>OY997274.1:205566105-215566105 GCA_963921465.1 Triticum timopheevii | reverse complement strand
CTCAATAATATCGTAGCGGTGCTTAGGCGAAGCCCTGCGTCGGTAGAACATCATCATCTTCGCCACGCCGTCGTGCTGACGGAACTCTCCCTCAAAGCTCGGTTGGATCGGAGTTCGAGGGAAGTCATCGAGCTGAACGTGTGCTGAACTCGGAGGTGTCGTGCGTTCGGTACTTGATCGGTCGGATTGTGAAGACGTACGACTACATCAACCGCGTTGTGCTAACGCTTCCGCTTACGGTCTACGAGGGTACGTGGACACACTCTCCCCTCTCGTTGCTATGCATCACCATGATCTCGCGTGTGCGTAGGAATTTTTTTGAAATTACTACGTTCCCCAATAGTAGTCTCCTCACGCCTCGCACAATGCAAGATGCCGTGATTTCACTAAGGGGCCCTTAAGGGCGGTCACCGAACCCGTACAAATGGCAACCCTTGGGGGCGGTCATCGAACCCGTACACTTTGGCAACCCTTGGGGGTGGTCACCGGTACCCGTCAAATTGCTCGGGGCGATATACACAACCTAATTCGAGACCCCGACGCTTGCCCAGAGCTTTACACCACAATGATTGAGCTTCGAACACCACCAACCGTCTAGGGCGCCCAAGCACCCCAGAGGAACAAGCTCAAGGGTACCAAGCATCCAAGAGTAATAAGCTTCTCAACTTTTAAATTCCACGTATCACCATGGAGAACTCAAACCGATGCACCAAAAGCAATGGCAAGGGCACCCGGAGTGCTCAAGTCCTTCTCTCCCAAATCCCACCAAATCAACTAATGCTAGGGAAGAAAATGAGAGGAAGAACAAGAAGGAGAACACCAAGAACTCAAAGTTCTAGATCCAAGGGGTTCCCCTCACATAGAGGAGAAAGTGATTGGTGGAAATGTGGACTACATCTCCTCTCCCCCCCCCCCCCCCAAAACTAGCAAGAATCCATGGAGGGATTGAGAGATAGCAAGCTCGAAGAAGGTCAATAATGGGGGAAGAACACGAGCTCAAAGGATAAGGTTCATTGGGGAAGAAGACCCCATTTTATAGGTGGGGAAAAATCCAACCGTTATGCTCACAACCCGCATAGAGCGGTACTACCGCTAGGGGTAGCGGTACTACCTTAAAGGGTAGCGGTACTACTGCTTGCAAGAGGTACTAAAAAAATAAATCCGTGTCTACCACCGCTGGACTTGTGACGTGTTTTTGGTCCGGAGCGGAAGTAGCCACGGTAGTACCGCTCCCAAGAGCGGTAGTAAAAATTTGCATCCCCTCCAAGCGGTAGTACCGCTCCCATGAGCGGTAGTACCGCTGCAGGCTTTTTAATGACACCAAAACTGACACAACTTCTGCAAACGGACTCCGAATTCAATGAAACCAAGTTTGTTGGAAAGCTAGCGACAAGGGCTAACACAACCTTGATAGAAATAACAATAAGAATGAAATAGGAAAAGGCCCATAAGAAAATGGTGAGAACCGTTCCTCGAATAAGACGGGTAAAACCTCCAACACCGAAAACGCAATAGAAGAGGCATATGGAATCCGTTTTCAAAGTACTATAGTTTATCACGAAGATAACCACAAGCTCTAAAACCTCAAAAGAAAATACAAATAAGAATCAAGAAATATGATGCAAGGATACAATGGTTTGAGCTCCCGACGAACGATACAATCAAGCTACTCACTTGAGAGCCCCCCTTGATAGTACGACTATCGATCCTATAACCCGGTCTCCAAACTATCACCATGGGACCGGTAAAATATAAAACCTATCAAGGGCAAACCTTTGCCTTGCACGAAGTCCACTTGAGCTAGATGATGTCGATCTTGACTCCCTCAAGTTGGACCACCTTTCTTGATTGCGTTCGCTCGATGAAGACTAGTTGATTGCTCCCCCATACTCCACTATGGGTGATCCACTCTTTGTCACATCTTCACAAGTCCATTGATACCATAATGGACGGCAAGCTACAAGCATGATTTCTTCGGGATGCTCCACTTGAACTTGCACAACACAGCCTTGATTTGATGTCATCCTCCATGGGTTGTATGTGATCTTCCTCTTGACGCAAGCCCATGGAAGCAAACCTAACCCCACATAGAACTCTCAACAAGACCATGGGTTAGTACACAAAGCGCAATGGACAATGCTTACCAAACCGTGAGATCACTTGATCCCACTCGGTGTATCTTCTATGCTTTGTGTGATGATCAACTTGAATCACTCTCTCTACTTAGTCTTGATCAACCTTGACTATTTCCAACTCTATTCATTTGGATGATGTCTTGAAGGTAAACATGAATGATCACACAATCTTCTTCTTCAAGACATGCTTGCAATAAGCTCAATACTCACATGACCAATCTTTGGATAATTCCTTAATAGCACCTTGGTCAACTCATAAACTCCTTTAAACCAACACATGTACTTCAAGAAATGCCTATGGACAAATCCTTCAAATATAACTCAATGCAACCATTAGTCCATAGAGAATGTCATCAATTACCAAAACCACACATGGGGGCACCACGTGTCCTTTCAATCTCCCCCATTTTGGTAATTGATGACAATCACTTTCAAGAGAGTTTATATAAGGAATTATGCATCACCATGCAATGCGACAATCAATGATGCAGGAGAATGAGATGCAAATGCTTAGGAACAAAACCAAAGCAAGGAGAAAACTCTGAAAACTTTCTCCACAAAACTCTCTGAAACTTCTCCCCCATTGGCATCAATTGCCAAAATGGGCAAAAAGCTTAGAAGGCCAATATAAAACGTGTTCCTCCATAAATTGTGTATTTCTCAACAAGATAGTGGATGCCATACACATATCCAAAGGTAAATACTTGGAGGAATACAAACTATATTGAGGCACAAAGATTGCTAAAGAATGAGATGCCACAAGGACATAACAACGAGAGACACAAGCAATCAAGCAATCAAATGATACCAATTGAAGCAAGCAATCAAAGGATATCAATTGAACCAACTAGACCAAAGATCCTACGAGCCACATGAATAAAGGATATTAGAATATGAGCGAAGGAGTGTTCTTAAAGAAACTAGAGAAGGTCCCCATGATTTGTGCACACATAAGAATTTTTGTATTTGAATACAAAGTGCACAAAATAGGATCATAGCTCCCCCAAAATCAATAGAAACTAACAACAAGTGCAAGTGAGCATATAGGAAACAAAGCCTAGCACTTGCAACAAACAAATGGTTGAGCAATCATGTAAAAGAGGCAACTAAGAATAGGCTCAACCAAAATGATGTGTGTGAGTCATGGCAAAGCACTTGAGAAGACTAAAATAAGGATGATCATTAAGCATCAACATAGTCTTGGATAAATCAGATACATGGTGCATGACATGTCCTCTCCACACACACCCAACTAGCAAATGGGTTCACAAGCTCACTAAAATGATAACAACAAAGCTTGCGACAACCCATGGTAAAGATAGAAGATGAAGGCCTCATCAAGACGAGGGATACCAATTAAGATGGCAAAAGCCTAGTAAAGATAAGCATGAGGAAAATAATCTTCACCACACAAGAGTGCATCAAGATGCGACGATATAAGACACACACTAAAGGTAAAAGCTTTCACGGAGCCACCAAAGAAATAACATAAGAAAGACAAGGTGGGCGTGAAAGAAAGGATATCATCTAGATATGCAACTTCTCTCAAGTGTATAAGATTCTAGGTAGACAAAATCATGATGATATATATCTACAAAGAAGGATGTACACCCGAAATAGTTACAACACGAAGGAACAAGATATCCAAAAGGAAGTCATACATATACCAATAAGATATTTGCTTGGAAGCATAGCACATGGCTAGATATGGTCTTATTGTATATAAATGAATTCCTACCACACAACCATCAAAGACATCACAACTAGCAACATGAGATTATCGTTGAGATGCTTTGAGAAAGGAAACAAGTATCACAAGATGGAATGAATAGCATGCCAAGATGCAACCTACACAAGGCTGAATGCAAGAAAATAATGCATGAAAAGATACTTGTTACCGAGATATCATTGGAAGGATGTAAACAAAACCAATTGAAGGTAGATAGTAGTTCATTGATCATTCTAGCTTGACTCCAATAAGCACATGGTGACAACACCTTCCTTGTGAGTGAGCCGAGCATCCAATGCATCTCCAATTGTTCCTAGAACAACAACACAAACAAAATGGTACCCAACCTCATTGGGACCAAAGAGTTAGAAACACCAATACATAGGACAAATGTTTCCTACAAGCAGTGGTAGTTACCACCACTTGCATTTTGTATGTTGTATATGGTATCTGTCAAAATTGAGAGTATGTACGTGTAGTATGTAGTATATAATAATGATTATGTAGTATATATACTAATTTTTAGGTAGTATATACCATGTTTTGAGTATGCTCTTTTTTACGTACAAATATGTACGTATTTCACAAATATAACAAAAATTATGGGTTCATATGTAAATTTTTCATGTAACTTGCTTTGAAATATCTTAGATATAGTATATGAATATATTTAAAATGATAAAGTAGTATATATAGTACCACATGGTAGTATATGAGACATATGGGGTAACTATATATATATATATATATATATATATATATATATATATATATATATATATGAAGATAAATTTCATGCACATCTCATCCGAATTGAAACTTGGTGGAGTTTCACTTATATATTGGGTCAAAGAAAGAAAGCATGCGAAATAAAATACATGAAGTAAATATGCATGCTCGAACTTTCAAGAAACAAAACCAAATGAAAATAAATACCAAGTGAAAATAGGTTAGCAAATGGAGAAATCATCACTTGGAAGATATCATTACAATATAAGGAATGAGGTATCCATTGAAACACACAAAATGATATCAAACTCCCAAAAGATAGGATGGTTCCAAACAAACAAAGCTCTCTACAAAGTTTCATGATGGCGCAAAGTACCAAAAAGAAATGGCTTGTTGTCCACCAATACACACTTAATATGGATCACAAGATGGGTGTTTTATAGAAAATAGGATAGGTCCCCCACGAGTTGTGCATTATAGAGAATTTGCATTTGAATACAAAATGCACAAGGTGGGATCACCACTTTCACTATATCAAGAAAACACTAGACAAGATCAAGAAAACAACAAGATCCTCAAGTGGCAGGGAAGGCAATGGGAGTTGACACAATCTTAGTAAGAGATAAGGCAAATGAAAACAAAACCCAATGAAGATGATCAATAATTTCGACCACACATAAGTGAGTACCAATTGTAAAAAGACAAGAAGTATTTGGAAATGATTCCCGGTGGTAGATAGAAGGAAATCCAATATCATCTTCACACCAAGAACAAGCAAATTGCAACTTGTAGAGCTAACATGTCACCTAGGAACAAGATAATTTACAATATAAACTCTAGGTGAAAATATCCCAAATGTACACATTTTCTAAGCTTGTAATATACACATAATATATTACTCCCCCATAATGTGTTACCAAAGAAAACTTAACAAGAGGCAATAAGAGGATCCAACAAGAGATAATTAATGGACTATTTAGAATTTGAATTTCTCATGAGAAGATATACCACATAGTGACTAGTTAAGCTTGCAATATCAATACTAGGTGGTATTCCGCATGTACACACATTTGTGGGATCGTGAGGTGCACAAGGCACATCACTCCCCAAAAATGGGATGTTCCATTAATCTCTCACAAGAGCCAATTAAGATACAAACAAGATGCAAAAAGGCTCAACACAACTCACACGTACATGAAGTGCAAACCAACATACACATACTTGATTACTCAAGATAAGCAAATTGGAAGCACACATATACAAACACTTGCAAGGTACAAAACCAAAACATGCAAAGGGGCAAGTAACTTTCAATATAAACAATTTGAGTACAAGTTACCGCAAGGAGGCACATTGGATATGAGATAAGAAACTTGATATATAATCCGAATGACTTGGCTTGAGACAATATGAATGATGAAGACCCATTAATTCTTCATAATGTAGCCAAGTCTCCAATGCCCTCCAACAACACCTATTGATCAAGTTTGAGCTTGTTGGTCCCCAACCAAGTTGGGTCCTAAGAGGTTAGTCACAATAGGCTTGGCAACCCAAATGGTTCTTTTCTTGACACCACTTTGAGTACCAACAAACTTGGCAAACACATTGCCAACCTTATCCTTCCCAAGAGAATAGATATTATCAATAATAATTGGGTTGGATAAGTTACCACTAATGCATGAAGAAGCGACATGACCTTTCTCACGACATAAGTAGCAACGTCTACTCTTCATTTTCTTCTCACTTGCTTTCTCAAGAAGAGAAGCATTAACTCGAGTCTTCTTGGGAAGTGGCCTTTCTTCAACTTGAGGTTGAGCATGAGATTGAACTTGTGGCCTCTTCCCTTGTTGCTTGTCACTAATGGCCTTCTTCTTCAATGGGCAAGATCTAACATAATGCCCTTCAATTTTGCACTTGAAGCAAATAATCTTGGCCGAATTCTTGAATTGTTCTTGGCTCTTCTTCTTGTTTCTCTTGGAGTTTTTCAGACTTGAATCCAAGTCCACCTTTGTAATTGGGGGATTTTTGCACACTCAAGATATTTTTGAGTGTAGACTTCCCTTCATGATACTTCTCCAAGTCTTTCTTGAAAGAAGTGACTTGGTCCTTGAGCTCTTTGATTTCCTCTACATGGTTAGTATCAACACAAGTGCTAGAGGAAGTGGATTCATCGTTAGAGCAACAAGGCAAGGAAAGCAATTCATCACAAGATGTGCCAATGTTATGCATAGATGAATTACGAGGACTAGCACATGGCAAGATAGCATTTTGACTTGAATTAGTGCTAGTATCCACATGAGACTCACTAGATGTTACCTTGATAATCATAGCCTCATGAGCTATCTTTAGCACATTATGGGATACTAGAAGATCATCATGAGAGCTTGTGAGCTTTACATAACTTTCTTCCAATTTCCTATAAGTGGTATATAGCAATTCAAGTTGAGCCCTTAGCTCAACATTCTCCTTCAAAATGGTGCCTCACTAGAAATAGAGTTAGTAGCACAAGCATCATCAATAATAGCAAGAGGAGAAGGAAACTTGGCAAGCTCTTTAGAATATGAAGCTTTAAGTTGAGCATGACACTTGGTGAGTTTGATGAGCTCACTCTTAATGACCCTTGAGCCATTTTCGAGGTGCCCAAAGTCCTCAAGGAGTTTAGCATGCGCACCTTCAAGATTCTCATTTTTAGTTTCAAAGACATTGGCCACCTCAAGAGCTCTATCATGAGATTCCTTCACTCTAGATAATTCTAGAGCAAAAGTCTCCTCAAGAGATTCCTTGGTGGTCTGTGCAAGTTCAAGAGCTTGGGAGAGGTCCACAATCTCATTAGCGTAATCACGCTCATGACCTTCCATTTTGTCAATGGTAAGCTCATGCTCCTCAAGACGAGATTCCAAATCATCAATATATTTCTTGCCCTCAATAGCAATAGACATGATTTCCATGAAGTTGGAACGAGCAATTTTATTCTTAAGAAGAGCTTTAAAAATAATTTCCCCTTAATTTTTAAGGAGGCAACAGTATCATTCTCTTCATCATAATCAACATCATCATAATTCTTGCCATCATCAATATCATCACAATATATATGGAGATACCTTTGAAGCCTTGGCCATAAGGCAAAATGCAATAGATGATGATATAGGATCCCTTAAAGCACCATTCAGGACCACATCTTGCTCCATGGGGTGTTGGGTTTCCTCTACATTGTTAGCACAACAATTCGAGGAACTAGATGCATTTTTATCATGGAAACAAGACATAGCAAGCATATCATCATGAGATTTAGTCAAGCAATTTCTACATGATATGCAAGGACTATAAACACATGCACAGAAACATTTGGAGTGCTCGAAGTGCTAAAGTCCAAAGATGAAGCATTGCAATAAGAAAGTGATGAAGGATTATCAAAAATAGGCCCACTAACATCATTGCAATGAATACCACTACTCACCATGTCATTACCTTGTGGCAAACCACATGTAGGTGAAGTAGAAGAAGTTGAGAACTCAACACGGCCAGAGGTGGAGGGAGAACAATTATCCCCACAAAACTTGGACATGCCATATTTATCTTGAAGCTTTGTCCACAACTCATGAGCGTCCCGGAACGACGTGCGTTGAAATATAACTACATTGCTCAAAGCATCAAAAAGCACATTAGAAGCTTGAGCATTGAGATAAGAGTTTTTCTCATCCTCTAAAGATAATCGTTGGGGGATCCTTTGGAGGAGAAAAACCCATATCTACAATTCGCTCTAAATTTGGGTCCATGTCCCTAAAGAGATTAAGCATGCGAATTACCCAAACATCAAAATTTGTGCCATCGAAACTAAGAGTGTTAGAGAATCCTAAACCCCTAGTCGACATCCTTACTCTCTAGGCGGTTAAGCCCTATAAAGAGAGACGAGACTCTGATACCAATTGAAAGATCGAGGATGTCACCTAGAGGGGGGGTGAATAGGCGCTTTAAAATAATTATGGTTTAGGCTTGAACAAATGCGGAATAAACCTAGCGGTTAATTTATCAAGCACAAAACCTACAACAACTAGTCTCACTTATGTGCACCAACAACTTATGCTAAGAAAGATAAACAACTAAGTGATAGCAAGATATATGGCAAGAAACAATATGGCTATCACAAAGTAAAGTGCATAAGTAAAGGGCTCGGGTAAGAGATAATCGAGGCACGCAGAGACGATGATGTATCCTGAAGTTCACACCCTTGCGGATGCTAATCTCCATTTGGAGCGATGTGGAGGCGCAATGCTCCCCAAGAAGTCACTAGGGCTACTGTAATCTCTTCATGCCCTCGCACAATGCAAGATGTCATGATTCCACTAAGGGACCCTTGAGGGCGGTCACCGAACCCATACAAATGGCAACCCTTGGGGGCGGTCACCGAAACCGTACACTTTGGCAACCCTTGGGGGCGGTCATAGGTACTCGTCAAATTGCTCGTGGCGATATACACAACCTAATTGGAGACCCCGACGCTTGCCCGGAGCTTTACACCACAATGACTGAGCTCCGTACACCACCAACCGTCTAGGGCGCCCAAGCACCCAAGAGGAACAAGCTCAAGGGTACCAAGCACCCAAGAGTACTAAGCTTCTCAACTTGTAACTTCGACGTATCACCGTGGAGAACTCAAACCGATGCACCAAATGCAATGGAAAGGGCACACGGAGTGCTCAAGTCCTTCTCTCCCAAATCCCACCAAAGCAACTAATGCTAGGGAAGAAAATTAGAGGAAGAACAACAAGAAGAATACCAAAAACTCAAAGATCTAGATCCAAGGGGTTCCCCTCACATAGAGGAGAAAGTGATTGGTGGAAATATGGATCTAGATCTTCTCTCTCTTCCCCCCCAAAACTAGCAAGAATCCATGGAGGGATTGAGAGATAGCAAGCTCGAAGAAGGTCAACAATGGGGGAAGAACACGAGCTCAAAGGATAAGGTTCATTGGGGAAGAAGACCCCCTTTTATAGGTGGGGAAAAATCCAACCGTTATGCTCACAACCCGCATAGAGAGGTACTACCGCTTGTCCTCACGGTACTACCGCTAGGGATAGCAGTACTACCTCAATGGGTAGCGGTACTACTGCTTGTGAGTGGTACTAAAAAAAATACATCGGTGCCTACCACCGCTGGACTTGTGACGAGTTTTTGGTCCGGAGCGGAAGTAGCCACGGAAGTACCACTCCTAAGAGCAGTAGTAAAAAAGTACATCCCCTCCAAGCGGTAGTACCGCTCCTATGAGCAGTAGTACCGCTGCAGCCTTTTTAATTACACCAAAACTGACACAAATTCGGCAAACAGATTCCGAATTCGATGAAACCAAGTTTGTTGGAAAGCTGGCGACAAGGGCTAACACAATCTTGATAGAAATAACAATAAGAATAAAATAGGAAAAGGCCCATAAGAAAATGGTGAGAACCCTTCCTCGAATAAGACCGGTAAAACCTCCAACACCGAAAACGCAATAGAAGAGGCATATGAAATTTGTTTTTGAAGTACTAGATCTTGTCACGAAGATAAACACAAGATCTAAAACCTAAAAAGAAAATACAAATAAGAATCAAGAAAGATGATGCAAGGATGCAATGGTTTGAGCTCTCGACGAACGATGTGATCAAGCTACTCACGTGAGAGCCCCCCTTGATAGTACGACTCTCAATCCTATAACCCAGTCTCGAAACTATCACCATGAGACCGGTAAAATATAAAACCTATCAAGGGAAAACCTTTGCCTTGCACGAAGTCCACTTGGGATAGATGATGACGATCTTGACTCCCTCAAGTTGGACCTCCTTTCTTGATTGCGTTCGCTCGATGAAGACTAATTGATTACTCCCCCATACTCCACTATGGGTGAGCCACTCTTTGGCACATCTTCGCAAGTCCATTGATACCATAATGGACGGCAAGCTACAAGCATGATTTCTTCGTGATGCTCCACTTGAACTTGCACAACACAACCTTGATTTGATGTCATCCTCCATGGGTTGTATGTGATCTTCCTCTTGACGCAAGCCCATGGAAGCAAGCCTAACCCCACAAAGAACTCTCACAAAGCCCTGGGTTAGTACACAAAGTGCAAGGGATAATGCTTACCAAACCGTGAGATCACTTGATCCCACTCGATGTATCTTCTACGCTTTGTGTGATGATCAACTTGACTCTTTCCAACTCTCTTCATTTGGATGATGTCTTGAAGGTAAACATGACTGATCAAACAATCTTATTCTTCAAGACATGCTTGCAATAATCGCAATACTCACATGACCAATCTTTGGATAATTCCTTAATAGCACCTTGGTCAACTCATAAACTCCTTGAAACCAACACATGTACTTCAAGAAATGCCTATGGACAAATCCTTCATATATAACTCAATGCAACCATTAGTCCATAGAGAATGTCGCCAATTACCAAAACCACACATGGGGGCACCACATGGTCTTTCAATGGCTTATACATTCTTTGATGTGCCACCTATTTATGATGAATATGATGATGAGCATGTTGAGTTGCCTAGTTGTGATGTTATGCTCCATAGGGTATCATGTCAAAATTCTTTTGGTCACATCATGTTCAACAACCCTTTAAACTTCTCATATGCTATGAGTGAGATCTCCCATATTGCATCATTTCAATCTCAACATAGTAACTATGCATGCCCCATTACAATAAATCCCATTTGCACTTATGGCATAGATGGCGAGATGATGGTTATTGGCTTTTGTAAGTGCATCTAGTGCCCCTTAGTGATTTTGGTGTATTGAAGACTTATAGGTTAAGGGACTAATATGTTTGTGAGTGTACACATGCTCTATAAGTCGATGAGGATTTTGATATTTACGATGAAAGTAGACCCCTAAAAATCTATGTCTTCACCTGAAGACTTTGGTTCTCCTGAAGATTTTGAAAGTGAAGAAATTGGTGTGACCTTGAAGACTTGGATATTCATACGAGGATTATGAAGCGTGAAGACTTTTGTTTTCGTAGTTTCATTTTCTCTTTCTTGAGTCATAGGAAACACCATACTGTTAAAGGGGGTCGAGGTAATACTAAGGAAAGTGATTTCCAAGTGATGCTCATCTCAAAATCCTACACTTACCCAATCCTTTCGAGTGAAGCCATTGGAAATCTCATATCAGTTCAGTCAATTTCTTCAGTGATAGAGATGAAGATCTTCTGGTCTTTGAGGAATTTGTCCTAACTGGGGAGTTAGGAATTCACCAGTGCAGATTGCCTACATAGTGAGGAACATGATAGCCCCGAGGACTTTGAACCTCAAATATCCGACCGTTGCTGTGCTATGCGCCAGCTGTCCCAAAATATCTACCGACCTAGCAGTCATATCATTGAAGGGCATTTATGTCTTATCATGTCGGGCTGCTCTCTAGGCTATAAATAGACGCCCCCAACCACAAGTTGGTTGGCTGCTCCGAGAGAAACTGACACTTGTCATTGAGAGCATCCCATCCTTCGAGGACTTTGAGCGAAAATCATCAAGTGAGGAAAAACCCAAAACCCAAACACCTACAACCCAAAGTGATTGAGCATCACTGAAGAGATTGTTCCTATGTGGAACCGACGCTTGTTACCTTTGAGGACTATGCATCCTCCAAACGGTTAGGCATCATGGTCTGAGCATCCAAGAGGAATTGTGGATCGCTGAGTGACCAAGTCTGTGAAGGTTTGGAAGTCACCTAAAGACTTACCATGAGTTTTTGGGCGAGGCCTGTGTGACTTTAGCTCAAGGAGAATACGGTGAGGACTGTGTGTCCGAGACTGTGTGTCCTTGGGTTTAAATACCCAGCCGCTCCAACCAGACGTACAACTATCACAACAGTTGGAACTGGTCTACCAAATAATTTTCTTCACCAAGCCAACTGGTTCTATTTCCTCAACCCTTTCATTTCCTCATTCATGTATTGATGAACTTGATCATTACTGTTTGAGGACTTTGACTGAAGACTTTCTCTATTTCCTCAATCCTAATTCTTCAGTCACATGGTCTTTAGCCCGCTTATCCTGTTTTCACGCTATCTGTACTCTGTGCTTGTTTTCATTCCATCATGATGACTATGTTGTTGCGCTGTTATGCTTATACCTGAGTACTTATTCCGCTGCTAGTGTGTCGTTGCTTAGGAATTTCTTCACATAGAAATTCCTTAGTGACGAATTTGTAAAACTCACCTATTCACCCCCCTCAGGTGGATCCAAGTCGATATAATGTCATCATGACACCACCTATGGAGAATAGGAACCCCAGATCAAATTCTTCATATGGATCAAAATCTTCATATGGATCCAAGTCCTCATATGGACCGAATTCTTCATCTGGATCAAATTCCTCATGTGGATCCAAATCCTCATATGGACATCATCGTGATAACACTTCTGTTTTGCAGGGAAAGTCTAAAGGCTATGAATATGTGCATTATTCTTCAAACCATTATGTTCATAAGTCCTCAAAGAATTTCCCTGTTTATTCATATGCTTACCCTAACCCCTCTTCTGTGAAACGAAGTGCACTGGGTTCTATGCCATCTTTCTCTTATGGAGCTCGCAGAATGATGAACTCTTTGCCACCCTTACAGATGTGGGTGGTGAAGGAAAAGAACTAATCTCTTATGCAGTGTCAGGTCTCCAGACGAACTTAATCATCTGAAGAATTTGCTGGAGACCTAAATATGCTTGAATGGATGCAAGCTAATCATGAAGAAATGAATTACTCATTTCTCACGTCCTCATATTGCTATATCTATTATACTATTGATGAAATTCAACCTGATGAAATTGATATCATATTCTTCACTCATGAAGAATATGGGTTCGTAAGTTGCACTAATTCATCTGCAGGATGAACAACCCAAAGCTACTGAGTGTGTCCTCGACAATGGATGTACAAATCACACACTACAAAAAAATACACTTCTGTGATGATACGTGTTTGTCATAGTAGGTCGCGTTTTCTGTCATGCATGTACATCCATGACGATTTTATGACAGAATGAAGATAGTCATACCTGTGCTGTCGTAGAAGTGTTCCATGACATTACCAAAATTATCATCACGAAAGTGTCCACTTCCATGACGATAAATCGCGCATCACAGAAGTGCTTTCGTCAAGGGTGACCGACACGTGGCATCCACCGTAACGAAACGCTGTTAAGCTATCGGGTTGGGTTTTGGATCCGATAACCCATTAACAGCCCCGACCAATGGGGATTTTCCACGTGTAAAATTATCATTGGCTGGAGGAAACACGTGTCTGCTCATCGTTGGGACAGATGTCATCCACTCATTGGACGTAAGGCGCCTATGATACGTCGACACGTGGCATGGCCCAACAGAGGCCCATTCCTGTGAAAAGGCCGCCCCGTTTGACTTGGTTAAAAGGTGGCAGGCCGGCCCATGGAAAGGCTGTTAATGGCCTGTTTGCATATAGCCCATTTACAGCCCGCTAACCCAAGGCCCGTTACGCCCTATCCGAATTAGGCCCAGTAGCGTCACCTGGGCCATCCAATATGATTCCAGCCCATTTTCACTTCTGGCGCATGTATGGCCCATGATGTATTTCGGCCCATATGAGGCCCTATGTAACTCTTGGCCTATTAACGGCCCGTGGTGAAACTGACCCATAATGAACAATGTATCACTTTACACCCATTAATGGCCCATGGTGAAACTGGCCCGTAATGAACAGTGTATCACTTTACACCCATTAACGGCCCGTTATTCCATTGGGCCGTTTCCAGCCCATGTTATCTTTCAGCCTTCTCAGAGGCCATTTATTCTTGGGCTCATTTCCAGCATTCGTTTACTTACGGCCCGTTACTGTCATTTTCTGCTTGTGGGCCAAATTCAGCCCGTGGTTACAGTCGGCCCGTTTGTGGTTCGTTAATACGTTGGGCCGTTTTCATAGCATCATCAAATACGGCCTATTAACGATGGCCCGTTATGGTCGGCCCATGAACGGACGATTCCAACTCTAGCCCGTTTACGGCCATAATGCGGTCTGTTTGGCCCTTGTTTGGCCAATCAATCATACGGCCCGTGTAAGGCCCATTGATGGTACGGCCTGCAGAAGGCCCATTGTTTCTACGGCCCGTAGAAGGCCCATTGTTTCTACGGCCCGTAGAAGGCCCACTTTTTCTTTGGCCAGTATGAGGCCCAGTGTCACTACAATAAATATTAGCCCATGGTTATTGTGGCCTAGTTTTAAAAAATAGGTTATTGCAGCCACTAGCAAACCGCGGAAAAAGAACTGCAATGACTACAAGCAAACAAATAAACAAGACAACAAGGAAATAAATAAGCAAGCAACTAACGCTAGGCTATCACGGCTATTACACATATTACATCCACTAGGCATCAAAGTTCGCCACCAGTGCAAATATAGGGAACAAAGCAGCATATCATATACACTGGTTGTCAAAGTTGGCGACCAGTGCAAATAAACGCCGCAACAAAACAAATCCAGAACTGAAACCACTTTAGAAGATCTCAAGAAACAATATCCTGGGTACCCATAGTGCTGGCAAGATGCTTAGCAAGCTTATTAACTTTCTCTTGTTTGGTGCTTAAATCCTCCAGCGCTTGCTGTTGCACCAAAAAATATGCATCTGAATTCTACAGGGACTTCCTCAGTCCTTCAGCTTCCTGTCGCAGCACATCTGATCAATGTCTTTCAACTTGAAGTTGAGACTCAAGAAGACGAACTGATTCAGGCATTGAGTTAGAAGAGCTTGTGCCAGCAGTAGTGGCCAGTAACTCGAACACTACATCAAGATAGGACTTTTGGGTTCCTTCACTGTGTCAAGATAGTTTTTATCAGCTTCCTTGGAGACCAACAGGGATGTCTCACTATCTTGAACCTTATCCGCGTTACTTCCTTTACCATTGGATAACACGGTACTGTTCTCCAATATTTTGTCCGCATTCTAAAAGAGAAACAAGCAGACACATCACATGTTTACCATGTTGTATATGAAACTCATTTTGGTAAATGAGTTCAGTAGTAAAGTGGACAGGATAACAGCATGAAACAAACATATATCTGTGTACCATGGTCACTTTATGGTCTATATCATTCTAGTTTTTGTTGCCAAATCAAGATAGAGACACAGTTCAAATAATATTTGTTCAAGACAAAGCAGAATAGATAGAATATAAGTGTGGGTAACTATAGAGCAATAACAACACTTGTAATGTACATGACATGAGAACATAACTGTTTATTCAATTGAAATTGAAATCAACATAGAGCAGGTTACAACAGCAAACCAGTTAAAGAAACGGGTTTAAAACATACCTGTTGCGCCATTGGAGTTTCAATTCCATCCTTCAAATTTGAAAATAGTTGGTATGAGTAAATACTGTAATGCAACAGCAAAGGATGAACCATAGCTACAGAAACTGACCTGAGAACAAATCTTCTTCTCCTTTAAGCGTTGAGTTGGGATTCGGAGTAGTGGTCCTCGTGCTTTGGGCACTGCAGTTCCCTTACTAACTTCTCGTGTTTGGGTGCTCTGTGGTGGAGATGGTGCTGTGTCAACTGGAACTGGGTTACTATCTGTCGGGGTTGGGGTTAGAAGGGGTGTAGCTGGTTCTCTGTCCAACTGGGTAGGGGTACAATCTGCGAGAGTCTGGGTTATGTGTGGTGGATCTGGTCCTTGGGCAAGTACAACCGTGGTTTTATCTGCATCAACTGGTAGCACTATCTTTTCTGAAGACCGTGTTGTTACTCCCTTAGATACTGCCATCACGCTCTCCAATTCAAATGGCTGATAAACAAGAAAAATAATTGAAAGTATAGACATTGTATGATAGACAGGTGCAATGGATAGTGGGGAATAAAAGAGGGCATGAAATAATTCATATTTATGTTGTCTAACCAAACAACATATGATGGCATGATATAATTCAAATATATGATTTATATAATAAGCAAGTAAGCAGATGGCAATCCATATATGATGTAAAAACTAAGCAATGCAAGACAACATGCATGACATGGGTAATATAACCCTGCCAAGTTTGAGAATAGACCTCAGGTGGGAAATAGGACTGGTCATCAGTCTCTGAATCCTCCTCTGAGGAGCTCTCTGTAACAAACAAGATGTCTGCTTCAGCAGGTAGCATTGTCTGCTCTGAATACCTTGTTTTCACTCCAGATACTTCCATCACCGCTTTAAATGGCTGATGCAGAGGAAGAGTAGTTGAATATACAAACGTTGTCGACAAATGGAACACGTAATACAAAAAAATGATAGCATGATATAATTCACATACATGATGATTGGCTAAACAACATGGCATTGCATAATTCACATATATAATGCCTTTGCAACAAGATAACATTGTATAATTCACATATATAATGTCTTGCAACAAGATGGCAATGCATAATTCACATATATGGTAATTAGACACTGAACAGGTGGCATTCACACAAAGCATGTCTAAACTAATCAAATGACATAGCAATGCGAGACACCATACACACGATATGAGCAACATAACCCTGCCAAGTTAGAGCATACACCTCGGAGGGGGGGGGGGGAATAGGACTGGTCATCTGTCTCTGAATCCTCCTCTGAGGAGCTATCCGTAACCAGCGAGATATGCGCTTTGTCAGATAGCATAGTCTGCTCTGAAAACCTTGTTTTCACTCCAGAATTTGCCATCACCGTGTCAAATGGCTGATGCACACGAAGAGCAGTTGAATGTACTAACATTGTTGACAAATGTAATATGTAACGCAAAAAAAGGATGGCCTGATATAATTTACATATCAGATGACTAGCTAAGCAGGATGGCATTGCAAAATTCACATATATGATCCCTGGCTAAACAAGATGGCGCTGCATAATTCACATAAACGATGAATAAACTAAACAGATGGCATTCACACAAAGGATGTCTAAACTAAGCAGATGACATATTTGATGTATAAAGTAAGCAATGCAAGACACCATATGCATGATATAACCAACATCAGCATGCCAAGTTAGAGCGAAGACCTCAGGGGGTAAATAGGAGTTGTCTTCTCCTTCTGAATCCCCCTCAGAACAGATATCTTCCTCTCGATTACAATCCGAAATGCGTGGAGGGGGGCTGCCTTTGTGCCTACCATGGAGCGACGTATGCATGAAATTTTATTGCCACGCAAGGCTCGTCTCTTTTGCTCTACATGTTCAGTTCCATTGTTTACAATAACTATCATGCATAGGAATAGAACATAGTGAAATTATGTAAGGAGTGCATGTAGAAATCCAGAGTGATGGTAGCAACCTGTGGATAGACCCAAAACCAATAATAGCAGGCAGATAATGGCTTCAGTTAAAAAATACAGATAATGGCTTCTTTACTGTTTGTTTCCCACCCAACATGAAACTCATAGTAGACACCGGAGATTAACCAGATAGTAGATAGATACTATTGATAGCGGCCCCGATATGTACCGCACAACCATTTAAAAACTCAAGTTTGACCATTAGTTTGGAGATGACTCAGAGTCTAATCGGTGAACATGACGATAAAGTAGCATGTAATATTAAGCGATGCATAACGTAAGCAGACACGAAAGAGTGCAACCTCTCTTGCAGACCCGTGTAGTCCTCGAGGTCATCTGCTCGGTTAATGATGGTAATGCAGTTTTCATGGCTGCCAGCGGCGGGGAAGAAGATCTGAGGCAGCGAAAGATAGTCTGGAGGCCGGATCCCTACTGTGCTGGACCCTTCTATCGTTGGAGCAGCTGAGCTGGGGTGGGCGACGGTGCAGCAGGAGCGGGACAAACCACGCAAGGTTTTCTTTGACAACTATCTGTAAGAGAAGTAATTCTGTAAGTGCTCGTTTGAATTGGAGGATTCCAACAATGCAGGGATAGGAAATAGATAGGAATAGGATAGGAATGCACATGCAAAACAGAGAATTTAAAAACACAGGATTTCTGCCAATCTGGGTGTTTGATTCACAACAATTGGAAGATCACAGGATGCAAAGAAGCATGGTGAGATTAAGTCAAACCACAAGAAAATATACGGTTATAATGCTATTATGCTACTATCTCTTAGTCTTCTGCTTCATGAATAGGAATTTTAAAAGGAGGACACGTGAAAATTAAAATTCCTACGTTTTTTCTTTCAAGGAGACAGTAAAGGAACAAATCCGTGTGCTCAGTGGACAATATATATAACATGCAGAGTAAAAAAGAGATGCAACAAGTGTACAACCTCTTTGGCGAAGCCATGTCGATATCAGCGTGATTGGGTTGGCCGGTGAGGATGCTCCGGCTGACTTTGCTGTCGGAGGAGGGGAAGAAGATCTTAGACGTCTGGAGATGGAGCCCGAGGTACTGCTCCGCTGTGATGGAGGGTTTCGTCGTTGGAGCAGCTCCGGTGAGTTGTACGACGCCGAGGTTGAAGCAGGACCAGAGAGACAACAAACAGCGTTAACCTGAGTGGAATTCTAATAGCATCTCCAATACATGATGTAAAATACATAACCACAAAGTGCTAGATGTAAAATACATCAGCCGCTCATCTCTGAACTTAACTGTCGAAACTAAACTTAACTGTCGAAACTGAACTTCACCGTCGAAACTGAACTTAACTGTCGAAACTGAATTTTGCTGTCGAAACTGAATTTTGCTGTCGAAACTGAATGCACTAGCAAGGTGAGGCTACACGTCGGTCGACTAACTTTTTCATCTTTGGCCAGTCAATTTTGCAATACGAAAATCAAGGGCCCGCGGTTCATCTTCAACCTCCACCCCCCTGAGCCGCCAGCCACCACCGGCCAAACAGCAGCCCCCCGCCGCCCGCGGCCGGCGGTGCGCCGCCCCGCCTGCCCCGAAGACACTCCCCACTGCCGGTCCGCCGCCGCCCCAGCCATCCCTCTAGGCCCCCCTGTGCCAAGCATTTTCTCCAGCGATCCCCACACCACCGCCCCGCCAACGCCGGCGACCACCGCCCCCATCCTGAAACCTAAGATAGATAGTGGGGTACCTCTCCGGCGAGCCCCCCTCCCCGCTGCGGCTGGTTCTTCCTTCACCCCGGCGAGCCCACCCGTTGAAAACTGACTGACCCAAAAGTCGATTTAGTCGACTGAAGTGTAGCCAAATCGGAGCAGCATCGCAAGCAAGAGCAAGAGCGAGAGCAGCAGTGCGAGCAAGAGCAATAGCAAGAGCAGACCAGGCAGGGGACCGAGAGCAAGAGCTGAGCAGCAGCACGAGCGAGAGCTAAAGTAGCAACAGCTCCTACTGATGTGGACATCGCTGCCGAGGGAGCGACGCCGTGGAGGAAGTGGCCGGCAACGCCGCCGTGGATGGAGCCGCGCCGTGTCGGCTTGGGACCGAGCGCCGGCAGCACCGTGAGATCGAATCAAGAAGAAAATGCGGCGATTGGTGTACAACCTCTTTGGTGGCGCCGATTAGGCCGCAGCTTCATCCGAGGAAACGGTGATGATGATGCTCTTCCGGTGGTGCAGGTGAAGATGGCGGTGTGGGAATGGAGGTGGCGCGAAAGACTAGGGGAACATCGGGGCAGCTCCTTGGAGGTGGAGGACGGGGTGGCTGAACCGGCAGGATGATGAGATCGACGACGGATCCTCATCCGGTATGGTGGATGAGGGATGTCGAGGTGTTGCTGTGGACGACGTCGTCAGGGAAGAGGCTCCGACTGGGTGGCAGATGGAGCAGGGTGTGGGGTTTCATCGCGTGTTTTCGCGGCCTCGGTGTACGAATGGGTGGGCAGATGGGATGGCAGTGGGGAACCTTGGCTTAGAGACGCGCTTGTCCGAAATGTGGGGTAAGTTACGAAAGTACCCCCACCGATTTGAGGCGGTTCTTTCGGTTTAGGGGTACCACGGGCATTTCGCGTGTCGGGATTTCACAGGAGGTGGGAGTTTTCGCGCGCGTTGTAATTTCGGAATAGCAAGGCGCGGGTTGAGATGGAGGGAGTTGTTGGAGCACAACAAGACAAAGATATATCATAAATATTTCGGGCTAACAAGGCACGGGTTGAAATTTCTGGACAAGCCTAACGTGTACTGTACCAAATCAATGCGCACTACAAATGTCATTCAAAACTTTGAAGTCATGTTATGTTCAATTAAATATTCCGCTACGTGTATAATGCATGCAACCTACTACTCAAATGAACGTTTTAGTGCATTCCAAACGTATATACTACCGCTTCAATATGAACTAAATTTGAATTCATTTCTCTATTTGAATAAGATCTACAGTAATGATTGTTGTGAAGTCAAAGCATTTGAACCCGTTTCTCTATTTTAATAAGATCTACAATCATCATTATTGTCAAGTTAAACCATCGTTTGTGTATTATCTTCACAACACACAGCACATGATTAGTCTCGAGTTACATATGAACTATGTGTACTATATGAACTCGAACTAGATTTTTTGAATCCACTTTATTTTGATTTCAAATCACATTACATTTCTAGCTCTAGCTAGATCTTCATAATCTAAACCATGTCTCATATGTATAATGTGTTTATCACATTATGTATGGTGCCCCGCCCCCTATGCCTACAAGTATTTAGATGTGAGTTGCAAACACCACACATTACCACAAATTCAAATAAAATGTGAGAATGTTCGATATATAGTATTGTTTAGATTGTTCGATATTTAGTTGTAAGTTGCAAACGCCACACATCATCACAAATTCAAATAAAATGTGAGATTGTTTGCTGTATAGTATGGTTTAGATTGTTCGACATTTAGTTGTGAGTTGCAAACGCCATGCATTATCACATTATGGTATAACATGTGCACAACACGTGTATCACCGCTATATTCATGCATGCAATGTTTAAAACACTATGATCTCCTGTTCAAATATATGAATCCGCTTTCATATCAAATTATGATCTTTGTTAGTCTCTTACACCCACACAATCCTCTAAGCTTTGTAGCTACCACTAACTTTCTCTCATGCATGCACACGCCCTCCTCGCCCTCCCCCTCCCTCAGCATTCTATCCACCGGGCACATTCATTTTTCTTTCGGTCGTTCTCCCAGAGTCTCCAGAACTCCTTTTCGACACATGCCGATCGATAAACCTCTCCAGCGATGCCTGCCTACAACATACACACACACCTTCAATCTCCTCCTTTATGTGTCCTTGCCTCGTGTCTCTCATACGGTCAGACACACGTGTAAACTCTTGCCCCTCTTTTCATCGATCTCACAACCGCACACTGCTCCCCCTATCTAGCTAGTAGTTGGGCCTCTCGCACCACCTCCTAGCTCCATTCTCTCTGTCTATCCGTCTCGCTAGGCCTTATTTGCCTCTAACAAATGGATGTACACCGACCGGTCTCTCGCTATACATATAGCTAGCTAGGTCCTTATAACTCGTTTTTACCCACACGTCGATCGATCTACCTCATTAGTTGTGTCTATCCCTTCCTCTGACAAACAACAATTGATCTACCGATCTAGTTAGGTTTGCTTACCAAACACATGGTTCCCCTTCATCATCCATCGATGCGTCCCGACAGATCTATCACGAACAGGCACAACACATCCTCACTCTTATTGATAACATTGCAGTCCCACCCTCAGTTTGTCTAATAGGCCTCTCCCACCATCTCCGAGAAGCAACTCCATCACCCATCCAGCACTCTACCCCTCTCCCTCCCTCTCTCTCTCTCTCCCCTCTCTTTCTCTCTCTGTCCCATCATATTTCCCGTCCTTCAGTTATGTATGGATGTCGACCGATCTCCCTCAAGACATAGCTGGGTCTCTCCTTCTCAACACATATACGAGTCATTCTACCTCTATAGTTAGGCCTCTCCCTACCCCTCCCCCTCCCCCCACACCGATACATTGAGCGCTCTAGTCATGTCTCCCTGCCACACACAAACTTGACATGTGCCCTCTAACGTTCCGGTAGGCCAGTCGCCCTATATCTTTGACTTGCACACACACACAATTTCGATGGCTCTCTTCATCGATCTCGCACCCACCCACTTGATCCTCTCTTCGACTCTATCGATAGCTATGACCCCTCCCTCTCTTCTCATGGATTGCCCGACCCTCTATGTATGATATGGATAGGCCTCCATTTCACACACATTGCATGCAAAATTTTGTTTGAGATGTCATCGACACATATTCCCACAAATAATTCACGAAATCAACCCCCCACCCCACCCCCACCCCCACCCCAAAACAAAAACACTCATGAACGCGGTTTGTATCTCTCACACACACCCACATAGGTGGGGAACATGCAGGAAGAGAAGAGGTGCATGCACGACGCACGTACTCCCGTCTCTTTCCCAACCACACCCGCGCGGGTACACGGTGGAGCTCAATTCTATACGAAAAAGGCAGCCCACGTGGTAATTTGGCACGTGTACTGGTTGTCCACTTGGTGGAGGGAGGATCGTCTACCACGGGTGAACAAACAAATTGCGACTTGACGTGTTATGTTAAAAAAAGAGGCAAACCATGTGGGGCCTACCTTAGAGGCAAGACTTTTGATGTGTCCCGTCGACTCGCAGAACGAGGAGAAGCTTGCATAGTATGCCGTCTCCCCCGCCCACGGGCGCGGTGGCTCGCAAGATGAGGTGAAGCTTGCTCCGCCTTATGCCCGCTCCCTCGCCCATGTGCGCGGTGGCTCGTAGGACGAGGAGAAAAATTTACTACTCCCTCCGTTTACTCCTCATACCTACTACCTTGGTTATAGAGATTATATCATATTGTTTGGAAGTAGATTTCAATATGAACTACTAGTACATACTCCATACACTGATGTATATAGACGTATTTTAGAGTGTAGATTCACTCATTTTGCTCCGTATGTAGCACTCTCCCTCGCCCCTCGACCCTCGCGCACGTGGTGGACGTGCAACAATTCATTCGGTCTCATATAGCTAGAACGATATATACTGCATTACCATTATTGCTCGACTTCCCGAAGAGGCGAAGAGCCAATCGCAAGGTTATTATTTTGGAGATGCCAAGCGCAAGGTTATAGGAGAACGAGTAGTAGGTGTCGCGTCATTTATAAATAAAGTTTTTTCTTCTTCAGTGGCATGTACGCAATATGATAGGTTCATATGGAGAGAAAAGGAAACCGCTCCACTATATACATAGTCAGGACGGGCCAGCCTACACGGTTGCTTGCCGGGGTTGCTCTCTTCACACTCTCTCGCACAAAACGACTGTGGCTACATCTCTAACATCCCGGCGGATCATGTCCGCTTGGGAAAGGGGTGGATGCTTAGTGTAGATGCGGTGGCCGTCGCCGACGGCGGAAACCCACTGTCGGTGTCAAAACCGGCGGATCTCGGGTAGGGGGTCCCAAACTGTGCGTCTAGGCGGATGGTAACAGGAGACAAGGGACACGATGTTTTTACCCAGGTTCGGGCCCTCTCGATGGAGGTAAAACCCTACTCCTACTTGATTGATATTGATGATATGGGTAGTACAAGAGTGGATCTACCACGAGATCAAGGAGGCTAAACCCTAGAAGCTAGCCTATGGTATGATTGTTGTAATGGTTGTTCGTCCTATGGACTAAAATCCTCCGGTTTATATAGACACCGGAGAGGGCTAGGGTTACACAGAGTCGGTTACAATGGTAGGAGATCTACATATCCGTATCGCCAAGCTTGCCTTCCACGCCAAGGAAAGTCCCATCCGGACACAGGACGAAGTCTTCAATCTTGTATCTTCATAGTCTTGGAGTCCGGCCGATGATGATAGTCCGGCTATCCGGACACCCCCTAGTCCAGGACTCCCTCAGTAGCCCCTGAACCAAGCTTCAATGACGATGAGTCCGGCGCGCATATTGTTCGGCATTGCAAGGCGGGTTCCTCCTCCGAATAATTCATAGAAGATTGTGAACACCAGGATAGTGTCCGGCTCTGCAAAATAAATTCCACATACCACCGTAGAGAGAATAATATGTACACAAGTTCAATATGCTGACGTATTTCGTGGTATGACGTCACACCACCACCAAGCCTTTACTTGAATCATTTTTATTATACCACCTCAGCGTGTTTAGTGAAGCGGTTTCCTTGGCACGTCTTGTCGAAGCAGAGATCGTGTTCCCCTTATTCCGGGATTCCCATCAATACGGACGTGGGTAACCCAACCGTGCTTGTTGCCACGCCTCCTCTATCGAAGGTGAGTCCCAAACGGTCACGGGTACGGCTCTTGGTATTCTCCCTCTTTATAATGAGACCAAGGCTCGTTTCTTTTCTTCAATCCTCAATCGAATCTACCCCTCGCCCCGAATCCCAACACCCAGAGCCCCAGATTCGAGCGCTTCGGACCTTCAACAATGTCCGGCTCCAACCTACAGGGCCAGTGGATGCCCTCCTCCGTCACGGAAGAGGACGTGCTAAAGCTGCGAGAAGCCAGGTACCTGACCTGCGAGATTTCGCATAGGTTACCCGCCAAAGGGCAAGTCATTCATACTCCCGAGCCCGGCGAGAGCGTCGTGTTCGTGTCCCACCTCCGTCGGGGTTTAGGCTTCCCGATGGATCCTTTTGTGAGAGGGCTCATGTTTTACTATGGGTTGGAATTCCATGACCTGGCTCCAGAGTCCATCCTCCACATCTCATCATTCATCGTTGTCTGCGAAGCCTTCCTCCGCACTACTCCCCACTTCGGTTTGTGGCTCAAGACCTTCAACGTGGAGCCGAAGATGATCGAGGGGCGTCAAGCAGAGTGCGGCGGGGCGGTTGTAAGCAGAAGGGCCGATGATCCATGAATCGAGGGCTCTTTCCAGGAGGAGCTCGGCTTGTGGCAACAGGAGTGATTTTATATTACCGCTCCTAGGGGCAGCAGGCAGAAGCCGCCGCCGATCTTTCGCTCGGGCCCTCCACAGCGGCTGATGTCGTGGGTCAACCAAGGGCTCAACTGGGGGCCGTCAAAGGACGTACCCCTGTTGCAGGGCCGGATTCGAGACCTCCAAGAGAGGGAGATCAATCTGGTCATGGTGATGCAGGTTATGCTGATTCGGCGTCTTCTGCCCTGCAAGCGTCGCCCCCTCCGCCTGTGGGAATTCAATCCGGAGGGGCCACGAGCTCTCCAACACTTCATGGGTATGGCACCCGTGGAGATGTATAAATTGTTCTTCGGATCACAAGAAATGTGTCCGGAATTGACCGAGGATTCCGGCCTAAGCTGCAATCGCCCGGATGCTCAGGTAAGTGGCCCTTCGTCCGGACACACCGTTTTTTTGTGCCTTCTTGAATTTGGCTTTTAACTAATCGTCTCTTGAATAGGAGTGGATAGCGCAAGCGAAACTGATACGATGTCCGGCCCCCCTCCCGGAGACCGCGCCAGATCCCGTGCTGGTCAGGATGCTGAAGGTTGCGCCTTCAGAGGAAGGCGAAGGGGAGAACAGAGAAACTACCGCCTCTACCAAGGAGGCTTTTGAGAAAGGGGGAATCGAGAATCCCTCCTTCCAAGGGGAGAAGAGGACTGCTTCCGAAAACCCGGAGGCCAAGGCCTCGAAACGGGGGAAGAGATCTTCACCAGAGGGTCCTGCGTCTGGGGAGGCCCCGGCCGCACTATCTCCCCTAAGGAATCAGCCCTCCAGCGAGCCATAAGTAGAAAAAGGGGGGTTCTGTAATAAGAGACATCCCTATTTTTGCTTCTAAAGATAACCGAGGTTTTTACCTTGTAGTTCGGATCTCCGTCCTTCTCAGATGAGCTCGTCTTCGGGGGACCTTCGTCCGGAGATGATGGAGAGTGAGACGCCTCCATCTGCTGCACCATCAGGTAGGGCGGACGAACCTGAGGTGTCATCACGGAGGGTATCCCCGAGTCTGGCAGGGCCGGAGAGTTCGACACCAACTGGTGTGCGGCCGGGGGAGCTGAAGGATCTGCTTGAGAGGGCGTCTATCTCAGAAGGTCACCGTACATTGATGAGTACGATGATTAGAAGAATTTCGTCCGCCGAAGGCGGTTTGCATGATGCCGTCAGAAGTTTGCTGGCGGGGTTTGAGGTACGCAAAAATGACATACCTTTCGACAGTTTTACACATAAAGTGCGCCCTGTATAGATAGTAGCCCCTGAGACTCGGTATGTTGTCGAAAGCGACAGCGTGCCGAGGATCAAAATCGCAGGTATTAATTTTCGCCTTTCCTATGCAGGTGGCGGATAGTCCGGTGGCCAGCCGGACTGATGGAGTTGCCGAACTAAAGCAGCAACTCGACGTTGCGGATGCGGACATCGCGCTGGTCAATAAGCGACTTGACGAGTCACAAGGTAGGTTGTTTCTCTGTGGTCACCTAGTAAGGGAGCCGAAGCCCACTCCTTACAACATGTGTGCTTAATGCAGATGGTGCCGCTGCTGTGGAGGGCCTTCGGGCATAACTTGCTCGAGCCAAGGAGCAGGCCAGAAGGAGTGATGCGGCTGCCTCGAGGGCGGCCGAAGAGCTAGAAGACGAAAGGGCTGCTCACTGCCGAAGCAGGGAGGAGATGGCCGAAATGGCCGTGAAGTTGAAAGATGTTACCGACCGCTATGAGGTTCTTGAAAAAGAACGCCGAGCGGAGCAAGAAGACCTGAGGAAGGCCAGCGCCGAAGCCAAGGATGCCCGTTCTGCAATGAGGGCTATAAAGGAGGAGCTGCGCCAGGCCGGAGATATTGCGGCTGGCAAGCCCTTTCTGCTGCGCAGGAGGTTTATAGATCTGAAGTATGCTCAGCTTGGCCAGTTGTAGGGTCCGGAGGATCCTTATATGGATTTAGCGGCGAGTGCGGCAGATGCTGTTGTGCACTTCCGAAGTCAAAAGGATCACGAGACGGAAGAGCTTTTTTGGTCTCAATTCCATAGTCCGGAGCGTTCACTTCCGCTGACCGATCGGTTGGCTGAGTGGGCTGAGCTGAATAAATTGTCCGGGCTTGCCATGACGGATATCGTGGCTCATGTCTGGCCGGATAGGCCCAAGCCGAAGAGTTATTTCGGCTTATTGCAGCAATTCCTTGGGGCGGTGCCGCATATAAAGGCGATGAAGCGGTCGGCCTGCATAGAGGGTGCACGGATGGCCCTCGCCCGTGTGAAGACATACTGGACGGAAATGGATGCCACCGATGTTGCAACCAGGGGTTCGGACGAGAGCCGGTTACCCACCGAGCACTATTTTGGGGAAGTTCTGCGTGGTGCTCGTGTAATAGAGTCGCAGTGCTCCAAAAATGTCATGTTCAAATGATCTTTATGATTTGTAAAATGATGTTTATAATATAAGCGCTTATTGTACTTGTGCGTTCAAGTATTGAAATATCTCCTGTGCGGCCGTTAATGTATACTTGTGTATAACCTAAAAGATGGCAGCCTTCGGCTTCAGCCCCCACGCACGTGCTGCGGGGGTGTTTGGAAATAGCGCATTTTCACACTTAATCCAACGTCTTGGTCCTATGAAGGAGGTGGTAGCGTAGCAAACGAGGCAACCGGACTATAATGCTTTATCACTTTCACTTAGCCATAGGAGTTTGAAGGTGGGGCTATGATATAGCCCCTAGGGGCACCGCGCTCTCCGGGTTTGGGGCGCGTGTGTGCCTAACCGGGAAGCGGTCCTTCGTCAAAGCGGAGGAATTCTAAACATTCTGGAGGTCGATCGAGTGGTTGACCAGTCTCTCGCTACATCATGACAGTCAATTTTCGGCTTTCTCTACTGAGGTGCTCACCCGGCCGAACCGGGGCACAATTGCAGTAGTTCTCCTGGTGCCGCGTTAGCCGATGATACGGAACGTAAGGCAGCAAAACACAGGAGCCGGGCAAACCCAACATTTGACCAAAGACATGATTCGGAGCTGATGCATATAAGGCCTAACTCGAGACGCCGAACACTCCCTGAGGTGTTCGGTCTTTATGATGACGGGCAGATCAATGCCCTAAGCCCCTAGTGTCCAGGTACACGCGAGATCCTCTGACGCGACCAATGCCAAAACGTCAGCCTCCTCTCTGGTTATGATGAGAAACCAGGGGATGTATAGCAACAAGAGACAGTAAAAAAGGTTTATGCAGGGTCTTAATCTGAAAAGAATCCTTGCAACGGGTCCCTACTGCACGTCTGCGCCTGTGTCTCCGTTGTGCTGTATCCTGGACGGGTGTAACACGCTGTTCATCTGTAAAAGAGAGGAACTTAGTTTGAAAAGAAATCGTGTGAAAAATGTATTTAAAATAGAGTATGAATAAATGAATAAAGTTGAGCTTTTGTTGGCTCTTTATTGCTCATACGCACAGCCCCTTGTGAAGGGGTGTGCGGCTAGGGAGCCCCTAGCTTACTTATGCCGGACTCGCCTAGCCGTGTCCGGGGTCTTGAATGACCTTTTAATGAGATGATGCCGCGTGGACCGGGCATTTTAAGTGTAAGAGATGCGTAGTGTGGTATTGCGTTAAAGCGGACAAAAGCTTCACGTCCCAATAGTGCTTGATGGCTACTTTTGAATGGGCGACATGAAAGGTTAGCTTTTCACGTCGGAAGTTGTCGGGTGACCCGAACACAACTTCTAGTAGTAAGGAGCCCGTGCACTTGGCGTAAGGGCCTGGCGTCACTCCTTTGAAGGAAGTGCGGCTATGGCAAATTTTAGTAAGGTCTATCCCCAACTTGCGGATTGTGTCCGGATATAGCAGGTTTAAATCGCTGCTGCCATCCATTAGGACTTGTGTAAATTGTAGTCCGTCGATTATAGGATCCAATATCAGAGCAGTCCATCCTGCGTTTCGAATACTTCTGGAATAGTCCAGGTGGTCGAAAGTAATTGGTTTTGACATCCAATCTTGAGGTTCCGCTGGGGTGGACCATGCGACACGTACTTTGGCGGGTACCGCACTGTTGTTCCGTATTATCACATGAAGTGAGTTTACTGTTTTGACTTCTTGTGGGAAAGTCTTTTGTTTTCCGGCGCTCTGCTGGTGGGGTTCGTCGTCATCCTCGCTTGGCGCGTCGAGCCCCTTGTGTTCGGCGTTGAGTCGGCCGGACTGTTTGAAGACCCAACAATCTCGGTGGGCGTGGTTTGCAGGCTTCCCGGAGGTACTGTGGATTTGACATATCCGATCCAAAATTTTGTTTAGGTTGGATAGCTCGTCACCGTTGTCCTTAAGAGGCAGTGTTTTATTGTTCAGCCGCGAGCTTTTGAATCCGACGTTGACCGCCGTGTTCTTTGGGCTCTTTTCTTTATTTCGGCGCTAGTCCTTTCTGCGCCGTGATTTTCCGTTTCCATCTCTGATCTCGGATGTACTCGGGTCGCTGGTGCTGCATCTTGCCAGCCAGCTGTCTTCCCCCGCGCAAAAGCGGGTCATGAGGCTTGTTAGCGCGGCCATTGTTCTCGGCTTCTCTTGGCTGAGGTGTCTGGCGAGCCATTCGTCTCGGACATTATGTTTAAAAGCTGCTAAGGCTTCGGCGTCCGGATAGTCGACTATTTGGTTCTTTTTGGTGAGGAACCTGTTCCAGAATTTGCGCGCTGACTCTCCGGGCTGTTGAGTTATGTGACTTAAATCGTCTGCATCCGGAGGGCGGACATAAGTCCCCTGAAAATTTGCTCTAAACGCGTCCTCGAGCTCTTCCCAACTTCCAATGGTGTTTTTTGGGAGGCTTTTGAGCCAATGCCGAGCTGGCCCTTTGAGCTTGAGGGGTAGATATTTTATGGCGTGGAGATCGTCTCCTCTGGCCATATGTATGTGCAGGATGTAATCCTCAATCCAGACTCCGAGGTCTGTTGTTCCGTCGTATGCCTCTATGTTTACGGGTTTGAACCCCGCTGGAAATTCATGATCCAGCACCTCGTCGGTGAAACATAGTGGGTGTGTGGCGCCCCTGTATTTAGGTGTGCCGTTATATTCGAACACTCGGCGTGTTGTGTTGCTTCCTGGGGCCCTCTTCTTTGGCCCATAAATGGACCTGACCGGGCCATCCGTTTTGCGAGGATCTTTATGTGTGTCATGTGCCGGCTTATGTGCGGCGCCGCTTGCTGCTCTTGGCCTATCATCTGGTCGTCTATCCAGCCAGGCGGCCTCTTTGCTTTTTGATTGTGGGGGCTCTACGGCCTCCTCGTCGAATTCGGGCAGCAGCTTGCGCTTCGGGTAGCTCTTTGTTTGGTGGCTATTGCCATATTTGTCCGCGGTCTTGAGTACTTTGCTCCACCTCATTCTGAGTATGTCTTCCGCTGTTTTGAGCTTCCGTTTCTCCTTCTTCAAACTTCTTGTAGTGGCGACAAGCCTTTTTTGAAGGTTCTTATGCTCCGGTGGTGTGTCCGGCGTGAGATCGTCTGGACTGTTGTTTTCGCCGAGGATGAGTTGTTTATCCGATTCATCCTGTTCGGATGGTTGCTTGGTTGCATGTTCGTCGCCCACTGGTTTGCCCTGCTCTATGGCTGGGTCATTATGAGTGCTGTTGTTATCGAGGCGGGACTTGGGGTGGCGCTTGCGTCGCCGTTTTGGTTGTTTTCGGGGGAATTATCCTTCGCCGCGTCCCGCTGTTCCTCGTTATCGCTCCCTTTTGGGGTGTCCACCATATATATATCATGAATTGAGGTGGCTTTCCAGTGCCCGGTAGGTGCTGGTTCTTGGTCGTCTCCGGCGTCGTCGTCCATACCGTCGATGTCTTCGGAGTCATAGTCTAGCGTGTCGGTTAGATCGTCGACAGTGGCTACAAAGTGGGTGGTGGGTGGGCTTTGAATTTCTTCGTCGTCTGCATCCCAACCATCCTGAACGCAGTCCGGCCAGGGCTCTCCTGATAACGAGAGATACTTTAGCGAATTCAGGATGTCGCCAAAGGGTGAGTGCTGAAAGATGTCCGCAGCGGTGAACTCCATGATCGGCGCCCAATCGGATTCGATTGGCAGGGGCGCAGGAGGTTCGGAGTCAGGTGAGGAGTCCGGCACCTCGGAGTCACGAGCTTTGCAAAGGACAAGGTCAGTATTTGGCTCCATCGCCATAGAAGTTGCAGCCCCGAGGCGGTGTCCAGCCACCTGTCCTCGATCTGCGCGGTCGGCTCCGAACTATGGGTCAGAGCGGACTCATGTGCGGCCTCCAGGGTACTGTCCGGTGGGAGAGCTAAATCATGCCCATCGTGACAGTGCGGCGCGCTCGGCCGTGGCTCGAATCCATCGAAGATCAAGTCTCCACGGATGTCAGCCGTGAAGTTTAGGCTTCCAAACCTGACCTGATGGCCAGGGGCGTAGCTTTCGATCTGCTCCAGATGGCCAAGCGAATTAGCCCGCAGTGCAAAGCCGCCGAACATGAAGATCTGTCTGGGGAGAAAAGTCTCACGCTGGACTGCGTTGTTGTTGATTGAAGAAGCCATCAAGCCTATCGGTGTCTACACAGAGGAACTCTCAATGAAAGCACCAATGTCGGTGTCAAAACCGGCGGATCTCGGGTAGGGGGTCCCAAACTGTGCGTCTAGGCGGATGGTAACAGGAGACAAGGGACACGATGTTTTTACCCAGGTTTGGGCCCTCTTGATGGAGGTAAAACCCTACTCCTGCTTGATTGATATTGATGATATGGGTAGTACAAGAGTGGATCTACCACGAGATCAAGGAGGCTAAACCCTAGAAGCTAGCCTATGGTATGATTGTTGTAATGGTTGTTCGTCCTATGGACTAAAATCCTCCGGTTTATATAGACACCGGAGAGGGCTAGGGTTACACAGAGTCGGTTACAATGGTAGGAGATCTACATATCCGTATCGCCAAGCTTGCCTTCCACGCCAAGGAAAGTCCCATCCGGACACGGGACGAAGTCTTCAATCTTGTATCTTCATAGTCTTGGAGTCCGGCCGATGATGATAGTCCGGATATCCGGACACCCCCTAGTCCAGGACTCCCTCACCCACTGTCGGCACGTCCCGATTAGGGGTCCCCACCGTTCTCTCTCACAAAGCCGGTGAGGTTGCCTTCGTCCCTTGCTCACTGCCGTGACGTGGGCAGTTGCCGCCTCCCGCCGCCCTCCTCAAGGTTGAGCTACGTCCCTCAGGTACAACTCCCTTTACAGCCGGCTTGCACCACTGCTCCAGCTGCCCACATCACTCCCTGTGGATATTTCTCTACTTCTTTGCCCCGCACATACCTGATACCTCTACTAGCTTCTACGTACTGTATTTGTGATGAGTTTATGTCTCATCAACTAGTCCTAGTAATCTTATTCTAATCACGCTTCTTCAATTTCTTTGCCACAGGGATGCTCATCTCGATTTTGGTGAAACTGCACAAAATGATCCGATGGTCAAAAGGTTGCAAACTTCATTTATTAGGAAGCTCGAACGTTGCCAGCAAATTGAAGCCTGGTCAGGGTTCACGGTTCAAGGGCTAGGGACTTCATGGATCGTTTTTTTCTTTAGCTGCATCTGTTCCAAAATAAGTGTCAACTTCAGTAGTAGTACAACTTTGTACTAAAGTTTGCACAAAGTTGAGACACTTATTTTGGAACGGAGGGAGTACATATTTGCTATGATCTTTCAATCATTGAGATGCAATAGCATGCATGTTAGTCTCCTTTGTATTTGATAAAATGTTGCAACGGGCAACCTTGGATGCAAGATACATGTAACAGAAGCTGGAAGCTTCATAGCATTGTACAAATTTATCTCGCTGATAAATTACAGTACGTACTATACTAGTACTTCCTCCGTTCCTAAATATAAGTCTTTGTAGAGATTTCACCATGAACCACATGCTGATGTATATAGATGCATTTTAAGTGTAGATTCATTCATTTTGTTCCGTATGTAGTTCACCTAGTGGAATTTCTACAAAGACTTATCTACTAGTAATAGCTAGCCCCCACTACTAGGAATTCTCTATCCTCTCCTTGAGCCACATCATCAAAATTGATGTAGCCATTAGATGAAGTAAATTAGTCCATAATAGCCGTCTGATCTAGACGTTGAGAGGCTCCGCACTAAGCCACATGCAAGCATGCAGAAATACCGTGGCACATGCATGTGAGTGGGTTTTAAATCACATCAAAATGTCTGCATGCAAGCATGCACCGGTAGCATGCATGTAAGTCCCATTAACATGTCAAAAAGAAAAATATAATCCCATTATGCAGTAGGAGTTGGCTGATCTTTTTTCCTTACGTGGGATGATCTAAATGATGATGGGAGTTTATTTAGTTTGGCTACCACATCTGTCATGCGGTTATAGAGTTTTTTTAGTTCTATGAAATCGATAATTTTGCGCAGAGAGATATACCGCTGTTCCGCGGCAACGCGCGGGGACTCATCTAGTAATATTTAGGAACGGAGGGAGTACTATGTAAAGAGTTAGGTGTCGCACAGTGATAGTGTGAGGTGGGCCATGTAATCACTGAGCCTGCGTGTTTTCACTGCTCTTGCACTCCTCCGCTATAAGAATGGAGAAAATTGTAATCTACTACCTCCTTTCGCCGAAAGCGTGGGACATCCAGCAGTCCTACCACCTCAGTAATAAAGACCAATGAGCCGTCAAATCACATAGACCCAGCAGTAAGCTGGACGGACGAAGCAACCATCACTCTTGCGCCAGTGAGAGGTCGCGTCCGCTCTGCCCGGGCATGAATGCGGCACCGATTCTTTGGAGCGGTGCTGACCGTTTCGGACGGGAAGCGCGCGCGGGCGATGGAGGGGCTTTGGGTGGGCTAGGCTGGTCAGGAGCGGGCGTGGCAGCTGTCCGCATGTCCCTACCAGACACGTCCGGAAATGATTGGATGCACCGACTCTCGCGGCTTAAATCGTACAGTACACACCATCTCTCTGTAGGAGTAGGTCGATCTGTCGCACTCTCTAACACACACATGCTGTTAAACACACAGACGCACACGCACGCACCTTGGTCCCGTTGCACCTTCTAACATGACTTATTACACCTAGATGGAGGGAGTAGTAAGTATACAAGATACGGTGGCACACTGACTTAAGTCGAATACAAGTGCCCAAAATTTGTGTGCATGTTATAATAAGGATTCACTTAAAATAGTACGTGGGCGAACAGAGGGATCAATTGGACAGTGTTCCCGAGCAGTAGCGAGATGTGTGAGGTAAGATACACCGCTGGCGCTTTTAATTTTTCTTATTAATTTGTTTATTTCACCCTCTGACTGGTGGGACCCAACGTACTACGTGGAGAGAGGTAAGGTGACTAAGGCTGCATTATTTCTGCACCACTGTGGATAGTCTTACCACCAAAGCCACATGACACGATTATGATTGAAATCCCAATGACTCCCACACACACACACGAAAAAACACGACATGCTTGTCACACGAATGCAGAAATGTATAAAAGGTTATTTTCCTCTCGTTGAATGTAACAGGAGGGTTGTGTAGCTGGTTAGCCTGTTCGCTCATCAAACTTGAGGTCTCGGGTTTGATAACTACACTTGAGCATAATTTTTGCCAAGAGGATTCTTTGACTTGTCAAAATGTTTTCTAGGGTTTGCACGCTTCACACTCTCTCTCTCCAGTATATATATGCACGCTGGAGCCTCAACGCTTGTAGTTGCTCTCTTCACACTCTCTCGCCCTCTCCTGCTGGAGCCTCAGCGCTTGTAGTTGCTCTCTTCACACTCTCTCACCCTCTCCACATCTAAACAAGACTTCGTTGGCCTCTCTCTCTCCCCTCACTGCTGCTCAAAGAGCCGGCAGGATCCGTCTGCCGGGAAGGGAAGGAGGCTTAACGCTGTCGCCGTCGGCGAGGAAGGGAATCCACTACCGGCGCAGCTGTTCACTTTCCACCCAGCAGCGGCGCGGGAGGGCCTCCGACCCCTTCTTCTTCGCCATCGTCCCGTCGCCCACCGAATCATGCCCCAAGAAACTTAAGGTATAATTTACTTACTCCACATGCATTGCTCTAGCTGCATGTATACCATGAATCTAGGACGTGGTTCAAAGAGGAAAGGAGTGGGGGAAAGTAGTGGGAAAAGTTGTACTCCCTCCGTTCCTAAATAAAAGTCTTTGTAGAGATTTTACTAGGACTACGTACGGAGCAAAATGAATGAATCTACACTCTAAAATACATCTATATACATCCGTATGTGGTTCATAGTGGAATCTTTACAAAGACTTATATTTAGGAACGGAGGAAGTATATAGCATGAATCTAGGACGTGGTTCAAAGAGGAAATGAAGGGGGAAAGTTGTATAGCATGAATCTAGGACGTGGTTCAAAGAGGAAATGAAGGGGGAAAGTTGTATAGCATGAATCTAGGACGTGGTTCAAAGAGGAAAGGAATGTGGGAAAGTAGTGGGGAAAGTTGTATCGCATAAATCTAGGACGTGGTTCAAAGAGGAAAGGAAGGGGCGAAAGTACTAGTTCAAAAAGGAAAGGAAGGGACAAGGCTGTAGAGTTTGAGAAGGACTAGATTTGCTGCGCTCACATAGGGAAAGGTGTCTAAAGATAACAAAACTGGGACCAACACAAATATGCTCCTTGGTTGTTTGTTCTTTGTTGCAACAGACTGTGCATGACCACAATACATCGGTAGATGCACATGGTGCTGGTGCGTCCACTGTCCCGTGCAACTCATTAGCTGTTGTTAATCTAAGGCCCTGTTTGGTTAAAAACTCCCTACTCCCTACCTGCTTGGTTCCAGGGACTAAACATGGACTAGAGGTTATTAAATGACATGCTAAAAGACCATGTTACCCCTAGTAATGAACTAATAGAAACAAGGTGTGATGCATGGCAGGGGCAACTGTTGGAAAAGTCCCAAAAAAAACTCCCTCGGGGTCTTCTTTCTTTAGTCCCAAATGCCCACTTTTAGTCCCTAAAAGTCCCTCCTGTTTGGTTTAGATGGGACTGACACGGAGTTTTTTTAGTCCCTACACCAAAATGTCCCTGTAAACAAACACCCTCTAATAATGCCGCTGGAAAATCGATGCAATGCCACAGTTAAAAGCAAATTACATGTTTAACGAATTTTATTGTTAATATAATCTCTATGTTGAGATTAATCAATGCCACCGTTTGAGAAATGCTACTATCTTGCCTTCTTTCCCATTTAGATAAGGTAGATGCTTCTTTTTGTTGGCTTCTGTGTCATCCACCGTTATTGACCACTAATTGTTTCCTTTGCACCTATGTGTAAACATGGTTATCTACTTCACCTCGTTGCCATTGTGACCTTTTGTTGCACTGCACAAAACACTTTTGTTTTAAGAGTGTTTTGTGAAGTTCAACCAAAATTTCACACCGACAACGTTGCTTGATTGCTTGATCTTAGTGGAACTGCACAAGAGGAGATCTTACTTCCTATCCGTTAAGGCGAATTTGGTTCAGATCTTCTTCTTGTGAGTTGTTTAAATTCCGCATCATGAGAGGTCAGTACTAGCCTTCTTTCACATGATTCTGCAGTGTGCTTTCATATGTTGTGCTACTTGTACGATAATGTTGCTTTAGTGAACTGCACAAATGGAGACAAGACTTCCAATCTGTATGTGCACCGTAATATCCCATTGAGGTAAGATAAGGATATTTCACAAATGCTGGCCTGTATTTTGCCACTTTCATCAGAAAATTAAGTTTAGTACTATACTTGTGCTCCCTAATTGACATGCCAAATCTTACATTGAAGGCAAAGATTGTCTGTTATTGAACCAAGTGATGAAGGGGAAGAACAAGCGGAAGAAAAAACAAAAATCAACTCCCGGTGCTGTAATGAAGCACTGGAACTGTGATGACACAAGTAATGATATAGTTTTGCATCTTAATTTATTGCTATGGCTATAACGAGCAATTGTTTTGCGATTTGATGCCATACGTAATTATCTCTACTTGTGCAAACAGGGATCTTCTTTGAAGATACCATATATTTTAGTGGAACTGCACAAGAAGATGTTGGAAACATTAAACTAATCGAGGAGTATATAGTAAGCATGGCCACCCCCGTAGATAGCAACAGATGGTTCCGGAGAAGTGATTCATCTGTATGCTCTACACAATCAGCCTCCTGACAAAGGTTGGTACTCGCCCACTGATTTCATCCATATGATTGAGCTTTGTCATCTCTATTGGTGTTGTGCTACTATTTAGATACTGTCATGAAAAAGTGGTATTGTCCTAAGAAGTGCTTCATCTGTGTTGTTTTAAATATTTCCTTTCCTTTTTTTCGGGCAAACATGGATGCTAGCATTTAATAGTCCTCTTGTCTTTGCACAACAGGATCATCTTCCTCTGAAGAAGAATATGGAGTACGTGAAGTGACTAGTTCCGATTATGCCAGGATGAAGAAGCCCTGTCTATCTTCTCATCAGAAGGAGCAGTTGAAGGATGGTTACATTACTCCCCACAAGACCAAACTAACTTCAGCTCAGAAGAACTGACAAATCTCCATTTTTTGTTGTTCTAGGATTCTTTCTGGTGAGTTCCATTTTTCTAAAAGTGTGCTCTACATGGACCATGTATGTGCGTGTTGAAACTGTCAAATCATAGTACAGTTTGCTTTATACTAATCACTTTTTTGTATTTGTGCAAACAGGGGTGCTCAGCTTGATTTCAATGGGAACTGCACAAAATGTTCATGAATACATCGAATCATTCATTTCCATCACAAGAAAGGAGGTGCCGATAAGTTCAAGGCGTTGCAACATATAAGGGCAAAATCATACAAGCTACGCACGAATTTGGTTTATTTTGGTGGAACTGCACAAAAAGAACAGCTGGTTTATTTAGCACGAGGTGCCATGTCAATATCCGAACTGATGGCAAACCCTGCCCATTCCACAATCGTAGGCATTTGATATTTTGGAACTGATGGCAAATTTTGCTCATTGATTTTAGCAAGACATGCGTTTGATATTTTCGAATGGGACGCCCTTTGCTGTCAGCAGCGTCAATCAATTTTTTCTTTATTCTTTAGTTGTGAAGTAAATATTGCCTCTGACATGTGAGTCGCTGAGATGCATAATCATTGATTGTTTTGAATGTTCTCTATGAATTGCCAGGCCTATGTGTTTGATTGCAATGTACAGAAACGCTAAAAAGCTGCTCAAACTCTTTGTACTCCTTCTGTTCCTTTTTACTTCGCGCATTATGAAAGTGCATACTTTTTTGTATAAGATTGGTCAAAGTAGAGATACTTTGACTGCAGACAAAACTTGTATGTAGACTAGAAAGGACCGGAGGGAGTACATGTGAAACTGCTGCAAACGAGGTGATCACCCTGGGAATAATGCTAGTACGTATTGTTTTGCATGTTCATCCAATGCCAGTGATACAGGAATTCGAACTAATCGAAATAAATTCATTAATACATGGTCGGATTTCATATAAACATGCCGGATTTCATTACATTTCATACATTCTTCAACTAAAAAGGGGTGCACTGGAGGTATAATTAATTAACCGAAGCTACCCACCTGTGTCCCGCAGAGCCAAACAGAAGCTTCAGTGACTTAACTGCAGGTGCAGTTGCAACTGACATGTGGCCTATTGGGCCCATGTGTTAGTCAGCCAACTACACCAGCAGTTAAGTAGAAGCAGCGTTCTTCTCCAGTGCAGCTCTCCGACTCCACGTCGCCGCCAAGAAGCTAACCGACCATCAATGGTCAACCCGCCTAGCTTGGCTTCAACCGGAGGGTAGCAGCGGTGGCCTTACTTGGACCCGAGCGGCGGTGACCTACCGTGTTCTACTCTTCCTCGTTTTCTGTGTGGCGCGGCTTCGTTGGCAGCGGGGAGGGGCCTCGGCGGAGCTGGCGATGTCCTCTGTCTCATTGCCGGCGGGCGGCGCCTCAGTGGAGCGGTGGAAATCCTCCCCCACGTTGCCGACAGGGTGGGGCCTCGGCTGAGCCGACGATATCCTCTGCCTCGTTGTTGGTGGGGCGGGGCCTCGGCGGAGCCGGCGGTGTCCTCTGCCTCGTTGTTGGCACCGCGAGGCCTCGGTGAAGCAGGGCCTCGTCGACGCCAACGGAGAGGGGACTCGTCGGAGCTGGCATTGTCCTCTACCTCGTCCTCAGTCCCGCCAAACAGCACCTCGCCCGCTTCATCGCCCTCTTTGCTAGCCTCTTTGTAGGCGGCCGCAGCCTCCGCCACCCGCATGCGGTACTGCCAGCGCTCGAGGCGGCCCTTGTGGTCGGAGCGGTACGAGTCGAGTAGCGCCTCCTGCTCTGCCCGCTCCGTGGCGATCTGCTCCTCCGCTTGCAAGTGCTCCTGGAGGAGATGGTGGTTGTAGGCGGTGTCGGCCTGTGCCTCCCGGAACTGCTCCTCATGCATCTGCCTCACCCTATCCATATATTGGGCACGGGCCTCGCCCATGGTCATGGTGTAATGCACCGACGAGGATGGCATGGAGGAGGGGGTTGGCGCTGGATCATCGACTACCATGTTCTCCATTGGGACGTCGTCGTCCTCCGGCTGCCTGCCGGCCAGCCAGTCGGCACCCATGGCTGCCATCTCCTTATGGTTCATCGTCCGCCCGTTCCGAAGAGTGCTGGAGCGCGAGGAAGCCATGGTGGGCAGTAGTGGTGTGGACAGGAGAAAGGGAACGGATGCGGATGACTACAGCTATGGCCGGCGCAACAGTTTATATAGCAATGGTGGGCAGGCGGAGGGACGGACGTGTGGCGCCGGAGTAGCTGCCTCGGCAACCGCGTATCATGAATGTGGGCGGCAGATGGACGGACGGATGACACTTGTGTCATTTGAAGGCGGAGCAATCGCCTGCATCGGGAAGCGGGGCGGGCGGTGCTGACTGTTTTGGGCGGAATGCGCACGCGGGCGAGGAGATGACTTTACTTGGAGAGGATGACAATGGGGACCCACCAGGTCCATAGCCTCACGTACGCAAGTGCCTCCTTATTATATAATTTATTTTGCTTCCTCCTAGTTTCCTAACATCACGGTCCCACACCATTGTCAACCTCCTGGAGTAGTCAATAAACGAGAGAATTACATAAGAAGCGGCCGACAGCTGGGACCAAGCAGCTCAAGCAGTATTTGTGCAGAGTTTTTTGATGTTTAGCCCAGATATTAATTTTTCTCCTCTGAACAACAACGAAAACAACGCTGCATGTATTAACTTGGCGGGCTGTGGCCCATCTAGCCCAGGCCAGATATCCAGCCCAGATATTAATTTTTTACTCTTTTTAGGAATATCTAGGCAAGGTCAAGTTGTTATTCTCCGCCCCGCTGGGCTGCAAATCTTTCCTAGGAGGGATGCATTAGGTTAACAAGAAAATGGGCTTTAAGAAATAATAAATGGGATGCAATTGTAAAAACTGGGCAGTAACTATAAAAAAATGCGCCAAACACGTGATTACTTTATAAATTGTTATTTTTGGATATTGAAATTTTTAATTTCATTAATTGTTGCGAGCGCAATGTTTCGTTGGATTTTTACGTAATATAAATTTATATTGAAATTGTATTTAATCTGACTAGAAATTTTGGGATAAAAATATTTCGTATCCCATCAAAATGTGGGAATTTTTATTGAATTCTGTTTTGAACGATTGGTTGAAATGGGCTGTACTTTTAACAAACTGTAAATGGGCTGTAGTAAATTCCATTAGAATTCAAAAATGGGATACATTTTCTTACAAATCTCAAATGGGCTATAAGTTCTCTGCCACACACTTCTGGCCCTAAGTTGACGCGTCCCCTAAAAAAACAGAGTTGACGCGTATGCAAGGCTTTGTCAACTTATAGTCAACACACGGTTCTAGCAGCAGTGGCCGTTGGATGTCCATCCAACGGATGCCGTGCTTCTTCTTCAATCTCGGATATTCTAGCTTCACCCGCCCAAAAAATGATTCCTCCCCGTGACATCTGGGGCGCACCATTTCGGAAGCTGACCTGTGGGCCTACTAAGTTGACGTACCAAGGGATTTGTCAACTTAGTCAATATAAACGATTCTAGCTGCAGTGACCGTATGATGTCCATCCAACGGCCGTCGTGCTTCTTCAACCTCTGGTCTTCTTGCTCCAGCCGCCCAAAGCAGCGCCGGTCGTGCCGCCTGCTCCTGCGTCCCGTGGCCGGCTGTGCTGCCATGGAGGCCTCATCACCCCCTACAACTCCCACCGCTGGCCAGGCCATCCCTCCACTCACACACACCCCCTGTTATTCTGCGGCGACGACAGCGCAGCCGAACCAGTGAACCCTCGTACTCCTCTCTACGTATGCATCCACTGCCGCGTCTTCCCCGGCTCCGCGTCTCTAGGCCTCGCCGTCGTCCACCGCCGTGGTGCTCTCGGCGCGGCGTGGTCAATGTGGTCAAGGAACGACTTCCATCGGACATGGACTGTACGTGGAGAGGCTGACAGCTGGGTCCATGACAGCCGCAAGGAAGTGCCTCCTTATTAGGCGCAAAATAATTATTCCTCCACCTGACAGCAGGGACCCACCGGGCGGGCCACCGTATTTCGCGATAAAAATGATTCTCCCCCTGACTGCTGGGACCCACGAGCTACATCTTCGCATGCAAGGAAGTGCGTCCAAAAAAAACGTCGCCCCCCTGACTGCTGGGACCCACCAGCTACATCTTCGCACGCAAGGAAGTGCATCCGAAAAAAATGATTCGCCCCCCGACTGCTGGGACCCACCTGCTACACCATCGCACGCAAGGAAGTGCGTCCGGGAAAAAAAATCGATTCGCCCCCCTGACTGCTGGGACCCAGCAGCTACACCTTCGCACGCAAGGAAGTGCGTCCGGGCAAAAAAAAACCAAAACGATTCGCCCCCTGACTCTTGGGACCCACCAGCTACATCTTCGCATGCAAGGAAGTGCGACCAGTCAAAAAAAAAAACGATTCGCCCCCCTGACTGCTGGGACCCACCGGCTACATCTTCGCACACACGGAAGTGTGTCCGAGCAAAAAAATGATTCGCCCCCCTGACTGCTGGGACCCACCAGCTACATCTTCACATGCAAGGAAGTGCCTGACAGTCGGGACCCACCTGGTCGAAGCGTACGTAGCGTTGTCATTCTGGTCGCGAACGTGTACGTACATATATATTGGTCGATGTAGGGGTGCACACGTGTCGTAGTAGAGGCGCGCACGTAGCATGTACACGTACGTACAATGGCCAGGGTGCAAGAAAGAAAATACGGCCACGTATGTGTACATACGGGCGGGGTCTCGAACGCCTACTCGCGCATACATACATGGCTAGGTCAGAACAGAGAAACATCGTCGTCGTCGTGTTCATGGGAGGCAATAGAATGCGTCGTGTTCATTGGGAGGCAACAGAATGCGTCGTATTCATCGGGAGGCAACGGAACGCGTGGGAGCCAACCGGCTTGGACGGAACAGGCGATGGAAACGAGGCCCGGCGTACCGCAGAAAGGAGGAAACGGCCTTGTGTTTGACCGGCCACGTTCGGAACGGGGTCCTGTTGATCGGGAGGGGTGTAGCGTACCGCAAAACGGAGGAAACAGACCTCCTACGGTCGAAACGGGGGTCCTGTTGATCGGGAGGGGTGTGGCATACCGCAAAACGGAGGAAACGGACCTCCTACGGTCGAAACGGGGGTCCTGTTGATAGGGAGGGGTGTGGCGTACCGCAAAACAGACGAAACGGACTTGTGTTGGAGCGCTACGGTCGAAATGGGGGTCCTGTTCATCGGGAGGGGTGTGGCGTACCACAAAACGGGACTCCAGGGATACTGTTCATCTCTACAGTCGACCTCCTCCAGCCTCCACGGGCTACCGTCGACCTCCTCCAGCCTCCACGGGCTCCTGTTCATCCAGTCTCCACCACGCGCTACTCCACCGGCTCCTGTTCAACCACCCCTCCACGGGTAACCCTCCACCGTCTACTGTTCATCCAGCCCTCCACACCACGGGGTCCTGTTTAACCACCCCTCCACGGCCACCCCTCCACCGTCTACTATTCATCCAGCCCTTCACACCACGGGGTCCTATTCATCCAGAGGCAACGCCACCGCTCACTGTTCATCCAAACCCCCCGCAACGATCACTGTTCATCCCAGAGGCAGCATCGATCGGCTTCAGTTAGCAGCAGTAGCGAAGGAATCGCTCCATCGGGTTCAGTTAACAACTATCGATTGATCGCTCGGGTTCAGTAATGCGTAGCCTGCAGTGCAATCGCTCGGGTTCAGTTAGAGCCCAACGCCTCGCTCGGGTTCAGTTAGAGCCAACGCCTCGCACACACACGCGTACGTGTACGAGAGAAACGCGCATCGCTCGGCCCCCGACCTCCCACCGTAACCGGCAACTCCCCGAAATTTTCCTCCCCCTCACTTCTACCATGATTTTTTCCGTCATGGACGACCCAAAGAATGTCATGCAGCTGCGACTCTGGCCCGCCCAGGACGAAAAGCCCATTTTCTGTCATGATTTTTTGTCATAGAAGTAGGAGCCCACCACATCTATGATGATACCGAGTTTTGTCACAATTATCGTCATAGAAGTGTCATATGTATGACAGAATTTTTTTTAGTTCGGCCCAAAATGTCACAGATGTGTCTTTTTTTGTAGTGACATGATCGGTGACAGGAACTTATTGATGGACACTGCTTTATCTCCATCTCATCTGAAGCATATCACCTATGCTGACAAAGGAAAAATAGAGGTATTGGGTCTAGGTAGGGTTGCAATCTCAAAGGATAGACACATGGACAAAGTCATGCTTGTCGAGTCCTTAGGATTCAACCTCATGTCTATCTCAATGCTTTGTGATCTTGATATGGTTATCGTCTTTGGAATATATCATTGCATTGTGCTTATGGAATCTGGCAATTCCAAAGTCTTCGAAGGCTTTAGGAGAGGATACTTGTATATTGTTGATTTCTCGGCAGGACTGTTCGCACACGAACACGTCACCGTGTACCTCCAACGCCGGGGGTGATGCACCGCAACTCGCGTCGAAGGAGATCCGACCGGCAGCGCGATACGCAGGACAGCCGGCGGGTGCTTTTGTAGACCCGAAGGACCGCTTGCCCGGAAGGGACCCCGTCAGGGCTCGCGACGGCTATGGGATGCTCCAGGTCGATTCACTCGCCCTAGAGCCTCGTGGATCCGCATCCCCAAAAAGCATGAAGAACTAGCGAAGAACGAGAAGAAAGATACAAGGGAGAGATAAAAAGTAGATGAACAAGAAAAAGTAGTAGATTGATTTGTTCGATTGTGTGTTGTTCAATCGGCCGTCACCCCTTAGATATATAAGAGGCAGCTAGACTTCCCGTGCAAGGAAAAGTCTTGGATTCACGTCCAAACCCTAGTCAAATTCGGATTTGTTTTATCCGAACTTTCCAAAACTGTTCGGTTTAAACTGGCTGCACCTTGCGGGTCTTTTTGTGGTGGTAAACAACCTCGGATGGAAACGAGTCCAAAAGCAATCTTGATCGTTTCAACGAGGCGAACAACTTTCATGTTGAAAGTTTTTTCATCAGAGGTCATCTCGAGGGTCTTATCGCTTGTGCAAAACAGCTAATTATTCACGCAGCTCCTCAGACATACCCACATATGTGTCTAGTTCTGGGCATCATATTTTGCTCACTCGAGGGTCGCGCTGTGCGGGCTCTAAATTTTGCATACAACCTTGGATTGGGACGATCTTTATACCAAAATCGATTGCTTCGACGAGACACACAACTTCCGTGTAGATCACTTTTCCATCCAAGATCATCTGAATAACCTTTTGAGCTCATCTTCAACTTCTCGTTCGATTGACTATCACAGCCTCCACCCCGGCAAGGTTTTTACCCGGCAAGCTTTCACACCGGCAAGGTTTCACCCTGGCAAGGTTTTACCCCAGCAAGGATTCCTCCCCGGCAAGGTTTCTCCCCCGGCAAGATTTCACACCGGCAAGCTTCCACACATGAACGAGCTTTCTGCGCCGGCAAGCCTTCACACACTAGCAATATTTTATCCCGGCAAAGTTTTCTCCCTGGCATGCTGCTTTATGATCGTGCTACTTTTGAGCGTCAACACATGCCCCCTTGTTTTCTGGCAGAGCTTGCATGCCAAAAAATATTTCTTTTAAGCACGATGTCAACACTCCATCGACTATGCATGCTGAGGGCGATAATTTTTTATCGGCCATATGCTCGGGTTTGTTGTTGCTTGGGTAGAGCCTCTTCAGATAAGAGATGTCACGAATGCCTTCACGTAAGTTTCTCATGTCAATCCTGACTGGGCCTTTATCCAAATAATCCATGGGTATAGGAGAACCGTTCGGCGATACTAGCTGCCGAATAATTATGTCCATGCTCCTCAAAGGAACCATCAACTATTCTGTGACTCAACTCATTATTGATCAAAATGCTCCGTCAAGCCTCCGTCGAACAATGTCTGTCTCAGAACTTGGATCCTGCAGATAAGAGATATTTTCTCCAGCCGGCCATATGACTCGCACTAGATCCGTCAGTGGCCGAGTCAACCCTAGAGTCGGCTGTAACTCTTCTTGGACCGACTTTAATAGTAAGTCGGTTGTGAACTTGCCCTACACAAGTCGACCACACAAAGCATCGGTTGTAATAACCAGATGTGTATTGCACTAACGCGTTTGGCGAGTCAACAAGTTCAACATTTGTGTGATTCGTCGATGCATATAAAGATGACATCTGTTGGACAGTTGGCAACGAATCATTGTGAACCTCTATGCACACAACCCTACAGTGACTAGAAGTCCTGTAGCATGAATAACAAAGCATATTCGGTCTCTTGAGTCAACATTGCCTCGCTCCCCGAGTCAACAGACCTTTGTTCATTTCAGTGACTCACTTTCTCCGGATCTTGCAATAAACCAACAACAGGAGTCGACAACTTTTGTGGCACTAGACCCTCGTATAGTGGTCGAATAATTAGTCGGCCTTCCAGTGTTGGAAAAACTAAGAATTGGCTTTGGGAATATGACATACACCACAATGAACACGATTAGCCGGATGCCAGCTTTGTCAACACAATATACTCTTTGGGCGATATGCAAATATAGGCCAAACGTCTTATCTCATAGGACCTGGATAACCCGTCCACCAAAGTGTGAATAACCGAAATAATTCAGATGTTTCAGCTGGGGATAAACTCCGGGACGCTGGCTTTGATGGAACGGTCGAAGAACATGGACGATGCACCATTTTGGAATCTCCTATAGTGAGATAGAAACCGCCGACTCCGCTTGCCGGCTTCACACTCGTCCTCCTTTACTCCTTCCGGCTTCACAACACGAGATGTGATGCCGCTCTTGACTCGAGGATTTCCCTTAGGAACCCAAGTCATGTTCCTCTTCTCCAGCTCTTTGGCCCTAAGCCGATTCAGCTTCTTCTGTTGCGAATATGGTAAGCCGAGTGGGCATCCCAGCTGAGACTTTGGTTTATGCACTGGCAAGTTCTTCCTGTATTTGGGCATCTCCGACTTGGCCTATCCAAACTTGGCAATTGGATCCTTGAAAGTTACTAGCACATAGGCCCGTGCGTTGCAACGGGAAAACTTATGTGTCAATTATGAAATATGAAGTTTGTTAAAGTCCCAAAAGCACTTTATTTAAATTCCCCATATTTCTCCGATCCTAGAGAAATAACTATGTTGGTCTAAATCCCTTTTCTATCTTTATTTTATTCAAGTTTCTGTTTAATTTCTCAAAAAAAAGGTTCTGATTTTTTTTTTGAGAAAAAATGGTTCTGGTTAATTAAAAAAAGGACAAAGGGAGTCTAACCAGCGCAAAACTAAATCCCTTTTCTATCTTTATTTATTTTACTCATCAAGTTTATTTATGTTTAATTAAAAGAAGAAAACAAAGAGAGATGGAGTCCAACCAGCCCAAAACCATCGGCCCAGCCTAAACTTTGTAGATGGATCAGCCCAACTACCCCCGTTAACCCCTAGAGCGAGGAGACTGATCCATCCACATCTTGTCTCTCCCTCTCCCTCACCCCTGAGCGCCTCCTCCACATCTTATCTCTCCCTCGCCCCCCTCCTGAGCACCTCCTCCATCTCTTGGCTCGTCCCCAAGCAACTGCTCTTGAGGAGTTCCCCGTTCCCATCGCCGGCCATGCTGCTATGCTGTCTCCCTCTCCTTCCTTCTTTTCCCTGTGGTTCTCCTTCCCCTAACATCTGTCTCTCTCTTGTTTGCTGCTAAACGCAGGACGCCGCCGCTCCTACCAAATCCAGCCACCGCCGGATCTTCCTCCACCGAACCAGATCCATCCGGATCCGCCTGCCCTCGACCGTCCTTGACCTCATCTACTCCTCCAATCGCCTGATTGATGCGCCGCCGACGGATCTGCCTCCACCGGACCGGATCCGTCCGGATCCGGACGCCCTCGACCGCCCTCGGCCTCGTCTACGACTCCTCCATCCGGATTCTGCTGTCCTCGACCGTCCCCGACCTAGTTTGCTCCTCCCGTCGTGTGATTTGATGCCCCACCTATCCGATTTCTTTGATTTCGTGGTGTTGCAACCTGCTTTTCTTTGATCGATTATTTGTTAGACCGAATCCTTCCCTTGTGATTATCCTCATCTCTGTGTCCTGATTTCTGTGGTCGCTTGTTGAATCATCAATGTCTACCTATATGAACCAGTGAGATTAGGTGTAAAGAAACGATGTGGTATTATTACTTAGCCAAGTAATATAACTTTTTCGGCATGATCCTAGGAAGGCAAGGAGAAAGCCTATCAGCATATGAAGCCCAGTACGGGCAGCGTGGAGGACGCGTCACGAATCTGAAATATGGAACACCTTTTTTTCACTTATATGCTGGACTGCGTGTTAATTAGTTAAAACCATAAGGGGCTTCTTGCAAATAGTGCACGTTGACGGACGACCGAAACCCAGTTTTCTTTATTATTAGGTAAGGATTTGCTTCACTTTCTTGTCCTTAGTAGCCAACATAGACTCGGCTGGCTTTTTGTCATCTGGAGTCGGATCTGAAATAGCACACTTGCGGCCATCCTTTTTCACTTGGTACACTTGCTTGACCACGTCCATCTTCTTTGCTGACCCCCGGACCGATTCTTTTTGGTTGAGTCGGTCTTTAACATGTGGTTGTTGAACAAATGATGATCCTCTCGGAGCTGCATAGTTTTGGTGAGGTGGTTTAGAATATGATGGGCAGTGTGCCCTTGATTTATACTTGTTCCATGATTGATCTGAATAACAGTCAGCATGGGGATGTATCCATGAAATCGGCATTGGTGGCCCAAAAGGAGGATATGGAGTCTGCTTGCTCAACATCTTCCTTCGCCAATCCTTGTCTTCAAATTTATGCCTTGAGGGTGACTTTGATGCTTTTGTTTCACTCAGCCGATAAGCACTCTTTGCCTCACTTATCTTTTGATATTTTTCTAATAATTGTGCGAAAGTGACTTTCGGCTTTCTACCTTTGTGCTTACCATGGCCTTTGCTTTCTTTAGTTGTGTTTGCATTGGTTTTCGAATTTTCTGGTTGCCCCCTAGTGCTAGATGTCTCCATTGTAGATTTCATGGAATTCTCATCTCCGAGATTGTTGTTGATGCACTTTTTAACAATATCCTTGCTCGAAGACTTGACCCCATCATCATTGGTGTGAACCTGTCGACCTTTTGATGAATTGGTTTGAGGTAACCGAGTCAACATTTGATCGCCATCAAGACCAATCTAATATGACTGGCCATACGATCGTGCCTCAACAAACTCCAATCGTCCTATGTTGGCCGATTGCTCGACTTGATGGATCATGTTGTAGTGTTTGACATTTTCTTGAACGAACATTGCATTCGCTCTAGCCTTGGCGGCTCGACATCGTGATCAATTATAATAATATGATTACTTAGCGATGCACCAACGATGTGATCACTTATGCCCATACTGAAGGTAAACTTCTTGTCCAATAACTGATACTGTGATACCTTCTTTGAAAATAAACAACCGAGTGGTGTTGTCTTAACGTCATCCGACTCTACTATGCATCGGTTTTTGTCCTCCTTTTCCGATGCTCTTGAATCGGCTATCATGGAGAACTTTGAACCTGGCATGTTTCTGCAACCAAAATAATTACAGAATATATGTCTCATCTGAGACCGAATGTTAGCCAGGCATGAAACAAACAAAGTTGTCCATACGAATATAAAGTTCGGTTGGCATGACAGGAACAACTTTGATTGCGATAAGTTGTCACTATTAGCCTCTATGAATGATACCATGTGTTGACTATCATGATTAGTGACAAGATCATTCCTAACAAACAGATTACTCATTTTGATTGGTCTTTCAAAACTAATTAGAATCTTACTAACAGGTGCATCAACAATATGATTTTGACCAAATCGAAAATTGAATAAACGGTCTGCTAGGTGTACCTTTGTGAAGACATTGGAAGGAAGAGATGGTTGCACCACTGGAACAATACCTTGCTCCACTTCTGAATAATTCTCCAACGCCTTGCCCTATTTTTCTGGATCTCGTGCTTCATCACTCGGATTGCCTGAATAGATTTCACTTCACTCAGATGGCCCGAGCAGATTTCACTCGGACGCTCTTCATCAATTGAATTTTGCTCAGCTGCATTTTCTTGTTCCGATGTCCATCGTTAACCGAACTGTGTTCGGCCATATTACTTTTTTCTTGATGCTCATCAATATCTTTAGCACGAAGCTCATAGGGTAGCATGTAAGCTCCCTTACATCCAGAAAAATCGAGCACAACCAATTTGTTGTGTTTGTCGTTCCTTTGCTCAGCGAAGCTTGCATCTTCTATTTTGGTACAGTCAATGATAACTGGCATGATGCCCTCGATATTAGCCAGTGATGCACTTGGATGGCTCGATGCACTCGGCCGATATGATGCACTCGGTATGGACTCTATGCACTCGGTTGTAACTGTCTCAGTGCTCAATCCGGTTTCAACTGAATCCACCATTGTCTTCGCTTTAAAGGAATCGTTCGACTCGGCTGTAAATGACTTAATTATATTTTACCCGGTTTCAACCGAATCAACCGTATTAATCGAGTGAACCCTTTCTTGCTTATTTGCTTGCAAACCTTCTTTTTTATCTAGCATAAACATCATAGAAGGGCCAACATAGTTGCTGCATGGAGGAAGGGACTTGATGTATTCTTGCAAATCTTCCTCATCACGCTTCTTCTTGAGTGCTTCATAAGCCTGTCGATATTCCGTTGGTATTTCCTCGAGGGTAGGTGTAGTAAATTCGTTAATGCAATTCCCTGTGAGCTCTAGCTTGATCTTGTCCACTTGGGCCACATATTTTTCTTTAAACTCAGCCCTGCTTGGATTGGCTTGCCCCCCAATAATTTTAGGATCTTTCGGCAATGAATTGATGTTGCCGAAATTTTGCGATTGTATAGGGGGTGTATAACATGCTGTAATGATAGGTGAAGACACGTGCATTGTTGTTGAATATTTTCTCTCGCCAATTTGATCAATCAACAACACTTCGTCTTCTTTCAACACCCTAGCTCTTATTGCCTCATAATCAGGAACCAATCCCTTGTCGTGCTGCTCAAGGCAAATAGCACTAATCTTCTTATTTTGGGCTAAACTTTTTAATACAGCCAGAGCCAACTAATCTCCTGCAATATTAGGCACATATGCTCCTACAGAATCTCCATTCACTTGGCCAAGGTGATCCGAGTCATGAATATTTTTAGTTTCATATGCCACTGAATAATTAATATCACGAGGTGTAGTATATGATGTTTGAGGATAACCGGCCAAATAGCTAATGGAAGTATGGCCGATTCCCCCATCCATCGGCATGTTTGGGGATGAACCCACATATTGCGAGTCGGCTGCCAATGGAAAAAACTGCAAGACGCCCTCCTGTACATGAGGTGTCATATATTGATCACTCGAACAAACCGTGTTGTTCACCGGCATATTGAAAGATGTTGCCGATGCACGAAAGTTCATATTCATAAGTTGGATGTCGTGATTCTGTAAATTCCAATTTTCTCCAACGGAATAACTAGTCGGCCTTTGCTCGTTAGGGCTAGCCGACATGACTTGTCCATTGAAAGATCTAGCAACATCAACATAATGGCTATTTGCATCTACGTAAGGAGATTGATGATACATGTTACCGTTGTAGATTGCAGCCGCTTGATGACGCCCTCCTCGTAGCAAGAACAGGCTGGAGACTGTTCAAAGATTTTTTCCCAACGGATTCGCCAAAAAGTGTGTTCGCACACGAACACGTCACCGTGTACCTCCAATGCCAGGGGTGATGCACCGAGCTCGCGTCGAAGGAGATCCGACCGGCAGCGCGATACGCAGGACAGCCGGCGGGTGCTTTTGTAGACCCAAAGCCCCGCTTGCTCGGGAGGGACCCCGTCAGGGCTCGCGGCAGATATGGGCTGCTCTAGGTCGATTCACTCGCCCTAGAGCCTCGTGGATCCGCAGCTCTCCAGCATGAAGAACTAGCGAAGAACGAGAAGAAAGATACAGGGAGAGATGAAAAGTAGATGAACACGAAAAAGTAGTAGATTGATTTGTTCGATTGTGTGTTGTTCAATCGGCCGTCACCCCTTAGATATATAAGAGGCGGCTGGACTTCCCATGCAAGGAAAAGGCTTGGATTCACGTCCAAACCCTAGTCAAATTCGGAATGGTTTTATCCGAACTTTCCAAAACTGTTCGGTTTAAACTGGCTGCACCTTGTGGGTCTTTTTGTGGTGGTAAAGAACCTCGGATGGAAACGAGTCCAAAAGCAATCTTGACCGTTTCAATGAGGTGAACAACTTTCATGTTTAAAGTTTTTTCATCAGAGGTCATCTCAAGGGTCAAATGGCTTGCGCAAAACAGCTAATTATTCACGCAGCTCATCAGACATACCCACATATGTGTCTGGTTCCGGGCGTCATATTTTGCTCACTGGAGGGTCGTTGTGCAGGCTCTAACTTTTTCATACGACCTCAGATTGGGACGATCTTTATATCAAAATCGATCGTTTGATGAGACACACAACTTCCGTGTAGAACACTTTTCCATCCAAGATCAGGTGAATAACCTTTTGAGCCATCTTCAACTTCTCGTCCGATTGACTATCACAGCCTCCACCCCGGCAAGCTTTCCACCCGGGTAAGCTTTCCACACTGGCAAGGTTTTTACCCGGCAAGCTTTCACACCGGCAAGGTTTTACCCCGGAAAGGATTCCTGCCGGCAAGGTTTCTCCCCCGGCAAGATTTCACACCGGCAAGCTTCCACACATGAACGAGCTTTCTGCGCAGGCAAGCTTTCCACGCCGGCAAGCCTTTACACACCGGCAAGGTTTTACCCCGGCAAAGTTTTCTCCCCGGCATGCTGCTTTATGATTGTGCCACTTTTGAGCGTCAACAGGGACCACAGCCTGCCACATGTCTACTTGCAAAAGCTTTAGAAGGCTGGTGATGGCATCGACGACTTGGTCATGCTGGCATGAGGAACTTGCATACTCTCGTGAAGAAGAAGCATGTCATTGGCATCGAGGGTGTCAAATTCCTCAAAGATCATCTTTGTGGGGCTTGTGAGGCTGGAAAGATCACCAGAGCCAAGCATCCCTCGAAGACTATCATGACCACTCCTCGTCCCTTTGAATTACTTCACATGGATATCTTTGGCCCTACTCATTATGCCACATTCACTAATGCTGCATCTTTATATGGATTTGTCATTGTTGATGATTATTCTCGTTACACATGGGTGCATATCATCACTTACAAATATGAAGTGCAGGAAGTCTTCAAACCATTTTCCTCGAGCATCTACGAACTTCGGTGTGAAGATCAAGCATGTCAGGAGTGATAATGGGACTGAGTTCAAGAATACTGGTCTTGATGACTATCTTGATGAACTTGGTATTACTCACGAGTTATCTGCCCCTTATACTCCTCAGCAGAATGGCATCGTGGAGTGCAAGAATAGGAATCTTGTTGAGATGGCTCGCACTATGCTTGACGAATACAAGACTCCACCTCGTTTCTGGCCTGATGCTATTGATACTGCATGCCACATCATCAACAGGGTATATCTTCACAAATTCTTCAAAAAAACCTCATATGAACTCCTCACTGACAAGAAACCCAATGTAAGTTATTTCAAAGTCTTTGGTGATAAATGCTGTATTAGAGATCCTCATCACAACTCTAAATTTGCACCGAAAGCACATGAGGGTTTTATGCTTGGTTACGGAAAGGACTCACACACCTACAGAGTCTTCAACACCTATCATCACAAGGTTGTTGAAACTGTTGATGTGTGGTTCGATGAGACTAATGGCTTGCAAAGAGAGCACCTACCTCCTATGCTAGATGAAATGTCACCTGAGGAATCCATCAATTTCAAAGCTACTGAGGATGTCATCCCTGCCGAAGAATCTGCTGAAGAAGTCATTCCAGAATGTGAAGAAAATCATGTTGGTGCTACTGAAGAAAATGGCCCTGAAGAAAATGTTGCGCCAAAACAAAGTCGTCAACCTGCTCATCCTCGCATTGCAAATGAAGTGCAGATTGAGAGAATCATTGACAACATCAACGCACTAGGTCCTCTCACGTGCTCAAAAGCTTCACATTTGTCTAACTTTTGTGGGCATTTCGCGTTTGTCTCTATCACAGAACCCACCAAAGTTGGAAGCATTCATGGAGCATGAGTGGATTCAAGCTATACAAGATGAATTGCATCAATTCGAGCTCAATAATGCATCGGAGCTTGTCAAGCGACCAGACCCACGCAAGCACAATATCATCAGCACCAAATAGATCTACCGCAGCAAGCAAGATGAAAATGGCCTTATGGTGAGGAATAAGGCTCGTCTTGTAGCTCAAGGTTACACACAGGTTGAAGGAATTGATTTCGATGAAACTTTTGCACCTGTTGCTAGACTTGAGGCTATTCACATATTGCTTGCTTATGCTTACCATCATAATATCATCTTACATCAAATGGATGTGAAAAGTGCATTCCTCAATGGTAAGCTTGAGGAAGAAGTATATGTTGCTCAACCACCAGGATTTGAGGATCCAAAACTTCCAGATCACATCTTCAGACTCAACAAGGCCCTCTATGGCCTCAAGCAAGCACCTCGGGCGTGGTATGATACATTGAAGGAATTCCTCATGAAGAAAGGCTTCAAACCCGGTAAACTTGACCCAACTCTTTTCACCAAAGCATATGATGATGAATTATTCATGTGCCAAATATATGTTGATGATATTATCTTTGGATGTACTAACCAACGTTACAGTGACGAATTTGCCTATATGATGAGTGAGGAATATCAAATGTCTATAATGGGAGAGTTGAAATTCTTCTTAGGTCTTCAACTTCGTCAACAACACAATGGCATATTCATATCCCAGGAGAAATACCTCAAGGATGTGTTGAGGAAATTCGGCATGCAAGATTGCAAAGGCGTCAAAATCGCTATGCCCACAAATGGCCATCTATGCACCAATGAAAATGGTAAGGACTTCGATCAAAAGGTATACCACTCCATGATTGGCTCTTTATTGTATCTGTGTGCATCTAGGCCGGATATTATGCTTAGTGTTTTCATATGTGCTCGATTTCAAGCTACGCCAAAGGAATCACACCATAAGGCTGTGAAGCATATTCTTCGATATCTAGCTCACACTCCAACCCTTGGAATATGGTATCCCAAGGGCTCGACTTTTGATCTCATTGGATATTCTGACTCTAACTATGCTGGTGATCGTGTGCATCGCAAGTCAACATTAGGCACATGTCATTTCCTCGGACGATCCTTGGTATGTTGGTCCTCAAATAAGCAGAACTGCATATCACTCTCTACTGCTGAAGCTAAGTACATTGCTGTTGGATCCTGCTATGCTCGATTGCTATGGATGAAGCAAACCCTCAAGGACTATTGCATCAATGTAAAGAATGTGCCACTCTACTGCGACAATGAGAGTGCTATCAAGATTGCTCAGAACCCAGTTCAGCACTCGAAGACAAAGCACATCCAGATTTGTCATCATTTTCTTCGTGACCATGTGTTGAAGGGCGACATCTCCATTGACCACGTGAATACTGAAGGTCAGCTGGCAGATATCTTCACAAAGCCCTTGAATGAGAAGAGATTTAGCAAGTTGTGGTGTGAGCTAAATATCTTAGAATCTTCGAATGTTCTATGAAAAGGACACACATCCTAACACGTATGCAAAATTGATGACTTAGATGTGCAACACACGAAGTATCGTATTTCTTCAATCAATGAAGACTAACCCTCTAAGTGTGAAGAAATTAATGAAGAATTGGATTCTCAGAACCCTACGACAATTGTACGCGGTGTCTGAAATCATCATTCTTATACGGTGGGTTACGCCACCAACCAAAGTTGAAAATCTTCAATTTGAGTTTTTGCAATTTCTTCATTTTTTTAATTCTTCAACTTTGCAATTTCCTCAGTCTTTCTGACTATGTTCTTCATTGCTACATATATATTTGAGTTTTTCATGTCCTCTACATCATTCACTTATAGCTAATTCTTCAAGTTGCTTTTTCATCTAAGTGAATGTGATCGGACCCGTTCCCCCTCTATGCTAAACTCAACCCAGTCTGTTCACAAATTCTTCGTGTGCGTTCTATTTGAAACCCGTTCAAAATCTTCACTGTGTCCTTGACAGCTGAAGAATTTGCGAACAAAATGTTAAAATTTTCATATCTATTTTTTCGGCTTTTGCCGCTCAAATCCTTTCACGTCACATGACAGGATTAAACTACTCACCCACGATCTCACACAATCTCTACCTCTCAGTACGTAGGTGACACATGTTGCTAGAATAGCAAGGGTCAGGGGCACGTTTGTCCAATTTCCTCGAACGAGCGGTTTTTCACTTTGGCTATAAATACCCCTCCCCTTTCTCTGAGCTCATTTACTCCGCTCGATCTCTCTCTCTCTCTCACTTGAGCTATCTGACCTAGCGCTGCCGCTACATTCCATCGCCACCGGTGAGGAAGAGCTTGGATGCCTCGACCTCGTCACCGTCTTACTCACGCCGGCCACAGAAATCTTCACCTCCTCTGCCGCCGTAGCTGTCTTCCTTCGCCAAGTTAGGGTGTGGAAGATCTGAATGGACGAACATCCACTATTCACCTCTCAGTTCGTCGTGTTCTTCGTCAAGGGTAAATAAAATTCACTTTTATTGCCCTTGTTGATTTTGATGATTAACACAAAATCTTCAAAAGGTGTTTATTCTTCAACTTTCATATCCTTGAACACCATAGTTGCTTCTATTCTTGATCTATTTCTCTAAGATGTATTTTTCTTCAAGATTCCACAATTGTGTGGATTTCCAATCTATACAACTCCGAAACCTAAGACAAGAACTCTTAGTGAAATTCCTGAAACTTGATTCCTTTTAAAAAGAAATTCTAAGAACGCATATGACCTCTCCAAATTCTTCGCACCTATACTCTGTTCACAGGTACACATGTTTGCTAATGAATCACTAGGTTCTCATCAACTTAACTCATTTGTAGCGTTCCTCGAAGAAAAACTGCATACCTCTTCAGAGACATCTATTGTTCAGAATCCTCAGGTGAAGAATATGTCTGATGGAAAGCGACCTCAGAAGGGAAGAAAAAGGTCTGAAACTAACACTGGCTTCAAAATCCCTGAAGAAATATCTGAAGAATAATGTACTCCTGATGAAGCCACACATGGCAAGGAGAACAAAAATCAGCGCAAAGTGCGCATTTAGAGGATCAAACACAGATGGGCAAGAGAATGGAGAGAATATCATTATGTCACTCCCAAATACATGAAGAAATTCATTGTCAATCGTCCATGCCCAAGACCTCCATTGGCTCCAGGCCAAGAAGCTGACCCCACAAGCATCAGAAGAGGTGAGGAATTTCCCAAGGAGTGGGCCAAGCGCCAAATAAAATTGGCTAAGGTAGCAAAAGAAGCAGTGAAGAAATTCAATGAAGATTCTGCTGCTGCTGCTGTTGAGGCCTCTGCTAGCAAGCCCAAGAAGGCTATGCAAAAGAAATCTGCTGAGGCGCCACCTTCTTCTTCTGCAATGCACTCATGGCCCAGCTCATAAGAGCCCTCACGGCCATCTGCTCAAGCAACACCATGAAGTGCAACACCTGCTCAAGCAAAATCCTTAGTTGCACCTGCAAAGTCCAGAGCACCAGTGCATCTTGCCATGTGCCAATGGACCGCTGGCATATCTATTGCTTCAGGAGCTTCAGCTAGTTCCTTAGCTCAGCCCCAATTGCTGAAGAAAAAGGCTGCTGTTGGACGCGACACGAGGCCAAGTCCTCACAAGAAGCAGGTTGATTTTGAAACTCCGTCAACTAATGATGAAGCTGATGATGATGAACTTGCTGAAATCATCGGAGACTGAAAGGGCTAGTTATCGACTAGAGGGGGGGGGTGAATAGGCGATTTTTATGGAAGTCTTCAAAACGTGAGAGTTTCGAAGACAAACAATATAAACAACACTATTCGAATGCAGCGGAAGGTAGACTACACTAGACAAGCCACAGTCAAGTATTCAATGAAGTGAAGCACGAAGACTAATAGTATCCAGGTAGTAAAGATCAGGATGGAAGATAGTATGAAGACAATCAGAACAGGTAGTCACACAGTGAAGTCAAACAGATAATGCAAGTAGGCAATGACTTCACAGAGACAAACTGTAAGTAAGGAGAGGTAAGAGATAGAACCAGTGGCTTCAGAAGGACAGGGATTTGTTCGACCAGTTCCAGTTGCTGTGACAACTGTACGTCTGGTTAGGGAGGCTGAGATTCAACTCAGAAGACCGCGTCTTCACCTTATTCCCTTGAGCTAAGGACACCTAGTCCCCACCCAATCACTCTAGTAAGTATTCAAGGTAGACTTCCGAACCTTCACAGAATTTGTTCACCGGCAATCCACAATGACTCTTGGATGCTCAAAACGCGATGCCTAACCGGTTGGAGGATTCACAGTCCTCAAGTGTAACAAGTCTTCAGATCACGCGGACGGAAAGACTTCAGTGATGCCAAACACTCTTTGGGCTCTTGGTGGTTTGGGCTTTGTCCTCGCAAGGATTCTCTCTCGAAAGCTTCGGCGGTGGGTTGCTCTCAGACGACCAAAGCCGTGTACTAACTTTGAGCAGCCACCAATTTATGGTGTAGGGGGTGGGCTATTTATAACCACTGGGCAACCCGACCTGATTTGTCCGAAATGACCCTAGGTCACTAAGGAACTGACACGTGTCGCAACGGTCAGATTTCAAACACACGCGGCACCTTGACTTGGGCTACATGTAAAGCTGACTCATCCGACTCTAGATAAGATTTGCTCTCATTGTCTTCGCTCGAGGACATTGGATTTGGTTGAGCATCACTTCATTCACTCTGACTTTGTTCACTTGGATCCCACTTAACAGTGCGGTGGTTCCTATGACTCAATAAAGAAGAAAAGGAAACAACGAAACAACTAAGTCTTCGCGCTCCAGAGTCTTCACTCAATGTCTTCTCGTGTCATAGTCTTCAATGTGAATGGCTTCACAGACCACCATTGTCTTCAATGTATTCACACATTTTTAGGGGTCATCTCCGGTGGGTAAGCTGAATCAATGAGGGACTACTACCTGTGTTATCCTGCAATTCTCACAAACACATTAGTCCCTCAACCAGGTTTGTTGTCAATACTCCAAAACCAACTAGGGGTGGCACTAGATGCACTTTCAATCTCCCCCTTTTTGGTGATTGATGACAAACTGGTTGAAGTTTTCAACGAGGATAAAAGTATGTGAAATTGTAAAGGAGTAAGATATTGTCTTCATAGATGGCAAAAGGCTCCCCCTGAAGATGTGCATATAAATGTTTTGCGTTGGAATGCAAATGCACATGGCAGGTTGTACTTGTGGAGATCCTCTTCACCATTGAAGACAATACATCATGCATGAATAGATATACAGGAATAATGACATGTATAATGAAAAATGGACGTCTGCGGAATGACTTCATGCGGGATTTATCATCGCATATGCGGAATTTATCGTCGCATCACACAGAATAGCAGAAAAAGTAGCAGACAACCATCAAGTTTAAGTGTTACAACTCAAAGAACCAAATGTATCAAAAGCGAGAGTTGTAAGCACTAGGCAAAAAGTATATCAACCACCCATCTAGACTCGCTTGAAGACTATAAAAATATGCTTCTCCCCCTTTTGTCAGTATGGACCAAAAAGGTTTGAAGACATAGTTTCTACTCGTTCCCATGAGGAGTAGGTGAAGCAGCAGGGTCGTTGTTGAGGTTTGGTGGTGCATAAGAACTTGGTGAAGTGTCGACACACACTAAGGTTGGAGGTGGTGAGGTAGCATCATCTGCGTCATCCAAGACTCTAGCATTTACAGTTGCTGCGGAGGAGGAGTACTCTGAATCTTCAAGAGACGGGGTTCGACGTAAGACAACATTCCTGGGAGGAGTGGAGTCGAACTTGAATCTCTCAGTGAAGCCATCGTCTTGAAGATTAGCTTCAGCACTTAGCAATGTCAGACTCTTCTAGGACCTCCGACAAGTTTCATGAGTGACAAAGGCATTCTTGGTGGCAAGATTGCGAATGCGATTGACCTCCCCCAAGAGGCTTTGCATTTGATGCTTCATCCAGTAATGATGCTTGTCATGTTTCTGATGCAAGGCCACGAGAAGCTCTCGGTCATTGAGCACACGAGATCGCTTCCGATGCCTTGGAGCAATAGTGCTTTCTGTGGCTTCAGTGCATGCACGGCGAGTGTTGCCGACCAGAGGATAAACACGAGAAGCAACCTGAACACCTTCAACATGCTGGGAAAAGCTCTGACGATCTGCATTGTGAAGATATAGTGCTTCCTTGGCAAGCTCTGGATAAATGTCTTCAATGGACATATCAACCTCTGGTAGAAATATGAGATGCTTACGTGCAGAGGGCTAATAGTCAATGGCAGAGTGAAGCTTGATCAGACGCATAATCCAAGGAGCATAAAACTTCAGACCAAATATGTCAGATCCAGATGTAGCAAATTGGCGAATGAAGAAATCCTGAGTATTGAAGCTTTTGCCATTGAGAATATAGAAGACCAATGTCTTCATTGCACCTTCAAGCTTTGGTGAGGAGGAATTCCCTTTGATGGGCCATAGAGTTCGCCTAATGATGTGATAGATGGTGCGAGGCAAATACTCTAGGTCTTCAACAAAGAATTCCTTGGGATATTCGGCATCCTGGGGCAGTGGCTTCATCATACTGAGCATTTGGCTCATGTTGGGCTTTGGCTTCTGAAAGATGCTCTCCAATGCATCGCGGTGAAGCTGACAACCAGGTTCATACAGTTCGCCTGGAGTGGAAAGGCCGGTAAGCTCAATGAGATCAAAGGCTTTGGCTTCATGATGGACATCGCCAGTCATCCACTCAAGGACCCATGTCATTGTATCCCCGTTGTAGCCGCGAATGTGGAGGGTTGCATAGAATTGCAGTAGAAGCTCTTCATTCCAATGTTCCTTGTCGGTAACAAACTGCAGAAGGCCAGCATCGCGAAAGCAGTCAAGGGCTTCTTCTAAGCAGGGCAGACCAGCAATGGCTTCGGTGTCCAGACGCATATGAGGAAATATGCGCTCTTGATTGTATAGAATACATGAGTAGTAGCTGCGCTGCTGATAACTCCAGAACTGATCTGATGATATTCTTGGCTTGGAATATGGGTTCCTGGCGTTATCGAAGAAGGTATTGTGTGCAATGAAGCCGTTGACATTGAATGATCCTAGTGCTGATGCAGTACCTGGAAACCTTGGCAGCTTGGTTTTGGCTTCTGAACCCGAGGCCTGTGCTCCACATGACAGTCAAAATGAGGTCCAGCAGCAGGCGGTGGAACCAGAATTGGCCATCTGACAGGGACAAGCTTGCCTTGGTGGAATGCTTGCTCAATAGTGTGGGGCCTTGGAGGCGGAACAGGAGCAGTGGCATTAGCAGAGGCGTTAGGCTGCACACTTGTTACAGGTGCATCAGTGGCTACATGCATAGTGTTCATTGCAGGTGCCACATTGTCTTCAGCCATGACAACGTCATTGGCTTCAGCAGTGTTGTTGGTGGCCGCCTCAGGATTCTCAACCTCCACTTGAGTAGCTGGAGGGTGGGGCATAGACACGTTCTCCTCGAGAACAACTTCTTGGGTGGTAGGGGGAGTAGCAACACGCTCTTCTTCTTGTCTTTCTTCAGCTGATGCAGCCAGATTGTCTTCAGCAACATTGGCTTCGGACGAGGGAACCGTCACAAAAGGATTATCTTCAGGGAACACTTGACGTGCCACTGAGCTGGACTGGTTTGAGTCTTCTTCTGTGATGGTAGTCATTGAGACAAATGACCTTAGACCTTTGCAAAGCCGCTGAAACACGGGCGACTTCTTTGGCGAGGGTGTGGTCTCCATGTAATTATCATCATTCACCAACGGACTGGTGACTTGCGCTGGTGGAGGACGGGGTGTACTTGGTGAATCTTGACTAGGAGTTGCTGGTTGGGGGCGATCAGCCCACGAGGCATCTTGAGAGATTGGCGTCAAAGGACGACCAATACTGATGAGCTCGCTATTCGTGAGAACAGGCGATGATACCGTTGGGCGCTCAATCTGAGGAAGGACTTCATCATCTCCTACATTGTCTTGGGGACCAATGTCTTCAGCCGTGACGGGGTCAACGACTAGATCTTCTTCAGCTTCAGGAGCCTCTGTGGAAGCAGACTCATGAATGATCAACTTACGTTCTTGATTCTCAGGGTCAGGATGAGCAAAAGCAATGGGTTCGACAACAATGGGCTCTGTGGGAGCAGCCCGATCTCTCTTCTTGGTTTTTCTCTTCTTGGGGGGTGGTGCATCATCAGCGGTGCTCTTGATTTTTCGCTTCCTGGCTTCGGCTTCAGCTGCCTTGGTTTTCTTCTGTTCTGAAGCCATTGTGGGGACCTTAGGCTTCGAGCCTGTCATGCTGGCAGGGAAGACAATGTGAGATTCTTCCTGCCGTGGAGCTTCAGTTTGGGCCAGTATGCTTCTTCTTCTTCTTGGCAGCCATCTTGGGGTCAATGCCAGGACACGCAAGAGCCTTGCGCTTTTCAGCTTTGTTGTAATCCTGAACACACTTGGCAGCAAGATTTTTCATGCGCTCTCTTGAACCTTTGGCTTCCTCGCATTTCTTACGAAATGCCTCCTTGAGGTCATTCAACATCAAATTGAATTTCGGAACATCAGCCACACTAAGCTTGGCCACATGCTTCTTGAACTGCTCTTTCTCAAAGTTGATCTTGTTCTTCAATTCAACAATTTGCTGGGCCAAGCGAGCTCAGGAGCAATTTCTCCTTGGAAGGCGATGCTGATGCCAATGGGGAGTTGAAGATCATCAAAACTGAGATCTTGATTGTTGAACCAATCGTCAATGAAATTATCCAAAATGTTCACATCGAAGAGGGGTAGATCATTGAAGATCTCCGCCTCTTGCTTGCTCTTGATCAGCTGCTCAAGATCATCATTACCAAACTCTTCGTCTGAAGATAGATCAATGGCTTCAGATTCGTTCCTCAGAACGGCAGCTGGTGTCAGTGCTTGATTGGGTCTCTGAACAGGTTTCTTCTGTGGCTTCTCGCGCTTCTTGGAGATGCGAGAGAGATCTTCAAAGGTGTTACTAGGAGCAGGAGGGGCAGTTTCCAATGGCTTCACTCGAGAAGCTTTTGGAGCAACAGATGATTTTGAAGCCTTAGCTTTCTTTTGCTTCTTCGGCTTAGGAATAGGAGCTGGAGCATCATCAGTGTCAGCACCATCAGCAGAATGATCCACTTTTGCACCTTGGACAACAATGTGTGTGATGAGGCATGCAAGGTTGTAGAAGGGGCCGATCCTATTCTCATTGGCTTCACGGGTGCCATCTTCCCGAGGTGAAGAAGGACCAGGGTTGAAGTCAAGTCCTAAAGCCTTCTTGTTCTTCACAGCTGAGTCTTTGGCGAACTGGTAGTTACGCTTGAACAGATGGTCTTCATGACACCGCAGCAGAGAAGAAGGGTCAGCGTTCTCTGGCTACGGTCTGCGAATCATGCACGGATAGAATTCTCATTGAATGGCTTTAGGAAGAGATTGGGGTTGAAGATTTTTGTATACAATATCTCCCCAGGGTCCCTTGATGGCATTCTTCTCTGCATACTCTTCTGTGAAGAAACGGTACTTGAACCATTCTTCTGCCCAATATCTTCGAATCCACTAGATTTGATTCTTGCGACCTGTGTAGGTTTCCTCAGGGTCTGTTTTGTACAGCTCGTGCAGACTTCTCAGTGGCCATGAAGCTTAATCTGAAAGGCTTCAGTACTTGCAAGGGCTTCAGACGGCTGGACAGACACGAACTGGCTTCAGGTGAATTGATGTGACTCTGTAAGAATTCTGCAAACAAATGCGGACTATGAGAACCAAGGGATTCTCCCACGGACATGTACCTGTGACAGCCTTAGAGGTGCGAGGGAAGGGGAAGAGGTCATATGCATTCTCAGAAGATTTTGAAGATAAATCAGTTTGAAGACATTGACCTCATAACGCGAAGACATTCACTTATTTGATGAGAGTTGGTTCCAGAGTTGTACAAATCTAAGAATAAGTACAAGTGAGGAATCTAACTTGTAGAGAGGCATAAGTGAATAGACTAGGTAGATTATGAGATGCAGAATGGGATAGATTCAAGTTTGGAGATCTAGAAACCAATTTTGGTAAAGAAGGATGAATCTATCAGATCGAAAAGATGGTAAAAAGTGAAATTTAATTACCACACGAAGAACTGCTAGACGGAGCGAAGTTGGAGGCCGAGCAGTTCGATCTTCCGTGCCCTAACTTGGCGATAGAGGACACCTACGGCGACGGCGGAGAGGACATGGTCCGCGACCGGCGTGAGGACGGCGTCGGAGAAGTCGCGGCAGCTAAGCGCTTCGTCGCCAGCGTCGTCGAGAGCTAGTGGAGGCGCTAGGGTTTGCGAGAGGTGGCAAGGAGGAGGAAGAATTTTTGACCGAGACGTGATGGGTATTTATAAGGAAAAAGACGACACAATGCAATTACGCAGGTGCCCCTGGCGGTTCACATCTGACGGACACGTGGCAAGCATGCAACACCTTGGAGGTTGTTCCATGTTCCCACACACGCCTGGATTGTCGGGGTGGTCGTTCCGAATTCTCCGGTTTTCAGGCACAAAGGATATAGCATTAAAAACAGATATAAATGTTTGTCAGATTGACTTCAGCTGACAAGGTCTCAGTGAAGACAATCGAGAATTTTCAATAGAATGCATATGATTTGGACAGATAGAGTTGAGGTAGAAGCATAGATATGTTAGGGTCCGATCACATTCACTTAGTTCAAAAGATTCAACACGAAGCCATAGCTATAAGTGAATGCTGTAGAGGACATAACATAGATATGTATATTACTAGTATAAGGCCAAATCAACCAAATGAAGATAAACTTGAATATAAGCCAAGGATGAAGATAAATCAAATGTGAAGACTTTGCAAACATAACGCCAAGAGAAACACTTCAAACAAAAGTTTGGTGGTGGCGTTACCCACCGTATAGGAAGTATTAGACCCAGACACGGCGCACAATTATCGTGGCACTCCGAAGTCAAATTCCGCATTAATGTATTCACACTTAGAGTGTATGTCTTCACTGATTGAAGATATACATTACTTCGTGTGTTGCACATCTAAGTCATCAAAATGCATAAGTGTTAGGATGTGTGCCTAATCACAGGACATTTGAGGATTCCAAGATATTTAGCTCACACCGCAACTTGCAAAACCTTTTCTCATCCAAGGGCTTTGTGAAGATATCAGCCAACTACTCTTCTGTCTTGATGTGAATGATATCAATATCTTCCTTCATAACATGATCTCTGAGAAAGTGATGACGAATTTCAATGTGCTTTGTCTTCGAGTGCTGAACTGGGGTTTGCAATCTTGATGGCACTCTCATTGTTGCAGTAGAAAGGCACATTCTTCAAATGGATACCATAGTCCTTGAGAGTTTGCTTCATCCAGAGAAGCTGAGCACAGCAAGATCCAACAGCAATGTATTCGGATTCAGTAGTGGAGAGAGATACACAGTTCTGCTTCTTTGAAGACCAACAGACAAGAGATCGTCCCAGGAAGTGACATGTGCCTGATCTGGACTTGCGATCAACCTTGTCACCAGCATAATCAGCATCTGAGAATCCAACTAGATCAAACTCTGAGCCCTTTGGATACCATAATCCTAGCGTTGGGGTGTAAGCCAAATATCGAAGAATTCGCTTCACAAATAACTGATGCGATTCCTTTGGTGCCGCTTGGAATCGGGCACACATGCAAACACTAAGCATTATATCTGTCCTAGATGCACATATGTAAAGCAAAGAACCAATCATGGAGCGGTATACCTTTTGATCGAACTCTTTACCATTTTCGTCGGGACCCAGATGACTTTTGGTTGGCATTGGCATCATGTATCCTTTGCAGTCTTGCATTCCAAACTTCTTCAGGCAGTCTTTGAGGTATTTTTCTTGAGATATGAAGATGCCGTTGCATTGCTGACGAATTTGGAGACCCAGAAAGATCTTCAGCTCGCCCATCATGGACATCTGATATTGCTCTTGCATCATGTGACGAAACTCGTCACTGTATTTCTTGTTGGTGCAGCCGAAGATAATGTCATCCACATAGATTTGGCACACAAACAGTTCACCATCATATGTCTTCGTGAAGAGTGTAGGATCTAGTGAACCAGGTTTGAAGCCTTTGCTCTTCAGGAAGTCTTTGAGCGTGTCATACCAAGCACGAGGGGCTTGTTTGAGGCCATACAGTGCCTTGTTGAGCTTGTAAACCATATCAGGATGTTTTGGATCTTCAAAGCCAGGAGGTTGTGCGACATATACTTCTTCTTCTATCTTTCCATTGAGAAAAGCACTCTTCACGTCCATTTGATACAGAAGGATGTTGTGATGATTTGCATAGGCTAGCAGTATGCGAATGGCTTCAAGCCTTGCCACCGGAGCAAATGTTTCATCAAAGTCAATTCCTTCCACTTGAATGTAACCTTGTGCAACGAGCCGAGCCTTGTTTCTGACCACTTGACCATGCTCATCTTGCTTGTTGTGATATATCCATTTTGTCCCAATGATATTGTGCTTCCGAGGATCAGGACGCTTGACCAATTCCCACACATTGTTCAGCTTGAACTGTTGAAGCTCTTCTTGCATAGCTTGAATCCATTCAGGTTCCATGAAGGCTTCATCAACTTTCTTGGGTTCAGAGATAGAAACAAATGCAAAATGCCCACAGAAGTTGGTTAGCTGTGTTGCTCTTTGAGTTGCTTTTGAACGAGTGAGTGGACCAGGTGCATTCAAGCTGTCAATTATCTTCTCAATCTGAACTTCATTTGCAACACAAGGATGAACAGGATGAAGATTTTGCTCTTGCTGATCAGGGTCATCATTTGGGGGATTGTCTTCAGGCTGAGCATTATCTTCAGATTGGTTAGGTGCAGAAATGATAAGCTCTTCTTCAGTCTGATTCTCAGAAGGTATGATTTCTCCAATTCCCATTTGCTTGATTGATTCACTTGGAGGCACTTCATCTAGCACATTTGGCAGGTGCTCTCTTTGCGAGCCGTTAGTCTCATTGAACCGCACATCCACAGTTTCAACCACTTTATAGTGAAAGAGGTTGAAGACTCTGTAGGAGTGCCAATTCTTTCCATAACCAAGCATAAAACCTTCATGTGCTTTCGGTGTGAATTTTGACATGTGATGTGGATCCCTGATCCAGCACCTAGCACCAAATACTCTGAAGTAGCTTACATTTGGCTTCTTACCAGTTAGGAGTTCATAAGATGTTTTCTTCAGAAGCTTGTGAAGATAGACACGGTTGATGATGTGGCAAGTAGTGTCAATGGCTTCAGGCCAGAACTTCCATGGAGTCTTGTACTCATCAAGCATCGTTCGAGCCATCTCAATGAGAGTTCTGTTCATGCGCTCTGCGATGCAATTCTGCTGAGGTGTATAAGGAGCAGAGAACTCATGAGTGATACCCAGTGTATCCAGATAGAGGTCGAGGCCGGTGTTCTTGAACTCAGTGCCGTTGTCGCTTCTGATGTGCTTGATCTTGACGCCATTGTTCGTCATGGCACGATTGGCAAAGCGTCTGAAGACATCCTGCACTTCAATCTTGTAGAGGATTATATGCACCCAGGTATATCTAGAGTAATCATCAACAATGACAAAGCCATAGAGGCAGGCAGTAGCAGTGAGAGTAGAGTAGTGAGTAGGGCCGGATAAGTCCATGTGGAGCAGCTCGAAGGGTTGAGATGTAGTCATGATTGTCTTCGAGGGATGCTTGGCCCTGGTCATCTTTCCAGCTTCGCAGGTGCCATACAGATGGTCCTTCTTGAACTTGACGCCTTCGATGCCCACGACATGCTTCTTCTTTGCGAGAGTGTGCAAATTCTTCATGCCATCATGTCCTAGCCTTTGATGCCAAAGCCAGCATTCTGAAGCCTTTGCTAGAAGACATACGGCCATCTGTGGTCCTGCTGAGAAATCTACCATATACAGATCATCTTTCTGATACCCTTCAAAGACTAGAGACTTGTCAGATTCCATTAGTACAAGGCATCGATATTTTCCAAATAGCACAATCATGTTTAAGTCACATGGCATTGAGACATACATTAAGTTGAAACCAAGGGATTCAACAAGCATCACTTTATCCATGTGCTGATCCCGTGATATTGCAACTCTGCCTAGACCCAATACCTTGCTTTTACCAGTGTCAGCAAATGTGATGTGACTCTTGTCTGATGGACGTAGCGTTGAATCCATCAGAAGACTTCGATCGCCCGTCATGTGGTTAGTGCATCCCCTGTCCATAATCCATTCTGAAGTACGAGGTGTCATAGCCTATAGTGCAGTTTGGGGGATAGGCTTCACCAAGCGAGTTGTGAAGCATAAACATTTGACGAACAAGTGGAACATGAAAGTTCAGATCTTGGTTAGGATAGATAGGATGAGTGTCAAGGAATCCTGGAACGAAGTACATAGTAAGACCATTTGGGCATTTTATCTTGCACCCTACAAGATGTTTAAGGTCCCCAACATTAGTTTTGGACGCTGTCGGTGTCAAAACCGGCAGATCTCGGGTAGGGGGTCCCGAACTGTGCGTCTAGGCGGATGGTAACAGGAGACAAGGGACACGATGTTTTACCCAGGTTCGGGCCCTCTTGATGGAGGTAAAACCCTATGTCCTGCTTGATTAATATTGATGATATGGGTAGTACAAGAGTGGATCTACCACGATATCAAGGAGGCTAAACCCTAAAGATAGCCTATGGTATGATTGTTGTAATGTATGTTGTGTCCTATGGACTAAAGCCCTCCGGTTTATATAGACACCGGAGGAGGCTAGGGTTACACAGAGTCGGTTACAATGGTAGGAGATCTACATATCCGTATTGCCAAGCTTGCCTTCCACGCCAAGGAAAGTCCCATCCGGACACGGGACGGAGTCTTCAATCTTGTATCTTCGTAGTCTTGGAGTCCGGCGGACGATGATAGTCCGGCTGTCCGGACACCCCCTAGTCCAGGACTCCCTCAGTAGCCCCTGAACCAGGCTTCAATGACGATAAGTCCGGCGCGCATAATGTTCGGCATTGCAAGGCGGGTTCCTCCCTTGAATAATCCAGAGAAGATCATGAACACCAGGATAGTGTCCAGCTCTGCAAAATAAATTCCACATTCCACCGTAGAGAGAATAAAATGTACACAAGTCCAATCTGCTAACGTATTATGCGGCATGACATCACACCGCTACCAAGCCTTTATTTGAATCGTTTTTTATTATACCACCTCAGCACGTTTAGCGAAGCGGTTTCCTTGGCACGTCCTGTCGAAGCAGAGATCGTGTTCCCCTTATTCCGGGATTCTCATCAATACGGACGTGGGTAACCCAACCACGCCATTGATGGTGGCGCTTGGGAGATAAGCGAGTTTTACCAGGCTGGTGGGGGACGCATAGTCTCCGTCCACCTATATATAAGGGATAAGGATTTACCTTCTCACCTACGCCTTCTTCCTCCTTTGCTTATCCATCTCCGCGCACTCAAGCTCCAACACTCAAGCTCGCGCATCTCGCCTCGACCTTCTCCGACCATGTCCGGAGCGGGAGGCAAATGGTTTGCCTCCACCGTTAAGGAGGAGCACATCACCAAGCTGCGCAGTGCCGGATACCTTTCCGGCGACATCGCGCATCGGCTGCCCGACGAAGGGCAGCTCATCCCCACCCCCGGGCCCCATGAGAGGGTTGTTTTCCTCCCCCACTTCCTCCGCGGACTGGGCTTTCCTCTTCACCCTTTTGTCTGGGGGCTCATGTTTTACTACGGCCTGGATTTCCACGATCTAGCGCCGAACTTCATCCTCAACATCTCGGCGTTTATCGTCGTGTGCGAGGCCTTCCTCTGCATCCGGCCCCACTTCGGCCTGTGGCTCAAGACCTTCAACGTCAAGCCGAAGGTTGTGAAGGGCACGCAAGCGGAATGCGGAGGCACCATGTTGGGCAAGTTGCCCAACGTCCTTTGGCTCGAAGGGGACTTCGTGGACTCCGCCAAGGGGTGGCAATCGGGGTGGTTCTACATCACCGAGCCGCGCGAATCTACGTGGGCGGCGGCCCCCGAGTTTAGATCTGGCATCCCCACGCAGCTCACCTCCTGGAAAGAGAAGGGCTTGTTGTGGGGCAATCCGAAGGAGCTGACGGGACTCCGAGCCTGTATCCAGAAGCTGGTGAGCAATAAGCTCAGGCTCGTCGACGTGGTCCAAGTCATGCTCATCCGCCAGATTCTCCCATGCCAAGAACGGGCATTCAATCTATGGGAGTTCAATCCGGAACAGCACCAGGCGCTAAGCGGGCTTTTCGACACGACGTACGAAGGCGCCTGGAGGGTGCTGTTTAAGGGCGCCGAAGCCCCTGCATCTGCGACGGAAGATCGCGGATTTTGCTCGCATCATCCGGCTGACGAGGTAAGTGATTCAACCCCTTTATGGGACACTTGCGGTAAATAGATTAATTCTAGGAGGGTCTCAATCTTTCCTTTCCTTTGGCAGGAATGGATGGAGAAGGCCGAGCAGCTCATCTGTCCGGCTCCCATGCCAGAAGACCCAGTGAACGCCCATTTAGCGGGACTGCTGGTTCCGGCACCGCACGTGGTGCCCGAGAAGAAGGCCAAGAAGGCGGCCACGAGGAATCGAAAGAGTTCCCGTAATCAGGCATCCGACGACGAGGCGGACTCCTCCCCCGAAGATGAGGAGGAGGAAGAAGACTCTCTCCCGGAGGAGGGAGAGAGGAAGAGGAAGGCTTCCCCGATAGGGGAGGCCGAAGGGTCCAAGAGGGGGAGAACTATTCCCCCGGACAGCTCCGCCAACACCAACATTGGCGGAGAGGAGTGGCCTTCAAGGGCCAGGCCTCCGGCGAGATCGTAAGTATCCGGATCCTAGTATAATCTGAAATTTCTTTCGTGTCACATAGTGTCCTACTAATGCCGCATACTGTCCGCAGTCCGGCCGATGATGATCTCCCCGCTTCATCGAGCGGGTCGTTGGCCCCGTCGGATGTGGATTCACTTCCAACTGCCTCCACCCCCCGTGCTGATGAGGACGCCGAGGTGGGATCCCAGAGAGTGACCCATCAGGAGGAGGCTCCGGAGGAGCCGCAAGGCAGCCTCCCGGACTTTGCGCCGGACTCTACGGCGGAACCTGCAATGGTTCCGGAGTCCAGCAGGCGGCCCCTTCGAAAGAAGGGCAAGACCGTGACGCCGGCGGCCTCCGTCCAGCCGGAGGCGCCGGACAACTTGTTGTAGGCGCTCAAAGGCGCTTCCATCAAGGAAGAACACCGCACTATCATGAGTGCGGTGATTCAGAAGGTTCAGCTCGCCAAGAGCGGGCTGACCGAAGCCTGCAGCAGCCTACTAACAGGCTTTGAGGTAAGAAGTTATAATTATGTAATGTAATACCGCATAGACAATAGCCCCTGATGCTCATTTCGGTGTTCGGAAAGAAAAGCCGGACTGAGGATATAAGAAGATATACGCAGGGTTGCTTTAAATATGTCAATATGGGTTTGCAGGCTGCGCTGCTGACCTCTGCCGCACTGACTGCGGAGGTCGGTGCGTTGAAGCAGGATCTCGAGCGGTCCGAGCAAGAGCTCGGCCATGCCAAGAAGCAGCTCGAGGACAAAGAAGGTGAGTAACACCACTTTGAATAGTTACCTTATAGAAAAGGATTTTGGTTGCAATGAAATTAACAAGGATAATATGGGTATTACAGGGGCCATGAACGAGGTGGCAGCCCTGAAGGAAGCTGTGTCCGCGGCCAAACAGTGCGGCCGCGGAACGGGCAGAGCGAGAAAAGCAGGAGGCACAGGTGGCGGAAGTACGGCAAGAGCTCCGGGATCTCATGGAGAAGCATGAGAGCTTGGAGCGTGACTCCAAGACTCGAGAGTCCGAGCTTGCCTCGGCTCTCGAAAGTGCTAAGTCCACCAAGGCCGAGGCCCGTAAGGCCCTTCAGGAGGTTGAAGATTTAAAGAAGATAGCGGCGGGTAAGGCATTTTTCATGCAAAGCAAGCATGTTAATGTAAACTACCTGACACTTACCCGCATTCGGAGCTCTCCAGGGGCGTTTGCAGATCTGCCGCGCAGTGTGTCTGATGCCGCCGCATTCTACCGTGGCGAGGAGGGGAGCTCAACGAAGAAGGTCTTCTGGTCTCAGTATGCTGAGGCCAGCCATCCGGTGCCCCCAAGCGACCAGTTGAAGCAGCTGGTCGAACTCCACAAGGTAGCTGAGGAGGCCATGAAGGGCCTTATAGTCCGGCTATGGCCTGGACAGGCCATGCCTAGGAGCTACTTCGGCCTCATGCGGCGGCTGGTGGATGCGTGCCCCTGGGTGGAGGTCATCAAGCGCTCCGCCTGTATTGAAGGTGCTCGTCGGGCCCTTGCCCGCACAAAGGTGCATTGGGGCAGGCTGGATGCGGAGAAGCTTCTCACTGACCCACCACCACCGGGAAAGGAGTATCGCACACCCGAAATGTATTATAAAACTGTCCTGAAGGGAGCCCGCGATATTGCGGATGAATGCCCTAGAGATGTAATTTTTGAGTAAACTCGCTATGTATTATCCTGTGCGCTGAAAACTTCATTCATATGCGCCGTGAGCAACGCTTGTTTAATTTAAAATATTACCTTCTGTGCGGCCGTTTATAAAATCTGAGAGATGGCAAGTCGTTGGCCTCATCCCCCGAGCCGCGAGTGCTGGGGTGGTCGGGATAAACTTGAGCACTCTTGTTCCCATTTTTCGGTCCATCTAGGGAGGCGCTCAACACAACGAACAAGGCAACCGGACTTATAATGCTTGAACACTCTCACTTAGCCATAGAATTCTATAATTTTAAATTTCGGCGAAGCCCCTGGTATTCGGAAGACCGAATCCGGGGCGCTATCCACGCCTTCATCGGACATTATCCGGAACTTCGCTCGAAGCGGCGTGAGTCTTTAAGGACCCGAAAAGACCTCTCGAACAGCGACCAGTCTCTCGCCTTATCATGCCGGTCAGTTTTAGCTTTCTCCACTGAGGCGCTCGCCCGGCTCAACCGGGGCGCAATCGCAGTGGTTCTCCCAGTGCCACCTTAGCCGACAGAACGGAACGTAAGGCACCAAAACGTGGGAGCCGGGCAAACCCAACTATTGACCCAAGACATGATTCGGAGCCGATTCATATAATGCTATAAGTTCGGGGTGCCGCACTTATGAAAGTGTTCGGACTTATCACACCATAATGTGGGGAACATAAGCCCCTGGTGTATTAGGCCGTACCAAAATATACGGGTGCAAGATGTCATGTAATGAACATATATATATATATATATATATATATATATATATATATATATATATATATATATATATATATATATATATATATATATATATGTAATTGCAGTCGAAAAGTGCTGCATTATTTATTAAAGGAAGTCTGTTATGAGTGCGGACTGATACAAATAGTACGGTAAGCAAGGGATTTGGACTAATTAAACATGTCCCCCTCCAGGGATGAGCTGCGGACTTTGTGTATATAATCGAATTTAATGCTCGTAATTAAGACCACCTGAGTGTTCGTCGCGGCCTTCTTTTTTCCCTGGCTGTTGCATCGTGAGTTCGGCAGGTTCACCGCCGGACAGGGCCTCTGGTTAACGGAGTCCTGTGTATATAAAGAAGAAAAATAATAAAAAAATAGTGGCACACTCGCGAGCCCCTGGTGTGGTCGAGCCGCACTCTGGGTCCATTGTGGTCGTGCCCCTTCCCCTACGCCCATGGTATCTCCAAAGCGTAATGATGTACGCGGAGGGTTGTTCTTGCAATCATGCGAGGGCGGGGGTTAGGGCCGCATTGCTACGCGTGCTCTGATCGTGCCAGGTGGTCTTGGTTGGTATTGCTTCGTGCGCGTTTTGCTATATCCGGCCGTTTAACGGCCGGACTCGAAAATTGCCGTAAAAGGCTGCTCTGTATGTTCCTCCGTTCGGAGGGAGCGTTCCGTGTTTCCGTTGACCGTGATGACTCCACGAGGGCCTGGCATCTTGAGCTTGAGGTATGCATAATGCGGCACCGCGTTGAACTTTGCAAACACGGTTCGTCCGAGCAGAGCGTGATAGCCGCTGCGAAACGGGACTATGTCGAAGATTAACTCCTCGCTTCGGAAATTGTCCGGGTATCCGAAGACCAATTCCAGTGTGACTGAGCCTGTACAATTGGCTTCCACACCTGGTATGACACCTTTAAAGGTTGTTTTTGTAGGTTTAATCCTTGAGGGGTCTATGCCCATCTTGCGCACTGTATCCTGATAAAGCAGGTTCAGGCTACTGCCGCCGTCCATCAGGACTCTCGTGAGGTGAAATCCATCGACGATTGGGTCTAAAACCAATGCGGCAAATCCGCCATGGCGTATGCTGGTCGGATGGTCTCTTCGATCGAAAGTGATCGGACAAGAGGACCATGGATTGAACTTCGGGGCGACTGGCTCCATCGCATAGAGGTCCCTTAGTGCACGCTTCCGCTCCCTCTTGGGTATATGGGTTGCGTAAATCATATTCACCGTCCGCACTTGTGGGGGGAAACCCTTCTGTCCTCTATTGTTCGGTGGTCGGGTCTCTTCCTCGTCGTCGCTGTTTAGCCCCTTGTCATTGTTTTCGGCAATTAACTTGCCTGCCTGCTTGAACACCCAGCAATCTCTGTTGGTGTGATTAGCTGGCTTTTCAGGGGTGCCATGTATCTGGCATAAGCGGTCGAGTATTCGGTCCAAATTGGACGGACCCGGAGTGGTTCTTTTGAATGGCTTCTTCCGCTGACCGGGTTTAGAGCCTCGGAATCCGGCGTTGACTGCCGTATCCTCCTTATCGTCGCCGTTAATGCGGCGTTTATTTTTGCTTCGATGTGACCTGCCGTTGTGGTCCTTAGTATCCGGACTGCCAGAATTTTTATTGAGGTTATTGCTGCGAGCTAGCCAGCTATCCTCTCCCGTGCAAAAGCGGGTCATTAATGATGTGAGGGCTGCCATGGATTTCGGCTTTTCCTGTCCCAGGTGCCGGGCTAGCCACTCGTCGCGGATGTTATGTTTGAAGGCTGCAAGGGCCTCTGCATCCGGACAGTCGATGATTTGGTTTTTCTTTGTCAAGAACCGTGTCCAGAATTGTCTGGCCGATTCGTCTGGCTGCTGAATTATGTGGCTGAGGTCATCGGCATCTGGTGGCCGCACATAGGTGCCCTGGAAGTTGTCGAGGAATGCGGCTTCCAGGTCTTCCCAACACCCAATTGACTCTGCGGGTAAGCTGTTGAGCCAATGCCGAGCTGGTCCTTTAAGCTTGAGTGGGAGATACTTGATGGCATGGAGATCGTCGCCGCGGGCCATATGGATGTGAAGAAGATAATCTTCGATCCAAACCGCGGGGTCTGTTGTGCCATCGTAGGATTCGATGTTTACGGGTTTAAACCCTTCAGGGATTTGATGATCCATTACTTCGTCAGTGAAGCATAGCGGGTGTGCGGCGCCTCTGTATTGAGCAATATCATGACGCAGCTCGAGAGAGCATTGTCTGCTGTGTTCGGCCCGGCCGGGGTTATTGTATCCGAAGCGATGGTATTCGTCGCGGGTCGTGGGGCGCCCTCGTGATCTGTAGATGGATCTGGATTGCCTTGCTTTGTCCTCCAATACGTCTCGCAAATTCGGCGCGTTCCCTTTTGGCTTCGTACTTTTGGAGCGATGCCGGGGTACGGTCTTGGTTGAGGGCCTGGATGCCTCTCTGTCGCGACCACGTGGTGGTCGGTCTGCCGTATCATGCGCTGGGGATGAGGGTATGTACGCTTCCTCCTCTAGTCGGGGGAGCAACTTGCGTCTTGGGTAACTTTTGGAGGGGCGTTCGAGTTTATACTCTTCGGCCGCGAGGACCTCGGTCCATCGATCGGCCAGTAGGTCCTGATCAGCTTGAAGCTGCTGCTGCTTTTTCTTTAGGCTTTTTGCCATGGCGATAAGCCTGCGTTTGAAACGCTCTTGTTCGACGGGATCCTCGGGCACGACGAATTCGTCGTCATTGAGGCTTGCCTCGTCTTCGGAGGGAGGCATATAGTTATAATCCTCGACCTCTTCGTCTGCCGCCCTCTCATGAGGGCTTGCTTCTGCATCCTCCTGCGCTGAGTCTTGCTGGAGGGGATTATCTTCGGCACTCTCTGGGGTATTATTATCTCCTGTGCCGGAATCTCCATTCTTGCTATGGCGGGATTTAGAGCGGCGCCGCTGACGCCGGCGCTTGGGCTGCTTCTTTAAAGAATCTGCCTCCGCTGCTTCTTCGCCGTCCCCGTCTTTTGGGGTGTCCACCATGTATATGTCATATGACGAGGTGGTCTTCCAGTGCCCTGTAGGCGCTGGTTCCTGTTCGTCTCCGGCATCGTTGTCCATAGCGTCGATGTCTTCGGAGTCGTTGTCTAGCATGTCGGTTAGATCGTCGATAGTGGCTACAAAGTGGGTGGTGGGTGGGCTCTGAATTTCTTCGTCGTCCATATCCCAACCATCCTGGCCATAATCCGGCCAGGACTCTCCGGATAGCGAGAGATGCTTTAGCGAATTTAGGATGTCGCCAAAGGGCGAGTGTTGGAAGATGTCTGTGGCAGTGAATTCCATAACCGGCGCCCAATCAGATTCGATTGGCAGGGGCGCGGGAGGTCTGGAGTCCGGCAAGGAGTCCGGCACCTCGGAGTCACGAGCTTCGTGAGGGACAAGGGTAGTGTTCGGCTCCATTGCCGTGGAAGTTGAAGCCCCCGAGGCGGAGTCCAACCACCGGTCCTCGATCTGGGCGGTCGGCTCCGGTCTAAGGGCCGGAGCGGATTCTTGTGCGGCCACCAAGGCACTATTCGGTGATAGAGCTAGATCATGCCCATCGTAACAGTGCGGCACGCTTGGCTGTGGCTCGAGCCCGTCGAAGATCAAGTCCCCGCGGATGTCAGCCGTGAAGTTTAGGCTTCCGAATCTGACCTGACGGCCAGGGGCGTAGCTTTCGATCTGCTCCAGATGGCCAAGCGAATTAGCCCGCAGTGCGAAGCCGCCGAATCGAAGATCTGTCTGGGGAGAAAAGTCTCACCCTGGATAGCGTTGTTGGTTGAAGATGCCATCGAGCCTATCGGTGACGACACAGAGGAACTCTCAATGAAAGCACCAATGTCGGTGTCAAAACCGGCGGATCTCGGGTAGGGGGTCTCGAACTGTGCGTCTAGGCGGATGGTAACAGGAGACAAGGGACACGATGTTTTACCCAGGTTCGGGCCCTCTTGATGGAGGTAAAACCCTACGTCCTGCTTGATTAATATTGATGATATGGGTAGTACAAGAGTGGATCTACCACGAGATCAAGGAGGCTAAACCCTAAAGCTAGCCTATGGTATGATTGTTGTAATGTATGTTGTGTCCTACGGACTAAAGCCCTCCGGTTTATATAGACACCGGAGGAGGCTAGGGTTACATAGAGTCGGTTACAATGGTAGGAGATCTACATATCCGTATTGCCAAGCTTGCCTTCCACGCCAAGGAAAGTCCCATCCGGACACGGGACGGAGTCTTCAATCTTGTATCTTCGTAGTCTTGGAGTCCAGCGGACGATGATAGTCCGGCTGTCCGGACACCCCCTAGTCCAAGACTCCCTTAGACGCCTATGATTTCCTGCTGGAGACCTTTCCCTGCAAAAGAGAGTTAAGTTTTCTCAACCACCCACATTTTCAGGGGTGGCTTAGAAGCAATGAGTCAAGTGCAGCATCTGAGAATTTCGGCTTTGGAGCCCTAGTAAATAGCCTTGCAGGAGGTGAATAATACTCATAGGAATAAGCAGAAAAGTTCTTTGTTCTATGAACATAGCGGTTTGAGGAAACATGCTCATATTCATGGGTTTGAGTATGATTTCCCTGCAAAACATTGACGTTAGGGTGACTCAGATGAGTCCTTGGTCTGTATGAAGCTTTTGGACCATATGAAGCCTTGGGTATGGGATTTGTCTTCTTCACAGGTGGTGTCATGATGACATTCACAGGAAGATTCTCAAGACAACTTTTGGGAACCCATATCTTCTTCATAGGTGGCCCATTCCTGCAGTTAGTACCAATATACCTGGCAAACACTTCACCATTCTGATTCTTAAACAATTTATAGTTTGCATCAAAGGATTCATCAATGATAATGGGGTTAGCACAAGTGAAACCAAACAAGGTGGATGGATCTACTGAAGGTTCCTTTGCAGCAACCCATGTGGTTTTGGGGTACTGCTCAGGCTTCCAGTACGACCCATCAACATTCATTTTCCTCTCGAACCCAACACCCTCTTTCCTAGGGTTTTGGTTCAGAATCTGCTTTTTGAGGACATCACATAATGTCTGATGCCCTTTGAGACTTTTGTACATCCCTGTCTCAAGTAGTGTCTTCAACCTGGCATTCTCATTAGCAATTGTAGTGGTATCCTCAGCAGAGGGGTTAGTTACCACAACAGCAGTTGAAGATATTGCAATAGTAGTAGCAGTAGAACATTCAGCAACAGAAGCAGCATTATCACGCTCAATGCATTTTAGACATGGTGTTTCAAATCCTTCCTGAGCGGGACTGATCTGTTGAGCGCGAAGTGACTCATTCTCCTTTTGAAGATCTTCATGATCCGATCTCAATTTCTCAAGTTCCTGCTTCCTTTGAAGATAATCATAGGAAAGCTTTTCATGAGAAATTCTGAGCGATTCATGTCGACCTTCAAGTTCCTAGTACTTAACATGAAGATTTTTTATGTCTTCAATTAAGGACTGAGACTTGGTCATTTCCGCGTCCAATAGGTCATCGCTTTTGTCTAACAGTTTTTGAGTATGTTCCATAGCTTTCTGTTGTTCAGTTGCAATTTTAGCAAGTGTTTTGTAACTAGGTTTGGATTCACCATCAGAGTCATCTTCACTTGATGTTTGAAAGTAAGCATCGCGTGATTTTACCTTGGCACCACGTGTCATGAAGCAGTAGGTGGGAGGCGAGTCGTCCTTGTCATTATCATCAACGTTGGTGACGGAGCCATTATCTGCGGTGTTGAAGATGGACTTTGCGACGTAGGCTGTAGCTAGAGCCAGACTCGCAACACCCGAGTCAGACTCCCCCTCAGACTCCACCTCCGCCTCCTCAGAAGCTGACTCCTCCTCTGAATCCATTTCCTTGCCAACAAAAGCACGGGCCTTGCCAGATGAGCTCTTCTTGTGTGATGAAGACTTGGAAGAAGACTTGGAAGAAGACTTTGAGGATTTCTTCTTCTTCTTGTCATCAGAATCATATTCTTTGCTCTTCTTCTTCTTCTTCTTCTCATTATCCCACTATGGACACTCACAGATGTAGTGACCAGGTTTCTTGCACTTGTGATAGGTTCTCTTCTTATGACCATAGGCAGAAGCTTCATCATTCGTTGAGCTAGATCGTGAAGACTTTCTGAAGCCTTTCTTCCTGGTGAATTTCTGGAACTTCTTCACAAGCATAGCAAGCTCCTTTCCAATGTCTTCAGGATCACCAGAACTGCAGTCAGATTCTTCTTCAGATGAGGAAGCAGCAGTACTCATGTTCGAGTTCGGCCATAGTTGGGCCATAGATATCTCGTTTCTCAGATAGCCAGTACTCATGTGTGTTGAGCCTCTCAAGTATGTCAGACGGATCGAGAGACTTGAAATCAGGGCATTCTTGTATCATCAGGGCTAAGGTGTCAAATGAGCTGTCAAGAGATCTCAGTAGTGTCTTCACTATCTCATGCTTCGTGATCTCAGTGGCGCCGAGTGCTTGGAGCTCATTTGTGATATCAGTGAGGCGATCAAACGTGAGCTGGACATTCTCGTTGTCATGTCTCTTGAAGCGGTTGAAGAGGTTGCGGAGAGTACTGATACGTTGATCTTGCTGAGTTGAGACGCCTTCATTGACCTTGGAGAGCCAGTCCCAGACTAGTTTCGACGTTTCCATAGCACTGACACGGCCATACCGTCCTTTGGTAAGGTGACCACAGATGATGTTCTTGGCGGAAGAGTCCAGTTGAATAAACTTCTTGACATCAGCAGGGGTGACACCTTCATCAGTCTTGGGAACGCCGTTCTTGATGACATACCATAGATCGACATCAATGGCTTCAAGATGCATGCACATCCTATTCTTCCAGTAGGCATATTCAGTGCCATTGAAGATGGGGCACGCAGCGGAGACTTTGATTATCCCTGCAGTCGACATAGCTAAACTCCAGGTGGTTAAACCAAATCACACAGAATAAGGGAGTACCTTGCTCTGATACTAGTTCAAAGGGCTAGTTATCGACTAGAGGGGGGTGAATAGGCGATTTTTATGAAAGTCTTCAAAACATGAGAGTTTCGAAGACAAACAATATAAACAACACTATTCGAATGCAGCGGAATGTAGATTACATTAGACAAGCGATAGTCAAGTATTCAATGAAGTGAAGCACAAAGACTAATAGCAGCTAGGTAGTAAAGATCAAGATGGAAGATAGTATGAAGCCAATCAGAACAGGTAGTCACACAGTGAAGTCAAACAGATAATGCAAGCATGCAATGACTTCACGAAGACAAACTATAAGTAAGGAGAGGTAAGGGATAGAACCAGTGGCTTCAGAAGGACAGGGATTTGTTCGACCAGTTCCAGTTGCTGTGACAACTGTACGTCTGGTTAGGGAGGCTGAGATTCAACTCAGAAGACCGCGTCTTCACCTTATTCCCCTTGAGCTAAGGACACCTAGTCCCCGCCCAATCACTCTGGTAAGTCTTCAAAGTAGACTTCCGAACCTTCACAGACTTCGTTCACCGGCAATCCACAATGACTCTTGGATGCTCAGAACGCGACGCCTAACCGGCTGGAGGATTCACAGTCCTCAAGTGTAACAAGTCTTCAGATCACGCGGATAGAAAGACTTCAGTGATGCCAAACACTCTTTGGGCTATGGGTGGTTTGGGCTTTGTCCTCGCAAGGATTCTCTCTCGAAAGCTTCGGCGGTGGGTTGCTCTCAAACAACAAAAGCCGTGTACTAACTCTGAGCAGCCACCAATTTATGGTGTAGGGGGTGGGCTATTTATAGCCACTGGGCAACCCGACCTGATTTGTCCGAAATGACCCTAGGTCACTAAGGAACTGACATGTGTCGTAACAGTCAGATTTCAAACACACGCGGCAGCTTGACTTGGGCTACAAGTAAAGCATACTCATCTGACTCTGGATAAGATTTGCTCTCATTGTCTTCGCTCGAAGACATAGGATTTGGTTGAGCATCACTTCAGTCACTCTGACTTTGTTCACTTGGACCCCACTTAACAGTGCGGTGGTTCCTATGACTCAATAAAGAAGAAAAGGAAACAACGAAATAACTAAGTCTTCGCACTCCAGAGTCTTCACTCAATGTCTTCTCGTGTCATAGTCTTCAACGTGAATGGCTTCACAGACCACCATTGTCTTCAATGTCTTCACACATTTTTAGGGGTCATCTCCGGTAGGTAAACCAAATCAATGAGGGACTACTACCTATGTTATCCTGCAATTCTCACAAACACATTAGTCCCTCAACCAGGTTTGTTGTAACTACTCCAAAACCAACTAGGGGTGGCACTAGATGCACTTTCAGAGACCGACAACACTGGGCCACTAGTGCCAAAGGCAGTGGTGTGCCAGTTCTGCTAGATCCGAAGAAGATCCTCGATTTCATAGATCTATGGCACAAAGATCCCAACACACCTCTGCCTGATATGAACCTCTCACCTGGAGAAAGTCACATGTTGACTGCCTTTATCGCTGAAGAAAAATGGAAATTTGATAAGGCCAGGTCAGTGAAGAAAGCTCAGTACAAGAAGGAGCGATTTCTAAAGAAGAATGTTGTCAACATGTTTACTGAAGAACTTGTGACTCTTCAATCTGAGATCAAAGCTCCCAGTGATGAATTTGACTCATACCGTGCTGATTGGCTAGGCGTCAAAGTCAGATTCATCAAACTGGCAAAAGGCTTCAAGGCCAATGTTGCTGCTGAAGCGCAACAAGAAATTCCTGAGGGTGAAGCATCTGCTCAGCCCACTGAAGAACATGTCAGCACAACTGATGAAAATCAGGCTGTTGATGATTCTGAGAGTGCTAGGGCTGATGATGAAATTCTATCTCCTGATGAAAATGCCAGGGCAACCATCAATGTTGCGCTTGAAGATCAACCCAGGCTAGGTGAAGCATCTGCTGCTGAGCCTGAAGAAACTAAACCTGCTAGGGCAACTGCAACAATTATGCCTGAAGAATCTGATCCTCTTTCATCTGCTCCTCCTGCAAAGTCATCACAGATGAAAAGCATTCACCTTCCTTCTGCATCAGAAGCAAAGAAGACAAAGGCTGCAGAAAGGGCAACTATGAAGAAAAGGAAAACATCTGCTACCTCAGAGTCTTCAACTTCGAAGAAAGTGAAGACTTTGACAAGCTCATTCGAGAATCCAGTTGATGTTGTTCCTCTGTCAAGAATGCCATCAAAGGAGATTGTTCCCTTTGGTGAGGAATAGGTCATCCCTGATGACATTGATGAAGAAAATCCCTCTGCTGCTACGTCAGAGCAGTTAGATGATGAAATTGAAGTGGATGCGATCCCTTCACCTCTACAAGTATCATCACCCATGCCTCAGTTCACCGCTGAAGAAATTGATGCTGAAGATGAGGATGAGGACATCGGGTCTACGACTCCTGTGCTGAAATTATTGGGAAAGTCATCATCCCAATTCTCCTCTGACCACTCCTCTGCAGCAAATTCCTCAGTCCCCTGTGCAAACTAAAGAAATTCATATAGGTTTTGATGAATGTCAAGCTTCACTTCATTCTATTCTAGAAGAAGTTCCAACCACTAGCATTGAAGAAATGGAGGCCAAGGCTGCTGAAGAAACTGCTCCTGAAATTCCTCAGCCTGAGGCTATGCGACAAGAGGCTGTGAAGACTTCCACTGTAAATCTCCAGCCCAGGCCACAGAATCCTCACTCCAAGAAGCAAAAGTTCAAGGCTAATGACTTCTTTGCTAAGCATCATTTCTTCTCTGATTTCAATCCATACAACTTTGCTCGACTTCGCCGCAAGCATTTTTGGACTCCCACTCAGATGAATTTCTATTCCTCATTGCTGTTTGACAAGGACAAAGTTTTTGACCATGAGAACCTTACTCGTGTGGATATGGAGTCCCTTCTGTGTTTCACCCCAATCCTCAGTGTTCTTCACGACGCTTGTCTGCTGCTACGTCTTGAGCTTGCGTTGGTTTTCCTTGAAGAGGAAAGGGTGATGCAGCAATAGTAGCGTAAGTATTTCCCTCAGTTTTTGAGAACCAAGGTATCAATCCAGTAGGAGGCTCCTCAAAAGTCCCACGCACCTACACAAACAAACAAGAACTCGCAACCAACGCAATAAAGGGGTTGTCAATCCCTTCACAACCACTTGCGAAAGTGAGATCTGATAGAGATAATATGATAAGATAAATATTTTTGGTATTTTTATAATATAGATTGGAAAAGTAAAAGATGCAAATAAAAGTAGATTGAAAGCTTATATGATAATAGATAGACCCGGGGGCCATAGGTTTCACTAGTGGCTTCTCTCAAGATAGCATAAGTATTACGGTGGGTGAACAAATTACTGTCGAGCAATTGATAGAAAAGCGAGTAAATATGAGATTATCTAGGCATGATCATGTATATAGGCATCACGTCCGTGACAAGTAGACCGGCTCCTGCCTGCATCTACTACTATTACTCCACACATCGACCGCTATCCAGCATGCATCTAGAGTATTAAGTTCATAAAGAACAGAGTAACGCATTAAGAAAGATGACATGATGTAGAGGGATAAACTCATGCAATATGATATAAACCCCATCTTTTTATCCTTTATGGCAACAATACAATATGTGCCTTGCTGCCCCTGCTGTCACTGGGAAAGGACACCGCAAGATTGAACCCAAAGCTAAGCACTTCTCCCATTGCAAGAAAGATCAATCTAGTAGGCCAAACCAAACTGATAATTCGGAGAGACTTGCAAAGATAACTAAATCCACATAAAAGAATTCAGAGGTGATTCAAATATTTCTCATAGATAAACTTGATCATAAACCCACAATTCACCGTACCTCGACAAACACACTACAAAGAGAGTTACATCAAATAGATCTCCAAGAAGATCGAGGAGAACTTTGTATTGAGATTCAAAGAGAGAGAAGAAGCCATCTAGCTAATACTAAGGACTCGAAGGTCTGTGGTAAACTACTCACAACTCATCGGAAGGGCCTTGGAGATGATGTAGAGGCCCTCCATGGTCGATTCCCCCTCCGGCGGAGCACCGACAAAGGCTCCAAGATGGGATTTCGTGGATACAGAAGGTTACGGTAGTGGAAATAGTTTTTCGTGGTCGCTTCTGATGTTTTCAGGATACGTGGGTATATATAGGAGGAAGAAGTAGGTCGGTGGACGCTCGAGGGGCCCATGAGGGTGGGGGGAGCGCCTCGTCTGTTGCTTGACGTCCACCTCGTCTGTTGCTTGACGTCCACTCCAAGTCCCATGGATCACGTTTGTTCCAAAAAGATCGCTCCTGAAGGTTTCATTCCGTTTGGACTCCGTTTGATATTCCTTTTCTTCGAAACACTGAAATAGGCAAAAAATAGCAATTCAGGCTGGGCCTCCGGTTAGTAGGTTAGTCCCAAAAATGATATAAAAGTGTAAAGTAAAGCCCATAAACATCCAAAACGGGTAATATATTAGCATGGAACAATCAAAAATTATAGATACGTTGGAGACGTATCAAGCATACCCAAGCTTAATTCCTGCTCGTCCTCGAGTAGGTAAATGATAAAAACAGAATTTTTGATGTGGAATGCTACCTAGCATAATTCTCAATGTAATTTTCTTTATTGTGGCATGAATGTTCAGATCCAAATGATTCAAAATAAAAGTTCATATTGACATAAAAAATAGTAATACTTCAAGCATACTAATCAAAGCAATCATGTCTTCTCAAAATAACATGGCTAAAGAAAGTTCATCCCTACAAAATCATATAGTTAGGCTATGTTTCATTTTCATCACACAAAATATTCCCATCAAGAACAACCCCGGTTTCAGCCAAGCAATTGGTTCATACTTTTTAACGCGCTTCAGCCTTTTTCAACTCTCACGCAATACATGAGCGTGAGCCATGGATATAGCACTATGGGTGGAATAGAATATGATGATGGAGGTTGTGTGAAGAAGACAAAAAAAGGAGAAAGTCTCGCATGAGGAGTAGGGATTGCCATGCAACGGATGCACTAGAGCTATAAATGTATGAAGTCTCAACAAAAGAAACTAAGTGGGTGTGCATCCAACTTGCTTGCTCACGAAGACCTAGGGCATTTTGAGGAAGCCCATTGTAGGAATATACAAGCCAAGTTCTATAATGAAAATTTCCCACTAGTATATGAAATTGACAACATATGAGACTCTCTATACGAAGAACATGGTGCTACTTTGAAGCACAAGTGTGGAAAAGGATAGTAACATTGCCCCTTTTATTTTTGGGGCCTTTCTTTTTTTTTTCTTTTGGCCTTTCCCTTTTTTTTCTTTGGCCTTTCTTTTTTTTATTTGGGGAAAATGCTCTAATAATGATGATCATCACACTTCTATTTATTTACAACTCATGAATTACAACTCAAAACTAGAACAAGATATGACTCTATATGAATGCCTCCGGCGGTGTACCGGGATGGGCAATGAATCAAGAGTGACATGTATGAAAAATTATGCATGGTGGCTTTGCCACAAATACGATGTCAACTACATGATCATGCAAGGCAATATGATAATGATGATGCATGTCATGATGATGAACGCAACGGTGGAAAGTTGCATGGCAATATATCTCGGAATGGCTATGGAAATGCCATAATAGGTAGGTATGGTGGCTGTTTTGAGGAAGATATAAGGAGGTTTATGTGTGATAGAGCGTATCGTATCACGGGGTTTGGATGCACCGACGAAGTTTGCACCAATTCTCAAGGTGAGAAAGGGCAATGCACGGTACCGAAGAGGCTAGCAATGATGGAAAGGTAAAAGTGTGTATAATCCATGGACTCAACATTAGTCATAAAGAACTCATATACTTATTGCAAAAGTTTTAATAGCCCTTGAAGCAAAGTACTACTACGCATGCTCCTAGGGGGGAGGTTGCTAGGAGTTAACCATCGCACGCCCCCGACCTCCACTCAAGGGAAGGCAATCAAAAGAGCACCCCATGCAATAAACTTGTTACACAACTTTTACCATACGTGCATGCTACGGGACTTGCCAACTTCAACACAAGCATTGTTTAAATTCATAACCACCCAACTAGCATGACTCTAATATTACCACCTTCATATCTCAAAACAATTATCAAGTATCAAATTGATCATAGCACCCAATTCACTTCCTATGATAGTTTTTATTATACCTAACTTGGATGCCCATCATTCTAGGACCAATTTTATAACCATAGAAAATACCATGCTGTTCTAAGAGACTCTCAAAATAATATAAGTGAAGCATGAGAGATTAACAATTTCTACAAAATCAAGCCACCGCCATGCTCTAAAAGATTTAAGTGAAGTACTAGAGAAAAACTATCTAGCTCAAAAGATATAAGTGAAGCACATAGAGTATTCTAATAAATTCCAATCAAGTGGGTTTCTCCCAAAAGGTGTGTACAGCAAGGATGATTGTGGTGATCTAAAAATAAAAGACTAATATCATACAAGATGCTCCAAGCAAAACACATATCATGTGGCGAATAAAAATATATCTCCAAGTAAAGTTACCGATGAACGAAGACGAAAGAGGGGATGCCTTCCGGGGCATCCCCAAGCTTAGGCTTTTGGTTATCCTTGAATATCTTGGGGTGCCTTGGGCATCCCCAGGCTTAGGCTCTTGCCACTCCTTATTCCATAGTCCATCAAATCTTTACCCAAAACTTGAAAACTTCACAACACAAAACTCAACAGGAAATCTCATAAGCTCCGTTAGTGCAAGAAAGCAAAACCACCACATAAGGTACTGTAATGAACTCATTCTTTATTTATATTGGTGTTAAACCTACTGTATTCCAACTTCTCTATGGTTCATACCACTTAATACTGGTCATACATGCATCAAAATAAGCAAACAACACACGAAAAACAGAATCTGTCAAAAACAGAACAGTCTGTAGCAATCTGTAAATCTTGAATAACTCTGGAAATCTAAAAATCCTACCAAAATAGGAAGTCCTGGGAAATTTGTCTATTGATCTACAGCAAAATGAATCAATGCAAAATCACGTTTCTGTGAATTACTAAAATTATTTTCGTGTGCGCAAAGTTTCTGTTTTTCAGCAGAATCAAATTAACTACTCCCTCTGTAAACAGATATAACAGCGTTTAGATCACTATTTTAGTGATCTAAACGCTCTTATATTTCTTTACAGAGGGAGTATCACCATTATCCTATAGGTTCTGCTTGGCACAAACACTAATTAAAACATGAAAACACATCTAAACAGAAGGTAGATTAAATATTTATTACTAAACAGAAGCAAAAACAAAAAACAAAAATAAAATTGGGTTGCCTCCCAACTAGCGCTATGTTTTAACGCCCCTAGCTAGGCATAAAAGCGAGGATAGATCTAAGTAGTGCCATCTTTGGCACTCAATTCATAAGTAGCTCGCATGATAGATTCATAAGGTAATTTGACTTTCTTTCTTGGAAAGTGCTCCGTGCCTTTCCTTAATGGAAATTGGAATCTAATATTCCCTTCCTTCATATCAATAATTCCACCAATCGTTCTAAGGAAAGGTCTACCAAGAATAATAGGACATGAAAGATTGCAATCTATGTCAAGAACGATAAAATCTACAGGCACATAATTCCTATTTGCAACAATAATAACATCATTAATCCTTCCCATAGGTTTCTTAATGGTAGAATCCGAAAGGTGCAAATTTAAAGAGCAATCATCAAGATCATGGAAACCTAGAATATCACATAAAGTTTTTGGAATCGTGGAAACACTAGCACCCAAATCACAAAGCATAGCACTCATGATCTTTAATTTTAATCTTTATAGTAGGTTCCCGCTCATCATTAAGTTTTCTAGGTATAGAAACTTCCAAATTAAGTTTTTCATCATAAGATTGCATCAAGGCATCAACAATATGTTTGGTAAAGGCTTTATTTTGACTATAAGCATGAGGAGAATTCAAAACGGATTGCAATAATGAAATACAATCTACTAAAGAACAATTATCATAATTAAATTCCTTGAAATCCAAGATAGTGGGTTCAATGCTATTTAAAGTCTTGACCTCTCCAATCCCACTTTTACCAAATTTAGCATCAAGATCTAAGAACTCCGAATCATTCGGACACCTTTTAACTAAAGTTGACTCATCTCCAGTCCCATCATTATTAAGATTCATATTGCAAAACAAAGATTTAATACGGGACACATCAATAACTTTTAGATCTTCATCATTATTTTCATGGAAACTAGAAGAACACTGAGGGAGTCCTGGACTAGGGGGTGTCCGAACAGCCGGACTATCAATATCCGCCGGACTCCCAGACTATGAAGATAGAAGATTGAAGACTCCGGCTCGTGTCTGGAAGGTACTTTCCTTGGCGTGGAAGGCAAGCTTGGCAATACGGATATGTAGATCTCCTACCATTGTAACCGACTCTGTGTAACCCTAGCCTCTCCGGTGTCTATATAAACCAGAGGGCCCTAGTCCGTAGGACGAACATACATCTCAACAATCATACCATAGGCTAGCTTCTAGGGTTTAGCCTCCTTGATCTCGTGGTAGATCTACTCTTGTACTACCCATATCATCAATATTAATCAAGCAGGACGTAGGGTTTTACCTCCATCGAGAGGGCCCGAACCTGGGTAAAAACACTGTGTCCCTCGTCTCTTGTTACCATCCGCCTAGACGCACAGTTCGGGACCCCCTACCCGAGATCCGCCGGTTTTGACACCGACATTGGTGCTTTCATTGAGAGTTCCTCTGTGTGTCGCTGATAGGCTCGATGGCATCTTCAACCGTCAACGCTGTCCTGGGTAAGACCTTTCTCCCCGGACAGATCTTCGTATTCGGCGGCTTCGCACTGCGGGCCAATTCTCTTGGCCATCTGGAGCAGATCGAAAGCTACGCCCCTGGCCGTCAGGTCAGATTCGGAAGCTTAAACTTCACGGCCGATGTCCGCGGAGACTTGATCTTCGACGGACTCGAGCCACAGCCAAGCGCGCCGCACTGTGACGATGGGCATGATCTAGCTCTGCCATCGGACAGTGCTTTGGTGGCCGCACTCAGATCCGCTTCGGCCATTGGCCCGGAGCCGATTGCCCATATCGAGGGCCGGTGGATAGACGCCGCCCTGGGGGCTTCAACATCCACGGCGATGGAGCCGAATACTAATCTTGTCCCCTGCAAAACTCGTGATCCCGAGGCGCCGGACTCCGAGCTTCCCGCGCCCCAGCCAACTAATTCAGATTGGGCGCCGGTTATGGAATTCACCACCGCGGACATCTTCAAGCACTCGCCTTTTGGCGATATCCTGAATTCATTGAAGCATCTCTCGCTATCAGAAGAGTCCTGGCCGGACTACGGCCAGGATGGTTGGAGTTCGGACGACGAAGAAATTCAGAGCCCACCCACCACCCACTTCGTAGCCACTGTCGAGGACTTAACCGACATGCTATACTACGACTCCGAAGACATCGACGCTATGGACGACGATGCTGGAGACGAACAGGAACCAGCGCCTATAGGGCACTAGAAGGCCACCTCGTCATATGACGTATACATGGTGGATACCCCGAAAGAAGGGGAGGGCGAAAAAGCAGCGGAGGCAGACTCTTTAAAGAAGCAGCCCAAACGCCGTCGTCAGCGGCGCCGCTCTAAATCCCGCCAAAGCAAGAATGGTGATTCCGGCACAGGAGACAACAACACTCCAGAGAGCGCCGAAGACAATCCCCTCCTGCACGACTCAGCGCAGGAGGATGCGGAAGCAAGCCCCCACGAGAGGGCGGCTAACGAAGGGGTTGAGGATGATAACTACATGCCTCCCTCTGAAGACGAAGCAAGCCTCAACGATGAAGAATTCGTCGTACCTGAGGATCCCGTCGAACAAGAGCGCTTCAAGCGCAGGCTTATCGCCACGGCAAACAGCCTAAAGAAAAAGCAGCAACAGCTTCAAGCTGATCAGGACCTGCTGGCCGATCGATGGACAGAGGTCCTCGCGGCCGAAGAGTATAAACTCGAACGTCCCTCCAAAAGTTGCCCAAGACGCAAGCTGCTACCCCGATTAGAGGAGGAAGCATACATACCTTCATCACCAGCGCATGACATGGCTGACCGACCACCCCGTGGTCGCGACAGAGAGGCATCCAGGCCCCCAACCAAGACCGTACCCCGGCATCGCTCCAAGAGTACGAAGCCAAAAGGGAACGCGCCAGACTTGCGAGACATATTGGAGGACAAAGCAAGACAATCTAGATCCATCTATGGATCACGTGGGCGCCCTACGACCCACGACGAATACCGTCGCGCCGGACATAACGCCGGCCGGGCCGAACATAGTAGACAGTGCTCCCTCGAGATGCGTCGCGATATTGCTCAATACAGGGGCGCCGCACACCCGTTATGCTTCACTGATGAAGTAATGGATCATCAGATCCCCGAAGGGTTTAAACCCGTAAACATCGAATCTTACGATGGCACAACAGACCCCACGGTGTGGATCGAAGATTACCTTCTCCACATCCATATGGCCCGCGGCGACGATCTCCACGCCATCAAATATCTCCCACTCAAGCTTAAAGGACCAGCTCGGCATTGGCTTAACAGCTCGCCCGCAGAGTCAATTGGGTGTTGGTAAGACCTGGAGGCCGCGTTCCTTGATAACTTCCAAGGCACATATGTGCGACCAGCAGACGCCGATGACCTAAGCCACATTATTCAGCAGCCAGACGAATCGGCCAGGCAATTCTGGACACGGTTCTTGACGAAGAAAAATCAAATCGTCGACTGTCCGGATGCGGAGGCCCTTGCAGCCTTCAAACATAACATCCGGGACGAATGGCTAGCCCGGCACCTGGGGCAGGAAAAGCCGAAATCCATGGCAGCCCTCACATCGTTAATGACCCGCTTTTGTGCGGGAGAGGACAGCTGGCTAGCCCACAGCAACAATCTCCGCAAAAATTCTGGCAGTCCGGACACTAAGGACAACAACGGCAGGTCACATCGAATCAAAAACAAGCGCCGCATTAACGGCGACGATAAGGAGGATACGGCAGTCAATGCCGGATTCCGAGGCTCCAAACCCGGTCAACGGAAGAAGCCATTTAAAAGAACCACTCCGGGTCCGTCCAATTTGGACCGAATACTCGACCGCTCATGCCAGATACATGGCACCCCCGAAAAGCCAGCTAATCACACCAGTAGAGATTGTTGGGTGTTCAAGCAGGCTGGCAAGTTAATTGCCGAACACAATGACAAGGGGCTAAATAGCGATGACGAGGAAGAGACCCGGCCGCCGAACAATAGAGGACAGAAGGGTTTCCCCCCACAAGTGCGGATGGTGAATATGATATACGCGACCCATATACCCAAGAGGGAGAGGAAGCGCACACTACGGGACGTCTATGCGATGGAGCCAGTCGCCCCAAAGTTCAATCCATGGTCCTCCTGTCCGATCACTTTCGATCGAAGAGACCATCCGACCAGCATACGCCATGGCGGATTCGCCGCATTGGTCTTAGACCCAATCGTCGATGGATTTCACCTCACAAGAGTCCTGATGGACGGCGGCAGCAGCCTGAACCTGCTTTATCAGGATACAGTGCGCAAAATGGGCATAGACCCATCTAGGATTAAACCTACAAAGACAACCTTTAAAGGTGTCATCCCAGGAGTGGAAGCCAACTGTACAGGCTCAGTCACACTAGAAGTGGTCTTCGGATCCCCGGATAATTTCCGAAGCGAAGAATTAATCTTCGATATAGTCCCGTTCCGCAGCGGCTATCATGCCCTGCTCGGACGAACCGCGTTTGCAAAATTCAACGCGGTGCCGCATTATGCATACCTAAAGCTCAAGATGCCAGGCCCTCATGGAGTCATTACGGTCAATGGGAATACGGAACGCTCCCTCCGAACGGAGGAACATACAGCGGCTCTCGCGGCAGAAGTACAGAGTAGCCTTCTACGGCAATTCTCAAGTCCGGCAACTAAAAAGCAGGATACATCAAAGCGCGCCCGGAGCAACACTAACCAAGACCACCTGGCGCGATCAGAGCACGCGTAGCAATGCGGCCCCAACCCTCGCCCGCGCATGATCACAAGAATAACACTCCGCGTACATCATTACACTTTGGAGATACCATGGGCGCAGGGGAGGGGCTCGATCACAAGGGACCAAGAGTGCGGCTCGACGACACCAGGGGCTCACACGAGCGCCCCCCCTTGGTTTTTATTTTTATTTTTATCCTCTCTTCTTCTTATGTATACAGGACTCTGTTAATCAGAAGCCTTGTTCGACGGCGCACTTGCCGAACTCACGATGCAAACAGTCAGGGACTAAAGGAGGCCGCGGCGAATATTCAGGTGGTCTCAATTACGAGCATTAAATTCAATTACATACACCAAGTCTGCAGCTCATCCCTGGAGGGGGACATGTTCATTTAGTCCAAATCCCTTGCTTACCGCACTATTTGTATCTGTCCGCTTTATTAGCAGACCTTCTTCCATAAATAACGCAGCACTTCCTTTTTGCAAATACATTACCTTTTCATTGCAATTGCGTTATCTTTTATATATGTTCATTATATGACATCTTGCACCCGTATACTTTGGTACGGCCGAATACGCCAGGGGCTTCTGTTCCCCAGATTATGGTGTGATTAAGTCCGAACACTTTCACAAGTGCGGCACCCCAAACTTATAGCATTATATGAATCAGCTCCGAATCATGTATTGGGTCAATAGTTGGGTTTGCCCGGCTCCCATGTTTTGGTGCCTTACGTTCCGTTCCGTCGGCTAAGGTAGCACTGGGAGAACCACTGCGATTGCGCCCCGGTTGAGCCGGGTTAACGCCTCAGTGGAGAAAGCTAAAACTGACTGGCATGATAAGGCGAGAGACTGGTCGCTGTTCGAGAGGTTCTTTCGGGTCCTTAAAGACTCATGCCGCTTCGAGCGAAGTTCCGGATGATGTCCGACGAAGGCGTGGATAGCACCCCGGATTCAGTCTTCCAAATACCAGGGGCTTCGCCGAAATTTAAAATTATAGAATTCTATGGCTAAGTGAGAGTGTTCAAGCATTATAAGTCCGGTTGCCTTGTTCGTCGTGTTGAGCGCCTCCCTAGATAGACCCAATAATGGGAACAAGAGTGCTCAAGTTTATCATCGAACACCCCAGCTCTTGTGGCTTGGGGGCTGAAGCCAAGGACTTGCCATCTCTCAGATTTTACAAACGGCCGCACAGAAGGTAATATTTTAAATTAAACAAGCGTTGCTCATGGCGCATATAAACGAAGTTTTCAGTGCCCAGGATAAATACATAGCGAGTTCACTCAAAGATTACATTTCGGGAGCACTCATCTGCAATATCGCAGGCTCCCTTCAGGACAACTTTATAATACCGCTCCGGCGTACGATGCTCCTTGCCCGGCGGCGGCGGATCCGTGAGAAGCTTCTCCGCATCCAGTTTGCCCCATTGCACCTTTATGCGGGCAAGGGCCCGACGAGCGCCTTCAATACAGGCGGAGCGCTTGATTACATCCAGCCTGGGGCATGCATCCACCAGCCATCGCACTAGGCCAAAGTAGCTGCCAGGCATGGCCTGTCCAGGCCATAGCCGGACTATGAGGCCCTTCATGGCCTCCTCAGCTACCTTGTGGAGTTCGACCAGCTGCTTCAGCTGGTCGCTTGGGGGCACCGGATGGCCGGCCTCAGCATACTGAGACCAGAAGACCTTCTCCGTAGAGCTCCCCTCCTCGCCACGATAGAATGCGGCGGCATCAGACGCACTATGCGGCAGATCTGCAAACGCCCCTGGAGAGCTCCGAATTCGGGTAAGTATCCGGTAATTTACATTAACGTGCCTGCTCTGCATGAAAAAAGCCTTACCCGCCGCTATCTTCTTTATGTCCTCTACCTCCTGAAGGGCCTTCTGGGCCTCGGCCTTGGCGGACTTGGCACTTTCGAGAGCCGAGGCAAGCTCGGACTCTCGAGTCTTGGAGTCACGCTCCAAACTCTCATGCTTTTCCATGAGAGCCTGGAGCTCTTGCCGAACTTCCGCCACAAGTGCCGCTTGCTTTTCTCGCTCAGCCCGTTCCGTGGCCGCATTGCGTTCGGCCACGGACACGGCATCCTTCAGGGCTGCCACCTCGTTAGTGGCCCCTGCAATACACGTATTATCCTTGTTAATCTTATTTGCAACCAAAACCCTTTTCTGTAAGGTACTTCTTTAAAGTGGTGTTATTCACCTTCTTTTTCCTCGAGCTGCCTCTTGGCATGGCCGAGCTCTTGCTCCGACCGCTCAAGGTCCTTCTTCAGCGCCTCGACCTCCGCCGTTAATGCGGCAGAGGTCAACAGCGCAGCCTGCAAACCCATATTGACATATTTTTAGAAACCCTGCGTATATCTTGTTAGATCCTTAGTCCGGCTTTTCCTTCCGAACACCGAACTAAGCATCAGGGGCTACTGTCTATGCGGTATTACATTACATAATTTTAACTTCTTACCTCAAAGCCTATTAGAAGGCTGCTACAGGCTTCGGTCAGCCCGCTCTTGGCGGACTGTACCTTCTCAATCATCGCACTCATGAGAGTGCGGTGTTCTTCCTCGATGGAAGCGCCCTTAAGCGCCTCCAGCAGGTTATCCGGCGCCTCCGGTTGGACGGAGGCCACCGGCGTCACGGTCCTGCCCTTCTTTCGAAGGGGCCGCTTGCCGGACTCTGGAACCGCTACGGGTTCCGATGTAGAGTCCGGCACAAAGTCCGGGAGGTCGCCTGACGGCGCCTCTGGAGCGTCCTCCGGATGGGTCCCCTCTTGGGATCCCACCTCGGCGTCCTCGTCGGCGCGTGGGGTAGAGGCGGTCGGGACGGAATTTACTTCCGACGAGGCCAACGACCCGCTCATCGAGTCGGGAAGATCATCCCTGGCCGGACTACGGACAGAACGCGGCGTTAGAAGGATACTCCGCAACATGAAAGGTACGGCATATGAATGATCTGAATACTTACGATCCGGCCGAACGCCTGGCCCTTGGAGGCCATTCATCCTCGCCAACGCTGATGTTGGCGAAACTGTCCGGGGGGATAGTTCTCCCCCTCTTGGACCCTTCGGCCGCCCCGATTGGGGAAGCCTTCCTCTTCTTCTCTCCCTCCTCCGGGAGAGAGTACTCCTCCTCCTCCTCGTCTTCGGGGGAGGAGTCCTTGTCGTCGTCAGACGCCTGATTACGGGAACTCTTTCGAGTCCCTGTGGCCACCTTCTTGGCCTTCTTCTCCGGCACCACGTGCGGTGCCGGAACCAGCAGCCCTGCCAAGCGGGCATCCACTGGTTCTTCTGGCATGGGAGCCGGGCTGATGAGCAGCTTGGCCTTCTCCATCCATTCCTGTCAAAGGAAGAGGCAGATTAAAAACCTCGCTAGAGTCAATCTAATTACCACAAGTGTCCCGTAATGGGGTCGAATCACTTACCTCGTCAGTCGGAGACTGCGAGCTGAATCCGCGGTCTTCGGTCACGGATGCGGGGGCTTCGGCGCCCTTGAACAGCACCCTCCAGGCGCCTTCGTGTGTTGTATCGAAGAGCCCGCTCAACGTCTGGTGCTGTTCCGGATTAAACTCCCACAGATTGAATGCCCGTTCTTGGCATGGGAGAATTCACCGGAGGAGCATGACTTGGACCACGTCGACGAGCCGGAGCCTATTGCTCACCATCTTCTTGATGCAGGCTCGGAGTCCCGTCACCTCCACCGGATCGCCCCACTGCAAGCCCTTCTCTTTCCAGGAGGTGAGCTGCATGGGGATTCCAGATCTAAATTCGGGGGCCGCCGCCCATGTAGGCTTGCGCGGCTCGGTGATGTAGAACCACCCCGATTGCCACCCCTTGACGGAGTCCACGAAGGTCCCTTCTAGCCAAGGGACGTTGGGCAGCTTGCCCAACATGGCGCCTCCGCATTCCGCTTGCGTCCCCTTCACAACCTTCGGCTTGACGTTGAAGGTCTTGAGCCATAGGCCGAAGTGGGGCCGGATGCAGAGAAAGGCCTCGCACACGACAATAAATGCCGAGATATTGAGGATGAAGTTCGGCGCCAGATCGTGGAAATCCAGGCCGTAGTAAAACATGAGCCCTCGGACAAATGGATGGAGCGGAAAGCCCAGTCCACGGAGGAAGTGGGGAAGGAAGACGACCCTCTCATGAGGCCCTGGGGTAGGGATGAGCTGCCCCGCGTCGGGCAGCCGATGCGCAATATCGCCGGAAAGGTATCCGGTGTCGCGCAGCTTGGTGATGTCCTCCTCCTTAGCGGTGGAGGCCATCCATTTACCTCCCGCTCCGGACATGTTCGGAGAAAGGTCGTGGCGAGATGCGCGAGCTTGGGCGTTGGAGCTTGAGTTCGCAGGGATGGATGAGCAAAGGAGGAAGAAGGCGTAGGTGAGAAGGTAAATCCTTATCCCTTATATATAGGCGGACAAAATTATGCTTCCCTCACCGGCCTGGTAAAACTCGCTTATCTCCCAAGTGCCACCATCAATGGCGCGGTTGGGTTACCCACACACGTATTGATGAGAATCCCGGAATAAGGGGAACACGATCTCTGCTTCGACAGGACGTGCCAAGGAAACCGCTTCGCTAAACGTGCTGAGGTGGTATATTAATTCAAACAAATGCTCAGCTGCGGTGTGATGTCACGCCGCATAATACGTCATCAGATTGAGCTAAGTGTATATTTTATTCTCTCTACGGTGGAATGTGGAATTTATTTTGCAGAGCCGGACACTATCCTGGTGTTCATTATCTTCTCCGGATTATTCAAGGGAGGAACCCGCCTTGCAATGCCGAACATTATGCACGTCGGACTTATCGTCATTGAAGACTGGTTCAGGGGCTACTGAGGGAGTCCTGGACTAGGGGGTGTCCGGACAGCCGGACTATCAATATCCGCCGGACTCCCAGACTACGAAGATAGAAGATTGAAGACTCCGGCTCGTGTCCGGAAGGTACTTTCCTTGGCATGGAAGGCAAGCTTGGCAATACGGATATGTAGATCTCCTACCATTGTAACCGACTCTGTGTAACCCTAGCCTCTCCGGTGTCTATATAAACAGGAGGGCCCTAGTCCGTAGGACGAACATACATCTCAACAATCATACCATAGGCTAGCTTCTAGGGTTTAGCCTCCTTGATCTCGTGGTAGATCTACTCTTGTACTACCCATATCATCAATATTAATCAAGCAGGACGTAGGGTTTTACCTCCATCGAGAGGGCCCGAACCTGGGTAAAAACACTGTGTCCCTCGTCTCTTGTTACCATCCGCCTAGACGCACAGTTCGGGACCCCCTACCCGAGATCCGCCGGTTTTGACACCGACAAACACGCTTTTACAAAGCAATCTTTCTTAGCACGCAATCTAGCGGTTCTTTCTTTGCACTCATCAATGGAAACTCTCATAGCTTTAAGAGACTCATTGATATCATGCTTAGGAGGACTAGATCTAAGTTTCAAAGAATCAACATCAAGCGAAAGTCTATCAACGTTCCTAGCCAAATCATCAACTTTAAGCAATTTTTCTTCTAGCAAGGCATTAAAATTCTTTTGAGAGATCATAAATTCTTTAACACTATTCTCAAAATCAGAGGGCATCTTATTAAAATTACCATAATAATTATTGTAGGAATTTCCATAATTGTTAGAGGAATTATTGGAACGGTCTAGGATTAAAGTTTCCTCTATAAGCGTTGTTACCAAAATTATTCCTACCAACAAAATTCACATCCATCGAATCATTATTATTCTCAATCAAAGTAGACAAGGGCATATCATTGGGATCAATAGGAGCACTCTTAGTAGCAAACAATTTCATAAGTTCATCCATCTTTCCACTCAAAACATTAATTTCTTCTATAGCATGCACTTTTTTACTAGTAGATCTTTCGGTGTGCCATTGAGAATAATTAGCCATAATATTATGAAGGAGTTTAGTAGCTTCTCCTAAGGTGATTTCCATAAAAGTGCCTCCCGCGGCCAAATCTAAAAGATTTCTAGAAGCAAAATTCAATCCGGCATAAAATTTTTGTATGATCATCCATAAATTCAAACCATGAGTAGGGCAATTGCGAATCATCAATTTCATTCTTTCCCAAGATTGGGCAACATGCTCATGATCAAGTTGTTTAAAATTCATAATATCGTTTCTAAGAGAGATGATCTTAGCAGGAGGAAAATACTTAGAGATAAAAAGCATCTTTGCACTTGTTCCATGAATCAATACTATTCTTAGGCAAAGACGAAAACCAAGTTTTAGCACGATCTCTAAGTGAAAACGGAAATAACTTCAATTTAACAATATCATTATCCGTATCTTTCTTCTTTTTCATCTCACACAAATCAACAAAGTTGTTTAGATGGGTAGCGGCATCTTCACTAGGAAGGCCGGAGAATTGATCTTTCATAACAAGATTTAGCAAAGCAGCATTGATTTCACAAGACTCAACATCATTAAGAGGAGAAATCGGAGTACTAAGGAAATCATTATTATTGGTATTGGAAAAGTCACACAATTTCGTGTTATCTTGCGCCATAGAGACAAGCAATCCAACACACAAGCAAACAAAAAAAGGCAAGCGAAAAAGAGAGGAGATTGGGAAAGAGAGGGCGAATAAAATGGCAAGGGTGAAGTGGGAGAGAGGAGAACAAGAGGCAAATGGCAAATAATGAAATGCGAGGAGATGAGTTTGTGATGGGTACTTGGTATGTCTTGACTTGACCGAAGACCTCCCTGGCAACGGCGCAAGAAATCCTTCTTGCTACGTCGTGAGCTTGCGTTGGTTTTCCTTGAAGAGGAAAGTGTGATGCAGCAATAGTAGCGTAAGTATTTCCCTCAGTTTTTGAGAACCAAGGTATCAATCCAGTAGGAGGCTCCTCAAAAGTCTCACGCACCTACACAAACAAACAGGAACTCGCAACCAACGCAATAAAGTGGTTGTCAATCCCTTCACGGCCACTTGCGAAAGTGAGATCTGATAGAGATAATATGATAAGATAAATATTTTTGGTATTTTTATAATATAGATTGGAAAAGTAAAAGATGCAAATAAAAGTAGATTGAAAGCTTATATGATAAGAGATAGACCCGGGGGCCATATGTTTCACTAGTGGCTTCTCTCAAGATAGCATAAGTATTACGGTGGGTGAACAAATTACTGTCAAGCAATTGATAGAAAAGCGAATAATTATGAGATTATCTAGGCATGACCATGTATATAGGCATCACGTCCGTGACAAGTAGACCGACTCCTGCCTGCATCTACTGCTATTACTCCACACATCGACCGCTATCCAGCATGCATCTAGAGTATTAAGTTCATAAAGAACAGAGTAACGCATTAAGAAAGATGACATGATGTAGAGGGATAAACTCATGCAATATCATATAAACCCCATCTTTTTATCCTCGGTGGCAACAATACATTACGTGCCTTGCTGCCCCTGCTGTCACTAGGAAAGGACACCGCAAGATTGAACCCAAAGCTAAGCACTTCTCCCATTGCAAGAAAGATCAATCTAGTAGGCCAAACCAAACTGATAATTCGAAGAGACTTGCAATGATAACTTAATCACACATAAAGAGAATTCAGAGGAGATTCATATATTTCTCATAGATAAACTTGATCATAAACCCACAATTCATTGGATCTCGACAAACACACCGCAAAAAGAGTTACATCGAATAGATCTCCAAGAAGATCGAGAACTTTGTATTGAGATTCAAAGAGAGAGAAGAAGCCATGTAGCTAATAACTATGGACCCGAAGGTCTGTGGTAAACTACTCACAACTCATCAGAAGGGCCTTGGAGATGATGTAGAGGCCCTTCGTGGTCGATTCCCCCTCCGGCGGAGCGCCGGCGAAGGCTCCAAGATGGGATCTCGTGGATACAGAAGGTTACGGCGGTGGAAATAGTTTTCCGTGTTCTCTTCTGATGTATTCAGGGTACGTGGGTATATATGGGAGGAAGAAGTAGGTCGGTGGACGCTCGAGGGGCCCACAAGGGTGGGGGCGCTCCCACCTATAGGGGGCGCGCCGGGTACCCTCGTGGCCGCCTCCTCTGTTGCTTTACGTCTACTCCAAGTCCCCTGGATCACGTTTGTTCCAAAAAGATCGCTCCCGAAGGTTTCATTTCGTTTGGACTCTGTTTGATATTCCTTTTCTTCGAAACACTGAAATAGGCAAAAAAAAACAGCAATTCAGGCTAGGCCTGCGGTTAGTAGGTTAGTCCCAAAAATGATATAAAAGTGTAAAGTAAAGCCCATAAACATCCAAAACGGGTAATATAATAGCATGGGACAATCAAAAATTATAGATACGTTGGAGACGTATCATCTGCTCAACTTCGACATTGACATCTGCGATTGGAATGAGGAACTCATTCTTCAATTCTATGCTACTTTGCATCTCACAGGCAATGTTGATGATGTGAATTGCTTCATGTCGTACTAGTCAGTCCTCCCACTGAAGGCGCTCTGAAACTTTATGAGGAACCTGAATTGCAAAATCATCCGATGCAAGTACTGATGAAGCCTTTGAAGGCTGTCCAAGCTTGAAGTACAACATTCCTCGTCAAGGATTTGCTCTATGTGCCAAGATCCATTTATCGCATTTTGGCCAAAATCCTCAGTCCAATCAAGGGCCACAACCCTGAAGAAGAAGAAGTTGTTGGCATCATGAAGAATCTACTTTTCAACATCATGCATGGTATTCCTGTCAACTACCATGATTTCTTCATGAGGAATTTGGCCAATGTTGCTCTGTCACTTTTTGAGTTGAAGCCTTACGCACCCTAGATCGTGAAATTCATCAGATCAAGGTCTTCAATTCATTATAAGGCTGACTTTCAGAATCATCTCAGCTATTTGCCCCCAATTGAAGTCATCAAACAGACTATTTCCTCAGTTAATGAGAAGGGCAAGGCTGCTATCATTGATGACGGCACTCGTCCTCTCGATGGTCAATTTCGCAAGGTTGCATCTTGATACGTCCATTTTGCATCATGCTTTTATATCAATATTTATTGCATTATGGGCTGCTATTACACATTATATCTCAATACTTATGGCTATTCTCTATTTTTTTACAAGGTTTACCATGAAGAGGGGGAATGCCCGCAGCTGGAATTCTGGCTGGAAAAGGAGCAAATATTGGAAACCTATTCTGCACAGCTCCAAAAATCCTGAAACTCCACGGAAGTTATTTTTGGAATTAATAAGAATTATTGAGAGAATAAACTAACAAAGGGGGCCCACACCCAGACCAGGAGGGTGGGGGGCGCACCCACCCCTACTGGGCGCGCCCCCTGTCTCCGGGGCCCATCTTCTGTTATATGAAGGCTTTTACCCTGGAAAAAAAACAGAGGCAAGCTTACCGGACGAAACTCCACCGCCACGAGGCGGAACCTTGGCGGAACCAATCTAGGGCTCTGGCAAAGCTGTTCTGCCGGGGAAACTTCCCTCCGGGAGGGGGAAATCATCACCATCGTCATCACCAACAATCCTCTCATCGGGAGGGGGTCAATCTCCATCAACATCTTCACCAGCACCATCTCCTCTCAAAACCCTAGTTCATCTCTTGTATCCAATCTTGTAGCCAAACCACAAATTGGTACCTGTGGGTTGCTAGTAGTGTTGATTACTCCTTGTAGTTGATGCTAATTGGTTTACTTGGTGGAAGATCATATGTTCAGATCCTTAATGCATATTAATACTCCTCTGATCATGAACATGAATATGCTTTGTGAGTAGTAACTTTTGTTCGTAAGGACATGGGAGAAGTCTTGCTATTAGTAGTCATGTGAATTTGGTATTCGTTCGATATTTTGATGAGATGTATGTTGTCTCTCCTCTAGTGGTGTTATGTGAATGTCGACTACATGACACTTCACCATTATTTGGGCCTATAGGAAGGCATTGGGAAGTAATAAGTAGATGATGGGTTGCTAGAGTGACAGAAGCTTAAACCCTAGTTTATGCGTTGCTTCGTAAGGGGCTGATTTGGATCCATATGTCTAATGTTGTGGTTAGGTTTACCTTAATACTTCTTTTGTAGTTGCGGATGCTTGCAATAGGGGTTAATCATAAGTGGGATGCTTGTCCAAGTAAGGGCAGTACCCAAACACCGGTCCACCCACATATCAAATTATCAAAGTACCGAACGCGAATCATATGAGCGTGATGAAAACTAGCTTGACGATAATTCCCATGTGTCCTCGGGAGCTCTTTTCTCATTATAAGAAATTGTCTAGGCTTGTCCTTTGCTACAAAAAGGATTGGGCCACCTTGCTGCACTTTATTTACTTTCATTGCTTGTTACCCGTTACAATTTATCTTGTCACAAAACTATCTGTTACCTACAATTTCAGTGCTTGTAGAGAAAACCTTACTGAAAACCGCTTGTCATTTCCTTCTGCTCTTCGTTGGGTTCGACACTCTTACTTATCAAAAGGACTACGATAGATCCCCTATACTTGTGGGTCATCAAGACTCTTTTCTGGTGCCGTTGCCGGGGAGTGTAGCGCTTTTGGTGAGTGGAACTTGGTAAGGAAACATTTATATAGTGTGCTGAAATTTTCTGTCACTTGTTACTATGGAAACTAATCCTTTGAGGGACTTGTTCGGGGTATCTTCACCCCGACCAGAAGAGCAAAGATTTTCTCCTCAACCTACTGAACCTACTGAAAATATTTACTTTGAGATTCCTTCGGTTATGATAGAGAAACTGCTAGCTAATCCCTTTGCAGGAGATGGAACATTGCATCCCGATTTACACCCTATCTTTGTGGATGAAGTTTATGGATTATTTAAGCTTGCAGGTATTCCCGATGATGTGGTCAAAAGGAAGGTCTTCCCTTTATCTTTGAAGGGAGATGCATTGACATGGTATAGGATATGTGATGGTACGGGATCTTGGAATTAGAAACAATTGAAGTTGGAATTTCACCAGAAGTTCTATTCTACACATCTTGTTCATCGTGATCGTAATTACATATATAATTTCTGGCCTCGCGAAGGAGAAAGCATCGCTCAAGCTTGGGGGAGGCATAAGTCAATGTTATATTCATGCCCCAATCATGAGCTCTCCAGAGAAATGATTATCCAAAAAATTTATGCTCGTCTTTCTCCCAATGATCGCAACATGATCGATACTTCTTGTGCTGGTTCTTATATGATGAAGACTATTGAATTCAAGTGGGACTTATTGGAAAGAATTAAACGCAACTCTGAAGATTGGGGTTCCGACGATGGTAAGGAGTCAGGTATAACACCTAAGTTTGATTGTGTTAAATCTTTTATGGATACCGATGCTTTTCATGGTTTAGCGCTAAATCTGGACTTGACTTTGAGATAGTAGCTTCTTTCTATGAATCTTTTGCTACTCACGTTGATCTCCCTAAGGAGAAGTGGTTTAAATATAATCCTCCCATTGAAGTAAAAGTAGTTGCACCTATTATAGTTGAAGAAAAGACCGTCACCTATAGTGATCCTATTGTTACTACTACTTATGTTGAGAAACCTCCTTTTCCTGTTAGGATAAAGGATCATGCTAAAATTTCGACTGTTGTTCATAAAAGTAATACTAGAACTTATACACCTCCTGAGCAAATCAAAGTTGAATCTAGTATTGCTATGGTTAAATATCTCTTGGATGATAATTTAGATGGGCATGTTATTTATTTCTGTGGTGAGACCGCTAATATTGTCAGACCAGATGCTAAGATACATAGACCTGTAGTAGGCATGCCTGTTATTACTGTTAAAATAGGAGATCATTGTTATCTTGGCTTATGTGATATGGGTGCTAGTGCTAGTGCAATACCCTATGACTTATATAAAGAAATTATGCATGATATTGCACCCACTGAATTGGAAGGTATTGATGTTACTATCAAGCTTGCCAATAGAGATACTATTTCACTAGTTGGGATTGTTAGAGATGTTGAAGTCTTGTGTGGGAAGGCTAAATATTCTCCTGATTTTCTTGTTCTTAGTTCCCCACAGGATGATTTTTGTCCCATTATTTTTGGTAGACCCTTCTTGAATACTGTTAATGCTAGGATTGATTGTGAAAAGGATACTGTTACAATTGGCTTAGAGGATGTGTCTCATGAGTTTAATTTTGCTAAGTTTCATAGACAACCTCGTGATAGAGAATCACCTAGTAAGGATGAGATTAATTTTTCTTGACTGGGAACTGTGGGGCAAAACCCCCACAGTAGATCAAAACCTTTATTCAGCAGAAAGTAACAAGATACATAAAATGATTACAAGGGGTAATCTAACATAAATAGACTAAACTAAAAGGAGGGGGAGGGAGGCAGAGATGCCTTACTACACTAAGCCTTAAGGGGGAAGGAAGGAGATCTACTTCAGAAGGTCATCCTTGTAGGCAGATTTAATCCTATATTGCAACAAGGAGATGTCATGTCTAAAGGCAGCACTCCATTTATAGAAACTAGCCCTCTCATTTCTGAAAACCTTGGCATTTCGAATGATCCATATGTTCCAACATGCAGTGAACACAACTTCAGAGAAAAAAGGCTTGTGAAAATCACTCCTGGCCTGGATAACCACATCAGACATAGAGTTCCCAGTCGGCCAATCAATTTGGAGATAATTCCAAACTCTCACACTAAAATTACAGTTGAAGAACAGATGATCCCTGGTTTCTCTAACCTGCAATGGGCATAGCTTGCATTGCACTCCATCTTCCATGTGCCAATGTCTTCGTTCCACCATATCCTTAGTATTCAGTCTGTCCATGATGAGCACCCAAGCAAAGACTTTTATCTTGAGAGTACAGGAAGATTTCCATATCCAAGACAGCAGAGGGTTGAAAGCTTCATATGGGAATGTGTGGGAATAAAACATCTTGGGTTTAAACTGCTTGGAGGAGTTCTGCCAAAACCACACATCCTTAGAGCCAGATACTCTGCTATGAGAGGCCATGATGGATTGAATCAGACCCAACTCTCCAAAAGCCTGAGCAGACAGGAGGAGGTGAAAGTGCTGGACAATATCTTGAGAATTGAAAAATTCCTTGACTGTAATCCATGGGTCCTTAACATAGGAAAATAGCCTAGGAAATCTTGATTGGAGAGGAGAGACCTCATCACAAAGATTCCAGCTATCAGACCAGAACAGAGCAGTATCACCATCATTGATCTCAACCCAAGATAGATCTCTGAGACTGACCATAACCTTGCAGACATCCTTCCACCAGAAAGAACCACATGCAGATGTTCCTTGAGGCACTCTTTCATGATAGTAAGAATTCCAAATGAGAGAAACCCAAGGAATGTCTTTTTTATTTAGGAAGTTACTAGCATGTTTCAGTAGCAAAGCAACATTTTGTACCCCTAGATTTAGGATGCCAAGACCACCCTTGTTTTTTGGCCTACAAATGAGCTCCCAAGCTGCAAGTGAGGGGGCAGGCTCATCTCTATTCTTTCTCCACAAACACTGCCTTTGAATTCTCTCCAACTTCTTGAGAATGCCAGCTGGAACAACCAAGCTATACATGAAGAAGATGGGCATTGAGGATAGAGCAGAGTTGAGGAATTGTAGTCTCTCTCTCCTTGATTAAGAAAGGAAGAACTAGCAGTCATTCTTCGTTCCATGTAGTCCACCAGAGGCATAAAGTCCACCATTTTAGGCCTTGTGGTCCCCACAGGCAGTCCAAGATAGGTGAATGGCATCTTTCCTATTTGGCAACCAAAAGCAGCAGCAAGGTCATTCATCACAACATGATCCACATTAATGGGGATGAGGAAAGATTTGTGGTAATTGACATCAAGGCCAGTGGACTGAGCAAACACTTGGAGCATATCCTTCAAGGCTAGAAGCTGAATCCTGTCAGCAGGTAAGATGATAAGAGTATCATCAGCATACTGGATCACAGGGTAATCCTGGTCATGCCAAGGGATAGGTAGATGGATGATTCCTCTTCTGAACATGTCATTGATGACTGATTGCAAAAGGTCAGCAGCAATAACAAAGAGTAAGGGAGAAACAGGGTCACCCTGCCTGACCCCTTTTTTACAAATAAATTTTCTGACAGGAACTCCATTAAGAAGAACTGAAGAGGTACCGGTGCCCAGAAGCTGCTTCATCCAGAGAATCCATTTATCATTAAAACCTTTGTACCTTAGAATCTGAAAAAGAGCTTCATGTTCCAAAGAGTCAAAAGCCTTTTCAAAATCCAACTTAAGGATTACAATTGGCCTCTTAGATTGATGGCACTGGTGCAAATATTCAAAAGTCCATCCAATACAGTCCTGGATTGTTCTACTATTAATAAATCCATATTGATTCTTGTGGATGCACTGTAAGATTAAGTCTTGAAACCTATTTGCAGCCATTTTAGAGAGAAATTTCAGACCCATACTAGTTAATGATATAGGCCTATAATCTCCAACCTCTTTAGGTGAAATCTTCTTAGGAACAAGAGTAATGTATCAATCATTAATGTTCTCCAGGAGAGCAGTACCATCATAGAATTCCCGAGCTAGCTCATAGAAATCATTAGAAATTAGGTGCCAACACTTCTTGAAGAAAAGACCATTGAAACCATCAGGGCCTGGAGCTTTGTCAATAGGCATATGTTTAACCACCTTGTCCATTTCCTCTTTTTCAAAAGGCTTGGTAAGGATGTCAAGACCAGCCACAGGGTTGATGAGAGCAGATAGGTCAAAGCCCATGACAATGCCTCTTGAAGTGCCATTTTGTTTTTAAAACAATTCCAAATAATTCCCTCCATTTGAGCATGATCATTGACCACAGTACCATCAGGTAATTTTAGGCTGGCAATAGAATTCCTTCTATGTCTTTCAATGGCCATGGCATGAAATTTTTTGGTGCTTTCCCCTCCCACCTTAATATATCCGACAGTACACCTCTTCTTCCAATAAAGGAACTGCAAATGAAGCAGCTTCCCCAGGTGTACTTTGACAATTTTTCTGAAATTAAACTCCTGAATGAAGAGAGGCCTCCACTCTTCCAAGTCATCTAGCAACAAAATGACATGGTTGCATTTAGCAATGAGCAGCTTTAATTTAGAGACATTCATTTGCCACCTTTTAAGACACACTCTAAGATGCTTAAACTTATCAACAATTTTGGCAGTTATGTGGCCCTTCCTAGAAGGGACATTCCAGGACTTAGCAACACAATCCATGAATCCTTCCAATTCCATCCAATAGTTTTCAAACCTAAAAAGATTTGACTTAGGGATAGAAGTTTTGATTGTGACAACACAGGGTACATGGTCAAAAGCAGTCCTAGCAAGGGGGAGCACTTCAGTCATGGGATATACAGTTATCCAGTCAACTGATGTGAAAAACTAGTCTAATTGCTCTAGGAGAGGGAAATCTTGCATATTTGACCATGTGAATGCCCTTCCCTTGATGGGCAACTCCAGGAGTCCCAAATGCCCAATAATCTCATTGAATATGAACATATCATTCAGGTCTCCTCCAGGTAAATTCTTGTTATCAATGGACCTAAGGAAATTAAAATCTCCTAGAAGTAGCCAATTCTCATCAATAGGAATATTGAGATTATAAAGCCAAGAGACAAAAGCATCTCTAGGTTCACCCTGACAAGGACCATAAACAGCAACCAATGTCCATTTTTCATTATTCTTCCTGGACACAAACTCAACCACTACAGCAAACTGCTGAATTTCAATTAAGGATCCAATAAAAACAGAAGAATTCCAAACCACAATAATACTCCTAGAGGCTCCCATTGCAGGAGAGCAAGCAAAACTGTCAAATCTCTTGGGACAGAAACTCTTAATGGACCTATAATCAAAAGAGGAGCATTTGGTTTCCTGTAAACATGCAACAGCACACTGACTCTCATCTATTTTCTGTCTAACTGCTCTTTGCCTAGCTTCTGAATTTAAACTTCTGACATTCCAGCACAGCACATTCTAGTTTCTACAGTTATTACTCATTAAAACAAGCATTGATAAGATCTAGATAGGATACAACACACAATGCCATATGAACAAAGTAGCACATAACAAGCTGACCCAGCAACATTACAATAAAGATTGCAAAATAAGATGACTCATAAAACAATAGTAGCATAGCAAATTCAAAGGCTTGCCAGACCCAAACACCAAGGAGAACACTAATCATTTGCATTAGAGGCAGCAGCATGTGGTGGATGCGCCATAAGAGCATCCACAGAAAGGAGTTGAGCATCAATCTCCAGCTCCCTGCCAATTTCTTGTAGACGAGCAACAGGTGTAGGTGGTGGGATCTCCTCTTGGGCTGGGTCATCAGGCATCTCAGCAGTGAAGGGCATTGCTCTGGGCTTCCTCCTTTTGGGCTGCAGGGAGAGCTCGTGGAAGGTGGGCTTGAAACCATCACGTTGGGCAGAGCTTCTGGTGCATCTTCGAACAGAAGTTTCAACAATGGGAGTTGGTGCCAACGTCTTGCGAGGCTTCCTAGCTTTCTGGGGCACTGCAGCAAATTGAGTGTCAGAAACAACTTCAGGGAACAAAGCCCTAGCAACTGGCCTAACTGGTGCCTGCTCCTTCCAGGTTAGCATAAGCAAATCAGAGTCACCAAATGCCAAATCCCAACTTCTCTTGGACAAAATCATAGGTTCAAAAGGCTGTAAAGCAACAGGTTTTGGAACATCATAGACCACAGGAGCCTGTAGAAGGTTCTCAAAAGACCTCCTCCACACCATCTCAGGGGGCAAAGGTGGCCCAAAAGGGACAACATCAGGCAATTCCACTTCAGGCACAAGCAGAGGAGGCTGGTAAATCACAATCGCCCAGTTTCTGGCATCATTATCATCAGCAACTGGGACAATATTAACTTCAGGCAGCTCATCGTCAGAAGAAACTGGAATGACATGATCCTGCTGGATTGCATCAGAACTGGGCTGAGCAGAGACATCAATCACCATAGATTCCTGATCTTGCGGCACCGGCTGGTCCACGGGCTCCTCATTCCAACCCCAGTTGTTGTCTTCCACCTCATTCACAGCAGGTTCAGGAGCGGGATGAGGGATGTCATTCCATCCCAAAGCAGGATACGAAGGTAGATTGAAAGGCGGCAGTTCAGGGAACTGAACCCCGGGAACCGGATGCGGATTGCCATTGATGGGCATCCAATCCTCATCCTGCGGCATCTGTTTAGCAAAATTCGCCCCCAAGATATACAGAGGATCCGTCCAAGAAATTCGCGCGCCACCCCAGGCCGCATAATCCATGAAGACAACATCACGGGGTACAAGAACATCTTCAGGGAAAGAAGCAAAAACCAGAGATCGAACCAGGTATGGATCATCACTAATCCAGTGGTGAAACTTGCCAAAAGTATTCACAGCAGCCCTGATACAGTCAGTGTTGCGAAGATCCAACGGGATGCCCAAGAACATGAGTAAACCTTGACGGAAACCTTGGGCGACCCAAAACGACTCCCCCTCGTCATGCTTCATGAATCGAACGAATCGATCATTGCCGAGCGGCTGCGGCGGAAGTTGGAGCAAATGGAAGCGGACAGCAACATCACGAAGCTCAAAAAGACCTATAGAACGAATCCATGGCTGTGTAGACCTGACTAACACACCATGCGCTTGCAGCCACTGCACGACTTCTTCCCTAGCAGCCCCTATCTGATCAGGTAGTGGGACCGACATTACCTCAGCAAGCATAAACTCTTCATGACGGCGCACAATTGGGGTATGTGGCATCACAAAGGTGCGTGACACCCGATCTTCACCATCGTCAACAATGTGGTGGCCAGCCGGGACATAGAGAAGAGGATCCAGATGGAAGTTGGCCATGGGGCCAGCGCGATGAAGCTCCGGAGACGCTGACGGAGAGTGAAGCGGCGGAGGAGGTGTAGCAGACGGCGGAGACGATGGAGTCTTGGGTCCAGGGCTGATTGGACTGGACGAGGGAGTAAAGGCGGAAGTGCAAGAGAGTTCCAAGACTGGTAAATGCTACGTCAGAGAGATATTCTCACTGGATACCTCGGAAGTTGCAACGTTAGCGGGTTTTGGTTTCCAAACCCAACCCAATAAGCGAGCAAATTTGTTACAATCTTTTTTGGCATGCCCGACACTTCAACAAGAGAGGCACCTGATTTTAGATGTGCAAGCGGAAGAAAAATGCCCCTTTGCCAAACAAATCTGACACGTGAGAACTTCCTCAACCATACCCGAGATCAAATCATCAAAATCATTTCTCGCTTGTTGTGACGAAGGAATATTGGGAAGCCCAGGGTGGCGCTCCTGTGCAGCGCAATCCAACGGCCCAAGACGCCCACGCTCTTCTCGAACTGAGGCAGACATAGAGGACGGCCCAACATGGCCAGGTACGTCCACATTAAAAGGACCAAGATTCCCGCCCGAGGATGGCGGCGCCCGATCAGCCGGGGACAACAGATCTTGCACCGTTCCAAAAGATACGACGGCCTTGTCGACGTCCACCAGAGATTCGCCGGCAAAGTGGGTCTAATGACAACCCTCTCATGTGGTGGAATAGAATACCTAGCATCTTCAGTAGTTTGAATGCAATTTTCAGAGGCAGGAAAACGATAACCACGACAAGCTGCATAGTTCTGGAAAACTGCAAATGAAGCTTTCTTGCTAACTGAAGTAGCAGACTTGAACGATGACTTAGGAGGCCTCTTGTGCATGGCTAACAAACCCAGAGCAGCACGCCTTTTGGAAGGGCTAATAAGAACCCATTCAGCATCACATTCTAAATTCCAGATCTTGAACTCAAGACCCCAATTTGGGCCACCGTTACTCCAAAGATGGAAGTAACATTTGAAATGGTCGCATGTGAATGATCTAAGACTTAGAATAATCATGGCTACTGCCTTGCAAGAAACTTGAAATCCAAATACCTTGTCTTTAATCAAGAAAACCATGAACTCAATCGCCGAACCACCAAGGGTTTCTTCAAGGGCCGCCGCCACAGAATCCTCAGTCAGATGGAAAACATGGCGCCCAAAGGAGACAACCATGGTGAAGATCTCCGAATCCTCGAGAGGATGGACAGAAAAACCAGTAGATTGGAAAACCTTATCAGCAAAAACCAAACCCTTGGAGAAGTCCAAGCCAAGGGTGGATCCATCATTGGAACCCATAGGAGATGGGTATTAGCGTGTAGATCTCAGGGCGCCGGAGAGATTTAGTGGAGAGAAACTAGGATTTGGTGGCTAAAGGTGGAGATCGCCGGGGAGGGGGTGGAGATCGCCAGGGAGGGGGTGGGGGGAGGTGGAGCCATTTAATTCAGAAACAAGGATGAGATTATTGGTCTTGCTTCTATTGTCGTGCCTCCTACTGATCCGTTAGAACAATATTTGCTAGACCATGAAAATGATATGTTTATGAATGAAAGAAGGGAAATAGATAAAGTGTTCCTTCAACAGGAACCTATTCTGAAACACAACCTACCCGTTGAAATTCTAGGGGATTCCCCTCCACCCAAGGGTGATCCCGTGTTTGAACTCAAACCTTTACCTGATAATCGTAAGTATGTTTATCTTGATGAAAAGAAAATATATCCTGTTATTATTAGTGCTAACCTTTCAGAGCAAGAAGAAGAAAGATTATTGAAAACTCTGAAGAAGCACCGTGCTGCTATCGTATATACTCTAGATGATCTCAAGGGCATTAGTCCCATGCTATGCCAACACAAAATTAAATTGGAGGAAGATGCCAAACCAGTTAGAGATCCTCAACGACGATTGAATCCTAAGATGAAAGAAGTGGTAAGAAAGGAGATACTAAAGCTCCTTGAGGCAGGTATAATTTATCCCGTTGCTGAGTGATTGGGTAAGCCCTGTCTATTGTGTTCCTAAAAAGGGAGGTATTACTGTCGTTCCTAATGATAAAGATGAATTGATCCCGCAAAGAACTATTACAGGTTATAGGATGGTAATTGATTTCCTTAAATTAAAAAAAGCTACTAAGAAAGATCATTACCCTTTACCTTTTATTGATCAAATGCTAGAAAGACTATCCAAACACACACATTTCTGCTTTCTAGATGGTTATTCTAGTTTCTCTCAAATACCTTTGTCAGCGGGGGATCAATCAAAAACTACTTTTACTTACCCTTTCGGTACTTTTGCTTATAGAAGTATGCCTTTTGGTTTATGTAATGCACCTGCTACCTTTCAAAGATGCATGATGGCTATATTCTCTGACTTTTGTGAAAAGATTTGTGAGGTATCCATGGATGATTTCTCCGTTTATGGATCCTCTTTTGATGATTGCTTGAGCAACCTTGATCGAGTTTTGCATAGATGTGAAGACACTAGTCTCGTCTTGAATTGGGAAAAGTGCCACTTTATGGTTAATGAAGGAATTGTCTTGGGGCATAAGATTTCCGAGAGAGGTATTGAAGTTGATAAAGCTAAAGTTGATGCTATTGAAAAGATGCCATGTCCCAAGGACATAAAAGGTATAAGAAGTTTCCTTGGTCATGCCGGTTTTTATAGGAGGTTCATTGAGGACTTTTCTAAAATCTCTAGGCCTCTGACTAATTTATTGCAAAAAGATATTCCTTTTGTTTTTGATGATGATTGTGTAGAAGCATTTGAAATACTTAAGAAAGCTTTGATCACTGCACCCATTGTTCAGCCACCTGATTGGAATTTACCCTTTGAAATTATGTGTGATGCTAGTGATTATGCTGTAGGTGTTGTTCTAGGGAAAAGAGTTGATAAGAAATTGAATGTTATCCAGTATGCTAGTAAGACTCATGATACTGCCTAGAGAAATTATGCTACTACTGAAAAAGAATTCTTAGCAGTTGTGTTTGCTCTAGATAAGTTTAGACCTTACATTGTTGATTCCAAAGTTACTATTCACACTGATCATGCTGCTATTAAATATCTTATGGAAAAGAAAGATGCTAAGCCTAGACTTATTAGATGGGTTCTCTTGCTCCAAGAATTTGATTTGCATATTATTGATAGAAAGGGAGCTGAGAACCCCGTTGCAGACAACTTGTCTAGGTTAGAGAATGTCCTTGATGACCCACTACCTATTGATGATATCTTTCCTGATGAACAATTAGCGGTCGTTAATGCTTCTCATATTGCTTCTTGGTATGCTGATTATGCTAATTACATTGTTGCCAAATTTATACCACCTAGTTTCACATACCAGCAAAACAAAAAGGTTCTTTTATGATTTAAGACATTACTTCTGGGATGACCCACACCTTTATAAAGAAGGAGTAGATGGTGTTATTAGACGTTGTGTACCTGAGCATGAACATGAACAGATCCTACGCAAGTGTCACTATGAATCATATGGAGGACACCACGCTGGAGATAGAACTGCACATAAGGTATTGCAATCTGAATTTTATTGGCCTACTCTCTTCAAAGATGCTCGTAAGTTTGTCTTATCTTGTGATGAATGTCAAAGAATTGGTAATATTAGTAGACATCAAGAAATGCCTATAAATTATTCTCTTGTTATTGAACCGTTTGGTGTTTCGGGCTTTGAATATATGGGACCTTTTCCCGCCTCTAATGGTTACACACATATTTTAGTTGCGGTTGATTACGTTACTAAGTGGGTAGAAGCTATTCCAACTAGTAGTGCTGATCATAATACTCCTATTAAAATACTTAAAGAAGTTATTTTTCCGAGGTTTGGAGTCCCTAGATATCTTATGACTAATGGTGGTTCACATTTTATTCATGGTGCTTTCCGTAAGATGCTTGCTAAGTATGATGTTAATCATAGAATTGCATCTCCTTATCACCCGCAGTCTAGTGGTCAAGTAGAGTTGAGCAATAGAGAGCTCAAATTAATTTTTCAAAAGACTGTGAATAGATCTAGAAAGAGTTGGTCCAAGAAACTTGATGATGCATTATGGGCCTATAGAGCTGCATATAAAAATCCTATGGGTATGTCTCCGTATAAGATGGTTTATGGAAAAGCATGTCATTTACCTCTAGAACTTAAACATAAAGCATATTGGGCTATTTAAGAGCTCAACTATGACTTCAAACTTGCCGGTGAGAAGAGGTTGTTTGAAATTAGCTCTCTTGATGAATGGAGAACCTAGGCTTATGAGAATGCCAAGCTGTTCAAAGAAAAAGTTAAATGATGGCATGACAAAAGGATACAAAAGCGAGAATTTAATATAGGTGATTATGTGTTATTATTCAACTGTGGCTTAAGATTTTTTGCAGGAAAACTTCTCTCTAAATGGGAAGGTCCTTACGTTATCGAGGAGATCTACAATTCCGGTGCCATAAAAATCAACAACTTCGAAGGCACAAGTCTGAGGGTGGTGAACGATCAAAGAATCAAACATTATATCTCAGGTAATCCTATCAATGTTGAAACTAATATTATTGGGACCGTAACCCACGAGGAATACATAAGGGACACTTTCCAGAACATTTCAGACTCCGAAAAGGAATAGGTATGTGGTACGGTAAGTAAAAACCGACTCCAAAACAATTCTAATGGCAATTTTTCTCCGTTTTGGAATATTTAAGAATTTTAGGAAGAAAGAAGTAATCCGGGAAGGACACGAGGCCTCCACGAGGGTGGAGGGCGCGCCCACCCTTACTGGGCGCGCCCCCTGTCTCGTGGCCACCTCGTGTGCCTCCTGGACTCTGTTTTCTTGCACGTTATGTATTTTGGTTGGTAAAAATTCATTATATAATCTCCCGAAACTTTTGACCACCGTATCATGCAATTATCCTCTGTTTTCGTTTTGAGCTATTTTTCTGACAGATCTAGAGCACCATGACGTCTCCAAGCGCTCCCAAGGACAAGTTTTTCGAGAGGGTTATCAACCCCTATCTCGCGGAGGTGATGCAACACCCTCAAACCATTGAGATGTGTGAGGGTGTGTTGCACATCCGCGATGTGGAGGGACCAAGGCGTACCGGAAGCATGGAGAAAAAGCTCGAAGCCATGGAGCAACAAGTTTTCAAGTGCCAAGGGATGGTGGAGCGTGGACTCAACGACAACCAGATGATGATCACGAAGTTCACCAACAACCATGAGCTAGATGCCAAGATCATTGGGGAGACCATCTTCACGCTTCAAGAGAAAATCGAGCACCTTCAAGCCCAGATCTATGACCCGCAAAACCAGAACTGTGAGTATGAATATAGATTCAAGAGGATGAGTTTGGCTGCAGATTTGAGGATCCCGGAGACTCTATCATCCTTCTATGATGGTGAGCCTATGCCTTGGAAGACGGACGACAAGCCTACATCATCAACAACTCCTACTTCACCACCTCCGAGGACATAATTACATGGGTATGGGCACTCCCCTTGGCAACTGCCAAGCTTGGGGGAGGTGCCCCGGTATCGTATCACCATCACACTCCTATCTTTACCATTTTACTTAGTTCGATCCTTTTAGTAGTATCTTGATCTAGTAGATTGAAGTTTTGATATCAAGTAGTTTTGAGTTTTTCTTTATGATCTCTTTATGTAATCGAGTCCGTGAGCTATCTATAATAAAGATTAGTGTTGAGTCAAGGGCTTTGCTATCTTGCTATGATCTTGAGAAAGTACAAAGAATAAAAAGAATAAAAGAGTTCATATTGATCTTATGGATAGTAATAACTTCACATATGAAAAGTATGAGACATAAAAGTTGTTGAGAGTTGACAAACGTAGTTTTGGTCATCGTTGCAATTAATAGGAGGTAATAAGGAAAGAGAGGTTTTCACATACAAATATACTATCTTGGACATCTTTTGTGATTGTGAAGCACTCATTAAGTATGACATGCTTAAAAGTTGATGTTGGACAAGGAAGACAACGTAATCGTTTATGTTTTCTCACATCTCAGTTAAAGTATATTGTCATTGATTTTCCCAACATGTTGATCTTGCCTTTCCCCCTCATGCTAGACAAATTCCTTGCACCAAGTAGAGATACTACTTGTGCTTCCAAATATCCTTAGACCCAGTTTTGCCATGAGAGTCCACTATACCTACCTATGGATTGAGTAAGATCCTTTAACTAAGTTGTCATGTTGCAAGCAATAAAAATTGCTCTCTAAATATGTATGACTTATTAGTGTGAAGGAAACAAGCTTTATACGATCTTGTTATGGAAGCAATAAAAGAGACGAACTGCATAATAAAGGTCCATATACATGTGGCAATGTAAAGTGACGTTCTTTCGCATTAAGATTTTGGGCATCCACCCTAAACACACATGACAACCTCTGCTTCCCTCTACGAAGGGCCTATCTTTTACTTTATGTTTTTACTTTATGCTTGAGTCAAGGTGATCTTCACCTTTCCCTTTTTCATTTTATCCTTTGGCAAGCTCCTCGTGTTTGAAAGATCTTGATATATATATACATATATATATATATATATATATATATATATATATCCAATGAAGGAAATATGCCCTAGAGGCAATAATAAAGTTATTATTTATTTCCTCATATCATGATAAATGTTTATTATTCATGCTAGAATTGTATTAACCGGAAACATGATACATGTGTGAATACATAGACAAACACATAGTCACTAGTATGCCTCTACTTGACTAGCTCATTAATCAAAGATGGTTATGTTTCCTGACCATAGACATGTGTTGTCATTTGATTAATGGGATCACATCATTAGGAGAATGATGTGATTGACATGACCCATTCCGTTAGCCTAGCACTTGATCGTTTAGTATACTACTATTGCTTTCTTCATGACTTATACAAAGTTCCTACAACTATGAGATTGTGCAACTCCCGTTTACCGGAAGAACACTTTGTGTTCTACCAAACGTCACAACGTAACTGGGTGATTATAAAGGTGCTCTACAGGTGTTTCCAAAGGTACATGTTGGGTTGGCATAATTCGAGATTAGGTTTTGTCACTCCGATTGTCGGAGAGGTATCTCTGGGCCTTCTCGGTAATACTCATCACCTAAGCCTTGCAATCATGTAAATAATGAGTTAGTTATGGGATGATGTATTACGGAACGAGTAAAGAGACTTGCCGGTAACGAGATTGAACTAGGTATTGGATACCGACGATCAAATCTTGGGCAAGTAACATACCGATGACAAAGGGAACAACATATGTTGTTATGCGGTTTGACCGATAAAGATCTTCGTAGAATATGTGGGAGCCAATATGGGCATCCAGGTCCTGCTATGGGTTATTGACCGAAAACATGTCTCGGTCATGTCTACATAGTTGTCGAACCCGTAGGGTCCGCACGCTTAATGTTTCATTGACGATATAGTATTATATGAGTTATGCATGTTGGTAACCGAATGTTGTTCGGAGTCCCGGATGAGATCATGGACATGACGAGGAACTCCGGAATGGTCCGGAGATAAAGTTTGATATATGGAATAATAGTGTTTGATCTCCGGAAGGGTTCCGGAATTCACCGAAAGGGGTTCCGGATGTTTCCCGAAATGTTTGGGTACGAGAACACGTTATTTGGGCCAAAGGGGAAAGCCCACAAGGTTTTTGGAAAGCGCAAAAGGAAGTTTTGCGGAGTCCAGGGGCTAGACGCCAGGGTCCCTGGCGTCTGGGTCCAGACGCCGGGAACCCTGGCGTCTGGCCCTGGAGTCCGAGAAGGACTCTTGCCTTTCGGGTGAAACCGACTTTGTGGAGGCTTTTACTCCAAGTTTCAACCCCAAGGCTCAACATATAAATAGAGGGGCAGGGCTAGCACCAAAGACACATCAAGAAACACCAAGCCGTGTGCCGGCAACCCCATTCCCTCTAGTTTATCCTCCGTCATAGTTTCTGTAGTGCTTAGGCGAAGCCCTGCGGAGATTATTCTTCACCAACACCGTCACCACGCCGTCGTGCTGCCGGAACTCATCTACTACTTCGCCTGTCTTGCTGGATCGAGAAGGCGAGGACGTCATCGAGCTGAACGTGTGCAGAACTCGGAGGTGCCGTGCGTTCGGTACTTGGATCGGTCGGATCGTGAAGACGTACGACTACATCAACCGCGTTGATAAACGCTTCCGCTTAGCGATCTTCAAGGGTATGAAGATACACTCCCCTTCTCGTTGCTATACATCACCATGATCTTGCGTGTGCGTAGGATTTTTTTTTTGAAATTACTACGTTTCCCAACAGTGGTATCAGAGCCTAGGTTTTATGCGTTGATGTTATATGCACGAGTAGAACACAAGTGAGTTGTGGGCGATACAAGTCATACTGCTTACCAGCATGTCATACTTTGGTTCGGCGGTATTGTGAGATGAAGCGGCCCGGACTGACATTACGCGTACGCTTACGCGAGACTGGTTTCACCGTTACAAGCACTCATGCTTAAAGGTGGTTGGCGGGTGTCTGTCTCTCTCACTTTAGCTGAATCGAGTGTGGCTACGCCCGGTCCTTGCGAAGGTTAAAACAGCACAAACTTGACGAACTATCGTTGTGGTTTTTGATGCGTAGGTAAGAACGGTTCTTGCTAAGCCCGTAGCAGCCACGTAAAATTTGCAACAACAAAGTAGAGGATGTCTAACTTGTTTTTGCAGGGCATGTTGTGATGTTATATGGTCAAGACGTGATGCTATATTTTATTGTATGAGATGATCATGTTTTGTAACCGAAGTTATCGGCAACTGGCAGGAGCCATATGGTTGTCGCTTTATTGTATGAAATTCAAACGCCCTGTAATTGCTTTACTTTATCACTAAGCGGTAGCGATAGTTGTAGAAGCAATAGATGGCGTAAACGACAACAATGCTACGATGGAGATCAAGGTGTCGCGCCGGTGACGATGGTGATCACGACGGTGCTTCGGAGATGGAGATCACAAGCACAAGATGATGATGGCCATATCATATCACTTATATTGATTGCATGTGATGTTTATCTTTTTATGCATCTTATCTTGCTTTGATTGACGGTAGCATTTTAAGATGATCTCTCACTAAAATTATCAAGAAGTGTTCTCCCTGAGTATGCACCATTGCCAAAGTTCGTCGTGCCGAGACACCACGTGATGATCGGGTGTGATAAGCTCTACGTCCATCTACAACGGGTGCAAGCCAGTTTTGCACACGCGGAATACTCAGGTTAAAACTTGACGAGCCTAGCATATGCAGATATGGCCTCGGAACACGGAGACCGAAAGGTCGAGCGTGAATCATATAGTAGATATGATCAACATAGTGATGTTCACCATTGAAAACTACTCCATCTCACGTGATGATCGGTTATGGTTTAGTTGATTTGGATCACGTGATCACTTAGATGACTAGAGAGATGTCTGTCTAAGTGGGAGTTCTTGAGTAATATGATTAATTGAACTTAAATCTATCATGAACTTAGTACCTGATAGTATCTTGCTTGTCTATGTTTGTTTGTAGATAGATGGCTCGTGCTATTGTTCCATTGAATTTTAATGCGTTCCTTGAGAAAGCAAAGTTGAAAGATGATGGTAGCAATTACACGGACTGGGTCCGTAACCTGAGGATTATCCTCATTGCTGCACAGAAGAGTTATGTCCTGGAAGCACCGCTGGGTGCCAGGCCTACTGCTGATGCAACTGACGACGTTAAGAACGTCTAGCAGAGCAAAGCTGATGACTACTCTATAGTTCAGTGTGCCATGCTTTACGGCTTAGAACCGGTTCTTCAACGACGTTTTGAACGTCATGGAGCATATGAGATGTTCCAGGAGTTGAAGTTAATATTTCAAGCAAATGCCCGGATTGAGAGATATGAAGTCTCCAATAAGTTCTATAGCTGCAAGATGGAGGATAATAGTTCTGTCAGTGAACACATACTCAGAATGTCTGGGTATAATAATCACTTGATTCAATTGGGAGTTAATCTTCCTGATGATAGTGTCATTAACAGAATTCTCCAATCACTGCCACCAAGCTACAAGAGCTTTGTGATGAACTATAATATGCAAGGGATGAACAAGACTATTCTCGAGCTCTTCGCAATGCTAAAAGCCGCGGAGGTAGAAATCAAGAAGGAGCATCAAGTGTTGATGGTCAACAAGACCACTAGTTTCAAGAAAAAGGCCAAAGGGAAGAAGAAGGGAAACTTCAACAAGAACGGCAAGCAAGTTGCTGCTCAAGAGAAGAAACCCAAGTCTGGACCTAAGCCTGAAACTGAGTGCTTCTACTGCAAGCAGACTGGTCACTGGAAGCGGAACTGCCCCAAGTATTTGGCGGATAAGAAGGATGGCAAAGTGAACAAAGGTATATGTGATATACATGTTATTGATGTGTACCTAACTAGAGCTCGTAGTAGCACCTGGGTATTTGATACTGGTTTTGTTGCTAATATTTGCAACTTGAAACAGGGACTACGGAATAAGCGAGCACTGGCCAAGGACGAAGTGACGATGCGCGTGGGAAACGGTTCCAAAGTCGATGTGATCGCAGTCGGCACGCTACCTCTACATCTACCTTCGGGATTAGTTTTAGACCTGAATAATTGTTATTTGGTGCCAGCGTTGAGCATGAACATTATATCTGGATCTTGTTTGATGCGAGACGGTTATTCATTTAAATCAGAGAATAATGGTTGTTCTATTTATATGAGTAATATCTTTTATGGTCATGCACCCTTGAAGAGTGGTCTGTTTTTATTGAATCTCGATAGTAGTGACACACATATTCATAATGTTGAAGCCAAAAGATGCAGAGTTGATAATGATAGTGCAACTTATTTGTGGCACTGCCATTTTGGTCATATCGGTGTAAAACGCATGAAGAAACTCCATACTGATGGACTTCTGGAATCACTTGATTATGAATCACTTGGTACTTGCGAACCGTGCCTCATGGGCAAGATGACTAAAACACCGTTCTCCGGAACTATGGAGAGAGCAATAGATTTGTTGGAAATCATACATACAGATGTATGTGGTCCGATGAATGTTGAGGCTCGTGGCGGATATCATTATTTTCTCACCTTCACAGATGATTTGAGCAGATATGGGTATATCTACTTAATGAAGCACAAGTCTGAAACATTTGAAAGGTTCAAAGAATTTCAGAGTGAAGTAGAAAATCATCGTAACAAGAAAATAAAGTTTCTACGATCTGATCGTGGAGGAGAATATTTGAGTTACGAGTTTGGTTTACATTTGAAACAATGCGGAATAGTTTCGCAACTCACGCCACCTGGAACACCACAACGAAATGGTGTGTCCGAACGTCATAATCGTACTTTACTTGATATGGTGCGATCTATGATGTCTCTTACCGATTTACCGCTATCGTTTTGGGGTTATGCTTTAGAGACGACCACATTCACGTTAAATAGGGCACCATCAAAATCCGTTGAGACGACGCCTTATGAACTGTGGTTTAGCAAGAAACCAAAGTTGTCGTTTCTTAAAGTTTGGGGCTGCGATGCTTATGTGAAGAAACTTCAACCAGATAAGCTCGAACCCAAATCGGAGAAATGTGTCTTCATAGGATACCCAAAAGAGACTGTTGGGTACACCTTCTGTCACAGATCCGAAGGCAAGACATTCGTTGCTAAGAATGGATCCTTTCTAGAGAAGGAGTTTCTCTCGAAAGAAGTGAGTGGGAGGAAAGTAGAACTTGATGAGATAACTGTATCTACTCCCTTATTGGAAGGTAGTTCATCACGAGAACCGGTTCCTGTGACGACTACACCAATTAGTGAGGAAGCTAATGATATTGATCATGAAACTTCAGATCAAGTTTCTGCTAAACCTCGTAGGTCTACCAGAGTAAGATCCGCACCAGAGTGGTACGGTAATCCTATTCTGGAAGTCATGTTACTTGACCATGATGAACCTACGAACTATGAGGAAGCGATGATGAGCCCAGATTCCACAAAATGGCTAGAGGCCATGAAATCTGAGATGGGATCCATGTATGAAAACAAAGTATGGACTTTGGTTGACTTGCCCGATGATCGGCAAGCCATTGAGAATAAATGGATCTTTAAGAAGAAGATTGACGCTGATGGTAATGTTACTGTATATAAAGCTCGACTTGTTGCGAAAGGTTTTCGACAAGTTCAAGGGGTTGACTACGATGAGACTTTCTCACCTGTAGCGATGCTTAAGTCTGTCCGAATCATGTTGGCTATTGCTGCATTTCATGATTATGAAATTTGGCAAATGGATGTCAAGAATGCATTCTTGAATGGATTTCTAGAAGAAGAGTTGTATATGATGCAGTCGGAAGGTTTTGTTGATCCAAAAGGTGCTGACAAAGTGTGCAAGCTCCAGCGTTCCATTTATGGACTGGTGCAAGCATCTCAGAGTTGGAATAAATGCTTTGATAATGTGATCAAAGCATATGGTTTTATACAGACTTTAGGAGAAGCCTGTATTTACAAGAAAGTGAGTGGGAGCTCTGTAGCATTTCTAGTTTTATATGTTGATGACATATTATTAATTGGAAATGATATAGAATTTCTGGATAGCATAAAGGGATACTTGAATAAAAGTTTTTCAATGAAAGACCTCGGTGGAGCTGCTTACATATTGGGCATCAAGATCTATAGAGATAGATCAAGACGCTTAATAGGACTTTCACAAAGTACATACCTTGACAAAATTTTGAAAAAGTTCAAAATGGATCAGGCAAAGAAAGGATTCTTGCCTGTGCTACAAGGTGTGAAGTTGAGTCAAACTCAATGCCCGACCACAGCAGAAGATAGAGAGAAAATGAAAAATGTTCCCTATGCTTCAGCCATAGGCTCTATCATGTATGCAATGCTGTGTACCAGACCTGACGTATGCTTAGCAATAAGCTTGGCAGGAAGGTACCAAAGTAATCCAGGAGTGAATCACTGGACAGCGGTCAAGAACATCCTGAAATACCTGAAAAGGACTAAGGATATGTTTCTCGTATATGGAGGTGACAAAGAGCTAGTCGTAAATGGTTACGTCGATGCAAGCTTTGACACTGATCCAGACGATTCTAAATCGCAAACCGGATACGTGTTTTTATTAAACGGTGGAGCTGTAAGTTGGTGCAGTTCTAAACAAAGCGTCGTGGCGGGATCTACATGTGAAGCGGAGTACATAGCTGCTTCTGAAGCAGCGAATGAAGGAGTCTGGATGAAGGAGTTCATTTCCGATCTAGGTGTCATACCTAGTGCATCGGGACCAATGAAGATCTTCTGTGACAATACTGGTGCAATTGCCTTGGCAAAGGAATCTAGATTTCACAAGAGGACCAAGCACATCAAGAGACGCTTCAATTCCATTCGGGACCAAGTCCAAGTGGGAGACATAGAGATTTGCAAGATACATACGGATCTGAATGTTGCAGACCTGTTGACTAAGCCTCTCTCACGAGCAAAACATGATCAGCACCAAGACTCCATGGGTGTTAGAATCATTACTATGTAATCTAGATTATTGACTCTAGTGCAAGTGGGAGACTGAAGGAAATATGCCCTAGAGGCAATAATAAAGTTATTATTTATTTCCTCATATCATGATAAATTTTATTATTCATGCTAGAATTGTATTAACCGGAAACATGATACATGTGTGAATACATAGACAAACACATAGTCACTAGTATGCCTCTACTTGACTAGCTCATTAATCAAAGATGGTTATGTTTCCTGACCATAGACATGTGTTGTCATTTGATTAATGGGATCACATCATTAGGAGAATGATGTGATTGACATGACCCATTCCGTTAGCCTAGCACTTGATCGTTTAGTATACTGCTATTGCTTTCTTCATGACTTATACAAAGTTCCTACAACTATGAGATTGTGCAACTCCCGTTTACCTGAAGAACTCTTTGTGTGCTACCAAACGTCACAACGTAACTGGGTGATTATAAAGGTGCTCTACAGGTGTTTCCGAAGGTACATGTTGGGTTGGCATAATTCGAGATTAGGTTTTGTCACTCCGATTGTCGGAGAGGTATCTCTGGGCCTTCTCGGTAATACTCATCACCTAAGCCTTGCAAGCATGTAACTAATGAGTTAGTTATGAGATGATGTATTACGGAACGAGTAAAGAGACTTGCCGGTAACGAGATTGAACTAGGTATTGGATACCGACGATCAAATCTCGGGCAAGTAACATACCGATGACAAAGGGAACAATGTATGTTGTTATGCGATTTGACCGATAAAGATCTTCGTAGAATATGTGTAAGCCAATATGGGCATCCAGGTCCCGCTATTGGTTATTGACCGGAAACATGTCTCGGTCATGTCTACATAGTTCTCGAACCCGTAGGGTCCACACGCTTAACGTTTCGTTGACGATATAGTATTATATGAGTTATGCATGTTGGTAACCGAATGTTGTTCGGAGTCCCGGATGAGATCATGGACATGACGAGGAACTCCGGAATGGTCCGGAGATAAAGTTTGATATATGGAATAATAGTGTTTGATCTCCGGAAGGGTTCCGGAATTCACCGGAAGGGGTTCCGGATGTTTCCCGAAATGTTTGGGTACGAGAACACGTTATTTGGGCCAAAGGGGAAAGCCCACAAGGTTTTTGGAAAGCGCAAAAGGAAGTTTTGCGGAGTCCAGGGGCCAGACGCCAGGGTCCCTGGCGTCTGGGTCCAGACGCCGGGAACCCTGGCGTCTGGCCCTGGAGTCCGAGAAGGACTCTTGCCTTTCGGGTGAAACCGACTTTGTGGAGGCTTTTACTCCAAGTTTCGACCCCAAGGCTCAACATATAAATAGAGGGGCAGGGCTAGCACCAAAGACACATCAAGAAACACCAAGCCGTGTGCCGGCAACCCCGCTCCCTCTAGTTTATCCTCCGTCATAGTTTCTGTAGTGCTTAGGCGAAGCCCTGCGGAGATTGTTCTTCACCAACACCGTCACCACGCCGTCGTGCTGCCGGAACTTATCTACTACTTCGCCTGTCTTGCTGGATCGAGAAGGCGAGGACATCATCGAGCTGAATGTGTGCAGAACTCGGAGGTGCCGTGCGTTCGGTACTTGGATCGGTCGGATCGTGAAGACGTACGACTACATCAACCGCGTTGATAAACGCTTCCGCTTAGCGATCTTCAAGGGTATGAAGATACACTCCCCTTCTCGTTGCTATACATCACCATGATCTTGCGTGTGCGTAGGAATTTTTTTGAAATTACTACGTTTCCCAACATCCAATTGGATGTAAGTTAGCATGAACTATTATTGTTGACATCACCTAAAGGTGAATGCGTTTGGAGGCAACACAATAAGCCCCTATCTTTCTCAGTGTCCGGCTGAAACTCCATAACCACAAGTATTGCATGAGTGTTAGAAATTGTAGAAGACTACATGATAGTCGAGTAGGTGGACTTGCTGAAAAGCTCTATTCTTGACTCTTTCTGATGTTATGATAAATTGCAATTGCTTCAATGACTGAGATTATAGTTTGTTAGTTCCCAATGAAGTTTCTGAACCATACTTGACATTGTGAATTGATCGTTACTTGAGCATAAGAAATCATATGACAAAATCTGTATATTTTGCTGTTATAAGAATGATCATGATGCCCTCATGTCCGTATTTTATTTTTATCGACACCTCTATCTCTAAACATGTGGACATATTTTTCGATTTTGGCTTCCGCTTGAGGACAAGCGAGGTCTAAGCTTGGGGGAGTTGATATGTCCATTTTGCATCATGCTTTTATATCAATATTTATTGCATTATCGGCTGTTATTACACATTATATCTCAATACTTATGGCTATTCTCTCTTATTTTACAAGGTTTACCATGAAGAGGGGAATGCCGGCAGCTAGAATTCTGGCTAGAAAAGGAGCAAATATTGGAAACCTATTCTGCACAGCTCTAAAAATCCTAGAACTCCACGGAAGTTATTTTTGGAATTAATAAGAATTATTGAGCGAAGAAACTCCCAGAGGGGTCCACACCCAGGCCAGGAGGTTGGGGGCGCGCCCACCCCTACTGGGCGCGTCCCCTATCTCCTGGGCCCCCTGGTGGCCCTCCGGTGCCCATCTTCTGTTATATGAAGGCTCTTACCCTAGAAAAAATTACAGGCAAGCTTACGGGACGAAACTCCGCCGCCACGAGGTGGAACCTTGGCGGAACCAATCTAGGGCTCCGGCGGAGCTGTTCTGCCGGGGAAACTTCCCTCTAGGAGGGGGAAATCATCACCATTATCATCACCAACGATCCTCTCATCGGGAGGGGGTCAATCTCCATCAACATCTTCACCAGCACCATCTCCTCTCAAAACCCTAGTTCATCTCTTGTATCCAAACCACAAATTGGTACCTGTGGGTTGCTAGTAGTGTTGATTACTCCTTGTAGTTGATGCTAATTGGTTTACTTGGTGGAAGATCATATGTTCAGATCCTTAATGCATATTAATACTTCTCTGATCATGAACATGAATATGCTTTGTGAGTAGTTACTTTTGTTCCTGAGGACATGGGAGAATTCTTGCTATTAGTAGTCATGTAAATTTGGTATTCGTTCGATATTTTGATGAGATGTATGTTGTCTCTCCTCTAGTGGTGTTATGTGAACGTCGACTACATGACACTTCACCATTATTTGGGCCTAGAGGAAGGCATTGGGAAGTAATAAGTAGATGATGGGTTGCTAGAGTGACAGAAGCTTAAACCCTAGTTTATGCGTTGCTTCGTAAGGGGCTGATTTGGATCCATATGTCTAATGTTGTGGTTAAGTTTACCTTAATACTTCTTTTGTAGTTGCGGATGCTTGCAATAGGGGTTAATCATAAGTGGGATGCTTGTCCAAGTAAGGGCAGTACCCAAACACCGGTCGACCCACATATCAAATTATCAAAGTACCGAACGCGAATCATATGAGCGTGATGAAAACTAGCTTGACGATAATTCCCATGTGTCCTCGGGAGCTCTTTTCTCATTATAAGAAATTGTCCAGGCTTGTCCTTTGCTACAAAAAGGATTGTGCCACCTTTCTGCACTTTATTTATTTTCATTGCATGTTACCCGTTAAAATTTATCTGATCACAAAACTATCTGTTACCTACAATTTCAGTGCTTGTAGAGAAAACCTTACAGAAAACCGCTTGTCATTTCCTTCTGCTCCTCGTTGGGTTCGACACTCTTACTTATCGAAAGGACTACGATAGATCCCCTATACTTGTGGGTCATCAAGACTCTTTTCTGGCGCCGTTGCTGGGGAGTGTAGCGCTTTTGGTGAGTGGAACTTTGTAAGGAAACATTTATATAGTGTGCTGAAATTTTATGTCACTTGTTACTATGGAAACTAATCATTTGAGGGGCTTGTTCGGGGTATCTTCACCCCGACCAGAAGAGCAAAGAGTTGCTCCTAAACCTACTGAACCTACTGAAAATATTTACTTTGAGAGTCCTTCAGCTATGATAGAGAAACTGCTAGCTAATCCCTTTGCAGGAGATGGAACATTGCATCCTGATTTACACCTTTTCTTTGTGGATGAAGTTTGTGGATTATTTAAGCTTGCAGGTATTCCCGATGATGTGGTCAAAAGGAAGGTCTTCCCTTTATCTTTGAAGGGAGATGCATTGACATGGTATAGGATATGTGATGATACGGGATCTTGGAATTATAAACGATTGAATTTGGAATTTCACCAGAAGTTATATCCTATGCATCTTGTTCATCATGATCGTAATTACATATATAATTTCTGGCCTCGCGAAGGAGAAAGCGTCGCTCAAGCTTGGGGGAGGCTTAAGTCAATGTTATATTCATGCCCCAATCATGAGCTCTCCAGAGAAATGATTATCCAAAAAAATTTTACTCGTCTTTCTCCCAATGATCGCAACATGCTCGATACTTCCTGTGATGGTTCTTATATGCTGAAGACTATTGAATTCAAGTGGGACTTATTGGAAAGAATTAAATGCAACTCTGAAGATTGGGGTTCCGACGATGGTAAGGAGTTAGGTATAACACCTAAGTTTGATTGTGTTAAATCTTTTATGGATACTGATGCTTTTCGTGGATTTAGCGCTAAATATGAACTTGACTCTAAGATAGTAGCATGAACTATTATTGTTGACATCACCTAAAGGTGAATACGTTGGGAGGCAACACAATAAGCCCCTATCTTTCTCAGTGTCCGGTTGAAACTCCATAACCACAAGTATTGCGTGAGTGTTAGCAATTGTGGAAGACTGCATGATAGTTGAGTATGTGGACTTGCTGAAAAGCTCTATTCTTGACTCTTTCTGATGTTATGATAAATTGCAATTGCTTCAGTGACTGAGATTATAGTTTGTTAGTTCCCAATGAAGTTTTTGAACCATACTTGACATTATGAATTGATCGTTACTTGAGCATAAGAAATCATATGACAAAATCTATATATTTTGCTATTATAAGAATGATCATGATGCCCTCATGTCCGTAATTTATTTTTATCGACACCTCTATCTGTAAACATGTGGACATATTTTTTGATTTTGGCTTTCGCTTGAGGACAAGCGAGGTCTAAGCTTGGGGGAGTTGATACGTCCATTTTGCATCATGCTTTTATATCAATATTTATTGCATTATGGGCTGTTATTACACATTATATCTCAATACTTATGGCTATTCTCTCTTATTTTACAAGGTTTACCATGAAGAGGGGGAATGCCGGCAGCTGGAATTCTGGTTGGAAAAGGAGCAAATATTGGAAACCTATTCAGCACAGCTCCAAAAATCCTGAAACTCCACGGAAGTTATTTTTGGAATTAATAAGAATTATTGAGCGAAGAAACCACCAGAGGGGGCCCACACCCAGGCCAGGAGGGTGGGGGCGCGCCCACCCCTACTGGGCGCGCCCCTATCTCCTGGGCCCCTTGGTGTCCCTCCGGTGCCCATCTTCTGTTATATGAAGGCTTTTACCCTGAAAAAAAATCAGAGGCAAGCTTACGGGGCGAAACTCCTCCGCCACGAGGCGGAATCATGGAGGAACCAATCTAGGGCTCCGGCGGAACTGTTCTGCCGGGGAAACTACTCTCCGGGAGGGGGAAATCATCACCATCGTCATCACCAACGATCCTCTCATCGGGAGGGGGTCAATCTCCATCAACATCTTCACCAGCACCATCTCCTCTCAAAACCCTAGTTCATCTCTTGTATCCAATCTTGTATCCAAACCACAAATTGGTACTTGTGGGTTGCTAGTAGTGTTGATTACTCCTTGTAGTTGATGCTAATTAATTGGTTTACTTGGTGGAAGATCATATGTTTAGATCCTTAATGCATATTAATACTCCTCTGATCATGAACATGAATATGCTTTGTGAGTAGTTACTTTTGTTCCTGAGGACATGGGAGAAGTCTTGCTATTAGTAGTCATGTGAATTTGGTATTCATTTGATATTTTGATGAGATGTATGTTATCTCTCCTCTAGTGGTGTTATGTGAACGTCGACTACATGACACTTCACCATTATTTGGGCCTAGAGGAAGGCATTGGGAAGTAATAAGTAGATGATGGGTTGCTAGAGTGACAGAAGCTTAAACCCTAGTTTATGTGTTGTTTCATAAGGAGCTGATTTGGATCCATATGTCTAATGTTGTGGTTAGGTTTACCTTAATACTTCTTTTGTAGTTGCGTATGCTTGCAATAGGGGTTAATCATAAGTGGGATGCTTGTCCAAGTAAGGGCAGTACCCAAACACCGGTCCACCCACATATCAAATTATCAAAGTACCAAACACGAATCATATGAGCGTGATGAAAACTAGCTTGACAATAATTCCCATGTGTCCTCGGGAGCTCTTTTCTCATTATAAGAAATTGTCCAAGCTTGTCCTTTGCTACAAAAAGGATTGGGCCACCTTGCTACACTTTATTTATTTTCATTGCTTGTTACCCGTTACAATTTCTCTTATCACAAAACTATCTGTTACCTACAATTTCAGTGCTTGTAGAGAAAACCTTACTGAAAACCGCTTGTCATTTCCTTCTGCTCCTCGTTGGGTTCAACACTCTTACTTATCAAAAGGACTACGATAGATACCCTATGCTTGTGGGTCATTATATCTTATTCAACCAATGATGACTCTGCCACACATGACACTGCTGCAAATGCTTCAAAGCAAAATTCTCAAGCCACTGCTCCGCATATAATGACTGATCGTGAGCTGCTTCTCAGTCTTCACCATAAACTGGATAGAAATCACAAGTGGGTCAAGCGTCAGTTTGGTGCTATTCTTCAAAACATGACCATTACTCAAAACACCATGTAGAAGAATGACCACTATCTGCATCAAGTCTTCGACCGCACCTGGGCTATTCTTACGCATATATACACTAATGATGAACTCAAGGAGATGGACTTCCAACACGACTTTGGCTGGTCTCAGCCACCATCGAAGAAATTCAAGAAGGTCAAAGTTCCTCAGCTGGTCGTCAGTTCATATTTTTCATCACGCGAGACATATGAAGCTGAAGATTTGGACGACACTACGGCAGGCCATACATCAACGGACAACCCCAATAACGCTGGTGCTCCTCCATCGACTTCATGATGATATTCTTCAGGGGCGTTAGAACTCCTCTTTCGTCTCTTTTAGTCATTTGACGACAAAGGGGGAGAAATTTGAGTTAGCCTTCAAGCAGGTCTACTATATGGGCATTTTTTTGCTAAGTTACAACTCTTGTTCTTCTGAAGTGTTTGATTCGCCGAGTTGTAAACTTAAGTCCTATGGTGGTCTAATACTTTTGACTGCTTTCTGCATGCTTATTTCCTCAAGTACCTAAAGCATGCATGCTGAATTTCATCAGACACCATATTTCATCATGCATTTCAAATTCTTCATATTATATGTCAAATGTGGGTATGAATTACAAGATATAGGGGGAGATCTCCATGATTTTACTCTACAATGTGCATCTACTATCTAAAGCAAATTCCTCAAATATGAACATCTTCAGGGGGAGTTCTTCTATATCTTGCTATCAAAATCCTCAAATTTTAGCACTTTTAATTGGTATGTTTATCCCCGTTGAAAACTTAACCTATTTGTCATCATTCACCAAAAAGGGGGAGATTGTAAGTGCATCTAGTGCCCCTTAGTGATTTTGTTGTATTGAAGACTTATAGGTTAAGGGACTAATATGTTTGTGAGTGTACACAGGCTCTATAAGTCGATGAGGAGTTTGATATTTATGATGAAAGTCAACCCCTAAAAATGTATGTCTTCACCTGAAGACTTTGGTTCTCCTGAAGATTTTGAAAGTGAAGAAATTGGTGTGACCTTGAAGACTTGGATATTCATATGAGGATTATGAAGCGTGAAGACTTTTGTTTTTGTAGTTTCATTTTCTCTTTCTTGAGTCATAGGAAACACCGTACTATTAAAGGGGGTCGAGGTAATACTAAGGAAAGTGATTTCCAAGTGATGCTCATCTCAAAATCCTACACCTGCCCAATCCTTTCGAGTGAAGCCATTGGAAATCTCATATCAGTTCAGTCAATTTCTTCAGTGACAGAGACGAAGATCTTCTGGTCTTTGAGGAATTTGTTCTGACTGAGGAGTGAGGAATTCACCAGTGTGGATTGCCTACATAGTGAGGAACATGATAGCCCCGAGGACTTTGAACCTCAAATATCCGACCGTTACTATGCTATGCGCCAGCTGTCCCAAAATATCTACCCACCTAACGGTAATATCATTGAAGGGCATTTATGTCTTATCATGTCGGGCTGCTTCCTAGGATATAAATAGCCCCCCCCCCCCCAATGACAAGCTGGTTGGCTGCTCTGAGAGAAACTGACACTTGTCATTGAGAGCATCCCATGCTCTGAGGACTTTGAGTGAAAATCATCAAGTGAGGAAAAACCCAAAACCCAAACACCTACAACCCAAAGTGATTGAGCATCACTGAAGAGATTGTTCCTATGTGGAACCGACGGTTGTTACCTTTGAGGACTATGTATCCTCCAGATGGTTAGGCATCATGGTCTGAGCAGCCAAGAGGAATTGTGGATCGCCGAGTGACCAAGTCTGTGAAGGTTTGGAAGTCACCTGAAGACTTGCAACGAGTGATTGGGCGAGGTCTGTGTGACTTTAGCTCAAGGAGAATATGGTGAGGACTGTGTGTCCTCAGGTTTAAATACCCAACCGCTCCAATCAGACGTATAACTGTCACAGCAGTTGGAACATGTCTACCAAATCATTGTATTCACCAAGCCAACTGGTTATATTTCCTCAACCCTTTCATTTCCTCATTCATGTGTTGATGAACCTAATCATTATTGTTTGAAGACTTTGACTGAAGACTTTCTCTATTTTCTCAATCCTAATTCTTCAGTCACATAGTCTTCAGCCTGCTTATCCTGTTTTCACACTATCTGTACTCTGTGCTTGTTTTCATTTCATCATGATGACTATGTTGTTGCTCTGTTATGCTTACCTGAGTACTTATTCCGCTGCTAGTGTGTCGTTTCTTAGGAAATTCTTGAGCTAGAAATTCCTCAGTTTCAAATTTGTAAAAATCGCCTATTCGCCCCCCTCTAGTCGATATAATGCACTTTCAGCATTTGTTTTTTATGTGATGATATTTCCATTCTTCCTTTAGATGATTTGTGTAATTCATCTACTATGCATGCCATGATCACATAAAACAAAATATGCATTATTTTGGATGTTGTCCATATTCTACATGTGATATTTCCATTAATGCTCATGAGGAGACCCCCATAGTTTCCTCATACATATTAGGAGATTTTGATGCATTCCATACTTTGCATGATTCCCATGATTGCATGCACCACATGCATGCCATGAATAACAATGCTCTACATATTTATCGTGATGAATTACACAATTTGAGTCTCCGTTATGCTATACATAATAACAAATCTCTCATGATGGATGACATGTTTCTATACCATGCATCTCATTTATTTGAGCATTGGCTATTTTGTGCTAACCAACACAAGCAAATATGCATCATAATGGATGATGTGTAGATATACCATGCGCACACAATTTTTCCCTTGCCTTTGTTTTGTGTAGGTGCTCATGAATATTTGTCAACTTCACAATCCCATGAGTTGACAAAAACGAGATCTTGAGAGCAACGATGAATTGGGATCCCGTGGAGTTTCATTCCCACCACTCCCTTCGTGCAAAGACTTCGTGCATCTCTTCTACATGGCCCTCACATGGTTATGGATTGCTTACCACTTCTCGCTTTATGCCCATATTGCAATGTTCACTTTGCATGATATTCTCTTTCCTATGCCTTTGCCATGCATTTCTGACCCATGCTTTGCATTACACTTGATGATTGATTCTCATACTTGTATGTGTATTTGCATGCTTGGTGGAGATATTGCTTGTTATTGCCATGTTTGCTATGTGCCCCATGCTATGATGATACTTTGATCTCGCTTTGTGTTCGTGCTTGCCTTATGTCATGTGCATTGCCTATGCCTATTATTTGCTCACATGATATGATTGCCATGATATCCTCTAGTGTGTTGCATCTTCGCTCCACTAGTTTGCACGACATGATTGATATGCTTGCTTATGTTGTATCACCCATGATTCATACTTGTTCATCTCATGCGGTTGATGGCATCCATTTCCATGCTTTCCACATCATTGCTAGTACATGTTGTCATATGTCTCCATATGTTGCCTCTCTCATGCTAGATAATTTGCCATGTATTGAGTGCAATAATTATTCTAGTCTTGCTAATGAGTTTGCCCCCATAGCATTCTCATATATATTTGGAGATTTTGACATATTCGTTATGAAGCGTGCTTATCCTCCTTCTTTGCACCATATGCCTAGTGCCATGAGTATAGCCATTGCATTATATTATTCATGCCTTTTGCTTCTAATGGTTATGTGCAATAGAAGAGAACCATCATGATGGATGATGTGTTTATCTACCATGCACATACGTTGTTTGCTTTCTTTTGTGCATGTGTAGGATACTCAGACTTTGTGTCGACTTCCACTTCACGTGAGTTGACCATTCGATCTCTTGAGAGCGAGCCTCATACATTCGACCATGACTCGCTTCTACACCATATTTCCTACCACTTCGGCATTGTGAAGGACGCACAAGGACATGCTTTCGAGGTGATACCATTCTATCTCGAGAACACCCAAACAATGAGCATGTATATTGTGGATCATACTTCATGTGTTGCTTGCACCATGACACTTTGCACACATGCTAGCGGTATTGCTTCGACTTATCATTGCCATGACTCATGACATATATGCCTTGTGTGTTGCATCTAGTTCTTGGATTACTTGATCCTATCACATGTTTGGTTGCACCAATGTCATCACTTCACATATGCCATGTCCATTTGCTTGTCACATGATTCACTTGATTGCCTCACACATGATGAACAATTGCTCTTTCAGTTGTGTTGAGTGCCACACTATTTTCACTACACCATGTGCACATTATGCCTGGATTGTCTTGCACTTACCCCATGTGTTTCGACATCTCATCTTATTTGGTGTTGTGAATGGTTCATATGCATACCATAGACCATTTGTTGAGCACTTTATGCATGCTTGCTATGACCTTGAGGTAGATGCTTGTTCACTTGTGACACATATTTGCATCTCGACCTCCCATGTGCATGCCTGTTTCCATGGTGTACTTGATCGTGCTCATTTTATATGCTTACTTGACATGCCACACTTCTTTGTCACAACTTATGCTATGCATGATAACGACACTTGTTGGGTGAATCACCTATTGAATGCTTGGTTCTTATCTAATGTCAACCACATTTGTTTTCTCAAGTGCTTGTTGAAAGATCATGGATGTTGCCAAGAGGGGGGGGGGGGGTGAATAGGCACTTTAAAATAATTACGGTTTAGGCTTGAACAAATGCGGAATAAACCTAGCGGTTAATTTGTCAAGCACAAAACCTACAACAACTAGGCTCACCTATGTGCACCAACAACTTATGCTAAGCAAGATAAGTAACTATGTGATAGCAAGATATATGACAAAGAACGATATGGCTATCACAAAGTAATGTGCATAGGTAAAGGGCTTGGGTAAGAGATAACTGAGGCACGCAGAGATGACAATGTATCCCGAAGTTCACACCCTTGCGGATGCTAATCTCCGTTTGGAGCGGTGTGGAGGCACAGTGCTCCCCAAGAAGCCACTAGGGTCACCATAATATCCTCACGCCCTCGCACAATGTAAGATACCGTGATTCTACTAAGGGACCCTTGAGGGCGGTCACCGAACCCATACAAATAGCAACCCTTGGGGGCGGTCACCGAACCCGTACACTTTGGCAACCCTTGGGGGTGGTCACCGAGACCCGTCAAATTGCTCGGGGCGATCTCCACAACCTAATTGGAGACCCCGATGCTTGCCCGGAGCTTTACACCAGAATGATTGAGCTCCGAACACCACCAACCATCTAGGGTGCCCAAGTACCCAAGAGGAACAAGCTCAAGGGTACCAAGCACCCAAGAGTAATAAGCTTCTCAACTTGTAACTTCCACGTATCACCGTGGAGAACTCAAACCTATGCACCAAATGCAATGGCAAGGGCACACGGAGTGCCCAAGTCCTTCTCTCCCAAATCCCACCAAACCAACTAATGCTAGGGAGGAAAATGAGAGGAAGAACAAGAAGGAGAACACCAAGAACTCCAAGATCTAGATCCAAGGGGTTCCCCTCACATAGATGAGAAAGTGATTGGTGGAAATGTGGATCTAGATCTCCTCTCTCTTTTCCCCAAATACTAGCAATAATCCATGGAGGGATTGAGAGATAGCAAGCTCAAATAAGGTCAACAAAGGGGGAAGAACACAAGCTCAACCGGTGCACAAACCGGTACAACCGGTCAAAGCAGAGGAAAAACCAACCTGTAGGAAAAGCTCTAAGCGGTACAACAGCCCGAGGAACCGGTAGTACCGGTTAAACCGGTAGAACCGGTCAACAATCGCCCAAGAACCGCTCCAAAACAGAAACTAGTCCGGTGGTAGAGCGGTACATGGCCGGTAGCACCTTTGGACCAATTTTGGAGCGGTACAACCGCTCCAAACACCGGTACAACCGCTCAACCAGTACAACCTCTCTATGGGGCGGTACAACCTCTCTATGGAAAACAGCTAAGAACAAAACAACCATAACTTTCGCATACGAGCTCCGAATTCGACGAAATCAAGTCTGTTGGAAAGCTAGTGACAAGGGCTAACACAATCTTGATAGAAACAACAATAAGAAGAAAATAAGAAAAGGCCCATAAGAAAATGGTGAGAACCCTTCCTCAAAAGACCGGTAAAAACTCCAACACCGAAAACGCAATAGAAAAAGCATGTGAACTCCGTTTTCGATGAACTCGAGCTTGTTAAGAAGATGACCATAAGCTCCAAATCTCACAAGGAGAAAACCAAACAAGAACCAAGAAAGATGATGCAATCATGCAATGGTTTGAGCTCTCTACGAACGATAAGATCAAGCTACTCATCGAGAGACCCCCTTGATAGTACGGCAATCGATCCTATAATCCGGTCTCCCAACTACTACCATGAGACCGGTAAAAGAGAAAACCTATCAAGGGCAAACCTTTGCCTTGTACATGGTCCACTTTAGCTAGATGATGACGATTTTGACTCCCTCAAGTTGGACCACCTTCCTTGATTGCATTGGCTCGATGAATACTAGATGATTGCTCCCCCAAACTCCACTATGGGTGAGCCACTCTTCGGCACATCTTCACAAGTCCATTGATACCACAATGGATGGCAAGCTTCAAGCACTTGATCTCTTCGTGATGCTCTACTTGAACTTGCACATGACAATCTTGATGACGATCACCACTTGATGTCATCCTTTCCATGGGTTGAGTGATATCTTCCTATCAACGCAAGCCCATGAACACGTACCTAACCCCACACAGAACTCTCACATAGACCATGGGTTAGTACACAAAGTGCAATGGTCAATGCTTACCATACCATGGGATCACTTGATCCCTCTTGGTACATCTTCTATGCTTTGTGAGTTGATCAACTTGATTCACTCTTGATCAACCTTAAATCTTTCCAACTCTTCTCATTTGGATGATGTCTTGAAGGTAAACATGAATGATCACACAATCTTCTTCTTCAAGACATGCTTGCAATAAGCTCAACACTTACATGACCAATCTTAGAATAATTCCTTAATAGCACCTTGGTCAACTCATAAACTCCTTGAAACCAACACATGGACTTCAAGAAATGACCATGGACAAATCCTTCAAATATAACTCAAGGCAACCATTAGTCCATAGAGATTTTCATCAATTACCAAAACCACACATGGGGGCACCGCATGTCCTTTCACTTGTTAGCTTTGCTCCTTTTGAAGGAATTACAAGATGGTGCGACATTGGAGAGTGCCCATTTGGAACTACAAGATGATGAATGCTTGGTTATCGCCCACTTCTACACAGCGACATCATCTCTTTCCCATGGTGATTTGGATTTCGATCCAAGGTCGGATCTTTCCCAAGGGGGAGGGGATGATGAGGAGCATCCTACGGACACCACCATGTCAAGAGTCCATTTGGCAAGTGACGCGTGTAGCATCTACTTCATACATACAAAGGTGAACCATCTCCTTTACACGTGTCCACTTGTACCTTTCGAGGATAGTATACTACTTGACCCCTCTCGTGCGTGCATACATATGCTACACATTCATTGAGGAGGAGTCCAAGAAGAAGATAACATCTACACCATCCAAGAGGGCAGCCTACAAGCGGAGAAGGAAGCGCCAAGAAGAAGGCAACAGCTCACAGGCGACCCCGTGCGCACGGGCCCCTCCGACCACATGCCCACGGGCCTCCCAGGCTGGCGGTCCTGAAGATCCCATGCGCACGGGCGTGTACCGTGCCCACGAGCCTCACGGACCCCGTCCGCACGGGCTCGTGCGTCAGGTCTCTGGATTCCTCGTGCGCACGGGCTCCACTTACCCCGTGCACACAGGCCCCCCTGAATGTTGCTGCGGGCTTTTCCCATGTAATGTCTATTTTCCCCCAGCTTACCCCTTCATCCCCTAGGACTATATATTATCTATCTCCTCCATTTAAGACTAAGGTAAGAATAGATCTAGACGTTAGAGCTTAGCTCATGTACCTCCCCTTGTGGGATTCCTCTTGAGAGAGAAGGCTCCGTTGGAGTTCAAGACCTCCATTGGGGAAGATCCCTAGGAATTCAAGACCTCCTTGTGGGAAGGATCTATCGAGATCATCAAGACCTCATCTCCTTTGGATTTGAGATGAACTCTATCATGTATCTTTCCATTTATTGTTCTTGTACCTTTGGTTGGGAAATGTATCATGCAATTTCAAAAAATTTCCTATGCTCACGCAAGATCTATCTAGGAGATGCATAGCAATGAGAGGGGGAGAGTGTGTCTATGTACCCTCATAGACCGAAAGCGGGAGCATTTACAACATGGTTGATGTAGTCGAACTTCTTCTCGTTCTGACCGATCAAGTACCGAACGTACGGCACCTCCGAGTTCTGCACACATTCAGCGCGATGACGTCCCTCGAGCTCTAGATCCATCAGAGTGTTGAGAAAGTAGATGAGTTCAGTCAGCACGACGGCGTGGTGATGGCGATGGTGAAGTGATCCGCGCAGGGCTTCGCCTAAGCACTGCGAGAATATGACCCGAGGCGTAAACTATGGAGGGGGTGCCACACATGGCTAGGAATAGTTGATGTTGTTTTAGGCGCCTCCTCCCCACATATATAAAGGAAGGAGGGGGAGAGAGGCAGCCTAGGTGCGCCCAAGTAGGAGGAGTCCTACTTGGGCTCCTAGTAGGATTCGACCCCTGAGGGAGTCCTAGACTAGGGGGTGTCCGGATAGCCGAACTATCATCATCGGCCGGACTCCTAGACTATGAAGATACAAGATTGAAGACTTCGTCCCGTGTCCGGATGGGACTTTCCTTGGCGTGGAAGGCAAGCTTGGCGATACGGATATGTAGATCTCCTACCATTGTAACCGACTCTGTGTAACCCTAGCCCTCTCTGGTGTCTATATAAACCGGAGGGTTTTAGTCCGTAGGACACAACAACAATCATACCATAGGCTAGCTTCTAGGGTTTAGCCTCCTTGATCTCGTGGTAGATCCACTCTTGTACTACCCATATCATCAATATCAGTCAAGCAGGAGTAGGGTTTTACCTCCATCGAGAGGGCCTGAACCTGGGTAAAAACATCGTGTCCCTTGTCTCCTGTTACCATCCGCCTAGACGCACAGTTCGGGACCCCCTACCCGAGATCCGCCGGTTTTGACACCGACATTGGTGCTTTCATTGAGAGTTCATCTGTGCCGTCTCATATAGGCCTGATGGCTCCTTCGATCATCAACAACGACGCAGTCCAGGGTGCGACTTTTCTCCCCGGACAGATCTTCGTATTCGGCGGCTTTGCGCTACGGTCCAATTCGCTTGGCCAATTGGAGCAGATTGAAAGCTACGCCCCTGGCTATCAGGTCAGATTCGAAAGTTTGAACTTCACGGCTGACATGCGCGGAGACTTGATCTTCGACGGATTCGAGCCACAGCCGAGCGCGCCGCACTGTCTCGATGGGCATGATTTAGCTCTGCTGCCGGACAGTGCCCTGGAGGCCGCACATGAGTCCGCTCCGACCCTTAATTCAGAGCCGGCTGCGCATATTGAGGACGGGTGGCTAGACACCGCCTCGAGGGCTGCAACCTCTACGGCGATGGAGCCGAATACTGACCTTGTCCCTTGTGAAGCTCATGACTCCGAGGTGCCGGACTCCTCGCCGGACTCCGAACCTCCTGCGCCCCTACCAATCGAATCTGATTGGGCGCCGATCATGGAGTTCACCGCTGCGGACATCTTTCAGCACTCACCTTTTAGCGACATCCTGAATTCGCTAAAGTATCTCTCTTATCAGGAGAGCCCTGGCCGGATCACGGTCAGGACGGTTGGGATGCGGACAATGAAGAAATTCAAAACCCACCCACCACCCACTTTGTAGCCACTATCGATGATCTAACCGACATGCTAGACTACGACTCCGAAGACATCGATGGTATGGACGACGATGCCGGAGACGACCAAGAACCAGCGCCTATGGGGCACTGGAAGACCACCTCGTCATATGACATATACATGGTGGACATCCCAAAGGATGGGAATGGCGAGGAAACATCGGAGGAAGACTCGTCCAAGAAACAGCCTAAGCGTCGGGGTCAGCGGCGCCGCTCTAAATCCCGCCACAGCAATAATGGAGATTCCGGCACCGGAGATAATAACACCCCAGACAGTGCCGAAGACAACCCCCTCCAGCAAGATTCAGCACAGAAGGACAGAGAAGCCAGCCCTCATAAGAGAGCGGCAGACGAAGAGGTAGAGGATGATAATTACATGCCTCCCTCCGGAGACGAGGCAAGCCTCGACGACGACGAATTCGTCGTGCCTGAGGATCCTGTCGATCAAGAGCGTTTTAAACGCAGGCTTATGGCCACGGCAAACAACCTCAAGAAAAAGCAGCAACAGCTTAGAGCTGATCAAGATCTGCTAGCCGACAGATGGACTGAAGTCCTTGCGGCCGAAGAGCATGAACTCGAACGCCCCTCCAAAAGCTACCCCAAACGCAAGCAGCTCCCCCGATTAGAGGAGGAGGCATATAAACCTGCATCACCAGCACACAATACGGTTGACCGACCACCTCGTGGCCGCGACAGAGAGGCCTCTAGGCCCTCCACTAGAACCGTACCCCGGCATCGCTCGAAAAGCACAAAGCCACGGGGGAATGCGCCGGACTTGCGAGACATATTGGAGGATAAGGCAAGACAATCAAGATCGATCTACGGATCGCATGGGCGCCCCACGATGTGCGACGACGATCGTCGCGACGGATACAACAACTCCGGCCGGGCCGAACACAGTAGACAAAGCTCGCTTGAGCTACGTTGTGATATAGCCCAATATAGAGGCGCCGCACACCCACTATGCTTCACAGATGAAGTAATGGATCATCAAATCCCCGAAGGGTTCAAACCCGTGAACATTCAATCCTACGATGGCACAACAGACCCCGCGGTTTGGATCAAAGACTATCTCCTTCATATCCACATGGCCCGCGGTGACGATCTTCACGCCATCAAATATCTCCCACTCAAGCTTAAAGGACCAGCTCGGCATTTTCTCAACAGCTTGCCAGCAGAATCAATTGAGTGTTGGGAGGACCTAGAAGCCGCATTCCTTGACAACTTCCAGGGCACATATGTGCAACCACCAGACGCCGATGACCTAAGCCACATAATTCAGTAGCCAGACGAATCGGCCAGACAATTCTGGACACGGTTCTTAACAAAGAAAAATCAAATCGTCGACTGTCCGGATGTAGAGGCCCTCGCAGCCTTCAAACATAACATCCGCATGAGTGGCTTGCCAGGCACCTAGGACAAGAAAAGCCGAAATCCATGGCAGCCCTCACATCACTCATTACCCGCTTCTGCACGGGAGAGGACAGCTGGCTAGCTCGCAGCAACAACCTTAGTAAAATTCTGGCAGTCCGGATACCAAGGACCACAATGGCAGGTCGCGTCGCAACAAGAACAAGTGCCGCATTAACGGTGATAACACTGAGGATACGGCAATCAACGCCGGATTCAGAGGCTCCAAACCCTGTCAGCGGAAAAAGCCATTCAAAAGAACTACTCCAGGTCCGTCCAATTTGGACCGAATACTCGACCGCTCGTGCCAGATACACGGCACCCCCGAAAAGCCAGCTCATCACACCAACAGGGACTGTTGGGTATTCAAGCAGGCAGGCAAGCTAATTGCCGGAAATAATGACAAGGAGCTGCATAGCGATGACGAGGAAGAGACCCGACCGCCGAACAATAGAGGACAGAAGGGTTTCCCCCCACAAGTGCGGACGGTGAACATGATATACGCAACCCACATACCCAAGAGGGAGAGGAAGCGTGCACTCAGGGACGTATATGCGATGGAGCCAGTCGCCCCGAAGTTCAACCCATGGTCCTCCTGCCCGATCACTTTTGATCGAAGGGACCACCCCACCAGCATCCACCACGGCGGATTCGCCACATTGGTTTTAGACCCAATCGTCGATGGATTTCACCTCACCAGAGTCCTGATGGACGGCGGCAGCAGCCTGAACCTGCTTTATCAGGACACAGTGCGCAAGATGGGCATAGACCCCTCAAGGATTAAACCAACAAAGACGACCTTCAAAGGCATCATACCAGGTGTAGAGGCCAATTGTACAGGCTCAGTCACAATTGAAGTGGTCTTCGGGTCCCCGGATAACTTCTGAAGCGAGGAGTTAATCTTCGACATAGTTCCGTTCCGCAGCGGCTATCATGCTCTGCTCGGACGGACCACGTTTGCAAAGTTCAACGCGGTGCCGCACTATGCATACCTCAAGCTCAAGATGCCAGTCCCTCGAGGAGTCATCACGGTCAACGGAAACACTGAACGCTCTCTCCGAACGGAGGAACATACAGCGGCTCTCGCGGCAGAAATACAGTGCAGCCTCTTCAGGCAATTCTCGAGTCCGACCGTTAAACGACCGGACACGGCTAAACGCGCCCGGAGTAACCTACAACAAGACCACCTGGCACGTTCCGAGCACGCGTAGCAATGCGGCGCCAACCCCAGCCCTTGCAAATTTGCAAGACTGGTCCCTCGCGTACATCATTACGCTCTGGAGATACCATGGGCATAGGGGGAGGGGCACGACCACGACAGGCCCAGAATGCGGCTTAACCACACCAGGGGCTCCCAAGTGTGTCATCTTTTTTTTCTTTTCCCTTTTCTTTTTCTCTTACCCACAGGACTCAGTTCACCAGAGGCCCTGTCCGGCAGTAGACCTGCCGAACTCACGATGCAACAGCAAGGCAAAGAGAAAGGCTACGACGAGTATCCAGGTGGTCTCCATTACAAGCTTTAAATCTGTTTTATACACCATTCCGCAGCCTACCCCTGGAGGGGGACATGTTTAATAGTCCCATCCCTTGCTTACCGCACTATTTGTATTGATCTGCATTCATGGCAGTGTTTCTTGAATAAACAATGCATCGCTTTTTTGCTTATAATTGCATTCCTTTCTTACACATATGTTCATTTATGACATGTTGCATCCGTACACTTTGGTACGGCTAAATACACCAGGGGCTTAAGTTCCCCACATTATGGTGTGATAAGTCCGAACACTTTCACAAGTGCGGCACCCCGAACTTATAGTATTATATGCATCGGCTCCGAATCATTTCTTGGGTCAATAGTTGGGTTTGCCCGGATCCCATGCTTTGGTACCTTTCGTTCCATTATATCGGCTAAGGTAGCACTGGGAGAACCACTACGATTGCTCCCCAGTTGAGCTGGGCGAGCGCCTCAATGGAGAAAGCTAAAACTGACCGTCATGATGAGGCGAGAGCCGGTCGCTGTTCGAGAGGTTTTTTCGAGTACCTAAAGACTTATGCCGCTTAGAGCGAGGAACCGGCCTTGTCCGGTCCAGGCGTGGATAGCGCCCCAAATTCGGCCTTCCGAACACTAGGGGCTTCGCCGAAATTTAAAATTATAGAATTCTATGGCTAAGTGAGAGTGTTCAAGCATTATAAGTCCGGTTGCCTTGTTCGTTGTGTTGAACGCCTCCCTAGATGGACCCAAAAATGGGAACAAGAGCGCTCAAGTTTATCCCGAACACCCCAGCACTCGTGGCATGGGGGCTGAAGCCGACGACTTGCCATCTCTCAGATTTGATAAACGGCCGCACAGAAGGTAATATTTTAAATTAACAAGCATTGCTTAGCACATACGAACAAAGTTTTCAGTGCACATGATAACAAAATGCGAGTCTACTCAAATATTACATCTTTGGAGCACTCACCCGCAATAATGCGGGCACCCTTCAGGACACCCTTATAATACATCTCGGGTATGCGATACTCCTTGCCCGGCGGTGGCGTGTCCGTCACAAGCTTCTCAGCATCCATCTTGCCCGAGTGCACCTTAGCACGGGCAAGGGCCCGACGAGCACCTTCAATGCAGGCGGAGTGCTTGATGACTTCAACCCATGGACAAGCATCCACCAGCCGCCGCACCAGGCCAAAGTAGCTCCCAGGCATGGCCTCCTTGGGCCACAGCCGAACTATGAGGCCCTTCATGGCCTGTTCGGCCACCTTGTGGAGCTCAACCAGCTGCTTCAGCTGGTCGCTAAGGGGCACCGGATGTCCGGCCTCAGCATACTAAGACCGGAAGACCTTCTCCATCGTGCTCCCCTCCTCGGCCCTGTAGAAAGCGGCAGCATCGGACATGCTGCGGGGCAGATATGCGACCGCTCCTGGAGAGCTCCGAATTCGGGTAAGTAACAGGTAATTCACTTTAACATGCTTGCTTTGCATGAAGAATGCCTTACCCGCCGCTATTTTCTTCAAATCCTCGATTTCCTGGAGGGCCTTTTGGGCATCGGCCTTAGCGGCTTTGGCACTCTCAAGAGCCGACGCAAGCTCGGACTCTCGAGTCTTCGAGTCACGCTCCAAACCCTCGTGCTTTTCCACAAGAGCCTGGAGCTCTTGCTGTACCTCCGCCACCCGCGCCTCCTGCTTCTCTCGCTCGGCTCATTCCGCGGCCGCATTGCATTCGGCCGCGGACACCGCCTCCTTCAGGGTTGCCACCTCGTTCGTGGCCCCTGGAGTACCCATGTTATCCTTGTCATTCCTCTTGCAACCAAATCCTTTTCTGTAAGGTACAACTTTAATAAGGTGTCACTCACCTTCATTGTCCTCGAGATGCTTCTTGGCACGGCCGAGATCGCTCTCAGACCACTCGAAGCTTTGCTTCAAAACATTGACCTCCGCAGTCAGTGCGGCAGAGGTCAGCAGCACAGCCTGCAATTCCATATTGACATATTTTTTAAGACTCCTGCGTATATCTTTTTAGATCCTCAGTCCGGCTTTTCTTTCCGAACACCGAACCGAGCATCAGGTGCTACTGTCTATGCGGTATTATATTACATATCTTAAAATTCTTACCTCAAAGCCTGTTAGAAGGCCGCTGCAGGCCTCGGTCAGCTCGCTCTTGGCGAGCTGAACCTTCTGAATCACCGCACTCATGACAGTGCGGTGTTCTTCTTCGATGGAAGCACCGTTGAGCGCCTCCAGCAAGTTATCCGGCGCCTCCGGTTGGACGGAGGCCGCCAGTGTCGCAGTCTTGCCCTTCTTACGAAGGGGCCGCCCACCAGACTTTGGAACCACTGCAGGTTCCGATGCGGAGTCCGGTGCAAAGTCCGGGAGGTTGCCCTGCGGCACCTCCGGCGCCTCCTCCTCCTGGTGGGTCCCTTCCCGGGATCCCACCTCGGCGTCGTCAGTGTCACGGGGGGTGGAGGCGGTCGGAAGAGAATCCATATCCGACGTGCCCAAGGACCCGCTCGACGAAGCGGGAAGATCGTCCTTGGGTGGACTACAGGGTTGTATGCGGCATTAGAAAGATAGCATGCGACAAAAACAAAACTTATAAAACATCTAGGAGTCCGGATACTTACAATCTCGCCAGGGGCTTGGCCCTTGAGGGCCACTCCTCATTGCTGTCGCCGACGTTGGCGGAACAGTCCGGGGGAAGGGTCCTTCCCTTCTTGGACCATTCGGCCTCCCTCGTTGGGGGAGGCCTTCCTCTTCTTCTCTCCCCTCGCTGGGGGAGAGGCCTCTTTCTTCTCCTCCTCGTCCTTGTGGGAGGAGTCCGCCTCGGAGTCATCGGACGATGAGTCCGATACCACCTGACGCCGGGAACTCCCTCGGGTTCCCGTGGCCTTCTTCTTGGCCTTCTTCTCCGGCACTACGTAAAGTGTCGGGACCAGCAGCCCTATCAAACGGGCATCCGATGGTTCCTCTGGAAGGGGAGCCGGATAGTTAACCTATCCGGATGTCGCCTACCAGGCTTGTTAAAGGTATTGGGAGTTTAGATCCCGCATAAAGTCAAAACATGAAAAGCAAGTGTCCCATAAAGGATAACATGGCTTACCTCGCTAGCCGGACGCTGCGAGCTGAATCCATGATCTTCGGTAGCGGATGCGGGAGCTTCGGCGCCCTTGAACAGCACCCTCCAGGCAACTTCGTACGTAGTGTCGAAGAGCCCGCTCAAGGACCGGTGCTGTGCCGGATCAAACTCCCACAAATTGAAGTCCCATTGCTGGCAGGGAGAATCCGGCGGATGAGCATGACCTGGATTACGTTGACAATCTTGAGCTTCTTGTTCACCAGGGTTTGGAGATAGGACTGGAGTCCGGTCAGCTCTTCCGAACTGCCCCATAGCAGGCCCTTCTCTTTCCAGGAGGTGAGCTGCAGGGGGATGCCAGATCTGAATTCGGGGGCCGCTGCCCATTTAGGGTCACGCGGCTCGGTGATGTAGAACCACCCCGATTGCCACCCTTTGATGGATTCCACGAAGGCACCCTCGAGCCAAGTGACGTTGGGCATTTTTCCCACCATGGTGCCTCCGCACTCCACTTGGCTGCCCTTCACAACCTTCGGCTTGACATTGAAGGTCTTTAGCCACAAGCCAAAGTGGGGCTGGATGCAGAGGAAGGCCTCGTACACAACGATAAACGCCGAGATATTGAGGATAAAATTTGGGGCCAGGTCGTGGAAATCCAGGCCGTAGTAGAACATGAGCCCCCGGACAAAGGGGTGGAGTGGGAAGCCCAGTCCGGGGAGGAAATGGGGAAGGAATACCACCCTCTCATGGGGCCCGGGGGTGGGGATGAGCTTCCCCTCATCGGGGAGCCGATGCGCGATGTCGCTGGACAGATATCTGGTGCTGCGCAGCTTCTTGATGTGCTCCTCCGTAACGGAGGAGGCCATCCACTTGCCTCCCGCTCCGGACATGGCTGGAGAACGTCGAGGCGAGATGTGCGGACTTGGGCGCTGGAGCTCGAGTGCGCGGAGATGGGTAAGCAAAGGAGGAAGAAGGCATAGGTAAAAAAGGTGGATCCTTATCCCCTTATATATGGGCAGATGAAACTATGCGTCCCTACTGGCCTGGTAAAACTCGCTTATCTCCCAAGCGCCATAATCAATGGTGCGGTTGGGTTACCCACGTCCGTATTGATGGGAATCCCGGAATAAGGGGAACACGATCTCTGCTTCGACAAGACGTGCCAAGGAAACCACTTCGCTAAACGCGCTGAGGTGGTATAATAAAAACGATTCGAGTAAAGGCTTGGTTGTGGTGTGACGTCACACCACAAAATACGTCAGCAGATTGAACTTGTGTAAATATTATTCTCTCTACAGTGGTATGTGGAATTTATTTTACAGAGCCGGACACTATCCTGGTATTCGCAATCTTCTATGAATTATTCGGAGGAGGAACCCGCCTTGCAATGCCGAAGACAATATGCGCGCCGGACTCGTCGTCATTGAAGCCTAGTTCAGGGGCTACTGAGGGAGTCCTGGACTAGGGGGTGTCCGGATAGCCGAACTATCATCATCGGCCGGACTCCTAGACTATGAAGATACAAGATTGAAGACTTCGTCCCGTGTCCGGATGGGACTTTCCTTGGCGTGGAAGGCAAGCTTGGTGATACGGATATGTAGATCTCCTACAATTGTAACCGACTCTGTGTAACCCTAGCCCTCTCCGGTGTCTATATAAACCGGAGGGTTTTAGTCCGTAGGACACAACAACAATCATACCATAGGCTAGCTTCTAGGGTTTAGCCTCCTTGATCTCGTGGTAGATCCACTCTTGTACTACCCATATCATCAATATCAATCAAGCAGGAGTAGGGTTTTACCTCCATCGAGAGGGCCCGAACCTGGGTAAAAACATCGTGTCCCTTGTCTCCTGTTACCATCCACCTAGACGCACAGTTCGGGACCCCCTACCCGAGATCCGCCGGTGTTGACACCGACAACCCCCCTTTCCTTTTATCGGAAGGGGAAGAAGGGAAGAGAGGGGGGAGAAGGAAAGAGGGGGGCACCGCCCCCTCCTCCTAATCCTATTCCACCTCCTTCCTTGGGGGTGGGGGAGCCACCCCTTTGTGGGCTGGTATGCTCCCTGCTAGGGCCCATATGGCCCATATCTTCCCCCGGGGGTTCCGGTAACCCCCCTGTACTCCGATATGTACCCCATACATTCCGGAACACTTCTGGTGTCCGAAAATATCATCCAATATATCAATCTTTTCCTCTCAACCATTTCGAGACTCCTCATCATGTCTGTGATCGCATCTGGGACTCCAAACAACATTCGGTCACCAAATCACATAACTCATATAATACAAATCGTCATCGAACGTTAAGCATGCGGACCATACGGGTTCGAGAACTATGTAGACATGACCGAGACACCTCTCCGGCCAATAACCAATATCGGAACCTGGATGCTCATATTGGCTCCCACATATTCTATGAAGATCTTTATCGGCCGAACCGTTATGACAACATACTGTCGGATTTCGGGTTCCGGCAGACTCTTGAGGTTCGAACACTGGGGTGCGCGCGGAGATTTCACCCTCTACCTACCTGCACCTCGCCGACTCGCTAGGATCTAAACTACGGAAGGAACAACACAAGAGACACAGAGTTTATACTGGTTCAGGCCACCATTGCGGTGTAATACCCTACTCAAGTGGGTGGTGTGGCGGATTGCCTCTTGGGCTGATGATGAACAATACAAGGAAGAACAGCCTCGTGAGGGTCTGTTCATGGCTGGGACGATGAACTGCTAGGAGGAGTTCAGTCGCTCTCTCTACTGGTTTCTTGGCGAGGATCCTATTCGTTCGATTCTGGTTCCTGGATTCTAGATGCTCGATGCTGGATGCTCTACCTTGTGGTGGCTAGTCCTATTTATAGGCAAAGGCCCTGGGCCTCTCCCCAAATATTGAGTGGGAAGGGCGCCAACAATTGGCCATTTTGAAGGGGAACATCTGGTACACTTATCCTGACTAAAGTTGGTCTTCGCCTGTCAAAGGCTCTGGTAGAGATGCCTGCTTGGGCTCCACAATGACTTCCTTCCTGCCGTTGGGCTGGTCTTGGTCTTGTTGCACCGAAATGGATGCCTTTGCTTGATGTTCTCGCCTGCGCTTGCTCCATTTGCACCAAAGAGGAAAGGAGGACACTGTGCGGGCTGGCGCCCGACTAGCGCCCTTGGTTGTCATGGCTTGCATCATGGGCACCTCGTGAGGTACCCCTCCTTGAACTCTCCGCCTCCTCGTGAGCCAGCCTGATGAGGCCGTGCCTGAGGAAGCTCCTTGTCGTCCTCCCCGCGAGGCTTGGCCCCTCGCGAGGATCTTGAGCTTGTGTTGATGAAGATGGGCCGTGCTGGGCCCCCCTTTGAGCCACGCCGCAGGCCGCAGGCAGGCAAGTCTGGGGACCCCCGTTCCCAGAACGCCGATAGTAGCCCCCGGGCCCAAGGCGCGCCTGGACTTGGCCGAGCAGAGAGGCAAAAGGGCAAGTGCGAAGCGCCACGGGCCCTAACAGCCTGCGGCCTTGGGCGCCACATGGCGGTTGATTGGACGTGGGCACCTCAGCAACTGTGCGGGTTGATAAAGGAGCGGCATCTATCTAGGCTTTGCCTCCTTTGCTTTCTCCGGTTGTTGCTCAGATCGCCTTTCTTGCGCCTCTCCTTCCTGCCTCTGAAATCTTCAGATCTACTCCGTCTGCGCGCCCTAGCAAGACATGGTGCCTCGCCAGGCCCCGGCCGGAGCTTGGTATTAGTCCACCTTGGACCCGCCGAACGTGTCGGAGGCGAGCCTTGCTCGGGTGCGCCAGATGGCGGCGGCGCAGGGCATCAACGGGGTGATGGTGTTCAAGGCCAGCTCTACCCTTCCTGAGGGCCAAGGGAGCACCTTCTATCTGCTCTTTGTAAGCGCCATTGTTGCCGGTCTGGTGCCTCCCTTTTCTAAGTTCTTCTTTTCCGTCCTCTGCCATTAGAAGCTTCAAGTTCTGCATCTCCATCCCAACTCTGTCCTTCTTCTGGCAATCTTCGCCTACTATTGCGAGGCTCACGTAGGGGTGAAACCCTCAGTGGCCTTGCTGCACCACTACTTCTCCCTTCGGACCTCTCGTGGTCCCGTCTCTGAGTGCGCGAGCTTCGTCACGTACGGTAGCTCCATCGCCATTTCGAACCCCGGGAAGAGGATTGAGGGCTTCAGGAGCAAGTGGGCCTTGGTAGATGCTAGACGCATCCACCCTCGGCTGATCTTGCCCATGGGGCACCCCATGAGCTCCGACGACTGGTCTCGAGTGGAGCTCGCGGACCCCCGTGCGAGGCTGGTGTTGGAGAAGATGGACGCGGATCTGAGGCCGACCAGCATGGCGGCGGCGAAGCTGACTGGCGCATCGCTGATGAGGGAATTCCTGGAGCATCAATTGGCTCTGCTTCATCAATACTCACTTCCGATGTGGAGGCCCCACCCGAGCCCCGCGGTCTTGGCCGACGAGGATCTGGCTGCGGTCCTCCAGTCTTTGGTCGGGGGCGACGTGGCAAGGTTGGAGGGCGCTCCTACGCCCCTGTTCCTCCGCGAGGACTGGGAGCAGGTAGTGGAGTCCATGCCTGTCTTCAACGGGGACGGGCCCGTGCCCGCGGAGGCTCCCGAGGACCCGGTGGACGTGTCCTCCGGCACTCCAGCGAAGAGAAGGAAGAAGGGGAGCAGGAAAAAGGGCCTGACTCCAAGGCGACTGACGGAGAGTCGAGGGCTCCCCCCCCCCTCGGCGCAGGTCCCGCGCTCTCCGCCTTTCTTTGAGTGATGACGACGAGGATGATGACGAGCAGGGCGGCGGGAGCCTGACCCCGATCCCGAAGAAGGACAGGACCGGGCTGATCCCCCGCGGGTCTGCCCCGGCCCCGAGGCGATCCGCAGACGCGCCTCCTATTCCCGAGCTCCTTGAGGCTGATCCTTGCAGCCGGCTCTTGGGCTTCAAGTACGGCCGGAGGCTGCTTGAGCTCGCGAGTGACGACCTGTAAGTGCTTGATTCCTGTCTTATTTCTTGTTCTGTTGCTGAGGCTTGACGTTCGTATCTCCCGGCTAGGTTGGCGCCCGCGGCGAAGAAGTCGAAGGGAGCTCATGAGGTTTCCTCCAGGGCAGCGCCTCTGCTCGTGAAAGAAGATGACCGTGACGCACGGGCCTCTCCTACCCGGGCGTCCTCGCGAGGCCTGGCTGAGCCGGCTGGGGCGAGCTCTGCCCCCACGGCCCAAGCGACTCCCGAGGTGCCCTTGCCTGATGCCGCCACCACAGCCGCTGGGGCGCAGCAGGCTCCACCTCAGGATACTGTGGTCACGCTGCCGTCTTGTCCTCCTACTCCACCAACTGCTGTTTTCCCGACTCCTCCTAATGTTCTGGATCGTGCTGCTGTCGAACTAGACCGTCTGCGGCAGGATCTTCTGGGTGCCGACCCTTGTTTAGTGGTCGGGCGCTTGGAGCTGCCTTCCGGCTGGATTTGCTCTAACGCTTCGATTCGGGCGGCGCTGGTCTAGGCCTCGACGGCTTGCGACGAGGAGAAGCAGGCCGTCCATGGGGCGAAGGCTACTCGCGACGCCACCCTGGGGGAGGTGGCTAATGTCCGAGGTCGCTGCAAGGCGCTGGAGAGCGAGCTGCAGGGCCTGCGGGACTAGCTCGCCGAGGAGTTTGGCCTTCACCAAGAGCAGGAGGAAGGCATGAAGGCTCGCGAGGCGACCGTCAAGGACCGGGACGTCAAGCTCAAGAAGCGCCATGACCGCCTAGGCGCGCTGGAGCAAGAGTTGGAGGCGAGGAAGGTCGAGCTGGACGTCAAGGCACGGGTTCTTGCCGAGGATCGTGTGGCCTTCACGGAGATGGAGGTGAAGGCTCGCACCTTGCTGAAGACGCTTTATGACAGCAGCCTGGAGAGCCCATTGGCCGGCGCCGAGGACGGCCCCGCCAAGCTGCTCCCCTTCCTGGTTCGTGCTCTTGAAGATGTCACCCTTGGCCTTGGCCCTACGGCTGAGGCCGAGGCGCGCGTCTTGTCTTCTGCAGCGCTGACGCGGGTCCTTACCCACATCTATCTTCGCGACCCCAACATCGACCTCGACAGCCTGCTGGAGCCAGCGAGCGGCAAGCTTGCCGCTGCCGCCGCTGAGGCCGTGAAGGGTCACGCGAGGCTCTACTGGGGAAGTTCCAGGCCTTCAGCACAAAGCTGAAGCGGGGCGCTGCCGGCCCTGCAGCTCCACAAGGCGAACCTGCTCCGCGCAGCTCCACCGCCGACAAGTGACTCCGTTGTGGCTCCCGTCCTGCTTTTAATTCCTGCACATGTACCATGCCTCGGGGAGGCGTTAAAACTTGCATTTGGTGTTGTGATAACAGTATGGACTGTAATATTTGCTTTTGAATTCCTTGAAATTTGCGCTATTCCTTCCTACTTGCTTATGTTCTACACCGGCAGAGCCCGGCCCCACGCATACCTCAGCCGCCGTTAGCCCCGACCGGAAACCAGGATGGGACCAAGGCGTGAGGGGCTACGTGACAAGTTAGGCTCCTGAGTCACGATGCTCAGGAGTCCCCCTTGGCGCTCGAACAGCAAGTAGGGAGGTGAGATGTGGGGTGACTCCTTAGGGAGGTGAGATGTGGGTGGATCTACCGTTCTACGTCTGCAGAGCCCGACCCCGCGCATACCTCAACCGCCGTTAGCCTTTTGGAACTAAGGAGTGAGGGGCTACGTGACCAGTTAGGCTCCTGAGTCGCGATGCTCAGGAGTCCCCCTTGACGCTCAAACGGCCTTCGTACCTTGGCTCCACTCGGGGAGGGACGTGCGACGAACCAGGCCCGGGGGGGGCCTGGCTGGGTGGCGTGCGTCTGGCCGTGACCCAGGCGCAGCCCCCGTGCCCAGCCCCCTCGCGCGGCACTCCCGAGGGGAGGCGTTGCGATGAGGCTAGACACTGAGCTCTGGGCTCCCTGAGGTTGATGCGGCCCGGGGCCACCCTCAGTTGTTTATCACCAGCGCGGAGCATAGCGCTTCCATATGTGTACGGGCATAGCCGTTCCTCGGCAGTGTCGTCAGCCAGCGCGGAGCATGGTGCTTCCACTGGTGCGTGGGAGGGGGCTCCCTCCGGGAGGAGTCCCCGAGGCGTGTACAGCCCCGCCCTGACATGTGGCTGGCACGGTAGGGCCTGACGAGGTGTATCTGGGCACCCGTGAGCCAGCGCGGGACTCACGGGGCCCTACCTCAAGGCGGGCTGCGCCTGGCACTGGGCCTTATCTTGGGATGTGTTCCTGCAAATTTGGTTAGATGTTGGCGCTCTACGTCCTCGGGTCCCGGCCCTCGAGCTGGTCTCAGCCGTCGCTGGTATGCCAGGTCGCGATGCCGTGGTCAAGGCCAGAGGGTGAGGGCTGGAGAGCCGGTAGGAGCCCTGAGTCGCGATGCTCAGGTACCCCCCTTTAACGTGCAAGCTGCCGACATCAAGGAAGAAAAGGTGCCACGGACAGGCACCAAATAACAAGCACGATGGGTCGAATGCATGGTCCAAAGATAAATGCAAAAAAGGGGTACACGCCGCTGGGTCTGACCCACGCAGCCTAGGAATAATGTAGCCCTGAGGGCGCTCCCAGCTGGAAACGAAACTTGAAAGATGTCACCTGATAATGTTGACGACGAAGGGGTGTTGAAGTAGCAGGCGCGGTGGACTGTGGGAGCCGATCCTCACGAGCCCCCAGGCCCAGGAGCCTCGAGAGGCTCCGGGGGCGCTGGTGGCTCCTCGCAAACCATCTCCATCTCTGCCAGTACTGCAGAATGCATGGCCTCCCGAGCCTCCAGGATGCCCCTCATGAGGCGCTGGTACATGGAGGCCACGTTCGGCAAGCCATAAGGCATGCGAACGTAGCTGTGGGGTGGACTTTCGCAGCGCCCCACTTGCGAGGGCTAGAGGCGCTCCTGAGAGGTGGCTTGGTTGAGCCCTGGTATGTCGATGCAGACGCGCAGCCCACCATCCTCACCTGGATGGGGGCCCACAGCGGGTAAGCGGCGGCTGCCTCTAATGACTCTTGCCTCCTGTAGCTCCTGAATGGCCTTGCTGACGAACTCCTGGGGGTTTGGCCCTCCTTTCCCCGCTCCTTCTTGAGGGAAACGTGCTTCTAAACACGCCTCCAAGTGGTGCCCAAGCGCCTCCCTCGTGACTTTGGTGAGGTCGGCGGCCCTCCAGGGGAGAGCCCCCGAGCCCTGCCTATGCGATGGAAGGAGGTTCCCCTGGGCAGGCGCGGGCCCTGAGGGGCTTGCCTCTTGAGGGGCCGGGCCGGACCATGTTTTCTTCTTCTTGGGGGCGGTCTCGGGAAGCCTCCTGCTTCCGCGATCCGGGTCTTCCAGTGATGCGACCTGAAAGGCTCGTTCCAGGGAGCACACCGCGTCTTTCTCTACGCAGGGCACCGTGATGACTCCACCACTTCCTGGCATCTTGAGGACGTTGTAGCCGTGGTGGGTTACGGCCATGAACTTGGCCAGCGCTGGGTACCCGAGGATGGCATTGTAAGGCAGGCGAATGTGGGCGACGTCGAAGTCGATGAGCTCGGTGCGGTAGTTGTCGCGCGCCCCGAAGGTGACAGGGAGGCGGACCTGCCCAATCGGGACCGTGGAGCCGTCGGTGACTCCGGAGAAAGGCTTGGTTGGCTGAACCTGATTGTAGGGCACCTGGAGATTGTTGAATGTTTGCACGGACAGGATGTTGAGCCCTGCCCCGCCATCGGTGAGGGTCCTGGTGACTAGCACGTTGCTGATGATTGGGGAACAAAGCATTGGGAGGACTCCGGCGGTGGCCGCGCACTTGAGCTGATCCGCTGAGCTGAACGTGATGGTGCACGCCGACCACCTGAGAGGGCGCGTGGCCTCGAGCTTGGGGAGGACTGCATTTACTTCGCGGGTGAACTGCTTGAAGATGCGTTGAGAGGCTAGGGCTTGAGCTCCGCCTAGGATGCAGGCAATCGCACATGGCTCCTGGAAGCCCCCAGCCCCCTCGTCCTGATGACGGTCCTCATTTCTCCTTGGCTGCGGCGGCAGCGGAGGGAGGCCCGTGTTGCCCTTTGGGCGATCCTCGCGAGGCTGATCCCTCCAGTCTCCCTCGCGAGGCGGGTCCTGCCAGCGATCCCCGCGAGGTTGGTCGCGCCACCCTTGGCGGGGGCCGCGGTCTTCCCAGCGTCCTGCATTCCTTCCTCCTCCTCGGCCATAGCCCCGGTCGTTGGGGTCCGGACGTTGGCCGACCCTTCCTTCACGCACGGCTCGGAGCTCTTGTCATTCATTGGTGTTGTGGGTGGAGGTAGTGGTACACGCGGTACCGACTGCCCTTGGAAGATTCAAGCTGATCTCTGCCCGGCTTGGTGTCTGGTTCTGCCGCGAGCACGGCAGCCCCCTTGCGCTTCACATCCTTGGCCTTGGGTTTCTTCTCTTCTGGGTCTGCGGCAGGCAGCTCGAGGAGGGAGAGACGCCCTTCCTCAGCCCTGGCGCACTTGGTCGCCAAGTTGAACAGCTCCAAGGAAGTGCACGGGTCTTCATGCATCGCCAGCTCCTCCTTCATCTTGACGTCGCGCACGCCGTCGGAGAAGGCTGAGATGATGGCCTCCTCGGTCACCTTGGGAATCTTGAGGTGTGCATTGTTGAAGTGCTGGATGTACTTCTGCAGGGTTTCCCCTGGTTGCTGCTTGATACGGCGCATGTCGCTCACTGCGGGTGGCCGGTCGCGAGTACCCTGGAAGTTGGCGATGAAGCGGGTGCGCATCTCGTCCCAGGAGGAGATCATGCCTGGAGTAGGTTCAGGAGCCAGGTGCGGGCCCCATCCTTGAGCGCCATGGGAAACCAGTTCGCCATGACCTTCTCGTCTCCGTTGGCAGCCTCGATGCCCAGCTCGTAGAGCTGGAGGAACTCTTCGGGGTCAGCCGTACCGTCATAGCGAGGAGGCAGGACTGGCTTGAACTTGCCGGGCCACGCGACGCTGCGCAGCTCGGTGGTGAAGGCGCGGTAGCCTGCCGTGGCCACGGGAGGCCTTGGGTGACGAAGAGCTTGGTCCTGCGGGTCCCCACGCGCTGCAGCTAGGAGCAGCGCGGGGTCTTGACGTGCTGGAGCAGGAGCGTGGTCGCGACGAGCCAGAGCAGGGAGCGCTCGGGCAGCTTCTCGCGGGCGAGAGACTTCTTGGCAGCTCTGCTCTTGCCGCGGTGGCGCCTGACGGAGCGGGTTCCGCCCAGGGGCCATGCGCCTTGGGGCTAGGGCGCCTTCTTGAGGGGGAGGCGGCTGAGGCGCCCCCGGAGCTTCATCGCCCGCGCAGGGTGGGGTGCGGTGCAACGGGACGGACGGCGCAGGAGAGCCCCCTGTGGCACAAACGAGCTCGGCGACGCGGTCGAGCCATTCTTCGTAGACGTCGTCGACGGGACGGTAGCGCAGGAGCTCGTTTGCCACGATGAGCGCAGCTCGACCGTCTATGGGCGCGCGGAATGCGCGAGACGAAGAACCAGCTGGGGTGGGCGAGGGGGTAGCAGTGCGGCCATCTTGCCTCACGGAGGGATGCTGGGATGATGCTTGCTGCTCGTTCCCTGCCGGGCCGGTGGCGGCGTTGACAGCAGGTGACGGGGAACGACGAGGGCGCCCGCCGACGGGAGCCATCTGGGCGACGCGGGAAGCGAGGGCCACTCGGCGCTCGGCGCAGGCCCGACGAGCGTCAGACATGGATACGATGGTCGGAGAAGAACAGGGCGACGGAAGATGAATTCCGGCGCACCCCTACCTGGCGTGCCAAATGTCGGATTTCGAATTCCGGCAGACCCTTGAGGTTCGAACACTAGGGTGCGCGCGGAGATTTCGCCCTCTACCTACCTGCACCCCACCGACTCGCTAGGATCTAAACTACGGAAGGAACAACACAAGAGACACAGAGTTTATACTAGTTCAGGCCACCATTGCGGTGTAATACCCTACTCCAGTGTGTGGTGTGGTGGATTGCCTCTTGGGCTGATGATGAACAATACAAGGAAGAACAGCCTCATGAGGGTCTGTTCTTGGCTGGGACGATGAACTGCTAGGAGGAGTTCAGTCGCACTCTCTACTGGTTTCTTGGTGAGGATCCTGTTCGTTCGATTCTAGTTCCTGGATTCTAGATGCTCGATGCTGGATGCTCTACCTTGTGGTGGCAAGTCCTATGTATAGGCAAAGGCCGTGGGCCTCTCCCCAAATATTGAGCGGGAAGGGCGCCAACAATTGGCCATTTTGAAGGGGAACATCTGGTACACTTATCCTGACTAAAGTTGGTCTTCGCCTGTCAAAGGCTCTGGTAGTGACGCCTACTTGGGCTCCACAATGACTTCCTTCCTGCCGTTGGGCTGGTCTTGGTCTTGTTACACTGAAATGGATGCCTTTGCTTGATGCTCTCGCCTGCGCTTGCTCCCTTTGCACCAAAGAGGAAAGGAGGACACTGCGTGGGCTGGCGCCCGACTGGCGCCCTTGGTCGTCATGGCTTGCGTCATGGGCACCTCGTGAGGTACCCCGCCTTGAACTCTCCACCTCCTGGTGAGCCAGCCTGATGAGGCCGTGCCTGAGGAAGCTCCTTGTCATCCGCCCCGCGAGGCTTGGCCCCTCGCGAGGATCTTGAGCTTGTGTTGATGAAGATGGGCCGTGCTGGGCCCCCCTTTGTCATCGGTATGTTACTTGCCCGAGATTCGATCGTTGATATCTTCATACCTAGTTCAATCTCGTAACCGACAAGTCTCTTTACTCATTCCGTAATGCATCATTGATGTCTAATACACAACCTTCTTCTTGTAGACTTTGTTGGGCCTTCAAGTGTAGAGTTTTGTAGGGCAGTAGAAAATTTATCTCAAGTGGATGACCTAAGGTTTATCAATCCGTGGGAGGCATAGGATGAAGATGGTCTCTCTCAAACAACCCTGCGACCAAATAACAAAGAGTCTCTTGTGTCCCCAACACACCCAATACAATGGTAAATTGTATAGGTGGACTAGTTCAGCGAAGAAATGGCGATGCAAGTGCAATATGGATGGTAGATATAGGTTTTTGTAATTTGAAAATATAAAAACAGCAAGGTAGATAAAAGTGAGCGTAAACGGTATTGCAATGCTTTGAAACAAGGCCTAGGGTTCATACTTTCACTAGTGCAAGTTCTCTCAACAATGATAACATAATTGGATCATATAACTATCCCTCAACATGCAACAAAGAGTCACTCCAAAGTCACTAATAGCAGAGAACAAATGACGAGATTATTGTAGGGTACGAAACCACCTCAAAGTTATTCTTTTTGATCAATCCATTGGGATATTCCTATAAGTGTCACAAACAGCCCTAGAGTTCATAGTAAAATAACACCTTAAGACACACATCAACCAAAACCCTAATGTCACCTAGATACTCCAATGTCACCTCAAGTATCTACGGGTATGATTATACGATATGCATCACACAATCTCAGATTCATCTATTCAAACCAACACAAAGAACTTCAAAGAGTGCCCCAAAGTTTCTACTGGAGAGTCAAGACGAAAACGTGTGACAACCCCTATGCATAGATTCCCAAGGTCACGAACCCGCAAGTTGATCACCAAAACATACATCAAGTGGATCAATAGAATACCCCATTGTCACCACAGGTATCCCACGTAAGACATACATCAAGTGTTTTCAAATCCTTAAAGACTCAATCCGATAAGAAAACTTCAAAGGGAAAACTCAATCCATTACAAGAAGGTAGAGGGGGAGAAACATCATAAGATCCAACTATAATAGCAAAGCCCGCGGTACATCAAGATTGTGCCAAATCAAGAACACGAGAGAGAGAGAGAGAGAGAGATAGAGAGAGAGAGATGAAACACATAGCTACTGGTACATACCCTCAGCCCCGAGAATGAACTACTCCCTCCTCACCATGGAGAGTGTTGGGATGATGAAGATGGCCACCGGTGATGGATCCCCCCTCTGGCAGGGTGCCAGAACAGGGCCCCGATTGCTTTTTGGTGTTGAGGGAGTCCCGGACTATGGGGTGTCCAGATAGCCGAACTATCATCTTTGGCCGGACTCCTAGACTATGAAGATACAAGATTGAAGACTCCATCCCGTGTCCGGATGGGACTTTCCTTGGCATGGAAGGCAAGCTTGGCGATATGGATATGTAGATCTCCTACCATTGTAACCAACTCTGTGTAACCCTAGCCCTCTCCGGTGTCTATATAAACCGGAGGGTTTTAGTCCGTAGGACGAACAACAATCATACCACAGGCTAGCTTCTAGGGTTTAGCCTCTCTGATCTCGTGGTAGATCTACTCTTGTACTACCCATATCATCAATATTAATCAAGCAGGAGTAGGGTTTTACCTCCACCGAGAGGGCCCGAACCTGGGTAAAAACATCGTGTCCCTTGTCTCCTGTTACCATCCGCCTAGACGCACAGTTCGGGACCCCCTACCCGAGATCCGCCGGTTTTGACACCGACATTGGTGCTTTCATTGAGAGTTCCTCTGTGTCGTCACCTTTAGGCCCGATGGCTCCTTCGATCATCAACAACGACGCGGTACAGGGTGAGACTTTTCTCCCCGGATAGATCTTCGTATTCGGCGGCTTTGCACTGCGGGCCAACTCGCTTGGCCATCTGGAGCAGATTGAAAGCTACGCCCCTGGCCATCATGTCAGATTTGGAAGTTTGAAATATACGGCTGACGTCCGCAGAGAATTGATCTTCGACGGGTTTGAGCCACAGCCAAGCGCGCCGCACTGTCTCGATGGGTATGATCTAGCTCTGCCGCCGGACAGTACCTTGGAGGCCGCACAAGTGTCCGCTCCGACCCTTAGCTCGGAGCCGACTGCGCCAACCGAGGACGGGTGGCTGGACACCGCCTCGGGGGCTGCTACCTCTATGGCGATAGAGCCGAATACCAACCCTGTCCTTTGTGAAGCCCGTGACTCCAAGGTGCCGGACTCCGAACCTTCCGCTCCCCTGCCAATCGAATCCGATTGGGTGCCGATCATGGAGTTCACTGCTGCGGACATCTTTCAGCACTCGCCCTTTGGCGACATCATGAATTCGCTAAAGTGTCTCTCTTTATCAGGAGAGCCCTGGCCGGATTATGGTCAGGACGGTTGGGATGCGGACGACGAAGAAATTCAAAGCCCACCCACCACCCAGTTCGTAGCCACTGTCGATGACTTAATCGACATGCTAGACTTCGACTCCGAAGACATCTACGGTATGGACGACGATGCAGGAGACGACCAAGAACCAGCGCCTACAGGGCACTGGAAGGCCACCTCGTCATATGCCATTTACATGGTGGACATCCCAAAGGATGGGAATGGCGATGGAACAACGGAGGACGACCCCTCCAAGAAACAGCCTAAGCGCCGGCGTCAGCGCCTCCGCTCTAAACCCCGCCACAGCAAAAATGGAGATTCCGGCACCGGAGACAATAACACCCCGGACAGTGCCGAAGACAACCCCCTCCAGCAGGATTCAGCGCAGGAGGATGGAGAAGCCAGCCCTCATGAGAGAGCGGCAGACAGAGAGGTTGAGGACGATAATTATATGCCTCCCTCCGAAGACGAGGAAAGCCTTAACGACGACGAATTTGTCGTGCCCGAGGATCCCGTCGAACAAGAGCATTTCAAGCACAGGCTTATGGCCACGGCAAGCAGCCTCAAGAAAAAGTAGCAACAGCTTAGAGCTGACCAAGACTTGCTAGCCGACAGATAGACTAAAGTCCTTGCGGCCGAAGAGTATGAACTCGAACGCCCCTGCAAGAGCTACCCAAAACGCAGACTGCTACCCCGACTAGAGGAGGAAGCACCTAAACCTACTTCACCAGTGCATAATACGGCCGACCGGCCACCTTGCGGCCGCGACAGAGAGGCCTCTCGGCCCTACACTCAAGCCGTACCCCGGCGCCGCCCAAAAAATACCAAGGCGCGGGAAAATGCGCCAGACCTGTGGGATATACTCGAGGACAGGGCAAGGCAAACAAGATCGATCTACGGATCGCGTGGGCGCCCCATGATACGTGATGATAACCGTCACGCCGGATACAGCGATTCCGGCCGGGCCAACCATAGTAGACAAAGCTCATTTGAGCTGCGTCGTGATATAGCCCAATACAGAGGTGCCGCACACCCACTATGCTTCACAGACGAAGTGATGGATCATCAAATCCCTAAGGGTTTCAAACCCGTAAACATTGAATCATACGACAACACAAAAGATCCGGCGGTCTGGATCGAGGACTATCTCCTCCATATCCACATGGCCCGCGGTGACGATCTACACGCCATCAAATACCTCCCACTCAAACTTAAAGGACCAGCGTGGCATTGGCTCAATAGCTTGCCAGAAGAGTCAATCAGTTGTTGGGAAGACCTGGAAGCCGCATTCCTCGACAACTTCCAGGGCACTTATGTGCGACCACCAGACGCCAATGACCTAAGCCACATAATTCAGCAGCCAGAAGAATCGGCCAGACAATTTTGGACACGGTTCCTAACCAAGAAAAATCAAATCGTCGACTGTCCGGATGCAGAGGCCCTTGCATCCTTCAAACCCAACATCCGCGACGAGTGGCTTGCCTGGCACCTAGGACAGGAAAAGCCAAAATCCATGGCAGCCCTCACAACACTCATGACCCACTTCTGCGCGGGAGAGGATAGCTGGCTAGCTCGTAGTAACAACATGACCAAGAGCCCTGGTAATTCGGATACCAAGGACACCAACGGCAGGTCGCGTTGCAACAAGCACAAGCGCCGCATTAATGGTGACAATACTGACGATACGGCAGTCAATGCCGGATTCAGAGGCTCTAAACCCAGTCAGCGGAAAAAGCCATTCAAAAGAATTACTCCGGGCCCGTCCAATTTGGACCGAATACTCGATCGCTCGTGCCAGATACACGGCACCCCCGAAAAGCCAGCCAATCACACCAACAGGGATTGTTGGGTGTTCAAGCAGGCAGGCAAGTTAATTGCCGAAAACAATGACAAGGGGCTGCATAGCGATGACGAGGAGGAGACCCGGCCGCCGAACAATAGAGGACAGAAGGGTTTCCCCCCACAAGTGCGGACAGTGAACATGATATACGCAACCCACATACCCAAAAGGGAGCAGAAGCGTGCACTCAGGGACGTATATGCGATGGAGCCAGTCGCCCCAAAGTTCAATCCATGGTCCTCCTGCCCGATCACTTTTGATCGAAGGGACCACCCCACTAGCATCCGCCATGGCGGATTCGCCGCATTGGTTCTAGATCCAATCGTTGACGGATTTCACCTCACTAGAGTCCTGATGGACGGCAGCAGCAGCCTGAACCTGCTTTATCAGGATACAGTGCGCAAGATGGGCATAGACCCCTCAAGGATTAAACCCAAAAAGATGACCTTCAAAGGCGTCATACCAGGTGTAGAGGCCAACTGTACAGGCTCAGTTACACTTGAAGTGGTCTTCGGATCCCCGGATAACTTCAGAAGCGAGCAGTTAATCTTCGACATAGTCCCGTTCCGCAACGGCTATCATGCACTGCTCGGACGAACCGCATTTGCAAAGTTCAATGCGGTACCGCACTACACATACCTCAAGCTCAAGATGCCAGGCGCTCGAGGAGTCATTACGGTCAACGGAAACACCGAACGCTCTCTTCGAACGGAGGAGCATACAGCGGCTCTCGCGGCGGAAGTACAAAGCAGCCTCTTAAGGCAACTCTCGAGTCCGGCTGATAAGCGGCCGGACACCATCAAGCGCGCCCAGAGTAACCTACAACAAGACCGCCTGGCACGTTTCGAGCACGCGTAGCAATGCGGCCCCAACCCCAGCCCTCACGAAATCGCGAGACCAGTACCACGCGTACATAACTACACTCTAGAGATACCATGGGCATAGGTGTAGGGGCACGACCATGGCATGCCCGGAGAGCGGCTCAACTGCACCAGGGGCTCCCAATTGTGTCATTTTTTTCTTATTCGCAGGACTCTGTGTTCCAGAAGCCCTGTCCGGCAGTAGAATTGCCGAACTCACGATGCAACAGCCAGGGAAGCAGAAAAGCTACGTCGAGTGTCCAGGTGGTCTCTATTACGAGCAGTATACCTGTTTTACATACCATCCCGCAGCCTACCCCTGGAGGGGGACATGTTAAATAGTCCCACCCCTTGCTTATCGCACTATTTGCATCATTCTGCTTTCATTGCAGTATTTTTTAATAAACAATGCATAGCTTTTTGCCTACTATTGCATTCCTTTTTTTATCTATATATGTTCACTTATGACATGTTGCATCCATACGCTTTGGTACGGCCAAATACACCAGGGGCTTAAGTTCCCAAAAATATGGTGTGATAAGTCCGAACACTTTCACAAGTGCGGCACCCCGAACTTATAGCATTATATGCATCGGCTCCGAATCATGTCTTGGGTCAATAGTTGGGTTTGCCCGGCTCCCATGTTTTGGTACCTTACGTTCCGTTATATCGGCTAAGGTAGCGTTGGGAGAACCACTGCGATTGTGCCCCAGTTGAGCTGGGTTGAGCACCTCAGTGGAGAAAGCTAAAACTGACCGTCATGATAGGGCGAGAGCCGGTCGCTGTTCGAGTGGTTTTTTCAAGTCCCTAAAGACTTATGCCGCTTAGAGCGAGGAGCCGGCTTTGTCCGGCCCAGGCGTGGATAGCGCCCCGAATTCGGTCTTCCGAACACTAGGGGCTTCGTCGAAATTTAAAATTATAGAATTCTATGGCTAAGTGAGAGTGTTCAAGCATTATAAGTCTGGTTGCCTCGTTCGTTGTGTTGAGCGCCTCCCTCGAAGGACCCAAAAATGGGAACAAGAGCGCTCAAGTTTATCCCGAACACCCTAGCACTCGTGGCATGGGGGCTGAAGCCAACGACTTGCCATCTCTCAAAATTTCATAAACGACCGCAAAGAAGGTAATATTTTAAATTAACAAGCGTTGCTTAGCGCATATGAACAAAGTTTTCAGCGCACAGGATAACAAATGCGAGTCTACTCAAAAATTACATCTTTGGAGCACTCACCCGCTATAAGGCGGCCACCCTTCAGGACACCCTTATAGTACATTTCGGGCATGCGATACTCCTTGCATGGCGGTGGCGCGTCCGTCACAAGCTTCTCGGCATCCATCTTGCCCCAGTGCACTTTAGCGTGGGCAAGGGCCCGACGGGCACCTTCGATGTAGATGGAGCACTTGACGACTTCAATCCGTGGACAGGCGTCCACTAGCTGCCGCACCAGCCCGAAGTAGCTCCCAGGCATGGCCTCCTTCGGCCACAGCCGAGCTATGAGGCCCTTCATGGCCTGTTCGGCCACCTTATGGAGCTCGACCAGCTGCTTCAGCTGGTCGCTCAAGGGCACCGGGTGTCCGGCCTCAGCATACTGAGACCAGAATACCTTCTCCGTCGAGCTCCCTTACTCGGCCCGGTAGAATGCGGCGGCGTCGGACACACTGCGGGGCTGATCTGCGAATGCTCCTGGAGAGCTCCGGATTCGGGTAAGTAACAAGTAATTCACTTTCACGTGCTTGCTTTGCATGAAGAAGGCCTTACCCACCGCTATCTTCTTTAATGCCTCAATTTTCTGGAGGGCTTTTTGGGCTTCCACCTTAGCGGCTTTGGCACTCTCAAGAGCCGAGGCGAGCTCGGACTCTCGAGTCTTCGAGTCACGCTCCAAACTCTCGTGTTTTTCCACGAGAACCTGGAGCTCTTGCCGCACCTCTGCCACCCGTGCCTCCTGCTTCTCTCGCTCGGTGCGTTCCGCGGCCGCATTTCTTTCGGCCTTGGACACCGCTTCCTTCAGGGTCACCACCTCGTTTGTGGCCCCTGCAATACTCACGTTATTCCTGTCATTTTTTGCAACCCAATCCATTCTATAAGGTATTACTTTAATAAGGTATTACTTACCTTCCTTGTCCTCGAGCTGCTTCTTGGCAAAGCCGAGCTCGTTCTCGGACCGCTCGAGGTCCTGCTTCAATGCATTGACCTCCGCAGTCAGTGCTGCAGAGGTCAGCAATGCAGCCTGCATTCCCATATTGACATGCTTATGTTAGACTCCTGCGTGTATCTTTTTAGATCCTCAGTTCGGCTTTTCTTTTCGAACACCAAACTGAGCATCAGGGGCTACTGTCTATGCGGTACTATTTTTTACATATCTTAATTACATACCTCAAAGCCTATTAGAAGGCTGGTACAGGCTTCAGTCAGACCGCTCTTGGCGGACTGAACCTCATGGATCACCGCACTCATAACAAGTGCGGCACCCCGAACTTATAGTATTATATGCATCGGCTCCGAATCATTTCTTGGGTCAATAGTTGGGTTTGCCCGGATCCCATGCTTTGGTACCTTTCGTTCCATTATATCGGCTAAGGTAGCACTGGGAGAACCACTACGATTGCTCCCCAGTTGAGCTGGGCGAGCGCCTCAATGGAGAAAGCTAAAACTGACCGTCATGATGAGGCGAGAGCCGGTCGCTGTTCGAGAGGTTTTTTTGAGTCCCTAAAGACTTATGCCGCTTAGAGCGAGGAACCGGCCTTGTCCGGTCCAGGCGTGGATAGCGCCCCAAATTCGGCCTTCCGAACACTAGGGGCTTCGCCGAAATTTAAAATTATAGAATTCTATGGCTAAGTGAGAGTGTTCAAGCATTATAAGTCCGGTTTCCTTGTTCGTTGTGTTGAACGCCTCCCTAGATGGACCCAAAAATGGGAACAAGAGCGCTCAAGTTTATCCCGAACACCCCAGCACTCGTGGCATGGGGGCTGAAGCCGACGACTTGCCATCTCTCAGATTTGATAAACGGCCGCACAGAAGGTAATATTTTAAATTAACAAGCGTTGCTTAGCACATACGAACAAAGTTTTCAGTGCACATGATAACAAAATGCGAGTCTACTCAAATATTACATCTTTGGAGCACTCACCCGCAATAATGCGGGCACCCTTCAGGACACCCTTATAATACATCTCGGGTATGCGATACTCCTTGCCCGGCGGTGGCGTGTCCGTCACAAGCTTCTCAGCATCCATCTTGCCCGAGTGCACCTTAGCACGGGCAAGGGCCCGACGGGCACCTTCAATGCAGGCGGAGTGCTTGATGACTTCAACCCATGGACAAGCATCCACCAGCCGCCGCACCAGGCCAAAGTAGCTCCCAGGCATGGCCTCCTTGGGCCACAGCCGAACTATGAGGCCCTTCATGGCCTGTTCGGCCACCTTGTGGAGCTCAACCAGCTGCTTCAGCTGGTCGCTAAGGGGCACCGGATGTCCGGCCTCAGCATACTAAGACCGGAAGACCTTCTCCGTCGTGCTCCCCTCCTCGGCCCTGTAGAAAGCGGCAGCATTGGACATGCTGCGGGGCAGATATGCGACCGCTCCTGGAGAGCTCCGAATTCGGGTAAGTAACAGGTAATTCACTTTAACATGCTTGCTTTGCATGAAGAATGCCTTACCCGCCGCTATTTTCTTCAAATCCTCGATTTCCTGGAGGGCCTTGTGGGCATCGGCCTTAGCGGCTTTGGCACTCTCAAGAGCCGACGCAAGCTCGGACTCTCGAGTCTTCGAGTCACGCTCCAAACCCTCGTGCTTTTCCACAAGAGCCTGGAGCTCTTGCTGTAGCTCCGCCACCCGCGCCTCCTGCTTCTCTCGCTCGGCTCATTCCGCGGCCGCATTGCGTTCGGCCGCGGACACCGCCTCCTTCAGGGTTGCCACCTCATTCGTGGCCCCTGGAGTACCCATGTTATCCTTGTCATTCCTCTTGCAACCAAATCCTTTTCTGTAAGGTACAACTTTAATAAGGTGTCACTCACCTTCATTGTCCTCGAGATGCTTCTTGGCACAGCCGAGATCGCTCTCAGACCGCTCGAAGCTTTGCTTCAAAACATTGACCTCCGCAGTCAGTGCGGCAGAGGTCAGCAGCACAGCCTGCAATTCCATATTGACATATTTTTTAAGACTCCTGCGTATATCTTTTTAGATCCTCAGTCCGGCTTTTCTTTCCGAACACCGAACCGAGCATCAGGTGCTACTGTCTATGCGGTATTATATTACATATCTTAAAATTCTTACCTCAAAGCCTGTTAGAAGGCCGCTGCAGGCCTCGGTCAGCTCGCTCTTGGCGAGCTGAACCTTCTGAATCACCGCACTCATGACAGTGCGGTGTTCTTCTTCGATGGAAGCACCGTTGAGCGCCTCCAGCAAGTTATCCGGCGCCTCCGGTTGGACGGAGGCCGCCGGTGTCGCAGTCTTGCCATTCTTACGAAGGGGCCGCCCACCGGACTTTGGAACCACTGCAGGTTCCGATGCCGAGTCCGGTGCAAAGTCCGGGAGGTTGCCCTGCGGCACCTCCGGCGCCTCCTCCTCCTGGTGGGTCCCTTCCTGGGATCCCACCTCGGCGTCGTCAGCGTCACGGGGGGTGGAGGCGGTCGGAAGAGAATCCATATCCGACGTGCCCAAGGACCCGCTCGACGAAGCGGGAAGATCGTCCTTGGGTGGACTACAGGGTTGTATGCGGCATTAGAAAGATAGCATGCGACAAAAACAAAACTTATAAAACATCTAGGAGTCCGGATACTTACAATCTCGCCAGGGGCTTGGCCCTTGAGGGCCACTCCTCATTGCTGTCGCCGACGTTGGCGGAACAGTCCGGGGGAAGGGTCCTTCCCTTCTTGGACCATTCGGCCTCCCTCGTTGGGGGAGGCCTTCCTCTTCTTCTCTCCCCTCACTGGGGGAGAGGCCTCTTTCTTCTCCTCCTCGTCCTTGTGGGAGGAGTCTGCCTCGGAGTCATCGGACGATGAGTCCGATACCACCTGACGCCGGGAACTCCCTCGGGTTCCCGTGGCCTTCTTCTTGGCCTTCTTCTCCGGCACTACGTAAAGTGTCGGGACCAGCAGCCCTGTCAAACGGGCATCCGATGGTTCCTCTGGAAGGGGAGCCGGATAGTTAACCTGTCCGGATGTCGCCTACCAGGCTTGTTAAAGGTATTGGGAGTTTAGATCCCGCATAAAGTCAAAACATGAAAAGCAAGTGTCCCATAAAGGATAACATGGCTTACCTCGCTAGCCGGACGCTGCGAGCTGAATCCATGATCTTCGGTAGCGGATGCGGGAGCTTCGGCGCCCTTGAACAGCACCCTCCAGGCAACTTCGTACGTAGTGTCGAAGAGCCCGCTCAAGGACCGGTGCTGTGCCGGATCAAACTCCCACAAATTGAAGTCCCATTGCTGGCAGGGAGAATCCGGCGGATTTGCATGACCTGGATTACGTTGACAATCTTGAGCTTCTTGTTCACCAGGGTTTGGAGATAGGACTGGAGTCCGGTCAGCTCTTCCGAACTGCCCCATAGCAGGCCCTTCTCTTTCCAGGAGGTGAGCTGCAGGGGGATGCCAGATCTGAATTCGGGGGCCGCTGCCCATTTAGGGTCACGCGGCTCGGTGATCTAGAACCACCCCGATTGCCACCCTTTGATGGATTCCACGAAGGCACCCTCGAGCCAAGTGACGTTGGGCATTTTTCCCACCATGGTGCCTCCGCACTCCACTTGGCTGCCCTTCACAACCTTCGGCTTGACATTGAAGGTCTTTAGCCACAAGCCAAAGTGGGGCTGGATGCAGAGGAAGGCCTCGTACACAACGATAAACGCCGAGATATTGAGGATAAAATTTGGGGCCAGGTCGTGGAAATCCAGGCCGTAGTAGAACATGAGCCCCCGGACAAAGGGGTGGAGTGGGAAGCCCAGTCCGGGGAGGAAATGGGGAAGGAATACCACCCTCTCATGGGGCCCGGGGGTGGGGATGAGCTTCCCCTCATCGGGGAGCCGATGCGCGATGTCGCTGGACAGATATCTGGTGCTGCGCAGCTTCTTGATGTGCTCCTCCGTAACGGAGGAGGCCATCCACTTGCCTCCCGCTCCGGACATGGCTGGAGAACGTCGAGGCGAGATGTGCGGACTTGGGCGCTGGAGCTCGAGTGCGCGGAGATGGGTAAGCAAAGGAGGAAGAAGGCGTAGGTAAAAAAGGTGGATCCTTATCCCCTTATATATGGGCAGATGAAACTATGCGTCCCTACTGGCCTGGTAAAACTCGCTTATCTCCCAAGCGCCATAATCAATGGTGCGGTTGGGTTACCCACGTCCGTATTGATGGGAATCCCGGAATAAGGGGAACACGATCTCTGCTTCGACAAGACGTGCCAAGGAAACCACTTCGCTAAACGCGCTGAGGTGGTATAATAAAAACGATTCGAGTAAAGGCTTGGTTGTGGTGTGACGTCACACCACAAAATACGTCAGCAGATTGAACTTGTGTAAATATTATTCTCTCTACAGTGGTATGTAGAATTTATTTTACAGAGCCGGACACTATCCTGGTATTCGCAATCTTCTATGAATTATTCGGAGGAGGAACCCGCCTTGCAATGCCGAAGACAATATGCGCGCCGGACTCGTCGTCATTGAAGCCTAGTTCAGGGGCTACTGAGGGAGTCCTGGACTAGGGGGTGTCCGGATAGCCGAACTATCATCATCGGCCGGACTCCTAGACTATGAAGATACAAGATTGAAGACTTCGTCCCGTGTCCGGATGGGACTTTCCTTGGCGTGGAAGGCAAGCTTGGTGATACGGATATGTAGATCTCCTACAATTGTAACCGACTCTGTGTAACCCTAGCCCTCTCCGGTGTCTATATAAACCGGAGGGTTTTAGTCCGTAGGACACAACAACAATCATACCATAGGCTAGCTTCTAGGGTTTAGCCTCCTTGATCTCGTGGTAGATCCACTCTTGTACTACCCATATCATCAATATCAATCAAGCAGGAGTAGGGTTTTACCTCCATCGAGAGGGCCCGAACCTGGGTAAAAACATCGTGTCCCTTGTCTCCTGTTACCATCCGCCTAGACGCACAGTTCGGGACCCCCTACCCGAGATCCGCCGGTGTTGACACCGACAACCCCCCTTTCCTTTTATCGGAAGGGGAAGAAGGGAAGAGAGGGGGCAGAAGGAAAGAGGGGGGCACCGCCCCCTCCTCCTAATCCTATTCCACCTCCTTCCTTGGGGGTGGGGGAGCCACCCCTTTGTGGGCTGGTATGCTCCCTCCTAGGGCCCATATGGCCCATATCTTCCCCCGGGGGTTCCGGTAACCCCCCTGTACTCCGATATGTACCCCATACATTCCGGAACACTTCTGGTGTCCGAAAATATCATCCAATATATCAATCTTTTCCTCTCAACCATTTCGAGACTCCTCATCATGTCTGTGATCGCATCTGGGACTCCAAACAACATTCGGTCACCAAATCACATAACTCATATAATACAAATCGTCATCGAACGTTAAGCATGCGGACCATACGGGTTCGAGAACTATGTAGACATGACCGAGACACCTCTCCGGCCAATAACCAATATCGGAACCTGGATGCTCATATTGGCTCCCACATATTCTATGAAGATCTTTATCGGCCGAACCGTTATGACAACATACTGTCGGATTTCGGGTTCCGGCAGACTCTTGAGGTTCGAACACTAGGGTGCGCGCGGAGATTTCGCCCTCTACCTACCTGCACCTCGCCGACTCGCTAGGATCTAAACTACGGAAGGAACAACACAAGAGACACAGAGTTTATACTGGTTCAGGCCACCATTGCGGTGTAATACCCTACTCAAGTGGGTGGTGTGGCGGATTGCCTCTTGGGCTGATGATGAACAATACAAGGAAGAACAGCCTCGTGAGGGTCTGTTCATGGCTGGGACGATGAACTGCTAGGAGGAGTTCAGTCGCTCTCTCTACTGGTTTCTTGGCGAGGATCCTATTCGTTCGATTCTGGTTCCTGGATTCTAGATGCTCGATGCTGGATGCTCTACCTTGTGGTGGCTAGTCCTATTTATAGGCAAAGGCCCTGGGCCTCTCCCCAAATATTGAGTGGGAAGGGCGCCAACAATTGGCCATTTTGAAGGGGAACATCTGGTACACTTATCCTGACTAAAGTTGGTCTTCGCCTGTCAAAGGCTCTGGTAGAGATGCCTGCTTGGGCTCCACAATGACTTCCTTCCTGCCGTTGGGCTGGTCTTGGTCTTGTTGCACCGAAATGGATGCCTTTGCTTGATGTTCTCGCCTGCGCTTGCTCCATTTGCACCAAAGAGGAAAGGAGGACACTGTGCGGGCTGGCGCCCGACTAGCGCCCTTGGTTGTCATGGCTTGCATCATGGGCACCTCGTGAGGTACCCCTCCTTGAACTCTCCGCCTCCTCGTGAGCCAGCCTGATGAGGCCGTGCCTGAGGAAGCTCCTTGTCGTCCTCCCCGCGAGGCTTGGCCCCTCGCGAGGATCTTGAGCTTGTGTTGATGAAGATGGGCCGTGCTGGGCCCCCCTTTGAGCCACGCCGCAGGCCGCAGGCAGGCAAGTCTGGGGACCCCCGTTCCCAGAACGCCGATAGTAGCCCCCGGGCCCAAGGCGCGCCTGGACTTGGCCGAGCAGAGAGGCAAAAGGGCAAGTGCGAAGCGCCACGGGCCCTAACAGCCTGCGGCCTTGGGCGCCACGTGGCGGTTGATTGGACGTGGGCACCTCAGCAACTGTGCGGGTTGATAAAGGAGCGGCATCTATCTAGGCTTTGCCTCCTTTGCTTTCTCCGGTTGTTGCTCAGATCGCCTTTCTTGCGCCTCTCCTTCCTGCCTCTGAAATCTTCAGATCTACTCCGTCTGCGCGCCCTAGCAAGACATGGTGCCTCGCCAGGCCCCGGCCGGAGCTTGGTATTAGTCCACCTTGGACCCGCCGAACGTGTCGGAGGCGAGCCTTGCTCGGGTGCGCCAGATGGCGGCGGCGCAGGGCATCAACGGGGTGATGGTGTTCAAGGCCAGCTCTACCCTTCCTGAGGGCCAAGGGAGCACCTTCTATCTGCTCTTTGTAAGCGCCATTGTTGCCGGTCTGGTGCCTCCCTTTTCTAAGTTCTTCTTTTCCGTCCTCTGCCATTAGAAGCTTCAAGTTCTGCATCTCCATCCCAACTCTGTCCTTCTTCTGGCAATCTTCGCCTACTATTGCGAGGCTCACGTAGGGGTGAAACCCTCAGTGGCCTTGCTGCACCACTACTTCTCCCTTCGGACCTCTCGTGGTCCCGTCTCTGAGTGCGCGAGCTTCGTCACGTACGGTAGCTCCATCGCCATTTCGAACCCCGGGAAGAGGATTGAGGGCTTCAGGAGCAAGTGGGCCTTGGTAGATGCTAGACGCATCCACCCTCGGCTGATCTTGCCCATGGGGCACCCCATGAGCTCCGACGACTGGTCTCGAGTGGAGCTCGCGGACCCCCGTGCAAGGCTGGTGTTGGAGAAGATGGACGCGGATCTGAGGCCGACCAGCATGGCGGCGGCGAAGCTGACTGGCGCATCGCTGATGAGGGAATTCCTGGAGCATCAATTGGCTCTGCTTCATCAATACTCACTTCCGATGTGGAGGCCCCACCCGAGCCCCGCGGTCTTGGCCGACGAGGATCTGGCTGCGGTCCTCCAGTCTTTGGTCGGGGGCGACGTGGCAAGGTTGGAGGGCGCTCCTACGCCCCTGTTCCTCCGCGAGGACTGGGAGCAGGTAGTGGAGTCCATGCCTGTCTTCAACGGGGACGGGCCCGTGCCCGCGGAGGCTCCCGAGGACCCGGTGGACGTGTCCTCCGGCACTCCAGCGAAGAGAAGGAAGAAGGGGAGCAGGAAAAAGGGCCTGACTCCAAGGCGACTGACGGAGAGTCGAGGGCTCCCCCCCCCCTCGGCGCAGGTCCCGCGCTCTCCGCCTTTCTTTGAGTGATGACGACGAGGATGATGATGAGCAGGGCGGCGGGAGCCTGCCCCCGATCCCGAAGAAGGACAGGACCGGGCTGATCCCCCGCGGGTCTGCCCCGGCCCCGAGGCGATCCGCAGACGCGCCTCCTATTCCCGAGCTCCTTGAGGCTGATCCTTGCAGCCGGCTCTTGGGCTTCAAGTACGGCCGGAGGCTGCTTGAGCTCGCGAGTGACGACCTATAAGTGCTTGATTCCTGTCTTATTTCTTGTTCTGTTGCTGAGGCTTGACGTTCGTATCTCCCGGCTAGGCTAGCGCCCGCGGCGAAGAAGTCGAAGGGAGCTCATGAGGTTTCCTCCAGGGCAGCGCCTCTGCCCGTGAAAGAAGATGACCGTGACGCACGGGCCTCTCCTACCCGGGCGTCCTTGCGAGGCCTGGCTGAGCCGGCTGGGGCGAGCTCTGCCCCCACGGCCCAAGCGACTCCCGAGGTGCCCTTGCCTGATGCCGCCACCACAGCCGCTGGGGCGCAGCAGGCTCCACCTCAGGATACTGTGGTCACGCTGCCGTCTTGTCCTCCTACTCCACCAACTGCTGTTTTCCCGACTCCTCCTAATGTTCTGGATCGTGCTGCTGTCGAACTAGACCGTCTGCGGCAGGATCTTCTGGGTGCCGACCCTTGTTTAGTGGTCGGGCGCTTGGAGCTGCCTTCCGGCTGGATTTGCTCTAACGCTTCGATTCGGGCGGCGCTGGTCTAGGCCTCGACGGCTTGCGACGAGGAGAAGCAGGCCGTCCATGGGGCGAAGGCTACTCGCGACGCCACCCTGGGGGAGGTGGCTAATGTCCGAGGTCGCTGCAAGGCGCTGGAGAGCGAGCTGCAGGGCCTGCGGGACCAGCTCGCCGAGGAGTTTGGCCTTCACCAAGAGCAGGAGGAAGGCATGAAGGCTCGCGAGGCGACCGTCAAGGACCGGGACGTCAAGCTCAAGAAGCGCCATGACCGCCTAGGCGCGCTGGAGCAAGAGTTGGAGGCGAGGAAGGTCGAGCTGGACGTCAAGGCACGGGTTCTTGCCGAGGATCGTGTGGCCTTCACGGAGATGGAGGTGAAGGCTCGCACCTTGCTGAAGACGCTTTATGACAGCAGCCTGGAGAGCCCATTGGCCGGCGCCGAGGACGGCCCCGCCAAGCTGCTTCCCTTCCTGGTTCGTGCTCTTGAAGATGTCACCCTTGGCCTTGGCCCTACGGCTGAGGCCGAGGCGCGCGTCTTGTCTTCTGCAGCGCTGACGCGGGTCCTTACCCACATCTATCTTCGCGACCCCAACATCGACCTCGACAGCCTGCTGGAGCCAGCGAGCGGCAAGCTTGCCGCTGCCGCCGCTGAGGCCGTGAAGGGTCACGCGAGGCTCTACTGGGGAAGTTCCAGGCCTTCAGCACAAAGCTGAAGCGGGGCGCTGCCGGCCCTGCAGCTCCACAAGGCGAACCTGCTCCGCGCAGCTCCACCGCCGACAAGTGACTCCGTTGTGGCTCCCGTCCTGCTTTTAATTCCTGCACATGTACCATGCCTCGGGGAGGCGTTAAAACTTGCATTTGGTGTTGTGATAACAGTATGGACTGTAATATTTGCTTTTGAATTCCTTGAAATTTGCGCTATTCCTTCCTACTTGCTTATGTTCTACACCGGCAGAGCCCGGCCCCGCGCATACCTCAGCCGCCGTTAGCCCCGACCGGAAACCAGGATGGGACCAAGGCGTGAGGGGCTACGTGACAAGTTAGGCTCCTGAGTCACGATGCTCAGGAGTCCCCCTTGGCGCTCGAACAGCAAGTAGGGAGGTGAGATGTGGGGTGACTCCTTAGGGAGGTGAGATGTGGGTGGATCTACCGTTCTACGTCTGCAGAGCCCGACCCCGCGCATACCTCAACCGCCGTTAGCCTTTTGGAACTAAGGAGTGAGGGGCTACGTGACCAGTTAGGCTCCTGAGTCGCGATGCTCAGGAGTCCCCCTTGACGCTCAAACGGCCTTCGTACCTTGGCTCCACTCGGGGAGGGACGTGCGACGAACCAGGCCCGGGGGGGCCTGGCTGGGTGGCGTGCGTCTGGCCGTGACCCAGGCGCAGCCCCCGTGCCCAGCCCCCTCGCGCGGCACTCCCGAGGGGAGGCGTTGCGATGAGGCTAGACACTGAGCTCTGGGCTCCCTGAGGTTGATGCGGCCCGGGGCCACCCTCAGTTGTTTATCACCAGCGCGGAGCATAGCGCTTCCATATGTGTACGGGCATAGCCGTTCCTCGGCAGTGTCGTCAGCCAGCGCGGAGCATGGTGCTTCCACTGGTGCGTGGGAGGGGGCTCCCTCCGGGAGGAGCCCCCGAGGCGTGTACAGCCCCGCCCTCACATGTGGCTGGCACGGTAGGGCCTGACGAGGTGTATCTGGGCACCCGTGAGCCAGCGCGGGACTCACGGGGCCCTGCCTCAAGGCGGGCTGCGCCTGGCACTGGGCCTTATCTTGGGATGTGTTCCTGCAAATTTGGTTAGATGTCGGCGCTCTACGTCCTCGGGTCCCGGCCCTCGAGCTGGTCTCAGCCGTCGCTGGTATGCCAGGTCGCGATGCTGTGGTCAAGGCCAGAGGGTGAGGGCTGGAGAGCCGGTAGGAGCCCTGAGTCGCGATGCTCAGGTACCCCCCTTTAACGTGCAAGCTGCCGACATCAAGGAAGAAAAGGTGCCACGGACAGGCACCAAATAACAAGCACGATGGGTCGAATGCATGGTCCAAAGATAAATGCAAAAAAGGGGTACACGCCGCTGGGTCTGACCCACGCAGCCTAGGAATAATGCAGCCCTGAGGGCGCTCCCAGCTGGAAACGAAACTTGAAAGATGTCACTTGATAATGTTGACGACGAAGGGGTGTTGAAGTAGCAGGCGCGGTGGACTGTGGGAGCCGATCCTCACGAGCCCCCAGGCCCAGGAGCCTCGAGAGGCTCCGGGGGCGCTGGTGGCTCCTCGCAAACCATCTCCATCTCTGCCAGTACTGCAGAATGCATGGCCTCCCGAGCCTCCAGGATGCCCCTCATGAGGCGCTGGTACGTGGAGGCCACGTTCGGCAAGCCATAAGGCATGCGAACGTAGCTGTGGGGTGGACCTTCGCAGCGCCCCACTTGCGAGGGCTAGAGGCGCTCCTGAGAGGTGGCTTGGTTGAGCCCTGGTATGTCGATGCAGACGCGCAGCCCACCATCCTCGCCTGGATGGGGGCCCACAGCGGGTAAGCGGCGGCTGCCTCTAATGACTCTTGCCTCCTGTAGCTCCTGAATGGCCTTGCTGACGAACTCCTGGGGGTTTGGCCCTCCTTTCCCCGCTCCTTCTTGAGGGAAACGTGCTTCTAAACACGCCTCCAAGTGGTGCCCAAGCGCCTCCCTCGTGACTTTGGTGAGGTCGGCGGCCCTCCAGGGGAGAGCCCCCGAGCCCTGCCTATGCGATGGAAGGAGGTTCCCCTGGGCAGGCGCGGGCCCTGAGGGGCTTGCCTCTTGAGGGGCCGGGCCGGACCATGTTTTCTTCTTCTTGGGGGCGGTCTCGGGAAGCCTCCTGCTTCCGCGATCCAGGTCTTCCAGTGATGCGACCTGAAAGGCTCGTTCCAGGGAGCACACCGCGTCTTTCTCTACGCAGGGCACCGTGATGACTCCACCACTTCCTGGCATCTTGAGGACGTTGTAGCCGTGGTGGGTTACGGCCATGAACTTGGCCAGCGCTGGGTACCCGAGGATGGCATTGTAAGGCAGGCGAATGTGGGCGACGTCGAAGTCGATGAGCTCGGTGCGGTAGTTGTCGCGCGCCCCGAAGGTGACAGGGAGGCGGACCTGCCCAATCGGGACCGTGGAGCCGTCGGTGACTCCGGAGAAAGGCTTGGTTGGCTGAACCTGATTGTAGGGCACCTGGAGATTGTTGAATGTTTGCACGGACAGGATGTTGAGCCCTGCCCCGCCATCGGTGAGGGTCCTGGTGACTAGCACGTTGCTGATGATTGGGGAACAAAGCATTGGGAGGACTCCGGCGGTGGCCGCGCACTTGAGCTGATCCGCTGAGCTGAACGTGATGGTGCACGCCGACCACCTGAGAGGGCGCGTGGCCTCGAGCTTGGGGAGGACTGCATTTACTTCGCGGGTGAACTGCTTGAAGATGCGTTGAGAGGCTGGGGCTTGAGCTCCGCCTAGGATGCAGGCAATCGCACATGGCTCCTGGAAGCCCCCAGCCCCCTCGTCCTGATGACGGTCCTCATTTCTCCTTGGCTGCGGCGGCAGCGGAGGGAGGCCCGTGTTGCCCTTTGGGCGATCCTCGCGAGGCTGATCCCTCCAGTCTCCCTCGCAAGGCGGGTCCTGCCAGCGATCCCCGCGAGGTTGGTCGCGCCACCCTTGGCGGGGGCCGCGGTCTTCCCAGCGTCCTGCATTCCTTCCTCCTCCTCGGCCATAGCCCCGGTCGTTGCGGTCCGGACGTTGGCCGACCCTTCCTTCACGCACGGCTCGGAGCTCTTGTCATTCATTGGTGTTGTGGGTGGAGGTAGTGGTACACGCGGTACCGACTGCCCTTGGAAGATTCAAGCTGATCTCTGCCCGGCTTGGTGTCTGGTTCTGCCGCGAGCACGGCAGCCCCCTTGCGCTTCACATCCTTGGCCTTGGGTTTCTTCTCTTCTGGGTCTGCGGCAGGCAGCTCGAGGAGGGAGAGACGCCCTTCCTCAGCCCTGGCGCACTTGGTCGCCAAGTTGAACAGCTCCAAGGAAGTGCACGGGTCTTCATGCATCGCCAGCTCCTCCTTCATCTTGACGTCGCGCACGCCGTCGGAGAAGGCTGAGATGATGGCCTCCTCGGTCACCTTGGGAATCTTGAGGTGTGCATTGTTGAAGTGCTGGATGTACTTCTGCAGGGTTTCCCCTGGTTGCTGCTTGATACGGCGCATGTCGCTCACTGCGGGTGGCCGGTCGCGAGTACCCTGGAAGTTGGCAATGAAGCGGGTGCGCATCTCGTCCCAGGAGGAGATCATGCCTGGAGTAGGTTCAGGAGCCAGGTGCGGGCCCCATCCTTGAGCGCCATGGGAAACCAGTTCGCCATGACCTTCTCGTCTCCGTTGGCAGCCTCGATGCCCAGCTCGTAGAGCTGGAGGAACTCTTCGGGGTCAGCCGTACCGTCATAGCAAGGAGGCAGGACTGGCTTGAACTTGCCGGGCCACGCGACGCTGCGCAGCTCGGTGGTGAAGGCGCGGTAGCTTGCCGTGGCCACGGGAGGCCTTGGGTGACGAAGAGCTTGGTCCTGCGGGTCCCCACGCGCTGCAGCTAGGAGCAGCGTGGGGTCTTGACGTGCTGGAGCAGGAGCGTGGTCGCGACGAGCCAGAGCAGGGAGCGCTCGGGCAGCTTCTCGCGGGCGAGAGACTTCTTGGCAGCTCTGCTCTTGCCGCGGTGGCGCCTGACGGAGCGGGTTCCGCCCAGGGGCCATGCGCCTTGGGGCCAGGGCGCCTTCTTGAGGGGGAGGCGGCTGAGGCGCCCCCGGAGCTTCATCGCCTGCACAGGGTGGGGTGCGGTGCAACGGGACGGACGGCGCAGGAGAGCCCCCTGTGGCACAAACGAGCTCGGCGACACGGTCGAGCCATTCTTTGTAGACGTCGTCGACGGGACGGTAGCGCAGGAGCTCGTTTGCCACGATGAGCGCAGCTCGACCGTCTATGGGCGCGCGGAATGCGCGAGACGAAGAACCAGCTGGGGTGGGCGAGGGGGTAGCAGTGCGGCCATCTTGCCTCACGGAGGGATGCTGGGATGATGCTTGCTGCTCGTTCCCTGCCGGGCCGGTGGCGGCGTTGACAGCAGGTGACGGGGAACGACGAGGGCGCCCGCCGACGGGAGCCATCTGGGCGACGCGGGAAGCGAGGGCCGCTCGGCGCTCGGCGCAGGCCCGACGAGCGTCAGACATGGATACGATGGTCGGAGAAGAACAGGGCGACGGAAGATGAATTCCGGCGCACCCCTACCTGGCGTGCCAAATGTCGGATTTCGAATTCCGGCAGACCCTTGAGGTTCGAACACTAGGGTGCGCGCGGAGATTTCGCCCTCTACCTACCTGCACCCCACTGACTCGCTAGGATCTAAACTACGGAAGGAACAACACAAGAGACACAGAGTTTATACTAGTTCAGGCCACCATTGCGGTGTAATACCCTACTCCAGTGTGTGGTGTGGTGGATTGCCTCTTGGGCTGATGATGAACAATACAAGGAAGAACAGCCTCATGAGGGTCTGTTCTTGGCTGGGACGATGAACTGCTAGGAGGAGTTCAGTCGCACTCTCTACTGGTTTCTTGGTGAGGATCCTGTTCGTTCGATTCTAGTTCCTGGATTCTAGATGCTCGATGCTGGATGCTCTACCTTGTGGTGGCAAGTCCTATGTATAGGCAAAGGCCGTGGGCCTCTCCCCAAATATTGAGCGGGAAGGGCGCCAACAATTGGCCATTTTGAAGGGGAACATCTGGTACACTTATCCTGACTAAAGTTGGTCTTCGCCTGTCAAAGGCTCTGGTAGTGACGCCTACTTGGGCTCCACAATGACTTCCTTCCTGCCGTTGGGCTGGTCTTGGTCTTGTTACACTGAAATGGATGCCTTTGCTTGATGCTCTCGCCTGCGCTTGCTCCCTTTGCACCAAAGAGGAAAGGAGGACACTACGTGGGCTGGCGCCCGACTGGCACCCTTGGTCGTCATGGCTTGCGTCATGGGCACCTCGTGAGGTACCCCGCCTTGAACTCTCCACCTCCTGGTGAGCCAGCCTGATGAGGCCGTGCCTGAGGAAGCTCCTTGTCATCCGCCCCACGAGGCTTGGCCCCTCGCGAGGATCTTGAGCTTGTGTTGATGAAGATGGGCCGTGCTGGGCCCCCCTTTGTCATCGGTATGTTACTTGCCCGAGAATCGATCGTTGATATCTTCATACCTAGTTCAATCTCGTAACCGACAAGTCTCTTTACTCATTCCGTAATGCATCATTGATGTCTAATACACAACCTTCTTCTTGTAGACTTTGTTGGGCCTTCAAGTGTAGAGTTTTGTAGGGCAGTAGAAAATTTATCTCAAGTGGATGACCTAAGGTTTATCAATCCGTGGGAGGCATAGGATGAAGATGGTCTCTCTCAAACAACCCTGCGACCAAATAACAAAGAGTCTCTTGTGTCCCCAACACACCCAATACAATGGTAAATTGTATAGGTGGACTAGTTCAGCGAAGAAATGGCGATGCAAGTGCAATATGGATGGTAGATATAGGTTTTTGTAATTTGAAAATATAAAAACAGCAAGGTAGATAAAAGTGAGCGTAAACGGTATTGCAATGCTTTGAAACAAGGCCTAGGGTTCATACTTTCACTAGTGCAAGTTCTCTCAACAATGATAACATAATTGGATCATATAACTATCCCTCAACATGCAACAAAGAGTCACTCCAAAGTCACTAATAGCAGAGAACAAATGACGAGATTATTGTAGGGTACGAAACCACCTCAAAGTTATTCTTTTTGATCAATCCATTGGGATATTCCTATAAGTGTCACAAACAGCCCTAGAGTTCATAGTAAAATAACACCTTAAGACACACATCAACCAAAACCCTAATGTCACCTAGATACTCCAATGTCACCTCAAGTATCTACGGGTATGATTATATGATATGCATCACACAATCTCAGATTCATCTATTCAAACCAACACAAAGAACTTCAAAGAGTGCCCCAAAGTTTCTACTGGAGAGTCAAGACGAAAACGTGTGACAACCCCTATGCATAGATTCCCAAGGTCACGAACCCGCAAGTTGATCACCAAAACATACATCAAGTGGATCAATAGAATACCCCATTGTCACCACAGGTATCCCACGTAAGACATACATCAAGTGTTTTCAAATCCTTAAAGACTCAATCCGATAAGAAAACTTCAAAGGGAAAACTCAATCCATTACAAGAAGGTAGAGGGGGAGAAACATCATAAGATCCAACTATAATAGCAAAGCCCGCGGTACATCAAGATTGTGCCAAATCAAGAACACGAGAGAGAGAGAGAGAGATAGAGAGAGAGAGATGAAACACATAGCTACTGGTACATACCCTCAGCCCCGAGAATGAACTACTCCCTCCTCACCATGGAGAGTGTTGGGATGATGAAGATGGCCACCGGTGATGGATCCCCCCTCTGGCAGGGTGCCAGAACAGGGCCCCGATTGCTTTTTGGTGTTGAGGGAGTCCCGGACTATGGGGTGTCCAGATAGCCGAACTATCATCTTTGGCCGGACTCCTAGACTATGAAGATACAAGATTGAAGACTCCATCCCGTGTCCGGATGGGACTTTCCTTGGCATGGAAGGCAAGCTTGGCGATATGGATATGTAGATCTCCTACCATTGTAACCAACTCTGTGTAACCCTAGCCCTCTCCGGTGTCTATATAAACCGGAGGGTTTTAGTCCGTAGGACGAACAACAATCATACCACAGGCTAGCTTCTAGGGTTTAGCCTCTCTGATCTCGTGGTAGATCTACTCTTGTACTACCCATATCATCAATATTAATCAAGCAGGAGTAGGGTTTTACCTCCACCGAGAGGGCCCGAACCTGGGTAAAAACATCGTGTCCCTTGTCTCCTGTTACCATCCGCCTAGACGCACAGTTCGGGACCCCCTACCCGAGATCCGCCGGTTTTGACACCGACATTGGTGCTTTCATTGAGAGTTCCTCTGTGTCGTCACCTTTAGGCCTGATGGCTCCTTCGATCATCAACAACGACGCGGTACAGGGTGAGACTTTTCTCCCCGGATAGATCTTCGTATTCGGCGGCTTTGCACTGCGGGCCAACTCGCTTGGCCATCTGGAGCAGATTGAAAGCTACGCCCCTGGCCATCATGTCAGATTTGGAAGTTTGAAATATACGGCTGACGTCCGCAGAGAATTGATCTTCGACGGGTTTGAGCCACAGCCAAGCGCGCCGCACTGTCTCGATGGGTATGATCTAGCTCTGCCGCCGGACAGTACCTTGGAGGCCGCACAAGTGTCCGCTCCGACCCTTAGCTCGGAGCCGACTGCGCCAACCGAGGACGGGTGGCTGGACACCGCCTCGGGGGCTGCTACCTCTATGGCGATAGAGCCGAATACCAACCCTGTCCTTTGTGAAGCCCGTGACTCCAAGGTGCCGGACTCCTCTCCGGACTCCGAACCTTCCGCTCCCCTGCCAATCGAATCCGATTGGGTGCCGATCATGGAGTTCACTGCTGCGGACATCTTTCAGCACTCGCCCTTTGGCGACATCATGAATTCGCTAAAGTGTCTCTCTTTATCAGGAGAGCCCTGGCCGGATTATGGTCAGGACGGTTGGGATGCGGACGACGAAGAAATTCAAAGCCCACCCACCACCCAGTTCGTAGCCACTGTCGATGACTTAATCGACATGCTAGACTTCGACTCCGAAGACATCTACGGTATGGACGACGATGCAGGAGACGACCAAGAACCAGCGCCTACAGGGCACTGGAAGGCCACCTCGTCATATGCCATTTACATGGTGGACATCCCAAAGGATGGGAATGGCGATGGAACAACGGAGGACGACCCCTCCAAGAAACAGCCTAAGCTCCGGCGTCAGCGCCTCCGCTCTAAATCCCGCCACAGCAAAAATGGAGATTCCGGCACCGGAGACAATAACACCCCGGACAGTGCCGAAGACAACCCCCTCCAGCAGGATTCAGCGCAGGAGGATGGAGAAGCCAGCCCTCATGAGAGAGCGGCAGACAGAGAGGTTGAGGACGATAATTATATGCCTCCCTCCGAAGACGAGGAAAGCCTTAACGACGACGAATTTGTCGTGCCCGAGGATCCCGTCGAACAAGAGCATTTCAAGCACAGGCTTATGGCCACGGCAAGCAGCCTCAAGAAAAAGTAGCAACAGCTTAGAGCTGACCAAGACTTGCTAGCCGACAGATAGACTAAAGTCCTTGCGGCCGAAGAGTATGAACTCGAACGCCCCTGCAAGAGCTACCCAAAACGCAGACTGCTACCCCGACTAGAGGAGGAAGCACCTAAACCTACTTCACCAGTGCATAATACGGCCGACCGGCCACCTTGCGGCCGCAACAGAGAGGCCTCTCGGCCCTACACTCAAGCCGTACCCCGGCGCCGCCCAAAAAATACCAAGGCGCGGGAAAATGCGCCAGACCTGTGGGATATACTCGAGGACAGGGCAAGGCAAACAAGATCGATCTATGGATCGCGTGGGCGCCCCATGATACGTGATGATAACCGTCACGCCGGATACAGCGATTCCGGCCGGGCCAACCATAGTAGACAAAGCTCATTTGAGCTGCGTCGTGATATAGCCCAATACAGAGGTGCCGCACACCCACTATGCTTCACAGACGAAGTGATGGATCATCAAATCCCTAAGGGTTTCAAACCCGTAAACATTGAATCTTACGACAGCACAAAAGATCCGGCGGTCTGGATCGAGGACTATCTCCTCCATATCCACATGGCAAGCGGTGACGATCTACACGCCATCAAATACCTCCCACTCAAACTTAAAGGACCAGCATGGCATTGGCTCAATAGCTTGCCAGAAGAGTCAATCAGTTGTTGGGAAGACCTGGAAGCCGCATTCCTCGACAACTTCCAGGGCACTTATGTGCGACCACCAGACGCCAATGACCTAAGCCACATAATTCAGCAGCCAGAAGAATCGGCCAGACAATTTTGGACACGGTTCCTAACCAAGAAAAATCAAATCGTCGACTGTCCGGATGCAGAGGCCCTTGCATCCTTCAAACCCAACATCCGCGACGAGTGGCTTGCCTGGCACCTAGGACAGGAAAAGCCAAAATCCATGGCAGCCCTCACAACACTCATGACCCACTTCTGCGCGGGAGAGGATAGCTGGCTAGCTCGTAGTAACAACATCACCAAGAGCCCTGGTAATTCGGATACCAAGGACACCAACGGCAGGTCACGTTGCAACAAGCACAAGCGCCACATTAATGGTGACAATACTGACGATACGGCAGTCAATGCCGGATTCAGAGGCTCTAAACCCGGTCAGCGGAAAAAGCCATTCAAAAGAATTACTCCGGGCCCGTCCAATTTGGACCGAATACTCGATCGCTCGTGCCAGATACACGGCACCCCCGAAAAGCCAGCCAATCACACCAACAGGGATTGTTGGGTGTTCAAGCAGGCAGGCAAGTTAATTGCCGAAAACAATGACAAGGGGCTGCATAGCGATGACGAGGAGGAGACCCGGCCGCCGAACAATAGAGGACAGAAGGGTTTCCCCCCACAAGTGCAGACAGTGAACATGATATACGCAACCCACATACCCAAAAGGGAGCAGAAGCGTGCACTCAGGGACGTATATGCGATGGAGCCAGTCGCCCCAAAGTTCAATCCATGGTCCTCCTGCCCGATCACTTTTGATCGAAGGGACCACCCCACTAGCATCCGCCATGGCGGATTCGCCGCATTGGTTCTAGATCCAATCGTCGACGGATTTCACCTCACTAGAGTCCTGATGGACGGCAGCAGCAGCCTGAACCTGCTTTATCAGGATACAGTGCGCAAGATGGGCATAGACCCCTCAAGGATTAAACCCAAAAAGATGACCTTCAAAGGCGTCATACCAGGTGTAGAGGCCAACTGTACAGGCTCAGTTACACTTGAAGTGGTCTTCGGATCCCCGGATAACTTCAGAAGCGAGCAGTTAATCTTCGACATAGTCCCGTTCCGCAGCGGCTATCATGCACTGCTCGGACGAACCGCATTTGCAAAGTTCAATGCGGTACCACACTACACATACCTCAAGCTCAAGATGCCAGGCGCTCGAGGAGTCATTACGGTCAACGGAAACACCGAACGCTCTCTTCGAACGGAGGAGCATACAGCGGCTCTCGCGGCGGAAGTACAAAGCAGCCTCTTAAGGCAACTCTCGAGTCCGGCTGATAAGCGGCCGGACACCATCAAGCGCGCCCAGAGTAACCTACAACAAGACCGCCTGGCACGTTTCGAGCACGCGTAGCAATGCGGCCCCAACCCCAGCCCTCACGAAATCGCGAGACCAGTACCACGCGTACATAACTACGCTCTAGAGATACCATGGGCATAGGTGTAGGGGCACGACCATGGCATGCCCGGAGAGCGGCTCAACTGCACCAGGGGCTCCCAATTGTGTCATTTTTTTCTTATTCGCAGGACTCCGTGTTCCAGAAGCCCTGTCCGGCAGTAGAATTGCCGAACTCACGATGCAACAGCCAGGGAAGCAGAAAAGCTACGTCGAGTGTCCAGGTGGTCTCTATTACGAGCAGTATACCTGTTTTACATACCATCCCGCAGCCTACCCCTGGAGGGGGACATGTTAAATAGTCCCACCCCTTGCTTATCGCACTATTTGCATCGTTCTGCTTTCATTGCAGTATTTTTTAATAAACAATGCATAGCTTTTTGCCTACTATTGCATTCCTTTTTTTATCTATATATGTTCACTTATGACATGTTGCATCCATACGCTTTGGTACGGCCAAATACACCAGGGGCTTAAGTTCCCAAAAATATGGTGTGATAAGTCCGAACACTTTCACAAGTGCGGCACCCCGAACTTATAGCATTATATGCATCGGCTCTGAATCATGTCTTGGGTCAATAGTTGGGTTTGCCCGGCTCCCATGTTTTGGTACCTTACGTTCCGTTATATCGGCTAAGGTAGCGTTGGGAGAACCACTGCGATTGTGCCCCAGTTGAGCTGGGTTGAGCACCTCAGTGGAGAAAGCTAAAACTGACCGTCATGATAGGGCGAGAGCCGGTCGCTGTTCGAGTGGTTTTTTCAAGTCCCTAAAGACTTATGCCGCTTAGAGCGAGGAGCCGGCTTTGTCCGGCCCAGGCGTGGATAGCGCCCCGAATTCGGTCTTCCGAACACTAGGGGCTTCGTCGAAATTTAAAATTATAGAATTCTATGGCTAAGTGAGAGTGTTCAAGCATTATAAGTCCGGTTGCCTCGTTCGTTGTGTTGAGCGCCTCCCTCGAAGGACCCAAAAATGGGAACAAGAGCGCTCAAGTTTATCCCGAACACCCTAGCACTCGTGGCATGGGGGCTGAAGCCAACGACTTGCCATCTCTCAAAATTTCATAAACGACCGCAAAGAAGGTAATATTTTAAATTAACAAGCGTTGCTTAGCGCATATGAACAAAGTTTTCAGCGCACAGGATAACAAATGCGAGTCTACTCAAAAATTACATCTTTGGAGCACTCACCCGCTATAAGGCGGCCACCCTTCAGGACACCCTTATAGTACATTTCGGGCATGCGATACTCCTTGCATGGCGGTGGCGCGTCCGTCACAAGCTTCTCGGCATCCATCTTGCCCCAGTGCACTTTAGCGTGGGCAAGGGCCCGACGGGCACCTTCGATGTAGATGGAGCACTTGACGACTTCAATCCGTGGACAGGCGTCCACTAGCTGCCGCACCAGCCCGAAGTAGCTCCCAGGCATGGCCTCCTTCGGCCACAGCCGAGCTATGAGGCCCTTCATGGCCTGTTCGGCCACCTTATGGAGCTCGACCAGCTGCTTCAGCTGGTCGCTCAAGGGCACCGGGTGTCCGGCCTCAGCATACTGAGACCAGAATACCTTCTCCGTCGAGCTCCCTTACTCGGCCCGGTAGAATGCGGCGGCGTCGGACACACTGCGGGGCTGATCTGCGAATGCTCCTGGAGTGCTCCGGATTCGGGTAAGTAACAAGTAATTCACTTTCACGTGCTTGCTTTGCATGAAGAATGCCTTACCCACCGCTATCTTCTTTAATGCCTCAATTTTCTGGAGGGCTTTTTGGGCTTCCGCCTTAGCGGCTTTGGCACTCTCAAGAGCCGAGGCGAGCTCGGACTCTCGAGTCTTCGAGTCACGCTCCAAACTCTCGTGTTTTTCCACGAGAACCTGGAGCTCTTGCCGCACCTCCGCCACCCGTGCCTCCTGCTTCTCTCGCTCGGTGCGTTCCGCGACCGCATTTCTTTCGGCCTTGGACACCGCTTCCTTCAGGGTCACCACCTCGTTTGTGGCCCCTGCAATACTCACGTTATTCCTGTCATTTTTTGCAACCCAATCCATTCTATAAGGTATTACTTTAATAAGGTATTACTTACCTTCCTTGTCCTCGAGCTGCTTCTTGGCAAAGCCGAGCTCGTTCTCGGACCGCTCGAGGTCCTGCTTCAATGCATTGACCTCCGCAGTCAGTGCTGCAGAGGTCAGCAATGCAGCCTGCATTCCCATATTGACATGCTTATGTTAGACTCCTGCGTGTATCTTTTTAGATCCTCAGTTCGGCTTTTCTTTTCGAACACCAAACTGAGCATCAGGGGCTACTGTCTATGCGGTACTATTTTTTACATATCTTAATTACATACCTCAAAGCCTATTAGAAGGCTGGTACAGGCTTCAGTCAGACCGCTCTTGGCGGACTGAACCTCATGGATCACCGCACTCATAACAGTGCGGCGCTCCTCGTCGATGGAGGCGCCGTTAAGCGCCTCTAGAAAAATTATATGGTGCCTCCGGTTGGACGGAGGCCGCCGGCGTCGCACCCTTGCCCTTCTTACGAAGGGCCCGCCCGCCGGACTTCGGAACCACTACAGGTTCCGGTACGGAGTCCGGCACAGGGCCGGACTTAGAGACCTCTGGGGTTTTACCCTCTTTGCGCCCGGAATCCGGGAGGTCGCCTTGCGGCGCCTCCAGGACCACCTCCTCCTGGTTGGGCCCCCTTTGGGACTCCACCGCGGCATCATCTGCGACACGGGGGGAGGAGGCGGTCAGAAGTGAAGTGCTATCCACATCCGACGAATCCAGGGAGCCGCTCGACGAAGCGGGGAGCTCGTCCTTGGGCGGGCTACATGGTTGTATTCGGCGTTAAAAGACACTACGTGACAAAGGAAAAATCATGAGTTATTCTAGAATCCGGACACTTACGATCTCGCCTGGGGCTTGGCCCTCGAGGGCCAACCCTCTTCGCCTTCATCGGCGTTGGTGGAAAAGTCCAGAGGAAGGGTCCTTCCCTTCTTGGACCCTCTGGCCTCCCCAGTTGGGGAGGCCTTCCTTTTCTTCTCTCCCCCCACTGGGGGAGAAGCCTCTTTTTCCTCCTCCCCGTCTCCGCGGGGGGAGTCTGCCTCGGAGTCATCGGACGATGAGTCCGACAACACCTGGCGCCGGGAACTCCTTCGGGTTCCCGTGGCCTTCTTCTTGGCCTTCTTCTCCGGCACCATGTAAGGCACCGGAACCAGCAGCCCCGTCAATCGGGCGTCCGTTGGGTCTTCTGGTAAGGGAGCCGGACAGTTAACCTGTCCGGACTTCTTCTGCCAGGCCTGTCAAAGGTAGGGGAGTTTAGATCCCGCATAGAGTCAAACTATGAAAAGCAAGTACCCCATAAAGGGTGAAATAGCTTACCTCGCCGGCTTGATGCTGCGAGCTGAATCCGCGATCTTTGGTAGCGGATGAGGGGGCTTCGGCGCCCTTGAAAAGCACCCTCTAGGCGTCTTCGTACGTAGTGTCGAAGAGCCTGCTCAAGGTCTGGTGCTGTGCCGGATCAAACTCCCACAAGTTGAAAGCCCGTTGTTGGCACGGGAGGATCCGGCGGACGAGCATGACCTGAACTGCGTTGACAAGCTTGACCATCTTGTTCACAAGGTTTTGGACGCAGGTCTGGAGTCCGGTCAGCTCTTCCAAATCACCCCATGTCAGGCCCTTCCCTTTCCAGGAGGTGAGCCGTGTGGGGATTCTAGATCTGAATTCGGGGGCTGCTGGCCATTCAGGGTCATGCAGCTCAGTGATGTAGAACCACCCCGATTGCCACCCTTTGATGGTTTCCACGAAGGCGCCCTCGAGCCATATGACATTGGGCATCTTGCCCACCATGGAGCCTCTGCAATCCGCCTGCTGGCCGCCCACTACCTTCGGCTTGACATTGAATGTCTTCAGCCATAAGCCGAAGTGGGGCTTGATGCGGAGGAAGGCCTTGCACACAACGATGAACGCTGAGATATTGAGGATGAAATTTGGGGCCAGATCATGGAAATCCAGGCCGTAATAGAACATGAGCCCCCGGACAAAGGGGTGGAGTGGGAAGCCTAGTCCATGGAGGAAATGGGGAAGGAACACCACCCTCTCATGGGGCCTGGGGGTGGGGACGAGCTGCCCCTCGTCTGGAAGCCGGTGCGCAATGTCGTTGTGCAGGTATCCGGCTTTCCTCAACTTTTTGATGTTCCCCTCCGTTACGGAGGAGGCCATCCACTTGCCTCCCACTCCGGACATGGCTAGGGAAGGTTGAGGCGAGATGTGCGGACTTGGGCGCTGGAGCTCGAGTGCGCGGAAATGGATAAGCAAAGGAGGAAGAAGGCGTAGGTAAAAAGGTGGATCCTTATGCCCTTATATATAAGGACGAACGAAACTATGCGTCCCCACCAGCCTAGCAAAACTCGCTTATCTACCAAGCACCATAATCACTGGCACGGTTGGGTTACCCACGCCCGTATTGATGAGAATCCCGGAATAAGGGGAAATGATCTCTGCTTCGACAAGATGTGCCAAGGAAACCGCTTCGCTAAACGCGCTGAGGTGGAACCATGAAAACGATTTGAATAAAGGCTTGGCCATGGTGTGATGTCACGCCACAGAATACGTCATAAGAATTAACTTGTGTAAATATTATTCTCTCTATGGTGGTATGTGGAACTTATTTTGCAGAGCCGGACACTATCCTTGTGTTCAAAATCTTCTATGGAGTATTCGGAGGAGGAACCCGCCTTGCAATGCCGAAGACAATATGCGCGCCGGACTAGTCGTCATTGAAGCCTGGTTCTGGGGCTACTGAGGGAGTCCCGGACTATGGGGTGTCCGGATAGCCGAACTATCATCTTTGGTCGGACTCCTAGACTATGAAGATACAAGATTGAAGACTCCGTCCCGTGTCCGGATGGGACTTTCCTTGGCGTGGAAGGCAAGCTTGGCGATACAGATATGTAGATCTCCTACCATTGTAACCAACTCTGTGTAACCCTAGCCCTCTCCGGTGTCTATATAAACCGGAGGGTTTTAGTCCGTAGGACGAACAACAATCATACCATAGGCTAGCTTCTAGGGTTTAGCCTCTCTGATCTCGTGGTAGATCTACTCTTGTACTACCCATATCATCAATATTAATCAAGCAGGAGTAGGGTTTTACCACCACCGAGAGGGCCCGAACCTGGGTAAAAACATCGTGTCCCTTGTCTCCTGTTACCATCCGCCTAGACGCACAGTTCGGGACCCACTACCCGAGATCCGCCGGTTTTGACACCGACAGGTGTCTATAGAGGCTTGCTGTCACGACCGGTTTTTCAATAAAAAGCTTATTGAGAAACCGACCTTTATATAGACCAGTATAGGAAAAATCCTTCTTACTAGTAGACAAATACTTGATACAGAAGTCCAGTAGCATTAAATATTATACAGGGTTGAGCTGAGGTTGCTCAACCGTTTATGACAAGCACGCCAATATATTACATAAAGGCGGATATGACACAAGGGTGTGGTGGCATACTACTGACTCGTAATAAAAGTTGTGGTGGATATGTCACAGTGGAGTGGGTAACAAGACTCCTAATCTTGCAGCTCATCGAGCATCGAAGTGAGGCTCGATGAATTTATTCGGGTAGCGGAAGCGTGTATGTTACAAGTGACCAAATCCAGAATCGCACGGGACTGACTGGGACTCCTCTAGGCGTCGGACTCGCTATCGTACTCTTCATCCATGAGATCGCCTTCATCAACATCTGGCCAAATCAACAAGCCAGGCGAGTACTTTGAATGTACTCGCAAGACAGTTCGGACATAAGATATAACAAATGCAAACGTGATGCACCATGAGCAGTTAGCAATGCACACTCTAACAATAAATTTGCACGGCATGTCAAATAAAAGGAAGTCGGGCGGTAGTCCTCCCGAAATCTCAATAAAATAACTGAAAACCGATCGGCTGTCTGAAGCGACGCCTCAAAAGGTAAATAAACAAATTGACATTCCGCAGTCGGGCGTTTGGGCGACACCACATAAAGGGCTTATATTGGAATGTAAATGACAGTGCGTGCCACAGTCGGACGTCTACGCGACATCTCGAAAAGGGCTTATAATGAAAATAAATAACAGTGATGCCACAGTCGGACGTCTAAGCGACATCACTGAAAGGGCTTATAATGAAAATAAATGAAAAGGGTGCCACAATCGGACATCTAAGCGACATCATAGAAAGGGCTTATAATGAAAATAAATGACAAGAGTGCCACAGTCGGACATCTGAGCGACATCACAGAAAGGGCTTATATTTCATCATCCATATTCAATAAATTCATGAAGATAAATCACTCACAGGAAATAATCAGTACATAATAATAAACGGGTTAGTCCATCCACAGGAGTAATCATTTAACCGGACTAAACGCTCATGTTTGTTCACCGGAGACTTGTCAGTAAGACTGACACTGAGACTGACAAAGATAAGTTGAACACAGTCCTTGACCAAGATACAGTTACTTGAATGATTTTGACTCTGCAGAGTTTGTACTATTTAACCACAGCCAACGGATTTCAGTAGTCACGAAGGACTAGTTCCGTTTACGATATTTCAGTAGAAACACATCTAACCAGTACACACCCATTTCCACCTCACGATGCCAGGAATCACCCTAGGCAACGTTCAAGAAAAACTTTGAGACGGGGAGGCTACAACCTCGAATAGCATGGGATCAAATTTATATACGCACGCTCTAAGGGGTGCCCCCCTCTCGGTCCCAACTAGAAACACCCATGCCCCCTGACTGGATGACTGGCTTTAATCCAAGGCCATTGAACCCTCATCACGAACTCTCTATCTGGTGTGTACGAGGAAAGTGGTTTGCAACTTAGTAAACCATATTCTGTGCAGAAAACATGCGGTAGCACAAAAAGAAGGAATGGATGATAACGTGGCTTGATCCACGTTAACACTGGAGTTGAATGGTTTGGCATAATACGCATGCTTCAACATTGCCATCTTACCACCTCTCATGTCACCACATGATCATGTAAACTCACATCAAAATCATATGGAGTTTCGAAGCTCACTTGCCTCATCTTTGCAGGCAATATAACACTTATTGCTGTGCATATAAACATGCCATGAACTGACTACCCAATGCAAACATGAAAAACACTCATCATATCAAAGGTTCAAACATGCTTGCCTGGTTCGGAGTAGTCGGAGTCTAGCTCGGTGAAGTTCGCGGTTCCGTCACCTCCTCCGGTATCTACGCTATAATGAAAATACGCACTAACGTAAATACCGTGTGTGCACCAAAAAGTGTTCCAAATATTTTTCAAATAAATATGATAAAAAACTAGACAGAAAAATAAAGGTGACAGAAAAAGAATCAATCAAAAATCATTTTCTGTTTAAAAGTTATTAAAGATTTTGCCTAGGGACCTGTATGTAATGAAACAGAAACTTTCTAGGGGGCAGAATAGAAAAGGACAAAAAAACGTTTCAGATTGAAAGCGTATTTGCTCGAAGGCGCTTTCCAAAAAAACAGTTCGAGTATAAAAGAGAGGCTGACGATGGGGTCCCACTCGTCAGGTTTAAAAGTTGGAGGGAGAAAAACAGAGCGCGCCGGCGCCCGAAGGCCGCGGTGGTCGCCGGCGGCGATCCATGGCGAGTTAGGAGGAGTGGATGGTACCTACGGGTTCCTTGGGTTCTTCCGCACCTGTGGGTGGTGGAGTTGGTCGTCGGCGAGCACCACGTCGACGGCGGCCTCAACTCCAGCGGACGGTGGTTCGGGTGTTGTTGGATCTCGTTGGGGAGGGCTGCAAGCTTCAAATTGGGGCATGGGTTAGTGGAGTGGGTGCACTAGGATGCCACTGGTACAACGAGAGAGGCGGGGGTGCATGCACTCGAGCTAACCTTGCCGGAGCCCGAAGCAGATCGGGGCGGCCGGAGATGGAGGAGAAGGCCTCCTCGGGGTCCTCCTAGTGCCTTGGCAGGGCTCTGGTGAGGTGGAGGGAGTAGTGCTGGTCGAGGGTGAGCTCGGGGTGGCTATTTATAGCTGGCCCGAGGCGGTTCCCGCGAACGGGATAACTCCGGCGGTGATTACGGCGATGCAGTGGCTGGACGGGTGGTTTAGGTGGCTGGGCATCAACGTGGTGATCCACTGGTTTCATTCAGACGCTAACCTTGGTTTGATTAGGCTTGCTCTGCGGTTTCGACGGAACGGCACTTCGCGGGCCCGTCGGCGGCAGAGAGTGCATCCTGTGCTTGCCGAGCCACGGCGACGGTGCTGCGGTGTGCGCTGGCAAGCAGACGGCCGCGCGGAGGCCTCGGGTGGTTTGGGCGGTGCTGGACAGCGCAGAAAGCTAGAGCTGAACTCTGCCGGCCGCCACGGGTGGCTCTGCCACCGCAGAAGTTGCCGGCGTCGGCGAGGCACGCTACTACCGACACTTGCGCCCATCCAAGAGAGTGTGTGGTGCTCTGGATAAGGAGGAGGAGCAGTGTGCAAAGCGCCAGAGCATGCACTGGTGAGATCGACGCCAAGTCTCTGAAGAAAACGACACTGACTGTCGAACTGAAACACTGAATTTCTGAACATGTACAGTAACAGTGCAGGCCAGGTGTTCGATGAAATGATTTTCGCATGTGGAGAATTTATCTGGAGCTGATATTTGGTGAGGTGGCCTCTCAATGCACCTAGGGGCTGCCTGATTTTTGGTAGAATTTTTGTAGAAGAGAAAATATGAATTTCATCAAAATGATGAATCTGGTCCAAACTTGCAGTGAGCAAAACTTGAAAAATTTGAACTGTGGAAGAGTGGATCTTGATGGATCTAGGTTGGGGGTGCTAAGGACTAGCCAGAGAAGTTGGCCTCTCTTTCCCATGTTGCTTCATTCTCGGTGTGATTGCTCCACTGAACTCTGAAAAACTTGATTGTTTTCTGACGGGTCCTCCTTTCGGACTCCTCCAATATTTTTATTGGATGTTCCCTGTAGGTGAGGTCTGGTTGCACGTCAATGTCTTCATGGGATACATGCTTCTCCGGGTTGCTTACGCACTTCCTCAACTATGATACATGGAACACGTCGTGGACGTCTGACAATTCTGGGTAGGTCTAGCTGGTAGGCTACGGTACCTCTTCGTGCAACTACACAGAATGGTCCGATGAATCTTGGTGCTAGCTTTCCTTTAACCTTGAATCGTTGCAAGCCCCTCATAGGAGATACTCGCAGGTACACATACTCACCGGGTTCAAAACTGACTCCTTGATGTTTTTGATCGTAATAGCTCTTCTATCGAATTTGAGCTATCTTGAGTCGGTCTCTGATTAGTTTAACTTTCTCCTCGGCTTCCTTGAGCATGTCTGGGCCGAAGATACGGATGTCTCCGGTCTCTGACCAATTTAGCGGGGTACGACATCTCCGCCCGTACAAGGCTTCGAAGGGTACCATTTCTAGGTTGGCTTGGTAACTGTTGTTGTATGCGAACTCTGCATATGGCAAGCTTTCTTCCCAACTGGTTCCATAGGTGAGGACACATGTCCTCAACATGTCTTCTAGAATTTGGTTTACCCATTCAGTTTGACCATCCGTCTGGGGGTGGTATGTTGTACTGAATGCTAGTTGAGTTCCCAGAGCCTGTTGTAAGTGATCCCAAAATCTAGAGACGAATTGGGTGCCTCTGTCAGATATTATAGTCTTTGGGACTCCATGCGGGCAGATGATACGGGCAAGATAAAGCCTGGCAAGCTTCTGAGTGGTGTGGGTTGTCTTCACCGGGATGAAGTGTGCCACCTTAGTCAGTCTATCTGTGAAGACCCATATGGCATCATTTCCGTGTCGTGACCGAGGTAGTCCAACAATAAAATCCATTCCAATCTCGTGCCATTTCCACTCGGGTATCTTGTTTGACTGTAATAGTCCGGCAGGTTTCTGGTGCTCCCTTGATGCGTTGACATGAATCACAACATGCAATGAACGTGGCTATGTCCCTTTTCATACCGTGCCACCAAAATTTTTCCTAAAGGTCCTTGTACATTTTTGTTCCTCCAGGTTGGATTGAATATGGAGCGATGTGGCCTTCAGCTAGAATTTGCTGTTTAAGGTCCTCGATATTTGGTACGCAAAGTCTATCTCCGTACCACAATATTCCCTGCTCGTCTATGACGAATTCTGAGGCCTTGCCCAAACTCACTTTCCTTTTTATGCCTTCAATGTTGGGGTGTCCATGCTGAGCCTCCTTAATCTGCTCTATCAGGGTAGCCTGTATTTCCAAATCCGACATACTGCCTTCGGTGACCACCACCAAGTTGAGTTTGGCAAACTCCTGCTGAAATTCAGGTCTCAAATTTGGTAGACTGTCGTTGCCCAATCTGGGGTTCCGATTAAGAGCATCCGCCACTACATTTGCTTTTCCTGGATGGTAGTGAATGCCAACATCATAATATTTCACCAATTCCAACCAGCGTCGTTGTCGCAAGTTGAGTTCTGGTTGTGTGAAAATATATTTGAGGCTTTTATGGTCCGTATATATTTCACAACGGTTCCCAAGAAGAAAGTGTCTCCACTCCTTGAGTGCATGAATGACTGCTACCAATTCCAGGTCATGAGTGGGATAATTTTCTTCATGCTTTCGTAATTGCCTGGAAGCGTATGCGACTACTTTGCCTTCTTGCATTAATACACATCCGAGGCCCTTCCGGGATGTGTCACAATATATTTCAAAATTTTGTGTATGTCTGGTACAACCAATACTGGTGCCGTTGTTAATTTCTTTTTGAGTTCTTGGAAACTTTTCTCGCAAGCTTCAGTCCATACAAACTTTTTATCCTTCTTTAGTAACTGCGTCATTGGTTTTGCTATGGTGGAGAATCCTTCAATAAATCTTCGGTAGTATCCCGCCATTCCCAAGAAACTTCCTACATCCGTTACGCTGGCTGGTGGTTTCCAGCCAAGTATGGCCTTGACCTTTTCCGGGTCTACGACAACACCTTCTTGGGTTAGTACGTGGCCTAGAAAACCAACCTGTCTTAACCAAAATTCACATTTGCTGAACTTGGCATACAATTGATGTTTCCTTAGTTCTCCCAGTACAATCCTGAGATGTTCATCGTGCTCTTCTGGTGTCTTGGAGTATACCAGAATATCGTCAATGAATACCACAACAAATTTGTCCATAAATTTCATAAATACTTTGTTCATGAGGTGGACAAAATATGCGAGGGCGTTTGTCAGTCCAAACGGCATTACTGTAAACTCATATAGTCCGTATCTTGAAGTAAACGTTGTCTTGGGAATATCCTCTGTCCGTACTTTTAATTGATGATATCCCGACCTCAAATCAATTTTTGAGAAGACCTTGGCTTGCGCGAGCTGGTCAAACAAGTCATTTATCCGCGGCATTGGATATTTGTTTTTGATGGTGACCATGTTGAGTGCTCGATAGTCTATACATAATCTTAGTGTCCCATCCTTTTTCTTGGCAAATAATACTGGTGAACCCCAAGGTGAGGAGCTGGCTCGAATAAATCCTTTGTCCAGTAACTCTTTTGTTTGCTTCTTTAATTCTACCAACTCAGAGGGTGCCATTCTATAGGGCTTCTTGTAAATGGGCGTGGTTCCAGGTGCTAGCTCAATGATGAACTCTATTTCTCGGTCTGGCGACATGCCTGGTAGCTCTTCGGGAAATACGTCGGGGAACTCACATACCACTGGAACTTTGCTTAACTCTGAAATGTCCACCTTGTTCAACCTTGGTTGCCATGATATCTGTCTTTCCTGAGCTGAAATTTTTATTGTCTTCCCATGATGATGGGTAAGAATTACAGTCCGATTGAAGCAATCAATAAATCCTTTGTTGGTGGTTAACCAGTCGATTCCTAGAATAACATCCAGTCCCTTATTTTCCAATACGATGAGGTTGGCATGAAACTTTAGTCCTTCAAGATCAATAACCACATCTTGGCAGTAATTCTGAGTAACTTGCTTAATCCCAGGGGACTTGATGATCATGGTTTTTTCCAAGGGAAGCATAGAAAAATCATTTTGCAAAGCAAATCTCTCTAAAATGAACGAGTGAGAAGCTCCAGAATCAAACAAAACCGTGGCAGGTATTGTGTTGACAGGGAACGTACCGAGTACGATATCCGGGGCATTCTGTGCTTCCTCCCTGGTCACGTGGTTCAGGTGACCCTTCTTGTGGTTGTTATTGGGGTTGAAGTTGTTTCGCTTGGGCGTTGAATTATTGCCACCGTTGTTCGGCTTTGGGGCCGAGTTCCTTGGCTTGGGACACTGCTTGGCATACTGTCCTTCTCCACAAGCGTAGCAAGTAACGCTTGGGCGATATGTGAACTCCTTGTCCCTTGCATGGAAATTTTTGATTGGGCGTGAAACATTGGTTGTGGGTTTGTGTGCCCCACCTTTCTGACAATCAGTCTTGCTCCGTTGGTTGGCAAGTGTAGTCTGGTCCCTTTTGCGCTTGCAAAAATCCTCCAAGCTACGTCGCTCATTTTCCAAGGTAATAGCCTTATCCACCAGTGTTTTGAAATCTGGGAAGGTGTGTACGACCAGCTGGCATTTAAGCGCTGGTGCCAGACCGTCCAGGATTTTTTCCATCTTCTTGTTTTCAGTCATATGCTCTTCATTGGCGTAGCGAGACAATAGTGTAAACTGGCTGTTATATTCAGTCACTGTCATGGTTCTCTATTTGAGGTCGTCAAATTCCCTCTTCTTGATCTTCATAATACTTCCTGGAATGTGCGCCCCACGAAAACTTTCTTTAAATTCCTCCCAGGTAATATCATTTTCATTCGGGTGCATGTGTAGGAAATTCTCCCACCATGATGCAGCTGCTCTAGTGAGATAGTGCGGTGCATATATTACTTTCTCACGGTCTGAACACTGTGCAATAATTAATTTCCTCTCCATGTCTCGAAGCCAATCATCGGCCTCAAGAGGTTTGTCAGTATGAGAAAACATTGGGGGACGCGTCTTTTGTAGCTCAGGCAATTTGGATTGCTGCTGATACGGTCCATGGTGATTTCCCATATTGATGACTTGGTTCGTCATTTCTTGGTGCTGTTGCTGGCTTTGTTCATAAAGGCGGCATACTTGAGAAAATGCGGCATCACTGCCATGCTGACTTGACTGTCCCTGTGTGAAATTGTTGCTTGTCTACGTACCGTAATTTTCTTCTGGCGGACTTGGCATGGAACGAGTCCAAGGGCGAGGCATATTCCACTCTGGGGTAATTTTTTTGTAAAACTTGTGAGAAAAGCTGAGTGGCAGAGTAAATAATCTTGCAAGACGGGAAAAATTAAGAACTCCAACATTTTTCAAGGAAATATTTGATTGCGCACGGAGAAGGACCGCTCAGTACATATCTTACACGCAAGCATAATTATACAATACCTCACTCAGGATGTGCGTACACATTCCTGACATGTTATTTAGGCTAGTGCACTTCTCCCAGTTCCTACATGATGCGCACACAAACTACTTCTCACAACCTATATACATATAAACATATCATACAAGCGGACACACTGCACGGCTGCTAGGCGCACTCAGTCGGAGATGGTGAGGATTTCCCTCGGCCTGCCGAGGGTAAGGTCCAGCGGTGCTGGAGATTCAACTTCCTCCTCAATAATAGGCTCCAGAAGTGAAGCACTGAGCTGTGGAGCTGGTGCGGGTGCGGTAGGTGGTGCAGCTCTGACTGGAGTAGGAGCGATGACTCGGTCAAATTCTTCAGTAGTAGGCAGGCGGCGATCAGTGGCGAGGGTGGCAGGTGTGTGGGATGCTAAGGACGAGACATAAGTCAGTGGCGGAGATGTATGGAGAAGCTCCCTCCTGTTGGCGGAACAGCTATGCACGACGGCCATACGAGCAGCCACGAGGTCATCCACAAGGTTATCAAAAGCTGCTTCGAGTGCCTTGAGATATTCAACCAGCATCTCAATAGCCTCATCCCTCTCTCCTCTAGGGCAAGCAAATGCGTAGTGACATATGTATGGCACGTGGCAGGGGAGGTAGCGTGTCGGTGTACTAAAGTAGGGGTACCTTAGTACCCCGAACTTGTGCACGGGCAGTCGCAGCGTCCCGCGGCAAGGCTTGCCGGGCGTCCGCCAAGACCCTCCACTATTCATATTACTTCCATTCAAGAACAAAGTGTTAACTGTGAAGACAAGGCCCCGGCAAGAGAAGCTTGCCGGGAAGAACAAGACCCCGGCAAGAGGAGCTTGCCGGGAAGGCCAACCAAGGCATTTAAGAGACTTGCCGCGACGCGCTGCGCGTCCCGGCAAGACCCGACGAGCAACGAGCTTGCGGGTGCGACAAGTCAACGACCGCGGCAAGGCGCTTGCCGCGGCGAAGCCACCACCCTGCGCCCATGCTCCAGCTCACCCAACGACGTGTCGCCGCAGGATCGCTCCTGGTGCACGTGGCGGGTAGCTGTGCAGCCATACGGTGCGAGGTGGCAAGTGAAGATGACTAGGAGGCCATCGTGGCGATCGGTGGCGCCCCTAACGGTCGCTTCCGGCACTGTTGGAGCGACCAGACGGGCATTAAATGCCCTTGTCCCCTGCCGTCAGAGTTAGGTAGGGGACACTATTGATAGCAGTTGTACCAACCCGCGTTTTTACTCTTCTACCCCTCTCTCTGCGTTGCCACCTGTCGGTGACCCCTTTAGACTATAAAAAGGAGGCCCATGCGCACGTAGAAGCGGTTCGACTCATTCGAGACTACAGCATACCCACGCTCTCAAGCAAGAACAAATACAAACACAAAGCAGCAGTAGGAGTTTTATCTCTCCGGAGAGCTCCGAAGCTGGGTAAAATCCCTCGCGCGCCCGACCTCGATCTGCTCTTTGTGCGCCCTCCGCTCCCTACCGGACCGAAAAGGGGCCCTGCCCCATAGGTGCTCGTTCCCAACCACGACATCTCTGGCGCGCCAGGTAGGGGGCGACGAGGTTGTGCGAACCTGATCCGGTCTTCATGCGCGCTACATCAACATCTTCATCGACATGCCACTGAAGAAGAAGCCTTCAGAGGTGGCCGCTCCGTCTACGTCGATTCCACCGCCGCCGGAGCAAACGGGCGGTGGGGTAGACGCCGGCGGAGGAGCGGGCGCCGACGGTGGGACTCACATTGTCACCAGATCCAAAGACAAGGCCCCGCAAGCTTCGGCATCCGTGCATACACCGCACCCTTCCCAGGAGGTGCAGGGTCGACAACGCCATGGTGCTCCTAGCACCGTACTCGCGTTGGAGCAAGGCGAAGCTGGTGGATCTCGGGGCGTTCAAGACCAGCGCGCACGCCAGCATGCTGGCACGAGTGAGGTGCGGTCGCCTGGACAGGGTACTGCTCCTTCCAACCCAGTTGGGAGTCCGAGCATATCCCGCTCCTCGCGCCGCTCGCCGCCGCCACCGAAGACCCCAGAGGAAGCACTGGCCCGATCCCAGCTGCTTCTAGATTACCCTCCAGCGCCAGACAAGATCGACGACTGGAGGATGACCATTCAGAGTCTCGTCGGCTTCGCCAACGCCGACAAGCCCCGGCAACCGAGCACATCGAAGCCCCGGCAAGACGCCCAGGCGCAAGCCGACGCCGACAAGACCGCCGGGGGTGCTACCACCGTGCACTCCCCGCCCCGAAGGCCAAGATCACCGACTCGCCGGGCCAACCTCGACACTGACTCCACTGCATCATCGGATCCACGAGCTCGCCGCGATCAACGCCAAGTTCTTTAAGAACGACGACAAGAAGACGCTCGCACTCGCATCGAGCGTCGAAGAGAAGCGCGACGTCAGTCTGACCAGCGCGCTGGGCCCACTGTCGATATGCATGCGCCAGGGGAACCAGGCGACTTGCCATATGCGGTAGGTTGCCCTGCGTTCACCCGTGAGCTGCGGCAAGTCCAGTGGCCCAGCACCAAGAATTTCAAGCCAGACGTGCCCGAGAAGTACGATGGCAGGATCCATCCGTCAGAGTTCCTCAGCGTCTACACCATCGCGGTGCAGGCTGCCGGGGGGCGCGACGAGAAGATCCTCGCCAACTACTTCCTGCTGGTGCTCAAACCCAACGTCAGATCTTGGCTCATGCACTTGCCGGACAACTCCATCTCTTCGTGGGCGGACCTGTGCCATCAGTTTGTCGGCGCCTTCACAGGCGGCCACAAGCCCCATGGCCAGGAAAGCGATCTTCATTTGCTTGCCCAGAAGGAAGGAGAACCCCTGCGCAAGTACATACAGAGATTCAGCCAGGTGCAGCGCAACATCCCAGACGTTCACCCTGCCGCGGTTATCAGCGCGTTCCATCAGAACGTGCGTAACCGCAGGATGAGGGAGGAGATGGCGATGTGCAAAATCAGAGATGTCAGCGAGCTATATGCTCTGGCCGACAAGTGCGCACGGGCTGAAGAGGGGAGGAAACTCCCCGGAGAGAACGTAGGAGCAAAAGGATCTGATAGTGAGGATGCCCCTCCGGCAAAGAAGAACCGGAGGCGGAATAACAGAAAAAGGAAGGCTAAGGATGTGCCAGTCGTCGAGCAGTCCGGCAACGGAGGCGGCGCCGAGAAGGCCAAAGCTGGCGACTCCGGCGAGGCTATGGTGGCCGCCGACAAGCAGGACTGTTCCGGCAAGCAGTACTGCAAGATCCATCGCACCAAGGGCCATGACCTCCAAGCATGCAAGAAGGTTGAGCAGATGGCAGAGCTACAGAAAGCTGAATATGAGCGTCGTGACAAGGAGAAGGCCCAGGAAGGCGGCGGAGGATCCGGCAAGAAGCGTCCCGCCCGGGGAGGGCGCCGTGGCAACACCAAGTAGCGGCAAGGATGTGATCTGCTTTCATTTCTTGATGCATACTCAGGATACCATCAGATTTTCATGGCAGAAGAGGATGAAGAGAAAACCGCATTCATTACTCCATGTAGCACGTACTGCTTTGTACGAATGCCTTTCGGACTAAAGAATGCTGGTTCGACATTTGCAAAAGTAGTCAGTCATGCTTTTGAGCCACAGCTGCACAGGAATGTAGAAGCATACATGGATGACATAGTGGTCAAAAGCAAAGACAGAGAAACTTTGGTTAAAGATCTGGAAGAGACTTTTGCAAATCTGCGCAAGGTCAATCTCAAGTTGAACCCCGAGAAGTGCATGTTCGGAGTTCCTTCCGGCAAGCTTCTCGGGTTCTTTGTGTCCCAGAGGGGGATTGAAGCCAACCCCGACAGGATCAAGGCCATCGAGCAGATTGAAGCCCCGAAGCGCGTCAAGGACGTGCGAAGGCTTGCCGGCTGTGTTGCTGCTCTCAGTAGGTTCATTTCTAAGTCTGCTGAACGCGCCCTGCCGTTTTTCAAAATTTTGAAGAAGGCAGGTCCAATGAAATGGACTCCGGAAGCGGAGGCTGCGCTGCAGGACTTGAAGAGATACCTATCCTCCACTCCAGTACTTGTCGCACCTAAGCCACAAGAGAAGTTGCTGCTATATCTAGCGGCAACCAATCAAGTGGTTAGTGCTGCGTTAGTAGTGGAGAGGGAGGCAGATGATGAGCCAGCGACCGCGGCAAGCGAGTCCAGCGACAAGCAGGGGGCTTCTCCATCAAGCTCTGGTCCCGACAAGGATGAATCTGCACAGCCACAAGAAGAGAAAGTTGGTTACTGGCGACTATTTTCCGGCAGAGCTCCCCAAAGCCGCCGCCAAGAAGGTCCCCAGGATCAACACAGAAAGTGCTGAGGAGCAGTCTGCTCCGACAAGCCCTAGGGTTTGTTTCATTGAAGCAGACGCCCCCGACAAGCTGTGTCCCGACACGCTTTCCGGGGAGCATCACGCTCCGGTAGGATCCCAGATCCTTGCCGTAGAAGCGGATGTTCCCGCAGCAGCATTTGTGCCTTTAGTCCTTGTTGTCAGAGCTTGACAACGATGTGGACTAGGCGTCATTCCAAGAAGCATAGCCTTGCCGGAACGCAGAAGACAGAAAAGCTAAGTTGCCAAAGTTTGAGCACAGACAGTTTTTAAATTTTTAAGTTATATTCCTTGAACGACCATCCCTTGTATAGAAAACCTGTGCGCGGAGGAACCGGCTCGTGGTTAAGTGGCGCCCTTACTTTGTTTCCGAGTCCGCTCAACAATGAAAGTGTGCTGCGACTAGCCCCGACAAGGTTTCTTGCCAGAGGCAACACCGCCGGCAAGCCGCTGATGTTCCGCACTCAGCGCTCGCGGCAAGCGTGTTTGCACCGGCAAGTTCCCTAAAAGCGTAAGGGTAAAAACATACAAGGAATGGATCCGAATAAAGGAAGTAACATAACAAGCATTGCCCAGAATAAAGTTATATTACAAGAGTAACTTATTGCGGCACTGACTAAATTGTTGACAAGGAAAGGGCACGCCGGCACCTAGACCCCGGCAAGCCAGTGTTGCTGGGGGCTGCGAGTACCAAGATCCATCCACGGCAAGCCAGAGTTGCCAGGGGCTACGATATCAGATAAGTCTTTCGTCCCTCATCAAGCATCCTCTTTTCATTAAAAAACATCCCACTCAGGTACAGTCCATAGAGGATGAAAAGCATGAAAGAGAGGATTACAAGTTTTAGATGCGGCTAAGGCCCGAAGGCTTGCAAATTAAAAGGATAAGATGCCCGTAATCCCTTTCCTGTCCCTCTCTTCAGGAGGTAGGTCAAGGAGGCGAAAAGGGCAAAAGGGGCGCCTAGGCGAGCTACAGGTGCCAGAAGACACCAAGAGAACATGCCGGGGGCCGTCCGAAGGCTGGAGGGTGATGGCGGCGCCGGAAGCGGGGCTCGAAGACGAGGCGGCAGGGCGTCAGCACACTGTCGAGGGCACTATGCCGTCGTACTCCGACTTGACGGCCTTGTCGCCAGCCCTCTTCCCCTTCCGCAGCCTCCCTACGCCAGCCGCCCAAGGGGACGACCCCGGGGAGTTCAAGGAGCCGGCGACACGGATGATGGGGTCACCGGTGACGCACGAAGCGGCGCCCGACACCTAGTCGGGCCTGCCATCCCGCCGCCCGCTACCCTCATCATCGCTGTCGCTCTCCTCCTCGTCACTCTCGCTCGAGGAGGAGTCTTCGCTGTCGGAGGAGCTGTCCACGCAGCACTTCGCCCGAGTGCCGAAGTCCCCGAAGACCTTAACGGAGAGGAGATCGCCCTCCATTAACTTAAAATGGAGGGTAAACCCCGCCATCAGGCTATGGATTCGGGCGAAAGTCTTCCACCCACGATCAAGATACATCACGTTTGGGGCTGGGAATACAACGCGGACTCGCGTGCCGCTGATCCCACAGCCCCTCATGTGCAATCTCAGTGTCTCGGGCGGGTCCAACTCCATCGCGCTCGCAAACGGAGCTGGAAGCCAGAGGCGACGACGAGGCGCCCGGCGCAGCCTGACGAAGAACTCGCAAGGGTCGTCCCCTGTATGGACCGCCAGGAGGGGAGGAACCGCCGGCGGAGGCGGAGATGGCGCGCCGCCCCGTCCGCCTCTTCCCCGAGCGCCTCGGCCTCGTCCTCGACCTCGTCCATGACCTCGCCCCCTCCCTCTTCCCCTTATGGCTGGCTCTGCCACCACGGCCGCAGGATAGGGAGGGGCGCGCTGTCTGGCAGCGACCCTCGCCGCCACCGATGAAGGGCCGGGGTTCCCTTTCTCCATGGCGAATGAGAGAAAGGGGAGCAGAAGCTGAAGAAAAGAGGAGATGAGAGAGTGCGGGCTTCTGCGCTCCCCTTCTGCTCTTTAAAGGAGCGGGGTGGGGGCTCGGCCGCCCCGCTCGGCGAATCAAAGCACGGGAAGAGCAGGGAGTTGGGGCCGACCCGCTGCCTCTGCTCGCAATGTCCCAGTCTCCCACTTCCACCGTCCACGACCCCAAGCGCATGGGAGCCGCGTGGCGAGGATACAGAACCGAGGCGACGGATGAGGTGACCTCGCCCCGCCCCGTGATCACGGGGGGTGGATGCCTCGAAAATCGCGCACGCCACCCACGTCACCTACGACGCCACGATTGACGCGTGCCGTTACGGGAGGACGCGGTGGATACGGGGCGGATTTGGTTTGGACCCAGGCCCCGCGTGCCCGTGCCCTGTTTTGGGCCTGGCCCAACAGCGCTCGGCACCGTGTATGGACCAGGCCCGGGGCTCCTGTCGGTGTACTAAAGTAGGGGTACCTTAGTACCCCGAACTTGTGCACGGGCAGTCGCAGCGTCCCGCGGCAAGGCTTGCCGGGCGTCCGCCAAGACCCTCCACTATTCATATTACTGCCATTCAAGAACAAAGTGTTAACTGTGAAGACAAGGCCCCGGCAAGAGAAGCTTGCCGGGAAGAACAAGACCCCGGCAAGAGGAGCTTGCCAGGAAGGCCAACCAAGGCATTTAAGAGACTTGCCACGACGCGCTGCAAGTCCCGGCAAGACCCGGCGAGCAACGAGCTTGCGGGTGCGACAAGTCAACGACCGCGGTAAGGCGCTTGCCGCGGCGAAGCCACCACCCTGCGCCCACGCTCCAGCTCACCCAACGACGTGTCGCCACAGGATCGCTCCTGGTGCACGTGGCGGGTAGCTGTGCAGCCATACGGTGCGAGGTGGCAAGTGAAGATGACTAGGAGGCCATCGTGGCGATCGGTGGCGCCCCTAACGGTCGCTTCCGGCACTGTTGGAGCGACCATACAGGCATTAAATGCCCTTGTCCCCTGCCGTCAGAGTTAGGTAGGGGACACTGTTGATAGCAGTTGTACCAACCCGCGTTTTTACTCTTCTACCCCTCTCTCTGCATTGCCACCTGTCGGTGACCCCTTTAGACTATAAAAAGGAGGCCCATGCGCACGTAGAAGGGGTTCGACTCATTCGAGACTACAGCATACCCACGCTCTCAAGCAAGAACAAATACAAACACAAAGCAGCAGTAGGAGTTTTATCTCTCCGGAGAGCTCCGAAGCTGGGTAAAATCCCTCGCGTGCCCGACCTCGATCTGCTCTTTGTGCGCCCTCCGCTCCCTGCCGGACCGAAAAGGGGCCCTGCCCCATAGGTGCTCGTTCCCAACCACGACATAGCGGTAGCGACGAGTCTTCATTGAAGGAAGAACATCCCGAAGACGAGCTATCGCCTCACGGGAAGCCATCTGCATAGCATGCCTCTCCGTAGGCATGGCTCTTCCCACAAACCGGAAGCGGCGAAACTAAACACGCCCTCCCTTGAATTGCACCACGACCTGGTGCATGGACAGACTGTCGTTGATCTTGTGCTGGTAGAGTGTGAACTCCGGACGAGTCGATGGCCTGATCGCGATTTTGACGATGGAAGTGAGGAGCTTGACGAACCCCTCAGGTACGTTGGCGAACACCTGTGACTCATAGTCGTTGCCAGCCATCTACAAAAGTAGACAAAAATTCTGAATGGTCAGATCATAAATTTATGCTGACTGTCGGAAAATGTCTACATTTGTAAAATATTAAAAATAGCACTCATTACGCTAATAACCGATTAGCGATCGCACCTAGTGGCTTCCTACAGTCAGCCTGGCTCTGGTACCATGTTTGTCATGACCGGTTTTCCAATAAAAAGCTTATTGAGAAACCGACCTTTATATAGACCAGTATAGGAAAAATCCTTCTTACTGGTAGACAAATACTTGATACAGAAGTCTAGTAGCATTAAATATTATACAGGGTTGAGCTGAGGTTGCTCAACCGTTTATTACAAGCACACCAATATATTACATAAAGGCGGATATGACACAAGGGTGTGGTGGCATACTACTGACTCGTAATAAAAGTGGTGGTGGATATGTCACAGTGGAGTGGGTAACAAGACTCCTAATCTTGCAGCTCATCGAGCGTCGAAGTGAGGCTCGATGAATTTATTCGGGTAGCGGAAGCGTGTATCTTACAAGTGACCAAATCCAGGATCGCACGGGACTGACTGGGACTCCTCTAGGCGTCAGACTCGCTATCGTACTCTTCATCCATGAGATCGCCTTCATCAACATCTGGCACAATCAACAAGCCAGGTGAGTACTTTGAATGTACTCGCAAGACAGTTTGGACATAAGATATAACAAATGCAAACATGATGCACCATGAGCAGTTAGCAATGCACACTCAAATAATAAATTTGCACGACATGTCAAATAAAAGGAAGTCGGACGGTAGTCCTCCCGAAATCTCAATAAAATAACTGAAAACCGATCGGGTGTCTGAAGCGACGCCTCGAAAGGTAAATAAACAAATTGACATGCCGCAATCGGGCGTCTGGGCGACACCACATAAAGGGCTTATATTGGAATGTAAATGACAGTGCGTGCCACAGTCGGACGTCTACGCGACATCTCGAAAAGGGCTTATAATTGAAATAAATAACAGTGATGCCACAGTCAGATGTCTGAGCGAGATCATAGAAAGGGCTTATAATGAAAATAAATGACAAGAGTGCCACAGTCGGACGTCTGAGCGACATCACAGAAAGGGCTTATATTTCATCATCCATATTCAATAAATTCATGAAGATAAATCACTAACAGGAAATAATCAGTACATAATAATAAATGGGTTAGTCCATCCACAGGAGTAATCATTTAACCGGACTAAACGCTCATGTTTGTTCACCGGAGACTTGTCACTGAGACTGACATTGAGACTGACAAAGATAAGTTGAGCACAGTCCTTGACCAAGATATGGTTACTTGAATGATTTTGACTCTGCAGAGTTTGTACCATTTAACCACAGCCAACGGATTTCAGTAGTCACGAAGGACTAGTTCCGTTTACGTATTTCAGTAGAAACACATCTAACCAGTACACACCCATTTCCACCTCACGATGCCAGGAATCACCCTAGGCAACGTTCAAGAAAAACTTTGTGACAGGGAGGCTACAACCTCAAATAGCATGGGATCAAATTTATATACGCGCGCTCTAAGGGGTGCCCCCTCTTGGTCCCAACTGGAAACACCCATGCCCCCTGACCGGATGACTGGCTTTAATCCAGGGCCATGGAACCCTCATCACGGACTCTCTATCTGGTGTGTACGAGGAAAGTGGTTTGCAACTTACTAAACCATATTCTTTGCAGAAAACATGCGGTAGCACAAAAAGAAGGAATGGATGATAACGTGGCTTGATCCACGTTAACACTGGAGTTGAATGGTTTGGCATAAGACTGGCATGCTTCAACACTGCCATCTTACCACCTCTCATGTCACCACATGATCATGTAAACTCACATCAAAATCATATGGAGTTTCGAAGCTCACTTGCCTCATCTTTGCAGGCAATATAACACTTACTGCTATGCATATAAACATGCCATGAACTGACTACCCAATGCAAACATGCAGAACACACATCATATCAAAGTTTCAAACATGCTTGCCTGGTTCGGAGTAGTCGGAGTCTAGCTCGGTGAAGTTCGCGGTTCCGTCACCTCCTCCGGTATCTACAGTATAACGAAATAACGCACTAACGTAAATACCGTGTGTGCAGCAAAAAGTGTTCCAAATATTTTTCAAATAAATATGATAAAAAACTAGACAGAAAAATAAAGGTGACAGAAAAAGAACAATCAAAAATCATTTTCTGTTTAAAAGTTATTAAAGATTTAGCCCAGGGACCTGTCTGTAATGAAACAGAAACTTTCCAGGGGGCAGAATAGAAAATGATAGAAAAACGTTTCAGATTGAAAGCGTATTTGCCCGAAGGCACTTTCCAAAAAAACGATTCGAGTATAAAAGAGAGGCTTACGAGGGGGTCCCACTCGTCAGGTTTAAAAGTTGGAGGGAGAAAAACAGAGCACGCCGGCGCCCAAAGGCTGCGGTGGTCGCCAGCGGCGATCCACGACGAGTTAGGAGGAGTTGGTGGTACCAACGGGTTCCTTGGGTTCTTCCACACCGGTGGGTGGTGGAGTTGGTCGTCGGCGAGCACCATGTCGACGGCGGCCTCAACTCCGGCGGACGGTGGTTCGGGTGTTGTTGGATCTCGTCGGGGAGGGCTGCAAGCTTCAAATTGGGGTTTAGTGGAGTGGGTGCACTAGGATGCCACTGGTACAACGAGAGAGGCGGGGGTGCACGCACTCGAGCTAACCTTGCCGGAGCCTGAAGCGGATTGGGGCGGCCGGAGACGGAGGAGAAGGCCTCCTCGGGGTCCTCCTGGTGCCTTGGCAGGGCTCTGGTGAGGTGGAGGGAGTAGTGCTGGTCGAGGGCGAGGTCGGGGTGGCTATTTATAGCTGGCCCGAGGCGGTTCCCACGAACGGGATAACTCCGGCAGTGATTACGGCGATGCAGTGGCTGAACGGGTGGTTTAGGTGGTTGGGCATCAATGTGGTGATCCACTGGTTTCATTCAGACGCTAACCTCGATTGGATTAGGCTTGCTCTGCGGTTTCGACGGAACGGCGCTTCGCGGGCCCGTAGGCGGCAGAGAGCGCGTCCTGTGCTTGCCGGCCACGGCGACGGTGCTGCGGTGTGCGCTGGCAAGCAGATGGCAACGCGGAGGCCTCGGGTGGTTTGGGCGGTGCTGGACGGCACAGAAAGCTAGAGCTGAACTCTGCCGGCCGCCGCGGGTGGCTCTGCCACTGCAGAAGTTGTCGGCGTCGGCGAGGCACGCTGCCACCGACACTTGCACCCATCCAAGAGAGTGTGCGGTGCTCTGGATAAGGAGGAGTAGTGTGCAAAGCACCAGAGCGTGCACTGGTGAGATCGACACCAAGTCTCTGAAGAAAACGACACTGACTGTCGAACTGAAACACTGAATTTCTGAACATGTACAGTAACAATGCAGGCCAGGTGTTCGATGAAATGATTTTGGCATGTGGAGAATTTATCTGGAGCTGATCTTTGGTGAGGTGGCCTCTCAATGCACCTGGGGGCTGCCTGATTTTTGGTAGAATTTTTGGAGAAGAGAAAATATGAATTTCATCAAAAATGATGAATCTGGTCCAAACTTGCAGTGAGCAAAATTTGAAAATTTTGAACTGTGGAAGAGTGGATCTTGATGTATCAAGGTTGGGGGCGCTAAGGACTAGCCAGAGAAGTTGGTTTGAGATCAAAACTCAAAGGGAATTAGATACTTCCTTTATAAATCACGTAGGTCCAAAAATAAAGACAGAAATAGTTTTGGGGTTAAAATAAATGGAATAAAAATCCAAAATGGGTTGAACTTGCTAGGATTGGCTACTTGACTTATCCCAAAGTGGAGGGAGGAGTTTTGGAGGAAAAATATTTAACATGAGGCATGGTGAAAGAGGGTGGTTGGAATAAAAAGGAATAAATCCAAAACCCTAAGGATTTCTTTTTAATTGAATTTTTTTTCAAAAATAAATTGTGGTGAGTCAACACCAATGAAGAACCTTCAAAGCCAAACATCAAGGTTGAGGATAACCCAAAATAAAAAATTTGACATAAGAGAAAAAATATTTGGGAAGGAGAGTCTTTTTTAAAAAAGATTTTGAAAAGCCTCCTTCAAAACAAACAAAGATATTGCTGAAAACCAAATAAAAATTTTGGAGTGTCACACTTGCGGCGGCGGAACTCCCGATCTAGGTTTCTTTTCGGGGGTTTATGTATTTATTGGAATTTTTGGCGTCGGTCTCGTGTCAGGGGGGTCTCCGAGTCATCCACGAGGCAGGAGGGCACGCCCAGGGGGATAGGGCACGCTCTCCACCCTCGTGGATGGCTCGGGACTCTTCTGGCCCAACTCTTTTACTTCAGGGGCTTCTTTTGGGCCATAAAAAATCATCAAAAATTGGCACGTCAATTGGACTCCATTTGGTATTCATTTTCTTTAAAACTCAAAAACAAGGAAAAAAACAGAAACTAGCACTGGGCTCTAGGTTAATAGGTTAGTTCCAAAAATCATATAAATGCATATAGAACATCCAAGATGGATAATATAATAGCATGGAACAACAACAAAATTATAGATACGTTGGAGATGTATCAATCATCCTGCAACTAACTCATTAGTCGCATTGCTTGCAAGGATTCTTATGATGTGCATTACCGAGAGGGCCTAGAGATACCTCTTCGATACTCAGAGTGACAAATCCTAATCTCGATCTATGCCAACTCAACAAACACCTTCGGAGATAGCTGTAGAGCATCTTTATAATCACCCAGTTATGTTGTGACGTTTGATAGCACACAAGGCATTCCTCCGGTATCCGGAGTTGCATAATCTCATAGTCAGAGGAACATGTATTTGACATGAAGAAAGCGGTAGCAATAAAACTGAATGATCATAATGCTAAGCTAATGAATGGGTCTTGTCCATCACATCATTCACCTAATGATGTGATCCCATTCATTAAGTGACAACACATGTCTATGGCTAGAAAACTTAACCATCTTTGATTAATGAGCTAGTTAAGTAGAGGCATACTAGGGACACAGTGTTTTATCTATGTATCCACACATGTATGAAGTTTCCGGTTAATACAATTCTATCACGAATAATAGACATTTATCATGATATAAGGAAATATAAAATAACTACTTTATTATTGCCTCTAGGGCATATTTCCTTCAGTCTCCCACTTGCACTAGAGTCAATAATCTAGTTCACATCGCCATGTGATTTAACACCAATAGTTCATATCTGTATGTGATTAACATCCATAGTTCACATCGCCATGTGACCAACACCAAAAGCGGTTACTAGAGTCAATAATCTAGTTCGCATCGCTATGTGATTAACACCCAAATAGTACTAAGGTGTGATCATGTTTTTCTTGTGTGAGAAGTTTAGTCAACGGGTCTGCCACATTCAGAGCCGTATGTATTTTGCAAATTTTCTATGTTTACAATGCTCTGCATGGAGCTACTCTAGCTAATTGCTCCCACTTTCAATATGTTTCTAGATTAAGACTCAAAGTCATCCGGATTGATGTAAAAGCTTGCATCGACGTAACTCTGTACGACGAACTCTTTATCACCTTCATAACTGAGAAATATTTCCTTAGTCCTCTTAGGTAACTAAGCACTGGTACCGTCAAGTGCTATACAAACGTTTTTTAACCCCTTTCCACGACGGCATTTGGAACTGTTGCCAAGTGAGTGTGGGTGATAGGGGGGTCCTTCCCACACGACCCAGAAGCCGTCGGGGATGGGCGAGCGGCTACTGACGATCTCCATGGAATAAACGTATGAGAAGCCGCCCCAGTCCCACACGTTACATCTCGATGTTACATTTCTGATCAGAGAGACATCCCAAACGATTACGCCGCTATAGTCATGTGAAAAAGGTGGACATCAATATTTAATCTATCGATATGTTTGTGATAGGTACGTTATCGCACATGGTTCAAGAATGTAAAATGTGTGTGGTGCCTCTACTAACTCCAACCTGTCCATTTTAATAACTGTGTGCGATTGGTATTCCTATCACACACGCACACTGGTTTGAAACGTTTGTCGTATTACCATGGATCGCACACGCATATGAGACAAAACCGTGTGTGCGTCTGTCGGGCAACACAAATGTTTCATGTCAAAGAATCGTCTGTTTTCTTTTTTTCATCACACACGCTGTTTTCTTTCTAACCGTGTGCACATTATTTTACTCGCTCATGTACATTTTTTTGTCTGTAATTTATTATTCGAATTGGAGATTTTGAAATATGGAACGTGCAATTCAAATTCTCAACACAATGGTTCAACAACGAATCCATAAATAAAATTGTTAGTACAATATATTCAGTAATTACATGATTAGACAACAGTTAACTATGATGAACCGCAATATTTACAGGCGGTAAAGGTGAAGAGACAAGTGTAAATCATTTTGACTGCCAATGGTGTTGAAGAAGTGGAATGCCCATAATGTGTCCTCCTGCATGCCATAGGCACGAACAACTTTTGTCCAACTCCTTGTGACGATCGCCCGCCCATCCTTCACCACCTTTAGGAAGACTTCTAGAGCATTATCATGGTAGAATGAATTATATACTTTAACCTTAGTTGCCCCCACTCCGGTCATGTAGTTTGCAAGGTAATCATCAGTAAATAGCTTCAGAAACCACTGAAAAGAGAAAAATATCAGATCATGAGGTCTAGTAGAATAACTTGTTGTGGGCAGGGGGGAAAAGGCAACACATTAGTTACCATCCTAAAGTTCACTGTTGTCTTGAACAAAGTGTAAATAAAGAGCTTAATTCCAATCAACTGTTTCTTTCGCCTAACAATCTTTCTTAGTTTCCTCACTTGACGCTTGTTCATGAATATCTCATTGCCCCATACACAAAAGGGATTGAAGCGTGGATCAGTACCGCTCATATATGTACCTACAAGCAACCAATAAATGTTAGAAGCTAAACTGAGATTGCACAAATGATATAAAATACAACTACCTACATTCCTAAGTACAAGTATTTTTAGAGATTTCAATATGAACTACATATAGATGTATATAGAATTATAGATATAGTTTAGATTAGAATCTAGATTCAGTCATTTTGCTCCTTATGTAGTCTATATTGGAATATCTAAAAATACTTATATTTAGGAATAGATGGTGTATAAGACTCGGGATGCAGCTAACCTTGACGGCAAACAACATCATCGCCCATTGTAGCCATGTGTAAGTACATGGAAAGCCAATGTTAACTACAACAGGGTTAACATCCACCAAAAATAGCAAATGGTAATAAAACCACAACATCTGTAGTGATATATTCATTGCGAAAGAGTAGCATGGTAGCAAAGGGACGGATTAAAAAATGGATACAACTGTTAATTGCAACAGGCTTAACAACATCCTAATTCATGTTTTGTAAGTTTGTAGCCATTGAAATATAACTGTTTAAAAAATGGATACAACTGTTAATTGCAACAGGCTTAATGGTCATTGAAACCGGTACAAATAAAAATGCAATTGGCAGAGTTAAACATCACAAGGCAGGTGCTGCCAGAGCAGATAATGGCCCAGTTGTCTATAAAAAGGTAGGGAAAATAGCTAAAATGTGTTAGGCATGTTTACTACAACATGCTTAAGACATCAACCGTACAAAGCATAGCCATTAATGCCACTAGTATTGGTAAGATTGAACTGGTGAGTTCATACTTGGTAAGTCCTGAGAGGTAGTTGCTGGGCACTTCATCTTGGCCAGAGCCCACCCAAAGTCAGCGGTGGCGGAGGCAAGCTCTTCCTCCGGGTCGAAACATGGATCAGTGCCCCCGTCATGTGTACCTACAAGAAGCAAGTAAATCTTAGAAGCCAAACTGCAATTGCACAAATGAAGTAAAATACTATAAGACATGGGATGCAGCTAACCTCGACGGCAAACAACAACATCGCCCGTTATGGCCTTGCGTAAGTACATGGAAAGCATGTTAAGTACAACAGGGTTAGAATCCACCAAAAATAGCAAATGGGCAGCATCTCTAGTATATCTTTATTGCAGAGAATAGCATGGTAGCAAAGGGACAGACTAAAAAATGGATACAACTGTTAATTGCAATGGGCTTAACAACATCCTAAGTCATGTTTTGTAAGTTTGTAGCCATTGAAATACAAATGTTTAAAAATGGATTCAACTGTTAATTGCAACAGGCTTAATAGCCATTGAAACCGGTATTGATAAAAATGCAATTGGCAGAGTTAAACATCACAAAGCAGGTGCTGCCAAAGCAGATAATGGTCCAGTTGTCTATAAAAAGGTAGGGAAAGTAGCTAAAACATGTTGGGCATGTTTACTAGAACATGCTTAATACATCGACCATACACAACATAGCCATTAATTGCAACTGGTATTGGTAAGATTGAACTGGTGAGTACATAATTGGTAAGTTCTGAGAGGTAGTTGCTGGGGCACTTCATCTTGGCTAGAGCCCGCCCAAAGTTAGCGGCGGTGGAGGCGAGCTGTTCCTCCGGGTCGAAGCGTGTGGATCAGTGCCATTGACATGTGTACCTAAAGGCAACCAGTAAATGGTAGAAATTAAACTGCAATTGCACAAATGATGTGAAATACTGTAAGACATGGGATGCAGCTAACCTCGACGACAAACAACAACATCAGTCGTTATGACCCTGCGTAAGTACATGGACAGGCATGTTAAGTACAACAGGGTTAGCATCCACCAAAAATAGCAAATGGGCAACATCTCCTAGTGATATCCTGAGTCATGTATTGTAAGTTTGTTGCTGGTATTGGTGAAATTGAACTGGATAGTTAATACTTGAACATCACACAGTGTGCGGTACTGAAATAAACAAGGCACAAACATGCTTAATAGATCAACCGTACTAAACATAGCCATTGCAAGTGGTATTGGTAAGATTTAGCTGGTCAGATCATACCTGTTAAGTCCTGGGGGTAGTCGCTGGGGCACTTCATCTGGGCCAGAGCCTGCACCATGTTGGTGGCGGCGGAGGCGAGGTGTTCCTCCAGGTCAACATGCACAACAGCCCTCATGCCATGGACCGCATTAGCTCCTCGACCTCCACGTGATATGTGACTGGGCTTGCGCGGCGATGCTCTGGAGGTAGGTGCGGTGGGGATTTGGAGGCATGAGGATGTTTCGTAGGCGCCATTTAAGCAATTAGGCTGGAGCCATGATAGAGATCGGTGGGTTACCTGACTGGATCCGAGCAGAACATAGATGTGGTTGAAGTTGTGGTTGCGGCGGCGGCGGTTTGAGCTGCCGGTAGGGGGAGGCATGGGGGGAGGTGGGGGTGGGAGGTACTGAGGAAATTTGATGGGTTGGGATGTGGTTGGAGGAATAAATTCTTAAATTGCGCGCCTAATGAAAATTCTGCCGTGAAACTTGAAACCTGGGCGAGGGAAACACACAACGAATACGAAGTGCGTAAAATACTCGTGTGCGAGAAAACAGAAAATTGGCAGATCTCGTCTCCAAAAAAATGTACACGTGTAGTTCATTTTTTTCGGTCAATGGTACGCCTGGTTTATTAGGAAGCATCGCACAGGTAACTGACTTATGGATCATTAACGCAAAAAAAGCACATGGGTACGGCATAGAAACCGTGTGTTTTGTGATCTTCTAATGATTAACGCAAAAAAAAAACGCACACGGGCACACATGCTAATCAACGCTCGAAGCCCTCAAAGGATGCTCTTACCGGCATTGTACATTAATACTACAAACTTAAAGCACTACTGGTAATTTGCTCTAATACTACAAACTTAGACTACTTATCACATGCTGCCATTGGGGCATGGTGGCCAAACGCCGGCGTTCTCCTTCCCGGTCTCGTAGGCGGCAACCCACCGTACTTCGATCTCCGCTAAGCTCTCCTCGCCATGGCGTGCGACCTCTTCTTTCTTGCAGCGGCGGGACTCTCTTTTCTTGACTCTTTCTGCCTTTTCCGATCCTCCTGTACGGCTTTGGCCGCCTCTAGATCCACCGCCCATTCGGCCATGGCAGCCACAAAGTCCGCCCACGTAACTTTGTGGCCGCCGGCGGCGATGAACTCGGCGCAGCGAGATGCCATCGCTTCCTTACCATGTGTGCGGTTGCGGGCGGCGAGGAACGCGGCACAGCGGGATGCCATCGCTTCCTTACCAGTTACTATGCGCCGGGGTGCCATGAACGACACTTGGGAATAACTCTGGGATGGAGGGGCCAGGAAGCCATACAATGCGGTGGTTTTTAAGAGCTCAATGACAAACGACAAAGGTTTGCCTTCCCTTACAATTTTGCTTGTTCATTATCACACACGGTTCATCTCTGTTGCTTCCGAAAATAGTGTGCGCTGAGGCTATTGTGTGTTGCGTTATGATTGGCCGAAAACCCAGCCACGCGGATCACGCGTGTGCACCGTAGGATGCGCCGCAATCGAACGACAATCCACATCCCTCACATCACATCCATGCAGTTGTAGCTGGACTGGATTTATATGTGCAAAATGCCTAGAAAATGCACATAATCCCCTAAATATGGTAAATGGGCCCAAAAAAATGCCAAATTTGAACACGGTGATTTTCAGGGTGTATGTTCGTCGTAGAAAAAACTCCAGGGCAAAGAACGAAGAAAATTTGGATTCCCCTTCAATCTTGGTGATTTCCCTCTCGAACGCATGGAACTTCCCCAATGATGGTTCGATTTATGAAGGGCGTGCATGACGACATAAGCCAAACCTTCTCAAATTTTTACCAGGGCATGGTGAGGTCATACCATGGCACCATGCCAGGCGTCATTTTTTCAAGCATTTATTTCATTTTTTCTATAGTTGAAAACCCAATAAACTAACGTTTGTGGTTGACTATTGCCACACATTTCATCGAAATATCTGTCCATTCCTTGTAAAAGGCATAAGAATTTACTAAATGGCCCAAGCATCATTTTTAAGGCCGTTCTTGTGCACCCTTTCATGCACCAATTGTTTGAACTTGAATTATGTGCATTAATGCCTAGAAAATGCACATAACCCCTAAATATGGTAAATGAACCCGAAAAAGTGCCAAATTTGAACGTGATGATTTGCAGGGTGTATGTTCATCATAGAAAAAAACTCATGGGCAAAGGAAAAAGGAAATTTGGATCCCCCTTCAATCCTGGTGATTTCCCCATCGAAACCATGAAACTTCCTCGGTGATGGTTCGATTTATGAAAGGCGTGCATGACGACATAAGAAAAACATTCTCAAATTTTTACCAGGGCATGGTGAGGCCATACCATGGCACCACGCCAGGCGTCATGTTTTCCACGCATGTATTTCATTTTTTATAGTTGTTAACCGAGTAAACGACGTGTTTATGGTTGACTATTGCCACACATTTCCTTGAAATATCTGCACATTCCTGGTAAAAGGCATGAGAATGTATTTAATAGCACGACCATGGTTTCCAGACCGTTCTTGTGCACCTTTTCATGCACCGATTCTTCAAATTTGAATTATGTGCATTAATGCCTAGAAAATGCAAATAATCCCCTAAATATGGTAAATGAGCCCGGAAAAAATGTCAATTTTGAACACGTTGCATCTGAGGCAGTATGTTGATCGTTGGAAAAAACTGAATGGCAAACTAGGATGGAAATTTGGATTCCCCTTCAATCTTGGTGATTTCCCTCTCAAAAGCATGGATCTTCCTCGGTGATGGTTAGATTTATGAAGGGCGTGCATGATGACATTAATCAAACCTTCTCAGCTTTTAACCAGGGCACGGTGAGGCCATACCATGATGGCACCATGCCAGGCGTCATGTTTTTCAAGCACGTATTTGATTTTTCTATAGTTGATAACCCAGTAAATGGCACATTTGTGGTTGACTATTTCCACGCATTCCATTCAAATATCTGCCCATTCCTTGTAAAAGGCTTGAGAATTTACTAAATACCACGAGTATAGTTTTTCCAGACCGTTCTTGTGCAGTTTTTCATGCACCGACTGTTTGAATTTGAATTATGTGGATTATTGCCTAGAAAATGCACATAATCCCCTAATATGGTAAATGAGCCTGAAAAATGCCAAATTTGAGCACGTTGCATTCGAGGGGGTATGTTGATTGTAGAAAAAACTGAATGACAAGCTAGGAATGAACTTTGGATTCCAGGCCCCTTCAATCTTGTTGATTCCCCTCGAAACCATGAAATTTCCTCGGTGATGGTTCGATTTATGAAGATTTATGAATGGCATGCATGACAACATAAGACAAACATTCTCAAATTTTTACTAGGGCATGGTGAGGCCATACAATGGCACCACGCCAGGGGTCCTGTTTTCCAAGCATGCATTTCATTTTTGTAAGTAAACACATTTCCTTGAAATATCTGCCCATCCCTTGTAAGATGAGAATTTACTAAATAGCACGATCATGGTTTTCCAGACCGTTCTTGTGTACCTTTTCAAGCACCGATTGTTTGAATCTGAATTACATGCATTAATGCCTAGAAAATGCACATAATCCCCTAAATATTTTAAATGAACCTGGGAAAGTGCCAAATTTGAACATGGTGATTAGCAGGGTTTATGTTCATCATAGAAAAAAAACTCATGGACAAAGGAAAAAGGATATCTTGATTCCCATTCAATCTCAGTGATTTACTATCGCACAGGATTCATCTCTGTCGCCTCTGCGAATCATGTGTGTTCACTCACACATGCAAAAGGAAAAAAGAAAACCCTCGCCCACTTTGTCCCCACCCACTCACCGTGGAATCCTCCGCAACTCTGCACCGGCCTCATCAACTTCTATTGTGGAAACCACCCTAAGCTCGACGGTGCTGTTGTCGGCAGACAGAAGTCGCACCCCAAATGGCACGGGATTTCGCCCCTACCGCTTTCCGCCGCCTAGCTGCACCGACATTCTATACTCTAGTTGATTGGGGTTTTCTGTGGGATTGGGCCAAGGATTTTTCTCATAGAGAAGGTAATCAACTTAGCAAACTATTCACTCATCTCTTATCGCACTCCGTCCGTCACTATTAATCAACCGGCGGAAATCACCCTGGAATCATTTCTTGTTCTAGCTGGTTCGTGGGTGTTCATTCATGTGTCCATAGTGTGAGCACAAATTGGGCAAGTGTTGTCGCGTCCAGTCAGAAACAAAGTTCTATCTCACATTTTGGATGACTTCAGGGAGCGCTCGGTATGTTCAATCTCAACCTACCACGATCGGCATGGCCTAAATTTGTGAACATATACCATCTGTCGCTACATTATTTATATATTTGCATCAAATCTTTGTTGCATTATCTATTTTTAATTATATATTTTTGTACTTTGCTTTCATCTATATATTGATCTATTCTATCAGTTACTCCCACATTTGCATCTTGCTCTGTTATTTCAATATATCTAATTTATGATCTTAATTTTCATTTCAAGCAGTACATCCCTTGCTTTGCAAGAACAGGAGTAGAAGGAAATCTTGGACTTTACTTTGTTGATGACTCCCAGGATGTCATATTGACAACGCAGCATGGAAATACAATGACGGTTAGCGTAAAACTTGATAAATATGGTCACTCCTATTTTAATGCGGGCCTTTGGAGAAAAATGACTAAGTGTTATGAACTGAAAGCTGGCAATAAAATTCTAGTGCGTGCACCACAGCCTTGTCTAGTTAACATGGATGTTTACTTCCCCAACATCATCAGCTGATCAAACTCTGATCGAGGTTAGTATCCTTTCAACTTTCTCCATGTTGTCATATTACTTAGCAAAATCGTGGTATTTGTTCCGACTAATTGATCACTATTTAAGCAACCAATTGTGATTTCATTTTCTAACTCCGTTCCTAGGCAGTAACAAATTCGACATACCAAATTACGCGCACTATATATTCTTCTACCATGTTCGGAATAAATAATAACTTTCCACCTTTTAAGCAGGATATGTGTCGTGGGGAACGAGCACCTATGGGGCAGGGGGCCCCTTCTCGGTCCGGCAGGGAGCGGAGGGCGCACGAAGAGCAGATCGAGGTCGAGCGCGCGGGGGGAGATTTTTACCCAGCTTCGGAGCTCTCCGGAGAGATAAAACTCCTACTGCTGCTTTGTGTTTCTATTCTGTTCTTGCTCGAAAGCGTGGGTATCCTGTGGTCTCGAATGAGTCGAACCCAACCCCTTCTACGTGCGCATGGGCCTCCTTTTTATAGTCTAAAGGGGTCACCGACAGGTGGCAACGCAGAGAGAGGGGTAGAAAGGTAAAAACATGGGTTGGTACAACTGCTGTCAACAGTGTCCCCTACCTAACTCTGACGGCAGGGGACAAGGGCATTTAATGCCCGTCCGGTCGCCCCAACAGTGCAGGAAACGACCGTTAGAGGCGCCACCGTTCGCCACGATGGCCTCCTGGTCACCTTCACTCGCCACCTCGCACCGCATAGCTGCACAGCCACCCGCCACGTGCACCAGAAGCGATCCTGCGGTGACACGTCGTCTGATGCGCTGGAGCGCGGGCGCAGAGTGGTGGTTTCGCCGTGGCAAGTGCCTTGCCGCGGTCGTTGACTTGTCGCACCCGCAAGCTTGCCGCTCGCCGGGTCTTGCCGGGACGCGCAGCGCGTCGCGGCAAGTCTCTTGTAATGCCCTGGTTGGCCTTCCCGGCAAGCTCCTCTTACCGGGGTCTTGTTCTTCCCGGCAAGCTCCTCTTGCCGGGGTCTTGTCCTTCGCTTGCCGGGGCCTTGTCTTCAAAGTTAACACTTTGTTTTTGAATGGCAGTAATATGAATAGCGGAGGGTCTTGGCGGATGCCCGGCAAGTCTTGCCGCGGGACGCTGCGACTGCCCGTGCACAAGTTCGGGGTACTAAGGTACCCCTACTTTAGTACACCGACAATATGTTGGATGTATAGTGAATGATCTGTATGTTACTAAGTGTACCAAATTTCACTGGAAGGACTTGAAGCATGTCATAAACTTTGTTGATAATCTGACAGAGATAGCACAATGTATGAACGCTGGATTTTGGAAGGGATTAATTGTACCTATGGTGCATACATTGAACAAGACTAATTGTGTGCACAAAACATTGGTAAAAGTCTTATTTTAATGTTGATGCTCATAAACTATATATATCTTCAATGATATGTTACAATTGGTTTTTATTCTACATTTCAATAGAAATTGCCCGTTGTAGCAGTTCCTGGTTTGATTTCCTGGCGTGGTCGAATTACACTTGCTCCTGCTAATAACGCCAAAGTGATTGCAAGGTACTGCATTTCCCGCAGAAATGGAACCATTCAAATTAACAAGTTCTCGCTTGTCGTGACAATGCATCTATATTGGAAAACTGGAGACATTGTTCTACTCATGCTCTACCACGGCACAAGAGGGCTCTTCCTTTTCATTGACGAGATGCCGAGTCACCGTGATCAAGCTGCTTCCAGCGGATAGTTGTGGTTGTTGGCCCTCAGCCTCTTAAAATGTGCTAGCTGTTACTATGTTAAGTATGTAGATATGGACCCTATGGTTGTTGGCCCTTAGCCTCTTAAAATGTGATAGTTGTTACTATGTTAGGTATCTAGATATGGACCATATGGTTGTCAAAACCGTGTTACGAAGATCCTCCTTTTGTCGAATAGTGTAACCACTATATATATGTTACTCAAATGCTGTTAGCCAAGTTCTTAAATTTTCATGGAAAGTATTAGTATTGTACATAGTTCTTTGAGTTTAAGCGTGTGCCCGATGTCCAGAAGGCATTTTCATATTAACTGTTCATATTGCAAATTCACACACATGTTAACATAAGGAAACATATGTGTAACTTACTAATCGTCGCACACGAGTACTTGCAGACGATTGTGTGCGATACTCCTAGCCACCGCAAGCAACTAGTTTGCATTTTTCAAAGTTTTTTGTACACACAGAATCACACACGAACTTACTGTATTAACCGTCTATGTTGTAATTTCTCATCACAAATAGTTCATCCGAGTCAGCTGTTTGCCACATATCACACACATCTTGTTTACATGACTCATTTGTGTTCTTTTGGCTCATCGCAAACAGTTCATCCATGTGAACTGTATGCCGCATATCACACACATCTTGTCACTACAAAAAAAAGACACATCCGTGACATTTTGGACCGAACAAATTTTTTTCTGTCATACATATGAAACTTCTATGACGATAATTGTGACAAAACCCGGTATCATCATAGATGTGGTGGGCTCCTACTTCTATGACAAATAATCATGACAGAAAATGGGCTTTTCGTCCTGGGCGGGCCGGAGACGCAGCTGCATGACATTATTTGGGCCGTCCATGATGGAAAAAACCGTGGTAGAAGCAAGGGCGAGGAAAATTTCAGGGAGTTCCCGGTTATGGTGGGAGATCGGGGGCCGAGCGAAGCGCGTTCCTCTCGTACACGTACGCGCGTGTGTGCGAGGAGTTGGCTCCAACTGAACCCGAGCGAGGCATTGGGCTCTAACTGAACCCGAGCGATTGCACTGCAGGCTACGCATTACTGAACCCGAGCGATCGATCGATGGCTGTCAACTGAACCCAATCGAGCAATTCCTTTGCTACTGCTGCTAACTGAAGCCGATCGATGCTGCCTCTTTGGATGAACAGTGAGCGTTGCCGGGGGGGGGGGGGGGGGGTTGGTGAAGGAAATATGCCCTAGAGGCAATAATAAAGTTATTATTTATTTCCTTATTTCATGATAAATGTTTATTATTCATGCTAGAATTGTATTAACAGGAAACATAATACATGTGTGAATACATAGACAAACATAGTGTCAGTACTATGCCTCTACTTGACTAGCTCATTAATCAAAGATCGTTAAGTTTCCGAACCATAGACATGAGTTGTCATTTGATTAACGGGATCACATCATTAGGAGAATGATGTGATTGACTTGACCCATTCCGTTAGCTTAGCACTTGATCGTTTAGTATGTTGATATTGCTTTCTTCATAACTTATACATGTTCCTATAACTATGAGATTATGCAACTCCCGTTTACCGGAGGAATACTTTGTGTGCTACCAAACTGTCGGCATTCTGGGAATGGTGGTCCCTAGACTTGCCTGCCTGCGGCCTGCGGCATGGCTCAAGTGGTGGCCCAGTACGACCCATCTTCATCAGCACAAGACTCAAGACCCTCACGAGGGGCCAAGCCTCGTGGGGAGGATGATGCAAGGCTTCCTGAGGGACGGCCTCGCCAGGCAGGCTCGCGAGGAGGCGGAGAGATCAAGGTAGGGTACCTCGCGAGGTGCTCGTGACGCAAGGCATGACGATCGAGACCAGGCGGGCGCCAGGCGGGCGCTGGCCTGCGCAGTGTCCTTGTTTCCTCTTTGGTGCAAAGGGGGCAAGCACAGGCGTGGAGTACCGAGGCATCAGGCAAAGGTTGCCATTTCAGTGCAATGAGACCAAGACCAGCGGAACGACAGGGCGGAGGTCACCATGGAGCCCAAGTGGGCGTCATCACCAGTGCTTTTGGCCGCCGAAGACCAACTTTAGTCAGGATAACTTGTACTAGATGTTCCCCTTCAAAATGGCCTTTGTTGGCCCTCTTCCTGCTTAATATTTGGGAAGACGACCAGAGCCTCTATAAATAGGACTAGCCACCACAGAGTAGGGGGGATCGGATCGGAGATTCAGAGAGGGAGAGAGGCGATCGAACTCACCCAAGCAGTTCATCGCACCAGCTCAAGAACACCTCTTGCGAGGTTGTTCTTCCCCTGTACTGTTCATCATCAGCCCCTGAGGCAATCCACCACTCCACACACTGGAGTAGGGTATTACACCACAACGGTGGCCCGAACCAGTATAAATCTTGCGTCCCTTGTGTTGCTCATCATTTTCAGCTTAGATCTCACGAGGCGATCGGACGTAGATCGGTAGGGGAGAGATCTTCACGCGCACCCCAGAGTTTGAACCTTAAGGGTCTGCTGGAACCCGACATCCGACATTTGGCCCGCCAGGTAGGGGTGCGCCGGAATCTTTCTTCCGCTCTTCGCGTTCGATCTTCCGTCGTGTCCATGGCTGACGCTCGCCGGGCTCGCACCGAGCGTCGGGCTGCCCTCGCCGCTCGCGTCGACTAGATGGCGCCCGTTAGCGGGTGTCCCCATCGTTCCCCGCCGCCTGCCGCCAACGCCACCACCGGCCTGGTGGGGAACGACCAGCAGGCCTCGTCCCTACATCCTCCGGTGCGGCGAGAAGGCCGCACCGCCACCCCGTCGCTGACTCCAGCCGGTTCGTCGTCCCACGCCCGTCGCGCCCCCACGGACGCGCATGCCGCGTTGCTCCTAGAGCGTGAGCTCCTGCACTACCATACCGTTGACAACCTCTACGAGGACTGGCTCGCCCGCATCACCGAGCTCGGCAGTGCCGTAGGGGGCTCTCTGTCGGGGCGTCTCTCTGTGGCCACGAGCACCTATGGGGCAGGGAGCCCCTTCTAGTCCGGCAAGGGAGCGGAGGGCATGCGCAGAGCAGATCGAGGTCAGGTGCGCGGGGGAGACGGGCGATTTTTACCTAGCTTCGGAGCTCTCCGGAGAGATAAAACACCTACTGCTGCTTTGTGTTTGTATTTGATCTTGCTCGAGAGTGCGAGCGTATGGTGGTGTTGCGTGTGTCGAATGGACCGAACCCCTTATACGTGCGCATGGGCCTCCCTTTTATAGTCTGAAGGGGGCGCCAACAGGTGGCAGCGTAGGAAGAGGGGGTAGAAAGGTAAAAACGCAGGTTGGTACAACAGTGACCAACAGTGTCCCCTACCTAACTCTAACGGCAGGGGACAAGGGCATTTAATGCCCGTCTGGTCGCCCCAACAGTGCAAGGAAACGACCGTTAGGTGTGCCACCGGTTGCCACGATGGCCTCCTTGTCAGCTCCGCTTGCCACCTCGCGCCGCATGGCTGTGCAGCGTCTTGCCACGTGCCCCTGGGATGGCCCTGGGGTGACACGTCGCTGGATGTGCAGGAGTTTGGGTGCGGGTGGTAGCCTTGCCGCGGCAAGCGCCTTGCCATGGTCCTTCTCTTTTTTTGCCGGCAAGCTTGCCGGTCGTCGGGCCTTGCCGGGACGCGCGGGGCGCCATGGCAAGTCTCCTGGAAACGCCTTGGTTGGCCTTCCCGGCAAGCTCCTCTTGCCGGGGCCTTTGTCCTCCCCGGCGAGCTTCTCTTGCCGGGATCTGTGTCTTCTCAGTTGATACTTTGTCCTTGAATGGCAGTAATAGGCAATGACGGAGGGTCTTGGCGGGCGCCCGGCAAGCCTTGCCGCGGGGTGCTGCGACTGCCCGTGCACGAGTTCGGGGTACTAAGGTACCCCCTACTTTAGTACACCAACAGGAGCCCCCAGGCCTGGGCCATACACGGTGCCGAGCGTTGTTGGGCCAGGCCCAGAACAGTGCATGGGCACGCGTGGCCTGGGTCCACACAAAATTGGACTCCGTGCCCACCGCGTCCTCCCGTAATGGCAGGCGTCGATTGCGGCGTCGTGGGAGGCGTGGGTGGTGTGTGCGATTTTCAGGGCGTCCACCCCCGTGATCACGGGGCAGGGGGAGGTCACTTCATCTGTCGCCCCGGCTTCGCCTCCCCGCCACGCGGCTCCCATGCGCGTCGGGTCATGGGCGGTGAAGGTGGGAAACCGAGCCGTCACGGGCGGAGATGGTGGGTCGGCCCCGTTCCTCTGCCCTCCCCGTGCTCCGATTGGCTGAGCGGGGCGGCCGAGCCCACACCTCGCTCCTTAAAAAGGGCGGAAGGGGAGCGCAAAAATCCCGCACTTCCTCATCTTCCCCTTTCTTCAACTTCTGCTACCCTTCCTCCCGTCTGCCATGGAAGGAGGGAATCCTGGTCCTTCATCGGTGGTGGCGAGGGTCGCCACCAAGCAGCGCGCCTCTCCCTATCCCGCGCCTGTGGTGGTGGAGCCGGCCACGAGGGGAAGAGGGAGGGGGTGAGACCGTGGACGAGGTCGAGGACGTGGTCGGAGCGCTCGGGGAAGAGGCGGCCGGGGCGGTGCGCCACCCTCGTCTCCGCCGGCAGCTCCTCTCCTCGAGGAGGTCCACACTGGGGACAGTCCCTGGGAGTTCTTCGTCAAGCTGCGTCGGGCGCCTCGTCGCCGCCTCCGGCTTCCGGCCCCGTTTGCGAGCGCAATGGAACCGGACCCGCCCGAGATGTTGGAGTTGCGCATGAGGGGCTGCGGGATCAGCGGCACTCAAGTTAGTGTCGTATCCCCAGTCCCCGGCGTGATGTACTTCGATCGAGGGTGGAAGACGTTCGCCCGCATCCACAGCTTGACGGCGGGGTTTACCCTCCATTTTAAGTTAATGGAGGGCGACCTTCTCGCCGTCAAGGTCTTCGGGGACTCCGGCACCCGGGCGAGATGCTGCGTGCACAGCTCCTCCGATAGCGAAGACTCCCCCTCGAGCGAGAGTGACGAGGAGGAGAGCGACAGCGACGACGACGGCGGCGGTGAGTCCGACTACGCGTCGGCCGTCGCCTCGCGCGCCACCGGCGACCCCATCATCCGGGTTGCCGGCCTTCTGAACTCCCCGGGGCCGTCTCCTTGGGCGGCTGGCGTAGGGAGGCTGCGGAAGAGGAAGAGGGGTGGCGGCAAGGCCGTCAAGTCGGAGTACGAGGGCGTGGTGCCCTCGACAGCGTGCTGACGTCCTGCCGCCCCGTCTTCGAGCTCTGCTTCCGGCGCCTCCGTCTCCGCCAAGCCCCTGGCCGGCCCCCGGGGTGTTCTCTTGGTGTCTTCTGGCACCCGTAGCTCACCTAGGCGCCCCTTTTGCCCTTCCCGGCAAACTTCTCTAGCCGGGGCCTCCTTGACCTACCTCCTGAAGAGAGAAACAGGAGAGGGATTACGGGCATCTTATTTCTTTTTAATTTGTAAGCCTTCGGGCCTTAGCTACGTTTAAAACTTGTAATCCTCTCTTTCATGTTTTTCATCCTCTATGGACTTGTACTGAATTGGGATGTTTTTTAATGAAAAGAGGGGAATGCTTGCCGGGTTATATCCTTTACTTGATTATGTGCCTTGTATGTTTCCAACCTATGCTTTGAGGGAACTTGCCGGTGCAAGCACACTTGCTGAGTGCGGAACGTCAGCAGCCTGCTGTGCGGTGCTGCTTCCGGCAAGAAACCTTGTCGGGCCAGTTGCAGCGCACTTGTATTGTTGAGCTGACTCGAAAACAAATCAAGGGCGCAACTTGGCCGCGATTCGGTTCCTCCGCGCACAGGTTTTTCCATACAAGGCACACTCGTTCAAGGACGCGGCCTCGCATTCCCCAGTCCATAAGAGGATGCATGATGAGGGACGAAAAACTTATCTGATATCACAGCCCCCGACGACTCTGGCTCCGCCGAGACCCAGGTGCCGGTGCGCCTTTCTTTGCCCTTGTCGCTGACGTCGCGGTCCCCGGGGATCCTGGCTTGCCGCGAAGGAATTTCCGTACTCGCAGCCCCCAGCAAAGCCGGTTTGCCGGGGCCCAGGTGCCGGCGCGCCCTTCTGTTTTTTTTGCTTGTTGCTGTTATTTAAGTCATGAAAACAACTTAGACAGCGCCGCGATAAGTTACTTTTCATGGCGTAATTTTCACGTTGGGCAACGCAATGCCATGCTTCGCCCTTTGTATGTTTATACTCTACGCTTTTAGGGGACTTGCCGGTGCATACACGCTTGCTGAGTGCGGAACATCAGCAGCCCGCTGGCGGTGTTGCCTCCGGCAAGAAACCTCATCGGGCTAGTTGCAGCGCGCTTTCATTGTTGAGAGGACTCGGAAACAAATCAAGGGCGCAACTCAGCCACGAGTCAGCTCCTCTGCGCACAAGTTTCTCATACAAAGGACATCCCACGGCAGGGCTTGCTACGTTACATCCTTTACCCCATCACATCCCTTGTATGTTTTTACCCTACACTTTTAGGAAACTTGTCGGCGCTAACACACTTGCTGAGTGCGGAACATCAGCAGCCTGCTGGCGGTGTTGTTTCCGGCAAGAAACCTTGTCGGGCCAGTTGCAGCGCACTTGTATTGTTGAGCGGACTCGAAACAAAGCAAGGGCGCAACTTAACCACGAGTTGGTTCCCCCGCGCACAGGTGTTCCATACAAGGCACGAACGTTTAAGGAATATAACATAAAAAAACTTAGAACTAAAAGTGCTCTGTACTCAAGCTTGGGCAAATTAGCTTTTCCGTCTTCTGCGCTCCGGCAAGGCCGCACTTCTCCCTTGATTTCCTCCCTTGTACGCTTTCACCCTCACGCTTTCAGGGAACCCACCGGCGCAAACACACTCGCTGAGTGCGGAACATCAGCAGCCCGCTGGCGGTGTTGCCTCCGGCAGGAAGAACTCCTCGGGCTAGTTGCAGCGCGCTTTCATCATTGAGCGGACTCGAAACAGATCAAGGGCGCAACTTAGCCACGATTCGTCCCCTTTGCGCACAGGTTTTCCATACAAGGTACGGACTTTCAAGGAATACAACTCAAAAGTTTGAAACTGACTGCTCTCTTTTGCCTTACTGGCCGGTAGAGCTCGATGGCGCGTCCTCGACGGCAGCGCAGCACTCCGAAGAGGTGCGCTTGCCGGAGCAGGCACCAGAGCCGTTCTTGCCGGGCTTGGTCTTTGGTAGATCTGCCTTTGCCTTCTTGCACTTGCCGGTGGAGCTCGATGGCGCGTCCTCGACGGCAGCGCAGCACTCCGGAGAGGTGCGCTTGCCGGAGTGGGTACCAGAGCTACTCTTGCCGGTCTTAACTTTCTTCTTCCCCCGGGGAGCTTCAGCGGCAAGTGGCTCGCGCTCTGCTGCGGCTGCTGCTTCCCGGTAAATCTTGTCGGTGCAGATAAGTGCATCCTTCTTGTCGCCTTGGACAGAAATGACACTTATCGGACCAGGCATCTTGAGCACATTGTAGGCGTAGTGAGAGGCTGCCATGAACTTGGCAAGCGCTGGTCGGCCGAGTATCCCATTGTAGGGCAATGGGAAATCAGCAACATCAAATGTGACCCTCTCTGTCCTGAAGTTCAGCTCGCTGCCAAACGTCACTGGCAGTGAGATCTTCCCCTTTGGCTTGCTCCTTCCCGGATTTATCCCTTGAAAGGTACTAGTTTCTTTGAGATCGCTGTCGGGGATCTGGAGCTTCTTGAGCACTGCGGAGGAAATCAGGTTCAGGCCGGCCCCGCCGTCAACCAACATCTTCGTGACCTTGAGGTTGCGGATTGTTGGCGAGACCAACATCGGCAAGCACCTGACCGTAGTGATGCGATCAGGGTGGTCCTCAACATCGAAGATGATGGGCGTGCTGGACCACTTTAGAGGCTTGCGCGACTCGACGGACGGCTCCGCTGCGTTCACTTCTCGCACCCACTGCTTGAGTTGGCGGTGCGAGGTGTGCAGAGAGGCGCCGCCGTCGATGCACAACACCTCTGTTGCCTTCTGAAACTCTTGGTCATCAGTCTCATCTTCCTCCATCTCATCATCCTCATCTTCATCTTTGTCCTTGTCACGGCCGCGGGGAGGCCTGTCTCCTTGCCGTGGCTTGGCCTTGCCGTGGTGCCCTCCCCGGGCGGGAAGCTTCTTGCCGGATCCTCCGCCACCTCCCTGGGCTCTTTCCTTGTCGCGGCGCTCGTACTCAGCTTTCTATAGCTCCGCCATCTGCTCAACTTTTTTGCAGGTTTGGAGGTCATGGCCCTTGGTGCGGTGGATCTTGCAATAGCGCTTGCCGGAGCCATCCTGCTTGTCGGCGGCTACCACAGCCTCGCCGGAGTCATCAGCTTTGGCCTTGTCAGAGCCGCCTCCGTTGCCGGAATGCTCAACAGCTAGCACATCCTTAGCCTTTCTCTTCCTGTTGTTCCGCCTCCGGTTCTTCCTTGCCGGGGCGGCATCCTCACTCTCAGATCCTTCTGCTCCTGCAACCTCTCCGGGGATTTTCCTCCCCTCCTCAGCCCGTGCACACTTGTCGGCCAGAGCGTACAGCTCGCTGACATCTCTGATCTTGCACATCGCCATCTCCTCCCTCATCCTGCGGTTACGCACGTTCTGATGGAACGCGCTGATAACTGCGGCAGGGTGGACGTCTGGGATGTTGCGCTGCACCTGGCTAAATCTCTATATGTACTTGCGCAGGGGCTCTCCCTCCTTCTGGATGAGCAGATGCAGGTCGCTTTCCTGGCCATGGGGTTTGTGGCCGCCTGTGAAGGCGCCGACAAACTGATGACACAGGTCAGTCCATGAAGAGATGGAGCCGTCTGGCAAGTGCATGAGCCAAGATCTGACGTTGGGCTTGAGCACCAGCGGGAAGTAGTTGGCGAGGATCTTCTCGTCGTGCCCTCCGGCAGCCTGCACCGCGATGGTGTAGATGCTGAGGAACTCCGACGGATGTATCCTGCCATCGTACTTCTCGGGCACGTCTGGCTTGAAGTTCTTGGTCTTGGGCTACTGTACTTGCCGCAGCTCACGGGTGAACGCAGGGCAACCTGCCGCGTACGGCAAGTCGCCTGGTTCCCCTGGTGCATGCATATCGACAGTGGGCCCAGCGCGCTGGTCAGATTGACGTCACGCTTCTCTTCTGCACTCGATGCGAGTGCAAGCGTCTTCGTGTCGTCGTTCTTGGAGAACGTGGCGTTGATCATGGCGAGTTCGCGGGTCCGACGACGTGGTGGAGTCGGCGTCGGGGTTGGTCTGGCGAGCCGGCGATCTTGGCCTTTGGGGCTGGGTGTGCACGGAGGTGGCACCCCCAGCGGTCTTGTCGGCGTCGGCTTGCGCCTGGGCGCCTTGCCGGGGCTTCGATGCGCTCGGTTGCCGGGGCTTGTCGCCATTGGCGAAGCCGATGAGGCTGTATATGGTCATCCTCCAGTCGTCAATCTTGTGAGAGATAAAACTCCTACTGCTGCTTTGTGTTTGTATTTGATCTTACTCGAGAGTGCGAGCGTATGGTGGTGTTGCCTGTGTCGAATGGACCGAACCCCTTCTACGTGCGCATGGGCCTCCCTTTTATAGTCTGAAGGGGGCGCCAATAGGTGGCAGCGTAGGAAGAGGGGGTAGAAAGGTAAAAACGCAGGTTGGTACAACAGTGACCAACAGTGTCCCCTACCTAACTCTGACGGCAGGGGACAAGGGCATTTAATGCCCGTCTGGTCGCCCCAACAGTGCAAGGAAATGACCGTTAGGTGTGCCACCGGTTGCCACGATGGCCTCCTTGTCAGCTCCGCTTGCCACCTCGCTCCGCATGGCTGTGCAGCGTCTCGCCACGTGCCCCTGGGATGGCCATGGGGTGACACGTCGCTGGATGTGCAGGAGTTTGGGTGCGGGTGGTAGCCTTGCCGCGGCAAGCGCCTTGCCGTGGTCCTTCTCTTGTTGTGCCGGCAAGCTTGCCGGTCGTCGGGCCTTGCCGGGACGCGCGGGGCGCCATGGCAAGTCTCCTGGAAACGCCTTGGTTGGCCTTCCCGGCAAGCTCCTCTTGCCGGGGCCTTTGTCCTCCCCGGCGAGCTTCTCTTGCTGGGATCTGTGTCTTCTCAGTTGATACTTTGTCCTTGAATGGCAGTAATAGGCAATGACGGAGGGTCTTGGGAGGTGCCCGGCAAGCCTTGCCGTGGGCTGCTGCGACTGCCCGTGCACGAGTTCGGGGTACTAAGGTACCCCCTACTTTAGTACACCGACACTCTCCTATGCCATCCCTCTCGCTGCCTCACCCTCCATCCTGCGCAGGAGGCGCAGATCAGGAGGTGCCTCCGCCACCTCCTCCCCAAGAAGGTGCCCTGGCTCCAAGGTGCGCAGCCCTAGGATGAGATCTACCGCGTCTGGCGCCCGCGCGACCAGAAAGGAGCTGCCAAGAGATCCCTCGTCCCCAAGACAGTGCCCGCGTGCTCCCGGAACCGGTGCGCCATGACCGCATCCCTGCGCCGCCACATCAAGACCCCGCGCTGCTCCAGGCAGCGGCGCGCGGGAATCCCCAGGAGCAAGCCCAGCATTAGCAAAGGGCTCCGGTGGCCACCGCAGGCTGCCGCGCCTTCACCCCCGAGCTACGCAGCGTCGCCTGGCCAGGCAAGTTCAAGCCTGACCTGCCTCCTCGCTACGACAACACTGCAGACCCCGCGGAGTTCCTACAGCTCTACGAGCTGGGCATCAAAGCCGCCAACAGGGATGAAAAGGTCATGGCGAACTGGTTTCCCATGGCACTCAAGGATGGCGCCCGCACCTTGCTCGTGAACCTGGCTCCTGGCACGATCTCCTCCTAGGACGAGATGTGCACCCGCTTCATCGCCAACTTCCAGGGCACCCGCGACCGTCCACCGGCCATGGGTGACCTGCGCCGCATCAAGCAGCAGCCTGGAGAGACCTTGCAGAAGTACATCCAGCGCTTCAACAACGCTCGCCTCGAGATTCCTAGGGTGACTGAGGAGGCCATCATCTCCGCATTCTTTGATGGCGTTCGCGACATCAAGATGAAGGAGGAGCTGGCAATCCATGAAGATTTGTGCAGGTCTCTGGAGCTGTTCAACCTCACGACCAAGTGCGCAATGGCTTAGGAGGGACGCCTCTCCCTTCTCGAGCTCCCGGTAGCAGACCCAGAAGAGAAGAAGGCCAAGGCCAAGGATGTGAAGCGCAAGGGAGCAGCTGTGCTCGCAGCAGAGCCGAACACCAAGCGTGGCAAGGACCAGCCGGAGTCGTCCAAGGGCAGCCGGTACTGTGTGTACCACGATCTTCACACCCACAACACCAATGAATGCCAAGAGCTCAGGGCCGTGTGAGAAGGCCGCGTCGGTCGACGCCCCGAGCGCAACGATCGGGGCTACGGCCCAGGCGGAGCAAGAGGTGGAGGATGATGGGACGACCGTGGCCCTCGCCAAGGGTGGCGTGACCGACCTCGCGAGGACCGCTGGCAGGACCAGCTTCACGAGGGAGCTTGGAGAGATCAGCCTCGTGAGGATCGCCCGCAAGGCAATGCAGGCCTTCCTCCTCTGCCACCACCACCTAGGAGAAATGAAGACCATCATCAGGACGAGGGGGCTGGGGGCTTCTAGGAGCCACGTGCAATCGCTTGCATCCTGGGCGGCGCTCAGGCCCCAGCCACACAGCGCATCTTCAAGCAGTTTGCCTGCGAGGTGAATGCAGTCCTCCCCAAGCTTGAGGCCATGCGCCCTCTTAGATGGTCTGCGTGCGCCATCACGTTCAGCTTAGCAGATCAGCTCAAGTGCGCGGCGATGGCCGGTGTCCTCCCAATGCTCTGTTCCCCGGTCATCAGCAATGTGCAAGTCACCAGGACCCTCATCGACGGCAGAGCAGGACTCAATGTTCTGTCCGTCAAGACGTTCAACAATCTCCAAGTGTCGTATGATCAGCTTCAGCCAACCAAGCCTTTCTCAGGAGTCACTGATGGTTCCACTGTCCCGATAGGGCAGGTCCGCCTTCCCGTCACCTTTGGACAACACAACAACTACCGCACCAAGCTCATTGACTTCGACGTCGCTCACATTCGCCTGCCATACAATGCCATCCTCGGGTATCCAGCCCTGGCCAAGTTCATGGCAGTGACTCACCATAGCTACAACGTCCTCAAGATGCCAGGAAGTGGCGGGGTCATCATGGTCCCTTGTGAAGAGAAGGATGCGGTGTGCTCCCTCGAGCGCGCCTTCCAAGCCGCGTCGACCGAGGACCCGGACAGCAAGAGTGTAAACCTCCCTCGAGTAGCTCCCAAGAAGAAGAAGACATCACCTGGCTCAAGGCCTCAGGAGGCAGGCACCTCTAGAGGTGCTACGTCCGAACATGCGCCCGTCCAAGGGGCGCCACCCTCCATCGCATAGGAAGGCGTGCCCGGCGCCCTCCTCGGGCAGGGCTCGGGGGCTCTCTCCTGGGGAGCCACCGACTTTGCCAAGATCACGAGGGAGGCACTTGGGCACCACTTGGAGGCGTGCTTCATGGCACGTTTCCCTCAGGAAGGCGTAAGGAAAGAAGAACCCAACCCTCAGGAGTCATCACCAAGGCCGCTCAAGAGTTGCAGGAATTAAGAATCATGTGCGGCAACCACCGCCTGTCAGGCGTAGCTCCCCATCTAGGCGAGGATGGCGGGCTGCACGTCTGCATCGACTACCCAGGGCTCAATCGAGTCGCTTCTTAGGAGTGCTTCTGGCCCTCGCGCGTGGGGCGTTGCGCGGGCCCGCCGCATAGCTACGTTCGAATGCCTTTCGGCTTGCCGAACGCGGCTGCAGCCCACCAGCGCCCGATGAGGAGCATTCTGGAGCTCAGGCGGCCAAGCATCGCGCGTTCCTGGAGGAGATGGAGATGGACCTCAGCGATCCGCCCGGACCTCCTGAGCCTCCCAGGGCTCGGAGTCCCGAGGGCTCGTGAGGGTCTGCTTCTTCACCCCGCATCATCAGCTACACCGACACTCATTCTGCAACAGTATCAGGTGACTTCTTTTCAGTTTTCCTTTCAGCTGGGAGCACCCTCAGGGCTGCATCATTCCCAGGTCGTGTGGGTCCGTCCCTGCGGCATGTATCCATTTTGCTTATGTTCTCTGCTTACCTTGTTGGGGCGCCCCTCGGGCTGCATCATCCCCTAGCCGCTCGGGCCTGACCCAGTGGCGTTTGCTTTCTCCGCATCTATCTAAGTTAATTTGCTCCTTCATGATTGTCGTCCGCAGCCCACCACGGGTCTACTTTTCCTCATGCGAATCGCTTGCACGTTAAAAGGGGGGCGCCTGAGCATCGCGACTCATGGGCTCTTACTGGCTCTCCAGCCCTCACCCCCTGGCCTTGACCCACGGCGTCACGACCTGTCATACCAGTGGCGGCTGAGCTTGCTCGAGGGCCTGGACCTGAGGACGTAGAGCATTTGCATTCTAACCACCTTGTAGGAACATACCACTGATAAAGGCCCGGAGCCAGGCGCAACCCGCCTCGAGGTAGGGCCCCGTGAGTCCCACGCTGGCTCACGGGTGCCCAGATACATATCTCTTAAGCCCTACCGTGCCGGCCACGTGTCAGGGCGGGGCTGTACACTCCCCGAGGGCTCCTCCCGGAGGTGATCCCCCCTCCCACGCACCAGTGGAAGCGCCATGCTCCGTGCTGGCTGACGACACTGCCGAGGAGCGGCTATGCCCGTACACATACGGAAGCACTATGCTCCGTGCTGGTGATAAACAACTGAGGGCAGCCCACGGCTGTATCAACCTCAGGGAGCCCAGAGCTCAGTGTTTGGCACCCTCGCAAAGCCTCCCCTCGGGAGTGCCGCGCGAGGGGGCTAGACACGGGGGCTGCGCCCGGGCCACGCCCGAGCACATGCCACCCAGCCAGGTCCCTCGGACCTGGTCATCGCGTGCCCCTCCCCGAGTGGAGCCAAGGTATGAAGACTCGTTTGAGCGTCAAGGGGGACTCCTAAGCATCGCGACTCAGGAGCCTAACCGGTCACGTAGCCCCTCACTCCTTAGCTCCAAAGGCTAACGGCGGTTGAGGTATGCACGGGGCCATTCCCTGCCGACGTAGAATGACCAACCCTCTCCTCTGTCCCCTCCCTATTTGCTATTTGAGCGTTAAGGGGGACTCCTGAGCATCGCAACTCAGGAGCCTAACTTGCCACGTAGCCCCTCACTCCTTAGTTCCGTCCTGGCGATCCGGTCGGGGCTAACGGCGGCTGAGGTATGCTCGGGGCCGGGCCCTGCCGACGTAGAACACAAGCAAACAGGAAGGAAATTGAAAAATCTAGCAAATCCAGAAGAAAATATTACAGACCAATAATTGTTCTCACAATACCTGACACAAATTTAAACGCCTCCATGAGGCATGGTGCATGTTGCAGGGATCAAAGCAAGAAAAAGGCCGTAAGAACATCACCCCTAGGTCGGGCCACCTCTCGTGGTAGAGTCGTGCTTGGCAGCCCCGTCTCCTGGAGCTGCGGGGCCGGCAGCACCTCGCTTGGGCGCGGTGTTGAAGGCGCGGAACTTCGACAACAAGGCCTCCGCTCGACCCTTGACGGCTTCAGCAGCAGCGGCGGAGCACTTGGCATCCACGGGCTCCAGCAGGTCATCGAGGTAGGCATCGGGGTTGCGGAGGTAGACGTGGCTGAGGATCCGCGTCAGCGCTGCGAAGGAGAGGACGCGAGCCTCGACTTCAGCCATGGGGCCAATGCCGATCACGACTTCTTCAAGCGCCTCGACGAGGAAGGGAACCAGCTTAGTGGGGCCTTCCTTGGCTCCGGCCAGCGGTTTCTCCAGGCCATCGTCATAGAGCGTTTTCAGCGCTATGCGGGCTCTTTTCTCGTAGAGCGCGAAGATCGCGCAGTCCTCTGCCAAGACCTTTGCCTCGGCATCCAGTTCGACCCTCTCCGTCTTCAGCACCTGCTCCAGCGTCTTCAGCCAGTCGTGGTCGGCTGAGAGTTTGGCGTCGTGCTTCTTGACAGCAGCCTCCCGAGCTTTCATCTCCTCCTCCTTCATCTGGTGGTCGCGAATCTCCTTGGCGAGCTCATCACGCAGCCCTTGTAGTTCGCCCCCCAATGTCTCGCAGTGGCCCTTGGCAGTGGAGGCATCCTTCAACGCCTCATCGCGAGTGGCCATGGCCTGGGAGGTGGCTTGCTTCCCCTCCTCGGACGGAGGCATCAGAGCTAGCCTAGCTGGAGACCAACTCCAGGCGCCCGGCCACCAGGCGGGGGTCCGTGCTCCGGAGATCCTCCCGCAGCTGACTCAGTTCGTTGGCGGCATGGTCCAAGGCGGCGGAGGAAGCAGAGGAGACGGGAGCCGGCAGAGTAGGAGGAGAAGACGGCAGCGTAATCACAACCTAGGAGGCAGGGACCTCTTGAGTCTTGGCAACCTCGGTGATAGCGTCAGGCACAGGTGCCTCCAGAGTCAGCGGGGCCACGGGGGCTGACTCCTCGCCGGAGCATTCCTGCTGGCCTCGCGAGGATGATCGAGCAGGGGACGCGGCCATGGTTGACGAACACGTCCTAGGCGGGGTCACCGCGCCTCACTTCAGCCTCTTCGCTGTGGGCAGCAACCTACCCAGTAGAAGATGTTAGATCCAGACAGTAGAAGGCAGGAGCAAGGCCGAATTCGAACACTTACTGATTGACCGCCGCTGGATCCCACAGACCCTGGCCAAGCTTGAAGCCTGAAAGCCTCTTGCGGGGCTCAGCCTCGGGAGGCCCAACCGCAGGAGAGGGTGCACCTGAAGGGCTAGAGCTGACTTCGGCCGATGCAAGGGCCGGGGTAGACCCTTGGGGGACCAGCCCGGACCTGTCCTTCCTCGGTATCAGGGGTGCGTCCTTCCCCTCTCGCCTGGTGCCGGCCTTGTCATCGTCAGGCAAAGAGCAGAGGGCCCTGGACCTGCGCCAGGGGGAAGTCTCCCCCGTCCCCTCGAAGGTCGCCTCCGCGTCACGCTCCTCGTCCTCGTCGTCATCCTCCTCTTCTCCGCTGGATTCACCGGAGGATAGGTTCGCGTCGCCGTCGCCGCCTGACCCTCAGGATCTTCTGCTGACACCAGGCCAACCCCGTCGAAGGTGGGCATGGCGTCGACCACCAGCTCCCAGTCCTCACGAAGGAACAGAGGGACCGCAGCGCCCACTGGGCCTGCCACTTCCTCTCCAACCAAGCAGCGCAAGGCCGCGGTCAGATCCTCGTCGCTCAGGGCGTCCAAGCTCAGGCGGAGGACGACATCCGCATCCGCGAGGCTCCACAGCGGGCGCGAGTGCGCCTGAAGAGGGGCCACCCGGTGCGATAGAAACTCCCTCAGGAGCGAGGCCCCGTTCAGCTTCGCCGCCCTCAGACTGCCCGGCCTCAGGTCGGTGTTCATCTTCTCCAACACCAGCTTCGCCCGCCGGTCATCGAGCTTCGCGCGGGACCACACCTCAACGGCCTCAGGCTGCTTTGTCGGCAGCTCCAGCAGGGGGTTGCGGCACCTGGCGTCCACCATGACCCACTTGCTCCGGAAGCCCTCGGCCCTCTTCCCGGCCTTCGAGATGGCATTGGACTAGATTACACGACAAAACTCGCGCACGTCGAGATGTTGCCACCGGAGACCCGGAGGGAGAAGAAGTGGCGCAGCAAGGCCACGGAGGGCGCCACCCCAACGTGCGCCTCGCAGTAGTAGGCGAAGATCGACAAGAGGAGGATGGAGTTGGGGTGGATATGCAGAGCATGCAACTGATACTGGCGAAGGACGGCAAGGAAGAACTCAGAGAAGGGAGGAACCAGACCAGCGATGATGGCGTTCATGAAGAAGGGATAGAAGGTGCTCCCCTTGTCCTCGGGCTGGGCGGAGCCAAGACGGAGCGCAGTTTGCCCCATCTCGTTGATCTGCGTAGCCACCATCCGATGCGTGAGGGCGAGATTCTTCTCTGTCATGTTGGGAGAGACCAGAGCCGGCGAGTACCAGGCCGATGCAGCCCCAGCCGGAGTCTTGCGGGGGCCATCGTTCGCCGGAGGAGAAAGAATGCGGCAGATCTGGAGATTGTGGAGGTAGGGAGGCGAAGAGCAAGAAAGAGGATCTGAAGCAAGGAGAACAAGTGTAATGAGGTAAGGCTAGCCCAGGGCCAGCCTTTTGTCAGTTGAGCGGTTGCCAAGGCAGCGTGGGGAAGCGGAGACGCCCACGCCCAATCAACCGCCATGCGGCGCCCAAGGCCGCAGGCTGATGGGGCCCGCGGCGCTCCGCACTTGCCCCTTCGCTCCTCTGCCAAGCCAAGTCCGAGGGCGCCTTAGGCCCGGGGGCTACTGTCGGTGTTCTGGGAACGGGGGTCCCCAAAATTGCCAGCCTGCGGCCTGTGGCGTGGCTCAAGTGGTGGACCAGTATGGCCCATCTTCATCAGCACAAGACTCAAGACCCTCGCGAGGGGCCAAGCCTCACGGGGAGGATGATGCAGGGCTTCCTCAGGGACGGCCTCGCCAGGCAGGCTCGTGAGGAGGCGAAGAGATCAAGGCAGGGTACCTCGCGAGGTGCTCGTGAAGCACGCCATGACGATCGAGACCAGGCAGGCGCCAGGCGGGCGTCGGCCTGTGCAGTGTCCTTGTTTCCTCTTTGGTGCAAAGGGGGCAAGCACAGGCGTGGAGTACCGAGGCATCAGGCAAAGGTTGCCATTTCAGTGCAACGAGACCGAGACCAGCAGAACGGCAGGACGGAGGTCACCGTGGAGCCCAAGATGGCGTCATGACCAGTGCTTTTGGCAGCTGAAGACCAACTTTAGTCAGGATAACTTGTACTAGATGTTCCCCTTCAAAATGGCCGTTGTTGGCGCCCTTCCCGCTCAATATTTGGGAAGAGGACCAGAGCCTCTATAAATAGCACTAGCCACCATAGAGTAGGGGGGATTGGATCGGAGATTCAGAGAGGGAGAGAGGCGATCGAACTCACCCAAGCAGTTCATCCAACCAACTCAAGAACACCTCTCGCGAGGCTGTTCTTCCCCTATACTGTTCATCATCAGCCCTTGAGGCAATCCACAACACCACACACCGGAGTAGGGTATTACACCACAACAGTGGCCCGAACCAGTATAAATCTTGCGTCTCTTGTGTTGCTCATCGTTTTCAGCTTAGATTTCACGAGGCGATCGGATGTAGATCCGTAGGGGAGAGATCTTCGCGCGCACCCCAGAGTTCGAACCTTAAGGGTCTGCCGAAACCCAACATCCGACACAAACGTCACAACGTAACTGGGTGATTATAAAGGAGCTCTATAGGTGTCTCCGAAGGTACATGTTGGGTTGGCGTATTTCGAGATTAGGATTTGTCACTCCAATTGTCGGAGAGGTATCTCTAGGCCCTCTCGGTAATGCACATCACTATAAGCCTTGCAAGCAATGTAGCTAATGAGTCAGTTACAGAATGATGCATTACATAACGAGTAAAGAGACTTGCCGGTAACGAGATTGAACTAGGTATTGAGATACCGATGATCGAATCTCGGGCAAGTAACATACCGATGACAAAGGGAACAACGTATGTTGTTATGCGGTTTCACCGATAAAGATCTTCGTAGAATATGTAGGAGCCAATAAGAGCATCCAGGTTCTGCTATTGGTTATTGACCGGAGACATGTCTCGGTCATGTCTACATAGTTCTCGAACCCGTAGGGTCCGCACGCTTAAAGTTAGATGACGGTTAAATTATGAGTTTATGTGTTTTGATGTACCGAAGGAGTTTGGAGTCCCGGCTGAGATAGGGGACATGACGAGAAGTCTCAAAATGGTCGAGACATGAAGATTGATATATTGTAAGCTTATATTTGGATATCGGAAGTGTTCCGGGTGAAATCGGGATTTTACCGGAGTACCGGGAGGTTACTGGAACCCCCCGGGGGCTTAATGGGCCTACATGGGCCTTATTGGAAATATAGGGCAGCAAGGGGAGTGTGGGACGCCCCCCCCCCCAAGGCCCAAACTGAATTGGTTTAGGGCAAAGGGGGTCGGCCCCCTCTTTCCTTCTCCTCCTCTCCCTTTCCTTTCCCCCCTTCTCCAAGTCCAACAAGGAAGGAGAGAGTCCTACTCCCGGTGGGAGTAGGACTCCCAATGGCGCACCCTCTCCTAGGCTGGCCGCCCCTCCCCCCCTTGCTCCTTTATATATGGGGGCAGGGGCACCTCTAAACACAACAATTGATCTCTTGATCTCTTAGCCGTGTGCGGTGCCCCCCTCCACCATAGTCCTCCTCGATAAATATTGTAGCGGTGCTTAGGCGAAGCCCTGCGACGGTAGAACATCAAGATCATCACCACGCCGTCATGCTGACGGAACTCTCCCTCGACACTCGACTGGATCGAAGTTCAAGGGACGTCATCGAGCTGAACGTGTGCTAGAACTCAGAGGTGCCGTAGTTTCAGTGCTTGATCGGTCGGGCCGTGAAGACGTACGACTACATCAACCGCGTTGTTCTAATGCTTCCGCTTTCGGTCTACGAGCGTACGTGGACAACACTCTCCCCTCTCATTGCTATGCATCACCATGATCTTCCGTGCGCGTAGGATTTTTTTTGAAATTACTACGTTTTCCAACAGTGGCATCCGAGCCAGGTTGTATGCGTACTGTTATATGCACGAGTAGAACACAAGTGAGTTGTGGGCGATACAAGTCATACTGCTTACCAGCATGTCATACTTTGGTTCGGCGGTATTGTTGGATGAAGTGGCCCGGACCGACATTATGCGTACGCTTACGCGAGACTGGTTCTACCGACGTGCTTTGCACACAGGTGGCTGGTGGGTGTCAGTTTCTCCAACTTTAGTTGAACCGAGTGTGGCTACGCCCGGTCCTTGAGAAGGTTAAAACAGCACTAACTTGATGAACTATCGTTGTGGTTTTGATGCGTAGGTAAGAACGGTTCTTGCTCAGCCCGTAGTAGCCACGTAAAACTTGCAAAAACAAAGTAGAGGACGTCTAACTTGTTTTTGCAGGGCATGTTGTGATGTGATATGGTCAAGATGTGATGCTATATTTTATTGTATGAGATGACCATGTTTTGTAACCGAGTTATCGACAACTGGCAGGAGCCATATGGTTGTCGCTTTATTGTATGCAATGCAAACGCCCTCTAATTGCTTTACTTTATCACTAAGTGGTAGCGATAGTCGTAGAAGCAATAGGTGGTGAAACGACAACGATGCTACGATGGAGATCAAGGTGTCGCGCCAGTGACGATGGTGATCATGATAGTGCTTAAAAGATGGAGATCACAAGCACAAGATGATGATGGCCATATCATATCACTTATATTGATTGCATGTGATGTTTATCCTTTATGCATCTTATTTTGCTTTGATTAACGGTAGCATTATAAGAAGATCTCTCACTAAATTTCAAGGTATAAGTGTTCTCCCTGAGTATGCACCATTGCGAAAGTTCTTCATGCTGAGACACCACGTGATGATCGGGTGTGATAGGCTCTACGTTCAAATACTACGGGTGCAAAACAGCTGCACAAGCAGAATACTCAGGTTAAACTTGACGAGCCTAGCATATACAGATATGGCCTCGAAACACTGGAGACCGAAAGGTCGAGCGTCAATCATATAGTAGATATTGATCAACATAGTGATGTTCATCATTGAAAACTACTCCATCTCACGTGATGATCGGACATGCTTTAGTTGATTTGGATCACGTGATCACTTAGATGATTAGAGGGATGTCTATCTAAGTGGGAGTTCTTAAGTAATATGATTAATTGAACTTTAATTTATCATGAACTTAGTCCTGGTAGTATTTTGCAAATTTTGTTGTAGATCAATAGCTTTCTTTGTTGCTTCCCTATTTTTATTTTGATATGTTCCTAGAGAAAAACTATGTTGAAAGATGATAGTAGCAATGATGCGGACTGGGTCCATGATCTGAGGTTTATCCTCATTGCTGCACAGAAGAATTATGTCCTTGATGCACCGCTAGGTGACAGACCTATTGCAGGAGCAGATGCAGACGTTATGAACGTTTGGCTAGCTCAATATGATGACTACTTGATAGTTTAGTGCACCATGCTTAACGGCTTAGAATCAGGACTTCAAAGATGTTTTGAACGTCATGGACCATATGAGATGTTCCAGGAGTTGAGGTTAATATTTCAAGCAAATACCCGAGTTCAGAGATATGAAGTCTCCAACAAGTTCTATAGCTAAAAGGTGGAGGAGAATCGCTCAACTAGTGAGCATGTGCTCAGATTGTCTGGGTACTACAATCGCTTGAATCGAGTGGGAGTTAATCTTCCAGATAAGATAGTGATTGACAAAGTTCTCTAGTCACCATCACCAAGTTACTAGAACTTCGTGATGAACTATAGTATGCGAGGGATGACGAAAACGATTCCCAAGCTTTTCGTGATGTTGAAATCGACGAAGGTAGAAATCAAGAAAGAGCATCAAGTGTTGATGATTGACAAGACCACTAGTTTCAAGAAAAGGGCAAAGGGAAAGAAAGGGAACTTCAAGTAGAATGGCAAGCAAGTTGTCACTCCCACGAAGAAGCCCAAAGCTGGACCAAAGCCTGGAACTGAGTGCTTCTACTGCAAAGGAAATGGTCACTGGAAGTGGAAATGCCCTGAATATTTGGTAGATAAGAAGGATGGCAAAGTGAACAAGGGTATATTTTATATACAGGTTATTGATGTGTACCTTACTAGTGTTTATCGTAACCCCTGGGTATTTGATACTTGTTCGGTTGCTAAGATTAGTAACTCGAAATAGGAGTTACAGAATAAATAGAGACTAGTTGAGGGTGAAGTGACGATGTGTATTGGAAGTGGTTCCAAGATTGATAAGATCATCATCGCACACTCCCTATATTTTAGAGATTAGTGTTAAACCTAAATAAATGTTATTTGGCGTTTGCATTGAGCATGAATATATTTGATCATGTTTATTGCAATAAAGTTATTCATTTAAAGTCAGAGAATAATTGTTGTTCTGTTTACATGAATAAAACCTTCGATGGTCATACACCCAATGAAAATAGTTTGTTGGACCTCGATCGTAGTGATACACATATACATAAATATTGATGCCAAAAGATGAAAAGTTGATAATGATAGTGCAACTTATTAGTGGCACTGCCGTTTGGGTCATATCGGTGTAAAGCACATGAAGAAACTCCATAAAGATGGACTTTTGTAATCACTTGGTTATGAATCATTTGATACTTGCGAATCATGCCTTTTGGGCAAGATGACTAAAACTCCGTTCTTCGGAACAATGGAACGAGCAACAAACTTGATGGAAATAATACATACTGATGTATGCAGACCAATGAGTATTAAGGCTCGTGGCAGGTATCGTTATTTTCTGACCTTCACAAATGATTTGAGCAGATATGGGTATATCTGCTTGATGAAACATAAGTCTGAAATAGTTGAAAGGTTCAAAGAATTTCAGAGTGAAGTGTAAAATCATCGTAACAAGAAAATAAAGTTTCCGCGATCTGATCGTGGAGATGAATATTTGAGTTACGAGTTTGGCCTTCAGTTAAAACAATGTGGAATAGTTTCACAAACTCATGCCACCTGGAACACCACAGCGTAACGGTGTGTCCGAACGTCATAACCGCACTTTATTTGATATGGTGCGATCAATGATGTCTCTTACCGATTTACCAATATCATTTTGGGGATTATGCATTAGAGACAGCTGCATTCACGTTAAATAGGGCACCATCTAAATCCGTTGAGATGACACCTTATGAACTATGGTTTGGCAAGAAACCCAAGTTGTCGTTTCTTAAAATTTGGGGTTGCGATGCTTATGTGAAAAGTTTCATCCGGATAAGCTCAAACCCAAATCGGAGAAGTGTGTCTTCATAGAATACCCAAAGGAAACTATTGGGTACACCTTCTATCATAGATCCGAAGGCAAGATATTTGTTGCTAAAAATGGATCCTTTCTAGAGAAGGAGTTTCTCTCGAAAGAAGTGAATGGGAGGAATGTAGAACTTGATAAGGTAATTGTACCTTCTCCCAAATTGGAAAGTAGTTCATCATAGAAATCAGTTCCAGTGATTCTTACACCAATTAGTGAGGAAGTTAATGATGATGATCATGAAACTTCAGATCAAGTTATTACAGAAACTCGTAGGTCTTCCGGAAAGGGTTTTTGACAAAGTTCAAGGTGTTGAATACAATGAGATTTTCTCTCTCGTATCGATGCTTAAAAGCCTGTCTGAATCATGTTAGCAATTGCCACATTTTATGAAATCTGGCAAATGGATGTCAAAACTGCATTCCTTAGTGGATTTATTATAGTTGTATACGATTCAACCAGAAGGTTTTTGTCAATCCTAAAGGTGCTAACAAAATATGCAAGCTCCAGCGATCCATCTATGGACTGGTGCAAGCATCTCGGAGTTGGAATATATGCTTTGATGAGTTTATCAAAGAATATGGTTTTATACAGACTTTTGGAGAAGCCTGTATTTACAAGAAAGTGAGTGGGGTCTCTGTAGCATTTCTAAAACTATATGTAGATGACATATTGTTGATTGGAAATGATATAGAAATTCTGGATAGCATAAAAGGATACTTAAATAAGAGTTTTTCAAAAGAAAGACCTCGGTGAAGCTGCTTACACATTGAGCATCAAGATCTATAGAGATAGATCAAGACGCTTGATAAGATTTTTCAATGAGTACATACCTTGATAAGATTTTGAAGTAGTTCAAAATGGAACAGTCAAAGAAGGAGTTCTTGCCTGTGTTGCAAGGTGTGAAGTTGAGTAAGACTCAAAAGCCGACCATGGCAGAAAATAGAAAGAGTATGAAAAGTCATTCACTATGCCTTAGTCATAGGTTCAATAAAGTATGCTATGCTGTGTACCAGACCTATTATATACCTTGCTCTGAGTTTGGCAAAGGAGTACAATTTTGATCTACAAGTATATCACTGGACAACATTCAAGTAAATCCTTAGTGAGGACTAAGGAAATATTTCTCGATTATGGAGGTGATAAAAGTGCCCGTCGTACTGAGTTACAACAGTGCAAGCTTTTACACCGATGCAGATGACTATAAGTGTCAATCTGGATACATGTTGAAAGTGGGAGCAATTAGCTATAGTAGCTCTGTGCAGAGCATTGTAGACATAGAATATTTGCAAAATACATACGGCTCTGAATGTAACAGACCCGTTGACTAAACTTCTCTCACGAGCAAAACATGATCACACCTTAGTACTCTTTAGGTGTTAATCACAATGTGAACTAGATTATTGACTCTAGTAAACCCTTTGGGCGCTGGTCACATGATGATGTGAACTATGGGTGTTAATCACATGCAGGTGTGAATATTGGTGTTAGACCACATGGTGATGTGAACTAGATTATTGACTCTAGTGCAAGTGGGAGACTGAAGGAAATATGCCCTAGAGGCAATAATAAAGTTATTATTTATTTCCTTATTTCATGATAAATGTTTATTATTCATGCTAGATTGTATTAACTGGAAACATAATACATGTGTGAATACATAGACAAACATAGTGTCACTAGTATGCCTCTACTTGACTAGCTCGTGAATCAAAGATGGTTAAGTTTCCTAACCATAGACATGAGTTATCATTTGATTAACGGGATCACATCATTAGGAGAATGATGTGATTGACTTGACCCATTCCGTTAGCTTAGCACTTGATCGTTTAGTATGTTGCTATTGCTTTCTTCATAACTTATACATGTTCCTATAACTATGAGATTATGCAACTCCCATTTACCGGAGGAACACTTTGTGTGCTACCAAACGTCACGACGTAACTGGGTGATTATAAAGGAGCTCTATAGGTGTCTCCGAAGGTACATGTTGGGTTGGCGTATTTCAAGATTAGGATTTGTCACTCCAATTGTCGGAGAGGTATCTCTGGGCCCTCTCGGTAATGCACATCACTATAAGCCTTGCAAGCAATGTAGTTAATGAGTTATTTACGGAATGATGCATTACGTAATGAGTAAAGAGACTTGCCGGTAACGAGATTGAACTAGGTATTGAGATACCGACGATCGAATCTCGGGCAAGTAACATATCGATGACAAAGGGAAAAACATATGTTGTTATGCAGTTTGACCGATAAATATCTTCGTACAATATGTAGGAGCCAATATGAGCATCCAGGTTCCGCTATTGGTTATTGACCGGAGACATGTCTCGGTCATGTCTACATAGTTCTCGAACCCGTAGGGTCCGCACGCTTAAAGTTAGATGATGGTTAAATTATGAGTTTAAGTGTTTTGATGTACCGAAGGAGTTCGGACTCCCAGATGAGATCGAAGACATGACGACGAGTCTCGAAATGGTCGAGACATGAATATTGATATATTGGAAGCCTATATTTGGATATCGGAAGTGTTCCGGGTGAAATCGGGATTTTACCGGAGTATCGGGAGGTTACCGGAACCCCCCGGGGGCTTAATGGGCCTACATGGGCCTTAGTGGAAATAGAGGGCAGCAAGGGGAGTGTGGGGCGCGCCCCCCAAGGCCCAAACCGAAGTGGTTTAGGGCAAAGGGGGCCGGCCCCCCTCTTTCCTTCTCCTCATCTCCCTTTCCTTTCCCCCCCTTCTCCTAGTCCAGCAAGGAAGGAGAGAGTCTTACTCCCGGTGGGAGTAGGACTCCCCATGGCGCGCCCCCTCCTAGGCCGTCCGCCCCTCCCCTTGCTCCTTTATATACGGGGGCAAGGGCACCGCTAAACACAACAATTGATCTCTTGATCTCTTAGCCGTGTGCGGTGCCCCACTCCACCATAGTCCCCCTCGATAATATTGTAGCGGTGCTTAGGCGAAGCCCTGCAACGGTAGAACATCAAGATCGTCACCATGCCGTCGTGCTGACGGAACTCTCCCTCGACACTCGGCCGGATCGGAGTTCGAGGGACGTCATTGAGCTGAACGTGTGCTAGAACTCGGAGGTGCCGTAGTTTCGGTGCTTGATCGGTCGAGCCGTGAAGACGTATGACTACATCAACCGCGTTGTTCTAACGCTTCCGCTTTTGGTCTACGAGGGTACGTGGACAACACTCTCCCCTCTCGTTGATATGCATCACCATGATCTTGCGTGTGCGTAGGAATTTTTTTTGAAATTACTACGTTTCCCAATAGTTGGATGAACAGTGAGCGGTGGCGTTGCCTCTGGATGAACAGGGCCCCGTGGTGTGGAGGGCTGGATGAACAGTAGACAGTGGAGGGGTGCCCGTGGAGGGGTGGTTGAATAGTAGCCGGTGGAGTAGCGCGCGGCGGAGGCTGGATGAACAGGAGCCCGTGGAGGCTGGAGGAGGTCGACGGTAGCCCGTGGAGGCTGGAGGAGGTCGACGGTGGAGATGAACAGTATCCCATGGAGTCCCATTTTGTGGTACGCCACATCCCTCCCGATGAACATGACCCCCGTTTCGACCGTAGCGCTCCAACACAAGTCCGTTTTGTCCGTTTTGCGGTATGCCACACCCCTCCCGATCAACAGGACCCCCGTTTCGACCGTAGGAGGTCCATTTCCTCTGTTTTGCGGTACACCACACCCCTCCCGATCAACAGAACCCCCGTTTCGACCGTAGGAGGTTTGTTTCCTCCGTTTTGCGGTACGCCACACCCTTCCCGATCAACAGGATCCCGTTTCGAACGTGGCCGGTCGAACACAAGGTCGTTTCCTCTATTCTATGGTATGCCAGGCCTCGTTCCCATCGCCTGTTCCGTCCAAGCCCTCCCGGTGAACACGACGACGCATTCCGTTCCGACCCAGCCAGTTGGCTCCCATGCATTCCGTTGCCTCCCGATGAACACGACGCATTCCGTTGCCTCCCCATGAACACGACGCATTTCGTTGCCTCCCCATGAACACGACGATGACGTTGTTTCTCCGTTCCGACCCAGCCATGTACACGAGCCCTGGTCGTACGTATGCGCGAGTAGGCGTTCGAGACCCTGCCCGTATGTACACATACGTGGTCGTATTTTCTTTCTTGCACCCTGGCCGATGTACGTACGTGTACATGCTACATGCGCGCCTCTACTACGACACGTGCGCGCCTCTACATCGACCAGTATATATGTACGTACACATTCGCGACCAGAATGACAACGCTATGTACGCTTCGACCAGGTGGGTCCCGACTGTCAGGCACTTCCTTGCGTGCAAAGATGTAGCTGGTGGGTCCCAGCAGTCAGGGGGCGAATTGTTTTTTTTGCCCGGACGCACTTCCTTGCATGCAAAGGTGTAGCTGGTGGGTCCCAGCAGTCAGGGGGGAAACGTTTTTTTCGTGAAATACAGTGGCCCGTCTGGTGGGTCCCAGCTGTCAGGTGGAGGAATAATTATTTTGCGCGTAATAAGGAGACACTTCCTTGCGGCTGTCGTGGACCTAGCTGTCAGCCTCGCCACGTACAGTACTCTTCCGATGGAAGTCGGTCGTTGACCACATTGACCACACCATGTCGAGAGCACCGCGGCGGTGGACGAGGGTGAGGCCTAGGAAGGGGACGACGCGGAGCCGGGGAAGATGCAGCAGTGGATGCCCACGCAAAGAGGAGTACGAGGGTTCACTGGTTCGACTGCGTTGTGAGGCTGCCATCGTCACATAATAACAGGGGTTGTGGGTGAGTAGAGGGATGGCCTGGCCAGCGGTGGGAGAAGTAGGGGGTGGTGAGACCTCCGCCGCATCGCAGCCAGCCATGGGAGGCAGGAGCACAAGGCACGATCGGCGCTGGTTTGGGCGGCTGGAGCAAGAAGACCAGAGGTTGAAGAAGCACTACGGCCGTTGGATGGACATCGTACGGTCACTGGAGCTAGAATCGTGCATATTGAGTAAGTTAACGAAGCCCTCCGTCCCCGTCAACTTAGTAGGCCCACAAGTCAGCCTGCCACTATACTGGGTCCCAGCTAATAGGGGGAGTATTCATTTTTTTGTGCGTAATAAGGAGGCACTTCCTTGCGTGCGAAGATATAGTTGGTGGGTTCGAGCTGTCAGCGGTGGTAACGTTTTTTCGTGAAATACAGAGGCCCTCTCGGTGGGTCCCAGATGTCAGGTGGAGGAAGCATTATTTTGCGCGTAATAAGGAGGCATTTCCTTGTGTGCGGCCATGGACCCAGTTGTAAGCCTCTCCACGTACAGTCCCCTTCAGATGCATGTCAGTCGTTGACCACGTTGACCACGCCACGCCGAGAGCACTAGGGCGGTGGACGACGGTGAGGCCTAGGAAGGGAACGACACGGAGGCCGGGAAGACTCGGCAGTTCTTTCCCACGCGGAGGGGAGTACGACTATACGAGGGTTTACTGGTTCGTCTGCCGTCACCGGAGAATAACAGCAGGTGTGGGTGAGTAGAGGGATGGCTAGGCCAGCGATGGGAGTACGGTGGGGCGGTGAGGCCTGCGTGGCAGCACAACCAGCCGCAGGGAGGAGGGAGCAGGCAGTCCTACCGGCGCTTGTTTGAGCGGCTGGAGCAGGAAGAGCAGAGATTGAAGAAGCATGATAGTCGTTGGATGGACATCCAACAGTCACTGCTTGTGCGTCAACCTTTTTTTAGGAAAGCCTCAAATCTGTGGAAAACAGCATACAACCCATCTGCCATTATTTCTAATAATTTACAGCCCATTTGCTAATTCTTAATGTTTTTTTGGAGCCCATATTCTTTTTGTTAGCATTACAGCCCATATTGTGGCCACGGTTAAAAAATTATACGAAATTTTGCATATTTCGCTGCGGTTTGAACTATTTTTAATCCCAAAATTTTGACTCACATTCAAACTGATTTTAAAAATAAATGTATATCAATATAAAATCCAACAAATTCTCCACGCATAAAAATTAATGTAATTTAAAATCTCAAAATGAAAAAAAGATATTTGAAACTAATTGCTAGTTTGATGTGTTTTAAAAATGTACAACCCATTTCTCATTACTGATGGGCCATTTTCTTGGCCAGCCGAATGAAAGCTCTCCTCGTCTTGAAAGATTTGCAGCCCAACAGACCTGACAAAGTGACTTACTTGGCAAATCACAAAAAACTAGGCTGTGGCCGTGGACCCAGCTGTCAGCCTCTCCACGTACAATACTCTTCCGATAGAGTCATTCCTTGACCACGTTGACCACGCCGCGAGGAGAGCACCACGGCGGTGGACGACGGCGAGGCCTAGGAAGGGGATGACGCGGAGCCGGGGAAGACGCGGCAGTGGAAGCCCGCGCGGAGAGGAGTACGAGGGTTCACTGGTTCGGCTGCGGTGTGAGGCTACCGTCACCGCAGGGCCTGGCCAGCGGTGGGAGTAGTAGGGGGCGGTGAGGCCTCCGCGGCAGCCTAGACGGCCACGGGAGGAAGGAGCATGCGGCACGACCAGCGCTGCTTTGGGCGGCTGGAGCAAGAAGACCAGAGGTTGAAGAAGCACTACGGCCGTTGGATGGACATCGTACGGTCACAGGAGCTAGAATTTTTCATATTGACTAAGTTGACAAAGCCCTTCATCCCCGTCAACTTAGTAGGCCCACAAGTCAGCCTCCCACCAAGGTGGGTCCCAGCTAGCCGGGGGAGTATTCTTTTTTTTGTGCGTAATAAGGAGGACTTCCGGTGGGTCCGAGCTGACAGCGGGGGGGACGTTTTTTTCGCGAAATACGGTGGCCCTTCCGGTGGGTCCCAGGAGTCAGGAGGAAACGTTTTCTTTTGCAAAATACTGGTGGCCTGTCTGGTGGGTCCCCGCTGTCAGGTGGAGGAATAATTATTTTCCGTGTAATGAGGAGGCACTTCCTTGCGGCTGTCGTGGACCCAGCAGTCAGCCTCTCCATGTACAGTACTCTTCCGATGGAAGTCGGTCGTTGACCACATTGACCACACCGCGCCGAGAGCACCACGGCGGTGGACGACGGCGAGGCCTAGGAATGGGACGACGCGGAGCCGGGGAAGACGCTGCAGTGGATGCCCACGCGGAGAGGAGTACGAGCATTCGCTGGTTCGGCTGCGGTGTGAGGCTGCCATCGCCGCAGAATAACGGGGGGAGTGGGTGAGCGGAGGGATGGCCTGGCCAGTGGTGGGAGTAGTATGGGGGCGGTGAGGCCTCCGTGGTAGCACAGCCAGCCACGAGAGGTAGGAGCAGGTGGCACGACCGGCGCTGCTTTGGGCGGCTGGAGCAACAAGACCAGAGGTTGAAGAAGCACTATGGCCGTTGGATGGACATCATACGGTCACTGGTGTATTGACTAAGTTGACAAAGCCCTCCGTCCCCGTCTACTTAGTAGGCCCACAAGTCAGCCCAACAATATGGTGGGTCCCAGCTAGCAGGGGATATTCATTTTTTTGGGCGTAATAAGGATGCACTTCCTTGCGTGCGAAGATATAGCTGGTGGGTCTGACCTATCAGCGGGGGGAACGTTTTTTTCGCGAAATATAGAGGCCCTTTGTAGGATCGAAAGTATGTCTAGAGGGGGGGGTGATTAGACTACTTGACCAAATAAAAACTTGTCCTTTTCCCAATTTTAATCTTTGGCAGATTTTAGCTATCTTAGCACAAGTCAAGCAATCTTAAATCAATTCAAGCAAGCATGCAAAGAGTATATGAGCAGCGGAAAGTAAAGCAAGCAACTTGCAAGAATGTAAAGGGAAGGGTTTGGAGGATTCAAACGCAATTGGAGACACGAATGTTTTTGTCGTGGTTCCGATAGGTGGTGCTATCGTACATCCATGTTGATGGAGACTTCAACCCACGAGGGGTAACGGTTGCGCGAGTCCACGGAGGGCTCCACCCACGAAGGGTCCACGAAGAAGCAACCTTGTCTATCCCACCATGGCCATCGCCCACGAAGTTCTTGCCTCACTAGCAGTAGATCTTCACGAAGTAGGCGATCTCCTTGCCCTAACAAACTCCTTGGTTCAACTCCACAATCTTGTCGGAGGCTCCCAAGTGACACCTAGCCAATCTAGGAGACACCACTCTCCAAGAAGTAACAAATGGTGTGTTGATGATGAACTCCTTGCTCTTGTGCTTCAAATGATAGTCTCCCCAACACTCAACTCTCTCTCTCACAGGATTTGGATTTGGTGGAAAGAAGATTTGAGTGGAAAGCAACTTGGGGAAGGCTATAGATCAAGATTCATATGGTAGGAATGGAATATCTTGGCCTCAACACGTGAGTTGGTGGTTCTCTCTCAGAAACAACAAGTTGGAAGTGTAGGTTCATTCTGATGGCTCTCTCCACGAATGAAGAGGAGGTGGAGGGGTATATATAGCCTCCACACAAAATCTAACCGTTACACACAACTTGCCAAACTTGGTGGGACCGAATTGGTAAACTCGCTCGGACCGATTCAGCAAATCTAGTGACCGTTAGGATTTTCGATGGCACCGACATGCAACTCGGTAGGACCGATATGGTTAGGGTTTAGGGCATAACGTAATCTCGGTTTGACCGATTACACAAACTTGGTGAGACCGATTTTGGTAATAAGCTAACCAGAGAGTTGGTCAGGTAAACTCGGTGGGACCGGTTTGCTCATTTCAGTGGGACCGAAATGTTACGAAAAGGAAACAGGGAGTTTACATTGCAATCTCGGTGGGACCGATCGCTCATCTCGGTGGTACCGAAACGTTACTAAGGGAAACAGAGACATTACTATCCCATCTTGGTGAGACCGAGATCCCTATCGGTGAAACCGATTTGCCTAGGGTTTGTGGCAGTGGCTATGACATCTGAACTCGGTGGCGACGGATAGAAAGAATCGGTAGGGCCAAGTTTGACTTTTGGTATAGGTCATATGTGGATGTGAGAAAGTAGTTGAGGGTTTTGGAGCATATCACTGAGCACTGTGGAGCAAGAAACTCATTAAGCAACACCTCATCCCTCTTTGATAGTATTGGCTTTTCCTATAGACTCAATGTGATCTTGGATCACTAAAATATGAAATGTAGAGTCTTGAGCTTTTGAGCTTGAGCCAATCCTTTTGTCCTTAGCATTTTGAGGGATCCACTTTTCTCATCCATGCCATGCCATTCATTGAGCTTTTCCTGAAATATTTAACATGAAGTAGCATTAGCTCAATGAGCTATATGTTGTTAGGAATTACCAAAACCACCTAGGGATAGTTGCACTTTCAATCTCCCACTTTTTGGTAATTGATGACAACATATAGATCAAAGCTTCGACAAATGATAATATGTAACGCCCCGGATCCGATGCGCCAGGTGTCTGCCAGTTATTCGCCGTCGTTGCCATGTCATTTGGTTGCATGTTGCATTTTATCATGTCATCATGTGCATTTCATTTTGCATACGTGTTCATCTCAGGCATCCGAGCATTTCCCCGTTGTCCGTTTTGCAATCCGGCGCTCCTATCTCACCCGGTGTCCCCTTCTAGCCTCTCTTCGTGTGCGGGTATTAAACTTTCTCGGAATGGACCGAGGTTTGCCAAGCGGCCTTGGTATAGCACCGGTAGACCGCCTGTCAAGTTTCGTGCCATTTGGAGGTCGTTTGGTACTCCAACGGTTAACCGGGTAACCGCAAAGGCCTCTTTTGTTGCAGCCCAACATCCCTTCCAAAGTGGCCCAAAACCCACTTAACTCCCCTCCATGCTCTCGGTCGTTCGATCACGATCGCGTGGCCGAAAACCACTCCCCATTTGGACTCACCTAGCTCCCTCTACCTATAAAACTAACCCCTCCCCCGAAATTCACGGTCTAACCCTAGTCTTCTTCCTCCCGCCACCGCCGGACACGTCCACCCCGTCCGGACATGTCCGCCGCCGTCCTGCCACGTGGCCTCCCGCCGCCGTCCGCGCCGCCGGCCCGCGGGGCCCGAGTCGAGCCCGCGCGGCCCGCCCGCCGCCGCCGCGCGCCCGGGGTCGCCCGCGCCCCCGCGCGCTCCCCGCCGCCGGCCGCCGTGGCCGCCGCCGGCAAGCGCCGCCGCCGTCCTGTGCCCCTGCGCCCGACCGCCGCCTTCGCCTGGCGCCGGTGGCCGTCCGCCGCCGCCCTGCCGCGGGGCTCCGCCGCCCTCGGCCTCCGCCGCGCCTGGCCGGCGCGCCCTCCCGTGCCCCGTGGCCGCCGGTGCCGCCCCACCGCGCCATCTCCGGCCCGCGCCCCGCCGGCCATCCTCCGGCCAGATCCGGGCCGGCGCCGCCCGGATCCGGCCGACCCCGACTCCCTCCGGCCTCCCCGTCTCTCCTCTGCCGTCCTCTCTCACTCCGGCGTCAACCCCGGCGAATTCCGGCGAGTTCTCCGGCGTGCATCGATATCCGTGCAGAGAGGTTGACCTCTAGATTCCACTAAGTCCCCGATTCTGCATAATAATCATGCCATGTTTGACCTGCTGTATCTCTGCATCCGTAGCTCCGTTTTGCGCGTGTAATATGTCAAATTGTTCGTCTCGACGAGTACTCATTTCATCCAATTGCATCATTTTCATTTGAGTTCATCTTGATGCCCGAAATGCTGTTGGAAGAGTGCATGTTGATGTTAATCTGCTGAAAACTGTTATAACTTGCTCATTTATCATTTTTGCCATGATTGATGTGTGCATCCTATGAGGTTGATGTCTACATGTATGTTGATCTATGCCATGCCATATTACCAGGGGTGCCAACCATGTATTTTTGTGAGTTGTGTGCTGAGTGTATCAAGCTTGTTAAGGAGGGTACTTGTTGTTGCTGTTTTGCTAGACAGATTCTGTTATATTTTGTTGCTATGTAAACATGCTTCTACTAATCATTCTATGCATAATTTGGAGATGTCCTATAAACATGTTTTGATCTAAATGTCATGCTATATCCATTCATGCCCTTGGTTGCAATTATAGCTTGCTGTAGATTGTTCATATCTTGCTCCAAAGTTGCTTGAAAATGTTGCTGTCAGCCTGTTAACATTAAGTTCACTTGTTCCCATGTGTTTTCCTAGTGATCCATGCACCCTATGAACTTGTTCTTGCCATGCTTTTCTTCATAAACATGCCTTCTTGCTATTGGTTGCCTTGCTGTGCCATGTATTGCTCTGTGGTGAGTGTTTCAAGGTCACCAACATGCCTACTTATTGTTGTTCCTGCCATGTAAGAATCTGTAATATAACTTGCCATGTTTACATCGGTGCCATCATATTTTCCGTGCCCTTTTGGCTCATGGTCAGTAAGGGACTTTTGATATATGCAATTATTAGATTCATGCCATGCTTTTGTTTGCCATGTTAAGTTCCTGTAACATGTTGTTTGATAGCTCTAAACATTGCAACCTGATGTTAATTCTGCCAAGTCTGAAACTGTTATTATTTGCAATATCTCCATGTCTTTTTGAGCATGATACATTGATTTCTGGAGATAGCTCAGTGTTGATGTTTTGTTATGCTTTACCAGTACTACATGACCATGCCTTTTGTTATCATGTTGGGGTGCTATAGCATGTTGTTTTGATGCTTGCAAGATGCCTAGTTGCTGTTATGGACAGATTGTTGTTATGACTTGTATAGTGTGCATGTGTTGAACCGTTGCTCCGTTTTGAGTGTGCTCTATATGAAACTTGCTTGATTTTGCATGTAGCTTCATATTATCATGTTGCATACTTGTTTTGGTGTGTTTGCTTGATGTTTGTATGCATTTTGCATCAATGCCATGTTTAACTTGTTTTGCTCATATCTTCTAGGCCGTAGCTCCGAATCTAATGAACTTTATATGTAACTTGACTAGAATTTCGTGTAGATCATCTTGGTGCATATTAACTTGATGTTTAACAACTTGAACATAAGGTTTATCCAGTTCTGGACCAATTTCGAAATTTGCATATGAGGACTTACCGGAATTGTTATATGTTGTTCCCGCCTCATTTAAACTTGCCTTGATGTGTTGATTCTTGTTTGCATCATCTCTTGCCATGAGTAGCTTCATGTAGCCTTGTCATGCATCATGCTTGTTGTGCATCATGTCTTGCCTATGTGTGGTGTGTTTACCTATGTTGTGTGCTTCTTCTTGTTAGTTCCTGTTTCGTTGCGATCGTGAGGATTCGTTCGTCTACGGTTGGTTTGACTTCATCCATTTGTCTTCTTCATGGACTCGTTCTTCTTCCTTGCGGGATGTCAGGCAAGATGACTGCTACCCTGGATCTCACTACTATCATTGCTATGCTAGTTGCTTCGTTCTATCGCTATGCTGTGCTTCCTATCACTTGTTCCTTAAGCCTCCCAAATTGCCATGAACCTCTAACCTTTGACACCATTCCTAGAAAACCATTGTTTGGCTATGTTACCGCTTTGCTCAGCCCTCTTATAGCATTGCTAGTTGCAGGTGAAGCTGAAGATTGCTCCATGGTGGACAGGGTTATGTTGGGATATCACAATATCTCTTATATTATTAATGCATCTATATATTTGGTAAAGGGTGGAAGGCTCGGCCTTATGCCTGGTGTTTTGTTCCACTCTTGCCGCCCTAGTTTCCATCATACCGGTGTTATGTTCCCGGATTTTGCGTTCCTAACGCGGTTGGGTGATTTATGGGACCCCCCTGACAGTTCGCTTTGAATAAAACTTGTCCAGCAAGGCCCAACCTTGGTTTTACCATTTGCCTCACCACCACCTATACCCTTCCCTTGGGTCGGCCAACCCAAGGGTCATCTTTATTTTAGCCCCCCCCCCCCCCCCCCGGGGCCAGTGCTTGTCTAAGTGTTGGTCCGAACCGAGCCGCCTGCGGGGCCACCTCGGGGAAACTCGAAGTCTGGTTTTACTCGTAGCCTGTCTCATCCAGTGTTGCCCTGAGAACGAGATATGTGCAGCTCCTATCGGGATTGTCGGCGCATCGGGCGGCTTTGCTGGTCTTGTTTTACCATTGTCGAAATGTCTTGTAAACCGGGATTCCGAGACTGATCGGGTCTTCCTGGGAGAAGGTCTATTCCTTCGTTGATCGCGAGAGCTTGTCATGGGCTAAGTTGGGACACCCCTGCAGGGTATAAACTTTCGAGAGCCGTGCCTGCGGTTATGTGGCAGATGGGAATTTGTTAATGTCCGGTTGTAGATAACTTGACACCTGATCCGAATTAAAACGCATCAACCGAGTGTGTAGCCATGATGGTCTCTTCTCGGCGGAGTCCAGGAAGTGAACACGGTTTCTGTGTTATGTTTGACGTAAGTAGGTGTTCAGGATCACCTCTTGATCATTTCTAGCTTCACGACCGTTCCTTTGTTTCTCTTCTCGCTCTCATTTGCGTATGTTAGCCACCATATTATGCTTAGTCGCTGCTGCAACCTCACCACTTTACCCCTTCCTTTCCCATTAAGCTTTACTAGTCTTGATACCCATGGTAATGGGATTGCTGAGTCCTCGTGGCTCACAGATTACTACAACAACAGTTGCAGGTACAGGTTATACGATGATCATGACGCGAGAGCGATGCTTGCTTGCGTTGAGTTCTTCTTCTGCTTCTTCTTCGATCAGGGGATAGGTTCCAGGTCGGCAGCCTAGGCTAGCAGGGTGGATATTGTTTGAGTTTCTGTTTATGATTCATCCGTAGTCGGATGTTGTTCTTGTATGAGATGATGTTGTATTCATGTGGCATTGTATGCCTTTTGTATGTATCCCCATCTATTTATATAATGTTGATGTAATGATATCCACCTTGCAAAAGCGTTCCAATATGCGGGTCTATCCTTGGTGGGACCTTCGAGTTCCTTTTGGATAGGGTCGCATATTGGGCGTGACATAATAAGAGTGAAAAACATTGTCGCTTTGAGAAGTATGTGATAAGCAAGAGCTCCCCCTAAATTTGTGCATAGTTTTAGATTTGCTTTGGACTGCAAATGCACAAAGAGTTAGGCTCATGGGTTACTCTTCCATGTCACATACATCTTGGTGGAGCGCTCAAAATGATAATGATTAAATACATGCACTCATCACCAAGCAAAGTGAATGATCATATAGAGATAAATGGGATAATGTCATCCAACAAGCATAAATGTAGCATATGATCAAACACATGATCATCCAAGTATCACACAGACATAAAGTATCTCAAACAAGCAAATAAAGTTCAGCCACCAAAGCAAGAGAGAATAAAAGGCAACACTCTCTCTTGAAGCTTATGATCTATACATTTTTCTCCCCCTTTGGCAACAAGTTACCAAAAAGTTCATAGAAAATGCATAGTACTAAATCGACTCTCAGGCTTGATCTTCAGGTGGTGGTGTAGAGATGGCTCCTTGGACGAAGACTTCAGTTGATGAGGATGGAGCTAGAGGTGTAGGTGTTGGAGCTGGTTGCACTGGAGCTGTAGCTGGTGCAGATGAAGTGGCTCTGGTGTCTGTCACTGGCACTGCAGCTGATCTCTGAGCTCTAGGCACTCTGGCAAATGCATCAATGGTTGTCTTGCCCTTCCTCTCCTGCATATCATCCTAAAGCTGCTCAACAACAGACTGGATCTCAGTTACCTTCACATCCAAGTCATAGAACTTCTGCTCCATGATCCTGTCTAGGCTCTCCTGGTTCTGAGTCAAGGTGGCCAGCCCTTCTCAATCCTCAGAGTGGATGCAATCAAGTAGCCTAGCTGATCTTGTTTGCTCTTCAGAAAGTACTGAGATGCCTCTTCCATTGTTGGCATCTTGGTAGCCTTCTCTGTCCTTGCCTTCTCCTTCTTTGCTTGAGCATGCACAGAAGATGGTTCATCTTCATCCATAACCACTTGGTTGTCCTCAAAGTCTGGGTAGATGGGCGTGTGATACTTGTCCAACAAGTATGTGCCTGTGCCCATCTTGGAGTTAGTCAGCTCCTGGATCTGTGGGGCATACCCACAACTTCTCTTCTGGTCAGCTGCTATCCTCTTGATAGTCTCAACTATGAGGCTCGTGACCTTGAACTTCTGTGGCACATCAAAGTGTAGCAAGTTTATTGCATGGCCTCTGATCATGTTGTGGTCACCTGACTTGGGCAAGAGAGTATGCCTGAGGATCCAGTTGATGGTTGGCAGTCCTGACAGCAGGTAATGTACTAATCCAAACTTATGTGTCTCAACTGCAGCATCTGGGATCTCCTATTACATATGTGCCATAGAGTTGTGATCCATCTTCTTCTTGGCATAGACATCCAAGTCATCCTCTTTCTCCTTAGGTGCATTGATCAGATTTTCCCATTCTTCAATTGTTGATTGGTACCTAGTACCTTCAGACATCCATACTATCCTGCCATCCGGATAGAAGTGTGATGTGGAGTAGAATTGCATTACGAGCTCATCATTCCACTTTGTGAGCTTCTGCCCAACAAAGTCTGCAACTCCACAAGCACTGAAACTGTCATACACACTAGGATAGTGTTCCTCATTCTCCTTCATGTAGGTCCAGTCCACCCACCTCATGTCACACACTATAGGCTTCTTGTCCAACAACACTGTCTCATAGAAATCCTGTTGTTCCTAAGTATGGAACCTGTAGTCAACTGCAGTCCTTCTCCTGACTGCATAAGGATCAGACAACCTCCACTGTCTGAGGACTGCATCCTTTCTCAGCTTCATGTTCTCAGCCACAAGATGAGCATCATTATGATCTGGAATCTTTGGCTTCAACTTTCTCAAGACATGCTCTTCATCATCTTCCTCTTCAGCAACAGTCTCAGGCACTGGGGCCTTGTTCTTCTCAGCAGCAGATATGTTTTTGGTATTCCTCTTTGGTGCAATCTTGGGCTTGGAGGCAGCTTTGGGTGCTTCTTTGGGCTTTGATGATGCAGCCCCTGACCTAGTAGCATCACCCATAAGCTTCTGAGCCTTGGGTGCTGGTGCAGCAACCTCTTCTTCTTGTTCCTCATCAGAAGAATGCTTCTCAAATTCTGCCACTGGATCAACTTTCTTGCACCATCTCCCTCTCTTTCTTTCCTTCTTCTTTTCTGCAGCAGCCTCTTTGGGTTGATATTCCAAAGGTACTTTAGTAGAGGCTCTGGCTTTAGACATGGGAGTTCTCTTTGCAGGCACTTTGGTCTTCATACCAGGCTTAATGGCAGCAGCTATGCCATACTCCTTTTTGAGCACTTTCTTCTTGGAACTGGCCTCATCCTCAACTGCCACATAATCTCCATCCTCAAATACTGAGGTTTTCTTCTTTCTGGCCCTGGTGGCAGCTTTGGGCAGGTTGCTTGGAGTGCTCCTGCTACCCTCATCAGAGGTGCTAGAGGGACTAGTGCCCTCACTCATCTGAATTTGCTCCTCCTCCCTGTTCTGGCTGTCACTTTGATCAGACATGTTGCAAACACTGACTGCAGACCCTGTGAATAGATGTAGATGAGATAGAGTGGATGAGCATTACAAAATACAGAGGTTTTTGCAAAAGAATGATTCAAAAACTTAGATTTAGTTTTCCACAGAAAGCATTTTGGATCAACCGATTTGCAAACTCGGTGATACCGAAGCAGCTTTTGGAACCTAAACTAGTGAATTCGGTCAGACCGAGTCACAGTTCGGTGGCACCAAGACTGCTAGGGTTTCACAAAGTCCTGAACTCAGTCACACCGATTTGCAATTCTCGGTCAGACCGAGAATCACTTGTGCAATGGCCTTAGCCGAATTGGTGGAACCGAGTTCTACAATTCGGTGGGTCCGAGATGGTTTCGGCGGAAACCTAACCCTAAATTTTCAATTCACCTCTAATCTATGGAGTGTTTTGACTGGATAGAATAGTTTTAATCGTGGAAAGATTCATGACAAACACAATGTGCTAGGAATCAGACGGGGATAACACAGTGATCAAGTCCATACCCTAGTTCGGCGATGAACTCGCTATGGCGGGAAGGTTTCCATTGACGGTGGCGGAGACCAGCGACTGGAGGCGGCTGGCGACGAGGAGGACGATCCGGAGGCCTGGGAGGCAGAGCGAGCTATGCACGGGCAATAGAGTTTGGAGAAAGTTTCCAAATTTTTGCCCATGGGTATATATAGCCCGACCCTGTCGGTGTGACCGAGTGGAACAACTCGGTGGCACCGAGATGCGTAACTGTTGACAGTTACAGCAACTCGGTGTGACCGAAAAGTTCAAATCGGTTGCACCGAGGTTGAAAACCTAGATCGACTTAGTGATCTCGGTAGGACCGAAATGGAAGAATCGGTCAGACCGAGACGCACAAAGAAGTTTTGGAAGTTTAAGTCTATGACGAATCGGGGACTCTGAGTGCTCCTCACACAGAGTGGTAAGAATCTGACTTGATCAAATTTTGTGATGTAGCATGAATAGAGATTGAGACAAGAAAAGCATAGATAGCTAGAGAAGGTTCTTAGGCATTCTTGTCCATCCACTTGGCAAAATAAAAAGAAACCAATCGATCAAAACAGCAAGTGGATGTCCTCGAATGAGTGAAATATGCAACCAACATGCTCACCCAATAAAATGGCAAATGAAATATGTGGCAAAGCATGCACAACCAATTCTAGCATCTATCAAACAATTGGCGATGACTAGGTCATCTATATATGAGTATATTGACTTAGGAGTTAAATGAGAACATTTGATCATAGGTCATACTCATCGTTTAAGCTCAAGTGGGGTTACCACTTTTACATAATGCATTGATGTGTTCACACCATTAGAGTTGCTTTGACTCAATTCTTAGAGTTAAGCTCCCCCTAGATGTGAGAACCCCCTTAGAGGGATGAACTAGCCTTGGGTTTTGTCGATGATGACTTCATGTAGGTGTTGAAGATGTGGATGCTCAATGTTGATGAAGATCATTTGGAGCAATCCTTTGGAGTGAGTTGCACTTTCAATACCTACATGGGTTAGTCCACCAGGAACAAACAAGGATATCCATAGACATAGAGTGATGCACACACAAGATGATGTCTATGAAAGCATTAGGTTACCTTGTCCCTTGTCTTACCAACAAGAGGGTTTGTGACTCCTTGAACTAGCGCAAGATGTGAAAGTTGATTGCACTTGTTGTTGCCAAAATAATATGAGTGAAGTATGTTGGCGGAGTCACCCTCAAGAACTCTCTAGTTCTTCTTCTTCGGGATTCACATCATCTTGATGGGAATCCTTGGAGTTGTAGTCGTACTTGATGAAGTAGAGCTTGATGTAGTCTTGGGAACCCACTTGACCAAGGCCTTAGGAGCTTCTTCAAATGCATCAATCTCCTCTTGAAGCTTGTCCTTGCCTTTTCGCTTGTGGTCTTGTGGTGGAAGATCATCTTGAGCTTGTGTCCCCTTGAAGGAAGTAGGATCATACTTCTCTTGTTGAGGAACAAACTTTGTCTTGGGGTATTGATCTTCTTCCCACTCAACTCCATTGGCATTGAACTTTCGTTCAAAACCAACACCTTGGTTCTTCCGGTGCCTTCCTTGCTTACGTACAATTTCCTCAAATTGCTTACTCCCGGCAAGGCTCTTGTAAACACCTTTCTCTATAATTCCCTTCAATAAGCTATTTTCTTGCTCAAGTGTAACTTCGCTAAGAGAATCATTAGTGGAATCAAGATAAGTACTAGAAGCAACGACATTGGATTTAGCATGATTATTGTTACTACTAGAGGAAGAATCCTTCTTGTTCTTGTTAATGGACTTGACTTGAGGCATGTAAGTGGATAAGAGTAAACGCTTGGCAATGTAAGAAGAACTTTTCTTGCGAAGATCATCATTGATTGCCTTTAAGAACTCATGCTCTTGCTCAAGGTTGAGCTTTTCAAAGCGTAACTTCTCATGAGTCCTTAAAAGTTCTCGATGATCTTCTAAGATAGTTTCATGAGCTAACTTAAGAGTGTTTAGTTCTTTAGTGACATCTCTTGAGCAACAATTCTTCCAATGACTTCCGTTGGCTTGAGATCTTTGTAATTGGGCATCATTTGGATCAATGTGCACACGGTATCATATTTTCTGTCCAAAGCTCTTAGGATCTTCTTGATGATGAATTTGTCGGTCATCTCTTCACTTCCTAAGCCGGCAATCTCATTTGTGATAAGAGCAAGCCTAGAGTACATTTCAGCGACACCTTCACCATCCTTCATTTTGAACTTGTCAAGTTGACTTTGGAGCACGTCCAACTTGGATCCTTGACGGAGTCGGTACCTTAATGCATATCAATCAAAGTATCCCAAATTTCCTTTGCATTCTCAAGACGACTGATTTTGTTGAATTCTTCGGGGCACAATCCATTGAAGAGGATACCACAAGCTTGAGCGTTGTATTGCAGCATCTTCAACTCTTCCGCGGTAGCTTCACGGTTCGGTTCTCTCCCATCAAAGAATTCACCTTGCAAGCCAATACGCACAATAGCCCAAACGACGGGGTTATGTCCAAGAATATGCATTTTCATCTTATGCTTCCAACTAGCAAAATTAGTACCATCAAAGTAAGGACCTCTACGGTGATAATTTCCCTCGCTAGACGCCATACTCTCCTAGGTTGTAAAACCAAGGCTATGACCACCAAAAGCTATGGAAATCAAAGCAAATGGAGACCAAAGCTCTGATACCACTTGTAGGATCGAAAGTATGTCTAGAGGGGGGGGTGATTAGACTACTTGACCAAATAAAAACTTGTCCTTTTCCCAATTTTAGTCTTTGGCAGATTTTAGCTATCTTAGCACAAGTCAAGCAGTCTTAACACAATTCAAGCAAGCATGCAAAGAGTATATGAGCAGCGGAAAGTAAAGTATGCAACTTGCAAGAATGTAAAGGGAAGGGTTTGGAGGATTCAAACGCAATTGGAGACACGGATGTTTTTGTTGTGGTTCCGATAGGTGGTGCTATCGTACATCCACGTTGATGGAGACTTCAACCCACGAAGGGTAACGATTGCGCAAGTCCATAGAGGGCTCCACCCACGAAGGGTCCATGAAGAAGCAACCTTGTCTATCCCACCATGACCATCACCCACGAAGGACTTGCCTCACTAGCGGTAGATCTTCACGAAGTAGGCGATCTTCTTGCCCTTACAAACTCCTTGGTTCAACTCCACAATCTTGTCGGAGGATCCCAAGTGACACCTGGCCAATCTAGGAGACACCACTCTCCAAGAAGTAACAAATGGTGTGTTGATGATGAACTCCTTGCTCTTGTGCTTCAAATGATATACTCCCCAACACTCAACTCTCACTCACAGGATTTGGATTTGGTCGAAAGAAGATTTGAGTGGAAAGCAACTTGGGGAAGGCTAGAGATCAAGATTCATATGGTAGGAATGGAATATCTTGGCCTCAACACATGAGTAGGTGGTTCTCTCTCAGAAACAGCAAGTTGGAAGTGTATGTTCGTTCTGATGGCTCTCTCCACGAATGAAGAGGAGGTGGAGGGGTATATATAGCCTCCACACAAAATCTAACCATTACACACAACTTGCCAAACTCTGTGGGACCGAATTGGTAAACTCGGTCGGACCGATTCAGCAAATCTAGTGACCGTTAGGATTTCGGTGGGACCGACATGCAACTCGGTAGGACCGATATGGTTAGGGTTTAGGGCATAACGTAATCTCGGTGAGACCGATTACACAAAATCGGTGAGACCGATTTTGGTAATAAGATAACCAGAGAGTTGGTCAGGTAAACTCGGTGGGACCGATTCGCTCATTTCAGTGGGACCGAAATGTTACGAAAAGGAAACAGGGAGTTTACATTGCAATCTCGGTGGGACCGATCGCTCATCTCGGTGGTACCGAAACGTTACGAAGGGAAACGGAGAGACTACAATCCCATCTCGGTGAGACCGAGATCCCTATCAGTGAGACCGATTTGCCTAGTGTTTGTGGCACTGGCTATGACATCTGAACTCGGTGGCGCCGGATAGAAAGAATTGGTAGGGCCAAGTTTGACTTTTGGTATAGGTCATATGTGGATGTGAGAAAGTAGTTGAGGGTTTTGGAGTATATCACTAAGCACTGTGGAGCAAGAAACTCATTAAGAAACACCTCATCCCTCCTTGATAGTATTGGCTTTTCCTATAGACTCAATGTGATCTTGGATCACTAAAATATGAAATGAAGAGTATTGAGCTTTTGAGCTTGAGCCAATCCTTTTGTCCTTAGCATTTTGAGGGATCCACTTTTCTCATCCATGCCATGCCATTCATTGAGCTTTTCCTGAAATATTTAACTTGAAGTAGCATTAGCTCAATGAGCTATATGTTGTTAGGAATTACAAAACCACCTAGGGATAGTTGCACTTTCACCCTTCCTGTGGGTCCTAGCTGTCAGGTGGAGGAATCATTATTTTGCGTGTTATAAGGAGGCATTTCCTTGCGTGCGGCCGTGGACCAAGTTGTCAGCCTCTACACATGCAGTCCACTTCTGATGGATGTCGTTCATTGACCACATTGACTAGGCCGCGCCGAGAGCACCAGGGCGGTGGACGACGGCGAGGCCTAGGAAGGGAAAGGCACGGAGCCAGGGAATACTCGGCAGTTGTTTCCCATGCGGAGGAGTGCGAGGGTTTACTGGTTCATCTGTCGTCCCCGGAGAATAACAGCATGTGTGGGTGAGTAGAGGGATGGCTAGGCCAGCGATGGGAGTACGGTGGGGCCATGAGGCCTGCGCGGCAGCATAGCCGGCCGCGGGAGGAGGGAGCAGGCAGTCCCACCGGTGCTTGTTTGAGCGGCTGGAGCATGAAGAGCAGAGATTGAAGAAGCACGACAACCGTTGGATGGACATCCAACAGTCACTGCTCTCGTGAGTTGATTAAGTTGACAGGGCGTTGCGTGTGCGTCAACCTTTTTTTATGAAAGCATACGCGTCAACCTGTAGTAGGCGCACAAGTCAGCCTCAAATCTATGGAAAACAGCATACATCCCATCTGCCACTATTTCTAATAATGTATAGCCCATTTGCTAATTCTTAAGAATTTTTTTGGAGCCCATCTTCTTTTTGTTAGCATTACACCCCATATTGTGGCCAAGGTTAAAAAGTATACAAAATTTTGCATATTTCGGTGCGGTCAACTGTTTTTGATCCATAAATATCGATTCACATTCAAACTATTTTGAAAAATAATCTATATAAATATAAAATCCAAATAATTGTCCACGCATAAAAATCAATGGAATTTAAAATCTGAAAAAAAATTGAAACTAATTCCCGGTTTGATGTATTTTAAAAATGTATAGCCCATTTCTGGGCAAACCAAATGAAACTCTCCTCGTCTTGAAAGATTTGCAGCCCAGCAGGGCTGATAAAGCAAGTAGGCCTTGTTTGTGTATTTCTTAAAAAAATAGAACTGGGCTAGCCATTTTCAGCAAGAAAAAAATACAACTGGGCTCATGATGTGGTAAACATAAATAAAACTCTGGCTAGACGGGCCACAGCCCCCGCATAGCCCCGTTGTTACCCTGATCCGTCGCTAAAACTAGTATAAATAACAACTGCTTGTTCCTTAAAAAAACTGCGCGACCTGCTGGGTCCCTGGTGTCAACCGCTCGTAGTGCAATTCACTCGTTTATTGACTATGTTGACAATGGCGTGAGCCCCAGATGTCCAACCATTAGGAGGAACCAAATTTTTGGGCTTGTAATATATAGGCACTTGCTTGCGTACTGCCATGACGCTGGTGGGTCCCTACTGTCATCCTCTCCACGTATAGTCATCTCCTTGTTCCTCTCGGTTGTTGACGACGTTGACAAGGGAGGGACTGGTCAACGTTGGAGGGTACGTATGGTAGGGCGGCGGAGGCGCAACCAGCCATGGGAGGCGGGAGTCGGCGGAGCCGATGGGGTGGTTTGGTTTGGGCGGCTGGAGGAAGAAGAAGACAAGAGATAGAAGATACAGGAGAGATGTTGGATGTCAATCCAACGGCTGGTAGGCAGAATCGTTTGTTGACTGGCTAGTAAGTCGACACCACCTTGGATAGGCTATTTCCTCGCGGGTCCCAAATGTCAGAATCCAAATCTATCACGGTCATGCAGCCTTTCCTATGAAAATTTATAGCCCATTTGATGTGCTAGTTCGAAATAAGTTTGTGGGAGCAGGTGGGGGCTAATCACTTGGCTTCTGTAATGCACAGTGACCTCAAGCAGTCGGCGAGAGTGAGGTTATTTCCCTTGGTTGGGATTTGTTACAATATTTCACTCTAAATTAAACGAATGGCAAGCCATTTGCCTTGTTTCAAAGAAAATATGATAGTCACAGCCGAGTTGAAAAGGGCAGGAACATCTAACTCCAGCTTACAAACTGTACAAAAGCACGAGGGTTAATTGTTCATCAGGTTTACAAAAAAACAAGTTGAAAAGGGCAACAACGTCTAACTCCAGCACTGTTTTTGGCAGTCACAGTCAAATGGATCGGTCAGGTCCATAGAATGAACATCCTGGGTCGTAAAATTTATTGGATTATGACCATAATATGTTGTAAATAGAAGCCCGGCACGTTCAGAAGCTCTTTTGCCCACCTGAAACTCCTTTTTTTCTCTTCGACATACCCATCCGTCAAAACCATGCTGCTGATAAACTTAAGCCTGATGGACAATAGTAACCTCGCATTCAGCAGGAAGAATGTGACAAATCTAGTGTTTGCACGGTTGGCTACATATCTTTCTAGCATTATTGTCTTCAATCGAATCTCATGAGAAGTGAGAAAATCCCGATGCTTACGAATCCACCGATTGGTTATAACTTTCTTACCCCGTCCTGTACATGAAGACTAAAAACAGTTAAGGTCTAAAAAAAGAGTGTCGAAAGAGCAACAGCTGAACGGTTAATTCTAGTACACTATATGCGGGCTTCCAATGTGCATGAAATTATCACCTTTATATACAACTTTCTCCAGACATGGAAAGCATTGCAGCAAGCCAATAATCTTGTTCAGATCAAAACTATTAATTTGGATATATAAGATCTTGACAGAATCCAGCACCATTGATAGGCCATCCATGGAGAAACTCTTCATTGAGCATAGAACATAATATTAGTACAAAATGTGTAGTCCAAGATGATATATAACTTATGCGCAGAAATTTAAAATGCAGCTTATGGTTACAAGCGTAGATGATAATATAAAGTACCTGAAGAACTGTGGAGCCAAACACCATATTGAAATGAGCACAGAGATCTTGTATTACACCCAAGGTCTCCAGTTTAGGCGCAGAGAGGACAGTTATTTGCAACGGTGAATAACTAGAATCAAGGATCAACCTTTGAAGTGAAGGGGCATCTTGGATGATGAGCTGCCTTCCGTCAAGAAATTCCAATTCTTACAAGGTTAGGCGACTTTATTTGGAGACAACTGATTCTAACTGTGAAAACAAGCGCCAAGCACTCCAGCGCAGGGCAACTGGAGTGGATGATGCTGTGCAATGAGGCCTCTGATATACGAACCCGCACAAGTGAAAGTTTCTTGAGAAATGGGAGTTGAAGGTTTAGTACCAGACTGTCTGGTAGGTAGCACAGCGCAAAGGTGGCGGTGTGGAGAGAGGAGGAAAACCGCGAGATGGACATCGGTGCTGAGGGCACAAGTTCATGGCGTTTGGTATGTGGTATGTAATTTCCAGGGGAATAGTAGAACTCAAGCAGCTGTAGTTCTGTGAATTCAGGGGATTTCAGCCAGGCGTCCACCGTGCAGGGCATGGTATGCTTGCTCAGGTAGCATGATGGGATGTAGAGGCTTTGAACAAAGCCCTGGTGGGAGGAGATGATGGCTCTGGGGATTTCAAAATCATTAAAGAGAGATAGATGACAACAATCGAGATTAAGGGGCACGACACGGCATAGAGGGCGCCACCGAATTGAGAGGACTTGGGTGCGGCAGCAATCCTTGGTGGGGATAAGCAAGATGATCTCCCCAAGGACGGCGTCCAGGAGATCACTAATGCGATCCACCCAAGACTCTACGGGTTCCTGGGATCCAGTGGGGGCGGGGTCTCCGCTTCTCCCCACGCTGCCGGGTGTGGGATCTACAACAGGCGTTGCCGCTGGCGGGAGCCTCATCTTCTTGGCGCTGGGGTCAGCCGACTCCATTTTCCTCGAGGGCGTCGCATCGCGCTCACGGATTTGAGCAGAGTAACGAATGACGAGCCTAGTTGTAGTGCGAGCGAATAAGAAGGGGAGCTAGGGGTTTTCTGTAGGAGTGAGGAAGAAGGGGAGATGGGGTTTTCTGTAGGAGTGAGGTGGGGAATTTGGGGGTATGAGTGGAGCGAGCTGACGTGAGGTGGGTGGGAGCGAGGAGGAAGAAGAGCACCCAGGTTTTTCTGGGGGGCGGTGTGCTGGGTGTGGGTAGCGCCTCTCATTCAGTAAATATATGGGCTTTTGAATTGATTTTACTATATACTAGTGTGGATGGGCTGTTTTGTCTTGGGCCCAGAGAAACAATTACTACTAGTACAATGGAAACACTCTACAGCTACCCAGAAAAACAATTACTACTAGTACAGTGGAGACACTCTACCGCTTCTGGCTCCTCCTAAGTCATTGAAACGTCTCCCTCTACTGAATACCTTTATACTTTTGTTCACCGACATGCGGGCCATGCAGCGCGCGGGCCCAAATGCCATCCACCAAATTAGAAGGCAGTATGCAGGCGGAGAGTCACCCTGGTCGTAGTGCGGCAGTAACAAGCCGTCGTATCACAAAACCCCACCTCCCCACAGTCTAAGTTTGACGGACAAAGCAACCATCATTTCACTCTTCGCTGAATCCCCTTCTCCCTCACCGTCTTCAAGAAAGGCAACACTCGCATCTGCCACTGTTCTTCTCTCCCAACGAAGGGAAGGTAAGCGGATCCGTGATGTTGGTATATTTTCGTTCAGAGAAAAAAAGAACTTTTGGAAAGCAGTAACCGATCCTCACTCTCTTTTTTGTTTCATTGTCATTGCAATTGTGTTTTCCTTTCAGTGGTCTCTTAGTATTCGTCAGTTTCATGATGGACCAAGGAGAACCAGGCCAAGATCTGCCGATATTGGAGCAGACGCGGGAGGCTGATCCCCACGATACCGAGAGCTCCAAGAAGATGGAGGCAGCCACCAAGCCGACCCCAGATACGCTCACGGCCACTACTGAGATGGTCAATGCCCCGTTTGAGGTTACAGCCCCCGTGGCACTGCAGGAGAAGTTTTGCCCCTTCGAGGATGTGTCCCCCCCACCCCCCGCTGAGCTGCCCAAGGTGATTTTCTTCTTTGCCGATCTCGATTGCGGTTTTTCATCTAAGTATGTGGTGATTAATAATGCAAAATTTTATTAGCTTCGATGCCATGCTATACATACTGGTTTAAATAACTTGTGTTCCTTACTGAAAAGTAATTCAGAATTTATTTATGTTTCAATTAGAGCCCTGATGCAGACAAGGATTGTGTGGTTGTACATGTCACCCGCTATGAGGCGGATGACCTGAATATACGCACTGGGAAAATAGAGTTCTTAGGCTATTGGATCCTGGAAGCCATTTGCGGTTATACCAATGAAGAGTTGTATTCCAGCCTCACTATTGTCAGGCGTGTTGTCCAGGGTGTACTGAAGCACAAGAAGTTCAAAGCTACTCCTTCGTTTGTGAGGCATACTGTTCTTGTCAAGCTTACGCAAGAAGATGATGTGGCATGCCTCCACAAACAAGTTTATCAGTGGCAAGGCCACAAGGTTGTCTTCATGAAGGTTCATAGGATTGAGCTGTTGCGGGACGTCCTCGATGATGTTCATGGCAAGGTCCGTCTTGTGTCCAGCCCAAATTAGATCGAGGCATGAAATAGTTGCCCTAGCTAGTGTTTAATAGTAGTTTGGATTGTGTCTAATTATCTGAACCTTGCCTGTTATCGACCCCTCTAGAGCTAGTACTCTGTTTGAATCCGTCGGAACTGCTGCTACTTTTGTGTGCCCGTGAATCATGTGAGAACCATCGTAATTGTTGCCGAAACAGATGCGTCCTCACTAGTTTTTTCATGAATATGGCATGGTAGGACATAAGTTGCCATGGTTTATCATACGAGCAATGTGTGTTTTGATGAAATAGAGCACTTGTTCGAGAACTGTGCACCGACGTATACATAAGTACTTGTAAACACTATTGGTGCTACCTAACTTGTAAGCAGTTCTGCAAAACACGGCACATTGGCGCAGCTTGCTTCAACACTAGGCTATCGACCAGCTAACAATCAACAATCTGTTGTCTGACATATAAGCAACTATGTATCTTGTTACAGTGGTTCATGCAGTTAACTGAGGCCACAATGTAATAAATTCCAAACGTTCACGCGCTAGTCCAGCGCTCATGTGGAACACTCACATTAAACTCGTCTTCATAAAAAACTTGAAAAGCATAAGTTAAGCAATTTTATACATCTCAATGATTCATAGAACATAACAAACATATACTAGTTCACAGCAAAAGACAAAGTTGTGAGAAGGTTTACAAATCAGGAACAAACAAGCAAGGCTTCTCTGAGCAAAGGGCCTCCCGGCAGGCTTAAATTTCCTGGAGTTAACTCTGGTTTTTTCTTGTTGCCACCATCCAGGGTTAGGTTCTCTCATTCCAGAATAACCAATTATAATTGTGGTCTCAGCTGGAATGCTGAACTGAACCATGCAGTGTACTGACCAGGTGAAATTCTTGTGCATTCCACTAAATTTAAGCACCGCTATTTGCATAAATAAGCAGACCACAATGCCTCTTGTCCATGCACCTGTCCAAAAAACCGCGGTGCAACCACGCCAACTAGTCCTCGGTCCATGGATGAACTGGTAGAAAGTGCATTCCGGACTAGGATGCAGTTGTTTTCGCTCGTCCCTGCACTGCAATCAGGAAGTAAAATGTACGAATTAGCTTCTTTTAGATTGCGTTGGTCATTCTACCTTAGTTACTACCAATGTAGGGATACCTTGAAGACGGGAGGTTAGACGACGGCAACGAGGGATAGCCATCTCATTTTGCGCAGTTGTACTAAAATTGAGGTGTGTGCTTTTGATTGCGCGGATAGAAACGATACGGAGACAGACATCCCGAAATGATATGGAGACAGATATTACTACTTTCCCCCGTTTCCTCTTAGAACCAAGTCCTAGATTCATGCTACAGCTTTCCCACTTTCTTCCCTGTTTGAACCAATGCTTAGAGTTGACTGTATGAACTAGCTTTACTTCTAATAATAGTAGAAGTCTAGGTGGCTTTGGAACAGTGGACGGAACTAGAAAAGGATCCACACGAAGGGAGCTGGGGCAGTAGAGCAAGGCAGGTTTCGAAGGAATATATACCTGAGGGTCGTCGGCATGTGGCAAAGACAGCGTCGGGAGGCCACATCTTGGCCACAATACCGCAGGGAGGAAGAAGGGGTCAGAGGCCCTCCCGAGCCAGCGCTCTCTCGGAGAGAACGGCACGACTGCCGATCGGGACTAGCGGGCAACCGTTGGTCTCTTCCCTCGCCACCGACGATAGCGTGAACGATGCACCTACACCCCTGCCCCGGTCGAGGTTGTCCGGCCAGATTTGTGACCAGCCGTGAGCTGAGAGAGAGTGTGGCCACCTATGTCTTGCTTAGATCTGGAGAACATGAGAGAGTGAACGAGAGGAACCCTAGTAAAGCAAGCGCTGAGGCTCCTGCTTTTATATATAGTGGAGTGATTTTGTTGTACCAGCTTCAAAAAAATGCGCTCCTACGTGTACCCGCGAGTGGGTGTGAGAGAACTAGTGCGTGCGTGCACCACTTCTCTTCGTGAGAGTACAATATACTATGCCCAAAGAATGTTCGCCACAAGAGTAATAGTATAAGTGTGTGACGTGTGAGCTAAAATAAAATGTGCGCGACGTCTTTTGTTTTTTAGAAGTTCTGAGGGTAGGGTGTGAAGAGCACATATGTGTGTGATGTCTACCAGCAGATAGACGGTGGGTGCGACGTGCGAGTCTGCGAGAGGACTCAGGAGAGTCGTGACTCGTGAGGGTGCGTGTGCGTGAGAGAGAGAGGGGGGGCACGTATCAACGCAATGCATGTGTCCATAAATCATTATCCGACAAACGTTTGCCACAAGCCTTTTCCTGACGAACGCCATAAGAACCGTCAGATCGGCATCCGACAGTGTTAGTTTTTCCATCTCATTTAACAGAACAGCCACTCCTCCTACACACAAATCTTCCACGTGAGTGTTAGCAACTGCCGTATGCTCCCTCCGTTCTGAAATGCAGTGCATATAGCTTTATTGAAAATTCGAAGCTCGCAAACTTTTACCGAGTTTTTGTGTACCAAATTGCACATGTAGAATACCCGGTATATATCATTTCATTCATCTTCGAGAGGTGGCTATAAAGATGGGTGAGGAGTCTACAAAGAAAGACCATCATATCACCCGCAGCAATTTCAACCATCCTTTAGTGTCGAGGAATATCATAGGAACTCTATATGATATGATTTTTATAGGATTTTTTTCCTTTAGAGCCAATTGGTTCATTGGAATAGATTCATATACTCCACATTTCAAAGGAAATAAACATGATATCATTTCTATAGCTTTAGAGCCACTTGGTTCATATCAATGGATTCCTATACTCCCTTAATTTCAAAGGAAAATAAACATTACCATATATTAAATAGAAAACTTCCTATGATATGAACTAAATTACATCTCTTTTCTAATCCCTCCCGATAGGAATTGAGATACATGTCATATCTAGATTCAATAGAAAAGTTCTATGATGTGAACCAAATGACATCTCTTTTCCAATCCCTACTCATAGGAATTGAGATGCTTCATGTCATCTCTTTCCCTACAACTTCCATGTATACATCTTCTATTCCTAAATAGATAGTACAACCCACTAGTAGCTTTTCTCCAAAACATGCAACTATGGCACAAGAACTATATAGTGTGCCAATAACTTTGAAAGATGGTCGCTAGATGAAGCTAATCTGACAATGCAGAGATAGGCAAATCCGAGCACTACTGGCCATTGGATATCATCAACATTCCACCAGATCTGCCACATGTACAATTTAGAAGACTTCATGGTTGAACTTAAGCATAATGCACAAACCTCAAAACACAAGCACGTCTCCTTTGTTCTAGAATCTTCTATATCATAATTGATTATTATTTTCTAAATGAATTGCCATTATTTGTTTTTTACTTTATGATTTACAATGCACAACCCCATGAATCTTAACATTTTTATAAAACTAATTGATTTTGAATGAGATGAACTATAAGAACTAAACGAACATCTACATGCATATATGACTCAAAGCTTTACATGCTATAGTGTGTATTTATTCATAATTTGGTTTCGAAATCTCATGCGTTCAATACATGTGTACCTTACTAGTTTTGAGTAGAGTAGCAAATTTCATGCGGCCCCGGGTATATCAAAATGCAGGGCCCATGCATCATTGCCTTTCGGTCGAACCTACGTCCACAATTTTTCGTACGTACTATATCTCCACTGGTCCCCGGAACCAAAATGTTGCCTCGTTCCCGTAAAACCAAGCGGCCCACACATATTTAAGGCGTCGACTCGAACCCATTTACTACTACGTGGCCCCGCACACTGTAGTACTCCTACAAACCCTACCTCCGCACGCATCATCAGTTTTCTTCAAGAGGATGAGGGAGAAGCCGATTTGTAGCGGAGGCGCAAAAAAAGGATCTGTAGTGGAGCCGATTTGCCCTAGGTAGCTGCCGCACGCATCATTGTTTTCTCTTTTCTTTATGCTCTTGCGCCCTAGAGTGAAATGATGGTTTCTTCGTCCGTCCAGCTTAATGCGGGAAAGGTGGGGCATTGTGATTTGACCCCTCATCGCTAATTTTCTACTACTGCGGCGCTACGACCGGGGTGCCTCCAATTCCAACCGCTGCTCTGAACTGTAATTTGGTGCATCGCACCTGGAACAAGATGGTGGATGGGCCACATGTCGGCTAAAGGGGTCCTGTTAAGTGTGTTGCCATTTCGTGTGCGGACTGACCCTGCTTGAGTTGCTACGCCAACACGACAGGAGCAGCCTACCACTGGGTTTTGCTCCTTGGTGAATCCCGACTATATTGATCTAAAAAGATACGTGCTGAACTACCCTCTCCATCTCGGTTTTTATTTTTAGGCATCTCGGTTTATAGGGCCTGCACGTAGTTCTAGCTCATCCATTTGACTAACTAAATATGAGTTACTATGTCAGAAAAAGTATATCATTGGATTCTTAAGCGGATGCAGTTGTATTTAAAAGTCGAGGGCGGGGCTTTTCCTGTGCGGTAGGCGGGGCAGTTCCGCCTAGTCGGTTCGACAGAGACGCGAGAAGACGAGGGAGTAGGCTGCTGCAAACGTAGGGCTATGTGATTTGATAGCGAGTTACTGCTGGACAGGTGGGGCCCTGTGATTTGACTTGCCATTATCATTTTAACTGCGACGCTATGACCGGCATGAGTCTCCCGATTCCTGACCACCTCCATACAGGTGCCACTCCCAATGCTCCACCATGTAGTAGAGGTTGGCACTTGCATGAGAGCCCACTTCTACACTTTTTCCTTGCCTCTCTTTTCTCCACATATGCAAAAATGCCATGTAAAGTGCACTATTGTACTCACTTGCTCCTACAGGTGAAGCTTGACACATAGGCATAAAGTCTGATGTGGCAAGTTAATCAAGAAGAGATAGACTAGTTTGGTGACCCAAGGAAGAAACGATGCTAAGCGCGTGTACCTAGGTGAAAAGACAATTTTGAGTCTATATAGCTAATTAAATGAAGCAAACTTAGCAACACCATTTCATTGGAAGAGGTCACTCCTTGGCAAATGCAATAAATACTAGTACTCCCTGTGTCCCATAATATAAGAACGTTTTTGGCACTACACTACTGTCAAAAACTTTCTTCTATTATGGGATGGAGGGAGTACGAAGAAAGAGACAGAGAGGAGTAAAAAAATACACTTATAGCCAACCTTATAGCTAACCTTGTTGTAGTATGAGTGACTAAGTGATGACTATGTATGACATGCCAACATCAGATAGCCTAATGCACTATGTTAAATCTCCAAGGGCACAATAGCGTGAGCGACGCGACGGTGGTGGTAGGCGCGACCATGATACGGGCTGCTGGCAGCCCTTGGATCTGAGATCAAACGGTCGCATGCTAAGTTTCTGAAAATTTGCAGAATAACCCTCCAGGATAGGATATTCACCCATAGGTCTAGAATCACGCCATGCAACCGTTCGATCTCAGATCCAAAGGCTCTTGGAAGCCCGTATCATGGGAGAATGGAAAGCCACTACCCTGCCGTTCGCACGCTGGCAGTTCGATCGTACTCATCCCAGCACGTCCTTCAATACTATGGCGGTTCGCTCCTAGTCGTCCCGTCCATTCACATTACGGCAGTTCCACTAATCCTAACCCTCCTCCCAAATACATGGCGTCCCAAATCGCCATGACCGGCGGTGAGTACAAGGTTAGAACCATCACCGGCGATGGGTTCGACATCATCTACACCCGTTCTTCCGTGACGGTAAAAGGATGCCTTTCTCTCTTCAGACGCATGTTCAAAAACTCAGATGATGAGTGGGTCGCTGGGCTAGATGTTGAGTACACCATAGTCTTGGGACGAGAGAAGGATCTAAAGGACGAAGAGAAGAAGAAGCCCGCCGTGATCCAGGTTTGCGTACATAACGTTTGCTTGGTCTACCACATATGCCATGCCGACGTTGAGTGCCAGGATTTTAAGAACTTCCTCAAGGACAAAATAGTGAAATTCGTTACTGTAGACTTTAAGAACGACAAAGAAGTCCTGGGTTGGATAGGCCTCGTTGTAGGCAACCCCTTCGACCTCCAGAAGAATCGGCTGCTGCCCTCTTGTCAGCCTTCAATGCTGACCCTGGCAGGAGCCATGGTTCATCCTTCGTACCGTAAACTGGAGAAACCTCATTACACGTTTCATCGTATGGTAGCGGAATGTACTAGATATAGACCACATCCACTACACTGCAATGGATGGCTACCTTTGTTTCAATATCTACACGGGTTGGATGAAGAGCAAGAGCCAAGCGTGCGGTTCAAGCAAAGAAGTATCGGCCAAGAGGAAGAGGGACAAGGACGAAGTCGAGGACGTGGACGAGGAATCCGAGTGAGTAAGGTGTCAGTATCGTTGCTCATGGTGGTTCTAATGCAGTGTCTACCGGATTAGTTCATAGTTTAATTTCAGGTGTGCTTAGTTTAATTTGAGGGGTGTGTTGTGCTGAGCCCCCAGCAGAACTATGTTATGTTTCTTCTCGTTACTTTAACTCTTCAGTATGTACATACTACTAGTATTTCTTTAATAGACTTTAGCACCCCAATTAAGCATGTACAAGCTTTTTTAATAGTACTATATGCATAATTTGGCGACGAGCGCTCTCTATATGTACCACCTTTTTTTAATTTCAATTTTTGCTCCATGGCGCAATCCATCGATACTAGTAATGTACAAAAGTGTACATTTTTTAAAAGGCTAGAGTATTGTTCATCACATATATAGCCAGTTAAATTCTCAACCTAGAATGACGTGCATGCCATGTAGTAAACCGGTAGGGAGGAATTATAGTAAAAATGAGGTGATTTTACCGAGCGATCGGCGGGGGAGCATGGCCTGTCATGCGGTCCCACATGTCATGATGTACCAAGGCGATGCACGTGTCCCTCTTGAGGCAGAAGCAATACTACGTGGTTTGAGATGATGGCGAACCGAAGTGTGAAATAATGGTTGCTTCGTTCGTCTGGGAAGGTGCAGCATTGTGATTTGACGTCTCATTGCTCTTTACTACTACTGGGCCGGTACGAGTGGGGTGCGTCCCCCCTGCTGTTCTGCACTGTTATTTGGTGCTTGACACGTCGACCCGGTTGCTATATGTCCCACATGTCGGCGATAGGAAGTATAGAATTCATGAAAGGGAGCGTCAGCGGAGGAGTATACTACAGAATTCATGAAAGGGAGCGACTTAGTTTTGGAAAAATCTATTTTTACGGAGTATGTACCCACTAGGGTTTATAGGGCTCATCTAAAAAACATTCGTTTTTCCGTTTGATAAGTCTCAATTCTACTACTAGTAGTAGTACCATTACATGTTGGATTTCGAGGAGCGTTAGATCACCCGACGCAAGCAGTGTCAAGAGGAAACTAACCAATGCATGTAGAAGTTCATGGAAATTTAGTGGTCATTCATGCATTTGTTCTAATTAGTGCCTCGGTAAACATAACTTCTTGAGAAAAATGAGCATACTAATTATCTGTGCAAACTACGAAATTAATTCGACCACTCACCGTCTACCTTGGTTGGAGAGATTTTGAAATTGAGCCATAAACTGGAAAGGAGGGAGTAGTAACTTTTGTCTCGATTACTATTTGTGGCCTTGTATAGATGCAAAATGTATTTTTTATAGTGGCCTTGTATAAGTAAATGGAGGGAGTACTAACCAATGTACGTACTAGGGACGAGGAGTAAACGGAGGGAGTAGTAAAATTTTCTCCTTGTGCTGCGAGCCACCGCGCGCGTGGGCGAGGGAGCGGGCGTAAGGTATATAGTAGTAGGAGTACTACTACTACTACTCGTAAGCAAGCTTCACCTCATCCTGCGAGCCATCGCGCCCGCGGGCGGGGGAGATGGCGTACTAAGCAAGCTTCTCCTCATTCTGCGAGTTGACGGGACACATCAAAAATACTCCAGCGTATAGATCCTTGCCTCTAAGGTAGGCCCCACATGGTTTGCCTCTTTTTTTAATTTAACATAATGCGTCAAGTCGCAATTTGTTTGTTCACCCGTGGTAGATGATCCTCCCTCCACCAAGTGGACAACCAATACACGTGTCAAATTACCACGTGGGCTACCTTTTCGTACAGAAATGAGCTCTACCGTGTACCCGCGCGGGTGTGGTTGGGAAAGAGGCGGGAGTACGTGCGTCGTGCGTGCACCTCTTCTCTTCGTGCATGTCCTCCACCTACGTGGGTGTGTATGAGAGAGATACAAACCTAGACATAATGCGCCGTCCATCCCCATGCCTCCGCCCAGTCCAACCACGAGTCCCCACCATGCCCCACTCCTCCTCACCTTATCTCTCATCTTTCTCCCTCCATTTTTATATACAAGGGGCCACTATCAAAATTACAATTTGTAGATATAAAAGGCCACTAACACTAATCGATGCAATATTAATGGTGTTTGCCTCGTGGTACTAGCAAAGGAGGACATTAATTATCCCTTGCATGCATGCGGGAGTTTGTAAAAAATGCATCTTGATGTTCCGTGCAATGAACGGGCATCTTGCTACTCCATGAAAACAACACATGGCAAAAATCCACGGCGAACGAGGGATTTGAATCTATTGGGAGGGGCAGTTTGGATCTTGCCTGGGGTAGCCAAAATATTGGTGACCCTTTTGTCCACTGGTGCCTTTGCCACCGATGAACGAGGAATGGCTCGGGTGCTCATGCTGTCATGCATCGTCCAGCGCGCACGTTGGAGACGAGCTCGCACGAGCTGTGTTTTTTTGCCCCACAACGCCGCCCGAGCCGCCCGCAGACCAACCGGCGACCCGCAAATTATGCCATCCAACCGTAGCCGCACACATAATGACAGCAACTCAACCCACCGGATGAAATTCATGCAAACATGTAGACAAACTGATATTTCATATAAACAACAACGGAAATCATATAAAATACCGGATTTTCATACAAACATGACGGATTTCATTACATTCAAATGAACTACGTGGGGCTAGTTCTGGACAGCACAGGTATATAATACCTGGCCTAATTGGTCGCCCGCCGATCAATTTGTGTTCCTCGTGTCCGGCAGCACGATCACCGGACTGCCGGGAGCCCCGGAGGTATATGCTTCAGCGCAAAGGACGGCTCGCTTCCCCACTGCCCAACTGATATCATTGGCTGGTGCCGAAGATGATGGTGGCTGGCACCGGTTCGAGTTCATCACCGGCCACTACTTCGCCATGGCCGGCACCGGCTCGAGTTCATCCTAACATTGCCCTCTTCCGTGGAGCCCATGCAGGGTCGACGAAGGTCCTCGCAATAAGAGGATCCGGCAAGACACCTGCTGTGTACGCCGGCGTCGCCTTCGCGGTGGCCTTCATGGGACCTGAGGGAGTCCTGGACTAGGGGGTGTCCGGACAGCCGGACTATCATCGTCCGCCGGACTCCAAGACTATAAAGATACAAGATTGAAGACTCTGTCCCGTGTCCGGATGGGACTTTCCTTGGCGTGGAAGGCAAGCTTGGCGATACGGATATGTAGATCTCCTACCATTGTAACCGACTCTGTGTAACCCTAGCCCTCTCCGGTGTCTATATAAACCGGAGGGCTTTAGTTCGTAGGACACAACATACATTACAACAATCATACCATAGGATAGCTTTAGGGTTTAGCCTCCTTGATCTCGCGGTAGATCCACTCTTGTACTACCCATATCATCAATATTAATCAAGCAGGACGTAGGGTTTTACCTCCATCGAGAGGGCCCGAACCTAGGTAAAAACATCGTGTCCCACGTCTCTTGTTACCATCCGCCTAGACGCATAGTTCGGGACCCCCTACCCGAGATCCGCCGGTTTTGACACCGACATTGGTGCTTTCAATGAGAGTTCCTCTGTGCCGTCACCGATAGGCCCGATGGCATCTTCAGCCATCAACGCTGTCCAGGGCGAGACTTTTCTCCCCGGACAGATCTTCGTATTCGGCGGCTTCGCACTGCGGGCTAATTCACTTGGCCACCTGGAGCAGATCGAAAGCTACGCCCCTGGCCGCCAGGTCAGATTTGGAAGCCTAAACTTCACGGCCGATGTCCGCGGAGACTTGATCTTCGACGGACTCGAGCCACAGCCAAGCACGCCGCACTGTAACGACGGGCATGATCTAGCTCTGCCGCCGAACAGTGCCTTGGTGGCCGCACACAAATCCGCTTCGGCCATTAGCCCGGAGCCGATCGCCCAGATCGAGGGTCGGTGGATAGACGCCGCCCTGGGGGCTTCAACATCCACGGCGATGGAGCCGAACACTAATCCTGTCCCCTGCGAAACTCGTGATTCCGAGGTTCCGGACTCCTTGCCGGACTCCGAACCTCCCGCGCCCCTACCAATCGATTCGGATTGGGCGTCGGTTATGGAATTCACCGCCGCGGGCATCTTCCAACGCTCGCCCTTTGGCGACATCCTAAATTCACTAAAGCATCTCTCGCTATCAGGAGAGCCCTGGCCGGACTATGGCCAGGATGGTTGGGGTACGGACGATGAAGAAATTCAGAGCCCACCCACCACCCACTTTGTAGCCACTGTCGACGATCTAACCGACATGCTAGACTACGGCTTCAAAGACATCGACGGTATAGACGACGATGCCGGAGACGAACAAGAAACAGCGCCTATAGGGCACGGGAGGACCACCTCGTCATATGACATATACATGGTGGATACCCCAAAAGAGAGCGACAACGAGGACCAACGGGCCGCGGCAGAAGATAACCCCGCCGATAAACAACCAAAGCGGAGGCGCAGATGCCGCCCTAAGCCCCGCCTCGACAACAGCAGCACTCCTAAGGAGCCCGTAATGTAGCAGGGCTCACAAGTGGACGACGAACATGCAGATAAGCAACCGTCCGAACATGACGAGTCAGATAATCAGTCCAGGCCCAACGAAAATGACAGTCCGGACGATCTCATGCCGGACACGCCGCCGGAGAGCAAAAACCTTCAGAAAAGACTCGTCAACACTGCAAGAAGCCTAAAGAAGGAAAAGCGGAAGCTCAAAACAGTGGAAGACACACTCAGAATGAGATGGAGCAAAGTGCTCAAAACCGCAGACAAATACGGCAATGTTCACCAATCAAAGAGCTACCCGAAGCGCAAACTGCTACCAGAATTCGACGAGTAGGCCATAGAGCCTCCACCGTCAAAAAATAAAGAGGCTACCTGGTTGGATAGACGGCCAGATGAAAGGCCAAATTCTGAAAGCGGCGCCGCACATAAATCAACTAATGAACCTGGAAAGACAGATGGCCCAGCCAGGTCCATCTACGGGCCAAAGAAGAAGGCCCCAGGAAGTAAGGCAACACGTCAAGTGTCCGAAGATAGTGGCACACCCACATACAGGGGCGCCGCACACCCACTATGTTTCACCGATGAGGTGCTGGACCATGAATTCCCAGCAGGATTTAAACCCATAAACATAGAGGCCTACGATGGAACAACAGAACCTGGAGTCTGGATAGAGGATTACATACTACATATACACATGGCCAGAGGAGATGATCTCCACGCCATAAAATACCTACCCCTCAAGGTCAAAGGGCCAGCCCGTCATTGGCTTAAAAGCCTCCCAGAAAACACTGTGGGAAGTTGGGAAGAGCTCGAGGACGCGTTTAGAGCAAATTTCCAAGGGACTTATGTCCGCCCTCCAGACACAGATGATCTAAGTCATATAACTCAACAGCCTGGAGAGTCAGCGCGCAAATTCTGGAACAGGTTTCTCACCAAAAAGAACCAAATAGTCGACTGTCTGGACGCCGAAGCCTTAGCAGCTTTTAAACACAATGTCCGAGACGAATGGCTCGCCAGACACCTCGGCCAAGAAAAACCGAGGACAATGTCCATGCTAACAAGCCTCATGACCCGCTTCTGTGCGGGAGAGGACAGCTGGCTAGCAAGATGCAGCACCAGCGACCCAAGTACATCCGAGACAAGAGATGGAAATGGAAAAACACGGCGCAGAAAAGAGCAGCGCCGGAATAAAGAGAAAAGCCCAAAGAGCACGGCAGTCAACGCCGGATTCAAAAGCTCGCGGCCAAACAACAAAGCACCGCCTCTTAAGGATGACAGCGATGAGCTGTCCAACTTAAACAAGATTTTGGGTCGGATATGTCAAATCCACAGTACCCCCGGAAGGCCTGCAAACCACACCCACAGGGATTGTTGGGTTTTTAAACAGTCCGGCCGACTAAACGCCGAACACAAGGGGCTCGACGCGTCAAGCAAAGACGATAAACCCCACCAGCAGAGCACCGGAAAACAAAAGACTTTCCCACAAGAGGTCAAAGAAGTAAACTCACTTCATGTGATAATACGGAAAAATAGTGTGGCACTTCCTAAAAAGAGCCTCGCACGGTCCAACCCAGCAGACCATAGAGATTGGATATCAAAACCTATCACTTTCGACCACCTGGACTATTCCAGAGGCGTTCGAAACGCAGGACGGACTGCCCTGATATTGAATCCCATAATCGACGGATTACAATTCACCAAAGTCCTAATGGACAGAGGCAGCGACTTAAACCAGCTGTATTCAAACACAATCCGCAAGATGGGGATAAACCCTACCAAAATACGACACAGCCGCACTTCCTTCAAAGGAGTGACGCCAGGCCCTTACGCCAAGTGCACAGGCTCCCTATTATTAGAAGTCGTGTTCGGCTCACCGAACAACTTTCGGCGCGAAAAACTAATTTTTCACATCGTCCCATTTAAAAGTGGTTATGAAGCACTCTTGGGACGAAAGGCTTTTGTCCGTTTCAACGCCATACCGCATTATGTGCCTCTTACACTCAAGATGACCGGTCCGCGTGGCATCATTTCAGTGCGAGGGTCACTTAGAGACCCCGGACTCGGATAGACGAGTCCGGCTTTAGCAGGCTAGGGGTTCCCTAGCCGCACACCTCTTCACAGAGGGCTGCCCGCACAAACAACCTCGGGATCATACAAACCCCGCTTTACTTATTTATATTTCTTCTTTTACACACATATTTTTCGCACGAATTGTTTTCAAACTAAGCATTCCTCTCTTTTTACAGATGAACAACATGCATACCCGTCCAGGATAACGGCGCAACAGAGACACAGGCGCAGACGTGCAGTAGGGACCAATTGTGAGGATTCTTTTCAGATTAAGACCCTGCGTAAACCTTTTTTACTGTCTCTTGTTGTTATTCTCCCTTGGTTTCTTCCTATAGCCAAAGCGGAGCCTGACGTTTTGGCATCGGCCGCGTCAGAAGACCATGCCCGTAGCTGGACACTAGGGGCTTAGGGCATTGTTCTGCCCATTATTATAAAGACCGAACACCTTAGGGAGTGTTCGGCGTCTCGAGTTAGGCATTATATGCATCAGCTCCGAATCATGTCTTTGGTCAAATGTTAGGTTTGCCCGGCTCCTGTGTTTTGCTGCCTTACGTTCCGTATCATCGGCTAACGCGGCACCAGGAGAACTACTGCGATCATGCCCCAGTTCGGCTGGGCGAGCACCTCAGTAGAGAAAGCCGAAAACTGACTGTCATGATACAGCGAGAGACTGGTCAACCACTCGATCGACTACCGGAATGTTTAGAATTCCCCGCTTTGACGAAGGACCGTTTCCCGGTCAGGCACACACGCGCCCCGAATTCGGAGAAGTGCGGTGCCCCCAGGGGCTATATCGTAGCCCCACCCTCGAACTCCACTGGCTAAGTGAAAGTGATAAAGCATTATAGTCCGGATTGCCTCGTTCGCTACGCTACCACCTCCTTAACAGGACCGAGACGTCGGATTAAGTGTGAAAACGCGCTATTTTTGCGAACACCCCTGCACTTTGTGCGTGGGGGCTGAAGCCGAAGACTGCAATCTTTCAAGTTATACAAACGTATACGTAAACGGCCGCATAGGAGAAGTTTCACTACTTGGGACGCACAAGTATAAAAAGCAGTTATAGCGTAATCATCGTTTTACAAGATAAAACGTTCATTTGAACATGACATTCTTTGAGCACTGCGACTCTATTACATGAGCGCCACGCATAACTTCCCCAAAATAGCGCTCGGCGGGGAGTCGGCTTTCATCCGAACCCTGGGCGACAACAGCGGTGGCATCCATCTCTGTCCAATGTGCCTTCACACGGGCAAGAGCCATCCGCGCGCCCTCGATGCAGGCCGACCGCTTCATCTCCTTGATATGCGGCACCGCTCCAAGGAATTGTTGTAGTAAGCCGAAGTAGCTCGTCGCCTTGGGCCTCTCGGGCCAGACATGAGCCACGATGTCAGTCATGGCAAGTCCGGACAATCTATTTAGTTCGGCCCATTCAGCCAACCGGTCTGTCAACGAAAGTGAGCGATCCGGACTATGGAATTGAGACCAATATAGCTCTCCCGTCTTGTGATCCTTCTGGTTCCGGAAGTGCTCAACGGCATCAGCCGCACTTGCCGCTAAATCCATATACGGATCCTCCGGAATCCACAGCCGCTCAAATTGAGCATACTTTTGATCCATAAACCGGCGACGCAGCAAAAAAGCCTTGCCAGCCATGATATCTCCGGCCTGGCGCAACTCCTCCTTCATGGCCCGCATTGCAGAGCGGGCATCCTTGGCCTCGGTGGTGGCCTTCCTCAGGTCTTCCCGCTCCGATAAGCGCTCCTTTTCAAGAGCCTCATTGCGGTCGACAGCATCTTTTAACTTCATGGCCAATTCGTCCACCTCTGCCCTGCTTAGGCAGTGCGCGGCCCTCTCGGCTTTCAACTCCTCGGCCGCCCTCGAGGCAGCCGCGTCACTCCTTCGGGCTTGCTCCTTAGCTTGAGCAAGTTCGGCCCGAAGACTCTCCACAGCAGCAGCACCGTCTGTACAACAGCATATAATTTATCAGAGGAAGGCTTTGGCCCCCTTAATAAAGCGACTGTGGAGAACCCATTTACCTTGCGACTCGTCAAGTCGCCGGTTGACAAGTGCGATGTCCGCATCCGCCACGTCAAGTTGCCGCATTAACTCGGCAACCCCACTAGTCCGGCTAGCCCTCGGACTATCCGCCACCTGCATAGCAACGGTGACATTCATTACTTGCGATTTCGATCCTCGGCACGCTATCGTTTTCGACAACCTACCGAGTCTCAGGGGCTACTATCTATACAGGGCACACTTTTATGTGCAAAACTGTCAAAAAAATAGAAGGTGCGTCATTTTCACGTACCTCAAATCTCGCCAGCAAACTCATAGCGGCATTACACAATCCGCTCTCGGCGGACGAAATCCTTCCAATCACCATACGCATCAACGCACGGTGATCTTCTGAGATGGACGCCCTCTCAAGCAGATTCTTCAGTTCTCCCGGCCGGATACCAGCGGGCGCCGAACTCTCCGGCCCCTCCGGACTTGGGGATACCCTCCGTGACGATACTTCAGGCTCGTCTGCCTTATCTGACGGCGCTACAGACGGAGGCGTTTCGCTCTCTATCATCTCCGGAAGAAGGTCCCCTGAAGACGAACTCATCTGAGAAGGCTGCAAATCCGAACTGCAAGATAAATATTTCGGTTACCCACAGAAGCACAAATGGAGGTATTTCCTTACTAATTAACTCCCCTTTTTCATACTCACGGCTCGTTAGAGGGCTGATCCTTTGGCGATGATTGTACGTCCGGATTCTCCCCGGACGCCGGACCCCCCGGTGAAGATCTCTTCCCCCGCTTAGGGGCTTTGGCCTCCGGATCTTCGGAGGCGGTCCTCTTCTCCCCCTGGAAGGAGGGGTTTTTGATTCCCCCATCTTCAGACGCCCCTTTGGGCGGAATAACAGCTCCTCTATTTTCCCCATCGCTCCCAACCATGGGCGCGGCCTCCAACATTCTGACCAGCACGGGCTCCAGTGCGGTCTCTAGGAGGGGGGTCGGACACCTTATCAGCCTCGATCGCGCCACCCACTCCTATGAAGAGTAAATGGGTCAGGAGGCGAACTCTAGAAAGGCAGATAAACTGAACGTCCAGACTCTGAGCTATTTACCTGAGTATCCGGGCGATTGCGGCTTAGGCCTGCGTCCTCGGTCAATTCCGGACACGCCACCTGCGGTCCGAAGAACAACTTGTACATCTCCATGGGTATCGCACCCATGAAGTGTCGGAGAATCCGAGGTCCCTCCGGGTTGAACTCCCATAGACGGAGAGGACGGTGTTTGCAGGGCAGAAGATGCCTAATTAGCATAACCTGCATCACCACAACCAGATCGATCTCCCTCGCCTGGAGGTCTCGAATCCGGCCCTGCAATAAGGGCACGTCTTCGGATGGCCCCCAATTGAGCCCCTGGTTGACCCATGACATCAGTCGGCATGGAGGTCCCGGGCGGAACGAAGGCGGCGACTTTTGCTTGCTGCCCTTCGGAGCGGTGATATAGAACCACTCCTGCTGCCACAGTCCGAGTTCCTCTTGGAAGGAACCCTCGGGCCACGGGGCATCGGCCCTTTTGCTTATGGCCGCCCCGCCGCACTCCGCTTGACGCCCCCCGATCATCTTCGGCTCCACATTGAAGGTCTTCAGCCACAGGCCGAAGTGGGGAGTGACGCGGAGGAAGGCTTCGCAGACGATAATAAATGTGGAGATATGGAGGATGGACTCCGGAGCCAAATCGTGGAAATCCAGCCCGTAGTAGAACATGAGCCCCCTCACGAAGGGGTCCGTCGGGAAGCCTAAACCCCGACGGAGGTGGGATACGAAGACGACGTATTCGCCGGGCTTGGGGTCGGGCACGGCCTGCCCTTGGGCAGGCAACCTGTGCGAAATCTCGTAGGACAGGTACTTGGCCTCACGTAGCTTCAATACGTCCTCCTCCGTGATGGAGGAGGGCATCCACCGGCCCTGGAGGTCAGAGCCGGACATGGTTGAGAATCTGAAGCGCTCGAATCTGAGGCTCTGGGTGTTGGAACTGGGAGCAAGGAGGAGATTCGATGCGAGATTGAAGAAAAAAAAGAACGAGCCTTGGTCCTCTTATAAAGGCGAAAAAATACCAAGATCCGCCTCCATGACCGTTTGGGATTCACCTTCGATGGAGGAGGTGTGGCGACGGGAACGGTTGGGTTACCCACGCACGTATTGATGAGAATCCCGGAATAAGGGGAGCACGATCTCTGCTTCGACAAGACGTGCCAAGGAAATCGCTTCGCTGAACGTGCTGAGGTGGTATAATAAAAAACGATTCAAGTAAAAGCCTGGTGGCGGTGTGATGTCACGCCGCATAATACGTCAGCAGATTGAACTGGTGTACATTTTATTCTCTCTACGGTAGAATGTGGAATTTATTTTGCAGAGCCGGACACTATCCTGGTGTTCATGATCTTCTCTGGATTATTCAAGGGAGGAACCCGCCTTGCAATGCCGAACATTATGCGCGCCGGACTAATCGTCATTGAAGCCTGGTTCAGGGGCTACTGAGGGAGTCCTGGACTACGGGGTGTCCGGACAGCCGGACTATCATCGTCTGCCGGACTCCAAGACTACGAAGATACAAGATTGAAGACTCCGTCCCTTGTCTGGATGGGACTTTCCTTGGCGTGGAAGGCAAGCTTGGCGATACGGATATGTAGATCTCCTACCATTGTAACCGACTCTGTGTAACCCTAGCCCTCTCCGGTGTCTATATAAACCGGAGGGCTTTAGTCCGTAGGACACAACATACATTACAACAATCATACCATAGGCTAGCTTTAGGGTTTAGCCTCCTTGATCTCGTGGTAGATCCACTCTTGTACTACCCATATCATTAATATTAATCAAGCAGGACGTAGGGTTTTACCTCCATCGAGAGGGCCCAAACCTGGGTAAAAACATCGTGTCCCACGTCTCCTGTTACCATCCGCCTAGACGCACAGTTCGGGACCCCCTACCCGAGATCCGCCGGTTTTGACACCGACAGGACCCAAGCGGCGGCGGCCTCCCGTGTTCTACTTCTCCTCGATGATGGCGGCGGACGCGGAGGCGCTGGCCACTGACTCGTCGCTCTCCATGCACCCGGCTTCTGTCGCTGCTTGCATGGCGCGGCCGCCGGCATGGGAGTCTCGGCCATAGAAACGGGAGACGCGGTACAAGGCAGCGGCGTGGACGGCAGCAATGACGCCTGTGCGCCGCTCCTCATCAAGCTGGCCTGGAGCGGCGAGTTGCTGAACCGCGCGCCGGCTTGGGGCGGCAACTAGCTCCGTCGGGCAAGGGGAGGGAGGTGGATCAGTGAGCTGCATAGCTCGTATCCGGCGGGCTACCCAGCCGTCTTGGATGCGGAATAACTACTCTTCGTAAGCCATTGTAAGAGTGGACAAAATGGTGGAGGAGATAGAGGAGCGGTGGAGGTGTGCGATTCTTGGCCGGCGTTTGGCCTCGTTTAAATAGGAGATTAAATAGACGGCGGACGGGAGGAGCTTGGCCGGTATTGCATTTAATGCTGGCCCGGTCATGAACGGACGTGTGTCCAGAGTGGGTTTCTCGGCTTCCACACGGGCGGGTTTCATGGAGGCATTTGAATGCGGCACGTAGGCGTGTTTAGTCGGGCGTGCATCGAGTGGTGCCCTCGAGTCTGACCAAGGACACCGCGCTGTTCTTCCGCTGACGTGTGGTCTCTTTGGGTACATGGCCTGCATGTCAGTGACCCAACGCATGCAGCGCACAGCAGAGGAACCTTTGGTGGGCCAGGGCAGTCAGAAGCGGGCATTTCATAAACCGATGATTATTCATTGAGTGTGACGTCATCTTTTTCATGTAGATAAGCCTACTATGTTGATAGCCCATTCGATACATTGTGATTCATAAAGACCGCTGCAAACATCAATGTTCTGCTTATCACAGATAAGATTGATTAATACCTGTAACAATCCATGTCCTTAACAAAGGGTGCATGCACGTATAGGTTGAGCATGTGTCTTGCGTCGTGTGTTGTGTGCATGCAGGCGTGCGAGTGTTGTGTGCGTGCAAGGGTACGTTTCAGTGTTGCATGCATGGGTGCGTACGTGCGTGTGTTCGTGAGTGCATGTGTACATGTCAGTGTTGCACGCCAGCATGTGTGCGTGTGTACATGTCAGTGTTGCACACCTGCATGCGTGCATGTCTTGCGTGCGTGCATGTGTACGTGCGGGGTGAGGCTACACGTCAGTCGACTGACTTTTTCATCTCTGGTCATTAGATTTTCCAGCCGTTGGATACGAAATCAAGGGCCTCTAGTTTATCATCAAACTCCACCCCCCTTAGCCGCCAGCCACCACCAGCCGAACCGCCAGTCCCCGCCGCCCGCGGCCAGCCCGCGCCGCCACGCCGCCCCGCCCTCCTCGAAACCACTCCCCACCGCCGGTCTGCCACCGCATCGGCCATCGCTCTAGCCCCCCCCCTGCGCTGAGCTTTTTCTCCGGCGATCCCCACCCCACCGCCCAATCAACGCCCCCCCCCCAACCGCCGGCGACTGCCAACCAGAGGTCTCACGACTTTGAATACCCACCGACCACTAATTTATTACCATTTCTGTCCTTCATATACGCGCTAACGGGCGGGCCCTATGGTAACGTGCGCTGCTGAATGTGGACCGTTTGACTGGTCAATTGATCGTGTTATCAACAAATTACGGAGTTGTATGGTGAGCCAGTGACCGTATGAACACCCTAAAATGTACTCCTATTTTATTAACACAGTACAGACTCAAACTACCATTTCTTTCTTTCATATACGGGCTGACAGGTGGGCCCCACAGTTATGCGCCCCGATGGTGCAACACTAGTTGCGCCGCGTGGAACGTTTGACTGGTCAATTGATTGTGTCATCAACAAAATACGGAGTTGTACGGGTGAGCGAGTGACCATACAATCATGACATGTATTTGTTTTACACGGTATAGACACAAGGGCTCATATATACGCGCAAGCACTCACCGCTATAAGCGCACACACGCGAACCCTACCCCTATGAGCACCTTCGAGAGAGTGGGCCAGCATATATGATTTTGAGATTTTACGAAATCACCATAGGTGCCTCGTAGTCGAGTGGAACGTCTCCTCCCACTGAACGTACATCACCGGAAAATACTGAAATTAACACAAGATAAATTCGAGCACCGGGACTTTAACCTTGGTGGGCTCGAGAAACCATTGTCCTCCTAACCATCCAACCACATGTTGGTTAGCATGACAAAATGTATGTGGTGACCGTGATGAGCTTATTCTGAAGTCCAGTGACCATATCGTGCTTTCGCTTCAAATACAATGACCGTAAGTGTCGTCAACAAAATATGGAGCACGCATCAAATGCAAAGTCTTTCAGTGTCATCAAAAAAATATGGAGACGTATCGTGAGCTAGATACCGTTGTACTATTGTATATGCTTATTTTCTTAGTGGCCGATTGCGTGTGTGGTGTGGTGGGCACATCATTTCTAGTTGTGGTGGGTCAACATGAAGACTCATGGGTCGGTTCCATCCTGCACCACATATAGGTTGGACCGAGACGTGTTATGCGAAGACCCATGTGGAGGACTCGGCGTACAACACGAAGCTACCAGAGTCGCGGAGGAATCTATCCCCACTGGTGATAAGCCGACTATATATGATTTGTAACCCTAGGCCCCCAGTATGTTATACAAGCTTGGGGGCTAGTTCATCGATAGTATACACACACGCACAATGCCTGGTATTCACGTGTACTTTGTACACACCCCTATCACTAATATACAGTACCAAGAGTAGGCTCTTTCTTCAACTGCAAGGGGCCGATTCGAACTAGGGTAAAACTTTGCCTCGTATTACCATCCAGCCTAACAGCCAGGGATATCTTACCGAATGATATGATGAAATTATATCTGCCAACTACTAAGAGAGAGGTGTGTCTGGGGGCAATGTGTGCGAGCGAGGCCTAAAGATAATGTGCGTGCGGGAGACACGTAGGCACATATATGTGCGTATAGAGGGCTAGTAGAGACCGTGCATGTGTATATATGCATGGAGAGAAATAGTGTTTTCCAACTGAGATTAGTGAAAAGAGTGGTACATAGTAGTCAGAAAGAGAGAGAGAGAAACAGAGAGAGCATGTGCGTGAGACACCCCGACACCCTGAGAGAGATTGTGAGCATGTGTGAAAGAGAAATGCCGATGCATATGAAGTGTGTGCACTTATGCGTTAGATAGAGAGAGATATAACGCGTTTGTGAGAACAGGCCGAGGCATAGTGCATCTACGTGTAAAAGGCGGTTCTACGCATTAAATTAAAATATAAATGGCATTATTATTTTTGGATGAGATCATGAATTTTGCAAATTGCGTATGGACGAAAATTGGTCTATCAGACACCCATACTCTATTGAATTCTAGCATGTGCATGTGTTTATTTCATATTATCGATCCATAGAGTGAGAGCGGTTTGAAAAACAGGAAATGGGTGCTTTTGCAATTCATATATAAACATTAATTAGTGCACTCCATGTTGTTAGTGTGAAGCACTTTATACATTTGTCACTTGCATGGATACATTCCAAATTGCTAGCTACGAAATAGAATACATGTTGAATTCAACATAAAGGGGGTTTCGAAGATTCGAATTCATAGGAAGTGCATTCATCTATTTGAACCTGAGATAATGGCATTTGTAAATCAGATGTAAAAGGGGGCATCAATCTTTGTTGTGAGTTTGAACATGCTATATATATATATTCATACGCATATCTAACTTTTTTTTGCAACCAAGGAGATTATATCTGGAACCATGCATGAACTGAGGTAAGTTGCATATTTTTTTAATATATACTCGTGTACAATGTATATTCAAATGTACCCCCTCCATTTCAAAATAATCGTAGCTTTAGGATTTTCAAGAGTAAAGATTTGTGAAGTTTGACAAATCCTGAAAGTTCAATTCAAGAGAACCGAAAATGTTAATGCTTCTGCTCCCAAATATTGAATGAAGCGCCAAATAGGCCTCTGGTCACCCGAAACCACGCGAGACTAATGTTTGGTGGTAGGAAATTACTATCCTGACTCTGGCCAGTGTAGCCTATCAGCCCGATGTCCAAAGGTCTAAACCGGGGTAGGTTTGTAACTTCACCAAGATGCCAATCTCAACCGCCTCCGAGAAGCATTCATACGCCGTGGGCGCCTAAACACCCATGGACTCGGCCGAAATCTATCCCGCCCAAATTTGGGACACCTGACATGACTGTCCTACCCCAACCCGCAGTACATCCGAAATTTTAGATGGGGGCAAAGTTTGTAACTTTCCACAAATTACAAACAAGCGCGTCTCAAACCAAAACATTGTTCCCCCTTAGTTCCCCGCCTCCCTCCGTTTCCCCATTCATACTCCATGGGCACGAAAATGCCCTCTCCACCAGCTGCGAAACCCCAGCCTCCTCCATCCTCCACCCCATAGCGGCCAATCCACCGCCGCCCTCCTCCATCACGCCGGAGCCGGTACCCCGACGTCGTCGTCCAACGCAACCGCAACCGCAACACCCTCAAGGACTTAGCAGCTGAAGCCGAGGCAGAGCTACCTCCACGACGCTGACGCTAATGTGCACCGTACCAGAACCACTCCGACCACGCCGTCCTACGCCTCACTGTTGCGGCTCCACTGTCGCAACCGTCCACCGCACCGGAGCTGTTCCCGCTACGCCGTCGTTCGCCGCCTCGGATCTGCTCCCCAGCCGCCGACAGACGGCCATCGCACCACACTCAACAACTTGGCCATGGGTTCGTCCAAGGCTGCACCGTCCTCCACAACTTCTCGTTTCCGGCGAACAACAAGAAGATCGTCAGAAAAACAGAAGGAGGGAACAACACCGCCAGCATAAAGAGGTACTCATCTTCCCTTATTCATGCAAATCTTACGTCTCCGCTCACACCGTATTCATCCCACGAAAGAAACTAGTCGAGCGCTTCTTACTGCATCTTCTTTGTGATACTAAATGCACAAGGTTTCCTCCCTTTTACTATTTCACCTTTGCTAGAGGTCAGTAGCCCGCCTGGATTTCAATTCAGGGTCAGTCGAACCGCAATTAAAAGAAGCAGCACCTACTTAGGCGCGCGGAGCACCTAGTATATCATAGGGGTGTGGGGCGCAGGAGCTGCTTGCGCCCAATCTGTAGGTTGGCGGGGCTTGAATGGATGGCCGGGGGGCGGTGCCAAGCACGACGGTGCGGTGAGGTCGAGGGGAGGGCGTAGGCAGGGGAGGAATACTGGGCCGGTGGTTGCTGGCATTTCGAGGAAGATCGTCAACACTGACTGGCTGGAGGTAGATAAAGGCGATCTGCCTGTTCTTTGTACATCGGATGGTGCAGAAAAAATGGACTGACCTATTTGCTTTCAGTCGACTGTTATTTTCATAGAATCCTGTAGTAATTTAGTGTGCCATGCATGTTGTAGAGCTATCATATGTCTCCCATCATTTATTTCTCACCGACCTGCTATCTGCTACCTTTACACTGTACTAATTGTGCACACACTTCACCCATACTCACACTATTGTTTTTTATGCATGGATATTTCAGACTCTGAGCAGTGTTGATGAATGCAGAAAAGAAAAGACAGAAGTCGCTCCAGTGTAATTCTAAGATAAGATCTAAGCGTTTCAGCGCTCTATTGGGTGCAGTGTCAGCAGTTGGAGACAGTAAACGTAGCTCTGCAGTTGATGATCTCAATTGCCACACACAACCATCCCAGGTGCTTGCTTTAACTTCGCCCTGTCAAATGTGGTTGCATGTTGCATATGGTGTCTAGCTTGTATTGCTTCCAATTTGTTTAAATAGCATCTGCTTACTTTACACATTATACCATTGATAATGACATGCCTTCCTGTTTTTGATACATACTACATAGGTCTATTAACCATGTTCGTACATCAAACTAATGCTCTTTTGTATCCCTCGTCAATCACTTATGATGAGACAGTCACCCGAGTGGGTTACTGTGAGATGCCCTACTCGTTTAAAGAGTGTAGTGTCATCCTCCCCACATGATTCTCAAGAAACAGCAAGGCTGAAAGTGCTAGTATCGACTAGAGGGGGGTGAATAGGTGATTTTTATGAAAGTCTTCAAAACTTAGAAGTTTCGAAGACAAACAATAGAAATGACCTAGTTGATATGCAGTGGAAGATAAACTACCATAAGCAAGCCATAGTCAAGTATGCAATGATGTGAAAGTACAGGACTAATAGCAGCCAAGTAGTAAGGATCAGGATGGAAGATAGTATGAAGCCAATCAATAGTAGTAGTCAAGCAATGAAGTCAAACAGATACACAAATAGGCAATGACTTCACGAAGACAAACTTAAGTAAAGGGTGGAAAGGGATAGAACCAGTCGCTTGTTGAAGACACGGGATTTGTTGGACCAGTTCCAGTTGCTGTGACAACTGTACGTCTGGTTAGGGAGGCTGAGATTTAACTCAGAAGACCGTGTCTTCACCTTATTCCCCTTGAGCTAAGGACACCCAGTCCTCGCCCAATCACTCTGGTAAGTCTTCAAGGTAGACTTCCAAACCTTCACAGACTTCGTTCACAGTCAATCCACAATGACTCTTGGATGCTCAGAACGCGACGTCTAACCGGCTGGAGGATTCACAGTCCTCAAGTGTAATAAGTCTTCAGGTTACACAGACAGAAAGACTTCAGTGAAGCCTAACACTCTTTGGCTCTTGGTGTTTGGGCTTTGTCCTCGCAAGGATTTCTCTCTCTCAAATGCTTCGAGGTGGGTTGCTCTCAAACGACAAAAGCCGTGCACAAACTCTGAGCAGCCACCAATTTATGGTGTAGGGGGTGGGCTATTTATAGCCACAAGGCAACCCGACCTGATTTATCCAAAATGACCCTGGGTCACTAAGGAACTGACACGTGTTCCAACGGTCAGATTTCAAACACACGCGGCAACTTTACTTGGGCTACAAGCAAGGCTGACTCATCCAGCTCTGGATAAGATTTGCTCTCATTGTCTTCGCTCGAAGACATAGGATTTGGGTTGAGCATCACTTCAGTCACTCTGACTTAGTTCACTTGGACCCCACTCAACAGTACGGTGGTTCCTATGACTCAACAAAGAAGAAAAGGAAACAACGAAACCACACAGTCTTCGCTCCATAGTCTTCACGTAATGTCTTCTCATGTCATAGTCTTCAATATGAATATCTTCTCATACCACCATTATCTTCAATGTCTTCATACATTTTTAGGGGTCATCTCCCGTAGGTAAACCGAATCAATGAGGGACACTACCTGCGTTATCCTGCAATTCTCACAAACGCATTAGTCCCTCAACCAACTTTGTCGTCAATACTCCAAAACCAACTAGGGGTGGCACTAGATGCACTTACAATCTCCCCCTTTTTGGTGTTTGATGACAAACTGGTTGAAGTTTTCAACGGGGATAAAGTGTGTGAAATTGTAAGGATAGGGAATTGTCTTCATAAGTAGCAAGGGCTCCCCCTGAAGATGTGCATATAAGTAATTTGCTTTTTGGAATGCAAATGCACATGGCAGGTTGTACTTGTGGAGATCCACTTCAACTTATGAAGATAATTCATCATGCATGAAATGATATAGCAAGTAGAATGACATGCATAATGAAAAATGGACGTCTGCAGAATGATCTAAGTGCGGAAGTTATCGTCGCACATGCGGAATTTATCATCGCATCACAGTAAAGCAAATAAGTAGCAGACGACCATCAAGTTTAGGTGTTACAACACAAAGAACCAAATGTTTCAAGAAGCAAGAGTTGTAAGCATGAGGCAAAATATAATGCAACCGCCCATATGAACCCGCTTGAAGACTATCAACTCATACGCTTCTCCCCCTTTTGTCAGTAAGGACCAAAAAGGTTTGAAGACATAGAGCATCTACTCGTCCTCATGAGTAGGTGAAGCAGCAGGGTTATTGTCATTGGTTGGCGGTACAGACGAACTTGGTGCAGTGTCGATGCGTGCAGTAGTAGGAGGTGGTGAAGTAGCATCATCTTCATCATCGATCACTCTGGCATTGACAGTTGCCGCGGAGGAAGAATATTCAGAGTCTTCAAGAGATGGAGTGCGACGTAGGACAGCAGTCCGTGGAGGAGTGGAGTCAAACTGGAATCTTTCATTGAAGCCATCGTCTTGAAGATCTTCTTCAGCACTAAGCAGCGTCAAACACTTCCATGATCGCCGGCAAGTCTCATGAGCAACAAAGGCATTCTTGGTGGCAAGGTTACGAATGCAATTGACATCCACCAAGAGGCTTTGCATCTGTCTCTTGAGCCAATAGTGATGCTTATCCTGTTTTTGATGAAGGGCCACAAGGAGTTCTCGGTCATTGAGAACACGAGAACGCTTCCGAGGCCTTTGGGCAATGGTGCTTTCAGTGGCTTCAGTAGATGCCCGATGAGGCAGACGAGTATTTCCAGCCAATGGATAGATTCATGTTGCTGCTTGAACACCTTCAATGGGTTGAGTGAAGCTTTGATGCTCGACATTCTGAAGACAAAGAGGCTTCTTGGCAGGGTCAGAGTATATGGCTTCAACTAACATATCAACCTCTGGCAAAAAGATCAGATGATTGCGAATAGAGGGATGATAGTTGACAGATGAGTGTCTCTTGATGAGGCGCATGACCCATGGAGCATAAAACTTCAGACCAAATAGGTCAGATCCAGAAGCAGCAAGTTGCCTGATAAAGAATTCTTGAGTATTGAAGCTGATGCCATTGAGAATGTAAAAGACCAAAGTCTTCATAGCTCCTTCAAGCTTGGCCGCGATGAATGTCCTTTGATAGGCCATAGAGTTCGCCAGATAATATGATATATTGTGTGTGGCAGATACTCAAGGTCTTCAACAAAGAACTCTGTTGGATATTCAGTGTCAGATGGCAAGGGCTTCATCATGCTCAACATCTGGCTCATGTTGGGTTCTGGTTTATGGAAGATGCTCTCCAATGCATTGCGGTGTAGCTGACAATCAGGTTCATATAACTCTCCTGGAGTGGCTAGCCCTGTAAGCTCGATGATGTCAAGAGCTTTGGCTTCATGATGAGCATTTCCGGTCATCCACTCGAGGACCCATGTCTTGATATCTCTGTAGTAGCCGCGAATGTGTAGAGTAACATAGAATTGAAGCAATAGCTCTTCATTCCAGTGTTCTTTGTCAGTCACAAAGTTGAGCAGACCAGCATCACGAAAGCAATCAAGTGCTTCTTCTAAGCACGGTAGTCCAGCAATGGCTTCAGTGTCAAGGCGCATATGAGGGAAAATGTGCCCTTGATCATATAGAACGCAGGAGTAATAGCTTCTCTGCTGATAGCTCCAGAACCGATCTGATGATATCCTTGGCTTGGAGTAGGGGTTCTTGGCGCTGTCAAAGAAGGTATTGTGGCTTTTGAAGCCATTTGCATTGAAGGACCCTGGTGAGTTTGCAGTACCTGGAAACCTTGGCAGTCTTGGCTTGGGCTTCTGGACCTGAGGCCTATGCTCAACATGATAATCAAATTGGGGTCCAGAGGCAGTAGGCGGAGGTACCAGAATGAGCCATCGGACAGTGGTTAGCTAACCATGACTGTATGCTTGCTCAATTGTATGGGGCCTTGGTGGCGGAACAGGAGCAGGGGCAACAGCTGAGGCTTCAGGCTGCACAACAAGTGCTTCAGGAGTAGTTGCCTCATTAGCTTCAGGCACAGTGGCCTCATTGGTTTCAGGCACACTGGTTGGTGCAGGCTCCACATTAGCGTCAGCCATGACTACGTCATTGGCTTCATTGGCGTTGGTGGTGGTAGCTTCAACATTTTCAACCTCCTCTTGATGAACAGGAGGGTCGGGCACTGGCACCTTCACATCAGGAACAGCTTCTTCAATCACTGGGGGAGTAGGGACACGTACATCTTCTTGATTTTCCTCGGCTGATGCAGCCAGAATGTCTTCTGCAGCTTGTGCTTCAGACTCAGAGACATTCACAGTTGGAGTGGGTTCAGAAAAGACTTGACGAGCAACAGGTGGACATTGCACTTCTCCTTCTGGAACGCTCGACAGAGGGACTTGAGGCCTTTGTCCTTTGCGCAGCCTGCGAAATGATGGCAACACCTTAGGAGATGGAGTTGGCTGGGCCTCAAAGTCTTCATCTTCTTCTTTCACGGGAGGTGTAGCTTGTTGTTGTTGTTGGGGAGTACTGGGGGAATCTTGTTGCTGTGGGTGATCAGCCCACGATGCATCCTGAGCAATTGGCATCAGAGGACGACCAATGCTGATGAGTTCGCTGTTCGTAAGAACAGGCGATGATACCACATTGTGTTCAATCTGAGGAAGAACTTCATCATCTTCAACATTGTCATCATGACCAATGTCTTCAGCAGTGGTGGGTTCAGCTGCTGGAATATCTTCAGCTTCATGAGCCTCTGTGGGAGCAGGCTCATGGACTATCATCCTTCTTTCTTGATGTTCTGACGCAGGGCAAACCACTGAAATGGGTTCAACAACTAAGGGCTCTGTGGGAGCAGCCCTAGTTTTCTTGGTCTTGCGCTTCTTCTTGCAGGGAGTGGCATCAGAGGCTTCAGTAATCTTCCTCTTTCTGGCTTCAGCCTCGGCAGCCCTCGTCTTCTTCTGTTCTGAAGCGGTTGTGGTGACCTTTGGCTTCAAGCCTGTCATGCTGCTTGGGAAGATAATGCGAGGGGCTTCTTGGCTTGAAGGTGCAGGCTGGTCAGCAAGAAGCTTCTTCTTTTTCTTCGCAGCCATCCTGGGGTCAATGCCAGGATGGCCAAGTGACTTGCGCTTCTCAGCCTCATTGTAGGCAAGCACACACTTATCAGCCAAACTCTTCATGCGCTCTCGAGAGCCCTGAGCTTCTTCACGCTTCTTCAGAAAAGCTTCTTTAAGCTCATGTAGCATGATCTTGAAGTTTCTGACGTCTTGAACACTTAGCTTGGCCACATGCTTCTTGAATTGAGCCTTCTCATAATCAATCTTGTTCTTCAGCTCAATGATGCGCTAAGCGAGAGCTAGCTCAGAAGCAATGGCGCCATTGAAAGAGACGCTGAGGCTGATGGGAAGCTATAAATCTTCAAAGCTGAGATTGGGGGTGTCGAACCACTCATCAATGAAGTTGTGGATGATTGCCACATCGAAGAGAGGCAAGTTGTTGAAGATTTCTGCTTCTTCCTTGCTCTTTATCAGCTGCTCAAGGGCATCATCAGCAAGATCTTCATCACTGGACAGATCAATGGGTTCTTCACGCAGAATGGCGGCAGGAGTCAAGGCTTGATCAGTATACCTGACAAGTTGCTTTTTCTTCTCCGGCTTCTTGGAGATACGGGATTGATCTTCAAACTGCACACTGGCTTCAGGAGGTGCCGCGGCCAGTGGCTTCGCCCGAGAAGTTTTCGGAGGTGCAGCTGATCTTGAAGCATTTGGCTTCTTTTGCTTCTGCGGCTTCGGAGGAGGAGCTGGGGCTTCATCGGAGTCAGCATCATTGTCAGAATGATCCACTCTGGCACCCTGGACCAAGATGTAGGTGATGAGGCCGTCAAGGTTGGAGAAGGGGCCAATGACATTGGGTTCTGCATCACGGGAGCCGTCAGCATGGGGAGCAGAGGGACCTGGGTTGAAGTCTAATCCCAATGACTTCTTGTTTTTCTTGGCCGAATCCTGAGCGAATTGAAGGTTGCGCTTGAAGAGAGCATCGTCATGACACTAGAGTAATGATGTGGGATCGGCGTTCTCAGGCTGAGGTCCACGGACCATGCAAGGATAGAAGCCTGGCGCAATAGCTTCAGCTCTGTTCTTGGGTTGAAGGCCTCGATAGAGAATATCACCCCAAGGTCTCTTGATAGCATTCTTCTCTGCATATTCCTTCGTCACAAACTTGTACTTGAACCATTCTTCAGCCCAATAGCGTCGAATCCATTGGATTCGTGTCTTACGTTGATGGTAAGTTTCTTCAGGATCTGTCTTGTAGAGTTCTGCGAGGTCATCAGGCAGATCTTTGGATGTTCCTTCTCTGCGCTGTCTGCCACCCTTCCTTGCTGATTTTTCTGCAGCCATGAACTTCAAACTGAATGTCTTCAATACGTTCAAAGGCTTCAGAGACTTACGCTTGCTGGTCAAGCAGGAACTGGCTTCAGGAAAATTGATATGATGCTGTAAGTATTCTGCAAACGAATGCAGACTATGAGAACCAAGGGATTCTCCCACGGACATGTACCTGTGACAGCATTAGAGATGCGAGGGAAGGGTAAGAGATCATATGCATTCTCAGAAGATTTTGAAGATAAATCAGTTTGAAGACAATGACCTCATGATGCGAAGACATTCACTTATATAGGTGAGTTGGTTCCAGATTTGTACCAATCCGTGAATAAGTACAAGTGAGGAATCAAACTAGACAGGAGATCTAAGTGAATTGACTAGGCAGTATGAGATGCAGACAGAATAGATCTAACATTGAATAGGCAGAAACCACTTTCGGTAAACAGGATGAACCTTGAAGATCAAAAAGGTGGTAAAAATAGACTTATAATTACCGCACGAAGAACTGCTAGATGGGATGAATAGGAGACCGAGCAGTTCAGCCCACCATGCCCTAACTTGGCGACGGAGGACACCTACGGCGACGGCGAAGAGGACGATGTCCGCAGCCGGTGTGAGGACGGCGTCGGAGAAGTCGCGGCAGCAAAGTGCTTCGTCGCCGGCGTCGTTGAGAGCTGGCGGTGGCGCTAGGGTTTTGATAGAGGTGGAGAGGTGGAAGAAGGATTTCTTTACCGCAGGGGACAAGTATTTATAAGTAGGTGAGCAGCCCAGCGCAATTACGCTGGTGCCCCTGGCGGTTCACATCTGAGGGGCACGTGGCAAGCATGCAACATACTCAGAGTTGTCCCACGTTCCCACGCCCGCCAGGCATGTCGGAGAGTTGTTCCGGCTTCTCCGGATTTCAACAATAAAGATAAGTCATTTAAAACAGATTTAATGTTTGTCTCTTTGCCTTCTGCTGACTAGGATGCAGAGAAGACATTCGACAGTTTCAATAGAATGCATATGATTTGGACAGATAGAGTTTGAGATAGAAAGCATAGAGAGGTTAGGGTCCGATCACATTCACTTAGTTCAAAAGATCCAATCTTGAAGACATAGCTATAAGTGAATGTTGTAGAGGACAGAACACTAGTATATTTATATATCAGAAAGCAATCAAATCATCATAGTGTAGAAAATCATGAAGATAAATTGAAACTGAAGACAAACCAAATGCGAAGTCATTGCAATATAACGCCATGAGTGAAATACTTCAAACAGAGAAATTTGGTGGTGGCGTTACCCACGGTATAGGAAGTATTAGACCCAGACACGGCGCACAATTATCGTGGCACTCCGAAGTCAAATTCCATGTTAATGTATTCACACTCAGAGTGTAAATCTTCATTGATTGAAGATATACAATACTTTGTGTGTTGCACATCTAAGTCATCAACAAGCATAAGTGTTAGGATGTGTGCCTGATCACAGGACATTAGAGGATTCCAAGATATTTAGCTCACACCGTAACTTGCAAAACCTTTTCTCATCCAAGGGCTTTGTGAAGATATCTGCCAGTTGCTCTTCAGTGTTGACGTGAATGATATCAATATCTTTCTTCATGACATGATCCCTGAGAAAGTGATGACGAATTTCAATGTGCTTTGTCTTCGAGTGCTGGACTGGATTGTTGGCTATCTTGATGGCACTTTCGTTGTCGCAGAAGAGAGGTACTTGTTTCAGGTTGATGCCATAGTCCTTGAGAGTTTGCTTCATCCATAGAAGCAGAGCACAACAGGATCCAGCAGCAATGTATTCAGATTCAGCAGTTGAGAGTGATACACAATTCTGCTTCTTTGAAGACCAACAGACAAGTGATCGACCAATAAAATGACATGTGACTGATGTAGAGTTGTGATCCACTTTGTCACCAGCATAATCAGCATCCGAGAATCCAACCAAATCAAATTTTGAGCCCTTGGGATACCATAATCTGAGTGTTGGGGTGTAAGCCAAATATCGAAGAATTCGCTTCACAGCTAAGTGATGCGATTCCTTTGGTGCCGCTTGGAATCGAGCACACATGCAAACACTAAGCATAATATCTGGCCTAGATGCACATAGATAAAGTAAAGAACCAATCATGGAGCGGTATACCTTTTGATCGAACTCTTTACCATTGTCGTCGGGACCAAGATGGTGTTTGGCTGGCATTGGTATCGTGTAGCCTTTACAGTCTTCCATTCCAAACTTCTTCAGAAAATCTTTGAGGTATTTTTATTGAGATATGAAGATGCCATTTCTTTGCTGACGAATTTGAAGACCAAGGAAGAACTTCAGCTCACCCATCATGGACATCTGATATTGCTCTTGCATCATGTACCCAAACTCATCACTATACTTCTGGTTGGTGCAGCCAAAGATTATGTCATCCACATATATTTGGCACACAAATAGTTCACCATCATATGTCTTCGTGAAGAGTGTGGGATTGAGGGATCCTGGTTTGAAGCCTTTGCTCTTCAGGAAGTCTTTGATCGTATCATACCATGCACGAGGAGCTTGTTTGAGGCCATACAATGCTTTGTTTAGCTTGTACACCATATCAGGATGTTTTGGATCTTCAAAGCCAGGTGGTTGAGTGACATATACTTCTTCTTCAATCTTGCCATTGAGAAATGCACTCTTCACATCCATTTGATATAGCAAGATGTTGTGATGATTAGCGTAGGCTAGCAGTATGCGAATAGCTTCAAGCCTAGCTACAGGAGCAAATGTTTCATCGAAGTCAATTCCTTCAACTTGAGTATATCCTTGAGCCACAAGACGTGCTTTGTTTCTGACGACTTGACCATGCTCATCTTGCTTGTTTCGATATATCCATTTTGTTCCAATAATGTTATGCTTGCGAGGGTCGGGTCGCTTGACAAGTTCCCAAACATTATTCAGCTTGAACTATTGAAGCTCTTCTTGCATGGCTTGAATCCATTCAGGTTCCATAAAAGCTTCAGCAACTTTCTTGGGTTCTGATATTGACACAAATGAAAAGTGCCCACAGAAGTTTGCTAGCTATGTTGCTCTTGACCGAGTGAGTGGACCAGGTGCATTGATGCTGTCAATTATCTTCTCTATTTGAACTTCATTTGCAACACGAGGATGAATAGGACGAAGACTTTTCTCTTGTTGATCATTGTCATCATTGGGAGGATTGTCTTCGGTCTGAGCATTGTCTTCAGGTTGATTTGGTGCTGAGATGATAAGTTCCTCTTCAGGCTGTGCTTCAGAAGGCATGATTTCACCAGTTCCCATCAGCTTGATAGATTCACTTGGAGAAGCTTCATCTAGTGTACTTGGCAGGAGTTCTCTTTGTGAACCATTGGTTTCATCAAATTTCACATCCACAGTTTCAACGATTTTGTAGAGATAGAGGTTGAAGACTCTGTAGGAGTGTGAATCCTTTCCATAGCCAAGCATGAAGCCTTCGTGAGCCTTAGGTGCAAATTTTGACTTGTGATGGGGATCCTTGATCCAGCATCTAGCTCCAAATACTCTGAAGTAACTGATGTTTGGCTTCTTGCCAGTAAGGAGCTCATACGATGTTTTGTTCAGAAGCTTATGGATGTACACACGGTTGATGATGTGACAGGCTGTATCAATAGCTTCAGGCCAGAACTTTCTTGGTGTCTTGTATTCATCTAGCATTGTTCGAGCCATCTCAATGAGGGTTCTGTTTTTGCGCTCAACGATGCCATTTTGCTGAGGTGTGTATGGAGCAGAGAACTCATGAGTGAGTCCCATTGTATCCAGATACAGATCAAGTCCTGTGTTCTTGAATTCAGTGCCATTGTCACTTCTGATATGCTTGATCTTCACGCCATAATTGTTCATTGCTCGATTGGCGAAGCGCCTGAAGACATCTTGCACTTCAGTCTTGTAAAGAATTATATGAACCCATGTGTATCTTGAGTAGTCATCAACAATGACGAAGCCATAGAGACAGGCAGTTGTTGTGAGGGTGGAGTAGTGAGTAGGTCCAAATAAGTCCATGTGTAACAGCTCGAAGGGTTGAGATGTTGTCATGATTGAATTCGAGGGGTGCTTTGCCCTTGTCATCTTTCCAGCTTCACAGGCACCACACAGATGATCCTTCTTGAACTTGACATCCTCGATGCCAATGACATGCTTCTTCTTGACGAGTGAGTGTAAGTTCCTCATGCCAGCATGTCCTAGCCTTCGATGCCAGAGCCAGCATTCTGAAGCTTTTGTGAGAAGACATACGGCAAGCTGTGGTCCTGCTGAGAAATCTACCATGTATAGATCATCTTTTCGATACCCTTCAAAGACTAGAGATTTGTCAGATTCTATTAGTACAAGGCAACGATATTTTCCAAATAGCACAATCATGTTCAAGTCACAAAGCATTGAGACAGACATTAAGTTGAAACCAAGGGATTCAACAAGCATCACTTTATCCATTTGCTGATCCTTTGAGATTGCAACTCTACCTAGACCCAATACCTTGCTTTTACCAGTGTCAGCAAACGTGATGTGACTCTTGTCGGATGGACGTAAGGTTGAGTCCATGAGAAGACTTCGATCACCAGTCATATGATTTGTGCATCCACTGTCCATAATCCATTCTGAAGCTTTTGGTGATGTACCCTACAGTGCAGTTAGGAGGATAGGCTTCACAAGAGTGTTATGAAGCATAAGCATTTGACACATATAGGGACTATCACAGCTTATATCAAAGTTAGGACATATAGTATGACTGATAAGCGATTCAGATGTGAAGTATATAGAATGACATTTTATCATGCGTCCTGAATGTGTTTTAGGTCCCCAGCAATAGTATCGGACGCCATTGATTGCTGGCTGGAGACCGTATTCGGCAAAAGAGAGTTAGTTCTTCTTTGCCACCCACATCTTCAGGGGTGGCTTAGAAGCAATGAGTCTAAGTGCAGCATCAGAGAATTTCGGCTTTGGAGCCCTAGCAAATAGTCTTGCAGGAGATGAATGATACTCATATGAATAAGCAGAAAAGTTCTTAGTCCTATGAACATAGCGGTTCGAAGATACACGCTCATATTCATAAGTCTGAGCATGATTTCCCTGCAAAACATTGGCGTTAGGGTGACTCATGTGAGTCCTGTATCTGTATGAAGCCTTTGGACCATATGAAGCTATAGGTCTGGGGTTTGTCTTCTTCCTTGGTGGTGTCATGACGACATTCACCGGAAGATTCTCAATGTACTGCTTAGGTACCCAGATCTTCTTCATAGGTGGTCCATTCCTGCAGTTAGTACCAATGTACCTGGCAAACACTTCACCATTCTGATTCTTGAACAGCTTATAGTTTGCATCAAAGGATTCATCAATGATAATAAGATTAGCACAGGTAAAGCCAGATAAAGTGGATGGATCTACTGAAGGTTCCTTTGCAGCAACCCATGTGGTTTTGGGGTACTGCTCAGGCTTCCAGTACAAGCCATCAACATTCATTTTCCTCTCGAACCCAACACCCTCTTTCCTAGGGTTTCGGTTCAGAATCTGCTTTTTGAGGACATCGCACAGTGTCTGATGTCCCTTCAAACTTTTGTACATCCCTGTTTCAAGCAGTGTCTTCAACATAGCATTTTCATCAGCAACAGCAGTGGTATCCTCCGCATAGGGGTTAGTAACCACGTGAGTAGGTGAAGACAATGAAACAGTAGCAGCAGTGGAACATTCAGCAACAGATGTAGCATTATCACGATCAATGCATTTTAGACATGGTGGTTCAAATCCATCCTGAGCGGGACTGATCTGTTGAGCGCGAAGTGACTCATTCACTTTTTGAAGATCTTCATGAGCCGCTCTCAATTTCTCAAGCTCTTGTTTCCTTGAAGATAATCATAGGAGAGCCTTTCATAAGTAGTTGAGAGCGTTTCATGACGACCTTCAAGTTCTTGGTACTTAGCATGAAGATTTTTATGTCATCAACTAAGGACTGTGAACGTGTCATTTCCGCGTCCAACAGGTCATCGCTTTTGTCTAACAGTTTTTGAGTATGTTCCATAGCCTTTTGTTGTTCGGTTGCAATTTTAGCAAGTGTTTTGTAGCTTGGTTTGGATTCACAATCAGAGTCATCTTCACTTGATGTTTGAAAGTAAGCATCGCGTGATTTTACCTTGGCACCACGTGCCATGAAGCAGTAGGTGGGAGTAGGATCGTCTTCGACATCAGCTTCAACGTTGGTGTGGAAATCATTATCTTCAGTGTTGAAGATGGACTTGGCAACATAGGCTGTGGCTAGAGCCAGACTTGCTACGCCAGGGTCAGATTCCTCTCCAGACTCCACCTCCGCCTCCTCAGAAGCAGACTCCTCCTCTGAATCCATTTCCTTGCCAACAAAAGCACGACCCTTGCCAGATGAGCTCTTCTTGTAGGATGAAGACTTGGAAGAAGAATTAGAAGAAGACTGAGGGAGTCCTGGACTAGGGGGTGTCCGGATAGCCGGACTATCATCATCGGCCGGACTCCAAAACTATGAAGATACAAGATTGAAGACTTCGTCCCGTGTCCGGATGGGACTTTCCTTAGCGTGGAAGGCAAGCTTGGAAATACGGATATGTAGATCTCCTACCATTGTAACCGACTCTGCGTAACCCTAGCCCTCTCCGGTGTCTATATAAACCGGAGGGTTTTAGTCCATAGGACGGACAACAATCATACCATAGGCTAGCTTTTAGGGTTTAGCCTCCTTAATCTCGTGGTAGACCCACTCTTGTACTACCCATATCATAAATATCAATCAAGCAGGAGTAGGGTTTTACCTCCATCGACAGGGCCCGAACCTGGGTAAAAACATTGTGTCCCTTGTCTCCTGTTACCATCCGCCTAGACGCACAGTTCGGGACCCCCTACCCGAGATCCGCCGGTTTTGACACCAACATTGGTGCTTTCATTGAGAGTTCCTCTGTGCCGTCACGATCAGGAAGGATGCCTCTTCCCGTCTTTAAAGACGGTACCATTGCCAGAGAGGCTTTGGCCGCCGGCCAAACTATCCGGCTAGGTGGTTTTCTCATGACTGCCTGTTCGGCCGCCGCTTCGACGGTGACCTCTCGGGTCATCAAAAGCGATCTTCGCGTCAGCCCCGAATTCACCGAGCAGCTGGATCCGATTGAGCTCTCTTCTGTAAACGAGCTCTTGGATCGCATCGCCGCCCTGGGGGTCTCTACAGACTACGATCAGATTGGGCTTAAAACCGATCTAAGAGAGATTAACTCCCCCCAGGTTACCCACCATGTTGCGGTGGTAGAGGAACAACGCGGTGACTCTTTTTCTGTATTAAAGACCAGTTATATCCGGACTCCTGATCCCTCCATGCCGGATTCCCGTGGAGGGACGGACGTCGATCAAGTACTGAACCTAAAGTCAGGCAGCGGACCAGACTCGTTGGACAACGTCCAGCAATCCAAGCTTCCAAATTCGAAAACTTTTCGGCCCTTGAGCCTCAAGTTGGGCAGGGTTCCGGACTCAATTCCACCCACCCACCCAAACATATGCGATCTATCTCAAATCCGGCAAGAGCCCGCTGAAATAGTACATCATTACTGGGCCAGATTCCTCCTGGTTATGGACAGGATAAAGGACTGCCGTGAGGAAAACACAATTTCAATTTTCTACAACAATTGCACGGACAAGGGAATCTTGAACGCCGTAAGTCGTCGCGAAATTACACGCTTCGCTGACCTGGCGTCCATAGTATGAAAGTACTATGTGATGGAGAGTGTCCGGAAAACCGAAACTAAGTTTTGGGACAATTCGGCTCCGAACACAACCCTAGTCCGAAACAAAAGGGTGCACCATGCTCAAGCACCCGGGACAAAAACCAAAAAGCAAAAACCCCATAAAGGGCACGGAACCATACTGGAGGGATGGCTCAGCGGACCCTGTAAAATTCATAGTACAGCGGGCGCCACTCCAACACATAGCCTTCGAGCATGTTGGATACTGCGGCAGGTGGCCAAAAGTGGCGAAGAGCTTCTAGCCCCGGAGAACCACCCCAACAGTACCAGTACGGTATTAACAGTCTTCGAGACTTTCGCATCAAATAATATGCGGAAACAAGCAATCCGCAGCCTCGCCGAAGTCTACCAAGTAGCAACAACAAATCCATGGAGCGACACGGCTATCACCTTCAACGCCAGCGACGAACCTAAATTCCGAACAGCCCAAGCACCAGCCGCATTGGTCCTCAGTCCAATAGTGGACGGCTTTCATCTTACCAAGGTACTCATGGATGGCGGCAACGGATTAAACCTCATATACGAGGAAACCCTTCGAAAAATGGAAATAGACTGGAGCCGCATTGAGCGAAGCGGCACAACCTTTAGAGGAATAATCCCTAGTCGGGAAGCACGCTGCACAGGAAAATTACACTTGATGTGGTGTTCGGCTCGCCGGACAATTACAGGTCCGAGGAAGTCACGTTCCATGTGGCCCCGTTCAGCAGCGGATATCACGCTTTATTAGGGCGAGAGGCATTCACAATTTTCCAAGCCATACCCTAGTACGGGTACATGAAGCTTAAAATGCCCGGGCCCAATGGAACCATCACTCTTGCTAGTGATCCGGACATGTGTTGCACCTTCCTTCTCAGGCATCCCGTGTCTGAGGTATCTTGACACCAATCAGATCTGAATCTCGGTCAGATATGATGGTTGGAACATATTTCCAAGAGTTATAACATTGGTCTTTAACCCGATAAAGTGATGTCATCCTAACACACCTGCCCGGAGGGCCTATTGTTATAGTTTCCTTTTTAGCAATGTTAGCCATTCTTCCATGAGCAAATTGTAAGACTTATTCTATAAGTTGTTCCTGATGGATCCTTTGTATCCAAAGTCTGACCTTTGCTTGAAGACCATGCCAATGCTACCTCGAAGCATGTGTGTGGTACTCCGATTTTCAATAAGAGCATTTAAAGAACAATGCTAAATTTTCTTTGTCCATTACCGTTGTTTGGGTAATGTCATGAAATTTCTCTCCCCTTTCCTAAAGGGTTTTCTACATTATATCCTGCCATGGATATCTTGCTCTGCTTGTCCTTGGGAAGGATATTCCCCTGAAGTATGTGTTTAAACACATTTTCCTTCCCATTGTTCTGTTTAATCTGATAACCATATTTTCCATTCCATTGGTTGGTTTAACGTTTCTTGTGATCTATATGATCTCAGCAATAATATTCTCCTGCATATGTAAACACCTCGGTGTACAATTCTGTCGATGAAGCCCTGTTACTATTGTTGATGATATTCCGGTAGCCACCAATTAACGAGAACTTTGCCTAATGGTCCGCCTCATTCAACGAGCAGGAAAATGGTTCTCTTCGTCCCTCGCCCTTGGTACCGATGTTGTTGCCGACATAAATGATAGGCTATCCTTTGACATGCCTTGCTTACATGATCACGCAAGACATCTCCACCCTTCCTACTTTTAACCCTCATGGTGGGCCCATAAGCCACAGTTTCACAGGATCGAAACCCGACTCTCGTGTACACCCCCTGTTCCCAAAGTTATTCCTCGCATGTGGCCTCGTACGGGATTCACGAGCCACCGTCCGAGAGATCATCAATTCTGGTATCAAACACAATACTTATTCTCGTTGCTTTGAACTCCTTTCACGCCCTGTATCAGGCATCGAACGATTGTCTGCCACTCGAAACTTCCCATGATAGCTCCTTACTTTGCTCTCGATATTTTCTTAAGTTTCAATTCGAGAGTTACCTTCCGCCACCTTCCCCGTTGTTTTTGACCACATAGTTAACCTTGGTGAGGTTCGTTCTCCCAGGCTACCCCCTTTATTCTTTCGTAAGTACGATGGAGTTCCCGAAGAAAGGATGCTGACTTCATCATGATGACTTGAAGCAGAGAAATGGAGACATCAACGTAATGGATTGACCTCTTCGAGAAGAGCAACCAAGACTGGGAACACTCGCTAGAATTTCTTAACCAAAACTTTCCCACTTACACCCCTCTTAAATCTCGGGACGAGATTTCTTGTAGTGGAGGAGAATTGTGACGCCCGAATAATTATGCTACAGTAATCCCGCGTTAACGATGCCACATCACCTCGGTTACTGTTGCTAACCTCGCGTTAGATCGAAACCGATTCAAATTCAAATTCAAAATCAATCAAACAATAAAATTTTCAAATATTAAAACTAAAATGTTCGGAGTGATCCAACTAATGCATAGGTAATTTTGGTGGAGAAACCTAAATTTAATAAAATGTTTAAGTGTTCAAAATAATTAAAATTGTAGGTTAAATAATAAAATAAATGCCTTTTGAATTTTATAAAATATTAAACTATTTTAGTTGGGATAAGAATTAATGTGCTAGTAGTTTATTTAAAAGTACCAATTTAGGTGTTAGTGATAAATTTTACTAAAACTAAATAAAAAGTAACTAAAATAAAATAGGAAAGAATAAATAAAAAGAAAGGAAATAAAACGAAGTCAAAACAAACAAACAGACCCCCTGCCCCACTGGGCCTTAGCCCAGCAGGCCCAGCCGGCCGGGCAGCGCCTCGGGGTCGTTCCCCCTTTCACTGCTGTAGCAACCAAGCGCCCGAGCGCGCTCCCGCCAGACCACCTCGCCGGCGGCGCCGAAGAGGATAAGGGCAAAGCCACGAGCTCCACTCGTCTCCCCACCCCACTTGCCCCCTCGCCCTCCCCCGAAACCCTAGTGCGCTCGCAATCCCCTCTCGTCCCCTTCCTCGCCTCTGTTCGAGATGCCCGAGCGCCCCCGTCGCCGTCGATCGCCATAGCTGTGGCCACCGTCGTCCGTTCGTCGCCCCGGCAAGTCCTACAGCTCCACCGTGGTCCTCATCTTCCACTACACCGCTGGATCGAGCCCCGGAGCCCCTCGCGTCGCCGCACTCTTCTTCTTCTTCGGCTCGGCCATCGCATCGTCCTCGTCCTTGATCTACGCCACCGGTCCTCCCCGAGCCCTCTGCCTAGACCCCACATTCCCTCGGTGAGCCTCTGCGCCGGATGCGCCCTCCCCTACCTCCTCTGTTCGTTTGTAGCGACCGTTCCACGCTCACCCGAACGCGCCGCCACTTGGCCTCGTCGCCGGCGTGGCCACGGTGACCATTTGGTCTCGTGCGTGCCAACGTTCCGCTTCATGCGTCGAGTAGGCACCGTAGGCACCTCGCGCAGCTTGCTTTGCGCCCCGTAGCCCCGTTCCCGTACCTCGCCCGAAGAACCTCGCCGCCGAAGAGCTCGATGCACTCAGCTCCGGCCACCGCAGCCTCCGCCACCGTCACAGATCGCTCCGTCGCCGTCTTGCCGTTCGAACGAGCCCGGCCGCGCCTAAAACGGTGCGGGGTGGACGAATCCCGCAGCTCTCCCGATCGCTCAGCCGTTGGAATGGTCGCCGGAGTTAGATCCGACGCGTCTCCGGTGGGTGCCGAGCTGGCACCCACGTGGCACCACCTGGGCCACTGGCTGGTGGGCCAGAGCCCCCCCTTTTGAACTGTTGACTTGGGTCAACGCTGACGTGGCCGCCCCCATGTCTATGACATGTGGGTCTCGAATGAATAAACAAATTAAAATAAATAAATAAACTTTTAGTTAGTTAGTTGGTTAATTAAAGTGCTAAACACCCACTAACTAGTAGGCCCACCTGCTAATTAGGTTAATTAGATTAAACCAACTCTATTTAGTTAGTTCAGTCAATGATACGTGGGTCCCACTAGACCCACATGCCAGATTTGACTCAGTCAACCGCACTGTTGACTGATGATCTCAGCATTGCGTCATGCTGACATCAGCAGACACTATTCTGGATAATGTTAGAATTAAATAACTAATAAAAATCAGAAAATAATTTAAATCTTTAGAAAATCATATCTTTTAATCCGTAACTCGGATGAAAATACTTTCTACATGAAAGTTGCTCAGAACGACGAGACAAATCCGGATAAACAGCCTATTCGTCCGCCACGCATCCCTAGCATAGCGAACACGCAACTTTCCCCCTCCGGTTCAGCGGTCCGAAAACACGGAACACCGGGGATACTTTCCCGGATGTTTCCCCCCTTCACCGGTATCACCTCATACCGCGTTAGAACACGTCTAGCTCTGCTTGTTGCCCTGTTATGCACTTGCTTGCTATGTATTTACTGTTTCTCCCCCCTCTTCTCTCCGGTAGACCCCGTGACGATGCTGATGCCCCTGTGTTCGACTACGGAGTTGACGACCCCTCCTTCTTGCCAGAGCAACCAGGCAAGCCCCCCCCCCCTCCTTGATCACCAGATATCGCCTATTCTCCTCTATACTGCTTGCATTAGAGTAGTGTAGCATGTTACTGCTTTCCGTTGATCCTATTTTGATGCATAGCCTGACATTGTTGCTACATCTGTTGATACCTTACCTGCAATCCTAAATGCTTAGTATAGGATGCTAGTTTATCATCATTGGCCCTACATTCTTGTCAGTCTGCCTTGCTATACTATCGGGCCGTGATCACTTGGGAGGTGATCACGGGTATATACTATACATACATACATACTATACAGATGGTGACTAAAGTCGGGTCAGCTCGAGGAGTACCCGCAAGTGATTCTGATGAGGGGGCTGAAAGGACAGGTGGCTCCATCCCGGTAGAGGTGGGCCTGGGTTCCCGACGGCCCCCGACTGTTACTTTGTGGCGGAGCGACAGGGCAGGTTGAGACCACCTAGGAGACAGGTGGGCCTGGCCCTGTTCGGCGTTCGCGGATACTTAACACGCTTAACGAGATCTGGGTATTTGATCTGAGTCTGGCCATTTGATCTATACGCACTAACCATCCATGCGGGAGTAGTTATGGGTATCCCGACGTCGTGGTATCAGCCGAAGCCTTCTTGACGTCAGCGACGGAGCGGCGCGCGCCGGATTGGACTGCGTTAACGCAACTTCCTTTGTAATGGAGGTTGCTAGGTCTGTTTCCGGCCGCCCTCGCAACGTGCAGGTGTACAATGGGCGATGGGCCCAGACCCCTGCGCGCATAGGATTTAGACCGGCGGGCTGACCTCTCTGTTGTGCCTAGGTGGGGCTGCGACGTGTTGATCTTCCGAGGCCGGGCATGACCCAGGAAAGTGTGTCCGGCCAAATGGGATCGAGCGTGTTGGGTTATGTGGTGCACCCCTGCAGGGAAGTTAATCTATTCGAATAGCCGTGTCCCTCGGTAAAAGGACGACCCGGAGTTGTACCTTGACCTTATGACAACTAGAACTAGATACTTAATAAAACACACCCTTCCAAGTTCCACAGACAACCCGGTGATCGCTTTTCCACATGGAGACGAGGGGAGGATCACCGGGTAGGATTATGCTATGCGATGCTACTGGAGATGCTACTTGGAGATGCTACTTAGAGATGCTACTTGGCGATGCTACTTGGAGGACTTCAGTCTACTCTCTTCTACATGCTGCAAGACGGAGGCTGCCAGAAGCGTAGTCTTCGACAGGATTAGTTATCTCCCTCTTATTCTGGCATTCTGCAGTTCAGTCCACTGATATGGCCCTTTACACATATACCCATGCATATGTAGTGTAGCCCCTTGCTTGCGAGTACTTTGGATGAGTACTCACGGTTGCTTTCTCCCCCCTTTTCCCCCTTTTCTTTCTGGTTGTCGCAACCAGATGCTGGAGTCCAGGAGCCAGACGCCACCGTCGACGACGACTACTACACTGGAGGTGCCTACTACTACGTGCAGGCTGCTGACGACGACCAGGAGTAGTTAGGAGGATCCCAGGCAGGAGGCCTGCGCCTCTTTTGATCTGTATCCCAGTTTGTGCTAGCCTTCTTAAGGCAAACTTGTTTAACTTATGTCTGTACTCAAATATTGTTGCTTCCGCTGACTCGTCTATGATCGAGCACTTGTATTCGAGCCCTCGAGGCCCCTAGCTTGTATTATGATGCTTGTATGACTTATTTATGTTTTAGAGTTGTGTTGTGATATCTTCCCATGAGTCCCTGATCTTGATCGTACACGTTTGCGTGCATGATGAGTGTACGATTGAATCGGGGGCGTCACAAGTTGGTATCAGAGCCGACTGCCTGTAGGAATCCCCCTTCCACAATCCTTGGCCGAAGTCAAGTCTAGACATTGCAAAACTTTTACTAACATGGCTGTGTGCCTTACGGGCCCACGTCGCCATTGGGTGGTATTAGGATCTTTTATTCCTCGACCTATACTCTGGGACTCTAATCTCTCCTCTATTCGGGTTAAATGATTTTACTAACTCTGACTTTAGGTTCTCAAAATACTTTCTCCCGGAGAGCCCCTTCAGTCCAGATGATCGTCGGCTGCACCAGAAGATTCTGAGGATATCCCTCGATATTTTCTCGAGACCCTTGTGCTCATCGCCTTTGCAATTCACTGCCACCGATATATCCCTATGGATATCTGCATGCACTTGTCATTCTCATGATCATTTCTCGTCGCTCTTGTTGTTACAAGATGCCTCGAACTGTTCTTTGTTGTCCCGATAATCCTTTGAGTTTATTGTCTTGCGGTTTTATTTCGCATGAAAACCCTTATGGTTTTTCTTCCTCATATTTATCGAGGATCCGTCCTCAATTGTGCAGGTGTTTCACAAAAGTCTTTGAAGTACCATTCGATCTTCCAAAAATCCTCAGCAACTTATTGCCCTTGAAATTCTTGCTTGCTTGCATTATGGTTAATCCCATAAGCATAATAATCTTATTGGCATCTTTTGTCACTATCATTTTTGAGTCCATTGATTCAATAAGTTGTGAATGTTCACAATCATCTGTCGAATCCTAGGATTATCCTTCCGGCTCAGATGACATTTGGATATGAGTTGGTTCTTGACCAATCAATGCCTTGATCGGTTGTGCTTCTAAGTCTATCAAACTTATTCATTTTCGATCAGAACAGTTGCTTCTGATCCCTTAATTTGGAAATCATAAAATTCTTTGCATTAAGCTTTGAATTAGTCAGTTGTTTCTACAATCTGATGCCTTGGCATTCCTTCTTCCTCTGATTGAGTACCGATACTCACATCAGCCCCGTTGTGGACCGCCATACCCATTACCGGGTTATTATCCGACAGTGTCATTCACAACCAAAATTCTTATGAGTTCCTTACTTGATACATAATACCTTTGGTAAATTGTATCCTCTACTTTTGTCAACCATGCTCTACTTTTGAGCTTGTGTTATTTACTCTGAAGGTCATGGTATATGTTCTAAGAAGCCCCGATGGGTTGAACCTATGCCTTCCTTAATCTGTGTTAACTCGAAAGTTTTTCACGGGTCATACTCCTCTGGTAATTCACCAGGTAGGTTTTGACACTGAAATCATTTTATCTAGAGCAGTGAATGAAAGGTTATGCATTGAAGAAGTGGGAGTCGACCTTGAACTTGGTGTTCATGCCCATGGGCACGATGTAGATCCTATCATGGAAGCTACTCTTAAATTAATTATTCCTTTGGTATAAGTTCATCTTATATCTGGGATCTGGCCTTTTGCAATCGTGGTTCCGACCATGATCTCCTTTAAATACCATTTCTTGTGCAAGTTTAAGCACTTGTCTTCTGCGGATTAATACCCCAGTCCAACCTCTACTTTGATTTGTCATCGAGTATTACCCCCCTGGTATCTCAAGATTATCACGGAACTGCATAACTTCTTATGAGTTCTTCATCAAGTGCTACATTCTCATTGATTCCAATTTTTCACGGGCTCTGAGTTACTAAACACTCAAAGACACCGATAACTGACTCGAGTCTGCATCACGATTAAACAACTCTTGGTAACCTTCATTACTTACGAGTTTGAACTCAATCATGTCATTCCTAGCCTGTTTGGCTATATCCTTGTCGTGCCGATTTTAACTGTGCTACCTGGTCCTTCTTCCCAGAGCACATTTTTTTGACAATGAGCTAAGCTTACGTCAATCTTCCTCATCATATCAATTCGCTTTGGACATCAAGCTTGCTTTGGAGTTTGTGTCGTACCCATGGTTTCAATAACCTTTTTGCTTCATCATTCCTTTGACTTGATGTCATCGCCAATTGATTACATCTTCATGAATTCTCTCGACAAATGTGTCATGCTCATCATTAGCATTCTGAGTTCTTCTAGGATAACAATCAAATTCTTGATGAGAAATACCATCCTTGCCCCTCGATGATTTGTATTATCATCACCGACATCATTGCCTTCCCTCCGACACAAACTTGATCATGTTATGGAGCTCCTTGCTATCCAGCTTATGTTATGTACCACCTTGGATTATTATCATCTTTTATATCAAGGATGTTGTGAGAATTGCTCCACCTCTTAAGAATTCTTGATATAGTATTACTTATCACCATCATCATTCCTTCTTGGTCCCCGTGTAGTTTCCAACAGAAAAACCGACAATTGAACTTGGATGTGCGAATTCTAAACTTCTAGCGACCCTATCGCTTTGAAGTTAATGGTCGACATTTCATTCTTAGACCATTGGTTATTGAATCACCATTCTAAGCATTGATCATGCTACATAGGCCCATATTTTGGGTGCACCTTTTCAACCAATGTTTAATTGTGTATGTTTTCCTCGAGCATACATCATTATATCATTTGATCTGACTAATGTTATCTCCTTGTTCACATGATTGTGGAAATCCATCTTTCTGGAAATTTTGATGGGTTGTCACTGAGTCCATCAGCCACCTCCTTATCCTCTCCTTGGTTTAATGACGAACTCTTGTTTTGGAACTCACTTTCATAGTTCAATCCCAAGAATATTAAAATGTCATCTCGACAATCTGTCTTGCACCTTCCTTCTCAGGCATCCCGTGTCTGAGGTATCTTGACACCAATCAGATCTGAATCTCGGTCAGATATGATGGTTGGAACATATTTCCAAGAGTTATAACATTGGTCTTTAACCCAATAAAGTGATGTCATCCTAACACACCTGCCCGGAGGGCCTATTGTTATAGTTTCCTTTTTAGCAATGTTAGCCATTCTTCCATGAGCAAATTGTAAGACTTATTCTATAAGTTGTTCCTGATGGATCCTTTGTATCCAAAGTCTGACCTTTGCTTGAAGACCATGCCAATGCTACCTCGAAGCATGTGTGTGGTACTCCGATTTTCAATAAGAGCATTTAAAGAACAATGCTAAATTTTCTTTGTCCATTACCGTTGTTTGGGTAATGTCATGAAATTTCTCTCCCCTTTCCTAAAGGGTTTTCTACATTATATCCTGCCATGGATATCTTGCTCTGCTTGTCCTTGGGAAGGATATTCCCCTGAAGTATGTGTTTAAACACATTTTCCTTCCCATTGTTCTGTTTAATCTGATAACCATATTTTCCATTCCATTGGTTGGTTTAACGTTTCTTGTGATCTATATGATCTCAGCAATAATATTCTCCTGCATATGTAAACACCTCGGTGTACAATTCTGTCGACGAGGCCCTGTTACTATTGTTGATGATATTCCGGTAGCCACCGATTAACGAGAACTTTGCCTAATGGTCCGCCTCATTCAACGAGCAGGAAAATGGTTCTCTTCGTCCCTCGCCCTTGGTACCGATGTTGTTGCCGACATAAATGATAGGCTATCCTTTGACATGCCTTGCTTACATGATCACGCAAGACATCTCCACCCTTCCTACTTTTAACCCTCATGGTGGGCCCATAACCCACAGTTTCACAGGATCGAAACCCGACTCTCCTGTACACCCCCTGTTCCCAAAGTTATTCCTCGCATGTGGCCTCGTACGGGATCCACGAGCCACCGTCCGAGAGATCATCAATTCTGGTATCAAACACAATACTTATTCTCGTTGCTTTGAACTCCTTTCACGCCCTGTATCAGGCATCGAACGATTGTCTGCCACTCGAAACTTCCCATGATAGCTCCTTACTTTGCTCTCGATATTTTCTTAAGTTTCAATTCGAGAGTTACCTTCTGCCACCTTCCCCGTTGTTTTTGACCACATAGTTAACCTTGGTGAGGTTCGTTCTCCCAGGCTACCCCCTTTATTCTTTCGTAAGTACGATGGAGTTCCCAAAGAAAGGATGCTGACTTCATCATGATGACTTGAAGCAGAGAAATGGAGACATCAACGTAATGGATTGACCTCTTCGAGAAGAGAAACCAAGACTGGGAACACTCGCTAGAATTTCGTAACCAAAACTTTCCCACTTACACCCCTCTTAAATCTCGGGACGAGATTTCTTGTAGTGGAGGAGAATTGTGATGCTCGGATAATTAGGCTACAGTAATCCCGCCAGACCACCTCGCCGGCGGCGCCGAAGAGGATAAGGGCAAAGCCACGAGCTCCACTCGTCTCCCCACCCCACTTGCCCCCTCGCCCTCCCCTGAAACCCTAGTGCGCTCGCAATCCCCCTCTCGTCCCCTTCCTCGCCTCTGTTCGAGATGCCCGAGCGCCCCCGTCGCCGTCGATCGCCATAGCTGTGGCCGCCGTCATCCGTTCGTCGCCCCGGCAAGTCCTACAGCTCCACCGTGGTCCTCTTCTTCCACTACACCGCTGGATCGAGCCCCGGAGCCCCTCGCGTCGCCGCACTCTTCTTCTTCTCCGGCTCGGCCATCGCATCATCCTCGTCCTTGATCTACGCCACCGGTCCTCCCCGAGCCCTCTGCCCAGACCCCACATTCCCTCGGTGAGCCTCTGCGCCGGATGCGCCCTCCCCTACCTCCTCTGTTCGTTTGTAGCGACCGTTCCACGCTCACCCGAACGCGCCGCCACTTGGCCTCGTCGCCGGCGTGGCCACGGTGACCATTTGGTCTCGTGCGTGCCAACGTTCCGCTTCATGCGTCGAGTAGGCACCGTAGGCACCTCGCGCAGCTTGCTTTGCGCCCCGTAGCCCCGTTCCCGTACCTCGCCCGAAGAACCTCGCCGCCGAAGAGCTCGATGCACTCAACTCCGGCCACCGCAGCCTCCGCCATCGTCACAGATCGCTCCGTCGCCGTCTTGCCGTTCGAACGAGCCCGGCCGCGCCCAAAACGGTGCAGGGTGGACGAATCCCGCAGCTCTCCCGATCGCTCAGCCGTTGGAATGGTCGCCGGAGTTAGATCCGACGCGTCTCCGGTGGGTGCCGAGCTGGCACCCACGTGGCACCGCCTGGGCCACTGGCTGGTGGGCCAGAGCCCCCCCTTTTGAACTGTTGACTTGGGTCAACGCTGACGTGGCCGCCCTCGTGTCTATGACATGTGGGTCTCGAATGAATAAACAAATTAAAATAAATAAATAAACTGTTAGTTAGTTAGTTGGTTAATTAAAGTGCTAAACACCAACTAACTAGTAGGCCCACCTGCTAATTAGGTTAATTAGATTAAACCAACTCTATTTAGTTAGTTCAGTCAATGACACGTGGGTCCCACTGGACCCACATGCCAGATTTGACTCAGTCAACCGCACTGTTGACTGATGATCTCAACATTGCGTCATGCTGACATCAGTAGACACTATTCTGGATAATGTTAGAATTAAATAACTAATTAAAATCAGAAAATAATTTAAATCTTTAGAAAATCATATCTTTTAATCCGTAACTCGGATGAAAATACTTTCTACATGAAAGTTGCTCAGAACGACGAGACGAATCCGGATACGCAGCCTGTTCATCCGCCACGCATCCCTAGAATAGAGAACACGCAACTTTCCCCCTCCGGTTCACCGGTCCGAAAACACGGAACACTGGGGATACTTTCCCGGATGTTTCCCCCCTTCACCGGTATCACCTCATACCGTGTTAGAACACGTCTAGCTCTGCTTGTTGTCCTGTTATGCACTTGCTTGCTATGTATTTACTGTTTCTCCCCCCTCTTCTCTCCGGTAGACCCCGTGACGATGTTGATGCCCCTGTGTTCGACTACGGAGTTGATGACCCCTCCTTCTTGCCAGAGCAACCAGGCAAGCCCCCCCCCCCTCCTTGATCACCAGATATCGCCTATTCTCCTCTATACTGCTTGCATTAGAGTAGTGTAGCATGTTACTGCTTTCCATTGATCCTATTCTGATGCATTGCCTGACATTGTTGCTACATCTGTTGATACCTTACCTGCAATCCTAAATGCTTAGTATAGGATGCTAGTTTATCATCATTGGCCCTACATTCTTGTCAGTCTGCCTTGCTATACTATCGGGCCGTGATCACTTGGGAGGTGATCACGGGTATATACTATACATACATACATACTATACAGATGGTGACTAAAGTCGGGTCAGCTCGAGGAGTACCCGCAAGTGATTCTGATGAGGGGGCTGAAAGGACAGGTGGCTCCATCCCGGTAGAGGTGGGCCTGGGTTCCCGACAGCCCCCGACTGTTACTTTGTGGCGGAGCGACAGGGCAGGTTGAGACCACCTAGGAGACAGGTGGGCCTGGCCCTGTTCAGCGTTCGCGGATACTTAACACGCTTAACGAGATTTGGGTATTTGATCTGAGTCTGGCCATTTGGTCTATACGCACTAACCATCTACGCGGGAGTAGTTATGGGTATCCCGACGCCGTGGTATCAGCCGAAGCCTTCTTGACGTCAGCGACGGAGCGGCGCGCGCCGGATTGGACTGCATTAACGCAACTTCCTTTGTAATGGAGGTTGCTAGGTCTGTTTCCGGCCGCCCTCGCAACGTGCAGGTGTACAATGGGCGATGGGCCCAGACCCCTGCGCGCATAGGATTTAGACCGGCGGGCTGACCTCTCTGTTGTGCCTAGGTGGGGCTGCGACGTGTTGATCTTCCGAGGCCGGGCATGACCCAGGAAAGTGTGTCCGGCCAAATGGGATCGAGCGTGTTGGGTTATGTGGTGCACCCCTGTAGGGAAGTTAATCTATTCGAATAGCCGTGTCCCTCGGTAAAAGGACGACCCGGAGTTGTACCTTGACCTTATGACAACTAGAACCAGATACTTAATAAAACACACCCTTCCAAGTTCCACAGACAACCCGGTGATCGCTTTTCCACAGGGAGACGAGGGGAGGATTGCCGGGTAGGATTATGCTATGCGATGCTACTGGAGATGCTACTTGGAGATGCTACTTAGAGATGCTACTTGGCGATGCTACTTGGAGGACTTCAGTCTACTCTCTTCTACATGCTGCAAGATGGAGGCTGCCAGAAGCGTAGTCTTCGACAGGATTAGTTATCCCCCTCTTATTCTGGCATTCTGCAGTTCAGTCCACTGATATGGCCCTTTACACATATACCCATGCATATGTAGTGTAGCCCCTTGCTTGCGAGTACTTTGGATGAGTACTCACGGTTGCTTTCTCCCCCCTTTTTCCCCCTTTTCTTTCTGGTTGTCGCAACCAGATGCTGGAGTCCAGGAGCCAGACGCCACCGTCGACGACGACTACTACACTGGAGGTGCCTACTACTACGTGCAGGCTGCTGACGACGACCAGGAGTAGTTAGGAGGATCCCAGGCAGGAGGCCTGCGCCTCTTTCGATCTGTATCCCAGTTTGTGCTAGCCTTCTTAAGGCAAACTTGTTTAACTTATGTCTGTACTCAAATATTGTTGCTTCCGCTGACTCGTCTATGATCGAGCACTTGTATTCGAGCCCTCGAGGCCCCTGGCTTGTATTATGATGCTTGTATGACTTATTTATGTTTTAGAGTTGTGTTGTGATATCTTCCCGTGAGTCCCTGATCTTGATCGTACACGTTTGTGTGCATGATGAGTGTACGATTGAATCGGGGGCGTCACACTCAGGACTTAGTCCAACGATGCGTCGGTTGCCAGCTCTTTTCTAATCAGAGGCACATGCCACCCACCGCCCTCAAAACTATACCCATCACCTGGCCATTCGCGGTCTGGGGGCTTGACATGGTTGGACCCCTTAAAGGGGGAACCCACAAGCAGAAGTACCTATTGGTCATGGTGGACAAATTCACCAAATGGATAGAGGCCAAGCCAGTTAAAATGGCCGAATCCGGACCAGTGATAGACTTCATATCCGGGGTAGTACACCGTTATGGTGTCCCCGACAGCATCATCACCGATAATGGCACGAACTTCACGGCCGACGAGGTTAAACTCTGGTGCAAAAATATGGGCAGCTCGACTACACTTCAGTCTATCACCCTCAAACCAACGGTCAAGTTGAACGAGCAAATGGTCTAATCATGAGCGGCATCAAACCCAGATTAGTGCGGTCCCTTACGGAATCTAACACGCACTGGGTAGAGGAGCTCGACTCCGTACTCTGGGGGTTGCGGACCACGCCAAACCGTACTACCGGATTCACACCATTCTTTATGGTATACGGCGCAGAGGCAGTTTTGCCCTGCGATATAATTCATGACTCACCTCGAGTGCGCATGTACGAAGAAAGAGAAGCCGAGTTGGATCGGCAGGACAGCTTGGACGCATTGGAGGAGGAGCGCGACATGGCAAAGGCTCGTTCCGCATTCTATCAGCAGCAGGCTCGAAGATATCAAAGCAGAGAAGTACGGGCTAAAACTTACAATGTTGGCGAACTAGTTCTACGCCTGCCGGACAAGAAAAAGGACAAACTCAAGCCCAAATGGGAAGGTCCCTTCATCATCGACCAAGTCCTGACCGGCGGAGCATACCGTCTACGAAACGCATCGGACAACCGACTCGAGCCGAACCCATGGAACGCAGCCCGCCTCCGAAGATTCTACGCCTAGCGCCGGACTCAGAGTTCGTCTCCTTCCTCCGTCCACATTTTATACTTCAGTTGTATTTTGTTTCTCTCTTTTCTCCCACCTTTTTCATAAAGCCCTTGAGGGCTGATTTGTGCATTGTTCGCACACACTTGACGTGCTACTCGCACTCATTATACCCGGGGGCTTCTTTAATAGAAGCTTATTTATACGGGCTTTATGCCCAACACATGCGTCAAACTTCCGCATGTACCTTTTTATTCACCATTAGATGCATCGATATGACTTAAGTTTTGGCCAAGCTAGGTTGCCTGGCTCCTGTGCTTACCCCTACGTTCCCGATTGTTCGGCTAGGAGGTAAAGGGAGCACCTCTGCGATTGTTACTGCCGGGTCAGCCGGATGTGTACCTCAGACTGGGTGAAGCTGAAAGCTAGCGTTCTTAAGGGAATATTCGGTCGTTGACTTGAAAGATGATTTCTCATTTATTTATTTATCTGTCCCCAGATGTTTTCCTGCTCTTTTCGCAGTCCGGACATGCACTTTAGGGCATGCCTCCCAGGGAAAGGAACCCTTAACGGAACTATCCTCCCTGGAAGATGTTTCTTACTAACCATGTAATATAACATAACTAGTTGGGCACTTGTCTTATAAAGCACTAATGACCCCTACGCCTGGTCTCCATGCATGCCCCAGTTTTTTGCATAACCGCGAGGGTATTCGGACACACTCCGGACTGTTGGGTCCCGAGGTTGAAGCGAAAAGGTCCGCAACGACAAACGATCTACAATCCGGCTAGAAGGCATTATACATGTCATTTTAAAAAAAACATCGTCACACTGACTGATTGTACTCCTCTTCAATCCCATCTAACAGGCTGTCTAATTTACAGTCCCGTTGGGAATACTTAGCGGCCAACTCTACTTGGTCGTACACTAAGCTCACTGGGATCTCCTTCCCATCAGGCCCCACAGGTCCAACCTCGGCCATGTGGTTCGGATCCGCCTTCTTGTACCGCGTCTTCACCATGGCCCAGGCCTCCCTGGCACCTTGACGACAGGCCGATATCTTCCATAGATGGAAGCACTGCCGTGCTCCCTGAAGCTTCTCCGCAAGCCCTCCAAGACCCTCGGGTAGGGAGACGGACGGCCATAAGGAATGGGCAACGCCACTCATCGCCTGCCGAACACGTTCGTGCAGTTGCACCAGCTCGGGAAGTTGGTCACCCGTTGAACCGGGCATTTCCTCCGCAGGGCGACCTGTGAGCACACCTACAAACATATTTCTGTCAATCGACTTCCTCGCCGAACTCTTCTTTTCAAAAGAGTTTGCTCAAGCACTTACTATAAATGCCGCGACAAAGCCACTGATTCTCCTTCACGGAGCCAGACAGCTGGGCTCGAACACCCTTTAGCTCTTCTCCCAGCTAGGTGTGGGCATCTTGGAGTTTATTCCTCTCCTGCTGCACCTTCACAAGCACCCTCTCGCCGGCCTTCAACTAGCGCAGTAGCTGTTGCTTGTCCGGATCAAGTCCGGCAACATCTGCAAAATTATCGTCAGATTTATATGCACGCCGCACACCGTTTATCTTTTTGAAATATGTGTTACCAGAGTGGGTCTCTGTGTCTCCTCCTGCGGCGGCTAGTGCGGCCTCAAGTTGGGCCTTGCACTCTTGAAGCTCCTGAGACAATTGGGTATTCTGCTCCGTAAGATCCTGCATATCAAATGATCCTTAAATCAGTTATTTTAACTACTTTAAGTCTCGGGGGCTACAGGCATATATAACTATTAAAATTCCTTACCCGTATGTCTTTCACATACTGCTCCGTGGCTCTGGTTAAACCATCTTGAGCAGCATGGAGGTGCGCGTCTCCCGCGTTAAAGGCATTCAACGCCTCTGGGGAGAAACACGCGTCACGAAGAACTGTCCGGCGGTGCCTGTGATTCATGGCGCTCTCCACCTCTGACCTGGTGGCGGACAGGCTGTCGGCATCCTCCGTTGGAGGAGCATCCGGCCCGCGCCTTGCGCTCACCTCCCCCTCCGGACCAGGTGTTGGGACCTGGCTGGTGGAGGCTTGGTTGGCAACCTCTCCGTGCACAGTCCGGCGAGCGCCCTTTCTCCTGGAAGAGTCATGAGCATTAAAGTACTTCACAGGAGTCTTTTTCCTTAAAAACGGCGGCGTGACATACCTTTGCAGCGACGTTTCAATTCGCACCGCACCCCTCTTCCGCCTGCCGGGCCGAACTGACCCTTGTCGGTCAGCCGCTACGGGATCAGCTTCCCGCCTTGAAGGCACCTCCTGCAAGACACCGTCGGTATACGGCGGTTAGAAATAAGCACGGACGAAGTAATGGTGTCAGGGCTCCGGTCGTAGTTACCTGGGAAGCCGGAGATAAACCGGGGTAGTCAGCCGTGATGGCGACTAGAGCATTGTCCATGCTAAGTTGGTGGAACACCCGTCAATCAGCTCCACCTTTATGTCCGGATCCTCTTCGGAGGCCGGATCAAGGGATCTTCCCGGATCCTCGGGTTGTGGAGCCGAACTGTGTATGCCCTCCACATCCCGGCGCAGTTCGTGCGTCAAAATCATAAAGTAAGACACTTAACTTTGAAAGCACGGATCGGATGGATAAACGTCCGCTTACCCAGCTCCGAGGGCTATTCATGGAGAATCCGTTCAATGGGCTCGTTTGGAGGAAGTCCTCCTTCTCCCCCTTGTACAAGACGGACAGGATCTTCACCAGATCTGCGGCCGATCCCGGCCCTTTGCGGCCATGACGGGTGGCTCCATTCTCCCCGTTGAAATCCCACATGGGGTGGCCCCTATATTGGAGCGGCTGCATCCCTCGCATAATGCACGTGGCCATGACTCCAATCATGGTCAATCCAGAATGAGCCAGCAACCTTATCCGGCCCATCAGATAGTGGACGCTCATGTCATCCTCCTGTTGAGGGCTCCACGGGCGCCAACTCAGGCATTTCTTCAGAGGAGAATTGCTGAACTCCGGGAGGCCGATCCGAACTGGGTCCGGCAGTGGAGCATCTTCCACATAAAACCATTCCGAGGGCCATTCTTCGGACGCCTTCTTTGGGGTTCCGAATAGATATCCGGTCCCGGCGATGCGCCATATTTCGGCTCCACCCACTTGATATATCGACCCCTCATGGGAACGGGGTACGAGGCAAAACAGTCTCTTCCACAGCGCAAAATGGGGCTCGATGCCCAGGAACAGCTCGCAAAGAGCTACGAAGCCCGCAATGTGCAGGCTGGAGGCAGGCGTAAGGTGATGAAGCTGGAGTCCGTAGAACTCTAGAAGCCCCCGGAGAAACGGATGTATGGGAAATCCGAGCCCCCTTATTAGATAAGGGACGAAACACAACCGCTCTCCTTTGGAGGGACTGGGGGTGTTCTCCGCCTGCTTTCCACCTTTGTAGGTGGCCAGCCCGGCTCGAACTGGGACCATAAAGGCCGGAGGAAGGTATCCCTCCGCTTGGAGCGTCACCAGCTCGCTGTGCGGGACTGAACATCTCCTCCAATCTCCTGGCTGAGGGCTGGGAGCGCGAGAGGAGGAGCCACGTCGACGGTCCATGATGGAATGGATTTTGGTCGGAAGCGCTCCGATGAGTACTCGCGGAAGGAGGATGGTGTGATTTGGATCTGGATTCTTGCCTCTCTTATAGGCAGCTTATTCGCGCAGCTAGGGGGTAAAATGTAAAAATACCCTGGCCTTTCGCATTCATGCGACACGTGGAAGAGGGCCATTATTGGGCGTGGAAGCCAAGGAGCGCAACATTTATAAGGAAGCCGGACACTATTCGGCAAACACACGGAATTTGGAGGAGAACCCGCCTTGCAACGCCGAAGACAATGTACGCGCCGGATTCATCGTCATTGAAGCCTGGTTCGGGGGCTACTGAGGGAGTCCTGGACTAGGGGGTGTCCAGATAGCCGGACTATCATCATCGGCCGGACTCCAAGACTATGAAGATACAAGATTGAAGACTTCGTCTCGTGTCTAGATGGGACTTTCCTTGGCGTGGAAGGCAAGCTTGGCAATACGGATATGTAGTCTCCTACCATTGTACCGACTCTGTGTAAACCTAGCCCTCTCCGGTGTCTATATAAACTGGAGGGTTTTAGTCCATAGGACGGACAACAATCATACCATAGGCTAGCTTTTAGGGTTTAGCCTCCTTGATCTCGTGGTAGATCCACTCTTGTACTACCCATATCATCAATATCAATCAAGCAGGAGTAGGGTTTTACCTCCATCGAGAGGGCCCGAACCTGGGTAAAAACATTGTGTCCCTTGTCTCCTGTTACCATCCGCCTAGAAGCACAGTTCGGGACCCCCTACCCGAGATCCGCCGGTTTTGACACCGACAAAGACTTAGAGGATTTCTTCTTCTTGTCATCAGAATCATATTCCTTGCTCTTCTTCTTCTTCTTCTCATTATCCCACTGTGGACACTCGGATATGTAGTGACCAAGTTTCTTGCACTTGTGGCAGGTTCTCTTCTTGTGGTCATGGGTGGAAGCTTCATCATTCATTGAGCTAGATCGTGAAGACTTTCTGAAGCCTTTCTTCTTGGTGAATTTCTGAAACTTCTTCACTAGCATCGCAAGCTCTTTTCCAATGTCTTCAGGATCTTCAGAACTGTAGTCAGATTCTTCTTCAGATGAGAAAACAACTTTTGCCTTCAAAGCACGAATTCGGCAATAGTTTGGGCCATAGATATCTCTTTTCTCAGAAAGCTGGAACTCATGTGTGTTGAGCCTCTCAAGTATATCAGACGGATCGAGTGACTTGAAGTCAGGACGTTCTTGTATCATGAGGGCAAGGGTGTCAAAGGAGCTGTCGAGCGATCTCAGTAGTGTCTTGACGATTTCATGCTTGGTAATCTCAGTCGCGCCAAGAGCTTGAAGTTCATTTGTGATATCAGTGAGGCGATCGAACGTGAGCTGGACATTTTCATTGTCGTTTCTCTTGAATCGGCTGAAGAGGTTGCGAAGAACACTGATTCTTTGATCTCTCTGGGTTGATATGCCTTCGTTGACCTTGGATAGCCAGTCCCAGACTAGCTTTGATGTTTCCAGAGCACTCACACAACCATACTATCCTTTGGTCAGATGACCACAGATAATGTTCTTGGCAGTAGAGTCTAGTTGTATGAACTTCTTGACATCAGCAGGGGTGACACCTTCACCAGTTTTGGGAACGCTGTTCTTGACGACATACCAGAGGTCGACATCAATGGCTTCAAGATGCATACGCATCTTATTCTTCCAGTAGGGATATTCAGTTCCATCGAAAACGGGGCAAGCAGCGAAGACTTTGATTATCCCTGCAGTCGACATAGCTAAACTCCAGGTGGTTAAACCGAATCACACAGAACAAGGGAGTACCTTGCTCTGATACCAATTGAAAGTGCTAGTATCGACTAGAGGGGGGTGAATAGGCGATTTTTATGAAAGTCTTCAAAACTTAGAAGTTTCAAAGACAAACAACAGAAATGACCTAGTTGATATGCAGCGGAAGATAAACTACCATAAGCAAGCCATAGTCAAGTATGCAATGATGTGAAAGTATAGGACCAATAGCAGCCAAGTAGTAAGGATCAGGATGGAAGATAGTATGAAGCCAATCAACAGTAGTAGTCAAGCAATGAAGTCAAACAGATACACAGATAAGCAATGACTTCACGAAGACAAACTTAAGTAAAGGATGGAAAGGGATAGAACCAGTCGCTTGTTGAAGACATAGGATTTGTTGGACCAGTTCCAGTTGCTGTGACAAATGTACGTCTGGTTAGGGAGGCTGAGATTTAACTTAGAAGACCATCTCTTCACCTTATTCCCCTTGAGCTAAGGACACCCAGTCCTCGCCCAATCACTCTGGTAAGTCTTCAAGGTAGAATTCCAAACCTTCACAGACTTCGTTCACCGGCAATCCACAATGACTCTTGGATGCTCAGAACGCGACGCCTAACCGGCTGGAGGACTCACAGTCCTCAAGTGTAATAAGTCTTCAGGTCACACAGACAGAAAGACTTCAGTGATGGCTAACACTCTTTGGCTCTGGGTGTTTGGGCTTTGTCCTCGCAAGGATTTCTCTCTCTCAAATGCTTCGAGGTGGTTTGCTCTCAGACGACAAAAGCCGTGCACAAACTCTGAGCAGCCACCAATTTATGGTGTAGGGGGTGGGCTACTTATAGCCACAACGCAACCCGACCTAATTTGTCCAAAATGACCCTGTGTCACTAAGGAACTGACACGTGTTCCAACGGTCAGATTTCAAACACACGCGGCAACTTTACTTGGGCTACAAGCAAGGCTGACTCATCCAGCTCTGGATAAGATTTGCTCTCATTCTCTTCGCTCGAAGACATAGGATTTGGGTTGAGCATCACTTCAGTCACTTTGACTTAGTTCACTTGGACCCCACTTAACAGTACGGTGGTTCCTATGACTCAACAAAGAAGAAAAGGAAACAACGAAACCACACAGTCTTCGCGCTCCATAGTCTTCATGTAATGTCTTCTCATGTCATAGTCTTCAATATGAATATCTTCTCATACCACCATTGTCTTCAATGTCTTCATACATTTTTAGGGGTCATATCCGGTAGGTAAACTGAATCAATGAGGGACACTACCTGCGTTATCCTACAATTCTCACAAACACATTAGTCCCTCAACCAACTTTGTCGTCAATACTCCAAAACCAACTAGGGGTGGCACTAGATGCACTTACAAAGGCTAAATGAATATAGTCAACGTAGCTCTCTAGTTGATCACCGCAATTCCCCCACACCACCATGGCAGGTGCTTGCTCTTACTTGGCAGTGTGATATGTGGTTGCATGTTGCATATGGTGTCTACCTTGTAATGCTTCTAATTAGGGTAAATTGCATCTGCTTAGTTAACACATTATACCTGTGAATATGACATGCCTTCCTGTTTTTGGTGCATAATACGTCTTTCTATTAACCACGTTCTTACATCAAACTACTTTTCTTGTGTATCCCTCATCAATGCTCCTAATTTTTTAAATTGCATCTCCTTAGCTTACACATTATACATGTGAATATGACACGCCTTCCTATTTTTGGTACATACTACATCTTCCTATCACACCATGTTCTTACATCAAACTATTGTTCTTGTGTATCCTGCATCTATCGCTTATGATGAGACAGTCACGCGTGTGGGTTAATATGAGACGCAATACTCTTATAAAGAATGCAATTTCATCCTCTCCACATGATTCTCAAGAAACAGCAAGCCTAAATGAAGATATTGAACGTAGCTTTGTACCTAAAGACCGCACTTCCCCTACACCACCATCACATGTGTTTGCTCTAACTTCGCGGTGTGATATGTGGTTGCATGTTGCATACGGTGTCTAACTTGTAATGCTTCTAATTAGGGTAAATTGCATCTGCTTAGTTTACACACTATACCTGTGAATATGACATGCCTTCCTAGTTTTGGTACACACTACATCTATGTGTTAACCTTGTTCTTACATGAAACTACCTCTCTTCTGTATCCTGCATCAATCACTTACAATGAGTCACCTTTATTCATTGCATATTGCATATTATTTCTAGCCTGTTGCCATGTATTGCTTCTAATTTGGTCAAATACATTTGTTAGGGCACCCTTTTAATTTGGCAGAGTGATATTGGTTTCATCTTTCATATGGTTTCTAGCTTGCATCGATTCTAACAAGTTCAAGCACCTTGTGCTTAGTTTACACTTTATACATCATACATGTCAATATGTCACGCCATCCTGTTTTTCATACATATTCCATCCTCCTATCATGCGGCTGCCTTACATGAAAGTAATGTTCGTCAATATCATGCATCAATGAGTTCTGAAGAGCAGATTTTATTCCTTTTTCTTGTGGGTTTGACTTGACAAGGCAAAACCAAGAAAGAGGAAGGAAAAGAGTAAGGAAGGTGATGATGGTGGTCCTCTACAGCAACGTAAACGGAGCATATGTACCGATTCTCCTTGTACTGATAGTGCATTACAAGGTCCAAGTCTCCGCTCCCCTACTCCACCATCCAAGGTGCTTGCTCTAACTTGGCAGTGTGATATCTGGTTGCATGTTGCATATGGTGTCTAGCTCGTATTGCTCCTAATTAGTGTAAATTGCATCTGCTTAGCTTACACATGATACATGTGAATATGACACGCTTTCCTGTTTTTGGTACATACTATATCTGTCTATCACACCATGTTCTTACATGAAACTACTCTTCTTGTGTATCCTACATCTGTCACTTATGATGGGACACCTTTAAGTTGGCAGTGTGATATTGGTTTGTGTCTTGAATATGATTTATAGCATGTATTGCTTCCAGTTTGATGAAGGCCACCTACGACGAGACAGTTTTAACTTGGCAGAGTGATATTGATTGCACCTTCCATATGGTGTCTTCCAGTGTTTCTAATTTGTTGAAGTGCCTTCTGCTTAGTTACCACATCATAGGTGTGAATATGTCAAGGCGTCCATTTTTTCGTACATATTCCATCCTCGTATCATGACTTTGCCTTTCATCAGAGTAGTGTTCGTCAGTATCATGCATGAATGAGTTCTGAAGAGCGAATTATATTCCTTTTTCTTGTCGGTATGACCTCACAATGCAAAATCAATAAAGCTGAAGGAAATTGGCAAGGCATTGGATGACAGTGGTCCTTCCGAGCAACTGAAATGGAGGTTCTCTATAGATTCTACTCTGCCATCCTCCCAACAAGATTCGCAAGACAACGCAAGGCTAGACAGTCAACGTAGCTGTGTAGATGATGAGCACATCTCCCCTACTCCACCATCACAGGTGCTTGCTCTAACTTGGCACTATTATATGTGGTTGCATGTTGCATATGATGTCTAGCTTGTATTGCTTCTAACTTTGTCAAATTGCATCTGCTTACTTTACATAATGCCTGTGAATATGACATGTGTTCCTGTTTCTACATCAGACTACTATTCTTGCATATCCCACATCAGTCACTTATGATAAGGCACCTTTAAGTCGCCACTGTGATATTGGTTGTGTCTTGCATATGATTTCTAGCATGTACTGCTTCTAATTTGTTGAAACGCCATACAGTTTGAACATGGCAGAGTGATATTGGTTGCATCTTTCATATGGTGTCTAGCTTGTAGTGCTTCTAATTTGTTGAAATGCCTTCTGCTTAGTTACCACATCATAGGTGTGAATATGTCACACCATCCTGTTTTTCATACATATTCCATCCTCGCATCATGTGTTTGCCTTTCATCCGAGTAGAGTCCGTCAGCATCATGCATGAATGAGTTCTGAAGAGCGAGTTTTATTCCTTTTTCTTATCGGTTTGACTTCACAATGCAAAATCATTACAGCTGAAGGAAATTAGTCCGGCAGTGGATGATGGTGGTCCTTCAGAGCAACTCAAACAGGGGGTCTCTACAGATTCTACTCCGCCATCCTCCCAACAAGATTTGCAAGACAACACAAGGCTGGACAGTCAACGTAGATGTGTAGATGATGAGCACATCTCCCCTACTCCACCATCACAGGTGCTTGCTCTAACTTGGCACTATTATATGTGGTTGCATGTTGCGTATGATGTGTAGCTTGTATTGCTTCTAACTTGAATTGCATCTGCTTACTTTACACATAATGCCTGTGAATATGACACGTGTTCCTGTTTCTAGAACATACGTGTACATGGTGAGCACATCTCCCCTACTCCACCATCACAGGTGCTTGCTCTTACTTGGAACTGTTATATGTGGTTGCGTTTTCCGTATGATGTCTAGTTTGTATTGCTTCTGATTATGTTGAATTGCATCTGTGTAGCTTACAACTTATACCTGCAATGATCACTTACCCATAAGACACATTTAACTTGGGACTGTGATGTAGGTTGCATCTTGCATTGTCTTCTAGCTTGTATTGCTTCTAATTTCTTGAAATGGCACTTACGACGAGACACTTTTTACCTGATAGAGTGATATTGGTTTCATGTTCATATGGTGCCTAGCTTTCATTTCTTATAATTTTGTTGAAATGCCTTCCGCTTACTGTTTTTCATACATATTCCATCCTCCTATCGTATGTGTGAATATGAAACGTTGTCTTTTTGTATATATTCCATCCTCCTATCCTGCGCTTGCCTTACATCAAAGTAGTGTTCGTCTGTATCATGCATCAACCAGTTATGCAGAGCTAATTTTATTCATCTTCTTGTGGTTTTGACTTCATAAGGCAATATCAGAAAATAGGAAGGAAAAGAGTAAGTCAGGGGCTGTTGGTGGTCCTCCGCACCGAAGCAAACAGAGACTCTCTAGATTTGCCACTGCTACTGCTAATGAAGTTGAAGTCCCAAGTCTATATGATGAGTTCATCTCCCGTACTCCACCATCGCAGGTGCTTGCTCTAAGTTGACAGTGTGATAATTGGTTTCATGTTGCATATGTTGTCTAGCATGTATTTCTTCTATTTTGATTAAATTGCACCTGCTGAATTTATACGTTATACATGTGCATATGACATGGCTTTCTGTGTCTAGAATACACTTCATCTATCTATCATACCATGTTCTTACATCAAAGTACTGCTGTTGTGTATCCTGCATCAGTCACTCATGATTGGATGCTTTTAACATGGCAGTTTGATAGTGGTTGCATCTTGCATTGATCTCTACATTGTACTGCTTCTAATTTTTCGAATTGCCACTTACGACAAGACACTTTTAACTTGGCAGAGTAATATTGGTTGCATCTTTCATATGGTGTCTAGCTTGCATTACTTCTATTTTCTTGAAAATACTTCTGCTTAGTTTGCACATCATAGCTGTGAATATGTCATGTCGTCCTGTTTTTTTACATATTACATCCTCATACGGTTGTCTTACATCAAAGTGTTGCTTGTCTATATCATGCATCAATAAGTTCTAAAGAGTGATTTTATTCTTTTTGTGTTGTGGGTACAGCTTGACATGGCAAAGTCAAAAAAGAGCAAGGAAAATAATATAGTAGGGAGTGCTGTTACTCATCGGGTGAAACGGAAAATGATCTGCCATCGAGATTCTGCTGGTACTTATAGTGTAGTAGAAGGTCCAAATCCACCGGCTAAATCTACAAACACAGTATCACCTGCTCCACCAGCTGCAGCATCCGCTTCAACTGTACTAGCATCTCAACCAGTTACTCGTTCATTTGCTCCGGAACTAGCCAGTTTCCAAGCTGCCTTCACACCTAACACTACTTCCGAATCACTTTTGACACAACAGGACTTGGCAAGATTAGATGAACCTCATGAGCATCAACACCAAGACAGTACCTGACCGAGTCAAGTTACAGTTGCATGCTCCTTTATATGTACTCTCACAGTTTGATGTACACTAACACTTTCCATATTCGTTGTTGAACTAGCACCACGACGCAAGCGGAAACAGACATTAGGGATAATGCTTGACAGATTAACAAAATCTAAAGGAGGAAGAATGGAGATCCATTTTGAGGCAGGTTTAAAAAGGCCACATGATGCTACAGAGTCAGCCAAGTTAGTATCAGAGGCAGCCGTTGCCGTTAGGTGTCATGCATGTATCCTCCCAACGTGGATCCAGTACAGGAATGAGAAAGACAATACCCAGTTTAACACCTTCCTTGACCATTTATCCGTAAGTAATGTTATTCATCGCAATTAGTAATATTGTCTTGCTCTGTCCCATACTTTCTAGCTTCCTCCTAATAAGACTCACATTCTTTTTTCAACAGATGAGGTTCAAGTTGGATCTGCAAGATGATGCAACTAAACAAGCATGCACTCATGTTTTTCAGTCTGCTCTGCAATAGTATCGGTACCACCTTATAAAATCTCACTTTGAAGGCAAGGATAACAATGAAATCGCCCAAACATCTCCAGTGGAATATATTACAGATGAAGACTGGACAGCCCTCATTAAACACTGGTCTGATCCAAAGTATCAGGTAGGCTATATGTATTTGATCAGACCACATATTGAACTTGTATTTATGTATGTGCCTTACAAGTGTATCTTCTTCTAGGCTAACTGTTTGAAGAACAAAACCAACCGTTCTAAAGTGAAATTGCAATAGACAACAGGATCTCGTAGCTATATTGCACATTGCGAGGCTCTTGTAAATAGCTGCTACTTCCTTCTTCTTTTTTGTGCCATATTATAGTATCTATATTGACTTGTTCCAAATATAGAGGAAAGCCCGTGTGGAACAAAAAGAACCTGAACCAAATGCAATGAAAATCTTCAAGGATAGCCACACCAGCAAGATGAAGGGCATGAGCACACCAGTTCAAGCCGCTGTTGTAAGTCCTTACTCCTCCTACCTTGAACTGATTGGTACTATGATGTGTTCATTTACCTACTTGGTTTGCAGCCAATGTCAGTTACTCTATTCACTTTTATACACAGTTGTCTTAACGTATCATTTCACCTTACATGGTTTAAAAGAGATGAAGGATATTCTTTTGGTCTTGATCTGTAATCTAGTTGTTATGTTCACGTGCGCACACAATGATAAAATAGCCTGTTTGTTTTATATATGTTTGCCCATGATATGAATGAGGTCATACTATGTTCATCCTACTTTAAACCATGTCTCTTTATCCTTAGATGTCAACGAATGTGAGGAAATAGACAATACAGTAGGCATGCTACATGGACATATGTTCCGAAAGTGATTTTATTATGTAGTTGGCACTACAATACATGCTAATGTATTACAGTAGTTCACCAAAATAAGTTATGTATAAACGTTTAACCTACTTTGTTTATTTTTATCTCATTAGTAACTTATCTGGTATACTAATCTACAAGTTCAAACTTTCAGGAAGCTATGGAACAAATGATTGAACAGCCACAACCACCTGAAGGTGACGAGGCTACCACAGGCACAATGCCACCTCTTGCTGCAGTGTGTCAGTATCTCTCCACTAACAGTGCAAAAAGCACCTTCCTACGTAATTCCGGGTTGGTTGTCAAGGTAACCTCGTCCAAATCGCCTACTGAACAAAATCTTCCTGCTAGACAGAGTGATATATCTGTGCTCCAGACACAAGTCCAATCCCTAATGGACGTTGTTTCGGAAACAAGAATGGTGGTTGAGAAATGTCATCAAGATATGATTGGTTTTGAAACCAGACTATCAAACATTCGCTTCGTTGTTCAAGAGCAATGGTGGAAAAAAGGTGGAGATCGTGCTACTCCATCAGATTCTACAGCCTGAAACATTAGCATGCAGGTCAAATGATCTGTGCTTCTATACATCTGATGGTGCTTTTATCTGGAAGGACTATAAACTTTATGCCAACAGGCCTTTTGTTGTATGGTTGGAATTTATTTTGTTGTGATACAACATTTATGATGCTGCCACAGGCTGCAGTAATTACGATGCTATTTTTGTATAGTGTAGGTTTATCTTAGTAATGTATTCGGCCGAAAGCTTCATAGGAGCCCAACATGCCAACATTCGTCGGGCCCATTCCAATTGGGCTAAAAATGATTACGGGCCGAAATTGGCATGTAGCCCACTAAAAATATATGGGCCTAAATCAGCATAAGCTTTCAAATTTTTCTGGTAGAACTGTGCCCATAGTGGGCCTTTAACAGGCCTAAACATAATTTGGGCCCTCAATAAAAATAGGCCGTTTACAGGTGTAAATATCTCGAGCCCATAAAAAACATGGGCCTTTAATAGACCGAAAGTGAGATTGGGCCCTGATTGTGCCAAATAACCCACTGGTCTTAGCAGGCCGAAATGGTGGCCCATTTACGACGGATCTTTGACAGGCCGAAATTTGGACAGGCCGTAAATGCGCTGACCTAATACACGGGTGAGGGAGTCCTGGACTAGGGGGTGTCTGGATAGCCAAACTATCACCGTTGGCCGGACTCCTAGACTATGAAGCTACAAGATTGAAGACTCCGTCCCGTGTCCGGATGGGACTTTCCTTGGCATGGAAGGCAAGCTTGGCAATACGGATATGTAGATCTCCTACCATTGTAACCGACTCTGTGTAACCCTAGCCCTCTCCGGTGTCTATATAAACCGGAGGGTTTTAGTCCGTAGGATGAACAACAATCATACCATAGGCTAGCTTCTAGGGTTTAGCCTCTCTGATCTCGTGGTAGATCTACTCTTGTACTACCCATATCATCAATATTAATCAAGCAGGAGTAGGGTTTTACCTCCATCGAGAGGGCCCGAACCTGGGTAAAAACATCGTGTCCCTTGTCTCATGTTACCATCCGCCTAGACGCACAGTTCGGGACCCCCTACCCGAGATCCGCCGGTTTTGACACCGACATTGGTGCTTTCGTTGAGAGTTCCTCTGTGTCGTCACCTTTAGGCCCGATGGTTCCTTCGATCATCAACAACGACGCGGTCCAGGGTGAGACTTTTCTCCCTGGACAGATCTTCGTATTCGGCGGCTTTGCACTGCGGGCCAACTCGCTTGGCCATCTAGAGCAGATTGAAAGCTACGCCCCTGGCCATCAGGTCAGATTTGGAAGTTTGAACAACACGGCTGACATCCGCGGAGACTTGATCTTCGACGGATTCGAGCCACAACCAAGCGCGTCGCACTGTCTCAATGGGTATGATCTAGCTCTGCCGTCGGACAGTACCCTCGAGGCCGCACAAGTGTCCGCTCCGACCCTTAGCTCGGAGCCGACTGCGCCGATCGAGGACGGGTGGCTGGACACCACCTCGGGGGTGATAGAGCCGAATACCAACCATGTCCTTTGTGAAGCTCGTGACTCCAAGGTGTCGGACTCCTCTCCGGACTACGAACCTTCCGCGCCCCTGCCAATCGAATCCGATTGGGCGCCTATTATGGACTTCACCACCGCGGACATCTTTCAGCACTCGCCCTTTGGCGACATCCTGAATTCACTAAAGTCTCTCTCTTTATCAGGAGAGCCCTAGCTGGACTATGGTCAGGAAGGTTGGGATGCGGATGACAAAGAATTTCAATGCCCACCCACCACCCACTTTGTAGCCACTGTTGATGATTTTACCGACATGCTCGACTCTGACTCCGAAGACATCGACGGTATGGACGACGATGCCGGAGACGACCAAGAACCAGCGCCTACACCGCACTGGAAGGCCACCTCAACTCATGATGTATATATGGTGGATACACCTAAAGGAAGCGATAACGAGGAACAACGGGACGCTGCGAAGGATAATTCCCTTGAAAAGCAGTCAAAACAGCGACGTAAGCGCCGATCAAAGTCCCGCCTCGACAAAGACAGCACCCATACAGACCCAGCCATAGAGCAGGGCAAACCAGTGGACGACGAACATGCCCTCGAGCAACCATCCGAACAGGATAACTTGGATAAACAATCCGTCCCCGGCGAAGATAACAGTCCGGACGATCTCACGCCGGACACATCGTTGGAGCAGAAGAACCTCCACAAAAGGCTCATTGCCACTGCACGCAGTCTGAAGAAGAAGAAGCGGAAGCTCAAAATAGCGGAAGATGCACTCGGAATGAGATGGAGCAAAGTACTCAACACTGTAGACAAACACGGCGATAGTCGCCAAACAAAAAGCTACCCGAAGCACAAACTACTACCCGAATTTGACGAGGAGGCCGTAGAGCCCCCACAATCAAAGAATAAAGAGGGCGCCCGGTCGGATAGGCGACCACATGGCAAACATAGAGCGGCAAGTGGCGTCGCACACAAGCCGGCACGCGATCCGCATAAGGATTCGCCCCAAAAGGATGGCCCAGTTAGGTCTATCTATGGGCCAAGAAAACAAGCTCTAGAGAACAATGCAGCACGTCAAGTATCTGAACATCATGGCACACCCAAATATAGGGGCACCGCGCACCCCCTATGTTTCACCGATGAGGTGCTAGATCATGAATTTCCAGCGGGATTCAAGCCCGTAAACATAGAGGCATACGACGGAACGACAGACCCTGGAGTCTGGATTGAGGATTACATCCTCCACATACACATGGCCAGAGGAGATGACCTCCACGCCATAAAATATTTACCCCTCAAGCTCAAAGGGCCAGCCCGGCATTGGCTCAAAAGCCTCCCGGAAAATACCATTGGAAGTTGGGAAGAGCTCGAGGATGCATTTCGGGCAAATTTTCAGGGACTTATGTCCGCCCTCCGGACGCAGACGATTTAAGTCACATAACTCAACAGCCCGGAGAGTCAGCCCGCAAATTCTGGAACAGGTTCCTCACCAAAAAGAACCAAATAGTCGACTGTCCGGACGCCGAAGCCTTAGCAGCTTTCAAATACAACGTCCGAGACAAATGGCTCGCCAGACACCTTGGCCAAGAAAAGCCGAGAACAATGGCCGCACTGACAAGCCTCATGACCCGCTTTTGCGCGGGAGAGGATAGCTGGCTGGGAAGATGCAGCACCAGCGACCCAAGTACATCCGAGGTCAGGGATGGAAATGGGAAACCATGATGCAGCAAGGACCAGCACCGGACCAAGGGAAACAGTCCGAAGAGCACGGCAGTCAATGCCGGATTCAAAAGCTCTCGGCAAAACAACAAAAAACTGCCTCTTAAGGACAACAGCGACGAGCTGTCCAACCTAAACAAAATCTTGGACAAGATATGCCAAATCCACAGTACCCCCGGGAAGCCTGCAAACCATACCCACAGAGATTGTTGGGTCTTCAAACAGTCCGGCCGACTTAACGCCGAACACAAGGGGCTTGACACACCAAGTGAGGACGATGACGAACCCCACAAGTAGAGCACCAGAAAACAAAAGAATTTCCCACAAGAGGTCAAAACAGTAAACTCACTTCAAGTGACAACAGGGAAAAATAGAACGGCGCCCATTGAAATACGCGCCGCATGGTCTATCCCGGTGAAGTCCCGACATTGGTTGTCAAAACCAATCACCTTTGATCATCAGGATTACTCCGGAAGTATCGGGAACGCAGGATGGACTGCCCTGATGTTAGACCCTATAATCGACGGACTCCAATTCAGAGAAGTCCTAATGGACGGCGGTAGTGATCTAAACCTGCTATATCAGGACACAATCCGCAAAATGGGGATATACCCAACCAAAATTCGCCATAGCAACACTTCCTTTAAAGGAGTGATGCCAGGCCAATATGCCCATTGTACGGGCTCTCTACTACTAGAAGTTGTGTTCGGCTCATCCGACAACTTCCGTCACGAAAAGTTGGTCTTCCACATCGCCCCATTTAAAAGTAGCTATCAAGCACTATTGGGACGCGAAGCTTTCGCTCGCTTTAACGCAATACCGCATTACGCATCTCTTACACTTAAAATGCCCGGTCCACGCGGCATCATCTCATTAAAGGGAAACTTCGAGTGTTCCTCGAATATGGAAGAACATGAGACTGCCTTGACAGCCACACACTAATCCGGCTTTGCTGATCAAAGCACCTAAAAAGGTCATTCAGACCCCGGACATGGTTAGGTGAGTCCGGTATAAATAAACAAGGGGCTTACTATCCGCGTACCCCCCTACAAGGGGCTCCACGCATGTACAACAAGAGACAATAAAGCTCAATTTTATTCATTTTTGAATCATACTCTGTTTATTTTAAAATTCATTTTTTGCACGATCCTTTTTTTCCAACTAAGTTCTTCTCTCTTACAGATGAACACCGTGCTACACCCATCTAGGATACGGCACAACAGAGACACAGGCGCAGACGTGCAGTAGTGACCCGTTGCAAGGATTCTTTTCAGATTAAGACCCTACGTAAACCTTTTTTACTGTCTCTTGTTGATACACATCCCCCGGTTTCTTGCTATAACCAAGGAGGAGGCTGGCGTTTTGGCATCGGCCGCGTCAGAAATTTTTGCGCGTACCTGGACACTAGGGGCTTAGGGCATTGTTCTGCCCGTTTTCATAAAGACCGAATACCTTAGGGAGTGTTCGGCGTCTCGAGTTAGGCCTTATATGCATCAGCTCCGAATCATGTCTTTGGTCAAATGTTGGGTTTGCCCAGCTCCTGTGTTTTGCTGCCTTACGTTCCGCTCTATCGGCTAACGCGACACCAGGAGAACTACTGCGATTGTGCCCCATTTCGGCCGGGTGAGCACCTCAGTAGAGAAAGCCGAAAACTGACTGTCATAATATAGCGTGAGACTGGTCAACCACTCGATGACCCACCGGAATGCTTAGAATTCCTCCGCATTAACGAAGGACCGTTTCCTGGTCAGGCACATACGCGCCCCGAATTCGGAGAGCGCGGTGCCCCTAGGGGCTATATAGTATCCCCACCATCGAACTCCTATGGCTAAGTGAAAGTGATAAAGCATTATAGTCCGGTTGCCTAGTTTGCTACGCTATCACCTCCTTCATAGGACCAAGACGTTGGATTAAGTGTGAAAATGCGCTTTTTTTAGAAACACCCCCGCACTATGTGCGTGGGGGCTGAAGCCGAAGACTGCCATCTTTTAGGTTATATACACATATACATTAACGGCCGCACAAGAGGTATTTCAATACTTGAACTCACAAGTATAAAAAGCTCTTATATTATATTGAAACATCGTTTCACAAATCATACATGTCATTAGAACATAATATCCTTCGAGCACTGCGTCTCTATTAAACGAGCGCCCTGCAGGACTTCCTCAAAATAATGCTCAGCAGGTACTCGGCTTCTATCTGAATCCTGGGATGCAACGTCAGTGGCCTTCATCTCCGCCCAGCGTGTCTTGACACGGGTAAGAGCCATCCACACACCCTCTATGCATGCCGACCGCTTCATTGCATTGATATGCGGCACCGCACCAAGGAACTGCTGCACCAAGCCAAAATAACTCTTCAGCTCGGGCCTTTTCGGCCACAAATGAGTCACAACATCCTTCATGGCAAGTCCGGACAACCTATTTAGCTCAGCCCATTCGCCTAGCTGATCAGTTAATGGAAGTGGATGCTCTGGACTATGGAACTGTGACCAAAAAAGCTCTTCCATTCCGTCATCCTTTTGGCCCCGGAAGTGCCCGACCGCGTCTGCGGCACTCGCCGCCAAATCCACATAAGCATCCTCCGCACCCCACAGCTGGCCCAACTGAGCATTCTTCGGATCCGTGAACTTCCTCTGCAGCAGAAAGGGCTTTCCAGCCGCGATATCCCCGGCTTGACGTAGCTCCTCCTTTATAGCTCTCATCGCGGAGCGGGCATCCTTGGCTTCGGCGGTGGCCTTCTTCAGGCCCTCTTGCTCCACTCGAAATTCTTTTTCAAGAAACTCGCAGCGGTCGGTAACATTCTTCAACTTTCCGGCCATCTCGGTCATTTCTCCCCTGCTTCGGTAGTGAGCAGCCTGTTCGGCTTTTAGCTCTTCGGCCGCCCTCAAGGCAGCCGCATCACTTTTTCTGGCTTGCTCCTTGACTCGGGCTAGCTCCGCCCGAAGGTTCTCCATAGCAGCGGCACCATCTGCATAAAGCATACATGTTGTAAGGCATGGGCGTCAAGCTCCCTTACTAGGTGTCCGCGGAGAAGTTGCATACCTTGTGACTCGTCAAGCCGCTTATTGACAAGCGCGATGTCCGCATCTGCCACATCAAGTTGCCGCTTCAGTTCGGCAAATTGATCAGTCCGGCTGGCCACCGGACGCTCCGCCACCTATATAGGACAGGCGACATCTTATAACTGAGATTATGATCCTCGGCGCGCTGTCACTTCCGACAACGTACTGAGTCTGAGGGGCTACTATCTATACAAGGCGCATTCTATATGCAAAACTGTCAGAAGACGCTCGCCCGAGCAGATCCTTCAGCTCCTCCGACCGTACACCAGTTGGGGCCGGACCTCCCGGCCCCGCCGGACTCGGGGAAACCCTCCGCGACGACACCTCGGCGTCATCCGCCCCGCGTGACGGTGCGGCAGATGGAGGCGTTTCGCTCTCCATCATCTCCAGACGAAGATCCCCCGAAGATGAACTCTGCTGAGAAGGGCTGAGATCCGAACTACAAGGTAAAACTTCGGTTATCTTCAGAAATAAAAACAGGGATGTCCCTTATTACAAAACTCCCCCTTCTACTTACGGCTCGCTGGAGGGCTGATTCCCTTGGGGAAATAGTGCAGCCGGGGTTTCTCCTGGCGTAGGACCCTCTGGTGAAGATTTCTTCCCCCGCTTTGAGGCCTTGGCCTCCGGATCTTCAGAAGCGGTCCTCTTCTCCCCCTGGAGGGAGGGATTCTCGATCCCCCGTTTCTTGAAAGTCTCCTTCGCGGAGGTAGTAGTTTCCCTATTCCCCCCTTTGCCCTCTTCCAAAGGCGCAGCCTCCAGCATCTTGGTTAACACAGGATCCGGCGTGGTCTCAGGGAGGGGGGCCGGACACCTTATTAGTTTTGCTTTCGCTATCCACTCCTGTTCAAGGGACAACTCTTTAAAGAGCAAGTTTATGATAAATGTACGGATAGTGTGTCCGGGCACAGGACTACTTACCTGAGTATCCGAGCGATTGCACAGGCCTGTGTCCTCGGTCAAGTCCGGACACATCTCTTGTGATCCAAAGAACAGTTTATACATCTCCACGGGCGTCGCGCCCATGAAGTGTTGAAGAGCTCGTGGTCCCTCTGGATTAAATTCCCACAGGCGGAGGGGGCGACGTTTGCAGGGTAGAAGGCGCCGAATCAGCATGACCTGCGCCACGACGACCAGATCGATCTCTCTCTCTTGGATGTCTCGAATACGGCCCTACAGCAGAGGAACATCCTTGGACGGCCCCCAGTCGAGCCCTTTGTTGACCCATGACGCCAGCCGTTGTGGAGGACCCGGGCGGAAGGCAGGTGGCGCCACCCATTTGGTGCCCCTGGGAGCGGTGATGTAAAACCACTCATGTTGCCATAAATCGAACGCCTCTTGAAAAGAGCCCTCAGGCCATGGAGCGTCAGCATTTTTGCTTATAACAACTCCTCCGCACTCTCTCTGCTGCCCCTTGATCATCTTCGGCTCTACTTTGAAGGTCTTGAGCCACAATCCGAAGTGAGGGGTAATGTGGAGGAAGGCTTCGCATACGACAATGAACGATGAGATGTGGAGGATGGACTCCGGATCCAAGTCGTGGAATTCCATCCCATAATAAAACATGAGCCCCCTCATGAAGGGGTCCATCGGGAAGCCTAAACCCCGAAGGAAGTGAGACACGAACACCACGCTCTCACCAGGCTCAGGAGTAGGAATAACCTGCCCTTGGGCAGGCAGCCTATGCGAAATTTCACCGGTTAGATACCTGGCTGCTCTCAGCTTTAGCACGTCTTCTTCCATGATGGAAGAAGGCATCCACCGGCCTAGTAGGTCGGAGCCGGACATCATCCAAGGTCCGAAGCGCCTGAATCTGGAGCTTTGGGTGTTGGAACTCGATGCGAGGGGCGGATTCGATTGAGATTGAAAGAAAGGAGCAGGACTTGGGCTCGTTATAAAGAGGTTGAATACCAAGAGCCCTCCCCGTGGCCGTTTGGGACTCACCTTCGATAGAGGGGGCGTGCCAACGGGCATGATTCGGTTACCCACACCCGTATTGATGAGAATCCCGGAATAAGGGGACACGATCTCTGCTTTGACAAGACGTGCCAAGGAAACCGCTTCGCTAAACGTGCTGAGGTGGAACAGTAAAAATGATTCGAATAAAGGCTTGGCCGTGGTGTGATGTCACGCCACGGAATACGTCAGCAGATTGAACTTGTGTAAATGATATTCTCTCTACGGTGGTATGTGGAACTTGTTTTGTAGAGCCGAACACTATCCTTGTGTTCAAAATCTTCTATGAAGTATTCGGAGGAGGAACCCGCCTTGCAATGCCGAAGACAATATGCGCGCCGGACTCGTCGTCATTGAAGCCTGGTTCAGGGGCTACTGAGGGATTCCTGGACTAGGGGGTGTCCAGATAGCCGAACTATCACCGTTGGCCGGACTCCTAGAGTATGAAGATACAAGATTGAAGACTTTGTCCCGTGTCCGGATGGGACTTTCCTTGGCATGGAAGGCAAGCTTGGCAATACGGATATGTAGATCTCCTACCATTGTAACCGACTCTGTGTAACCCTAGCCCTCTCCGGTGTCTATATAAACCGGAGGGTTTTAGTCTGTAGGACGAACAACAATCATACCATAGGCTAGCTTCTAGGGTTTAGCCTCTCTGATCTCGTCGTAGATCTACTCTTGTACTACCCATATCATCAATATTAATCAAGCAGGAGTAGGGTTTTACCTCCATCGAGAGGGCTCGAACCTGGGTAAAAACATCGTGTCCCTTGTCTCCTGTTACCATCCGCCTAGACGCACAGTTCGGGACCCCCTACCTGAGATCCGCCGGTTTTGACACCGATAACGGGCCTTTAACAGGCCGGAACTTCGGTCAGGCTAGATTATCATCATTTTTATATGGGTCATTAATGGGCCCGATATGACGTTGGGCCACATATGGCCCATGATTTTTGTCCGGCGTTAACAGGCCGAAAATGACAACAGGCCGAAAGTGGCCCAAATCTATAGTGGGCCTCTAACAGGTCGAATGTCAGACATGGCCGAATATGACCCAAATCCTTCACGGTCGTTTATGGGCCGAAAGTTTTGATGGCCTGTAAATGGGCCCAAATGAAGTCGGACCTTTAACAGGCCGGAAATACATCGGGCCATAATTCGGCCCAATTACTTAGCGGATTGTTAACGGGCCAGAAGTGACCATGGGCCGCGATGATGACAAGTTCAGGACAGGCCGTTGACAGGCCGGCCCATTATGGTCTGCAGAATCTTGTGGGCCTTTAGCTGGGCCGGCCCATTGTGGTCCGCAAAATCTTGTGGGCCTTTAGCTGGGCCGGCCCATTATGGTCTGCAAAATCGTGTGGGCCTTTAGCTGGGCCGGCCCATTATGGTCCGCTAAATTTTGTGGGTCTTTAGCTGGGCCGACCCATTATGGTCCGCTAAATCTTATGGGCCTTTGGTTGGGCCGGCCCAATTAAACTTTATGGGCCACTTTTGGGCCGGTCCACGTGTCAACATATCATAGGCCAATCTCGACTGTTGGATGAGTGACACATGTGCCAACGCGGAGCTGACGCGTGGATCCGTCAGCCAATGAGAATTTTACACGTGGAAAATCGGCAATGGTCGTGGCTGTTAGCGGGTTATCGGATCCAAAAAATGGACCCGATAGGTTAACGGCGGTTAACGGCGTCCCGTTACGGTGGATGCCACGTGTCGGTCACCCTTGACGAAAGCACTTCTATGACGCACGATTTATCATCATGGAAGTGGACACTTCCATGATGATAATTTTGGTAATGTCATGGAACACTTCTACGACAGCACAGGTATGACTATCTTGATTCTGTCATAAATTTGTCATGGATGTACATGCATGACATAAAACGTGACCTACTGTGACAAACACGTATCATCACGGAAGTGTATTTTTTTTGTAGTGTGTTAAGTTGAACCTTTTCTGTTGTGTTCCTTAATCAAAAACAGTTTGTCCGAGTGAACCTTATGTCATATATCACACACACCTTGATCTAGCTAACCATTTCTGTTGCACTCCCTAATAGCAAACAGTGAAGGAAATATGCCCTAGAGGCAATAATAAAGTTGTTATTTTATATTTCCTTATTCATGATAAATGTTTATTATTCCTGCTAGAATTGTATTGACCGGAAACTTGATACATGTGTGAATACATAGACAAAACAACGTGTCCCTAGTATGCCTCTACTAGACTAGCTCGTTAATCAAAGATGGTTAAGTTTCCTAGCCATGGACATGAGTTGTCATTTGATAACGGGATCACGTCATTAGTGGAATGATATGATGGACAAGACCCATCCATTAGCTTAGCATAATGATTGTTCAGTTTTATTGCTACTACTTTCTTCATGTCAAATATATATATATATATATATATATATATATATATATATATATATATATATATATATTCCTCCGACTATGATATTATGCAACCCCCGGACACCGGGGGAATGCCTTATGTGCTATCAAACGTCACAACGTAAATGGGTGATTATAAAGATGCTCTACAGGTATCTCTGACGGTGTTTGTTGGGTTGGCATAGATCAAGATTAGGATTTGTCACTCTGGGTATCGGAGAGGTATCTCTAGGCCCTCTCGGTAATGCACATCATATGAAGCCTTGCAAGCAATGTTACTAATGAGTTAGTTGCGGGTAGATGCACTACGGAACGAGTGAAGAGACTTGCTGGTAACGAGATTGAACTAGGTATGAAGATACCGACGATCAAATCTTGGGCAAGTAACATACCGATAACAAAGGGAATAACCATATTTACATCGCAGTTCGACCGATAAAGATCTTCATAGAATATGTGGGAACCAATATGAGCATCCAGGTTCCTCTATTGGTTATTGACTGGAGAGGTGTCTCGGTCAGGTCAACATAGTTCTCGAACCCGTAGGGTCCGCACGCTTAACGTTCGATGACGATTGGTATTATATGAGTTATGTGTTTTGGTGACCGAAGGTTGTTTGGAGTCCCGCATGAGATCATGGACATGAAGAGGGGTCTCAAAATGGTCGAGAGGTAAATATTGATATATTGGAAGGTTACATTCGGACACCAGAATGGTTTCGGGAAGTTTCAGATGATTTTCCGAGTACCGGGAGGTTACCAGAACCCCTCAGGGAAGTAATGGGCCAACATGGGCCATAGGAGAGAGGGGAGCCATCCCACAAGGGGTGGCCGCGCCCCCTCCCATGGGGAGTCCGAATTGTACTAGGGGAGGGGGCGTGCCCCCCCTTTCCTTCTCCGATTCCCTCTCCTTTCCCCTTTTCCCCTCTGGAAAGAAGGAAAAAAGGGGGGTGAATCCTACTAGGAGTGGAGTCCTAGTAGGACTCCCCCCCCATGGCGCACACCCCTGGTAGCCGGCCTCCTCCCCCTCCTTTATATACGGGGACAGGGGGCACCCCAAAGGCACAACAGTTATTCTCTTAGCCGTGTGTGATGCCCCTCTCCACCATTTACTCCTCTGATAGTATCATCATAGTGCTTAGGTGAAGCCCTGCGCGGATCACATCACCAACACCGTCATCACGCTGTCGTGCTAATAGAACTCATCGACTCCATTGACACTCTGCTGGATCAAGAGTTCGAGGGCCATCATCGAGCTAAACGTGTGCAGAACTCGGAGGTGCCATACGTTCGGTACTTGATAGGTTGACTCGAGAAGACGTTCGACAACATCAACCGTGTTATGTTAACGCTTCCGCTTTCAGTCTATGAGGGTACATGGACACACTCTTCCCCTCTCGTTGCTATGCATCTCCTAGATAGATCTTGCCTGAGCGTAGGAATTTTTTTTAATTGCATGCTAAATTTCCCAACAGTGGTATCAGAGCAAGGCATATGCATAGATGATATGCACGTGTAGAACACAAAGAGTTGTCAGCGGTGATCATCATAATGCTTACCACCAATGTCTTATTTTGATTCGGTGGTATTATTGGATGAAGCGGCCCAGACCAACCTTACATGACCGCGCTCATGAGACCGGTTCCACCGACAGAAATGCAACTAGTTTTACATAAAGGTGGCTGGCGGGTGTCTGTTTCTCCAACTTTAGTTGAATCGAATTTGACTGCGGTCGGTCCTTGTAAAGGTTAAAACAGCAAACTTGATAAATCACCATTGTGGTTTTGGTGCTGCAGGTATGTACGGTTCATGCTAGAAGCCCGTAGCAGCCACGCAAAACTTGCAACAAACAAAGTAGAGGACGTCTAACTTGTTTTTGCAAGGCATGTTGTGATGTGATATGATCAAGACATGATGTGATATAAAGATTGTTGTATGACATGATCATTTTTTCTAGAAGTTATCGGCAACTGGCAGGAGCCATATGGTTGTCGCTTTATTGTATGAAATACAAACGCTATGTAATTGCTTTACTTTATCACAAGCAATAGCGATAGTCGTAGAAGAAATGGTTGGCAAGACGACCACAATTGTACGATGGAGATCAAGGTGTCAAGCCGGTGACGATGGAGATCATGATGTTGCTTTGGTGATGGAGATCAAAAGCACAAGATGATGATGTCCATATCATGTCACATATTTTGATTGCATGTGATGTTTATCTTTGATGCATCTTATTTTGCTTAGTACAGCGATCGCATTATAAGATGATCCCTTACTAAATTTCAAGGTATAAGTGTTCTCCCCGAGTATGCACTGTTGCGAAAGTTCTTCGTGCTGAGACACCACATGATGATCGGGTGTCATAAGCTCTACATTCAAATACAATAGGTGCAAGCCAGTTTCGCACACGCGAATACTCGGGTTAAACTTGACGAGCCTAGCATATACAGATATGGCCTCGGAACACTGGAGACCGAAAGGTCGAACGTGAATCATATAGTGGATATGATCAACATAGATATGTTCACCACTGATGACTACTCCATCTCACGTGACGATCGTACATGGTTTAGTTGATTTGAATCATGTATCATTTAGATGACTTGAGGGATGTCTATCTAAGTGGGAGTTCTTAAGAAATATGATTAATTGACCTTTAATTTATCATGAACTTAGTCCTGATAGTATTTGCAAATTATGTTATAGATCAATAGCCCGCGTTGTAGCTTCCCTATGTTTATTTGATATGTTCCTGTCAGGACCGGATTTTCGGGATATTGATTTCCAGAAAATGGCCCTTGTGCTCACCAGCCCCAGGATTACTGTTAGCTGATGAGGCACCAACTTGATACAGAAATTCCAAGCAAAATACAAAATATGCAGTAGAAGACCATTCTGGCCTATGAGTACAACAAATGGTTTCTAGTGGTTGATGGCGGAAGCGGTTTGTGGATCATCAGCGTCTATGGGACTCCATTTCCCACAGGAACAACTGACCAGGTTAACTCCTATCTTCGCGAGGCTGCTAAAACCATTGCTTAGTTTCCGGGGCTGTCATCGCAACGCTCCTCTCCAAGCAAGAAATCTGGCCAAGACAATAGCCAGGGACAAGCCAGTGAGTACTTTGAATGTACTCGCAAACATTATGAACACGGGTATAATATAACAAACGATAATCATGCTCTGAATTACTCTATGATCACAATGTCAGTCATATAATAAAATCCATGATGCATGCAAACAGGTTATTTATATGCAACATGAATATGCAATAATGGAGTAGAAATAACATGCACCAATCGGGTGTCTGAAGTGACGCCTTGAAAGGATCATGATATGAAGCATGCCACAGTCGGGCGTCTCAGCGACACCACATAAAGGGCTTATAAGGTAAATAAATAACTAGCAGGCCACAGTCGGGCGTCTCAGCGACACCACATAAAGGGCTTATAAGGTAAATAAATAACAAGCAGGCCACAGTCGGGCGTCTCAGCGACACCACCTAAAGGGCTTATACAGAAAACAATCAGGGTGAATATCCAGGAGGTAGAACCGTCCCAGGGATACTCAATAAATCAAGTAATGAAAATAGTTAGTCCACAATAATAATAATCATAATCATCATATGTCACCGGTCATAATCACTTTTCTGGTTTAGTAGTTTCTCCTCCGAAGACCGACACTAAGACCGACACTTGACCCGACCCAGACTGTAGTCCTTAACCATGGACACAACTATTCGAATAGATATTATCTCTGCAGAGGGTGTACTCTTTACCCACGAGTAACGGATTCCTTTAGTCCATCGGGATTGATTCCGTCTACGGTATTTTAATTGAAAACACACCTGACTTGCACACACCAGCTTAACTTACCGGTGTCTGGAATCACCCACGACAGCTGCCAAGTAAAACTCTAAGTGGGGAGGCTACAACCTCGCATAGCATGGGATCAAATTTATGACGCGCGATCTAAGGGGTGCCCCCCTCTCGGTCCCAACCGGAAACACCCATGCCCCCGGACCAGGTGGCCTGCCTACCGGATGCAGCCGGTATCTTCCACCATGGCCTCTTTGTACGGTGTGTGCCAAGAAAGGGGTTAACAACTTACTGAACCGTACCCTACCTGTGGCAGGGACAAGTGGTAGTACGAAAACAAGTATGGGGGTTACTGGAACAAGACTCGATCTACGGTCGACTCAGGAGGTTTATAAATTCCCTGCATGATATGTGTAACCAATATATATTCCAACTAACAAAATCACCACTCATTATACCTCACCATGCCATACCGGACATAACCGTCCCGACGGAGACCGGAGACAAGCTCACGCCTACCCAAGGCAGAGGCTTTCCCGGATTTCTTTCCGGCATGCATGCAAGGCATACGAGGACGATTGTCATCACAAGTATATTTGTTTCCAACAGCAAGGAAATCTCCAATATGCCTTCATGCAAATGATCGTGTCACCACATAAAATAACGAGTTCTCCGTATTAGGGTGGTGTTATAATCGTGTCAAGAAACACACAAAAATATTATGCCAGGGTTCAAAATGCTTGCCTTCAAGGGTATGCAAGTGGGGGTGCATATTTGAAAATTGCCTTCTTCTTCAAAAACCTATTTTTGAAATTATTCAAATTAACACATAATTTTAAAACAGTACAAAAAAGTTGTCTAAAAAATTTTCCAATAAATCTTAAAATAAACTAGACTAAATTTGAGAGAGGCGGGAAAAAGAATCAACTCATTTGGAGTTTTATTTAAAAAGATATCGCCACTCAAAGTTTAGTCAAATTCTATTTTTTTAACAAAAAAGAAAAACGATTCAAATATATACACGTCAAAGACGTACTCTGGGAATATGCCTCCACTTACGCATGCATGGACCGATGTTGGGTCACTGATGGTGGGCCCGTCTGGCCCACTAGTCAGGTTTGACCAGTCCACGCGCGCGTCGTCCCCTCTGACCGAACAGACACTACTAGGGAAAAGCCTATACACAGAATCTTACCAGCAGCGCTCTTCAAAATACCACGCTACTGCTACTTAGCAGCAGCGCGTGTCTACCAAACGCGCTGCTGACTTGGAGTAGCAGTAGCGCGTGTATCGCATACAGCGCTACTGCTATAGTTGCCATGACCTTGCCCCCCCCCCCCCCGCTAGCTATAGCAGTAGCGCACTTTACTGTAGAGCGCTACTGCTACTCAGGTTAGCTGTAGCGTGTTTTGGCAAACGCACTACAACTATCCCTACCTTATCCCCACGCGCACGACCGGCCCTCTCACTCACACTCTCACTCTCGCCCGCGTCAACCATCGTCATCCATCGTCGCCGTCGCCGCCTTCGTCCGTCCGCCGCCGAGGTACTCCCCTCCTTCCGTCCCTCCTCCATCCTCCTCGCACATCCTCCCTCCGCCTGCGGCCGCCCCTCCCTCCTCCGCCGCCGCCCTCCTCCCTCCGCCTGGGGCCGCCCCTCCTCCCTCCTCCGCTGGCAGCCCTCTTCCCACCGCCCTCGACCTCGCTGCCCCTAGCTACCTCTCCGTCGCCCCCCACCCCCTGCCACTAGTTAGTACTAGATTTAGTAGTAGTAGATGTTAATTTAGGGTTAGCTAGTACTAGATGTTGCTTAGTTAGTACTAGATTTTTAGTAGTAGTAGTTGTAGTTGAACTACTTTAGTTGTAGTTGAACTAGTTTAGTAAGTAAATTAATAAACTAGTTGAACTAGTTGAATTAACAGAACTAATCTATTTTTAGTAAGATAATTAATATAACTAGTTGAACTACTTTATTTTTAGAAAGAACTAGTTTTTTTTCTATTTATAGTAAGTTTATATTTAGTAAGAACTAGTTGAATTAATAAAACTAGTTGAACATGTCATGTTTGTTGTTAGTGATAACTTATATGGTTTCAGGTGACCTCCGCCGTCCCCGTCACCGACCCCCTCTGACATCCCCGCCGTCGTCCCAGTCACCGACCCCCTCTGACATCGAGGTGAGACCAGCCAAATATCCTTGTATATCTTGTGTTGTTGCTCAAATTGGATATGTGGTTGCACAAGTGGCCGTTCATGTTCAGTTTACATCTGCGAGTGGCCTATGTTTTGCCGGAGTGTTGATTAATTTCCGTTCCGGCAAATTTCAGGCGCTCGATATGTCCTTTTTTAGCAAAGGTCATGCCGGATTTTGTCGTGAATTCTGGCATGACTTGTGCTAGAATATGTACAAGTTTAATCTTTGAATTATGATTGTAGGAAATGTCGTACTCGGACAATGACGGTCTCCCGGGGGAGTGTAGCTGGTGCCACGACGATCGAGGTATGTGCGACAGGTTCGTTCGGCTAGACGAAGATCGGCGCTTCAGCATTAAGCTCGAGGAGACCTTCGATTGTGAAACGGTATGCAACAACGACAAGTGTTTTTTTCTCCATTAAGCATGACTTCAACTATTTCAACGTCTAATTTTCATATTTTACAATTCGACTAGCTTATCCCATGCCATGCAAGACGCTATGTCTTGGAGAGGATGGGTTTTGAAGACCATGAAAATTTCGAAACAAAGAAAATACACCTAAGGACCCATCATGATATGGATTTTGAAGTAAACCTGTGCAATGCTCAGAGCGTAACCCATTTTTGTTGCCAAAATTGGGAAGCACTTTGCAAAATGTATGGTTTTTATGAGGGTATGATTGTCACCATGGATCTTGGTGATCCTGACAGCGGGGAAGACAATATGGACATTAGGGTCCTTGTTGATACGCTTCCGATTGTACCGCTATGTGAGTTTCTCAAACATAGTTATTAACTAATTTATATTGTTTATTTCAAAATAGTTGATAGCTTATTTCCATTGACAGCTTATTTTGATTCTTCAAAGACTGTGCGGAAGATGGTAGATAAAACCCACTACACCGAAGGCACCCAATTAACGTATAAGGAGAAAAATCATCTGATCGCATTTTGTACTCTTCTTGATAATTACAATGACTATTATCGAACTCCTCCAAATTATGGTGAATACGTGCCACTAGTGCATGTGTTGAACAACGATAACTTCTCTGGAGATACCCTGGTAAGATTTTTTACTATTACGACATCCGTGCATTTTTTGCATACTTCTAAAACTAGTACATCATTGCTAACTACAAAGTTATTATTATGTTTTTCAACAGAAACTCCCGATGGATTATGTGCCTCATCTGATGTCTCTGCATGGTCGCCTCTCAGTTCTGAACATACTGCCAGGTAAATCTACGGAGCTCACCTGTGCATATTGGATTTCTAAAACCCGTGAACACATGATCATCAGAGAATGGAAGAAATGTATGGACATTCGCAAGGAGGTTCTTGGAAGTAACATTCAGCAAAAGGCAAGAATGGGAGACAGGCTAATCTCCATTCTCCATAATGGAGAGTCAGGGGCTATCTTGTTTTTTGTTATTTTACCTTAGAAAATGTAGTAGGTCTTAATCGAATGTAATAGGTCCTATGAGGTACAATATGTTTATTATGTGGTAATGTGTTAGAGTTGATAATGATGATCTTGAGGAGGTGTTATGTGATGTCAATGATGAAAACGATGATATTGAGGAGGTGTTATATGGCAATGATGTATTATGATGCTAAGTTGTTAATGATATGATGATGATGATGATATTATTATATCATTGGGTGAAAGAACCGCGGATTAGTTTCAAGTGGATGGACATCCACTTGAAACTAGTCCACGGTTCTTTCACCCCATGATGTAATAACTCATTATGATGTAAAAACAATCTCTAAATTCCTGTTATATGAAAACTTGTGTAAAGGTGTATGAATACAACATGAAAAAGAAAAGAAATAAAATACTAAATAATAGTAGTAGCACGGGTAAGGAGAAGCGCTACTACTAATTACCAGTAGCGATGTTCTAAAGAACCGCTGCTACTAAGTCAATTTAGCAGTAGCGTGTGTCAAGACGCGCAATTGCTAAGCATTAGCTGTAGCGCCTTATCAGTAGCGCTCCTGCCCGCGCTACTGATAGGCCCAAAACCCGCGCTACTGCTAGGCTTTTCCCTAGTAGTGAGAGGCGGAGCTCCGCGCGAGGCTCACCGGCGAATGGAGGCATCCCTCGGTGATCTGATCACATGGGTGTGCTCAGGTGGTCGAGACGAACCCATGGGTACCCGCCATGGTCGCCGATGTGGACGGAGTCGCCGGCGACGGGCTTCGCGGCGGAGATGGCTTCAGGAGGGACTGGGGGTCTGGGCTAGGGTGGCTCCCGGTCGGGGCTAAGGTAATGGGAGGCTCCGCACAATCACGTGGAGTCGGGCGGTGGCACTGGATGGACGGGAGGGGCTTTGGTTGCGACGAACGGCGCTGGGGCGTGGCGGTGGCCGAACCGGCCGGAGTCGGTGAAGACGACTTTCCCCCGACGATTGCTGGCTATGGGGGTGCTATGGGAGTGGCCTGAGGCTGCCTGAGTGGCTGGACGAGCCCGGGGGCCGCCTTTTATAGCACAACGAGGTCGGTTCCACGGTGGTGGATAAGGATGCCGGCGACCGTCGTTCTGTAGCTTGCAGGGCATCGTGGCGGTGACGAGCACTTGCAGACGAGCATGAGGATAAGCTTGGACTGCTCCAGGGGCAGCTAGCGCGTTGGTGTAGCTCGGGCGGCGCCGACCAGCGCAGGGGCTGTCGGGCGGCAGTGGCGGCTAGCTTCTGGCTTGCCGGAGACGTGGCGAAGGGTTGTGGTGCTCGTGAGGGGGTACAGGTCGAGGCTTGGCCCTACGCTGCGAGTGGCAGAGGGTTAGGATAAGCTCGAGGGAACAGACCAGGGGCGCGGCAGCTCGGGCGCGGCACGTGCAAAACGCGCACTCTGGGCGCGCCCAGAGCACGCGCACCAGGTGCTCGACGAAATGCCAGTGCATGCTACAGGGCTTGGGTGAGGCTGGCACTTAGCAGACCCAGGTTAGGGGTAGCTAGGAGTTTAGTGGACAAGGATGCTAGGTCAGTGGATCAAGTCCACAATGCTAACTAGAAACCATGCCAAAACTGGCCATGCACACAAGGTGTTTGACAGAATGTCAAGGGCACCTAGGCATTTCTTGGAGTGGCCAAAACCTCCAGATCCTAGTCTCTTTAGAAGGTAAAGAAGGTGGCAAGGTTAGTTTGTCAAAGCTAGAAACTTGTTAGTGCAAGATTTTAAGAAGACCAATTCTAGATAGAAAGTTAAGGGCACCATTTCATGGACCAAAAATCTCCCAATGGATCCAATCTCCTGGACTTAAGGGTTTGGTAAGGTGTACTATAAGCAGGAGAAAGCTCATGGGTAAAGGAGCAAGTTAAAAGATGGTTGCAGTACAAATCATCAAGTTGGACCAGAATGAAAATGAGGATGATTTACTCAATTTTTTCAAAGAGTGTCAATGGATTTTTGCATAAAGTTGAATAATACACTCCTATTAACAACCCATAATTTTGGTAGAAGTTTTAAAGAAATATTCAAATAGGTTGCAGCGCAAAAGTGAGATTTGACCAGATTTGAAAACTTGGTGTAGGACTCAAAATATCCAATGAATGAAACATATTTTTGCATAAAAGTGATCTAGGGACATCATATGTCATCCCCAAATTTTGGTGGAATTTTCAAATGAATTTATCAAAGGGTTGCAGTGCAAATGGGACCTTAAAACTCATGAAAAACTATTTTAGAGAAGTAAAGCTCAGGGAAAAATAATTATATAAATAATCCTTACTGATAAAAGAAGTGTTTTATTTGAGAGGGTAAATAAGTCCAAAAATGATTGAAAAGTTTTCACTTGGTGTAAAAACTCCATAATAATAGAGAAAAGAATGGTTCTGAAATTGAAAGAAAATCCAGAAAATAAAAGTTTAAGTTTCCTGGCAAAATTTTAATTAATAAAACAAGGTTAAAATTTTGGGGTGTCACAGTTCCTAGAGAAAACTAAGTTGAAACATGATAGTAGAAATTATGCGGACTGGGTCCATGATCTGAGGTTTATCCTCATTGCTGCACAGAAGAATTATGTCCTTGATGCACCGCTCGGTGTACCACCTGCCCCAGCAACCGCAGACATTGTGAATGTCTGGCAGTCGCGTGTTGATGACTACTTGATAGTTTAGTGCACCATGCTTTACGGCTTAGAACCGGGACTTCAAAAAGGTTTTGAACGCCATGGAGCATATGAGATGTTCCAAGAGGTAAAATTGGTATTTAAGACTCATGCCCGTGTCAAGAGGTATGAGACCTCTGACAAGTACTTCGTCTACAAGATGGAGGAGAATATCTCAACCAATGAGCATGTGCTCAGAATGTCTGAGTACTACAATTGTTGAATCAAGTGGGAGTTAATCTTCCAGATAAGATAGTAATTGACTGATTTCTCTAGTCACTATCACCAAGTTACTGGAACTTCATGATGAACTATAATATGCAAGGAATGATGAAAACGATTCTCGGGCTCCTCGTTATGCTGAAACCGATGAAGGTAGAAATCAAGAAAGAGCATCAAGTGTTGATGGTTAACAAGACCACTAGTTTCAACAAAAAGGGCAAGGGAAAGAATGGGAACTTCAAGAATAATGGCAAGCAAGTTGTCACTCCCGTGAAGAAGCCAAAAGCTGGACCTAAGCCTGAAACTGAGTGCTTCTACTGCAAAGGAAATGGTAACTGTAAGTGGAACTACTCCAAATATTTGGCGGATAAGAAAGATGGCAAAGTGAACAAAGGTATATTTGATATACATGTTATTGATGTGTACCTTGCTAGTGCTCATAGTAGCCCCTGGGTATTTGATTCCTGTTCGGTTGCTAAAGATTAGTAACTCAAAATAGGAGTTCCATGATAAATAGAGACTAGTTGAGGGCGAAGTGGCGATGAGTGTTAGAAGTGGTTCCAAGATTGATATGATCATCATCGCACACTCCCTATAATTTCGGGATTAGTGTTGAACCTAAAAGAATGTTATTTGGTGTTTGCGTTGAGCATGAATATGATTAGATCATGTTTATTGCAATACGATTATTCATTTAAGACAGAGCGTAATTGTTATTCTGTTTACATGAATAAAAACCTTCTATGGTCATACACCCAATGTTAATGGTTTATTGAATCTCGATCGTGGTGATACACATATTCATAATATTGATGCCAAAAGATGCAAAGTTGATAATGATAGTGCAACATATCTGTGGCACTGCCGTTTAGGTCATATCGGTGTAAAGCGCATGAAGAAACTCCATGCAGATGGACTTTTGGAATCACTTGATTATGAATCATTTGATACTTGCGAACTGTGCCTCATGGGCAAGATGACTAAAACTCCGTTCTCCAGAACAATGGAATGAGATAATGACTTATTGGAAATAATACATACCGATGTATGCGGTCCAACGAGTGTTGAGGCTCGTGGTGGGTATCGTTATTTCCTGACCTTCACAGATGATTTGAGCATATATGGGTATATCTAATTAATGAAACACAAGTCTGAAACATTTGAAAAGTTCAAAGAATTTTGGAGTGAAGTGGAGAATCATCGTAACAAGAAAATCAAGTTTCTACGATCTGATCATGGAGGAGAATATTTGAGTTATGAGTTTGGCCTTCATTTAAAACAATGTGGAATAGTTTCACAGCTCACACCACCTGGAACACCACAGCGTAATGGTGTGTTCGAACGTTGTAACCGCACTTTATTAGATATGGTGCGATCTATGGTGTCTCTTGCCGATTTACCACTATTGTTTTGGCGATATGCATTAGAGACAACTGCATTCACATTAAACAGGGCACCGTCAAAATCCGTTGAGATGACACCGTATGAACTATGGTTTGGCAACAAACCTAAGTTGTCGTTTCTTAAAGTTTGGGAATGCGATGCTTATGTCAAAAGGCTTCAGCCTCATAAGTTCGAACCTAAATTGGAGAAGTGCGTCTTCATAGGATACCCTAAGGAAACAATTGGGTACACCTTCTACTATAGATCCGAAGGCAAGATCTGTGTTGCTAAGAACGAAACCTTTCTAGAGAAGGAGTTTCTCTCAAAAGAAGTGAGTGGGAGGAAAGTAGAACTTGATGAGGTAATTGTACCTACTCTCAATTTGGAAGGTAGCTCATCCGAGAAATCTGTTCCCGTGATGCCTACACCAACTGGAGAGGAAGCTAATGATAAAGATCATGAAACTTCAGATCAAGTTGCTACAGAACCTCGTAGGTCAAACAGAGCATGATCCGCACCAGAGTGGTACGGTGATCCTGTTCTGGAGGTCATGTTGCTCGACCATGACGAACCTACAAACTATGAAGAAGCTATGATGAGCCCAGATTCCGACAGATGTCTTGAGGCCATGAAATCTGAGATAGGATCCATGTATGATAACAAAGTGTGGACTTTGGTGGACTTTCTCGATGATAGGCAAGCCATTGAGAATAAATGGATCTTAAAGAGGAAGACGGACTCCAATGGTAGTGTCACTATCTACAAAGCTCGACTTGTCGCAAAAAGTTTTTCGACAAGTTCAAGGTGTTGACTACAATGAGATTTTCACAACCGTAGCGATGCTTAAGTCCGTCTGAATCATGTTAGAAATTGCCATATTTTATGATATCTGGAAAATGTTAAAACTGCATTCCTTAAGTGGATATCGCTAAGAAGAGTTGTATATGATGCAACCAGAAGGTTTTGTCGATCCTAAAGGTGCTAACAAGGTCTGCAAGCTCCAGCGATCCATCTATGGACTGGTACAAGCATCTCGGAGTTGGAATATACACTTTGATGAGTTGATCAAAGCATATAGTTTTATATAGACTTGCGGTGAAGCCTGTATTTACAAGAAAGTGAGTAGGAGCACTACAACATTTCTGATAAGTATATGTGAATGACATATTGTTGATCGGAAATGATGTAGAATTTTCTGGAAAGCATAAAGGAGAGTTTGAAAGGAGTTTTTTCAAAGGAAGACCTCGATGAAGTTGCTTACATATTGGGCATCAAGATCTATAAAGATAGATCAAGACGCTTAATAAGATTTTCAACAAGTACAACCTTGACAAGATTTTGAAGTAATTCAAAATGTAACAATCAAAGAAGGAGTTCTTGCCTATGTGGCAAGGTGTAAAGTTGAGTAAGACTCAAAACCCGACCACAACAGAAAATAGAAAGAGACCGAAAGTCATTCCCTATGCCTCAGCCATACGTTCTATATAGTATGTTATGTTGTGTACCAGGCCTATTGTGAATCTTATCATGAGTTTGGCAATGGGGTACGATAGTGACTCAGGAGTGGATCACTGGACAGCAGTCAAAGTTATCCTTAGTTACCTAAGAGGACTAAGGAAATATTTCTCGGTTATGGAGGTGATAAAGACTTTGTCGTAAAGAGTTACGTCAATGCAAGCTTTTACACCTATCTGGATAACTCTGAATCTCAATCTGGATACATATTTAAAGTGGGAGCAATTAGCTAGAGTAGCTCCATGCAGAGCAGTGTAGACATAGAAAATTTGCAAAATACATACTGTAGACGCTCAAAAAGGGCATGATCGCAAAGAGTGACTTGAGGCTGTAGTAAGATGAGGTCAAATGTATGAGTTCATGTCACCATTTGATGGCTCTCTTCAAGATAATCAAAGTAAATGTGAAGATGGATCAAAACGGAGCTCAAGTGTAAAAGATATGCCAATTTCGGAGATACTCGTGTTGACACCAGATTAGAAAATGGCATGAAACCTAACGAATATGGCCTCTGATGGAAAAAGTTAAAACAGAAAAGTTCTTCATCTCGTCGAAACGATCGATTTTGATATAAAAATCGTTCCAATCCGAGTTCGTATGCAAAAGTTAGAGCCATCGGAATACAGCCCTGTCAAGAGGCAAAAAATGGCGCGCCCCACCAGACACCCTGTCTGATGGGTAGCGCGAGGGATAGCCTGTTTTGCGCGACCGATTTGACCCTCAAGATGACCTCTGATCAAAAAACGTTCAACATAAAAGTTGTTCGTCTCGTCGAAACGGTCAAGATTCCTTTTGGGCTCGTTTCCATCCGAGATCGTTTACCACCACAAAAAAGACCCGCAAGGTGCAGCCAGTCTAAACCGAACAGTTTTGGAAAGTTCGGGCAAAACCAATCCGAATTTGGCTAGGGTTTTGGACGTGAATCCAAGCCTTTTCCTTGCACGGGAAGTCCAGCCGCCTCTTATATACCTAAGGGGTGACGGCCGATTGAACAACACACAATCGAACAATCAATCTACTTTTTACCCTAGTTTTACATCTCTCCCTTGTTCTTTCTCTCTCGTTCTTCGTTCGTTCTTCGTTGAAGGGCAGCGATCCTCGAGGCTCTAGGGGCGGGCGAACCGACCTAGGGCAGCCCATAGCCGCCGCGCGTCCAGACGGGGTCCCTCCCGGGCGCGTGGGGTTTCAGGTGCTCAAAAGCGCCCGCCGGATTGCTTGCGTACCGCTTCCGGACGGGTCTCCTTCGACGTGAGCTGCGGTGCATCACCCTCGGCGTTGGAGGTACACGGTGACGTGTTCGTGTGCGAACACACTTTTTGGCGACTCCGTTGGGGAAGAAAGATCAAGAATCATCATCAACCATGTCTAATCTCCCCAAGCCCTCAGAAGTTGACGCCGATAACATCATTAAGCCCGGTCTTGATGAACTATCGGATGAACATCGCCAAGCCTACGAAGCGCGCAAGAAGCAGCGTGAAGAGGCTTTTGAGGCGCTCAAGAAGAAGCGCGAGGAGGAGGATTTGGAAGCGTTCCTTTCAAGTTTCAAGAAGGACCGTCAAGGCAACATCACTCCGGTTGGAAACGTCAATTTTCCTCCCCTCCTCGACGAACAAGATGTAATCACTGTGAGTAAAGTTTTTTCTCCAGAGCAAGTGGCTGTGATTGAAAGTCTTGTTAGTAAGGGTAATGTGATGGCATACAATTCTTTTTTGGCTAGTGCTAATGCTCAGAAAAATATGCCTCCATCATCTAGTGGTACTGTTGGTATATCTGAAAACCCTAGTCCAATTTTACCTATTTCATCGGCACCACCTATGCAACAACAATATAATATGCCGTTGAATTTTTGCCCTACTCAAACCAACCAGCTTGTGACTGCATCTACATACCCTAATCCTATTATGAGTATGCCCAATTCAGCGTCAACACCGAATCACTTTGTCACACCACCCATAGGTGCAAGCATGTTTGGTCTTCCGCCGAATTATGGTTCGGCGCCCATCCCACAAGTTGCACCAATAGCTAGTACTCAGGTTGCTCCTATGTCATTGCCACAAACATCTTCATCTACCTCGGATCCAATTTTAGCTAAATTAAGGGAGGATTTGCATAAGATGTTTCAAGAAACTTTCGGAAACGAGCCGAAAGTAAAGAGTCGTGTGTATCAAAAGCCTTATCCTGAACACTTCGATGCAATTTCTTACCCTCAAGGTTACAAGGTTCCTGATTTTGTTAAATTTAGTGGTGAGGGTACGAAAACAACTTGGGAGCATGTGAGTCGGTATCTAGCACAGTTGGGTGAAGCAAGTTCCATGGAAGAATTGAAAGTGCGTTTATTTCCATTATCTTTAACTGGTACCGCATTTTCATGGTTTGCGGCTTTACCACATGGCTCAATTCTCTTATGGTCGCAATTAGAGCAAAAGTTTCATGATCACTTTTATAGCGGTGATAATGAGCTAAAGTTGTCACATCTTACATCGGTTAGACAGAAACATGATGAATCGGTCACCGATTATGTCAAGAGATTTAGAGATATAAAAAACCGATGTTATAGCTTAGTGATAACTGAGAGAGACTTGGCAGATCTTGTTCTTAATGGTTTGAAAACTCACATTAAAGAGAGGCTCGAAAGTTATGAGTTTTTGAGCATTAATCAAGTCTTACAAAAAGCTTTGGCCCAAGAGAGTCGAAGTAAAGAGGTCCATAGGTCTACAACCGATCGTCCTAGAATGCATATGGTTGAACACAATGATGATAATTCGGACGATGAGGTTGATGTCTATACTACTGAATTTGTTTGGTCCTCAAAGGCCAAACCCTATATGTGCAATGCTCTTAAGCCGATTCGCAAGAATCGTGATGAGGAGATGAGGTTTACTTTTGATATATCAAAGTGTGATAAAATATTTGATGCACTCTTGCAAGATAAGATGATTAGAATATCACACACCATACCGTCGTTTGAGGAGCTGAAACGGCGTGCTTATTGCAAGTACCATAATTCATTTTCTCATGCTACTAACGATTGCAATGTTTTCCGACGACAGATACAATCGGCCATTAATGACGGATGATTGAATTTTGCTGAGATGCAAGTTGATAAACAGCCCTTCCCGATAAACACCATGGACTTGGAGGGAAAGAAAATGTTGATTCGGCCTAGCATAGCCGAATCTGCTAATAAAGATAATGTTGTTATTGGTGAACCCAGGAATAGCAAGGAGGGCGACAAGGTCTTGGGAAGAAAGATTGTGCTTGAGAAGCAACCCGATGGCAAGGAAGTGTTGAAGATCACTATAAAAAATGCCACACTCGGGGGGCAACCACAAGTACAAGAGGATGCTCATGTTAAATTGATCAAGCCCAAGAATTCAGAAGTTGGCAAGTGGAAAAAGAATGAAACTAAGAACAAGAGAATCAAGCCAACTTTTGATATGTTGCTATCCAAATATGCAAGTCAAGCGGCCGGTTCTAGCTCTAATCGGCCATCACATTCAAAGCGTTCAAGATTGCCTCCGGAGCAAGAGTTTCAACGATATGCAAGGCCATATGTGTCAGGGGCACCGACACCATGGATGTCACAACCCTCCTATGCGCCATATTACATGAGAGGCTTCGGTGGAGGATGGGGGCAGCCCCCAATGGCTCCTTATGCTTTCCATATGGGGTGGGCAGCACCTAGAAGGCCTGCTCGTGAGAGGCTTTATTATCCCACACAAGGCCGTTTGAGATATGGTGCTAATCGGCCAACAAAAATTTCTCCAAGTAAGGCCAATAAAAAAGTGTGGCGTCTTAAGTCATCTAGTGCGGAAATTTCAGAATGCGACAAGCAAAAGGAGATCAGAAAGCCGGTTGTTTGTAATCTGGCTACTTCTAATGGTGATATTGTTATTGTTCAGCAGGGTTCCATGCTTAGTGATCATGAGGCGAGCACAAGCAAGGCCAAACCAAGGGATCCCAAATATACTCAACCTAAGTGGTGTCCTCCCGGTTTAACCAAGACCATGAAAAGGAGATTACAACGCATGAGGAACCACGAGAAGGTAGAGCACAAAGAGGAGAGGCAAAGGGACGAATTGTTAAGTGAAATTCGGCCCATGGCACTCACAAAACAAGTGTGGAGGCCTAAAGAAAAAGAAAACGCAGATGCTTCTACATTAGCTACAGCAACACATTCACCACCAAAAGAGGATGATGAAACCCCTATTACATCGTCCACACCACCTGAAGCATCCCCTTCAATTGAGGAATCTTTGAGCCCAATATTCACATTGGGAGACGAAGATGAGATGGTGGATTACGAATATACGCCGGTTCGGGAAGGTATGGATATTAATATGGTATATTACTTACCTGCCGAGTTTCGTGCTATAGGTGAAGAAGGGGAGGTAGCCCAGCTGAATTTTGGTCCTAAGAATGCTATTTTTGAGAAGCCAAGAGAACCGGTGACACACTTGAAGCCATTGTACCTCAAAGGTCATATTAACGGATCGTCGGTTGCTAGGATGCTCGTTGATGGTGGTGCTGTGATAAATCTTATGCCCTACTCGGTCTTCAAAAAGTTGGGGTTAGATGATGATGCATTGATGAAGACCAATATGGTACTTAATGGATTCAAGGGTAAAGAAAAGACAGAGGCCAAAGGTGTGATGTGCATGGAACTCACCGTGGGAAGCAAAACTTTGGCCACCACATTCTTCATCGCCGAGGTGAAAGGTAACTATAATGTTATATTAGGTCGTGATTGGGTTCATGCTAACCAATGTGTGCCATCTACCATGCATCAATTTTTAATACAATGGATTGATGATGAGGTAGAAATCATTCACGCGGATAATTCGGCTTGTGTTGCTTTGGCCGATGCATCGGTGGATTGGAATCATCCCGATGTTACTTGCTTAACAGGGCGTGACCTCTCAGAGTTTGATTTCCTTAGTGCTACAAGGAACGGGTTCATTCCCATCTCTTTAAAACCGATTGGTGGTAATCGGTTACAAGGTATGATGTGAACCAGAAGTTAAAATCAATGGCCGATATAAAGTTATCGCCCTAAGCATAAACATGGCCGATATAGAGATTATCGCCCTAAGCGCATATAAATGGCCGATGGAGTGTTGACATCGTCCTTAGACAAACGTTTTGCAAGTTATTTTTCGGCGCGCTAGCTTTGCCGAAAAACAGGGGGGCATGTGTTGACGCTCAAAAAGGGCATGATCGCAAAGAGTGACTTGAGGCTGTAGCAAGATGAGGTCAAATTTATGAGTTCATGTCACCATTTGATGGCTCTCTTCAAGATAATCAAAGTAAATGTGAAGATGGATCAAAACGGAGCTCAAGTGTAAAAGATATGCCAATTTCGGAGATACTCGTGTTGACACCAGATTAGAAAATGGCAAGAAACCTAACCAAGATGGCCTCTGATGGAAAAAGTTACAACAGAAAAGTTCTTCGTCTCGTCGAAACGATCGATTTTGATATAAAAATCTTTCCAATCCGAGTCCGTATGCAAAAGTTAGAGCCATCGGAATACAGCCCTGTCAGGAGGCAAAAAATGGCGCGCCCCACCAGACACCCTATCTGATGGGTAGCGCGAGGGATAGCCTGTTTTGCGCGACCGATTTGACCCTCAAGATGACCTCTGATCAAAAAACGTTCAACATAAAAGTTGTTCGTCTCGTCGAAACGGTCAAGATTGCTTTTGGGCTCGTTTCCATCCGAGATCGTTTACCACCACAAAAAAGACCCGCAAGGTGCAGCCAGTCTAAACCGAACAGTTTTGGAAAGTTCGGGCAAAACCAATCCGAATTTGGCTAGGGTTTTGGACGTGAATCCAAGCCTTTTCCTTGCACGGGAAGTCCAGCCGCCTCTTATATACCTAAGGGGTGACGGCCGATTGAACAACACACAGTCGAACAATCAATCTACTTTTTACCCTAGTTTTACATCTCTCCCTTGTTCTTTCTCTCTCGTTCTTCGTTCGTTCTTCGTTGAAGGGCAGCGATCCTCGAGGCTCTAGAGGCGGGCGAACTGACCTAGGGCAGCCCATAGCCGCCGCGCGTCCAGACGGGGTCCCTCCCGGGCGCGTGGGGTTTCGGGTGCTCAAAAGCGCCCGCCGGATTGCTTGCGTACCGCGCTTCCGGACGGGTCTCCTTCGACGTGAGCTGCGGTGCATCACCCTCGGCGTTGGAGGTACACGGTGACGTGTTCGTGTGCGAACACATACGCTCTAAATGTGGCAGATCTGTTAACTAAACTTCTCACACAAGCAAAACATGATCACACCTTAGTACTCTTTGGGTGTTAATCACATAGCGATGTGAACTAGATTATTGACTCTAATAAACCCTTTGGGTGTTGGTCACATGGTGATGTGAACTAGGGTGTTAATCACATACATATGTGAAAACTATTTGCGATGCGAACTAGATTATTGACTCTAGTGCAAGTGGGAGACTGAAGGAAATATGCCCTAGAGGCAATAATAAATTTGTTATTTTATATTTACTTATTCATGATAAATCTTTATTACTCATGCTAGAATTGTATTGACCGCAAACTTGATACATGTGTGAATACATAGACAAAACAATGTGTCCCTAGTATGCCTCTACTAGACTAGCTCATTGATCAAAGATGGTTAAGTTTCCTAGCCATGGACATGAGTTGTCATTTGATAAAGGGATCACATCATTAGTGGAATGATGTGATGGACAAGACCCATCCATTAGCTTAGCAAAATAATCGTCCAGTTTTATTGCTACTGCTTTCTTCGTGTCAAATATATATATTCCTCCGACTATGAGATTATGCAACTCCCGGACACTGGAGGAATGCCTTTTATGTTATCAAACGTCACAACATAAGTGGGTGATTGTAAAGATGCTCTACAGGTATCTTCGAAGGTGTTTGTTGGGTTGGCATAGATCGAGATTAAGATTTGCCACTCCAAGTATCGGAAAGGTATCTCTAGGCCCTCTCGGTAATGCATATCATATAAAGCCTTGCAATGTGACTAATGAGTTAGATGTGGGATGATGCACTACGGAATGAGTAAAGAGACTTGTTGGTAACGAGATTGAACTAGGTATGAAGATACCGACGATCGAATCTCGGGCAAGTAACATACTGATGACAAAGAGAATAACTATATTGACATAGCGGTTCGACCGATAAAGATATTTGTAGAATATGTGGGAACCAATATGAGCATCTAGGTTCCGCTATTGGTTATTGACCAGAGAGGTGTCTCGGTCATGTCTACATAGTTCTCGAACCCGTAGGGTCTGCACGCTTAACGTTCGATGACGATTGGTATTATATGAGTTATGTGTTTTGGCGACCGAAGATTGTTCGGAGTCCCAGATGAGATCACCTACATGACGAGGAGTCTCGAAATGGTTGAGAGGTAAAGATTCATATATTGGAAGGTTACATTCGGACACCGGAATGGTTTCAAGAAGTTTCGGATGATTTTTGAAGTACCGGGAGGTTACCGGAACCCCCCGGGGAAGTAATGGGCCAACATGGGCCATAGGAGAGAGGGGAGCCAACCCACAAGGGGTTGCCGTGCCCCCCTCCCATAGGGAGTCCGAATTTGACTAGGGGAGGGGGGGCGCCCCCCTTTCCATCTCCGGCTCCCTCTCCCTTCCCCTTTTCCCCTGCGGAAAGAAGGAAAAAACGGGGGGCCGAATCCTACTAGGAGTGGAGTCCTAGTTGGACTCCCCCTCCCATGGAGCGTGCCCCTGGTGGCAGGCCTCCTCCCCCCTCCTTTATATATGGGGCAGGGGGCACCCCAAAGGCACAACAGTTATTCTCTTAGCCATGTGCGGTGCCCCCTCCACCGTTTACTCCTCCGACAGTATCATCGTAGTGCTTAGGCGAAGCCCTATGTGGATCACATCACCAACACCGTCATCACGCCATCATGCTGATGGAAATCATCGACTCCATCAACACTCTGCTAGATCAAAAGTTCGAGGGACGTCATCGAGCTGAACGTGTGCAGAACTCGGAGGTGTCGTACGTTTGGTACTTGATCGGTTGACTCGAGAAGACGTCCGACTACATCAACCGCGTTAAGTTAATGCTTCCGCTTTCGGTCTATGAGGGTATGTGGACACACTCTCCCCCTCTCGTTGCTACGCATCTTCTAGATAGATCTTGCGTGAGCATAGGAATTTTTTGAAATTTCATGCTATGTTTCCCCCAACAAACAGTTCATCGGAGCGAACTGTATGCCGTATATCGCACACACATTGATATGGATGCCCGTTTCTGTTGTTCTGCCTCATCCCAAACAGTTCTAATGGATTAACCATGTGCCCTGCATCGCACACGTAATTAAAATCTGATCAGTGTTTGATGGATCCGCCATCGCAAACGTTTTGCACCTTTTTGACATTTTTTTACACCACCATCTACGATTAATGCACCACACACAGTTTTGTCAAAGGGTCTCTGATCGTAGTGTCGCGTTAGCAGCATCCTGTAGTAAGGATAACTTATACTGCTGTCCAATGATCCACTCCTGGATCACTATTGTACCCCCTTGCCAAACTCATGATAAGGTACACAATAGGTCTGGTACACAGCATAGCATACTTTATAGAACCTATGGCTAAGGCATAGGGAATGTCTTTCATTCTCTTTTAATTTTCTGTTGTGGTCAGGTTTTGAGTCTTACTCAACTTTACACCTTGCAACACAGGCATGAACCCCTTACTTTGACTGATTCATTTTGAACATCTTCAAAACTTTGCCAAGGTATGTGCTTTGTGAAAGTCCTATTAAGCGTCTCGATCTATCCCTATAGATCTTGATGCCCAATATGTAAGCAGCTTCACCAAGGTATTTCATTGAAAAACTTTTATTCAAGTATCATTTTATGTTATCCAGAAATTCTACATCATTTCCAATCAACAATATGCCATCCACATATAATAAATGCTATATAGCTCCCACTCACTTTCTTGTAAATACATGCTTTACCATAAGTCTGTATAAAACCATATGCTTTGATGACCTTATCAAAGCATATATTCCAACTCCGAGATGCTTGCACCAGTCCATAGACGGATCGTTGGAGCTCGCACCCTTTGTTAGCACCTTTAGGATTGACCAAACCTTATGGTTGCATCATATACAACTCTTCTTTAATATCCATTAAGGAATTTAGTTTTGACATCCATTTGCCAGATTTCATAATCATAAAATGTGGCAATTACTAACATGATTCTGACAGACTTTAAGCATCACTACGAGTGAGAAAGTCTCATCATAGTCAACTCTTTGAACTTTGTCGAAAACCTTTTGCGACAAGTCGAGCTTTGTAGATAGTGACATTACTATCAGCGTCAGTCTTCTTCTTGAAGATCCATTTATTCTCAATGGCTTGCCGATCATCGGGCAGTCCACCAAAGTCCACACTTTGTTCTCATATATGGATCCTATCTCAGATTTTCTGGCCTCAAGCCATTTATCGGAATCTGGGTTCATCATAGCTTCTTCATAGTTCGTAGGTTCGTCATGGTCAAGTAACATGGCTTCTAGAACAGGATTGCCGTACCACTCTGGTGCGGATCATGCTCTGATTGACCTACGAGGTTTAGTAGTAACTTGATCTGAAGGTTCATGATCATCATCATTAGCTTCCTCTCTAGTTGGTGTAGGCATCACGGGAACGGATTTCTCGGATGAGCTACTTTCAAATTTGAGCGAAGGTACAATTACCTCATCAAGTTCTACTCCTCCCACTCACTTTGTAGCGACCCGACCTCAAATGGTCAAGTCTCTGTGCATCAGTGTCATCCCTGGATCGGTAATGCTAACACGAACAATACTCGAGGAATTATAACAGAGTTCAATCATACACTTATTACATAGAGTCCTCATAAAGAGTATGATTACATAACAATATCATGGCTGAAGGCCATCTAAACTAAATAACTGCGGAAGCTTCGAAGGTAAATGAGTCCATCAACTCCAACGGCATAGCTGAGTGCAAAAACAACGACCTATCGCACCTTATTCATCGTCTGGGTAGTCTACAACATGAGACATTGCAGCCATGTAGGTCAGCACATTGAATATGCTGGCAGAGTTACACTGTAAAGCAATGAAATGCAAGAACTATATCTACATGCAGTATTTGGCTGGTGGAGCTCTAAGTTTATGATTTTGCATAAAGCTTTTCCCAATAACAAAGGAATACATTTATTTAACTACTCCCAATTTTGCCCAATATTTGAGAAGGTAACCCCAACTCAAATCCCAATTAAAAGTATCATCATTAACACAATAAATTCATTAAGTAAATTGATGAAATCACATCAATAGATTCAAGTACTAGATACTCAAGATGTCCATAACCGAGGACACGGCTAACCATGATTAGTTTATACACTCTGCAGAGGTTTGCACACTTTTCCCCGCAAGACTCGACCGCATCCATGATCGAATGATCGAGACATAGTCTTTCTGAAGCATTAACTCTCTACTCCAGGCGGACCGGTACACCTACTTTCCCCTACATCTGCTAGTCCACCTCTTCAAGAGCTCACGCAACTTACTCAACTATGCCAGAGCCCATAATGGCTTGTGGCTGCACACGGAAGTTTCTAGCATGAATAATCTTATGATCCCTTTGAGCCTGGGTGGCGAACATAGGAAAAATCACACGGGTACTCCAGGATTTCCCAAAAATAGGCAACACTGGGTTCCCTAGGTGCCTCAACCAATCCACCTAGATGTATATTAAAGTTGCCACCTTAATGTTATCCATGATTAAATAACTCTCAAACTTCCATGTGTGAATCACGATCCAATCCCCGTCTACGAGCATGGCTAAGCAATAAATAAGCATACGTATATTCCCAGGGTGATCAAAAGGTATTAGGTTCCTACCTCAAGTACTACAACCAAACCACATGTTCCCAATCCTACTCATGCAAATATTTGAGGGCAATACTAATGCACAGTAAAAACTTGGTATAAAAGAGCATGATCAAAGTGTAACTTGCCTTGCTGATGATCTGCAAACTCTAGAGATTCGTAGTAACAAGCTTCGCGCTCCGGGTAATCTAGTGTAGACAAACAGTAGCATACATAAGCAATCACTCAAACGAAACAACGAGAAAACCAAGAGAAGATCCAAATCAAACACGAAACAAGCAAACAGATTAAACTAACAAGAAGTAAAACCTAACGGCATTATTATCAAGTGGACTAGATCTTAACAGTAGGTACATGTGATTAGCTACAATTTGCAAAAATATTTAACTCAAACGGAGAAACGAAACTCAAAATACAAACAAAACAAGATCATTTACTAATCTGTACTAAACTCAAATTTTACAGTACCAAAAACATGTTCAAGTTGGTTAACTGGAAAGAACAGAACGAAACGATGATTTAAGTGTTGGTTTCATCTAATTTTGAAAAAAGATAAAAAGTTATGCTAGTTTTAAGATCAGGGGCTAAATCATGATAAAACTATTCCCGGATAAGTCCCTGGCCAAAAATAAACCCTAAAGAAAAAATACTACGGGGCAAACGTTCGCTAACAGAACAAATCTAACGAATACCGTCCGTTAAAACGAACAAACGAATGTTCATTCGTTAAATAAGAAAACCCTAACGAAAATCGATCTAACTAAACCAAACCGAAATAAACCGAAATCCGGCCGGTCTTACCGGTTCGGCGGCGACGACAGTCAACGGCGGCGGCACGGCTCGGCTCGGCGGCGGCGCGGGCGGCGGTTGCACGGTGGCGGGTGGCTACGCGGCGGCGGCGGCGCAAAGGCGGCGGGAGGCGACGGGGCGGCGCGCTTATAAAGGGCCTCGGGGGGTTGCCTTGGGCGAGGAGGCGCGCGGCGGCGGTGCGGACGAGGAGTCCGGCTCGGACTCCTCCGGCGGACGGTGGCAGTGGCGCTCGGGACATCGGTCCCGAGTCGGTTCGGGCGTGCGGGCAAAGCTGGGCCGGCTCGGCTTCGGCCCAGTTGGTCCGAAACTAAAAAACAATTTTGCCAGAAAGGAAAAAATCCTAAATAAATGTAAAAAATTCTAAAAAATTCCAGAAACAATTTTCACCGTCGAAAGCTAATATTTAGGACAAGATGAATATTTTTCTGGACTAAGATGCAATTTTCAAAAATGCAATATTTTTCTAATGCAAATAAAATACAAATAAATAAATAGTTTGATTTTAAAAATCTTTCTCCAATATTTATCTTACGTTGAAGAAGTCATATTATCTTCCCTCATTTATTTTTAATATTGGAAATAATTGGAGAGAAAATAATAAAATCAAATTGATCCTTTCTTCAAATTTGAATTAAATTCAATTATGAATTTTGTGAAACCTCCAACTCTCTCCGTGGGTCCTTGAGTTGCTTAAGATTTCTAGGATCACAGCAAAAATGCAAGAATAAATATGATATGCATATGATGATCTAAGTATAACATCCAAATTGAAAATTGAGATGTTACAAACCTACCCCCCCCCCCCTTAAGATGAATCTCGCTCGCGAGATTCGGGTTGGTCAGCAAAAAGGTTTGGGTGGTCCTTGCAGAGATCTTCTTCTCGCTCCCAGGTGGCTTCCTCCTCGGTATGGTGGCTCCACTGAACTTTGCAAAACTTGATAACCTTGTTGCGAGTAACTCGACTGGAAAACTCAAGAATCTTGACTAGCTTCTCTTCGTAGGTCAGGTCACTATCCAACTGAGTTGCCTCCAGTGGCACCGTATCTCTCAGAGGAATATCGGTCATCTCTGCGTGGCACTTCTTCAACTGGGAAACGTGAAACACATCATGAACTCTTGACAAACCTTCCGGCAATTCCAGCTTGTATGCAACTTCTCCCATGCGTTCCAAAACTCGGTATGGTCCCACAAAATGTGGTGCTAGCTTTCTCTTGACTCCAAAACGTTTCACTCCTCAAAGTGGGGACACACGAAGATATGCTCGGTCTCCGACTTCGTAAACTGTCTCCTTGCATTTAGTATCCTCATAACTTTTCTTCCTAGACTGGGCTACCTTGAGTCTATCGCGAATCAACTTAACCTTCTCTTCCGAGTCTCTGATTAAGTCTGGTCCGAACAACTGGCGATCTCCAACTTCATCCCACGCTAACGGTGTCCTACACCTCTTTCTGTACAAGGCTTCGAAAGGTGCCATCTTCAAACTAGCTTGATAACTGTTGTTATAAGAGAACTCTGCTTATGGCAAATTGTCATCCCAACTAGATCCATAATATAGTGCACAAGCTCTCAACATGTCCTCCAGAATCTGATTGACTCTCTCGGTCTGTCCATCTGTCTATGGATGAAAGGCTATACTGAACTCTAGCCTAGTTCCCAAAGTTTCATGCAACTGATTCCAAAACTTTGAAGTGAATTGGGTTCCTCTATCTGATACAATGGTCCTCGGAACTCCATGCAGACATAGGATCCTGGTCATGTATATCTTTGCCAACTTAGCACTCGTATAGGTTGTCTTCACAGGGATGAGATGAGCTACTTTCGTCAAATGGTTGACTACAACCCAGATAGAGTCATAGCCTGAACGAGTCCTGGGTAATCCGGTGATAAAGTCCATGCCTAGCTTATCCCACTTCCATTCGGGTATCGGCAACGGCTGTAGCAATCCAGCTGGCTTATGATGCTCTGCCTTGACTCTCTGACATACATCACATACTACTACATACTCGGCAATGTCCTTCTTCAGTCCTATCCACCAGAAACTTTCCTTCAAATCCAGATACATCTTAGTGTTTCTTGGGAGAACCGAGTATGGTGAATCATGGGCCTCCTAGAGAATCAACTTCCTGATCTCAAGGTCATTAGGCACATATATGAGATCCTCAAACCATAAAGTGTCGTGCTCATCCTCACGAAATCCTTTAGCCTTTCCTTTGCTCATCCTTTCCTTTATCTCAGCGATCTCCTTGTCAGTCTTCTAAGCTTCTCTGATATTACCCAACAAGGTGGACTGAATTTCCAATGCTGCAACATAACCTCTCGGAACTATCTCCAAGCACAGCTCTCGAAGATCTTTTGCTAACTCCTTTGGTAATCCTCTGGTTATGAGCGTGTTAACATAACTCTTGCGGCTCAACGCATCTGCTATGATATTGGCCTTTCAGGGATAGTAGTGCAATTTCATATCATAATCCTTTATGAGCTCCAACCATCTCCTTTGCCTGAGGTTCAACTCCTTTTGCATGAAGATGTATTTCAAACTCTTATGATCTGTGTATACATCACAATGGTTTCCGATGAGGAAGTGTCTCCATCTCTTCAGCGCATGCACTACAGACGCTAACTCCAAATCATGCGTAGCATAATTCAACTCATGAGGTCGAAGTTGTCGTGAGGCGTATGAAACAACTCTTCCTTCCTGCATAAGAATACCTCCAAGTCCTCGACATGAAGCATCGCAATATACTTGGTAATCCTTACGTTGGTCTGGGAGAATCAGCATTGGGGCTATAACCAAACGTTTCTTCAACTCCTGAAAACTGGCCTCACAATCCTCAGTCCATTTAAACTTGGTGTCCTTCTTCAATAACTCCGTCATGGGCTTTGCAATCTTGGAGAAATTCTCTCCGGTAATAACCTGCAAGTCCAAGAAAACTTCGGATCTCTCCAACTGATGTGGGTGCCAACCATTTAGTGACAGAAGCAACCTTGGTAGGTTCTACTACTATTCCTTCTCTGGATATAACATGTCCGAGAAATCCAACTTCCTTTAACCAAAACTCACATTTGCTGAACTTGGCATACAACTGATGTTCCCTGAGCTTCTCAAGAACCAAACGAAAATGCTCCTTATGCTCTTCTTCATTCTTCGAGTAGACCAATATATCATCAATGAACACCACGAAGAACTTATCCAAAAACTCAATAAACACTTTGTTCATCATATTCATGAAATAGGCAGGTGCGTTAGTCAAACCAAATGACATAACGGTATACTCATATAGCCCATACCTTGTGGTAAAAGTTGTCTCTTCAACTGGTGATAACCTGATCGAAGATCGATCTTGGAGAAAACTTTAGCTCCTTGCAACTGGTCAAACAAATCATTAATCATTGGCAGAGGGTATTTGTTCTTGATCATCACCTCATTCAGCGCACGATAATCAACAACCATCCTCAAAGATCCATCCTTCTTCTCCACTAGAAGCACTGGGCTCCCCAAGGTGATGAACTTGATCGAATGTAACCTTTCTCCAGTAACTCCTTTATCTGCGTCTTAATTTCCTCCAGATCCTTTGCGGGCATCCATACGGTCTCTTTGATATTTGTCCGGTGCCTGGCAATAGCTCAACCAAAAACTCAATGTCTCTATCTGGTCGCATGCCTAGTAACTCCTCCAGAAATACATCTGGATAATCCTTCACCACTGGTACTTCCTCCTGTACAACTCCTGATAAGGAATTCACCTGAGTCCTCCTCGGCCCATGCCGGGATACATACTTGATCCTCTTTCCTTCTGGGGTGGTGAGAAGAATTGATTTACTGGCGCAATCGATGTTTCCTTCAAACTTGGATAGCCAATCCATGCCTAGTATCACATCCAATCCTTGTGACTCCAGAACAATTAGGCCAGTGCGGAAAACATGTCTACCTATGGTTAGTGGCAACTGAGAGCATCCCCTACTAGCCATATACTCCGCTCCTGGGGAACTTACTAACATAGGTGACTTAAGGGCTACGGTTGGCAGGTTATACTTATCCACAAATCCCCTTGATATGTATGAATGCGATGCACCAGTATCGAAAAGAACAAGTGCGGTAAATGCATTAATCAAAAACTTACCGACAACTGCGTTGGGTTGATCCTCAATCAAGGGGTTGGGCTTCTTGGTAGAACCTCCATTGCCATTTCCATTCTTTGCTTCAGGACATTCAGTGGCGTAATGTCCGGTCTTCTCACACTTGAAACAGGTAATGTGGCTCAGATCCCTCTTGGCTGGCGTTGAGGGGTTGGAATGTTTCTAGCTGCTGCTTCCTCCATTCCCATTGCCATTCTTAGGGCCACTGTGGTTGTGCGAACTTTCTCCATTGTGTGTGTGTCTTCCATGGTTATGGCCTCCATGGTTGTGGTTATGTCCTCCCGAGTACGGGGAATAGCGGGGCTTCTGCCGAGCTCCTGAAGTGTACCTCCCTTGTCCATACTTCCTCTTGCGATTATCAATCTATTGCTACTTGCCTTCGATCATGAGAGCCCTGTCTACCAACTTCTGGTAGTTGTTGAAAGTTGCCACCATCAACTGCATGCTCAGCTCATCATTGAGTCCTTCAAGAAACTTCCCCTACTTAGCGGCATCTGTGGCTACGTCATTTGGGGCATAGCGTGCTAACTTGCTAAACTCATCCACATACTGGCCCACTGTACGTCCTCCTTGGCGCAAGTTGTGAAACTTGTGCTTCTTCATGCTCATAGCTCCTACTGAAACATGGGCAGTGTGGAAGGCCTGCTGGAACTGATCCCATGTAACAGTGTCAATGGGGTAAGTGGCAGCGAAATTCTCCCACCAAGATGTTGCGGGTCCATCAAGCTGATGTGCGACAAAACGCACTCTCTCCGCATTTGTGCATCCTGCAGTGGTCGGCTCTCTTCCAATCTTGCGGAGCCAATCATCCGCAACAATCGGCTCGGTGCTACTAGAGAACACCAGCGGATTCAACCTCAGAAAGCGGGCTAGGTGGTCAACAGGGGGTGGTGGTGGTGGGTTGTTGTTGTTGTTGCCTTGGTTCTGGTTCTGAACTAGTATCTGCATCAAGGCATTCTGCTGCTGGATCAACTGAGTGAGCTCCGGTGGGAAGGCAAATCCATTGTCACGTCTCGGAGGCATCTGATGGGTTAGAAGGGGTGACAAAAAAACAGAATATAATGAGGTCTAAGAGATATTCACTACCCATATGCTCATGAGACAAACACAATCAATTTCACTTCATTCAATAGCATACAAAATTCACACAATCGGTCTAACCTATGATTACAAACTCAATCGTTGCTAACTACTTGGAGGAAATACTACTAGTTACATGGTGGTCATCTAGAAATTTTCATCAGAGGAAGATTCCACAATATCTGCTCCAGCTTCATCGATGTAGTTGTCATCGCTGTCATCATTTGCATCACTATCCGTGTTGGTGTCTGATAACCCACAAGTATAGGGGATCGCAACAGCTTTTGAGGGTAGAGTATTCAACCCAAATTTATTGATTCGACACAAGGGGAGCAAAAGAATATTCTTGAGTACTAGCAGTTGAGTTGTCAATTCAACCACACCTGGATAACTTAGTATCTCCAGCAAAGTGTTTAGTAGCAAAAGTGGTATGATAATAATAGTAGCAGTAGCAAAAGTAAAAGTAAATGTTTTGTGTTTTTGTAGTAGTTGTAACAGTAACAACGAAAAAGTAAATAAGCGAAGAACAATATGTGAAAAGCTCGTAGGCAATGGATCAGTGATGAATAATTATGCCAGATGCGATTCCTCATGCAATAGTTATAATGTAGGGTGATATAGAACTAGCTCCAGTTCATCAATGTAATGTAGGCATGTATTCCGTAAATAGTCATACGTGCATATGGAAAAGAACTTGCATGACATCTTTTGTCCTACCCTCCCGTGTTCAGCGGGGTCCTAGCGGAAACTAAGGGATATTAAGGCCTCATTTTAACAGAGAACCGGAACAAAGCATTAGCACATAGTGAATACATGAACTCCTCAAACTACGGTCATCACCGAGAAGTATCCCGATTATTGTCACTTCGGGGTTGTCGGATCATAACACATAATAGGTGACTATAGACTTGCAAGATAGGATCAAGAACACACATATATTCATGAAAACATAATAGGTTCAGATCTGAAATCATGGCACTTTGGCCCTAGTGACAAGCATTAAGCATAGCAAAGTCATAGCAACATCAATCTCAGAACATAGTGGATACTAGGGATCATACCCTAACAAAACTAACTTGATTACATGGTAAATCTCATCCAACCCATCACCGTCCAGCAAGCCTACGATGGAATTAATCACGCACGGCGGTGAGCATCATGAAATTGGTGATGGAGGATGGTTGATGATGACGACGGCGACGAATCCCCCTCTCCGGAGCCCCGAAGACTCCAGATCAGCCCTCCCGAGAGAGATTAGGGCTTGGCGCCGGCTCGTGTCGTGAAACACGATGAAACTTTCTCCTTGATTTTTTCTCCCCAAGACGGTATATATGGAGTTGGAGTTGAGGTCGGGAGGTGTCCAGGGGTCCCACGAGATAGGAGGGCGTGCCCTAGGGGGGGTGCGCCCCCTGTCTCGTGGACAGCCCATGGGCCCCCTGGCCTTCATTCTTTCACCAAAAATTCTTATCAATTCTGAAAAGTGCCTCCGTGGATTTCCAGGACATTCCGAGAACTTTTCTTTTCTACACATAAAACAACATCATGGCAGTTCTGTTGAAAACAACGTCAGTCCGGGTTAGTTTCATTCAAATCATGCAAGTTAGAGTCCAAAACAAGGGCAAAAGTGTTTGGAAAAGTAGATACGTTGGAGACGTATCAGTGTCGTCCAGGATGATGTAGTCCTCTGAACGGATCTCCTTTGTTGGTTCTCGCTTGATATTCTCCACTGGTAGTCCTACCTTCCTCTTCAGGTCTTCTTGCTTCTCTAGTAGTACGGCAATCTCTTCCTCGTGTCCATCGCGTGTAGACTTCAGTTCCTCTTCTAACTCGTTGTTTCTCTTTACCAGCTTCTTGATCTTTTTCATGTGGATAATTTGTTGATTCTCTTGTCGACAAACATGATCTCCCATTGTCGTGGTTGGGAACGAGCACCTATGGGGCAGGGCCCCTTTTCGGTCCGGCAGGGAGCGGAGGGCGCACAAAGAGCAGATCGAGGTCGGGCGCGCGAGGGATTTTACCCAGCTTCGGAGCTCTCCGGAGAGATAAAACTCCTACTGCTGCTTTGTGTTTATATTTGTTCTTGCTTGAGAGCGTGGGTATGCTGTAGTCTCGAATGTGTCGAACCTCTTCTACGTGCGCATGAGCCTCCTTTTTATAGTCTAAAGGGGTCACCGACAGGTGGCAACGCAGAGAGAGGGGTAGAAGAGTAAAAATGCGGGTTGGTACAACTGCTATCAATAGTGTCCCCTACCTAACTCTGACGGCAGGGGACAAGGGCATTTAATGCCCGTCTGGTCGCTCCAACAGTGCCGGAAGCGACCGTTAGGGGCGCCACCGATCGCCACGATGGCCTCCTAGTCATCTTCACTTGCCACCTCGCACCGTATGGCTGCACAGCTACCCGCCACGTGCACCAGGAGCGATCCTGTGGCGACACATCATCGGGTGAGCTAGAGCGTGGGCGCAGGGTGGTGGCTTCTCTGCGGCGAGCACCTTGCCGCGGTCGTTGACTTGTCGCACCCGCAAGCTCGTTGCTCGCCGGGTCTTGCCGGGATGCGCAGCGCGTCGCGGCAAGTCTCTTAAATGCCTTGGTTGGCCTTCCCGGCAAGCTCCTCTTGCCGGGGTCTTGTTCTTCCCGGCAAGCTTCTCTTGCCGGGGCCTTGTCTTCACAGTTAACACTTTGTTCTTGAATGGCAGTAATATGAATAGTGAAGGGTCTTGGCGGACGCCCGGCAAGCCTTGCCGCGGGACACTGCGACTGCCCGTGCACAAGTTCGGGGTACTAAGGTACCCCTACTTTAGTACACCGACAGGAGCCCCCGGGCCTGGGCCATACACGGTGCCGAGCGCTGTTGGGCCAGGCCCAAAACAGGGCACGAGCACGCGCGGCCTGGGTCCAAACCAAATCCGCCCCGTATCCACCGCGTCCTCCCGTAACGGCACGCGTCAATCGCGGCGTCGTGGGTGACGTGGGTGGCGTGCGCGATTTTCGAGGCGTCCACCCCCCGTGATCACGGGGCGGGGCAAGGTCACCTCATCCGTCGCCTCGGTTCTGCATCCCCGCCACGCGGCTCCCATGCACTTGGGGTCGTGGAAGGTGGAAGTGGGAAACTGGGCCGTTGCGAGCAGAGGCAGCGGGTCGGCCCCGACTCCCTGCTCTTCCCGTGCTTTGATTCGCCGAGCGGGGCGGCCGAGCCCCCACCCCGCTCCTTTAAAGAGCGGAAGGGGAGCGCAGAAGCCCGCACTCTCTCAACTCCTCTTCTTCAGCTTCTGCTCCCCTTTCTCTCATTCGCCATGGAGAAAGGGAACCCCGGCCCTTCGTCGGTGGCGGCGAGAGTCGCCGCCAGACAGCGTGCCCCTCCCTATCCTGCGCCCGTGGTGGCAGAGCCAGCCATAAGGGGAAGAGGGAGGGGGCGAGGTCGTGGACGAGGTCGAGGACGAGGCCGAGGCGCTCGGGGAAGAGGCGGACGGGGCGGCGCGCCATCTCCGCCTCCGCCGGCGGTTCCTCCCCCCCCCCCTCCCCCGGCGGTCCATACAGGGGACGACCCTTGCGAGTTCTTCGTCAGGCTGCGCCGGGCGCCTCATCGTCGCCTCCGGCTTCCAGCTCCGTTTGCGAGCGCGATGGAGTTGGACCCGCCCGAGACACTGAGATTGCACATGAGGGGCTGTGGGATCAGCGGCACGCGAGTCCGCGTTGTATTCCCAGCCCCAAATGTGATGTATCTTGATCGTGGGTGGAAGACGTTCGCCCGAATCCACAACCTGATGGCGGGGTTTACCCTCCATTTAAAGTTAATGGAGGGCGATCTCCTCTCCGTCAAGGTCTTCGGGGACTCCGGCACTCGGGCAAAGTGCTGCGTGGACAGCTCCTCCGACAGGGAAGACTCCTCCTCGAGCGAGAGTGACGAGGAGGAGAGCGACAGCGACGATGAGGGTAGCGGGCGGCGGGATGGCGGGCCCGACTAGGTGTCAGGCGCCGCTTCGTGCGTCACCGGTGACCCCATCATCCATGTCGCTGGCTCCTTGAACTCCCCGGGGTCGTCTCCTTGGGCGGCTGGCGTAGGGAGGCTGCGGAAGGGGAAGAGGGCTGGCGACAAGGCCGTCAAGTCGGAGTACGAGGGCGTAGTGCCATCGAAAGCGTGCTGACGCCCTGCCGCCTCGTCTTTGAGCCCCGCTTCCGGCGCCGCCATCACCCTCCAGCCTTCGGACGGCCCCTGGCATGTTCTCTTGGTGTCTTCTGGCACCTGTAGCTCGCCTAGGCGCCCCTTTTGCCATTTTCGCCTCCTTGACCTACCTCCTGAAGAGAGGGACAGGAAAGGGATTATGGCATCTTATCTTTTTAATTTGTAAGCCTTCGGGCCTTAGCCGCATCTAAAACTTGTAATCCTCTCTTTCATGTTTTTCATCCTCTACGGACTGTACCTGAGTGGGATGTTTTTTAACGAAAAGAGGATGCTTGATGAGGGACGAAAGACTTATCTGATATCGCAGCCCCCGGCAACTCTGGCTTGTCGTGGATGGATCTTGGTACTCGCAGCCCCCAGCAACACTGGCTTGCCGGGGTCCAGGTGCCGGCGCGCCCTTTCCTTGTCAACAATTTAGTCAGTGCCGCAATAAGTTACTCTTGTAATATAACTTTATTATGGGCAATGCTTGTTATGTTACTTCCTTTATTCGGATCCATTCCTTGTATGTTTTTACCCTTACGCTTTTAGGGAACTTGCCGGTGCAAACACGCTTGCCGCGAGCGCTGAGTGCGGAACATCAGCGGCCTGCCGGCGGTGTTGCCTCCGGCAAGAAACCTTGTCGGGGCTAGTCGCAGCACACTTTCATTGTTGAGCGGACTCGAAAACAAAGTAAGGGCGCAACTTAACCACGAGCCGGTTCCTCCGCGCACAGGTTTTCCATACAAGGGATGGTCGTTCAAGGAATATAACTTAAAATTTTAAAAACTGTCTGTGCTCAAACTTTGGCAACTTAGCTTTTCTGTCTTTTGCGTTCCGACAAGGCTATGCTTCTTTGAATGACGCCTAGTCCACATCGTTGTCAAGCTCTGACAACAAGGACTAAAGGCGCAAATGCTGCTGCGGGAACATCCGCTTCTACGGCAAGGATCTGGGATCCTGCCAGAGCGTGATGCTCCCCGGCAAGCGTGTCAGGACACAGCTTGTCGGGAGCGTCTGCTTCAACGAAACAAACCCTAGGGCTTGCCTCAGCGGGCAAGGATCTGGGATCCTGCCGGAGCGTGATGCTCCCCAGCAAGCGTGTCGGGACACAGCTTGTCGGGAGCGTCTGCTTCAACGAAACAAACCCTAGGGCTTGTCGGAGCAGACTGCTCCTTAGCACTTCCTGTGTTGATCCTGGGGACCTTCTTGGCGGCGGCTTCGGGGAGCTCTGCCGGAAAGTAGTCGCCAGTAACCAACTTTCTCTTCTTGTGGATGTGCAGATTCATCCTTGTCGGGACCAGAGCTTGACGGGGAAGCCCCCTGCTTGTCGCTGGACTCGCTTGCCGCGGTCGCTGGCTCATCATCTGCCTCCCTCTCCGCTACTAACGCAGCACTAACCACTTGATTGGTTGCCGCTAGATACAACAGCAACTTCTCTTGTGGCTTAGGTGCGACAAGTACTGAAGTGGAGGATAGGTATCTCTTCAAGTCCTGCAGCGCAGCCTCCGCTTCCGGAGTCCATTTCATTGGACCTGCCTTCTTCAAAATTTTGAAAACCGGCAGGGCGCGTTCAGCAGACTTAGAAATGAACCTACTGAGAGCAGCAACACAGCCGGCAAGCCTTCGCACATCCTTGACGCGCTTCGGGGCTTCAATCTGCTCGATGGCCTTGATCTTGTCGGGGTTGGCTTCAATCCCCCTCTGGGACACAAAGAACCCGAGAAGCTTGCCGGAAGGAACTCCGAACATGCACTTCTCGGGGTTCAACTTAAGATTGACCTTGCGCAGATTTGCAAAAGTCTCTTCCAGATCTTGAACCAAAGTTTCTCTGTCCTTGCTTTTGACCACTATGTCATCCATGTATGCTTCTACATTCCTGTGCAGTTGTGGCTCAAAAGCATGACTGACTACTCTTGCAAATGTCGAACCAGCATTCTTTAGTCCGAAAGGCATTCGTACAAAGCAGTACGTGCCACATGGAGTAATGAATGTGGTTTTATCTTCATCCTCTTCTGCCATGAAAATCTGATGGTATCCTGAGTATGCATCAAGAAATGAAAGCAGATCACACCCTGCCGTGGAGTCGACAATTTGGTCAATGCGCGGCAAGGGAAATGGATCTTTGGGACAAGCTTTATTAACATCCGTGAAGTCAATACAAAGCCTCCACTTCCCGTTCGCCTTGCGCACGACTACTGGATTGGCTAACCACGTTGGATGGAGGACTCCCCGGACGAGGCCCGCTGCTTCCAACTTCTTGATCTCTTCTGCAATGAACTCTTGGCGTTCCACCGCTTGCTTCCTGACTCTCTGCTTGACGGGCCGCGCGTGAGGACAGACGGCAAGGTGGTGCTCAATTACTTTCCTGGGAACACCGGGGATGTCAGATGGTTGCCATGCAAACACATCGACATTCGCCCGCAGGAAAGCAATGAGCGCGCTTTCCTATTTAGGGTCAAACGTGGCACTGATGGTGAAGGTACCACCAGTGCCGTCCTCCTTGGCGGCCACTTTCTTGGTCTCTGGTGCAGCTGTCTTCGCCTTCTTGCACTTGCCGGTGGAGCTCGATGGTGCGCCCTCGACTGTAGCGCAGCACTCCGAAGAGGTGCGCTTGCCGGAGTAGGCATCAGAGCTACTCTTGCCGGACTTGGTCTTCTTATTCTTCCCCACGGGAGCTTCAGCGGCAAGTGGTTTGCGCTCTACTGCGGCTACTGCTTCCCGGTAGATCTTGTCGGTGCAAATAAGCGCATCCTTCTTGTCGCCTTGGACAGAAATGACACTTATCGGACCAGGCATCTTGAGCACATTGTAGGCGTAGTGAGAGGCTGCCATGAACTTGGCAAGCGCCGGACGGCCGAGTATCCCATTGTAGGGCAATGGGAAATCAGCAATGTCAAACGTGACTCTCTCTGTCCTGAAATTCAGCTCGCTGCCAAACGTTACTGGCAGCGTGATCTTCCCCTTGGGCTTGCTCCTTCCTGGGTTGATTCCTTGAAAGGTACCAGTTTCTTCGAGCTCGCTGTCGGGGATCTGGAGCTTGTTGAGCACCGCGGAAGATATCAGTTTAGGCCGGCCCCACCGTCAACCAACATCTTTGTGACCTTGAGGTTGCGGATGGTTGGCGAAACCAACATCGGCAAGCACCCGACCGCAGTGATGCGATCAGGGTGATCCTCAATGTCAAAGACGATGGGCGTGCTGGACCACTTCAGGGGCTTGCGCGATTCGACTGATGGTTCTGCTGCATTTACCTCCCGCACCCACTGCTTGAGTTGGCGGTGCGAGGTGTGCAGAGAAGCACCGCCGTCGACGCACAGAACCTCCGTTGCCTTCTGAAACTCTTGCTCATTGGTCTCATCCTCGTCCATCTCATCATCCTCATCTTTGTCTTCGTCCTTGTCGCGGCCACGGGGAGGTCTGTCTCCTTGCCGCTGCTTGGTGTTGCCACGGCGCCCTCCCCGGGCGGGACGCTTCTTGCCGGATCCTCTGCCGCCTTCATGGGCCTTCTCCTTGTCGTGACGCTCATATTCAGCTTTCTGTAGCTCTGCCATCTGCTCAACCTTCTTGCATGCTTGGAGGTCATGGCCCTTGGTGCGATGGATCTTGCAGTACTGCTTGCCGGAACCGTCCTGCTTGTCGGCGGCCACCACAGCCTCACCGGAGTCGCCAGCTTTGGCCTTCTCGGTGCCGCCTCCGTTGCCAGACTGCTCGACAACTAGCACATCCTTAGCCTTCCTTTTTCTGTTATTCCGCCTCCGGTTCTTCTTTGCCGGAGGGGCATCCTCACTGTCAGATCCTTCTGCTCCTACGTTCTCTCCGGGGAGTTTCCTCCCCTCTTCAGCCCGTGCGCACTTGTCGGCCAGAGCATATAGCTCGCTGACATCTCTGATTTTGCACATCGCCATCTCCTCCCTCATCCTGTGGTTACGCACGTTCTGATGGAACGCGCTGATAACCGCGGCAGGGTGAACGTCTGGGATGTTGCGCTGCACCTGGCTGAATCTCTGTATGTACTTGCGCAGGGGTTCTCCTTCCTTCTGGGCAAGCAAATGAAGATCGCTTTCCTCGCCATGGGGCTTGTGGCCGCCTGTGAAGGCGCTGACAAACTGATGGCACAGGTCCGCCCACGAAGAGATGGAGTTGTCCGGCAAGTGCATGAGCCAAGATCTGACGTTGGGCTTGAGCACCAGCGGGAAGTAGTTGGCGAGGATCTTCTCGTCGCGCCCCCCGGCAGCCTACACCGCGATGGTGTAGACGCTGAGGAACTCCGACGGATGGATCCTGCCATCGTACTTCTCGGGCACGTCTGGCTTGAAATTCTTGGTGCTGGGCCACTGGACTTGCCGCAGCTCACGGGTGAACGCAGGGCAACCTACCGCGTATGGCAAGTCGCCTGGTTCCCCTGGCGCATGCATATCGACAGTGGGCCCAGCGCGCTGGTCAGACTGACGTCGCGCTTCTCTTCGACGCTCGATGCGAGTGCGAGCGTCTTCTTGTCGTCGTTCTTGAAGAACTTGGCGTTGATCACGGCGAGCTCGCGGATCCGATGATGCAGTGGAGTCAGTGTCGAGGTTGGCCCAGCAAGTCGGCGATCTTGGCCTTCGGGGCGGGGAGTGCACGGTGGTAGCACCCCCGGCGGTCTTGTCGGCGTCGGCTTGCGCCTGGGCGTCTTGCCGGGGCTTCGATGTGCTCGGTTCCCGGGGCTTGTCGGCGTTGGCGAAGCCGACGAGACTCTGAATGGTCATCCTCCAGTCGTCGATCTTGTCTGGCGCTGGAGGGTAATCTAGAAGCAGCTGGGCTCGGGCCAGTGCTTCCTCTGGGGTCTTCGGCGGCGGCGGCGAGCGGCGCGAGGAGCGGGATATGCTCGGACTCCCAACTGGGTTGGAAGGAGCAGTACCCCGTCCAGGCGACCGCACCTCACTCGTGCCAGCATGCTGGCGTGCACGCTGGTCTTGAACGCCCCGAGATCCACCAGCTTGGCCTTGCTCCAACGCGAGTACGGTGCTATGAGCACCATGGCGTTGTCGACCCTGCACCTCCTGGGAAGGGTGCGGTGTATGCACAGACGCCGAAGCTTGCGGGGCCTTGTCTTTGGATCTGGTGACAATGTGAGTCCCACCGTCGGCACCCGCTCCTCCGCCGGCGTCTACCCCACCGCCCGTTTGCTCCGGCGGCGGTGGAATCGACGTGGACGGAGCGGCCACCTCCGAAGGCTTCTTCTTCGGTGGCATGTCGATGAAGATGTTGATGTAGCGCGCGTGAAGACCGGATTAGGTTCGCACAACCACGTCACCCCCTACCTGGTGCGCCAGAGATGTCGTGGGGGGGACGAACACCTATGAGGCAGGGCCCCTTTTCGGTCCGGCAGGGAGCGGAGGGCGCACAAAGAGCAGATCGAGGTCGGGCGCGCGAGGGATTTTACCCAGCTTCGGAGCTCTCCGGAGAGATAAAACTCCTACTGCTGCTTTGTGTTTGTATTTGTTCTTGCTTGAGAGCGTGGGTATGCTGTAGTCTCGAATGAGTCGAACCTCTTCTACGTGCGCATGGGCCTCCTTTTTATAGTCTAAAGGGGTCACCGACAGGTGGCAACGCAGAGATAGGGGTAGAAGAGTAAAAACGCGGGTTGGTACAACTGCTATCAACAGTGTCCCCTACCTAACTCTGACGGCAAGGGACAAGGGCATTTAATGCCCGTCTGGTCGCTCCAACAGTGCCGGAAGCGACCATTAGGGGCGCCACCGATCGCCACGATGGCCTCCTAGTCATCTTCACTTGCGACCTCGCACCGTATGGCTGCACAGCTACCCTCCACGTGCACCAGGAGCGATCCTGCGGCGACACGTCGTCGGGTGAGCTGGAGCGTGGGCGCAGGGTGGTGGCTTCGCCGCGGCGAGCACCTTGCCGCGGTCGTTGACTTGTTGCACCCGCAAGCTCGTTGCTCGCCGGGTCTTGCCGGGACGCGCAGCGCGTCGCGGCAAGTCTCTTAAATGCCTTGGTTGGCCTTCCCGGCAAGCTCCTCTTGCCGGGGTCTTGTTCTTCCCGGCAAGCTTCTCTTGTCGGGGCCTTGTCTTCACAGTTAACACTTTGTTCTTGAATGGCAGTAATATGAATAGTGGAGGGTCTTGGCGGACGCCCGGCAAGCCTTGCCGCAGGACGCTGCGACTGCCCGTGCACAAGTTCGGGGTACTAAGGTACCCCTACTTTAGTACACCGACACCCATCTCTTGAATGTAGGCTGCAATTGATCCATCCCTCCTGGTACGAACCATATCCCATTTTTCATCTCGGCGGCCACATATCTGATAAATGGTATTCTCCAGCTCCTTGTGATACACTTCACATACGCGTCCAAAGGTGATATGGGCTGCCATGCTCTTTCCTATACTCCAGCTTGGTGCATCCAGGTACAAATCAATAGGCTCCATTGTTGGTGCAAATGTCCTCCCAGGTACCCAGACTTTGATCTTCCAGCGCTCCTCTTCCGGTACAAATGTAAAGAAAGTCCTTGTGAAGCTTGGTAGTCCGATATTCAAATAATTAGTGACTTCCTTCAAGTGTCGTCCGAAAGGGGTGTCGTCATCCGTCTGAGTGAACTTGTTCCTTGGATCCGCCATCTATAGAGTAGAATTAGAGGAGAATTAGAAATGAGCAGAGAAGTGAATCCTATGGCTTATTATAGTGGTCGCATCCTACAGTCAGCGTGTGCTCTGATACCATCTTGTAGCGACCCGACCTCAAATAGTCAACTCTCTATGCATCAATGTCATCCCTGGATCGGTAATGCTGACACGCACATTACTCGAGGAATTATAACAGAGTTCAATCACACACACTTATTGCATCGAGTCCTCATAAAGAGTATGCTTACATAATAATATCATAGCTGAAGGCCATCTAAACTAAATAACTGCGGAAGCTTCAAAGGTAAATAAGTCCATCAACTCTAACGGCATAGCTGAGTGAAAAAACAACGACCTATCGCACCTTATTCGTCGTCTGAGTAGTCTGCAACATGAGACATTGCAGCCATGTAGGTCAGCACATTGAATATGCTGGCAGAGTTACACTGTAAAGCAATGAAATGCAAGAACTATATCTACGTGCAGTATTTGGCTGGTGGAGCTGTAAGTTTATGATTTTGCATAAAGCTAGTTTTTTCCTACAACAAAGGAATAAATTTATTTAACTACTCCCAAGTTTTCCCAATATTTGAGAAGGTAAGCCCAACTCAAATCCCAATTAAAAGTATCATCATTAACCCAATAAATTCATTAAGTAAAGTTATGAAATCACATCAATATATTCAAGTACTAGATACTCAAGATGTCCATAACCGGGGACACAGCTAACCATGATTAGTTTATACACTCTGCAGAGGTTTGCGCACTTTTCCCCACAAGACTCGACTGCATCCATGATCGGATGATCGAGACATAGTCTTTCTGAAGCATTAACTCTCTACTCCAGGCGAACCGGTACACCTACTTTCCCCTACATCTGCTAGTCCACCTCTTCAAGAGCTCACGCAACTTACTCAACTATGCTAGAGCCCATAATGACTTGTGGCTGCACACGGAAATTTGTAGCATGAATAATCTTATGATCCCTTTGAGCCTAGGTGGCGCACCATAGGAAAAATCACACGGGTACTCCGAGATTTCCCAAAAATAGGTAACATTGGGTTCCCCAGGTGCCTCAAGCCCTCAACCAATCCACCCAGATGTATATTAAATTTTCCACCTTAATGTTATCCATGATTAAATAACTCTCAAACTTCCATGTGTGAATCACGATCCAATCCCCGTCTATGAGCATGGCTAAGCAATAAATAAGCATAACGTATATTCCCAGGGTGCTCAAAAGGTATTAGGTTCCTACCTCAAGTACTACAACCAAACCACATGTTCCCAATCCTACTCATGCAAATATTTGAGGGCAATACTAATGCATAGTAAAAGGTGGGTATAAAAGAGTATGATCAAAGTGTAACTTGCCTTGTTGACGATCTGCAAACTCAAGAGATTCGTAGTAACAAGCTTCGCACTCCGGGTAATCTAGCATAGACAAACAGTAGCGTACATAAGCAATCAATCAAACGAAACAACGAGAAAACCAAGAGAAGATCCAAATCAAACACGAAACAAGCAAATGGCTTAAACTAACAAGAAGTCAAACCTAACAACATTATTATCAAGTGGATTAGATCTTAACAGTAGGTTATGTGATTAGCTACGATTTGCAAAATATTCAACTCAAACAGAAAAACGAAACTCAAAATATGAACGAAACAAGATCGTTTACTAATCTATACTAAACTCAAATTTTACAGTACCAAAATCATGTTCAAATTGGTTAACTGGAAAGAACAGAACGAAACGAAGATTTAGGCGCTGGTTTCATCTAATTTGGATATACGAGTAAAAAGTTATGCTAGTTTTAAGATCAGGGGCTAAATCGCGATAAAACTATTCGCGGATAAGTCTCTGGCCGAAAATAAACTAAAAGGAAAAAATACTATGGCGCGAACGTTCGCTAACAGAACAAATCTAACGAATACCGTGTGTTAAGACGAACGAACGAACGTTCGTTAAATAAGAAAATCTTAACGAAAACCGATCTAACTAAACCGAACCAAAATAAACCGGGAATAAACCGAGATCCGACCGATCTTACCGATTCGGCGGCGAGGGCGGTCAACGGCGGTGGCGCGAGCGGCGGCGGGGTGGCTATCGTTCAGCGGCGGCGCTAAGGCGGCGTGGGGCGACGGCGCGGGCAGCGGGAGGTGGCGGGGCGGCGCGCTTATAAAGGGCCTTGGGGGCGCGCGGCGACGATGCGGACGAGGAGTCCAGCTCGGACTCCTCCGGCGGACGGCGGCGGTGGCGCTCGGGACTTTGGTCCCGAGTCGGTTCGGGCGCACGGGCGAAGCTGGGCCGGCTGGGTTTCGGCCGAGTCGGTCTGAAACTTAAAAAAAATCACCGCGAAGGAAAAAAAAATCCTTAAAAAATCTAAAAAATTCCAGAAACTATTTTCACCGTCCAAACCTAATATTTAGGACAGGATGAACATTTTCTAGACTAAGATGCAATTTTTAAAAATGCAATATTTTTCTAATGCAAATAAAATAGCAAATAAAATACCAATAAAATAAATAATTTGATTTTAAAATTCTTTCTCCAATATTTCTCTTAGGTTGAAGAAGTCATATTATTTTCCCTCATTTATTTTTAATATTGTAAATAATTGGAGAGAAAATAATAAAATCAAATTGATCCTTTCTCAAATTTGAATTAAATTCAATTATGAATTTTGTGAAACCTCCAACTCTCTCCGTGGGTCCTTGAGTTGCTTAAGATTTCTAGGATCACAGCAAAAATGCAAGAATAAATATGATATGCATATGATGATCTATGTATAACATCCAAATTGAAAATTGGGATGTTACACACTTTTTTCGAGAGAAACTCCTTCTCTAGAAAGGTTCCATTCTTGGCAACAAATATCTTGCCTTCGGATCTGTGGTAGAAGGTGTGCCCAGCAGTTTCTTTTTGGGTATCATATGAAGACACACTTCTCCGATTTGGGTTCGAGCTTATCAGGCTGAAGCTTTTTCACATAAGCATCGCAACCCCAAACTTTAAGAAACGACAGCTTAGGTTTCTTGCCAAACCACAGTTCATACGGTGTCGTCTCAACGGATTTAGATGGTGCCCTATTTAACGTGAATGCACTTGTCTCTAATGCATATCCCCAAAATGATAGTGGTAAATCGATAAGAGACATCATAGATCCCACCATATCTAATAAAGTACGGTTACGACGTTCGGACACACCATTACGTTGTGGTGTTCCAGGTGACGCGAGTTGTGAAACTATTCCACATTGTTTTAAATGAAGGCCAAACTCGTAACTCAAATATTCACCTCCACGATCAGATTGAAGAAACTTTATTTTCCTTTTATGATGATTCTCCACTTCACTCTAAAATTCTTTGAACTTTTCAAATGTTTCAGACTTATGTTTCATTAAGTAGATATACCCATATCTGCTCAAATCATCTGTGAAGGTCAGAAAATAACGATACCTGCCACGAGCCTCAACACTCATCGGACCGCATTCATCGGCATGTATTATTTCCAATAAGTCATTAGCTCGTTCCATTGTTCCGGAGAACGGAGTTTTAGTCATCTTGCCCATGACACATGGTTCGCAAGTATCAAATGATTCATAATCAAGTGATTCCAAAACTCCATCTGCAAGGAGTTTTTCATGCGCTTTACACCAATATGACCTAAATGGCAGTGCCACAAATATGTTGCACTATCATTATCAACTTTGCATCTTTTGGCATCAATATTATGAATATGTGTATTATTACGATCGAGATTCAATAAACCATCAACATTGGGTGTGTGACCATAGAAGGTTTTATTCATGTAAACAGAACAACAATTATTTTCTCTCTTAAATGAATAACCGTATTGCAATAAACACAATCCTATCTTGTTCATGCTCAACGCAAACACCAAATAACATTTATTTAGGTTCAACATTAATCCAAAGTATAGGGAGTGTGCGATGATGATCATATCAATCTTGGAACCACTTCCAACACACATCGTTACTTCACCCTCAACTAGTCTCCATTTATTCTGCAACTCCTGTTTCGAGTTACTAATCTTAACAACCGAACAACTATCAAATACCCAGGGGCTACTACGAACCCTAGTAAGGTACACATCAATAACATGTATATCAAATATACCTTTGCTCACTTTGCCATCTTTCTTATCCGCCAAATATTTGGAGTAGTTCCACTTCCAGTTACCATTTCCTTTGCAGTAGAAGCACTCAGTTTCAGGCTTAGGTCTAGCTTTTGGCTTCTTCACGGGAGTGACAACTTGCTTGCTATTCTTCTTGAAGTTCCCATTCTTTCCCTTGCCCTTTTTGTTGAAACTAGTGGTCTTGTTAACCATCAACACTTGATGCTCTTTCTTGATTTCTACCTTCATCGGTTTCAGCATCACGAAGAGCCCGAGAATCATTTTCGTCATTCCTTGCATATTATAGTTCATCACGAAAGTTCTAGTAAATTGGTGATAGTGACTAGAGAAATCAGCCAATTACTATCTTATCTGGAAGACTAACTCCCACTTGATTCAACAATTGTAGTACTTAGACATTCTGAGCACATGCTCATTGGTTGAGCTATTCTCCTCCATCTTGTAGACGAAGTACTTGTCAGAGGTCTCATACCTATCGACACGGGCTTGAGCCTGAAATACCAATTTCAGTTCTTGGAACATCTCATATGCTCCGTGGCGTTCAAAACATTTGTGAAGTCCTGGTTCTAAGCCGTAAAGCATGATGCACTAAACTATCAAGTAGTCATCATATCGAGCTTGCCAAACGTTCATAGCTCTGCATCTGCTCCTGCAATAGGTTTGTCACCTAGCAGTGCATCAAGGACGTAATTCTTTCTATGCAGCAATGAGGATAATCCTCAGATTATGGACCCAGCCCGCATCATTGCTACTATCATCTTTCAACTTAGTTTTCTCTAGGAACATCAAAAATATGGGAGCTATAACGAGAGCTATTGATCTACAACATAATTTGCAAATACTATCTGGACTAAGTTCATGATAAATTAAGTTCAGTTAATCAAATTACATAAGAACTCCCACTTAGATAGACATCCCTCAAGTCATCTAAATGATACGTGATCCAAATCAACTAACCCATGTCCGATCATCATGTGAGATGGGGTAGTCATCAATGGTGAACATCTCTATGTTGATCATATCTACTATATGATTCACGTTCGACCTTTTGGTCTCCAGTGTTCCGAGGCCATGTCTGTACATGCTAGGCTCGTCAAGTTTAAACGGAGTATTCCGCGTGTGCAAAACTGGCTTGCAACCGTTGTATGTGAACGTAGAGCCTATCACACCCAATCATCACCTGGCTTGCAACCGTTTTTTGAAACTTTCGCAACGGTGCATACTCGGGGAGAACACTTATACCTTGAAATTTAGTTAACGGATCATCTTATAATGCTACCGCCGTACTATGCAAAATAAGTTGCATAAAGATAAACATCACATGTAATCAAAATATGTGACATGATATGGCCATCGTCATCTTGTGCTTTTGATCTCCATCACCAAAGCAACGTCATGATCTCCATCATCACTGGCTTGACACCTTGATCTCCGTCGTATCGTCGTGGTCGTCTCGCCAACTATTGCTTCTACAACTATAGCTACCGCTTAGTGATAAAGTAAAGAAGTTACATGGCATTTGCATTTCATACAATAAAGCAACAACCATAAGGCTCCTGCCAGTTGCTGATAACTTTTCCAAAACATGATCATCTCATACAACAATGTATATCACATCATGTCTTGACCATATCACATCACAACATGCCCTGCAAAAACAAGTTAGACATCCTCTACTTTGTTGTTGCAAGTTTTACGTGGCTGCTACGGGCTTCTAGCAAGAACTGTTCTTACCTACGACACAAAACCACAATGGTGATTTATCAAGTTTGTTGTTTTAACCTTTAACAAGGACCGGCCGCAGTCAAATTTGATTCAACTAAAGTAGGAGAAACAGACACCCGCCAGCCACCTTTATGCAAAACTAGTTACATGTTTGTTGGTGGAACCGGTCTCATAAACGTGGTCATGTAAGGTTGGTCCGGGCCACTTTATCCAACAATACCGCGGAATCAAAATAAGACATTGGTGGTAAGCAGTATGACGATCACCGCCCACAACTCTTTGTGTTCTACTCGTGCATATCATCTACGCATAGACCTGGCTCGGATGCCACTGTTGGGAAACGTAGCATTCAATTTCAAAAAACTTCCTATGCTCATGCAAGATCTATCTAGGAGATGCATAGCAACGAGAGGGGGAGAGTGTGTCCACGTACCCTCGTAGACTGAAAGCGGAAGCGTTTGCCAACGCGGTTGATGTAGCCGAACTTCTTCTCGTTCCGAACGATCAAGTACCGAACGTACGACACCTCCGAGTTCTACACACGTTCAGCTCGATGACGTCCCTCAAGCTCTTGATCCAGCAGAGTGTCGAGGAAGTAGATGAGTTCCATCAGCACGTTGGCATGGTGACGGTGATGGTGAAGTGATTCGCGTAGGGCTTCGCCTAAGCACTGCAAGAATATGACCGGAGGCGTAAACTGTGGAAGGGGGCACCGCACACGGCTAGGAATAGTTGGTGTGTGTTCTAGGTGCCCCCTCAGCACGTATATAAAGGAGGGAGGGGAAGAGGCAGCCCTAGGCGCGCCCAAGTAGGAGGAGTCCTACTTGGGGTCCTAGTAGGATTCGCCCCCCGCTTTCCTTTTACCAAAAGGGGAAGAAGGGAAGAGAGGGGGGAGAAGGAAAGAGGGGGGCGCCGCCCCTCCTCCTAATCCTATTCGGCCTCCTTCTTGGGGGGAGGGCCACCCCTTTGTGGGCCGGTGTTCTCCGTCCTATGGCCCATATGGCCCATATCTTCCCCTGGGGGGTTTCGGTAACCCCCCCCCCCCCCCCCGGTACTCCGATATGTACCCGATACATTCTGACTTCCGGTATTCGAATACTATCATCCAATATATCAATCTTTACCTCTCGACCATTTCGAGACTCCTTGTCATGTCCATGATCTCATCCGGGACTTCAAACAACATTCGGTCACCAAATCACATAACTCATATAATACAAATCGTCATCAAACGTTAAGCATGCGGACCCTACGGGTTCGAGAACTATGTAGACATGACCGAGACACATCTCCGGTCAATAACCAATAACGGAACCTGGATGCTCATATTGGCTCCCACATATTCTACGAAGATCTTTATCGGTCGAACCGTTATGACAACATACGTTATTCCCTTTGTCATCGGTATGTTAATTGCCCGAGATTCGATCGTCGGTATCTTCATACCTAGTTCTATCTCGTTACCGGCAAGTCTCTTTACTCGTTCAGTACATCCGGCAACTAACTCATTAGTCACATTGCTTGCAAGGCTTCTTATGATGTGCATTACCGAGAGGGCCCAGTGATATCTCTCTGATACTCGAAGTAACAAATCCTAATCTCGATCTATGCCAACTCAACAAACACCTTCGGAGATACCTGTAGAGCATCTTTATAATCACCTAGTTACGTTGTGACATTTGATAGCACACAAGGCATTCCTCCGGTATCCGAGAGTTGCATAATCTCATAGTTAGAGGAATATGTATTTGACATGAAGAAAGCAGTAGCAATAAAACTGAACGATCACAATGCTAAGCTAACGAATGGATCTTGTCCATCACATCATTCTCCTTATGATGTGATCCCGTTCATCAAATGACAACACATGTCTATGGCTAGGAAACTTAACCATCTTTGATTAACGAGCTAGTCAAATAGAGGCATACTAGGGACACGGTGTTTTTTTTATGTATCCACACATGTATCAAGTTTCCGGTTAATACAATTATAGCATGAATAGTAGACATTTATCATGGTATAAGGAAATATAAAATAATAATTTTATTATTGCCTCTAGGGCATATTTCCTTCACCTTTGTGGATCTTGTGTGGATGTGAGTCTAGTGGGTGTGTGATTTGGGCTTGTTCTTGAGTGTTCCTCTTGTTTTCTCCCTTGTGTTCTTGGGGATTCCCCCTTCAATTCGTGAAAAATCTCCATCTAGGGTTCCACCCTACAACATATGGACTCATCAGAAGGAAGAGGGGAGGGGGGGAGGGGGTACCGGGACATCCTCGGAGCCGACGCGGACGCCGCTGGGAAGCTTGGTGATGCGGGTGGGGACGCACAGCGGGAGCTCGAGCCCAGGCCGGAGGACGTACGCCGCCGGACAGCCACCGCCTCGCCGTATTGGCCGCTTCCGCCCTTGGACCTCGCGGCACCCGTGCGGCCGCTGGCCTCGCGAGCACTTGTGCGGCCGCGGCGCCTCGCCCTATTCGCCGCTGACCTCGTGGTCGCTCGTGTGGCCGCGGCGTCTCGCCGTATTGGTCACTGCCGCGAGGGGATGTCGAAAGGGAAAAGGGAATAGATAGCGGTCGGTCGGGTGGGCTTTTTGGAAACGAGCAGGACAGTGAAAAGGAATAGGACGCGCGCCGCGCTCGGTCGGAATCGATCGATCCGATCGATCGCCGAGGAGTCGTTTCGAAAATTAACATCAACGTCACCAAGACACAGCAAGCGCACATTTATTTAGACAACCTCGATACATCCACTTAGAGCCGTCCATTTCATGAATGCGCCGCATCTCACACATCCCGACACACGCGTGTTTTCCAGCCTACCGGGCCGCCGCATGTGCGTTTCCGGGCTCGCCGGCCTGCACCCAAACGACGCTTAGCTTGGTGAGGAAGTGGCACACAGCGACATCCCCTGGCCTGACGTTGTGCAGCGCAAAGAACGGGTGCTTCAGGCTCCACCGTGACGTGTCGAGGTGGCACACCGCCAGCGCCTCCATCGTCGCCGGCGCCGCGCCCCTTTCCATGCTCTCCAGCGTCACCGCGTACGCGGCGGTGGGGTTGGATGTGTGGCAGTAGTACACCGCATACGGGTACGTCAGGTCGTGGCAGGTCACGATCTCCGATGACTTGGAGAGCCTTCGGGCAGCCGTCACGTTGTACCTCCCCCGCAGCGCCAGTGTGCCCGGGGCTTCCACGGGAAGATTGGCGGCGGAGAACGCACGGACGTTGGACGTTCTGAGAAGGGACGTCGTGAGCTCGCCGAGGGTCTCGAGGGAGGTGGCGCATCCCGCCTTTTCGCCGGGGAGCGTCCGTGGGTGCTCACAGGTGTCCAGCGTCCACCGAATGTCTCTGATCATCCCAAGGGACGTTGGCGCAAACATTGCGACGATGTCCCGGAGGCGCTTGGTGGAGAATGGAAGGGAGTCGGCGATGTGGCGGGGAAGAAGCGTTGGCAAGGAGTTGGTCGGCGGGATGGTCGGGGTGATCATTGACCCTGGCCGCAGCATGTCGTGGAAGAAGAAAACATCCGCGCGTCTTTTGTTCTTGTGGCTATCAGAGTGAACATGGTGGCTCGCCTTCCCTGTTACTTGGAACATGCGCAATAGTAAAAAAATCATTTGAGAAATGGTATTTAATAACTAGTTTTGTTTTCTCTGGATATTTATCATCACATGAAAATAAGTAAATTAACATGGAAATTCTAAAAATGCATTTTCTGCATAAGTTGAGCTTTCTTTTACCTTCTATGTGTGCCATATGCCCCGTAGAAACGGTCTTTAGGTCATTTTCATGTTCCGACCTATATGACATTGTAGTTTTGTTTGGATCCACTTCATCTTCTGACCCATATGTCATTGTAAGTTTATTTGCATACTCTTCATGGTTTGACCCATATGACATTGTAACTCTATGTGGATCTTCTTCTTGTTGTTCTGACCTATATGTCATTGTAGCTTTATTGAGATCATCTTCTTGTTCCGACCCATATGACATTGTAACTTTATGTGGATCTTCTTCTTGTTCTGACCTATATGTCATTGTAGCTTTATTGGGATCATCTTCTTGTTCCAACCCATATGACAGTGTAACTTTATGTGGATCTTCTTCTTGTTCTGACCTATATGTCATTGTAGCTTTATTGGGATCATCTTCTTGTTCTGACCTATATGACATTGTAACTCTATGTGGATCATCTTCACCTTGGTTCAAGACTTCAATATGTTCATTTTTTCCTTCATCTAACCCATATGACACTGAGACTTCTTTTAGATCTCCTTCTTGTGCCACAAAGTCTTTCTTTGGAACATATTTGCCATTTATTCCATAAGATGCCGAGACTTCTTTCAGACTCTCTCTATCTTTTGATCCATATGACACAGATACTTCCTTTAAATTATTTTCGCCTTTTGATCCATATGACAGAGAAACCTCCTTCACATCTCCTTGTGCCAAGAAGTCTCTCTTTGAAACATCTTTGTCACCTACCCCATAAGATACCGAGACTTTTTTTGGTCTCTCTCCAACTTTTGCCCCATATGACACAGAGACCTCCTTTAAATTGTCTCCACCTTTTGATCCATACGACAAAGAGACCTCCTTTAAATTATGTTCAGCTTGTGATGCAGCATGACTATGGTCTTCCCCTTGATCAGCTTCTGACTTGAGTTTCTTATAATATGGTCCAATTTTTCGTAGTCCTTTGACAAACTTGAGGTCAACACCATCTAGAGAGGCACGCACTGAATTCACATGTGGCAACCATGTTGATAGACTTATTAGTAGCTCAATTGTGATAAATCACAAGTCATAAAATCAAATTGAACGGGGTGATGCATGCATGCAATGACAACAAATTAAAAAAAAACTACAAATAGACTATGCTAAATACTACTCCCTCCGTCCCAAAATATAAAATCATTTTTGGCACTAGGTTGCCCCTCTGAACATTAGACCTCTGAACATCAGAGTCATATATCACAAGAACGAAATAAACGAGACTCGTGTTTGCGGTATGCATAGACACAAACAAATCGTTTATGCTGTGAATGACAGGCTACATTTAAACCTAATCTTTTGTTGAATATCCGGTCTCTATTAAAAGTTAAGTTTAGTTTTATCTAATTCCCATTCCCCCCAAAAAAGTGTACCTTTTACTTTACAACTATATTCGTTTTACACACTCGTGCGTATTCGAGAAAAAAAAATATTTACACACTCAGCTTCAGACCAATTATGAAATCAGGTCTACGATTTTGGAGAGAGAGAGAGAGACCTTCTTGTTGGACTAACAGGTCGCTGACGGCTGGGGGCATTGGAGTTCCGGGAAGCACCGCCTCCCAGTACGCCCTCGGCGTCACCGAGTTCGTCGTGGCCGCGTTGGCGAAGCTCACATGATGACTGCCTCCTCCAGTAATCTGGGTGCATCACAGCAAATAAACGAACGACTGTTACAAGTTGCACACACACGTACATAGGTATGCAATTCGTGTGTGGACAGAAATATCTGATGAGAGTGTGCCGTATGCACTCACCAGAAGAAGCGAGACGAGTGGCAGGAGTACATCCATGGTGTGCGCGCGCTGCAGTGCAATGTGTTGCATCCCGTGCTAGTGAGTGATGGTGTGAAGCAAAGCAGTTGGACATGGGTCCTATTTATAGTCGTGATTGGTCGATGAGTGGCATAAATTTACTGCTCAGCAATTATACATATGCATTTCAAGTATCTTGCTAAATCCATGATTCATGAGCCATTGCAAGGGCCAACGTATGACGGCATTGGACGCTGACGACTCAACCGTTGCTCTCCTATTGTAGTACGTGGTTATTAAGAAAGAGCAGCGTGAGTTCCTCGTGTTCATTTCTTTATGGGTATGGAGTATGTCAGATCTGGTGGCGCAAATATGGCCAAAGTGCCATATTACGGACTACAAAAGTCCAAGCCGAAAGGCCTTGTAAGCTTGTCTAGGAGAGGAAATAATCTGTTTGAAATGTGCTGAATATGATTCTACTTGTATTCTTTACATGGTTGAATTGGGTGGCGTTTTACGTACGTAGTATTATAAGAGCATCTCCAGCAATCCTCCAGTATACCATTCCCAATACTAATAGGGTGATACTGAGGCAATCCTCTAGCAACCCAAAAGTTGGTACTTTAAACTGTTTGAGTGGTTCCCCGCAAAAAAAAAAATGTTTGAGTGGTTAGCAGAAATTATTGCTTATCAAGAGATAGCTGAATCTAAGAGCATCTCCACTCCCCCCCCCCCCCCCCCCCCCCCCCCCAAAACATTTTTAGCGTCGGCGGCAAAAAAAGGGCCCAACCATCCTCGTTTATCGCCGGTTTGGCCCGAAACTACAACCGGCGAGCACAAGCCGAACCCAGCGCGCCGAGAGGCTCCTGGGGGCGCCGGCTGTAGCGAAAAGGCGCATGGGCCAGTGCTGTCGGTGACACCGGCCGAATTCCCGCCGTTTTCTTCCCCCTTTCCCTCCATTTCCCCAGTGTCGCCCCCTTCTCCCCCGCCCTTCCCGCCATTCTCTCCCCGGGTCCGCCTGTCATGCCGTCGAAGAAGTATGTCGCCCCTCGCCTAGCCGTCGATTCCGTTCAGCCAAAGAAGAGGAAGCTGAGGGCGCCAATGGCAAGACCCCCCGGGCTTGTCGAGCGTCGAGTGGAAGGTCGACGTTGAGCGTCGGGAGGCGGTGACCACTGACCGGCGGAACATGCTCATCATGAAGAAGGCCAAGGACGTGGCGGCGGCGGTGGAGCAGCAGGGAGAGGTGGCTCTCGCGGGGATGGCGAACCTTTCACCTCAACAGGACGACCAGTGCCCCCAAGCCGCGTGGGGAAGCCAGCAGAGCGTCGTGTCACCGTCGCCGGCCAACTTCTCGCCGCCGCTGTGGGGTACGCGGCCTCGCCTGGCTATCCTGATGGCGACGCGCATGGCGGCTTCAACCCCAACATCACCTTCCCACATGGCGCGGCGACGTGCACGTCCCCGTCCGGCTTCAACCACGACCCGTGTACTCCCTCCCCCACGTTCGCCGCCGGCCTCAACACCCAGTACAGCTACTCGTCGCCGTCTTACTCAGGTTCGCCTGCGCCGTGGCGCCCTCCCATTCGCACACGGCTCGGCGGCACCGTTCAACACCGACGACGACATGGACGAGATCATCACAAGCGGCTCGGCCGCCGCCTCTTCGTGCCATGGGTTCCGCATGCAAGACGAAACTCTGGACGACGTCGTCGATATCGAGGACGAGCTCGACGACGCCGAGGAGGAAATGAAAGAAGAACCGACAGAGGTGGAGCCGGCGCCCAAAGCGAAAAAGAAGAATCGGGCGGCCAACGCCAGGCCGGGCGACCCTCGCGTGAAGTGGACGTTCAAGGAAGACGAGTGCCTCGTGGAAGCATGGAAGACCGTCAACATCGACCCGATCACCGGCTCGAATTAGAACGCCGACACGTACTAGAGAAGGATCAAGACGGCGTTCGACGAGTGCAAGTTGGTCGACCCGGACTTCGCCAACATCCACATGGAGCGCGGCGAGAAGGCCATGGCGAACCACTGGGCGACAATCCAGACAGCCTGCAACAAGTGGCATGGGATTCAAGAGGAGGTCGTGGCTCGCCCGGAAAGAAGCGCCAACGTCGAGGGTCAGGTATGGCCATCGTTCACCGGCCTAGTTCCTCGCCGTGTACTTCGCTGGCACTTTGTCTTTGGATGTGCAGATGGTTCGGATGTTCAACATGTTTCGCCAGGACAACAGCGATCAAGAGTTCAAGTTCCTTCATGTGTTCACCAGGATCGAGTCGTGCGAGAAATGGACGGAGGTCCGGCTCGCTCTTGCCAAGGCGAAGGACACCTACAACCCGGACGCGCCTGCCCCGCCGGTGGCAGAAGGGCGCCCTGATGGCAACAAACGAGCCAAGGCGGCAAGGGACGCGGCACCCGCTGCCGAACGATTGCAGTCGTCGATCGAGCAATGCATCGCCGACGCTAAGAGCAACGCCGCCAAGAGGGAGTAGAAATCCGACACGAGGTGGTCGACGTTGATGACGAAGCAGGATGCCAAGCTCGACCTTCTCAGGACCAACGTCGACGTGAAGAAGAGGAACATCGAGCTGGCGTTCTTGATTGTGGGAGACATGTCGACGATGGACGAGCAGGTGAAGGCGTGGTACCTGGCGGAGCGCGGACTCATCTTGAACCGGATGTCGGGACCGTCGGTGACCACCACTCCTACGCCAACGCCGACGCCGAGCCCGAGCACTGGAGCTGCGCCCATGCCGACGCCGAGCCCGAGCACTAGAGCTGCGCCCACGCCGACGCCGGGCCCGAGCACTAGAGTTGCGCCCACGCCGACGCCGAGCCCGAGCACTGAAGCTGTGCCCACGCTGACACCCACGCCGCCCTCGGCCAGCCCCACAACAGAGGAGCCTACTGCTTGAGCTCCATGTCTATTTGTTCCTACCCTTTTGATCGCCGGACTTTGGCTATGTTCGATCGCCGGCCCTGTGGCAGGATCAACGCCGACCTGTGGCATGATTGCCGAACTGTGTCGTTTTTTGTAGCGGGAAAGTGGACTTTGAATTTTATATGCGTTTTGGGAGCCGAAACCTGGGGGCGTGACTGGGAACTCGATCGCCCCCAGACCGAAAAAAGCCTCGGCGCAAATGCCAAAACCCTTCGCCCGGTGCGATGGGGGCCAAACGGCTGGAGATGCTCTAAGATCCGTGAGCAGCACAAGCTCGGCTGGCTGACTCAAGGATCAAGTATGCCGATGGCATAAACCGGACACACATGGTCATTCAGATGTCCATTTTCGACTCCATTTCAGCTAAGAGAAAGATACAAATTATGAGTTTTTAGTTCTCTCAGGCATTTTGGTTGGCTGTACCTTTCTTTGTTCTTTCAGCCAAACGATTCTCCTCGATCTGATAAGAGCGATCTTTCCCCCTAAAGACTGATGACCGGAGCGTAGTGACAATATGCAGCCATCACGTCTGCTGATTCCTGCAGAAAGTGGGCCTTTTGTCTTGTCGGAAGAACTCAAATTTCTTTTCAAGTGTCTTAGCTACGATGTGCATGCATATCTCCCCTTGCCTGATCTAACCATAGCCTATAAACAACACACCATGTGGAACTCGTTGTTGCATATTTAATTTGGAAGGCCGATTGGCTAAGATCTGACGAGGAATACTGCATCCTATCAGCAGGCAGCTTCCGACGGCAGGGTTAACCGCGATGGAACGGAAGGACCAGATTGAGAAATAAAGTAACCACAAGAAATTTCTTTTTTAACACGGTATAATTGCAGATGCTCACATACACACATCAATTGATATAGAGATCGGCGTCCTTTCAAAGGGAAAAAAAAAGCCAACGCAGTCGATTCCGTCGTTCTAGAACATTCTTGGCATCGGGTACAGCCAATCAGACATTGCAAAATTACAGTTTACCAATGTGTTGCCCTTTGCAGTACATAACGGACCGCCCGAGGTTGGGCCGTTGGGGCCGGCTAGCATGAGTAGGTAGGCACACAGTTCGCCATGAAAGCAAGGACAATCAGCCGCGGCGATGACAGGATGTCATGTCGGCCATGCATGTGTGGTGAGAGAGAGTGACCGGAGGGTGCCGGCTAGGGAAGGACTAGACGACAGGCGTGAGCGATTTCACAGAGCGGAAAATCATGGCGGGACCGGCGCTGTGCTGAAAGCAGTGATCGGCTATACGGATGCATTCATGCATATGGTGGTTGGTGGAGTGACCAGACATGTTTGAGTGAACCATGTCGGTTTCGGATAAGTGAGATGTATCGTCAAGGGCCTCTTTGATTCATAGGAATTTTTCTATGGTGGTTTTTGATTCCTATGATTGTGCCCTGTAGGCTTGCTTCTTAAAAATTCTTTGTACTACATTCGATAGGAAATTTAGAAACCACTCAAACCTCTTGAAAGGAAATCCTTTCGTAGTATTCATATGAGATGACATTGCAATTCTATATTGTTCCTATTCCCACGTTTTTAGATTCCTACGAATCGAAGAGGCCCTTAACTCTTTGTAGATGGCGCAAATCGATCTATCTCCTAGTACTGCCAAAATGGCACACCATCCAAACTGCAACTTAGGCGTAGTAATGTGAAATATCATCGGAGAAGCCCAGTATCCAAACTAAAACCTTGAATTTTTGCTAAGCAACGACAGGACATGTTGGAGGTAAAGACCACATGCTGCACCAGACATTACCAAATCAGTTCTGCCGTACCAAGTCCGGCCTTCATTTCTTGTAGGCAAAACGTGCTTTCAACTAGCAGTGCCCCTGCGAGTTCTTGCCCCCTTCTGCTATCCCGGTGCTTAGCAAAAATAATAATAACTGCAGAAGCGCATTCCATATATATACTCATTCAAGTCCATATATCAAAGCTATCGCCTGTATGAAGGAAAGCCTTTATTGACGAAACTACAATACACAGTATGTAACTTTGAATATATGATCATCACTGGCGGTTCATCGATTGAAAACAACATAAAAGGTTTCTATCACCAGTGCAACTAGTCTTCCTCCTGGCCAAATTCATAAAATCTGTATCACTGTATTGGTATCAGTCTCTGAATCTAAGCAAAGTACGATGACGAGGACGATGTATCACGGAGGACCTGCAAGCACAAATAGAGCAAAACTGTGAGAAATGACATCAACTTGTGCAGCAACCAGTAATTGAAGATATTGAGCTTGCCTCCAATTCGTCTTCTGTGAAGGCATCCTTCTGGATGCTCCAAGTGTCGGCGTGTGTCCTCTTAAACTCAGCAACAGCCTTTGTCACAGTAGATTTTACAGGAGACGGCTCGCGGATGAAGTGGGCCAGTAGTGTAACATGACCAGGAAGCCAGCTGCAAAGACCAGGGCTGACGTAAGTGTGGATTATGGAGCAATAGAACTATCAACAAATCTGTTGCTAGTGCCACCTGCTATCTACTACTCCCTCTGTCCCACAATATAAGAGCATTTTTTACACTAGTGTAGTGTCAAAAATGCTCTTATATTATGGGACGGAGGGAGTATGCAACAAATAAGGTAAGGGCAGCGAGTACCTTGGCATGTCGTATGGGACCGAAAGCACCGAAGCTGTCAGAGCAAGTACTGCACCATGGATGGTAGCAACAGAATGGCCCGACTTTGGAGTTCTGCAAGGTGAAAAACATTCACATGCATTAGCCAACTATCTGCTCAACAATCGGTGACACAAAATACTATGGTAATATCAGAATTCAGTACAAAGTCTACCTTCTTCTCGTATCAAGGATACGTTGGGCTTGTGCATATGATCTATCACGGAAATCCTTTGATAGATCTTTATCTATACCCTTCATTAAGCTTGCAAGAACACCAGCAGCATGCTCCCTGACCTGAGTATAGAATGGTAAAGTTCATACAGTTAGCAACAGGTATCTTCACTTAGAGGAGCTTTTAGTAAGAACAACACTCATATGTATGCATTATACCAAGGAAAAAGCTAGAAGCAGAAAGATTGATATTCTTCATGCTTTTCATGTCAGGAGTACAAATTGTACACATTTCTTGAATGATACAACAGGTGGAAAGAAAATGTTGAGTACAGGCCAAATAAATATATATACTTGCCTCAACTTGGTTATCCACAAGTAACTTCTCGATTGTTTGCCAAATTTGTGATTTCTCTGAGCCAGAAAGGATGAATGTGTGCCTGTGACAATTAACTTTCCATTAGTTCCAAGACCACTGGGAGAATCACAAAACCACATGACAACTAAGAAATATTAACCCATCAAGAAGACTATAGATCTGCAAGTACTCCCTCCGTCCCAAAATAAGTGTCTCAACTTTGTACTAGCTCTAGTACAAATTTGTACTAAGCTCAAGACACTAATTTTGGGACAGAGGGAGTACAAGATAATGTAAGTCTCTATCATCCTCAATGAGAAAAATACGTCATAATACACTTCACAAGAGACACCACACTACGATAGAAACAGTCAGTGAGCTGTTTGCAGCAATGACCTAGGTTTTGACACTGGCTGGTGTAGTATCAAATGTAATTTTTCACACTGAAAATAAAACTAGAGAAGAACACATTGTGGACTAAAAAAACATTATTCTACTACTGGAAAAAGAGCAATCAGAAGGGAGGGTATGAACCTGTATGTAAAGGTCCTGAGATATGATAACAACGCTGATCTGGTTCGCCAGTTGGGATCATTGACTGAAGAAAGGATAGCCATAATAGCTGTTTCAAGAAAAGGGCGCGGCAAAGTCCGCCATTTAAGCAATTCAAAAGCTGACTTTGCGAGCAATGACAAATCTTTATTTGATGTTTCCTGCAAAAACATAACAGGGCAGTCAAAATTGTTAGAATTCCTAATTCTAACAATTGCTAGTACCTGTCTCTACAAACAAAAAAGATGACCTCCTGGAAGGTTTAAAATATTTTTGTCTTCTGCTCAAAAGAAAATCTCAACTTTCAAGAATTTTAGTAGGTAGGATCAAACTTCAGTTTTTCTTTAGAAAGATAAAAGGATTTACGGACTTCTAAGATGTGGTTAGCAAATCAAAAGAGAAAATTCTTCCCCTTCACTATTCTTGTTTTCTCAAAATACCACGAAAAACGAGTGTACATGCAAAAATCCCGTTCATGGAAGATTGGGTTTGTCACTACAGCGAAGTTACCACAATGCATACCTGTAATGATAGAACAGGGTAGAAGAGCGCAATAATAACATCTAGTAGAACGGAAGATCTCCCAGACTTCAGAGATGCAATCATGAAATGGAAAATCTGCAAAAGAAAAGCGTAAGCCTAGAATGAAGCAACGGAATAGTACACTTATCAACCTGGAGAAAGTTATGAAATAACACCGTTTCCATTCTTTTAGCGTCAGCCTCCTCTTTATTGTCCAAGCCATTCGCAGTGGATGAATCTGATGCAAATTCCAGTTGCTTAGATTGACTATTGTTCTGTATACTCAGAGACAATTCAGTAGCTCCATCTGTCAAACGCTTAGACCAATATTCATTTCCGGTTTGTTCTGTCAGGACTCCCGGTGAACGTGCACCAGCTAATCTCACATTTGAGCATGCGACACACATAGCAACACCAATCGCCTCTCTTACCTGGAATCAAAATGAAAGGAAATGGATAAGAATTTGTTTTGTTTCGAGATAACTATATTTCTTTAAACATCAGGGCACCATTTATTATCAAAAGCTTGTCGTTGCTTCAGAAAATTTTGACGGTGCCAATTGGGAATGAGATGGGGGGTTTAGCGGGAATTTATGGTGAGTAGCCATGGCAATTTGATTCTGCCATAACCTTTGATAGGCTTGAATCTGAAATGTGTGGCAGTATATGTTTATTTCTTTTTGTTTTTCTCTTGGTACGCTTGCTCTATCCATATTGCATTATTTTTCATTTTTCTTTTCTTATTGGCCTCTTTTTATATGGGGGGTTTGAGAACTAGTATGGTTGTCAGTGGAGATATCTAGTGTACAAGATTTTAAATTCATTTCTCACTGCAGCTCTATTCTGTACAGCCTCACTTATCAAGTCAGTTTGATTTATGTTTAAATGGAATGTGAACAAACACATCTAAACATATTTAGTCATTTGTATATTTTGTCAGTTGCTAGTGATCATTGTTTTCTTATTTTTGCATGAGTGTATCTTATGTCACATTTCCACGTTTTTTTGAACATTCGAATAGACATGCGTCCTTAATTTGCAATTAATAATATAGGCTACATTTTCAATTGAGGTTATAGTGTTACACTTGTGCCAGCAGCAATGAAATGAATTTATTAACCGAATTTCACATGCAAAAGGTGTTTTGTCAAGTAGCCGAGAGCTAGTAAGGACACATCTGAACAACTGACAATTCTGTCAGTCACCCACCAGAAGAGGGTCCAAACCTATAAGCGCTTTATGTATCTTCTGGTACCCCAAAGCTGGTTCGGGCACATCTGATAATTATGCCAGTCACCCACAAAGATAGTCCAAGACTTAATATAAGTGTAATCCAGTTTACAGGAACCTAATCCAGCACATAGCAAGCCGGATTACACAATATCATGGTACCATTGATATAGACCCTGAATCCTAGTGAAGGGTGCTCAAGTGTGAACATGTTCTATACAACATGCAACACTCAATTAAGTCCTAGGACAGAAGGGCAGCCGATTTGCTAGATATGTCAAGGAAATATTCTTTAGGTGTGACCATAGTATCAACTTAATTAGAGACAATGGGATTAGAAAAGAAAAAGGTACCCCCACATTGAAGTGATCTAACATTACCTGCGCAGATGAGTGACTCATATTGTCAAGCAGTTCGTTGAGAATTGTAACGTGGTACTGCTCCTCTGCTGGGGACATTTTATGTGGAGAAATTTCAATTAGAGCAACAGACAGAAAAGAATATCTCTTGGCAAGTACGCTAGTTGCTACAGACTGAGGAACTGCTGTACATAAGCAATCTAATACTTTTTGCCTGAGAACAGGAGCACAAGTTCCAGATCTTTCTTTGCCAGTAACAGCATATCTAATGCAAGATGCCCATTCAGGAACTGATTCCACAGATGGAGCTAAAACAACCTTCTGCAATTGAAGCATCAACCAGTCACTCCCAGACTCCAAATCCCCACTGACATCAGAGTGAAGCATGCCTGCCATAGCTTCAGCCGCCACACATTGCCTTGATCTTTCTTTTGAACTCAGAAATTCTTCTAGTGCAGTCTGAAGTGAGGACATTACTGGCATTCCGCATTGTTGTATAAGCCTTTTGAATATCTTAGCAAAGCTGGAATAGAATGTGCCACCGCCCACTAAAGAAATCCAACTAGGGGTACATGGCCACGAGGCAGAGAAATCAAAATAGAAGTAAGTGATTGCTTTATCAGATCCGCTTTGAAACGATGAAGCGCCATAACTTGCTTTTGATGAACCATCACTATCAGAAATAATATGTACATGTGAGAGACTGTTTAGTGTGTCATTCATGAATCCTTCCTCCTGGATTATGTCATTCAGAAGCTTTCCTGTGGACAAAATGTTGCATTCTTCAGGGTGATCTAATGATTGTTGTGAATCTTCCACAGATGCCTTGTGAGGTGATCCTTCTAATAGTGTGTTCAGAGCAGATATTGCAAGCATCCTTGAGTGGGGGAGTTGACTCTTCAAATTTCGTAAGAAATGACCTAGCATAACACAGACATTTTAAACAATGAAGGACAAACCCATGAAAGTAATACGGAAGTTCTTTCAGGAACGTGCAGCTGGAGAAAATGACAATGAAAATATGGCATACATGTTCATTTGATCATTTCAATGTTACGAAAAGAAACTACCAACAGGAGAAGCTGTGCATACCAGCAGTCTCTGCCAGGATTTGTGAATAAATGTCAGGCTCACTTCTAGATGCCAAAATTAGCAACAGAAGTACTCTATTAGCCATCAGGTTGTACCTGAAAGTTTACAGCTTACAAGTTTAAGTAAAATGTATGTAAATGGCAGGGAAGATAGTCATTTTATCCTGACAGAATGGCATGACAGTTATTATTGAGATTAAATTATTGGGACGAATAAGGAATAGTAGATTTCACGCTATTGTCTTTGTAGGAGTGCTACTACATATGGAATGCTTCTAATGACAAATCAGTTCAGAAGAAAGCTTTAGAGAATTATCAAATTCCTCCAGTTCCACCAGAATTATGAGAACCATGTCCCATCATCCCATCACAATTCACACGTCACGTTGCCAACGAGAAGAAATGTTGTGCTCAAGTAGCCAGCTGCATATATGGTTACAACATATTCAGACTTCCTAGTGTACAGATACCACCCTTTTTCCATACGCCGTGCATCATCTTGTTGGGACACGAACTTCTAGAATTGTTGCAACAATGCAGCTGTATTACAGTCTTGCAGTTACAGAGCAAAGCTTGACAAACATGTCAGCAGATTTGCGGTTCTTGTAACAACAGAAATACTAAGTTTCAAAGTCAACATAAACATGCATCTCGGAAAAGGTAAGACATATTTAAGTTGACCAGCTTTTCTAGTACCATCCAAAGTGCACAGTGGTCTATATTGAAGTATATGTGGATTGCCCAACCTTTTCCATCAGTTCAGATGTATGGTTCTACTGGTTGGTGCATAAAAAACTTAATACGGCATTAGAGCCAAGAGGTCTTGGGTTCAAGTTTCGGCTTCCACAATTTAGATGAAAAAATGGCTTGCCTTCTTTCTGTCCACTTTTAGGCCATATCAAGCCTCACGTGGAACTCATAAGAAATTATCTATGGCAAGATTAAATTAGAGAACCAGAAAAATAATAGAGGGAACTTGTTTGACACATTTGTCAAAAACAGAGGTCTTAGGTATTTTTAGGTAAGAAAAAACGCAAGTGCTAGATGTTAATACAGATGTGGCAGTGTTTGACATAGAGGTGGCATATAGCTTACCTCCAATGTAGACTGTTAGTCTCAAAGCCCAAAGCATTAATTTGAGAAAATAATCCAAGAAATCCTGGCCTGTCAGCCAGACTTTGAGAATTCTTGAAAAAAGACCTTGATATTCCAGAGAAACGTATGTTGTATTTCACAAAGAGCTGTAAATATCATATACAGAATATTTAGTGGCAAATATCATGTTTTAGTTTTCTCCGTCTTATGCTTTATGAAACATACCTCAGTAATAGCTTTCTGACACTTTATCGACTCATGATGAGAGCTACAGAACAAGAAGATTAGATTTAGTACATACATATCAATAAGGTGCTCTTTTAACAAAGGATACTGCATGCTTCTCTTTCCTTGTTTGTTCAGTGTCAAATACTCATATTCTTTTGTGTATGTGTAAAGAAACATTACTGGTAGTTCTAAGCTATTAGAAACGATAGGGAAAACCTACAGTATCTGCCAATTACCTTCCCAAAATTCCCATGATAAATGAAGAGAGGGAAGCAGAATCCTACATTGAACAATGATGTTAATATAATTAAAATCACTGATATAACTTATACTATATGATTGTGAAATAGACATACAGTTGTCAAGTGTCTCAAAACAGTCTGTGATGCGAGAATGCTGCAAGAACCAAGCACCACATGTTCCAGGGCTTTCGGATCACGTAAATTCTCAGTCAGGGTAAGAACACAATCAGAAATTAGAGAAGGCCAGTGCTTCAGCATTTTTGTTAGTGATCTTCCAGCATACCTGCATTAAAAGAATTTAGAAAAATGGAAACATGGTAACAAAGTAAAGTAGGTCCTTGATGTATGACCACATAACCCTTTGATCAGAACTTTCATTTATCATTTATGCTATGAGGTCATGATCAATATCAGCCAGATAAAGAAAACTACAAACAAATCAATATCCACAACTGTGCGTTGTTATATTCCAAAACAGAGAAAAACAGAAGCATACAGTAGTCAGTATCAACAGTTTTTGGAGCTACTATGTATTGCAAATGCTGATGGTAATATTCAAATGAAAATACATACTAACAGCCTAAACAGAAGTTGCAAGCTATATGGTCACATGTAAATAAAGAGGGAAAGAGCTTACGAGCGAACAGTTTCATAGTTGTGTAGTGACAGATCTAGGAGATCCTTCACCAAATTAACCATGAGGCTAGATGGAGATACATTGGCATCTGTACGGTATCTGTGGTATGATGATTGTGAACATCTCCACGTATTATGCAAGTGTGCTTTATCGACAAGCGCCCATCTAGGCCTAATAGAAATAAGAGACTGGATTTCAATCACAATCCATGTAATGGAATTAGACTAGAAAGTAGGACCAATATATACCTCTTTTTGCCCTGAGCATGGAATGGAACAATAAAGTTGCATTGAGGCTCAATGATGGCAGCAGACTCTAATTTCCAAGCTTGAACATGACTTGACCATTCATCATACTCCAAGCTACCTACAGCAGCACACTGTCATGTAAACAGTCAAAAGTACAGTGTGCAAGTTTCTAAGATAGCTATCATACCATAGTTTACCAAAGCATCAATCACGCGTACTACAAGTGCTAGGAGAATACTGTCATCAGTTCTTTCCTTTAACAAGTACCTGTTAAAAGAATTGTGAATGCTGAGACTAAACAAACTTGCAAATGATGAAAGCAAATAAGCTTTAAAATGATTAGTAAGTAGAACTGGGCGCAGTACAAATGTATGTTACCTGCAAGCTATGTGCACAAGTTCTGCGGCCTTTTCACGCATCTCTGAGCTGCCAACGGTGCTACCAGAAGATCCTGCAATAAAGAAACTGGGCTCTACTACCTTGGACCTCCCATCTTTATATGATGGACGCAGTTCAGGTAAGCACGACATTACACCCTGCAATGCAGAATGAATGCGCAATAGTGTTACTTTTAGGTGCTCCTTCTCATCTCCTGCCAAAAGAACAGAATAACAGGGTATCAAGGGGACACTCAGACAAAGAGAACAATGACAAAAATAAGAAAAACAACTTAATTATTAACACAGATTAGTGGAATCAGCTTCTTGACAGACTAGCATACATGCTTGAACATATGTATCGATTCTTGTATACATAAATATATGCACTATGCATAACCAAACCGAAAAAAAAGCATATAGGGTTATCTCCTTGGTCAGAACAAGAATATATGTACCTGTCTCAGACTGAACTCCAGTCTGGCAAATAGTCAAAAGATCTTCCACAGCCGACTGAAAATGAAATTCTAACAATTCGTTTGCAAAAGATAGTTCATCTTGACTGGGATCATGCCACTTCGGAGGAAAATTAAGCATTTCAACCTCCCTGTCCTGATGAGCTTTTGAACAACCCCATGGCTCAATAATATTAGCAATGGAATGACAAGAAAATGGCCTATAAAATAACAAGATTTTGTTGGATAACATCTTTTAAAGATCAAATGATAAAGCCAGACAGATGTAAATAAGCTAGACATACTTATACTGATCTAGTGGATAAAATGAAACCAGGCTTCCTAGCACAGAGCGAAGGAGATGATCGCCAGCTCCATTGACCTGGTTATTCCAAAAGAAAAAGGAATTCATCATTTCAAAGCGTAACATATAATGGATTACTGTCTGTCGAAATGTATGAAAGATAAGAGGAAATACAAACCTTCCATGAAGGGGCCTGGAATGCAGACATTATTACGTGCTTTAATTCTTCTCTATAGTTCAGTAAGACAGGACCCGCATAACTGATGGATATAGCCAAAACCCTCAGATAGTAGTCCAATGCTGTTTCTAGAGCAGGAGAAAGTGTAGCCTGCATGTGCATACAACGCAGCTGGTGTGTAATGAATGTAAGAGCTCAAGCAATAAATGTTATAGGTTTTGAACGAACCTTAGAAGCCATATTGTTAGGAACTTCTCTTCCAACATAACCTGTTGTGGGGGTACCTTCGAAGGAGGACATGATAGTCATTAAGATAGGCTTTACAAGGTAGACTGAAGCCTCCTCAGGATATGAATGAACACAGGCACAACAAAGAAGTCCAACTTCTGAAGTGGCACCAGGAAGGATATTTGCATTGACGAACTTGGCAATTTTCTTAAGGGACTGCCAATTGGAAAATCGAGAAACATGAGCATGACAGAAAATTCACATGTTCAAACCTTTTAGGACAAGGAGATGGAGCATTTAATTAAAAAAAGCGCAATACCTGATTAAATAAGGTTTTTGATAACTTTCCCAGAAGTATTTCTAGCATGCAAAAATAGTGAGGGCTGTCCTCGACGAGAAAAGTTCCCGGCATGATTGAGGTCTGGTAACCCTCCGCGCTGCCACATCAAAAAGAGAAAGATATCTTTAGCATGTCCTCCAAAAATAATTCAGTAGTAATGACAATTTAAATACAGAGTTTAGCAACCACAGCTTACATGGCACTACTTGATTCCAAATTCTGAAGCACAGAAAACAGCCGACAAAAGAATTCATCTAGCCAATCCGATAGAGAGGAAGTTTGGAGGAAAGCAGGCACATCATCACTAACACCAACTGTAGCCAGCTATAAGCACCAAACAATGGTTAGCTAAATGTTGCACACAGTATCATAAAACCAGTGTGCAAAGACAAGGTTAAATCATATAAATACTTACATTTGAAAATATTGAGCCAATTAATTGCATCGTAGCTACAGTTTTAGGTGGATCATTGGCATCCATACCAAGCAATGCATTTGAAAGGGAAGTGACAATAAGATCATAGAGTGTATCAATCGTGCTACTATCACCAGATTGAGTTGAGCATAAAGAACTTAGAAGAAGCGCCCGTCCAGAAAATGCGACAGATGTGACAGCATTCTTTAACTGGTGGGTGGCAGTAGTCTGTCAGAAAAAAGTGAAGTCGTTAGCTTGCTTGCGAGTTAGCTGAAAACTATAAATATTGGCATGTTGCAGGGCTCCTGCACGCCGTAATGACATCCAAGCTCAAGAAAAATAGTAACAGGTATGCTGCATGTGTTGTCAAAACTTACTGTCTCCAAGGCTAATTGGAAGTTCGTTGCGACAAACGGAAGCACCAAGGATGGCTCGACATAAGACAGGATTGAAGTTGCAATGGATACTGTTTCAGCAAGAGAATCATCCTTGCTGTACTGACCACGATCCAGTAATTTCAGCACTACTTTGATAAAAACAGCTCTCTCTTCATTTTCCAAACAGAACTGCTCATTTTTCTCATCCATTGTGTCACTACATTGCCAATATTAAATCAGATGATGCAAGCAATAAAATTCTCATGTGGAGCAAGATACTTCAAGCTGCAGCATGAGTTAAGATTGATCACTTACAATTGTTCATGTTGAAGACGCCTTTCAAAGTAAAATACGAGATACCGCAGAAAACGCTCCAATGAGTAGGTCCAGCGACCCCCATTTGATGGATGATAGAATCTAAATGCCAGAAAGACATAAGTTAAAACAAAATAAAGAGCCAGAACGACAAGCAAAAAGAAGTACAAGGACCAGAAGACAAACTGTTCTAGAAAATTTATGAGCTTCTCAAATTGTTCCAGTGCCAGACTTTTAGGCTTCAAAAGGTACACCTGCAAACAAAAATAAAAGATAATATTAGTCGTATCTTGCTTTGGTTAAACAATGCAACAAGCCATAATGTTTACAAAATATCATACTGTAGCAATTTTTTTTCTTTGGCAAGTTTGTTCCGTATGAACTAAAACATGAATAGCAGGGATAACTTTATCAGCAGAATACATAGCATAGATTATTAGCTAGTGACTGAAAAGTGATTAGAATCATAAGAAAGTTGGCCCCACTACTCATGCATATTTTATGCCCATACCAAGACATCAAATATTAAAGGCTTAAGTGCATAAATCCTTCCACAAGCCGTCAAGAAAAAATAGTTGAAAGGATAAGGATAGCTTACAACAGACTTTGCAATTGCCTTGGAAGGTGATCTGGTCTTACTGGAGAACAAAAATCTTGTGTTCCTATGCACCTCCACTGGAAAAGGGTATGACCCATTCCCACTGGATATAGGAACCTAGCAACAGAGACAAAAATATATCAATGATTGGAAAAGATTATGTAATCCTACTTTAATGGATTTACCATACATAATGCTACTTTAAATCTGACAGCTGGATAACATATGACGAACGTTGTAATGTACCGCCCGTATGAATATTTTTGGTATTTACAGTAAACAAAATCTAAGTACCAACAACATTTGGCTTCATAACACTGAAGAATGAATAAAAGCTTGACTCGGATTAGCAAGAAATATGATGACATCCAAGAGAACATTGTACTCGCCTAAGTATTTGGAATAGTGCACTATATTGTGGTTGGTACTATACTGTACTATACTGAACATTGTACTCGCCTAAGTATTCAATAGTCTATACTGGACAAGGTTTGGTTGGTACTATATTGGCGAAAAACAGTTATCAGAAGCAATGAATCTAATGATGATACATGGACCTCCCTGCCCCTTAATACAATATAATGGCCTTTGTTCAGACCACTAACTATGAGATTTTTTTCGGCAAAAGCGGTCAAGGTATGAAGCCTCCAAGACAAGGAAAGCTCCATGTTTCCTCATATGTTACATTGCTTTAATCTTGTTGTGACTTTGTACTCATCTTTTAGACATTCCTTCATCATTTATCCTTTTTTCCCATTATTCCTTCTTGAAAGTATTTTAAGAAAGTGGAAAATATTCTGTTCGGGAGAAATCACCAGAAAAGCAAACATTTCTGTACGTAGTTTTTTTATACTCATCTTTTCGACCCCTTCCTTCACTTGATCATCATTGTTTTGATGTTTTCACTTTTTTCTCATTATTATTTCTTCATGAATGCAGTTGAAGAAAGTTATTTTGTTTCAGAGGAAACATCTCATAAACGAACAAAACAGATGTTAGTTTTTCGCCTTCAGCAGATGATGGTATTACTTTTATCAGGGCTCAGTTCTTTTATGGCTTATGGATGGCTTATGGTGGGAAATAAGCTCAAGCCAGAAAGAACTCGTTTGTTTGTGTTTGGCTTAATTTCCAGCGGCAGCCGGTCCTTTCACGTTTGGAAGAAGCCAGCGTGGAGCAGCTTCCCGAGCGCAGCCCATTAAAAATCCAACCGGTATATCTCTATGCCCTCAGCGTTGGCAGTTTTTACAAGAGAAATGCCACCCGCGAAAAATATAACCCCAGCCATCGCCCATCTGTCTCGATGTCCAGCCGCAGTTGCCGTCGCCGCCGCCTCTTGTCCAGCTATCCGTCGCCGTTGCGCCCTTCCCGACGTCATGCAGGGAGGTTAGCCATCGTCGCTACCCTGCTCCAACGTCGGCATCGCCGGCCTTCACCCGTCCATCTGCTGCTCCCGTCGTGCTGCACATCCGGCCTCCATACTACTCCGACTTTGACGTGAAGCTTCAGTCTACTCGTCCCTGTCCATGCCCTTGGCAAGGTAAGCACCTTCTATCCTTTAATCTTTCTCCTACGTACTTATTTCCAGTTCTGCATGTGATGCATGGTCTGGAGCATGTCATGTGTACGATCTGTGCTACATTAGCTAGTCAAAACAAATACTTCTGATTGTAGACTGATTGGTATGTACGTGTATATGTATGAGCAAACAAACTTTGCTGTGTGTGAATTATTGTGTTCTCCCAGTGAAGTTTCCTTGATTAAATAGACAGTGGGATTTGGTACTGTTATGGGGTATGTGTTGTCTGATGAATTGTAACATAACTCAAAATATTATTTCATGAAAACAGGATTACGGTCCGTGGATATTACAGACTTTTCACTGATTATACAGAAAATAAGCTGAAGGGACAGAGGCTGAAAAGAACTGGATGGCTTATTCTCACTGGGCTTATTTCCACAGCTGCTTCTGGGGCGCTTATTTTCACAGTGGCTTCTGCATAAGCTAGATGTCAAAAGAACTGGCCCCAGATCTGGAAGCTTTACTCTGAAGTAATATATACTATGTTTTGCAAACACAAGCATGCCGCATCGTCAATATCACCAATGCCTATTGTAGAAACACTCGACTATGCTTCCAGCACCTCAAAAGAAAACTTTGGTCACCTTCATGTAAGAGTGAAAAACTTGGACACAATCCAAGAGGCCAATCGCAACAAATAAATGAAACTAGTAACAGCTTCATTTCAATGAACACATGTTCCAACCCATATGAAAGCTTGAGCAATAAAAAGTAAGTTGCACAACAAAGACGTATAAGATGAAACACGAATACTTCATATCTCATGCACCCTGCGCGGTGTTGCCAGCGCACTCAGATCCCGTGTGAGTTGTGACTGTGGAGGCTATGGACATGGCCACCATGAAGTGGTGGATCGGTTGCACAGCAGCCTGAAAGCGATCAGCGGTGAACCAGCATGTGGTGCGGCAGCGCGACCTCTACTGCTCTTTTGCCGGCAGCTACGTCAGGGTTGTGTCTGGCAAACTTCTCTGATCCCAACACAAGCAGAGGGCTTGAGCGGGATCCAATGGCACGTCGAGGGACGCACGATGAGCCAGCTAGGACGGCAGGCACCGGTCAGCAGAGATGGTGGACGACAGCATTGGTGAATCAGCGCGGAGTATGTGTTTTCTCCGGGTAAAAACTCTTGGTCTGCCTCTTTGGCCAGATCAAGAAACATTGGCTTACGTGAGTCGTTTCCTTCCCAAGATGTGTAGCTCGAAGCTCCTCCGGGGGTGATAACCACAGGATTAACCTTTTATAAAAAAAAAACCAGCAACATCGACATATGAGCTGCAACCCCTTCTTGAAGGCGCGTTATCTTGGAGTACCATGTACATCGCTCAGTCCCGGCTATTTTTACCAGAGGAATATGGTCCCCGGCAATAGGTTAGTGGTAGATGATAGAGATGTTGGCTATCCTTCAGTTTTTCGTTTTTTGTAAACCGTTGTGTTTAGTCTTGATACTTGGCATCTTTTTAATAAAATTGTGGTTGTGTGCATCTGAGGATGCAGAGGCCGGGAAGCTTGTCCTTCCTTTTTCAGAAAAAAAAAACTTGATGTGTCAGAGGATTCTCCATGCGTGATGCGCAATGATGGTGCCCACAAATGTGCAATCACCTGTTGTTGGAAAGTGCCTTTAGCATGGTCGGTTGGAGCAGCAACTTCCAACAGACGCTTTTCATGGGAAAAAAAATTATACCGCTGTGTGGCATATATGGGAAGTGCAGGCCTGGCACAGTGGTGAAGTACTCCCCACTTGTGCCAAGAGGTCCTGGGTTCAACGCTGCCTCTCTGCATTGCACTGTGCAGGGGTAAGGCTTGCCTCGCATAATCCTTCCCCATACCCCATCTGGTGTGGGAGCTTCTAGCACTGGGTCTGTCCTTTTTGTGTGGCATATATAGAAATAGCACAATGTGAAGATTTTAGACAGTGTCACGCCCAGTGCCATGTCTAGTAAACATTTTTTTAGGAGATTAGCTGTGTTGATTCTGTTGCCTATTTTTTTTTGAGTTGCTGGTGTATGTAACTGTTTGTACATCTCCGCCCCCACCCCCACCCCTCCCTCCTCTACACCGTCAGGGCCTTCACTACAGTCTCCCCGTAAAAAAAGTACCTAAGAATTCAACCTGAAAGACAGACATACCTCAAACATGTTCAAGTATCTTGTAAACAATAGCGGCAGAAACTTCTCCCATTCAATGGATCTGGAATTTTTTATGCAACGTGCAATGATGGCGGCCCATTGGATATCCCAGAAGTTACAATTTGTGACAGAGTCCCAAATGTGTAGACATTGTGCAATCCAATCACTACAAATCAGTGTCAAAGTTAGTTAAAAGAATAGATGTTTGGCAACATAAGGAAGCTCATTGATCAAATATGTGACCGTTTCAATTACGTCGTAAAGTGATCCTGGTTCCTCGAGTTTGCAGGAAGAAACAGCCTAACAAATCCAACACCTTCAAATGCTGAATTATGCCATGGATTTTCCAGCAAGGGCCTGTGGTTCCAATACAGTATCAGGTCAGGCAGTTCTATTTCGGCAGAACTCACCAAGCACTAATTTCCAGTTGTGGTGATAAGAAAGGATTGATACACTTTGTGCTATTTTTCTAATTTATACAATACTAGTAGTATAGAAAACAATAACATTGATAGTAGCAACACAAGGAACAAAAAAACAGAGCAAATAAAACACAAGCATTCAGCTGCTTATGGATCTTTCCTATAGGGCTTATCATTTTTTTTAGATTCTACTGGGCCTATCATGGAAAAGGGACAGCGATAATCGCATCATAGATCTCTAAAATAGCAGAATCATGACACTCAAGTTTCTAACCTAGCACAGGTGTATCATAGCACTCGGGAGTCCCTAAAGTTCTCGCAAGGCATGGTACATGTCCCCAAACTTGCTTATAATCTAGCATGTACCCAAATATGCATGCTAAGCACCATTTCTCATTAATAAACGGTACGAGAAGATATAGCAAGTGTTACCCTGTCGCTGATTAGAAAACAATGCTTCCTTACCTTTTGGTTCCATAGTTGAGACAAGATAACTTCTACTAGTACTACTTAGATATTAGCCTTAGGGAATAAGATAAATTTTGTTAGTGAAGATTGCTAGGAAAGTTTCAGTTAAGTGATGCATGCAAGTATGTCTTGTTAAGGAAATAAGGAAAGGAATAAATAAAGGTTATCTAGTCTCCCTCTTTTATTGAGCAAGTCCATCGAAGGAGATGAGTTCCAAGTTGGATTTTGACAGGATTTTCACCAATTCACATTTTCACCGGATAATATGCCAATGAATCAAGAAAAATCAAAGCAGCATAGAAGCAAGAATGCAGCAGTATGCAGGGGGAAATAAACACTGGTGCTGAATATGCCAAACAGAAACTGCCAAACCTGAATTCCAACCAAATCTCGGCAGCTGCACCTTCAGGAAAGAAAGTCCTAGAGGCACGTACTAAGCCGGTGATGGTCTCGAAGTGTTGCTGCCTTACTTTCCAGCCCTCAGGGCCCATGTTTCTGAAATAAACATGACATTCGCCATGTTAATTCATGTAGTCCTTTCGACACCAGAAAATATGTGTGTTCAGAACTGTACCTCTTGAAATGGGTTTGTATCAATGTCTCATAAAGCGGCCTCCATTGCACATCAAGTGAAAGTCTCTCCGCATGCTTTTTGAAAAGCCTGATGAGCAAACCTCCCCATTTTATCTGGTTACCAATTGTTTACCAACCAAAAGTGTATATCACCAAAGAACAAAAGATCTTAACTATACATAGATAAATCATTAATTGCAGACCATTACCTGGACAACAAACTTATTCTGTGATGCGTGAAATATTCCAAACCCAAGCTCTACAAGAGCATGTATGTCCTCAGGAGCAACGTCACTCTTTGCTTTGATATAACTAAATCCATAAAAAATCAAACATCAACATTTGCTACATAAATCCTGATAATTACACAAATTCAATTACATTGTTAGTATGTTACAACAAAAACAAATTGTGCCCTTCCAAGTATAGCCTCACTTCAATATACAATTGAAATTGCTGTGTTAATGAGAGAAAGGGAAAATGTGTGCCACATAACATAAAAGTGCCATTATAATCTCATGTGTGCTTCGATATATTAATCAGTGTTATGAAGTGAAGGGTTTTGTATAAGGTCATGTTAAGAATTAATACATGTTTATAGTTGCATATTCATTAGTTGGAGACTCCTGTGGAGTCACGGCCTAATTCCAAAGACGATATCCTCCCAAGGCCCCACATAGAAAATAACTATAAATTCCCATGTCAATTAAAAAATATCTGAGGCACTCACATATTAAAAATGAAAATCAAATCCATATATCTAAACTGTGTATTGTGTGTCTTAGATCTCATATATAGCCCATCAACTTTGCAGTTTGATTCATTGGCCCCATCAACAAAATAAATTCTATATTTTACTAAAACAGATGCCAAATTAATAAGTCATAGTCGTTATAATACTACTTCACAGGTAAATCCAGAGTATTAATATCACAACCCAATACTATTTCAGAAAACACAACTTGGGCAGAACATTGCATGTAAATCTGAATGAGACAGGCTATAACACAATTGGAAAAGGCATACAGTGTAATATAAATATATAATACAGCTTTTCTCGCAAAATAAATTAACTTTAAAGCACACATAGGGCAGCCTGGTGCATGTAGCTCCCGCTTACGCAGGGTCCGGGGAAGGGTCCGACCACTTTGGGTCTATTGTACACAGCCTTTCCCTACATTTCTGCAAGAGGCTGTTTCCAGGACTTGAACCAATGACCTCATGGTCACAAGGCAACAGCTTTACCACTGCGCCAAGGCTCCCCTTCCAACTTTAAAGCACACATGCACATTCAAAATCATCTAAACAGAAACTGAATTGAAGCAATATGATTGTTTTTCTCTACCGTATGTAACCAAAGTAACCATTCCGTTTATTGAATGGAAATACTTTTACAAGAATCTTAGGTTTTTATACAGTTGCACTTCCAATATGACAACGACATTTTTACAATTTATATGTTTTGGAGTTGCTCGCTGTGCAGAGGCACAGGTTGAAGACTACTTTATCCAACTGTAACAAAATCATTCAAATTAAAATATACAAAGGGGCAGAATATAGTGTATATCCAGCTTTGGGTACTAACATGCTAACTAATCAGGTGGGTCACAGTCTATTAGATGGCATTTGCACTGATTATATTCAAAAGAAAGCATAAATAAATATTTACAAACAGACCCTAACGCTTCAGTATTTGCAAACAAACCACTGACAGACCGAGAGAGATAATTTCAGATGGACCCTGCCTCCTGGCATCCCTCAATCTGATCCACCAATCATATATGACGGACACCGCTACATGCTAGTGCCCAAAAGAGTTTGTAGTAGCTAATTAGCACCACACGAACTAATTAATCATCAAAACTTTTGTTAAGATGCTAAAAATGGCAGGCAAAGCTCAGAAACGAGCTTGGTATTAGAGCTTAGGCCGTGAGCCTTGTGGCAAGTGTTTTACCCAAAAACACAGTGACAGTCGATAAATGTACACCAAGGGCAACCAATTCTAACTGTGTTTTACAGTGGTGGACTGCATCGTAAAAGAGCTCATCCCGTTCACGGCTTAGCCGAACAAGCTCCAGAGAGTGGATGCTTGATGCTTGGGATTACGCAGCCAACAATTCCACAACCGCGAGCCCCAAGCTAACCCTTCACACAGTCATGGAAATGGAACCGCTCAAAACCTCTCCGGATTACGGGAGCAACGCGACCAGCGATTGTGCATATAAAATCCCAAAAGCAAATCGAATCGCACCGCATCGAATCGAATCGGTACGGAGGAAAGGGCGCGAGGGAATTACAGGTCGAACACGGAGATCCACTTGAGCGTGGCGTAGGCCGAGTCGGGGTCGTCGGGGCGCCACGCGTCCTTGGCCGCCCGCACCGCGCCGGCGAAGGCCGCCGCCTCCCCCCGCGCGGCATCCGCCACCGCCGGCGGCAGCCACGCGTTGTAGAGATGCATCGCCCTGTGTGCGAAGCGAAGCGAGGCGGAAATGGGTGGTGGGTTTCTGGTTGGGGTTTAATCGGGGAGGGTATTTATGAGCGGCCGGGTTCTTTCTTCGCCCCCAAGACGAGCGAGGGCGAGGGGGAGACGACGACCAAAGAGGCCAGAGGGCGACTTCGGCGACCGGTGCTCCGCGGCCAAGGCAGGGGGGCGCTGCTGTTATCAGTGACGCAGGCTCTGGGGCTGCGTGGACCTGGTGTACGGTGGACTTCTCGAGTTCCTCTTCAATATTTTTTTCTGAAACTTAGTTTCTTCTTAGAGGTCAAGTATGGCTGTCGATTATTATTCTTTATCTTTATCTTTATTTTTACCTCTTTATCTTTACCTAATAATAAAGCAAATTAGGTTTTCTGGTCGTCCGTCATTATAATTACCCCTAAAGTTGGCATAAATTATCCACTATGCCACCCGTAAGTTGAAAAAACGGTTCGCTTTTATTTCAAAATCGCGCTCGGGTTCACGTTATTAGAAGTCGCTATGTTCATATAATAGGATTGTCCCAGCGGTGCAGTGGCTTCGATCTCTGCCGCGTGCCCTGGAGACCAGGGTTCAACCCCAGGACTATCGCGCGCAGTGGCTTTTTTCTTTTTTTTCCTATTTTTTTTTCCTTTTTAATTTCTCTTTTTTGTTTTCGTTTTTCCTTTTTAAAATTAATTTTTTATTTATAAAAGAACCAAATTTTAAAAAGCTGTGAGTTAATTTTTTTTAGAAATCATAAATTGTTTGTGAATTCAGAAAACATTTGAAAAATCATAAAATGGTCACGATTTCAAAAAATTGTTCATGTTTTACAAAAAAGATCACGATTTCAAATAAATGTCATGAAATGAGAAATGTTCATGCTTTCTAAAATAATATTATTCAAAACATATTCGGGAGTTTAAAAAAATGTACATCAAATTTAGAATATGTTCAAAAGATTGAAATAGATCCATAAATAATGAACATAACGAACCGTCGCTTACGTACAAGTTTTATTAGGACATCTGTAGAGGTCGTTTTATGATTTTATTTAGTCCCTTGCGTCGGGAAAAAGGTTTTCGTATCTTGTACAACGTTGAGCCCCCCCCCCCCCCCCAACTGACACAACTTTCTGTGGGTTACTTTTTGTAAGCTATATAAAACTACAACTATGTTTATTCTGGCATGATAATACTAATTATGAGAAAGGTGAGACACATCATTCATCGGTCTAGCTCAGACAGTGTCCATCAATGTAGTTTGCTCAGTGAATTTTTTTCGTTGTGGCGCCTTAGGAGATCATGTCGTGATAAGACCATCACATTTTTTAAATGACTTTTAAAAATACCTTATCTCATCATGACATCACTCGGATATAGTTTGTGAAAATGACATTTTAAAAGTCCTTATCTCATCCGGGCATTTGATTCAGACTTTTTTATTCTATCACACCTATATAATCTAATAGTTTTACCCTACAAAAAATCTAATAGTTTTTCTCCCGTTGCAACGCACGGGCAAATTTGCTAGTTTTATTTTAACATGGCTGTCGATTATTGGTTAAGGCTGCACCTCAAAAAGAACAGTTTTACTATTTCACATTTAAATGTGAAATACTTATCTCACATCTAAGTTCAGAACCGTTGGATCTAGATGTGGTCCCTAGTTTTTTTTAATCGCTGGTTCTTTTAGATGAATTTTATGATCGCTAGTTGTATCACCGTTTTCATGTATGTGCAGCCTGTTGTTGTTTTTTACCTGAGTCTGGGTTGCTTTTTTTCGTCTGGGCTTGTTTTTGGTCTTTGTTTGGGTCCGTTTTATGTAGAGATATGCTTCCTTTTTGTCAGTGGGCTGCCATGAGAATTAAATGATAGAGCGAGCATGTTTTCCTCATGTCTTTTGTTCCTGTTCGACGCTCTCTACTCACTACCCCTCACATTCCCATCCTTTTTACCAGAAGTTTTGCCTTTTGTTTTTAGATTGCATTTTAAGCATACTTTCCAACTTTTCGAGTATTATTCTTAGATTTACTAGCAAATTTGCCCGTGCGTTGCAACGGGAGAAAAACTATTAGATTTTTTGTAGGGTAAAACTATTAGATTATATAGGTGTGATAGAATAAAAACGTTTGAATCAAATGCCCGGATGAGATAAGGACTTTTAAAATGTCATTTTCACAAACTATATCCGAGTGATGTCATGATGAGATAAGGTATTTTTAAAAGTCATTTAAAAAATGTGATGGTCTTATCACGACATGATCTCCTAAGGCGCCACAACGAAAAAAATTCACTGAGCAAACTACATTGATGGACACTGTCTGAGCTAGACCGATGAATGATGTGTCTCACCTTTCTCATAATTAGTATTATCATGCCAGAATAAACATAGTTGTAGTTTTATATAGCTTACAAAAAGTAACCCACAGAAAGTTGTGTCAGTTGGAGGGGGGGGGGGGGGGGCTCAACGTTGTACAAGATACGAAAATCTTTTTCCTGACGCAAGGGACTAAATAAAATCATAAAACGACCTCTACAGATGTCCTAATAAAACTTGTACGTAAGCGACGGTTTGTTATGTTCATTATTTATGGATCTATTTCAATTTTTTGAACATATTATAAATTTGATGTACATTTTTTTAAACTCCCGAATATGTTTTGAATAATATTATTTTAGAAAGCATGAACATTTCTCATTTCATGACATTTATTTGAAATCGTGATCTTTTTTGTAAAATATGAACAATTTTTTGAAATCGTGATCATTTTATGATTTTTCAAATGTTTTTTGAATTCACAAACAATTTATGATTTCTAAAAAAATTAACTCACAGCTTTTTAAAATTTGGTTCTTTTATAAATAAAAAATTAATTTTAAAAAGGAAAAACGAAAACAAAAAGAGAAATTAAAAAGGGAAAATCAAAATAGGAAAAAAAAGAAAAAAACCACTGCGCGCGATAGTCCTGGGGTCGAACCCTGGTCTCCAGGGCGCGCAGCAGAGATCGAAGCCACTGCGCCGCTGGGACAATCCTGTTATATGAACGTAGCGACTTCTAATAACGTGAACCCGAGCGCGATTTTGAAATAAAAGCGAACCGTTTTTTCAACTTACGGGTGGCATAGTGGGTAATTTATGCCAACTTTGGGGGTAATTATAATGACGGACGACCAGAAACCCAATTTTCTTTATTATTAGGTAAAGATTTTTTGTCGGAAGCATGGTGTTTGTGCGAGAGGCCTAGTGGCCCACCATGTGCAACTTTCAACTTTTTTTATTGTTTTTTTTCTTTTTCTTTTGTCTTGTCTCTTTTTTGTTTTGTGCATAGAACATTTACGTGTTTTTTTCTTCAGTTTCTTTGTTCTATTTTTTCTTTTCATCCGGCCCAATTCCTATGTAGTTTTTTTCTCCAATTTTTTCTTGAAAACCTTCCTTAAACGGGAGTCCAAAGACATTGAAATTCAACCAGGACTATAGTTGACTTTTTATCCTAGTTGCAACTCCATCTTTGACTCGCAACTAGGGCTTTTATAGTTGTCTCAGTTGCAAGTTCATAATTGACTCGCAACCGATATCGTATTTTTGTGTAGTCATAATTGCAAGTCCATCATCGACACGAAATTGGGCCTATAGTTTGTTTTTGTCCCGGTTGCAAGTCCACCCACGACTCGCAACTGGGGCCCGACTTTTTTTGTCTCAGTTGCAAGTCCACCCTCGACTCGCAACTGGGGCCTATACTTTTTCTATCCCAGTTGCAAGTCCATCTTCGACTCGCAACTCGGGCCCGGCCTTTTCTGTCCCAGTTGCAAGTCCACCCTCGACTTGCAACTGGGGCCGAATCTTTTTTTGTCCCAGTTGCAAGTCCACCCTCGACTTGCAACTCGGGCCCGACAATTTTTTCTTCCACTTGCAAGTTCATCCTTGACTCGCAACTGGGCCCGGCCTTTTCTTGTCCCGATTGTAATCTCACCCTCAACTCGTAACTAGGAGCTGACCTTTTGTTTTCTCCCAATTGGAAGTCCACCCTCAACTCATGTACGAGCCAACGACCCCCCCCCCCAAGTCGCAAGTTGAGGGTGGACTTGCAATTGGGAGAAAACAAAAGGTCGGCTCCTAGTTACGAGTAGAGGGTGGGATTGCAAGCGGGACAAGAAAAGGTCGGGCCCCAGTTGCGAATCAAGGATGGACTTGCAAACTGGAAGAAAAAACTATCAGGCCCCAGTTGCAAGTCGAGGGTGGACCTGCAACTGAGACAAAAAAAGATCTGGCCCAAGTTGCGAGTCGAGGGTGGACTTGCAACTAGGACACAAAAGGGCGGCACGAGTTGCGAGTTGAAGATGGACTTGCAACTGGGATAGAAAAGCATAGGCCCGGGTTGTGAGTCGAGGGTGGACTTGCAACCGAGACAAAAAAAAGTTGGGCCCCGGTTGAGTGGACTTGCAACTGGGACAAAAAAAGGTTGTGCCCAAGTTACGAGTTGATGGTGGACTTGTCCCAGTTGTAAGTCCACCCTCAAGTTTTCCCAATTGCAAGTCCACCCTCAAACCAAGCACACGAGTAAGCACATTGATTGATCTACAGTAGTGTGCATGCGTAGCTTTTATTTGTTTGAGCGGCCACGACCAAATTTTTTTTAGCGTGTAGCTGTACGTGAATCATGGTAGCTTTCTTGTGTATATATTGTTTAAAAAATACAAAGAAATTAGTAGAGGGAGGCACAAACAGATGATAAAGTCAACTTAGATATGAGGTATTATCTCACATCTAGATGTGACATAGTCGGACCTCAAAAATAAATATTGGCTCCCAGCGGCCAACTCCTCCTGGTTCAACATTAGACGAGCTCTCAGCAGATCCGGAGATCTTGGAGTTTGACCGCTGCCCGTCATACCGGAGAAGACCGAATATTGTCAGAGAGGAACTTGAGGCGGAGTGAAAGTAAAGTGGTGTGGCTAAAGTTTGGTCCAAGATGCGGATAGGGGTGCATTTATGTGAGGTCGGGGTGGGCCAACATAGGTTGGCTCTAACGTGGCGGACGCGTCTGGGCGCTCCCATGTTTGGCCCACATATGGTTGTGTATGGGAATGCCGGTTAGCCCGGACGTTTAGGATGAGTATGTGTATGGTCTGAGTTGGTTGGTAACTTGTTGTCCGGGCAGGCTGCACGGCTTTAGGAAGGATATGGGGCTCCGCTTAAATATGCTCTTAAGGTTGTACTTGTGAGGGTGTAAACTAACAATCAATTATCATACTCACTGCTTAAATTATGATATAGATCTCATGCTTTAGTAAGTATATATAATACATACTCGTGATAATTAAATAGGTGACTAGATATTTTACAAAGTACTCCTATGATCTTATATTTTGTGTTCTTATATTGTGGGACGGAAGGAGTATTAAAGAAGTAAAATCTCCCGTCTCCTACGGTTTCACGGCAATCTGGCGACCAATGGCTCCATGGACAAGAACTCCATCGGAGAGTGTGATCTACATCTAATCTTTCAAAAAAACATCTGAGTTATTCCTCCTTACCCGCGGCTCCCATCTGCCCGGCTAGCTCGCTCCCTCACTGTGACTCCTTCCCCGCTTCTCTGTCTGGATGGCAAGCTCTCTCCCTCATTGCGACTCGGGGTGATCAAGGGGTGATCTTAGTTTTCCGAAGGCTTCCGTTTTGGGCTGATGGATGATGCAAAGAACGTTGGGGTGGATGCTTTGTGGGGCGAAGGATTCCCCGAGCCCAAGCAGTGTTGGAACCCCCATGAATCCAGCCCTCATGGGAAAGGGCGTGACAATCGCAACATCAAATTCGCCGGCAACGGAAACCGTGAGTCTGAGTGTTAGGGGCAAGGATTTTATGGCCCGGTTGTGCCTAACCATGGTCGAGATGAAGGCATTTGTCATGGATGATACAGACGGCATCGATTTGTCCGATCTCGAGCGTTCCTCTCCAAAAGGTATTAGAGCCTCATACCCTTCACATCCAAACTATCTCCTCGGCCACACAACCGACTTGGGGAAATCCTAAGGGTTTGATGCTCAACTTTTCGAGGCTTAACATCTTCCTCATGAATTCTAGATGCCGAGCTAGGGTTCGTACTAGTTTGGAGGTTAGCGGAGGTTGTAAAAAGGAGGGTCTTTTCTTAAAGTTGTCCATTTATGGAGGGCCCTGATTACTATAATTTGAATCATGGTGTTAAATTTGTGTAGTACATTGCCTTGTCCATTAGGAATTTAGGTAGTATATGTGCTATGGATATGAAAACCTGAAGTACATTGACCCTGCATATGGTTTAAAATTTGGGCATTTTTGTTCAAGTGGTTGGTGCTTCTCTATTAAGCATGTTTTAATTCTAGGTTCAAGATAAGCATCATATGGATGGTTCTCTGTGTAGCGTGTTTTTGTTAAGCATCATATGATGGTGGTGTACTTTCTGAAGCATTCATTTTTGTTCAATTCCATGCAATTCTCTGCCGACTATCACATTGTTCATTTAAGATGTTATATTGACCCACTCCATTTATGTTGTGCAAGTGAAGATGATCCACTTCTTTTTGTTCAGATATGGCATGGAGGGTTTTTCATGGACCAAGGCAGAAGTAAAAAGGTACTATGGAGGCCAGAGTATTTGGTTTTGATCACATGGACAAGAACACCTGGGCACCCTCAGATGTGGATGATCTAATAGAGCAGATAGGGTATGAGAAGGAAGGATCTGCATGCCTAGTCTGCAAGTAAGCACAAATGGGCTTAGAGAGATCAATGGAGAGGATGCCATAGACAATATGAAAGCATTTGTGACATGTGTACATCACATCATGGATATTTCCTGGACCATGATGAATCTATCAGGAATATTGATGATGTGGTCAAATATCCTGTTGAAGACTGATGAGTCCATTTGGTGATCTGGTAATGAATAGCAGAAAGGTTCTCAACCTCTTTCCACAAGGAGTGACCCTGAGTTATCGAACCGACGAGAGGACATGCACATGTGACAAGTATTTCTACCAAGCTTTTTCGAGAGTATTGAATTCCAATTTTTAGACTGGTTCGTAATCAAGTTGCAGCTGAAAACACTTACAATAAAAATAGGCATGGGTATGAGGACTTGATTCTTACAACCGTTTGTTTATGATTGGGATCATTATGACCTTAATTTGTGCTCTAGAAGACACCTGCTAAGAGGTGCTTGCAACGACTCGAAGTCAGAGATGTGTCTAAATTATGTATTGAGCAAAACACGCCCTGTCAGTTGTCCAACCGTAGCCCCTATACATCGCATGGGGTTGCCTTGGTAATTAAGATAAATCAGACAAAAGCATTGGGCGTTTAATGACTACACCTCATGTATCCCCAGAGAGTGAATCCACGCTACCGTACTGAACCTTTCTGTCACTAGTGTTAATAATAGCGCTTCACATTCTCCTTACTCCTAACCTCCTTGTGGCTTGAACTCTATGATCCTTGGTACCTACAGGGACGAAGAACGCAGGAGAGACAAGAGGCAACTACGATGCAATTTTATTTCACACATACATGACATTCATTCAAAGTCATTCCATCAATCCCTCATACAAGCGCATCGGGTTGCAAGGCTATGCCTCAACCCATTGCCTTACCCAAATACTCACACATGACGATCGGTTCACACAAAGAAATCATTGAAGAAGACATAAAGATGAAAGCTTTATTGATAATATGTCTTACAATGGTTGCAGGATGCGATACACGATTACAAGTATGACTAACTTGGAGATGGATTGCGAAAGTGGTGAAGATGGTGGTGCTACGGAGATGAGATGGGAATTCGCGGCAGCTAGGGTTTGTGAATGGCTTCTGGCACGGAGATAGAGGTTCTAGCGTCTGCCCTTCGCAAATCAGGTATGGGTCCCTATAGGAAAGTTGCTATGGTGGATGCCACAGTGTTGTGGGCACCTGGTACGAGCGCTTGCACTCGTACCAGACATTGCCTTGGCCTCTGTTGCCTCTTGTGTGCCTCACATTTGATTTCTTCTATCTCCATTTTTGCATCTTTCCATGTATATGATTGATTTTCATCATGTATAGCCCTTTTCCCTGCAGAAACAAAATAAACAGAGAATTTCGCAATCGCTTGCATTCATTATTCATTAGTGGCAATATCGGAGGGAATATCTCAGATTTTATGAAATAAACCGGTTTAAACAATGGTGTGATGAGCATAAAAAATACACTCATCAACTCCCGCGATCTTAAAACTTGATCATCCTTGAGCAAACATATAGAGACTCAAACTATAAGGAACTCAGTTGTTTAACTTTAAACCGAAATAACGAGAAGGTTCTAGTTCACTTATGTTTTGTATTCCTAGATAGCCCTCCACTTCTTGTGCCTGAAAACTTAATATAGTTATAGCGGTGGCATGGTTATTATGCAAGTGTTAGTGAAGAAAGGATAATCAACACAAAGCTCTTACCAATCTAGACAAAGTAGAGTAGCTCTTATTCTATTTACTCTAGTTAACACTTGCTTGCGGAGGAACACACGGGAGATATTTTCTTTCTTAGCGATGAAAACTTAAATTACGAGAGTGAAAGGTATGTATAGACAACATGATACTAGAGTAACTCGCTAACACCCACGAGTGTCTCCTCGTCAAAGCTCTCAAGCACTTTACTTCAATGATTGATTGTTGAAACTTTTGTTGTCCATTGACGATATTATGCCAAAGAAATGATACATGCATGGGTTATCTTTGTGGCTTAAATTTGAGTTATGTGGACCAATATGTTATCTCTTTAGAGCTCTTGCGATTAGTACTCGTTTATTACCACATTGTAACATCCCAAATTTCCAATTTGGAATGTTATACATTAGATCATCATTGCATATCACATTTTATTGCATTTTGTTTGATCCTAGAAATTCTACGCAACTCAAGGACCCACGGAGAGAGTTGGGGATTTCATTATTTTCATATTTGAGTTTTTCTCAAATTTTGAAAAGAGGATCTTTTGATTTTAATTATTTTATCTTCATATATTTATTTTATAAAAATAAAAGAGAGGGAATAAAATGACTTTCCCAAAATAAAGAAATATAGGAGATTTAATAAAAAAATCAAATAAGATTTTATTTCGGAGTTTTATCGCTATTTTATTTGAATTAGGAAAAATGTGCGTTTTTCAAAATTGCATTTTAGGCCCAAATAAATGTTCACCTTGTCTGGCTCATTTTTAGAGGACGGGGAAAATTTATTTCGGGATTTTCGGAGTCCGTTTAGTATTTCTTTTCTTTCTTTTTCTGCACGTCGGAATTATTTTAAAAAAGTCAAACCGACTTCGGGCCGTACCAGGCCTGGACTCTTCGGGCCGGCCTTTAAAAGCTGCCGCCCCGCGACCCCAGCCCGTCTAGCCGCCACAGCCCACCCGCGCCCAAACCCTAACCCTAGCCGATCCGCGTCGCCGCCGCCGGCGCCGCGACTCGCCGCCGCCGCCGCCCGCCGTCGCCGTTGCCGTCACCGCCGCCGCCATCGCCAGCCGTCGCCGACCACTAATGCTGGAGTCGGTGCCCGCTGCTCGCCGAGGTAGCCGCCGGAGCCTCACCGCCGGCGCCGGTTTTTCCTCGGAAAAATCGTTTGTTTTTTTTCAGGAACCCCGGTTTATTTTTTTAGATCGGTTTGTCGGTTTTTCTCGGTTTAGTTTATTTAACGAATGCTCATTCGTACGTTCATTTTAACGAATGATTTTTACCGTTTAGCCGCAGACAGCGAACGTTCGTTCGTTAGCCTATATGTCCGTTTTTCTTTTTCTCGGATTTTTTGCGATTATTTTTTATCGCGATTTTTGATCCGATTTTCGTTTTAGTATAACTTTTCGCTCGTTTATCGGAATCAGGCGATTCAAGTGCCTAGAGTTTCGTCTCGAAACCCTTTTTCCGTTTAACCAACTTAAACAAGTTTTTGCTACTGTAAAATTTGACTTAGGTCCAGATTAGTAAATGAAGCTTGTTTCTTTCATCGTTTGAGTTTCGTTGTTTTGTTTGATTTGATTCTTTTTGCAAACCGGAGTCCTTAAGTTGAACTTTCTAGTTAGATCTCTTATTTGAGTTTTACCCATGCTTTAGATGAGTGCTTATTATGTGCTTGTTTGTTTGCGATAGAGTACCCGGAGTGCGCAACGTGCTACTATGAGTCTCTAGGTTTCACGGATCATCGGCAAGGCAAGTAACACTTTGATCATACCTCTTTACTACCTAGTTTTATTGCATTAGATCAATCCTCAAACAATTGCATGGTTAGGATATGTTTAATATGTGGGTTGGGAAGTAGATGAGGTAGTACCTATTGTCCTGGTTATTATCAAACCTTTGGGAGTTACTTCTACGTTTGCTTATATTGCTATGCTATGCTTGTAGACGTGGATTGGGTGAGTGTATCCATGACAGATGTGAGATTGTTAATTAATGGTTCAACTTAAGGTGGCAACTTTAATACACATCTGGGTGGATTGAGGCACCTGAGGAACCCAGTGTTGCCTGTATTTTTGGAAATCCTGGGGTACCGTGTGATTTTCCTATGGACCGCCACCCAGGCTCAAAGGGATCATGATATTCTTCATGCTAAAAACTCCCGTGTGCAGCCGCAACCTACTATGGGCTCTAGCATAGTTGATTAAGTCGTGTGAACTCTTACAGTGGTAGACTAGCAGATGTAGGGGATGTAGGTGGTATTGTCTACCCATCGTAAGGTGCTAACGCTTCTGAAAGACTATGTCTCGGTCATCCATTTCTCAAACAATATGTAGTGCAAGAATCCAACGGAGGAGATCGAGTCTTGCGGGGAAAAGTGCGCAAACCTTTGCAGAGTGTACAAACTAATCATGGTTAGCCATGTCCCCGGTTATGGACGTTTTGAGTATCTAGTACTTGGATTATCATGTGAATCTCATCATGTTTCTCAATTTAATTTGTTGGGTTTAATGTTGATGCTTAATTGGGATTGAGAGGGGGATTACCTTCTCAATGTTTAACAACCACCATGATAGTTAAATAAAATTGATTCCTTTGTTGTAGGGAAGAATTGGCTTTATGCAAAATTGTAATCACAGAGCTTTCCACCAGCCATATATGCATGTAGTGATAGCATTATTTTCCACCAGCCATATATGCATGTAGTGATAGCATTATTCTGTTCATTACTCTCTATGTGTTACATTGCCAGCATATTCCATGTGTTGACCCGTTTTTGGGCTGCAACGTTCATGTTGCAGACTTTTCAGACGACGAGTAAGGTACCTTAGGTCATGATCTTTCACTCGGTGATGCCGTTGGAGTTGATGGACTCACTTTATCTTCCAAGCCTTCCACTGTTATCGTATTTAGATGGCCTTAAGCCATATTTATTGTAATAAGTTCTCTTTTGAGACATTCGATGTAATAAGTGTGTGATTGCTACTCTGTTATAAATCCTTCAAGTACTATGCGTGTCAGCATTACCGATCCAGGGATGACACTGATGCACAGAGATCAGACCGTTTGAGGTCTGGCCGCTACAAGATGGTATCAGAGCACACGCTGACTGTAGGACACGACCACTAAGCTAAAGCCCTAGATCACTACTCTCTTCTCATTTCTAACTCCTCTCCTTTTTCTACTCTTTTAGGATGGCGGATGCAAGGAACAAGTTCACGCAACTGGATGAAGATACACCTTTTGGGCGCCACTTGAAGGAAGTCAATAGATACCTGAATATCGGAGTACCAAGCTTCACTGGGACCTATATCGCCACTTTACCAGAAGAGGAGCGCTGGATGATCCAAGTTCAAGTTCCAGGAAGGACGTTCATGCCAGTCACTGAGCCCATAGAGTTTTCCTTTGATGCACCAACCTGGAGTCTAGGAATGAGCATGGTAGCCCACATCACCATGGGACGCATTGGATAAGTTTACCACAAGGATCTCAAGGATACTATTTACCAAATTTGTGGGCACCGAGATGAGCAATGGGAGATGATCAGCACCAGGAAGGATAGATCAATTGCAGCTTTCATCCAGGAGTTAAACCAGCACATTCGTCACCAGGAGAACCAGATGTGCGCAGGCATGATAGATCTAAAGAAGGCAATGACCAAGATCACGGAGCTGGAAGAAAAACTCAAGTCTACACGCGATGGATATGAGGAGGAAATGACGATACTCATGGAGAAGAATGATGATCTAAAGGAGAAGCTAAAAGTATTCATGGGATACCCCGCGCCAGGAGGAGAAGACGACGATTGCACTTGCCCAGAGAACTACATCATCATCGACGACACCGACTCAGACCCCGACGATAGCGATGATGACTATGTTGATGAAGCAGGAGCCGATATCATGGAGTCTTCGACCGATCAATTTTTCTATTCGACCACCATAACAGTAGTAGTATTCCCCCATGTATATAGTATAGTCCCAACACTTTTGTAACGATAGTTAGATCGTTGTATGCCCTTGTTTGAATTGATTGAAGTGATATGTTTGTGTTTGCCTCATATGCATATGGGTAGTGTTTATCTCTCTAGACCTCATTCTATTCTACTTTCTCATCTTTTCTAAACCCTCAGATGCCTTTGAGACGTGACAATGGATTTGCTTTCCCACTGGAGCTCAGTCAGTTGATCCAGCAGTAGAATGCATTGATGTAGCTACTAGTTCAGAATCGGAATCAAGGGAACAACAACAACAACAAAAACCCACCACCACCACCACCACCACCACCTGTTGATCACTTAGCCCGTTTCTTGAGGCTTAATCCGTCGGTGTTCTCTAGTAGCACCGAGCCGATAGTTGCAGATGATTAGCTCCGCAAGATTGGAAGGGAGTTGACCACTGCAGGATGCACATATGCGGAGAGAGTGCGCTTTGCCGCACATCAGCTTGATGGACCCGCAGCATCATGGTGGGAGAATTTCACAGCCACTTACCCCATCGACACTGTCACATGGGATCAGTTTCAGCAGGCTTTCTGTACTGCCCATGTTTTAGCAGGAGCCATGGCCATGAAGAAGCATGAGTTTCGCAACTTGCGCCAAGGAGGACGTACAGTTGGCCAGTATGTGGATGACTTTAGTAAGCTAGCACGTTATGCCCCAAATGACGTTGCTACGGATGCAGCTAAGCAGGAGAAGTTTCTGGAGGGACTGAATGATGAGCTGAGCATGCAGTTGATGGTGGCAACCTTCAACAACTACCAGGAGTTGGTAGACCGAGCTCTCATGATTGAAGGGAAGCAGCAGTAGATTGACAGCTGCAAGAGGAAGTATGGACAAGGGAAGTACAATTCTGGAGCTCAGCAAAAGCCTCATTTTACCCCGAACTCAGGAGAACCTTTTCAGCATACCCATGGAGGTCACAATCACAATGGAGGGAGTTCACACAACCATAGTGGCCCCAAGAATGGCAATGGGAATGGAGGAAGCAGCGGTCAGAACCGTACCAACCCAACCACCCCAGCCAAGAAGGATTTGAACCACGTTACTTACTACAAGTGCCAGAAGACTGGACATTATGCCAATGAATGTCCTGAAGCTAAGAATGGAAATGGCAATGGAAGCTCTGGGAAGAAGCCTAACCCTTTCAACAGGGGACAGGTGAATCACGTTAGCGTGGAGGAGGTTGAAGCCCAACCAGATGCAGTAATAGGTAAGTTTTTGGTTAAGTCATGTACTGCAATCATTCTTTTTGATACAGGTGCATCACATTCATACATATCAATGGGATTTGTGGATAAGTATAAACTGCCAACCCAAGCCCTTAGGTCACCCATGTTAGTAACCTCACCAAGAGCAGAGTATATGGCTAGTCTATGGTGTGATCGGTTACCATTAAGGATTGGTAACTACGTGTTTCCCTCAGACCTAATAGTATTGGAGTCACAAGGACTGGATGTGATATTAGGCATGGATTGGTTATCAAAGTATGGAGGGAACATAGAATGTGCCAGTAAGTCAATTTTGCTTACCACCCTAGAAGGAAGAAGGATCAAGTATGTATCCCGGCATGTGCCGAAGAGGACTCAACTGAATTGCTTATCAGGAGTTGTACAGGAGGAAGTACCAGTGGTGAAGGATTTCCCTGACGTATTTCCAGAAGAGTTGCCAGGCATGCCACCGGATAGAGACATTAGGTTTTTGATTGAGCTTTTGCCAGGCACAGGGCCAATATCTAAGAGACCGTACAGGATGCCCGCAAAGGATTTAGAGGAAATTAAGAAATAGATTAAGGAGTTACTGGATAAAGTTTATATTCGCCCAAGTTCGTCACCTTGGGGATCACCAGTTCTTCTAGTGGAGAAGAAGGATGGATCATTGAGGATGGTTGTTGATTATCGAGGATTGAATGAAGTAACAATCAAGAACAAGTACCCACTGCCAATGATCAATGATCTCTTTGACCAGTTGCAAGGACCTAAGGTATTTTCCAAGATCGATCTACGATCTGGATACCACCAGCTGAAGATTCAAGAGCAGGATATACCTAAGACAACTTTTACCACCAGGTACGGGCTATATGAGTATACCATTATGTCATTTAGTCTGACTAACGCACCTGCCTATTTTACGAACATGATGAACAAGGTGTTTATGGAGTTTCTGGATAAGTTCGTCGTGGTGTTCATTGATGATATTTTGGTCTACTCGAAGAATGAAGAGGAGCATAAGGAGCATTTGTGTTTGGTACTTGGGAAGCTCAGAGAACATCAGTTATACGCCAAATTCAGCAAGTGTGAGTTTTGGTTGAAGAAAGTTGGATTCCTCGGACATGTTATATCCGAAGAAGGAATAGCAGTAGACCCCACCAAAGTTGTCACTGTGACAAATTGGGAAGCCCCCACATCAGTTGGAGAGATCCGGAGTTTTCTTGGACTTGCAGGATACTACCAGAGGTTCATTGAGAATATCTCGAGGATTGCAAAACCCATGACGGAGTTGTTGAAAAAGGACACCAAATTCAAATGGACTGAGGAATGTGAGGCCAGTTTCCAGGAGTTGAAGAAATGTTTGGTTACATCACCGGTGTTGATTCTGCCAGATCAGTGCAAGGATTATGAAGTATACTGCAACGCTTCTCATCGAGGACTTGGAGCAGTGCTTATGCAGGAGGGAAGAGTTGTTTCGTATGCCTCATGACAACTTAAACCCCATGAGTTGAATTATGCTACTCATGACTTGGAGTTAGCAGCCGTAGTGCATGCGTTGAAGACATGGAGACATTTTCTCATCAGAAACCATTGTGAGGTGTACACAGACCACAAGAGTTTGAAGTATATCTTCATGCAGAAGGAGTTGAATCTCAGGCAAAGGATATGGTTGGAGCTCATTAAGGATTATGTTATGAGATTGCATTATCACCTAGGAAAGGCTAACGTAGTAGCCGATGCGTTGAGCCGCAAGAGCCATGTCAACACCCTCATGACCGGAGATTTACCACAGGAGTTAGCCGAGGATCTTCGCGAGCTATGTTTGGAGATAGTTCCGAGAGGCTATGTAGCAGCATTAGAGATTCAGTCTACGTTGATGGATAAGATCAGAGTAGCTCAAAAGACTGACAAGGAGATTTCCGAGATAAAGGAGAAGTTGAGCAAAGGAAAAGCTAAGGGTTTTCGTGAGGATGAGCACGATACCTTATGGTTTGAGGACCGCGTTTATGTGCCTAAAGACCCGGAGATCAGGAAGTTGATTCTGCAGGAGGCCCATGATTCACCGTATTCGATTCACCCAGGAAATACCAAGATGTATCTGGATTTGAAGGACAGTTTCTGGTGGACCGGAATGAAGAAGGATATTGCGGAGTATCTAGCAGTTTGTGATGTATGTCAGAGAGTGAAGGCAGAGCATCAGAAGCCAGCAGGATTGCTACAACCATTGTCGATACCCGAATGGAAGCGGGATAAGCTAGGCATGGATTTTATCATGGGATTGCCCAGGACATGTTCAGGCTATGACTCGATATGGGTTGTAGTTGATCGTTTGACGAAGGTATCTCATTTCATCCCAGTGAAGACAACTTATACCAGTGCTAAGTTGGCAAAGATATACATAACCAGGATCGTGTGTCTGCATGGAGTTCCGAGGACCATTATATCAGATAGAGGAACCCAGTTTAACTCAAAGTTCTGGAATCAGTTGCACGAAACTTTGGGTACCAGGATAGAGTTCAGTACAGCCTTTCATCCACAAACAGATGGACAGACTGAAAGTCAATCAGATTCTGGAGGACATGTTGAGAGCTTGTGCGCTAGATTATGGATCTAGCTGGGACGACAATTTGCCATATGCAGAGTTCTCTTACAACAACAGTTATCAATCCAGTTTGAAGATGGCCCCTTTTGAAGCTTTGTACGGAAGGAGGTGCAGGACGCCGTTGTTGTGGGATGAAGTTGGAGACCGCCTGTTGTTTGGACCAGATTTGATTAAGGAGTCTGAAGAGAAGGTTAAGCTGATTCGCGATAGGCTCAAGGTAGCCCAGTCCAGGCAGAAGAGCTATGCGGATTCTACACGCAAGGAGACAGTTTACGAAGTTGGAGATAGAGTTTATCTTCATGTATCCCCACTTCGAGGAGTTAAGCGTTTTGGAGTTAAGGGAAAGTTAGCACCATGTTTTGTGGGATCATACAAAGTTTTGGAGCATATGGGAGAAGTTGCTTACAAGTTGGAATTGCCCGAAGGATTGTCAGGAGTGCATGATGTGTTCCACTTTCACGTTTCCCAGTTGAAGAAGTGCCACGCAGAGATGGCCGATATACCTCTGAGAGATACAGTGCCACTGGAAGCGATTCAGTTGGATAGCAATTTGACCTATGAGGAGAAACCAGTCAAGATTCTCGAGTTTGCCAGCTGAGTCACGCGTAGCAAGGTTATCAAGTTCTGCAAAGCTCAGTGGAGCCACCATACCGAGGATGAAGCCACCTGGGAGCGAGAGGAAGACCTATTGAAGGACCACCCTCACCTATTTTCTAGCCAACCCGAATCTTGAGGGCGAGATTCATCTTAAGGGGGGTAGGTTTGTAACATCCCAAATTTCCAATTTGGAATGTTATACATTGGATCATCATTGCATATCATATTTTATTGCATTTTGGTTTGATCCTAGAAATTCTACGCAACTCAAGGACCCACGGAGAGAGTTGGGGATTTCGTTATTTTCATATTTGAGTTTTTCTCAAATTTTCAAAAGAGAATCTTTTGATTTTAATTATTATCTTCGTATATTTCTTTTATAAAAATAAAAGAGAGGGAATAAAATGGCTTTCCCAAAATAAAGAAATATTGGATATTTAATAAAAAAATCAAATAAGATTTTATTTCGGAGTTTTATCGCTATTTTATTTGAATTAGGAAAAATGCGCATTTTTCAAAATTGCAAGTACTACTACGCATGCTCCTAGGGGGATAGATTGGTAGGAAAATACCATCGATCGTCCCTGACAGCGACTCATAAGGAAGACAATCAATAATAAATCATGCTCCAATCTCATCGCATAACGAGAGGCCATACGTGCATGCTTCGGGAATCACAAACCTTAACACAAGTATTCTTACTAAACCAGAATTACTAACTAGCATGACTCTAATATCACCATCTTTATATCTCAAAACAAATGCAAGAAATCAAACTTCTCATATATTCAATGATCTTCATGAAAGTTTTATTATGTACCTTTGAATACCCACCATATTAGGACTAAATTCATAACCTACACACATTGCCATACTATATATAAGACTCTCAAAATAATATAAGTGAAGCATTTGAGTTCATCAATTTCTTCAAATATAACCACCGCCGTGCTCTAAAAGATATAAGCGAAGCACTAGAGCAACTGCCTAGCTCAAAAGATATAAGTGAAGCACATAGAGTATTCTAATAAATTCACGATTAATGTGTGTCCCTCTCCATAGGTGTGTACATCAAGGATGATTGCGGAAAACTAAAAAGCAAATAAAGCAAAGACTCATATAATACAAGATGCTCCAAGCGAAACACATATCATGTAGTGAATAAAAATACAACTTCAAGTAATTTACCAATGGATTGTAGACAAAAGAGGGGATGCCATCCGGGGCATCCCCAAGCTTAGATGCTTGGTTGTCCTTGAATATTACCTTGGGGTGCCTTGGGCATCCCCAAGCTTAGGCTCTTGCCACTCCTTATTCCTTAGTCCATCGAAACTTCACCCAAAACTTGAAAGCTTCACAACACAAAACTGAACACAAAACTTGTGAGATCCGTTAGTATAATAAAAGCAAATCATCACTTTAGGTACTGTTGTAAACTCATCCCGATTTCATATTAGCATTATATATACTGTATTACAACTTCACGGTGATGCATACCCCCTGATACTACCCATAAATTCATCAAAACAAGAGAGCAATGCATAGAAAACAGAATCTGTGAAAAACAAAACAGTCTGTGAAGACCTGAATATTGCTCATACTTCTGTAACTCTAAAAATTTAATAAAAATTAGGACAACGTAGGAAATTTGTATATAAATCTTGTGTAAAAAAATTAAGATCAAAGTCACGTTTCTGTGAATTTACAAAATTGCATAACTGGTCGCAAAAGTTTCTGTTTTTCAGCAAAATCAAATCAACCATCACCATAGATCATCCCAAAGGCTCTACTTGGCACAAACACTAATTAAAACTCTTAAACACAATCATAACAGAAGTATAATTCCACATTTATTGAAAACTAGAAGCAAAAAAAGAAAAGGAAAATTAACATTGGGTTGCCTCCCAACAAGCGCTATTATTTTACGCCCTAGTTGGGCATATTGCATAGATCTAGGTATTATCATCTTCGGTATTCAATCCATAAGTATCCATCATAATAGATTCATATGGCAACTTAATTTTCTTTCTTGGGAGGTGTTCCATGCCCTTCCTTAATGGAAATTGAAAGCTAATGTTTCCTTCTTTCATATCGATAATTGCACCAATTGTTCTAAGGAAAGGTCTACCAAGAATTATAGGGCGTGTAGGATTGCAATCTATATCAAGCACAATAAAATCTACGGGCACATAATTACTTGCAAAAATAAGAACATCATTAATTGTTCACATAGGTTTTTTGATAGTAGAATCTGCTAAGTGCAAATATAAAGAACAATCATCAAGTTTGTGGAATCCTAGCACATCACATAGAGTTTTTGGAATAGTGGAAACGCTAGCACCCAAATCATATAAAGAATAGCACTCAGAATCTTTAATCTTAATCTTAATAGTAGGTTCCCATTCATCACAAAGCTTTCTAGCGACTGAAACTTCCAACCCAAGTTTTTTTCAAAAGATTTCATCATAGCATCAATGATGTACTAAAAGCCTTATTTTGGTTATAAGCATGAGGTGAATTAACCATAGATTGTAACAAGGAAATACACTCAATCAAATAACAATTATCATAATTAAAATCCTTGAAATCCAAAAGAGTGGGCTCATTACTACTTAAAGTTTTGACCTCGCCAATCCCACTTTTATCAATCTTTTCATTAGGATCTTCACCCTCAAATTATTGGGACGCCTTCTAGCTAAAGGTGACTCTTCTCTAGTCCCTTTTTCATCAAGTTTTATATTAGTAAACAAAGATTCAATAGGATTCACACCAATCACTTTAAGATATTCATCATGATTATCACGAAAACTAGAAGAACATGTTTTTTAGCCAATTTCTCTTAGCTCTCATTCTAGCAATTCTCTCCCTACTTTCATTAATAGAAATTTGAATAAATTTAAGAGAACCATTAATATCAATCTTGAGTGTCATAGATCTAATCTTAAAGGAATCAATCTCATGAGAAATTCTATCAACGTTTCTAGCCAAATCATCAATCTTAAGCAAATTTTCTTCTACCATGGCATTGAAAATCTTTTGAGAATTAATGAAAGTTTAATATTATTCTCAATATCAGAGGGTATCTTATTATAATTTACATAAGAATTGTTGTAGGAATTACCATAGTTATTAGAGGAATTACTAGGAAACGGCCTAGGATTAAAATTGCTTCTATACGCGTTATTACCAAAGTTGTTCCTACCAACAAAATTCGCATCCATAGATTCATTATTATTCTCAATCAAAGTAGACAAAGGAATTCATTAGGATCAATAGGAGCACTCTTGCTAGCAACCAATTTCATAAGTTCATCCATCTTTCCACTGAAAAGTATTAATTTCTTCAATAGCATGCACTTTTTTATTAGTAGAAGATCTTTCGGTACGCCATTGAGAGTAATTTGCCATAACATTATCTAGGAGTTTATTAGCTTCTCCTCATGTGATTTCAATAAAAGTACCACCCACGACGGAATCTAAAAGATTTCTAGATGCAAAATTCAATCTAGCATAAAAAATTGTATGATCATCCATAAACTTAAACCATGAGTAGGACAATTTCCTATCGTTAAGTTCATCCTCTCCCAAGATTGTGCAACATGTTCATGATCAAGTTGCTTAAAATTCATTATATCATTCCTAAGAGAGATGATCTTAGCGGGAGGAAAAAAACTTGGAAATAAAAGCATTCTTAAACTTATTCCATGAATCAATACTATTTTTAGGCAAGGATGAAAACCAAGTTTTAGCACGATCTCATAGTGAGAACGGAAACACCTTCAAGTTAACAATATCATTATCCACATTTTTTTCTTTTGCATACCACACAATTCAATGAAAGTATTAAGATGGGATGCAACATATTCATTAGGACCACCAGAAAATTGTTCTTTCATAACAAGATTCAACAAAGCGGCATTAATTTCATAAGATTCCGCACTAGTGGTGGGAGCAATCGGAGTTCTAATAAAATCATTATTATTAGTGTTGGAAAAATCACACAACTTAGTATTTTCTTGAGAGATCGTGACAAAGCCAGGAATCTAGCACACAAGCAAACAAAAAGCAAACGAAAAGACGAACGAAAAGAAAGCAAATAAAAAGGCAAATATTTTTGTGTTTTTCTGAAAACATTTTAGAAGTGGGGGATAGGAAAACGGGAGGAAATGGCGAATAATGTAAGTGCAAGAGATGAGGGTTTATGATTGGTACTTGGTAGGCTTGATGTAGATCCTCCCAGGCAATGGCACCAGAAATTCTTCCTACTACTTCTTGAGCTTGTGTTGGTTTTTCCTTTGAACAGGAAAGGGTAGTGCAGGAAAGTAGAGATAAGTATTTCCCTCAGTTAAGAACCAAGGTATCAATCCAGTAGGAGGAACACACAAGTCCCCAATGATTGCACGTACACAAACAAACAAATACTGGCACCCAATGCGAAAAAGGGGTTGTCAATCCCTTCACGATTACTTGCAAGGATGAGATCTGACAGAGATAGGTATAAAAGATAAGTAAAAGTGCGAAATAAAGTAAAGGTTCATAAATTGCAGCAAGGTATTTTTGTGTTTTTTATTTTGTAGATATGAAAATAATATGATAAAAATAGACCCGTGGGCCATAGTTTTCACTAGAGGCTTCTCTCTTGAAAGAAAGCATACGGTGGGTAAATAAATTACTGTTGAGCAATTGATAGAAAAGTGCAAAGTTATGACGATCTCTAAGGTAATGATCATGATATAAGCATCATGTCCGTGACAAGTAGACCGACTCCTGCCTGCATCTACTACTATTACTCCACACATCGACCGCTATCCAGCATACATCTAGTGTATTAAGTTAACAAGAACGAAGTAACGCCTTAAGCAAGATGACATGATGTAGAGGGATAGATCCAATCAATATGAATAAATCCCACCTTTTTATCCTTAGTGGCAACAATACAAATATGTGTCATGTCCCCTTTTTTCACTGGGTATGAGCACCACAAGATTGAACCACTACAAAGCACCTCTCTCATTGCAAAAAGAATATCAATCTAGTTGGCCAAACCAAATCAACAGATCGGAGAGAAATACAAAGCTATCTTAATCATGCATAAAAGAGTTCATTGAAGACTAAGATAATATTCATAGATAATCTGATTATAAATCCACAATTCATCGGATCTCAACAAACGCACCGCAAAAGAAGATTACATCGAATAGAGATCTCCAAGAACATCAAGGAGAACATTGTATTGAAGATCAAAGAGAGAGAGAGAAGAAGCCATCTAGCTACTAGCTATGTACCCGTAGGTCTGCGGTAAACTACTCACACATCATCGGAAGGGCAGCAAGGTTGATGTAGAAGCCCTCCATGATCGAATCCCCTCCGGTAGAGATCCGGAAAAGGCCCCTAGATGGGATCTCACGAGAATAGAAGCTTGCGATGGCGGAAAAGTACTTTTGGTGTGCCCTCTGGTATACGGGGAATATTTGGGTATTTAGAGAGCAAAGATTAGGGTTAGAGGAGCATCAGGGGGCCCACATGCCTGGGGGGCGTCCCCCTGGGGCTCGCCTGCTGATCTTGTTGCCAATTGGTGGCCCCTCTTACCTCCTCCCGAAGGTTCCTGGGTGTCTTCTGATCCAAGAAAAAACCTCAAAAAGTTTCGTTTCGTTTGGTATTGATTTTCTATAAAGACAAAAATAAGGAAAAATCAGCAAATGTCACTTGGCACTAGGTTAATAGTTTAGTCCCAAAAAATGATATAAAATAGCATAATAATGCATATAAAACATCCAAGATGGATAATATAATAGCATGGAACAATCAAAAAATTATAGATACGTTGGAGACGTATCAGCGCGTGTGCACACACACATACCACCTCTCTTCCTCTTTGTGCATTTCACACATAATCGATCTCCCGAGGTATCGGGATTGTATCTCGCTCGTCACATCGCTCTTCGACACACGCCTAGGTCACTCGACCATGCATTAATTGTAACCAAGCCTTTCATCTATCTTTTTTTAATCATACATTCATCTTTCTCTCCGCCCCTCTCTAGATCAGTCGATTGGTCGATCTCCAGACCCACCCTAGTCCTCTTTTAATCGATCCATAGCTAGATGGTACTTGACCAACACGCCCACACAGACCCCCCCCCTTCTCTCCACCCTACACGATCATTGCGCGACATGATCGACGGGGAAGAGGGGTGGAGATGAATGAGAAAGAAGCAAAGCCACATGATTATATTTGGACAGCTCACAAAACTGACCTAGGTAACTAGTACAATTTTTTCAAGCTACTTACATACACCCCCCGTACAGATGCATAAGTTATCTTACGATATCCAAATAAATCCCAAAACACTTAGGCATGGTGCATTAACTCCCACTCTGTTTCTTGTGTTTTGACATGAATAAATGAATCAACCAATAAGGGATGTGAGGCATGTATGTATTTAATGACTTGAGGCTATCTAACATGGCATGAAGTGGTCAGTTAATTGCATGCAATGATATTAATTAGCAAATAAACATGAAGCTCTCTCGTTTTACCCTCCGCCTTGGTCACGGAGTAAGATACGGAGGGAGTAGTATAGGAGTATAGCCGGAACATGGTAAGTTGGACCCCTAAGTGCGGGCACGGACCGGGCTCAGTCATTCCTTCAAACAGCCGGACGCCTCAATTAGCACACCTCAAAGCCATTCAAAGGGAGCCAACACACATCTTCCGGCTACTTAATCAAGTGTTACGCTTCATGAGTTGAGAAGTAAAGGACAGTACACTTATTATAATTGTATGTATGCTAGTATGAATAACTATTGTACATGTGGGCTACTAGGTTGGCTATAGGTGAGGTGCCAACTTCATATATGCTTTCGGTGTTACGCTCTAGTACAAGTGTTCGGTTTACAAGTTCAAAATGAAAAGGCGGTACACTGACAGCACCCCTGACGCATTCAAGTCGCATCTCGAGATGGTCGGTCCGACATGCTGCTGACCCAATGGAACGTGGGTCGTCTTGCTTTTTCAATGACACGTGGGATCGCATGTGAGCAAAGGGCATCTCCAACACTGCCACGCCCGCAGTTGACTACCCTGGCCCACAAAAAATCCTCGTCCCTCGCCCGCGTGCATTCCCAGCTGGTGCTTGATAACCCACAAGTATAGGGGATAGTTGTAGCCTCTTTCGATAAGTAAGAGTGTCGAACCCAATGAGAAGCTAAAAGTAGAACAAATACTCTCTCAAGTCCTATCGGCCACTGATACGACTCTACGCACGCTTGATGTTCGCTTTACCTAGAACAAGTATGAAACTAGAAGTACTTTGTAGGTGTTTTTGGGTAAGCTTGCAAGAAAGTAAAGAACACATAAATATAAACAAGGGGCTGTTTAGATAAAGAAGCAACAAAGTAAAAATAGCGAGTGTGGAAAAGTGGTGGTAGGAGTTGTGGAATTGTCCCTAAGCAATTGACTACGTTACTAGACCGGCAATCACTGTTGCAATTCTATTTGAGGGAGAGGCATAAGCTAACATACTTTCTCTACTTGGATCATATGCACTTATGATTGGAACTCTAGCAAGCATCCACAACTACTAAAGATTCATTAAGGTAAAACCCAACCATAGCATTAAAGCATCAAGTCCCCTTTTATCCCATACGCAAACAACCTACTTACTCGGGTTTGTGCTTCTGTCACTCACGCAACCCACCATAAGCAAATCATAAACATATTACAAACCCTACAGCGGGAATCCCTCACGCTTGCGCGACACGGAGGGCACAATAGGACAGCACCAATAATAAAACATGCAACTCAAACCAATCATAGCAATTCATCAATCACTGATAGGACGACGAAAATCTACTCTGACATCATAGGATTGCAACACATCATTGGATAATAATATGAAGCATAAAGCACCATGTTCAAGTAGAGGGTACAGCGGGATGCGGGAGAGTGGACCGCTGAATATAGATGGGGGAAGGTGATGGAGATGTTGGTGAAGGTGATGGAGGTGTTGGTGAAGATCGCGGTGATGACGATGGCCCCCAGCGGCGTTCCGGCGCCACCGAAAGCAAGGGGGAGAGAGCCCCCCCCCTTCTTCTTCTTCTTCCTTGACCTTCTCCCTAGATGGGAGAAGGGTTTCCCCTCTGGTCCTTGGCTCCCATGACTTGGGAGGGGCGAGAGCCCCTCCGAGATTGGATCTATCTCTCTGTTTCTGCGTTCTCAGATTCTACCCCTTCACCGTTTCCTTTATATCTGGAGATCCGTAACTCCGATTGGGGTGAATCTTTCGCCCAGATCTTTCTCATAAAATTATCTTTCTTGCGCCAAAAGAAGATCATCAACCGCCTTATAGGTGGACCGCGAGGGTCAGGGGCGCGCCTGGGGGGGGGGGGGGGGGGGTAGGGCGCGCCCCCCTACCTCGTGACTACCTCGGACACTGTCTTGCATTGATTTTACTTCCCAAAAATCATAAATATTCCAAAAAAATCTCCATCCGTTTTCATCCCGTTTGGACTCCATTTGATATTGGGTTTCTGCGAAACAAAAAACATGCAACAGACAGGAACTGGCACTGGGCACTGGATCAATATGTTAGTCCCAAAAAATAGTATAAAAAGTTTCCAAAAGTATATAAATGTTGAATAATATTGGCATGGAACAATCAAAAATTATAGATATGATGGAGACGTATCAGCATCCCCAAGCTTAATTCCTGCTCGTCCTCGAGTAGTTAAATGATAAAAAGAAATAATTTTTGATGTGGAATGCTACCTAGCATAATCTTGATCATATGTCTAATCATGGCATGAATATTAAGACACGAGTGATTCAAAGCAATAGTCTATCATTTGACATAAAAACAATAATACTTTGAGCGTACCAATAAAGCAATCATGTCTTTTCAAAACAACATGTCCAAAGAAAGTTATCCCTACAAAATCATATAGTCTGGCTGTTGCTCTATCTTCATCACACAAAGTATTTAATCATGCACAACCCCGATGACAAGCCAAGCAATTGTTTCATACTTTAATAATCTCAAACTTTTTCAACTTTCACGCAATACATGAGCGTGAGCCATGGATATAGCACTATAGGTGGAATAGAATATGATGGTGGGGGTTATCTGGAGAAGACAAAAAGGGAGAAAGTCTCACATCGACTAGGCGTATCAACGGGCTATGGAGATGCCCATCAATAGATGTCAATGTGAGTGAGTAGGGATTGCCATGCAACAGATGCACTAGAGCTATAAGTGTATGAAGGCTCAACAAAAGAAACTAAGTGGGTGTGCATCCAACTTGCTTGCTCATGAAGACCTCGAGCATTGGAGGAAGCCCATCATCGGAATATACAAGCCAAGTTCTATAATGAAAATTCCCACTAGTATATGAAAGTGAAAGCATAGGATGCTCTCTCTATGAAGAACATGGTACTACTCTGAAGCACAAGGGTGGTAAAAGGATAGTAATATTGCCCTTTCTCTCTTTTTCTCTCATTTTTTATTTTCTTTTTTTTCTTTTTTTTAAATTTTTTTGGTGGGCTTCATTGGCCTCTTTTTTTATTTGGGCTTCTTTGGCCTCTTTTTTTTTATTTGGGCTTCTTTGGACTCTTTTTTTTGTAAAGTCCGGAGTCTCATCCGACTTGTGGGGGAATCATTGTCTCCATCATCCTTTCCTCACTGGGGCAATGCTCTAATAATGATGATCATCACACTTTTATTTACTTACAACTCAACATTACAACTCGATACTAGAACAAAGATATGACTCTATATGAATGCTTCCGGCAGTGTACCGGGATGTGCAATGATCTAGCGTAGCAATGACATCAAAAAACGGACAAGCCATGGAAACATCATGCTAGCTATCTTACGATCATGCAAAGCAATATGACAATGAATGCTCAAGTCATGAATTTGATGATAATGGAAGTTGCATGGCAATATATATCTCGGAATGGCTATGGAAATGCCATGATAGGTAGGTATGGTGGCTGTTTTGAGGAAGGTATATGGTGGGTGTATGGTACCGGAAAAAATTGCGCGGCACAAGAGAGGCTAGCAATGGTGGAAGGGTGAGAGTGCGTATAATCCATGGACTCAACATTAGTCATAAAGAACTCATATACTTATTGCAAAAATCTACAAGCCATTGAAAACAAAGTACTACGCGCATGCTCCTAGGGGGATAGATTGGTAGGAAAAGACCATCGCTCGTCCCCGACCGCCACTCATAAGGAAGACAATCAATAAATAAAATTGTGCTCCAACTTCATCACAAAGCGGTTCACCATACGTGCATGCTACGGGAATCACAAACCTCAACACAAGTGTCTCTACAATCCACAACCACCCACTAGCATGACTCTAATATCACCACCTTTATATCGCAAAACTATTGCAAGGAATCAAACATATCATATTCAGCGATCTACAAGTTTATGTAGGATTTTATGACTAACCATGTGAATGACCAATTCCTGTCATCTCTCTAAATAGATATAAGTGAAGCAAGAGAGTTTAATTCTTTATATAAAAGATATGCCCATGCTCTAACAAATAAAAGTGAAGCAAAAGAGCATTCTACAAATGGCGGTTTTCTATGTAAAGGGAAACAGGCAATCCAAACTTCAAATGATATAAGTGAAGCACATGAAGCATTCTATAAAGCCACACTCAAAAGATTTAAGTGAAGTGCAATGAGCATTCTACAAATCAACCAAGGACTTATCTCATACCAGCATGGTGCATAAAAGAAAAATAAAAACCTAATTGCAAAAGACGCTCCAAGACTTGCACATAATGCATGAACAAAACGAATCCGAAACATACCGATACTTGTTGAAGAAAGAGGGGATGCCTCCCCAGCATCCCCAAGCTTAGACGCTTGAGTCTCCTTGAATATTTACTTGGGGTGCCTCAGGCATCCCCAAGCTTGAGCTCTTGCCTCTCTTCCTTCTTCTCACATCGAAACATCCTCGATTAGACACTACATCCACACAAAACTTCAACAGAAAACTCGGTAAGATCCGTTAGTATAATAAAGCAAATCACCACTCTAAGTACTGTTGCAAAACAATTCATATTTTGTTTTTGCATTGTGTATACTGTAATATAACTTTTTCATGGCTTAATCCACTGATATAAATTGATAGTTTCATCAAAACAAGCAAACTATGCATCGAAAACAGAATCTGTCAAAAACAGAACAGTCTGTAGCAATCTGAACATCCACCATACTTCTGTTACCCCAAAAATTCTACCAAAATTAGGAAAAATAAAAAAGTTGTATAGCAATATAGTGCAAAAGGAATCATAACCAATTGACGTTCCAGTTAAAAATTTAAAATCGCGCACTACAGCCAAAGTTTCTGTCCTGCACTGTACAAACTAACAAGCATTGTAAACATCCTAAAGGCAAACCTTAGCACATTATTTTTATAGTACAATGGAATTGTACAAGGGGATAATTATTTTTGTTGAAAAGTTTCTGTAATTAAGATTCACAAAGTTCCCTTGGGCATGAACAAAGTTCAAGGACGTCCCCCACTTTCACAATGCTCGTCTCTCTCACTTTCACTTCTCTTTTTGAAAAGTTTTGGGTTCCCCTCTTTATTTTTGTTGTTTTTAAACTATATAAAAGCACTCAACAGAAATAAATGACTCTCTAAAACTTCCGGTTGTCTCCCTGGCAGCGCTTTCTTTAAAGCCATTAAGCTAGGCATATAGTGCTCAAGTAGTGAATCCACCCGGATCCCAAGGTATATCAAAGCCAATTTGAATTAACAATGATTTGTAATTTAGTAGTGAGCACAAAGTAACATATATCATGCAACAACGAAGTCTAACTCTCTTCCTATGCATCGGCATGTCATAAAAGAACAATTCATGCACACATAGTAAAGGCCAATGCATAGTATAAATAGTTTCTTGCAATTCTATAGTGTTGGAAACATAGAGAGGTGGAGACATAGTTCCTCTGTCATAATAATTGCAAGTAGGAGCAGCAAGCACATGCATATTATATCTATCAAAATTATCATGTGCAATGGTAAAAGGCAACCCATCGATGTAATCCTTAATAAGCACAAACTTCTCCGATAAAGTGTAGTTTGGAGAATTCAAAAAGATAATAGGACTATCATGCGTGGGTGCAATAGCAACAATTTCATGTTTAACATAAGGAACTATAGCAAGTTCATCTCCATGATCATCATTCATATTGGCATCTTGGCCACAAGCATAGCAAGCATCATCAAAAAGGGATATTTCAAGAGAATCAACGGGATCATAGCGATCATCATAGCAATCATCCTTCGGTAAGCACGAAGGGGAATTAAACAATGTATGAGTTGAAGAGTTACTCTCATTAGAAGGTGGGCACGGGTGATCAATCCGCTCTTCCTCCTTTTGTTCTTCGCTCTCCTCATCATCTTTTTCATCCAATGAGCTCACAGTTTCATCAATTTCTTCTTCCATAGCTTCCTGCAAAATATTAGTCTCTTCTTGGACAGCGGAGACTTCCTCAATAAATTGTTTAACATAGGCATTAGAAGCATAATTCTCATAACAATATTCAAGTATGGCAAAATTTTCAGATTTGTGAAAAGTAGCATCATACTTTTCAATCAAAGAAGCAATTTCATAAGCACCCTTAAAAGCAACAAATTCTTCAATTTGTTGAACATCATAGCAATTGTAAACAACCTTAGCATACGAAGATACGATTCCATTATCACTAAACAAGCATTGATAGGGTAGGTATTTCTTAGGGTCTTCAGAACAACAAGTAACATCATATATTTCACATAAATTCCAAGCATAGCATTGCAAACGTTGAATTTGACCCCGTAATAGTTTCCCTTTTCAGATATATGGTGTCGCACATAACAAGCATGCTCATCTAAAGATTTGCCCTCAACTAAGCTAGTTGTGGTTTCAGCACGGGCACAAAGGGATCAAAGATGATCCAAGTAATAAGCTTCAGTAGTGTGATAGATTTTGAGTGGTTCTTCAACCATTGCTTCAGCAGGTACAACTAATTTTTTTGGTATTTTGCGTTTCCTACCCATAACTAAAGATAGAAAACAACTAAGAACAGCAAATAAAAATTACTTAGTGATAAAGCAAACAAGCACACACGAGAATATTCACCCCACGCTATTGCTCCCCGGCAACGGCGCCAGAAAAAGGTCTTGATAACCCACAAGTATAGGGGATAGTTGTAGCCTCTTTCGATAAGTAAGAGTGTCGAACCCAACGAGGAGCTAAAAGTAGAACAAATACTCTCTCAAGTCCTATCAGCCACTGATACGACTCTACGCACGCTTGACGTTCGCTTTACCTAGAACAAGTATGAGACTAGAAGTACTTTGTAGGTGTTTTTGGGTAAGCTTGCAAGAAATTAAAGAACACGTAAATATAAACTAGGGGTTGTTTAGATAAAGAAGCAACAAAGTAAAAATAGCGAGTGTGGAAAAGTGGTGGTAGGAGTTGTGGAATTGTCCCTAAGCAATTGACTACGTTACTAGACCAGCAATCACTGTTGCAATTCTATTTGAGGGAGAGGCATAAGCTAACATACTTTCTCTACTTGGATCATATGCACTTATGATTGGAACTCTAGCAAGCATCCGCAACTACTAAAGATTCATTAAGGTAAAACCCAACCATAGCATTAAAGCATCAAGTCCCCTTTTATCCCATACGCAAACAACCTACTTACTCGGGTTTGTGCTTCTGTCACTCACGCAACCCACCATAAGCAAATCATAAACATATTGCAAACCCTACAGCGGGAATCCCTCACGCTTGCGCGACACGGAGGGCACAATAGGACAGCACCAATAATAAAACATGCAACTCAAACAAATCATAGCAATTCATCAATCACCGATAGGACAACGAAAGTCTACTCACACATCATAGGATGGCAACACATCATTGGATAATAATATGAAGCATAAAGCACCATGTTCAAGTAGAGGGTACAGCGGGATATGGGAGAGTGGACCGCTGAATATAGATGGGGCAAGGTGATGGAGATGTTGGTGAAGATGATGGAGGTGTTGGTGAAGATCGCGGTGATGATGATGGCCCCCAGCGGCGTTTCGGCGCCACCGGAAGCAAGGGGGAGAGAGCCCCCCCTTCTTATTCTTCTTCCTTGACCTTCTCCCTAGATGGGAGAAGGGTTTCCCCTCTGGTCCTTGGCTCCCATGGCTTGGGAGGGGCGAGAGCCCCTCCGAGATTGGATCTATCTCTCTGTTTCTGCGTTCTCAGATTCTACCCCTTCACCGTTTCCTTTATATCTGGAGATCCGTAACTCTGATTGGGGTGAATCATTCGCCCAGATCCTTCTCATAAAATTATCTTTCTTGCGCCAAAAGAAGAGCATCAACCGCCTTACGGGTGGACCACGAGGTTCAGGGGCACGCCTGGGGGGGTAGGGCGCGCCCCTACCTCGTGACCACCTCGGACACCGTCTCGCATTGATTTTACTTCCCAAAAATCATAAATATTCCAAAAAAAATCTCCGTCCGTTTTTATCCCGTTTGGACTCCGTTTGATATTGGGTTTCTGCGAAACAAAAAACATGCAACAGACAGGAACTGGCACTGGGCACTGGATCAATATGTTAGTCCCAAAAAATAGTATAAAAAGTTGCCAAAAGTATATAAATGTTGAATAATATTGGCATGGAACAATCAAAAATTATAGATACGACGGAGACGTATCAGCGCCAAATGCCCGCATTCATGTCGCCCATCCGTATGCCATCATTAAGCAGGCTTGCCGCCCGAGGAACCAACTTCGCCGACTCATTGACGCACCCGGACGCTTGGCCTCACCAGAATGCGCTACTTAAAGTGGAAACACCCAGCTAAACTCCACACGAGAGCACTGGCAACAAATTGATACGTCTCTATCGTATCTATAATTTTTGATTGTATCATGCCAATATTATTCAACTTTTACATACTTTTGGCAACTTTTTATATGATTTATTTGGACTAACTTACTTATCCAGTGCCTAGTGCTAGTTCTTGTTTGTTGCATGTTTTTGTTTCGCAGAAAATCCATATCAAACGAAGTCCAAACGCGATAAAAATTTACGGAGAATTATTTTGGAATATATGTGATTTTTAGGAGGTGGAATCATCGCAAACGGGGGCCCACAATGCCCACAACCCACCAGGGCGCGCCACTAGGGCCCAGGCGCGCCCTGGTCTCTTGTGCCCTCCTCGAACGTTGGTTGGGGCCCTTCTTATGGCGCAAGAAAGATAATTTATGGAAAAATATTGTGTAAAAATTTCAGCGCAATCGGAGTTACGGATCTCCGGGAATTTAAGAAATGGTGAAGGGCCAGATTTGGGGAATGCAAAACAAAAGGGAACAGAGAGGGAGATCCAATCTCGGAGGGGCTCCCGCCCCTCCGCCGCCATGGAGATCATGGACCAGAGGGGGAACTCTCCTCCCATCTATGGGGGAGGCCAAGGAAGAAGAAGAAGAATGAGGGGGGCCTCTCTCCCCCTCTCTCCCAGTGGCGCCGGAGTGCCGCCTGGGCTAGGATCGTGACAGCGATCTACATCAACAACCTTGCTACTGTCATCACCAACTCTCTCCCCCTCTATGCAGCGGTGTAACATCCCTTCTCCCCATTGTAATCTCTACTTAAACATGGTGCTCAACTCCATATATTATTTCCCAATGATCTATGGTTATCCTATGATGTTTTAGTAGATCCGTTTTGTCCTTTGGGTTAATCGTGATCTTGGTTGGTATGATTGTATATTTTATCTATGGTGCTATCCTACGGTTCCCTTCGTCTCATGCAAATGTGAGGGGCCCCCGCTGTAGGGTGTTGCAATATATTCATGGTTAGCTTATGGTGGGTTGCGTGAGTGACAGAAACTTAAACCCGAGTAGGTGGGGTATGGCGTATGGGAGTAAAGAGGACTTGATACTTAGTGCTGTGGTTGGGTTTCATGACCTTAATGGTCTTCAGTAGTTGCGGATGCTTGCTAGAGTTCCAATCATAAGTGCATATAATCCAAGTAGAGAAAGTATGTTAGCTCATGCCTCTCCCTCATGTAAAATTACAAGAATGACTACCGGTACTTGTTATCGATTGCCTAGGGACAAATAACTTTCTTGTTGACACAAACCCTTTTACTAAACACCTAAATTTTATTATCTTGCAAAGTACTTCTAGTTTTACTCTTGCAAAGTAGTTCTAGCATCACTCCTACAAACTAGTTTCATACTTGTTTTCGGTAAAGCAGACGTTAAGTGTGCGTAGAGTTGTATCGGTGGTCGATAGGACTTGAGGGAATATGTGTTCTGCCTTTAGCTCCTCGTTGGGTTGAACACTCTTATTTATCGAAGAAGGCTACAAATGATCCCCTATACTTATGGGTTATCAAGACCTTTTTCTGGCACTGTTGCTGGGAAAAATAGCGTGCGGTGAATATTCTCGTGTGTGCTTGTTTGCTTTATCACTAAGCAGTTTTTATTTTATGTTCTAAGTTGTTCTCTATCTTTAGTTATGGATATGGAACACGAAACACCAAAAAAAATAGTTGTACCTACTACTCATGGAGATGGGGAACCTCCTAAAACCCTCGATGCTCGTTATGTGAAAGATATTATGCACTACTTTGATAATCCTGAGAAAACCCCATTCAACTATATAATGGGAGTAGCGTTGGATCAACGTGAATACTTTAGGGATTATCGATTGACTCATAAAGGGAAATCTTTACGGGATCAAATTCATATGTTGCATTGGTATGCTCGAGAGCTATGCTTGAGATATGATTATACTTGTTGCTCTAGGATGAACACTCCACATCTTCCCTTTTCATGTGAATTTAATGCTAATGAAACCTTGGCTTCTTATGCTAATGGTATATATGATTACTATGATGTGGAAAGAATAGAAGAATTTGTTGCTTTTAAGGGTGCTTATGAAATTGAATCTTTGTTTGAAAATTTTGAAGCTTTTGATGATGATGTTTATAGGCCTAAAATTTTTGCCATCCTTAAATATTGCTATGATAATTATAAATACAATTATGATATTGATGAATTTATTGAGAAAGTCTCCGCTGTCCAAGAAGAGACCAATATTTTGCAGGAGTCTATGGAAGAAGAAATTGATGAAACTGTGAGCTCATTGGATGAAAAGGATGATGAGGAGAGCGAAGAACAAAAGGAGGAAGAGCGGATTAGCTACCCATGCCTACCTTCTAATGAGAGTAACTCTTCAACTCATACATTGTTTAATTTCCCTTCATGCTTAACGAAGGATGAATGCTATGATCCCGTTGATTCGTTTGAAATATCCCTTTTTGATGAACTTGATGCTTGGTATGCTTGTGGCCAAGATGCCAATATGAATTATGCTTATGGAGATGAACTTGCTATAGTTCCTTATATTAAGAATGAAATTGTTGCTATTGCACCCACACATGGTAGTCCTATTATCTTTTTGAATTCTCCAAACTACACTATATCGGAGAAGTTTGCTCTTATTAAGGATTATGTTGATGGGTTGCATTTTACCGTTGGACATGATGATTTTGATGAATGTAATATGCATGTGCTTGTTGCTCCGACTTGCAATTATTATGAGAGAGGAACTACATCTCTGCCTCTTTATGTTTCCAACACGATAGAATTGCAAGAAACTTCTTATACTATGTATTGGCCTTTACTTGTTGTTCGTGAATTCACAACAAAAAAAACACATCCGTGACATTTTGGGTCGAACAATTTTTTTTCCGTCATACTTATGACACTTCTATGACGATAATTGTGACAAAACCCGGTATCATCATAGATGTGGTGGGCTCCTACTTCTATGACAAAAAATCATGATAGAAAATGGGCTTTTCGTCCTGGGCGGGCCGGAGACGCAGCTGCATGACATTCTTTGGGCCGCCCATGACGGAAAAAACCGTGGTAGAAGCGAGGGCGAGGAAAATTTCGGGGAGTTCCCGGTTACAATGGGTGGTCGGGGGCCGAGCGATGCGCATTTCTCTCGTACATGTACGCGCGTGTGTGCGAGGCGTTGGGCTGTAACTGAACCCGGGCGAGGTGTTGGGCTCTAACTGAACCCAAGTGATTGCACTACAGGCTACGCGTTACTGAACCCGAGCGATCGATTGATGGCTGTTAACTAAACCCGATCGAGTGATTCCTTCGCTACTGCTGCTAACTAAAGCCAATCGATGTTGCCTCTAGATGAACAGTGAGCGTTGCGGGAGGGGGGTGGGTTGGATGAACAGTGAGCGGTGGGGGTGGATGAACAGGACCCCGTGGTGTTGCCTCTGGATGAACAGGACCCCGATCGATCGAGCCGGTTGGGGCTGGATGAACAGGACCCTGTGGAGGGCTGGATGAACAGGACGACCTCGTGGAGCGCTGGATGAACAGTAGACGATGGAGGGGTGGATGAACAGTAGCCCGTGGAGGGGTGGTTGAACAGGAGCCCGTGGAGAGGGGTGGTTGAACAGTAGCCGATGGAGTAGCGCGCGGTGGAGGCTGGATGAACAGGAGCCCGTGGATGAATAGTCATAGGTGGAGGCTGGAGGAGGTCGACGATGGATGAACAATAGCCCGTGGAGGCTGGAGGAGGTCGACGGTGGAGATGAATAGTATCCCGTGGAGTCCCGTTTTGCGGTACGCCACACCCCTCCCGATGAACAGGACCCCCGTTTCGATCGTAGCGCTCCAACACAAGTCCGTTTTGTCCGTTTTGCGGTACGCCACACCCCTCCCGATCAACAGGACCCCATTTCCATAGGAGGTCCAGCACAAGTCCGTTTCGTCCGTTTTGCGGTACGCCGGACCCCTCCTAATGAACAAGATCCCATTTCGAACGTGGCCGGTTGAACACAAGGCCGTTTCCTCCGTTCTGCGGTATGCCAGGCCTCGTTTCCATCGCCTGTTCCGTCCAAGCCCTCCCGATGAACACGACGATGCATTCCGTTCTGACCCAGCCGGTTGGCTCCCCATGAACACGATGACGACGCTGTTTCTCCATTCCGACCCAGCCATGTACACGAGCCCTGGCCGTACGTATGCATGAGTAGGCGTTCGAGACCCCGCCCGTATGTACGTACGTGGCCGTATTTACTTTCTTGCACCCTGGTCGCTGTACGTACGTGTACATGCTACGTGCGCGCCTCTACTACGACACGTGCGCGCCTCTACATCGACGAGTACGTACGTACACGTTCGCAACCAGAATGACAACACTACGTACGCTTCGACCAGGTGGGTCCCGACTGTCACGCACTTCCTTGCGTGCGAAGATGTAGCTGGTGGGTCCCAGCAGTCAGGGGGGCGAATCGTTTTTTTTTGCCCGGACGCACTTCCTTGCGTGCGAAGATGTAGCTGGTGGGTCCCAGTAGTCAGGGGGCGAATCATTTTTTTGCCCGTAATATGGACACACTTCCTTGCGTGCGAAGATGTAGCTGGTAGGTCCCAAAAGTCAAGGGGGAAATGTTTTTTTTTGCGAAATACAGTGGCCCGTACGATGGGTCCCTGCTGTCAGGTGGAGGAATCATTATTTTCCGCGTAATAAGGAGGCACTTCCTTGCTGCGGCCGTGGACCCAGCTGCCAGCCTCTCCACATACAGTCCACGTCCGATGGAAGTCGTTCCTTGACCACGTTGACCACGCCGCGCCGAGAGCACCAGGGCGGTGGACGACGGCGAGGCCTAGGAAGGGGACGACGCGGCAGTGGATGCCCACGCGAAGAGGAGTACGAGGGTTCACTGGTTCGGCTGCGGTATGAGGCTGCCGTCACCGCAGAATAACAGGGGGTGTGGGTGAGTAGAGGGATGGCCTGGCCAGCGGTGGGAGTAGTAGGGGCGGTGAGGCCTCCGCGACATGACAACCAGCCACGGGAGGCAGGAGCACGCGGCACGGCCGGCGCTGGTTTGGGCGGCTGGAGCAAGAAGACCAGAGGTTGAAGAAGCACTATGGCCGTTGGATGAACATCGTACGGTTACAGGAGCTAGAATCGTTCATATTGACTAAGTTGACAAAGCCCTCCGTCCCCGTCAACTTGGTAGGCCCACAAGTCAGCCTCCCACTATGCTGGGTTCCAGCTGACAGGGGGAGTATTCATTTTTGTGTGCATAATAAGGAGGCACTTCCTTGTGTGCGAGGATAGCTGGTGGGTCCGACCTGTCAGCGGGGGCACGTTTTTTTCGCGAAATACAGAGGCCCTTTCGGTGGGTCCCAGATGTCAAGTGGAGGAATCATTATTTTGCGCGTAATAAGGAGGCATTTCCTTGTGTGCGGCCTGATGTCTACTATGCAACCTTCTCCTTGTAGACGGTGTTGGGCCTCCAAGTGCAGAGGTTTGTAGGACAGTAGCAAATTTCCCTCAAGTGGATGACCTAAGATTTATCAATCCGTGGGAGGCGTAGGATGAAGATGGTCTCTCTCAAGCAACCCTGCAACCAAATAATAAAGAGTCTCTTGTGTCCCCAACACACCCAATACAATGGTAAATTGTATAGGTGCACTAGTTTGGCGAAGAGATGGTGATACAAGTGCAATATGGATGGTAGATATAGGTTTTTATAATCTGAAAATATAAAAACAGCAAGGTAACTAATGATAAAAGTGAGTGTAAACGGTATTGCAATGGTAGGAAACAAGGCATAGGGTTCATACTTTCACTAGTGCAAGTTCTGTCAACAATAATAACATAATTGGATCATATAACTTTCCCTCAACATGCAACAAATAGTCACTCCAAAGCCACTAATAGCGGAGAACAAACGAAGAGATTATGGTAGGGTACGAAACCACCTCAAAGTTATCCTTTCTGCTCGATCTATTCAAGAGTCCGTAGTAAAATAACACGAAGCTATTCTTTCCGTTCAATCTATCATAGAGTTCATACTAGAATAACACCATAAGACACAAATCAACCAAAACCCTAAAGTCACCTAGATACTCCATTGTCACCTCAAGTATCCGTGGGCATGATTATACGATATGCATCATACAATCTCAAATTCATCTATTCAACCAACACAAAGAACTTCAAAGGGTGCCCCAAAGTTTCTACCGAGAGTCAAGACGAAAACTTGTGCCAACCCCTATGCATAGGTTCATGGGCGGAACCCGCAAGTTGATCACCAAAACATACATCAAGTGGATCACGTGATATCCCATTGTCACCACAGATAAACATGTCAAGACATACATCAAGTGTTCTCAAATCCTTAAAGACTCAATCCGACAAGATAACTTCAAAGGGAAAACTCAATTCATCACAAGAGAGTAGAGGGGGAGAAACATCATAAGATCCAACTATAATAGCAAAGCTCGCGATACATCAAGATCGTGCCATAGAGAGAACATGAGAGAGAGAGAGATCAAACACATAGCTACTGGTACATACCCTCAGCCCCGAGGGTGAACTACTCCCTCCTCGTCATGGAGAGCGCCGGGATGATGAAGATGGCCACCGGTGATGGGTTCCCCCTCCGGCAGGGTGCCGGAACAGGCTCCCGAGAGTTTTTTGGTGGCTACAGAGGCTTGCGGCGGCGGAACTCCCGATCTATCTTTGTATTCGATGGTTTTAGGGTATATGGGAATATATAGGCGAAAGAAGTCAGTCGGGGGAGCCTCGAGGGGCCCACGAGACAGGGGGCGCGCCCAGGGGGGTGGGCGCGTGGGCGCGCCCTCCTATCTCCTGGCCTCCTCGAACCTTCCCTGGCTTGAACTCCAAGTCTCCCGGATCATATCCTTTCCAAAAATCACGCTCCCGAAGGTTTCATTCCGTTTGGACTCCGTTTGATATTCCTTTTCTTCGAAATACTTAAACAGGCAATAAAACAGCAATATGGGCTAGGCCTCCGGTTAGTAGGTTAGTCCCAAAAATGATATAAAAGTGTAAAATAAAGCCCATAAACATCCAAAACAGGTAATATAATAGCATGGAACAATCAAAAATTATAGATACGTTGGAGACATATCACGGCCGTGGACCCAGCTGTCAGCCTCTCCACACACAGTCTACTTTCGACGGTGTCGTTCGTTAAACAGGTGGTGGACGACGGCGAGGCCCCGGACAGCAACGAGCCGGAGATGGGAAGACGCGGGAGTAGAGTCGCAGACGGAGAGGTGTACGAGGGTTAACTGGTTCTAGTGCGGTGTGGTTCGGCAGTCGGTGGAGAAGAACAGGAGGTGTGGAGGCGTCAAGGGATGGCCTGGCTAACGGTGGAGTAGCGCTTCACAGCGAAGCGTGCTAAGCAGAGCTGCTAGCAGCAGGAGGCGGGAGGTGGTCCCGGCGGCGTTGGAGGAAGAAGAAAAGAGATTGAAGATGGATGCCGGTCATTGGATGTAAATCCAATGGCTAACATGTCAGAATCATTCATTGACTAAATTGACAACGACTTGTGTTGGCTTCGACCTATTGGCCCACATTTCAGCCTCCAAAAATGTGGCACGTATTCAACCCATTTTTTCAGAATTTACAGTCTTTTTTTGTGCGGTAGAATTTACAGTCAATTTGATCTTTTTTTTTGAATTACAGTCCATTAACTGGGCTGGGTGAACAAATAATGTAGCGTCCATGCGGCCCATTTATTTTTTTCCTAAAAAATTACAGGCCATTTGCACTTTCTCGAAATACACGATTTTGCTGGGCTGATTCTAATTATAATGTTGGGTTGGGCCAGCAATGTTATTAAAAAATAAAAAGGGTCTGAACATTTTGTTATAAATATATTTAAATAATAAGTGATATTATAACATTCTTCCTTAAATATTACTAAGCTTTTATACACAATCACTAGGATTTTCGTGCCAAAACAATCCAGGATTTTATTGTTAAGAAATTGTTTTTATAAGTTAATAAGATGTGGAATATTGTTTTCTTACATATGTAAGTATCTGTTAAATATATGATGACAATAAAAATAATATATAATAACATATAAAATAATTTAAATATATATGATATAGTTAGAAGGGAAACATAAGTTGGACCTGTCGTTCCTATTCTTATATAGAAAAATAGAACAGACCTCTGTGTTTTCTTCAAAAAAATACATAAATTGGGTTGCCGATGTTTGAGGAAAAATAAAACCTCGGATGGGAGGTCCATAGGCCGGTCGATACATGACGGCCCTCAAGAAAATACAAACAGGCCTGTGGACCTCCCATCCGAGGTCGTGTGCTGCGCATGTTAAAAAAGAAAGCCTAGACTCGACAGGTCTAAACCCAACTAATACTTGCTGCCCCAGTGATAATAAATGATACCCGCCAGCTCCCCGGCTTCATTGTGAATTTATCTCCTATAGTAACTACGTTGAAGCACCTAAAAAAATGTAACTATGTTGACAAACCCGTGGGACCCAATGTCAGTATAGCATTAGGAGGAAGTATTTTTTCGATGAGGCACTTGCTTGCGTACGGCCATAGACCTGGTGGGTCCCGACTGTCTGCCTCTCCACGTACAGTCCTCTCCAGATTCCTCTCGTTTGTTCAGCATGTTCACAACGGCAGACAGCAGTGTCGCGGCGAGCGCACAAAGGTGCAGGAGGGGATCCGACCACCTGAGGAAGTGCCTTATTAGTAACGAAACTACTGAACTGGCCTAGTGGCCAAGTGACACTACCCGACAGCTGTTCCGCCCGGGTTCGATTCCACCTGTGCAGGAAAAATATCTCCAATTTTTTTGCCTCTGCCTTTATTGACATGTGGGTCCCCATTGTCATCTACGCACACCACATCCAACACTTGCCAAAACTTCGTCCCTCGTTTTCTCTGTGTTTCGCACACTCGACATTGTGTGGGCATTTTGAAAATAGCATATCTTTTTGACCGTGCATCATATGAAGATGTGCTATGCATGAATGTTGATCAGCATGATGTTAACTGGCTGGTAGTTCCATTTTCGACCATGAATAAAACTTCCAACATGATGTTAACCCTGTTTGAAAAGGCCGTGTTAATATAAATGCTCTGCCTCTGAAAGTTGCAGTTTCTTATCTGAAACTGAACTTGCAGTTTCTTATCTGAAACTGAAACTTGCAGTTTCTTCTCTGAGAATCACATTATCTACACTTTTATACTCCTATGAAACTACATTTTTTTAAGTGCTAAAAATAGATCTCTAGAATTCATAAAATACTTCATATGCTCAATACTGCAAATCTGAAATTCAAAAGACATTCATATTTGAAAGTACTCTCAAAATACACAACACAAAACAAAATTCACAACCTGCAAATACTGACAACCCTAAGCTCCTCCTGACAATTCACAACCTACCCGACTATTGGGTTTGGGGGGGGGGGGCAGTCCCCTCCTATTCCTCGGCGGCAGACAGCCGCCCCGTGAGAAGATGTGAACGGCGAGGGAGAGGATGGCTGGGAAGCGTCGTCGGGCCAACTGCTTTTCTCCTCTTGCAATTGGGTTCGGTCGACGAAGACTCCACCAGCTTGCTCTGGCAGGACACCCTCACAAACGGCACCCTGTAGATGCTCGATCCTTTAATCTCTGGTGGATGTTCCATCTGGGATCGATACTCCCACCACCGCTCCCTCACGATCGGATTCGGTGAATCTATTTGCTCCATGGCCCAGAGGAGCAGCTCTATGTACTCCCGCGCGACTCCCTCCGGGAGTATTGCCGCCTTTTCGCTCTGTTGCAGATATTTGGCCATGGATGTTGCCGTCGCCGCTAGTTGGTCCTTGTTGTCAAACCAAGACTGTATCTCCAACATCCTAGCTAGCTTCACAGGGTCGCCGTCTGCGATCCTCATGTATCAGTTGTAGTCCTCCATCGCTACTTCTCCACAACACCTTCACTCGCCGGCGGTGGTTTTTGAATGGAAGAGGAGAGGAGCAGCGTTGGTTTTGGATTAGAACGAGAGAGGAGCGACGCTGGTTTTGGACTGGAACAGGAGAGGAGGGGTGGTGGTTTTGAAATGGAAGAGGAGAGGAGCGGCGCTGGATTTAGATTGGAACAAGAGAGGAGCAGCGGTGGTTTAAGAGGAGAAGAGCGGAAGAGCGGCGCTGGTCTTGGAAGTATTTTTTTTGTTGTTTTGCGTATTTTGGGTCAAAGTTTGACCACGTACTGTATTTGACAAGCAAAATGTGAATGCATGTCACCAAAAATTGTATCGTTTGGTTCATATCTGAATGCACTTTCAAATTATATTATTTTTGCAATGTATAACATATATTTTATGTGCAAAAATCATGGTCAATTATGACCCAGAATAAAAGGGAGACTAGTTAATGTGGGGTCGCTTTCTTAATTGAAGGGTAAATTGATTTTGATTTTGATCCAGTCACAGCGCGCCGGCCCTCTCGTCCAATCCTAAATTGCTGCCGCTCGCTCCTCTCCCTCTTCTCCATTGCAAAACCACCTCCTCTCCTCTCCATCATCTCCATTCCAAAACCACTGTCTCGCCTTTCCCTCTTCTGATCTTCTCCATTGCAAAACCACCTCCTCTCATCTCCTCTCCTCTCCATCATCTCCATTCCAAAACCATAGTCTCGCCTCTCCCTCTTCTCTATTGCAAGACCACCGTCTCTCCTCCCATCTTCCAAAGCTAGCACCGGACCACTCAGAAGGACATCTATGGAGAGGATGCAGCAGCGAATCAGGCAAATCGCCGGCGGCGACCAGGCAAAGTTAGCCAGGTTAAAGGAGATCCTTACTTGGTTTGACAATGAGTGGGAGATTTCGAGGACGGTGAGGGCCATGTGGCAATGTATGCGAAAGATCGAGACGGCGACGATGAGGGCGGCGATGTACATGTACTCCTCGGTGGCAGTCACGCCATAGTCCTTCGAGTTCATCGAGCATCTCCTCTGGGCGATGGAGCAGACAAATTCGCCCGAGGCGACAGTCAGGAGGAGGTGGTGGGCGTACAGGTCGAAGGTCGAGCACCCAGAGGATAACGAATCGATCGAGTATGGTTTGCCGTTCGTGAGGGTGCAGAGCCAGCCGGAGCCACATGAGTATTCGTTCTCCCACCACAAGAGGAGGCCAGATGGCGCGCCGTCGCTTCCCCGCCGTTCTCCACGGTTCCCTTGACGCTCGCCTCGTTTCAACGGTGGCGGTAGGGTTTAAGGTAAGCTTCACACTAACCTAATCTTCCACCTGCTCATGCTTACAATCAGTGTGACAGCTAATGAAAATCATGCTTACAATCAGTCTCCGATTACTACGCCAATCACCCTAAAATAGCTCTGGACCTTTGGGTCAAAGTTGTGACACAGTGTACAAATAAAGAAAAATAGATTGGTGCTTCTTTCAGAAAAGAGTACTCCCTAGAAAACTGCCAATATAAGCTACTAGTATTTGGTTAGAGGATTTGCTGCCGAGAAAGATCCGTCCACAGAGAGCGCCACACATCCCACTGGTGGTGGTGGATGCCAATGCGTGCATGGAGCATGGTTGGTGTCCGTAATTTTTACTTGGCACACCTCGCACTCTGCATATATGCCGGTTCCATACGTACATTTGTGTAGTTCCACCAAAATGCAGCCGAATAACCCTGTTTGCACAGATAATGAAAAAGCGTGATTACATTATAGTGGCACTAGTTGATGAAACACACAAAATAAATAGAAGAAAATATTGCGATAGTATCATAGTATGCCATGCTGCGAGGGCGAGATGGGCCCTGCGACGCCTCATACGGTATACCTCATACTGGAAATCGTCCCAAGTCTCTGAGTTACACCTTCTGCCAGTGATGAACATCAGTGTACAGTGGTAGTACAAGGAGGCGCCTTGAGACATTCAAATCTCTATTTTTGTACAGATCAACTAAAATTAAGCACCCCAGTTTGCAGAAACGCTTAAATATTAACAATGGGACTAGTTGATGAAACATACATTAACAAAGAGAAGCACTTTCTTTATCTACATTGGAAATGAAATGATAGAGAGGACACTCACTCTATTTTAACTATATTATTACTTCATTTTATCAGTGACACTAGGGTCGAGCAGGTGGCAAACGAGGTGTACCATGCGTCGCAAGGATGGAGGCCGGGGGTGCTTAGGCTGGGATGCTAAAGCTGGCTTTTAATTCACCAACATGGATGATTTAATTCATGGGACCTTTTGGTGCAGTTCACCTAAAATGAAGCAATGTCCCGTGAGCTAGCAGCTTCTTCTTCATTTTTTTAAGAAAAGGGCTCCAGCCCCGGTTCCATTTCCATCAGAAAATGAAACCCACAGAGCTTATTCTTCATGCAATAAAATTGAGCAACATCAAGGTTGGTTGTGAAGCTCCTGGAATGTTCAACTATAATTTGGATATCATTTGTGCAGTTCAACTAAGATCGAGCGTGAAATGTATATCTCTGTTTGCACAAAAAGGTGGAAAGGAGGGTGACTAACAAGTGATGAAACATGCATCAAATGAAAAGAAGTATGTCCGTTATCTGAATGGCAATCGTACAAGGATAGTAGCAATTTCTAAAGCAGTGGCATTGCTAGATATTAGTGTGGGCATTAGGATTAACTATGATAACCATTAAATACAACATTACTTTGGGCACGGGAGAGTAGGCGGACCAGGACAGTTGCATTTCTAACAAAAAGAACCAACTTATCTTAATGGGAAATTTAGCAGGACATATAAAAAAGTGCCATTGATTCATATTACTGGAGGCATTACATTGAAAACAACATTGGTTTAACGTGTCCTTACTTTTAACAGTGCGACTGCTACATTTTACCAGTGGCATTACATAAGAGTGGCTCGGTGCAACAAACATCAGAACATGATATCTGGGTTGGTCCCATTTTTGTTCGGTATAGCCACCTTATACTGTGTGAGGCTAGCAAATCTAGTGTTGGACTTACTCTATTGACTTGTCCCCCAGTCCCCACTTTCTTTCCTTTTTCAACCAATAGATCGAGTTTATATTGAGTTTGTACTGCGTTTCCCTTTATTTCCCTATTAGACCTACAGACCAGTTGGATAGCCAGTCTCTGCTACTTTTCGCCCCCATTATTTCCTCTTTCGACCAAGTCCTAGATTTAGGTAACAAATCTTCCCCCACCCCCACCCCCTTTCTTCCTTGTTTGAACCAAGTAGTACTAGATTCGAGTGCATGAACTAGTTTTACCTCTTAACCGTAAAAAATTAGGTGGTTTTCGAACAGCCGATCGATCCTATCTACAAGGGGGCCTGAAAATAGTAAAAGATACAAGTGCAGCAACGTCAGGAGCTCGTGAAGTAGAGCAAGGCCAGTTTCGAAGGAGGTTATACCTGATAGTCGCCGGGATGTCGCTAGGTGGGCGGCGGGAGGCCGGATCTGCCCACACTACGGCAGCGAGGAAGAAGGGGTCGGAGGCCCTCCCTCGCTAGCGGTGCTTGGGAGAGAACAGCAAGGCAGGCTGATCGGGACGCGCCAACAGTGGATAAGAGCCGTCGTCGAGGACGACCGCATGAACATTGCACCTTCTCACCTTCCCCGGCGGAGAGGATCCAACTGGATCTATGACCAGCGGTGAGCAGAGAGAGAGAGAGAGAGAGTGTGGCCACCGCTGTCGTGTTTAGATCTGGAGAGGACAAGACAGTGTGAAGAGAGCAACACTAGCAAGCAAGCGCAGAGGCTCCTGCCTATATAGTGGAGTACCAGTTTTCTTTTGTCTACCGGAGCTGGCTTGGCCTCGTCAATGACTGTCGGTAAGTCTTCATGCACGTGGCCCGGAGGCGCAGTTGTCGTCATTTTGATCTGAAGCACCGGATTATAACATATAACACGAAAAAATGCCACATGACAAGAAATCATAACCTCACTGCCCAAAGGAGATAACATGAATCCCGACGGACAAACTAGACGAGGAACAAAGCTCAAATTAAAGATAAACTCGTAGAAAAGGGGTCCGTCGATAGATGTCCTAATTAACATAGCCGGCTTGACCTAGATGGCAGCCGAGTAGTCTTCGTGCATGTGCCCCCAATGACTAGCCCAACCCAGTTGTCGCTGTTTAACCCTCGCAGTGATCCGAAGCACATGACACCTAATTTTGCGAGATGACAAGAAACTTTTTTTTTAGATTTCTCACCACAACTACAGCCCCGTACAACACAGTCTGCACGATATGTAGACGATAGCCAATCCAGGCGTGTCTGCTAGAGTCTGGTCATATGTATGGATGAATTGATCTTCTGTGTCTTGTAGGGATCGTCCAGGCACCAACGTACTACAACACTTCTCAAGTACTATTGAGGGAGTCCTGGACTAGGGGGTGTCCGGACAGCCGGACTATCATCGTCAGCCGGACTCCAAGACTATGAAGATACAAGATTGAAGACTTCGTCCCGTGTCCGGATGGGACTTTCCTTGGCATGGACGGCAAGCTTGGCGATACGGATATGTAGATCTCCTACCATTGTAACCGACTCTGTGTAACCCTAGCCCTCTCCGGTGTCTATATAAACCGGAGGGTTTTAGTCCGTAGGACGAACAACCATTACAACAATCATACCATAGGCTAGCTTCTAGGGTTTAGCCTCCTTGATCTCGTGGTAGATCCACTCTTGTACTACCCATATCATCAATATCAATCAAGCAGGAGTAGGGTTTTACCTCCATCGAGAGGGCCCGAACCTGGGTAAAAACATCGTGTCCCTTGTCTCCTGTTACCATCCGCCTAGACGCACAGTTCGGGACCCCCTACCCGAGATCTGCCGGTTTTGACACCGACATTGTGCTTTCATTGAGAGTTCCTCTGTGTCATCACCGATAGGCTCGATGGCTTCTTCAATCAACAACAACGCCGTCCAGGGTGAGACTTTTCTCCCCGGACAGATGTTCGTATTCGGCGGCTTCGCACTGCGGGCCGATGCACTTGGCCATCTGGAGCAGATCGAAAGCTACGCCCCTGGCCGTCAGGTCAGATTTGGAAGCCTAAACTTCATGGCGGATATCCGCGGAGACTTGATCTTTGACGGATCCAAGCCGCAGCCGAGCGTGCCGCACTGTCACGATGGGTATGATCTAACTCTGCCACCGGACAGTACCTTGGAGGCTGCACACGAGTCTGCTCCGAACCTTAGTCCGGAGCCGATTGCGCAGATCGAGGATGGGTGGCTGGACACCGCCTCGGGAGCTGCGACTTCCACGGTGATTGAGCCGAACACTGACCTTGTCCCTTATAAAGCTCGTGACTCCGAGGTGCCGGACTCCCTGCCGGACTCCGAACCTCCTGCGCCCCTACCAATCGAATCTGATTGGGCACCGATCATGGAGTTCACCACTGCGGACATCTTTCAGCACTCACTCTTTGGCGACATCTTAAATTTGCTAAAGCATCTCTCGCTATCTGGAGAGCCCTGGCCGGACTATGGCCAGGACGGTTGGGATGTGGACGACGAAGAAATTCAAAGCCCACCCACCACCCACTTTATAGCAACTGTCGACGATCTAACAGACATGCTAGATTACGACTCCGAAGACATCGACGGTATGGACGACGGTGCCGGAGACGATCAAGAACCAGCGCTCACCGAGCACTGGAAGGCCACCCCAACCCATGATGTATATATGGTGGACACCCCAAAAGGAAGCGATAACGAGGACCAACGGGGCGCGGCAAAGGATAATCCCGCCGACAAACAACCAAAACGGCGACGCAGACGCCGCCCTAAGTCCCGCCTCGACAAAAAGAGCGCTCCTAATGACCCAGCAATAGAGCAGGGCAAACCAGTGGACGACGAACATACAACCAAGCAACCGTCCGAACAGGACGAATCAGATAATCAATCCATGCCCGGCGAAACCAACAGTCCAGACGACCTCACGCCGGACACACACCGGAGCATAAGAACCTTCACAAAAGACTCGTCGCCACTGCAAGAAGTCTGAAGAAGGAAAACGGAAGCTCAAAACAGCGGAAGACATACTCAGAATGAGGTGGAGCAAAGTGCTCAAAACCGCAGACAAATACGGCAATGGCCACCAAACAAAGAGCTACCCGAAGTGCAAGCTGCTGCCAGAATTTGACGAGGAAGCCATAGAGCCCCCACAGTCAAAGAACAAAGAGGCCGCCTGGCCGGATAGACGGCCAGATGACAGGCCAAAAGCGACAAGCGGCGCCGCACACAAGCCGACTCATGATCCTGGGAAAACAGATGGCCCAGCCAGGTCCATTTACGGGCCAAAAAAGAGGGCTCCAGGAAGCAACACAACACGCCAAGTGTTCGAAGACAGCGGTACACCCAAATACAGGGGCGCCGCACACCCACTATGTTTCACCAATGAGGTGCTGGATCATGAATTTCCAGCAGGGTTTAAACCCATAAACATAGAGGCTTACGATGGAACAACAGACCCTGGAGTCTGGATAGAGGATTATATACTACACATACACATGGCTAGAGGAGATGATCTCCACGCCATAAAATATCTACCCCTCAATCTCAAAGGGCCAGCTCGGCATTGGCTCAAAAGCCTCCCAGAAAACACTATTGGAAGTTGGGAAGAGCTTGAGGACGCGTTTAGAGCAAATTTTCAAGGGACTTATGTCCGCCCTCCGGATGCAGACGATCTAAGTCATATAACTCAACAGCCCGGAGAGTCAGCGCGCAAATTCTGGAACAGGTTCCTTACTAAAAAGAACCAAATAGTCGACTGTCCGGACGCTGAAGCCTTAGCAGCTTTTAAACACAACGTCCGAGATGAATGGCTCGCCAGACACCTCGGCCAAGAGAAGCCGAGGACAATGGCCGCGCTAACAAGCCTCATGACCCGCTTTTGCGCGGGGGAAGACAGCTGGCTAGCAAGATGCAGCACCAGCGACCCAAGTACATCCGAGATCAGAGATGGAAACGGAAAATCACGGCGCAGAAAAGATCAGCGCCGGAATAAAGAGAAAAGCCCAAAGAACACGGCGGTCAACGCCGGATTCAAAAGCTCACGGCCAAACAACAAAACACTGCCTCTTAAGGATAACAGTGATGAGCTATCCAACTTAAACAAAATTTTGGATCGGATATGTCAAATCCGCAGTACCCCCGGAAGGCCTGCAAACCACACCCACCGAGATTGTTGGGTTTTCAAATAGCCCGGCCGACTCAACGCCGAACACAAGGGGCTCGACGCACCAAGCGAGGACGATGACGAACCCCACCAGTAGAGCACAGGAAAACAAAAGACTTTCCCACAAGAAGTCAAAGCAGTAAACTCACTTCATGTGATAGTACAGAAAAACAATGCGGCACCCGCTAAGACAGGTGTCGCACGGTCCACCCCAGCGGAACCTCGAGATTGGATGTCAAAACCAATCACTTTTGACCACCTGGATCATTCCAGAAGTGTTCGAAATGCAGGATGGACAGCTCTGATATTGGATCCTATAATCGACGGACTACAATTTACACAAGTCCTGATGGACGGCGGCAGCGATTTAATCCTGCTATATCCGAACACAATCTGCAAGTTGGGGATGGACCTTACTAAAATTCGACATAGCCGCACTTCCTTTAAAGGAGTGACGCCAGGCCCTTACGCCAAGTGCACAGGCTCCTTATTACTAGAAGTTGTGTTTGGGTCACCGGACAACTTCCGACGCGAAAAGCTAATCTTCCATGTCGCCCCATTCAAAAGTAGCTATCAAGCACTATTGGGACGTGAAGCTTTTGTCTGCTTTAAAGCAATACCACATTACGTGTCTCTTACACTTAAAATGCCCGGTTCACGTGGCATCATTTCATTAAGAGGGTCATTCAAAGACCCCGGACACGGCTAGACGAGTCCGGCATAAATAAGCTAGGGGCTCCCTAGCCGCACACCCCTTCACAAGGGGCTGTGCATATAAGCAATAATGAGCTAATATAGACTCAACTTTATTCATTTATTAATATTTTTTATGCACTTTTTCGCACGATTTCCTTTCAAACTAAGTTCCTCTCTTTTTACAGATGAACAACGTGCACACCCGTCCAGGATAACGGCACAACGGAGACACAGGCGCAGACGTGCAGTAGGGACCCGTTGCAAGGATTCTTTTCAGATTAAGACCCTGCGTAAACCTTTTTTACTGTCTCTTGTTGCTATAATCCCCTGGTTTCTTATTATAACCAGAGTGGAGACTGACGTTTTGGCATCGGCCGTGTCAGAGGACCTCGCCCGTACCTGGACACTAGGGGCTCAAGGCATTGTTCTGCCCATTATTATAAAGACCGAACACCTTAGGGAGTGTTCGGCGTCTCGAGTTAGGCCTTATATGCATCAGCTCCGAATCATGTCTTTGGTCAAATGTTGGGTTTGCCCGGCTCCTGTGTTTTGCTGCCTTACGTTCCATATCATCGGCTAACGCGGCACCAGGAGAACTACTGCGATTGTGCCCCAGTTCGGCTGGGCGAGCACCTCAGTAGAGAAAGCCGAAAACTGACTGTCATGATACAGCGAGAGACTGGTCAACCACTCGATCGACCACCGGAATGTTTAGAATTCCTCCGCTTTGACGAAGGACCGTTTCCCGGTCAGGCACATACGCGCCCCAGATTCGGAGAGCGCGGTGCCCCCGGGGGCTATATCGTAGTCCCACCCTCGAACTCCAATGGCTAAGTGAAAGTGATAAAGCATTATAGTCTGGTTGCCTCATTTGCTACGCTACCACCTCCTTAACAGGACCGAGACGTCGGATTAAGTGTGAAAATGCGCTATTTTTCCAAACACCCCCGCACCTTGTGCGTGGGGGCTGAAGCCGATGACTGCCATCTTTCAGGTTATACATACGTATACATAAACGGCCGCACAGGAGATATTTCAATACTTGAACGCACAAGTACAAAAAGCGCCTACATCATAAACATTGTTTTATAAAATTAAACATTCATTTGAACGTGACATTTTTTGAGCACTGCGACTCTATTACACGAGCACCACGCAGAACTTCCCCAAAATAGTGCTCGGCGGGTAACCGGCTCTCGTCCGAACCCTGGGTCGCAACAGCGGTGGCATCCATCTCCGTCCAATGTGTCTTCACACAGGCGAGTGCCATCCGTGCACCCTCTATGCAGGCCGACCGCTTCATCGCCTTGATATGCGGCACCGCCCCAAGAAATTGCTGCAATAAGCCAAAATAGCTCTTTGGCTTGGGCCTATCTGGCCAGACATGAGTCACGATATCCGTCATGGCAAGTACAGACAACCTATTCAGCTCAGCCCATTCGGCCAACCGATTGGACAGTGGAAGTGAATGATCCGGACTATGGAATTGAGACCAAAACAACTCTTCCGTCTTGTGATCCTTCTGACTTCGGAAGTGCACAACGGCATCCGTCGCACTCGCCGCTAAGTCCATATAAGGATCCTCCGGACCCCACAGCTGGCCAAGCTGGGCATACTTTGGATCCATAAACCTGCGGCGCAGCAGAAAAGGCTTGCCAGCCACAATGTCTCCGGCCTGGCGCAGCTCCTCCTTTATAGCCCGCATTGCAGAACGGGCATCCTTGGCTTCGGCGGTGTCCTTCCCCAGGTCTTCTCGCTCCGATAGGCGCTCCTTTTCAAGAGCCTCATTGCGGTCGGTAGCATCCTTCAACTTAACGGCCATTTCGGCCATCTCTTCCGTGCTTTGGCAGTGTGCATCCCTTTCGGCTCCTAACTCCTCGGTCGCCCTCGAGGCAGCCGCATCACTCCTTCTGGCTTGCTCCTTGGCTTGAGCAAGTTCTGCCCGAAGGCTCTCCACAGCAGCGGCACCATCTGCGTCAAGCACAAATATTGTAAGAGGTGGGCTCTAGCTCCCTTAATAGGTGACTGCGGAGAAACAACTTACCTTGCGACTCGTCAAGTCGCTTGTTGACTAGCGCGATGTCCGCATCCGCAACATCGAGTTGCCGCTTTAATTCAGCAACTCCATCAGTCCGGCTAGCCCCCGGACTATCCGCCACCTGCATAGGAAAGGCGACACTCAATACCTACGATTTTGATCCTCGGCACGCTGTCGCTTTCGACAACCTACCGAGTCTCAGGGGCTACTATCTATACAGGGCGCACTTTATGTGTAAAGCTGTCAAAAGGTATGTCATTTTTATGTACCTCAAACCCCGCCAGCAAACTCCTGACGGCATTATGCAATCCGCTTTCGGCGGACGAAATTATTCCAATCACCATGCTCATCAATGCATGGTGACCTTCTGAGATGGACGCCCTCTCAAGCAGATCCTCCAGCTCCCCCGGCCGAACACTAGTTGGCGCCGAACTCTTCGGCCCTGCCGGGCTCGGGGATACCCTCCGTGATGACACTTCAGGCTCGTCCGCCCTATCCGACGGTGCAGCGGACGGAGGCGTCTCGCTCTCCACCATCTCCGAACGAAGATCCCCCGAAGATGAGCTCATCTGTGAAGCTCGGAGATCCAAACTACAAGGTAAAAATTCGGTTATCCTCAGAAGCACAAATAGGGATGTCTCTTATTACCGAGCTCTCTTTTTTCTACTTACGGCTCACTGGAGGGTTGATGCTTTAGGGGAGACTGTGCGGCCGGGGCCTCCCCGGACGCAGGACCCTCTGGTAAAGACTTCTTCCCCCGCTTAGGGGCTTTGGCCTCCGGGTCTCCAGAGGCGGTCCTCTTCTCCCCTTGGAGGGAGGGATTCTCGATCCCCCCTTTTTCAAGAGCCTCCTTGGGCGAGGCGGTAGCTCCCTTGTTTTCCCCTCCGCCTTCTTCTGAAGGTGCAACCTCCAGCATCTTGACCAGCACGGGATCCGGCGCGGTCTCCGGGAGGGGGGCCGGACACCGTATCAGCTTTGCTTGCGCTATCCACTCCTGTTGAAGGATAACGGGTTAAAAGGCGAATTGTAGAAAGGCAAACAAACGATACGTCCGAACACTGAGCTACCTACTTGAGTATCCGGGCAATTGCAGCTTAGGCTGGCGTCCTCGATCAATTCCGAATACACCGCCCGTGATCCGAAGAACAACTCGTACATCTCCATGGGTGTCGTACCCATAAAGTGTTGGAGAATCCGTGGTCCCTCCGGGTTGAACTCCCATAGCCGGAGAGGACGGCGTTTGCAGGGCAGGAGGCGCCTAATCAGCATAACCTGCATCACCACGACCAGATCGATATCCCTCGCCTGGAGGTCTCGAATCCGGCCCTGCAATAGGGGCACGTCTCTTAACGGCCCCCAGTTGAGCCCTTGGTTGACCCACGACATCAACCGTCGAGGAGGTCCCGAGTGGAATACGGGCGGCGGCTTCTGCCTGCTGCTCTTCGAAGCGGTGATATAGAACCACTCCTGTCGCCATAAGCCAAGCTCCTCTTGGAAGGAGCCCTCGGGCCATGGGGCATCGACCCTCCTACTTACGGCCGCCCCGCCGCACTCTGCTTGACGCCCCCCGATCATCTTCGGCTCCACATTGAAGGTCTTCAGCCACATGCCGAAGTGGGGGCTGACGCGGAGGAAGGCTTCGCAGACGACAATAAATGCGGAAATATGGAGGATGGACTCCGGGGCCAAGTCGTGGAATTCCAACCCATAGTAGAACATGAGCCCTCTCACAAAAGGATCCATCGGGAAGCCTAAACCCCGACGGAGGTGGGATACAAAGACAACGTACTCACCGGGCTCGGGGGTAGGGATGGCCTGCCCTTCGGCAGGCAACCTGTGCGAATCTCGTAGGACAGGTACTTGGCCTCTCGCAGCTTTAGCAGGTCCTGCTCCGTGACGGAGGAGGGCATCCACCGGCCCTGAAGGTCGGAGCCGGACATTGTTAAAGGTCCGAAGCGCTCGAATCTGGGGCTCTGGGTGTTGGAACTTGGAGCAAGGAGAAGATTCGATGGGGGATTGAAGAAAAGAAATGAGCCTTGGTCCTATTATAAAGAGGGAGAATACCAAGAGCCGTCTCCGTGACCGTTCGGGACTCGCCTTCGATAGAGGGGGCGTGGCGACGGGCTCGGTTGGGTTACCCACGTCCGTATTGATGAGAATCCCGGAATAAGGGGAACACGATCTCTGCTTCGACAAGACGTGCCAAGGAAACCGCTTCGCTAAACGCGCTGAGGTGGTATAATAAAAAAACGATTCAAGTAAAGGCTTGGTAATGGCGTGACGTCATGCTACAAGATATGTCAGCAGATTGAACTTGTGTACATAATATTCTCTCTACGGTGGAATGTGGAATTTATTTTGCAGAGCCGGACACTATCCTGGTGTTCACAATCTTCTATGAATTATTTGGAGGAGGAACCCGCCTTGCAATGCCGAACAATATGCGCGCCGGACTCATCGTCATTGAAGCCTGGTTCAGGGGCTATTGAGGGAGTCCTGGACTAGGGGGTGTCCGGACAGCCGGACTATCATCGTCAGTCGGACTCCAAGACTATGAAGATACAAGATTGAAGACTTCGTCCCGTGTCCGGATGGGACTTTCCTTGGCGTGGAAGGCAAGCTTGGCGATACGGATATGTAGATCTCCTACCATTATAACCGACTCTGTGTAACCCTAGCCCTCTCTGGTGTCTATATAAACCGGAGGGTTTTAGTCCGTAGGACGAACAACCATTACAACAATCATACCATAGGCTAGCTTCTAGGGTTTAGCCTCCTTGATCTCGTGGTAGATCCACTCTTGTACTACCCATATCATCAATATCAATCAAGCAGGAGTAGGGTTTTACCTCCATCGAGAGGGCCCGAACCTGGGTAAAAACATCGTGTCCCTTGTCTCCTGTTACCATCTGCCTAGACGCACAGTTCGGGACCCCCTACCCGAGATCCGCCGGTTTTGACACCGACAACTATCGCTCGTCTCCCTCTTCTATTAAGTCACCCGACTTGCGGGGCTGGGGAGTGTGCCTATGGTCGGTTCTCAATTGCGGTCCCACATGTGTGTGCAAACGCAATATGACGCATGTTCCATTCGGAGAGCAGCGTGCCAGACCGACCGACCATCTAGGGTGCAACGCGAACGCGACGGGCGTGCTGTATACTCCGTACATGTGTACCGCTGTTTTCTAGAGGCTTTGCTCCATGGCGCAATCCATGTATACAAAATTAGTATACTGTACTATTTAAAAGTTGAGGGCAGGGCTTTTCCTGTGCGGTAGGCGGGGTAGTTCCGCCTAGTCGGTTCGACAGAGACGCGAGAAGATGAGGGAGTAGGCTGCTGCAAACGTAGGGTTGTGTGATTTGACAGTGAGTTACTGCTGGACAGGTGGGGCCCCGTGATTTGACTTGCCATTATCATTTTAACTGCGGCGCTACGACCGGCGTGAGTCTCCCGATTCCTGACCACCTCCATACAGGTGCCTCTCCCAATGCTCCACCATGTAGTAGACGTTGGCTCTTGCGTGAGAGCCCACTTCTCCACTTTTTCCTTGCCTCTCTTTCCTCCACATATAGCCCACTATTGTACTACTTACTTGCTCCTACAGGTGCTAAGCTTGCCACATAGGCATAAAGTCTGATGTGGCAAGTTAATCAAGAAGAGAGAGACTAGTTTGGTGATCCAAGGAAGAAATGGTGCTAAGCGCGTGTACCTAGGTGAAAAGACAATTTTGAGTCTATAGCTAATTAAATGAAGCAAACTTAGCAACAAAAAACTAATAAGCACACCATTTCATTGGAAGAGGTCACTCCTTGGCAAATGCAATAAATACTACTCCCTCTGTCCCATAATATAAGAACGTTTTTGGCACTACACTAGTGTCAAAAACGTTCTTATATTATGGGACGGAGGGAGTACGAAGAAAGAGATAGAGAGAAGTAAAAAAATACACTTATAGCTAACCTTGTTGTAGTATGAGTGACTAAGTGATGACATGCCAACATCAGATAGCCTAACACACCGTGTTAAATCTCCAAGGGCGTGACCACGCGAGCGACGCGACAGTCATGGTAGGCGTGACCATGATACGGGCTGCCGGCATCCCTTGGATCTGAGATCGAACGGTCGCATGCTAAGTTGCTGAAAATTTGCAGAATAACCCTCCAGGATAGGATATTCACCCATAGGTCTAGAATCACGCCATGCAACCGTTCGATGTCAGATCCAAGGGCTCTCGGAAGCCCGTATCATGGGAGAATGGAAAGCCACTACCCTGTCGTTCGCACGCTGGCAGTTCGCTCCTACTCATCCCCGCATGTCCTTTAATATTACGGCGGTTCGCTCCTAGTCGTACCGTCCTTTCACATTATGGTAGTTCCACTAATCCTACCCCTCCTCCCAAATCCATGGCGTCTCAAATCTCCATGATCGGTGGTGAGTACAAGGTTAGAACCATCACCAGCGATGAGTTCGACGTCATCTATACCCGTTCTTCCGCGACGGTGAAAGGATGCCTTTCTCGCTTCAGACGCATGTTCGAAAACTCAGATGATGAGTGGGTCGCTGAGCTAGATGTTGAGTACACCACAGTCCTGGGACGAGAGAAGGATCTAAAGGAGGAAGAGAGGAATAAGCCCGCCGTGATCCAGGTTTACGTGCATGACTTATGCTTGGTCTACCACATATGCCATGCCGATGTTGAATGCCTGGATTTTAAGAACTTCCTCGAGATCAACCTAGTCAAATTTGTTACTGTAGACTTTACGAACGACAAAGAAGTCCTGGGTCGGATAGGCCTCGTTGTAGGCAACCCCTTCGACCTCCAGAAGAATTGGCTGCTGCCCTCCGGTGGCTAGCCTTCAATGCTAACCCTGACAGGAGCCATGGTTCATCCTTTGTAGGAAACCCTGGCAGGAGCCATGGCAGGAACCTCATTACACATTTCTGAAGGAAATATGCCCTAGAGGCAATGATAAAGTTATTATTTATTTCCTTATTTCATGATAAATGTTTATTATTCATGCTAGAATTGTATTAACCGGAAACATAATACATGTGTGAATACATAGACAAACATAGTGTCACTAGTATGCCTCTACTTGACTAGCTCATCGATCAAAGATGGTTGAGTTTCCTAGCCATAGACATGAGTTGTCATTTGATCAACAGGATCACATCATTAGGAGAATGATGTGATTGACTTGACCCATTCCGTTAGCTTATCACTTGATCGTTTAGTATGTTGCTATTGCTTTCTTCATGACCTATACATGTTCCTATGACTATGAGATTATGCAACTCCCGTTTACCGGAGGAACACTTTGTGTGCTACCAAACGTCACAACGTAACTGGGTGATCATAAAGGTGCTCTACAGGTGTCTCCGAAGGTACTTGTTGAGTTGGCGTATTTCGAGATTAGGATTTGTCACTTTGATTGTCGGAGAGGTATCTCTGGGCCCTCTCGGTAATGCACATCACTATAAGCCTTGCAAGCAATGTGACTAATGAGTTAGTTGCGGGATGATGCATTACATAACGAGTAAAGAGACTTGCCGGTAATGAGATTGAACAAGGTATTGAGATACCGACGATCAAATCTCGGGCAAGTAACATACCGATGACAAAGAGAATATGTTGTTATGCGGTTTGACCAATAAAGATCTTCATAGAATATGTGGGAGCCAATATGAGCATCCAGGTTCCGCTATTGGTTATTGACCGGAGATGTGTCTCGGTCATGTCTACATAGTTCTCGAACCCGTAGGGTCCGCACGCTTAACGTTCGGTGACGATTTATATTATGAGTTATTTGTTTTGATGTACCGAAGGTAGTTCGGAGTCCCGGATGAGATCGGGGACATGACGAGGAGTCTCAAAATGGTCGATACGTAAAGATCGATATATTGGACGACTATATTCGGACATCGGAGAGGTTCCGAGTGATTCGGGTATTTATCGGAGTACCGGAGAGTTACGAGAATTCGCCGGGGAGTATATGGGCCTTATTGGGCTTTAGGGGAAAGAGAGAGGGGAGGCTGCGTGCCCCCCCAAGGCCTAGTCCGAATTGGACTAGGGGAGGGGCTGCGCCCCCTCCTTCCTTCTCTTCTCTTTTCCCTTTCCTTGACTCCTACTCCTACTACTTGGAAGGGGGGAATCCTACTCCCGGTGGGAGTAGGAATCCTCTAGGGCACGCCATAGGAGGGTCGGCCCTCCCCCCTCCTCTACTCCTTTATATACGGGGGCGGGGGGCACCTCTAGACACAAAAGTTGATCTATTGATCTCTCCCAGCCGTGTGCGGTGCCCCCTCCATGATATTCCACCTCGGTCATATTGTAGCGGTGCTTAGGCCCAGCCCTGCATCGGTAGCAACATCATCACCGTCATCACGCCGTCGTGCTGACGAAACTCTCCCGTGAAGCTCTGCTGGATCAGAGTTCACGGGACGTCATCAAGCTGAACATGTGTTGAACTCAGAGGTGCCGTACGTTCGGTACTTGATCGGTCGGATCGTGAAGACGTTCGACTACATCAACTGCGTTGTGCTAACGCTTCCGCTTTCGGTTCTTGATAACCCACAAGTATAGGGGATCGCAACAGTTTTCGAGGGTAGAGTATTCAACCCAAATTTGTTGATATGACACAAGGGGAGCCAAAGAATATTCTCAAGTATTAGCAGCTGAGTTGTCAGTTCAACCACACCTGGAAACTTAGTATCTGCAGCAAAGTGTTTAGTAGCAAAGTAATATGATAGTGGTGGTAACTGTAACAAAAGTAAAGACAGCAAAAGTAATGGTTTTGGTATTTTGTAGTGATTGTAACAGTAGCAACGGAAAAGTAAATAAGCGAGGACCAGTATATGGAAAGCTCGTAGGCACCGGATTAGTGATGGATAATTATGCCGGATGCGGTTCGTCATGTAACAGTCATAACATAGGGTGACACAGAACTAGCTCCAATTCATCAATGTAATGTAGGCATGTATTCTGTATATAGTCATACATGCTTATGGAAAAGAACTTGCATGACATCTTTTGTCCTACCCTCCCGTGGCAGCGGGGTCCTATTGGAAACTAAGGGATATTAAGGCCTCATTTTAATAGAGAACCGGAACAAAGCATTAGCACATAGTGAATACATGAACTCCTCAACTATGTTCATCACCGGGAGTGGTCCCGATTATTGTCACTTCGGGGTTGCCGGATCATAACACATAGTAGGTGACTATAGACTTGCAAGATAGGATCAAGAACACACATATATTCATGAAAACATAATAGGTTCAGATCTGAAATCATGGCACTCGGGCCCTAGTGACAAGCATTAAGCATAGCAAAGTCATAGCAACATCAATCTCAGAACATAATGGATACTGGAGTTGGAGTTGGCGTCGGAGGGCCACCAGGGGGCCCACGAGGCAGGGGGACGCGCCCGGGGGGGGGGGCACCTTCGTGAGCAGGGTGTGGGCCCTCTGGTCTTCATCTTTGGCGAGGATTTTTTATTGTTTTTTCTAAGGTGTTCCGTGGAGTTTCAGGTCATTCCGAGAACTTTTGTTTTCTGCACATAAAACAACATCATGACAATTCTGCTGAAAACAACGTCAGTCCGGGTTAGTTCCATTCACATCATACAACTTAGAGTCCAAAACAAAGGCAAAAGTGTTTGGAAAAGTAGATACGACGGAGACGTATCAACTCCCCAAGCTCGGTTTTGAAATAGAGATAAATTATATTTTGAGCGGCATACTTTCATTGTCAACATAACAACTAAAAGACTCGGGAATGGTTCCCAAACAGAATGGTAAAATTTATACTCCCCCTCCTCCACAAGCATCAATCCATGGCTTGCTCGAATCAACGAGTGCCTCCAACATTCAACGGGTCCCAAGGGGAGTTTTGTTTGCAGTTATTTTGATTTAGTTTGCATAAAGCATGGGACTGGGCATCCCAAAGACCAGCCATTTTCTCGTGAATGAGGAGCGGAGTCCACTCCTCTTGAGAATAACCCGCCTAACACGGAAGATAAGGGTAGCTCTAGTTGACATATGAGCTATTCAAGCATGCAAAACAGAATATTTGTTTGAAGGTTTAGAGTTTGGCACATACAAATTTACTTCGAACGGCTGGGAAATACCGCATATAGGTAGGTATAGTGGACTCATATGGAACAACTTTGGGGTTGAAGGAGTTTGGATGCACAAGCAGTATTCCCGCTTAGTACAGGTGAAGGCTAGCAAAAGACTGGGAAGCGACCAACTGAGAGAGCGACAACAGTCGTAAAGATGCATTAAAATTAATTTACACCGAGTACAAGCATGAGTAGGATATAATCCACCATGAACATAAATATCATGAAGGCTATGTTGATTTGATTCAACTACATGCGTGAACATGTGCCAAGTCTAGTCACTTAATACATTCAAAGGAGGATACCATCCCATCATACCACATCATAATCATTGTAATAGCATGTTGGCACGCAAGGTAAACCATTATAACTCATAGCTAATCAAGCATGACACAAGCAACTATAATCTCTAAATGTTATTGCAAATATGTTTACTTCATAATAGCTGACTCGGGAACGATGAATCATCATATTTACAAAAACAAGAGAGGTCGAGTTCATACCAGCTTTTCTCATCCCAATAAGTACATCATATATCATCATTATTGCCTTTCACTTGCACGACCGAACGATGTGTATAATAATAAGAGTGCACGTGCATTGGACTAAGCTGGAATCTGCAAGCATTCAACTCAAGAGAGAAGACAAGTAATATGGGCTCTAAGTTAAATAAACAGTCATGCATATAAGAGCCACTAAGCATTTTCAATATAGTCTTCTCGACCCCCAAAAGAAAGAAAAGAAAATAAAACTATTTACACGGGAAAGCTCCCAACAAGCAAAAGAAGAACGGGAAATATTTTTTGGGTTTTTTCTTTTTAATGTCTACTACAAGCAAAGAAGTAAACTACTACTAATTTTTTTGGTTTTTTCTTAAGGTTTATTAAACACACAAGAAGAAAGCAGGAAAAAGAAAATAAACTAGCATGGACAATACAATGAAAGAGTATGAGCACCGACATCTAGCAATGAGTGTGTGTGAACATAAATGTAATGTTGGTGAGAAATACGTACTCCCCCAAGCTTAGGCTTTTGGCCTAAGTTTGTCTATTGCCAGGGATAGCCTGGAGGATACCCGTAGGTGTAGCTGGGTCCTACTGTGACGAAGAAGGCTCCGGCTGCCACTGGCTGGCAACCTCCTCTGGATCCCAAGAATAAACAGATAGTCGTGGAGGCTCATCTTGTGGCTCCGGTTCCGGGGCTGGTGCAGGATTCCGATAGGCTTGAACAGCCGACCACGGAACAATGTGAGGACCTGCAGATAGGTTAAACAAACAAGGAGCAGGCAAAGCAATAGTCTCTGGGTGATATTTATCAAAGTATAATTTGTATTTGAGCTCCCCTTCGCGAGTCTTAACAAGAAAGTCATGCGCTATCATACTCTTATAATCTAAATAAGCACGGGGCAGCGCTGTTTCTTCTTTCTCCTCATGCCTAATAGGTATTTCAAAATGTTCAGCTAGGCGTGAAGCATAAATGCTTCCAAAGATGGGGCCCTTAGTACGGTTCAGACTTAACCGTCTAGCAACAATTCCACCCATACTAACAGAGTTATTGCAGTATAAACCATGGAACAAAATAATAATATCAGGAATACTAAGGTTCCCACAGTTCCCGCGTCCAATCAAGCAACGACTAGCAAATAAGGCAAAGTAGCGTAAAACGGGAAAATGTATGCTAGTGATCCTTGCATCAGAAACCTTCCTGGTTTCTCCCACAGTGATAGTGTTAATAAAAGCTTCTACTTCGTTACGGTGGGGTTCATCTAAGGTGCCCTCAAAGGGTATTCTGCAAACCTCGCAGAATTTAGCTAATCTCATCTCTTTAACAACGTCATATAAATGAAACTCTACTGTTGGAGGTGATTTCTTAGGGAAAAGTAGAAGTTTTGCACAAAAGTATTTGTGAGTAAGAGATACTGATGGCGTTGGTCGCGGAGGAAGTCGGTGAGACCAGCATTCTCAATCAATAAATAGAAATCCTCATAAATCCCGGCTCTCCTCAAGAAGTCATCGGAAGGCCATTCACACGGCCGGACCTCCGCGGTGCGAGGCAAATTAAATTTGGGTTTCTGTTCTTCTTCCTTTTGTTTTTCCTTCGAGCTTCGGCTCGACGAGCCCCTCAAAAGTCTCTTCATTATTTCTGAAACAATCTGAAATTTTTAATAACCTCAAATAAAAGTGAACCAACTTCAATAAAATTGATAGCAACAACTCCCACAAGTGCCTAGGGCCTATATCAAGCATTAGAACTACTTGGAACCATATAAATTTGACATGCAAGCTCAAGAACATGGCCATCTATGTAGCACAAATTTGCAATGAATAAAGCACTAGAACAAAAACTAATTGGACCAATGGAGGAGTCACATACCAAGGAACAATCTCCCCAAGCAGTTTTGTGAGAGGTGATTTGAGCAAGGAGATCGAAAATCACAACAACGGGGGCTGGAACTCGTGCTTGAGTTGGTTTTTCGTGTTTGTGTGAGGCAGAGGAAGAAGATGGGTGCAGGGATAAGTGGAGGAGGGCCACCGTGGGCCCATGAGGCAGGGGGGCGCGCCCAGGGGGGTAGGGCGCGCCCTCCACCCTCGTGGCCAGGTGGCAGCTCCCTCCGCGGTAATTTTTGCACAGTAAATCCTCAAATATTCCCTAAAAAATCATATTAAATTGGCATGGCATTCTGAGGACTTTTATTTACGGGGTATTTTTATATTGCACGGGTAAGTCAGGAAACAGACAGAAAAATACTATTTTACTTTATTTCTACTAAATAACAGAAAATATAAAGAGGGTACAGAAGGTTGTGCTTCTAGTTTCATCCATCTCGTGATCATCAAAATGAACCCACTAACAAGGTTGATCAAGTCTTGTTAACAAACTCATTCTGAATAACACGGAACCGGAGAGATTTTGAATAACACTAAGTTACCTCAATGGGGATATGAAAATCCCCAACAATAAGAATATCATACTTTTTCTTGACAGTAGGGCCGGAGAGGAAATTCAAAACCTCCAAATATAATTGATGGAATTTTTCCAATAGAGTTGATATTATAAACTTGAGGTTGTTTCCTCGGAAAATGTATCGTATGCTCATTGCCATTAACATAAAAAGTGACATTGCCTTTGTTGCAATCAATAACAGCCCCTGCAGTATTAAGGAAAGGTCTTCCAAGAATAATAGACATACTATCGTCCTCGGGAATATCAAGAATAACAAAGTCCATTAAAATAGTAACGTTCGCAACTATAACAGGCACATCCTCACAAATACCGACAGGTATAGCAGTTGATTTATCAGCCATTTGCAAAGATATTTCAGTAGGTGTCAACTTATTCAAGTCAAGTCTACGATATAAAGAGAGAGGCATAACACTAACACCGGCTCCAAGATCACATAAAGCAGTTTTAACATAATTTATCTTAATGGAGCATGGTATAGTAGGTACTCCTGGATCTCCAAGTTTCTTTGGTATTCCGCCCTTAAAAGTATAATTAGCAAGCATGGTGGAAATTTCAGCTTCAGGTATCTTTCTTTTATTAGTAATGATATCCTTCGTATACTTAGCATAAGGATTTGTTTTGAGCACATCAGTTAATCGCATACGCAAAAAGATGGGTCTTATCATTTCAGCGAAGCGCTCAAAATCCTTATCATCCTTTTTCTTGGATGGTTTCGGAGGAAAAGGCCTGGGTTTCTGAACCCATGGTTCCCTTTCTTTACCATGTTTCCTAGCAACGAAGTCTCTTTTATCATAACGTTGATTCCTTGATTGTGGGTTATCAAGATCAACAGCAGGTTCAACTTCTACATCATTATCATTACTAGGTTGAGCATCAACATGAACATTATCATCAGCATTATCACTAGGTTCATGTTCATCACCTGATTGTGTTTCAGCATCAGAAATAGAGATATCATTCGAATTCTCAGGTGGTTCAGCAATAGGTTCACTAGAAGTTTGCAAAGTCCTATCATTTTTCTTTTTCTTCCTTTTAGAACAACTAGGTACATCAATATTATTTCTCTAAGAATCTTGCTCGATTCTCTTAGGGTGGCCTTCAGGATACAAAGGTTCCTGAGTCATTCTACCAGCTCCAGTAGCCACTCTAACAGCATAATCATTTTTCTTACTATTCATTTCATCAAGCACTTATTTTTGAGCTTTAAGTACTTGTTCTACTTGAGTGGTAACCATAGAAGCATGTTTGCTAACAAGTTTAAGTTCACCTCTAATATCAGCCATATAATCACCCAAGCGTTTAATCATAAATGTATTCTATTTTAATTGTCTACCAAAATAAGCATTAAAGTCATCTTGCTTAAACATAAAGTCATCAAACTCATCCAAGCACTGACTAGCAATTTTAGTAGGAGGGACTTCAGCTTTATCATATCTATAGAGAGAATTTACCTTTACTACCTGTGTCGGGATATCAGGAGGTTCTTCAGTGAATAAGTAATTGAGATCATATACTTCTTCAACAGGCGGTAAATTAAGACCGTGTATTTCTTCAATAGGAGGTAAATTCTTAACATCTTCAGCTTTAATACCTTTTTCTTTCATAGATTTCTTTGCCTCTTGCATATCTTCGGGACTGAGAAATAGAACACCTCTCTTCTTCGGAGTTGGTTTAGGAATAGGCTCAGTAATTGGCTCAGGAGCTGGCTCAGGAGGTGGCTCGGGAGGTGCCCAATTATTTTCATTTGTCAACATATTATTCAATAGAATTTCAGCTTCATCCAGTGTTCTTTCCCTGAAAAGAGAACCAACACAACTATCCAGGTAATCTCTAGAAGCATCAGTTAGTCCATTATAAAAGATATCAAGTATTTCAGGTTTCTTAAGAGGATGATCAGGCAAAGCATTAAGTAACTTGAGAAGCCTCCCCCAAGCTTGTGGGAGACTCTCTTCTTCAATTTGCACAAAGTTGTATATTTCCCTCAAAGCAGCTTGTTTCTTATGAGCAGGGAAATATTTAGCAGAGAAGTAATAAATCATATCCTGGGGACTTTGCACACAACCCGGATCAAGAGAATTAAACCATATCTTAGCATCACCATTTAATGAGAACGGAAATATTTTGAGTAAATAAAGGTAGCGCGATCTCTCATCATTAGTAAACAGGGCAGCTATATCATTTAACTTAGTAAGATGTGCCACAACAGTTTCAGATTCATAGTCATAGAAAGGATCAGATTCAACCAAAGTAATTATATCTAGATCAACAAAAAAATCATAATAATCCTTATCGGGAACACAAATAGGTGAAGTAGCAAAAGCAGGGTTGGGTCTCATTCTATCTCTAAGAGATTCTTTACTCCATTTAACTAGCAACCTCTTAAGTTCATATCTATCCTGGCAAGCAAAAATAGCTGCAGAAGATTTCGCATCAAAAAGATAACCCTCAGGAATAGCAAGCATATTCTCATCATCACTATCATCATCGTATTCAGATTCAATAATTTCTCTTTCTCTAGACCTAGCAATTTGCTCATCAAGAAATTCACCAAGGGGCACAGTAGTATCAAGCATAGAAGTAGTTTCATCATAAGTATCATGTATAGCGGAAGTGGCATCATCAATAACATGCGACATATCAGAATTCATAGCAGTAGTAGGTTTAGATGTCGCTAGCTTACTCATAATAGAAGGAGAATCTAGTGCAAGGCTAGACGGTAGTTCCTTACCTCCCCTCATAGTTGAGGGAAAAATAGTAGTTCGATCGTCTTTCAAGTTCTTCATAGTGTCCAGCAGATATAAATCCCAAGTGACTCAAAGAATAGAGCTATGCTCCCCGACAACAGCGCCAGAAAAAGGTCTTGATAACCCACAAGTATAGGGGATCGCAACAGTTTTCGAGGGTACAGTATTCAACCCAAATTTGTTGATTCAACACATGGGGAGCCAAAGAATATTCTCAAGTATTAGCAGCTGAGTTTGTCAGTTCAACCACACCTGGAAACTTAGTATCTGCAGCAAAGTGTTTAGTAGCAAAGTAATATGATAGTGGTGGTAACTGTAACAAAAGTAAAGACAGCAAAAGTAATGTTTTTGGTATTTTGTAGTGATTGTAACAATAGCAACGAAAAAGTAAATAAGCGAGGACCAGTATATGGAAAGCTCGTAGGCACCGGATTAGTGATGGATAATTATTCCGGATGCGGTTCATCATGTAACAGTCATAACATAGGGTGACACAGAACTAGCTCCAATTCATCAATGTAATGTAGGCATGTATTACGTATATAGTCATACATGCTTATGGAAAAGAACTTGCATGACATCTTTTGTCCTACCCTCCCGTGGCAGTGGGGTCCTATTGGAAACTAAGGGATATTAAGGCCTCCTTTTAATAGAGAACCGGAACAAAGCATTAGCACATAGTGAATACATGAACTCCTCGAACTATGTTCATCACCGGGAGTGGTCCCGATTATTGTCACTTCGGGGTTGCCGGATCATAACACATAGTAGGTGACTATAGACTTGCAAGATAGGATCAAGAACACACATATATTCATGAAAACATAATAGGTTCAGATTTGAAATCATGGCACTCGGGCCCTAGTGACAAGCATTAAGCATAGCAAATTCATAGCAACATCAATCTCAGAACATAATGGATACTAGGGATCAAACCCTAACAAAAATAACTCAATTACATGATAAATCTCATCCAACCCATCACCGTCCAGCAAGCCTACGATGGAATTACTCACACACAGCGGTGAGCATCATGAAATTGGTGATAGAGGATGGTTGATGATGACGACGGCGACGAATCCCCCTCTCCGGAGCCCGGAACGGACTCCAGATCAGCCCTCCCGAAAGAGATTAGGGCTTGGCGGCGGCTCCGTATCGTAAAACGCGATGATTTCTTCATTCTGATTTTTTTTCTCCCCGAAAGCCAATATATGGAGTTGGAGTTGGCGTCAGAGGGCCACTAGGGGGCCCACGAGGTAGGGGGCGCGCCCGGGGGGGGGGGGGGGGGCGCCCCCCACCCTCGTGAGCAGGGTGTGGGCCCCCTGGTCTTCATCTTTGGCGAGGATTTTTTATTGTTTTTTCTAAGGTGTTCCGTGGAGTTTCAGGTCATTCCGAGAACTTTTGTTTTCTGCACATAAAACAACATCATGGCAATTATGCTGAAAACAGCGTCAGTCCGGGTTAGTTCCATTCAAATCATACCAGTTAGAGTCCAAAACAAGGGCAAAAGTGTTTGGTAAAGTAGATACGACGGAGACGTATCATCGGTCTACGAGGGTACGTGGACAACACTCTCCCCTCTCATTGCTATGAATCACCATGATCTTGCGTGTGCGTAGGATTTTTTTTTTGAAATTACTACGTGTCCCAACAGTGGTATCAGAGCCTGGTTTTATGCATAGATGTTATATGCATGAGTAGAACACAAGTGAGTTGTGGGCATACAAGTCATACTACTTACCAGCATGTCATACTTTGGTTCGGTGGTATTGTTGGATGAAGCGGCCCAGACCGACATTACGCGTACGCTTACGCGAGACTAGTTCTACCGACGTGCTTTGCACATAGGTGGCTGGCGGGTGTCAGTTTCTCCAACTTTAGTTGAACTGAGTGTGGCTACGCCCAGTCCTTGAGAAGGTTAAAACAACACTAACTTGACGAAATATCGTTGTGGTTTTGATGCGTAGGTAAGAACAGTTCTTGCTCAGCCCGTAGTAGCCACATAAAACTTGCAACAACAAAGTAGAGGACGTCTAACTTGTTTTTGTAGGGCATGTTGTGATGTGATATGGTCAAGACATGATGCTAAATTTTATTGTATGAGATAATCATGTTTTGTAACAAAGTTATTGGCAACTGGCAGGAGCCATATGGTTGTCGCTTTATTGTATGCAATGCAATCGCCCTGTAATTGCTTTACTTTATCACTAAGTGGTAGCGATAGTCGTAGAAGCAATAGGTGGCGAAACGACAATGATGCTATGATGAAGATCAAGGTGTCTCGCCGGTGACGATGGTGATCATGACGGTGCTTCGGAGATGGTGATCACAAGCACGAGATGATGATGGCCATATCATATCACTTATATTGATTGCATGTGATGTTTATCCTTTATGCATCTTATTTTAATTTGATTGACGGTAGCATTATAAGATGATCTCTCACTAAATTTCAAGGTATAAGTGTTCTCCCTGAGTATGCACCGTTGCGAAAGTCCTTCATGCCGAGACACCACGTGATGATCGGGTGTGATAGGCTCTACGTTCAAATACAACGGGTGCAAAACAATTGCACACGCGGAATACTCAGGTTAAACTTGATGAGCCTAGCATATACAGATATGGCCTCGGAACACTGAGACCGAAAGGTCGAGCGTGAATCATATAGTAGATATGATCAACATAGTGATGTTCACCATTGAAAACTACTCCATCTCATGTGATGATCGGACATGGTTTAGTTGATTTGGATCACGTGATCACTTAGATGATTAGAGGGATGTCTATCTAAGTGGGAGTTCTTAAGTAATATGATTAATTGAACTTTAATTTATCATGAACTTAGTCCTGATAGTATTTTGCAAATAATGTTGTAGATCAATAGCTCGCGTTGTTGCTTCCCTATGTTTTATATGTGTTCCTAGAGAAAACTAAGTTGAAAGATGATAGTAGCAATGATGCGGACTGGGTTCGTGATCTGAGGTTTATCCTCATTGCTACACAGAAGAATTATGTCCTTGATGCAATGCTAGGTGATAGACCTATTGCAGGAGCAGATGCAGACGCTATGAACATTTGGCTAGCTCAATATGATGACTACTTGATAGTTTAGTGCACCATGCTTAACGGCTTAGAATCGGGACTTCAAAGACGTTTTGAATGTCATGGACCATATGAGATGTCCCAGTAGTTGAAGTTAATATTTCAAGCAAATACCCGAGTTGAGAGATATGAAGTCTCCAACAAGTTCTATAGATAAAAGATGGAGGAGAATTGCTCAACTAGTGAGCATGTGCTCAGATTGTCTGGGTACTACAATCACTTGAATCAAGTGGGAGTTAATCTTCCAGATAAGATAGTGATTGACAGAGTTCTCTAGTCACCATCACCAAGATAGTAGAACTTCGTGATGAACTATAGTATGCAAGGGATGATGAAAACGATTCCCGAGCTTTTCATGATGATGAAATGGATGAAGGTCGAAATCAAGAAAGAGCATCAAGTGTTGATGATTGACAAGACCACTAGTTTCAAGAAAAGGGCAAAGGGAAAGAAAGGGAACTTCATGTAGAATGGCAAGCAAGTTGTCACTTCCGTGAAGAAGCCCAAAGCTAGACTAAAGGCTGAAACTGAGTGCGTCTACTGCAAAGGAAATGGTCACTGGATGCGGAAATGCCCTGAATATTTGGTGGATAAGAAGGATGGCAAAGTGAACAAGGGTATATTTGATATACATGTTATTGATGTGTACCTTACTAGTGTTTATAGTAGCCCCTGGGTATTTGATACTTATTCGATTGCTAAAAAATTAGTAACTCGAAACAGGAGTTACAGAATAAACAGAGACTAGTTGAGGGTGAAGTGACGACGTATGTTGGAAATGGTTCCAAGATTGATATGATCATCGTCGCATTCTCCCTATACTTTCGAGATTAGTGTTGAACCTAAATAAATGTTATTTGGTGTTTGTGTTGAGCATAAATATGATTAGATCATGTTTATTGCGATACGATTATTCATCTAAGACAGAGAATAAATTGTTATTCTGTTTGCATGAATAAAACCTTCTATGGTCATACACCCAATGTTGATGGTTTATTGAATCATGATCATAGTGATACACATATTCATAATATTGATGCCAAAAGATGCAAAGTTGATAATGATAATGCAATTTATTTGTGGCACTGCCGTTTGGGTCATATCGGTGTAAAGCGCATGAAGAAACTCCATAAAGATGGACTTTTGGAATCACTTTATTATGAATCATTTGATGCTTGCGAACCGTGCCTTATGGGCAAGATGACTAAAACTCCGTTCCCCCGAACAATGGAACGAGCTAGTGACTTATTGGAAATAATACATACCGATGTATGCGGTCCAATGAGTGTTGATGCTCGTGGCGGGTATCGTTATTTTCTGACCTTCATAGATGATTTGAGCATATATGAGTATACCTACTTAATGAAACACAAGTATGAAACATTTGAAAAGTTCAAAGAATTTCAGAGTGAAGTGGAGAATCATCATAACAAGAAAATAAAAGTTTCTACGATCTGATCGTGGAGGATAATATTTGAGTTACGAGTTTGGCCTTCATTTAAAAACAATGTGGAATAGTTTCACAGCTCATGCCACATGGAACACCACAGCGTATTGGTGTGTTCGAACGTCGTAACCGCACTTTATTGGATATGGTGCGATCTATGATGTATCTTACCGATTTACCACTATCGTTTTGGGGTTATGCATTAGAGATAGATGCATTCACTTTAAATATGGCACCATCAAAATCCGTTGAGATGACGCCTTATGAACTGTGGTCTGGCAAGAAACCAAAGTTGTCGTTTCTTAAAATTTGGGGCTGTGATGCTTATGTGAAAAAGTTTCAACCTAATAAGCTCGAACCCGAATCAGAGAAGTGTGTCTTCATAGAATACCCAAAGGAAACTGTTGGGTACACCTTCTATCACAGACTTGCCTCACTCGGGTAGATCTTCATGAAGTAGGTGATCTCCTTGCCCTTACAAACTTCTTAGTTCAACTCCACAACATGTCGGAGGCTCCCAAGCAACACCTAACCAATATAGGAAACACCAATCTCCAAAAGGAAATAGATGATGTGTTGATGATGAACTCCTTGCTCTTGTGCTTCAAATGATAGTCTCCCCAACACTCAACTCTCTCTCATAGATTTGGATATGGTGGAAAGATGATTTGAGTGGAAAGCAACTCGGGGAAGGCTACAAATCAAGATTCTTGTGGTAGGATTGGTATATCTTGATCTCAACACATGAGTAGGTGGTTCTCTCTCAGAAAATGAGTAGTGGAAGTGTAGGCTCGTTCTGATGGCTCTCTCTCAAATGGAAGTTGTGCAAGCCATTAAGCAACACCTCATCCCCTTTTAATAGTATTGGCTTTCCTATGGACTCAATGTGATCTTGGATCACTAAAAATGAAATGAAGAGTCTTGAGCTTTTGCCAATTTGTATCCTTAGCATTTTGAGGGGTCCACATCTCTAGTCCATGCCATGCCATTCATTGAACTTTCTGAAATATTAAAATTGAATGATCATTAGTTCAATGAGTTATATGTTGTTATAAATTACCAAAACCACCCGGGGATTAGTTGCACTTTCAATCTCCCCCTTTTCGATAATTAATGACGACATATAGATCAAAGCTTTGACAAATGATAATATGAATGAGATACATCGTTGCTTTGAAAAGTATGTGATAAGCAAGAGCTCCCCCTAAATTTGTGCATTATTTGAAATTTGTGTTTGAATGCAAATGTATAACCGATTAGGATCACGGGTCACTCTTCCATGTCACATACATCTTGGTGGAGCGCACAAAATGATAAGAATTAAATAACATGCACTCATCATCAAAGATACAAGTGATTGATCATACACAAATAATCATAGAGATAGACATGCAAGCACACATTAAGCATAGTATGATCAAACACATGATCACACAAGTATCTCACGAGCATAACACACGAGTAGCTACCTCCATTTTTTTGTACACAAGGCCAGTATATCAAAATTACAATTTGCAGAAGGCCACTAACACTAATCGAGGCAAAATTGATGGGTTTTGCCTCGTACTAGTAACCAAGGACATTAATATACCCTTGCATGCATGCAGAAGTAAGAAGGTTGGTTTGCATGGCGCTGCATTAATCAAGCTATGGGGAGTGAGATGGTTAGCTCTTTGGGCGTTGGAGAAAAAATACACATTAATTGACACGTCAAATGAGGATTTTTGTCGATCAAACCCACAAAGGAAAACCCCGCCTTTCCTTTTTAACACAAGTAGTACTCCTACGTACGTACTTGTATCCTGTTAGGGTCTAGGCCTTGCATTGCCATACTTTGCCACACATTTTTGCCAAACTTGCCTAAAGTTTTCAAAATGAAAAGGAGGCAAACCCAACCAAGGGAAAGCACCCTCACTGACACGTGCTATCGCATGTGATCAAATCAAACTCAGCCATCCTACAGCTGACATATAATTTTTGTTCATACAGTATGTTTATCCAACCGTATGTTGGGGAAGATCTGTACGGCCCGTGCGGTGGTCTGTTGGGGAAGAAGAAGAGGTGAGGAAGAAGGGTTAGGAGACACAGGATATTCATCCAACCGCCTGAAATGGTCGACTGACCCAAATAACGTAAGTCAGGCGACTTGCATAAATATATGTTTTTACACAGCAAAAGATACCTAAAAACAACAACATAAAGAAAAACTATCACTGCTCGCGAAACGAGATGGCCTCGTCGTCTTTGGCTGCCGGCGCGAACCAACCGTAGCTGCCGACGTGTGTCTCCACACCGTGGTTGTCCTCGGCCTCCAGCTACTCATTCACGCGGAGCATGCGGGTGCTGTGCACGGATGCGAGCACCCCCCAATTCAAGTCCAGGACATCTGAAAGTGCAACTATCCCTAGGTGGTTTTGGTAATTCCTAACAACATATATCTCATTGAGCTAATGCTATTTCAAGATAAAATATTTCAGGAAAGCTCAATGATTGGCATGGCATGGATGAGAAAAGTGGATCCCTCAAAATGCTAAGCACAAAAGGATTGGCTCAAGCTCAAATCACAAGACTCTACATTTTCTATTTTAGTGATCCAAGATCACATTGAGTCTATAGGAAAAGCCAATACTATCAAGGAGGGATGAGGTGTTGCTTAATGGCTTTCTTGCTCAAAATGCTTAGTGATATGCTCCAAATCCCTCAACTACTTTCTCATATCCACATATGACCCAAACCAAAAGTCCAACTCGGCCCCACCGATTCTTTCTATCCGACACCACCGAGTTCAGATGTCATAGCCACTACCACAAACCCTAGTCAAATCGGTCTCACCGATAGGGATCTCGGTCTCACCGAGATGGGATTGTAATCTCTCTGTTTCCCTTCGTAACATTTCTGTCCAACCGAGATGAGCGATCGGTCCCACCAAGACTGCAATGCAAACTCTCTGTTTCCCTTTCGTAACATTTTGGTCCAACCGAGATGAGCGAATCGGTCCCACCGAGTTTGCCTGACCAACTCTCTGGTTAGCTTATTACCAAAATCGGTCTCACCGAGTTTGAGTAATCGGTCTCACCGAGATTACGTTATGCCCTAACCCTAACCATATCGGTCCTACCGAGTTGACATGTCGGCCCCACCGAAAATCCTAACGGTCACACTATTTGCTAAATCGGTGCGACCGAGTTTCACGATTCGGTCCCACCGAGATTGGTAAGTTGTGTGTAACGGTTAGATTTTGTGTGGAGGCTATATATACCCCTCCACCCACTCTTCATTTGTGGAGAGAGCCATCAGAACGTGCCTACACTTCCAACATTCATTTTCTGAGAGAGAACCACCTACTCATGTGTTGAGACCAAGATATTCCATTCCTACCATATGAATCTTGATCTCTAGCCTTCCCCAAGTTGCTTTCCACTCAAATCTTCTTTCCACCAAATCCAAATCCTGTGAGAGGGAGTTGAGTGTTGGGGAGACTATCATTTGAAGCACAAGAGCAAGGAGTTCATCATCAACACACCATTTTTTACTTCTTGGAGAGTGGTGTCTCATAGATTGGCTAGGTGTCACTTGGGAGCCTCCGACAAGATTGTGGAGTTGAACGAAGTAGTTTTTAAGGGCAAGGAGATCACCTACTTCGTGAAGATCTACCCTAGTGAGGCAAGTCCTTCGTGGGCGACGGCCATGGTGGGATAGACAAGGTTGCTTCTTCGTGGACCCTTCGTGGGTGGAGCCCTCCGTGGACTCGCGCAGCCGTTACCCTTCGTGGGTTGAAGTCTCCATCAACGTGGATGTACGATAGCACCACCTATCGGAACCACGACAAAAATATCCGTGTCTCCAATTGCGTTTGCCTTCTCAAACTCCTCCCCTTTACCTTCTTATGCAATTGTTTACATTCTGCTGCTATACTCTTAGAATTGCATGTGTAGGTTGATTGCTTGACTTGTGCTAAGTTGCTAAAATCTGCCAAGAACTAAAATTTGGAAAAGGCTAGATTTTTATTTGGTCAAGTAGTCTAATCAGCCCCCCTCTAGACATACTTTCAATCCTACAAGTGGTATCAGAGCTTTGGTCTCCATTTGCTTTGATTTCCATAGCTTTTGGTAGTCATAGCCTTGGTTTCACAACCTAGGAGAGTATGGCGTCTAGCGAGGGAAATTACCACCATAGAGGTCCTTACTTTGATGGTACTATCTTTGCTAGTTGGAAGCATAAGATGAAAATGCATATTCTTGGAAATAACCCCGCCGTTTGGGCTATTGTGTGTATTGGCTTGCAAGGTGAATTCTTTGATGGGAGAGAACCGAACCGTGAAGCTACCGCAGAAGAGTTGAAGATGCTGCAATACAATGCTCAAGCTTGTGATATCCTCTTCAACGGATTGTGCCCCAAAGAATTCAACAAAATCAGCCGTCTTGAGAATGCAAAGGAAATTTGGGATACTTTGATTGACATGCACGAAGGTACCGACTCCGTCAAGGAATCCAAATTGGATGTGCTTCAAAGTCAACTTGACAAGTTCAAAATGAAGGATGGTGAAGGTGTCGCTGAAATGTACTCTAGGCTTGCGCTTATCACAAATGAGATTGCCGGCTTAGGAAGTGAAGGGATGACCGAAAAATTCATCATCAAGAAGATCCTAAGAGCTTTGGATGGAAAATATGATACCGTGTGCACATTGATCCAAATGATGCCCAATTACAAAGATCTCAAGCCAATGGAAGTCATTGGAAGAACTGTTGCTCATGAGATGTCACTCAAGGATAAAGAGGAGCTCCACAACAAGTCAAGTGGTGCTTACAAAGCCTCATGTGAAGCTCCCACATCATCAAGTGAGAAACAAACCTTCAATGAAGAATTGAGCCTAATGGTGAAGAACTTCAACAAGTTCTACAAGAGTAGAAGCAAGGAAAGAAGTTCCAAGTCAAGGTCCTACAATGACAAATGATCTTGTAGTCATGAGCGTAATTGCTACAATTGTGGAAGACCCGGACACTATTCCAATGAGTGTACGGCACCCTACAAAAGAAGAGAAGATTCTCCAAAAAGAAGAAGTAGAAGAGAAGAATCACCATCAAGAGAGAGAAGGAGTAGAGATGATCGTTATGAACGAAGAACATCCCGGAGAAGCAAGGATTCGGAAAGGAAGGACAAGTCATCAAGGAGCTACACAAAACGAAGACATCAAGCTCATGTTGGTGAATGGGCATCCGGCTCCGACTCCGACAATCACTCCGAGAGAAGCTATCACTCCGACTCCGAATATACTCAAAATGAAGGTGTTGCCGGTCTAGCACTTGTGTCAACCAACTCCTACGACATATTTGATTCACCAAATGAAGGACTTGGAAATGCTTCATGGCTAAAGGCCCAAAAGTAACACACCCCGAGTATGTTGATTTCAATAGTGATGAAGATGACTTGTTAGGTGATGATGATTTACTTGTTGACAACTATAGTGATGAATACTATGATGAAATGTCAATTAATCATGCTAATCAAGATAAAACGAATGACAATGATAAGGAGAATATTTAGCTCCTAACTAAAGAACTAAACACTCTTAAGTTAACTCATGAAACTATCTTAGGAGATCATCGAGAACTTTTAAGGACTCATGAGAAGTTACGCTTTGAAAAGCTCAACCTTGAGCAACAGCATGAGTTTTTAAAAGCAATCAATGATGATCTTCGCAAGAGAAGTTCTTCTTACATTGCCAAGCGTTTACTCTTATCTACTTACATGCCTCAAGTAAAGTCTAGTAACAAGAACAAGAAAGATTCTTTCTCTAGTAGTAACAATAATCATGCTAAATCCAATGTTGTTGCTTCTAGTAGTTCTCTTGATTCCACTAATGATTCTCTTAGCCAAGTTACACTTGAGCAAGAAAATAGCCTTTTTAAGGGAATTATAGAGAAAGGTGTTTATGAGAGCCTTGCTGAGAGTAAGCAATTCGAGGAAATTGTACGCAAGCAAGGAAGGCACGGGAAGAACCAAGGTGTTGGTTTTGAACGAAAGTTCAATGCCAATGGAGTTGAGTGGGAAGAAGATCAATACCCCAAGACGGAGTTTGTTCCTCAAAAAGAGAAGTATGATCCTACTTCTTTCAAAGGGACACAAGCTCAAGATGATCTTCCACCACAAGACCACAAGCAAAAAGGCAAGGATAAGTTTCAAGAGGAGATTGATGCATTTTAAGAAGCTCCTAAGGCCTTGGTCAAGTGGGTTCCCAAGACTACATCAAGTTCTACTTCATCGAGTACAACTACAACTCCAAGGATTCCCATCAAGATGATGTGGATCCCGAAGAAGAAAAACTGGAGAGTTCTTGAGAGTGACTCCGCCAACATATTTCACTCTTATCATTTTGGCAAAGACAAGTGCAATCAACTTCCACATCTTGCACTAGTTCAAGGAGTCACAAACCCTCTTGTTGGTAAGACAAGGGACAAGGTAACCTAATGCTTTCATAGACATCATCTTGTGTGTGTGCATCACTATATGTCTATGGATATCCTTGTTTGTTCCTTGTGGGACTAACCCGTGTAGGTATTGAAAGTGCAACTCACTCCAATGGATTGCTCCAAATGATCTACATCAACATTGAGCATCCACATCTTCAACACCTACATGAAGTCATCATCGACAAAACCCAAGGTTAGGTCATCCCTCTTAGGGGGGATCTCACATCTAGGGGGAGCTTTACTCAAAGAATTGAGCTAAGCAACTCTAATGGTGTGAACACAACAATGCTTTATCTAAAAGTGGTAACCCCACTTGTGCTTAAACGATGAGTATGACCTATGGTCAACTGTTCTCATTTGACTCCTAAGTCAATATACTCATATATAGATGACCTAGTCATCGCCAATTGCTTGATAGATGCTAGAATTATGTGTGCATGCTTTGTCACATATTTCATTTGCCATTTTATTGTGTGAGCATGTTGGTTGCATATTTTACTCATTTGAGGACATCCACTTGTATCTTTGATTGTTTGGTTTCTTTTATTTTGCCAAGTGGATGGACAAGAATGCCTAAGAACCTTCTCTAGCTATATATGCTTTTCTTGTCTCAAACTCTATTCATGCTATATCACAAAGTTTGATCAAGTCAGATTCGAACCACTCTGTGTGAGGAGCACTCGGAGTCCCCAATTCGTCATAGACTTAAACTTCCAAAACCTCTTTGTGCGTTTTGTTCTGACCGATTCAACCTTTTCGGTCATACCGAGATCACTAAGTTGATCTAGGTTTTCAATCTCGGTGCAACCGATTTGAACTTTTTGGTCACACCGAGTTGCAGTAACTGCTTGCAGTAATGCATCTCGGTGCCACCGAGTTATTCCACTCGGTCACACCGACAGGGTCAGGCTATATATATCCCCGGGCCAAAATTTGGAAATTTTTCCAAAACCCTTCTCCCGCGCACAGCCTGCTCTGCCTCTTCGGGTCTCCGGATCGTCCTCCTTGTCGCCAGCGACCTCCCGCTGCTGGTCTCCGCCGCCGTCAACAGGATTCTGCTCCACCGTTGTCGCTGTAGCAAATCCATCGCCACATTATTAGGGTATGGATTTGAACTTTGTGCTATTCTTAACTCCGATTCCTAGCACATTGCATTGCCATGAATCTTGCCACGTTTGAAATCTTCCTATCCAGCAAAACTACTCCGTAGATTAGTCTTGGATTGAAAATTTAGGGTTAGGTTTCCGCCAAATTCATCTCGGACCGTTCGAGTTGTAGAAATCGGTCTCACCGATTTGGCTCAGGCCATTGCACATGTGATTCTCGGTCTGACCAAGAATTGCAAATCGGTGTGACCGAGATCGATTCTTTGTGAAACCCCGACAGTCTTGGTGCCACCGAACTGTGACTCGGTCTGACCGAGTTCACTAGTTTAGGTTCCAAAAGCTGCTTCGGTATCACCGAGTTTACAAATTGGTAGCTCCGAAATGCTTTCTGTGGAAAACTAAAACTAAGTTTTTGACTCAATTTTTTTGCAAAAATCTATGTGCTTTGTGATGCTCATCTACTCTACCTCATCTATATCTATTCACAAGGTCTGCTGTCAGAGTTTTCATCATGTCAGATCAGAGTGACAGTCAAAACAATTCTGAGGAGCAAGTTCATATGAGTGAGGGCACTAGTCCCTCTAGCAGTTATGATGAGGGTAGCAGGAGCACACCCAACAATTTTCCCAAGGTAGCCACCAGGGCAAGGAAGAAGAAAACCTCTTATTCTGAAGATGAGGACTATGTGGCTATTGAGGATGAGGCCACTTCTAAGAAGAAGGTGCTAAGAAGGAATATGGCACAGCTGCATCCACTAAGCCAGGAATGAAAACAAAGGTTCCTGCCAAAAGATTTCCTATGTCAAAGGCCAGAGCATCCGCTCAAGAGACTTTGGGATCTGAACCCAAAGAACCAGTTGTGGCTGAGAAGAAAAGGAAAGAAAGGTCAAGAAGACAGTGGCCAGAGTTGTTGGAAAGCCCTCAATGATGGAAGAAGAAGAGGAAGAGGTTGCTGCACCAGCACCTAAAGCTCAGAAGCTGATGGGAGATGCTATAAGATCAGGGGCTGCTCCATCTAAGCCCAAAGATGCTCACAAGGCTGCTGCTCCTAAGCCCAAGTCTGCACCTAAGAGAAACACCAGGAGTATTCCAGCTGAAGATAAGAACAAGGCCCCAGTGCCTAAAAATGATGAAGAAGATGAAGATTCACTTGTCTTGAGAAAGTTGAAGCCCAAGATTCCTGATCATAATGATGCTCATCCAGTTGCAGAAGATATGAAGCTCGGGAAGGATGCAGGTCTGAGACTGTGGAGACAGACTGATCCCTATGCTGTCAGAAGAACAACTACAGTGGACTACAGGTTCCACACTAAGGAACAACAAGATCTCTATGAGACAGTGTTGCTTGACAATAAGCCCATATTATGTGACATGAGATGGGTTGACTGGGAGTATATCAAGAAGAATGAAGAGCACTATCCAGGAGTGTATGGCAGCTTAAATGCTTGTGGAGTAGATGACTTTGTTGGACAGAAGCTCACAAAGTGGAATGATGAGCTTATTATGCAGTTTTACTCCACAACTCATTTCTACCCAGATGGGAAGATAGTCTGGATGTCTGAGGGTACTAGGTACCAATCAATAGTTGAAGAATGGTCTGAGTTGATAAATGCTCCAAAAGAGAATGAGGATGACTTGGATGTCTATGCCAAGAAGAAGAAAGACCACAACTCTATGGCTCACATGTACAGAGAGATCCTAGATGCTGCACTAGAGACACATAAGTTTGGACCTGTACATTACCTGTTGTCAGGATTGCCTACTATCAACTGGATCTTAAGGCACACTTTGCTGCCCAAGTCAGATGATCACAAGATGATCAGAGGCCATGCAATCAACTTGCTGCATATATTTGATGTGCCTCGGAAATTCAAAGTCATGAGCCTGATTGTGGAGACAATCAAAAGGACTGCTGCTGATCAGAAGAGGAGCTGTGGGTATGCCCCACACATTCATGAGCTCATAAATTCCAAGATGGGCACTGGCACATATCTTTTGAACAAGGAGCACCTGCCCATCTACCCTAATTTCGAGGACAACACCATTGTGATGGATGAAAATGAACCATCATCTGTGCAGGCGCAAGAGAAGAAAGAGAAAGCAAGGGCTGAGAAAGCTGCAAAGATGCCAACTGCTGAAGAGGCATCTCAGATTTTCCTGAAGAGCAAGCAAGATCAACTTGGCTACTTGATTGCCTCCACCTTGAGGATTGAGAAGGGCTTGGCCACTCTGAGTCAAAACCATGAGAGCTTGGAGAGAATCATAGAGTGGAAGTTTTATGCTCTTGATGTCAAAGTTGCTGAGATCCAAACTGCAGTTGAGCAACTTCAGGAGGATGTGGAGGAGAAGAAGGGCAAGTCTACTACTGATGCTTTTGCTAGAGTGCCCAGAGGACAGAGATCTGCTGCAGTGCCTGTTCCAGACACCAGAGCTACATCATCTGCACCAGCTACAGCTTCAGTGCCTCCAGCTCCAGTAGCCACTCCACCAGCTCCAGCTACATCAACAGAAGCCTTCGTCCGTGGAGCCATCTCTACACCATCACATGAAGACCAAGCCTGAGAGTCGTTTAGCACTATGCATTTTTGTGAACTTTTTGGTAACTTGTTGCCAAAGGGGGAGAAAAATGTATAGATCATAGGCTCCGAGAGAGAGAGTGTTGCTTTTGATCTCTCTTGTCTTTTTGGTGGTTGAACTTCGTTATTGGTGTGTTTGCTTGATACTTTATGCCTTTTGTGAGATTCTTGGATGATCATGTGTTTGATCATATGCTATGCTACATTAATGCTTGTTGGATGATATTATCTATTATATTCTCATATGATCATTCACTTTGCTTGGTGATGAGTGCATGTGTTTAATTATTATCATTTTGAGCGCTCCACCAAGATGTATGTGACATGGAAGAGTAACCCATGATCCTAATTCATTATGCATTTGCAGTCCAAAGCAAATTTTAAATAATGCACAAATTTAGGGGGAGCTCTTACTTTTCACATACTTCTCAAAGCGACAATGTTTTTCAATCTTATTATCATTTGTCGAAGCTTTGATCTATATGTTGTCATCAATTACCAAAAAGGGGGAGATTGAAAGTGCAACTATCCTTGGGTGGTTTTGGTAATTCCTAACAGCATATATCTCATTGAGCTAACGCTATTTCAAGATAAATATTTCAAGAAAGCTCAATGATTGGCATGGCATGGACGAGAAAAGTGGATCCCTCAAAATGCTAAGCACAAAAGGATTGGCTCAAGCTCAAAGCACAAGACTCTACATTTTCTATTTTAGTGATCCAAGATCACATTGAGTCTATAGGAAAAGCCAATACTATCAAGGAGGGATGAGGTGTTGCTTAATGGCTTTCTTGCTCAAAATGCTTAGTGATATGCTCCAAAGCCCTCAACTAATTTCTCATATCCACATATGACCCAAACCAAAAGTCCAACTCGGCCCGAGCGATTGTTTCTATCAGTCACCACCGAGTTCAGATGTCATAGCCACTGCCACAAACCCTAGTCAAATCGGTCTCACCGACAGGGATCTCGGTCTCACCGAGATGGGATTGTAATCTCTCTGTTTCCCTTCGTAACATTTCGTTCCAACCGAGATGAGTGATCGGTCCCACCGAGACTGCAATGCAAACTCTCTGTTTCCCTTTCGTAACATTTCAGTCCAACCGAAATGAGCGAATCGGTCCCACTGAGTTTGCCTGACCAACTCTCTGGTTAGCTTATTACCAAAATCGGTCTCACCGAGTTTGAGTAATCGGTCTCACCGAGATTATGTTATGCCCTAACCCTAACCATATCGGTCCTACCGAGTTGACATGTCAGTCCCACCGAAAATCCTAACGGTCACATTATTTGCTAAATCGGTCCGACCGAGTTTCACGATTCGGTCCCACCAAGATTGGTAGGTTGTGTGTAATGGCTAGATTTTGTGTGGAGGCTATATATACCCCTCCACCCACTCTTCATTCGTGGAGAGAGCCATAAGAACGTGCCTACACTTCCAACATTCATTTTCTGAGAGAGAACCACCTACTCATGTGTTGAGACCAAGATATTCCATTCCTACAATATGAATCTTGATCTCTAGCCTTCCCCAAGTTGCTTTCCACTCAAATCTTCTTTACACCAAATCCAAATCCTATGAGAGAGAGTTGAGTGTTGGGGAGACTATTATTTGAAGCACAAGAGCAAGGAGTTCACCATCAACACACCATTTGTTACTTCTTGGAGAGTGGTGTCTCCCAGATTGGCTAGGTGTCACTTGGGAGCCTCCGACAAGATTGTGGAGTTGAACCAAGGAGTTTTTAAGGGCAAGGAGATCGCCTACTTCGTGAAGGTCTACCCTAGTGAGGCAAGTCCTTCGTGGGAGATGGCCATGGTGAGATAGACAAGGTTGCTTCTTCGTGGACCCTTCGTGGGTGGAGCCCTCCGTGGACTCGCGCAGCCGTTACCCTTCGTGCGTTGAAGTCTCCATCAACGTGGATGTACGATAGCACCACCTATCGTAACCACGACAAAAACATCCGTGTGTCCAATTGCGTTTGCCTTCTCAAACTCCTCCCCTTTACCTTCATATGCAATTGTTTTACATTCCGCTGCTATACTCTTAGAATTGCATGTGTAGGTTGATTGCTTGACTTGTGCTAAGCTGCTAAAGTCTGCCAAGAACTAAAATTGGGAAAAGGCTAGATTTTTATTTGGTCAAGTAGTCTAATCACCCCCCCTCTAGAGATACTTTCGATCCTACAACATCCGGTTTTGCCTGCAGGAGGGCATCGATGGCAGCGGCATCCGCGTGCTCCGCGTCGAGTTGAGCCTCCGCCGCCCGGTTCAAGTCCAGGACGTCCAGTTTTGCCTGCAGGAGGGCCTCGATGGCAGCGGCATCCGCATGCTCCATGACAAGTTGAGCCTCCGCCGCTCGGTTCACATCCACGACATCCGGTTCCGCCTGGAGGAGGGCCTTGATGGCAGCGGAATCCGTGCGCTCCGCGTCGAGTTGAGCCTCCACCTCCCATCCTCCTTTAGTATCGCTAGGTTGAACCGCTAATCCACCTGCACCATGGGGGACCCGGACGCCGGCACGAAGTCTACATCCATCATCTCATACGCATCAGGGGCCTTCTGCGCCGCGACCTGTGCCATGAACATCGGATCTTCTTCCTCCTCCTTGGAGCTTGGCTCCAAAGAGCTCAGGGATTGGCCCGCCGCAAAGCAAGCTTGGGAACGGAGGTCTGTGGCGCCGATCGCCGCCGCGATTTCTATGCAGCGCTCCGGCATCAGCACCTTGTAGTACGTGATCTTGCGGCGCACGGACACTTGATGTGGGCTAGGGGATTGAAAGGTTGGGGAATGGGCTGGAGAGGAGGTGTGGTTTTGGGGCAGTGGCTGGCATAGGACGAGCAGCGAAGGTTCTGGTGTGAATGGTGGTTCCGGTGACGACCGGACAATCGGTTTTGACTGTACATCGCCCTTGTCGCGTTCGCGTTGCACCCCGACACGTAGGACCCTCCACGTCGCTCACTGAATGGAACGCGCATCGTCTTGCATTTTCGCTCGCTTGTGGAACTGCAGTCGAGAACAAACCGACGTACCTCCCCCTCCCCGCCCATGTCATTTATTCTACTACAGGAAGAGAGAGAGGTAGGCTGAGTGTTAGTAGTACTCCCTCCGTTTTATGCGGAGTAAATAAAAACAGAGGGAGTATACTACTAGTACTACTATGAGCACTGCATACTCTACTGCAGATGTTGTCAGTACTCCACTAGTACTACTGGACAGGGAGCTTAAAAAAGTTACTATTGGACTGGCTATACGTGGCGAAATCCTAATAGGAAGAGCGTGCGCGAGAACAAGCACATTTGCGTGTTTGAAAACAAATTGGAAACCATCTCTATTTGGATACAAATCTAGGAGTACGTACGAATCTAACAATATTGATTGGGCGTTGTTGAATGTTGATACTTTTTTCTGTATGTTTGATCAAAATAGAGATACTTTGACTACATATAGAACTTACATGTAAACTAGAAAGGATCGGAGGGAGTATATTGTAAGCTCAAAAGCGAAACGAACATTGAATACCCTTTATATATGATTTGCTTATGCTATGATCACCGGTTCAAAATTTTGAATCCGCCTTAGGTATCACACATGCACCCACTCGTTCTCTCTTGGTTTCATCTCGGGGTCCGGAGATCAATTGAAAGAGGACTAGGGTGGGTACAATACGTTCATTTCGCTTTTGAACATACAATATACTCCCTCCGGTCCCCACAACCCCCCTCCCCCCGGGTCATTTCTATCATAGAAACACACCAAACCTTTATCTCCTTGCACGACACGCACTTGATCTCTCAACATCAATCGATCTCGTCAAGATGTGTCGGGGCATGAACCGAATGGGATGTCAAAACTAAGATGGGAAGCGACACATAGTGGAGGCAAAGTGAAACTTTAAACGAACCATTTTTCTGTATGCATGTCAGACAAATTACAACATTGGAAATACAAGCATGGTCTAGGCCCACATGCAAATGATACTCGAATGAATGTTCAAATGAGGCATGCGGGAGGATAGACTTGACTGGGGGGTGGCATGATCAATGGAGAAGAGGGTTGGAGCGGAATGAGAAATAAGCAACACCACATGATTATACTTGAACGGCTCAAATAAACAATAAGTTATCTTGTTTTCCCTTCCATCTTGGTCACGGAGTAAGATACTCCCTCCGTTTGTATTTACTGTGCATATTAGGTTTGACTGAAGTCAAACTTCATAAAATTTGACCAAATTTATAGAAAAAATATGAACGTTTACAATAGCAAATCTATATGATGTGAAAGTATATTCAATAATGAATCTAATGGTATTGATTTGTTATTGTATACGTTATTGTTTCTATCTATAAACTTTGTCAAAATTTACAAAGTTTGACTTTGAGCAAAGCTAAAATGCGAAGTAAATAAAAACAGAGTGAGTATGCAGGGACTAGTATAGTTACTACTGCTGGGACATGGTAAGTTGGACACCTAAATGCGGGCACGGACCGGGCACACCTCAATTATTCCTTCAAACAGTCGGACACCTACATTAGCACACCATCCGGCTACTTAATCAAGTGTTACGCTTCACTAGTTGGAAAGGAATAGGGTGGTACCGTACCCAAAACTACCACACTTGGGGCTAGGGTAACAACTTGCTACTATACCACATTTGATCCAGGGCACAAAAACCACCTGTTCTGCGCCTAATGCGCAACACGAAGCACTGATGCTCGAATTTTCCTGAGAAAACAGGGAAACCGACATGTGGGGCACACCTGTCGGGACGACGTGGTGCAGACTAGTCCAATGGAGGAGCTAGCTCACGACCTCATCGCCACCGACAACCATTCATGTGGGTCATGGGGGCCAGCAACATGGCGCAGCTCCTGCACCGCCTCTAGACACGGCGGCTGCAGTGAGAGACACGCTCATCGTCGCTGGACACGGTCGGCTTCAAGGTGCCGAGGGTGGCGTTAGCGCTGTGGCACGACTAGCAGATCAACACCCCCCGGCTTGTCGAGGATGCACAGGGCGCCGAAGTGCGTGCGCGCCGCGACGCATCCGTGGAGTGTTGTAGCGCAACCAACTACATCCCCAGGACCTGAGACCATGCCAGGTCATCTTGCTTTTTCAATGACATGTGGGGATCGCATGTGAGCAAAGGGCATCTCCAATGTTGCCACAACCGCAGTTGACTACCCTGGCACACCAAAAACCGTCGTCCCTCGTGTCGTCACATGGTGCGTTCCCAGCCGGCACCAGTTGCCCGCATTCATGTCGTTTGTCCGTATGCCGTCATTAAGAGGCTCGGTGCCCGAGGAACCAACTCCGGCGACTTAATGATGCACCCGGATGCTTGGCCTCACTGGAATGCGCTACTTAAAGCGGCAACGCCCAGCTAAACTCCACACCATAGCGCATCGTCCTGCTACCTGGCACCACATCTGCCATGATCGCGAGCGCGAACGCTCTGCCGGAGAGCTTGTCTTCGGGGATGAAGCTCGAGGTCATCGCCCTTGCTCATGTCACCGATCGCAACGCATTAGCGGCGTAGCCGGACGCGGACGTGACCGCACAAGCGGTTGCCACACCGGCGACCGACGACGTGAGCACCGTCAGCCACGCATCCTACTTGTCGTTGTCCAACGTTCGGTGGCGCATGTGGCAGGTGAAGCGGCGGACCGTCCACATCCATCATCATCGACCTCACATCCATCGGCACCGTCGAGGTCAGGGACTCCTCCGAGGATGAGTAGGGCATGGGAGGTCGCAGGGCATGGTGTGCCAACTGGCCGGTCTGTCTCCCGTGTTCTACTCTTCCTCGCCGGAGACCGGACCTTCACTTCACTGATCTTGAACCCCGCCCCCGTACATGGAGATCGCAGATGGAGGACGTTGGTCGCCGTTGTAGAATAGGTTTAGGGTCGGGTTTCTTTTATTTTTCTGTCCTATAAAAGTTCGAAATGTAATGAAAATCTGTCATGTTTGCATGAATCTCGTCCGGTGTATATGAACTTTCACAATAATAGTAAGATATATTGTAGGAGTGTGAAAATATATGGAATGATGATTCATTTTTGTGTGTATAAACTTAGAAGGTTTGACCCGAGACAAAGCTAACATGCGAAGTAAATAAACACATAGGGTCTATGTACACAATTTATCTTAGGCACTCCAATAGTACGTCCACTACACATACACACATTTCACATCTTTCTATATCTACGGGAACCTACGAAAGGGTTAACGTAAATTGCCTCTCTCTCCCCTCCCTGATTTTCATGGTGGTGGGCCCCTGCCTCCCCTAATCTCCAATCAACGGCTCACACATTTCACATTACGTTAATTACGTAACTGGGATTACGTAGGTGTAGCATTACTCGTCCTAAAGAAACCAACTAAGCCAACCTCACAGCATATCGCGCGGGAAAAGACCCAGCCGCGCCGTTTTAGTCGGGATTACTGGACTACTAGTAGTAGTATCGATGGAACACGCGAAGCACCAATATTTTTGAGGGGGCAAAGCACCAAGTTTAAAAGGAAAAAAGGTGGTACACTCACAGCATGCCTCTCGCGGTCGCATTGCACCCCTCACACGGTAGGTCCTACACACGGCTCACGCAAACGGAATGCGCTTCGGCTTGCCTCTTCACTGACACGTGGGACTGCACTTGGAGAAACCGACCATGCGCCAAACTCCCCCGCCCACCACGCGAAAATCCCCCAAATCCCAAATTCAACTGCCCTTCGGCGAACTAACCAATAATATTGCCCAAACCCCCTCCCCCCGGCCCCCTCCACTACATTTGCTCTGCCAAAGCCGCCCTCCCCGCCGCGTCGATACGTCAGCTCCACGATTCATCGAGGGGATGCACGGAGATCCTCTTGCTCCCACAGTACGCTCTCGTAGACTGCCGTCATCTAGCCGCGCCGCCACTGCGGGCGACGTTCTTGTGGATACGCACGGCGGTCAGCTTCTCCCACGATACGCGCATTCTAGGCTGAGGCCCCGTGCATGTCGGAGTGGTGCTGAATGTTAACTGATAGACGTTGTTAATCTCACTGTTCGCTAAAGTAGTTTATAGTCAATATAGTCTGCTTAAGAAGCTTCCTTGTCCTGTTCTGCACTCAATCTGCTTAGCTGAGATGGCAGGCCATGCCCGATTAGTTGCTAAAACATCCTGCCATATATTTATTGTGACGTAGATTGCCATGAAAATAGCTCTACACCGTTTTATACTCGATCTTTGTTGTTGAGATGGCCTTTGATGGTTGTGTGCTTGGCCTCATTGACTGCTGAAATAGCCTACCATAATTTAGCACTCAAATCTATTTGCTGAATCAGCTTTACATATATTTTGTTACTTAGATCTGCTTGTCCAAATATCTTGCCATAGCTTTAGACATCGACCTAGGTATTTTTTTTCTAGACTTCATAAAAAAGCATATATGTTTTTCCTGTAATATCTAGTAGAAGAACTAATTTGTATGTCTAATAGATGGACATGACCTGGATAACTTCTGCTCGAAGATTCTCTGCTGCATATGTCAAGGGGGTTGAAAACTTCATGAACTTTATCAGAGCTGAGTACGGTGGTCCGAAATCAGATGTGCTCTGCCCGTGTAGCAGTTGTATGAATTCAGTTACAAGACCCCAATCAACTGTGCAAAATCATCTATAGTTGTATGGGATGTCAGTCACATATACTAGGTGGGTTCATCATGGTAAAGCTGTGAACGTCAATGTTACTGACTATGTGGAAGCAGCAGATCACCATCTTGATCTGCCCGATGCTCAGGTGGAAGAGGAGGAGGTGGTGGTGGTGGCAGAGCCAGTGAGTTTTACCAACATTGAAACAATGCTACGAACTGCTTGTGCATTTCATGAACTTTCACCCGCAAAAGAAAAATGATGGGCCTGCATGTTGGAACAATGCAACGTGGCTGTCACCCCAGGAAATAAGCTGTTAGTATTCTCATCTATGGTCACCTTTCTTCAGGTGAAGACATCTGAGCGGATGACCAACAAATCATTTGAAGCGATGTTGGCTGCTTTCCGCAAATCTTTCCCAAATGCATCTGAGCTGCCACACACCTACAGTAAAATGAAGAATTTGCTTCGTGTAGTTGGAATTGAATATGATATGATCCATGTTTGTAAGAATAATTGTGTTCTGTTTCAGAAGGATTATGCCAACTTAAGTGAATGCCCAAAATACAAATCATCAAGATGGAAAGATGGCGATGCTATGAAGAGGATTACTCATAATGTTCTGAGACATTTTCCAATTATACCAAGATTGTAGAGGTTGTTTCATGATGCTCAAACAAGAGAGGATGTGATGTGGCATTCTAGGAACCAGGAGTACAGAGATCAAAATGTAATGAGCCATCCATCTCATGGTAGTGACTGGAAAAGCTTCAATCAGAAACACAAAAAGTTTGTTGCTGACCCGAGAAACATTAGACTTGGCTTAGCTTCAGATGGATTTAACCCATTTGGCCACCAAAGCGCCACATATAGCATGTGGCCAGTGCTTGTTATCCCTTAAAACATGCCTCCAAATGTCTGCACCAAAGAATCAAACTACATGATGGCCTTGCAAATCCCAGGGCCAAAAAGTCCTGGAAAGGATTTTGATTTATTCGTGGAGCCTCTTGTGGAGGAATTTCAACAACAATGGAGGGGTGTTCTCACTCGAGACCTATATAGCAGCCTACCAGCTGATTTCTTTCTGTGTGCTATTATAATTTGGTGCATCCATGATTATCTGGCTTTGGGCACTATGTCAGGGCGAACGGCACATGCTTACAATGCATGTGTTCGCTGTGACAGGAATCTGCTGTCATACACAATACTTAGCAAGATCTATTACATTGGACACTGTTGTTTCCTTGCCAAGGACAAGCCATGTCCTATAAAATACCGAAGATATGTGTTCAATGCAAAGCATGAAAACCGTGATGCGCCAAAGAGGCTCACCGCTGATGAGTTACAAGTGGAATTAGAGAAGGTCTGGCATATTACACCAGGAAACCATCCTGGTAATGGTAGCGGGAAAAGGAAGCGTGGAAGGGCAAAAGAGATATTATTGTTTACCCGCAGGTCCACTTTGTGGGACTTGGAGTATTGGAAATATTTGGATCTGCAGCATAATCTTGATGTGATACACATCGAGAAAAATGTATGTGACAACATTATCGGCACACTTCTTAATATCGAAGGCAAGATGAAAGATACCTTAAAATCTAGGATTGATTTGACACATCTGGGTATCAGAAAGGATTTGCAGGTGGAAGATGAAGGTAAACCATGGGATATGGCACCAGTTGTGTACGTCTTGGACAAGGTAAAAAGAAAAGAATTCTGCGAGGTCCTGTCACATGTGAGATTCCCACATGGATTTGCTTCCAACCCTGAAAGGAGAGTCGGTGCAGATGGAAACAAGGTACAAGGGTTGAAAACTCATGACTGCCACGTCCTACTTCAAAGGGTTTTACCTGTTATCCTTAGAGGATTGGGCCGCCCTGACTTATACGGAGCAGTTGCAAAGTTGGGACAATTCTTCAGGGAACTCTGTAGTAGAAATATCAGGATAGATGCTTTGGAGCGTCTTAGAGACAAGATACCAACTATCCTACGCGACCTTGAGAAGATATATCCTCCAGCCTTCTTTGATGTGATGGTGCATTTGGTTGTTCATCTACCTGATGAGGCACTACTTAGAGGTCCAGTACAGCGTGGATGGATGTACCCTATTGAAAGGCGGCTAGGCACTTTCAAGGGCTATGTTACGAACAGAGCTAGACCCAAGGGTTCCATTGTAGAGGCCTACATTGCTACAGAAGCGTTGACATTCTGCTCAAAATACATTGAAATAGTTGATCAGCTTAGCAAAGAGGTGGGTGAAGACAATCCCGGGCTCAATGTTTTCGATTGTTCTGTTCGAGTTACAGGGAAGAGTCGACAAGATGACAAACCTAAAGATTTGGACAAAATGGTTTGGTATGTGTTGAATAACTGTCCTGAGAATCTACCTTATATCGAGTAAGTGCTAAGTACTGCAGCTTATATACATCATAATCTACTAAACTTGTAGCACATAACTTATATATTTAGATGTTTGACGTGATCACTATGTTGTGCAACATCTACAAAAAGGAGTTACTGCTGCAAAATCCAAGAAACATTGACAAACTGGTTATGGCAGGATTTGCGAAATGGTTCAAGAGCCATGTAAGCTTTTGAATTGCACTGTCAGTTTTTTTAATATATTGAGTACATAAGATGATCAGCTTGTCTATTTTCTAACCATAGGTTAGTAAGGTGCGGGATGATGGGCAGGTAGTTAATGATGCCCTTTACACACTAGTAATGGGTCCTGATACTTGGGTAAGACATTACGAATCTTGCGTTGTTGGAGATGTGCGCTACAACACCCTTCCACGCGACGAAGGCAAGAAGACACAAAATAGTGCCATCATGAGCACGGATAAGTATGGCGAAGAGATAACTGAAATGTATGCTAACATAACAGACATTGTTCAGTTGTAGTATATCTCCAGTTTTGAGGTTCATCGGTTTGTGGTTCTGTTGTGTTGTCGTTGGTATAACCTGTTTTCCAGGATCGCGAAACCCAGAGCTAATGATTATTTCAAATCCATCAATGTCAAGGCGGCATACCAGACCTACGAGCCTTTTATTTTGGCAAATCAAGCAACACACATATTTTTCTTAGAAGACACATTTGCACATAGCGATGACTGGAGAGTATTGCAAAGGTTTGAGCAGAGGAATTCGTTTAATGAAGTTGCACAACAAGATGATGCTTACACTGCTCCTGATGTAGAAGATTCCACAGATGTTCCTAATATCTTTGAGAACCATCACATCAATGATGCTGGCGAAAAGATTGCCTGTCACGCTGTGGACATACGAGAGTTGATCAATAAGACACCAACGTTCGAGGACATTGAGGATGAAGAAGAAGATGACACTAGGGGGAATTAAGATTCAGGCTGATACACATGGCGAAGATGTTGATGCTGCTGCTGCCGATGATGATTAGACTGCTTTTATCGTATTTGCCTATCAGAAGACGTTTTTTTATCTACTATGTGAAATTGTGTTTGCTATGACAACTGAAACCTAATGAACTTCTTGTTTAGTATTTTTCTATGAGAACATCACTTATTATGTATGTTGATTTGTGTTCGGTGATTGTATGACGACTAAAACATGATGACATTGTTGTTTAGTTCTACTCATATTTGGGTGTGAAACTTGTATTTGATGATATAGTTTTTTGTTGGACTGCAATTTGCTGGACGTCTTCGAATGGGAACAAAGCTGACCCGACAGGGCCTCTGCTAATTTATTTATATATTAGCAAAAGGGCATCTGCCATTTATTTATTTATGAGAAAAAGGGGATACCCCCCGATTTCCGTTAATAGAAATCATTAGATGTTCACAACACTACGCCCAGCCTACTAAACAGGTTTCATTCATTACTAGTTTCAGCAAAGTACTCATGTCATAGCCACTGAATACATCACAAGTGCTACATACACTGCAAATAAAGAGACAATCATCCTACAGAGCACATCGATTTTGCCCATTATCTTCACAAGCTCTTTCATCTCCTCATTGCTGTCAAGGCCGTTCAGCAGTTGTTGCTTGGCCATGATCAGAGGAACTGCATCTTTAACCTTCTGCTCTGCATCTTCCACTTCTGCCATTCCTTCAGTTACTTGTCCAACACCCCAACCTGCTGGTATTGGGATTCCTCGGCTAACCAAATAATCAGCGTAGTTGCATTCCCCTACATCAGCAACTTCCCAGAAATACAAATCACACGAATCTTCTGTCGGTGTACAAAAGTAGGGGCTCTCCTTTTGACCCCTTTACTTGTGCGCGGGCAGTCAGAGCCACCCGCCACAGCCACGCATAACAGGGCAGGAAAGCGAAGCCGAAGAGAAGCCGAAGGCACAAGACAAACAAAGCAATGACAAGGACCAAGGCCACAAAGATCGGATGGACGAAGCAGGTTTTCCCTGCAAGGACCCTTGCCGAGGCAGCCTCAGCGGCCCTGGCAAGACCCTTGCGGGGCAGCTCACCCACACCAGCTGAGCGAGCCACCTTTGAGCCCACCAACACTAGACAAACAGATTGGGACAGGGCTCGGGAGGCACCTCCGTGGTGGCATGCAGATCTTTGTGAAGACAAAGAATAGTCAAGATCAAATGAGGATAGGAAGGCAACAATCCTTACCAAGATCCTCACCGAAGAAACCCACAAGACCCCCGGCAAGATCCTTGCCGGGGACGCTAGCGCGCCATGGCAAGACCCTTGCCGGGCCACCCGGCAAGACCCACGCCAAAGGCAACCACGGGGCCACTGCCAGGCCGGCACCAACCAACTCCCTGCCGCCGTTCACATGCAGCTGCCAGCCCAACCAGCTGGGCAGGCACCCGCGTGGCAACATGCAGCTTCCAGGCCAACTCAGCACGCACCTGCGTGGAGGCATGCAGATCTTCGTGGAGGCTCCACCATCATGCCACCTCAGCTGCTTGCCTGCCTACATGGCACCGCATGCATCGCTGGCCAGGGCGCGTGTCGAAGCAAGGAGGAGCGGTGACGGATGGGACGGGCCTCGCTCTCGTCCCCGATAAAGTGAGGGACACCTAAGCCATGCATTAAATGCACTTTGTCCTGTAATACCAGCGATAAGCTCACAACACTGTAGCACTTTCCACCTCCTGTGTGCCACTGTGGCAGCCCCTTTCGCCTATAAAAGGAGGCCCATGGCGCACTGGAGAAGGATTCGGCTCTTTCGAACCTAGCAGCACCCAGAGCTAGTTCAAGAGCTCCAGAACACTGAATACATCCACCAAAGCAGGATTGTAGGGTTTTATGCATATTTGCGGCCCGAACCTGGGTAAATCCCCTTTGTGCTGTCTGCTAGTCCTGCTCTTCTAACGATCCCCGCCCCCGCAACCGTAGTAGGGATTCTAGTGATCCCATAGGTGTCGTTTCCCACCGACATCTTCCCTTTTCTGCACGAATCAAATTGGAAGATCATCAACCAAACTATTAAAAAAATCAGCAACTGAAAGCAGCAGAACAACACTTAAACATATTATTACCCCATAATTTGGGCATTTGTAGAAGACTCGGGCAGGGTTGAGGATTTTGGTTGAGACGCGACAGATGACTCTGCGTGATTTGCAGCGGTGGCATCACACCAACGGCAGCGGGTTGCGAGGAGCAACCGGGTGCGGTGCGTCTGCCGGCGGAGGTGTGATGAGACCCACAGGCGATGGTACGGATGGCGACTTGGCGCATATCTGGTTGTTGCCTGCTAAAGAGCAGGTGGACGAGCAGCCAGCGGACATGGTTGCTGCGGCCAGAGCTTCTGGTGCTAGGCAGAGTAAGTAGAGAAGAGGATAAGCGAACGTTGGATATGTCAGTTTCATTACTTGCAGAATAGCATATCACCATATATAGTCATAGTCTAGGTTTGGGTTCGAACCGGCTACAGGAGCATGTCTCTCTTTTTTCTAAAACTCAGCAATGTTTCTTTACTAGTACACTAGCTTGTTCTATATGCCTTCTCAAGTCTTAGATTTTCTTTATTTTTTTTACGAGAGGAAGGAGGACAAAATGAGAGTTCCTGGGACTCAAAGCCAAGACCTCTCGGTTGAAAACCAAGGGTGCTAGTCACTTATGTGGCGAATGTTCCCTGGGAGGAGGACGGTAGACAAATGCATTTTCCTCGCAGTTTTAGTTGCGATGCAAGATAGAATGGTCGCAGTTTCAGGAATGTTATCAGGCGAACGAGCCCAGTTTTTCTTTTCTTCCTATATATAAAAAATATGCTACTTGGTATGGGCTTAGTCAACAAACGACTGTGTCGACCTTGACCGTTGGATTGACATTTCAACGTTTGTCGTGTTTCTTCAGTCTCTTCTTACTCCAGCTGCCAAAGCCAAACCAGCGCCGGCGAGACCGCCTGCTCCCGCCTCCCACAGCTGGCTGTGCTGCCGCGCATGGCCACGTCGCACCCTAAAATCTGCGCATCTTCCCCGGCTCTTGTTCGTTCCCATCCGATGCCTCACCATCGTCATCCGCCTTGGTTCGTTTGCCGTGACACCGCCTCCAGTGTTGTCAACATGGTCAACAACCAAGAGGAATAAGGAGATGACTCTACATGGTGAGGATGACAGTAGGGGCCCACCAGGATCATGGCAGTAGGCAAGCAAGTGCCTGCTTTATTACAAGAAAAAAAGGGTTCCTCCTGATGGTTTCCTAACTTCTGGGTCGCACGCCACTGTCAACGTAGTCAATAAGCGAGATAACTGCACAAGGAGCGGCAAACACCCGGGACCCAGCAGCGCGTGTAGTATTTTTTTCGGGACGGAGAAGGGTATCAACTGGGTTGTGCGGGAGCTGTGGCCCGTCTAGCCCAGGCTTTTATTCCATATGTTTACCACATGACCTGCCCAGTTTTTTTCCTTTCTGAAAATGGCTACCCCAGCTATTTTGTTTTTTGCAGAATAACCAACGTAGGCCTACTTGCTTTTCTACGCCCTGCTGGGCCGGAAATCTTTCAAGACGAGGAGGGATGCATTCGGGCTTGCCCAGAAAATGGGATATAAGTAATAAGAAATGGACTACAAGTAATAATAAATGGGTTGTAAAATGAAAAAAATACAACACATAGGTAATTAGTTCCAAAATACTTTTTTCTTTCGGATTTTGATATTTTAAATTTCATTGTTTTTGTGCGGGTAAAATTTCACTGGATTTAAATTAAGGTATGTTTAGTTTTTAAATTAATTTGAATCTGGCTAGAAATTTCGGGTTGTGTGCTGTTTGGGACAGATTTGGAGGCTGACTTGTGGGTCTACTAGGTTGATGTGTACAAAAGGCTTTGTCAATTTAGTCCACAAACGATTCTAGCAGCAGTGACCGTGGGATGCTAATCCAACGGCCGTGTTGCTTCTTCAATATCTAATCCTCCTGCTACAGCCACCCAAACCAGCACCGGTGGGACTGCCTGCTTCCGCTCCCGTGGCTGGTTGTGCTGCCGCACAGGCCGCACCGCCCCACCCTACTCCATTGCTGGCATGCCATTCCTCTACTCACCCACACCTCATGTTATTTTCCGGCGACGGCAGCCGAACCAGTAAACCCTCGTACTCCCCACCGCATGGGCAACGACTGCCGAGTCTTCCCCGGCTTCGGGTCATTCCCTTCCTAGGCCTCGTCGTCGTCCACTGCCCTGGTGCTCTCGGCGGCATGGTCAATGTGGTCCACAAACTACATCGATCAGAAGAGGACCGTACATGGAGAGGCTGACAGCTGGGTCCACGACCGCACGTAAGTGCCTCCTTATTACGCGCAAAATAATGATTCCTGCACCTGACAGCTGGGACCCACCGGAAGGGCCTCTGTATTCACGAAAAAAACGTTCCTCCCGCTGAAAGCTCGGACCCAGCAGCTATATCTTCGCACGCAAGGAAGTGCCTCCTTATTACGCACAAAAAATGAAAACTCCCCCTGCTAGCTGGGACCCACCATAGTGGGAGGCTGACTTGTGGGCCTACTAAGTTGACGCGGACGGAGGGCTTTGTCAACTTAATCAATATGAACGATTCTAGCTCAAGTGACCGTACGATGTCCATCCAATGGCTGTAGTGCTTCTTCAACCTCTGGTTTTCTTGCTCTAGCCGCCCAAACCAGCGGCAGTCGTGCCGCCTGCTCCTGCTTCCCGTGGCCGGCTCTACTCCCGCGCAGGCCTAACCGCCCCACCCTATTCCAACCTCTGGCCAGGCCATCCCTCTACTCACCCACAACCCCTGTTATTCTGCAGCGATGGTAGCCTAACACCGCAGCTGAACCAGTCAACCCTCCTACTCCTCTTCGCGTGGGCATCCACTGCCGCGTCTTCCCCGGCTCTGCGTCGTCCCCTTCCTAGGCCTCGCCGTCGTCCACCTCCTTGGTGCTCTTGGCGCAGCGTGGTCAATGTGGTCAAAGAACAACTTCCATCGGAAGAGTACTGTACGTGGAGAGGCTGACAGTTGGGTCCACGGCCGCAGCAAGGAAGTGCCTCCTTATTACGCGCAAAATAATGATTCCTCCACCTGACAGTAGGGACCCACCGGACGGGCCACCGTGTTTCATGAAAAAAAAGTCTCCCCCCTGACTGCTGGGACCCACCAGCTACATCTTCGCACGCAAGGAAGTGCGTCCATATTACGGGCAAAAGAAATGATTCTCCCCCTGACCGCTGGGACCCACCATTAATAACTTCGCACGTAAAGAAGTGCCTCCTTATCCTCCTTGACAGTCAGGACCCACCTGGTCGAAGCATACGTAGCGTTGTCATTCTGGTCGCGAACGTGTATGTACATACTGGTCGATCGGTCTGTCTGCAGGCTGCAGCGATGAACCGTGGCCGAGTAAGGAAGGGCACGTGTCGTAGTAGAGGCGTGGCCGTAGCATGTCATGCAGTCCCGTCTATATTGTGTACACGTACGTACAACCAAGGTACAAGAAAGTAAATACGGCCACGTACGTACATACAGGCAGGGTCTCAAACGCCTACTCGCGCATATGTACGGCCAGGGCTCATGTACATGGAGAGGCAGCGGAGAGCAGCGACGGCGTCCTGTTCATCAGCAGCCAGCCGGCTAGGTCGGAATGGAGAAATTGTGTCGTGTTCATCGGGAGGCAACGGAATGCACCATGTTCACCGAGAGCCAACCGGCTTGGATGGAACAGCAGAAACGAGGCCTGGCGTACCGCAGAACGGAGGAAACGGCCTTCTGTTCGACCACCTATGGTCGAAACGGGATCTTGTTCACCAGGAGGATTCTGGCGTACCGCAAAACAGAGGAAACGGACTTCTGTTCGACCTCCTATGGTCGAAACGGGGTCCTTTTGATCGGGAGAGGTGTGGCATACCGCAAAACGGGGGAAACAGACTTCTCTTCGACCTCCTACGGTCGAAATGGGGGTCTTGTTCATCGGGAGGGGTGTGGCATACAGCAAAATGGGACTCCACGGGCTACTGTTAATCCACCGTCTACCGCCTCGCTCCAGCCTCCACTGGCTACTGTTCATCCACCGTCGACCTCCTCCAGCCTCCACTTGCGACTGTTCATCCACGGCGTCTCCCTCCTGCCTCCACAAGCTACCATTCATCCACGGGCTCCTGTTCATCCAGCCTCCAACGGCAACTGTTCAACCACCCCTCGATCGGGTTTAGTTAACACCCAGGGATCGATCGATCGCTCGGGTTCAGTAACGTGTAGCAAGTGCAATCGCTCGGGTTCAGTAGGCGAACGCCCTCGCTCGGGTTCAGTTAGAGCCCAACGCCTCGCACCCATGCGCGTACGTGTATGAGAGAAACGTGCAATCCCTCCATGCATCACTCGGCCCCGACCACCCACCGTAACCGGGAACTCCCCGATATTTTTCTCGCTCTCGCTTCTACCATGGTTTTTTCCGTCATGGACGGCCCAAAGAATGTCATGCAGCTGCGTCTCCGGCCCGCCCAGGACGAAAAGCCCATTTTAGGTCATGATTTTTTGTCATAAAAGTAGGAGCCCACCACATCTATGATGATACTAGGTTTTGTCACAATTATCGTCATAGAAGTGTCATAATTATGACAGGAAAAAAATTCATTCGGGCCAAAATGTCACGGATGTGTCCTTTTTTGTAGTGCAAGGGCACACGGAGTGCCCAAGTCCTTCTCTCCCAAATCCCACCAAAGCAACTAATGCTAGGGATGAAAATGAGAGGAAGAACGAAGAAGAGAACATGAAGAACTCCAAGATCTAGATCCAAGGGGTTCCCCTCACATAGAGGAGAAAGTGATTGGTGGAAATGTGGATCTAGATCTCCTCCCCCCCCCCCAAAAAAAACTAGCATGAATTCGTGGAGGGGCTGAGAGATAGTAAGCTCGAAGAAGGTCAACAATGGGGTAAAAGACGAGCTCGAGAAATTTCATTCAATGGGGAAGAAGACCCCCTTTTATAGGTGGGGAAAATCCCAACCGTTATGTGCTCAGCCCGCACACTAGAGGTACTATCGCTCCATGGAGCTCTACTACCGCTCGGGCAGTAGTAACAGGAAAATAGAGCTACGGCTAGGAACCTTGGGGCGGTAGTGCCGCCGGAGCAGTACTACAGCCCGTCCCAGCGGTACTAGCATAGGAGAAGCAGAACACAAGAGCATACTGATACGTCTCCATCGTATCTACTTTTCCAAACTCTTTTGCCCTTGTTTTGGGCTCTAACTTGCATAATTTGAATGGAACTAACCCGAACTGATGATGTTTTCAGTAGAATTGCCATGGTGTTATTTTCATGCAAAAATAAAATTTCTCAGAATGACCTGAAACATCACGGAGATTAGTTTTGGAATAAATAAAAAATATTGGCGAAAGAATCAACCGAAGGGGGCCCACACCCTGGCCACAAGGGTGGAGGGGACGACCACCCCCCTGGGGCGCGCCCTCTGTCCTTGTGGGCCCTTGGACCACCACCAACCTCAACCCCAACTCCATATATTCACGTTCAGGGAGAAAAAATCAGAGAGAAGGATTCATCTCGTTTTACGATACAGAACCGCCGCCAAGCACTGTTCTTCCTCGGGAGGGCAGATCTGGAGTCCGTTTGGGGCTCCGGAGAGGGGAAATCGTTGCCATCATCATCACCAACCATCCTCCATCACCAATTTCATTATGCTCACTGTCGTGCGTGAGTAATCCCATCGTAGGCTTGCTGGACGGTGATGGGTTGGATGAGATTTACCATGTAATCGAGTTAGTTTTGTTAGGGTTTGATCCCTAGTATCCACTATGTTCTAAGATTGATGTTGCTATGACTTTGCTATGCTTAATGCTTGTCACTAGGGCCCGAGTGCCATGATTTCGGATCTAAACCCTTTATGTTTTCATGAATATATTTGTGTTCTTGATCCTATCTTACAAGTCATAGTCACCTACTACATGTTATGATCCGGCAACCCCGGAGTGACAATAGTCGGGACACTTCCCGATGATGACCGTAGTTTGAGAAGTTCATGTATTCACTAAGTACTAATGCTTTGGTGAGGTTCTCTATTAAAAGGAGGCCTTAATATCCCTTAGTTTCCAATAGGACCCCGCTGCCACGGGAGGGTAGGACAAAACATGTCATGCAAGTTCTTTTCCATAAGCATGTATGACTATATTCGGAATACATGCCTACATTATATTGATGAATTGGAGCTAGTTTTGTGTCACCCTAGGTTATAACTGTTGCATGATGAATGCCATCTGACATAATTATCCACCATTGATCCATTGCCTACGAGCTCATTTCATATTGATCTTTGCTCCATTACTTCTCTGTTGCCACTGCTATGATTGCTACAAAATTGCTACTGTCACTTTTGCCACTGTTACCGTTACTTCCCTACTACTTTGCTACTAAATATTTTGCTCCACATATTTAGTCTTTCAGGTGTGGATGAGTTGACAACTCATCTGCCAATACTTGAGAATATTCTTTGGCTCCCCTTGTGTCGAATCAATAAATTTGGGTTGAATACTCTACCCTCGAAAATGGTTGTGATCCCCTATACTTCTAGGTTGTCAAGACCTTTTTCTGGCGTCGTTGTCAGGGAGCATAGCTCTATTCTCTGAGTCACTTGGGGTTCATATCTGTTGATCACTATGAGGAATTTGAAAGACCAAAGAACCAAGATTTTTCCCTCAACTACGAGGGGAGGTAAGGAACTGCCATCTAGCTCTGCACTTGATTCTCCTTTTGTTTTGAGTAAACTTGCGACACCTACACCTGCTATTGATTCCGATATGTCGCATGTTATTGATGATGCCACTTCTGCTATGCATGATTGAGGGAGTCGTGGACTAGGGGGTGTCCGGATAGCCGAACTATCATCATTGGTTGGACTCCAAGAGTATGAAGATACAAGATTGAAGACTTCGTCCCGTGTCCGGATGGGACTTTCCTTGGCATGGAAGGCAAGCTTGGCGATACGGATATGTGGATCTCCTACCATTGTAATCAACTTTGTGTAACCCTAGCCCTCTCCGGTGTCTATATAAATCGGAGGGTTTTAGTCCATAGGACACACAACAATCATACCATAGGATAGCTTCTAGGGTTTGGCCTCCTTGATCTCGTGGTAGATCTACTCTTGTACTACCCATATCATCAATATCAATCAAGCAGGAGTAGGGTTTTACCTCCATCGAGAGGGCCCGAACCTGGGTAAAAACATCGTGTCCCTTGTCTCCTGTTACCATCCGCCTAGACGCACAGTTCGGGACCCCCTACCTGAGATCCGCCGGTTTGGACACCGACATTGGTGCTTTCATTGAGAGTTCCTCTGTGTCGTCACCTATAGGCTCGATGGCTCCTTCGATCATCAACAACAACGCGGTCCAGATTGAGACTTTTCTCCCCGAATAGATCTTCGTATTCGGTGGCTTCGCACTGCGGCCAATTCACTTGGCCATCTGGAGCAGATAGAAAGCTACGCCCCTGGCCATCAGGTCAGATTCGGAAGTTTGAACTACACGGCCGACATCCGCGGAGACTTGATCTTCGACGGATTCGAGCCACAGCCAGGCGTGCCGCACTGTCCCGGTGGGCATGATTTAGCCCTGCTGCCGGACAGTGCCCTGGAGGCCGCACAAGAGTCCGCTCCGACCCTTGGTTCGGAGCCGATGACGCCAATCGAGGATGGGTGGTTGGACACCGCCTCGGGGGCTGCTACCTCTATGGCAATAGAGCCGAATACCGACCCTGTCCCTCATGAAGCTTGTGACTCCAAGGTGCCGGACTCCTCTCCGGACCCCGAACCTTCCGCGCCCCTGCCAATCGAATCCGATTGGGCGCCAATCATGGAGTTCACCGCTACGGACATCTTTCAGCACTCGCCTTTCGGCGACATCCTGAATTCGCTAAAGTGTCTCTCTTTGTCAGGAGAGCCTTGGCCGGATTATGGCCAGGATGGTTGGGATGCGGACGACGAAGAAATTCAAAGCCCACCCACCACCCACTTCGTAGCCACTGTCGATGACTTAACCGACATGCTAGACTTCGACTCCGAAGACATCGACGGTATGGACGACGATGCCGGAGACGACCAAGAACCAGCGCCTACTGGGCATTGGAAAGCCACCTCGTCATACGACATATACATGGTGGACATCCCAAAGGATGGGAATGGCGATGGAACAGCGGAGGATGACCCCTCCAAAAAGCAGCCTAAGCGCCGGCGTCAGCAGCGCCGCTCCAAATCCCGCCACAGCAAGAATGGAGATTCCGGCACCGGGGACAATAACACCCCGGATAGTGCCAGACAACCCCCTCCAGCAAGATTCAGCACAGGAGGATGGAGAAGCCAGCCCTCACGAGAGAGCGGCAGACAAAGAGGTAGAGGACGATAATTACATGCCTCCCTCCGGAGACGAGGCAAGCCTCGACGACGACGAATTTGTCGTGCCTGAGGATCCTGTCGAACAAGAGCATTTCAAACGCAGGCTTATGGCCACGGCAAGTAGCCTCAAGAAAAAGCAGCAACAGCTTAGAGCTGATCAATATTTGCTAGCCGACAGATGGACTGAAGTCCTCGCAGCCGAAGAGTACGAACTCGAACGTCCCTCCAAAAGCTTCCCCAAACGCAAGCTGCTGCCCCGATTAGAGGAGGAAGCATATAAACCTACATTACCAGTGCACAATACGGCCAACCGGCCACCTCGTGGCCGCGACAGAGAGGCCTCTAGGCCCTCCACTAAAGCCGCACCCCGGCATCGCTCGAAAAGTACAAAGCCACGGGGGAATGCGCCGGACTTGCGAGAAATATTGGAGGATAAGGCAAGACAATCAAGATCGATCTACGGATCGCGTGGGCGCCCCACGATACGCGACGACAACCGTCGCGCCGGATACAGCAATTCCGGCCGGGCCGCACACAGTAGACAAAGCTCGCTTGAGCTACGTCGTGATATAGCCCAATACAGAGGCGCCGCACACCCACTATGCTTCACAGATGAAGTAATGGATCATCAAATCCCCAAAGGGTTCAAACCCGTGAACATTGAATCCTACGATGGCACAACAGACCCCGCGGTTTGGATCGAAGACTATCTACTTCATATCCACATGGCCCGCGGTGATGATCTTCACGCCATCAAATACGTCCCACTCAAGCTTAAAGGACCAGCTCGGCATTGGCTCAATAGCTTGCAGGCAGAATCAATTGGGTGTTGGGAGGACCTGAAAGCCGCATTCCTTGATAACTTCCAGGGCACATATGTGCGACCACCAGACGCCGATGACCTAAGCCACATAATTCAGCAGCCAAACGAATCGGCCAGACAATTCTGGACTCGGTTCTTAACCAAGAAAAATCAAATCGTCGACTGTCCGGATGCAGAGGCCCTTGCAGCCTTCAAACACAACATCCGCGACGAAGAGCTGGACCGGCACCTAGGACAGGAAAAGCCGAAATCAATGGCAGCCCTCACATCACTCATGACCCGCTTTTGTGCGGGAGAAGACAGCTGGCTAGCCCGCAGTAACAACCTAAGCAAAAACTCTGGTAGTTCGGATACCAAAGACAGCAATGGAAGGTCGCGTCGCAATAAGCATAAACGCCGCATTAACGGCGATAATACTGAAGATACGGCAGTCAACGCCAGATTCAGAGGCTCTAAACCCGGTCAGCGGAAAAAGCCATTCAAAAGAACTACTCCAGGCCCGTCCAATTTGGACCGGATACTCGATCGCTCGTGCCAGATACACGGCACCCCCGAAAAGCCAGCTAATCACACCAACAGAGATTGTTGGGTGTTCAAGCAGGCAGGCAAGTTAATCGCCGAAGGCAATGACAAGGGGTTGCATAGCAACGACGAGGAGGAGACACGGCCGCCGAACAATAAAGGACAGAAGGGATTCCCCCCACAAGTGCGGACGGTGAACATGATATACGCAACCCACATACCCAAAAGGGAGCGGAAGCGTGCGCTCAGGGACGTATAGGCGATGGAGCCAGTCGCCCCAAAGTTCAATCCGTGGTCCTCCTGCCCGATCACTTTTGATCGAAGGGACCACCCCACCAGTATCCGCCATGGCGGATTCGCCGCATTGGTTTTAGACCCAATCGTTGATGGATTTCACCTCACTAGAGTCCTGATGGACGGCGGCAGCAGCCTGAACCTGCTTTACCAGGATACAGTGCGCAAGATGGGCATAGACCCCTCAACGATTAAACCCACAAAAACGACCTTCAAAGGCGTCATACCAGGTGTAGAGGCCAACTGCACCGGTTCAGTCACACTTCAAGTGGTCTTCGGATCCCCGGATAACTTCCAAGGCGAGGAGTTAATCTTCGACATAGTCCCGTTCTGCAGCGGCTATCATGCACTGCTCGGACGGACCGCATTTGCAAAGTTCAATGCGGTGCCGCACTACGCATACCTCAAGCTCAAGATGCCAGGCCCTCGAGGAGTCATCACGGTCAACGGAAACACCGAACGCTCTCTCCGCACGGAGGAGCATACAGCGGCTCTCGCGGCGGAAGTGCAGAGCAGCCTCTTAAGGCAATTCTCGAGTCCGGCCGTTAAGCGACCGGACACCGTCAAGCGCGCCCGGAGTAACCTACAACAAGACCACCTGGCACTTTCCGAGCACATGTAGCAATGCGGCCCCAACCCCAGCCCTCGCGACATCGCGAGATCAGTGCCACGCGTACATCATTACGCTCTAGAGATACCATGGCATAGGGGGAGGGGCACGACCACGGCAGGCCCAGAGTGCGGATCAACCACACCAGGGGCTCCCGAATTGGTCATTCTTTTTTTTTCTCTTATTCTCACGACTCCGTTTTTCAGAAGCCCTGTCCAGCAGTGGATCTGCCGAACTAACGATGCAACAGCCAGGGAAGCAGAAAAGCTACGACGAGTATCCAGGTGGTCTCCATTACGAGCATTATACCTGTTTTACATACCATTCCGCAGCCTACACCTGGAGGGGGACATGTTAAATAGTCCCACCCCTTGCTTATCGCACTATTTGTATCATTCTGCCTTTATTGCAGTATCTTTTGAATAAAAAATGCATCGCTTTTTGCCTATCATTGCATTCCTTTTTATATGTTCGCTTATGACATGTTGCATCCGTACGCTCTGGTACGGCTAAGTACACTAGGGGCTTAAGTTCCCCAAACTATGGTGTGGTAAGCCCGAACACTTTCACAAGTGCGGCACCCTGAACTTATAGCATTATATGCATCGGCTCTGAATCATGTCTTGGGTCAATAGTTGTGTTTGCCCGGCTCCCATGTTTTGGTACCTTATGTTCCGTTATATCAGCTAAGGTAGCGCTGGGAGAACCACTGCGATTGTGCCCCAGTTGGGCTGGGCGAGCACCTCAGTGGAGAAAGCTAAAACTGACCGTCATGATGGGGCGAGAGCCGGTCGCTGTTCGAGAGGTTTTTTCGAGTCCCTAAAGACTTATGCCGCTTAGAGCGAGGAACCGGCTTTGTCCGGCCCAGGCGTGGATAGCACCCCAAATTCGGCCTTCCGAATACTGGGGGCTTCGCTGAAATTTAAAATTATAGAATTCTATGGCTAAGTGAGAGTGTTCAAGCATTATAAGTCCGGTTGCCTTGTTCGTTGTGTTGAGCGCCTCCCTAGAAGGACCCAAAAATGGGAACAAGAGTGCTCAAGTTTATCGCAAACACCCCAGCACTCGTGGCACGGGGGCTGAAGCCAACTACTTGCCATCTCTCAGATTTAATAAACGGCCGCACAGAAGGTAATATTTTAAATTAACAAGCGTTGCTTAGCGCATATGAACAAAGTTTTCAGCGCACAGGATAACAAAACGCGAGTCTAATCAAAGATTACATCTTTGGAGCACTCACCCGCAATAATGCGGGCACCCTTCAGGACACCCTTGTAAAACATCTCGGGCGTGCGATACTCCTTGCCCGGCGGTGGCGCGTCCGTCACAAGCTTCTCGGCGTCCATCTTGCCCCAGTGCACCTTAGCGTGGGAAAGGGCCCGACGGGCACCTTCAATATAGGCGGAGTGCTTGATGACGTCAACCCATGGACAGGCATCCACCAGCCGCCGCACCAGACCAAAGTAGCTCCCAGGCATGGCTTCCTTGGGCCATAGCCAAACTATGAGGCCCTTCATGGCCTGTTCGGCCACCTTGTGGAGCTCGACCAGCTGCTTCAGCTGGTCGCTCAGGGGCACCGGATGTCCGGCCTCAGCATACCGAGACCAGAACACCTTCTCCGTTGAGCTCCCCTCCTCGGCTCTGTAGAATGTGGCAGCATCAGACACGCTGCAGGGCGGATCTGTGAACGCTCCTGGAGATCTCCGAATTCGGGTAAGTAACAGGTAATTCACTTTTACATGCTTGCTTTGCATGAAGAATGCCTTACCTGCCGCTATCTTCTTCACCGCCTCGAGTTCCTGGAGGGCCTTTTGGGCTTCGGCCTTAGCGGCTTTGGCACTCTCAAGAGCGGACGCAAGCTCAGACTCTCGAGTCTTCGAGTCACGCTCCAAAATCTCATGTTTTTCCACGAGAGCCTGGAGCTCTTGCCGCACCTCCGCCACCCGCGCCTCCTGCTTCTCTCGCTCTGTGCGTTCCGCGGCCGCATTGTGCTCGGCCGCGGACACCGCCTCCTTCAGGGTCGCCACCTCATTTGTGGCCCCTGCAATACCCATGTTATCCCTGTCAGTTTTTGCAACCAAATCCTTTTTTTATAAGGTACAACTTTAATAAGGTGCTACTTACCTTCCTTGTCCTCGAGCTGCTTCTTGGCACGGCTGAGCTCGCTTTCGGACCACTCTAGACTTTCCTTCAAAGCACCGACCTCCGCAGTCAGTGCGGCAGAGGTCAGCAGTGCAGCCTGCATCCCCATATTGACATATTTGTGTTAGACTCCTACGTATATCTTTTTAGATCCTCAGTTCGGCTTTTCTTTCCGAACACCGAATCAAGCATCAGGGGCTACTGTCTATGCGGTACTATTTTTACATATCTTGAAACCCTTACCTCAAAGCCTGTTAGAAGGCTGGTGCAGGCTTCGGTCAGCCCGCTCTTGGCGGACTGAACTTTTTGAATCACCACACTCATGACAGTGCGGTGTTCCTCGTCGATGGAAGCGCCGTCGAGCGCCTCCAACAAATTATCCAGCGCCTCCGGTTGGACGGAGGCCGCCGGCGTCGCTGTCTTGCCCTTCTCACGAGGGGGCCGCCCGCCAGACTCCGGAACCACTAAAGGTTCCGGTACGGAGTCCGGTCCGAAGTCCGGGAGGCTGCCTTGCGGCACCTCTGGGACCTCCTCCTCCTGGCGGGTCCCCTTCTGGGACCCTACCTCGACGTCGTCTGCGTCACGGGGGGAGGAGGCAGTCGGAAGTGAAGCGCTATTCACATCCGACGAACCCAAGGACCCGCTCGACGAAGCGGGGAGATCATCCTTGGGCGGACTACAGAGTTGTATGCGGCGTTAGAAGACACTATGTGACAAAAAGAAAAATTATGAGTTATTCAGGAGTCCGGACACTTACGATCTCGCCAGGGGCTTGGCCCTCGAGGGCCACTCCTCGTCGCCGTCGTTGGCGTTGGTGGAACAGTCCGGGGGAAGGGTCCTTCCTTTCTTGGACCCTTCAGCCTCCCCCGTTGGGGAAGCCTTCCTCTTCCTCTCTCCCCCCGCTAGGGGAGAGGCCTCTTTCTTCTCCTCCCCATCTTCGTGGGAGGAGTCCGCCTCGGAGTCATCGGACGATGAGTCCGATAACACCTGGCGCCGGGAACTCCTCCGAGTTCCCGTGGCCTTCTTCTTGGCCTTCTTCTCCGGCACCACATAAGGCGCCGGGACCAGCAGCCCTGTCAAACGGGCATCCGCTGGGTCTTCTGGAAGGGGAGCTGGACAGTTAACCTGTCCGGACGTCTTCTGCCAGGCCTGTTAAAGGTATTGGGAGTTTAGATCCCACATAGAGTCAAACTATGGAAAGCAAGTGTCCCGTAAAGGATAATATAGCTTACCTCGCCAGCCGGACGCTGCGAGCTGAATCCGCGATCTTCGGTAGCGGATGCGGGTGCCTCGGCGCCCTTGAACAACACCCTCCAGGCCTCTTCGTACGTAGTGTCGAAGAGCCTGCTCAAGGTCTAGTGCTGCACCGGATCGAACTCCCACAGGTTGAAATCCTGCTGTTGGCACGGGAGAATCCGGCGGATGAGCATGACCTGGACCACGTTGACAAGCTTGAGCTTCTTGTTCACCAGGGTTTGGAGACAGGATTGGAGTCCGGTCAGCTCCTCCGAATCGCCCCACAACAGGCCCTTCTCTTTCCAGGAGGTGAGCCGCGTGGGGATGCCAGATCTGAATTCGAGGGCCGTTGCCCATTCAGGGTCACGCGGTTCGGTGATATAGAACCACCCCGATTGCCACCCTTTGATGGTTTCCACGAAGGCGCCCTCGAGCCAGGTGACATTGGGCATCTTGCCCACCATGGCGCCTCCGCACTCCGCTTGGCTGGCGCCCACTACCTTCGGCTTGACATTGAAGGTCTTTAGCCATAAGCCGAAGTGGGGCTGGATGCAGAGGAAGGCCTCGCACACGACGATAAACGCCGAGATGTTGAGGATAAAATTCGGGGCGAGATCATGGAAATCCAGGCCATAGTAGAACATGAGCCCCCGGAAAAAGGGGTGGAGTGGGAAGCCCAGTCTGCTGAGGAAATGGGGAAGGAATACCACCCTCTCATGGGGCCCGGGGGTGGGGACGAGCTGCCCCTCGTCGGGGAGCCGGTGCGCGATATCGCTGGACAAATATCCGGCCTTGCGCAGCTTCTTGACGTGCCCCTCCGTGACGGAGGAGGCCATCCACTTGCCTCCCGCTCCGGACATGGTTGGAGAAGGTTGAGGTGAGATGTGCGGACTTGGGCGCTGGAGCTCGAGTGCGCAGAGATGGATAAGCAAAGGAGGAAGAAGGCGTAGGTGAAAAGGTGGATCTTTATCCCCTATATATGAGCAGACGAAACTATGTGTCCCCATCGGCCCAGTAAAACTCGCTTATCTCCCAAGCGCCGCGATCAATGGCGTGGTTGGGTTACCCACGTCCGTATTGATGAGAATCCCGGAATAAGGGGACACGATCTCTGCTTTGACAAGACGTGCCAAGGAAACTGCTTCGCTAAACGCGCTAAGGTGGAGCAATAAAAATAATTCGAATAAAGGTTTGGCCGTGGCGTGATGTCATGCCACGAAATACGTCAGCAGATTGAACTTGTGTAAATATTATTCTCTCTACGGTAGTATGTGGAATTTATTTTGCAGAGCTGGACACTATCCTGGTGTTCAAAATCTTCTATGAATTATTCGGAGGAGGAACCCGCCTTGCAATGCCGAAGACAATATGCGCGCCGGACTCGTCGTCATTGAAGCCTGGTTCAGGGGCTACTGAGGGAGTCCTGGACTAGGGGGTGTTCGGATAGCCGAACTATCATCATTGGCCGGACTCCAAGACTATGAAGATACAAGATTGAAGACTTTGTCCCGTGTCCGGATGGGACTTTCCTTGGCGTGGAAGGCAAGCTTGGCGATACGGATATGTAGATCTCCTACCATTGTAACCGACTCTGTGTAACCCTAGCCCTCTCCGGTGTCTATATAAACTGGAGGGTTTTAGTCCGTAGGACACACAACAATCATACCATAGGCTAGCTTCTAGGGTTTGGCCTCCTTGATCTCGTGGTAGATCTATTGTTGTACTACCCATATCATCAATATCAATCAAGCAGGAGTAGGATTTTACCTCCATCGAGAGGGCCCGAACCTGGGTAAAAACATCGTGTCCCTTGTCTCCTGTTACCATCCGCCTAGACGCACAGTTCGGGACCCCCTACCCGAGATCCGCCGGTTTTGACACCGACAATGATGCTTATGATGAAACTACTTCTTTGCTTGATAATACTGTGCCACTAGGTGAATTTCTTGATGAATAACTTGCTAGGGTTAGAGGGAATGAAATTACTAAAATTGATGATATTATTGAAATTGAAGATTATGGTTCTCCCCTAGATATGAATTGCCTGTTGTACTTGAGGGTTATGTTATGGATGAAGAAACTGCTAGAAACTTCTTTGCTTGCACTGATAGAGAAGATCTTAAAAACTGTTAGCTAAGCGGAAAGAAAAATCCTTGAATGCTAGAATGAAATATGATCCCAATTTTGCTACTTCACCTATCTTTGTTACTAATAAGGATTATGAATTCTCTGCAGATCCTGAGTTAATTACTTTGGTTGAATCTGATCCTTCTATGGTTATGAATCTGAAACTATTGTGGCACATCTTACTGAATTGAATGATATAGCCACCCTATTTGCTCATGAGGAGAAAATTTGCTACTACTATATTCTCAAATTGTTTCCTTTCTCATTAAAGGGTGATGCTAAGTTATGGTTTACTTCTCCTGCTCCTGGTTGTGTGCCTAGTCCCCAGGATATGATTTACTACTTCTCTCAAAAATATTTCTCTGCTCATAAGAAACAAGCTGCCCTGCGGGAAATATTTAACTTTGTGCAAATTAAAGAAGAGAGTCTCCCACAAGCTTGGGGAGGCTTCTCCAATTACTTAATGATTTGCCTGATCATCCTCTCAAGAAAAATGAAATACTTGATATCTTTTATAATGGACTAAACGATGCTTCCAGAGACCACCTGTATAGTTGTGCTGGTTGTGTTTTCAAGGAAAGAATTGTTGAGCAAGCCGAATTGCTATTGAATAATATATTGAGTAATGATAATGATTGGACACTTCCTGAACCAACTCCTAAGCCAACTCTGAAGAAAAGGGGTATTCTATTTCTCAGTCCTGAAGATATGCAAGAGGCAAAGAAATCTATGAAAGAAATAGGTATTAAAGCTGAAGATGTTAAGAATCTACCGGCTATTGAAGAAATACATGGTCTTGATAACCTGACACAGGTAGTAGAGGTAAACTCTCTCCATAGATTTGATGAAGGTGATATTCCTCATAATAAGTCTGCTAGTCAATGCTTGGATGAGTTCGATAATTTTATTGTTAAACAAGAAAACTTCAATGCTTATGTTAGTAGACAATTGAAACGTAATGCTTACATGCTTGAACACTTGAGTGATATGTCTAGAGTTAAAAATGATCTTAAGCTTATTAGTAAGCATGCTTCCGTGGTTACAACTCAAGTAGAACAAGTACTTAAGGCACAAGATGATTTGCTTAATGAGTTAAATAGTAAGAACAATGATAATGATGTTAGGGTTATGACTGGAGGTGGTAAGATGACTGTCGGTGTCAAAACCGGCGGATCTCGGGTAGGGGGTCCCGAACTATGCATCTAGGCGGATGGTAACAGGAGACAAGGGACACGACGTTTTTTACCCAGGTTCGGGCCCTCTCGATGGAGGTAAAACCCTACTCCTGCTTGATTGATATTGATGATATGGGTAGTACAAGAGTGGATCTACCACGAGATCAAGGAGGCTAAACCCTAGAAGCTAGCCTATGGTATGATTGTTGTAATGGTTGTTCTGTCCTACGGACTAAAACCCTCCGGTTTATATAGACACCGGAGAGGGCTAGGGTTACACAGAGTCAGTTACAATGGTAGGAGATCTACATATCCGTATCGCCAAGCTTGCCTTCTACGCCAAGGAAAATCCCATCCGGACACGGGACGAAGTCTTCAATCTTGTATCTTCATAGTCTTAGAGTCTGGCTGACGATGATAGTCCGGCTATCCGGACACCCCCTAGTCCAGGACTCCCTCAGTAGCCCCTGAACCAGGCTTCAATGACGATGAGTCCGGCGCGCATATTGTTCGGCATTGCAGGGAGGGTTCCTCCTCCGAATAATTCATAGAAGATTGTAAACACCAGGATAGTGTCCGGCTCTACAAAATGATTTCCACATTCCACCGTAGAGAGAATATTATGTACACAAGTTCAATCTGCTGACGTATCTTGTAGCATGACGTCACGCCACTACCAAGCCTTTACTTGAATCATTTTTTATTATACCACCTTAGCACGTTTAGCGAAGCGGTTTCCTTGGCACGTCTTGTCGAAGCAGAGATCGTGTTCCCCTTATTCCGGGATCCTCATCAATACGGACGTGGGTAACCCAACCGCGCCATTGATGGTGGCGCTTGGGAGATAAGCGAGTTTTACCAGGCCGGTGGGGACGCATAGTTTCCGTCCGCCCATATATAAGGGGATAAGGATCCACCCTTTTTACCTACGCCTTCTTCCTCCTTTGCTTATCCATCTCCGCGCACTCTCGAGCTCCAACGCCCAAGTCCGCGCATCTCGTCTCGACCTTCTCCGACCATGTCCGGAGCGGAAGGCAAATGGCTGGCCTCCTCCGTGACGGAGGAGCACATCGCAAAACTGCACAGCGCCGGATACCTTTCCGGCGACATCGCGCACCGGCTGCCCAACAAGGGGCAGCTCATCCCCACCCCCAGGCCCCATGAGAGGGTCGTATTCCTTCCCCACTTCCTCCGCGGACTGGGCTTCCCGTTGCATCCCTTTGTCCGGGGGCTCATGTACTATTACGACCTGGATTTCCACGACCTGGCGCCAAACTTCATCCTCAACATCTCGGCGTTTATCATCGTGTGCGAGGCCTTCCTCTGCATCCAGCCCCACTTCGGCTTGTGGCTCAAGACCTTCAACGTCAAGACGAAGGTGGTGAAGGGCACTCAAGCGAAGTGCAGAGGTGCCATGTTGGGCAAGATGCCCAACGTCATCTGGCTCGAAGGGGCCTTCGTGGAGTCCGTCAAGGGGTGGTAATCGGGGTGGTTCTACATCACCGAGCCGCGCGACCCTAAGTGGGCAGGGGCCCCCGAGTTCAGATCTGGTATCCCTATGCAGCTCACCTCCTGGAAAGACAAGGGCTTGCTATGGGGCAGTTCGGAGGAGCTGACAGGACTCCAGTCCTGTCTTCAGACCCTGGTGAACAAGAAGCTTAGGCTTGTCAATGTGATCCAGGTCATGCTCATCCGCCGGATCCTCCCCTGCCAACAACGGGCCTTCAATCTGTGGGTGTTTGATCCGGCACAGCACCGGACTCTGAGCGGGCTCTTCGACACGACGTATGAAGCCGTCTGGAGGGTGCTGTTCAAGGGCAAAGAAGCCCCAGCGTCCGCGACTGAGGATCCCGGATTCAGCACCAAGCGCCCGGCCGGTGAGGTAAGCTTCGTTATCCTCTATGGGACAGTTGTTTTCTTTCATAGTTTGACTCTATATGGGATCTAAAACTCCCAATGCCTTTGACAGGACTGGCAGAGGACGTCCGGACAGGTAGACTGTCCGGATCCCCTTCCTGAAGACCCAGCGGATGCCCGCTTAACGGGGCTACTGGTCCCGGCACTCTATGTGGTGCCGGAGAAGAAGGCCAAGAAGAAGGCCACGGGAACTCGAAGAAGTTCCCGGCGCCAGGTGATATCGGACTCATCGTCCGATGGCTCCGAGGCGGACTCCTCCCCCGAAGACGAGGAGGATAAAGAGGACTCTCTCCCAGAGGAGGGAGAGAGGAAGAGGAAGGCCTCCCCGACAGGGGAGGCTGAAGGGTCCAAGAGGGGAAGAACTATTCCCCCGGACGGCTCCGCCAATGCCAACATTGGCGACGAAGAGTGGCCCTCAAGGTCCAGGCCTCCGGCAAGATCGTAAGTATCCGGATTCCTGAATGGTTTGTAATTTCTTTTGTGCCACATAGTGTCCTTCTAATGCCGCACACTGCCTGCAGTCCGGCCGATGATGATCTCCCCGCTTCATCGAGCGGGTCGTTGGCTCCGTCGGATGTGGATTCCATCCCGACTGCCTCCACCCCCCGCGACACTAAGGACGCCGAGGTGGGATCCCAGGAAGGGACCCATCAGGAGGAGGCTCCGGAGGCGCCGCAAGGCAGCCTCCCGGACTTTGCACCGGACTCCACGCCGGAACCCGCAGTGGTTCCGGAGTCCGGCAGGCGGCCCCTTCGCAAGAAGGGCAAGACCGTGACGCCGGCGGCCCCCGTCCAACCGGAGGCGCCGGACAACTTGCTGGAGGCGCTCAAAGGCGCTTCCATCAAGGAAGAACACCGCACTATTATGAGTGCAGTGGTTCAGAAGGTTCAGCTCGCCAAGAGCGGGCTGACCGAAGCCTGTAGTAGCCTTCTAATAGGCTTTGAGTTAAGAAGTTAAAATTATGTAATGTAATACCGCATAGACAGTAGCCCCTGATGCTCGGTTCGGTGTTCGGAAAGAAAAGCCGGACTGAGGATCTAAAAAGATATACGCAGGGTTGCTAAAAATTATGTCAATATGGGTTTGCAGGCTGCGCTGCTGACCTCTGCCGCACTGACTGCGAAGGTCGGTGCTTTGAAGCAGGACCTCGAGCGGTCCGAGCAAGAGCTCGGCCGTGCCAAGAAGCAACTCGAGGATAAAGAAGGTGAGTAACACCACTTTCAATAGTTACCTTATAGAAAAGGATTTAGGTTGCAATAAAAATAACAAGGATAACGTGGGTACTGCAGGGGCCATGAATGAGTTGGCAACCCTGAAGGAGGCTATGTCCGCGGCCGAACGCAATGCAGCCGCGGAACGGGCAGAGCGAGAGAAGCAGGAGGCGCGGGTGGCGGAGGTGCGGCAAGAGCTCCAGGCTCTCATGGAAAAGCATGAGAGTTTGGAGCACGACTCAAAGACTCGAGAGTCCGAGCTTGCCTCGGCTCTCGAAAGTGCCAAATCCGCCAAGGCCGAGGCCCATAAGGCCCTTCAGGAGGTTGAGGATGTGAAGAAAATAGTGGCGGGTAAGGCATTTTTCATGCAAAGCAAGCATGTTAATGTAAACTTCCTGATACTTACCCGAATTCGGAGCTCTCCAGGAGCGTTTGCAGATCTGCCTCGCAGTGTGTCCGATGCCGCCGCATTCTACCGAGCCGAGGAGGGGAGCTCAACGGAGAAGGTCTTCTGGTCTCAGTACGCTGAGGCCGGCCATCCGGTGCCCCTAGCGACCAGCTGAAGCAGCTGGTCGAGCTCCACAAGGTAGCCGAGCAGGCCATGAAGGGCCTCATAGTCCGACTGTGGCCTGGAGAGGCCATGCCTGGGAGCTACTACGGCCTCGTGCGGCGGCTGGTGGATGCGTGCCCCTGGGTGGAGGTCATCAAGCGCTCCGCCTGTATTGAAGGTGCTCGTCGGGCCCTTGCCCGCGCAAAGGTGCACTGGGGCAGGCTGGATGTGGAGAGGCTTATTACTGACGCGCCGCCAGCGGGTAAGGAGTATCGTATGCCCGAGATGTACTATAAGACTGTCCTGAAGGGTGCCCGCAAGATTGCCGATGAGTGCCCCAGAGATGTAATTATTGAGTGAACTCGCAATGTGTTATCCTGTGCGCTGAAAACTTTGTTCATATGCGCTAAGCAACGCTTGTTTGATTTAAAATATTACCTTCTGTGCGGCCGTTTATAAAATCTGAGAGATGGCAAGTCGTCGGCTTCAGCCCCCATGCCACTAGTGCTGGGGTGTTCGGGATAAACTTGAGCACTCTTGTTCCCATTTTTGGGTCCATCTAGGGAGACGCTCAACACAACGAACAAGGCAACCGGACTTATAATGCTTGAACACTCTCACTTAGCCATAGAATTCTACAATTTTAAATTTCGGCAAAGCCTCTAGTATTCGGAAGACCGAGTTCGGGGCGCTATCCACGCCTTGGCCAGACATTATCCGGTTCTTCGCTCGAAGCGGCATAAGTCTTTAGGGACTCGAAAAGACCTCTCGAACAGCGACCAGTCTCTCGCCTTATCATGCCAGTCAGTTTTAGCTTTCTCCATTGAGGCGCTCGCCCAGCTCAACTGGGGCGCAATCGCAGTGGTTCTCCCAGTGCTACCTTAGCCGACAGAACGGAACGTAAGGTACCAAAACATGGGAGCCGGGCAAACCCAACTATTGACCCAAGACATGGTTCGGAGCCGATTCATATAATGCTATAAGTTCGGGGTGCCGCACTTGTGAAAGTGTTCAGACTTATCACACCATAATGCGGGGAACATAAGCCCCTGGTGTATTCGGCCGTACCAGAATATACGGGTGCAAGATGTCATTAATGAACAAATATGTAAAGTAATGCAATTATAGGCAAAAAGTGCTGCATTATTTATTTAAGGAATTCTGCTATGAGTGCGGAATGATACAAATAGTGCGGTAAGCAAGGGATTGGACTAATTAAACATGTCCCCCTCCAGGGGTGGGCTGCGGACTGGTGTGTATAATCAAATTTAATGCTCATAATGGAGACCACCTGAGTGTTTGTCGCAGCCTTTTTCCCTCCCTGGCTGTTGCATCGTGAGTTCGGCGGGTTCGCCGCCGGACAGGGCCTCTGGTGAATGGAGTCCTGTGTATAAAAAGAAGGAAAATAAAAATAAAAAGAGCGACACACTTGGGAGCCCCTGCTGTGGTCGAGCCGCACTCTGGGTCTGTTGTGGTCGTGCCCCTCCCCCTATGCCCATGGTATCTCCAGAGCGTAATGATGTACGCGGAGGGCTTGTCTTGCGATCATGCGAGGGCTGGGGTTGGGGCCGCATTGCTACGCGTGCTCGGAACGTGCCAGGTGATCTTGATTGATGTTGCTCCGGGCACGTTTGGCCGTGTCCGGTCGTTTAATGGCCGGACTCGAAAATTGCCTTAGAAGGCTGCTCTGTACTTCTGCCGCGAGAGCCGCCGTATGTTCCTCCGTTCGGAGGGAGCGTTCCGTATTTCTGTTGACCGAGATGACTCCACGAGGGCCTGGCATCTTGAGCTTGAGGTATGCGTAATGCGGCACCGCGTTGAACTTTGCGAACGCGGTTCGTCCGAGCAAAGCGTGATAGCCGCTGCGGAACAGGACTATGTCGAAGATTAACTCCTCGCTCTGGAAATTATCCGGGGATCCGAAGACCACTTCCAGTGTGACTGAGCCTGTACAATTGGCCTCAACACCTGGTATGACGCCTTTGAAGGTCGTATTTGTAGGTTTAATCCTTGAGGGGTCCCATCTTGCGCACTGTATCCTGATAAAGCAGGTTCAGGCTACTGCCGCCGTCCATCAGGACTCTTGTGAGGTGAAATCCATCGACGATTGGGTCTAAAACCAATGCGACGAATCCGCCATGGCGGATACTGGTCGGATGGTCTCTTCGATCGAAAGTGATCGGGCAAGAGGACCATGGATTGAACTTCGGGGCGACTGGCTCCATCGCATATACGTCCCTGAGTGCACGCTTCTGCTCCCTTTTGGGTATGTGGGTTGCGTATATCATGTTCACTGTCCGCACTTGTGGGGGGAAGCCCCTTGTCATTGTTTTCGGCAATTAATTTGCCTGCCTGCTTGAATACCCAACAATCTCTGTTGGTGTGGTTAGCTGGTTTTTCGGGGGTGCCATGTATCTGGCAAGAGCGGTCGAGTATTCGGTCCAAATTGGACGGACCCGGAGTGGTTCTTTTGAATGGCTTCTTCCGCTGACCGGGTTTAGAGCCTCGGAATCCGGCGTTGACTGCCGTATCCTCATTGTTATCGCCGTTAACGCGGCGTTTGTTTTTGCTTCGACGCGACCTGCCGTTGTGGTCCTTAGTATCCGGACTGCCAGCATTTTTACTGAGGTTGTTGCTGCGAGCTAGCCAGCTATCCTCTCCCGCACAGAAGCGGGTCATTAATGATGTGAGGGCTGCCATGGATTTCGGCTTTTCCTGTCCTAGGTGCCGGGCTAGCCACTCGTCGTGGATGTTATGTTTGAAGGCTGCGAGGGCCTCTGCATCCGGACAGTCGACGATTTGATTTTTCTTTGTTAAGAACCGTGTCCAGAATTGCCTGGCCGATTCGCCTGGCTGCTGAATTATGTGGCTAGGTCATCGGCGTCCGGTGGTCGCACATATGTGCCGTGGAAGTTGTCGAGGAATGCGGCTTCCAGGTCCTCCCAACACCCAATTGACTCTGCGGGCAGGCTGTTAAGCCAATGACGAGCTGGTCCTTTAAGCTTGAGCAGGAGATATTTGATGGCGTGGAGATCGTCACCGCGGGCCATATGGATATGAAGGAGATAATCTTCGATCCAAACCGCGGGGTCTGTTGTGCCATCGTAGGATTCAATGTTTACGGGTTTAAACCCTTCAGGGATTTGATGATCCATTACTTCGTCAGTGAAGCATAGCGGGTGTGCGGCGCCTCTGTATTGAGCAATATCACGACGTAGCTCAAGGGAGCGTTGTCTGCTGTGTTCGGCCCGGCCGGAGTTGTTGTATCCGGCGCGACGGTATTCGTCGTGGGTCGTGGGGCGCCCTCGTGATCCATAGATAGATCTGGATTGTCTTGCCTTGTCCTCCAATATATCCCGTAAGTCCGGCGCGTTCCCCCGTGGCTTCGTATTTTTCGAGCGATGCCGGTGTACGGTCTTGATGGAGGGCCTGGATGCCTCTTTGTCGCGACCACGGGGTGGTCGGTCGGCCGTATTGTGCGCTGGTGATGAAGGTATGTATGCTTCCTCCTCTAATCGGGGGAGCAACTTGCGTTTTGGGTAGCTCTTGGAGGGGCGTTTGAGTTCATACTCTTCGGCCGCGAGGACCTCGGTCCATCTGTCGGCCAGCAGGTCTTGATCAGCTTGAAGCTGCTGCTGCTTTTTCTTTAGGCTATTTGCTGTGGCCATTAGCCTGCGTTTGAAACGCTCTTGTTCGACGAGATCCTCAGGCACGACGAATTCGTCGTCGTCGAGGCTTGCCTCGTCTCCGGAGGGAGGTATGTAATTATCATCCTCGACCTCTTCGTCTGCCGCTCTCTCGTGAGGGCTTGCTTCTGCGTCCTCCTGCGCGGAATCTTGCAGGAGGGGATTGTCTTCGGCACTTTCTGGGGTGTTATTATCTCCTGTGCCGGAATCTCCATTCTTGCTTTGGTGGGATTTAGAGCGGCGCCGCTAACGTCGGTGCTTGGGCGGTTTCTTTAAGGAATCTGCCTCCGCTGCTTCTTCGCCGTCCCCATCTTTTGGGGTGTCCACCATGTATATGTCATATGACGAGGTGGTCTTCCAGTGCCCTGTAGGCGCTGGTTCTTGATCGTCTCCGGCATCGTCGTCCATACCGTCGATGTCTTCCGAGTCGTAGTCTAGCATGTCGGTTAGATCGTCGACAGTTGCTACGAAGTGGGTGGTGGGTGGGGTTTGAATTTCTTCGTCGTCCACATCCCAACCATCCTGGCCGTAGTCCGGCTAGGGCTCTCCGGATAGCGAGATATGTTTTAGAGAATTTAGGATGTCGCCAAAGGGTGAGTGCTGAAAGATGTCCGCGGCGGTGAACTCCATGATCGGCGCCCAATCGCATTCGATTGGCAGGGGCGCAGGAGGTTCGGAGTCCGGCAGGGAGTCCGGCACCTCGGAGTCACGAGCTTTATAAGGGACGAGGTCAGTGTTCGGCTCCATCGCCGTGGAAGTTGCAGCTCCCGAGGCGGTGTCCAGCCACCCGTCCTCGATCTGCGCAATCGGCTCCGAATTATGGGTCGGTGCGGATTCGTGTGCGACCTCCAAAGTACTGCCCGGCGGCAGGGCTAGATCATACCCATCACAACAGTGCGGCACGCTCGGCTGCGGCTTGGATCCGTCGAAGATTAAGTCTCCGTGGATATCCGCCGTGAAGTTTAGGCTTCCAAATCTGACCTAATGGCCAGGGGCATAGCTTTCGATCTACTCCAGATGGCCAAGTGAATTGGCCTGCAGTGCGAAGCCGCCGAATACGAAGATCTGTCCGGGGAGAAAAGTCTCACCGGTGATGTTGATTGAAGAAGCCATCAAGCCTATCGGTGATGACACAGAGGAACTCTCAATGAAAGCACCAATGTCGGTGTCAAAACCAGCGGATCTCGGGTAGGGGGTCCCGAACTGTGCGTCTAGGCGGATGGTAACAGGAGACAAGGGACACGATGTTTTTTACCCAGGTTCGGGCCCTCTCGATGGAGGTAAAACCCTACTCCTGCTTGATTGATATTGATGATATGGGTAGTACAAGAGTGGATCTACCACGAGATCAAGGAGGCTAAACCCTAGAAGCTAGCCTATGGTATGATTGTTGTAATGGTTGTTCTGTCCTACGGACTAAAACCCTCCGGTTTATATAGACACCGGAGAGGGCTAGGGTTACATAGAGTCGGTTACAATGGTAGGAGATCTACATATCCGTATTGCCAAGCTTGCCTTCCACGCCAAGGAAAATCCCATCCGGACACGGGACGAAGTCTTCAATCTTGTATCTTCATAGTCTTGGAGTCCGGCTGACGATGATAGTCCGGCTGTCCGGACACCCCCTAGTCCAGGACTCCCTCAATGACCCAGGAACCTTTGTATCCTGAGGGCCATCCTAAGAGAGTTGAGCAAGATTCTCAGAGAATTAATACTGATGTACCTAGTCCTTCTAATAAAAGAAAAAGGAAACTGATAGGACTTTGCATGCTTCTAGTGAACCTGCTATAGATACACCTGAGAATCCCAATGATATTTCTATTTCTGATGCTGAGACACAATCTGGTGATGAACATGAACCTAGTGATAATGTTAATAATGATGTTCATGTTGATGCTCAACCTAGCAATGATAATGATGTAAAGATTGAACCTACTGTTGATCTTGATAACCCACAATCAAAGAATCAACGTTATGATAAGAGAGACTTTGTTGCTAGGAAACATGGTAAAGAGAGAGAACCATGGGTTCAGAAACCCATGCCCTTTCCTCCTAAGCCATCCAAGAAAAAGGATGATGAGGATTTTGAGCGCTTTGCTAAAATGATTAGATCTGTCTTCTTGCGTATGCGTTTGACTGATATGCTTAAAATGCCTTGTCGGTGTCAAAACCGGCAGATCTCAGGTAGGGGGTCCCGAACTGTGCGTCTAGGCGGATGGTAACAGGAGACGAGGGACACGATGTTTTTACCCAGGTTCGGGCCCTCTCGATGGAGGTAAAACCCTACATCCTGCTTGATTAATATTGATGATATGGGTAGTACAAGAGTAGATCTACCACGAGATCAAGGAGGCTAAACCCTAGAAGCTAGCCTATGGTATGATTGTTGTAATGTATGTTGTCCTACGGACTAAAGCCCTCTGGTTTATATAGACACCGGAGGAGGCTAGGGTTACACAGAGTCGGTTACAATGGTAGGAGATCTACATATCCGTATTGCCAAGCTTGCCTTCCACGCCAAGGAAAGTACCATCCGGACACGAGCCGGAGTCTTCAATCTTCTATCTTCGTAGTCTTGGAGTCCGGCGGATATTGATAGTCCGGCTGTCCGGACACCCCCTAGTCCAGGACTCCCTCAGTAGCCCCTGAACCAGTCTTCAATGACGATAAGTCCGGCGTGCATAATGTTCGGCATTGCAAGGCGGGTTCCTCCCTTGAGTAATCCAGAGAAGATAATGAACACCAGGATAGTGTCCGGCTCTGCAAAAATAATTTCCACATTCCACCGTAGAGAGAATAAAATTTACACTAGCTCAACCTGCTGACGTATTATGCGGCGTGACATCACACCGCTACCAAGCCTTTGTTTAAATCGTTTTTTACTATACCACCTCAGCACGTTTAGCGAAGCGGTTTCCTTGGCACGTCTTGTCGAAGCAGAGATCGTGTTTCCCTTATTCCGGGATCCTCAACCATGTCCGGCTCCGGCCTCCAGGGCCGGTGGATGCCCTCCTCCGTCACGGAGGAGGACATATTGAAGTTGCGTGAAGCCAAGTACCTGGCCTACGAGGTCTCGCATAGGTTGCCTGCCCAAGGGCAGGCCGTGCCCGCCCCCGAGCCCGGTGAATACGTCGTTTTCGTATCCCACCTCCGTCGGGGTTTAGGCTTCCCAACGGATCCCTTCGTGAGAGGGCTCCTGTTCTACTACGGGCTGGACTTTCATGACTTGGCTCCGGAGTCCATCCTCCACATCTCCGCATTCATTATCGTCTGCGAAGCCTTCCTCCGCGTCATTCCCCACTTCGGCCTATGGCTGAAGACCTTCAAGGTGGGGCCGAAGATGATCGGGGGGCGTCAAGCGGAGTGCGGCGGGGCGACCATAAGCAAGAAGGTCGATGCCCCGTGGCCTGAGAGTTCCTTCCAAGAGGAACTTGGACTGTGGCAGCAGGAGTGGTTCTATATCACCGCTCCAAGGGGCAGCAGGCAAAAGCCGCCGCCCTCATTCCGCCCGGGACCTCCACGCCAACTGATGTCGTGGGTCAACCAAGGGCTCAACTGGGGGCCGTCCGAAGACGTGCCCTCACTGCAGGGCCGGATTCGAGATCTCCAAGCGAGGGAGATCGACCTGATCAAGGTGATGCAGGTTATGCTAATCAGGCATCTCCTGCCCTGTAAACGCCGTCCTCTCCGTCTATGGGAGTTCAACCCGGAGGGACCTCGGATTCTCCAACACTTCATGGGTGCGACACCCGTGGAGATGTACAAGTTGTTCTTCGGACCGCAGGTGGCGTGTCCGGATTTAGCCGAGGATGCAGGTCTAAGCCGCGATCGCCCGGATACTCAGGTAAGTAGCTCAGAGTCCGGACATTCTGTTTATGTGCCTTTCTAAAGTTCGCCTCCTGACCCTTTGTTCTTTTACAGGAATGGGTGGCGCGATCAAGGCTGATAAGGTGTCCGGCCCCCCTCCCAGAGACCGCACTGGAGCCCGTGCTGGTCAGAATGTTGGAGGTTGCGCCCACAGAAGGGGGCGACGGGGAAAACAGAGGAGCTAATATTTCGCCCAAAGGGGCGACCGAAGAGGGGGGAACCAAGAATCCCTCCCTTCAGGGGGAGAAGAGGACCGCCTCCGAAGATCCGGAGGCCACAGCCCCTAAGCGTGGGAAGAAATCTTCACCGGGGGGTCCGGCGTCCGGAGAGAATCCGGGCGCGCAATCATCGCCGAAGGACCAGCCCTCCAATGAGCCGTGAGTATAAAAGAGAAAGTTAATTAATAAGGAAATACCTTCATTTGTGCTTCTGTGGGTAACCGAAATATTTATATTGCAGTTCGGATCTGCAGCCTTCCCAGATGAGTTCATCTTCGGGGGACCTTCTTCCGGAGATGATGGAGAGTGACACGCCTCCGTCTGCAGCGCCGCCAGATGAGGCAGGCGAACCCGAGGTGTCGTCACGGAGGGTATCCCCGAGTCCGGAGGGGCCAGAGAGTTCGGCACCTACTAGTGTCCGGCCGGGAGAACTGAAGAATCTGCTTGAGAGGGCGTCCATTTCAGAAGATCACCGTGCGTTAATGCGTATGGTGATTGGAAGGATTTCGTCCGCCGAAAGCGGATTGCGTAATGCCGCCGTGAGTTTGCTGGCGGGATTTGAGGTATGCAAAAATGACGCATCCTTTTGTCTTTTAACAATTTTGCACATAAAAATGCGCCCTGTATAGATAGTAGCCCCTGAGACTCGGTAGGTTGTCGGAAACGACAGCGTGCCGAGGATCGAAATCTCGAAATCTCAAGTAATGAATACCGCCGTCCCTAAGCAGGTGGCAGATAGTCCGAGGGCCAGCCGGACTAATGAGTTTGCCGAACTAAGTCGGCAACTTGACATGGCGGATGCTGATATCGCGCTTGTCAACCAGCGACTTGACGAGTCGCAAGGTAAATGAATTCTCCGCAGTTGCTTTATTTAAGGGGGTCGAAGCCCTCCTCTGATAAATTGTATGTTGTTGTACAGACGGTGCTGCTGCTGTGGAGAGCCTTCGGGCCGAACTTGCTCGAGTTAAGGAGCAAGCCCGAAGGAGTGACGCGGCTGCCTCGAAGGCGGCCGAAGAGTTGAAAGCCGAAAAGGCTGCGCACTGCCTAAGCAGGGCGGAGGTGGCCGAATTGGCCAAGAAGGTAAAGGATGCTGCCGACCGCTATGAGGCTCTTGAAAAGGAGCGCTTATCTGAGCGGGAAGATCTGAAGAAGGCCACCGCCGAAGCCAAGGATGCCCGCTCTGCAATGCGGGCTATGAAAGAGGAACTGCGCCAGGCCAGAGAGATCGTGGCTAGCAAGCCTGTTCCGCTGCGTCGCCGGTTTATGGATGCAAAGTATGCTCAATTTGAGCGGCTGTGGAGTCCGGAGGATCCGTATATGGACTTAGCTGCAAGTGCGGCTGATGCCGTTAAGCACTTCCGGAGCCAGGGGGATCACGAGACAGAAGAGCTGTATTGGTCTCAATTCCACAGTCCGGATCGCTCCCTTCCATTGACGGACCGGTTGGCCGAATGGGCCGAGCTAAATAGATTGTCCGGACTTGCCATGACTGACATCGTGGCCCATGTCTGGCCAGAGAGGTCCAAGGCGACGAGCTACTTCGGCTTACTGCAGCAATTCCTTGGAGCGGTGCCGCATATAAAGGACATGAAGCGGTCGGCCTGCATCGAGGGCACGCGGATGGCTCTTGCCCGTGTGAAGGTGCATTGTCCGGAGATGGATGCCACCGCTGTTGCCACCCAGGGTTCGGATGAAAGCCGGCTCCCTGTCGAGCACTACTTCGGGGAAGTTATGCGTGGCGCTCGTATAATAGAGTCGCAGTGCTCGAAAAACATCACGTTCAAATGAACGTATTAGCTTGTAAATCAATGATTATGTTATAACTGCTTTTTATACTTGTGCGTCCCAAGTAATAAAACTTCTCCTGTGCGGCCATTTACATATACTTTTGTATAACCTGAAAGATTGCAGTCTTCGGCTTCAGCCCCCATGCACAGGGTGCGGGGGTGTTCGCAAAAATAGCGCGTTTTCACACTTAATCCGACGTCTCGGTCCTGTTTAAGGAGGTGGTAGCGTAGCGAACTAGGCAATCCGGACTATAATGCTTTATCACTTTCACTTAGCCAGTGGAGCTCGAGGGTGGGGCTACGATATAGCCCCTGGTGGCACCGCGCATCTCCGGATTCGGGGTGCGTATGTGCCTGACCGGGAAACGGTCCTTCGTCAAAGCGGGGAATTCTAAACATTCCGATAGTCGATCGAGTGGCTGACCAGACTCTCGCTGTATCATGACAGTCAGTTTTCGGCTTTCTCTACTGAGGTGCTCGCCCAGCCGAACTGGGGCACAATCGCAGTAGTTCTCCTGGTGCCGCGTTAGCCGATGATACGGAACGTAAGGCAGCAAAACACAGGAGCCGAGCAAACCCAACATTTGACCAAAGACATGATTCGGAGCTGATGCATATAATGCCTAACTCGAGACGCCGAACACTCCCTAAGGTGTTCGGTCTTTATAATAATGGGCAGAACGATGCCCTAAGCCCCTAGTGTCCAGGTACGGGCATGGTCTTCTGACGCGGCCGATACCAAAGCGTCAGGCTCCGCTTTGGCTATAGGAAGAAACCAAGGGAGAGTAACAACAAGAGACAGTAAAAAAGGTATACGCAGGGTCTTAATCTGAAAAGAATCCTTGCAACGGGTCCCTACTGCACGTCTGCGCCTGTGTCTCCGTTGCGCCATTATCCTGGACGGGTATGCACGTTGTTCATCTGTAGAAAGAGAGGAACGTTTAGTTTTAGAAACAATTCGTGCGAAAAATATGTAAAATAAGAAATATAGATAATTAAAACAAGGTTTATATGGAACCGCGATTGTTTGTGCGCGCAGCCCCTTGTGAAGGGGTATGCGGCTAGGGAGCCCCTAGCCTGCTGAGGCCGGATTCGTCTATCCGAGTCCGGGGTCCTTAAGTGACCCTCGCACTGAAATTGCACCACGCGGACTGGGCATCTTGAGTGTAAGAGACGCGTAATGTGGTATGGCGTTGAAGCGGACAAAAGCCTTTCGTCCCAAGAGTGCTTGATATTCACTTTTAAATGGGACGATATGAAAAATTAATTTTTCGCGTCGAAAATTGTTCGGCGATCCGAACACTACTTCTAGTAATATAGAGCCTGTGCACTTGGCGTAAGGGCCTGGTGTCACTCCTTTGAAGGAAGTGCGGCTGTGTAGGATTCTGGTTGGGTCTATCCCCATCCTACGGATTGTGTTTGAATATAGCAGGTTTAGGTCACTACCTCCGTCCATGAGGACGTTAGTAAATTGTAATCCGTCTATTATGGGATTCAATATCAGGGGAGTCCGTCCCGCATTTCGAACGCTTCTGGAATAGTCCAGGTGGTCGAAAGTGATTGGTTTTGATATCCAATCTCTACGGTCTGCTGGGCTGGACCGTGCGAAGCTCTTTTTAGAAAGTGCCGCACTATTTTTCCGTGTTATCACATGAAGTGAGTTTACTGCTTTGACCCCTTGTGGGAAAGTCTTTTGTTTTCCGGTGCCCTGCTGGTGGGGTTTATCTTCTTCGCTTGACGCGTCGAGCCCGTTGTGTTCGGCATTTAGTCGGCCGGACTGTTTAAAAACCCAACAATCCCTGTGGGTGTGATTTGCAGGCCTTCCGGGGGTACTGTGGATTTGACATATCCGACCCAAAATCTTGTTTAAGTTGGACAATTCGTCACTGTCATCCTTTAGAGGCTGTGTTTTGTTATTGGGCCGCGAGCTTTTGAATCCGGCGTTGACTGCCGTGCTCTTTGGGCTTTTCTCTTTATTCCGGCACTGCTCTTTTCTGCGCCGTGATTTTCCGTTTCCATCTCTTATCGCGGATGTACTTGGGTCGCTGGTGCTGCATCTTGCTAACCAGCTATCCTCTCCCGCACAGAAGCGGGTCATGAGGCTTGTTAGCGCGGACATTGTCCTCGGTTTCTCTTGACCGAGGTGCCTGGCAAGCCATTCGTCTCGGACATTGTGTTTGAAAGCTGCTAAGGCTTCGGCGTCCGGACAGTCGACTATCTGGTTCTTTTTGGTGAGGAACCTGTTCCAGAATTTTTGCGCTGACTCTCCGGGCTATTGAGTTATGTGACTTAGATCATCTGCATCCGGAGGACGGACATAAGTCCCTTGAAAATTTGCTCTAAACGCGTCCTCGAGCTCTTCCCAACTTCCAACAGTGTTTTCTGGGAGGCTGTTAAGCCAATGACGGGCTGGCCCTTTGAGCTTGAGGGGTAGGTATTTTATGGCGTGGAGATCGTCTCCTCTGGCCATGTGTATATGTAGTATATAATCTTCTATCCAGACTCCAGGGTCTGTTGTTCCATCGTAGGCCTCTATGTTTATGGGCTTAAATCCCGCTGGGAATTCATGGTCCAGCACCTCATCGGTGAAACATAGTGGGTGTGCAGCGCCCCTGTATTTGTGTGTGCCGCTATCATCGGACACTTGGCGTGTTGTCTTGCTACTTGGGGCCTTCTCCTTTGGCCCGTAGATGGACCTGGCTGGGCCACCTATCCTTCCGAGTTCGTTGGTGGATTTATGTGTGGCGCCGCTTTCATAATTTGGCCTGGCATCTGGCCGTCTATCCAACCAGGCAGCCCCTTTATCTTTGGACGGTGGAGGCTCTATGGCCTCTTCGTCGAATTACGGTAGCAGCTTGCGCTTCGGGTAGTTCTTTGATTGGTGGCCATTGCCGTACTTATCTGCGGTTTTGAGCACTTTGCTCCATCTCATTCTGAGTGTGTCTTCCGCTGTTTTGAGCCTCCGTTTTTCCTTCTTCAGGCTTCTTGCAGTACTGACGAGTCTTTTCCGGAGGTTCTTACTCTCCGGGGAAGTGTCCGGCATATGGTTGTCCGGACTATTGTTCTCGCCGGGCTTGGATTGATTATCTAACTCGTCATGTTCGGACGGTTGCTTATTTGCATGTTCGTCGTCCGATTGTGAGCCCTGCCCTATCGCGGGCTCCTTGGGAGTGTTGTTGTCGTCGAGGCGGGACTTAGGGCGGCGTCTATGCCGTCGTTTTGGTCTTTTATCGGCGGGGTCGTCTTCTGCCGCGGCCCGTTGGTCCTCGTTATCGCTCCCCTTTGGGGTGTCCACCATATATATGTCATGCGACGAGGTGGTCCTGTCGTGCTGTATAAGCTCTGTTTTTTCTTCGTCTCCAGCATCGTCGTCCATAGCGTCGATGTCTTCGGAGTCGTAGTCTAGCATGTCGGTTAAATCGTCGACAGTGGCTATAAAGTGGGTGGTGGGTGGGATCTGAATTTCTTCGTCGTCTGAACCCCAACCATCCTGGCCATAGTCCGGCCAGGACTCTCCTGATAACGAGAGATGCTTTAGTGAATTCAAGATATCTCCAAAAGGCGAGTATTGGAAGATGTCCGCGGCGGTGAATTCCATAACCGGTGCCCAATCCGGATCGATTGGTAGGGGCGCGGGAGGTTCGGAGTCCGGCGAGGAGTCCGGCACCTCGGAATCACGAGTTTCGCGGGGGACAAGATTGGTGTTCGGCTCCATCGCCGTGGATGTTGAAGCCCCCAGGGCGGCGTCTGTCCACCGGCCCTCGATCTGGGCGATCGGCTTCGGGCTAATGGCCGAAGCTGATCCGTGTGCGGCCACCAAGGCACTGTTCGACGGCAGAGCTAGATCGTGCCCATCATCACAGTGCGGCGCGCTTGGCTGTGGCTCGAGTCCGTCGAAGATCAAGTCTCCGCGGACATCGGCCGTGAAGTTTAAGCTTCCGAATCTGACCTGACGGCCAGGGGCGTAGCTTTCGATCTGCTCCAGATGGCCAAGTGAATTGGCCCGCAGTGCGAAGCCGCCGAATACGAAGATCTGTCCGGGGAGAACAGTCTCACCCTGGACAGCGTTGATGGTTGAAGATGCCATCAAGCCTATCAGTGACGACACAGAGGAACTCTCAATGAAAGCACCAATGTCGGTGTCAAAACCGGCAGATCTCGGGTAGGGGGTCCCGAACTGTGCGTCTAGGCGGATGGTAACAGGAGACGAGGGACATGATGTTTTTACCCAGGTTCGGGCCCTCTCGATGGAGGTAAAACCCTACGTCCTGCTTGATTAATATTGATGATATGGGTAGTACAAGAGTAGATCTACCACGAGATCAAGGAGGCTAAACCCTAGAAGCTAGCCTATGGTATGATTGTTGTAATGTATGTTGTCCTACGGACTAAAGCCCTCCGGTTTATATAGACACCGGAGGAGGCTAGGGTTACACAGAGTCGGTTACAATGGTAGGAGATCTACATATCCGTATTGCCAAGCTTGCCTTCCACGCCAAGGAAAGTACCATCCGGACACGAGCCGGAGTCTTCAATCTTCTATCTTCGTAGTCTTGGAGTCCGGCGGATATTGATAGTCCGACTATCCGGACACCCCCTAGTCCAGGACTCCCTCATGCCTCCTTATGCTAAGTATATGAAAGATATTGTTACTAATAAAAGAAAGATAACGGAAGCTAAATTTTCCACCATGCTTGCTAATTATACTTTTAAGGGTGGAATACTAAAGAAACTAGGAGATCTAGGGGTACCAACTATACCATGCTCCATTAAAAGAAACTATGTTAAAACTGCTTTATGTGATCTTGGAGCCAGTGTTAGTGTAATGCCTTTCTCTTTATATTGTATACTTGATTCGAATAAGTTGACACCTACCGAAATCTCTTTGCAAATGGCTGATAAATCAACTGCTATACCCATCGGTATTTGTGAGGATGTGCCTGTTGTGGTTGCAAACGTTACTATCTTAACGGACTTTGTTATTGTTGATATTCCCAAGGACGACAATATGTCGATCATCCTTGGTAGACCCTTTTTGAATACTGCAGGTGTTGTTATTGGTTGCAACAAAGGCAATGTCACTTTTCATGTTAACGGTAATGAGCATACGGTACACTTTCTGAAGAAACAACCTCAAGTTCATAGTATCAATTCTATTGGAAAATTTTCAACTATTACTATTGGAGGTTTTGAATTCCCCCTTCCTACTGTCAAAAAGAAATATGATATTCTTATTGTTGGGGACATGCATATCCCTGTTGAGGTAACCTAGTGTTATTCAAAAATTCTCCGGTTTCATGTCATTCGGAAGAAGTTTGTTAATAAGACTTGATCAACTTTGTTAATGGATTCCTTTTGATGGGCATGAGATGGATGAATTTAGATGGCACAACTTTCTATACCTATATTTTACTTTCTGTTATTTAGATTAAATAAAGCAAAATAGTATTTTCTGTCTGTTCTCTGAATTATTCGTGAAATAAAAAAATACCCCGAAAATAAAAGTTCTCCATATGCCCTGAAAATTTAGCATGTTTTTTATAGAATATTTGAGAATTTTTGGCACTGAGAACACACCAGGGGGATGCACTAGTGGGCCACAAGGGTGGAGGACGCCCCCCCCCCTCGACCTTGTTGATCCCCTCCACTTATTCCAGCACCCATCCACTCCTTCTTCCTCCAGAAAAAATCATCCCGTAGCTCAAACTCGTGTTCTTGCTCATTTTGCTGCCATTTTCGATCTTCTTGGTCAAAGCTCAGTTCACAAAACTGCTTTGGGGGATTGTTCTTCGGTATGTGACTCCTCCAATGATCTAATTAGTTTTTGTTCTAGTGCTTTATTTATTGCAAATTTTTGCTGCTTAAGTGACCCTGTTCTTGAGCTTGCATGTCAAATTTATATGGTCCAAAGTAGTTTTGATGCATGATATAGCCTCTAGGCACTTGTAGGAGTAGTTGCTATCAATTTTGTTGAGTTTGGTTCACTTTAATTTTGAGTTACTAAAAATTTTAGAAAATTTCAGAGAAAAGAAAATGATGAGATTGTTGAGAGGCTCTTCGAGCTGGGGTTCAAAGGAAAAAGGAAATGAAGAGAAGAAAAGCCCAAGTATAATCTTCCTCGCGCCACGGAGATTTGGTTGTGTGAATGGCCATGTGCTGCATTCTTGGAGGCGGCCAGAATTTATGAGGATTTCTATTATTTAGCTGAGAATGCAGGCATCACCGACTTCCTCCATGACTAGTGTGATAAGTACCTCCTACTCACTAATACTTTCGTGCAAAATTTTCATTTTCGTGCTAGAAGATCACCACCCACGGTAGAGTTTCAGTTATATGATGAGCATAAGGAGATGACGCTTTACTTTTGTGAGGTTTGTAAATTACCTTATGAGGGCAATGTCGAGGAACCACGTCCTAGAGATGTGGAAGACTTTATTGATGAAGTCACCGTAGGGCAAAGGAGAAGGGAGTCGGAAGCGAGAGTTGCTAGTTTACATTTTTCCTGTTTTGCGCTACTACTCACTATTTGCTGGGAGATGTTTAATTGGTCGCGGGGAGAGTGGAGGCCTTAGTGCTCCTGGCGTTGCCATTTTGCGCCATGCTTTACTTTGTGATAAAAATTTCAGTTTAGGCGCTATGGTTGCTAAACGGTTGAGTTTAAACCGTACAAAGGGGCCTATTTTCAGAGGCATCTTCGCCTCCCGCCTTGCTAGACGCTTCGAGATACCCATTAGGCATTATGAGAAAGAGGAGAAACTGCTACCCACTATATAGTTAGATTATGAAAGCATGGTGGCACATAAGTTTATTCACTATGATGAGGAAAAGAGACTTATTTATAACTTGATATTCAGCAGGATACTTTTCAGATTATTACCTTTCCTACACCTACTTTGTTTGATATTCATTCAGGCAGGTACTTTGTTTTGCCCACGGACATTCATGCATACTGGGAGGGGACACGATCCCCAGCTCCTGATCCGGAGCCATCACCTAATCCATATAAGGAGTCTATTTATCAGTGGGATCCACAGGAGCTCGCTAACTAGTGGAACCCCCAGGGTCCTCCTCAGTACACCGGAGAGGGCTACTTTGATCCATGAGCATAGACCAACTTATACCAAAAGCCTAAGCTTTGGGGAGTACGTATTTCTCACCGACATTACATTCATGTTCACACACTCATTCCGGTTGTCGGTGTTCGTACTTTTTCATTGTATTATCCATGTCAGTTTATTTCTTTTCCCGCTTTCTTCTTGTGTGTTTGAAAAACTTTGAGAAAAAACAAAAAAAATAGTTGTAGTTTATTTCCTTCCTATGCATGCTTAGTAGTAGTATTAAATAAAACCCAAAAAGACTTCTCGTTCTTCTTTTGTTTGTTGGGAGTTTTCCCATGTAAATAGTTTTTCTCGTTCTTGTTTTACTTTCTTCAGAAAAACAAAAACTCCAAAAAAAATTAGTTTGTTTCTTTGTAATTATTTTCTTTTCTTTGGGGGTCGAGAGGAGAAGACCACGATGAAAATGTCGAGTGGCTCTCATACGCATTATTGTTGATCTAACAAAGAGCCCATATTACCTTGTCCTCCCCTTGGAATAAATGTTTGCAGATTCTATCTTAGTCCAATGCATATGCACTATTATTATTATCCACACCATTCGGTCGTGCAAGTGAATGCCAATAATGACGATATATGATGAAATGATTGAGATGAGGAAAAGCTGGTATGAACTCGACCTATCTTGTTTTTGTAAATATGATTAGTTCATCGTTCCTAATTCAGCCTATTATGAATGAAACATGTTTGCAATGACAGTTACAGATTATAGTTACTCATGCCATGCTTAATTAGCTAGGAGTTTATAATGGTTTACCTTGCATGCCAACATGGAAATTAAAATGGTTGTGATATAGTATGATAGGATGGTATCCTCCTTTGAATGATTCGAGTGGCTTGACTTGGCGCATGTTCACGCATGTAGTTGAAACAAATTCAACATAGCCTCCACGATATTTATGTTCATGGTGATTTATATCCTACTCATACTTGCACTCAATGTTGGTTAATCTCAATGCATGTTTATGACTGTTGTCGCTCTCTAGTTGGTCACTCCCCACTCTTTTTCTAGCCTTCACTTGTACTAAGCGGGATTACTGCTTGTGCATCCACTTCCATAAACCCCAAAGTTGTTCCATATGAGTCCACCATACCTACCTATATGTGGTATTTACCTGCCGTTCCAAGTAATTTGCATGTGCCAAACTCTAAACCTTCAAATGAAATTCTGTTTTGTATGCTCGAATCACTCATGTAGCAGTTTGGGTTGTCTATATCTTCCATGCTAGGTGGGTTATTCTCACGATGAGTGGACTCCGCTCATCATTCACGAGAAAATGGCTGGTAACCGGGATGCCCAGTCCCATGCTCAAATCAAATCAAAATAATTGCAAACAAAACTCCCCCGGGGCTGTTGTTAGTTGGACAGTACCCGTTGTTTCGGACCAGCCTTGGAATGTGTTTGTTGGTGGAGGGGGAGTATAAACTTTACCATTCTGTTTGGGAACCACCTATAATGTATGTAGCATGGAAGATACTGAGATCTCTTGGTTGTTATGTTGACAATGAAAGCATGCCGCTCAAAACATTATTTATCTCTGTTTTCAAAAACTCGAGCTCTGGAACCTCTGCAAATCCCTCTTCCCTCTGCGAAGGGCCTATCTATTTACTTTTATTGCTGAGTCATCATCCTCTTATGAAAAGCACAAGTTAGAGAGCACCACTGTCATTTGTATGCGTTGTTATTAATTTATATTGAGTATGACTATGACTTGATCTATTTTGCCATGAATTACAATGTCTAGTCAGTCCTTGATCTTTAGGGGTGCTCTGCATTTATGTTTTGCGGTCTCAGAAAGGGCTAGCAAGATACCATCTTGTTATATCATATCATGATTGTTTTGAAGAAGTGTTGTCATCCAAGATTTATTATTATTGCTCGCTAGTTGATTATGCCATTGATATGAGTAAATGTGAGACCTAAATGTTATTGTGAATATGGTTAGTTCATAATTTTTGTTGAAAACTTGAATGTTGGCTTTACATTGCAATAACCAGATCAAGCAGAGCTTGTAAAAGTTTTTCTTTATCACTTTCAGTTTGTCAACTGAATTGCTTGAGGACAAGCAATAGGTTAAGCTTGGGGAGTTGATACGTCTCCATCGTATCTACTTTTCCAAACTCTTTTGCCGTTGTTTTGGACCCTAACTTGCATAATTTGAATGGAACTAACCCGGACTGACGCTGTTTTCAGCAGAATTGCCATGGTATTATTTTTGTGCAGAAAAAAAGTTCTCGGAATGACCTGAAACTTCACGGAGATCAGTTTTGGAATAACTAAAAAATATTGGTGAAAGAATCAACCAAAGGGGGCCCACACCCTGGCCATAAAGGTGGAGGGCACGGCCACCCCCCTGGGGGGCGCCCTCTGTCCTGTGGGCCCCCTGGACCTCCACCGACCTCAACTCCAACTCCATATATTCATGTTCGGGGAGAAAAAATCAGAGAGAAGGATTCATCGTGTTTTACGATATGAAGCTGCCGCCAAGCCCTGTTCTTCCTTGGGAGGGCAGATCTAGAGTCCGTTCGGGGCTCCGCAGAGGGGACATCGTCGCCATCGTCATCATCAACCATCCTCCATCACCAATTTCATGATGCTCACCGCCATGCGTGAGTAATCCCATCGTAGGCTTGCTGGACGGTGATGGGTTGGATGAGATTTACCATGTAATCGAGTTAGTTTTGTTAGGGTTTGATCCCTAGTATCCACTATGTTCTAAGATTGATGTTGCTATGACTTTGCTATGCTTAATGCTTGTCACTAGGGCCTGACTGCCATGATTTCAGATCTGAACCCTTTATATTTTCATGAATATATTTGTGTTCTTGATCCTATCTTGCAAGTTATAGTCACCTACTACATGTTATGATCCGGCAACCCCGGAGTGACAATAGTCAGGACACTTCCCGGTGATGATCGTAGTTTGAGGAGTTCATGTATTCACTAAGTGGTAATGCTTTGGTCCGGTTCTCTATTAAAAGGAGGCCTTAATATCCCTTAGTTTCCAATAGGACCCTGCTGCCACGGGAGGGTAGGACAAAAGATGTCATGCAAGTTCTTTTCCACAAGCATGTATGACTATATTCGGAATACATGCCTACATTATATTGATGAATTGGAGCTAGTTCTGTGTCACCCTAGGTTATAACTGTTGCATGATGAATGCTATCCGACATAATTATCCATCATTATCCATTGCCTACGAGCTTGTTTCATATTGATCTTTGCTCCATTACTTTTTCATTGCCACTGTTACGATTGCTACAAAACTGCCATTGTCACTTTTGCTACTGTTACTGTTACTTCCATACTACTTTGCTACTAAATATTTTGCTGCAGATATTAAGTCTTTCAGGTGTGATTGAATTGACAACTCAGCTGCCAATACTTGAGAATATTCTTTGGCTCCCCTTGTGTCGAATCAATAAATTTGGGTTGAATACTCTACCCTCGAAAATTGTTGCAATCCCCTATACTTGTGGGTTATCACATACCACTGAAGTAGTAACAAGAAAATAGAGCAACGGCTAGGAACCTTGGGGCGGTAGTGCCGCGGGAGTGGTACTACCGCTCGTCCCAGCGGTACTACCGTAGGAGAAGCAGAACACATGAGCAGAGGAGGCATGCCAGAGCATAGCGCGATGGCAGTACTACAGCGGTACTACCGCCCGACCGGGGCGATACTACCGCTTAAAGGCGGTAATACCGCACTTCACTGTCGCCCTACTACCGCTAAACCCGACACAAAAAACGGAAGCCCCAGAATAAGCGGAAGTATGCGCGGAACTGGAACATCGGAAGTACCGCTTGCGAGCGGTACTACCGCCCTATAGGGACGGTACTATCGCATACAAGCGGTACTACCACTGCCTAGAGCGGTACTACCACAGGGGTGCATCAAGCAGACCCCAAGCAAAATAGATGCAACAAGAAAACCGGAACTGCCATAACTTCTGCAATTGAGCTTCAAATTGAGCAAACTCAAGCTTGTTGGATAGAGGACGACAAGAACTATCCAACAACAACCTTTGCCTTGCACATAGTCCACTTGAGCTTTATGATGACGATATTGACTTCCTCAAGTTGGACCACCTTTCTTGATTGAGTTGGATCGATGAAGACTAGTTGATTGCTCCCCCATACTCCACTATGGGTGAGCTACTCTTCGGCACATCTCCACAAGTCCATTGTCACCAAAATGGACGGCAAGCTTCAAGCACGATCTCTTCATGATGCTCCACTTGAACTTGCACACCGCAACCTTGATGACGATCACCACTTGATGTCATCCTCCATGGGTTATATGATATATTCCTTTTGATGCACGACCATGGAAACATACCTAACCCCACAAACAACTCTCACATAGACCACTGGTTAGTACACAAAGCATAATGGACAATGCTTACCATTCCATGAGACCACTTGATCCCACTCGGTACATCTTCAATGCTTTGTGTGTTGATCAACTTGAATACTCTTTGTACTTAGTCTTGATCAACCTTGAATCTTTCCAACTCCCTTCATTAGGATGATATCTTGAAGGTAAACATGAATTTTCACACAATCTTCTTCTTCAAGACTTGCTTGCAATAAGCTCAACTCTCACATGACCAATCTTTGGATAATTCCTTGAAAAGCACCTTGGCCAATACATAAACTCCTTGAAACCAACAAATGGACTTCAAGACAAGTCTATGGACAAATCCTGCGAATATAACTCAAGGCAACCATTAGTCCATAGAGAATGTCATCAATTACCAAAACTACACATGGGGCACCACATGTTCTTTCACCTAGATACCCTATTCGGCTTGTATATAAGCCGAGGGATTTAGCCCGTAGAGGGGGACTCAAGGCAATCTCATTCTCCTAGCCCTAGAGTTAGAACACATCTGAAGATCTCGAGGTAGATCAACTATGTACTTGTAACATCTCCATAAATATAAATAAGAGCAGGACATAGGGTTTTACCTCCATTAAGAGGGCCCGAACTTGGGTAAACATCGTCTCCCTGTTCCTGTTACCATCTATCCAAGATCCACAGCTCGCGACCCCCTACCCCAACATCGTCTCCCTGTTCCTGTTACCATCTGTCCAAGATCCACAACTTGCGACCCCCTACCCCGAGGTCTGTCTTTTTTACACCGACACTCAGGGTAGGGGTCCCGAGCTGTGGATCTCGGACAGATGGTAACATGAATAAGGAGACGGTGTTTACTCGGTTCATGCCCTCTTAATGGAGGTAAAACCCTATGTCCTGCTCTTTGTTTATATTGATCTAGATGTATCAAGTACAGAGTTGATCTACGTCGAGATCGGGAGATGTGTTCTAACTCTAGGGCTAGGTGAATGAGATTGCGTTAATGTCCCCTTTACGGGCTAAGCCCTTTGGCTGATATACACGCCAGGTAGGGTATCTAGGGTTACAAGGTCGGTATCCTAGCGTGGGGATGGCAGAAGAAGTCTTGGAGTATACGGCAAGTCTTCGGTAGATGCAACCCTGATTTCGCCCCCAACGTGTAGCCTCTGGAGTCCATCTCGAGAAGGATAAGCGCCCATCAGCCCAACCCGAAGAGCATGACCCAGCTAGGTTAGTACCCCCTAGTCCAGGACACCGTCAATAACCATTATTTTCTAGTTGGGATTATAGCTATTACGAGCGATAAAATCCACATCACTAGTTTCTTCATTAGTGATGGCATTCACATTAGCTCTTCTTTACCTTTCAGCATAGAGATAAGTTTGGTTGTCAACTCCGTACTACTTTCTTCTATCACGTTCACCCTCTTGGTGGTGGCTCTTCCAACATTCCATTGGGCATGGTTTTCTTGCATACTGTCAAGTAGTTTCTTGACATCGTTTATGGGCTTTCCCATGATTGTTCCTCCTACAGATGTATCAAGCATAGTTTTTTACATGTGATTCAAACCATTATAAAACATATGCATGATTAACCATTCCTCCATTCCATGATTAGGACAATTCCTTATATTTTCTTTCATTCTTTCCCACACAAGCGCTAGTGGCTCACGTTCTTCCTGCTTGAAACCTCTAAGTAGAGCTAGAAGCCATTCTTTTGCTTTTCCTCTCAAAGAGAAAGGAAATAGACACAACTTTAAAGCGTCGAGGTCATAATCTCTAATGTGTGTCATGTTGCACAATTCAGTAAAATTATGCAAGTGCATACATGCATCTTTAGAAGTAGAGCCTCCAAATTGGTCATGTTGAACTATGGAAACTAAGTTCAGTTTGATCTCATACCCAACAGCCGCAACCTCAAGTTGTGCTATTGTTTCACGCATAAGACTGAAATGTGTGGGATCCGAAAGAATGTCAACCATGTGTTGATGGTTAAAACTTAAAGAGAAAGGATAATTCTGGAGGATGTAATGAGATTTACATGCCCATGGAAGTTCGGGGCTCATGCCACTCTTAAAGTTGGATGCTTCTTCTATGAGTAGGATAAATATAGGAAGTAAAACTATAAAAAGAAAAAATGCAAAAAGAAAAGAAGATTGGAATGTCCAGCTCAGGTATGAATGTCACATAAGTTATAGATGTAGAGACAGTTGGTCAAGAAAATGTAATTCTTAGGAATTATGATTAAAAAAATTAATCCCTAATTTTTCGGGGTATCACAAAGGATACCAATGCAATTGCATATCGTTGTGGCTCGATGCAAGATCTACTACGACCTAAATGACCAACGAATAATGAGGTTAAGATATGTGATGAAAACTTTGTAAAGTAACCATACTTCCCATCAATATTTTTACCTATATTTTTATTTTCATAAATACATTATCAAATTTTGTACACTCTAGCTATTGTATAATGCTTATTGCAAAAGGCGTTGTTCATAAAAGAATAATTATTTGTTCGTTGTTATGAATAATTAAAGAACTATAGACTTATTGTGAATAAGATGTATGTAATGAATATTTGACAATAAAATTAAAACATCCATAATACCGAGGCTAAATATCGCAAGATTGATACCATATATGTGTGGCACTGCATTTAAGGCCAATTCTTTTGGCAGCTTAAAAAATAAGCCGCCTCCTCTCTAGGTTTTCCTATAAGCCACCTCACTTGTTCATTGGGGCTTCTAAACTAGTTATGTGATAACTAATTTAGAAGTCTCAACAAACTTAGGGGGTGACTTGTTTTTTAAAATGGGGAGAGGAAGCTTATTTTTTAAGCCACCCAAAAGAACTAGCCTTTAGTCACATTGGAGAAACCGCATAGAGAAATTCTATAGTAATGGATCTTGAAGTCATTTCATTATGAATCATCTGACACTTGCAAACTTTCGACTAAATGGTGAAATAACTAACGTTTTCACATGCCATAAAGAACGAGCAACAAAATAATTGAAAACATGCATATTGATGTATGTAGTTTAATAAGTGTTGTTGTAAGCAGTGGATTTATCTATCTTCAAGGATAACTCAAGTAGATATTTATATTTACTTAATGGGACATAATTCTGGATCCTTTAAAATGTTTAAAAGATTTTTAGAATGAAGTAGAAATTACTGTAACAAAAAAAATATATGTTACTACAACTAGATTGTGAAAAAGAATATTTGAGTTACAAGTTTAACGGATGCCTGATGAGTTGTGAAAAGAAAATTATAGGTTCCACCTCACAGAAACATTACTAAGAGTATAATGTTTTGAGCATATGTAAACAAACTAAGTATGATATGGTGAGATTAAAGATGAATTAATCAATTTGTCATTGTAATTTTAATGTGATGCTTTATAGACTGCAGCTTTTACACTCAAAAGAGCATCATTAAAATGTGTTAAAATGACACAATATAATATATGGAATGTCATGCCAAAATCATTTGGTCTTTTCTTAACATTTGAGAATACAAGACATAAGTAAAAGTGTTTACGAGTTTATATTCAAGTGAGATAAGTGCTACTTTGCAGGTTATCCCAAGTGGTTGGGTATTTCTCTATCACTATGCCGAGGCAAAGTGTTTTGCCATAAGATATGATAATTTTTTAAGAAAATATTTTCCGCAAAAGAGTGAGTGCAACTCGCCAGATTACAAAATCTTTGTAGTCAGGTCAAAGGAACGTGCAGAGACCGAATCAACACGCCAACCTCCTCGACTGGTGGCTGCATGAGAGGAAAAACTTCCAGAGAGCGGATAAGCTAGGCTTTGACACGTTAACTATTGCGGTAGCCTGAGCACTTTGAAAGCAACACAATGCTAGATTGTTTAATAGGATGAACCAAGTGAAAATGGCACTAGAGCTCAAGAACTTGATCCTTCGAGAGATAGCGAGTGGAAACGTGTCGATGTCGGTTTTGGTGGTTTACAATGTTTTGTGAGAGAGTAGGCATTGTTTGTAGGTGCTGGAAAAGTTGTGCGGATTTTGCTTGTCGGGGATGTCCGCATCTCTAATAAGTACTCTGTAAATATGTGATTTTCTACCTTCTAAAAAATATATGCATAATTTTCAAAAATAAATAAATATGCATACTCAAAAAACCAAAGTGAACTTTGGGGACGAATGTGACCGTCGGTGAAATTTTCTCCACGTGCGACTTGCTTGCCACTTGCCGAGTCGAGTCGCGCCGCCGAGAAGAACAGGCAGGCACGAGGAGTAGCCGAGTGGCCAACGACTCCCTCCTCTTCCACCTCCCCCCTTCGCACCACCGGCCTCCACCGAGGCCAAGCACACGCCATTCCCCTCCTCTCCCCCGAGCTCCGAGAGATCCCCAGACCCTACGGCCTACGCGCGAGTTCCCATGGCAACGGCCCAGCTCCGCGGATCGGCGGTGCCCGGGACGGCGAGGAGGTGGCCGGCTCCCTCCGGCGCCATCCTCCGCTTCGGGCCGCTCGCCACGTCCAGGCTCCCGGCAGCGTCGCTTCGTCGGAGGGGAGCCTTCAGTGGCCTTTCCGCTAGTGTCGTCAGGGAGGTGGGTCCTCGCTCTTCTCCCGTGTTTGGCCCTGCCGCTCCCTGGATCTAGATTCTAGAATTTTCGGTGCTTCGATGGTCGTGATATATACTGTAAAAATTACGTAGGAGAGTGGCTGCAGGCTGCTTTTGCAGAGCGTATCATATGTTTTCTTGGCAGAACTAAATGGGAACTGTTCTCGTCTAAGCAATGCTTTAGGGAGTGGAAAGACATCTTGCTGGGTTTTTCAAAAATGGGATGCTCGAAATTGGCACTTAAAGAAGAGCATATTACACCACGGCAATTATTTCTACATGAATTTCAGAAAATCACAAATGTGAGTGTTCCTGGATGGATGGGCAAACTGGGTTTTGCTGGCATTCTTTATCGGCATACTCAAGCGGGTTTAATTATGAAAGTGGGGGTACATGCTGGCCAACCACCCTTAGAAGTACTACATCAGGGCAGAGGCTTTAGATGGACTTGCCTTCGAAAAGTAGTACCGATTGGTCTTGAGCTTTCAGTATCACTTAATTAAGGGTTGGGTGGCAGAAAATGTTGGTGGATAGTGTTTAGCCACAAGACATTAACTTATGGGAGTTAACTCTAAAAGGGACTCTAAAAGGGGTGTAGTTATGGTCCTTATGGAACAGTTCAGTATGTATCTGAAGTATAAACCGCTGACCGTAAGTTGCTGTATCTTGCTGGATTCCTATATATATTGTCTGGTTCCACCCAGGCAAATGTCATTTTGGTTGAGATCAAAGCTTTAAAAAATATCACCTCTCTCCATGCTAAGATAGCTGTGAAATGTTTTGTATGACATTGCCATGTTACTTATGGTCTTTGAGGAGCATATTGCTGATTAAAACAATCTTAAGTTTCACCCTGTGAATTGTATTTCAGTTCTCCTATTCAAGTAACTTAACATTACTCCTTTCTAGACATGCTCTGGCACATTTTGCCGACTAGTATTTATTTTCGTCCAAATTCAAATTAATCTCTGTGGAGACCTTTTCCTCATTTGATGGTGTAGCTTATCGCCTTGCAGTCATTGACTACAATGTGCATGAAGTCAAAATGTACTAGCACTCCCATTGATCATGCCACTGCTCCTGAGCATACAGAAGATGAAGTTCCCGAGCCAACCGCTGTGGTGACTGCTAGTGAAGAGATAAATATAGACCAGGAAGTTGCTCCGCCACATAAGAGTGCCATAATACATGATTTCTGCCTAGGGATCCCTTTTGGTAATGATACCAACTTCCTTTTTAGCCAAGTTTGATGTGATTTGCATTTTTTTTTAATAAAGTGATTTGCAGCTCAGATGACAAGTTAGTCTACTTGAGTGTTAAAGCAACTCGGTTATTTTGGTTAGCCCTTCCAAGCACTCGCTAGAATGGCTCGAACTGTTGTAACATACTAATATATCATGTTTTGTGAAAGCTGCTAAATTCTCTTGTGTTATGTTATCCTCATCTGACACCTCATTGGACTGATCTTTGCGCATCTGGATTTGCTTGAGTACTGATTACAATTTCCCTATTTCAGGTGGATTATTATTTTCCATGGGCCTTGTTGGATTTCTGTTTTGGAGGAGTCCTGTAAGTCTTACTTTTGGCGTTGCACCTGGTCTTGCTATATTGGGACTTGCCGTGCTTAGTCTTAAGGGTTGGAGGAGTGGAAAGTCCAGCTTGCCATTTATACTGGCACAAGCAGGTATTTTGATTCCCTTACCTGCATCCCAATAACCTCGGGTTAACAATGACATGCATGTCTGAACAGTCAACATCGTTATTTATATAAATATTTGATCCTGGACCTTGGTAATCTACCACTATACCAAATTGAAGTGCCCCATTGTGGGGAAACCCCCCGCGGTAATTAACCTCCTCTGTTCATTATTTGCAGCTGTTGCTGCTGCTGTAGCATGGAAGCACTGCCAGGCGTATGCCACAGTAAGTGACACTGCCACTTTGCTGTAAAAATTTGGCCGAATCTTATTCTGATCAATTGACTCTGTTTGCACAGACAAAGAAGCTGCTTCCCTGGGGCTTTTATACTGCGCTCAGGTAGTTCTCGATTGTCTCTTTATCGTGTTTCAGCTGCTCATTGCACACTACCGTCCTCCTTACCACTTCCCTTGTCGCCAGTGCCTTGATGATCTGCTTCTACTCGTACGTGTTGCTTGCCGGGGGGAATCCACCACCAAAGAAGAAGCCAGCAGCTGCTATATAAGTTGAGCCTTTAAGTCCTATTGTTGTTGAAGTTGTGCTCTGGTAAATGTTACTGATGATAGGGGTTGTGTTTTATTACTTTTAATTGTAGAACACTGAAAAATAATAATGTTGTGTTCTTGCGTACAGTTTATTTGGGTATCTTTGTTACTTAATGGAAGAGTCAGAGCAGATACGATTTGCTCTGGTTCTACATGAACTTTTGTTCCTGAACATCGCGCTTATACCTTAATAAAATGTAGCTTTGTTGATCCTGAAAAGATACTGATCAGATTGTGTGCGCATAAGCTGTTCGGTTAGTGATCGCTGTGAACCAAACAAATTTTTTGTTTACTTACAACATTTGGTAGTACTACACATAAGATCAATGTAGCAGCCAACATTTGGCCTAAGTTCCAGTAGGAAGCTCTGGTTGTTCCAAACAATTTTGCTAGCGCGAGTGCTGACAATGTTGGAGGTTATCAGGGCCTCAAACCAAACAACTATACTCATTTGATTATTTTTTTGATATGTTTTGAGATAACTTACCGCTCGTGCTCTGCGGCTACTCATTTGATTATTTGAGAGGGAATGTTAGTCGACAAATCCTGTCCCAACATTGCAAAAATGCTATTACCTCCATCCAGAAATAAGTGACGTTGTTTTAGTTCAAATTAGTTCAATTTTGAACTAAAACAGCGCTCAAATTTGAACTAAAACAGCTTCACTTATTTTCAAATTTGAACTAAAATAGTGTCACTTATTTCCGAACGGAGGGAGTAGAATCTTGCTCCAGTAAGGGTGCACCTAAAATCTAAGCACGCACCTATTCGTTGATTGAGATCTTTTTATTTCTTCTGAAATTTCGTTCATCAAGATCTTGATTCTAGCTCACGTACGTCATTGGCTAGATTTCTTTTCCAAAAGTAATTTTAGCAAGAGAAGTTTCTTTAACAACTATGATAAGAAGAATTAATCGGATGCGGATCAAGTAAAGGAAGATGATCCCGACCAATTGTTTCTTCTTGAGTTGTTGGTATTGAATCCACTTTCTTTTGTTCCATGGTAGCCAACCCTGGCCTTTGATTCAAGGGTTCTATAGCTGGAAGTGCAGTATTGTTCTAGTTTCTGCTTGTGAGCTGAAATGCTCCTTCATGAACAATAAAATGAAAAAATAGTAAAAGATGTTAAAAATCTGAATTACTTTGGCAACAAACATTGATAAATTGTCTACATATGTATTCTTTTGTGAAAAAAAAAATCCTAAATGCTCTAAGTAAAACAAATCGATGCTCCAATATATATATTTTCGAAGGCATTTTGGAGCATTTATTTTTTCCCCTGAACATTAGGGATGTTTTCTATTCACGAAAATTTGCATGTACATAGACAGTTCGTCAATCTTTGTTGAAAAAAAAACAGTTTTCCAAATTTTTGTTTACTATATTTTTTTGATTTTACTGTTCATCATGGGTGCATTTGAACTAACGAGCAAACAGAGCAAACGAACACTTTTCACACAATATTGATCTTTCTTATGGTAGTTCTAATTACCAAACGAAGTTCTCGCAAATAAGAAACACATACACACAAGTCTTAATATTTGCAACATTCTGGGGTGATGCAACAACCAGGGACAACCCTCGAAACCAAGTTGTCACTTCTTGATCTAGGTAGGACTATTTTTCTTGATTAATGGGCGTCATATGTCACATTGTTCAACCTTCATTTATGGTGGGTAATCGTGATTCTATGCAATTTTAGAAACAAACTAAAAATGTGAATTAAAATTATATTTCTTTTCGGAAAATAATCTATTATCTAGGGTCAGTGATTCTACACAATTTTGGAAACGAAATAAAAAAATGTGAACTCAAACATATATTTCATTTTGAAAATTAATCTGTTATCTCGGACGGGTTTATTTAGGAGAAAGTCAAATATTTGCCACTTTGAATTTGTGGCTTCTCAAAAATTGTCACTTCAAAGATGGATTAGCTAAATTGCCACCCAGCCCATTTGCCCCTTTATTACCGGGTCGTCTTTCATAGGCACCAGAAAAAATACCAATTTTACATATCTAACATTGTCCGGCTACAAAAATGCTGAACTTATGGATATATACGAATCTTTTTGCCACAAACCCCCCCCCCCCCCCCCCCCCCCCCTTCCCCTCAAATTTTTCATCGTCTTCAGTAAGAATACTTCTTTGTGCTGCAAACCCGATTGTCGTCATTGCTCGCACCACTCGATTGTTGCCTGCTCGCTCTGCTTGACCGTCATCGCCACTTGCCCCACCTACCCACGCACCAGCGCCACTCAACCCGCCCCTTGGCCGCGCACACATGCATGTACATGATCGCCATTGCCACTTGCCCCACCTACCCACGCGCGCCACGCGAAACCGCCCCTTGGGCACGCACACACGTGGACTTGACCGCCGTCATCAATTGCCCCACCTACCCACGCGCCAGCGCCACCCAACCCGTCCCTTGGGCACACACACACACACGTGTGTATCTGACCCCATCGCCAGTTGTCCTACCTACCCCATGTGCCAGTAACACTCAACCCGCGCTCTTGGGCGCGCACACACACGCGTACCCGACCCCCATCACCCCCATCGCCATTTGTCCTACCTACCCCACGCTCGAGTGCCACTCAACCCGCCCCTTGGCGCGCAGACACACGCGTACCTAACCGCCATCACCATTTGCCCCACCTACCCACGCACCAGCGCCACTCAACCCGCCCCTTTGGGCACGTGCGTATTGATTAAGTTCATCTATTCTCAAATGCCGATCTTAAAAATAGTGTAAAAGGAGATCAGAAGACCAACCATCATTGCCGGCCACCGCAAGGTTGTGTCGATGACTTCCTGATGCCATCTACAGATCTACTTCTCAGACGATTGCAGTGATCCTTCACCATGTCTGCTCTGCTCCAAGCAGGCAAGGTTCGTCACCTTCGTCTCCGATGACCCCGGATGATTGCAGCGGTCATTCACTATGTCTGCTCCAAGCAGGCAAGGGTCGTCACGTTAGTCTCCGATGACCAGGGCAATCAAGGTATTCTTACGTTTCAGCCAATTGCCTAGATGTTTCAGCAGATGATTAGGATGTTGTAACGGTTATTAAGCCCTAAACTTTAGGAATTCATGGAACTCTTAAGGGCATGTACAATGGTTGATAAGATAATTTTATCTTAAGTCTACAATGGGTCATCTCTTAGCCTTATCTTCAATAACTAGCAATTTCTAAAAATGTGATGAGACATATTGTGCTAAGAGATCACCTCTTTCCTTCTCTTAAGAGAAGGCGAGCCTTTTCTTATGAGTTCTTTCTCCTCCACCTCATCATCTATCCTACGTGGCACTCCTAAGATAGCACCATTGTACATGCCCTAACGTCGGCAATTTTGAGAAGCCAAATATTCAAAGTGGGAAATATTTGTTTTCCTAATCTATCCACATGACGCTAATTTACCCTGCCACATTAATTGGGCAAGTGTAGAGGTTCATATCTTCATTTTTCCCTTGGGAGCGTCTGCCCGTCCCTAGTGACCGAAGATTGAACCCCTCAAAAACGAAAAAAGAAATTAAAAAGAAAAACAAGACCGAAGATGACACGTCTTTTCTACACGTGGATACCGCCCATTGGCCAGCGACACGCCACCGCCGTGCTGGCACGAGGGCGCATGTCCACCGGCGCACCTCCCTCGCGGCCGGCGTGCAGACCCCCCTTCTCCCCGAGCGAACACACCCCCTCTTCCTCCCCACACCCAATTCACTCACATGGTCCTCGCAGGTGGAATACCTTGATGCTATCTCCCCTCCCACAGCCTAGAGTTTCTCCCAATCCAACCAATCACAAGGGTACGAAATCCGGATAGGGGCGCCGCCGCATCCCGGGACGAGATTCCACTCCGGCACCGCCCCCCAGCCTCGCATCGGTAAGCCACCACGAGCACACTACCGCACTCCGACGCAGCCTGGTCGCCTAGGGCGTGGATTCGCGCGCCGCGTCTCTTCGATTCACCTCCCAATCTGCGCAAAATTCGAGAGAGAACTTTTGCGGATCGGGCCGCTGATATTCGCTTTCTGCTCCAGGTGATCTGGTGGTGGCGTGCGTAGGGTTTGTGGCAGAATCCGCGAGGGGATTCGCCGAGGGCGTCGGCCGAGATGATCCGGTTGCAGACGTACGCGGTGTTCAGCCTGCTGGCGACGATAACGTCGGTGTACTATGCGTTCAGCAGCAGGGAGCAGTTCTACCCGGCCATGGTCTACCTCTCCACCTCCAAGATATGCTTCGTGCTGCTCCTCAACACGGGCCTCGTCGCCATGTGCGTCGCCTGGCAGCTCGTGAAGCGCATCTTCCTGGGGACGCTCCGCGAGGCCGAGGTCGAGCGGCTCAACGAGCAGTCGTGGCGTGAGGTCGTGGAGATCCTCTTCGCGGTTACCATCTTCCGCCAGGATTTCTCCGTCTCTTTCCTCGCCATGGTCGCCGCCCTGCTCCTCGTCAAGGCTCTGCACTGGCTTGCGCAGAAGAGGGTCGAATACATTGAGACCACGCCCTCCGTGCCAATGCTGTCGCACATAAGGATCGTGTCCTTCATGCTATTCCTTCTTGTCGTCGACTGCCTCTTCCTGGCGAACTCGCTGGGGTCGCTGATACAGAAGCGGGAGGCATCTGTTGCAATCTTCTTTTCCTTTGAGTAAGTTTTCATAAATCATTCTTTACTTGCTTGCAATATAGCATCCTTATTATGCCACACGACCTTTCAAAATAGTATCCATCTGATCAAATTGGAAAAAAGCATCAGCTGTTTGATCTCAAATATGGAGGGCATGCTTTGGTTATATACCTAAGGGTGGAAGTTTGTGAAAAATGCGAACTGTTCCTGGAAAGCCCCTCTTTCATGATATGACAGATTAATATAACGTGTGTGAATGTGAAGTGGATAGTTTTCAATAAACATGCAGCACAGCACAGATAAACACCAGAATTTCTTGTTATATATATGCTTGAAGACGCACTAGTAGGATGACATGTTACTTGTTACTCATTCTTAAGTAATGTTTGCCATCGATTTTATCTAGCAACTTCTGCATCAGGGCTAACGCTATGGCACTCAACAGTTAACATTTCATTTGGCGCATCCACTAGACCATGGATAGTTTTTCTTGTATGTTTACCACATCAAGCCTATTATCCTTTCATTTATATGTTATGATTGTCATTTGTCAAAATCCGAGTCCAGGAACTTGTTGAATTATTCTTCTAAGTTTAAGCAATACATTTAAGTGAAAGCAGTGCCAATCATTTGATCAGTTGTCTAAACTGAGGTAAATCTCACCAGTTATGCAATTTCTTTGTTGATTATTGCTTTTTAAAGCATGGGACATGCCTTTCAGGCAAGGTAACTACCATATTGAGTTATACCCCGAGAAAACTACCATATTGAGCTGATGATTAATCTTGCGTTATTTACTTCAGGTTATAATAATTCTATTATTCTTAATATCTGCAGATGATTACTGATGTATTATTTCTAGACATTGAGATTCATAGTAGCTCACACATGTGCAAATCATGTTTTAGGTATATGATACTGGCAACATCGACAGTATCGACATTCGTGAAGTATGTATTCTATGTCAGCGACATGCTAGCGGAAGGTCAATGGGAGAATAAAGCAGTGTATACATTTTATTTGGAGCTTATCAGCGACCTTGTGCACTTGTCTTTATATATGCTATTCTTCATAGCGATCTTCCTGTAAGTTCTTTTATAAAATGTTCTTTCCCCTTAGGATTTTGTAGTTCGAACTTCTAAGGCTGATCTGTTATTTTGATATCAGGAACTATGGTGTCCCACTGCACTTGATTCGTGAGCTGTATGAGACCTTCCGCAACTTCAGAATTCGCATTTCAGATTATGTGCGCTACAGAAAGGTGACTTCCAACATGAATGAACGCTTTCCAGATGCTACACCAGATGAGCTCGATGCGTGAGTACATTTAGTTTCATTGGTACTGTTTTGGTTGATTTACTGATTCAGCAATCGAACTTGTTTATGATTTAGATTCTTTATATATTCAGGAGTGATGTCACATGTATTATTTGCCGTGAAGAGATGACCACAGCAAAGAAGCTGCTTTGTGGGCACTTGTTCCATGTACATTGTTTGAGGTCATGGCTACAGCGCCAACATACTTGCCCAACATGTAGAGCTCCAATTATCCCCCCAGATAATGGACGTGCAGCATCAGCACAACAGCATGGAGCTCAACCTGGAGTTCAGCCTGGTGAGCTTCTCTTCATTGGTCTGAGTTTTTGAATTGTACTTTCCCATTTAACCATTTTTATCAGTCAGTAGTACATTATGCAACCAGTTTTGTATGTCAATCCTAATTCAATGCAAGGAAAATCGGTGCAGGCACTGGTACTCCAAGTTCAGGAGGAGCACCAACTGAGAACGTGAACATGCGTCAATTAAAACTTGAGGCTGCTGCTTCAGCTGCTTCCTTGTATGGGAGATCATTTGCTTATCCTCCAGTGAACACTTTGAATAGGTATGTTTTTCTGGAATAGGTTAAACTTTAAAATGTGAAGCTCTTTATGATTATGCTAGAGATCCATTAGCTATGATAATAAATGATGGCTCTTTTTTTCCATAGATTAAATTTGCAACTTCCATAGTTCTTAGATCTCTGATCTCTCAGTTGCCAGCTATGACACTTTTGACTTGGAATATATCTGCGATTTTTGCCTGTTTAGTTAATAATTTTTTAATTTGCCTGTGCCATTTTGATGGTGGTTTAATATAGTGGATAACAATTGGTAGAACTTGTTTTTTTTTCCGTGATAGTATACACACTTTGGAGCAATTTTCTTTTTGCCACTAATCCTTTGCATTTGGTTGCGCCATTTTTATGTTTCTGCACTGTGGTCGTCTAATTGAAGTGGTTGACCCAAAGAGTGCACAACGGCAAAAAATGGGATGAATGCATGGCCTGGGAAAACACTAACACCGCCTTCTACTTCTTTTGGGCCTGGGAAAGTGGGAACACATTATAACTTAATTGTTATTGCATCATATTAAGTTAACATGCTTTTTTATTCAGTTCTGGCCTTCTGGGTTTTGACTTTTTGTACAGCAAGTTATTACTGTATGTGACCAACTTTCTTCATACTTAGCTACCTGAGTTGGGTTAGTCACTGTCTCTGTCAGTTCCACTATTGCACTGATGGACTATTGAAAACGGCATTTGCTTTGTCAAATACTCCCTCTGTACTAAGTCCGCGACACTTATTTTGGGACGGAGGGAGTACTTTTTAATGCCAATGAATTGAAGTGCCCTTTTATCAATCATCAGGCACTCAGGACCTCTGCACGCTACACCAAGTACCTCACAGTCAGGAGAAGCAAGTACTTCCACCGGCCATCCATTAGAACCTCAGCCTTCTTATTCACGTGGTCCAGTTAGTTCAATAACTGGTAGCGGGGACCCTGGAAATTCATTACAAAAGGCATATGAAAAGGCTATAAGGAGCCAGATAGAGGTAAGAACTTTCTTCCTAACGCAATCTGCTTAACCATGGTATTTGTAGAGCACTAGCTATTGTGTATGAAAAGGCTGTAACAACCAGATAGGTAACTTTCTGAATAACACATACACTCAATTTTTTTAACGAGGGATGACATCTACGATTAACTAATGAATCTAGACCATTCAACTAGCATCCAACTACTCATGCGAGAGTTTGCATGATTTCACACATAAGTGAATTTATTGCACTCTATATGCCCCTCGCATTGTTCTTTTTTTGTGTGTGGAGAAAACTCCCTTGTATTGTCTATGCAGACATATATAGTTCAAATACATTAAGTGCTATCACTGAAATGAATGTGAAAAGTTAGTTTTGTGAGGGTACACTATATTGAGTATTGCCCCCCTTCAAAATTTCCAGTAAAAACTCCACATTAGTTAAGAAAGACATAAAGGAGATTTTTTTTTCTTTTCTTTCATTATTTTCCATTTTCTTTTGGAACCTCAATGCAAACTGAATTGAGTTTGAAATTTTACATGGTATATTACATTAATCCACCACCTTGACATTTGTTTGGTGACTTCTAATATGATTTGATATTGAAGTCAAAGTGGTTTGCATGATTGCATCCAATTGATGATGTGCACCGGATATAATCCCAATTCTTATGTTTATTGCTCATTTGACACATTTATATTGGTCACTAGCAGTTGTGACTTGTAACTGTGCGTACAATGTTGTGAGAGTTAACAGCATGCCAATAAGTTTGTTTCTCCTGCTATTTTAGTTACTCAGTTTCATTACTATCTTAACAAACCCTTGATTCTTAAATAACAGTATCCAGCATTCTAGTACTGTATGTCATAACATTCTGGATGGGAAACTATAATGATCAAATAGACAGTAAACATAGTTCATCAGCTTCCAAGGATAGTCTTTTTCATCACTGCACGATTATAATATGCAACATTGCTCAAGATATAAATGTTCGTCTGGTAACTAGCAGCGACCAATGAGATGGAAGTAACTGATCATATGGCATGCTTGCCGGGAATAAGATGATGTCGTGTGATTGTTATCTTTTCACTAAGGCTCTATTGTCAACGTAATGCATATGCCACTTGTTCCAGGTGTTGCAAATCCAATTGCAAATGATGCAGCAAGGGGCCACCGCATCGACAACTAGCAATGAGAACGCTGAGCAAGCCGGAAAATAAGTGAAGTAGTTAATAGGCGAAGATGGGGTCTGGATAAACATATGTTACATATGGAGGTTGTGCAATAAACGACATAGATGGAGATTGTGCAATATATGAGGCGGAACTCTGCCGTGATGTCTTGTTGATCTTGGTAGGCTCGGTTATGAATATCAGATGATCGTTTGTTTTGTCTGGTAATTTGCTTAGTTTAATCTCCCCCGTCCCGAAATATCAGTCGTGAATGGTATTTTTGCAAAACTGTCCTCTTTTCGTATTCAACCTGCACTCCACTACTCCTAGGTCCTAGCCTTGCCGCTGCACTCGCACTCTCTGCAACTCCCTCACCCTGCCGGCACGCTTCACTCCACCTTCCCTCGGCCTGCGGCGCTCCCCTTCACCAAAAAGTTTTTGCTTTTTTGGCTCATATTCGGCGGTGAAGGATCCAGTGTCGGCGAGTCTGGATCCGGTGGCTGTGAGTCCAGACGCGTATGATCCAGTGGTCCTCGGTGCTGCAGCTTCTTGCTCGCCGTGTAGGGATGACGGCGAGAGGCTGTGCTACTGCCTTGGCTACAACCTCCTAGGGAGCTCCTCCTATTATCTGTGGTGTTTCTGGTGGATCTGGTGCAGTGGTGCTATACTTTGTTCAGTGGCACGATCTACTCACTGTGGTGCTCATAGGTTTAGAAATGACTCATTGTTGCTCCTCTTGATCTAGTTCATGTGTTTGGACTAGCTAATGTGCTATTGGGAACCGATTATAGTCCATGTGCAATTGTGGTCGTACTCCTAATTTGGGATTTCCCTTAAATTTCTAGGTTCCTAGCTATTGCTTAGGTTCATATACTATATCTAGCATTGAAATATATCTAGATACATGTGTTTGAGTGATAGTTGTTTTTGGACATGGGAATAAATCTATGTTTTGGATGAAGCGAGAGGATACTTCAATGTGCCATCAGAATTTTTATGCTGCTCGAATAAAAGATGAGTCTCCCTATCTGCGAAACTTGTTGTGGCTGCAGCGACGACTTAAAACTTTGGCACCAGGACTCGCGCCTCCCCTCTGGGAGGGACTATCTCCGTAGTGTAAGTGCATCTTGTGCCATCCCTAGTTGGTTTTAGAGTATTGCCGACAAACATGGATGAGGGACTAATGTGTTTGTGAAAATTGCAGGATAATACAAGTAGTAGTCCCTCATTGATTCGGTTTACCTACCAGATATGACCCCTAAAAATGTATGAAGACATTGAAGACAATGGTGGTTCGTGAAGACATTCACGTTGAAGATAATGATGTGTGAAGACACTCACTTGAAGACTATGGAGTGCGAAGACATAGTTTCTTTCGTAGTTTCCTTTTCTTTTTTATTGAGTCATAGGAACCACCAAACTGTTAAGTGGGGTCCAAGTGAACAAAGTCAGAAGACTGACGTGGTGCTCAACCCAAATCCTATGTCTTCGAGTGAAGACAATGAGAGCCAATCTTATCCAGAGTTGGATGAGTCAGCTTTGCTTGTTGCCCAAGCCAAGCTGCCCCGTGTATTTGAAATCCGACCATTGGACGTGTCTGTTCCTTAGTGACCCAGGGTCATTTCAGACATATCATGTAGGGTTGCCTCCTGGCTATAAATAGCCGACCCCCTACACCATAAATTGGTGGCTGCTCAAAGTTAGTGCACGACTTTTGTCGTTTGAGAGCAACCCATCTCCGAAGCCTTTGAGAGAGAGATCCTTGCAAGGACAAAGCCCAAACACCCAGAGCCAAAGAGTGTTAAGCATCACTGAAGTCTTTCTGTCCGCATTATCTGAAGACTTGTTACACTTGAGGACTGTGCATCCTCCAGCCGGTTAGGCGTCCCGTTTTGAGGATCCAAGAGTCATTGTGGATCCCCGGTGAACGGAGTCTATGAAGGTTTGGAATTCTACCTCGAAGAGTTATCAAAGTGATTGGGCGAGGACTGGGTGTCCTTAGCTCAAGGGGAATAAGGTGAAGACGTGGTCTTGTGAGTTCAATCTTAGCCTCCCTAACCAGACGTACAGTTGTCACAATAACTGGAACTGGTCTACCAAATCCTTGTCTTCACCAAGCTACTGGTCTTATCTTTCAACCCATTTACATTTCAGTTTGTCTTCGTGAAGTCATTGCTTGCTTGCCTGATATGTTTGACTTCACTGTGTGAAGACGATTACCTGCTTGGCTTCATACTGTCTTCCATTACGATCCAATCTACCTAGCTGCCATTAGCCTTCGTGCTTTCATTACTATGCTCACTTGACTATGGCCTGTCTAGTGTAGTTTATCTTCCGCCGCATATCATATATATTCAATTGGATTGATTGTCTTCAAAGACCTCTTGTTTTGAAGATTTTCATAAAAATCGCCTATTCACCCCCCTCTAGTCGACAACTAGCACTTTTAATTGGTATCAGAGCAAGGTGCTCCTTTGTTCTGTGTGATTCGGTTTAACCACCTGGAGTTTTAGCTATGTCGACTACAGGGATAATCAAGGTCTCCGCTGCGTGCCCGGTCGTTGATGGCACTGATCACCCCTACTGGAAGAATAAGATGCGCGTGCATCTTGAAGCCATTGACATCGACCTCTGGTATGCCGTCGGGACAGGCGTTCCCAAGGTCGGTGAAGGTGTCACCGCTACTAATGTCAAGAGGTTCGCGCAACTGGACTCAACCGCTAAGAACATCATCTGTGGTCATCTGACCAAAGGACAGTATGGCCGTGTGAGTGTTGTGGAAATTGCGAAGCTAGTCTGGGACTGGCTATCCAAAGTCAATGAAGGCGTCTCAACTCAGAGAGACTCAAGGATTGATGTACTTCGAAATCTCTTCAACCGCTTCAAGAGAAACAACAATGATCTCACGTTTGATCGCCTCATCGATATCACCAATGAGCTTCGCGCACTTGGCGCCACTGAGATCACCAAGCACGAAATTGTGAAGGAGCTACTGAGATCACTTGAGAGCTCATTTGCCACCTTAGCCCTGATGATTCAAGAATGCCCTGACTTCAAAGATCTCGATCCATCTGACATACTTGAGAGGCTCAACACACATGAGTTCTAGCTATCTGAGAAGAGAGATATCTATGGCCCCAATTATGGCCGATCCCGCGCTTTGAAGGCAAAAGTTGTTTCCACATCTGAAGAAGAATCTGACTGCAGTTCCGGTGATCCTAAAGACATTGGCAAAGAGCTAGCAATGTTTGTGAGAAAGTTCCAAAAGTTCTCCAAGAAGAAATCGCTTCGGAAAATCTTCAAGATCCAGCTCAAGAAATGATGAGGCTTCCTCTCGTGACTACAACAAGAGAACATAACACAAATACAAGAAGCCAGACCACTACATATTTGAATGTCCTCAATGGGACAAGGAAGCCAAGAAGAATAAGAAGAGCAAGGAATACGATTCTGATGACAAGAAGAAGAAAGAATCCTCAAAGTATTCTTCAAAGTCTTTGTCTCACAAAGAGAGCTCATCTGGCAAGGCTCGTGCATTCATTGGCAAGGAGATGGATTCAGAGGAGGAGTCTGCTTCTGAGGAGGCGGAGGTGGAGTCCGAGGAGGAGTCTGATTCTGGCGTGGCAAGCCTGGCTCTAGCTTCGGCATTCGTCGCCAAGTCTATCTTCAACACAGAAGACAATGGTCACGCCGCCGACGCTGAAGCCGACGATGAGGACGACTCTGCTCCAACTTACTTTTTCATGGCACGAGGTGCCAAGGTAAACTCACGCGATGCTTAATTTCAAACCTCCAGTTAAGATGACTCTAAATGTGAACCCAAACCTAGCTATAAGACTCTTGCTAAAATTGTAGCTGAACAACAAACTGCTATGGAACATATTCAAAAGTTGCTATACAAAAGCGATGACCTGTTGGACGAGGAAATGAATCGAACTCAGTCCTTAATCGAAGACATAAAAAATCTTCATGTTAAGTACAAGGAACTTGAAAGTCATCATGAAACCCTCTCAGCCACTCATGAGAAGCTTTCCTATGATTATCTTCAAAGGAAGCAAGATCTAGAGAAACTGAGAGCGTCTCATGAAGATCTTCGAAAGGAGAACGATTCACTACTCGCTAAACAGATTAGTACCGCTCAGGAAGATTTTGTGCCACCATGTTTAAAATGCCTTGATAATGATGTCTCTGTTGCTGAATGTTCTACTGCCTATGCTATTGCAATATCTTCAACTGCTGATGTGGTAACTAACCCCTCTTCTGAGGACACCACTACTATTGCTGATGAGAATGCTAGGTTGAAGACATTGCTTGAAACAGGCATGTACAAAAGCCTCAAAGGGCATCAGACACTATGTGCGTCCTCAAGAAACAGATTCTGAACCAAAACCCTAGGAAAGAGGGTGTTGGGTTCGAGAGGAAAATGAATATTGATGGTTCTTACTAGAAGCCTGAGCAGTACCCCAAAACCACATGGGTTGCTGCAAAGGGCCCTTCGGTGGACCCATCCAATTTATCTGGCTTCACTTGTGCTAACCCCATTATCATTGATGAGTCCTTTGACGTCAATATAAGTTGTTTAAGAATCAGAATGGTGAAGTGTTTGCCAGGTTTATTGGAACTAACTGCAGGAATGGGCCACCTTTGAAGAAGATCTGGGTACCTAAAAGTTGTCTTGAGAAGCTTCATGTGAATGTCATGATGTCACCACCAGGGAAGAAGACAAACCCCAGACCGAAGGCTTCGTATGGTCCAAAGGCTTCATACAGACAGAGGACCTCACAAGGTCACCCTAACGCCAATGTTTTGCAAGGAAATTATCATCAGACTCATGAATATGAGTGTGTTTCATCTAATCGCTATGTTCACAAATCAAAGAACTTTTCTGCATATTCTTTTGAGTACTATTCACCTCCTACAAAACTATTTCCTAGGGCTCCAAAGCCAAAGTTCTCAGATGTTGCACTTAGACTCATTGCTTCTAAGCCACCCCTTAAGATGTGGGTGGTTAAGAAGAATTAACTCCTCTTGCAGGGAAAGGTCTCCAGCCGAAAATCACAAACTTTTGAAGACAATGCTGGAGACCTAAAACATCTTGTGGGACGCAAGATAAAATGCCAGAATGATCTTACCATGTATTTCATCCCAGGGTTTCTGGATGAGCATCCTGTCTTACCAAACAAGAATCTTAACTTTGATAGTATGCTTGTTCGTTATATGTTTGTGCTTCACAATACTGTTGGTGAAGCCTATCCCACTAACTGCACTGTAGGGTACGACTCCGAGGATGCACTAACCACATGACTGGTGATCGAAATCTTCTCATGGATTCAACCCTACGTCCATCTACTAAAAGCCACACCACATTCGCTGACACTTGTAAAAGCAAGGTATTGGGCCTAGGTAGAGTTGCTATCTCAAAGGATCAACACATGGCTAAAGTGATGCTTGTTGAATCCCTTGGATACAACTTAATGTCTGTCTCAATGCTTTGTGATCTGAACATGATTGTGATATTTGGAAAATATCGTTGCCTTGTGCTTATGGAAACTGACAAATCTCTAGTCTTCAAAGGTTATCAGAGAGGTGATCTGTATATGGTAGATTTCTCCGCAGGACCACAGCTTGTCGTATGTCTTCTAGCAAAAGCTTCAGAGTGCTGGCTTTGGCATCGAAGGCTAGGACATGCTGGCATGAGTAACTTGCACACTCTCGTGAAGAAGAAGCACATCATTGGCATCGAGGGCGTCAAGTTCAAGAAGGATCATCTATGTCGTGTTTGTGAAGCCGGGATGATGACTAGGGCAAAACATCCCTCGAAGACAATCATGACGACTTCGCGTCCCTTTGAGCAGCTACACACGGACTTATCTGGTCCTACTCACTACTCTACCCTAACTACCACTGCACATCTTTATGGCTTTGTTATTGTTGATGATTATTCTAGATACACCTGGGTGCACATAATTCTCTATAAGATTGAAGTGCAGGATGTCTTCAAACGCTTTGCCAATCGTGCCATGACCAATTATGGCATCAAGATCAAGCACATCAGGAGTGATGATGGCACGGAATTCAAGAACACTGGTCTCGACACTTGTCTTGATACTCTGGGCATCACTCATGTGCTCTCTGCTCCATACACACCTCAGCAGAATGGTATCGTGGAGCGCAAGAACAGAACCCTCATTGAGATAGCACGTACGATGCTTGATGAGTACAAGACTCCAAGAAAGTTCTGGCCTGAAGCCATTGATACTGCTTGCCACATCATCAACAGAGTTTATCTTCATAAGTTCTTCAAGAAGACATACTATGAATTCCCGACTGGTAATAAGCCAAACATTAGCTATTTCAAAGTCTTCGGTGCCAGGTGCTGGATCAAGGATCCACATCACACTTCTAAATTTGCACCGAAAGCACATGAAGGATTTATGTTTGGTTACAGAAAGGATTCACACACCTACATAGTCTTTAACCTCTTTCACTATAAAGTGGTTGAAACTGTAGATGTGCGGTTCGATGAGACTAATGGCTCGCAAAGAGAGCACCTGCCAAATGTGGTAGATGAAGCTCCTCCTAGTGAATCTATCAAGCTAATGGGTATTGGAGAAATCATACCCACCGAGGAACATGCAGAAGAGGAAATCATCATCTCAGCACCCACTCAACATGAAGACAATGTTCAGCCTGAAGACAATGCTGAAGCTGAAGATAGCAATCAACAAGAACAAAGTCTTCGCCCTGTTCATCCTCGGGTTGCCAATGAAGTCCAGATTAAGAAGATCATCGATAGTATAAATGCACCTGGTCCTCTTACTCGATCAAGAGCTACACAACTAGCAAATTTCTGTGGACACTTTGCAATATCTGAGGTTACCGGAAGGTTACCGGAACCCCCTGGGGGAAGTAGTGGGCCTTAATAGGCTTTAGTGGAAAGGAGAGGAGGGCCCCCGGGTGTGACAACCTAGTTTTTGCCCTCTTTTTTTTTTCTTGATTTTCAGTTGAGTTGATTTTGGATTTGGAGTTTTGGATCATTTCATTTGGACTTAACCACTTGGGTATCCCTTGATTTTCACCCAAGTGCTCCCTCTCCTCCTCACATCCATCATTTCACCCCTGCCCAACCCAACAATATTGTTTGGAATATTTTTCTTAAATGAAAAATATTCATTTTGGCCTCCAAAACCCTAGCTAACTCATTGATCTCCAAGGCAACCCTAATTTTTCTTGCCCCAAAAATCCTGAGAAAAATCCCAATTATTCTTTGGACCCTAGGGCACATTTCTGAGCAAAAATATTTCACCACTCTTTGGAATATTTTGGCTATAGAAAATAAAGTCACTTCTGGGCTGAAATGGTAGTTTCTACAGCAACTACCTTTTTACTAGCTCCATTGTAGCTGGTTTTCCCTGAGCTTATTTACTTTAGTAAGAGACAGTAAAACCCCAAAGCTCAACCCTTGAATCCCTGTGGTTTGACCACAGTAACTCCCCAAAGTTTATGTCCAGTAACTTGACAACATCACCATTTTACTTCTACTGCACCTGGAACCTAACCCAACCGTGGTAACATCTCAGTTTACTACTACACGCCAGACATCCTTGTTAGTGCGTAGGTGGCCTGATGTCACGGTCCACGCAGTGACCGCGTTCGTCTGAGCATGCTGGCATGCAATACGCGCGCTCTACGCGTCGCCAGCGCCTCTGTTGAGCGCGTGCTCGCTGCTCGACCGGCCAGAGCGTGCCACCCCTCGCGACCATCCTCGTCTCCACCTCCATAACTCCACCCTGCCGCTCGCCGACGCCGGAGCTCGCTGCAGCGAGCACGGGCACAGTCCGGTCAACGGTACAGTGCGCGCGCACTGTGTTCGTCACTTTCCCCCTCGCTCCTGTGCTCGTCCGCGCTCGCGTACAGTGGCCGCGTGACCTCCGTCACCTTCTCCATCACTCTCTGGCACCGTTTGTCGCTGGGCGCCGGGGACAGGTGTCCTCCGGCGGAGCCCGAGCCCTCCTCGCCGCCCCGCCTATAAAAGCAGCCCCTCCGCAGCCTCCTGGAGCACCGCAACCACTCCCATTCCCTCCTAGAACCAGTAGAAGCCGAAGCCCGGCTGGGCAGGCCGCGGGCTGTCGTCCCGGAGCCGAGCTCGCTGGCGATCCCCTCTGGATCGTTCCTGTAGCTCCGACCCCTCCCAAGCCAAGGCGACCCCGCCAGGGCCTCCGCCTCTCCTCCGTGAAGCCAACTCACCTAGCTAGAGCCCCTGGAGCCTCCCCAAGCCGCCGTCTTCTTCAACTCCGGCAACCTCCGCCCTCTATCGCCGCTGGAGAGGTCAAATCCGACGCCGTCCGGCCACCATTAGCTACGCTACGGGTACGGGCAGGTGCGCAGTTGTCTTCTCCGTCGATCCGTCCATCTAGTTTGCCTCCAAGAAGCCTCACCGCCGGCATGAGCTCCGGCGAAGCGCCGCACCCCTCTGTTTCCCTCTCCCTCCCTCCGTCCTGACTAGTGGGTCCCGCTAGTCAGCCACTCATTACGCGCGCGAAGCGGTATGAGTGGTGGCGCCCCGGGAGTTTATGCTTTCGACGTCACCCCCTCTGTTTATTATTTCAAATTCATTTAAATTCCATGAAACTTCAAATGGCCATAACTTTTTATCTACAAGTCCAAATGCAGTGATTCTTTTTGCATCGTGTTCTGTGTCCAAAAATCTAACAACACCCAAAAGATGGGATTTTCCTTGCTGTCTAGATTTTTTGGCAATTTTCAGAAGGTTTCTTGATATTTTCTTTTTGTGGTTTTGAATATTTTCAGCAGAGCCAGCTTGTCTTGAGGATCACCAGGAGCTTTGTGAACCTCATCAGTACTAAGGCAAGCCACAGTAACAATTTCATGGTGCCACTTCAATATTTATGATTTTCATACTTGAACTTATGAATATTAATGCATTTAAATTTGTTATACAAGAAATATATTCTGTTAAATGCTTGTTATGTTAAAATACTTGAACTTCAGAATGTTTGAAGTAAATTTTGTTGGCAAGATAAGGAGAACATAGTTGCAAGTAATAAATAAATGAGATGGTCATAAAGTTTGATGATTAGTTTAATTATTATTTTGCATGATGAAAAATGATGAGAATGCTAGAAATGGTTCTGGTATAAGTAAAGTGTGATTTTAACCAGAATGGTAGCATGAGTTGATGATGGCTCCGTAGGAGCATGGTTGACGCAGTTATTTGCATGGTTATGTGATGCATATGTTAAGTGATGCGTAGTATGGCATTATGACACCGGTTATTTTCACATTAAGTTGAACCTGATTAATAACTCAACTTGAACATGTTGTTGACCGGGTCATGGTGCCGCTGAAACGAGTCTTTCCCAGTGCAACCACAGTTGCCGGTATGGGACGGCCTTAATGCATTTCATTGTCGTGCCTCTGGTCGGTGCCTCCATTTAGGGAAGGTTATGGGTGTGCTGTACCCTGGCCCGGTAGGCAAGCATAACCTTGTGAGCCCGTTGTTAAGTTAATTTTGGTACCGGGTCCCACAGTGGATCGTGGCCACGCTGGTGGTCGAGGTGTTTGGAGGTAGACACGGGGCCACCTAGGACTAGCCCGTAGGGGCCTGCGTCGGAAGGGCTGGGAGAGTGTTATGACAATGAAATGGTTTCGTCGGAACGCTTTTGGTCCACCCGAATGGGAGTGCGAGGCCATGGGTTCCGTAGTGTTGGTACAGTGTACTAACCTCTGCAGAGTGTTTTTGATCTATCGATAGCCGAGTCCACGGTTACGAACATGCTCGAAAGTAGGGTACACCATGGGTCAACACTTAATGAAATATGCACATTAAATTGCACTAAGGATGGCAGTGAGGCCATCGTGTTGAGTTGGCCACGAGTTGGTCGGGTTGTGATCGCTGTAAGGATCACGGGCCACGAGTTGGTCGGCTTGTGATCGCCGTAAGGATCACGGGCCACGAGTTGGCGGGTTGTGATCGCCGTAAGGATCACGAGTGTGTTTTGGTATTATCGTGTTTATTGGTCACATCTGGTAAGCAAGTCGGGAGAATGAGTGCCAGTTGAGCATTGTCACAGCATGTTGGATATATGGTTGCATTGTTGCTTAATTGGTTAAATATCATGATATTGTCTGTCATTATGTTTATGCTTATTGTGAGCTTGCAAGTACATTCAATGTACTGACCTGGCGTGTCATGCCAGATTTCAGGAAAGTCCCGTTGGAAAGGAGTGCTGTCCGAGTCTAGACCGTGTCCACATCGGTGTCCTTGTGCTATGGAGTCCCGCTACGACGTTGTTCCGCTGCCGAGTAGTTGTCATGATCGAGGCCCCTTTATATTCACTAAATAATGTACATATTGTTCAGCCGCACCGTGTGTGCCGCTTGGCCTTGCTAACTGTTGTAATATAAACTATGCTCCGCTAGCATGAATAAAGCGGTTGTTTTCTGTACCATGTTGTTGTGTGTTGCCAGAAGACAAGGTCTCTGGGCTGGCAATGCAAGGTAAACCGGTCGCTCTGAGCCGGGGTGCCACAACGCTTGGTATTAGAGCCACGCTGACTGTAGGCCATGCTAGAGTAAGCCGAGTTAATTGGACGCTAGATACGAGTTGTAGCTGAGTGTCGGTAATAACTGTAGCTGGTTGTTGCATTGCATGCACTGATTTAATTTTTCTATGCTAACCTGCTAATGGTTGTGAGTGTAGATGGCTCTGGTGCTGTATCCGTGCCAGTTGCAGCTGATGCCGTACACGTTGCCGCATCTCCTTCGTAACGTGTGGCGTCGGCTGTACCCTCACGGAGACGATCCAGTCTATCGTGTGTACCGGGAGCGCCTAGCTGACTCAGTGTATGAGTATCACGCCGTGGTTACTCTGTGCACCAGTTCCAATTCCAACTCTTACACTCGTACTTCTTGTAGCGGCTATGTTTCTTCCGCTTCTCAGGCTGTCCAGTTTGCTGCATTCGAGGTACTTGTTGAGCTCCGTTACAACAAGGTCCGGATGCAGAATCACCCAGGTTTCCATTACTACCCTTCTTTCCATGATAATGGTCGCGTCCATTTCCCTATCATTGATCCGGAGTCTGATAGTGTAGCTAGCCACCTTTCTCGCTACATCACTACTAGCTATCTTCTGATCTACGAGCTAGCTCGTGAGCTGAGTCGTGCCCACACTGCTTTAGCCTCTACTTTAGTCTCTGCTCGCTCAGCCACTACTCCTCCATCTGTAGGATTTACTCCCTACGTTCTTGCTAGTTCTAGATCCCCTGTTTCTCCGGTTACTCCTCTGAGTAGCTCGGGCACTGCTGTTGCGAGTCCACTTAGTGCTCCTGCTGAGTGGGTTTCACTCCTCGCCACTCCTGCAGCCCCGATGATCCACCCTCCACCTGCCCCTAAGGGAGAGCCCTCGAGGCAGCGTCGTCGTGTCACTTCTAACCCGGAGGCCTCCGTTAACCCCGTCAGTTCTGGATCCAAGTCCACTTCAGGAGAGGACCCCGCAGCACCAGCAGAGCAGTAGAGTTTCCGAGTATTCTCAGTATTTGGGATGGAGTATGGATGTAGTCGTACGAGTCATGATGTTTCGTTTCATGTATGAGGGTAGTTGGACCTGGCATGTTGTTATCTTTCATGTATGAGTCTATGTATAATTATGTTGGACTTTACTTTATTCGCCGTATTTTCTTCGTCTTTTCGGTTTCACTTGGATTTTGTTGCTGGCTTCTCCCCAGTTTTTGTCGAATGCTTCTCATCTCGGTTGCGTTGACCTGGGAAAAATCATATTAGGATGACGCGGGGAGGCTGCAGTAGCAACGTTCGTGAGGGTTCTCCTGTTCGGCGTTCCGCACGACAGGCAGGACAATCACCCGAACCGTACGTTCCACCACCGCCTCCACCGCCAAATCTGCCCTCCACCGAGCAAATTATGCGTATGTTCGAGGAACGATGAAACAATGATCTGATGGAAATATTCAGAAGTATTCAAGCAATGGTTGAACAGAATGGAAATCAGCCCGTCCCTCACTCCAAGTTATCTGATTTTCAAAGGACTAATCCTCCCAGTTTTAGTCAGGCCATTGATCCCTTGGATGCAGATGATTGGTTGAGAATTATGGAAAAGAAACTTAAGGTTGCTCGAATTGATGAACAGGATAAAGTTCCATTTGTAACACATTATCTGGAAGGCGCTGCTGCTATATGGTGGGAAAAATGAAAAAGCCATAGGGGCTGAGAATGAAACAATTACCTGGTCAAGATTCAAGGAGCAATTCCGGAAATATCACATCCCTGTGGGAATTATGAAGACTAAGCAGCGTGAATTTCTCGCGCTCCTCCAAGGAAGTCAGTCAGTGGGAGAATATTTGCAGAAATTCAATCACCTGTCATGTTACTCTCAATATGACGTGGCCACTGAAGAAAGGAAGATCGACCGATTTCTTGGTGGATTAAACCCGCAACTTCGCTGTGCTCTCAGTGTGTTCGATTTTCCAGATTTCAAAACCCTGGTGAACAAGTCTTTCATTGCTGAAAGGGAGCACAAGCTTGTGTCAGATATTAAGTCTGCCCATAATGATCACAAGCGCAAGTTGGAGCCCAAGAAGGAAATGCAACCAGTACAGAAGGTTCGTACCCGGCAGCCAACTCCGGTGGCATACCAGCCTAGTTGGCAACAAAATGTTAACAAGACCACCACCCAAGTCAAGAATGACGTGCTCAACCCAGTTATGGAGAATCGCCTGCGCAACAATTCCTGTTACAGTTGCAGACAAACCGGACATTATGCCAAACAGTGTCCCAAGAACAACCGGACCAATGCTACGTTCAAGCCTCAAATCCATTATTTGGAAGCCGGTCCAAGTTAGCACGACGTCACGGGATACGTGCATCACATTTCAGCCGACGAAGCCCAAGAAAATCCCGAAGTCGTCATTGGTATGTTCCCTGTTAATAACATACCTGCAGTAATTTTATTTGACTCTGGGGCTTCCCACTCTTTTATTTCTCGGAGTTTTGTTGCCCAAAACAAATTTCCTTGTTCGCTTTTGGGCAAGAATATGCCGGTACAAACCCCGGGATCTCTTATTCAAAGAAATCTTGTCTGCCGCAATCTATAAGTCAGTATCAACGGAATCCGTTTTCCAACGTCTTTGATACTTATTGAGTCTGATAAATTGGATGTCATCTTGGGTATGAATTGGCTGACTTAGTACCAAGTATGCATAAATTGTGCGACCTGAGAAGTCAACTTGACCGGACAAGATGGACAAGCTACAAAGTTTATTGCTCATAGGAGCATACCCTCCAAGGAAATGGTTTTTACAGCAATAGCAGAAATGGAATTAATTCCAGTGGTCAGTGAGTTTCCTGATGTATTCCCAGAAGAACTGCCATGCATGCCACCTGATCGAGAGCTTGAGTTTGCAATAGAACTTGTGCCCGAAACCACACCTATACACAAGGACTAGGATGCGTACTTATGCAAGATGGCAAGGTAGTAGCTTATGCCTCACGACAGCTACGACCCCACGAAGGAAACTGCCCCACTCATGATTTGGAATTGGCCGCGGTAGTTCATGCTTTAAAAATTTGGAGACACTACCTCATCGGAAAAAGGTGCCAAATTTTTACCGATCACAAAAGTCTCAAATACATATTTACTCAGCCGGATTTAAATCTCCGTCAACGAAGATGGCTTGAGTTGGTCAAGGATTATGACCTTGGAATAAATTATCATCCGGGTAAGGCCAATGTGGTCGCCGATGCACTCAGTCGAAAACCCGTCAGTTTAAACGTCATGTTGGAATCTTTGCCCTTCAAACTTAAAGAAGAGATTGCTCAGCTCAACCTGGTCATAGTTGAGGCTGGCCTTGCCAATATCCTGAAGGTTACTCCTACTCTTGAGGAAGAAATCCGTAAGGCCCAGTCAGGCAATGCCAATCTGCAGAAACGCATCAAGTGTTCTGATTTCTCGAAGGACCAGTGTAGTACCCTCTGATTCAGGGGAAGGATTTGTGTGCCTAATTAAGCTGACCTGAAGCAGAAAATTTTGTCAGAAGCCCATGAATCCTCGTATTCAATCCACCCTGGAGGTACAAAAATGTATGAAGACCTTCGATAAATATTCTGGTGGGATGGAATGAAGAAAGACATTGCTTATTCCATGGCCTGTTGCGACATATGCAACAAAGTTAAGGCAGAACATCAGAAACCAGCCGGACTTCTCCAACCATTGCCCGTGTCACAATGGAAATGGGACAATGTCTGTATGGATTTCATCACAGGACTACCTAGGACCCGACGAGGCAATAATGCGATCTGGGTCATAGTGGATACATTAACCAAGGTGGCCCACTTCCTCCCAATCAAAACCTCATACCGAGCAGATGAGCTTGCACGAATGTATGTATCCAGGATTGTCAGTTTGCATGGAGTTCCCCGATCCATCACTTCTGACCAGGGTTCGCTCTTCACCTCTGCTTTTTGGTCCCATCTCCATCAGGCTCTCGGAACGGAATTGAAATATAGTACCGCTTATCATCCTCAGACGGATAGGCAAACAGAAAGAGTAAATCAGATCCTCGAGGATATGCTCCGAGCCTGTGTTTTGGCCCAAGGACCCCAATGGGAAGATTGTTTGCCATACGCCGAGTTCTCATATAACAACGGGTTCCAGACCAATTTAAAGATGTCCCCATATGAAGCTTTGTATGGCCGTAAGTGCCGCACTCCATTAAATTGGTCTCAAACCGGAGATAGCCGTATTTTTGGAACAGATCTCATGCTGGAAGCCGAAAAGCAAGTCAAAGAGATCCGAGACAGATTACAATTGGCCAAATCGCGACAGAAAAGTTATTACGATGCAAAGCACCGACAGATCAGTTTTGAACCCGAAGAACATGTCTATCTTCGAGTCACGCCCATGAAAGGAATAAAGAGGTTCCAAACCCGTGGGAAATTGGCACCCAGGTTTATTGGTCCATTTCCCGTTATGACGCGAGTAGGTGCTGTGGCATATCAGTTGGAATTGCCCCCTGAGCTGTCCGACGTGCACAACGTGTTCCATGTTTCACAACTGCGACGGTGCATCTCACCACCCGAGAAAAAGACCGATTTGGCAGAGATAGAGCTGGCAAAGGACTTGACCTACGAAGAGAGGCCAGTGAAATTTTTGAATCAGATGGAAAGGGTCACTCGCAGTAAGTCACGAAAGTTTTACAAAGTCCAATGGATGCATCATACCGAGTTAGAATCAACCTGGGAATCAGAAGAATTTCTAAGGGCATGTTATCTAGAATGGTTTTCCCAAGCAACCGAATCTCGAGGACGAGATTCATTCTCAGTGGGGGAGGTTTGTGACAGCCTGGTTTTTGCCCTCTTTTCTTTTCTTGAGTTTCAGTTGAGTTGATTTTGGATTTGGAGTTTTGGATCATTTCATTTGGACTCAACCACTTGGGTATCCCTTGATTTTCACCCAAGTGCTCCCTCTCCTCCTCACATCCATCATTTCACCCCTGGCCAACCCAACAATATTGTTTGGAATATTTTTCTTAAATGAAAAATATTCATTTTGGCCTCCAAAACCCTAGCTAACTCACTGAGCTCCAAAGCAACCCTAATTTTTCTTGCCCCAAAAATCCTGAGAAAAATCCCAATTATTCTTTGGACCCTAGGGCACATTTTTGGGCAAAAACATTTCACCACTCTTTGGTATATTTTGGCTACAGAAAATAAAGTCACTTCTGGGCTGAATTGGTAGTTTCTACAACAACTACCTTTTTACTAGCTCCATTGTAGCTGGTTTTCCCTGAGCTTATTTACCTCAGTAAGAGACAGTTAAACCCCAAAGCTCAGCCCTTGAATCCCTGTTGTTTGACCACAGTAACTCCCCAAAGTTTCTGTCCAGTAACTTGACAACATCACCATTTTACTTCTACTGCACCTGGAACCTAACCCAACCATGGTAACCTCTCAGTTTACTAAGGACTACACGCCAGACATCCTTGTTAGTGCGTAGGTGGCCTGTTGTCATGGTCCACGCGGTGACTGCGTTTGTCCGAGCGTGCTGGCATGCAATACGCGCGCTCTGCGCGTCGCGAGCGCCTCTGTTAAGCGCGTGCCCGCTGCTTGGCCGGCCAGAGCGTGCCACCCCTCGCCACCATCCTCATCTCCACCTCCATAACTCCACCCTGCCGCTCGCTAACGCCGGAGCTCGCCGCAGCGAGCACGGGCACGGTCTGGCCAATGGCACAGTGCGCGCACACTATGTTCGTCTCTTCCCCCTCGCTCCTGTACTCGTCCGCGCCCACGTACAGTGGCCGCGTGACCTCCGTCGCCTTCTTCATCGCTCTCTGGCACCGTTCGTCGCCAGGCGCCGGGGACAGGTGTCCTCCGGCAGAGCCCGAGCTCTCCTCGCCGCCCCGCCTATAAAAGCAGCCCCTCCGCAGCCTCTTGGAGCGTCGCAACCACTCCCACTCCCTCCTAGAACCAGTAGAAGCCGCAGCCCGGTAGGGCAGGCCACGGGCTGCCATCCCGGAGCCGAGCTTGCCGGCGATCCCTTCTGGATCATTCCTGCAGCTCTGGCCCCTCCCAAGCCAAGGCGACCCCGCCAGGGCCTCCACCTCTCCTCCGTGAAGCCAACTCACCTAGCCAGAGCCCCTGGAGCCGCCCCAAGCCGCCGTCTTCTTCAACTCCGGCAACCTCCGCCCTCTGTCGCCGCTGGAGAGTCAAATCCGACGTCGTCCGGCCACCGTTAGCTACGCTACGGGTACGGGCAGGTGCGCAAGCGTCTTCTCCGTCGATCCCTCCCTCTAGTTTGCCTCCAAGAAGCCTCACCGCCGGCGTGAGCTCCGGCGAAGGCCGCGCCCCTTTGTTTCCCTCTCCCCTCCCTCCGGCATGACTAGCGGGGCCCGCTAATCAGCCACTCATTACGCGCGCGAAGCGGTATGAGTGGTGGTGCCCCGGGAGTTTACGCTTTCGACGTCACCCCCCCTCTGTTTATTATTTCAAATTCATTTAAATTCCAGGAAACTTCAAATGGCCATAACTTTTTATCTACAAGTCCAAATGCAGTGATTCTTTTTGCATCGTGTTCTGTGTCCAAAAATCTAACAACACCCAAAAGATTGGATTTTTCCTTGCTGTCTAGATTTTCTGGCAATTTTCAGAAGGTTTCTTGATATTTTCTTTTTGTGGTTTTGAATATTTTCAACGGAGCCAGCTTGTCTTGAGGATCACCAGGAGCTTTGTGAACCTCATCAATACTAAGGCAAGCCACAATAACATTTTCATGGCGCCACTTCAATATTTATGATTTTCATACTTGAACTTATGAATATTAATGCATTTAAATTAGTTATATAAGAAATATATTCTGTTAAATGCTTGTTATGTTAAAATACTTGAACTTCAGAATGTTTGAAGTAAATTTTGTTGGCAAGATAAGGAGAACTTAGTTGCAAGTAATAAATAAATGAACTGGTCATAAAGTTTGATGATTAGTTTAATTATTATTTTGCATGATGAAAAATGATGAGAATGCTAGAAATGGTTCTGGTATAAGTAAAGTGTGATTTTAACCAGAATGGTAGCATGAGTTGATGATGGCTCCGTAGGAGCGTGGTTGACGCAGTTATTTGCATGGTTATGTGATGCATATGTTAAGTGATGCATAGTATGGCATTATGACACCGATTATTTTCACATTAAGTTGAACCTGATTATTAACTCAACTTGAACATGTTGTTTACCGGGTCATGGTGCCGCTGAAACGAGTCTTTCCCAGTGCAACCACATTTGCCGGTACGGGACGGCCTTAATGCGTTTCATTGTCGTGCCTCTGGTCGGTGCCTCCATTTAGGGAAGGTTATGGGTGTGCTATACCCTGGCCCTGTAGGCAAGCATAACCTTGTGAGCCCGTTGTTAAGTTAATTTTGGTACCAGGTCCCAGAGTGGATCGTGGCCATGACGGTGGTCGAGGTGTCTGGAGGTAGACACGGGGCCACCCCGGACTAGCCCGTTGGTGTCTGAGTCGGATGGGCCGGGAGAGTGTCATGACAATGAAATGGTTTCGTCGGAACACTGTTGGTCCACCCGAATGGGAGTGCGAGGCCATGGGTTCTGTAGTGTGGGTACAATGTACTAACCTCTGCAGAGTGTTTTTGATCTATCGATAGCCGAGTCCACGGTTATGGACACACTCGACAGTAGGGTACACCATGGGTCAACACTTAATGAAATATGCACACTAAATTGCACTAAGGATGGCAGTGAGGCCATCGTGTTGAGTTGGCCACGAGTTGGTCGGGTTGTGATCGCCGTAAGGATCACGAGCCACGAGTTGGCCAGGTTGTGATCGCCGTAAGGATCACGGGCCACGAGTTGGTCGGGTTGTGATCGCTGTAAGGATCACGAGTGTGTTTTGGTATTATCGTGTTTATTGGTCACATCTGGTAAGCAAGTCGGGAGAATGAGTACCAGTTGAGCATAGTCACAGCATGTTGGATATATGGTTGCATTGTTGCTTAATTGGTTAAATATCATGATATTGTCTGTCATTATGTTTATGCTTATTGTGAGCTTGCAAGTACATTCAATGTACTGACCTGGCGTGTCATGCCAGATTTCAGGAAAGTCCCGTTTCCGAGTCTAGACCGTGTACACATCGGTGTCCTTGTGCTATGGAGTCCCGCTACGACGTTGTTCCGCTGCCGAGTAGTTGTCATGATCGAGGCCCCTTTATGTTCACTAAATAATGTACATATTGTTCAGCCGCACCGTGTGTGCCGCTTGGCCTCGCTAACTATTGTAATATAAACTATGCTCCGCCAGCATGAATAAAGTGGCTGTTTTCTGTACCATGTTGTTGTGTGTTGCCAGAAGACAAGGTCTCTGGGCTGGCAATGCAAGGTAAACCGGTCGCTCTGAGCCAGGGTGCCACACAGGGTGGTCGCGCGCCCCCCCTTGGCTGGTCCGAAATGGACTAGGAGGGGGCGGCGCCCCCTCTTTCCTTCTCCCTCTCCTACTCTTTCCCTCTCTCCCCTCTTGAAAAAAGGAAGGGGACTCCAACTAGGATTGGGAATCCTAGTTGGACTCCCCATATAGGCACGCCCCTCCTAGGCCGCCGGCCTCCTCCCTCCCTCCTTTATATACGGGGGCAGGGGCACCCCAAAGCACAACAGACAATCTCTTAGCCGTGTGCGGTACCTCCCTCCACAGTTTAACACCTTGGTCCTATCGTCGTAGTGCTTAGGCGAAGCCTTGCGCCGGTAACATCATCAACACTGTCGCCACACTGTCATGCTCACGGAACTCTCCCTTGACCCTCTACTGGATCAAGATCTCGAGGGATGTCATTGTGCTGAACGTGTGCTGAACATGGAGGTGCCGTACATTCGGTACTTGGATTGGTTGGATCATGAAGACGTTCGACTACATCAACCACGTTACTAAACACTTCTGCTTTCGGTCTACGAGGGTACGTGGACACACTCTCCCGTCTCGTTGCTATGCATCTCCTGGATAGATCTTGCGTGATCGTAGGACATTTTTTGAATTACTACGTTCCCCAACAGTGGCATCCGAGCCAGTTCTATGCATAGATGTTTTATGCATGAGTAGAACACAAAGAGTTGTGGGCGATAATAGTCATACTGCTTACCGCCAACGTCTTACTTTGATTTATCGGTATTGTTGGATGAAGCGGCCCGGACCGACATTACATGACTGAACTGGTTCTACCGACGTGCTTTTGCACATAGGTGGCTGGCGGGTGTCTGTTTCTCCAACTTTAGTTGAATCGAGTTTGACTACGGCCGGTCCTTGTTGAAGGTTAAAATAGCACACTTGACGAAAAATCGTTGTGGTTTTGATGCATAGGTAAGAAAGGTTCTTGCTAGAAGCCCGCAACAGCCACGTGAAACTTGCAACAACAAAGTAGAGGATGTCTAACTTGTTTTTGCAGGACTGTTGTGATGTGACATGGTCAAGACATGATGTGATATAGATTGTTGTATGAGATGATGATGTTTTGTAACAGAGTTATCGGCAACTGGTAGGAGCCATATGGTTGTCCCTTTATTGTATGAAATGCAATCTCCATGTAATTGCTTTACTTTATCACTAAGCGGTAGCGATAGTCGTAGAAGTAATAGTTGGCGAGACAACAACGATGCTACGATGGATATCAAGGTGTCAAGCCGGTGACGATGGAGATCATGACGGTGCTTCGATGATGGAGATCAAAGGCACAAGATGATGATGGCCCAATCATGTCACATATTTTGATTGCATATGATGTTTATCTTTTATGCATCTTATTTTGCTTAGTACGGCGGTAGCATTATAAGATGATCCCCTACTAAATTTCAAGGTATAAGTGTTCTCCCTGAGTATGCACCGTTGCTACAGTTCGTCGTTTCGAGACACCACGTGATGATCGGGTGTGATAAGCTCTACGTTCACATACAACGGGTGCAAGCCAGTTTTGCACGTGCAGAATACTCGGGTTAAACTTGACGAGCCTAGCATATGCAGATATGGCCTCGGAACACTGAGACTGAAAGGTCGAACGTGAATCATATAGTAGATATGATCAACATAGTGATGTTCACCATTGAAAACTACTCCATCTGACGTGATGATCGGACATGGTTTAGTTGATTTGGATCATGTGATCATTTAGATGACTAAAGGATGTCTATCTTAGTGGGAGTTCTTAAGTAATATGATTAATTGAACTTTAATTTATCATGAACTTAGTCCTGATAGTTTTTGCATGTCTATGTTGTTGTAGATCAATGGCCCGTGCTACCGTTCCCTTGAATTTTAATGCGTTCCTAGAGAAAGCTAAGTTGAAAGATGATGGTAGCAATTACACGGACTGGGTCCATAACTTGAGGATTATCCTCATTGCTGCACAGCAGAATTACATCGTGGAAGCACCGCTAGGTGCAAGGCCTGCTGCAGATGCAACTGGGGACGTTATGAATGTCTGGCAGAGCAAAGCTGATGACTACTTGATAGTTCAGTGTGCCATGCTTTACGGCTTAGAATCGGGACTTCAAACACGTTTTGAATGTCATGGAGCATATGAGATGTCCCAAGAGTTGAAGTTAATATTTCAAGCAAATGCCCGAGTTGAGAGATATGAAGTCTCCAACAAGTTCTATAGCTGCAATGGAGGAGAATAGTTCTATCAGTGAACACATACTCAGAATGTCTAGGTACCATAACCACTTGACTCAACTGGGAGTTAATCTTCCTGATGATAGTGTCATTAACAAGTTCTTGAATCACTGCTACCAAGCTATAAAGGCTTTGTGATGAACTATAATATGCAAGGGATGACGAAAATGATTCCTGAGCTCTTCGCAATGCTAAAGGCTGCGGAGGTAGAAATCAAGAAGGAGCATCAAGTGTTGATGGTTAACAAGACCACTAGTTTCAAGAAAAATGGCAAAGGGAAGAAGGGGAACTTTAAGAAGAATAACAAGCAAGTTGCTACTCCTAGGAAGAAGCCCAAGTCTGGACCTAAGCCTGAAACTGAGTGCTTCTACTACAAAGGGACTGGTCACTGGAAGTGGAACTGTCCCAAGTATTTGGTGGATAAGAAGGATGGCAAAGTGAAAGGTATATTTGATATACATGTTATTGATGTGTACCTTACTAATGCTCGTAGTAGCGCCTGGGTATTTGATACTAGTTCTGTTGCTCATATTTGCAACTCAAAACAGGGGCTATAGATTAAACGAAGATTGGCTAAGGACGAGGTGATGATGCGCATCAGAAATGGTTCTAAGGTCGATGTGATCGCTGTCAGCATGCTACCTCTACATCTACCTTCGGGATTAGTTTTAGACCTAAATAATTGTTATTTGGTGCCAGCGTTGAGCATGAACATTATATCTGGATCTTGTTTAATGCGAGACGGTTATTCATTTAAATCAGAGAATAATGATTGTTCTATTTATATGAGTAATATATTTTATGGTCATGCACCCTTGTTGAGTGGTCTATTTTTGTTGAATCTCGATCGTGGTGATACACATGTTCATAATATTGAAGCCAAAATATGAAAAGTTGATAATGATAGTGCAACTTATTTGTGGCACTGCCGTTTAGGTCATATTGGTGTAAAGTGCATGAAGAAACTCCATGCTGATGGACTTTTGGAATCACTTGGTGCTTGCAAACCATGCCTCATGGGCAAGATGACTAAAACTCTGTTCTCCGGAATAATGGAATGAGCTACTGACTTATTGGAAATAATACATACCGATGTATGCGGACCAATGAGTATTGAGGCTCGTGGCGGGTATCGTTATTTTCTTACCTTCACAGATGATTTGAGCAGATATGGGTATATCTACTTAATGAAGCATAAGTCTGAAACATTTGAAAAGTTCAAAGAATTTTAGAGTGAAGTGGAAAATCATCATAACAAGAAAATAAAGTTTCTACGATCTGATCATGGAAGCGAATATTTGAGTTATGAGTTTGGTCTTCATTTGAAACAATGTGGAATAGTTTCGCAACTCACGCCACCTGGAACACCGCAGCGTAATGGTGTGTCCGAACGTCATAACCATACTTTATTCGATATGGTGTGATCTATGATGTCTCTTATTGATTTACCGCTATCATTTTGGGGTTATGCTTTAGAGACGGATGCATTCACTTTAATAGGGCACCATCAAAATCCGTTGAGATGATGCCTTATGAACTGTGGTTTGGCAAGTAACCAAAGTTGTCGTTTGTTAAAGTTTGGGGCTGTGATGCTTATGTGAAAAAGCTTCAACCTGATAAGATCGAACCTAAATCGGAGAAATGCGTCTTCATAGGACACCCAAAGGAAACTGTTGGGTACACCTTCTATCATAGATCCGAAGGCAAGATATTCGTTGCTAAGAATGGATCCTTTCTAGAAAAGGAGTTTCTCTCGAAAGAAGTGAGTGGGAGGAAAGTAGAACTTGATGAGGTAGTTGTACCTTCTCCAGAATTGGAAAGTAGTTCATCACATAAATCAGTTCCAATGATTCCTACACCAATTAGTGAGGAAGCTAATGGTGATGATCATGAAACTTTAGATCAAGTTACTACCGAACCTCGTAGGTCTCCCAGAGTATGGTCCGCACAAGAGTGGTACGGTAATCCTGTTCTAGAAATCATGTTACTAGACCATGATGAACCTACGAACTATGAGGAAGCGATGATGAGCCCAGATTCCACGAAATGGCTTGAGGCCATGAAATCTGAGATGGGATCCATGTATGCGAACAAAGTATGGACTTTGGTGGATTTGCCCGATGATCGGCAAGCCATAGAAAATAAATGGATCTTCAAGAAGAAGACTGACGCTGACGGTAATGTTACTGTCTACAAAGCTCGACTTATTGTGAAAGGTTTTCGACAAGTTCAAGGAGTTGACTACGACGAGACTTTCTCACCCGTACTGATGCTTAAGTCTGTCCGAATCATGTTAGAAATTGCCGCATTTCATGATTATGAAATTTGGCAGATGGATGTCAAAACTGCATCCCTTAATGGATTTCTCGAAGAAGAGTTGTATCTGATGCAACCAGAAGGTTTTGTCGATCCAAAGGGTGCTAACAAAGGGTGCAAGCTCCAGCGATCCATTTATGGACTGGTGCAAGCCTCTCGGAGTTGGAATAAACGCTTTGATAGTGTGATCAAAGCATATGGTTTTATACAGACTTTTGGAGAATTCTGTATTTACAAGAAAGTGAGTGGGAGCTCTGTAGCATTTCTAATATTATATGTGGATGACATATTGTTGATTGGAAATGATATCGAATTTCTGGATAGCATAAAAGGATACTTGAATAAGAGTTTTTCAATGAAAGACCTCGGTGAAGCTGCTTACATATTGGGCATCAAGATCTATAGAGATAGATCAAGATGCTTAATTGGACTTTCACAAAGCACATACCTTGATAAAGTTTTGAAGAAGTTCAAAATGCATCAGTCAAAGAAAGGGTTCTTGCCTGTGTTACAAGGTGTGAAGTTGAGTTAGACTCAATGCCCGACCACTACAAAAGCTAGAGAGAAAATGAAAGTCATTCCCTATGCTTCAGCCATAGGTTCTATCATGTATGCAATGCTATGTACCAGACCTGATGTGTGCCTTGCTATAAGTATAGCAGGAAGGTACCAAAGTAATCCAGGAGTGGAGCACTAGACCTCGGTCAAGAACATCCTGAAATACCTGAAAAGGACTAAGGATATGCTTCTAGTTTATGGAGGTGACAGAGAGCTTGTCGTAAATGGTTACGTCGATGCAAGCTTTGACACTGATCCGGATGACTCTAAGTCGCAATCCAGATACGTATTTTTATTGAATGGTGGAGCTGTCAGTTGGTGCAGTTCCAAGCAGAGGGTCATGGCGGGATCTACGTGTGAAGTGGAGTACATAGCTGCTTCAGAAGCAGCAAATGAAGGAGTCTGGATGAAGGAGTTCATATCCTATCTAGGTGTCATACCTAGTGCATCGGGTCCAATGAAAATCTTTTGTGACAATACTGGTGTGTTTGCCTTGGCAAAGGAATCCAGATTTCACTAAAGAACCAAACACATCAAGAGACGCTTCAATTCCATCCAGCATTAGGTCGCGGAGGGAGACATGGAGATTTGAAAAATACATACGGATCTGAATGTTGCAGACCCATTGACTAAGCCTCTTCCACGAGCAAAACATGATCAACACCAAGACTCCATGTGTGTTAGAATCATTACTTTGTAATCTGTATTATTGACTCTAGTGCAAGTGGGAGACTGAAGGAAATATGCCCTAGAGGCAATAATAAAGTTGTTATTTATATTTCCTTATATCATGATAATTTTTTATTATTCATGCTAGAATTGTATTAACCGGAAACTTAGTACATGTGAAAATACATAGACAAAACATAGTGTCTCTAGTATGCCTCTACTTAACTAGCTCGTTAATCAAAGATGGTTATGTTTGCTAGCCATAGACATGTGTTGTCATTTGATGAATGGGATCCCATCATTAGGAGAATCATGTGATGGACAAGACCCATCCGTTAGCTTAGCATTATGATCGTTACAGTTTCATTGCTACTGCTTTCTTCATGACTTATACATGTTCCTCAGACTATGAGATTATGCAACTCCCGAATACCGGAGGAACACCTTGTGTGATATCAAATGTCACAACGTAACTGGGTGATTATAAAGATGCTCTACAGGTGTCTGAAGGTGTTTGTTGGGTTGGCATAGATCAAGATTAGGATTTGTCACTCCATGTATCGAAGAGGTATCTCTGGGCCCTCCCGATAATGCTCATCACTATAAGCCTTACAAGCAATGTGACTAATGAGTTAGTTGCGGGATGAAGCATTATGGAACGAGTAAAGAGACTTGCTGGTAATGAGATTGAACTAGGTATTATGATACCGACCATCGAATCTCGGGCAAGTAACATACCGATGACAAAGGGAACAACGTATGTTGTTATGCGGTTTGCCGATAAAGATCTTAGTAGAATATGTAGGAGCCAATATGAGCATCTAGGTCCCACTATTGGTTATTGATCAGAGATGTGTCTCGATCATGTCTACATAGTTCTCGAACCCGTAGGGTCCGCACGTTTAACGTTCGATGACGATTTGTATTATGAGTTATGTGTTTTTAATGACCGAAGTTTGTTCGGAGTCCCGGATGAGATGACAGACATGGCGAGGAGTCTCGAAATGGTCAATACATAAAGATTGATATATTGGAAGGTTATGTTCGGACACCAGAAAGGTTTCAGAATGGTTCGGGCATTTTTCGGAGTACCGGGAGGATACCCGAACCCCCCGGGGGAAGTAGTGGGCCTTAATGGGCTTTAATGGAAAGGAGAGGAGGGCCGCAGGGTGGCCACGCCCCCCATGGCTGGTCTAAATTGGACTAGGAGGGTGCGACGCCCCCTGATATGTCTCCGTTGTATCTATAATTTTTGATTGTTCCATGCCAATATTCTACAACTTTCATATACTTTTGGCAACTTTTTATACTATTTTTGGGACTAACATATTGATCCAGTGCCCAGTGCCAGTTCCTGTTTGTTGCATGTTTTTTGTTTCGCAGAAAACCCATATCAAACGAAGTCCAAACGGGATAAAAATTTATGGAGATTTTTTTGTAATATTTATGATTTTGGGAAGAAGAATCAATGCGGGATGATGCCCGAGGGGGCCACGAGGCAGGGGACGCGCCCCAGGGGGGTAGGCGCACCCTGGACCCTTGTGTCCACCCCATAAGGCGGTTGGTGCCCTTCTTTCACCGCAAGAAAGCTAATATCTGGATAGAGATCGTGTTAAAATTTCAGCCCAATCGGAGTTACGGATCTCCGGGAATACAAGAAACGGTGAAAGGCCAGAATCTAAAATGCAGAAACAAAGAGAGACAGAGAGACAAATCCAATCTCGGAGGGGCTATCGCCCCTCCCACACCATGGAGACCATGGACCATAGGGGAAACCCTTCTCCCATCTAGGGAGAAGGTCAAAGAAGAAGAAGAAGAAGGGGGGCTCTCTCCCCCTTGCTTCCGGTGACGCCAGAACACCGCCGGGGGCCATCATCATCACCGCGATCTACACCAACACCTCCATCATCTTCACCAAAATCGCCATCACCTTACCCCATCTATATTCAGTGGTCCACTCTCCCGCAACCCGTTATACCCTCTACTTGAACATGGTGCTTTATGCTTCATATTATTATCCAATGATGTGTTGCCATCCGATGATGTCTGTGTAGATTTTCATTGTCCTACCAGTGATTGATGAATTGCTATGATTGGTTTAATTTGCTTGTGGTTATGTTGTTGTCCTATGGTGCTCTCCATGTCGCGCAAGCATGAGGGATTCCTGCTGTAGGGTGTTGCAATATGTTCATGATTCGCTTATAGTGGGTTCCTTGAGTGACAGAAGCATAAACCCGAGTAAGGGGGGTTGTGGCGTATGGGATAAAGGGGACTTGATGCTTTAATGCTATGGTTGGGTTTTACCTTAATGATCTTTAGTAGTTGCGGATGCTTGCTAGAGTTCCAATCATAAGTGCATATGATCCAAGAAGAGAAAGTATGTTAGATTATGCCTCTCCCACATAAAACTTGCTATCGGTCTAGTAAAGTAGTCAATTGCTTAGGGACAATTTCACAACTCCTACCACCACTTTTCCACACTCGCTATACTAACTTTATTGCTTCTTTATCTAAACAGCCCCTAGTTTATATTTACGTGCTCTTTATTATCTTGCAAACCTATCCCATCACACCTACAAAGTACTTCTAGTTTCATACTTGTTCTAGGTAAAGCGAACACTAAGCATGCGTAGAGTTGTATCGGTGGTCGATAGAACTTGAGGGAATATTTGTTCTACCTTTAGCTCCTCGTTGGGTTCGACACTCTTACTTATCAAAAGAGGCTACAATTTATCCCCTATACTTGTGGGTTATCAAGACCTTTTTATGGCGCCGTTGCTGGGAGTCATAGCGTGGGGTGAATATTCTAGTGTGTGCTTGTTTGCTTTATCACTAAGTAATTTTTATTTGCTGTTCTTAGTTGTTCTCTATCTTTATTTATGGATATGGAACACGAAACACCAAAAAAATTAGGTGGACTTGCTACTCATGGAGATGGGGAACCTCCTGAAACCCTCGATGCTGGTAATGTGGAAAATATTATGTACTACTTTAATAATCCTGAGAAAACCCCATTCAATTATGTAATGGGAGACACGTTGGATCAACGTGAATACTTTAGGGATTAACGCTTGACTCAAAAAGGGAAATTATTATGGGATAAAATTCATATGTTTCATTGGTATGGTCGGGAACTATGCTTGAGATATGATTATACTTGTTGCTCTAGGATGAAGGCTCCACACCTTTCCTTTTCATGCAAATTTAATGATAATAAAACTTGGCTTCTTATGCTAATGGTATATATGATTACTATGATGTGGAACAAATAGAAGAATTTGTTGCTTTTTGGGTGCTTATGAAATTGAATCTTTGTTTAAAACGTGTGAAAATCTCGATGATGCTGTTTATAGACCTGAAAATTTTGCTATACTTAAATATTGCTATGAGAATTATGAATTCAATTCCGATATTGATGCATTTATTGAGGAAGTCTCCGCTGTCCAAGAAGAGACTAATATTTTGCAGGAATCTATGGAAGAAGAAATTGATGAAACTGTGAGCTCATTGGATGAAAAAGATGATGAGGAGAGCGAAGAACAAAAGGAGGAAGAGCGGATTAGCTACCCGTGCCCACCTTCTAATGAGAGTAACTCTTCAACTCATACATTGTTTAATTCCCCTTCGTGCTTACCGAAGGATGATTGCTATGATGATTGTTATGATCCCGTTGATTCTCTTGAAATACCCCTTTTTGATGATGCTTGCTATGCTTGTGGCCAAGATGACAATATGGATTATACTTATGGAGATGAACTTGCTATAGTTCCTTATGTTAAACATGAAATTGTTGTTATTGCACCCACACATGATAGTCCTATTATCTTTTTGAATTCTCCAAACTACACTATATCGGAGAAGTTTGTGCTTCTTAAGGATTATGTTGATGGGTTGTCTTTTACCATTGCACATGATAATTTTGATGAATGTGATATGCATGTGCTTTCTGCTCCTACTTGCAATTATTATGAGAGAGGAACTATATCTCCGCCTCTCTATGTTTCCAATATGATAAAATTGCAAGAAACTGCTTATACTATGCATTGGCCTTTAATTGGTGTGCATGAATTGTTCTTTTATGACATGCCGATGCATAGGAAGAGAGAGTTAGACTTCGTCATTGCTTGATTTATGTTACTTTGTTCTCACTACTAAATCACAAATCATTGTTAATTAAAATTGGCTTTGATTTACCTTGGGATCCGGGTGGATCTATTACTTGAGCACTATATGCCTAGCTTAATGGCTTTAAAGAAAGCGCTGCCAGGGAGACAACCCAGAAGTTTCAGAGAGTCTTTTATTTCTGTTGAGTGCTTTTATATAGTTTAAAAACAAAAAAAATAAAGAGGGGAACCCAAAACTTTTCAAAAAGGAAAGTGAAAGTGAGAAAGACAAGCATTGTTGAAGTGGGGGAGCTCCTTGAACTTTGTTCATGCTCACGAAAACTTTGTGAATATTAATTAAAGAAACTTTTCATCAAAAATAATTATCCCCTTTTAAAATTCCATTGTATGATAAAAATAATGTGCTAAGGTTTGCCTTTAGGATGTTTACAATGCTTGTTGGTTTGTACGGTGCAGGACAGGAACTTTGGCTGTAGTGGATGATTTTATATTTTTTACTGGAACATCAAACGGTCCTGAAACTTTTTGCACTGTCTTTCTGTACAAATTGTTTATTTTTACTAATTTTGGTAGAAGTTTTGGGGTACTAGAAGTATGGTTAATGTTCATATTGCTACAAACTGTTCTGTTTTTGACAGATTCTGTTTTTCTTGCATAGTTTACTTGTTTTGATGAAACTATCAATTTCTATCAGTGGATTAAGCCATGGAAAAGTTATATTACAATAGACACAATGCAAAAACAAAATATGAATTGGTTTGAAACAGCACTTAGAGTAGTGATTTGCTTTATTATACTAACGAATCTTACCGAGTTTTCTATTGAAGTTTTGTGTGGATGAAGTGTTTGATCGAGAAGGTCTCGATATGAGGAAAAGGAGGAGAGGCAAGAGCTCAAGCTTGGGGATGCCCAAGAAACCCCAAGTAAATATCAAGGATACTCAAGCGTCTAAGCTTGGGGATGCCCCGGAAGGCATCCCCTCTTTCTTCGACAAGTATCGGTATGTTTTCGGATTCGTTTCGTTCATGCGATATGTGCAAATCTTGGAGCGTCTTTTGCATTTAGTTTTCACTTTTATTTTATGCACCATGCTGGTATGAGATAGTCCATGGTTGATTTATAGAATGCTCATTGCACTTCACTTAAATCTTTTGAGTATGGCTTTATAGAATGCTTCATGTGCTTCACTTATATCATTTGAAGTTTGGATTGCCCGTTTCTCTTCACATAGAAAACCGCCATTTGTAGAATGCTCTTTTGCTTCACTTATATTTGTTAGAGCATGGGCATATCTTTTGTAGAAAGAATTAAACTCTCTTGATTCACTTATATCTATTTAGAGAGATGACATGAATTGGTCATTCACATGGTTAGTCATAAAATCTTACATAAAACTTGTAGATCACTAAATATGATATGTCTGATTCCTTGCAATAGTTTTGCGATATAAAGGTGGTGATATTAGAGTCGTGCTAGTTGAGTAATTGTGAAATTGAGAATTACTTGTGTTGAGGTTTACAAGTCCAGTGCATGCACGTATGGTAACCATTGTGTGACAAATTTGAAGCATGGAGTGTTTCTTTTTGAAGCATGGAGTGTTTCTTTGATCGTCTTCCTTATGAGTGGCGGTTGGGGACGAGCGATGGTGTTTTCCTAGCAATCTATCCCCCTAGGGGCATGCGTAGTAGTACTTTGCTTAGAGGGCTAATAAACTTTTGCAATAAGTATATGAGTTCTTTATGACTAATGTGAGTCAATGGATTATACACACTCTCACCCTTCCATCATTACTAGCCTCTTTGGTACCGTGCATTGCCCTTTCTCACCTCGAGAGTTGGTGCAAAATTCGCCGGTGCATCCAAACCCCGTGATACGATACGCTCTATCACACATAAGCCTCCTTATATCTTACTCAAAACAGCCACCATACCTACCTATCATAGCATTTCCGTAGCCATTCCGAGATATATTGCCATGCAAATTCCATCATCATCATATACATGACTTGAGCATTCATTGTCATATTGCTTGGCATGATTGTAAGACAGCTAGCATGATGTTTTCACGGCTTGTCCGTTTTTTGATGTCTTTGCTATGCTAGATCATTGCACATCCCGGTACACCGCCGGAGGCATTCATATAGAGTCATATTTTTGTTCTAGTATCAAGTTGTAATATTGAGTTGTAAGTAAATAAAAGTGTGATGATCATCATTATTAGAGCATTGCCCCAGTGAGGAAAGGATGATGGAGACTATGATTCCCCCACAAGTCGGGATGAGACTCCGAACTTTATGAAAAATAAAAGAGGCCAAAGAAGACCAAATAAAAAAAGAGGCCAAAGAAGCCCTCCAAAAAAAGAAAAGAAGAAAAAATGAGAGAAAAAGAGAGAAGGGACAATGTTACTATCCTTTTACCACACTTGTGCTTCAGAGTAGCACCATGTTCTTCATATAGAGAGTCTCTTGAGTTACCACTTTCATATACTAGTGCGAATTTTTATTATAGAACTTGGCTTGTATATTCCGATGATGGGCTTCCTCAAATGCCCGAGGTCTTCATGAGCAAGCAAGTTGGATGCACACCCAGTTAGTTTCTGTTTGAGCTTTCATACACTTATAGCTCTAGTGCATCCGTTGCATGGCAATCCCTACTCCTCGCATTGACATCAGTTGATGGGCATCTCCATAGCCCATTGATTAGCCGCGTCGATGTGAGACTTTCTCCCTTTTTGTCTTCTCCACATAAACCTCCACCATCATATTCTATTCCACCTATAGTACTATATCCATGGCTTGCGCTCATGTATTGCGTGAGGGTTGAAAAAGCTGAAGCACGTTAAAAAGTATGAACCAATGGCTCGGCTTGTCATCGGGGTTGTGCATGATGGGATCATTTTGTGTGACGAAAATGAAGCATGGCCAAACTATATGATTTTGTATGGATAAGATTTCTTTGGCTATGTTATTTCGATAAGACATAATTGCTTGGTTGGCATGCTTGAAGTATTATTGTCTTAATGTCAAATGATAGACTATTGCTTTGAATCACTCGTGTCTTAATATTCTTGCCATGATTAGATATATGATCGAGATTATGCTAGGTAGCGTTCCACATCAAAAATTATCTTTTTTATCATTTACCTACTCGAGGATGAACAGGAATTAAGCTTGGGGATGCTGATACGTCTCCGTCATATCTATAATTTTTGATTGTTCCATGCCAATATTCTACAACTTTCATGTACTTTTGGCAACTTTTTATACTATTTTTGGGACTAACATATTGATCCAGTGCCCAGTGCCAGTTCCTGTTTGTTGCATGTTTTTTGTTTGCAGAAAACCCATATCAAACAAAGTACAAACGGGATAAAAATTTATGGAGATTTTTTTTGGAATATTTAAGATTTTTGGGAAGAATAATCCATGCGAGATGATGCCCGAGGGGGCCACAAGGCAGGGGGCGCACCCCAGGGGGCAGGCACGCCCTGGACCCTCGTGGCCACCTAGTAAGGCGGTTGGTGCCCTTCTTTCTCCACAAGAAAGCTAATATCCGGATAGAGATCGTGTTAAAATTTCATCCCAATCGGAGTTACGGATCTTCGAGAATATAAGAAACGGTGAAAGGCCAGAATCTAAAACGCAGAAACAGAGAGAGACAGAGAGACAGATCCAATCTCGGAGGGGCTCTCGCCCCTCCCACGCCATGGAGACCATGGAACAGAGGGGAAACCCTTCTCCCATCTAGGGAGAGGGTCAAGGAAGAATAATAATAAGGGGGGCTCTATCCCCCTTGCTTCCGGTGGCGCCGGAACGCCGCCGGGGGCCATCATCATCATCGTGATTTGCACCAACACCTCCATCATCTTCACCAACATCTCCATCACCTTCCCCCATCTATATTCAGCGGTCCACTCTCCCGCAACCCTCTGTACCCACTACTTGAACATGGTGCTTTATGCTTCATATTATTATCCAATGATGTGTTGCCATCCTATGATGTCTGTGTAGATTTTCATTGTCCTACCGGTGATTGATGAATTGCTATGATTGGTTTAATTTGCTTGTGGTTATGTTGTTGTCCTATGGTGCTCTCCGTATCGCGCAAGCGTGAGGGATTCCCGCTATAGAGTGTTGCAATATGTTCATGATTCGCTTATAGTGGGTTGCTTGAGTGACAGAAGCATAAACCCGAGTAAGGGGGGTTGTGGCGTATGGGATAAAGGGGACTTGATGCTTTAATGCTATGGTTGGGTTTTACCTTAATGATCTTTAGTAGTTGCGGATGCTTGCTAGAGTTCCAATCATAAGTGCATATGATCCAAGAAGAGAAAGTATGTTAGCTTATGCCTCTCCCACATAAAACTTGCTATCAGTCTAGTAAAGTAGTCAATTGCTTAGGGACAATTTCACAACTCCTACCACCACTTTTCCACACTCGCTATACTAACTTTATTGCTTCTTTATCTAAACAGCCCCTAGTTTATATTTATGTGCTCTTTATTATCTTGCAAACCTATCCTATCACACCTATAAAGTACTTCTAGTTTCATACTTGTTCTAGGTAAAGCAAACACTAAGCACGCGTAGAGTTGTATCGGTGGTCGATAGAACTTGAGGGAATATTTGTTCTACCTTTAGATCCTCGTTGGGTTCGACACTCTTACTTATCGAAAGAGGCTACAATTGATCCCCTATACTTGTGGGTTATCACCCCCACCTCTTTCCTTCTCCCTCTCCTACTCTTTCCCTCTCTCCCCTCTTGGAAAAAGGAAGGGGACTCCAACTAGGATTGGGAATCCTAGTTGGACTCCCTGATAGGCACACCCCTCCTAGGCCGCCAGCCTCCTCCCTCCCTCCTTTATATACGGGGGCAGGGGGGCACCCCAAAGCACGACAGACAATCTCTTAACCGTGTGCGGTGCCCCCTCCACAGTTTAACACCTCGGTCATATCGTCATAATTAGGCAAAGCCCTGCGCCGGTAACATCATCAACACCGTTGCCACGCTGTCGTGCTGACGGAACTCTCCCTCGACCCTCTACTGGATCAAGAGCTCGAGGGACATCATCGTGCTGAATGTGTGCTGAACACGGAGGTGCCGCATGTTCGGTACTTGGATCGGTTGGATTGTGCAGACGTTCGACTACATCAACCGCATTACAAAACGCTTCCGCTTTTGGTCTACGAGGGTACGTGGACACACTCTCCCGTCTCGTTGCTATGCATCTACTAGATAGATCTTGCATGATCATAGGAATTTTTTGAATTAGTATGTTCCCCAACAGTCCAAGCCACGGAAGCTCCTGCACCTGATGATGCTAATGCCACTGCTACTGAAGCCAATGACATTGTCATGGCTGAAGATAATGTGCTACCTGAAGCCACTGAAGCCACTGTTGAGCCATCCACCTCAGATGTTGCTGCTGCTCCACCTGTTCCACACACGATGGCGAGGGCATTCAACCGTGATGGTGAGCTCGTCACCATCAAGTGGCCAATTATGACGCCTCCAGTTGCTCATAGTCCCCAATATGATTACCATGTTGAGAAAAGGTCTCAGACGCAGAAGCCGAAGCCCAGACTGCCAAGGCTTCCAAGTGTTGTTACAAATCAGGGTGACTTCAGTGTCTTGAGCCTCAGAGAGCACAATACCTTCTTTGACAAGGCCAAGAATCCATACCAGAAGCCAAAGATCTCCTCTGATAGGTTCTGGAGCCACCGGTAATGCAACTATTACTCATGCATTCTATACAACCAGGATCGGATCTTTCCCCACTAGCGTCTGGATTGTGATGCCATTTCTGGGCTGCCATGACTTGAAGAGGCTCTGGATTGCTTTCGCGAAGTTGCACTAGTACAACGAGGTGCTATACAAACTATTTTTAACCCCTTTCCGCGACGGTGTTCGGAACCGTCGCCTAGTGAGTGTGGGCGATTAGGGGGTCCTTCCCACACGACCCAGAAACCGTCGGGGTTATGCCCTCCAGGCACACACGCTCGGAAAAATGAGGTCGTGTGCGATCGGTGAGCCAACAAATACAGTTATATGTACAGTAGTGCTAAAAAAATATAATTATACAAGAGGAATCATTTTCGGTCAGAAGTACATCCCACACAGTCAGTCCCCGCAAAACGTTTCTGTTCGTATATACATCCCACATAGTCGCTGCAAGGAAAACGTTTCCGTTCGTAGGTACATCACACACAATTTTCCCCGTTAAATCGTTTGTGATGGCGTTCCCATCGCACACAATATTAAAAAAAATTATCGTTTGTGTTATTGAATGCATCACACATGGTGCGTAGAAGAAACTGTGTGGCAAAGGCTATCCATCACACACAGTTTTTATGCGGTAAACGTTTGCGCAAGGTGGCCTAACGCAAACAGTTTTGAGGAGAATGTCGTGTGTGATTGTTCATCGATCCAACACGGTTTATTCCTAGAAACTGTGTGCGTTGCCTTAGGTCATCGGCCACAGTATTTTCTCAATAACCGTTTGCAATAGAAAAAACCAATTAGCCAACTAATTCACCATTAGCAGGCTAATTGCCCTATTATTAACAATCCATTTATTAATCTAATTGACATTCATATTAAACACATAATATATTTCATTCCCATATTAAGGAAGCAGGATTTCATAACTAAAATACAGTAGAGTACATACAACATGATATAGCTTCAGCACTCAGCCACCCCATTACACAACTCCACCAACACCAAGTTTCACATGACCTTTCGAAATTAGCATCATAGACAATACATAGACAGATGCATCCCATCAGGAAAGCTGCTGAAGCGGAAGGCAAATACTGAGCCTTCATTGATGTTGAAGGTCTTTGCAACTTTAGGCCAGTGCCTGTGGATGATTGACCGTCCATCCTTCGTCCTCTTCAGGAACACTTCAATATTAAACCGTGGGTGTTTTATGAAAACCTTCCTTGCCTCCTAACCATAGAGGTGGTTTGAGAGGTAATCATCAGTGAACTGCTTTGGAAAGGCCTGAAAACAAGGATGTGCATAAATATCTTCTCTACATTGGAAATGGGGCAAAGGAATAAAAAAGTCAAGGTATAATAGTTAGTACCATCTTGTAGTGAACTGATGTCTTCTTCATTGTGCAGACAAAGATCTTGTTGTTTTTTGTCGCCAATTTCTTTATCCTAACAATCTTTCTGAGTTTCTTGACTTGATTGATATTCATGGACAACTCATTTCCCCATATGCAAAAAGGGTCGAACAGTGGGTCAAAACCTCTGACAGTAGGATGTACATGTGCAAGACCAAATTGTTAAAAACCTAAGTATTAGAATGGTTCCTACAATTGCACAATAATGTGCTATTAGACAACGGACCATGCACGTGCTAACCTCGATTGTAAACCTCAGTGCTTCCCATTGTTTCCCTGCAACACATATAAGGTAGTTAGTCATCAGGTGAAGTAAGGGTTCACATGCTATCAATAAAATATGTTGATGAAAAATAAGCACATTGCAGATTCATCAGATTAATTCAAGCCACATGGAAAACCCATTTATCCAAACCAAGCATGATTAAGAACTAGGAAATATAGCACTCTTATATCTTTCTCATGTATTAAGTGCAGCCAAATTCGATTTATTCCTCACAAGCACAACAATACAAAATTCCATCCACGACAATTGGACATCACATTGCATAATTGAACCAAGCAGTTAACTAAACACCACAACAAATGAACCAAACATTCACTGAGCACCACATTGCACAATATAACATACTACTAATAGAAGATCAGACAGTTAACCGAACCAAGCATGCTTAACAACTTGGAAATATAGCAATTGTATTTGTCTCTCATGTATTTAGTACAACCAAATTTGATTTACTTCTCACATGGTATACAATAACAGAATGCACCCACAACTATTGAACATCGCATTGCAGAATTGAACCAAACAGTTAACTAAACACCAGAACACAAATGAACCAAACGTTAACTGAGCACCACATTGCACAATGTATAACCAAACCAAGCATGCTTGACAACTTGGAAATATAGAAATTGTATTTGTTTCTCATGTATTTAGTACAGCCAAATTCAATTTACTTCTCACATGTTATACAATAACAGAATGCACCCACAACTATTGAACATCGCATTGCAGAATTGAACCAAACAGTTAACTAAACACCACAACACAAATGAACCAAACGTTAACTGAGCACCAGATTGCACTATGTATAACCAAACCAAGCATGCTTGACAACTTGGAAATATAGCAACTGTATTCGTTTCTCATGTATTTTGTAAAGATAAATTCGATTTATTTCTCACATGGAAGACAATACAAAATTGCAGCCTGAAGAATTGAACATCACATTTGCAGAATTGAACCAAACAGTTACCTGAAGATGACAACTAATTAACCAAACAGTTAATAAAAGAGCACCACACTACACGACATATAGAACATATACACAAGAGCAACAGATTGCATGGTAAAATTAGATAGCACAATTCACTAGAATTTGTTAAGGAAAGGCAGGAGCAGCACACACAACGGGTAAACCGAGCATGCTTAAACGGCATTGCTAGCAAATGGCAAGGTGCTCCTCCAAGATCGGGAGGTCGGCACAAATGGTAGCCATCACGACCTCATCCGCGCATGCGGCCATGATTTGCTTCTCCGCTGCCAAATGCTCCTTGAGCTCCTGGCTATACTGCGTGCACCATGGCTTAGGGCGGTGCTTATTTGGTGGATGGGTCGGTGATTTGGGTGGAAGGTGTCGCGCCGGCGGTCGGGGCATGTGGGATGTGGAAGGAGGAGGAGGATGGATTCTGGTGTGGATTACCTGCCTGGATAGACGAGGCGAGCAACATGTAGGAGGGTCGCCGATGAGGGGGTGGTGCTGCAAGCAAGGAGTGAAGGTTTCAACTTGGAAAGGAAGGCGGAAACAGGAGAAATGTGGCTTTTGGTAAGGGGGAGGGGGCGGGGAGGTAGATATTTCCGTGGAAGCCGAAAATTTGGAATCGCTTCAGTGAAAAACTGGTGCACAAAGTGTCATCAGACACGGTCCCTTATTCAGAATTGTGTAAAATATGTGAACATCACAAACGGTTCAGATAGCTTAACCACTATGTGATGAGTTTGAACGTCAAAAATTTTGGTTCCAATTTCCCTGGTTAGAGTGCTCATCCACATCATTGCATAATTTGGGTACACAAAGGAGACTACAGCACACCCACACTTCTTAATCGAGCAAGCTCAGCAATTAAATAGAGCTAGCCGGCCTAAACATTACTCTAATATATTAAAGACCGATGCTCTTAATTAAACAAAACAAATAGTACTACTACGGATGGTGCCTGTCGATCTCCGCCTCCTCCTCCATGTCCAGCTCGCGCCAGAAGGTCTCCTGGGGAAGGAGCTCCATGGCATCCATCGCACCATATTCGGCAAGCATCTCGCCATCCGCGTTCGCCATCTCTTTGGAAAAGGCCGCCATGGGCTGGAGTGGGCGGCCGCGATCTCAGCTTGGACGGGCTCCGTCGTCGCAAGGTATGCGGCGGAGGAACAGACAGTTGGTCAAACGCTCTCGGCGATTGCCAACTCTTCGGCCGTGGGTTGTCGACCATCGTCGGAGAAACTTCGTTCGATTTGTGCGGTGACCGCCACGAGCTGGGCATGGGCGGCCTCGACATGGTCGTGGGAGGCCTCCATCAGTGCTAAGGCCGCCGCTGTGGAACGGACAGCTACTGTGCCGCTCTCACCAGCTGCTATCCCTGAGGCAGATGTTGCTGCCGCCACCTGAGAAGCAACAACGGCCGTTTGGGCTTCCATGGCCACCCGATCGCAGATTGCGGCCGCGCTCATGCACCTTGTTAGCACGCGCATGGCGGCTGCAGCCGCGCTCTCGCTGGAGTGGGCCATCGAAGTTGCCCTCACGACGCGGGTCCACGTCCCCATCTTTCACCGGCGACGATTGAACAGTGAAATGATATTTGGGGAGCAAGCTAGTGTGCTTGACACACCGGCTGTGGACTGTAGCTGACGCACCTTCTCGCGTAAGCCATAGGCGTACTATACACCAACGGTGCTCCAGGATATTTTGTACTGCATCTCACACGGTTGGTGATAATAAACTATGTGGGATCTACTTGATTTTTAATTTTGATTTGAATTACATAATGGGGTCACAACGACAATGGACGGTGTTTGAATTGCTAGACCTTTTATCTGCAGTGAACATGCAACTATATGTGTGACGTAAACAATTGGAATTTTTTAGGGTTCATTTCGACATTTTTATATGGTAACTTGGTTTTCTAGGCATTTCAGGTGCACAATTCAAAATTAAACCACATGCTCCAGTCCATAAAAGCGGGTTGCAAAATCAAATGTTTGTCCTTGGTTGCAAGCTTAGGTCACATGCAAGAAATGAGAATGAATGTCAAACACCTTGACACTGTCGCTCAGCCACTAACATTGAGATACATGCTTTTAACATTCTAGTAAATTGAAAACTCATCTGAAATTCATGAAACTTGACATGATATCATGGAACGACAGCGATATGCCATGGTAAAAATATTATCCCATTTGGGGCAGGTGTGGGTATAAGCTTCTTGCAAACCAAAGCTTCTCTCACAACAAGCCTGATGGTTTCAGTAGGGTACGTGCCACCTTGCGGGACGAATCGATATATGTTGCCTCTTCTTACTTTCAAAATGTTTCTCGTGTCAACATAGAACAACACGAGTGTTGTGTCTATTTTTGGGATTTTTCAGGGTTCGTTTTGACATTTTTATGCATTAATTGCGTTTTCAATGCATTTATGAGCACAGTTCAAATTTGAACTACATGCACATGCTCTAATGCATATAAATTTGTTGAAAATTCAAATTTGTGTCCTTGGTTGCATGCTTAGGTCCCATGCAAGAAATGGGAATGAATGTCAAACACCCTGCCACCATCACTTGGCCGCAAACATTGAGATTCCTGGTTTTTAAATTCTAGTAAATCCAAAACTCATCTGAAAATTCATGAAAATTGGCATGCTATCACGGAGCGGCATCAACATTCCGTGGTAAATTTTTTGTCCCATTTGGGGCAGGTTTGGGTGTAAGCTTCTCACAAACCATAGCTTCTCACAACAAGCCTGATGGTTTCGGTAGGGAATGTCCCACCTTTGGGGACGAAATGATATCAGCTACCTCTTATTGCTTTCAAAAAATTTCTAGTGTCAACATAGAACAACAGGAGTGTGGTGTCAATTTTTTGGGATTTTTCGGGATTCATTTGGACATTTTTATGCATTAATTTCGATGCATTTATGTGCATAATTCAAATTTGAACTACATGCACATGCTCTAATGCATATAATTTGGTTGTAAATTCAAATATGTGTCCTTGGTTGCATGCTTAGGTCCCATGCAAGAAATGGGAATGAATGTCAAACACCCTACCACCGTCACTCGGCCGCAAACATTGAGATTCCTGGTTTTTAAATTCTAGTAAATCCAAAACTCGTTTGAAATTCATGAAACTTGGCATGCTAACATGGAGCGGTATCAACATGCCGTGGTAATTTTTGTCCCATTTGGGGCAGGTTTGGGTATAAGCTTCTCACAAACCAAAGCTTCTCACAACAAGCCTGATGGTTTTAGTAGGGAACGTTCCACCTTCGGGGACGAAATGATATCCGCTGCCTCTTATTGCTTTCAAATTTTTTCTAGTGTCAACATAGAACAACAAGAGTGTTATGTTAAGTTTTGCAATTTTTCAGGGTTTGTTTGGACATTTTTATACATTAACTGGGTTTTTTAGGCATTTTATGTTCAAATTTGAACTACATGCACATGCTCCAGTGCATATAAATTGGTTGAAAAATAAAATATTTTTCCTTGGGTGCAATCTTAGGTCCCATGCAAGAAATGAGAATTAATTTCAAACACCAGGGCACTGTTGACTGCCGGCAAAACGTTGAGATACTTTGTTTTTAAGTTCTAGCAAATCCAAAACTCGTCTGAAATTCATGAAACTTGGCATGCTATCATGGAATGGCACCCAACATGTTGTGGTATTTTTCATGTCTATTTTGAGCATTGTTGAGGAAATCGTTAACTGGTAGCTGCTTGGTTGGCTGACGAGTAGGGGATTAATAGGCTAATCAGCAAGTTAATCGGCCATTTAATCAATTACTCAGGCGATTAATTAGTTAATCGGCTACTCGATGACCCTACGGGTAGGGATTAATCGGCAAGTTAACTAGTTAATCGGATGAATTCTTGAACAGGGATTTTGACAGAAGAAGCACTCGAATAACAGCCAACAAAGGCATTTTCAAACAAATAGCTGCCACTCAGACCTTGCAAATGTTTGTATAATTCAAATCATGTGCGTTATGTTAACCATTCATGTGACGCCACGTGACTTCGTTCTAATGGCTATATGAGGTGTCGTGCGGACAGCTGCTTGACTGAACGGGAGGCGTGCGAGCGCAGTCCCATGTGCAGGCTGACCGAGAGGCATGCAAGCTGTCCTCCAATGCGTAGGCTCACTGGGAAGCGTGCGAGCTGTATGCTATGCAGGCTCACTGGGAATCAAGCCCTTTGACTTTCATGGCCGCCCGCCTTCCTCTCCATTAATGGCGCCCGAGCCGCTGCTTAATACGGGCGGCCTTACTGTTCGCCTCCCATTCCCTTCCCTCCCGCAGACCTCCACCAACGCCATGGCGCAGAAGGATCATCTGCCACTTGTCTTCAAGTTTGGTGAAGTCGACTCCAAGACGGAGGAGATAGAAAATAAGAAGGAATGGGGCCTCATGGACATGGCCCAGAACGAGCCGGCCGCGGCTATTGCTGCCGCCGCTCCTGTCCCAGCTCCCATCCCCGCGCCCGCGCCAGCGACCATCCCCGTAGCATTGATGGGATGGTCGCCGAGCACTATCGCAGAGCTGGAAGCCGCGGGCGTCACCGAGGTCTCCGCGGACTCGCGCGAGCTCATGTACATGCTAGCATCAGCGCCAACGCCCGTGTCCGTGCTCGTGCCCATGAGCACTCCTCCACCCACCGTGGCGCCGGTCCCCGTGCATTTGGCTGCACCCACCGTGCCCGTGCCCGTGCGCGCGCCCCCCTCAGCGGCATGGGACACCACCGTTGACCGCTACCTCTCAGCACCGCCAGCTGCCGTCCTCCCGCACCCCGCCCGTCGATCGCGCGATGACATGATGTTTGATTTACAAGTGAAGAACATTCTGAGCTGCCTTGAAGACTTCAACAACGGCGTCCCGGAGGACGAGAACGACAAGGATGGCGTGGCACGCCGCCTCCGCCACCATCGGAAATAGTTTTTTTCTTGGGTTTAATATTGTATCTTGATCGCAAACGTTTTAGTTAGAACACCCATATGCAAACCGATAGCTTCCCCAGGAAGCCAAGGGAAAATGTGCTGAGCAGGATTTGTGCAGCTCTTGATCGCAAATGTTTTAGATAGAACACCCATATGCAAAGCGAGAGCAGGATTTGTGCATCTCTTCAACGCAAACGGTTGTTTTGGATGACCCGTGTGCAACCACTTACAAACAATTTGGTAAGATTTGCATCTGTCATATTGGGTATGTTGCCATTTGTCAAACTTGAAAGATTGACATTTGTTGATCTAGTAACATTGCCATTTGTCAACCTTGTAACACTGCGATTTGTCAAAATATGCAGCTAAAAATCACTAGCACTATCTAATTTTTGCAACTAAAATTCAGTAATTAAGCATAGATTTCATTCATAAATTAAGCAGACGTGCTTAATTTATACAAACAGTTCAACTCGACAGCTGAACCGACCAAACTTTTCCCCAATTGTTGCCAACCACGTACTGAAATAGCTAGTTCTACTTTATATACTAGCTAATTTTAAGTATGTTGTACAGTTCCACCACATCTATAGTCAGATGAACTGAACAAAATAGCCCCTAAATACTACTACTATGGAGGGGCTTTGTACTACTTCCGGCAGCCTCTCCACTGCCGAGTGCGCTTAGTAAGAGGCAGAGGAGGAGGAGCCTACCGAAGAGCTAGACAAATGCAATACGGTACCTGCCACTGCTGCCCGTTCGGCGACGCTCTCTAGCTCGAACGCCCACTGCCGCTCCAGACGATCCCTCTCAAGGCGGTGGTTCTCCTTGTAGATCTCCTGATTCCTTGCCTCTGAGGCGGTGTGTGCCGCGGCCACGGCAGTGGTAAGGCTCTTTGCGTGCTCGACGAGGCGCTCCTCCTCCTCCCGCAAGAACTTGTGTAGCGTGCAAGGTCGCTGACGCACGTGCCGTCATCCACCTCTGCCTCCCGCCTTCTGGCGGCAGTGGCAGAGTGAGTGATGACCCCGGCAGTCGACTGTGGGCTAGCGTCCAGGGCGGCCGTCAATGGGGTGGCGGCCATGACCACTTCCTCCCGCCTTTGGGCCGCGGTGGCGGAGCGGGTGATGGCCATGGTGGCCGGCAGTGGGAGGGCGGCCACGACAACCACCTCCTGCCTTCGGGCCGCGGCGGCGGAGCGGGCTATGTCCCTGGCTTTCAATGGTGGTGTGGGGGCAACGACGGCCGACAACAGCTGCCGACTGGCATCGACGGCGGAGCGTGTGGAGGGTGTTCTACGCAAACCCAATAGGGACGCCACGCGCACTACACTACGCCGGGGACTGCGCCGCCGCCGCGGTGTAGCCTCCCAACTGGAGCTGTCGTCTGATGATGGCGGAGTGGCTGAGCGACCATGACAGACCGGTGCCATTGGAGATTGTGGGATAAGAAGACGAGATAAGCTACAGGGAGGGAGGAGAAAATGCAACGCAGGACTCGCCGACCGTGAGGGTTTTTATAGTAGGCTGGTAAGCATTAGAATTTTGGGGGATTTCACCCAGTTGGGCGGGAAGCTTGCGCGGGAACCTGCGAGGTTGTGCGGGAACGGGCTCACCGATGATTCATTGGCGCCACCGTTTGGCCAAAAGAATGCTCCCGCGCTGCGCAAGCTTGCGCTGTAAGCCGTCTACGGAAGCGGGATGACCAGACATGCGAGAGGAGGACGAAAGGCCACATACACATACGGTTAATAAAAAAACGTTTGTGATTGAATTACCTACTATACACCCGTCCTGGTTTATAAGTAGGATTTAACTAATAAAATACGAATGCATATCGCCAAAAGATTATATAGTTGGATTCATATTTGAACATAGTTCCCAATTATATAATTTTTATAACATGCATTAACATTTTTTGGTTAAATTTGAGGGCAAAGTATGGCACATAATATAAAGGGGACTATAGACCAAGACGGAAGTAGTAGCACACGGCCACTCTCTACGCAGCGACGCAAGTGTCGGCCGACTTGTAGGTGACCATTTCCTGCGTGTTCAACTGCTCTATGCGTGTGGTTGCTTGCGGTTGAGGCGGCCGCGACACGCTCTGCTCACGTCCCGCCGCGCGCGCTCTGCCCTCTCGCGTCCCTCTGGGTGCTCTGCCCTCGTCCGTCCATGTGTGATGCCAGTGTTTGGGGCCGGCGCACAATCACGCACGTTCGTGTGCATGCGGTTGCATCGGGCGCGGTTCCACAATGTAGTTACCCGATGCAAAAAATGCCATGCGAACGCGCCGAGAATCCAGGCCGCCCGGCCCCCATTTATTCCTATGGCCATTTAACTTCATCTTTTGCGTCACACGACACAATAAGCACCTCCACGATGACACATACAGAGAGGATATCTAGCGGTTCCAATAGCAATCCTCGTGGCTCCAATGGCGCTCCCAGCGGCCGACGACGACAACGGCGGGCAATTCTCCATGCATCACGTAGTGGACACCCACGTGAGGGGGAAGGCCCTCTTGTTGGTGTACACAAACGATCCGGTGTCGGTGGAGAGCTCCATCCAAACTATGGAGCAGTTCCTTGCCAAGGACAAGTACCAAGTGGTCGGCTTCGACCATGAGTAAACCATCGGTCGTGCTGAGCACGATCAGAAGGTTGCCGTTGCCCAGTTGTGTGTGCGATATGTCGTCCTTGTCTACCACTACCACCTGGCCACAAGGCCTTGAGAGCGTTTCTCCAGTTTTATCAACAACTCCGACTACAAGTTCGCTGCAGTGGACACCACCAACGATCTAAAAGCGCTCAAGTTTTCGGACTAGAAATGCCCGAATCTTGTCAACATCCAGGACCACTACAAGGTATGGGGTAGCGCTAAGAACAAACTGAACTCCCTGGTTGACCTCGCCTTGGCCATCATCGACCCTTACTACATGAAGATGAAGGATGAGAGCAAGAAGGACAAGGACACCGGGCATAGTGTTTGGCATGAAAAACTGGATGAAGAACACGTCAAGTACGTGGCCAACGATGAGTAAACAAGCTACGAGATGTACAGGCAGATCGTTGACATGAGGAAGTGTATTCTTCATGCCCCAGCCGAGGGATCAAGCCATAGAGCAGTGGGGGCAGCGTCACAAGAAGTAGATGACTAGACCATCATTTCTCCTACTTTAGAATGCATGCAATTGTTTATTGAGGTGTGTGCGAATGATCTGTATAGTCACTTATGTAATTGGATGTTTATTTCAGTTATATATATACATGTTATTCTTCTGTAGATAGAGAAAATCACACGGCTTATTAGTAGCAATCGTCTGTGTTATTATTGGTCTTCGCACACATTTCTGATCACGGACCTGTTTGCCGCGTATCACACACATATTGTTCAGTTGAAACGTTTCCATTGTGGTGCACAATAAAGGCTGCAAAGAGGGATCTACAGCAGCAAGGTCTATCGAGGTCTTTGTTTTGTAATTTTTGACATTTCTTGTTTTTTGAAAACATGTTGATTGGCTTGAAGAAGGTCTATCTTGTTACTTTTTGATAATTGTTTATATGCAAGCAACTAGTTTGCATTTTTCAAAGCTTTTTGTACGAACAGAATCGCACACGAACTTACTATAGTAACCATCTGTGTTATAGTTTGTCGGGGCCGGATCCTATTCCTGCGGCCACGAGCACCTATGGGGCACGGGGGGCCCCTTCTAGTCCGGCAAGGGGGCGGAGGCCGTGCGCAGAGCAGATCGAGGTCGAGCGCGCGGGGGAGACGGGCGATTTTTACCCAGCTTCGGAGCTCTCCGGAGAGATAAAACTCCTACTGCTGCTTTGTGTTCGTGTTTGATCTTGCTCGCGAGCGAGCGTATAGTGGTGTTGCGGGTGTCGAATGGACCGAACCCCTTCTACGTGCGCATGGGCCTCCCTTTTATAGCCTGAAGGGGGCGCCAACAGGTGGCAGCGTAGGAAGAGGGGGTAGAAAGGTAAAAATGCAGGTTGGTACAACAGTGTCCAACAGTGCCCCTACCTAACTCTGACGGCAGGGGACAAAGGCATTTAATGCCCGTCCGGTCGCCCCAACAGTGCAAGGAAACGACCGTTAGGTGAGCCACCGGTTGCCACGATGGCGTCTCTGTCAGCTCCGTTTGCCACCTTGCTCTGCATGGCTGCGCACCGTCTTGCCACGCGCCCCTGGGATGCCCTTGGGGTGACACGTCGCCGGATGCGCTGGAGTTTGGGTGGCAACCTTGCCGCGGCAAGCGCCTTGCCGCGGCCCTTCTTGTTGTGCCGGTAAGCTTGCCGGCCGTCGGGCCTTGCCGGGGCGCGCGGGGCGCCGCGGCAAGTCTTCTGGTGATGCCTGGGTTGGCCTTCCCGGCAAGCTCCTCTTGCCGGGGCCTTTGCTTTCTTGGTTAATACTTTGTTCTTGAATGGCAGTAATAAGAGATGAGGGAGGGCCTTGGCGGGCGCCCGGCAAGCCTTGCCGCGGGGCGCTACGACTGTCCGTGCACAAGTTCGGGGTACTAAGGTGCCCCCCTACTTTAGTACACCGACAGGAGCCCCCGAGCCTGGGCCATACACGGTGCCGAGCGTTGTTGGGCCAGGCCCAAAACAGTGCACGGGCATGCGTGGCCTGGGCCCGCACAGAATCGGGCTCCGTGCCCACCGCGCCCTCCCGCAACGGCACGCGTCGATTGCGGCGTCGTGGGAGACGTGGGTGGTGTGTGCGATCTTCAAGGCGTCCGCCCCCGTGATCGTGGGGCAGGGCGAGATCACTTCATCCGTCGCCCCAGCTTCGCCTTTTCGCCACGCGGCCCCCATGCGCGTGGGGTCGTGGGTGGCGAAGATGGGAGACCGAGCCATCACGGACGGAGACGGTGAGTCGGCCCCGCTCCTCTGCCCTCTCCGTGCTTTGATTGGTCGAACGGGGCGGTCGAGCCCCCACCTCGCCCCTTTAAAAAGGGCGGAAGGGGGGGCGCAAAAATCCCGCACTCCATCCTCTTCTTCTTCCTTCAACTTCGATTGTTCCTCCTCGCATCTGCCATGGAGGGAGGGAATCCTGGTCCTTCGTCCGTGGCGGCGAGGGTCGCCACCAGGCAGCGCGCCTCTCCCTATCCTGCGCCTGCGGCGGCGGAGCCGGCCGCGAGGGGAAGAGGGAGGGGGCGAGGTCGCGGACGAGGTCGTGGACGTGGTCGGAGCGCACGGGGGAGAGGCGGTCGGGGCGGTATGCCACCCCCATCTCCGCCGGCGGCTCCTCTCCTCGAGGCGGTCCACAGCGGGGACGACCCTTGGGAGTTCTTCGTCAAGCTGCGTCGGGCCCCTCGTCGCCGTCTCCAGCTCCCGGCCCCGTTCGCGAGCGCGATGGAACCGGACCCGCCCGAGATGTTGGAGTTGCGCATGAGGGGCTGCGGGATCAGCGGCACTCGAGTTAGTGTCGTATCCCCAGCCCCCGGCGTGATGTACTTCGACCGAGGGTGGAAGACGTTCGCCCGCATCCACAGCTTGACGACGGGGTTTACCCTCCATTTTAAGTTAATGGAGGGCGACCTTCTCGCCGTCAAGGTCTTCGGGGACTCCGGCACCCGGGTGAGATGCTGCGTGGACAGCTCCTTCGATAGCGAAGGCCCCTCCTCGAGCGAGAGTGACGAGGAGGGGAGCGACAGCGGCAACGAGGACGGCGGGTCCGTCTAGGCGTCGGACACCGCCTCGCGCGCCTCGCGCGCCATCGGCGACCCCATCATCCGGGTCGCCGGCCTCCTGAACTCCCCGGGGCCGTCTCCTTGGGCGGCTAGCGTAGGGAGGCTGCGGAAGAGGAAGAGGGGTGGCGGCAAGGCCGTCAAGTCGGAGTATGAGGGCGAGGTGCCCTCGTCAGCGTGCTGACGTCCTGCCGCCCCGTCTTCAAGCTCTGCCCCCGGCGCCTCCATCTCCGCCAAGCTCCTGGCCGGCCCCGGGATGTTCTCTTGGTGTCTTCTGGCACCCGTAGCTCGCCTAGGCGCCCCTTTTGCCCTCCCCGGCAAGCTTCTCTTGCCGGGGCCTCCTTGACCTACCTCCTGAAGAGAGAAACAGGAGAGGGATTACGGGCATCTTATCTTTTAATTTGTAAGCCTTTGGGCCTTAGCTGTATTTATAATCTGTAATCCTCTCTATCATGTTTTTCATCCTCTATGGACTTGTACTAAATTGGGATGTTTTTAATGAAAAGAGGGGAAAGCTTGCCGGATTGAGTCCTTTACTTGATTTCGTGCCTTGTACGTTTCTGCCCTACGCTTCTAGGGAACTTGCCGGCGCAAAGCGTGCTGAGTGCGGAACGTCAGCAGCCCGCTGGCGGTGTTGCTTCCGGCGAGAAACCTTATCGGGCCAGTTGCAGCGCGCTTGTATTGTTGAGCGGACTCGGAAACAGATCAAGGGCGCAACTTGGCCGCGACTCGGCTCCTCCGCGCACGGGTTTTTCTTTACAAGGCACGCTCGTTCAAGGACACGGCCCCGCCTTCCCCAGTCCATAAGAGGATGCATGATGAGGGATGAAAAACTTATCTGACTCCGCAGCCCCCGGCGACTTTAGCTTGCCGGGGAGGAATCTTGGCATTCGCAGCCCCCGGCAACTCTGGCTCCGCCAAGACCCAGGTGCCGGTGCGCCTTCCTTTGCCCTTGTCGCCGACGCCGCGGCCTCCGGGGACCCTGGCCCGTCGCGAAGGAACTTTGGCGCTTGCAGCCCCCAGCGAAGCTGGCTTGCCGGGGCCCCTGTGCCAGCGCGCCCCTCTGGCTTCTCCTTGTCACTGTTATTATAGCCACGAAAATAACTGAGACAGCGCTGTAATAAGTTATTCTTTCATGGTGCGACTCTGCAACGCGATGCCATGCTTTGCCCTTCGTATGTTTTCACTCTACGCTTTTTAGGGAACTTGCCGGCGCTAACACACTTGCTGAGTGCGGAACATCAGCAGCCCGCTGGCGGTGTTGTTTCCGGCAAGAAACCTTCTCGGGTCGGTTGCAGCGCACTTGAATTGTTGAGCGGACTCGGAAACAAATCAAGGACGCAACTCAGCCGCGAGTTAGTTCCTCCGCGCACAAGTTTCTCATACGAAGGACGCCCCGCGGCAAGGCTTGCTACGTTACGCCCTCTACTTCGTTGTATCCCTTGTACGTTTTTACCCTACGCTTCTAGGGAACTTGCCGGCGCTAACACACTTGCTGAGTGCGGGACATCAGCAGCCCGCTGGCGGTGTTGTTTCCGGCAAGAAACCTTCTCGGGCCAGTTGCAGCGCACCTGTATTGTTGAGCGGACTCGGAAACAAAGCAAGGGCGCAACTTAACCACGAGTTGGCTCCTCCGCGCACAGGTTTTTCGTACAAAGGATGAACGCTCGAGGAACATAACATAAAAGCATAGGACTAAGAAAGTGCTCTATACAGAAGCTTGGGTGACTTAGCTTTTCCGTCTTCAGCGACCCGCCGAGGCCGTGCTTCTCCCTGGTTCCCCCCCCCTTGTATGTTTTCATCCTCACGCTTCCAGGGGACCCCCCGGCGCAAACACACTTGCTGAGTGCAGGACATCAGCAGCCCGCTGGCGGTGTTGCCTCCGGCGGGAAGAACTCGCCGGGCTGGTTGCGGCGCGCTTTCATCGTTGAGCGGACTCGAAACAGATCAACGGCGCAACCTAGCCACGATTCGATCCCTTTGCGCACAGGTTCTTCATACAAGGTATGGATTTTCAGGGAACACGACTCAAAAGTTTGAAGCTTGGCAGCTTTCTCTGCCTCACTGGCTGGCAGAGCTCGATGGCGTGTCCTCGACAGCAGCGCGGCACTCCGGAGAGGCGGGCTTGCCGGAGCGAGCACCAGAGCTGCTCTTGCCAGGCTTAGTCTTTGGTTGGTCTGTCTTTGCCTTCTCGCACTTGCCGGTGGAGCTCAATGGTGCGTCCTCGACGGTAGCGCAGCACTCCGGGGAGGTGCGCTTGCCGGAGTGGGCACCAGAGCTATTCTTGCCGGACTTGGCTTTCTTCTTCCCCCGGGGAGCTTCAGCGGCAAGTGGCTCGCGCTCTGCTGTGGCTGCTGCTTCCCGGTAGATCTTATCGGCGCAGATGAGTGCATCCCTTTTGTCGCCTTGGACAGATATGACACTCATCGGACCAGGCATCTTGAGCACATTGTATGCGTAGTGAGAGGCCGCCATGAACTTGGCGAGCGCGGGTCGGCCGAGTATCCCATTGTAGGGTAATGGGATATCAGCCACGTCGAACGTGACCCTCTCAGTCCTGAAGTTCAGTTCGCTGCCAAACGTCACCGGCAATGTGATCTTCCCCTTGGGCTTACTCCTTCCCGGATTTATCCCTTGAAAGGTGCCAGTCTCTTCGAGCTTGCTGTCGGGGATCTGGAGCTTCTTGAGCACTGCGGAGGAAATCAGGTTCAGGCCGGCCCCGCCGTCAACCAGCATCTTCGTGACCTTGAGGTTGCGGATTGTTGGTGAGACCAACATCGGCAAGCACCCGACCGCAGTGATGCGATCAGGGTGGTCCTCAACGTCGAAGATGATGGGCGTGCTGGACCACTTCAGAGGCTTGCGTGCCTCGACAGACGGCTCCGCTGCGTTAACTTCTCGCACCCACTGCTTTAGTTGGCGGTGCGAGGTGTGCAGAGAGGCGCCGCCGTCGATGCACAACACCTCCGTCGCCTTCTGAAACTCTTGGTCATCGGTCTCATCTTCCTCCATCTCATCATCCTTATCCTCATCTTCGTCCTTGTCGCGGCCACGGGGAGGCCTATCTCCTTGCCGCGGTTTGGCCTTGCCGTGGTGTCCTCCCCGGGCGGGCGGCTTCTTGCCGGATCCTCCGCCACCCCCCTGGGCTCTCTCCTTATCGCGGCGCTCGTACTCGGCTTTCTGTAGCTCCGCCATCTGCTCGACTTTCTTGCAGGTTTGGAGATCATGGCCCTTGGTGCGGTGGATCTTGCAATAGCGCTTGCCGGAACCATCCTGCTTGTCGGCGGCTACCACGGCTTCGCCGGAGTCGTCGGCTTTGGCCTTGTCGGAGCCGCTCCCGTTGCCGGAATGCTCAACAGCTAGCACATCCTTAACCTTCCTTTTCCTGTTGCTCCGCCTCCGGCCCTTCCTTGCCGGGGCGGTATCCTCGCTATCAGATCCTCCTGCTCCTGCAACCTCTCCGGGGATTTTCCTCCCCTCCTCAGCCCGTGCGCACTTGTCGGCCAGAGCGTAGAGCTCGCTGACATCTCTGATCTTGCACATCGCCATCTCCTCCCTCATCCTACAGTTACGCACGTTCTGATGAAACGCGCTGATAACTGCGGCAGGGTGGACGTCTGGGGCTCTCCCTCCTTTTGGACGAGCAAGTGAAGGTCACTCTCCTGGCCATGAGGCTTGTGGCCACCTGTGAAGGCGCCGACAAACTAATGACACAGGTCCGCCCATGAAGAGATGGAGCCGTCCGGCAAGTGCATGAGCCAAGATCTGACGTTGGGCTTGAGCACCAGCGGGAAGTAGTTGGCGAGGATCTTCTCGTCGCGCCCTCCGGCAGCCTGCACCGCGATGGTGTAAATGCTGAGGAACTCCGACGGGTGTATCCTGCCATCGTACTTCTCGGGCACGTCTGGCTTAAAGTTCTTGGTTTTGGGCCACTGGACTTGCCGCAGCTCGCGGGTGAACGCAGGGCAACCTGCTGCGTACGGCAAGTCGCCTGGCTCCCCTGGTGCATGCATATCGACAGTGGGCCCAGCACGCTGGTCAGATCGACGTCGCGCTTCTCTCCTGCGCTCGATGCGAGTGCGAGCGTCTTCGTGCTGCCGTTCCTGAAGAACGTGGCACTGATCACGGCGAGTTCGCGGATCCGACGACGCGGTGGAGTCGCTGTCGGGGTTGGCCCGGCGAGCCAGCGATCTTGGCCTTCGGGGCTGGGAGTGCACGGAGGTGGCACCCCCAGCGGTCTTGTCGGCGTCGGCTTGCGCCTGGGCGCCTTGCCGGGGCCTCGATACGCTCGGCTGCCGGGGCTTGTCGCCGTTGGCGAAGCCGATGAGGCTGTATATGGTCATCCTCCAGTCGTCGATCTTGTGCGGCGCCAGAGGGTAGTCGAGAAGCAGCTGGGCTCGGGCCAGCGCTTCCTCTGCTGTCTTGGGTGGCGGTGGCGACGAGCGGCGCGAGGAGCGGGATGTGCTCGGACTCCCCACTGGATTGGGAGGAGCAACACCCCGTCCGGGCGACCGTACCTCGCTGGCGCCAGCATGCGGGCGTGCATGCTGACCTCGAACGTCTCGCGACCCACCAGCTTGGCCTTGCTCCAACGCGAGCACGGTGCTAGGAGCACCGGGGCGTTGTTGACCTTGTACTTCCTGGGAAGGGAGCGGCGTCTGCACGGTCGCCGACGCTTGCGGGGCCTTGTTCCTGGATCTGGTGACGACGTGAGTCCCACCGTCGGCGCCCGCTCCTCCGCCGGCGTCCGCTCCACCGCCCGCCTGCTCCGGCGGCGGTGGTGGAATTGATGTAGACGGAGCGGCCACCTCCGAAGGCTTCTTCTTCGGTGGCATGCTGATGAAGATGTCAACGCAGAGCGCGCGGAGACCGGATCAGATGCTCACGAGCTCGACGCGCCCCCTACCTGGCGCGCCAAAGATGTCGGGGCCGGATCCTATTCCTGCGGCCACGAGCACCTATGGGGCACGGGGGGCTCCTTCTAGTCCGGCAAGGGGGCGGAGGCCGTGCGCAGAGCAGATCGAGGTCGAGCGCGCGGGGGAGACGGGCGATTTTTACCCAGCTTCGGAGCTCTCCGGAGAGATAAAACTCCTACTGCTGCTTTGTGTTCGTGTTTGATCTTGCTCGGGAGCGAGCGTATAGTGGTGTTGCGGGTGTCGAATGGACCGAACCCCTTCTACGTGCGCATGGGCCTCCCTTTTATAGCCTGAAGGGGGCGCCAACAGGTGGCAGCGTAGGAAGAGGGGGTAGAAAGGTAAAAATGCAGGTTGGCACAACAGTGTCCAACAGTGCCCCTACCTAACTCTGACGGCAGGGGACAAAGGCATTTAATGCCCGTCCGGTCGCCCCAACAGTGCAAGGAAATGACCGTTAGGTGAGCCACCGGTTGCCACGATGGCGTCTCTGTCAGATCTGTTTGCCACCTTGCTCTGCATGGCTGCGCACCGTCTTGCCACGCGCCCCTGGGATGCCCTTGGGGTGACACGTCGCCGGATGCGCTGGAGTTTGGGTGGCAACCTTGCCGCGGCCCTTCTCGTTGTGCCGGTAAGCTTGCCGGCCGTCGGGCCTTGCCGGGGCGCGCGGGGCGCCGCGGCAAGTCTTCTGGTGATGCCTGGGTTGGCCTTCCCGGCAAGCTCCTCTTGCCGGGGCCTTTGCTTTCTTGGTTAATACTTTGTTCTTGAATGACAGTAATAAGAGATGAGGGAGGGCCTTGGCGGGCGCCCGACAAGCCTTGCCGCGGGGCGCTACGACTGTCCGTGCACAAGTTCGGGGTACTAAGGTGCCCCCCTACTTTAGTACACCGACATAGTTTCTCATCGCAAACAGTTCATCTGAGTGGGCTGTTTGCTGCATATCACACACATCTGGTTTACACGAATCGTTTGTGTTCTTTTGGTTGATCACAAATGCCACACATCACACACATCTTGTTAAGATGAACCGTTTCCGTTCTCTTGTGTCGTGGATTTGTCACGGCAGATGTCCTAGTGAAAGGACTTAGTCTTGGAGCCATCGCTACGGGTTAACTTGAAGGGGTTAAAGCGGACACAAAGACACGAGGGTTTATACTAGTCGGCCCCTTCGATGAAGGTAAAAGCCTACGTCTAGTTGTGATGGAATTGATGTGGTCTCGATGGCTAGGGAGCAAACAAGCTTCGCCTAGGCTCGAGTTGTTGTTGTCTGTCTTGAACCGCCGCCGGGTCGTCCCCTTATATACATGGGTGACGCCCGTCGGTCCATGGAGTCCCATACCGGTTCATATTCGTACCCCGGTTGGTCTCTCTTTATTCCTAACTTACAATACAAGCTTTACATACCATGCCAGTTTACGGCTATAGGTTCTAAACCGACTACAGGCCGTGGGCCTTCATCTGCTTACATTACTAATGAAGTTAACCCAGCCCAAGTAGGCTGGTTCACGCCCAGTGGTAATATCCCCAACATTAGGCCCCAGATTGATTTGAACTGGTTCATGTCAATCCTTCACAAAATCTTTGTCTTGGACATCTTCTGGTAATTGGTAAACCGCCATGTCGTCATCATCTCTGGTTGCTGTAAACCGGCATGACGTCATCACAAAGTTAACATTTATGACACCCTCTTTTATTAATAGATCTGCGATACCCAAGTCATCAGCTCCACTTCTGAAATTTTGGCTCCTGGATTCGCGCGCCTGACCCACGTCTGTTGCCTTATAAATAGGACCGAAGGGTCATTTCCTTTTCCCCTCTTCGTCTCTTTCTCTTCGTCTTCCTCGCGTCGCCAGCCTTGGAGCTCCGCCGCCGCCGTCGACCTCTGCATCATCTTGGGCCGCTGCATCAACCTGAACGCACCAGAGCACTGCGGTAGCCTTCCGCGTCTTCTTCGTTTCCAGTAAGCCTTCTTCTCTTCTTGACATAGATCTGTTCTTAGGGTTTCATGTTCTTGCCGTGTTCCTCGCCTGTTCATGCTCGTACCCAGACTCCTGGATAAATCTGTGAACCCCTGCTCTGATTAGCAGTAGCATTTTAGCATCCACCTGTAGTTTCACGCTTAAGTCCATAGATCTCATCTACATATCTGCCTATTGGTTTACTTCCGTTCTGTCTTTACCCTTTTGAATATCTTCTGTTTTTTTGAACTTGCTTCAGATCCATTACTGCAATAAGACTTTGCGAAACCTGTTTCTGCATACTTAGTCATCCGCAACCTCGATTGCTTTCAATGTTTTAGATCCGGCGGTTTAACTCAATATAGAAAAAGTTAATAAACCGGTATATACCATTAGTCCCCTCGTTGAACCGCCAAAATTCTTTATCCATACGAAATCCGGTTTAAGTATACTGCCTCCGGTTTAGCATTGCTCATACCAGCGCCTTCCTTTATTCAATCTGTTCTTGAACCGGAATCACCTACTTCTTGTAGATCTCATCATGGCCAAACATGTATATGAGTGCAATTGGGTTCCTTCTCGCATCACAGAAACTCGCTGGACGATTTAGTCTTGATCGGCGCTTTAGACAGCAAAGATACGATCCACTGGAGGGTTCCTAGAAATGAATGTCCTCCCACACCTCAAGAGGGAGAGGTTGTGATCTTCGCAGATCACTTGGCCCGGGGCTTCAAGCCGCCCGGTTCTAAATTTTACCGGGATGTATTGGCCAATTTTCAGCTTCGCCCACAAGATATTGTCCCCAATTCTGTTACCAACCTATGTCACTTCCAAGTGCTCTCTGAGGTATACCTTCAAGAGGAGCCTTCAGTCGAATTGTTTAGAGACTGCTTCCACTTAAACCGCCACACTGAATTCACTGACGGCCCCAATACCGAATTGGGCGGTATGGCAATTCAGAAAAGGAAAGAGATCACTTATCCCCACGTCAAACTACACAGTCACCCCAAGGAGTGGAATGCAACATGGTTCTATTGCAAAGACACCTCCCCTGACAATGAGAACCCCTTGCCTGGCTTTCGTCCGGAGCGGCTCAGCAACACTCACCCCTTTCCACAAAGACTAAGTGCCAAGGAGAGAAGCAAATATGCTCCGCAACTGTCCAAGCTCCGAGCCTTCATGGCCAATGGTTTAACAGGAATAGATCTTGCACGCTGTTGGATATCATGGAGCGTACTGCCCCTCAGCCGGCGGTCCGGTTTGATGTGCAAGTATACTGATAGCGTCGATGACCCACTCCGACACACTAAAATCCAGCTCTCCGATGATGAAGTCACAGATTCTGTGAAGAAAATGTTGAATGAACCGGAGCACCTCTGCGCTCAAACCGGCCTGCTCCCTTTCTGCGCTACCAACAAAACGCCAGCTGTAAGATTTTGATTGTTCTTTTATTGAACCTGTTACTGCTATCTCCGTCTGACATCAATTACTGTGTAACCAGGGTGATAATCCGTTTTGGATCAAGAAGCTTCCACAAGACAAAACGGAGAAGGCAGAACGGCCAACCCGGCCAAAGACCAAGGTCATGAAGAAGCCTGCTAAAAAGAGGAAAACCACTGCTTCATCTGATCCGGCTGTTGATGATGATGTGGGTAACTCGGACCTTGAGGTAGAACTCGATTCATGAGGCTTACTTTTTACACGCCTTATTGATGATGATACTTGTCAGGACGACGCTGAAGCCAGTAATGCTGATGTCGCTGAGGTAACTATTCTCTCTTCCGATTCAGCTCCTTTGCCTTTGCCAAAATTTCGCCAGGCAAACCGGAAAGTTAAATTTTCTCATCCTCTTGCTTACTTGGATCCCAAATTTCTTGTGAAGACTCATCAACATGAAGCTCGCCACACAACCCGGCACAGCGGTCAGGTAGTTACCTCCGCCGGTTTACCAAACAGTCCGGTTCGAAAACGCTGCTCCGAGGTCTCCGACCTTTTTATTAATTTATATCCTAAAGCGGGTTTCATCCGTCAACCTCTTAATCCGTCCGACTCTGATTATTAGGTTACTTCTCATTCTTCTTCTGGTGAATTATCGGCCACTCAACTGCCGCCACTGAAAACGATCCTTGGGTAAGCTAGGCTGAACATATTCTTCTGGTATACTGTGTTATAACTTATGCTGTTTCTTGACTCTTTGTTTTCTTTCAGGGCTAAACCTAAACCGAGCAAGAAAGCTCGCCTGGACAAAGCGGCTGAGGAAGATGTCGCCCCTGAACAGGATAAAGCACCAGATCTTAAAGCGTTCATTCATGAGGATATTCCAAATGATCCTTGTCGGTGTCAAAACCGGCGGATCTCGGGTAGGGGGTCCCGAACTATGCGTCTAGGCGGATGGTAACAGGAGACGAGGGACACGATGTTTTTACCCAGGTTCGGGCCCTCTCGATGGAGGTAAAACCCTACGTCCTGCTTGATTAATATTGATGATATGGGTATTACAAGAGTAGATCTACCACGAGATCAAGGAGGCTAAACCCTAGAAGCTAGCCTATGGTATGATTGTTGTAATGTATGTCGTCCTATGGACTAAAGCCCTCCGGTTTATATAGACACCGGAGGAGGCTAGGGTTACACAGAGTTGGTTACAATGGTAGGAGATCTACATATCCATAATGCCAAGCTTGCCTTCCACGCCAAGGAAAGTCCCATCCGGACACGAGCCGGAGTCTTCAATCTTCTATCTTCGTAGTCTTGGAGTCCGGCGGATAATGATAGTCCGGCTGTCCGGACACCCCCTAGTCCAGGACTCCCTCAGTAGCCCCTGAACCAGGCTTCAATGACGATAAATCCGGCGCGCATAATGTTCGGCATTGCAAGGCGGGTTCCTCCTTTGAATAATCCAGAGAAGATCATGAACACCAGGATAGTGTCCGGCTCTGCAAAATAAATTCCACATTCCACCATAGAGAGAATAAAATATACACTAGCTCAATCTGCTGACGTATTATGCGGCGTGACATCACACCGCCACCAAGCCTTTGTTTGAATCGTTTTTTACTATACCACCTCAGCACGTTTAGCGAAGCGGTTTCCTTGGCACGTCTTGTCGAAGCAGAGATCGTGTTCCCCTTATTCCAGGATTCTCATCAATACGGACGTGGGTAACCCAACCGCGCCATTGATGGTGGCGCTTGGGAGATAAGCGAGTTTTACCAAGCCGGTGGGGGACGCATTGTTTTCGTCTGCCTATATATAAGGGATAAGGATTCACCTTCTCACCCACGCCTTCTTCCTCCTTTGCTTATCCATCTCCGCGCACTCAAGCTCCAACGCCCAAGCTCGCGCATCTCGCCTCGACCTTCTCCGAACATGTCCGGAGGAGGAGGCAAATGGTTGGCCTCCACCGCTAAGGAGGAGGACATCACCAAGCTGCGCAACGCCGGATACCTTTCCAGCGACATCCCGCATCGGCTGCCCGACGAGGGGCAGCTCATCCCTACCCCTGGGCCTCATGAGAGGGTCGTCTTCCTCCCCCACTTCCTCCGCGGACTGGGCTTTCCGCTCCATTCATTTGTCCGGGGGCTCATGTTCTACTACGTCCTGGATTTCCACGATCTGGCGCCGAACTTCATCCTCAACATCTCGGCGTTCATCGTCGTGTGCGAGGCCTTCCTCTGCATCCGGCCACACTTCGGCCTGTGGCTCAAGACCTTCAACGTCAAGCCGAAGGTTGTGAAGGGCACGCAAGCGGAATGCGGAGGCGCCATGTTGGGCAAATTGCCCAACGTACCTTGGCTCGAAGGGACCTTTGTGGATTCCGTCAAGGGATGGCAATCGGGGTGGTTCTGCATCACCGAGCCGCGCAAACCTACCTGGGCGGCGGCCCCCGAGTTTAGATCTGGTATCCCCACGCAGCTCACCTCCTGGAAAGAGAAGGTCTTGCAGTGGGGCAATCCGGTGGAGGTGACGGGACTCCGAGCCTGCATCAAGAAGATGGTGAGCAATAGGCTCAGGCTCGTCGACGTGGTCCAAGTCATGCTCATCCGGCGGATCCTCCCATGCCAAGAACGGGCATTCAATTTGTGGGAGTTCAATCCGGAACAGCACCAGGCGCTAAGCGGGCTCTTCGATACAACATACGAAGGCGCCTGGAGGGTGCTGTTCAAGGGCGCCGAAGCCCCCGCATCCGCGACGGAAGATCGCGGATTCAGCTCGCAGTATCCAACTGACGAGGTAAGTGATTCAACCCCATTACGGGACACTTGTGATAATTAAATTGCATCTTAGTGGGATTTCATTCTGCCTCTTCCTTTGACAGGAATGGATGGAGAAGGCCAAGCTGCTTATCAGCCCGGCTCCCATGCCAGAAGACCCAGTGGATGCCCGCTTAACAGGGCTGCTGGTTCCGGCACCGCACGTGGTGCCGGAGAAGAAGGCCGAGAGGGTGGCCGCAGGGACTCGAAAGAGTTCCCGCCATCAGGCGTCTGACGACGATGTGGACTCCTCCCCTGAAGACGAGGTGGAGGAGGAGTACTCTCTCCTGGAGGAGGGAGAGAAGAAAAGGAAGGCTTCCCCACTAGGGGAGGCCGAAGGGTCCAAGAGGGGGAGAACTATCCCCCCGGACAGTTTCGCCAACACCAGCGTTGGCGAGGATGAGTGGCCTCCTAGGGCCAGGCGTCCGGCAAGATCGTAAGTATCCGGATCCTTGATGTGTAATTTCTTTTGTGTCGCGTAGTGTCCTTCTAACGCCGCATTCTGCCCGTAGTCCGGCCGATGACGATCTCCCCGACTCATCGAGCGGGTCGTTGGCCTTGTCGGATGTGAATTCCATCCCGACTGCCTCTACCCCACGCGCCGACGAGGACGCTGAGGTGGGATCCCAGAGAGGGACCCATCAGGAGGAGGCTCCGGAGGCGCCGTCAGGCAGCCTCCCGGACTTTGTGCCGGACTCTACATCGGAACCCGCAGTGGTCCTAGAGTCCGGCAAGCGGCCCCTTTGAAAGAAGGGCAAGACCGTGACGCCGGTGGCCTCCGTCCAACCGGAGGCGCCGGATAACTTGTTGGAAGCGCTTAAAGGCGCTTCCATCGAGGAAGAACACCGCACTATCATGAGTGCGGTGATTCAGAAGGTTCAGCTCGCCAAAAGCGGGCTGACCGAAGCCTGCAGCAGCCTTTTAATAGGCTTTGAGGTAAGAAGTTAAAATCATGTAATGTAATACCGCATAGACAGTAGCCCCTGATGCTCAGTTTGGTGTTCGGAAAGAAAAGCCGGACTGAGGATCTAACAAGATATGCGCAGGGTTGCTAAAAATTATGTCAATATGGGTTTGCAGGCTGCGCTACTGGCCTCTGCCACATTAACGGCGGAGGTCGATGTGCTGAAGAAGGATCTCGAGCGGTCCGAGCAAGAGCTCGGCCATGCCAAGAGGCAGCTCGAGGAGAAAGAAGGTGAGTAACACCACTTTGCATAGGTACCTTACAGAAAAGGATTTTGGTTGCAATAAAATTTAACAAGGATAATATGCGTATTGCAGGGGCCACTAACGAGGTGGCAGCCCTGAAGGATGCTGTGTCCACGGCCGAACGCAATGCGGCCGCGGAACGGGCTGAGCGAGAAAAGCAAGAGGCACGGGTGGCGGAAGTTCGGCAAGAGCTCCAGGCTCTCATGGAAAAGCATGAGAGTTTGGAGCGCGACTCCAAGACTCGAGAGTCCGAGCTTGCCTCGGCTCTCGAAAGTGCCAAGTCCGCCAAGGCCGAGGCCCATAAGGCCCTTCAGGAGGTTGAGGATATAAAGAAGATAGCGGCGGGTAAGGCATTTTTCATGCAAAGCAGGCATGTTAATGTGAACTACCTGACACTTACCCGTATTCGGAGCTATCCAGGGGCGTTTGCAGATCTGCCGCGTAGTGCGTCTGACGCCGCCGCATTCTATCGTGGCGAGGAGGGGAGCTCGACGGAGAAGGTCTTCTGGTCTCAATATGCTGAGGCCGGCCATCCGGTGCCCCCAAGCGACCAGCTGAGGCAGCTGGTCGAACTCCACAAGGTAGCTGAGGAGGCCATGAAGGGCCTCATAGTCCGGTTGTGGCCTGGACAGGCCATGCCTGGGAGCTACTTTGGCCTCGTGCGGCGGCTGGTGGATGCATGCCCCTGGGTGGATGTCATCAAGCGCTCCGCCTGCATTGAAGGCGCTCGCCGGGCTCTTGCCCGCACAAAGGTGCAATGGGGCAAGTTGGATGCGGAGAAGCTTCTCACGGACCCACCGCCGCCGGGCAAGGAGTATCGCACGCCGGAGAAGTATTATAAAATTGTCCTGAAGGGAGCCTGCGATATTGCAGATGAGTGCTCTCGAAATGTAATCTTTGAGTGAACTCGCTATGTATTTATCCTGTGCGCTGAAAACTTCGTTCATATGCGCCATGAGCAACACTTTTTTAATTTAAAATATTGCCTTCTGTGCGGCCGTTTATAAAATCTGAGAGACGGCAAGTCGTTGGCTTCAGCCCCCAAGCCACGAATGCTAGGGTGTTCGGGATAAACTTGAGCACTCTTGTTCCCATGGTTGGGTCCATCGAGGGAGGCGCTCAACACAACGAACAAGGCAACTGGACTTATAATGCTTGAACACTCTCACTTAGCCATAGAATTCTATAATTTTAAATTTCGGCGAAGCCCCTGGTATTCGGAAGACCGAATCCGGGGCGCTATCCACGCCTTCATCGGACATTGTCCGGAACTTCGCTCGAAGCGGCGTGAGTCTTTAAGGACCCGAAAAAACCTCTCGAATAGCGACCGGTCTCTCGCCTTATCATGCCAGTCAGTTTTAGCTTTCTCCACTGAGGTGCTCGCCCGGCTCAACCGGGGCGCAATCGCAGTGGTTCTCCCAGTGCTACCTTAGCCGACGGAACGGAACGTAAGGTACCAAAACATGGGAGCCGGGCAAACCCAACTATTGACCCAAGACATGATTCGGAGCCAATTCATATAATGCTATAAGTTCGGGGTGCCGGACTTGTGAAAGTGTTCGGACTTATCACACCATAGAGTGGGGAACAGAAGCCCCTGGCGTATTCGGCCGTACCAAAATATACGGGTGCAAGATGTTATGCAATAAACATATATATAAAAGATAATGCAATTGTGATCAATCAAGGTGCTGTATTATTTATGAAAGAAAGTCTGCTAGTAGAGCGGACTGATACAAATAGTGCGGTAAGCGAGGGATTTGGACTAAATAAACATGTCCCCCTCCAGGGATGAGCTGCAGACTTGGTGTATGTAATCGAATTTAATGCTCGTAATTGAGACCACCTGAGTGTTCGTCGCGGCCTTCTTTAGTCCCTGACTATTGCATCATGAGTTCGGCAGATTCGCCGCCGGACAGGTCTTCTGGTTAACAGAGTCCTGCGTACATGAAAGAAGAAAAAAAAGGGGGGACACACTTGCGAGCCCCCGGTGTGGTCGAACCGCACTCTGGGTCCGTTGCGATCGTGCCCCCTCCCCTGTGCCCATGGTATCTCCAAAGCGTAATGATGTACGCGGAGTGTTATTCTTGCGATCGTGCACGGGCTAGGGTTGGGGCCGCATTGCTACGCGTGCTTTGATCGCGCCATATGGTCTTTGTTGGCATTGCTCTGGGTGCGCTTTGCTGTATCCGGCCTTTTAACGGCCGGACTCGAGAATTGCCTTAGAAGGCTGCTCTGTACTTCTGCCGCGAGAGCCGCCGTATGTTCCTCCGTTCGGAGGGAGCGTTCCGTATTCCCATTGACCGTGATGACTCCACGAGGGCCTGGCATCTTGAGCTTTAGGTATGCATAGTGCGGCACCGCGTTGAATTTGGCAAACGCGGTTCGTCCGAGCAGAGTGTGATAGCCGCTGCGAAACGGGACTATGTCGAAGATTAACTCTCCGCTCCGGAAATTATCCGGGGATCCGAAGACCACTTCCAGTGTGACTGAGCCTGTACAGTTGGCTTCCACTCCTGGTATGACACCTTTAAAGGTTGTCTTTGTAGGTTTAATCCTTGATGGGTCTATGCCCATTTTACGCACTGTATCCTGATAGAGCAGGTTCAGGCTACTGCCGCCGTCCATCAGGACTCTCGTGAGGTGAAATCCATCGATGATTGGGTCTAAAACCAATGCGGCGAATCCGCCATGGCATGTGCTGGTCGGGTGGTCTCTTCGATCGAAAGTGATCGGACAAGAGGACCATGGATTGAACTTTGAGGCGACTGGCTCCATCGCATAGACGTCCCTTAGTGCGCGTTTCCTCTCCCTCTTGGGTATGTGGGTCGCGTATATCATGTTCACCGTCCGTACTTGTGGGGGAAAACCCTTCTGTCCTCTGTTGTTCGGCGGTCGGGTCTCTTCCTCGTCGTCGCTATTTAGCCCCTTGTCATTGTTTTCGGCAATTAACTTGCCGGCCTGCTTGAACACCCAGCAATCTCTATTGGTGTGGTTAGCTGGCTTTTCAGAGGTGCCATGTATCTGGCATAAGCGGTCGAGTATTTGGTCCAGATTGGACGGACCCGGAGTGGTTCTTTTGAATGGCTTCTTCCGCTGACCAGGTTTAGAGCCTCGGAATCCGGCATTGACTGCCGTATCCTCCTTATCGTCGCCGTTAATGCGGCGCTTGTTTTTGTTTCGACGTGACCTGCCGTTGTTGTCCTTAGTATCCGGACTGCTAGAATTTGTACGGAGATTATTGCTACGGGCTAGCCAGCTGTCCTCTCCCGCGCAAAAGCGGGTCATTAACGATGTGAGGGCTGCCATAGATTTCGGCTTTTCTTGCCCCAGGTGCTGGGCTAGCCATTCGTCCCGGATGTTATGTTTGAAGGCTGCAAGGGCCTCTGCATCCAGACAATCGACGATTTGATTTTTATTCGTCAAGAACCGTGTCCAAAATTGTCTGGCCGATTTGTCTGGCTGCTGAATGATGTGGCTTAGGTCATCGGCATCTGATGGTCGCACATATGTGCCTTGGAAGTTATCAAGGAATGCGGCCTCCAGGTCTTCCCAACACCCAATTGACTCTGCGGGCAAGCTGTTAAGCCAATGCCGAGCTGGTCCTTTAAGCTTGAGTGGGAGGTACTTGATGGCGTGGAGATCATCACCGCAGGCCATATGGATGTGGAGAAGATAGTCTTCGATCCAAACCGCGGGGTCTGTTGTGCCATCGTAAGATTCGATGGTTTAAACCCTTCGGGGATTTGATGATCCATTACTTCGTCAGTGAAGCATAGCGGGTGTGCGGCGCCTCTGTATTGAGCAATGTCGCAACGCAGCTCGAGGGAGCGCTGTCTGCTGTGCTCGGCCCGGCCAGGGTTGTATCCGGCGCGACGGTATTCGTCGTGGGTCGTAGCGCGCCCACGTGATCCATAGATGGATCTGGATTACCTTGCTTTGTCCTCCAATATGTCTTGCAAGTCCGGCGCGTTCCCTCTTGGCTTCGTACTATTGGAGCGATGCCGGGGTATGGTTTTGGCTGGTGGCCTGGATGCCTCTCTGTCACGACCACGGGGTGGTCGGTCAGCCATATCGTGCGCTGGTGATGGAGGTATGTATGCTTCCTCCTCTAATCGGGGGAGCAGCTTGCATCTTGGGTAACTTTTGGAGGGGCGTTCGAGTTTATACTCTTCGGCCGCGAGGACCTCGGTCCATCGATCGGCCAGCAGGTCCTGATCAGCTTGGAGCTGTTGCTACTTTTTCTTTAGGCTATTTGCCGTGGCGATAAGCCTGCGCTTGAAGCGCTCTTGTTCGACGGGATCCTCGGGTACGACGAATTCATCATCGTTGAGGCTTACCTCGTCTTCGGAGGGAGGCATATAGTTATGATCCTCAACCTCTTCGTCTGCCGCCCTCTCATGAGGGCTTGCTTCTGCATCCTCCTGCGCTGAGTCTTGCTGGAGGGGATTATCTTCGGCACTCTCTGGAGTATTATTATCTCCTGTGCCGGAATCTCCATTCTTGCTGTGGCGGGATTTAGAGCGGCGCCGCTGACATCGGCGTTTGGGCTGCTTCTTTAGAGAGTCTGCCTCCGCTGCTTCTTCGCCATCCCCGTCTTTTGGGGTGTCTACCATGTATATGTCGTATGACGAGGTGGTCTTCCAGTGCCCTGTAGGTGCTGGTTCCTGTTCGTCTCCGGCATCGTCGTCCATAGCGTCGATGTCATCGGAGTCGTAGTCTAGCATGTCGGTTAAATCCTCGACAGTGGCTACAAAGTGGGTGGTGGGTGGGCTCTGAATTTCTTCGTCGTCCGTACCCCAGCCATCCTGGCCATAGTCCGGCCAGGACTCTCCTGATAACGAGAGATGCTTTAGTGAATTCAGGATATCGCCAAAAGGCGAGTATTGAAAGATGTCCGCGGCGGTGAATTCCATAACCGGCGCCCAATCCGGATTGATTGGTAGGGGCGTGGGAGGTTCGGAGTCCGGCGAGGAGTCCGGCACCTCGGAATCACGAGGTTCGCAGGGGACAGGATCAGTGTTCGGCTCCATCGCCGTGGATGTTGAAGCCCCCAGGGCAGAGTCTATCCACCGGCCCTCGATCTGGGCGATCGGCTCCGGGCTAATAGCCGAAGCGGATGCGTGTGCGGCCACCAAGGCACTGTTCGGTGGCAGAGCTAGATCATGCCCATCGTCACAGTGCGGCGCGCTTGGCTGTGGCTCGAGTCCGTCGAAGATCAAGTCTCCGCGGACATCGGCCGTGAAGTTTAAGCTTCGGAATCTGACCTGACGGCCAGGGGCGTAGCTTTCGATCTGCTCCAGATGGCCAAGTGAATTGGCTCGCAGTGCGAAGCCGCCGAATACGAAGATCTGTCTGGGGAGAAAAGTCTCACCCAGGACAACGTTGTTGGTTGAAGATGCCATCAAACCTATCGGTGACGACACAAAGGAACTCTCAATGAAAGCACCAATGTCGGTGTCAAAACCGGCGGATCTCGGGTAGGGGGTCCCGAGCTGTGCGTCTAGGCGGATGGTAACAGGAGACGAGGGACACAATGTTTTTACCCAGGTTCGGGCCCTCTTGATGGAGGTAAAACCCTACGTCCTGCTTGATTAATATTGATGATATGGGTATTACAAGAGTAGATCTACCACGAGATCAAGGAGGCTAAACCCTAGAAGCTAGCCTATGGTATGATTGTTGTAATGTATATCGTCCTATGGACTAAAGCCCTCCGGTTTATATAGACACCGGAGGAGGCTAGGGTTACACAGAGTCGGTTACAATGGTAGGAGATCTACATATCCGTATTGCCAAGCTTGCCTTCCACGCCAAGGAAAGTCCCATCCGGACACGAGCCGGAGTCTTCAATCTTCTATCTTCGTAGTCTTGGAGTCCGGCGGATAATGATAGTCCAGCTGTCCGGACACCCCCTAGTCCAGGACTCCCTCAATCCTCCTTTGCATGATAATGCTATTCCTGAGGAAGGGCCTATTAATACTTCAGTCCCTGCTGACCCGCCTGCCAGCTCCGCCCGGATTGAAAAATCCTGCAGTCCTGCTGATAAACCGACCGCGCCAACGCAAACCGGTGAGTCCAAGGATGATGATGTTGTAATCACCGGCGTAGGTCGCTTTGAACCAGGGAATCCTATCGCTTTAACCAAGCATACAGTGAAAGAGAATTTTTCTGCCAAGAACAAAGGCAAATGGGATGTGGAACTAGAAACATATGCTGCTCTGAGTGCCCAAGATCTTCATTCTGGTTACTTGAACCGGCTATATACTAGCCGTGACTGTGAAGCTGGCCTGGTGAAGATGATGAGAGACAAATTTGAGGTAACTTCCTTGTGCTTCTTCTTTCTTTACTTACTGCCACTATATTAATCCTCCTAGCCCCCAAGGGCCGGTTTGTAACCTTCTTCAAACCGGGACTTGAATATAATCCTCAGTATTTTGAAATCCGACAATATAGCCCCCAAGGGCCGGTTCAACTTAGCATAGTTAAACCAGGACTCCAAAAAATTCTAACATCAGAACATAACTGAGCAAATAGCCATTAGCCCCCAAGTGCCAAGTTGAATACCTGTATTGAGCTTGGGACTTTGTGATTTAGTAATAGATGAAAATTGAAGGTGCATTAGCCCCCAAGTATCAAGCGTATAACTTGTTATGTGGTTGATACTTCAAATTCTTGTACCATTTTGTTTAAAGCCAAGTACTATCTGTATGCAGGCTGAAGTGAGGGTCAAAGAGGACCGGATTACTGATTTGCAAGAAACTCTGAAAACCCAACAAGCCGAAACTGACAAAGCAAGGGAGGAATTGACCAACGCTTTGAGCATCACGGAACAGCTGAAGGAGGGCTTCAAGAAGGAGCGGGCTGACTAGGCCACTGAAAAGGCCGCTTTAATAAAAAGAGCTGAAAACGCTGAAGCTGCCCTTAAACCGGTGGTAGATGAGCTGACCACCGTAAAGCGGCAAATACACTCCATGACCGCCGCTATCTTTGGTAAGCTCTTTTTGGCTTCTGTGAAAACTCTGGCCTGCTTATAATAGATCCGGTTTGAGATCGTCCCTGTTATTGTTGCAGGTACACACATTGGGCACTTAGGGTCAGATGTGCGGAAGAAGCTGAAGGCTGCCTATACTTTAGTTGAACAACTGTATACCGGAGCGCAGCGGATCATCACCACAGCCTCTATAACAATCCGGCACCCTCTTTAATCCAGGACACTCTTAATAGGTTGTCAATGCTTCCTGCCCGGATTGAAGAGCTGAAAAAATCTGCTGCTCGAACCGGAGCCATAAATGCCCTGATCCGGGCAAAAGCATGGGTGCCGGATTTCGATCCTGTTGAGGCCGCTCAAGGCTATCCCAGCCTGAAGGAAGATGGCTCCGAGTTCAATGAAGATGATTTGAGGGCGATAAACCGTGCCGTGCGCCCTCTCGCTTGTCAATTGGCTGAAGAGGCAGACTTGTCGCATTATCAAGCCCAATACAACGATCAGAACAAACGAGTGCCTGCACCAACTCTTGAAGCGGAGAATCTGATTCCTCCAATCCGTAAGCATACTTACGCTCCTGATATTGAACCGTCTTCTCTGATCCATGAAGAGGCTGTCTTTCAAGCTTTAATGGGAATCGACTGGACCATTGTTGATTTCCAGCCAATGGATAGAGACGAAGAAACTGAAGCGGCGCAAGACGATGAGCAGGCCTGAACCGGAAGCCGGTTTAAATAGATGCCTTACGATGATCTGCCAAAATAACAATGATCTTATTTGGGCACCGTGTTGCCTTGTAATAGGATAGTTAATACTTCTGCCTTGAATATGCCTTCGTGCATAAGTACTGATGCTTTTGCTTGAAAAACCTCAATTTATATTTCCTGCAATCAGAAAATATTGAACTTCGGTGGCGGTTATACCGCCAGCCGGTTTATGATCTTGATATATATGTCAGCAATGTATTTAAAACATATAACCAATTTAAGCGATACAAAGTACCTGCCATCACTGGGCATGAAGTTGGCTTAGCCAGGCTTGAAGCGGAGGTTTTGTAAACCATTACCGTCAAAGGGGAGAAAACAGCTCCCATGTAAACCGTGCTGGGTCATTACGAGCCCCCCTGTTACTCCATGATGTTAACAGGAAAGGTAAACCGGGCATACTCCTCCGGATTAAAAATGAACCAAATCCGTCAGCTGAACCGGTAAAAAAAGTGTTGTTGGTTTAAATGAAACACAACAAAAATTAAGAAATAGCCATAAAATAAATATGGAAGCAAAGGCAATGATAAAAACAGTTTGCAAAAAGCATGCTATACTGAGCTGATCAGATGGTGTTACCATGGTCGGACAGGACCAAGCCCCCAATAGGAGTGACAATGGTTCAAGTCAGCCAGGTCCCCAAATGAAACCGTGGCATATATGCCAATCAAAAGGCGTGGCAATGGTTCGGGTTCGACCAAGCCCCCAAGTGATTTTGTGGCCTTAGGCCGATCAAGAGGCGTGACTGGTTCAGACTTGACCATGTCCCCAAGTGATCTGGTGGCTTTTGCCTATCAAAAGGTGTCGCGTTGGTTCGGACACGACCAAGGCCCCAAGTGATATAAAAAAAGCAAATTTCAAGGGGTAAACCGGAGGCCGCTTTAAAACAGAACCACTCCATGTAACCACGCATGATATGAAAAGACAGAGACCCCGCTTTAGCTGAGGCTCCGATTTTATTATATCAAAGATAATATATACACTATCATAATATGTACATAGATAGAGCTGATGGCTCAGGTGTAGTAAGGCCGAAGATGAGCTATGTTCCATGGCCTGTTGGTCTCCTCCTCTGATGTGCGTGAGTCTTTATGCTCTCGAATATCAATCAGATAGTACGACCCGTTGTGCAGATTCTTGCTGACCATGAAAGGTCCCTCCCAAGGTGGGGATAACTTGTGCATATCTGTCTGGTCTTGGATGAGTCGAAGCACCAAATCTCCTTCTTGAAAAGTTCTGGTTCTGACCCGGCGACTGTGATAGCGACGAAGATCTTGTTGATAAATTGCTGAACGGGCAGCCGTTATATCACGCTCCTCATCCAATAGGTCCAAAGCGTCTTGCCGTCCTGTCTCATTGTCCGCTTCAACATAAGCCGCCACACGAGGCGAATCGTGCCGGATATCACTAGGGAGAACCGCCTCCGCTCCGTAGACCATGAAAAACGGCGTGTATCCTGTAGATCGGTTGGCGTAGTATTGATACTCCATAGCACAGACGGTAGTTCTTCAACCCAACAACCCAGTGTTCTTTGCAATGGAACCATAAGCCGGGGTTTGATGCCTCGCAAGATCTCTTGATTAGCCTGTTCTGCCTGCCCATTGGACTGGGGATGAGCCACTGATGATACATCAAGTCGGATGTGCTCACGCTCACAGAACTCCTTCATAGCACCCTTGGATAAATTGGTACCATTGTCAGTAATGATACTGTGTGGAAAGCCAAACCGGAAAATCACCTTTTTGATGAACTACACCGCTGTAGCTGCATCACACTTGCTGACAGGCTCTGCTTCAACCCACTTGGTAAACTTGTCCACTGCCACCAAAAGGTGGGTTTTCTTATCCTTGGATCTTTTAAAAGGTCCGACCATATCCAGCCCCCAAGTTGCAAACGGCCAAGTGATTGGAATCATCCTCAATTCTTGAGCCGACACATGAGCACGCCTTGAAAATTTCTGACAGCCATCACACCGTTTAACCAAGTCCTCCACATCAGCATGCGCTGTCAACCAGTAGAACCCGTGACGAAACGCCTTTGCCACCAGAGACTTTGAACCGGCATGGTGACCACAATCCCCTTCATGGATTTCTCGTAAGATTTCACAGCCTTCCTTAGGAGAGACACAACGTTGAAACGCCCCTGATACACTGTAATGATGCAATTCGCCATTGACAATCATCATAGACTTGGATCGCCGGACTATCTGCCTGGCTAAAATCTCATCCTCTGGCAACTCTCCCCGGTTCATGTACGCAAGATAAGGAACTGTCCAATCCGGTATGACATGCAGGGCTGCCACCAATTGAGCCTCCGGATCAGGAATAGCCAAATCCGCTTCACCTGGGAGCTTGACTGACGGGTTGTGCAACACATCAAGAAAGACATTAGGCGGGACCGGTTTACGCTGAGAGCCCAACCGGCTTAAAGTGTCCGCCGCTTCATTCTTTCGACGGTCCACGTGATCCACCTGATAACCCTTGAAGTGACCCGCAATATTATCCACCTCATGACGATATGCAGCCATGAGCGGGTCTTTAGAATCCCAAGTGCCAGACACCTGTTGAGCCACGAGGTCTGAGTCACCGAAGCACTTAACCCGGCTTAAGTTCATCTCTTTAGCCATCAGGAGACCATGGAGCAAAGCTTCGTACTCAGCTGCATTATTAGTACATGGGAACATTAAGCGGAGAACATAACAAAACTTATCACCTCGTGGGGAAGTTAATATGACTCCAGCCCCCGAGCCTTCCAATTGCCTGGATCCATCAAAATGAATAGTCCAATATGTGTGATCTGGCTTCTCCTCGGGTGCTTGCAACTCCGTCCAATCATTGATGAAATCAACAAGTGCTTGAGACTTCACCACCGTCCGAGGCACGTACTTCAATCCGTGCGGCCCAAGTTCTATAGCCCACTTGGCAATCCGGCCAGTCGCCTCCCGGTTCTGTATGATATCGCCCAAGGGAGCTGAACTGACCACTGTGATGGGGTGCCCTTGGAAATACTGCTTCGACTTCCGGCTTGCCATGAAAACTCCATATACCAGCTTCTGCCAATGCGGATACCTTTGCTTGGATTCAATAAGCACCTCGCTGATAATAGTAAACCGGCCGCTGAACCGGATATTCCTTGCCTGCCTCCTTGCGTTCCACCACAATAGCCACGCTAACTGCACGAGCATTGGCCGCTACGTATAACAATAACGGCTCCTTGTCGACCGGAGCTGCAAGAACGGGCGGATTGGCTAATTGCCTCTTCAAGTCCTCCAACGCTTCATCAGCAGCCAGACTCCAGATAAATTGATCTGTCTTTCTCAGCATCTGGTACAAAGGGATAGCCTTCTCTCTGAGGCGGCTGATAAACCGGCTCAGTGCGGCGATCCGATCCGCCAAACGCTGAACATCGTTGATACACTTCGGTTTAGCCAGGGAGGTGATAGCCATAATCTTCTCCGGATTAGCCTCAATTCCTCTGTTGGACACAAGAAAACCTAGTAACTTGCCTGCCGGAACACCAAACACACACTTGGCCGAGTTAAGCATCATCTTGTAAACTCGCAAGTTGTCAAAGGTTTCCTTTAAATCATCCACCAGCGTCTCCTTCTGCCATGACTTAACCACAATATCATCCACATAAGCGTGCACATTACGGCCGATCTGTTTATGCAAGCAGTTCTGTACACACCGTTGATAAGTGGCTTGGGCACTTTTGAGCCCAAAAGGCATAGATACATAGCAGAAGGCTCCAAAGGGAGTAATGAATGCCGTCTTCTCCTGGTCCTTAACCGCCATTTTGATCTGATGATATCCGGAATACGCATCCAAAAAACTCAAACGCTCACAACCCACCGTGGCATCAATAATCTGGTCAATGCGGGGAAGGGCAAAAGGATCCGCTGGACAAGCTTTGTTAAGATCCGTGTAATCCACACACATACGCCAAGTGCCGTTTTTCTTAAGAACCAACACCGGATTAGCAAGCCACTCTGGATGGAACACTTCAATGATAAAGCCAGCCGCTAAGAGCCTGGCTACTTCCTCTCCAATAGCTTTGCGCCTTTCTTCGTTAAATCGGCAGAGAAATTGCTTTACCGGTTTATACTTAGGATCCACATTAAGAGTGTGCTCAGCGAGTTCCCTCGGTACACCTGGCATGTCAGAAGGCTTCCATGCAAAAATGTCCTGATTCTCACGGATGAACTCGATGAGCGCACTTTCCTATTTAGGGTCCAAGTTGGCACTGATAGTGAACTGCTTGGACGCATCGCCGGGCACGAAGTCAACAAGCTTGGTCTCAGCCGCCGATTTGAACTTTAGATCTGAATCATGCTCCGTGGTTGGCTTCTTCAAAGGGGTCATGTCCGTCGGATCAACATTGTCCTTATAATATTTCAACTCCTCCGTGGCACAAACCGACTCTGCATAGGCCGCATCACCTTCCTCACATTCCAAAGCAACCTTACAGCTCCCATGAACCGTTATTGTCCCCTTGTAACCCGGCATCTTGAGTTGCAAGTAGATATAACAAGGCCGTGCCATGAATTTGGCATAAGACGGCCGCCCAAACAAGGCGTGATACGGGCTCCGGATCTTCACCACCTCAAAGGTTAGTTTTTCAGACCGGGAATCATGCTCGTCCCCAAAAGCCACCTCCAGGGCTATCTTACCAACAGGATATGCTGATTTGCCAGGCACCACACCATGGAACACCGTATTAGACGGTCTGAAATCTTTGTCTGTTATCCCCATGCGGCGGAATGTCTCATAGTATAGGATATTAATACTGCTCCCTCCATCCGTGAGTACCTTGGTGAATTTATAACCTCCCACCTGAGGGTCTACCACTAATGCCAACTGGCCCGGATTGTCAATCCGGGGGGGGGGGGGGGGGGTGATCCTCCCTGCTCCACATGATAGGCTGCTCCGACCAGCGTAAGTAACGTGGCACAGCCGGTTCAACAGAGTTCATCGCTCGCTTGTGAAGCTTCCGGTCGCGCTTATCCAAGCTAGTTGTGAAAACGTGATACTGCCCGCTGTTCAACTGTTTCGGCTGGCTCTGATAACCCGACTGCTGCTGCTGCTGCTGTTGGTTGTAACCCCCTTGACCGCTCTGATTATTCTGGTTATTATTGCCGCCCTGATTGAAACCTGAACCGGAAGCTCCATCGTGACCCGGCCCATGGAAACCGGATCCTGAACCGCCACCTGACCCACGGTCATACCGGAAGGCATTAGAATTTTTAAACTCCTGCATGATGTAACAATCCTTCCAAAGGTGGTTAGCCGGTGCCTCCTTCGTCCCGTGTTTTGGGCAAGGCTGATTCAACAAATAGTTCAAGCGATCCGGGTTAGGATTTGGAGCCCCATTATGATTCGCCGCTTTACCTCTGCGCCGTTGACCCTTATCCTGCGCATTAGTGTTAGCCACAAAGTCCATGCTGCCATCCGCTTTACGCTTGCCTCCATTTCCGTGGCCCGCCGGTTTGTACTGATGCCCCCTGGGGTTGCTATTCTTCTTTCCCTTCCCTGCTTCATCATCGTCGGTCTCGGGATCCTTGGTACTATCAGAATCAGCATATTTCACCAAAGCGGCCATGAGAGTTCCCATGTCATTACAGAACCGCTTCATACGCCCCAATTTCAACTTTAAAGGCATAAACCGGCAGTTGCCCTCCAGGGTTAAGATCGCAGAGTCAGCATTGATCCTGTCAGACGAGTGCAAAACTTCCGAAACGCGGCGTACCCAATGGGTTGTTGACTCTACGTCCTCCCGAACACAAGCCGCCAGGTCCACTATGGACTTGGGCTGCTTACATGTATCTTTGAAATTCTGGATAAACCGGGCCCGCAACTGGGCCCATGAGCTGATAGAATTAGGCGGCAGGTTCTTCAACCAAGTACGGGCCGTGCCTTCAAGCATCATGGTGAAGTATTTTGCACACGCGGTCTCATCCACATCTAGCATCTCCATGGCCATCTCATAACTCTCTACCCACGCTTCTGGAGATAAATCAGCGGTGTAATTCGGCACCTTGCGCGGACCCTTGAAGTCCTTGGGCAGGCGCACATTGCGTAAAGCGGGGACTAAACAGGGCACTCCCAAAGCAGATGCGACCCCTGGCCCGGCAGAGGTGGTAGGACGAACCGGTGTAAGCTGATCCGCCTCGTTCTGTGCTGCTAACTCGGCCTCCCTTCGTGCTCGGGCCCGGTCCACTACATCCTGAGCATCGCGAACACCACCTGCCGGGTTATTGCCACGGGCCGCTTCACGACCCCGCGCATTGCTTGATATGGCCGGTTCATCCAGGAACCTACTATAGCTCCAGCTTGGTCGAGGTGTGGAATGAATCCGATCGCGGCTGTATGAATATGCCTCCTGTTGAATCAAAGCGGTCCGGAGAAGTTCCTTAACCCGGCGCATCTCTATTGCTTGTGGAGAGTCTCCTTCGACTGGGATAGCTTCCAATCACGCAGCAGCTGCGACAAGATTGTCCATAGGGTTAGAATAATGACCCGGAGGTGTCTAGACCGGCGGAGGAATCACAATGTTCTACCGAGGAGGTTCCATCAGGCGGGGTTGGACCGTCGCTCCTGGCCCTGGTGCCTCGACCCGGTTTACCTCCTGGTGCCCCGGCGGATTACTGGTTCCAGCTCCTGGAGTGTGAAAGAGATTTTGAGGGTCAAACCCTAACGGCAGGCGTGATCTGTGCTTCCGCTTCAAGACCTCCTGTGATGCGTTCTGGTCGAGCATGAGTTTATAGGCCTGGGCGTCCAAAGCGGCCCGCTTTGCGGCAATCTTGTCTTTCTCTGCTGCCAGATCCACTTTGGCCTGTACGATCTGCTCTCTCACCTTTGCAATCTCTGCATCATGGGCCTCCTGATCCGCCGGATTGGCTTCTGCCATAAGTGCAGCTAGGGCATCAAACAGGTCAGACAGAACTTGAACCGGCGGGCGCACAAGGCCTCCTGCCCCTGCTGCTGCTGCCGCTGCTGATCCGGAAAGCATTCCTACTGCGGTCGAAGAGTGATTCGCTGCCTGCGTGCCGGCCATGAATATTCCAACCCGGTTGATCTGATCTGGGGGGTCCGGAATACTGTCGCCATCGGAACAGCCCCTAATCTGGTCGTCTTGCAACTGGTACAATGATTCGGTCTCTCCGGTTGAGGACTCGTCGCCGGAATAGACGACGGTCTCACCATCGTATTCTGACTCGTCCTCATGCTCTCCTCCATGGATGACTCCGACGAAGGCACGCTTCACGGCCGGTTTAACCTGGGTAGATTTCGCACGCTGAGACGTCTCGACGAGGTCGGTGCAGATGTCCGGCTCAGGCCTAGGCTCACCGATCTTGCCGATGAAAATGTGTATGCCACCAAAGGGGACCCGGTACCCGTACTTGATCAAATCGGCTTCGGGACCCCATCCTGCGTCGTCGATGTAGATCTTGCCACGACGACTCTTGGTCATCCGGCCCACAGCATAGCCTTCGAGTCCTTTGAGCTTGCCCTCCAAGATAATCAAACCGTCGTGCGATAGCCCCACGGTGGGCGCCAACTGTCGTGGATTTGTCACGGCAGATGTCCTAGTGAAAGGACTTAGTCGTGGAGCCATCGCTACGGGTTAACTTGAAGGGGTTAAAGCGGACACAAAGACACGAGGGTTTATACTAGTTCAGCCCCTTCGATGAAGGTAAAAGCCTACGTCTAGTTGTGATGGAATTGATGTGGTCTCGATGGCTAGGGAGCAAACAAGCTTCGCCTAGGCTCGAGTTGTTGTTGTCTATCTTGAACTGCCGCCGGGTCATCCCCTTATATACATGGGTGACGCCCGTCGGTCCATGGAGTCCCATACCGGTTCATATTCGTACCCCGGTTGGTCTCTCTCTATTCCTAACTTACAATACAAGCATTACATACCATGCCAGTTTACGGCTATAGGTTCTAAACCGACTACAGGCCGTGGGCCTTCATCTGCTTACATTACTAATGAAGTTAACCCGGCCCAAGTAGGCCGGTTCACGCCCAGTGGTAATATCCCCAACATCTTGCCTAATCAAAAACAGTTTGTCCGAGTGAACCGTATGCCATATATCACACACACCTTGATCTGGCTGACCGTTTCTGTTGTATTCCCTAATAGCACACCGTTCATCGGAGGGAACTGTATGCCGTATATCGCACACACATTGATATGGCTGCCCGTTTCTATTGTCCTTCCTCATCGCAAACAGTTCTGCTGGATCAATCGTATGCCCTCCATCGCACATGCAATTAAAATCTGAACCGTGTTTGATGCATCCGTCATCGCAAACGTTTTGGACATTTTTGACGGTTCTTTGACACCACCGTTTGCGATTATTGTATCGCACGCAGTTTTTCGAAGGGTCTATGATCATAGTGTCGCGTTAGCAGCATCCTACAGTAGTGTTGGTCTGCTCCCATTTGTTGTTGACAAGTAGCACTGGAATGAAGAGCTACTGCTGCAATTTTGTGCCACCCTCCATATATCAGGCTACAACAGGGATTCAAAGACATGGGTCCTTGAGTGGATGTCAGGAGATGTTCATCATGAAGCCAAAGCTCAAGATATCATCGAGCTCACTTCCCTGCCCACTCCTAGTGATATGTATGAGCTAGGTTGTCAGCGCTATGAGCAAGAACTACAGAGTATCTTCCAGAAGCCTGAGCCCAACATGAGTCAAATGCTCAGTACGATGAAGCCTTTGCCTATTGATGCTGAATACCCCAAGGAATTCTATGTCCAAGACCTCGAGTACCCGCCCCACACTATATATCACATCTTGAGGCATACTCTGTGGCCAATCAAGGGTCATTCTCCTCACGCCAAAATTGAAGGCACCATGAATACAATGGTCTTCTATATCATCAATGGCATCAGATTCAACTCTCAAGACTTCTTCATCCCACTACAAAAAAATTCACTTCCGTGATGATACGTGTTTCTCATAGTAGGTCACATTTTTTGTCATGCATGTACATCCATGACAATTTTATGATAGAATCAAGATAGTCATACCTGTGCTGTCGTAGAAGTGTTCCATGACAATACCAAAATTATCATCATGGAAGTGTCCACTTCCATGGCGATAAATGGCGCGTCATGCAAGTGCTTTCATCAAGGGTAACCGACACGTGGCATCCACCATAACGGGTCACCGTTAAGCTACCGGGTTCCGGTTTGGATTCGATAACCCGTTAACAGCCCGGACCAATGGGGATTTTCCACGTGTAAAATCATCATTTGCTGGAGGAAACACGTGTCACCTCACCATTGGGACAGATGTCATCACTCATTGGACCGAAGGAGCCTATGATACATCGACACGTGGCACGGCCCAACAAAAGGCCCATTCCTATGAAAAGGCCGACCCGTTTGACTTGGTCAAAAGGTAGCGGGCCGGCCCACGGAAAGCATGTTAATGGCTTGTTTGCGTGTAGCCCATTTATAGCCCACTAACTCAGGGCCCGTTATGGCCTATCCAAATTAGGCCCAGTAGCGTCATCTGGGTTGTCCAATATGATTCTAGCCCGTTGTAACTTCCGGCCCATGTATGGCCCATGACGTCTTTCAGCCCATATGAGGCCCTTTGTAACTCTTGGCCCATTAACGGCCCATGGTGAAACTGGCCCGTAATGAACAGTGTATCGCTTTATACCCATTAACGGACCATTATTCCATTGGGCCGTTTCCAGCCCATGTTATCTTTCGGCCTTTTCAGGGCCCATTTATTGTTGGGCTCATTTCCAGCATTCGGTTACTTACGACCCGTTACTGGCTTTTACTGCTTGTGGGCCAAATTCAGCCCGTGGTTACAGTCGGCCCGTTTGTTGCCCCTTAATCCGTTGGGCCGTTTTCATAGCGTCATCAAATACAGCCGATTATTGACGGCCCGTTATGGTTGGCCCATGAATGTACGATTCCATCTCTAGCCCGTTTACGGCCCATAATGCGGTCCGTTATTGGCCCATGTTTGGCCGAATGATCATACGGCCCGTAGAAGGCCCATTGATGCTACGCCCCATACAAGGCCCATTGTTTCTATGGACCGTGGAAGGCCCATTATTTCTAAGGCCCGTAGGAGGCCCAGTGTCACTACAGTAAATATGTAGCCCATGGTTATTGTGGCCTGGTTTTAAAAAATAGGTTATTGCGGCCACTAGCAAACCACAGAAAAAGAACTACACTGACTACAAGCAAAAAAATAAACAAGACAACAAGGAAATAAATAATCAAGCAACTTACGCTAGGCTATCATGGCTATTACACATATTACATCCACTGGGCATCAAAGTTCGCCACCAGTGCAAATATATGGAACAAAGCAGCATATCACATACACTGGTTGTCAAAGATGGCGACCAGTGCAAATAAACACCGTAGCAAAACAATTCCAGAACTGAAACCACTTCAGAAGAGCTCAGGAAACAATATCCTAGGTACCCATAATGCTGGCAAGATGCTTAGCAAGCTTATTAACTTTCTCTTATTTGGCGCTTAAATCCTCCAACGCTTGCTGTTGCACCAGAAAGTATGCATATGAATTCTGCAGGGACTTCCTCAGTCCTTCGGCTGCCTATCGCAGAACATTTGATCGATGTCTTTCAACTTGAAGCTGAGACTCAAGAAGCCAAACTGATTCAGGCAGCGAGTTCGAAGAGTTGGTGCCAGTAGTAGTGGCCAGTAACTCGAACACTACAACAAGACATGACTTTGGGGTTGTCTCAGTGTCTCCAATATAGTTTTTATCAGCTTTCTTGGAGACCAACAAGGATGTCTCACTATCTTGAACCTTATCTGCATTACTTCCTTTACCATTGCATAACGGGGTAGTCTTCTCCAATATTTTATCCACATTCTAAAAGAGAAACAAACAGACACACCACAGGTTTACCATGTTGTATATGAAACTCATTTTGGTAAACTAGTTCAGTAGTAAGGTGGACAGGATAACAACATGAAACAAAGATATATCTATGTAGTATGGTCACTGTATGGTCTACCTCATTCTGGTTTATGTTGCCAAATCAAGATAAAGATAGTTCGAATCATATCTATTTAAGACAAAGCAGCATAGACATAATATAAGTGTAAACTACATAGTAATAACAACACTTGTAATGTGCATGGCATGAGAACATAACTGTTTATTCAATTGAAACTGAAATCAACATAGAGCAAGTTACAACAGCAAACACATTCAACAAACAAGTTTAAAACATACTTGTTGCACCATTGGAGTTTCAGTTGCATCCTTCAAATTTGAAATTAGTTGGTATGAGTAAATACAATGATGAAAGAGCAAAGGATTATGAACCATAGCTATGGAACCTGACCCGAGAACAATTCTTCTTCTGCTTTAAGTGTTAACTTGGGGTTCGGAGTGGTGGTCCTTGTGCTTTGGGCACTGCAATTGCCTTAGTAACTGCTCGTGTTTGGGTGCTCTGTGGTGGATACGGTGCTGCGTCAACTGGAACTGGGTTACTATCTGCTGGGTTGGGGTTAGAAGAGGTGTAGCTGGTTCTCTGTCCAACTGGGTAGGGGTACAATCTGCGTGAGTCTGGGTTATGTGTGGTGGGGCTGGTTCTTGGGCAAGTACAACCGTGGTTCTATCTGCATCGACAGGTAGCACGATCTTTTTTGAAGACCGTGTTTTTACTCCCACAGATACTGCCATCACCCCCTGCAATTCAAATGGCTAATAAACAAGAAAAGTAATTGAATGTACAGACATTGTAAGAAAACAGGGCATGAAATAATTCACATTTATGTTGTCTAACCAAACAGAATAGCATGAGATAATTTCACATATATGATGGCTAATTCAACAGGATAACATGACACGATTTCACATGTATGATGGCTAACACTAGTAGAAAACGGGCCATTTATCCCGGTTCGTGAGGCCCATTTGTCCCGGTTGCCGAACCGGGACGAAAAGGTCGGTACTAAAGCCCAATACCTTTCGTCCTGGTTCGCCCAGGAACCGGGACAGATGGGTCTCCACGTGGCCGCTGTGGCTTGCCCAGGTAGGAGGGCCTTTTGTCTCAGTTGGTGCCACCAACTGGGACCAAAAGGCTTCCACACGTCAGCAGTTCATGGGCTGGGGTTTTTGTTTTTTTATGAAGGGGGGGGGGGGGGTTGGGGGTTTTTGTAGGGTTAATTATTGTGTTAACTAGCTAATAGAGAGAAGTGTCCTCTCTTATCTCCGTGCTTGGTCGATGCTACGTACTATACGTATAGAGAGGACTCGAAACGCTAGCTAGCTAGTAAGCAAATGAAGGAAACCATTAAGTACAAAGATCGTCATGAACATATAAACAAAGAGAAGTGATCGACCTCTCCTTCTCTGATAGATTGGTCGAACAACAAGTTTTTGTATATCTATCCGACGCTACTGGCTACATATATATATACACAATATAAGATCTCTTACAAAATCCCCTAATATCTGAACTCAACTTCGACATGGTATTCTTCGTGTTTGTCGATGACGTGGTCAAGAAAGAATCCCGCCAATTCCTCTTGAATTGCTCATATACGATCTTGTGGTAGGAGTTCATCCCGCATCTGCCACATCTAATTTGAAGAAGGGGGTCAATACATATATATGAATGAAACTCAACACAAATGATGGTAATAAAATAAAATTGTGAATATTGTTGCTTACGCACTTCATATTGTTGTTTAGAGTAGCCCCGCTCACAGGTGGTGTGGCGGATGAACTGCAAATGTAGTATCCACAAAAATCATTCCCGGGTTCCTGCCACAACCACTTTACAAGAAATAGAGGTCAATCAAACTGATAAACAAGTATGCTAAATGGTATGAAACTAGCTAGAATCAATGGGAGATGCACGGAACTAGCTAGTAGCTAGTACTTACTTTCGGGCGGTTAAATCGCAGCCGCACCGGCAGTCCCGGAGCTTGTGCGGTGAACTTTTTCTAAACCCTGCCAGACAAAGAAAACAATTACTTGATATAAGGAAATGAACAAATTTGCCGATATGGCGCGATAATGATCGATTGAACTTAGTTCTAGAACATTTTAGTCATGGTCACATAATCCTCCAGATTTTTTTGTTTGGAGTCTATGACGGTTACTATTCCCTGCTCAAGCTTAATCTCTAGCAGAATAAAGTGGAAGCTGCGCACACATGCATAACTCATCAATTACATTACTATAACCTCGAGTAATAAGGGAAACCGAATATGCACAAGACAGTAACACTCACTTGTATTCGTAAGGAAAGAGTATTGTAGCTTTGTTTTGATTTAGAAGTAACGATCATAGCAAGTTGGCCTCGGGATCTTTGGGATCATGTTTAACATTCCATTCATCCATAAGATCTGTGTTAATGAACCCAATATCACCTACTTGCCTTTTCTCCAATTCAGCGATCTTCAATCTGCATAATATAGTGAAGATAATTATATATACATGCAATGAAAGAGCTGAGCTATATATAGAGACTTAATTAATTACAGAGAAGTAGTACTTACAGACAGTAGCAAGTGATGATTGTTTTATCGAGGGCCTTTTGATTGAAAAACTGGAAGAACTCCTCATATGGAACAGACAACAGATCAATTCCAACGAGGTCGTGCTCCTCTTTAACTCTCAACGTCAAAGTATTTTTCCCAGACTTCCTGCACATGTCCATGTACCAATCATGGAATCTTTGCATCATCTTTTTAGGGAAGTACCAGGTCTGGCGAGAGGCTTCCCGTGATGGAATCTTAATGTGTCCACCTCCATTGTTTCAAAAAGTTCATCGTCGTTGAGCATGTAATTTCCAGGATTTGTACCGGGCAGCATCCCCGGAAGATTAGCGACGATATCGCTAAACACATTGAGCGGGGGGCACGATTCCTTCGCTTGTTCGCCGAGCTAGGGATTTTTTCCCCTTTTCTTCGTTCTGCTAGCCTTCAATCAGTGCAAGTACTTCCCGACCTCTCTGATCCCTTATATGTCATTTCAATGATGCGGTCATAGTTGGATTGCGGCGAAGGTAGTGGTGGTCGCTGCAGGGCATCCAAAGTGCGCTTCGCTTCCACCGGATCTATCTTATCCGCCGGAGGTGGATATACCTTAGATTTTACCGATTGAAAGAAGTCATTCACTTGGCCTTAAGAGATATTCTGGTTTTCCTCATCGCTCCTCTCGTATGGTAACTTGTCTAGAGGCTTGAGAGATGATGGACCGTATCTGTATTGCCTCCCGCCTCTGGCTGTACTGCTAGACGCCGGAGCAGCCGGAGCGGCTACAACTGTCTTATTTCGTTGCTTAAGAGGCGGAGCAGCCGGAGGCAGACTGCTACGACGCGTCGGAGCAGCTGGAGCGGCGACATCTATGTTCCGTCGTCGCTTACGAGGCGACGAAGGAGGAGGCAGGCTGCTCGGACGCGCCGGAGCAGGCGGAGAAGGAGGCGGAGTACTGCCGCCCTCACGCGGCATAGCAGGAGGTGGAGTGCCCTGATCACTCGCTGGAGGAGGAGGAGGAGGCGGAGTGCCCAACTGACTCATCAGAGCCCTAAAGTTCAAAAGGTTGATGTTCTCCTTCCGCGATAGACACATAGTCTTCATAGCAAGACTGAGCTGAGTCTCTCCATCACCTGTAGGGTGCTCAAGCTGGTGCTCCTCAAATCCCTCCGTTATTTCGTCCACCATCACAACAGCATAGCCTTGTGGAATCGGACAACAGTGAAAAGTTGCTCCGGGTGAAGGAGGGTACACAGAGCCAACAACCGCCTTGACTTTGAGCTGAACCATTGCATCATAAGGTGGCACTGGTGTGAATCCGTGATAAAATCCACGGGGTAGCTAGAACCCGTCAAGTCAGGATGCTGAACGACCTCTGTGGAAGCCACACTGCTTCTCCGCTGAGATGGCGGGGTAGCTTCTGGGGTAGCTTCTTGGACAGGATCTCACAGCTGCTGGTTCTCAACATCTTGTCGTTCCTCTAGCTTTTGTACCCTTGCCTTAAGCTCCTGCAGTTTGCTCTGCTCCACTTTCCTCCTCCTCTCTTGGGTTTTTTAACCGCCTGCGTCGGGAAACCCAACCTTCCATGCAACGGAGCCTGGTGTGCCTCGAGTTCGTCCAGGGTGCTCAGGATTCCCGAGGGCCCTTGTCAGCTCATCATTCTCTCTGTCGGGAACAAACTTCCCTTCCTACACTTCCTTGATTGCTTTCCGAAGCTTCGTGACGGGTGTTTTAAGTTGCTCGTTCGTCCATCAGCACTTCCCTATTTCAGGGTCCAAAGTTCCACCAACCCCGAAGAACCAAGTCCTTGAATAGTCTGGCCAGTGCAACGTCTCTGGTTCGACGCCTTTAGCAATCAGGTCCTGCTCAGCCTTGTCCCACAACGGCCGGGCTTTGAGGTAGCCACCTGACCTCGTGCGATGGTGATGCTCCTTCTTTGCAGCATTTATCTTGTTAATCGTTAACATCTTCTTGCTCCTCTCCGATGTCTTGTTGGCCACAAATGCGGGCCAGTGATCTCTTATCATCTCAAATCAGCTGGTGAATTTTGGAGTCTTCCCTTTGTCGACATACGTTGCTTTCAACTCATTCTTCCACCTCCTAAATACTGCCATCTTCTTGAGAGCATGAGACTAGATCAATGGCTCTATAACTGGATTCTCCGGATCCTCCTCTTCCGGTAGGGTGAAATTTACCTTCAGCACGGTCCAAAGATCAGCTTTCTGTCTATCTTCAACAAAAGAAACTTGAAGCTCTTCCTTCTTAGGCTGATTCCATAGCTCGATGCTGATCGGGATCATGTCCCTAACAAGAACCCTGCACTGAGCAGAAAATGCTTCCTTGGTCCGGAGGGGTTTAATCGGTTGGCCATCGCGCGCGATTTCTATGATCGTGAACCTTTCATCTGGGCGTAACTTTTTCTTCGGGCCTCGTTTCGTTACCGAAGTTTTGCTTGATCCGGAGGGCTATAAAAGAAGAAAGAAGAGTTAATATATGTACATACCAAAACAATGAATGCATCAATTAGCTAGTCAGCACATGCTTAATTAATATATATATATATATATATATATATATATATATATATATATATATATATATATATATATACCTCGCCGGACTTTGCAACAGCTGATCCCAACTCTGTTCGGTCACCGGAGCCGTCATCACAGTTGCCGGAGCCACCATCACGATCATGGCTTTCCTTCTCCATTGTTTGATCACAGCCTCCTTCCGCTCCTTCCAGACCTTCTTCGAGGTCATTGAGAAACAACAAGACATCACCTCCGCCATGGATTATGTCCCCCAATATCTCTTCTTGTTCGAAGTCTCTTTGATGATCCATAGTTTCTGCAAATATTACAACATGGCAATTAATATACAAACATGAGAGATGGATATATCAAAGTTATCGGGGAGGGGGTATATCGACAACGATGACATATACATAGAAAAAAATGTTATCTGGGAGGGGGTATATCGACCCTCCCTCATGTCGAAGTTATCGGAGAGGGGGTATATCGACAACGATGACATATACATAGAAAAAAATGTTATCGGGGAAGGGGTATATCGACCCCCCTCATGTCGAAGTTATCAGAGAGGGGGTATATCGAGCCCCCCTCATGTTGAAGTTATCGGAGAGGGGGTATATCAACCCCTCAACGACCCTCGACTCTTGACCCTCGACCCCTCAGCGACCCTCGACCCTTTACCCTAGTTCACGACCCTTGGCCGCTCGACGATCCACAACCCTCACCCTAGTTCCTGACCCTCGACCCCCTTGAGGGAGTCCTGGACTAGGGGGTGTCCGGACAGCCGGACTATCATCGTCCGCCGGACTCCAAGACTATGAAGATACAAGACTGAAGACTTCGTCCCGTGTCCGGATGGGACTTTCCTTGGCGTGGAAGGCAAGCTTGGCAATACGGATATGTAGATCTCCTACCATTGTAACCGACTCTGTGTAACCCTAGCCCTCCCCGGTGTCTATATAAACCGGAGGGTTTTAGTCCGTAGGACGAACAACCATTACAACAATCATACCATAGGCTAGCTTCTAGGGTTTAGCCTCCTTGATCTCGTGGTAGATCCACTCTTGTACTACCCATATCATCAATATCAATCAAGCAGGAGTAGGGTTTTACCTCCATCGAGAGGGCCCGAACCTGGGTAAAAACATCGTGTCCCTTGTCTCCTGTTACCATCCGCCTAGACACACAGTTCAGGACCCCCTACCCGAGATCCGCCGGTTTTGACACCGACATTGGTGCTTTCATTGAGAGTTCCCCTATGTCTTCACCGATAGGCTTGATGGCTTCTTCAATCAACAACAACACCGTCCAGGGTGAGACTTTTCTGCCCGGACAGATCTTCATATTCGGCGGCTTCGCACTGCGGGCCGATTCACTTGGCCATCTGGAGCAGATCGAAAGCTACGCCCCTGGCCATCAGGTCAGATTTGGAAGCCTAAACTTCACGGCGGATATCCGCGGAGACTTGATCTTCGATGGATCCGGTCCACAGCCGAGCGTGCCGCACTGTCACGATGGGTATGATCTAGCTCTGCCACTGGACAGTACTTTGGAGGCCGCACACGAATCCGCTCCGACCCATAGTCCGGAGCCGATTGCGCAGATCGAGGACGGGTGGCTGGACACCGCCTCGGGAGCTGCAACTTCCACGGCGATGGAGCCGAACTCTGACTTTGTCCCTTGTAAAGCTCGTGACTCCGAGGTGCCGGACTCCCTGCCGGACTCCGAACCTCCTGCGCCCCTGCCAATCAAATCCAATTGGGCGCCGATCATGAAGTTCACCGCCGCGGACATCTTTCAGCACACACCCTTTGGCGATATCCTAAATTCGCTAAAACATCTCTCGCTATCCGGAGAGCCCTGGCTGGACTACGGCCAGGATGGTTGGGATGCAGACGACGAAGAAATTCAAAGCCCACCCACCACCCACTTTGTAGCAACTGTCGACGATCTAACAGACATGCTAGAATACGACTCCGAAGACATCGATGGTATGGACGACAATGCCGGAGACGATCAAGAACCAGCGCTCACTGAGCACTGGAAGGCCACCCCAACACATGATGTATATATGGTGGACATCCCAAAAGGAAGCGATAACGAGGACCAACGGACGCGACAAAGGATAATCCCGCCGACAAACAACCAAAACGGCAACGCAGACGCCGCCCTAAGTCCCGCCTCGACAAAAACAGCGCTCCTAATGACCCAGCAATAGAGCAGGGCAAACCAGTGGACGACGAACATGCAACCAAGCAACCGTCCGAACAGGACTAATCGGATAATCAATCCATGCCCGTCGAAACCAATAGTCCAGACGACCTCACGCCGGACACACCACCAGAGAATAAGAGCCTTCACAAAAGGCTCATCGCCACTGCAAGAAGTCTGAAGAAGGAAAAACAGAAGCTCAAAGCAGCGGAAGACATACTCAGAATGAGGTGGAGCAAAGTACTCAAAACCGTAGACAAATACGGCAATGGCCATCAAACAAAGAGCTACCCGAAGCGCAAGCTGCTGCCAGAATTTGACGAGGAGGCCATAGAGCCCCCACAGTCAAAAAACAAAGAGGCCGCCTGGCCGGATAGATGGCCAGATGATAGGCCAAAAATGACAAATGGCGCCACACACAAGCCAACTCATGATCCTGGGAAAACAGACGGCCCAGCCAGGTCCATTTACGGGCCAAAACAGAGGGCCCCAGGAAGCAACACAACACGCCAAGTGTTCGAAGACAGCGGCACACCCAAATACAGGGGCGCCGCACACCCACTATGTTTCACCAATGAGGTGCTGGATCATGAATTTCCAGCAGGGTTTAAACCCATAAACATAGAGGCTTACAACGGAACAACAGACCCTAGAGTCTGGATAGAGGATTATATACTACACATACACATGGCTAGAGGGGATGATCTCCATGCCATAAAATATCTACCCCTCAAGCTCAAAGGGCCAGCTCGCCATTGGCTCAAAAGCCTCCCAGAAAACACTGTTGGAAGTTGGGAAGAGCTTGAGGACGCGTTTAGAGCAAATTTTCAAGGGACTTATGTCCGCCCTCCGGATGCAGATGATCTAAGTCATATAACTCAACAGCCCGGAGAGTCAGCGCGCAAAATCTGGAACAGGTTCCTTACTAAAAAGAACCAAATAGTCGATTGTCCGAACGCTGAAGCCTTAGCAGCTTTTAAACACAACGTCCGAGACGAATGGCTCGCCAGACACCTCGGCCAAGAGAAGCCGAGGACAATGGCCGCGCTAACAAGCCTCATGACCCGCTTTTGCGCGGGGGAAGACAGCTGGCTAGCAAGATGCAACACCAGCGACCCGAGTACATCCGAGATCAGAGATGGAAACGGAAAATCACGGCGCCGAAAGGATCAGCGGCGGAATAAAGAAAAAAGCCCAAAGAACACGGCGGTCAACGCCGGATTCAAAAGCTCGCGGCCAAACAACAAAACACTACCCCTTAAGGACAACAATGATGAGCTATCCAACTTAAACAAAATTTTGGATCGGATATGTCAAATCCACAATACCAACGGAAGGCCTGCTAACCACACCCACCGAGATTGTTGGGTTTTCAAACAGTCCGGCCAACTCAATGCCGAACACAAGGGGCTCGACGCACCAAGCAAGGATGATGATGAACCCCACCAGCAGAGCACCGGAAAACAAAAGACTTTCCCACAAGAAGTCAAAGCAGTAAACTCACTTCATGTGATATTATGGAAATACAATGCGGCACCCGCTAAAATAAGTGCCGCACGGTCCACCCCAGCGGAACGTCAAAGTTGGATGTCAAAACCAATCACTTTCGACCACCTGGATTATTCCAGAAGCATTCGAAACACAGGATGGACTGCTCTGATATTGGATCCTATAATCGATGGACTACAATTTACACAAGTCCTGATGGACGGCGGCAGCGATTTAAACCTGCTATATCCGAACACAATCCGCAAGATGGGGATAGACCTTACTAAAATTCGACATAGCCGCACTTCCTTTAAAGGAGTGACGCCGGGCCCTTACGCCAAGTGCACAGGCTCCTTATTACTAGAAGTTGTGTTCGGGTCACCGGACAACTTCCGACGCGAAAAGCTAATCTTTCATGTCGCCCCATTCAAAAGTAGCTATCAAGCACTATTGGGACGTGAAGCTTTTGTTCGCTTTAACGCAATATCACATTACGTGTCTCTTACACTTAAAATGGCCGGTCCACGTGGCATCATTTCATTAAGAGGGTCATTCAAAGATCCCGGACACGGCTAGACGAGTCCCGCATAAATAAGCTAGGGGCTCCCTAGCCGCACACCCCTTCACAAGGGGCTGTGCATATAAGCAATAATGAGCTAGTATAGGCCCAGCTTTATTCATTTATTAATATTTTTATGCACTTTTTCGCACGATTTCCTTTCAAACTAAGTTCCTCTCTTTTTTACAGATGAACAACGTGCACACCCGTCCAGAATAATGGCACAACGGAGACACAGGCGCAGACGTGCAGTAGGGACCCGTTGCAAGGATTCTTTTTAGATTAAGACCCTGCGTAAACCTTTTTTACTGTCTCTTGTTGCTGTAATCCCCTGGTTTCTCATTATAACCAGAGTGGAGACTGACGTTTTGGCATCGGCCGCGTCAGAGGACCTCGCCCGTACCTGGACACTAGGGGCTCAGGGCATTGTTCTGCCCATTATTATAAAGACCGAACACCTTAGGGACTGTTCGGCGTCTCGAGTTAGGCCTTATATGCATTAGCTCCGAATCATGTCTTTGGTCAAATGTTGGGTTTGCCCGGCTCCTGTGTTTTGCTGCCTTACGTTCCGTATCATCGGCTAACGCGGCACCAGGAGAACTACTGCGATTGTGCCCCAATTTGGCTGGGCGAGCACCTCAGTAGAGAAAGCCGAAAACTGACTTTCATGATACAACTAGAGACTGGTCAACCACTCGATCGACTACCGGAATGTTTAGAATTCCTCCGCTTTAACGAAGGACCGTTTCCCGGTCAGGCACATACACGCCCCGAATTCGGAGAGCGCGGTGCCCCCAGGGGCTATATCGTAGTCCCACCCTTGAACTCCAATGGCTAAGTGAAAGTGATAAAGCATTATAGTCCGGTTGCCTCGTTTGCTACGCTACCACCTCCTTAACAGGACCGAGACGTCGGATTAAGTGTGAAAATGCGCTATTTTTGCGAACACCCCCGCACCTTGTGCGTGGGGGCTGAAGCCGACGACTGCCATCTTTCAGGTTATACATACGTATACATAAACGGCCGCATAGGAGATATTTCAATACTTGAATGCACAAGTACAAAAAGCGCCGACATCATAAACATTGTTTTATAAAATTAAACGTTCATTTGAACGTGACATTTTTTGAGCACTGCGACTCTATTACATGAGCACCACGCAGAACTTCCCCAAAATAGTGCTCGGCGGGTAACCGACTCTCGTTTGAACCCTGGGTCGCAACAGCAGTGGCATCCATCTCCGTCCAATGTGTATTCACACGGGCGAGTGCCATCCGTGCAACCTCTATGCAGGCCGACCGCTTCATCGTCTTGATATGCGGCACCGCCCCAAGAAATTGCTGCAATAAGCCAAAATAGCTCTTCGGCTTGGGCCTATCCGGCCAGACATGAGTCACGATATCCGTCATGGCAAGTCCGGACAACCTATTCAGCTCAGCCCATTCGGCCAACCGATCGGTCAGCGGAAGTGAACGATCCGGACTATGGAATTGAGACCAAAACAGCTCTTCTGTCTTGTGATCCTTCTGACTTCAGAAGTGCACAACGGCATCCGCCTCACTCGCCGCTAAGTCCATATAGGGATCCTCCGGACCCCACAGCTGGCCAAGCTGGGCATACTTTGGATCCGTAAACCTGCGACGCAGCAGAAAAGGCTTGCCAGCCACATTGTCTCTGGCCTGGCGCAGCTCCTCCTTTATAGCCCGCATTGCAGAACGGGCATCCTTGGCTTCGGCGGTGGCCTTCCCCAGGTCTTCTCGCTCCGATAGGCACTCCTTTTCAAGAGCCTCATTGCGGTCGGTAGCATCCTTCAACTTAACGGCCACTTCAGCCATCTCTTCCCTGCTTCGGCAGTGTGCAGCCCTTTCGGCTTCTAACTCCTCGGCCGCCCTCAAGGCAGCCGCATCACTCCTTCTGGCTTGCTCCTTAGCTTGAGCAAGTTCGGCCCGAAGGCTCTCCACAGCAGCGGCACCATCTGCGTCAAGCACAAATATTGTAAGACGTGGGCTTTGGCTCCCTTAATAGGTGACTGCGGAGAAACAACTTACCTTGCGACTCGTCAAGTCGCTTGTTGACTAGCGCGATGTCCGCATCCGCAACATCGAGTTGCCGCTTTAATTCAGCAACTCCATCAGTCCGGCTAGCCCCCGGACTATCCGCCACCTGCATAGGAAAGGTGACACTCAATACCTGCGATTTTGATCCTCGGCACGCTGTCGCTTTCGACAACCTACCGAGTCTCAGGGGCTACTATCTATACAGGGCGCACTTTATGTGCAAAACTGTCAAAAAGGGGTGTCATTTTTTACATACCTCAAACCCCGCCAGCAAACTCCTGACGGCATTATGCAATCCGCTTTCGGCGGACGAAATCCTTCCAATCACCATGCGCATCAATGCACGGTGATCTTCTGAGATGGACACCCTCTCAAGCAGACCCTTCAGCTCCCCCGGCCGAACACTAGTCGGCGCCGAACTCTTCGGCTCTGCCGGGCTCGGGGATACCCTCTGTGATGACACTTCAGGCTCGTCCGCCCTATCTGACAGCGCAGCGGATGGAGGCGTCTCGCTCTCCACCATCTCCGGACAAAGATCCCCCGAAGATGAGCTCATCTGAGAAGGTCGGAGATCCGAACTACAAGGTAAAAATTCGGTTATCCTCAGAAGCACAAATAGGGATGTCTCTTTTTACCGAGCTCTCTTTTTTCTACTTACGGCTCGCTGGAGGGCTGATGCTTTAGGGGAGACTGTGCGGCCGGGGCCTCCCCGCACGCAGGACCCTCTGGTGAAGACTTCTTCCCTCGCTTAGGGGCTTTGGCCTCCGGGTCTCCAGAGGCGGTCCTCTTCTCCCCTTGGAGGGAGGGATTCTCGATCCCCCCTTCTTCAAGAGCCTCCTTGGGCGAGGTGGTAGCTCCCTTATTTCCCCCCCCCTCTTTCTTCTGAAGGAGCAACCTCCAGCATCTTGGCCAGCACGGGATCCGGCACGGTCTCTGGGGGGGGGGGCACCGTATCAGCTTTGCTTGCGCTATCCACTCCTGTTGAAGGATAACGGGTTAAAAGGCGAATTATAGAAAGGCAAACAAACGGTACGTCCGAACACTGAGCTACTTACTTGAGTATCCGGGCGATTGCAGCTTAGGCCGGCGTCCTCGGTCAATTCCGGACACACTGCCCGTGATCCGAAGAACAACTCGTACATCTCCACGGGTGTCGTACCCATAAAGTGTTGGAGGATCCGTGGTCCCTCCGGATTGAACTCCCATAGCCTGAGAGGACGGCGTTTGCAGGGCAGGAGACGCCTAATCAGCATAACCTGCATCACCACGACCAAATCGATCTCCCTCGCCTGGAGGTCTCGAATCCGGCCCTACAATAGGGGCACGTCTTTTGACGGCCCCCTTGGTTGACCCACGACATCAACCGTCGAGGAGGTCCCGGGCGGAATACGGGCGGCGGCTTCTGCCTGCTGCCCTTCGGAGCGGTGATATAGAACCACTCCTGTTGCCATAAGCCAAGCTCCTCTTGGAAGGAGCCCTCGGGCCACGGGGCATTGGCCCTCCTGCTCACGGCCGCCCCGCTGCACTCTGCTTGACACCCCTCGATCATCTTAGGCTCCACATTGAAGGTCTTCAGCCATAGGCCGAAGTGGGGGGTGACACGGAGGAAGGCCTCGCAGACGACGATAAATGCCGAAATATGGAGGATGGACTCCGGAGCCAAGTCATGGAATTCCAACCCATAGTAGAACATGAGCCCGCTCACAAAAGGATCCATCGGGAAGCCTAAACCCCGACGGAGGTGGGATACAAAGACGACATACTCGCCGGGCTCGGGGGTGGGGATGGCCTGCCCTTCGGCAGGCAACCTGTGCGAAATCTCGTAAGATAGGTACTTGGCCTCTCGCAGCTTTAGCACGTCCTCCTCCGTGATGGAGGAGGGCATCCACCGGCCCTGAAGGTCGGAGCCGGACATTGTTGAAGGTCCGAAGCGCTTGAATCTGGGGCTCTGGGTGTTGGAACTTGGAGCAAGGAGAAGATTCGATGGAGGATTGAAGAAAAGAAACGAGCCTTGGTCCTATTATAAAGAGGAAGAATACCAAGAGCCGTCTCCATGACCGTTCAGGACTCGCCTTCGATAGAGGGGGCATGGCGACGGGCGCGGTTGGGTTACCCACGTCCGTATTGATGAGAATCCCGGAATAAGGGGAACACGATCTCTGCTTCGACAAGACATGCCAAGGAAACCGCTTCGCTAAACGCGCTGAGGTGGTATAATGAAAAACGATTCAAGTAAAGGCTTGGTAGTGGCATGACGTTATGCCACAAAATACGTCAGCAGATTGAACTTGTGTACATATTATTCTCTCTACGGTGGAGCGTGGAATTTATTTTGCAGAGCCGGACACTATCCTGGTGTTCACTATCTTCTATGAATTATTCGGGAGAGGAACCCGCCTTGCAATGCCGAACAATATGCGCGCCGGACTCATCGTCATTGAAGCCTGGTTCAGGGGCTACTGAGGGAGTCCTGGACTAGGGGGTGTCCGGACAGCCGGACTATCATCGTCCGCCGGACTCCAAGACTATGAAGATACAAGATTGAAGACTTCGTCCCGTGTCTGGATGGGACTTTCCTTGGCGTGGAAGGCAAGCTTGGCAATATGGATATGTAGATCTCCTACCATTGTAACCGACTCTGTGTAACCCTAGCCCTCCTCAGTGTCTATATAAACCAGAGGGTTTTAGTTCATAGGACGAACAACCGTTACAACAATCATACCATAGGCTAGCTTCTAGGGTTTAGCCTCCTTGATCTCGTGGTAGATCCACTCTTGTACTACCCATATCATCAATATCAATCAAGCAGGAGTAGGGTTTTACCTCCATCGAGAGGGCCCGAACCTGGGTAAAAACATCGTGTCCCTTGTCTCCTGTTACCATCCGCCTAGACGCACAGTTCGGGACCCCCTACCCGATATCCGCCGGTTTTGACACCGACACCCCTCATGTCACGTTTGTCTAGTGTCAAAGGATTCAACAAAACCATGTGTTCATCATTAGGCGAAATTAACAGGCGCATGATGGTACAAAGCTCTCCAAAGTTATTTTGGAACGGAATCCCAGATAGGATAATTCGCATTTTGGTACAAATTACAGAAAGGGCCTTCCGAATATCGCTATTTGGAAGGCCTTTGCTGAAATTTGTACCAAACGGCGGATTATCCTATCCGGGACTCCGTTCCAGAATAACTTTGGAGAACTTCGTACCATCATGCCCCGGTTACTTCCGGCTAACGATGAAGCCATGGATTTCTTCAATACTTTGACACTAGGCAACCTCTCGACCCCTCGGCGATCCTCGACCCTCTAACCCTCGACCCCTCGAGGACCCTCAACCCTCGAACCCTCGGCCCCTCGACGACCCTCGAACCCTCGACCCTAGAACCCTCGAACCCTCGACCCTAGAACCCTAGAACCCTTGACCCTCGCTACCTCTTGAGCATGCGTTGGTTTTCCCTTGAAGAGGAAAGGGTGATGCAGCAAAGTAGCGTCAGTATTTCCCTCAGTTTTGAGAACCAAGGTATCAATCCAGTAGGAGGCTACACGCAAATCCCTTGTACCTGCACAAACAAATAAGAACCTTGCAACCAACGCGATAAAGGGGTTGTCAATCCCTTCACGCCACTTGCAAAAGTGAGATCTGATAGAGATAGTAATAAGATAAATATCTTTGGTATTTTTATGATATATACTGGAAAGTAAAATTGCAAAATAAAATAGATCGGAAACATATATGATGGAAAATAGACCCGGGGGCCATATGTTTCACTAGTGGCTTCTCTCAAGATAGCATAAGTATTATGGTGGGTGAACAAATTACTATCGAGCAATTGATAGAAAAGTGCATAGTTATGAGAATATCTAGGCATGATCATGTATATAGGCATCACGTCCGCGACAAGTAGATCGAAACGATTCTGCATCTACTACTATTACTCCACACATCGACCGCTATCCAGCATGCATGTAAAGTATTAAGTTCATAAGAACAGAGTAACGCATTAGGCAAGATGACATGATGTAGAGGGATAAACTCAAGCAATATGATATAAACCCCATCTTTTTATACTCGATGGCAACAATACAATACGTGCCTGGCTGCCCCTGTTGTCACTGGGAAAGGACACCGCAAGATTGAACCCAAAGCTAAGCACTTCTCCATTGCAAGAAAGATCAATCTAGTAGGCCAAACCAAACTGATAATTCGAAGATATTTGCAAAGATCACCAATCATACATAAAAGAATTTAGAGGAGATTCAAATATTGTTCATAGATAATCTTGATCATAAACCCACAATTCATCGGATCTCGACAAACACACCGCAAAAAGAATTACATCGAATAGATCTCCAAGAAGATTGAGGAGAACTTTGTATTGAGATCCAAAGAGAGAGAAGAAGCCATCTAGCTAATAAGTATTGACCCGAAGGTCTATGGTAAACTACTCACACTTCATCGGAGAGGCTATGGTGTTGTTGTAGAAGCCCTCTGTGATCGATTCCCCCTCCGGCGGAGCACCGGAAAAGGCCCCAAGATGGGATCTCACGGGTACAGAAGGTTGCGGCGGTGGAAATAGGGTTTTGTGGTGCTCCTGGATGTTTTCAGGGTATATGAGTATATATAGGTGAAGGAAGTCGGTCAGGGGAGCCATGAGGGGCCCACGAGGGTGGGGGCGCGCCTACCCCCCTCGTGGACACCTCGTTTCTTTCTTGACATCCACTCTAAGTCTCCTGGATTGAGTTTGTTCCAAAAATAACTCTCCCAAAGGTTTCATTCCTTTTGGACTCCATTTGATATTCCTTTTCTTCAAAACACTGAAATAGGCATAAAAAACTACAATTTGGGCTGGGCCTCCGGTTAATAGCCAAAGAAAGCTTATCCCTACAGAATCATATAGTTTGGCCATGCTTCATTTTTGTCACACAAAATTCTCCCATCATGCACAACCCCGGTTTCAGCCAAGCAATTGGTTCATAATTTTTAACGCGCTTTAGCCTTTTCAACCCTCACGCAATACATGAGCATAAGCCATGGACATAGCACTATGGGTGGAGTAGAGTATGATGATAGGGATTGTGTGAGAAGACAAAAATGGAGAAAGTCTCACATTGACGCGGCTAATCAACGGGCTATGGAGATTCCCATCAATTGATGTCAATGCGAGGAGTAGGGATTGCCATGCAACGGATGCATTAGAGATTATAAATGTATGAAAGCTCAACAAAAGAAACTAAGTGGGTGTGCATCCAACTTGCTTGCTCACGAAGACCTAGAGCATTTTGAGGAAGCCCATCATTGGAATATACAAACCAAGTTCTATAATGAAAAATTCCCACTAGTATATGAAAGTGACAACATAGGAGACTCTCTATCATGAAGATCATGGTGCTACTTTGAAGCACAAGTGTGGAAAAAGGATAGTAACATTGTCCCTTCTCTCTTTTTCTCTCATTTTTTCTTTCTCTTTTTTTATTTTGATGGGCTTCTTTGGCCTCTTTTATTTTTCATAAAGTCCGGAGTCTCATCCCAACTTGTGGGGGAATCATAGTCTCCATCATCCTTTCCTCACTTGGGACAATGCTGTAATAATGGAAATGATCACACTTTTATTTATTTACAACTCAAGAATTACAACGCAATACTTAGGACAAAATATGACTCTATGTGAATGCCTCCAGTGGTGTACCGGGATATGCAATGAATCAAGAGCGACATGTATGAAAGAGTTATAAAGGTGGCTTTGCCACAAATACGATGTCAACTACATGATCATGCAAAAGCAATATGACAATGATTGAGCGTGTCATGGTAAACGAAACGGTGGAAAGTTGCATGGCAATATATCTCGGAATGGCTATGGAAATGCCATAATAGGTAGGTATGGTGGCTATTTTGAGGAAGATATAAGGAGGTTTATGTATGATAGAGCGTATCGTATCACGGGGTTTGGATGCACCGATGAAGTTTGCACCAACTCTCAAGGGGAGAAAGGGCAATGCACGGTAACGTAGAGGCTAGCAAATTGTGGAAGGGTAAGAGTGCGTATAATCCATGGACTCACATTAGTCATAAAGAACTCATATACTTATTGCAAAATTTTATTAGCCCTAGAAGCAAAGTACTACTATGCATGCTCCTAGGGGAAGGGTTGGTAGGAGTTAACCATCGCGCGATCCCGACCTCCACTCATAAGGAAGACAATCAAAGAACACCTAATGCTTCAAATTTGTCACACAACGTTTACCATACATGCATGCTACGGGACTTGCCAACTTTAACACAAGTATTTCTCAATTTCATAATTACCCAACTAGCATGACTCTAACATTACCACCTTTATATCTCAAAACAATTATCAAGTATCAAATTGGTCATAGTGTTTAATGCACTCTATATGATAGTTTTTATTATACCCAACTTGGATGCCCATCATATTAGGACTAATTTTATAACCAAAGAAAATACCATGCTGTTCTAAAAGACTCTCAAAATAATACAAGTGAAGCATGAGAGATCAATAATTTCTACAAAATAAAACCACCGCTGTGCTCTAAAAAGATATAAGTGAAGCACTAGAGCAAAAGTATCTAGCTCAAAAGATATAAGTGAAGCACATAGAGTATTCTAATAAATTCCGATTCATGCGTGTCTCTCACAAAAGGTGTTGTAAGGGCATATTTATCCCCAAGTGGTTTTGGTGATTGATGGCAATGATTTTGCGAACTAATCGTGTGCGTTAAGTTCTTTCAGAGATTCATCCATTGGCACGAGACGATTTCCTTCCCTCGGTGTTTTTTTCAAGACGGTGTAGCTCCTTCGTTTCGTTTTTGGTGGACTAGTTTCGTAGGAGTCACCGTACTATTAAGAGGGGATCCGCTTTGGTAAGACTAGGGTGGAATCAACACATACACATCCCTATCACACCCGTCGTCTCCCTTTCGCATCTTTGGAGCTGCCCCTTCTCTTCCGTACCTGCTCCGTTCTGTGCCAGCGGTAGTACCGCGGTCTACAACGGTAGTACCGCCGAAGCTCTACAGCGGTAGTACCGCTCCACGAAGCGGTAGTACCGCTCTCAGCGGTAGTACCTCTTGCGGGCTTCGGCCGTAGTACCGCAGCTGTTCTGCGGTACTACCGCCTTGATTTGAGACCGGTGTTTTCTCGTGTCGGGTTTTGCGGTACTAGAAGTGGTAGTAGAAGCGGTAGTACCGCTTCAAGCGGTAGTACCGCTCTGGGGCCTAGGCCCTGTCTTCCTCGCCAGTGCGGTAGTACCGCTGGGTAGGGAGCGGTAGTACCACTCTCAGTGGTAGTACCGCCCTTCCCTAGCGGTAGTACCGCTCTGTGCGGGGCTGCTCAGTGGGGTAACGGTTGGAATTGTTCCCGCACTATATAAAGGTGTCTTCTTCCTCCAAGTCGACCTACTTCTTCCCCCAAAGCTCCATTGTTGCTCCAAGCTCCATTTTCGCCCGATCTCTCTCCCTAGCCAATCAAACTTGTTGATTTGCTCGGGATTGGTTGAGAAGGCCCAGATCTACACTTCCACCAAGAGAAATTTGATTCCCCCACTTATCCCTTGCGGATCTTGTTACTCTTGGGTGTTGAGCACCCTAGACGGTTGAGGTCACCTCGAAGCCATACTCCATTGTGGTGAATCATTGTGGTGTTGTTGGGAGCCTCCAATTGTTGTGGAGATTGCCCCAACCTTGTTTGTAAAGGTTCGGTCACCGCCTTCAAGGGCACCAATAGTGGAATCACGGCATCTCGCATTGTGTGAGGGCGTGAGGAGAATACGGTGGCCCTAGTGGCTTCTTGGGGAGTATTGTGCCTCCACACCGCTCTAACAGAGACGTACTTCCCTTTAAAAGGAAGGAACTCCGGTAACACATCCTCGTCTCCACTCTTGGTTATTTCGTGCCTTTACTTTTGCAAGCCTACTTGTTTTACATCCTTTGCTTGCATGTGTGCTAGTTGTTATTGCATCATATAGGTTGCTCACATAGTTGCACATCTAGACAACCTATTTTGTTGCAAAGTTTAATTTGGTAAAGAAAAGCTTAAAAATTGTTAGTTGCCTATTCACCCCCCCTCTAGTCAACCATATCGATCCTTTCAATTGGTATCAGAGCCTCGTCTCTTTTTAAGGGCTTTACCGTCCAAAGAGTATGGTTGATGTCGTAGATGAAGTGGGAGAGCACTCCGGTGCGAATCCGATCTCATCTACGGGAGATGGGGGTAACTCGATCTCACGTGAGGAATTCAATGTGGCTTTGAAAACATTGAAAACCTCCATGACGACCGAGGTCAAGGACATGTTTAAGGAATTCCTAGAAGGACTTAAACAATCTACCTCGCCGATGAAAGTGGGTGATCCCACCAACAAGGTGACGGATGCTACCTCCGACAAGGGGGAAGCTAACATTGAAAAGAGTCCTTCTAATAGTAGTAGAAATGGTACCGGCATCTTTGCCCAGGTGGAACCTCCAATTTATGGAGGGCCAATCCCCTCCATGAAGGAAATATGCCCTAGAGGCAATAATAAAGTTATTTTTTGTTTCCTCATATCATGATAAATGTTTATTATTCATGCTAGAATTGTATTAACCGGAAACATGATACATGTGTGAATACATAGACAAACATATAGTCACTAGTATGCCTCTACTTGACTAGCTCATTAATCAAAGATGGTTATGTTTCCTAACCATAGACATGTGTTGTCATTTGATTAATGGGATCACATCATTAGGAGAATGATGTGATTGACATGACCCATTCCGTTAGCCTAGCACTTGATCGTTTAGTATATTGCTATTGCTTTCTTCATGACTTATACATGTTCCTGTAACTATGAGAATTATGCAACTCCCGTTTACCGGAGGAACACTTTGGGTACTACCAAACGTCACAACGTAACTGGGTGATTATAAAGGAGTACTACAGGTGTCTCCGAAGGTACATGTTGAGTTGGCGTATTTCGAGATTAGGTTTTGTCACTCCGTTTGTCGGAGAGGTATCTCTGGGCCCTCTCGGTAATGCACATCACTATAAGCCTTGCAAGCAATGTGACCAATGAGTTGGTTATGGGATGATGCATTACGTAAAGAGTAAAGAGACTTGCGGGTAACGAGATTGAACTAGGTATTGGATACCGACTATCGAATCTCGGGCAAGTAACATACCGATGACAAAGGGAACAACGTATGTTGTTATGCGGTTTGATCGATAAAGATCTTCGTAGAATATGTAGGAACCAATATGGGCATCCAGGTTCCGCTATTGGTTATTGACCGAGAATAGTTCTAGGTCATGTCTACGTAGTTCTCGAACCCGTAGGGTTCGCACGCTTAACGTTACGATGACAGTTTTATTATGACTTTAGAAGTTTTGATGTACCGAAGTTTGTTCGGAGTCCCGGATGTGATCACGGACATGAAGAGGAGTCTCGAAATGGTCGAGACATAAAGATTGATATATTGGACGACTATATTCGGACACCAGAAGTGTTCCGGGTGATTTCGGAGAAAACCGGAGTACCGGAGGGGTTACCAAAACCCCCCGGGAGAGTAATGGGCCTTATGGGCCTTAGAGGGGAAGAGAGAGGGCCGGCCAGGGTGGGCCGCGCGCCCCCTCTCCCTCTGGTCCGAATTGGACTAGGAGGGGGGGGCGCCCCTCTCTTTCCTTCCCCCTCTCCCCCTTACTTCCCCCTCCTAGTAGGAGTAGGAAAGGAGGAGTCCTACTCCTACTAGGAGGAGGATTCCTCCTCCTTGGCGCCCCCCAAGGGCCGGCCGGCCTCCCCCCTTGCTCCTTTATATACGGGGGCGGGGGGGGGGGGGGGCACCCCATAGACACACAAGTTGATCTACGGATCGTTCCTTAGCCGTGTGCGGTGCCCCCCTCCACCATATTCCACCTCAGTCATAATGTCGCGGAGTTTAGGCGAAGCCCTACGCCGGTAGAGCATCATCATCGTCACCACGCCGTCGTGCTGACGGAACTCATCCCCGACACTTTGCTGGATCGAAGTCCGGGGATCGTCATCGAGCTGAACGTGTGCTGAACTCGGAGGTGCCGTACGTTCGGTACTTGGATTGGTCGGATCGTGAAGACGTACGACTTCATCAACCGCGTTGTCATAACGCTTCCGCTTACGGTCTACGAGGGTACGTGGACAACACTCTCCCCTCTCGTTGCTATGCCATCACCATGATCTTGCGTGTGCGTAGGAATTTTTTTGAAATTACTACGTTCCCCAACAGTGATATCAGAGCCAGGTTTTATGCGTTGATGTTATATGCACGAGTAGAACACAAGTGAGTTGTGGGCGATACAAGTCATACTGCTTACCAGCATGTCATACTTTGGTTCGGCGGTATTGTGAGATGAAGCGGCCCGGACCGACATTACGCGTACGCTTACGCGAGACTGGTTTCACCGTTACGAGCATTCGTGCTTAAAGGTGGCTGGCGGGTGTCTGTCTCTCTCACTTTAGCTGAATCGAGTGTGGCTACGCCCGGTCCTTGAGAAGGTTAAAACAACACTAACTTGACGAACTATCGTTGTGGTTTTTATGCGTAGGTAAGAACGGTTTTTGTTAAGCCCGTAGCAACCACGTAAAACTTGCAACAACAAAGTAGAGGACGTCTAACTTGTTTTTGCAGGGCATGTTGTGATGTGATATGGTCAAGACGTGATGCTATATTTTATTGTATGAGATGATCATGTTTTGTAACCGAAGTTATCGGCAACTGGCAGGAGCCATATGGTTGTCGCTTTATTGTATGAAATGCAAACGCCCTGTAATTGCTTTACTTTATCACTAAGCGGTAGTGGTAGTCGTAGAAGCAATAGATGGCGTAAACGACAACGATGCTACGATGGAGATCAAGGTGTCGCGCCGGTGACGATGGTGATCACGACGGTGCTTCGAAGATGGAGATCACAAGCACAAGATGATGATGGCCATATCATATCACTTATATTGATTGCATGTGACGTTTATCCTTTATGCATCTTATCTTGCTTTGATTGACGGTAGCATTTTAAGATGATCTCTCACTAATAATCAAGAAGTGTTCTCCCTGAGTATGCACCATTGCGAAAGTTCTTCGTGCTGAGACACCACGTGATGATCGGGTGTGATAGGCTCTACGTTCAAATACAACGGGTGCAAAACAGTTGCACATGCGGAATAATCAGGTCATACTTGACGAGCCTAGCATATACAGATATGGCCTCGGAACACGGAGACCGAAAGGTCGAACATGAATCATATAGTAGATATGATCAACATAGTGATGTTCTCCATTGAAACTACTCCATCTCACGTGATGATCGGACATGGTTTAGTTGATTTGGATCACGTGATCACTTAGATGACTAGAGAGGTGTCTATCTAAGTGGAAGTTCTTAAGTAATATGATTAATTGAACTTAAATTTATCATGAACTTAGTACCTGATAGTATTTTGCTTGTCTATGTTTGTTTGTAGATAGATGGCTCATGCTGTTGTTCCGTTGAATTTTAATGCGTTCCTTGAGAAAGCAAAGTTGAAAGAAGATGGTAGCAATTACACAGACTGGGTCCGTAACCTGAGGATTATCCTCATTGCTGCACAGGAAAGTTACGTCCTGGAAGCACCGCTGGGTGCCAGGCCTGCTGCTGATGCAACTGACGACGTTAAGAACGTCTGGTAGAGCAAAGCTGATGACTACTCGATAGTTCAATGTGCCATGCTTTACGGCTTAGAACCGGGTTTTCAACGACGTTTTGAACGTCATGGAGCATATGAGATGTTCCAGGAGTTGAAGTTAATATTTCAAGCAAATGCCCGGATTGAGAGATATGAAGTCTCCAATAAGTTCTACAGCTGCAAGATGGAGGAGAATAGTTCTGTCAGTGATCATATACTCAAAAATGTCTGGGTATAATAATCACTTGATTCAACTGGGAGTTAATCTTCTGGATGAGAGCGTCATTGAAAGAATTCTCCAATCACTGCCACCAAGCCACAAGAGCTTCGTGATGAAATATAATATGCAAGGGATGAACAAGACAATTCCCGAGCTCTTCGCAATGCTAAAAGCTGCGGAGGTAGAAATCAAGAAGGAGCATCAAGTGTTGATGGTCAACAAGACCACTAGTTTCAACAAAAAGGGCAAAGGAAAGAAGAAGGGGAACTTCAAGAAGAACAGCAAACAAGTTGCTGCTCAAGAGAAGAAACCCAAGTCTGGACCTAAGCAAACTGAGTGCTTCTACTGCAAGCAGACTGGACACTAGAAGCGGAACTGCCCCAAGTATTTGGCGGATAAGAAGGATGGCAAAGTGAGCAAAGGTATATGTGATATACATGTTATTGATGTGTACCTTACTAATGCTCGCAGTAGTACCTGGGTATTTGATACTGGTTCTGTTGCTAATATTTGCAACTCAAAACAGGGACTACGGATTAAGCGAAGATTGGCTAAGGACGAGGTGACGATGCGCGTGGGAAATGGTTCCAAAGTCGATGTGATCGCGGTCGGCACACTACCTCTACATCTACCATCGGGGTTAGTTTTCGACCTAAATAATTGTTATTTGGTGCCAGCGTTGAGCATGAACATTATATCTGGATCTTGTTTGATGCGAGACGGTTATTCATTTAAATCAGAGAATAATGGTTGTTCTATTTATATGAGTAATATCTTTTATGGTCATGCACCCTTGAAGAGTGGTCTATTTTTATTGAATCTCGATAGTAGTGATACACATATTCATAGTGTTGAAACCAAAAGATGCAGAGTTGATAACGATAGTGCAACTTATTTGTGGCACTGCCGTTTAGGTCATATCGTTGTAAAGCGCATGAAGAAACTCCATACTGATGGGCTTTTGGAATCACTTGATTATGAATCACTTGGTACTTGCGAACCGTGCCTCATGGGCAAGATGACTAAAATGCCGTTCTCCGGAACTATGGAGCGAGCAACTGATTTTTTGGAAATCATACATACTGATGTTTGCGGTCCAATGAATGTTGAGGCTCACAGCGGATATCGTTATTTTCTCTCCTTCACAGATGATTTGAGCAGATATGGGTATATCTACTTAATGAAACACAAGTCTGAAACATTTGAAAAGTTCAAAGAATTTCAGAGTGAAGTGGAAAATCATCGTAACAAGAAAATAAAGTTTCTACGATCTGATCGTGGAGGAGAATATTTGAGTTACGAGTTTGGTCTACACTTGAAACAATGCGGAATAGTTTCGCAACTCACGCCACCCGGAACAACACAACGAAATGGTGTGTCCGAACGTCGTAATCGTACTTTACTAGATATGGTGCGATCTATGATGTCTCTTACTGATTTACCGCTATCGTTTTGGGGTTATGCTTTAGAGACGACCGCATTCACGTTAAATAGGGCACCATCAAAATCCGTTGAGACGACGCCTTATGAACTGTGGTTTGGCAAGAAACCAAAGTTGTCATTTCTTAAAGTTTGGGGCTGCGATGCTTATGTGAAGAAACTTCAACCAGATAAGCTCGAACCCAAATCGGAGAAATGTGTCTTCATAGGATACCCAAAAGAGACTATTGGGTACACCTTCTATCACAAATCTAAGGGCAAGATTTTCGTTGCTAAAATCGGATCCTTTCTAGAGAAGGAGTTTCTCTCGAAAGAAGTGAGTGGGAGGAAAGTAGAACTTGATGAGATAACTGTATCTGCTCCCTTATTGGAAAGTAGTTCATCACAAGAACCGGTTCGTGTGACAACTACACCAATTAGTGAGGAAGCTAATGATATTGATCATGAAACTTCAGATCAAGTTTCTACTGAACCTCGTAGGTCTACCAGAGTAAGATCCACACCAGAGCGGTACGGTGATCCTATTCTGGAAGTCATGTTACTTGACCATGATGAACCTACGAACTATGAGGAAGCGATGATGAGCCCAGATTCCGCAAAATGGCTAGAGGCCATGAAATCTGAGATGGGATCCATGTATGAAAAAAAAGTATGGACTTTGGTTGACTTGCCCGATGATCGGCAAGCCATTGAGAATAAATGGATCTTTAAGAAGAAGATTGACGCTGATGGTAATATAACTGTCTATAAAGCTCGACTTGTTGCGAAAGGTTTTCGACAAGTTCAAGGGGTTGACTACGATGAGACTTTCTCACCCGTAGCGATGCTTAAGTCTGTCTGAATCATGTTAGCTATTGCTACATTTCATGATTATGAAATTTGGCAAATGGATGTTAAAACTGCATTCTTGAATGGATTTCTGGAAGAAGAGTTGTATATGATGCAGCCAGAAGGTTTTGTTGATCCAAAAAGTGCTAACAAAGTGTGCAAGCTCCAGCGATCCATTTATGGACTGGTGCAAGCATCTCGGAGTTGGAATAAACGCTTTGATAGTGTGATCAAAGCATATGGTTTTATACAGACTTTTGGAGAAGCCTGTATTTACAAGAAAGTGAGTGGGAGCTCTGTAGCATTTCTGATATTATATGTAGATGACATATTATTAATTGGAAATGATATAGAATTTCTGGATAGCATAAAGGGATACTTGAATAAAAGTTTTTCAATGAAAGACCTTGGTGAAGCTGCTTACATATTGGGCATCAAGATCTATAGAGATAGATCAAGACGCTTAATAGGACTTTCACAAAGCACATACCTTGATAAAATTTTGAAAAAGTTCAAAATGGATCAGGCAAAGAAAGGGTTCTTGCCCGTGCTACAAGGTGTGAAGTTGAGTCAAACTCAATGCCCAACCACAGCAGAAGATAGAGAGAAAATGAAAGATGTTCCCTATGGTTCAGCCATAGGCTCTATCATGTATGCAATGTTGTGTACCAGACCTGGCGTATGCTTAGCAATATGCTTGGCAGGAAGGTACCAAAGTAATCTAGGAGTGGATCACTGGACAGCTGTCAAGAACATCCTGAAATACCTGAAAAGGACTAAGGATATGTTTCTCGTATATGGAGGTGACAAAGAGCTAGTCGTAAATGGTTATGTCGATGCAAGCTTTGACACTGATCAGGACGATTCTAAATCGCAAACCGGATACGTGTTTTTATTAAACGGTGGAGCTGTAAGTTGGTGCAGTTCTAAACAAAGCGTCGTGGCGGGATCTACATGTGAAGCGGAGTACATAGCTGCTTCTGAAGCAGCAAATGAAGGAGTCTGGATGAAGGAGTTCATTTATGATCTAGGTGTCATACCTAGTGCATCGGGACCAATGAAGATCTTCTGTGACAATACTGGTGCAATTGCCTTGGCAAAGGAATCCAGATTTCACAAGAGGACCAAGCACATCAAAAGACGCTTCAATTCCATTCGGGACCAAGTCCAAGTGGGAGACATAGAGATTTGCAAGATACATATGGATCTGAATATTGCAGACCCGATGACTAAGCCTCTCTCACGAGCAAAACATGATCAGCACCAAGACTCCATGGGTGTTAGAATCATTACTATGTAATCTAGATTATTGACTCTAGTGCAAGTGGGAGACTGAAGGAAATATGCCCTAGAGGCAATAATAAAGTTATTATTTATTTCCTCATATCATGATAAATGTTTATTATTCATGCTAGAATTGTATTAACCGGAAACATGATACATGTGTGAATAGACGTGTATGCCTCTACTTGACTATCTCATTAATCAAACATGGTTATGTTTCCTAACCATAGACATGTGTTGTCATTTGATTAATGGGATCACATCATTAGGAGAATGATGTGATTGACATGACCCATTCCATTAGCCTAGCACTTGATCGTTTAGTATATTGCTATTGCTTTCTTCATGACTTATACATGTTCCTGTAACTATGAGAATTATGCAACTCCCATTTACCGGAGGAACACTTTGGGTACTACCAAACGTCACAACATAACTGGGTGATTATAAAGGAGTACTACAGGTGTCTCCGAAGGTACATGTTGAGTTGGCGTATTTCAAGATTAGGTTTTGTCACTCCGATTGTCGGAGAGGTATCTCTGGGCCCTCTTGGTAATGCACATCACTATAAGCCTTGCAAGCAATGTGACCAATGAGTTGGTTACGGGATGATGCATTACGTAACGAGTAAAGAGACTTGCCGGTAACGAGCTTGAACTAGGTATTGGATACCGACGATCGAATCTCGGGCAAGTAACATACCGATGACAAAGGGAACAACGTATGTTGTTATGCGGTTTGACCGATAAAGATCTTCGTAGAATATGTAGGAACCAATATGGGCATCCAGGTTCCGCTATTGGTTATTGACCGAGAATAGTTCTAGGTCATGTCTACATAGTTCTCGAACCCGTAGGGTCCGCACACTTAACGTTACGATGACAGTTTTATTATGAGTTTATAAGTTTTGATGTACCGAAGTTTGTTCGGAGTCCCGGATGTGATCACGGACATGACGAGGAGTCTCGAAATGGTCGAGACATAAAGATTGATATATTGGACGACTATATTCGGACACCGGAAGTGTTCCGGGTGATTTCGGAGAAAACCGGAGTGCCGGAGGGGTTACCGGAACCCCCCGGGAGAGTAATGGGCCTTATGGGCCTTAGAGGGGAAGAGAGAGGGGCGGCCAGGGTGGGCCGCGTGCCCCCTCTCCCTCTAGTCTGAATTGGACTAGGAGGGGGGCGGCGCCCCCCTCTTTCCTTCCCCCTCTCCCCCTTCCTTCCCCCTCCTAGTAGGACTAGGAAAGGAGGAGTCCTACTCCTACTAGGAGGAGGATTCCTCCTCCTTGGCGTGCCACAAGGGCCGGCTGGCCTCCCCCCTTGCTCCTTTATATACGGGGGCGGGGGGGGCACCCCATAGACACACAAGTTGATCTACGGATCGTTCCTTAGCCGTGTGCGGTGCCCCCCTCCACCATATTCCACCTCAGTCATATCGTCGCGGAGTTTAGGCGAAGCCCTGCGCCGGTAGAGCATCATCATCGTCACCACGCCGTCGTGCTGATGGAACTCATCCCCGACACTTTGCTGGATCGAAGTCCGGGGATCGTCATCGAGCTGAACGTGTGCTGAACTCGGAGGTGCCGTACGTTCGGTACTTGGATCGGTCGGATCGTGAAGACGTACGACTACATCAACCGCGTTGTCATAACGCTTCCGCTTACGGTCTACGAGGGTACGTGGACAACACTCTCCTCTCTCGTTGCTATGCCATCACCATGATCTTGCGTGTGCGTAGGAATTTTTTTGAAATTACTACGTTCCCCAACACTCCACTCATTTGAATCATGCCGGTCCTCCTCCTAAATATGAGAAACATGAAGATTTTGATTCTTGGGTCTATCGCTTTAAGCGTCATTTAAAACATGTGAACACTAACCTTTGGAGAATCATTGAAGAAGGTTTTTATCCTCATGATCCAAGTGACTTCACCCCTCGAGAAGCCGTGGACAATCAATTCAATGAGAGTGCTCTCTTCATCATCCAAGATGCAATCCTTCCCGAGGATCTCCCTCATCTTCGACCCTATGCCATGGCTAAAGAAGCATGGAAATGTGTCGAGGGTCTCTATCGAGGAACTGCTAGCATTCAACGCTCCAACTATGAAGTGGTGCAAGATGAAGCCGATGAGTTTGCAATGAAAGAAGATGAAGAACCTTGTGAGCTCTTTCAAAGAGTGACCAAACTTGCAGTCGCACTCCGAGATTATGGAAGCAAGGACACGGATGACAATTGGATCAAGCGAAAGTTCCTCAAGGCCATGATGCCCTACAACAAGGCCAAGTCCTCCGTCATTCGTCAACGACCGGACTTCCACTCCATGACCTCAAGTGAAGTGTTGGATGAGTTCGTTGCTATGAGCATCTTGGACAATACTACCGACAATGCGGTGCTCCATTCTCAAAGGGCAAAGAAGCCCAACCTTGCTTTGAAGGCCAAGGTTATTATGGAAGAAGAAGAAGAAGTGGAAGATGAGGAAAGCAACCCCGAAGACACCAAATTTGATTACCATGAGCACATGGCCCTTGCTTCAAGACAATTTTGGAGCAAGAAGAGTTCAAGACCCAACTTCAACAAGAACAACTCAAGTGGCGTCAAGGGCAAGCAACGAGTTAGAACTTGCTTCAACTGTGGCAATGTGAGCCATTTCGTTGCGGATTTTCCATATGAGAAGCGGGAAGACAGTGGTGGCAAGTTCATCCGAAAAGACAAAGCCAAGTCCTTCCCCAACAAAAACAACGTTGCCAAGAAGACTCCCACTCGTGGGTTGGTGGTTCAAGAAGAATACCAAGAGGATGACGATGACGATGAAAATGAAGAAGCTATGGCCATGGCATCCGTTGCCATTGCTACTACTCCCCGGGTGTCTCTCTTTGATTCACCCAACGAAAACATCACCGCCAAATGCCTCATGGCTAAAGCTTCAAACAAGGTAACTCCCAACATCACAACCACCATCATTACTAATCCCTCCTTGGAGGATTGCATTGATGAACATGTTGAGTCTAATGAGGAAGTGAATGAATTTGAGTCTTTTATGAATAAGCTCAAGGGTAACTCCAAGAAGCACTTTGTTGCTCTCTTGGAACAACTTGGTGAGGCCAATGACATGATCGAGGCTCACGAAGAAACCATCTCCAAGATGGAAGGTCATAGTCGTGACTATGCCGATGAGATATCGGATCTCTCTAATGCTCTTGCGGAAGACCGTGTGCATCGTTTGACTCTTGAGGAGTCACACAATGATGACCATGCTAAGTAAAAGAAAGATCTTGATCATGCTCTTGTCGTGTCTCGTGTGTTAACCTCCGAGAAGGCTAAACTTGGGGTTGATCATGCTAGACTCAAAGAGGAGTTTGAGATACTTGACAAGGCCCACAAGATCTTGAAGGGTACTCATGCTAACCTCAAAGAGTCTCATTCTCAACTCCAAGTTAAGCTAATCAAGGAAAAGGCCACCTTTCCTCATATGGTATTAATTGATAATGCATGTGCTACTAACCCATGTTGTGAGCATGTGCATCTTGTGGAGGAGAATGCCAAGTTGAAGGATCAACTTGAGAAAGGCCTTGTGACTTCCAATCAAGGTGAGAAGAACCTCAACGACCTTTTGAGCAATCAAAAGGAAGTTGTGGCCAAAGAAGGAATTGCGTTTGCACCCAAGTCCAAGAGCAAGAAGAAGAAGAACAACAAGACCAAACATCCTCCTCCTCTCAAACAAACGTTTGTGAAAGAGGGAGAGGGTGCTCCTAAGGAGAAGAAGGAAAAAGTGAAGGGAGTTGATGCCCAAAAGGGAAAAAACATTTCCTCAAACAAAGCCGGCGACTTTAACCCGTCATATGTGTTGTGCCGTGCTAGTGATGGACATGTCTTTGCTAAATTTGTTGGTTCTCCTTATGAGTACATTGAATGGTCTATTTGGGTTCCCAAGACCCTTGTTACTAACATCAAAGGACCCATTACTAAATGGGTACCTAAAACCAAGCATTGATCTCTTGTAGGTGTTTGCTTCCGGTGGGGGATCATGGTTGCTCGATAGTGGAGCAACAAATCATATGACCGGGAGCAAGGACTTGGTGGTGGACGTGCAAGAGATTCCTTCTATGCCCACCAATGTCGAGTGGGGTGACGCATCACATTCTAAGGTATTGGGTCTCGGCAAGGTTGTCATTTCTCATGATCTAACGATCGAGAAAGTCATGCTTGTTGAGTCCCTTGCATACAATTTGCTTTCCGTTCGTCAACTTGCACTCATGGGTTTTGCTACATTCTTTGACATTGATACTGTGGCCCTCTTGTGGAGCAAGACTCTTAAAGTAGCCTTTGTTGGGCATGTCGAGAATGGTCTCTATGTGATTAACTTTTCGGAGCGACCCACTAAGACCGCGACATGCCTAATGGCTAAAGTTGACGTGGGATGGCTTTGGCATCGCCGTTTAGCCCACGTCAATATGAGATCTTTGCAAAGTCTTCTCAAGGGGGACCATGTCCGTGGACTAACAAATGTTAGTTTTGCCAAAGATCGTGCTTGCAGTGTGTCGTGCGGAAAACGAGCACCTATGGGGCAGGGGCCCCTTCTTGGTTCGGCAGGGAGCGGAGGGCGCACGAAGAGCAGATCGAGGTCAAGCACGCGAGGGGGGGGGGGGATTTTACCCAGCTTCGGAGCTCTCCGGAGAGATAAAACTCCTACTGCTGCTTTGTGTTTGTATTTTGTTCTTGCTCGAAAGCGTGGGTATGTTGTGGTCTCGAATGAGTCGAACCTCCTCTCCGTGCACATGGGCCTCCTTTTTATAGTCTAAAGGGGTCACCGACAGGTGGCAATGCAGAGAGAGGGGTAAAAACATAAAAACGCGGGTTGGTACAACCACTATCGACAGTGTCCCCTACCTAACTCCGACGGCAGGGGACAAGGGCATTTAATGCCCGTCCGGTCGCTCCAACAGTGCAGGAAACGACCGTTAGGGGCGCCACCGATCGCCACGATGGCCTCCTAGTCACCTTCACTCGCCACCTCGCACCGCTAGGCTGCACAGCTACACGCCACGTGCACCAGGAGTGATCCTGCGGCGACACGTCGTCGGGTGAGCTGGAGCGTGGGCGCAGAGTGGTGGCTTCGCCACGGCAAGCGCCTTGCCGCGGTCTCTGTCTTGTCGCACCCGCAAGCTTGCCGCTCGTCGGGTCTTGCCGGGACGCGCGGAGCGTCGCGGCAAGTCTTCTGAAGTGCCTTTGTTGGCCTTCCCGGCAAGCTCCTCTTGTCGGGGTCTTGTCTTTCCCGGCAAGCTCCTCTTGCCGGGGCCTTGTCTTCAAAGTTAACACTTTGTTCTTGAATGGCAGTAAAATAGGAATGACGGAGGGTCTTGGCGGACGCCCGGCAAGCCTCGCCGCGGGAAGCTGCGACTGCCCGTGCACAAGTTCAGGGTACTAAGGTACCCCTACTTTAGTACACCGACAGGAGCCCCCGGGCCTGGGCCATACACGGTGCCGAGCGCTGTTGGGCCAGGCCCAAAACAGGGCACGGGCACGCGCGGCCTGGATCCAAACCAAATCCGCTCCGTATCCACCGCGGCCTCCCGTAATGGCACGCGTCAATCGCGGCGTCGTGGGAGAGACCGTGGGCTATATTTTAATCCAGGAAATGCGTAATGTTTGCCTCTCCTGTTTATAAGCAGAGGAAACAGAGCCGTTCCCCCACCTTCGCCACTTGCAGTTCCTTCCTCTGAAAGCTCCGCCGCTCCCCTCCGCTTCCCAAGTCGAAAGAGAGCAGCGCTCCGCCGCCCGTTGCCGCCGTCGCCCCCAACGCTTCCGCGCTCCCCCGCCGCTTCCGCCATGGCTCCGAAGACCGGCAAGGCCGAGAAGTCGGCCGAGGCGTTGCGGCTTGAGGCGCTGCGCAAGAAGCGAGTGCTTTTCCCCGCCGAGCTCACCCCGAAGGCACTGCGGGAGGAGTTCTACCTCTTCTGGTCGACGCAGACGCGGGCGCATCCGCGCACGCCGGTGCTTTCCGCTGAGGCTTCCAAATCGAAGCGGTGCCCAAAAGGGTACTATTTCTTTCCGGTGTTCTTCTATTGCGGGCTCTGCCCACCTTTTTCGTACTTCTTCTGTGACATCAATACCTACGGGTTTCATCTTCTTGATTTCACCCCCAACGCCGTTCTGACAATGGCGGTTTTCGCACACCTCTGCGAGAACTTTGTTGGCATCCACCCAAGTGTTGCTCTTTTTCGCCATTATTTCACCCCCCGAGTCGAGAAAGGAGAGCCATTGGCTGGCGGAGTCGCCTGGACCTCACGAATCGGCATGAAGGAGGTGTATCTGGCGGGCGAGCTCCGCAACAAGTGGGATGAGTGGAGGGCGGAATGGTGCTGGATCTGTGATGCCAATCCGCAGCCATTCACCAACCTGCGCCAGGGTCGGGTAGTTCGCGGCGGCGACTGGGGCGCTCTGTCGCCGGACGACGCCAAGCTGAAGATTGCCACCACCCGAATCCTCCGGCTCAGGCTTGCCGGGCTCACAGCAGGGGCGGTTGGCGCGGATTTCCTTCGCCGTCGCATCGCCCCTCTGCAGAAGAGGGGGAGGCCCGCCTGGCAGTTTGGCGGCCCGGCAGATATCATGAGGCTGCGCCCGGGCCTCAATTTCAACTTCACAGTTCTAGAGCTTGACGGGATGCTGAGGGAGCTGTTCAAGCACGACGCCAACCATCCAGAGTGGTTCAGGCTGCCGCAGGGCGTCATCCCATTGTGCAACAACTCCCAGCGCGATCGCATCTGCGCAATGATGCCAGAGTGCGATTCGCACGGGATAATCCCAACTTGGATGGAGCCCGTCGACGACGTCGTGCAGCAATTCTTCAATGGCTTGACGGAGGTAGCAGTCAACGCCGATGAAAAGAAGCTTCTCACCCGCGCCACCACCGAAAACGAGATGCGGTACATCGCCAGCAGGGCCGAAGAGGCGGCGGCAGCCGCCGCCGCAGGCGAGTTCGGCTTCACGTTGGAGGAGGCAGAGGCGGCCGAGGCGGCGAGCCTTGCCGACAGGGAGGACCTTGCTGGAGAGGTCGTTGGCGAGGGGGAGCCCGAGGCCGAAGCGAGCGGCCAGCCGTCTTCGAGCAGCTTGCCGCAGGCGGAGCCCCCAGCGCAGCCCCAATTCCAACCAAGAAGGCACCTCCGTCGAGTTGGAGATACGGCAGGAGGACAGGCAGTCCAGCAGCCGAGGCGCCGTGGGACACGCTCCAGCGCGGCAAGTACCGTTGCTGCGGGAGGGTCCCCGGCTGTGCCGTCGGCTGAGGCGGGGTCTTCCCGGGCCGCCACGCCTGATCCTGCCGCAGCTCCCGGCAAACGTCGAAGGGAGCCTACTCCTCCGCCACACCGCGCAGAGAGGGTACCAGACTTCGACCTCTCCGCACTGAGCTCCGATGATGATGAAGAGGAGGAGGAGGAGTAAGACTTTCTTCTCGCTGTTCTTGATTTTCTTTGATCTTTGTTGTTTCTTGTCTTGCTTCTGATCTGCTTCTCCCTGAATCTTGTTCCTTTTCAGGACTCTAGCCGAGAGAGCGGCAAAGAGGGCCAAGGTCCCCGTGGTTATCATCGAGGACGATCCTGCCGTGACAGCAGAGGACACGTCCGAGACCACCTTGACGGATCCGGTTCCTTCTCCTCGCAGTAGCCCCCAGCACAGCCCCCAGCGTAAGTGTTTGGTTCACTTCCTGTTGTGGGGCGCGCATGGGTGCTTCTTCTTTTGCTGACATCTTGATTGTCGATTCATTTGTGTAGGAGCGGAACAAACCCACCAGGAGCAACCAGAGGCCGCCCCGGATGTGCTGTCGGCTTCGACTACGCCGCCAAGGGGCGATGCCCCGACAAGGGAGCGCTCCCCGGCAAGGGAGGGATCCCTGGCAAGGGGCGGAACCAGTGAGCCCCCAGTGGTGGAGCCCATGGTCACGGAGCCCAGCACAGGTAACCCTCCTTGTCGGAAATCTTCCCTTGGATTCTTCTTCTTTTTCTTTTTTTGGATATTTGCTTGACTTTTCCTTCCTCTTTCTGTCCTCAGATCCCCCTCTCACAGACCCGATGGAGACTGAGGCCACCGGTGAGGAAGGCGCACGCGGCGACACTGGGGATGCCGCTGCTGACGAGGAAGGCCGGCGCTGACGAACCCGCCGACGAAGAAGCCGCCAAGGCTGCGGGCGCAGGAGCCGGTGAGGGATCCGGCGATCGTACTGATGACCCGGAGGACACAGGAGCGCAAGGCGCTGCACCGACCGCCGACCCCTCTACCGCTGATGCAGCGCCGGGCTCCGAGGAGCCCCAGCCAGGCGCATACTTGAAGGCCGGCGAGGGCGTTTACATCAAGCTTCCCTGGGCGTCGAGTTCCAGGGCGCCGGTCGAAGGAGAGGAGTTTGACGGGGAAGTACTCGCCTCTGCTAGGCTGGCAGTGGTTGACGCGCCCGGCAGCAGCAGTGGCGAGTCTGAGGATGAGCAGTTGCTCCGGAAATTGGTGTCACTCTACCGCGCCCGGCAAGCGAAGCTTGAGTCCCGGGAAGCGCTTGTCGCGCGGGCAGGAGTTGACATAGAGAAGCATGCGGAGGAGCTCAAGAGCCGCAACCAGGAGGCCCTCCGATCCATTGCGGAGGAGAGGGCGCAGCTTGACGAGGTGAAGAAGGCGTTCATCCTGGAAAAGGCTGAGGCCGAGGAGCAGCAGAGGCTCGCCGCCGAGGAGATGTCCAGGCGGGAAGGTGAGCTGACGCAGAAGAAGGTGAACCTGGACAGCCACGAGGAGGAGCTCGACGCACGAGAGCAGTCACTTGGAGGGGCGCTCAAGGAGGCAAAGGACGCTGCCGCGGCCGCCGAGGCCGCCAAGAAGGAGTTAGAGGAGATAGTGGCGCAGCTGGAGGCGGATATGGGAAAGAAGAATGAAGAGCTTGCCGCACTCCAGCGCGAACGTGAGAAGGATGCACTTGCCCATAGCGATCTGCAAGTTCAACTTGCCGAGAAGGTCAAGGAACTGAACGCCGCTAAGGACTCGAGCGCTGATCTGGAGACGAAGCTGACCACCTTGATGGAGACACTGGACGCCGCCAAGAGGCGAGAGGATGACTTGAAGAAGGAGCTCAAGGGCAACGAGGAGCTGCTGATGAGGCCCGCTGAGACCCAGAACACCTTCAAGGCCACGGTGGAGCTCTGGACGGAGGGCCTCGTCAACATCGCTGCATCCATCGACGAGGAGCTGGCGGAGCTGGACTTGGCGGGCTTCGGGTACTCCACTGAGGAAAACCTCCAGCCCAGCGCCAACCTTACGCTTTTCTTCAAGGGTGTGGTGACGGCTCTCCAGCAGCTCCGGGAAAGGATCCCGAAGAAGCTGGCCGACGAGTCGCGCGCGATCTGCGCCAAGGTCCTGGAGAAGGTGTTGGTGAAGATACTCTTTCGCAACCCTGGCGTCGACCTCACCCGCATCCTCAAGAAGCTGCCGCCGGGTACTGATCTTGAAGAACTCAAAGCCATCATCGCACCCATTGTGGACAAGGTGAATGAGGTCAGGAGGATCGACGGCGAGCGCGTGGATTAGGCCATCCTTCTTCTCCCTTTTCTTGCCGCTGCTAGGTGTGCCATAGGAATAATCCATTAGAGCGCGGCAAGTTATTTATTGTAATATAACTTTGGTCTAGGTACTGTCTGCTATGTTACTTCCTTTGTTCGATTCCATTCCTTGTATGTTTTTACCCTTGCGCTTTTAGGGAACTTGCCGGTGCAAACACGCTTGCCGTGAGTGCTGAGTGCGGAACATCAGCAGCCTGCTGGCGGTGTTGCCTCCGGCAAGAAACCTTGTCGGGGCTAGTCGCAGCACACTTTCATTGTTGAGCGGACTCGAAACAAAGTAAGGGCGCAACTTAGCCACGAGCCGGTTCCTCCGCGCACAGGTTTTCCATACAAGGCACGGTCGTTCAAGGAATATAACTTAAAAAATTTAAAACTGACTGTATTTAAACTTTGGTAACTTAGCTTTTCTGTCGTTTGTGTCCCAGCAAGGCTTATGCTTCTTTGAACGACGCCTAGTCCACATCATTATCTTCTCCTTCTCCCCCCCCCCCCGGTGAACTTGTGGGCGGAGGAATCTTTTCTTTGAGCAAAAGAAAGAAGAGAAAATAAAGTTATGGAGCCTTAAGGCTCGTTATTGCTTACCGGGAGCGAGTGCTGCACAAAGTGTCAGACAATACATGCTAAAGAGAAAAAGGCATGAAATTTGACAACTTTTGGCATAGCATATGATCTTTATTTATGCACGGGGTCTGTGCCCGGCTTTGTACAAAGGGTTACATGCAACAGCGGCAAAGCTTGTACAAAAGGTGGTTGCCGGAACGGGGCCCGGCAACTGTGCCTTATGGGTAAAACTTGCGAAGATGCTCTATGTTCCAGGAGTTGCTCACCGGAAAGCCATCTTCGGTCTCAAGGCGGACAGCGCCAGGCCTAGTGACTCGCTTTACCCGATAAGGGCCTTCCCACTTCGGCGTCAACTTGTTGGAATTCTTAGCGGATTGAACGCGCCGAAGAACAAGGTCGCCTTCCTCGAAGCTTTTGGCATTAACTTTGCGGCTATGGTAGCGGCGCAAAGCTTGTTGGTAACGAGCAGCTCGTACCGCAGCCTGAAGACGATCCTCCTCGAGGAGCAGCGCATCATCTTGCCGCAGCTGCTCTTGCTCAAGCTCATCATAAGCGAGCACTCGAGGCGATCCGTATACGAGTTCCGTGGGGAGAACTGCCTCCGCTCCATAGACAAGAGCAAAAGGTGTCTGGCCAGTGGCTCAATTTGGCGTCGTCCTGATCGACCAAAGAACCATCGGCAGCTCCTCGATCCAATTTCTTCCGCACTTGTGCAGCCTGTCGAAAGTTCTGGTCTTGAGCCCATGCAGCACTTCAGCGTTCGCCCTCTCCGCTTGACCATTGCTTTTCGGATGAGCAACAGAAGCGAAGCAGATCTTGGCGCCAAGATCATGGACGTATTGCATGAAGGTGCGGCTCGTGAATTGTGTGCCGTTGTCAGTGATGATCCTGTTAGGGACTCCGAAACGGCAAACAATTGACCTGAAGAACTTGACTGCTGACTGTGCTGTCACCTTCCTCACTGCCTCCACCTTCGGCCACTTCGTGAACTTGTCGATTGCTACGTACAAGTACTCGAAGCCCCCGACAGCTCGGGGAAAGGGTCCAAGAATATCGAGCCCCCAGACTGAAAATGGCCAGGATAAAGGGATTGTTTGGAGAGCTTGAGCTGGTTGATGAATCTGTTTGGAGTGGAACTGGCATGCTTCACACTTGGTTACTTGTGCAGTTGCATCCTGAAGGGCTGTCGGCCAAAAGAAACCTTGCCGGAAAGCTTTCCCGGCAAGTGCTCTCGCGCCAATGTGGTGACCACATATACCTCCATGTATCTCTGCCAACAGCTCTTGTCCTTCTTCCTGGGAAATGCACTTCAATTTCACTCCATTGAATCTTCTTCTGTACAGTATGTCATCGACAAACTGATACATACTCGATTGCCGGGCTACTTTCTCTGCTTCTTCTTGCTCTTCGGGAAGTTCTCCTGTTTGAAGGAAATGGACAATCTGCTGTGCCCATGTCGGAGCTTGTGGCTCGACAACAAGGACCAAAGGCGCAAATGCTGCTGCAAGAACATCTGCTTCTATGGCAAGAATCTGGGATCCTGCCGGAGCGTGATGCTCCCCGGCAAGCGTGTCGGGACACAGCTTGTCGGGAGCGTCTGCTTCAACGAAACAAACCCTGGGGCTTGTCGGAGCAGACTGCTCCTCAACACTTTCTGTGTTGATCCTGGGGACCTTCTTGGCGGCGGCTTCGGGGAGCTCTGCCGGAAAGTAGTCGCCAGTAACCAACTTTCTCTTCCTGCTCTGTCCAGTTGATGGTGTTACAGATGGCTGAGTTAGCTTGAGCACAAAAATCCCTGGTTCCACAGGCAACTTAAGTGCGGCGCATTTTGACAGGCCATCTGCAATGTCATTCTGAGCTCTTGGAACATGTTCCATCTGCAGGCCGTCAAAATGCTCTTCCAGCTTCCTCACTTCATCAATGTAGGCTTCCATCAGTGGACTCTGATAATCTTTATTAACTTGGCGGACGACAAGCTGTGAGTCACCCCTGACAATAAGCTTCTTGATCCCAAGTTCTGCCGTGATCCTGAGTCCGGCAAGCAGGCCTTCATACTCTACAGTATTGTTTGTTGCTTGCTCCTTGGGAAAGTGCATTTGGATTACGTACTTGAGGTGCTCCCCGGTGGGTGCGACAAGTAGCACGCCCGCACCGGCGCCTTGCAGCGAGAAGGCACCATCAAAGTACATGATCCACTCCTTGCTTGCTTCCTTGACGGGGATGCTCTTCTCCGGAGTTTCTTCATCAGGTGTTGGCGTCCATTCCGCTGTGAATTCTGCCAATGCTCGGCTCTGGATAGTTGAAGTACTTTCAAACTTGAGGCCAAAACTTGACAGTTCCAGTGCCCACTCGACAATCCTGCCTGTTGCTTCTGGATTTTGCAATATCCTCTTCAATGGAAAGCGAGTGACAACTATGATCTCATGTGCTTGAAAATAATGGCGCAGCTTCCTCGAGGCCATGAGAAGGCCGAAAAGCAACTTCTGCACACCAGAGTACCTTGATCTAGCCCCCTGCAGAAGGGAACTGACAAAGTAAACTGGGCGTTGCACCATCTTCTTCTGTTTCTCTTCCGGCAACTGTACAGATCCATCCTTGCCGGGACCAGAGCTTGTCGGGGAAGCCCCCTGCTTGCCGCTGGATTCGCTTGCCGCGGTTGTTGGCTCATCATCCGCCTCCCTCTCCGCTACTAACGCAGCACTAACCACTTGATTGGTTGCCGCCAGATATAGCAGCAACTTCTCTTGTGGCTTAGGTGCGACAAGTGTTGGAGTGAAGGATAGGTATCTCTTCAAGTCCTGCAGCGCAGCCTCCGCTTCCGGGGTCCATTTCATTGGACCTGCCTTTTTCAAAATTTTGAAAAATGGCAGGGCGCGCTCAGCGGACTTAGAGATGAACCTACTGAGAGCAGCAACGCAGCCGGCAAGCCTTCGCACATCCTTGACGCGCTTCGGGGCTTCAATCTGCTCGATAGCCTTAATCTTGTCGGGGTTGGCTTCGATCCCCCTCTGGGACACAAAGAACCCGAGAAGCTTGCCAGAAGGAACTCCAAACAAGCACTTCTCGGGGTTCAACTTGAGATTGACCTTGCGCAAGTTTGCAAAAGTTTCCTCCAAATCTTGAACCAAGGTTTCTTTGTCCTTGCTCTTGACCACTATGTCATCCATGTAAGCTTCTACATTTCTGTGCAGCTGTGGCTCAAAAGCATGACTGACTACTCTTGCAAATGTTGAACCAGCATTCTTTAGTCCGAAAGGCATTCGTACAAAGCAGTACGTGCCACATGGAGTAATGAATGCGGTTTTCTCTTCATCCTCTTCTGCCATAAAGATCTGATGATATCCTGAGTATGCATCAAGGAATGAAAGCAGATCACATCCTGCTGTGGAGTCGACAATCTGGTCAATGCGCGGCAAGGGAAATGGATCTTTGGGACAAGCTTTATTAACATCCGTGAAGTCGATACAAAGCCTCCGCTTCCCGTTCACCTTGCGCATGACTACTGGATTGGCTAACCACGTTGGATGGAGTACTCCTCGGACGAGGCCTGCTGCTTCCAACTTCTTGATCTCTTCAGCAATGAACTCTTGTCGCTCTACTGCTTGTTTCCTGACTCTCTGCTTGACGGGCCGTGCATGAGGACAGACGGCAAGGTGGTGCTCAATTACTTTCCTGGGAACACCGGGGATGTCAGATGGTTTCCATGCAAACACATCGACATTCGCCCGCAGGAAAGCAACAAGCGCGCTTTCCTATTTAGGGTCAAGCGTGGCACTGATGGTGAAGGTACCACCAGTGCCGTCCCCCTTGGCGGCCACTTTCTTGGTTTCTGGCGCAGCTATCTTCGCCTTCTTGCACTTGCCGGTGGAGCTCGATGGTGCGTCCTCGACGGTAGCGCAGCACTCCGAAGAGGTGCGTTTGCCGGAGTGGGCATCAGAGCTACTCTTGCCGGACTTGGTCTTCTTCTTCTTCCCCCCGGGAGCTTCAGCGGCGAGTGGTTTGCGCTCTGCCGCGGCTGCTGCTTCCCGGTAGATCTTGTCGGTACAGATAAGTGCATCCTTCTTGTCGCCTTGGACAGAAATGACACTTATCGGGCCAGGCATCTTGAGCACATTGTATGCATAGTGAGAGGCCTCCATGAACTTGGCAAGCGCTGGACGGCCGAGTATCCCATTGTAGGGCAATGAGAAATCAGCAACGTCAAATGTGACTTTCTCTGTCCTAAAATTCAGCTCGCTGCCAAACGTCACTGGCAGTGTGATCTTCCCCTTCGGCTTGCTCCTTCCCGGGTTGATTCCTTGAAAGGTACCAGTTTCTTCGAGCTCGCTGTCGGGGATCTGGAGCTTCTTGAGCACCGCAGAAGAGATCAGATTTAGGCCGGCCCCGCCGTCAACCAACATCTTTGTGACCTTGAGGTTGCGGATGGTTGGCGAAACCAACATCGGAAAGCACCCGACCGCAGTGATGCGATCAGGGTGATCCTCAACATCAAAGACGATGGGCGTGCTGGACCACTTCAGGGGCTTGCGTGATTCGACTGATGGTTCTGCTGCATTTACCTCCCACACCCACTGCTTGAGTTGGCGGTGCGAGGTGTGCAGAGAAGCACCGCCGTCAACGCAAAAAACCTCCGTTGCCTTCTGAAACTCTTGCTCGTCAGTCTCATCTTCCTCCATGTCATCATCTTCATCTTCGTCTTCGTCCTTGTCGCGGCCACGGGGAGGTCTGTCTCCTTGCCGCTGCTTGGCGTTGCTGCGGCGCCCTCCCCGGGCGGGACGCTTCTTGCCGGATCCTCCGCCACCTTCCTGGGCCTTCTCCTTGTCGCGACGCTCATATTCAGCTTTCTGTAGCTCTGCCATCTGCTCAACTTTCTTGCAAGCTTGGAGGTCATGGCCCTTGGTGCGATGGATCTTGCAGTACTGCTTGCCGGAGCCGTCCTGCTTGTCGGCGGCCACCACAGCCTCGCCGGAGTCACCAGCTTTGGCCTTGTCGGCGCTGCCTCCATTGCCGGACTGCTCGACGACTAGCACATCCTTAGCTTTCCTCTTCCTATTATTCCGCCTCCGGTTCCTCTTTGCCGGAGGGGCGTCCTCACTGTCAGATCCTTCTGCTCCTACGTTCTCTCCGGGGAGTTTCCTCCCCTCTTTAGCCCGTGCACACTTGTTGGCCAGAGCATATAGCTCGCTGACATCTCTGATTTTGCACATCGCCATCTCCTCCCTCATCCTGCGGTTACGCATGTTCTGATGGAACACGCTGATAACCGCGGCAGGGTGGACGTCTGGGATGTTGCGCTGCACCTGGCTGAATCTCTGTATGTACTTGCGCAGGGGTTCCCCTTCCTTCTGGGCAAGCAAATGAAGATCACTTTCCTGGCCATGTGGCTTGTGGCTGCCTGTGAAGGCGCCGACAAACTGATGGCACAGGTCCGCCCATGAAGAAATGGAGTTGTCCGGCAAGTGCATGAGCCAAGATCTGACGTTGGGCTTGAGCACCAGCGGGAAGTAGTTGGCGAGGATCTTCTCGTCGCGCCCCCCGGCAGCCTGCACCGCGATGGTGTAGACACTGAGGAACTCTGACGGATGTATCCTGCCATCATACTTCTCGGGCACGTCTGGCTTGAAGTTCTTGGTGCTGGGCCACTGGACTTGCCGCAGCTCACGAGTGAACGCAGGGCAACCTACCGCGTACGGCAAGTCGCCTGGTTCCCCTGGCGCATGCATATCGACAGTGGGCCCAGCGCGCTGGTCAGACTGACGTCGCGCTTCTCTCCGACGCTCGATGTGAGTGCGAGCGTCTTCGTGTCGTCGTTCTTGGAGAACTTGGCGTTGATCGCGTCGAGCTCGCGGGTCCGACGACGCAGTGGAGTCGGTGTCGAGGATGGCTCGGCGAGTCGATGATCTTGGCCTTCGGGGCGGGGAGTGCTCGGAGGTGGCACCCCTGCCGGTCTTGTCGCCACCGGCTTCCGCCTGAGCGTCTTGCCGCGGCTTCGACGTGCTCGTTTACCGGGGCTTGTCGGTGTTGGCGAAGCCGATGAGGCTCTGAATGGTGATCCTCCAGTCGTCGATCTTGTCTGGCGCCGGAGGGTAATCTAGTAGCAGTTGGGCTCGAGCCAACGCTTCTTCTGGGGTCTTCGGCAGCGGCGGCGAGCGACGCGAGGAGCGGGATATGCTCGAACTCCCAACTGGGTTGGAAGGAGCAGTACCCCGTCCAGGCGACCGCACCTCACTCGTGCCAGCATGCTGGCGTGCACGCTGGTCTTGAACGCCCCGAGATCCACCAGCTTGGCCTTGCTCCAACGCGAGTACGGTGCTAGGAGCACCACGGCGTTGTCGATCCTGCCCCTCCTGGGAGGGGTGCGGTGGATGCACGGACGCCGAAGCTTGCGGGGCCTTGTCCTTAGACCTGGTGACGACGTGAGTCCCACCGTCGGCGCCCGCTCCTCCGCCGGCGTCTGCCCCACCGCCCGTTTGCTCCGGTGGCGGTAGGACAGTCGCAGACGGAGCGGCCACCTCCGAAGGCTTCTTCTTCGGTGGCATGTCGATGAAGATGTTGATGTAGCGCGCGCGGAGACCGGATCAGGTTCGCACAACCTCGACGCCCCCTACCTGGCGCGCCAGAGATGTCGTGGGGAAAACGAGCACCTATGGGGCAGGGGCCCCTTCTCGGTTCGGCAGGGAGCGGAGGGCGCACGAAGAGCAGATCGAGGTCAAGCACGCGAGGGGGGATTTTACCCAGCTTCGGAGCTCTCCGGAGAGATAAAACTCCTACTGCTGCTTTGTGTTTGTATTTTGTTCTTTCTCGAAAGCGTGGGTATGCTGTGGTCTCGAATGAGTCGAACCTCCTCTCCGTGCACATGGGCCTCCTTTTTATAGTCTAAAGGGGTCACCGACAGGTGGCAACGCAGAGAGAGGGGTAAAAACGTAAAAACGCGGGTTGGTACAACCACTATCGACAGTGTCCCCTACCTAACTCTGACGGCAGGGGACAAGGGCATTTAATGCCCGTCCGGTCGCTCCAACAGTGCAGGAAACGACCGTTAGGGGCGCCACCGATCGCCACGATGGCCTCCTAGTCACCTTCGCTCGCCACCTCGCACCGCTAGGCTGCACAGCTACACACCACGTGCACCAGGAGTGATCCTGCGGCGACACGTCGTCGGGTGAGCTGGAGCGTGGGCGCAGAGTGGTGGCTTCGCCGCGGCAAGCGCCTTGCCGCGGTCTCTTTCTTGTCGCACCCGCAAGCTTGCCGCTCGTCGGGTCTTGCCGGGACGCGCGGAGCGTCCCGGCAAGTCTTCTAAAGTGCCTTTGTTGGCCTTCCCGGCAAGCTCCTCTTGCTGGGGTCTTGTCTTTCCCGGCAAGCTCCTCTTGCCGGGGCCTTGTCTTCAAAGTTAACACTTTGTTCTTGAATGGCAGTGAAATAGGAATGACGGAGGGTCTTGGCGAACGCCCGGCAAGCCTCGCCACGGGATGCTGCGACTGCCCGTGCACATGTTCGGGGTACTAAGGTACCCCTACTTTAGTACACCGACACAGTGCTTGTATCGAAGGAAAGCTTCATGAAAAGGCTCACCCTCCATCAACCATCATCTACTCGAAGAGACCCTTGGAGCTCCTTCACATGGATCTTTTTGGGCCTCCATCTTTTGATAGTCTTGGAGGAAGAAAGTATTGCTTGGTGATTGTGGATGATTATTCAAGATACACTTGGGTATACTTCTTCAAGAGGAAGAGTGAGACTCAACAAACCGTCATCGACTTTGCAAATGAAGCTCAACGTCAACACAATGCAAAGATCCTGACAATAAGAAGTGACAACGGCACCGAATTCAAGAACTACACCTTGCATGAGTTTCTTAGTGATGAGGGGATCAAGCACCAATATGCTGCTCCATACACACCTCAACAAAATGGTGTTGCAGAGAGGAAGAACCGGACGTTGACGGATGCGGCTAGGACCATGATGGCAGAGTTCAAGTCTCCATACAACTTTTGGGCCGAAGCCATCAACACCGCATGTCATGCATCCAATCGGCTCTATCTTCGCAAAGGCTTGAACAAGACTCCTTATGAGATACTCACCGGCAACAAGCCCAACCTCAAGTACTTCTGGGTGTTCGGTTGTAAGTGCTTCATTCTCAAGAAAGGTGTTCGTTTGTCTAAATTTGAGGCTAGAGCTCATGAGGGCATATTTGCTGGTTATGCTACAAACTCTCATGCTTACCGTGTCCTCAACAAGTCCACCGGACTCATTGAGGAGACGTGTAACGTGGAATTTGACGAAAATAACGGCTCCCAAGTGGAGCAAAGTGGTACTTGTGATGTAGGTGATGAAATTCCTCCCCAAGCCATAAGAAGAATGGGTATTGGTCAAATTCTACCCATTGAAGAACCCCTTGTGGCCGAAGGAGAAGGACAATGCTCTACTCAAGTAGAGCCATCACCTCATCAAGACCCACACGCTTCCGAAGAACAAAGTCAAGGCCCTCAACCTCGTGAACAAGACCAAGGGCAAGATCAACCTCAAGATGGTGGTGAACCTCTAAATGATGCCCAAGGTCAAGTTCTCCCCTTCGAGCAAGTTCAAGATCAAGAGCAAGCTCAAGATCAAGAACAAGCTCAAGACGACGCTCAAGATGATCAAGTCAACCCTCCTCCTTCCACATCCGAGGAGGAACTAGAGCGTCGTGCCGTGAAGATTGCTTCCAAGCTCACCACCCAAGGCCATCTTATGGAAAATGTGGTTGGAAGCCTAAGAAAGGGGGTAAGCACTCGTAGACAATTAGCAAACTATTGTGAACATCACACGCTTGTCTCTTGTGTTGAACCCCAAAAGGTCTATGAGGCGCTCGAAGACTCGGATTGGCTCAATGCCATGCATGAAGAACTCAACAACTTTGAGTACAACAAAGTATGGAGATTGGTGCCAAGGCCATCGGGAGACCACAACGTCATTGGGACCAAATGGATCTTCAAGAACAAGCAAGATGCTCATGGGAACATTGTTCGCAACAAGGCAAGATTGGTAGCACAAGGCTACTCCCAAGTCGAGGGTATCGACTACGGTGAAACCTTTGCTCCCGTTGCTCGTCTTGAATCCATTCGTTTGTTGATTGCTTATGCTTCCCATCACAACTTTAAGTTGCAACAAATGGATGTGAAAAGTGCTTTTCCTAATGGTCCTATTAATGAGTTGGTCTATGACAAGCAACCCCCCGGGTTCGAGGACCCCTACTTCCCGGATCATGTGTATCAACTCGATAAGGCACTCTATGGCCTTAAACAAGCCCCACGTGCGTGGTATCACCACCTTACCGAGTTGCTACAAGATCGTGGATTTGAAGTAGGACAAATCGATCCCACTCTTTTTACTAAGAAGGTCAAAGGCGAGTTGTTTGTATGCCAACTATATGTTGATGATATTATCTTTGGTTCTCCTGACAATGCTTTCAATGAGGAATTTGCCGCTCTCATGACCTCCAAGTTCAAGATGTCTTCGATGGGAGAGTTGAAGTTCTTCCTTGGTTTTGACATCAAACAAAGAAGAGAAGGAACCTTCATCAACCAAGCCAAATACACTCAAGACATGCTTAAAAGATTCAAGCTAAGTGATGTCATGCCGGCTACTACACCAATGCCTACCAAGTGCCAACTTGACATCGATCCCAATGGTAAAGCGGTGGATCAAAAGGTATATCGCTCCATGATTGGCTCCTTGCTTTACCTTTGTGCATCTAGACCGGATATCATGTTGAGTGTGGGGATGTGTGCACTGTTTCAAGCTGCACCGAAGGAAAGTCACTATGTGGCGGTCAAGCGAATCTTTCGATATTTGGCTCATACCCCAAACTTTGGCTTATGGTACCCAAGAGGAGCAAACTTCAAGCTTGAAGGATTTACGGATTCTGATTGGGCGGGAGACAAAGTGAATAGGAAGTCCACTTCCGGAGGGTGCCAGTTTCTTGGGTGCTCTTTGGTGAGTTGGTCTTCCAAGATACAAAGTTGTGTGTCTCTCTCGTCCACCGAAGCGGAGTATGTGGCGGCCGGTAGTTGTTGTGCACAACTCTTATGGATGAGGCAAACTTTAAAGGAATATAGTGTCATTTGTGACAAAGTGCCTCTTTGGTGTGACAACGAAAGTGCCATCAAGATTTCTCTCAACCCGGTGCAACACTTCAAGACGAAGCATATTGAGATTCGGTATCATTTCATCCGGGATCACATTAGGCGAGGAGAGATCGAGCTCAAGTATGTCAACACTCATGATAACCTTGCAGATATTTTCACGAAGCCCCTGGATGAAGCAAGATTTCGCGAGTTAAGGCATGAGCTAAATATCATTGATTCGAGCAATGTGACTTGAACCCTTGCACCCCCCACCACATTCATCTTGCTGTCTAGTTTAGGTGTAGGCATGGACATATGGGGAGTGTTGTTCTCTCAATGAACTCTCCCTCCCCCATTATGCATAAAACGATCAACTCTTTCACATTAGCCATTTTTGATGGCACTTGTGCTTCAAAGACGAGTTTTGGTCATGGGCCCAAGGATAATTCTTCGTGGTGCCATACCAATTGACTCAAACATAGGTGGCTCCGGCCACCGCCCTCTCTTGAGAGAGGCCAGAGCTCGCTCTTTTTTCGTGTGGTTGTTTTGAAGGAGTGGGTTCCGGATCTTTGTTAGTGTGTGTGTTGTCTTGTTGGTCTTTTATTTTCTTGACCTTGTTTTCCCGTTCTTTTCGTTGTGCTTGTGTCTTTGTCTAGAGGATTTTTTTTGGTTGCTGGCGGTACTACCACTGCTGGCGAGCGGTACTACCGCTCCAAGCGGTAATACCGCCCTCCAGCGCGGTACTACCGCTGTGAGGCGCGGGCAGGGGGTTATATCGGGGCAGGGGGATTTTTCTTCTCCCCCATACCCATTCGCTCGCCCCCTCGTTCTGTTCCTCTCTCTCCAGCAACCGGCGCCGCGGGAGGGCTCCGGCGGATCTCCCTCTCCGGGGCGTCCCTCTCCATTTCCTTCAGTGGAGATGATCCCCACCTTGTCCTCTTGCCATGGATGCCGGTATTGCCCCCGTTCCCTTATTCTTCTTGTCTAGATCTCCAATCTAGCATCTTAGGGGCAGTAGCAGTTGCATCTCTAGATTTTTGGCCAAATCTAGGCTTGAGTAGGATGGAGAATGCTTCTAGGCAGTTTGGATTGATGTTTGGTTGGAGTATTTTTTAATTTGGTTGGACGGTAGTGCCGGATCTGACCACGGTAGTAGGAAATTGCTGTTTCCCCATCTCGAGCGGTACTACCGCCCTCTCCAGGGCGGTACTACCGCTTGGAGCGGTACTACCGCTCCCTGTGGAGCGGTACTACCGCTTGGAGCGGCACTACCGCTAGCAGGTCGTGGTACTACCGCTCCCTACCAATTTCCACCATATTCCTACCTTCCAGTGATCCTTTTGCTCGTGTTTTGTGGCTTATGCTAGGTCTTTCTGGTTGTTTGCGTGTTCTTGTGTGTGGTTCCAGGTGATGAGGTCCCTGAGCATCAGGCTCGTCGTGTCAACCCCGCTCATGCCACGTCCAAGCGCTACCGCACCACCGAGCCTGCCGGAGGATCTTCAAGTGCTCCACCTCCACCTCAACTCCAGAAGAAGCCTGGGGTCAAGCCAAAGCCAGGCAAAACCATGCCAGAAATGCAGCCAAAGGAGTTCTAGGCAAGGCGCCGCCGCAACCCGTATGAGGCAGACCAAGATCCCACTTTGGTCAACCGTCCGTTCTGGAACAGGTTCCAGTTTGCCATCTTCTTCGATGTTCTCAAAGCCAAGAAGAACCTCTATGTCAACATGCACTCCATCGACACCGACCATATGGAGCAAGATCCTGAATACTTTGGTGAAGCTCTTCAGATGTGCACTCAACTGAACATTCTTGGGATCATGAAATTCAACAAGGACTATGATGCTGATATTGTGGCCCAATTCTATGCCATGGTTCACCTTGGGACTGATGAGGACAGGAAACTAACCTGGATGACCAATGGCAAGTTGCTTTCAGTCAAGTGGAAAGCGTTCATGGAGTTGATTGGGGTGCAAGATCTAGGTCTTAAGTCTTATGTCGGCTTTCGCCCTCACGGCCGCCCCAATGCCACTCACATGCAAGCTCTCTGGCCCTACTGCACTTTGAGGATCAACCATGAGACAAAGAAGGAAACCTATGAGCTGCCTGCCTATCTGGATATCCTTCACCGCATCTTCAAATAGGCTCTTTTCCCTCGTATCGGGAATCTGGACCAGGTTCACTCCTATCTCGTGGACATGCTTCTTTTTTGCCAGCGTGAGAAGGGATAGCACACCGCAGAGTCCTTGGATATCTCTCATGTTATGTAGTCTAAGTTGCTATCTGCTATCTCCGAGCGCAAGTGCCCGATTTATGGTCCATTCATCATGCTGCTCATTGAGAAGGCCTGGGATCGTGTCTATCCCAAGGTGATACTGGAGACTGGAGAGTTGATCTCTCATGATGTCAAGTGTCTGAGGAAGAAGGATAACTGGGGCACTCAGGCCCCTAGGACTGGAGTTCCTTCGTCTGCTACTGCCATGGAGACCGAGGAGGAGACTGGGGTTGATGATGATGATGATGACTACATGCCTTCTGAGGCAGAGCCCTCTTGGGCAAAGAAGCTCAAGCTCAAGATGAAGAAGTTGTTCTGCATGGAGTCTCACGGTCAGTACATGACTCATGTGGCTGAGAAGAAGGCTCGAGGTCGCCACAAGGAGCTCATGCGTCAGTTGGGTGCTACAGTTAACAGTGGGTCTGAGGACCAGCTTGCCGAGGAGGAGGAGTGGATTCAGCTGCATTGCCCGTGGACCGATTCTGATGCCGAGCACTTCCACTATGAGGACGGTGGCGCCGATGATCCCGCTGGGCTCTGATGTGTGTGTCCCTCGTCTGCTCTCACCTGGAGCCGTAGCAACACTCCCTCTCCTTTTTGGTGTCTCGGTGCCAAAGGGGGAGAGAGTTTAGGGATTTGCGATTTGTGTCTTCCGTCGCTTGTGCTCGTGTTTTCCTCGCATTTGCTTTGGTTGGGTTGTCTATGAGACCTAAGTTCGAGTCATATGGTGTGAGACATATGCTACCTTATCTTTCTAGTATCATTATCTATGTCACTATCTAGCTTATGAGTTGCTTGCTTTTCTTGTTATATCATCTATGCTTCTCTCATATACCTTGCTTAGATTGTTGGTCTCCAAAATGTAGGGGGAGCATTGATCCTAGTATGTGTGTCGTGCAGTCCAAAGCACTTATCTAGATAGCACACATCTAGGGGGAGCCCATCTACATTTTAGGACGGTGAGGTTTGTACGCTTACTCTATATCATGCTTGTGCAAATCCCGTATTGTCATCAATCCACCAAAAAGGGGGAGATTGTAAGGGCATATTTATCCCCAAGTGGTTTTGGTGATTGATGACAATGCTTTTGCGGACTAATCGTGTGCGTTAAGTTCTTTCAGAGATTCATCCATTGGCATGAGATGATTTCCTTCCCTCGGTGTTTTTTTTCAAGACGGTGTAGCTCCTTCGTTTCGTTGTTGGTGGACTAGTTTCGTAGGAGTCACCGTACTATCAAGAGGGGATCCGCTTTGGTAATACTAGGGTGGAATCAACACGTACACATCCCTATCACACCCGTCGTCTCCCTTTCACATCTTTGGAGCTGCCCCTTCTCTTCCATACCTGCTCCATTCTGTGCCAGCGGTAGTACCGCGGTCTACAGCGGTAGTACCGCCGAAGCTCTACAGCGGTAGTACCGCTCCACGAAGCGGTAGTACCGCTCTGCAGGGCGGTAGTACCGCTTGCGGGCTTCGGCCGTAGTACCGCAGCTGTTCCGCGCTACTACCGCCTCAATTCGAGAATGGTGTTTTCTCGTGTCGGGTTTTGCGGTACTAGAAGCGGTAGTAGAAGCGGTAGTACCGCTTCAAGCGGTAGTACCGCTCTTCTCCCGCGGTAGTACCGCTCTGGGGCCAGGGCCCTGTCTTCCTCGCCAGCGCGGTAGTACCGCTGGGTAGGGAGCGGTAGTACCGCTCTCAGCGGTAGTACCGCCGTTCCCTAGCGGTTGTACCGCTCTATGCAGGGCTGCTCAGTGGGGTAACGGTTGGAATTTTTCCCCCACTATATAAAGGTGTCTTCTTCCTCCAAGTCGACCTACCTCTTCCCCCAAAGCTCCATTGTTGCTCCAAGCTCCATTTTAGCCCGATCTCTCTCCCTAGCCAATCAAACTTGTTGATTTGCTCGGGATTGGTTGAGAAGGCCCAGATCTACACTTCCACCAAGAGCAATTTGATTCCCCCCACTTATCCCTTGTGGATCTTTTTACTCTTGGGTGTTGAGCACCCTAGACGGTTGAGGTCACCTCGAAGCCATACTCCATTGTGGTGAATCTTCGTGGTGTTGTTGGGAGCCTCCAATTGTTGTGGAGATTTCCCCAACCTTGTTTGTAAAGGTTTGGTCGCCGCCTTCAAGGGCACCAATAGTGGAATCATGGCATCTCGCATTTTGTGAGGGCGTGAGGAGAATACAGTGGCCCTAGTGGCTTCTTGGGGAGCATTGTGCCTCCACACCGCTCTAATAGAGACGTACTTCCCTTTAAAAGGAAGGAACTCCGGTAACGCATCCTTGTCTCCACTCTTGGTTATTTCGTGCCTTTACTTTTGCAAGCCTACTTGTTTTACATCCTTTGCTTGCATGTGTGCTAGTTGTTATTGCATCATATAGGTTGCTCACTTAGTTGCACATCTAGACAACCTATTTTGTTGCAAAGTTTAATTTGGTAAAGAAAAGCTTAAAAATTGTTAGTTGCCTATTCACCCCCCTCTAGTCAACCATATCGATCCTTTCAATTGGTATCAGAGCCTCGTCTCTTTTTAAGGGCTTTACCGTCCAAAGAGTATGGTTGATGTCGTAGATGAAGTGGGAGAGCACTCCGGTGCGAATCCGATCTCATCTACGGGTGATGGGGGTAACTCGATCTCACGTGAGGAATTCAATGTGGCTTTGGAAACATTGAAAACCTCCATGACGACCGAGGTCAAGGACATGTTTAAGGAATTCCTAGAAGGACTTAAACAATCTACCTCGCCGATGAAAGTGGGTGATCCCACCAACAAGGTGACGGATGCTACCTCCGACAAGGGGGAAGCTAACATTGAAAAGAGTCCTTCTAATAGTGGTAGAAATGGTACCGGCATCTTTGACCATGTGGAACCTCCAATTTATGGAGGCCCAATCCCCTCCACTCATTTGAATCATGCCGGTCCTCCTCCTAAATATGAGAAACATGAAGATTTTGATTCTTTGGTCTATCACTTTAAGCCTCATTTAAAACATGTGAACACTAACCTTTGGAGAATCATTGAAGAAGGTTTTTATCCTCATGACCCAAGCGACTTCACCCCTCGAGAAGCCGTGGACAATCAATTCAATGAGAGTGCTCTCTTCATCATCCAAGATGCAGTCCTTCCCGAGGATCTCCCTCATCTTTGACCCCATGCCATGGCTAAAGAAGCATGGAAATGTGTCGAGGGTCTCTATCGAGGAACTGCTAGCATTCAACACTCCAACTATGAAGTGGTGCAAGATGAAGCCGATGAGTTTGCAATGAAAGAAGATGAAGAACCTCGTGAGCTCTTTCAAAGAGTGACCAAACTCGCGGTCGCACTCCGAGATCATGGAAGCAAGGACACGGATGACAATTGGATCAAGCGAAAGTTCCTCAAGGCCATGATGCCCTACAACAAGGCCAAGTCCTCCGTCATTCGTCAACGACCGTCTTCCACTCCATGACCTCAAGTGAAGTGTTGGATGAGTTCGTTGCTATGAGCATCTTGGACAAGACCGCCAACAATGCGGTGCTCCGTTCTCAAAGGGCAAAGAAGCCCAACCTTGCTTTGAAGGCCAAGGTTATTATGGAAGAAGAAGAAGAAGTGGAAGATGAGGAAAGCAACCCCGAAGACACCAAATTTGATTACCATGAGCACATGGCCCTTGCTTCAAGACAATTTTGGAGCAAGAAGATTTCAAGACCCAACTTCAACAAGAACAACTCAAGTGGCGTCAAGGGCAAGCAACGAGTTAGAACTTGCTTCAACTGTGGCAATGTGAGCCATTTCGTTGCGGATTGTCCTTACGAGAAGCGGGAAGACAATGGTGGCAAGTTCATCCGAAAAGACAAAGCCAAGTCCTTCCCCAACAAGAACAACGTCACCAAGAAGACTCCCACTCGTGGGTTGGTGGTTCAAGAAGAATACCAAGAGGATGACGATGACGATGAAAATGAAGAAGCTATGGCCATGGCATCCGTTGCCATTGCTACTACTCCCCGGGTGTCTCTCTTTGATTCACCCAACGAAAACATCACCGCCAAATGCCTCATGGCTAAAGCTTCAAACAAGGTAACCCCCAACATCACAACCACCATCATTACTAATCCCTCCTTGGAGGATTGCATTGATGAACATGTTGAGTCTAATGAGGAAGTGAATGAATTTGAGTCTTTTATGAATAAGCTCAAGGGTAAGTCCAAGAAGCACTTTGTTGCTCTCTTGGAACAACTTGGTGAGGCCAATGACATGATCGAGGCTCACGAAGAAACCATCTCCAAGATGGAAGGTCATAGTCGTGACTATGCCAATGAGATATTGGATCTCTCTAATGCTCTTGAGGAAGAGCGTGTGCATCGTTTGACTCTTGAGGAGTCACACAATGATGACCATGCTAAGTTAAAGAAAGATCTTGATCATGCTCTTGTCGTGTCTCGTGTGTTAACCTCCGAGAAGGCTAAACTTGGGGTTGATCATGCTAGACTCAAAGAGGAGTTTGAGATACTTGACAAGGCCCACAAGGTCTTGAAGGGTACTCATGCTAACCTCAAAGAGTCTCAAGCTCAACTCCAAGTTAAGCTAATCAAGGAAAAGGCCACCTTTCCTCATATGGTATTAATTGATAATGCATGTGCTACTAACCCATGTTGTGAGCATGTGCATCTTGTGGAGGAGAATGCCAAGTTGAAGGATCAACTTGAGAAAGGCCTTGTGACTTGCATTCAAGGTGAGAAGAACCTCAACGACCTTTTGAGCAATCAAAAGGAAGTTGTGGACGAAGAAGGAATCGGGTTTGCACCCAAGTCCAAGAGCAAGAAGAAGAAGAACAACAAGACCAAACACCCTCCTCCTCTCAAACAAACGTTTGTGAAAGAGGGAGAGGATGCTCCTAAGGAGAATAAGGAAAAAGTGAAGGGAGTTGATGCCTAAAAGGGCAAAAGCATTTCCTCAAACAAAGCCGACGATTTTAACCCGTCATATGTGTTTTGCCGTGCTAGTGATGGACATGTCTTTGCTAAATTTGTTGGTTCTCCTTATGAGTACATCGAATGGTCTATTTGGGTTCCCAAGACCCTTGTTACTAACATCAAAGGACCCATTACTAAATGGGTACCTAAAACCAAGCATTGATCTCTTGTAGGTGTTTGCTTCCGGTGGGGGATCATGGTTGCTCGATAGTGGAGCAACAAATCATATGACCGGGAGCAAGGACTTGGTGGTGGACGTGCAAGAGATTCCTTCTATGCCCACCAATGTCGAGTGGGGTGACGCATCACATTCTAAGGTATTGGGTCTCGGCAAGGTTGTCATTTCTCATGATCTAACGATCGAGAAAGTCATGCTTGTTGAGTCCCTTGCATACAATTTGCTTTCCGTTCGTCAACTTGCACTCATGGGTTTTGCTACATTCTTTGACATTGATACTGTGGCCCTCTTGTGGAGCAAGACTCTTAAAGTAGCCTTTGTTGGGCATGTCGAGAATGGTCTCTATGTGATTAACTTTTCGGAGCGACCCACTAAGACCGCGACATGCCTAATGGCTAAAGTTGACGTGGGATGGCTTTGGCATCGCCGTTTAGCCCACGTCAATATGAGATCTTTGCAAAGTCTTCTCAAGGGGGACCATGTCCGTGGACTAACAAATGTTAGTTTTGCCAAAGATCGTGCTTGCAGTGCTTGTATCGAAGGAAAGCTTCATGAAAAGGCTCACCCTCCATCAACCATCATCTACTTGAAGAGACCCTTGGAGCTCCTTCACATGGATCTTTTTGGGCCTCCATCTTTTGATAGTCTTGGAGGAAGAAAGTATTGCTTGGTGATTGTGGATGATTATTCAAGATACACTTGGGTATACTTCTTCAAGAGGAAGAGTGAGACTCAACAAACCGTCATCGACTTTGCAAATGAAGCTCAACGTCAACACAATGCAAAGATCCTGACAATAAGAAGTGACAACGGCACAGAGTTCAAGAACTACACCTTGGATGAGTTTCTTAGTGATGAGGGGATCAAGCACCAATATGCTGCTCCATACACCCCTCAACAAAATGGTGTTGCGGAGAGGAAGAACCGGACGTTGATGGATGCCGCTAGGACCATGATGGCGGAGTTCAAGTCTCCATACAACTTTTGGGCCGAAGCCATCAACACCGCATGTCATGCATCCAATCGACTCTATCTTCGCAAAGGCTTGAACAAGACTCCTTATGAGATACTCACCGGCAACAAGCCCAACCTCAAGTACTTCTGGGTGTTCGGTTGTAAGTGCTTCATTCTCAAGAAAGGTGTTCGTTTGTCTAAATTTGAGGCTAGAGCTCATGAGGGCATATTTGTTGGTTATGCTACAAACTCTCATGCTTACCGTGTCCTCAACAAGTCCACTGGACTCATTGAGCAGACGTGTAACGTGGAGTTTGACGAAAATAACGGCTCCCAAGTGGAGCAAAGTGGTACTTGTGATGTAGGTGATGAAATTCCTCCCCAAGCCATAAGAAGAATGGGTATTGGTCAAATTCTACCCATTGAGGAACCCCTTGTGGCTGAAGGAGAAGGACAATGCTCTACTCAAGTAGAGCCATCACCTCATCAAGACCCACATGCTTTCGAAGAACAAAGTCAAGGCCATCAACCTCGTGAACAAGACCAAGGGCAAGATCAACCTCAAGATGGTGGTGAACCTCTAAATGATGCCCAAGGTCAAGTTCTCCCCCTCGAGCAAGTTCAAGATCAAGAGCAAGCTCAAGATCAAGAACAAGCTCAAGACGACGCTCAAGATGATCAAGTCAACCCTCCTCCTTCCACATCCGAGGAGGAACTAGAGCGTCGTGCCGCAAAGATTGCTTCCAAGCTCACCACCCAAGGCCATCTTATGGAAAATGTGGTTGGAAGCCTAAGAAAGGGGGTAAGCACTCGTAGACAATTAGCAAACTATTGTGAACATCACGCACTTGTCTCTTGTGTTGAACCCCAAAAGGTCTATGAGGCACTCGAAGACGAAGCATATTGAGATTCGGTATCATTTCATCCGGGATCACATTAGGCGAGGAGAGATCGAGCTCAAGTATGTCAATACTCATGATAACCTTGCAGATATTTTCACGAAGCCCCTGGATGAAGCAAGATTTCGCGAGTTAAGGCATGAGCTAAATATCATTGATTCGAGCAATGTGACTTGAACCCTTGCACCCCCACCACACTCATCTTGCTGTCTAGTTTAGGTGTAGGCATGGACATATGGGGAGTGTTGTTCTCTGAATGAACTCTCCCTCCCCCCATTATGCATAAAACGATCAACTCTTTCACATTAGCTATTTTTGGTGGCACTTGTGCTTCAAAGACGAGTTTTGGTCATGGGCCCAAGGATAATTCTTTGCGGTGCCATACCAATTGACTCAAACATAGGTGGCTCCGGCCACCGCCCTCTCTTGAGAGAGGCCAGAGCTCGCTCTTCTTTCGTGTGGTTGTTTTGAAGGAGTGGGTTCCGGATCTTTGTTAGTGTGTGTGTTGTCTTGTTGGTCTTTTATTTTCTTGACCTTGTTTTCCCGTTCTTTTCGTTGTGCTTGTGTCTTTGTCTAGAGGATTTTTTTTTGGTTGCTGGCGGTACTACCGCTGCTGGCGAGCGGTACTACCGCTCCAAGCGGTACTACCACCCTCCAGCGCGGTACTACCGCTGTGAGGCGCGGGCAGGGGGTTATATCGGGGCAGGGGGAGTTTTCTTCTCCCCCATACCCATTCGCTCGCCCCCTCGTTTTGTTCCTCTCTCTCCAGCAACCGGCGCCGCGGGAGGGCTCCGGCGGATCTCCCTCTCCGGGGCGTCCCTCTCCATTTCCTTCGGTGGAGACGATCCCCACCTTGTCCTCTTGCCATGGATGCCGGTATTGCCCCCGTTCCCTTGTTCTTCTTGTCTAGATCTCCAATCTAGCATCTTAGGGGCAGTAGCAGTTGCATCTCTAGATTTTTGGCCAAATCTAGGCTTGAGTAGGATGGAGAATGCTTCTAAGCAGTTTGGATTGATGTTTGGTTGGAGTATTTTTGAATTTGGTAGGACGGTAGTGCCGGATCTGACCACGGTAGTAGGAAACTGCTGTTTCCCCGTCTCGAGCGGTACTACCGCCCTCTCCAGGGCGGTACTACCGCTTGGAGCGGTACTACCGCTCCCTGTGGAGCGGTACTACCACTTGGAGCGGCACTACCGCTAGCAGGTCGTAGTACTACCTCTCCCTACCAATTTCCACCATATTCCTACCTTTCAGTGATCCTTTTGCTCGTGTTTTGTGGCTTATGCTCGTTCTTTCTGGTTGTTTGTGTTTTCTTGTGTGTTGTTCTAGGTGATGAGGTCCCTGAGCATCAGGCTCGTCGTGTCAACCCTGGTCGTGCCACGTCCAAGCGCTACCGCACCACCGAGCCTGCCGGAGGATCTTCAAGTGCTCCACCTCCACCTCAACTCCAGAAGAAGCCTGGGGTCAAGCCAAAGCTAGGCAAAACCGTGCCAGAAATGCAGCCAAAGGAGTTCTAGGCAAGGCGCCGCCGCAACCCGTATGAGGCAGACCAAGATCCCACTTTGGCCAACCGTCCGTTCTGGAACAGGTTCCAGTTTGCCATCTTCTTTGATGTTCTCAAAGCCAAGAAGAACCTCTATGTCAACGTGCACTCCATCGACACCGACCATATGGAGCAAGATCCTGAATACTTTGGTGAAGCTCTTCAGATGTGCACTCAACTGAACATTCTTGGGATCATGAAATTCAACAAGGACTATGATGCTGATATTGTGGCCCAATTCTATGCCACGGTTCACCTTGGGACTGATGAGGACAGGACACTAACCTGGATGATCAATGGCAAGTTGCTTTCAGTCAAGTGGAAAGCATTCATGGAGTTGATTGGGGTGCAAGATCTAGGTCTTGAGTCTTCTATCGGCTTTCGCCCTCACGGCCGCCCCAATGCCACTCACAAGCAAGCTCTCTGGCCCTACTGCACTTTGAGGATCAACCATGAGACAAATAAGGAAACCTATGAGCTGCCTGCCTATCTGGATATCCTTCACCGCATCTTCAGAGAGACTCTTTTCCCTCGTATCGGGAATCTGGACCAGGTTCACTCCTATCTCGTGGACATGCTTCTTTTTTGCCAGCGTGAGAAGGGACAGCACACCGGAGAGTCCTTGGATATCTCTCATGTTATGTGGTCTGAGCTGCTATCTGCTATCTCCGAGTGCAAGTGCCCGATTTATGGTCCATTCATCATGCTGCTCATTGAGAAGGCCTGGGATCGTGTCTATCCCAAGGTGATACTGGAGACTGGAGAGTTGATCTCTCACGATGTCAAGCGTCTGAGGAAGAAGGATAACTGGGGCACTCAGGCCCCTAGGACTGGAGTTCCTTCGTCTGCTACTGCCATGGAGACCGAGTAGGAGACTGGGGCTGATGATGATGATGATGATGACTACATGCCTTCTGAGGCAGAGCCCTCTTGGGCAAAGAAGCTCAAGCTCAAGATGAAGAATTTGTTCTGCATGGAGTCTCACGGTCAGTACATGACTCATGTGGCTGAGAAGAAGGCCCGAGGTGCCCACAAGGAGCTCATGCGTCAGTTGGGTGCTACAGTTAGCAGTGGGTCTGAGGACCAGCTTACCGAGGAGGAGGAGTGGATTCAGCTGCACTGCCCGTGGACCGATTCTGATGCCGAGCACTTCCAGTCTGAGGACGGCGGCGCCGATGACCCCGCTGGGATCTGATGTGCGTGTCCCTCGTTTGCTCTCACCTGGAGCCGTAGCAACACTCCCTCTCCTTTTTGGTGTCTCGGTGCCAAAGGGGGAGAGAGTTTAGGAATTTGTTATTTGTGTCTTCCGTCGCTTGTGCTCGTGTTTTCCTCGCATTTGCTTTGGTTGGTTTGTCTGTGAGACCTAAGTTCGAGTCATATGGTGTGAGACATATGCTACCTTATCTTTCCAGTATCATTATCTATGTCACTATCTAGCTTATGAGTTGCTTGCTTTTCTTATTATATCATCTATGCAGCTCTCATATACCTTGCTGAGATTGTTGGTATCTAAAATGTAGGGGGAGCGTTGATCCTAGTATGTGTGCCGTGCAGTCCAAAGCACTTATCTAGATAGCACACATCTAGGGGGAGCCCATCTACATTTTAGGACGGTGGGGTTTGTACGCTTACTCTATATCATGCTTGTGCAAATCCCGTATTGTCATCAATCCACCAAAAAGGGGGGAGATTGTAAGGGCATATTTATCCCCAAGTGGTTTTGGTGATTGATGACAATGCTTTTGCGGACTAATCGTGTGTGTTAAGTTCTTTTAGAGATTCATCCATTGGCACGAGACGATTTCCTTCCCTCGGTGTTTTTTTTCAAGATGGTGTAGCTCCTTCATTTCGTTGTTGGTGGACTAGTTTCGTAGGAGTCACCGTACTATCAAGAGGGGATCCGCTTTGGTAAGACTAGGGTGGAATCAACACGTAAACATCCCTATCACACCCGTCGTCTCCCTTTCGCATCTTTGGAGCTGCCCCTTCTCTTCCGTACCTTCTCCATTCTGTGCCAGCGGTAGTACCGCGGTCTACAGCATTAGTACCGCCGAAGCTCTACAGTTGTAGTACCGCTCCACGAAGCGGTAGTACCGCTGAGGGAGTCCTGGACTAGGTGGTGTCCGGACAGCCGGACTATCATCGTCAGCCGGACTCCAAGACTATGAAGATACAAGATTGAAGAATCCGTCCCGTGTCCAGATGGGACTTTCCTTGGCGTCGAAGGCAAGCTTGGCGATACGGATATGTAGATCTCCTACCATTGTAACCGACTCTGTGTAACCCTAGCCCTCTCTGGTGTCTATATAAACTAGAGGGTTTTAGTCCATAGGACACATAACCATTACAACAATCATACCATAGGCTAGCTTCTAGGGTTTAGCCTCCTTGATTTCTTGGTAGATCCACTCTTGTACCACCCATATCATCAATATCAATCAAGCAGGAGTAGGGTTTTACCTCCATCGAGAGGGCCCGAACCTGGGTAAAAACATCGTGTCCCTTGTCTCCTGTTACCATCCGCCTAGACGCACAGTTCGGGACCCCCTACCCGAGATCCGCCGATTTTGACACCGACATTGGTGCTTTCATTGAGAGTTCCTCTGTGTCGTCACCGACAGGCTTGATGGCTTCTTCAATCAACAACAATGCCGTCCAGGGTGAGACTTTTCTCCCCGGACAGATCTTCGTGTTCGGCGGCTTCGCACTGCGGGCCAATTCACTTGGTCACCTGGAGCAGATCGAAAGCTACGCCCCTAGCCATCAGGTCAGGTTTGGAAGCCTAAACTTCACGGCTGACATCCGCGGGGACTTGATCTTCGATGGAGTCGAGCCACAGCCGAGCGTGCCGGACTGTCACGATGGGCATGATCTAGCTCTGCCGCCGGACAGTACCCTGGAGGCCGCACACAAGTCCGCTCTGACCTATAGTTCGGAGCCGACCGTGCAGATCGAGGACAGGTGGCTGGACACCGCCTCGGGAGCTGCAACTTCCACGGCGATGGAGCCGAATACTGACCTTGTCCCTTATAAAGCTCGTGACTCCGAGGCGTCGGACTCCTCGCCGGACTCCGAACCTCCTGCGCCCCTGCCAATCGAATCCGATTGGGCACCGATCATGGAGTTCACCACCGCAGACATCTTTCAGCACTCACCCTTTGGCGACATCCTAAATTCGCTAAAGCATCTCTCATTATCAGGAGAACCCTGGCCGGACTGCGGTTAGGATGGTTGGGATGCGGACGACGAAGAAATTCGAAGCCCACCCACAATCCACTTTGTAGCCACTGTCGATGATTTAACCGACATGCTAGACTACGACTCCGAAGACATCGACTGTATGGACGACGATGCCGGAGACGATCAAGAACCAGCGCCTACAGGGCACTGGAAGACCACCTCATCATACGATATATACATGGTGGACACCCCAAAGGATGGGGACGGCGAAGAAGCAGTGGAGGCGGATTCTTCTAAGAAACAGCCCAAGCGCCGACGTCAGCGGCGCCGCTCTAAATCACGCCACAACAAGAATGGAGATTCTGGCACCGGAGACAATAACACCCCAGAGAGTGCCGAAGACAACCCTCTCCAGCAAGATTCAGCACAGGAGGATGAAGCAGCCAGCCCTCGAGAGAGAGTGGCAGACAAGGAGATAGAGGATGACAATTAGATGCCTCCCTCTAGAGACGAGGCAAGCCTCAACGACGACGAATTTGTCGTGCCAGAGGATCCCGTCGAACAAGAGCGTTTCAAACGCAGGCTAATGGCCACGGCGAACAGCCTAAAGAAAAAAGCAGCAACAGCTTCAAGCTGATCAAGACCTGCTGGTCGACAGATGGACCGAGGTCCTCGCGGCCAAAGAGTATGAACTCGAACGCCCCTCCAAAAGCTACCCAAAACGCAATTTGCTCCCCCGACTAGAGGAGGAAGCATACAAACCCTCATCACCTGCGCACAATACGGCAGACCGACCACCCCGTGGTTGCGACAGAGAGGCATCTAGGCCCCCCATCAGGACCGTACCCCGGCACCGCTCGAAAAGTACGAAGCCACGGGGGAATGCGCCGGACTTGCGGGATATATTGGAGGACACGGCAAGACAATCCAGATCCATCTATGGATCACGTGGGCGCCCCACGACCCACGACGACTACCGTCTCGCCGGATACAGCAACTCCGGGCGGGCTGAACACAGCTGACAGCGCTCTCTTGAGCTAGGTCGTGGTATTGCTCAATACAGAGGCGCCGCACACCCACTATGCTTCACAGATGAAGTAATGGATCATCAAATCCCTGAAGGGTTTAAACACGTGAACATTGAATCTTACGACGGCACAACAGACCCCGCGGTTTGGATCGAAGATTATCTCCTTCACATCCATATGGCCCGCGGTGACGATCTCCACGCCATCAAGTATCTCCCACTCAAGCTTAAAGGACCAGCTCAGCATTGGCTTAACAGCTTGCCCGCAGAGTCAATTGGGTGTTGGGAGGACCTGGAAGCCGCATTCCTCGACAACTTCCAGGGCACATATGTGCGGCCACCAGACACCGATGACCTAAGCCACATAATTCAGCAGCCAGACGAATCGGCCAGACAGTTCTGGACACGGTTCTTAACAAAGAAAAATCAAATCGTCGATTGTCCGGATGCAGAGGCCCTCGCAGCCTTCAAACATAACATCCGCGACGAGTGGCTGGCCCGGCACCTAGGACAGGAAAAGCCGAAATCCATGGCAGCCCTCACATCACTCATGACCCGCTTCTGTGCGGGAGAGGACAGCTGGCTAGCTCGCAGCAACAACCTCAGGAAAAATGCTGGCAGTCCGGATACTAAGGACCACGATGGCAGGTCGCGTCGAAACAAAAACAAACGCCGCGTTAACGGCGATAACAATGAGGATACGGCAGTCAACGCCGGATTCAGAGGCTCTAAACCCGGTCAACGGAAGAAGCCATTCAAAAGAACTACCCCGGGTCCGTCCAATTTGGACCGAATACTCGACCGCTCATGCCAGATACATGGCACCCCCGAAAAGCCAGCTAATCACACCAACAGAGATTGTTGGGTATTTAAGCAAGCAGGCAAGTTAATTGCCGAAAACAATGACAAGGGACTGCACAGCGATGACGAGGAAGAGACCCGGCCGCCGAACAGTAGAGGACAGAAGGGTTTCCCCCCACAAGTGCGGACGGTAAATATGATATACGCAACCCACATACCCAAGAGGGAGTGGAAGCGTGCACCTCGGGACGTATACGCGATGGAGCCAGTCGCCCCGAAGTTCAATCCATGGTCCTCTTGTCCGATCACTTTCGATCGAAGGGACCACCCTACCAGTATCCGCCATGGCGGATTCGCCGCATTGGTTCTAGACGCACTAGTCGATGGATTTCACCTCACTAGAGTCCTCATGGACGGCGGCGGCAGCCTGAACCTGCTTTACCAGGATAAAGTGCGCAAAATGGGCATATACCCCTCAAGGATTAAACCTACAAAGACGACCTTCAAAGGCGTCATACCAGGTGTCGAGGCCAATTGTACAGGCTCGGTTACGCTGGAAGTGGTCTTCGGATCCCCGGATAATTTCCGAAGCGAGGAGTTAATCTTCGACATAGTCCCGTTTCGCAGTGGCTATCACGCCCTGCTCGGACGAACTGCGTTTGCAAAGTTCAATGCGGTGCCGCATTATGCATACCTCAAGCTCAAGATGCCAGGCCCTCGTGGAGTCATCACGGTCAACGGAAACACTGAATGCTCCCTCCGAACGGAGGAACACACAGCGGCTCTCGCGGCAGAAGTACAGAACAGCCTCTTAAGGCAATTTTTGAGTCCGGCCGTTAAAAGACCGGACATGGTTAAACGCGCCCGGAGCAACATACATCAAGACCACCTGGCACGTTCCGAGCACGCGTAGCAATGCGGCCCCACCCCCAGCCCTTCCATGATTGCAAGACAAGCTTCCTGCGTACATCATTATGCTCTGGAGATACCTTGGGCATAGGGGGAGGGGCACGACCACGACAGGCCCAAAGTGCGGCTCAACCACACCAGGGGCTCCTAAGTGTGCCGCTCTTTTTCTTTTCCTTTTTTTTATTTTTAGTTTTTCCACAAGACTCCGTTTACAAGAGGACCTGTCCGGCAGTAGATCGGCCGAACTCACGATGCAACAGCTAGGGAGGATCAAGGGCTACGACGAACACTCAGGTGGTCTCCATTACGAGCATTAAATCTGTTTATTACACCATTCCGCAGCCCACCCCTGGAGGGGGACATGTTTAAAATAGTCCACTCCCTTGCTTACCGCACTATTTGTATCGTTCTGCACTCATGGCAGAATTCCCTGAATAAACAATGCAGCACTTTTTGCCTATAATTGCATTACCTTTTTTCACATATATGTTCATTAATGACATCTTGCACCCGTACATTTTGGTACGGCCGAATACACCAGGGGCTTATGTTCCCCGCATCACGGTGTGAGAAGTCCGAACACTGTCAATAGTTGGGTTTGCCTAGCTCCCATGTTTTGGTACCTTACGTTCCGTTCTGTCGGCTAAGGTAGCACTGGGAGAACCACTGCGATTGCCCCCCGGTTGAGCTGGGCGAGCGCCTCAGTGGAGAAAGCTAAAACTGACTATCATGATGAGACGAGAGACTGGTCGCTGTTCAAGAGGTCTTTTCGAGTCCCTAAAGACTTACGCCGCTTAGAGCGAGGAACCGGATAGTGTCCGGCCCAGGCGTGGATAGCGCCCCGAACTCAGTCTTTCGACACTAGTTGCTTCGCCGAAATTTAAAATTATAGAATTCTATGGCTAAGTGAGAGTGTTCAAGCAATATAAGTCCGGTTGCCTTGTTCGTTGTGTTGAGCGCCTCCCTAGATGGACCCAAAAATGGGAAGAAGAGCGCTCAAGTTTATCCCGAACACCCCAGCACTCGTGGCATGGGGGCTGAAGCCGACGACTTGTCATCTCTCAGATTTAATAAACGACCGCACAGAAGGTAATATTTTAAATCAAATAAGCGTTGCTTAGCGCATATGAACAATGTTTCCAACGCACAGGATAACACATGGCGAGTTTACTCAATAATTACATCTCTGGGGCACTCATCCGCAATCTTGCTGGCACCCTTCAGGACAGTCTTATAGTACATTTCAGGTGTACGATACTCCTTGCCTGGCGGCGGCGTGTCCGTCAGAAGCCTCTCCGCATCCAGCCTGCCCCAATGCACCTTTGCGCGGGCAAGGGCCCGACGGGCACCTTCAATGCAGGCGGAGCGCTTGATGAACTCCACCCAGGGGCACGCATCCACCAGCCGCCGCACGAGGCCGATGTAGCTCCCAGGAATGGCCTCTCCAGGCCACAGCCGGACTATGAGGCCCTTCATGGCCTGCTCGGCTACCTTGTGGAGCTCAACCAACTGCTTCAGCTGGTCGCTAGGGGGCACCAGATGTCCGGCCTCAGCGTACTGAGACCATAAGACCTTCTCCATTGAGCTCCCCTCCTCAGCCCGGTAGAATGCGGTGGCATCGGACACGCTGCGAGGCAGATCTGCAAACGCCCCTGGAGAGCTCCGAATTCGGGTAAGTAACAGGTAATTTACATTCACATGCTTGCTTTGCATGAAAAATGCCTTACCCGCCGCTATCTTCTTCGTCGCCTCAATCTCCTGGAGGGCCTTATGGGCCTCGGCCTTAGCGGCTTTGGCACTTTCAAGAGCCGAGGCAAGCTCGGACTCTCGAGTCTTCGAGTCACGCTCCAAACTCTCATGCTTTTCCATGAGAGCCTGGAGCTCTTGCTGCACCTCCGCCACCCGCGCCTCCTGCTTCTCTCGCTCCGCCCGTTCCGTGGCCGCATTGCGTTCGGCCGCGGACACGGCCTCCTTCAGGGTCGCCACCTTGTTCGTGGCCCCTGCAGTACCCACGTTATCCTTGTTATTTCTATTGCAACCAAAATCCTTTTCTGTAAGGTACAAATTTCAAAGTGGTGTTACTCACCTTCTCTGTCCTTGAGCTGCTTCTTGGCAAGGCCGAGCTCTTGCTCGGACCGCTCGAGATCCTGCTTCAAAGCACCGACCTCCGCAGTCAGTGCGGCAGAGGTCAGCAGCGCAGCCTGCAAACCCATATTGACATAATATTTAGCATTCCTGCGTCTATCTTTTTTAGATCCTCAGTCCGGTTTTTCTTTTCGAACACCGAACCGAGCATCAGGGGCTACTGTCTATGCGGTACCACATTACATATTTTAAAGCTTCTTACCTCAAAGCCTATTAGAAGGCTGCTGCAAGCTTCGGTCAGCCCACCCGCACTCATAATAGTGCGGTGTTCTTCCTCGATGGAAGCGCCGTTGAGCGCCTCCAACAAGTTGTCCGGCGACTCCGGTTGGACGGAGGCTGCCGGCGTCACGGTCTTGCCCTTCTTGCGAAGGGGCCGCCTGCCGGACTCCGGAGCCACTGCGGGTCCCGGCATGGAGTCCGGCGCAAAGTCCGGGAGGCTGCCTTGCGGCACCTCCGGAGCCTCCTCCTGATAGGTCCCCTCCTGGGATCCCACCTCGGTGTCGTCAGCGTCACGAGGGGTGGAGGCGGTCGGAATGGAATCCATGTCCGACGGAGCTAAGGACCCGCTTGATGAAGCGGGAAGATCATCACCGGCCGGACTATAGGTAGTGTGCGGCATTAGAAGGACACTATGTGACGCAAAAGAGAAATTATAAACAATTCAGGATCCGGATACTTACGATCTTGCCGGAGGCCTGGCCCTTGAGGGCCATTCTTCGTCGCCAACGTTGGCGTTGGCGGAGCTGTCCGGGGCAAGGGTCCGTCCCCTCTTGGACCCTTCGGCCTCCCCCATCGAGGAAGCCTTCCTTTTTCTCTCTCCCCCCTCCGGGGGAGAGTCCTCTTTCTCCTCCTCGTCTTCGGGGGAGGAGTCCGCCTCGGAGTCATCGGACAACGAGTCCGATATCACCTGGCGCCGGGAACTTCTTCGTGTTCCCGTGGCCTTCTTCTTGGCCTTCTTCTCCAGCACCACATAAAGTGCCGGGACTAGCAGCCCCGCTAAACGGGCGTCCGCTGGTTCTTCGGGAAGGGGAGCCGGACAGTCTACCTGTCCGGACGTCCTCTGCCAGTCCTGTCAAAAGCATTGGGAGTTTAGATTCCACATAAAATTAAATTGTGAAAGAAAATAAATGTCCCATAGAGGATAACAAAGCTTACCTCGACGGCCGGGCGCTTGGTGCTGAATCTGCGGTCTTCCGTCGCGGACGCGGGGGCTTCTCCGCCCTTGAACAGCACCCTGCAGGCATCTTCGTATGTCGTGTCGAAGAGCCCACTCAGGGTTCGGTGCTGTGCCGGATCGAACTCCCACAAATTGAAGGCCTGCTGTTGGCAGGGGAGAATCTGGCGGACGAGCATGACCTGGATCACATTGACAAGCCTAAGCTTCTTGTTCACCAAGGTCTGGAGATAGGACTGGAGTCCTGTCAGCTCCTCCAAACTACCCCATAGCAAGCCCTTCTCCTTCCAGGAGGTGAGTGCATAGGGATGCCAGATCTAAACTCGGGGGTCGCCGCCCATTTAGGGTCACGCGGCTCGGTGATGTAGAACCACCCCGATTGCCACCCCTTGACGGATTCCACGAAGGCCCCTTCGAGCCAGATGACGTTGGGCATCTTGCCCAACATGGCACCTCCGCACTCCGCTTGGACACCCTTCACTACCTTCGGCTTGACGTTGAAGGTCCTGAGCCACAAGCCGAAGTGGGGCTGGATGCAGAGGAAGGCCTCGCACACGACGATAAACGCCGAGATGTTGAGGATGAAGTTTGGCGCCAGATCGTGGAAGTCCAGGCTGTAGTAGTATATGAGCCCCCGGACGAAGGGATGCAACGGGAAGCCCAGTCCGCGGAGGAAGTGGGGAAGGAATACGACCCTCTCATGGGGCCTGGGGGTGGGGATGAGCTGCCCCTTGTCGGGCAGCCGGTGCGCGATGTCGCCTGACAGGTATCCGGCGTCGCACAGCTTCTTGATGTGCTCCTCCGTAACGGAGGAAGCCAACCACTTGCCTCCCGCTCCGGACATGCCTTGAGAAGGTTGGGACGAGATGTGCGGGCTTGGGCGCTGGAGCTCGAGTGCGCGAAGATGGATAAGCAAAGGAGGAAGAAGGCGTGGGTAAAAAAGGTGGATCCTTATCCCCTTATATATGGGCGGACGAAGGCTATGCGTGGCAAAACTCGCTTATCTCCCAAGCGCCACCGTCAATGGCGCGGTTGGGTTACCCACGTCCGTATTGATGAGAATCCCGGGATAAGGGGAACACGATCTCTGCTTCGACAAGACGTGCCAAGGAAACCGCTTCGCTAAACACGCTGAGGTGGTATAATAAAAAACGATTCAAGTAAAGGCTTGGTAGTGGCATGATGTCACGCCACAGAGCACGTCAGCAGATTGAACTTGTGTACATATTATTCTCTCTACGGTGGAATGTGGAATTTATTTTGCAGAGCCGGACACTATCCTGGTGTTCACAATCTTCTATGAGTTATTCGGAGGAGGAACCTGTTGGGGAACGTTGCAGAAAACAAAAATTTTCCTACTCGTTTCACCAAGATCCATCTAGGAGTTCATCTAGCAACGAGTTATCGGATGCATCTACGTACCTTGTAGATCGCAAGCGGAAGCGTTCAAAGAACGGTGATGATGTAGTCGTACTCGACGTGATCCAAATCACCGATGACCAAGCGCCGAACGGACGACACCTCCGTGTTCAACACACGTACGGGACGGGCGACGTCTCCTCCTTCTTGATCCAGCAAGGGGAAAGGAGAGGTTGATGAAGATCCAGCAGCACAACGGCGTGGTGGTGGATGCAGGGCGTCACAGAAGCAGGGCTTCGCCAAGACTCCGAGGGAGAGACGTAACGGGGAGAGAGGGAGGCGCCAGGGGCTGGTGTGAAATCCCTCCTCTCCCCCCACTATATATAGGGGTGCCATGGGGGGGGCGCCGGCCCTAGTAGATGAGATCTACTAGGGGGGGCGACGGCCAAGGGGAGGTTTCCCTCCCCCCCAAGGCACCTAGGGGTGCCTTCCACCACATGGACTCTTCCATGGTGGAAACCCTAGGCGCATGGGCCTATAGGGGCTGGTGCCCTTGGCCCATGAAGGCCAAGGCGCACCCCCTACAGCCCATGTGCCCCCCCGGGACAGGTGGCCCCACCCGGTGGGCCCCCGGGACCCCTCCGGTAGTCCCGGTACAATACCGATAACACCGAAACTTGTCCCGATGCCCGAAACTGCACTTCCTATATATAATTCTTTACCTCCGGACCATTCCGGAACTCCTCGTGACGTCCGGGATCTCATCCGGGACTCCGAACAACATTCGGGTTACTACATATACATATCTTCACAACCCTAGCGTCACCGAACCTGAAGTGTGTAGAACCTACGGGTTCGGGAGACAAGCAGACATGACCGAGACGACTCTCCGGTCAATAACCAACAGCGGGATCTGGATACCCATGTTGGCTCCCACATGCTCCACGATGATCTCATCGGATGAACCACGATGTCGAGGATTCAATCAACCCCGTACGCAATTCCCTTTGTCAATCGATATGTTACTTGCCCGAGATTCGATCGTCGGTATCCCAATACCTCGTTCAATCTCGTTACCGGCAAGTCACTTTACTCGTACCGTAATGCATGATCCCGTGACCAGACACTTGGTCACTCTGAGCTCATTATGATGATGCATTACCGAGTGGGCCCAGTGATACCTCTCCGTCATACGGAGTGACAAATCCCAGTCTTGATCCATGTCAACCCAACAGACACTTTCGGAGATACCCGTAGTCTACCTTTATAGTCACCCAGTTACGTTGTGATGTTTGGTATACCCAAAGAACTCCTACGATATCCGGGAGTTACACGATCTCATGGTCTAAGGAAAAGATACTTTGACATTGGGAAACTCTAGCAAATGAACTATACGATCTTGTGCAATGTTTAGGATTGGGTCTTGTCCATCACATCATTCTCCTAATGATGTGATCTCGTTATCAATGACATCCAATGTCCATAGTCAGGAAACCATGACTATCTATTGATCAACGAGCTAGTCAACTAGAGGCTCACTAGGGACATGTCGGTGTCTGTTATTCACACATGCATTACGATTTCCGGATAACACAATTATAGCATGAATAAAGACAATTATCATGAACAAGGAAATATAATAATAATGCTTTTATTATTGCCTCTAGGGCATATTTCCAACAGTCTCCCACTTGCACTAGAGTCAATAATCTAGTTACATTGTGATGAATCGAACACCCATGGAATTCTGGTGTTGATCATGTTTTGCTCTAGGGAGAGGTTTAGTCAACGGATCTGCTACATTCAGGTCCGTATGTATTTTAAAAATCTCTATGTCTCCATCTTGAACATTTTCACGAATGGAGTTGAAGCGACGCTTGATGTGCCTTGTCTTCTTGTGAAACCTGGGCTCCTTGGCAAGTGCAATAGCTCCAGTGTTGTCACAGAAGAGCTTGATCGGCCCCGACGCATTGGGTATGACTCCTAGGTCGGTGATGAACTCCTTCACCCATATTGCTTCATGTGCTGCCTCCGAGGCTGCCATGTACTCCGCTTCACATGTAGATCCCGCCACGACGCTCTGCTTGCAACTGCACCAGCTTACTGCCCCACCATTCAAAATATACACGTATCCGGTCTGTGACTTAGAGTCATCCAGATCTGTGTCGAAGCTAGCGTCGATGTAACCCTTTACGACGAGCTCTTCGTCACCTCCATAAACGAGAAACATTTCCTTAGTCCTTTTCAGGTACTTCAGGATATTCTTGACCGCTATCCAGTGCTCCTTGCCAGGATTACTTTGGTACCTTCCTACCAAACTTACGGCAACGTTTACATCAGGTCTGGTACACAGCATGGCATACATAATAGAACCTATGGCTGATGCATAGGGGATGACGCTCATCTCTTCTATATCTTCTGCCGTGGTCGGACATTGAGCTGAGCTCAATTTCATACCTTGTAACACAGGCAAGAACCCCTTCTTGGATTGATCCATATTGAACTTCTTCAATATCTTATCAAGGTATGTGCTTTGTGAAAGACCTATGAGGCGTCTCGATCTATCTCTATAGATTTTGATGCCTAATATATAAGCAGCTTCTCCAAGGTCCTTCATTGAAAAACTCTTATTCAAATAGGCCTTGATGCTGTCCAAGAGTTCTATATCATTTCCCATCAAAAGTATGTCATCTACATATAGTATGAGAAATGCTACAGAGCTCCCACTCACTTTCTTGTAAACGCAGGCTTCTCCATAAGTCTGTGTAAACCCAAACGCTTTGATCATCTCATCAAAGCGAATGTTCCAACTCCGAGATGCTTGCACCAGCCCATAAATCGAGCGTTGGAGCTTGCACACCTTGTCAGCATTCTTAGGATCGACAAAACCCTCCGGCTGCATCGTATACAATTCTTCCTTAAGGAAACCATTAAGGAATGCCATTTTGACATCCATTTGCCATGTTTCATAATCGTAGAATGCGGCAATTGCTAACATGATTCGGACGGACTTCAGCTTCGCTACCGGTGAGAAAGTCTCATCGTAGTCAACCCCTTGAACTTGTCGATAACCCTTAGCGACAAGCCGAGCTTTATAGATGGTCACATTACCATCCGCGTCTGTCTTCCTCTTAAAGATCCATTTATTTTCTATGGCTCGCCGTTCTACGGGCAAGTCAGTCAAAGGCCATACTTCGTTCTCATACATGGATCCTATCTCGGATTTCATGGCTTCTAGACATTTGTCGGAATCTGGGCCCGCCATCGCTTCTTCATAGTTCGAAGGTTCACCGTTGTCTAACAACATGATTTCCAAGACAGGGTTGCCGTACCACTCTGGTGCGGAACGTGTCCTTGTGGACCTTCGAATTTCAGTAGGAGCTTGATCAGAAGTATCTTGATCATCATCATTAACTTCCTCTCTAGTCGGTGCAGGCACCTCAGGAACATTTTCTTGAGTTGCGCCATTTTCCGGTTCAAGAGGTAATACTTCATCAAGCTCTTCTTTCCTCCCACTTACTTCTTTCGAGAGAAACTCTTTCTCTAGAAAGGACCCATTCTTGGCAACAAAGATCTTGCCTTCGGATCTGAGGTAGAAGGTGTACCCAATAGTTTCTTTTGGGTATCCTATGAAGACGCATTTTTCCGACTTGGGTTCGAGCTTTTCAGGTTGAAGTTTCTTGACATAAGCATCCGCATCCCCAAACTTTTAGAAACGACAGCTTAGGTTTCTTCCCAAACCATAATTCATACGGTGTCGTCTTAACGGATTTCGACGGAGCCCTATTTAAAGTGAATGCGGCAGTCTCTAAAGCATAGCCCCAAAAAGATAGCGGTAAATCAGTAAGAGACATCATAGATCGCACCATATCTAATAGAGTGCGATTACGACGTTCGGACACACCATTACGCTGAGGTGTTCCAGGCGGCGTGAGTTGTGAAACTATTCCACATTTTCTTAAGTGCGTGCCAAACTCGTGACTCAAGTATTCTCCTCCACGATCTGATCGTAGAAACTTGATTTTCCTGTCACGTTGATTTTCAACCTCACTCTGAAATTCCTTGAACTTTTCAAAGGTTTCAGACTTGTGTTTCATTAAGTAGATATACCCATACCTACTTAAATCATCAGTGAGGGTGAGAACATAACGATAGCCACCGCGAGCCTCAACACTCATTGGACCGCACACATCAGTATGTATGATTTCCAATAAGTTGGTTGCTCGCTCCATTGTTCCTGAGAACGGAGTCTTGGTCATTTTTCCCATAAGGCATGGTTCACACGTGTCAAATGATTCATAATCAAGAGACTCTAAAAGTCCATCTGCATGGAGCTTCTTCATGCGTTTGACACCTATGTGACCAAGGCGGCAGTGCCACAAGTATGTGGGACTATCATTATCAACCTTACTTCTTTTGGTACTCACATTGTGAACATGTGTAGCATCATGTTCGAGATTCATAAAGAATAAACCATTCACCATAGGAGCATGACCATAAAACATATCTCTCATATAAATAGAACAACCATTATTCTCGGATTTAAATGAGTAGCCATCTCGAATTAAACGAGATCCCGATACAATGTTCATGCTCAAAGCTGGCACTAAATAACAATTATTAAGGTTTAAAACTAATCCCGAAGGGAGATGCAGAGGCAGCGTGCCGACGGCGATCACATTGACCTTGGAACCATTCCCGACGCGCATCGTCATCTCGTCCTTTGCCAGTTTCCGCTTATTCCGCAGCCCCTGCTTTGAGTTACAAATGTGAGCAACTGCACCGGTATCAAATACCCAGGAGCTACTACGGGCACTAGTAAGGTACACATCAATTACATGTATATCACATATACCTTTTGTTTTGCCGGCCTTCTTATCCGCTAAGTACTTAGGGCAGTTCCGCTTCCAGTGACCGCTTCCCTTGCAATAAAAGCACTCAGTCTCGGGCTTGGGTCCATTCTTTGGCTTCTTCCCGGCAGCTTGCTTGCCGGGCGCGGCAACCTCCTTGCCGTCCTTCTTGAAGTTCTTTTTACCCTTGCCTTTCTTGAACTTAGTGGTTTTATTGACCATCAACACTTGATGTTCCTTCTTGACTTCTACCTCTGCTGATTTCAGCATAGCAAATACTTCAGGAATGGTCTTTTCCATCCCCTGCATATTGAAGTTCATCACAAAGCTCTTGTAGCTTGCTGGAAGCGACTGGAGGATTCTGTCAATGACCGCATCATCCGGGAGATTAACTCCCAGCTGAGTCAAGCGGTTATGTAACCCAGACATAGTGAGTATGTGCTCACTGACAGAACTATTTTCCTCCATCTTACAGCTGAAGAATTTGTCGGAGACTTCATATCTCTCGACCCGGGCATGAGCTTGGAAAACCATTTTCAGCTCTTCGAACATCTCATATGCTCCATGTCTCTCAAAACGCTTTTGGAGCCCCGGCTCTAGGCTGTAAAGCATACCGCACTGAATGAGGGAGTAGTCATCGGAACGTGCCTGCCAAGCGTTCATAACATCTTGTTCTGCAGGGAGAACAGGTGCGTCACCCAGCGGTGCTTGTAGGACATAATCTTTCTTGGCAGCTATGAGGATGATCCTCAGGTTCCGGACCCAGTCCGTATAGTTGTTGCCATCGTCTTTCAGCTTAGTTTTCTCTAGGAACGCGTTGAAGTTGAGGACTACGTTGGCCATTTGATCTACAAGACATATTGTAAAATATTTGGGACTAAGTTCATGATAATTAAGTTCAACTAATCAAATTATTAAAGAACTCCCACTTAGATTAGACATCCCTCTAGTCATCTAAGTATTACATGATCCGAGTTAACTAGGCCGTGTCCGATCATCACGTGAGATGGACTAGTCAACATCGGTGAACATCTTCATGTTGATCGTATCTTCTATACGACTCATGCTCGACCTTTCGGTCTTCTGTGTTCCGAGGCCATGTCTGTACATGCTAGGTTCGTCAAGTCAACCTAAGTGTTTGCTTGTGTAAATCTGTCTTACACCCGTTGTATGTGAACGTCTGAATAAAACACCCGATCATCACGTGGTGTTTTGAAACAGCGAACTGTCGCAACGGTGCACAGTTAGGGGGAACACTTCTTGAAATTAGTATGAGGGATCATCTTATTTACTACCGTCGTTCTAAGTAAACAAGATGCAAAACATGATAAACATCACATGCAATCAAATAATAAATGTGACATGATATGGCAAATATCACATAGCTCCTTTGATCTCCATCTTGGGGCTCCATGATCATCTTGTCACCGGCTTGACACCATGATCTCCATCATCATGATCTCCATGAAGTTGCTTGCCAACTATTACTTCTACTACTATGGCTAACGCGTTTAGCAGTAAAGTAAAGTAATTTACAAGGCGTTTCTCAATGACACGCAGGTCATATAAAAGAATAAAGACAACTCCTATGGCTCCTGCCGGTTGTCATACTCATCGACATGCAAGTCGTGATTCCTATTACAATAGCATGAACATCTCATACATCACATATAGATCATTCATCATTCATCACAACTTTGGTCATATCATATCACAAACCACTTGCTGCAAAAACAAGTTAGACGTCCTCTAATTGTTGTTGCAAGTTTTACGTGGCTGAATTAGGGTTCTAGCAAGAACGTCTTCTTACCTACGTTAAGGCCACAATGTGATTTGTCAACTTCTATTTACCCTTCATAAGGACCCTGTTCATCGAATCCGCTCCAACTAAAGTGGGAGAGACAGACACCCGCCAGCCACCTTATGCAACTAGTGCATGTTAGTCGGTGGAACCGGTCTCACGTAAGCGTACGTGTAAGGTTGGTCCGGGCCGCTTCATCCCACAATACCGCTGAATCAAGAAAAGACTAGTAACGGCAAGAAAGTTGACAAATCCATGCCCACAACCAATTGTGTTCTACTCGCGCAAGAAGAACTACGCATAGACCTAGCTCTAATACCACTGTTGGGGAACGTTGCAGAAAACAAAAAAATTTCCTACTCGTTTCACCAAGATCCATCTAGGAGTTCATCTAGCAACGAGTTATCGGATGCATCTACGTACCTTGTAGATCGCGAGCGGAAGCGTTCAAAGAACGGTGATGATGTAGTCGTACTCGAGGTGATCCAAATCACCGATGACCAAGCGCCGAACGGACGGCACCTCCGTGTTCAACACACGTACGGGACGGGAGACGTCTCCTCCTTCTTGATCCAGCAAGGGGAAAGGAGAGGTTGATGAAGATCCAGCAGCACAACGGCGTGGTGGTGGATGCAGGGCGTCACAGAAGCAGGGCTTCGCCAAGACTCCGAGGGAGAAACGTAACGGGGAGAGAGGGAGGCGCCAGGGGCTGGTGTGAAATCCCTCCTCTCCCCCCCACTATATATAGGGGTGCCATGGGGGGGCGCCGGCCCTAGTAGATGAGATCTACTAGGGGGGCGGCGGCCAAGGGGAGGTTTCCCTCCCCCCCAAGGCACCTAGGGGTGCCTTCCACCACATGGACTCTTCCATGGTGGAAACCCTAGGCGCATGGGCCTATAGGGGCTGGTGCCCTTGGCCCATGAAGGCCAAGGCGCACCCCCTACAGCCCATGTGGCCCCCCGGGACAGGTGGCCCCACCCGGTGGGCCCCCGGGACCCCTCCGGTGGTCCCGGTACAATACCGATAACACCGAAACTTGTCCCGATGCCCGAAACTGCACTTCCTATATATAATTCTTTACCTCCGGACCATTCCGGAACTCCTCGTGACGTCCGGGATCTCATCCGGGACTCCGAACAACATTCGGGTTACTCCATATACATATCCTCACAACCCTAGCATCACCGAACCTTAAGTGTGTAGACCCTACGGGTTCGGGAGACAAGCAGACATGACCGAGACGACTCTCCGGTCAATAACCAACAGCGGGATCTGGATACCCATGTTGGCTCCCACATGCTCCACGATGATCTCATCGTATGAACCACGATGTCGAGGATTCAATCAACCCCGTACGCAATTCCCTTTGTCAATCGATATGTTACTTGCCCGAGATTCGATCGTCGGTATCCCAATACCTCGTTCAATCTCGTTACCGGCAAGTCACTTTACTCGTACCGTAATGCATGATCCCGTTACCAGACACTTGGTCACTCTGAGCTCATTATGATGATGCATTACCGAGTGGGCCCAGTGATACCTCTCCGTCATACGGAGTGACAAATCCCAGTCTTGATCCATGTCAACCCAACAGACATTTTCTGAGATACCCGTAGTCTACCTTTATAGTCACCCAGTTACGTTGTGACGTTTGTTATACCCAAAGCACTCCTACGATATCCGGGAGTTACACGATCTCATGGTCTAAGGAAAAGATACTTTGACATTGGGAAACTCTAGCAAACGAACTATACGATCTTGTGCTATGTTTAGGATTGGGTCTTGTCCATCACATCATTCTCCTAATGATGTGATCTCGTTATCAATGACATCCAATGTCCATAGTCAGGAAACCATTACTACCTATTGATCAACGAGCTAGTCAACTAGAGGCTCACTAGGGACATGTCGGTGTCTGTTATTCACACATGCATTACGATTTCCGGATAACACAATTATAGCATGAATAAAGACAATTATCATGAACAAGGAAATATAATAATAATGCTTTTATTATTGCCTCTAGGGCATATTTCCAACAGAACCCGCCTTGCAATGCAGAACAATATGCGCGCCGGAATCATCGTCATTGAAGCCTGGTTTAGGGGCTACTGAGGGAGTCCTGGACTAGGGGGTATCCGGACAGCCGGATTATCATCGTCAGCCGGACTCCAAGACTATGAAGATACAAGATTGAAGACTCCGTCCCGTGTCCGGATGGGACTTTCCTTGGCGTGGAAGGCAAGCTTGGCGATACGGATATGTAGATCTCCTACCATTGTAACCGACTCTGTGTAACCCTAGCCCTCTCCGGTGTCTATATAAACCGGAGGGTTTTAGTCCATAGGACACATAACCATTACAACAATCATACCATAGGCTAGCTTCTAGGGTTTAGCCTCCTTGATCTCGTGGTAGATCCACTCTTGTACCACCCATATCATCAATATCAATCAAGCAGGAGTAGGGTTTTACCTCCATCGAGAGGGCCCGAACCTGGGTAAAAACATCGTGTCCCTTGTCTCCTGTTACCATCCGCCTACACGCACAGTTCGGGACCCCCTACCCGAGATCCGCCGGTTTTGACACCGACAACCGCTCTCAGCGGTAGTACCGCTCCGCAGGGCGGTAGTACCGCTTGCGGGCTTTGGCCGTAGTACCGCAGCTATTCTGCGCTACTACCGCCTCGATTCGAGACCGGTGTTTTCTCGTGTCGGGTTTTGCAGTACTAGAAGCGGTAGTAGAAGCGGTAGTACCGCTTCAAGCGGTAGTACCGCTCTTCTCCCACGGTAGTACCGCTCTGGGGCCAGGGCCCTGTCTTCCTCGCCAGTGCGGTAGTACCGCTGGGTAGGGAGCGGTAGTACCGCCCTGCCCTAGCGGTAGTACCGCTCTGTGCGGGGCTGCTCAGTGGGGTAACGGTTGGAATTGTTCCCCCACTATATAAAGGTGTCTTCTTCCTCCAAGTCGACCTACCTCTTCCCCCAAAGCTCCATTGTTGCTCCAAGCTCCATTTTCGCCCGATCTCTCTCCCTAGCCAATCAAACTTGTTGATTTGCTCGAGATTGGTTGAGAAGGCCCAGATCTACACTTCGACCAAGAGAAATTTTATTCCCCCCATTTATCCCTTGCGGATCTTGTTACTCTTGGGTGTTGAGCACCCTAGACAGTTGAGGTCACCTCGAAGCCATACTCCATTGTGGTGAATTTTCGTGGTGTTGTTGGGAGCCTCCAATTGTTGTGGAGATTGCCCAAACCTTGTTTGTAAAGGTTCGGTCGCCGCCTTCAAGGGCACCAATAGTGGAATCATGGCATCTCGCATTGTGTGAGGGCGTGAGGAGAATACGGTGGCCCTAGTGGCTTCTTGGGGAGCATTGTGCCTCCACACCGCTCTAACGGAGACGTACTTCCCTTTAAAAGGAAGGAACTCCGGTAACACATCCTCGTCTCCACTCTTGGTTATTTCGTGCCTTTACTTTTGCAAGCCTACTTGTTTTACATCCTTTGCTTGCATGTGTGCTAGTTGTTATTGCATCATATAGGTTGCTCACTTAGTTGCACATCTAGACAACCTATTTTGTTGCAAAGTTTAATTTGGTAAAGAAAAGCTTAAAAATTGTTAGTTGCCTATTCACCCCCCCTCTAGTCAACCATATCGATCCTTTCAGGTGTGTACAGCAAGGATGATTGTGGTAAACTAAAAATCAAAGACTCATATCATACAAGACGCTCCAAGTAAAACACATATCATGTGGTGAATAAAAATATAGCCTCAAGTAAAGTTACCGATAGACGAAGACGAAAGAGGGGATGACTTCCGGGGAATCCCCAAGCTTAGGCTTTTGGTTGTACTTGAATTTTACCTTGGGGTGCCTTGGGCATCCCCAAGCTTAGGCTCTTGCCACTCCTTACTCCATAATCCATCAAATCTTTACCCAAAACTTGAAAACTTCACAACACAAAACTCAACAGAAAATCTCGTAAGCTCCGTTAGTGCAAGAAAGCAAACCACCACTTTCAGGTACTGTAATGAACTCATTCTTTATTTATATAGGTGTTAAACCTACTGTATTCCAACTTCTCTATGGTTCATACCCCCCGATACTAGCGATAGATTCACCAAAATAAGCAAACAACAAACGAAAAACAGAATCTGTCAAAAACAGAACAGTCTGTAGTAATCTGTAACTTTCGAATACTTCTGGAACCATAAAAATTCTACCAAAATAGGAAATCCTATTCAATTTGTCTATTAATCTTACGCAAAAAGAATCAACTGAAACCACGTTTCTGTGATTTATTGAAATTATTCTCGTGCGAGCAAAAGTTTCTGTTTTTCAGCAAGATCAAATTAACTATCACCCAAGATAATCCTATAGGTTCTACTTGGCACAAAAACTAATTAAAACATGAAACTACATCTAAACAGAAGCTAGATGAATTAATTATTACTAAACATGAACGAAAACCAAGGAAGAAAAATAAAATTGGATTGCCTCCCAACAAGCGCTATCATTTAACGCCCCTAGCTAGGCATAAAAGCGAGTATAGATCTAAGTATTGCCATCTTTGGTATTCAATTCATAGGTGGCTCTCATAATAGATTCATAAGGTAAGTTGATTTTCTTACTAGGAAAGTGTTCCATGCCTTTCCTTAATGTAAATTGGAATCTAATATTTCCTTCCTTCATATCAATAATTGCACCAATCGTTCTAAGGAAAGGACTACCAAGAATACTAAGACATGAAAGATTGCAATCTATATCAAGAACAATAAAATCTACGGGCACATAATTCCTATTTGCAACAATAACAACATCATTAATCCTTCACATAGGTTTCATAATGGTGGAATCTGCAAGGTGCAAGTTTAAAGAGCAATCATCAAATTCACGAAAACCTAACACATCACACAAAGTTTTTGGAATCGTGGAAACACTAGCACCCAAATCACACAAAGCATAGCATTCATGATCTTTAATTTTACTTTTAATTGTAGGTTCCCACTCATCATAAAGTTTTCTAGGGACAGAAACTTCTAATCTAAGTTTTTCTTCATAAGATTGCATTAAAGCATCAACGATATGTTTAGTAAAAGCTTTATTTTGACTATTAGCATGAGGAGAATTTAGCATGGATGGCAACAAGTAAATACAATCTATTAAAGAATAATTATCATAATTAAATTCCTTGAAATCCAAAATAGTGGGTTCATTGCTATGTAAAGTTTTGACCTCTTCAATCCCACTTTTACCAATTTTTGCATCAAGATCTAAAACTCCGAATCATTGGGACGCATCTTAACAAAAGTTGACTCATCTCCAGTCCCATCATTATCAAGATTCATATTGCAAAACAAAGATTTAATAGGGTACACATCAATCACTTTTAGGTCTTCATCCCTATTATCATGAAAACTAGAAGAACACGCTTTTACAAAGCAAACTTTCTTAGCACGCATCCTAGCGGTTCTTTCTTTGCACCTATCAATGGTAATTCTCATGGCTTTGAGAGAGTCATTGATATCATGCTTAGGTGGGATAGATCTAAGTTTCAAAGAATCAACATCAAGAGAAATTCTATCCACGTTCCTAGCCAATTCATCAATTTTAGGCAATTTTTCTTCAAGCAAAGCATTGAAATTCTTTTGAGAAATCATAAACTCTTTAACACTAATCTAAAAATCAGAGGGCATCTTATTAAAATTTTCATAAGAGTTTTTGTAGGAATTACCATAATTATTAGAGGAATTACCAGGAAATGACCTAGGGTTGAAGTTTCCTCTATACGTGTTGTTACCAAAATTATTCCTACCAACAAAATTCACATCCATAGATTCATTATTATTATCAATCAAAGTAGACAAAGGCATATCATTAGGATCAATAGGAGCAATCTTATTAGCAAACAATTTCATAAGTTCATCCATCTTTCCACTCAAAACATTAATCTCTTCTATCGCATGAACCTTTTTACTAGTAGATCTTTCGGTGTGCCATTGAGAATAATTAACCATAATATTATCTAGGAGTTTAGTAGCTTCTCCTAAAGTGATTTCCATAAAAGTGCCTCCCGCGGCCGAATCTAATAGATTTCTAGAAGCAAAATTCAATCCGGCATAAAACATTTGTATGATCATCCATAAATTTAAACCACGTGTAGTGCAATTGCAAATCATTAATTTCATCCTCTCCCAAGATTGTGCAACATGCTCATGATCAAGTTGCTTAAAATTCATAATATCGTTTCTAAGAGAGATGACCTTAGAGGGAGGAAAATACTTAGAGATAAAAGCATCTTTGCACTTATTCCATGAATCAATACTATTTTTAGGCAAAGATGAAAACCAAGTTTTAGCATGATCTCTAAGTGAAAATGGAAATAGATTCGATTTAACAATATCATTATCCACATCTTTCTTCTTTTGCATATCACACAAATCAACAAAGTTGTTTAGATGAGTAGCGGCATCTTCACTAGGAAGGCCAGATAATTGATATATCATGACAAGATTCAACAAAGCAGCATTAATTTCACAAGATTCAGTATAGGTAAGAGGAGCAATTGGAGTGCTATAAAATCATTGTTGTTGGTATTGGAGAAATCACACAATTTAGTATTATCTTGAGCCATCGTGATAAACAATCCAACACACAAGCACACAAGAGGCAAGCGAAAAAGAGGCGTACGGGAAAGAGAGGGCGAATAAAACGGCAAGGGTGAAGTGGGCAAGAGGAAAATGAGAGGCAAATGGCACATAATGTAATGCGAGGAATAACAATTTGTGATGGGTACTTGGTATGTCTTGACTTGTGCGTAGACTCCCCGGCAACAGCACCAGAAATCCTTCTTGCTACCTCTTGAGCATGCATTGGTTTTCCCTTGTAGAGGAAAGGGTGATGCAACAAAGTAGCATAAGTATTTCCCTCAGTTTTGAGAACCAAGGTATCAATCCAGTAGGAGGCTACACGCAAATCCCTCGTACCTGCACAAACAAATAAGAACCTTGCAACCAACGCGATAAAGGGGTTGTCAATCCCTTCACGCCACTTGTAAAAGTGAGATCTGATAGAGATAGTAATAAGATAAATATTTTTGGTATTTTTATGATATAGACTGGAAAGTAAAATTGCAAAATAAAATAGATCGGAAACATATATGATGGAAAATAGACCTGGGGCCATATGTTTCACTAGTGGCTTCTCTCAAGATAGCATAAGTATTATGGTGGGTGAACAAATTACTATCGAGCAATTGATAGAAAAGTGCATAGTTATGAGAATATATAGGCATGATCATGTATATAGGCATCACGTCCACGACAAGTAGATCGAAACGATTCTGCATCTACTACTATTACTCCACACATCGACCGCTATCCAGCATGCATCTAGAGTATTAAGTTCATAAGAACAGAGTAACACATTAGGCAAGATGACATGATGTAGAGGGATAAACTCAAGAAATGTGATATAAACCCCATCTTTTTATCCTCGATGGCAACAACACAATACGTGCCTTGCTGCCCCTACTATCACTGGGAAAGGACACCACAAGATTGAACCCAAAGCTAAGCACTTCTCCCATTGCAACAAAGATCAAGCTAGTAGTCCAAACCAAACGGATAATTCGAAGAGACTTGCAAAGATAACCAATCATACATAAAAGAATTCAGTGGAGATTCAAATATTGTTCATAGATAATCTTGATCATAAACCCACAATCCATAGGATCTCGACAAACACACCGCAAAAGAATTACATCGAATAGATCTCCAAGAAGATCGAGGACAACTTTGTATTGAGATCCAAAGAGAGAGAAGAAGCCATCAAGCTAATAAATATGGACCCGGAGGTCTGTGGTAAACTACTCACACTTCATCGGAGAGGCTATGGTGTTGATGTAGAAGCCCTCCGTAATCGATTACCCCTCCGGCGGAGCGCCGGAAAAGGCCCCAAGATGGGATCTCACGGGTACAGAAGGTTGCAGCAGTGGAAATAGGGTTTCATGGTGCTTTTGGATGTTTTCAGGGTATGTGAGTATATATAGGCAAAGGAAGTCGGTTAGGGGAGCCACGAGGGGCCCATGAGGGTGGGGGGCGCACCTACCTGCCTCGTGGCCGCCTCATTTCTTTCTTGATGCCCACTCCAAGTCTCCTGGATTGCGTTTGTTCCAAAAATAACTCTCCTGAAGCTTTCATTCCGTTTGGACTCCGTTTGATATTCCTTTTCTGCGAAACACTGAAATAGGGGAAAAACAGCAATTTGGGCTGGGCCTCCGGTTAATAGGTTAGTCCCAAAAATAATATAGAAGTGTATAGTAAAGCCCATTAAATATCCAAAACAGGTAATATAACAGCATGGAACAATAAAAAATTATAGATACGATGGAGACGTATGAACCCTCGAACCCTCGACCCCCTCCCGCATCCTCATGTCGAAGTTATAGGGGAGGGGTATATCGCCCCCCCCCCCCCCTCATGTCGAAGTTATCGGGGAGGTTGTATATCGGCAACAACATACCCGATAAAAAATAAGAAGAGGAAGAAGAAAAAAAAAGAGGAGAAGAAGAAAGGAATAGAGGAGAAGATCGAAGAAAAAAAAGAAGAAAAAAAAAGAGGAGAAGAAGAAAGGAATAGAGGTGAAGAAAAAAAATAGAAATTACTCTATTTTTTCTTCTTCTCTTCTATTCCTTTCTTCTTCTCCTCTTTTTTTCTTTTTTCTCTTCTTATTTATTTCTCCTTCTCTTCTTCCTCTCCTCTTCTTCTCCTTTTTCTTCTCCTTCTTCCTCTTCTTATTTTCCTTTTTCCACTCCTTCTTTTTCTTCTTCTTCCTTCTTCCTTCTTCCTTATTTCTTCGTTTTCCTTATTTTACTTTTTCCTCTAAACTAACCTAAAATGCACTAACCTAAAATTGATATCTACTAATTAACAACCTAAATAAAAAAATTAATACATATATGAAAAAACATCATATGAAAAAAAACATCATATGCACAAAAAACATCATATAAAAAAAACTATCAACACATCACATATATGAAAAAAAAATATCGGAAGGCTGCCGGACTGTGGGGCGGCACGACGATGGCGTCGGGGCAGCGGTGGCGTGGGGCGGTGCGGGGGCGTGATGGCGTCGGGGCGGCGCGGGGAGGTGATGGCGACGGCGTCGGGACGGTGACAGCGCGGGGTGGCGCGCGGCAACGGCGTCGAGGCGGCGCGGGGTGGTGACGTCGCGGGGCACGGGCGGCGACGCACGCGGTGACGGCGTCGGGGCGGCGCGAGGAGGTGATGGCGACGACGTCAGGATGGTGACGGTGCAGGGTGGCGCGCGGCGAAGGCGTCGGGGCGGCGCGGGGTGGTGATGGCGCGGGGCGCAGGCGGCGACGGGGGCGGCGATGACGTCGACGGGGCGAGCTCGGGTAGCCTGGCGGCGGCGTCGGGGCGGGGCAACTTCAGAGATGAAAATGAAAAACGCTAAGTGTTTGCTTATATAGCAAAGCCATTGGTCCCGGTTTGTGGCACAAACCGGGACCAATGACCCCCTTTAGTCTCGGTTGGTGCCACCGACCGAGACCAAAGGTCTCTTTTCAGTAGCCCAAAGGGAGGGAAGCAGAGGCCTTTGGTCCCGGTTGGTGGCACCAACCGGGACTAAAAGTGGGGCATTGGTCCCGGTTGGTGCAACGAACCGAGACCAATGCTGCCCTTTAGTCCCGGTTGGTGCCACCAACTGGGACCAATGGCCTTGTGCTTCCCACGTCAAAAGTTTAGTCCCACCTTGCTAGTTGAGAGAGCTCGAGAGTGGTTTATAAGCGCTGCTACGCCCACCCTCTCGAGCTCCTCTCAATTGCAGGCTTTCGTGCCTAACCTGTCACTGTGTGCCTGTGGGCCTACTGGGCCTGCTGCGGGCCTGAATCCTAGCCCATGATTGGGTTTCTAGTCGTATTCAGGCCGTGGTGGCCCAGTAGGTGGCACTTTTTTTGCTTTATTTATTTTATTTTGTTTCTACTTATTGTTGCTGTTTTTATTTATTTTATTAAAGTTTATTTATTTTACTTTATTAAAGTTTATTTTCTTTCTACTTATTTATTAAAGTTTATTTTATTTCTACTTATTAATTTTATTTTGTTTCTACTTATTTATTTTCTTTTCTTTTTTGCTTTTTTATTTATTTTATGAAAATTCTATTTTGCTTTTAATGTTTTGAACAGAAAATACTTTGATAATTTTAGATGAATAAATTTTATATAATTTTAGTTTCAATAATACTAGAGGTTTATAAAAGCTTTTTGGTTGATTCCTTTAGCTATTAGAGTTTCATTAAAGTTTTCTAGTTCATTATTTTTTCTTTATTTTCTTTTCTTTTTTGCTTTTTTATTTATTTTATGAAAATTCTATTTTGCTTTTAATGTTTTGAACAGAAAATACTTTGATAATTTTAGATGAATAAATTTTATATAATTTTAGTTTCAATAATACTAGAGGTTTATAAAAGCTTTTTGGTTGATTCCTTTAGCTATTAGAGTTTCATTAAAGTTTTCTAGTTCATTCTTTTTTCTATTAGAGTTTCATTAAAGTTTTCTAGTTCATTTTTTTAGTTTACTATTTTTGCTATTAGAGTTTCATAAAAGTTTCCCATTTCATTCTTTTTTATAGTAGTTTATTCTTTGAGCTAAATGACCCGGAAATTGAAAAGCATTTCCAATGAACTCTGAAAAGGTTGAAAGTTGGCATGGCATCATCATTTCACCCACATAGCATGTGCTAAAAAGTTGAGAGGGTTACGGCAAAAACTGGATGCGCTTCGTGTACAAAACGGACTATTTGTTTCAAGGTATAAGGGTTTTGGACGAAAACTCGTCTGTTACAATAGGCATTTCATTTCTTCACATGTAAGGGCAGTGATATTCTAGATCAAAGGCATCATAATAATAGTCGTGGAGAGAAAGTATTCACTTTTTCTTCGCTTCAATCCTTTGCTTATTGTGCCGTAACCATGGATAATCTTCATCGTTTAACAGGGTGCTTGGGTCAGCCTTGACTTTGAAGGGAGGAATTTCATGAAACTTTTCATAATCTTCGGATATGTCTGTCTTGCCCTCCACTCCCGCGATGTCTCTTTTTCCTAAAAGAACTATCTGGCGCCTTGGCTCATTGTATGATGTGTTCGCTTCCTTATCTTTTCTTTTTCTCGGTTTGGTAGACATGTCCTTCACATAGAAAACCTGCGCCACATCATTGGCTAGGACGAACGGTTCATCTGTGTACCCAAGATTGTTCAGATCCACTGTTGTCATTCCGTACTGTGGGTCTACATGTACCCCACCTCCTGACAGATTGACCCATTTGCACTTAAACAAAGGGACCTTAAAATCATGTCCGTAGTCAAGTTCCCATATGTCCACTATGTAACCATAATATGTGTCATTTCCCCTCTTGGTTACTGCATCAAAGCGAACACCTCTATTTTTGTTGGTGCTCTTTTGATCTTGGGCGATTGTGTAAAATGTATTCCATTTTATCTCGTATCCTTTGTAAGTCAATACAGTCGAAGTTGGTCCCCTGGACAACGAGTACAACTCATCACAAACAGTGTTGTCACCTCTGAGACGTGTTTCCAACCAACTGGCGAAAGTCCTGATGTGTTCACATGTAATCCAGTCGTCATACTGCTCTGGGTGTCTAGAGCGCAGACACTTCTTGTGTTCATCGACATACGGGGTCACCAAGGTAGAGTTCTGTAGAACTGTGTACTGTGCCTGAGACTAAGAATGCCTGTCCCTGCATATTATTGAGTCCCCTCCAAGCGTTCCTTTTCCAGTCAATCCCCACTCATACCGCGATTTAGGGAGACCAGTCTTATTAAGGCCATGAATGAAGTCAACACAAAATCCAATGACATCCTCTGTTTGATGGCCCATGGAGATGCTTCCTTCTGGCCTAGCACGGTTATGGACATATTTCTTTAGGACTCCCATGAACCTATCAAAGGGGAACATATTGTGTAGAAATACGGGGCCCAGAATGACAATCTCGTCGACTAGATGAACTAGGACATGCGTCATGATATTGAAGAAGGATGGTGGGAACACCAGCTCGAAACTGACAAGACATTGCGCCACATCACTCCTTAGCCTTGGTATGATTTCTGGATCGATCACCTTCTGAGAGATTGCATTGAGGAATGCACATAGCTTCACAATGGCTAATCGGACATTTTCCAGTAGAAGCCCCCTCAATGCACCTGGAAGCAGTTGCTTCATAATCATGTGGCAGTCATGAGACTTTAGGTTCTGGAACTTTTTCTCTGGCATATTTATTATTCCCTTTATATTCTACGAGAAGCCAGACAAGACCTTCATACTGAGCAGGCATTCAAAGAAGATTTCCTTCTCTTCTTTGGTAAGAGCGTAGCTGGCAGGACCTTCATACTGCTTTGGAGGCATGCCCTTTTTTCGTGCAAACGTTGCAGGTCCTCCCGTGCCTCTGGTGTATCTTTTGTATTCCCATACACGCCCAAGAAGCCTAGCTGGTTCATGCAAAGGTTCTTCTTCACGTGCATCACGTCGATTGAAGAGCGGACCTCTAGGTCTTTCCAGTAGGGTAGGTCCCAAAATATAGATTTCTTCTTCCACATGGGTGTGCGTCCCTCAGCGTCATTCGGAACAGATAGTCCGCCGGGACCCTTTCCAAAGATTACGTGTAAATCATTGACCATAGCAAGTACGTGATCACCGATACGCATGGCGGGCTTCTTTCGGTGATCTACCTCGCCTTTCAAATTCTTGCCTATCTTTCCACATTGATGGTTGGTCGGAACAAATCAACGATGGCCCAGGTACACATTCTTCCTGCATTTGTCCAGGTATATACTTTTGGTGTCAGCTAAACAGTGCATGCATGTGTGGTATCCCTTGTTTGTCTATCCTGAAAGGTTACTGAGAGCGGACCAATCGTTGATGGTTACAAACAGCAACCCATGTAGGTTAAATTCCTCCTGTTTGTGCTCATCACACACACGTACAATGTTTCCATTCCACAGTTGTAAAAGCTCTTCAACTAATGGACTTAGGTACACATCAATTTTGTTGCCAGGTTGCTTAGGGCCTTGGATGAGAACTGGCATCATAATGAACTTCCGCTTCATGCACATCCAAGGAGGAAGGTTATACATACATAGAGTGACGGGCCAGGTGCTGTGATTGCTGCTCTGCTCCCCGAAAGGATTAATGTCATCCGTACTTAAACCAAACCATCTGTTCCCCGTGTCACCTCAAACTCAGCCGGGTACTTTCTCTCGATTTTTCTCCACAGCGACCCATCAGCGGGTGCTCTCAACTTCCCGTCTTTCTTACAGTCCTCACTGTGCCATTGCATCAACTTGGCATGCTCTTTGTTTCTGAAAAGGCATTTCAACTGTGGTATTATAGGAGCATACAACATCACCTTGGCAGGAACCCTCTTCTAGGGGCGCTCGCCGTCAACATCACCAGGGTCATCTTGTCTGATCTTATACCGCAATGTACCGCATACCGGGCATGCGTTCAAATCCTCGTATGCACCATGGTACAGGATGCAGTCATTAGGGCATGCATGTATCTTCTGCACTCCAATCCTATAGGGCATACAACCTTCTTTGCTGCATACATACTGTCGGGCAATTCGTTATCCTTTGGAAGCTTTTTCTTCAATATTTTCAATAGCTTCTCAAATCCTTTGTCAGACACACCATTCTCTGCCTTACACTGCAGCAATTCCAGTACGGTACCGAGCTTTGTGTTGCCATCTTCGCAATTGGGGTACAAACCTTTTTTGTGATCCTCTAACATGCGATCGAACTTGAGCTTCTCCTTTTGACTTTTGCACTGTCTCCTTGCATCAACAATGACCCGGCGGAGATCATCATCGGGCACATCGTCTAATTCCTCTTGATCTTCAACAGCTTCCCCCGTTGCAGCATCACCGTATTCAGGGGGCACATAGTTGTCATCGTCCTCTTCTTCTTCGCTGTCTTCCATCATAACCCCTATTTCTCCGTGCTTGATCCAAACATTATAGTGTGGCATGAAACCCTTATAAAGCAGGTGGCTGTGAATGGTTTTCGAGTCAGAGTAAGACTTCTATTCCCACATATAGGGCATGGACAACACATAAAACCATTCTGCTTGTTTGCCTTAGCCACTTCGAGAAAATTATGCACGCCCTTAATGTACTCGGAGGTGTGCCTATCACCGTACATCCATTGTCGGTTCATCTGCGTGCATTATATATAATTAAGTGTGTCAAAAACCATTATAGAACATCATGAATAGATAATTAAGTGACCAAATTAATATAAGTTCATCATCACATTAAAACCAAAGTACATACATAGTTCTCATCTAACAACATATAGCTCTCCAGAGCATCTAATTAATTAAACCATACATTGAAACTATGTAAAACATTTCAATGCAAAAACAAATGCGATCATAATCGCAACAAAGGTAACAATTTATCCAACGGCATAATGATACCAAGTCTCGGTATGAATGGCATATTTTCTGATCTTTCTAATCTTCAAGCGCCTTGCATCCATCTTGATCTTGTGATCATTGACGACATCCGCAACATGCAACTCCAATATCATCTTCTCCTCCTCAATATTTTTATTTTTTCCTTCAAGAAATTGTTTTCTTCTTCAACTAAATTTAACCTCTCGACAATAGGGTCGGTTGGAATTTCCGGTTCACATACCTCCTAGATAAATAAAATCTATGTCACGTTGGTCGGCATAGTTGTCATAAACATTAAATGAAACAAATAGTTATAAAGATAATATATACCACATCCGAATCATAGACAAGGCGAGGGCCGACGGGGGCGAATACCAAAACCATCGCACTATATAATAAGAAGCAATAATAAAAGTAAGAACATTATACAAGTATCTATCTAAACATACAACTAAGAATTTTTTCCTTTCAGAAAGAAGATAAGAACAAGAGGCTCACCACGGCGGTGCCGGCGACGAGATCGGCGCAGGCGATCGACGACGGTGACGACGGGGACGGGACGTGCCGCTAAACCTAGACAAATATTGAGGAAAATGGAGCTTGGAGGTCGAGCTTGGAGAGGAGAAAGCTTAAGTAGTGTGGCTCGGGCATTCCATCGAACACCTCGTGTGCATAGGAGGTGAGCTAGAGCACCACAAAGTCCTCTCCCCTCGCCGGCCAGAAAAAACAGAGCAGTGTGCTCTGCTCTTACGCGAGGGGGTATATATAGGCACATCATTGGTCCCGGTTCATGGCTTGAACTGGTACTAAAGGACACCCTTTGGTCCCGGTTCAAGCCACCAACCAGGACCAATGGTGGTGGACCAGGAGCGAGGCCCATTGGTCCCGGTTCGTCCCACCAACCGGGACCAAAGGGGCCATATGAACCGGGACCAATGCCCCCACGAGGCCCGGCAGGCCCCCTGGCCTCACAAACCGGGACCAATGCCCCCATGGGTCCCGGTTCGTGACTGAAACGGGACTAATGGGCTTATCTGGCCCAAATGAAAGCCATGTTTTCTACTAGTGTAACTAAACATGATAGAATGACATACTTCAAAATATGATGACTACGTAAACAGGATGACATGATATAACTATACGATGTGTCTATTAAAGTGGTTGGTATGCCACAATTCACAAACATGCTATTGATGTAAACATGATGGCATGATATAATTCACGGATAGAATGACATAATTCAAAATATGATGACTATATAAACAAGATGAGATGATATAACTAAATTATGTCTTTAGAAAATGGGTTGGCATGCCATAATTCAGATACATGCTGTCTATGTAAACATCATGGCATGATATAATTCAAATATATGATTTATATACTAAGATAGTGAGTAGAGGGCAATCGCATATATGATGTGTCAACTAAGGAGATGGCATTCAATATTGTGTATATGATGTAAAAACTAAGCATTGGAAGACAAAATATGCATGATATGAGTAATATAACCCTGCCAAGTTTGAGTATACACCTCAGGGGGATAATAGGACTGGTCATCTGCCTCTGAATCCTCCTCTAAGGAGCTATCTATAACCAGTAACATATCTGCTTCAGCAGGTAGCATTGTCTGCTCTGAAGACCTTGTTTTCACTCCAGATTTCTCCATCACCAATTCAAATGGTTGATGCACAGGAAGAGTAGTTGAATATACAAACATTGTCGACAAATGCAATGAGTAATACAAAAAAGGACGACATGATATAATTCACATATATGACGCTTGGCTAAACAGCATGGCATTGCATAATTCACATACATAATGCCTTGCAATAAGATAGCATTGCATAATTCACATACATAATGTCTCGCAACAAGATGGCATTGCATAATTCACATATATAATGTCTTGCAACAAGATGGCATTACAAAATTCACATACATGATAATTAGACACTAAACAGGTGGCATTCACACAAAGCATGTCTAAACTAAGCAATTGACATGCCAATGCAAGACACCATATGGACGTTATGAGCAATATAACCATGCCAAGTTAGAGCATGCACCTCAGGGGGGGGGAAATAGGACTAGTCATCTATCTCTGAATCCTCCTCTGAGGTGCTATCCGTAACCAGCAAGACATGCGCTTCGTCAGATAGCATTGTCTGCTCCGAAGACCTTGTTTCCACTCTAGGTTTTTCCATGGCCGTGTTGAATGGCTGATGCACATGAAGAGTAATTGAATGTACAAATATTGTTAACAAATTTAAACGTATGAAAAAAATGATGGCATGATATAATTCACATATAAGATGACTGGCTAACCAGAGTGGCATTGGAAAATTCACATATATGATGCTGGCTAAACAAGATGGCATTGCATGATTCACATATATGATAAAGAAATGAAACAGATGGCATTCACACAAAGCATGTCTAAACTAAGCAGATGACATATTTGATGTATAATGTAAGCAATGCAAGGCTCCATATGCATGATATTACCAACATCAGCATGCCAAGTTAGAGCAAAGTCCTCAGGGGGTAAATAGGAGTGGTCTTCTCCTTCTGAATCCCCCTCAGAATAGTTATCTTCCTCTTGATTACAATCAAAAATGGGTGGAGGGGGCTGCCTTTGCGCCCATCATGGAGCGACGTCTGCATGAAATTTTATTGCCACGCAAGGCTCGTCTCTTTTGCTCTACATGTTTAGTTCCATTGTGTACAATAACTGACATGCATAGGAATAAAACATAGTGAGATTATGTAAGGAGTGCATGCACAAATCCAGAGTGATGGTAGCAAACTATGGATAGACCCAAAAACCAATGATAGCAGGCAGATAATAGCTTTAGTTAAAAATACAGATAATGGCTCCTTTAATGTTTGTTTCCACCCAACATGAAACTCATAGTAAACACCCGAGATTAACAAGATAGTAGACAGATAGTATTGATTGTTTCCCCAATATGTACCCCACAACCATTTAAAAACTCAAGGTTGAGCATTAGTTTGGACCTGACTCGAAGTCCAATAGGTGAACAGGACGATAAAGTAGCATGTTATCCTATTAAGCGATGCATAACGTAAGTAGACACGAAAGAGTGTGACCTCTCTTGCGGACCCGTGTAGTCCTGAAGGTCATCTGCTCAGTTGATGATGGTAATGCACTTGTCGTGGTTTTCGGCGGCAGGGAAGAAGATCTGAGGCGGCAAAAGACAGTCTGGAGGTCAGATCCCTGCTGTGGTGAACCATTCCATCGTTGGAGCAGCTGAGCTGGGGTGGAACACATCGCAACAGGGGCAAGACAAACCACACAAGGTTTTCTTTGACACATATCTGTAACAGAAGTAATTTTGTAAGGGCTTGTTTGAATTTGAGGATTCTAAAAATGCAGGGATAGGAAATACACAAGAATAGAACAAGAATGCACATGCAAAACAGAGAATTTAAAAACATAGGATTTCTGCCAATCTAGGTGTTTGGTTCACAAGAATTGGAAGATCACAGGATGCAAAGAAGCATGGTGAGATTAAGTCAAACCACAAGAAAATGTACGGTTATAATGCTATTATGCTACTATCTCTTAGTCTTGTGCTTCATGAATAGGAATTTGAAAAGGAGAACAAGTGGATATTAAAATTGCTACGTTTTTTCTTTCAAGGAGACACTAAAGGAACAAATCCTATATTTTTCCTTTGCTCCATTCCTTTGAATCAAATGCATGAATAGTAGTATCATAGGAAATTTTCCAACTCCTATGTTTTTCGTTCACTTTTCCTTTCAAGCACTGGCGATTCTAGTAGGCAGGCATGAGCAGGGAAAATCCTACACTCAAAAACGTTTTTGTGCTACTTCTACTACTTTGGACCCAGGCCACTGCCCTACTAACTCAACTCCCAGGCCCATCTACAAATGCACAGCTCAAACGCGCTAAATAATGATGGAGTTCAAGAGAGTCCATCACGGATAGCTAAGTTGCCTGGCACCTCACTGCTTGTCATATAGTAGGAGAAACTAATCGTATTTCACGTTACTACGTGTGCTCAGTGGATAGTAACAACGAGATGCAACAAGTGTACAACCTCTTTGGCGAAGCCATGTCGATCTCAGAGTGATTGGGTTGGTCGGTGAGGATGCTCCAGCTGATTTGGCTGTCAGAGGAGGGGAAGAAGATCTTAGGCGTATGGAGATGGAGCCCGGGGTACTGCTCCACTATGATGGAGGGTTTCATCATTGGAGCAGCTCCAGTGAGTTGTACGACGGCGAGGCTGAAGCAGGACAAGAGAGACAATGTTAACCTGAGTGGAATTCTAATAGCATCTCCAATAGATGACGTAAAATACATAACCAAAGTGCTAGATGTAAAATACATCAGCCACTCATCTCTGAACTTAACTGCCAAAAATGAATTTAACTGTTGAAACTAAAATTTGATGTCCGAACTGAATTTTACTATCGAAACGGAACGCACTAGTAGCAGAAAAGCAGTAGCAGCAGCAGCCGCGCCCAGAGCAGCAGCGCGTGCGAGAGCCGGGTCAGCTGGTCATGTAGCAGCATCTCGGGTAGCAGCTATAGGGGCTCGAGGGAGAGCAGGATCTGCTGCTCGTGTAGCAGCAGCGCATGCAAGAGTAGACCAGCAGCGCAAGCAAGAGCAAGAGCGAGAGCAGCAGCACAAGCAAGAGCAAGAGCGAGAGCAGCAGTGCGAGCAAGAGCAGACCAGGTCGGGGACCAAGAGCAACAGCAGAGCAGTAGCGCGAGCGAGAGCCAGAGCAGCAACAGCTCCTACTAATGTGGACGTCGTCGCCATGGGAGCGACGTCATGGAGGAAGTGGCCGGCGACCCCACCATGGATGGAGCCGCTCCATGTCGGCTCGGAACCGAGCATCGGCAGCACCATGAGATCGAATCAAGAAGAAAATATGGCGATTAGTGTAGAACCTCTTTGGTGGTGCCTATTAAGCCTAAGTTTCATCCGAGGAAATGGTGATGATGATGCTCTTCCGGTGGTGTAGGCGAAGACGGGGGTGTGGGAATGGAGTTGGCGGGAAAGACGAGGGGAACATCGGGGTAACTCCTTGGAGGTGAAGGACGGGGTGGATGAACCGGCAGGATGACAAGATCGACAACGGATCCTCATTGAGTGTGGTGGATGAGGGACGTCGAGGTGTTTTTGTGGACGATGTCGTCGGGGTAGAGGCTCCGGCTGGGTGGAGGACGGAGGAGGGTGTGGGGCTTCGCGGGTTTTTGCGGCCTTGGTGCACGGATGGGTGGGAAGATGGGATGGGAGGGGGAACCGTGGCTTAGGGACGCGCTTGTCTGAAATGTGGGGTAAGTTACGAAAGTACCCCCACCGATTTGACCTAGGCGGTTCTTTCGGTTCAGGGGTATCACGGGCATTTTGTGTGTTGGGATTTCGCATGAGGTGGGAGTTTTCGTGAACATTGTAATTATGGGATTGCAAGGCGCGGGTTCAGATGGAGGGAGTTTCCGGAGCACAGCGATACAAAGATATATATTAAATATTTTGGGGTAACAAGGCGCGGGTTGAAATTTCCGGACAAGCCTAACGTGTATTGTACCAAATCAATTCGCACCACACAAGAGAGTCTAGTCCCGTTTACTGTACCAAATCAATTCGCACTACAAATGCCATTCAAAACTTTGAATTCATGTTATGTTCAATTAAAATATTTCGCTACGTGTATAATGCATGCAACCTGCTGCTCAAATGAATGTTTTAGTGCATTCCAAACGTATATACTACCCTTCAATATGAACTAAATTTGAATTTGTTTCTCTATTTGATTAAGATCTACAATCATGATAGCTTTCAAGTTAAACCATTTGAATTCATTTCTCTATTTTAATAAGGTCTACAATCATCATTATTGTCAAGTTAAACCATCGTTTGTATACTATCTTCACAACACACTGCATGATACTGTCGAGTTAGATATGAACTATGTGTACTATATGAACTCAAATTTGATTTTTTGAATCCACTTTATGTTGATTTCAAATCACAGTACATTTCAAGCTCTAGCTAGATCTTCATAATCTAAACCATGTCTCATATGTCTAATGTGTTCATCACATAATGTATGGTGCCCATCCCCCTACGCCTAGCTAGCACTAACTTTCTCTCGTGCATGCACACGCCCTCCTCGCCCTCCCCCTCCCTCAGCATTCTATCCATCGCGCACATTCATTTTTTTCTTTAGGTCGTTCTCCCATGGTCTCCACAATGACACACACTGATCGATAAACCTCTCCAGCGATGTCTACCAACCACATACACATGCACCTTCCATCTCCTCCTTTCTATGTCCATGCCTCGTGTCTCTCATATGGTCCTGCACACGTGTAAACTCTCGTCCCTCTTTTCGTCGATCTCACAATCGCACACTCCTCCCCCTATCTAGCTAGTAGGCCTCTTGTACCACCTCCTAGCTCCATTCTCTCTGTCTATTCATCTCGTTGGGCCTTATTTGCCTCTAACAAATGGTTGTACACCGACTGATCTCCCGCTATACATATAGCTAGCTAGGTCGTTATAACTCGTTTTGCCCATGCGTTGATCGATCTACCTCATTAGTTATGTCTCTTCCTTCCTCCTATACACAACAATTGATCTACCGATCTAGTTAGCTCCGCTTACCAAACACATGGTCCCCCTTCATTATCCATGCATGCCTCCCAACACATCTATCACGCACACGCATACGCAGAAACACATCCTCACTCTTATTCATAATATTGTAGTTCTACCCTCAGTTTGTCTAGTAGGCCTCCCCACCATCTTCGAGAAGCAACTCCACCACCCATCCAGCAGTCTACCCCTCCCTCCCCCCCCCTCTCTCTCTCTCTCTCTCTCTCTCTCTCTCTTTGTCCCAACCTATTTCTCGTCCTTCACTTATGTATGGATGTCGACTGATCTCCCTCAAGACATAGCTGGGTCTGTCCTTCTTAACACATATACGGGTCGATCTACCTCTCTAGTTATGTCTCTTCCTCCCCCTCTCCCCCCCCACACACCGATACATCGAGCGCTCTAATCATGTCTCCCTGCTCTAGTCATGTCTCCCTGCCACACACAAACTTGCCATGTGCCGTCTGACGTTCCGGTAGGTCAGTCGCCCTATATCTTTGACTTGCACACACACACACACAATTTTGATGGCTCTCTTCATCGATCTCGCACCCACCCACTTGATCCTCTCTTTGACTCTATCAATATCTATGACCCCTCTCTCTCTTCTCGTGGATCGCCCCCTCTATATATGATATAGACATGCCTCTATATCACACACATTGCATGTGTAAAAATGTTGTTTGAGATATCATCGACACATATTCCCACAAATACATTCATGAAATCACCCCCAACAAAAAATACTCACGAACGCACATGCCATCTATCTAGGTTTGTATATCTCTCACACACAACCACGTAGCTGGGGGTGTGGACGAAGAGAAGAGGTGCACGCACGGCGCACGTACTCCCGTCTCTTTCCCAACCACACCCGCGTGGGTACACGATAGAGCTCATTTCTGTACAAAAAGGCAGCCCACGTGGTAATTTGACACATGTACTGGTTGTCCACTTGAAGGAGGATCGTGTACCACGGATGAACAAACAAATTGTGACTTGATGCGTTATGTTAAAAAAAGAGGCAAACCATGTGGGGCCTACCTTAGAGGCAAGGCTCTATACACTGGAGATTCTCTGTACGTATTACTTTTGATGTGTCCCGTCAACTCGCAGAACGAGGAGAAGCTTTCTTAGTACGTCGTCTCCCCCTCCCACGAGCGCGGTAGCTCGCAGAGTCGCAGGACGAGGAGAAGCTTGCTCACTACGCCTACGTCCGCTCCCTCGCCCACGCGCGCGGTGGCTCACAGGACGAGGAGAAAATTTTACTACTCCCTCCGTTACTCCTCATCCCTACCTTGGTTAGAGAGATTATAATATTGTTTGAAATAATGTCTTTTACTAGTAGATTTCAATATGAGCTACTAGTACATACTCCAAACACTAATGTATATAAACGTATTTTAGAGTGTAGATTCACTCGTTTTACTCCATATGTAGTCCATATTGAAATGGGCGTACTAGTACGCACTCTCCCTCGCCCCTCACCCCTCACTCGACCCTCGCCCACGTGTTGGACATGCAACAATTAATTCGTTCTCAGATAGCCAGAACGATATACTGTAGTAGCATTATTGCCGGACTTCCCAAAGAGGCGAAGAGCCAAGCGCAAGGTTAATATTTTTTAGATGCCAAGCTCAAGGTTTATAGGAGAACGGGTAGTAGTAGTACTAGTTGTACGTACCAGTGGTACATACTGTATGAGGAAGAAGGCAACAAGATGTATGTTTTGCGTGACAGTCTCTTCTTATAGGACGTGCTAGACCTAGTGGACCTCATTGTTGCAATGGGAGTACTATCATAGATGAAACGATTCAGAGTGGTGGGCAGCGGGAATAATTCAGACCTGCTTAGTCTTAAACCCCATGAAGAAGTCCCATCAAAAGGAATAGCCATCCTCTACACGTGCTCCTATATAAAATGAGTAAATGAGACATAAAGAGAAAGAGACAAAGTAAAAAAATCACCAGCCTTAGAGCCAGCCCTATTGTATCAGTGAATGATGTTTCTACATCGTGATTGACATGCATGGCTATATTATTATCCATGCTGCGGAGGTAGAAGCGGATTTGTATTTATTTGCGGAGGTAGCAGCGGATGGATATTCAACGAGGAGTGAAATGATGGCTGCTTCCTCGGTCAAACATAGAGAAAGGTGGGCCTCGTGATTTGACGGCTTATTAGTCATTATTACTGCCTATACTCTTTACCCATATAATAACCGTGTGGTAGAGTAGTGGGCTATACTTTTAAGAACCATGCTTGAAGAGAAGAGGTGCACGCACCGACGCACGTAGTACTAATAGCACTCTTTGTGTCTTTTGCGTCTTCCCCAACCACACACATGACACTGTGGAGCTCATTTCTGTACGATGATGCAGCCCATGTGATAATTTGACACATCTAGTAGTAGTTACTCACTTATAAATAATGGAGGGTCAGGAACCACGCATGAACGGTACCACATCATTTATAAATAAAGTTATTTTTCCTTTAATGGCACGTACGCAATATAAATAGGTTCATATCGAGAGAAAAAGAAACCGCTCCACTATACATAGCCAGGACGAGCCTACACGCTTGCTTGATGGGGTTGCTCTCTTCACACTCTCTCGCACAAAACGATTGTGGCTACATCTCTAACATCCGGGCGGATCACGTCCACCGGGGTAAGGGGTGGATGCTCTGTGTAGATGTGGTCGCCGTCACCGATGAGAAAACCCACTATCGGCACGTCCTGATCATGGGTACCCCCATTCTCTCTCACAAAGCAGGTTCGATTGCCTTCGTCCCTTGCTCACTGCCGCGACATGGGCATTTGCCGCCTCTCGCTGCCCTCCTCTAGGTTGAGCTATGTCCCGACATCCCTCAGGTACAACTTCCTTTATAGCCGACTTGCACCACTACCCCGGCTACCCACATTGCTCCATGTGGGTATTTCTCTACTTCTTTGCCCCGCACCTACCTCTACTTGCTTGTACTGTATTTGTGATGAGTTTATGTCTCATCAACTAGTCCCAGTAATCTTATTCTAATCACGCTTCTTCAATTTCTTTGCCACAGGGATGCTCATCTCGATTTTAGTGAAACTGCACAAAATGATCCAATGATCAAAGGGTTGCAAACTTCATTTTTTCGGAAGGTTCAATGTCACCAGCAAATTAAAGCCTGGTTAGGGTTTAGGGTTCAAGGGCTAGGGACTACATGGATCGTTTTTTTCTTTAGCTATCTCTGTTCCATAATAAGTGTGAACTTTAGTAGTAGTACAAATTTGTACTAAAGTTTGCATAAAGTTGGGACACTTATTTTGGAATGGAGGGAGTACATATTGGCTATGATATGTCAATCATTGAGATGCAATAGCATGAATGTTAGTCTCTTTTGTATTTGATGAAATGTTGCAACGGGGCAACCTTGGACGCAAGATACATGAAACAGAAGCTAGAAGCTTCATAGCTTTGTATAAATTTATCCCGCTGAGAAATTAAAGTAGGTACTATACTACGTACTATGTAAAGAGTTAGGTGTCGCACGGTGTCCAGAAAATTTGGTGATAGTGTGAGGTGGGCCATGTAATCACCGAGCTTCCATGTTTTCACTGCTTTCACACTCCTTCACTGTAAAAATGGAGAAAATTGTAATCTACCTCCTTTCGCCGAAACGTGGGACATCCAGCAGTCGTACCACCTCAGTATTAATGACAAATGAGCCGTCAAACACATAGACCCAGTAGTAAGTTGGACGGACGAAGCAACCATCACTCTTGAATCCGCTTCTCCCTTCAATGCAGGCGCCAGTGAGAGGTCATGTCCGCTCTGCCCGGGCATGAATGCGGCACCGATTCTTTGGAGCGGTGCTAACCATTTCGGGTGGGAAGCGCGCGTGATCGATGGAGGGGCTCTGGGTGGGCCAGGCTGGTCAGTAGCGGGTGTGGCAGCTGTCCCGACCGGACGTCCGGAAATGAGAGGATGCACCAACTCTCGCGGCTAAATCATACACTACACACCATCTCTCTGTAGGAGTAGGTCAATGTGTCGCTCTCTCTAAAACACACACGTTGTTAAAACACACACACACACACATACACACACACACACACACACACACACACGCACGCACACACAGGTTCATGGAATAGGAATACTGTGCGAGTGGGAAGCCACGGGAAGTGAGATAAATGGAGCACGTACGAGAAGAGAAGAGGTGACAAATACTCCATCAAACCTGGACTGAGGAGTAGTACTCCCCCCGTCTAGGTGTTAAGTCATCATACGAAAATTAGATATTCACAAAATGTTTAGGCGTCGTCCATTAAGTTCGCATCTCAATCCCCTCCTAGCCTCGTTCTTAGCGAGCATTGTTACTTACTCTGCCTTGTTATCTCCCCCAGAAACCCAATGCATGGAGCGCAACTATGCGTTGACCAGTCATGAAATCAAAGTCGGCTTGCATGCGAGTAAATATGTGGCCCTACATCATGGTAGCTAAAACGACATCTCTTAATTGTTGTGATTAATTGTTGCGTTTAGAGACAGAAATCAGGGCTTTGATTGAAGGAAGGACCAGTCAAGTTTCACCTTCTCCTCCAATCTGCTTGCACCTTGGTACCGCTGCACCTTCTAACGTGACTTACACCTAGACGGGGGGAGTAGTACAAGATACGGTGGCACACTAACTTAGGTCGAATACATGTGCTCAAAATTATTGGAAGAGAGCAAAGTGTACAAACTAAATAATTAAAATTGAACTTCTTGTTTTTTTCTGAAACGGAGGCAAAAGATTTTCCCGAGTTTCACAGTTTGCAAGTGACCCTACAAATAAACGGCATGGCAATTACTCTCAATACGCCCTAGTTTCTTAGCACCCGTTGTAACCCTTAGTACATACGGTGGCAGACTGACTTAGGCCGAATACAAGTGCCAAAATATTCAAAATTGGAGGATGGTGCAGCCCACCTTTCTGATATTTTGACCGTGTGTGGTTCAGTTGTTGTTCACTTCGGAGGGTCGTGTACCACCGGTGAACATTAGTAAGCATGACCGAGAGGCGTGCAACGTTAATTGCAAGTTGACTCTTTCAAGCGTTATTTTTTCTTCATGTATTATCATTGCCCCTAGTATTTTTCTTCACCACGTTAAATAAAGAGTTCCATTTCGTGCACAATTTAAAATGATTTTTATGGAGAGAAAAACAAAACCACTCCATTGATATACGCTGCAGCCTCGGCGCTTGTTTTCTAGGGTTTGCTCTCTTCACACTCTCTCTCCACTATATATACACACGCTAGAGCCTCAACGCTTGTAATTGCTCTCTTCACACTCTCTCACCCTCTCCAGATCTAAACAAGACTTCGTTGGCCTCTCTCTCTCTCCTGATTACTGGTCAAAGAGTCGACATGATCCGTCCGCCGGGAAGGGAAGGAGGCTTAACACTGTCGCCATTGGCTAGGGAGGGAATCCACTACCGGCGCAGCTGTTCTCTTTCCCAGCGACGGCGTGGGAGGGCCTCCAACCCCTTCTTCCTTCCTGTCGTACATAGTGTGGGCATATTGGCCTCTCGCCGCGCACTGAGCCACACCCCAAGAACCTTAGGGTATAATTTACTTACTCCACATGCATTGCTCTAGCTGCATGTGGGCTTTTTCCACATCTGCACTCGAATCTAGGTGTTGGATCAAACAAGAAAGTAGTGGGGAAAGTTGTATAGCATGAATCGAGGATGTGGTTAAAAGAGCAAAGGAAGGGGGAAAGTAGTACAGATTGGGTATCTAGCACCTATGTTGGTCGAAAAGGGAAAACAATAACAAACGCAGTACACACATCTGTAACAAACTGATCTTTATTTTTTGGGGGGACAAGGCTGTAGAGTTTGAGCGGGACTAGATTTGCTGCCCTCACATAGGGAAAGGTGTCTAAAGATAAAAAAACTACGACCAAAACAAATATGCTCCTTGGTTGTTTGTTCTTTGTTGCAACAGACTGTACATCACCCCTTTATACATCGGTAGATGCACATGATGCTGGTGCGTCCACTGTCCCATACAACTCTTTAGCTGTTGTTAATCTAAGGCCCTGTTTGGTTAAAAAGTCCTAGGACTTTTTTTAGTCGCAAGTAAAAAGTCCCTAGTCCCTACATGTTTGTTTCCAGGGACTAAACATGAACTAGAGGTTATTAATGACATTCTAAAAGACCATGATACCCCTAGTAATGAACTAATAGAGATAAGGTGCGATGTGGGGCAGGGGCAACTGTTGGAAAAAGTCCCAAAAAGACTCTCCCTTAGGGTCTTCTTTCTTTAGTCCCAAATACCCACTTTTAGTCCCTAAAAGTCCCTCCTGTTGGGTTTAGATGGGACTAAAAGGGACTTTTTTTATTCCCTACACCAAAAAATCACTGTAAACAAACACCCTCTAATAATGTCGCTGGAAAATTGAAGCAATGCCATAGTTAAAAGCAAATTACATGTTTAACGAATTTTATTGTTAATATAATCTCTCTATTAATATGAATCAATGGCACTGTTTGAGAAATGCTACTGTCTTGCTTTCTTTCCCATTTAGATAAGTTAGATGCTTCTTTTTGTTGGCTTCTGTGTCATCCACCGTTATTGACCACTAGTTGTTTCCTTTGCACCTCTGTGTAAACAGGGTTATCTACTTCACCTTGGTGCTATTGCGACCTTTTGTTTCACTGCACAAAACACTTGTTTTAAGAGTGTTTTGTGCAGTTAAACCAAAATGTCACACCGACAATGTTGCTTGATTGCTTGATCTTAGTGGAACTGCACAAGAGGAGATCTGACTTCCTATCCGTGTTGGCAAGTTTGTTTCAGATCTTCTTCTTGTGAGTTGTTTGAATTCCGCGTCATGAGAGGTTAGTACTAGCTTTATTTCACATGATTGTGCAGTGTGCTTTCATATGTTGTGCTACTTATATGGTAATGTTGCTTGATTTTAGTGAACTGTTGGCATGTATTTTGCCATTGTCATTAGAAAATTAATGTCGTTGTTTAGTGCTATACTTGTGCTCCCTAATTTACATGCCAAATCTTACATTGAAGGAGAAGCTTGTCTGTTATTGAACCAAGTGATGAAGGGGGGGAACAAGCGGAAGAAAAACAAAATTCAACTCTCGGTGCTGTAATGAAGCACTGGAACTGTGATGACACAAGTAATGATATAGTTTTGCATCTTAGTTTATTGCTATGGCTGGAACGAGCAATTGTTTTGCCACTGATTTGATGCCACTCTTAATGTAAATAGGGACCTTCTTTCAAGATAGCATATATTGTAGTGGAACAGCACAAGAAGATGTTGGAAACATTAAACTAATCAAGGAGTATATAGTAAGCATGGCAACCATAGTAGATAACAACAGATGGTTCCGCAGAAGTGCTTCATCTGTGTGCTCTACACAATAAGCCTCCTGACAAAGGTTGGTACTCGCCCACGGATTTCATCCATATGATTGAGCTTTGTCATCTCTATCGGTGTTGTGCTACTATTTAGATATTGTCATGAGAAAGTGGTATTGTCCTTCAGAAGTGCTTCATCTGTGCTGTTTTAAATATTTCCTTTCCTTTTTTCGAGCAAACAGAGATCCTAGCATTTAGTTGTCCTCTTGTCTTTGCACAACATGATCATCCTCCTCTGAAGAAGAATATGGAGTACGTGAAGTGCCTAGTTCCAATTATACCAGGATGAAAAAGCCAAGCCTCTCTTCTTAAGAAGGGAGCAGCTGAAGGATGGTTACATTATTTCCCACAAGAACAAACTAACTTCAGCTCAGAAGGACTCACAGATCTCCATCTTTGTTGTTGTAATGGCCAATACAATGTTGTTTTAGGATTCCTTCCAGCGAGTTCCATTTTTCTAATTGTGTGTCTGCATGGATCATGCAGGTTGCCTGTTTAAACTGTTAATTCATAGTACAATTTGCTTTATACTAATCACTTATTTTATATTTATGCAAACAGGGGTGCTCAACTTGATTTCAATGGGAACTGCACAAAATGTTTACGAATACATCAAATATTCTCGAATCATTCATTTCCACGCAAAGAAAGGAGGTGCCGATATGTTCAAGGCATTGCAACATATAAAGGCGAAATCATACAAGCTACGCGCGAATTTGGTTGATTTTGGTGGAACTGCAAAAAAAAGAACAACTGGTTTATTTAGCACGAGGTGCCATGCCAATGTCCGAACCGATCGCAAACCCTGGCCATTCCACAGTCGTAGGCATTTGATATTTTGGAATGGGAAAACCTTGTCAAAGTTTTCTCATTTTTGTACGCAAAACAACACTCATTTGACGTTTTGGAATGGGACAACCTTGTCAAATTTTGCTCATTGATGCTAGCAGAAGACATGCATTTGATATTTTCAAATGGGACGCCGTTTGTTGTCAGCAGCATTGATCGATTTTTCTTTATTCTTTAGTTGTGAAGTAAATATTGGCTCTGACATGTGAATCGCTGAATTGCATAATCATCGGTTGTTTCGAATGTTCTCTATGAATTACCAGGCCTGTTTGTTTGATTGCAATGCTAAAAAGCTGCTCAAAATTTTTGTACTCCCTCTGTTCCTTTTTACTTCGCATATTATATTTCTTTCAAGTCAGTTGATTTTACACTATGAATGTTGATACTTTTTTCTATAAGATTGGTCAAAGTAGAGATACTTTGACTTCAGACAAAACTTATATGCAAACTAAAAAGGACCGGAGGGAGTACATGTGAAACTGCTGCAAACGAGGTGATCACCCTGGGAATAATGCTAGTACGTATTGTTTTGCATGTTCATCCAATGCCAGTGATATAGGAATTCAAACTAATCGAACTAAATTCATTAAAACACGGCCGGATTTCATATAAACATGCCGGATTTCATTACATTTCATACATTCTTCAACTAAAATGGGGCCGCTGGAGGTATAGTTAATTAACCAAAGCTACCCCCCTCGTGTCCGGCTAAGCCGAACATAATCTTCTTCTCCAGCGGACTGAGCTTCAGTGACTTAACTGCAGGTGCAGTTGCGTCACTGACATGTGGGCTAGATGCCTGTTGGGCCCACATGTCAGTGACCCAACTGCACCAGCAGTTAAGTAACTGAAGCAGTGTCCTTCTCCAACACAGTTCTCCGACTCCACGCCGCCGCGAAGAAGCTAATCGGCCATCAATGGTCAACCCGCCTATCTTGGCTTCAACCGGAGGGTAGCAGCGGTGGCCTTACTTGGACCCGAGCGGCGGCGACCAACCGTGTTCTACTCTTCCTCGTTTTCTGTGTGGCGCGGCCTCATTGGCAGCGGAGAGGGGCCTCGACAGAGCCGGCAATGTCCTCTGTCTCATTGCCGCCGGGATGGCGCCTCGGCAGAGCGAGGGAAATCCTCTCCCTTGTTGCTGGCAAGGCGGGGCCTCGGTGGAGCCGACGATGTCCTCTGCCTCGTTGTTGGCGGGGCGGAGGCTCAGTGGAGCAGGGCCTCGCCGAAGCCGGTGAAGTCCTCCACCTCGGTGCTGGCGGGCGGGGCCTCGGTGGAGCCGGCAATGTCCTCTGCCTCATTGTTGGTGGGGTGGGGCCTCGGCGGAGCAGGGCCTCACCGAAGCCGGCGAAGTCCTCCTCGGTGCTGGTGGGGCGGGGCCTGAGTGGAGCCGGCATTGTCCTCCGCCTCGTCATTGGTCTCGCCAAATAGCGCCTCGCCCGCTTCATCGTCCTCTTTGTAGGAGGCCACAATCTCCGCCACCCGCATGCGATACCGTCAGCGCGTGAGGCGGCTCTCGCAGGCGAAGCGGTACGACTCAAGCAGCACCTCCTGTTCTGCCCTCTCCCCGGCGATCTGCTCCTCCGCCTGAAGGTGCTCCTGGAGGAGATGGTGGTTGTAGGCAGCGTCGGCCTGCGCCTCCCAGAACTGCTCCCGACGCTTTTGCCTCATTGTGTCCATGTATTGGGCATGGGCCTCGCCGATGGTCATGGTGCAATGCACCGGCGAGGATGGCCCGGAGGAGGGGGTTGGCGCCGGATTGTCGACTACCATGTTCTCCATTAGGACATCGTCGTCCTCCGGCTGCCTGCCGGCCAGCCAGTTGGCAGCAATGGCTGCCATCTCCTTTTGGTCCATCCTCCACCCGTCCCGAAGAGTGCTGGAGCGAGAGGAAACCATGGTGGGAGTAGTGTGGACAGGAGAAAGGGAACAGAGGTGGATGACTGCGGCTATGGCCAGCGCAGCAGTTTACCGAGTGGCGCTGGAGTAGCCGCCTCGGCAACTGCGTATCATTAATGTGGGGGCAGACGGACGGACGGACGACACTTGTGTCGTTTGAACATGGAGCAATCGCCTGCACCGGGAAGCGGCCCGGGCGATGCTGACCGTTTCGGACAAAAAGCGCGCGCGGGCAAGGGAGGCGGTCTGGGTGGGCCAGGGCGGTTAGACTCGTGCTTGGCAGTGGCCCAGTCTAGCAGCCAAACATGCTAGCTCGCCAGCAAGCTCGTCGAGTTGAGCGATGACAATCAGACGATGGACGTGGCTTCCGACCAGGAGCCGGCGCCACCGCCCAAGCCGGTTCATGCCGTGTTCACCATAGAGCAGGTGCAGCCGCACTTCGACGCCCTAATGTCGAAAGATCTACCAGCACATGAGGACCTGTGCTGCAACCTCTATCTCAACGAGCATCGGCTCGCAGAAATACGAATCGCCGGCGAACAAGCGAACGACAATGCCGTCGCGGACATGTGGCCATATGATCCTGGCTTCCTAAATGAGCAGCGGGCACTGTACCAGACCATCCATAGGACCCGCGAGGCCCTCTCTGTTGTCCTTCGAGTTGTTGCGCTCGCAGTGGCGCCGCTATCTCACGTTTTCAACATGGTCAATGAACTTGAGGAATCAGGAGATGGCTTTAATTGGAGAGGATGATAGTGGGGACCCACTAGGGCCATAGCTGCACGTATGCAAGTGCCTCCTTATTATATAGAGCTATTTTTTTGCTTCCTCCTTGTTTCTTGACATCACGGTCCCACGCCACTGTCAACCTATATAGTCAATAAACGAGAAATTGCACAAGCTGGGACCCAACAACTTGAACAGTATTTGTGTTTTTGAGGTGTGTGCAGAGTTTTTCTTGAGCGATGTTTCTGTTGTTGTTCAGATGAGCAGGGTATCAACTAGGACGGTTGTGGCCCATTTAGCCCAGGCCTTGAGGTATAGATGGGCTAGCCCAGCCCAGATATTAATTTTTTCAGGCTGAAAATGGCTAGCCCAGCTATACTTTTTTTGAAGAATACCCAGCCCAAGTCAACTTGTTATTCCCCGCCCCGCTAGGCTGCAAATCTTTCCTAGGAGGGATGCATTAGGCTTAAAAAGAAAATGAAGATTAAGAAATAATAAATGGGATATAATTATGAAAATTGGGCTGTAACTCTAAAAATAATGCACCAAACACGTAATTAGTTAAAAAAATATTATTTTTGGATTTTGAAAATTTTAATTTCATTACTTGTTGCGTGCGCAATATTTTCGTTGGATTTTTACGTAATATAAATTTATTTTGAAATTATATTTAAGCTTACTAGATATTTAGGGATAAAAATATTTTGGATCCCATCAAAATGTGGAAAATTTTATTGAATTCCGTTTTGAGTGGTTGGTTGAAATTATTAATCGTCGTCCTAGCTAGAAAATGGGTTATACTTTTAACAAACTATAAATGGGCTGTAATAAATTCCATTAGAATTCAAAAATGGGTTGTACATTCTTACAAATCGCAAATGGGCTATATGTTCTCTGCCACACACTTGTGGGCCTACTAAGTTGACGCATATGCAAGGCTTTGTCAACTTATAGTCAGCACATGGTTCTAGCAGCAGTGGTCGCTGGATGTCCATCCAACACATGTCGTGCTTCTTCTTCAATCTCAGTATTCTTGCTTCGGCTGCCCAAAAATGATTCCTCCCCTGACATATGGGACACACCGTTTTGGAGGCTGACCTGTGGGCCTACTAAGTTGACGCGTACCAAGGGCTTTGTCAACTTAGTCAATATAAACGATTCTAGTTGTAGTGACCGTACAATGTCCATCCAACGGCTATCGTGCGTCTTCAACCTCTAGTCTTCTTGCTCCAGCCGCCCAAACCAGCGTCGGTCGTGCCGCCTGCTCCTACCTCCCGTGTCTAGCTGTGCTGCCACCGTTGGCCATGCCATCCCTCTATACTCACCCACACCTCATGTTATTCTCCAGCGACGGCAGCCTCACACAGCAGCCGAAGCATCAACCCACGTACTCCCCTCCGCGTGGGCATCCACTGCCGCGTCTTCCCCAGCTCCGCGTCATTCCCTTCCCAGGCCTCGTCATCGTCCACCACCTTGGTGCTCTCGGCGCGGCGTGGTCAACATGGTCAACAAAGGAAAGCCATCGGAAGAGGACTTTAGGCGGTGAGGCTGATAGTTGGACCGACCAACTACATCTTCGAACACAAGGAAGTGCCTCCTTATTACTCCCAAAATAAAAACGATCCCTCCCCCTGACAGCTGCGATCGACCAGCTATATCTTCGCATGCAAGGAAGTGCGTCCTTATCCTCCCTGGCCGCTAGGACCCACCCGGTCAAAGCGTATGTAGTGTGGTCTGTCTGGTCGTGAACATGTACTTACATACTGGTCGATCGGTCTCTCTACAAGTATGAACCGTGGCTGAGTAAGTAGTGGCATGTGTCGTTGTAGAGCACCCGACATAACAGTTCACACAATCCCGTCTAAGTCATGTACACGTATGTACAACCACAAGGCAAAAAATACGGCCACGTATGTACATACGAGCGGGGTCTCGAGCATGTACTCGCGCATATATACGGACGGCTTGGGCTTGTGTACATGGAGAGGCAACGGGCAGCAGCAACGGCGTCCTGTTCATCAGGTAGCGAACCGGCTGGGTCGGAACGGAGAAACATCGTCTTGTTCATCGGGAGGCAACCGACTAGGTTGGAATGTATCCTGTTCAACGGGAGCCAACCGGCTTGGACGGAACAGCCGAAACGGGGTCTGGCGTACCGCAGAACGGAGGAAACGGCCTTCTGTTCAACCGGCCATGGTCGAAACGGGATCCTGTTCATTGGGAGGGGTCTAGCGTACCGCAAAACGGAGAAAACAGAGTTCAAGTGCCTACGGTCGAAATGGGGTCCTGTTGATCGAGCGGGTGTGGCGTACCGCAAAACAGAGGAAACAGACTTGTGTTGGAGCGCCTACGGTCGAAATAGGGTCCTGTTCATCCACCGTCTACTGCCTCGCTCCAGCCTCCATGGGCTACTGCTCATCCACCGTCGACCTCCTCCAGCCACCACGGGGCTACTGTTCATCCACGGCTACTGTTCATCTAGCCTCCACCGGCTGCTGTTCATAGAGCCTCCAAGAGGTCCTGTTCATTCAACCCCAATCGGATGGGGTGCGGCGGCCTCCTCAGGGTCCTGTTCATCCAGCAGCAACGACCTACTACCACGGGGTCCTGTTCATCCAACCCCCACCGGGAACTGTTCATCCATGGCCAACCAACCGGCTCGACTCACCACGTCTTGACTCATTTTACATACCGCACACATGGTAGCAACGGTCACTGTTCATCGAGAGGCAACTCAACATCGGTTGGCTACATCTCACGCGCACAGTGGCTCGATCGGCTTCAGTAAGCAGCAGCAGTGATCGATCGCTCGAGTTCAGTTAGCAGCAGCAGTGAAGAAATTGCTCGGGTTCAGTCAGCAGTGAATGAATTGCTCGGGTTCAGTTAACAGCCAAGGGATCGATCGCTCGGGTTTAGTAACGTGTGATCACTCCGGGTTCAGTTAGCCAATGCCTCGCACACACGCGCGTACATGAGAGAAACGTGCAAACCATAGTGCATCGCTCGGCCCCGACCACCCACTGTAACCGGAAACTCCCCGATATTTTCCTCGCCTTCGCTTCTACCATGGTTTTTTTTTCTGTCATGGACGGCCCAAAGAATGTCATGTAGCTGCGTCTCCGGCCCGCCCAGGACGAAAATCCCATTTTCTGTCATGATTCTTTGTCATAGAAGTAGGAGCGCACCACATCTATGATGATACCGGGTTTTGTCACAATTATCGTCATAGAAGTGTCATAAGCATGACATGAAAAAATTTTGTTCGGTCCAAAATGTCACGGATGTGTCTTTTTTTTGTAGTGTCCGTTAGCTGGCTGCTTCAGGAGTCGATCTGTTTGGCCTCAAGTTTTATGCTCCATGGGTTATGCGGCTCATTAAGCTTAACTCCACCATCAACTATCAAGCTTCAGCATGCAACCATGTTGTATTTCTGCCTGAAATTGATATGTCACATGAAGCCATATACTCTGAGCCTGCAAAGGAGCCTATTCACGAAGACAATGCTGCCTTCCAAAGCTTCACTCAACCTATTGAAGGAATTCATGTGCCTAATCCTCCTCCTCTTGCTGGCCCTCTTGCTGGTCAACTTTGGTTGCCGCATCGTGCCAACACTGATGCAACAGCCAGAACGGTAGCTCAAAGGCCTCAGAAGCGTGCTCGTGTCCTGAATGACAGAGTGCTTCTTGTATCACTTCATCAAAAGCATGATAGGCATCATGACTGGCTGAAGCGCCAGATGTGGAGTCTTCTCGTTGATGTCAATCGCATTCAAAACCTTGCAACCAAGAACTCTTTTGTTGCACATGAAGCCTATTAGTGTTCCTGGAAGAGCCTCACAATGCTCTGTTCTGAAGACTATCTTCAAGTAGATGGCTTCACAGAGCACTTCAAGCTTGACCCCAGGCCTCCACAATCAGCAAGTTGGCGTCCAACTCCTTCCCTTGAAGATTCCGAGTATTCATCTTCGGCTCCAATTGTTGTTGCGAGAGTCATTGATGAAGAGGACGATGCCACTCCACCAGCGATGGCTTCACTGCACCAAGATTCTGCATCAGGCCCATCTGCACCACCCAACTCCAACATCCACCCGGCTGCCCCAACATCTTCACCAACACTGCCTGGGCTTGAGTAGACACTCTATGTCTTCAAACCTTTTTGGTCATTCCTAACAAAAGGGGGAGAAGCATATGGGTTGATAGTCCTCAAGTTTTATTTTTGTTAAGTTTTTACAACTCTAGTTCTTGAACTGTTGGCTTTTGAGTTGTAACACTTAAAACATGATGGTCGTCTACCACTTTTGCTGCTACCGTTTGATGCGATGATAAATCCCGCATGAAGTCAGTCTGCAGACGCCCAACTCTCATTATGCATTTCATTATCTTCATTACATTTGTGTATGCATGATGAATTTTCTTCATGAGTTGAAGAAGATCTCTGTCGGTGTCAAAACCGGCGGATCTCAGGTAGGGGGTCCCGAACTGTGCGTCTAGGCAGATGGTAACAGGAGACAAGGGACACGATGTTTTACCCAGGTTCGGGCCCTCTTGATGGAGGTAAAACCTTACGTCCTGCTTGATTAATATTGATGATATGGGTAGTACAAGAGTGGATCTACCACGAGATCAAGGAGGCTAAACCCTAGAAGCTAGCCTATGGTATGATTGTTGTAATGGAGGTTATGTCCTACGGACTAAAGCCCTCCGGTTTATATAGACACCGGAGAGGGCTAGGGTTACACAGAGTCGGTTACAATGGTAGGATATCTACATATCCGTATCGCCAAGCTTGCCTTCCATGCCAAGGAAAGTCCCATCCGGACACGGGACGGAGTCTTCAATCTTGTATCTTCGTAGTCTTGGAGTCCGGTGGATGATGATAGTCCGGCTGTCCGGACACCCCCTAGTCCAGGACTCCCTCAGTAGCCCCTGAACCTGGCTTCAATGACGATGAGTCTAGCGCTCATAATGTTCGGCATTGCAAGGCGGGTTCCTCCTCCAAATAGTCCATAGAAGATTGTGAACACCAGGATAGTGTCCGGCTCTGCAAAATAAATTCCACATTCCACCGTAGAGAGAATAAAATGTACACAAGTTCAATCTGCTGACGTATTTTGCGGCATGACATCACACCACTACCAAGCCTTTACTTGAATCTTTTTTATTATACCACCTCAGCACGTTTAGCGAAGCGGTTTCCTTGGCACGTCTTGTCAAAGCAGAGATCGTGTTCCCCTTATTCCGAGATTCTCATCAATACGGGCGTGGGTAACCCAACCGCGCCCGTCGCCACGCCTCCTCTATCGAAGGCGAATCCCGAACGGTCACGGAGACAACTCTTGGTATTCCCCCACTTTATAATAGGACCAAGGCTCGTTTCTTCTCTTCAATCTTCCATCGAATCCTCTCCTTGCTCCAAGTTCCAAACACTCAGAGCCCCAGATTCGAGCGCTTTGGACCTTCAACAATGTCCGGCTCCGACCTTCAGGGCCGGTGGATGCCCTCCTCCGTCATGGAGGAGGACGTGCTAAAGCTGCGTGAGGCCAAGTACCTGTCTTACGAGGTTTCGCACAGGCTGCCCGCCGAAGGGCAGGCCATCCCCACCCCCGAGCCCGGCAAGTATGTCGTCTTTGTATCCCACCTCTGTCGGGGTTTAGGCTTCCCGACGGATCCTTTTGTGAGAGGGCTCATGTTTTACTATGGGTTGGAATTCCATGACTTGGCTCCGGAGTCCATCCTCCATATCTCCGCATTCATCGTCGTCTGCGAAGCCTTCCTCCGCGTCACCCCCCACTTTGGCCTGTGGCTGAAGACCTTCAATGTGGAGCCGAAGATGATCGGGGGGCGTCAAGCAGAGTGCGGCGGGGCAGCCGTAAGCAGGAGGGTCGATGCCCCGTGGCCCGAGGGCTCCTTCCAAGAGGAGCTCGACTTGTGGCAGCGGGAGTGGTTCTATATTACCGCTCCGAAGGGCAGCAGGCAGAAGCCGCCGCCTCCATTCCGCTCGGGACCTCCATGACGGTTGATGTCGTGGGTCAACCAAGGGCTCAATTGGGGGCCGTCAAAAGACGTGCCCCTACTGCAGGGCCGGATTCGAGACCTCCAGGCGAGGGAGATCGATCTGGTCGTGGTGATGCAGGTTATGCTCATTAGGCGTCTCCTGCCCTGCAAACGCCGACCTCTCCGGCTATGGGAGTTCAATCCGGAGGGACCAAGGATTCTCCAACACTTCATGGGTACGACACCCGTGGAGATGTACAAGTTGTTCTTCGGATCATAGGCGGTGTGTCCGGAATTGACCGAGGATGCCGGCCTAAGCTGCAATCGCCCGGATACTCAAGTAAGTAGCTCAGTGTTCGGACATACCGTTTGTTTGCTTTTCTATAATTCGCCTTTTAACCCGTTATCCTTCGACAGGAGTGGATAGCACAAGCAAAGCTGATAAGGTGTCCGGCTCCCCTCCCAGAGACCGCGCCGGAGCCCGTGCTGGTCAGAATGTTGGAGGTTGCGCCTTCAGAAGAAGGCGAAGGGGAAATTGGAGGAGCTACCGCTTCGCCCAAGGGGGCGCTTGAAGAAGGGGGGATCGAGAATCCCTCCCTCCAGGGGGAGAAGAGGACCGCCTCCGAAGACCCGGAGGCCAAAGCCTCTAAGCGGGGGAAGAAATCTTCACCAGAGGGTCCTACGTCCGGGGAGACCCTGGCCGTACACTCTTCTCTAAAGAATCATCCCTCCAGCGAGCCATGAGTAGGAAAAGGGGAGTTCATTAATAAGAAAACATCCCTATTTGCGCTTCTAAGGATAACCAAAATTTTTACCTTGTAGTTCGGATCTGCGACCTTCTCAGATGAGCTCGTCTTCGGGGGATCTTCGTCCGGAGATGATGGAGAGCGAGACGCCTCTGTCTGCTGCGCCGTCGGATGGGGCGGACGAGCCTGAAGTGTTGTCACGGAGGGTATCCCCAAGCCCGGCAGAGCCGAAGAGTTCGGCGCCGACTAGTGTTCGGCCGGGGGAGCTGAAGGATCTGCTTGAGAGGGCGTCCATCTCAGAAGATCACCGTGCATTGATGAGTACGGTGATTGGAAGGATTTTGTCCACCAAAAACGGATTGCATAATGCCGTCAGGAGTTTGCTGGCGGGTTTTGAGGTACGTAAAAACGACGCGCCTTTTTGACAGTTCTGCACATGAAAGTGCGCCCTGTATAGATAGTAGCCCCTGAGACTCGGTAGGTTGTCGAAAGCGATAGTGTGCCGAGGATCAAAATCGCAGGTATTGAGTGTCGCCTTTCCTATGCAGGTGGCGGATAGTCCGGGGGCTAGCCGGACTGATGGAGTTGCTGAATTAATGCGGCAACTCGACGTTGCGGATGCAGACATCGCGCTAGTCAACAAGCGACTTGACGAGTCGCAAGGTAAGTTTTTCTCCGCAGTCACCTATTTAAGGGAGCCAAAGCCCACCTCTTACAATATTTGTGCTTGACGCAGATGGTGCTGCTGCTGTGGAGAGCCTTCGGGCAGAACTTACTCAAGCCAAGGAGCAAGCCAGAAGGAGTAATGCGGCTGCCGCGAGGGCGGCCGAGGAGAAGCCGAAAGGGCTGCACACTGCCGAAGCAGGGAAGAAATGGACGAACTGGCCGTTAAATTAAAGGATGCTACCGACTGCAATGAGGCTCTTGAAAAGGAGCGCCTGTCAGAGCGAGAAGACCTGGGGAGGGCCACCGCCGAAGCCAAGGATGCCCGTTCTACAATGCGGGCTATGAAGGAGGAGTTGCGTCAGGCCGGAGACATTGTGGCTGGCAAGCCTTTTCTGCTGCGTCGCAGGTTTACGGATCCAAAGTATGCCCAGCTTGGCCAGTTGTGGGGTCCGGAGGATCCATATATGGACTTAGCGGCGAGTGCGGCGGATGCCGTTGTGCAGTTCCGAAGTCAGAAGGATCACAAGACGGAAGAGATGTTTTGGTCTCAATTCCATAGTCCGGATCGTTCACTTCCGCTGACCGATTGGTTGGCCGAATGGGCTGAGCTGAATAGGTTGTCCGGACTTGCCATGACGGATATCGTGACTCATGTCTAGCCGGAGAGGCCCAAGCCGAAGAGCTATTTTGGCTTATTGCAGCAGTTTCTTGGGGCGGTGTCGCATATCAAGGAGATGAAGCGGTCGGCCTGCATAGAGGGTGCGCGGATGGCCCTTGCCCGTGTGAAGACACATTGGACAGAGATGGATGCCGCCGCTGTAGCAACCCAGGGTTCGGACGAAAGCCGGTTACCCGCCGAGCACTATTTTGGGGAAGTTATGCGTGGTGCTCGTGTAATAGAGTCGCAGTGCTCGAAAAATGTCACGTTCAAATGAACGTTTTATTTTGTAAAACAATGGTTATGATGTAATCGCTTTTTATACTTGTGCGTTCCAAGTATTGAAATATCTCCTATGCGGCCGTTTATGTATACGTGTGTATAACCTGAAAGATGGCAGTCTTCGGCTTCAGCCCCCACGCACAAGGTGCGGGGGTGTTCGCAAAAATAGCGCATTTTCACACTTAATCCGACGTCTCGGTCCTGTTGAGGAGGTGGTAGAGTAGCAAACGAGGCAACCGGACTATGATGTTTTATCACTTTCACTTAGCCATTGGAGTTAGAGGGTGGGGCTATGATATAGCCCCTGGGGGCACCGCGCTCTCCGAATTTGGGGCGCATGTGTGCCTGACCGGGAAACGGTCCTTCGTCAAAGCGGAGGAATTCTAAACATTCCGGTGGTCGATCAAGTGGTTGACCAGTCTCTCGCTGCATCATGACAGTCATTTTTCGTCTTTCTCTACTGAGGTGCTCGCCCAGCCGAACTGGGGCACAATCGCAGTAGTTCTCCTGGTGCCGCGTTAGCCGATGATACGGAACGTAAGGCAGCAAAACACAGGAGCCGGGCAAACCCAACATTTGACCAAAGACATGATTCGGAGCTGATGCATATAAGACCTAACTCGAGACGCCGAACACTCCCTAAGGTGTTCGGTCTTTATAATAATGGGCAGAACAATGCCCTAAGCCCCTAGTGTCTAGGTACGGGCAAGGTCCTCTAACGCGGCCGATGCCAAAACGTCAGGCTCCACTCTGGTTATAATGAGAAACCAGGGGATTATAGAAACAAGAGACAGTAAAAAAGGTTTACGCAGGGTCTTAATCTGAAAAGAATCCTTGCGACGGGTCCCTACTGCACGTCTGCGCCTGTGTCTCCGTTGTGCCGTTATCCTGGACAGGTGTGCATGTTGTTCATCTGTAAAAAGAGAGGAACTTAGTTTGAAAGGAAATTGTGCGAAAAAAGTATATGAAAAATATTAATAAGTAAAGCGGAGTCTATATTAGCTCGTCATTGCTTATACGCACAACCCCTTGTGAAGGGGTGTGTGGCTAGGGAGCCCCTAGCTTATTTATGCCGGACTCGTCTAGCCATGTCCAGGGTCTTTAAATGACCCTCTCAATAAAATGATGCCACGTGGACCGGGCATTTTAAGTGTAAGAGACGCGTAATGTGGTATGGCGTTGAAGCGGACAAAAGCTTCACGTCCCAATAGTGCTTGATAGCTACTTTTGAACGGGGCAATATGAAAGATTAGTTTTTCGCGTCGGAAGTTGTTCGGTGACCCGAACACAACTTCTAGTAATAAGGAGCCCGTGCACTTGGCGTAAGGGCCTGGCGTCACTCCTTTGAAGGAAGTGCAGCTATGTCGAATTTTAGTAAGGTCTATCCCCAACTTGCGGATTGTGTTTGGATATAGCAGGTTTAGATCGCTGCCTCCGTCCATCAGGACATGTGTAAATTGTAGTCCGTCGATTATAGGATCCAATATCAGAGCAGTCCATCCTGCATGTCGAACACTTCTGGAATAATCCAGGTGGTCAAAATTGATTGGTTTTGACATCCAATCTTGAGGTTCCGCTGGGGTGGACTGTGCGAGACCCATCTTAGCGGGTGCCGCATTGTTTTTCCGTATTTTCACATGAAGTGAGTTTACTGCTTTGACTTCTTGTGGGAAAGTCTTTTGTTTTCCGGTGCTCTGCTGGTGGGGTTTATCCTCATCCTCGCTTGATGCGTCGAGCCCCTTGTGTTCGGCGTTGAGTCGGCCGGACTGTTTGAAAACCCAACAATCTCGGTGGGTGTGGTTTGCAGGCCTTCCGGGAGTACTGTGGATTTGACATATCCGATCCAAAATTTTGTTTAAGTTGGATAGCTCATCACTGTTATCCTTAAGAGGCAGTGTTTTGTTGTTTGGCCACGAGCTTTTGAATCCGGCGTTGACCGCCGTATTCTTTGGGCTTTTTTCTTTATTCCGGCGCTGATCCTTTCTGCGCCGTGATTTTCCATTTCTATCTCTAATCTCAGATGTACTCGGGTCGCTGGTGCTGCATCTTGCTAGCCAGCTATCTTCCCCCGTGCAAAAGCGGGTCATGAGGCTTGTTAGCGCGGACATTGTCCTCGGCTTCTCTTGGCCGAGGTGTCTGGCGAGCCACTTGTCTCGGACGTTGTGTTGAAAAGCTGCTGAGGCTTCGGCGTCCGGACAGTCGACGATTTGGTTCTTTTTAGTAAGGAACCTGTTCCAGAATTTGCGCGCTGACTCTCCGGGCTGTTGAGTTATATGACTTAGATCGTCTGCATCCGGAGGGCGAACATAAGTCCCTTGAAAATTTGCTCTAAACGCGTCCTCAAGCTCTTCCCAACTTCCAACAGTGTTTTCTGGGAGGCTTTTGAACCAATGCCGAGCTGGCCCTTTGAGCTTGAGGGGTAGGTATTTTATGGCGTGGAGGTCATCTCCTCTAGCCATGTGTATGTGTAGTATATAATCCTCTATCCAGACTCCAGGGTCTGTTGTTCCGTCGTAAGCTTCTATGTTTATGGGTTTAAACCCTGCTGGGAATTCATGATCCAGCACCTCATTGGTGAAACATAGTGGGTGTGCGGCGCCCCTATATTTGGGTGTACCGCTGTCTTCGAACACTTCGCGTGTTGTGTTGCTTCCTGGGGCCCTCTTTTTTGGCCCGTAAATGGACCTGGCTGGGCCATCTGTTTTCCCAGGGTCATGAGTCGGCTTGTGTGCGGCGCCGCTTGCAGATTTTGGCCTATCATCTGGCCGTCTATCCGGCCAGGCGGCCTCTTTATTTTTTGACTGTGGGGGCTCTATGGCTCCCTCATCAAATTCTGGCAGCAGCTTGCGCTTCGGGTAGCTCTTTGATTGATGGCCATTGCCGTATTTGTCTGCGGTTTTGAGCACTTTGCTCCACCTCATTCTGAGTATGTCTTCCGCTGTTTTGAGCTTCCATTTTTCCTTCTTCAAGCTTCTTGCGGTGGTGACGAGTCTTCCGTGAAGGTTCTTATGCTCCGGTAGTATGTCCGGTGTGAGGTCGTCCGGACTATTGGTTTCACCGGGATTGGATTGATTATCCGATTTGTCCTGTTCGGACGGTTGCTTGGTTGCATGTTCGTCGTCCACTGGTTTGCCTTGCTCTAACGCTGGGTCATTAGGAATGCTGTCTTTGCCGAGGCGGGGCTTAGGGCGGCGCTTGCGTCGCCGCTTTGGTTGTTTATCGGCGGGATTATCCTTTGCCGCGCCCCGTTGTTCCTCGTCGTCGCTTCCTTTTGGAGTATCCACCATATATACGTCATGTGTTGGGGTGGTCTTCCAGTGCCCTGTAGGCGCTGGTTCTTGATCGTCTCCGGCATCGTCGTCCATACCGTCGATGTCTTCGGAGTCATAGTCTAGCATGTCTGTTAGATCGTCGACAGTGGCTACAAAGTGGGTGGTGGGTGGGCCTTGAATTTCTTCGTCGTCTGCATCCCAACCATCCTGGCGATAATCCGGCCAGGGCTCTCTGGATAGCGAGAGATGCTTTAGCGAATTTAGGATGTCGCCAAAGGGCGAGTGCTGAAATATGTCCGCAGCGGTGAACTCCATGATCGGCGCCTAATCGGATTCGATTGGCAGGGGCGCAGGAGGTTCGGAGTCCGGCAGGGAGCCCGGCACCTCGGAGTCACGAGATTTATAGGGTACAAGGTCAATGTTCAGCTCCATCGCCGTGGAAGTTGCAGCCCCCGAGGTGGTGTCCAGCCACCGGTCCTCGATCTGGGCGACCGGCTCCGGACTAAGGGCCGGAGCGGATTCGTGTGCGGCCACCAAGGCACTGTCCGGCAGCAGAGCTAAATCATGCCCATCGCGACAGCGCGGCACGCTCGGCTGCGGCTCGAGTCCAGCGAAGATTAAGTCCCCGCGGATGTCGGCCGTGAAGTTTAAGCTTCCGAACCTGACCTGATGGCCAGGGGCGTAGCTTTCGATCTGCTTCAGATGGCCAAGTGAATTAGCTCGTAGTGCGAAGTCGCCGAATACGAAGATCTGTCCGGGGAGAAAAGTCTCACCCTAGACGGCGTTGTTGTTGATTGGAGGAGCCATCAAGCCTATCGGTGACGACACAGAGGAACTCTCAATGAAAGCACCAATGTCGGTGTCAAAACCGGCGGATCTCGGGTAGGGGGTCCCGAACTGTGCGTCTAGGCAGATGGTAACAGGAGACAAGGGACACGATGTTTTACCCAGGTTCGGGCCCTCTTGATGGAGGTAAAACCCTACGTCCTGCTTGATTAATATTGATGATATGGGTAGTACAAGAGTGGATCTACCACGAGATCAAGGAGGCTAAACCCTAGAAGCTAGCCTATGGTATGATTGTTGTAATGGAGGTTATGTCCTACGGACTAAAGCCCTCCGGTTTATATAGACACCGGAGAGGGCTAGGGTTACACAGAGTCGGTTACAATGGTAGGAGATCTACATATCCGTATCGCCAAGCTTGCCTTCCACGCCAAGGAAAGTCCCATCCGGACACGGGACGGAGTCTTCAATCTTGTATCTTCGTAGTCTTGGAGTCCGGTGGACGATGATAGTCCGGCTGTCCGGACACCCCCTAGTCCAGGACTCACTCAATCTCCACAAAGGAAAACTTGCCATGTGCATTTGCATTTAAAGGCAAAACAGTTATATGCACATCTTCAGGGGGAGCCTCTTTCAACTTATGAAGTCAATGACCACGTACTTTAACTTTCACATAATTTTATCCCCGTTGAAAACTTCAACCAGTTTGTCATCAATCACCAAAAAGGGGGAGATTGTAAGTGCATCTTGTGCCACCCCTAGTTGGTTTTGGAGTATTGATGAAAAACTTGGATGAGTGACTAATGTGCTTGTGAGAATTGTGGGATAACACAGGTAGTAGTCCCTCATTGATTCGGTTTACCTACCAGAGATGACCCCTAAAAATATATGAAGGCATTGAAGACAATGGTGGTTCGTGAAGACATTCACGTTGAAGATAATGACGTGTGAAGACACTCATTTGAAGACTATGGAGTGTGAAATCATAGTTTCTTTCGTAGTTTCCTTTTCTTCTTTATTGAGTCATAGGAACCACCGAACTGTTAAGTGGGGTCCAAGTGAACAAAGTCAGAAGACTGACGTGATGCTCAACCCAAATCCTATGTCTTCAAGTGAAGACAATGGGATCCAATCTTATCCAGAGTTGGATGAGTCAGCTTTGCTTGTTGCCCAAGCCAAGTTGCCACGTGTGTTTGAAATCTGACAGTTGGAAACGTGTCGGTTCCTTAGTGACCCAGGGTCATTCCAGACAGGGGTGGAGCCAGGATTTTGGTATAGGGGGGCCAAGTCAAGTTCATAACTTTCGTTCTCGACCAAAAAAATTACCATCATACTGTAGTATGCGCTACATGCTACAAAACATGGATACATTTGTCTGAGTTTAAATTTATCTCTATAATTACCAATAAGATGACAAATAATTAATGATTTCATTGGAAGAGAAATTACCTGCTAATATTGTTTTGACGGATAAGATCATGCAATGCCGAAGTATCATGTTTGGTTCTTAAAAGATGTATTGATGTTTAGAGTATTTGGGGCACTTCCCAACTGATATAGTCCCTCACATATATAAAATGTCGAGCTTTATCTTGCTTGTCTAGTGGCGGCTCCCAATTTGACATGATTTTGCTTGTTCTGCAGTATTTACCATGTCAGGCATATCCTCATCGTGAGTGTCAATTGTACCAAGGTTAATAAGTTGCACATCAGCCTCATTAAATTTTTTAGTAGGTTGAGAACTTGAAGCAATCAGCTTAAAACGAATCAATCTTAACAATGTTTGGTGGTGCTTTTTTTCTTCATAGCTGCCGAATTGCAATCTGCAATTAGAAATATTGGACAAGTTGGACATAGGAAAAAATTGCATCAGAAATAAGAATTCATACAAGATGATTTGCACCATGATCACAATAATTTTTTGAACACCTGCAAGATAGGAATTCTTCACAGAATCATAGCATCAGAAATCATACAACCAAAACAAGTAAACAACGAAAGTCTGATGTATAAGTTCAATATGATACAAGTTGAGGATTGAGATTAGCAATGCATGGTATGATGTACTTGTGTGTAAAGCCTTGGGTTCTTGCTTACTTCCCGCTGGTTGGATCTGGAAGATTTGACAAGTGAAGAAGGTTGCATAGCGCCATTGGTGTATGGATAGGATCGGTTGCAGCGGGGCTGGGTAGCGAGCAGAGGCGGACGGGCATAGGAGGGCATAGAACGACGGCAACTGATTTCACGTATAGGCTAATGAAATCACACGAGAATGCAACGCCCGGGCCAGGAGAACAAAGCCAATCGCCCAACCTGGCTGCTAGTGTGCTTCACATGGGCCTTTTCCCTTTTTCTAAAATTAGCATCCACATAGGGGGGGCGAGTATGTATAATCCTGAGAAATACATGCGCTCGTATCGTTAATTAGGTAGCATCGCTTGATCGTTAGGGGGCCAGGCCCCTGCTCGCCCCATGTCTCTGCCACTGATTTCGGACATATCATGTCGGGTTGCCTCCTGGCTATAAATAGCCCAGCCCCTACACCATAAATAGGTGGTTGCTCAGAGTTAGTGCACGACTTTTGTCGTTTGAGAGCAACCCCCCTCTAGTCGATAACTAGCACTTTCACTTAGTCTTCGTCTATGTCTCGTCCCTGGCATCGGTGGGTCATTGGCTCCAATGGTTATAAGTTGCATACAATCACCCGCACCGTAAGATCGTTAGGTAGGGTGTAGGAGCGATTTCGTCATTATTTACCACAACATAGATTTCACTAGGATGAATGTATGAAGCTGGTAATTCAGGCAACAACACATCTTTGATTCAATCATGGGTCATGTTGGTCCACAAGAGAGCGGTTTATTGCGATAAAAAGCACCCTGGACATGGAGAGGATGTCCAGTCTAAACAATAACAACAACAACAACAATGATGATGATGATGATGTAGAGGTTGTGAACATGCTTCCGATGCGAAGAGCACCTTTTTCCAAACTTATGGGCATGATTAGGGAGGGGAGTTGTTACAAAATAGCATCCACATCTCTGTGGAAGTGCAAGTAGCATTGTTGCTTCCGGCAGTGGGTCATAATTAGAGGTTGAAACTGTTTCACAGCAATTTCAGGAGATCAGTAGACAACTTTAGATTTTTAAGAAAGTCTGGTATGCGATTCGGGAGCTGAGAGGAGCAATGATTAAGGCACCAACTGGGCAAACTCCTTTCAATATTTGCACGAGCCCTAGATGGTATGCATATTTCAAGGTGAGTAGTCATTACATGACATGCATGTATTGTTTTAAGCGAGGCATAAAAGTTTTTTCATGCCACCACATGATTGTATTGGTTCAATAGATGATACTCATGTGATTGCTAGAGTGTCAAGGTCACATGATGTAGTATACATGGGTAGAAAGCACTACACAAGCCGGAATGTGCTTGCTGGTGCCAATTTAGTTCTGAAGTTCACATTTGTGTTAACTAGCTAGGAAGGACCAGCCCATGATGCTAACATTCTTGCTGACAACATGTCTCGACCTGATGAGATAAATATCTCTGGTGGTAAGTTTTACCTAGGTGATGCTGATGCATGTTGGCTTAGTGTTCTTTCACCCTTCAGGAAAATCAGGTACCATCTGAACAAGTTCTCTTCTCAAAACTATTCTAGTACTGGCATCGAATTGTTCAACCTCAGATATTCGAACCTTAAGAGTTACAATTGAGAGGGAATTTGATGTTTGGACTAATAGATTTAAGATCTTGGATCAGAAGACATTTCACCCTTTCTCCATCCAAGTAAGACTTGTTATTGCATGTTGCATTCACTATAACTAGATCTTAGAATGGGGTTATGATGAGTTTGTGCCGGAGGAGAGAGATATGACGACTGATGATGTTGATGACTCCGACCATGGCGTGAAGGCACATGACAATGAGCCTGGAAGATTTTTTTTTAAGTGGACTGAGGTAACGTGGGCCAACAGAGGTAACATAAGGATCTAAAGAAGAAGAAAAAAAATAGTGACAGAAGAAGCAACAACGGCAGAAGAAGATGAGGACGAAGAACTTCTACCTAGTTCGTCGTTGATAAACTTTCCCCATTGGGCCATATGAATATTAATTTGTACCACCTTTGTTAGTAATTAAGACAAACTAACATTTGTCTAGTATTCAGGACTAAAACGATGTTAATTTGATACTATCCATGAACTGTAATGTATGGTAAGATCAACACTAGTGAGAAGGAGTGACCCTGAAATTAGGCCATACATGCATGTCTGCACCTTCACAGCCATAATCCCCAACTGTTGTCAACCAAATGACATAGATCAAACAACCTCCTGATGCAATGCAAGCAACAAAACCATACACATAACATGGTTTATAGTTTGTACTAGCAAACGTGCCCGTGCATTGCAACGGGGAGTAAAAAGATTTATCTAAGCTACTATCATTTCGGCTCAATTTTGATTCTGACTCGTCATATTGATGGCAAGCGCCTGCAACCACACTTAGGCAGCACATTTGTGGTGTCGTTTGACACTAAGAAGGCCACATCTATAAATTAAGTTTATTTAAGAAAGCCTACATGTATAACCATCACATGCAACAGATGAAACATAAATTAAAATTGTATTTATCGGTTCGACTATGAACGTGCATGACTATCACATGAATAGTTCAGATACTTTGAAAAGAAACATTCATGTACTTCTGATGTTCATGAATTTGACAAGTGTATGTACATCATATAAAAATTGTTTATGTATTCACTACAAATACGTGTAGTCCGATGGTATGTACGCGCGTGGATTTTGTAAAGAAAAGGTACGCACGTAAGGTCTTATCTCATGAAAAATGTACAATGAGAGAATCTGATGCAATTACAACATGCTAAGGATTATAATCTTTCCCAATTATTAACGTTCAATTTTACATGTTGCAATCTGGATCCGTGTTGTTACGAAATAAAGACGGATCATGCGCCATTGATTAACATTGTATCCTAAATTGCATTTTAAAATATTTAAACATGTTAGATAACATCATATTCAAATTCTACATATTTTTTAAATCAAAATTCATATATAACATGTTAAAATCGGAGTTGCGGTTTAAAAGATATTCCCAATTATATTTATTTACTATTAATAGACTGCGAGGTGATTACTGTAGATATCAGGGGCATTTGTATAAAACTGCAAAAAACGATTCGCACCGACTTAAATCTAGACCGCGGGTTAATTAGCGTAAAATCCAAGGGGTTTTATGTAAACAGCAAGAAAACGGTTCGTTCTAACTAAAATCAGGACCGCGGGTTAATTATCAAGAAAGGCAGGGGGTTTCTATAAAAAGACACGACGGACGACCAGAAACAATTGCTGCTTTATTATTAACTAGCAAAAAACCGTGCGTTGCAATGGGAAAGAAAATAACACACGCTCTTAACCCAATAACCATGACTCAAGACCTTAATAGGCCCGCATCTTTTAGTTTCACATGGCATCACATTTGTGTTGCCGATAGTGACCTCAGTGCTCACACAATGAAAACGCTTTTGAATGTGGTCAGCCCTAAGGTCTTTCTCTCTCTCGCACGCGTGCACGTGCGCACACTCGCTCGGAATAAGATGAAAACATTTTGTTATTTTCCCGCAAGGTTTTTCATAGGTGTGCATGCATGGTTCTCGGTGATTTTTCTCTCACTCTCGTTTTAATAGATGTTTATTTGCAATTCAAATCACCGACGATACGAAAGAAAAACAGACCATGTACTATAGATTAAGTTTGCACAAAAATATATTTTGAAATAGTTAACAGCTAAAGATAACATCATATTTAGATTCTACATATTTTTCTAATCAAATTTCATATATAACATGTCAAAATTGAGATTACGGTGTAAAAGATATCTTTAATCTTGTTTTACATAAACTGTGGATTGATTAACCGAAACGTCAAGGGGTTTTCTGTTAAAAAAACGTTTCGGCTGACTTAAATATGGATGACGGGTTGATTATCTGAAACGCCAGGGGGTTTCTAAGAACATGAACAAATGGTTAGGTTATATCATAAAACGTGCACTTCAGGTTGATTTATCAAAAACTAAGGGGTTTATTTGTAAAATAGCGCGATGGACAACCAGAAGCAGTACATGCTTTATTAGTAGGTAATAAACTAAAGGAAACACTAACGCCCACATGTGTGGGCGTTCCCTAGCTTGCGCACACATCTGGATCGTCGTTCACTGCTTTTTGCACGAATCTTGACATGAAAAGGTGGATTTGGTGTGCCACGTAGGACAAGTCCCGTGTGTGGCATGTAGGCAGTTTGTCCGCACGCCGGTCTTTCCTCCGAGGTCAACGGTTGCGAGTCGGGGCGTGCAGCGGAACTGCCAACGCGCCCGCACGCCACGCCCGACTGCGGTTGCCGTCTCCCACGACTTGCCACTCGCGCTCCCCTCGCAGTTCATTACTCCGCCTCATTCATTACTCCCCAACCCACCGTCCACACCAGTTGCATTCGATTGAGGAGAAACCAAGAGGAGAAGGTGACAGCGGCGGCGGAAGAATCGACCGCATTCGCGGCCGTTGGTGGGGTTTGCCGGACCAAAGCGTCGTCGCCGGGGCAGCCGCAGATTGAAGGTAAGGCTTCCTCTGTGCTCACATTCCTGCCTGTGATTTCTGCCGCCCTCCCTCTGTGGTCAATCTTCCCGCGAGTTTCCTCGATATTCGGGCCAATTCGCGGTGCTCCGGCGTCCCCATCGGCGGTGGAGTCGCGTGCTTGCCATTTAGGGTGGCATTGCGCAGTTTCATCGCCTCTACGGTGGCAGTCATGCCGGTGTGGCTCGCCTGGTCCGCAGCCGCATCTGTATATTGCCTGTGTTTGTGCGGGGATTTTCTAGATGTTGGTTTTGATTTTGCCTCGAAATGTTATGGCCATCAGTGTAGGGCGTTTTTTGTTGTTGAATTCAGGGTATGATTGTTGCGATTGAACCCTAGATCTAGTTAGGTGCATTTCAAACTGTAGGATAATGGCAGTCATGGCATTTTCAACAACTACCATCACTGATGGCAACTAATTTTCTGAATCAACCGTGTCAGTTGCCATGTCAGTTGTAGGATAATGTCAGTTTGTGAGATCCAATTCAGGGAGTAATTTTTGTGTATGATTCCTACCTCTAGGTAGTTGCATACTTAAGTGTGTGATCATGGCAGTCATGGCAATTTTCATTCCATTTGTTTACTCACGACTATGCTTCCAAGTGGCAACTAATTTTGTGAATACACCATGCATGTTGCCATGTCATATGCAGGATAATGGCAAATTCATTGTACGATAGACGCAATTGCATTTGCCATGCTGACTTGTGATAGCTGAACCTATTTGAATGTGTTACATGGCAACTCATTTTTATATGAGGCCAGGGTGTTAGTTGCCACATTATATGTTGTGCTGTGGAAGTTGTTTGCCCTTTTTTTGAAGTGCCTTGTGCTAACATGGCAACTTAAACCTAGAAGTTGTGATCTGTACATTTTTATGAAGCCAATGTGTTAGTTGCCACATTTCATGTTGGATAATCCTAGGGTGGTGGGTGTTCCTATGCTCTGCCTCATTTGCCACTTTAATTGGAGCCAACATGGCAAGTAGATTCTGCTATCTGGCAACTGCTTCCTTCAGAAACACATACACGTCTAGTTGCCATGTTTCTACAATTTCTTTTCCATTTGATTATTTTTCTGCCTTTTTGTGCATGTTTAGCACATGGCAATTACTGTCATCTTTAGATGCTTAAACTTTGGAGCAATCATCAAGTTTTCATTTTTGTTCGTCGATGATATCCAGTGAATATTTTACTTTATGCATTTGTTTCCGTATCAGTCGGTTGTGTTTTCATTTCACCCTAACGTGTGCTTTGTTCTTACTGTAGCACAATGGCTCACGGCGACCATCAAAATGATGCTCATGACTTCATGGATGTACCGCAACAGAATCGCGCAACTGGTCAGACAAAAGATGGCGATGAGGTCACTTTCTACCCACATATGTTTTAGTGTCACATTGAGTTTTCAATCTTCCGTTAGAACTAAATTTTCATGACATTGAACATGGCAACAAATGATCCTTTTTCTATTATGCAGAAGAAGAAACGTCATCGCAATAGGGCTTTGCAAGAACGCCTGATTATATTGAACGATGGATTTACTGATGAGCAGAAGGGAGCTGCCGGTGAGCTGGGGGTGCAGGCTCTGATGGATGTTCGGTGCAAGAACCTAGTGAACCCTGTATGCTACTGGCTCGGTGAGATTTATGATCCTGCCTCTAGGGAATTCGTTATTCCGAGATGGGGAAGACTGCCTTTGATGAGGAACCTATGTTCTGCACTTTGGGTGTGCCCCGTGGAGAAATCAAAGTCTCGTATGAGGTGAATAATAAGATTGAGGAAGCCTTGTTCGCCCGTTTGTTTCCTGGGATGGCATCCATGCCGAATACGACTGTGCTGGTAACTTCACTGGAGGGCATGAAAACCCATGGCGAGGTATTTAAGATGAAGCTGCTCATGTACTTGATCTCAGATGTCTTTGCGCCTACCACATCTCTTCGCCCAAGCAACAAGTGCTTCCCCATCCTGGTGAATGCTCTCTCTCTACTTCTTTTTCCCTTTAATTTTTTGATTTTGATGTTATCTGGAAGCTAGTCACTGCTAGTTTTTTTGATGTTTTAATTTGAATGTTGATGCGGCAACTTTTTTGTCCTGAAATTGTGTTGTGCAGGCGAAGCTGAAAGACGTTAAGAACATGAATTGGTGTAAATTCATCGCGGACTTCCTGCATGATGCATTCTCGTCCAAGATGTACCAGAAGGGTTGTCGCTTGCACCTAATGGTATTTTTCCCTACTCTTTTGCAAATACTCTTATCACGGTTCAATGTTTTTCCTAAATCAACATTGCAGTTGTTGATAAGTGTGAACCATACAAGATCATGCATGGCAACCGTACAAGATCGTGCATGGCAACCCTTTGTTTCATTTTTATGTGAATCCTTTACATGTGAAAGTGACTTTTGTTTGATCCATGGCATCTGTAGTTGCTTCCTACAAGGCAATAACATTTTTCAGCAACACAAAAAAGTGTTCATTTCATACATTCAATCTTTTTTATACAATCTGCATGGCAACCATGATGCTAAGCTGGTGGCAGCTACCATCATAACAAGATGGCAACTGCCAGCACAGCATGATGGCAACTAACATAGATAGATGGCAAATCTTTTTCTTCATTCTCTTCAACTTGGTGACTCAAGGAAACTACATAAGCTTCTTTTCACCATAGCATGATTGCAACTGACATAGCTTTCTTTTTTATTGTGTATACCAGCATTTTTCAACAACACAAAAAAGTGTTCATTTCATACATTCATTCTCTCTTATACAATCTGCATGGCAACTATGATGCCGAGCTGGTGGCAGCTACCAGCATAACAAGATGGCAACTGGCAACACAGCATGATGGCAAGTAACATAGATAGATGGCAAATCTTTTTTTCTTCATTCTCTTCAACTTGATGACTCAAGGAAACTACATAAGCTTATTTTCACCGTAGCATGATTGCAACTGACATAGCATTGTTTTTGTGTATACCATCTCATGTACATCGATGCTCTTGATCTGCCCACCGTTGACTTTACTGGGATAGGAGGCCCGCCGCCTGCACATAAGTTTGTTGTATCTGCGTGGACGGACGCTGCTGTCAAGGCTGTGCTCGCCGCATACAGGATAACTTATACGAAATATGAGAAACTGCAGGTTAGTTCTGCCTTCTTTCTTGCACGACATTCTTCAATTTTGATGTTGCATAACATATGAAAAAATCCCCATACGGCAATCATTTATGGCTAACAAGAGATAAATACCTTCGCAGCCATAGCTGTCTGCACATGGCACCCATGTCTGACCCCATATGGCAACTCCGCCATCCGTGTCAAAACTCCTTTTTTCCCCTCTTTTTGCAATACATGAATTGTTAGTCACTGCACCTTATTTCTCTCTTACATCTTAGTTGTTTTTGTTGTTTTCTAGTTGATGGCCAAGCATGCTATAGACTAGAGTGTGTTTGGTGGGCCACAAAACTTTGGCAAGTGGATGGATGTGCATTCAGCTCCATCTTGTCCCACTGAGGTAATCAAGGATGTTTATTTTGTTTTTTGAAATTGTTTTTCTCTTTGCATTTTGATATATCTCTTATGGTTGTTTTGGTTTTTTTGTTCTTACGCGTGTGACTCTAATATAACTGGTTATTGCTACTTTTTGTTTTTGTTCTCATGTGAGGGCACCTGTTGAGCATCTAGTTGGGTAGTTTGCTTCTAGCATGACCAACTTGCTCATGAAGTTGGTCGAGAGTTGGACGGTACTTAATGGCTCTGATAGCGACGCAGTTGCGAGGCAGTTCACATCATTCGTTGGAGAACGGACACATCGACCAACTGGTTGCCGTGGCCGATACGACTACAACAACTCACATGAGCTCCCTGACACACAAGATGATCTAGATGGAGATCCTGGTCTCGACAAGGACGATGACAATGACATGGAGAATGTGCAACATGCAACCGACGATGATGAACATGTTGAAGTTCGTGTAGGTGGTAAGAAGGATAAGACTTCACCAAATGTTCCTCCACCGGAGGAAGCCGTTGAACAAACAGTTGCGGGAGACATGGGGGTGTCACCCTGAAAGAGGGGCAGAGCTACAGAGGATGTTGGGCAGGGCTTTGTTGGCAAGAGGTCTAGGAAAGATCTCGTAGCTGCTAGGAGGAGGTTCGACATCTATTTAGTGTTTTGTTTGTCCCTCCTTTTTAATAGACCGACCCTTTTTTTCATTGTTTGCTAAGTGCGGCATGATTTTTTTGTCTCACACTTGGTATCCTTTTTGCCATTTTTTCTACACGTAGTGAGGCGACAGCTGGTGCATGAGCAGTTAAGAAGAAATAAGCACCAACGCCAACCCGTGTTTCTGCTCGATTGAACAAGGGTGCTCCCACTGTTGGTGACACTACTTCCACTAGGTCATATCCTCGTACGTCGACGTCCAACATCAGGGATCATGTCATGTTGGAAGACTTGAGGAAGACAACCAAGTAGGTTCTCCCTATTTTTCATTGTCATAGTGCTACTTTTTTGCTTGATGCATTTTAGATCATACACAACTTTTTTACTTGATACATTTATGTGGCAACTACCATCCGCTTCTCATGGCAGCGTTCTAGCTTTCCACATGGGCTACTTCCATCAGTCCCACATGGCAACTGCTATTTTTTCATGATCTACTATTTTTCTGCATGGCAACTCTTGCTTGTTTTGTATGGCAACTACTAACTAGACCACGTGGCAATTCTTATTCCACTGATATGGCAACTAGCAACTTTCCACTGTCATCTACCACCTACATTGTCATGTGTGCTCATCCATACCATGTTCTCAAATGGCAACTCTGGCACATCACACATTTTTCATTTTTATGATGACTACCATGGCAAATATTTTGTTCACTTTTTATACTCTTCATGTGCTTTCTTGTAGGGTGAAGAAGACTACTACACGCGTGGCCACACGCAACCCTAGAGACCCACTCGAACGCATTCATTCCAAGTCGTCGACAAGTGGCAACTTAGATGTTCATGAGGTGCCAGTTGACAAAACTGTTGTTGTACCGTCCACTGTTCCCACTAGCTCTCCTGCAAGCGGTCGGCCATCTCCGCTGGTTGCAGATGTGCAAACTACAACAACATGCATCTGTACATCTGGGAGTGATGAGTGAGTATCTGCCAGGACTGCTGAGATATTGCCCATGCTGGTGGCAATGAGGGATGTTATTGTGACCCATGCCACCAGATCAGCAAGTGTCGAAGTGGACGCTCCTGAGATCAACCTAAACAAGGACGATTCCCGCTCATCTGATATGGATTCCAAGCGTGTGGCTGGTGGCACTTCTGCGTCCACAAAAGAAGGGGGTGCGGCCACAATTCAGAATGAGATGCCATCCACAGGTGAGATTCATGGCACAATAGCTCCAGCTTCTGGTGGTTTAGAGGCTGCTACGACAACCGTTGCGTGAGCTGGTCTTCCACCTAGGTGGCGTAGCCCCCGCAAGCATCCTGCAGACATATCCAATGCACCAGATGTAGCTAGGAGTAGCAGAGATGACTCTAGTTATGTGCCTGCTTCCACACTGTTCGCACCTCCTGCCAAAAGCAATGTACCCGATAAGACGGAAGTCCGGAGTAAAACTGATGCAACTGGTAAGCCATCCGCTACTGAAGGAGGTGGACGTCCGGAACAGACTGCGTCTTTCACTGCCGTAGAGAACCCCAGCTTAAATCTGCACACTTCTAAGCTCACAGTCAACATTGGTGTCCCCTACAGCCCAAACAGAAAGATAGGCAAGAAAGTTGTGATTGGGAACGCTGATAGCACGCCCCGACCTACTAACAAGCCTGATGATCCTGCAGCAGACGAGGCAGAAATGTTTGTTGATCTGTCACCCCTGGATTCTGCCAAACAACTCGCTCGCGATCCGGCTGGTAGGCAGGAGAGGCACCCATTAGCTTTCACCCTATCGAGCTTTAGCCTTGGCATTGATCGCAGTCAAGATGAACCAGTGGTGCAAGATCCTATGCCTGTTGCATTTGCTTTCCCGGCAGGCACGACCCCAATGATAGCGCAGCCAATGGCTGACGGCAGGAAGGCTGTGAAGTTTGCAGAGCCGATAGTGCAAGGTACATTTTTTGTGTGTTTATCATTTTGTTTCTACATTTTTTTTGTCTGACGTTTGTCACAAGTTTTTTTTTTGGTTTCTTACTAGTGTTGGCAAATCTCATGAGATGCACATGGCAACTGGAGTTGCTGCAACATGGCACCTACAGTTATTGCCATGTTGCGATTCCATTCCTAAAGCACATGGCAACTGGAGTTGCTGTGACATGGCAACTCCAGTTCAATGTACTTGGCAACTACAGTTGTTTCCACATGGCAATTACAGTACAATGCACATGGCAACTGGAGTTGTTTCCACATGGACACTTTTCTAATTTGCACCTGCAGATCACATTCCTGTAACATCCCAATTTTCCAAAATTAGGATGTTATTAGATCATACATATGCATATCATATTTTCCATGCATTATTTGCTCTTCTGCAATATTCTTTTCATTATGCAACTAAAGGCAATTTATTGGAGTGGAGATAACATGACTTCTCCCCTGTTTAAAAATGTTCATAATGTCAATAATATTATTTCCAGTTCATCTGTTACGTTCTGGTATTTTTATTAGTCTCCAAAGTATTTTATTTGAGCGTTTTGTTGCTGTTTGTGTGGCCTATTGCATAAAAATGAATTTCTAAAATTTCATTAGGTGAGGAACTAGTGTTCCTGTAGTTTATATTAGTAGTATACATTTTACTGTGTGTCTACGTATTTTTATTTAGTTTTTATACTGTTGTTTTATTTTTAGTTATTACTTTTGTAGTTTTTGTTTTAAAAAAAAGGAATGCAGCGCAGCGCCGCAGCGCACTACGCGGCCCAGACAGCCACGGCCCACCAAACCCCACCGCTGCAGCCCAGTTCCCCACCCGCGGCCCACTTCCCGCGAAGCGGTACGCAGCAGCGCCGCCCGTGCCCGACCCGCATTGCCCGACCTGCACCTGTCATCCCCTTCACCGAGCCGGACGCACCACCGCGCGCACGCCGAAGCCGACCCGGACCAATCCGGCGCCTGGTCCGACCCCGTGCACCCCTGGGACTCCCCACTCGAGCAAAAGCCATCGGGAACCCTAGCGCACACCCTCCCCTTTCTTTCCTCGTCTGCTCGAAGCCGTTGCGCCGTCTGGATCTCGCCGGAGGAGCTCTGAGGCCGCCGTCATCATCGCTCATTTGCGCCGCCGTAAGAGCTCGCAGAGCCGCGCCGCCTGCTCCACTCGTTTCCCCGCTCGAAGCCGCCCTCGCCTGACGTCCTTGTGTTGCCGAAAATGCAGCAGAGGGAGAGGAACCCGCCGGCCGACTTCACCGAAGCATGCCGGAGTTCAGGACCTCGCCATCGCTGCTCAAGGGAGCCCCGTCGCCGTTGAACACCACCACCACCTCCGCCACTCAACACCGCACCCGTCCACCCCCTCAACTTCGCCGGAGACCCACCGGAGGAGCGCCGCCGCCAACGCCCGAGACCGCCGCCGCTGTCCTCTGTTTTGGGTGAGCACGCGTGCACGACCACGTTTCGGCCAATCACAAACTGCCATGTGGTGGACTGCTACAGGTGCAGCTACAGTGCCGCACAGGAACCAGGAGTTTTTCTGTTGGTTTTTGTCTTTTCCAGTTTGTTTTCACTCTAACTTCAACTAGCTATATCCCTTAGTCTATAACTCCAATTTAAGTAATTCTTTCTCCTATGCACTCACAAAAGTCAGCACATTATCACAGTACCAACTTTGCACATGTTTGCACTGTTCAAATTTGAATTCGTTCGAATTTGAATTAAATCTTCCGGAGGCCGTATCTCTCAAACCGCTTATCAAATTCGAGTGATTCTTTTTGCATTGTGACCGTAGTGCAATTTAGGTACTGTTATGCTACTGTTGTTGGGTTTTTGATATGATTTTCTTGCTGTTGGTTTTTATTTTGGTTCTTTTCGTGTTCCGGTGATTGATTTGTTGAATTGTGTGAAACGTGTAGATTGTCCGGAGTGCGACGCGAACTATTGTCAGGAGTGTGACTTTTCTGAACTAGAACCAAGGCAAGTTACATGTTGATCATCCTTTACCTATTGTTTTCTATGCATGTAGTTATATCACACTATGAATATATGCATGTATATGATTACTATATTATTTTGCTTTATGCTGTTGAGCTATCTTCCCGTCATTGCAAATCGTGGTAGTTGTAGGTTGCTATGCTTTGTAGACGGGGGTGGTTCGTGTATACATTGAGTTTATGTGAGGATTATATATATATATATAACAATTGAGTAGTAACTCAGGATTTAACTCACCTCTGGGCGGAAGTGGTATTGCTTGGTGTTGAGGGAAGGCATCATGGGGTCTTGCACCTTTTCTAAGGCCATGCGCCCATGAGAGTGCACCCTAAGTGGAATGCCGCCCAGGTTCAAAAAGATCAGACAGACTTAGTGACTAGTAGCTTCCATGTGCGGCCACTGGCTATATGGGCTCTGGCTTAGTTGATCAGTTGTTGGAACCCTTGCCCAGACCATGTCGACAGATGTAGTGTATGTAGGTGGGATGTGGCCGTCAGGTGGTTAAGGGAACCTCTTCTGAAAGACTTCGTCTCAATCTTCAGATTGGGTCCAGTGGGTAAAGCGTACAAAACTCTGCAGAGTATTAAAAACTAATCATGATTAGCCGTGCCCCCGGTTATGGGTAAATTTGAGCCACTATGCCATTACAGTTGTTGGATGATCTTGACAGATGTGACACTTAATAATATTTGTGGGCAACTTAATAAAGGGTAGGTTGGAGTTGATTTTGCCAACTCAACCTTGTGTATTTAATTGTAGTAATAAAAGAACTAAATAAAAACTTGACTATTAGGTAGTTATTAGGATAAAATCAGCTTTATGCAAAAATAAACCCTCAAGCCTTCCTTTGTTGTACTATGCATATACATGTAGGTCTGCTATATTATTACTCCTGTGTAACTTGCCAATACATTCAAAGTATTGACCTATATGGCTGCAACGTCTCATGTTGCAGGATATTCCGATGAAGAGTAAGGAACCGTTAGGGTCGCAAGTCTACACTCAGCATCGCCAGTGGGCTATGATGGGACTCATCGTTATTTTCTGCTATTTTCCGCTGTTTGATTGAATAAAGCTAGCCAAGTGCTATGCAGATTGTTTTATTTTATAAATTCTGGATCATACGATGTAATAAATGATGCACTTGCTATTCTGGTATTCATCTATACTGTGTGTGATAGCGAGTTCGATCCAGGGACTAGCACGGTAAGCACAGAGACTCAAATCCTTCGAGATTTGGTCGTTACAATTCCGCACTCTCTATTCACAATAACTTGTTGTTTCCAAGTTTCCTAACACACTGTTTGATCCTTGCAGCCACCCCTGAGGATATTTCGCCGTCACTTGATGCAGCTTATCGAAGGATTGACGAGGAAGCATTGAAGAGGAGGTCCTCACGGGGTCAGGGGCAACCAAGTTCTAACGTGCCTGCTGAGTTGGTATCCGAGGATACCATTAGAAGTGACACCCCTGGATCTGTGAGGCAGAACAGGATAGTTAACACACCACCCGTGGATGACTATGAGCCCAAAGTTAAGGCCACAAAGGAGCAGACCCATCTGTATTGTCAAGCGTTTCAGAAATGCGAGGTCAAACAGCGAGCACATGAAGGAGCTAAAAGCGTAATGTCCACACCACATAACCCTCACTTGCTTTTCTCTGATATTTTTCCTTTGCTATTCCAGCCATGCATTGTTTATGCTTTTATTTTTATTTAATTTAGTAGACATGATTCTTTCATGTTATATTATTTTCATACAGCTCATGTTTGGACAAAACCAAAATCATACAATGTGATGCGACGTACGTTGACCTGGGTGATCTTGTCGAGTCTGTGAGGCCACTTGGTGAAATGTCGGAGAATGTAGTTGCGTGTGGGATTGACTTCATCAATAGGCAAATGGATATCTGTCCCGACAAGACGATCATGCAGTATAGCGTGACCTGCAAAATATGGGATGGTGACTTCCACCATAAAATCCCGAGGAAGCATTTTGTCACGCATGGTGATTTCATGCTCACACTGAAGAAACATGTGAGTGTTCCTTCTTGTTTGTACATTTTTCCTTCCATGGTATGTTTTGTTAGTAGCTATGCTTCATATGTGGGCTACATACTGTTTTGTGACAGATTTTCATGTGGTAACAGCTGCCATGTGGCAATAAGTTTGACTATTTTTAATGCTACTTATGTGGCAACTTCACTTAAAATATTGGGCAACTTTTTTTATACATGGATGGCAACTTCTTTTAATTACACATGGCAAATAAACATTCTCTGTGGGTGCATTTTTGGACCCTTGCTGCTTTGTCATTCATGTACCTCTTACTGCATCTGGCAATATCTTTACATATCATTTTTCCAATTACATCATTTATGTTTTTGACGTGAAATCTGCTTTTTCTTTCCTTCATTTTTTACTTGCAGGTCCTATTCCCCATGTTCCAGGAGCTTGCACCAGACAACCCAGATGACAAGTGTGGTCACCACTACGCTATTTGCCTTAACCTAAAGAACCAACGATTTGAGGTGCTTGATTCAATGCGTTTAGGAGCTGATGAAGACCTTACTACACATGCTGAATTCTTCATCAACAACCTCAAAGAGACATGGAACCGTCACTATGAAAACTCAAAGGTCTAGATCAGACATTTTCCAATCGAGTATGTTGCGACTACGAAGCAAGGAAACTCGTAATTACTATCTTTTTCATGTGTCCTCCACACCAATCCTAAACCTATTTGTCGCCTATGCATTGAAGTTTATGATTTTTTTCTATTCTCTTGAGTTCACCTGATTCTTTTCTTTATATGCATGACTGTGGCTTTCACACGTTAGAATATCTTGCAAAGTGGGAAGGTCGATGGGTCCCTGTCGTCACAGCTGCAATGGTCGTTGAGCTCTGTAAAATATACACATGGAACTGGTTGATGAACAAAGATTTCAACACGCGGTCAATGCATGAGAGTTCATAGAGGAAGCTATCAAAAAATCAAACAAGAAGTACAAGTGATCACATGATGCTCCATACCGCATGCCTACCTTACATTTCTATGGGTGGGGAATGTAAGGTATCAGCTTGTTCTTTTAAAACTATGTCCGTGTGCTAAGTTATGACTGCATCCCCCGTAGTCTAGTATATAGTGGTGGTGTCTGAGTGCCATTGAATATTTTGTAATATATGTGTGGATGTGAACCTGCTTAGGTGTGAGAACAACTACGTTTATGTTCACTACTATTATGTGTTTGTGGTTGGTAGTACCATTTGGGTGTTTGAATGCGTCTATGATGCCTGAAACATGGAAATTATAGTTCATCAGACATGGTCACTGAAAGTAATCGTTCCGTTTTTTGGTTTTTTTTTGCATTGCTAACTATATCGGTTAGCATGGTAGTTCATAAGCAACAGTTATCTCGTGTTTTTTTGCACATGATCGTTTCAACTAGTTTGTTCATAGTATGCATACAATACAATATGTGTGGGGAAAATGCGTGGTCTAAAAACAGAAATCTACGCGATGGCAGATTCAGTAGAAATAACATGGCAGATTCGATGGAAGCTGCATGGCAGATTTAGTTGCACACACGTGGCAATTTTAGTCATTCATTCATGGCATTTTCTTCAAATTCTGATGCCCACCAACAGTCATTCTCCCATTTTTTAAGATCTAGACCATCTACCTTACAAAAATGTCACCAACACCCAAGTTACAGTCCTCCATAGTTGCTTACAGATTACCCATCCCTTTCTTTGTTTTCTTGTGTTTTGCTTGAATTTCCAACCCTGATTTGTATCTCACCTCTTTTGGACGCCCTTTTGTGATGGAACAGGGCGGATTCCTGTCCTGGGTTTGCGTGCTTGCTATTCTAGACCCTACCTCCGAGTTTTTAGATGATGGACCCGTGGACGAAGGCACACTTGAGGTGTGGGGGAGCCTATGTAAGGCTTCTTCAGCCTTCCTCTTTTTGATCTCATCAAGCTCTCTTTTTAGGGCCTTCCTGTGTTTTTCTGCCACCCTCGCTGTCTCATCACTCTTGCATGCTTCATCTATTAGTTCAGCATAGTTCTTGGTCAACACAACATGCCTCACGGCGTCCATGGTAGCCTCTGGTCTCTCATCATGCATAGCCAAAACTGCATATGATGTTTGTGGCCCCAATGCATCATCAGCGTCCCAAGTCCATCACCACCGTATGAAATGGTGGGGTATTCGCCTTACCGCGTGCATGTCCATTACTTTCAGTATGTGACAACACACAATACTGTCTCGTTCGAATTTGCAGCATTGGCAGTAGTATTCACCTTCGTTTATCGAGTGGCAACTCACAAATTAGTTCCTTCCCTTGTCCGGGTCTTCAGGTTCTGAATCCAACATGCCCAAGAGAGAACACACCTTGAACGTGCATTCGTCCACCTGGTAAGCCGTGTACATGCTGGAACACTTTATTTCTTCCTGGAATCTGCATGTTTTTGTGCTTTTGTTAAACTCTTATACGATGTTTGTAGCACCTTATGTTGAGGTAGGTCTTAACATAGGAAACATATCTAAAATCATTGATGGCATGGAAATCCTTATTTTTCCCACATTTTTCTTGGGTTGTTTGTTTCCACATGGCAACTGCATAAAGTGTTTATTATTATATTTCATTGTTCATGATAATTGTCTATTGTTCATGCTATAATTGTATTAACTGGGAACTGTAATACACGTGTGAATACATAAATCACAACATGTCCCTATTGAGCCTCTAGTTGACTAGCTCGTTGATCAATAGATGGTTATGGTTTCCTGACCATGGACATTGGATGTCATTGATAATGGGATCACATCATTAGAAGAATGATGTGATGGACAAGACCCAATCCTAAGCATACCACAAGATCTTGTAGTTCGTTTTCTAGAGTTTTTCTAATGTCAAGTATCTTTCCTTAGACCATGAGGTTGTGCAACTCCCGGATACCGTAGGAATGCTTTGGGTGTACCAAACGTCACAATGTAACTGGGTGGCTATAAAGGTGCACTACAGGTATCTCTGAAAGTGTCTGTTGGGTTGGCACGAATCGAGACTGGGATTTGTCACTCCGTATGACGGAGAGGTATCTCTGGGCCCACTCGGTAATGCATCATCATAATGAGCTCAATGTGACTAATGAGTTAGCCACGGGATCATGCGTTACGTAACGAGTAAAGAGACTTTCAGGTAATGAGATTGAACCAGGTATGGGGATACCGATGATCGAATCTCGGGCAAGTAACATACCGATAGACAAAGGGAATTGCGTACGGGATTGATTGAATCCCGGACATAGTGGTTCATCTGATGAGATCATCATGGAACATGTGGGAGCCAATATGGGTATCCAGATCCCGCTATTGGTTATTGACTAGAGAGGTATCTCGGTCATGTCTACATGGTTCCCGAACTCGTAGGGTCTACACACTTAAGGTTCGGTGATGCTAGAGTTGTTATGGGAAATAGTATGTGGTTACTGAAGGTTGTTCGGAGTCCCGGATGAGATCCCGGATGTGACGAGGAACTTCAGAATGGTCTGGAGGTGAAGATCAATATATTGGACGAAGGGTATTGGAGTCCGAAATTGTTCCGGGAGTACCGGGTGACGACCAGTGTGTCCGAAAGGAGTTTCGGAGGCCCCGACAAGTGTTGGGGGCCTTATGGGCCAAGGAGAGGGGGCACACCAGTCCACTAAAGGGGTTGTGCGCCCCTTCCACCCCATCTCACGTAACCTGGAGAGGTGGGGGCGCCACCCCTAAGACAGCCGCCCCTCCCGGCTTGGGGGGCAAGTTTCCTAGGGGTGAGAGCGCCCAAACCCATCTAGGGTTTCCCCTGGCAGCCGCACCCTCCCCTAGATCCATCTAGAGGGACCGGCCCCCTCTCCCCTTCCCCTATATATATTGAGGGGGTGGGAGGGCAGCCACACCCTTCCCTTGGCGCAGCCCCTCCCTCCTCCAACACCTCCTCCTCCTCCGTAGAGCTTGGCGAAGCCCTGCAGGAAAACCGCAAGCTCCACCACCACTCCGTCGTGCTGCCGGAGCTATCCCTCAACTTCTCCTCTCCACTTGCTGGATCAAGAAGGAGGAGACGTCCTCGGGATGTACATGTGTTGAACACGGAGGCGCCGTCCGTTCGGCGCTAGATCGGATCTTCCGCGATTTGAATCGCCGCGAGTACGACTCCATCAACCGCGTTCTTGTAACGCTTCTGCTTAGCGATCTTCAAGGGTATGCAGATGCACTCCCTCTCTCTCTCTCGTTTCTAGCATCTCCTAGATTGATCTTGGTGACACGTAGGAAAATTTTGAATTATTACTACGTTACCCAACATGCACGCATGCTAAAATCCTGGTCTGTTAGTATGTTCATCGGAGCAAGTCCACCCATGCACTCCAAGAAGGTTTTAAACAGCCAAGTGTGACCATCCGTATCTTCATTCCGAACGAGTCCGCAACCGAACTGCAATGACTAATTGTGGTTATTTATTCCTACGAATGGAGCGCAGGGCATCTTGTACATATTAGTGAGATATGTCACGTAGAACGATATGCAATCATGGAAATGTTTGTAAGCTCTTCTTGCAGCACCATCCACCCAATACATGTTTCTAACACGGTCCTCATCATCCAATCTTATCCTGTAGAAGAAATCAGCATCTAGTTTTGCTTTCTCTTCAAAGTAGGCTATCGTGTCTTCTATGTCAGCCAACCTGCTCTCCCTACGGTACTTTTCCTTTAGGTTTGTGATGTCTACTGGTATGTAGGGCATGCTACTCAGTCTACCATCTCCATTGTGGATCAGGAACAGTATTTGGACCATTCTTGACGGGCCAACGTTACAATCATGTAACAATTTTATGAATTTCTTCTCGAGGGGGCTGAATCCTCTATGGGTGCTCAGAAATTTTACCAAGTCAAACTTCTTTATGAGTTTGTGGTTGTGTTCGTCGAAATAGTCGGTGACCACCCACTATCCTCCATCTGCATTTAGCTTACACTGGACAGGGCATTCCGTCTTGACAATGATACCTCTCTTTCGTTCCGGCACGACAGGCGCAACACCTTTACCCTTCTTGTTCCTTCGTGCCTTGTAGCACCTTATCTCACCTCTGCTATACTTGTTAGTTTTCTAATTTTCCTATGGTATTCGGTGTTCACCGCAAACCCATGGAACATTGCATATCTCTGGTAGAACTCCTTGGCATCTTCAAACGAACCAAATCTCTGCCCAACCTATGGTGGTTGAGGTATCACGATTTCCGATTGCCCATCTTCTTCATCCCCTTGTGCTTCATCATCAGTTTCATCATTCACTTCAGTATTGGCGGCTATTTCATCTGCTTGAGTGTTGCTCATGCTGTTGTGTAAAGGTGTTCTTGTCGTCATTGCTGGAATGATTGCCAGTTTTTGACACTGATCCTGCATTGTTTGTGGCAGTATTGTTGACTTGCTGGTGGAACGATCCTTCCATGCGCTCAGAGGTTCCTACAGTAGATGTCCCCACGCCGCTGTTGGTTGTAGTTGAAGGTCCTGCAAAAAAAACAACTTCCCCTCTCCCCTTGCTGGATCAAGAAGGAGGAGACGTCCTTGGGTTGTACGTGTGTTGAACACGGAGGCGCCGTCCGTTCGGCGCTAGATCGGATCTTCCGCGATTTGAATCGCCACGAGTACGACTCCATCAACCGCGTTCTTGTAACGCTTCCGCTTAGCGATCTTAAGGGTATGAAGATGCACTCCCTCTCTCTTTCGTTGCTAGCATCTCCTAGATCGATCTTGGTGACACGTAGGAATTTTTTTGAATTGTTACTACATTACCCAATAGTGGCATCATGAGCTAGGTAGAACACAAGTAGTTGTGGGCGATGATTTGTTCAATTTGCTTACCGTTACTAGTCTTATCTTGATTCGGCGGCATTGTGGGATGAAGCGGCCCGGACCGACCTTACACGTATGCTTACGTGAGACAGGTTCCATCGACTGGCATGCACTTGATGCATAATGTGGCTAGAGGGTGTCTGTCTCTCCTACTTTAGTCGAATCAGATTTGATGAAAAGGGTCCTTATGAAGGGTAAATAGCAATTGGCATATCTGTTGGGTTCTACGGTAGGGTGCGTCGACTGCAAATTAAAATTTCCTATGCGCAGAACAACCAAGAACATGCTACGGGAAGATGGATCACAGTTCATTACCACTAGACGCGCAGTGCCGTGCAGCGGAAGAAGAGTTGGGGCTGCGCGTCCGCGTGGATCGTCTCCTCCTTGTCCGATCTCCCTCGAACAGCTGGTCGTCCGATCCCACGTACAAGTTTGCCTGAGCGGCGCAAGTGCACCGCCTCTAACGGTATCTGCGCGTGTAGGAGGAACACCGTGCGGCGGACTGCTAGGTCCGATCACACAGTCGGCGGCGAGTGGAGGTGGCTACTCGCAACACATGCAAACCCTAGTCGCAGCACCGAAGCGATCAACCGCATGAGTGTGCCGCACCTCCACTTTATATAGGCGTCCATCGCAGGCTCAACACTTGGGCCTCGCACGGACCCTAAAGCCCAAAGTCTACTCGGTCACGTTCCTAGTCCAGTTCGGATCACAACCGACCAGTGTCCTATGAACCGACCTCGTAGGTTCCTTCCCTTAAGCGCGTGACCCCTTAGGTTCAAGTCGGCTTGGTCGCAGTTCGGATCACCTCCGGCCTGCACAGTTGGTAGCGGCCTCTAGCAAACATGCCGACCACCAAGCAGACTATGAAGCTGGTTAGGCGAACCTGTACAACGTGTCACACTTCTGTTCCCTTTGCCTCACGATATATGTTGTCGGGCTCAAGGCGAGACTGTCATCCTTGTGCTAGCCCGACCTCTTTCTCGTTCCAGTGATATCGACCACAAACCGGATTATCTCATAATCCCTGTCGCATGGCCATGCTTATCCTGGTCGGATCACACGAGGGGCCCAGAGTATATCTCTCCTGGTCGGAGGGGCAAATCCCATCTTACTCGACCATGTCTCGCAGCATGGGACTGGACAAACCCGAAACCTACCTTTGTAACTACCCAGTCACGGAGTAGCGTTTGGTCGGCCCAAAGCAAGTCTGTCACCATCCCGAGTACATGCGTCAGCTCAGGTCTTAGGACATAGAACGTATGTTGTACTAGAGACTCATAGATGACATATCGCTGCGTCTCATAGTTGGGTCTGTCCGACTCGGACCTTATCTCGACTCGGATCCGACTACGTCGAATCCGACCAGACCTTTCCAAGTTCATATTATCCGGTTAGCATCCAATGCTCCATGGCTAGTGAGACCAAGCTATCGACCGTGTCATATGCTAGTCTAGTCGGCTGCGCGTCCACACAACCCTTTCGACTAGGGACCTTTTAGGACAGTCATCATACAATGCGTAGTCCCACAAACAAGTCACGTACTTGCTGATACACATCATTGATAATGTCCAAGGACTATCTTTATTCATAAACACATAGGAAATATCATCATACATGATTGCCTCTAGGGCATATCTCCAACAATATCATCGTTGTGGCTTTTGCGTAGGTAAGCAACGTTCTTGCTAGAAACCCATAGCAGCCACGTAAAACATGCAACAACAATTAGAGGACGTCTAACTTGTTTTTGCAGGGTATGCTATGTGATGTGATATGGCCAAAAGGATGTGTTGTATGAGATTTATCATGTTCTTGTAATAGGAATCACGACTTGCATGTCGATGAGTATGACAACCGGCAGGAGCCATAGGAGCCATAGGAGTTGACAACCAATACAACATGACAAGTAGGACATGCACATTCATTCTTTTTTCTAAAATCTGGATGCCAACTATCATTTTGAACCGATGGCAACAACCAAGATAATATGAATGGCAAGCAACAACATAACATGGTGGCAGCTAACGGCAAAGGTAGGTGGCAACTAACATCAGATATAGGTGGCAATTAATTTTCTCCATCCCTATGCACCACCCAAATTCCTCCTTTCTTCCCCTAATTTTTAGTGAATCCTACACATCCTTCTGGAGCAACTACTCGCAACAACCCAACCCAGAAGCTTAGTACAAATCTAGAATAGAATATGGCAGATCTGGCGTATGTTGGTGGGCAAATGGGAATACACACAAATCCGTGGTGTGTTTGCCATGACAGTGTGGATCTAGTCGCCATCTTCATGGGCAATCTGGAATTTCAATTATCTGGACAGAAGAAGGACGAGAAACAGGAGGAGATCGGAGCTCTACCTGTTAGCTCGTCGTCACGCTAGGTGGGGGGGGGGGGGGGGGAGGCGCTAGAGACCTGTTCTGGTTGCCATGACAACCAAAGAAGGAAGACGATGGAGGTAGAGGATCGAGAGGTAGGAGACGACGGCGGCAGGTCGCACTGGGGTTCGAAGGCAGGCCGCAACGACGGGCGCGTTAGGTCGTGCGGGCAGTGAAATCGATCGCCCGAACATGTGGGCGATTGTGCCACACACCGGACGTGCGGCCTGTAGCTGCATGCGCCCGGACACCGTCGTGCGGGTGGGTTTGTCTCCGTGCCGCACAAGGCATGCGGCACAACCCCTAAACACCACACGTGTGGCAGTTATCATTATCCTAAATTAAAGTAGGTAGAGAAGAGATTTACTCAGCCGAGCTGAGCCACAAATGCAAGTAGTCCAAAAATCGATGAAACAACCCTAAGCTCCCAACCATAAAGACTAATTGAGTTTGCAGTTTAAGGAGTTAACATTTTAAAGTTTAAAGCTTTTAAAATAGTAGTCTTGATGACATCAATTTTCTCTTCTTATCCATATGCATATGCGTGCAATTTTAAACCTTTGCTAATTTTGCTTGCGAGGGATCAACATATACAGAAGTAGATGTTGAGGTTTTTGTTCCGGTTGCAGAAGGGTGGTTGCGATCTCGAACATAATTAACACGAATTAATACACAAGTCGGCCAGTTTACGCCGATGAGATAGAAATGCTCGCACCAAATTAAACATGTGCCTTTCCACCAAGAAGCCGACAGACGAAGAAGGCCGGCCAATCTATCTCGACGGCCATGGCGGTCTTGTAGTCGCGGAGGCCACGGAGGTGGTCCGTCACCTCCTCCATGGCGCCACTCTCCAGATGTAAAATGTACATGCACCGGCAACGGTCAGTGATCAACAGCGTGCCGCTCCTGTCTCCGGCGCACATGCACCGTGGCCTGTCGACGATCTGGTTCTGCTCGGGTGTCATCTCGATCACCCTATCGCGGCGCCAGTCACCGCCGCAATCCTCGTCGCTCCCTTTGCCGCCGTCCCGCCGCGTCCAGATCTCCACCTGGGGGTCTTGGCTCGACAGACAAAGCGACGACAGCGTCGCCGCCTTGTTTGGTGCGACGCTCAGATGCGGCGACTCGTACAGGGGGAGGTCGCCCGCCGGCGGCGGGGTCTGTAGCTCCTGCAAGGAGGCGTGGCGAGTGGCGGCGTTCACGTCGAGGACGTGGAACTTCACCAGGTCCCAGAGGACCCAGTGCGCCGTCCCGTGGCTCACGACGGCGCTGCGCCGCTTGAACGGCCCGAAGATGCCGCGCTCTACCGGGTCGAAGCACTCGCTGGGCGCGCTCCAGCTCGGGTCACCGGAGGAGAACGTGCGGAGAACGTAGTGCCGCCGGTCGTCGCTGACGCCGACGACCAGCACCTTGAAGGAGGCCGGGTCCGGCGATTGCCGCTGGCCGTCGTCGGGGCAACAGTCCGCGCCGGTGAGGACGGCGTGGGCGCTCGTGCCAAAGTAGTCGAAGAACCAGTCGCAGCGCAGCGGGGGGAGCACGTGGCACGCGCCCGAGAGCAGGTTGCACACGGCGAGGCGGTCGACGCCGGGCTCCGGCTCCGGCTCCGGCTCCGCCTCGGCGCCGAAGCGCACGAGGAGCACGCCGCGGTGCGAGGCGAGCGGCACAACGCGGTCGTCGAGGAGGCCGGCGGCGCCCGGGACGAAGGAGCCGAGCAGGGGGCGGCCGGGGCCGAGCACCGACCCCGGCACGCGGACGAAGCTGGAGCCTGGCGGCCCTTCCCCGCCGCGGCGCCGCTCCCGGCCGAGGAAGCCGACGAGGGAGGAGCAGTGGCACGCGCCCTCCGGCCAGCGGCGTCGCAAGAAGGACGGCTCGGTGACGAGGTCGCGCCAGCGCTTGCGCGCGGCCGCGCAGCGGAAGAGGTCGGCGACGCCGGGCACGCGCGCGAGGATCTCCAGCACCACGTGCTCCGGCAGCCTCACCAGCGAGGGCGCTTCCGGATCCCTCATCTCGATCTCCTCCCGCGACGCGATGGCCGCAGCCCCATTATTGTACTACTAGTACTACAAAGTTTGCGCAGATGCGCCGCGCCCGGACATTCCGCCGAGGGAAAAGGCAGAGTATTTTATTAGAGGGTGGGGCTAGATCTCAGTGAGACTTAACAAAAATACATAGTAAAAATGAAGAAGAAAAACTGAAAGAAAATTTTACATGAATGTCCATGTAAGATCACACGAATATAACATCGATGAGACTCCGTTAATTTCCAGTCGACTGATATTTTCAAATTGACCGGGGCATAACCATTGACCCAATCGGACTCCTCAAACCTTTTCTATTCGTTTCGGCTGTCGAGCACTCCTCACACTTAACCCATACATAAGGCAATATATCCAAAAAATGAGGCAACATAAGAAGTGCTCGGATGTGTCCGATCAATTGCCACGTAGAATTTGGCCCATTGCGGACTATAATCACATGTATATGATCAGACAATATAAAAACAAAGTAAGAGACATAGCTGCGTGCGTGAAGAAATAGGGACACAAGATAGGCACATACTCATGTCCATAAACGTTTGAGGGGCTAAATTTAGCAAGTCCGGCTTGACGGTTGAGAGAGGGGCGGCCATGTTCCCGCAAAGATGCTATTGCCACTTGCCAGCCACGGCCATCATTGCTATGCCAGCACGCTAAGATGGTGCATATCTTACGATTTTAAAGCTTAAGCTCGAACATCTTTAGAGATTGCGAACAGAGTAGGTACTCTCGGAAGTGGCAGCGGAATTCACGCTGGAATTCGTGGTAGATCTCGGAAAGAATGGTGGCAGAGCCGAAACCAGAAATGAAGTCGACACATGAACGTGGCTAGCAATGGAGCGCTTTGGCATCAGAGAGTCCGTCGGTGTGACAGGGCCGTAACACCATTGTTTGCTTACTTGGAATATCTCGAGCCACTCCCACTTGCTCAGTCTGCTTTGTCCAATAGGGTAAAAGAGAGTACGGCTGCACGTTCTAGAAAAAGGAACATCTCACAGAAGCACCTACCTAAGTTAGCGCCGGAGCAGCTGCGGAGTGCACTGGACTTGGAGCGCGTCCTCGCCCGGCCCGTACCAGTCCGGCCTTTCGATGGCTCTAGCAGCCGAGAGAAATGAACAGCTTTCGGCGCCAGTAGCAAGAGCCATCCCATGGTCCATAATTGTCAATACAAATCTTTTTAGTCTAAAATTACACTCTCAGACCGTCATAAAAGTTTGCTTCAGAAACAAGCTCGACTCCATATTTGGAGGCCCTGGAGATCTCGTTTGGAGCTCGCTTCAAATACAACCGCCAGTTCTGGGATTTGAAGGAGTGTGCCTCCTACGTGTATGGATACTAATGGTTGGGGTGATGCAACCGCTAAAAGCAACTCTTAAGGGGCGACCCAAACAGACGGCGATTTTGTCCGCTTTTTGTTCGTTTGGATCGGTCGCCCGCCCGGCGTCCGTCCTGTTTTTGATATGGGTCGGCAGCGCGCCAACGCGCCGATCCGTATGTGCCGCCGTGGCCGGCTGGCTGCCCAATTTTACATTGATGTTTGCATTCAAACATTGTCAAATAACATAGTTTAAACCGAATAAAATAGTATAGTTTTACAAGCCGAATACAAATAAAAATGTTTCACATAGTTTTGCAAACGAATAAAAAAAGATACATCTATTGGTTGTCAACATGAGCCCACATATGCTCAACCAAATTATTTTGCAGTTGCACGTGAGTTCCCAATCACGCATGTCTTGATGAAATTGGGTGAACTGTTCAAACGTTGCCGCTCCTCTATGCTCAGGCACAACATTCTCACCTTGAAACTGAAACCCTTGATCGTACAGACGTTCCGGGCGCTCGTCTTCTACGATCATATTGTGCATGATCACACAAGCAGTCATCACCTCTTATAGTTTTCTGCGTGCTCCAGATATTAGCAGGATACCGAACGATGCCCCCATCGAGATTGCAAAACATCAAAGGCACGCTCGACATCCTTTCTAGCACTCTCTTGCTCTTGGGAAAAATCTTTTCCTCTTCTCTCCGACAGGGTTGGGTATTGTCTTGACAATAGTGGTCCACTGAGGATAGATACCGCCACCCAGGTAGTATCCTTTGTCGTAGTTGTGGCCGTTGACAGTAAAGTCCACCGGTGGGTTGTTGCCTTTGGCAAGCCTAGCAAACACCGGCGAGCGCAGAAGTACGTTGATATCATTGTGTGATCCAGCCATGCCAAAGAAAGAGTGCCAGATCCAGATATCTTGAGACGCCACGTCCTCTAGTATGACAGTGCAAGCCATGACATGGCCCTTATACTGTCCTTGCCAAGCAGAAGGGCAACTCTTCCACTCCCAGTGCATGCAGTCTATGCTGCCAAGCATCCCTGGGAAGCCCCTACTGACATTCATTACCAACAACGAGATGTATCTTCAGCTGTCGGCTCTCTCAAGTACTCAGGACCAAACACATCAATAACAACCTTGCAGAACTTATACAGGGACTCTAGACATGTAGACTCGCTCATATGGACGTACTCGTCAATGAGATCACCGAGCACTCCGTATGCAAGCATTCGGATGGTGACAGTGCAATTCTGATAAGAGGAGAAACCAATCTTGCCGACGGCATCCTCTTTGCACTCGAAATAGTCATCATAGCCGACCACCCCCTCTCTAATACGGTTGAAAAGATGCCTACTCATACGGAAATGGCGGCGGAATTTTTGATGTTTGAACAACGGGTTTGTTGTACCAAAGTAGTCCTTCCAAAGAAGGAAATGCCCGCTCTCTCGGTTGTGATTCAACACCGGAAGGTGGCCGGAATGGAGCCACGGAACAACGGCCGTTGGCTGTTGAGGTGGTGATGGACCAACAAGGTAGCCAATATCTCCTCCTCCTCGTCGGAGGACGAATCGTCAGAGTTGCAAAGGAAATTGTGGAAAAAGAACTCGTCGGCGGAGTCCATTTTGTACCTTGGCAAACTGCCGAACAACTTGTGGGCGTCAACGAAGGAGAAGGCCGGCGAGGGGAGTCGAGGCACGCACGGACCAGCTAGTTGACATGCTGGCGTCCGACGAGTGGGCCGGCGTTCGATGAGCGTGCCGGTGAGGATCTGGCCGGGGCGGCGAGGCGGCTTCTTGGTCACGGGCGGCTGTGCGGTGGGAGAAGCGGGGGTGGGAAGCAGTCTGCTCCGCGGCGGCAAGACGACGGTGGCGGGCGACGGGGGAGTGGGCGGCGTTGCTGGGTGGATGTGGAGGCGGCGGCAGCTGGCAGAGTCGCCGGCAAAAATGGGCGGCGGCGTCGGTGACGAAGGAGGCGGGCGAGGGTTGCTGTTGGATGAGGTGTGAGGGGGAGGCCAATGTGCCACCGACCAGCGGGCCGTGGAGAGGAGAAGGCGAGCGTGCACGCGTCCGTCGCGTGTCCGTGCCGACGCAAATCCGGCTCAAAAATGGGCCAATAATGGGTCGCCTGCGGACGAAAAGCGGACAAGCGTCCGTATGGGTCGGCGCGTTGGGCCACCTTTTGTGTCTGCGCCGACCCAAATGGACGACAGCGGATGAAATGGGTCGCCCCATTGGAGTTGCTCTAACCACCCACCCTTTAATGGCACCGTCGCTTCCTTGGGTTCGTGGGGCGGCCGTTCGGATGCTCGTCAGGCGGCATCATACCCTATAAAAGTTCGATGGGACACATCCCGTTCACCACAACCCTAGTCGCCACCCCCTTCCTCGATTCCTCCTCCCCTCCCCAGAATGACGTTGAGTTAGAGGCACACAGTCTATTGGCTCAACTACTTGTCCCAATCACGCTACCCCGACGGTGCGAACTCCCCCTAGGGTACCCAACGCTTCTTCTTCCCATGTCGGTGTTTCCCCATACCCCGACAGCTCCCGTGACAACGACCGTGAGTGATGTGTCGGCTCCCATGGGGCTAGTGGCGTCGATCTTGCACCTCAGGCGCCATCATAGCCGTCATCAAGGACGATGGCCCCGTCGACCTCGAGCTGGAGCCCGAGGAAACTGTCGATGTCAGTTGCAACTCTCTGTCCTCAGAGTGGAGGGGCGCTGCCTCGACAAGGAGCACATTCACCGGGGGATATGCCCTGCTACCACCGCTGAGGAGGAGCAGCGGCAGCTCAAGGTCGTTGCTCGTGAGTCCGGTCCCTATGCCTTCTTCAAAGATCTCTGGGGGAGTATGATGACTAGACGGGGGCAAAGGCTGTTTCGTGGGTCTAGAGTAGTACATAACAATGTTGAATAACGACATTGCACAAATTTTGAAAATGTCACTTAACAACGTTTGAAGTTGCAAAAAATGTATTATGGCGACTTTTGGCCACTAATATAAGTATGTCGTGTTTGCTAATGATTTGAAGTGGTTTGGTTCAACTAACTATACCTTGAATTGAGCATACAAAGAAGAAAACAAAAAACAAATCAAAATAAAAGATATGGAGGCCACATTATGGCGACTTTGTGTTTGCGTACAGTCGCCACAACCTCCAAAATCATGCTCTTATGAACATGTACATATGAAAGCAGACACACCATTCATTCTGCCCTAAGGAACATTCATTCGCTGAAAGAGTGAAACACATCATAAGTATTGAAACTATTGAAGGTATACCCAGTTCGTTTTGAAGATAATTAGACAAAACCACTACATTTAGGACATGGTGAGGGAGTCCTGGATTAGGGGGTATCCGGACAGCCGGACTATATACTTTGGCCGGACTGTTGGACCGTGAAGATACAAGACTCAAGACTCCGTCCCGTGTCCGGATGGGACTCTCCTTTGCATGGAAGACAAGCTTGGTGATCCGGATATTATATTTCCTTCCTTGTGACCGACTCCGTGTAAACCCTAGCCCTCTTCGGTGTCTATATAAACCGGAGAGTTTAGTCCTTAGGGGGACGATCACAATCATAATCATCATAGGCTAGCTTCTAGGGTTTAGCCTCTACGATCTCGTGGTAGATCAACTCTTGTACTACTTATATCATCAATATCAATCAAGAAGGAAGTAGGGTTTACCTCCATCGAGAGGGCCCGAACCTGGGTAAACATTATGTCCCTTGCCTCCTGTTACCATTAGCCTAAGATGCACAGATCGGGACCCTCTACCCGAGATCCGACGGTTTTGACACTGACAATGGTGCTTTCATTGAGAGTTCCTCTGTGTCGTCGCTGCAAGGCTTGATGGCTCCTTCAATCGTCAACAACACGGTCTAGGGTGAGACTTTTCTCCCCGAACAGATCTTCGTGTTCGGCGGCTTCGCACTGCGGGCCAATTCGCTTGGCCAACTGGAGCAGATCGACAGCTACGCCCCTGGCCACCAGGTCAGGTTCGGAAACCTGAACTACATGACCGATATCCGCGGAGACTTGATCTTCGACGGGTTCGGGCCTGCGCTAGGAGCGCCGGACAATCACGATGAGCACGGCTTAGACCTACTGTCGGACAATGCTCTGGATATCGCCCCTGCAGGAGCCCGGGACCTAAATCTGGAGCAGATTGCGTTGCCCGAGGATGGGTGGATGGACCCCGTCCCGCAGGCCGCACACACATCGGCGGTAGAGCCGAACACAGGCCTCACCCCGAAAGAAGCCTGTGACACCGGACCCCCTGACTCATATCCGGCTGTAGGTTCCCGTCCGCGCGCTCGCGAGCCCGCCGAACCTGGTTGGGCTCCGGTAATGGAGTTCACCGCTGCAGATATCTTCCAGCACTCGCCCTTGGGCGACGTGCTGAACTCATTAAAGTCTCTCTCTTTGTCATGAGACTCTTGGCCGAACTATGTACGGCTCGAGTGGGAAGCAGGCGATGAAGGAATTTGTTGCCCACCCACCACCCACTTCATTGCCACGGTCGATGATTTAACCGACGTGCTTGACTTCGACTCCAAAGACATCGACGGTATGGACGACGATGCAGGAGAAGAACAGGAACCACCGCTCACGGGGCGGTGGACAACCACCTCCTCATATGATATATATATATATATATATATATATATATATATATATATATATATATATATATATATATATATATGGTGGACACTCCAAAGGAAACCAATGGCGATGAGGCAGCGGAGGATAACCCCTCAGGGAAGAAAGCAAAGCTTGGGCGTCGTCAGCGCTACTCCAAGCCCCGCCACAGCAATACCGGCACAGGAGACGAAAACAATCCGGATGGTGCCGAAGATGAATACAACCCTGATCAGCCTGCCTTCGAGCAGGCCGAGCAGGAAGACGGGCAGGTTAGCCCAGACGAACAGGCGATGGACGGATATCCGGAGGAGGACAACTACATGCCCCCCTCCGAAGACAAGATTAGCCTCGGCGACGACGAGTTCGGCGTGCCTGAGGACCCCGTGGAGCAGGAACGCTTCAAGCGCCGGCTTATGGCCACCGTGAGGAGCCTGAAAAAGAAGCAGCAGCAACTACAAGCTGATCAAGACCTGCCCACAGAAAGATGGACTGAAGTCCTGGCAGCTGAGGAATACGGACTCGAGCTCCAGACGGCTAACCGACCACCTCGTGGCCGGGATAAAACGGCATACCAGCCCGCACCCCCACGCCAATACACTACGGCCCGGGGCAATAGGTAAGACCTGCAAGATATATTGGAAAACAAAGCAGGACAGCCAAAATCGATCTACGGATCTCAGGGGCGCGCCCCAACACGCGACGATGATCGTCACGCCGGATACATACGACGGAACGACAGACCCAGGGGTCTGGATCGAGGATTTTATCCTGCATATACATATGGCTCGCGGGGACGACCTCCACGCCATCAAATACCTTCCCCTCAAGTTGAAGGGGCCAGCTCGACACTGGTTGAAAAGCCTCCCCGAAAATTCAATTGGAAGCTGGGAGGAACTCGAGGATGTTTCAGGGCCAATTTTCAAGGGACTTATGTCCGGCCTCCGAATGCGAACGATTTAAGTCACATAATCCAACAGCCCGGAGAGTTAGCCCGCAAGCTTTGGAACAAATTCCTCACTAAGAAGAATCAAATTGTCGATTGTCCGGATGCCGAAGCCTTAGCGGCCTTCAAACGCAGCATCCGGGACGAGTGGCTCGCCAGACACCTCGGCCAAGAAAAGCCAAGGACAATGGCAGCCTTAACAAGCCTTATGACCCCGCTTTTGCGCGGGAGAAGATAGCTGGTTGGACCGTAAAGGCACCAGCGACCCAAGTACATCCAAAATAAGGGATGGCAACGAGAAGCCACGGCGCAATAAAAACAAACGTCAAAACAAGGAAGAGAGCCCGAACAACACAACGGTCAACGCCAGATTCAGGGGCTCTCGACCCGGTCAACAAAAGAAGCCATTCAAAGGCAGCAAAGAGGGACCGTCCGGTCTGAACAAAGTCCTGGACAGATTGTGCCAAATTCATGGCACCCCCGACAAACCTGCGAACCACACTCACAGAGAATGCTGGGTCTTCAAGCAGGCCGACAAATTAAATGCCGAACACAAGGGAAGGGAAACACCAAGTGAAGACGAGGACGAGCCTCGCCAGCCGAACACTGGGGGACAGAAGAAATTCCCACCAGAGGTAAAAACAGTATACATGATCCATGCGACTCACACACCCACGAGAAGGCGCGAACGCCCGCTCAGAGACGCATACGCTGTAGAGCCTGTCGCCCCCAAACTTAACCACTGGTCGGCCTACCCGATCACCTTCGATCACAGGGATTACCCGACTAGTATGTGGCACGGAGGATCAGCTGCCTTGGTGCTTGACCCAATAATCGACGGATACCATCTCACTCGCGTCCTCATGGATGGTGGTAGTGGTCTTAATTTAATATACCAGGACACTATCCGCAGGATGGGGATAGACCCATCCAGAATCAGCCAAAGTAAGACCACCTTTGAAGGGGTGATACCAGGCGTTGAAGCCTACGGCAGGGGCTCCATCGTACTGGAGGTAACATTCGGTTCCCCCGGCAACTCCAGAAGCGAATAATTACTCTTCACCATCACCCCTCTCCAAAGCGGCTATCACACATTGCTGGGGAGGATGGCCTTCACCCGCTTTAACGCAGTACCGCATTACGCTTACCTTACACTCAAGATGCCCGGCCCATGTGGTGTCATCATCGTTAATGGAAGCACAGAGCGCTCCTCACGCGCGGAGGAATACACGACGACTCCAGCAGCCGGAATCTAAGCGGCCTCCAATACCAGAAAGCATGACTGGTCGTTAAGACCACGGACACGGTTAGGCGAGTCCGGCAGCCCGATCTAGGGTGACATACATGCAATCCCATAGAGGACACCAGGGGCTATAGATATTTAATAAAGCCCCACCATTGGCTTAACCTTATTAACAGGCCAATGTGTTACACTTTTACTATCCATCGCACGCTTATGTTATACTCTTCTACATGAGTTTTTCTTTTTTACAGACACAATTTGTGCGATACCCTTCCAGGAAACGGCACAACGGAGACAAAGGCGCAGACGTGTAGCAGGTCCACGCTCAAAGGTTTCTCTTTAGATTAAGCCCCTGTGTAAACCTTTTTTATTGTCTCTTGTTGTTTCCACATCCCATGGGTACTATACCCACAGAGGTACTGCCGTTATTGGCATTTCGCCACGACAGACTAATGCACGTACCTGGAACTACAGGGTTCATAATGAAAGGGCATTCTTCAGCCCATTTTATGTTGCAAAGTCCGAATACCTTCGGGGGTGTTCGGCGTCACGAGTTTGGCCTTATATGCATCAGCTCCGAATCATGTCTTTGGTCAAATGTTGGGTTTGCCCGGCTCCTGGGTTTGCCACCTTACATTCCGTTCTTATTGGCTAAGGCGGCCAAAGGAGAACTACTGCGATTGTGCCCTGGTTATTCCGGATGAGCACCTCAGTAGATAAAGCCGAAAACTGACTGTCATGATACAGCGAGAGACTGTTCAACCACTCGAAGACTTAAAGGAATCTTTAGGATTCCTCCGCATTAACGAAGGACTGTTTCCCGGTCATGTACACACACACCCGTATTCATATGCACGCGATGGTACCAGGGGCTACATAGTAGCTCCACCGTCAAACTCCTATGGCTAAGTGAAAGTGTTACAACTATATAGTCCGGTTGCCTAGTTCGACATGCGATCACCTCCTTAATGGAACAAGACGTTGGATCAAGTGTGATTACGCATATTTTTCGTGAACACCCCCGTATTGTATGCATGGGGGCTGAAGCCAACGACTGCTAACTTTCAGATTACACATATACATAAAGACGACCGCACAGGAGGCACAACAATACTTTCGGGCACAAAGTATAAATATAGCCTCATAATCAAAATAACATTGTTTTTACAATGAAACGATTTGTCACTCGAACACGATATTCTTCGAGCACTTATCCTCTATTAAATGAGCACCTTCTGTTACCTGCTCCAAGTAGTGCTTGGCCGGATCCTAGCCTCCCGCCGGATTTTGGGCCGCAACGATGGTGGCCTCCATATCTGTTCAATATGATTTAACGCGGGCAAGAGCCATCCGTGCACCCTCTATACACGCCGACCTCCTCATGGCATCGATCCGAGATACGACACCAAGGAGTTGTTTCACTAAACCAAAATAACTGTCCGGCTTAGGCTCCTTCGACCAAAGATGGTCTACTACAGACTGCGTTGCAAGATCGGACAACCTATGAAGCTTAGCCACAGCAGCCATCTTCTCACTCAATGGCAATGGGCGCGCGGGAGCATTGAACTGCGACCAGAACAACTTCTCCATTTCTTTACCACCTTGATCCTCGAAAAACTTGGCCCCATCAGCCGTACATTTTGCCAAGTCCGCATACGCGTCTGCAGGGCTCCAGCGTTGATCCAGGGGAGCATACCTCGGATCTAAGAACTTCACCCGCAATAAGTAGGGGCTTCCAGCCGCGATTTCTCTGGCCAGACGAAGCTCCTCCCGCGCATCCCTACTTTCAGACCGCGTCTCCTTGGCCATATCAAGTGCCTTCTTCAGGTCAGCCAAGTTCATCTGATTCTCCTTCTCAAGGAGCTCATACCGGCTGGCGGCATTTTTTAGCTCCACAGCCATTTCGGCTATTTTGTCTTTGCTTCGGCGATGAGCAGCCTGTTCGGCTCTCAACTCTTCGGCCGCCTTTAGGGCAGCCGCATTGCTAGCCTGAGCTTGTTCCTTGGCCTAGGCAAGTTCCGCCCTCAGGGCTTCCATGGCAGCAGCACCATCTGCAGTCCACACATATCACATCAATAGTATACTCATTTCAATTTTTCCTATAAATAATAAGGAAAGCAGAGCACATACCTTGTGACTCGTTAAGCCGCTCGTTCACAAGCGTGAAGTCGGCATCAATAACTCCAATCTGCCTCCTCAGTTCGGAAACCTCAACGGACTGGCCAGCTGCCGGATCCTTAGACACCTGCGCATAAGCATAGCGCGATCATTACTTCAAAATATGATCCTCCATTTGCCGCCTAGGGCTGGCAACCAGAGTCTCAGGGGCTACTATCCATATGGAGCACACCTAGCGCATGCGTCACAGCCAAAAAATTATGTATTTTTCATTACATACCTCAAAGCCTTTGAGCAGGCTCGTAAAGGCTTCATTCAACCCGCTTGTGGTGGAGGAAATCTTCCCGAGCACTATGCTCATTAATGAATGGTGCTCCTCCGAGAGAGCAGACCACTCCAGAAGGCCCGTCAGTGTGTCCGCCCGGACACCAAACTGTGCCGGACCCTTCTCATCGCCCCCCGTGGGAGCCGAACGCTCCGGGCTCAAGGCGCCGAAGGATTAGCTTCTGGCTTCGGCGGATCCGGACTCCTCCGTGACGACACCTCGGGGTCGCCCGCCTCATGAGGCGGAGAGGTTGGTGGGGTCTCACTATCCATCATCTCCGGAGGGAGATCCCCCGAAGGCGAACTCTGTCGAGAAGAGCTGCTGGCCGGACTGCAAGGAATGGATCCTGGTTATTGTTCTCGGAGAAAAGCAGTACCTTCGAATTTACGATTAACTTACAGCTCGGTTGAGGGCTGGCCCGTTGGCGGGCATGACGTGGTGAGGGCGCCCTTCGGGGCAGGCCCCCTGGTGATGCTTTCTTCCCCTGTTTGGGCACCTCCGCCTCCAAGTCTTCGGAGACAACCCTCTTCTTCCCGCGCGAGGAGGATGCCTTAGATTACCCTCCCCGACTATCCTCCTTTGGGGAGGTAGAAATTCCCCCGGTTTGGATGCGCAGTGTGTGAAGTTCGGCTTCTCTGTTTTTCCCTTCGTCTTCCCCTGAGGGCATTTTGCTAAGCACCCGGCCAAGCATCTTGGCTATGGTAGGACTAGGCGAGCCTTCGGGAAGTGGCGCCGGACACCTGATTCTCTCCGCCTTGCTGAGCCATTCCTGGCCACGGAGGATTTTCAGAATAATGATTATGATAAATATAAATGAAGTGTTCGGTTTCGGGGTTACTTACTTGGGTATCTGGGCGATTGCAGCTTAGGCCCGCATCCTCGGTGGTGTTCGGACACTTTACTTGTGGTCCGAAGAATAATTTACACATCCCTTCGAGCGTCAGGCCGAAGAAGTGCAGAATAGTCCGCGGACCCTCCGGATTTAATTCCCACATCCGGAGAGGCCGGCGTTTGCACGGCAACATCCATCGGATCAGCATTACCTGAACTATGCTGACAAGGTTAATGTCCCTCTCAAGAAGCTCCCAGATACGGCTCTGCAGTGTTGGTACATTGCTAGCAAACCCCCAATCCCGTCCTACATTGGTCCATGACGCCAGTTGTGACGGAGGGCCCAAACAGAAGTCGGGGGCAGCCACCCACTTTCTGCCTCTGGGAGCCGTGACGTAAAACCACCTCCGCTGCCATAAATCGGATACCTCTGGGAAAGAACCCTCCGGCCATGGGGCATCGGCGTTCTTGCTTGTTGCGGCACCACCGCACTCCGCATGTTGCCCCTCAATCATCTTTGGCTTCACATTGAAGGTCTTGAGCCATAAGCCGAAGTGTGGGGTGACGTGGAGAAAAGCCTCGCACACAATGATGAACGACGAGATATGGAGGATGGCGTCCGGAGCTAGATCATGAAAATCTAACCCGTAATAGAACATGAGCCGCTTCACAAAGGGATCAAGGGTGAGACCCAAGCCGTGGAGGAAGTGAGAAACAAATACAACGCTCTCATTAGGCTCGGGAGTAGGGATGACCTGCCCAGGAGTAGGAAGCCTGTGCTGGATGTCGGTAGTCAGATATCCGACCTCCCTAAGCCTCGCAATGTCCTCCTCTTTGACCGAGGAGGCCACCCACCGGCCTTGAGGGTTGGATCCGGACATATCGGAGTATCTGGGGTGTTTGAGTTTGGGTCTCGGGTGTTATGGCTCGAGATGCGAAAGGGCGCAAGGGTGGTGGAAAAGAGGTATAGGCCTCGGCCCCTTTATAAAGGGGGTGAATATCAAGAGTCCTCAGCGTGACCGCTTGAGACTTATCTAAAAACACGGAGTCATACCAACAGTCGTTGTGGGGTTGCACGCACCCGTATTGATGGCGGATCCCGTAATAAGGGGAACACGATCTCTGCTTTGGCAGGGCGTGCCAATAAAACCGCCTCGCAACACGTATCGAAGTGGGCTAAGAAAACCCGGTTCATGTTGGGCCGGGCCACGATGCAAGGGCACGACGTACAAAAATTGCCAGTAGATCAGATTTATGCTATGCTCTCTACGGTGGTATGTGAAGATCATCTTGCAGATCCGGACACGGTTTAAGTGTTCGATAATTACTTTGGAGTATTCAGAGATGGAACCCGCCTTGCAATGCCGAAGACAAAACTGCGTGTTGGACTCATCGTCATTGAAGCCTGGTTCAGGGGCTACTAAGGGAGTCCTGGATTAGGGGGTATCCAGATAGCCGTACTATATACTTTGGCCGGACTGTTGGACCGTGAAGATACAAGACTCAAGACTCCGTCTCGTGTCCGGATGGGACTCTCCTTTGCGTGGAAGACAAGCTTGGCGATCCGGATATTATATTTCCTTCTTTATAACCGACTCCATGTAAACCCTAGCCCCTCCGGTTTTTATATAAACCGGAGGGTTTAGTCCTTAGGGGGACGATCACAATCATAATCATCATAGGCTAGCTTCTAGGTTTTAGCCTCTACGATCTCGTGGTAGATCAACTCTTGTACTACTCATATCATCAATATCAATCAAGCAGGAAGTAGGGTTTTACCTCCATCGAGAGGGCCCGAACCTGGGTAAACATTGCGTCCCTTGCCTCCTGTTACCATTAGCCTAAGACGCACAGATCGGGACCCCCTACCCGAGATCCGCTGATTTTGACACCGACACATGGTAGCAGAAAACTAGCACAATTGGTCAAAACCCCAAATAGGCACCACTTTTAAGGCATACAAATATCATGATAATAACCAAAACAGCTGATAGATCTAACCTATCGAGTAGGTGTGGAGAGATGCCGAGTCGTTTCACTTGTTGGTCAAAATGGTCGGGACGTAACATTTAACTCTTGTGCCCACAGTCGTCTTCACTTCGCAACTCCCCCTTGTCGGTGTCAAAACCGGACGATCTCGGGTAGGGGGTCCCAAACTGTGCGTCTGAGAATCAAAGGTAACAGGAGACAAGGGACACGATGTTTTACCCAGTTCGGGCCCTCTTAATGGAGGTAATACCCTACTTCCTGCTTGATTGACTTTGATGAGTGTAGGGGTTACAAGAGTTGATCTACCTCGAGATCGTAATGGCTAAACCCTAGATGTCTACCCTATATAATTGTGATTGCCTCTACGGACTAAAGCCTCCGGTTTATATAGACACCGGAGGGGGATAGGGTTGTACAAAGTCAGTTTACAGAGAAAGGAAACTACACGTCTGGCTGCCAAGCTTGCCATCCACGCAACGGAGAGTCCCATCCGGACAGGAGGGAAAATCTTCTATCTTGTATCTTCACGGCCCATCAGTCTGGCCCATGTCACATAGCCTGGACGCCTGAGGACCCCCTTATCCAGGACTCCCTCAGTAGCCCCCGAACTCGCCTTCAATGACGACACATTATCCAGCTTTATGTCTTCGGCTTTGCAAGGCGGGTTCTCCATTACACTTCGGTTTGACGATAATCTGGCTCCACATTAAATATCATATTCTATTTTGCTGCCGTCGCCTCGGCTTCCATGTGTCGGATGAATGCAAACGGTCTAGGTGTTTTTTTACAAATAACCCCTCGACCGTGCAGGGGAGGCGTCTATTTAAGGAGATTGGATCTCAGATGCCATTCCACACCACGCGGAAATCCTTAGAACTCGCCATAAAAAGTTGTCCAAACATGGCCGGCGCTCCTGGCTCTACCTCACGTCCCCACGGCCTCCAAAAAGGTGACTAGGAAAGCTGCTCAATATCCCGCGCCCATCTGAATAAACTTCAGACAAAGGGATATCTTCCTCCTGCGGATCTAATATCCGTTCAGGCTGGATTAACTTCCCACAATGGCAATGCCCTGGCGGAGAATTTCCTCAATCCTTCTAAAGAGGAGCGGGTGTGCTTCGTTTCCTTCCTTTTGAGGGGCGTAGGATTTCCTATCCACCCCTTCCTTAGAGGTCTCCTGGAGTATTACGGCCTCCAACTGCACAATTTAACACCAGGCTCCATCCTGCATATCGCGGGCTTCGTTGCTCTTTGCGAGCTGTTCCTATGATGTGAGGCTCATTTCGAGCAATGTCGAAAAAAATTCTGCCTCGTCCCCCGCTCCAAAAAGGGATCTATGTTCAAGGTGGGCGGTGCCAAGGTGTGGCGCATAGCTAGGACAGGATACCTGTCCGGCACTCCGAATAAGGCATCCGAAGAGTTGCCTCGGAATGGTTTTATATTGAAGACGTTGTTCTGCCGGACCCAATCCGGCGCGGTCTTCCCGAATTCTCCAGCGCTCCCTTAAAGAAGCATGCCAGCTGGCATCCCTGAAGCCTTGAGGAAGAAGATAGTGCAAAGGTCGAGAGGCTAGTGTTGGGGAACGTAGTAATTTCAAAAAATTTCCTACGCACACGCAAGATCATGGTGATGGCATAGCAACGAGAGGGAGAGTGTTCGTCCACGTACCCTCGTAGACTGTAAGCGGAAGCGTTATCACAACGCGGTTGATGTAGTCGTACGTCTTCACGATCCGACCGATCCAAGCACCGAACGTACGGAGCCTCCGAGTTCAGCACACGTTCAGCTCGATGACGATCTCCGGCCTCCGATCCAGCCGAGCTCCGGAGATGACTTCCGTCAGCACGATGGTGTGGTGACGATGTTGATGTTCTACCGGCGCAGGGCTTCGCCTAAACTCCGCGACAATATGACCGAGGTGGAATATGGTGGAAAGGGGCACCGCACACGGCTAAGGAACGATCCGTAGATCAACTTGTGTCTATGGGGTGCCCCCTGCCCCCGTATATAAAGGAGGGAGGGGGGAGGCCGGCCGGCCCCTTTTGGCGCGCCAAGGGAGGAGGAATCCTCCTCCTAGTAGGAGTAGGATTCCTCCTTTCCTACTCCTACTAGGAGGGGGAAGGAAGGGGGAGAGGGGGGAAGGAAAGGGGGGGCGCCGCCCCCCTCCTAGTCCAATTCGGACCAGAGGGAGAGGGGGCGCGCGGCCCATCCTGGCCGTCCCTCTCTCTTCCCACCTAGGCCCATGTGGCCCATTAACTCTCCCAGGGGGTTCCGGTAACCCCCCCGGCACTCCGGTTTTCTCCGAAAACTCCCGGAACCTTTTCGGTGTCCGAATATAGTCGTCCAATATATCAATCTTTATGTCTCGACCATTTCGAGACTCCTCGTCATGTCCGTGATCACATCCGGGACTCCGAACAAACTTCGGTACATCAAAACTTATAAACTCATAATAAAACTGTCATCGAAACGTTAAGCGTGCGGACCCTATGGGTTTGAGAACTATGTAGACATGACCTAGAACCATTCTCGGTCAATAACCAATAGCGGGACCTGGATGCCCATATTGGTTCCTACATATTCTACGAAGATCTTTATCGGTCAAACCGTATAACAACATACTTTGTTCCCTTTGTCATCGGTATGTTACTTGCCCGAGATTTGATCGTCGGTATCCAATACCTAGTTCAATCTCGTTACCGGCAAGTCTCTTTACTCGTTCTGTAATACGTCATCTCATAACTAACTCATTATTTACATTCTTGCAAGGCTTAGGTGATGAGTATTACCGAGAGGGCCCAGAGATACCTCTCCGACAATCGGAGTGACAAATCCTAATCTCGAATTATGCCAACTCAACATGTACCTTCAGAAACACCTGTAGAGCACCTTTATAATCACCCAGTTACGTTGTGATGTTTGGTAGCACACAAAGTGTTCTTCCGGTAAACGGGAGTTGCACAATCTCATAGTTTGTAGGAACTTTGTATAAGTCATGAAGAAAGCAATAGCAGTATGCTAAATGATCAAGTGCTAGGCTAACAGAATGGGTCATGTCAATCACATCATTCTTCTAATGATGTGATCCCACTAATCAAATGACAACACATGTCTATGGTTAGGAAACATAACCATCTTTGATTAATGAGCTAGTCAAGTAGAGGCATACTAGTGACTATAGTTTTGTCTATGTATTCACACATGTATCATGTTTCCGGTTAATACAATTCTAGCATGAATAATAAACATTTATCATGATATGAGGAAATAAATAATAACTTTATTATTGCCTCTAGGGCATATTTCCTTCAGTCTCCCACTTGCACTAGAGTCAATAATCTAGTTTACATAGTAATGATTCTAACACCCATGGAGTCTTGGTGCTGATCATGTTTTGCTCGTGAGAGAGGCTTAGTCAACGGGTCTGCAACATTCAGATCCGTCTGTATCTTGCAAATCTCTATGTCTCCCACTTGGACTTGGTCCCGAATGGAATTGAAGCGTCTCTTGATGTGCTTGGTCCTCTTGTGAAATCTGGATTCCTTTGCCAAGGCAATTGCACCAGTATTGTCACAGAAGATCTTCATTGGTCCCGATGCACTAGGTATGACACCTAGATCGGAAATGAACTCCTTCATCCAGACTCCTTCATTCGCTGCTTCAGAAGCAGCTATGTACTCCACTTCACATGTAGATCCCGCCACGACGCTTTGTTTAGAACTGCACCAACTTACAGCTCCACCGTTTAATATAAACACGTATCCGGTTTGCGATTTAGAATCGTCCAGATCAGTGTCAAAGCTTGCATCGACGTAACCATTTACGACTAGCTCTTTGTCACCTCCATATACGAGAAACATATCCTTAGTCCTTTTCAGGTATTTCAGGATGTTCTTGACCACTGTCCAGTGATCCACTCCTGGATTACTTTGGTACCTTCCTGCCAAGCTTATTGCTAAGCATACGTCAGGTCTGGTACACAGCATTGCATACATGATAGAGCCTATGGCTGAAGCATGGGGAACATTTTTCATTTTCTCTCTATCTTCTGTTGTGGTCGGGCATTGAGTTTGACTCAACTTTACACCTTGTAGCACAGGCAATAATCCTTTCTTTGCCTGATCCATTTTGAACTTTTCCAAAATTTTGTCAAGGTATGTGCTTTGTGAACGTCCTATTAAGCGTCTTGATCTATCTCTATAGATCTTGATGCCCAATATGTAAGCAGCTTCACCGAGGTCTTTCATTGAAAAACTTTTATTCAAGTATCCCTTTATGCTATCCAGAAATTCTATATCATTTCCAATTAATAATATGTCATCAACATATAAAACTAGAAATGCTACAGAGCTCCCACTCACTTTCTTGTAAATACAGGCTTCTCCAAAAGTCTGTATAAAACCATATGCTTTGATCACACTATCAAAACGTTTATTCCAACTCCGAGATGCTTGCACCAGTCCATAAATGGAACGCTGGAGCTTGCACACTTTGTCAGCACCTTTTGGATCAACAAAACCTTCCGGTTGCATCATATACAACTCTTCTTCTAGAAATCCATTCAAGAATGCAGTCTTGACATCCATTTGCCAAATTTCATAATCATGAAATGCAGCAATAGCCAACATGATTCGGACAGACTTAAGCATCGCTACGGGTGAGAAAGTCTCATCGTAGTCAACCCCTTGAACTTGTCGAAAACCTTTCGCAACAAGTCGAGCTTTATAGACAGTAACATTACCATCAGCGTCAGTCTTCTTCTTAAAGATCCATTTATTTTCAATGGCTTGCCGATCATCGGGCAAGTCAACCAAAGTCCATACTTTGTTTTCATACATGGATCCCATCTCAGATTTCATGGCCTCTAGCCATTTTGCGGAAGCTGGGCTCATCATCGCTTCCTCATAGTCCGTAGGTTCATCATGGTCAAGTAACATGACTTCCAGAATAGGATTACCATACCACTCTGGTGCGGATCTTACTCTGGTAGACCTACGAGGTTCAGCAGAAAATTGATCTGAAGTTTCATGATCAATATCATTAGCTTCCTCACTAATTGGCGTAGTTGTCACGGGAATGGGTTCTCGTGATGAACTACTTTCCAATAAGGGAGTAGATACAGTTATCTCATCAAGTTCTACTTTCCTCCCACTCACTTCTTTCGAGAGAAACTCCTTCTCTAGAAAGGATCCATTCTTAGCAATGAATGTCTTGCCTTCGGATCTGTGATACAAGGTGTACCCAACAGTCTCTTTTGGGTATCCTATGAAGACACATTTCTCCGATTTGGGTTCGAGCTTAGCTGGTTGAAGTTTCTTCACATAAGCATCCAAGCCCCAAACTTTAAGAAATGACAACTTTGGTTTCTTGCCAAACCACAGTTCATAAGGCGTCGTCTCAACGGATTTTGATGGAGCCCTATTTAACGTGATGTCGGTGTACTAAAGTAGGGGTACCTTAGCATCCCGAACTTGTGCACGGGCAGTCGCAGCGCCCCACGGCAAGGCTTGCCGGGCGTCCGCCAAGACCCTCCGCCATTCACATTACTGCCATTCAAGAACAAAGTATTAACTGAGAAGACAAGGAGGCCCCGGCAAGAGGAGCTTGCCGGGAAGGACAAGACCCTGGCAAGAGGAGCTTGCCGGGAAGGACAAAGACCCCGGCAAGAGGAGCTTGCCGGGAAGGACAAAGACCCCGGCAAGAGGAGCTTGCCGGGAAGGCCAACCAAGACGCTTCAGAAAACTTGCCGCGCCGCCCCGCGCGTCCCGGCAAGGCCCGGCGAGCGGCAAGCTTGCTGGTGCGACAAGACAATGGCCGCGGCAAGGCGCTTGCCGCGGCAAGGCTGCCACTCTGCACCCGAGCTCCAGCGCATCCAACGACGTGTCATCCCAGGACTATCCCAGAAGCACGTGGCGAGGCACTGTGCAGCCATGCGGTGCGAGGTGGCAAGCGAAGCTGACAAGGAGGCCATCGTGGCGATCGGTGGCGCCCCTAACGGTCGCTTCCTTGCACTGTTGGGGCGACTGGACGGGCATTAAATGCCCTTGTCCCCTGCCGTCAGAGTTAGGTAGGGGACACTGTTGGTAACAGTTGTACCAACCTGCGCTTTTACCTTTCTACCCCTCTTTCTACACTGCCACCTGTCGGTGACCCCCTTAGTCTATAAAAGGGAGGCCCATGCGCCCGTAGAAGGGGTTCGGAATTTTGCTTCTGCAGTGGGTTTCATTCGACTCACCCAGCACCACAGCATACCCACGCTCTCAAAGCAAGAACAAATACAAACACAAAGCAGCAGTAGGAGTTTTATCTCTCCGGAGAGCTCCGAAGCTGGGTAAAATCACCCGCCCGCGCGCGCTCGACCTCGATCTGCTCTTTGTGCGCCCTCCGCTCCCTTGCCGGACCAGAAGGGGCCCTCTTGCCCCATAGATGCTCGTGCTCCCGCGACATCTATGGCGCGCCAGGTAGGGGGCATCGAGGTTGTGCGAACCTGATCCGGTCTCTGCGCGCGCTACATCAACATCTTCATCGACATGCCACCGAAGAAGAAGACTTCGGAGGTGGCCGCTCCGTCTGCGACCGTCTTACCGCCCCCAGAGCAAACGGGCGGTGGGGTGGATGCCGGCGGAGGAGCGGGCGCCAGCGGCGGGACTCACGTCGTCACCAGGTCCAAGGACAAAGCCCCGCAAGCTTCAGCGTCTGGATATCCACCGCACCCCTCCCAGGAGGTGCATGATCGACAACGCCACGGTGCTCCTGGCACCGTGCTAGCGTTGGAACAAGGCCAAGCTGGTGGATCGCAGGACGCTCAAGGCCAACGTACGCGTCGACACGCTGGCACGAGCGTAGTGCAGTCTCCAGCGACAAGCAGGGGGCTCCCCCGACAAGTTCTGATTCCGGCAAGGATGAGTCTATGCAACCACAAGAAGAGAAAGTTGGTTACTGGCGACTGCTTTCCGGCAGAGCTCCCCGGAGCCGCCGCCAAGTAGGTCCCCAGGACCAACACAGAAAGTGCTGAGGAGCAGTCTGCTCCGACAAGCCCTAGGGTTTGTTCCGTCGAAGCAGACGCTCCCGACAAGCCGTGTCCAGACACGCTTGCCGGGGAGCATCACGCTCCGGCAGAATCCCAGATTCTTGCCGTAGAAGCGGATGTTCCCACAGCAGCATTTGCGCCTTTAGTCCCCGTTGTCGGAGCTTGATAACGATGTGGACTAGGCGTCATTCAAAGAAGCATAGCCTTGCCGGAATGCAGAAGCCAGAAAAGCTAAGTTGCCAAAGTTTGAGCTTAGTCAAGTTTTAAGTTTTTAAGTTATATTCCTTGAAACGTCCGTGCCTTGTATGGAAAACCTGTGCGCGGAGGAAACGACTCGTGGCTTAGTTGCGCCCTTGAATTTGTTTTCGAGTCCGCTCAACAATACAAGCGCGCTGCAACTAGCCCCGACAAGGTTTCTTGCCGGAGGCAGCACTGCCAGCGGGCTGCTGATGTTCCGCACTCAGCAAGTGTGCTTGCGCCGGCAAGTCCCCTCAAAGCGTAGGGTAAAAGCATACAAGGGATGTAACAGAGTAAAGGATATAACGTAGAAAGCGTTGCCCAGGACAAAGTTACATTACGAAAGTAACTTGTTAAGGCATTGACTAAGTTGTTCTCATAACTGAAATAACAGCGACAAGGAAAAAGAGAAGAAGGGTGCGCCGGCACCTGGGTCCCGGCAAGCCAGAGTTGCTGGGGGCTGCGAGTGCTAAGATTCATCCCCGGCAAGCCAGGGTTGCCGGGGGCTGCGATATCAGATAAGTTTTTCATCCCTCATCATGCATCCTCTTATGGACTGGGGAACGCGAAGTTGTGTTCCTTGAACGTCCATGCCTTGTATGGAAAAACTTGTGCGCGAAGGAATCGACTCGTGGCTAAGTTGCGCCCTTGATTTGTTTCGAGTCCGCTCAACAATACAAGTGCGCTGCAACTGAGCCCCGACAAGGTTTCTTGCCGGAGGCAGCACCGCCAGCGGGCTGCTGATGTTCCGCACTCAGCAAGTGTGCTTGCACCGGCAAGTTCCCTCGGAACGTAGGGTAAAAACATACAAGGCACAGAATCAAGTAAAGGATATAACGTAGCGAGCTTCCCCTTTTCATTAAAAAAACATCCCACTCGGGTACAGTCCATAGAGGTTGAAAAACATGAAAGAGAGGATTACAAGCTTTAAATGCAACTAAGGCCCGAAGGCTTACAAGTGAAAAGATAAGATGCCTGTAATCCTTTTTCTACCCCTCTTTTTCAGGAGGTAGGTCAAGGAGGCGAGGAGGGCAAAAGGGGCGCCTAGGCGAACTACGGGTGCCAGAAGACACCAAGAGAACATCCCGGGAGCCGTCCGAAGGCTGGATGGTGATGGCGGCGCCGGAAGCAGAGCTCGAAGACGGGGCGGCAGGACGTCAGCACGCTGTCGAGGGCACCACTCCCTCGTACTCTGACTTGACGGCCTTGCCGCTGGCCCTCTTCCCCTTCTGCAGCCTCCCTACGCCAGCCGCCCAAGGGGACGACCCCGGGGAGTTCAAGGGGCTGGCGACCCGGATGATGGGGTCGCCGGTGACGCATGAGGCGACGCCCGACGCCTAGTCGGGGCCGCCGCCCTCGTCGTCGCTGTCGCTCTCCTCCTCGTCACTCTCGCTCGAGGGGGAGTCTTCGCTATCGGAGGAGTTGTCCACGCAGCATCTCGCCCGGATGCCGGAGTCCCCGAAGACCTTGACGGAGAGGAGGTCGCCCTCCATTAACTTAAAATGGAGGGTAAACCCCGCCGTCAAGCTGTGGATGCGGGCGAACGTCTTCCACCCTCGATCAATATACATCACATTAGGGGCTGGGGATACAACGCTGACTCGCGTGCCGCTGATCCCACAGCCCCTCATGTGCAATCTCAACGTCTCGGGCGGGTCCGGCTCCATCGCGCTCGCAAACGGAGCTGGAAGCCGGAGGCGACGACGAGGTGCCCGACGCAGCCTGACGAAGAACTCGCAAGGGTCGTCCCCCGTATGGACCGCTGGGAGGAGAGGAACCGCTGGCGGGGGCGAAGCCGACGCGCCGCCCCGTCCGCCTCTTCCTCGAGCGCCTCGACCTCGCCCTTGGCCTCGTCCATGACCACGCCCCTCCCTCTTCCCCTTGTGGCTAGCTCTGCCACCACTGGCACGGGATACGGAGGGATGCACTATCTCGCGGTGACCCTCGCCACCACCGATGAAGAACCAGGGTTGCCTTTCTCCATGACGGATGAGAGAAAGGAGAACATAAGCTGAAGGAAGGAGGAGATAAGGAAGTGCGGGTTTCTGCGCTCTCCTCTCTCCCTTCTTAAAGGAGCGAGGTGGGGGCTCGGCCGCCCCGCTCGGCGAATTAGGGCAAAGGAAGAGCAGGGGGTGGGGGCCGACCCGCTGCCCCCGCTCGTGACGGCCCAGTTGTCCACCTCCACCGCCCACGACCCCAAGCGCATGGGAGACGCGTGGCGGGGATGCAGAGCCGAGGCGACGGATGAGGTGACCTCGCCCCGCCCCGTGATCACGGGGAGGGTGATGTAGGGTGGAACCCTAATTCGTCGATCTTTCACGTTTGGAGGGGATCCTACGGAGGGAACACGAAGAACACGCGGAAGCACGAGGGAAAACACGGGGAAAACGAGAGAGAATCACTCAACCAACAAGGAATCGATCACACAAGTGCTAGATCAACATACACACATGAGATCCACAAGATACATAGTCAACTAGGGTAAGGATACAAACGAACCGTTCATCTCCAAGAGGAGGCCTTGAATCCACGAGGGGATCTTCCCGTAAAGGGGTCTTGTATCCGAGAGGATCTTCTCCGAAGAGGCCGCGGTCTCTCACGAGGAGGAGATCCGATAGATGAGCGTAGCTCTATCTCTAACATGAGCTAAATCAACACTAACCCTCAAAGTGGGGAGGAGGAGGTCTATTTATAGTGCTAAGCCACGAAGGGGTAAGTGAGGGGCGAAGGGGTACACGGGCCTCGGCCCAAGTCGCGCGCACAGGCGGGGTCCGGATGATCCGGCTGGTGGCCCGGATGATCCGGGTGTCGGGGGTCCGGATGATCCGGGCGACCGTCTGGATGATCCGGCTTCGTCGGGGGGGGGGGGGGGGGGGGCTTCTGTTGTCTTCGGCGTCTTTACCCGGATGATCCGGGGTAAGGTCCAGATGATCCGGCTGGGCCCGGATGATCCGGACGGCGGCCCGGACGTCCGCCTGATTCCGGCAGCCGCTTCGTCTTCTTCTTCTCCTTTCTTCCGTCTTCTCTTCCATGCTTGGCCTTGGTCCTTGGATTCTCCATGGTCATGTTGGTTGTACCTGAGTGTATGCAAGGTCCATGCATGAGGTAGTAGCCGTGTCTCATATGCGGAAAGTGACGGTTCGGAGAGGAGTGAATTCACCTTGTGTCCAATGGCGTATGTTCGAGGTCTCGTCATATGTCCTCTTGGGGCTTGGAGAGTAGTCGGAGTGTACATGGGGATGAACGTGGGATGCTCCGCATCATATCCCCCCTTGGGAAAGATCCGACCTCGGATCGTGATCCTCATCACCATGGAAACGGTTGTCGTAGACGGACTTGTAGTTGGACGAAGTTGAAGACATGGTGCAATCCGCGTAGTCCAAGGTGTCGCCGGAATGATAGATATGCAAAAAGAGCAAACACAAGCAACACTCGGAAATACAATGGTTAGCGCACACAAAGTGTCCATCATGTAAGAATGAGTCCGTGCGGCAAGATTGGTTGTGACTAAGCGCATGAAGCTTATCAAGATGATCTAGAATGAGATGCAAAGCATTCATGGGAGGAAATGTAGTCATTGTGCACACAAATGTGTTGTAAATATGATCAATGCAACCACGGCGCAAAATGATGTCATAGTGAGACGGTTTATCAATAGCATGAATATGGCAATGGATGCTCAATATGTATATGTTATCATGCAATTGATGATGGACAATATGATCATGATGTATGAATATGCCATCAAGGAAGATCACAACAAATTTGCTAAGGAAGTGAACAATCTCATATATCATGGATGACATGGTAATACAAGATGCAACAAGGCAATCATAATGTGAGTCAATCCATGCATAGGGTGCAAACTTGTGGTGAGTATGATATGTCCATCGAGCATGACATGTGTGAGCACAATCAACAAATATGAAGGTGTTGGTGTACCAAAGCTCGATGTCGAGGCATGAGTGGAGTGCCGAAGGTGCATCCAATAAGTGCAAGCGCTCCTCAATGTGAAGGTCCATGTAGCCAATCTCCAATGTCGCTCCTCCGTTCACGAGGTGTATCATGTAGACAACAAGAAGGAAACAACAATGAAAGAGTGACCCATCCAATATGCATGTTTGAGGATTGCTCAAAGAGAAGGAGTTCACCTTTATGAGAATGTCGAAAATTTTGGTGTCGCACATCATGTATGCCTTCACATAACCAATATGTCGCATAACGGCATCGCCTTGTGAAACCTCCAAAATGAAAGGACATGACAAACACTCGGAAAAACAAATGAGGTTAGCGGAAATGCAAAACTTATCATTCGTGTGGTAAGATACCGAACAAGTGTATGCATCATGCTCATCATAAGAAAGTACAAGGGAGCGTGTCATAGTATGGAGGCATATGATGCAAGAACAACCAAGTGCAATAGGCTCAATCAAACAAGCATGCAGCACAAGTAATGTGTCAAAGTCTCCAAGATCAATAAGCATAGTATGGTTGCACTCAATACAAGTGGATATGAAAGAGGCAACTAAGGGACACAAGAGACAATGATCAAGATATATCATGTGAGAGGCATGAGCATATATGTCATCAACCCAAGAAAGCAAGTAATAGAGGAACATGGGTGATGCAACATAGCAAGCAATCATAGCAATCAAGTTAAGCAAGCTAGTAGTGCGAAGATGCAACATACTAGGAGGAATCGTGGCAAGCATGTCATGTGTGCAAATAGTGGGCATGAATAATTCACATGACATATCACAAGCATGAAAGCAAGATGTGAGAAAAATAGCGTCAATAGCATGAGGCACATGATAAACATGGCAATAGCAACAAGGATCTCCACCAGGCATGCAAATACACATAGGAGTAGCATAATTGTGAATCATGGGTAAATGCAAGCAAGGGTCACAATTGCATGGCAAAGGCATAGAAGCAAGCATAGTATGCAAAGTGAACACGGTAATATGAGCATAATGTGAGAAGTGGTAGATGGCCCATAGCCGTGTGAGAGCCAAGTAGAGGAGTTGCGCGTAGTCCTTGCGCGAAGGGAATGGTGGTAAGGATAGTCCACAGGATCTCAAGTCATCATTGCTCTCAAGAGCTCATTTCGTCAACTCTTGGGATTGAGAGGTCGACGGGTATACATGAGTACCTACACAAAACAAAGGCAAAGGGAAAATTGTGTGTGCGTGGTAGATGTACACATCATCAATCATGATGCGCACGTGCATGTGTTTGTTAGCACCAAATATCCAACGCTCAAATAAATGAGATGCGTGATATAGAAACATGTCATCCATCATGAGAGGTTTGTTATGATGTATCGCATAATGGAGACTCAAATTGTGTAATGCATCATGAGAAATATCTAGATCATTGTTATTCATGTTATGCATATGGTGCAAGCAATTATGGGAATCATGCAAAGTATGGAATGCATCAAGATCTCCTAATATGTATGAGGAAACTATGGGGGTCTCCTCATGAGCAAGAGTAGTAACATGTGGAGAATATTGACAACATCCAAAACAATGCATATTTGGAACATTGTGATCATGGCATGACATATTGGATGAATTGCGCAAATCATGTAAAGGAAGCATGGCAATATCATCACATGAAAAACAAAAGCCAATGACCATCATCTCGTCATCTATGCCATAAGTGCAAATGGGATTGATTTTAATGGGGCATGCATAGTTACTATGTTGAGATTGAAATGAGGCAATATGGGAGATCTCACTCATAGCATATGACAAGTTCAATGGATTGTCAAACATGAAGTGACCAATAGAATTGTCACATGATATCCTATGAAGCATAGCATCACAACTAGGCAACTCAACATGCTCATCATCATATTCATCATTAATAGGTAAGTCAAGGCATGAAGGAGTGTCACTAGCATGGAGCATGGTAATAGGTGGGTCAACATCATGGGAGCAATCAATGTCAAGAGAGTCCACTAGTGGGACAAGAGAAGCACCATCACCTATGTTACCTTTGGAGCGTCGCTCATGTGTTGTAGGTGAGGTGTTAAAGATCGTCTCGTTGTCATCTTCATCATGATGGGACCATGTGGTGGGTGCATCATCATCCATCATGGCCATCGTCGCCTTCATAGGAGTTATGGACTCATCAATGGTAGGCGTGTCATCATGTAGGAGACCTAGCACCATAGAAGAAAACACACTAGGAGTAGAGGTTAAGTCGTTAGAAATCATGGTGGCCTCACATGCCGTGTCAACTACCTCACTCACTAAGTGTAGTGGCTCACTCACTCCCTCAAAGATGCTCTCACTCATATGGTTGGTGGGGTCACTCAAGTGGCGCTCAACCTCACATAGGATGTGTGGCATGCTCTCATGTGTGGGGCTAGTGGTGGTCACACTCATCCTCTCAAAGGAAATGCTCTCAATGTCACATATGGTGGAGTCACTCATGTCTCTCATGTGGTGGTGGCTCTCCTCACATGGCACTTGGGGCATCTCGACATATGTGGGTGTCGGAGGGATGTAGGTGCAAATGTCTCCATGCTCAACTCCGATCGTCGCCTTGGTTGAAGGGATAGTCCCATGCTCAACCTTCTTGTCACCGTCTTGTGGTTGGAGGCCCAATTGATGTGGCACCTCATAGCTCGTCTCCATGACCGAAGGGAGTTTCCCATGCTCGGCCATCTTCCTTGGGGGGCTTCCGAAGATGGAAGTGTCACCCTCTCTCGTAGGTAGTCGCCTTGGTCTTCATGAAGTCGATGTAGGCGTACTCGTGGGAAGTAGGCGAAGATGCCGTACATCCAAAGGCGAAGATGCCTTGATAGCACTTGGCGAAGATGCCAAAGTGGTTGGTGTAGCCGTAGCGCCATCTTGGTGGTGGTCGTCTCGCGGTCTTCTTTTGTGCTCTTGAAGCTTGGACTTGGCGTGAAGTAGGTCTTGTTGGGACTTGTGCATTTGCGCTTGTGGAGCATCTTCATGATGATGATGTCGTTGTCGTGCTTGAGCTCGTAGGAGATGTCCTCCGTCGTCGTCGTGCACATGTTGCTTGGAGGTGACTTGCCCTTCATGGCGGCGATGATCATGAATGTGATGGTGATCGCCATGTAGATGTGGACGAGGACGATTTGCACTTGCATCTTTTTCGCGCTCCGAAGACTTGTGGCTTGACCGTCGTCGTCTTGAGGATGATGAAGGGGAAGAAGACTTGATCAAGGCTCTAATCTCCTCCATCCTTGCATCTTGCTCCTCTTTATGTGCGGCAAGCTTCTTGTCGATGTAGTCTCTTTTCCTTGCTTCGGAGTGACGAATGTCGATGGAGATGTTCTCGATGCGCTCTCGCAATCTTGATTGTGCGCCTTGCATTTGTCGTTGTAGATCGAAGATAGACGCTTTGGAGATGTAGTTGTTCACGCCGTCGTTGTTGTCGTAGACCGGAGAGGGAATGCCTTGCCTATCTATCACAAGACTCGAGCAAATATGAGTGGGAGAAAGAGAAGAACGTATACCAATGTACCTTTGACCAAAGTTGAAGATGAATCAAGTTCACTCAAATGTGGACAATGAAATAGCACTATTGGTACCAATCCTTGTCGGTTCTCACACCTACACAAGTAAAGCTTATAGTGGAGCTCGGTGAGGATAGTGGCACAAAAAATTTAATGCAAAATGTTAGCAAGAGTCAATAATGTTGAAAGAGATTCACAAATTCGCAAGCGAAACAAGTAGACCAATAGCAATGAAAGGTACACAGAAACACACACACGGATAGATAAATGGGGTCGTGCAACCAAGGAATGAGCTCAAAATGTGGAATCCACCAAAACGCTCGTGTTGCACAACCTATAAGATGCAAAATGGGTATTCTTTCTATCCCAAGTATGCTTTGTATGTATGGTTCCCGGTGTTTCTCTCAAGCATGATATCATATGATGTAGATTTGACAATCTTATGTGCAATGGGTATGATGCTATGGCACTTGCTCACGAGCTCTTTGCTCTCTTTTTGCTTAAAAGCTTTTTTTTTCTCTATGGCCACTTTTGTACAATGCACAAACCAAGATAGCAATTGTGTATATGCGGGAACAAACTTGAGGCACAATGGATGATATGATACCAATATGATATGGGATGTATGCTATGGAAGGTATGGACCACTAATGTGCACAAGTAACATTGCCGGCAATACTCAAATGGCTAGTCTCGATAGGCAAGTAACGCAAAATGGGCTAGGGGTTAACAATGCAATTGCAAGGGAATTTACAAAGGTGTCGTCGAGGTTACCGTCCTTTGCGATGATGAGTAGCGGTGTTCTTGGTGTAGATACCAAGATGATGGAGACTCGTCCCTAAGTAGCCGAAACACCTTAGGAAACGGAAAAAACCGCAAACTCAAAATCTCAAATGACAAATGTCAAAATGGTGGTAGCGGAAAGCGGTGGTGGTTTGCTCTTGGCAATGCGGAAGTGGAATGATGGGCTATACACGAGTCGGAGTTGAAGTTGCCGTCCCTAAGTAGCCGAAACACCTTAGGAGACACAAGCCACAACTCAAACAAAATTGGGTTAAGTTGGGGGGTGGAAATGTATGGTGGGCACGGTTATGCGGAAGTGGTGGTGGTGGTTGATGAAGAAGCAATTGTCCCTAAGTAGCCGAAACACCTTAGGAGACTCAAATCACTACTCAAGCAACCACTAATGCTATGGAGAACAAAATGGGTTAGGTGGTGGAAGTCGGTGGTGGTAATGCGGATGATATGGTGGAGGGCCTAGGCAAACTTGCAAAATTTCAGAAAATATGATGGAGTCAAATGATGTTGGTGGTATTTTTGTTGGAAGGGGGATGTCAATAGCTTCAAAACGAGCTAAAGAACGTCAAAATCGGGGTTCGGATGAATTAGTTATGGACAAAACAAAAATCAGTCGAAGTCAGTTTCAGGGTAAACCGGATGATCCGGGAGGAGGTCCGGATGATCCGGGCTCGGTCCGGATGATCCGGGAGGAAATCCGGATGATCCGGGTTCGTCAGCTCCGGTTCGGGAAATTGGGCGCGTGATTTATCCGGACGTCCGGGGGGGTGTCCAGCTGATCCGGGCTTGGTCCGGATGATCCGGGCAAGTCAATCCGCTCGGGATTTGCTCTCGGGGGCGAATTTTTGGGCGGAAATGGATGATTTTCGGGGCAAAATTTGAGGGATTTCGTGGATGGAAGGTGGGGAAACTTGGGGAGATGCTAGATCCACTTGAAACCAAGCAAATCCATGGATCAAAATCAACAAAAGATCATCAAAACTAACAAATCACAAAAAAATTTGGGGGCTATTTTTGGTGGGGATTTTCGAATCTAGGACAAAATCAACAAAATCAAGCTAGAAAAAGAGGGGTAGGGGCTCCAAAAACGTGATCAACGTGGCTCATGATACCATATGATGTAGGGTGGAACCCTAATTCGTCGATCTTTCACGTTTGGAGGGGATCCTACGGAGGGAACACGAAGAACACGCGGAAGCACGAGGGAAAACACGGGGAAAACGAGAGAGAATCACTCAACCAACAAGGAATCGATCACACAAGTGCTAGATCAACATACACACATGAGATCCACAAGATACATAGTCAACTAGGGTAAGGATACAAAGGAACCGTTCATCTCCAAGAGGAGGCCTTGAATCCACGAGGGGATCTTCTCGTAAAGGGGTCTTGTATCCGAAAGGATCTTCTCCGAAGAGGCCGCGGTCTCTCACGAGGAGGAGATCCGATAGATGAGTGTAGCTCTATCTCTAACATGAGCTAAATCAACGCTAACCCTCAAAGTGGGGAGGAGGAGGTCTATTTATAGTGCTAAGCCACGAAGGGGTAAGTGAGGGGCGAAGGGGTACACAGGCCTCGGCCCAAGTCGCGCGCACAGGCGGGGTCCGGATGATCCGGATGGTGGCCCGGATGATCCGGGTGTCGGGGGTCTAGATGATCCGGGCGACCGTCCGGATGATCCGGCTTCGTCGGGGGGGGGGGGGCTTCTGTTGTCTTCAGCGTCTTTACCCGGATGATCCGGGGTAGGGTCCGGATGATCCGGCTGGGCCCGGATGATCCGGACGGCGGCCCGGACGTCCTGCCTGATTCCGGCAGCTGCTTCGTCTTCTTCTTCTCCTTTCTTCCGTCTTCTCTTCCATTCTTGGCCTTGGTCCTTGGATTCTCCATGGTCATGTTGGTTGTACCTAAGTGTATGCAAGGTCCATGCATGAGGTAGTAGCCGTGTCTCATATGCGGAAAGTGACGGTTCGGAGAGGAGTGAATTCACCTTGTGTCCAATGGCGTATGTTCGAGGTCTCGTCATATGTCCTCTTGGGGCTTGGAGAGTAGTCGGAGTGTACATGGGGATGAACGTGGGATGCTCCACATCAGAGGGTGGGCGCCTCAAAAATCGCGCACGCCACCCACGCCTCCCACGACGCCGCAATCGACGCGTGCCGTTACGGGAGGACGCGGTGGGTACGGAGTCAGATTCGGTATGGACCCAGGCCGTGCGTGCCCGTGCACTGTTCTGGGCCTGGCCCAACAGCGCTCGGCACCGTGTATGGCCCAGGCCCGGGGGCTCCTGTCGGTGTACTAAAGTAGGGGTACCTTAGCACCCCGAACTTGTGCACGGGCAGTCGCAGCGCCCCGCGGCAAGGCTTGCCGGGCGTCCGCCAAGACCCTCCGCCATTCACATTACTGCCATTCAAGAACAAAGTATTAACTGAGAAGACAAGGAGGCCCCGGCAAGAGGAGCTTGCCGGGAAGGACAAGACCCCGGCAAGAGGAGCTTGCCGGGAAGGACAAAGACCCCGGCAAGAGGAGCTTGCCAGGAAGGACAAAGACCCCGGCAAGAGGAGCTTCCCGGGAAGGCCAACCAAGACGCTTCAGAAAACTTGCCGCGCCGCCCCGCGCGTCCCGGCAAGGCCCGGCGAGCGGCAAGCTTGCTGGTGCGACAAGACAACGGCCGCGGCAAGGCTGCCACTCTGCACCCGAGCTCCAGCGCATCCAACGACGTGTCATCCCAGGACTATCCCAGAAGCATGTGGCGAGGCGCTGTGCAGCCATGCGGTGCGAGGTGGCAAGCGAAGCTGACAAGGAGGCCATCGTGGCGATCGGTGGCGCCCCTAACGGCCGCTTCCTTGCACTGTTGGGGCGACCGGACGGGCATTAAATGCCCTTGTCCCCTGTCGTCAGAGTTAGGTAGGGGACACTGTTGGTAACAGTTGTACCAACCTGCGCTTTTACCTTTCTACCCCTCTTTCTACACTGCCACCTGTCGGTGACCCCCTTAGTCTATAAAAGGGAGGCCCATGCGCCCGTAGAAGGGGTTCGGAATTTTGGTTCTGCGGTGGGTTTCATTCGACTCACCTAGCACCACAGCATACCCACGCTCTCAAAGCAAGAAAAAATACAAACACAAAGCAGCAGTAGGAGTTTTATCTCTCCGGAGAGCTCCGAAGCTGGGTAAAATCACCCGCCCGCGCGCGCTCGACCTCGATCTGCTCCTTGTGCGCCCTCCGCTCCCTTGCCGGACCAGAAGGGGCCCTCTTGCCCCATAGGTGCTCGTGCTCCCGCGACACGTGAATGCGGCCGTCTCTAAAGCATAACCCCAAAACGATAGCGGTAAATCGGTAAGAGACATCACAGATCGCACCATAGCAAGTAAACTACGATTACGATGTTCGGACACACCATTTCGTTGTGGTGTTCCAGGTGGCGTGAGTTGCGAAACTATTCCGCATTGTTTCAAATGTAAACCAAACTCGTAACTCAAATATTCTCCTCCACGATCAGATCGTAGAAACTTTATTTTCTTGTTACGATGATTTTCTACTTCACTCTGAAATTCTTTGAACTTTTCAAATGTTTCAGACTTGTGCTTCATTAAGTAGATATACCCATATCAGCTCAAATCATCTGTGAAAGTGAGAAAATAACGATATCCGCCACGATCCTCAACATTCATCGGACCACATACATCTATATGTATGATTTCCAACAAATCTGTTGCTCTCGCCATAGTTCCGGAGAACGGTGTTTTAGTCATCTTGCCTATGAGGCACGGTTCGCAAGTACCAAGTGATTCATAATCAAGTGATTCCAGAAGTCCATCAGTATGGAGTTTCTTCATGCGTTTTACACCGATATGACCTAAACGGCAGTGCCACAAATAAGTTGCACTATCATTATCAACTCTGCATCTTTTGGTTTCAACATTATGAATATGTGTATCACTACTATCGAGATTCAGTAAAAATAGACCACTCTTTAAGGGTGCATGACCATAAAAGATATTACTCATATAAATAGAACAACCATAATTCTCTAATTTAAATGAATAACCATCTCGCATCAAACAAGATCCAGATATAATGTTCATGCTCAACGCTGGCACCAAATAACAATTATTCAGGTCTAAAACTAATCCCGAAGGTAGATGTAGAGGTAGCGTGCCGACCGCGATCACATCGACTTTGGAACCGTTTCCCACGCGCATCGTCACCTCGTCCTTAGCCAGTGCTCGCTTATTCCTTAGTCCCTGTTTCGAGTTGCAAATATTAGCAACAGAACCAGTATCAAATACCCAGGTGCTACTACGAGCTCTAGTTAGGTACACATCAATAACATGTATATCACATATACCTTTGTTCACTTTGCCATCCTTCTTATCCGCCAAATACTTGGGGCAGTTCCGCTTCCAGTGTCCAGTCTGCTTGCAGTAGAACCACTCAGTTTCAGGCTTAGGACTAGACTTGGGTTTCTTCCCTTGAGCAGCAACTTGCTTGCCGTTCCTTTTGAAGTTCCCCTTCTTCTTCCCTTTGCCCTTCTTCTTGAAACTAGTGGTCTTGTTGACCATCAACACTTGATGCTCCTTCTTGATTTCTACCTCCGCAGCTTTCAGCATCGCGAAGAGCTCGGGAATAGTCTTGTTCATCCCTTGCATATTATAGTTCATCACAAAGCTCTTGTAGCTTGGTGGCAGTGATTGGAGAATTCTGTCAATGACACTATCATCAGGAAGATTAACTCCCAGTTGAATCAAGTGATTATTATACCCAGACATTCTGAGTATATGTTCACTGACAGAACTATTCTCCTCAATCTTGCAGCTATAGAACTTATTGGAGACTTCATATCTCTCAATCCGGGCATTTGCTTGAAATATTAACTTCAACTCCTGGAACATCTCATATGCTCCATGACGTTCAAAACGTCGTTGAATACCCGGTTCTAAGCCGTAAAGCATGGCACACTGAACTATATAGTAGTCATTAGCTTTGCTCTGCCAGACGTTCTTAACGCCGTCAGTTGCATCAGCAGCAGGCCTGGCACCCAGCGGTGCTTCCAGGACGTAATTCTTCTGTGCAGCAATGAGGATAATCCTCAGGTTACGGACCCAGTCCGTGTAATTGCTACCATCATCTTTCAACTTTGCTTTCTCAAGGAACGCATTAAAATTCAACGGAACAACAGCACGAGCCATCTATCTACAAACAAACATAGACAAGCAAGATACTATCAGGTACTAAGTTCATGATAAATTTAAGTTCAATTAATCATATTACTTAAGAACTCCCACTTAGACAGACATCTCTCTAGTCATCTAAGTGATCACGTGATCCAAATCAACTAAACCATAACCGATGATCACGTGAGATGGAGTAGTTTTCAATGGTGAACATCATTATGTTGATCATATCCACTATATGATTCATGCTCGACCTTTCGGTCTCCATGTTCCGAGGCCATATCTGCATATGCTAGGCTCGCCAAGTTTAACCTGAGTATTCTGCGTGTGCAAAACTGGCTTGCACCCGTTGTAGATGGACGTAGAGCTTATCACACCCGATCATCACGTGGTGTCTGGGCACGACGAACTTTGGCAACGGTGCATACTCAGAGAGAGCACTACTTGATATTTTTAGTGAGAGATCATCTTAAAATGCTACCGTCAATCAAAGCAAGATAAGATGCATAAAGGATAAACATCACATGCAATCAATATAAGTGATATGATATGGCCATCATCATCTTGTGCTTGTGATCTCCATCTCCGAAGCACCGTCGTGATCACCATCGTCACCGGCGCGACACCTTGATCTCCATCGTAGCATCGTTGTCGTTACGCCATCTATTGCTTCTACGACTATCGCTACCGCTTAGTGATAAAGTAAAGCAATTACAGGGCGTTTGCATTTCATACAATAAAGCGACAACCATATGGCTCCTGCCAGTTGCCGATAACTTCGGTTACAAAACATGATCATCTCATACAATAAAATATAGCATCACGTCTTGACCATATCACATCACAACATGCCCTGCAAAAACAAGTTAGACGTCCTCTACTTTGTTGTTGCAAATTTTACGTGGCTGCTACGGGCTTAGCAAGAACCGTTCTCACCTACGCATCAAAACCACAACGATAGTTTGTCAAATAGACTCCGTTTTAACCTTCACAAGGACCGGGCGTAGCCACACTCGGTTCAACTAAAGTGAGAGAGACAGACACCCGCCAGCCACCTTTAAGCACGAGTGCTCGTAATGGTGAAACCAGTCTCGCGTAAGCGTACGCGTAATGTCGGTCCGGGCCGCTTCATCTCACAATACCGCTGAACCAAAGTATGACATGCTGGTAGGCAGTATGACTTATATCGTCCACAACTCACTTGTGTTCTACTCGTGCATATAACATCAACGCATAAAACCTAGGCTCGGATGCCACTGTTGGGGAACGTAGTAATTTCAAAAAATTTCCTACGCACACACAAGATCATGGTGATGGCATAGCAACGAGAGGGGAGAGTGTTCGTCCACGTACCCTCGTAGACCGTAAGCGGAAGCGTTATCACAACGCGGTTGATGTAGTCGTACGTCTTCACGATCCGACCGATCCAAGCACCGAACGTACGGAGCCTCTGAGTTCAGCACACGTTCAGCTCGATGACGACCTCCGGCCTCCGATCCAGCCAAGCTCCGGAGATGAGTTCCGTCAGCACGACGGCGTGGTGACGATGTTGATGTTCTACCGGCGCAGGGCTTCGCCTAAACTCCGCGACGATATGGCCGAGGTGGAATATGGTTGAAGGGGGCACCGCACACGGCTAAGGAACGATCCGTAGATCAACTTGTGTCTATGGGGTGCCCCCTGCCCCCGTATATAAAGGAGGGAGGGGGGAGGCCGGCCGGCCCCTTTGGGCGCGCCAAGGGAGGAGGAATCCTCCTCCTAGTAGGAGTAGGATTCCTCCTTTCCTACTCCTACTAGGAGGGGGAAGGAAGGGGGAGAGGGGGGAAGGAAAGGGGGGCGCCGCCCCCCCTCCTAGTCCAATTTGGACCAGAGGGAGAGGGGGCGCGCGGCCCACCCTGGCCGCCCCTCTCTCTTCCCACCTAGGCCCATGTGGCCCATTAACTCTCCCGGGGGGTTCCGGTAACCCCCCCGGCACTCCGGTTTTCTCGGAAAACTCCCGGAACCTTTCCGGTGTCCGAATATAGTCGTCCAATATATCAATCTTTATGTCTCGACCATTTCGAGACTCCTCGTCATGTCCGTGATCACATCCGGGACTCCGAACAAACTTCGGTACATCAAAACTTATAAACTCATAATAAAACTGTCATCGAAACGTTAAGCGTGCGGACCCTACGGGTTCGAGAACTATGTAGACATGACCTAGAACCATTCTCGGTCAATAACCAATAGCGGGACCTGGATGCCCATATTGGTTCCTACATATTCTACGAAGATCTTTATCGGTCAAACCGCACAACAACATACTTTGTTCCCTTTGTCATCGGTATGTTACTTGCCCGAGATTTGATCGTCGGTATCCAATACCTAGTTCAATCTCGTTACCGGCAAGTCTCTTTACTTGTTCCGTAATACGTCATCTCATAACTAACTCATTAGTTACATGCTTGCAAGGCTTAGGTGATGAGTATTACCGAGAGGGCCCAGAGATACCTCTCCGACAATCGGAGTGACAAATCCTAATCTCGAATTATGCCAACTCAACATGTACCTTCAGAAACACCTGCAGAGCACCTTTATAATCACCCAGTTACGTTGTGACGTTTGGTAGCACACAAAGTGTTCTTCCGGTAAACGGGAGTTGCACAATCTCATAGTTTGTAGGAACTTTGTATAAGTCATGAAGAAAGCAATAGCAGTATACTAAACGATCAAGTGCTAGGCTAACAGAATGGGTCATGTTAATCACATCATTCTTCTAATGATGTGATCCCACTAATCAAATGACAACACATGTCTATGGTTAGGAAACATAACCATCTTTGATTAATGAGCTAGTCAAGTAGAGGCATACTAGTGACTATAGTTTTGTCTATGTATTCACACATGTATCATGTTTCCGGTTAATACAATTCTAGCATGAATAATAAACATTTATCATGATATGAGGAAATAAATAATAACTTTATTATTGCCTCTAGGGCATATTTCCTTCAGCTAGCAAGCAAGATCAGAGTACTTGCCAACTCTGGGCTGTGTATAATCGAGGTAATGGCAATTTCAATAACGCAATGCGTTCAGCCGCTCCAATCTAGGGGTTTTCCTATGTGGCATTACAACGGGGAGGACGATGCATCCCGTTGTCTATGCAAGGGTCCAGATAATTTTGCCACCCTGGCCACCATCTTAGCTGACCTTTTCAAAGTGAGAAGGAAGACTTCACTCGCTTGAAATGTCAGGAAGGTTTTTCTATGTATAACCCCATCGTCTGGGTGAGTTTTTCGAACATTGCCTTACTCAACCTTTTTTCCAGAGTTATGCTAGTCGAACTTAATCCGTCTACTTTTAATAGGAATGGAGAAAGGTCGTCAAGGGGATCTACAACCCCGCTCCGCAGCCAGAGGACCATATTCGAGACCTAGATCCCGGATATGAAGAAGATCCAAACATATTCATAGAACTTAAGGAGGGAGTCTTTTATCAGATAAGCTACAATGGCACGGAAGTGGCTATTATAGCCGACTACCCCGGCCTTCTCCCCTCCTCCCATGTAAGTACCCAGGAGACGTCTCCTCCAAAAGAGGTTCCTCATTACACCTCACCCACCGCACTGTCTCATGCTCTGAAGGGGCGGCGCTCGTCTCGCCGAGCTGTATCAAAGGAGTCCTCTAAGAAGGTGACGCCCGCGCATGGCGTGTCTTTGAAAAGAAGGGCAAACGGTGATACTACTAAGCCCCTGCCTTCACCAAAGAGGTATAGTTTTTAACATGCACTCGATGGACAGACCCAATTGTGACATTTTCTGCTGGGCCATTTTGTAGGAAGAGCATACGTCGGACTATATCCGGGGACCTTGCCGGCCATGCATCGACCAATCCGGCCCTGAACCCTGCCATAAGGACTAGGGTTGATACGGGCAAAATGCCGGATTGTCATCACCAAGAGGATTTGGATAATGTGTCCGTCACCAATTCCGAAGTGGAGAGCGCGATGAATCATCGGCGGCGGAAAGAGGCCATGCGCGACCCAAGTTTTACCGAAGAGGCATTTAATGCCCTTAGCTCTGCAGATGCATATATCCGAGCTGTTCGGGATGGACTTGCCGGAGCCACTCACCAGCTTTCAAAGGATATGCGAGTAAGAACTTTTGTGTAGATTCAGTAATCCTGTGCTAGTAGCCCCCAAGACTTGAAGCAGTTGGCCCAACTGATTTAAGGGTCGTTGATATTATCAGGTACTCGCGGCTAAAAATATCACGCTGTCCAAGGAGCTTGAAGAATGTCGGGCCAAGCTAACTGTTGCCACCGCCGAACTGGAAAATTTGAAGAAATCCAAGAAGGCTCTGGATGGTAAGCACAACAGTGTCGGGAAAATACGATTCTATGCTAACAATGACTTTTGAGTATTCATTGTTTTGCTTACGGCAGCAGGATCAATGGATCAGTTGGAGGAGAGGCTAAAGGTTGCTCAGGCGGACAAGCAACATGCCGAAGGGCAAGAAGCCGCTGGTCAACGTGTATTAAAGCAGACCATTAATGAGAAGAACAACTGCAGGATGCCAACATCAAGCAAGCCGAGAAGCTAAAGGACGTAAGAGCCCAACTGTGGGATGCCTTGAAGGAGAACCGAAAGCTGAAAGGCGGCATATTTAGTATGTTCCTGAACCTAACTTTCATAAGATCCCCTGATGGAAATTTTTTACGAGATTTGTTCCTGTAGGTTTGTTAACTGGGCGACCCAAAGGAGAAGTGTCCGGATTTGAAGGTGACTTGCTGCAAGAGCTATCCAAAGTGCACGAGCGAGCTTGGAAAGCAATGAAGAACATGGCTAAGGCTTTATGGCCATCCGATTCTCCTCCAGGAATGATGGGGGAGCTCGCGGAGTTATTCAAGGGGGCTCGTCTTTATTTAAAGCCGTGGAAGGCATCAGCATGCCGAGAAGGTGCACGAGAGGCCTGGGCCATGGTGAAAACACGGTATACCAAACTTGATTCGAATCATATGGCCCGGGTCGGACCTCGGGGACCAGACGAACAAGAAATTCCGGTTAGCTTGATGTACGATCAAGTAAAGATAGTCGCCAAATTCTCACAGCAGGACTGTAAACTAGACAGCCTGATAGATGGCATAGATAAAGAGTAGGCATGTGATTTCATGTAACAATACACTTTATCATCAAACTTATCTCCGGCCGAGTTGTAAAAGATTATCATGGCAGACCTTCCGCTTCGACCTCCGAAACCCAAGGGTTGGAGTGTTTCCGAATACTATACCTGTAGGAAACACCAAGTATGTTCGGAAACCAGGCAATCCGGCCATAGTGCATGAACAGACAAACTGTATTTGGGGAGCTATGTTATATTACTTTTTAACGTAAGAAACATCTTCCAGAGAGAATAGTTTCGTTAAGGGTTCCTCTCCCTGGGTCAACATGCCTTATGTATACATGCCTAAGCCGTGGTGCGAAAGAATCACCGAAGTCTTTGTATTTTGATAGTTTATATTGCCACGAAGGCAGTTCGTCGTTTGTCCACCGACCAATTATTCCCTTAAGAACGCTAGCTTTCGACTTCACCCGTCTGAGGTACATGTCCGGATGACCCGGTTGTAACAATCGCAGAGGTGCTTCCTTTATGCCCTAGCCGAACAAGCGGGAACGTAGGGCATAAGCACAGGAGCCAGGCAACCAAGCTTGGCAAAAACTTAAGTCATAGAGGTGCATATAATGGCGAAGACATGACGTTTGTGAGAAAACAACATATATATTGTGAGCTTTATGCTCAAAATAATAAGCTTCTATTGAGAGAAGCCCCCAGTTATGGTGGGGTGTGTACATTTAAGGATGCATACCCCTCAAGTGTGCGGCTTACCCGAACACACGCTAGAAATCATAAAGAAAAAACTAAAAAAGAGGAAAAAGGAAAAAGGATAAAAAGGGAACGAACAAAGGTATGTGTCCGGACTCAGGCATAGAATCTTCGGAGTCGAGAAACGCTCTAAGCGATTATCTGATGCATTGCGAAGGCGATAGGATTCTCTAGTGAGAACTTCATATATGATGAAGGGACCCTCCCATTTGGGCTTGAGCTTGTCCTTTTTCTTCTCTAGTAGGCGTAGAACGAGTTCACCGACATTATAAGTCTTTGCCCGCACTTCTCTGCTTTGGTATCTTCGAGCTTGTTGTTGGTAGAGTGCGGAACGGGCTTTTGCGACGTCGCGCTCCTCCAGGCCATCTAAGTTGTCCTGCCGATCGAGCTCGACCTCTCTCTCTCTCCTCATACATGCGCACTTGAGGTGAGTCATGAACAATAGCGCAGGGCAAGACAGCCTCTGCACCGTACGCCATGAAGAATGGTGTGTATCTGGTCGTGCAATCGGGTGTGGTTTGTAGCCCCCAGAGTACGGAGTCAAGCTCCTCGACCCAGTGTTTGTCCGACTCCTTTAGGGATCACACTAGTCTGGGTTTGATGCCACTCATTATCAGGCCATTCGCCCGTTCAACTTGACCGTTTGTTCGGGGGTGATATACAGAGGCATAATCGAGCTTAATGCCCAGATTAGCACACCAAGTTTTCACCTCGTCGGCTGTAAAGTTAGAGCTGTTGTCAGTAATAATGTTGTGTGGGACACCATAACGGTGTACGACACGAGATATAAAGTCTATCACTGGTCCGGCTTCAGCCGTTTTAAATGGTTTGGCCTCTATCCACTTAGTGAATTTATCTACCATAACCAGCAAGTATTTTTTCTTATGGCTTCCCCCTTTAAGGGGTCCGACCATGTCCAGACCCCAGACCGCGAAAGGCCAAGTAGTGGGGATTGTTCGTCGGGCAGTGGGCGGCATATGGCTTTGATTGGCAAAATGTTGGCATTCGACACAACGTTGCACGAGGTCCTGTGCATCTGCTCTGGCTGTGGGCCAAAAGAAACCTGTATGGAAGGCCTTACTTACAAGGGTCCGAGCTGCAGCGTGATGGCCGCCAAGACCAGCATGTATTTCGGCCAAGAGCTGTCATCCCTCCTCTTCGGAGATACATCTTTGAAGGACTCCGGTAGTACTTTTCTTGTAGAGTTCGCCTTCATGGACTTTGTAGGCTTTGGAGCGTCGTACTATGCGACGGGCCTCGTTCTGGTCATCAGGGAGCTCCTGCCTATTGAGGTAGGCTAAGAAGGGTTCGGTCCATGGGGCGATCACCACCATGATTATGTGGGCGGAAGGCGTTGGTTCAGTTCTCGAGCCCCCGATGATATCCGAATCATGTTCGACATCTGAGGGTGTGGTCAGCGCTGGACTGGTATTTCCTCTCTCGTCCTGCCATACTACAGATGGCTTAAAAAGCCTTTCCACGAAGATGTTAGGCGGGATGGGGTCACGTTTAGCGCCCATTCGAGCAAGGATGTCCGTTGCTTGGTTACTGTCTCGGGCCACATGATGAAACTCGAGCCCCTCAAACCGAGCAGATATTTTTGAGTATAGCATTGCGGTAGGCCGCCATCTTTTGATCTTTTGCATCGAATTCTCTGTTTATTTGGGATATTGCGAGGTTTGAGTCCCCGCGCACCTCAGGGCGTTGTATGTGCATAGAAACAACCACCCGGAGACCATGCAGTAGTGCCTCATATTCGGCTGCATTATTGGAGTCTGTATACATGATTTGTAATATGTAACAGACTGTGTCCCCTGTGGGGGATGTTAGGATGACACCAGCTCCCAGTCCGACCAACATTTTAGAGCCGTCGAAGTACATCACCTAGTTGGAATATGTTCCATACTCTTTATGGAGTTCGGCTTCTGTCCATGCGGCGACAAAGTCGGCCAACACCTGAGATTTAATAGCTCGGTGTGGCTTGTGTGTTATTTCAAATGGTAAGAGCTCAATAGCCCATTTTGCAATGCGGCCGGTGGCGTCTTGATTATTTATGATGTCATTGACTGGTACCTCGGAGGCCACTATCGGTGTCAAAACCGGCGGATCTCGGGTAGGGTGTCCCGATCTGTGCAACTAAGGCTAATGGTAATAGGAGGCATGGGACACGATGTTTTACCCAGGTTCGGGCCCTCTCGATGGAGGTAAAACCCTACTTCCTGCTTGATTGATCTTGATGATATGAGTATTACAAGAGTTGATCTACCACGAGATCATAGAGGCTAAACCCTAGAAGCTAGCCTATGATGATTATGATTGTTCCTCTACGGACTAAACCCTACGGTTTATATAGACACCGGAGGGGGCTAGGGTTTACAAGGAGATCTAACATCCGGATCACCAAGCTTGTCTTCCACGCAAAGGAGAGTCCCATCCGGACACGGGACGAAGTCTTCAGTCTTGTATCTTCACGGTCCATCAGTCCGGCCAAAGTATATAGTCCGGCTGTCCGGATACCCCCTAATCCAGGACCCCCTCAGTACCCCATGAACCAGGCTTCAACGATGATGAGTCCGGCGCACAGATTGTCTTCGGCATTGCAAGGCGGGTTCCATCTCCGAATACTCCAAAGTAAACCTCGAACACTTAAACCGTGTCCGGCTCTGCAAGGCGATTTTCACATACCACCGTAGAGAGAACGATTATTCCACAAATCGGATCTCCTGACAATTTTTTTTACACTGTGCCCTTACGTCATGGCCTGGCTCAATACGAACCGGTTTTTCTCGGCCTGCCTCGACACGTGTTGCGAGGCGGTTTTATTGGCACGCCTTGTCAAAGCAGAGATCATGTTCCCCTCATGGGACCCCCCATCAATACGGGCGCGTGCAACCCCACGACGCCTGTTGGTATGACTCCGTGTTTCTAGGTAAGTCCCAAGCGGTTACGCCGAGGATGCTTGATATTCACCCCCTTTATAGAGGGGCCGAGGCCTATCCCTCTTTCCTACCACGCTTGCGCCTTTCCGCATCTCGAGTTCCAACACCCGAAGCCCAAGCTCAGGCACTTCGGATCTTCAATCATGTCCGGATCCAACCTTCAAGGCCGATGGATGGCCTCCTCTGTCATAGAGGAGGACATTGCGAATCTTAGGGAGGTCAGATATCTGACCGCCGACATTAAGCACAGGCTTCCTGCTCCAGGGCAGGTCGTCCTTACTCCCGAGCCCAACAAGAGCCTCGTATTTGTTTCTCACTTCCTCCGCGGCTTAGGCTTCACCCTTGATTCCTTTGTAAGAGGGCTCATGTTCTATTACGGGCTAGATTTTCATGATCTAGCTCCGGACTCCATCCTTCACATCTCGTCGTTCATCGTCATGTGTGAAGCCTTACTCCACATCACCCTGCACTTCGGCTTATGGCTCAAGACCTTCAATGTGAAGCCGAAGATGATTGAGGGGTGACACACAGAGTGTGGAGGTGCTACAATAAGCAGGAATGCCGACGCCCCATGGCCAGAGGGCTTCTTCCTGGAGGTGTCCGATCTATGGCAGTGGAGGTGGTTTTACGTCACGGCTCCTAGAGGCACAAAGTGGGTGGCTGCCCCCGACTTCCGTTCGGGCCCTCCACCTCAACTGGCATCATGGGCTAATTTGGGACTGGATTGGGGGCCTGCTAATGATGTACCAACATTGCAGAGCCGCATTCGGGAGCTTCTTGAAAGGGACATTAGTCTTGTCAGTGTAATTCAGGTAATGCTAGTCCGACGGATCTGGCCGTGCAAACGTCGGCCTCTCCGGATGTGGGAGTTCAACCCAGAAGGTCCGCGGACTATTCTGCACTTCTTCGGCATGACGCTCAAAGGGATGTGTAAGTTATTCTTTGGACCACAAGTAAAGTGTCCGGACACCACCGAGGATGCGGGCCTGAGCTGCAACCGCCCAGATACCCAAGTAAGTAACCCAAAAACCGAACACTTTGTTTATATTTATCATAACATTGTTCTGAAAACCATCCGCGGCCAGGAATGGCTCAGCAAGGCAGAGAGAATCAGGTGTCCGGCACCGCTTTTGGAAGGCTCGCCTAGTCCTACCATAGCCAGGATGCTTAGTCGTGTGCTTAGTCAAGTGCCCTCAGGGAAAGACGAAGGGAAGAACAGAGAAGCAGATCCTCACACATTGCACATCCAAACCGGGAGAATTACAACCTCCACGAAGGAGGATAGACGGAGAGGGGAATCTACGGTCTCCTCCCCCCCCCCCCCGCGGGAAGAAGAGGGCCGCCTCCAAAGACTTGGAGACTGAGGTGCCAAGACAAGGGAAGAAAACTTCACCAGGGGGCCCTGCCCCGAGGGCGTCCTCACTGCGCCATGCCCGCAAACGGGTCAGCCCTCAGCCGAGCTGTAAGTTACTCATAAATACAAAGCTATTGCTTCCTCCTCTGAGAAAAATAACCAGGATCCATTCTTTGCAGTTCGGCTAGCAGCTCTTCTCGACAGAGTTCGTCTTTGGGGGATCTTCTTTCGGAGATGATGGAGAGTGAAACCCCACCTGCCTCTCTGCCTCATGGGGCGGGCGACCCCGAGGTGTCGTCACAGAGGAGTCCAGATTTGCCGAGGCCAGAAGCTAATACTTCGGCCGCCCTGAGACCGGAGCGTTCGGCTCCTACGGGGGGCGATAAGAAGGGTCTAGCACAGTTCGGTGACCGGCCGGACACGCTGATGGGCCTTCTGGAGCAAGCTGCTCTCTCGGAGGATCACCGTTCATTAATGAGAACGGTGCTTGAGAAGATTTCATCCGCCACAAGTGGGTTGAATGTAGCTTTTACGAGCCTGCTCAAAGGCTTTGAGGTGTGTAATGGAATACGTAATTTTTTGATTGTGGCGCACGCGCTAGGTGTGCTCCGTATAGATAGTAGCCCCTGAGACTCTGGTTGCCAGTCCTAGGCGGCAAACGGAGGATCACATTGTTAAGTAATGATCGGACTGTATTCATGCGCCGGTGGGTAAGGGCCCGGCGGCCGACCGGTCCATTGAAGTTGCTGAACTGAGGTGACAAATTGAAGTTGTTGATGCCAACATCACGCTTGTGAACATTGCGGATGAAGTTCTTAGATCTAAAGTACGCTCCTCTGGATCGGCGCTGGAGCCCTGCAGATGCGTGCAGATCTAGCAAAGAGTACGGCTGATGCGGCCAAATTTTTCGAGGATCAAAAAGATAATGAAGTGGAAAGGCTGTTCTGGTCGCAATTCAGTGCTCTGATAACCCACAAGTATAGGGGATCGCAACAGTTTTCGAGGGTAGAGTATTCAACCCAAATTTATTGATTCGACACAACGGGAGCCAAAGAATATTCTCAAGTATTAGCAACTGAGTTGTCAATTCAACCACACCTGGAAACTTAGTATCTGCAGCAAAGTGTTTAGTAGCAAAGTAATATGATAGTGGTGGTAACGGTAGCAAAAGTGAAGACATCAGAAGTATGTTTTTGGTATTTTGTAGTGATTGTAACAGTAGCAACGAAAAAGTAAATAAGCGAGAACCAGTATATGGAAAACTCGTAGGCACCGGATTAGCGATGGATAATTATGCCGGATGCGGTTCGTCATGTAACAGTCATAACATAGGGTGACACAGAACTAGCTCCAGTTCATCAATGTAATGTAGGCATGTATTCCGTATATAGTCACACATGCTTATGGAAAAGAACTTGCATGACATCTTTTGTCCTACCCTCCCGTGGCAGCGGGGTCCTATTGGAAACTAAGGGATATTAAGGCCTCCTTTCAATAGAGAACCTGAACAAAGCATTAGCACATAGTGAATACATGAACTCCTCAAACTATGGTCATCACCGGGAGTGGTCCCGATTATTGTCACTTTGGGGTTGCCGGATCATAACACATAGTAGGTCACTATAGACTTGCAAGATAGGATCAAGAACACACATATATTCATGAAAACATAATAGGTTCAGATCTGAAATCATGGCACTCGGGCCCTAGTGACAAGCATTAAGCATAGCAAAGTCGTAGCAACATCAATCTCAGAACATAATGGATACTAGGGATCAAACCCTAACAAAACTGACTCGATTACATGATAAATCTCATCCAACCCATCACCGTCCAGCAAGCCTACGATGCAATTACTCACGCACGGTGGTGAGCATCATGAAATTGGTGATGGAGGATGGTTGATGATGATGACGGCGACGAATCCCCCTCTCCGGAGCCCCGAACGGACTCCAGATCAGCCCTCCCGAGAGAGATTAGGGCTTGGCGGCGGCTCCATATCGTAAAACGCGATTATTTCTTCTCTCTGATTTTTTTCTCCCCGAAAGCCAATATATGGAGTTGGAGTTGGCGTCGGAGGGCCACCAGGGGGCCCACGAGGTAGGGGGGCGCGCCCAGGGGGGCGCCCCCACCCTCGTGAGCAGGGTGTGGGCCCCCTGGTCTTCATCTTTTGCAAGGATTTTTCTTTATTTTTTCTAAGGTGTTCCATGGAGTTTCAGGACATTCCGAGAATGTTTATTTTCTGCACAAAAAACAACACCATGGCAGTTCTGCTGAAAACAATGTCAGTCCGGGTTAGTTCCATTCAAATCATACAAGTTAGAGTCCAAAACAAGGGCAAAAGTGTTTGGAAAAGTAGATACGACGGAGACGTATCAACTCCCCCAAGCTTAAACCCTTGCTTGTCCTCAAGCAATTCAGTCAACAAACTGAAAGAGAAAAAGAAAAACTTTTACAAACTCTGTTTGCTCTTGTTGTTGTAAACATGAAAAGCCAGCATTCAAGTTTCAGCAATTATTATGAACTAACCATACTCACAATGACACGTAGGTCTCACAATTACTCATATCAATAACATAATCAGCTAGCGAGCCATAATAGCAAAACTCGGATGACAACACTTTCTCAAAATAATCATAACATGATATAACAAAATGGTATCTCGTTAGCCCTTTCTGAGACCGCAAAACATAAATGCAGAGCACCTTTAAAGATCAAGGACTGACTAAACATTGTAATTCATGGTAAAAGAGATCCAGTCAAGTCATACACAATATAAACCAATAATAATGAATGCAAACGACAGTGTGCTCTCCAGCGGGTGCTTTTAATAGGAAGGGTGATGACTCAACATAAAAGTAAATAGATAGGCCCTTCGCAGAGGGAAGCAGGGATTTGTAGAGGTGCCAGAGCTCGGTTTTGAAATAGAGATAAATTATATTTTGAGCGGCATACTTTCATTGTCAAAATAACAACTAAAAGACGACGATATCTTCCATGCTAAACAGATTATAGGCGGTTCCCAAACAAAATGGTAAAGTTTATACTCCCCTTCCTCCACAAGCATCAATCCATGGCTTGCTCGAAACAACGAGTGCCTCCAACATTCAACGGGTCCCAAGGGGAGTTTTGTTTGCAGTTATTTTGATTTAGTTTGCATAAAGCATGGGACTGGGCATCCCGGATACCAGCCATTTTCTCGTGAATGAGGAGCGGAGTCCACTCCTCTTGAGAATAACCCGCCTAACATGGAAGATAAGGGCAGCTCTAGTTGACATATGAGCTATTCGAGCATGCAAAACAGAATGTTTATTTGAAGGTTTAGAGTTTGGCACATACAAATTTACTTGGAACGGCAGGTAAATACCGCATATAGGTACGTATAGTGGACTCATATGGAATAACTTTGGGGTTTAAGGAGTTTGGATGCACAAGCAGTATTCGCGCTTAGTACAGGTGAAGGCTAGCAAAAGACTGGGAAGAGACCAACTAAGAGAGCAACAACAGTCGTAAACATGCATTAAAATTAATTCACATCGAGTACAAGCATGAGTAGGATATAATCCACCATGAACATAAATATCATGAAGGCCATGTTGATTGGATTCAACTACATGTGTGAACATGTGCCAAGTCGAGTCACTCAATGCATTTAAAGGAGGATACCATCCCATCATACCACATCATAATCATTCTAATAGCATGTTGGCATGCAAGGTAAACCATTATAACTCATAGCTAATCAAGCATGGCACAAGCAACTATAATCTCTAAATGTCATTGCAAATATGTTTACTTCATAATAGCTGAATCAGGAATGATGAATCATCATATTTACAAAAACAAGAGAGGTCGAGTTCATACCAGCTTTTCTCTTCTCAATAAGTCCATCATATATCATCATTATTGCCTTTCACTTGCACGACCGAACGGTGTGTATAATAATAAGAGTGCACGTGCATTGGACTAAGCTGGAATCTACAAGCATTCAACTCAAGAGAAAAGACAAGTAATATGGGCTCTAAGTTTAAATAAACAATCATGCATATAAGAGCCACTAAGCATTTTCGATATGGTCTTCTCGACCCCCAAAGAAAGGAAAAAGAAATAAAAACTATTTACACGGGAAAGCTCCCAACAAGTAAAAGAAGAACGGGAAATATTTTTGGGTTTTCTTTTTAATTCTACTACAGGCATGAAAAGTAAACTAACTAATTTTTTTGTTTTTTCTTAAAGTTTATCAACCACACAAGAAGAAAGCAGGAAAAAGAAATTTAAACTAGTATGGATAATAAAGTGAAAGAGTATGAGCACCGACATCTAGCAATGAGTGTGTGTGTGAACATGAATGTAATGTCGGTGGGAAATACGTACTCCCCCAAGCTTAGGCTTTTGGCCTAAGTTGGTCTAATGCCAGGGATGGCCTGGCGGATACCCGTAGGTGTAGCTGGGGTCATAGTGTGACGAAGAAGACTCTAACTGTCACTGGCTGGCAGCCTCCTCTTGATCCCAAGAATAAACAGATAGTCGTGGAGGCTCATCTTGTGGCTCCGGCTCCGGGGCTGGTGCAGGGTTCCGATAGGCTTGAACAGCCAACCACGGAACAATGTGAGGCTCTGCATACAAGTTAAACAAAGAAGGAGCAGGCAAAGTAATAGTTTCAGGGTGATGTTTATCAAAGTATAATTTATATTTGAGCTCCCCATCGCGACTCTTAACAAGAAAATCATGCGCTATCATACTCTTGTAATCTAAATAAGCACGGGGCAGCGCTGTTTCTTCTTTCTCCGCATGCCTAATAGGTATTTCAAAATGTTCAGCTAGGCGCGAAGCATAAATGCCTCCAAAAATGGGGCCCTTAGTACGGTTCAGACTTAACCGTCTAGCAACAATTCCACCCATACTCACAGAGTTATTGCGGTATAAACCATGGAGCAAAATAATAATATCAGGAATACCAAGGTTCCCACAGTTCCCGCGTCCAATCAAGCAACGACTAGCAAATAAGGCAAAGTAGCGTAAAAGATGATAATGTATGCTAGTGATCCTTGCATCAGAAACCTTCCTGGTTTCTCCCACCGTGATAGTGTTAATAAAAGCTTCTACTTCATTACGGTGGGGTTCATCTAAGGTGCCCTCAAAGGGTATTCTGCAAACCTCGCAGAATTCCGCTAATGTCATCTCTTTAACAACGTCATATAAATGAAACTCTACTGTTGGAGGTGATTTCTTATGGAAAAAGTAGAAGTTTTGCACAAAAGTATTTGTGAGTAAGAGATACTGATGACGTTGGTCGTGGAGGAAGTCGGTAAGGCCAGCATTCTCAATTAATAGATAGAAATCTTCATGAATCCCAGCTCTCCTCAAGAAGTCATCGGAAGGCCATTCACACAGCCGGACCTCCGTGGTGCGAGGCAAATTAAATTTGGGCTTCTCCTCTTCTTCCTTTTGTTTTTCCTTAGAGCTTCGGCTCGACGAGCCCCTCAAAAGTCTCTTCATTATTTCTGAAACAATCTGAAATTTTTAGTAACTTCAAATAAAAGTGAACCAACTTCAATAAAATTGATAGTAACAACTCCCACAAGTGCCTAGGGCCTATATAAAGCATTGGAACTACTTAGAACCATATAAATTTGACATGCAAGCTCAAGAACATGGTCACCTATGCAGCACAAATTTGCAATGAATAAAGCACTAGAATAAAAAATAATTGGACCAATGGAGGAGTCACATACCAAGGAACAATCTCCCCAAGCAGTTTTGCGAGAGGTGCTTTGAGCAAGGAGATCGAAAATCACAGTAACGGGGGCTGGAACTCGTGCTTGAGTTGGTTTTTCGTGTTTGTGTGAGGTAGAGGAAGAAGATGGGTGCAGGGATAAGTGGAGGAGGGCAACCATGGGCCCACGAGGTAGGGGGGCGCGCCCAGGGGGGTAGGGCGCGCCCTCCACCCTCGTGGCCAGGTGGTAGCTCCTCCCGTGGTGATTTTTGCACAGTAAATTCTCAAATATTCCCGAAAAAATCATATTAAATTGGCATGGCATTCTGAGGACTTTTATTTTCGGGATATTTTTATATTGCACGGATAAGTCAAGGAACAGAAAGAAAAATATTATTTTACTTTATTTCTACTAAATAACAGAAAATATAAAGAGGGTACAGAAGGTTGTGCTTCTAGTTTCATCCATCTCGTGATCATCAAAATGAACCCACTAACAAGGTTGATCAAGTCTTGTTAACAAACTCATTCCGAATAATCACGGAACCGGAGAAATTTTGAATAACACTAAGTTACCTCAACGGGGATATGAAAATCCCCAATAATAAGAATATCATACTTTTTCTTGATAGTAGGGAGAGGAAATTCAAAACCTCCAAATATAACCGACGGAACTTTTCCAACAGAGTTGATACTATAAACTTGAGGTTGTTTCCTCGGAAAATGTACCGTGTGCTCATTGCCATTAACATGAAAAGTGACATTGCCTTTGGTGCAATCAATAACAGCCCCTACAGTATTAAGGAAAGGTCTTCCAAGAATAATGGACATACTATCATCCTCGGGAATATCAAGAATAACAAACTCCGTTAAAATAGTAACGTTTGCAACCACAACAGGCACATCCTCACAAATACCGACAGGTATAGCAGTTGATTTATCAGCCATTTGCAAAGATATTTCAGTAGGTGTCAACTTATTCAAGTCAAGTCTACGATATAAAGAGAGAGGCATAACACTGACACCGGCTCCAAGATCACATAAAGTAGTTTTAACATAACCTCTTTTAATGGAACATGGTATAGTAGGCACTCCGGGATCTCCAAGTTTCTTTGGTATTCCACCCTTAAAAGTGTAATTAGCAAGCATGGTGGAAATTTCAGCTTCAGGTATCTTTATTTTATTAGTAATAATATCCTTCATATACTTAGCATAAGGATTTGTTTTGAGCACATCAGTTAATCGCATACGCAAAAAGATGGGTCTAATCATTTCAGCAAAGCGCTCAAAATCCTCATCATCCTTTTTCTTGGATGGCTTCGAGGAAAAGGCATGGGTTTCTGAACCCATGGTTCCCTTTCTTTACCATGTTTCCTAGCAACGAAGTCTCTTTTGTCATAACGTTGATTCCTTGATTGTGGGTTATCAACATCAACAGCAGGTTCAACTTCTACATCATTATCATTACTAGGTTGAGCATCAACATGAACATTATCTTTAACATTATCGCTAGGTTCATGTTCATCACCTGATTGAGTTTCAGCATCAAAGATGGAGATATCATTTGGATTATCAGGCGGTTTAGCAATAGGTTCACTAGAAGTTTGCAAAGTCCTATCATTTTTCTTTTTCTTCCTCTTAGAAGAACTAGGTACATAAATATTGTTTCTCTGAGAATCTTTCTCGATTCTCTTAGAGTGGCCTTCAGGATACAAAGGTTCCTGAGTCATTCTACCAGTTCTAGTAGCCACTCTAACAGCATAATCATTTTTCTTACTATTCATTTCATCAAGCGCTTCTTTCTGAGCTTTAAGTACTTGTTCTACTTGAGTGGTAACCATAGAAGCATGTTTGCTAACAAGCTTAAGTTCACCTCTAATATTAGCCATATACTCACCCAAGCGTTTAATCATAAAGGTATTCTGTTTAATTTGTCTACCAAAATAAGCATTAAAATTATCTTGCTTAAATATAAAGTCATCAAACTCATCCAAGCACTGACTAGCAATTTTAGTAGGAGGGACTTCAGCTTTATCATATCTATATAGAGAATTTACCTTTACTACCTGTGTCGGGATATCGGGAGGTTCTTCACTAAATAAGTAATTGAGATCATATACTTCTTCAACAGGCGGTAAATTAAGACCATGTATTTCTTCAACAGGAGGTAAATTCTTAACATCTTCAGCTTTAATACCTTTTTCTTTCATAGATTTCTTTGCCTCTTGCATATCTTTGGGACTGAGAAATAGAACACCTCTCTTCTTCGGAGTTGGTTTAGGAATAGGCTCAGTAATTGGCTCAGGAACGGGCTCAGGAGGTCACTCGGGAGGTGCCCAATTATTTTCATTAGCCAACATATTATTTAATAGAAGTTCAGTGTCATCCGGTGTTCTTTCCCTGAAAAGAGAACCAGCACAACTATCCAGGTAATCTCTGGAAGCATCGGTTAGTCCATTATAAAAGATATCAAATATTTCAGGTTTCTTAAGAGGATGATCAGGCAAAGCATTAAGTAACTTGAGAAGCCTCCCCCAAGCTTGTGGGAGACTCTCTTCTTCAATTTGCACAAAATTGTATATTTCCCTCAAAGCAACTTGTTTCTTATGAGCGGGGAAATATTTAGTAGAGAAGTAATAAATCATATCCTGGGGACTTTGCAAACAACCAGGATCAAGAGAATTATACCATATCTTAGCATCACCCTTTAATGGGAACGGAAATATCTTAAGTAAATAAAGGTAGCGCGATCTCTCATTATTTGTAAACAGGGCAGCTATATCATTTAACTTAGTAAGATGTGCCACAACAGTTTCAGATTGATAGCCATAAAAAGGATCAGATTCAACAAAGGTAATTATATCTGGATCAACAGAAAAATCATAATAATCCTGATCAGGCACACAGATAGGTGAAGTAGCAAAAGCAGGGTCGGGTTTCATTCTACCTCTAAAAGATTCTTTACTCCATTTAACTAGCAACCTCTTAAGTTCACGTTTATCCTGGCAAGCAAAAATAGCTGCTGAAGATTCAGCATCAAAAAGATAACCCTCAGGAATAGAAGGCATAGGTTCATCATCACTAACATCATCATGTTCAGGTTCAATAATTTCTCTTTCTCTAGACCTAGCAATTTGCTCATCAAGAAATTCACCAAGTGGCACAGTAGTATCAAGCATAGAAGTACTTTCATCATAAGTATCATGCATAGCAGAAGTGGCGTCATCAATAACATGCGACATATCAGAATCAATAGCAGTAGTAGGTTTAGGTGTCGCAAACTTACTCATAACAGAAGGAGAATCTAGTGCAAGGCTAGATGGCAATCCCTTACCTCCCCTTCTAGTTGAGGGCAAAATAGTAGTTCGATCATCTTTCAAGTTCTTCATAGTGTCTAGCAGATATAAATCCCAAGTGACTCAAAGAATAGAGCTATGGTCCCCGGCAACGGCGCTAGAAAAGGGTCTTGATAACCCACAAGTATAGGAGATCGCAATAGTTTTCGAGCGTAGAGTATTCAACCCAAATTTATTGATTCGACACAAGGGGAGCCAAAGAATATTCTCAAGTATTAGCTGCTGAGTTGTCAATTCAACCACACCTGGAAACTTAGTATCTGCAGCAAAGTGTTTAGTAGCAAAGTAATATGATAGTGGTGGTAACGGTAGCAAAAGTAAAGACAACAAAAGTAATGTTTTTGGTATTTTGTAGTGATTGTAACAGTAGCAACGGAAAAGTAAATGAGGGAGAACCAGTATATGGAAAACTCGTAGGCACCGTATTAGCGATGGATAATTATGCCGGATGCGGTTCGTCATGTAACAGTCATAACATAGGGTGACACAGAACTAGCTCCAGTTCATCAATGTAATGTAGGCATGTATTCCGTATATAGTCATATGTGCTTATGGAAAAGAACTTGCATGACATCTTTTGTCCTACCCTCCCATGGCAGCGGGGTCCTATTGGAAACTAAGGGATATTAAGGCCTCCTTTTAATAGAGAACCGGAACAAAGCATTAGCACATAGTGAATACATGAACTCCTCAAACTATGGTCATCACCGGGAGTGGTCCCGATTATTGTCACTTTGGGGTTGCCGGATCATAACACATAGTAGGTGACTATAGACTTGCAAGATAGGATCAAGAACACACATATATTCATGAAAACATAATAGGTTCAGATCTGAAATCACGGCACTCGGGCCCTAGTGACAAGCATTAAGCATATCAAAGTCATAGCAACATCAATCTCAGAACATAATGGATACTAGGGATCAAACCCTAACAAAACTAACTCGATTACATGATAAATCTCATCCAACCCATCACCGTCCAGCAAGCCTACGATGCAATTACTCACGCACGGCGGTGAGCATCATGAAATTGGTGATGGAGGATGGTTGATGATGACTACGGCGACGAATCCCCCTCTCCGGAGCCCCGAACGGACTCCAGATCAGCCCTTCCGAGAGAGATTAGGGCTTGGTGGCGGCTCCGTATCGTAAAACGCGATTATTTCTTCTCTCTGATTTTTTTCTCCCCGAAAGCCAATATATGGAGTTGGAGTTGGCGTCGGAGGGCCACCAGGGGGCCCACGAGGTAGGGGGGCGCGCCCAGGGGGGCGCCCCCACCCTCGTGAGCTGGGTGTGGGCCCCCTGGTCTTCATCTTTTGCAAGGATTTTTCTTTATTTTTTCTAAGGTGTTCCGTGGAGTTTCAGGACATTCCGAGAATGTTTATTTTCTGCACAAAAAACAACACCATGGCAGTTCTGCTGAAAACAGCGTCAATCCGGGTTAGTTCCATTCAAATCATACAAGTTAGAGTCCAAAACAAGGGCAAAAGTGTTTGGAAAAGTAGATACGACGGAGACATATCATGCTCCAACGCACCTGTTGCCATTAAGTGAAAGGATGGCCGCTGTGGCCGACCTCCATAGGTTGTCCGGTTTTGCGATGAGATCTGTAATAGACCATCTATGGCCAAAGGGGCCGAAGCCGGACAATTATTTTGGTTTAGTGCAACAATTCCTTGGTGCCGTATCACGAATCGATGCCATGAAGAGGTCGGCGTGCATAGAGGGTGCGCGGATGGCTCTTGCCCGTTTTAAAACATATTGGACAGATATGGAGGCCACCATCATTGCAACCCAGAATCCGGCGGGAAGTCAGGATCCAGCCGAGAACTACTTGGAGCAGGTAACAGAAGGTGCTCGTTTAATAGAGGCTCAGTGCTCGAAGAATGTCATGTTCGAGTGACTAATCTTTCCATTGTAAAAACAATTGTATTTTAATTACGGAGGCTATGTTTATACTTTCGCTCGAAAGTGTTATTGTGCCTCCTGTGCGGCCGTTTGATGTATATATAACCTGAAAGTTAGCAGTCGTTGGCTTCAGCCCCCATGCATACAATGCGGGGGTGTTTGCAAAAAGATGTGTAATCACACTTGATCCAACGTCTTGGTCCGTTAAGGAGGTGATCGCATGTCGAACTAGGCAACCGGACTATATAGCTTTAACACTTTCACTTAGCCATAGGAGTTTGACGGCAGGGCTACTATGTAGCCCCCGGTACCTTCGCGTGCATCCGGATATGGGCGCATGTGTACATGACCGGGGAACGGCCCTTCGTTAATGCGGAGGAACCCTAAAGATTCCGATGAGTCCTCGAGTGGTTGACCAGTCTCTCGCTATATCATGACAGTCAGTTTTTGGCTTTCTCTACTGAGGTGCTCATCCGGAATAACCAGGGCACAAGCACAGTAGGTCTCCTTTGGCCGCCTTAGCCGATAAAAACGGAACGTAAGGCAGCAAACCCAGGAGCCGGGCAAACCCAACATTTGACCAAAGATATGATTCGGAGCTGATGCATATAAGGCCAAACTCGCGACGCCGAACACTCCCAAGGGTATTCAGACTTTATAACATATATTGGGCTGAGTAACGCCCTTTATTATGAACCCTGTATTTCCAGGTACGTGCATTATTCTGTCGTGGCGAAATGCCAATAACGCCAGTATCCCCTGTGGGTATATTGAGTACCCATGGGATGTTAAGCAACAAGAGACAATAAAGAAGGTTTACACAGGGGCTTAATCTAAAGAGAAACCTTTGAGCGGGGCCCTGCTACACGTCTACGCCTTTGTCTCCGTTGAGCCGTGTCCTGGGAGGGTATCGCACGAATGGTGTCTGTAAAAAGGAAAACTCATGTAAAAGAGTATGACGTAAGCGTGCGAAGAGTTGGTTATTATCAATGGATAGTAGAAGTGTAAGGCATTGGCCTGTTAATAAGGTCAAGCCAAAAGGTAGGCTTTATTGAGTATCTGTAGCCCCTGGTGTCCTCTGTGGGATTACATGTATAGCACCCAGCTCAGGTTTATCTAGGCTGTTACCGACGGTGGTGTGCCGGACTCGTCTAACCGTGTCCATGGTCTTAATGACCGATCATGCGTTCTGATATTAGAAGCCGCTTATTGTCCTACTGCTAGAGCCACCACATACTCTTCCGCACGTAAGGAACACTCTGTATTTCCGTTAACGGTGATGAAGCCACGTGGACCAGGCATCTTGAGTTTAAGGTAGGCGTAGTGCGGTACTGCATTGAAGCGGGCGAAGGCCGTTCTTCCGAGCAATGCATGATAACCACTTTGGAGGGGAGCGATGGTGAAGAGTAGTTCTTCGCTTCTGAAGTTGTCTGGAGAACCAAATGTCACCTCTAATACGATGGAGCCCCTGCAGTGGGCTTCAACGCCTGGTATCACCCTTTCAAAGGTGGTGTTACTTTGGCTGATTCTAGATGGGTCTATCCCATCCTGCGGACAGTGTCCTGGTATATTAGATTGAGACTAGTGCCACCGTCCATGAGGACACGAGTGAGATGGTATCCGTCGATTATTGGGTCGAGCACCAAGGAAGCCGATCCTCCATGCCGCATACTAGTCGGGTAGTCCCTGTGATCAAAGGTGATCGGGCAGGCCGACCAGGGGTTGAGTTCGAGGGCGACGGGCTCTACAGCGTATGCGTGAGCGCGCGTTTGCGCCTTTTCTTGGGTATGTGAGTCGTGTAGATCATGTTTACCGTTTTTACCTCTGGTGGGAATTTTTTCTATCCCCCAGTGTTCAGCTGGCGAGGCTCATCCTCATCTTGACTTGGTGTTTCCCTTCCCTTGTGTTCGGCATTTAGCTTACCGGCCTGCTTAAAGAACGAGCATTCTCTGTGAGTGTGGTTCGCAGGTTTTTCGGGGGTGCCATGAATTTGGCACAGTCTGTCCAGGACTTTGTTCAGGCCGGACAGTCCCTCTTTGCTACCTTTAAATGGCTTCTTTTGTTGACCAGGTCGAGAGCCCCTGAAGCCGGCGTTGACCGCTCTGTTGTCCGGACTTTCTTCCTTCTTTCGACGCTTGTTTTTATTGCGCCGTGGCTTCCCGTTACCATCCCTGATTTTGGATGTGCCTGGGTCGCTGGTGCCTCTACGGGCCAACCAGCTGTCTTCACCCGCGCAAAAGTGGGTCATAAGGCTTGTTAAGGCTGCCATTGTCCTCGGCTTTTCTTTGCTGAGGTGTCTGGCGAGCCACTCATCCCAGATATTGTGCTTGAAGGCTTCTAGGGATTCGGCATCCGGACAATCGACAATTTGATTCTTCTTAGTGAGGAATCTATTCCAAAGCTTGCGGGCGGACTCTCCGGGTTGTTGAATTATCTGACTTAAATCGTCAGCGTCCGGAGGTCGGACATAGGTTCCTTGAAAATTGGCCCTGAAAGCATCCTCAAGTTCCTCCCAACTTTAGATTGAATTTTCGGGGAGGCTTTTCAACCAGTGCCGAGCTGGTCCCTTCAACTTGAGGGGAAGGTATTTGATGGCGTGGAGGTCGTCCCCATGAGCCATGTGAATATGCAGGATAAAATCCTCAATCCAGACCTCGGGGTCTGTCGTTTCGTCATATGCCTCTATGTTCATGGGTTTAAAACCCTGTGGGAATTCGTGGTCCAGTACCTCTTCGGTGAAGCACAGAGGGTGAGCAACCCCTTTGTATCTGGACGTCTTGTGGCATGCTGTTGACTGTTGTTGTGTCCGGTGCTGATTCCGAACTGGTATTCGATCAGTCTGATCGTTCTGGTAACCATAATCCTACACCGGAGCGAGTCCTCTAGATCCGTAGATGGACCTCGTCGCGCCGGCCTTTTTGTCCAGGAGCTCACGTAAATCGTGTGCGGCGTTAGTAGCTGCTCTGTTGCGGTCATGAAATGGTTGGTCCGGCCTACCGACCGTATTGTTCTTCGGTGGAATGGCCTCATCGTCGAATTCTGGCAGCAGCTTGCGCTTTGGATAGCTCTTTGTGTGGCGATCGTCGTCGTATTTTTCTTCAGTGTCTAGCACTTTATTCCATCTACGGTTGAGCGTTTCCTGCACGGCCTTAAGTCTTTGCTTCTGCTTCTTTAGACTTCTCGCAGTGGCCATAAGCCTTATGTGGAGGTTATCTCGTTCCAAACGTTTTTCTGGGATGATGAATGCATCATCGTCCGGACGTGCTCCTCTCCCAAGGCAGGTTAATGAGTTCGTCCCTCGGGATCGCTGTGATTGGGCGTCTGCTCCGGGCTATGTTCGGCGTGACCTGGATCATCCTGCTCCATCGCTGGGTCCATATGGTCATCGTTGCCTTTGGGGTTGACTGGGGTGTCGATCTTTCTAGCGCTGTTATCGCTGTTTTTACTATGGCTGGACTAGAGCGGCGTTTGCGCTGTCATTTTGGCTTTCGTCTAGGGGTTTTATCCTCCGTTTTGTCGCCATCGTCCTCCTTAGGCATGTCCACCATGTATATATATCATATGATGAGGTGGCAGTCCAGCGCCCCGGGGGCAGTGGTTCTGAATCGTCCCCTGCACCGATGTCCATACCGTTGGTGTCATCAGAGTTGAAGTCAAGCATGTCTGTTACATCATCGACAGTGGCTATGAAGTGGGTGGTGGGTGGGCAACGAATTTCTTCATCGCCTTCTTCCCCCTCGAGCCGGACATAGTTCGGCCAAGAGTCTCCTGACAAAGAGAGAGACCTTAATGAATTCAGCATGTCGCCGAAGGGTGAGTGCTGGAAGATATCCGCAGCGGCGAACTCCATTACCGGAGCCCAACCAGATTCGGCGGGCTCGGGGGCGCGCGGTCTGGAACCTACAGCCGGACACAGTCTTCCTTGGGGGTGGAGTCTGTGTTCGGCTCTACCGCCGATGAGTGTGCGGCCTCCGGGGTGGGGTCCATCCACCCGTCCTCGAACGATGTGATCTGCTCTGGATTTAGGTCCGGAGCTATTGCAGGGGCGATATCCCCCATATTGTCTGATAGCAGGTCTAAGCCGTGCCCGTTGGGACTGTTCGGTGCTCCTGGCGTAGGTCCAAATCCATCGAAGATCAAGTCTCCGCAGATATCGGCAGTGTAGTTCAAGTTTCCGAACCTGACCTAATGGCCAGGGGCTTAGCTGTTGATCTTCTCTAGATGACCTAGCGAATTGGCCCGCAGTGCAAAGCCACCAAACACGAAGATCTGTCCGGGGAGAAAAGTATCACCCTGGACCGCGTTGTTGATGATTGAAGGAGCCATCGAGCCTTGCAGCGACGACAGAGAGGAACTCTCAATGAAAGCATCAATGTCGGTGTCAAAACCGGTGGACCTCGGGTAGGGGGTCTCGATCTGTGCGTCTAAGGCTAATGGTAACAGGAGGCAAGGGACACGATGTTTTACCCAGGTTTGGGCCCTCTCGATGGAGGTAAAACCCTACTTCCTGCTTGATTGATCTTGATGATATGAGTATTACAAGAGTTGATCTACCACGAGATCATAGAGGCTAAACCCTAGAAGCTAGCCTATGATGATTATGATTGTTCCTCTACGGACTAAACCCTCCGATTTATATAGACACCGGAGGGGGCTAGGGTTTACACAGAGTCGGTTACAAAGAAGGAGATCTAACATCCGGATCACCAAGCTTGTCTTCCACGCAAAGGAGAGTCCCATCTGGACACGGGATGAAGTCTTGAGTCTTGTATCTTCACGGTCCATCAGTCTAGCCAAAGTATATAGTCCGGCTGTCCGGATACACCCTAATCCAGGACTCCCTCAGCCACCATGATCGAGCACTCTTGAAAGTAATGCCACAGCTTCCGAGATGCCATGAAAACCGCATATGCTATCTTTTGATAGTGCGGATATCATGATTTGCATGGTGTGAGAACCTCCGATACATAGTATACTGGTTTTTGGAGTGGGAACTTGTGTCCCTCTTCCTCTCGTTCAACAATGAGCATAGCGCTCACCACCTGGCGAGTTGCAGATATGCATTGCAGCATAGGTTCGCCAACGTTAGGTGCGGCAAGGATAGGGTTGTTTGCTAACAAAGTTTTTATTTCTTCCAACCCGGTTGTTGCCGCGTCCGTCAACTCAAAGTGGTCGGTAGGTCAGAGTAGGCGATATAGTGGTAGCGCCTTCTCTCCCAAGCAGGAAATAAAGTGGCTCAAGGCTGGCACACACCCAGCTAGTTTTTGGACCTGTTTTAGGTCTGTTGGTGTTGCCAACTGTGACAGGGCTCGGATTTTGGCCGGATTTGCTTTGATTCCTCTATTGGAAACAATGAACCCGAGCAGCTTTCCGACCGGAAAGCCGAAAACTCATTTTTCCAGATTGAGCCGCATGTCATATGTTCGGCGATTGTCAAATGTAAGGCGTAAGTCGTCCACCAATGATTCAACATGTTTAGTTTTGATGACTACATCATCTACATATGCGTCCACCGTCTTGCCAATTTGTTTTTCTAGGCATGTTTGAATCATGCGCTGGTATGGGGAGCCGGTGTTTTTGAGTCCGAAAGGCATAATGTTTAAGCAAAAAGGCCCGTACGGAGTAATGAATATTGTTGCGGCCTGATCGGATTCCTTCATCTTAATCTGATGGCATCCGGAGTATGCGTCAAGGAAACACAGTGAATCGTGTCCTGCAGTTGCATCAATGATTTGGTCAATGTGGGGCAGTGGGAAGGGGTCCTTAGGGCAGGCCTTATTGAGGTCTTTGAAATCGATGCAAAGGCGCCAGGATTTGTCCTTCTTTGGCACCATGACCAGGTTAGCTAAGCAATTCGGGTGTTTGGTCTCTTTAATAAACCCAGCTTCGAGTAGTTTGGCTAGCTCCTCCCCCATAGCTTGTCGCTTGGGTTCGGAAAATCGCCGCAACGTTTTCTTATCTGGCTAGAAACCCTTTATTATGTTGAGGCTGTGTTCGACCAGTCTGTGTGGGATTCCTGGCATATCCGAGGGATGCCAGGCAAAGATGTCCCAATTCTCGCGCAGGAATGCTCTTAGAGCGGCGTCGACCGTCGGATCCAGTTGTGGTCCAATGGCTGCTGTTTTATTAGGATCCGTCGGGTGAACTTGGAATTTGACTATTTCGTCTGCTGGCTTGAAAGAAGTGGACTAAGGCCTTTTATCGAGGATTACGTCGTCTCTATCCACTGTGGAACACAGAGCGGTGAGCTCCTCGGCCGCAAGGGCCTCGGATATTGCCTCGAGGGCCAGGGATGCGGTTTTGTTTTTAGTGCGGAGTGCTATGTCCGGATCATTGGTGATTGTGATAAATACATTGGGCCCGGGCATTTTGAGCTTCATGTACCCGTAATGGGGTATGGCTTGAAAGCGTGTGAATGTGTCTCGCGCCAGCAGGGCGTGATATCCACTGTTGAAAGGTGCCACATGGAAGATTAACTCTTCAGACCTGTAGTTCTCCGACGTGCCGAATACCACATCAAGTTTAGTTTTCCCCGAGCATCGCGCTTCTCGACTGGGGATAATGCCTCGAAAGGTTGTGTTGCTCTACAGAAACTTTCTTGATGAGCACTCGACCAACGCCTTTCGAGAACATAGACAAAGTCATAGCTATGGACCTAGTGCATTGTCATAACAAAGGTCTCTTGCATTTCCCTAGAAGTAATTCGATCTCATATGGAGATGTTTATTGAAGTAGAATGGAAAAAAATGAATGCAACTACACTAGAACTAGTCTATAAGTGTCGTTCGGAATCAGTTTTGCGTAGTGTTGACTGAAACATGGATATCACACTCATACATAGTCCGTTTTGGCTCCACAAGTAGTCAAAATGTTTATGACGACCAGATGCTTCAAAGGATTCTTTCATAGGGAACTTTTGGAGAACGTTTCTTAAGGAGTTCGTGCAGAAACTTGTACAGAAACTTTCTTAATGAGCACTGGACCAATGCCTTTCGAGAACATAGAAAAAGTCCTAGCTATGGACCTAGTGCATCGTCAATACAAAGGTCTCTTGCATTTCCCTAGAAGTAATTGGATCTCATATGGAGATGTTTAGTGAAGTAGAATGGAAAAAAATAAATGCAAGTACACTAGAATTAGTTTGTAAATGTCGTTCGGAATCAGTTTTGCGCAGTGTTGACTTAAACACTGATATCTGACACATACGGAGTCCATTTTGGCTCCATAAGTAGTCAAAACGTTCGTGACGACCAGATGATTCAAAGGATTCTTTCATAGGGAACTTTTGGAGAACTTTTCTTAAGGAGTTCGTTCAGAAACTTGTACAGAAACTTTCTTAATGAGCACTCGACCAACGCCTTTTGAGAACATAGACAAAGTCACAGTTATGGATCTAGTGCATCGTCATACCAAAGGTCTCTTGAATTACCCTAGAAGTAATTGGATCTCATATGGAGATGTTTAGTGAAGTAGAATGAAAAAAAAAATAAATGCAACTACACTAGAACTAGTCTGTAAGTGTCGTTCTGAATTAGTTTTGCGCAGCGTTGATTGAAACATGGATACCGCACTCAAATGGAGTCCGTTTTGGCTCCACAAGTAGTCAAAACGTATATGAAGACCAGATGCTTCAAAGGATTCTTTCATAGGGAACTTTTGCAGAACTTTTCTTAAGGAGTTCGTTCAGAAACTTGTACAGAAACTTTCTTAATGAGCACTCGACCAACGCCTTTCGCGAACATAGACAAAGTCGCAGCTATGGACCTAGTGCATCATCATAAAAAAGGTCTCTTTCATTTCCCTAGAAGTAATTGGACATCATATGGATATGTTTAGTGAAGTAGAATGGAAAATATGAATGCAACTACACTAGAACTAGTCTGTAAGTGTCGTTCGAAATCAGTTTTGCATAGTGTTAACTTAAACATGGATATCTGACTCATACAGAGTCCGTTTAGGCTCCACAAGTTGTCAAAAAGTTTGTGACTACCATATGCTTCAATGGATTCTTTCATAGGGAACTTTTGGAGAACTTTTCTTGAGGAGTTCGTTCAGAAACTTGTACAGAAACTTTCTTAATGAGCACTCGACCACCGCCTTTCGAGAACATAGACGAAGTCACAGCTATGGACCTAGTGCATCATCATAACAAAGGTATGTTGCATTTCCCTAGAAATAATTGGATCTCATATGGAGATGTTTAGTGAAGTAGAATGGAAAAAAATGAATGCAACTACACTAGAACTAGTCTGTAAGTGTTGTTCGGAATCAGTTTTACACAGTGTTGACTTAAACATGGATATCTGACTCATACGGAGTCCGTTTTGGCTCCACAAGTAGTCAAAACATTTGTGACTACCAGATGCTTGAAAGGATTCTTTCATAGGGAACTTTTGGAGAACTTTTCTTAAGGAGTTTGTTCAGAAACTTGTACAGAAACTTTCTTAATGAGCACTCGACCAACGCCTTTTGAGAACATAGACAAAGTCACAGCTATGGACCTAGTGCATCGTCATAACAAAGGTCTCTTGCATTTCCCTAGAAGTAATTGGATCCCATATGGAGATGTTTAGTGAAGTAGAATGGAAAAAAATGAATGCAACTACACTAGAACTAGTCTGTAAGTGTCGTTCGGAAAGTTTTGCGTAGTGTTGACTGAAACATAGATATCGCAGTCATACAGAGTCTGTTTTGGCTGCACAAGTAGTCAAAACGTTTGTGACAACGAGATGCTTCAAAGGATTCTTTCATAGGGAACTTTTGGAGAACTTTTCTTAAGGAGTTCGTTCAGAAACTTGTACAAAACCTTTCTGAATGAGCACTCGACCAACGCCTTTCGAGAACATAGACAAAGTCACAGCTATGGACCTAGGGCATCATAATAACAAAGGTCTCTTGCATTTCCCTAGAAGTAATTGGATCTCATATGGAGATGTTTAGTGAAGTAGAATTGTCAAAATGAATGCAACTACGCTAGAACTAGTCTCTAAGTGTCGTTCGGAATCAGTTTTGCGCAGTGTTGACTTAAACATGGATATCTGACTCATACGGAGTCTATTTTGGCTCCACAACTTGTTAGAACGTTTGTGATGACCATATGCTTCAAAGGATTCTTTCATAGGGAACTTTTGGAGAACTTTTCTTAAGGAATTGTTCGGAAACTTGTATAGAAACTTTCTTAATGAGCACTCGACCAAGGCCTTTCAAGAACATAGACAAAGTCATAGCTATGGACCTAGTGCATCGTCATAACAAAGGTCTCTTACATTTCCCTAGATGCAATTGGATCTCATATGGAGATGTTTAGTGAAGTAGAATGGAAAAAATCGAATGCAACTACACTAGAACTAGTCTGTAACTGTCGTTCGAAGTCAGTTTTGCGCAATATTGACTGAAACATGGATATCACACTCATACGCAGTCCGTTTTGGCTCCACAAGTGGTCAAATTTTTTGTGACGACCAGATGCTTCAAAGGATTCTTTCATAGGGAACTTTTGGAGAACTTTTCTTAAGGAGTTCGCTCAGAATCTTGTACAGAAACTTTCTTAATGAGCACTCGACCAAAGCCTTTCGAGAACATAGACAAAGTCACAGCTATGGACCTAGTGCATCGTCATAACAAAGGTCTATTGCATTTCCCTAGAAGTAATTGGATCTCATATGGAGATGTTTAGTGAAGTAGAATGGAAAAAAATGAATGCAACTACACTAGAACTAGTCTATAAGTGTCGTTTGGAATCATTTTTGCGCAGTGTTGACTGTAACATGGATATCGCAGTCATACAGAGTCCATTTTGGCTCCACAAGTAGTCGAAACATTTGTGACGACCAGATGCTTCAAAGGATTTTTTCATAGGGAACTTTTGGAGAACTTTTCTTACGTAGTTCGTTCAGAAACTTGTACAGAAACTTTCTTAATGAGCAGTCACAAAAAAAATACACTTCCTTGATGATACGTGTTTGTCACAATAGGTCGCGTTTTTTGTCATGCATGTACATCCATGACAATTTTATGACAGAATCAAGATAGTCATACCTGTGCTGTCGTAGAAGTGTTCCATGATATTACCAAAATTATCATCACGGAAGTGTCCACTTCCATGACGATAAATCGCACGTCACAGAAGTGCTTTCGTCAAGGGTGACCGACACGTGGCATCCACCGTAATGGAACGCCGTTAAGCTATTGGGTCGGGTTTTGGATCCGATAACCCGTTAACAGCCCCGACCAATGGGGATTTTCCACGTGTAAAATCGTCAATGGCTGGAGGAAACACGTGTCGACTCACCGTTGGGACAGATGTCATCCACTCATTGGACATAAGGCGCCTATGATACGTCGAGACGTGGCACGGCACAATAGAGGCCCATTCCTGTGAAAAGGTCGGCCCATTTGACTTGGTCAAAAGGTGGCGGGCCGGCTCATGTAAAGCCTGTTAACGGCCTGTTCGCATATAGCCCATTTACAGCCCGCTAACCCAAGGCCTATTATGCCCTATCCGAATTAGGCCCAGTAGCGTCATCTGGGCCACCCAATATGATTACAGCCTGTTTTCACTTCTGGCCCATGTATGGCCCATGACGTCTTTCGGCCCATATGAGGCCCTATGTAACTCTTGGCCTATTAACGGCCAGTGGTGAAACTGGCCCGTAATGAACAATGTATTACTTTACACCCATTAACGGCCCGTGGTGAAACTGGCCCGTAATGAACAGTGTATTACTTTATACCCATTAAGGGCCCGTTATTCCATTGGGCCGTTTCCAGCCCATGTTACCTTTCGGCCTTCTCAGAGCCCATTTATTCTTGGGCAATAAAAACTGTCATTTTCTGCTTATGGGCCAAATTCAGCCCGTGGTTACAGTCGGCCCGTTTGTGGTCCGTTAACACGTTGGGCCATTTTCATAGCGTCATGAAATACGGCCTATTAACGATGGACCATTATGGTCGGCCCATGAACGGACGATTCCAACACTACCCCATTTACGGCCATAATGCGGCCTGTTATTGGCCCATGTTTGGCCAATCGGTCATACTGCCCGTATAAGGCCCATTGATGATACGGCCCATAGAAGGCCCATTGTTTCTGTGACCCGTAGAAGGCCCATTGTTTCTACGGCCCGTGGAAGGCCTACTGTTAATAGGGCCCGTAGAAGGCCCACTGTTTCTACGGCCCGTAGGTGCAGTGTCACTACAGTAAATATTAGCCCATGGTTATTGTGGCCTAGTTTTAAAAAATAGGTTATTGCAGCCACTAGCAAACCGCAGAAAAAGAACTGCACTGACTACAAGCAAACAAATAAACAAGACAACAAGGAAATAAATAAGCAAGCAACTTACACTAGGCTATCACGGCTATTACACATATTACATCCACTGGGCATCAAAGTTCGCCACCAGTGCAAATATAGGGAACACAGCAACATATAAACACCGCAGCAAAACAAGTCCAGAACTGAAACCACTTCAGAAGAGCTCAAGAAACAATATCCTGGGTACCCATAATGCTGGCAACATGCTTAGCAATCTTATTAACTTTCTCTTGTTTAGCGCTTAAGTCCTCCAGCGCCTACTGTTGCACCAGAAAGTATGCATCGGAATTCTGCAGGGACTTCCTCAGTCCTTCGGCTTCCTGTCGCATAACATCTGATCGATGTCTTTCAACTTGAAGTTGAGACTCAAGAAGCCAAACTGATTCAGGCAACGAGTTCGAAGAGCTGGTGCCAGCAGTGGTAGCCAGTAACTCGAACACTACATCAAGACATGACTTTGGGGTTGTCTCAGTGTCCTCAATATAGTTTTTATCAGCTTTCTTGGAGACCAACAGGGATGTCTCACTATCATGAACCTTATCTGCATTACTTCCATTACCATTGCATAACAGGGTACTCTTCTCCAATATTTTATCCGCGTTCTAAAAGGGAAACAAACAAACAAACACATCTCAGGTTTACAATGTAGTATATGAAACTCATTTTGGTAAACCAGTTCAGTAGTAAGGTGGACAGGATAACAATATGAAAAAAACATATATCTATGTAGTATGGTCACTGTATGGTCCATATCATTCTAGTTTATGTTGCCAAATCAAGATAGATACAGTTCGAATCATATCTATTTAAGACAAAGCAGCATAGATAGAATATAAGTGTGGGAAACTACACAGCAATAACAACACTTGTAATGTGCATGGCATGAGAACATAACTGTTTATTCAATTGAAACTGAAATCAACATAAAGCAAGTTACAAGAGCAAACAGCCAAACACGTTGAAGAAACAGGTTTAAAACATACCTGTTGCGCCATTGGAGTTTCAATTGCATCCTTCAAATTTGAAATTGGTTGGTATCAGTAAATACAGTGATGCAAGAGCAAAGTAGTATGAACCATAGCTATGGAACCTGACCTGAGAACAATTCTTCTTCTGCTTTAAGCGTTGACTTCGGGTTCGGAGTGGTGGTCCTCGTGATTTGGGCACTACAGTTGCCTTACTAAGTGCTCGTGTTTGGGTGCTCTGTGGTGGAGACAGTGCTGTGTCAACGGGAACTGGGTGTCTATCTATTGGGGTTGGGGTTAGAAGGGGTGTAGCTGGTTCTCTGTCCAACTGGGTAGGGGTACAATCTGCATGAGTGTGGGTTATGCGTGGTCGGGCTGATTCTTGGGCAAGTACAACCGTGGTTCTATCTGCATCAACAGGTAGCATGATCTTTTCTGAAGACTGTGTTTTTACTCCCACAGATACTGCCATCACTCCCTCCAATTAAAATGGCTGATAAACAAGAAAAGTAATTGAATGTACAGACATTGTAAGATAGACAGGTGCAATGGATAGTAGGGAAGAAAACAGGGCATGAAATAATTCACATTTATTTTGTCTAAGCAAACAGAATAGCAGGACATAATTTCACATATATGATGGCTAATTAAACAGGATAGCATGACACAATTTCACATGTATGATGGCTAACTAAAGAGGATAGAATGACATACTTCAAAATATGATGACTATGTAAACAGGATGACATGATATAACTATACGATGTGTCTATTAAAGTGGTTGGCATGCCATAAATCAAAAACATGCCGTCGATGGAAACATGATGGCATGATATAATTCACGGATAGAATGACATAATTTAAAATATGATGACTATGTAAACAGGATGAGACGATATAACTATATTATGTCTTTACAAAATGGGTTGGCATGCCATAATTCAGATACATGTTGTCTATGTAAAGATCATGGCATGACATAATTCAAATATATGATTTATATACTAAGGAAGTGAGCAGAGGGCAATTGCATATATGATGTGTCAACTAAGGAGATGGCATTCAATATTGTGTATATGATGTAAAGAATAAGCATTGCAATACAACATATGCATTATATGAGTAATATAACCCTGTGAAGTTTGAGCATACACCTCAGGGGGATAATAGGACTGGTCATCTGCCTCTGAATCCTCCTCTGAAGAGCTATCTGTAACCAGCAAGATATCTTCTTTAGCAGGTAGCATTGTCTGCTCTGAAGACCTTGTTTTCACTCCAGATTTCTCCATCACCAATTCAAATGGCTGATGCACAGGAAGAGCAGTTGAATTTACAAACATTGTCCACAAAAGCAATGAGAAATAGAAAAAAAGGACGGCATGATATAATTCACATATATGATGCTTGCCTAAACAGCATGGCATTGCATAATTCACATACATAATGCCTTGCAACAAGATAACATTGCATAATTCACATATATAATGTCTTGCAACAAGATGGCATTGCATAATTCACATATATGGTAATTAGACACTAAACAGGTGGCATTCACACAAAGCATGTCTAAACTAAGCAAATGACATAGCAATGCAAGATACCATACGCATGTTATGAGTAACATAACCCTGCCAAGTTAGGGCATGCACCTCAGGGGGGAAATATGACTGGTCATCTGTCTCTAAATCCTCCTCTGAGGAGCTATCGGTAACCAGCAAGACATGCGCTTCATCAGATAGCATTGTCTGCTCTGAAGACCTTGTTTCCACTCCAGATTTTTCCATGACCATGCCGAATGGCTGATGCACAGGAAGAGTAATTGAATGTACTAAAATTGTTGACAAATTTAACACATAATAAAAAATGATGGCATGATATAATTCACATATAAGATGACTGGCTAACCAGGGTGGCATTGCAAAATCACATATATGATGCCTGGCTAGACAAGATGGCATTGCATGATTCACATATACGATAAAGAAACAAAATAGATGGCATTGACACAAAGCATGTCTAAACTAAGCAGATGACATCTTTAATGTATATAGTAAGCAATGCAAGGCACCATATGCATGATATTACCAACATCAGCAAGCCAAGTTAGAGCGAAGACCTCATGCGATAAATAGGAGTGGTCTTCTCCTTCTGAATCCCCCTCAGAACGGTTATCTTCCTCTTGATTACGATCCAAAATGGGTGGAGGGGGCTGCCTTTGCACCTACCATGGAACGATGTCTGCATGAAATTTTATTGCCACGCACGGCTCTTCTCTTTTGCTCTACATGATCAGTTCCATTGTTTACAATAACTGGCATGCATAGGAATAAAACATAGTGAGATTATGTAAGGAGTGCATGCACAAATACAGAGTGATGGTAGCAAACTATGGATAGACCCAAAACCAATGATAGCAGGCAGATAATAGCTTTAGTTAAAAAATACAGATAATGGCTCCTTTAATGTTTGTTTGCACCCAACATGAAACTCATAGTAGACACCGGAGATTAACCAGATAGTAGACAGATAGTACTGATTGCTGCCCCAATATGTACCCCACAACCTTTTAAAAACTCAAGTTTCAACATTAGTTTAGACCTGACTCGAAGTCTAATAGGTGAACACGACAATAATGTAGCATGTCATCATATTAAACGATGCATAACGTAAGCAGACACGGAAGAGTGCGACCTCTCTTGCGTACCCGTGTAGTCCTCAAGGTCATCTGCTCAGTTGATGATGGTAATGCAGTTGTCGTGGCTGCCGGTGGCTGGGAAGAAGATCTGAGGCGGCGAAAGACAGTCTAGAGAGCGGATCCCTGCTGTGGTGAACCCTTCCATCGTTGGAGCAGCTGAGCTGGGGTGGAACACAGCACCGCAGGAGCAGGACAAACCACACAAGGTTTTCTTTGACACATATCTGTAACAGAAGTAATTGAGTAAGGGCTTGTTTGAATTTGAGGATTCTAACAATGCAGGGATAGGAAATAGACAGGAATAGGATAGGAATGCACGTGCATAATAGAGAATTTAAAAACACAGGATTTCTGCCAATCTGGGTGTTTGATTCACAACAATTGGAAGATCACAGGATGCAAAAAAGCATGGTGAGATTAAGTCAAACCACAAGAAAATGTACGATTATAATGCTATTATGCTACTATCTCTTAGTCTTGTGCTTGATGAATAGGAATATGAAAAGGAGGAGAAGTGGAAATTAGAATTCCTACGGTTTTTCTTTCAAGGAGACACTAAAGGAACAAATCCTACAGTTTTCCTTTGCTCCATTCCTTTGCACCAAATTCATGAAAAGTAGTACCATAGGAAACTTTCCAATTCCTATGTTTTTCATTCACTTTTCCTTTCAAGAACTAGCGATTCTAGTAGGCAGGCTTGAGCAAGGAAAATCCTACACTAAAAAATGTTTTTGTGCTACTTCTATTACTCTGGACCCAGGCCACTGCCATACTAGCTCAACTCCCAGGCCCATCAACAAATGCACAGCTCAAACGCGCAGAGATAAATAATGATGGCGTTCAAGGGAGTCCATCATGGATAGCTAAGTTGCCTGGTACCTCACTGCTTGTCATATAGTAGGATAAAATAATCGTATTTCCCGTTACTATGAGTGCTCAGTGGACAATATATATAACATGTAGAGTAAAAAGAGATGCAACAAGTGTACAACCTCTTTGGCGAAGCCATGTCGATCTCAGCGTGATTGGGTTGGTCGGTGAGGATGCTCCGGCTGACTTTGCTGTCGGAGGAGGGGAAGAAGATCTTAGGCTTCTGGAGATGGAGCCCGAGGTACTGCTCCGCTGTGATGGAGGGTTTGGTCGTTGGAGGAGCTCCGGTGAGTTGTACGACGCCGAGGCTGAAGCAGGACAAGAGAGACAACGAACAACGTTAACCTGAGTGGAATTCTAATAGCATCTCCAATACATGACATAAAATACATAACCACAAAGTGCTAGATGTAAAATACATCAGCCGCTCATCTCTGAACTTAACTGTCGAAACTGAACTTAACTGTCGAAACTGAACTTAACTGTCGAAACTGAACCTAATTGTCCAAACTGAATTTTGCTGTCGAAACAGAATTTTGCTGTCGAAACTGAACGCACTAGCAAGGTGAGGCTACACGTCGGTCGACCGACTTTTTCATCTCTGGTCAGTCGATTTTGCAGCCGTTGGATACGAAATCAAGGGCATGCGGTTCATCTTCAACCTCCACCCCCCTGAGCCGCCAGCCACCACCGGCCAAACAATAGCCCCCCGCAGCCCGCGGCCGGCGGTGCGCCGCCCCGCCCGCCCCGAAAACACTCCCCACCACCGGTCCATCGCCGCCCCGGCCATCCCTCTAGCCCCCCCCCCCCCCCGTGCCACCGAAGGATACCCACGCCACCGCCCCGCCAACGCCCCGCCACCGCCGGCAACCACTGCCCCCATCCTGAACCCTAAGATAGATAGTGGGGTACCTCTCCGGCGAGCCCCCCTCCCCGATGCGGCTGGTTCTTCCTTTACTCGGCGAGCCCACCCCTTGGAAATCGACTGACCCAAAAGTAGATTCAATCAACTGAAGTGTAGCCGAATTGGAGCAGCATCACAAGCAAGAGCATGAGCGAGAGCAGCAGCGCGAGCAAGAGCAATAGCAAGAGCAGACCAGGCAGGGGACCGAGAGCAAGAGCAGAGCAGCAGCGCGAGCGAGAGATAAAGCAGCAGCATCTCCTACTGACGTGGACGTCGCCGTCGAGGGAGCGACACCGTGGAGGAAGTGGCCGGCGAAGCCGCCGTGGATGGATCCGCGCCGTGTCGGCTCTCGGGACCGAGCGCCGGCAGCACCATGAGATCGAATCAAGAAGAAAATGCGGCGATTAGTGTACAACCTCTTTGGTGGCGCCGATTAGGTCGCAACTTCATCCGAGGAAACGGTGATGATGATGCTCTTCCGGTGGTGTAGGTGAAGACGGCGGTGTGGGAATGGAGGTGGCGCGAAAGACGAGGGGAACATCGGGGCAGCTCCTTGGAGGTGGAGGACGGGGTGGCTGAACCGGCGGGACGATGAGATCGACGACGGATCCTCATCCGGTACGGTGGATGAGGGACGTCGAGGTGTTGCTGTGGATGATGTCGTCGGGGTGACGGACGGAGCAGGGTGTGGGGTTTCGTCGCTGGTTTTCGCGGCCTCGGTGTACGAATGGGTGGGCGGATGGGATGGCAGTGGGGAACCATGGCTTCGAGACGCGCTTGTCCGAAATGTGGGGTAAGTTACGAAAGTACCCCCCACCGATTTGAGGCGGTTCTTTCGGTTCAGGGGTGCCACGGGCATTTCGCATGTCGCGATTTCACAGGAGGTGGGAGTTTTCGCGCGCGTTGTAATTTCGGAATAGCAAGGCGCGAGTTGAGATGGAGGGAGTTGTCGGAGCACAACAAGACAAAGATATATCTTAAATATTTCAGGCTAACAAGGCACGGGTTGAAGAGGCGGGAGTTTCGCAGCACGATAGACAGAGATGCTAGCTTCAATTTTCGGCATAACAAGGCGCGGCTTGAAATTTTGAAAGAACAAGCTGATGTCTACTACACAACCTTCTTCTTGTAGACGTTGTTGGGCATGCAAGTGCACAGGTTTATAGGACAGTAGCAAATTTCCCTCAAGTGGATGACCTAAGGTTTATCAATCCGTAGGAGGCATAGGATGAAGATGGTCTCTCTCAAGCAACCCTGCAACCAAATAACAAAAAGTCTCTTGTGTCCCCAACACACCCAATACAATGGTAAATTGTATAGGTGCACTAGTTCGGCGAAGAGATGAAGATACAAGTGCAAAATAGATAGTAGATAAAGGTGTTTGTAATCTGAAATAATAAAACAACAAGGTAGTGAGCGATAAAAGTGAGTGTAAACGGTATTGCAATGATAGGAAACAAGGCCTAGGGTTCATACTTTCACTAGTGTAAGTTCTCTCAACAATAATAACATAGATAGATCACATAACAAGCCCTCAACATGCAACAAAGAGTCACTCCAAAGCCACTAATAGCGGAGAACAAACGTAGAGATTATTGTCGAGTACGAAACCACCACAAAGCTATTCTTTCGGATCAATCTATAAAAGAATTCGTACTAGAATAACACCTTAAGATACAAATCAACCAAAACCCTAATGTCACCTAGATACTCCATTGTCACCTCAAGTATCCGTGGGCATGATTATACGATATGCATCACACAATCTCAGAATCATCCAACCAACATAAAAGTACTTCAAAGAGTGCCCCAAAGCTACTATCGGAGAGTCAAGAACGTGTGCCAACCCCTATGCATAGGTTCCCAAGTGTCACGAAACCCGCAAGTTGATCACCAAAACATACATCAAGTGGATCAATAGAATAACCCATTGTCACCACGGTTATGCCACGCAAGACATACATCAAGTGTTCATAAAAGACTCAATCCAATAAGATAACTTCAAAAGGGGAAACTCAATTCATCACAAGAGAGTAGAGGGGGAGAAACATCATAAGATCCAACTACAATAGAAAAGCTCGGGATACATCAAGATCGTGCCATAGATGGAACACGAGAGAGAACACGAGAGAGAGAGAGAGATCAAACACATAGCTACTGGTACATACCCTCAGCCCCGAGGGTGAACTACTCCCTCCTCGTCATGGATAGCGCCGGGATGATGAAGATGGCCTCCGGTGATGGGATCCCCCTCCGGCAGGGTGCCGGAACAGGGTCCCGATTGGTTTTTGGTGGCTACAGAGGCTTGCGGCAGCGGAACTCCCGATCTATCTTCTGTTCTGGAAGTTTTAGGGTACGTAGGTATATATGGGTGAAAGGGGTACGTCGGTGGACCTCCAGGGGGCTCACGAGGTAGGGGGCGCGCCTTGGGGGAGGGGCGCGCCCCCCACCCTCGTGGGCAGCCCGGGGATCCCCTGACGTGCACTCCAAGCCCATCTGGTTGGTTTCCTTCCAAAATTAACTTCTCCAGTTGATTTCGTTCCGTTTTGACTCCGTCTGATATTCCTTTTCCTCGAAACACTAAAATAGGCATAAAACAGCAAATCTGGGCTGGGCCTCCGGTTAATAGGTTAGTCCCAAAAATAATATAAAAGTGGATAATAAAGCCCAATATTGCCTAAAACAGTAGATAAAGTAGCGTGGAGCAATCAAAAATTATAGATACGCTGGAGACGTATCAAGCATCCCCAAGCTTAATTCCTGCTCGTCCTCGAGTAGGTAAATGATAAAAAAAGAATTTTTGATGCGGAGTGATACTTTGGCATAATTTCAATGTAAATCTTCTTAATTGTGATATGAATATTCAGATCCGAAAGATTCAAGACAAAAGTTCATATTGACACAAAAATAATAATACTTCAAGCATACTAATCAAACAATTATGTCATCTCAAAATAACATAGCCAAAGAAAGTTCATCCCTACAAAATCATATAGTTAGGCTATGCTTCATTTTCGTCACACAAAGATGTTCCCAACTTTTATACCCTCGATGACAAGCCAAGCAATTGTTTCATACTCAAATAATCTCAAACTTTTTCAACCTTCACGCAATACATGAGCGCGAGCCATGGATATAGCACTATGGGTGGAATAGAATATGATGATGGGGATTGTGTGGAGAAGACAAAAAAGGAGAAAGTCTCATATTGATGAGGATAATCAACGGGCTATGGAGATGCCCATCAATTGATGTCAACATGAGGAGTAGGGATTGCCATGCAACGGATGCACTAGAGCTATGAATGCTCAACAAAAGAAAACTGGTGGGTGTGCATCCAACTTGCTTGCTCATGAAGACCTAGGGCATTTGAGGAAGCCCATCATAGGAATATACAAGCCAAGTTCTATAATGAAAAATTCCCACTAGTATGAACAAGACAATATATGAGACTCACTATATGAAAAACATGGTGCTACTTTGAAGCACAAATATATGAGACTCACTACATGAAGAACAAGGTGCTACTTTGAAGCACAAGTGTGGTAAAAGGATAGTAACATTGCCCCTTCTCTCTTTTTATCTCATTTATTTTTTATTTTTTTGGGCCTTTCTTTTTTTTATTTCGGCCTTTCTCTTTTTTTTGGGCCTTTCTTTTTTTTGGCCTTTCTTCTTTTTTTGATTCGTCCGGAGTCTCATCCAGACTTGTGGAGGAATCATAGTCTCCATCATCCTTTTCCTCACTGGGGCAATGCTCTAATAATGATGATCATCACACTTTTATTACAACAACTTGACATTACAACTCGAAATTAGAACAAGATATGACTCTATATGAATGCCTCCGGCGGTATACCGAGATGGTGCAATGAATCAAGAGTGACATGTATGAAAAATAATGCGTGGTGGCTTTGCCACAAATACGATGTCGACTACAAGATCATGCAATGGCAATATGACAAAAGTAATGCATGTAACGATGATGATGGTGGAAGTTGCATGGCAATATATCTCGGAATGGCTATGGAAATGCCATAATAGGTAGGTATGGTGGCTGTTTTGAGGAAGATATAAGGAGGTTTATGTGTGAAAGAGCGTATCATATCACGGGGTTTGGATGCACCGGCGAAGTTTGCACCAACTCTCAATGTGAGAAAGGGCAATGCACGTTACCGAAGAGGCTAGCAAAGGTGGAAAGGTGAAAGTGCGTATAATCCATGGACTCAACATTAGTCAAAAGAACTCATATACTTATTGCAAAAATTTAGAAGTCATCAAAAATCAAGTACTACGTGCATGCTCCTAGGGGGATAGATTGGTAGGAAAAGACCATCACTCGTCCCCCACCGCCACTCATAAGGATGCACAAGCCAGGTACACTTCATGTTTCAAATTTGTTACACAACTTTAACCATACGTGCATGCTACGGGACTTGCTAACTTCAACACAAGTATTTCTCAAATTCACAACTATTCAATTAGCACGACTTTGATATTATCACCTTCATATCTCAAAACAATTATCAAGCATCAAACTTAATTTAATTCACTCAAAAAGAAAGTTTCACATATCTTGAACACCAAGTATATTAACATTAAGCAAATTACCATGCTATTAAGGACTCTCAAAATAATCTAAGTGAAGCATGAGAGATCAAGTTTCTTTAAAACAAATACACCACCGTGCTCTAAAAGATCTACGTGAAGCACTAGAGCAAAAATTATCACGCTCAAAAAGATATAAGTGAAGTACATAGAGCAAAACTATCAAGATCAAAAGATATAAGTGAAGCACATAGAGTATTCTAACAAATTTCAATTTATATAAGGCTCTTTCTCATTAAAGGATTTCAAATCTTGATACTTCATTCAAACAGCAAGCAAAGCTAAATAAAACTACAATGCAAGGATAGCACAACTCATGTGAAGAAGCAAAAACTTAGGCTCAACCGATACTAACCGGTAGTTGTTGAAGAAGAAAGGTGGGATGCCTACCGGGGCATCCCCAAGCTTAGATGCTTGAGACTTCTTGAAATATTATCTTGGGGTGCCTTGGGAATCCCCAAGCTTGAGCTTTCGTGTCTCCTTAATTCCTCTCATATCATGGTTTCTCTTTTTATCAAAAGTTTCATTCACAACAAACTCAACAAGAACTCGTGAGATAGGTTAGTATAAACCAATGCAAAACATTATCATATTATACTGTAGAAAATCACTTAAATTATTATTCAACATTGCATACTAAATGCCTCTGTATATTTAATACTCCTATCCTCAAATAGAATCATTAAACAAGCAAACATACGCAAACAATGCAACCATAACAGCAATTTGCCAAAACAGTACAGTCTGTAAAGAATGCAAGAGTATGAATACTTCCCTCAATCCAAAAATTATGAACTAAAATTCCCAATGTAATAAATTTATCAGAGCTCAATATGCAAAAAGATTCAACGTTAGACCATGCTCTGACTTTTCTAGGGAATTTTTGCAACAGCGGTAAACTTTCTGTTTTCAAACAGCAACATGCAAACTAGCAAAATAAGCATATCAAAGGCTATCCTTGACTTTTTTATTGAAACTAAAGATGCAAAACATTATTCTAACTAACATCAAGCAAAAACTAACAAAAGAAATTGACGCTCCAAGCAAAACACATATCATGCGGCGAATAAAAATATAGCTCCAAGTAAAGTTACCGATGAACGAAGACGAAAGAGGGGATGCCTTCCGGGGCATCCCCAAGCTTAGTTGCTTGGTTGTCCTTGAATATTACCTTGGGGTGCCTTGGGCATCCCCAATCTTAGGCTCTTTCCACTCCTTATTCCATTGTCCATCGAATCGTTACCCAAAACTTGAAAACTTCAACCACACAAAACTCAAAACAAAACTCGTAAGCTCCGTTAGTATAAGAAAATAAAACCACCACTTAGGTACTGTAATGAACTCATTCTAAATTCATATTGGTGTAATATCTACTGTATTCTACTCCCTCCATTCCTAAATATTTGTTCGTCTAGAGCTTTCAAATGGACAACCACATACGGATGTATATAGACATATTTTAGAGTGTAGATTCACTTATTTTGCTCCGTATGTAGTCACTTGTTGAAATATCTAGAAATAAAATTATTTAGGAATGGAGGGAGTAACTTCTCTATGGTTCATACCACTTAATACTAGCCATAGATGTATCAAAATAAGCAAACAACACATAGAAAACAGAATCTGTCAAAAACAGAACTATCTGTAGTAATCTGTATCACACGTATACTTCTGAAACCCCAAAAATTATGAAATAAATTTCTGGTCCTGAGCAATTTGTCTATTAATCATCTGCAAAAAGAATCAACCTAAAATCACTCTCCAGTAAAAAATGGCAGCTAATCTCGTGAGCGCTAAAGTTTCTGTTTTTCACAGCAAGATCACATAAACTTCACCCAAGTCTTCCCAAAGGTTCTACTTGGCACTTTTTTGAAACAAAAGCTATAAAACATGATTACTACAGTAGCATAATCATGTGGACACACAAAAACAGTAAGGATAAATATTGGGTTGTCTCCCAACAAGCGCTTTTCTTTAATACCTTTTAGCTAGGCATGATGATGGCAATGATGCTCACAAAAAAGATAAGAATTGAAACATAACGGGAGCATAATGAAGCATATGACTAGCACATTTAAGCCTAACCCAATTCCTATGCATAGGGATTTTGTGAGCAAACAACTTATGGTAACAATAATCAACTAGCATAGGATGGTACAACAAGCATAGCTTCAAAACTTTAAGCACATAGAGAGGAAACTTGATATTATTGCAATTCCTACAAGCATATGTTCCTCTCTCATAATAATTTTCAGTAGCATCATGAATGAACTCAACAATATAACCAGAATCTAAAACATTCTTTTCATGATCTACAAGCATAGAATTTTTAATACTCTCCTCATAAGCAAAATTCTTCTCATTCGGGATAGTAGGAGTATCATAAGAGACTTGAACACTAAAAATTGTTTCCACATTAAAAGAGTAATGTTCAGAAAAAGGGTAATCATAGTCATGACAAGATTTGTATATATAATCATCACTACTTTTTATAGCATAAGTTTCATCACAATAATCATCATAAGTAGCAACTTCGTTCTCATCATAATCGATTGAAACCTCTCCCAAGATAGTGGAATCACTAAATAAAGTTGACACTCTTCCAAATCCATTTTCATATTCATCACAATAAAATCCAACATCCTCCAAAATAGTGGGATCACTAATTCCTAAAGTTGACACTCTTCCGAACCCACCTTCATCAATATAATCATCATACGTAGGAGGCATGCTATCATCACAACAACTTTGCATATCAAAACTTGGGATGCTAAAAATATCATCTTCACTAAATGTAGCATCCCCAAGCTTGGGACAAACATTAATTCCAGCAAATATATTCTCAAATATTTCATCCTCATCAAACATAGCTTCCCCAAGCTTGGGCCCTTTCATATCATAAGCATAATCACTCTCATCATTAAAAATATGGATAGCACCAATAGTATAGCAATTATCATCATCACAAGTAGTAGTAGTAGCAACATATTTTGGGAGGGATACCTTTTTACCTTTGTTGCTCCTTACTGATGAGATTGGTTGAATAGAAAGCTCCTCCTCGTTACCTGATTCATCATAAGAAATAATAGGAGGAGATTGGGAAGCCTCTTCCCTTTCATTAGTATTCTCATCATCTTCCATTTGCTTTCTTTTCTTTATGTAATTGGCAATATAAGGATTTTCAATGCAATTCACCGCACAATACATATAAATCTTCTCTAGATCAAAATCAAGAAATCTATCAAGATTAAATTTTGGAATACCCTCTGTCGGTGTCAAAACCGGCGGATCTCGGGTAGGGGGTCCCGAACTGTGCGTCTAGGCGGATGGTAACAGGAGACAAGGGACACGATGTTTTTACCCAGGTTCGGGCCCTCTCGATGGAGGTAAAACCCTACTCCTTCTTGATTGATATTGATGATATGGGTAGTACAAGAGTGGATCTACCACGAGATCAAGGAGGCTAAACCCTAGAAGCTAGCCTATGGTATGATTGTTGTAATGGTTGTTCGTCCTACGGACTAAAACCCTCCGGTTTATATAGACACCGGAGAGGGCTAGGGTTACACAGAGTCGGTTACAATGGTAGGAGATCTACATATCCGTATTGCCAAGCTTGCCTTGCACACCAAGGAAAGTCCCATCCGGACACGGGACGAAGTCTTCAATCTTGTATCTTCATAGTCTTGGAGTCCGGCTGACGATGATAGTCCGGCTATCCGGACACCCCCTAGTCCAGGACTCCCTCAGTAGCCCCTGAACCAGGCTTCAATGACGATGAGTCCGGCGCGCATATTGTTCGGCATTGCAAGGCGGGTTCCTCCTCCGAATAACTCATAGAAGATTGTGAACGCCAGGATAGTGTCCGGCTCTGCAAAATAAATTCCACATTCCAGCGTAGAGAGAATAATATGTACACAAGTTCAATCTGCTGACGTATTTTGTGGCATGACGTCATACCACCACCAAGCCTTTACTTGAATCATTTTTTATCATACCACCTCAGCGCGTTTAGCGAAGCGGTTTCCTTGGCACGTCTTGTCGAAGCAGAGATCGTGTTCCCCTTATTCCGGGATTCCCATCAATACGGACGTGGGTAACCAAACTGCGCCATTGATGGTGGCGCTTGGGAGATAAGCGAGTTTTACCAGGCCGGTGGGGATGCATTCGTCCGCCCATATAAGGGGATAAGGATCCACCTTTTTACCTACGCCTTCTTCCTCCTTTGCTTATCCATCTCCGCGCACTCGAGCTCCAGCGCCCAAGTCCGCACGTCTTGTCTCGACCTTCTCCAGCCATGTCCGGAGCGGGAGGCAAGTGGTTGGCCTCCTCCATTACGGAGGGGCACATTGAAAAGTTGCGCGGTGCCGGATACCTTTCCAGCGACATCACGCACCGGCTGCCCGACGAGGGGTAGCTCATCCCCACCCCCTGGCCCCATGAGAGGGTCGTATTCCTTCCCCACTTCCTCCGCGGACTGGGCTTCCCGTTGCATCCCTTTGTCCGGGGGCTCATGTACTACTACGGCCTGGACTTCCACGATTTGGCGCCAAACTTCATCCTCAACATCTCGGCGTTTATCATCGTGTGCGAGGCCTTCCTCTACATCCAGCCCCACTTTGGCTTGTGGCTAAAGACCTTCAATGTCAAGCCGAAGGTAGTGAAGGGCGTCCAAGCGGAGTGCGGAGGCGCCATGGTGGGAAAAATGCCCAACATCACCTGGCTCGAGGGGGCCTTCGTGGAGTCCGTCAAGGGTGGCAATCGGGGTGGTTCTACATCACCGAGCCACATGACCCTAAATGGGCAGCAGCCCCCGAGTTCAGATCTGGTATCCCCATGCAGCTCACCTCCTGGAAAGAGAAGGGCTTGCTATGGGGCAGTTCGGAGGAGCTGACAGGACTCCAGTCCTGTCTCCAGACCTTGGTGAACAAGAAGCTTAGGCTTGTCAATGTGATCCAGGTCATGCTCGTCCGCCGGATTCTCCCCTGCCAACAGCAGGCCTTCAATTTGTGGGAGTTTGATCCGGCACAGCACCGGACCCTGAGCGGGCTCTTCGACACGACGTACAAAGCTGCCTGGAGGGTGCTGTTCAAGGGCGGAGAAGCCCCCGCGTCCGCGACGGAAGACCGCGGATTCATCACCAAGTGCACGGCCGGTGAGGTAAGCTTTGTTATCCTCTATGGGACACTTATTTTCTTTCACAGTTTAATTCTATGTGGGATCTAAAACTCCCAATGCCTTTGACAGGACTGGCAGAGGACGTCCGGACAGGTAGACTGTCCGGCTCCCCTTCCCGAAGACCCAGCAGACACCCGTTTGACGGGGTTGCTGGTTCCGGCCCTTTACATGGTGCCGGAGAAGAAGGCCAAGAAGAAGGCCACGGGAACCCGAAGGAGTTCCCGGCGCCAGGTGATATCGGACTCATCGTCCAATTGCTCCGAGGTGGACTCCTCCCCTGAAGACGAGGAGAAGAAAGAAGACTCTTCCCAAGAGGGGGGAGAGAGGAAGAGGAAGGCTTCCGCGACAGGGGAGGCCGAAGTGTCCAAGAGGGGAAGGACCCTTCCTCCGGACAGCTCTGCCAACGCCAACGTTGGCGACGAAGGGTGGCCCTCAAGGGCCAAGCCTCCGGCGAGATCGTAAGTATCCGGATTCCTGAATGATTTATAATTTCTCTTTTGTGTCACGTAGTGTCCTTCTAATGCCGCACACTACCTGCAGTCCGGCCGAGGATGATCTTCCCGCTTCATCGAGCTGGTCCTTGGCTCTGTCGGACGTGGATTCCATTCTGACCGCCTCCACCCCTCGTGATGCTGACGACGCCGAGGTGGGATCCCAGGAGGGGACCCATCAGGAGGAGGCTCCGGAGGTGCCGCAAGGCAGCCTCCCGGACTCTGCGCCGGACTCCATGCCGGAACCTGCAGTGGTTCCGGAGTCCGGCAGGCGGCCCCTTCGTAAGAAGGGCAAGACCGTGACATTGGCAGCCTCTGTCCAACCGAAGGCGCCAGACAACTTGTTGGAGGCGCTCAACGGCGCTTCCATCGAGGAAGAACACCGCACTATCATGAGTGCGGTGATTCAGAAGGTTCAACTTGCCAAGAGCGGGCTGACCGAAGCCTGCAACAGCCTTCTAACAGGCTTTGAGGTAAGAAGTTTTAAAATACGTAATGTAATAACGCATAGACAGTAGCCCTTGATGCTCGGTTCGGTGTTCGGAAAGAAAAACCGGACTGAGGATCTATAAAAGATATACGCAGGAGTGCTAAAAATTATGTCAATATGGGTTTGCAGGCTACGCTGCTGACCTCTGCCGCACTGGCTGCGGAGGTCGGTGCTTTGAAGCAGGACCTCGAGCGGTCCGAGCGCGAGCTCGGCCTTGCCAAGAAGCAGCTCGAGGAAAAAGAAGGTGTGTAACACCGCATTAAATTTGTACCTTACAGAAAAGGATTTTGCTTGCAATAGAAATAACAAGGATAACGTGGGTACAGTAGGGGCCACGAACGAGGTGGCGACCCTGAAGGAGGCCGTGTCCGCGGCCGAATGCACCGCGGCCGCGGAACGAGCCAAGCGAGAGAAGCAGGAGGCGCGGGTGGCGGAGGTGCGGCAAGAGCTCCAAGCTCTCATGGAAAAGCATGAGAATTTGGAGCGCGACTCGAAGACTCGAGAGTCCGAGCTTGCCTCGGCTCTTGAGAGTGCCAAAGCCGCTAAGGCCGAGGCCCATAAGGCCCTCCAGGAGATTGAGGCAGTGAAGAAAATAGCGGCGGGTAAGGCATTTTTCATGCAAAGCAAGCATGTGAATGTAAATTACCTGTTACTTACCCGAATTCGGAGCTCTCCACGGGCGTTCGCAGATCTGCCTCGCAGCGTGTCCGATGCCGCGCATTCTACCGGGCTGAGGAGGGGAGCTCAATGGAGAAGGTCTTCTGGTCTCAGTACGCTGAGGCCGGACATCCGGTGCCCCCTAGCGACCAGCTGAAGCAGCTGGTCGAGCTCCACAAGGTAGCCGAGCAGGCCATGAAGGGCCTCATAGTCCGGCTGTGGCCTGGAGAGGCCATGCCTGGGAGCTACTTCGGCCTCGTGCAGCGACTGGTGGATGCGTGCCCCTGGGTGGAAGTCATCAAGCGCTCCGCCTGCATTGAAGGTGCCCGTCGGGCCCTTGCCCGCGCAAAGGTGCATTGGGGCAGGCTGGATTCTGAGAAGCTTATCATGGACGCGCCGCCAGCGGGCAAGGAGTATCGTACGCCCGAAATGTACTATAAGAGTGTCCTGAAGGGTGCCCACAAGATTGTGGATGAGTGCCCCAAAGATGTAATTTTTTTAATAGACTCGCAATGTGTTATCCTGTGCGCTGAAAACTTTGTTCATATGCGCTAAGCAACGCTTGTTAATTTAAAATATTACCTTCTGTGCGGCCGTTTATCAAATCTGAGAGATGGCAAGTCGTCAGCTTCAACCCCCATGCCACGAGTGCTGGGGTGTTCGGGATAAACTTGAGCGCTCTTGTTCCCTTTTTGGGTCCATCTAGGGAGGCGCTCAACGCAACGAACAAGGCAACCGGACTTATAATGCTTGAACACTCTCACTTAGCCATAGAATTCTATAATTTTAAATTTCGGCGAAGCCCCTAGTGTTCAGAAGACCGAATTCGGGGCGCTATCCACGCCTTGGCCGGACACAGCCGGTTCCTCGCTCTAAGCGGCATAAGTCTTTAGGGACTCGAAAAGACCTCTCGAACAGCGACCAGCTCTCGCCTTATCATGACAGTCAGTTTTAGCTTTCTCCACTGAGGCGCTCACCCAGCTCAACCGGGGCGCAATCGTAGTGGTTCTCCCAGTGCTACCTTAGCCGATAGAACGGAACGTAAGGTACCAAAACATGGGAGCCGGGCAAACCCAACTATTGACAAAAGACATGATTCGGAGCCGATGCATATAGTGTTATAAGTTCGGGGTGCTGCACTTGTGAAAGTGTTCGGACTTGCCACACCATAATGCGGGGAACATAAGCCCCTGGTGTATTCGGCCGTACCAAAGTGTACGGATGCAAGATGTCATAGATGAACATATAATAAAAAGAAAGGAATGCAATTATAAATAGAAAGTGATGCACTGTTTATTCCAGGAATTCTGCTATGAGTGCAGAACGATACAAATGGTGCGGTAAGCAAGGGTTTGGACTATTTAATCATGTCCCCCTCCAGGGGTAGGCTGCGGACTGGTGTTTTTAACAAATTTAATGCTCATAATGGAGACCACCTGAGTGTTCGTCGTAGCCTTTGTCCCTCCCTGGCTGTTGCATCGTGAGTTCGGCAGGTTTTCCGCCGGACAGGGCCTCTGGTGAACGGGGTCCTGTGGGAAAAAAAAGAAAAAGAAAAGAGAGTGACACACTTGGGAGCCCCTGGTGTGGTTAAGATGCACTCTGGGCCTGTCGTGGTCGTGCCCCTTCCCCTATGCCCATGGTATCTTCAGAGTGTAGTGATGTACGTGAAGAGCTGGTCTTGCAATCATGGAAGGGCTGGGGTTGGGGCCGCATTGCTACGCGTGCTCGGAACATGCCAGGTGGTCTTGATTGATGTTACTCCGGGCGCGTTTGGCCATGTCCGGTCGTTTAGCGGCCGGACTCGAAAATTGCCTTAAAAGGCTGCTCTGTACTTCTGCCGCGAGAGCCGCTGTGTGTTCCTCCGTTCAGAGGGAGCGTTCAGTGTTTCCCTTGACCGTGATGACTCCACGAGGGCCTGGCATCTTGAGCTTGAGGTATGCATAATGCGGCACTGCGTTGAACTTTGCAAACGCAGTTCGTCCGAGCAGAGCGTGATAGCCACTGCGGAACGGGACTATGTCGAAGATTAACTCCTCGCTTCGGAAATTATCCGGGGATCCGAAGACCACTTCCAGTGTTACTTTGCCTGTACAATTGGCTTCAACACCTGGTATGACGCCTTTGAAGGTCGTCTTTGTAGGTTTAATCCTTGAGGGGTCTATGCCCATCTTGCGCACTGTATCCTGATAAAGCAGGTTCAGGCTGCTGCCGCCGTCCATCAGGACTCTAGTGAGGTGGAATCCATCGACGATTGGGTCTAAAACCAATGCGGCGAATCCGCCATGGCGGATACTGGTGGGGTGGTCCCTTCGATCGAAAGTGATCGGGCAAGAGGACCATGGGTTGAACTTCGGGGCGACTGGCTCCATCGCATACACGTCCCTAAGTGCACGCTTCCGCTCCCTCTTGGGTATGTGGGTTGCGTATATCATGTTTACCGTCCGCACTTGTGGGGGAAAACCCTTCTGTCCTCTACTGTTCGGCGGTCGGGTCTCTTCCTCGTCATCGCTATGCAGCCCCTTGTCATTGTTTTCGGCAATTAATTTGCCTGCCTGCTTGAATACCCAACAATCCCTGTTGGTGTGGTTAGCTGGCTTTTCGGGGGTGCCATGTATCTGGCAAGAGCGGTCGAGTATTCGGTCCAAATTGGATGGACCCGGAGTAGTTCTTTTGAATGGCTTTTTCCGCTGACCGGGTTTAGAGCCTCTGAATCCGGTGTTGACTGTCGTATCTTCAGTGTTGTCGCCGTTAACGCGGCGTTTGTTTTTGTTGCGACGCGACCTGCCATTGTGGTCCTTGTTGTCCGGACTGCCAAAATTTTTGCTGAGGTTGTTACTGCAAGCTAGCCAGCTGTCCTCTCCCGCACAGAAGCGGGTCATGAGTGATGTGAGGGCTGCCATGGATTTCGGCTTTACCTGTCCTAGGTGCCGGGCCAGCCACTCGTCGCGGATGTTATGTTTGAAGGCTGCGAGGGCCTCTGCATCAGGTCAGCCGACGGTTTGATTTTTCTTTGTTAAGAACCGTGTCCAGAACTGTCTGGCGGATTCGTCTGGCTGCTGAATTATGTGGCTTAGGTCATCGGCGTCTGGTGGTCGCACATATGTGCCCTGGAAGTTGTCGAGGAATGCGGCTTCCAGGTCCTCCCAACACCCAGTTGACTCTGCGGGCAAGCTATTGAGCCAATGCCGAGCTGGTCCTTTAAGCTTGAGTGGGAGATACTTGATGGCATGGAGATCATCACCGCGGGCCATATGGATATGAAGGAGATAAACTTGGATCCAAACTGCGGGGTCTGTTGTGCCGTCGTAGGATTCAACGTTCACGGGTTTAAACCCTTCAGGGATTTGATGATCCATTACTTCGTCTGTGAAGCATAGTGGGTGTGCGGAGCCTCTATATTGAGCAATATCACGACGTAGCTCAAGAGAGCGTTGTCTGCTGTGTTCGGCCCGGCCGGAGTTGCTGTATCCGGCGCGACGGTAGTCGTCGTGGGTCGTGGGGCGCCCACGTGATCCGTAGATGGATTTGGATTGTCTTGCCTTGTCCTCCAATATATCCCGCAAGTCTGGCACATTTCCCCGTGGCTTCACGCTTTTCGAGCGGTGCCGGGGTATGGTTCTGGCGGAGGGCCTAGATGCCTCTCTGTCGCGGCCACGAGGTGGTCGGTCTGCCGTATTGTGCGCTGGTGATGAAGGTTTGTATGCTTCCTCCTCTAGTCGGGGGAGAAACTTGCGTTTTGGGTAGCTTTTGGAGGGGCGTTTGAGTTCATAATCTTCAGCCGCGAGGACCTCGGTCCATCTGTCGGCCAGTAGGTCTTGGTTAGCTCGAGGCTGTTGCTGCTTTTTCTTTAGGCTGTTCGCCGTGGCCATCAGCCTGCGTTTAAAACGCTCTTGTTCGACGGGATTCTCGGGCACGACAAATTCGTCGTCGTTGAGGCTTGCCTCGACTCCGGAGGGAGGCATGTAATTGTCGTCCTCTATCTCCTCGTCTGCCGCTCTCTCTTGAGGGCTGGCTTCTCCGTCCTCCTGTGTTGAATCTTGCTGGAGGGGGTTGTCTTCGGCACTCTCTGGGGTGTTATTATCTCCGGTGCTGGAGTCTCCATTCTTGCTGTGGCGGGATTTAGAGCGGCACCGCTGACGTCGGCGCTTGGGCTGTTTCTTAGAGGAATCTGCCTCCGCTGCTTCTTCGCCATCCCCATCCTTTGGGGTGTCCACCATGTATATGTCGTATGACGAGGTGGTCTTCCAGTGCCCTGTAGGCGCTGGTTCTTGGTCGCCTCCGGCATCGTCGTCCATGTCGTCGATGTCTTCGGAGTCGTAGTCTAGCATGTCAGTTAGATCGTCGACAGTGGCTACAAAGTGGGTGGTGGGTGGGCTTTGAATTTCTTCGTCGTCCGCATCCCAACCATCCTGACCGCAGTCCGGCCAGGGTTCTCCTGATAATGAAAGATGCTTTAGTGAGTTCAGGATGTCGCCAAAGGGCGAGTGCTGAGAGGTGTCCGCAGCGGTGAACTCCATGATCGGCGCCCAATCGGATTCGATTGGTAAGGGCGTAGGAGGTTCGGAGTCCGGCAAGGAGTCCGGCACCTCGGAGTCACGAGCTTTATAAGGGACAAGGTCAGTATTCGGCTCCATCGCCGTAGAAGTTGCAGCTCCCGAGGCGGCGTCCAGCCACCTGTCCTCGATCTGCGCGGTCGGCTCCGAACTATGGCTCGGAGCGGATTCGTGTGCGGCCTCCAAGACACTGTCTGGCGGCAGAGCTAGATCATACCCATCGTGACAGTGCGGCATGCTCGGCTGTGGCTCGAATCCGTTGAAGATCAAATCTTCGCGGATGTCAGCCGTGAAGTTTAGGCTTCCAAATCTGACCTGATGGCCAAGGGCGTAGCTTTCGATCTGCTCCAGATGGCCAAGTGAATTGGCCCGCAGTGCAAAGCCGCCGAACACGAAGATCTGTCCGGGGAGAAAATTCTCACCCTGGACTGTGTTGTTGTTGATTGAAGAAGCCATCAAGCCTATCGGTGACGACACAGAGGAACTCTCAATGAAAGCCCCAATGTCGGTGTCAAAACCGGCGGATCTCGGGTAGGGGGTCCCGAACTGTGCATCTAGGCGGATGGTAACAGGAGACAAGGGACACGATGTTTTTACCCAGGTTCGGGCCCTCTCGATGGAGGTAAAACCCTACTCCTGCTTGATTGATATTGATGATATGGGTAGTACAAGAGTGGCTCTACCACGAGATCAAGGAGGCTGAACCCTAGAAGCTAGCCTATGGTATGATTGTTGTAATGGTTGTTCGTCCTACGGACTAAAACCCTCCGGTTTATATAGACACCGGAGAGGGCTAGGGTTACAAAGAGTCGGTTACAATGGTAGGAGATATACATATCCGTATCGCCAAGCTTGCCTTCCACGCCAAGGAAAGTCCCATCCGGACATGGGACAAAGTCTTCAATCTTGTATCTTCATAGTCTTGGAGTCCGGCTAACGATGATAGTCCGGCTATCCGGACACCCCCTAGTCCAGGACTCCCTCACCCTCAATTATACGTTTCATTTCTTCATAACCCAAAAGAAGGCTAAGCTCATTATGATGCTCAAGGGTAATCAAATTATCACAATATTTGGACACGACTTGATCATGAAACAAATAGCATTGGAGCTTTAAATGACCATGTTCATTGCAAAGTTCACAAGGAGCGCGAAAAATATTAAATCTTTCAGCACATTCATCTAGCTCTTCTTGCAAAAATTTGGTTTCTAAGTATTTATGCCTCTTGCAATAAATATCTTCTCTATTTGGTGTGGTCATGCAAACATGCAGTCCACAAAATTTGACATGCTCATAAGAGATATTTTCATCATAACTACTGCAATTATCATTAGCATCATGGGTATTCAAAGAATTCGTACTAACAACATTGAAATCATGCTCATCATTCAAATATTTAGTGCGAAACAATTTAGAGATTTCTTCTTCAAAGAGTGCCCCAAAGCTACTATCGGAGAGTCAAGAACGTGTGCCAACCCCTATGCATAGGTTCCCAAGTGTCACGAAACACGCAAGTTGATCACCAAAACATACATCAAGTGGATCAATAGAATAACCCATTGTCACCACGGTTATCCCACGCAAGACATACATCAAGTGTTCATAAAAGACTCAATCCAATAAGATAACTTCAAAAGGGGAAACTCAATTCATCACAAGAGAGTAGAGGGGGAGAAACATCATAAGATCCAACTACAATAGCAAAGCTCGGGATACATCAAGATCGTGCCATAGATGGAACACGAGAGAGAACACGAGAGAGAGAGAGAGATCAAACACATAGCTACTGGTACATACCCTCAACCCCGAGGGTGAACTACTCCCTCCTCGTCATGGATAGCGCCGGGATGATGAAGATGGCCTCCGGTGATGGGATCCCCCTCCAGCAGGGTGCCGGAACAGGGTCCCGATTGGTTTTTGGTGGCTACAGAGGCTTGCGGCGGCGGAACTCCCGATCTATCTTCTGTTCTGGAAGTTTTAGGGTATGTAGGTATATATGGGTGAAAGGGGTACGTCGGTGGACCTCCAGGGGGCTCACGAGGTAGGGGGCGCGCCCAAGGGGGAGGGGCGTGCCCCCACCCTCGTGGGCAGCCCGGGGATCCCCTGACGTGCACTCCAAGCCCATCTGGTTGGTTTCCTTCCAAAATTAACTTCTCCAGTTGATTGCGTTCCGTTTTGACTCCGTCTGATATTCCTTTTCCTCGAAACACTGAAATAGGCATAAAACAACAAATCTGGGCTGGGCCTCCGGTTAATAGGTTAGTCCCAAAAATAATATAAAAGTGGATAATAAAGCCCAATATTGCCTAAAACAGTAGATAAAGTAGCATGGAGAAATCAAAAATTATAGATACATTGGACACGTATCACAAGCTTAACGTGTACCCAAAAAAGACAATTTGCACCTCAACACGCACAACACACACACAAACACCATTTAGACTAGAGTAACGTACACGTGCATTGCACGCATGAGATTTGGCAACCAAATTATGGATAAATACCACATTATAGCTTGCAAGCTTTGAGTCATCTATGCATGATGTAGATGTTCGTTTAATTCTTATAGTTCATTTCATTCAAAATCATCTAGTTTTTGTAAGAAAGCTAATCTATTTTAAGATTCATGGAATTGTGCGTTGTAAGACATAAAGTAAAAACAAATAATGGCAAATCATGCAGAAAAACATTTGGGCAATTCTGATACGGAATATTCTAGAAGAAATAAGAAGTGCTTGTGTTTTGATGTTTGTGCATTATGCTTAAGTTCAACCATGGAGTCTTCTAGATTATACATGTGATGAAATCTGGTGGAATCTAGATGATATCCAACGGCCAATAGTGCTCAAATTTGCCATCTTTGTACCATCGGATTCGCCTCATCCAAAGACCATCTTTCAAAGTTAAAGTTACCCGCACACAATATAAAAATATATATAATATAATATATATATATATATATATATATATATATATATATATATATATAGGGATATAGATATAGATATGTGATGCGAAAGCCGCCCATCATCTCCAATTACATGCACGGATGCGACATGGGCAAATGATGTCTGCCATCGGTATCTCAAATTCAAATCAGTCTGACCTTATTCAATGTGTATACATTACAACATGCTCGTTTCCAAAGCACACCGAGCAGATCTCCGTTATATTCATGCATGCATGGGTTTCAAACATCAGGATCTCTTATTCAAATATTCATGCATGCATGGGTTTCAAACATCAGGATCTCTTATTCAAATATTTGAATTCAACTTTACATTGATTGTGACCTCACCTATTCTTTTACACCCACACAGTAGTCTTCTCTTTATAATTGTACCACTAACTTTCTCTCGTGCATGCATGCACACACACTACCAGTTGGCATTATCTATCGCACGCATGCAATCTTTTTCTTCAGATCGGTCTCCCATGAAGGCACACACCCACACACATCCCCCTCTCCCTCATACCGAACATTCTTTATCTCTCACGCGTGCATGCACAACGATCGATGTTCCTCTATGTATGTGTGTATATAGCTAGGTCTTTCATAGTTTTCCACACAAACCGATCAATCGATATAGCCAGTGAGGTCTCACCCTCTTTCCCACGTCCACATCGATCAATATATACCTCTCCCACGTCCACATCGATCAATCTATACCTCTCTATATAGGATTAACATAAATAGCTAATACACCCACATTAATTATATATCCAACATCCCCCTCTCATCATCCATGCCTTCCGCTTCATCTCTCAGATGCGTGCACAATGGCGAAGACAGGGGGCAGTAAGGGCCCTTCCCCCCCCTAACATCACTATATATCAAGGCTAATATGAATGTGATCATTAGACAATTGCTGCTAAAAAAGGTTTAATTTCATGAATTGACCCTCCTCGTAAAGGATTAGCAATGCTTGGCCCCCTAGCTCATTTATTTTTCATGGCTCCGCCACTGCGTGCAACAACGCACGTGTTCGCCCCCTCTCTCTAAATATCGATCTCGCACTTGTGCATTCCTTCATAGTCTCCCTCCACTCGGCCCCTCACACCATCTTCTAGCCCCCCACCGGATTTTGCCACATGTACAATCTAGCAGACTCCATGGTTGAACTTAAGCATAATGCACAAACCTCAAAACAACAGTGGTTCTCTTTTGTTCTAGAATCATCCGTATCATAACTGCCCAAACTTTTTTTCTAGTTGAATCGCCATTATTTGTTTTTACTTTATGCTTTACAACGCACAATTCCATGAATCATAAAATAGATTAAGGGCTTCTTTGATTCAAAGGATTCTCAAAGGAATTTTGGAGGATTCTAATCATTAGGAATTTTTCCTATCTTGGTTGTTTGATTCGTAGGATTGTAAACCATAGGAATTTTGCCATATGATTCATTTGCACTAGATTTCATAGGAAACATCCCATCCACTCAAACCTATTTGAAAGAATTCTACGTTTTTTTATGCACAATCAAACACTCGTACAATCCTGTAGGATTCAAGACGACATTCCACTATAATCCCATGCTCTTCCTATTCACGCATTCTTAGCTTTTTTATAAAAACTAATTTGATTTTGAATGAGATGAACTATAAGAATTAAACTAAGGGCTACATCACGCATATATGACTAAGAGCTTACATGCTATAGTGTGGTATTTATTCATAACTTGGTTGCAAAATCTGATGCGTGCAATGCACGTGTAAATTACTAGTACTTCAAGTATGTGCGAAACACGTAAATTAGAATACCAATGGCACGCTACATAGTGTCTCTCTTACAGTTCATGAAGCCACGTGGCACATGGGGAGGCGTTGTCGCGACCTCCTAGCATGGATTGATCACAGTGATGTGCTGCTGGTTCTAGAAGAATGTACTCGTCCTCCCTGAGCCATACTGGCGGTACATGCACGAAGCAAAGATGTGCACGCACGCCAAGCACGCACTCATTCCCTCGCACGCACACGCTGGTACACGGGCGGGCGCAATTTTGTACCAAGATCCACCCCATGTGATAATTTGACGTGTGTAAAGTCGTTCACTTCATTGATGGTCAATTAATACAGCGCATGCAAATTGAGTGGACGTGAGGGCGGAGGAAAGACATTATTACTCCATTGCGCGCATGCGAGTAGTTAAATCGTGGGTTGCTAGTAGTACTTCCATTGGTCTCCTTCATATTGTGTGCCAATTTTTGACAGTAACATAATATTTACGCATTTGAGCAGTGTAGTCTACTTGAAATTTATGTTCCACTAAACTCATCGGGAGCCATTTCGGGCCTCGAAACGAAAACCATCAATTAATCTTTACATTGTTCCCATCACATTCGAAAGCCTGCTCACACCTACTAGTACTACGTACCAAACCTGAACGTGTTCCCACTATGCAGGTATTAGTACTACTAGTGCTAGTACATAGGTTATAAAAAGGGGAACTACCTAACCGAAAATTACTCTACCTTTCCTCCTCATAAGTGCTTCTTCTTCGTCCGTCGTTGCCATGGCCGGTGAGCAGAGCTCTAGGTCGAGAACTACTCGTAACAAGGGAGCGGCAACCAAGGCTGCGGAAAAAAAAGAGAGGGCTTGCCGCCACGCAGAGACCTCGAAAGATCTCTCACGGGCAGGCGATGGCTCCCAGGAGCGCCCTAGCCGCGGAGGCGAACATGTCGAGCTGGCGGAGCTGGAGTCGTTATCCCTCGACGGCATGCCCAATCAGCTCAATAAGCACCTCAATAAGCAGAAGGAGTTCATCCAAGGCTTGAAGGAGTTGCTGAAGGAGAGCCTCGACAACATTCCCGCTGAGCTCAATCAGCAGGGGGAGTTGACCGCCGGCTTGGTGATGCTGCTGAAGAAGAGCATTGCCTCGGAGAAGAAGGCGACCGACGAAATCCTGCGACTTTAGGAGGACAAGGCGAAGCTCTGCCAGAGATCGACCTGTTGAAGGAGAAGAATGCCGGCTGGAAGAAGCTGCATGAGAATAGTAGTTCCTCGATGAAGATGGTGCAGGCCCTCGTCATGGAACAGATGGAGGAGTTGGCGAAGCTCCGCATCGAGCACCCGGCTGCTGTCAAGGTACATAATGCGGCCGTGGAACAGATGATGAAGGCTCGCATCGAGAAATCCCGCGTCATGGACAGAATGAAGAAGATGGCAGAGGAGACGCGCAAGAAGATGGAGGTCGTGGAGGCAATGAAGAAGCAGTTACGACTCCGCGGCGAATTAGATCATTTGGGGTGATAATCTTCCTTCTTCTTTTGCTACTGTGTTTCATCTTTTGCTTCGGGTGTTTCACTGCACGTGTCACGTTCTCTGCGAGGCATGAATAGAACAATGGTTTTTGTTTTTTGAGGGAATGATAAGAACAATGCTAACAATGAGATGACTAGCAAATTACATCATTTTTTATCACCATATGGCACTGGGCTGCCGTGTTTCATGCTCCTCTATCGCAGTACTACTCTAGTGGAAAACTTGAGTATACCGCACGGTTCTTTGCTCCTCCACGATCAGGTTGTCGGCGCATTTATACGAGCAGTCAAATCACAAGGCCCCGCCTTCCAGCAGTAATGAGCCGTCAAATCACAAAGGCCCTCGCCTCTCATGAAACCGACCAAGATAGACTGCCCCGCCCTCTAGCATTTTAAAAAATGTATACTTTTGTACAGCAGTAGTATCGATGGATTGCGCCATGGAGCAAAACAAGAAATTAAAAAAAAGGTGGTACATATAGAGAGCGCTCGTCGCCAAATTATGCATATAGTACTATTAAAAAGGCTAGTCACAATAATGGTGTCCAGCACAACCCACCCCTCAAATAAAACTAAGCACCCTGGAATTCTTTGACAAAACTAAGCACCCTGAAATTCTTTGACAACTAAACTGTTGGCTATATGATGTTGGCCATATATATTGTACGTATAAAATGTGAATAAACGAGTGGTAGTACTATACCAACTAAAAGATAAAATGTAAGAAATACTAGTATGTACTTTATGAAGAGTTAAAGTAACAAGAAGAAACATAACATAGTTCTGTTGGGGGCTCAGCACAACACACCCCTCAAATTAAATTAAGCACACCTGAAATTAAACTTTGCAAATATTGCAGTAGACACTGCATTAGAAGCACCACGAGCAACGACACTGCCACCTTACTCGGAGTCCTCGTCCACGTCCTCGACTTCGTCCGTGTCCCTCTTCCTCTTGGCCGATACTTCTTTGCTTGAACCGCCAACTTGGCTGTTGCTCTTCATCCAACCCTTGTAGATATTGAAACAAAGGTAGCCATCCATTGCAGCGTACTGGATGTGGTCTATATCTAGTACATTCTGCTGACATGCATGATGATTAAACGTGTATGGAGGTTTCTCTAGTTTACCGTGTGAAGGATGAACCATGGCACCTGCCAGGGTCAGCATTGAAGGCTGACGAGAGGACACCAGCCGACTCTTTTGGAGGTCGAAGGTGTTGCCTACAACAAGACCTATCCGACGCAGGACTTCTTTGTCGTTACCAAAGTCTACCCTAACGAATTTGACTAGGTTGCTCTCGAGGAAGTCCTTAAAATTCTGGCACTCAACGTCGCCCTGGCATATGTGGTAGACCAAGCATAAGTCATGCACGCAAACCTGGATCACGGCGGGCTTCTTCCTCTCTTCGTCCTTTAGATCCTTCTCTCGTCCCACGACTGTTGTGTACTCAACATCTAGCCCGGCGACCCACTCATCATGTGAGTCTTCAAACATGCGTCTGAAGCGAGAAAGGCATCCTTTCACCGTCGCGGAAGAACGGGTGTAGATGACGTCGAACTCATTGCCGGTGATGGTTCTAACCTTGTACTCACCGCCGATCGGGGAGCTTTGGGACGCCATGGATTTGGGAGGAGGGTTAGGATTAGTGGAACTGCCGTAATGTGAATGGACGGGACGACTAGGAGCGAACCGACGTAGTATTAAAGGACGTGCGGGGACGAGTAGGAGCGAACTGCCAGCGTGCAAACGGCAGGGTAGTGGCTTTCCATTCTCACATGATACGGGCTTCTGAGAGCCCTTGGATCGGAGATCGAATGGTTGCATGGCATGATTCTAGACCAATGGGTGAATATCCTATCCTGGAGGGTTATTCTGCAAATATTCAGCAATTTAGCATGTGACCATTTGATCTCAGATCCAAGGGCTGCCAGCAGCCCGTATCATGGTCGCGCCTACCACGACCGTCGCGTCGCTCTCGTGGTCGCGCCCTTGGAGATTTAACACGGTGCGTTAGGCTATATGATGTTGGCATGTCATACATAGTCATCACTTAGTCACTCGTACTACAACAAGGTTGGCTGTAAGGTTGGCTATAAGTGTATTTTTTTACTCCTCTCTATCTCTTTCTTCGTACTCCCTGTGTCCCATAATATAAGAACGTTTTTGACACTAGTGTAGTGCCAAAAACATTCTTATATTATGGGACACAGGGAGTACTAGTATTTATTGCATTTGCCAAGGAGTGACCTCTTCCAATGAAATGGTGTTGCTAAGTTTGCTTCATTTAATTAGCTATAGACTCAAAATTGTATTTTCACGTAGGTACACGCGCTTAGCACCATTTCTTCCTTGGGTCACCAAACTAGTCTCTCTCTTCTTGATTAACTTGCCACATCAGACTTTATGCCTATGTGGCAAGCTTAAGCACCTGTAGGAGCAAGTAAGGTGCCCGTCCGTTGCACGGAAGAGTGAAATGCATTGATCAGGGTGTTGTTTATTTTGACAAAGGATGTGGGGGTCATCTCATGTGCAACCGGGTCGACGTGTCAAGCACCAAATAACAGTGCAGAACAGCAGGGGGACACACCCCACTCGTACCGGCCCAGTGTTAGTAATGAGCAATAAGACGTCAAGTCACAATGCCGCACCTTCCCAGACGGACGAAGCAACCATTATTTCACACTTCGGTTCGACATCATCTCAAACCACGTACTAGTATTGCTTCTGCCTCAAGAGGGACGCGCGCATCGCCTTGCTACATCATGACACGTGGGACCGCATGATAGGCCATGCTCCCCCGCCGATCGCTGGGTAAAATCACCTCATTTTTACTATACTTCCTCCAGATCGGTTTACTACATGGCATGCACGTCGTTCTAGGTTGAGAATTTAACTGGCTATATATATATATGTGTGATGAACAGTACGCTAGCCTTTTAAAAAATGTATACTTTTGTACAGTAGTACTCCACTATCGATGGATTGCGCCATGGAGCAAAAATTGAAACTTAAAAAAAAGGTGGTACATATAGAGAGCGCTCGTCGCCAAATTATGCATATAGTACTATTAAAAAAGCTAGTACGTGCTTAATTGGGGTGCTAAATTCTATTAAAGAAATACTAGTACTAGTATGTACATACTGAAGAGTTAAAGTAACGAGAAGAAACATAACATAGTTCTGCTGGGGGCTCAGCACAACACACCCCTCAAATTAAACTAAGCACACCTGAAATTAAACTATGCAACTAATTCGGTAGACACTGCATGAAGTTTAGAACCGCCATGAGCAACGACACTGCCACCTTACTCGGAGTCCTCGTCCACGTCCTCGACTTCATCCTTGTCCCTCTTCCTCTTGGCCGATACTTCTTTGCTTGAACCGCCAACTTGGCTGTTGCTCTTCATCCAACCCTTGTAGATATTGAAACAAAGGTAGCCATCCACTGCAGCGTACTGGATGTGGTCTATATCTAGTACATTCCGCTGCCATGCATGATGATGAAACGTGTAATGAGGTTTCTCCAGTTTGCGGTACGAAGGATGAACCATGGCTCCTGCCAGCGTCAGCATTGAGGGCTGATGAGAGGGCACCAGCCGATTCTTCTGGAGGTCGAAGGGGTTGCCTACAACGAGGCCTATCCGACGCAGGACTTCTTTGTCATTCTCAAAGTCTACAGTAATGAATTTGACTGTTTTGTCCTCGAGGAAGTTCTTAAAATCCTGGCACTCAATGTCGGCGTGGCATATGTGGTAGACCAAGCAAACGTTATGTACGCAAACCTGGATCACGGCGGGCTTCTTCCTCTCTTCGTCCTTTAGATCCTTCTCTCGTCCTACGACTGTGGTGTACTCAACATCTAGCCCAGCGACCCACTGATCATGTGAGTTTTCGAACATGCGTCTGAAGCGAGAAAGGCATCCTTTCACCGTCGTGGAAGTACGGGTGTAGATGACGTCGAACTCATCGCCGATGATGGTTCTAACCTTGTACTCACCGCCGATCGGGGAGATTTGGGACGCCATGGATTTGGGAGGAGGGTTAGGATTAGTGGAACTGCCGTAATGTGAATGGACGGGACGACTAGGAGCGAACCGCTGTAGTATTAAAGGACGTGCGGGAAAGAGTAGGAGCGAACTGCCAGCGTGCGAACGACAGGGTAGTGGCTTTCCATTCTCCCATGATACGGGCTTCCGAGAGCCCTTGGATCTGAGATCGAACGGTTGCATGGCGTGATTCTAGACCTATGGGTGAATATCCTATCCTGGAGGGTTATTCTTAAAATTTTCAGCAACTTAGCATGCGACCGTTTGATCTCAGATCCAAGGGCTGCCAGCAGCCCGTATCATGGTCGCGCCTACCACGACCGTTGCGTCGCTCGCGCGGTCGCGCCCTTGGAGATTTAACATGGTGCGTTAGGCTATCTGATGTTGGCATGTCATACATAGTCATCACTTAGTCACTCATACTACAACAAGGTTGGCTATAAGGTTGGCTATAAGTGTATTTTTTTACTCCTCTCTATCTCTTTCTTCATACTCCCTCCGTCCCATAATATAAGAACGTTTTTGACACTAGCTAGTGTAGTGTCAAAAACGTTCTTATATTATGGGACGGAGGGAGTACTAGTATTTATTGCATTTTCCAAGGACTGACCTCTTCCAATGAAATGGTGTTGCTAAGTTTGCTTCATTTAATTAGCTATAGACTCAAAATTGTCTTTTCACCTAGGTACATGCGCTTAGCACCGTTTCTTCCTTGGGTCTCCAAACTAGTCTCTCTCTTCTTGATTAACTTGCCACATCAGACCTTATGCCTATGTGGCAAGCTTAAGCACCTGTAGGAGCAAGTAAGTACAATAGTGCACTTTACATGGCATTTTTGCATATGTGGAGGAAAGAGAGGCAAGGAAAAAGTGGAGAAGTGGGCTCTCATGCAAGAGCCAGCCTCTACTACTACATGGTGGAGCATTGGGAGAGGCACTTCTATGGAGGTGGTCAGGAATCGGGAGACTCACGCCGGTCGTAGCGCCGCAGTTAAAATGATAATGGCAAGTCGAATCACGGGGCCCCACCTGTCCAGCAGTAACTCGCTGCCAAATCACATAGCCCTACGTTTGCAGCAGCCTACTCCCTTGTCTTCTCGCGTCTCTGTCGAACCGACTAGGCGGAACTGCCCCGTTGCCTACCGCACAGGAAAAGCCCCGCCCTCGACTTTTAAATAGTATACAGTATACTAATTTTGTATCCATGGATTGCGCCCGCGCCATGGAGCAAAGCGTCTAGAAAATGGCAGTACACATGTACGGAGTATACAACATGCCCGTCGCGTTCGCGTCGCACCCCAGACGGTCGGTCGGTCTGGCATGCTGCTCTCCGGATGGAACGCGCATCATATTGCGTTTGCACACACATGTGGGACGGCAATTGAGAACCGACCATAGGCACACTCCCCGGCCCCGCAAGTCGGGTGACTTAATAGAAGAGGGAGACGGGCGATAGTACTAGATAAGTGTTGTACTATGTTGGTGCCTAGACGATCCCTGCAAGACACGGAAGATTAGTTCGTCCCTGCATGTGACTAGACTCCAGCAGACACGCCTGGACTGGCTATCGTCTACATATCGTGCAGGCTGTGTTGTACATGGCTGTAGTTGTGGTGAGAAATCTAAAAAAGGTTTCTTGTCATCTCGCAAAATTATGTGTCATGTGCTTCGGATCACTGCGAGGGTTAAAGAGTGACAACTGAGTTGGGCTAGTCATTGTGGGCACATGCACGAACAGTGACTACTCGGCTGCCATCTAGGTCAAGCCGGCTATGTTAATTAGGACATCTATCGACGGACCCCTTTTCTACGATTTTATCTTTAATTTGAGCTTTGTTCCTCGTCTAGTTTGTCCGTAGGGATTCATGTTGTCTCCTTTGGGCAGTGAGGTTATGATTTCTTGTCATGTGGCATTTTTTCGTGTTATATGTTATAATCCGGCGCTTCAGATCAAAATGACGACAACTGCGCCTCCGGGCCACGTACATGAAGACTTCTCGACAGTCATTGACGAGGTCAAGCCGGCTCCGGTAGACAAAACAAAACTAAGTACTACTCCACTATATAGGCAGGAGCCTCCGCGCTTGCTTGCTAGTGTTGCTCTCTTCACACAGTCTCGGCCTCTCCAGATCTAAACACGACAGCGGTGGCCACTCTCTCTCTCTCTCTCTGCTCACCGCTGGTCATAGATCCAGCCGGATCCTCTCCACCCGGGAAGGTGAGAAGGTGCAACGTTCACGCGGGCGTCCTCGGCGACGGCTCTTACCCACTGCTGGGCGCGTCCCGATCAGCCTGCCTTGCCGTTCTCTCCCAAGCACCGCTGGCGAGGGAGGGCCTCCGACCCCTTCTTCCTCGCTGCCGTAGTGTGGGCAGATCCGGCCTCCCGCCGCCCACCTAGCGACATCCCGGCGACCATTAGGTATAACTTCCTTCGAAACCGGCCTTGCTTTACTTCCCGAGCTCCTAACGTCGCTCCATTTGTAACTTTTACTATTTCTCAGGCCCCCTCGTAGATAGGATCGACCGGCTGTTCGAAAACCACCTAATTTTTTTACGTTTAAGAGGTAAAACTTGTTCATGCACTCGAATCTAGTACTACTTGGTTCAAACAAGGAAGAAAGGGGGTGGGGGTGGGGGAGGATTTGTTACCTGAATCTAGGACTTGGTCGAAAGAGGAAATAATGGGGGCGAAAAGTCGCAGAGACTGGCTATCCAACTGGTCTCTAGGTCTAATAGGGAAATAAAGAGAAACGCAGTACAAACACAATATAAACCCGATCTATTGGTTGAAAAAGGAAAGAAAGTGGGGACTGGGGGACAAGTCAATAGAGTAAGTCCAGCACTAGATTTGCTAGCCTCACATAGTATAAGGTGGCTATACCGAACAAAAATGGGACCAACCCAGATATCTTGTTCTGATGTTTGTTGCCCCGAGCCACTCTTATGTAATGCCACTTGTAAAATGTAGCAGTCGCACTATTAAAAGTAAGGACATGTTAAACCAATGTTGTTTTCAATGTAATGCCTCCAGTAATATGAATCAATGGCACTTCTTTACATGTCCTGCTAAAATTTCCCATTAAGATAAGTTAGTTCTTTTCGTTAGAAATGCAACTGTCCTGGTCTGCCTACTCTCCCGTGCCCAAAGTAATGTCATATTTAACGGTTGTCATAGTTCCTAATGCCCATACTAATATCTAGCACCGCCACTGCTTTAGAAATTGCTACTGTCCTTGTAGGATTGCCATTTGGATAAGGAACATGCTTCTTTTCATTTGATGCATTTTTCATCACTTGTTAGTCACCCTCCTTTCCACCTTTTTTGTGCAAACAGAGATATACATTTCACGCTCGATCTTAGTTGAACTACAAAAATGATATCCAAATTATAGTTGAGCATTACAGGAGCTTCACAACCAACCTTGATGTTGCTCAATTTTATTGCAACTAATGAAGAAGAAGCTCTCTGGGTTTCGTTTTCTAATGGAAATGGAACCGGGGCTGGAGCCCTTTTCTTAAAAATAAATTGAAGAAGAAGCTGCTAGCTCACGGGACACTGCTTCATTTTAGGTGATCTGCACCAAAAGGTCCCATGAATTGAATCATCCATGTTGGTGACTGAAAGAGCCAGCTTCAGCATCCCAGTCTAAGCACCCCCGGCCTCCATTCTTGCGACGCACGGTACACCTCATTTGCCACCTGCTCGACCCTAGTGTCACTGATAAAACGAAGTAATAATACAGTTAAAATAGAGCGAGTGTCATCTCTATCATTTCATTTCCAATGTAGATAAAGAAAGTGCTTCTCTTTGTTAAAGTATGTTTCATCAACTAGTCCCATTGTTAATGTTTAAGCGTTTCTACAAACTGGGGTGCTTAATTTTAGTTGATATGTACAAAAATAGAGATTTGAATGTCTCAAGGCGCCTCCTTGTACTACTGGTGTACACTGATGTTCATCACTGGCAGAAGGTGTATCTGGGAGACTTGGGACGATGTCCAGTATGAGGCGTACCGTATGAGGCGTCGCAGGGCCCATCTCGCCCTCGCAGCATGGCATACTATGATACTATCGCATGATTTTCTTCTATTTATTTTGTGTGTTTCATCAACTAGTGCCACTATAATGTAATCACGCTTTTTCATTATTTGTGCAAACAGGGTTATTCAGCTGCATTTTGGTGGAACTGCACAAATGTACGTATGGAACCGGCATATATGCAGAGTGCGAGGTGTGCCAAGTAAAAATTACCGACACCAACCATGCTGCATGCACGCATTGGCATCCACCACAACCAGTGGGATGTGTGGCGCTCTCTGTGGAAGGATCTTTCTCGGCAGCAAATCCTCTAACCAAATACTAGTAGCTTATATTGGCAGTTTTCTAGGGAGTACTCTTTTCTGAAAGAAGCACCAATATATTTTTCTTTATTTGTACACTATGTCACAACTTTGACCCAAAGGTCCAGAGCTATTTTAGGGTGATTGGCGTAGTACTCGGAGACTGATTGTAAGCATGATTTTCATTAGCTGTCACACTGATTGTAAGCATGAGCAGGTGGAAGATTAGGTTTGTGCGAAGCTTACCTTAAACCCTACTGCCGTCGTTGAAACGAGGCGAGCATCGAGGGAACCGTGGATAATGTCGGTGTCAGATTTCGGGTTCCGGCAGACCCTTGAGGTTCGAACACGGGGGTGCGCACGGAGATTTCGCCCTCTACCTACCTGCTCCTCGCCGCCTCGCTAGGATCTAAACTACGGAAGGAACAACACAAGAGACACAGAGTTTATACTGGTTCAGGCCACCATTGCGGTGTAATACCCTACTCCAGTGTGTGGTGTGGTGGATTGCCTCTTGGGCTGATGATGAACAATACAAGGAAGAACAGCCTCGCGAGGGTCTGTTCTTGGCTGGTGCGATGAACTACTAGGGGGAGTTCAGTCGCTCTCTATACTGGTTTCCTGGTGAGGATCCTCTCTTTTCTACCTTGTGGTGGCTAGTCCTATATATAGGCAGAGGCCCTGAGCCTCCTCCCAAATATTGAGCGGGAAGGGCGCCAACAATTGGCCATTTTGATGGGGAACATCGGGTACACTTATCCTGACTAAAGTTGGTCCTCGCCTGTCAAAGGCTCTGGTGGTGACGCCTGCTTGGGCTCCACAATGACTTCCTCCCTGCCGTTGGGCGGGTCTTGGTCTTGTTGCACCGAAACGGATGCCTTTGCTTGATGCTCTCGCCTGCACTTTCTCCCTTTGCACCAAAGAGGAAAGGAGGACACTGCGCGGGCTGGCACCCGCCTGGCGCCCTTGGTCGTCATGGCTTGCATCATGGGCACCTCGTGAGGTACCCCGCCTTGATATCTCCGCCTCCTCGTGAGCCAGCCTAATGAGGCCGTCCCTGAGGAAGCTCCTTGTCGTCTGCCACGCGAGGCTTGGCCCCTCGCGAGGGTCTTAAGCTTGTGTTGATGAAGATGGGCCGTGCTGGGCCCCCCTTTGAGCCACGCCTCAGGCCGCAGGCAGGCAAGTCTAGGGACCCCCGTTCCCAGAACGCCGACAGTAGCCCCCGGGCCCAAGGCGCGCCCGGACTTGGCCGAGCAGAGAGGCGAAAGGGCAAGTGCGAAGCGCCGCGGGCCCTAACAGCCTGCGTCCTTGGGCGCCGCATGGCGGTTGATTGGACGTGGGCGGCACTGTTCCCCCACGCCTCCTTATTTTGTGCCATGCTAGGCGGACTCGTAGTCGCACACAGCCGCTCCCCTTTTCGTCACCCGAGCGTCCTCTGCCCTTCCCCCTCTCGAACTCCAGCTTCCACTCTCAATCCAATCTCGAACCTTCCCCCCCTTCTGCTGCCATGGCTCCGACGAAGAAGGGAAGACGGAAGAAGCCCATGCCTCCGCCTCGCTCACCGTCGCTGGCGGCCCCCGCTGTCGACCGGTCGATCATAATCAATCGAGAGGGCTTGGGCAAGGTCAGCTCGGCTCTGGCCACCATCTTCAACGAATGCGGGAGGACGACGGCCTGGCCCGTGTCTTGCTTCTCCATCGACAGGATAATCACTGAGGTCCGGTATTTCGCCGACGCCCTGTGGGCGGGACTGGTTCCCCCCTTTTCCAATTTCTTCAACGCCGTGCTCTCCCACTATCAGATCCACATGATGCATCTGGGTCCTGAATCCATCACTCTTCTTGCGCTCTTCACCTTCATTTGTGAGGTAATGATGGGCATCCTTCCTTCGGTTGCCTTGCTGCACCACTTCTTCTCTCTGCGCCTTGTCGACCCCACCCAATGCTCGGGGTGCGTGAGCTTCATTGCTGCACCTGAGACAGCGGCTTCAGGGATCGACTTCAGTCTTCCTCCGCCCGCACCTGGGTTTCAAGAGCGGTGGCTGTATGTGGACGTAGGGGTGCCCAGCCCCTGCTGTCGGAGCCATCTTCACCCGCTGTCCCCAACTCAGGCTGGGGCCAGGAGACGCTCACGAGTTCCCGGCTCATCTTCGTCTGGTGTCGCTTCGCGTTCTTGAGGGCGCTCGGCGTGACGGCGCCCAAGGTGGTGAAGGAGTTCCTGCTAAGCCGTGTTGCCCCTCTCCAACGCCATTCTCACCGGATGTGGGCCTTCAGCAGGCGTGAGGATCGTATGAGGCTCCAGGAAGAGGACCTGACCCTGAAGCGCTGAGGAAGGTGCTCTTGGTCTTGACTGCGGACCCCACCCCTGGAAGCATCCGGCAAGGGGGGGCCTTGCTATACCTCTACCCGAATAGAAGCGACTTTGTGAATCAGATGCCCATCTTCGATGAATGGGGGCTGCGCCCCGCTGGCCTCCAGGGGCCTCGCGAGAACCCAGTGGTGGTGGCCGCCCTTGTAGTCGGCCAAGGCGACTCTTCCTCAAGTGGCAGAGCAGGGAGGGATGAGCTGCCAGAGGCCGAGGGGGCCCCCGCTGAGGTGACAGCGCTGGGCGGCGCTCATGAGAGAGCCGCCCCTGAGGCCCATGCTGCTGTGGCTGAGGGCGGCGAGCGGCTGCCTGCAGCGCCTGCGGCTGAGGCCCCCGAGGCCCCAACTGCTCTTCTTGGTGAGGCGACCGGTAGCGCGCATCAGGTAGACGCCCCAGACGCAGGTTGCCTTGACGCTTCTTCCTCGTCACAGGCTGACCCCTGCGCTCGACTCTTGGGTCGCTTCCGCGTGGACTTCGAGGCCCTCTGGAAGAGAAGGGAGGCCCTGGGTGACGATTACCCTTGTCGCCTGCTGAAGCGTAGGAAGTACTTCGCCACCGATGAGTAAGCCTTCTCCCTTCCCAGCTCCTAATCCTTCCGTTGCTTTTCCTGATTCTTGCTCCGCAGGGCCCTTCCCGCCGAGCTCACGGAGATGACTAAGGAGCCATCCCCCTTGTCTCCGCCCTTTCCACCATCTTCGAGCACTCCGAGCAGCAGAGCCCTTGTGGTGAGGCCGGTTGGAGAGACGAACCATCCTGAGGTGCATCGCGACCCTGTGCGCCTCGCGACCTTTCTTCGCGAGCCTTCTCGTGGCATAGCCAGCCTGCCGTGGACTTCTCGTCTGGTCGTGGGCCGTGATTGGCTGGGGTACTCCCTGCGCTCTTCATTTGGGGATGGACTGGCTCCAGGCCGGGCTTCTAGCGAGGCGTGCCCTGTCGCCTCGAGGGCGCCAGCCCCCAGCCCCCTGCTCGGAGGGGGAGTGTTGATTCGTGCCCTCTGGCGCTCGCTTGGGGCGGATGATGGTGTGGAAGACGTACTCGAGCGCACCCGGGAGTGTCGCGCTCTTCGCCAAGGGTTTCTTTGGAGGGCGGCTGACGCGGTGAGCCTGCTTGGTGAAGAGCTTGCTGATGAGGACGCGTGCCTTGAGGCCGAGGGCCTGCGCCTGGTTGCAGAGAGGCGCGAGCTGAAGGCGGTTGTCGCCCTCGCGCGCTATCAGCGCAATCTTGACGATGAGGAGGCCAAGGCGTTGCTGGCGGCCTCTCGGGAGGTCCGTTCCCGGGCCGTCGAGGAGGCCCGGGAAGCTGACCAGCGGCGAGAGGCGACGGAGGAGCGGACGCCAGAACTCCTGGCCCGGTGCCTCTCACTGGAGGAGCAGGTGGAGCTGCGCGAGGTGGCCCTCGCGTCGATGAAGGTGGCTTCAGGCGACCCAGCGGAGCTCCAGAAGCATGAGGAGGCGCTGACGCTGGAAGCCGCTGAACGCGCACGCGAGTATGAACGCCTGTAGACAAGGGAGCGCTTGGTGATGCAGGCGGAGGATGATGTCGCTGCGCGGGAAGCCCGTGTTCTGGAGGAGGTCAGACGTTGGGTGGCGACGCGCACTTGAACCTCGAGCGCAAGTTCGAGGAGAGGCTGGGGTTGATCCGGACCGAGGCTGAAGGTAGGACCGCTGTCTTGAGGGTCAAGCTGGAGGAAGCGACGCGGCGGGTCGATGCTTTGCGGGCCGCACTTGAGGTGGCGCAGGGGGAGTCAACTACCTCCCATGCCGAGGTGCTTCTCCTTCGCCAACGGGTTGACGAGGCTGAGGCCGTCGCGCGCCAGAATGCGGACGAGATACACCAGCGGCGGATCCTGGAGCATGAGCATGGCCCCATGCTCACCACGCTTCGGGAGAGAGCCAACACAGCCTTGGGTAACATCTGCGAGGCGGCTGTTGGCGAGCCGCAAACAGTTAACTACGCCGGCAGCCTTCCGTTCTTCACCGACGTGGTGATGCAGCTGGAGGCGCGGTCGGTCAGAGCCGACAGGTTGGTGGAGGAGAGGAGCCGCGCCCTGCTCGGGCGCGCCTTTTCTCGCGTCTTTAGCCATCTCCAGAACATGGATCCCCACTTCGACTTGGACGCTGCCATCGCCCCAGTCCCCCAGGCCGTCCGGGACGACCTGGTGCACTGGGTGGAAGACAACATGGATGCTCTCATCAGGGCCTTCGCTTCAGATAACAACGACGCGATCGTGGCCGCCGATAAGGGCGGCGTGGTGAACGGTCCTGGCGCCGCTGATGGCAACGCAGAGGGCGATGGCGAGGCCAGCGATGCCAGCAACAGTTCGGGCGGTGCTCCTGAGGATGCATTGGGGGATTTATCCGACTGACGGCGTATCGTTCCTGTCTCCTTACCCTGCATGAGTAGAACTCAGGTTTTGACCTGATGGTTGTAAGAGCATTTTGGGAGGGGGTGCCCCACATGTAAAACTCATGTTCAGCGTACTAGTGGATGCTACATCACCCGTACGCCCGCGCCAAGTGGTTGGCCAGGCGACGAGCCGGCTGGCTAGTTTACCTTTGTCCCGTGTGGGCCCTGAGATAGCTTGTGGGAGGCTGTGGTGTCTCGAGTGTCTCCTGATTGAATCCGTAGGATCCGCAGTAGAAGCCTCCTGAGAGGATACGACGGCGACAGTCTGGGCTGCACGCAAGCTAGGCCAGACCCGGCTCGCGAGGGGCTCACGAGGGGAGGCAGCTGAGGCGAAGTGGTAACCGAAACGCGAGAGATTGCTCGAACGAGACTAAGCACTCCTTCCCCAAACACACGCAAATCTCAAATTCGAGTCCAACTTAAATCCAGCGGGGGAAAGCGACAACCAAGGGAAAAGCAATGAAAGCAGAAAAAAGGCCGCGTCCGGCACCTAGTCTAGTCTTGGACATCTTCTCACTAGCGCGGAGCTAAGTGCCGCCACTGGGCGTGGGAGGGAGCCCTAGGGCCTGAGGTCGGCACCCCTGAGACTCCGGGGCGTGTACAGCCCCACTCATTAATACGTGAGAGTGTCACGGTGCGGCGAGCTTCACAGGCACTGGGCCTTCTTCACAGATACCGGCCTTGCTTCATATCGCTAGACGAGGGCCCCGCCTTGCGCCACACTCTAGTCCCATCAACAACGACCGGAAACCAGGACGCCGCCGATGAGGTAGAGCGGTCGCCAGCGGTTCCCCTGACGACCACGGGTCCTCCGCCAGGGGCATGCCCTGAGGCACCTCCCTAGCAGAGGGCCTACCTCCTGAGAATGCCTTGCTCCGAACGCCACGGTGGTGATGCCGGATCCCGGCTGCTCTCCTGCAGCCCTCGACGCCCTCCTCCTGAGGGGTAGGAGACCGCGGGAGTGGGGCAGTTGCTTGCTGCAGCGACCTGCACCTCCTGTGATCCATGATTAGCGTGTGCCTGCTCCTGAGGAATTAGCGGTACCCGATAATCGTCGTTTCCAGCATGGCCGGTGGGGCCGTCCCGGGGCTCCTGGAAGAGCTCAGCTTCTGGCGCCTCATCCCCCCAGCTTGGGCTGAGGAGCGAGCCTTGTTCGCCCTCATGCGGGTGCCCTTGGTCCATCATGTGGGGCACGTATTCTTCTGGGGCCGCCATCCCGAAGGCCGCGCCATAGCGCTCCACGTGCCATGCAGCTCTGCTTGATGCACCCACCTGGGGGTGGTAGCGCGGCGGCCCACCGGGGCCATGGGTCACGACGAGTCCTTCGCTGGCCGGAGGCGGAGTCAGCGCTGCCGCTGGCCCGGTGCTGACAGCTTCGCTGGTGTTGGGGTAGCCTTGGAGCCCGCGGGCGCGCGTGGAGCCCCCGCGCAGGCCGCCCTGGACCTAAGATGGGAGCTGGGTGCAAAAGGGGTGAGTCCCCGAGGCGGAAAAGCCCAGGAGCTCTACCACCCGCTTTAGCAGTAGGTCGCGGCCGCCTTCCATCAGCCTGCACTGCAGCAGATCTCGGGCCACTGTGAGCGCGGCCCTTGAGTTCGCCTGCTCCCGGCGGGTGTACAACGTCGTGGCCGCGGCGTGATTGGAGGCCCTTGCTGCCGACCACGCCTGCTGCGGTGTGAGAGCTGTCGGAGCCTGTCCGCGTCGCCCACGGCCCGCAGCGCCCTGCGGACCACGAGCTGCCTGGGGCATGGGGTCTCCAGGGGCGAGCGGCTCTGCTCGGGCGGGCCAAGCCGCCCAGGGATCAGGGTTGCCCGCCTGGTCGCCGGATGAGGGAGTCCTGGACTAGGGGGTGTCCGGACAGCCGGACTATCAATATCCGCCGGACTCCCAGACTACGAAGATAGAAGATTGAAGACTCCGGCTCGTGTCCGGAAGGTACTTTCCTTGGCGTGGAAGGCAAGCTTGGCAATACGGATATATAGATCTCCTACCATTGTAGCCGACTCTGTGTAACCCTAGCCTCTCCGGTGTCTATATAAACCGGAGGGCCTTAGTCCGTAGGACGAACATACATCTCAACAATCATACCATAGGCTAGCTTCTAGGGTTTAGCCTCCTTGATCTCGTGGTAGATCTACTCTTGTACTACCCATATCATCAATATTAATCAAGCAGGACGTAGGGTTTTACCTCCATCGAGAGGGCCCGAACCTGGGTAAAAACATTGTGTCCCTCGTCTCTTGTTACCATCCGCCTAGACGCACAGTTCAGGACCCTCTACCCGAGATCCGCCGGTTTTGACACCGACATTGGTGCTTTCATTGAGAGTTCCTCTGTGTCGTCGCCGATAGAGCGGATGCCTTTACCCGTCTTCAAAGACGGTGTTTTTGCCGGAGGGGCCTTGGCCGCCGGCCAAACTATCCGGCTTGGTGGCTTTCTTATGACCGCCTGTCCGGTCGCCGCTTCGGCAATGACTTCTCAAGTCGTCGGAAGCAATCTTCGCGTCAGCCCTAAAGCTGCCGAACAGTTAGATCCAATTGAGCTCTCGTCTGTTAACGAGCTCTTGGATCGCATCGCCGCCCTGGGAGTCGCTACGGACTACAATCAGATTGGGCTTAAAACCGATCTGAGAGAGATTAACTCTCCCCAGGCCACCCACCACGTCGAAGTGGTAGAGGAACAACTCGGCAATTCTTTGACAGTGTTGAAAACAATCCGTGTCCGGATTCCCGAACCCTCCATGCCGGATTCCCGCGGAGGGACGGACTTTGATCGAGCATTGAACCTAAAATCATGCGTCGCTCCGGACTCGTTGGACTGTCTCCAGCAAACCAAGCTTCCGAATTCGGAAGCCCCTCGGCCTTTGAGCCCAAAGATGGGCAGGGATCCGGATTTTATTCCACCCACCCGCCCAGACATATGCGATCTATCTCTAATACGGCAAGAGCCTTCAGAAACAGTACATCACTACTGGGCCAGATTCCTCCTGGTTATGGACAGGATAAAGGACTGCCGAGAGGAAAATGCAATATCAATCTTCTGCAATAACTGCACGGACAAGGGAATATTAAACGCCATAGATCGTCGCAAAATTACGCGCTTCACCGATCTGGCATCCATTGTACGAAAGTACTGTGCGATGGAGAGTTTCCGGAAAACCTAAAATCAATTTTGGGATAATCCGGCCCCAAACCCAGTCCGCAGTAAAAGGGCGCCTTACAATCTGGCCCCAGATGCAAAAATGAAAAAACAAAAACCCAGCAAGGGAAACAGAACCGTACTGGAGGGATGGCTCGATGGACCCTGCAAACTTCATAGTACAGAGGGAGCCGTCCCAACACATAGCCTTCGAGCATGTTGGATATTATGGCAGGTGGCCAAAAGTGGCGAAGAGCTTCTAGCTCCGAGAAGCCAGTCCAACAATACCAGCACGGTATCAGCAGTCTTCGAGACTTTCGCATCAAATAATATGCGAAAACGAACAATCCGCGAACTCGCCGAAGTCTACCAAGTAGCAACAGCAAACCCATGGAGCGACACAGCTATTACTTTCAACGCCAGCGATGAGCCCAAATTCCGAACAACCAGAGCACCAGCTGCACTGGTACTTAGTCCCATAGTGGACGGCTTTCGACTGACAGAAGTCCTCATGGATGGCGGCAGCGGACTAAACCTCATTTACGAGGAAACTCTGCGGAAAATGGAAATCGATTGGAGCCGTATTGAGCGAAGCAGCACAACCTTCAGAGGAATAATCCCTAGCCGGGAAGCACGCTGCACCGGAAAAATCACACTCGATGTGGTGTTCGGCTCTCCAGACAATTACAGATCCGAAGAAGTCACGTTCCAGGTGGCCCCGTTCAGCAGCGGCTATCAAGCCATATTAGGACGAGAGCCATTCACAATTTTTCAAGCAATACCTCATTACGGGTACATGAAGCTCAAAATGCCTGGGCCCAGCGGAATAATCACTCTCGTTAGTGATCCGGACATAGCACTCCGCGCCGAAAACAAGACAGCCGCACTAGCCCTCGAGGCACTATCCGAAGCCTTAGCGGCAGAGGAACTCACCGCGCTGCGCTCTACGGTAAACAGGGACGATGTGATACTTGATAAAAGATCCAAGTCCACCTCCTTCAAACCAGCAGACGAGATAATAAAATTTCAGGTCCACCCAACGGACCCGACAAAGACGGCTTCCATCGGGGCACAGTTGAACCCCGAAGTTGATGCCGCACTGCGCGAATTCCTTCGGGAAAATTGGGACATCTTTGCCTGGCATCCCTCGGACATGCCCGGAATCCCTCGCAGGTTGGCAGAACACAGCCTAAACATCCTAAAAGGATTTAAGCCAGTCAAACAGGCTCTTCGACGATTTTCCGATCCCAAAAGACAGGCAATGGGAGAAGAGCTAGCCAAGTTATTGGAAGCCGGATTCATTAGAGATATCAAACATCCGGACTGGCTAGCAAATTTGGTGATGGTACCAAAGAAGGATAAATCCTGGCGCCTCTGTGTCGACTTCAAAGACCTCAATAAGGCTTGCCCAAAGGATCCCTTCCCCCTCCCCCGCATCGATCAAATTATCGATGCCACAGCAGGACACGATTCGTTGTGCTTCCTGGATGCATACTCTGGCTATCATCAAATCAAGATGGCGGAAGCAGATCAAGCCGCAACGGCATTCATCACTCCATACGGACCATTCTGCTTCAACACGATGCCCTTCGGACTTAAAAACGCCGGCGCAACATATCAGCGCATGATTCAAACATGTCTGGCCACCCAGATCGGCAAAACAGTCAAGGCATACGTATACGACGTAGTCGTCAAAACAAAACACGTCGAAACTTTAGTAGACGATTTGAGGCTCACATTTGACAACCTTAGAGCATATGACATCAAGCTGAATCCGGAAAACTGTGTTTTCGGTGTACCAGCCGGAAAGCTGCTGGGCTTCATCGTATCCGGTAGAGGAATTGAAGCAAATCCGGCCAAAATCCGGGCTCTGTCACAGTTGGATATTCCAAAGGACCTCAAGCAAATACAAAAATTAACAGGATGCGTGGCCGCTTTAAGCCGTTTTATCTCCCGTTTAGGAGAGAAGGCGTTGCCCCTTTATCGCCTCCTAAGGCGCACCGAACACTTCGAGTGGACGGATGCCGCCACTGCCGGACTCGAAGAAATAAAGGCCATATTGGCAACAAATCCGGTCCTGGCTGCGCCCACTCTGGGCGAACCAATGTTGTTATATATCGCAGCAACACATCAAGTTGTAAGCGCTGTCCTCGTCGTCGAACGAGCGATAGAAGGGCATAAATTCCCTCTTCAAAAACCAGTGTATTACGTATCCACTGTGTTAACCCCCTTCAAATCCCGTTACCCGCACTATCAGAAGATAGCATATGCGGTGTTCATGGCGTCTCGGAAGCTCCGGCACTACTTTCAAGAGTGTTCGATAACAGTGGCCTCTGAAGTACCACTCAATGACATTATAAATAACCGCGACGCAACGGGCAGGATTGCAAAATGGGCCATTGAGCTCTTGCCATTCGACATAACTTACAAACCTCGACGAGCCATAAAGTCACAAGTTTTGGCTGACTTCGTCGCCGAATGGACTGAAGCCGAACTCCCTAAAGAGTACGGCGCATACTCCAATTGGACTATGCATTTCGACGGCTCCAAAATGTTGGCCGGACTGGGGGCTGGCGTCGTATTGACGTCCCCCACTGGAGATACTGTCCAGTATGTACTTCAAATAATGTACACAGACTCCAACAATGCAGCCGAATACGAGGCCCTATTACATGGTCTCCGGATGGCGGTCTCCATGGGCATTCAATGCCTAGAGGTGCGCGGGGATTCAAACCTTGCAATATCCCAAATAAATGGAGACTTTGACGCCAAGGATCCGAAAATGGCAGCATATCGCAATGCTGTCCTGAAAATGTCAGCTCGGTTTGAAGGACTCGAATTCCATCACATAGCCCGAGATAATAACCAAGCGGCCGACGTCCTGGCACGCATCGGTGCGAAACGTGATGCTGTCCCTCCAAATATCTTCCTGGAATGGCTCTTCAAGCCATCCGTACTATGGGAAGAGGAGCCCGGTAGCCACAAACCGGAGAAACCCGCACCAACCGGTGATTCAGCAGATGACATAACACCCTCCGCCCACGTTATAATGGCAGTAATCGCCGCGTGGACAGAACCTTTCCTAGCCTACTTACTTAGGCAGGAACTTCCCGAAGACCAAAATGAGGCCCGCTGCATAGTCCGGCGATCGAAGGCCTACAAGGTCCATGAGGGAGAACTTTATAAGAAAAGTACTACCGGAGTCCTTCAAAGGTGTATCTCCGAAGAAGAAGGGCGAAACCTCCTGGCTGAAATCCATGCCGGACTAGGCGGACACCACGCAGCAGCCCGGGCCCTGGTAGGAAAGGCATTCCGTACAGGATCTTATTGGCCGACGGCTCGGGCAGATGCACAGGACTTGGTCCAGCGATGCGTTGGTTGTCAGCTCTTTGCTAATCAGAGCCATATGCCACCCACCGCCCTCAAAACCATACCCATTACCTGGTCGTTCGCAGTCTGGGGGCTTGACATGGTTGGACCCCTTAAAGGGGGAGCCCACAGGAAAAAGTACCTATTGGTCATGGTGGACAAGTTCACCAAATGGATAGAGGCCAAACCGGTCAAAACGGCAGAGTCCGGACCAGTGATAGACTTTATATCAGAGGTGGTACACCGTTACGGAGTCCCCCACAGCATCATCACCGACAACGGCACGAACTTCACGGCCGACGAGGTTAAGTCATGGTGCAAAAATATGGGCATCAAGCTCGACTATGCGTCAGTCTATCACCCTCAAACCAACGGTCAAGTGGAAAGAGCAAATGGTCTAATCATGAGTGGCATCAAACCCAGACTAGTGAGGTCACTCACTAAATCCGACACCCAATGGGTCGAGGAGCTCGACTCCGTACTCTGGGGGCTGCGGATAACACCTAACCGTACTACCGGATTCACACCATTTTTTATGGTATACGGCGCAGAGGCTGTCTTGCCCTGCGACATTATTCATGACTCACCTTGAGTGCGCATGTATTAGGAAAGAGAGGCCGAGCTAGATCGGCAGGACAGCTTGGACACATTGGAGGAAGAACGTGACGTCGTGAAGGCTCGTTCCGCATTCTATCAGCAGCAGGCCCGAAGATATCAAAGCAGAGAAGTACGAGCCAAGACTTACAACGTTGGCGAACTAGTTCTACGCCTGCCGGACAAGAAAAAGGACAAGCTCAAGCCCAGATGGGAAGGCCCCTTCATTATTGATCAAGTACTGACCGGCGGAGCATACCGTCTACGAAATGCGTCGGACAACCGACTCGAGCCGAACCCATGGAACGCAGCGCGACTCCGACGATTCTATGCCTAGCGCCGGACTAAGAGTTCGTCCCCTTCCCCTGTCCAACCTTTTATATTTTGGTTGTCTTTTGTTTCTCTTTTTATCCTTTTAACTTAAAAGCCCTTCGGGGCCTATTTTCGCATTCTTTGCATACGCACGATGTGCCATCCGCACTCGTTATTCCTGGGGGCTTCTTTTACAGAAGCTCAATTATACGGGTTTTATACCCAACACATGTGTCAAGCTTCCACATGTACCTTTTACTCGCCATTATATGCATCGATATGACTTAAGTTTTGGCCAAGCTGGGTTGCCTGGCTCCTGTGCTTACCCCTACGTTCCCGATTGTTCGGCTAGGAGGTAAAGGGAGCACCTCTGCGATTGTTATTGCCGGGTCAGCCGGATGTGTACCTCAGACTGGGTGAAGCCGAAAGCTAGCGTTCTTAAGGGAATATTCGGTCGGTGATTTAAAAGATGAATTTTTGCTTATTTATCTATCTGCCCCCAGATGTTTTACTGCTCTATTGGCAGTCCGGACATGCACTTTAGGGCATGCCTCCCCAGCGAAAGGAACCCTTAACGGAACTATTCTCCCTGGAAGATGTTTCTTACTAACCATGTAATATAACATAACTAGTTGGGCACTTGTCTGATAAAGCACTAATGACCCCTACGCCTGGTCTCCATGCATACCACGGTTGTTTCTTAACCAAAAAGGTATTCGGACACACTCCGGACTCTAGGGTCCCGAGGTCGAAGCGAAAAGGTCGGCAAAGACAAACGATCTACAATCCGGCTAGAAGGCATTTCACATGTCATTTTAAAGGATAACATACATTGTCAAGTTTATTGATTGTATTCCTCCTCAATCCCGTCTAACAGGCTGTCTAGTTTACAGTCCCGTTGGGAAAATTTAGCAGCCAACTCTACTTGGCTGTACACTAAACTTACAGGGATCTCCTTCCCATCGGGCCCTACCGGGCCAACTTCGGCTATATGGTTGAGGTCCGCCTGTTGTACCGCGTCTTCACCATGGCCCACGCCTCCCTGGCACCTTGACGGCAAGCCGAAATCTTCCACAAATGGAAGCGCTGCCGCACTCCCTGCAGCTTCTCCGCAAGCTCCCCGAGGCTCTCGGGCAGGGTGAGGGCTGGCCATAAAGCCTGAACGGCGCCACTCATTGCCTGCCAAACTCGTTCGAGTAGTTGCAACAGTTCGGGAAGTGGATCACCCATAGTTATGGGTATCTCCTCTGCAGGACGACCCGTGAGTATACCTACAAGACATATCATGTCAAATTACTTCCTCTCCGAACTCTTCTTTTCAAAAGATTTCGCTCAAGCACTTACTATATATGCCGCGACGAAGCCGTTGATTCTCCTTGACGGAGCCGGACAGCTCGTCCTGTGCGCCTTTCAGCTCTTCCCCGAGCTTGGCATTGGCATCTTGGAGCTTGTTCCTCTCCTGCTGAACCCTATTCAGCACACTCTCGCCGGCCTTTAGCTGGCGCAGCAAGGCTTGCCTGTCCGGATCTTGTCCGGCGGTACCTGCAGTGTCATTATTAGACTCACGCGCACGCCACACAGCGCTTATACTTATTAATAAAAATGTGTTACCAGGGGGGGTGTTTCCGTCTCCTCCTGCGGCAGCAAGTGCGGCCTCAAGTCGGGCCTTGCAATCTTGCAGCTCCCGAGACAGCTGGGCGTTCTTCTTGTTAAGTGCCTGAAATTTACAATGATCCTTAAATCAGTTAACATAACTAATTTAAGTCTCGGGGGCTACTGGTGTATACAACCATTAAAATTCCCTTACCCGTATGTCCTTAACATACTGCTCCGTGGCTCTGGTAAAACCATTTTGAGCAGCACGGAGATGCGCGTCCCCTGCGTTAAAGGCATCCAATGCCTCAGGGGAAAAGCACGCTTCTTGAAATACTGTCCGGCGACGTCTATGATTTATAGCGCTCTCCACCTCAGACTTGGTGGCGGACAGTCTGTCGGTATCCTCCGTTGGAGCAGGATCCGATTCGCGTCTTGCGCTTGCCTCCCCCTCCAGTCCGGGCGCTGGAGCCTGGCCGGTGTGTATTGGATCAGCAATTCCTGCGCTCGCAGTCCGGCGAGCGCTTTTTCTCCTATAGAGATCATGAGCACTCAGGCGTTTCCTCGGAACGTTGCTCTAAAAATTTGAATACGAGCTATACCTTTGCGGCGACGTTTCCGTCCGCGCTGCGCTCCTTTTCCGCCTGCTGGACCGGACTGGCCTCTGTTGGTCAGCCGCCGCGGGCTCGGCTTCCTGCCATAAAGGCGCTTCTTGCGAAATAGCATCGTTCGCGAGTGTCAGAAGGAGGCAGGGAAGAGATACGGGTGTACGGACTTCGGTCGCAGTCACCTGTGAAGCCAAATTCAGTCCGGGGTAGTCCGCCGTAATGGCGACCAAAGCATTGTCTATGCTGAGTTGGTGATACACCCCGTCGATCAGCTCCACCTCGATGTCCAGATCCTCCTCGGAGGCCGGACCCAGTGATCCTTCTGGATCCTCGGGTTGTGGAGCAGGACTCACCATGTCCTCCACAGTCCGGCGTAGACCCTGCGCCGAAGACATAATGTAAGAAGCTTAAACTTCGAAGACACGGGTAAAGCCCTTTGAGGTGTTCGCTTACCCATCCTCTAGGGTTGATCATGGAAAACCCCTCCAGAGGGTTCGGGCGAAGGAAGTCCTCCTTCTCCCCCTTGTACAGACCGGACAGGATCTTCACCAGATCCTCGGTCGAATCCGGCCCTTTGCGGCCGTGCCGGGTAGCATCGTCCTCCCCGTTGAAATCCCACATGGGGTGGCCCCTGTATTGCAGCGGCTGCACCCCCCGCTTGATGCACGTTGCCATGACTCCAATCATGGTCAAGCTGGAATGAGCCATTAATCTTATCTGGCCCATCAAGTAATGAACGCTCTTGTCTTCCTCCAAACGGGGGCTCCGCGGGCGCCAGCTGAGGCATTTCTTCAAAGGAGCAGCATCAAACTCCGGGAGGCCGATCCGAACTGGGTCAGGCAGCGGGGCGTCCCCAATATAAAACCACTCCTAGGGCCAGTCTTCGGGCGCCTTCTTGGGAGTGCCGGATAGGTATCCGGTTCCGGCGATGCGCCATATTTCGGCGCCGCCAACTTGATATATGGACCCCTGGTAAGAACGGGGTACGAGGCAAAACAGCCTCTTCCACAATGCGAAATGGGGCTCGATGCCCAGGAATAGCTTGCAAAGAGCTACGTAGCCCGCGATATGCAGCACAGAGGCGGGCGTGAGGTGGTGGAGCTGGAGTCCGTAGAACTTCAGGAGCCCGCGGAGGAACGGATGTATTGGAAATCCGAGCCCCCTTATCAGATAGGGGACGAAACACACTCGCTCCCCCTTGTTGGGGCTTGGGGTGTCCTCCGCCTGCCTCCCACCTTGATAAGTAACCAGTCTGGCTCGGACTGGAACCATGAAGGCCGGAGGAAGAAATCCCTCCGTTTGGAGCTTCACTAGCTCATTGTGCGAGATAGAGCACCTCCTCCAACTCCCCGGCGGTGGGCTAGGAGCGCGTGAAGAAGAGCCGCATTGACGATCCATGGTGGAATGGATTTCTAGGTCTGAGGCGCTTCGATGAAGTATACGCGGGAGGAAGATGGTGCGGTTTGGATCTGGATTCTAGCCTCTTTAATAGGCGGACAACTCGCACAATTAGGGGGTGAAATGCAAAAGGCACCCTGACTTTTCGCATTCGTGCGACGTGTGGAAGGGGGCCATAATTTGGCGTAGAAACCAAGGAGCACAGTATTCAAGATGAAGCAGGACACTATTCGGCAGGTACATGGGATTTGAAGGGAGAACACGCCTTGCAACGCCGAAGACTACAAGCACGCTGGATTTATCGTCATTGAAGCCTGGTTCGGGGGCTACTGAGGGAGTCCTGGACTAGGGGTGTCCGGACAGCCGGACTATCAATATCCGCCGAACTCCCAGACTACGAAGATAGAAGATTGAAGACTCCGGCTCGTGTCCGGAAGGTACTTTCCTTGGCGTGGAAGGCAAGCTTGGCAATACGGATATGTAGATCTCCTACCATTGTAACCGACTCTGTGTAACCCTAGCCTCTCCGGTGTCTATATAAACCGGAGGGCCTTATTCCGTTGGACGAACATACATCTCAACAATCATACCATAGGCTAGCTTCTAGGGTTTAGCCTCCTTGATCTCGTGGTAGATCTACTCTTGTACTACCCATATCATCAATATTAATCAAGCAGGACGTAGGGTTTTACCTCCATCGAGAGGGCCCGAACCTGGGTAAAAACATTGTGTCCCTCGTCTCTTGTTACCATCCACCTAGACGCACAGTTCGGGACCCCCTACCCGAGATCCGCCGGTTTTGACACCGACACCGGACATGGTGATGACAATGCGACGGGACGCGAAGTGGCAGAAGGCGGATCCTGGCGCACCCCTACCTGGCGCGCCAAATGTCGGATTTCGGGTTCCGGCAGACCCTTGAGGTTCGAACACGGGGGTGCGCATGGAAATTTCACCCTCTACCTACCTACTCCTCGCCGCCTCACTAGGATCTAAGCTACGGAAGGAACAACACAAGACACACAGAGTTTATACTGGTTCAGGCCACCATTGCGGTGTAATACCCTACTCCAGTGTGTGGTGTGGTGGATTGCCTCTTGAGCTGATGATGAACAATACAAGGAAGAACAGCCTCACGAGGGTCTGTTCTTGGCTGGTGCGATGAACTACTAGGGGGAGTTCAGTCGCTCTCTATACTGGTTTCCTGGTGAGGATCCTCTCTTTTCTACCTTGTGGTGGCTAGTCCTATTTATAGGAAGAGGCCCTGGGCCTCCTTCCAAATATTGAGCGGGATGGGCGCCAACAATTGGCCATTTTGATGGGGAACATCGGGTACACCTATCCTGACTAAAGTTGGTCCTCGCCTGTCAAAGGCTCTGGTGGTGACGCCTGCTTGGGCTCCACAATGACTTCCTCCCTGCCGTTGGGCGGGTCTTGGTCTTGTTGCACCGAAATGGATGCCTTTGCTTGATGCTCTCGCCTGCGCTTGCTCCCTTTGCACCAAAGAGGAAAGGAGGACACTGCGCGGGCTGGCACCCGCCTGGCGCCCTTGGTCGTCATGGCTTGCGTCATTGGCACCTCGTGAGGTACCCTGCCTTGATCTCTCCGCCTCCTCATGAGCCAGCCTGATGTGGCCATGCCTTAGGAAGCTCCTTGTCGTCCGCCCCGCGAGGCTTGGCCCCTCGCGAGAGTCTTAAGCTTGTGTTGATGAAGATGGGCCGTGCTGGGCCCCCCTTTGATCCACGCCGTAGGCCGCAGGCAGGCAAGTCTGGGGACCCCCGTTCCCAGAACACCGACAGTCGGGGAAGCGACATCGCGCCATTCGGCCTCCTCTTATGGTGGGAGAACGAATACTCATGTGGCTCCGGCTGGCTCTGCACCCTCACGAACGGCACACCATACTCGATCGATTCGTTATGCTCTGGGTGCTCGACCTTCGACCTGTACGCCCACCACCTCTGCCTCACTGTCGCCTCGGGCGAATCTGTCTGCTCCATCGCCCATAGGAGATACTCGATGAACTCGAAGAACTGCGGCGTGACTGCCGCCGAGGAGTACATGTACATCGCTGCCCTCATCGCCGCCGTCTTGCTCTTTCGCATACATTGCCACATGGCCCGCACCGTCCTCGAAATCTCCCACTCATTGTCAAGCCAACTAAGGATCTCCTTCAACCTGGCTAACTTTGCCTGGTCGCCGCCAGCGATCTGCCTGATTCGCTGCTGCATCCTCTCCATAGATGTCGTTCTGAGTGGTCCGGTGCTAGCTTTGGAAGATGGGAGGAGAGACGGTGTTCTTGCAATAGAGAAGAGGGAGAGGAGAGGAGGTGGTTTTGGAATGAAGATGATGGAGAGGAGAGGAGGTGGTTTTGCAATGGAGAGAAGATCAAAAGAGGGAGAGGCGAGACGGTGGTTTTGGAATGGAGATGATGGAGAGGAGAGGAGGTGGTTTTGGAATGGAGATGATGGAGAGGAGTGGAGGTGGTTTTGCAATGGAGAAGATTAGAAGAGGGAGAGGCGAGACGGTGGTTTTGGAATGGAGATGATGGAGAGGAGAGGAGGTGGTTTTGCAATGGAGAAGAGGGAGAGGAGCATGCGACAGCGATTTAGGATTGGGCGACAGGGCGGCGCGCTGTGACTGGATCAAAATCAAAATCAATTTACCCTTCAATTAAGAAAGCGACCCCAAATTAACTAGTCACCCTTTTATTCTAGGTCATAATTGACCATGATTTTCGCACATAAAATATATGTTATATGTTGCAAAAATAATATAATTTGAAAGTACATTCAGATACGAACAAACGATACAATTTTTGGTGACATGCATTCACATTTTGCTTGTCACATACAGTACGTGGTCAAACTTTTACCCAAAATACGCAAAACAACAAAAAAATACTTCCAAGACCAGCGCCGCTCTTTCGCTCTTCTCCTCTTAAACCACCGCCGCTCCTCTCCTGTTCCAATCTAAATCCAGCGCCGCTCCTCTCCTCTTCCATTTCAAAACCACCGCCCCTCCTCTCCTGTTCCAGTCCAAAACCAGCATCGCTCCTCTCCCGTTCTAATCCAAAACCAGCGCCGCTCCTCTCCTCTTCCATTCAAAAACCACCGCCGGCGAGTGAAGGTGCTGTGAAGAAGTAGATCGATGGAGGAGTACAACCGATACATGAGGATCGCAGACGGCGACCCTGTGAAGCTAGCTAGGATGTTGGAGATATAGTCTTGGTTTGACAACAAGGACCAACTAGCGGCGACGGCGACATCCATGGCCAAATATTTGCAACAGAGCGAAAAGGCGGCGATACTCCCGGAGGGAGTCGCGCCGGAGTACATAGAGCTGCTCCTCTGGGCCATGGAGCAAACAGATTCACCGAATCCGATCGTGAGGGAGCGGTGGTGGGAGTATCGATCCCAGATGGAGCATCCACCAGAGATTGAAGGATCGAGCATCTACAGGGTGCCGTTTGTGAGGGTGTCCTGCCAGAGCGAGACGATGGAGTCTTCGTCGACCGAACCCAACTGCAAGAGGAGAAAAGCAGTTGGCCCGACGATGCTTCCCCGCCATCGTCTCCCTCGCCGTTCACATCTTCTCATGGGGCGGCTGTCTGCCGCCGAGGAATAGGAGGGGACTGCCCCCCAGCCCAATAGTCGGGCAGGTTGTGAATTGTCAGGAGGAGCTTAGGGTTGTCAGTATTTGCAGGTTGTGAATTGTGTTTTCTGTTGTGGATTTTGAGAGTACTTTCAGATATGAATGTCTTTTGAATTTCAGATTTGCAGTATTGAGCATATGAAGAATTTTATGAATTCTAGAGATCTATTTTTAGCACTTCAAAAAATGCAGTTTCATAGGAGTATAAAAGTGCATACGGGAAGAAACTGCAAGTTTCAGTTTCAGATAAGAAACTGCAAGTTCAGTTTCAGATAAGAAACTGCAACTTTCAGAGGCAGAGCATTTATATTAACACAGCCTTTTCAAACAGGGTTAACATCATGTTGGAAGTTTTATTCGTGGTCGAAAATGGAACTACCAGCCAGTTAACATCATGCTGATCAACATTCATGCATAGCACATCTTCATATGATGCACAGTCAAAATTCCAACACAATGTTGAGTGTGCGAAACACAGAGAAAATGAGGGACAGGGTTTTGGCAAGTGTTGGACGTGGTTTTGGGCTGCCCCGTCTAGGCTTTCATTTTTAACATGCGCAGCCCACGACCTCGGATGGGAGGGCCTGTTTGTATTTTCTTAGGGCCGTCTTGTATCGACCGGCCTATGGACCTCCCATCCGAGTTTTTATTTTTGGCAGCCCAATTTATGTATTTTTTTGAAGAAAACGCAGAGTTCTGTTCTATTTTTCTATATAAGAATAGGAACGCCAGGTACAACTTATGTTTCCCTTTTAACTATATTATATTTATTTAAATTATTTTATATGTTATTATATATTAGTTTTATTGTCATCAGATATTTAACAGATACTTACATATGTAAGAAAACAATATCCCACATCTTATTAACTTATAAAAATAATTTCTTAACAAATAAAATCCTGGATTGTTTTGGCACGAAAATCCTAGTGATTGTGTATAAAAGCTTGGTAAGATTTAAGGACGAATGTAATGATATCACTTATTATTTAAATATATTTATAACAAAATGCTCAGCCCTTTTTTTTTATTTTTTGATAACATTGCTGGCCCAACCCAACATTATAATTAGAATCAGCCCAGCAAAATCGTGTATCTAGGTAAAGTGCAAATGGCCTGTAATTTTTTAGGAAATAAAATAAATGGGCCACATGAAAGCTACATTGATTGTTCACCTAGCCCAGCTAATGGCTGTAATTCAAAAAAAAGATCAAATTGACTGTAAATTCTACCACGCAATAAAAAAGACTGTAAATTCTGAAAAAATGGGTTGAATACGTGCCACATTTTTGGAGGCTGAAATGTGGGCCAATAGGCCGAAGCCAACGCAAGTCGTTGTAAATTTAGTCAACAAATGATTCTGACATGTTAGCCGTTGGATTTACATCCAACGGCCGGCATCCATCTTCAATCTCTCGTCTTCTTCCTCCAGCGCCGCCGGGACCACCTCTCGCCTCCTGCTACTAGCAGCTCGGCTTAGCACGCTTCGCTATGAAGCGCTACTCCACCGTTGGCCAGGCCATCCCTCCAACTCTCCACACCTCCTGTTCTTCTCCACCGACTGCCGAACCACACCGCACTAGAACCAGTTAACCCTCGTACACCTCTCCGTCTGCGACTCTACTCCCGCGTCTTCCCATCTCCGGCTCGTTGCTGTCCGGGGCCTCGCCGTCGTCCACCACCTTGGATGTGCTCAGTGCGGCGTGGTCAACGTGGTCAACAAACGGCACCATCGAAAGTAGACTGTGCGTGGAGAGGCTGACAGCTGGGTCCACGGCCGCACACAAGGAAATGCCTCCTTATTACGTGCAAAATAATGATTCCTCCACTTGACATATGGGACCCACCGGAAGGGCCTTTGTATTTCGCGAAAAAAACGTGCCCCCGCTGACTTGTCAGACCCACCAGCTATCTTCGCATGCAAGGAAGTGCCTCCTTATTACACAAAAAAAAATGAATACTCCCCCTGCCAGCTGGAACCCAGCATACTGGGAGGCTGACTTGTGGGCCTACCAAGTTGACGGGGATGGAGGGCTTTGTCAACTTAGTCAATATGAACGATTCTAGCTCCTCTAACCGTACGATGTTCATCCAACGGTTGTAGTGCTTCTTCAACCTCTGGTCTTCTTGCTCCAGCCGCCCAAACCAGCGCTAGTCATGCCGCGTGCTCCTGCCTCCCGTGGCCGGCTGTGATGCCGCAGAGGCCTCACTGCCCCCTACTACTCCCACCGCTGGCCAGGCCATCCCTCTACTCACCCACACCCCCTGTTAATCTACGGCGACAGCAGCCTCAAACCGCAGCCGAACCAGTGAACCCTCATACTCCTCTTCGCGTGGGCATCCACTGCTGCGTCTTCCCTGGCTCCGATTCGTCCCCTTCCTAGGCCTCGTCGTCGTCCACCGCCGTGGTGCTCTCGGTGCGGCGTGGTCAACGTGGTCAAGGAACGACTTCCATTGGACGTGGACTGTATGTGGAGAGGCTGACAGCTGGGTCCATGGCCGCAGCAAGGAAGTGCCTCCGTATTACGCGGAAAATAATGATTCCTCCAGCTGACAGCGGGGACCCACCAGACGGGCCACCGTATTTCGCGAAAGAAGTTTCCCCTTGACTGCTGGGACCCACCAGCTACATCTTCGAATGCAAGGAAGTGCGTCCGGGTAAAAGAAACGATTCGCCCCCCTGACTGCTGGGACCCACCAGCTACATCTTCGCACGCAAGGAAGTGCGTCTGAGCAAAAAAACTGATTCGCCCCCCTGACTGCTGGGACCCACTAGCTACATCTTCGCACGCAAAGGAAGTGCGTACGGGAAAAAAAACGAGTCGCCCCTCTAACTGCTGGGACCCACCAGCTACATTTTCGCACGCAAGGAACTGCCTGACAGTCGGGACCCACCTGGTTGAAGCGTACGTAGCGTTGTCATTCTGGTCGCGAACGTGTACGTACATATATACTGGTCGGTGTAGAGGCGCGCACGTGTCGTTGTAGAGGCGCGCACGTGTCATATTAGAGGCGCGCACGTAGCATGTACACGTATGTACAGCGGCCAGGGTGCAAGAAAGAAAATACGGCCACGTATGTGTACATATGGGCGGGGTCTCGAATGCCTAGTCGCGCATACATATGGCGAGGGCTCGTGTTCATGGGGAGGCAACGGAATGCGTCGTGTTAATGGGGAGGTAACGGAACGCGTCGTGTTCATCGGGAGGCAACGGAATGCGTCGTGTTCATGGGGATGCAACGGAATGCGTCGTGTTCATCAGGAGGCAACGGAACGCGTGGGAGCCAACCGGCTTGGACGGAACAGGCGATGGAAACGAGGCCTGGCGTACCGCACAACGGAGGAAACGGCCTTGTGTTCGACCGACCACGTTCGAAACGGGGTCCTGTTGATCGGGAGGGGCCTGGCGTACCGCAAAACGGAGGAAACGGACCTCCAATGGTCGAAACGGGGGTACTGTTGATTGGGAGGGGTGTGGCGTACCGCAAAACGGACGAAACAGACTTGTGTTGGAGCGCTACGGTCGAAATGAGGGTCCTATTCATCGGAAGGGGTGTGGCGTACTGCAAAACGGGACTCCACGGGATACTGTTCATCTCCACCGTTGACCTCCTCCAGCCTCCACAAGCTCCTGTTCATCCAGCCTCTACCGCGCGCTACTCCACCGGCTACTGTTCAACCAACCCTCCACGGGCACCCCTCCGCCGTCTACTTTTCATCCAGCCCTCCACACCACGGGGGCCTGTTCAACCACCCCTCCACGGCCACCCCTCCACCGTCTACTGTTCAGTTAGCAGCAGTAGCGAAGGAATCGCTCCATCGGGTTCAGTTAACAGCCATCGATCGATCGCTCGGGTTCAGTAACGCGTAGCCTGCAGTGCAATCGCTCGGGTTCAGTTAGAGCCCAACGCCTTGCTCGGGTTCAGTTAGAGCCAACGCCTCGCACACACGTGCGTACCTGTACGAGAGAAACGCGCATCGCTCCGCCCCCGACCTCCCACCGTAACCGGCAACTCCCCGAAATTTTCCTCCCCCTCGCTTCTACCACGGTTTTTTCCATCATGGACGGCCCAAAGAATGTCATGCAGCTGCGTCTCTGGCCCGCCCAGGACGAAAAGCCCATTTTCTGTCATGATTTTTTGTCATAGAAGTAGGAGCCCACCACATCTATGATGATACCGAGTTTTGTCACAATTATCATCATGGAAGTGTCATATGTATGACACAAAATTTTTTCGTTTGGCCCAAAATGTCACGGATGTGTCTTTTTTTTTTTGTAGTGACTCGACCAACGCCTTTTGAGAACATAGACAAAGTCACAGCTATGGACCTAGTCCATCATCATAAAAAAGTCTCTTTCATTTCCCTAGAAGTAATTTGACCTCATATGGAGATGTTTAGTGAAGCAGAATGGAAAAAAGTGAATGCAACTACACTAGAACTAGTCTGTAATTGTCGTTCGGAATCAGTTTTGCGCAGTGTTGACTTAAACATGGATATCTGACTCATACGGAGTCCTTTTTGGCTCCACAAGTAGTCAAAACGTTTTTGACGACCAGATGCTTCAAAGGATTCTTTCATAGGTAACTTTTGGAGAACTTTTCTTAAGGAATTCGTTTCGAAACTTGTATATAAACTTCCTTAATGAGCACTCGACCAACGCTTTTCAAGAACATAGACAAAGTCACAGCTATGGACCTAGTTCAATGTCATAACAAAGGTCTCTTGCATTTCCCTAGAACTAATTGGATCTCATATGGAGATGTTTGGTGAAGTAGAATGGAAAAAATTGAATGCAACTACACTAGAACTAGTCCGTAACTGTCGTTCGAAATCAGTTTTCCACAGTATTGACTGAAACATGGATATCGCACTCATACGGAGTCTGTTTTGGCTCCACAAGTAGTTAAACCGTTTGTGACGACCAGATGCTTCAAAGGATTCTTTCATAGGGAACTTTTGGAGAACTTTTCTTGAGGAGTTCCTTTAGAAACTTGTACAGAAACTTTCTTAATGAGCAGTCGACCAACGCCTTTCGAGAACATAGACAAAGTCACAGCTATGGACCTAGTGCATCGTCATAACAAAGGTCTCTTGCATTTCCCTACAAGTAATTGGATCTCATATGGAGATGTTTAGTGAAGTAGAATAAAAAAATGAATGCAACTACACTAGAACTAGTCTGTAAGTGTCGTTCGGAATCAGTTTTGCGCAGTGTTGACTGAAACATGGATATCACACTCATACGGACTCCGTTTTGGCTCCACAAATAGTAAAAACATTTGTGACGACCAGATGCATCAAAGGATTCTTTCATAGGGAACTTTTGGAGAAGTTTTCTTAAGGAGTTCGTTCAGAAACTTGTACATAAACTTTCTTAATGAGCACTCGACCAACGCCTTTCGAGAACATAGACAAAGTCACAGCTATGGACCTAGTGCATCGTCAGAACAAAGGTCTCCTGCATTTCCCTAGATGTAATTGGACATCATATGGAGATGTTTAGTGAAGTAGAATGGAAAAAGTGAATGCAACTACACTACAATTAGTCTATAAGTGTCGTTCGGAATAAGTTTTGCATAGTGTTGACTGAAACATAGATATCGCACTCATACGGAGTCCGTTTTGGCTCCACAAGTAGTCAGAACGTTTGCGACGACCAGATGCTTCAAAGGATTCTTTCATAGGGAACGTTTGGAGAACTTTTCTTAAGGAGTTCGTTCAGAAACTTGTACAAAAACTTTCTTAATGGGCACTCGACCAACGCCTTTCGAGAACATAGACAAAGTCACAGCTATGGACCTAGGGCATCGTCGTAACAAAGGTCTCTTGCATTTCCCTAGAAGTAATTAGATCTCATATGGAGATGATTAGTGAAGTCGAATGGAAAAAATGAATGCAACTACACTAGAACTAGTCTCTAAGTGTTGTTCGGAATTAGTTTTGCACAGTGTTGACTTAAACATGGATATTTGACTCATACTGAGTCCGTCTTGGCTCCACAAGTAGTCAAAATTGTGACGACCATATGCTTCAAAGGATTCTTTCATAGGTAACTTTTGGAGAACATTTTTCTTAAGGAATTCGTTCAAAAACTTGTATAGAAACTTTCTTAATGAGCACTCGACCAAGGACTTTCAAGAACATAGACAAAGTCACAGCGATGGACCTAGTGCATCATCATAACAAAGGTCTATTACAATTACCTAGAAGTAATTGGATCTCATATGGAGATGTTTAGTGAAGTAGAATGGAAAAAATCGAATGCAACTACACAAGAACTAGTCTGTAAGTGTCGTTCGGAGTCAGTTTTGTGCAGCGTTGACGGAAACATGGATATCGCACTCATACAGAGTCCGTTTTGGCTTCAAAAGTAGTAAAACCGTTTGTGACGACCTTATCCTTCAAAGGATTCTTTCAAAGGGTAATTTTGGAGAACGTTTCTTAAGAAGTTCGTTCAGAAAGTTGTACAGAAACTTTCTTAATGAGCACTCGACCAACGTCTTTCGAGAACATAGACAAAGTCACAACTATGGACCTAGTGCAATGTCATAACAAAGGGCTCTTGCATTTCCCAAGAAGTAATTGGATCTCATATGGAGATGTTTAGTGAAGTAGAATTGAAAAAAATGAATGCAACTACACTAGAACTAGTCTGTAAGTGTCGTTCGGAATCAGTTTTGCGCAGTGTTGACTTAAACGTGGATATCTGACTCATACGGAGTCCGTTTTGGCTCCACAAGTAGTCAAAACATTTGTGATGACCAGATGCTTCAAAGGATTCTTTCATAGGGAACTTTTGGAGAACGTTTCTTAAGGAGTTCGTTCAGAAACTTGTTGAGAAACTTTCTTAATGATCACTCGACCAAGGCCTTTCAAGAACATAGACAAAGTCACAGCTATGGACCTAGTGCATCGTCATAACAAAGGTCTCTTGCATTTCCCTAGAAGTAATTGGATCTCATATGGAGATGTTTAGTGAAGTAGAATGGAAAAAAAATTAATGCAACTACACTAGAACTAGTCTGTAACTGTCGTTTGGAATGAGTTTTGTGTAGTGTTGACTTAAACATGGATATCTGACTCATACGGAGTCCGGTTTGGCTCCACAAGTAGTCAAAACGTTTTTGACGACCAGTTGCTTCAAAGATTCATTCATTGGGAACTTTTGGAGAACTTTTCTTAAGGTCTTCGTTCAGAAACTTGTAGAGAAACTTTCTTAATGACCACTCGACCAACGCCTTTCGAGAACATAGACAAAGTCACAGCTATGGACCTAGTGCATCATCATAACAAAGGTCTCTTGCATTTCCCTAGAAGTAATTGGACCTCATATGGAGATGATTAGTGAAGCATAATGGAAACAATTGAATGCAACTACACTAGAACTAGTCTGTAAGCGTCGTTCGAAATCAGTTTTGCGCAGTGTTGACTTAAACATGGATATCTGACTCATACGGAGTCCGTTTTGGCTCCACAAGTAGTCAAAGCGTTTGTGACGACCAGGTGTTTCAAAGGATTCTTTCATAGGGAACTTTTGAAGAACTTTTCTTAAGGAGTTCGTTCAGAAACTTGTACAGAAACTTTCTGAATGAGCACTCGACCAACGCCTTTCGAGAACATAGACAAAGTCACAGCTATGGACCTAGTGCATCGTCATAAAAAAGGTCTCTTGCATTTCCCGAGAAGTAACTGGATCTCATATGGAGATGTTTAGAGAAGTAGAATGGAAAAATGGATGCAACTACACTAGAACTATTCTGTAAGTGTCGTTCGGAATGAGTTTTATGCAGTGTTGACTGAAACATGGATATCACACTCATACGGAGTTCATTATGGCTCCAAAAGTAGTCAAAACGTTTATGACGACCAGATTCTTCAAAGTATTCTTTCATAGGGAACTTTTGGGGGACTTCTGTTAAGGAGTATGTTCAGAAACATGTACAAAAACTTTCTTAATGAGCACTCGACCAACACCTTTCAAGAACATAGATAAAGTCACAGCTATGGACCTGGTGCATCGTCATAACAAAGGTCTCTTGCATTTCCCTAGAAGTAATTGGATCTCACATGGATATGTTTAGTGAAGTAAAATAGAAAAAATGAATGTAACTACACTAGAACTAGTCTGTAACTGTCGTTTGGAATGTGTTTTGTGCAGTGTTGACTTAAACATGGATATCTGACTCATACGGAGTCCGGTTTGGCTCCACAAGTAGTCAAAACGTTTTTGACGACCAGATGCTTCAAAGATTCATTCATAGGGAACTTTTGGAGAACTTTTCTTAAGGTGTTCGTTCAGAAACTTGTAGAGAAACTTTCTTAATGACCACTCGACCAACGCCTTTCGAGAACATAGACAAAGTCACAGCTATGGACCTAGTGCATCGTCATAACAAGGTCTCTTGCATTTCCCTAGAAGTAATTGAATCTCATATGGAGATGATTAGTGAAGTAGAATGGAAAAAATTGAATGCAACTACACTAGAACTAGTCTGTAAGTGTCGTTCGGAATCAGTTTTGCGCAGTGTTGACTTAAACATGGATATCGCACTCATACAGAGTCCGTTTTGGCTCCACAAGTAGTCAAAACGTTTGTGACGACCAGATGCATCAAAGGATTCTTTCATAGGGAACTTTTGGAGAATGTTTCTTAAGGAGTACATTCCGAAACTTGTACAGAAACTTTCTTAATGGGCACTCGACCAACGCCTTTCGAGAACATAGACAAAGTCACTGCTATGTACCTAGTGCATCGTCATAACAAAGGTCACTTGCATTTCCCTAGCAGTAATTGGATCTCATATGGAGATGTTCAGTGTAGTAAAATGGAAAAAAATGAATGCAACTACACTAGAACTAGTCTGTAAGTGTCGTTAGGAATCAGTTTTGCGTAGTGTTGACTTAAACATGGATATCTGACTCATACGGAGTCCGTTTTGGCTCCACAAGTAGTCAAAACGTTTGTGACGACCAGATGCTTCAAAGGATTCTTTCATAGGGAACTTTTGTATAACTTTTCTTAAGGAGTTCGTTCAGAAACTTGTACAGAAACTTTCTTAATGAGCACTCGACCATCGCCTTTCGAGAACATAGACAAAGTCGCAGCTATGGACCTAGTGCATCGTCATAACAAAGGTCTCTTGCATTTCCCTAGAAGTAATTGGATCTCATATTTAGATGTTTAGTGAAGTAGAATGGAAAAAATGAATGCAACTACACTAGAACTAGTCGGTAAGTGTCATTAGGAATCAGTTTTGCGCAGGGTTGACTTAAACATGGATATCTGACTCATACGGAGTCCGCTCCACATGTGGTCAAAACGTTTGTGACGACTAGATGCTTCAAAGGATTATTTTATAGGGAAATTTTGGGGAACTTTTCTTAAGGAGCACGCTCAGAAACTTGTACAAAAACTTTCTTAATGAGCACTCGACCAACGCCTTTCGAGAACATAGACAAAGTCACAGCTATAGACCTAGTGCATCGTCATAACAAAGGTCTCTTGCATTTCCCTAGAAGTAATTGGATCTCACATGGAGATGTTTAGTGAAGTAGAATGAAAAAAATTGAATGCAACTACACTAGAACTAGTCTGTAAGTGTCGTTCGGAATTAGTTTTGCGTAGTGTTGACTTAAACATGGATATCTGAGTCATACGGAGTCCGTTTTGGCTCCACAAGTAGTCAAAACGTTTGTGACGACAAGATGCTTCAAAGGATTCATTCATAGGGAACTATTGGAGAACTTTTCTTAAGGAGTTCATTCAGAAACTTGTAGAGAAACTTTCTTAATGAGCACTCGACCAACGCCTTTCGAGAACATAGACAAAGTCACAGCTATGGACCAAGTGCATCATCATAACTGAGGTCCCTTGCATTTCCCTAGCAGTAATTGGATCCCATATGCATATGTTTAGTGAAGTAGAATGGAAAAAATGAATACAACTACACTAGAACTAGTCTGTACGTGTCGTTAGGAATCAGTTTTGCGCAGTGTTGACATAAACATGGATATCGCACTCATACGGAGTTTGTTATGGCTCCAAAAGTAGTCAAAACGTTTGTGATGACCAGATTCTTCAAAGGATTCTTTCATAGGGAACTTTTGGGAAACTTTTCTTAAGGAGTACGTTCAGAAACTTGTAGAAAAACTTTCATAATGAGCACTCGACCAACGCCTTTTGAGAACATAGATAAAGTCACAACTATGGACCTAGTGCATCATCATAACAAAGGTCTCTTGCATTTCCCTAGAAGTAATTGTATCTCACACATGGAGATGTTTAGTGAAGTAGAATGGAAAAAATGAATGCAACTACACTAGAACTAGTCTCTAAATGTCGTTCGGAATGAATTTTGCACAGTGTTGCCTTAAACATGGATATCTGACTCATATGGAGTCCGATTTGGCTCCACAAGTAGGCAAAACATTTGTGACGACCCGATGCTTCAAAGGACTCTTTCATAGGGAACATTTGGAGAACTTTTCTTAAGGAGTAAGTTCAGAAACTTGTACAGAAACTTTCTTAATGAGTACTCGACCAACGCCTTTCGAGAACATGGACAAAGTCAAAGCTATGGACCTAGTGCATCGTCATAACAAAGGTCTCTTGCATTTCCCTAGCAGTAATTGGATCCCATATGGAGATGTTTAGTGAAGTAGAATGGAAAAAAAATGAATGCAACTACACTAGAACTAGTCTGTAACTGTCGTTTGGAATGAGTTTTGTGTAGTGTTGACTTAAACATGGATATCTGACTCATACGGAGTCCGGTTTGGCTCCACAAGTAGTCAAGACGTTTTTGACGACCAGTTGCTTCAAAGATTCATTCATAGGGAACTTTTGGAGAACTTTTCTTAAGGCCTTCGTTCAGAAACTTGTAGAGAAACTTTCTTAATGACCACTCGACCAACGCCTTTCGAGAACATAGACAAAGTCACAGCTATGGACCTAGTGCATCATCATAACAAAGGTCTCTTGCATTTCCCTAGAAGTAATTGGATCTCATATGGAGATGATTAGTGAAGCATAATGGAAACAATTGAATGCAACTACACTAGAACTAGTCTGTAAGTGTCGTTCGAAATCAGTTTTGCGCAGTGTTGACTTAAACATGGATATCTGACTCATACGGAGTCCGTTTTGGCTCCACAAGTAGCCAAAGCGTTTGTGACGACCAGGTGCTTCAAAGGATTCTTTCATAGGGAACTTTTGAAGAACTTTTCTTAAGGAGTTCGTTCAGAAACTTGTACATAAACTTTCTGAATGAGCACTCGACCAACGCCTTTCGAGAACATAGACAAAGTCACAGCTATGGACCTAGTGCATCCTCATAAAAAAGGTCTCTGGCATTTCCCTAGAAGTAATTGGATCTCATATGGAGATGTTTAGAGAAGTAGAATGGAAAAAAATGAATGCAACTACACTAGACTATTCTGTAAGTGTCGTTCGGAATGAGTTTTACGCAGTGTTGACTCAAACATGGATATCACACTCATATGGAGTTCGTTATGGCTCCAAAAGTAGTCAAAACGTTTCTGACGACCAGATTATTCAAAGGATTCTTTCATAGGGAACTTTTGGGGGACTTTTGTTAAGGAGTACGTTCAGAAGCTTGTACAAAAACTTTCTTAATGAGCACTCGACCAAAGCCTTTCAAGAACATAGATAAATTCACAGCTATGGACCTAGTGCATCGTCATAACAAAGGTCTCTTGCATTTCCCTAGAAGTAATTGGATCTCACATGGATATGTTTAGTGAAGTAGAATGGAAAAAATGAATGCAACTACACTAGAAGTAGTCTGTAACTGTCGTTTGGAATGAGTTTTGTGCAGTGTTGACTTAAACATGGATATCTGACTCATATGGAGTCCGGTTTGGCTCCACAAGTAGTCAAAACGTTTTTGACGACCAGTTGCTTCAAAGATTCATTCATAGGGAACTTTTGGAGAACTTTTCTTAAGGTGTTCGTTCAGAAACTTGTAGAGAAACTTTCTTAATGACCACTCGACCAACGCCTTTCGAGAACATAGACAAAGTCACAGCTATGGACCTAGTGCATCGTCATAACAAAGGTCACTTGCATTTCCCTAGAAGTAATTGGATCTCATATGGAGATGATTAGTGAAGTAGAATGAAAAAAATTGAATGCAACTACACTAGAACTAGTCTGTAAGTGTCGTTCGAAATCAGTTTTGCGCAGTGTTGACTTAAACATGGATATCTGACTCATACGGAGTCCGTTTTGGCTCCACAAGTAGTCAAAGCATTTGTGACGACCAGGTGTTTCAAAGGATTCTTTCATAGGGAACTTTTGAAGAACTTTTCTTAAGGAGTTCGTTCAGAAATTTGTACAGAACTTTCTGAATGAGCACTCGACCAACGCCTTTCGAGAACATAGACAAAGTCACAGCTATGGACCTAGTGCATCGTCATAAAAAAGGTCTCTTGCATTTCCCTAGAAGTAACTGGATCTCATATGGAGATGTTTAGAAAAGTAGAATGGAAAAATGGATGCAACTACACTAGAACTATTCTGTAAGTGTCGTTCGGAATGAGTTTTATGCAGTGTTGACTAAAAATGGATATCACACTCATACGGAGTTCATTATGGCTCCAAAAGTAGTCAAAACGTTTATAACGACCAGATTCTTCAAAGGATTCTTTCATAGGGAACTTTTGGGGGAATTTTGTTAAGGAGTATGTTCCGAAACATGTAGAAAAACTTTCTTAATGAGCACTCGACCAACGCCTTTCAAGAACATAGATAAAGTCACAGCTATGGACCTAGTGCATCGTCATAACAAAGGTCTCTTACATTTCCCTAGAAGTAATTGGATCTCACATGGATATGTTTAGTGAAGTAAAATAGAAAAAATGAATGTAACTACACTAGAACTAGTCTGTAACTGTCGTTTGGAATGTGTTTTGTGCAGTGTTGACTTAAACATGGATATCTGACTCATACGGAGTCCGGTTTGGCTCCACATGTAGTCAAAACGTTTTTGACGACCAGATGCTTCAAAGATTCATTCATAGGGAACTTTTGGAGAACTTTTCTTAAGGTGTTCGTTTAGAAACTTGTAGAGAAACTTTCTTAATGACCACTCGACCAACGCCTTTCGAGAACATAGACAAAGTCACTGCTATGGACCTAGTGCATCGTCATAACAAGGTCTCTTGCATTTCCCTATAAGTAATTGGATCTCATATGGAGATAATTAGTGAAGTAGAATATAAAAAATTGAATGCAACTACACTAGAACTAGTCTGTAAGTGTCGTTCGGAATCAGTTTTGCGCAGTGTTGACTTAAACATGGATATCGCACTCATACAGAGTCCGTTTTGGCTCCACAAGTAGTCAAAACGTTTGTGACGACCAGATGCATCAAAGGATTCTTTCATAGGGAACTTTTGGAGAATGTTTCTTAAGGAGTACATTTCGAAACTTGTAGAGAAACTTTCTTAATGAGCACTCGACCAACGCCTTTCGAGAACATAGACGAAGTCACTGCTATGGACCTAGTGCATCGTCATAACAAAGGTCACTTGCATTTCCCTAGCAGTAATTGGATCTCATATGGAGATGTTCAGTGTAGTAAAATGGAAAAAAATGAATGCAACTACACTAGAACTAGTCTGTAAGTGTCGTTAGGAATCTGTTTTGCGTAGTGTTGAATTAAACATGGATATCTGACTCATACGGAGTCCGTTTTGGCTCCACAAGTAGTCAAAACGTTTGTGACGACCAGATGCTTCAAAGGATTCTTTCATAGGGAACTTTTGTATAACTTTTCTTAAGGAGTTCGTTCAGAAACTTGTACAGAAACTTTCTTAATGAGCACTCGACCATCGCCTTTCGAGAACATAGACAAAGTCGCAGCTATGGACCTAGTGCATCGTCATAACAAAGGTCTTTTGCATTTCCCTAGAAGTAATTGGATCTCATATTTAGATGTTTAGTGAAGTAGAATGGAAAAAATAATGCAACTACACTAGAACTAGTCTGTAAGTGTCGTTAGGAATTAGTTTTGCGCAGGGTTGACTTAAACATGGATATCTGACTCATACGGAGTCCGCTCCACATGTGGTCAAAACGTTTGTGACGACTAGATGCTTCAAAGGATTCTTTTATAGGGAAATTTTGGGGAACTTTTCTTAAGGAGCACGCTCAGAAACTTGTACAAAAACTTTCTTAATAAGCACTCGACCAACGCCTTTCGAGAACATGGACAAAGTCACAGCTATGGACCTAGTGCATCGTCATAATAAAGGTCTCTTAAATTTCCCTTGAAGTAATTGGATCTCACATGGAGATGTTTTGTGAAGTAGAATGGAAAAAATGAATGCAACTACACTAGAACTAGTCTCTAAATGTCATTCGGAATGAGTTTTGCGCAGTGTTGACTCAAACATGGATATCTGACTCATATGGAGTCTGGTTTGGTTCCACAAGTAGTCAAAACATTTTCGACGACCAGATGCTTCAAAGATTCTTTCATAGGGAACTTTTGGAGAAGTTTTCTTAAGGAGTTTGTTTAGAAACTTGTGGAGAAACTTTGTTAATGAGCACTCGACCAACGCCTTTCGAGAACATAGACAAAGTCACAGCTATGGACCTAGTGCATCGTCAGAACAAATGTCTCTTGCATTTCCCTAGAAGTAATTGGATCTCACATGGAGATGTTTAGTGAAGTAGAATGAAAAAAATTGAATGCAACTACACTAGAACTAGTCTGTAAGTGTCGTTCGGAATTAGTTTTGCGTAGTGTTGACTTAAACATGGATATCTGAGTCATACGGAGTCCGTTTTGGCTCCACAAGTAGTCAAAACGTTTGTGATGACCAGATGCTTCAAAGGATTCATTCATAGGGAACTATTGGAGAACTTTTCTTAAGGAGTTCATTCAGAAACTTGTAGAGAAACTTTCTTAATGAGCACTCGACCAACGCCTTTCGAGAACATAGACAAAGTCACAGCTATGGACCAAGTGCATCATCATAACTGAGGTCCCTTGCATTTGCCTAGAAGTAATTGGATCCCATATGCATATGTTTAGTGAAGTAGAATGGAAAAAATGAATGCAACTACACTAGAACTAGTCTGTAAGTGTCGTTAGGAATCAGTTTTGCGCAGTGTTGACATAAACATGGATATCGCACTCATACGGAGTTTGTTATGGCTCCAAAAGTAGTCAAAATGTTTGTGATGACTAGATTCTTCAAAGGATTCTTTCATAGCGAACTTTTGGGAAACTTTTCTTAAGGAGTACGTTCAGAAACTTGTACAAAAACTTTCATAATGAGCACTCGACCAACGCCTTTTGAGAACATAGATAAAGTCACAACTATGGACCTAGTGCATCATCATAACAAAGGTCTCTTGCATTTCCCTAGAAGTAATTGGATCTCACATGGAGATGGTTAGTGAAGTAGAATGGATAAAATGAATGCAACTACACTAGAACTAGTCTCTAAATGTCGTTCGGAATGAATTTTGCACAGTGTTGCCTTAAACATGGATATCTGACTCATATGGAGTCCGATTTGGCTCCACAAGTAGGCAAAACATTTGTGACGACCAGATGCTTCAAAGGACTCTTTCATAGGGAACATTTGGAGAACTTTTCTTAAGGAGTAAGTTCAGAAACATGTACAGAAACTTTCTTAATGAGCACTCGACCAACGCCTTTCGAGAACATGGACAAAGTCAAAGCTATGGACCTAGTGCATCGTCATAACAAAGGTCTCTTGCATTTCCCTAGCAGTAATTGGATCCCATATGGAGATGTTTAGTGAAGTAGAATGGAAAAAAATGAATGCAACTACACTAGAATTAGTCTGTAAGTGTCGTTAGGAATCAGTTTTGCGTAGTGTTGACTTAAACATGGATATCTGACTCATACGGAGTCCGTTTTGGCTCCACAAGTAGTCAAAACGTTTGTGATGACCAGATGCTTCAAAGGATTCTTCCATACGGAAATTTTGGAGAACTTTTCTAAGGAGTATGTTCAGAAACTTGTACAGAAACATTCTTAATGAGGACTCGACCAACGCCTTTCGAGAGCATAGACAAAGTCATAGCTATGGACCTAGTGCATCGTCATAACAAAGGTCTCTTGCATTTCCTTAGAAGTAATTGGATCTCATATGGAGATGTTTAGTGAAGTAGAATGGAAAAAATGAATGCAACTACACTAGAACTAGTCTGTAAGTGTCGTTCGGAATCAGTTTTGCGCATTGTTGACTGAAACATGGATATCGCACTCATATGGATATCGTTATGGCTCCAAAAGTAGTCAAAACGTTTTCTTCAAAGGATTCTTTCATACGGAACTTTTCTTAAGGAGTACGCTCAGAAACTTGTACAAAAACTTTCTTAATGAGCACTCGACCAACGCCTTTCGAGAACATAGATAAAGTCACAGCTATGGACCTAGTGCTTCGTCATAACAAAGGTATCTTGCATTTCACTAGAAGTAATTGGATCTCACATGGAGATGTTTAGTGAAGTAGAATGGAAAAAATGAATGCAACTACACTAGAACTGGTCTCTAAATGAAGTTTGGAATGAGTTTTGCGTAGTGTTGACTTAAACATGGATATCTGACTCATATGGAGTCTGGTTTGGTTCCACAAGTTGTCAAAACATTTTTGACGACCAGATGCTTCGAAGATTATTTCATAGGGAACTTTTTGAGAACTTTTCTTTAGGAGTTCGTTCAGAAACTTGTAGAGAAACTATCTTAATGAGCACTCGACCAACGCCTTTCGAGAACATAGACAAAGTCACAACTATGGACCTAGTGCATCGTCATAACAAAGGTCTCTTGCATTTCCCTAGCAGTAATTGGATCCCATATGGAGATGTTTAGTGAAGTATAATGGAAAAAATGAGTGCTACTACACTAGAACTTGTCTGTAAGTGTCGTTCGGAATCAGTTTTGCGCAGTGTTGACTTAAACATGGATATCTGACTCATACAGAGTCCATTTTGGCTCCACAAGTAGTCAAAATGCTTGTGATGACCAGATGGTTCAAAGGATTCTTTCATAGGGAACTTTTGGAGAACTTTTATTAAGGAGTTCGTTTAGAAACTTGTACAGAAACATTCTTAATGAGGACTCAACCAACGCCTTACGAGAACATAGACAAAGTCACAGCTATGGACCTAGTGCATCGTCAAAACAAAGTTCTCTTGCATTTCCCTAGAAGTAATTGGATATCATATGGAGATGTTTAGTGAAGTAGAATGGAAAAAATGAATGCAACTACACTAGAACTAGTCTGTAAGTGTCGTTCGGAATCAGTTTTGTGCAGTGTTGACTGAAACATGGATATCACACTCATAAAGAGTTCGTTATGGCTCCAAAAGTAGTCAAAACGATTGTGACGACCAGATTCTTCAAAGATTCTTTCATAGGGAACTTTTGTGGAACTTTTTTAAGGAGTACGTTCAGAAACTTGTACAAAAACTTTCTTAATGAGCACTCGACCAACGCCTTTCGAGAACATAGATAAAGTCACAGCTATGAACCTAGTGCATCATCATAACAAAGGTCTCTCGCATTTCCTTAGAAGTAATTGGATCCCACATTGAGATGTTTAGTGAAGTAGAATGGAAAAAATGAATGCAAGTACACTAGAACTAGTCTCTAAATGTCGTTCGGAATGAGTTTTGTGCAGTGTTGACTTAAAGATGGATATCTGACTCATACGGAGTCCGGTTTGGCTCCACAAGTAGTCAAAACGTTTTTGACGACCAGATGCTTCAAAGATTCTTTCATAGGGAACTTTTGGAGAACTTTTCTTAAGGAGTTCGTTCAGAAACTTGTAGAGAAAGTTTCTTAATGAGCACTCGACCAACGCCTTTCGAGAACATAGACAAAGTCACAACTATGGACCTAGTGCATCGTCATAACAAAGGTCTCTTGCATTTCCCTAGCAGTAATTGGATCCCATATGGAGATGTTTAGTGAAGTATAATAGAAAAAATGAATGCAACTACACTAGAACTTCTCTGTATGTGTCGTTCGGAATCAGTTTTGCGCAGTGTTGACTTAAACATGGATATCTGACTCATACGGAGTCCATTTTGGCTCCACAAGTAGTCAAAATGCTTGTGATGACCAGATGGTTCAAAGGATTCTTTCATAGGGAACTTTTGGAGAACTTTTATTAAGGAGTTCGTTCAAAACTTGTATAGAAACATTCTTAATGAGGACTAACCCAACGCCTTACGAGAACATAGACAAAGTCACAGCTATGGACCTAGTGCATCGTCATAACAAAGTTCTCTTGCATTTCCCTAGAAGTAATTGGATATCATATGGCGATGTTTAGTGAAGTAGAATGGAAAAAATGAATGCAACTACACTAGAACTAGTCTGTAAGTGTCGTTCGGAATCAGTTTTGCGCAATGTTGACTGAAACATGGATATCGCACTCATACAGAGTTCGTTATGGCTACAAAAGTAGTCAAAACGATTATGACGACCAGATTCCTCAAAGATTCTTTCATAGGGAACTTTTGTGGAACTTTTTTAAGGAGTACGTTCAGAAACTTGTACAAAAACTTTCTTAATGAGCACTCGACCAACGCCTTTCGAGAACATAGATAAAGTCACAGCTATGAACCTAGTGCATCATCATAACAAAGGTCTCTTGCATTTCCCTAGAAGTAATTGGATCTCACATGGAGATGTTTAGTGAAGTAGAATGGAAAAAATGAATGCAACTACACTAGAACTAGTCTCTAAATGTCGTTCGGAATGAGTTTTGCGCGGTGTTGACTTAAACATGGATATCTGACTCATACGGAGTCCGGTTTGGCTCCACAAGTAGTTAAAACGATTTTGACGACCAGATGCTTCAAAGATTCTTTCATAGGGAACTTTTGGAGAACTTATCTTAAGGAGTTCGTTCAGAAACTTGTAGAGAAACTTTCTTAATGAGCACTCGACCAACGCCTTTCGAGAACATAGACAAAGTCACAACTATGGACCTAGTGCATCGTCATAAATAAGGTCTCTTGCATTTCCCTAGCAGTAATTGGATCCCATATGGAGATGTTTAGTGAAGTATAATGGAAAAAATGAATGCAACTACACTAGAACTAGTCTGTATGTGTCGTTCTAAATTAGTTTTGCGCAGTGTTGACTGAAACATGGATATCGCACTCATACGGAGTTCGTTATGGCTCCAAAAGTAGTCAAAACGTTTGTGACGACCAGATTCTTCAGAGGATTCTTTCATAGGGAACTTTTCTGAAGGCGTACGTTCAGAAACTTGTACAAAAACTTTCTTAATGAGCACTCGACCAACGCCTTTCGAGAATATAGATAAAGTCACAGCTATGGACCTAGTGCATCGTCATAACAAAGGTATCTTGCATTTCACTAGAAGTAATTGGATCTCACATGGATATGTTTAGTGAAGTAGAATGGAAAAAATGAATGCAACTACACTAGAACTAGTCTCTAAATGTCGTTCGGAATGAGTTTTGCGCAGTGTTGACTTAAGCATGGATATCTGACTCATATGGAGTCCGGTTTGGTTCCACAAGTAGTCAAAACACTTTTGACGACCAGATGCTTCAAAGATTATTTTATAGGGAACTTTTTGAGAACTTTTCTTAAGGAGTTCGTTCAGAAACTTGTAGAGAAACTTTCTTAATGAGCACTCGACCAACGCCTTTTGAGAACATAGACAAAGTCACAGCTATGGACCTAGTGCATCGTCATAAAAAAAGGTCTCTTGTGTTTCCCTAGAAGTAATTGGATCTCATATGTAGATGTTTAGTGAAGTAGAATGAAAAAAATGAATGCAACTACACAAGAACTAGTATGTAAGTGTCGTTCGGAATCAGTTTTGTGTAGTGTTGACTGAAACATGGATATCGCACTCATACGGAGTCCGTTTTGGCTCCAAAAGTAGTCAAAACATTTGTGACGACCAGATTCTTCAAAGGATTCTTTCAGAGGGAACGTTTGGAGAAGTTTTCTTAAGGAGTTCGTTCAGAAACTTGTACAGAAACTTTCTTAATGAGCACTCGACCAACGCCTTTCGAGAACATAGATAAATTCACAACTATGGACCTAGTGCATCGCCATAACAAAGGTCTCTTGCATTTCCCTAGATGTAATTGGATCTCATATGGAGATGTTTAGTGAAGTAGAATGGAAAAAAATGAATTCAACTACACTAGACCTAGTCTGTAAGTGTCGTTTGGAATCACTTTTGCGCAGTGTTGACTTAAACATGGATATCTCACTCATACGGAGACCGTTTTGGCTCCACAAGTAGACAAAACTTTTGTGACGACCAGATGCTTCAAAGGATTCTTTCATAGGGAACTTTTGGAGAACTTTTCTTAAGGAGTACATTCAGAAACTTGTACAGAAACATTCTTAATGAGCACTCGACCAATGCCTTTCGAGAACATAGACAAAGTCACAGCTATGGACCTAGTGCATCGTCATAACAAAGGTCTTTTGCAATACCCTAGAAGTAATTGGATCTCATATGTAGATGTTTAGTGAAGTATAATGAAAAAAATGAATGCAACTACACAAGAACTAGTCTGTAAGTGTCGTTCGGAATCAGTTTTGTGCAGTATTGACTGAAACATGGATATCGCACTCATACGGAGTCCGTTTTGGCTCCAAAAGTAGTCCTGCGGGTTGACGCCCTGCGGCGTACAGAGTCCCGGCCGGCTTATAAATAGTGTCCGGCTCGGTGACTTGTTAATGTACCTTATGTTACAAGTCATGCCATCATGGCGGTTAACTACAACGGGTCTTAAGTCGCCTGTGGGCCTTAAGCCTATTATTGAACCGCCATCTTCATGCTTGGTCTTGGGCTTCCTCTGATAAGTCCTCTTTGCGTACCCCGGCCCCTCCTGGGCGGCTTACACAAATAGTCATATCCCCAACAGCTATGGACCTAGTGCATCGTCATAACAAAGGTCTCTTGCATTTCCCTAGAAGTAATTGGATCTCATATGGAGATGTCTAGTGAAGTAGAATGGAAAAAAATGAATGCAACTACACTAGAACTAGTCTGTAAGTGTCATTCGGAATCAGTTTTGTGCCGTGTTGAATTAAACATGCATATCTGACTCATACGGAGTCCATTTTGGCTCCACAAGGAGTCAAAATGTTTGCGACTACCAGACGCTTCAAAGGATTCTTTCATAGGAAACTTTTGGAGAACTTTTCTTATGGAGTTCGTTCAGAAACTTGTACAGAAACTTTCTTAATGAGCACTCGACCAATGCCTTTCGAGAATATAGACAAAGTCATAGATATGGACCTAGTGCATCGTAAATACAAAGGTCTCTTGCATTTCCCTAGAAGTAATTGGATCTCATATGGAGATGTTTAGTGAAGTAGAATGGAAAAAAATGAATGCAACTACACTAGAACTAGTCTGTAAGTGTCCTTCGGAATCAGTTTTGCGCAGTGTTGACTTAAACATGGATATCTGAATCATACGGAGTCCATTTTGGCTCCATAAGTAGTCAAAACATTTGTGACCACCAGATGATTCAAAGGATTCTTTCATAGGGAACTTTTGGAGAACTTTTTTTAAGGAGTACGTTCAAAAACTTCTACAAAACCTTCTTAATGGGCACTCGACCAACGCCTTTCGAGAACATAGACAAAGTCACAGTTACGGACCTAGTGCATCACCTTAACAAAGGTCTCCTTCATTTCCTTATAAGTAATTGGATCTCACATGTAGATGTTTAGTGAAGTAGAATGAAAAAAATCGAATGCAACTACACTAGAACTAGTCTGTAACTGTCGTTGGAAATCAGTTTTGCACAGTATTGACTGAAACATGGATATTGCACTCATACAGAGTCCGTTTTTGCTCCACAAGTACTCGAAACATTTGTGATGACCAGATGCATCAAAGGATTCTTTCATAGGGAACTTTTGGAGAAATTTTCTGAAGGAGTTCGTTCAGAAACTTGTACAGAAACTTTCTTAATGAGCACTCGACCAACGCCTTTCGAGAACATAGACAAAGTCACAGCTATAGACCTAGTGCATCGTCATAACAAAGGTCTCTTGCATTTCCCTAGAAGTAATTGGATCTCACATGGTGATGTTTAGTGAAGTAGAATGGAAAAAAATGAATGCACCTACACTAGAACTAGTCTGTAAGTGTCGTTTGGAATCAGTTTTGCGCAGTGTTGACTAAAACATGGATATCGCGCTCATACGGAGTCCGTTTTGGCTCCACAAGTAGTCAAAACATTTGTGATGACCAGATGCTTCAAAGTATTCTTTCATAGGGAACTTTTGGAGAACTTTTCTTACGGAGTTCGATCAGAAACTTGTGTAGAAACTTTCTTAATGAGCACTCGACCAACGCCTTTTGAGAACATAGACAAAATAACAGCTATGGACCTAGTACATCGTCATAACAAAGGTACCTTGCATTTCCCTAGAAGTAATTGGATCTCATATGGAGATCTTTAGTGAAGTAGAATGGAAAAAAATGAATGGAACTACACTAGAACTAGTCTGTAAGTGTCGTTCGGAATCAGTTTTGCGCAGTGTTGACTTAAACATGGATATCTGACTAATACAGAGTCCGTTTTGGTTCCACAAGTAGTCAAAACGTTTGTGACGACAGATGCTTCAAAGTATTCTTTCATAGGGGACTTCTGGAGAACTTTTCTTAAGGTGTTCGTTCAGAAACTTGTACAGAAACTTTCTTAATGAGCACTTGACCAACGCCTTTTGAGAACTGAAACAAAGTCACAACTATGGACCTAGTGCATCGTCATAACAAAGGTCTCTTGCATTTCCCTAGAAGTAATTAGATCTCATATGGAGATGTTTAGTGAAGTAGAATGGAAGAAAATGAATGCAACTACACTACAACTAGTCCGTAAGTGTCTTTCGGAATCAGTTTTGCGCAGTGTTGAATTAAACATGGATATCTGACTCATACGGAGTCCGCTTTGCCTCCACAAGTAGTCAAAATATTTGTGACGACCAGATTCTTCAAAGGATTCTTTCATAGGGAACTTTTGGAGAACATTTCTTAAGGAGTTCATTCAGAAACTTGTACAGAAACTTTTCTTAATAAGCACTCGACCAACGCATTTCGAGAACTTAGACAAAGTCATAGCTATGGACCTAATGCATCGGCAATACAAATGTCTCTTGCATTTCCCTAGAGGTAATTGGATCTCATATGGAGATGTTTAGTGAAGTAGAATGGAAAAAAATGAATGCAACTACACTAGAACTAGTCTGTAAATGTCGTTTGGAATCAGTTTTGCACAGTGTTGACTTAAACATGGATATCTGACTCATACGGAGTCCGTTTTGGCTCCATAAGTTGTCAAAACGTTTGTGACGACCAGATGATTCAAAGGATATTTCCATAGGAAACTTTTGGAGAACTTTTCTTAAGGAGTTTGTTCAGAAACTTGTGCAGAAACCTTCTTAATGAGCACTCGACCAACGCCTTTCGAGAACATAGACAAAGTCACAGTTATGGACCTAGTGCATCGTGATAACAAAGATTTGCATTTCCCTAGAAGTAATTGGATCTCATATGGAGATGTTTAGTGAAGTAGAATGGAAAAAAATGAATGCAACTACACTAGAACTAGTCTGTAAGTGTCGTTCAGAATCAGTTTTGCGCAATGTTTATTGAAACATGGATATCGCACTCATACGGAGTCCGTTTTGGCTCCACAAGTAGTCAAAACGTTTATGACGACCAAATGCTTCAAAGGATTCTTTCATAGGGAACTTTTGGAGAATGTTTCTTAAGGAGTTCGTTCAGAAATTTGTACAGAAACTTTCTTAATGAGCACTCGACCAACGCCTTTCGAGAACATAGACAAAGTCACAGCTATGGACCTAGTGCATTGTCAATACAAAGGTCTCTGGAATTTCCCTAGAAGTAAATGGATCTCATATGGAGATGTTTAGTGAACTAGAATGGAAAAAAATGAATGCAACTACACTAGAACTAGCCTGTAAGTGTCGTTCAGAATCAGTTTTGCGCAGTGTTGACTGAAACATCGATATCGCACTCATACGGAGTCCGTTTTGGCTCCACAAGTAGTCAGAATGTTTATGACGACCAGATGCTTCAAAGGATTCTTTCATAGGGAACTTTTGGAGAACTTTTCTTAAGGAGTTCGTTCAGAAACTTGTACAGAAACGTTCTTAATGAGCACTCGACCAACGCCCTTCGAGAACATAGACAAGGTCACAGTTATGGACCTAGTGCATCGTCATAACAAAGGTCTCTTGCATTCACCTAGAAGTAATTGGATCTCATATGGAGATGTTTAGTGAAGTAGAATGGAAAAAAATGAATGCAACTACACTACAACTAGTCTATAAGTGTCATTCGGATTCAGTTTTGCGCAGTGTTGATTGAAACATGGATATAGCACTCATACGGAGTCCGTTTTGGCTCCACAAGTAGTCAAAACGTTTATGACGACCAGATGCTTCAAAGCATTCTTTCATAGGGAACTTTTGTAGAACGTTCCTTAAGAAGTTCGTTCAGAAACTTGTACAGAAACGTTCTCACTGAGCACTCGACCAACGCCTTTCGAGAACATAGAGAAAGTCACAGCTATGGACCTAGTGCATCATCATAACAAAGGTCTCTTGCATTTCCCTGGAAGTAATTGGATCTCATAGAGATATGTTTAGTGAAGTAGAATGGAAAAAATGAATGCAACTACACTACAACTAGTCTGTAAGTGTCGTTCGGAATCAGTTTTGCGCAGTGTTGACTTAAACATGGATATCTGACTCATACGGAGTCCGTTTTGGCTCCACAAGTAGTCAAAACGTTTTTGACTACCAGATGCTTCAAAGGATTCTTTCATAGGGAACTTTTGGAGAACTTTTCTTAACGAGTTCGTTCAGAAACTTTTTTAATGAGCACTGGACCAACGCCTTTGGAGAACATAGACAAAGTCACAACTATGGACCTAGTGCATCGTCAATACAAAGGCTCTTGCATTTCCCTAGAAGTAATTGGATCTCATATGAAGATGTTTACTGGAGTAGAATGAAAAAAATGAATGCAACTACACTAGAACTAGTCTGTAAATGTTGTTCGAATTCAGTTTTGCGCAGTGTTGACTTAGACATGGATATCTGACTCATACGGAGTCCGTTTTGGCTCCATAAGTAGGCAAAACATTTGTGACGACCAGATGATTCAAAGGATTTTTTCATAGGGAACTTTTGGAGAACTTTTCTTAAGGAGTTTGTCTAGAAACTTGTACATAAACCTTCTTAATGAGCACTCGACCAACGCCTTTTGAGAACATAGACAAAATAACAGCTATGGACCTAGTACATCGTCGTAACAAAGGTAACTTGCATTTCCCTAGAAGTAATTGGATCTCATATGGAGATCTTTAGTGAAGTAGAATGGAAAAAAATGAATGGAACTACACTAGAACTAGTCTGTAAGTGTTGTTCGGAATCAGTTTTGCGCAGTGTTGACTTAAACATGGATATCTGACTAATACAGAGTCCGTTTTGGCTCCACAAGTAGTCAAAACGTTTGTGACGACAGATGCTTCAAAGTATTCTTTCATAGGGGACTTTTGGAGAACTTTTCTTAAGGAGTTCGTTCAGAAACTTGTACAGAAACTTTCTTAATGAGCACTCGACCAACGCCTTTTGAGATCCGAAACAAAGTCACAACTATGGACCTAGTGCATCGTCATAACAAAGGTCTCTTGCATTTCCCTAGAAGTAATTAGATCTCATATGGAGATGTTTAGTGAAGTAGAATGGAAGAAAATGAATGCAACTACACTACAACTAGTCCGTAAGTGTCTTTCGTAATCAGTTTTGCGCAGTGTTGAATTAAACATGGATATCTGACTCATACGGAGTCCGCTTTGCCTCCACAAGTAGTCAAAATATTTGTGGCGACCAGATTCTTCAAAGGATTCTTTCATAGGGAACTTTTGGAGAACATTTCTTAAGGAGTTCATTCAGAAACTTGTACAGAAACTTTTCTTAATAAGCACTCGACCAACGCCTTTCGAGAAGATAGACAAAGTCATAGCTATGGACCTAATGCATCGTCAATACAAAGGTCTCTTGCATTTCCCTAGAGGTAATTGGATCTCATATGGAGATGTTTAGTGAAGTAGAATGGAAAAAAATGAATGCAACTACACTAGAACTAGTCTGTAAATGTCGTTTGGAATCAGTTTTGCATAGTGTTGACTTAAACATGGATATCTGACTCATACGGAGTCCGTTTTGGCTCCATAAGTAGTCAAAACGATTGTGACGACCAGATGATTCAAAGGATATTTCCATAGGAAACTTTTGGAGAACTTTTCTTAAGGAGTTTGTTCAGAAACTTGTACAGAAACCTTCTTAATGAGCACTCGACCAACGCCTTTCGAGAACATAGACAAAGTCACAGTTATGGACCTAGTGCATCGTGATAACAAAGATTTGCATTTCCCTAGAAGTAATTGGATCTCATATGGAGATGTTTAGTGAAGTAGAATGGAAAAAAATGAATGCAACTACACTAGAACTAGTCTATAAGTGTCGTTCAGAATCAGTTTTGCGCAATGTTGATTGAAACATGGATATAGCACTCATACGGAGTCCGTTTTGGCTCCACAAGTAGTCAAAACGTTTATGACGACCAGATGCTTCAAAGCATTCTTTCATAGGGAACTTTTGTAGAACGTTCCTTAAGAAGTTCGTTCAGAAACTTGTATAGAAACGTTCTCACTGAGCACTCGACCAACGCCTTTCGAGAACATAGAGAAAGTCACAGCTATGGACCTAGTGCATCATCATAACAAAGGTCTCTTGCATTTCCCTGGAAGTAATTGGATCTCATAGAGATATGTTTAGTGAAGTAGAATGGAAAAAATGAATGCAACTACACTACAACTAGTCTGTAAGTGTCGTTCGGAATCAGTTTTGCGCATTGTTGACTTAAACATGGATATCTGACTCATACGGAGTCCGTTTTGGCTCCACAAGTAGTCAAAACGTTTTTGACTACCAGATGCTTCAAAGGATTCTTTCATAGGGAACTTTTGGAGAACTTTTCTTAACGAGTTCGTTCAGAAACTTTTTTAATGAGCACTGGACCAACGCCTTTGGAGAACATAGACAAAGTCACAACTATGGACCTAGTGCATCGTCAATACAAAGGCTCTTGCATTTCCCTAGAAGTAATTGGATCTCATATGAAGATGTTTACTGGAGTAGAATGAAAAATATGAATGCAACTACACTAGAACTAGTCTGTAAATGTCGTTCGAATTCAGTTTTGCGCAGTGTTGACTTAGACATGGATATCTGACTCATACGGAGTCCGTTTTGGCTCCATAAGTAGGCAAAACATTTGCGACGACCAGATGATCCAAAGGATTTTTTCATAGGGAACTTTTGGAGAACTTTTTTCTTAAGGAGTTTGTTCAGAAACTTGTACAGAAACCGTCTTATTGAGCACTCGACCAACGCCTTTCGAGAACATAGACAAAGTCACAGTTATGGACCTAGTGCATCGTCATAACAAAGGTCTCTTGCATTTACCTAGAAGTAATTGGATCTCATATGGAGATGTTTAGTGAAGTAGAATGGAAAAAAATGAATGCAACTACACTACAACTAGTCTGTAAGTGTCATTCGGATTCAGTTTTGCGCAGTGTTGATTGAAACATGGATATAGCACTCATACGGAGTCCGTTTTGGCTCCACAAGTAGTCAAAACGTTTATGACGACCAGATGCTTCAAAGCATTCTTTCATAGGGAACTTTTGTAGAACGTTCCATAAGAAGTTCGTTCAGAAACTTGTACAGAAACGTTCTCACTGAGCACTCGACCAACGCCTTTCGAGAACATAGACAAAGTCACAGCTATGGACCTAGTGCATCATCATAACAAAGGTCTCTTGCATTTCCCTGGAAGTAATTGGATCTCATAGAGATATGTTTAGTGAAGTAGAATGGAAAAAATGAATGCAACTACACTACAACTAGTCTGTAAGTGTCGTTCGGAATCAGTTTTGCGCAGTGTTGACTTAAACATGGATATCTGACTCATACGGAGTCCGTTTTGGCTCCACAAGTAGTCAAAACGTTTTTGACTACCAGATGCTTCAAAGGATTCTTTCATAGGGAACTTTTGGAGAACTTTTCTTAACGAGTTCGTTCAGAAACTTTTTTAATGAGCACTGGACCAACGCCTTTGGAGAACATAGACAAAGTCACAACTATGGACCTAGTGCATTGTCAATACAAAGGCTCTTGCATTTCCCTAGAAGTAATTGGATCTCATATGAAGATGTTTACTGGAGTAGAATGAAAAAAATGAATGCAACTACACTAGAACTAGTCTGTAAATGTCGTTCGAATTCAGTTTTGCGCAGTGTTGACTTAGACATGGATATCTGACTCATACGGAGTCCGTTTTGGCTCCATAAGTAGGCAAAACATTTGTGACGACCAGATTATCCAAAGGATTTTTTCATAGGGAACTTTTGGAGAACTTTTTTCTTAAGGAGTTTGTTCAGAAACTTGTACAGAAACCGTCTTATTGAGCACTCGACCAACGCCTTTCGAGAACATAGACAAAGTCACAGTTATGGACCTAGTGCATCATCATAACAAAGGTCTCTTGCATTTACCTAGAAGTAATTGGATCTCATATAGAGATGTTTAGTGAAGTAGATTGGAAAAAAATGAATGCAACTACACTAGAACTAGTCTGTAAGTGTCGTTCGGAATCAGTTTTGCGCAGTGTTGATTGAAACATGGATATCGCACTCATACGGAGTCCGTTTTGGCTCCACAAGTAGTCAAAACGTTTATGACGACCAGATGCTTCAAAGCATTCTTTCATAGGGAACTTTTGGATAACGTTTCTTAAGGAGTTCGTTCAGAAACTTGTACAGAAACGTTCTTAATGAGCACTCGACCAACGCCTTTCGAGAACATAGACAAAGTCACAGCTATGGACCTAGTGCATCATCATAACAAAGGTCTCTTGCATTTCCCTGGAAGCAATTGGATCTCATAGGGATATATTTAGTGAAGTAGAATGGAAAAAATGAATGCAACTACACTACAACTAGTCTGTAAGTGTCGTTCGGAATCAGTTTTGCGCAGTGTTGACTTAAACATGGATATCTGACTCATACGGAGTCCATTTTGGCTCCACAAGTAGTCAAAACATTTGTGACTACCAGATGCTTCAAAGGATTCTTTCATACGGAACTTTTGGAGAACTTTTCTTAAGGAGTTCGTTCAGAAACTTGTACAGAAACTTTTTTAATGAGCACTCGACCAACGCCTTTGGAGAACATAGACAAAGTCACAACTATGGACCTAGTGCATCGTCAATACAAAGGCTCTTGCATTTCCCTAGAAGTAATTGGATCTCATATGAAGATGTTTACTGGAGTAGAATGAAAAATATGAATGCAACTACACTAGAACTAGTCTGTAAATGTCGTTCGAATTCAGTTTTGCGCAGTGTTGACTTAGACATGGATATCTGACTCATACGGAGTCCGTTTTGGCTCCATAAGTAGGCAAAACATTTGCGACGACCAGATGATCCAAAGGATTTTTTCATAGGGAACTTTTGGAGAACTTTTTTCTTAAGGAGTTTGTTCAGAAACTTGTACAGAAACCGTCTTATTGAGCACTCGACCAACGCCTTTCGAGAACATAGACAAAGTCACAGTTATGGACCTAGTGCATCGTCATAACAAAGGTCTCTTGCATTTACCTAGAAGTAATTGGATCTCATATGGAGATGTTTAGTGAAGTAGAATGGAAAAAAATGAATGCAACTACACTACAACTAGTCTGTAAGTGTCATTCGGATTCAGTTTTGCGCAGTGTTGATTGAAACATGGATATAGCACTCATACGGAGTCCGTTTTGGCTCCACAAGTAGTCAAAACATTTATGACGACCAGATGCTTCAAAGCATTCTTTCATAGGGAACTTTTGTAGAACGTTCCTTAAGAAGTTCGTTCAGAAACTTGTACAGAAACGTTCTCACTGAGCACTCGACCAACGCCTTTCGAGAACATAGAGAAAGTCACAGCTATGGACCTAGTGCATCATCATAACAAAGGTCTCTTGCATTTCCCTGGAAGTAATTGGATCTCATAGAGATATGTTTAGTGAAGTAGAATGGAAAAAATGAATGCAACTACACTACAACTAGTCTGTAAGTGTCGTTCGGAATCAGTTTTGCGCAGTGTTGACTTAAACATGGATATCTGACTCATACGGAGTCCGTTTTGGCTCCACAAGTAGTCAAAACGTTTTTGACTACCAGATGCTTCAAAGGATTCTTTCATAGGGAACTTTTGGAGAACTTTTCTTAACGAGTTCGTTCAGAAACTTTTTTAATGAGCACTGGACCAACGCCTTTGGAGAACATAGACAAAGTCACAACTATGGACCTAGTGCATCGTCAATACAAAGGCTCTTGCATTTCCCTAGAAGTAATTGGATCTCATATGAAGATGTTTACTGGAGTAGAATGAAAAAAATGAATGCAACTACACTAGAACTAGTCTGTAAATGTCGTTCGAATTCAGTTTTGCGCAGTGTTGACTTAGACATGGATATCTGACTCATACGGAGTCCGTTTTGGCTCCATAAGTAGGCAAAACATTTGTGACGACCAGATGATTCAAAGGATTTTTTCATAGGGAACTTTTGGATAACTTTTCTTAAGGAGTTTGTCTAGAAACTTGTACATAAACCTTCTTAATGAGCACTCGACCAACGCCTTTTGAGAACATAGACAAAATAACAGCTATGGACCTAGTACATCGTCATAACAAAGGTAACTTGCATTTCCCTAGAAGTAATTGGATCTCATATGGAGATCTTTAGTGAAGTAGAATGGAAAAAAATGAATGGAACTACACTAGAACTAGTCTGTAAGTGTTGTTCGGAATCAGTTTTGCGCAGTGTTGACTTAAACATGGATATCTGACTAATACAGAGTCCGTTTTGGCTCCACAAGTAGTCAAAACGTTTGTGACGACAGATGCTTCAAAGTATTCTTTCATAGGGGACTTTTGGAGAACTTTTCTTAAGGAGTTCGTTCAGAAACTTGTACAGAAACTTTCTTAATGAGCACCTGACCAACGCCTTTTGAGATCCGAAACAAAGTCACAACTATGGACCTAGTGCATCGTCATAACAAAGGTCTCTTGCATTTCCCTAGAAGTAATTAGATCTCATATGGAGATGTTTAGTGAAGTAGAATGGAAGAAAATGAATGCAACTACACTACAACTAGTCCGTAAGTGTCTTTCGTAATCAGTTTTGCGCAGTGTTGAATTAAACATGGATATCTGACTCATACGGAGTCCTCTTTGCCTCCACAAGTAGTCAAAATATTTGTGGCGACCAGATTCTTCAAAGGATTCTTTCATAGGGAACTTTTGGAGAACATTTCTTAAGGAGTTCATTCAGAAACTTGTACAGAAACTTTTCTTAATAAGCACTCGACCAACGCCTTTCGGGAACATAGACAAAGTCATAGCTATGGACCTAATGCATCGTCAATACAAAGGTCTCTTGCATTTCCCTAGAGGTAATTGGATCTCATATGGAGATGTTTAGTGAAGTAGAATGGAAAAAAATGAATGCAACTACACTAGAACTAGTCTGTAAATGTCGTTTGGAATCAGTTTTGCATAGTGTTGACTTAAACATGGATATCTGACTCATACGGAGTCCGTTTTGGCTCCATAAGTAGTCAAAACGATTGTGACGACCAGATGATTCAAAGGATATTTCCATAGGAAACTTTTGGAGAACTTTTCTTAAGGAGTTCGTTCAGAAACTTGTACAGAAACCTTCTTAATGAGCACTCGACCAACGCCTTTCGAGAACATAGACAAAGTCACAGTTATGGACCTAGTGCATCGTGATAACAAAGATTTGCATTTCCCTAGAAGTAATTGGATCTCATATGGAGATGTTTAGTGAAGTAGAATGGAAAAAAATGAATGCAACTACACTACAACTAGTCTGTAAGTGTCATTCGCATTCAGTTTTGCGCAATGTTGATTGAAACATGGATATAGCACTCATACGGAGTCCGTTTTGGCTCCACAAGTAGTCAAAACGTTTATGACGACCAGATGCTTCAAAGCATTCTTTCATAGGGAACTTTTGTAGAACGTTCCTTAAGAAGTTCGTTCAGAAACTTGTATAGAAACGTTCTCACTGAGCACTCTACCAACGCCTTTCGAGAACATAGAGAAAGTCACAGCTATGGACCTAGTGCATCATCATAACAAAGGTCTCTTGCATTTCCCTGGAAGTAATTGGATCTCATAGAGATATGTTTAGTGAAGTAGAATGGAAAAAATGAATGCAACTACACTACAACTAGTCTGTAAGTGTCGTTCGGAATCAGTTTTGCGCATTGTTGACTTAAACATGGATATCTGACTCATACGGAGTCCGTTTTGGCTCCACAAGTAGTCAAAACGTTTTTGACTACCAGATGCTTCAAAGGATTCTTTCATAGGGAACTTTTGGAGAACTTTTCTTAACGAGTTCGTTCAGAAACTTTTTTAATGAGCACTGGACCAACGCCTTTGGAGAACATAGACAAAGTCACAACTATGGACCTAGTGCATCGTCAATACAAAGGCTCTTGCATTTCCCTAGAAGTAATTGGATCTCATATGAAGATGTTTACTGGAGTAGAATGAAAAATATGAATGCAACTACACTAGAACTAGTCTGTAAATGTCGTTCGAATTCAGTTTTGCGCAGTGTTGACTTAGACATGGATATCTGACTCATACGGAGTCCGTTTTGGCTCCATAAGTAGGCAAAACATTTGCGACGACCAGATGATCCAAAGGATTTTTTCATAGGGAACTTTTGGAGAACTTTTTTCTTAAGGAGTTTGTTCAGAAACTTGTACAGAAACCGTCTTATTGAGCACTCGACCAACGCCTTTCGAGAACATAGACAAAGTCACAGTTATGGACCTAGTGCATCGTCATAACAAAGGTCTCTTGCATTTACCTAGAAGTAATTGGATCTCATATGGAGATGTTTAGTGAAGTAGAATGGAAAAAAATGAATGCAACTACACTACAACTAGTCTGTAAGTGTCATTCGGATTCAGTTTTGCGCAGTGTTGATTGAAACATGGATATAGCACTCATACGGAGTCCGTTTTGGCTCCACAAGTAGTCAAAACGTTTATGACGACCAGATGCTTCAAAGCATTCTTTCATAGGGAACTTTTGTAGAACGTTCCTTAAGAAGTTCGTTCAGAAACTTGTACAGAAACGTTCTCACTGAGCACTCGACCAACGCCTTTCGAGAACATAGACAAAGTCACAGCTATGGACCTAGTGCATCATCATAACAAAGGTCTCTTGCATTTCCCTGGAAGTAATTGGATCTCATAGAGATATGTTTAGTGAAGTAGAATGGAAAAAATGAATGCAACTACACTACAACTAGTCTGTAAGTGTCGTTCGGAATCAGTTTTGCGCAGTGTTGACTAAAACATGGATATCTGACTCATACGGAGTCCGTTTTGGCTCCACAAGTAGTCAAAACGTTTTTGACTACCAGATGCTTCAAAGGATTCTTTCATAGGGAACTTTTGGAGAACTTTTCTTAACGAGTTCGTTCAGAAACTTTTTTAATGAGCACTGGACCAACGCCTTTGGAGAACATAGACAAAGTCACAACTATGGACCTAGTGCATTGTCAATACAAAGGCTCTTGCATTTCCCTAGAAGTAATTGGATCTCATATGAAGATGTTTACTGGAGTAGAATGAAAAAAATGAATGCAACTACACTAGAACTAGTCTGTAAATGTCGTTCGAATTCAGTTTTGCGCAGTGTTGACTTAGACATGGATATCTGACTCATACGGAGTCCGTTTTGGCTCCATAAGTAGGCAAAACATTTGTGACGACCAGATTATCCAAAGGATTTTTTCATAGGGAACTTTTGGAGAACTTTTTTCTTAAGGAGTTTGTTCAGAAACTTGTACAGAAACCGTCTTATTGAGCACTCGACCAACGCCTTTCGAGAACATAGACAAAGTCACAGTTATGGACCTAGTGCATCATCATAACAAAGGTCTCTTGCATTTACCTAGAAGTAATTGGATCTCATATAGAGATGTTTAGTGAAGTAGATTGGAAAAAAATGAATGCAACTACACTAGAACTAGTCTGTAAGTGTCGTTCGGAATCAGTTTTGCGCAGTGTTGATTGAAACATGGATATCGCACTCATACGGAGTCCGTTTTGGCTCCACAAGTAGTCAAAACGTTTATGACGACCAGATGCTTCAAAGCATTCTTTCATAGGGAACTTTTGGATAACGTTTCTTAAGGAGTTCGTTCAGAAACTTGTACAGAAACGTTCTTAATGAGCACTCGACCAACGCCTTTCGAGAACATAGACAAAGTCACAGCTATGGACCTAGTGCATCATCATAACAAAGGTCTCTTGCATTTCCCTGGAAGCAATTGGATCTCATAGGGATATATTTAGTGAAGTAGAATGGAAAAAATGAATGCAACTACACTACAACTAGTCTGTAAGTGTCGTTCGGAATCAGTTTTGCGCAGTGTTGACTTAAACATGGATATCTGACTCATACGGAGTCCACTTTGGCTCCACAAGTAGTCAAAACATTTGTGACTACCAGATGCTTCAAAGGATTCTTTCATACGGAACTTTTGGAGAACTTTTCTTAAGGAGTTCGTTCAGAAACTTGTACAGAAACTTTTTTAATGAGCACTCGACCAACGCCTTTGGAGAACATAGACAAAGTCACAACTATGGACCTAGTGCATCGTCAATACAAAGGCTCTTGCATTTCCCTAGAAGTAATTGGATCTCATATGAAGATGTTTACTGGAGTAGAATGAAAAATATGAATGCAACTACACTAGAACTAGTCTGTAAATGTCGTTCGAATTCAGTTTTGCGCAGTGTTGACTTAGACATGGATATCTGACTCATACAGAGTCCGTTTTGGCTCCATAAGTAGGCAAAACATTTGCGACGACCAGATGATCCAAAGGATTTTTTCATAGGGAACTTTTGGAGAACTTTTTTCTTAAGGAGTTTGTTCAGAAACTTGTACAGAAACCGTCTTATTGAGCACTCGACCAACGCCTTTCGAGAACATAGACAAAGTCACAGTTATGGACCTAGTGCATCGTCATAACAAAGGTCTCTTGCATTTACCTAGAAGTAATTGGATCTCATATGGAGATGTTTAGTGAAGTAGAATGGAAAAAAATGAATGCAACTACACTACAACTAGTCTGTAAGTGTCATTCGGATTCAGTTTTGCGCAGTGTTGATTGAAACATGGATATAGCACTCATACGGAGTCCGTTTTGGCTCCACAAGTAGTCAAAACGTTTATGACGACCAGATGCTTCAAAGCATTCTTTCATAGGGAACTTTTGTAGAACGTTCCTTAAGAAGTTCGTTCAGAAACTTGTACAGAAACGTTCTCACTGAGCACTCGACCAACGCCTTTCGAGAACATAGACAAAGTCACAGCTATGGACCTAGTGCATCATCATAACAAAGGTCTCTTGCATTTCCCTGGAAGTAATTGGATCTCATAGAGATATGTTTAGTGAAGTAGAATGGAAAAAATGAATGCAACTACACTACAACTAGTCTGTAAGTGTCGTTCGGAATCAGTTTTGCGCAGTGTTGACTTAAACATGGATATCTGACTCATACGGAGTCCGTTTTGGCTCCACAAGTAGTCAAAACATTTTTGACTACCAGATGCTTCAAAGGATTCTTTCATAGGGAACTTTTGGAGAACTTTTCTTAACGAGTTCGTTCAGAAACTTTTTTAATGAGCACTGGACCAACGCCTTTGGAGAACATAGACAAAGTCACAACTATGGACCTAGTGCATCGTCAATACAAAGGCTCTTGCATTTCCCTAGAAGTAATTGGATCTCATATGAAGATGTTTACTGGAGTAGAATGAAAAAAATGAATGCAACTACACTAGAACTAGTCTGTAAATGTCGTTCGAATTCAGTTTTGCGCAGTGTTGACTTAGACATGGATATCTGACTCATACGGAGTCCGTTTTGGCTCCATAAGTAGGCAAAACATTTGTGATGACCAGATGATCCAAAGGATTTTTTCATAGGGAACTTTTGGAGAACTTTTTTCTTAAGGAGTTTGTTCAGAAACTTGTACAGAAACCGTCTTATTGAGCACTCGACCAACGCCTTTCGAGAACATAGACAAAGTCACAGTTATGGACCTAGTGCATCATCATAACAAAGGTCTCTTGCATTTACCTAGAAGTAATTGTATCTCACATGGAGATGTTTAGTGAAGTAGATTGGAAAAAAATGAATGCAACTACACTAGAACTAGTCTGTAAGTGTCGTTCGGAATCAGTTTTGCGCAGTGTTGATTGAAACATGGATATCGCACTCATACGGAGTCCGTTTTGGCTCCACAAGTAGTCAAAACGTTTATGATGACCAGATGCTTCAAAGCATTTTCTTTCATAGGGAACTTTTGGATAACGTTTCTTAAGGAGTTCGTTCAGAAACTTGTACAGAAACGTTCTTAATGAGCACTCGACCAACGCCTTTCGAGAACATAGACAAAGTCACAGCTATGGACCTAGTGCATCATCATAACAAAGGTCTCTTGCATTTCCCTGGAAGTAATTGGATCTCATAGGGATATATTTAGTGAAGTAGAATGGAAAAAATGAATGCAACTACACTACAACTAGTCTGTAAGTGTCGTTCGGAATCAGTTTTGCGCAGTGTTGACTTAAACATGGATATCTGACTCATACGGAGTCCATTTTGGCTCCACAAGTAGTCAAAACATTTGTGACTACCAGATGCTTCAAAGGATTCTTTCATACCGAACTTTTGGAGAACTTTTCTTAAGGAGTTCGTTCAGAAACTTGTACAGAAACTTTTTTAATGAGCACTCGACCAACGCCTTTGGAGAACATAGACAAAGTCCCAACTATGGACCTAGTGCATCGTCAATACAAAGGTCTCTTGTATTTCCCTAGAAGTAATTGGATATCATATGAAGATGTTTACTGGAGTAGAATAAAAAAAAATGAATGCAACTACACTAGAACTAGTCTGTAAATGTCGTTCGGAATCAGTTTTGCGCAGTGTTGACTTAAACATGGATATCTGACTCATACGGAGTCCGTTTTGGCTCCATAAGTAGGCAAAACATTTGTGACGACCAGATGATTCAAAGGATTTTTAATAGGGAACTTTTGGAGAACTTTTCTTAAGGACTTTGTTCAGAAACTTGTATAGAAACCTTCTTAATGAGCACTCGACCAACGCCTTTCGAGAACATAGACAAAGTCATAGTTATGGACTTAGTGCATCGTCATAACAAAGGTCTCTTGCATTTCCCTAGAAGTAATTGGATCTCATATAGAGATGTTTAGTGAAGTAGAATGGACAAAAATGAATGAAACTACACTAGAACTAGTGTGTAAATGTCGTTCGGAATCAGTTTTGTGCAGTGTTGATTGAAATATGGATATCGCACTCATACAGAGTCTGTTTTGGCTCCATAAGTAGGAAAAACATTTGTGATGACCAGATGCTTCAAAGGATTCTTTCATAGGGAACTTTTGGAGAACGTTTCTTAAGGAGTTTGTTCAGAAACTTGTACATAAACTTTCTTAATGAGCACTCGACCAACGCCTTTCGAGAACATAGACAAAGTCATAGCTATGGACCTAGTGCATCATCAATACAAAGGTCTCTGGCATTTCCCTAGAAGTAACTGGATCTCATATGGAGATGTTTAGTGAACTAGAAAGTAAAAAAATGAATGGAACCACACTAGAACTAGTCTGTAAGTGTCGTTCGGAATCAGTTTTGCGCAGTGTGGACTGAAACATGGATATCACACTCATACGGAGTCCATTTTGGCACCACAAGTAGTCAAAACATTTATGATGACCAGATGCTTCAAAGGATTCTTTCATAGGGAACTTTTGGAGAATGTTTCTTAAGGAGTTCGTTCAGAAACTTGTACAGAAACTTTCTTAATGAGCACTCGACCAACGCCTTTCGAGAACATAGGCAAAGTCATAGCTATGGACCTAGTGCATCGTCAATACAAAGGTCTCTGGCATTTCCCTAGAAGTAATTGGATCTCATATGGAGATGTTTAGTGAACTAGAATGGAAAAAAATGAATGTAACTACACTAGAACTAGTCTGTAAGTGTCGTTCGGAATCAGTTTTGCACAGTGTTGACTGAAACATGGATATCGCTCTCATACGGAGTCTGTTTTGGCTCCACAAGTAGTCAGAACGTTTATGACGACCAGATGCTTCAAAGGATTCTTTCATAGGGAACTTTTGGAGAACTTTTCTAAAGGAGTTCGTTCAGAAACTTGTACACAAACGTTCTTAATGAGCACTCGACCAACGCCTTTCGCGAACATAGACAAAGTCACAGCTATGGACCTAGTGCATCATCATAACAAAGGTCTCTTGCATTTCCCTGGAAGTAATTGGATCTCATAGGGATATGTTTAGTGAAGTAGAATGGAAAAAATGAATGCAACTACACTAGAACTAGTCTGTAAATGTCGTTTGGAATCAGTTTTGCACAGTGTTGACTTAAACATGGATATCTGACTCATACGGAGTCCGTTTTGGCTCCATAAGTAGTCAAAACGTTTGTGACGACCAGATGATTCAAAGGATTTTTCCATAGGGAACTTTTGGAGAACTTTTCTTAAGGAGTTTGTTCAGAAGCTTGTACAGAAACCTTCTTAATGAGCACTCGACCAACGCCTTTCGAGAACATAGACAAAATCACAGTTATGGACCTAGTGCATCGTGATAACAAAGGTTTGCATTTCCCTAGAAGTAATTGGATCTCATATGGAGATGTTTAGTGAAGTAGAATGGAAAAAAATGAATGCAACTACACAAGAACTAGTCTGTAAGCGTCGTTCAGAATCAGTTTTGCGCAATGTTGATTGAAACTTGGATATCACACTCATACCGAGTCCGTTTTGGCACCACAAGTAGTCAAAACGTTTATGATGACTAGATGCTTCAAAGGATTCTTTCATAGGGATATGTTTAGTGAACTAGAATGGAAAAAATGAATGCAACTACACTAGAACTAGTCTGTAAATGTCGTTTGGAATCAGTTTTGCGCAGTGTTGACTTAAACATGGATATCTAACTCATACGGAGTCCGTTTTGGCTCCATAAGTAGTCAAAACGTTTGTGACGACCAGATGATTCAAAGGATTTTTCCATAGGGAACTTTTGGAGAACTTTTCTTAAGGAGTTTGTTCAGAAACTTGTACAGAAACCTTCTTAATGAGCACTCGACCAACGCCTTTCGAGAACATAGACAAAATCACAGTTATGGACCTAATGCATCATGATAACAAAGATTTGCATTTCCCTAGAAGTAATTGGATCTCATATGGAGATGTTTAGTGAAGTAGAATGGAAAAAAATGAATGCAACTACACAAGAACTAGTCTGTAAGCGTCGTTCAGAATCAGTTTTGCGCAATGTTGATTGAAACATGGATATCACACTCATACCGAGTCCGTTTTGGCACCACAAGTAGTCAAAACGTTTATGATGACCAGATGCTTCAAATGATTCTTTCATAGGGAACTTTTGAAGAATGTTTCTTAAGGAGTTCGTTCAGAAACTTGTACAGAAACTTTCTTAATGAGCACTCGACCAACGCCTTTCGAGAACATAGACAAAGTCACAGCTATGGACCTAGTGCATCGTCAATACAAAGGTCTCTGGCATTTGCCTAGAAGTAATTGGATCTCATATGGAGATGTTTAGTGAACTAGAATGGAAAAAAATGAATGTAACTACACTAGAACTAGTCTGTAAGTGTCGTTCGGAATCAGTTTTGCACAGTGTTGACTGAAACATGGATATCGCTCTCATACGGAGTCTGTTTTGGCTCCACAAGTAGTCAGAACGTTTATGACAACCAGATACTTCAAAGGATTCTTTCATAGGGAACTTTTGGAGAACTTTTCTAAAGGAGTTCGTTCAGAAACTTGTACACAAACGTTCTTAATGAGCACTCGACCAACGCCTTTCGCGAACATAGACAAAGTCACAGCTATGGACCTAGTGCATCATCATAACAAAGGTCTCTTGCATTTCCCTGGAAGTAATTGGATCTCATAGGGATATGTTTAGTGAAGTAGAATGGAAAAAATGAATGCAACTACACTAGAACTAGTCTGTAAATGTCGTTTGGAATCAGTTTTGCACAGTGTTGACTTAAACATGGATATCTGACTCATACGGAGTCCGTTTTGGCTCCATAAGTAGTTAAAACGTTTGTGACGACCAGATGATTCAAAGGATTTTTCCTTAGGGAACTTTTGGAGAACTTTTCTTAAGGAGTTTGTTCAGAAACTTGTACAGAAACCTTCTTAATGAGCACTCGACCAACGCCTTTCGAGAACATAGACAAAATCACAGTTATGGACCTAGTGCATCGTGATAACAAAGGTTTGCATTTCCCTAGAAGTAATTGGATCTCATATGGAGATGTTTAGTGAAGTAGAATGGAAAAAAATGAATGCAACTACACAAGAACTAGTCTGTAAGCGTCGTTCAGAATCAGTTTTGCGCAATGTTGATTGAAACATGGATATCACACTCATACCGAGTCCGTTTTGGCACCACAAGTAGTCAAAACGTTTATGATGACCAGATGCTTCAAAGGATTCTTTCATAGGGATATGTTTAGTGAAGTAGAATGGAAAAAATGAATGCAACTACACTAGAACTAGTCTGTAAATGTCGTTTGGAATCAGTTTTGCACACTGTTGACTTAAACATGGATATCTGACTCATACGGAGTCCGTTTTGGCTCCATAAGTAGTCAAAACGTTTGTGACGACCAGATGATTCAAAGGATTTTTCCATAGGGAACTTTTGGAGAACTTTTCTTAAGGAGTTTGTTCAGAAACTTGTACAGAAACCTTCTTAATGAGCACTCGACCAACGCCTTTCGAGAACATAGACAAAATCACAGTTATGGACCTAATGCATCGTGATAACAAAGGTTTGCATTTCCCTAGAAGTAATTGGATCTCATATGGAGATGTTTAGTGAAGTAGAATGGAAAAAAATGAATGCAACTACACAAGAACTAGTCTGTAAGCGTCGTTCAGAATCAGTTTTGCGCAATGTTGATTGAAACATGGATATCACACTCATACCGAGTCCGTTTTGGCACCACAAGTAATCAAAACGTTTATGATGACCAGATGCTTCAAATGATTCTTTCATAGGGAACTTTTGGAGAATGTTTCTTAAGGAGTTCGTTCAGAAACTTGTACAGAAACTTTCTTAATGAGCACTCGACCAACGCCTTTCGAGAACATAGACAAAGTCATAGCTATGGACCTAGTGCATCATCAATACAAAGGTCTCTGGCATTTGCCTAGAAGTAATTGGATCTCATATGGAGATGTTTAGTGAACTAGAATGGAAAAAAATGAATGTAACTACACTAGAACTGGTCTGTAAGTGTCGTTCGGAATCAGTTTTGCACAGTGTTGACTGAAACATGGATATCGGTCTCATACGGAGTCTGTTTTGGCTCCACAAGTAGTCAGAACGTTTATGACGACCAGATGCTTCAAAGGATTCTTTCATAGGGAACTTTTGGAGAACTTTTCTAAAGGAGTTCGTTCAGAAACTTGTACACAAACGTTCTTAATGAGCACTCGACCAACGCCTTTCGCGAACATAGACAAAGTCACAGCTATGGACCTAGTGCATCATCATAACAAAGGTCTCTTGCATTTCCCTGGAAGTAATTGGATCTCATAGGGATATGTTTAGTGAAGTAGAATGGAAAAAATGAATGCAACTACACTAGAACTAGTCTGTAAATGTCGTTTGGAATCAGTTTTGCACAGTGTTGACTTAAACATGGATATCTGACTCATACGGAGTCCGTTTTGGCTCCATAAGTAGTCAAAACATTTGTGACGACCAGATGATTCAAAGGATTTTTCCATAGGGAACTTTTGGAGAACTTTTCTTAAGGAGTTTGTTCAGAAGCTTGTACAGAAACCTTCTTAATGAGCACTCGACCAACGCCTTTCGAGAACATAGACAAAATCACAGTTATGGACCTAGTGCATCGTGATAACAAAGGTTTGCATTTCCCTAGAAGTAATTGGATCTCATATGGAGATGTTTAGTGAAGTAGAATGGAAAAAAATGAATGCAACTACACTAGAACTAGTCTGTAAGCGTCGTTCAGAATCAGTTTTGCGCAATGTTGATTGAAACATGGATATCACACTCATACCGAGTCCGTTTTGGCTCCACAAGTAGTCAAAATGTTTATGACGACCAGATGCTTCAAAGGATTCTTTCATAGGGAACTTTTGGAGAATGTTTCTTAAGGAGTTCATTCAGAAACTTGTACAGAAACTTTCTTAATGAGCACTCGACCAACGCCTTTCGAGAACATAGACAAAGTCACAGCTATGGACCTAGTGCATCGTCAATACAAAGGTCTCTGGCATTTCCCTAGAAGTAATTGGATCTCATATGGAGATGTTTAGTGAACTAGAATGGAAAAAATAAATGCAACTACACTAGAACTAGTCTGTAAGTGTCGTTCGGAATCATTTTTGCGCAGCGTTGATTGAAACATGGATATCGCACTCATACGGAGTCCGTTTTGGCTCCACAAGTAATCAGAACATTTATGACGACCAGATGCTTCAAAGGATTCTTTCATAGGGAACTTTTCGAGAACTTTTCTAGAGGAGTTCGTTCAGAAACTTGTACACAAACGTTCTTAATGAGCACTCGACCAACGCCTTTCGCGAACATAGACAAAGTCACAGCTATGGACCTAGTGCATCATCATAACAAAGGTCTTTTGCATTTCCCTGGAAGTAATTGGATCTCATAGGGATATGTTTAGTGAAGTAGAATGGAAAAAATGAATGCAACTACACTAGAACTAGTCTCTAAGTGTGGTTCGGAATCAGTTTTGCGCAGTGTTGACTTAAACATGGATATCTGACTCATACGGAGTCCGTTTTGGCTCCACAAGTAGTCAAAACATTTGTGACTACCAGGTGCTTCAAAGGATACTTTCATAGGGAACTTTTGGAGAACTTTTCTTAAGGAGTTTGTTCAGAAACTTGTACAGAAACTTTTTTTAATGAGCACTCGACCAATGCCTTTGGAGAACATAGAAAAAGTCACAGCTGTGGACCTAGTGCATCGTCAATACAAAGGTCTCTTGTATTTCCCTAGAAGTAATTGGATCTCATATGGAGATGTTTAGTGAAGTAGAATGGACAAAAATGAATGCAACTACACTAGAACTAGTGTGTAAATGTCGTTCGGAATCAGTTTTGCGCAGTGTTGATTTAAACATGGATCTCTGACTCATACGGAGTCTGTTTTGGCTCCATAAGTAGGCAAAACATTTGTGACGACCAGATGATTCAAAGGATTTTTTCATAGGGAACTTTTGAAGAACTTTTTCTTAAGGAGTTTGTTCAGAAACTTGTACAGAAACCTTCTTAATAAGTACTCGACCAACGCCTTTCGTGAACATAGACAAAGTCACAGTAACGGACCTAGTGCATCGTCATAACAAAGGTCTCTTGCATTTACCTAGAAGTAATTGGATCTCATATGGAGATGTTCAGTGAAGTAGAATAAAAAATGAATGCAAGTACACTACAACTAGTCTGTAAGTGTCGTTCGGAATCAGTTTTGCGTAGTGTTGATTGAAACATGGATATCGCACTCACACGGAGTCCGTTTTGGCTCCACAAGTAGTTAAAACGTTTATGACGACCAGATACTTCAAAGCATTCTTTCATAGGGAACTTTTGGAGAACGTTTCTTAAGGAGTTCTTTCAGAAACTTGTACAGAAACGTTCTTAATGAGCACTCGATCAACGTCTTTCGAGAACATAGACAAAGTCACAGCTGTGGACCTAGTGCATCATCATAACAAAGGTCTCTTGCATTTCCCTGGAAGTAATTGGATCTCATAGGGATATGTTTACTGAAGTAGAATGGAAAAAATGAATGCAACTACACTAGAACTAGTCTCTAAGTGTCGTTCGGAATCAGTTTTGCGCAATGTTAACTTAAACATGGATTTCTGACTCATACAGAGTACATTTTGGCTCCACAAGTAGTCAAAATGTTTGTGACTATGAGATGCTTCAAAGGATTCTTTCATAGGGAACTTTTGGAGAACTTTTCTTAAGGAGTTCGTTCAGAAACTTGTACAAAAACTTTTTTAATGAGCACTCGACCAACGCCTTTGGAGAACATAGACAAAGTCACAACTATGGACATAGTGCATCATCAATACAAAGGTCTCTTGCATTTCCCTAGAAGTAATTGGATCTCATATGAAGATGTTTACTGGAGTAGAATGAAAAAAAATGAATGCAACTACACTAGAACTAGTCTGTAAATGTCGTTCGGAATTAGTTTTGCGCAGTGTTGACTTAAACATGGATATCTGACTCATACGGAGTCCGTTTTGGCTCCATAAGTACGCAAAACTTTTGTGACGACCAGATGATTCAAAGGATTTTTTCATAGGGAACTTTTGGAGAACTTTTCTTAATGAGTTTGTTCAGAAACTTGTACAGAAACCTTCTTAATGACCACTCGACCAACGCCTTTCGAGAACATAGACAAAGTCATAGTTATGGACCTAGTGGATCTTCATAACAAAGGTCTCTTGCATTTCCCTAGAAGTAATTGGATCTCATATAGAGATTTTTAGTGAAGTAGAATGGAAAAAAATGAGTGCAACTACAGTAGAACTAGTCTGTAAGTGTCGTTCGGAATCAGTTTTGCGCAGTGTTGAATGAAACATGGATATCACACTCATACGGAGTCCGTTTTGGCTCCACAAGTAGTCAAAACGTCTATGACGACCAGATAATTCGAAGGATTCTTTCATAGGGAACTTTTGGAGAACGTTTCTTAAGGAGTTCATTCAGAAACTTGTAGAGAAACTTTCTTAATGAGCACTCGACCAACGTCTTTCGAGAACATAGACAAAGTCATAGTTATGGACCTAGTGCATCGTCAATACAAAGGTCTCTGGCATTTCCCTAGAAGTAATTGGATCTCATATGGAGATGTTTAGTGAACTAGAATGGAAAAAAATGAATGTAACTACACTAGAACTAGTCTGTAAGTGTCGTTCGGAATCAGTTTTGCGCAGTGTGGACTGAAACATGGATATCGCACTCATACGGAGTCCATTTTGGCACCACAAGTAGTCAAAACGTTTATGACGACCATATGCTTCAAAGGATTCTTTCATAGGGAACTTTTTGAGAACTTTTCTTAAGGAGTTCGTTCAGAAACTTGTACACAAACGTTCTTAATGAGCACTCGACCAACGCCTTTCGCGAACATAGACAAAGTCACAGCTATAGACCTAGTGCATCATCATAACAAAGGTCTCTTGCATTTCCCTGGAAGTAATTGGATCTCATAGGGATATGTTTAGTGAAGTAGAATGGAAAAAATGAATGCAACTACACTAGAACTAGTCTGTAAGTGTCGTTCGGAATCAGTTTTGCACAGTGTTGACTGAAACATGGATATCGCTCTCATACGGAGTCTGTTTTGGCTCCACAAGTAGTCAGAACGTTTATGACAACCAGATTCTTCAAAGGATTCTTTCATAGGGAACTTTTGGAGAATTTTTCTTAAGGAGTTCGTTAAGAAACTTGTACAGAAACTTTCTTAATGAGCACTCGACCAACGCCTTTCGAGAACATAGACAAAGTCATAGCTATGGACCTAGTGCATCGTCAATACAAAGGTCTCTGGCATTTCCCTAGAAGTAATTGGATCTCATATGGAGATGTTTAGTGAACTAGAATGGAAAAAAATGAATGTAACTACATTAGAACTAGTCTGTAAGTGTCGTTCGGAATCAGTTTTGCACAGTGTTGACTAAAACATGGATATCGCTCTCATACGGAGTCTGTTTTGGCTCCACAAGTAGTCAGAACGTTTATGACGACCAGATGCTTCAAAGGATTCTTTCATAGGGAACTTTTGGAGAACTTTTCTAAAGGAGTTCGTTCAGAAACTTGTACACAAACGTTCTTAATGAGCACTCGACCAACGCCTTTCGCGAACATAGACAAAGTCACAGCTATGGACCTAGTGCATCATCATAACAAAGGTCTCTTGCATTTCCCTGGAAGTAATTGGATCCCATAGGGATATGTTTAGTGAAGTAGAATGGAAAAAATGAATGCAACTACACTAGAACTAGTCTGTAAATGTCGTTTGGAATCAGTTTTGCACAGTGTTGACTTAAACATGGATATCTGACTCATACGGAGTCCGTTTTGGATCCATAAGTAGTCAAAACGTTTGTGATGACCAGATGATTCAAAGGATTTTTCCATAGGGAACTTTTGGAGAACTTTTCTTAAGGAGTTTGTTCAGAAACTTGTACAGAAACCTTCTTAATGAGCACTCGACCAACGCCTTTCGAGAACACAGACAAAATCACAGTTATGGACCTAGTGCATCGTGATAACAAAGGTTTGCATTTCCCTAGAAGTAATTGGATCTCATATGGAGATGTTTAGTGAAGTAGAATGGAAAAAAATGAATGCAACTACACAAGAACTAGTCTGTAAGCGTCGTTCAGAATCAGTTTTGCGCAATGTTGATTGAAACTTGGATATCACACTCATACTGAGTCCGTTTTGGCTCCACAAGTAGTCAAAACGTTTATGATGACCAGATGCTTCAAAGGATTCTTTCATAGGGAACATTTGGAGAATGTTTCTTAAGGAGTTCGTTCAGAAACTTGTACAGAAACTTTCTTAATGAGCACTCGACCAACACCTTTCGAGAACATAGACAAAGTCATAGCTATGGACCTAGTGCATCGTCAATACAAAGGTCTCTGGCATTTGCCTAGAAGTAATTGGATCTCATATGGAGATGTTTAGTGAACTAGAATGGAAAAAAAATGAATGTAACTACACTAGAACTGGTCTGTAAGTGTCGTTCGGAATCAGTTTTGCACAGTGTTGACTGAAACATGGATATCGCTCTCATACGGAGTCTGTTTTGGCTCCACAAGTAGTCAGAACGTTTATGACGACCAGATGCTTCAAAGGATTCTTTCATAGGGAACTTTTGGAGAACTTTTCTAAAGGAGTTCGTTCAGAAACTTGTACACAAACGTTCTTAATGAGCACTCGACCAACGCCTTTCGCGAACATAGACAAAGTCACAACTATGGACCTAGTGCATCATCATAACAAAGGTCTCTTGCATTTCCCTGGAAGTAATTGGATCTCATAGGGATATGTTTAGTGAAGTATAATGGAAAAAATGAATGCAACTACACTAGAACTAGTCTGTAAATGTCGTTTGGAATCAGTTTTGCACAGTGTTGACTTAAACATGGATATCTGACTCATACGGAGTCCGTTTTGGCTCCATAAGTAGTTAAAACGTTTGTGACGACCAGATGATTCAAAGGATTTTTCCAATGGGAACTTTTGGAGAACTTTTCTTAAGGAGTTTGTTCAGAAACTTGTACAGAAACCTTCTTAATGAGCACTCGACCAACGCCTTTCGAGAACATAGACAAAATCACAGTTATGGACCTAGTGCATCGTGATAACAAAGGTTTGCATTTCCCTAGAAGTAATTGGATCTCATATGGAGATGTTTAGTGAAGTAGAATGGAAAAAAATGAATGCAACTACACTAGAACTAGTCTGTAAGCGTCGTTCAGAATCAGTTTTGCGCAATGTTGATTGAAACATGGATATCACACTCATACCGAGTCCGTTTTGGCTCCACAAGTAGTCAAAATGTTTATGACGACCAGATGCTTCAAAGGATTCTTTCATAGGGAACTTTTGGAGAATGTTTCTTAAGGAGTTCATTCAGAAACTTGTACAGAAACTTTCTTAATGAGCACTCGACCAACGCCTTTCGAGAACATAGACAAAGTCACAGCTATGGACCTAGTGCATCATCAATACAAAGGTCTCTGGCATTTCCCTACAAGTAATTGGATCTCATATGGAGATGTTTAGTGAACTAGAATGGAAAAAATGAATGCAACTACACTAGAACTAGTCTGTAAGTGTCGTTCAGAATCATTTTTGCGCAGCGTTGATTGAAACATGGATATCGCACTCATACGGAGTCCGTTTTGGCTCCACAAGTAATCAAAACATTTATGACGACCAGATGCTTCAAAGGATTCTTTCATAGGGAACTTTTCGAGAACTTTTCTAGAGGAGTTCGTTCAGAAACTTGTACACAAACGTTCTTAATGAGCACTCGACCAACGCCTTTCGCGAACATAGACAAAGTCACAGCTATGGACCTAGTGCATCATCATAACAAAGGTCTTTTGCATTTCCCTGGAAGTAGAATGGAAAAAATGAATGCAACTACACTAGAACTAGTCTCTAAGTGTCGTTCGGAATCAGTTTTGCGCAGTGTTGACTTAAACATGGATATCTGACTCATACGGAGTCCGTTTTGGCTCCACAAGTAGTCAAAACATTTGTGACTACCAGGTGCTTCAAAGGATACTTTCATAGGGAACTTTTGGAGAACTTTTCTTAAGGAGTTTGTTCAGAAACTTGTACAGAAACTTTTTTTAATGAGCACTCGACCAATGCCTTTGGAGAACATAGAAAAAGTCACAGCTGTGGACCTAGTGCATCTTCAATACAAAGGTCTCTTGTATTTCCCTAGAAGTAATTGGATCTCATATGGAGATGTTTAGTGAAGTAGAATGGACAAAAATGAATGCAACTACACTAGAACTAGTGTGTAAATGTCGTTCGGAATCAGTTTTGCGCAGTGTTGATTTAAACATGGATCTCTGACTCATACGGAGTCTGTTTTGGCTCCATAAGTAGGCAAAACATTTGTGACGACCAGATGATTCAAAGGATTTTTTCATAGGGAACTTTTGAAGAACTTTTTCTTAAGGAGTTTGTTCAGAAACTTGTACAGAAACCTTCTTAATAAGTACTCGACCAACGCCTTTCGTGAACATAGACAAAGTCACAGTAACGGACCTAGTGCATCGTCATAACAAAGGTCTCTTGCATTTACCTAGAAGTAATTGGATCTCATATGGAGATGTTTAGTGAAGTAGAATAAAAAAATGAATGCAAGTACACTACAACTAGTCTGTAAGTGTCGTTCGGAATCAGTTTTGCGTAGTGTTGATTGAAACATGGATATCGCACTCATACGGAGTCCGTTTTGGCTCCACAAGTAGTCAAAACGTTTATGACGACCAGATACTTCAAAGCATTCTTTCATAGGGAACTTTTGGAGAATGTTTCTTAAGGAGTTCTTTCAGAAACTTGTACAGAAACATTCTTAATGAGCACTCGATCAACGTCTTTCGAGAACATAGACAAAGTCACAGCTGTGGACCTAGTGCATCATCATAACAAAGGTCTCTTGCATTTCCCTGGAAGTAATTGGATCTCATAGGGATATGTTTAGTGAAGTAGAATGAAAAAAATGAATGCAACTACACTAGAACTAGTCTCTAAGTGTCGTTCGGAATCAGTTTTGCGCAGTGTTAACTTAAACATGGATTTCTGACTCATACAGAGTACATTTTGGCTCCACAAGTAGTCAAAATGTTTGTGACTACGAGATGCTTCAAAGGATTCTTTCATAGGGAACTTTTGGAGAACTTTTCTTAAGGAGTTCGTTCAGAAACTTCTACAGAAACTTTTTTAATGAGCACTCGACCAACGCCTTTGGAGAACATAGACAAAGTCACAACTATGGATATAGTGCATCATCAATACAAAGATCTCTTGCATTTCCCTAGAAGTAATTGGATCTCAATGTTCAATGGATTCTTTCATAGGGAACTTTTGGAGAACTTTTCTTAAGGAGTTCGTTTAGAAACTTGTACATAAACTTTCTTAATGAGCACTCGATTAACGCCTTTCGAGAACATATACAAATCACGGCTATGGATCTAGTGCATCATCATAACAAAGGTCTCTTGCATTTCCCTAGAAGTAATTAGATCTCATATGGAGATATTTAGTGAAGTATAATGGAAAAAAATCGACTGCAACTACACTAGAACTAGTCTGTAACTGTCGTTCGAAATCAGTTTTGGCAGTATTGACTGAAACATGGATATAACACTCATATGGAGTCCGTTTTTTCTCCACAAGTAGTCAAAATGTTTGTGACGACCAGATGCTTGATACGTCTCCAACGTATCTACTTTTCCAAACACTTTTGCCCTTGTTTTGGACTCTAACTTGTATAATTTGAATGGAACTAACCCGGACTGGCACTGTTTTTAGCAGAATTGCCATGATGTTGTTTTATGTGCAGAAAACAAAAGTTCTCGGAATGACCTGAAACTCCCCGGAATATCTTAGAATAAATAATAAAAAATCCTCGCCAAAGATGAAGACCAGGGGGACCACACCCTGTCCACGAGGGTGGGCGCGCCCCCTACCTCGTGGGCCCCCTGGTGGCCCTCCGACGCCAACTCCAACTCCATATATTGGCTTTCGGGGAGAAAAAATCAGGGAGAAGAAATCATCGCATTTTATGATACGGAGCCACCGCCAAGCCCTAATCTCTCTCGAGAGGGCTGATCTGGAGTCCGTTCGGGGCTCCAGAGAGGGGGATTCGTCGCCGTCGTCATCATCAACCATCCTCCATCACCAATTTCATGATGTTCACTGCCGTGCGTGAGTAATTCTATCGTAGGCTTGCTGGACGGTGATGGGTTGGATGAGATTTATCATGTAATCGAGTTAGTTTTGTTAGGATTTGATCCCTAGTAACCACTATGTTCTGAGATTGATGTTGCTATGACTTTGCTATGCTTAATGCTTGTCACTAGGGCCCGAGTGCCATGATTTTAGATCTAAACCTATTATGTTTCCATGAATATATGTGTGTTCTTGATCCTATCTTGCAAGTCTATAGTCACCTACTATGTGTTATGATCCGGCAACCCCGAAGTGACAATAATCGGGACCACTACCGGTGGTGACCATAGTTTGAGTTCATGTATTCACTATGTGCTAATGCTTTGTTCCAGTTCTCTATTAAAAGGAGGCCTTAATATCCCTTAGTTTCCAATAGGACCCCGCTGCCACGGGAGGGTAGGACAAAAGATGTCATGCAAGTTCTTTTCCATAAGCACGTATGACTATATACGGAATACATGCCTACACTACATTGATGAATTGGAGCTAGTTCTGTGTCACCCTATGTTATGACTGTTACATGACGAACCGCATCCGGCATAATTATCCATCACTAATCCGGTGCCTACGAGTTTTCCATATACTGGTTCTTGCTTATTTACTTTTCCGATGCTACTGTTACAATCACTACAAAATACCAAAAACGTTACTTTTGCTGTCTTTACTTTTGTTACCGTTACCACCACTATCATATTACTTTGCTACTAAACACTTTGTTGCAGATACTAAGTTTCCAGGTGTGGTTGAATTGACAACTCAGCTGCTAATACTCGAGAATATTCTTTGGCTCCCCTTGTGTCGAATCAATAAATTTGGGTTGAATACTCTACCCTTGAAAACTGTTGCGATCCCCTATACTTGTGGGTTATCAAGACCTTTTTCTGGCACCGTTGCCGGGGAGCATAGCTCTATTCTTTGAGTCACTTGGGATTTATATCTGCTGGACACTATGAAGAACTTGAAAGACGATCGAACTACTATTTTGCCCTCAACTACGAGGGGAGGTAAGGAACTGCCATCTAGCTCTGCACTTGATTCACCTTCTGTTATAAGTAAGCTTGCGACACCTAAACCTGCTACTGCTATGAATTCTGATATGTCGCATGTTTTTTTGAATGTTGAGACAGTAGGAAAGGCTCCTACTGCATATATATTAAGTACAGCACAAAAGCGGTTACATGGTGATAATTACAAAGTGGGGGGGGGGTGGAGTTAGACACTACTGAGCTATAATTCCCAAGGCTAATGAAGGCCTTAGTTTAGAGTTTGCAAAATGGAAGAAACAACATGTCTCTTATGATCGGGCAGTCTATAAGCAAGGTTACCAAAGTCATTCTTGAACCTAGTCCACTACGAGTCAACGGAAGGGACCACATGTCTAAAGTAATTGTTATTACACTCTTTCCAGAGACTCCAGGCAGCAATCAGAAAGATTTCCATGACCATCTTGCGCGGGTGCTGATTCTTCATTTGTTCAATAAGATCCACACGGTTGCCAACCGCCCCCTCACACGATGCTCAGACGTTGCCAACAAACGTTGCTGAAGGTGCAATGGAAGAAAGGGTGCTCCACCGTTTCCTCGACATGACAGCCACATAGCAGGCAATCAAGATTGGTACCAATGTTATAATGTCGGCGTTTAAACATGTTGCATGTGTTGAGGCGGTCAGAGAGCAAAAACCAACCGAAGACTTTGATTTTCGGGGTGCACTTGGTTCGTCAAAGCCACTTGTACGCCACATGAGCAACCACATCCCGAAAGAAAAATTTGTAATATTCAGCAGTTTTGAAAACAGTGGCCCCCCAGCAATAGGACCACACATCCGGTTGTTCCTCAAGTGTAATTTCCGCAACGTCAAGTTGCAGAAGCTTTAGCTCATCATGGGCTTGCACGGACAGGGGGAGCTGAATGTTTCATGCAGGGTGGCTGTCGTCAGGAACTCCCGGACCGAAAGATCTTCATGATAGACATACGAGAAAGCCCTCGGATACTTATTAGCAAAAACATCCTTATTCCAACTGTCTTTCCAAAACAACGCAGTTTTTCCATTGTTGACTTGAATATGGGTGATACCACGGTACATGGGCATGAGGTGAACGAGATCTCGCCACCAAAAGGAGCCGCAAATCTCAGCTGCATGCGGGATGGAGTCCAAGTAGTACGTATCCCAAATCAACTGCACCCAAGGCATGTCAAGTTTATTGAAGAATTTATGGAGGAATTTCAAAAGCAAGCCATCATTTTGAATCGTCAAGTCAAGAATACCGAGGCCACCACTGGATTTGGGGCGGCAGACCATGGGCCAAGCAGCAAGGGAGTTGTGCTTATCGCCATCAGCTGTCTTTTTTAGCCAGAGGCAATGCCTACGAATCTTGTCCATCTGGGCAATGATTTTCTGTGGCAGTCTCAACGTGCCCATCGGGTATATGGCCAAAGAAGTAATGAGTGAGTTGATCAACGCTAATCTGCCAGCATGAGACATGAGAGACATGGCAGCTGTGATTTTTCTTTCTGCCTTGCACACAAACGGTGTCAAATCCAAGATCGTTAGCCGTGTGGTCCCTAGGGGTAGCCGTAGGTAAGTGAATGGCATAGTTGCTTGGGTGCAACCAAAGAGATTTGCCAGGGCATTGCACTTGTCAGCCGGGGTGTTGCTAGGAACGATCATGGATTTATGAAAGTTGATTTTGAGCCCGATCGACGTGGCGTAGTCCTCAAGAATTTGTTTCAACTTGGCCGCTTGGAGGAGGCATGCAGGCAATACCACGATAGTATCGTCGGCATATTGGATGACAGGGTACTTAGCATCACCTTTAGGAGGGATTGGGTGATTAAGCAAGCCTTGCGCAAGAGCATCGTTGATGGCAGTTTGAAGGAGGTCGGCCGCAATTACAAAAATGAGAGGTGACATAGGATCACCTTGGCGGACCCCGCACTTACAGGGAAATTGTCGACCAGGGACACCATTGAGAAGCATTGAAGACTTGCCCGAAGAGAAGATATTGTGCATTCAGCCTAGCCACGTAGGTGGGAAACCCATTTTCTTCATAATGAGGAGCATAGCCGAATGCTCAACGGCATCGATTGCCTTGGAAACGTCCAACTTGAGAAGAATGATTTCTTTCTTGGAGGCTTGACACTGATGTATGTATTCGAAGGCGCAAGCTAAGCAGTCATGGATAGACCTGCCCCGAAGAAAGCCGTACTGATTTTTATGGACTAACTGAAGAATAATGCGTTGTAGGCGATCAGCCAGGATTTTAGTGATTAACTTCAGATAACATTTGAGAAGGGTGATGGGCATGTAGTCATTCACATTGTCAGGCGAGTTATTTTTTTGGAATCAACGTGATATAACCCGCATTGATACTTTCCAGACTGAGACCACCCTGATGATATTCATGGCAGAGGAGATAGAAGTCATCTTTTAGGATAGGCCAGCAAGCCTTCAAAAAGGCGCCATTGAAACCATCAGGGCCAGGGGCCCGATCAGGCGGCATTGCCGCAACCACAGCATCAATCTCTTTGATAGTAAACGGAGCCACAAGAGTGGCGAACAACTCCTCATCCTTAAGAAGATTATCCAGGTTGAATTTCATAGGCGAGGGGTTGGCTTGCCCCATCCGAGTTTTGAAAGCCTCAAAGAGGAGAGATTCCTTACCAGCATGATCCTCAACAATACTGCCATCAATAGCTGTCAGAGAACTGATGTAATTCCTTCTGTAGCGCTCAGTAGCCACAGTTTGAATTTTTTTTGAATTCTCATCCCCGAATTGTATCCATCTAATGGTGCATCATTTTTTCCAATAATCTTTCTGGTGTTGGAGAAGCCTCAATAGATGTTTTTTGAGAATATTGCAGAAGTTTCGCTTAGGCGTGGTAAGTGGCCGACGATCTTCAATATTATCTAGCTCCAGAAGCGTTTTGTTAGTATTTTCAATGGCGATGTTCAGATGGGAAATCTTCTTACTCCATTTCTTGAGAGCATATCGAACAGCCTTGAGTTTTTGACCAATCTTGGCGGCCGCGTTAGATTGTCTGTTGTACTTGATGGGTTTATTCCAAGCTTGTGCCACAACCTCCATAAACCCTGGGTGGGCAATCCAGTATGTTTCAAACCTGAAGAGCTTACTTCTTGGAATGGTTGTTTGGATGACCACAGAGCAAGGAGTATGGTCGGAGACTGGCTTCCCCAAAGGATTTACCGAAGTGTTTGGGAACGATATGGTCCAATTTAGTGTGGTGAAGAACCAATCTAGTTGTTCCAGGAGCGGTTGTTGCTGCATATTGGACCAGGTATAAGCTCTGCCCTTAATGGGTATTTCAGTGAGGTTTTGTTCACGAATAAAATCATTAAAGGTGAACATATCCTGGACATTCCCACCAGGTTTGTTGTGGTTATCAGGCGAATGAATGTAATTAAAGTCACCGAGGATAGGCCAGTCTTCAGCGGCAGGGATATCCAAATCAAGTAACCACCTAGTGAAAGACGTACGAAGATCACCTTGACAGGGGCCATACACATTGACGAGTTTCCAACAGTGATTAGATTGTGTGGAGGTAAATTCAACTCCTAACGCAAATTGCTCAGACATGAAAACCCTACCCGTGAAAACACTACTGTTCCAGATCGTAATTATGCCACCCGAAGCGCCGTGTGAGGGAATATACGCAAATTGATCAAAACGTCGCGGGCATAAAGATTTGAGAATGGCAGCGTCAAAAGAAGGCATGTTAGATTCTTGTAGGCAAATCACCACGCAACCACTAGTCTGGATCGCATTACTAAGCGCTAAATGTTTCCCAGGTGCATTAAGACCGCACACATTCCAGCAGAGTACATTCCAGTTGCACAAAAGCATCGATAAACGAAAAGTTCAGAGGGCTGCAGAAGATAAAAGAGAAACCCACCTAATCCTCGGATAGGGCCGAGGTCGTGAGCTCATCAACGGGCACCGCACAAAGGTTAACGCCAATGGCCTGCATGGTGGGGATGGGTGTTGGTGGTGGGATCGAATCATCATCATCAACTCCAGGTACAGCAGCAGCAGTGGAATCCACAGGAGTATCTTCAGTAGACTCCAAAGCAGAGGGGATGACACAAGGCTTGACTCTGGACTTGGACTGGCGAGTATCAGAGGCAAGATTGACCCGGAAACCATCATACTTATTGTTTCTAGTGCTTCTACGCAGAGTTGCAGTGTCAATTGGGGCTAACATCTTGCCTTTCCTCTGTTTCAGGGCTTGTGCAGAGTGGGGCAGGGAGCTTGACGATCCTTCCTCAGACAACGACAAAAGTGGCATTGGTGGCTCTGAAGCATCAGCAGCAAACTGAGTGGGTTGTGGGATCTCACCCATGGAATGTATCTCAACATTGTCAGTGATCATGGGTTCAGACTGCTCCATGGTGAGGAGCAGAGGAGCAGACGGAGCAGTCAGACTAAGTTGAGCCGGAGAGAGCACCGTCTAGACCGGAGAGATCTGAATATCTTCACCAGAAAGAGACACCTGCACCACCACTTGAACAGAATCATGACAAAAGCCAATGCCCGAGCGCCAGGGACCAAATGAAGCAACCAGCGGGCGTAGCGCCGAGAAGAGTGTCGCATTCAGCTATTGGCGAGGGATAGGGTTGGCAAGCAGGAGAGCCATGAGCACATCACCCTACACAGACAGACCAAAGCGCAGTCCCTAAGGAAGAACATCAACAGATACCGTAAGCACCTCATTGTGGCTCTGAACCTCCGGTGCAGTAACATCATTAAGCAGGAGCAGATCAGCAGAGTGGGTGGCCTCAGAATCTTCAGAGCTCATGAGCGAGTCATGCCAAGCTTGCAGAGCATTATCAGTGACATTGTTCTCAGGGACAATGCCATCTTGCACCTGCAGACCCTGCGCAGCGAGCCAGGCCTGGAAGTTCATGAGGTATGATGGCAATTGTGGCAGCGGTGGAGCTGGCGGAGCAGGCCATTCTCCCCATCCAACATGATCATGGTGAGGAGGAGCCGTAGGACCATCGGGCGCACCATTGGGGGGTGCTGCATTCTGCACAAGCCAATTGTGGACCTGTTGCTGATACAGTTGTTCGGCTGTCAGGTTAGGGCCAAACTGGGGATGAGGATTTCCATCAGGTGGTGGTGGTTCTGCACCGGCGGGTAGGACCTCTGGAAGTAGCCCGTTCAGTAATTGCTCCTGAGAATGGTGATCTGGACAGTTCAACAGTCCCGTGCACCACCAAGCTGCCAAACCACAAAACTCTTTGGCACCAAACGCAGATTCAGAACTCTCGCCTTAATGAGCATAAAACGACGGTCCTGGCGAGGAACCGTACCCACCCAAAGATTTATTGACATAGTAGTCAGTCTGGTAATCATAGGGGAAACCAAAAAACATCAGCCAGATCTCTGGTCCAAAAGTGGTGGAGCGACGATTGAGAGCTTCATTGTGAGGGACAAATGTGACAAGCAGATCTTCATCCTCAAGCTCTAATGGTGTTGCAACGGCAGTATCACGAATGAATGAATCGACAAATCCAAAGATACCAATCTCGAAAGGGTGGTCACTTACTTCAGTGGTGAACAGCTGGGCTTCTTGAAGCAGAGCATGAACAGCTTGACGAACCTCAGCACGGCGATGCAGAGGCACATAGGCGCTTGTCTCCGCGATTGCCAAGTAGTCGTGGTTGAGCGGAGGGATAGGGCCGACCACCATCCCACTCCGGACGACTCGATCAGCCGACCCCGGCTCGACGGCGAAGCCCGGCGGCAGGAACGGCACCGGGTTGAGGGTGAAGTTCGCCATGATGGCGGTGCAGAGGGAGGAAGGTTGAGGCGACGAGTGTGACAGAGGTGGCGAATGGCAGGCACAGGGCGGTGACGATTGAGGAAACCGAGAAGAAGCGGCAGTGTGCGAGGCTATTCTAGTAATATGAGGATTTTTAGGGATCCATTTCCAACGCTCCAGCCAACGTTTCCTTCTACACGATTGCGCCGCATGTCCATAGTGGCCACAAGCATCACATCAAATGGCTGATTTGGGTTTGGGTTTATTTTTTATGGGAACAGAGGCCGTGGGAGGATATGATTGATTGATACAGGAAGGATTCATGACCAAAATTGGTCTAAGCTGCTGTAGAGGAATCCGGGCCGGGCATTTGCTTGCCTTGTGATTAGGTGAGGAGCAATTAATGCAAATCAATCTAGCAGGGCAATCAATCTTCCGGTGCCCCCATTGTAGGCAACGAGCACACAAAACCACCCAATTAGTAGTGATCAGATTGATCTCATCTTCAGAATACCCAGCCTGCGCCCAATCCAATTTGTAATGGGCCGACAATCGGGGTGGCCAGATCGTATGGGCTGGGGCATATTTGAAAGCCGAGGTAAGAAAGCATTGTGGCGGGCTAGGATAAGACACATTAATGGGACAATTAAAACTGCCCAAACGTAGATACTCAATGTCATTAGAGCCCTCAGATTGTGCTTGACGACGATATTGCTCAATTAATGAGACCGTCGATGCCTCCTGAATTACCGTTGGCAAATGATCCACTGCCGAAAATGACCCAAATTGAATTTGAATTCCTTGATTGTTCGTTGGGCCCGAGGATGACGGCGCCTCCATAGCATGCATGTTGGAGAAAACCATGTGATCAATGGGTTTGAGGGAAAACTTACTCAACTCCTTCATGGATGAAGCTGGAGACGAAGAATCAGAACGTAAAAACCCCAAGTTTGATTTGATAGCCATGGGACGACGAACAGTGATCTCAGGTAACTCCTCATTGGCATGCCAACTCAAATTATTCGAGGGCACACGGTTGAACCAACCATTGAACATATGGAAATGGCAAATGAAATCCGGCCAAATACGATCCTTAAGCCCATAGATAAAATGGCCAACCTTATTAAACGAAAGGCTCGAGGATTAATTTGAAGCACATTGAAGCCAACCCTAAACCCTCCAATGCAACATTGAAGCACAATACCCACATATTCTTCAGTGAGTGGGAAGGAAGCCGAAGAGAACGTGACAACAAGGAAGAACTCCTTGGATTCTCGAGAGGGGGAGAAATGCACCGTAGAACCAAACTTTCTTCTCACCTGATCTGCAAGGGCTAAGCCAGGAGCAAAATCCCAATGCAGGAGTCCCTCCATCTTGAATCAATCTAGAAAGTGCCATGATTTTTGGTGGAGAAGGTGGGGGAGGAGAGCGAGAGGAGAGGTGGGAGAGGAAGCGGCATCAGGTATTCTTATGTCGCATGTTATTGATGATGCCACTTCTGCTACGCATGATACTTATGATGAAACTACTTCTATGCTTGATACTACTGTGCCCCTTGGTGAATTTCTAGATGAACAAATTGCTAGGTCTAGAGAAAGAGAAATTATTGAATCTGAATACGATGATAATAGTGATGATGAGAATATGCCTGCTATTCCTGAGGGTTATCTTTTTGATGTTGAATCTTCTGCAGCTATTTTTGCCTGCCAGGATAGATACGAACTTAAGAGGCTGCTAGTTAAATGGAGTAAAGAATCTCTTAGAGATAGAATGAGACCCGACCCTGCTTTTGCTACTTCACCTATCTGTGTTCCCGATAAGGATTATTATGAATTTTCTGTTGATCCAGATATAATTACTTTGGTTGAATCTGATCCTTTGTATGGCTATGAATCTGAAACTGTTGTGGCACATCTTACTAAGTTAAGCGATATAGCCGCCCTGTTTACAAATGATGAGAGATCGTGCTACCTTTATTTACTCAAAATATTTCCATTCTCATTAAAGGGTGATGCTAAGATATGGTTTAATTCTCTTGATCCTGGTTGTGTGCGTAGTCCCCAGGATATGATTTATTACTTCTCTGCTAAATATTTCCTTGCTCATAAGAAACAAGCTGCTTTGAGGGAAATATACAACTTCGTGCAAATTGAAGAAGAGAGTCTCCCACAAGCTTGGGGGAGGCTTCTCAAGTTACTTAATGCTTTGCTTGATCATCCTCTTGAGAAACCTGAAATACTTGATATCTTTTATAATGGACTAACTGATGCTTCCAGAGATCACCTGGATAGTTGTGCTGGTTCTCTTTTCAGGGAAAGAACACCGGATGAAGCTGAAATTCTATTGAATAATATGTTAACAAATGAAAATAATTAGGCACCTCCCGAGCCACCTTCCGAGCCAGTTCCAGAACCAATTACTGAGCCTATTCCTAAACCAACTCCGAAGAAGAGAGGTGTTCTATTTATCAGCCCGAAGATATGCAAGAGGCAAAGAAATCTATGAAAGAAAAAGGTATTAAAGCTGAAGATGTTAAGAATTTACCTCCTATTGAAGAAATACACGGTCTTAATTTACCGCCTGTTGAAGAAGTATATGATCTCAATTCCTTATTCACTGAAGAACCTCCTGATCCCGATATCCCGACACAGGTTGTAAAGGTAAATTCTCTCTATAGATATGATAAAGCTGAAGTCCCTCCTACTAAAATTGCTAGTCAGTGCTTGGATGAGTTTGATGACTTTATGTTTAAGCAAGATGACTTTAATGCTTATTTTGGTAGACAATTAAAACAGAATACCTTTATGATTAAACCCTTGGGTGATTTTATGGCTAATATTAGAGGTGAACTTAAACTTGTTAGCAAACATGCTTCCATGGTTACCACTCAAGTAGAACAAGTACTTAAAGCTCAGAAAGAAGTGCTTGATGAAATGAATAGTAAGAAAAATGTTTATGCTGTTAGAGTGGCTACTAGAACTGGTAGAATGACTCAGGAACCTTTGTATCCTGAAGGCCACCCTAAGAGAATCGAGTAAGATTCTTAGAGAAATAATATTGATGTACCTAGTTCTTATAAAAGGAAGAAAAAGAAAAATGATAGGACTTTGCAAACTTCTAGTGAACCTATTGCTGAACCACCTGAGAATCCAAATGATATCTCTATGTCTGATGCTGAAACACAATCTGGTAATGAACATGAACCTAGTGAAAATATTAATGATGATGTTCATGATGATGCTCAACCTAGTAATGATAATGATGTAGAAGTTGAACCTGCTGTTGATCTTGATAACCCACAATCAAGGAATCAACGTTATGATAAAAGAGACTTCATTGCTAGGAAACATGGTAAAGAAAGGGAACCATGGGTTCAGAAAGCCATGCCTTTTCCTCCGAAACCATCCAAGAAAAAGGATGACGAGGATTTTGAACGCTTTGTTGAAATGATTAGACCCATCTTTTTGCGTATGCGATTAACTGATGTGCTCATAACAAATCCTTATGCTAAGTATATGAAGGATATCATTACTAAAAAAAGAAAGATACCGGAAGCTGAAATTTCCACCATGCTTGCTAATTATACTTTTAAGGGTGGAATACCAAAGAAACTTGGAGATCCAGGAGTACCTACTATACCATACTCCATTAAGAGAAATTATGTTAAAACTACTTTATGTGATCTTGGAGCAGGTGTTAGTGTTATGCCTCTCTCTTTATATCGTAGACTGGACTTGAACAAGTTGACACCTACTGAAATATCTTTGCAAATGGCTAATAAATCAACTGCTATACCTGTCGGTATTTGTGAGGATGTGCCTGTTGTGGTTGCAAACAATACTATTTTAACGGACTTTGTTATTCTTGATATTCCCGAGGATGATAGTATGTCTATTATTCTTGGAAGACCTTTCCTTAATACTGTAGGGGCTGTTATTGATTGCAACAAAGGCAATGTCGCTTTTCATGTTAATGGTAATGAGCACACGGTACACTTTCCGAGGAAACAAACTCAAGTTTATAGTATCAACTCTATTGAAAAAATTCCATCGATTATATTTGGAGGTTTTGAATTTCCTGTCCCTACTGTCAAGAAAAAGTATGATATTCTTATTGTTGGGGATTTCCATATCCCCGTTGAGGTAACTTAGTGTTATTCGAAATTTCTCCGGTTCCGTGATTATTCGGAATGAGTTTGTTAACAAGACTTGATCAACCTTGTTAGTGGGTTCATTTTGATGATCACGAGATGGATGAAACTAGAAGCACAACCTTCTGTACCCTCTTTATATTTTCTGTTATTTAGTAGAAATAAAGTAAAATAGTATTTTTTCTGTTCGTTTCCTGACTTATCCGTGCAATATAAAAATATCCCGAAAATAAAAGTCCTCAGAATGCCATGCCAATTTAATATGATTTTTTGGGAATATTTGAGGATTTTCTGTGCAAAAATTACCGCGGGGGAGCTACCACCTGGCCACGAGGGTGGAGGGCGCGCCCTACCCCCTGGGCGCGCCCCCTGCCTCGTGGGCCCACGGTGGCCCTCCTCCACTTATCCCTGCACCCATCTTCTTCCTCTGCCTCACACAAGCACGAAAAACCAACTCAAGCACGAGTTCCAGCCCCCGTTGCTGTGATTTTCGATCTCCTTGCTCAAAGCACCTCTCGCAAAACTGCTTGGGGAGATTGCTCCTTGGTATCTGACTCCTCCATTGGTCCAATAGTTTTTGTTCTAGTGCTTTATTCATTGCAAATTTGTGCTGCATAGGTGACCATGTTCTTGAGCTTGCATGTCAAATTTATATGGTTCCAACTAGTTCTAATGCTTGATATAGGCTCTAGGCACTTGTGGGAGTTGTTGCTATCAATTTTATTGAAGTTGGTTCACTTTTATTTGAAGTTACGAAAAATTTCAGATATTTTTTAGAGGAAACAATATGTCTAGGAAGATGTTCCAAGGTGGTTCTTCAAGGAAGCAAGGTCCCAGGCTTGCAATGTGTGATGCTGACGAGGAACCACCAAGAGACGCTCCTGTGAGGCCCTGTGAATGGCCTTCGGAAAATTTTATGAATCAAGCGGGAATCAAAGAAGAATTTAGAGCATATTTGCATAACGCCGGTCTTGAGGACTTTGAAGCTGACAAATGCCCCCAGTATCATGATCTCACAAGTTCATTTCTGAGGAGGTTTGAGTTTTCATCTTCGCGTAATTCTCCTTCAGTCATGTTTGACCTTTATGACAAATCTTATACCATGGACTTAGAGGATTTCACTTTTGCTTGCAAACTTCCATCTTGGGGTAGTGTCAGGGAACCCCCTAAATCTGAATATAGAGACTTTCTTGCGAAAATAACTGTGGGGGAATCTAGAGATATAACACAAGCTACTATAGGGAGTGTTCATTTTCCTGCTATACATTATTTTGCTCTCTTCATAGGTAGATGCATAAATGCTAAGGATGAAGCATGTCACATGTGTGCACCTGATCTCAGCATTCTCAGAAGTGCTGTGTTAGGAGACCAATCTTATCATATGGGAGCCATTGTAGCTCGTAGGTTGCATCGTAATAGATATAACGGAAATTTATTTCGAGGAATTTATGCAACCCGCTTAGCTAATTTTCTTGAGATAGACATTCGTGAGGGTGATATGGAGTTACCTCCTACTTATTTAGATTTTGATTCTATGGTCTCCCACCAGTTTGTTGAGAGGACTGAACTACCTCTCCAGTATCGATTAATCTTTAACAAATGGCATGTTGTCCGTTTTACTCTTCCTGCTCCTGCCTTCTTTGATTCTCGGACAAAAGGAAGATACATTATTACCAGAGAGGAGGCAGATGAGTACGAGAGGAGAGCGGAGGCTGCTCGACGCCACGCTACAGCTCAGGCGGCGATAGCCGCTGCATCACAGTATGACCCCAGTTTCACCTACGGGTATCCGCCAGGCTATCCCTGGCAATAGACCAACTTAGGCCAAAAGCCTAAGCTTGGGGGAATACGTATTTCCCACCGACATTACATTCATGTTCACACACACTCATTGCTAGATGTCGGTGATCATACTCTTTCACTGTAATATCCATCGTAGTTTATTTGCTTTTTCCTGCTTTCTTCTTGTGTGTTTAATAAACCTTAAAAAACAAAAAAAATTAGTAGTAATTTATTTCTTTGCTGTAGTAATTAAAAAGAAAACCCAAAAATATTTCTCGTTCTTCTTTTGCTTGTTGGGAGCTTTCCCGTGTAAATAGTTTTTATTTCTTTTCTTTTCTTTGGGGGTCAGTAGGCGAAGACTATATTGAAAATGCTTAGTGGCTCTTATATGCATGATTGTTTATTTAACTTAGAGCCCATATTACTTGTCTTCTCTCTTGAGTTGAATGCTTGCAGATTCCAGCTTAGTCCAATGCATGTGCACTCTTATTATTATACACATCGTTCGGTCGTGCAAGTGAAAGGCAATAATGATGATATATGATGGACTTATTGGGATGAGAAAAGCTGGTATGAACTCGACCTCTCTTGTTTTTGTAAATATGATGATTCATCGTTCCTGAGTCAGCTATTATGAAGTAAACATATTTGCAATGACATTTAGAGATTATAGTTGCTTGTGCCATGCTTGATTAGCTATGATTTATAATGGTTTACCTTGCGTGCCAACATGCTATTAGAATGATTATGATGTGGTATGATGGGATGGTATCCTCCTTTAAATGAATTGGGTGACTAGACTTGGCACATGTTCACGCATGTAGTTGAATCAACTCAACATAGCCTTCATGATATTTATGTTCATGGTAGATTATATCCTACTCATGCTTGTATTCAGTGTAAATTAATTTTAATGCATGTTTACGACTGTTGTCGCTCTCTCGGTTGGTCGCTTCCCAGTCTTTTGCTAGCCTTCACTTGTACTAAGCGGGAATATTGCTTGTGCATCCAAACTCCTTAAACCCCAAAGTTGTTCCATATGAGTCCACTATACCTACCTATATGCGGTATTTACCTGCCATTCCAAGTAAATTTGTATGTGCCAAACTCTAGACCTTCAAATAAACATTCTGTTTTGCATGCTCGAATAGCTCATATATCAACTAGGGCTGCCCTTATCTTCCGTGTTAGGCGGGTTATTCTCAAGAGGAGTGGACTCCGCTCCTCATTCACGAGAAAATGGCTGGTCTCCGGGATGCCCAGTCCCATGATTTATGCAAACTAAATCAAAATAATTATTAACAAAACTCCCCCCGGGACCCGTTGAATGTTGGAGGCACTCATTGTTTCGAGCAAGCCATGGATTGATGCTTGTGGAGGAGGGGGAGTATAAACTTTACCATTCTATTTGGGAACCTCCTATAATTTGTTTAGCATGGAAGATATCATCGTCTCTTAGTTGTTATGTTGACAATGAAAGTATGCCGCTCAAAATATAATTTATCTCTATTTCAAAATCGAGCTCTGGCACCTCTACAAATCCCTGCTTCCCTCTACGAAGGGCCTATCCATTTACTTTTATGTTGAGTCATCATCCCTTCTTATTAAAAAGCACCCGCTGGAGAGCACACTATCATTTGCATTCATTATAATTGGTTTATATTGGGTATGACTTGACTGGATCTCTTTTACCATGAATTACAATGTTTAGTCAGTCCTTGATCTTTAAAGGTGCTCTGCATTTATATTTTGCAGTCTCAGAAAGGGCTAGCGAGATACCATTTTGTTATATCATGTTATGATTATTTTGAGAAAGTGTTGTCATCCGAGTTTTGTTATTATAGCTCGCTAGCTGATTATGCTATTGATATGAGTAATTGTGAGACCTATGTGTTATTGTGAGTATGGTTAGTTCGTAATATTTGCTAAAACTTGAATGCTAGATTTTAATGTTACAACAACAAGAGCAAACAGAGTTTGTAAAAGTTTTTCTTTTTCTCTTTCAGTTTGTCAACTGAATTGCTTGAGGACAAGCACGGGTTTAAGCTTGGGGGAGTTGATACGTCTCCAATGTATCTACTTTTCCAAACACTTTTGCCCTTGTTTTGGACTCTAACTTGTATGATTTGAATGGAACTAACTCGGACTGATGATGTTTTCAGCAGAATTGCCATGATGTTGTTTTATGTGCAGAAAACAAAAGTTCTCGGAATGACCCGAAACTCCACGGAATATCTTAGAATAAATAAAACAAATCCTCGCCTAAGATGAAGACCAAGGGGGCCACACCCTGTCCACGAGGGTGGGGGGCGCGCCCCCCTCCTGGGCACGCCCCCGTACCTCGTGGGCCCCCTGGTGGCCCTCCGACGCCAACTCCAACTCCATATATTGGCTTTCGGGGAGAAAAAAAATCAGGGAGAAGAAATCATCGCATTTTACGATACGGAGCCGCCGCCAATCCCTAATCTCTCTTGGGAGGGCTGATCTGGAGTCCGTTCGGGGCTCCGGAGAGGGGGATTCGTCGCTGTCATCATCGTGAACCATCCTCCATCACCAATTTCATGATGCTCACCGCCGTGTGTGAGTAATTCCATCGTAGGCTTGCTGGACGGTGATGGGTTGGATGAGATTTATCATGTAATCGAGTTAGTTTTGTTAGGGTTTGATCCTTAGTATCCACTATGTTCTGAGATTGATGTTGCCATGACTTTGCTATGCTTAATGCTTGTCACTAGGGACCGAGTGCCATGATTTCAGATCTGAACGTATTATGTTTCCATGAATATATGTGTATTCTTGATCCTATCTTGCAAGTCTATAGTCACCTACTATGTGTTATGATCCGCCAACCCCGAAGTGACAATAATCGGGACCACTCCCGGTGATGACCATAGTTTGAGGAGTTCATGTATTCACTATGTGCTAATGCTTTGTTCCGGTTCTCTATTAAAAGGAGGCCTTAATATCCCTTAGTTTCCAATAGGACCCCGCTGCCACGGGAGGGTAGGACAAAAATGTCATGCAAGTTCTTTTCTATAAGCACGTATGACTATATATGGAATACATGCCTACATTACATTGATGAATTGGAGCTAGTTCTGTGTCACCCTATGTTATGACTGTTACATGATGAACCGCATCCAGCATAATTATCCGTCACTAATCCGGTGCCTACGAGTTTTCCATATACTGGTTCTAGCTTATTTACTTTTCCAATGCTACTATTACAATCACTACAAAATACCAAAAACATTACTTTTGCTGTCTTTACTTTTGTTACCGTTACCACCACTATCATATTACTTTGCTACTAAACACTTTGCTGCAGATACTAAGTTTCCAGGTGTGGCTGAATTGACAACTCAGCTGCTAATACTTGAGAATATTCTTTGGCTCCCGTTGTGTCAAATCAATAAATTTGGGTTGAATACTCTACCCTCGAAAACCGTTGCGATCCCCTATACTTGTGGGTTATCAATGCTTCAAAGGATTCTTTCATAGGGAACTTTTGGAGAACTTCTCTTAAGGAGTTCGTTCAGAAACTTGTACAGAAACTTTCTTAATGAGCACTCGACCAACGCCTTTCAATAACATAGACAAAGTCACAGCTATGGACCTAGTGCATCGTCATAACAAAGGTATCTTGCATTTACTTAGAAGTAATTGGATCTCATATGGAGATGTTTAGTGAAGTAGAATGAAAAAAAAATGAATGCAACTACACTAGAACAAGTCTGTAAGTGTCGTTCGGAATCAGTTTTGCGCAGTGTTAACTGAAACATGGATACCGCATTCGTACGGAGTCCATTTTGGCTCCACAAGTAGTCAAAACGTTTGTGACGACCAGATGCTTCAAAGGATTCTTTCATAGGGAACTTTTGGAAAACTTTTCTTAAGGAGTTCGTTTAGAAACTTGTACAAAAACTTTCTTAATGAGCACTCAGCCGACGCCTTTCGAGAACATAGACAAAGTCACAGCTGTGGACCTAGTGCATCGTCATAACAAAGATCTCTTGCATTTCCCTAGAAGTAATTGGATCTCATATGGAGGTTTTTGGTGAAGTAGAATGGAAAAAATCGAATGCAACTACACTAGAACTAGTCTGTAACTGTCGTTCAAAATTAGCTTTGCGCAGTATTGACCAAAACATGGATATCACACTCATACGGAGTCTGTTTTGGCTCTACAAGTAGTCAAACCGTTTGTGACGACCAAATGCTTCAAAGGATTCTTTCATAGGGAACTTTTGGAGAACTTTTCTTGAGGAGTTCGTTCAGAAACTTGTATAGAAACTTTCTTAATGAGCACTCGACCAACGCCTTTCGAGAACATAGACAAAGTCACAGCTATGGACCTAGTGCATCGTAATAACAAAGGTTTCTTGCATTTCCCCAGAAGTAATTGGATATCATATGGAGATGTTTAGTGAAGTAGAATGGAGAAAAATGAATGCAACTACACTAGAACTAGTCTGTAAGTGTCGTTCGGAATCAGTTTTGTGCAGTGTTGACTGAAACATGGATATCGCACTCATACGGAGTCCGTTTTGGCTCCACAAGTAGTCAAAACGTTTTTGACGACCATATGCTTCGAAGGATTCTTTCATAGGGAACTTTTGGAGAACTTTTCTTAAGGAGTTCGTTCAGAAACTTGTACAGATACTTTCTTAATGAGCACTCGACCAACGCCTTTCGAGAACATAGACAAAGTCACAGCTATGGATCTAGTGCATCGTCATAACGAAGGTATCTTGCATTTCCCTAGAAGTAATTAGTTCTCATATGGAGATGTTTAGTGAAGTATAATGGAAAAAATCGAATGCAACTACACTAGAACAAGTCTGTAACTGTCGTTCGAAATCAGTTTTGCGCAGTTTTGACTGAAACATGGATATCACACTCATACGGAGTCCGTTTTTCTCCACAAGTAGTCTAAGCGTTTGTGATGACCAGATCCTTCAAAGGATTCTTTCGTAGGGAACTTTTGGAGAACTTTCCTTAAGGAGTTCATTCAGAAACTTGTACAGAAACTTTCTTAATGAGCACTTCACCAAGGCCTTTCGACAACAAAGACAAAGTCACAGCTATGGACCTAGTGCATCGTCATAACAAAGGTCTCTTGCATTTCCCTAGAAGTAATTAGATCTCATATGGAGATATTTAGTGAAGTAGAATGGAAAAAAATGAATGCAACTACACTAGAACTACTCTCTAAGTCTCGTTCGGAATCAGTTTTGCGCAGTGTTGACTTAAACATGGATATCTGACTCATACAGAGTCCGTTTTGGCTCCACAACTAGTCAAAACATTTGTGACGACCAGATGCTTCAAAGGATTCTTTCCTAGGGAACTTTTGGAGAACTTTTCTTAAGGAGTTCATGCAGGAACATGTACAAAAACTTTCTTAATGAGCACTCGACCAACGCCTTTCGAGAACATAGACGAAGTCACAGCTATGGACCTAGTGCGTCGTCATAACAAACGTCTCTTGCATTTCCCAAGAAATAATTCGATTTCATATGGAGATGTTTAGTGAAGTAGAATGGAAAAAATCGAATGCAACTACACTAGAACTAGTCTGTAACTGTCGTTTGAAATCAGTTTTGTGCAGTGTTTACTGAAACATGGATATCGCACTCATACGGAGTCCGTTTTGGCTCCACAAGTAGTCAAAACATTTGTGACGACCATATGCTTCAAAGGATTTTTTTCATAGGGAACTTTTGGAGAACTTTTCTTAAGGAGTTCGTTCAGAAACTTGTACAGAAACTTTCTTAATGAGCACTCGACCAACGCCTTTCGAGAACATAGACAAAGTCACAGCTATGGACCTCGTGCATCGTCATAACAAAGGTATCTTGCATTTCCCTAGAAGTAATTCGATCTCATATGGAGATGTTTAGTGAAGTATAATGGAAAAAATCGAATGCAACTACACTGGAACAAGTCTGTAACTGTCGTTCGAAATCAGTTTTGCGCAGTATTGACTGAAACATGGATATCACACTCATATGGAGTCCATTTTTTCTCCACAAGTAGTCAAAACGTTTGTGACGACCAGATGCTTCAAAGGATTCTGTTATAGGGAACTTTTGGAGAACTTTCCTTAAGGAGTTCGTTCAGAAACTTATACAGAAACTTTCTTAATGAGCACTCGACCAACTCTTTTCGAGAACGTAGACAAAGTCACAGCTATTGACCTAGTGCATCGTTATAACAAAGGTCTCTTGCATTTCCCTAGAAGTAATTGAGTCTCATATGGACATGTTTAGTGAAGTAGAATGGAAAAAAATGAATGTAACTACACTAGAACTAATCTGTAAGTGTCGTTCGGAATCAGTTTTGCGCAGTGTTGACTGAAACATGGATATCGCACTCATACGGAGTCCGTTTTGCCTCCAAAAGTAGTCAAAACGTTTGTGACGACCATATGCTTCAAAGGATTCTTTCATAGGGAACTTTTGGAGAACTTTTCTTAAGGATTTCGTTCAGAAACTTGTATAGAACTTTGTTAATGAGCACTCGACCAACGCCTTTCGAGAACATATACAAAGTCACAACTATGGACCTAGTGCATCGTCATAACAAGGGTCTCTTGCATTTCCCTAAAATTAATTGGATCTCATATGGAGATGTTTAGTGAAGTAGAATGGAAAAAAATGAATGCAACTACACTAGAACTAGTCTGCAAGTGTCATTGGGAATCAGTTTAGTGCAGTGTTGATTTAAGCATGGATATCTGACTTATACGGAGTCCGTTTTCGCTCCACAAGTAGTCAGATCATTTGTGACGACCAGATGCTTCAAAGGATTCTTTCATAGGGAACTTTTGGAGAACTTTTCTTAAGGAGTTCGTTCAGAATCTTGTATAGAAACTTTCTTAATGAGCACTCGACCAAAGCCTTTCGAGAACATAGACGAAGTCACAGATATGGACCTAGTGCATCGTCATAACAAAGGTCTCTTGGATTCCCCTAGAAATAATTGGTTTTCATACGGAGATGTTTAGTGAAGTGGAATGGAAAAAAATTAAATGCAACTACACTAGAACTAGTCTGTAACTGTCGTTCGAAATCAGTTTTGCGCAGTATTGACTGAAACATGGATATTGCACTCATACGGAGTCCGTTTTGGCTCCACAAGTAGTCAAAATGTTTGTGACTACCAGATGCTTCAAAGGATTCTTTCATAAGGAACTTTTGGAGAACTTTTCTTAAGGAGTTCGTTCAGGAACTTGTATAGAAACTTTCTTAATGAGCACTCGACCAACGCCTTTCGAGAACATAGATGAAGTCACAACTATGGACCTATTGCATCATCGTATCAAAGGTCTATTGTATTTCCCTAGAAATAATTGGATTTCATATGGAGATGTTTAGTGAAGTAGAATGGAAAAAATCGAGTGCAACTACACTAGAACTAGTCTGTAACTGTCGTTCGAAATCAGTTTTGCGCACTATTGACTGAAACATGGATATCACACTCATACGGAGTCCATTTTTCTCCACAAGTAGTCAAAACGTTTGTGATGACCAGATGCTTCAAAGGATTCTTTCATAGGGGACTTATGGAGAACTTTCCTTAAGGAGTTCGTTCAGAAACTTATACAGAAACTTTCTTAATGAGCACTCGACCAACTCTTTTCGAGAACGTAGACAAAGTAACAGCTATAGACCTAGTGCATCGTCATAACAAAGGTCTCTTGCATTTCCCTAGAAGTAATTGAATCTCATATGGACATGTTTAGTGAAGTAGAATGGAAAACAATGAATGCAACTACACTAGAACTAATCTGTAAGTGTCGTTCGGAATCAGTTTTGCGCAGTGTTGACTGAAACATGGATATCACACTCATATGGAGTCCGTTTTGCCTCCAAAATTAGTCAAAACTTTTGTGACGACCATATGCTTCAAAGGATTCTTACATAGGGAACTTTTGGAGAACTTTTCTTAAGGATTTCGTTCAGAAACTTGTATAGAACTTTCTTAATGAGCACTCGACCAACGCCTTTCGAGAACATATACAAAGTCACAACTATGGACCTAGTGCATCATCATAACAAGGGTCTCTTGCATTTCCCTAGAAGTAATTGGATCTCAGATGGAGAAGTTTAGTGAAGTAGAATGGAAAAAAATGAATGCAACTACACTAGAACTAGTCTGCAAGTGTCATTCGGAATCAGTTTAGTGTAGTGTTGATTTCAACATGGATATCTGACTCATACGGAGTACATTTTCGCTCCACAAGTAGTCAAATCATTTGTGACGACCAGATGCTTCAAAGGATTCTTTCGTAGGGAACTTTTGGAGAACTTTTCTTAAGGAGTTCGTTCAGGATCTTGTATAGAATATTTCTTAATGACCACTCGACCAAAGCCTTTTGAGAATATAGACGAAGTCACAGATATGGACCTAGTGCATCGTGATAACAAAGGTCTCTTGCATTTCCCTAGAAATAATTGGATTTCATATGGAGATGTTTAGTGAAGTATAATGGAAAAAATCGATGCAACTAAACTATAACAAGTCTGTAACTGTCGTTCGAAATCAGTTTTGCGTAGTATTGACTGAAACATGGATATCGCACTCATACGGAGTCCGTTTTGGCTCCACAAGTAGTTGAAACATTTGTGACGACCAGATGCTTCAAAGGATTCTTTCATATAGAACTTTTGGAGAACTTTTCTTAAGGAGTTCGTTCAGAAACTTGTACAGAAACATTCTTAATGAGCACTCGACCAACACCTTTCGAGAACATAGACAAAGTCACAACTATGGACCTAGTGCATCGTCATAACAAAGGTCTCTTGCATTTCCCTAGAAGTAATTGGATCTCATATGGAGATGTTTAGTGAAGTAGAATGGAAAAAAATTAAATGCAACTACACTAGAACTAGTCTGTAACTGTCGTTCGAAATCAGTTTTGCGCAGTATTGACTGAAACATGGATATTGCACTCATACGGAGTCCGTTTTGGCTCCACAAGTAGTCAAAATGTTTGTGACTACCAGATGCTTCAAAGGATTCTTTCATAAGGAACTTTTGGAGAACTTTTCTTAAGGAGTTCGTTCAGGAACTTGTATAGAAACTTTCTTAATGAGCACTCGACCAACGCCTTTCGAGAACATAGATGAAGTCACAACTATGGACCTAGTGCATCATCATATCAAAGGTCTATTGTATTTCCCTAGAAATAATTGGATTTCATATGGAGATGTTTAGTGAAGTAGAATGGAAAAATTCGAGTGCAACTACACTAGAACTAGTCTGTAACTGTCGTTCGAAATCAGTTTTGCGCACTATTGACTGAAACATGGATATCACACTCATACGGAGTCCATTTTTCTCCACAAGTAGTCAAAACGTTTGTGATGACCAGATGCTTCAAAGGATTCTTTCATAGGGGACTTATGGAGAACTTTCCTTAAGGAGTTCGTTCAGAAACTTATACAGAAACTTTCTTAATGAGCACTCGACCAACTCTTTTCGAGAACGTAGACAAAGTAACAGCTATAGACCTAGTGCATCGTCATAACAAAGGTCTCTTGCATTTCCCTAGAAGTAATTGAATCTCATATGGACATGTTTAGTGAAGTAATTGGATCTCATATGGAGATGTTTAGTGAAGTAGAATGAAAAAATGAATGCAACTACACTAGAACTAGTATGTAAGTGTCGTTTGGAATCAGTTTTGCGCAGTGTTGACTGAAACATGGATATCGCGCACCTACGGAATCCGTTTTGGTTCCACAAATAGTCAAAATGTTTGTGACAACCAGATGCTTCAAAGAATTCTTTCATAGGGAAATTTTGGAGAACTTTTCTTAATGAGTTCGTTCAGAAACTTGTACAGAAACATTCTTAATGAGCACTCAATCAACGCTTTTCGAGAACATACACAAAGTCACAGCTATGGACCTAGTGCATCTTCATAACAAAGGTCTATTGCATTTCCCTAGAAGTAATTGGATCTCATATGGATATGTTTAGTTAAGTAGAATGGAAAAAAATGAATGCATCTACACTAGAACAAGTCTGTAAGTGTCGTTTGGAATCAGTTTTGCGTAGTGTTGACTAAAACATGGATATCGCATTCATGCGGAGTCCCTTTTGGCTCCACAAGTAGTAGAAACATTTGTGACGACCAGATGCTTAAAAGGATTCTTTCATTAATTAACGAATTCTAAGGCAAAGGGGCGAGAAACTAGGGAACTTTTGGAGAACTTTTCTTAATGAGTTCGTTCAGAAACTTGTATAGAAATTTTCATAATGAGCACTCGACCAACGCCTTTCGAGAACATAGACAAAGTCACAGCTATGGACCTAGTGCATTGTCATAACAAAGGTCTCTTGCATTTCCCAAGAAGTATTTGGATCTCATATGGGATGTTTAGTGAAGTAGAATGAAAAAAAGTGAATGCAACTACACTGGAACTAGTCTTAATTGTCGTTCGGAATCAGTTTTCCGTAGTGTTGACTTAAACATGGATATCTGACTCATACGGAGTCCATTTTGGCTCCACAAATAGTCAAACTCTTTGTGATGACCAGATGCTTCAAAGGATTCTTTCATAGGGAACTTTTGGAGAACTTTTCTTAAGGAGTTTGTTCAGAAACTTGTATAGAAACTTTCTTAATGAGCACTCGACCAACGCCTTTCGAGAACATAGACAAAGTCACAGCTATGGACCTAGTGCATCATAATAACAAAGGTTTCTTGCATTTCCCCAGAAGTAATTGTATCTCATATGGAGATGTTTAGTGAAGTAGAATGGAGAAAAATGAATGCAACTACACTAGACTAGTATGTAAGTGTCGTTCGGAATCAGTTTTGTGCAGTGTTGACTGAAACATGGATATCGCACTCATACGGAGTCCGTTTTGGCTCCACAAGTAGTCAAAACGTTTTTGACGACCATATGCTTCAAAGGATTCTTTCATAGGGAACTTTTGGAGAACTTTTCTTAAGGAGTTCGTTTCAAAAACTTGTACAGAAACTTTCTTAATGAGCACTCGACCAACGCCTTTCAAGAACATAGACAAAGTCACGGCTATGGACCAAGTGCATCGTCATAACAAAGGTATCTTGCATTTCCATAGAAGTAATTAGATCTCATATGGAGATGTTTAGTGAAGTATAATGGAAAAAATTGAATGCAACTACACTAGAACAAGTCTGTAACTGTCGTTCGAAATCAGTTTTGCGCAGTTTTGACTGAAACATGGATATCACACTCATACGGAGTCTGTTTTTCTCCACAAGTAGTCTAAACGTTTGGGAATACCAGATGCTTCAAAGGATTCTTTCATAGGGAACTTTTGGAGAACTTTCCTTAAGGAGTTTGTTCAGAAACTTGTACAGAAATTTTCATAATGAGCACTTGACCAAGGCCTTTCGACAACATAGACAAAGTCATAGCTATGGACCTAGTGCATCATCATAACAAAAGGTCTCTTGCATTTCCCTAGAAGTAATTGGATCTCATATGGAGATGCTTAGTGAAGTAGAATGGAAAAAAATGAATGCAACTACACTAGAACTACTCTGTAAGTCTCGTTCGGAATCAGTTTTGCGCAGTGTTGACTTAAACATGGATATCTGACTCATACAGAGTCCGTTTCGGCTCCACAAGTAGTCAAAACGTTTGTTACGACCAGATGCTTCAAAGGATTCTTTCTTAGGGAACTTTTGGAGAACTTTTCTTAAGGAGTTCGTGCAGGAACATGTACAGAAACTTTCTTAATGAGCACTCGACCAACGCCTTTCGAGAACATAGACGAAGTCACAGCTATGGACCTAGTGCATCGTCATAACAAAGGTCTCTTGCATTTCCCTAGAAATAATTGGATTTCATATGGAGATGTTTAGTGAAGTAGAATGGAAAAAATCGAATGCAACTACACTAGAACTAGTCTGTCACTTTCGTTTGAAATCAGTTTTGTGCAGTGTTGACTGAAACATGGATATCACACTCATACGGAGTCCGTTTTGGCTCCACAAGTAGTCAAAACATTTGTGACGACCATATGCTTCAAAGGATTCTTTCATAGGGAACTTTTGGAGAACTTTTCTTAAGGAGTTCATTCAGAAACTTGTATAGAAACTTTCTTAATGAGCACTCGACCAACGCGTTTCGAGAACATAGACAAAGTCACATCTATGGACCTAGTGCATCGTCCTAACAAAGGTATCTTGCATTTCCGTAGAAGTAATTCGATCTCATACGGAGATGTTTAGTGAAGTATAATGGAAAAAATCGAATGCAACTGAACTAGAACAACTCTGTAACTGTTGTTCGAAATCAGTTTTGCGCAGTATTGACTGAAACATGGATATCACACTCATACGGAGTCCGTTTTTTCTCCACAAGTAGTCAAAACGTTTGTGACGACCAGATGCTTCAAAGGATTCTTTCATAGGGAACTTTTGCAGAACTTTCCTTAAGGAGTTCGTTCAGAAACTTGTACAGAAACTTTTTTAATGAGCACTCGACCAACGCCTTTCGAGAACATAGACAAAGTCACAGCTATGGACGTAGTGCATCGTCATAACAAAGGTCTCTTGCATTTCCCTAGAAGTAGTTGAATCTCATATGGAGATGTTTAGTGAAGTAGAATGGAAAAAAATGAATGCAAAGTGTTGACTGAAACATGGATATCGGACTCATACGGAGTCCGTTTTGGCTCCAAAAGTAGTCAAAACGTTTGTGACGACCAGATGCTTCGAAGGATTCTTTCATAGGGAACTTTTGGAGAATTTTTCTTAAGGAGTTCGTTCAGAAACTTCTATAGAAACTTTCTTAATGAGCACTCGACCAACGCCTTTCGATAACATAGACAAAGTCACAGCTATGGACCTAGTGCATCGTTATAACAAAGGTCTCTTGCATTTCCCTACAAGTAATTGGATCTCATATGGAGATGTTTAGTGAAGTAGAATGGAAAAAAATGAATGCAACTTCCCTAGAACTAGTCTGTAAGTGTCATTCGGAATCAGTTTTGCGCAGTGTTGACTTAAACATGGATATCTGACTCATACGGAGTCCGTTTTGGCTCCACAAGTAGTCAAAATGTTTGTGACGACAAGATGCTTCAAAGGATTCTTTCATAAGGAACTTTTGGAGAACTTTTCTTAAAGAGTTCGTTCAGGAACTTGTATAGAATCTTTCTTAATGAGCACTCGACCAACGCCTTTCGAGAACATAGATGAAGTCACAGCTATGGACCTAGTGCATCATCATAACAAAGGTCTATTGTATTTCCCTAGAAATAATTGGATTTCATAAGGAGATGTTTAGTGAAGTAGAATGGAAAAAATCGAATGCAACTACACTAGAACTAGTCTGTAACTGTCGTTCGAAATCAGTTTTGCGCAGTATTGACTGAAACATGGATATCGCACTCATATGGAGTCCCTTTTGGCTCCACAAGTAGTCGAAAGATTTGTGATGACCAGATGCTTCAAAGGTCATAGAGAACTTTTGGAGAACTTTTCTTAAGGAGTTCGTTCAGAAACTTACCTAATGAGCACTCGACCAACGCCTTTCGAGAATATAGACAAAGTTACAACTCTGGACCTAGTGCATCATCATAACAAAGGTCTCTTGCATTTCCCTAGAGGTAATTGGATCTCATGTGGATATGTTTAGTGAAGTAGAATGAAAAAAATGAATGCAACTACACTAGAACTAGTATGTAAGTGTCGTTTGGAATCAGTTTTGCGTAGTGTTGATTTAAACATGGATATCTGACTCATACTAAGTCCATTTTGGCTCCACAAGTAGTCAAAACATTTGTGACTACCATATGCTTCAAAGGATTCTTTCATAGGGAACTTTTGGAGAAATTTTCTTAAGGAGTTCGTTCAGAAACTTGTACAGAAACTTTCTTAATGAGCACTCGACCAACGCCTTTCGAGAACATAGACAAAGTCACAGCTATGGACCTAGTGCATCGTTATAATAAAGGTATCTTGCATTTCCCTAGAAGTAATTAGATCTCATATGAAGATGTTTAGTGAAGTATAATGGAAAAAATCGAATGCAACTACACTAGAACAAGTCTGTAACTGTCGTTCGAAATCAGTTTTGCGCACTATTGACTGAAACATGGATATCACACTCATACGGAGTCCCTTTTTTCTCCACAAGTAGTCAAAACGTTTGTGAGGACCAGATGCTTCAAAGGATTCTTTCATAGGGAACTTTTGGAGAACTTTCCTTAAGGAGTTCATTTAGAAACTTATACAGAAACTTTCTTAATGAGCACTCGACCAACTGTTTTCGAGAACGTAGACAAAGTCACAGCTATAGACCTAGTGCATCGTCATAACAAAGGTCTCTTGCTTTTCCCTAGAAGTAATTGAGTCTCATATGGAGATGTTTAGTGAAGTAGAATGGAAAAAAATGAATGCAACTACACTAGAACTAATCTGTAAGTGTCGTTCGGAATCAGTTTTGCGCAGTGTTGACTGAAACATGGATATCGCACTCATACGGAGTCCGTTTTGCCTCCAAAAGTAGTGAAAACGTTTGTGACGACCATATGCTTCAAAGGATTCTTTCATAGGGAACTCTTGGAGAACTTTTCTTAAGGATTTTGTTCAGAAACTTGTATAGAACTTTGTTAAAGAGCACTCGACCAACGCCTTTCGAGAACATATACAAAGTCACAACTATGGACCTAGTTCATCGTCATAACAAGGGTCTCTTGCATTTCCCTAGAAGTAATTGGATCTCATATGGAGAAGTTTAGTGATATAGAATGGAAAAAAATGAATGCAACTACACTAGAACTAGTCTGCAAGTGTCATTCGGAATCAGTTTAGTGCATTGTTGATTTCAACATGGATATCTGACTCATACGGAGTACGTTTTTGCTCCAAAAGTAGTCAAATCATTTGTAACGACCAGATGCTTCAAAGGATTCTTTCATAGGGAACTTTTAAAGAACTTTTCTTAAGGAGTTCGTTCACGATCTTGTATAGAAACTTTCTTAATGAGCACTCGACCAAAGCCTTTCGAGAACATAGACGAAGTCACAGATATGGACCTAGTGCATCGTCATAACAAAGGTCTCTTACATTCCCCTAGAAATAATTGGATTTCATATGGAGATGTTTAGTGAAGTGGAATGGAAAAAAATTAAATGCAACTACACTAGAACTAGTCTGTAACTGTCGTTCGAAATCAGTTTTGCGGAGTATTGACTGAAACATGGATATCGCACTCATACGGAGTCCGTTTTGGCTCCACAAGTAGTCGAAACATTTTTGACGACCAGATGCTTCAAAGGATTCTTTCATAGAGAAATTTTGGAGAACTTTTCTTAAGGATTTCGTTCAGAAACTTGTACAGAAACATTTTTAATGAGCACTCGACCAACGCCTTTCGAGAACATAGACAAACTCACAACTATGGACCTAGTGTATCGTCATAACAAAGGTCTCTTGCATTTCCCTAGAAGTAATTGGATCTCATATGGAGATCTTTAGTGAAGTAGAATGAAAAAATGAATGCAACTACACTAGAACTAGTATGTAAGTGTCGTTTGGAATCAGTTTTGCGCAGTGTTGACTTAAACATGGATATCTGACTCATACTAAGTCCGTTTTGGCTCCACAAGTAGTCAAAATATTTCTGACTACTGCATGCTTCAAAGGATTCTTTCATAGGGAGCTTTTGGAGAAATTTTCTTAAGGAGTTCGTTCAGAAACTTGTACATAAACTTTCTTAATGAGCACTCTACCAACGCCTTTCGGGAACATAGAAAAAGTCACAGCTATGGACCTAGTGCATCGTCATAACAAAGGTCTCTTGCATTTCCCTAGAAGTAAGTGGATCTCATATGGAGATGTTTAGTGAAGTAGAATGGAAAGAATCGAATGCAACTACACTAGAACTAGTCTGTAACTGTCGTTCGAAATAAGTTTTGCGTAGTGTTGACTGAAACATGGATATCACACTCATACGGAGTCCGTTTTGGCTCCACAAGTAGTCAAAACGTTTGTGACAACCAGATGCTTCAAAGGATTCTTTCATAGGGAACTTTTGGAGAACTTTTCTTAAGGAGTTCGTTCAGAAACCTGTACAGAAACTTTCTTACTGAGCACTCGACCAACGGCTTTCGAGAACATAGACAAAGTCACAGCTATGGACCTAGTGCATCATCATAATAAAGGTCTCTTGCATTTCCCTAGAAGTAATTGGATCTCATATGGAGATGTTTAGTGAAGTAGAATGGAAAAAATGAATGCAACTACACTAGAACTAGTTTGTAAGTGTCGTTCGGAATCAGTTTTGCGCAGTGTTAACTGAAACATGGATATCGCGCACCTACGGAATCCGTTTTGGTTCCACAAAGAGTCAAAACGTTTGTGACAACCAGATGCTTCAAAGAATTCTTTCATAGGGAACTTTTGGAGAAATTTTCTTAATGAGTTCGTTCAGAAACTTGTACAGAAACTTTCTTAATGAGCACTCGAACACAAGAACAAATTTGACAGGTTGTGCTCCGGGTTAAGAATTCTTGTAAACCGGTACCTGAACATCCGTAAGTCCTTGTCATTTCCTTCTTCTAGAAAATCCGGGTCAAATAAGCTAGCTTCATACTCAATTTGCTGATGTTGGTTTCTCACAGAAAAATATTGTGAAGAATAATCCACTTGACTCGGCTTACAAGGTGTCAGGTCAAATAATTTTGGTCTTCAAATACTCATCTGATATTCAGCCGGCTTGAAGATGTAAAACTTGCCGGTTTATCATTACCAAAAACTATCGGATTATTAAACTGACGATGCCGGGTCATAATTGTTGTTGACACTGGTTTATGTAATTGATCCTCCTGATTTGCTCAAAACTGATAATTTGAAGAATTTTCTCCGTTATATCCATATTACCTGTAGCCCCCAAGTCTTGAGCAGAACAAAGTGATGGTTTAAGACTTGCTCCAATAAATGTTGCAACCTTGAAGAAATCCGGTTTATTCATCTCAATCATATAAACTGAATATTCCACACATGTAGCCCCCAAGTGCCGGGTTGTAATGCTTGCAGCAACCTGGGACTTGTAATTGATTTATGCTCATGAAAATTTCAACCAGTGTAGGCCCCAAGGGCCAGGACATTATGCAATAATGAGCAGGGACTTTGTAGATATAACCATGTAAATTTGAACAGCAATGTGTAGCCCCCAAGGGCCGGCTTAGTAAGATAATACTGAGCTGGGACTTTGTATATAATTGATAATAACATCATATAATATAGTCTCCACCATGGGGCTTGAACCCACGTCCACAAGGTTAAGAGCTTTGTACTCCACCAACTGAATAGTGGACCGTTCAATATAATGGATTAATGCTTGTGTACCTTGAATTTTTGACAGGAGCAATTGGTAGCCCCCAAGGGCCGGATCATTACAATGTGATGAGTTGGGTCTTCAATAAGTTGAGCAAAAAATGACTTTTCATTAGCCCCCAAGTGCCATGGTGCATGCCGGCAGTGACATGGGACTTGCATATTTGATGTAATTTCAACTTGAATAATGTAGCCCCCAAGTGTCAGGTCGTAAGCCTGCAGCGACTCGGGACTATTCCCTCCATTGTAAAAATAAATCATGTCCATTAATAAAATAATAACCATTGCGCTGAAGCGACTTTGAAGGCCTCCATCATAATATTGGCTATTGATAACCAAAATAAGAATCCAGCCATGTTGGCTATTAAAGATTTGAATAATATAATCCGGTATGAAAACCTCAATCATTCAATATCATCATGAAAATCCAGCCAGTTTTGGCTATTAAAAATTTGAATACCTCATCGGTTGACAAGAAAATCCAGAGTTTAAATATCTGGCGGCTCTTGGCCGATGGCGACTTAATGCACATTCATTGTAAGCCGGAATTTTTGTAACCCGGCGGCTTGTAGCTTTTGAGAAAATCAAGAATTGGTAACCCTTTTGAGACACCAATTTCAATCTTTGATGATGGGCTTGAACTTAATCATTTATGTAAGTCATAGCTCTGTAAATCCTGCAGAGAGTTTAAAGAGCATATGCCCTGGTGATTTAACATCAAAAGCCGGGGTGGGTAACCACCCGAATGTAGTCTTTATCCTGCACACAAGTAGATCACAAGATCCCTATGATCCTTTGAATGATACCACCGGTTTATGTGACCCGGACAGTGAAGTTGATAACTCAACTCTGTAAGAGCCGGCACATATGACATTTGTTATGTGCTGACAACTTTATTGATCAAGGTTAAACCGGTGGAATTGAAGCCACTCCCTAGATGCTTTCAAATATGATCAAAAAAGTCTCAAGACAAAGTCAAATAACTGCGATTGCCAAAAAACTATACAAGAAACAGACAAAATTTTGAGGCTTCTGATTCGAATACGATCAGTAAACCGTTCCAAAGGGGTTGAGCTAAGATTCGAATACGATCATATAGCCCCCAGTGGCTTTGGCGATGCCGATCAAGAGGGTATCGACAGCTATGTTCTCTTTGGTTCGAATACGACCTATGTTTGAACAGGAAGCCCCCAAATGACCTTAAGAGTTGTTTAGCGACGCTGATTCGAATACGATCCATGTCGATTCCCAAAGGGGTTAAGCTATGATTCGGATACGATCAAGAAGCCCCCAAGTGGGTTCGGCAGTTTGCCAATCAAAAGGGTATCGACAGCTATGTTCTCTTTGGTTCGAATATGACCTATGTTTGAACAGGAAGCCCCCAAGTGGCCATATAAGTTTTGGCATTGCGCCGATCAAGAGGGTACTGATAGCTATGCCCGATGAGCAGGAAGCCCCCAAGTGATCATCATAAGATAAGCCGTAAGGCAGGATACCTATGTTTGATATGCGCATCATGGTAGCAAGTTCTTTTTGGCACCCTTTAATCTTTCTGAGAACTCGAACTTGCGAGAGATTAATTCTTTTTGAACCGGAAGTTTAAACCGGATTTGAAAGCTTCAAAACTTTGTGAGAGATAAATTTTACCTTGAGTCGGATTTGAACCAGATATTAAGAGTGTCAGTGCTTTGTGGGAGAGAGATGCCTCTTGAACCGGATTTTAAACCGGAGTCCTTCTTTTTAAGCCGGAAATTTTCTGACTGCCTTTAAATTTTTCACCAATATAGCGGTAGCCTCTGGAACCGGGTTACCTTCCCTCCATTGACCCGGAGTTCTTGAATCCATTGAAACCGGCTAATTTTGCCGAGCGATACCATTGTAACCCCCGAGTCTCAAGATGACTCGAAGAGTTGGCTTGAGATTCTCCATATTTGACCATAGCAGAAGGCGTATATCATTGGCGTTGATAACACGATGTGAATCCACAAAAGGTCGAGGTCACCGCGGCGGGTTATAAATGATCCCGTCTGAGCTATGTCAGCAACTCGGCCAATGGTTCCTTCCAACTGGTGTTTGAAGTTAACCAAACCGTAGTGGCGGCGACTTGTGCGCCTGCCCATTGAGCCATCCATTGCAGACGGCGGCTGATAATACATGATAATTTGCCTCCAATTTGTTGGAAGAAAACCGGGCTTCCTAAGCAGTGACTTGCTCATACTCAATAAACAGCTCGTGCAGACAGGTGCGGCCCGGTGTGTTGATGCAGACCAGGCCGCGAGAGACGGACGATGAAGACAACCGCAACATCTGAGGCGGCACAGACAGATGAACCGACCGTGGCGTTGTAAGCCGGTGCGGACGGGCAAGTTGTCCTCCTTGTTGTAAGCCGGCGTGGTCGGGAGAGACGGCCACGGCGTTGTAAGCCGGTGCGGGAGTCCGTTGAGTAACAACGACCACCTGTGCCAAAAGATGTTGGCATGCCTCCATCTCCGCGGTATAATATCACTTTTTGTCATAAAGAATTGCCGTGCATAAACAATATTGCAGACGAAGGCAAAAATAAACTTGTTCTTTTACAAAAACAACATGCGCTAATAAAACAAACTTGGATGGATATCACCTGATTTGTTTGGACGATAAATGACTTGTGTATGACGTCCGTAGATAATCTCCAATAATTTCAATGGCGATTTAAGCCCTCTCTGGTCGGCTTATCCGTACTGGAACATTTGCATCGATGCTTCTGGTGTAACACTAGCTCCACCTTTTTTTTTCTTTGCCGACAGGCTCCACTTGTGTCCATTGGGCAGTGCCAAAACCAGTGTTGCGTTGTAGCTTTATCAGCTAGAGACAAATAACCAACAACAACAAAAACAGTAATTGGATGTAATTCCTGATCACTTATTATGTGACCCCTTGTCACGCTTTGACTTTAATCTTCTTCCTGGTGTATGATGACCCCATCGTGCCAAAGCCTGATGATAATCGTACTAACACATTTAGCTTATTTATGGGACCATGGCTGATTTTGGAGAACTCACCGAGGAGCTGCAGCCTCTTTTTTGTTGGCACGGTGTCGTAACACGCACGGGTGGCTTGTGCAAGCACAGAAATAAGGCCAAGGTGGGCCACAACCAGCAAGGACGCAGTCACGCAGGGGCTTGACCTGGCGGAGACTCGGCAAATTTGATGGACGTGACCCACAGCACAGCCGGATACGCGGCCGAGGCAGAGACGCGTTGAATTGGGGCGGCTTGCTGCCAGCGTAAGACCAAACTGTAGACTGGGAGAGCCGGTCACGGTGGAGCGTGGGCGGTGCAGGGAGCCCTGACGGCAGCAAAGAGCCATGGCGGGGTGCCGGTTTGAGGCCGCAACGGCAGAGGCGCGCCGGCCATAACAGAGCTGTGGTAGCAGAGACGAGGCGGGTCGCGGACCTGACGGGTTGGAAGCTCTGCTGCTCATCTCGACCGCAGATGCAGCAGGAGATTCAGGCGAAGATGTCAGGCCAGTGGTGCAAAGCCGGGTCAAGCGCGGATGCGGCAGCTCGAGGTAGATGATTTGAAGGTGGCTCATTGTAATAGGCGACGACAGGGGCCGGCGACTTGTAGGGCCAGCGGGTGGCTTGAGACCACAGCGGGGTTGGCCTGGTGCGACCACACAGGAAGGGCGCAGCTGGAGAAATCCCGACGGTTCAGAACAGAGGCACGGGCTGCTCAAAAGCGAGGCGCTCGATGCACAGCCGGCGACTCGGAGGCAGTAGGCGGCCCTAGCCATGGAAGCTCAGAGGCGGAGGAGGTGGCCTGAGGCGGCACTGCGATGGTTGCGGATGTGACGACGGCGACCAGCGGCTCGGCGTGAACCCGAGCGAGGGGCGGCCTCAGGCGGCAGGGCCCCGGCGAATCCACAGTAGAGGGGCCGATCGGCGATGCTCCGATGGCGGACGGCTCAGTGCAAGAGTAATGCGAGGCCATCCACGAAGGCAGCGGCTCAGTGATCAATCGGAATTGGTTGTAGCCTAGTCTTAATCAGTCAAACTAGTACTGCTGACCCCGGATATTAAATCCACTTTTAGCTTCATGTTCTAGTAGTTCACAATTTGATATCTTCTGGTTTGCTTTGGTCAACATGCAACACACGTTAATCCCTTCTCTGTAATCTTGATGGATGTGCTCGGACAAACGATGGCTCCGAGTTCAGACCGGGGCGGCTTGGTAACAAGGACGATGGCGACACAGGTTAGATCCGAGGCGGAGCCACCCAGCAATTCGGGAGACGGGCGCGCAGCAGGCAAGTCCGAGTCCGGATCAATCTTGAGCGGGCCGTCGGAGGCGTGCCTGACTATGGCGACTTAGGAACGAAAACAGAAGGCGGAGACCAAGTCCGTGTGGCCTCAACTACTCCAGTTTTGCGCAGTAAATCCTTGTAGCAGGCGTACTTGTTCTTGGATGGATCCAATCCTGTGTGTTTGCAGCGGAAAAACTCAGCAGACTCCATTGACTACCGCAATAGGTTGACTACGGCAGAAAAAATCCGTCGATCTTGGTGGACTAGAGGACCGCAACTGCTGGCGACTTGAAGCTTGCGGAAACGACTCACGGCTACGAATCTTCTCAGAACTCGAAAACCTGTTGCCTTGTTCAATCATGGCATGTTTGGAATCTTCCCTTGATTACGTAAAAGTTGATCTTATTAAAGCTTGCGTGTTAGGAGTAGTAGTAGTACTACTCCAAAATCAAAACAGATCTGACGATCCATGCAACTACTAGCACTTGGCCATGACCTCCAATTAAGGTAGCAACATCAATAATCAATGCTGGATTTACTCTTGGTCAACTCGGAGCAGTGGCGGCTCTCGACCAAAAATTCTCAGTAGCGACTTCGTGTCATAACAGTGATTCGTCTTATAGCCTGTAGCTGTATTACAAACTCTGGCTCCCTTGGAACTTCCGAAATCCGTCAGTTTCAGGTGACTCAAAAACCTACCAAATAAATCGCAGGATGGCGGCGGCAGTAACCCTAATTTCTCGAAAACCGGCTAAGTCTTCATCCGGAAAACTATGAACTTCTCGATCCCTGGGAGATCCCTCCAATAACTCATCACCACCGTGCGCGAGCCCCACGGTGGGCGCCAACGGTCGTGGATTTATCACGGCAGATGTCCTTAGTGTGAGGACTTAGTCGCGAGGCCAACGCATCTATGTGGTAGCTTGAGAGGGGTGGGGCGGAATCGAAAGACACTAGGCGGATCATCACACAAAACGAGGATTTAGACAGCTTCGGGCCCCGGGAAACATCATCCGGAATAGCCCTACATGTTGTTTGAGGCTAGGTCTCATTATGCTCATCGAGAGTCTCCGCATAAGCCGGCTCCCCCTTTGTGTCCAGCCCTAGATATTGTTTCTTGTCCCTTGTCCCTCTTTGGGGAGCCCTGCCCCTCCTTATATAAGTTGAAGGGGCGGCTTACATGTAGAGTCCTATTAGGATTAGGATTAGTCTATCTTCTACTACAAGCCGGATACAAGTCCGGGTCTTGATTCCTTGTAAGGAAGATATTCCTCACGCCTTTCCTCTTAAGCCGGCCTACCATAACGTAAACCGGCCTTCTGGGCCTTGAGCCTCCTGGGCCCCCGGGACTTGTCGTGAAGGAAATATGCCCTAGAGGCAATAATAAAGTTATTATTTATTTCCTCATATCATGATAAATGTTTATTATTCATGCTAGAATTGTATTAACCGGAAACATGATACATGTGTGAATACATAGACAAACATATAGTCACTAGTATGCCTCTACTTGACTAGCTCATTAATCAAAGATGGTTATGTTTCCTAACCATAGACATGTGTTGTCATTTGATTAATGGGATCACATCATTAGGAGAATGAGGTGATTGACATGACCCATCCCGTTAGCTTAGCACTTGATCGTTTAGTATTCTGCTATTGCTTCCTTCATGACTTATACATGTTCCTGTAACTATGAGAATTGTGTAACTCCCGTTTACCGGAGGAACACTTTGGGTACTACCAAACATCACAACGTAACTGGGTGATTATAAAGGAGTACTACAGGTGTCTCCGAAGGTACATGTTGAGTTAGCATAATTCGAGATTAGGTTTTGTCACTCCGATTGTCGGAGAGGTATCTCTGGGCCCTCTCGGTAATGCTCATCACCTAAGCCTTGCAAGCATGTAACTAATGAGTTAGTTATGAGATGAAGTATTACAGAACGAGTAAAGAGACTTGTCGGTAACGAGATTGAACTAGGTATTGGATACCGACGATCGAATCTCGGACAAGTAACATACCGATGACAAAGGGAACAACGTATGTTGTTATGCGGTTTGACCGATAAAGATCTTCGTAGAATATGTAGGAACCAATATGGGCATCCAGGTCCCGCTATTGGTTATTGACCAGAGATGTGTCTCAGTCATGTCAACATCGTTCTCGAACCATAGGGTCCGCACACTTAAGGTTTCGATGACAATTATATTATGAGTTTATGTATTTTGATGTACCGAAGTTTGTTCGGAGTCCCGGATATGATCACGGACATGACGAGGAGTCTCGAAATGGTCGAGACATAAAGATTGATATATTGGATGGATATATTTGGACACCGGAAAGGTTCCGGAGAAGTTTGGAGCTCCGGGAGGTTACCGGAACCCCCCGGGAGGTATATGGGCCTTATTGAGCCCATGTAGGAGGAAGGGAGAAGGAGCAAGGGAGGGGGGCACGCCCCCCCAAGCCCAATCCGAATTGGGGAGGGGGGCCGGCCCCCCCTCTCCTTTCTCCTTCCCCCTCTTCCTATTACTACTACTAGTACTACTTCCTAATACTAGTACTCTTTCCTTCCCCCTCCAAATAAGATAAGGAAAAGAGAGGGAAACCTACTTGGAGTAGGTTTCCCCCTCCTCATGGCGCGCCCCCCTTAGGGCCGGCCACCTCCTCCCTCCCTCCTTTATATACGGGGGTAGGGGGCACCCTAGAACACACAAGTTAATCATTGATCGTTCCTTAGCCGTGTGCGGTGCCCCCCTCCACGATATTACACCTCGATCATATTGTAGCGGGGCTTAGGCGAAGCCCTGCGACAGGAGAACATCAAGATCGTCACCACGCCGTCGTGCTGACGGAACTCCCCCTCGGAGCCTCTACTGGATTGGAGATCGAGGGTGCGTCATCGAGCTGTACGCGTGTCAAGAACTCGGAGGTGCCGGAGTAACGGTGCTTGGATCGGTCGGACCGGGAGGACGTACGACTACTTCCTCTACGTTGCGTCAACGCTTCCGCTTCGGTCTACGAGGGTACGTAGACAACACTCTCCCCTCGTTGCTATATCATCACCATGATCTTGCGTGTGCGTAGGAATTTTTTTGAAATTACTACGTTCCCCAACAGTGGCATCCGAGCCTAGGTTTTTATGGTTTGATGTTATTTGCACGAGTAGAACACAAGTGAGTTGTGGGCGATATAAGTCATACTGCTTACCAGCATGTCATACTTTGGTTCAGCGGTATTGTTGGATGAAGCGGCCCGGACCGACATTACGCGTACGCTTACGCGAGACTGGTTTTACCGCCGTGCTTTGCACACAGGTGACTAGCGGGTGTCTGTTTCTCCAACTTTAGTTGAACCGAGTGTGGCTACGCCTGGTCCTTGCGAAGGTTAAAACAGCATCAACTTGAGAAACTATCGTTGTGGTTTTGATGCGTAGGTGAGATTGGTTCTTGCTTAAGCCCGTAGCAGCCACGTAAAATTTGCAACAACAAAGTAGAGGACATCTAACTTGTTTTTGCAGGGCATGTTGTGATGTGATATGGCCAAGACATGATGCTATATTTTATTGTATGAGATGATCATGTTTTGTAACCGAAGTTATCGGCAACTGGCAGGAGCCATATGGTTGTCGCTTTATTGTATGAAATGCAAACGCCCTGTAATTGCTTTACTTTATCACTAAGCGGTAGCGATAGTCGTAGAAGCAATAGATGGCGTAACGACAACGATGCTACGATAGAGATCAAGGTGTCGCGCCGGTGACGATGGTGATCACGACGGTGCTTCGAAGATGGAGATCACAAGCACAAGATGATGATGGCCATATCATATCACTTATATTGATTGCATGTGATGTTTATCCTTTATGCATCTTATCTTGCTTTGATTGACGGTAGCATTTTAAGATGATCTCTCACTAATTATCAAGAAGTGTTCTCCCTGAGTATGCACCGTTGCGAAAGTTCTTCGTGCTGAGACACCACGTGATGATCGGGTGTGATAGGCTCTACGTTCAAAACAACGGGTGCAAAACAGTTGCACACGCGGAATACTCAGGTTATACTTGACGAGCCTAGCATATACAGATATGGCCTCGGAACACGGAGACCGAAAGGTCGAGCGTGAATCATATAGTAGATATGATCAACATAGAGATGTTCACCATTGAAACTACTCCATCTCACGTGATGATCGGACATGCTTTAGTTGATTTGGATCACGTAATCACTTAGATGACTAGAGAGATGTCTGTCTAAGTGGGAGTTCTTTAGTAATATGATTAATTTAACTTAAATTTATCATGAACTTAGTACCTGATAGTATTTTGCTTGTCTATGTTTGTTTGTAGATAGATGGCTCGTGCTGTTGTTCCGTTGAATTTTAATGCGTTCCTTGAGAAAGCAAAGTTGAAAGATGATGGTAGCAATTACACGGACTGGGTCCGTAACCTAAGGATTATCCTCATTGCTGCACAGAAGAGTTATGTCCTGGAAGCACCGCTGGGTGCCAGGCCTGCTGCTGATGCAACTGACGACGTTAAGAACGTCTGGCAGAGCAAAGCTGATGACTACTCTATAGTTCAGTGTGCCATGCTTTACGGCTTAGAACTGGGTCTTCAACGATGTTTTGAACGTCATGGGGCATATGAGATGTTCCAGGAGTTGAAGTTAATATTTCAAGCAAATGCCCAGATTGAGAGATATGAAGTCTCCAATAAGTTCTACAGCTTCAAGATGGAGGAGAACAGTTCTGTCAGTGAGCATATACTCAAAATGTCTGGGTATAATAATCACTTGATTCAACTGGGAGTTAATCTTCCGGATGATAGCGTCATTGACAGAATTCTCCAATCACTGCCACCAAGCTACAAGAGCTTTGTGATGAACTATAATATGCAAGGGATGAACAAGACTATTCCCGAGCTCTTCGCAATGCTGAAAGCCGCGGAGGTAGAAATCAAAAAGGAGCATCAAGTGTTGATGGTCAGCAAGACCACTGGTTTCAAGAAAAGGGGCAAAGGGAAGAAGAAGGGGAACTTCAAAAAGAATGGCAAACAAGTTGCTGCTCAAGAGAAGAAACCCAAGTCTGGACCTAAGCCTGAAACTGAGTGCTTCTACTGCAAGCAGGCTGGACACTGGAAGCGGAACTGCCCCAAGTATTTGGCGGATAAGAAGGATGGCAAAGTGAACAAAGGTATATGTGATATACATGTTATTGATGTGTACCTTACTAATGCTCGCACTAGCACCTGGGTATTTGATACTGGTTCTGTTGCTAACATTTGCAACTCGAAACAGGGACTACGGATTAAGCGAAGATTAGCTAAGGACGAGGTGACGATGCGCGTGGGAAATGGTTTCAAAGTCGATGTGATCGCGGTCGGCACGCTACCTCTACATCTACCATCGGGATTAGTTTTAGACCTGAATAATTGTTATTTGGTGCCTGTGTTGAGCATGAACATTATATCTGGATCTTGTTTGATGCGAGACGGTTATTCATTTAAATCAGAGAATAATGGTTGTTCTATTTATATGAGTAATATCTTTTATGGTCATGCACCCTTGAAGAGTGGTCTATTTTTATTGAATCTCGATAGTAGTGATACACATATTCATAATGTTGAAGCCAAAAGATGCAGAGTTGATAATGATAGTGCAACATATTTGTGGCACTGCCGTTTAGGTCATATCGGTGTAAAACGCATGAAGAAACTCCATACTGATGGACTTCTGGAATCACTTGATTATGAATCACTTGGTACTTGCAAACCGTGCCTCATGGGCAAGATGACCAAAACACCGTTCTCCGGATCTATGGAGAGAGCAACAGATTTATTGGAAATCATACATACAGATGTATGTGGTCCGATGAATGTTGAGGCTCGTGGCGGATATCGTTATTTTCTCACCTTCACAGATGATTTGAGTAGATATGGGTATATCTACTTGATGAAGCACAAGTCTGAAACATTTGAAAAGTTCAAAGAATTTCAGAGTGAAGTAGAAAATAATCGTAACAAGAAAATAAAGTTTCTACGATCTGATCGTGGAGGAGAATATTTGAGTTACGAGTTTGGTTTACATTTGAAACAATGTGGAATAGTTTCGCAACTCACGCCACCTGGAACACCACAGCGAAATGGTGTGTCCGAACGTCGTAATCGTACTTTACTTGATATGGTGCGATCTATGATGTCTCTTACCGATTTACCGCTATCGTTTTGGGGTTATGCTTTAGAGACGGCCGCATTCACGTTAAATAGGGCACCATCAAAATCCGTTGAGACGACGCCTTATGAACTGTGGTTTGGCAAGAAACCAAAGTTGTCGTTTCTCAAAGTTTGGGGCTGCGATGCTTATGTGAAGAAACTTCAACCAGATAAGCTCGAACCCAAATCGGAGAAATGTGTCTTCATAGGATACCCAAAGGAGACTATTGGGTACACCTTCTATCACAGATCTGAAGGCAAGATTTTCGTTGCTAAATTCGGATCCTTTCTAGAGAAGGCGTTTCTCTCGAAAGAAGTGAGTGGGAGGAAAGTAGAACTTGATGAGATAACTGTATCTACTCCCTTGTTGGAAAGTAGTTCATCACAAGAACCGGTTCCTGTGACAACTACACCAATTAGTGAGGAAGCTAATGATATTGATCATGAAACTTCAGATCAAGTTTCTACTGAACCTCGTAGGTCTACCAGAGTAAGATCCACACCAGAGTGGTACGGAAATCCTATTCTGGAAGTCATGTTACTAGACCATGATGAACGTACGAACTATGAGGAAGCGATGATGAGCCCAGATTCCGCAAAATGGCTAGAGGCCATGAAATCTGAGATAGGATCCATGTATGAAAACAAAGTATGGACTTTGGTTGACTTGCCCGATGATCGGCAAGCCATTGAGAATAAATGGATCTTTAAGAAGAAGACTGACGCTGATGGTAATGTTACTGTCTACAAAGATCGACTTGTTGCAAAAGGTTTTCGACAAGTTCAAGGGGTTGACTACGATGAGACTTTCTCACCCGTAGCGATGCTTAAGTCTGTCCGAATCATGTTGGCTATTGCTGCATTTCATGATTATGAAATTTGGCAAATGGATGTCAAGACTGCATTCTTGAATGGATTTCTAGAAGAAGAGTTGTATATGATGCAGCCTGAAGGTTTTGTTGATCCAAAAGGTGCTGACAAAGTGTGCAAGCTCCAATGTTCCATTTATGGACTGGTGCAAGCATCTCGGAGTTGGAATAAACATTTTGATAGTGTGATCAAAGCATATGGTTTTATACAGACTTTTGGAGAAGCCTGTATTTACAAGAAAGTCAGTGGGAGCTCTATAGCATTTCTAGTTTTATATGTTGATGACATATTATTAATTGGAAATGATATAGAATTTCTGGATAGCATAAAGGGATACTTGAATAAAAGTTTTTCAATGAAAGACCTCGGTGAAGCTGCTTACATATTGGGCATCAAGATCTATAGAGATAGATCAAGACGCTTAATAGGACTTTCACAAAGCACATACCTTGACAAAATTTTGAAAAAGTTCAAAATGGATCAGGCAAAGAAAGGATTCTTGCCTGTGCTACAAGGTGTGAAGTTGAGTCAAACTCAATGCCCGACCACAACAGAAGATAGAGAGAAAATGAAAGATGTTCCCTATGCTTCAGCCATAGGCTCTATCATGTATGCAATGCTGTGTACCAGACCTGACGTATGCTTAGCAATAAGCTTGGCAGGTAGGTACCAAAGTAATCCAGGAGTGGATCACTGGACAGCGGTCAAGAACATCCTGAAATACCTGAAAAGGACTAAGGATATGTTTCTCGTATATGGAGGTGACAAAGAGCTAGTCGTAAATGGTTACGTCGATGCAAGCTTTGACACTGATCCAGACGATTCTGAATCGCAGACCGGATACGTGTTTTTATTAAACGGTGGGGCTGTAAGTTGGTGCAGTTCTAAACAAAGCGTCGTGGCGGGATCTACATGTGAAGCGGAGTACATAGCTGCTTCTGAAGCAGCAAATGAAGGAGTCTGGATGAAGGAGTTCATTTCCGATCTAGGTGTCATACCTAGTGCATCGGGACCAATGAAGATCTTCTGTGACAATACTGGTGCAATTGCCTTGGCAAAGGAACCCAGATTTCACAAGAGGACCAAGCACATCAAGAGACGCTTCAATTCAATTCGGGACCAAGTCCAAGTGGGAGACATAGAGATTTGCAAGATACATACGGATCTGAATGTTGCAGACCCGTTGACTAAGCCTCTCTCACGAGCAAAACATGATCAGCACCAAGACTCCATGGGTGTTAGAATCATTACTATGTAATCTAGATTATTGACTCTAGTGCAAGTGGGAGACTGAAGGAAATATGCCCTAGAGGCAATAATAAAGTTATTATTTATTTCCTCATATCATGATAAATGTTTATTATTCATGCTAGAATTGTATTAACCGGAAACATGATACATGTGTGAATACATAGACAAACATATAGTCACTAGTATGCCTCTACTTGACTAGCTCATTAATCAAAGATGGTTATGTTTCCTAACCATAGACATGTGTTGTCATTTGATTAATGGGATCACATCATTAGGAGAATGAGGTGATTGACATGACCCATCCCGTTAGCTTAGCACTTGATCGTTTAGTATTCTGCTATTGCTTCCTTCATGACTTATACATGTTCCTGTAACTATGAGAATTGTGTAACTCCCGTTTACCGGAGGAACACTTTGGGTACTACCAAACGTCACAACGTAACTGGGTGATTATAAAGGAGTACTACAGGTGTCTCTGAAGGTACATGTTGAGTTAGCATAATTCGAGATTAGGTTTTGTCACTCCGATTGTCGGAGAGGTATCTCTAGGCCCTCTCGGTAATGCTCATCACCTAAGCCTTGCAAGCATGTAACTAATGAGTTAGTTATGAGATGAAGTATTACAGAACGAGTAAAGAGACTTGTCGGTAACGAGATTGAACTAGGTATTGGATACCGACGATCGAATCTCGGACAAGTAACATACCGATGACAAAGGGAACAATGCATGTTGTTATGCGGTTTGACCGATAAAGATCTTCGTAGAATATGTAGGAACCAATATGGGCATCCAGGTCCCGCTATTGGTTATTGACCAGAGATGTGTCTCAGTCATGTCTACATCGTTCTCGAACCGTAGGGTCCGCACACTTAAGGTTTCGATGACAATTATATTTTGAGTTTATGTATTTTGATGTACCGAAGTTTGTTCGGAGTCCCGGATATGATCACGGACATGACGAGGAGTCTCGAAATGGTCGAGACATAAAGATTGATATATTGGACGGATGTATTTGGACACCGGAAAGGTTCCGGAGAAGTTTGGAGCTCCGGGAGGTTACCGGAACCCCCCGGGAGGTATATGGGCCTTATTGGGCCCATGTAGGAGGAAGGGAGAAGGAGCAAGGGAGGGGGGCACGCCCCCCAAGCCCAATCCGAATTGGGGAGGGGGGCCGGCCCCCCCTTTCCTTTCTCCTTCCCCCTCTTCCTATTACTACTACTAGTACTACTTCCTAATACTAGTACTCTTTCCTCCCCCCTCCAAATAAGATAAGGAAAAGAGAGGGAAACCTACTTGGAGTAGGTTTCCCCCTCCTCATGGCGCGCCCCCCTTAGGGCCGGCCACCTCCTCCCTCCCTCCTTTATATACGGGGGTAGGGGGGCACCCTAGAACACACAAGTTGATCATTGATCGTTCCTTAGCCGTGTGCGGTGCCCCCCTCCACGATATTACACCTCGATCATATTGTAGCGGTGCTTAGTCGAAGCCCTGCGACAGGAGAACATCAAGATCATCACCACGCCGTCGTGCTGACGGAACTCCCCCTCGGAGCTTCTACTGGATTGGAGATCAAGGGTGCGTCATCGAGCTGTACGCGTGTCAAGAACTCGGAGGTGCCGGAGTAACGGTGCTTGGATCGGTCGGACCGGGAGGACGTACGACTACTTCCTCTACGTTGCGTCAACGCTTCCGCTTCGGTCTACGAGGGTACGTAGATAACAATCTCCCCTCGTTGCTATATCATCACCATGATCTTGCGTGTGCGTAGGAAATTTTTTGAAATTACTACGTTCCCCAACATGTCGCTCCTCTGATCCGCTTGCCAGGTCACCCATAAGTCGCCAGGATTGGGCGGGTCACTTAGTATGTCTTCCAGCCAGGGCGGGTCATTAATGAGTCGCCAAGTCTAGCCGGGTTATACTTCCAGCCGGGTTACAGCGCAGGGTATATCCCTGACAGAAACTTTCTTAGTGAGCACTCGACCAACGCCTTTCGAGAACATAGACAAAGTCACAGCTATGGACCTAGTGCATCGTCATAACAAAGGTCTCTTGCATTTCCCTAGAAGTAATTGGATCTCATATGGAGATGTTTGGTGAAGTAGAATGGAAAAAAATGAATGCAACTACACTAGAACTAGTCTGTAAGTGTCGTTCGGAATCAGTTTTGCGCAGTGTTGACTTAAACATGGATATCGCGCTCATACGGAATCCATTTTGGTTCCACAAGTAGCCAAAACATTTGTGACGACCATATGATCAAAGGATTCTTTCATAGGGAACTTTTGGAGAACTTTTCTTAAGGAGTTCGTTCAGAAACTTGTACAGAAACTTTCTTAATGAGCACTCGACCAAGGCCTTTCGGGAACATATACAAAGTCACAACTATGGCCCTAGTGCATCGTCATAACAAAGGTCTCTTGCATTTCCCTAGAAGTAATTGGATCTCATATGGATATGTTTAGTGAAGTAGAATGGAAAAAAAATGAATGCAACTACACTAGAACTAGTCTGTAAGTCTCGTTCGGAATCAGTTTTGTGCAGTGTTGACTGAAACATGGACATCGCACTCATACGGAGTCCGTTTTGGCTCCACAAGTAGTGAAAACGTTTTTGACGACCAAATGCTTCAAAGGATTCTTTCACAGGGAACTTTTGGAGAACTTTTCTTAAAAAGTTCGTTCAGAAACTTGTACATAAACATTCTTAATGAGCACCCGACAGAAACTTTCTTAGTGAGCACTCGACTAACGCCTTTCGAGAACATATACAAAGTCACAGCTATGGACCTAGTGCATTGTCATAAAAAAGATCTCTTGCATTTCCCTAGAAGTAATTGGATCTCATATGGAGATGTTTAGTGAAGTAGAATGGAAAAAAATGAATGCAACTACAATAGACCTAATCTGTAAGTGGCATTCAGAATCAGTTTTGCGCAGTGTTGATTGAAACATGGATACCGCACTCATACTGAGTCCGTTTTGGATCCACAAGTAGTCAAAACGTTTATGATGACCAGATGCTTCAAAGGATTCTTTCATAGGGAACTTTTGGAGAACTTTTCTTAAGGTGTTCCTTCTGAAACTTCTACAGAAACTTTCTTAATGAGCACTCGACCAAGGCCTTTCAAGAACATATACAAAGTCACAGTTATGGACCTAGTGCATCGTTATAACAAAGGTCTCTTGCATTTCCCTAGAAGTAATTGGATCTCATATGGAGATGTTTAGTGAAGTAGAATGGAAAAAAATGAATGCAACTACACTAGAACTAATCTGTAAGTGTCGTTCAGAATCAGTTTTGCGCAGTGTTGATTGAAACATGGATATCGCACTCATACTGAGTCCGTTTTGGATCCACAAGTAGTCAAAACGTTTATGGCGACCAGATGCTTCAAAGGATTCTTTCATAGTGAACTTTTGGAGAACTTCTCTTAAAGAGTTTGTTCAGACACTTGTACAGAAACTTTCTTAATAAGCACTCGACCAACGCCTTTCGAGAACATAGACAAAGTCACAGCTATGGACCTAGTGCATCATCATAATAAAGGTCTCTTGCATTTCCCTAGAAGTAATTGGATCTCATATGTAGATGTTTATTGAAGAAGAATGGAAAAAATGAATGCAACTACATTAGAACTAGTCTATAAGTTTCGTTTGGCATCAGTTTTGCGCAGTGTTGACTTAAACATGGATATATGACTCATACGGAGTCCCTTTTGGCTCCACAAGTAGTCAAAGCGTTTTTGACCAGATGCTTCAAAGGATTCTTTCAAAGGGAAGTTTTGGAGAAATTTTCTCAAGGAGTTCGTTTAGAAACTTGTACAGAAACTTTCTTAATAAGCACTCGACAAACACCTTTCGAGAACATAGACAAAGTCACAGCTATGGACCTAGTGCATCGTCATAACAAAGGTCTCTTGCATTTCCCTAGCAGTAGTTGGATCTCATATGGAGATGTTTGGTGAAGTAGAATTGATAAAAATGAATGCAACTACACTAGAACTAGTCTGTAACTATCGTTCGAAATAAGTTTTGTGTAGTGTTGACTGAAACATGGATATCACACTCATACGGAGTCCGTTTTGTCCCCACAAGTAGTCAAAACGTTTGTGACGACCATATTCTTCAAAGTATTCTTTCATAGGGAACTTTTGGAAAACTTTTCTTAAGGAGTTCGTTAAGAAACTTGTACAGAAACTTTCTTAATGAGCACTCGACCAACGCCTTTCGAGAACAAAGACAAAGTCATAGCTATGGACCTAGTGCATCGTCATAACCAAGGTCTCTTGAATATTTCTAGAAGTGATTGGATCTCATATGGATATGTTTAGTGAAGTAGAATGGAAAAAAAATGAATGCAACTACACTAGAACTAGTTTGTAGGTGTCGTTCGGAATCAGTTTTGCGCAGTGTTGACTGAAACATGGATATCTGACTCATACGGAGTCCGTTTTGGTTCCACAATTAGTCAAAACATTTGCGACGACCAGATGCTTCAAAGGATTCTTTCATAGGAAACTTTTGGAGATCTTTTCTTAAGGGGTTCGTTCAGAAACTTGTAAAGAAACTTTCGTAATGAGCAATCGACCAACGCCTTTCAGGAACATAAACAAAGTCATAGCTATGGACCTAGTGCATCGTCATAACAAAGGTCTCTTGCATTTCACTAGAAGTAATTGGATCTCATATGGAGATGTTTAGTGAAGTAGAATGGAAAAAAATGAATGCAACTACACTAGAACTAGTCTGTAAGTCTCGTTCGAAATCAGTTTTGTGCAGTGTTGACTGAAACATGGATATCGCACTCATACGGAGTCCGTTTTGGCTCCACAAGTAGTCAAAACGTTTGTGATGACCAGATGCTTCAAAGGATTCTTTCATAGGGAACTTTAGGAGAACTTTTCTTAAAAAGTTCGTTCAGAAACTTGTACATAAACATTCTTAATGAGCACTCGACCAACGCCTTTCGAGAACATAGACAAAGTCACAGCTATGGACCTAGTGAATCATCATAACAAAGGTCTCTTGCATTTCACTAGAAGTAATTGGTTCTCATATGGAGATGTTTAGTGAAGTAGAATGGAAAAAAATGAATGCAACTACACTAGAACTAGTCTGTAAGTCTCGTTCGGAATCAGTTTTGTGCAGTGTTGACTGAAACATGGATGTCGCACTCATACGGAGTCCGTTTTGGCCCCACAAGTAGTCAAAACGTTTGTGACGACTAGATGCTTCAAAGGATTCTTTCATAGGGAACTTTAGGAGAACTTCTCTTAAAAAGTTTGTTCAGAAACTTGTACATAAACATTCTTAATGAGCACTCGACCAACGCCTTTCGAGAACATAGACAAAGTCACAACTATGGACCTAGTGCATCGTCATAACAAAGGTCTCTTGCATTTCCCTAGAAGTAATTGGATCTCATTTGGAGATGTTTAGTCCAGTAGAATGGAAAAAAGTAAATGCAACTACACTAGAACTAGTCTGTAAGTTTCGTTCGGAATCAGTTTTGCGCAGTGTTGACTTAAACATGGATATCTGACTCATACGGAGTCCATTTTGACTCCATAAGTAGTCAAAACGTTTTTGACGACCAGATGCTTCAAAGGATTCTTTCTTAGGGAACTTTTGGAGAATTTTCTTAAGGAGTTCGTTTAGAAATTTGTACAGAAACTTTCTTAATGAGCACTCGACCAACGCCTTTCGAGAACATAGACAAAGTCACAGCTATGGACCTAGTGCATCATCATAACAAAGGTCTCTTGCATTTATTCTAGAAGTAACTGGATCTCATATGGAGATGTTTGGTGAAGTAGAATGGAAAAAATCGAATGCAACTACACCAGAACTAGTCTGTAACTGTCGTTCGAAATCAGTTTTGCGCAGTATTGAGTGAAACATGGATATCGCACTCATACGGAGTCCGTTTTGGCTCCACAAGTAGTCAAACCATTTGTGACGACCAGATGCTTCAAAGGATTATTTCATAGGGAACTTTTGGAGAACTTTTCTTAAGGAGTTCGTTCAGAAACTTGTACAGAAACTTTCTTAATGAGCACTCGACCAACGCATTTCGAGAACATAGACAAAGTCACAGCTATGGACCTAGTGCATCGTCATAAAAAAGGTCTCTTGCATTTCCCTAGAAGTAATTGGATCTCATATGGATATGTTTAGTGAAGTAGAATGAAAAAAATGAATGAAAGTACACTAGAACTAGTCTGTAAGTGTCGTTCGAAATCAGTTTTCCGCAGTGTTGACTGAAACATGGATATCACACTCATACGGAGTCCGTTTTGGCTCCACAAGTAGTCATAACGTTTGTGACAACCATATGCTTCAAAGGATTCTTTAATAGGGAACTTTTGGAGAACTTTTCTTCAGGAGTTCGTTCAGAAACTTGTACATAAACTTTCTTAAAGAGCACTCGACTAACGCCTTTCGAGAACATATACAAAGTCACAGCTATGGACCTAGTGCATTGTCATAAAAAAGATCTCTTGCATTTCCCTAGAATTAATTGGATCTCATATGGAGATGTTTAGTGAAGTAGAATGGAAAAAAATGAATGCAATTACACTAGAACTAGTCTGTAAATGTCGTTCGGAATCAGTTTTGCGCAGTGTTGACTTAAACATCGATATCTGACTCATACGGAGTCCGTTTAGGCTCCACATGTAGTTGAAACATTTGTGACGGCCAGATGCTTCAAAGGATTCTTTCATAGGGAACTTTTGGAGAACTTTTCTTAAGGAGTTCCTTCTGAAACTTGTACAGAAACTTTCTTAATGAGCACTCGACCAAGGCCTTTCAGGAACATATAGAAAGTCACATTTATGGACCTAGTGCATCGTTATAACAACGGTCTCTTTCATTTCCCTAGAAGTAATTGGATCTCATATGGAGATGTTTAGTGAAGTAGAATGGAAAAAAATGAATGCAACTACAATACAACTAATCTGTAAGTGTCGTTCAGAATCAGTTTTGCGCAGTGTTGATCGAAACATGGATATCGCACTCATACTGAGTCCGTTTTGGATCCACAAGTAGTCAAAACGTTTATGATGACCAGATGCTTCAAAGGATTCTTTCATAGGGAACTTTTGGAGAACTTTTCTTAAGGAGCTCCTTCTGAAACTTGTACATAAACTTTCTTAATGAGCACTTGACCAAGGCCTTTCAGGAACATATACAAAGTCACAGTTATGGACCTAGTGCATCGTTATAACAAAGGTCTCTTGCATTTCCCTAGAAGTAATTGGATCTCATATGGAGATGTTTACTGAAGTAGAATGGAAAAAAAATGAATGCAACTACACTAGAACTAATCTGTAAGTGTCGTTCAGAATCAGTTTTGCGCAGTGTTGATTGAAACATGGATATCGCACTCATACTGAGTCCATTTTGGATCCACAAGTAGTCAAAACGTTTATGATGACCAGATGCTTCAAAGGATTCTTTCATAGTGAACTTTTGGAGAACTTTTCTTAAAGAGTTTGTTCAGAAACTTGTACAGAAACTTTCTTAATAAGTACTCGACCAACGCCTTTCGAGAACATAGACAAAGTCACAGCTATGGACCTAGTGCATCATCATAATAAAGGTCTCTTGCATTTCCCTAGAAGTAATTGGATCTCATATGTATATGTTTAGTGAAGTAGAATGGAAAAAATGAATGCAACTACACTAGAACTAGTCTATAAGTGTCGTTCGGAATCAGTTTCGCACAGTGTTGACTTAAACATGGATATATGACTCATACGGAGTCTGTTTTTGCTCCGAAAGTAGTCAAAGCATTTTTGATGACCAGATGCTTCAAAGAATTCTTTCATAGGGAACTTTTGGAGAACTTTTTTTGAGGAGTTCGTTTAGAAACTTGTATAGAAACTTTCTTAATGAGCACTCGACCAACGCCTTTCGAAAACATAGACAAAGTCACAGCTATGGACCTAGTGCATTGTCATAACAAAGGTCTCTTGCATTTCCCTAGAAGTAATTGGATCTCATATGGAGATGTTTGGTGAAGTAGAATTGAAAAAAATGAATGCAACTACACTAGAACTAGTCTGTAACTATCGTTCGAAATAAGTTTTGCGTAGTGTTGACTGAAACATGGATATCACACTCATATGGAGTCCGTTTTGTCTCCACAAGTAGTCAAAACGTTTGTGACGACCATATGCTTCAAAGTATTCTTTCATAGGGAACTTTTGGAGAACTTTTCTTAAGGAGTTCATTCAGAAACTTATACAGAAACTTTATTAATGAGCACTCGACCAACGCCTTCCGAGAACAAAGACAAAGTCATAGCTATGGACCTAGTGCATCGTCATAACAAAGGTCTCTTGAATTTTTCTAGAAGTGATTGGATCTCATATGGATATGTTTAGTGAAGTAGAATGGAAAAAAATGAATGCAACTACACTAGAACTAGTTTGTAAGTGTCGTTCGGAATCAGTTTTGCGGAGTGTTGACTGAAATATGGATATCTGACTCATACGGAGTCCGTTTTGGCTCCACAATTAGTCAAAACATTTTCGACAACCAGATGCTTCAAAGAATTCTTTCATAGGGAACTTTTGGAGAACTTTTCTTAAGGGGTTCGTTCAGAAACTTGTACAGAAACTTTCGTAATGAGCACTCGACCAACGCCTTTCGGGAACATAAACAAAGTCACAGCTATGGACCTAGTGCATCGTCATAACAAAGGTCTCTTGCATTTCCCTAGAAGTAATTGGATCTCATATGGAGATGTTTAGTGAAGTAGAATGGAAAAAAATGAATGGAACTACACTAGAACTACTTTGTAAGTGTCGTTCAAAATCAGTTTTGCGCAGTGTTGACTGAAACATGCACTACTAGGAAAAAGCCTAGCAGCAGCGCGGGTTTTGGGCCTATCAGAAGCGCGGGCAGGAGCGCTACTGATAAGGCGCTACAACTAATGCTTAGCAATAGCGCGTCTTGACCCACGCTACTTCTAAAATTGACTTAGTAGCAGCGCTTCTTCAGAACATCGCTACTGGTAATTAGTAGTAGCGCTTCTCCTTACCCGCGCTACTACTATTATTTAGTATTTTATTTCTTTTCTTTTTCATGTTGTGTTCATACACCTTTACACAAGTTTTCATACAATATGAATTTAGAGATTGTTTTTACATCATAATGAGTTATTACATCATGGGGTGAAAGAACCATGGACTAGTTTCAAGTGGATGTCCATCCACTTGAAACTAATCCGCGGTTCTTTCACCCAATGATATAATAATATCATCATCATCATCATATCATTAACAACTTAGCATCATAATACATCATTGTCATATAACACCTCCTCAAGATCATCGTTTTCATCATTAACATCACATAACACCTCCTCATGATCATCATTATCAACTCTAACACATTACCACATAATAAACATATTGTACCTCATAGGACCTATTACATTCGATTAAGACCTACTACATTTTCTAAGGTAAAATAGCAAAAAACAAGATAGCCCCTGACTCTCCATTATGGAGAATGGAGATTAGCCTGTCTCCAATTCTTGCCTTTTGCTGAATGTTACTTCCAAGAACCTCCTTGCGAATGTCCATACATTTCTTCCATTCTCTGATGATCATGTGTTCACGGGTTTTAGAAATCCGATATGCACAGGTGAGCTCCGTAGATTTACCTGGCAGTATGTTCAAAACTGAGAGGCGACCATGCAGAGACATCAGATGAGGCACACAATCCATCGGGAGTTTCTGTTGAAAAACATAATAATAACTTCGTAGTTAGCAATGATGTACTAGTTTTAGAAGTATGCAAAAGATGCACGGATGTCGTAATAGTAAAAAATCTTACCATGGTATCTCCAGAGAAGTTATCATGGTTCAACACATGCACTAGTGGCACGTTTTCAACATAATTTGGAGGAGTTCGATAATAGTCATTGTAATTCTCAAGAAGAGTACAAAATGCGATCAGATGATTTTTCTCCTTATATGTTAATTCGGTGCCATATGTGTAGTGGGTTTTATCTACCATCTTCCGCACAGTCTTTGAAGAATCAAAATAAGCTGTCAATGGAAATAAGCTATCAACTATTTTGAAATAAACAATATAAATTAGTTAATAACTATGTTTGAGAAACTCACATGGCGGTACAATCGGAAGCGTATCAACAAGGACCCACATGTCCATATTGTCTTCCTCACTGTCAGGATCACCAACATCCATGGTGACAATCATACCCTCATAAAAACCATACATTTTGCAAAGTGCTTCCCAATTTTGGCAACCAAAATGGCTTACGCTCCGAGCATTGCACAGATTTACTTCAAAATCCATATCATGATGGGTCCTTAGGTGTATTTTCTTTGTTTCGAAATTTTCATGGTCTTCAAAACCCATCCTCTCCAAGACATAGCGTCTTGCATGGCATGGGATAAGCTAGTCAAATTGTAAAATATGAAAATTAGACATTGAAATAGTTGAAGTCATGCTTAATTACGAAAAAAACACTTGTCATTTTTGCGTACCGGTTCACAATCGAAGGTCTCCTCGAGCTTAATGCTGAAGCGCCGATCTTCGTCCAGCCGAACGAACCTGTCGCACATACCTCGATCGTTGTGGCACCAGCTACACTCCCCCGGGAGACCGTCGTCGTCCGAGTACGACATTTCCTACAATCATAATTCAAAGATTAAACTTGTACATATTCTAGCACAAGTCATGCCAGAATTCACGACAAAATCCAGCATGACCTTTGCTAAAAAAGGACATATCGAGCGCCTGAAATTTGCCGGAACGGAAATTAATCAACACTCCGGCAAAACATAGGCCACTCGGAGATGTAAACTGAACATGAACGGCCACTTGGGCAACCACATATCCTATTTGAGCAACAACACAAGATATACAAGGATATTTGGCTGGTCTCACCTCGATGTCGGAGGGGGTCAATGACTGGGATGACGGTGGGGATGTCGGAGGGGGTCGGTGACGGGGACGACGGAGGTCACCTGAAACCATATAAGTTATCACTAATACATCCTGAATAATTGCTTAAACTAAAAAAAACAAATATGACATGTTCAACTAGTTTTATTAATTCAGCTAGTTCTTACTAAATATAAACTTACTATAAATAGAAAAAAAACTAGTTCTTTCTAAAAATAAAGTAGTTCAACTAGTTATATTAATTATCTTACTAAAAATAGATTAGTTCTGTTAATTCAACTAGTTCAACTAGTTTATTAATTTACTTACTAAACTAGTTCAACTACAACTAAAGTAGTTCAACTACCACTACTACTACTAAAAATCTAGTACTAACTAAGCAACATCTAGTACTAGCTAACCCTAAATTAACATCTACTACTACTAAATCTAGTACTAACTAGTGGCAGGGGGTGGGGGGCGACGGAGAGGTAGCTAGGGGCGGCGAGGTCGAGAACGGTGGGAGGAGGGCTGCCGGCGGAGGAGGGAGGAGGGGCGGCCGCAGGCGGAGGGAGGAGGGCGGCGGCGGAGGAGGAAGGGGCGGCCGTAGGCGGAGGGAGGATGTGCGAGGAGGATGGAGGAGGGACGGAATGAGGGGAGTACCTCGGCGGCGGACGGACGAAGGCGGCGGCGGCGATGACGCACGACGACGGTTATGCGGGCGAGAGTGAGAGTGTGATTGAGAGGGCCGGTCGTGCGCGTGGGGATAAGGTAGGGATAGTTGTAGCGCGTTTGCCAAAACGTGCTACAGCTAACCTGAATAGCAGTATCGCTGTTCAGTAAAGTGCGCTACTGCTATAGCTAGCGGGGGGCGAGGTCATGGCAACTATAGCAGTAGCGCTGTATGCGGTGGACGCGCTACTGCTATTTCCCTGTCAGTAGCGCGTTTTGGTGACACGCGCTGCTGCTAAGTAGCAGTAGCGTGGTATTTTGAAGAGCGCTGCTGGTAAGATTCTGTGTATAGGCTTTTCCATAGTAGTGATGGATATCGCACTCATACGGAGTCTGTTTTGGCTCCACAAGTAGTCAAAACGTTTGTGATGACCAGATGCTTCGAAGGATTCTTTCATAGGGAACTTTTGCAGAACTTTTCTTAAGGAGTTCATTCAGAAACTTGTACAGAAACTTTCTTAATGAGCACTCGACCAACGCCTTTCGTGAACATAGACAAATTCACAGCTATGGACCTAGTGCATCGTCATAACAAAGGTCTCTTGCATTTTACTAGAAGTAATTGGATCTCAGATGGAGATGCTTAGTGAAGTAGAATGGAAAAATTCAAATACAACTACACTAGAACTAGTTTGTAAGTGTCGTTCGGAATCAGTTTTGCGCAGTGTTGACTGAAACATGGATATATGACTCATACGGAGTCCATTTTGGCTCCACAATTAGTCAAAACATTTGCGATGACCAGATGCTTCAAATGATTCTTTCATAAGGAACTTTTGGAGAACTTTTCTTAAGGGGTTCGTTCAGAAACTTGTACAGAAACTTTCTTAATGAGCACTCGACCAACGCCTTTCGGGAACATAGACAAAGTCACAGCTATGGACCTAGTGCATCATCATAACAAAGGTCTCTTGCATTTCCCTAGAAGTAAGTGGATCTCACATCGAGATGTTTAGTGAAGTAGAATGGAAAAAATCGAATGCAACTACACTAGAACTAGTCTGTAACTGTTGTTCGAAATAAGTTTTGCATAGTGTTGACTGAAACATGGATATTACACTCATAGGGAGTCCGTTTTGATTCCACATGTAGTCAAAACGTGTATGACGACCAGATGCTTCAAAGCATTCTTTCATAGGGAACTTTTGGAGAACTTTTCTTAAGGAGTTCGTTCAGAAACTTGTACAGAAACTTTCTTAATGAGCACTCGACCAACGCCTTTCGAGAACATAGACAAAGTCACAGCTATGGACCTAATGCATCGTCAAAACAAAGGTCTCTCTTGCATTTTTCTAGAAGTAATTTGATCTCATATGGAGATGTTTAGTGAAGTAGAATGGAAAAAAATGAATGCAACTACACTAGAACTAGTTTGTAAGTGTCGTTCGGAATCAGTTTTGCGCAGTGTTGACTGAAACATGGATATCTGACTCATATAGGAGTCTGTTTTGGCTCCACAATTAGTCAAAACGTTTGTGACGACCAGAAGCTTCAAAGTATTCTTTCATAGGGAACTTTTGGAGAACTTTTCTTAAGGGGTTCGTTCAGAAACTTGTACAGAAACTTTCTTAATGAGCACTCGACCAACGCCTTTCCGGAACATAAACAAAGTCACAGCTATGGACCTAGTGCATCGTCATAACAAAGGTCTCTTGCATTTCCCTATAAGTAAGTGGATCTCATATGGAGATGTTTAGTGAAGTAGAATGGAAAAAATCGAATGCAACTACACTAGAACTAGTCTGTAACTGTCGTTCGAAATAAGTTTTGCATAGTGTTGACTGAAACAAGGATATCACACTCATACGGAGTCCATTTTGGCTCCACAAGTAGTCAAAACGTTTGTGACGACCAGATGCTTGAAAGGATTCTTTCATAGGGAACCTTTGGAGAACTTTTCTTAAGGAGTTCGTTTAGAAACTTGTACAGAAACTTTCTTAATGAGCACTCAACCAACGCCTTTCGTGAACATAGACAAAGTCATAGATATGGACCTAGTGCATCGTCATAACAAAGATCTCTTGAATTTTTCTAGAAGTAATTGGATCTCATATGGAGATGTTTAGTGAAGTAGAATGGAAAAATTCGAATACAACTACACTAGAACTAGTTTGTAAGTGTCTTTCGGAATCAGTTTTGCGCAATGTTGACTGAAACATGGATATCTGACTCATACGGAGTCCGTTTTGGCTCCACAATTAGTCCAAACATTTGCGATGACCAGATGCTTCAAATGATTCTTTCATAGGGAACTTTTGGAGAACTTTTCTTAAGGGGTTCGTTCAGAAACTTGTACAGAAACTTTCTTAATGAGCACTCGACCAACGCCTTTCGGAAATATAGACAAAGTCACAGCTATGGACCTAGTGCATTGTCATAACAAAGGTCTCTTGCATTTCCCTAGAAGTAATTGGATCTCATATGGAGATGTTTAGTGAAGTAGAATGGAAAAAAGTGAATGCAACTACACTAGAACTAGTCTGTAAGTGTCGTTCGGAATCAGATTTGCGCAGTGTTGACTTAAACATGGATATCTGACTCATACGGAGTCTGTTCTGGCTCCACAAGTAGTCAAAACGTTTTTGACGACTAGATGCTTCAAAGTATTCTTTCATAGGGAACTTTTGGAGAACTTTCTTAAGGAGTTTGCTTAGAAACTTTTACAGAAACTTTCTTAATGAGCACTCGACCAACGCCTTTTGAGAACATAGACAAAGTCACAGCTATGGACCAAGTGCATCGTCATAAGAAAGGTCTCTTGCATTTCCTAGAAGTAATTGGATCTCATATGGAGATGTTTGGTGAAGTAGAATGGAAAAAATCGAATGCAACTACACTAGAACTAGTGTGTAACTGTCGTTCGAAATCAGTTTTACGCAGTATTGACTGAAACATGGATATCGCACTCATACGGAGTCCGTTTTGGCTCCACAAGTAGTCAAACCGTTTGTGACGACTAGATGCTTTATAGAATTCTTTTATAGGGAACTTTTGGAGAACTTTTCTTAAGGAGTTTGTTGAGAAACTTGTACAGAAACTTTCTTAATGAGCACTTGACCAACGGCTTTCGAGAACATAGACAAAGTCATAGCTATGGACCTAGTGCATCGTCATAAAAAAGGTCTCTTTCATTTCCCTAGAAGTAATTGGATATCATATGGAGATGTTTAGTGAAGTAGAATGGAAAAAAATGAATGCAACTACACTAGAACTAGTCTGTAAGTGTCGTTCGGAATCAGTTTTGCGCAGTGTTGACTGAAACATGGATATCGCACTCATACGGAGTCCGTTTTGGCTCCACAAGTAGTCAAAATGTATGTGAAGACCATATGCTTCAAAGGATTCTTTCATAGGGACCTTTCAGAGAACTTTTCTTAAGGAGTTCGTTCAGAAACTTGTACAGAAACTTTCTTAATGAGCACTCGACCAACGCCTTTCGAGAACACAGACAAAGTCACAGCTATGGACCTAGTGCATCATCATAACAAAGGTCTCTTGCATTTCCTTAGAAGTAATTGGATCTCATGTGGAGATGTTTAGTGAAGTAGAATGGAAATAAATGAACGCAACTACACTAGAACTAGTTTGTAAGTGTTGTTCGGAATCAGTTTTGCGCAGTGTTGACTGAAACATGGCTATCTGACTCATACAGAGTCCGTTTTGGCTCCACAATTAGTCAAAACGTTTGTGACAACCAGATGCTTCAAAGGATTCTTTCATAGGGAACTTTTGGAGAACTTTTCTTAAGGGGCTCATTCAAAAACATGTACAGAAACTTCTTAATGAGCACTCGACCAACGCCTTTCCGGCACATAGACAAAGCCACAGCTATGGACCTAGTGCATCATAATAACAAAGGCCTCTTGCATTTCCCTATAAGTAAGTGGATCTCAGATGGAGATATTTAGTGAAGTAGAATGGAAAAAATCGAATGCAACTACACTAGAACTAGTCTGTAACTGTCGTTCGAAATAAGTTTTGCGTAGTGTTGACTGAAACATGGATATCACACTCATACGGAGTCTGTTTTGGCTCCAAAAGTAGTCAAAACGTTTGTGACGACCAGATGCTTGAAAGGATTCTTTCATAGGGAACTTTTGGAGAACTTTTCTTAAGGAGTTTGCATAGAAACTTTCACAGAAACTTTCTTAATGAGCACTCGACCAACGCCTTTTGAGAACATAGACAAAGTCACAGCTATGGACCAAGTGCATCGTCATAAGAAAGGTCTCTTGCATTTCCCTAGAAGTAATTGGACCTCATATGGAGATGTTGGTGAAGTAGAATGGAAAAATCGAATGCAACTACACTAGAACTAGTGTGTAACTGTCGTTCGAAATCAGTTTTGCGCAGTATTGACTGAAACATGGATATCGCACTCATACGGAGTCCGTTTTGGCTCCGCAAGTAGTCAAACCATTTGTGACGACCAGATACTTTATAGGATTCTTTTATAGGGAACTTTTGGAGAACTTTTCTTAAGGAGTTTGTTCAGAAACTTGTACAGAAACTTTCTTAATGAGCACTCGACCAACGTCTTTCGAGAACATAGACAAAGTCACAGCTATGGACCTAGTGCATCGTCATAACAAAGGTATCTTGCATTTTCCTATAAGTAAGTGGATCTCATATGGAGATGTTTGGTGAAGTAGAATGGAAAAAATGAATGCAACTACAACTAGAACTAGTCTGTAAGTGTCGTTCGGAATCAATTTTGTGCAGTGTTGACTAAAGCATGAATATCGCATTCATACGGAGTCAGTTTTGGATCCACTAGAAGTAATTGGATATCATATGGAGATGTTTAGTGAAGTAGAATGGAAAAAAATTAATGCAACTACACTAGAACAAGTCTGTAAGTGTCGTTCGGAATCAGTTTTGCGCAGTGTTGACTTAAAGATGGATATTTGACTCATACGGAGTCCGTTTTGGCTCCACAAGTAGTCAAAACGTTTGTGACGACTATATAATTCAAAGGATTCTTTCATAGGGAACTTTTGGAGAACTTTTCTTCAGGAGTTCGCTTAGAAACTTTTACAAAAACTTTCTTAATGAGCACTCGACCAACGTCTTTCGAGAACATAGACAAAGTCACAGCTATGGACCTAGTGCATCGTCATAACAAAGGTCTCTTGCATTTCCCTAGAAGTAATTGGATATCATATGGAGATGTTTAGTGAAGTAGAATGGAAAAAAATTAATGCAACTACACTAGAACAAGTCTGTAAGTGTCGTTCGGAATCAGTTTTGCGCAGTGTTGACTTAAACATGGATATTTGACTCATACGGAGTACGTTTTGGCTCCACAAGTAGTCAAAACGTTTGTGACGACTAGATAATTCAAAGGATTCTTTCATAGGGAACTTTTGAAGAACTTTTCTTCAGGAGTTCGCTTAGAAACTTTTACAAAAACTTTCTTAATGAGCACTCGACCAACGCCTTTTGAGAACATAGACAAAGTCACAGCTATGGACCTAGTGCATCGTCATAACAAAGGTATCTTGCATTTTCCTATAAGTAAGTGGATCTCATATGGAGATTTTTGGTGAAGTAGAATGGAAAAAATGAATGCAACTACAACTAGAACTAGTCTGTAAGTGTCGTTCGGAATCAATTTTGTGCAGTGTTGACTAAAGCATGAATATCGCATTCATACGGAGTCAGTTTTGGATCCACAAGTAGTCAAAACATTTGTGATGACCAGATGCTTCAAAGGATTCTTTGATAGGGAACTTTTGGAGAACTTTCCTTAAGGAGTTCGTTCAGGAACTTGTATAGAAACTTTCTTAATGAACACTCGACCAACGCCTTTCGAGAACATAGACGAAGTCACAGCTATGGACCAAGTGCATCATCATATCAAAGGTCTCTTGCATTTCCCTAGAAATAATTGGATCTCATATGGAGATGTTTAGTGAAGTAGAATGGAAAAAATCAAATGCAACTACACTAGAACTAGTCTGTAACTGTCGTTCGAAATCAGTTTTGCGTAGTATTGACTGAAACATGGATATCACACTCATATGGAGTCTGTTTTGGCTCCACAAGTAGTCTAAACATTTTTGACGACCAGATGCTTCAAAGGATTCTTTCATAGAGAACTTTTGGAGAACTTTTCCTAAGGAGTTCGTTCAGAAACTTGTACAGAAACTTTCTTAATGATCACTCGACCAACGCCTTTTGAGAACATAGACAAAGTCACAACTATGGACTTAGTGCATCATCATCAAAAAGGTCTCTTGCATTTCTCTAGAAGTAATTAGATCTCATATGGAGATGCTTAGTGAAGAAGAATGGAAAAAAATGAATGCAACTACACTAGAACTAGTATGTAAGTGTCGTTCGGAATCAGTTTTGCAGAGTGTTGACTTATACTGAGTCCGTTCTGGCTCCACAAGTAGTCAAAACGTTTGTGACTACGAGATGCTTCAAAGGATTCTTTCAGAGGGAACTTTTGGAGAAATTTTCTTAAGGAGTTCGTTCAGAAACTTGTACAGAAACTTTCTTAATAAGCACTCGACCAACGCCTTTCGAGAACATAGACAAGGTCACACCTATGGACCTAGTGCATCGTCATAACAAAGTTTTCTTGCATTTCCCTAGAAGTAATTGGATCTCATATGGAGATGTTTAGTGAAGTAGAATGGAAAAAATGAATGCAACTACACTAGAACTAGTATGTAAGTGTCGTTCGGAATCAATATTGGGCAGTTTTGACTTAAAAATGGATATCTGACTCATACTTAGTCTGTTTAGGCTCCACAAGTAGTCAAAACGTTTGTGACGACCAGATGCTTCAAAGGATTCTTTCATAGAGAACTTTTCGAGAACTTTTCTTAAGGAGTTCGTTCAGAAACTTGTACAGAAACTTTCTTAATGAGCACTCGACGAACGTCTTTCGAGACCATAGACAAGGTCACACCTATTGACCTAGTGCATCATCATAACAAAGGTCTCTTGCATTTCCCTAGAAATAATTGGATCTCATATGGAGATGTTTAGTGAAGTAGAATGGAAAAAATCAAATGCAACTACACTAGAACTAGTGTGTAACTGTCGTTCGAAATCAGTTTTGCGTAGTATTGACTGAAACATGGATATCACACTCATATAGAGTCCGTTTTCGCTCCACAAGTAGTCTAAACATTTTTGATGACCAGATGCTTCAAAGGATTCTTTCATAGAGAACTTTTGGAGAACTTTTCTTAAGGAGTTCGTTCAGAAACTTGTACAGAAACTTTCTTAATGATCACTCGACCAATGCCTTTCGAGAACATAGACAAAGTCACAACTATGGACCTAGTGCATCATCATAACAAAGGTATCTTGCATTTCTCTAGAAGTAATTAGATCTCATATGGAGATGTTTAGTGAATAAGAATGGAAAAAAATGAATGCAACTACACTAGAACTAGTATGTAAGTGTCCTTCGGAATCAGTTTTGCAGAGTGTTGACTTAAACATGGATATCTGACTCATACTGAGTCCGTTCTGGCTCCACAAGTAGTCAAAACATTTGTGACTACCAGATGCTTCACAGGATTCTTTCATAGGGAACTTTTGGAGAAATTTTCTAAAGGAGTTCGTTCAGAAACTTGTACAGAAACTTTCTTAATGAGCACTCGACCAACGCCTTTCGAGAACATAGACAAGGTCACACCTATGGACCTAGTGCATCTTCATAAAAAAGTTTTCTTGCATTTCCCTAGAAGTAATTGGATCTCATATGGAGATGTTTAGTGAAGTAGAATGGAAAAAAATGAATGCAACTACACTAGAACTAGTCTGTAAGTGTCGTTCGGAATCAGTGTTGCGCGGTGTTGACTGAAACATGGATACTGAGTCCGTTTTGGCTCCACAAGTAGTCAAAACGTTTTTGACGACCTGATGCTTCAAAGGATTCTTTCATAGGGAAATTTTGGAGAACTTTTCTTAAGGAGTTCGTTCATAGACTTGTACAGAAACTTTCTTAATGAGCACTCGACCAACGCCTTTTGAGAACATAGACAAAGTTACAGCTATAGACCTAGTGCATCGTCATAACAAAGGTCTCTTGCATTTCCCTAGAAGTAATTGGATCTCATATGGAGATCTTTAGTGAAGTAGAATGGAAAAAAAATGAATGGAACTACACTAGAACTAGTCTGTAAGTGTCGTTCGGAATCAATTTTGTGCAGTGTTGACTTAAACATGGATATCTGACTCATACAGAGTCCGTTTTGGCTCCACAAGTAGTCAAAACGTTTGTCACGACCAGATGCTTCAAAGGATAATTTCATAGGGGACTTTTGAAGAACTTTTATTAAGGAGTTCGTTTAGAAATTTGTACAGAAACTTTCTTAATGAGCACTCGACCAACGCCTTTCGAGAACATAGACAAAGTCACAGCTATAGACCTAGTGCATCGTCATAACAAAGGTCTCTTGCATTTCCCTAGAAGTAATTGGATCTCATATGGATATGTTTAGTGAATTAGAATGGAAAAAAATGAATGCACCTACACTATAATTAGTCTGTAAGTGTCGTTCGGAATCAGTTTTGCGCAGTGTTAACTGAAACAAGGATATCGCACTCATACGGAGTCCGTTTTGGCTACACAAGTAGTCAAAATATTTGTGACGACCATATGCTTCGTAGGATTCTTTCATAGGGAACTTTTCGAGAACGTTTCTTAAGGAGTTTGTTCAGAAACTTGTACAGAAACTTTCTTAATGAGCACTCGACCAACGCCTTTCGAGAACATAGACAAAGTCATAGCTATGGACCTAGTGCATCATCAATACAAAGGTCTCTTGCATTTCCCTAGAAGTAATTGGATCTCATATGGAGATGTTTAGTGAAGTAGAATAGAAAAAAATGAATGTAACTACACTAGAACTAGTCCGTAAGTGTCGTTCGGAATCAGTTTTGCGCGGTGTTGATTGAAACATGGATATCGCACTCATACGGAGTCCGTTTTGGCTCCACAAGTAGTCAAAACGTTTTTGATGACCAGATGCTTCAAAGGATTATTTCATAGGGAAATTTTGGAGAACTTTTCTTAAGGAGTTCGTTCATAAACTTGTACATAAACTTTCTTAATGAGCACTCGACCAACGCCTTTCAAGAACATAGACAAAGTCACAGCTATGGACCTAGTGCATCGTCATAACAAAGGTCTCTTGCATTTCCCTAGAAATAAATGGATCTCATATGGAGATGTATAGTGAAGTAGAATGGAAAAAATTGAATGCAACTACACTACACTACTAGGAAAATGCATGCTAGTGGCGCACCGAATTTGCCTTCTAATGGCGCACTACTGGTGCGCCACTGGCATCACGCCATTAGAATTAAATTCTAATGGCGCACTACTGGTGCGCCATTAGTATCTGGTGTTCTAATGGCGCACCACGTAGTGCGCCATTAGTATAGCCTGCAGTGCGCCATTAGAATGCCTCCCAGGGGCCATATGTACAAATGTGCTTTGGCATTCTAATGGCGCACCAGCAGCTAATGCGCCATTAGTGTGATGATCACAGTGCGCCATTAGTGTCTTGTGTGGTGCGCCATTAGTATGAATATTAGGTTTTATTTTTTTTGCTTTTCTGATTTTTGCACAGGTTACAAAATATATTATTGCATAGAATATAGACAGCAGCACACAGCAACATCAGATTCATCAAATACAATAGAAGATTAGTCTCCGAATACAATTCATCATATTAGTCTCCGGATTCAAAAGACCGGACAAAGATAAAACATTACAAGTCTCAAGACCGCGAGTATCGAGTTTGCCTTCACATTACAAGTCGATATCGATCATCTAAACTACCATCACATAGAAGAGAGCTGTGGTCATCACGATGAGCATCGTCGCGATCAAACTGGTCTTCATCCGGTTCCTCCAACGCTCCCTCCTCTCTCCCGCTAGATAGCGGGCGTATCTAGATTCGGCCTCCGCTCTAGTGGTGTACCCTTTGTAACTGTTACCGCTGAAACGGTGAACCTGTCTCCGACACTCCTCCCAGTCATCGTAGACTCCGGGAACCTTACCCTTGTACACGACATACGACGGCATCTCTATGCACAAGCCAAACAATAGACAATACATAAGCAATGTGTAAGTATGCAACAAAAGGATCGGAAGAGAAAAGCAAGACATTAATAGCATGATTCATGGTCCTACTAATAAATAGCATCGATTACATCTAAGTTGAACAACCGTCCAAACCAAAGAGACATACGAATTCATTAATGTTTAATTACAACATGAGCCAATCAATGTTTCAGAACTACACATCACTACTTTCGACTCAACTCATCGGACAGGAGCGTGGGTGAAGCCGCCGTCTGTCGTGATGGTCATGAAATCACGGTCGTTGTCACCCTGCATTTGTAGCGTTACATCTATCTCACTGTTGGACGGTTGATATCTGAGGAAGAACTGCCCCACGGTATGAAGGACATCTTGATGGATGATGTCCGCAAACTCCGACTGGATGCGAAAGAATTCTTGTCTGAGGTCCGCGTCCTGGACTGCCGACAAGCTCGCGGCCCAATCTTTGAGATTATCTGGTAGCAGAAGGTGATGATGGTCCCTTACGATCGCCCGCATGTGATGGAGGGCGTAGTAGGCATCCTTCTGACCGCCAGGCGGCTGCTTGATGCAGCAGAACTTCGTATTGTGTGAGAAGATGTGTTTGCCGTACTTACGAACTGGCCTGGTGAAGGTGCCTCCAGATTGGGCGTAGCCGGGGAGAACATCATCAAGAACTTTCTTCACATTTGTGTAGTCTATCATGGAGTTACGGTTCGGGTCGAAATACGTGGCCATGGAATATTTTGGGCTTAAGAGGATGAGTGTGCAATGTGTGTCACTGCACAGAACATGGAATGTTAGAAAAAAAAGAACGATCGAAATCTAAGAAATCATATGTTACGGGGCGGTTAAGGGATGACTTACTCGGGAAAGTAAGGCACAAGGAAGTTATCCTTATCTGCGTTTGCCAGAATGACGCCTTCGAGGTGTGAACTCGCAACTTGGCAGTCCCCAGCGCTGCTCAAGTGCTTGGCACGCATGTAGAAGGGGTCGACTATCACGATGTCTGGGGTATTGTCTCTAATGATCCGCATCTGCATGCTCAGCGAAAACAGCCGAACGAAGGTGTAGTGCAACGGATGAAGGTTAAACATAGCAAAGATGTCATCAAACCGCAGGACGATCATACCCCCGATGTCGCCATCCACAAAGCCCTTGCTCTCTGGCACCTTGGCCACGAAAACCGGGTATGCCACATCCTTCTCTCTGAGACGCCGCTTCTCCAAAATCAGAACACTATCGTGCAGACTCCGCATAGCACCGGTTGCAGCATTCAGCATATTTGGCGGTAGCATCGCCCTACCCGCCACATGCACCCTCCTCGAGATATCCTTAGGTGAAGGTGGCCCGTCCTGAGCACGGATCGAACTCGGTGCCGGCTGGCTCGCACCGGCGCCCTTGTTAGTCTTTTGTTTCCGGCCCTTCTTCTTGATCTCCTGTAATGGGACCGAGTTCTGCTCACAGACCGCCTTCTTCAGCGTGTTGGGGCTGATAATATTTCGCGCCTCAGCTATCTGAGGCTCGGTGAAGGCGGGAGCTGGAGGCGTGTCCTGAGAACTGAACGCCAGACGACGCTTGTTGCAATTGGATTTCTCCGCCGTACCAGCTAGATCGCGGTGGTCTTGGTTGGGTTCTTGAGAAAGAGGCCCGCAGAACTCGTCAGCGTACCCATGTTCGGCAAAGTACTTGTCAACTTTGGTAAATGTACCGTCGTCGTTCTCGTCGCCGTCCGGATCCTGTGCCATAGGGCTGTCCGGATCCTGTGCCATAGGGATGTCCGGCAGGTCCGGTAGCGTTGCGGTGTTCTTGCCATGGCTTGGCGCCGGCACGACTGGCGGTCTTCTCTGTGGGGTGGTGTCCCCCGCCCCCAAACGAATCTGGCTCTTCGGCCATAGCAGGGGCCAGTTTACGCAGGTGCCGAGGGTCATCTCATCTTCTTCGTCGGCCCCAGCGGGTCGAATCGGAGGTAACAGCTCATCGCAGCCTGGCAGCATCCGGACCACTTCAACCCTATACATTGTGGTTGGCATCGGATTACCGTGGAACATGGGGTTGCCCGGTTGAACAATTCTGCCCTTGGCGACATCGACCAACTCGGCGCCCACGAAGTGCAGAAGAGTGCAAGGAACGTCGGCGGTGCCCTGCGAAAACATGTATAGGGCGTCAGGGATGCCCAGTCAAAGGCAAGGAGATGAAGTCATCGGCCAAGAGGCTTAGTTACCGTGATGCCGTCGAGCTCGGCTAATGTCGAGGCACCGCCAACGGCGGGTGTGCAACTGACGGAGGGGGCGCTTGCTGGCGAGGTGCCGGTCGGCGTACACCCGGGTGCATTAAGCTCCAATGCCCGTGCCGGTGCCAGAGACACGAATACCGCCTCCGCTGGAGACACCAATGGCGCCGCCGCCGGAGACACCAATGGCGCCGCCGCCGGAGACACCAATGGCGCCGCCGCCGGAGACACCAATGGCGCCGCCGCCGGAGACACCAATGGTGCCGCCGCCGCGCTGTGCGAGTTGCTGGCCATGAAGCTGGGAACCGGGGGAGGCCCCTTTTGGCCGCCCGCAATCCACGTCGTCAGCCCATGAATCAACGTAGGCACCATGGCGTTGAGCGTCGTTCCAAGTTGTTGTTGCACTTGCTCATGGACAAGCTCCGGAATCCGCGCCACTTGTGCCTTGAGTTCTTCAACCTCGCGCGTCTGGCTTTCTGAGCTGGTCTTTTTCTCCTTCCGCACACTAGCGGTATAGTATGACCCCCATTTTGTGGAAAAGCCTTTGCCGGCCACACGACCAGCTGACGTCGGCTTATCGAGCTTATCCTTCTTTTTCATTACGTTCAACGCCCTATTTAAAGGGGTGTCGAAAGGGGAGCTCTTAGACGACCCCGCGCTACTACTTTCATTGTCCTGCGAAAGGAACATGAACCATTTAGAAATATTGGGGATTAATTAGAGTGCAACCATATGGAGCTAATTACGCGGGGGTGTATTCCTTACCAGAACAAGCTCAAGCGCCCTGGTCTTCGGATCCGTGGTAAGCTCCTTTGTTATCAGGTCCTCCTTGTACCGGGCCCTGACATAGTTCCTGGTCTGCTTGTCACCGCTGTATTTCTCGAAGTGGGGCGGTAGGCCTTGCTCGGCACGCTCCGCGTCCTCCTTGTCCCATATAGGCTCCGCCATTCTATAACCGCCGGGACCGAGTTTGTGTTCCCCTAAGTTCAACTCCCGCATTTCTTCCCCCCACTGACTTGATTCGGAGGTTGCGGGGCTCTGGCACTTGATCTTGAACTCCTTGTACTCATCTTCGCTCATCAAATGATATTTCGCCTTGATCTTGTCATAACTATCACCTTTATCAATCATTCTCTTCACCGTGCTTCTCCAAGTAGACAGGGCCATGCTCATCTTCGTGAGGGCGGCATTGTTCACTCTATTCCCTGAGAGGCATGTGTTTTCAAATTCGGCGGGGAACTTGTATCGTTCGTGCAGCTTCGTGAAGAGGAGGTTGCGCAAATTCCCTCGGTCCTTATGCCTAATGTTCTCGGTGTTGATCGAGACGGTGCTCCGGAGAATGCACCCGAGCTGAACCGAGTACCCCTTGACTATATGTTTGGGCTCCGTTGGATTCCCGTCGGAGTCCACTTGAGTGAATTCCTCCTTGACGGCGCGGAGCGCATTCGGGCGCCGGTCCTTCCTTTGCTTCTTCGGTTGGCTGCCATCTGTGTGTGCGCCGCCACCATCTGTGTGTGTGCCGCCATCATCAGTGGTGGCATCCTCGGCGGCACCATCAGTGGTGTCATCCCCGACGCCACTAGGGGTTGTGTAATCAGGATCGGTGTCTTCCGCGGCGTCATCATAGCGGTGAGGTTGTTCCTCCATCTCTTGGGACAACTCCCAGAATTGCTTGCCGCCCGAACCACCGGCCTCATCGTTGTGGGCCATGTTTCTCTCTAAATAGAAAAAAAGTTTGGTCAAAAAGATGGTTATTGTCAAGGAACAAGATCATGGTCTCATGATTTAGGGTTTGTCGACACCGAGGCACCCTAAAAGCCTAAGCTTTCATCATTTAGGTTCTCATCGACACCAAGGCATCCAGGGAAGCCAAGTTAAGTTTTCATCATTTAGGGTTTATCGATGCCGAGGCACCCTAGGTTGGGCCTAATCTTGGCTTTATTGCCACCTATGTTGGGTTTATCATCTAGGGTTTATCGATGCTAAGGATAATTCTAAGTTGGGCCTAATCACTTGGCTCTATTGCCACCTATGATTTAATGCAGCAAGAATGGCATGGCAGTTGATCCTACTTAACTAAGTACTAAGATAGCCCGGCCCATGCATTAGTCGCAAGTACCCCATATGTCCTATTTTTAGCAAAGTCATGCTAAAATTCACGGAAAATTTCAGCATGACCTTTGCTGAAAATAGGACATATGGAGTACCCGAATTTGCCGGAACGGAAGTTAATCGACATTCCGGCAAACTCAAGGGCCTCTCGGGGTACAGCAGCAGCATCACAAGTTGACAAAATTTCCAAGTAGTACAGCAGAAACATCACAAGTAGTACCAATGAACATATAGTCCAGCACATTCTGAATTTCGATAAATGACAGCAAGTTAACTCATGCTGACAGCAACAAACTTATAACAACATAAATGAAATTGCAGTTCCAAGTGGGTATGCGAAATAATAAAACCAGATAAATGATTTTGTTCGCTCCACTTAACAAAAATAAAGAAATGATTTCTTTCAATACATCTGGTAAGCTGCACATGTGTCATAAATGACAAAGTTGCACACTGTCTAATATGTGTCATAAATGACACTAAGATCTCATTACACTCTACATATGCAGCATCTATAGAAAGAGGCCATCAGTAATATTCGGGTACTGTCACAAAAATCAGTGTTAGGCATGCAAAGATCCCCCACCACATCCTCGAGCCAGCTACCATAGCACGGTACTACTAGTTATACGTGTGCAAGGTTATTGTGATGGATCAGGGAAGAAGTTCTGGAACTTGTTTTACCTGCAGCCTATGTGGGTTCAGAAGGTAGTGAAATGTTATTGAAATGTTGAATTTGTTCTGGAGATTGCAGGTACAGTTACATGGATATTTCTCTTCATAATTTATACTCAAACATCAATGATCAATGATTAATGATTTATACTCCAGCAATTCTAGGAATGATTTTAGGATATTAGTCTAGATTAGGAGTTTTAAATCGAGTACTCCATCAGATTAGGATACTACTCTAGATTAGTGTAGCCACTATCTAACAAAAAAATTCAGAACTGAATTTCAGAGTACTCTAAATGTTGTGTGCCCTAGTATTTCTGTGTTCCCTTGCATTTCTATAACATTTAGTAGCATGACAATTTTATCATGTTGAAAAAAATTCAGTAACATGAATTTGGCTAAGCCAAGCATGATCTTGCTTGCATTGCCGCCTTTGCTACATGAAGCAATAGGGTAGGTTCAGTTTCACTGAATTTTTGAAACTATACATCATTTGCTGAATTTTTGCTCTACATCACTTACTCTTTGTAAATTATTGCATATGTCCAGTGACTGAATTTTTGAAACTATAGGTGAACCTCTTCAGGAAACGCAAAACAGTTAACTGAAACTGTCTAAACTAGTTAAATCCACTTGATGCTTAGCTAATGCAGGCCAACATAATGAAATGAACTACGAATTTTTTCTCTGAAATACATGCAGGTGAGGGGATGGAGGAGAAGGGAGGAATCACCTGGGGAAGGGGATGGAGGAATGGAGGAAGACGCCGGCGTTGAAGCTCCGGCAGCGGCTGGGCGTTGAAGCTCCGGTGACACGCGGTGGGCTCCTCCACTCGCCTGTCTCTGCGTCTCGGCTTGGGTGGAGGACGTCGAGGGCGCGGGCGCGGGCGGAGGGGGGACGGCAAGGTAGGCGGTGCTCGGCTCGGCGTCGCGTGGCCTGGCTGAGCTGAGGTAGAGGCGGTCGTCGTCTCCTCTGGCTCGGGGGGCGACGGTGCGGGGGCGACGGCGCGGGGGCAAAGTTAGGTCGAGTGGGGGGGATCTGGCGAGGGAGGGAGAGAGGCCAGAGGGGAATAGGTGGAGGGAAGCTTTCTAATGGCGCACCACACGCCGGTGCGCCATAAGTACGACTGTTCTAATGGCGCACCACCCCTCGGTGCGCCATTAGAATTTTGTTTTAATCTAGCCCAGTAGCCATATCTAAAGCCCAACCCTATCTACAACAGAACCCACCCACTAGCCCGACTGATCAGCATGCAGCACACACACCAGGAGGTCCTGGGTTCGATTCCTAGGATCCCCAATATTTTTTTATGCATTTTAAATGGTGTTTTTTATATTTATTTGTGTTTAAATATGTTCAAACTTGTTTAAATCATAACAGTAATATTTTTTATGCATTTTAAATGCTTTTTTTATATTTATTTGTGTTTAAATATGTTCAAACTTGTTTAAATTATAACAGTAATATTTTTTATAAAAATAGTAAAAAAAATTAAAAAATATGTTCAAAAAGTGTGGCTGCGGGGGGCCGGGTGCTCCGGCGGTGGAGCGGGGGAGGGTTGCGATGGGTGGAGCTAGCGGGGGAGGGTGCGGGTGCGATCGAGATGGAGGGGGATCGAGATCGAGATGGAGGGGGAATCGAGATCAAGTGTCCTCATGAATTCAAAAAGTGCCCATGAAATTTAAAAATATTCATGATATCAAAAAGTGCCCATGAAATACAATCGAGAAATGAAGACTACGATTTAAATACAATCGGTCTTAGCTAGCTATCTGTTCACAATCTTCTTGCCCTTCTTTTTCGCAAACGGAGTTCTTCTGTCGAACGGACGTCCTTTAGGTAGGGTGGTCCTGCTTCTTCTTGTGGTGTGTGCTGCTACTTCATCGTCGTCGTCATGTTCGATCTTCGGGTCGCCGTACTTGTCGAAGTCTTGCTCATTGGCTACTCCATCCATTCCGATGATCTTCCTTTTGCCTCTCCTCACGACAACACGACTGGGCTTAGGCGGGTCGGTAATGAAGAAGCATTGGTCCACTTGGGAAGCCAGTACCCATGGCTCATTTTTCGCGGTGACGTTTGCGCCCGCGGTCTTGGATTTGGCTTCGGGTATAACCATGGTGGTGAAATACCGGTCTTCTTTTATGACATTTTTGGCCCATCTGACACGGAACATCGGGACCTTCTCTCCATCATAGCTCAGCTCCCAGATCTCCTCGATCCTTCCATAGTATCTGTCCTTGTCGTTACCGGTGTAGGATTCCATCGTTACCCCGGAGTTCTGATAACCATCGCTCTTCATGTCCTTGTCCTCGGTGTAGAATGTGTAGCCGTTGGTATCGTACGCCTCATAGGTCATCAGGTTGTGCTCGGCGCCCTGTGACAAGGCGAATATGAGTTGTTCTTCCGCGGAAGAATCCTCATGTAAAGGGTACGACAGAAGCTTCTGCTTGAACCAACGCGTGAAACATGAGTTGTGCTCTTTGAGTATATCTCCGTCCGTCCTCTGTTGGCCTCGGTCATTGTACGTCTTCTTAATAAAGGTTTTGTGCTCTACCACCCAAGGATCGACCACGTCTATGTGTTGTAGCGCGACTAGGTTTTCTCTTTCAAAGTCGGCGAGTCGACCCTCGAAGTCGACATGCATTTCGCGGCGACCCTCATGGTGACCCCATCCAGCGAGCCTGCCGAGGTGCCTGTTGACGGGCAGACCAACGGGGTTCTCGATGCCTAGATAATTCGTGCAGTAGGAGATGCACTCTTCGGTCAGAAAGCCCCTGGCTATGCTTCCCTCTGGACGTGACATGTTGCGAATGTATCCTTTGATGACACCATTCATCCTTTCGAACGGCATCATGCTGTGCAGGAACGTCGGCCCGAATTGGATGATATCCTCCACTATATGGACCAGCAGATGCACCATAACGTCGAAGAATGCGGGCGGGAAGTACATCTCAAGCTCGCATAGTATCACCACGATCTCTTCCTGTAGCCTTCTGAGTTGCGTCACGCCAATCGACTTCCGAGAGATGACGTCGAAAAAGTTGCATAGGCCAAATAGCGTTTCACGGACGTGCGCGTCCATGATCCCACGGATTGCAACTGGAAGTATCTGCGTCATCAGCACGTGACAGTCGTGAGACTTCATCCCGCTGAACTTCTGCTTCGCTGGGTCTAGGTATCTGCTTATCTTCCCCGAGTAACCGTAAGGAAGTTTTACTACTAGGAGGCAGGTGAAAAACTGCTCGATCTCCTCCTGACTTAGAGTGAAGCACGCGGGAGGGTAGTCATTTCCGGTCTTCTTGGCCTTTTTGCCTTTGCGACGACTTTTCGTGTCCTGCTTCGCCTCATCATCATCATCATCATCATCATCATCATTAGCGTGAAGCTCCTGCCTGATGCCCATTGATTTCAAGTCTGCCCTTGCTTTCGGCCCATCTTTGGTCCTCTCTGGCATGTTGAGCAGGGTACCAAGCAGACTCTCGCACACGTTCTTCGTGATATGCATGACATCAAGGCTGTGAGGCACACGGTGGATCTTCCAGTACGGCAAGTCCCAGAAAACAGACCTCATTTTCCATACCTTCAGCAGCGGCTCTGGCGCCTTTCGCATCTTTCCCGGCAGTGGGCGGTCTTTCCAATTTTTCAACAGCTTGTCTATTTCCTCGCCGCTCCTCGTACACGGGCGTTTTCGGGGTTCGGTTTCACCATCGAACAGATCCTTGCATTTCCTCCACGGGTCATCGTCGCGAAGCCACCTTCAATGTCCCATGAACAAGGTTTTCGAAGACCCGGGATCTCTATCTAGCTGGCGATACGTTGTGTCATCCATGCACCTTACGCATCCAGAAAATCCGTGGACTACCTGCCCCGCGAGATATCCGTAATCGAGATAGTCGTGCACCGTTGTGAGCAGTGCGGCTCTCATAGGGAAATATTCTTTCTCTGCGGCGTCCCACGTATTGGCTGGCATTTTCCACAGTGTGTCTAGCTCCTCCTTCAGCAGCCCCAGATACAGATTGATGTCGTTCCCTGGTTGTTTCGGCCCTTCAATTAGCATACTCATGTGAATGTACTTCCTCTTCATGCACAACCAGGGGGGAAGGTTGTACATCCACACAAACACAGGCCAGGTGCTATGTGTGCTTCTCTGGCTGCCAAACGGATTGACTCCATCGGTGCTCGCACCCAGCACGATGTTCCTTGGATCCTTCCCAAATTCTGGGTCTTCGAAGTTCAACGCTTGCCACTGGCTCGCATCCTTAGGGTGACTCAGCATCTTGTATTTTTTATTTATCTCCGGATCATTTCCGTCATCTTCCCGCTTCTTCTCCTCCCTATCCGCGTGCCAACGCAGGAGCTTTGCTACCTTAGGGTCCGCGAAATACCGCTGCAGACGAGGAGTGATCGGAAAGTACCACACCGATTTTCGAGGAGCTTTCTTCCTATTCTTGTATCGAGTGACGCCGCACACCGGACATATGGTAGACTCCGCGTGCTCGTCCCGATAAATGATGCAATTGTTCATGCACACATGGTATTTCACGTGCGGTAAATCCAGAGGACACACGATTTTCTTCGCCTCCTCGAAACTGGTCGGGCACTTGTTCCCCTTGGGAAGACATTCGTGCCAGAATGACATGTTCTCGTCGAAGCATGTGTCGGTCATTTTGTGTTTTACCTTCATCTCCAGAGCCATGAGCGTTACTTTCAGGCGGGTATCCTCGGGCCTGCATCCTTCATACAATGGAGTAACCGCGTCTATCTCCAGTTGATCCAGCTTGGCTTTCTCTCGGGCGGCAGCTCTTGCGTTATCCGTCCGCTTGAGAAGCAGCTCTTGAATATGAGAGTCCTGCACCCAGCCTCCATCGTCGTCTGCTCTGGCATCTTCATCTTCATGATCATGCCCTTCGTCTTGATCTTCCTCATCATCATGTACGACATCTTCTACATGATGACTGTGTACAGCATCACCGTCGTGATCATGTCCTGGAGATTCTTCGTCTTCTCGCCCGCCCTCACCACGGTGGTACTTGTCTTCTTGCCCTTCCTCATTTCTTGCCCGGCCCCGGCCATGGACGACTTGATAGTCATCTTCATCACCTTGCCACCGATAGCCATCCATGAAACCACGCAAGAGCAGGTGATCCCGCACCTGCCTGGAATCCGGGTCCGCAATAAGGCTCTTCAGCTTGCATCTTCGACATGGACATCTTATCTCCATCTCGTTCTTTTGAAGCATCTCGGCCTTCGCGGAGCTCAAAAACCTATTCACGATGCCTTCAGTCATCGTGCGGACCATGGTCGCCTGCGGGGTAGAGCAAAACGATATGTTAGAACCAAGAAAAAAATTGGCATGACCTTCCCTAAAAATAGGACCAAAAAGAATGCATAGTGCCAAAATTCTCGCCGAAACGGAAATGAATCAAAACATTCCAGGAAAATATTGGCAACTATCGCATATTTCAAATACCGGTACCTTCAAACACAAACATATATGCAACACCACAAACACATGCAACACCACAAACATACATAGATCTAGCTAGGCCACAAAAAGTGCATGTGCACGTTGTTGGAGCGAGCTAGGGAGAAAAAAAAGTAGATCTATATCATGAAGATAGCTTTCCCTTACTTACCTATCAAATAAGATAATTTCACCACTTAATTTTGTTGAATCTATGGTGGAAATGAGGTGAGGAGGAGGAGATGGCCGAAAGCTTGGAGAAGGAGGTGGATGGAATGAAGTGGGGAAAGTGAGTGGGTAGGTGTGGGCTGCCCAAAATATCTTGTTGGTCCCAGGTTACTAATGGCGCATCAGCAGACGGTGTGCCATTAGTAGTTTTGCAAAAAAGTAAAAATAATAAGTATATATACTAATGGCGCATCTCCTCTTAGTGCGCCATTACTAGTTTAAACTAGTAATGGCGCACTATGCGAAGATGCGCCATTAGTAGTTTTGCAAAAAAAAGAATAAAACAAAATTTACAGTAATGGCGCACTGCCTGCTTGGTGCGCCATTTGTAGTTATAGATAGTAATGGCGCATTATGGACCAGATGCGCCATTAGTATGTATAGGAAAATGGAAAAAAAATAATTCATACTAGTGGCGCACCCTGTTTACGGTGCGCCATTAGTGTCTTCCACACTAATGGCATATCACAAACAGGTGCGCCATCAGTATATAGTAGTGGCGCACTGCTTCCACGGTGCGCCATTAGAATCAATCATATCTATACCCCTTTTCCTAGTAGTGCTAGAACTAGTCTGTAACTGTCGTTCGAAATCAGTTTTGCGTAGTATTGACTGAAACATGGATATTGCACTCATACGGAGTCCATTTTGGCTCCACAAGTAGTCGAAACATTTGTGACGACCAGATGCTTCAAAGGATTCTTTCATAGAGAACTTTTGGAGAACTTTTCTTAAGGAGTTGTTCAGAAACTTGTACAGAAACTTTCTTAATGAGCACTCGACCAACGCCTTTCGAGAACATAGACAAAGTCACAACTATGGACCTAGTGCATCATCATAACAAAGGTCTCTTGCATTTCTCTAGAAGTAATTGGATCTCATATGGGGATGTTTAGTGAAGAAGAATGGAGAAAAATGAATGCAACTACACTAGAACTAGTATGTAAGTGTCGTTCGGAATCAGTTTTGCGGAGTGTTGACTTAAACATGGATATCTGACTCATACTGAGTCCGTTTTGGCTCCACAAGTAGTCAAAATGTTTGTGACTAACAGATGCTTCAAAGGATTCTTTCATAGAGAACTTTTGGAGAAATTTTCTTAAGGAGTTCGTTCAGAAACTTGTACAAAAACTTTCTTAATGAGCACTCGACCAACGCCTTTCGAGAACATAGACAAAGTCACAGCTATGGACCTAGTGCATCGTCATAACAAAGGCCTCTTGCATTTCCCTAGAAATAATTGGATCTCATATGGAGATGTTTAGTGAAGTAGAATGGAAAAAATCAAATGCAACTACACTAGAACTAGTCTGTAACTGTGGTTCGAAATCAGTTTTGCGTAGTATTGACTGAAACATGGATATCACACTCATATAGAGTCTGTTTGGCTCCACAAGTAGCCTAAACATTTTTTACGACCAGATGCTTCAAAGGATTCTTTCATAGAGAACTTTTGGAGAACCTTTCTTAAGGAGTTCGTTCAGAAACTTGTACAGAAACTTTCTTAATGAGCACTCGACCAACGCCTTTCGAGAACATAGACAAAGTCACAGCTATGGACCTAGTGCATCATCATAACAAAGGCCTCTTGCATTTCCCTAGAAATAATTGGATCTCATATGGAGATGTATAGTGAAGTAGAATGGAAAAAACCGAATCCAACTACACTAGAACTAGTCTGTAACTGTCCTTCTAAATCAGTTTTGCGTAGTATTGACTAAAACATGGATATTGCACTCATACGGTGTCCATTTTGGCTCCACAAGTAGTCGAAACATTTGTGACGACCAGATGCTTCAAAGGATTCTTTCATAGAGAACTTTTGGAGAACTTTTCTTAAGGAGTTCGTTCAGAAACTTGTACAGAAACTTTCTTAATGAGCACTCGACCAACGCCTTTCGAGAACATAGACAAGGTCACACCTATTGACCTAGTGCATCGTCATAACAAAGGTCTCTTGCATTTCCCTAGAAGTAATTGGATCTCATATGGAGATGTTTAGTGAAGTAGAATGGAAAAAAATGAATGCAACTACACTAGAACTAGTCTGTAAGTGTCGTTCGGAATCAGTTTTGCGCGGTGTTGACTCAAACATGGATATCTAACTCATATGGAGTCCGTTTTGGTTCCACAAGTAGTTAAATCGTTTGTGACGACCAGATGCTTCAAAGGATTCTTTCATTGGGAAATTTTGGAGAACTTTTCTTAAAGAGTTCTTTCATAAACTTGTACAAAAACTTTCTTAATGAGCACTCGACCAACGCCTTTCGAGAACATAGACAAAGTCACAGATATGGACCTAGTGCATCATCATTACAAAGGTCTCTTGCATTTACCTAGAAGTAATTGGATCTCATATGGAGATCTTTAGTGAAGTAGAATGGATAAAAATGAATGGAACTACACTAGAACTAGTCTATAAGTGTCGTTCGGAATCAGTTTTGCGCAATGTTGACTCAAACATGGATATCTGACTCATACAGAGTCCGTTTTGGCTCTACAAGTAGTCAATACGTTTGCGATGACCAGATGCTTCAAATGATAATTTCATAGGGGACTTTTGAAGTACTTTTATTAAGGAGTTCGTTTAGAAACTTGTATAGAAACTTTCTTAATGAGCACTCGACCAACGCCTTCCGAGAACATAGACAAAGTCACAGCTATGGACCTAGTGCATCGTCATAACAATAGTCTCTTGCATTTCCCTAGAAGTAATTGGATCTCATATGGATATGTTTAGTGAAGTAGAATGGAAAAAAATGAATGCAACTACACTACAATTAGTCTGTAAGTGTCGTTCGGAATCAGTTTTGCGCAGTATTGACTGAAACAAGGATATCACACTCATACGGAGTCTGTTTTGGCTCCACAAGTAGTCGAACTATTTGTGACGACCATATGCTTCAAAGAATTCTTTCATAGGGAACTTTTGTAGAACGCTTCTTAAGGAGTTCGTTCAGAAACTTGTACAGAAACTTTCTTAATGAGCACTCGATCAACGCCTTTCGAGAACATAGACAAAGTCATAGCTATGGACCTAGTGCATCGTCAATACAAAGGTCTCTTGCATTTCCCTAGAAGTAATTGTATCTCATATGGAGATGTTTAGTGAAGTAGAATGGAAAAAATGAATGCAACTACACTAGAACTAGTCCGCAAGTGTCGTTCGGTATCAGTTTTGCGCGATGTTGACTGAAACATGGATATCGCACTCATACGGAGTCCGTTTTGGCTCCACAAATAGTCAAAACGTTTGTAACGACCAGATGCTTCAAAGGATTCTTTCATATGGAAATTTTGGAGAACTTTTCTTAAGGAGTTCATTCATAAACTTGTACAGAAACTTTCTTAATGAGCACTCGACCAACGCCTTTCGAGAACATAGACAAAGTCACAGCTATAGACCTAGTGCATCATCATAACAAAGGTCTCTTGCATTTCCCGAGAAGTAATTGGATCTCATATGGATATGTTTAGTGAATTAGAATGGAAAAAAAATGAATGCAACTACACTACAATTAGTCTGTAAGTGTCGTTCGGAATCAGTTTTGTGCAGTATTGACTTAAATATGGATATCTGACTCATACGGAGTTCGCTTTGGCTCCACAAGTAGTCAAAACGTTTGTGACGACCAGATGCTTCAAAGAATAATTTCATAGGGGACTTTTGGAGAACTTTTCTTAAGGAGTTCGTTTAGAAACTTGTACAGAAACTTTCTTAATGAGCACTCGACCAACGCCTTTCGAGAACATAGACAAAGTCACAGCTATGGATCTAGTGCATCATCCTAACAAAGGTCTCTTGAATTTCCCTAGAAGTAATTGGATCTCATATGGAGATGTTTAGTGAAGTAGAATATAAAAAAATGACTGCAACTACACTACAACTAGTCTGTAAGTGTCATTCAGAATCAGTTTTGCGCAGTGTTGACTTAAACATGGATATCTGACTCATACAGAGTCCGCTTTGGCTCCACAAGTAGTCAAAACGTTTGTGACGACTAGATGCTTCAAAGGATTCTTTCATAGGGAACTTTTGGAGAACTTTTCTTAAGGAGTTCGTTTAGAAACTTGTACAGAAACTTTCTTAATGAGCACTCGACCAACGCCTTTCGAGAACATAGTCAAAGTCATAGCTATGGACCTAGTGCATCGTCAATACAAAGGTCTCTTTCATTTTCCTAGAAGTAATTGGATCTCGAGATGTTATGCGAAGTAGAATGGAAAAAAATGAGTGCAACTACTAGAACTAGTCTGTAAATGTCGTTCGGAATCAGTTTTGCGCAGTGTTGACTTAAACATGGATATCTGACTCATACAGAGTCCATTTTGGCTCCATAAGTAGTCACAAAGTTTATGACAACCAGATGATTCAAATGATTCTTTCATAGGGAACTTTTGTAGAACTTTTCTTAAGGAGTTCGTTCTGAAACTTGTACAGAAACTTTCTTAATGAGCACTCGACCAACGCCTTTCGAGAACATAGACAAAGTCATAGCTATGGACCTAGTGCATCATCATAACAAAGATCTCTTGCATTTCCCTAGAAGTAATTGGATCTCATATGGAGATGTTTAGTGAAGTAGAATGGAAAAAATCGAATGCAACTACACTAGAACTAGTCTGTAAGTGTCGTTCGGAATCAATTTTGCGCAGTGTTGACTTAAACATGGATATCTGACTCATAATGAGTCCGTTTAGGCTCCACAAGTAGTCAAAACATTCGTGACGACCATATGCTTCAAAGGATTCTTCAAAAAGAGAACTTTTGGAGAACTTTTCTTAAGGAGTTCGTTCAGAAACTTGTACAGAAACTTTCTTAATGAGCACTCGACCAACGCCTTTCGAGAACATAGACAAAGTCACAACTATGGACCTAGTGCATCGTCATAACAAAGGTCTCTTGCATTTCCCTAGAAGTAATTGGATCTCATATGGAGATATTTAGTGAAGTAGAATGGTAAAAAATGAATGCAACTACACTAGAACTATTCTATAAGTCTCGTCCGGAATCAGTTTTGCGCTGTGTTGACTTAAACATTGATATCTGACTCATACTGAGTCCGTTTAGGGTCCCCAAGTAGGAAAACATTTGTGACGACCAGATGCTTCAAAGGATTCTTTCATAAGGAACTTTTGGAGAACTTTTCTTAAGGAGTTTGTTCAGAAACTTGTACAGAAACTTTCTTAATGAGCACTCGACCAACGCCTTTCGATAACATAGACAAAGTCACAGCTATGGACCTAGTGCATCGTCATAAAAAGGTCTCTTGCATTTCCCTAAAATTACTTGGATCTCATATGGAGATGTTTCGTGAAGTAGAATGGAAAAAATCGAATGCAACTACACTAGAACTAGTCTGTAACTGTCGTTCGAAATCAGTTTTGCGCAGTAGTGACTGAAACATGGATATCACACTGATACGAAGCCCGTTTTTCCTCCACAAGTAGTCAAAACGTTTGTGATGACCAGATGCTTCAAAGGATTCTTTCATAGGGAACTTTTGGAGAACTTTTCTTAAGGAGTACGTTCAGAAACTTGTACAGAAACATTCCTAATGAGGACTCGACCAACGCCTTTCGAGAACATAGGAAAGTCACAGCTATGGACCTAGTGCATCGTCATAACAAAGGTCTCTTGCATTTCCTTAGAAACTTGTATAAAAACTTTCTGAATGAGCACTCGACCAACGCCTTTCGAGAACATAGATAAAGTCACAGCTATGGACCTAGTGCATCGTCATAACAAAGGTATCTTGAATTTCACTAGAAGTAATTGGATCTCACATGAAGATGTTTCGTGAAGTAGAATGGAAAAAATGACTGCAACTACACTACAACTAGTCTGTATGTGTCATTCAGAATCAGTTTTGCGCAGTGTTGACTTAAACATGGATATCTGACTCATACAGAGTCCGCTTTGTCTCCACAAGTAGTCAAAACATTTGTGACGACCATATGCTTCAAAGGATTCTTTCATAGGAAACTTTTGGAGAACTTTTCTTAAGGAGTTCGGTCAGAAACTTGTACATAAACTTTCTTAATGAGCACTCCACCAACGCCTTTCGAGAACATAGACAAAGTCATAGCTATGGACCTAGTGCATCGTCAATACAAAGGTCTCTTGCATTTCCCTAGAAGTAATTCAATCTCGAGATGTTATGCGAAGTAGAATGGAAAAAAATGAATGCAACTACTAGAACTAGTCTGTAAATGTCGTTCGGAATCAGTTTTGCGCAGTGTTGACTTAAACATGGATATCTGACTCATACAGAGTCCGTTTTGGCTCCATAAGTAGTCACAAAGTTTGTGACAACCAGATGATTCAAATGATTATTTCATAGGGAACTTTTGTAGAACTTTTCTTAAGGAGTTCGTTCAGAAACTTGTACAGAAACTTTCTTAATGAGCACTCGACCAACGCCTTTCGAGAACATAGACAAAGTCACAGCTATGGACCTAGTGCATCATCATAACAAAGGTCTCTTGCATTTCCCTAGAAGTAATTGGATCTCATATGGATATGTTTAGTGAAGTAGAATGGAAAAAATCGAATGCAACTACACTAGAACTAGTCTGTAAGTGTCGTTCAGAATCAATTTTGCGCAGTGTTGACTTAAACATGGATATCTGACTCATACTGAGTCCGTTTAGGCTCCACATGTAGTCAAAATGTTCGTAATGACCATATGCTTCAAAGGATTCTTTCATAGAGAACTTTTGGAGAACTTTTCTTAAGGAGTTCGTTCAGAAACTTGTATAGAAACTTCCTTAATGAGCACTCGACCAACGCCTTTCGAGAACATAGACAAAGTCACAACTATGGACCTAGTGCATCATCATAAGAAAGGTCTCTTGCATTTCCCTAGAAGTAATTGGATCTCATATGGAGATATTTAGTGAAGTAGAATGGTAAAAAAATTGAATGCAACTACACTAGAACTAGTCTGTAAGTCTCGTCCGGAATCAGTTTTGCACTGTGTTGACTTAAACATTGATATCTGACTCATACAGAGTCCGTTTAGGGTCCACAAGTAGTCAAAACGTTTGTGACGACCAGATGCTTCAATTGATTCTTTCATAAGGAACTTTTGGAGAACTTTTCTTAAGGAGTTCGTTCACAAACTTGTACATAAACTTTCTTAATGAGCACTCGACCAGCGCCTTTCGAGAACATAGACGTAGTCACAGCTCTGGACCTAGTGCATCATCATAACAAAGGTCTCATTCATTTCCCTATAATTAATTGGATCTCATATGGAGATGTTTAGTGAAGTAGACTGGAAAAAAATAGAATGCAACTACACTAGAACTAGTATGTAAGTGTCGTTCGGAATCAATTTTGGGTAGTGTTGACTTAAAAATGGATATCTGACTCATACTTAGTCCGTTTAGGCTCCACAAGTAGTCAAAACATTTGTGACGACCAGATGCTTCAAAGGATTCTTTCATGGAGAACTTTTGGAGAACTTTTCTTAAGGAGTTCGTTCAGAAACTTGTACAGAAACTTTCTGAATGAGCACTCGACCAACGCCTTTCGAGAACATAGACAAAGTCACAACTATGGACCTAGTGCATCGTCATAACAAAGGTCTCTTGCATTTCCAGAGAAGTAATTGGATCTCATATGTAGATATTTAGTGAATTAGAATGGTAAAAAATGAATGCAACTACACTAGAAGTAGTCTGTAAGTCTCTGTAGCGACCCGACCTCAGATGGTCAAGTCTCTGTGCTCAGGTGTCATCCCTGGATCAGTAATGCTGACACCACACAGTACTTCGAAGGATTTATAACAGAGTAGCAATCACACACTTATTACATCTTTGTCCAAAAGAGGACTTATTACAATAGTCATGGCTTAAGGCCATCTAATAACGATAACAGCGGAAGACTTGGAAGATAAGTGAGTCCATCAACTCCAACGGCATCACTGAGTATAGAACCACGACCTAAAAGCACCTTACTCGTCGTCTGAAAAGTCTGCAACATGAAAGTTGCAGCCCGAAAACGGGTCAGCACATGGAATATGCTGGCAAAGTAACACATAGAGAATAATGAATGGTAAGCCTATACTACAGGGTGTTTGAGAAACGGATGACCGAGACATAGTCTTTCAGAAGCACTAGCACCTTATGATGGGTAGACCGGTACACCTACATCCCCTACATCTGCTAGTCTACCACTATAAGAGTTCGCACGACTTAGTCAACTATGCCAGAGCCCATAATGGCTTGTGGCTGCACACGGAAGTTACTAGCATGAATTATCTTATGATCCCTTTGAGCCTGGGTGGCGGTCCATAGGAAAATCACACGGTAACCCTGGGATTTCCAAAAAAACAGGCAATCACTGGATACCCCAGGTGCCTCAATCCACCCAGATGTGTATTTAAGTTGCCACCTTAGATAAACCATTAATTTAACAAACTCACATCTGTCATGGATATCACTCACCCAATCCACGTCTACTAGCATAGCATGGCATAATAAGCAAACATAGAAGTAACTCCCAAAGGTTTCATAAGTAAAACAGGTAATAGGAACTACCTCATCAACTTCCCATCCCACAATTTAATTAGATCCTAATCATGCAATGTTTGAGGATTGATCTAATGCATAAAACTAGGTAGTAGAAAAAGGTATGATCAAGTGTTACTTGCCTTGCTGATGATCCGCGAAACCTAGAGATTCGAAGTAACAAGCAGCGCACTCCGGGTGATCTATCGCAGACAAACAACAAGCATACAATAAGTACTCATCTAATGCACAGGTAAATCTCGAATAAAAGATCTAACCAGAAAGTTCAACTTAAAAACCCTGGTTGCAAAAAGAATCAAATCAAATAAAGCAACGAGAGTCAAACGGCGAAAGAAAACAACTCGGTTCTAGCAACTTGAAAACTAGGTCAAATTTTACAGTAGCAAAACTTAGTTCAAGTTGATTAGTCGGAACGACGGTTTCGAAACGAAACTCCAGGCGCTTGAATCACCTGATTCCGATGAACGAGCGAGAAGATAAACTAGAAAGAAGATCGGATCTGAAATAGCGATCTGAAAATAGCGGAATAAATCCGACTAAAAAGAAAACGACGAACGGTTAAACGAACAGACGTTCGTTAACCGGAAATAACCGGTGATCACGTTCGTTAAGACGAACGGTCTGGCGAACGCTCGCTAAACAAGAAAACCAGAAATAAAACCGATCTAGGGTTTTCGGAAAAAAAAACCAAAACGACGAAAAAGAAAACCGGAACGGTTTTTATAAAAAAAACCGAACCGAGGGGAGGGTGGCGCGACATGGCTACCTCGACGAGGCGGGGCTTCGGCGGGGCGGCGGCTAGGCGGCGGGGCGACGGCGACGCGGCGGCAGCGGCGCAAGCGGCAGCGGCGGTGGCTACGGTGGCGCGCGGCTGCTGCTGCTGCTGCTTGGGGGCGGCGGCTGCGGGTTGTGGGGAGGAGAGGGGGGGTGCTGGGGTATTTATAGGAGGGGGGTGTTGCTTGGGGGAGGGGGCAAGAAACGGAGTCCGAATCGGACTCGGCGACGGGCGGCGGCAGGCGCGGCGGCGGCGGCGCTAGCGTGCGCGCGCGCGGGAGGCGGGCGGCGCTGGGCCGGCTGGCCAGCTGGGCCTTCGGCCCAGGCGGGGCGCTGCATTTTTTTATAAATAACGCGCGCAGAAAAATGAATAAAATAAAATCTAACGAACTCCAAAAATTACAAAGTAAATTTTCCCCAAGTCCTAAAAATGAGTCGAACAAAATGAACTTTTACTCGGGGCCTAAAATGCAATTTTTGAAAACACGCATTTTTCCCTAAGGCAAATAAACTCCGAGAAAATCAAAAATTTGATTTATTTATTAAATCTTCATTTTTCCTAAATTTTGGGAAAGTCATATTATTCCCTCTCATACTTTTGATATTGGAAAAATTATTTGAAGACGAAATAAATAAAATCAAATGATCCTCTTTTCAAAATTAGAGCAAACTCAAATATGAAAATTTCGAAATCTCCAACTCTCTCCGAGGGTCCTTGAGTTGTGTGAAATTTCTAGGATCGACAAATGCAAGAAAATATGTAATGCATGATGATCTAATGTATAAAATTCCAAATTGAAAATTTGGGATGTTACAAACCTACCCCCCTTAAGATGAATCTCGCCCTCGAGATTCGGGTTGGCTAGAAAATAGGTGAGGGTGGTCCTTGAGCAAATCTTCTTCTCTCTCCCAGGTGGCTTCATCCTCCGAGTGGTGGTTCCACTGAACTTTGCAAAACTTGATAACCTTGCTGCGAGTAACTCTGCTGGCATAATCAGAATTCTTGACTGGTTTCTCCTCATATGTTAAATCATCCCTCAACTGAATTGCTTCAAGTGGCACTGTATCTCTTAGCGGTACCTCTGCCATCTCGGCGTGACATTTCTTCAGCTGAGAAACATGGAATACGTCATGAACTCCTGACAGTCCCTCAGGTAATTCCAACTTATAAGCGACTTCTCCCATGCGTTGCAACATCCTATACGGTCCAACGAAACATGGTGCTAACTTTCCTTTAACTCCAAAACGCTTAACTCCTCAAAGTGGGGATACTCTAAGGTAAACTCTGTCTCCAACTCCATATTCTATCTTGAAAGTGCGTTATATCGACTAGAGGGGGGTGAATAGGCGATTTTTATGAATTCTTCACTGAGGAATTTGCTGGTGAGGAAATTCCTTAGCGAAGAACTACTTGCAGCGGAATAAGTGCTCAGAAGTAAACATAACAGGATACAAACATAGTCATCATGATGAAATGAAGACTAGCACAGAGTACATAAAGCGTAAACACAGGATAACAAGATGAAGACAAACAGACTGAAGAAATTGAACTGAGGAATTTGTGAAAGTCTTCAGTCAAAGTCTTCAAGCACAGATATGAACAACATACAACATAGTCATGAGGAAATGAAAGAGTTGAGGAAATAGAACCAGTTAGTTGGTGAAGACAATGATTTGGTAAACCAGTTCCAACTGCTGTCTCAGTTGTACGTCTGGTTGGAGCGGCTGAGTATTTAAACTCGAGGACACGCAGTCCCGGACACCCAGTCTCTGAGCCGCAACTCAGGACACCAAGTCCTCACCGTATTCTCCTTGAACTAAGACCACACAGGTCTCGTCCAATCACTCGTGGTAAGTCTTCAGGTGACTTCCAAACCTTCACAGACTTGGTCACTCGGCGATCCACAATTCCTCTTGGATGCTCTAGACCTTGATGCCTAACCATCTGGAAGAAGCACAGTCTTCAAAGGTAACAAGCGTCGGATCCACGCAGGATCAATTTCTTCAGTGATGCTCAATCACTTGGGTTTGTGGGGGTTTGGTTTTGGGATTTTCCTCACTTGATGATTTTCGCTCAAAGTCCTCGGAGGATGGGTTACTCTCAGATGACAAGTGTCAAGTTCTCTCGGAGCAGCCAACCAACTAGTGGTTGTAGGGGGGCGACTATTTATAGCCTAGGGAGCAGAGCGACATGATAAGACATAAATGCCCTTCAATGATATGACCGTTAGGTGGATAGGATATTTTGGACAGCCGGCGCGCAGCACAGCAATGGTCGGAAATTTGACTCTCAAATTCCTCAGGGCTATCATGTTCCTCACTGTGTAGGCAATTCGCACTGGCGAATTCCTAACTCCTCAGTCAGAGCAAAGTCCTCAGTGACCAGAAGAACTACGTCTCTGTCACTGAAGAAATTGACTGAACTGTATGAGATTTCCAATGGCTTCACTCGAAGGGATTGGTAGGTGTAGGATTTTGAGTTGAGCATCACATGGAAATTTTTCCTTAGTATTTCGTCGACCCCCTTTAACAGTACGGTGTTTCCTATGACTCAAGGAAGAGAAAATGAAACTACGAAAACAAAAGTCTTCACGCTTTATATTCCTCGAATGAATACCAAGTCTTCAAGGTCACACCAATTTCTTCACTTTCAAAGTCTTCAGAATATCAAAGTCTTCAGTCGAAGAACTTCATTTTTAGGGGTCGACTTTCTCTGTAAATATCACACTCCTCATAGACTTATAGACCTGTGTACACTCACAAACGCATCAGTCACTTAACCTATAAGTCTTCAATACACCAAAATCACTAAGGGGCACTAGATGCACTTACATATCTCCTTGCGTTTTGAATCCACATAGCTCTTCTGTCTGGACTGGGCTACCTTGAGCCTATTGCGAATCAACTTAACTTTCTGTTCAGACTCCTTAATCAAATCTGGTCCAAACAACTGACGGTCTCCTACTTCGTCCCACGACAACGGTGTCCTGCACCTCCTTCGGTATAAAGCTTCGAAAGGTGCCATCTTCAAGCTGGTTTGGTAACTGTTGTTATAGGAAAACTCTGCATACGGCAAGTTATCGTACCAACTAGATCCATAATCTAGTGCACAAGCTCTTAGCATATCTTCCAAAATCTGATTGACTCTCTCAGTCTGTCCATCTGTCTGTGGGTGAAAAGCTGTACTGAATTCTAGCCTGGTTCCCAAAGTTTCATGCAACTGATTCCAAAACTTTGAGATAAATTGGGTTCCTCTATCTGATACGATACTCCTCGGAACTCCGCGCAAACACACAATTCTGGTCATGTATATCTTTGCCAACTTAGCACTGCTATAGGTAGTCTTGACTAGAATGAAATGAGCTACCTTCCTCAAGCGGTCGACTATAACCCAAATTGAGTCATAGCCTGAACGAGTCTTTGGCAAACCCGTGATGAAATCCATGCCTAGTTTATCCCACTTCCATTCGGGTATCGGCAATGGTTGCAACAATCCTGCTGGCCTCTGGTGTTCTGCCTTCACTCTCTGACATACATCACAAACTGCTACATACTCCGCAATATCCTTCTTCATTCCGGTCCAGCAGAACGTTTCCTTCAAATCCAAATACATCTTGGTATTACCTGGGTGAATCGAATAGGGTGAATCATGTGCCTCTTGCAGAATCAACTTCCTGATCTCCGGGTCATTTGGCACATAAACACGGTCCTCGAACCATAGGGTATCGTGCTCATCCTCATGAAATCCCTTTGCTTTTCCTTCGCTCATTTTCTTCTTTATATCCGCGATCTCCTTGTCATTTTTCTGAGCTTCCCTGATTTTATCCATCAAGGTAGACTGAATCTCCAATGCTGCTACATAGCCTCTCGGAACTATTTCCAAACATAGCTCACGAAGATCTTCTGCTAACTCCTTTGGTATTTCTCTAGTCAATAGCGTATTGACATGGCTCTTGCGACTCAATGCGTCAGCTACTACATTAGCCTTTCCGGGATGATAATGCAATCTCATATCATAATCCTTGATGAGTTCCAACCATCTCCTTTGTCTAAGGTTTAACTCCTTTTGCGTGAAAATGTACTTTAAACTCTTGTGATCCGTGTACACCTCACAATGATTTCCAATGAGGAAATGTCTCCATGTCTTCAATGCATGCACTACGGCTGCTAATTCCAAATCATGTGTGGCATAATTTAATTCATGAGGTTTTAGTTGTCGTGAAGCATACGAAACAACTCTTCCTTCCTGCATAAGCACTGCTCCAAGTCCTCGACGTGAAGCGTCACAATACACCTCATAATCCTTGGTCTGATCTGGCAAACTTAAAACTGGTGAGGTAACCAATCTTTTCTTCAACTCCTGAAAACTTGCCTCACAATCCTTAGTCCATATGAACTTGGTATCCTTTTTCAGCAACTCCGTCATAGGCTTTGCAATCCTTGAGAAATTCTCAATGAATCTCCGGTAGTATCCTGCAAGTCCAAGAAAACTCCGGATCTCTCCAACTGTCGTGGGTGCTTCCCATTCGGTTACGGTCTCAACCTTTTAAGGTCAACTGCTATACCTTCTCCAGATATAACATGTCTAAGAAATCCAACTTCCTTTAGCCAAAACTCACATTTGCTGAACTTGGCATATAATTGATGTTCCCTTAGTTTCTCCAAAACCAATCGCAAATGTTCCTTATGTTCCTCTTCATTCTTCGAGTAAACCAAAATATCATCAATGAACACCACGACGAACTTATCCAAAAACTCCATAAACACTTTGTTCATCAGGTTCATAAAATAGGAAGGTGCGTTAGTCAGTCCAAATGGCATAACGGTATACTCATAAAGTCCATATCTTGTGGTGAATGCTATCTTAGGTTTGTCCTGCTCTCGAATCTTCAACTGGTGGTACCCTGATCGCAAATCGATCTTGGAAAACACTTTAGCTCCTTGCAAACGATCAAACAGATCATTTATCATTGGTAGTGGGTACTTGTTCTTGATTGTTACTTCATTCAATCCACGATAATCAACAACCATCCTTAACGATCCATCCTTCTTCTCCACTAAAAGTACGGGTGATCCCCAAGGCGAAGAACTTGGGCGTATATAACCTTTATCCAATAGCTCCTTAATCTGCTTCTTGATTTCCGCCAAATCCTGTGCGGGCATTCTGTATGGTCGCTTCGATATTGGGCCTGTACCTGGCAAAAGCTCAATCAAAAACTCAATGTCTCTATATGGTGGCATTCCTGGCAATTCCTCAGGAAATACATCAGGGTAATCCTTCACCACAGGCACCTCTTCCTGCATAACTCCTGATAAGGAATTTACTTGATTCCTATTTGGTCCATGTCGTGATACATACCTGATCCTTCTTCCTTCTGGCGTCGTGAGCAAAATCGTCTTACTTGCGCAATCGATGTTTCCTCCATACATCGACAGCCAATCCATACCGAGAATCACATCCAATCCTTGGGATTCCAGAATGATCAAATCCGTCGGGAATACATGCCTTCCTATACTCAATGACACTTGAAAACATCCTTGTCTGGCCATGTAGTCTGCTCCTGGTGAACTTACTAGCATAGGGGTTTAAAGAATCTGAGTAGGCAGACTATACTTTTCTACAAATCCCCTTGATATGTATGAATGCGATGCACCAGTATTGAAAAGAACAAGTGCAGTAAATGACTTAACCAAAAACTTACCGATTACTGCATCGGGCTGAGCTTCAACCTCCTCCACATCAATGTGGTTCACCTGTCCCCTGTTGAAAGGGTTTGGCTTCTTTCCAGAGCTTCCATTTCCACCTTGGCCTTCGGGACAGTCATTTGCATAATGTCCGGTCTTGGAACACTTGTAACAGGTGACATGGCTCAGGTCTTTCTTGGCTGGGGTTGATGGTGTGGTCCGGTTCTGGCCGTTGCTTCCTCCATTCGCATTACCATTCTTGTGGCCATTATGGTTGTGCGAACTACCTCCTCCATGGGTATGCTGAAACTGAACTCCCTGTTTAGTGGTATAATGGGGCTTCTGCTGGGCTCCAGAGTTATACTTCCCCTGCCCATACTTCCTCTTGCGATTCTCAATCTGCTGCTGCTTCCCTTCAATCATGATGGCGCGGTCTACCAACTCCTGGTAGTTATTGAAACTTGCTACCATCAACTGCATGCTTAACTCATCATTCAGTCCTTCCAGAAACTTCTCCTGCTTAGCTGCATCTGTAGCAACGTCATCTGGGGCATAACGTGCTAACTTATTAAAATCATCCACATACTGGCCAACAGTCCTTCCTCCTTGGCGTAAGTTGCGAAACTCACGCTTCTTCATGGCCATAACTCCTGCTGAAACATGGGCAGTGCGGAAATCTTGCTGAAACTGATCCCATGTGACAGTGTCTATAGGGTAAGTGGCTGTGAAATTCTCCCACCATGCTGCTGCGGGTCCGTCAAGCTGATGTGCAGCAAACTTCACCTTCTCACCATCTGTACATCCTGCAGTGGTCAACTCCCTTCCTATCTTGCGGAGCCAATCATCTGCTACAATCGGCCCGGTGCTACTAGAATACACCGGCGGATTCAGCCTAAGGAAATGAGTCAAGTGATCCGCAGGTGGTGGTGGTGGTGGGTTGTTGTTGTTGTTGCCTTGGTTCTGTACCAATGTTTGAATCAAGGTATTCTGCTGCTGAATCAACTGAGTGATCTCTGGCGGGAAAACAAACTCGGGGTCGCGTCTCGGAGGCATCTGAAGGATTTAGAAAAGACGAGAAATTAAGAATAAAGTGAGGTCTAAGGAGGAAACACTACCCAAATGCTCATGAGACAAATGCACACAAAATTCACTTCATTCATTTCAAACAAAGGGCATACAATGGTTCTAACTATCGCAAAAGTGCTTGTACTATAATGTTTACATGGAGGGAATACTACTAAATATGTGGGCATCATCTATTAATTTGAACCGGTGGAAGACTCCATGATGTCTGCTCCAGCTTCGTCTTCAAAGTCGGGTTCGCCTGGATCCGAATCGGTGTCGTCGATGATGATGTAGTTGCTCGGACAGTCGACATACTTGTCTTCATTCTTGAGCGCTAATTTCTTCTTGAGTTCTGCAATCTCATACATAAGATCGCTATTGTGCCTTACTACAGCTACGATCTCGTCCATGTAGTCCTTGCGTGTAGACTTCAACTCTCCTTCAAGTTCGATGATCCTTCCCTTCGCATTCTTCAACTCTATCATATCATTGCACATCTGGTTCTCCTGGCGTCGAATGTGCTGGTTTAACTCCTAGATGAAAGCTGCAATGGATCTATCCTTCTTGGTGCTGACTATCTCCCATTGTTCATCCCGGCGTCCGCAAATCTGGTAGATAGTGTCCTTGAGGTCTTCTTGATAAACTTCTCCAATGCATCCCATGGTGATATGAGCTGCCATGCTCTTTCCCAGACTCCAGGTTGGTGCACTGAAAACACTATCTATGGGCTTGGTGATTGGGGCGAATGTCCTTCCCGGAACATGGGCTTGAATCTTCCAGCGCTCCTCTTCAGGCAGAGTGGTGTTGAAAGTCCCGGTGAAGCTTGGTAGTCCAATGTTCAGGTACTTGGCGACTTCCTTCAAGTGGAATCCAAAAGGTGTGCCTTTATCTGGTTGAGCGTACTTGATCTTTGCGTCCGTTATCCTAAAAGAGTAGAAAAGATGAGGAGTTAGAAAATGAGAAGAGAATAGTGATCTATGGCTTTAACTTAGTGGTCGTGTCCTACTGTCAGCGTGTGCTCTGATACCATCTCTGTAGCGACCCGACCTCAGATGGTCAAGTCTCTGTGCTCAGGTTTCATCCCTGGATCAGTAATGCTGACACCACACAGTACTTCGAAGGATTTATAACAGAGTAGCAATCACACACTTATTACATCATTGTCCAAAAGAGGACTTACTACAATAGTCATGGCTTAAGGCCATCTAATAACGATAACAGCGGAAGACTTGGAAGATAAGTGAGTCCATCAACTCCAACGGCATCACTGAGTATAGAACCACGACCTAAAAGCACCTTACTCGTCGTCTGAAAAGTCTGCAACATGAAAGTTGCAGCCCGAAAACGGGTCAGCACATGGAATATGCTGACAAAGTAACACATAGAGAATAATGAATGGTAAGCCTATACTATATGCATATATGGCTGGTGGAAAAGCTCTATGGTTACAGTTTTTGCATAAAGCCAATTTTTCCCTACTGCAAAGGAATAAATTTATTTAACTATCATGGTGATTGTTAAACATTGAGAATGGTTGACAGCATCCTCAATCCCAATTAAAAAGTACTCATTAACAAACCCAACAATATTAAATTAGAGTAACATGTTGAGATTCACATGATATTCAAGTACTAGATACTCAAGATGTCCATAACCGGGGACACGGCTAATCATGATTAGTTTGTACACTCTGCAGAGGTTTGCGCACTTTTCCCCACAAGACTCGATCGCCTCCGTTTGGTTTCTCGCACTACAGGGTGTTTGAGAAACGGATGACCGAGACATAGTCTTTCAGAAGCGCTAGCACCTTATGATGGGTAGACCGGTACACCTACATCCCCTACATCTGCTAGTCTACCACTATAAGAGTTCGCACGACTTAGTCAACTATGCCAGAGCCCATAATGGCTTGTGGCTGCACACGGAAGTTACTAGCATGAATTATCTTATGATCCCTTTGAGCCTGGGTGGCGGTCCATAGGAAAATCACACGGTAACCCCGGGATTTCCAAAAAAAACAGGAAATCACTGGATACCCCAGGTGCCTCAATCCACCCAGATGTGTATTTAAGTTGCCACCTTAGATAAACCATTAATTTAGCACACTCACATCTTTCATGGATATCACTCACCCAATCCACGTCTACTAGCATAGCATGGCATAATAAGCAAACGCAGAAGTAACTCCCAAAGGTTTCATAAGTAAAACAGGTAATAGGAACTACCTCATCTACTTCCCATCCCACAATTTAATTAGATCCTAATCATGCAATGTTTGAGGATTGATCTAATGCATAAAACTGGGTAGTAGAAAAAGGTATGATCAAGTGTTACTTCCCTTGCTGATGATCCGCGAAACCTAGAGATTCGAAGTAACAAGCGGCGCACTCCGGGTGATCTATCGCATACAAACAACAAGCATACAATAAGTACTCATCTAATGCACAGGTAAATCTCGAATAAAAGATCTAACCAGAAAGTTCAACTTAAGAACCCTGGTTGCAAAAAGAATCAAATCAAATAAAGCAACGAGAGTCAAACGGCGAAAGAAAACAACTCGGTTCTAGCAAGTTGAAAACTAGGTCAAATTTTACAGTAGCAAAACTTAGTTCAAGTTGATTAGTCAGAACTGCAGTTTCGAAACGACACTCCAGGCGCTTGAATCACCTGATTCCGATGAACGAGCGAGAAGATAAACTAGAAAGAAGATCGGATCTGAAATCGCGATCTGAAAATAGCGGAATAAATCCGACTAAAAAGAAAACGACGAACGGTTAAACGAACGGACGTTCGTTAACCGGAAATAACCGGTGATCACGTTCGTTAAGACGAACGGTCCGGCGAATGCTCGCTAAACAACAAAACCGGAAATAAAACCGATCTAGGGTTTTCGAAAAAAACCAAAACGACGAAGAAGAAAACCGGAACGGTTTTTATAAAAAAAACCGAACCGAGGGGAGGGTGGCACGGCGCGGCTACCTCGACGAGGCGGGGCTCCGGTGGGGCGGTGGCTAGGCGGCGGGGCGACGGCGACGCGGCGGCGGCGCAAGCAGCGGCGGCGGCGGCGGCGGCGCGGCGGCGGCGGCTGCGGTGGCGCGCGGCTGCTGCGGCTGCTGCTTGGGGGCGGCGGCTGCGGGTTGTGGGGAGGAGAGGGGGGGTGCTGGGGTATTTATAGGAGGGGGGGGTGTTGCTTGGGGGAGGGGGCAAGAAACAGAATCCGAATCGGACTCGGCGACGGGCGGCGACAGGCGCGGCGGCGGCGGCGCTAGCGTGCGCGCGCGCGGGAGGCGGGCGGCACTGGGACGGCTGGCCGGCTGGGCCTTTGGCCCAGGCGGGGCGCTGCAGAAAAACAAATAAAATAAAATCTAACAAACTCCAAAAATTACAAAGTAAATTTTCCCCGACTCCTAAAAATGAGTCGAACAAAATGAACTTTTACTCGGGGCCTAAAATGCAATTTTTGAAAACACGCATTTTTCCCTAATGCAAATAAATTCCGAGAAAATCCAAAATTTGATTTATTTATTAAATCTTCATTTTTCCTAAATTTTGGGAAAGTCATATTATTCCCTCTCATACTTTTGATATTGGAAAAATTATTTGAAGATGAAATAAATAAAATCAAATGATCCTCTTTTCATAATTAGAGCGAACTCCGATATGAAAATTTCGAAATCTCCAACTCTCTCCGAGGGTCCTTGAGTTGCGTGAAATTTCTAGGATTGACAAATGCAAGAAAATATGTAATGCATGATGATCTAATGGATAACATTCCAAATTGAAAATTTGGGATGTTACAGTCTCGTCCGGAGTCAGTTTTGCGCTGTGTTGACTTAAACATTGATATCTGACTCACAGAGAGTCCGTTTAGGCTCCACAAGTAGTCAAAACGTTTGTGACTACCATATGCTTCAAAGGATTCTTTCATAGGGAACTTTTGGAGAACTTTTCTTAAGGAGTTTGTTCAGAAACTTGTATAGAAACTTTCTTAATGAGCACTCGACCAATGCCTTTCGAGAACATAGACAAAGTCACAGCTATGGACCTAGTGCATCATCATAACAAAGGTCTCTTGCATTTCCCTAGAAGTAATTGGATCTCATATGGAGATGTTTAGTGAAGTAGAATGGAAAAAATGAATGCAACTACACTAGAACTAGTCTGTAAGTGTCATTCAGAATCAGTTTTGCGCTGTGTTGACTGAAACATGGATATCGCACTCATACGGAGTCCGTTTTGGATCCACAAGTAGTCAAAACATTAGTGACGACCAGATGTTTCAAAGTATTATTTCATAGGGAACTTTTGGAGAACTTTTCTTAAGGAGTTTGTTCAGAAACTTGTACAGAAACTTTCTTAATGAGCACTCGACCAACGCCTTTCGAGAACATAGACAAAGTCACAGCTATGGACCTAGTGCATCGTCATAAAAAGGTCTCTTGCATTTTCCTAAAAGTAATTGGATCTCATATGGAGATGTTTCGTGAAGTAGAATGGAAAAAATCAAATGCAACTACACTAGAACTAGTCTGTAACTGTCGTTCGAAATCAGTTTTGCGCAGTAGTGACTAAAACATGGATATCACACTGATACGAAGTCTGTTTTTCCTCCACAAGTAGTCAAAACGTTTGTGATGACCAGATGCTTCAAAGGATTCTTTCATAGGGAACTTTTGGAGAACTTTTCTTAAGGAGTACGTTCAGAAACTTGTACAAAAACATTCTTAATGAGGACTCGACCAACGCCTTTCGAGAACATAGGAAAGTCACAGCTATGTACCTAGTGCATTGTCATAACAAAGGTCTCTTGCATTTCCTTAGAAGTAATTGGATCTCATATGGAGATTTTCAGTGAAGTAGAATGGAAAAAATGAATGAAACTACACTAGAACTAGTCTGTAATTGTCGTTCGGAATCAGTTTTGCGCAGTGTTGACTGAAACATGGATATTGCACTCATACAGAGTTCGTTATGGCTCCAAAAGTAGTCAAAACGTTAGTGACGACCAGATTCTTCAAAGGATTCTTTCATAGGGAACTTTTCTTAAGGCGTACGTTCAGAAACTTGTACAAAAACTTTCTGAATGAGCACTCGACCAACGCCTTTCGAGAACATAGATAAAGTCACAGCTATGGACCTAGTGCATCATCATAACATAGGTATCTTGCATTTCACTAGAAGTAATGTGATCTCACATGGAGATGTTTAGTGAAGTAGAATGGAAAAAATGAATGCAACTACACTAGAACTAGTCTCTAAATGTCGTTCGGAATGAGTTTTGCGCAGTCTTGACTTAAGCATGGATATCTGACTCATATGGAGTCCGGTTTGGTTCCACAAGTAGTCAAAACATTTTTGACGAGCAGATGCTTCAAAGATTAATTCATAGGGAACTTTTTGAGAACTTTTCTTAAGGAGTTCGTTCAGAAACTTGTAGAGAAACTTTCTTAATGAGCACTCGACCAACGCCTTTCGAGAACATAGACAAAGTCACAGCTATGGACCTAGTGCATCCTCATAACAAATGTCTCTTGAATTTCCCTAGAAGTAATTGGATCTCACATGGAGTTGTTTAGTGAAGTAGAATGGAAAAAATTGAATGCAACTACACTAGAACTAGTCTGTAAGTCTCGTTCGAAATCAGTTTTGCGCAGTGTTGACTTAAACATGTATATCTGACTCATATGGAGTCCGTTTTGGCTCCACAAGTAGTCAAAATGTTTGTGACGACCAGCTGCTTCAAAGGATTCATTCATAGGGAACGTTTGGAGAACTTTTCTTAAGGAGTTCGTTCAGAATCTTGTAGAGAAACTTTCTTAATGAGCACCCGACCAACGCTTTTCGAGAACATAGACAAAGTCACAACTGTGGACCTAGTGCATCATCATAACAAAGGTCTCTTGCATTTCCCTAGCAGTAATTGGATCCCATATGGAGACGTTTAGTGAAGTATAATGAAAAAAATGAATGCAACTACACTAGAACTAGTCTGTAAGTGTCGTTCGGAATCAGTTTTGCGCAGTGTTGACTGAAACATGGATATCGCACTCATACAGAGTCTATTTTGGTGCCACAAGTAGTCAAAACGATTGTGACGACCAGATGCTTCAAAGGATTATTTCATAGGGAACTTTTTGAAGAACTTTTCTTAAGGAGTTCGTTCAGAAACTTCTATAGAAACTTTCTTAATGAGCACTCCACCAATGCCTTTCGAGAACATAGACAAAGTCACAGCTATGGACCTAGTGCATCGTCATAAAAAAAGTCTCTTGCGTTTCCCTAGAAGTAATTGGATCTCATATGTAGATGTTTAGTGAAGTAGAATGAAAAAAATGAATGCAACTACACAAGAACTAGTATGTAAGTGTCGTTCGGAATCAGTTTTGTGCAATGTTGACCGAAACATGGATGTCGCACTCATACGGAGTCCGTTTTGGCTCCAAAAGTAGTCAAAACGTTTGTGACGACCAGATTCTTCAAAGGATTCTTTCATAGGGAACTTTTGGAGAAGTTTTCTTAAGGAGTTCGTTCAGAAACTTGTACAGAAACTTTCTTATTGAGCACTCGACCAACGCCTTTTGAGAACATAGACAAAGTCACAACTATGGACCTAGTGCATCGCCATAACAAAGGTCTCTTGTATTTCCGTAGAAGTAATTGGATCTCATATGGAGTTGTTTAGTGAGTAGAATGGAAAAAAATGAATTCAACTACACAAGACCTAGTCTGTAAGTGTCGTTCGGAATCAGTTTTGTGCAGTGTTGACTTAAACATGGATATCGCACTCATTCGGAGTCCGTTTTGGCTCCACAAGTAGAAAAAACGTTTGTGACGACAAGATGCTTCAAAGGATTCTTACATAGGGAACTTTTGAAGAACTTTTCTTAAGGAGTACATTCAGAAAGTTGTACAGAAACTTTCTTAATGAGCACTCGACAAACGGCTTTCGAGAACATAAACAAAGTTACAGCTATGAACCTAGGGCATCGTCATAACAAAGGTCTCTTGAATTTCCCTAGAAGTAATTGGATCTCATATGGAGATGTTTAGTGAAGTAGAATGGAAAAAAATGAATGCAACTACACTAGAACTAGTCTGTAAGTGTCGTTCGGAATCAGTTTTGCGCAGTGTTGACTTAAACATGGATATCTAAATCATACGGAGTCCGTTTTGGCTCCACAAATAGTCAAAATGTTTTTGACGACCAGATGCTTCAAAGGATTCTTTCATAGGGAACTTTTGGAGAACTTTTCTTAAGGAGTTCGTTCAAAAACTTGTACAGAAACTTTCTTAATGAGCACTCGACCAACGCCTTTCGAGAACATAAACAAAGTCACAGCTATGGACATAGTGCATCGTCATAAAAAGGTATCTTGCATTTCCCTAGAAGTAATTGGATCTCATATGGACATGTTTAGTGAAGTAGAATGGAAAAAATCGAAGGCAACTACACTAGAACTAGTCTGTAACTGTCGTTCGAGATAAGTTTTGCGCAGTGTTGACTGAAACATGGATATCACACTCGTACAGAGTCCTTTTTTCTCCACAAGTAGTCAAAACATTTGTGATGACCAGATGCTTCAAAGGATTCTTTCATAGGGAACTTTTGGAGAACTTTTATTAAGGAGTTCATTCAGAAACATGTATAGAAACTTTCTTATTGAGCACTCGACCAACGCCTTTCGAGAACATAGACAAAGTCACAGCTATGGACCTAGTGCATCATCATACCAAAGGTCTCTTTCATTTCCCTAGAAGTAATTGGATCTCATATGTAGGCGTTTAGTGAAGTAGAATGAAAAAATGAATGCAACTAAACAAGAACTAGTCTGTAAGTGTCGTTCGGAATCAGTTTTGTGCAGTGTTGACTGAAACATGGATATCACACTCATACGGAGTCCGTTTTGGCTCCAAAAGTAGTCAAAACGTTTGTGATGACCAGATTCTTCAAAGGATACTTTCATAGGGAACTTTTGGAGAAGTTTTCTTAAGGAGTTCGTTCAGAAACTTGTACAAAATTTTCTTAATGAGCACTGGACCAACGCCTTTCGAGAACATAGACAAAGTCACAACTATGGACCTAGTGCATCGCCATAACTAAGGTCTCTTGCATTTCCCTAGAAGTACTTGGATCTCATATGGAGATGTTTAGTGAAGTAGAATGGAAAAAATGAATTCAACTACACTAGAACTAGTCTGTAAGTGTTGTTCGGAATCAGTTTTGCGCAGTGTTGACTTAGACATGGATATCTGACTCATACGGAGTCTGTTTTGGCTCCACAAGTAGTCAAAACGTTTGTGATGACCAGATGCTTCAAAGGATTATTTCTTAGGGAAGTTTTGAAGAACTTTTCTTAAGGAGTTCGTTCAGAAACGTGTACAGAAACTTTCTTAATGAGCACTCGACCAACGCCTTTCGAGAACATAGACAAAGTCACAGCTATGGACCTAGTGCATCGTCATAACAAAGGTCTATTGCATTTCCCAAGAAGTAATTGGATGTCATATGGATATGTTTAGTGAATTAGAATGGAAAAAATGAATGCAACTACACTAGAACTAGTCTGTAAGTGTTGTTCGGAATAAGTTTTGCGTACTGTTGACTGAAACATGGATATCACACTCATACAGCATCCGTTTTGGCTCCACAAGTAGTCAAAACGTTTGTGAAGACCAGATGCTTCAAAGGATTCTTTCATAGCAAACTTTTGGAGAACTTTCCTTAAGGAGTTTGTTCAGAAATTTGTACAGAAACTTTCTTAATGAGCACTCGACCAACGCCTTTCGAGAACATAGACAAAGTCACAGCTATTGTCGTGCAATAGTCACGTCAGATGTCCTCGTGAAAGGACTTAGTTGTGGAGCCATCGCAACTAGGAAGCTTGAAGGGGTTAAATCGGGACAAAGGACACGAGAGAGTTTATACTAGTTCGACCCCTTACGGTGAAGGTAAGGCCTACGTCTAGTTGGGTTGGTATTGATGTTTCGATGACCAGGGAGCGAGATACGCTATGCCCGGCTCTCGAAGAGTTGTTTCTGGCCCTAAACCGCCAGCAGGTCGTCCCCTTATATACACGGGTTGACGCCCTGCAGCGTACAGAGTCCCGACCGGCTTATAAACAGTGTCCGGCTCGGTGACTAGTTAAATCTACCTTATGCTACAAGTCATGCCATCATGGCAGTTTACTACAACGGTCCTTAAGCCGCCTGTGGGCCTTAAGCCTTTTATTGAACCGCCATCTTCATGCTTGGTCTTGGGCTTCCTCTGATGAGTCCTCTTTGCGTAACCCGCCCCCTCCTGGGCGGCTTACACAAATAGTCATATCCCCAACATTAGGCCCCAGATTGATTTGAACCTGTTCATGTTAATCTCAAAATATACTTCTAAAGAATAAATCTTCAGTCTTCTGACTATACAGAGGGCTTTCTTTTAACCCGCCGTGACATCATCCTCTGGATCCATCTTAACCCAGCATGACATCATCCTTTCTTTAATTCATTTTCTATTCCGTCATATCCTTCGACGGATCTCTGCCTTATTAAGTGTTCCGAAAATCGAGGCGTCGGGGCTGCTGGATAGTAATTCTTATCTCCTCGTTTCCCGCACCGTCTCAGTTATCATCTCCCTATAAATAGGTGTGATCTTAGGTCTTTCATTTTTCTCCTTCCAGTCGTCTTCTTCCTCTCCTCTCTACCACTCGAGCTCCGCCGCCGCTGCCATCGATCCCCTCGTCTGCATCGACTCAGGCCGCTGCATCGACCTGACTCTGACCAGAAAACATCGGCGAATCTCCGCAGCTCGTCTTCATCCGTGAGTTCCTCTCCTCCCCTTTCTCAGTTCTGCATTGGAACTCCGCTGAGTTCATCAGCGTTCATCACTGCCCGAGGCAAACCTTCGTTAGTTCTCACCTTCAACGCCCTGTTTAGGTTGTAAAACTGTACAGAACTACCGCGGTAGTTGTTTGTATTGATCTTGCATAAAAATAGATCTCCGTCTCCTTTCTTAGAAACCCTCTTCAACTGTATGAACTTCTCTGTTCTGTTTCTAGGTCTAGAAAATTTTCCTTTTAGAGCAATAATTTGATCCATGATAATAGCTGTCGTGTGCGAAACTTGTTTATATCACCCGGAAAGTTTCTTCTGTAAAGCTTGCTTCTATCACTGCTGCCTAAGCATCCGGTTTGAATAAGTGATAGTGAACTGTGGACCTTGCCTTCTTCTCATGATCTTAAAATTTTTTGAATTACTCTTGATACTGATAGCGGCTTAAACATTATTGCACAAGCACCCTTATATCATTAGGCCCCTTTCTTAAGCCGCCACTGTGAACAATTTAGATATGTCTCTAGATTAAAGTTGAACTGGAGCCTTCTTATTTTGTTATAGGTCAACTATTGTCATGGCTCCTAAGGCGGCCAAGGCCCCTGTGACTTGCAATTGGGTTCCATCCACAGTAACCAAAAGCAAACATGCCGAGTTTGTAAAGTCTGTCCATTTGCCCAAGAAGGAAGCCATGTCTTATCGTGCCCCTCACCCGTCTGAGGAGATACCTCAACCCAAGGATGGGGAGGTAGTAGTTTTCACAGATCATATGAGCTGGGGATTTGCCCCTCTCGGCTGAAAATTCTTCAGGGAAGTTTTGGATTTCTTTGACCTGAAGCCTCAAGACATTGGACCCAATTCTGTGTCAAATCTGTGTAATTTCCAAGTCTTCTGTGAGGTGTACCTAGGAGAAGAGCCAAGTCTGCTGTTGTTCAGAGAACTTTTTTACTTGAACCGGCAGAACCAACGTGCCAACGGGCCTAGTCTTGAGCTTGGTGGCATCTCAATCCAGCGGCGGAGAGATTGCCTTTTTCCTTACGCTGAGCTACCGAGTCACCCAAAAGACTGGAACCAGACATGGTTCTACTGTCAAGATACCTCTCCAGCTAATGAGAAGCCTCTGCCCGGCTTTCGTGCCCTGCGTCTTGAGTCCAACCATCATTTGGCGGACAAGTTGACTGCTATTGAGCGCCTGCCTCTTAATCCCACCATCAAGAAGATCAAAGCCCTTTTAGGCAACGGGTTAAGTGGCATTGATTTGGTCCGGGTCTGGGTCACCTGGCGGATACTACCATTAAGCCGCCGCTCCGGCTTAATGTGTACTTATACAGGCGAGAAAGAAGACCCAATGCGCCATAGCCCTGAAGACTTACCAGATGATGTGGTAGATGCTACAGTCCAGTCGCTATTGAAGGAGGGCACTGTAACCAGCAATACCTTCGGTTTACTTCGCTTCTGCAAACCCGGCTCCCACGGTAAGTTACTAATCTTCATCAATACTCTTTCATATGTTACCTTCTTGTACTTATGATTCTTCATCTGTTTCCACAGGCCGGTGATAATTTCTGGAAGGTCAAGTATGACCATGAGGCTGCCAAACAGGCCAGGGCGGCCAAAAAAACTGAAAGGAAAGCCGCCAAGACGGGCACCTCTAGGAAGAAGAAACCCAATGCCTCCGATATGTTTAAATTGGATGACTCTTCTTCGGATGAAGAAGAGGTAATCTTTTTTAATTTTCTTTGACTCCTCTGTCATTACTTTACCGACATTTGATCCTTTCAGGAGGATACTGGGAACAGTCAAGCAGTTGGCGAAAAGGTAACTATAATTTCCTCCGACTCAGAGCCTTTGCCAACACAAAATATCAGAAGGGTGACCCGGAAAGTAAGGTTTTCACACCCTCTAGCTTACCAAGATCCTCAATTTCTTTTGAAGCAACAACAACTTGAAAATCGGCGGCAGACTCGGGCGACCAGGACGAAGAGCTCTCCTCCGGCTTACCCGACGTAACCAGGAAGCGTCAGACCGAGGTTATCTCCGATTTATGTTTTGTTTTACCTTTGATGGGTTTGATTCGCCAACCTCTCAATTCATCTGACTCCAACTATCAGGATACCTCCCCTTCTTCTGATGAGTCGATGCAATCCAACATGCCGGCTTTCAAAACGGCTCCCGGGTAATATAACCTTTTCTTACTTTAAGTTTTTCCATACTTATACTTTGATGCTTATCCTTCCACTTTGATTGACAGCTTGCAAGTAAAGCCCAGCAAGAGGCAAAGAAATATAAGCCATCCCGAGACTCGGTGGTTACTGAACCGGTGTTTGACTCATCCATTCCTGATAGTTCCACTCATCAGCCACCACCTGAACCGGCTTCTGACATTCTGGTGCCAACCTATGACCCGCCTGCAGAAGACATTATCCACAACGCGGATGACCCGGAAACTCCTAGCCCGGTCAGGACAACTGACCCGGAGGTTGAAATCGTGTAGAGCCAGTATGTTGAACCGGGCCGGCCTACCGCTCTTGCTCAATGCACTGCCAAGGAGGAGTTTGCCCAGCGTCGGAAAGCCAAACAGGACATCACTGATTATTCTCACCTAAGTATTGGTGATATAGTCTCGGGCTATCTGAACCAAGTACACAATAGTCGTGACCTGGAAATTGACATGGTCAAGCAAATACAGCATAAATCTGAGGTATAATTTATGCTTTTATTCTGAACCTTACTTACTATACTAGCCCCCAAGTCTATTGCTTATGAATGAATATGTTGTAGACTTAATAATTGACTTACTGCTAGTTTTGTCTGGTTTAAGTTGAATATGTTTAACCCGGTGATAGCATGAAACTTTGAATTTGAATTACACATTAGCCCCCAAATGTCAAGTACCTTTACTTGTAAAGTGCTGGAGACTTAATATGTATGACTCGGTAAAATAGGTTAAAAAATTCTTTAAGCATACATTAGCCCCCAAGTGCCAAGTATCTTTACTTGTAAAGTATTTGGGACTTGAATGTTATCTTACCATGATTCTTACCATAGCCTGATGCCGATGCAGGCCACCAAAAGTCAATTTGAGGCGGAGATTGCCGATCTGAAGAGTCAGTTGAAAATCAAAGAGCTCGAAGCTCAGAAAGCCAACTCCAAGTTTGAATTCAGTGTCTCCGAACAAAAGAAGCTGAAGAAAATTTTTGAATCGGAGAAGAAAACTTGGGTCGATGAAAGGGCTTCACTGGTGACTCGGGCTGAAACAACAGAGGCATCTCTTGCCGAGGCAACAAACGAGCTGTCCGACTTAAAACGACAGATATCCCAAATGGTCTCAGCCATCTTCGGTAAGTCGCTCGTAAATATTGTAATCTTTCCAGAGTTATCGTAATAATTACCTCCGGCTTACGGTTATACCTGTGAACATACAGGCCCGAGGAGTACCAATCTGAAGGAAAATATGCTGAGCAAGCTTAAGGCGGTGTATACCTTAATAGAGCAGCTGTACTCCGGGTCACAGCATGCGTTGGCCGTTGTGGCCTTATCAAATACCACTCCTCGGCTTCTACAAGATGTGTTGAGGCATCTTTCGGTGCTACCTCAACAAATTCAGGACTTAAGGCGGGCATCTGCGAGAGCCGGAGCCGTGGCTGCATTAAGTCGGGCAAGAGCATGGGTACCGGAACTTGACCTTCCTGATCTCTCTCTCGGATATCCAAGCCTTAAAGAGGACGACACTGCTTTTGACGACCAAGACTTCACTGCCTGTGTTAAAGCCGTACGTCCCCTGGCAACTCTCATTGAGAATGATACTGATCTTACTAAGTATTCGCCGGGTTACGATAGTGAGAACCAGAGAATCCCAAACGCTCCATTTGACCAAGTCAGCCTGATCCCTCCAACGCGTAAGCATACCTTTGCCCCTGAAGTTGACCCGGCCAGTTTTAATAGATAATGAGGCTGAATTTGAAGCCTTGAGTGGCATTGACTGGGCCTCGTCCACCTTCCAGGACAAAACAACCGAAGGAGAGGCGGGGAAGGATAACCCGGAGTCATCAAGCCATCCGGAGGAATGAGCTGCCAGCTGTGTTATAACTTTTGCAAAACAATGCTTCACTTATTTTAGACTCGGGGAGTCTTGTAATAGGATAGAGAAAACTCTTTAATGCTTGTCATGCTTTATGGTACTAATTGCTTTTGTAAACTGCCCTCACTAAATTCCTCTGGCTTATGTTAACCGTGTATTTCCTTGATGTTTGAACTTGCTCTGCTTTATCCTGCACATAAAAACAGGCAAGGTTTCCTGGGCGATTCACTGCGCCAGGGGGCTATAGAGTATTGATAACCCGGAACGTGATCAAAAGACAACATGTATAAGCCGGTTCATGATTAGTTAGAATACAATCACAACAGCATACCTGTGACCCTTTTAATAGTCTCCCCGGCTCATATAAGGCTTTACCCAGCACTTTTAGAACCTAAAGGTAATCAATATGAAACCGGAAGGATTCAAGAACCATCTCCTCAAGAAGGTTTCAATGAAAGTTAAAGTAATCATACTTATAAATAATGTTCACAAGATCCTGATTCGAATACGATCAGAGAACCGTTCAAAAGGGGTTAAGCTAAGATTCGGATATGATCATATAGCCCCCAGTGGCTTTGGCAATGCCGATCAAGTGGGTATCGACAGCTATGTTCTCTTTGGTTCGAATACGACCTATGTTTGAACAGGAAGCCCCCAAGTGAACATAAGAGTTGTTTAATGATGCTGATTCGAATATGATCCATGTCAGACCCAAAGGGGTTAAGCTATGATTCAAATATGATCAAGAAGCCCCCAAGTGGGTTTGGCAGTATGCCGATCAAGTGGGTATCGACAGCTATGTTCTCTTTGGTTCGAATACGACCTATGTTTGAATGGCCCCCCAGTGACCATGGCTAGATTCAGATATGATCATAAGCCGGACCAAAGGGAAGGCCAGATTCAGATATGATTCGTCCCCTGTTGGCAGTGTCCATCAGCTGATAAAGAAGACATAAAACATTCTTTATGGGAAAAAGGACAGAGGTCCTGCTTTATTGCTTTATATAATATGTACATCATAAAAGGTATCTTAAAAACTGGTAACTTAAGTATAGTAAGGCCGGAGATGAGCTATATTCCACGGCCGGCGGGTCTCCTCCTCTGATTTAAGTGAGTCCTTGTGCTCTCGAATATCGATGAGATAATATGACCCGTTGTGTAGATTCTTGCTGACCACAAAGGGCCCTTCCCAAGGCGGGGATAGCTTGTGCATGTTAGACTGATCCTGGATGAGCCAGAGCACCAAGTCGCCTTCCTGAAATGTTCTGCTCCTAACCCGGCGGCTGTGATAGCGGCGCAGGTCTTGCTGGTAAATCGCCGAGCGGGCTATTGCCAAGTATCGCACCTCGTCCAACAAGTCAAGTGCATCCTGACGAGCCTTTTCGTTATCCGCCTCAACGTAAGCCGCCACACGGGGTGAGTCGTGCCGGATGTCACTTGGCAGGACCGCCTCTGCTCCATAAACCATGAAGAAAGGTGTGTATCCCGTAGATCTGTTAGGGGTAGTGTTGATGCTCCATAACACAGAGGGTAACTCCTCCACCCAACAACCCGGAGTCCGTTGTAAGGGGACTAAGAGCCGGGGTTTGATACCTTTCAGGATCTCTTGATTAGCTCTCTCTGCTTGACCGTTGGATTGAGGATGAGCAATGGCCGAAACATCAAGCCGGATATGTTCTCTTTGACAGAACTCTTCCATGGCACCCTTAGAGAGATTAGTGCCATTATCAGTTATGATGCTATGCGGAAAACCAAAACGAAAGATCACCTTTTTCATGAACTGAACTGTCGTGGCTGCATCACACTTACTGACCGGCTCTGCCTCAACCCACTTGGTAAACTTGTCCACTGCCACCAGTAGATGTGTATTTTTATCTTTAGACCTTTTGAAAGGTCCAACCATGTCAAGCCCCCAGACTGCAAACGGCCAAGTGATTGGGATCATCCTCAATTCTTGAGCCGGCACATGAGCTCGTCGTGAGAACTTTTGACAACCATCACATTTACTGACCAGATCCTCCGCATCAGCATGAGCCGTCAGCCAATAAAAACCATGACGAAAAGCCTTGGCTACGAGAGATTTTGACCCGGCATGATGGCCACAATCTCCTTCACGGATCTCACGAAGTATTTCTTGGCCTTCTGTAGGTGACACACAGCGTTGAAACGCCCCCGTGACGCTTAGGTGATGTAATTCGCCGTTAACAATCGTCATGGATTTGGAGCGCCTGATAATTTGTCTCGACAATGTCTCATCCTCCGGCAATTCACCCCGGGTCATATAAGCCAAGTAAGGCACCATCCAATCCGGGATAACGTGAAGAGCCGCCACCAGCTGTGCCTCCGGGTCTGGCACTGCTAGTTCTTCCTCGGTAGGCAACTTGACAGAAGGGTTATGTAACACATCGAGAAAGGTATTGGGCGGCACCGGTTTACGTTGGGATCCCAACCGACTTAAAGCATCAGCCGCCTCATTCTTCCTTCGATCGATGTGCTCCACTTGATAACCCATGAAGTGAACAGCTACAGCATCTACCTCACGATGATAAGCCGCCATTAGGGGGTCCTTGGAATCCCACTTGCCTGACACTTGTTGAGCCACAAGATCTGAGTCGCCCAAGCACCGTACCCGGCTTAAGTTCATCTCGTTAGCCATTCGGAGACCATGGAGTAAAGCCTCATATTCAGCTGCATTGTTAGTACGTGGAAACATAAGCCAGAGTACATAACAAAATTTGTCACCTCGAGGGGAAGTTAACACCACTCCAGCCCCCGAGCCTTCTAGCTACCTGGACCCATCAAAGTGAATCGTCCAATATGTGTTATCCGGCTTCTCCTCAGGGGCCTGTAACCCTGTCCAATCATTGATAAAGTCCACCAAGGCCTGAGACTTAATAGCAGTACGTGGCATGTACTTCAAATCATGAGGCCCAAGCTCAATGGCCCACTTGGCGACTCGTCCTGTGGCCTCCCTGTTTTGAATGATGTCTCCCAAAGGGGCAGAACTTACCACAGTTATAGGGTGGCTTTGAAAGTACTGCTTCAACTTCCGGTTGGCCATGAACACTCCATAAACAAGCTTCTGCCAATGCGGGTACCTTTGCTTGGATTCAATGAGCACCTCACTGATGTAGTAAACCGGCCGTCAAACCGGATGCTCCTTACTGGCTTCCTTACGCTCCACCACGATGGCAACACTGACAGCTCATGAATTGGCTGCCACATATAACAGCAAAGGCTCTTTATCAATTGGAGCCGCGAGGACTGGCGTCTCAGACAATTGTCTCTTTAAGTCTTCAAAAGCAGCATCAGCGGCCTCACTCCATACAGAAGTGTCAGTTTTCTTCATCATCTAATACAATGGGAGGGCCTTCTCACCGAGCCGACTTATGAACCGACTTAAGGCGGCAACACGACCCGCCAGTCACTGAACAACATTGATGCACGCCGGTTTAGCCAGGGAGGTAATCGCCTTAATCTTCTCCGGGTTAGCTTCGATGCCTCTGTTGGACACCAGAAAGCCCAAGAGCTTGCCCGCAGGAACGCCAAACACACACTTGGCCGGGTTAAGCATCATCTTGTAAACCCGGAGATTATCAAAGGTCTCTTTTAAGTCAGATATCAAGGTCTCCTTTTCTCTGGACTTCACCACAATGTCATCCACATAAGCATGAACATTACGCCCAATTTGATCGTGCAAACAGTTCTGCACACACCGCTGATAAGTCGCCTGGGCACTCTTGAGCCCAAACGGCATAGATACATAGCAGAAGGCTCCAAACGGAGTGATGAAAGCCGTCTTCTCCTGGTCCTTAACAGCCATCTTAATCTGATGATAACCGGAATAAGCACCCAAAAAACTCAAACTCTCACAACCCGTCGTAGCATCAATGATTTGATCAATATGGCGAAGAGCAAAGGGATCAGCCGGACAAGCCTTGTTTAAGTTCGTGTAGTCCACACACATCCGCCAGGTGCCGTTCTTTTTGAGGACAAGCACTGGGTTAGGCAACCACTCCAGGTGAAAAACTTCAATAATAAACCCGGCCGCTAAGAGCCGGGGGACTTCTTCCCCAATAGCTTTCCGTCGCTCTTCGTTAAAACGCCGAAGAAACTGCCTGACCGGCTTATACTTTGGATCAATGTTGGGAGTGTGCTCAGCGAGTTCCCTCGGTACACCCGGCATGTCAGAAGGTTTCCATGCAAAGATGTCCCGGTTCTCACGGATGAACTCGATGAGCGCGCTTTCCTATTTGGGATCCAAGTTGCTGCTGATGCTGAACTGTTTAGAAGAGTCACCCGGGGTAAAATCAACAAGCTTTGTCTCAGCTGCCGACTTAAACTTCAACGCCGGGTCGTGCTCTATAGTTGGCTTCTTCAAGGATGTCATATCCGCTGGGTCAACATTATCTTGATAAAATTTGAGCTCTTCTGCTGCACAGGCCGACTCAGCATAAGCCGCGTCACCTTCTTCACACTCGAGTGCTACCTTCCGACTGCCATGTACAGTAATGGTGCCCTTGTGACCCGACATCTTGAGCTGCAAATAAACATAACATGGCCGGGCCATAAACTTAGCATAAGCCGGCCGCCCAAACAGAGCGTGGTATGGGCTCCTGATTTTGACCACCTCAAACGTCAACTTCTCAGCCCTGGAGTCATATTCGTCTCCAAAGGCCACCTCCAGCTCAATCCTACCAACTGGGTAAGCCGACTTACCAGGGAAAACTCCATGGAAAACAGTGTTGGATGTTCTCAGATTTTTATCAGTTAATCCCATGCGTCGAAAGGTCTCATAGTAGAGGATATTGATGCTACTACCCCCGTCCATGAGCACTTTAGTGAACTTATACCCACCAACCTGAGGTGCCACTACCAAGGCCAACTGACCCGGGTTATCGACCCGCGGAGGATGATCTTCCCTGCTCCATATGATGGGCTGCTCTGACCACCTCAAATAACGAGGGATTGCCGGCTCAACAGAATTGATGGCCCTCTTATGCACCTTCTGGTCACGTTTGCATAAGCTAGTGGTAAATACGTGATACTGCCCACTATTCAATTGCTTCGGGTTGCTCTGATAACCCGACTGCTGCTGCTGCTGCTGCTCTCCTTGACCAGACTGCTACTGGTTATAGCCCCCTCCTTGGCGTCCGTGAAAGCCGGATCCTGAGCCGCCACCAGGGCCATGGAAACCGCCAGCTCCTGAACCACCACCAGACCCATTATGGCCATCATAAGTGTTGGAGTTCTTAAACGCCTTCATGATTGCACAATCCTTCCACAGGTGCGTGGCAGGCCGCTCCCTGGTGCCGTGTCTCGGGCAGGGCTCATTAAGTAACTGTTTAAGAGATGGGCCTGACCCGCTGGATCGAGGCGGTTTACCCTTACATCTCGGATTGTTACCCTGTGCGTTGGCATTGGCTACGAACTCTGGGTTATCGTCCGCCTTACGCTTACTGCCGTTTTGATTCCCCGGGTTATGCTGTTGACCCTTTCCATTGTCGTTCCTTCTTCCCTTCCCTGTCTTCTCATCGTCAGATGCGGGATCCTTGGTACTATCAGAATCGGCATATTTGACCAAAGCAGCCATCAGCGTACCCATATCCTTGCAGTCACGTTTGAGGCACCCCAGCTTCTGCCTTAGCGGCTCAAAGCTACAATTCTTCTCCAACATAAGGACTGCAGAGCCGGCATCCATATTGTCAGATGAATGAATTATCTTCTTAACTCGGCGCACCCAATGGGTGGTGGATTCGCCCTCCCCCTGCTTACAATTGGTTAAGTCCACAATTGACATAGATTGCTTGCAGGTGTCTTTGAAGTTCTGAATGAACCGGGCCTTTAACTCTTCCCATGAGCTAATGGAATTGGGTGGCAACCCCTTCAGCCAAGACCGGGCTGTTCCATCTAACATCATGGTGAAATATTTAGCCATCACCGCGTCACTGACCTCTAGCAGCTCCATGGCCATCTCATAACTCTCGATCCACGCCCCGGGCTATAAGTCGGCCGTGTAATTCGGTATCTTTCGAGGTCCCTTGAAGTCCTTGGGCAGACGCACATTGCGCAGAGCCAGTACCAGGCAAGGAACACCGCCGGTTCTAGTGGCTACCCCCGCCTCAACAGACGTCGTCGGATACTCCGGGTGATCCTGATAAGCCGCTACCTGAGCCGCTCGTTCTTTCTCCTGACGTATTCGGTCTTGTACCGGGTGATAGCCACCGGGCTGGTTATGGCGTTGGGCGTTGCTTAACAAAGCTTCCGACTCCATGTGCCTGCTGTAACTCGGGCTCCAGTTCTGGCGGGGCGGCGCTAACCAAGGCGGGGGAGTTGAATGGATTCTGTCCCGGCTATAAGAATAGGTCTCCTGCTGAGCCAAGGCTGTCTAAAGAAGTTCTCTGACTCTCCGGGTCTCCACTGCCGCCGGGTCATCACCGTCCATGGGAAAAGCCGCCAAACATGTTGAAGCTGCAATCAAGTTCTCCATAGGGGTGGAAAAGTGACCCGGGGGGATTGGCACATAACGCGGAGGCGGCATACTCACGTGAGGCGGCACCGTCTCCTGGGGCTGAGTCGGCCCTCCTGTTCCGGCCGTCATAAGCTGATTGGTCTCTGGCGGGTTACTTGGGCCGGCTCCGGGTGTCGCGAAAAGAACCCGAGGATCGTAATTTGGAGGCAAACGGGAATGAGTTTTATGATGTCTCCTCCTCATTACCTCATTAGATGCATTTAGGATCATTGTGAGCTGATAAGCTTCTAACTGCAAGCGCTGCGCCCGGGCGTCGAGAGCCGCCCGTTCTGTAGCTAGTCTAGTATCCTTAGCTGCCAAGGCCTCCTTGGCCTGAGGTATCTCCTCACGCACCTGTGCTACCGCTGTGTCATGCTCATCCTTATCTGCAGGAATAACTGTGGCGGTTAACAGGGTCGTAAGCTTGTCCATGAGGTCTATCAGCACCTGAGCCGGTGGGCGCACGGGGCCGCCTGCCCCGGCTGCTCCTAAACCGGACGTTGCCGTTGCCGCAGCTTTAGAGTTTGAACCGGGCTGAGTCCCAGCCATGAAGATTCCGGCCCATCTTGGCGGCTCAAAGGGGTCCGGAATACTGATGCCGTTGGAACAGCCCCCGAGCACGCCGTCTTGCACTTGGTACAACGAATCTGTTGAACCGGCGGATGAATCTCCGTCAGAGAGGACGACCGTCTCATCCCTATCTTCAGATCCTTCAGAAAGTTCTTCTCCGTGGATGCAGCCCACGAAGGCACGCCTCATGACCGGCTGAGTCCGGGTCTTCCTCGCACGCTGAGCCGTCTTGACGAGGTCGGTGCAGTTGTCCGGCTCAGGGCCCGGCTCTCCGATCCGGCCGATGAAGACGTGGATTCCGCCGAAGGGGACCCGGTATCCGTACTCAATTGAGCCGGCGTCGGGACCCTAGCCTTCGTCTTTGATGTAGATCTTGCCGCGACGACTCTTGGTCATCCGGCCCACTACGTATCCCTTGAGCCCTTCAAAGTTGCCCTTCAAGAACTCAAATCCACCGTGCGTGAGCCCCACGGTGGGCGGCAACTGTCGTGGAATAGTCATGTCAGATGTCCTCGTGAAAGGACTTAGTTGTGGAGCCATCGCAACTAGGAAGCTTGAAGGGGTTAAATCGGGACAAAGGACACGAGAGAGTTTATACTAGTTCGGCCCCTTACGGTGAAGGTAAGGCCTACGTCTAGTTGGGTTGGTATTGATGTTTCGATGACCAGGGAGCGAGATACGCTATGCTCGGCTCTCGATGAGTTGTTTCTTGCCCTAAACCGCCAGCAGGTCGTCCCCTTATATACACGGGTTGACGCCCTGCGGCGTACAGAGTCCCGGCCGGCTTATAAACAGTGTCCGGCTCGGTGACTAGTTAAATCTACCTTATGTTACAAGTCATGCCATCATGGCGGTTTACTACAACGGGCCTTAAGCCGCCTGTGGGCCTTAAGCCTTTTATTGAACCGCCATCTTCATGCTTGGTCTTGGGCTTCCTTTGATGAGTCCTCTTTGCGTAACCCGGCCCCTCCTGGGCGGCTTACACAAATAGTCATATCCCCAACAGCTATGGACCTAGCGCATCGTCATAACAAAGGTCTCTTGCATTTCCCTAGAAGTAATTGGATCTCATATGGAGATGTCTAGTGAAGTAGAATGGAAAAAAATGAATGCAACTACACTAGAACTAGTCTCTAAGTGTCGTTCAGAATCAGTTTTGTGCAGTGTTGACTTAAACATGCATATCTGACTCATACGGAGTCCATTTTGGCTCCACAAGTAGTCAAAACGTTTGCGACTACCAGACGCTTCAAAGGATTCTTTCATAGGAAACTTTTGGAGAACTTTTCTTAAGGAGTTCATTCAGAAAGTTCTACAGAAACTTTCTTGATGAGCACTCGACCAATGCCTTTCGAGAACATAGACAAAGTCATAGCTATGGACCTAGTGCATCGTAAATACAAAGGTCTCTTGCATTTCCCTAGAAGTAATTGGATCTCATATGGAGATGTTTAGTGAAGTAGAATGGAAAAAAATGAATGCAACTACACTAGAACTAGTCTGTAAGTGTCGTTCGGAATCAGTTTTGCGCAGTGTTGACTTAAACATTGATATCTGAATCATACGGAGTCCATTTTGGCTCCATAAGTAGTCAAAACGTTTGTGACCACCAGATGATTCAAAGGATTCTTTCATAGGGAACTTTTAGAGAACTTTTCTTAAGGAGTACGTTCAGAAACTTGTACAGAAACCTTCTTAATGAGCACTCGACCAACGCCTTTCGAGAACATAGACAAAGTCACAGTTATGGACCTAGTGCATCATCTTAACAAAGGTCTCCTTCATTTCCTTAGAAGTAATTGGATCTCATATGTAGATGTTTAGTGAAATAGAATGGAAAAAAATCGAATGCAACTACCCTAGAACTAGTCTGTAACTGTCGTTCGAAATCAGTTTTGCACAGTATTGACTGAAACATAGATATCGCACTCATACAGAGTCCGTTTTTGCTCCACAAGTAGTCTAAACATTTGTGACGACTAGATGCATCAAAGGATTCTTTCATAGGGAACTTTTGGAGAAATTTTCTGAAGGAGTTCGTTCAGAAACTTGCACAGAAACTTTCTTAATGAGCACTCGACCAACGCCTTTCGAGAACATAGACAAAGTCACAACTATAGACCTAGTGCATCGTCATAACAAAGGTCTCTTGCATTTCCCTAGAAGTAATTGGATCTCATATGGAGATGTTTAGTGAAGTAGAATGGAAGAAAATGAATGCACCTACACTAGAACTAGTCTGTAATTGTCATTCGGAATCAGTTTTGCGCAGTGTTGACTCAAACATGGATATCGCGCTCATACCAAGTCCGTTTTGGCTCCACAAGTAGTCAAAACGTTTGTGATGACCAGATGCTTCAAAGTATTCTTTCATAGGGAACTTTTGGAGAACTTTTCTTACGGATTTCGATCAGAAACTTGTGTAGAAACTTTCTTAATGAGCACTCGACCAACGCCTTTCGAGAACATAGACAAAATAACAGCTATGGACCTAGTACATCGTCATAACAAAGGTATCTTGCATTTCCCTAGAAGTAATTGGATCTCATATGGATATCTTTAGTGAAGTATAATGGAAAAAAATGAATGGAACTACACTAGAACTAGTCTGTAAGTGTCGTTGGGAATCAGTTTTGCGCAGTGTTGACTTAAACATGGATATCAGACTCATACAGAGTCCGTTTTGGCTCCACAAGTAGTCAAAATGTTTGTGATGACAGATGTTTCAAAGTTTTCTTTCATAGGGGACTTTTGGAGAACTTTTCTTAAGGAGTTCGTTCAAAAACTTGTACAGAAACTTTCTTAATGAGCACTCGACCAACGCCTTTCGAGAATATAGACAAAGTCACATCTATGGACCTAGTGCATCGTCATAAAAAAGGTCACTTGCATTTCCCTAGAAGTAATTGGATCTCATATGGAGATGTTTATTGAACTAGAATGGAAAAAAAAGAATGCAACTACAGTCGAACTAGTCTATAAGTGTCGTTCGGAATTAGTTTTGCGTAGTGTTGACAGAAACATGGATATCGCACTCATACGGAGTTCGTTTTGGCTCCAAAAGTAGTCAAAATGTTTGTGACGACCAGATGTTTCAAAGGATTCTTTCATAGGAAACTTTTGGAGAACGTTTCTTAAGGAGTTCGTTCAGAAACTTTTACAAAAACTTTTCTTAATGAGCACTCGACCAACGCCTTTCGAGAACATAGATAAAGTCATAGCTATGGACCTAATGCGTCAACAATACAAAGGTCTCTTGCATTTCACTAGAAGTAATTGGATCTCATATGGAGATGTTTAGTGAAGTAGATTGGAAAAAAATGAATGCAACTACACTAGAACTAGTCTGTAAATGTCGTTTGGAATCAGTTTTGCACAGTGTTGACTTAAACATGGATATCTGACTGATACGGAGTCCGTTTTGGCTCCATAAGTAGTCAAAACGTTTGTGACGACCAGATGATTCAAAGGATTTTTCCATAGGGAACTTTTGGAGAACTTTTCTTAAGGAGCACTCGACCAACGCCTTTCGAGAACATAGACAAAGTCACAGTTATGGACCTAATGCATCATGATAACAAAGGTTTGCATTTCCCTAGAAGTAATTGGATCTCATATGGAGATGTTTAGTTAAGTAGAATGGAAAAAAATGAATGCAACTACACTAGAACTAGTCTGTAAGTGTCGTTCAGAATCAGTTTTGTGCAATGTTGATTGAAACATGGAAATCACACTCATAAGGAGTCCGTTTTGGCTCCATAGGTAGTCAAAACGTTTATGACAACCAGATGCTTCAAAGGATTCTTTAATAGGAAACTTTTGGAGAACATTTCTTAAGGAGTTCGTTCATAAACTTGTACAGAAACTTTCTTAATGAGCACTCGACCAACGCCTTTCGAGAACATAGACAAAGTCATAGCTATGGAACTAGTGCATCGTCAATACAAAGGTCTCTGGCATTTCCCTAGAAGTAATTGGATCTCATATGGAGATGTTTAGTGAACTAGAATGGAAAAAAATGAATGCAACTACACTAGAACTAGTCTGTAAGTGTAGTTCGGAATTAGTTTTGCGCAGTGTTGACTGAAACATGGATATCGCACTCATACGGAGTCCGTTTTGCCTCCACAAGTAGTCAGAATGTTTATGACGACCAGATGCTTCAAAGGATTCTTTCATAGGGAACTTTTGGAAAACTTTTCTTAAGGAGTTCGTTCAGAAACTTGTACAGAAACGTTTTTAATGAGCACTCGAACAACGCCTTTTGAGAACATAGACAAAGTCACAACTATGGACCTAGTGCATCATCGTAACAAAGGTCTTTTGCATTTCCCTGGAAGTAATTGGATCTCATAGGGATATGTTTAGTGAAGTAGAATGGAAAAAATGAATGCAACTACACTAGAACTAGTATGTAAGTGTCGTTCAGAATCAGTTTTGCGCAGTGTTGACTTAAACATGGATATCTGACTCATACGGAGTCCGTTTTCTCTCCACAAGTAGTCAAAATGTTTGTGACTACCAGATGCTTGAAAGGATACTTTCATAGGGAACTTTTGGAGAACTTTTCTTAAGGAGTTCGTTAGGAAACTTGCACAGAAACTTTTTTAATGAGCACTCGACCAACGCCTTTGGAGAACATAGACAAAGTCACAACTATGGACCTAGTGCATCGTCAATACAAAGGTCTCTTGCATTTCCCTAGAAGTAATTGGATCTCATATGGATATGTTTAGTGAAGTAGAATGGAAAAAAATGAATGCAACTACACTAGAACTAGTCTGTAAATGTCGTTCGGAATCAGTTTTGCGCAGTGTTGACTTAAACATGGATATCTGACTCATACAGAGTCCATTTTGGCTCCATAAGTAGGCAAAACATTTGTGACGACCAGATGCTTCAAAGCATTCTTTCATAGGGAACTTTTGGAGAACGTTTCTTAAGGTGTTCGTTCAGAAACTTGTACAGAAACGTTCTTAATGAGCACTCGACCAACGCCTTTCGAGAACATAGACAAAGTCACAGCTATGAACCTAGTGCATCATCATAACAAAGGTCTCTTGCATTTCCCTGGAAGTAATTGGATCTCATAGGGATATGTTTAGTGAAGTATTATGGAAAAAATGAATGCAACTACACTAGAACTAGTCTGTAAGTGTCGTTCAGAATCAGTTTTGCGCAGTGTTGACTTAAACATGGATATCTGACTAATACGGAGTTCGTTTTGGCTCCACAAGTAGTCAAAATGTTTGTGACTACCAGATGCTTCAAAGGATTTTTTTCATAGGGAACTTTTGGAGAACTTTTCTTAAGGAGTTTGTTCAGAAACTTGTACAGAAACCTTCTTAATGAGCACTCGACCAACGCCTTTCGAGAACATAGACAAAGTCACAGTTATGGACCTAGTGCATCGTCATAACAAAGGTCTCTTGGATTTCCCTAGAAGTAATTGGATCTCATATAGAGATGTTTAGTGAAGTGGAATGGAAAAAATGAATGCAACTACACTAGAACTAGTCTATAAGTGTCGTTCGGAATAACTTTTGCGCAGTGTTGATTGAAACATGGATATCGCACTCATACGGAGTCCGTTTTGGCTCCACAAGTAGTCAAAACGTTTATGATGAGTAGATGCTTCAAAGGATTCTTTAATAGGGAACTTTTGGAGAACGTATCTTAAGGGGTTCGTTCAGAAACTTGTACAGAAACTTTCTTAATGAGCACTCAACCAACGCCTTTCGAGAACATAGACAAAGTCATAGCTATGGACCTAGTGCATCGTCAATACAAAGGTCTCCGGCATTTCCCTAGAAGTAACTGGATCTCATATGGAGATGTTTAGTGAACTAGAATGGAAAAAATGAATGCAACTACACTAGAACTAGTCTGCAAGTGTCGTTCGGAATCAGTTTTGCGCAGTGTGGACTGAAACATGGATATCGCACCCATACGGAGTCCATGTTGGCACCACAAGTAGTCAAAACGTTTATGACGACCAGATGCTTCAAAGGATTCTTTCATAGGGAACTTTTGGAGAACTTTTCTTAAGGAGTTCGTTCAGAAACTTGTACACAAACGTTCTTAATGAGCACTCGACCAACACTTTTCGCGAACATAGACGAAGTCACAGCGATGGACCTAGTGCATCATCATAACATTGGTCTCTTGCATTTCCCTGGAAGTAATTGGATCTCATATGGATATGTTTAGTGAAGTAGAATGGAAAAAATGAATGCAACTACACTAGAACTAGTCTGTAAGTGTCGTTCGAAATCAGTTTTGCGCAGTGTTGACTTAAACATGGATATCTGACTCATATGGAGTCCGTTTTGGCTCCACAAGTAGTCAAACCGTTTGTGACTACCAGATGCTTTAAAGGATTCTTTCATAGGGAACTTTTGGAGAACTTTTCTTAAGGAGTTCGTTCAGAAACTTGTACAGAAACTTTTTTAATGAGCACACGACCAACGCCTTTGGAGAACATAGACAAAGTCACAACTATGGACCTAGTGCATCGTCAATACAAAGGTATCTTGCAGTTCCCTAGAAGTAATTGGATCTCATATGGAGATGTTTATGGAAGCAGAATGGAAAAAAATAAATGCAACTACACTAGAACTAGTCTGTAAATGTCGTTCGGAATCAGTTTTGCGCAATGTTGACTTAAACATGGCTATCTGACTCATACGGAGTCCGTTTTGGCTCCATAAGTAGGCAAAACGTTTGTGACGACCAGATGATTCAAAGGATTTTTTCATAGGGAACTTTTGGAGAACTTTTCTTAAGGAGTTTGTTCAGAAACTTGTACAGAAACCTTCTTAATGAGCACTCGACCAACACCTTTCGAGAACATAGACAATGTCACAGTTATGGACCTAGTGCATCGTAAGACAAAGGTCTCTTGCATTTCCCTAGAAGTAATTGGATCTCATATGGAGATGTTTAGTGAAGTAGAATGGAAAAAAATGAATGCAACTACACTAGAACTAGTCTGTAAGTGCCGTTCGGAATCAGTTTTGCGCAGTGTTGACTGAAACATGGATATCACACTCATATTGAGTCCGTTTTGGCTTCACAAGTGTCAAAATATTTGTGACGACCAGATTCTTCAAAGGATTCTTTCATAGGGAACTTTTGGAGAACGTTTCTTAAGGAGGTCGTTCAGAAACTTGTACAGAAACTTTCTTAATGAGCACTCGACCAATGCCTTTCGAGAACATAGAAAAAGTCCTAGCTATAGACTTCGTGCATTGTCAATACAAAGGTCTCTTGCATTTCCCTAGAAGTAATTGGATATCATATGGAGATGTTTAGTGAAGTAGAATGGAAAAAAATGAATGCAACTACACTAGAATTAGTCTGTAAATGTCGTTCGGAATCAGTTTTGCGCAGCATTGATTGAAACATGGATATCGCACTCATACAGAGTCCGTTTTGGCTCCACAAGTAGTCAAAACATTTATGACGACTAGATGCTTCAAAGGATTCTTTCATAGGGAACTTTTGGAGAACTTTTCTTAATGAGTTCGTTCAGAAACTTGTACAGAAACTTTCTTAATGAGCACTCGACCAATGCCTTTCAAGAACATAGACAAAGTCACAACTATGGACCTAGTGCATCATCATAACAAAGGCCTCTCGCATTTACCTAAAAGTAATTGGATCTCATATGGATATGTTTAGTGAAGTAGAATGGAAAAAATAAATGCAACTACACTAGAACTAGTCTGTAACTGAAACATTGATATTACACTCATACGGAGTCCGTTTTGGCTCCACAAGTAGTCAAAACGTTTGTGACGACCAGATTCTTCAAAGGATTCTTTCAGAGGGAACTTTTGGAGAACTTTTCTTAAGGAGTTCGTTCAGAAATTTGGACAGAAACTTTCTTAATGAGCACTCGAGCAAGGCCTTTCGAGAATATAGACAAAGTCACAGCTATGGACCTAGTGCATCGTCATAACAAAGGTCTCTTGCATTTCCCTAGAAGTTATTGGATCTCATATAGAGATGTTTAGTGAAGTGGAATGGAAAAAAATGAATGCAACTACACTAGAACTAGTCTGTAAGTGTCGTTCGGAATAACTTTTGCGCAGAGTTGATTGAAACATGGATATCGCACTCATGCGGAGTCCGTTTTGGCTCCATAAGTAGTCAAAACGTTTATGATGAGTAGATGCTTCAAAGGATTCTTTAATAGGGAACTTTTGGAGAACGTATCTTAAGGAGTTCGTTCAGAAACTTGTACAGAAACTTTCTTAATGAGCACTCAACCAACGCCTTTCGAGAACATAGACAAAGTCATAGCTATGGACCTAGTGCATCGTCAATACAAAGGTCTCCGGCATTTCCCTAGAAGTAACTGGATCTCATATGGAGATGTTTAGTGAACTAGAATGGAAAAAATGAATGCAACTACACTAGAACTAGTCTGCAAGTGTCGTTCGGAATCAGTTTTGCGCAGTGTGGACTGAAACATGGATATCGCACCCATACGGAGTCCATGTTGGCACCACAAGTAGTCAAAACGTTTATGACGACCAGATGCTTCAAAGGATTCTTTCATAGGGAACTTTTGGAGAACTTTTCTTAAGGAGTTCGTTCAGAAACTTGTACACAAACGTTCTTAATGAGCACTCGACCAATACTTTTCGCGAACATAGACGAAGTCACAGCGATGGACCTAGTGCATCATCATAACATTGGTCTCTTGCATTTCCCTGGAAGTAATTGGATCTCATATGGATATGTTTAGTGAAGTAGAATGGAAAAAATGAATGCAACTACACTAGAACTAGTCTGTAAGTGTCGTTCGAAATCAGTTTTGCGCAGTGTTGACTTAAACATAGATATCTGACTCATATGGAGTCCGTTTTGGCTCCACAAGTAGTCAAACCATTTGTGACTACCAGATGCTTCAAATGATTCTTTCATAGGGAACTTTTGGAGAACTTTTCTTAAGGAGTTCCTTCAGAAACTTGTACAGAAACTTTTTTAATGAGCACACGACCAACGCCTTTGGAGAACATAGACAAAGTCACAACTATGGACCTAGTGCATCGTCAATACAAAGGTATCTTGCAGTTCCCTAGAAGTAATTGGATCTCATATGGAGATGTTTAGTGAAGTAGAATGGAAAAAAATAAATGCAACTACACTAGAACTAGTCTGTAAATGTCGTTCGGAATCAGTTTTGCGCAATGTTGACTTAAACATGGCTATCTGACTCATACGGAGTCCGTTTTGGCTCCATAAGTAGGCAAAACGTTTGTGACGACCAGATGATTCAAAGGATTTTTTCATAGGGAACTTTTGGAGAACTTTTCTTAAGGAGTTTGTTCAGAAACTTGTACAGAAACCTTCTTAATGAGCACTCGACCAACACCTTTCGAGAACATAGACAATGTCACAGTTATGGACCTAGTGCATCGTCATAACAAAGGTCTCTTGCATTTCCCTAGAAGTAATTGGATCTCATATGGAGATGTTTAGTGAAGTAGAATGGAAAAAAATGAATGCAACTACACTAGAACTAGTCTGTAAGTGCCGTTCGGAATCAGTTTTGCGCAGTGTTGACTGAAACATGGATATCACACTCATATGGAGTCCGTTTTGGCTTCACAAGTGTCAAAATATTTGTGACGACCAGATTCTTCAAAGGATTCTTTCATAGGGAACTTTTGGAGAACGTTTCTTAAGGAGGTCGTTCAGAAACTTGTACAGAAACTTTCTTAATGAGCACTCGACCAATGCCTTTCGAGAACATAGAAAAAGTCCTAGCTATGGACTTCGTGCATCGTCAATACAAAGGTCTCTTGCATTTCCCTAGAAGTAATTGGATATCATATGGAGATGTTTAGTGAAGTAGAATGGAAAAAAATGAATGCAACTACACTAGAATTAGTCTGTAAATGTCGTTCGGAATCAGTTTTGCGCAGCATTGATTGAAACATGGATATCGCACTCATACAGAGTCCGTTTTGGCTCCACAAGTTGTCAAAACATTTATGACGACTAGATGCTTCAAAGGATTCTTTCATAGGGAACTTTTGGAGAACTTTTCTTAATGAGTTCGTTCAGAAACTTGTACAGAAACTTTCTTAATGAGCACTCGACCAATGCCTTTCAAGAACATAGACAAAGTCACAACTATGGACCTAGTGCATCATCATAACAAAGGCCTCTCGCATTTACCTAAAAGTAATTGGATCTCATATGGATATGTTTAGTGAAGTAGAATGGAAAAAATAAATGCAACTACACTAGAACTAGTCTGTAACTGAAACATTGATATCACACTCATACGGAGTCCGTTTTGGCTCCACAAGTAGTCAAAACGTTTGTGACGACCAGATTCTTCAAAGGATTCTTTCAGAGGGAACTTTTGGAGAACTTTTCTTAAGGAGTTCGTTCAGAAATTTGGACAGAAACTTTCTTAATGAGCACTCGAGCAAGGCCTTTCGAGAACATAGACAAAGTCACAGCTATGGACCTAGTGCATCGTCATAACAAAGGTCTCTTGCATTTCCCTAGAAGTTATTGGATCTCATATGGAGATGTTTAGTGAAGTAGAATGGAAAAAAATGAATGCAACTACACTAGAACTAGTCTGTAAGTGTCGTTCGGAATCAGTTTTGCGCAGCGTTGATTGAAACATGGATACCTGACTCATACGGAGTCCGTTTTGGCTCCACAAGTAGTCAAAACGTTTGCGATGACCAGCTGCTTCAAAGGATTCTTTCATAGGGAACTTTTGGAGAACTTTTCTTATTGAGTTCGTTTCGAAACTTGTACAGAAACTTTCTTAATGAGCACTGGACCAACGCCTTTCGGGAACATAGACAAAGTCACAGCTATGGACCTACTGCATCATCATCACAAAGGTCTCTTGCATTTCCTTAGAAGTAATTGGGTCTCATATGGTTACGTTTAGTGAAGTAGAATGGAAAAAATGAATGCAACTACACTAGAACTAGTCTGTAAGTGTCGTTCGGAATAAGTTTTGTGTAGTGTTAACTGAGACATTGATATCACACTCATAAGGAGTCCGTTTTGTCTCCACAAGTAGTCAAAATGTTTGTGACGACCAGATTATTCAATGGATTCTTTCAGAGGGAACTTTTGGAGAACTTTTCTTAAGGAGTTTGTTCCGAAATTTGGACAGAAACTTTCTTAATGAGCACTCGACCAACGCATTTCGAGAACATAGACAAAGTCACAGCTATGGACCTAGTGCATCATCATAAAAAAGGTCTCTTGCATTTCCCTAGAAGTAATTATATCTCATATGGAGATGTTTAGTGAAGTAGAATGGAAAAAAAATGAATGCAACTACACTAGAACTAGCCTGTAAGTGTCGTTCGGAATCAGTTTTGTGCAGTGTTAACTTAAACATGGATACCTGACTTATACGGAGTCCGTTTTGGCTCCACAAGTAGTCAAAACGTTTGCGACGACAAGATGCTTCAAAGTATTCTTTCATAGGGAACTTTTGTAGAACTTTTCTTAAGGAGTTCGTTCAGAAACTTGTACAGAAACTTTCTTAATGAGCTCTGGACAAACGCCTTTTGGGAACATAGACAAAGTCACAGCTATGGACCTAGTGCATCATCATAACAAAGGTCTCTTACATTTACCTAAAAGTAATTGGATCTCATATGGAGATGTTTAGTGAAGTAGAATGGAAAAAATCGAATGCAACTACACTAGAACTAGTCTGTAACTGTCGTTCGAAATCCGTTTTGCGAAGTATTGACTGAAACATGGATATCACACTCATACAGAGTCCATTTTTTCTCCACAAGCTGTCAAAATGTTTATGAAGACCAGATGCTTCAAAGGATTCTATCATAGGGAACTTGTGGAGAACTTTTCTTAAGGAGTTCGTTCAGAAACTTGTACAGAAACTTTCTTAATGAGCACACGACCAACGCATTTCGAGAACATAGACAAAGTCACAGCTATGGACCTAGTGCATCATCATAACAAGGGTCTATTGCATTTCCCTAGAAGTAATTCGATATCATATGGAGATGTTTAGTGAAGTAGAATGGGAAAAAATGAATGCAACTACACTAGAACTAGTCTGTAAGTGTCGTTTGGAATCAGTTTTGCGCAGTGTTGACTTAAACATGGATATCTGACTCATACGGAGTCCGTTTTGGCTCCGCAAGTAGTAAAAATGTTTTTTACGACCAGATGCTTCAAAGGATTCTTTCATAGGGAATTTTTGGAGAACTTTTCTTAAGGAGTTTGTTTAGAAACTTGTATATAAACTTTCTTCATGAGCACTCGACCAACGCCTTTCAAGAACATAGACAAAGTCACAGCTATGGACCTAGTGCATCGTCATAACAATGGTTTCTGGCATTTCCCTAGAAGTAATTTGATCTCATATGGAGATGTTTGGTGAAGTAGAATGGAAAAAATCGAATACAACTACACTAGAACTAGTCCGTAACTGTCGTTCGAAATTAGTTTTCTGCAGTATTGACTGAAACATGGATATCACACACATACAGAGTCTGTTTTGGCTCCACAAGTAGTCAAACCGTTTGTGACGACCAGATGATTCAAAGGATTCTTTCATAGGGAACTTTTGGAGAACTTTTTTTGAGGAGTTCGTTCAGAAACTCGTACAGAAACATTCTTAATGAGCACTCGACCAACGCCTTTCGAGAATATAGACAAAGTCACAGCTATGGACCTAGCGCATCGTCATAACAAAGGTCTCTTTCATTTCCCTAGAAGTAATTGGATATCCTACTCATACGGAGTCCGTTTTGGCTCCACAAGTTGTCAAAACATTTGTGACTACCAGATGCTTCAAAGGATTCTTTCATAGGGAACTTTTGGAGAACTTTTCTTAAGGAGTTCGTTCAGAAACTTGTACAGAAACTTTCTTAATGAGCACTCGACCAACGCCTTTCGAGAATATAGACAAAGTCACAGCTATGAACCTAGTGCATCGTCATACCAAAGGTCTCTTTCATTTCCCTAGAAGTAATTGGATCTCATATGGAGATGTTTGGTGAAGTAGAATGGAAAAATTAATGCAACTACACTAGAACTAGTCTGTAAGTGTCGTTCGGAATAAGTTTTGCGTAGTGTTGACTGAAACATGGATATCACACTCATACGGAGTCCGTCTTGGCTCCACAAGTAGTCAAAACCTTTGTGACGACCAGATGCTTCAAAGGATTCTTTCATAGGGAAGTTTTGGAGAACTTTTCTTAAGGAGTTCATTCACAAACTTGTACAGAAACTTTCTTAATGAGCACTCGACCAACGCCTTTCGAGACCATAGACAAAGTCACTGCTATGGACCTAGTGAATTGTCATAAAAAAGGTCTATTGCATTTCTCTAGAAGTAATTGGATCTCATATGGAGATGTTTAGTGAAGTAGAACGGAAAAAAATGAATGCAACTACACTAGAACTAGTCTGTAAGTGTTGACTGAAACATGGATATCTGACTCATACGGAGTCAGTTTTGGCTCCACAAGTAGTCAAACGTTTGCGACGGCCAGATGCTTCAAAGGATTCTTTCATCGGTAACTTTTGGAGAACTTTTCTTAAGGAGTTCGTTCAGAAACTTGTACAGAAACTTTCTTAATGAGCACTCGACCAACGCCTTTCGGGAACATAGACAAAGTCACAGCTATGGACCTAGTGCATCATCATAACAAAGGTATCTTGCATTCCCCTAGAAGTAATTGGATCTCATATGGTGATGTTTAGTGAAGTAGAATGGAAAAAATCGAATGCAACTACACAAGAACTAGTCTGTAACTGCCGTTCGAAATCAGTTTTGCGCAGTGTTGACTGAAACATGGATATCGCACCCATACGGAGTCCGTTTTTTCTCCACAAGTAGTCAAAACGTTTGTGACGACCAGATGCTTCAAAGGATTCTTTCATAGGGAAATTTTGGAGAACTTTTCTTAAGGAGTTCGTTCACAAACTTGTACAGAAACTTTCTTAATGAGAACTCGACCAACGCCTTTCGAGAACATAGACAAAGTCACAGCTATGGACCTAGTGCATTGTCATAAAAAAGGTCTCTTGCATTTATCTAGAAGTAATTGGATCTCATATGGAGATGTTTAGTGAAGTAGAACGAAAAAAAATGAATGCAACTACACTAGAACTAGTTTGTAAGTGTCGTTCGGAATCAGTTTTGCGCAGTGTTGACTGAAACATGGATATCTGACTCATACGGAGTCCGTTTTGGCTCCACAAGTAGTCAAAATGTTTGCGACGGCCAGATGCTTCAAATAATTCTTTCATAGGTAACTTTTGGAGAACTTTTCTTAAGGAGTTCGTTCAGAAACTTGTACAGAAACTTTCTTAATGAGCACTCGACCAACGCCTTTCGGGAACATAGACAAAGTCACAGCTATGGACCTAGTGCATCATCATAACAAAGGTATCTTGCATTCCCCTAGAAGTAATTGGATCACATATGGAGAAGTTTAGTGAAGTAGAATGGAAAAAATCGAATGCAACTACACTAGAACTAGTCTGTAACTGTCATTCGAAATCAGTTTTGCGCAGTGTTGACTGAAACATGGATATCGCACCCATACGGAGTCTGTTTTTTCTCCACAAGTAGTCAAAACGTTTGTGACGACCAGATGCTTCAAAGGATTCTTTCATAGGGAACTTTTGGAGAACTTTTCTTAAGGAGTTCGTTGACAAACATGTACAGAAACTTTCTTAATGAGCACTCGACCAACGCCTTTCGAGAACATAGACAAAGTCACTGCTATGGACCTAGTGCATTGTCATAAAAAAAGGTCTCTTGCATTTATCTAGAAGTAATTGGATCTCATATGGAGATGTTTAGTGAAGTAGAACGGAAAAAAATGAATGCAACTACACTAGAACTAGTTTGTAAGTGTCGTTCGGAATCAGTTTTGCGCAGTGTTGACTGAAACATGGATATCTGACTCATACGGAGTTGGTTTTGGCTCCACAAGTAGTCAAACCGTTTGTGACGGCCAGATGCTTCCAAGGATTCTTTCATAGGTAACTTTTGGAGAACTTTTCTTAAGGAGTTTGTTCAGAAACTTGTACAGAAACTTTCTTAATGAGCACTCGACCAACGCCTTTCGGGAACATAGACAAAGTCATAGCTATGGACCTATTGCATCGTCATAACAAAGGTATCTTGCATTCCACTAGAAGTAGTTCTATCTCATATGGAGATGTTTAGTGAAGTAGAATGGAAAAAATCGAATGCAACTACACTTAGAACTAGTCTATAACTGTCGTTCAAAATCAGTTTTGCGCAGTGTTGACTGAAACATGGATATCGCACCCATACGGAGTCCGTTTTTTCTCCACAAGTAGTCAAAATGTTTGTGACGACCAGATGCTTCAAAGGATTCATTCATAGGGATGGAGAACTTTTCTTAAGGAGTTTGTTCAAAAACTTGTACAGAAAATTTCTTAGTGAGCACTCGACCAACGCCTTTCGAGAACATATACAAAGTCACAGCTATGGACCTAGTGCATCGTCATAACAAAGGTCTCTTGCATTTCTCTTTAAGTAATTGGATCTCATATGGAGATGTTTAGTGAAGTAGAATGGAAAAAAATGAATGCAACTGCACTAGAACTAGTTTGTAAGTGTCGTTCGGAAACAGTTTTGCGCAGTGTTAACTTAAACATGGATACCTGAATCATACGGAGTCCGTTTTGGCTCCACAAGTAGTCAAAACGTTTGCAACGACCAGATGATTCAAATGATTCTTTCATAGGGAACTTTTGGAGAACTTTTCTTAAGGAGTTCGTTCAGAAACTTGTACAGAAACTTTCTTAATGAGCTCTGGACCAACGCCTTTCGGGAACATAGACAAAGTCACAGCTATGGACCTACTGCATCATCATAACAAAGGTCTCTTGCATTTACCTAGGAGTAATTGGATCTTATATGGAGATGTTTAGTGAAGTAGAATGGAAAAAATCGAATGCAACTACACTAGAATTAGTCTGTAACTGTCGTCCAAAATCAGTTTTGCGCAGTATTGACTAAAACTTGGATATCGCACTCATACCGAGTCCATTTTTTCTCCACAAGCAGTAAAAATGTTTGTGAAGACCATATGCTTCAAAGGATTCTTTCAAAGGGAACTTTTGGAGAAATTTTCTTGAGGAGTTCGTTCAGAAACTTGTACAGAAACTTTCTTAATGAGCACTTGACCAACACCTTTCGAGAACATAGACAAAGTCACAGCTATGTACCTAGTGCATCGTCATAACAAAGGTCTACTGCATTTCCCTAGAAGTAATTGGATCTCATATGGAGATGTTTAGTGAAGTAGAATGGAAAAAAATGAATGCAACTATACTAGAAGTAGTCTGTAAGTGTCGTTTGGAATCAGTTTTGCGCAGTGTTGACTGAAACATGGATATCGCACTCATACGGACTCCGTTTTGGCTCCACAAATAGTCAAAACATTTGTGACGACCAGATGCTTCAAAGGATTCTTTCATAGGGAACTTTTGGAGAACTTTTCTTAAGGAGTTCGTTCAGAAACTTGTATAGAAACTTTCTTAATGAGCACTCGACAAACGCCTTTCGAGAACATAGACAAAGTCACAGCTATGGACCTAGTGCATCGCGATAACAAAGGTATATTGCATTTCCCTAGAAGTAATTGTATCTCATATGGAGATGTTTAGTGAAGTGGAACGGAAAAAATCGAATGCAACTACACTAGAACTAGTCTGTAACTGTCGTTCGAAATCAGTTTTGCGCAGTGTTGACTGAAACATGGATATCGCACCCATACGGATTCCGTTTTTTCTCCACAAGTAGTCAAAACGTTTGTGATGACCAGATGTTTCAAAGGATTTTTTCATAGGGAACTTTTGGAGAACTTTTCTTAAGGAGTTCGTTCAAAAACTTGTACAGAAACTTTTTAATGAGCACTCGACCAACGCCTTTCAGGAACATAGACAAAGTCACAGCTATGGACCTAGTGCATCGTCATAACAAAGGTATTGCATTTCCCTATAAGTAATTGGATCTCATATGGAGATGTTTAGTGAAGTAGAATGGAAAAATTGAATGCAACAACACTAGAACTAGTTTGTAAGTGTCGTTCGGAATCAGTTTTGCGCAGTGTTGACTGAAACATGGATATCGCACCCATACGGAGACCGTTTTTTCTCCACAAGTAGTCAAAAAGTTTGTGCCGACCAGATGCATCAAAGGATTCTTTCATACGGAACTTTTGGAGAACTTTTCTTAAGTAGTTCGTTTAGAAACTTGTACAGAAACTTTCTTAATGAGCACTCGACCAACGCCTTTCGAGAACATAGACAAAGCCACAGCTATGGACCTAGTGCATCATCATAACAAAGGTCTCTTGCATTTCCCTACAAGTAATTGGATCTCATATGGAGATATTTAGTGAAGTAGAATGGAAAAAAATGAATGCAACTACACTAGAACTAGTCTGTAAGTGTCGTTCGGAATCAGTTTTGCGCAGTGTTGACTTAAACATGGATATCTGACTCATACAGAGTCCGTTTTTTCTCCACAAGCAGTCAAAACGTTTGTGACTACCATATTCTTCAAAGGATTATTTCATAGGGAACTTTTGGAGAACTTTTCTTAAAGAGTTCGTTCAGAAACTTGTACAGAAACTTTTTTAATGAGCACTCGACCAACGCCTTTCGAGAACATAGACAAAGTCACAGCTATGAACCTAGTGCATCGTCATACCAAAGGTCTCTTGCAATTTCCCTAGAAGTAATTGGATCTCATATGGAGATGTTTAGTGAAGTAAAAAGGAAAAAAATTAGTGCAACTACACTAGAACTAGTCAGTAAGTGTCGTTCGGAATAAGTTTTGCGTACTGTTGGGTGAAACATAGATATCGCACTCATACGGTGTCCGTTTTGGCTGCACAAGTAGTCAAAACATTTGTGACAACGAGATGCTTCAAAGGATTCTTTCATAGGGAACTTTTGGAGAACTTTTCTTAAGGAGTTCGTTCAGAAACTTGTACAGAAACTTTCTTAGTGAGCACTTGACCAACGCCTTTCGAGAACATATACAAAGTCACAGCTATGGATCTAGTGCATCGTTATAACAAAGGTCTCTTGCATTTCCCTAGAAGTAATTGGATCTCATATGGAGATGTTTGGTGAACTAGAATGGAAAAAATGAATGCAACTACACTAGAACTAGTCTGTAAGTGTCGTTCGGAATCTGTTTTGCGCAGTGTTGACTGAAACATGGATATCGCGCCCATACGGATTCCGTTTTTTCTCCACAAGTAGTCAAAACGTTTCTGATGACCAGATGCTTCAAAGGATTCTTTCATAGGGAACTTTTGGAGAACTTTTCTTAAGGAGTTCATTCAGAAACTTGTACAGAAACTTTCTAATGAGCACTCAACCAACGCCTTTCGAGAACATAGACAAAGTCACAGCTATGGACCTAGTGCATCGTCATAACAAAGGTCTCTTGCATTTCCCTAGAAATAATTTGATCTCATATGGAGATATTAAGTGAAGTAGAATGGAAAAAATGAATGCAACTACACTAGAACTTGTCTGTAAGTGTTGTTCGGAAACAGTTTTGCGCAGTGTTGACTTAAACATGGATATCTGACTCATACGGAGTCCGTTTTGGCTCCATAAGTAGTCAAAACGTTTGTGACTACCATATGCTTCAAAGGATTCTTTCATAGGGAATTTTTGGAGAACTTTTCTTAAGGAGTTCGTTCAGAAACTTGTACAGAAACTTTCTTAATGAGTACTCGACCAACGCCTTTCGAGAACATAGAGAAAGTCACAGCAATGAACCTAGTGCATCGTCATACCAAAGGTCTCTTGCATTTCCCTAGAAGTAATTGGATATCATATGGAGATGTTTAGTAAAGTAGAATGGAAAAAAATTAATGCAACTACACTAGAACTAGTCTGTAAGTGTCGTTCGGAATAAGTTTTGCGTAGTGTTGGGTGAAACATAGATATCGCACTCATACGGTGTCTGTTTGGCTGCACAAGTAGTCAAAACATTTGTGACAACGAGATGCTTCAAAGGATTCTTTCATAGGGAACTTTTGGAGAACTTTTCTTAAAGAGTTCGTTCAGAAAGTTGTACAGAAACTTTCTTAGTGAGCACTCGACCAACGCCTTTCGAGAACATATACAAAGTCACAGCTATGGACCTAGTGCATCGTTATAACAAAGGTCTCTTGAATTTCCCTTGAAGTAATTGGACCTCATATGGAGATTTTTGGTGAAGTAGAATGGAAAAAAAATGAATGCAACTACACTAGAACTAGTCTCTAAGTGTCGTTCGGAATCTGTTTTGCACAGTGTTGACTTAAACATGGATATCGCGCTCATACGGAATCCATTTTGGTTCCACAAGTAGTCAAATCGTTTGTGACGACCAGATGCGTCAAAGGATTCTTTCATTGGGAACTTTTGGAGAACTTTTCTTAAGGAGTTCGTTCAGAAACTTGTACAGAAACTTTCTTAATGATTACTCAACCAACGCCTTTCGGGAACATAGACAAAGTCACAGCTATGGTCCTAGTGCATCGTCATAACAAAGGTCTCTTGCATTTCCCTAGAAGTAATTGGATCTCATATGGAGATGTTTGGTGAACTAGAATGGAAAAAATGAATGCAACTACACTAGAACTAGTCTGTAAGTGTCGTTCGGAATCTGTTTTGCGCAGTGTTGACTGAAACATGGATATCGCGCCCATACGGATTCCGTTTTTTCTCCACAAGTAGTCAAAACGTTTGTGATGACCAGATGCTTCAAAGGATTCTTTCATAGGGAACTTTTGGAGAACTTTTCTTAAGGAGTTCGTTCAGAAACTTGTACAGAAACTTTTTAATGAGCACTCAACCAACGCCTTTCGAGAACATAGACAAAGTCACAGCTATGGACCTAGTGCATCGTCATAACAAAGGTCTCTTGCATTTCCCTAGAAATAATTCGATCTCATATGGAGATATTAAGTGAAGTAGAATGGAAAAAATGAATGCAACTACACTAGAACTTGTCTGTAAGTGTTGTTCGGAAACAGTTTTGCGCAGTGTTGACTTAAACATGGATATCTGACTCATACGGAGTCCGTTTTGGCTCCATAGGTAGTCAAAACGTTTGTGACTACCATATGGTTCAAAGGATTCTTTCATAGGGAATTTTTGGAGAACTTTTCTTAAGGAGTTCGTTCAGAAACTTGTACAGAAACTTTCTTAATGAGTACTCGACCACGCCTTTCAAGAACATAGAGAAAGTCACAGCAATGAACCTAGTGCATCGTCATACCAAAGGTCTCTTGCATTTCCCTAGAAGTAATTGGATATCATATGGAGATGTTTAGTGAAGTAGAATGGAAAAAAATTAATGCAACTACACTAGAACTAGTCTATAAGTGTCGTTCGGAATAAGTTTTGCGTAGTGTTGGGTGAAACATAGATATCGCACTCATACGGTGTCTGTTTGGCTGCACAAGTAGTCAAAACATTTGTGACAACAAGAAGCTTCAAAGGATTCTTTCTTAGGGAACTTTTGGAGAACTTTTCTTAAGGAGTTCGTTCAGAAACTTGTACAGAAACTTTCTTAGTGAGCACTCGACCAACGCCTTTCGGGAACATATACAAAGTCACAGCTATGGACCTAGTGCATCGTTATAACAAAGGTCTCTTGCATTTCCCTTGAAGTAATTGGACCTCATATGGAGATGTTTGGTGAAGTAGAATGGAAAAAAAATGAATGCAACTACACTAGAACTAGTCTGTAAGTGTCGTTCGGAATCTGTTTTGCACAGTGTTGACTTAAACATGGATATCGCGCTCATACAGAATCCATTTTGGTTCCACAAGTAGTCAAATCGTTTGTGACGACCAGATGCTTCAAAGGATTCTTTCATTGGGAACTTTTGGAGAACTTTTCTTAAGGAGTTCGTTCAGAAACTTGTACAGAAACTTTCTTAATGAGCACTCAACCAACGCCTTTCGGGAACATAGACAAAGTCACAGCTATGGACCTAGTGCATCGTCATAACAAAGGTCTCTTGCATTTCCCTAGAAGTAATTGGATCTCATATGGAGATGTTTGGTGAACTAGAATGGAAAAAATGAATGCAACTACACTAGAACTAGTCTGTAAGTGTCGTTCGGAATCTGTTTTGCGCAGTGTTGACTGAAACATGGATATCGCGCCCATACGGATTCCGTTTTTTCACCACAAGTAGTCAAAACGTTTGTGATGACCAGATGCTTCAAAGGATTCTTTCATAGGGAACTTTTGGAGAAGTTTTCTTAAGGAGTTCGTTCAGAAACTTGTACAGAAACTTTTTAATGAGCACTCAACCAACGCCTTTCGAGAACATAGACAAAGTCACAGCTATGGACCTAGTGCATCGTCATAACAAAGGTCTCTTGCATTTCCCTAGAAATAATTCAATCTCATATGGAGATATTAAGTGAAGTAGAATGGAAAAAATGAATGCAACTACACTAGAACTTGTCTGTAAGTGTTGTTCGGAAACAGTTTTGCGCAGTGTTGACTTAAACATGGATATCTGACTCATGCGGAGTCTGTTTTGGCTCCATAAGTAGTCAAAACGTTTGTGACTACCATATTCTTCAAAGGATTCTTCCATAGGGAATTTTTGGAGAACTTTTCTTAAGGAGTTCGTTCAGAAACTTGTACAGAAACTTTCTTAATGAGTACTCGACCAACGCCTTTCGAGAACATAGAGAAAGTCACAGCAATGAACCTAGTGCATCGTCATACTAAAGGTCTCTTGCATTTCCCTAGAAGTAATTGGATATCATATGGAGATGTTTAGTGAAGTAGAATGGAAAAAAATTAATGCAACTACACTAGAACTAGTCTGTAAGTGTCGTTCGGAATAAGTTTTGCGTAGTGTTGGGTGAAACATAGATATCGCACTCATACGGTGTCTGTTTGGCTGCACAAGTAGTCAAAACATTTGTGACAACGAGATGCTTCAAAGGATTCTTTCATAGGGAACTTTTGGAGAACTTTTCTTAAGGAGTTCGTTCAGAAACTTGTACAGAAACTTTCTTAGTGAGCACTCGACCAACGCCTTTCGAGTACATATACAAAGTCACAGCTATGGACCTAGTGCATCATTATAACAAAGGTCTCTTGCATTTCCCTTGAAGTAATTGGACCTCATATGGAGATGTTTGGTGAAGTAGAATGGAAAAAAAATGAATGCAACTACACTAGAACTAGTCTCTAAGTGTCGTTCGGAATCTGTTTTGCACAGTGTTGACTTAAACATGGATATCGCGCTCATACGGAATCCATTTTGGTTCCACAAGTAGTCAAATCGTTTGTGACGACCAGATGCTTCAAAGGATTCTTTCATTGGGAACTTTTGGAGAACTTTTCTTAAGGAGTTCCTTCAGAAACTTGTACAGAAACTTTCTTAATGAGCACTCAACCAACGCCTTTCGGGAACATAGACAAAGTCACAGCTATGGACCTAGTGCATCGTCATAACAAAGGTCTCTTGCATTTCCCTAGAAGTAATTGGATCTCATATGGAGATGTTTTGTGAAGTAGAATGGAAAAAAAGAATGACTACACTAGAACTAGTCTGTAAGTGTCGTTCGGAATCAGTTTTGCGCAGTGTTGACTTAAACATGCATATCTGACTCATACAGAGTCCGTTTTGCCTCCACAAGTAGTCAAAACGTTTTTGACGACCAGATGCTTCAAAGGATTCTTTCATAGGGAACTTTTGGAGAACTTTTCTTGAGGAGTTAGTTCAGAAATTTGTACAGAAAGTTTCTTAATGAGCACTCGACCAACGCCTTTCGAGAACATAGACAAAGTCACAGCTATGGACCTAATGCATCGTCATAACAAAGGTCTCTTGCATTTCTCTAGAAGTAATTGGATCTCATATGGAGATGTTTGGTGAAGTAGAATGAAAAAAAATGAATGCAACTACACTAGAACTAGTTTGTAAGTGTCGTTCGGAATCAGTTTTGTGCAGTGTTGACTGAAACATGGATATCACACTCATATGGAGTCCGTCTTGGCTCCACAAGTAGTCAAAACGTTTGTGACGACCAGATGCTTCAAAGGATTCTTTCATACGGAACTTTTGGAGAACTTTTCTTAAGGAGTTCGTTCAAAAACTTGTACAGTAACTTTCTTAATGAGCACTCGACCAACGCCTTTCGAGAACATAGACAAAGTCACAGCTATGGACCTAGTGCATTGTCATAAAAAAGGTCTCTTGCATTTATCTAGAAGTAATTGGATCTCATATGGAGATGTTTAGTGAAGAAGAACGGAAAAAAATGAATGCAACTACACTAGAACTAGTTTGTAAGTGTCATTCGGAATCAGTTTTGCGCAGTGTTGACTGAAACATGGATATCTGAATCATACGGAGTCCGTTTTGGCTCCACAAGTAGTCAAAACGTTTGCGACGACCAGATGCTTCAAAGGATTCTGTCATAGGTAACTTTTGGAGAACTTTTCTTAAGGAGTTCATTCAGAAACTTGTACAGAAACTTTCTTAATGAGCACACGACCAACGCCTTTCGGGAACATAGACAAAGTCACAACTATGGACCTAGTGCATCGTCATAACAAAGGTATCTTGCATTTCCCTAGAAGTAATTGGATATCATATGGAGATGTTTCGTGAAGTAGAATGGAAAAAATCGAATGCAACTACACTTCGAACTAGTCTATAACTGTCGTTCGAAATCAGTTTTGCGCAGTGTTGACTGAAACATGGATATCGCACCCATACGGAGTCCGTTTTTTCCCCACAAGTAGACAAAACGTTTGTGACGACCAGATGCTTCAAAGGATTCTTTCATAGGGAAATTTTGGAGAACTTTTCTTAAGGAGTTCATTCAGAAACTTGTACAGAAACTTTCTTAATGAGCACTCGACCAACGCCTTTCGATAACATAGACAAAGTTACAACTATGGACCTAGTGCATCGTCATAACAAAGGTCTCTTGCATTTCCCTAGAAGTAATTGGATCTCATATGGAGATATTTAGTGAAGTAGAATGGAAAAAAATGAATGCAACTACACTAGAACTAGTCTGTAAGTGTCGTTTGGAATCAGTTTTGTGCAGTGTTGAATGAAACATGGATATCGCACTCATACGGAGTCTGTTTTGGCTCCACAAGTAGTCGAAACATTTGTGACAACCAGATGCGTCAAAATATTCTTTCATAGGGAACTTTTGGAGAACTTTTCTTAAGGAGTTCGTTCAGAAATTTGTACAGAAACTTTCTTAATCAGCACTCGACCAACTCCTTTCGAGAACATAGACTAAGTCATAGCTATGGACCAAGTGCATCGTCATAACAAAGGTCTCTTGCATTTCCCTAGAAGTAATTGGATCTCATATGGAGATGTTTAGTGAAGTAGGATGGAAAAAAGTGAATGCAACTACACTAGAACTAGTCTGTAAGTGTCGTTCGGAATCAGTTTTGCGCGGTGTTGACTTAAACATGGATATCGGACTCATACGGTGTCCATTTTAGCTCCACAAGTAGTCAAATCGTTTTTGACAACCAGATGCATCAAAGGTTTCTTTCATAGGGAACTTTTGGAGAACTTTTCTTATGGAGTTCGCTTAGAAACTTGTACAGAAACTTTCTTAATGAGCACTTGACCAACGCCTTTCGAGAACATAGACAAAGTCACAGCTATGGACCTAGTGCATCATCATAAGGTTTCTTGCATTTCCCTAGAAGTAATTGGATCTCATATGGATATGTTTGGTGAAGTAGAATGGAAAAAATCAAATGCAACTACACTAGAACTAGTCTGTAACTGTCGTTCGAAATCAGTTTGCGCAGTATTGACTGCAACATGGATATCAGACTCATACGGAGTCTATTTTGGCTCCACAAGTAGTCAAACCCTTTGTGACGACCAGATGCTTCAAAGGATTCTTTCATAGGGAACTTTTGGAGAACTTTTCTTAAGGAGTTCGTTCAGAAACTTGTACAAAAACTTGATTAATGAGCACTCGGCCAACGCATTTCGAGAACATAGACAAAGTCACACCTATGGACCTAGTGCATCGTCATAACAAAGGTCTCTTGCATTTCCGTAGAAGTAATTGGATCACATATGGTGATTTTTAGTAAAGTAGAATGGAAAAAAATGAATGCAACTACACTAGAACTAGTCTGTAAGTGTCGTTCGGAATCAGTTTTGCGCAGTGTTGACTGAAACATGGATATCACACTCATACGGAGTCCGTTAAGGCTCCACAAGTAGTCAAAACATTTGGGATGGCCAGATGCTTCAAAGGATTCTTTCATAGGGAACTTTCGGAGAACTTTTCTTAAGGAGTTTGTTTAGAAACTTGTACAGAAACTTTCTTAATGAGCACTCGACTAACGCCTTTCGAGAACATATACAAAGTCACAGCTATGGACCTAGTGCATCATCATAACAAAGGACTCTTGCATTTCCCTAGAAGTAATTAGATCTCATATGGAGATATTTAGTGAAGTATAATGGAGAAAATCGACTGCAACTACACTAGAACTAGTCTGTAACTGTCGTTCGAAATCAGTTTTGCGCAGTATTGACTGAAACATGGATATCACACTCATACGAAGTCCGCTTTTTCTCCACAAGTAGTCAAAACGTTTGTGATGACCAGATGCTTGATACGTCTCCAACGTATCTACTTTTCCAAACACTTTTGCCTTTGTTTTGGTCTCTAACTTGTATGATTTGAATGGAACTGATTCGGACTGGCACTGTTTTCAGCAGAATTGCCATGATGTTGTTTTATGTGCAGAAAACAAAAGTTCTCGGAATGACCTGAAACTCCCCGGAATATCTTAGAATAAATAACAAAAAACCCTCGCCAAAGATGAAGACCAGGGGGCCCACACCCTGTCCACGAGGGTGGGCGCGCCCTCCTACCTCGTGGGCCCCCCTGGTGGCCCTCCGACGCCAACTCCAACTTCATATATTGGCTTTCGGGGAGAATAAAATCAGGGAGAAGAAATCATCGCATTTTACGATACGGAGCCACCGCCAAGCCCTAATCTCTCTCGGAGGGCTGATCTGGAGTCCGTTTGGGGCTCCGGAGAGGGGGATTCATCGCCGTCGTCATCATCAACCATCCTCCATCACCAATTTCATGATGCTCACCGCCGTGCGTGAGTAATTCCAACGTTAGGCTTGCTGGACGGTGATGGGTTGGATGAGATTTATCATGTAATCGAGTTAGTTTTGTTAGGGTTTGATCCCTAGTATCCACTATGTTCTGAGATTGATGTTGCTATGACTTTGCTATGCTTAATGCTTGTCACTAGGGCCCGAGTGCCATGATTTTAGATCTGAACCTATTATGTTTCCATGAATATATGTGTGTTCTTGATCCTATCTTGCAAGTCTATAGTCACCTACTATGTGTTATGATCCGGCAACCCCGAAGTGACAATAATCGGGACCACTCCCGGTGGTGACCATAGATTGAGGAGTTCATGCATTCACTATGTGCTGATGCTTTGTTCCGGTTCTCTATTAAAAGGAGGCGTTAATATCCCTTAGTTTCCAATAGGACCCCGCTGCCACGGGAGGGTAGGACAAAAGATGTCGTGCAAGTTCTTTTCCATAAGCACGTATAACTATATATGGAATACATGCCTATACTACATTGATGAATTGGAGCTAGTTCTGTGTCACCCTATGTTATGACTGTTACATGACGAACCGCATCCAGCATAATTATCCATCACTAATCCGGTGCCTATGAGTTTTCCATATACTGGTTCTTGCTTATTTACTTTTCCGTTGCTACTGTTACAATCACTACAAAATACCAAAAACATTACTTTTGCTGTCTTTACTTTTGTTACCGTTACCACCACTATCATATTACTTTGCTACTAAACACTTTGCTACAGATACTAAGTTTCCAGGTGTGGTTGAATTGACAACTCAGCTGCTAATACTTGAGAATATTCTTTGGCTCCCCTTGTGTCGAATCAATAAATTTGGGTTGAATACTCTACCCTCAAAAACTGTTGCGATCCCCTATACTTGTGGGTTATCAAGACCTTTTTCTGGCACTGTTGCCAGGGAGCATAGCTCTATTCTTTGAGTCACTTGGGATTTATATCTGCTGGACACTATGAAGAACTTGAAAGACGATCAAACTACTATTTTGCCCTCAACTACGAGGGGAGGTAAGGAACTGCCATCTAGCTCTGCACTTGATTCACCTTCTGTTGTAAGTAAGCTTGCGACACCTAAACATGCTACTGCTATGAATTCTGATATGTCGCATGTTTTTTTTTGAAGGTTGAGACAGTAGGAAAGGCTCCTACTGCATATATATTAAGTACAGCACAAAAGCAGTTACATGGTGATAATTACCAAGTGGGGGGGAGTTAGACACTACTGAGCTATAATTCCCAAGGCTAATGAAGGCCTTAGTTTAGAGTCTGCAAAATGGAAGAGACAACATGTCTCTTATGATCGGGCAGTCTATAAGCAAGGTTACCAAAGTCATTCTTGAACCTAGTCCACCACGAGTCAACAGAAGGGACCACATGTCTAAAGTAATTGTTATTACGATCTTTCCAGAGACTCCAGGCAACAATCAGAAAGATTTCCATGACCATCTTGCGCGGGTGCTAATTCTTCATTTCTTCAATAAGATCCAGACGGTTGCCAACCGCCCCCCCCCCCCCCACACGATGCTCAGACGTTGCCAACAAACGTTGCTGAAGGTGCAATGGAAGAAAAGGTGCTCCACCGTTTCCTCGACATGACGGCCACATAGCAGGCAATCAAGATTGGTCCCAATGTTATAATGTCGGTGTTTCAACATGTTGCGTGTGTTGAGGCGGTCAGAGAGCAAAAACAAACCGAAGACTTTGATTTTCGGGGTGCACTTGGTTGGCCAAAGCCACTTGTACGCCACATGAGCCACCACGTCCCGAAAGAAAAATTTGTAATATTCAGCAGTTTTGAAAACAGTGGCCCCCTAGCAGTAGGCCCACACATCCGGTCGTTCCTCAAGTGTAATTTCCGCAACGTCAAGTTGCAGAAGCTTTAGCTCATCATGGGCTTGCACAGACAGGGGGAGCTGAAAGGTTTCATGCAGGGTGGCTGTCGTCAGGAACTCCCGGACCGAAAGATCTTCATGATGGACATACGAGAAAGCCCTCGGATACTTATCAGCAAAAACATCCTTATTCCAACTGTCTTTCCAAAACAACGCAATTTTTCCATTGTTGACTTGAATATGGGTGATACCACGATACATGGGCATGAGGTGAAGGAGATCTCGCCACCAAAAGGAGCCACAAATCTCAGCTGCATGCGGGATGGAGTCCAAGTAGTACGTATCCCAAATCAACTGCACCCAAGGCATGTCAAGTTTATTGAAGAATTTATGGAGGAATTTCAGAAGCAGGCCATCATTTTGAATCCTCAAGTCAAGAATACCGAGGTCACCACTGGATTTGGGGCAGCAGACCATGGGCCAAGCAACAAGGGAGTTGTGCTTATCGCCATCAGCTGTCTTTTTGAGCCAGAGGCAATGCCTACGAATCTTGTCCAGCTGGGCAATGATTTTCTGTGGCAGTCTCAACGTGCCCATCGGGTATATGGCCAAAGAAGTAATGAGTGAGTTGATCAACGCTAATCTGCCAGCATGAGACATGAGAGACATGGCAGCTGTGATTTTTCTTTCTGCCTTGCACACAAACGGTGTCAAATCCAAGATCGTTGGCCGTGTGGTCCCTAGGGGTAGCCGTAGGTAAGTGAACGACATAGTTGCTTGGGTGCAACCAAAGAGATTTGCCAGGGCATTGCACTTGTCAGCCGGGGTGTTGCTAGGAACGATCATGGATTTATGAAAGTTGATTTTGAGCCCGATCGACGTGGCGTAGTCCTCAAGGATTTGTTTCAACTTGGCCGCTTGGAGGAGGCATGCAGGCAATACCATGATAGTATCGTCGGCATATTGGATGACAGGGTACTTAGCATCACCTTTAGGAGGGATCGGGTGATTAAGCAAGCCTTGCGCAAGAGCATCGTTGATGGCAGTTTGAAGGAGGTCGGCCGCAATTAGAAAAATGAGAGGTGACATAGGATCACCTTGGCGGACCCCGCACTTACAGGGAAATTGTCGACCAGGGACACCAATGAGAAGCACTGAAGACTTGCCCGAAGAGAAGATATTGTGCATCTAGCCCAGCCACGTAGGTGGGAAACCCATTTTCTTCATAATGAGGAGCATAGCCGAATGCTCAACGGTGTCGAATGCCTTGGCAAAGTCCAACTTGAGAAGAATGATTTCTTTCTTGGAGGCTTGACACTGATGTATGTATTCGAAGGCCCAAGCTAAGCAGTCATGGATAGACCTGCCCCGAAGAAAGCCGTACTGATTTTTATGGACTAACTAAAGAATAATGCACTGTAGGCGATCAGCCAGGATTTTAGTGATTAACTTCAGACAACATTTGAGAAGGGTGATGGGCCTGTAGTCATTCACATTGTCAGTCGAGTTATTTTTTGGAATCAACGTGATATAACCCACATTGATACTTTCCAGACTGAGACCACCCTAATGAAATTCATGGCAGAGGAGATAGAAGTCATCTTTTAGGATAGGCCAGCAAGCCTTCAGAAAGGCGCTATTGAAACCATCAGGGCCAGGGGCCCGATCACGCGGCATTGCTGCAACCACAGCATCAATCTCTTTGATAGTAAACGGAGCCACAAGAGTGGCGAACAACTCCTCATCCTTAAGAAGATTATCCAGGTTGAATTTCATAGGCGAGGGGTTGGCTTGCCCCATCCGAGTTTTGAAAGCCTCAAAGAGGAGAGATTCCTTACCAGCATGATCCTCAACAATACTGCCATCAACAGTTGTCAGAGAACTGATGTAATTCCTTCTGTAGCGATCAGTAGCCACAGTTTGAAAAAAATTTGAATTCTCATCCCCGAATTGTATCCATCTAATGGTGCATTGTTTTTTCCAATAATCTTTCTGGTGTTGGAGAAGCCTCAATAGATGTTTTTTGAGAATATTGCGGAAGTTTCGCTCAGGCGTGGTAAGTGGCCGACGATCTTCAATATTATCTAGCTCCAGAAGCGTTTTGTTAGTATTTTCAATGGCGATGTTCAAATGGGAAATCTTCTTACTCCATTTGTTGAGAGCATATCGAACAACCTTGAGTTTTTGACCAATCTTGGCGGCCGCGTTAGATTGTCTGTTGTACTTGATGGGTTTATTCCAAGCTTGTGCCACAACCTCCATAAACCCTGGGTGGGCAATCCAGTATGTTTCAAACTTGAAGAGCTTACTTCTTGGAATGGTTGTTTGGATGACCACAGAGCAAGGAGTATGGTCGGAGACTGGCTTCCCCAAAGGATTTACCAAAGTGTTTGGGAACGATATGGTCCAATTTAGTGTGGTGAAGAACCAATATAGTTGTTCCAGGAGCGGTTGTTGCTGCATATTGGACCAGGTATAAGCTCTGCCCTTAATGGGTATTTCAGTGAGGTTTTGTTCACGAATAAAATCATTAAAGGTGAACATATCCTGGACATTCCCACCAGGTTTGTTGTGGTTATCAGGCGAACGAATGTAGTTAAAGTCACCGAGGATAAGCCAGTCTTCAGCGACAGGGATATCCAAATCAAACAACCACCTAGTGAAAGACGTACGAAGATCACCTTGACAGGGGCCATACATATTGACGAGTTTCCAACAGTGATTAGATTGCGTGGAGGTAAATTCAACTCCTAACGCAAATTGCTCAGACATGAAAACCCTGCCCGTGAAAACACTACTGTTCCAGATCGTAATTATGCCACCCGAAGCGCCGTGTGAGGGAATATACGCAAATTGATCAAAAAGTCGCGGGCATAAAGATTTGAGAATGGCAGCGTCAAAAGAAGGCATCTTAGATTCTTGTAGGCAAATCACCGCGAAACCACTAGTCTGGATCGCATTACTAAGCGGTAAATGTTTCTCAGGTGCATTAAGACCGCGCACATTCCAGCAGAGTACATTCCAGTTGCGCAAAAGCATCGATAAACGAAAAGTTCAGAGGACTGCAGAAGATAAAAGAGAAACCCACCTAATCCTCGGAGCTCATCAACGGGCACCGCACAAAGGTTAACGCCAATGGCCTGCATGGTGGGGATGGGCGTTGGTGGTGGGATCGAATCATCATCATCAACTCCGGTACAGCAGCAGCAGTGGAATCCACAGGAGTATCTTCAGTAGACTCCAAAGCAGAGGGGATGACACAAGGCTTGACTCTGGACTTGGACTGGCGAGTATCAAAGGCGAGATTGACCCGGAAACCATCATACTTATTGTTTCTAGTGCTTCTACGCAGAGTTGCAGTGTCAATTGGGGCTAACATCTTGCCTTTCCTCTGTTTCAGGCCTTGTGCAGAGTGGGGCAGGGAGCTTGACGATCCTTCCTCAGACAGCGATAGAAGTGGCATTGGTGGCTCTGAAGCATCAGCAGCAAACTGAGTGGGTTGTGGGATCTCACCCATGGAAGGTATCTCAACATTGTCAGTGATCATGGGTTCAGACTGCTCCATGGTGAGGAGCAGAGGAGCAGACGGAGCAGGCAGACTAAGTTGAGCAGGAGAGAGCATCGTCTGGATCGGAGAGATCTGAATATCTTCACCAGAAAGAGACACCTGCACCACCACTTGAACAGAATCATGACAAAAGCCAATGCCCAAGCGCCAGGGACCAAATTGAAGCAACCAGTGGGCGTAGCGCCGAGAAGAGTGTCGCATTCAGCTGTTGGTGAGGGATAGGGTTGGCAAGCAGGAGAGCCATGAGCACATCACCCTGCACAGACAGACCAAAGCGCAGTCCCTGAGGAAGAACATCAACAGATACCGTAAGCACCTCATTGTGGCTCTGAACCTCCGGTGCAGTAACATCATCAAGCAGGAGCAGATCAGCAGAGTGGGTGGCCTCAGAATCTTCAGAGCTCGTGAGCGAGTCATGCCAAGCTTGCAGAGCATTATCAGTGACATTGTTCTCAGGGACAATGCCATCTTGCACCTGCAGACCCTGCGCAGCGAGCCAGGCCTGGAAGTTCATGAGGTATGGTGGCAATTGTGGCAGCGGTGGAGCTGGCGGAGCAGGCCATTCTCCCCATCCAACATGATCATGGTGAGGAGGAGCCGCAGGACCATCGGGCGCACCATTGGGGGGTGTTGCATTCTGCACAAGCCAATTGTGGACCTGTTGCTGATACAGTTGTTCGGCTATCAGGTCAGGGACAAACTGGGGATGAGGATTTCCATCAGGTGGTCGTGGTTCTTCAGCGGCGGGCAGGACCTCTGGAAGTAGCCCATTCCAGTCAATGCTCCTGAGAATGGTGATCTGGACAGTCCAACAGTCCCGTGCACCACCGAGCTGCCAAACCACAAAACTCTTTGGCACCAAACTCAGATTTAGAACTCTCGCCTTAATGAGCATAAAACGACGGTCCTGGCGAGGATTGTACCAAGAAACAAGCAAACCGTACCCATCCAAAGCTTTATTGACATAGTAGTCAGTCTGGTAATCATAGGGGAAACCAAAAAACATCAGCCAGATCTCTCGTCCAAAAGTGGTGGAGCGACGATTGAGAGCTTCATTGTGAGGGACAAATGTGACAAGCAGATCTTCATCCTCAAGTTCTAATGGTGTTGCAACGGCAGTATCACGGATGAATGAATCGACAAATCCAAAGATACCAATCTCGAAAGGGTGGTCACTTACTTCAGTGGTGAACAGCTGGGCTTCTTGAAGCAGAGCATGAACAGCTTGACGAACCTCAGCGCGGCGATGCAGAGGCACATAGGCGCTCGTCTCTGCGATTGCCAAGTAGTCGTGGTTGAGCGGAGGGATAGGGCCTACCACCATCCCACTTTGGACGACTCGATCAGCCGGCCCCGACTCGACGGCGAAGCCCGGCGGCAGGAACGGTACCGGGTTGAGGGTGAAGTTCGCCATGATGGTGGTGCAGAGGAAGGGAGGTTGAGGCGACGGGTGTGACAGAGGTGGCGAATGGCAGGCGCGGTGCGGTGACGATTGAGGAAACCGAGAAGAAGCGGGAGCGTGCGAGGCTATTCTGGTAATATGAGGATTTTTAGGGATCCATTTCCAACGCTCCAGCCAACGTTTCCTTCTACAGGATTGCGCCGCGTGTCCATAGTGGCCACAAGCATCACATCGAACGGCTGATTTGGGTTTGGGTTTATTTTTTATGGGAACAGAGGCCGTGGGGGGACAAGATTGATTGATACTGGAAGGATTCATGACCAAAATTGGTCTAAGCTGCTGTAGAGGAATCCGGGCCGGGCATTTGCTTGCCTTGTGATCAGGTGAGGAGCAATTAATGCAAATCAATCTAGCAGGGCAATCAATCTTCCGGTGCCCCCATTGTAGGCAACGAGCACACAAAACCGCCCAATTAGTAGTGATCAGATCGATCTCATCTTCAGAATACCCAGCTTGGGCCCAATCCAATTTGTAATGGGCCGACAATCGGGGTGGCCAGATTGTATGGGCTGGGGCATATTTGAAAGCCGAGGTAAGAAAGCATTGTGGCGGGCTAGGATAAGACACATTAATGGGACAACTAAAACTGCCCAAACGTAGATACTCAATGTCATTAGAGCCCTCAGATTGTGCTTGACGGCGATATTGCTCAATTAATGAGACCGTTGATGCCTCCTAAATTACCGTTGGCAAATGATCCACTGCCGAAAATGACCCAAATTGAATTTGAATTCCTTGATTGTTCGTTGGGCCCGAGGATGACGATGCCTCCATAGCATGCATGTTGGAGAAAACCATGTGATCAATGGGTTTGAGGGAAAACTTACTCAACTCCTTCATGGATGAAGCTAGAGACGAAGAATCAGAACGTAAAAACCCCAAGTTTGATTTGATAGCCATGGGACGACGAACAACGATCTCAGGTAACTCCTCATCAGCATGCCAACTCAAATTATTCGAGGGCACACGGTTGAACCAGCCATTGAACAGATGGAAATGGCAAATGAAATCCGGCCAAATACGATCCTTAAGCCCATAGATAAAATGGCCAACCTTATTATTGGCAACCGAGAAATGAAAGGCTCGAGGATTAATCTGAAGCACATTGAGGCCAACCCTAAACCCTCCAATGCAACATTGAAGCACAATACCCACAGATTCTTCAGTGAGTGGGAAGGAAGCTGAAGAGAACATGACAACAAGGAAGAACTCCTTGGAGTCTCGAGAGGGGGAGAAATGCACCGTAGAACCAAACTTTCTTCTCACCTGATCTGCAAGGGCTAAGCCAGGAGCAAAATCCCAATGCAGGAGTCCCTCCATCCTGAATCAATCTAGAAAGCGCCATGATTTTTTGTGGAGAAGGTGGGGGAGGAGAGGGAGAGGAGAGGTGGGAGAGGAAGCGCCATCAGGTATTGTTATGTCGCATGTTATTGATGATGCCACTTCTACTATGCATGATACTTATGATGAAACTACTTCTATGCTTGATACTACTGTGCCCCTTGGTGAATTTCTAGATGAACAAATTGCTAGGTCTAGAGAAAGAGAAATTATTGAATTTGAATACAATGATAATAGTGATGATGAGAATATGCCTGCTATTCCTGAGGGTTATCTTTTTGATGTTGAATCTTCTGCAGCTATTTTGGCCTGCCAGGATAGATACGAACTTAAGAGGTTGCTAGTTAAATGGAGTAAAGAATCTCTTAGAGATAGAATGAGACCCGACCCTGCTTTTGCTACTTCACCTATCTGTGTTCCCGATAAGGATTATTATGAATTTTCTGTTGATCCAGATATAATTACTTTGGTTGAATCTGATCCTTTCTATGGCTATGAATCTGAAACTGTTGTGGCACATCTTACTAAGTTAAACGATATAGCCGCCCTGTTTACAAATGATGAGAGATCGCGCTACCTTTATTTACTCAAAATATTTCCGTTCTCATTAAAGGGTGATGCTAAGATATGGTTTAATTCTCTTGATCCTGGTTGTGTGCGTAGTCCCCAGGATATGATTTATTACTTCTCTGCTAAATATTTCCCTGCTCATAAGAAACAAGCTGCTTTGAGGGAAATATACAACTTCGTGCAAATTGAAGAAGAGAGTCTCCCACAAGCTTGGGGGAGGCTTCTCAAGTTACTTAATGCTTTGCTTGATCATCCTCTTAAGAAACCTGAAATACTTGATATCTTTTATAATGGACTAACTGATGCTTCCAGAGACCACCTGGATAGTTGTGCTGGTTCTCTTTTCAGGGAAAGAACACCAAATGAAGCTGAAATTCTATTGAATAATATGTTAACAAATGAAAATATTTGGGCACATCCCGAGCCACCTTCCGAGCCAGTTCCAGAACCAATTACTGAGCCTATTCCTAAACCAACTCCAAAGAAGAGAGGTGTTCTATTTATCAGTCCCAAAGATATGCAAGAGGCAAAGAAATCTATGAAAGAAAAAGGTAGTAAAGCTAAAGATGTTAAGAATTTACCTCCTATTGAAGAAATACACGGTCTTAATTTACCGCCTGTTGAAGAAGTATATGATCTCAATTCCTTATTCACTGAAGAACCTCCTGATCCCGATATCCCGACATAGGTAGTAAAGGTAAATTCTCTCTATAGATATGATAAAGCTAAAGTCCCTCCTACTAAAATTGCTAGTCAGTGCTTGGATGAGTTTGATGACTTTATGTTTAGGCAAGATGACTTTAATGCTTATTTTGGTAGACAATTAAAACAGAATACCTTTATGATTAAACGCTTGGGTGATTTTATGGCTAATATTAGAGGTGAACTTAAACTTGTTAGCAAACATGCTTCCATGGTTACCACTCAAGTAGAACAAGTACTTAAAGCTTAGAAAGAAGTGCTTGATGAAATGAATACTAAGAAAAATGATTATGCTGTTAGAGTGGCTACTAGAACTGGTAGAATGACTCAGGAACCTTTGTATCCTGAAGGCCACCCTAAGAGAATCGATCAAGATTCTTAGAGAAATAATATTGATGTACCTAGTTCTTCTAAAAGGAAGAAAAAGAAAAATGATAGGACTTTGCAAACTTCTAGTGAACCTATTGATGAACCACCTAAGAATCCAAATGATATCTCTATGTCTGATGCTGAAACACAATCTGGTAATGAACATGAACCTAGTGAAAATATTAATGATGATGTTCATGATGATGCTCAACCTAGTAATGACAATGATGTAGAAGTTGAACCTGCTGTTGATCTTGATAACCCACAATCAAGGAATCAATGTTATGATAAAAGAGACTTCATTGCTAGGAAACATGGTAAAGAAAGGGAACCATGGGTTCAGAAACCCATGCCTTTTCCTCCGAAACCATCCAAGAAAAAGGATGACGAGGATTTTGAGCGCTTTGCACAAATGATTAGATCCATCTTTTTGCGTATGCGATTAACTGATGTGCTCATAACAAATCCTTATGCTAAGTATATGAAGGATATCATTACTAAAAAAGAAAGATACCGAAAGCTGAAATTTCCACCATGCTTGCTAATTATACTTTTAAGGGTGGAATACCAAAGAAACTTGGAGATCCAGGAGTACCTACTATACCATGCTCCATTAAGAGAAATTATGTTAAAACTGTTTTATGTGATCTTGGAGCAGGTGTTAGTGTTATGCCTCTCTCTTTATATCGTAGACTGGACTTGAACAAGTTGACACCTACTGAAATATCTTTGCAAATGGCTAATAAATCAACTGCTATACCTGTCGGTATTTGTGAGGATGTGCCTGTTGTGGTTGCAAACATTGCTATTTTAACGGACTTTGTTATTCTTGATATTACCGAGGATGATAGTATGTCTATTATTCTTGGAAGACCTTTCCTTAATACTGCAGGGGCTGTTATTGATTGCAACAAAGGCAATGTCGCTTTTCATGTTAATGGTAATGAGCACACGGTACACTTTCCGAGGAAACAAACTCAAGTTTATAGTATCAACTCTATTGAAAAAATTTCATCGATTATATTTGGAGGTTTTGAATTTCCTCTCCCTACTGTCAAGAAAAAGTATGATATTCTTATTGTTGGGGATTTCCATATCCCCGTTGAGGTTACTTAGTGTTATTCGAAATTTCTCCGGTTCCGTGATTATTCGGAATGAGTTTGTTAACAAGACTTGATCAACCTTGTTAGTGGGTTCATTTTGATGATCACGAGATGGATGAAACTAGAAGCACAACCTTCTGTACCCTCTTTATATTTTCTGTTATTTAGTAGAAATAAAGTAAAATAGTATTTTTTTCTGTCCATTTCCTGACTTATCCGTGCAATATAAAAATATCCCGAAAATAAAAGTCCTCAGAATGCCATGCCAATTTAATATGATTTTTTCGGGAATATTTGAGGATTTACTATGCAAAAATTACCGCGGGGGGAGCTGCCACCTAGCCACGAGAGTGAAGGGCGCGCCCCCTGCCTCGTGGGCCCATGGTGGCCCTCCTCCACTTATCCCTGCACCCATCTTCTTCCTCTGCCTCACACAAGCACGAAAAACCAACTCAAGCACGAGTTCCAGCCCCCGTTGTTGTGATTTTCGATCTCCTTGCTCAAAGCACCTCTCGCAAAACTGCTTGGGGAGATTGCTCCTTGGTATCTGACTCCTCCATTGGTCCAATTAGTTTTTGTTCTAGTGCTTTATTCATTGCAAATTTGTCCTGCATAGGTGACCATGCTCTTGAGCTTGCATGTCAAATTTATATGGTTCCAAGTAGTTCTAATGCTTGATATAGGCTCTAGGCACTTGTGGGAGTTGTTGCTATCAATTTTATTGAAGTTGGTTCACTTTTATTTGAAGTTACGAAAAATTTCAGAAATTTTTCAGAGGAAACAATATGTTTAGGAAGATGTTCCAAGGTGGTTCTTCAAGGAAGCAAGGTCCCAGGCTTGTAATGTGTGATGCTGACGAGGAACCACCAAGAGACGCTCCTGTGAGGCCCTGTGAATGGCCTTCGGAAAATTTTATGAATCAAGCGGGAATCAAAGAAGAATTTAGAGCATATTTGCGTAACGCCGGTCTTGAGGACTTTGAAGCTGACAAATGCCCCTAGTATCATGATCTCACAAGTTCATTTCTGAGGAGGTTTGAGTTTTCATCTTCGCGTAATTCTCCTTCAGTCATGTTTGACCTTTATGACAAATCTTATACCATGGACTTAGAGGATTTCACTTTTACTTGCAAACTTCCATCTTGGGGTAGTGTCAGGGATCCCCCTAAATCTGAATATAGAGACTTTTTGCTAAAATAACTATGGGGGAATCTAGAGATATAACACAAGCTACTATATGGAGCGTTCATTTTCCCGCTATACATTATTTTGCTCTCTTCATAGGTAGATGCATAAATGCTAAGGATGAAGCATGTCACATGTGTGCACCTGATCTCAATATTCTCAGAAGTGCTGTGTTAGGGGACCAATCTTATCATATGGGAGCCATTGTAGCTCGTAGGTTGCATCGTAATAGATATAACGGAGATTTCTTTGGAGGAATTTATGCAACCCGCTTAGCTAATTTTCTTGAGATAGACATTCGTGAGGGTGATATGGAGTTACCTCCTACTTATTTAGATTTTGATTCTATGGTCTCCCACCAGCTTGTTGAGAGGACTGAACTACCTCTCCAGTATCGATTAATCTTTAACAAACGGCATGTTGTCCGTATTACTCTTCCTGCTCCTGCCTTCTTTGATTCTCAGACAAAAGGAAGATACATTATTACCAGAGAGGAGGCAGATGAGTACGAGAGGAGAGCGGAGGCTGCTCGACGCCACGCTACAGCTCAGGCGGCGGTAGCCGCTGCATCGCAGTATGACCCCAGTTTCACCTACGGGTATCCGCCAGGCTATCCCTGGCAATAGACCAACTTAGGCCAAAAGCCTAAGCTTGGGGGAGTACGTATTTCCCACCGACATTACATTCATGTTCACACACACTCATTGCTAGATGTCGGTGCTCATACTCTTTCACTGTAATATCCATCCTAGTTTATTTGCTTTTTCCTACTTTCTTCTTGTGTGTTTAATAAACCTTAAGAAAAAACAAAAAAATTAGTAATAATTTATTTCTTTGTTGTAGTAATTAAAAAGAAAACCCAAAAATATTTCCCGTTCTTCTTTTGCTTGTTGGGAGCTTTCCCGTGTAAATAGTTTTTATTTCTTTTCTTTTCTTTGGGGGTCAGTAGGCGAAGACTATATTGAAAATGCTTAGTGGCTCTTATATGCATGATTGTTTATTTAACTTAGAGCCCATATTACTTCTCTTCTCTCTTGAGTTGAATGCTTGCAGATTCCAGCTTAGTCCAATGCATGTGCACTCTTATTATTATACACATCATTCGGTCGTGCAAGTGAAAGGCAATAATGATGATATATGATGGACTTATTGGGATGAGAAAAGCTGGTATGAACTCAACCTCTCTTGTTTTTGTAAATATGATGATTCATCGTTCCTGAGTCAGCTATTATGAAGTAAACATATTTGCAATGACATTTAGAGATTATAGTTGCTTGTGCCATGCTTGATTAGCTATGAGTTATAATGGTTTACCTTGCGTGCCAACATGCTATTAGAATGATTATGATGTGGTATGATGGGATGGTATCCTCCTTTAAATGAATTGGGTGACTAGACTTGGCACATGTTCATGCATGTAGTTGAATCAACTCAACATAGCCTTCATGATATTTATGTTCATGGTAGATTATATCCTACTCATGCTTGTATTCGGTGTAAATTAATTTTAATGCATGTTTACGACTGTTATCGCTCTCTCGGTTGGTCGCTTCCCAGTCTTTTGCTAGCCTTCACTTGTACTAAGCGGGAATACTGCTTGTGCATCCAAACTCCTTAAACCCCAAAGTTGTTCCATATGAGTCCACTATACCTACCTATATGCGGTATTTACCTGCCGTTCCAAGTAAATTTGTATGTGCCAAACTCTAGACCTTCAAATAAACATTCTGTTTTGCATGCTCGAATAGCTCATATATCAACTAGGGCTGCCCTTATCTTCCGTGTTAGGCGGGTTATTCTCAAGATGAGTGGACTCCGCTCCTCATTCACGAGAAAATGGCTGGTGAGGGAGTCCTGGACTAGGGGGTGTCCGGATAGCCGGACTATCATCATCGGCCGGACTCCAAGACTATGAAGATACAAGATTGAAGACTTCGTCCCGTGTCCGGATGGGACTTTCCTTGGCATGGAAGGCAAGCTTGGCGATACAGATATGTAGATCTCCTACCATTGTAACCGACTCTGTGTAACCCTAGCCCTCTCCGGTGTCTATATAAACCGGAGGGTTTTAGTCCGTAGGACGAACAACTATTACAACAATCATACCATAGGCTAGCTTCTAGGGTTTAGCCTCCTTGATCTCGTGGTAGATCCACTCTTGTACTACCCATATCATCAATATCAATCAAGCAGGAGTAGGGTTTTACCTCCATCGAGAGGGCACGAACCTGGGTAAAAACATCGTGTCCCTTGTCTCCTATTACCATCCACCTAGACGCACAGTTCGGGACCCCCTACCCGAGATCCGCCGGTTTTGACACCGACATTGGTGCTTTCATTGAGAGTTCCTCTGTGTCGTCACCGATAGGCTTGATGGCTTCTTCAATCAACAACAACGTAGTCCAGGGTGAGACTTTTCTCCCCGGACAGATCTTCGTGTTCGGCGCTTTGCACTGCGGGCCATTTGCTTGGCCATCTGGAGCAGATCAAAAGCTACGCCCCTGGCCATCAGGTTAGGTTTGGAAGCCTAAACTTCACGGCTGACATCCGTGGAGGCTTGATCTTCGACGGATTCGAGCCACAGCTGAGCGCGCCGCACTGTCACGATGGGCACGATTTAGCTCTGCCACCGGACAGTACCCTGGAGGCCGCACATGAGTCCGCTCTGACCCATAGTTCGGAGCCGACCGCGCAGATCGAGGACAGGTGGCTGGACACCGCCTCGGGGGCTGCAACTTCTACAGCGATGGAGCCGAATACTGACCTTGTCCTTTGCAAAGCTCGTGACTCCGAGGTGCCGGACTCATCGCCGGACTCCGAACCTCCTGCGCCCCTGCCAATCGAATCCGATTGGGCGCCGATCATGGAATTCACCGCTACGGACATCTTTCAGCACTCACCCTTTGGCGGCATCCTGAATTCGCTAAAGTATCTCTCATTATCAGGAGAGCCCTGGCCGGACTGCGGTCAGGATGGTTGGGATGCGGACAACGGAGAAATTCAAAGCCCACTCACCACCCACTTTGTAGCCACTGTCGACGATCTAACCGACATGCTAGACTATGACTCCGAAGACATCGACGATATGGACAACGATGCCGGAGACGACCAAGAAACAGCGCCTACGGGGCACTGGAAAGCCACCTCAATTCATGATATATATATATGGTGGACACCCCAAAAGTGAGCGATAACGAGGAACAACGGGACGCGGCGAACGATAATTCCCCCGAAAAACAACCAAAACAGTGACGCAAGTGCCGCCCCAAGTCCCGCCTCGATAACAACAGCACTCATAATGACCCAGCCATAGAGCAGGGCAAACCAGTGGGCGACGAACATGCAACCAAGCAACCATCCAAACAGGATGAATCGGATAATCAACTCATCCTCGGCGAAAACAACAGTCCAGACGATCTCACGCCGGACACACCACCGGAGCATAAGAACCTTCAAAAAAGGCTTGTCGCCACTGCAAGAAGTTTGAAGAAGGAGAAACGGAAGCTCAAAACAGCGGAAGACATACTCAGAATGAGGTGGAGCAAAGTACTCAAGACCGCGGACAAATATGGCAATAGCCACAAAACAAAGAGCTACCCGAAGCGCAAGCTGCTGCCCGAATTCGACGAGGAGGCCGTAGAGCCCCCACAATCAAAAAGCAAAAAGGCCGCCTGGCCGGATAGACGACCAGATGACAGGCCAAGAGCGGCAAGCGGCGCCGCACATAAGCCAGCACATGACACGCATAAAGATCCTCGCAAAACGGATGACCCGGTTAGGTCCATTTATGGGCCAAAGAAGAGGGCCCCAGGAAGCAACACAACACGCCGAGTGCTCGAAGATAACGGCACACCTAAATACAGGGGCGCCACACACCCACTATGTTTCACCGATGAGGTGTTGGATCATGAATTTCCAGCGGGGTTCAAACCCGTAAACATAGAGGCATACAACGGAACAACAGACCCCAGAGTCTGGATTGAGGATTACATCCTGCACATACACATGGCTAGAGGAGACGATCTCCAGCCATAAAATATCTACCCCTCAAGCTCAAAGGGCCAGCTCGGCATTGGCTCAAAAGCCTCCCAGAAAATACCATTGGAAGTTGGGAAGAGCTCGAGGACGCGTTTAGAGCAAATTTTCAGGGGACTTATGTCCGCCCTCCGGATGCAGATGATTTAAATCACATAAATCAACAGCCCGAAGAGTCAGCGTGCAAATTCTGGAACAGGTTCCTCACAAAAAAGAACCAAATAGTCGACTGTCCGGACGCCAAAGCCTTAGCAGCTTTTAAACATAGTGTCCGAGACGAATGGCTCGACAGACACCTCGGCCAAGAGAAGCCGAGAACAATGGCCGCGCTAACAAGACTCATGACCCGCTTTTGCGCGGGGGAAGACAGCTGGCTAGCAAGATGCAGCACCAGCGACCCAAGTACATCCGAGATCAGAGATGGAAACGGAAAATCACGGCGCAGAAAGGACCAGCGCCGAAATAAAGAAAAGAGCCCAAAGAACACGGCGGTCAACGCCGGATTCAAAAGCTCGCGGCTGAACAATAACACACTGCCTCTTAAGGACAACAGTGACGAGCTATCCAACCTAAACAAAATTTTGGATCGGATATGTCAAATCCACAGTACCTCTGGGAGGCCTGCAAACCACACCCACCGAGATTGTTTGGTCTTCAGACAGTCCGGCTGACTAAACGCCAAACACAAGGGGCTCAACGCGCCAAGCGAGGATGACGATGAACCCCACCAGCAGAGCGCCGGAAAACAAAAGACTTTCCCACAAGAAGTCAAAATAGTAAACTCACTTCATGTGATAATACGGAACAACAGTGCGGCACCCGCCAAAGTAGGTGTCGCACAGTCCACCCCAGCGGAACCTCGAGATTGGATGTCAAAACCAATTACTTTCGACCACCTGGACTATTCCAGAAGTATTTGAAACGCAGGATGGACTGCTCTGATATTGGATCCTATAATCGACGGACTACAATTTACACAAGTCCTAATGGATGGCGGCAGCGATTTAAACCTGCTATATCCGGACACAATCCGCAAGTTGGGGATAGACCCTACTAAAATTCGCCATAGCTGCACTTCCTTCAAAGGAGTGACGCAAGGCCCTTACGCCAGGTGCACAGGCTCCTTACTACTAGAAGTTGTGTTCGGATCACCCGACAACTTCAGACGCGAAAAGCTAATCTTTCATGTCGCCCCATTCAAAAGTAGCCATCAGGCACTATTGGGACGTGAAGCTTTTGTCCGCTTTAACGCAATACCACACTACGCGTCTCTTACACTTAAAATGCCCGGTCCACGCGGCATCATCTCATTAAAAGGTCATTCAAGACCCCGGACACGGCTAGGCTAGTCCGGAATAAATAAACTAGGGGCTCCCTAGCCGCACACCCCTTCACAAGGGGCTGCGTGTATGAGCAATAAAGAGCCAACAAAAGCTCAACTTCATTCCTTTATTCATACTATGTTTTAAATACATTTTTTCACACGATTTCTTTTCAAACTAAGTTCCTCTCTTTCATAGATGAACAGCGTGTCACACCCATCCAGGATACAGGACAACGGAGACACAGGCACAGACGTCCAGTGGGGACCCGTTGCAAGGATTCTTTTCAGATTAAGACCCTGCGTAAACCTTTTTTACTGTCTCTTGTTGCTATACATCCCCTGGTTTCTCATCATAACCAGAGAGGAGGCTGATGTTTTGGCATCGGCCACGTCAGAGGATCTCGTGTGTACCTGGACACTAGGTGCTTAGGGCATTGATCTGCCCGTCATCATAAAGACCGAACACCTCAGGGAGTGTTCGGCGTCTCGAGTTAGGCCTTATATGCATCAGCTCCGAATCATGTCTTTGGTCAAATGTTGGGTTTGCCCGGCTCCTGTGTTTTGCTGCCTTACGTTCCGTATCATCGGCTAACGCGGCACCAGGAAAACTACTGCGATTGTGCCCCGGTTCGGCCGGGCGAGCACCTCAGTAGAGAAAGCCGAAAACTGACTGTCATGATGTAGCGAGAGACTGGTCAACCACTCGATCGACCTCTGGAATGTTTAGAATTCCTCCGCTTTGACGAAGGACCGCTTCCCGGTCAGGCACACATGCGCCCCAAATCCGGAGAGCGCGGTGCCCCTAGGGGCTATATCGTAGCCCCACCTTCGAACTCCTATGGCTAAGTGAAAGTGATAAAGCATTATAGTCCGGTTGCCTCGTTTGCTACGCTACCACCTCCTTCACAGGACCAAGACGTTGGATTAAGTGTGAAAATGCGCTATTTCACAAACACCCCCGCACCATGTGCGTGGGGGCTGAAGCCGAAGACTGCCATCTTTCAGGTTATACACAAGTATACATTAACGGGCGCACAGGAGATATTTCAATACTTGAACGCACAAGTACAAAAAGCGCTAATATTATAAATATCGTTTTACAAACCATAAAGATCATTTGAACATGACATTTTTTGAGCACTGCGACTCTATTACACGAGCACCACGCGGAACTTCCCCAAAATAGTGCTCGGCGGGTAACCGGCTCTCGTCCGAACCCCGGGTTGCAACAGCGGTGGCATCCATTTCCGTCCAGTATGTCTTCACACGGGCGAGGGCCATCCGTGCACCCTCTATGCAGGCCGACCGCTTCATCGCCTTTATATGCGGCACCGCCCCAATGAATTGCTGCAATAAGCCGAAATAACTCTTCGTCTTGGGCCTATCCGGCCAGACATGAGCCACGATATCCGTCATGGCAAGTCCGGACAATCTATTCAGCTCAGCCCACTTAGCCAACCGATCGATCAGCGGAAGTGAACGCTCCGGACTATGGAATTGAGACCAAAAAAGCTCTTCCGTCTCGTGATCCTTTTGACTTCGGAAGTGCACAACAGCATCTGCCGCACTCGCCGCTAAATCCATATAAGGATCCTCCGGACCCCACAGCTGGCCAAGCTGAGCATACTTCGGATCTGTAAACCTCCTGCGCAGCAGGAAGGGCTTGCCAGCCGCAATATCCCCGGCCTGGCGCAGCTCCTCCTTTATAGCCCTCATTGCAGAACGGGCATCCTTGGCTTCGGCGGTGGCCTTCCTCAGGTCTTCTTGCTCCACTCGGCGTTCTTTTTCAAGAACCTCATGGCGGTCGGTAACATCTTTCAACTTCACGGCCATTTCGGCCATCTCCTCCCTGCTTCGGCAGTAAGCAGCCCTTTCGGCTTCTAGCTCTTCGGCCGCCCTCGAGGCAGCCGCATCACTCCTTCTGGTCTGCTCCTTGGCTAGAGCAAGTTCTGCCCGAAGGCCCTCCACAGCAGCGGCACCATCTGCATTAAGCACACATGTTGTAAGGAGTGGGCTTCAGCTCCCTTACTAGGTGACCACGGAGAAACAACCTACCTTGTGACTCGTCAAGTCGCTTATTGACCAGCGCAATGTCCGCATCCGCAACGTCGAGTTGTCGCTTTAGTTCGGCAACTCGATCAGTCCAGCTGGCCACCGAACTATCCGCCACCTGCATAGGAAAGGCGAAAATTAATACCTGCGATTTTGATCCTCGGCACGCTTTTGCTTTCGACAACATACCGAGTCTCAGGGGCTACTATCTATATAGGGCGCACTTTATGTGTAAAATTGTCAAAAGGTATGTCATTTTTACGTACCTCAAACCCTGCCAGCAAACTTCTGACGGCATCATGCAACCCGCCTTCGGCGGACGAAATTCTTCCAATCACCATACTCATCAATGTACGGTGACCTTCTGAGATAGACGCCCTCTCAAGCAGATCTTTCAGCTCCCCCGGGCGCACACCAGTTGGTGCCGAACTCTCCGGCGCTGTCGGGCTCGGGGATACCCTCTGTGATGACACCTCAGGTTCGTCCGCCCTACCTGACGGTGCTGCAGATGGAGGCGTCTCGCTCTCCATCATCTCCGGGCGAAGGTCCCCCGAAGACGAGCTCATCTGAGAAGGACGGAGATCCGAACTACAAGGTAAAAACTTCGGTTATCCTCAGAAGCAAAAATAGGGATGTCTCTTATTACAGAAACCCCCCTTTTTCTATTTACGGCTCGCTGGAGGGCTGATTCCTTAGGGGAGATAGTGCGGCCGGGGCCTCCCCGGACGCAGGACCGTCTGGTGAAGATCTCTTCCCCCACTTCGAGGCCTTGGCCTCCGGGTTTTCGGAAGCAGTCCTCTTCTCCCCTTGGAAGGAGGGATTCTCGATTCCCCCTTTCTCAAAAGCCTCCTTGGTAGAGGCGGTAGTGTCCCTGTTCTCCCCTTCGCCTTCCTCTGAAGGCGCAACCTTCAGCTTCCTGACCAGCACGGGATCCGGCACGGTCTCCGGGAGGGGGGCCGGATACCGTAGCAGTTTCGCTTGCGCTATCCACTCCTATTCAAGAGACGACGGGTTAAAAAGAAAATTCAAGAAGGCGCAAACAAACGGTGTGTACGGACGCAGGGCCACTTACCTGAGCATCCGGTCAATTCCGGACACATCTCCTGTGATCCGAAGAACAATTTATACATCTCCACGGGTGTCGTACCCATGAATTGTTGGAGAGCTCGTGGCCCCTCCGGATTCAATTCCCACATGCGGAGGGGGCGACGCTTGCAGGGCAGAAGACATCGAATCAGCATAACCTGCATCACCATGACCAGATTGATCTCCCTCTCTTGGAGGTCTCGAATCCGGCCCTGCAATAGGGGTACGTCCTTTGACGGCCCCCAGTTGAGCCCTTGGTTGACCCACGACATCAGCCGCTGTGGAGGGCCCGAGCGAAAGATGGGCGGTGGCTTCTGCCTGCTGCCCCTAGGAGCGGTAATATAGAACCACTCCTGTTGCCACAAGCCGAGTTCCTCCTGGAAAGATCCCTCGGGCCATGGAGCACCGACCCTTCTGCTTACGACCGCCCCGCCGCACTCTACTTGACGCCCCTCGATCATCTTCGGCTCCACGTTGAAGGTCTTGAGCCACAAACCGAAGTGGGGAGTAGTGCGGAGGAAGGCTTCGCAGACGACGATGAATGATGAGATTTGGACGATGGACTCCGGAGCCAGGTCATGGAATTCCAACCCATAGTAAAACATGAGCCCTCTCACAAAAGGATCCGTCGGGAAGCCTAAACCCCGACGGAGGTGGGACACGAACACGACACTCTCGCCGGGCTCGGGAGTTGGAATGACTTGCCCTTTGGCGGGCAACCTATGCGAAATATCGCAGGTCAGGTACCTGGCTTCTCGCAGCTTTAGCACGTCCTCTTCCGTGACGGAGGAGGGCATCCACCGGCCTTGTAGGTCGGAGCCGGACATTGTTGAAGGTCCGAAGCGCTCGAATCTGGGACTCTGGGTGTTGGAACTCGGGCGAGGAGTAGATTCGATTGAGGATTGACGAAAAGAAACGAGCCTTGGTATCATTATAAAGAGGGAGAATACCAAGAGCCGTCCTTGTAACTGTTTGGGACTCACCTTCGATAGAGGAGGTGTGGCAACGAGCACGGTTGGGTTACCCACGTCCGTATTGATGGGAATCCTGGAATAAGGGGAACACGATCTCTGCTTCGACAAGACGTGCCAAGGAAACCGCTTCGCTAAACGCGCTAAGGTGGTATAGTAAAAATGATTCAAGTACAGGCTTGGTAGTGGTGTGACATCATGCCACAAAATACGTCAGCAGATTGAACTTGTATACATATTATTCTCTCTACGGTGGAATGTGGAATTTATTTTGCAGAGCCGGACACTATCCTAGTGTTCACAAATCTTCTATGAATTATTCGGAGGAAGAACCCGCCTTGCAATGCCGAACAATATGCGCGCCGGACTCATCGTCATTGAAGCCTGGTTCAGGGGCTACTGAGGGAGTCCTGGACTAGGGGGTGTCCGGATAGCCGGACTATCATCATCGGCCGGACTCCAAGACTATGAAGATACAAGATTGAAGACTTCGTCCCGTGTCCGGATGGGACTTTCCTTGGCGTGGAAGGCAAGCTTGGCGATACGGATATGTAGATCTCCTACCATTGTAACCGACTCTGTGTAACCCTAGCCCTCTCCGGTGTCTATATAAACCGGAGGGTTTTAGTCCGTAGGACGAACAACTACTACAACAATCATACCATAGGCTAGCTTCTAGGGTTTAGCCTCCTTGATCTCGTGGTAGATCCACTCTTGTACTACCCATATCATCAATATCAATCAAGCAGGAGTAGGGTTTTACCTCCATCGAGAGGGCCCGAACCTGGGTAAAAACATCGTGTCCCTTGTCTCCTATTACCATCCACCTAGACGCACAGTTCGGGACCCCCTACCCGAGATCCGCCGGTTTTGACACCGACATTGGTGCTTTCATTGAGAGTTCCTCTGTGTCGTCACCGATATGCTTGATGGCTTCTTCAATCAACAACAACGCAGTCCAGGGTGAGACTTTTCTCCCCGGACAGATCTTCGTGTTCGGCGCTTTGCACTGCGGGCCATTCGCTTGGCCATCTGGAGCAGATCGAAAGCTACGCCCCTGGCCATCAGGTTAGGTTTGGAAGCCTAAACTTCACGGCTGACATCCGCGGAGGCTCGATCTTCGACGGATTCGAGCCACAGCCGAGCGCGCCACACTGTCACGATGGGCATGATTTAGCTCTGCCACCGGACAGTACCCTGGAGGCCGCACATGAGTCCGCTCTGACCCATAGTTCGGAGCCGACCGCGCAGATCGAGGACAGGTGGCTGGACACCGCCTCAGGGGCTGCAACTTCTACAGCGATGGAGCCGAATACTGACCTTGTCCTTTGCAAAGCTCGTGACTCCGAGGTGCCGGACTCGTCGCCGGACTCCGAACCTCCTGCGCCCCTGCCAATCGAATCCGATTGGCCGCCGATCATGGAATTCACCGCTACGGACATCTTTCAGCACTCACCCTTTGGCGGCATCCTGAATTTGCTAAAGTATCTCTCGTTATCAGGAGAGCCCTGGCCGGACTGCGGTCAGGATGGTTGGGATGCGGACGACGGAGAAATTCAAAGCCCACTCACCACCCACTTTGTAGCCACTGTCGACGATCTAACCGACATGCTAGACTACGACTCCGAAGACATCGACGATATGGACAACGATGCCAGAGACGACCAAGAAACAGCGCCTACGGGGCACTGGAAAGCCACCTCAATTCATGATATATATATATGGTGGACACCCCAAAAGGGAGCGATAACGAGGAACAACGGGACGCGGCGAACGATAATTCCCCCGAAAAACAACCAAAACGGTGACGCAAGCGCCGCCCCAAGTCCCACCTCGATAACAACAGCACTCATAATGACCCAGCCATAGAGCAGAGCAAACCAGTGGGCGACGAACAACCAAGCAACCATCCAAACAGGATGAATCGGATAATCAACTCATCCTCGGCGAAAACAACAGTCCAGACGATCTCACGCCGGACACACCACCGGAGCATAAGAACCTTCAAAAAAGGCTTGTCTCCACTGCAAAGAGTTTGAAGAAGGAGAAACGGAAGCTCAAAACAGCGGAAGACATACTTAGAATGAGGTGGAGCAAAGTACTCAAGACCGCGGACAAATATGGCAATAGCCACAAAACAAAGAGCTACCCGAAGCGCAAGCTGCTGCCCGAATTCGACGAGGAGGCCGTAGAGCCCCCACAATCAAAAAGCAAAAAGGCCGCCTGGCCGGATAGACGACCAGATGACAGGCCAAGAGCGGCAAGCGGCGCCGCACATAAGCCAGCACATGACACGCATAAAGATCCTCGCAAAATGGATGACCCGGTTAGGTCCATTTATGGGCCAAAGAAGAGGGCCCCAGGAAGCAACACAACACGCCGAGTGCTCGAAGATAACGGCACACCTAAATACAGGGGCGCCGCACACCCACTATGTTTCACCGATGAGGTGTTGGATCATGAATTTCCAGCGGGGTTCAAACCCGTAAACATAGAGGCATACAACGGAACAACAGACCCCGGAGTCTGGATTGAGGATTACATCCCGCACATACACATGGCTAGAGGAGACGATCTCCACGCCATAAAATATCTACCCCTCAAGCTCAAAGGGCCAGCTCGGCATTGGCTCAAAAGCCTCCCAGAAAATACCATTGGAAGTTGGGAAGAGCTCGAGGACGCGTTTAGAGCAAATTTTCAGGGGACTTATGTTCGCCCTCCGGATGCAGATGATTTAAGTCACTTAAATCAACAGCCCGAAGAGTCAGCGTGCAAATTTCGGAACAGGTTCCTCACGAAAAAGAACCAAATAGTCGACTGTCCAGACGCCGAAGCCTTAGCAGCTTTTAAACATAGTGTCCGAGATGAATGGCTCGCCAGACACCTCGGCCAAGAGAAGCCGAGAACAATGGCCGCGCTAACAAGCCTCATGACCCGCTTTTGCGCGGGGGAAGACAGCTGGCTAGCAAGATGCAGCACCAGCGACCCAAGTACATCCGAGATCAGAGATGGAAACGGAAAATCACGGTGCAGAAAGGACAAGCGCCGAAATAAAGAAAAGAGCCCAAAGAACACGTAGGTCAACGTCGGATTCAAAAGCTCGCGGCTGAACAATAAAACACTGCCTCTTAAGGACAACAGTGAGGAGCTATCCAACCTAAACAAAATTTTGGATCGGATATGTCAAATCCACAGTACCTCTGGGAGGCCTGCAAACCACACCCACCGAGATTGTTTGGTCTTCAGACAGTCCGGCCGACTAAACGCCAAACACAAGGGGCTCAACGCGCCAAGCGAGGATGACGATGAACCCCACCAGCAGAGCACCGGAAAACAAAAGACTTTCCCACAAGAAGTCAAAATAGTAACCTCACTTCATGTGATAATACGGAACAACAGTGCGGCACCCGCCAAAGTAGGTGTCGCACAGTCCACCCTAGCGGAACCTCGAGATTGGATGTCAAAACCAATTACATTCGACCACCTGGACTATTCCAGAAGTATTCGAAATGCAGGATGGACTGCTCTGATATTGGATCCTATAATCGACGGACTACAATTTACACAAGTCCTAATGGATGGCGGCGGCGATTTAAACCTGCTATATCCGGACACAATCTGCAAGTTGGGGATAGACCCTACTAAAATTCGCCATAGCCGCACTTCCTTCAAAGGAGTGACGCAAGGCCCTTACGCTAGGTGCACGGGCTCCTTACTACTAGAAGTTGTGTTCGGATCACCCGACAACTTCAGACGCGAAAAGCTAATCTTTCATGTCGCCCCATTCAAAAGTAGCCATCAGGCACTATTGGGACGTGAAGCTTTTGTCCGCTTTAACGCAATACCACACTACGCGTCTCTTGCACTTAAAATGCCCGGTCCACGCGGCATCATCTCATTAAAAGGTCGTTCAAGACCCCGGACACGGCTAGGCGAGTCCGGAATAAATAAACTAGGGGCTCCCTAGCCGCACACCCCTTCACAAGGGGCTGCGTGTATGAGCAATAAAGAGCAAACAAAAGCTCAACTTCATTCCTTTATTCATACTATGTTTTAAATACATTTTTCACACGATTTCTTTTCAAACTAAGTTCCTCTCTTTCATAGATGAACAGCATGTCACACCCGTCCAGGATACAGGACAACGGAGACACAGGCGCGGACATGCAGTAGGGACCCGTTGCAAGGATTCTTTTCAGATTAAGACCCTGCGTAAACCTTTTTTACTGTCTCTTGTTGCTATACATCCCCTGGTTTCTTATCATAACCAGAGAGGAGGCTGACGTTTTGGCATCGGCCGCGTCAGAGGATCTCGTATGTACCTGGACACTAGGGGCTTAGGGCATTGATCTGCCCGTCATCATAAAGACCGAACACCTCAGGGAGAGTTCGGCGTCTCGAGTTAGGCCTTATATGCATCAGCTCCGAATCATGTCTTTGGTCAAATGTTGGGTTTACCCGGCTCCTGTGTTTTGCTGCCTTACGTTCCGTATCATCGGCTAATGCGGCACCAGGAGAACTACTGCGATTGTGCCCCGGTTCGGCCGGGCGAGCACCTCAGTAGAGAAAGCCGAAAACTGACTGTCATGATGTAGCGAGAGACTGGTCAACCACTCGATCGACCTCTGGAATGTTTAGAATTCCTCCGCTTTGACGAAGGACCGCTTCCCGGTCAGGCACACATGCGCCCCAAATCCGGAGAGCGCGGTGCCCCTAGGGGCTATATCGTAGCCCCACCTTCGAACTCCTATGGCTAAGTGAAAGTGATAAAGCATTATAGTCCGGTTGCCTCGTTTGCTATGCTACCAACTCCTTCACAGGACCAAGACGTTGGATTAAGTGTGAAAATGCGCTATTTCGCAAACACCCCCGCACCATGTGCGTGGGGGCTGAAGCCGAAGACTGCCATCTTTCAGGTTATACACAAGTATACATTAACGGCCGCACAGGAGATATTTCAATACTTGAACGCACAAGTACAAAAAGCGCTTATATTATAAATATCGTTTTACAAACCATAAAGATCATTTGAACATGACATTTTTTGAGCACTGCGACTCTATTACACGAGCACCACGCAGAACTTCCCCAAAATAGTGCTCGGCGGGTAACCGGCTCTCGTCCGAACCCTGGGTTGCAACAGCGGTGGCATCCATTTCCGTCCAGTATGTCTTCACACGGGCGAGGGCCATCCGTGCACCCTCTATGCAGGCCGACCGCTTCATCGCCTTTATATGCGGCACCGCCCCAAGGAATTGCTGCAATAAGCCGAAATAACTCTTCGGCTTGGGCCTATCCGGCCAGACATGAACCACGATATCCGTCATGGCAAGTCCGGACAATCTATTTAGCTCAGCCCACTCAGCCAACCGATCGGTCAGCGGAAGTGAACGCTCTGGACTATGGAATTGAGACCGAAAAATCTCTTCCGTCTCGTGATCCTTTTGACTTCGGAAGTGCACAACAGCATCTGCCGCACTCGCCGCTAAATCCATATAAGGATCCTCCAGACCCCACAGCTGGCCAAGCTGAGCATACTTCGGATCTGTAAACCTCCTGCGCAGCAGGAAGGGCTTGCCAGCCGCAATATCCCCGGCCTGGCGCAGCTCCTCCTTTATAGCCCTCATTGCAGAATGGGCATCCTTGGCTTCGGCGGTGGCCTTCCTCAGGTCTTCTTGCTGCACTCGGCGTTCTTTTTCAAGAACCTCATGGCGGTCGGTAACATCTTTCAACTTCACGGCCATTTCGGGCATCTTCTCCCTGCTTCGGCAGTGAGCAGCCCTTTCGGCTTCTAGCTCTTCGGCCGCCCTCGAGGCAGCCGCATCACTCCTTCTGGTCTGCTCCTTGGCTAGAGCAAGTTCTGCCCGAAGGCCCTCCACAACAGCGGCACCATCTGCATTAAGCACACATGTTGTAAGGAGTGGGCTTCAGCTCCCTTACTAGGTGACCATGGAGAAACAACCTACCTTGTGACTCGTCAAGTCGCTTATTGACCAGCGCAATGTCCGCATCCGCAATGTCGAGTTGTCGCTTTAGTTCGGCAACTCCATCAGTCCAGCTGGCCACCGGACTATCCGCCACCAGCATAGGAAAGGCGAAAATTAATACCTGCGATTTTGATCCTTGGTACGCTGTTGCTTTCGACAACATACCGAGTCTCAGGGGCTACTATCTATACAGGGCGCACTTTATGTGTAAAACTGTCAAAAGGTATGTCATTTTTACGTACCTCAAACCCCGCCAGCAAACTTCTGACGGCATCATGCAACCCGCCTTCGGTGGACGAAATTCTTCCAATCACCATACTCATCAATGTACGGTGACCTTCTGAGATAGACGCCCTCTCAAGCAGATCTTTCAGCTCCCCCGGCCGCACACCAGTTGGTGCCGAACTCTCCGGCCCTGCCGGGCTCGGGGATACCCTCCATGATGACACCTCAGGTTCGTCCGCCCTACCTGACGGTGCTGCAGATGGAGGCGTCTCGCTCTCCATCATCTCCGGGCGAAGGTCCCCCGAAGAGGAGCTCATCTGAGAAGGTCGGAGACCCGAACTACAAGGTAAAAACTTCGGTTATCCTCAGAAGCAAAAATAGGGATGTCTCTTATTACAGAACCCCCCCTTTTTCTACTTATGGCTCGCTGGATAGCTGATTCCTTAGGGGAGATAGTGTGGCCGGGGCCTCCCCGGACGCAGGACCCTCTGGTGAAGATCTCTTCCCCCGCTTCGAGGCCTTGGCCTCCGGGTTTTCGGAAGCAGTCCTCTTCTCCCCTTGGAAGGAGGGATTCTCGATTCCCCCTTTCTCAAAAGCCTACTTGGTAGAGGCGGTAGTGTCCATGTTATCCCCTTCGCCTTCCTCTGAAGGCGCAACCTTCAGCATCCTGACCAACACAGGATCCGGCGCGGTCTCCGGGAGGGGGGCTGGACACCGTATCAGTTTCGCTTGCACTATCCACTCCTATTCAAGAGACGACGGGTTAAAAAGCAAATTCAAGAAGGCGCAAACAAACGGTGTGTACGGACGCAGGGCCACTTACCTGAGCATCCGGTCAATTCCGAACACATCTCCTATGAACCGAAGAACAATTTATACATCTCCACGGTTGTCGTACCCATGAATTGTTGGAGAGCTCGTGGCCCCTCCGGATTGAATTCCCACAGGCGGAGGGGGCGACGCTTGCAGGGCAGAAGACGCCGAATCAGCATAACCTGCATCACCATGACCAGATTGATCTCCCTCTCTTGGAGGTCTCGAATCCGGCCCTGCAATAGGGGTACGTCCTTTGACGGCCCCCAGTTGAGCCCTTGGTTGACCCACGACATCAGTCGCTGTGGAGGGCCCGAGCAAAAGATGGGCGGCGGCTTCTGCCTGCTGCCCCTAGGAGCGGTAATATAGAACCACTCCTGTTGCCACAAGCCGAGTTCCTCCTGGAAAGAGCCCTCGGGCCATGGAGCACCGACCCTTCTGCTTACGACCGCCCCACCGCACTCTGCTTGACGCCCCTCGATCATCTTCGGCTCCACGTTGAAGGTCTTGAGCCACAAACCGAAGTGGGGAGTAGTGCGGAGGAAGGCTTCGCAGACGACGATGAATGATGAGATTTGGAGGATGGACTCCGGAGCCAGGTCATGGAATTCCAACCCATAGTAAAACATGAGCCCTCTCACAAAAGGATCCGTCGGGAAGCCTAAACCCCGACGGAGGTGGGACACGAACACGACGCTCTCGCCGGGCTCGGGAGTAGGAATGACTTGCCCTTTGGCGGGCAACCTATGCGAAATCTCGCAGGTCAGGTACCTGGCTTCTCGCAGCTTTAGCACGTCCTCTTCCGTGACGGAGGAGGGCATCCACCGGCCTTGTAGGTCGGAGCCGGACATTGTTGAAGGTCCGAAGCGCTCGAATCTGGGACTCTAGGTGTTGGAACTCGGGGCGAGGAGTAGATTCGATTGAGGATTGACGAAAAGAAACGAGCCTTGGTATCATTATAAAGAGGGAGAATACCAAGAGCCGTCCCCGTAACCGTTTGGGACTCACCTTCGATAGAGGAGGCGTGGCAACGAGCACGGTTGGGTTACCCATGTCCGTATTGATGGGAATCCCGGAATAAGGGGAACACGATCTCTGCTTCGACAAGACGTGCCAAGGAAACCGCTTCGCTAAACGCGCTAAGGTGGTATAGTAAAAATGATTCAAGTACAGGCTTGGTAGTGGTGTGACGTCATGCCACAAAATACGTCAGCAGATTGAACTTGTATACATATTATTCTCTCTACGGTGGAATGTGGAATTTATTTTGCAGAGCCGGACACTATCCTAGTGTTCACAAATCTTCTATGAATTATTCGGAGGAAGAACCCGCCTTGCAATGCCGAACAATATGCGCGCCGGACTCATCATCATTGAAGCCTGGTTCAGGGGCTACTGAGGGAGTCCTGGACTAGGGGGTGTCCGGATAGCCGGACTATCATCATCGGCCGGACTCCAAGACTATGAAGATACAAGATTGAAGACTTCGTCCCGTGTCTGGATGGGACTTTCCTTGGCGTGGAAGGCAAGCTTGGCGATACGGATATGTAGATCTCCTACCATTGTAACTGACTCTGTGTAACCCTAGCCCTCTCCGGTGTCTATATAAACCGGAGGGTTTTAGTCCGTAGGACGAACAACCATTACAACAATCATACCATAGGCTAGCTTCTAGGGTTTAGCCTCCTTGATCTCGTGGTAGATCCACTCTTGTACTACCCATATCATCAATATCAATCAAGCAGGAGTAGGGTTTTACCTCCATTGAGAGGGCCCGAACCTGGGTAAAAACATCGTGTCCCTTGTCTCCTGTTACCATCCGCCTAGACGCACAGTTCGGGACCCCCTACCCGAGATCCGCCGGTTTTGACACCGACAACTGGTCTCCGGGATGCCCAGTCCCATGATTTATGCAAACTAAATCAAAATAATTGCAAACAACCCCCCCCCCCCCAGGACCCGTTGAATGTTGGAGGCACTCATTGTTTCGAGCAAGCCATGGATTGATGCTTGTGGAGGAGGGGGAGTATAAACTTTACCATTCTGTTTGGGAACCGCCTATAATTTGTTTAGCATGGAAGATATCATCATCTCTTAGTTGTTATGTTGACAATGAAAGTATGCCACTCAAAATATAATTTATCTCTATTTCAAAATCGAGCTCTGGCACCTCTACAAATCCCTGCTTCCCTCTATGAAGGGCCTATCCATTTACTTTTGTGTTGAGTCATCATCCCTTCTTATTAAAAAGCCCCCACTGGAGAGCACACTGTCATTTGCATTCATTATAATTGGTTTATATTGGGTATGACTTGACTGGATCTCTTTTACCATGAATTACAATGTTTAGTCAGTCCTTGATCTTTAAAGGTGCTCTGCATTTATGTTTTGCAGTCTCAGAAAGGGCTAGCGAGATACCATTTTGTTATATGATGTTATGATTATTTTGAGAAAGTGTTGTCATCCGAGTTTTGTTATTATAGCCCGCTAGCTGATTATGCTATTGATATGAGTAATTGTGAGACCTATGTGTTATTGTGAGTATGGTTAGTTCGTAATATTTGCTGAAACTTGAATGCTGGCTTTTCATTTTACAACAACAAGAGCAAACAGAGTTTGTAAAAGTTTTTCTTTTTCTCTTTCAGTTTGTCAACTGAATTGCTTGAGGACAAGCAAGGGTTTAAGCTTGGGGGAGTTGATACGTCTCCAATGTATCTACCTTTCCAAACACTTTTGCCCTTGTTTTGGACTCTAACTTGTATGATCTGAATGAAACTAACTCGGACTGACGATGTTTTCAGCAGAATTGCCATGATGTTGTTTTATGCGCAGAAAACAAAAGTTCTCGGAATGACTTGAAACTCCACGGAATATCTTAGAATAAATAATAAAAAATCCTCGCCAAAGATGAAGACCAGGGGGGCCACACCCTGTCCACGAGGGTGGGGGGCGCGCCCCACTCCTGGGCACGCCCCCCTACCTCGTGGGCCCCCTGGTGGCCCTCCGACGCCAACTCCAACTCCATATATTGGCTTTCGGTGAGAAAAAAATCAGGGAGAAGAAATCATCGCATTTTACGATACGGAGCCGCCGCCAAGCCCTAATCTGTCTCGAGAGGGCTGATCTGGAGTCCGTTCGGGGCTCCGGATAGGGGGATTCGTCGCCGTCGTCATCATCAACCATCCTCCATCACCAATTTCATGATGCTCACCGCCGTGTGTGAGTAATTCCATCGTAGGCTTGTTGGACGGTGATGGGTTGGATGAGATTTATCATGTAATCGAGTTAGTTTTGTTAGGGTTTGATCCTTAGTATCCACTATGTTCTGAGATTGACGTTTCTATGACTTTGCTATGCTTAATGCTTGTCACTAGGGCCCGAGTGCCATGATTTCAGATCTGAACCTATTATGTTTCCATGAATATATGTGTGTTCTTGATCCTATCTTGCAAGTCTATAGTCACCTACTATGTGTTATGATCCGCCAACCCCGAAGTGACAATTATCGGGACCACTCTCGGTGATGACCATAGTTTGAGGAGTTCATGTATTCACTATGTGCTAATGCCTTGTTACGGTTCTCTATTAAATGGAGGCGTTAATATCCCTTAGTTTCCAATAGGACCCCGCTGCCACGGGAGGGTAGGACAAAAGATGTCATGCAAGTTCTTTTCTATAAGCACGTATGACTATATATGGAATACATGCCTACATTACATTGATGAATTGGAGCTAGTTCTGTGTCACCCTATGTTATGACTGTTACATGACGAACCGCATCCGGCATAATTATCCGTCACTAATCCGGTGCCTACGAGTTTTCCATATACTGGTTCTAGCTTATTTACTTTTCCATTGCTACTGTTACAATCACTACAAAATACCAAAAACATTACTTTTGTTGTCTTTACTTTTGTTACCGTTACCACCACTATCATATTACTTTGCTACTAAACACTTTGCTGCAGATACTAAGTTTCCAGGTGTGGCTGAATTGACAACTCAGCTGCTAAGACTTGAGAATATTCTTTGGCTCCCCTTGTGTCAAATCAATAAGTTTGGGTTGAATACTCTACTCTCGAAAACCGTTGCGAAACCCTATACTTGTGGGTTATCAATGCTTCAAAGGATTCTTTCATAGGGAACTTTTGGAGAACTTTTCTTAAGGTGTTCGTTCAGGAACTTGTATAGAAACTTTCTTAAAGAGCACTCGACCAACGCCTTTCGAGAACATAGATGAAGTCACAGCTATGGACCTAGTGCATCATCATAACAAAGGTCTATCGTATTTCCCTAGAAATAATTGGATTTCATATGGAGATGTTTAGTGAAGTAGAATGGAAAAAATCGAATGCAACTACACTAGAACTAGTCTGTAACTGTCGTTCGAAATCAGTTTTGCGCAGTATTGACTGAAACATGGATATCGCACTCATACGGAGTCCCTTTTGGCTCCACAAGTAGTCTAAACATTTGTGACGACCAGATGCTTCAAAGGATTCTTTCGTAGAGAACTTTTGGAGAACTTTTCTTAAGGAGTTCGTTCAGAAACTTGTACAGAAACTTTCTTAATGAGCACTCGACCAACGCCTTTCGAGAGCATAGACAAAGTCACAACTCTTGACCTAGTGCATCATCATAACAAAGGTCTCTTGCATTTCCCTAGAGGTAATTGGATCTCATGTGGAGATGTTTAGTGAAGTAGAATGAAAAAAATGAATGCAACTACACTAGAACTAGTATGTAAGTGTCGTTTGGAATCAGTTTTGCGCAGTGTTGACTTAAACATGGATATCTGACTCATACTAAGTCCGTTTTGGCTCCACAAGTAGTCAAAACATTTGTGACTACCATATGCTTCAGAGGATTCACTAGGGAACTTTTGGAGAAATTTTCTTAAGGAGTTCGTTCAGAAACTTGTACAGAAACTTTCTTAATGAGCACTCGACCAATGCCTTTCGAGAACATAGACAAAATCACAACTATGGACCTAGTGCATTGTTATAATAAAGGTATCTTGCATTTCCCTAGAAGTAATTAGATCTCATATGGAGATGTTTAGTGAAGTATAATGGAAAAAATCGAATGCAACTACACTAGAACAAGTCTGTAACTGTCGTTCGAAATCAGTTTTGTGCACTATTGACTGAAACATGGATATCACACTCATACGGAGTCCGTTTTTTCTCCACAAGTAGTCAAAACGTTTGTGACGACCAGATGCTTCAAAGGATTCTTTCATAGGGAACTTTTGGAGAACTTTCCTTAAGGAGTTCGTTCAGAAACTTATATAGAAACTTTCTTAATGAGCACTCGACCAACTCTTTTCGAGAACGTAGACAAAGTCACAGCTATAGACCTAGTGCATCGTCATAACAAAGGTCTCTTGCATTTCCCTAGAAGTAATTGAATCTCATATGGAGATGTTTAGTGAAGTAGAATGGAAAAAAATGAATGCAACTACACTAGAACTAATCTGTAAGTGTCGTTCGGAATCAGTTTTGCGCAGTGTTGACTGAAACATGGATATCGCACTCATACGGAGTCCGTTTTGGCTCCAAAAGTAGTCAGAACGTTTGTGACGACCAGATGCTTCAAAGGATTCTTTCATAGGGAACTTTTGGAGAACTTTTCTTAAGGATTTCGTTCAGAAACTTGTACAGAACTTTGTTAATGAGCACTCAACCAACGCCTTTCGAGAACATAGACAAAGTCAGAACTATGGACCTAGTGCATCGTCATAACAAGGGTCTCTTGCATTTCCCTAGAAGTAATTGGATCTCATATGGAGATGTTTAGTCAAGTAGATTGGAAAAAAATGAATGCAACTACACTAGAACTAGTCTGTAAGTGTCATTCGGAATTAGTTTTGTGCAGCGTTGACTTAAACATGGATATCTGACTCATACGGAGTCCTTTTTCGCTCCACAAGTAGTCAAATCATTTGTGACGACCAGATGCTTCAAAGGATTCTTTCATAGGGAACTTTTGGAGAACTTTTCTTAAGGATTTCGTTCAGAAACTTGTACAGAACTTTGTTAATGAGCACTCAACCAACGCCTTTCGAGAACATAGACAAAGTCAGAACTATGGACCTAGTGCATCGTCATAACAAGGGTCTCTTGCATTTCCCTAGAAGTAATTAGATCTCATATGGAGATGTTTAGCCAAGTAGATTGGAAAAAAATGAATGCAACTACACTAGAACTAGTCTGTAAGTGTCATTCGGAATCAGTTTTGTGCAGCGTTGACTTAAACATGGATATCTGACTCATACGGAGTCTATTTTCACTCCACAAGTAGTCAAATCATTTGTGATGACCAGATGCTTCAAAGCATTCTTTCATAGGGAACATTTGGAGAACTTTTCTTTAGGAGTTCGTTCTGGATCTTGTATAGAAACTTTTTTAATGAGCACTGGACCAAAGCCTTTCAAGAACATAGACGAAGTCACAGATATGGACCTAGTGCATCGTCATAACAAAGGTCTCTTGCATTTCCCTAGAAATAATTGGATTTCATATGGAGATGTTTAGTGAAGTAGAATGGAAAAAAATTAAATGCAACTACACTAGAACTAGTCTGTAACTGTCGTTCGTAATCAGTTTTGCGCAGTATTGACTGAAACATGGATATTGCACACATACGGAGTCCGTTTTGGCTCCACAAGTAGTCGAAACATTTGAGACGATCAGGTGCTTCAAAGGATTCTTTCATAGAGAACTTTTGGAGAACTTTTCTTAAGGAGTTCGTTCAGAAACTTGTACAGAAATATTCTTAATGAGCACTCGACCAACGCCTTTCGAGAACATAGACAAAGTCACACCTATGGACCTAGTGTATCATCATAACAAAGGTATCTTGCATTTCCCTAGAAGTAATTGGATCTCATATGGAGATGCTTAGTGAAGTAGAATGAAAAAATGAATGCAACTACACTAGAACTAGTATGTAAGTGTCGTTTGGAATCAGTTTTGCGCAGTGTTGACTTAAACATGGATATCTGACTCATACTAAGTCCGTTCTGGCTCCACAAGTAGTCAAAACATTTGTGACTACCAGATGCTTCAAAGGATTCTTTCATAGGGAGCTTTTGGAGAAATTTTCTTAAGGAGTTCGTTCAGAAACTTGTACATAAACTTTCTTAATGAGCACTCGACCAACGCCTTTCGGGAACATAGAAAAAGTCACAGCTATGGACCTAGTGCATCGTCATAACAAAGGTCTCTTGCATTTCCCTAGAAGTAAGTGGATCTCATATGGAGATGTTTAGTGAAGTAGAATCGAAAAAATCGAATGCAACTACACTAGAACTCGTCTGTAACTGTCGTTCGAAATAAGTTTTGTGTAGTGTTGATTGAAACATGGATATCACACTCATACGGAGTCCGTTTTGCCTCCACAAGTAGTCAAAACGTTTGTGACAACCGGATGCTTCAAAGGATTCTTTCATAGGGAACTTTTGGTGAACTTTTCTTAAGGAGTTTGTTCAGAAGCTTGTACAGAAACTTTTTTACTGAGCACTCGACCAACGGCTTTCGAGAACATAGACAAAGTCACAGCTATGGACCTAGTGCATCGTCATAACAAAGGTCTCTTGCATTTCCCTAGAAGTAATTGGATCTCATATGGAGATGTTTAGTGAAGTAGAATGGAAAAAAATGAATGCAACTACACTAGAACTAGTGTGTAAGTGTCGTTCGGAATCAGTTTTGCGCAGTGTTGATTGAAACATGGATATCGCGCACCTACGGAATCCTTTTTGGTTCCACAAAAATTCAAAACGTTTGTGACGACTAGATGCTTCAAAGAATTCTTTCATAGGGAACTTTTGGAGAACTTTTTTTAATGAGTTCGGTCAGAAACTTGTACAGAAACTTTCTTAATGAGCACTCGATCAACGCCTTTCGAGAACATACACAAATTCACAGCTATGGACCTAGTGCATCTTCATAACAAAGGTCTATTGCATTTACCTAGAAGTAATTGGATCTCATATGGAGATGTTTAGTGAAGTAGAATGGAAAAAAAATGAATGCAACTACACTAGAACTAGTCTGTAAGTGTCGTTTGGAATCAGTTTTGCGCAGTGTTGACTGAAACATGGATATCGCACTCATGCGGAGTCCGTTTTGGCTCCACAAGTAGTCGAAACATATGTGACGACCAAATGCTTAAAAGGATTCTTTCATTAATTAACGAATCCTGAGGCAAAGGGCCGAGAAACTAGGGAACTTTTGGAGAACTATTCTTAATGAGTTTGTTCAGAAACTTGTATAGAAATTTTCATAATGAGCACTCAACCAACGCCTTTCGAGAACATAGACAAAGTCACAGCTATGGACCTAGTGCATCATCATAACAAAGTTCTCTTGCATTTCCCTAGAAGTATTTGGATCTCATATGGAGATGTTTAGTGAAGTAGAATGAAAAAAAGTGAATGCAACTACACTAGAACTAGTCTGTAATTGTCGTTCGGAATCAGTTTTGCGCAGTGTTGACCTAAACATTGATATCTGACTCATACGGAGTCCATTTTGGCTCCACAAGTAGTCAAACTGTTTGTAACGACCAGATGCTTCAAAGGATTCTTTCATAGGGAACTTTTGGAGAAATTTTCTTAAGGAGTTTGTTTAGAAACTTGTACAGAAACTTTCTTAATGAGCACTCAACCAACGCCTTTCGAGAACATAGACGAAGTCACAGTTATGGACCTGTGCATCGTCATAACAAAGGTCTCTTGCATTTCCCTAGAAGTAATTGGATCTCATATGGAGATGTTTAGTGAAGTAGAATGGAAAAAAATGAATGCAACTACACTAGAACTAGTCTGTAAGTGTCGTTCGGAATCAGTTTTGCGAGTGTTGACTTAAACATGGATATCTGACTCATACGGAGTCCGTTTTGGCTCCACAAGTAGTCAAAACATTTTTGACTACCAGATGCTTCAAACTATTCTTTCATAGGGAACTTTTGGAGAACTTTTCTTAAGGAGTTCGTTCAGAAACTTGTACAGAAACTTTCTTAATGAGCACTCGACCAACGCCTTTCGAGAACATAGACAAAGTCACAGCTATGGACCTAGTGCATCGTCATAACAAAGGTCTCTTGCATTTCCCTAGAAGTAATTGGATCTCATATGGAGATGTTTAGTGAAGTAGAATGGAAAAAAATGAATGCAACTACACTAGAACTAGTCTGTAAGTGTCGTTCAGAATAAGTTTTGTGTAGTGTTGACTGAAACATGGATATCACACTCATACAGAGTCTGTTTTGGCTCCACAAGTAGATAAAACGTTTGTGACGACTAGATGCTTCAAAGGATTCTTTCATAGGGAACTTTTGGATAACTTTTCTTAAGGAGTTCGTTCAGAAACTTGTATAGAAATTGTCATGGATTTGTCACGGCAGATGTCCTTAGTGTGAGGACTTAGTCGCGAGGCCAACGCATCTATGTGGTAGCTTGAGAGGGTTTGGGTGGAATCGAGAGACGCTAGGTGGATCATCACACAAAACGAGGATTTAGACAGCTTCGGGCCCCGGGAAACATCATCCGGAATAGCCCTACATTTTGTTTGAGGCTAGGTCTCATTATGCTCATCGAGAGTCGCCGCATAAGCCGGCTCCCCCTTTGTGTCTAGCCCTAGATATTGTTTCTTGTCCCTTGTCCCTCTTTAGGGAGCCCTGCCCCTCCTTATATAAGTTGACGGGGCGGCTTACATGTAGAGTCCTATTAGGATTAGGACTAGTCTATCTTCTACTACAAGCCGGATACAAGTCCGGGTCTTGATTCCTTGTAAGGAAGATATTCCTCATGCCTTTCCTCTTAAGCCGGCCTACCATAACGTAAACCGGCCTTCTGGGCCTTGAGCCTCCTGGGCCCCCGGGACTTGTCTCTCCTCTGATCCGCTTGCCAGGTCACCCATAAGTCGCCAGGATTGGGCGGGTCACTTAGTGTGTCGTCCAGCCAGGGCGGGTCATTAATGAGTCGCCAAGTCCGGCCGGGTTATACTTCTAGCCGGGTTACACCGCGGGGTATATCCCCGACATTAGCCCCCAAGTTTAGCTTGGATTTATCCATGGTAAACTTATGCTGCAAAATAAACACAAGAACAAATTTGACAGGTTGTGCTCCGGGTTAAGAATTCTTGTAAACCGGCACCTGAACATCCTTAAGTCCTTGTCGTTTCCTTCTTCTAGAAAATCCGGTTCAAATAAGCTAGCTTCATACTCAATTTGCTGATGTTGGTTTCTCACAGAAAAATATTGTGAAGAATAATCCACTTGAGTTGGCTTACAAGGTGCCGGGTTAAATAATTTTGGTCTTCAAATACTCATCTGATATTCAGCCGGCTTGAAGATGTAAAACTTGCCGGTTTATCATTACCAAAAACTGTCGGATTATAAAACTGACGATGTCGGGTCATAATTGTTGTTGACACTGGTTTATGTAATTGATCCTCCTGATTTGCTCAAAACTGATAATTTGAAGATTTTTCTCCCTTATATCCATATTACCTGTAGCCCCCAAGTCTTGAGCAGAACTAAGTGATGGTTTAGGACTTGCTCCAATAAATGTTGCAACCTTGAAGAAATCTGGTTTATTCATCTCAATCATATAAACTGAATATTCCACACATGTAGCCCCCAAGTGCCGGGTTGTAATGCTTGCAGCAACCTGGGACTTGTAATTGATTTATGCTCATGAAAATTTCAACCAGTGTAGGCCCCAAGGGCCGGGACATTATGCAATAATGAGCAGGGACTTTGTAGATATAACCATGTAAATTTGAACAACAATGTGTAGCCCCCAAGGGCCGGCTTAGTAAGATAATACTGAGCTGGGACTTTGTATATAATTGATAATAACATCATATAATATAGTCTCCACCATGGGGCTTGAACCCACGTCCACAAGGTTAAGAGCTTTGTACTCCACCAACTGAATAGTGGACCGTTCAATATAATGGATTAATGCTTGTGTACCTTGAATTTTTGAAAGGAGCAATTGGTAGCCCCCAAGGGCCGGATCATTACAATGTGATGAGTTGGGTCTTCAATAAGTTGAGCAAAAAATGAATTTGCATTAGCCCCCAAGTGCCATGGTGCATGCCGGCAGTGACATGGGACTTCATATTTGATGTAATTTCAACTTGAATAATGTAGCCCCCAAGTGTCAGGTCGTAAGCCTGCAGCGACTCAGGACTATTCCCTCCATTGTAAAAATAAATCATGTCCATTAATAAAATAATAACCATTGCGCTGAAGCGACTTTGAAGACCTCCATCATAATATTGGCTATTGATAACCATAATAAGAATCCAGCCATGTTGGCTATTAAAGATTTGAATAATATAATCCGGTATGAAAACCTCAATCATTCAATATCATCATGAAAATCCAGCCAGTTTTGGCTATTAAAAATTTGAATACCTCATCGGTTGACAAGAAAATCCAGAGTTTAAATATCTGGCGGCTCTTGGCCGATGGCAACTTAATGCGCATTCATTGTAAGCCGGAATTTTTGTAACCCGGCGGCTTGTAGTTTTTGAGAAAATCAAGAATTGATAACCCTTTTGAGACACCAATTTCAATCTTTGATGATGGGCTTGAACTTAATCATTTATGTAAGTCATAGCTCTGTAAATCCTGCAGAGGGTTTAAAGAACATATGCCCTGGTGATTTAACATCAAAAGCCGGGGCGGGTAACCACCCGAATGTAGTCTTTATCCTGCACACAAGTAGATCACAAGATCCCTATGATCCTTTGAATGATACCGCCGGTTTATGTGACCCGGACAGTGAAGTTGATAACTCAACTCTGTAAGAGCCGGCACATATAACATTTGTTATGTGCTGACAACTTTATTGATCAAGGTTAAACCGGTGGAATCGAAGCCACTCCCTAGATGCTTTCAAATATGATCAAAAAAGTCTCAAGACAAAGTCAAATAACTGCGATTGCCAAAAAACTATACAAGAAACAGACAAAATTTTGAGGCTTCTAATTCGAATACGATCAGTAAACCGTGCCAAAGGGGTTAAGCTAAGATTCGAATATGATCATATAGCCCCCAGTGGCTTTGGCGATGCCGATCAAGAGGGTATCGACAGCTATGTTCTCTTTGGTTCGAATACGACCTATGTTTGAATAGGAAGCCCCCAAATGACCTTAAGAGTTGTTTAGCAACGCTGATTCGAATACGATCCACATCGATTCCCAAAGAGGTTAAGCTATGATTCGGATACGATCAAGAAGCCCCCAAGTGGGTTCGGCAGTTTGCCAATCAAAAGGGTATCGACAGCTATGTTCTCTTTAGTTCGAATATGACCTATGTTTGAACAGGAAGCCCCCAAGTGACCATATAAGTTTTGGCATTGCACCGATCAAGAGGGTACTGATAGCTATGCCCGATGAGAAGGAAGCCCCCAAGTGATCATAATAAGATAAGCCGTAAGGCAGGATACCTATGTTTGATACGCGCATCATGGCAGCAAGTTCTTTTTGGCACCCTTTAATCTTTCTGAGAACTCGAACTTGTGAGAGATTAATTCTTTTCGAACCGGAAGTTTAAACCGGATTTGAAAGCTTCAAAACTTTGTGAGAGATAAATTTTACCTTGAGCCGGATTTGAACCAGATATTAAGAGTGTCAGTGCTTTGTGGGAGAGAGATGCCTCTTGAACCGGATTTTAAACCGGGGTCCTTCTTTTTAAGCCGGAAATTTTTTGATGGCCTTTAAATTTTTCACCAATATAGCGGTAGCCTCTGGAACCGGGTTACCTTCCCTCCAATGACCCGGAGTTCTTGAATCCATTGAAACCGGCTAATTTTGCCGAGCCATACCATTGTAGCCCCCGAGTCTCAAGATGACTCGAAGAGTTGGCTTGAGATTCTCCATATTTGACCATAGCAGAAGGCGTATATCATTGGCGTTGATAACGCGATGTGAATCCACAAAAGGTCGAGGTGACCGTGGCAGGTTATAAATGATCCCGTCTGAGCCGTGTCAGCAACTCGGCCAATGGTTCCTTCCAACTGGTGTTTGAAGTTAACCAAACCGTAGTGGCGGCGACTTGTGCGCCTGCCCATTGAGCCATCCAGTGCATACGGCGGCTGATAATACATGATAATTTGCCTCCAATTTGTTGGAAGAAAACCGGGCTTCCTAAGCAGTGACTTTCTCATACTCAATAAACAGCTCGTGCAGACAGGTGCGGCCCAGTGTGTTGATGCAGACCAGGCCGCAAGAGACGGACGATGAAGACAACCGCAACATCTGAGGCGGCACAGACAGATGAACCGACCGTGGCGTTGTAAGCCGGTGTGGACGGGCAAGTTGTCCTCCTTGTTGTAAGCCGGCGTGGTCGCGAGAGACGGCCACAGCGTTGTAAGCCGGTGCGGGAGTCCGTTGAGTAACAACGACCAGCTGTGCCAAAAGATGTTGGTGTGCCTCCATCTCCGCGGTATAATATCACTTTTTCTCATAAAGAATTGCCCTGCATAAACAATATTGCAGACGAAGGCAAAAATAAACTTGTTCTTTGACAAAAACAACATGTGCTAACAAAACAAACTTGGATGGATATCACCTGATTTGTTTGGACGATAAATGACTTGTGTATGACGTCCGTAGATAATCTCCAATAATTTCAATGGCGATTTAAGCCCTCTCTGGTCGGCTTATCCATACTGGAATATTTGCATCGATGCTTCTGGTGTAACACTAGCTCCACCTTTTTTTTCTTTGCCGACAGGCTCCACTTGTGTCCATTGGGCAGTGCCAAAACCAGTGTTGCATTGTAGCTTTATCAGCTAGAGACAAATAACCAACAACAGCAAAAACAGTAATCGGATGTAATTCCTGATCACTTATTATGTGACCCCTTGTCACGCTTTGGCTTTAATCTTCTTCCTGGAGTATGATGACCCCATCGTGCCAAAGCCTGATGATAATCGTACTAACACATTTAGCTTTTTTATGGGACCATGGCTGATTTTGGAGAACTCACCAAGGAGCTGCAGCCTCTTTTTTGTTGGCACGGTGTCGTAACACGCACGGGTGGCTTGTGCAAGCATAGAAATAAGGCCAAGGTGGGCCACAACCAGCGAGGACGCAGTCATGCAGGCGCTTGACCTGGCGGCGACTTGGCAAATTTGATGGACGTGACCCGCAGCATAGCCGGATACGCGGCCGAGGCGGAGACGCGTTGAATCGGGGTGGCTCGCCGCCAGCGTAAGACCAAACTGTAGACTGGGAGAGCCGGTCGCGGTGGAGCGTGGGCGGTGCAGGGAGCCCTGACGGCAGCAAAGAGCCATGGCGGGGCGCCGGTTTGAGGCTGCAACGGTAGAGGCGTGCCGGCCATAAAAGAGCTGTGGTAGCAGAGACGAGGCGGGTCACGGACCTGACGGGTTGGAAGCGCTGCTGCTCATCTCGACCACAGAGGCAGCAGGCGGTTGAGGCGAAGATGTCAGGCCAGTGTGCAAAGCCGGGTCAAGCGCGGATGCGGCAGCTCGAGGTAGATGATTTAAAGGTGGCTCTTTGTAATAGGCGACGACAGGGGCCGGTGACTTGTAGGGCCAACGGGCGGCTTGAGACCGCAGCGGGGTCGGCCTGGTGCGACCACACAGGAAGGGTGCAGCCGGAGAAATCCCGGCGGTTCAGAACAGAGGCACGGGCTACACAAAAGAGAGGCGCTCGACGCACAGCCGGCGACTCGAAGGCAGTAGGCGGCCTAGGCATGGAAGCTCAGAGGCGGAGGAGGTGGCCTGAGGCGGCACCGCGATGGTTGCGGATGTGACGATGGCGACCAGCGGCTCGGCGTGAACCCGAGCGAGGGGCGGCCTGAGGCGGCAGGGCCCCGGCGAATCCACAGTAGAGGGGCCGATCGGTGATGCTCCGATGGCGGACGGCTCAGTGCAAGAGTAATGTGAGGCCATCCATGAAGCAGCGGCTTAGTGATCAATCGGAACTGGTTGTAGCGTAGTCTTAATCAGACAAACTAGTACTGCTGACCCCGGATATTAAATCCACTTTTGGCTTCATGTTCTAGTAGTTCACGATTTGATATCTTCTGGTTTGCTTTGGTCAACTTGCAACACACGTTAATCCCTTCTCTGTAATCTTGATGGGTGTGCTCAGACAAACGATGGCTACGAGTTGAGACCGGGGTGGCTTGGTAAGAAGGACGATGGCGACATAGGTTAGATCCGAGGCGGAGCCACCCAGCAATTCGGGAGACGGGTGCGCGGCCGGCAAGTCCGAGTCTGGATCAATCTTGAGCGGGCCGTCGGAGGCGCGCCTGACTATGGCGACTTAGGAACGAAAACAGAAGGCGGAGACCAAGTCCGTGTGGCCTCAACTACTCCAGTTTTGTGCAGTAAATCCTTGTAGCAGGCGTACCTGTTCTTGGATGGATCCAATCCTGTGTGTTTGCAGCGGAAAAACTCAGCGGACTCCATTGACTACCGCAATAGGTTGACTATGGCAGAAAAAATCTGGCGATCTTGGTGGACTAGAGACCGCAACTGCTGGCGACTTGAAGCTTGCGGAAACGACTCACGGCAACGAATCTTCTCGGAACTCGAAAACCTGTTGCCTTGTTCAATCATGGCATGTTTGGAGTCTTCCCTTGATTACGTAAAAGTTGATCTTGTTAAAGCTCGCGTGTTAGAAGTAGTAGTAGTACTCCTCCAAAATCAAAACAGATCTCACAATCCGTGCAACTACTAGTACTTGGCCATGACCTCCCATTAAGGTAGCAACATCAATAATCAATGCTGGATTTACTCTGGGTCAACTCGGAGCAGTGGCGGCTCTCGACCCAAAATTCTCAGTAGCAACTTTGTGTCATAACAGTGATTCGTCTTATAGCCTGTAGCTGTATTACAAACTCTAGCTCCCTTGGAACTTCCAAAATCCGTCAGTTTCAGGCGACTCAAAAACCTACCGAATAAATCGCAGGATGGCGGCGGCAGTAACACTAATTTCTCGAAAACCGGCTAAGTCTTCATCTGGAAAATTATGAACTTCTCGATCCCTGGGAGATCCCTCCAATAACTCATCACCAGCGTGCGCGAGCCCCGCGGTGGGCACCAACTGTCGTGGATTTATCACGGCAGATGTCCTTAGTGTGAGGACTTAGTCGCGAGGCCAACGCATCTATGTGGTAGCTTGAGAGGGGTTGTGCGGAATCAAGAGACGCTATGCGGATCATCACACAAAACGAGGATTTAGACAGCTTCGGGCCCCGGGAAACATCATCTGGAATAGCCCTACATGTTGTTTGAGGCTAGGTCTCATTATGCTCATCGAGAGTCGCCGCATAAGCCGGCTCCCCCTTTGTGTCTAGCCCTAGATATTGTTTCTTGTCCCTTGTCCCTCTTTGGGGAGCCCTGCCCCTCCTTATATAAGTTGAAGGGGCGGCTTACATGTAGAGTCCTATTGGGATTAGGACTAGTCTATCTTCTACTACAAGCCGGATACAAGTCTAGGTCTTGATTCCTTGTAAGGAAGATATTCCTCATGCCTTTCCTCTTAAGCCGGCCTACCATAACGTAAACCGGCCTTCTGGGCCTTGAGCCTCCTAGGCCCCCGGGACTTGTCGCTCCTCTGATCTGCTTGCTAGGTCACCCATAAGTCGCCAGGATTGGGCGGGTCACTTAGTATGTCTTCCAGCCAGGGTGGGTCATTAATGAGTCGCCAAGTCTGGCTGGGTTATACTTCCAGCCGGGTTACACCGCGGGGTATATCCCCGACAGAAACTTTCTTAGTGAGCACTCGACCAACGACTTTCGAGAACATAGACAAAGTCATAGCTATGGACCTAGTGCATCGTCATAACAAAGGTCTCTTGCATTTCCCTAGAAGTAATTGGATCTCATATGGAGATGTTTGGTGAAGTAGAATGGAAAAAAATAAATGCAACTACACTAGAACTAGTCTGTAAGTGTCGTTCGGAATCAGTTTTGCGCAGTGTTGACTTAAACATGGATATCGCGCTCATATGGAATCTGTTTTGGTTCCCCAAGTAGTCAAAACGTTTGTGACGACCATATGATTCAAAGGATTATTTCATAGGGAACTTTTGGAGAACTTTTCTTAAGGAGTCCGTTCAGAAACTTGTACAGAAACTTTCTTAATGAGCACTCGACCAAGGCCTTTCGGGAACATATACAAAGTCACAACTATGGCCTAGTGCATCGCAATAACAAAGGTCTCTTGCATTTCCCTAGAATTAATTGGATCTCATATGGAGATGTTTAGTGAAGTAGAATGGAAAAAAGTAAATGCAACTACACTAGAACTAGTCTGTAAGTTTCGTTCGGAATCAGTTTTGTGCAGTGTTGACTTAAACATGGATATCTGACTCATACAGAGTCCATTTTGGCTCCACAAGTTGTCAAAATGTTTTTGACGACCAGATACTTCAAAGGATTCTTTCATAGGGAACTTTTGGAGAACTTTTCTTAAGGAGTTCGTTTAGAAATTTTTACAGAAACTTTCTTAATGAGCACTCGACCAACGCCTTTCGAAAACATAGACAAAGTCACAGCTATGGACCTAGTGCATCATCATAACAAAGGCCTCTTGTATTTCCCTAGAAGTAATTGGATCTAATATGGAGATGTTTGGTGAAGTAGAATGGATAAAATCGAATGCAACTACACTAGAACTAGTCTGTAACTGTCGTTCGAAATCAGTTTTGCGCAGTATTGACTGAAACATGGATATCGCACTCATACGGAGTCCGTTTTGGCTCCACAAGTAGTCAAACCATTTGTGACGACCATATTCTTCAAAGGATTCTTTCATAGGGAACATTTGGAGAACTTTTCTGAAGCAGTTCATTCAGAAACTTGTACAGAAACTTTCTTAATGAGCACTCGACCAACGCCTTTCGAGAACATAGACAAAGTCACAGCTATGGACCTAGTGCATCGTCATAAAAAAGGTCTCTTGCATTTCCCTAGAAGTAATTGGATCTCATATGGAGATGTTTAGCGAAGTAGAATTGAAAAAAATGAATGCAACTACACTAGAACTAGTCTGTGAGTGTCGTTCGGAATCAGTTTTGCACAATGTTGACTGAAACATGGATATCGCACTCATGCGGAGTCCGTTCTGGATCCACAAGTAGTCAAAACGCTTGTGACAACCAGATGCTTCAAAGGATTCTTTAATAGGGAACTTTTGGAGAACTTTTCTTAAGGAGTTCGTTCAGAAACTTGTACAGAAACTTTCTTAAAGAGCACTCGACTAACGCCTTTCGAGAACATATACAAAGCCACAGCTTTGGACCTAGTGCATCGTCATAAAAAAGATCTCTTCCATTTCCCTAGAAGTAACTGGATCTCATATGGAGATGTTTAGTGAAGTAGAATGGAAAAAAATGAATGCAATTACACTAGAACTAGTCTGTAAATGTCGTTCGGAATCAGTTTTGCGCAGTGTTGACTTAAACATGGATATCTGACTCATCCGGAGTCCATTTAGGCTCCACATGTAGTTGAAACGTTTGTGACGACAAGATGCTTCAAAGGATTCTTTCATAGGGAACTTTTGGAGAACTTTTCTTAAGGAGTTCCTTCTGAAACTTGTACAGAAACTTTCTTAATGAGCACTCGACCAAGGCCTTTCAGGAACATATACAAAGTCACAGTTATGGACCTAGTGCATCATTATAATAAAGGTCTCTTGCATTTCTCTAGAAGTAATTGGATCTCATATGGAGATGTTTAGTGAAGTAAAATGGAAAAAAATGAATGCAACTACACTAGAACTAATCTGTAAGTGTCGTTCAGAATCAGTTTTGCTTAGTGTTGATTGAAACAAGGATATCGCACTCTTACTGAGTCCGTTTTGGATCCACAAGTAGTCAAAACGTTTATGACGACCAGATGCTTCAAAGGATTCTTTCATAGGGAATTTTGGAGAACTTTTCTTAAAGAGTTTGTTCAGAAACTTGTACAGAAACTTTCTTAATAAGCACTCGACCAATGCCTTTCGAGAACATAGGCAAAGTCACAGCTATGGACCTAGTGCATCATCATAATAAAGGTATCTTGCATTTCCCTAGAAGCAATTGGATCTCATATGGAGATGTTTAGTGAAGTAGAATGGAAAAAATGAATGCAACTACACTAGAACTAATCTGTAAGTGTCGTTCGGAATCAGTTTTGCGCAGTGTTGATTGAAACAAGGATATCGCACTCTTACTGAGTCCGTTTTGGATCCACAAGTAGTCAAAACGTTTATGACGACCAGATGCTTCAAAGAATTCTTTCATAGGGAACTTTTGGAGAACTTTTCTTAAAGAGTTTGTTCAGAAACTTGTACAGAAACTTTCTTAATAAGCACTCGACCAATGCCTTTCAAGAACATAGGCAAAGTCACAGCTATGGACCTAGTGCATCATCATAATAAAGGTCTCTTGCATTTCCCTAGAAGTAATTGGATCTCATATGTAGATGTTTAGTGAAGTAGAATGGAAAAAATGAATGCAACTACACTAGAACTAGTCTATAAGTGTCGTTCGGAATCAGTTTTGCGAAGTGTTGACTTAAACATGGATATATGACTCATACGGAGGCCATTTTGGCTCCACAAGTAGTCAAAGCGTTTTTGATGACCACATGATTCAAAGGATTCTTTCATAGGGAAGTTTTGGAGAACTTTTCTTAAGGAGTTCGTTTAGAAACTTGTACAGAAACTTTCTTAATGAGCACTCGACCAACACATTTCGAGAACATAGACAAAGTCTCAGCTATAGACCTAGTGCATCATCATAAAAAAGGTCTCTTGCATTTCCCTAGAAGTAATTGGATCTAATATGGAGATGTTTAGTGACGTAGAATTGAAGAAAATGAATGCAACTACACTAGAACTAGTCTATGAGTGTCGTTCGGACTCAGTTTTGCACAGTGTTGACTGAAACATGGATATCGCACTCATGCGGAGTCCGTTCTGGCTCCACAAGTAGTCAAAACATTTGTGACAACCAGATTCTTCAAAGGATTCTTTAATAGGGAACTTTTGGAGAACTTTTCTTAAGGAGTTCGTTCAGAAACTTGTACAGAAACTTTCTTAAAGAGCACTCGACTAACGCCTTTCGAGAACATATACAAAGTCACAGCTCTAGACCTAGTGCATCGTCATAAAAAAGATCTCTTGCATTTCCCCAGAAGTAATTGGATCTCATATGGAGATGTTTAGTGAAGTAGAATGGAAAAAAATGAATGCAATTACACTAGAACTAGTCTGTAAATGTCGTTCGGAATCAGTTTTGCTCAGTGTTGACATAAACATGGATATCTGACTCATACGGAGTCCATTTAGGCTCCACATGTAGTTGAAACGTTTGTGATGACTAGATGCTTCAAAGGATTCTTTCATAGGGAACTTTTGGAGAACTTTTCTTAAGGAGTTCCTTCTGAAACTTGTACAGAAACTTTCTTAATGAGCACTCGACCAAGGCCTTTCAGGAACATATACAAAGTCACAGTTATGGACCTAGTGCATCGTTATAATAAAGGTCTCTTGCATTTCCCTAGAAGTAATTGGATCTCATATGGAGATGTTTAGTGAAGTGGAATGGAAAAAAATGAATGCAACTACACTAGAACTAGTCTGTAAGTGTCGTTCAGAATAAGTTTTGTGTAGTGTTGACTGAAACATGGATATCACAGTCATACAAAGTCCGTTTTGGCTCCACAAGTAGTTAAAACGTTTGTGACGACTAGATGCTTCAAAGGATTCTTTCATAGGGAACTTTTGGAGAACTTTTCTTGAAGAGTTTGTTCAGAAACTTGTACAGAAACTTTCTTAATAAGCACTCGACCAATGCCTTTCAAGAACATAGGCAAAGTCATAGCTATGGACCTAGTGCATCATCATAATAAAGGTCTCTTGCATTTCCCTGGAAGTAATTGGATCACATATGTAGATGTTTAGTGAAGTAGAATGGAAAAAATGAATGCAACTACACTATAACTAGTCTATAAGTGTCGTTCGGAATCAGTTTTGCGAAGTGTTGACTTAAACATGGATATATGACTCATACGGAGTCCATTTTGGCTCCACAAGTAGTCAAAGCGTTTTTGATGACCACATGATTCAAAGGATTCTTTCATAGGGAAATCTTGGAGAACTTTTCTTAAGGAGTTCGTTTAGAAACTTGTACAGAAACTTTCTTAATGAGCACTCGACCAACGCATTTCGAGAACATAGACAAAGTCACAGCTATAGACCTAGTGCATCGTCATAAAAAAGGTCTCTTGCATTTCCCTAGAAGTAATTGGATCTCATAAGGAGAAGTTTGGTGAAGTAGAATTGAAAAAAATGAATGCAACTACACTAGAACTAGTCTGTAACTATCGTTCGAAATAAGTTTTGCGTAGTGTTGACTGAAACATGGATATCACACTCATACGGAGTCCGTTTTGTCTCCACAAGTGGTCAAAACGTTTGTGATGACCATAGGCTTCAAAGTATTCTTTCATAGGGAACTTTTGGAGAACTTTTTTTAAGGAGTTCGTTCAGAAACTTGTACAGAAACTTTATTAATGAGCACTCGACCAACGCCTTTCGAGAACAAAGACAAAGTCACAGCTATGGACCTAGTGCATCGTCATAAAAAAGGTCTCTTGAATTTTTTTAGAAGTGATTGGATCTCATATGGATATGTTTAGTGAAGTAGAATGGAAAAAAATGAATGCAACTACACTAGAACTAGTTTGTAAGTGTCGTTCGGAATCAGTTTTGCGCAGTGTTGACTGAAACATGGATATCTGACTCATAAAGAGTCCGTTTTGGCTCCACAATTACTCAAAACATTTGCGACAACCAGATGCTTCAAAAGATTCTTTCATAGGGAACTTTTGGAGAACTTTTCTTAAGGGGTTCGTACAGAAACTTGTACAGAAACTTCCATAATGAGCACTCGACCAACGCCTTTCGGGAACATAAACAAAGTCATAGCTATGGACCTAGTGCATCATCATAAGAAAGGTCTCTTGCATTTCCCTAGAAGTAATTGGATCTCATATGGAGAGGTTTAGTGAAATAGAATGGAAAAAAATGAATGCAACTACACTAGAAGTAGTCTGTAAGTCTCGTTCGGAATCAGTTTTGTGCAGTGTTAACTGAAACATGGATATCGCACTCATACGGAGTCCGTTTTGGCTCCACAAGTAGTCAAAATGTTTGTGACGACCAGATGCTTCAAAGGATTCTTTCATAGGGAACTTTAGGAGAACTTTTCTTAAAAAGTTCGTTCAGAAAGTTGTACATAAACATTCTAAATGAGCACTAGACCAACGCCTTTCGAGAACATAGACAAAGTCACAGCTATGGACCTAGTGCATCGTAATAACAAAGGTCACTTGCATTTCCCTAGAAGTAATTGGATCTCATTTGGAGATGTTTAGTGAAGTAGAATGGAAAAAAGTAAATGCAACTACACTAGAACTAGTCTGTAAGTTTCGTTCGGAATCAGTTTTGCGCAGTGTTGACTTAAACATGGATATCTGACTCATACGGAGTCCATTTTAGCTCCACAAGTAGTCAAAACGTTTTTGACGACCAGATGCTTCAAAGGATTCTTTCATATTGAACTTTTGGAGAACTTTTCTTAAGGAGTTCGTTTAGAAATTTTTTACAGAAACTTTCTTAATGTGCACTCGACCAACGCCTTTCAAGAACATAGACAAAGTCACAGCTATGGACCTAGTGCATCGTCATAACAAAGGTCTCTTGCATTTCCCTAGAAATAATTGGATATCATATGGAGATGTTTGGTGAAGTAGAATGGAAATAATCGAATGCAACTACACTAGAACTAGTCTGTAACTGTCGTTCGAAATCAGTTTTGCGCAGTATTGACTGAAACATGGATATCGCACTCATATGGAGTCCGTTTTGGCTCCACAAGTAGTCAAACCATTTGTGACGACCAGATGCTTCGAAGGATTCTTTCACAGGGAACTTTTGGAGAACTTTTCTTAAGGAGTTCGTTTAGAAACTTGTACAGAAACTTTCTTAATGAGCACTCGACCAACGCCTTTCGAGAACATAGACAAAGTCACAGCTATGGACCTAGTGCATCATCATAACAAAGGTCTCTTGCATTTCCCTAGAAGTAATTGGATCTCATATGGAGATGTTTAGTGAAGTAGAATGGAAAAAAATGAATGCAACTACACTAGAACTACTCTGCAAGTGTCGTTCGGAATCAGTTTTCCGCAGTGTTGACTGAAACATGGATATTGCACTCATACGGAGTCCGTTTTGGCTCCACAAGTAGTCAAAATGTTTGTGACAACCATATGCTTCAAAGGATTCTTTAATAGGGAACTTTTGGGGAACTTTTCTTAAGGAGTTTGTTCAGAAACTTGTACAGAAACTTTCTTAAAGAGCACTCGACTAACGCCTTTCGAGAACATATTCAAAGTCACAGCTATGGACCTAGTGCATCATCATAAAAAAGGTCTCTTGAATTTCCCTAGAAGTAATTGGATCTCATATGGAGATGTTTAGTGAAGTAGAATAGAAAAAAATGAATGCAAGTACACTAGAACTAGTCTGTAAATGTCGTTCGGAATCAGTTTTGCGCAGTGTTGACTTAAACATGGATATCTGACTCATACGGAGTCCGTTTAGGCTCCACAAGTAGTTGAAACGTTTGTGACAACCAGATGCTTCAAATTATTCTTTCATAGGGAACTTTTGGAGAACTTTTCTAAGGAGTTCGTTCTAAAACTTGTACAGAAACTTTCTTAATGAGCACTCGACCAAGGCCTTTCAGGAACATATACAAAGTCACAGTTATGGACCTAGTGCATCGTTATAACAAAGGTCTCTTGCATTTCCCTAGAAGTAATTAGATCTCATATGGAGATGTTTAGTGAAGTAGAATGGAAAAAAATGAATGCAACTACACTAGAACTAGTCTGTAAGTGTCGTTCAGAATAAGTTTTGCGCAGTGTTGACTGAAACATGGATATCGCACTCATACTGAGTCAATTTTGGATCCACAAGTAGTCAAAATGTTTATGATGACCAGATGCTTCAAAGGATTCTTTCATAGGGAACTTTTGGAGAACTTTTCTTAAAGAGTTCGTTCAGAAACTTGTACAGAAACTTTCTTAATAAACACTCGACCAACGCCTTTCGAGAACATAGACAAAGTCACAGCTATGGACCTAGTGCATCATCATAACAAAGGTCTCTTGCATTTCCCTAGAAGTAATTGGATCTCATATGTAGATGTTTAGTGAAGTAGAATGGAAAAAATGAATGCAACTACACTAGAACTAGTCTATAAGTGTCGTTCAGAATCAGTTTTGCGCAGTGTTGACTTAAACATGGATATATGACTCATACGGAGTCCGTTTTGGCTCCACAAGTTGTCAAAGCGTTTTTGATGACCAGATGCTTCAAAGGATTCTTTCATAGGGAACTTTTGGAGAACTTTTCTTAAGGAGTTCGTTTAGAAACTTGTACAGAAACTTTCTTAATGAGCACTCGACCATCGCCTTTCGAGAACATATACAAAGGCACAGCTATGGACCTAGTGCATCGTCATAACAAAGGTCTCTTGCATTTCCCTAGAAGTAATTGGATCTCATATGAAGATGTTTGGTGAAGTAGAATGGAAAAAAATGAATGCAACTACACTAGAACTAGTCTGTAACTATCGTTCGAAATAAGTTTTGCGTAGTGTTGACTAAAACATGGATATCACACTCATACGGAGTCCGTTTTGTCTCCACAAGTAGTCAAAACATTTGTGATGACCAGATGCTTCAAAGTAATCTTTCATAGGGAACTTTTGGAGAACTTTTCTTAAGGAGTTCGTTCAGAAACTTGTACAGAAACTTTCTTAATGAGCACTCGACCAACGCCTTTCAAGAACAAAGACAAAGTCACAGCTATGGACCTAGTGCATCGTCGTAACAAAGGTCTCTTGCATTTTTTTAGAAGTGATTGGATCTCATATGGATATGTTTAGTGAAGTAGAATGGAAAAAAAATGAATTCAACTACACTAGAACTAGTTTATAAGTGTCGTTCGGAATCATTTTTGCAGAGTGTTGACTGAAACATGGATATCTGACTCATACGGAGTCCGTTTTGGCTCACAATTAGTCAAAACATTTGCGATGACCATATGCTTCAAAGGATTCTTTCATAGGGAACTTTTGGAGAACTTTTCTTAAGGGGTTTGTTCAGAAACTTGTACAGAAACTTACGTAATGAGCACTCGACCAACGCCTTTCGGGAACATAAACAAAGTCACAGCTATGGACCTAGTGCATCGTCATAACAAAGGTCTCTTGCATTTCCCTAGAAGTAAGTGCATCACATATGGAGATGTTTAGTGAAGTAGAATGGAAAAAATCGAATGCAACTACAGTAGAACTAGTCTGTAACTGTCGTTCGAAATAAGTTTTGCGTAGTGTTAACTGAAACATGGATATCACACTCATGCGGAGTCTGTTTTGGCTCCACAAGTAGTCTAAACATTTGTGACGACCAGATGCTTCAAAGGATTCTTTCATAGGGAACTTTTGGAGAACTTTTCTTAAAGGGTTCGTTCAGAAACTTGTACAGAAACTTTCTTAATGAGCACTCGACCAACGCCTTTCGTGAACATAGACAAAGTCACAGCTATGGACCTAGTGCATTGTCATAACAAAGGTCTCTTGCATTTTTCTAGAAGTACTGGGTTATCAGGGTTACCTCACCAACAACTGTACAAAAGAGATTTTCGATGTCGGCAAAACTTAGGTATTCTAGAATTGCAACGATAAAATTATGACGACAACACCTCAGAGCTCAACTCCCCGGGACACTTCCACTAAACCCCTGACAGGAGGCACCAAGACAATGTTCTCATCATAAAACCATCAGAACGATTCCAAGATACCCGCGTGATCCTAAAAAAAATTAGTTAAATTTGAGGAGAGGAAAGACAAAACATCTACGTCACGAGTCCTCACCAGAGCGACGAAGGGGGCTGAGGAGTAAAAAGAATCCTACTCTCCGATATATATAATCCTAAGACTCCAAATAGTTTTTTTTTCTAGACTCAACAACAACCAACAATCAAGGGGGCTCCTATGGTCGGTCGAGGCTCTGATACCAACTTGTCACGCCCAAGATGCGACTCTATCCTAAAGGAACTCGAAGGTCCCACCAAGGATAGAAGCGCATCTTGAAGACGCTTTTGCAAGGTGGATATCATTACATCAACATTACATAATAGTGGGGATACATCCGATACATACAATATCACATGAATACAACAATACAACATACAAGAACAACATCCGACTACGGATGAATCATAAACAGAAACTCAAACAATATCCACCCTGCTAGCCCAGGCTGCCGACCTGGAACCTATCCCCTGATCGAAGAAGCAGAAGAAGAAACTCCAAAACAAGCAACATCGCTCACGCGTCATGATCATCGCATAACCTGTACCTGCAACTGTTGTTGTAGTAATCTGTGAGCCACGAGGACTCAGCAATCCCATTACCATGGGTGTCAAGACTAGCAAAGCTTAATGGGTAAGGAAGGGGTAAAGTGGTGAGGTTGCAGCAACGACTAAGCATGATATGGTGGCTAAACATACGCAAACAAGAGCGAGAAGAGAAACAAAGGAACGGTCGTGAAGCTAGTAATGATCAAGAGGTGATCCTGAACTCCTACTTACGTCAAACATAACCCAGCAACCGTGTTCACTTCCCGGAGTCCGCCGAGAAGAGACCATCACGGCTACGCACACGGTTGATGCATTTTAATTCGGATCTGGTGTCAAGTTATCTACAACCGGACATTAACAAATTCCCATCTGCCACATAACCGCGGGCATGGCTCTCGAAAGTTTAAACCCTGCAGGGGTGTCCCAACTTAGCCCATGACAAGCTCTCGCGATCAACGAAGGAATAGACCTTCTCCCAGGAAGACCCGATCAGTCTCGGAATCCCGGTTTACAAGAAATTTCGACAATGGTAAAACAAGACCAGCAAAGCCGCCGGATGCGCTGACAATCCCGATAGGAGCTGCACATATCTCGTTCTCAGGGCAACACCGGATGAGACATCCTACGAGTAAAACCAGACCTCGAGTTGCCCCGAGGGGGCCCCGCAGTCTACTCGGTTCGGACCAGCACTTAGACAAGCACTGGCCCGGGGGGGGGGGGGCTAAAATAAAGATGACCCTCGGGTTGGCCGACCCAAGGGAAGGGTATAGGTGGTGGTGAGGCAAATGGTAAAACCAAGGTTGGGCCTTGCTGGACAAGTTTTATTCAAAGAGAACTGTCAGGGGGGTCCCATAAATCACCCGACCGCGTTAGGAACGCAAAATCCGGGAACATAACACCGGTATGACGGAAACTAGGGCGGCAAGAGTGGAACAAAACACCAGGCATAAGGCCGAGCCTTCCACCCTTTACCAAATATATAGATGCATTAATAATATAAGAGATATTGTGATATCCCAACATAACCCTGTCCACCATGGAGCAATCTTCAACTTCACCTGCAGCTAGCAACGCTATAAGAGGGGCTGAGCAAAGCGGTAACATAGCCAAACAACGGTTTGCTAGGAATGGTGTCAAAGGTTAGAGGTTCATGGCAATTTGGGAGGCTTGAAGAGCAAATGATAGGTAGCGAAGCAAAGCGATAGAACGAAGCAACTAGCATAGCAATGATAGTAGTGAGATCCAGGGTAGCGGTCATCTTGCCTGAAATCCCGCTAGGAAGAAGAACGAGTCCATGAAGAAGACGAACGGGAGTAGTCGAACGAATCCTCACAATCGCAACATTACCGGAGCTTAGAAGCAACACCGGAAAGAAACAAACAACATGGTAAATGCACAAGCATAAACATGGCATGATGCACAATCAAGTATGATGCATGTCCGGTTTAATGAGGCATGGCATGGCATGGCAAAGTGCAACAAACAATACTACAAGTTAAGTGGAGCTCAATATGCAACGAGTTGCATATTGACGGAACACCACATTCAAGTATTTAGTTCGATCTCTCGTTTATGCTACTCATCAATATTAAATGTTGTTAAACATGGCAAGAGGTGAAGCATAAGAAAACTACCTAACTAGGCAAGTTTAAATGAGGCCGGAACAACAAACAACAATTCCGGAAAATCCCCATATGCATATTTAGAATTTGGTACTGTTCTGCTCTAAACACAATTTTAAATTTGTTAAACAGGAAAATAAAGTGGATCATGTTAAACTAGGCATTTTTCCACCCCATTTACATATAAAGTTTGTTTGATTTGGAGCTACGGTTATTTAGTTATGAATTAAATCATTTTAACATGGCATTTATACAAATTTAATCAAACAACATTTTAAACATATTTAACATGGATGAAAGTAGCATATTATGGAAGTGCATGAAAAACTGAGCAAGTTACATATATGACATGTTTAAATCCGATGCACGGTTATTTAGTTGTGAGTAGTTTAAAATCATGGCATTTCTGTAATTATGCCTGCACAGGATATTTAGCAAATTCGTCCAGGAAAGAAAAAAATATCCACGGGCTGAAACTGCAGGCTGGCCCAACTGGAGGAAAAAAAGGAGGGTCGCTGGGGGTGGCCTCACCATGGGCCTTGGCCCGATTGGAGGGGAGGCTGCAGGAGGGGCGCGCTGGGCCTTGGAGGGCGCGGTCAACGCGCACGGGATCGATCTGGACTTGGCGCTGGGGTCATGCTCGTTCGTTCGACAGGGAAACAGCGGCAGGTTCAGTGCAGGGGCGAAGCAGGGGACTTAGCGGGCGGCGCAGGGCACCGGCGCTGGAGGTTTTGGCGGCCGGATCCGGCGAGGCACCATTGGCCGGGACGGTCGGACCTTGCGGTTGTGAGCGGCAGGAACGAGCAGCGGTCAACGGGGCGAGCGGCCGCGCTCTACTTGCTCTTGAGCAACGCAGGGGAAGAAGAGGCTGCGGGACTCGACACGGCGATGCGGATCCAGCGGGGAACGGCGATGGACGACGAGCTCGGGGCTGCAGGCGCCATGTCGCCGGAGTTCGTGGAGGTTACATCCTGGAACAGAGAGAACGGGAGAGAGAGATGAGATACAGAGAGGAGCAAAAGGGGGGAAGGAGAGGGCGCGACGGGGCTCATCTGTTGGCCGCGCGGGCGACGTGGCTGGCCGAACGGAGGCGGGAAAACGGGGCTCCGGGCGAGCACCTGCTCGGGAGAGGATGGAGGAGTGAGGGAGTCCTGGACTAGGGGGTGTCCGGACAGCCGGACTATCATTATCCGCCGGACTCCAAGACTACGAAGATAGAAGATTGAAGACTCCGGCTCGTGTCCGGATGGTACTTTCCTTGGCGTGGAAGGCAAGCTTGGCAATACGGATATGTAAATCTCCTACCATTGTAACCGACTCTGTGTAACCCTAGCCTCCTCCGGTGTCTATATAAACCGGAGGGCTTTAGTCTGTAGGACAACATACATTACAACAATCATACCATAGGCTAGATTCTAGGGTTTAGCCTCCTTGATCTCGTGGTAGATCTACTCTTGTACTACCCATATCATCAATATTAATCAAGCAGGACGTAGGGTTTTACCTCCATCGAGAGGGCCCGAACCTGGGTAAAAACATCGTGTCCCTCGTCTCCTGTTACCATCCGCCTAGACGCACAGTTCGGGACCCCCTACCTGAGATCCGCCGGTTTTGACACTGACATTGGTGCTTTCATTGAGAGTTCCTCCGTGTCGTCACCGATAGGCTTGATGGCATCTTCAACCAACAACGCTCTCCAGGGTGAGACTTTTCTCCCCGGACAGATCTTCGTATTCAGCGGCTTCGCACTGCGAGCCAATTCACTTGGCCATCTGGAGCAGATCGGAAGCTACGCCCCTGACCGTCAGGTCAGATTCGGAAGCTTAAACTTCACGGCCGATGTCCGCGGAGACTTGATCTTTGACGGACTCAAGCCACAGCCAAGCGCGCCGCACTGTGACGATGGGCACGATCTAGCTTTGCTGCCGAACAGTGCCTTGGTGGCCGCACACGGATCCTCTCCGGCCATTAGCCCGGAACCGATCGCCCGGATCGAGGGCCGGTGGATAGACGCCGCCCTGGGGGCTTCAACATCCATGGCGATGGAGCCGAACACTAATCCTGTCCCCCGCGAAACTCGTGACTCCGAGGTGCCGGACTCCTGGCCGGACTCCGAACCTCCCGCGCCCCTACCAATCGATCCGGATTGGGCGCCGGTTATGGAATTCACCGCTGCGAACATCTTCCAGTACTCACCTTTTGGCGATATCTTGAATTCACTAAAGCATCTCTTGTTATCAGGAGAGTCCTGGCCGGACTATGGCCAGGATGGTTGGGGTTCGGACGACGAAGAAATTCAGATCCCACCCACCACCCACTTTGTAGCCACTGTCGACGATCTAACCGACATGCTAGACTACGATTCCGAAGACATCGACGCTATGGACGACGATGCCGGAGACGAAGAAAAAACAGAGCTTACACAGCACGACAGGACCACCTCGTCGCATGACATATATATGGTGGACACCCCAAAGGGGAGCGATAACGAGGACCAACGGGCCGCGGAAGAAGATGACCCCGCCGATAAACGACCAAAACGATGGCGTAGATGCCGCCCTAAGTCCCGCCTCGACGACAACAACACTCCCAAGGAGCCCGCGATAGGGCAGGGCTCACAATCGGACGACGAACATGCAAACAAGCAACCGTCCGAACATGACGAGTCAGATAATCAATCCAAGCCCGGCGAGAACAACAGTCCGGACAACCTTATGCTGGACACTTCGCCGGAGAGTAAGAACCTCCAGAAAAGACTCGTCAGTACTGCAAGAAGCCTGAAGAAGGAAAAACGGAGGCTCAAAACAGCGGAAGACACACTCAGAATGAGATGGAGCAAAGTTCTCAAAACCGCAGATAAGTACGGCAGTGGCCACCAATCAAAGAGCTACCCGAAGCGCAAGCTGCTATCGGAATTCGACGAAGAGGCCATAGAGCCTCCACCGTCCAAAAATAAAGGGGCTGCCTGGTTGGATAGACGGCCAGATGACAAGCCAAAGTATGAAAGTGGCGCCACACATAAATCCACCAACGAACTCGGAAGGATAGATGGCCCAGCCAGGTCCATCTACGGGCCAAAGGAGAAGGCCCCAAGAAGCAAGGCAATACGTCAAGTGTCCGATGATAGCGGCACACAAAAATACAGGGGCGCCGCACACCCACTATGTTTCACCGATGAGGTGCTGGACCATGAATTCCCAGCGGGATTTAAGCCCATAAACATAGAGGCCTACGACGGAACAACAGACCCTGGAGTCTGGATAGAAGATTATATACTACATATACACATGGCCAGAGGAGACGATCTCCACGCCATAAAATACCTACCCCTCAAGCTCAAAGGGCCAGCCCGTCATTGGCTTAAAAGCCTCCCACAAAACACTGTTGGAAGTTGGGAAGAGCTCGAGGACGCGTTTAGAGCAAATTTTCAAGGGACTTATGTCCATCCTCCGGAATGCAGATGATCTAAGTCATATAACTCAACAGCCCGGAGAGTCAGTGCGGAAATTCTGGAACAGGTTCCTCACGAAAAAGAACCAAATAATCGACTGTCCGGAAGCCGAAGCCTTAGCAGCTTTCAAGCACAATGTCCGAGACGAATGGCTCGCCAGGCACCTCGGTCAAGAGAAACCGAGAACAATGTCCGCACTAACAAGCCTCATGACCCGCTTCTGTGCGGGCGAGGATAGCTGGTTAGCACGATGCAGCACCAGCGACCCAAGTACATCCGAGATAAGAGATGGAAACGAAAAATCACGGCGCAGAAAAGAGCAGCGCCGGAATAAGGAGAAAAGCCCAAAGAGCGCGGCAATCAACGCCGGATTCAAAAGCTCACGGCCCAATAACAAAACACAGCCTCTAAAGGATGACAGAATGAATTGTCCAACTTAAACAAGATTTTGGGTCGGATATGTCAAATCCACAGTACCCCGGGAAGGCCTGCAAATCACACCCACAGGGATTGTTGGGTTTTTAAACAGTCCGGCCGACTAAATGCCGAACACAAGGGGCTCGACGCGTTAAGCGAAGAAGATAAACCCCAATAGCAGAGCACCGGAAAACAAAAGACTTTCCCACAAGGGGTCAAAGCAGTAAACTCACTTCATGTGATAATACGAAAAAATAGTGCGGCACTTTCTAAAAAGAGCTTCGCGCGTAAAGATTGGATATCAAAACCAATCACTTTCGACCACCTGGACTATTCCAGAAACGTTCGAAATGCGGGACGGACTCCCCTGATATTGAATCCCATAATAGACGGATTACAATTTACTAACGTCCTAATGAACGGAGGCAGTGACTTAAACCTGCTATATTCCAACACAATCCATAGGATGGGGATAGACCCTACCAAAATTCGACACAGCCGCACTTCCTTCAAAGGAGTGACACCAGGCCTTTACGCCAAGTGCACGGGCTATATTTTACTAGAAGTCGTGTTCGGATTGCCGAACAATTTTCGACGCGAAAAACTAATTTTTCATATCGTCCCATTTGAAAGTGAATATCAAGCACTCTTGGGACGAAAGGCTTTTGTCCGCTTCAACGCCATACCGCATTACGCGTCTCTTACACTCAAGATGCCCGGTCCGCGTGGCGCCATTTCAGTGCGAGGGTCACTTAAGGACCCCGGACTCGGATAGACGAATCCGGCCTCAGCAGGCTAGGGGCTCCCTAGCCGCATACCCCTTCACAGGGGGCTGCGCGCACAAACAATCGCGGTTTCATATAAACCTTGCTTTAATTATTTATATTTCTTATTTTACATATTTTTCACAAGAATTGTTTCTACAACAAAATGTTCCTCCCTTTCTACAGATGAACAACGTGCATACCCGTCCAGGATAATGGCGCAACGGAGACACAGGCGCATACGTGCAGTAGGGACCCGGTGCAAGGATTCTTTTCAGATTAAGACCCTGCGTAGACCTTTTTTACTGTCTCTTGTTGTTATTCTCCCTTGGTTTCTTCCTATAGCCAAAGCGGAGCCTGACGCTTTGGCATCAGCCGCGTCAGAAGACCATGCCCGTACCTGGACACTAGGGGCTTAGGGCATCGTTCTACCCACTATTATAAAGACCGAATACCTTAGGGAGTGTTCGGCGTCTCAAGTTAGGCATTATATGCATCAGCTCCGAATCATGTCTTTGGTCAAATGTTGGGTTTGCCCGGCTCCTGTGTTTTGCTGCCTTACGTTCCGTACCATCGGCTAACGCGGCACCAGGAGAACCACTGCGATTGTGCCCTAGTTTGGCTGGGCGAGCACCTCAGTAGAGAAAGCCGAAAACTGACTGTCATGATACAGCGAGAGTCTGGTCAACCACTCGATCGACTATCGGAATGTTTAGAATTCCCCGCTTTGACGAAGGACCGTTTCCCGGTCAGGCACATACGCACCCCGAATCCGGAGATGTGCGGTGCAACCAGGGGCTATATCGTAGCCCCACCCTCGAGCTCCACTGGCTAAGTGAAAGTGCTAAAGCATTGTAGTCCGGATTGCCTGGTTCGCTACGCTACCACCTCCTTAAACAGGACCGAGACGTCGGATTAAGTACGAAAACGCGCTATTTTTGCGAACACCCCCGCACTATGTGCGTGGGGGCTGAAGCCGAAGACTGCAATCTTTCAAGTTATACATGAGTATACGTAAACGGCCGCACAGGAGAAGTTTTCCTACTTGGGACGCACAAGTATAAAAAGCAGTTATACCATAATCATTGTTTTACAAGCTAATACGTTCATTTGAACGTGATGTTTTTCGAGCACTGCGACTCTATTATACGAGCGCCACGCATAACTTCCCCGAAGTAGTGCTCGACAGGGAGCCGGTTTTCATCCGAACCCTGGGCGGCAACAGCGGTGGCATCCATCTCCGGACAATGCGCCTTCACACGGGCAAGAGCCATCCGCGCGCCCTCGATGCAGGCCGACCGCTTCATCTCCTTTATATGCGGCACCGCTCCAAGGAATTGCTGCAGCAAGCCGAAGTAGCTCGTCGCCTTGGACCTCTCTGGCCAGACATGGGCCACGATGTCAGTCTTGGCAAGTCCGGACAATCTATTTAGCTCGGCCCATTCGGCCAACCGGTCCGTCAACGGAAGTGAGCGATCCGGACTGTGGAATTGAGACCAATATAGCTCTTCCGTCTCGTGATCCTCCTGGCTCCGGAAGTGCTTAACGGCATCAGCCGCACTTGCAGCTAAGTCCATATACGGATCCTCCGGACTCTACAACCACTCAAATTGAGCATACTTTGCATCCATAAACCGGCGACGCAGCAGAATAGGCTTGCCAGCCACGATCTCTCCGGCCTGGCACAGCTCCTCCTTCATAGCCCGCATTGCAGAGCGGGCATCCTTGGCTTCGGCGGTGGCCTTCTTCAGGTCTTCCCGCTCCGATAAGCGCTCCTTTTCAAGAGCCTCATTGCGGTCGGTAGCATCCTTTAATCTCATGGCCAATCCGGCCACCTCCGCCCTACTTAGGCAGTGCGCAGCCTTTTCGGCTTTCAACTCCTCGGCCGCCCTCGAGGCAGCCGCGTCACTCCTTCGGGCTTGCTCCTTAGCTAGAGCAAGTTCGGCCCGAAGGCTCTCCACAGCAGCAGCACCGTCTGTACGAACAGCATATAATTTATCAGGGGTGGGCTTCGACCCCCTTAAATAAAGCAGCTGCGGAGAACTCTTTTACCTTGCAACTCGTCAAGTCGCCTGTTGACAAGTGCGATGTCCTCATCTGCCAAGTCAAGTTGTTGAGTTAATTCGGCAAATTCACTAGTCCGGCTAGCCCCCGGACTATCCGCCACCTGCATAGAAATGACGGAATTAATTACTTTAGATTTTGATCCTCGGTACGTTGTCGTTTCCGACAACCTACTGAGTCTCGGGGGCTACTATCTATACAGGGCGCATTGTTATATGCAAAACTGTTAAAAGACAAAGGGGTGCGTCATTCTCGCATACCTCGAATCCCGCCAGCAAACTCATGGCGGCATTACGCAATCCGCTTTCGGCGGACGAAATCCTTCCAATCACCATACGCATTAACGCACGGTGATCTTCTGAAAATGGATGCCCTCTCAAGCAGATTCTTCAGTTCTCCCGACCGGACACTAGTAGGTGCCGAACTCTCTGGCCCCTCCGGACTCGGGGATACCCTCCGTGATGACACCTCGGGTTCGCCTGCCTCATCTGGCGGCGCTGCGGACGGAGGCGTGTCGCTCTCCATCATCTCCGGAAGAAGGTCCCCCAAAGATGAACTCATCTGGGAAGGCTGCAGATCCGAACTGCAATATAAATATTTCGGTTACCCACAAAAGCACAAATGAAGGTATTTCCTTATTAGTTAACTTTCTCTTTTATACTCACGGCTCGTTGGAGGGCTTGTCCTTCGGCGATGATTGCGCGCCCGGATTCTCTCCGGACGCGGGACCCCCCGGTGAAGATTTCTTCTCACGCTTAGGGGCTTTGGCCTCCGGATCTTCGGAGGCGGTCCTCTTCTCCCCCTGAAGGGAGGGATTCTTGGTTCCCCCCTCTTCAGTCGCCCCTTTGGGCGAAATATTAGCTCCTTTATTTTCCCCGTCGCCCCCTTCTGTGGGCGCAACCTCCAACATTCTGACCAGCACGGGCTCCAGTGCGGTCTCTGGGAGGGGGGCCAGACACCTTATCAGCCTTGATCGCGCCACCCATTCCTGTAAAGAACAAGGGGTCAGGAGGCGAACTTTAGAACGGCATATAAACAGAATGTCTGGACTCTGAGCTATTTACCTGAGTATCCGGGCGATCGCGGCTTAGGCCTGCATCCTCGGCTGAATCCGGACACGCCACCTGCGGTCCGAAGAACAACTTGTACATCTCCACGGGTGTCGCACCCATAAAGTGTTGGGGAATCCGAGGTCCCTCCGGGTTGAACTCCCATAAACGGAGAGGACGGCGTTTGCAGGGCAGAAGGTGCCTGATTAGCATGACCTGCATCACCTTGATCAGGTCGATCTCCCTCGCCTGGAGGTCTCGAATCCGGCCCTGCAGTGAGGGCACGTCTTCGGATGGCCCCCAGTTGAGCCCTTGGTTGACCCATGACATTAGCTGGCGTGGAGGTCCCGGGCGGAATGAAGGTGGCGGCTTCTGCCTGCTGCCCTTCGGAGCGGTAATGTTGAACCACTCCTGCTGCCACAGTCCGAGTTCCTCTTGGAAGGAACCCTCGGGCCACGGGGCATCGGCCTTTTTGCTTATGGCCGCCCCGCCGCACTCCGCTTGACGCCCCCCGATGATCTTCGGCTCCACCTTGAAGGTCTTCAGCCATAAGCCGAAGTGGGGGATGACGCGGAGGAAAGCTTCGCAGACGATAATGAATGCGGAGATGTGGAGGATGGACTCCGGAGCCAAGTCATGAAAGTCCAGCCCATAGTAGAACAGGAGCCCTCTCACGAAGGGATCCGTCAGGAAGCCTAAACCCCGACGGAGGTGGGATACGAAAACGACGTATTCACCGGGCTCAGGGGCGGGCACGGCCTGCCCTTGGGCAGGCAACCTGTGCGAGACCTCGTAGGCCAGGTACTTGGCTTCACGCAACTTCAATATGTCCCCCTCCGTGACGGAGGAGGGCATCCACCGGCCCTGGAGGCCGGAGCCGGACATGGTTGAGGATCCGAAGCGCTCGAATCTGAGGCTCTGGGTGTTGGAACTGGGAGCGGAGAAAAGATTCGATGCGAGATTGAAGAACAAGGACAGACCTTGGTCCTCTTATAAAGGGGAAGAAATACCAAGGGCCATCTCCGTGACTGTTTGGGATTCCCCTTCGATAGAGAACGCGTGGCGACGGGAACGGTTGGGTTACCCACGCACGTATTGATGAGAATCCCGGGGTAAGGGGAACACGATCTCTGCTTCGACAAGATGTGCCAAGGAAACCGCTTCGCTAAACGTGATGAGGTGGTATAGATTCAAACAAAGGCTTGGTTACGGTGTGATGTCATGCCGCATAATACGTCAGCAGATTGAGCTAGTGTGTATTTTATTCTCTCTACGATGGAATGTGGAAATTATTTTTGCAGAGCCGGACACTATCCTGGTGTTCATTATCTTCTCTGGATTATTCAAAGGAGGAACCTGCCTTGCAATGCCGAACATTATGCACGCCGGACTTATCGTCATTGAAGACTGGTTCAGGGGCTACTGAGGGAGTCCTGGACTAGGGGGTGTCCGGACAGCCGGACTATCATTATCCGCCGGACTCCAAGACTACGAAGATAGAAGATTGAAGACTCCGGCTCGTGTCCGGATGGTACTTTCCTTGGTGTGGAAGGCAAGCTTGGCAATACAGATATGTAGATCTCCTACCATTATAACCGACTCTGTGTAACCCTAGCCTCCTCCGGTGTCTATATAAACCGGAGGGCTTTAGTCTGTAGGACAACATACATTACAACAATCATACCATAGGCTAGCTTCTAGGGTTTAGCCTCCTTGATCTCGTGGTAGATCTACTCTTGTACTACCCATATCATCAATATTAATCAAGCAGGACGTAGGGTTTTACCTCCATCGAGAGGGCCCGAACCTGGGTAAAAACATCATGTCCCTCGTCTCCTGTTACCATCCGCCTAGACGCACAGTTCGGGACCCCTACCCGAGATCCGCCGGTTTTGACACCGACAAGGAGCCTTGCAAGGCGGTGGCTGGAGACGAGCAGAAGGTGCTCGGGATCGAGCTCCGGAGCGGAGGCGGCGACCTGCTGATGCTGCTCGTCTGCGGGACGACGGCGAGGGCGGAGCAAGGCGGCGACGTGGGCGACGAGATGGAGGTCGGGGATGGCTCGGGCGTTGGGCGAGCTCTTGGGTCGCTCGAGGCAGAGGCACCATGGATCGAGAGGAGGGAGCTCGAGCTCGTCCGCTCGTGCACGGGCACGACGAGAAGGAGGCTGCGACGCGAGGCTTGGTGTGGTACTGCTGCGGGAGGAGTCCGGCGAGGAGGCGGGAGGAGCAGGTCGCGGAGGCCTCGGGCGGCTGTAGGGGCTCGGGCTCCTCGATCCAGATCGAGGCAGGGAGGAGCTACGCTCTGGATTGGCCGGGCACGGAAAGCCGGGTGGAGTTTGGTGGGGTGGCGGCGGCGATGAGAAGGATGGGACAGCCTGCCTAAAATTTAGGGTTGGACTAGATTAGGTCAGGGACTGCTCTATATATACGGAAAGAAGGGAGTTGGATCATCTGATCGAAATTGGACGGTCAAGATAAAATGCTATGGGAGTCCAAACAAAGAAAACGAAGATATTTTGTAGATGTTTGGGGATGATCCGAATCCAATGGTCACGACAGAACGGGTCATGTTCGGGGGAGTTTCGGACGCGCGCGCGAGGGGGCTGCGAGCTGACAAGAGAGGTTAGGTGGTCACGGTCAAGAGGGAAGCAAAACCGGTTGGTCTAGAACGGCCAGCGCGGGCAAGACGATCCGAGGGAAGGTGATGAAGGCAAAGGGAGAAACGGCAACGATGAACGAATGCAAGTTTTAAAATATGACGGCAATGGAGTGCCGATGCAATGCGAATGATGAGATGATGAAATGCAAGACATGAACAAAATGCAAAACAAAAACAACAGAAACAAACAAAAAAAACAAAAACCCAACCACGGAGGAAAATAACATATGGCATCTCCGGAAAAGGCAAGAGTTGGAGTTACGAATATGGAAAGTTACATCCGGGGCGTTACAACACTCCACCACTACGAGAGGATCTTGTCCCGAGATCTAGGATGGCACCGGAGGGAAAAGGAAGAGGAAGATAAGAGGTAAAACTAAGTTGCTTCTTCGACAAACGAGTGAAACCATGAACCTTGAGAGGTTGAGCAAAATGAATGAAAGAAAACAACGAAGATGAACAGAGTTGAAAACACTCCGTTAGAAAAGAGGAACAAGGGACACGGTGAGAACCAAGAGGTTTAGTGATAAGATGGATATTGAAACCATCCGGTTAAATGGGTAGGCAAGAAAAGAACATGATCCTCACAAAACGAGGTGATGGGTGAAGAGCACAACACCACAATGCTTCCGTAACGAAAGAATAGAAGTTAGATCGTTGGGATAAAGGGACGGAGAAGAAAATGACAACTTCTTCCACAAATGATCTTGGAAAGCACCCTTCCAAGAAGGTTATAATGGAGTTGTTGGAAAACCAACAACAAAACGAATAAACTTGTAGTGGGCTTATGGAAAACATCTCAAGGCTATGAGGTGACAACCGGCCACAAATGGAAACCATTGATTTGATTGAGAGCACCAAATAGATGAAAAACTTCTTCCACCAAGATGATAAAGAGCAAGCTTGGGTCATGCATAATCACCACAAATAGCAACAACCCTTAAGGAAAGGCTTTAGGTGAAATCTGACACAAGATAACTCCAATGGAGGGATTGATGGATTTAAAATACCTCATTCTTGACAACATATGAATCATGAAACATGAAGGAAATTGCCAAGAGTGACATAACACCACCTCAAAAGATAAGGTAGAAGGAATTGCACTTCGAAATGCAAGAAGAAGAATACTTGAACACCTCAAAACAAAACATGTGTTGAGCACCATGTTTATTTTAGAGTATAGCTTGGCGGATCATAACTTCGAGAGAAAACTTGAAGAACAATTGAAGGAAGAGAGGAATCCTTGACGAACCACCATGTAGAGCCTCAATGAAGAACTCCGGTAATAAAAGGATGATAAAAAAAAGAAGTTGAAAACACAAGGTGAAACCTTGCAATGATTTAGATGGAGCTTCGCGATGATAATGCGGAAAACTTGGAACTCCGGAAAAGAAAAGATGAAGCATCTCGAACCGAGAAATGTGACATGATGAATAACTCTGGAAAGAAGAAACTAGATCACTTGGATGAAACAATAATAAGAATTACGTTATGCGTATCCTTCACCAATTTAAATTGATGACAAGCAACGGATTTGGCATACTACTTATTCTTCTTGAGGGATTAAGGATAGAGATAGCGCAAACTTGAGAAGGTATTGATGGAACCACCGGTGGATTTGGAAACAACGAATGAACGAATGAATGAATTGATACGATGACGAAGGAAGAGAAATCTTGAACGGACCACCGTAAAAATTGAAAATGAAAGTAGCAAAGGCACAATTCACCGGGAAGAATTGGAAAACGAATGAAGATACTTGAGGGGATTTAGATACATGAGAACGAAGAGATCATGAACTGATTATAGGGTATTTGAACGATGCACCGGTAAGATTTGGAGAACGATAGCTACACGCTGAGAATGAAGAATTATGACATAATGGCCTTCAGAGGAAAGAAATGGAAACAACTCATGAAATGCTCCGGATGGTAAGAAAAGAATTGTCACAACCAAAACAATTATGAGGATAGCATGAAGCCAGAACCATGAATACTCAAAAGAATGGACCAAGATTTAGGAGAAATCCTTCTTCGGTCTTCAAATGTTGAGACTGATGATGAGAACCACCATGAATTGTTGAGATACTCCGAGAGAATTAAAAGAGGAAAGGTTGAGCCAAAGATGAAAAGAATTTGAAAGCGATCTTGGAGAAGCAATATGACCGATGAAAATTCATTCTTACGTCAAACTTGGAAAAGAATTTGCGAATGGCTCCTGATGATTCGAAGAGTCAGGTAAGATCCTGGGAAAAGACCTGTGGGTTAGGGCCCACTCAGAAGGAAACACCGTTGACCGATTGATTTTAAAGAGAGATTGCAACGGTTGAATTAAATGGCTTGAATGAGATAACGATATCCAAATGGCTTGAACGGATTACGAATGGAAACACAAATCTTCTGAGATACTTCAACACTCTGGAACAAATGAATAGCAAGAGGTGAGTGATTGAGAGGTGCACCAGCATGAGAAAACATTTGACACGAGGAAAAGAATATGATCAACACTGAAAGCTTGAATTCAATCCACCGGAGAAGAAAAGAGAGCAAAGAATGATAAACTTGAAGCTTCCTGAACATCTTCTTGAGAATCACCGGATAAGAACCTTGACGGAAAAGAATGAAGAGACTTCCCACAAATTAAAGGATACATGATTAAGAAATCTGAGTCCTTGAAGAAAAAGGGTGGGAGGGTGGGGAAAAACAAAGACAACTTAGGATGAACGAAACAAGCACCGTTGAGAAAACTTAGAATTGATCTTGCGGATGGGGAGAATGATGGGATCACCTCGAAGAGAAGCGCACCGGTTGGAAAAGAATTAACATGACAACCTCAATGATCAAAAGGATTAGTATCCCCATAGGAATATGAGAACACCGCTCAGAATAAGGTATGGAATCAACACTTGACATTGAAGCAACTCAAATACCACAAATAAAACAAAACAAAGGATTTGGCTTACATAATAAGCCGGAACAAATACATATGATAGAGATTTACCCAATCCCATATCATGCATCTGTCGGAAAGATATTCTAGGAGCTACTTGAATTCCCACATATAAACTCCCGAAACTTTCTGGTTATGCAATCTAGTGTTGGGGATACAGGGGAAGCAATATATCTCACCCAAACTAACAATACCTACATCCAAGCTGTATCCATCCGTCAACACATAACCAAGAAACCTTCGGAAATCGTGTACCTCAACCTTCGAAAAGCATCCGTTATACGAGTTATGGCAATACTCCCGTACTCACCTCAGTACTGGGTTATCGGGGTTATCTCACCAACAACTGTACAAAAGAGATTTTCGATGTCGGCAAAACTCAGGTATTCCAGAATTGCAACGATAAAATTATGATGACAACACCTCAGAGCTCAACTCCCCGGGACACTTCCACTAAACCCCTGACAGGAGGCACCAAGACAATGTTCTCATCATAAAACCATCGTAACGATTATACCCGCGTGATCCTAAAAATTTTTTTAGTGAAATTGGAGGAGAGGAAAGACAAAACATCTACGTCAGGAGTCCTCACCAGAGCGACGAAGGGGGCTGAGGAGTAAAAAGAATCCTACTCTCCGATATATATAATCCTAAGACTCCAAATAGTTTTTTTCTAGACTCAACAACGGCCAACAATCAAGGGGGCTCCTATGGTCGGTCGAGGCTCTGATACCAACTTGTCACGCCCAAGATGCGACTCTATCCTAAAGGAACTCGAAGGTCCCACCAAGGATAGAAGCGCATCTTGAAGACGCTTTTGCAAGGTGGATATCATTACATCAACATTACATAATAGTGGGGATACATCCGATACATACAATGTCACATGAATACAACAATACAACATACAAGAACAACATCCGACTACGGATGAATCATAAACAGAAACTCAAACAATATCCACCCTGCTAGCCCAGGCTGCCGACCTGGAACCTATCCCCTGATCGAAGAAGCAGAAGAAGAAACTCCAAAACAAGCAACATCGCTCACGCGTCATGATCATCGCATAACCTGTACCTGCAACTGTTGTTGTAGTAATCTGTGAGCCACGAGGACTCAGCAATCCCATTACCATGGGTGTCAAGACTAGCAAAGCTTAATGGGTAAGGAAGGGGTAAAGTGGTGAGGTTGCAGCAGCGACTAAGCATGATATGGTGGCTAAACATACGCAAACGAGAGCGAGAAGAGAAACAAAGGAACGGTCGTGAAGCTAGTAATGATCAAGAGGTGATCCTGAACTCCTACTTACGTCAAACATAACCCAGAAACCGTGTTCACTTCCCGGACTCCGCCGAGAAGAGACCATCACGGCTACGCACACGGTTGATGCATTTTAATTCGGATCTGGTGTCAAGTTATCTACAACCGGACATTAACAAATTCCCCATCTGCCACATAACCGCGGGCACGGCTCTCAAAAGTTTAAACCCTGCAGGGGTGTCCCAACTTAGCCCATGACAAGCTCTCGCGATCAACGAAGGAATAGACCTTCTCCCAGGAAGACCCGATCAGTCTCGGAATCCCGGTTTACAAGACATTTCGACAATGGTAAAACAAGACTAGCAAAGCCGCCCGATGCGCCGACAATCCCGATAGGAGCTGCACATATCTCGTTCTCAGGGCAACACCGGATGAGACATCCTACGAGTAAAACCAGACCTCGAGTTGCCCCGAGGGGGCCCCGCAGTCTACTCGGTTCGGACCAGCACTTATACAAGCACTGGCCCGGGGGGGCTAAAATAAAGATGACCCTCGGGTTGGCCGACCCAAGGGAAGGGTATAGGTGGTGGTGAGGCAAATGGTAAAACCAAGGTTGGGCCTTGCTGGACAAGTTTTATTCAAAGCGAACTGTCAGGGGGGTCCCATAAATCACCCGACCGCGTTAGGAACGCAAAATCCGGGAACATAACACCGGTATGACGGAAACTAGGGCGGCAAGAGTGGAACAAAACACCAGGCATAAGGCCGAGCCTTCCACCCTTTACCAAATATGTAGATGCATTAATAATATAAGAGATATTGTGATATCCCAACATAACCCTGTCCACCATGGAGCAATCTTCAACTTCACCTGCAGCTAGCAACGCTATAAGAGGGGCTGAGCAAAGCGGTAACATAGCCAAACAACGGTTTGCTAGGAATGGTGTCAAAGGTTAGAGGTTCATGGCAATTTGGGAGGCTTGAAGAGCAAATGATAGGTAGCGAAGCAAAGCGATAGAACGAAGCAACTAGCATAGCAATGATAGTAGTGAGATCCAGGGTAGCGGTCATCTTGCCTGAAATCCCGCTAGGAAGAAGAACGAGTCCATGAAGAAGACGAACGGGAGTAGTCGAACGAATCCTCACAATCGCAACATTACCGGAACATAGAAGCAACACCGGAAAGAAACAAACAACATGGTAAGTGCACAAGCATAAACATGGCATGATGCACAATCAAGTATGATGCATGTCCGGTTTAATGAGGCATGGCATGGCATGGCAAAGTGCAACAAACAATACTACAAGTTAAGTGGAGCTCAATATGCAACGAGTTGCATATTGACGGAACACCACATTCAAGTATTTAGTTCGATCTCTCGTTTATGCTACTCATCAATATTAAATGTTGTTAAACATGGCAAGAGGTGAAGCATAAGAAAACTACCTAACTAGGCAAGTTTAAATGAGGCCGGAACAACAAACAACAATTCTGGGAAATCCCCATATGCATATTTAGAATTTGGTACTGTTCTGCTCTAAACACAATTTTAAAGTTGTTAAACAGGAAAATAAAGTGGACCATGTTAAACTAGGCATTTTCCCACCCCATTTACATATAAAGTTTGTTTGATTTGGAGCTACGGTTATTTAGTTATGAATTAAATCATTTTAACATGGCATTTATACAAATTTAATCAAACAACATTTTAAACATATTTAACATGGATGAAAGTAGCATATTATGGAAGTGCATGAAAAACTGAGCAAGTTACATATATGACATGTTTAAATCCGATGCACGGTTATTTAGTTGTGAGTAGTTTAAAATCATGGCATTTCTGTAATTATGCCTGCACAGGATATTTAGTAAATTCGTCCAGGAAAGAAAAAAAATATCCACGGGCTGAAACTGCAGGCTGGCCCAACTGGAGGAAAAAAAAGGAGGGGCACTGGGGGTTGCCTCACCATGGGCCTTGGCCCGATTGGAGGGGAGGCTGCAGGAGGGGCGCGCTGGGCCTTGGAGGGCGCGGTCAACGCGCACGGGATCGATCTGGACTTGGCGCTGGGGTCGTGCTCGTTCGTTCGACAGGGAAACAGCGGCAGGTTCAGTGCAGGGACGAAGCAGGGGACTTAGCGGGCTGCGCAGGGCACCGGCGCTGGAGGTTTTGGCGGCCGGATCCGGCGAGGCACCAGTGGCGGGGATGGTCGGACCTTGCGGTTCTGAGCGGCAGGAACGAGCAGCGGTCAACAGGGCGAGCGGCCATGCTCTACTTGCTCTTGAGCAACGCAGGGGAAGAAGCGGCTGCGGGACTCGGCACGGCGATGTGGATCCAGCGGGGAACGGCGATGGACGACGAGCTCGGGGCTGCGGGCGCCATGTCGCCGGAGTTCGTGGAGGTTACATCCTGGAACAGAGAGAACGGGAGAGAGAGATGAGATACAGAGAGGAGCAAAAGGGGGGAAGGAGAGGGCGCGACGGGGCTCATCTGTTGGCCGCGCGGGCGACGTGGCTGGCCGAATGGAGGCGGGAAAACGGGGCTCCGGGCGAGCACCTGCTCGGGAGAGGATGGAGGAGCCTTGTAAGGCGGTGGCTGGAGACGAGCAGAAGGTGCTCGGGATCGAGCTCCGGAGCGGAGGCGGCGACCTGCTGATGTTGCTCGTCTGCGGGACGACGGCGAGGGCAGAGCAAGGCGGCGACGTGGGCGACGAGATGGAGGTCGGGGACGCTCGGGCGCTGGGCGAGCTCTTGGGTCGCTCGAGGCAGAGGCACCATGGATCGAGAGGAGGGAGCTCGAGCTCGTCCGCTCGTGCACGGGCACGACGAGAAGGAGGCTGCGACGCGAGGCTTGGTGTGGTACTGCTGCGGGAGGAGTCCGGCGAGGAGGCGGGAGGAGCAGGTCGCGGAGGCCTCGGGCGGCTGCAGGGGCTCGGGCTCCTCGATCCAGATCGAGGCAGGGAGGAGCTACGCTCTGGATTGGCCGGGCACGGAAAGCCGGGTGGAGTTTGGTGGGGTGGCGGCGGCGATGAGAAGGATGGGACAGCCTGCCTAAAATTTAGGGTTGGACTAGATTAGGTCAGGGGCTGCTCTATATATACGGAAAGAAGGGAGTTGGATCATCTGATCGAAATTGGACGGTCAAGATAAAATGCTATGGGAGTCCAAACAAAGAAAACGGAGATATTTCGTAGATGTTTGGGGATGATCTGAATCCAATGGTCACGACAGAACGGGTCATGTTCGGGGGAGTTTCGGACGCGCGCGAGGGGGCTGCGAGCTGACAAGAGAGGTCAGGTGGTCACGGTCAAGAGGGAAGCAAAACCCGGTTGGTCTGGAACGGTCAGCGCGGGCAAGGCGATCCGAGGGAAGGTGATGAAGGCAAAGGGAGAAACGGCAACGACGAACGAATGCAAGTTTTAAAATATGACGACAACGGCGTGCCGATGCAATGCGAATGATGAGATGATGAAATGCAAGACATGAACAAAATGCAAAACAAAAACAATAAAAACAAACAAAAAAAACAAAAACCCAACCACGGAGGAAAATAACATATGGCATCTCCGGAAAAGGCAAGAGTTGGAGTTATGAATATGGAAAGTTACATCCGGGGCGTTACATAGTGCATCGTCATAAAAAAGGTCTCTTGCATTTCCCTAGAAGTAATTGCATCTCATATGGAGATGTTTAGTGAAGAAGAATGGAAAAAAGTGAATGCAACTACACTAGAACTAGTCTGTAAGTGTCGTTCGGAATCAGTTTTGCGCAGTGTTGACTTAAACATGGATATCTAACTCATACGGAATCCGTTTTGGCTCCACAAGTAGTCAAAACGTTTTTGACGACCAGATGCTTCAAAGGATTCTTTCATAGGAAACTTTTGGAGAACTTTTCTTAAGGAGTTCGCTTAGAAACGTTTTACAGAAACTTTCTTATTGAGCACTCGACCAACGCCTTTTGAGAACATAGACAAAGTCACAGCTATGGACCAAGTGCATCGTCATAACAAAGGTCTCTCGCATTCCCCTAGAAGTAATTGGATCTCATATGGAGATGTTTGGTGAAGTAGAATGGAAAAAGTCGAATGCAACTACACTAGAACTAGTGTGTAACTGTCGTTCAAAATCAGTTTTGCGCAGTATTGACTGAAACATGGATATCGCAGTCATACAGAGTCCGTTTTGGCTCCACAAGTAGTCAAACCATTTGTGACGACCAGATGCTTTAAATGATTCTTTTATAGGGAACTTTTGGAGAACTTCTCTTAAGGAGTTCGTTCAGAAACTTGTACAGAAACTTTCTTAATGAGCACTCGACCAACGGCTTTCGAGAACATAGACAAAGTCACAGCTATGGACCTAGTGCATTGTCATAACAAAGGTCTCTTGCATTTCCCTAGAAGTAATTGGATCTCATATGGACATGGTTAGTGAAGTAGAATGGAAAAAAATGAATGCAACTACACTAGAACTAGTCTGTAAGTGTCGTTCGGAATCAGTTTTGCATAGTGTTGACTGAAACATGGATATCGCACTCATACGGAGTCCGTTTTGGCTCCACAAGTAGTCAAAATGTTTGTGGCGACTAGATGCATCAAAGGATTCTTTCATAGGGAACTTTTGGAGAACTTTTCTTAAGGAGTTCGTTCAGAAACTTGTACAGAAATTTTCTTAATGAGCACTCGACCAACGCCTTTCGAGAACATAGATAAAGTCATGGCTATGTACCAAGTGCATCATCACAACAAAGGTCTCTTGCATTTCCCTAGAAGTAATTAGATCTCATATGGAGATGTTTAGTGAAGTATAATGAAAAAATCGAATGCAACTACACTAGAATTAGTCTGTAACTATCGTTCGAAATCAGTTTTGTGCAGTATTGACTGAAACATGGATATCACACTCATACGGAGTCCCTTTTTTCTCCACAAGTAGTCAAAACGTTTGTGACGACCAGATGCTTCAAAGGATTCTTTCATAGGGAACTTTTGCAGAACTTCTCTTAAGGAGTTCGTTCAGAAACTTGTACAGAAACTTTATTAATGAGCACTCGACCAACGCCTTTCCGGAACATAGACAAAGTCACAGCTATGGACCTAGTGCATCATAATAACAAAGGTTTCTTGCATTTCCCTATAAGTAAGTGGATCTCATATGGAGATGTTTAGTGAGGTAGAATGGAAAAAATCGAATGCAACTACACTAGAACTAGTCTGTAACTATCGTTCGAAATAAGTTTTGCATAGTGTTGACTGAAACATGGATATCACACTCATACGTAGTCCGTTTTGGCTCCACAAGTAGTCAAAACGTTTGTGACGACCAGATTCTTAAAAGGATTCTTTTATAGGGAACTTTTGGAGAACTTTTCTTAAGGAGTTCGTTCAGAAACTTGTATAGAAATTTTCTTAATGAGCACTCGACCAACGCCTTTCGAGAACATAGACAAAGTCACAGCTATGGACCTAGTGCATCGTCATAACAAAGGTCTCTTGCATTTCCCTAGAAGTAATTGGATCTCATATGGAGATGTTTAGTGAAATAGAATGGAAAAAAATGAATGCAACTACACTAGAACTAGTCTGTAAGTGTCGTTCGAAATCAGTTTTGCGCAGTGTTGACTGAAACATGGATATCGCACTCATACGTAGTCCGTATTGGCTCCACAAGTAGTCAAAACGTTTGTGACGACCAGATGCTTCATAGGATTCTTTCATAGGGAACTTTTGGGGAACTTTTCTTAAGGTGTTCATTCAGAAACTTGTACAGAAACTTTCTTAATGCGCACTCGACTAACGCCTTTCGAGAACATAGACAAAGTCACGGCTATGGACCTAGTGCATCGTCATAACAAAGGTTTCTTGCATTTCCCTAGAAGTAATTAGATCTCATATGGAGATGTTTAGTGAAGTATAATGGAAAAAATCGAATGCAACTACACTAGAACTAGTCTGTAACTATCGTTCGAAATCAGTGTCGTGCAGTGTCAGGGATATACCCCGCGGTATGACCCGGCCGGATGTATAACCCGGCCGGACTTGGCGACTCACTAATGACCCGCCCTGACTGGACGACTCACTAAGTGACCCGCCCAAACCTGGCGACTTATGGGTGACCTAGCAAGCGGATCAGAGGAGCGAAAAGACCCGGGGGCCCAAGAGGCTCGAGGCCCAGAAGGCTGGCTTACGTTATGGTAGGTCGGCTTAAGAAGAAGAAAGCAAGACCCGGACTTGTATTCAACTTGTAAAAAAAGATAGACTAGTCCTAGTCCTACTAGGACTCCACATGTAACCCGCTCCTCTAACTTATATAAGGAGGGGCAGGGCTCCCCAAAGAGGGACAAGAAACAAGAAACAATGGCTAAGGGTAGGCATAACCGAGAGAGCTTGCTTACAGCGACTCCCTCGTGATGATAATGAGACCTAGCCACAAACAGCATGTAGGGTTGTTACCGGATGATGTTTCCCGGGGCCCGAAGCTATCTAAATCCTTGTCTTGCGTGTTGCGTCTCTCATCCCGATCAACCCCTCTCAAACTACCACATAAATGCGTTGGCCTCGCGATTATGTCCTGACACTAAGGACATCTACCGTGAAAATTCCACGACATGCAGTATTGACTGAAACATGGATATCACACTCATACGGAGTCCGTTTTTTCTCCACAAGTAGTCAAAACATTTGTGACGACCAGATGCTTCGAAGGATTCTTTCATAGGGAACTTTTGCAGAACTTCTCTTAAGGAGTTCGTTCAGAACCATGTACAGAAACTTTCTTAATGAGCACTCGACCAACACCTTTAGAGAACATAGACAAAGTCATAGCTATGGACCTAGTGCATCGTCATAACAAAGGTCTTTTGCATTTCCCCAGAAGTAATTAGATCTCATATGGAGATGTTTAGTGAAGTATAATGGAAAAAATCGAATGCAACTACACTAGAACTAGTCTGTAACTATCGTTCGAAATTACTTTTGCGCACTATTGACTGAAACATGGATATCACACTCATACGGAGTCCGTTTTTTCTCCACAAGTAGTCAAAACGTTTGTGACGACCAGATGCTTCAAAGTATTCTTTCATAGGGAACTTTTGGAGAACTTCTCTTAAGGAGTTCGTTTAAAAACTTGTATAGAAACTTTCTTAATGAGCACTCGACCAACGCATTTTGAGAACATAGACAAAGTCACAGCTATGGACCTAGTGCATCGTCATAACAAAGGTGTCTAGCATTTCCCTAGAAGTAATTGGATCTCATATGGAGATGTTTAGTGAAGTAGAATGGAAAAAATGAATGCAACTACACTAGAACTAATCTGTAAGTGTCGTTCGGAATTAGTTTTGCACAGTGTTGACTGAAACATGGATATCGCATTCATCCGAAGTCCGTTTTGGCTCCAAAAGTAGTCAAAACGTTTGTGACGACCAGATGCTTCAAAGGATTCTTTCATAGGGAACTTTTGGAGAACTTTTCTTAAGGAGTTCGTTTAGAAACTTGTATAGAAACTTTCTTAATGAACACTCGATCAACGCTTTCAAGAACATAGACAAAGTCACAGCTGTGGACCTAGTGCATCATCATAACAAAGGTATCTTGCATTTCCCTAAAATAATTGGATCTCATATGGATATGTTTGGTGAAGTATAATGGAGAAAATCGAATGCAACTACACTAGAACTAGTCTGTAACTGTCGTTCGAAATCAGTTTTCCGCAGTATTGACTGAAACATGGATATCACACTCATACGGAGTCAGTTTTGTCTCCACAAGTAGTCCAACCGTTTCTGACGACCAGATGCTTCAAAGAATTCTTTCATAGGGAACTTTTGGAGAACTTTTCTTAAGGAGTTTGTTCAGAAACTTGTATAGAAACTTTCTTAATGAGCACTCGACCAATGCCTTTCGAGAACATAGACAAAGTCATAGCTATGGACCTAGTGCATCGTAATAACAAAGATCTCTTGTATTTCCCTAGAAGTAACTGGATCTTATATGGAGATGTTTAGTGAAGTAGAATGGAAAAAAATGAATGCAACTACCACTAGAACTAGTCTGTAAGTGTCGTTCGGAATCAGTTTTGCGCAGTGTTGACTGAAACAAGGATATCGCACTCATACGGAGTCCGTTTTGGCTCCACAAGTAGTCAAAATGTTTGTGATGACCAGATGCTTCAAAGGATTCTTTCATAGGGAACTTTTGGAGAACTTTTCTTAGGGAGTTCGTTCAGAAACTTGTACAGAAACTTTCTTAATGAGCACTCGACCAACGCCTTTCGAGAACATAGACAAAGTCACAGCTATGGACCTAGTGCATCGTTATAACAAGGTCTCTTGCATTTCCCTAAAAGTAATTGGTTCTCATATGGAGTGTTGACTTAAACATGGATATCTAACTCATACAGAGTCCGTTTTGGATCCACAAGTAGTCAAAACGTTTGTGACTACCAGATGCTTCAAAGGATTCTTTCATATGGAACTTTTGGAGAACTTTTCTTAAGGAGTTCATTCAGGAACTTGTATAGAAACTTTCTTAATGAACACTCGACCAACGCCTTTCGAGAATATAGACGAAGTCACAGCTATGGACCAAGTGCATCATCATATCAAAGGTCTCTTTCATTTCCCTAGAAATAATTGGATCTCATATGGAGATGTATAGTGAAGTAGAATGGAAAAAATCTAATGCAACTACACTAGAACTAGTCTGTAACTGTCGTTCGAAATAAGTTTTGCGTAGTATTGACTGAAACATGGATATTGCACTCATACGGAGTCCATTTAGGCTCCACAGGTAGTCGAAACATTTGTGACGACCAGATGCTTCAAAGGATTCTTTCATAGAGAACTTTTGAATAACTTTTCTTAAGGAGTTCGTTTAGAAACTTGTACAGAAACTTTCTTAATGGGCACTCGACCAACGCCTTTCGAGAACATAGACAAAGTCACACCTATGGACCTAGTGCATCGTCATAAAAAAGTTTTCTTGCATTTCCCTAGAAGTAATTGGATCTCATATGGAGATGTTTAGTGAAGTAGAATGGAAAAAAAATGAATGCAACTACACTAGAACTAGTCTGTAAGTGTCGTTCGGAATCAATTTTGCGCTGTGTTGCCTGAAACATGGATATCACACTCATACAGAGTCCGTTTTGGCTCCACCAGTAGTCAAAACGTTTGTGACGACCTGATGCTTCAAAGGATTCTTTCATAGGGAAATTTTGGAGAACTTTTCTTAAGGAGTTCGTTCATAAACTTGTACAGAAACTTTCTTAATGAGCACTCGACCAACGCCTTTTGAGAACATAGAGAAAGTCACAGCTATGGACCTAGTGCATCGTCATAACAAAGGTCTCTTGCATTTCCCTAGAAGTAATTGGATCTCATATGGAGATCTTTAGTGAAGTAGAATGGAAAAAAATGAATGGAACTACAGTAGAACTAGTCTGTAAGTGTCGTTCGGAATCAGTTTTGCGCAGTGTTGACTTGAACATGGATATCTGACTCATACAGAGTCCGTTTTGGCTCCACAAGTAGTCAAAACATTTGTGATGACCAGATGCTTCAAAGGATAATTTCATAGGGGACTTTTGAAGAACTTTTATTAAGGAGTTCGTTTAGAAACTTGTACAGAAACTTTCTTAATGAGCACTCGACCAACGCCTTTTGAGAACATAGACAAAGTCATAGCTATAGACCTAATGCATCGTCATAACAAAGGTCTCTTGCATTTCCCTAGAAGTAATTGGATCTCATATGGATATGTTTAGTGAATTAGAATGGAAAAAAATGAATGCAACTACACTAGAACTAGTCTGTAAGTGTCGTTCGGAATCAGTTTTGCGCAGTATTGACTTAAACATGGATATCTGACTCATACGGAGTCCGCTTTGGCTCCACAAGTATTCAAACGTTTTGTGATGACCAGATGCTTCAAATGATTCTTTCATAGGGAACTTTTGGAAAACTTTTCTGAAGGAGTTCGTTAAGAAACTTGTACAGAAACTATCTTAATGAGCACTCGAACAACGCCTTCCGAGAACATAGACAAAGTCATAGCTATGGACCTAGTGCATCGTCAATACAAAGGTCTCTTGCATTTCCCTAGAAGTAATTGGATCTCATATGGAGATGTTTATTGAAGTAGAATGGAAAAAAATGAATGCAACTACACTAGAACTAGTCTATAAGTGTCGCTCGGAATCAGTTTTGCGTTGTGTTGACTAAAACAAGGATATCGCACTCATACGGAGTCTGTTTTGGCTCCACAAGTAGTCAAAATGTTTGTGACGACCAGATGCTTCAAAGGATTATTTCATAGGGAAATTTTGGAGAACTTTTCTTAAGGAGTTCGTTCATAAACTTGTACAGAAACTTTCTTAATGAGCACTCGACCAACGACTTTCAAGAACATAGACAAAGTCACAGCTATGGACCTACTGCATCGTTATAACAAAGGTCTCTTGCATTTCCCTAGAAATAATTGGATCTCATATGGAGATGTATAGTGAAGTAGAATGAAAAAAATCGAATGCAAGTACACTAGAACTAGTCTGTAACTGTCGTTCGAAATCAGTTTTGCGCAGTATTGACTGAAACATGGATATCGCACTCATATGGAGTCCATTTTGGCTCCACAAGTAGTCGAAACATTTGTGACGACCAGATGCTTCAAAGGATTCTTTCATACAGAACTTTTGAAGAACTTTTCTTAAGGAGTTCGTTCAGAAACTTGTACAGAAACTTTCTTAATGAGCACTCGACCAACGCCTTTCGAGAACATAGACAAAGTCACAATTATGGACCTAGTGCATCATCATAACAAAGGTCTCTTGCATTTTTCTAGAAGTAATTGGATCTCATATGGAGATGTTTAGTGAAGAAGAATGGAAAAAAATGAATGCAACTACACTAGAACTAGTATGTAAGTGTCATTCGGAATCAGTTTTGCGGAGTGTTGACTTAAACATGGATATCTGACTCGTACTGAGTCCGTTTTGGCTCCACAAGTAGTCAAAACATTTGTGACTACCAGATGCTTCAAAGGATTCTTTCATCGGGAACTTTTGGAGAAATTTTCTTAAGGAGTTTGTTCACAAACTTGTACAAAAACTTTCTTAATGAGCACTCGACCAACGCCTTTCGAGAACATAGACAAAGTCACAGCTATGGACCTAGTGCATCATCATAACAAAGGCCCCTTGCATTTCCCCAGAAAAAATTGGATCTCATATGGAGATGTATAGTGAAGTAGAATGGAAAAAATAGAATGCAACTACACTAGAACTAGTCTGTAACTGTCGTTCTAAATCAGTTTTGCGTAGTATTGACTGAAACATGGATATTGTAATCATACGGAGTCCATTTTGGCTCCAAAAGTAGTCAAAACATTTTTGAAAACCAGATGCTTCAAAGGATTCTTTCATAGAGAACTTTTGGAGAACTTTTCTTAAGAAGTTCGTTCAGAAACTTGTACAGAAACTTTCTTAATGAGCACTCGACCAACGCCTTTTGAGAACATAGACAAGGTCACACCTATTGACCTAGTGCATCGTCATAACAAAGGTCTCTTGCCTTTCCCTAGAAGTAATTGGATCTCATATGGAGATGTTTAGTGAAGTATAATGGAAAAAAAAGAATGCAACTACATTAGAACTAGTCTGTAAGTGTCGTTCGGAATCAATTTTGCGCGGTGTTGCCTGAAACATGGATATCACACTCATACGGAGTCCGTTTTGGCTCCACAAGTAGTTAAAACGTTTGTGACGACCAGATGCTTCAAAGGATTCTTTAATTGGGAAATTTTGGAGAACTTTTCTTAAGGAGTTCGTTCATTAACTTGTACAGAAACTATCTTAATGAGCACTCGACCAACGCCTTTCGAGAACAAAGACAAAGTCACAGCTATGGACCTAGTGCATCGTAATAACAAAGGTCTCTTGCATTTCCCTAGAAGTAATTGGATCTCATATGGAGATGTTTAGTGAAGTAGAATGGAAAAAAATTAATGCAACTACACTAGAACTAGTCCGTAAGTGCCGTTCGGAATTAGTTTTGTGCAGTGTTGATTGAAACATGGATATCGCACTCATACGGAGTCCGTTTTGGCTCCACAAGTAGTCAAAATGTTTGTGACGACCAGATGCTTCAAAGGATTATTTCATAGGGAAATTTTGGAGAACTTTTCTTAAGGAGTTCGTTCATAAACTTGTACAGAAACTTTGTTAATGAGCACTCGACCAACGCCTTTCAAGAACATAGACAAAGTCACAGCTATGGACCTAGTGCATCGTCATAACAAAGGTCTCTTGCATTTCCCTAGAAATAATTGGATCTCATATGGAGATGTATAGTGAAGTAGAATGGAAAAAATCGAATGCAACTACACAAGAACTAGTCTGTAACTGTCGTTCGAAATCAGTTTTGCGTAGTATTGACTAAAACATGGATATTGCACTGATACGGAGTCCATTTTGGCTCCACAAGTAGTCGAAACATTTGTGACGACCAGATGCTTCAAAGGATTCTTTCATAGAGAACTTTTAGAGAACTTTTCTTAAGGAGTTCGTTCAGAAACTTGTACAGAAACTTTCTTAATGAGCACTCGACCAACGCCTTTCGAGAACATAGACAAAGTCACAACTATGGACCTAGTGCATCATCATAACAAAGGTCTCTTGCATTTCTCTAGAAGTAATTGGATCTCATATGGAGATGTTTAGTGAAGAAGAATGGAAAAAAATGAATGCAACTACACTAGAACTAGTATGTAAGTGTCATTCGGAATCAGTTTTGCGGAGTGTTGACTTGAACATGGATATCTGACTCATACTGAGTCCATTTTGGCTTCACAAGTAGTCAAAACATTTGTGACTACCAGATGCTTCAAAGGATTCTTTCATAGGAAACTTTTGGAGAAATTTTCTTAAGAAGTTTGTTCAGAAACTTGTACAAAAACTTTCTTAATGAGCACTCGACCAACGCCTTTCGAGAACATAGACAAAGTCACAGCTATGGACCTAGTGCATCGTCATAACAAAGGCCTCTTGCATTTCCCCAGAAAAATTGGATCTCATGTGGAGATGTATAGTGAAGTAGAATGGTAAAAATCGAATGCAACTACACTAAAACTAGTCTGTAACTGTCGTTCTAAATCAGTTTTGCGTAGTATTGACTGAAACATGGATATTGCAATCATACGGAGTCCATTTTGGCTCCAAAAGTAGTCGAAACATTTGTGAAGACCAGATGCTTCAAAGGATTCTTTCATAGAGAGCTTTTGGAGAACTTTTCTTAAGAAGTCCGTTCAGAAACTTGTACAGAAACTTTCTTAATGAGCACTCGACCAACGCCTTTCGAGAACATAGACAAGGTCACACCTATAGACCTAGTGCATCGTCATAACAAAGGTCTCTTGCCTTTCCCTAGAAGTAATTGGATCTCATATGGAGATGCTTAGTGAAGTATAATGGAAAAAAAATGAATGCAACTACAGTAGAACTAGTCTGTAAGTGTCGTTCAGAATCAGTTTTGCGCGGTGTTGCCTGAAACATGGATATCACACTCATACAGAGTCCGTTTTGGCTCCACAAGTAGTTAAAACATTTGTGACGACCAGATGCTTCAAAGGATTCATTCATTGGGAAATTTTGGAGAACTTTTCTTAAGGAGTTCGTTCATAAACTTGTACAGAAACTTTCTTAATGAGCACTCGACCAATGCCTTTCGAGAACATAGACAAAGTCACAGCTATGGACCTAGTGCATCGTCATAACAAAGGTCTCTTGCATTTCCCTAGAAGTAATTGGATCTCATATTGATATCTTTAGTGAAGTAGAATTGAAAAAAATGAATGGAACTACACTAGAACTAGTCTGTAAGTGTCGTTCAGAATCAGTTTTGCGCAGTGTTGACTCAAACATGGATATCTGACTCATACAGAGTCCGTTTTGGCTCTACAAGTAGTCCAAACGTTTGCGATGACCAGATGCTTCAAAGGATAATTTCATAGGGGACTTTTGAAGAACTTTTCTTAAGGAGTACGTTTAGAAACTTGTACAAAAACTTTCTTAATGAGCACTCGACCAACGCCTTTCGAGAACATAGACAATGTCACAGCTATGGACCTAGTGCATCGTCATAACAATGGTCTCTTGCATTTCCCTTAAAGTAATTGGATCTCATATGGATATGTTTAGTGAAGTAGGATGGAAAAAAACGAATGCAACTACACTACAATTAGTCTGTAAGTGTCGTTCGGAATCAGTTTTGCGGAGTGTTGACTGAAACAAGGATATCACACTTATACGGTGTCCGTTTTGGCTCCACAAGTAGTCAAACTGTTTGTGACCACCATATGCTTCAATGGATTCTTCCATAGGGAACTTTTGGAGAATGTTTCTTAAGGTGTTCGTTCAGAAACTTGTACAGAAACTTTCTTAATGAGCACTCGACCAACGCCTTTCGAGAACATAGACAAAGTCATAGCTATGGACCTAGTGCATCGTCAATACAAAGGTCTCTTGCATTTCCCTAGAAGTAATTGGATCTCATATGGAGATTTTTAGTGAAGTAGAATGGAAAAAATGAATGCAACTACACTAGAACTAGTCTGTAAGTGTCGTTCGGTATCAGTTTTGCGTGATGTTGACTGAAACATGGATATCGCACTCATATGGAGTCCGTTTTGGCTCCACATATAGTCAAAACGTTTGTGACGACCAGATGCTTCAAAGGATTCTTTCATAGAGAAATTTTGGAGAACTTTTCTTAAGGAGTTCATTCATAAACTTGTACAGAAACTTTCTTAATGAGCACTCGACCAACACCTTTCGAGAACATAGAGAAAGTCACAGCTATAGACCTAGTGCATCATCATATCAAAGGTTTCTTGCATTTCCCTAGAAGTAATTGGATCTCATATGGATATGTTTAGTGAATTAGAATGGAAAAAAATGAATGCAACTACACTACAATTAGTCTGTAAGTGTCGTTCGGAATCAGTTTTGCGCAGTATTGACTTAAACATGGATATCTGACTCATACGGAGTCCGCTTTGGCTCCACTAGTAGTCAAAACGTTTGTGACGACCAGATCCTTCAAAGGATTCTTTCATAGGGAACTTTTGGAGAACTTTTCTTAAGGAGTTCGTTCAGAAACTTGTACAGAAACTTTCTTAATGAGCACTCGACCAACGCCTTTCGAGAATATAGACAAATTCATAGCTATAGACCTAGTGCATCGCCAATACAAAGTTCTCTTGCATTTCCCTAGAAGTAATTGGGTCTCGAGATGTTATGGCAAGTAGAATGGAAAAAAATGAATGCAACTACACTAGAACTAGTCTGTAAATGTCGTTCGGAATCAGTTTTGCGCAGTGTTGACTTAAACATGGATATCTAACTCATACGGAGTCCGTTTTGGCTCCATAAGTAGTCACAAAGTTTATGGCAACCAGATGATTCAAATGATTCTTTCATAGGGAACTTATGTAGAACTTTTCTTAAGGTGTTCGTTCAGAAACTTGTACAGAAACTTTCTTAATGAGCACTCGACCAACGCCTTTCGAGAACATAGACAAAGTCACAGCTATGGACTTAGTGCATCATCATAACAAAGGTCTCTTGCATTTCCCTAGAATTAATTGGATCTCATATGGAGATGTTTAGTGAAGTAGAATGGAAAAAATCGAATGCAACTACACTAGAACTAGTCTGTAAGTGTCATTCGGAACCAATTTTGCGCAGTGTTGACTTAAACATGGATATTTGACTCATACTGAGTCCGTTTAGGCTCCACAAGTAGTCAAAACGTTCGTGAGGACTGAGGGAGTCCTGGACTAGGGGGTGTCCAGATAGCCGGACTATCATCGTCAGCCGGACTCCAAGACTATGAAGATACAAGATTGAAGACTTCGTCCCGTGTCCGGATCGGACTTTCCTTGGCGTGGAAGGCAAGCTTGGCGATACGGATATGTAGATCTCCTACCATTGTAACCGACTCTGTGTAACCCTAGCCCTCTCCGGTGTCTATATAAACCGAAGGGTTTTAGTCCGTAGGACGAACAACCATTACAACAATCATACCATAGGCTAGCTTCTAGGGTTTAGCCTCCTTGATCTCGTGGTAGATCCACTCTTGTACTACCCATATCATCAATATCAATCAAGCAGGAGTAGGGTTTTACCTCCATCGAGAGGGCTCGAACCTGGGTAAAAACATCGTGTCCCTTGTCTCCTGTTACCATTCGCCTAGACGCACAGTTCGGGACCCCCTACCCGAGATCCGCCGGTTTTGACACCGACATTGGTGCTTTCATTGAGAGTTCCTCTGTGTCGTCACCGATAGGCTTGATGGCTTCTTCAATCAACAACAACGCAGTCCAGGGTGAGACTTTTCTCCCCGGACAGATCTTCGTGTTCGGCGGCTTTTCACTGCGGGCCAATTCGCTTGGCCATATGGAGCAGATCGAAAGCTACGCCCCTGGCCATCAGGTCAGGTTTGGAAGCCTAAACTTCACGGCTGACATCCGCGGAGACTTGATCTTCAACGGATTCGAGCCACAGCCGAGCGTGCCGCACTGTCACGATGGGCACGATTTAGCTCTGCCACCGGACAGTACCCTGGAGGCCGCACATGAGTCCGCTCTGACCCATAGTTCGGAGCCAACTGCGCAGATCGAGGACAGGTGGCTGGACACCGCCTCGGGGGCTGTAACTTCTATGGCAATGGAGCCGAATACTGACCTTGTCCTTTGCAAAGCTCGTGACTCCAAGGTGCCGGACTCCTCGCCGGACTCAGAACCTCCTGCGCCCCTGCCAATCGAATCCGATTGGGCGCCGATCATGGAGTTCACCGCTACGGACATCTTTCAGCACTCACCCTTTGGCGGCATCCTGAATTCGCTAAAGTATCTCTCGTTATTAGGAGAGCCCTGGCCGGACTACGGTCAGGATGGTTGGGATGCGGACGACGGAGAAATTCAAAGCCCACCCACCACCCACTTTGTAGCCACTGTCGACGATCTAACCGACATGCTAGATTACGACTCCGAAGACATCGACGATATGGACGACGATGCCGGAGACGACCAAGAACCAGCGCCTACGGGGCACTGGAAAGCCACCTCAATTCATAATATATATATATATATGGTGGACACCCCAAAAGGGAGCGATAACGAGGAACAACGGGACGCGGCGAAGGATAATTCCCCCGAAAAACAACCAAAACGGCGACGCAAGCGCCGCCCCAAGTCCCGCCTCGATAACAACAGCACTCATAATGACCAAGCCATAGAGCAGGGCAAACCAGTGGGCGACGAACATGCAACCAAGCAACCATCCGAACAGGATGAATCGGATAATCAACTCATCCTCGGCGAAAACAACAGTCCAGACGATCTCACGCCGGACACTCCACCGGAGCATAAGAACCTTCAAAAAAGGCTTGTCACCACTGCAAGAAGTTTGAAGAAGGAGAAACGGAAGCTCAAAACAGCGGAAGACATACTCACAATGAGGTGGAGCAAAGTACTCAAGACCGCGGACAAATATGGCAATAGCCACCAAACAAAGATCTACCCGAAGCGCAAGATGCTGCCTGAATTCGACGAGGAGGCCGTAGAGCCCCCACAATCAAAAAGGAAAAAGGGCCGCCTGGCCGGATAGACGACCAGATGACAGGCCAAGAGCGGCAAGCGGCGCCACACATAAGCCGGCACATGACACGCATAAAGATCCTCGCAAAACGGATGACCCGGTCAGGTCCATTTATGGGCCAAAGAAGAGGGCCCCAGGAAGCAACACAACACGCCGAGTGCTCGAAGATAACGGCACACCTAAATACAAGGGCGCCGCACACCCACTATGTTTCACCGATGAGGTGCTGGATCATGAATTTCCAGCGGGGTTCAAACCCGTAAACATAGAGGCATACGACGGAACAACAGACCCCAGAGTCTGGATTGAGGATTACATCATTCACATACACATGGCTAGAGGAGACTATCTCCACGCCATACAATATCTACCCCTCAAGCTCAAAGGGCCAGCTCGGCATTGGCTCAAAAGCCTCCCAGAAAATACCATTGGAAGTTGGGAAGAGCTCGAGGACGCATTTAGAGCAAATTTTCAGGGGACTTATGTCCGCCATCCGGATGCAGACGATTTAAGTCACATAACTCAAAAGCCCGGAGAGTCAGCGCGCAAATTCTGGAACAGGTTCCTCATGAAAAAGAACCAAATAGTCGACTATCCGGACGCCGAAGCCTTAGAAGCTTTTAAACATAATGTCCGAGACGAATGGCTCGCCGGACACCTCGGCCAAGAGAAGCCGAGAACAATGGCCGCGCTAACAAGCCTCATGACCCGCTTTTGCGCGGGGGAAGACAGCTGGCTAGCAAGCTGCAGCACCAGCGACCCAAGTACATCTGAGATCAGAGATGGAAATGGAAAATCACGACGCAGAAAGGACCAGCGCCGAAATAAAGAAAAGAGCCCAAAGAACACGGTGGTCAACACCGGATTCAAAAGCTCGCGGCCGAACAATAAAACACTGCCTCTTAAGGACAACAGTGACGAGCTATCCAACCTAAACAAAATTTTGGATCAGATATGTCAAATCAACAGTACCTCCGGGAGGCCTGCAAACCACACCCACCGAGATTGTTGGGTCTTCAAACAGTCCGGCCGACTCAACGCCGAACACAAGGGGCTCGACGCGCCAAGCAAGGATGATGACGAACCCCACCAGCAGAGCGCCGGAAAACAAAAGACTTTCCCACAAGAAGTCAAAACAGTAAACTCACTTCATGTGATAATACGGAACAATAGTGCGGCACCCGCCAAAGTAGGTGTCGCACGGTCCACCCCAGCGGAACCTCGAGATTGGATGTCAAAACCAATTACTTTTGACCACCTGGACTATTCCAGAAGTATTCGAAGCGCAGGATGGACTGCTCTGATATTGGATCCTATAATCGACGGACTACAATTTACACAAGTCCTAATGGATGGCGGCAGCGATTTAAACCTGCTATATCCGGACACAATCCGCAAGTTGGGGATAGACCCTACTAAAATTCGCCATAGCCGCACTTCCTTCAAAGGAGTGACGCCAGGCCCTTACGCCAGGTGCACGGGCTCCTTACTACTAGAAGTTGTGTTCGGATCACCCGACAACTTCCGACGCGAAAAGCTAATCTTTCATGTCGCCCCATTCAAAAGTAGCCATCAGGCACTATTGGGACATGAAGCTTTTGTCCGCTTTAACGCAATACCACACTACGCGTCTCTTACACTTAAAATGCCCGGTCCACGCGGCATCATCTCATTAAAAGGTCGTTCAAGACCCCGGACACGGCTAGGCGAGTCCGAAATAAATAAACTTGGGCTCCCTAGCCGCACGCCCCTTCACAAGGGGCTGCGTGTATGAGCAATAAAGAGCCAACAAAAGCTCAACTTCATTCCTTTATTCATACAATGTTTTAAATACATTCTTCACACGATTTCTTTTCAAACTAAGTTCCTCTCTTTCACAGATGAACAGCATGTCACACCCATCCAGGATACAGCACAACGGAGACACAGGCGCAGATGTGCAGTAGGGACCCGTTGCAAGGATTCTTTTCAGATTAAGACCCTGCGTAAACCTTTTTTACTGTCTCTTGTTGCTATACATCCCCTGGTTTCTCATCATAACTAGAGAGAAGGCTGAAGTTTTGGCATCGGCCGCATCAGAGGATCTCGCGTGTACCTGGACACTAGGGGCTTAGGGCATTGATCTGCCCATCATCATAAAGACCGAACACCTCAGGGAGTGTTCGGCGTCTCGAGTTAGGCCTTATATGCATCAGCTCCGAATCATGTCTTTGGTCAAATGTTGGGTTTGCCCGGCTCCTGTGTTTTGCTGCCTTACGTTCCGTATCATCGGCTAACGCGGCACCAGGAGAACTACTGCGATTGTGCCCCAGTTCGGCCGGGCGAGCACCTCAGTAGAGAAAGCCGAAAACTGACTATCATGATGTAGCGAGATACTGGTCAACCACTCGATCGACCTCCGGAATATTTAGAATTCCTCCGCTTTGATGAAGGACCGCTTCTCAGTCAGGCACACACGCGCCTCAAATCCGGAGAGCGCGGTGCCCCTAGGGGCTATATCGTAGCCCCACCTTCGAACTCCTATGGCTAAGCGAAAGTGATAAAGCATTATAGTCCGGTCGCCTCATTTGCTACGCTACCACCTCCTTCACAGGACCAAGACATTGGATTAAGTGTGAAAATGTGCTATTTCGCAAACACCCCCGCACCATGTGCGTGGGGGCTGAAGCCGAAGACTGCCATCTTTCAGGTTATACACAAGTATACATTAACGGCCGCACAGGAGATATTTCAATACTTGAACGCACAAGTACAAAAAGCGCTTATATTATAAATATCGTTTTACAAACCATAAAGATCATTTGAACATGACATTTTTTGAGCACTGCGACTCTATTACACGAGCACCACGCAGAACTTCCCCAAAATAGTGCTCGGTGGGTAACCGGCTCTCGTCCGAACCCCGGGTTGCAACAGCGGTGGCATCCATTTCCGTCCAGTATGTCTTCACACGGGCGAGGGCCATCCATGCACCCTCTATGCAGGCCGACCGCTTCATCGCCTTTATATGCGGCACCGCCCCAAGGAATTGCTGCAATAAGCCGAAATAACTCTTCGGCTTGGGCCTATCCGGCCAGACATGTGCCACGATATCCGTCATGGCAAGTCCGGACAATCTATTCAGCTCAGCCCACTCAGCCAACCGATCGGTCAGCGGAAGTGAACGCTCCGGACTATGGAATTGAGACCAAAAAAGCTCTTCCGTCTCGTGATCCTTTTGACTTCGGAAGTGCACAACAGCATCTGCCGCACTCGCCGCTAAATCCATATAAGGATCCTCCGGACCCCACAGCTGGCCAAGCTGAGCATACTTCGGCTCTGTAAACCTCCTGCGCAGCAGGAAGGGCTTGCCAGCCGCAATATCCCCGGCCTGGCGCAGCTCCTCCTTTATAGCCCTCATTGCAGAACGGGCATCCTTGGCTTCGGCGGTGGCCTTCCTCAGGTCTTCTTGCTCCACTCGGCGTTCTTTTTCAAGAACCTCATGGCGGTCGGTAACCTCTTTCAACTTCACGGCCATCTCGGCCATCTCCTCCCTGCTTCGGCAGTGAGCAGCCCTTTCGGCTTCTAGCTCTTCGGCCGCCCTCGAGGCAGCCGCATCACTCCTTCTGGCCTGCTCCTTGGCTAGAGCAAGTTCTGCCCGAAGGCCCTCCATAGCAGTGGCACCATCTGCATTAAGCACACATGTTGTAAGGAGTGGGCTTCATCTCCCGTACTAGGTGACCACGGAGAAACAACCTACCTTGTGAGTCGTCAAGTCGCTTATTGACCAGCGCAATGTCCGCATCCGCAACGTAGAGTTGCCGCTTTAGTTCGGAAACTTCATCAGTCTGGCTGGCCACCGGACTATCCGCCACCTGCATAGGAAAGGCAAAAATTAATACCTGCGATTTTGATCCTCGGCACGCTGTCGCTTTCGACAACATACCGAGTCTCAGGGGCTACTATCTATACAGGGCGCACTTTATGTGTAAAACTGTCAAAAGGTATGTCATTTTTACGTACCTCAAACCCCGCCAGCAAACTTCTGACGGCATCATGCAACCCGCCTTCGGCGGACGAAATTCTTCCAATCATCGTACTCCTCAATGTACGGTGACCTTCTGAGATAGACGCCCTCTCAAGCAGATCTTTCAGCTCCCCCGGCCGCACACCAGTTGGTGCGGAACTCTCCGGCCCTGCCGGGCTCGGGGATACCCTCCGTGATGACACCTCAGGTTCGTCCGCCCTACCTGACGGTGCGGCAGATGGAGGCGTCTCACTCTCCATCATCTCCGGGCGAAGGTCCCCCGAAGACGAGCTCATCTGAGAAGGACGGAGATCCGAACTACAAGGTAAAAACTTCGGCTATCCTCAGAAGCAAAAATAGGGATGTCTCTTATTATAGAACCCCCCCCCCCCTTTTCTACTTATGGCTTGTTGGAGGGCTGATTCCTTAGGGGAGATAGTGCGGCCGGGGCCTCCCCGGACGCAGGACCCTCTGGTGAAGGTCTCTTCCCCCGCTTCGAGGCCTTGGCCTCCGGGTTTTCGGAAGCAGTCCTCTTCTCCCCTTGGAAGGAGGGATTCTCGATTCCCCCTTTCTCAAAAGCCTCCTTGGTAGAGACGGTAGTGTCCCTGTTCTCCCCTTCGCCTTCCTCTGAAGGCGCAACCTTCAGCATCCTGACCAGCACGGGATCCGACGCGGTCTCCGGGAGGGGGGCCGGACACCGTATCAGTTTCGCTTGCGCTATCCACTCCTATTCAAGAAATGACGGGTTAAAAAGCAAATTCAAGAAGGCGCAAACAAACGGTGTGTCCGGACGCAGGGCCACTTACCTGAGCATCCGGGCGATTGCAGCTTAGGCCGGAATCCTTGGTCAATTCCGGACACATCTACTGTGATCTGAAGAACAATTTATACATCTCCACGGGTGTCGTACCCATGAAGTGTTGGAGAGCTCGTGGCCCCTCTGGATTGAATTCCCACAGGCGGAGGGGGCGACGCTTGCAGGGCAGAAGACGCCGAATCAGCATAACCTGCATCACCATGACCAGATTGATCTCCCTCTCTTGGAGGTCTCGAATCTGGCCCTGCAATAGGGGTACGTCCTTTGACGGCCCCCAGTTGAGCCCTTGGTTGACCCACGACATCAGCCGCTGTGGAGGGCCCGAGCAAAAGATGGGCGGCGGCTTCTGTCTGCTGCCCCTAGGAGCGGTAATATAGAACCACTCCTGTTGCCACAAGCCGAGCTCCTCCTGGAAAGAGCCCTCGGGCCATGGAGCACCGACCCTTCTGCTTACAACCGCCCCGCCGCACTCTGCTTGACGCCCCTCGATCATCTTTGGCTCCATGTTGAAGGTCTTGAGCCACAAACCGAAGTGGGGAGTAGTGCGGAGGAAGGCTTCGCAGACGACGATGAATGATGAGATTTGGAGGATGGACTCCGGAGCCAGGTCATGGAATTCCAACCCATAGTAAAACATGAGCCCTCTCACAAAAGGATCCATCGGGAAGACTAAACCCTGACAGAGGTGGGACACGAACACGACGCTCTCGCCAGGCTCGGGAGTAGGAATGACTTGCCCTTTGGCGGGCAACCTATGCGAAATCTCGTAGGTCAGGTACCTGGCTTCTCGCAGCTTTAGCACGTCCTCTTCCGTGACGGAGGAGGACATCCACCGGCCTTGTAGGTCGGAGCCGGACATTGTTGAAGGTCCGAAGTGCTCGAATCTGGGACTCTAGGTGTTGGAACTCGGGGCGAGGAGTAGATTCGATTGAGGATTGATGAAAAGAAACGAGCCTTGGTCTCATTATAAAGAGGGAGAATACCAAGAGCCGTCCCCGTGACCGTTTGGGACTCACCTTCGATAGAGGAGGCGTGGCAACGAGCACGGTTGGGTTACCCACGTCCGTATTGATGGGAATCCCGGAATAAGGGGAACACGATCTCTGCTTCGACAAGACGTGCCAAGGAAACCGCTTCGCTAAACGTGCTGAGGTGGTATAGTAAAAACGATTCAAGTACAGGCTTGGTAGTGGTGTGACGTCATGCCACAAAATACGTCAGCAGATTGAACTTGTATACATATTATTCTCTCTACGGTGGAATGTGGAATTTATTTTGCAGAGTCGGACACTATCCTGGTGTTCACAAATCTTCTATGAATTATTCGAAGGAAGAACCCGCCTTGCAATGCCGAACAATATGCATGCCGGACTCATCGTCATTGAAGCCTGGTTTAGCGGCTACTGAGGGAGTCCTGGACTAGGGGGTGTCCGGATAGCCGGACTATCATCGTCGGCCGGACTCCAAGACTATGAAGATACAAGATTGAAGACTTCGTCCCGTGTCCGGATGGGACTTTCCTTGGCGTGGAAGGCAAGCTTGGCGATACGGATATGTAGATCTCCTACCATTGTAACCGACTCTGTGTAACCCTAGCCCTCTCCGATGTCTATATAAACCGGAGGGTTTTAGTCCGTAGTACGAACAACCATTACAACAATCATACCAATGGCTAGCTTCTAGGGTTTAGCCTCCTTGATCTCGTGGTAGATCCACTCTTGTACTATCCATATCATCAATATCAATCAAGGAGGAGTAGGGTTTTACCTCCATCGAGAGGGCCCGAACCTAGGTAAAAACATCGTGTCCCTTGTCTCCTGTTACCATCCGCCTAGACGCACAGTTTGGGACCCCCTACCCGAGATCCGCCGGTTTTGACACCGACAACGACCATATGCTTCAAAGGATTCTTTCATAGAGAACTTTTGGAGAACTTTTCTTAAGGAGTTTGTTCAGAAACTTGTACAGAAACTTTCTTAATGAGCACTCGACCAACGCCTTTCGAGAACATAGACAAAGTCACAACTGTGGACCTAGTGCATCGTCATAACAAAGGTCTCTTGCATTTCCCTAGAAGTAATTGGATCTCATATGGAGATATTTAGTGAAGTAGAATGGTAAAAAATGAATGCAACTACACTAGAACTAGTCAGTAAGTCTCGTCCGGAATCAGTTTTGCGCTGTGTTGATTTAAACATTGATATCTAACTCATACAGAGTCCGTTTAGGGTCCACAAGTAGTCAAAACGTTTGTGACGACCAGATGCTTCAAAGCATTCTTTCATAAGGAACTTTTGGAGAACTTTTCTGAAGGAGTTCGTTCAGAAACTTGTACATAAACTTTCTTAATGAGCACTCGACCAGCGCCTTTCGAGAACATAGACGAAGTCACACCTATGGACCTAGTTCATCGTTGTTACAAAGGTCTCTTGCATTTCCCTAGAAATAATTGGATCTCATATGGAGATGTTTAGTGAAGTAGAATGGAAAAAATCGAATGCAACTACACTAGAACTAGTATGTAAGTGTCGTTCGGAATCAATTTTGCGCAGTGTTGACTTAAACATGGATATCTGACTCATAATGAGTCCGTTTAGGCTCCACAATTAGTCAAAACGTTTGTGATGACCAGACGCTTCAAAGGATTCTTTCATAGAGAACTTTTGGAGAACTTTTCTTAAGGAGTTCGTTCAGAAACTTGTACAGAAACTTTCTTAATGAGCACTCGACCAACGCCTTTCAACAACATAGACAAAGTCACAACTATGGACCAAGTGCATCGTCATAACAAAGGTCTCTTGCATTTCCCTAGAAGTAATAGGATCTCATATGGAGATATTTAGTGAATTAGAATGGTAAAAAATGAATGCAACTACACTAGAAATAGTCTGTAAGTCTCGTCCGGAATAAGTTTTGCGCTGTGTTGACTTAAACATTGATATCTGACTCATACAGAGTCCGTTTAAGCTCCACAAGTAGTCGAAATGTTTGTGACTACCATATGCTTCAAAGGATTCTTTCATAGGGAACTTTTGGAGAACTTTTCTTAAGGAGTTTGTTCAGAAACTTGTATATAAACTTTCTTAATGAGCACTCGACCAATGCCTTTCGAGAACATAGACAAAGTCACAGCTATGGACCTAGTGCATCATCATAACAAAGGTCTCTTGCATTTACCTAGAAGTAATTGGATCTCATATGGAGATTTTTAGTGAAGTAGAATGGAAAAAAATGAATGCAACTACACTAGAAATAGTCTGTAAGTGTCGTTCGGAATCAGATTTGCGCTGTGTTGACTGAAACATGGATATCGCACTCATACGGAGTCCGTTTTGGCTCCACAAGTAGTCAAAACGTTAGTGACGACCAGATGCTTCAAAGGATTCTCTCATAGAGAACTTTTGGAGAACTTTTCTTAAGGAGTTCGTTCAGAAACTTGTACAGAAACTTTCTTAATGAGCACTCGACCAATGCCTTTCGAGAACATAGACAAAGTCATAGCTATGGACCTAGTGCATCGTCCTAACAAAGGTCTCTTGCATTTCCCTACAAGTAATTATATCTCATCTGGAGATGTTTAGTGAAGTAGAATGGAAAAAAAATGAATGCAACTACACGAGAATTAGTCTGTAAGTGTCGTTCGGAATCAGTTTTGCGCTTTGTTGAGTTAAACATGGATATCTGACTCATACAGAGTCCGTTTTGGATCGACAAGTAGTCAAAACGTTTGTGACGACCAGATGCTTCAAAGGATTCTTTCACAGAGAACTTTTGGAGAACATTTCTTAAGGAGTTTGTTCAGAAACTTGTACAGAAACTTTCTTAATGAGCACTCCACCAACGCATTTCGAGAACATAAACAAGTCCACAGCTATGGACCTAGTGCATCATCATAACAAAGGTCTCTTGCATTTCCCTAGAAGTAATAGGATCTCATATGGAGATGTTTAGAGAAGTAGAATGGAAAAAATGAATGCAACTACACTAGAACTAGTCTGTAAGTGTCGTTCGGAATCAGTTTTGCGCGGTGTTGCGTGAAACATGGATATCACACTCATACGGAGTCCGTTTTAGCTCCACAAGTAGTTAAAACGTTTGTGATGACCAGATGATTCAAAGGATTCTTTCATAGGGAACTTTTGGAGAACTTTTCTTAAGGAGTTCGTTAAGAAACTTGTACAGACACTTTCTTAATGAGCACTCGACCAATGTCTTTCGAGAACATAGACAAAGTCACAGATATGGACCTAGTGCATCGTCATAACAAAGGTCTCTTGCATTTCCCTAGAAGTAATTGGATCTCATATGGAGATGTTTAGTGAAGTAGAATGGAAAAAAATGAATGCAACTACACTAGAACTAGTCTGTAAGTGTCGTTCGGAATAAGTTTTGCGTAGTGTTGGCTGAAACATAGATATCGCACTCATACGGTGGCCGTTTGGCTGCACAAGTAGTCAAAACATTTGTGACAACTAGATGCTTCAAAGGATTCTTTCATAGGGAACTTTTGGAGAACTTTTCTTAAGGAGTTCGTTAAGAAACTTGTACAGAAACTTTCTTAATGAGCACTCGACCAATGTCTTTCGAGAACATAGACAAAGTCACAGATATTGACCTAGTGCATCATCATAACAAAGGTCTCTTGCATTTCCCTAGAAGTAATTGGATCTCATATGGAGATGTTTAGTGAAGTAGAATGGAAAAAAATGAATGCAACTACACTAGAACTTGTCTGTAAGTGTCGTTCGGAATCAGTTTTGCGCAGTGTTGACTGAAACATGGATATCGCACTCATACGGAGTCCGTTTTGGCTCCACAAGTAGTCAAAACGTTTGTGACGACCAGATGCTTCAAAGGATTCTTTCATAGGGAACTTTTGGAGAACCTTTCTTACGGAGTATGTTCAGAAACTTATACAGAAACTTTCTTAATGAGCACTCGACCAACGCCTTTTGAGAACATAGACAAAGTCACAGATATGGACCAAGTGCATCGTCATAACAAAGGTCTCTTGCATTTGCCTAGAAGTAATTGGATCTCATATGGATATGTTTGGTGAAGTAGAATGGAAAAAATCGAATGCAACTACACTAGAACTAGTGTGTAACTATCGTTCAAAATCAGTTTTGCGCAGTATTGACAGAAACATAGATATCGCACTCATACGGAGTCCGTTTTTGCTCCACAAGTGGTTGAACTATTTGTGACGACCATATGCTTCAAAGGATTCTTTTAACAGGGAACTTTTGGAGAACGTTTCTTAAGGGTTCGTTCAACGCCTTTCGAGAAGATAGACAAATTCACAACATGGATATCAGTTTTGCGCGGTGTTGCCTGAAACATGGATATCACACTCATACGGAGTCTGTTTTGGCTCCGCAAGTAGTTAAAACGTTTGTGACGACCAGATGCTTTAAGGGATTCTTTCATAGGGAACTTTTGGAGAACTTTTCTTAAGGAGTTCATGAAGAAACTTGTACAGAAACTTTCTTAATGAGCACTCGACCAATGCCTTTCGAGAACATAGACAAAGTCACAGCTATGGATCTAGTGCATCATCATAACAAAGGTCTCTTACATTTCCCTAGAAGTAATTGGATCTCACATGGAGATGTTTAGTGAAGTAGAATGGAAAAAAATGAATGCAACTACACTAGAACTTGTCTGTAAGTGTCGTTCGGAATCAGTTTTGCGCAGTGTTGACTGAAACATGGATATCGCACTCATACGGAGTCCGTTTTGGCTCCACAAGTAGTCAAAACGTTTGTGACGACCAGATGCTTCAAAGGATTCTTTCATAGGGAACTTTTGGAGAACCTTTCTTACGGAGTATGTTCAGAAACTTATACAGAAACTTTCTTAATGAGCACTCGACCAACGCCTTTTGAGAACATAGACAAAGTCACAGATATGGACCAAGTGCATCGTCATAACAAAGGTCTCTTGCATTTGCCTAGAAGTAATTGGATCTCATATGGATATGTTTGGTGAAGTAGAATGGAAAAAATCGAATGCAACTACACTAGAACTAGTGTGTAACTATCGTTCAAAATCAGTTTTGCACAGTATTGACAGAAACATGGATATCGCACTCTTACGAAGTCCGTTTTTGCTCCACAAGTGGTTGAACTATTTGTGACGACCATATGCTTCAAAGGATTCTTTTAATAGGGAACTTTTGGAGAACGTTTCTTAAGGGTTCGTTCAACGCCTTTCGAGAACATAGACAAATTCACAACATGGATATCAGTTTTGCGCGGTGTTGCCTGAAACATGGATATCACACTCATACGGAGTCTGTTTTGGCTCCGCAAGTAGTTAAAACGTTTGTGACGACCATATGCTTCAAGGGATTCTTTCATAGGGAACTTTTGGAGAACTTTTCTTAAGGAGTTCATGAAGAAACTTGTACAGAAACTTTCTTAATGAGCACTCGACCAATGCCTTTCGAGAACATAGACAAAGTCACAGCTATGGACCTAGTGCATCATCATAACAAAGGTCTCTTGCATTTCCCTAGAAGTAATTGGATCTCACATGGAGATGTTTAGTGAAGTAGAATGGAAAAAAATGAATGCAACTATACTAGAACTTGTCTGTAAGTGTCGTTCGGAATCAGTTTTGCGCAGTGTTGACTGAAACATGGATATCGCACTCATACGGAGTCCGTTTTGGCTCCACAAATAGTCAAAACGTTTCTGACGACCAGATGCTTCAAAGGATTCTTTCGTAGGGAAATTTTGGAGAACTTTTCTTAAAGTGTTCGTTGATAAACTTGTACAGAAACTTTCTTAATGAGCACTCGACCAACGACTTTCGAGAACATAGACAAAGTCACAGCTATAGACCTAGTGCATCGTCATAACAAAGGTCTCTTGCATTTCCCTAGAAGTAATTGGATCTCATATGGATATGTTTAGTGAATTAGAATGGAAAAAAATGAATGCAACTACACTACAATTAGTCTGTAAGTGTCATTCGGAATTAGTTTTGCGCAGTATTGACTTAAACATGGATATCTGACTCATACGGAGTCCGCTTTGGCTCCTCAAGTAGTCGAAACGTTTGTGACGACCAGATACTTCAAAGGATTCCTTCACAGGGAACTTTTGGAGAACTTTTCTTAAGGAGTTCGTTCAGAAACTTGTACAGAAGCTTTCTTAATGAGCACTCGACCAACGCCTTTCGAGAACATAGACAAAGTCATAGCTATGGACCTAGTGCATCGTCAATACAAAGGTCTCTTCCATTTCCCTAGAAGTAATTGGATCTCGAGATATTATGCGAAGTAGAATGGAAAAAAATGAATGCAACTACACTAGAACTAGTCTGTAAATGTCGTTCGGAATCAGTTTTGCGCAGTGTTGACTTAAACATGGATATCTGACTCATACGGAGTCCGTTTTGGCTCCATAAGTAGTCACAAAGTTTATGACAACCAGATGATTCGAATGATTCTTTCATAGGGAACTTTTGTAGAACTTTTCTTAAGGAGTTCGTTCAGAAACTTGTACAGAAACTTTCTTAATGAGCACTCGACCAACGCCTTTCGAGAACATAGACAAAGTCACAGCTATGGGCCTAGTGCATCATCATAACAAAGGTCTCTTGCATTTCCCTAAAAGTAATTGGATCTCATATGGAGATGTTTAGTGAAGTAGAATGGAAAAAATCGAATGCAACTACACTAGAACTAGTCTGTAAGTGTCGTTCGGAATCAATTTTGCTCAGTGTTGACATAAACATGAATATCTGACTCATACTGAGTCCGTTTAGGCTCCACAAGTAGTCAAAACATTCGTGACAACCATATGCTTCAAAGGATTCTTTCATAGAGAACTTGTGGAGAACTTTTCTTAAGGAGTTCGTTCAGAAACTTGTACAGAAACTTTCTTAATGAGCACTCGACCAACGACTTCCGAGAACGTAGACAAAGTCACAACTATGGACCTAGTGCATCGTCAGACCAAAAGGTCTCTTTCATTTCCCTAGAAGTATTTGGATCTCATATGGAGATATTTAGTGAAGTAGAATGGTAAAAAACGAATGCAACTGCACTAGAACTAGTATGTAAGTCTCGTCCGGAATTAGTTTTGCGCTGTGTTCACTTAAACATTGATATCTGACTCATACAGAGTCTGTTTAGAGTCCACAAGTAGTAAAAACGTTTGTGACGACCAGATGCTTCAAAGGATTCTGTCATAAGGAACTTTTGGAGAACTTTTTTTAAGGAGTTCGTAAAGAAACTTGTACATAAACTTTCTTAATGAGCACTCGACCAGCGCCTTTCGAGAACATAGACGAAGTAACAGCTCTGGACCTAGTGCATCGTCATAGCAAAGGTCTCTTGCATTTCCCTAGAAATAACTGGATCTCATATGGAGATGTTTAGTGAAGTAGAATGGAAAAAATGAATGCAACTACACTAGAACTAGTCTGTAAGTGTCGTTCGGAATCAGTTTTGCGTGGTGTTGCCTGAAACATGGATATCACACTCATACGGAGTCCGTTTTGGCTCCCCAAGTAGTTAAAACGTTTTTGACGACTAGATTCTTCAAAGGATTCTTTCATAGGGAACTTTTGGAGAACTTTTCTAAAGGAGTTCGTTAAGAAACTTGTACAGAAACTTTCTTAATGAGCACTCGACCAATGCCTTTCGAGAACATAGACAAAGTCACAGCTATGGACCTAGTGCATCGTCATAACAAAGGTCTCTTGCATTTCCCTAGAAGTAATTGGATCTCATATGGATATGTTTAGTGAAGTAGAATGGAAAAAAATGAATGCAACTACACTAGAACTTGTCTGTAAGTGTCGTTCGGAATCAGTTTTGCGCACTGTTGACTGAAACATGGATATCGCTCTCATACGGAATCCGTTTTGGCTCCACAAGTAGTCAAAACGTTTGTGACGACTAGATGCTTCAAAGGATTCTTTCATAGGGAACTTTTGGAGAACCTTTCTTACGGACTACGTTCAGAAACTTATACAGAGACTTTCTTAATGAGCACTCGACCAACGCCTTTTGAGAACATAGACAAAGTCACAGATATGGACCAAGTGCATCGTCATAACAAAGGCCTCTTGCATTTCCCTAGAAGTAATTGGATCTCATATGGATATGTTTGGTGAAGTAGAATGGAAAAAAATTGAATGCAACTACACTAGAACTAGTGTGTAACTGTCGTTCGGAATCAGTTTTGCGCAGTATTGACAGAAACATGGATATCACACTCATACGGAGTCCGTTTTGGTTCCACAAGTAGTCGAACTATTTGTGACGACCATATGCTTCAAAGGATTCTTTTAATAGGGAACCTTTGGAGAATGTTTCTTAAGGAGTTCGTTCAACAACTTGTACAAAAACTTTCTTAATGAGCACTCGACCAACGCCTTTCGAGAACATAGACAAAATCATAGCTATGGACCTAGTGCATGGTCAATACAAAGGTCTCTTGCATTTCCCTAGAAGTAATTGGATCTCATATGAACATGTTTAGTGAAGTAGAATGGAAAAAAAATGAATGCAACTACACTACAATTAGTCTGTAAGTGTCATTCGGAATCAGTTTTGCGCAGTATTGACTTAAACATGGATATCTGACTCATACGGAGTCCGCTTTGGCTCCTCAAGTATTCAAAACGTTTGTGACGACCAGATGCTTCAAAGGTTTCCTTCACAGTGAACTTTCGGAGAACTTTTCTTAAGGAGTTCGTTCAGGAACTTGTATAGAAACTTTCTTAATGAGGACTCGACCAACGCCTTTCGAGAACATAGACGAAGTAACAGCTATGGACCTAGTGCATCATCATAACAAAGGTCTCTTGCATTTCCCTAGAAATAATTGGATCTCATATGGAGATGTTTAGTGAAGTAGAATGGAAAAAATCGAATACAACTACGCTAGAACTAGTCTGTAACTGTCGTTCGAAATTAGTTTTGTGTGGTATTGACTAAAACATGGATATCGCACTCATACGGAGTCCGTTTTGGCTCCACAAGAAGTCAAAACATTTGTGACGACCAGATGCTTCAAAGGATTCTTTCATAGAGAACTTTTGGAGAACTTTTCTTAAGGAGTTCGTTCAGAAACTTGTACAGAAACTTTCTTAATGAGCACTCGACCAATGCCTTTCAAGAACATAGAAAAAGTCACAGGTATGGACCTAGTGCATCGTCATAACAAAGGTCTCTTGCATTTCCCTAGAAGTAACTGGATCTCATAAGGAGATGTTTAGTGAAGTTGAATGGAAAAAATGAATGCAACTACACTAGAACTAATCTGTAAGTGTCGTTCGGAATCAGTTTTGCGCAGTGTTGACTGAAACATGGACATCGCACTCATATGGAGTCTGTTTTGGCTCCAAAAGTAGTCAAAACGTTTGTGATGACCAGATGCTTCAAAGTATTATTTCATAGGGAACTTTTGGAGAACCTTTCTTACGGAGTTCGTTCAGAAACTTGTACAGAAACTTTCTTAATGAGCACTCGACCAACGCCTTTCGAGAACATAGACAAAGTCACAGCTATGGACCTAGTGCATCGTCATAAAAAAGGTCTCTTGCATTTCCCTAGAAGTAATTGGATCTCATATAAAGATGTTTAGTGAAGTAGAATGGAAAAAAAATGAATGCAACTACACTAGAGCTAGTCTGTAAGTGTCGTTCGGAATCAGTTTTGCGCAGTGTTGACCTAAACATGGATATCTGACTCATATGGAGTCCGTTTTGGCTCCACAAGAAGTCAAAACACTTGTGACGACCAGATGCTTCAAAGGATTCTTACATAGGGAACTTTTGGAGAACTTTTCTTAAGGAGTTCGTTCAGGAACTTGTATAGAAACTTTCTTAATGAGCACTCGACCAACGCCTTTCGAGAACATAGACGAAGTAACAGCTATGGACCTAGTGCATCGTCATAACAAAGGTCTCTTGCATTTCCCTAGAAATAATTGAATCTCATATGGAGATGTTTAGTGAAGTAGAATGGAAAAAATCGGATGCAACTACACTAGAACTAGTCTGTAACTGTCGTTCGAAATCAGTTTTGCGCGGTATTGACTAAAACATGGATATCGCACTCATACGCAGTCCGTTTTGGCTCCACAAGTAGTCGAAACATTTGTGACGACCAGATGCTTCAAAGGATTCTTTCATAGAGAACTTTTGGAGAACTTTTCTTAAGGAGTTCGTTCAGAAACTTGTACAGAAACTTTCTTAATGAGCACTCGACCAACGCCTTTCGAGAACATAGACAAAGTCACAGCTATGGACCTAGTGCATCATCATAACAAAGGTCTCTTGCATTTCCCTAGAAGTAATTGGATCTCATATGGAGATGTTTAGTGAAGTAGAATGGAAAAAATGAATGCAACTACACTAGAACTAGTCTGTAAGTGTCATTCGGAATCAGTTTTGCGCAGTGTTGACTTAAACATGGGTATCTGACTCATACGGAGTCCGTTTTGGCTCCACAAGTAGTAAAAACGTTTGTGACAACTAGATTCTTCAAAGGATTCTTTCAGAGGGAACTTTTGGAGAACATTTCTTAAGGAGTTCGTTAAGAAACTTGAACAGAAACTTTCTTAATGAGCACTCGACCAATGCCTTTCGAGAACATAGACAAAGTCACAGCTATGGACCTAGTGCATCGTCATAAAAAAGGTCTCTTGCATTTACCTAGAAGTAATTGGATCTCATATGGAGATGTTTAGTGAAGTAGAATGGAAAAAAATGAATGCAACTACACTAGAACTAGTCTGTAAGTGTCGTTCGGAATTAGTTTTGCGCAGTGTTGACTGAAACATGGATATCGCACTCATATGGAGTCCGTCTTGGCTCCACAAGTAGTCAAAACATTTGTGACAACCAGATGCTTCAAAGGATTCTTTCATAGGGAACTTTTGGAGAACTTTTCTTAAGGAGTTCGTTAAGAAACTTGTACAGAAACTTTCTTAATGAGCACTCGACAAATGCCTTTCGAGAACATAGACAAAGTCACAGCTATGGGCCTAGTGCATCGTCATAACAAAGGTCTCTTGCATTTCCCTAGAAGTAATTGGATCTCATATGGAGATGTTTAGTGAAGTAGAATGGAAAAAAATGAATGCAACTACAGTAGAACTAGTCTGTAAGTGTCGTTCGGAATCAGTTTTGCGCAGTGTTGACTGAAACATGGATATCACACTCATACGGAGTCCGTTTTGGCTCCACAAGTAGTCAAAATGTTTGTGAAGACCATATGCTTCAAAGGATTCTTTCATAGGGAACTTTTGGAGAACTTTTCTTAAGGAGTTCGTTTAGAGACTTGTACAGAAACTTTCTTAATGAGCACTCGACCAACGCCTTTCGAGAACATAGACGAAGTCATAGCTATGGACCTAGTGCATAGTCATAACAAAGGTCTCTTGCATTTCCCTAGTAGTAATTGGATCTCATATGGAGATGTTTAGTGAAGTAGAATGGAAAAAATGAATGCAACTACAGTAGAACTAGTCTGTAAGTGTCGTTCGGAATCAGTTTTGCGCAGTGTTGACTGAAACATGGATATCACACTCATACGGCGTCAGTTTTGGCTCCACAAGTAGTCAAAATGTTTGTGAAGACCATATGCTTCAAAGGATTCTTTCATAGGGAACTTTTGGAGAACTTTTCTTAAGGAGTTCGTTTAGAGACTTGTACAGAAACTTTCTTAATGAGCACTCGACCAACGCCTTTCGAGAACATAGACGAAGTCACAGCTATGGACCTAGTGCATCGTCAATACAAAGGTCTCTTCCATTTCCCTAGAATTAATTGGATCTCGAGATATTATGCGAAGTAGAATGGAAAAAAATGAATGCAACTACACTAGAACTAGTCTGTAAATGTCGTTCGGAATCAGTTTTGCGCAGTGTTGACTTAAACATGGATATCTGACTCATACGGAGTCCGTTTTGGCTCCATAAGTAGTCACAAAGTTTATGACAACCAGATGATTCGAATGATTCTTTCATAGGGAACTTTTGTAGAACTTTTCTTAAGGAGTTCGTTCAGAAACTTGTACAGAAACTTTCTTAATGAGCACTCGACCAACGCCTTTCGAGAACATAGACAAAGTCACAGCTATGGGCCTAGTGCATCATCATAACAAAGGTCTCTTGCATTTCCCTAAAAGTAATTGGATCTCATATGGAGATGTTTAGTGAAGTAGAATGGAAAAAATCGAATGCAACTACACTAGAACTAGTCTGTAAGTGTCGTTCGGAATCAATTTTGCTCAGTGTTGACTTAAACATGAATATCTGACTCATACTGAGTCCGTTTAGGCTCCACAAGTAGTCAAAACATTCGTGACAACCATATGCTTCAAAGGATTCTTTCATAGAGAACTTTTGGAGAACTTTTCTTAAGGAGTTCGTTCAGAAACTTGTACAGAAACTTTCTTAATGAGCACTCGACCAACGACTTCCGAGAACGTAGACAAAGTCACAACTATGGACCTAGTGCATCGTCAGACCAAAAGGTCTCTTTCATTTCCCTAGAAGTATTTGGATCTCATATGGAGATATTTAGTGAAGTAGAATGGTAAAAAACGAATGCAACTGCACTAGAACTAGTATGTAAGTCTCGTCCGGAATTAGTTTTGCGCTGTGTTCACTTAAACATTGATATCTGACTCATACAGAGTCTGTTTAGAGTCCACAAGTAGTCAAAACGTTTGTGACGACCAGATGCTTCAAAGGATTCTGTTATAAGGAACTTTTGGAGAACTTTTTTTAAGGAGTTCGTAAAGAAACTTGTACATAAACTTTCTTAATGAGCACTCGACCAGCGCCTTTCGAGAACATAGACGAAGTAACAGCTCTGGACCTAGTGCATCGTCATAGCAAAGGTCTCTTGCATTTCCCTAGAAATAACTGGATCTCATATGGAGATGTTTAGTGAAGTAGAATGGAAAAATTGAATGCAACTACACTAGAACTAGTCTGTAAGTGTCGTTCGGAATCAGTTTTGCGTGGTGTTGCCTCAAACATGGATATCACACTCATACGGAGTCCGTTTTGGCTCCCCAAGTAGTTAAAACGTTTGTGACGACTAGATACTTCAAAGGATTCTTTCATAGGGAACTTTTGGAGAACTTTTCTAAAGGAGTTCGTTAAGAAACTTGTACAGAAACTTTCTTAATGAGCACTCGACCAATGCCTTTCGAGAACATAGACAAAGTCACAGCTATGGACCTAGTGCATCGTCATAACAAAGGTCTCTTGCATTTCCCTAGAAGTAATTGGATCTCATATGGAGATGTTTAGTGAAGTAGAATGGAAAAAAATGAATGCAACTACACTAGAACTTGTCTGTAATTGTCGTTCGGAATCAGTTTTGCGCACTGTTTGATTGAAACATGGATATCGCTCTCATACGGAATCCGTTTTGGCTCCACAAGTAGTCAAAACGTTTGTGACGACTAGATGCTTCAAAGGATTCTTTCATAGGGAACTTTTGGAGAACCTTTCTTACGGACTACGTTCAGAAACTTATACAGAGACTTTCTTAATGAGCACTCGACCAACGCCTTTTGAGAACATAGACAAAGTCACAGATATGGACCAAGTGCATCGTCATAACAAAGGCCTCTTGCATTTCCCTAGAAGTAATTGGATCTCATATGGATATGTTTGGTGAAGTAGAATGGAAAAAAATTGAATGCAACTACACTAGAACTAGTGTGTAACTGTCGTTCGGAATCAGTTTTGCGCAGTATTGACAGAAACATGGATATCACACTCATACGGAGTCCGTTTTGGCTCCACAAGTAGTCGAACTATTTGTGACGACCATATGCTTCAAAGGATTCTTTTAATAGGGAACCTTTGGAGAACGTTTCTTAAGGAGTTCGTTCAACAACTTGTACAAAAACTTTCTTAATGAGCACTCGACCAACGCCTTTCGAGAACATAGACAAAATCATAGCTATGGACCTAGTGCATGGTCAATACAAAGGTCTCTTGCATTTCCCTAGAAGTAATTGGATCTCATATGAACATGTTTAGTGAAGTAGAATGGAAAAAAAATGAATGCAACTACACTACAATTAGTCTGTAAGTGTCATTCGGAATCAGTTTTGCGCAGTATTTACTTAAACATGGATATCTGACTCATACGGAGTCCGCTTTGGCTCCTCAAGTATTCAAAACGTTTGTGACAACCAGATGCTTCAAAGGTTTCCTTCACAGTGAACTTTCGGAGAACTTTTCTTAAGGAGTTCGTTCAGGAACTTGTATAGAAACTTTCTTAATGAGGACTCGACCAACGCCTTTCGAGAACATAGACGAAGTAACAGCTATGGACCTAGTGCATCATCATAACAAAGGTCTCTTGCATTTCCCTAGAAATAATTGGATCTCATATGGAGATGTTTAGTGAAGTAGAATGGAAAAAATCGAATGCAACTACGCTAGAACTAGTCTGTAACTGTCGTTCGAAATTAGTTTTGTGTGGTATTGACTAAAACATGGATATCGCACTCATACGGAGTCCGTTTTGGCTCCACAAGTAGTCAAAACATTTGTGACGACCAGATGCTTCAAAGGATTCTTTCATAGAGAACTTTTGGAGAACTTTTCTTAAGGAGTTCGTTCAGAAACTTGTACAGAAACTTTCTTAATGAGCACTCGACCAACGCCTTTCAAGAACATAGAAAAAGTCACAGGTATGGACCTAGTGCATCGTCATAACAAAGGTCTCTTGCATTTCCCTAGAAGTAACTGGATCTCATAAGGAGATGTTTAGTGAAGTTGAATGGAAAAAATGAATGCAACTACACTAGAACTAATCTGTAAGTGTCGTTCGGAATCAGTTTTGCGCAGTGTTGACTGAAACATGGACATCGCACTCATATGGAGTCTGTTTTGGCTCCAAAAGTAGTCAAAACGTTTGTGATGACCAGATGCTTCAAAGTATTATTTCATAGGGAACTTTTGGAGAACCTTTCTTACGGAGTTCGTTCAGAAACTTGTACAGAAACTTTCTTAATGAGCACTCGACCAACGCCTTTCGAGAACATAGACAAAGTCACAGCTATGGACCTAGTGCATCGTCATAAAAAAGGTCTCTTGCATTTCCCTAGAAGTAATTGGATCTCATATAAAGATGTTTAGTGAAGTAGAATGGATAAAAAATGAATGCAACTACACTAGAGCTAGTCTGTAAGTGTCGTTCGGAATCAGTTTTGCGCAGTGTTGACCTAAACATGGATATCTGACTCATATGGAGTCCGTTTTGGCTCCACAAGAAGTCAAAACACTTGTGACGACCAGATGCTTCAAAGGATTCTTACATAGGGAACTTTTGGAGAACTTTTCTTAAGGAGTTCGTTCAGGAACTTGTATAGAAACTTTCTTAATGAGCACTCGACCAACGCCTTTCGAGAACATAGACGAAGTAACAGCTATGGACCTAGTGCATCGTCATAACAAAGGTCTCTTGCATTTCCCTAGAAATAATTGGATCTCATATGGAGATGTTTAGTGAAGTAGAATGGAAAAAATCGGATGCAACTACACTAGAACTAGTCTGTAACTGTCGTTCGAAATCAGTTTTGCGCGGTATTGACTAAAACATGGATATCGCACTCATACGCAGTCCGTTTTGGCTCCACAAGTAGTCGAAACATTTGTGACGACCAGATGCTTCAAAGGATTCTTTCATAGAGAACTTTTGGAGAACTTTTCTTAAGGAGTTCGTTCAGAAACTTGTACAGAAACTTTCTTAATGAGAACTCGACCAACGCCTTTCGAGAACATAGACAAAGTCACAGCTATGGACCTAGTGCATCATCATAACAAAGGTCTCTTGCATTTCCCTAGAAGTAATTGGATCTCATATGGAGATGTTTAGTGAAGTAGAATGGAAAAAATGAATGCAACTACACTAGAACTAGTCTGTAAGTGTCATTCGGAATAAGTTTTGCGCAGTGTTGACTTAAACATGGGTATCTGACTCATACGGAGTCCGTTTTGGCTCCACAAGTAGTAAAAACGTTTGTGACAACTAGATTCTTCAAAGGATTCTTTCAGAGGGAACTTTTGGAGAACATTTCTTAAGGAGTTCGTTAAGAAACTTGAACAGAAACTTTCTTAATGAGCACTCGACCAATGCCTTTCGAGAAAATAGACAAAGTCACAGCTATGGACCTAGTGCATCGTCATAAAAAAGGTCTCTTGCATTTCCCTAGAAGTAATTGGATCTCATATGGAGATGTTCAGTGAAGTAGAATGGAAAAAAATGAATGCAACTACACTAGAACTAGTCTGTAAGTGTCGTTCGGAATTAGTTTTGCGCAGTGTTGACTGAAACATGGATATCGCACTCATATGGAGTCCGTCTTGGCTCCACAAGTAGTCAAAACATTTGTGACAACCAGATGCTTCAAAGGATTCTTTCATAGGGAACTTTTGGAGAACTTTTCTTAAGGAGTTCGTTAAGAAACTTGTACATAAACTTTCTTAATGAGCACTCGACAAATGCCTTTCGAGAACATAGACAAAGTCACAGCTATGGGCCTAGTGCATCGTCATAACAAAGGTCTCTTGCATTTCCCTAGAAGTAATTGGATCTCATATGGAGATGTTTAGTGAAGTAGAATGGAAAAAAATGAATGCAACTACAGTAGAACTAGTCTGTAAGTGTCGTTCGGAATCAGTTTTGCGCAGTGTTGACTGAAACATGGATATCACACTCATACGGAGTCCGTTTTGGCTCCACAAGTAGTAAAAATGTTTGTGAAGACCATATGCTTCAAAGGATTCTTTCATAGGGAACTTTTGGAGAACTTTTCTTAAGGAGTTCGTTTAGAGACTTGTACAGAAACTTTCTTAATGAGCACTCGACCAACGCCTTTCGAGAACATAGACGAAGTCATAGCTATGGACCTAGTGCATAGTCATAACAAAGGTCTCTTGCATTTCCCTAGTAGTAATTGGATCTCATATGGAGATGTTTAGTGAAGTAGAATGGAAAAAAATGAATGCAACTACAGTAGAACTAGTCTGTAAGTGTCGTTCGGAATCAGTTTTGCGCAGTGTTGACTGAAACATGGATATCACACTCATACGGCGTCAGTTTTGGCTCCACAAGTAGTCAAAATGTTTGTGAAGACCATATGCTTCAAAGGATTCTTTCATAGGGAACTTTTGGAGAACTTTTCTTAAGGAGTTCGTTTAGAGACTTGTACAGAAACTTTCTTAATGAGCACTCGACCAACGCCTTTCGAGAACATAGACGAAGTCACAGCTATGGACCTAGTGCATCGTCATAACAAAGGTATCTTGCACTTCCCTATAAGTAATTGGATCTTATATGGAGATGTTTAGTGAAGTAGAATGGAGAAAATCGAATGCAACTACAGTAGAACTAGTCTGTAACTGTCGTTCGAAATCAGTTTTCCGCAGTATTGACTGAAACATGGATATCGCACTCATACGGAGTCCGTTTTGCCTCCACAATTAGTCAAACCGTTTGTGATGACCAGATGCTTCTATGAATTCTTTCATAGGGAACTTTTGGAGAACTTTTCTTAAGGAGTTTGTTCGGAAACTTGTATAGAAACTTTCTTAATGAGCACCCGACCAATGCCTTTCGAGAACATAGACAAAGTCACAGCTATGGACCTAGTGCGTCGTAATAACAAAGATCTCTTGCATTTCCCTAGAAATAACTGGATCTCATATGGAGATGTTTAGTGAATTAGAATGGAAAAAAATGAATGCAACTACCACTAGAACTAGTCTGTAAGTGTCGTTCGGAATCAGTTTTGTGCAGTGTTGACTGAAGCATGGATGTCGCACTCATACGGAGTCCGTTTTGGATCCACAAGTAGTCAAAACTTTTGTGACGACCAGATGCTTCAAAGGATTCTTTCATAGGGAACTTTTTGAGAACTTTCCTTAAGGAGTTCGTTCAGAAACTTGTACAGAAACTTTCTTAATGAGCACTCGACCAACGCCTTTCGAGAACATAGACAAAGTCACAGCTATGAACCTAGTGCATCGTCATAACAAAGGTCCCTTGCATTTCCCTAGAAAGTAATTGGATCTCATATGGAGGTGTTTAGTGAAGTAGAATGGAAAAAATGCATGCAACTACACTAGAACTAATCTGTAAGTGTCGTTCGGAATCGGTTTTGTGCAGTGTTGACTGAAACATGGATATCGCACTCATACGGAGTCCGTTTTGGCTCCAAAAGTAGACAAAATGTTTGTGACGGCCAGATGCTTCAAAGGATTCTTTCATAGGGAATTTTTGGAGAACTTTTCTTAAGGAGTTCGTTCAGGAACTTGTATAGAAACTTTCTTAATGAACACTCGACCAACGCCTTTCGAGAACATAGACAAGGTCACACCTATGGACCAAGTGCATCATTATATCAAAGGTCTCTTGCATTTCCTTAGAAATAATTGGATCTCATATGGAGATGTTTAGTGAAGTAGAATGGAAAAAATCAAATGCAACTACACTAGAACTAGTCAGTAACTGTCGTTCGAAATCAGTTTTGCGTAGTATTGACTGAAACATGGATATCACAATCATATGGAGTCCGTTTTGACTCCACAAGTAGTCGAAACATTTGTTATGACCAGATGCTTCAAAGGATTCTTTCATAGAGAACTTTTGGAGAACTTTTCTTAAGGAGTTCATTCAGAAACTTGTACAGAAACTTTCTTAATGAGCACTCGACCAACGCCTTTCGAGAACATAGACAAGGTCACACCAATGGACCTAGTGCATCGTCATAACAAAGGTCTCTTGCATTTCCCTAGAAGTAATTGGATCTCATATGGAGATGTTTAGTGAAGTAGAATGGAAAAAAAATGAATGGAACTACACTAGAACTAGTCTGTAAGTGTCGTTCAGAATCAGTTTTGCGCAATGTTGACTTAAACATGGATATCTGACTCTTTCAGAGTCCGTTTTGGCTCCACAAATAGTCAAAACATTTGTGACGACCAGATGCTTCAAAGGATAATTTCATAGGGGACTTTTGAAGAACTTTTCTTAAGGAAATCGTTTAGAAACTTGTACAGAAACTTCCTTAATGAGCACTCGACCAACGCCTTTCGAGAACATAGACAAAGTCACAGCTATGAACCTAGTGCATCGTCATAACAAAGGTATCTTGCATTTCCCTAGAAGTAATTGGATCTCATATGGATATGTTTAGTGAAGTAGAATGAAAAAAAATGAATACAACTACACTACAATTAGTCTGTAAGTGTCGCTCGGAATCAGTTTTGCGCAGTATTGACTTAAACATGGATATCTGACTCATACGGAGTCCGCTTTGGCTCCACAAGTGATCAAAACAATTGTGACTACCAGATGCTTCAAAGGATTCTTTCATAGGGAACTTTTCGAGAACTTTTCTTAAGGAGTTCATTCAGAAACTTGTACAGAAACTTTCTTAATTAGCACTCGACCAACGCCTTTCGAGAACATAGACAAAGTCATAGCTATGGACCTAGTGCATCGTCAATACAAAGGTCTCTCGCATTTACCTAGAAGTAATTGGGTCTCATATGGAGATGTTTGTTGAAGTATAATGGAAAAAAATGAATGCAACTACACTAGAACTAGTCTATAAGTGTCGTTCAGAATCAGTTTTTCGCAGTGTTGGCTGAAACAAGGATATCACACTCATACGCAGTCCATTTTGGCTCCACAAGTAGTCAAAATGTATCTGACGACCATATGCTTCAAAGGATTCTTTAGTAGGGAACTTTAGGAGAACATTTCTTAAGGAGTTCGTTCAGAAACTTGTACAGAAAGTTTCTTAATGAGCACTCGACCAACGCCTTTCGAGAACATAGACAAAGTCACAGCTATGGACCTATTGCATCGTCATAACAAAGGTCTCTTACATTTCCCTACAAAGTAATTGGATCTCATATGGAGGTGTTTAGTGAAGTAGAATGGAAAATATGCATGCAACTACACTAGAACTAATCTGTAAGTGTCGTTCGGAATCGGTTTTGCGCAGTGTTGACTGAAACATGGATATCGCACTCATACGGAGTCCGTTTTGGCTCCACAAGTAGTCAAAACGTTTGTGACGACCAGATGCTTCAAAGGATTCTTTCATAGGGAATTTTTGGAGAACTTTTCTTAAGGAGTTCGTTCAGGAACTTGTATAGAAACTTTCTTAATGAACACTCGACCAACGCCTATCGAGAACATAGACGAAGTCACAGCTATGGACCAAGTGCATCTTTATATCAAAGGTCTCTTGCATTCCCTTAGACATAATTGGATCTCATATGGAGATGTTTAGTGAAGTAGAATGGAAAAAATCAAATGCAACTACACTAGAACTAGTCTGTAACTGTCGTTCAAAATTAAATTTGCGTAGTATTGACTGAAACATGGATATCACACTCATATGGAGTCCGTTTTGGCTCCACAAGTAGAAGAAACATTTGTGACGACCAGATGCTTCAAAGTATTCTTTCATAGAGAACTTTTGGAGAACTTTTCTTAAGGAGTTCGTTCAGAAACTTGTAAAGAAACTTTCTTAATGAGCACTCGACCAACGCCTTTCGAGAACATAGACAAGGTCACACCTATGGACCTAGTGCATCATCATAACAAAGGTCTCTTGCATTTCCCTAGAAGTAATTGGATCTCATATGGAGATGTTTAGTGAAGTAGAATGGTAAAAATCAAATGCAACTACACTAGAACTAGTCTGTAACTGTCGTTCGAAATCAAATTTGCGTAGTATTGACTGAAACATGGATATCACACTCATATGGAGTCCGTTTTGGCTCCACAAGTAGAAGAAACATTTGTGACGACCAGATGCTTCGAAGGATTCTTTCATAGAGAACTTTTGGAGAACTTTTCTTAAGGAGTTCGTTCAGAAACTTGTACAGAAACTTTCTTAATGAGCACTCGACCAACGCCTTTCGAGAACATAGACAAGGTCAAACCTATGGACCTAGTGCATCGTCATAACAAAGGCCTCTTGCATTTCCCTAGAAGTAATTGGATCTCATATGGAGATGTTTAGTGAAGTAGAATGGAAAAAAATGAATGGAACTACACTAGAACTAGTCTGTAAGTGTCGTTCAGAATCAGTTTTGCGCAGTGTTGACTTAAACATGGATATCTGACTCTTTCAGAGTCCGTTTTGGCTCCGCAAATAGTCAAAACGTTTGTGACGACCAGATGCTTCAAAGGATAATTTCATAGGGGACTTTTGAAGAACTTTTCTTAAGGAAATCGTTTAGAAACTTGTACAGAAACTTTCTTAATGAGCACTCGACCAAAGCCTTTCGAGAACATAGCCAAAGTCACAGCTATGAACCTAGTGCATCGTCATAACAAAGGTATCTTGCATTTCCCTAAAAGTAATTGGATCTCATATGGATATGTTTAGTGAAGTAGAATGAAAAAAATGAATGCAACTACACTACAATTAGTCTGTAAGTGTCGTTCGGAATCAGTTTTGCGCAGTATTGACTTAAACATGGATATCTGACTCATATGGAGTCCGCTTTGGCTCCACAAGTGATCAAAACATTTGTGACTACCAGATGCTTCAAAGGATTCTTTCATAGGGAACTTTTGGAGAACTTTTCTTAAGGAGTTCGTTCAGAAACGTGTACAGAAACTTTCTTAATTAGCACTCGACCAACGCCTTTCGAGAACATAGACAAAGTCATAGCTATGGACCTAGTGCATCGTCAATACAAAGGTCTCTTGCATTTACCTAGAAGTAATTGGATCTCATATGGAGATGTTTGTCGAAGTAGAATGAAAAAAAAATGAATGCAACTACACTAGAACTAGTCTATAAGTGTCGTTCGGAATCAGTTTTGCGCAGTGTTGACTGAAACAAGGATATCGCACTCATACGGAGTCCGTTTTGGCTCCACAAGTAGTCAAAATGTTTCTGACGACCATATGCTTCAAAGGATTCTTTCGTAGGGAACTTTAGGAGAACGTTTCTTAAGGAGTTCGTTCAGAAACTTGTACAGAAAGTTTCTTAATGAGCACTCGACCAACGCCTTTCGAGAATATAGACAAAGTCATAGCTATGGACCTAGTGCATCGTCAATACAAAGGTCTCTTGAATTTCCCTAGAAGTAATTGGATCTCATATGGAGATGTTTAGTGAAGTAGAATGGAAAAAAATGAATGCAACTACCACTAGAACTAGTCTGTAAGTGTTGTTCGGAATCAGTTTTGTGCAGTGTTGACGGAAGCATTGATATCGCACTCATACGGAATCCGTTTTGGATCCACAAGTAGTCAAAACTTTTTTGATGACCAGATGCTTCAAAGGATTCTTTCATAGGGAAATTTTGGAGAAATTTTCTAAAGGAGTTCGATCATAAACTTGTACAGAGACTTTGTTAATGAGCACTCGACCAACGCCTTTCGAGAACATAGACAAAGTCACAGCTATGGACCTAGTGCATCGCCATAACAAAGGTCTCTTGCATTTCCCTAGAAGTAATTGGATCTCATATGGAGATCTTTAGTGAAGTAAAATGGAAAAAAATGAATGGAACTACACTAGAACTAGTCTGTAAGTGTCGTTCAGAATCAGTTTTCCGCAGTGTTGACTTAAACATGGATATCTGACTCATTCAGAGTCCGTTTTGGCTCCACAAGTAGTCAAAACGTTTGTGACGACCAGATGCTTCAAAGGATAATTTCATAGGGGACTTTTTGAGAACTTTTCTTAAAGAGTTCGTTTAGAAACTTGTACAGAAACTTTCTTAATGAGCACTCGACCAACGCCTTTCGAAAACATAGACAAAGTCACAGCTATGGACCTAGTGCATCGTCCTAACAAAGGTCTCCTGAATTTCCCTAGAAGTAATTGGATCTCATATGGAGATGTTTAGTGAAGTAGAATGCAAAAAAAATGAATGCAACTACACTACAACTAGTTTGTAAGTGTCGTTCGGAATCAGTTTTGCGCAGTGTTGACTTAAACATGGATATCTGACTCATACAGAGTCCGCTTTGGCTCCACAAGTGATCAAAACATTTGTGACTACCAGATGCTTCAAAGGATTCTTTCATAGGGAACTTTTGGAGAACTTTTCTTAAGGAGTTCGTTCAGAAACTTGTACAGAAACTTTCTTAATTAGCACTCGACCAACGCCTTTCGAGAACATAGACAAAGTCATAGCTATGGACCTAGTGCATCATCAATACAAAGGTCTCTTGCATTTCCCTAGAAGTAATTGGATCTCATATGGAGATGTTTAGTGAAGTAGAATGCAAAAAAATGAATGCAACTACACTAGAACTAGTTTGTAAATGTCGTTCGGAATCAGTTTTGCGCAATGTTGACTTAAACATGGATATCTGACTCATACGGAGTCCGTTTTGGCTCCATAAGTAGTCACAAAGTTTGTGACAACCAGATGATTCAAATGATTCTTTCATAGGGAACTTTTGTAGAACTTTTCTGAAGGAGTTCGTTCAGAAACTTGTATAGAAACTTTCTTAATGAGCACTCGACCAACGCCTTTCGAGAACATAGACAAAGTCACAGTTATGAACCTAGTGCATCGTCATAACAAAGGTCTCTTGCATTTCCCTAAAAGTAATTGGATCTCATATGGAGATGTTTAGTGACGTAGAATGGCAAAACATGAATGCAACTACACTAGAACTAGTCTGTAAGTGTCGTTCGGAATCAGTTTTGCACAGTGTTGATTGAAACATGGATATCTGACTCATTCAGAGTCCGTTTTGGCTCCACATGTAGTCCAAACGTTTGTGACGACCAGATGCTTCAAAGGATAATTTCATAGGGGACTTTTGGAGAACTTTTCTTAGGGAGTTCGTTTAGAAACTAGTACAGAAACTTTCTTAATGAGCACTCGACCAATGCCTTTCGAGAACATAGACAAAGTCACAGCTATGGACCTAGTGCATCGTCATAACAAAGGTATCTTGCATTTTCCTAGAAATAATTGGATCTCATATGGAGATGTTTAGGTAAGTAGAATGGAAAAAATCGAATGCAACTACAATAGAACTAGTCTGTAAGTGTCGTTCGAAATCAGTTTTGCGCAGTATTGACTGAAACATGGATATCGCACTCATCCGGAGTCCGTTTTCGCTCGACAAGTTGTCGAAACATTTGTGACGACCAGATGCTTCAAAGGATTCTTTCATAGAGAACTTTTGGAGAACTTTTATGAAGGAGTTCGTTCAAAAACTTGTACATAAACTTTCTTAATGAGCACTCGACCAACGCCTTTCGAGAACATACACAAAGTCACAACTATGGACCTAGTGCATCGTCATAACAAACTTCTCTTGCATTTCCCTAGAAGTAATTGATCTCATATGGAGATGTTTAGTGAAGTAGAATGGAAAAAAATGAATGCAACTACACTAGAACTAGTATGTAAGTGTCGTTCGGAATCAGTTTTGCGCAGTGTTGACATAAACATGGATATCTAACTCATACTGAGTCCGTTTAGGCTCCACAAGTAGTCAAAACATTTGTGACTACCATATGCTTCAAAGGATTCTTTGATAGGGAACTTTTGGAGAACGTTTCTTAAGGAGTTCGTTCAGAAACTTGTACAGAAACTTTCTTAATGAGCGCTCGACCAACGCCTTTCGAGAACATAGACAAAGTCACAACTATGAACCTAGTGCATCGTCATAACAAAGGTCTATTGAATTTCCCTAGAAGTAATTGGATCTCATATGGAGATATTTAGTGAAGTAGAATGGTAAAAAAATGAATGCAACTACACTAGAACATGGATATCTCTCTCATACGGAGTCCGTTTTGGCTCCACAAGTAGTAAAAATGTTAATGATGACCAGATGCTTCAAAGGATTCTTTCATAGGGAACTTTTGGAGAACTTTTCTTAAGGAGTTCATTCAGAAACTTGTACAGAAACTTTCATAATGAGCACTCGACCAACGCCTTTCGAGAACATAGACAAAGTCATAGCTATGGACCTAGTGCATCGTCAATACAAAGGTCTCTTGCATTTCCCTAGAATTAATTGGATCTCATATGGGGATGTTTAGTGAAGTAGAATGCAAAAAAATGAATGCAACTATACTAGAACTAGTTTGTAAATGTCGTTCGGAATCAGTTTTGCGCAATGTTGACTTAAACATGGATATCTGACTCATACGGAGTCCGTTTTGGCTCCATAAGTAGTCACAAAGTTTGTGACAACCAGATGATTCAAATGATTCTTTCATAGGGAACTTTTGTAGAACTTTTCTTAAGGAGTTCGTTCAGAAACTTGTATATAAACTTTCTTAATGAGCACTCGACCAACGCCTTTCGAGAACATAGACAAAGTCACAGTTATGGACCTAATACATCGTTATAACAAAGGTCTCTTGCATTTCCCTAAAAGTAATTGGATCTCATATGGAGATATTTAGTGACGTAGAATGGAAAAACATGAATGCAACTACATTACAACTAGTCTGTAAGTGTCGTTTGGAATCAGTTTTGCACAGTGTTGATTGAAACATGGATATCTGACTCATTCAGAGTCCGTTTTGGCTCCACAAGTATTCAAAACGTTTGTGACGACTAGATGCTTCAAAGGATAATTTCATAGGGGGCTTTTGGAGAACTTTTCTTAAGGAGTTCGTTTAGAAACTTGTACAGAAACTTCCTTAATGAGCACTCGACCAATGCCTTTCGAGAACATAGACAAAGTGACAGCTATGAACCTAGTGCATCATCATAACAAAGGTCTCTTGCATTTCTCTAGAAGTAATTGGATCTCATATGGAGATGTTTAGTGAAGTAGAATGGAAAAAAATGAATGCAACTACACTAGAACTAGTATGTAAGTGTCGTTCGGAATCAGTTTTGCGCAGTGTTGACATAAACATGGATATCTAACTCATACTGAGTCCGTTTAGGCTCCACAAGTAGTCAAAACATTTGTGACTACCATATGCTTCAAAGGATTCTTTGATAGGGAACTTTTGGAGAACGTTTCTTAAGGAGTTCGTTCAGAAACTTGTACAGAAACTTTCTTAATGAGCGCTCGACCAACGCCTTTCGAGAACATAGACAAAGTCACAACTATGAACCTAATGCATCGTCATAACAAAGGTCTATTGAATTTCCCTAGAAGTAATTGGATCTCATATGGAGATATTTAGTGAAGTAGAATGGTAAAAAAATGAATGCAACTACACTAGAACTAGTTTGTAAGTCTCGTCCGGAATCAGTTTTGCACTGTGTTGACTTAAACATTGATATCTGACTCATACAGAGTCCGTTTAGGCTCCACAAGTAGTCAAAACATTTGTGACTACCATATGCTTCAAAGGATTCTTTCATAGGGAACTTTTAGAGAACGTTTCTTAAGGAGTTCATTCAGAAACTTGTATAGAAACTGTCTTAATGAGCACTCGACCAATGCCTTTCGAGAACATAGACAAAGTCATAGCTATGGACCTAGTGCATCATCATAACAAAGGTCTCTTGCATTTCCCTAGAAGTAACTGGATCTCATATGGAGATGTTTAGTGAAGTAGAATGGAAAAAAATTAATGCAACTACACTAGAACTAGTGTGTAAGTGTCGTTCGTAATCAGTTTTGCGCTGTGTTGACTGAAACATGGATATCTCTCTCATACGGAGTCCGTTTTGGCTCCACAAGTAGTAAAAATGTTAATGATGACCAGATGCTTCAAAGGATTCTTTCATAGGGAACTTTTGGAGAACTTTTCTTAAGGAGTTCATTCAGAAACTTGTACAGAAACTTTCATAATGAGCACTCGACCAACGCCTTTCGAGAACATAGACAAAGTCATAGCTATGGACCTAGTGCATCGTCAATACAAAGGTCTCTTGCATTTCCCTAGAATTAATTGGATCTCATATGGGGATGTTTAGTGAAGTAGAATGCAAAAAAATGAATGCAACTATACTAGAACTAGTTTGTAAATGTCGTTCGGAATCAGTTTTGCGCAATGTTGACTTAAACATGGATATCTGACTCATACGGAGTCCGTTTTGGCTCCATAAGTAGTCACAAAGTTTGTGACAACCAGATGATTCAAATGATTCTTTCATAGGGAACTTTTGTAGAACTTTTCTTAAGGAGTTCGTTCAGAAACTTGTATATAAACTTTCTTAATGAGCACTCGACCAACGCCTTTCGAGAACATAGACAAAGTCACAGTTATGGACCTAATACATCGTTATAACAAAGGTCTCTTGCATTTCCCTAAAAGTAATTGGATCTCATATGGAGATATTTAGTGACGTAGAATGGAAAAACATGAATGCAACTACATTACAACTAGTCTGTAAGTGTCGTTTGGAATCAGTTTTGCACAGTGTTGATTGAAACATGGATATCTGACTCATTCAGAGTCCGTTTTGGCTCCACAAGTATTCAAAACGTTTGTGACGACTAGATGCTTCAAAGGATAATTTCATAGGGGGCTTTTGGAGAACTTTTCTTAAGGAGTTCGTTTAGAAACTTGTACAGAAACTTCCTTAATGAGCACTCGACCAATGCCTTTCGAGAACATAGACAAAGTCACAGCTATGAACCTAGTGCATCATCATAACAAAGGTCTGTTGCATTTCTCTAGAAGTAATTGGATCTCATATGGAGATGTTTAGTGAAGTAGAATGGAAAAAAATGAATGCAACTACACTAGAACTAGTATGTAAGTGTCGTTCGGAATCAGTTTTGCGCAGTGTTGACATAAACATGGATATCTAACTCATACTGAGTCCGTTTAGGCTCCACAAGTAGTCAAAACATTTGTGACTACCATATGCTTCAAAGGATTCTTTGATAGGGAACTTTTGGAGAACGTTTCTTAAGGAGTTCGTTCAGAAACTTGTACAGAAACTTTCTTAATGAGCGCTCGACCAACGCCTTTCGAGAACATAGACAAAGTCACAACTATGAACCTAGTGCATCGTCATAACAAAGGTCTATTGAATTTCCCTAGAAGTAATTGGATCTCATATGGATATATTTAGTGAAGTAGAATGGTAAAAAAATGAATGCAACTACACTAGAACTAGTTTGTAAGTCTCGTCCGGAATCAGTTTTGCACTGTGTTGACTTAAACATTGATATCTGACTCATACAGAGTCCGTTTAGGCTCCACAAGTAGTCAAAACATTTGTGACTACCATATGCTTCAAAGGATTCTTTCATAGGGAACTTTTAGAGAACGTTTCTTAAGGAGTTCATTCAGAAACTTGTATAGAAACTGTCTTAATGAGCACTCGACCAATGCCTTTCGAGAACATAGACAAAGTCATAGCTATGGACCTAGTGCATCATCATAACAAAGGTCTCTTGCATTTCCCTAGAAGTAACTGGATCTCATATGGAGATGTTTAGTGAAGTAGAATGGAAAAAAATTAATGCAACTACACTAGAACTAGTGTGTAAGTGTCGTTCGTAATCAGTTTTGCGCTGTGTTGACTGAAACATGGATATCTCTCTCATACGGAGTCCGTTTTGGCTCCACAAGTAGTAAAAATGTTAATGATGACCAGATGCTTCAAAGGATTCTTTCATAGGGAACTTTTGGAGAACTTTTCTTAAGGAGTTCATTCAGAAACTTGTACAGAAACTTTCATAATGAGCACTCGACCAACGCCTTTCGAGAACATAGACAAAGTCATAGCTATGGACCTAGTGCATCGTCAATACAAAGGTCTCTTGCATTTCCCTAGAATTAATTGGATCTCATATGGGGATGTTTAGTGAAGTAGAATGCAAAAAAATGAATGCAACTATACTAGAACTAGTTTGTAAATGTCGTTCGGAATCAGTTTTGCGCAATGTTGACTTAAACATGGATATCTGACTCATACGGAGTCCGTTTTGGCTCCATAAGTAGTCACAAAGTTTGTGACAACCAGATGATTCAAATGATTCTTTCATAGGGAACTTTTGTAGAACTTTTCTTAAGGAGTTCGTTCAGAAACTTGTATATAAACTTTCTTAATGAGCACTCGACCAACGCCTTTCGAGAACATAGACAAAGTCACAGTTATGGACCTAATGCATCCATATAACAAAGGTCTCTTGCATTTCCCTAAAAGTAATTGGATCTCATATGGAGATATTTAGTGACGTAGAATGGAAAAACATGAATGCAACTACATTACAACTAGTCTGTAAGTGTCGTTTGGAATCAGTTTTGCACAGTGTTGATTGAAACATGGATATCTGACTCATTCAGAGTCCGTTTTGGCTCCACAAGTATTCAAAACGTTTGTGACGACTAGATGCTTCAAAGGATAATTTCATAGGGGGCTTTTGGAGAACTTTTCTTAAGGAGTTCGTTTAGAAACTTGTACAGAAACTTCCTTAATGAGCACTCGACCAACGCCTTTCGAGAACATAGACAAAGTCACAGCTATGAACCTAGTGCATCATCATAACAAAGGTCTCTTGCATTTCTCTAGAAGTAATTGGATCTCATATGGAGATGTTTAGTGAAGTAGAATGGAAAAAAATGAATGCAACTACACTAGAACTTGTCTGTAAATGTCGTTCGGAATCAGTTTTGCGCAGTGTTGACTTAAACTTGGATATCTGACTCATACGGAGTCCGTTTTGGCTCCATAAGTAGTCACAAAGTTTGTGACTACCAGATGATTCAAATGATTCTTTCATAGGGAACTTTTGTAGGACTTTTCTTAAGGAGTTTGTTCAGAAACTTGTACAGAAACTTTCTTAATGAGCACTTGACCAACGCCTTTCGAGAACATAGACAAAGTCACAGTTATGGACCTAGTGCATCGTCATAACAAAGGTCTCTTGCATTTCCCTAGAAGTAATTGGATCTCATATGGAGATGTTTAGTGACGTAGAATGGAAAAACATGAATGCAACAACACTAGAACTAGTCTGTAAGTGTCGTTCGGAATCAGCTTTGCGCAGTGTTGATTGAAACATGGATATCACACTCATACGGAGTCCATTTTGGCTCCACAAGTAGTCAAAACGTTTATGATGACCAGATGCTTCAAATGATTCTTTCATAGGGAACTTTCGGAGAACTTTTCTTAAGAAGTTTGTTCAGAAACTTGTACAAAAACTTTCTTAATGAGCACTCGACCAACGCCTTTCGAGAACATAGACAAAGTCACAGCTACAGACCTAGTGCATCATCATAACAAAGGTCTCTTGCATTTCCCTAGAAGTAATTGGATCTCATATGGAGATGTTTAGTGAAGTAGAATGGAATAAAATGAATGCAACTACACTAGAACTAGTCTGTAAGTGTCGTTCGGAATCAATTTTGCGCAGTGTTGACTTAAACATGGATATCTGACTCATACGGAGTCCGTTTTGGCTCCACAAGTAGAGAAAACGTTTGTGACAACCAGATTCTTCAAAGGATTCTTTCATAGGGAAATTGTGGAGAAGTTTTCTTAAGGAGTTCGTTAAGAAACTTGTACAGAAACTTTCTTAATGAGCACTCGACCAATGCCTTTCGAGAACATAGACAAAGTCATAGCTATGGACCTAGTGCATCGTCATAACAAAGGTCTATTGCATTTCCCTAGAAGTAATTGGATCTCATATGGAGATGTTTAGTGAAGTAGAATGAAAAAAATGAATGCAACTACACTAGAACTAGTCTGTAAGTGTCGTTCAGAATCAGTTTTGCGCAGTGTTGACTTAAACATGGATATCTGACTCATAAGGAGTCCGTTTTAGCTCCACAAGTAGTCAAAACGTTTGTGACGACCAGATGCTTCAAAGTATTCTTTCATAGGGAACTTTTGGATAACTTTTCTTAAGGAGTTCGTTCAGGAACTTGTATAGAAACTTTCTTAATGAGCACTCGACCAACGCCTTTCGAGAACATACACGAAGTCATAGCTATGGACCTAGTGCATCGTCATAACAAAGGTATCTTGCATTTCCCTAGAAATAATTAGATCTCATATGGAGATGTTTAGGTAAGTAGAATGGAAAATATCGAATGCAACTACAATAGAACTAGTCTGTAAGTGTCGTTCGTAATCAGTTTTGCGCACTATTGACTGAAACATGGATATCACACTCATATGGAGTCCGTTTTAGCTCCACAAGTTGTCGAAACATTTGTGACGACCAGATGCTTCAAAGGATTCTTTCATAGAGAACTTTTGGAGAACTTTTATTAAGGAGTTCGTTCATTAACTTGTACAGAAACTTTCTTAATGAGCACTCGACCAACGCCTTTCGAGAACATAGACAAATCACAACTATGGACCTAGTGCATCGTCATAACAAAGGTCTCTTTCATTTCCCTAGTAGTAATTGGATCTCATATGGAGATGTTCAGTGAAGTAGAATGGAAAAAAATGAATGCAACTACACTAGAACTAGTATGTAAGTGTCGTTCGGACTCAATTTTGCGCAGTGTTGACTTAAACATGGATATCTAACTCATACTGAGTTCGTTTAGGCTCCACAAGTAGTCAAAACATTTGTGACTACCATATGCTTCAAAGGATCATTTATAGGGAACTTTTGGAGAACTTTTCTTAAGGAGTTCGTTCAGAAACTTGTACAGAAACTTTCTTAATGAGCGCTCGACCAACGCCTTTTGAGAACATAGACAAAGTCACAACTATGAACCTAGTGCATCGTCATAACAAAGGTCTATTGAATTTCCCTAGAAGTAATTGGAGCTCATATGGAGATATTTAGTGAAGTAGAATGGTAAAAAAAATGAATGCAACTACACTAGAACTAGTCTGTAAGTCTCGTCCGGAATCAGTTTTGCGCTGTGTTGACTTAAACATTGATATCTGACTCGTACAGAGTCCGTTTAGGCTCCACAAGTAGTCAAAACATTTGTGACTACCATATGCTTCAAAGGATTCTTTCATAGGGAACTATTAAAGAACTTTTCTTAAGGAGTTCGTTCAGAAACTTGTACAGAAACTTTCTTAATGAGCGCTCGACCAACGCCTTTTGAGAACATAGACAAAGTCACAGCTATGGACCTAGTGCATCATCATAACAAAGGTCTATTGCATTTCCCTAGAAGTAATTGGAGCTCATATGGAGATATTTAGTGAAGTAGAATGGTAAAAAAAAATGAATGCAACTACACTAGAACTAGTCTGTAAGTCTCGTCCGGAATCAGTTTTGCGCTGTGTTGACTTAAACATTGATATCTGACTCGTACAGAGTCCGTTTAGGCTCCACAAGTAGTCAAAACATTTGTGACTACCATATGCTTCAAAGGATTCTTTCATAGGGAACTATTAAAGAACTTTTCTTAAGGAGTTCGTTCAGAAACTTGTACAGAAACTTTCTTAATGAGCACTCCACCAATGCCTTTCGAGAACATAGACAAAGTCACAGCTATGGACCTAGTGCATCATCATAAAAAAGGTCTCTTGCATTTCCCTAGAAGTAATTGGATCTCATATGGAGATGTTTAGTGAAGTACAATGGAAAAAAATGAATGCAACTACACAAGAACTAGTGTGTAAGTGTCGTTCGGAATCAGTTTTGCGCTGTGTTGACTGAAACATGGATATCGCACTCATACGGAGTCCATTTTGGCTCCACAAGTAGTCAAAACATGGATATTTGACTTAAACATGGATATTTGACTCATACGGAGTCCGTTTTGGCTCCATAAGCAGTCAAAAAGTTTGTGACAACCAGCTGATTCAAATGATTCTTTCATAGGGAACTTTTGTAGAACTTTTTTGAAGGAGTTCGTTCAGAAACTTGTATAGAAACTTTCTTAATGAGCACTCGACCAATGCCTTTCGAGAACATAGACAAAGTCACAGTTATGGACCTAGTGCATCGTCATAACAAAGGTCTCTTGCATTTCCCTAAAAGTAATTGGATCTCATATGGAGATGTTTAGTGACGTAGAATGGCAAAACATGAATGCAACTACACTAGAACTAGTCTGTAAGTGTCGTTCGGAATCAGTTTTGCACAGTGTTGATTGAAACATGGATATCTAACTCATTCAGAGTCCGTTTTGGCTCCACATGTAGTACAAACGTTTGTGACGACCAGATGCTTCAAAGGATAATTTCATAGGGGACTTTTGGAGAACTTTTCTTAAGGAGTTCGTTTAGAAACTAGTACAGAAACTTTCTTAATGAGCACTCGACCAATGCCTTTCGAGAACATAGACAAAGTCATAGCTATGGACCTAGTGCATCGTCATAACAAAGGTCTCTTGCATTTCCCTAGAAGTAATTAGATCTCCTATGGAGATGTTTAGTAAAGTAGAATGGAAAAAAATGAATGCAACTACACTAGAACTTGTCTGTAAGTGTCGTTCAGAATCAGTTTTGCGCAGTGTTGACTTAAACATGGATATCTGACTCATACGGAGTCCGTTTTAGCTCCACAAGTAGTCAAAACGTTTGTGACGACCAGATGCTTCAAAGTATTCTTTCATAGGGAACTTTTGGATAACTTTTCTTAAGGAGTTCGTTCAGGAACTTGTATAGAAACTTTCTTAATGAGCACTCGACCAACGCCTTTCGAGAACATAGACAAAGTCACAGCTATGGACCTAGTGCATCGTCATAACAAAGGTATCTTGCATTTTCCTAGAAATAATTGGATCACATATGGAGATGTTTAGGTAAGTAGAATGGAAAAAATCGAATGCAACTACAATAGAACTAGTCTGTAAGTGTCGTTCGAAATCAGTTTTGCGCAGTATTGACTGAAACATGGATATCGCACTCATACGGAGTCCGTTTTGGCTCGACAAGTTGTCGAAACATTTGTGACGACCAGATGCTTCAAAGGATTCTTTCATAGAGAACTTTTGGAGAACTTTTATTAAGGAGTTCTTTCAGGAACTTGTACAGAAACTTTCTTAATGAGCACTCGACCAACGCCTTTCGAGAACATACACAAAGTCACAACTATGGACCTAGTGCATCGTCATAACAAACGTCTCTTGCATTTCCCTAGAAGTAATTGATCTCATATGGAGATGTTTAGTGAAGTAGAATGGAAAAAAATGAATGCAACTACACTAGAACTAGTATGTAAGTGTCGTTCGGAATCAGTTTTGCGCAGTGTTGACTTAAACATGGATATCTAACTCATACTGAGTCCGTTTCGGCTCCACAAGTAGTCAAAACATTTGTGACTACCATATGCTTCAAAGGATTCTTTGATAGGGAACTTTTGGAGAACGTTTCTTAAGGAGTTCGTTCAGAAACTTGTACAGAAACTTTCTTAATGAGCGCTCGACCAACGCCTTTCGAGAACATAGACAAAGTCACAACTATGAACCTAGTGCATCGTCATAACAAAGGTCTATTGAATTTCCCTACAAGTAATTGGACCTCATATGGAGACATTTAGTGAAGTAGAATGGTAAAAAAATGAATGCAACTACACTAGAACTAGTTTGTAAGTCTCGTCCGGAATCAGTTTTGCACTGTGTTGACTTAAACATTGATATCTGACTCATACAGAGTCCGTTTAGGCTCCACAAGTAGTAAAAACATTTGTGACTACCATATGCTTCAAAGGATTCTTTCATAGGGAACTTTTAGAGAACGTTTCTTAAGGAGTTCATTCAGAAACTTGTACAGAAACTTTCTTAATGAGCACTCGACCAAGGCCTTTCGAGAACATAGACAAAGTCACAGCTATGGACCTAGTGCATCATCATAACAAAGGTCTCTTGAATTTCCCTAGAAGTAATTGGATCTCCTATGGAGATGTTTAGTAAAGTAGAATGGAAAAAAATGAATGCAACTACACTAGAACTTGTCTGTAAGTGTCGTTCAGAATCAGTTTTGCGCAGTGTTGACTTAAACATGGATATCTGACTCATACGGAGTCCGTTTTAGCTCCACAAGTAGTCAAAACGTTTGTGACGACCAGATGCTTCAAAGTATTCTTTCATAGGGAACTTTTGGATAACTTTTCTTAAGGAGTTCGTTCAGGAACTTGTATAGAAACTTTCTTAATGAGCACTCGACCAACGCCTTTCGAGAACATAGACAAAGTCACAGCTATGGACCTAGTGCATCGTCATAACAAAGGTATCTTGCATTTTACTAGAAATAATTGGATCTCATATGGAGATGTTTAGGTAAGTAGAATGGAAAAAATCGAATGCAACTATAATAGAACTAGTCTGTAAGTGTCGTTCGAAATCAGTTTTGCGCAGTATTGACTGAAACATGGATATCGCACTCATACGGAGTCCATTTTGGCTCGACAAGTTATCGAAACATTTGTGACGACCAGATGCTTCAAAGGATTCTTTCATAGAGAACTTTTGGAGAACTTTTATTAAGGAGTTCGTTCAGAAACTTGTACAGAAACTTTCTTAATGAGCACTCGACCAACGCCTTTCGAGAACATACACAAAGTCACAACTATGGACCTAGTGCATCGTCATAACAAACGTCTCTTGCATTTCCCTAGAAGTAATTGATCTCATATGGAGATGTTTAGTGAAGTAGAATGGAAAAAAATGAATGCAACTACACTAGAACTAGTATGTAAGTGTTGTTCGGAATCAGTTTTGCGCAGTGTTGACTTAAACATGGATATCTAACTCATACTGAGTCCGTTTAGGCTCCACAAGTAGTCAAAACATTTGTGACTACCATATGCTTCAAAGGATTCTTTGATAGGGAACTTTTGGAGAACGTTTCTTAAGGAGTTCGTTTAGAAACTTGTACAGAAACTTTCTTAATGAGCGCTCGACCAACGCCTTTCGAGAACATAGACAAAGTCACAACTATGAACCTAGTGCATCGTCATAACAAAGGTCTATTGAATTTCCCTAGAAGTAATTGGACCTCATATGGAGATATTTAGTGAAGTAGAATGGTAAAAAAATGAATGCAACTACACTAGAACTAGTTTGTAAGTCTCGTCCGGAATCAGTTTTGCACTGTGTTGACTTAAACATTGATATCTGACTCATACAGAGTCCGTTTAGGCTCCACAAGTAGTCAAAACATTTGTGACTACCATATGCTTCAAAGGATTCTTTCATAGGGAACTTTTAGAGAACGTTTCTTAAGGAGTTCATTCAGAAACTTGTACAGAAACTTTCTTAATGAGCACTCGACCAATGCCTTTCGAGAATATAGACAAAGTCACAGCTATGGACCTAGTGCATCATCATAGCAAAGGTCTCTTGCATTTCCCTAGAAGTAATTGGATCTCATATGGAGATGTTTAGTGAAGTAGAATGGAAAAAAATGAATGCAACTACACTAGAACTAGTGTGTAAGTGTCGTTCAGAATCAGTTTTGCGCTGTGTTGACTGAAACATGGATATCGCTCTCATACGGAGTCCATTTTGGCTCCACAAGTAGTAAAAATGTTAATGACGACAAGATGCTTCAAAGGATTCTTTCATAGGGAACTTTTGGAGAACTTTTCTTAAGGAGTTCATTCAGAAACTTGTACAGAAACTTTTATAATGAGCACTCGACCAACGCCTTTCGAGAACATAGACCAATTCATTGCTATGGACCTAGTGCATCGTCAATACAAAGGTCTCTTGCATTTCCCTAGAATTAATTGGATCTCATATGGGGATGTTTAGTGAAGTAGAATGCAAAAAAATGAATGCAACTACACTAGAACTAGTTTGTAAATGTCGTTCGGAATCAGTTTTGCACAATGTTGACTTAAACATGGATATCTGACTCATACGGAGTCCGTTTTGGCTCCATAAGTAGTCACAAAGTTTGTGACAACCAGATGATTCAAATGATTCTTTCATAGGGAACTTTTGTAGAACTTTTCTTAATGAGTTCGTTCAGAAACTTGTATATAAACTTTCTTAATGAGCACTCGACCAACGCCTTTCGAGAACATAGACAAAGTCACACTTATGGACCTAGTGCATCGTTATAACAAAGGTCTCTTGCATTTCCCTAAAAGTAATTGGATCTCATATGGAGATGTTTAATGACGTAGAATGGAAAAACATGAATGCAACTACATTAGAACTAGTCTGTAACTGTCGTTCGGAATCAGTTTTGCACAGTGTTGATTGAAACATGGATATCTGACTCATTCAGAGTCCGTTTTGGCTCCACAAGTATTCAAAACGTTTGTGACGACCAGATGCTTCAAAGGATAATTTCATAGGGGGCTTTTGGAGAACTTTTCTTAAGGAGTTCGTTTAGAAACTTGTACATAAACTTCCTTAATGAGCACTCGACCAACGCCTTTCGAGAACATAGACAAAGTCACAGCTATGAACCTAGTGCATCATCATAGCAAAGGTCTCTTGCATTTCTCTAGAAGTAATTGGATCTCATATGGAGATGTTTAGTGGAGTAGAATGGAAAAAAATGAATGCAACTACACTAGAACTTGTCTGTAAATGTCGTTCGGAATCAGTTTTGCGCAGTGTTGACTTAAACTTGGATATCTGACTCATACGGAGTCTGTTTTGGCTCCATAAGTAGTCACAAAGTTTTTGACTACCAGATGATTCAAATGATTCTTTCATAGGGAACTTTTGTAGGACTTTTCTTAAGGAGTTCGTTCAGAAACTTGTACAGAAACTTTCTTAATGAGCACTTGACCAACGCCTTTCGAGAACATAGACAAAGTCACAGTTATGGACCTAGTGCATCGTCATAACAAAGGTCTCTTGCATTTCCCTAGAAGTAATTGGATCTCATATGGAGATGTTTAGTGACGTAGAATGGAAAAACATGAATGCAACTACACTAGTACTAGTCTGTAAGTGTTGTTCCGAATCAGCTTTGCGCAGTGTTGATTGAAACATGGATATCACACTCATACGGAGTCCATTTTGGCTCCACAAGTAGTCAAAACGTTTATGATGACCAGATGCTTCAAATGATTCTTTCATAGGGAACTTTCGGAAAACTTTTCTTAAGAAGTTTGTTCAGAAACTTGTACAAAAACTTTCTTAATGAGCACTCGACCAACGCCTTTCGAGAACATAGACAAAGTCACAGCTATAGACCTAGTGCATCATCATAACAAAGGTCTCTTGCATTTCCCTAGAAGTAATTGAATCTCATATGGAGATGTTTAGTGAAGTAGAATGGAATAAAATGAATGCAACTACACTAGAACTAGTCTGTAAGTGTTGTTCGGAATCAATTTTGCGCAGTGTTGACTTAAACATGGATATCTGACTCATACGGAGTCCGTTTTGGCTCCACAAGTAGAGAAAATGTTTGTGACAACCAGATTCTTCAAAGGATTCTTTCATAGGGAACTTTTGGAGAACTTTTCTTAAGGAGTTCGTTAAGAAACTTGTACAGAAACTTTCTTAATGAGCACTCGACCAGTGCCTTTCGAGAACATAGACAAAGTCATAGCTATGGACCTAGTGCATCGTCATAACAAAGGTCTATTGCATTTCCCTAGAAGTAATTGGATCTCATATGGAGATGTTTAGTGAAGTAGAATGAAAAAAAATGAATGCAACTACACTAGAACTAGTCTGTAAGTGTCGTTCAGAATCAGTTTTGCGCAGTGTTGACTTAAACATGGATATCTGACTCATACGGAGTCCGTTTTAGCTCCACAAGTAGTCAAAACGTTTGTGACGACCAGATGCTTCAAAGTATTCTTTCATAGGGAACTTTTGGATAACTTTTCTTAAAAAGTTCGTTCAGGAACTTGTATAGAAATTTCTTAATGAGCACTCGACCAACGCCTTTCGAGAACATAGACGAAGTCACAGCTATGGACCTAGTGCATCGTCATAACAAAGGTATCTTGCATTTCCCTAGAAATAATTGGATCTCATATGGAGATGTTTAGGTAAGTAGAATGGAAAATATCGAATGCAACTACAATAGAACTAGTCTGTAAGTGTCGTTCGTAATCAGTTTTGCGCAGTATTGACTGAAACATGGATATCGCACTCATACGGAGTCCGTTTTAGCTCCACAAGTTGTCGAAACATTTGTGACGACCAGATGCTTCAAAGGATTATTTCATAGAGAACTTTTCGAGAACTTTTATTAAGGAGTTCGTTCAGAAACTTGTACAGAAACTTTCTTAATGAGCACTCGACCAACGACTTTCGAGAACATAGACAAATCACAACTATGGACCTAGTGCATCGTCATAGCAAAGGTCTCTTGCATTTCTCTAGTAGTAATTGGATCTCATATGGAGATGTTTAGTGAAGTAGAATGGAAAAAAATGAATGCAACTACACTAGAACTAGTATGTAAGTGTCGTTCGGACTCAATTTTGCGCAGTGTTGACATAAACATGGATATCTAACTCATACTGAGTCCGTTTAGGCTCCACAAGTAGTCAAAACATTTGCGACTACCATATGCTTCAAAGGATCATTTATAGGGAACTTTTGGAGAACTTTTCTTAAGGAGTTCGTTCAGAAACTTGTACAGAAACGTTCTTAATGAGCGCTCGACCAATGCCTTTCGAGAACATAGACAAAGTCACAACTATGAACCTAATGCATCATCATAACAAAGGTCTATTGCATTTCCCTAGAAGTAATTGGATCTCATATGGAGATATTTAGTGAAGTATAATGGTAAAAAAAAATGAATGCAACTACACTAGAACTAGTCTGTAAGTCTCGTCCGGAATCAGTTTTGCGCTGTGTTGACTTAAACATTGATATCTGACTCGTACAGAGTCCGTTTAGGCTCCACAAGTTGTCAAAACATTTGTGACCACCATATGCTTCAAAGGATTCTTTCATAGGGAACTTTTAGAGAACTTTTCTTAAGGAGTTCGTTCAGAAACTTGTACAGAAACTTTCTTAATGAGCACTCGACCAATGCCTTTCGAGAACATAGACAAAGTCACAGCTATGGACCTAGTGCATCATCATAACAAAGGTCTCTTGCATTTCCCTAGAAGTAATTGGATCTCATATGGAGATGTTTAGTGAAGTACAATGGAAAAAAATGAATGCAACTACACAAGAACTAGTGTGTAAGTGTCGTTCGGAATCAATTTTGCGCTGTGTTGACTGAAACATGAATATCACACTCATACGGAGTCCATTTTGGCTCCACAAGTAGTCAAAACGTTAATGACGACCAGATGTTTCAAAGGATTCTTTAATAGGGAACTTTTGGAAAACTTTTCTTAAGGAGTTCGTTCAGAAACTTGTACAAAAACTTTCATAATGAGCACTCGACCAACGCCTTTCGAGAACATAGACAAAGTCACAGCTATGAACCTATTGCATCGTCCTAACAATGGTCTCTTGCATTTCCCTACAAGTAATTGGATCTCATATGGAGATGTTTAGTGAAGTAGAATGGAAAAAATAAATGCAACTACACTAGAACTAGTGTGTAAGTGTCGTTCGGAATCAGTTTTGCGCTGTGTTGATTGAAACATGGATCTCGCACTCATACGGAGTCCGTCTTGGCTCCACAAGTAGTCAAAACGTTAATGACGACCAGATGCTTCAAAGGATTCTTTCATAGGGAACTTTTGGAGAACTTTTCTTAAGGAGTTCATTCAGAAACTTGTACAGAAACTTTCTTAAAGAGCACTCGACCAACGCCTTTCGAGAACATAGACAAAGTCACAGCTATGGACCTAGTGCATCGTCCTAACAAAGGTCTCTTGCATTTCCCTAGAAGTAATTGGATATCATATGGAGATGTTTAGTGAAGTAGAATGGAAAAAAATGAATGCAACTACACTAGAACTAGTCTATAAGTGTCGTTCGGAATCAGTTTTGCGCAGTGTTGACTGAAACATGGATATCACACTCATAGGGTACTTTTGGAGAACTTTTCTTAAGGAGTTCGTTCAGAAACTTGGATAGAAACTTTCTTAATGACCACTCGACCAACGCCTTTGGAGAACATAGACGAAGTAACAGCTATGGACCTAGTGCATCGTCATAACAAAGGTCTCTTGCATTTCCCTAGAAATAATTGGATCTCATATGGAGATGTTTAGTGAAGTAGAATGGAAAAAATCGATTGCAACTACTCTAGAACTAGTCTGTAACTGTCGTTTGAAATCAGTTTTGCGCAGTATTGACTAAAACATGGATATCGGACTCATACGGAGTCTGTTTTGGCTCCACAAGTAGTCGAAACATTTGTGACGACCAGATGCTTCAAAGAATTCTTTCATAGAGAACTTTTGGAGAACTTTTCTTAAAGAGTTCGTTCAGAAACTTGTACAAAAACTTTCTTAATGAGCACTCGACCAACGCCTTTCGAGAACATAGACAAAGTCACAGCTATGGACCTAGTGCATCATCATAACAAAGGTCTCTTGCATTTCCCTAGAAGTAATTGGATCTCATATGGAGATGTATCTTGAAGTAGAATGGAAAAAATGTATGCAACTACACTAGAACTAGTCTGTAAGTGTCGTTCGGAATCAGTTTTGCGCATTGTTGACTTAAACATGGGTATCTGACTCATACGGAGTCCGTTTTGGCTCCACAAGTAGTAAAAACGTTTGTGACAACCAGATGCTTCAAAGATTCTTTCATAGGGAACTTTTGGAGAACTTTTCTTAAGGAGTTCGTTCAGAAACTTGTACAGACACTTCCGTAATGAGCACTCGACCAACGCCTTTCGGGAACATAAACAAAGTCACAGCTATGGACCTAGTGCATCGTCATAACAAAGGTCTCTTGCATTTCCCTATAAGTAATTGGATCTGATATGGAGATGTTTAGTTAAGTAGAATGGAAAAAAATGAATGCAACTACACTAGAACTAGTCTGTAAGTGTCGTTCGGAATCAGTTTTGCATAGTGTTGACTTAAACATGGATATCGCACTCATACGGAGTTCATCTTGGCTCCACAAGTAGTCAAAACGTTTGTGACGACCAGATGCTTCAAAGAATTCTTTCATAGGGAACTTTTGGAGAACTTTTCTTAAGGAGTTCGTTCAGGAACTTGTATAGAAACTTTCTTAATGAGCACTCGACCAACACCTTTCGAGAACATAGATGAAGTAACAGCTATGGACCTAGTGCATCGTCATAACAAAGGTCTCTTGCATTTCCCTAGAAATAAGTGGATCTCATATGGAGATGTTTAGTGAAGTAGATTGGAAAAAGTCGAATGCAACTACACTAGAACTAGTCTGTAACTATCGTTCGAAATCAGTTTTGCGCAGTATTGACTAAAACATGGATATCGCACTCATACGGACTCCGTTTTGGCTACACAAGTAGTCGAAACATTTGTGACGACCAGATGCTTCAAATGATTTTTTCATAGAGAACTTTTGGAGAACTTTTCTTAAGGAGTTCGTTCAGAAACTTGTACAGAAACTTTCTTAATGAGCACTCGACCAACGCCTTTCGAGAATATAGACAAAGTCACAGCTATGGACCTAGTGCATCGTCATAACAAAGGTCTCTTGCATTTCCCTAGAAGTAATTGGATCTCATATGGAGATGTTTAGTGAAGTAGAATGGAAAAAATGAATGCAACTACACTGGAACTAGTCTATAAGTGTCGTTCGGAATCAGTTTTGCCCATTGTTGACTTAAACATGGGTATCTGACTCATACGGAGTCCGTTTTGACTCCACAAGTAGTAAAAACGTTTGTGACAACCAGATGCTTCAAAGGATTCTTTCATAGGGAACTTTTGGAGAACTTTTCTTATGGATTCGTTAAGAAACTTGTACAGAAACTTTCTTAATGAGCACTCGACCAATACCTATCGAGAACATAGACAAAGCCACAGCTATGGACCTAGTGCATCATCATAACAAAGGTCTCTTGCATTTCCCTAGAAGTAATTGGATCTCATATGGAGATGTTTAGTGAATTAGAATGGAAAAAAATGAATGCAACTACACTAGAACTAGTCTATAAGTGTCGTTCGGAATCAGTTTTGCGTAGTGATGACTGAAACATGGATATCGCACTTATATGGAGTCTGTCTTGGCTCCACAAGTAGTAAAAACATTTGTGACGACCAGATGCTTCAAAGGATTCTTTCATAGGGACTTTTGAAGAACTTTTCTGAAGGAGTTCGTTCAAAAACTTGTACAGAAACTTTCTTGAGCACTCGCCAACGCCTTTCGAGAACATAGACAAAGCCACAACTATGGACCTAGTCCATCGTCATAACAAAGGTCTCTTGCATTTCCCTAGAAGTAATTGGATCTCATATGGAGATGTTTAGTGACGTAGAATGGAAAAAAATGAATGCAACTACACTAGAACTAGTTTGTAAGTGTCGTTCGGAATCAGTTTTGCGCAGTGTTGACTGAAACATGGATATCGCACTCATACAGAGTCCGTCTTGGCACCACAAGTAGTCAAAACATTTGTGACGACCAGATGCTTCAAAGGATTCTTTCATAGGGAACTTTTGGAGAACTTTTCTTAAGGAGTTCGTTCAGAAACTTGTACAGAAACTTTCTTGAGCACTCGCCAACGCCTTTCGAGAACATAGACAAAGCCATAGCTATGGACCTAGTGCATCATCATAACAAAGGTCTCTTGCATTTCCCTAGAAGTAATTGGATCTCATATGGAGATGTTTGGTGACGTAGAATGGAAAAACATGAATGCAACTACACTAGAACTAGTCTGTAAGTGTCGTTCGGAATCAGTTTTGAGCAGTGTTGATTGAAACATGGATATCGCACTCATACGGAGTCTGTTTTGGCTCCACAAGTAGTCAAAACATTTATGACAAACAGATGCTTCAAAGGATTCTTTCATAGGGAACTTTTGGAGAACTTTTCTTAAGAAGTTCATTCAGAAACTTGTACAGAAACTTTCTTAATGAGCACTCGACCAACGCCTTTCGAGAACATAGACAAAGTCACAGCTATGGACCTAGTGCATCATCATAAAAAAGGTCTCTTGCATTACCCTGGAAGTTATTGGATCTCATATGGATATGTTTAGTGAAGTAGAATGGAAAAAATGAATGCAACTACACAAGAACTAGTCTGTAAGTATCGTTCGGAATCAGTTTTGTGCAGTCTGGACTTAAACATGGATATCTGACTCATACGGAGTTCGTTTTGGCTCCACAAGTAGTAAAAATGTTTTTGACAACCAGATCTTCAAAGGATTCTTTCATAGGGAACTTTTGGAGAACTTTTCTTAAGGAGTTCGTCAAGAAACTTGTACAGAAACTTTCTTAATGAGCACTCGACCAATGCCTTTCGATAACAGAGACAAAGTCACAGCTATGGACCTAGTGCATCGTCATAACAAAGGTCTCTTGCATTTCCCTAGCAGTAATAGGATCTCAAATGGAGATGTTTAGTGAAGTAGAATGGAAAAATATGAATGCAACTACACCAGAACTAGTCTGTAAGTGTCGTTCGGAATCAGTTTTGTGCAGTGTTGACCGAAACATGGATATCACACTCATACAGAGTCCGCTTTGGCTCCACAAGTAGTCAAAATGTTTGTTACGACCATATGCTTCAAAGGATTCTTTCATAGGGAACTTCTGGAGAACTTTTCTGAAGGAGTTCGTTCAGAAACTTATACAGAAACTTTCTTAATGAGCACTCGACCAACGCCTTTCGAGAACATAGACAAAGTCACAGCTATGGACCTAGTGCATCGTCATAACAAAGGTCTCTTGCATTTCCCTAGAAGTAATTGGATCTCGTATGGAGATGTTTAGTGAAGTAGAGTCGAAAAAAATGAATGCAGCTACACTTGAACTAATCTGTTAGTGTCGTTCGGAATCAGTTTTGCGCACTGTTCACTGAAACATTGATATCGCACTCATACGGAGTCTGTTTTGGCTCCAAAAGTAGTCAAAACGTTTGTGACGACCATGATGCTTCAGATTATTATTTCCTAGGGAACTTTTGGAGAACTTTTCTTAAGATGTTCGTTCAAAAACTTGTACAAAAACTTTCTTAATGAGCACTCGACCAATGCCTTTCGAGAACATAGACAAAGTCACAGCTATGGACCTAGTGCATCAACATAACAAAGGTCTCTTGCATTTCCCTAAAAGTAATTGGATCTCATATGGAGACGTTTAGTGAAGTAGAATGGAAAAAAATGAATGCAACTACACTAGAACTAGTCTGTAAGTGTCGTTCGGAATCAGTTTTGCGCAGTGTTGACTGAAACATGGATATCACACTCATACGGAGTCTGTTTTGGCTCCACAAGTAGTCAAAATGTTTGTGACGACCATATGCTTCAAATGATTCATTCATAGGGAACTTTTGGAGAACTTTTCTTAAGGATTTCGTTCAGAAACTTGTACAGAAACTTTCTTAATGAGCACTCGACCAATGCCTTTCGAGAACATAGACAAAGTCACAGCTATGGACCTAGTGCATCATCATAACAAAGGTATCTTGCATTTCCCTAGAAGTAATTGGATCTCATATGGAGATGTTTAGTGAAGTAGAATGGAAAAAATGAATGCAACTACACTAGAACTAGTCCGTAAGTGTCGTTCGGAATCAGTTTTGCGCATTGTTGATTTAAACATGGGTATTTGACTCATACGGAGTCCGTTTTGACTCCACAAGTAGTAAAAACGTTTGTGACAACCAGATGCTTCAAAGGATTATTTCATAGGGAACTTTTGGAGACTTTTCTTAAGGAGTTCGCTAAGAAACTTGTACAGAAACTTTCTTAATGAGTACCCGACCAATGCCTTTCGAGAACATAGACAAAGTCACAGCTATGGACCTAGTGCATCGTTATAACAAAGGTCTCTTTCATTTCCCTAGAAGTAATTGGATCTCATATGGAGATGTTTAGTGAAGTAGAATGGAAAAAATGAATGCAACTACACTAGAACTAGTCTGTAAGTGTCGTTCGGAATCAGTTTTGCGCATTGTTGACTGAAACATGGATATCGCACTCATACGGAGTCTGTCTTGGCTCCACAAGTAGTCAAAACGTTTGTGACGACCAGATGCTTCAAAGGATTCTTTCATAGGGAACTTTTGGAGAACTTTTCTGAAGGAGTTCGTCCAAAAACTTGTACAGAAACTTTCTTAAGCACTCGCCAACGCCTTTCAAGAACATAGACAAAGCCACAGCTATGGACCTAGTGCATCGTCATAACAAATGTCTCTTGCATTTCCCTAGAAGTAATTGGATCTCATATGGAGATGTTTAGTGACGTAGAATGGAAAAACATGAATGCAACTACACTAGAACAAGTCTGTAAGTGTCGTTCGGAATCAGTTTTTGTAACATCCCAAATTTTCAATTTGGAATGTTATACATTAGATCATCATGCATTTCATATTTTCTTGCATTTGTCGATCCTAGAAATTTCACGCAACTCAAGGACCCTCAGAGAGAGTTGGAGATTTCGAAATTTTCATATTTGAGTTCTCTCGAATTATGAGAAGAGGATCATTCGATTTTATTTATTTCATCTTCAAATAATTTTCCAATATCAAAAATAAGAGAGGGAATAATATGACTTTCCCAAAATTTAGGAAAAATGAAGATTTAAGAAATAAATCAAATTTTTGGATTTTCTCGGAGTTTATTTGCTTTAGGGAAAAATGTGTGTTTTCAAAAATTGCATCTTAGGCCGCGAGTAAAAGTTCATTTTGTTCGACTCATTTTCAGGAGTCGGGGAAAATTTACTTTGTAATTTTTGGAGTTCATTTAGATTTTATTTTATTCGTTTTCTGCGGAGTTAAATATATATATATATATATATATATATATATATATATATATATATATATATATATATACACGCAGCGCCCGACTGGGACAAGGGCCCAGCCCAGCCGGCCCAAGCCGCCCCGCCCTCCCGCGCGCGCGCGCAGCGCCGCCGCACCAGCCGAGTCCGGCTCGGACTCCGCCACCGCCGCCGCCTTTGCCTTGCCCCCTCAACCAAGCAGCACCCCCCCTCCTATAAATACCCCGGCACCCCCCCTCCTCCTCCCCACAACCCGCAGCCGCCCCCCAAGCAGCCGCAGCAGCAGCCGCGCGCCACCGCAGCCGCCGCCGCCGCCGCCGCTAGCGCCGCCGCCTGCCGCCGCCACCGCCGCGTCACCGTCGCCCCGCCGCCTAGCCGCCGCCCCGCCGGAGCCCCGCCTCGTCGAGGTAGCGCGCGCCACGCCACCCTCCCCTCGGTTCGGTTTTTTTATAAAAACCGTTCCGGTTTTCTTTTTCGTCGTTTCATTTTTTTTTCGAAACCCTAGATCGGTTTTATTTCCGGTTTTGTTGTATAGTGAGCGTTCGCCGGACCGTTTGTCTTAACGAACGTGATCACCGGTTATTCCCGGTTAACGAACGTCCGTTCGTTTAACCGTTCGTCGTTTTCTTTTTAGTCGGATTTATTCCGCAGTTTTCTAATCGCGATTTCAGATCCGATCTTCGTTCTAGTTTATCTTCTCGCTCGTTTATCAGAATCAGGCGATTCAAGCGCCTGGAGTTTCGTTTCGAAACCTCCGTTCTGACTAATCAACTTGAACTAAGTTTTGCTACTGTAAAATTTGACCTAGTTTCAACTTGCTAGAACCGAGCTGTTTTCTTTCACCGTTTGATTTTCGTTGCTTTATTTGATTTGATTCTTTTTGCAACCAGGGTTCTTAAGTTGAACTTTCTGGTTAGATCTTTTATTCGAGATTTACCCATGCATTAGATGAGTACTTATTGTATGTTTGTTGTTTGTCTGCGATAGATCACCCGGAGTGTGCCGCTTGTTACTTCGAATCTCTAGGTTTCGCGGATCATCAGCAAGGCAAGTAACACTTGATCATACATTTTCTACTACCCAGTTTTATGCATTAGATCAATCCTCAAACATTGCATGATTAGGATCTAATTAAATTGTGGGATGGGAAGTAGATGAGGTAGTGCCTATTACCTGTTTTACTTTGAAACCTTTGGGAGTTACTTCTGTGTTTGCTTATTATGACATGCTATGCTAGTAGACGTGGATTGGGTGAGTGAATATCCATGACAGATGTGAGATTGTTAATTAATGGTTTATCTAAGGTGGCAACTTAAATACACATCTGGGTGGATTGAGGCACCTGGGGTATCCAGTGATTGCCTGTTTTTTTTTTTTTGAAATCCCGGGGGTACCGTGTGATTTTCCTATGGACCGCCACCCAGGCTCAAAGGGATCATAAGATAATTCATGCTAGTAACTTCCGTGTGCAGCCACAAGCCATTATGGGCTCTGGCATAGTTGACTAAGTCGTGCGAACTCTTATAGTGGTGGACTAGCAGATGTAGGGGATGTAGGTGTACCAGTCTACCCATCTTAAGGTGCTAGCGCTTCTGAAAGACTATGTCTCGGTCATCCGTTTCTCAAACACCATGTAGTGTGAGAAACCAAACGGAGGCGATCGAGTCTTGTGGGGAAAAGTGCACAAACCTCTGCAGAGTGTACAAACTAATCATGATTAGCCGTGTCCCCGGTTATGGACATCTTGAGTATCTAGTACTTGAATATCATGTGAATCTCAACATGTTACTCTAATTTAATATTGTTGGGTTTGTTAATGATTACTTTTTAATTGGGATTGAGGATGCTGTCAACCATTCTCAATGTTTAACAACCACCATGATAGTTAAATAAATTTATTCCTTTGCAGTAGGGAAAAATTGGCTTTATGCAAAAATTGTAACCATAGAGCTTTTCCACCAGCCATATATGCATGTAGTATAGGCTTATCATTCATTATTCTCTATGTGTTACATTGCCAGCATATTCCATGTGCTGACCCGTTTTCGGCTGCAACTTTCATGTTGCAGACTTTTCAGACGACGAGTAAGGTGCTTTTAGGTCGTGGTTCTATACTCAGTGATGCCGTTGGAGTTGATGGACTCACTTATCTTCCAAGTCTTCCGCTGTTATCGTTATTAGATGGCCTTAAGCCATGATTATTGTAATAAGTTCTCTTTTGGACAACGATGTAATAAGTGTGTGATTGCTACTCTGTTATAAATCTTTCGAAGTACTGTGTGGTGTCAGCATTACTGATCCAGGGATGACACCTGAGCACAGAGACTTGACCATCTGAGGTCGGGTCGCTACAGTTTTGCGCAGTGTTGATTGAAACATGGATATTGCACTCATACGGAGTCCGTTTTGGCTCCACAAGTAGTCAAAACATTTATGACGACCAGATGCTTCAAAGGATTCTTTCATAGGGAACTTTTGGAGAACTTTTCCTAAGAAGTTCGTTCAGAAACTTGTACAGAAACTTTCTTAATGAGCACTCGACCAACGCCTTTCGAGAACATAGACAAAGTCACAGCTATGGACCTAGTGCATCATCATAACAAAGGTCTCCTGCATTACCCTTGAAGTAATTGGATCTCATATGGAGATGTTTAGTTAAGTAGAATGGAAAAAATGAATGCAACTACACTAGAACTAGTCTGTAAGTGTCATTCAGAATCAGTTTTGCGCAGTGTTGACTTAAACATGGATATCTGACTCATACGGAGCCCGTTTTGGCTCCACAAGTAGTAAAAATGTTTGTGACAACCAGATGCTTCAAAGGATTCTTTCATAGGGAGCTTTTGGAGAACTTTTCTTAAGGAGTTCGTCAAGAAACTTGTACAGAAACTTTCTTAATGAGCACTCGACCAACGCCTTTCGAGAACATAGACAAAGTCACAGCTATGGACCTAGTGCATCGTCATATCACCATGGGACGCATTGGAGAAGTCTATCAAGAAGACCTCAAGGACACTATCTACCAGATTTGCGGACGCCGGAATGAAGATTGGGAGATAGTCAGCACCAAGAAGGATAGATCCATTGCAGCTTTCATCCAGGAGTTAAACCAGCACATTCAACGCCAGGAGAACCAGATGTGCAATGATATGATAGAGTTGAAGAATGCGAAGGGAAGGATCATCGAACTTGAAGGAGAGTTGAAGTCTACACGCAAGGACTACATGGACGAGATCGTAGCTGTAGTAAGGCACAATAGCGATCTTAAGTATGAGATTGGAGAACTCAAGAAGAAATTAGCACTCAAGAATGAAGACAAGTACGTCGACTGTCCGAGCAACTACATCATCATCGACGACACCGACTCGGATCCAAGTGAACCCGACTTTGAAGATGAAGCTGGAGCAGACATCATGGAGTCTTCCACCGGTTCAAATTAATAGATAACCCCCATATATTAGTAGTATTCCCTCCTTGTAAACATTATAGTACAAGCACTTTTGCGATAGTTAGACCGTTGTATGCCCTTTGTTTGAATGAATGAAGTGATTTTGAGTGCATTTGTCTCATGAGCATTTGGGTAGTGTTTTCTCCTTAGACCTCTCTCTATTCTTAATTTCTCGTCTTTTCTAAACCCTTCAGATGCCTCCGAGACGCGACCCCGAGTTTGTTTTCCCGCCAGAGATCACTCAGTTGATTCAGCAGCAGAATACTTTGATTCAAACATTGGTACAGAACCAAGGCAACAACAACAACAACCCACCACCACCATCACCTACGGATCACTTGACTCGTTTTCTTAGGCTGAATCCGCCGGTGTATTCCAGTAGCACCGAGCCGATTGTAGCAGATGATTGGCTCCGCAAGATAGGAAGGGAGTTGACCACTGCAGGATGCACAGATGGTGAGAAGGTGAAGTTTGCTGCACATCAGCTTGACGGACCCGCAGCAGCATAGTGGGAGAATTTCACAGCCACTTACCCTGTAGACACTGTCACATGGGATCAGTTTCAGCAAGCTTTCCGCAGCACATGTTTCAGCAGGAGCTATGGCCATGAAGAAGTGTGAGTTTCGCAACTTACGCCAAGGAGGAAGGACTGTTGGCCAGTATGTGGATGATTTTAGTAAGTTAGCACGTTATGCCCCAGATGACGTTGCTACAGACACAGCTAAGCAGGAAAAGTTTCTGGAAGGACTGAATGATGAGTTAAGCCTGCAGTTGATGGTAGCAAGATTCAATAACTACCAGGAGTTGGTAGACCGCGCCCTCATGCTTGAAGGAAAGCAGCAGCAGATTGAGAATCGCAAGAGGAAGTATGGGCAGGGGAAGTATAACTCTGGAGCCCAGTAGAAGCCCCGCTATACCCCTAAACAGGGAGTTCAGTTTCAGCATACCCATGGAGGAGGTAGTTTGCACAACCATAATGGCCACAAGAATGGTAATGGGAATGGAGGAAGCAATGGCCAGAATCGGACCACACCATCAACCCCAGCCAAGAAAGACCTGAGCCATGTCACCTGTTACAAGTGTTCCAAGACCGGACATTATGCAAATGACTGTCCCGAAGGCCAAGGTGGAAATGGAAGCTCTGGAAAGAAGCCAAACCCTTTCAACAGGGGACATGTGAACCACATTGATGTGGAGGAGGTTGAAGCTCAGCCCGATGTAGTAATCGGTAAGTTTTTGGTTGAGTCATTTACTGCACTTGTTCTTTTCGATACTGGTGCATCGCATTCATACATATCAAGGGGATTTGTAGAAAAGTATAGTTTGCCTGCTCAGATTCTTAAAACCCCTATGCTAGTAAGTTCACCAGGAGCAGACTACATGGCCAGACAAGGATGTTTTCAAGTGCCATTGAGTATTGGAAGGCATGTATTCCCGACGGATTTGATCATTCTGGAATCCCAAGGATTGGATGTGATTCTCGGTATGGATTGGCTATCGATGTATGGAGGAAACATCGATTGCGCAAGTAAGACGATTTTGCTCACGACGCCAGAAGGAAGAAGGATCAGGTATGTATCACGACATGGACCAGATAGGAATCAAGTAAATTCCTTATCATGAGTTGTGCAAGAAGAGGTACCAGTGGTGAAGGATTACCCTGATGTATTTCCTGAGGAATTGCCAGGAATGCCACCGGATAGAGATATTGAGTTTTTGATTGAGCTTTTGCCAGGTACAGGCCCAATATCGAAGTGACCATACAGGATGCCCGCACAGGATTTGGCGGAAATCAAGAAGCAGATTAAGGAGCTATTGGATAAAGGGTATATACGCCCAAGTTCTCCGCCTTGGGGATCACCCGTACTTTTAGTGGAGAAGAAGGATGGATCGTTAAGGATGGTTGTTGATTATCGTGGATTGAATGAAGTAACCATCAAGAACAAGTACCCACTACCAATGATAAATGATCTGTTTGATCGTTTGCAAGGAGCTAAAGTGGTTTCCAAGATCGATTTGCGATCAGGGTACCATCAGTTGAAGATTCAAGAGCAGGACATACCTAAGACAACATTCACCACAAGATATGGACTATATGAGTATACCGTTATGTCATTTGGACTGACTAACGCACCTGCCTATTTCGTGAACCTGATGAACAAAGTGTTTATGGAGTTTTTGGATAAGTTCGTCGTGGTGTTCATTGATTATATTTTGGTTTACTCGAAGAATGAAGAGGAACATAAGGAACATTTGCGATTGGTTTTGGAGAAACTAAGGGAACATCAGTTATATGCCAAGTTCAGCAAATGTGAGTTTTGGCTAAAGGAAGTTGGATTTCTTGGACATGTTATATCCAGAGAAGGGATAGCAGTTGACCCTAAAAAGGTTGAGACCGTAACCAAATGGGAAGCACCAACGACAGTTGGAGAGATCCGGAGTTTTCTTGGACTCGCAGGATACTACCGGAGATTCATTGAGAATTTCTCAAGGATTGCAAAGCCTATGACGGAGTTGCTGAAAAAGGGCACCAAGTTCATATGGACTGAGGATTGTGAGGCAAGTTTTCAGGAGTTGAAGAAAAGATTGGTTACCTCACCAGTGTTAATTTTGCCAGATCAGACCAAGGATTATGAGGTGTATTGCGACGCTTCACGTCGAGGACTTGGAGCAGTGCTTATGCAGGAAGGAAGAGTTGTTTCGTATGCTTCGCGACAACTGAAACCTCATGAATTAAATTATGCCACACATTATTTGGAGTTAGCAGCCTTAGTGCATGCATTGAAGACATGGAGACATTTCCTCATTGGAAATCATTGTGAGGTGTACACGGATCACAAGAGTTTGAAGTACATCTTCACGCAGAAGGAGTTAAACCTTAGACAAAGGAGATGGTTGGAACTCATCAAGGATTATGATATGAGATTGCATTACCATCCCGAAAAGGCTAATGTAGTAGCTGACGCATTGAGCCGCAAGAGCCATGTCAATATGCTATTGACTGGAGAAATACCAAAGGAGTTAGCAGAAGACCTTCGTGAGCTATGTTTGGAAATAGTTCCGAGAGGCTATGTAGCAGCATTGGAGATTCAGTCTACCTTGATGGATAAAATCAGAGAAGCTCAGAAAAATGATAAAGAGACCGCGGATATAAAGAAGAAAATGAGCGAAGGAAAAACAAAGGGATTTCGTGAGGATGAGCACGATATCCTATGGTTTGAGGACCGTGTATACGTGCCAAATAACCCGGATATCAGGAAGTTGATTCTGCAAGAGGCACATGATTCACCCTATTCGATTCACCCAGGAAATACCAAGATGTATTTGGATTTGAAGGAAACGTTCTGGTGGACCGGAATGAAGAAGGATATTGCAGAGTATGTAGCAGTTTGTGATGTATGTCAGAGAGTGAAGGCAGAACATCAGAAACCAGCAGGATTGTTGCAACCATTGCCGATATCCGAATGGAAGTGGGATAAACTAGGCATGGATTTCATCATGGGTTTGCCAAAGACTCGTTCAGGCTATGACTCGATTTGGGTTATAGTCGACCGCTTGACGAAGGTAGCTCATTTCATTCCAGTCAAGACTACCTATAGCAGTGCTAAATTGGCAAAGATATACATGACCAGAATTGTGTGTTTGCACGGAGTTCCGAGGAGTATCATATCAGATAGAGGAACTCAATTTAAATCAAAGTTTTGGAATCAGTTGCATGAAACTTTGGGAACCAGGCTAGAATTCAGTACAGCTTTTCACCCACAGACAGATGGACAGACTGAGAGAGTCAATCAGATTTTGGAGGATATGCTGAGAGCTTGTGCACTAGATTATGGATCTACTTGGGACGATAATTTGCCGTATGCGGAGTTTTCTTATAACAACAGTTACCAAAACAGCTTGAAGATGGCACCTTTCGAAGCTTTATACGGAAGAAGGTGCAGGACACCGTTGTCATGGGACGAAGTTGGAGACCGTCAGCTGTTTGGACCAGATTTGATTAAGGAGTCTAAACAGAAAGTTAAGTTGATTCGCGACAGGCTCAAGGTAGCCCAGTCCAGACAGAAGAGCTATGCGGATTCAAAATGCAAGGTGATAGAATATGAAGTTGGAGACAGAGTTTACCTTAGAGTATCCCCACTTCGAGGAGTTAAGCGTTTTGGAGTTAAAGGAAAATTAGCACCACGTTTCGTTGGACCGTATAGGATCTCGCAACGCATGGGAGAAGTCGCTTATAAGTTGGAATTACCAGAAGGACTGTCAGGAGTTCACGACGTATTCCATGTTTCGCAGCTGAAGAAATGTCACGCCGAGATGGCAGAGGTACCGCTAAGAGATGCAGTGCCACTGGAAGCAATTCAGTTGAAGGATGATTTAACATATGAGGAGAAACCAGTCAAGATTCTCGATTATGCCAGCAGAGTTACTCGCAGCAAGATTATCAAGTTTTGCAAGGTTCAATGGAGCCACCACACGGAGGATGAAGCCACCTAGGAGAGAGAAGAAGATTTGCTCAAGGACCACCCTCACCTATTTTCTAGCCAACCCGAATCTCGAGGGCGAGATTCATCTTAAGGGGGGTAGGTTTGTAACATCCCAAATTTTCAATTTGGAATGTTATACATTAGATCATCATGCATTTCATATTTTCTTGCATTTGTCGATCCTAGAAATTTCACGCAACTCAAGGACCCTCGAAGAGAGTTGGAGATTTCGAAATTTTCATATTTGTGTTCTCTCGGATTATGAGAAGAGGATCATTCGATTTTATTTATTTCATCTTCAAATAATTTTCCAATATCAAAAATAAGAGAGGGAATAATATGACTTTCCCAAAATTTAGGAAAAATGAAGATTTAATAAATAAATCAAATTGTTGGATTTTCTCGGAGTTTATTTGCTTTAGGGAAAAATGCGTGTTTTCAAAAATTGCATTTTAGGCCCCGAGTAAAAGTTCATTTTGTTCGACTCATTTTTAGGAGTCGGGGAAAATTTACTTTGTAATTTTTGGAATTCGTTTAGATTTTATTTTATTCGTTTCTGCACCCCCCCTCCTAGATTTTGGAGTTCGTTTAGACACACGCAGCGCCCGACTGGGCCAAGGGCCCAGCCGAGCCGGCTCAAGCCGCCCCGCCCTCCCGCGCGCGCGCGCAGCGCCGCCGCACCAGCCGAGTCCGGCTCGGACTCCGCCACCGCCGCCGCCTTTGCCTTGCCCCCTCCCCCAAGCAGCACCCCCCTCCTATAAATACCCCGGCACCCCCCCCTCCTCCCCACAACCTGCAGCCGCCGCCTCCAAGCAGCAGCAGCAGCCGCGCGCCACCGCAGCCGCCGCGCCGCTAGCGCCGCCGCCACCGCCGCGTCGCCGTCGCCCCGCCGCCTAGCCGCCGCCCCGCCGGAGCCCCGCCTCGTCGAGGTAGCCGCGCCGCGCCACCCTCCCCTCGGTTCGGTTTTTTTATAAAAACCGTTCTAGTTTTCTTTTTCGTCGTTCGGTTTTTTTTCGAAACCCTAGATCGGTTTTATTTCCGGTTTTGTTGTATAGCGAGCGTTCGCCGGACCGTTCGTCTTAACGAACGTGATCACCGGTTATTCCCGGTTAACGAACGTCCGTTCGTTTAACCGTTCGTCGTTTTCTTTTTAGTCGGATTTATTCCGCTGTTTTCTGATCGCGATTTCAGATCCGATCTTCGTTCTAGTTTATCTTCTCGCTCGTTTATCGGAATCAGGCGATTCAAGCGCCTGGAGTTTCATTTCGAAACCGCCGTTCCGACTAATCAACTTGAACTAAGTTTTCCTATTGTAAAATTTGACCTAGTTTCAACTTGCTAGAACCGAGCTGTTTTCTTTCACCGTTTGATTTTCGTTGCTTTATTTGATTTGATTCTTTTTGCAACCAGGGTTCTTAAGTTGAACTTTCTGGTTAGATCTTTTATTAGAGATTTACCCATGCATTAGATGAGTACTTATTGTATGTTTGTTGTTTGTCTGCTATAGATCACCCGGAGTGCGCCGCTTGTTACTTCGAATCTCTAGGTTTCGCGGATCTTCAGCAAGGCAAGTAACACTTGATCATACCTTTTCTACTACCCAGTTTTATGCATTAGATCAATCCTCAAACATTGCATGATTAGGATCTAATTAAATTGTGTGATGCGAAGTAGATGAGGTAGTGCCTATTACCTATTTTACTTATGAAACCTTTGGGAGTTACTTCTGCGTTTGCTTATTATGACATGCTATGCTAGTAGACGTGGATTGGGTGAGTGAATATCCATGACAGATGTGAGATTGTTAAGTAATGGTTTATCTAAGGTGGCAACTTAAATACACATCTGGGTGGATTGAGGCACCTGGGGTATCCAGTGATTGCCTATTTTTTTTGGAAATCCCGGGGGTACCGTGTGATTTTCCTATGGACCGCCACCCAGGCTCAAAGGGATCATAAGATAATTCATGCTAGTAACTTCCGTGTGCAGCCACAAGCCATTATGGGCTTTGGCATAGTTGACTAAATCGTGCGAACTCTTATAGTGGTGGACTAGCAGATGTAGGGGATGTAGGTATACCGGTCTACCCATCGTAAGGTGCTAGCGCTTCTGAAAGACTATGTCTCGGTCATCCGTTTCTCAAACACCATGTAGTGCGACAAACCAAACGGAGGCGATCGAGTCTTGTGGGGAAAAGTACGCAAACCTCTGCAGAGTGTACAAACTAATCATGATTAGCCGTGTCCCCGGTTATGGACATCTTGAGTATCTAGTACTTGAATATCATGTGAATCTCAACATGTTACTCTAATTTAATATTGTTGGGTTTGTTAATGATTACTTTTAAATTGGGATTGAGGATGTTGTCAACCATTCTCAATGTTTAACAACCACCATGATAGTTAAATAAATTTATTCCTTTACAGTAGGGAAAAATTGGCTTTATGCAAAAACTGTAACCATAGAGCTTTTCCACCAGCCATATATGCATGTAGTATAGGCTTATCATTCATTATTCTCTATGTGTTACATTGCCAGCATATTCCATGTGCTGACCCGTTTTCGAGCTGCAACTTTCTTGTTGCAGACTTTTCAGACGATGAGTAAGGTGCTTTTAGGTCGTGGTTCTATACTCAGTGATGCCGTTGGAGTTGATGGAATCACTTATCTTCCAAGTCTTCCGTTGTTATCGTTATTAGATGGCCTTAAGCCATGATTATTGTAATAAGTCCTCTTTTGGACAACGATGTAATAAGTGTGTGATTGCTACTCTGTTATAAATCCTTCAAAGTACTGTGTGGTGTCAGCATTACTGATCCAGGGATGACACCTGAGCACAGAGACTTGACCATCTGAGGTCGGGTCGCTACAGTTTTGCGCAGTGTTGATTGAAACATGGATATCGCACTCATACGGAGTCCGTTTTGGCTCCACAAGTAGTCGAAACATTTATAACGACCAGATGCTTCAAAGGATTCTTTCATAGGGAACTTTTGGAGAACTTTTCTTAAGAAGTTCGTTCAGAAACTTGTACAGAAACTTTCTTAATGAGCACTCGACCAACGCCTTTCGAGAACATAGACAAAGTCACAGCTATGGACCTAGTGCATCATCATAACAAAGGTCTCCTGCATTACCCTTGAAGTAATTGGATCTCATATGGAGATGTTTAGTGAAGTAGAATGGAAAAAATGAATGCAACTACACTAGAACTAGTCTGTAAGTGTCATTCGGAATCAGTTTTGCGTGGTGTTGACTTAAACATGGATATCTGACTCATACGGAGCCCGTTTTGGCTCCACAAGTAGTGAAAATGTTTGTGACAACAAGATGCTTCAAAGGATTCTTTCATAGGGAACTTTTGGAGAGCTTTTCTTAAGGAGTTCGTCAAGAAACTTGTACAGAAACTTTCTTAATGAGCACTCGACCAACGCCTTTCGAGAACATAGACAAAGTCACAGCTATGGACCTAGTGCATCGTCATAACAAAGGTCTCTTACATTACCCTAGAAGTAATTGGATCTCAAATGGAGATGTTTAATGAAGTAGAATGGAAAAAAATTGAATGCAACTACACAAGAACTAGTCTGTAAGTGTCGTTCGGAATCAGTTTTGCGCAGTGTTGACTGAAACATGGATATCACACTCATACGGAGTTCGTTTTGGCTCCACAAGTAGTCAAAATGTTTGTGACTACCATATGATTCAAAGGATTCTTTCATAGGGAACTTTTGGAGAACTTTTCTTAAGGACTTCGTTCAGAAACTTGTATAGAAACTTTCTTAATGAGCACTCGACCAACGCCTTTCGAGAACATAGACAAAGTCACAGCTATGGACCTAGTGCATCGTCATAACAAAGGTCTCTTGCATTTCCCTAGAAGTAATTGGATCTCGTATGGAGATGTTTAGTGAAGTAGAATCGAAAAAAATGAATGCAACTACACTAGAACTAATCTGTAAGTGTCGTTCGGAATTAGTTTTGCGCACTGTTGACTGAAACATGGATATCGCACTCATACGGAGTCTATTTTGGCTCCAAAAGTAGTCAAAACGTTTGTGACGACCAGATGCTTCAGAGTATTATTTCCTAGGGAACTTTTGGAGAACTTTTCTTAAGGAGTTCGTTCAGAAACTTGTACAGAAACTTTCTTAATGAGCACTCGACCAATGCCTTTCGAGAACATAGACAAAGTCACAGCTATGGACCTAGTGCATCATCATAACAAAGCTCTCTTGCATTTCCCTAAAAGTAATTGGATCTCATATGGAGATATTTAGTGAAGTAGAATGGAAAAAACGAATGCAACTACACTAGAACTAGTGTGTAAGTGTCGTTCGGAATCAGTTTTGCGCAGTGTTGATTGAAACATGGATATCGCACTCATACAGAGTCTGTTTTGGCTCCACAAGTAGTCAAAACGTTTATGATGACCAGATGCTTCAGAGGATTCTTTCATAGGGAACTTTTGGAGAACTTTTCTTAAGAAGTTCGTTCAGAAACTTGTACAGAAACTTTCTTAATGAGCACTCGACCAACGCCTTTCAAGAACAAAGACAAAGTCACAGCTATGGACCTAGTGCATCATCATAACAAAGGTCTATTGCATTTCCCTAAAAGTAATTGGATCTCATATGGAGATGTTTAGTGAAGTAGAATGGAAAAAAAATGAGTGCAACTACACTAGAACTAATCTGTAAGTGTCGCTCGGAATCAGTTTTGCGCAGTGTTGATTGAAACATGGATATCGCACTCATACATAGTCCGTTTTGGCTCCACAAGTAGTCAAAACGTTTATGACGACCAGATGCTTCAAAGGATTCTTTCATAGGGAACTTTTGGAGAACTTTTCTTAAGAAGTTCGTTCAGAAACTTGTACAGAAACTTTCTTAATGAGCACTCGACCAACGCCTTTCGAGAACATAGACAAAGTCACAGCTATGGACCTAGTGCATCATCGTCACAAAGGTCTCTTGCATTACCCTGGAAGTAATTGAATCTGATATGGAGATGTTTAGTGAAGTAGAATGGAAAAAATGAATGCAACTACACTAGTACTAGTCTTTAAGTGTCGTTCGGAATCAGTTTTGCGCAGTGTTGACCTAAACATGGATATCTGACTCATACGGAGACCGTTTTGGCTCCACAAGTAGTGAAAACGTTTGTGACAACCAGATGCTTCAAAGGATTCTTTCATAGGGAACTTTTGGAGAACTTTTCTTAAGGAGTTCGTCAAGAAACTTGTACAGAAACTTTCTTAATGAGCACTCGACCAACGCCTTTCGAGAATATAGACAAAGTCACAGCTATGGACCTAGTGCATCGTCATAACTAAGGTCTCTTGCATTTCCCTAGAAGTAATTGGATCTCAAATGGAGATGTTTAGTGAAGTAGAATGGAAAAAAATGAATGCAACTACACCAGAACTAGTCTGTAAGTGTCGTTCGGAATAAGTTTTGCGTAGTGTTGACTGAAACATGGATATCACACTCATACGGAGTCCATTTTGGCTCCACAAGTAGTCAAAACGTTTGTGACGACCATATGCTTCAAAGGATTCTTTCATAGGGAACTTTTGGAGAACTTTTCTTAAGGAGTTCGTTCAGAAACTTGTACAAAAATTTCTTAATGATCACTCGACCAACGCCTTTCGAGAACATAGACAAAGTCACAGCTATGGACCTAGTGCATCGTCATAACAAAGGTCTCTTACATTACCCTAGAAGTAATTGGATCTCAAGTGGAGATGTTTAGTGAAGTAGAATGGAAAAAAATGAATGCAACTACACCAGAACTAGTCTGTAAGTGTCGTTCGGAATCAGTTTTGCGCAGTGCTGACTGAAACATGGATATCACACTTATACGGAGTCCGTTTTGGCTCCACAAGTAGTCAAAATGTTTGTGACGACCATATGCTTCAAAGGATTCTTTCATAGGGAACTTTTGGAGAACTTTTCTTGAGGAGTTCGTTCAGAAACTTGTACAGAAACTTTCTTAATGAGCACTCGACCTACGCCTTTCGAGAACATAGACAAATTCACAGCTATGGACCTAGTGCATTGTCATAACAAAGGTCTCTTGCATTTCCCTAGAAGTAATTGGATCTCGTATGGAGATGTTTAGTGAAGTAGAATCGAAAAAAATGAATGCAACTACACTAGAACTAATCTGTAAGTGTTGTTCGGAATTAATTTTGCGCACTGTTGACTGAAACAAGGATATCGCACTCATACGGAGTCTGTTTTGGCTCCAAAAGTAGTCAAAACGTTTGTGACGACCAAATGCTTCAGAGTATTATTTCCTAGGGAACTTTTGGGGAACTTTTCTTAAGGAGATCATTCAGAAACTTGTACAGAAACTTTCTTAATGAGCAATCGACCAATGCCTTTCGAGAACATAGACAAAGTCACAGCTATGGACCTAGTGCATCATCATAACAAAGCTCTCTTGCATTTCCCTAAAAGTAATTGGATCTCATATGGAGATGTTTAGTGAAGTAGAATGGAAAAAAACGAATGCAACTACACTACAATTAGTCTGTAAGTGTCGTTCGGAATCAGTTTTGCGGAGTGTTGACTGAAACAAGGATATCACACTTATACGGAGTCCGTTCGGAATCAGTTTTGCGCAGTGTTGATTGAAACATGGATATCGCACTCATACATAGTCCGTTTTGGCTCCACAAGTAGTGAAAACGTTTGTGACAACCAGATGCTTCAAAGGATTCTTTCATAGGGAACTTTTGGAGAACTTTTCTTAAGGAGTTCGTCAAGAAACTTGTACAGAAACTTTCTTAATGAGCACTCGACCAACGCCTTTCGAGAATATAGACAAAGTCACAGCTATGGACCTAGTGCATCGTCATAACTAAGGTCTCTTGCATTTCCCTAGAAGTAATTGGATCTCAAATGGAGATGTTTAGTGAAGTAGAATGGAAAAAAATGAATGCAACTACACCAGAACTAGTCTGTAAGTGTCGTTCGGAATAAGTTTTGCGTAGTGTTGACTGAAACATGGATATCACACTCATACGGAGTCCATTTTGGCTCCACAAGTAGTCAAAACGTTTGTGACGACCATATGCTTCAAAGGATTCTTTCATAGGGAACTTTTGGAGAACTTTTCTTAAGGAGTTCGTTCAGAAACTTGTACAAAAATTTCTTAATGATCACTCGACCAACGCCTTTCGAGAACATAGACAAAGTCACAGCTATGGACCTAGTGCATCGTCATAACAAAGGTCTCTTACATTACCCTAGAAGTAATTGGATCTCAAGTGGAGATGTTTAGTGAAGTAGAATGGAAAAAAATGAATGCAACTACACCAGAACTAGTCTGTAAGTGTCGTTCGGAATCAGTTTTGCGCAGTGCTGACTGAAACATGGATATCACACTTATACGGAGTCCGTTTTGGCTCCACAAGTAGTCAAAATGTTTGTGACGACCATATGCTTCAAAGGATTCTTTCATAGGGAACTTTTGGAGAACTTTTCTTGAGGAGTTCGTTCAGAAACTTGTACAGAAACTTTCTTAATGAGCACTCGACCTACGCCTTTCGAGAACATAGACAAATTCACAGCTATGGACCTAGTGCATTGTCATAACAAAGGTCTCTTGCATTTCCCTAGAAGTAATTGGATCTCGTATGGAGATGTTTAGTGAAGTAGAATCGAAAAAAATGAATGCAACTACACTAGAACTAATCTGTAAGTGTTGTTCGGAATTAATTTTGCGCACTGTTGACTGAAACAAGGATATCGCACTCATACGGAGTCTGTTTTGGCTCCAAAAGTAGTCAAAACGTTTGTGACGACCAAATGCTTCAGAGTATTATTTCCTAGGGAACTTTTGGGGAACTTTTCTTAAGGAGTTCATTCAGAAACTTGTACAGAAACTTTCTTAATGAGCAATCGACCAATGCCTTTCGAGAACATAGACAAAGTCACAGCTATGGACCTAGTGCATCATCATAACAAAGCTCTCTTGCATTTCCCTAAAAGTAATTGGATCTCATATGGAGATGTTTAGTGAAGTAGAATGGAAAAAAACGAATGCAACTACACTACAATTAGTCTGTAAGTGTCGTTCGGAATCAGTTTTGCGGAGTGTTGACTGAAACAAGGATATCACACTTATACGGAGTCCGTTCGGAATCAGTTTTGCGCAGTGTTGATTGAAACATGGATATCGCACTCATACATAGTCCGTTTTGGCTCCACAAGTAGTCAAAACGTTTATGACGACCAGATGCTTCAAAGGATTCTTTCATAGGGAACTTTTGGAGAACTTTTCTTAAGAAGTTCGTTCAGAAACTTGTACAGAAACTTTCTTAATGAGCACTCGACCAACGCCTTTCGAGAACATAGACAAAGTCACAGCTATGGACCTAGTGCATCATCATAACAAAGGTCTCTTGCATTACCCTGGAAGTAATTGGATCTCATATGGAGATGGTTAGTGAAGTAGAATGGAAAAAATGAATGCAAATACACTAGTACTAGTCTTTAAGTGTCGTTCGGAATCAGTTTTGCGCAGTGTTGACCTAAACATGGATATCTGACTCATACGGAGACCGTTTTGGCTCCACAAGTAGTAAAAACGTTTGTGACAACCAGATTCTTCAAAGGATTCTTTCATAGGGAACTTTTGGAGAACTTTTCTTAAGGAGTTCGTCAAGAAACTTGTACAGAAACTTTCTTAATGAGCACTCGACCAACGCCTTTCGAGAACATAGACAAAGTCACAGCTATGGACATGGTGCATCGTCATAACAAAGGTCTCTTGCATTTCCCTAGAAGTAATTGGATCTCAAATGGAGATGTTTAATGAAGTAGAATGGAAAAAAATGAATGCAACTACACCAGAACTAGTCTGTAAGTGTCGTTCGGAATCAGTTTTGCGCAGTGTTGACTGAAACATGGATATCACACTCATACGGAGTCTGTTTTGGCTCCACAAGTAGTCAAAACGTTTATGACGACCAGATGCTTCAAAGGATTCTTTCATAGGGAACTTTTGGAGAACTTTTCTTAAGAAGTTCGTTCAGAAACTTGTACAGAAACTTTCTTAATGAGCACTCGACCAACGCCTTTCGAGAACATAGACAAAGTCACAGCTATGGACCTAGTGCATCATCATAACAAAGGTCTCTTACATTACCCTGGAAGTAATTGGATCTCATATGGAGATGCTTAGTGAAGTAGAATGGAAAAAATGAATGCAAATACACTAGTACTAGTCTTTAAGTGTCGTTCGGAATCAGTTTTGCGCAGTGTTGACCTAAACATGGATATCTGACTCATACGGAGACCGTTTTGGCTCCACAAGTAGTGAAAACGTTTGTGACAACCAGATGCTTCAAAGGATTCTTTCATATGGAACTTTTGGAGAACTTTTCTTAAGGAGTTCGTTCAGAAACTTGTACAGAAACTTTCTTAATGAGCACTCGACCAACGCCTTTCGAGAACATAGACAAAGTCACAGCTATGGACCTAGTGCATCGTCATAACAAAGGTCTCTTGCATTTCCCTAGAAGTAATTGGATCTCGTATGGAGATGTTTAGTGAAGTAGAATCGAAAAAAATGAATGCAACTACACTAGAACTAATCTGTAAGTGTCGTTCGGAATTAGTTTAGCGCACTGTTGACTGAAACATGGACATCACACTCATACGGAGTCTGTTTTGGCTCCAAAAGTAGTCAAAACGTTTGTGACGACCAGATGCTTCAGAGTATTATTTCCTAGGGAACTTTTGGAGAACTTTTCTTAAGGAGTTCGTTCAGAAACTTGTACAGAAACTTTCTTAATGAGCACTCGACCAATGCCTTTCGAGAACATAGACAAAGTCACAGCTATGGACCTAGTGCATCATCATAACAAAGCTCTCTTGCATTTCCCGAAAATTAATTGGATCTCATATGGAGATGTTTAGTGAAGTAGAATGGAAAAAAATGAATGCAACTACACTAGAACTAGTGTGTAAGTGTCGTTCGGAATCAGTTTTGAGCAGTGTTGATTGAAACATGGATATCGCACTCATACAGAGTCTGTTTTGGCTCCACAAGTAGTCAAAACGTTTATGACGACCAGATGCTTCAAAGGATTCTTTCATAGTGAACTTTTGGAGAACATTTCTTAAGAAGTTCGTTCAGAAACTTGTACAGAAACTTTCTTAATGAGCACTCGACCAACGCCTTTTAAGAACAAAGACAAAGTCCAAGCTATGGACCTAGTGCATCATCATAACAAAGGTCTCTTGCATTTCCCTAAAAGTAATTGGATCTCATATGGAGATGTTTAGTGAAGTAGAATGGAAAAAAATGAATGCAACTACACTAGAACTAATCTGTAAGTGTCGCTCGGAATCAGTTTTGCGCAGTGTTGATTGAAACATGGATATCGCACTCATACATAGTCCATTTTGGCTCCACAAGTAGTCAAAACGTTTATGACGACCAGATGCTTCAAAGGACTCTTTCATAGGGAACTTTTGGAGAACTTTTCTTAAGAAGTTCGTTCAGAAACTTGTACAGAAACTTTCTTAATGAGTACTCGACCAACGCCTTTCGAGAACATAGACAAAGTCACAGCTATGGACCTAGTGCATCGTCATAAAAAAGGTCTCTTGCATTTCCCTAGAAGTAATTGGACCTCATATGGAGATGTTTAGTGAAGTAGAATGAAAAAAAATGAATGTAACTACACTAGAACTAGTCTGTAAGTGTCGTTCGGAATCAGTTTTGCGCACTGTTGACTGAAACATGGATATCGCACTCATACAGAGTCTGTTTTCGCTCCAAAAGTAGTCAAAACGTTTGTGACGACCAGATGCTTCAGAGTATTATTTCCTAGGGAACTTTTGGAGAACTTTTCTTAAGGAGTTCGTTCAGAAACTTGTACAGAAACTTTCTGAATGAGCACTCGACCAATGCCTTTCGAGAACATAGGCAAAGTCACAGCTATGGACCTAGTGCATCATCATAACAAAGCTCTCTTGCATTTCCCTAAAATTAATTGGATATCATATGGAGATGTTTAGTGAAGTAGAATGGAAAAAAATGAATGCAACTACACTAGAACTAGTGTGTAAGTGTCGTTCGGAATCAGTTTTGCGCAGTGTTGATTGAAACATGGATATCGCACTCATACAGAGTCTGTTTTGGCTCCACAAGTAGTCAAAACGTTTATGATGACCAGATGCTTCAAAGGATTCTTTCATAGGGAACTTTTGGTGAACTATTCTTAAGAAGTTCGTTCAGAAACTTTCTTAATGAGCACTCGACCAACGCCTTTTAAGAACAAAGACAAAGTCACAGCTATGGACCTAGTGCATCATCATAACAAAGGTCTCTTGCATTTCCCTAAAAGTAATTGGATCTCATATGGAGATGTTTAGTGAAGTAGAATGGAAAAAAATGAATGCAACTACACTAGAACTAATCTGTAAGTGTCGCTCGGAATCAGTTTTGCGCAGTGTTGATTGAAACATGGATATCGCACTCATACATAGTCCGTTTTGGCTCCACAAGTAGTCAAAACGTTTATGACGACCAGATGCTTCAGAGGACTCTTTCATAGGGAACTTTTGGAGAACTTTTCTTAAGAAGTTCGTTCAGAAACTTGTACAGAAACTTTCTTAATGAGCACTCGACCAATGCCTTTCGAGAACATAGACAAAGTCACAGCTATGGACCTAGTGCATCATCATAACAAAGGTCTCTTGCATTACCCTGGAAGTAATTGGATCTCATATGGAGATGTTTAGTGAAGTAGAATGGAAAAAATGAATGCAACTACACTAGTATTAGTCATTAAGTTTCGTTCGGAATCAGTTTTGCGCAGTGTTGACCTAAACATGGATATCTGACTCATACGGAGACCGTTTTGGCTCCACAAGTAGTAAAAACGTTTGTGACAACCAGATGCTTCAAAGGATTCTTTCAAAGGGAACTTTTGGAGAACTTTTCTTAAGGAGTTCGTCAAGAAACTTGTACAGAAACTTTCTTAATGAGCACTCGACCAACGCCTTTCGAGAACATAGACAAAGTCACAGCTATGGACCTAGTGCATCGTCATAACAAAGGTCTCTTGCATTTCCCTAGAAGTAATTGGATCTCAAATGGAGATGTTTAGTGAAGTAGAATGGAAAAAAATGAATGCAACTACACCAGAACTAGTCTGTAAGTGTCGTTCGGAATAAGTTTTGCGTAGTGTTGACTGAAACATGGATATCACACTCATACGGAGTCCATTTTGGCTCCACAAGTAGTCAAAACGTTTGTGACGACCATATGATTCAAAGGATTCTTTCATAGGGAACTTTTGGAGAACTTTTCTTAAGGAGTTCGTTCAGAAACTTGTACAAAAATTTTCTTAATGATCACTCGACCAACGCCTTTCGAGAACATAGACAAAGTCACAGCTATGGACCTAGTGCATCGTCATAACAAAGGTCTCTTACATTACCCTAGAAGTAATTGGATCTCAAATGGAGATATTTAGTGAAGTAGAATGGAAAAAAAATGAATGCAACTACACCAGAACTAGTCTGTAAGTGTCGTTCGGAATCAGTTTTGCGCAGTGTTGACTGAAACATGGATATCACACTTATACGGAGTCCGTTTTGGCTCCACAAGTAGTCAAAATGTTTGTGACGAACATATGCTTCAAAGGATTTTTTGATAGGGAACTTTTGGAGAACTTTTCTTAAGGAGTTCGTTCAGAAACTTGTACAGAAACTTTCTTAATGAGCACTCGACCAACGCCTTTCGAGAACATAGACAAATTCACAGCTATGGACCTAGTGCATCGTCATAACAAAGGTCTCTTGAATTTCCCTAGAAGTAATTGGATCTCGTATGGAGATGTTTAGTGAAGTAGAATCGAAAAAAATGAATGCAACTACACCAAAACTAATCTGTAAGTGTCGTTCGGAATCAGTTTTGTGCGCTGTTGACTGAAACATGGATATCGCACTCATACGGAGTCTGTTTTGGCTCCAAAAGTAGTCAAAACGTTTGTGACGACCAGATGCTTCAAAGTATTATTTCCTTGGGAACTTTTGGAGAACTTTACATAAGAAGTTCATCCAGAAATTGGTACAGAAACTTTCTTAATGAGCACTCGACCAATGCCTTTCGAGAACATAGACAAAGTCACAGCTATGGACCTAGTGCATCATCATAACAAAGGTCTCTTGCATTTCCCTAAAAGTAATTGGATCTCATATGGAGATGTTTAGTGAAGTAGAATGGAAAAAAAATGAATGCAACTACACTAGAACTAGTCTGTAAGTGTCGTTCGGAATCAGTTTTGCCCAGTGTTGATTGAAACATGGATATCACACTCATACGGAGTCCGTTTTGGCTCCACAAGTAGTCAAAATGTTTATGATGACTAGATGCTTCAAAGGATTCTTTCATAGGGAACTTTTGGAGAACTTTTCTTAAGGAGTTCGTTCAGAAACTTGTACAGAAATTTTCTTAATGAGCTCTCGACCAACGCCTTTCGAGAACGTAGACAAAGTCACAGCTATGGACCTAGTGCATCATCATAAGAAAGGTCTCTTACATTACCCTAGAAGTAATTGGATCTCAGATGGAGATGTTTAGTGAAGTAGAATGGAAAAAAATTAATGCAACTACACCAGAACTAGTCTGTAAGTGTCGTTCGGAATCAGTTTTGCGCAGTGTTGACTGAAACATGGATATCACACTCATACGGAGTCCGTTTTGGCTCCACAAGTAGTCAAAACATATGTGACGACCAGATGCTTCAAAGGACTCTTTAATAGGGAACGTTTGGAGAACTTTTCTTAAGGAGTTCGTTTAGAAACTTGTACAGAAACTTTCTTAATGAGCACTCGACCAACGCCTTTCGAGAACATAGACAAAGTCACAGCTATGGACCTAGTGCATTGTCATAACAAAGGTCTCTTGCATTTCCCTAGAAGTAATTGGATCACATATTGAGATGTTTAGTGAAGTAGAATGAGAAAAATGAATGCAACTACACTAGAACTAATATGTAAGTGTCGTTCGGAATCAGTTTTGCGTAGTGTTGACTGAAACATGGATATCGCATTCATACGGAGTCTGTTTTGGCTCCAAAAGTAGTCAAAACGTTTGTGACGACTAGAAGCTTCAAAGGATTCTTTCATAGGGAAATTTTGGAGAACTTTTCTTAAGGAGTTCATTCAGAAACTTGTACAGAAACTTTCTTAATGAGCACTCGACCAACGCCTTTTGAGAACATAGACAAAGTCACAGCTATGGACCTAGTGCATCGTCATAACATAGGTCTCTTGCATTTCCCTAGAAGTAACTGGATCTCATATGGAGATGTTTAGTGAAGTAGAATGGAAAAAAATGAATGCAACTACACTAGAACTAGTCTGTAAGTGTCGTTCGGAATCAGTTTTGTGCAGTGTTGACTTAAACATGGATATTTGACTCATACAGAGTCCGTTTTGCCTTCACAAGTAGTCAAAACATTTGTGACGACCATATGCTTCAAAGGATTCTTTCATAGGGTACTTTTGGAGAATATTTTTTAAGGAGTTCGTTGAGAAACTTTTACAGAAACTTTCTTAATGAGCACTCGACCAACGCCTTTCGAGAACAAAGACAAAGTCACAGCTATGGACCTAGTGCATCATCATAACAAAGGTCTCTTGCATTTCTGTAGAAGTAATTGGATCTCATATGGAGATGTTTAGTGAAGTATAATGGAAAAAAATGAATGCAACTACACTAGAACAAGTCTGTAAGTGTCGTTCGGAATCAGTTTTGCGCAGTGTTGACTGGAACATGGATATCACACTTATACGGAGTCTGTTTTGGCTCCACAAGTAGTCAAAACATTTGTGACGACCAGATGCTTCAAAGGATTCTTTAATAGGGAACTTTTGGAGAACTTTTCTTAAGAGTTCGTTCAGAAACTTGTACAGAAACTTTCTTAATGAGCACTCGACCAACGCCTTTCGAAAACATAGACAAAGTCACAGCTATGGACCTAGTGCATCGTCATAACAAAGGTCTCTTTCATTTCCCTAGAAGTAATTGGATCTCATATGGAGATGTTTAGTGAAGTAGAATGGAAAAAAATGAATGCAACTACACAAGAACTAATCTGTAAGTGTCATTCGGAATCAGTTTTGCGCAGTGTTGACTTAAACATGGATATCGCACTCATACAGAGTCCGTTTTGGCTCCAGAAGTAGTCAAAACGTTAGTGACGACCAGATGCTTCACAGTATTATTTAATAGGGAACTTTTGGAGAACTTTTCTTAAGGAGTTCGTTCAGTAACTTGTACAGAAACTTTCGTAATGAGCACTCGACCAACGCCTTTCGAGAACATAGACAAACTCACAGCTATGGACCTAGTGCATCATCATAACAAAGGTCTCTTGAATTTTCCTAGAAGTAATTGGATCTCATATGGACATGTTTAGTGAAGTAGAATGGAAAAAATAAATGCAACTACACTAGAACTAATCTGTAAGTGTCGTTCGGAATAAGTTTTGCGCAGTGTTGACTTAAACATGGATATCTGACTCATACAGAGTCTGTTTTGGCTTCAGAAGTAGTTAAAACGTTTGTGATGACTAGATGCTTCAAAGGATTCTTTCATAGTGGACTTTTGGAGAACTTTTCTTAAGGAGTTCGTTTAAAAACTTGTACAGAAACTTTCTTAATAAGCACTCGACCAACGCCTTTCGAGAACATAGACAAAGTCACAGTAATGGACCTAGTGCATCATCATAACAAAGGTCTCTTTCATTTCCCTAGAAGTAATTGGATCTCATATGGAGATGTTTAGTGAAGTAGAATGGAAAATAATGAATGCAAGTACACTAGAACTAATCTGTAAGTGTCCTTCGGAATCAGTTTTGCGCAGTGTTGACTGAAACATAGATATCGCATTCATACGGAGTCCGTTTTGGCTCCAAAAGTAGTCAAAACGTTTGTGACGACCAGATGCTTCAAAGGATTCTTTCATAGGGACTTTTGGAGAACTTTTCTTAAGGAGTTCGTTTAGAAACTTGTACAGAAACTTTCTTAATGAGCACTCGACCAACGCCTTTCGTGAACATAGACAAAGTCACAGCTATGGACCTAGTGCATCTTCATAACATAGGTCTCTTGCATTTCCCTAGAGGTAACTGGATCTCATATGGAGATGTTTATTGAAGTAGAATGGAAAAAAATGAATGCAACTACACTAGAACTAATCTGTAAGTGTCGTTCGGAATCAGTTTTGCGCAGTGTTGACTTAAACATGTATATTTGACTCATACAGAGTCCGTTTTGGCTTCACAAGTAGTCAAACGTTTGTGACGACCATATTCTTCAAAGGATTCTTTCATAGGGGACTTTTGCAGAACTTTTCTTAAGGAGTTCGTTCAGAAACTTGTATAGAAAGTTTCCTAATGAGCACTCGACCAACGCCTTTCGAGAATATAGACAAAGTCACAGCTATGGACCTAGTGCATCGTCATAACAAAGGTCTCTTGTATTTCCCTTGAAGTAATTGGATCTCATATGGAGATGTTTAGTGAAGTAGAATGGAAAAAAATGAATGCAACTACACTAGAACTAGTTTGTAAGTGTCGTTTGGAATCAGTTTTGCGCAGTGTTGACTGAAACATGGATATCGCACTCATACGGAGTTTGTTTTGGCTCCACAAGTAGTCAAAACATTTTGACGATCATATTCTTCAAAGGATTCTTTCGTAGGGAACTTTTGAAGAACTTTTCTGAAGGATTTCGTTAAAAAACTTGTACAGAAACTTTCTTAATGAGCACTCGACCAACGCCTTTCGAGAACATAGACAAAGTCACAGCTATGGACCTAATGCATCATTATAAGAAAGGTCTCTTACATTTCCCTAGAAGTAATTGGATCTCATATGGAGATGTTTAGTTAAGTAGAATGGAAAAAATGAATGCAACTACACTAGAACTAATCTGTAAGTGTCATTCGGAATCTGTTTTGCGCAGTGTTGACTGAAACATGGATATCGCACTCATACGGAGTCTATTTTGCACAGTGTTGACTAAAACGTTTGTTAAGACTAGATGCTTCAAAGTATTATTTCATAGGGAACTTTTGGAGAACTTTTCTGAAGGAGTTCGTTCAGAAACTTGTATAGAAACTTCCTTAAAGAGCACTCGACCAACGCCTTTTGAGAACATAGACAAAGTCACAGCTATGGACCTAGTGCATCGTCATAAATAAGGTCTCTTGCATTTCCCTAGAAGTAATTGGATCTCATATGGAGATGTTTAGTGAAGTAGAATGGAAAAAAATGAATGCAGCTACACTAGAACTAGTTTGTAAGTGTCGTTCGGAATCAGTTTTGCGCAATATTGACCTAAACATGGATATCTGACTCATACGGAGTCCGTTTTGGATCCACAAGTAGTCAAAATGTTTGTGACGACCAGATGCTTCAAAGGATCTTTCATAGGGAACTTTTGGAGAACTTGGCTTAAGGAGTTCATTCAGGAACTTGTATAGAAACTTTCTTAATGAGCACTCGACCAACGCCTTTCGAGAACATAGACGAAGTCACAGCTATGGACCTAGTGCATCGCCATAACAAAGGTCTCTTGCATTTCCCTAGAAATAATTGGATCTCATATGGAGATGTTTAGTGAAGTTGAATGGAAAAAATCGAATGCAACTACACTAGAACTAGTCTGTAACTGTTGTTCGAAATCAGTTTTGCACAGTATTGACTGAAACATGGATATCGCACTCATACGGAGTCTGTTTTGGTTCCACAAGGAGTCGAAACATTTGTGACGACCAGATGCTTCAAAGTATTCTTTCATAGAGAACTTTTGGAGAACTTTTCTTAAGGAGTTCGTTCAGAAACTTGTACAGAAACCTTCTTAATGAGCACGCGACCAACGCCTTTCGAGAACATAGACAATGTCACAACTATGGACCTATTGCATCGTCATAAAAAAGGTCTCTTGCATTTCCCTAGAAGTAATTGGATCTCATATGGAGATGTTTAGTGAAGTAGAATGGAAAAAAATGAATGCAACTACACTAGAACTAGTCTGTAAGTGTTGTTCGGAATGAGTTTTGTGCAGTGTTGACTGAAACATGGATATCGCACTCATACGGAGTCCGTTTTTGCTACACAAGTAGTCAAAATATGTGTGATGACCAGATGCTTCAAAGGATTCTTTCACAAGGAACTTTTGGAGAACTTTTCTTGAGGAGTTTGTTCAGGAACTTGTATTGAAACTTTCTTAATGAGCACTCGACCAACGCCTTTCGAGAAAATAGACGAAGTCACAGCTATGGACCTAGTGCATTGTCATAACAAAGGTCTCTTGAATTTCGATAGAAATAATTGGATCTCATATGGAGATGTTTAGTGAAGTAGGATGGAAAAAATTTGAATGGAAGTACACTAGAACTAGTCTATAACTGTCGTTCGAAATCAGTTTTGCGCAGTATTGACTGAAACATGGATATCACACTCATACGGAGTACGTTTTGGCCCCACAAGTAGTCAAAACATTTGTGACGACCATATGCTTCAAAGTATTCTTTCATAGAGTCCTTTTGGAGAACTTTTCTTAAGGAGTTCGTTCAGAAACTTGTACAGAAACTTTCTTAATGAGCACTCGACCAACGCCTTTCGAGAACATAGACAAAGTCACAACTATGGACCTAGTGCATCGTCATAACAAAGGTCTCTTGCATTTTCCTCGATGTAATTGGATGTCATATGGAGATGTTTAGTGAAGTAGAATGGAAAAAGTGAATGCAACTACACTAGAACTAGTCTGTAAGTGTCGTTCGGAATTAGTTTTGCGCAGTGTTGACTTAAACATGAATATCTGATTCATACTGAGTCCGTTTTGGCTCCACAAGTAGTCAAAACGTTGGTGACTACTAGATGCTTAAAAGGATTGTTTCATAGAGAACTTTTGGAGAACTTTTCTTAAGGAGTTCGTTCAGAAACTTGTTCAGAAACTTTCTTAATGAGCACTCGACCAACGCCTTTCGAGAACATAGACAAAGTCACAACTATGGACCTAGTGCATCTTCATAACAAAGGTCTCTTGTATTTCCCAAGAAGTAATTGGATCTCATATGGAGATATTTAGTGAAGTAGAATGGAAAAAATGAATGCAACTACACTAGAACTAGTCTATAAGTCTCGTTCGGAATCAGTTTTGTGCTGTGTTGAATTAAACATTGATCTCTGACTCATACGGAGTCCGTTTTGGCTCCACAAGTAGTCAAAACGTTTGTGACTACCATATGCTTCAAAGGATTCTTTCATATGGAACTTTTGGATAACTCTTCTTAAGGAGTTCGTTCAGAAACTTGTACAGAAACTTTCTTAATGAGGACTCGACCAACGCCTTTCGAGAACATAGACAAAGCCACATCTATGGACCTAGTGCATCGTCATAACAAAGGTCTCTTGTATTTTCCTAGAAGTAATTGGATCTCTGTAACATCCCAAATTTTCAATTTGGAATGTTATACATTAGATCATCATGCATTACATATTTTCTTGCATTTGTTGGTCCTAGAAATTTCACGCAACTCAAGGACCCACGGAGAGAGTTGGAGATTTCGAAAAATTTCATATTTGAGTTCTCTCAAATTTTGAAAAAGGAGGATCATTTGATTTTATTTATTTTATCTTCAAATATTTTTCCAATATCAAAAATAAGAGAGGGAATAATATGACTTTCCCAAAATATAGGAAAAATGAAGATTTAATAAATAAATCAAATTTTGGATTTTCTTGGAGTTTATTTGCCTTAGGGAAAAATGCGTGTTTTCAAAAATTGCATCTTAGGCCCCGAGTAAAAGTTCATTTTGTTCGACTCATTTTTAGGAGTCGGGGAAAATTTACTTTATATTTTTTGGAGTTCGTTTAGATTTTATTTTATTCGTTTTCCTGCGCGAAATATTTATAAAAAAAACTGCAGCGCCGCCGCCTGGGCCAAGGCCCAGCTGGCCGAGCCGGCCCAGCCGCCCTCGCGCGCGCGCGCCCTGCGCCGCTGTCGCGCCGCTTGCCGCCGCCCGTCGCCGAGTCCGACTCGGACTCCGTTTCTTGCCCCCTCCCCCAAGCAGCCCCCCCTCCTATAAATACCCAAGCCCCCCCTCTCCTCCCCAACCCGCAGCCACCGCCGCCCCAAGCAGCAGCAGCAGCAGCCGCAGCCGCCGCCGCCGCTTGCGCCAGCTGCCGCCCCGCCGGAGCCCCTTGTCGAGGTAACCGCCGCGCCGCGCCCCCTCGCCCGGTCGGTTTTCTAAGAAACCGTTCCGGTTTATTTTATTTTTTTTGTGTGTTTCGGTTTTTTTTCAAAAAACCCTAGATCGGTTTTTATTTCCGGTTTTGTTGTTTAGCGAGCGTTCGCTGGACCGTTCGTCTTAACGAACATGATCACCGGTTATTCCCGGTTAACGAACGTCCGTTCGTTTAACCGTTCGTCGTTTTCTTTTTAGTCGGATTTTTTCGCTATTTTCTGATCGCGATTTCAGATCCGATCTTCTTTCTAGTTTATCTTCTCGCTCGTTTATCGGAATCAGGCGATTCAAGCGCCTGGAGTTTCGTTTCGAAACCGCCGTTCCGATTAATCAACTTAAACCAAGTTTTGCTACTGTAAAATTTGACCTAGTTTCAACTTGCTAGAACCGAGTTGTTTTCTTTCGTCGTTTGACTTTCGTTGCTTTATTTGATTTGATTCTTTTTGCAACCAGGGTTCTTAAGTTGAACTTTCTGGTTAGATCTTTTATTCGAGATTTACCTGTGCATTAGATGAGTACTTAATGTATGCTTGTTGTTTGTCTGCAATAGATCACCCAGAGTGCGCCGTTTGTTATTTCGAATCTCTAGGTTTCGCGGATCATCAGCAAGGCAAGTAACACTTGATCATACCTTTTTCTACTACCCAGTTTTTATGCATTAGACCGATCCTCACACATTGCATGATTAGGATCTAATTAAATTGTGGGATGGGAAGTAGATGAGGTAGTACCTATTACCTATTTTACTTATGAAACCTTTGGGAGTTACTTCTGCGTTTGCTTATTTATGCCATGCTATGCTAGTAGACGTGGATTGGGTGAGTCATATCCATGACAGATGTGAGATTGTTAATTAATGGTTTATCTAAGGTGGCAACTTAAATACACATCTGGGTGGATTGAGGCACCTGGGGTATCCAGTGATTGCCTGTTTTTTTGGAAATCCCGGGGGTACCATGTGATTTTCCTATGGACCGCCACCCAGGCTCAAAGGGATCATAAGATAATTCATGCTAGTAACTTACGTGTGCAGCCACAAGCCATTATGGGCTCTGGCATAGTTGACTAAGTCGTGCGAACTCTTATAGTGGTGGACTAGCAGATGTAGGGGATGTAGGTGTACCGGTCTACCCATCGTAAGGTGCTAGCGCTTCTGAAAGACTATGTCTCAGTCATCCGTTTCTCAAACACCATGTAGTGCGAGAAACCAAACGGAGGCGATCGAGTCTTGTGGGGAAAAGTGCGCAAACCTCTGCAGAGTGTACAAACTAATCATGATTAGTCGTGTCCCCGGTTATGGACATCTTGAGTATCTAGTACTTGAATATTCTATGAATCTCAACATGCTACTCTAATTTTAATATTGTTGGGTTTGTTAATGAGTACTTTTTAATTTGGATTGAGGATGCTGTCAACCATTCTCAATGTTTAACAACCACCATGATAGTTAAATAAATTCATTTCCTTTGCAGTAGAGAAAAACTGGCTTTATGCAAAAACTGTAACCATAGAGCTTTTCCACCAGCCACATATGCATGTAGTACAGGCTTACCATTCATTCTTCTCTATGTGTTACATTGCCAGCATATTCCATGTGCTGACCCGTTTTCGGGCTGCAACTTTCATGTTGCAGACTTTTCAGACGACGAGTAAGGTGCTTTTAGGTCGTGGTTCTATACTCAGTGATGCCGTTGGAGTTGATGGACTCACTTATCTTCCAAGTCTTCCGCTGTTATCGTATTTAGATGGCCTTAAGCCATGATTATTGTAATAAGTCCTCTTTTGGACAACAATGTAATAAGTGTGTGATTGCTACTCTGTTATAAATCCTTCGAAGTACTGTGTGGTGTCAGCATTACTGATCCAGGGATGACACCTGAGCACAGAGACTTGACCATCTGAGGTCGGGTCGCTACAGAGATGGTATCAGAGCACACGCTGACTGTAGGACACGACCACTAAGTTAAAGCCATAGATCACTATTCTCTTCTCATTTTCTAACTCCTCATCTTTTCTACTCTTTTAGGATGACGGACGCAAAGATCAAGTACGCCCAACCCGATGAAGGCACACCTTTCAGATCCCACTTGAAGGAAGTCACCAAGTACCTGAACATTGGACTACCAAGCTTCACCGGGACTTTCAACGCCACTCTGCCTGAAGAGGAGCGCTGGAAGATTCAAGCTCACATTCCGGGAAGGACATTCGCGCCAATCACCAAGCCTATAGATAGTGTTTTCAGTGCACCAACCTGGAGTCTGGGAAAGAGCATGGCAGCTCATATCACCATGGGACGCATTGGAGAAGTCTATCAAGAAGACCTCAAGGACACTATCTACCAGATTTGCGGACGCCGGAATGAAGACTGGGAGATAGTCAGCACCAAGAAGGATAGATCCATTGCAGCTTTCATCCAGGAGTTAAACCAGCACATTCGACGCCAGGAGAACCAGATGTGCAATGATATGATAGAGTTGAAGAATGCGAAGGGAAGGATCATCGAACTTGAAGGAGAGCTGAAGTCTAAACGCAAGGAATACATGGACGAGATCATAGCTGTCGTAAGGAACAACAGCGATCTTAAGTATGAGATTGCAGAACTCAAGAAGAAGTTGGAGCTCAAGAATGAAGACAAGTACGTCAACAATCCGAGCAACTACATCATCATCGACGACACCGATTCGGATCCAAGTGAACCCGACTTTGAAGATGAAGCTGGAGCAGACATCATGGAGTCTTCCACCGGTTCAAATTAATAGATGACCACCACATATTAGTAGTATTCCCTCCATGTAAACATTATAGTACAAGCACTTATGCAATAGTTAGACCGTTGTATGCCCTTTTGTTTGAATGAATGAAGTGATTTTGTGTGCATTTGTCTCATGAGCATTTGGGTAGTGTTTTCTCCTTAGACCTCACTCTATCTTAATTTCTCGTCTTTTCTAAACCCTTCAGATGCCTCCGAGATGCGACCTCGAGTTTGTTTTCCCGCCAGAGATCACTCAGTTGATTCAGCAGCAGAATACCTTGATTCAAACATTGGTACAGAACCAAGGCAACAACAACAACAACCCACCACCACCACCACCTGCAGATCACTTGACTCGTTTCCTTAGGCTGAATCCGCCGGTGTATTCCAGTAGCACCAAGCCAATAGTAGCAGATGATTGGCTCCGCAAGATAGGAAGGGAGTTAACCACTGCAGGATGCACTGATGGTGAGAAGGTGAAGTTTGTTGCACATCAGCTTGATGGACCCGCAGCAGCATGGTGGGAGAATTTCACAGCCACTTACCCAGTAGACACTGTCACATGGGATCAGTTTCAGCAAGCTTTCCGCACTGCCCATGTTTCAGCAGGAGCTATGGCCATGAAGAAGCGTGAGTTTCGCAACTTACGCCAAGGAGGAAGGACTGTTGGCCAGTATGTGGATGATTTTAGTAAGTTAGCATGTTATGCCCCAGATGACGTTGCTACTGCCGCAGCTAAGCAGGAGAAGTTTCTGGAAGGACTGAATGATGAGTTAAGCATGCAGTTGATGGTAGCAAGATTCAATAACTACCAGGAGTTGGTAGACCGCGCCCTCATGATTGAAGGAAAGCAGCAGCAGATTGAGAATCGCAAGAGGAAGTATGGGCAGGGGAAGTATAACTCTGGAGCCCAGCAGAAGCCCCACTATACCCCTAAACAAGGAGTTCAGTTTCAGCATACCCATGGAGGAGGTAGTTCGCACAACCATAATGGCCACAAGAATGGTAATGGGAATGGAGAAAGCAACGGCCAGAACCAGACCACACCATCAACCCCAGCCAAGAAATACCTGAGCCATGTCACCTGTTACAAGTGTTCCAAGACGGACATTATGCAAATGATTGTCCCGAAGGCCAAGGTGGGAATGGAAGCTCTGGAAAGAAGCCAAACCCTTTCAACAGGGGACAGGTGAACCACATTGATTTGGAGGAGGTTGAAGCTCAGCCCGATGCAGTAATCGGTAAGTTTTTGGTTAAGTCATTTACTGCACTTGTTCTTTTCGATACTGGTGCATCGCATTCATACATATCAAGGGGATTTGTAGAAAAGTATAGTCTGCCTACTCAGATTCTTAAAACCCCTATGCTAGTAAGTTCACCAGGAGCAGACTATATGGCCAGACAAGGATGTTTTCAAGTGCCATTGAGTATAGGAAGGCATGTATTCCCGACAGATTTGATCATTCTGGAATCCCAAGGATTGGATGTGATTCTCGGTATGGATTGGCTGTCGATGTATGAAGGAAACATCGATTGCGCAAGTAAGACGATTTTGCTCATGACACCAGAAGGAAGAAGGATCAGGTATGTATCACGACATAGACCACATAGGAATCAAGTAAATTCCTTATCAGGAGTTGTGCAGGAAGAGGTACCAGTGGTGAAGGATTTCCCTAATGTATTTCCTGAGGAATTGTCAGGAATGCCACCGGATAGAGACATTGAGTTTTTGATTGAGCTTTTGCCAGGTACAGGCCCTATATTGAAGCGACCATACAGGATGCCCGCACAGGATTTGGCGGAAATCAAGAAGCAGATTAAGGAGCTATTGGATAAAGGTTATATACGCCCAAGTTCTTTGCCTTGGGGATCACCCGTACTTTTAGTGGAGAAGAAGGATGGATCGTTAAGGATGGTTGTTGATTATCGTGGATTGAATGAAGTAACCATCAAGAACAAGTACCCACTACCAATGATAAATGATCTGTTTGATCATTTGCAAGGAGCTAAAGTGTTTTCCAAGATCGATTTGCGATCAGGGTACCATCAGTTGAAGATTCGAGAGCAGGACATACCTAAGATAGTGTTCACCACAAGATACGGACTGTATGAGTATACCGTTATGTCATTTGGACTGACTAACGCACCTGCCTATTTTATGAACCTGATGAACAAAGTGTTTATGGAGTTTTTGGATAAGTTCGTCGTGGTGTTCATTGATGATATTTTGGTTTACTCGAAGAATGAAGAGGAACATAAGGAACATTTGCGATTGGTTTTGGAGAAACTAAGGGAACATCAGTTATATGCCAAGTTCAGCAAATGTGAGTTTTGGCTGAAGGAAGTTGGATTTCTTGGACATGTTATATCCGGAGAAGGTATAACAGATGACCCCACAAAGGTTGAGACCGTAACCAAATGGGAAGCACCAACGACAGTTGGAGAGATCCGGAGTTTTCTTGGACTCGCAGGATACTACCGGAGATTCATTGAGAATTTCTCAAGGATTGCAAAGCCCATGACGGAGTTGCTGAAAAAGGATACCAAGTTTATATGGACTGAGGACTGTGAGGCAAGTTTTCAGGAGTTGAAGAAAAGATTGGTTACCTCACCAGTGTTAATTTTGCCAGATCAGACCAAGGATTATGAGGTGTATTGTGACGCTTCACGTCGAGGACTTGGAGCTGTGCTTATGCAGGAAGGAAGAGTTGTTTCGTATGCTTCACGACAACTGAAACCTCATGAATTAAATTATGCCACACATGATTTGGAGTTAGCAGCCGTAGTGCATGCCTTGAAGACATGGAGACATTTCCTCATTGGAAATCATTGTGAGGTGTACACGGATCACAAGAGTTTGAAGTACATTTTCACGCAGAAGGAGTTAAACCTTAGACAAAGGAGATGGTTGGAGCTCATCAAGGATTATGATATGAGATTGCATTATCATCCCGGAAAGGCTAATGTAGTAGCTGACGCATTGAGCCTCAAGAGCCATGTCAACACGCTGATGACGGGAGAGATACCAAAGGAATTAGCAGAAGATCTTCGTGAGCTATGTTTGGAAATAGTTCCGAGAGGCTATGTAGCAGCATTGGAGATTCAGTCTACCTTGATGGATAAAATCAGAGAAGCTCAGAAAAATTACAAGGAGATCGCGGAGATAAAGGAGAAAATGAGCGAAGGAAAAGCAAAAGGATTTCGTGAAGATGAGCACGATACCCTATGGTTTGAGGACCGTGTCTATGTGCCAAATGATCCGGAGATCAGGAAGTTGATTCTGCAAGAGGCACATGATTCACCCTATTCGATTCACCCAGGAAATACCAAGATGTATTTGGATTTGAAGGAAATGTTCTGGTGGACCGGAATGAAGAAGGATATTGCGGAGTATGTAGCAGTTTGTGATGTATGTCAGAGAGTGAAGGCAGAACATCAAAAGCCAGCAGGATTGTTGCAACCATTGCCGATACCCGAATGGAAGTGGGATAAACTAGGCATGGATTTCATCACGGGTTTGCCGAAGACTCGTTCAGGCTACGACTCGATCTGGGTTATAGTCGACCGCTTGACGAAGGTAGCGCATTTCATTCCAGTTAAGACTACCTATAGCAGTGCTAAGTTGGCAAAGATATACATGACCAGAATTGTGTGTTTGCACGGAGTTCCGAGGAGTATCGTATCAGATAGAGGAACCCAATTTACCTCAAAGTTTTGGAATCAGTTGCACGAAACGTTGGGAACAAGGCTGGAATTCAGTACGGCTTTTCACCCGCAGACAGATGGACAGACTGAGAGAGTCAATCAGATCTTGGAGGATATGCTGAGAGCTTGTGCACTAGATTATGGATCTAGTTGGGACGATAACTTGCCGTATGCGGAGTTTTCTTATAACAACAGTTACCAAACCAGCTTGAAGATGGCACCTTTTGAAGCTTTATACGGAAGGAGGTGCAGGACACCGTTGTCATGGGACGAAGTTGGAGACTGTCAGTTGTTTGGACCAGATTAGATTAAGGAGTCTGAACAGAAGGTTAAGCTGATTTGCGATAGGCTCAAAGTAACCCAGTCCAGACAGAAGGGCTATGCGGATTCAAAATGCAAGGCGATAGAATATGAAGTTGGAGACAGAGTCTATCTTAGAGTATCCCCACTTCGAGGAGTTAAGCATTTTGGAGTTAAAGGAAAGTTAGCACCACGTTTCATTGGACCGTATAGAATCTTGCAATGCATGGGAGAAGTCGCTTATAAGTTGGAATTACCAGAAGGACTGTCAGGAGTTCATGATGTATTCCATGTTTCTCAGCTGAAGAAATGTCACGCCGAGATGGCAGAGGTACCGTTAAGAGATACAGTGCCACTGGAAGCAATACAGTTGAAGGATGATTTAACATATAAGGAGAAACCAGTCAAGATTCTCGAATATGCCAGTAGAGTTACTCGCAGCAAGGTTATCAAGTTTTGCAAGGTTCAGTGGAGCCACCACACTGAGGATGAAGCCACCTGGGAGAGAGAAGAAGATTTGCTCAAGGACCACCCTCACCTATTTTCTATCCAACCCGAATCTCGAGGGCGAGATTCATCTTAAGGGGGGTAGGTTTGTAACATCCCAAATTTTCAATTTGGAATGTTATACATTAGATCATCATGCATTACATATTTTCTTGCATTTGTTGGTCCTAGAAATTTCACGCAACTCAAGGACCCACGGAGAGAGTTGGAGATTTCGAAAAATTTCATATTTGAGTTCTCTCAAATTTTGAAAAAGGAGGATCATTTGATTTTATTTATTTTATCTTCGAATATTTTTCCAATATCAAAAATAAGAGAGGGAATAATATGACTTTCCCAAAATATAGGAAAAATGAAGATTTACTAAATAAATCAAATTTTGGATTTTCTCGGAGTTTATTTGCCTTAGGGAAAAATGCGTGTTTTCAAAAATTGCATCTTAGGCCCCGAGTAAAAGTTCATTTTGTTCGACTCATTTTTAGGAGTCGGGGAAAATTTACTTTATATTTTTTGGAGTTCGTTTAGATTTTATTTTATTCGTTTTCCTGCGTGAAATATTTATAAAAATAAAACTGCAGCGCCGCCGCCTGGGCCAAGGCCCAGCTGGCCAAGCCGGCCCAGCCGCCCTCGCGCGCGCGCGCCCAGCGCCGCCGTCGCGCCGCCTGCCGCCGCCCGTCGCCGAGTCCGACTCGGACTCCGTTTCTTGCCCCCTCCCCCAAGCAGCCCCCCCCCCCTCCTATAAATACCCAAGCCCCCCCCCCCCTCTCCTCCCCAACCCGCAGCCACCGCCGCCCCAAGCAGCAGCAGCAGCAGCCGCAGCCGCCGCCGCAGCCGCAGCCGCCGCCCCGCCGGAGCCCCTCGTCGAGGTAGCCGCCGCGCCGCGCCCCCTCGCCCGGTCGGTTTTCTAAGAAACCGTTCCGGTTTATTTTTATTTTTTTGTGTGTTTCGGTTTTTTTCGAAAAACCCTAGATCGGTTTTTATTTCCGGGTTTGTTGTTTAGCGAGCGTTCGCCGGACCGTTCGTCTTAACGAACGTGATCACCGGTTATTCCCGGTTAACGAACGTCCGTTCATTTAACCGTTCGTCGTTTTCAGATCCGATCTTCTTTCTAGTTTATCTTCTCGCTCGTTTATCGGAATCAGGCGATTCAAGTGCCTGGAGTTTCGTTTCGAAACCGTCGTTCCGACTAATCAACTTAAACCAAGTTTTGCTACTGTAAAATTTGACCTAGTTTCAACTTGCTAGAACCGAGTTGTTTTCTTTCGCCGTTTGACTTTCGTTGCTTTATTTGATTTGATTCTTTTTGTAACCAGGGTTCTTAAGTTGAACTTTCTGGTTAGATCTTTTATTCAAGATTTACCTGCGCATTAGATGAGTACTTATTGTATGCTTGTTGTTTGTCTACGATAGATCACCCGGAGTGCGCCGCTTGTTATTTCGAATCTCTAGGTTTCGCGGATCATCAGCAAGGCAAGTAACACTTGATCATACCTTTTTCTACTACCCAGTTTTTATGCATTAGACCAATCCTCACACATTGCATGATTAGGATTTAATGAAATTGTGGGATGGGAAGTAGATGAGGTAGTACCTATTACCTTTTTTACTTATGAAACCTTTGGGAGTTACTTCTGCGTTTGCTTATTTATGCCATGCTATGCTAGTAGACGTGGATTGGATGAGCGATATCCATGACAGATGTGAGATTGTTAATTAATGGTTTCTCTAAGGTGGCAACTTAAATACACATCTGGGTGGATTGAGGCACCTGAGGTATCCAGTGATTGCCTGTTTTTTTGGAAATCCCGGGGGTACCGTGTGATTTTCCTATGGACCGCCACCCAGGCTCAAAGGGATGATAAGATAATTCATGCTAGTAACTTACGTGTGCAGCCACAAGCCATTATGGGCTCTGGCATAGTTGACTAAGTCGTGCGAACTCTTATAGTGGTGGACTAGCAGATGTAGGGGATGTAGGTGTACCGGTCTACCCATCGTAAGGTGCTAGCGCTTCTGAAAGACTATGTCTCGGTCATCCGTTTCTCAAACACCATGTAGTGCGAGAAACCAAACAGAAGCGATCGAGTCTTGTGGGGAAAAGTGCGCAAACCTCTGCAGAGTGTACAAACTAATCATGATTAGCCGTGTCCCCGGTTATGGACATCTTGAGTATCTAGTACTTGAATATTCCGTGAATCTCAACATGTTACTCTAATTTTAATATTGTTGGGTTTGTTAATGAGTACTTTTTAATTGGGATAGAGGATGCTGTCAACCATTCTCAATGTTTAACAACCACCATGATAGTTAAATAAATTCATTTCCTTTGTAGTAGGGAAAAACTGGCTTTATGCAAAAACTGTAACCATAGAGCTTTTCCACTAGCCACATATGCATGTAGTACAGGCTTACCATTCATTCTTCTTTGTGTGTTACATTGCGAGCATATTCCATGTGCTGACCCGTTTTCGGGCTGCAACTTTTATGTTGCAGACTTTTCAGACGATGAGTAAGGTGCTTTTAGGTCGTGGTTCTATACTTAGTGATGCCGTTGGAGTAGATGGACTCAATTATCTTCCAAGTCTTCCACTGTTATCGTATTTAGATGGCCTTAAGCCATGATTATTGTAATAAGTCCTCTTTTGGACAACGATGTAATAAGTGTGTGACTGCTACTCTGTTATAAATCCTTCGAAGTACTGTGTGGTGTCAGCATTACTGATCCAGGGATGACACCTGAGCACAGAGACTTGACCACCTGAGGTCGGGTCGCTACAATCTCATATGGAGATGTTTGGTGAAGTAGAATGGAAAAAATGAATGCAACTATACTAGAAATAGTCTGTAAGTGTTGTTGGGAATCAGTTTTGCGCAGTGTTGACTTAAACATGGATATCTGACTCATACGGAGTCCGTTTTGGCTCCACAAGTAGTGAAAACTTTTGTGACGACCAGCTGCTTCAAAGGATTCTTTCATAGGGAATTTTGGAGAACTTTTCTTAAGGAGTTCATTCAGAAACTTGTACAGAAACTCTCTTAATGAGCACTCGACCAACGCCTTTCGATAACATAGCCAAAGTCACAGCTATGGACCTAGTACATCGTCATAACAAAGGTCTCTTGAATTTGCCTAGAAGTAATTGGATCTCATATGGATATGTTTAGTGAAGTAGAATGGAAAAAAATGAATGCAACTACACTAGAACTAGTCTATAAGTGTCGTTCGGAATCAGTTTTGCGCAGTGTTGACTTAAACATGGATATCTGACTCATATAGAGCCCGTTTTGGCTCCACAAGTAGTCAAAACGTTTGTGACTACCAGATGCTTCAAAGGATTTTTTCATTGTGGACTTTTGGACAACTTTTCTTAAGGAGTTCGTTCAGAAACTTGTACAGAAACTTTCTTAATGAGCACTCAACCAACGCCTTTCGAGAACATAGACAATGTCACAGCTATGGACCTAGTGCATCGTCATAACAAAGGTTTCTTGCATTTCCCTAGAAGTAACTGGATCTCATATGGAGATGTTTAGTGAAGTAGAATGGAAAAAATGAATGCAACTACACTAGAACTAGACTGTAAATGTCGTTGGGAATCAGTTTTGCGCAGTGTTGACTGAAACATGGATATCGCACTCATACAGAGTCCGTTTTGGCTCCACAAGTAGTCGAAACGTTTGTGACGACCAGATGCTTCAAAGGATTCTTTCATAGGGAACTTTTGGAAAAGTTTTCTTAAGGAGTTCGTTCAGAAACTTGTACATAAACTCTCTTAATGTGCACTCGACCAACGCCTTTCGAGAACATAGACAAGGTCACACCTATGGACCTAGTGCATCGTCATAACAACGTTTTCTTGCATTTCCCTAGAAGTAATTGGATCTCATATGGAGATGTTTAGTGAAGTAGAAAGGAAAAAAATGAATGCAACTACAGTAGAACTAGTCTGTAAGTGTCGTTCGGAATCAGTTTTGCGCAGTGTTGACTTAAACATGGATATCGCACTCATACAGAGTCCATTTTGGTTCCACAAGCAGTCGAAACATTTGTGACAACCAGATGCTTCAAAAGATTCTTTCATAGAGAACTTTTGGAGAACTTTTCTTAAGGAGTTCGTTCAGAAACTTGTACAGCAACTTTCTTAATGAGCACTCGACCAACGCTTTTCGAGAACATAGACAAAGTCACAACTATGGACCTAGTGCATCGTCATAACAAAGGTCTCTTGCATTTACCTAGAAGTAATTGGATCTCATATGGAGATGTTTAGTGTAGTAGAATGGAAAAAATCGAATGCAACTACACTAGAACTAGTTTGTAAGTGTTGTTCGGAATCAGTTTTGCGCTGTGTTGACTGAAACATGGATATCGCACTCATACGGAGTCCGTTTTGGCTCCAAAAGCAGTCAAAACGTTTGTGACGACTAGATGCTTCAAAGGATTCTTTCATAGGGAACTTTTGGAGAACTTTTCTTAAGGAGTTCGTTCAGAAACTTGTACAGAAACTTTCTTAATGAGCACTCGACCAACGCCTTTCGAGAACCTAGACAAAGTCACAGCTATGGACCTAGTGCATCGTCATAACAAAGGTCTCTTGCATTTCCCTAGAAGTAATTGGATCTCATATGGAGATTTTTAGTAAAGTAGAATGAAAAAATTGAATGCAACTACACTAGAACTAGTCTGTAAGTGTCGTTCGGAATCAGTTTTGCGCAGTGTTAACTTAAACATGGATATCTGAATCATACGGAGTCCATTTTGGCTCCACAAGTAGTCAAAACGTTTGTGACGACCAGATGCTTCGAAGGATTCTTTCATAGGGAACTTTTGGAAAACTTTTGTTAAGGAGTTCGTTCAGGAACTTGTATAGAAACTTTCTTAATGAGCACTCGACCAACGCCTTTCGAGAACATAGACGAAGTCACAGCTATGGACCTAGTGCATCGTCATAACAAAGGTCTCTTGAATTTCCCTAGAAATAATTGGATCTCATATGGAGATGTTTAGTGAAGTAGAATGGAAAAAATTGAATGCAACTACACTAAAACTAGTCTGTAACTGTCGTTCGAAATTAATTTTGCATAGTATTGCCTGAAACATGGATATCGCACTCATACGGAGTCCGTTTTGGTTCCACAACCAGATGCTTCAAAGGATTCTTTCATAGAGAACTTTTGGAGAACTTTTCTTAAGGAGTTCGTTCAGAAACTTGTACAGGAACTTTCTTAATAAGAACTCGACCAACGCCTTTCTAGAACATAGACAAATTCACAACTATGTACGTAGTGCATTGTCATAACAAAGGTCTCTTGCATTTCCCTAGAAGTAATTGGATCTCATATGGAGATGTTTAGTGCAGTAGAATGGAAAAAAATAAATGCAACTACACTAGAACTATTATATAAGTGTCGTTCGGAATCAGTTTTGCGCAGTGTTGACTTAAACATGGATATTTGACTCATACTGAGTCTGTTTTGGCTCCACAAGTAGCCAGATGCTTCAAAAGATTCTTCCATAGGGAACTTTTGGAGAAATTTTCTTAAAGAGTTCGTTCAGAAACTTGTACAGAAACTTTCTGAATGAGCACTCGACCAACGCCTTTCGAAGACATAGACAAAGTCACAGTTATGGACCTAGTGAATCGTCATAACAAAGGTCTCTTGCATTTCCCTAGAAGTAACTGGATCTCATATGGATATATTTAGTGAAGTAGAATGGAAAAAAATGAATGCAACTACACTAGAACTAGTCTGTAAGTGTCGTTCGAAATCAGTTTTGCGCAGTGTTGACTGAAACATGGATATGGCACTCATACGGACTCCGTTTTGGCTCCACAAGTAGTCAAAACGTTTGTGATGACTTTATGCTTCAAAGGATTCTTTCATAGGGAACTTTTGGGCAACTTTTCTTAAGGAGTTCGTTCAGAAACTTGTACAGAAACTTTCTTAATGAGCACTCGACCAATGCCTTTCGAGAACATAGACAAAGTCACAACTATGGACCTAGTGCATCGTCATAACAAAGGTCTCTTGCATTTACCTAGAAGTAATTGGATCTCATATGGAGATGTTTAGTGAAGTAGAATGGAAAATATTGAATGCAACTACACTAGAACTAGTTTGTAAGTGTCGTTCGAAATCAGTTTTGCGCTGTGTTGACTGAAACATGGATATCGCACTCATGCGGAGTTCGTTTTCGCTCCACAAGTAGTAAAAATGTTTGTGACAACCAGATGCTTCAAAGGACTCTTTCATAGGGAACTTTTGGAGAACTTTTCTTAAGGAGTTCGTCAAGAAACTTTTACAGAAACTTTCTTAATGAGCACTCGACCAACGCCTTTCGAGAACATAGACAAAGTCACAGCTATGGACCTAGTGCATCGTCATAACAAAGGTCTCTTGAATTTCCCTAGAAATAATTGGATCTCATATGGAGATGTTTAGTGAAGTAGAATGGAAAAAATCGAATGCAACTACACTAGAACTAGTCTGTAACTGTCGTTCGAAATCAGTTTTGCATAGTATTGACTGAAACATGGATATCGCACTCATACGGAGTCCGTTTTGGTTCCACAAGCAGTCGAAACATTTGTGACAACTTTTGGAGAACTTTTCTTAAAGAGTTCATTCAGAAACTTGTACAGAAACTTTCTTAATGAGCACTCGACCAACGCCTTTCGAGAACATAGACAAATTCACAACTATGTACCTAGTGCATTGTCATAATAAAGGTCTCTTGCATTTCCCTAGAAGTAATTGGATCTCATATGGAGATGTTTAGTGCAGTAGAATGGAAAAAAATGAATGCAACTACACTAGAACTAGTATGTAAGTGTCGTTCGGAATCAGTTTTGCACAGTGTTGACTTAAGCATGGATATCTGACTCATACTGAGTCCGTTTTGTCTCCACAAGTAGCGAAAACGTTTGTGACTACAAGATGCTTCAAAGGATTCTTCCATAGGGACTTTTGGAGAAATTTTCTTAAGGATTTCGTTTAGAAACTTGTACAGAAACTTTCTGAATGAGTACTCGACCAACGCCTTTCGAGGACATAGACAAAGTCACAGTTATGGACCAAGTGCATCGTCATAACAATGGTCTCTTGCATTTCCCTAGAAGTAACTGGATCTCATATGGAGATATTTAGTGAAGTAGAATGGAAAAAATGAATGCAACTACACTAGAACTAGTCTGTAAGTGTCGTTCGAAATCAGTTTTGCGCAGTGTTGACTGAAACATGTATATGGCACTCATACGGAGTCCATTTTGGCTCCACAAGTAGTCAAAACGTTTGTGACGACTTTATGCTTCAAAGAATTCTTTCATAGGGAACTTTTGGAGAACTTTTCTTAAGAAGTTCGTTCTGAAACTTGTATAGAAACTTTCTTAATGAGCACTCGACCAACGCCTTTCGAGAACATAGAAAAAGTCACAACTATGGACCTAGTGCATCGTCATAGCAAAGTTCTCTTGCATTTCCCTAGATGTAATTGGCTCTCATATGGAGACCTTTAGTGAAGTAGAATGGAAAAAAATGAATGGAACTACACTAGAACTAGTCTGTAAGTGTCGTTCGGAATCAGTTTTGCGCAGTATTGACTTAAACATGGATATCTGACTCATACAGAGTCTGTTATGGCACCACAAGTAGTCAAAATGTTTGTGATGACCAGATGCTTCAAAGTATTCTTTTATAGGGAACTTTTGGAGAACTTTTCTTAAGGAGTTTGTTCAGAAACTTCTATAGAAACTTTCTTAATGAGCACTCGACCAACGCCTTTCGAGAACATAGACAAAGTCACAGCTATGGACCTAGTGCATCATCATAACAAAGGTCTCTTGCACTTCCCTAGAAGTAATTGGATCTCATATGGAGATGTTTAGTGAAGTAGAATGGAAAAAATGAATGCAACTACACTAGAACTAGTCTGTAAGTGTCGTTCGGAATCAGTTTTGCGCAGTGTTGACTTAAACATGGATATCTGACTCATACAGAGTCTGTTTTGGCTCCACAGGTAGTCAAAACGTTTGTGACTACCAGATGCTTCACAGGATTCTTTCATAGGGAACTTTTGGAGAACTTTTCTTAAGGAGTTCGTTCAGAAACTTGTACAAAAACTTTCTTAATGAGCACTCGACCAATGCCTTTCGAGAACATAGATAAAGTCACAGCTATGGACCTAGTGCATTGTCATAACAAAGGTCTCTTTCATTTTCCTATAAGTATTTGGATTTGATATGGAGATGTTTAGTGAAGTAGAATGGAAAAAAATGAATGCAACTACACTAGAACTAGTGTGTAAGTGTCGTTCGGAATCAGTTTTGCGCAGTGCTGACTTAAACATGGATATCTGACTCATACATAGTCCGTTTTGGCTCCACAAGTAGTCAAAACGTTTGTGACGACTAGATGCTTCAAAGGATTCTTTCATACGGGACTTTTGTAGAATTTTTCTTAAGGAGTTCGTTCAGAAACTTGTACAGAAACTTTCTTAATGAGCACTCGACCAACGCCTTTCAAGAACATAGACAAAGTCACAGCTATGGACCTAGTGCATCGTCATAACAAAGGTCCCTTGCATTTCCCTAGAAGTAATTGGATCTCATATGGATATGTTTAGTGAAGTAGAATGGAAAAACATGAATGCAACTACACTAGAACTAGTCTGTAAGTGTCGTTCGGAATCAGTTATGCGCAGTGTTTACTGAAACATGGATATCACACTCATACGGAATCTGTTTTGGCTCCATAAGTAGTCAAAACGTTTGTGACGACCAGATGCTTCAAAGTATAATTTCATAGGGTACTTTTGGAGAACTTTTCTTAAGGAGTTCGTTCAAAAACTTGTACAGAAACTTTCTTAATGAGCAGTCGACCAACGCCTTTCGAGAACATAGACGAAGTCACAGCTATGGACCTAGTGCATCATCATAACAAATGTCTCTTGCATTTCCCTAGAAGTAATTGGATATCATATGGAGATAATTAGTGAAGTAGAATGGAAAAAAAATGAATGCAACTACACTACAACTAGTCTGTAAGTGTCGTTCGGAATCAGTTTTGCGAAGTGTTGACTTAAAATTGATTAGATGTTTCAAAGGATTGTTTGATAGGGAACTTTTGGAGAACTTTTCTTAAGGAGTTCGTTCTGAAACTTCTACGGAAACTTTCTTAATAAGCACTCGACCAACGCCTTTCGAGAACATAGACAAAGTCACAGCTATGGACCTAGTGCATCATCATAACAAAGGTCTCTTGCATTTCCCTAGAAGTAATTGGGTCTCATATGGAGATGTTTACTGAAGTAGAATGGAAAAAATGAATGCAACTAGACTAGAACTAGTCTATAAGTGTCGTTCGGAATCAGTTTTGCGCAGTGTTGACTAAAACATGGATATCGCACTCATACGGAGTCCGTTTTGGCTCCACAAGTAGTCAAAATGTTTGTGACGACCAGATGCTTCAAATGATTCTTTCATAGGGAACTAGTGGAGAACGTTTCTTAAGGAGTTCATTCAGAAACTTGTACAGAAACTTTCTTAATGAGCACTCAACCAACGCCTTTCGAGAACATAGACAAAGTCATAGCTATAGACCTAGTGCATCTTCATAACAAAGATCTCTTGCATTTCCATAGAAGTAATTGGATCTCATATGGAGATGTTTAGTGAAGTAGAATGGAAAAAAATGGATGCAACTACACTAGAACTAGTCTGTAAGTGTCCTTCGGAATCAGTTTTGCACAGTGTCGACTGAAACAAGGATATCACACTCATACGGAGTCCGTTTTGGCTCCACAAGTAGTCAAAACATTTGTGATGACCAGATGCTTCAAAGGATTCTTTCATAGGGAACTTTTGGAGAACTTTTCTTAAGGAGTTCCTTCAGAAACTTGTACAGAAACTGTCTTAATAAGCACTCGACCAACGCCTTTCGAGAACATAGACAAAGTCACAGCTATGGATCTAGTGCATCGTCATAACAAAGGTCTCTTGCATTTCCCTAGAAGTAATTGTGTCTCATATGGATATGTTTAGTGAAGTAGAATGGAAAAAAAATGAATGCAAGTAGACTAGAACTAGTCTGTAAGTGTCGTTCGGAATCAGTTTTGTGCAGTGTTGACTTAAACATGGATATCTAACTCATACGAAGTCCGTTTTGGCTCCACAAGTAGTCAAAATTTTTGTGACAACCAGATTCTTCAAAGGATTCTTTGATAGGGAACTTTTGGAGAACTTTTCTTAAGGAGTTCATTCAGAAACATGTACAGTAACTTTCTTAATGAGGACTCGACCAACGCCTTTCGAGAACATAGACAAAGGCACATCTATGGACCTAGTGCATCATCATAACAAAAGTCTCTTGCATTTCCCTAGAAGTAATTGGATCTCATATGGAGATGTTTAGTGAAGTAGAATAGAAAAAATGAATGCAACTACACTAGAACTAGTCTGTAAGTGTCGTTGTGAATCAGTTTTGCGCAGTGTTGACTTAAACATAGATATCTGACTCATACGGAGTCCGTTTTGGCTCCACAAGTAGTCAAAACTTTTGTGACGACCAGATGCTTCAAAGCATTCTTTCATAGGGAACTTTTGGAGAACTTTTCTTAAGGAGTTCGTTCAGAAACTTGTACAGAAACTCTCTTAATGAGCACTCGACCAACGCCTTTCGAGAACATAGACAAAGTCACAGCTACGGACCTAGTGCATCATCATAACAAAGGTACCTTGCATTTCTCAAGAAGTAATTGGATCTCATATGGAGATGTTTAATGAAGTAGAATGGAAATAATGAATGCAACTACACTAGAACTAGTTTGTAAGTGTCGTTCGGAATCAGTTTTGCACAGTGTTGACTGAAACATGGATATCGCACTCATACGGAGTCCTTTTTGGCTCCACAAGTAGTCAAAACATTTGTTAAGACCAGATGCTTCAAAGGATTATTTCATAGGGAACTTTTGGAGAACTTTTCTTAAGGAGTTCGTTCAGAAACTTGTACTAAAACATTCTTAATAAGCACTCGACCAACGCCTTTCGAGAACATAGACAAAGTCACAGCTATGGATCTAGTGCATCATCATAACAAAGGTCTCTTGCATTTCCCTACAAGTAATTGGATCTCATATGGAGATATTTAGTGAAGTAGAATGGAAAAAAATGAATGCAAGTACACTAGAACTAGTCTGTAAGTGTCGTTCGGAATCAGGTTTTTGTAGTGTTGACTAAAACATGGATATCTAACTCATACAGAGTCCGTTTTGGCTCCACAAGTAGTCAAAACATTTGTGACGACCAGATGCTTCAAAAGATTCTTTCATAGGGAACTTTTGGAGAACTTTTGTTAAGGAGTTCGTTGAGATACTTGTACAGAAACTTCCTGAATGAGCACTCGACCAACGCCTTTCGAGAACTTAGACAAAGTCACAGCTATGGACCTAGTGTATCGTCATAACAAAGGTCTCTTGCATTACCTAGAATTAATTGGATCTCATATGGAGATGTTTAGCGAAGTACTCCCTCCGTTCCTAAATATTTGTCTTTCTAGACATTTCAAATGACTACTACATACGGATGTATGTAGACATATTTTAGAGTGTAGATTCACTCATTTTGCTCCATATGTAGTCACCTGTTGAAATGCCTAGAAAGACAAGTATTTAGGAACGGAGGGAGTAAAATGGAAAAAAATGAATGCAACTACACTAGAAATAGTATGTAACTGTCGTTCGAAAATAAGTTTTGCGCAGTATTGACTGAAACATGGATATCGTACTCATACGGAGTCCATTTTGGCTCCACAAGTAGTAAAAACGTTTGTCACGACCAGATGCTTCAAAGAATTCTTTCATAGGGAACTTTTGAAGAACTTTTCATAAGGAGTTCGTTTAGAAACTTGTACAGAAAATTTCTTAATGAGCACTCGACCAATGCCTCTCGAGAACATGGACAAAGTCATAGCTATGGACCTAGGGCATCATCATAACAAAGGTCTCTCGCATTTCTCTAAACGTAATTGGATCTCATATGGAGATTTTTAGTGAAGTAGAATGAAAAAAATCAAATGCAACTACACTAGAACTAGTCTGTAACTGTCGTTCGAAATCAATTTTGCACATTATTAACTGAAACATGGATATCGCACTCATACGGAGTCTGTTTTTTCTCCATAAATATTCAAAACATTTGTGACGACCAGATGCTTCAAAGGATTCTTTCATAGGGAACTTTTGGAGAACTTTTCTTAAGGAGTTCATTCAGAAACTTGTACAGAAACTTTCTTAATGAGCACTCGACCAACGCCTTTCGAGAACATAGACAAAGTCACAGCTATGCACCTAGTGCATCGTCATAACAAAGGTCTCTTGCATTTCCCTAAAAGTAATTTGATCTCATATGGAGATGTTTAGTGAAGTAGAATGGAAAAAAATTAATGCAACTACACTAGAACTAGTCTGTAAGTGTCGTTCGGAATCAGTTTTGCACAATGTTGACTTAAACATGGATATCTGACTCATACGGAGTTTGTTTTGGCTCCACAAGTAGTCAAAATGTTTGTGACGACCATATGCTTCAAAGGATTCTTTCATAGGGAACTTTTGGGGACCTTTTCTTAAGGAGTTCGTTTAGAAACTTGTACAGAAAGTTTCTTAATGAGCACTCGACCAACGCCTTTCGAAAACATCGACAAAGTCACAGCTATGGACCTAGTGCATCGTCATAACAATGGTCTCTTGCATTTCCCTAGAAGTAATTGGATCTCATATGGATATGTTTAGTGAAGTAGAATGGAAAAAAAATGAATGCAACTACATTAGAACTAGTCTGTAGGTTTCGTTCGGAATTAGTTTTGCCCAGTGTTGACTTAAACACGGATATCTGACTCATACGAACTCCGTTTTGGCTCCACAAGTTGTCAAAACGTTTGTGACGACAACATGCTTCAAAGGATTCTTTCATAGGGAACTTTTGAAGAACTTTTCTTAAGGAGTTCGTTCAGAAACTTGTACAGAAACTTTCTTAATGAGCACTCGACCAACGCCTTTCGAGAACATAGACAAAGTCATAGCTATGGACCTAGTGCGTCGTCATAACAAACGTCTCTTGCATTTCCCTAGAAGTAATTAGATCTCATATGGAGATGTTTAGTGAAGTAGAATGGAAAAAAATGAATGCAACTACACTAGAACTACTCTGTAAGTGTCGTTCGGAATCAGTTTTGCGCAGTGTTGATTGAAACATGGATGTCGCACTCATACGGAGTCCGTTTTGGCACCACAAGTAGTCAAAACGTTTTTGATGACCAGATACTTCAAAAGATTATTTCATAGGAAACTTTTGGAGAACTAATCTTAAGGAGTTCATTCAGAAACTTTTACAGAAACTTTCTTAATGAGCACTCGACCAACGCCTTTCGAGAACATAGACAAAGTCACAGCTATGGACCTAGTGCATCGTCATAACAAAGGTCTCTTACATTTACCTAGAAGTAATTGGATCTTATATGGAGATGTTTAGTGAAGTAGAATGGAAAAAATCGAATGCAACTACACTAGAACTAGTCTGTAACTGTCGTTCGAAATCAGTTTTGCGCAGTATTGATTGAAACATGGATATCGCACTCATACGGAGTCTGTTTTTTCTCCATAAGTAGTCAAAACATTTGTGACAACCAGATGCTTCAAAGGATTCTTTCATAGGGACCTATTGGAGAACTTTTCTTAAGGAGTTCGTTCAGAAACTTGTACAAAAACTTTCTTAATTAGCACTGGACCAACGCCTTTCGAGAACACAGACACACTCACAGCTATGGACCTAGTGTGTCGTCATAATAAATGTCTCTTGCATTTCCCTAGTAGTAATTGGATCTCATATGGAGATGTTTAGTGAAGTAGAATGGAAAAAAATGAATGCAACTACACTAGAACTAATCTGTAAGTGTCGTTCGGAATCGGTTTTGCGCAGTGTTGACTGAAACATGGATATCGTACTCATACGGAGTCTGTTTTGGATCCACAAGTAGTCTGAACATTTGTGATGACCAGATGCTTCAAAGGATTATTTCATAGGGAACTTTTGGACAACTTTTCTTAAGGAGTTCGTTCAGAAACTTGTACAGAAAGTTGCTTAATGAGCACTCGACCAACGCCTTTCGAGAACATGGACAAAGTCACAGCTATGGACCTAGTGCATCGTCATAACAAAGGTCTCTTGCATTTCCCTAGAAGTAATTGGATCTCATATGGAGATGTTTAGTGAAGTTGAATGGAAAAAAATTAATGCAACTACACTAGAATTAGTCTGTAAGTGTCGTTTAGAATCATTTTTGCGCAGTGTTGACTTAAACATGGATATCTGACTCATACAGAGTCTGTTTTGGCTCCACAAGTAGTGAAAACGTTTGTGACGACCATATGCTTCAAAAGATTCTTTCATAGGGAACTTTTGGAGACCTTTTCTGAAGGATTTCGTTTAGAAACTTGTACAGAAACTTTCTTAATGAGCACTCGACCAATGCCTTTCGAGAACATAGACAAAGTCACAGCTATGGACCTAGTACATCGTCATAACAAAGGTCTTTTGCATTTCCCTAGAAGTAATTCAATCTCATATGGAGATGTTTAGTCAAGTAGAATGGAAAAAAATGAATGCAACTACACTAGAACTAGTCTGTAAGTGTCGTTCGGAATCAGTTTTGCCCAGTGTTGACTTAAACATGGATATCTCACTCATACGGAGTCCGTTTTGGCTTCACAAATAGTCAATACGTTTGTGACGACCAGATGCTTCAAAGAATTCTTTCTTAGGGAACTTTTGGAGAACTTTTCTTAAGGAGTTCGTTTAGAAACTTGTACAGAAACTTTCTTAATCAGCACTCGACCAACGCCTTTCGAGAACATAGACAAAGTCACAGCTATGGACCTAGTGCATCATCATAACAAAGGTCTCTTGCGTTTCTCTAGAAGTAATTGGATCTCATATGGAGATGTTTAGTAAAATAGAATGGAAAAAATCGAATGCAACTACACTAGAACTAGTCTGTAACTGTCGTTCGAAATCAGTTTTGCGCAGTATTGACTGAAACATGGATATCGCACTCATACGGAGTCCGTTTTTTCTCCACAAGTAGTCAATACATTTGTGACGACCAGATGCTTCAAAGGATTCTTTCATAGGGAACTTTTGGAGAACTTTTCTTAAGGAGTTTGTTTAGAAACTTGTACAGAAACTTTCTTAATGAGCACTCGACCAACGCCTTTTGAGAACATAGACAAAGTCACAGCTATGGACCTAGTGCGTTGTCATAACAAACGTCTCTTGCATTTCACTATAAGTAATTGGATCTCATATGGAGATGTTTAGTGAAGTAGAATGGAAAGAAATGAATGCAACTACACTAGAACTAGTCTGTAAGTGTCGTTCAGAATCAGTTTTGCGCAGTGTTGACTGAAACATGGATATCACACTCATACAGAGTCTGTTTTAGCTCCACAAGTAGTCAAAACATTTGTGATGACCAGATGATTCAAAGGATTCTTTCATAGGGAACTTTTGGAGAAGTTCTCTTAAGGAGTTCGTTTAGAAACTTGTACAGAAACTTTCTTAATGAGCACTCGACCAACGTCTTTCGAGAACATAGACAAAGTCACAGCTATGGACCTAGTGCATCGTCATCACAAAGGTCTCTTGCATTTCCCTAAAAGTAATTGGATCTCATATGGAGATGTTTAATGAAGTAGAATGGAAAAAATCGAATACAACTACACTAGAACTAGTCTGTAAGTGTCGTTCGGAATCAGTTTTGCGCAGTGTTGACTTAAACATGGATATCTGACTCATACGGAGTCCGTCTTGGCTCCACAAGTAGTCAAAACGTTTGTGACGACCAGATGCTTTAAAGGATTCTTTCATAGGGAACTTTTGGAGAACTTTTCTTAAGGAGTTCGTTTAGAAACTTGTACAGAAACTTTCTTAATGAGCACTCGACCAACGCCTTTCGAGAACATAGACAAAGTCACAGCTATGGACCTAGTGCATCGTCATAACAAAGGTCTCTTGCATTTCCCTAGAAGTAATTTGATCTCATATGGAGATGTTTAGTGAAGTAGAATGGAAAAAAATTAATGCAACTACACTAGAACTAGTCCGTAAGTGTCGTTTGGAATCAGTTTTGCGTAGTGTTTACTTAAACATGGATATCTGACTCATACAGAGTCCGCTTTGGCTCCACAAGTAGTCAAAACGTTTGTGATGACTAGATGATTCAAAGGATTCTTTCATAGGGAACTTTGGAGGACTTTTCTTAAGGAGTTCGTTTAGAAACTTGTACAGAAACTTTCTTAATGAGCACTCGACCAACGCCTTTCGAGAACATAGACAAAGTCACAGCTATGGACCTAGTGCATCGTCATAACAAAGGCCTCTTGCATTTCCGTAGAAGTAATTGGATCTCATATGGAGATTTTTAGTGAAGTTGAATGGAAAAAATCGATTGCAACTAAACTAGGACTAGTCTGTAAGTGTCGTTCGGAATCAGTTTTACGCAGTGTTGACTCAAACATGGATATGTGACACATACGGAGTCCGTTTTGGCTCCACTAGTAATCAAAACTTTTGTGACGACCAGATGCTTCAAAGGATTCTTTCATAGGGAACTTTCGGAGAACTTTCCTTAAAGAGTTCGTTCAGAAACTTGTACAGAAACTTTCTTAATGAGCACTCGACCAACGCCTTTCGATAACATAGACAAATTCACAGCTATGGACCTAGTGCATCATCATAACAAAGGTCTCTTGAATTTCCCTAGAAGTAATTGGATCTCATATGGCGATGTTTAGTGAAGTAGAATGGAAAAAATCAAATGCAACTACAATGGAACTAGTCTATAACTGTCGTTTGAAATCAGTTTTGCGCAGTATTGACAGAAACATGGATATAGCACTCATACGGAGTCCATTTTTTCTCCACATGTAGTCAAAACATTTGTGACGACCAGATGCTTCCAAGGAATTTTTCATAGCGAACTTTTGGAGAACTTTTCTGAAGGAGTTCGTTCAGAAAAACTTGTACAAAAGCTTTCTTAATGAGCACTTGAGCAACGCCTTTCGAGAACATAGAACAAGTCACAGCTATGGACCTAGTGCGTCGTCATAACAAACGTCACTTGCATTTCCCTAGAAGTAATTGGATCACATGTGGAGATGTTTAGTGAAGTTGAATAGAAAAAAATGAATGCAACTACACTAGAACTAGTGTGTAAGTGTCGTTCGGAATCAGTTTTGCGCAGTGTTGTCTTAAACATGGATATCACACTCCTACGGAGTCCGTTTTGGCTCCACAAGTAGTCAAAACGTTTGTGACGACCAGATGCTTCAAAGGATTATTTCATAGGGAACTTTTGGATAACTTTTGTTAAGGAGTTCGTTCAGAAAGTTGTACAGAAACTTTCTTAATGAGCACTCGACCAACGCCTTCCGAGAACATAGACAAAGTCACAGCTATGGACCTAGTGCATCGTCATAACAAAGGTCTCTTGCATTTCCCGAGAAGTAATTGGATCTCATATGGAGATGTTTAGTGTAGTAGAATGGAAAAAAATTAATGCAACTACACAAGAACTAGTCTGTAAGTGTCGTTCGGAATCAGTTTTGCCCAGTGTTGACTTAAACATGGATATCTGACTCATATGGAGTCTTTTATGGCCTCACAAGTAGTCAAAACGTTTGTGATGACCAGATGCTTCAAAGGTTTCTTTCTTAGGGAAATTTTGGAGAACTTTTAATAAGGAGTTCGTTTAGAAACTTGTACAGAAACTTTCTTAAAGAGCACTCCACCAACGCCTTTCGAGAACATAGACAAAGTCACAGCTATGGACCTAGTGCATCGTCATAACAAAGGTCTCTTGAATTTCCCTAGAAGTAATTGGATCTCATATGGAGATGTTTAGTGAAATAGAATGGAAAAAATCGAATGCAACTACACTAGAACTAGTCTGTAACTATCGTTCGAAATCCGTTTTGCGCAGTATTGACTGAAACATGGATATCGCACTCATACGGAGTCCGTTTTTTCTCCACAAGTAGTCAAAACATTTGTGACGACCAGATGCTTCAAAGGATTCTTTCATAGGGAACTTTTGGAGAACTTTTCTTAAGAAGTTCGTTCAGAAACTTGTACAAAAACTTTTTTAATGAGCACTCGACCAACGCCTATCGAGAACATAGACAAAGTCACAGCTATGGACCTAGTGCATCGTCATAACAAAGGCCTCTTGCATTTTCCTAGAAGTAATTGGATCTCATATGGAGATGTTTAGTGAAGTAGAATGGAAAAAATCGATTGCAACTACACTAGGACTAGTCTGTAAGTGTCGTTCGGAATCAGTTTTACGCAGTGTTGACTTAAACATGGATATCTGACTCATACGGAGTCCATTTTGGCTTAAGGAGTTCTTTCAGAAACTTGTACAGAAACTTTCTTAATAAGCACTCGACCAACGCCTTTCGTGAACATAGACAAAGTCACAGATATGGACCTACTGCATCGTCATAACAAAGGTATCTTGCATTTCCCTAGAAGTAATTGGATCTCATATGGAGATGTTTAGTGAAGTAGAATGGAAAAAAATGAATGCAACTACACTAGAACTAGTCTGTAAGTGTCGTTCGGAATCAGTTTTGCCCAGTGTTGACTTAAACATGGATATCTGACTCATACGGAGTCCGTTTTGGCTTCACAAGTAGTCAAAACGTTTGTGACGACCAGATGCTTCAAAGGATTCTATCTTAGGAAACTTTTGGAGAACTTTTTTTAAGGAGTTTGTTTAGAAACTTGTAAAGAAACTTTCTTAATGAGCACTTGACCAACGCCTTTCGAGAACATAGACAAAGTCACAGCTATTGACCTAGTGCATCGTCATAACAAAGGTCTCTTGCATTTCCCTAGAAGTAACTGGATCTCATATGGAGATGTTTAATGAAGTAGAATGGGAAAAATCGAATGCAACTACACTAGAACAAGTCTGTAAGTGTCGTTCGGAATCAGTTTTGGGCAGTGTTGACTGAAACATGGATATCGCACTCATACAGAGTGCGTTTTGGCTCCACAAGTAGTCAAAACGTTTGTGATGACCAGATGATTCAAAGGATTCTTTCATAGGGAACTTTTGGAGAACTTTTCTTAAGGAGTTCGTTTAGAAACTTGTACAGAAACTTTCTTAATGAGCACTCGACCAACGCCTTTCGAGAACATAGACAAAGTCATAGCTATGGACCTAGTGCGTCGTCATAACAAACGTCTCATGCATTTCCCTAGAAGTAATTGGATCTCATATGGAGATGTTTAGTGAAGTAAAATGGAAAAAAATGAATGCAACTACACTAGAACTAGTCTGTAAGTGTCGTTCGGAATCTGTTTTGCGCAGTGTTGACTGAAACATGGATATCGCACTCATACAGAGTCCGTTTTGACTCCACAAGTAGTCAAAATGTTTGTGATGACAAGATGATTCAAAGGATTCTTTCATAGGGAACTTTTGGAGAAGTTTTCTTAAGGAGTTCGTTTAGAAACTTGTACAGAAACTTTCTTAATGAGCACTCGACCAACGCCTTTCGAGAACATAGACAAAGTCACAGCTATTGACCTAATGCATCGTCATAAAAAAGGTCTCTTGCATTTCCCTAGAAGTAATTGGATCTCATATGGAGATGTTTAATGAAGTAGAATGGAAAAAATCGAATGCAACTACACTAGAACTAGTCTGTAAGTGTCGTTCGGAATCAGTTTTGCGCAGTGTTGACTTAAACATGGATATCTGACTCATACGGAGTCTGTTTTGGCTCCACAAGTAGTCAAAACGTTTGTGACGACCAGATGCTTGAAAGGATTCTTTCATAGGGAACTATTGGAGAACTTTTCTTAAGGAGTTCATTCAGAAACTTGTACAGAAACTTTCTTAATGAGCACTCGACCAACGCCTTTCGAGAACATAGACAAAGTCACAGCTATGGACCTAGTGCATCGTCATAACAAAGGTCTCTTGCATTTCCCTAGAAGTAATTTGATCTCATATGGAGATGTTTAGTGAAGTAGAATGGAAAAAAATAAATGCAACTACACTAGAACTAGTCTGTAAGTGTCGTTCGGAAACAGTTTTGCGTAGTGTTTACTTAAACATGGATATCTGACCATACAGAGTCTGTTTTAGCACCACAAGTATTCAAAACGTTTGTGATGACCATATGCTTCAAAGAATCCTTTCATAGGGAACTTTTGGAGAACTTTTCTTAAGGATTTCGTTTAGAAACTTGTACAAAAACTTTCTTAATGAGCACTCCACCAACGCATTTCGAGAACATAGACAAAGTCACAGCTATGGACATAGTGCATCGTCATAACAAAGGTCTCTTGCATTTCCCTAGATGTAATTCAATCTCATATGGAGATGTTTAGTGAAGTATAATGGAAAAAATGAATGCAACTACACTAGAACGAGTCTGTAAGTGTCGTTCGGAATCAGTTTTGTGCAGTGTTGACTGAAACATGGATATCGCACTCGTACGGAGTCCGTTTTGGCTTCACAAGTAGTCAAAACGTTTGTGATGACTAGATGATTCAAAAGATTCTTTCATAGGGAACTTTGGAGGACTTTTCTTAAGGAGTTCGTTTAGAAACTTGTACAGAAACTTTCTTAATGAGCACTCGACCAACGCCTTTCGAGAACATAGACAAAGTCACATCTATGGACCTAGTGCATCGTCATAAGAAAGGCCTCTCGCATTTCCCTAGAAGTAATTGAATCTCATATGGAGATTTTTAGTGAAGTAGAATGGAAAAAATTGATTGCAACTACACTAGGACTAGTCTGTAAGTGTCGTTCGGAATCAGTTTTACGCAGTGTTAACTTAAACATGGATATCTGACACATACGGAGTCCGTTTTGGCTCCACAATTAGTCAAAACGTTTGTGACGACCAGATGCTTCAAAGGATTCTTTCATAGGGAACTTTCGGAGAACTTTCCTTAAGGAGTTCGTTCAGAAACTTGTATAGAAACTTTCTAAATGAGCACTCGACCAACGCCTTTCGAGAACATAGACAAAGTCACAGCTATGGAACTAGTGCATCGTCATAATAAGGGTCTCTTGCATTTCCCTAGAAGTAATTGGATCTCATATGAAGATGTTTAGTGAAGTAGAATGGAAAAAATCAAATGCAACTACCATAGAACTAGTCTGTAACTGTCGTTTGAAATCAGTTTTGCGCAGTATTGACAGAAACATGGATATAGCAGTCATACGGAGTCCATTTTTCTCCACAAGTAGTCAAAACATTTGTGACGACCAGATACTTCCAAGGAATTTTTCATAGGGAACTTTTGGAGAACTTTTCTGAAGGAGTTCGTTCAGAAACTTGTACAAAAACTTTCTTAATGAGCACTCGACCAACGCCTTTCGAGAACATAGACAAAGTCATAGCTATGGACCTAGTGCGTCGTCATAACAAACGTCACTTGCATTTCCCTAGAAGTAATTGGATCTCATATGGAGATGTTTAGTGAAGTAGAATGGAAAAAAATGAATGCAACTACACTAGAACTAGTGTGTAAGTGTCGTTCGGAATCAGTTTTGCGCAGTGTTGACTAAAACATTGATATCGCACTCATACGGAGTCTGTTTTGGCTCCACAAGTAGTCAAAACATTTGTGACGACCAGATGATTCAAAGGATTATTTCACAGGGGACTTTTGGAGAACTTTTCTTAAGGAGTTCGTTCAGAAACTTGTACAGAAACTTTCTTAATGAGCACTCGACCAACGCCTTTCGAGAACATAGACAAAGTCACTGCTATGGACCTAGTGCATCGTCATAATGAAGGTCTCTTGCATTTCCCTAGAAGTAATTGGTTCTCATATGAAGATGTTTAGTGAAGTAGAATGGAAAAAAATTAATGCAACTACACTAGAACTAGTCTGTAAGTGTCGTTCGGAATCAGTTTTGCGCAGTGTTGACTTAAACATGGATATCTGACTCATACGGAGTCCGTTTGGGCTCCACAAGTAGTCAAAACGTTTGTGACGACCAGATGCTTGAAAGGATTCTTTAATAGTGAACTTTTGGAGAACTTTTCTTAAGGAGTTCGTTCAGAAACTTGTACAGAAACTTTCTTAATGAGCACTCGACCAACGCCTTTCGAGAACATAGACAAAGTCACAGCTATGGACCTAGTGCATCGTCATAACAATGGTATCTTGCATTTCCCTAGAAGTAATTGGATCTCATATGGAAATCTTTAGTGAAGTAGAATGGAAAAAATGAATGCAACTACACTAGAACTAGTCTGTAAGTGTCGTTCGGAATCAGTTTTGCCCAATGTTGACTTAAACATGGATATCTGACTCATACGGAGTCCGTTTTGGCCTCACAAGTAGTAAAAACGTTTGTGACGACCAGATGCTTCAAAGGATTCTTTCTTAGGGAACTTTTGGAAAACTTTTCTTAAGGAGTTCGTTTAGAAACTTGTACAGAAACTTTCTTAATGAGCACTCGACCAACGCCTTTCGAGAACATAGACAAAGTCACAGCTATGGACCTAGTGCATCGTCATAACAAAGGTCTCTTGTTTTTTCATAGAAGTAATTGGATCTCATATGGGGATGTTTAATGAAGTAGAATGGAAAAAATCGAATGCAACTACACTAGAACTAGACTGTAACTGTCGTTCGAAATCAGTTTTGCGCAGTATTAACTGAAACATTTATATCGCACTCATAAGGAGTCCGTTTTTTCTCCACAAGTAGTCAAAACATTTGTGACAACGAGATGCTTCAAAGGATTCTTTCATAGGGAACTTTTGGAGAACTTTTCTTAAGGAGTTCATTCAGAAACTTGTACAGAAACTTTCTTAATGAGTACTCGACCAAAGCCTTTCGAGAACATAGGCAAAGTCACAGCTATGGACCTAGTGCGTCGTCATAACAAACGTCTCTTGCATTTCCCTAGAAGTAACTGGCTCTCATATGGAGATGTTTAGTGAAGTAGAATGGAAAAAAATGAATGCAACTACACTAGAACTAGTTTGTAAGTGTCGTTCGGAATCAGTTTTGCGCAGTGTTGACTGAAACATGGATACCGCACTCATATGGAGTCCGTTTTGGCTCCACAAGTAGTCAAAACGTTTGTGACGACTAGATGATTCAAAGTATTCTTTCATAGCGAACTTTTGGAGAAGTTTTCTCAAGGAGTTCGTTCAGAAACTTGTACAGAAACTTTCTTAATGAGCACTCGACCAACGCCTATCGAGAACATAGAAAAAGTCACAGCTATGGACCTAGTGCATCGTCATAACAAAGGTCTCTTGCATTTCCCTAGAAGTAATTAAATCTCATATGGAGATGTTTAATGAAGTAGAATGGAAAAAATCGAATGCAACTACACTAGAACTAGTCTGTAAGTGTCGTTCGGAATGAGTTTTGCGCAGTGTTGACTTAAACATGGATATCTGACTCGTAGAGAATCCGTTTTTGCTCCACAAGTAGTCAAAACGTTTGTGACGACCAATTGCTTCAAAGGATTCTTTCATACGGAACTTTTGGAGAACTTTTCTTAAGGAGTTCGTTCAGAAACTTGTACAGAAACTTTCTTAATGAGCACTCGACCAACGCCTTTCGAGAACATAGACAAAGTCATAGCTATGGACCTAGTGCGTCGTCATAACAAACGTCTCTTGCATTTCCCTAGAAGTAATTGGATCTCATATGGAGATGTTTAGTGAAGTAAAATGGAAAAAAACGAATGCAACTACACTAGAACTAGTCTGTAAGTGTCGTTCGGAATCACTTTTGCGCAGTGTTGGCTGAAACATGGATATCGCACTCATGCAGAGTCCGTTTTGGCTCCACAAGTAGTCAAAACGTTTGTGATGACTAGATGATTCAAAGGATTCTTTCATAGGGAACTTTTGGAGAAGTTTTCTTAAGGAGTTCGTTTAGAAACTTGTACAGAAACTTTCTTAATGAGCACTCGACCAACGCCTTTCGAGAACATAGACAAATTCACAGCTATGGACCTAGTGTATCGTCATAAAAAAGGTCTCTTGCGTTTCCCTAGAAGTAATTGGATCTCATATGGGGATTCTTAGTGAAGTAGAATGGAAAAAATCGAATGCAACTACACTAGGAATAGTCTGTAACTGTCGTTTGAAATCAGTTTTGCGAAGTATTGACAGAAACATGGATATAGCACTCATACGGAGTCCGTTTTTTCTCCACAAGTAGTCAAAACATTTGTGACGACAGGTGCTTCAAAGGATTCTGTCATAGGGAACTTTTGGAAAACGTTTCTCAAGGAGTTCGTTGAGAAACATGTACAGAAACTTTCTTAATGAGGAATCGACCAACGCCTTTCGAGAACATAGACAAAGTCACAGCTCTGGACCTAGTGCATCGTCATAACAAACGTCTCTTGCATTTCCCTAGAAGTAATTGGATCTCATATGGATATGTTTAGTGAAGTAGAATGGAAAAAAATGAATGCAACTACACTAGAACTAGTCTGTAAGTGTCGTTCGGAATCAGTTTTGCGTAGTGTTGACTGAACCATGGATATCGCACTCATACGGAGTCCGTTTTGGCTCCACAAGTAGTCAAAACATTTGTGACGACCAGATGCTTCAAAGAATTATTTCATTGGGAACTTTTGGATAACTTTTCTTAAGGAGTTCGTTCAGAAACTTGTACAAAAACTTTCTTAATGATCACTCGACCAACGCCTTTCGAGAACATAGACAAAGTTAGAGCTATGGACCTAGTGCATCGTCATAATAAAGGTCTCTTGCATTTCCCTAAAAGTAATTGTATTTCATATGGAGATGTTTAGTGAAGTATAATGGAAAAAAATTAATGCAACTATACTAGAACTAGTCTGTATGTGTCGTTCGGAGTCAGTTTTGTGCAGTGTTGACTTAAACATGGATATCTGATTCATACTGAAAGGATCGATATAGTTGACTAGAGGGGGGGGGGGGTGAATAGGCAACTAACATTTTTTAAATTTTCTTTACCAAATTAAACTTTGCATCAAAGTAGGTTGTCTAGATATGCAACTAGGTGAACAACCTATATGATGCGACAACAACAAGCACACGAGCAAGCAAGGAAAACAACACAAGTAAGCTTGCAAAAGTAAAGGCGCGAGATAACTAAGAGTGGAGCCGGTGGAGACGAGGATGTGTTACCGAATTTCTTCCTTTTGAGGGGAAGTACGTCTCCGTTAGAGCGGTGTGGAGGCACAATGCTCCCCAAGAAGCCACTAGGGCCACCGTATTCTCCTCACGCCCTCACACAATGCGAGATGTCGTGATTCCACTATTGGTGTCCTTGAAGGCGGCGACCGAACCTTTACAAACAAGGTTGGGGCAATCTCCACAACTTAATCGGAGGCTCCGAACAACACCACGAAGCTTCACCACAATGCAGTATGGCTCCGAGGTGACCTCAGCCGTCTAGGGTGCTCAAACACCCAAGAGTAACAAGATCTGCTAGGGATAAGTGAGGGGAATCAAATCTCTCTTGGTGGAAGTGTAGATCAAGGCCTTCTCAACTAATCCCGAGCAAATCAACAAGTTTGATTGGCTAGGGAGAGAGATCGGGCGAAAATGGAGCTTGGAGCAACAATGGAGCTTAGAGGTGGAAGAGGTAGTCAACTAGAGGTAGGAGACGCCCCTTTTATAGCTATGGAAAAGATCCAACCGTTATCCACATGTCCAGCCCGCAACATGCGGTACTACCGCTCCAGGGACGTTGTACTACCGCAAGGCCCCGCGGTACTACCGTGAGGGACCATGGTACTTCTGCGGCAGCAGCAGAGACTAGGACCTGCCTGATTGAGAGCAGTACTTCCGCGAGCGCGGTACTACCGCTCCCCCTTGCGGTACTACTGCAAGGCAGGAAAGTTCTAGTCTACGAAGAGAGCGGATGAATAAAAATACATCCGTGCCTACTTCCGCTGGAAACGAAACAGTGCAAAAATCCGACGCGGTACTACCACTAAGGCGTGGTACTACCGTAACCCAGCTGAACCAGGCCGCGCGCGGTACTACCGTGGAGGCGCGGATGTAAAAAATTACATCCGCTCCTACTACCGCGACGTAGCGGTACTAAGTATGAGGGTCACGGTACTACGACTCCAGGGGAGCAGTACTACCGTGGGCATCCGCGGTACTATCGCGCGGGACGAGCGGTATTATCGTGGGGGCGCGGATGTAAAAAATTACATCCGCCCCTACTACGTACCGAAGCGGCACTAGGCCAGGGAGCCATAGTACTAAGACTGCAGAGGAGCGGTACTACCGTGGGCTCCAGCGGTACTACCGCAGGTGCTTGCGGTACTACCTCTCCAGAGAGCAGTACTACCGCAAGTTCGGCAGTAGCCGCCAGAAAAAGCACAAAGAGGATAACCGAGGAAAGCTCAAAAGTGCAAGGGAAAGGTGGAGGCAAGGAAGGAAACGAGTACGTGATGATTCCACCCGAACCTTTCCGATGCAGACCCCCTCTTAATAGTACGGCTCTCCTACGACTCAAATCCACCAAAAAGAAACGTAGAACAACGCCGTCTTCAATAGTCTTCAAGGGGCACCGAATCGTCTCGTGCCTAGTGATGAAGCGTCTGAGAAACTCAAGGCACATGATTAGTCCGCAAAAGCATTGTCATCAATCACCAAAACACCTTAGGGATAAATATGCCCTTACAATCTCCCCCTTTTTGGTGGATAGATGACAATACGGGATTTGCATAAAAGGAGATAATATTGAGCAAAGGCAAACCCCTCCTCTCTAGAATATAGACGGGCTCCCCCTAGATGTGTGCAATCTAGATGGATGCTTTGGACTGCATAGCACACAAACTAGGATCAACACTCCCCCTATATTTTAGAGACAAAGGCAGGATAACTAACATCTAAGCAAGAGCATAGCACAAAGGTAGCACAATATATCACAAGCTCGCTAAGATAGATAGAGTGCATATGTCTTACACCATATGAAGTAGAGCAACCCAAAGCAACTGAAACGAGGTTCAAACAAGGTTCAAACGAGAAAGCAGCAAACACACCGAACACGAACGACGACACACGACTCGCAAATCCCTACACTCTCCCCCCTTTGGCATCGAGACGCCAAAAAGGCAGAGAGGACACCTACACACAAGGGGTGGCTCAAGCAGGGAACTCATCCCAACGCTCCTCGTCAGACTCCTCGGTGGCAGGGATGGTCTCCTCGATGTCCTCCTTAGAATCAGTCCACCTGTAGCCTTGCTTCTCCATCCACTCGGCCTCTGGAGTGATACGATCCTCAGAACCGCCAGACACGTCCTCGCCATACAGCTGCAAGATTTTCTTGTCCCGGCGGCGACTCTCCTTAGATGCCACGTGAGTCCTGTACTGCCCCTTAGCTTGCATGCAGAAAAGAGTCTTCGTCTTATCCTTCAGCTTCTTGGCCCACGAGGGCATAGAGGAACTATGGGACGATCTAGCAGCACGGGCCTCAGCAACATCCTCTGCGCCAGCATCCTCCTCATCAACAGCACCCCGAGCAGCAAACGCCTCAGCACGAGTAGTAGTGTTGGCCCAGTTGGGTTTGACACAGAGACAGATGGGATCATGTCGAATCCAGTCTGAAGCAAGGAACTCATCACCAGGGAACATCTTCTCCCAAGTCTTCGAGATCAGCAAAAACAGATAGGGCCCATAGATAGGCACCTTGCGGTTGAACACCGCAAACCGAAGCTCACACCACATGATGTGTGAGACATCAAGTGGCTGATTCTGAGGCACACGAGCCTCCTCACACAGGAGCATCATATCCACCATATAGGCATGAACCTTGTCCTTGTCACCAATGCGAGGGAACAAGGAGTTGCGGAAGATGCGATACATGATATCCAGAAAAGAGTTGAGCACCCACGCCGACTTGCCATTGGCAAGCGCCTTCTCAACATAGTATGGCTGAAGCTTGTCCTTGTTGGCAGACTCAGAATTTGCATGGGGGCGAACACACACGGGAGTGTCGAGCCCGTCATCAGGAACCTGGAGCAGATCCATGAACTCCTTCCAAGTAGCAGTCAACTTATGGCCATTGGTCATCCAGGTCATCCTCCGCTCCTCATCAGGGTGAAAGTATACTGAGGAAAAGAACTGACAGATAAGCTCAGGGTCATAGTCAAGGTGAAAAGAGATCACATGTTCAATGCCAAACTGCTCCACCATGTCCAGAGCTTCTCCAAAGTACTCACCATGCTTGTCCTTCCTCAAGTGATGCATTTCTATCCATTTGACATCCACGTAGGTATTCTGCTTGTTCTTGATGACATCCAGATAAGTGAGAGTCTGTTGCTTGTTACAAAATAGCTCACAACCTCTGACAGTAGCACGAGGGTTCACATAAGGGTTGAGCTGCCTGAGACGGACGTACTCAGATTGGGGTATCTCGTCCATGTCCTTAGTGGGTTCCTTGTGCTTGCTAGCGGATGTCTTGACATGGCGCTTGGGGGCAGTGGAGCCCTCTGGTGCTTCACCTGGATTGCGCAGACGCTTGGAGCCCGTGTCACGACTGGGATTGGAATGGCGAGAGCCACCATCTAAGACACAAAACGCAAAACACCCACGAAACGCAAAAAGGATCAACGCAAAGACCACGGCAAAGCACAAGAAGCGCATAGAAAGTATACGTGACAGTTGACATGAGATAAATTGGATCCACGGTAGTACTGCCTGATCCTGCGGTACTAAAATTTTAGTACTGCTCCAAGTTGCGGTAGTACCGTGTGAGGTCACGGTAGTACCGGGGTGGGGGCGGTAGTAAAAATTTAGTGCCGCAGCGAGTGCGGTAGTACTGTGCCAGACAGGCGGGAGTACCGGACAAGCGGTAGTACCGCGCCTGACGGGCGGTAGTACCGCACCGCGTTAGATCCAAACGAAAGTTTGAATCTGAGAAGAACCGCGAAACCACGGCGGTGCTACGGTGATCAAATCTAGCACAGGACAAAAAGACAATTATAATCCCTACGCAATACTACTCTCCTTCATCATACTCTTGCATAGATTTAGCCTAAAAATCTCAAGAACACACAAGTCTTCCCCACAAACCTAGAGGCAAAGAAAACAACAAAAACGAGAGGGAGTTGGGGAAAGACCTTGGTCCATGGCAAGAGCACGTGGTGGGGAACGATCCCACCGGACGGAATCGCAGGAGAGCAGCCAGAGGCGGAGATCCGGCGAAGGACGCCGGCCCCGTTCTTGAGCGAGGGAGAGAGGGAGAGACGAAGTGGGGAAACTGACGAATGGGTATGGGGGAGTTAGAACTCCCCCTGCCCGTCCTTATCCCCACGCGTCTATGACGGCGCAGTAGTACCGCACATCATCGCGGTAGTACCGCTTGGGCGGAAGTACCGCACCGAAGCGGTAGTACCTCTCTCCCAGGCGGCAGTAAAAAAATTACTACCGCGTGGGGGCGGTAGTACCGTGCTCTCCACACGCGGTAGTACCGTAGCTGGCTGTGGTAGTACCGTGAGCTCAAGAAAAAACAAGTTCCAGCACACAAAAAGGAGGTCTTTGCAAGGAAACTTTTAGCACCAGAGACACCACAAGAACTCACACAACCCAAGGCAGAAAGACAATCCATTTTGTCCGCCGCCGACTGTTTGGGTCGACACGAACAAAAGAGTTGGCCCAACGCATCGACCCATTCTCAAAACGCGTCCACGCGGACCTATTTGCGGCCTAAATTTGCGGTTGAAAAGCGTCTACACGGACGCGAAGCGGACTCGCCGTGCGTCCTCTCGGTGTCCGCTGCGTCCCCACCTGGCGGCCGCCCAACTACCGCGACCAGCTTTATTAACGGCGACCGCCCATCACGGGCCCACACATCAGCAACAGGAGTCGGTCTTTTTTAATCCGAGTGTGCGATAGGGCCGTCCTCATTCGCTTCCAGACTCCTCGTCCCCATCTTGCCACCGTTGTGCTCCCCCGCCGGCGACAAAGCCTAGCAAACCCTAGCCACAACAAGCCATCGCAATGGGCCTCTTCTCTGGCAAGGGAAAGGGCCCCGCCGTCGTCTCTCCCCGCCCCCCCCCCCCCCCCCCCCCATCTGTCGTCGTCTTCACGCCGGCCAAGGCAGCGCATCGCCGTCCCACTGCACTAGGTGAAGTGACACTGGGAACACAGTGTCCCCCTCCCCTACCCCGATGTCACATTGCCGTACGACTACCACTTGGATCCGGAGAGGATCCCAGTGCCGGCAGCGTTGCGGGCTCACGCGGAGGAGGTGCAGCGCCGGAGGCAGTTGCTGAAGCTGGAGCAGCGCCGCGACCCAGCCTACGCGTTCGACTCGCCCGCGTGGCAGCGGTGGTTCGAAAGACGGGACTGCGGAGCGGGTCATTCTCCTCCTCCAGCACATGGATCCTTTCACGCAGATCCACCAAAAGCTCACGCATGTATGTACTCGGCTTGGATCAAGCCAGTACGCGCACGGCGACAAAACTGCATCCATCATAAAACTCGTCTTTCCACGCGCGTCGTCGCCCATTAACCAAGACCTGCGTTAGCAAAAAGATGGACGGTGGCTTACCGTCGCCCGTGAGCAAGATAGGTATCTTCGGCCGGGGTTGGCGTCTGTCCACGAAGTCAGGCGGGCTGCTTGGCGCCGCAGCTGCAAAAAACAGCAGGCTTCATAATCCAGGAGGTTCCCGGAGTGGGGGAGAGCTGGAGAGGTATCCTGCCGCTCGCGAATCGAGACAAGGTGGAGGTACTGCTGCACATGGCTGGCAGCTGCAAAAACTGCGGAGGACAGTGGGGTCGTTGGACCGATAGATATCTCTCGGAGCCGCTAAGAGTTGACCATGGTGAAAAGGAGCACGCAGCTAACTCTACAGTACGACAGCGTTAAGCACCATCTCCCGTGAGACCGTGAGTGCCGTCTCTCTAAAAAAGTTTCCCACGATTAGCATTGCCGTCCTGTTGGCTGTTGCCCTTGTCTTTCTTCCTGCGTTTCTCTCAACAAGATTCGGACTAGAAACGCTGGTGCCTCCTTGCTACTCGTTTCAATAACTTGGGTACTCGTCAATGTTTGAAGGCCGTTGCTGATTGTCATTGTTGGTTTACTCACGCATGTACCACGTCCATTGAAATTGCCGTTGATGGCTTGTGCGTTCATAATGGAGTGTATGCATATATATACGCGCTTATGTCTGTACTGATGCTCAAAATAATTTATCGTTGATCGAATTGAAGGTATGTAATCTGTTTTGTCGGATGTGGTGATTCCTTATAATATCTAATAGTTGTGACATGGGAACGGATGTAAAATAGTATAGCTAAATTTAGATAAGTAATTGCCAAACTTGCATCTATCATCATTGTGCTAATATACGCTAGGCAAAATATAAACATATACTCCCCCGTGCTCAAATGCTAGCTCTGACCTAGGAGCACGCGCCCGCGATCTCCCGTGAAACCCTAGGGATGGCCTCATGATGGAAGGATGCATATGGCCCCATAGTAAAAGCAAAATCATTTTCTCTGAAAAATCATTTTTTCGACGGGCACATGCATAATAACAAATCGTTTACTTCACGAGGACGACAGTCTAGCGGGTCCTCTCTAGGATTGGATCCCAACCCACTAGAATTGTCTTGTTTAAAAACGCACACTTCTAAGTTTTTGTTCTTTATAATATTTTAGGGGGCATATGGACTGTGGGCATGCATGGGGCTGCTCCCACACCCGTCCACCCGCGTGCCAACGATTTTTAAAATGCGGCCGCATGCAAGTTTAGGACATGTGGCTAGGGTCAGGTGAGCGAGTATATGCACGGAAGAATGGATTGATCGAGTGACCCATTGTTGGTATGTTTGCATTAAAGACCTTGTCAAACAGAATAAGAAACGGGATATTCAAGGTGAGAAAAAAAAGACAAAGGTGTTCTTTTTCTGCGGATATTCAAATCGGTACGGTGTCCGGGCTAATTTTGTATCTCGTGAACAAAAAAAATGCTAAAAACATTGAAAATATTAAAAAAAACACAATTTTTGTTAGGTCGAAGATGTTCCTATGTGTAACGTTTATGCCAGATGATTTTCAGCTTGGGTCAGATATCCAATGCCCTCAGGGAATATGAGGACGCATGAGACAACTCCCACAGTTTGCCTGATGATATCCGGGCTAGGCGCAAAGCCCGGATTGCAACCGGAATCCTCGGAATCCGGGTGGCCACGGTAGGTATCTACCTCCAGGCCGCCTCGCAATGACACGCGGCCGCGCCGGCGAATGGGCCCACGGCTTATCGAGCCACCAGAAGGGATCTGCCTTGTGGAGAAAGACGTGGAAGGGATAGGTCACCCGCGCATCTCGCACAGAAATCAATTCCTCTGGATTTGTTTAGTTTCCTCCATATTCAACCGTCGACACAGAGGCGCTGCAGTCATTAGACCTATTTCACAGGAACAACAACCAAGTGGTGACCAAAGTCTTGCCTATCACAACAAGTTGGCAGCCCAAGCTAGATATTCATCTCCCACCTCTTTCTCGGGGGGAACCAGCACGTAACATTTTCGTTTGTATCCTCAGTGATTGATGTTGGTACGTTCGAAGAAAACAACTTTTTTGCTATGATGTACCATGTTAAAATATTATTCTTTTTTATGCCAACGCAAATTATTTTGCTCGCGCTACATTTTTTTTTCCATCATTTATGTTTTTTGAAAACTATTTTTCTTTTCTCAAAAGTAAACACGAACTGATTGGTTATGTTTTTTCTTCTTTTTCCGTGTGATGAGTATCTCTGTTTTTTTACCCGGGAAGAGGACCAGAAGGAGTGAGAGATGCAATTACAACATTTATTTTTTATGGCAACAAATTTCTTTTTGTGTCACCCATATAAGTAAGCAACCCAACCAAATAAACCAACACATGTGTTTTGATGAATCTGCGTGAATTTTTGAACCACGTATGAGTGTTAGTTTTCAGGATTTCGTGCAGCCCCGAAACCCTGGGGTAACATGCCAAACCAAGTTCCGCCACCCCTCAAACCAGTATACCCAAAAACATGGTGTCCATACACACGTTATGGCACTGCTCGTCGCAGAGCTAGTCGAGCCGCCTTTACTTCCCTCTGAGTCGTCGCCATGCACCAAAGACCACCCCCGCCCCTATCCGGTTGTAAAACAAACCAACATGCCCCCCTGTCTCGAATCGTCACCACCGAAACTAACAAGCGCACCCCCCGGGTTGCGGACGTCAAATCCCACATGTATTTAGTCCACCAGAAATATGGAGGGTGGAACACCAAGGAACACGAATTAGATTACACATAACCACCACACCCTTTCTTTTGCAGACGTTCATCACTATAAGGTGGACGTTGCATCCACCAAGACCCATCGACCCCCATGTATGTTTTTTATGATGCGTGCGAGTTAAATTAGATGTTAAAGGACTAGAGATGGATGGAAGGATAGATAGCTAGATATAGCATCACCGCAACACTTACACAAGAACCTCCGTTTTACATTGTCGGAACCATGTACACCCATCTAACATCACCCTTGTGTGTGTGCACGAGAGCCTTCTCCATAAGCTGGTCGTTGCACAAGAACCTTCGTTTCACATTGTCGGAACCATGCACATCCACCCAGAGGCACCCCTATTTTTGTGGACGAGAGCTTTCTAAGTTGGTCATTGCACAAGAACCTCCCTTTTACATTGTTATAACCATGCAATACCCACCCAAGGGCACCTTTTTTGTGCACGAGAGCCTTCCCTATAAGTCAGTCATTACAAAAGAACCTTTGTTTTACATTGTAATGCCATGTCAGTTTTCCAATTGGTTCCATAACCCATTCACAACGTGTCTTCACATCGTTAGATTATACTTGCTTGAGCATTGGCCACAGGCGCCTTGTAAGTTGGTCATTGCACAAGAACCTCCGTTTTACATTGTCGGAACCGTGCATATCCATCCAATGGCACCTTTTTTCTGTGCATGAGAGCCCTCTCTATAAGTTGGTCGTTGCAGAAGACCCTCAGTTTTACATTGTACTACCATGTCAGTTTTCCAATTGTTTCCATAACACATTCACAACGTGTCTTCACATCGTTAGATTATACTTGCTTGAGCTTTGGCCACGGGTGCTGAGCCCCCTCCCTTTGCTGGTATAGGGTCATGATGGAAATATGCCATAGAGGCAATAATAAAATGATTATTATTATATTGTATCATGATAAATATTTATTATTCATGCTAGAATTCTATTGACCGGAAACTTAAATACATGTGTGGATCCATAAACAAATACCGTGTCCCTAGTGAGCCTCTACTAGACTAGCACGTTGATCAAAGATGGTTAAGGTTTCCTAACCATAGACATGATTTGTCTTTTGATAACGGGACACATCATTAGGAGAATGATGTGATGGACAAGACCCATCCGTTAGCTTAGCATATTGATCGTTCAGTTTATTGCTATTGCTTTCTTCATGTCAAATACTTACTCCTTTGACTATGAGATTATGCAACACCCGGATACCGGAGGAATACCTTATGTGCTATCAAACGTCACAACATAACTGAGTGATCATAAAGATGCTCTACAGGTATCTCCGAAGGTGTTTGTTGAGTTGGCATAGATCGAGATTAGGATTTGTCACTCCGAGTATCGGAGAGGTATCTCTGGGCCCTCTCGGTAATACACGTCATAAGAAGCCTTGCAAGCAAAGTGACTAATGAGTTAGTTGCAGGATGATGTATTATGAAACGAGTAAAGAGACTTGCCGGTAACAAGATTGAACTAGGTATGAAGATACCGACGATCGAATCTTGGGCAACTAACATACCGATGGACAAAGGGAATTACGTATGTTGTCATAAGGTTCGACCAATAAAGATCTTTGTAGAATATGTAGGAACCAATATGGGCATCCAGGTTCCGCTAGCGGTTATTGATCGGAGAGGTGTCTCGGTCATGTCCACAAAGTTCTCGAACCCGTAGGGTCCGCATGCTTAACGTTCGTTAACGATATAGTGTTATATGAGTTATATGATTTGGTGATTGAATGTTGTTCGGAGTCCCAGATGAGATCACCGACATGACGAGGAGTCTCAAAATGTGGACACCAGAAGTGTTTCAAAGGGTGCCGGGTACTTATCGTGTCATTGGAAGGTGTTCCGGGCACCCCCGGCAAAAGCTATGGGCCTTATGGGCCAAGTGAGGGAACGCACCAGCCCACAAGGGGTTGCTGCGCCCCCCATAGCTGGACGGCCCTAGGGAAGAAGGAAAGTGGAGACTAGGTCTCCCCTTTCCTCCCCCCTCCTCCTCCTTCCTTTCCCCTTTGGGGAAATATGGCACGGGGGGCGCAGGGCAAGGCAGGGCCCTAGGGGGCGGCAGCCAGCCCTAGGGCGCGCCTGGCCGCCTCCCCTCCCCTCCCACCAATATATATATGGAGAGGGGCGCCACACAAGGACACACCATTTTCTTAGCCCTATGCGGCACCCCCGTCCACCGTTTACTCACTCGGTCATATTTTCGTAGTGCTTAGGCGAAGCCCTGGGGAGATCACATCACCATCATCATCACCATGCCTCGTGCTGTCGGAACTTATCTACTACCTCGCTGTCTTGCTGGATCAAGAAGGCGGAGAACGTCCCCGAGTTGAACATGTGCAGAACATGGAGGTGTCGTGCGTTCAGTACTTGGTCGGTTGGAGAGCGAGAAGTTCAACTGCATCAACCACGTGTCAAACGCTTCCGCTTATGGTCTACGAGGGTACGTAGACACACTCTCCCCTTCTCGTTGCTATGCATCTCCATGGATAGATCTTGTGTGTGCGTAGAATTTTTTTTGTTTTCCATGCAACGTTCCCCAAGAGGTCAGTGGTGAAAGAGCCCCTTCACAAAGCATATTATGCATTCTCATAACAACCGACATATGCCATGTCATCGCATCGTTAGATCACACATAACCACCACACCCTTTCTTTGCGGATGTTCATCAGTATAAGGCGGACGTTGCATCCACCAAGACCATTCGACCCCGTGTATGTTTTTTATGATGCGTGCACATTAAATTCAATCTTAAAGGACTAGAGAGGGATGGAGCGATAGATAGCTAGATATAGCATCACCGCAACGCTTACATAAGAACCTCCATTTTACATTCTGGGGACCATGCACACCCACCTAACAACACCCATTTTTTGTGCACGAGAGCCTTTTCTATAAGTTGGTCCTTGCACAAGAACCTTCGTTTCACATTGTCGAAACCGTGCATATCCACGAAAGGGCACCCTTTTTGTGTGCACGAGAACCTTCCATATAAGTTGGTCATTGCACAAGAACCTCTGGTCTACATTGTCGAACCGTGCATATCCATCTGAGGGCACCTTTTTTTGTGCACGATATCCTTCTCTATAAGTTGGTCGTTGCACAAAAACCTCATTTTTACATTGTAATGTCGGTTTTCCAATTGATTCCATAACCCATTCACAACGTGTCTTTACATCGTTCGATTATACTTGCTTTCCAAGCCTGGCCCGTGATGCCGCGCCCACCCGACGCCGGTGTGCTCAGCCCCCGCCCCGCCGCTCAGGGTCCTCTCGCCTCCACTGGTCCGGGCACCTCGATCACGCCTCACCGCCGCTGCGACGAGCTCGCCATCGCCCTCCATGGCCGCTGCTCCATGTGCCCGGGCCTAGCGCCTCACCATGCAAGAGAAGTATGATGCCCTCTGTGCCAACTGCACGTGGACGCTCGTTCCTCGACTGTCGGGCGCCCACATCATCTCTGGCACAAGCTGCGTCCTAATTGCTACCTCGACCGGTACAAGGCGCGGTGGGTTGTCCGTGGTTTCTCCTTGCGCCAGGGGATCGGCTACACTGACAGAGTCTCCCCGGTCATGAAGCATGCGTTGATTCACCTCGTGCTCCAGCTCGTGGATGCTCGGTCATGTCTGGTCCATCAACTCTACGTCAAAAATGTGTTTCCCAATGGCGAGCTTTCCGAGCATGTCTACTACCAACAACCTGCGGGGGTCATCGACGCCTCGCGCCCATCTGATGTCAGCCTCCTCTCCAAGTCTCTCCATGGGCTTAAGCAGGCACACCGCACATGGTTCTCCAAGTTCGCTGGCTGCCTCTCTTAGCTGGGGTTCACAGCGGTGCGCTCTGACGCATCTCTGTTCGTCCTCAAGAATAGTCGTGACATTGCCTACTTATTGCTCTATGTAGATGACATCGTGCTCATGGCATCTTCGGAGGTGCTCCTACACCAAATCATCCGCAACCTTCATGCCGCCATGTCCCTCAAAGACTCGGGGCCCCTCAAATTCTTCCTCGGCATCCAAGTACAGCAATCTCCTCGTGGGTTTCTTGTGCACCAAGCACAGTACGCCGAAGAGCTTCTTGAGCGTGCGGGCATGACCTCGTGTCACCCCGTCCGATGGCCGTTGACACCAAGGCCAACGTATCTATTGCCGCTGGCGAGCCGGCTGACGCCGTTGCCTTATATCGCAACATCACTGGTGCTCTCCAATACCTGACACTCACACGCACGGACCTGACACACTGGGCCATGGTCAACGACATATTGTGCTATGTCCGCAACACTACTTCCCGCGACATCTCCATTGCTGCATCCTCATCGACCAAGCTTGTCGCCTGCACCGACACTGATTGGGCCGGCTTCCCGGACACCCATTATTTGACCTCAGGATACTGTGTCTTCCTCGGTGACACTCATTTCTTGGTCCAACAAGAGGCAGCCTACAGCCTCTCGTTGAGTGCCGAAGCTGAATATCTAGTCGTGGCCAATGCGGTTGTTGAATGCTGTTGGGTGCGTCAACTTCTCCGAGAGCTCCACTCCGATCTGGGCAAGGCTGCGGTCGTTTTCTGCGACAACGTATTCGCTGTTTATCTCTTCTAGAATCCAGTACATCATCGTCGAACCAAACACATTGAGCTTGATGTGCACTTTGTATGCGAGAAGGTTGCGCTCGGCCAAGATCGTGCTCATCATGTACCAACCAACAAGCAATTGACGGATATTATGACGAAGGGGCTCCCTAATGCCACGTTTGCTGATTTTCGCTCCAGTCTGTGCGTCGTCAACACCGCCACCGGGGATGTGTTGGAATCATGCATCCACACATGCATCACCGACGTGACCAAGTCCCTCCTGTAACTGCTTGTGTCACTCTCTCCATCACGATCGCATGCAGCTAGCTAGTAGGGACGTTGGTTAGTTAGTTAGGCCTCGCACGTTGTGCTTCGTATATAATGTAAGAGCATCTACAGTCACGTATAACAAATATGGCCCCTCGAACGCACGGGGACGCGCCCGGGCGCGTCCGCTGGCGTGACCAGGCACGCCTCAAATTTCACTTCTTGCATCCGGACATCTCATACTAGATTCTTATATCCATACAAAGACATGCAATAGAAGTAGAACCTAAGTACTACATCGATCCTAGCTACTCCTCGTCAGAGATCACGATGATCTCCATGCCCGGCTCCGGCAGCATGGTGGCAACTGCAGCTCCGGCGCCTTCGGCCTCCTTTGCCTCTATCTTCGCGTCGAGTTCGGCGAAGAGCGCGTCGGACTCTGCCTGCTCCCGCCGGAGGAACGCCCGGTTGGCCTCCACATAGGCCTCATCCTGGATGGACTCCAGGATGGCCTGCTACTCCACCATCTCGTCGGACTGGGCGACGATGAACTCCGCCTCCGCCGCTCCAAGTTGAAGGCCGGCACCTGCTCATCCGGCTCCTCCGGCTTCTCCACCTCCGTCGGAGCCATCTCCTCCTCCTTCTCTTTCCCCGGCTGCTCTTCCTCCTCCGGCTCCAGCGAGTCCGGAGGCAGCCTGACAGTGATGCGGGCAGCACGCGCGACTTGCCTCGCCCGGACCTCCTGCTAGATCTCATAGTAGAGCTCCGGCTTTAGCATGGCGTAGTAGGTGATCTTGCTCCGGACCATGGCGGAGTGTCGGGGCGTGGGCGAAGCGTCTGACCGTGGACAAAGTGCCGGAGCAGGAGAGGGCAGAGGTGGATGGGCTGGGACTAGCGGTGCGAACAGGGGGGGGATGGGTTAGGGTTGCGGGATGCCGGTCAGCTTAAATAGCCAGATTTGGTCTTGCGCGGCGAGCCAGAGCGGCACCACGCGGCGTTCACACCAGGCGATGGACGCGGCGTCTGTCGGATCACCGGGTTTCCGGACGTTTTTGCGTTGGACCCCGCCGTCAGAGCAACGTGATGGGCGTGCCCACACGCGCCCGGGTGCCCCATATCTGCCTCATATTTGGGCTAGATATGGGGTGTTGGTCAGCTCTGGTGTTTGAGGGCCGTTTGAGGGGCCCATCTAGGTCAAAAAATTATGACCGGCGGCCTGCCCGGGCATACGAGACGAGTTTAAGAGGTCTGGTTGTAGATGCTCTAATCTCTGTGAATGAATACAAGTGTGGATTGCACTAGGGCAAAGTCTGCTCCCCACCGACCAAAAAGGCATTCGTGACTGATGGAATCCCGGGGTCAGAGGTTCCTGAGGCTCTTTGTCTGCTTTCCCTTGTACCTTGTCAAGATGACGGAGGAGGCCAGCCCGTGCTCGGAATCACGGGCGGCTTTACAGATAAGTGCGACCCTTTTGTGTACGAGGCCGAGAATTTGTTGGTTTACCAAAGCCCAGATAGCTGTTGAAGATCGACGAACTTCGTTTGTTCGTAGGGCAGCGGCACACAGCTAGCAGATCTAAGGTATGACCCTCTCCCCCTAGAGTTTATGATAGAACAAGTGGAGGATTCCTGTCCGAGCCGCTGGAGCTATCATGAAGTGACGCGCAGTGTCGTTCTATTTCCTAACTGGATCATATTTGCATTCGCTTTTTTAACCTCACCAGTTTATTTACAAGTTTGTTACGTATCCATCGATAATCTCTAACCTTGTACTCACGCATGGCCTTATAGAAAAAAACTTGATACCTAAATTATCATTTTGTCCGCTGCGCCGCGCAACGAGCTATCGAAAAAGGCACTACAGAATCTGTAATGGTGAATCTTCTTCTTCTTTTTACATAGGAGGCGGATTTGTGGTCTATGGGACATCTACATCCTATATTTTTGAAAATATTTTTGAAATTAGTAATCCAACGGTGCGGATCTCGACGCGCATGCACGGTTCCGATAGCCACCACCCTAGCTAGTGTGGATAGCAAATCAATGCTATATATATATATATATATATATATATATATATATATATATATATATTAGCAGAATAAATATTCTGATAACACTTCCGCACTGCACGCTCAACGCAAGTGCACATCATTCTTTAAACCAAGTGTGCTGCAGTACTCACATGAGTGAACTTCTTGTCGGAAAAAACTACACGCGTTGTTTTTTTGGTACTGTTTTCGCTCTAGTTTTTTAACCATTTATCGGAATGAGGCGTGTAATATAGCGTTCAAAAGCTATGGATTAGGCGCAACTTCGACATGTTGAACACTTTTCGAGATTCCACATTTAAGAGCAGTTTTGAAAAAGGTGCGGCCCATGACGAGTGGCAGCAAGCGTTTTTTCGCGATTTCTTCTAAACTGCTCGTCGAAACGAAGCAAATGATACACCATTGGAAAGATATCCTCGAGGCACATCTTTTTCATATCTATTATTTTCTCTAATTCGTTACGGTTTAATAGCAGTTTCAAATTTACTAAATCGCGGAATTCTGTTTTTCATTTTTTTTAAAAATTTCGCTACTTTTTCGCTCCAGTTTTCTAACCGTTTGTTGAAATGAGGCATATGATACGCCGTTGGAAAGCTATGGACGAGGCGCAACTTTCATATGTTGAAATGTTTTTGAGATTCCTTACGGTTTTAGTTAATTTTGAAAATCGTGCGGCTGACGATGAGAGAGCAGCGGCTGTTTTTCGTAAAAAATTTACCAACCGCTGGTCGAAATGATTCAAAGTATACGCCGTTGGATAGATATCGACGAGGCGCAACTTTTCCATGTAGAACACCATCTCTAATTCCTTACGGTTTAAGAGCATTTTTGATTTTACAAAAATGCAGACACTGTTTTTTGTGACACCAAAATCGCCGTGTTTACTGCATCAGACACATGAACGCACTGCTTGAGATTGAAAACCGCACTGCATCAAACAGTCAAGTGAACTTCATGAATTCTTTTGTCGGACGTAAACTTTCTCACACGAGTTTTTGTTGTCTTCGTTTCAAGATTTTTTATGAATAAGAGTGGACTACAAAGACGAGGAGAAGTGAAACGCGACATTTGTCAAAGTGAACAGCATTACTATTTTATTGTTTCGCTAATTTTTTCACATTTTTCGTGCTAGGCGCCAGTGAACAACATCACTCTCAAAAGTGAACCACATTCGAGGACCAAACGCACTGCTAACGTTGATATGGTCAACTGAATTTTTGTTGATGTGGTCAACTAAATTTTAAAAGACAGGAAACAAATTACAGTTCATACAAAGGGGCACTGAGTACACAAATTGTAGTGAACTACTTTTTTTGTCTTGTTGAAAAAATATATTCAAGAATCGGTGGTACTGCAATTGGGAGACTAGGGAACTACACCAAAATACACATGAGTTTTTGAACATGCTGGCCCGCACATCTAAGCACACGCACAAAATTCACACCATCAAACAAGAGAAACGAACTGCATAGGAGCCAAAAAACTTCAGTGTTTTGTGCGAAAGCATCTGAAAAAGGGACTCCCCGAACTGCACACCATAATGCGTGCCACGGCTAGCTTGAACAACAGCTGCACCTGCACCCGCAATGAGGGACTGCAGCCGCACGCAAAAAAGACCGCAAGTGCACGAGCACTGAACCGCTGCACGCATGTCTTCTGCTGCGAGCGATGGGGGAATCACACACTGACTCATGGTGCTTTTGCTCATGGTGCTTTTGGCTGCCATCAGAAGAACTGCACATGGATTTTTATTTTTGCCACCGAAGGCTTTGGTCTTCCAGAGAGGACGAAGTCAAAAGTCAGGAGACTTGGAACGACATTAGAGCCGTGACCGACGGGGAATCACACATGCACTCGTGGTGGTCATCCTGCTCCCATCGCGGTGGCCATGGATGAACCCAGATCAGGGCACGACGCACTGCTCGCGGGATCTGGTAAAATTGCAGATGGAAATCCAAAAAAAGGGGGGGTGGGAATTGTTCTAAACTGCACCGCACGGCGAGGCGCACTCCACCATGTGTCCCCGACGAACCGCTCCACACGGCGAGGCACACTCCACCATGCGTCCCCGACAAACCGCTCCACACGGCGAGGTGCACTTCACTGTAGCACTACATAGCAAGGTATTGAGAAGGGAAGGGAGCAGGACAGCGCAGAATGGAGAGCTCCGCCGCGGGACAATTGAAGGGCGGCGAGGCAAGGCAGGGCCATGGCGGATCTGGTCGTGGGGAGGGTGGACCCGGCCGCGGCAACCACCCGGAGGAGAAGGCGCGCAGCGGTAGTGTGAGAGCTCCTTCCCCTGCCGGCGCGGGGTCGGGAGCACCCTGCGAGCACCGGTTGCGAGTGGCTGCGCATCACCAAGGGCGTGGGAGGGGGGGTCATGGATGCCCAAATCCGACGGTGATAGGGGAAATTGGAGGGAGCGCGCCCGGGGGTCGCCCGAATGGCATAGGGAGGGGTGGGTGGTCGAGGCCAGGGTGCATCAGGGCGCCGGTGTGCTGGAGGGAGGAGGAGGAGTGGTGGGAGTGATGGGCCGCGGGGTGGAAGGATTCGACGGAGGGCGACATGGGGTGTGGCGGCGGCTCGGAGGGGAGGGCGACAGTGGTCGGAGGTTGCTCGCCGGGAGGAAGGAGACTAAGGTTGGTCCAGCGCGGCAAGGAAGGATGCAGGAGGGAGAAGATGGAGCGGATCGGGGGAGGGGATGGGGGTCCGTTCGGGTGGTGGACTGTCGGGTGTGGGTGTAGGGGTTATCTGCTGCAGTTCGCTACACGCGTGCGGGACAGTGCTTAAGTGTTAGCAGAATAAGACGTTTTGGGTGTAGAATAAGGTCTTAAGGGTGTTATCATAATAGACCCACCCTATATATATATATATATATAATGATGCTAGAAAAAATGATTAGAACTATCATTGATCAAACTTATGCACTTTGCTAGCATTCACACTTCATAAATTATTTCTTTTATCATTTACCTACTCGAGGACGAGCAAGAATTAAGCTTGGGGATGTTGGTACATCTCTAACATATCTATAATTTATGAAGTATTCATGCCATGTTTATAACAATTTTATATGGTCTTAGTATGATTTGAATAGAACTAACTAGGACTGATGTTGTTTTCAGCAGAACTACCGTGGTGTTGTTTTTTGTGTATAAATAAAAGTTCTCGCAATGGGCTGAAAACTTACAGTGATTTTTTGTGGACCAAAAGAGACCCCCCAAAGATTCGAGGAAGGACCAGAAGCCTCACGAGGAAGCCACAAGCCTGGCAGGCACGACCTCTCCCCAAGTGGCGCCTAGCGAGCTTTTCACTCCCCTGTGGGCCCCCTTGACGTGAGACCGACGCCAAAAATTCCTATGAATACCAAAAACCCCAGAAAGAAACCAAGAACTTCCGCTCCGCCGCTGCAAGCCTCTATACCAAAGAGATCTCATTTGGAGGCCTCCTCTGGCACCCTGTCGGAGTGGGAAACCGTCACCAGATGCCATCTTCATCATCCTGGAGGTCTCCGTGACAAGGAGGGAGTAGTTCACCCCGAGGCTGAGGGTACGTACTAGTAGCTATGTGTTGATCTCTCTCTCTCTCTCTCTCTCGTGTTCTTGATTTGGCACGATCTTGATGTACCGCGAGCTTTGTTTTTGGATCATATGGTGTTTCTCCCTCTCTATCTTTTCGTGGTGAATTGAGTTTTTGCCTTTGAGGTTTCACTATTATCGGGTGGAATACTTGTTGGATTTGAGAACACTTGATGTATGTCTTGCATATGAATACACATGATGATAATGGGGTATTATATTAATTCACTTGATGTATGTTTTGGCACTCAACTCGCGGATTCCCGATGTGACTTTGGGGTAATAATCTACGCATAGGGGTTGATGCATGTTTTTGTCCTAGTTTCTTCGATACAAATCTTTGGGCACTCTTTGAAGTTCTTTGTGTTGGATTGAATATTATGAATCTGAAGTTGTTTGATGCATATCATATAATCAACTCATAGATACTTGTGGTGATATTGGAGTATCTAGGTGACATTAGAGTTGGTTGATGTGTATCGTATGGTGTTATTTTAGTACAAACTCTAGGTCTATTTGTGACACTTATAGGAATAGCTCAATAGATTGATCGGAAATAATAACATTGAGGTGGTTTCGTACCATACAAACAATTTCATCTTATGTTGTCTGCTTGATAAGAACTTTGGAGTGACACTTGGTTGCACGTTGAGGGATTGTTATATGATTCAATTATGTTAGCGGTATTGAGAGATTGCACTATGGAAGTATGACCCCTAGGCCTTGTTTCTAAGAATTTGCAATACCATTTGTGCTCACTTTTACTACTTGTTACTTTGCTGTTTTTTATTTCCGGATTACAAAAACCTATATCTACTATCCATACTACACTTGTATCACCATCTCTTCGCCGAACTAGTGTACCTATATAATTTGCCATTGTATTGGTGTGTTGGGGACACAAGAGATTTCTTGTATTTGATTCCAGGGTCCCACGAATTGATAAACCTTATGTTATCCACTTGAGGGGAAATTGCTACTGTCCTACAAAACTATGCGCTTGGAGGCCCAACATGAGTCTACAAGAATAAGTTTTGTAGTAGACATCAATATGTTACTTGCCCGAGATTCGATCGTTGTTATCTCCATATCTAGTTTAATCTCGTTATCGGCAAGTCTCTTTACTCGTTCCGTAATACAAGATCACGTGACTAAACTCATAGTCACATGAAGCTTCTTGTGATGTTGTATTAGCGAGAGGGACCAGAGATATTTTTACATCACACGGGGTGACAAATCCCAATCTCGGCCCATGTAACTCAATAGACACATTCAGAGATACCAGTAGAGCATGTTTTCACCCAGTTACGAAGTGATGTTTGATAGCACACAAAGTATACCTCTGGTATCCGGGAGTGACACGATCTCATGGTCTAAGGAATTGATACTTGACATGAATAAAGTTGTAGCAAATAACTAAGTGATACGATCTAATGCTAAGCTTACAGTTAGGTCTGTCCATCACATCATTCTCCTAATGATGTGATCCCGTTATCAATTGAAAACTCATGTCTATGGTTAGGAAACCTTAACCATCTTTGATCAACGAGCAGTCTAGTAGAGGCTTACTAGGGACACAATGTTGTTTATGTATTCACACATGTATTTAAGATTTTCGGTCAATACAATTCTAGAATGGATAATAAACATTTACCCTGACCAGAAAATATGATAATAACCATTTTCTTATTGTCTCTAGGACATATTTCAAACACACTTTGCTCACGTGACTAACTTGCATTCACAACTCCATAAACCTCGATAAGAGGCAATGGCCATTTCCTATGCTCACTGTGGTATCGATACTCTTACTTACAAAAAGATACAACTAAACTCTGTGCACTTGTAGATCATCAGTAGCCACACTGCCTCCCCCAATTTCAGCGCATAAGTCTCCTCCTGCAGCTAGCCGACTAGGTCCTAGAAGTCCGCGAGCATTGTCTCCACATCGACAGTAGCAGCCGACGGCATGGAGTGCTGCTAAGATCAAGCCGACCACCTCGAGGAAGATGGTGCTAGTGACTAAGGTTGCAATGTCAAGGCCCTGCAACAAATGAACCAATAGCTAGTAGCAAGCTCCATGTATTAGTAATTCGTACAACTAGCTCATATGTCCAAGAGCTCTTAGGCTTAAAAGTTCTTCATTGATTCTGATGAGATCTCCTTCGCTTAGTTCGCCTTGGGTCAAACGGAAATGGCTTGGTCCCTAGTCACACCCCCCTTAGCACCTCCATCCTCATCCACTGCAACTCGAATTCCGCCTATAGCTCTGGCTTGGAGAATGATCACAACGTATGTGATGCTCACCTCGGAGTGTCGGCTGCAGCTCCTAGAGCAGATTCGAGTCCGGTGCACTGCTTGGATTGCAGCTAGCCTGCCTTCGAACTCGCCGGAGCATGAGGAGGACAGGAGGTGAGGAAGAGCCGGCACTTTCGGCCACGGAGTATGAGCTGCCCAAAGAGGAGGAGGCGGAGCAGACCATCCTAGACTCCATCCGCTAGGAGGCGAAGGTGGAGGCAAACCATCACTACCTCCGTGAGTCACGTGTGGAGGTGGACGCAATCTTCGCGGACGTGGAGTCCAGCGAGGAGTCAGAGCCACCTATGGCACCCATCCGCCAGGTTGCAGGCCCGTCTGGCATTGCCAACATGAAGGTGGTCGAGATCTCCAATGACTAGTAGAAGTAGGCTAGGTTTATCTCAACGATACTTATTTTGGGACGGAGAGAGCAATATTTAGTAGTACAAAGACTTTATGTGGTGCATGATCTAGTATGAATTTCAGTAATGATGTTGAAGGTATATGGTTGCAATGGACAAAAAATGAGTGCTGACGAATCACTCTCCGCATATGTGCCAGCTTGGTGGTGGATTTTTTTGGGGGGGTAGGGGTGGATTTTTCTACGTAGTTGCAGATGCTCGCGCTTAGAGCATCTCCACTCGCGCCCCCAACATACCCCCCAGGGCTCTTTTTTAGCGCCGACGCCGAAAAATTGGCCCAGTCACGTACGCCACCAGGGCCTTCTTTATCGTCGGTGTGGGCCAAAATAACAGTCGGCAAACCCGAGCCGAACCCAAGCCCCCGGGGGTCGTCTGGGGGCGCCGACCGAAGAGAAAAGGCGTGTGGGTCCGCTCTGTTGGCGAGAGAAGGCCCTGTTTCCTACCGACCCCCTGCTTTCCCCCTCCGTTTCCCTCCATTCCCCCCTTCTACCCCTCTTCTCCCCCATTCTCCTCCATCTCCCCTCAATCCAGCCACCATGCCGCCGAAGAAGTACACGGTCCCTCGCGCCGCTACCGATGCCACCAAACCACCGAGCATGTCGAACGCCGGCTGAAGGTGGAGGTTCAGCTCCAGGAGGTTGTCACCACCGACCAGCGGAACAGGCTCAACGCCAAGAAGGCCCGGGACAGGGTGGCGGCTGCGGCGGAGCAGGCGGAGGTGTCTCGCACGGCGGAGCAAGCAGTGCTGTCTCGCGCGGGGATGATGAATCCACCCAGCGGCCACGTCCCCCACGCTCCCTGGAGCCAGCACTACGTCGGGTCGCCGACCGTGCGCGCCCTCGCTTGGCTACAGCGACAACGACGCGCACGGCGGGTTCAACCCCAACATCGCCTTTCCGCATGGCCACCCCGCCCAACGCACGCCCTCACCCGCATTCATCAGCATCCAGTACCCCCCGTACACCTACTCACCGCCGGCTTATGCAGCCTCCCCAATGCCGCCTCTGCGCCGTGGCGCACTGCACTTCTCGCAAGCCCCATCGTCGCATCTCGGCAACCCCGATGCGTTGAAAGCCGACATGGACGACATTATCACGAGCGGCTGGGCCTCAGCCGTCGGCTCCCCCGGGTTCAATGCCCAAGACGATACAATGGACCTCATCGGCGACATGGACGATGAGCTCAACTACGGGAAGGAGGAGGAGGAGGAGTCGGCGCCTGCTCCGGCGAAGAAAGGGAAGAAGAAGAATCGGGCGGCCAGGACTAGCGAGCCGCGCGTCAAGTGGGCGTCCAAACAAGACAAGTGTCTCGACGAAGCGTGGAAGACCGTCTGCCTCGACCCGATCACCAGGACGAACCAGAGCGCCGACACGTAATGGGAGCACATCAAGTCGGAGTTCGACGAGCACAAGTTGGTCGACCCCTACTTCGCCACCATCCACATGAAGCGCGGCTCGAAGGCCATGGCGAACCATTGGGCGTCATCCAAACAGCGTGCAACAAATGGCATGGGTTCGTCGAGGAGGTCGCGGCTCGCCCGGAAAGCGGCGCCAACATTGAGGGTCAGGTATGCACAAACGCCGATCCCTCGCTCATTTTTGCCGTTCGTCGCCGACACTTGTTCCTCGGCGCAGATGGTGCGGATGTTCGCCATGTACTACCAAGACAGCAACACCGACCAAGAGTTCAAGTACCTCCACGTGTTCTCCCGGATCGAGAAGTGCGAGAAGTGGGCGAATGTCCAGCGCACCCTCGCCAAGGCCAAGGAGACGTACAAGCCGGACGCGCCAACGCCAAGCGCGGCCGATGGCCGCCCGGACGGCAACAAACGAGCCAAGTTGGCGAAGGACGCCGCGCCGGCTACCGCTAGGCTGCAAGCGTCCATCGAACAGTGCCTCAGCGAAGCCAAGACCCGCGCCGCCCAAAGGGAAGAGAAAACCGAGGCGCCATGGTCGGCGTTGATGACGAACAGCGCCATCAAGCTCGACCTGCTCCAGACCAACGTCGCCGCGAAGAAGAGGAACACCGACCTGGCATTCCTGATGGGGGGGAGGACATGTCGACGATGGACGAGCAGGTCAAGGCGTGGTACCTGGCGGAGTGTGGCCTCATCTTGAACTAGATGCCATTGGCGGTCGTGCCAACTCCCACGCCGAACCCAACGCCGCCGCCAAGCTCGAGTGATGATGCCTCCATGACGCCCATCAAAGAAGCCGAGCCGACGCCAACCAGCCCGCACACGCCGACTCCTGCCAGTCCAACGCCGGAGGTCGACGCCACCGTTTGATGCATTGCCTATGCGTCCTTCCTTTTAAACGCCGAACTTTCGAGTTATTGATCGCCAAACTGTGGCAAGGTAATCGCCGGACTTGTGGCATTTTTTGGGTAGCGGGAATGAAAAGTTTGAATTTATGACGTCTTTAGGGGCGGCACCTGGGGGCGTGGCTGGAAACTAGATTGCCCCAAGGGCCAAAAAAGCGCCGGCCGAAGGGTCAAAATAGCGCCGGGCGGTGCGTTGGGGGCCGAACGAGCATAGATGCTCTTAGTCATGCATGTCGCCCCTGATCATATTGTTGACACCAGATTTTGGCACGGTCAAGACCTTATTTAAAATGACATCAAGTGGAGAAGATCTACATGAGAGAGTTCCGTATTGTTGATATGAACGTCTTTGAAGTTTGGGCCATCGCCGTCCAATTTCATCCCGATAGCGGAAACTATGCTCAAAGTACTAAGATCTTATATTCAGAGTACAGTTTGGCGGACTAAGACCCCAATAAGACCTCAAATGGAAAAACTTTCTACACAGGTTGTCTTCGTCTTGTCGAAACGGTCGATTTTGATATAAAAATCGTCTTAATCCGAGGTCGTATGCAACCTATGGAGGCAAAACAAGGACAGAAACAGAAGCTGCAGAGTCATTTTGGACGGACCGAGTTGGTTGACTCGGTGAGACCGAGTTGATCTGAGAAATTACAGAAAGTTACAGAAAGTTGGCAGCGCTCACTCGGTGGGACCGAAACAAACTAATCGGTGAGACCGAGTTGATCCGGGAAATTACAGAAATTTACAGAGAGTTGGCTACGTTCACTCGGTGGGACTGAAGTAGACCAATCGGTGAGACCGAGTTGATCCGGAAAATTGCCAAAGATTCTTGTCTGAGTTAGGTTAGGGTTTTTGACGTTTTGGATGGTTTTTAGTCCTTTTCTTGTACAGGAAGTCCAGCCGCCTCATAAATAGATGAGAGGAGACGGCCGATTGAACAACACACAATCGACAAATCAATATACTACTTTTTATCCTAGTTTTTACATCTCTCCCTTGTTCTTTCTCTCTCGTTCTTCGTTCGTTCTTCGTGTTGAAGGGCAGCGATCCTCGAGGCTCTAGGGGCGAGCAAATCGACCTAGGGCAGCCCATAGCCGCCGCGCGTCCAGACAAGGTCCCTCTCGGGCGCTTGGGGTTTCGGGTCCTGAAAAGCACCCGCCGGATTGCTTGTGTACCACGCTTCCGGACGGGTCTCCTTCAACGTGAGCTGCGGTGCATCACCCTTGGCTTTGGAGGTACACGGTGACGTGTTCGTGTGCGAACACACTTTTTGGCAACTCCACTGGGGATGAAAGATCAAGAATCATCATCAACCATGTCTAATCTCCCCAAGCCCTTAGAAGTTGACGCCGATAACATCATTAAGCCCGGTCTTGATGAACTATCGAATGAACATCGCCAAGCCTACGAAGCGCGCAAGAAGCAGCGTGAAGAGGCTTTTGAGGCGCTCAAGAAGAAGCGCGAGGAGGAGGATTTGGAAGCGTTCTTTCAAGTTTCAAGAAGGACCGTCAAGGCAACATCACTCCGGTTGGAAACATCAATTTTCCTCCCCTCATCGACGAACACTGTGAGTAAAGTTTTTTCTCTGGAGCAAGTGGCTGTGATTGAAAGTCTTGTTAGCAAGGGTAATGTGATGGCATACAATTCTTTTGTGGCTAGAGCTAATGCTCAGAAAAATATGCCTCCGTCATCTAGTGGTACTGTTGGTGTATCTGAAAACGCTAGTCCAACTTTACCTATTTCATCGGTGCCTCCTATACAACAACAATATAGTATGCCGTTGAATTTTTACCCTAGTAAAACCAACCAGATTATGACTACACCTACATACCCTAATCCTATTATGAGTGTGCCCAATTCGGCGTCATGTCGGTGTACTAAAGTAGGGGTACCTTAGTACCCCGAACTTGTGCACGGGCAGTCGCAGCGTCCCGCAGCAAGGCTTGCCGGGCGTCCGCCAAGACCCTCCACTATTCATATTACTTCCATTCAAGAACAAAGTGTTAACCGAGAAGACAAGGCCCCGGCAAGAGAAGCTTGCCGGGAAGGACAAGACCCCGGCAAGAGGAGCTTGCCGGGAAGGCCAACCAAGGCACTTCAGAAAACTTGCCGCGACGCACCGCGCGTCTCGGCAAGACCCGACGAGCGGCAAGCTTGCGGGTGCGACAAGATAGAGACCGCGGCAAGGCACTTGCCGCGGCGAAGCCACCACTCTGCACCCATGCTCCAGCGCATCCGACGACGTGTCGCCGCAGGATCGCTCTTGGTGCACGTGGCGGGTAGCTGCGCAGCCAAGCAGTGCGAGGTGGCAAGAGAAGATGACGAGGAGGCCATCGTGGCGATCGGTGGCACCCCTAACGGTTGCTTCCTGCACTGTTTGGACGACCGGACGGGCATTAAATGCCCTTGTCCCCTGCCATCAGAGTTAGGTAGGGGGAACTGTTGATAGCGGTTGTACCAACCCGCGTTTTTACTTTTTTACCCCTCTCTCTGCGTTGCCACCTGTCGGTGACCCCTTTAGACTATAAAAAGGAGGCCCATGCGCACGTAGAAGGGGTTCGACTCATTCGAGACTACAGCATACCCACGCTCTCAAGCAAGAACAAATACAAACACAAAGCAGCAGTAGGAGTTTTATCTCTCCGGAGAGCTCCGAAGCTGGGTAAAATCCCTCGTGTGCTTGACCTCGATCTGCTCTTCGTGCGCCCTCCGCTCCCTGCCGGACCGAAAAGGGGCCCTGCCCCATAGGTGCTCATTTCCCCACGACATCTTTGGCGCGCCAGGTAGGGGGGCGTCGAGGTTGTGCGAACCTGATCCGGTCTTCGCGCGCGCTACATCAACACCTTCATCGACATGCCACCGAAGAAGAAGCCTTCGAAGGTGGCCGCTCCGTCCACGTCGATCCCACCGCCGCCGGAGCAAACGGGCGGTGGGGTAGATGCCGGCGGAGGAGCGGGCGCCGACGGTGGGACTCACGTTGTCACCAGGTCCAAAGACAAGGCCCCGCAAGCTTCGGCGTTCGTGCATACACCGCACCCTTCCCAAGAGGTGCAGGGTCGACAACACCATGGTGCTCCTAGCACCGTACTCGTGTTGGAGCAAGGCCAAGCTGGTGGATCTCGGGGCGTTCAAGACTAGCGTGCACGCGAGCATGCTGGCACGAGTGAGGTGCGGTCGCCTGGACGGGGTACTGCTCCTTCCAACCCAGTTGGGAGTCCGAGCATATCCCGCTCCTCGCGCCGCTTGCCGCCGCCGCCGAAGACCCCAGAAGAAGCGTTGGCTCGAGCCCAACTGCTACTGGACTACCCTCCAGTGCCGGACAAGATCGACGACTGGAGGATTACCATTCAGAGCCTCATCGGCTTCGCCAACGCCGACAAGCCCCGGCAACCGAGCACGTCGAAGCCGCGGAAAGACGCTCAGGCGGAAGCCGGTGGCGATAAGACCGGCGGGGGTGCCACCACCGTGCACTCCCCGCCCCGAAGGCCAAGATCGCCGACTTGCCGGGCCAACCTCGACACCGACTCCACTGCATCGTCGGACCCGCGAGCTCGCCGCGATCAACGCCAAGTTCTTCAAGAACGACGACATGAAGACGCTCGCACTCGCATCGAGCGTCGGAGAGAAGCGCGGCGTCAGTCTGATCAGCGCGCTGGGCCCACTGTTGATATGCATGCGCCAGGGGAACCAGGCGACTTGCCGTACACGGTAGGTTGCCCTGCGTTCACTCATGAGCTGCGGCAGGTCCAGTGGCCCAGCACCAAGAACTTCAAGCCAGACGTACCCGAGAAGTACGATGGCAGGATACATCCGTCAGAGTTCCTCAGCGTCTACACTATCGCGGTGCAGGCTGCCGGGGGGCGCGACGAGAAGATCCTCGCCAACTACTTCCCACTGGTGCTCAAGCCCAACGTCAGATCTTGGCTCATGCACTTGCCGGACAACTCCATTTCTTCTTGGGCGGACCTGTGCCATCAGTTTGTCGACGCCTTCACAGGCGGCCACAAGCCCCATGGCCAGGAAAGTGATCTTCATTTGCTTGCCCAGAAGGAAGGAGAACCCCTGCGCAAGTACATACAGAGATTCAGCCAGGTGCAGCGCAACATCCCAGACGTCCACCCTGCCGCAGTTATCAGCGCGTTCCATCAGAACGTGCGTAACCGCAGGATGAGGGAGGAGATGGCGATGTGCAAGATCAAAGATGTCAGCGAACTCTATGCTCTGGCCAACAAGTGTGCTCGTGCTGAAGAGGGGAGGAAACTCCCCGGAGAGAACGCAGGAGCAGAAGGATCTGACAGTGAGGATGCCCCTCCGGCAAAGAAGAACCGGAGGCGGAATAACAGAAAGAGGAAAGCTAAGGATGTGTTAGTCGTCGAGCAGTCTGGCAACGGGGGCGGCGCCGAGAAGGCCAAAGCTGGTGATTCCGGCGAGGCTGTGGTGGCCGCCGACAAGCAGGGCGGCTCTGGCAAGCAGTACTGCAAGATCCATCGCACCAAGGGCCATGACCTCCAAGCTTGCAAGAAAGTTGAGCAGATGGCAGAGCTACAGAAAGCTGAATATGAGCATCGCGACAAGGAGAAGGCCCAGGAAGGTGGCGGAGGATCCGGCAAGAAGCGTCCCGCCCGGGGAGGGCGCCGCGGCAAAGCCAAGCAGCGGCAAGGAGACAGACCTCCCCGTGGCCGCGACAAGGACAAAGACGAAGATGAGGATGATGAGATGGACGAGGATGAGACCGACGAGCAAGAGTTTCAGAAGGCAACGGAGGTTTTGTGCGTTGACGGCGGTGCTTCTCTGCACACCTCGCACCGCCAACTCAAGCAGTGGGTGCGGGAGGTAAATGCAGCAGAACCATCAGTCGAATCGCGCAAGCCCCTAAAGTGGTCCAGCACGCCCATCGTCTTTGATGTTGAGGATCACCCTGATCGCATCACTGCGGTCGGGTGCTTGCCGATGTTGGTTTCGCCAACCATCCGCAACCTCAAGGTCACAAAGATGTTGGTTGACGGCGGGGCCGGCCTAAATCTGATCTCTTCTGCGGTGCTCAACAAGCTCCAGATCCCCGACAGTGAGCTCGAAGAAACTGGTACCTTTCATGGAATCAACCCGGGAAGGAGCAAGCCCAAGGGGAAGATCACACTGCCAGTGACGTTTGGCAGTGAGCTGAATTTCAGGACAGAGAGAGTCACATTCGACGTTGCTGATTTCCCATTGCCCTACAATGGGATACTCGGCCGTCCGGCGCTTGCCAAGTTCATGGCAGCCTCTCACTACGCCTACAATGTGCTCAAGATGCCTGGTCCGATAAGCGTCATTTCTGTCCAAGGCGACAAGAAGGATGCACTTATCTGTACCGACAAGATCTACCGGGAAGCAGCAGCCGCAGCAGAGCGCAAACCACTTGCCGCTAAAGCTTCCAGGGGGAAGAAGAAGAAGACCAAGTCCGGCAAGAGTAGCTCCGATGCCCACTCCGGAAAGCGCACCTCTTTGGAGTGCTGTGCTACCGTCGAGGACGCACCATCGAGTTCCACCGGCAAGTGCAAGAAGGCGAAGACAGCTGCACCAGAGACCAAGAAAGTGGCCGCCAAGGAGGACGGCACTGGTGGTACCTTCACCATCAGTGCCACACTTGACCCTAAATAGGAAAGCGCGCTCGTTGCTTTCCTGCGGGCGAATGTCGATGTGTTTGCATGGCAACCATCTGACATCCCCGGTGTTCCCAGGAAAGTAATTGAGCACCACCTTGCCGTCTGTCCTCACGCGCGGCCCGTCAAGCAGAGAGTCTGGAAGCAGGCGGTGGAACGCCAAGAGTTCATCGCAGAAGAGATCAAGAAGTTGGAAGCAGCAGGCCTCGTCCGAGGAGTACTCCATCCAACGTGGTTAGCCAATCCAGTAGTTGTGCGCAAGGCGAACGGGAAGTGGAGGCTTTGTATTGACTTCACGGATGTTAATAAAGCCTGTCCCAAAGATCCATTTCCCTTGCCGCGCATTGACCAGATTGTCGACTAAACAGCAGGATGTGATCTGCTTTCATTTCTTGATGCATACTCAGGATATCACCAGATCTTCATGGCAGAAGAGGATGAAGAGAAAACCGCATTCATTACTCCATGTGGCACGTACTGCTTTGTATGAATGCCTTTCGGACTAAAGAATGCTGGTTCGACGTTTGCAAGAGTAGTCAGTCATGCTTTTGAGCCACAGCTGCACAGGAATGTAGAAGCATACATGGATGATATAGTGGTCAAGAGCAAAGACAGAGAAACTTTGGTTCAAGATTTGGAGGAAACTTTTGCAAATCTGCGCAAGGTCAACCTCAAGTTGAACCCCGAGAAGTGCGTGTTTGGAGTTCCTTCCGGCAAGCTTCTCGGGTTCTTTGTGTCCCAGAGGGAGATTGAGGCCAACCCCGACAAGATTAAGGCTATCGAGCAGATTGAAGCCCCGAAGCGAGTCAAGGATGTGCGAAGGCTTGCCGGTTGTGTTGCTGCTCTCAGTAGGTTCATCTCTAAGTTTGCTGAGCGCGCCCTGCCATTTTTCAAAATTTTGAAAAAGGCAGGTCTAATGAAATGGACTCCGGAAGTGGAGGCTGCACTACAGGACTTGAAGAGATACCTGTCCTCTGCTCCGATACTTGTCGCACCTAAACCACAAGAGAAGTTGCTGCTGTATCTAGCGGCAACCAATCAAGTGGTTAGTGTTGCGTTAGTAGCGGAGCGGGAGGCAGATGATGAGCCAGCAGCCGTGGCAAGCGAGTCTAGCGACAAGCAGGGGGCTTCTCCGTCAAGCTCTGGTCCCGACAAGGATGAATCTGTGCAACCACAGGCAGAGAAACAGAAGAAGATGGTGCAGCGCCCAGTTTACTTTGTCAGTTCCCTTATGCAAGGGGCTAGATCAAGATACTCTAGAGTGCAAAAGTTGCTTTTCGGCCTTCTCATGGCCTCGAGGAAGCTGCGCCATTATTTTCAAGCACATGAGATCACAGTTGTCACTCGCTTTCCGTTGAAGAGGATATTGCAAAATCTAGAAGCAACAGGCAGGATTGTCAAGTGGGCACTGGAACTGTCAAGCTTTGGCCTCAAGTTTGAAAGTACTTCAACTATCTAGAGCCGAGCATTGGAAGAATTCATAGCGGAGTGGACGCCAACACCTGATGAAGAAACTCCGGAGAAGAGCATCCCCGTCAAGGAAGCAAGCAAGGAATGGGTCATGTACTTTGATGGTGCCTTCTCGCTGCAAGGCGCCGGTGCGGGTGTGTTACTCGTAGCACCCACTGGAGAGCACCTCAAGTACGTGATCCAAATGCACTTTCCCAAGGAGCAAGCAACAAACAATACTGCAGAGTATGAAGGCTTGCTTGCCGAACTCAGGATCGCGGCAGAACTTGGGATCAAGAAGCTTATTGTCAGGGGTGACTCACAGCTTGTTGTCCGCCAAGTTAACAAAGATTATCAGAGTCCGCTGATGGAAGCCTACATTGATGAAGTGAGGAAGCTAGAAGAGCATTTTGACGGCCTGCAGATGGAACTGTTGGAAATATGCCCTAGAGGCAATAATAAAAGCATTATTATTATATTTCCTTGTTCATGATAATTGTCTTTATTCATGCTATAATTGTGTTATCCGGAAATCGTAATACATGTGTGAATAACAGACACCAACATGTCCCTAGTGAGCCTCTAGTTGACTAGCTCGTTGATCAATAGATAGTCATGGTTTCCTGACTATGGACATTGGATGTCATTGATAACGAGATCACATCATTAGGAGAATGATGTGATGGACAAGACCCAATCCTAAACATAGCACAAGATCGTATAGTTCGTTTGCTAGAGTTTTCCAATGTCAAAGTATCTTTTCCTTAGACCATGAGATCGTGTAACTCCCGGATATCGTAGGAGTGCTTTGGGTATACCAAACGTCACAACGTAACTGGGTGACTATAAAGGTAGACTACGGGTATCTCCGAAAGTGTCTGTTGGGTTGACATGGATCAAGACTGGGATTTGTCACTCCGTATGATGGAGAGGTATCACTGGGCCCACTCGGTAATGCATCATCATAATGAGCTCAGATTGACCAAGTGTCTGGTCACGGGATCATGCATTACGGTACGAGTAAAGTGACTTGCTGGTAACGAGATTGAACGAGGTATTGGGATACCGACGATCGAATCTCGGGCAAGTAACATATCAATTGACAAAGGGAATTGCGTACGGGGTTGATTGAATCCTCGACATCGTGGTTCATCCGATGAGATCATCGTGGAGCATGTGGGAGCCAACATGGGTATCCAGATCCCGCTGTTGGTTATTGACCGGAGAGTCGTCTCGGTCATGTCTGCTTGTCTCCCGAACCCATAGGGTCTACACACTTAAGGTTCGGTGACGCTAGGGTTGTGAAGATATGTATATACAGTAACCCGAATGTTGTTCGGAGTCCCGGATGAGATCCCGAACGTCACGAGGAGTTCCGGAATGGTCCGGAGGTAAAGAATTATATATAGGAAGTGCTGTTTCGGCCATCGGGACAAGTTTCGGGGTTATCGGTATTGTACCGGGACCACCGGAGGGGTCCCGGGGGCCCACCGGGTGGGGCCACCTGTCCCGGGGGGCCACATGGGCTGTAGGGGGTGGGCCTTGGCCTTCATGGGCCAAGGGCACCAGCCCCTATAGGCCCATGCGCCTAGGGTTCCCACCATGGAAGAGTCCATGTGGTGGAAGGCACCCCTAGGTGCCTTGGGGGGGAGGGAAACCTCCCCTTGGCCGCCGCCCCCCCTAGTAGATCTCATCTACTAGGGCCGGCGCCCCTCCCCATGGCACCCCTATATATAGTGGGGGGAGAGGAGGGATTTCACACCAGCCCCTGGCGCCTCCCTCTCTCCCCGTTACGTCTCTCCCTCGGAGTCTTGGCGAAGCCCTGCTTCTGTGACGCCCTGCATCCACCACCACGCCGTCGTGCTGCTGGATCTTCATCAACCTCTCCTCCCCCCTTGCTGGATCAAGAAGGAGGAGACGTCTCCCGTCCCGTACGTGTGTTGAACGCGGAGGTGCCGTCCGTTCGGCGCTTGGTCATCGGTGATTTGGATCATGTCGAGTACGACTACATCATCACCGTTCTTTTGAACGCTTCCGTGCGCGATCTACAAAGGTATGTAGATGCATCTAATGACTCGTTGCTAGATGAACTCCTAGATGGATCTTGGTGAAACGAGTAGGAAAATTTTTGTTTTCTGCAACGTTCCCCAACAGTGGCATCATGAGCTAGGTCTATGTGTAGTTCTTCTTGCGCGAGTAGAACACAATTTGTTGTGGGCGTAGATTTGTCAACTTTCTTGCCGTTACTAGTCCTTTCTTGCTTCAACGGTATTGTGGGATGAAGCGGCCCGGACCAACCTTACACGTACGCTTACGTGAGACCGGTTCCACCGACTAACATGCACTAGTTGCATAAGGTGGCTGGCGGGTGTCTGTCTCTCCTACTTTAGTTGGAGCGGATTCGATGAACAGGGTCCTTATGAAGGGTAAATAGAAGTTGACAAATCACGTTGTGGCTTTAACGCAGGTAAGAAGACGTTCTTGCTAGAACCCTAATTCAGCCACGTAAAACTTGCAACAACAATTAGAGGACGTCTAACTTGTTTTTGCAGCAAGTGGTTTGTGATATGATATGGCCAAAGTTGTGATGAATGATGAATGATCTATATGTGATGTATGAGATGTTCATGCTATTGTAATAGGAATCACGACTTGCATGTCGATGAGTATGACAACCGGCAGGAGCCATAGGAGTTGTCTTTATTCTTTTATATGACCTGCGTGTCATTGAGAAACGCCATGTAAATTACTTTACTTTATTGCTAAATGCGTTAGCCATAGTAGTAGAAGTAATAGTTGGCGAGCAACTTCATGGAGACACGATGATGGAGATCATGATGATGGAGATCATGGTGTCAAGCCGGTGACAAGATGATCATGGAGCCCCAAGATGGAGATCAAAGGAGCTATGTGATATTGGCCATATCATGTCACGTTTATTATTTGATTGCATGTGATGTTTATCATGTTTTGCATCTTGTTTACTTAGAACGACGGTAGTAAATAAGATGATCCCTCATACTAATTTCAAGAAGTGTTCCCCCTAACTGTGCACCGTTGCGACAGTTCGCTGTTTCAAAACACCACGTGATGATCGGGTGTTTTATTCAGACGTTCACATACAACGGGTGTAAGACAGATTTACACATGCAAACACTTAGGTTGACTTGACGAGCCTAGCATGTACAGACATGGCCTCGGAACACAGAAGACCGAAAGGTCGAGCATGAGTCAAGATACGATCAACATGAAGATGTTCACCGATGTTGACTAGTCCGTCTCACGTGATGATCGGACACGGTCTAGTTAGCTCGGATCATGTAATACTTAGATGACTAGAGGGATGTCTAATCTAAGTGGGAGTTCATTAATAATTTGATTAGTTGAACTTAATTATCATGAACTTAGTCTAAATATTTTACAATATGTCTTGTAGATCAAATGGCCAACGTAGTCCTCAACTTCAATGCGTTCCTAGAGAAAACTAAGCTGAAAGACGATGGCAGCAACTATACGGACTGGGTCCGGAACCTGAGGATCATCCTCATAGCTGCCAAGAAAGATTATGTCCTACAAGCACCGCTGGGTGACGCACCTGTTCTCCCTGCAGAACAAGATGTTATGAACGCTTGGCAGGCACGTTCCGATGACTACTCCCTCGTTCAGTGCGGCATGCTTTACAGCCTAGAGCCGGGGCTCCAAAAGCGTTTTGAGAGACATGGAGCATATGAGATGTTCGAAGAGCTGAAAATGGTTTTCCAAGCTCATGCCCGGGTCGAGAGATATGAAGTCTCCGACAAATTCTTCAGCTATAAGATGGAGGAAAATAGTTCTGTCAGTGAGCACATACTCACTATGTCTGGGTTACATAACCGCTTGACTCAGCTGGGAGTTAATCTCCCGGATGATGTGGTCATTGACAGAATCCTCCAGTCGCTTCCACCAAGCTACAAGAGCTTTGTGATGAACTTCAATATGCAGGGGATGGAAAAGACCATTCCTGAAGTATTTGCTATGCTGAAATCAGCAGAGGTAGAAGTCAAGAAGGAACATCAAGTGTTGATGGTCAATAAAACCACTAAGTTCAAGAAAGGAAAGGGTAAAAAGAACTTCAAGAAGGACGGCAAGGAGGTTGCCGCGCCCGGCAAGCAAGCTGCCGGGAAGAAGCCAAAGAATGGACCCAAGCCCGAGACTGAGTGCTTTTATTGCAAGGGAAGCGGTCACTGGAAGCGGAACTGCCCTAAGTACTTAGCGGACAAGAAGGCCGGCAAAACAAAAGGTATATGTGATATACATGTAATTGATGTGTACCTTACTAGTGCCCGTAGTAGCTCCTGGGTATTTGATACTGGTGCAGTTGCTCACATTTGTAACTCAAAGCAGGGGCTGCGGAATAAGCGGAAACTGGCAAAGGACGAGGTGACGATGCGCGTCGGGAATGGTTCCAAGGTCAATGTGATCGCCGTCGGCACGCTACCTCTGCATCTCCCTTCGGGATTAGTTTTAAACCTTAATAATTGTTATTTAGTGCCAGCTTTGAGCATGAACATTGTATCAGGATCTCGTTTAATTTGAGATGGCTACTCATTTAAATCCGAGAATAATGGTTGTTCTATTTATATGAGAGATATGTTTTATGGTCATGCTCCTATGGTGAATGGTTTATTCTTTATGAATCTCGAACGTGATGCTACACATGTTCACAACGTGAGTACCAAAAGAAGTAAGGTTGATAATGATAGTCCCACATACTTGTGGCACTGCCGCCTTGGTCACATAGGTGTCAAACGCATGAAGAAGCTCCATGTAGATGGACTTTTAGAGTCTCTTGATTATGAATCATTTGACACATGCGAACCATGCCTTATGGGAAAAATGACCAAGACTCCGTTCTCAGGAACAATGGAGCGAGCAACCAACTTATTGGAAATCATACATACTGATGTGTGCGGTCCAATGACTGTTGAGGCTCACGGTGGCTATTGTTATGTTCTCACCCTCACTGATGATTTAAGTAGGTATGGGTATATCTACTTAATGAAACACAAGTCTGAAACCTTTGAAAAGTTCAAGGAATTTCAGAGTGAGGTTGAAAATCAACGTGACAGGAAAATCAAGTTTCTACGATCAGATCGTGGAGGAGAATACTTGAGTCATGAGTTTGGCACACACTTAAGAAAATGTGGAATAGTTTCACAACTCACACCGCCTGGAACACCTCAGCGTAATGGTGTGTCCGAACGTCGTAATCGCACTCTATTAGATATGGTGCGATCTATGATGTCTCTTACTGATTTATCGCTATCTTTTTGGGGCTATGCTTTAGAGACTGCTGCATTCACTTTAAATAGGGCTCCGTCGAAATCCGTTGAGACGACACCGTATGAATTATGGCTTGGGAAGAAACCTAAGCTGTCGTTTCTAAAAGTTTGGGGATGCGATGCTTATGTCAAGAAACTTCAACCTGAAAAGCTCGAACCCAAGTCGGAAAAATGCGTCTTCATAGGATACCCAAAAGAAACTATTGGGTACACCTTCTACCTCAGATCCGAAGGCAAGATCTTTGTTGCCAAGAATGGGTCCTTTCTAGAGAAAGAGTTTCTCTCGAAAGAAGTAAGTGGGAGGAAAGTAGAGCTTGATGAAGTATTACCTCTTGAACCGGAAAATGGCTCAACTCAAGAAAATGTTCCTGAGGTGCCTGCACCGACTAGAGAGGAAGTTAATGATGATGATCAAGATACTTCTGATCAAGCTCCTACTGAAATTCGAAGGTCCACAAGGACACGTTCCGCACCAGAGTGGTACGGCAACCCTGTCTTGGAAATCATGTTGTTAGACAACGGTGAACCTTCGAACTATGAAGAAGCGATGGCGGGCCCGGATTCCGACAAATGGCTAGAAGCCATGAAATCCGAGATAGGATCCATGTATGAAAATGAAGTATGGACTTTGACTGACTTGCCCGTTGAGCGGCGAGCCATAGAAAATAAATGGATCTTTATGAGGAAGACAGACGCGGATGGTAATGTGACCATCTATAAAGCTCGGCTTGTCGCTAAGGGTTATCGACAAGTTCAAGGGGTTGACTACGATGAGACTTTCTCACCAGTAGCGAAGCTGAAGTCCGTCCGAATCATGTTAGCAATTTCCGCATTCTACGATTATGAAATATGGCAAATGGACGTCAAAACGGCATTCCTTAATGGTTTCCTTAAGGAAGAATTGTATATGATGCAGCCGGAAGGTTTTGTCGATCCTAAGAATGCTGACAAAGTGTGCAAGCTCCAATGCTCGATTTATGGGCTGGTGCAAGCATCTCGGAGTTGGAACATTCGCTTTGATGAGATGATCAAAGCGTTTGGGTTTACGCAGACTTATGGAGAAGCCTGCGTTTACAAGAAAGTGAGTGGGAGCTCTGTAGCATTTCTCATACTATATGTAGACGACATACTTTTGATGGGAAATGATACAAAACTCTTGGACAGCATCAAGGCCTATTTGAATAAGAGTTTTTCAATGAAGGACCTTGGAGAAGCTGCTTATATATTAGGCATCAAAATCTATAGAGATAGATCGAGACGCCTCATAGGTCTTTCACAAAGCACATACCTTGATAAGATATTGAAGAAGTTCAATATGGATCAATCCAAGAAGGGGTTCTTGCCTGTGTTACAAGGTATGAAATTGAGCTCAGCTCAATGTCCGACCACGGCAGAAGATATAGAAGAGATGAGCATCATCCCCTATGCATCAGCCATAGGTTCTATTATGTATGCCATGCTGTGTACCAGACCTGATGTAAACCTTGCCGTAAGTTTGGTAGGAAGGTACCAAAGTAATCCCGGCAAGGAGCACTGGACAGCGGTCAAGAATATCCTGAAGTACCTGAAAAGGACCAAGGAAATGTTTCTCGTTTATGGAGGTGATGAAGAGCTCGTCGTAAAGGGTTACGTCGACGCTAGCTTCGACACAGATCTGGATGACTCTAAGTCACAGACCGGATACGTGTATATTTTGAATGGTGGGGCAGTAAGCTGGTGCAGTTGCAAGCAAAGCGTCGTGGCGGGATCTACATGTGAAGCGGAGTACATGGCGGCCTCGGAGGCAGCACATGAAGCAATATGGGTGAAGGAGTTCATCACCGACCTAGGAGTCATACCCAATGCGTCGGGGCCGATCAAGCTCTTCTGTGACAACACTGGAGCTATTGCACTTGCCAAGGAGCCCAGGTTTCACAAGAAGACAAGGCACATCAAGCGTCGCTTCAACTCCATTCGTGAAAATGTTCAAGATGGAGACATAGAGATTTGTAAAATACATACGGACCTGAATGTAGCAGATCCATTGACTAAACCTCTCCCTAGAGCAAAACATGATCAACACCAGAATTCCATGGGTGTTCGATTCATCACAAAGTAACTAGATTATTGACTCTAGTGCAAGTGGGAGACTGTTGGAAATATGCCCTAGAGGCAATAATAAAAGCATTATTATTATATTTCCTTGTTCATGATAATTGTCTTTATTCATGCTATAATTGTGTTATCCGGAAATCGTAATACATGTGTGAATAACAGACACCAACATGTCCCTAGTGAGCCTCTAGTTGACTAGCTCGTTGATCAATAGATAGTCATGGTTTCCTGACTATGGACATTGGATGTCATTGATAACGAGATCACATCATTAGGAGAATGATGTGATGGACAAGACCCAATCCTAAACATAGCACAAGATCGTATAGTTCGTTTGCTAGAGTTTTCCAATGTCAAAGTATATTTTCCTTAGACCATGAGATCGTGTAACTCCCGGATATCGTAGGAGTGCTTTGGGTATACCAAACGTCACAACGTAACTGGGTGACTATAAAGGTAGACTACGGGTATCTCCGAAAGTGTCTGTTGGGTTGACATGGATCAAGACTGGGATTTGTCACTCCGTATGACGGAGAGGTATCACTGGGCCCACTCGGTAATGCATCATCATAATGAGCTCAGAGTGACCAAGTGTCTGGTCACGGGATCATGCATTACGGTACGAGTAAAGTGACTTGCCGGTAACGAGATTGAACGAGGTATTGGGATACCGACGATCGAATCTCGGGCAAGTAACATATCAATTGACAAAGGGAATTGCGTACAGGGTTGATTGAATCCTCGACATTGTGGTTCATCCGATGAGATCATCGTGGAGCATGTGGGAGCCAACATGGGTATCCAGATCCCGCTGTTGGTTATTGACCGGAGAGTCGTCTCGGTCATGTCTGCTTGTCTCCCGAACCCGTATGGTCTACACACTTAAGGTTCGGTGACGCTAGGGTTGTGAAGATATGTATATGCAGTAACCAGAATGTTGTTCGGAGTCCCGGATGAGATCCCGGACGTCACGAGGAGTTCCGGAATGGTCCGGAGGTAAAGAATTATATATAGGAAGTGCTGTTTCGGCCATCGGGACAAGTTTCGGGGTTATCGGTATTGTACCGGGACCACCGGAGGGGTCCCGGGGGCCCACCGGGTGGGGCCACCTGTCCCGTGGGCCACATGGGCTGTAGGGGGTGCACCTTGGCCTTCATGGGCCAAGGGCACCAGCCCCTATAGGCCCATGCGCCTAGGGTTCCCACCATGGAAGAGTCCATGTGGTGGAAGGCACCCCTAGGTGCCTTGGGGGGAGGGAAACCTCCCCTTGGCCGCCGCCCCCCCTAGTAGATCTCATCTACTAGGGCCGCCCCCCCCCCCCCCCCCCGTGGCACCCCTATATATAGTGGGGGGGAGAGGAGGGATTTCACACCAGCCCCTGGCGCCTCCCTCTCTCCCCGTTACGTCTCTCCCTCGGAGTCTTGGCGAAGCCCTGCTTCTGTGACGCCCTGCATCCACCACCACGCCGTCGTGCTGCTGGATCTTCATCAACCTCTCCTCCCCCCTTGCTGGATCAAGAAGGAGGAGACGTCTCCCGTCCCGTACGTGTGTTGAACGCGGAGGTGCCGTCCGTTCGGCGCTTGGTCATCGGTGATTTGGATCACGTCGAGTACGACTACATCATCACCGTTCTTTTGAACGCTTCCGTGCGCGATCTACAAAGGTATGTAGATGCATCTAATGACTCATTGCTAGATGAACTCCTAGATGGATCTTGGTGAAACGAGTAGGAAAATTTTTGTTTTCTGCAACGTTCCCCAACAGGAACATGTTCCAAGAGCTCAGAATGATATTGCAGGCGGCCTGTCAAAGTGCGCCGCACTCAAGTTACCTGTGGAACCAGGAATTTTTGTGCTCAAGCTGACTCAGCCATCTGTAACAGCATCAGCTGGACAGAGCAAGAAGAGAAAGTTGGCTACTGGCGACTACTTTCCAGCAGAGCTTCCCGAAGCCACCGCAAAGAAAGTCCCCAGGATCAACACAGAAAGTGCTGAGGAGCAGTCTGCTCCGACAAGCCCTAGGGTTTGTTTCGTTGAAGCAGACGCTCCCGACAAGTTGTGTCCCGACACGCTTGTCGGGGAGCATCATGCTCCGGCAGGATCCCAGATTCTTGCCGTAGAAGCAGATGTTCCCGCAGCAGCATTTGCGCCTTTAGTCCTTGTCATCGAGCCACAAGCTCCGGCATGGGCATAGCAGATCGTCTATTTCCTTCAAACGGGAGAACTTCCCGAAGAGCAAGAAGAAGCGGAGAAAGTAGCCCGACAATCAAGTATGTATCAGTTTGTCGATGACATACTGTACAGAAGAAGATTCAACGGAGTGAAATTGCATTTCCTGGGAAGAAGGACAAGAGCTGTTGGCGGAGATACACGGAGGCATATGTGGTCACCACATTGGCACAAGAGCACTTGCCGGCAAAGCTTTCCGGCAAGGTTTCTTTTGGCCGACAGCCCTCCAGGATGCAACTGCACAAGTAACCAAGTGTGAAACGTGCCAGTTCCACTCCAAACAAATGCATCAACCAGCTCAAGCTCTCCAAACAATCCCTTTATCCTGGCCATTTTCGGTCTGGGGGATCGACATTCTCGGCCCCTTTCCCCGAGCTGTCGGGGGCTTCGAGTACTTGTACGTGGCGATCGACAAGTTCACGAAGTGGCCGGAGGTGGAAGCAGTGAGGAAGGTGACAACACAGTCAGCAGTCGAGTTCTTCAGGTCAATTGTTTGCTGCTTCGGAGTCCAGACACCTTTTACTCTTGTCTACGGAGCAGAGGCAGTTCTCCCCACAGAACTCGTATACGGGTCGCCTCGAGTACTCGCTTATGATGAGCTAGAGCAAGAGCAGCCGCGGCAAGATGACGCGCTGCTCCTCGATGAAGATCGTCTTCAGGCTGCGATAATGAAGTGGATATGGCGTCGTTCAAAGAAGTACAGCCTTGCCGGGACATAGACGACAGAAAAGCTAAGTTGCCGAAGTTTAAACACGGTCAGTTTTAAATTTTTAAGTTATACTCCTTGAACGACCGTGCCTTGTATGGAAAACCTGTGCGCGGAGGAATCGACTCGTGGCTAAGTTGCGCCCTTAATTTGTTTCGAGTCCGCTCAACAATGAAAGTGTGCTGCAACTGGCCCCGACAAGGTTTCTTGCCGGAAGCAGCACCACCGGCAGGCTGCTGATGTTCCGCACTCAGCGCTCGCGGCAAGCGTGTTCCCACCGGCAAGTTCCCTAAAAGCGTAGGGTAAAAACATACAAGGGATGGAATTGAGTAAAGGATATAACATAGCAAGCATCCTCTTTTCATTAAAAAACATCCCACTCCGGTACAGTCCATAGAGGATGAAAAACATGAAAGAGAGGATTACAAGTTTTAGATGCGGCTAAGGCCCGAAGGCTTACAAATTAAAAAGATAAGATGCCCGTAATCCCTTTCCTGTCCCTCTCTTCAGGAGGTAGGTCGAGGAGGCAAAAAGGGCAAAAGGGGCGCCTAGGCAAGCTACAGGTGCCAGAAGACACCAAGAGAACATCCCGGGGGCCGTCCGGAGGCTGGACGGTGATGGCGACGCCGGAAGCGGGGCTCGAAGATGGGGCGGCAGGACGTCAGCACGCTGTCGAGGGCACTACGCCCTCGTACTCCGATTTGATGGCCTTGTCGCCAGCCCTCTTCCCCTTCCGCAGCCTCCCTACGCCAGCCGCCCAAGGAGACAACCCCGGGGAGTTCAAGGAGCCGGCGACACGGATGATGGGGTCACCGGTGACGCACGAAGCGGCGCCCGACACCTAGTCGGGCCCGCCATCCCGCCGCTCGCTACCCTCATCATCGCTGATGCTCTCCTTCTCGTCACTCTCGCTCGAGGGGGAGCCTTCGCTATTGGAGGAGCTGTCCACGCAGCACTTCGCCCGAGTACCGAAGCACCCGAAGACCTTGACGGAGAGGAGATCGCCTTCCATTAACTTAAATGGAGGGTAAACCCCTCCATCAAGCTGTGGATACGGGCGAACGTCTTCCACCCACGATCAAGATACATCACATTAGGGGCTGGGAATACAACGCGGACTCGCATGCCGCTGATCCCACAACCCCTCATGTGCAATCTCAGTGTCTCGGGCGGGTCCAACTCCATCGCACTCGCAAATGGAGCTGGAAGCTGGAGGCGACGACGAGGCGCCTGGCGCAGCCTGACGAAGAACTCGCAAGGGTCGTCCCCTGTATGGACCGCCGTGGGGAGAGGAACCGCCGGTGGAGGCGGAGCTGGTGCGCCGCCCCGTCCGCCTCTTCCCCGAGCGCCTCGACCTCGCCCTCGACCTCGTCCACGACCTCGCCCCCTCCCTATTCCCCTTATGGCTGGCTCTTCCACCACGGGCGCGGGATAGGGAGGGGTGCGCTGTCTGGCGGCGACCCTCGCCGCCACCGATGAAGGGCCAGGGTTCCCTTTCTCCATGGCGAATGAGAGAAAGGGGAGCAGAAGCTGAAGAAAGGAGAAGATGAGAGAGTGTGGGCTTTTGTGCTCCCCTCCCGCTCTTCTTAAAGGAGCGGGGTGGGGGCTCGGCCGCCCCGCTCAGCGAATCAGGGCACGGGAAGAGCAGGGAGTCAGGGCCGACCCGCTGCCCCTGCTCGCAATGGCCCAGTCTCCCGCTTCCACCGTCCGCGACCCCAAGCGCATGGGAGCCGCGTGGCGGGGATGCAGAACCGAGGCAAACGTTACGCATTTCCTGGATTTAAGTGTTGCCCACGATCTCTCCCACGACGCCGTGATTGACGTGTGCCGTTACGGGAGGACGCGGTGGATACGGAGTGGATTTGGTTTGGACCCAGGCCGCGCGTGCCCGTGCCCTGTTTTGGGCCTGGCCCAATAGCGCTCGGCACCATGTATGGCCCAGGCCCGGGGGCTCCTGTCGGTGTACTAAAGTAGGGGTACCTTAGTACCCCGAACTTGTGCACGGGCAGTCGCAGCGTCCCGCGGCAAGGCTTGCCGGGCGTCCGCCAAGACCCTCCACTATTCATATTACTGCCATTCAAGAACAAAGTGTTAACCGAGAAGACAAGGCCCCAGCAAGAGAAGCTTGCCGGGAAGGACAAGACCCCGGCAAGAGGAGCTTGCCGGGAAGGCCAACCAAGGCACTTCAGAAAACTTGCCGCGACGCACCGCGCGTCCCGGCAAGACCCGACGAGCGGCAAGCTTGCGGGTGCGACAAGACAGAGACCGCGGCAAGGCACTTGCCGTGGCGAAGCAACCACTCTGCGCCCACGCTCCAGCGCATCCGATGACGTGTCGCCGCAGGATCGCTCCTGGTGCACGTGGCGGGTAGCTGCGCAGCCAAGCAGTGCGAGGTGGCAAGAGAAGATGACGAGGAGGCCATCGTGGCGATCGGTGGCGCCCCTAACGGTCGCTTCCTGCACTGTTTGGACGACCGGACGGGCATTAAATGCCCTTGTCCCCTGCCGTCAGAGTTAGGTAGGGGGCATTGTTGATAGCGGTTGTACCAACCCGCGTTTTTACTTTTTTACCCCTCTCTCTGCGTTGCCACCTGTCGATGACCCCTTTAGACTATAAAAAGGAGGCCCACGCGCATGTAGAAGGGGTTCGACTCATTCGAGACTACAGCATACCCACGCTCTCAAGCAAGAACAAATACAAACACAAAGCAGCAGTAGGAGTTTTATCTCTCCGGAGAGCTCTGAAGCTGGGTAAAATCCCTCGCGTGCTTGACCTCGATCTGCTCTTCGTGCGCCCTCCGCTCCCTGCTGGACCGAAAAGGGGCCCTGCCCCATAGGTGCTCGTTTCCCCACGACACGTCAACGCCGAATCATTTTGTCACACCACCCATAGGCGCAAGTATGTTTGGTCTTCCGCCGAATTATGGTTCGGCGCCCATCCCACAAGTTGCACCAATAGCTAGTACTCAGGTTGCTCCTATGTCATTGCCACAAACATCTTCATCTACCTCGGATCCAATTTTAGCTAAATTAAGGGAGGATTTGCATAAGATGTTTCTAGAAACTTTCGGAAACGAGCCGAAAGTAAAGAGTCGTGTGTATCAAAAGCCTTATCTTGAACACTTCGATGCAATTTCTTACCCTCAAGGTTATAAGGTTCCTGATTTTGTTAAATTTAGTGGTGAGGGTACGAAAACAACTTGGGAGCATGTGAGTGTAAGTGCATCTAGTGCCCCTTAGTGATTTTGGTGTATTGAAGACTTATAGGTTAAGTGACTGATGCGTTTGCGAGTGTACACAGGTCTATAAGTCTATGAGGAGTTTGATATTTACAGAGAAAGTCGACCCCTAAAAATGAAGTTCTTCGACTAAAGACTTTGATATTCTGAAGACTTTCTGAAGACTTTGAAAGTGAAGAAATTGGTGTGACCTTGAAGACTTGGTATTCATTCGAGAAATATGAAGCGTGAAGACTTTTGTTTTCGTAGTTTCATTTTCTCTTTCTTGAGTCATAGGAAACACCGTACTGTTAAAGGGGGTCGAGGAAATACTAAGGAAAAATTTCCATGTGATGCTCAACTCAAAATCCTACACCTACCAATCCCTTCGAGTGAAGCCATTGGAAATCTCATACAGTTCAGTCAATTTCTTCAGTGATAGAGACGCAGTTCTTCTGGTCACTGAGGACTTTGCTCTGACTGAGGAGTTAGGAATTCACCAGTGCGAATTGCCTACACAGTGAGGAACATGATAGCCCTGAGGAATTTGAGAGTCAAATTTCCGACCGTTGCTGTGTTGCGCGCCGGCTGTCCAAAATATCCTATCCACCTAACGGTCATATCATTGAAGGGCATTTATGTCTTATCATGTCGGGCTGCTCCCTAGGCTATAAATAGCCACCCCCTACAACCACTAGTTGGTTGGCTGCTCCGAGAGAACTTGACACTTGTCATCTGAGAGCAACCCATCCTCCGAGGACTTTGAGCGAAAATCATCAAGTGAGGAAAATCCCAAAACCAAACCCCCACAAACCCAAGTGATTGAGCATCACTGAAGAAATTGATCCTGTGTGGATCCAACGCTTGTTACCTTTGAAGACTGTGCTTCTTCCAGACGGTTAGGCGTCAAGGTCTAGAGCATCCAAGAGAAATTGTGGATCGCCGAGTGACCAAGTCTGTGAAGGTTTGGAAGTCACCTGAAGACTTACCACGAGTGATTGGACGAGACCTGCGTGGTCTTAGTTCAAGGAGAATACGGTGAGGACTGGGTGTCCTGAGTTGCGGCTCAGAGACTGGGTGTCCGGGACTGCGTGTCCTCGAGTTTAAATACTCAGCCGCTCCAACCAGACGTACAACTGAGACAGCAGTTGGAACTGGTTTACCAAATCATTGTCTTCACCAACCAACTGGTTCTATTTCCTCAACTCTTTCATTTCCTCATTACTGTGTTGTATGTTGTTCATATCTGTGCTTGAAGACTTTGACTGAAGACTTTCACAAATTCCTCAGTTCAATTTCTTCAGTCTGTTTGTCTTCATCTTGTTATCCTGTGTTTACGCTTCCTGTACTCTGTGCTAGTCTTCATTTCATCATGATGACTATGTTTGTATCCTGTTATGTTTACTTCTGAGTACTTATTCCGCTGCAAGTAGTTCTTCACTAAGGAATTTCCTCACCAGCAAATTCCTCAGTGAAGAATTCATAAAAATCGCCTATTCACCCCCCCTCTAGTCGATATGATGCACTTTCAATTGGTATCAGAGCAAGGTACTCCCTTGTTCTGTGTGATTTTGGTTTAACCGCCTGGAGTTTTAGTTATGTCGACCGCAGGTATGAAGAAAGTGACATGCCCTATCTTTATCGGTCATGACTATCCCAAGTGGAAGGCCATGATGAGGAAGCGCCTCATGGCAAGGAACAGCGAGCTGTGGACCGTCACTGAGATTGGTCTTACTGACCTATGCAAGATGGCGAATGCTGATGATATTCGCAAGTACACTCGACTTGACATCATAGCGAAGGATATCATCTGCTCCTGCCTATCCAGAGATCAATTCGGGCGAATTATGCATCTTGGCAATTCGAAGCTCATCTGGGACCGAATCTCTGATGTCTATGAAGGTCATCGAACTCGTCATGATCCCTGGTTTGAGGATTTCAAGGAATCTCTCAAAACGATGACTTTCGAGCCAGAATCATCATCTTCTGCATCTTGCCTCATGGCAAACGATGCTGAGGGAACCGAATGCTCCTCATCCGAGTCTTGTGATGATGAATCTGATAATGATGAATCTGATGATGACATTGAATCCTGCTATACCAAACTTATTTGCGTTGCCACTAAACAACAAACGGCTTTAGAACAAACTCAAGATATGCTAGAAAAAAGTGATAATATGTTGCGCAAAGAAATGGATCAGTCAAAAGCATTGGGTGAATGTCTTCAGAGAATTCACTCCAAGTTTGACGCCCTTCAAGATCAACATAATACCCTCTTGACTGATCACGAGAAGCTTTCTCTTGAATCTCTTCAAAGAAAGGAAGATCTTGAAAAGCTAAGAGTGTGTTATGAAGATCTTCAGAAGGAGCGTGATTCATTACTAGCTCAACAAATCACCGCTTCTCAGGAAGAATTTGTTCCCCCATGCTTAAAGTGCATTGAACGTGAATCTACTAATTCTTCACCTGAATGTTCAAATGCTTCAACTATTACAAATTCTTCATCTGCCCCTGCTATCACTAATTCCTCGTCTGAGGACATTGCTAGTATCACTGACAATGCAGGGCTGAAGGAATTGTACATGACAGGCATGTACAAAAGCCTCAAAGGGCATCAGACACTTTGTGATGTGCTCAAAAAGCAGATCCTCAACAGAAACCCTAGGAAAGAGGGTATTGCCTTTGACACGAAACTCAATGCTGATGGAACATATTGGAAGCCTGAGCAGTACCCCAAAACCTCATGGGTTGCTGCTAAGGGACCTCCAGTTGATCCATCTAACTTATCTGGCTTTACATGTGAATCTCCTCATTCTTCTGATGAGTCGTTTGACTCCAACTATAAACTGTTCAAAAATCAGAATGGTGAAGTATTTGCTAGATATGTTGGCACTAACTGCAGGAACGGTTCCCCTATGAAGAAAATCTGGGTTCCCAAAAGTTGTGTTGAAAGTCTTCAGGTGAATGTCCTCATGACACCACCTGTGAAGAACAGGAACCCCAGATCAAATTCTTCATATGGACCAAATTCTTCACATGGATCGAATTCCTCAAATGGATCAAAGTCCTCATATGATTATCATCGTGCTAACAACTCTGTCTCGCAGGGTAGAGCTAAGGGCTATGAATATGTGCATTATTTTTCAAACCATTATGTTCATAAGTCCTCGAAGAATTACTCTGCTTATTCATATGCTTACCCTAACCCCTCTTATGTGAAACGAAATGGTTTGGCATCTTTGCCACCTTTCTCATATGGTGCTCGCAGAATGATGAACTCTTTGCCACCCCTCCAGATGTGGGTGGTGAAGAAAAGGAACTAATCTCTTCTGCAGGGTCAGGTCTCCAGACGTACTTTAACGTCTGAAGAATTTGCTGGGGACCTGACAAATTGCCTGAAAGGACGCATGCGAATCATGATGAAATGAACTTTCATTTCACACGTCCTCATACTGATATATATATGTTTTCTGCTTGATGAAATTCATCTGATGAACTTGATATCATATTCTTCACTGATGAAGCATATGAGATTGTAAGTTACACTAATTCATCTGCAGGATGATCAACCCAAAACCAATGAATGGGTCCTCGATAGTGGATGTACAAATCACATGACTGGTGACAAGAATCTATTGATGGATGCTCCCTTATCACCGTCACCTCTGAAGAATATCATCTTTGCTGACAAAGGCAAAAGTCAGGTATTGGGTCTTGGTAAGGTTGCTATCTCTAAGGATAAGCACATGGACAAAGTCATGCTTGTTGAGTCCTTAGGATACAATCTCATGTCAGTCTCAATGCTTTGTGATCTTGATATGGTTGTTGTCTTCGGCAAATATCGCTGTGTTGTGATTATGGAAGCTGACAATTCCAAAGTCTTCGAAGGCTTTAGGAGAGGAGATCTGTATATTGTTGATTTCTCTACAGGACCACAACCAGTAGTGTGTCTACTTGCAAAAGCTTCAGAAGGCTGGCTATGGCATCGACGACTTGGTCACGCAGGCATGAGGAATTTGAACACGCTTGCGAACAAGAAGCATGTCATTGGCATTGAGAATGTCAAATTCCTCAAGGATCACTTATGTGGAGCCTGTGAAGCTGGAAAAATGACCAAGGCCAAGCATCTAGCGAAGACTATCATGACCACTACCCGTCCATTCGAATTGCTTCACATGGACCTCTTCGGACCTAATCATTACTCAGCAGTCACTAATGATGCATCTTTATATGGTTTTGTCATTGTTGATGATTATTCTCGATATACATGGGTACACATTGTTACTTACAAACATGAAGTGCAGGAAGTCTTCAAACAATTTTCTTTGAGGGCTTCAACCAACTTTGGTGTGAAGATCAAGCATATCAGAAGTGACAATGGAACTGAGTTCAAGAATTCCGGTCTTGATGCTTATCTTGATGAACTTGGTATTACTCATGAGTTATCTGCTCCCTATACTCCTCAGCAGAATGGCGTCGTGGAGCGCAAGAACAGAACTCTTGTTGAGATGGCTCGCACTATGCTTGATGAATACAAAACGCCTCAGCGTTTTTGGATTGATGCAATTGATACTGCGTGCCACATCATCAACAGAGTATATCTTCACAAATTCTTCAAGAAGACTGCATATGAACTCCTCACTGACAAGAAACCCAATGTGAGTTATTTCAAAGTCTTCGGTGCTAAATGTTGGATTAGAGATCCTCACCACAACTCTAAATTTGCACCTAAAGCACATGAAGGTTTTATGCTTGGTTACGGAAAGGACTCGCACACCTACAGAGTCTTCAACATTGTTCTTCACAAGATTGTTGACACTGTAGATGTGCGGTTCGATGAAATTAATGGCTCGCAAAGAGAGCACCTACCTTCTGTGTTAGATGAACCAGCACCTGAAGATGCTATCAAGCTCAAGGCAACTGAGGATGTCATTCCGACTGAAGAATCTGTTGAAGAATTCATTGCTGTTCATGAAGAACGTCGAGCTGATGCACCTGAAGAACATGATGAGGAAAATGGTGCTGAAGAAAATGCTGATCAAAATCCTCAGCGACAACCAACTCATCCACGCGTTGCAAAAGAAGTCCAAGTGGAGAAGATCATCGATGACATTAGCCCACCAGGTCCTCTCACACGCTCAAAAGCTTCACATTTATCTAAATTTTGTGGGCACTATGCTTTTGTCTCTATCACAGAGCCCACTAAGGTAGATGAAGCATTTCTGGAGCCGGAGTGGATTCAGGCTATGCAAGAAGAATTACATCAGTTCGAGCTGAACAATGTCTGGGAATTGGTCAATCGCCCAGATCCTCACAAGCATAATATCATTGGCACAAAGTGGATCTACCGCAACAAGCAAGATGAAAATGGCCTTGTGGTGAGGAATAAGGCACGACTAGTAGCTCAAGGCTACACACAGGTTGAAGGAATTGATTTCGATGAAACTTCTGCACCTGTTGCTAGACTTGAGGCTATTCGCATATTACTTGCTTACGCTAACCATCATGATATCATCTTATATCAAATGGATGTGAAAAGTGCATTCCTCAATGGTAAGCTTGAGGAAGAAGTATATGTTGCTCAACCCCCAGGTTTTGAAGATCCCAAGAATCCTGACAAAGTCTTCAGACTTAATAAGGCCCTCTATGGCCTCAAGCAAGCCCCTCGGGCGTGGTATGACACATTGAAGGAATTCTTCGTGAAGAATGGCTTCACACCCGGTTCACTCGACCCTACTCTCTTTACTAAATCATATGATGGTGAACTGTTTGTGTGCCAAATATATGTTGATGATATTATCTTTGGCTGTACTGACCAACGTTATAGTGATGAATTTGCCTATATGATGAGTGAAGAATATCAAATGTCTATGATGGGAGAGTTGAAATTCTTCTTAGGTCTTCAAATTCGTCAGCAGCGCAATGGCATATTCATATCTCAAGAGAAATACCTCAAAGATGTACTGAGGAAATTCGGCATGCAAGATTGCAAAGGCGTCAAAATTCCTATGCCCACAAATGGCCATCTATGCACTGATGAAAATGGTATTGACTTCGATCACAAGGTATACCGCTCCATGATTGGTTCCTTATTGTACTTATGTGCATCTAGGCCAGATATAATGCTTAGTGTTTGCATGTGTGCCCGATTTCAAGCTGCACCGAAGGAATCACACCATAAGGCTGTGAAGCATATTCTTCGATATCTAGCTCACACACCAACACTAGGATTATGGTACCCCAAGGGCTCTGCTTTTGATCTCATTGGATATTCTGACTCTGACTATGCTAGTGATCGTGTGGACCGCAAGTCAACATCTGGCACTTGTCATTTCCTCGGACGATCTTTGGTCTGTTGGTCCTCGAAGAAACAGAACTGCGTATCACTGTCTACTGCTGAAGCTGAATACATTGCTGCTGGCTCATGCTGTGCTCAACTGCTTTGGATGAAGCAAACCCTCAAGGACTATGGCGTCAACGTGAAGAATGTGCCTCTCCTCTGCGACAATGAGAGTGCCATCAAGATTGCTCACAACCCAGTTCAGCACTCGAAGACAAAGCACATCCAGATTCGTCATCATTTTCTTCGTGATCATGTGTTAAAGGGCGACATCTCCATCGAGCATGTGAAGACTGAAGAACAGCTAGCTGATATCTTCACTAAGCCCTTGGACGAGAAGAGATTTAACAAGTTGCGGTGTGAGCTAAATATCTTAGAATCTTCGAATGTTCTTTGAAAAGGACACACATCCTAACCCTTATGCAGAATTGATGACTTAGATGTGCAACACGTGAAGAAACGTTTTGCTTCAATCAATGAAGAATAACACTCTAAGTGTGAAGAAATTAATGAAGAATTTGATTCTCAGAACCCTACGACAATTGTACGCGGTGTCTGAAATCATCATTCTTATATGGTGGGTCACACCACCACAAAAAGTTGAAAATCTTCAATTTGAGTTTTTCCTCATTTTTGAAATTCTTCAGTTTTTCAAATTCTTCAACTTTGCAAAATCTTCACTGTTTCCGACGTTTGTCTTCATTGGATATATATATATATATCTATGAGTTTATGTCCTCTACAGCATTCACTTATTGCTATTTCTTCAAGTTGTGATTTCTGCTAAGTGAATGTGATCGGACCCTTCCCCCTCTATGCTATACTCAACCCAATCTATTCACAAATTCTTCATGTGCGTTCTAATTGAAACTCGTTCAAAGTCTTCACTGTGTCCTTGTCAGCTGAAGAAATTGCGAACGAAACTTTAAAACTAATCTTATCCAGATTTTCGGTTTTACCGCTCAAACCGTTCTGCATCCCACGATGCATTATTTTATTCACCCACGATCTTACACGATCTCATCTGCACAGTACGTGGGTGACACATGTCGCATGAAGAAGAAAGGGCAGGGGCATGTTCGTCCCAAAATCTTCGGGCGAACAGTTTTTACCATGGCTATAAATACCCCTCCTCCCTTCCTTACTTCATTTACTTCGCTCGGTCGCTGTCTCTCGCTCGAGCTCCTCAAACCCTAGCGCCGCCGCTACTCCATCGCCGTCGGTGAGGAAGAGCTTCACTGCCTCGACCTCGTCGCCGTCGTACTCGCGCCGACTGCGGAAATCTTCACTCCGCCGCCGCCGTAGCTATCTCCCTCTGCCAAGTTAGGGCGTGGGAGATCTAACTTGACGTATTTCACCGCTGTTCATCTCAGTTCGTCGTGTTCTTCAGTTCGGGTAATTAAAAGTCACTTTTATTACTCGCTTTGATTCTCAAACTTTTCTGAAAATCTTCAAAGGTGTTTTATTCTTCAAATCTTCACATATGAACACCTCACACACTGTATGCTCTTGATCCATCTCTCTAAGCACTCATTTCTTCAAGATTCCTCAATTGTGCGGATTTTCGATCTGTACAACTCTGGAACCTAAGACAAGAACACTTAGTGAAATTCCTCAAGGCTCAACTGGTCAAATTCCTCAAAACTTGCCTTTTCAAAAAAAAATCTTTTGAGAACGCATATGACCTCTCCAAATTCCTCGCACCTACACTCTGTTCACAGGTACTCATGTCCGCTGCTGAATCACTAGGTTCTCATCAACTTAACTCATTTGCAGCGTTCCTCGAAGAAAAACTGCATACTTCTTCAGAGTGCTCTATTGTTCAAATTCCTCATCTGAAGAAAATGGCTGAAGGAAAGAGACCGCAGAAAGGAGGAAAGAAACCGGAGGTCATGACTGCTTTCGAGATCCCTGATGAAATATACAAGGATTATTGCACACCTGATGAAGCCAAGTTTGGCAAAGAAAACAAGAATCAGCGCAAAGTGCGCATTCAGAGGATTGAACGAAGATGGGCACGAGAATGGAGGGAATATCGATATGTTACTCCTAAGTACATGAAGAAATTCGCCTTAAATCCTCCATGCCCAAGAGCTCCATTGGCACCTGGCCAAGTCGCTGATCCCACTAGCATCAAAAGTGGTGAAGACTTTCCTGAAGAATGGGCTAGGCGCCAAGCAAAATTGGTAAGACAAGCCAAGGAGGCAGTGAGGAAATTTAATGAGGATTCTGTTGCTGCTGCCGCTGCTGAGACCTCGGTCAAGCCGAGCAAATCAATGCCGAAGAAGCCTGCTCGCAAGCCAAGTGCTTCACCATCAGCGCCCTCACGGCCAAGTTCCTCAGCCGCGCCCTCACGGCAAATTCCTCAGACTACTGCTGCTCCACCAAAGTCCTCAGCAGCTCCCTCCAAGTCCTCAACTCCTGTGCATCTGGCTACATGTCAAAGGACTTAGGGCTTCTCAATTGCTTCTGGTATCTCAGCGAGTTGCTCAGCTGCACCAATGTCCTCATCAGGCCCCACTCTGCTGAAGACAAAAGCAACAGCTGGACGCGGTCCTCGGCCAAGTCCAAGAAAGAAACAGGTTGCTTTCCAAGTGCCCTCTGATGACGAGGCTTCTGATGAAGAACTTGCAGAGATCATCAGAGATAGACAAGCAAAGGCCGCCAGAGCCAAAGGAACACCTGTGCCTCTGCTTCTGGATCCGAAGAAGATCCTCGACTACATTGACTTATGGCATCAGGATCCAAACACTCCAATGCCCGATCTGCCTCTGACTCCTGGTCAAAGTCATATGCTGACCCATTTCATCTGTCAAGAGAAATGGAAGTTTGAAAAGGCCCGTGAGATAAAAAGAGCTCAAGCTAGAAAGGAGAAGCTTCTGAGGAAGAACGTTGTCAGACTAACTCCTGAAGAACTTCTCAAGGCTCAATCTGAGATCCAAGACCTCAGCAAGGACTTCGATGCATACAATGCTGATTGGCAAGGAGCCAAAGTGAGATTCGTCAATTTGACAAAGAAAATGACAACTGTTGCAGCCCCATCGCAACAAGAAAATCCTCAGGCTGCAGACTCTGCTCAGCCTGCTGAAGAACATGCCAGCACTACTGATGACTTTCAGCCTGCTGATGAGAATACAAGTTCCAGGGCTGATGACTCCATTCCAGCCACTGAAGAAATTCCCAGGGCATCCACTAGTGGTGCGCCTGAAGAAACTGAAGAGATCAGGGCAACTACACCTGTTGCGCCTGAAGAAACTGAACCACAGTCCTCAGCTCCTCCTGCGCCAACACCAACTCCAATTCTTCCTTCTGCTTATGAAGTGAAGAAGACCAAGGCTGCAGAGCGAGCTGCAGTGAAGAAAAGGAAGGCATCAGCTGCGTCAAATTCTTCGGCTGCAAAGAAAATGAAGCCAATGACCAGCTCGCTTGAAAATCCAATTGATGCCGTTCCCATTTCCTCCATGTCATCAAAGGAAATTGTTCCTTATGGAGAAGACTACAAGATCCCAAGCGGATCTGATGAAGAAAATCATTTTGTTGCTACCTCAGAGCAGTTTGATGAAGAAATTGAAGTGGAAACATTCCCTTAAACGCCAGTCGTTTCCTCACCTATGCCTCAGTTCACAGCTGAAGAGGCTGGTGTTGAGGAAATTGAAAAAGAAGAAGAAGATGTGGATATTGGATGCACTACACCAGTGATGAATGATGACTTTTGGGAAAGTCAGCATCCCAATACTCCTCTCTTCACTCCTATTCAAAAAATTCCTCAGTCCCCGGCTACAACTGTACAGATGGGCTCTGAAGAAACTCATCCCACATCGTCTGTTCATGAAGAAATTCCAGCCGCTAGTGCTGAAGAACCTGCTGCTGATCCCCAAACTGCACAAGAAGAGGAACCAGAAATTCCTCAGCCTGAAGCACCTGAGATCGTGATTCCTGAGGTTGTGCTGCAAATCACTGACACTCCTCTGCCCAAACCGAAGAATCCGTTCTCTAGCAAGCAAAAATTCAAGGCTGAAGACTTCTTTTCTGAGCATGTGTTCTTCACTGATTACAATCCATATGACTCTGCTCGCATAAGGAAGAGACGTTTCTGGACTGCTACACAAGCCAACTTCTATTCCTTAGTGCTCTTTGACAAGGACAAAATCTTCGATCATGAACATATTCCTCATGTGGATATGGAATCTCTGCCGTGCTTCGAGCCAGTCCTCCGAGTTATTCACGATGCAGGACTACTGAACTTCTGCACTGATATCTGTGATTGGAATGAAGAACTCATTCTTCAGTTCTATGCCACTTTGCATATCACCGGAGATGCTGAAGATGTCAATTCATGGGTGCTGGATTGGATGACAGAAAACACTCACTATAAGGCACCAGCAACTGAATTGCTTCGTGTCCTTCCTCTTGATCCTCCTCATGCCAGCGCACGTTGCATCTACAATGACCGCGAACTGACAGATCATTATATGCAAGTGCTTATGAAGCCTTTGAAGCCAGGGCAGCCCCCACGAACCAAATTCCTCGTCAAGGAATTGCTGTATGTGCCTCGGACTGTCTATCGCATCCTGACGAAGACAATGAGTCCTATCAAAGGCCACGACTCAAATGATGAAGATGTCGTTGGCATCATGAAGAACATGCTTTTCAACATTATTCATGGCGTTCCCGTCAACTTCCATGATTTCTTCATGAGGACTCTGGCTAATGTTGCTATGTCACCTTTTGAGCTGAAGCCCTATGCGCCTTGGATTATGAGATTCATAAGGGCAAGATCTTCACTGAATTACAAGGCTGACACTTTGAACCATGGTAGCTAATTGCCGCCCATTGAAGTCCTCAAGCGACCAGTTTCATCATCTGATGATAAGGGCAAGGCAGCTGCTATGATCGATGAAGGCACTCGTCCATTGGATGGTCAATTCCGTCTCGCTACATCTTACTCCACCAATGACGACTCTGCAACACATGATACTGCCGCAAATACATCTGCCAAGCAAAATCCTCAAGTAACTGCACCCAGGGTGATGACTGACCGTGAGTTACTCCTCAGTCTTCATCAGAAGGTTGATCGCAATCACAAATGGGTGAAGCGTCAGTTTGCTGCAATTCTTCACAACATGACCTCAACCCATAATGCACTGAAGAAAAATCAGTATCACCTTCATGAAACCCTCAACCGCACTTGGGCTGTTCTCACTCATGTATATTCCGCGGAAGAACTGAAGACTATGGGTCTCCAGGAAGCATTTGACTGGTCTGCACCACCTCCGAAGAAATTCAAGAGAGTCAAGGTTCCTGATTTGGTGGCCAATTCTTATTCTTCATCGCGTGAAACTGATGAACATGAAGATTTGGACGACACTGCGGCAGGCCCTACTTCAATGAACAACCCCGACAATGCTGGCGCTCCTCCATCGACTTGAAATTCTTCAGGGGCGTTAGTCCTCAGTTTTGATCCTTTTGGTCATTTGATGACAAAGGGGGAGAAATCTGAGTTAGTCTTCAAGCGGGTTTATATTATGGGTGTTTTGTTAAGTTACAACTCTCGTTCTTCCGAAACTTTTTATTGGATCGAGTTGTAATCTTAAATCCGATGGCGCCCTGATACTTTTGGATGGTGCATGGTGCTCTAACTTTGATGCACTGTGCTCTGATACTTTTGATGTGTTATTCTGCATGCTTATTCCTCGTTAATATTATTGCACGCATGCTAAATCTCATCAGGCACCATATTTCATCATGCATTTCAAATTCTTCATATTATATATCAAATGTGTGTATGAATTACAAGATATAGGGGGAGTTCTCCACGATTCAATTCTTCAAATGTGCATTGCCTCAAAAGCAAATTCCTCAATATGCACATATTCAGGGGGAGTTCTTCTATATCTTGCAATCAAATTCCTCAATATCAGTATTTACACTTCATATGTTTATCCCCGTTGAAAACTTAACCTATGTTGTCATCAATCACCAAAAAGGGGGAGATTGTAAGTGCATCTAGTGCCCCTTAGTGATTTTGGTGTATTGAAGACTTATAGGTTAAGTGACTGATGCGTTTGCGAGTGTACACAGGTCTATAAGTCTATGAGGAGTTTGATATTTACAGAGAAAGTCGACCCCTAAAAATGAAGTTCTTCGACTAAAGACTTTGATATTCTGAAGACTTTCTGAAGACTTTGAAAGTGAAGAAATTGGTGTGACCTTGAAGACTTGGTATTCATTCAAGAAATATGAAGCGTGAAGACTTTTGTTTTCGTAGTTTCATTTTCTCTTTCTTGAGTCATAGGAAACACCGTACTGTTAAAGGGGGTCGAGGAAATACTAAGGAAAAATTTCCATGTGATGCTCAACTCAAAATCCTACACCTACCAATCCCTTCGAGTGAAGCCATTGGAAATCTCATACAGTTTAGTCAATTTCTTCAGTGACAGAGACGCGGTTCTTCTGGTCACTGAGGACTTTGCTCTGACTGAGGAGTTAGGAATTCGCCAGTGCGAATTGCCTACACAGTGAGGAACATGATAGCCCTGAGGAATTTGAGAGTCAAATTTCCGACCGTTGCTGTGCTGCGCGCTGGCTGTCCAAAATATCCTATCCACCTAACGGTCATATCATTGAAGGGCATTTATGTCTTATCATGTCGGGCTGCTCCCTAGGCTATAAATAGCCGCCCCCTACAACCACTAGTTGGTTGGCTGCTCCGAGAGAACTTGACACTTGTCATCTAAGAGCAACCCATCCTCCGAGGACTTTGAGCGAAAATCATCAAGTGAGAAAAATCCCAAAACCAAACCCCCACAAACCCAAGTGATTGAGCATCACTGAAGAAATTGATCCTGCGTGGATCCGACGCTTGTTACCTTTGAAGACTGTGCTTCTTCCAGACGGTTAGGCGTCAAGGTCTAGAGCATCCAAGAGAAATTGTGGATCGCCGAGTGACCAAGTCTGTGAAGGTTTGGAAGTCACCTGAAGACTTACCACGAGTGATTGGACGAGACCTGCGTGGTCTTAGTTCAAGGAGAATACGGTGAGGACTGGGTGTCCTGAGTTGCGGCTCAGAGACTGGGTGTCCGGGACTGCGTGTCCTCGAGTTTAAATACTCAGCCGCTCCAACCAGACGTACAACTGAGACAGCAGTTGGAACTGGTTTACCAAATCATTGTCTTCACCAACCAACTGGTTCTATTTCCTCAACTCTTTCATTTCCTCATTACTGTGTTGTATGTTGTTCATATCTGTGCTTGAAGACTTTGACTGAAGACTTTCACAAATTCCTTAGTTCAATTTCTTCAGTCTGTTTGTCTTCATCTTGTTATCCTGTGTTTACGCTTCCTGTACTCTGTGCTAGTCTTCATTTCATCATGATGACTATGTTTGTATCCTGTTATGTTTACTTCTGAGTACTTATTCTGCTGCAAGTAGTTCTTCGCTAAGGAATTTCCTCACCAGCAAATTCCTCAGTGAAGAATTCATAAAAATCGCCTATTCACCCCCCCTCTAGTCGATATAACGCACTTTCAGTGAGTCAGTATCTAGCACAGTTGGGTGAAGCAAGTTCCATAGAAGAGTTGAAAGTGCGTTTATTTCCCTTGTCTTTAACTGGTGCCGCATTTTCATGGTTTGCTGCTTTACCACATGGCTCAATTCTCTTATGGTCGCAATTAGAGCAAAAGTTTTATGATCACTTTTATAGCGGCGATAATGAGCTAAAGTTGTCACATCTTACATTGGTTAGGCAAAAGCATGATGAATCGGTCACCGATTACGTCAAGAGATTTAGAGATATAAAGAATCGATGTTATAGCTTAGTGATAACTGAGAGAGACTTGGCGGATCTTGTTCTTAATGGTTTAAAAACTCACATTAAAGAGAGGTTGGAAAGTTATGAGTTTTTGAATATTAACCAAGTCTTGCAAAAGGCATTGGCTCAAGAGAGTCGAAGTAAAGAGGTTCATAGGTCTACAACCGATCGTCCTAGAATGCACATGATTGAACACAATGATGATAATTCGGACGATGAGGTTGATGTCTATACTACTGAATTCGTTTGGTCCTCAAAGGCCAAACCCTATATGTGCAATGCTCTTAAGCCGATTCGCAAGAATCGTGATGAGGATATGAGGTTTACTTTTGATATATCAAAGTGTGATAAAATATTTGATGCTCTCTTGCAAGACAAGATGATTAGAATATCACACACCATACCGCCATTTGAGGAGCTAAAACGGCATGCTTATTGCAAGTACCATAATTCATTTTCTCATGCTACTAATGATTGCAATGTTTTTCGACGACAGATACAATCGGCCATTAATGACGGACGATTGAATTTTGCTGAGATGCAAGTTGATAAACAACCCTTCCCGATAAACACCATCGACTTGGAAGGGAAGAAAATGTTAATTCGGCCTAACATAGCCGAATCCGCTAATAAAGATAATGTTGTTATTGGTGAACCCAGGAATAGCATGGAGGGCGACAAGGTCTTGGGAAGAAAGATTATGCTTGAGAAGCAACCCGATGGCAAGGAAGTGCTGAAGATCACTATAAAAAATGCTACACTCGGGGGGCAACCACAAGTGTAAGAGGATACTCATGTTAAATTGATCAAGCCTAAGAATTCGGAAGTTGGCAAGTGGAAAAAGAATGAAACTAAGTGCAAGAAAATCAAGCCAACTTTTGATATGTTGCTATCCGAATATGCAAGTCAAGCGGCCGGTTCTAGCTCTAATCGGCCATCACATTCAAAGCGTTCAAGATTGCCTCTGGAGCAAGAGTTTCGACGCTATGCAAGGCCATATGGGTCATGGGCACCGACACCATGGATGTCACAACCCTGCTATGCACCATATTACATGGGAGGCTTCAATGGAGGATGGGGGCAGCCCCCAATGGCTCCTTATGCTTTTCATATGGGGCGGGCAGCTCCTAGAAGGCCTTCTTGCGAGAGGCTTTATTATCCCACACAAGGCCGTTTGAGCTATGGTGCTAATCGGTCAACAAAAATTTCTCCAAGTAAGGCCAACAAAAAAGTGTGGCGTGTTAAGTCACCTAATGCGGAAATTGCAGGATGTGACAAGCAAAAGGAGATCGAAAAGCCGGTTGTTGGTAATCTGGCTACTTCTAATGGTGATATTGTTATTGTTCAGCAGGGTTCGATGGTTAATGATCATGAGGCGAGCACAAGCAAGACCAAACCAAGGGATCCCAAATATACTCAACCTAAGTGGTGTCCTCCCGGTTTAACGAAGACCATGAAAAGGAGATTACAACGCATGAGGAACCACGAGAAGGTAGAGCATAATGAGGAGAGGCAAAGGGACGAATTTTTCAGTAAAATTCGGCCCATGGCACTCACAAAACAAGTGTGGAGCCCTAAACAAAAACAAAACACAGATGCTTCTACATTAGCTGCAGCAATACCTTCACCACCAAAAGAGGATGATGCGACCTCTATTACATTGTCCATACCACCTGAAACATCCCCTTCAATTGAGGAAACTTTAAGCCCAATATACACATTGGGAGATGAATATGAGATGGTGGATTATGAATCTACGCCGGTTCAGGAAGGTATGGATATTAATATGGTATATTACTTACCTGCTGAGTTTCGTGCTAAAGGTGAAGAAGGGGAGGTAGCCCAGCTGGATTTTGGTCCTAAGAATGCTATTTTCAAGAAGCCAAGAGAACCGGTGAAACACTTGAAGCCATTGTACCTCAAAGGTCATATTAACGGATCGCCGGTTGCTAGGATGCTTGTTGATGGTGGTGCTGTGGTAAATCTTATGCCCTACTCGGTCTTCAAAAAGTTGGGGTTAGATGATGATGCATTGATGAAGACCAATATGGTACTTAATGGATTCGAGGGTAAAGAAAAGACAGAGACCAAAGGTGTGATGTGCATGGAACTCACCGTGGGAAGCAAAACTTTGGCCACCACATTCTTCATCACCGAGGTGCAAGGTAACTATAATGTTAATATTAGGTCGTGATTGGGTTCATGCTAACCAATGTGTGCCATCTACCATGCATCAATTTTTATGGATCGATGATGAGGTAGAAATCATTCACGCGGATAATTCGGCTTGTGTTGCTTTGGCCGATGCCTCGGTGGATTGGAATCATCCCGATGTTACTTGCTTAACAGGGCGTGACCTCTCGGAGTTTGATTTCCTTAGTGTTACAAGGAACGGCTTCATTCCCATCTCTTTAAAGCCGATTGGTGGTAATCGGTTACAAGGTATGATGTGAACCAGAAGTTAAAATCAATGGCCGATATAAAATTATCGCCCTAAGCATAAACATAGCCGATACATAATTATCATCTTGAGAAAAATAAATGGCCGATGGAGTGTTGACATCGTCCTTAGAAAAAGCATTGTGCAAGTTATTTTTCGGCTCACAAGTTTGCCGAAAAACAGGGGGGCATGTGTTGACACCAGATTTTGGCACGGTCAAGACCTTATTTAAAATGACATCAAGTGGAGAAGATCTACATGAGAGAGTTCTGTATTGTTGATATGAACGTCTTTGAAGTTTGGGCCATCGCCGTCCAATTTCATCTCGATGACCGAAACTATGCTCAAAGTAATAAGGTCTTATATTCAGAGTACAGTTTGGCGGATTAAGACCCCAAGACGACCTCAAATGGAAAAACTTTCTACATAGGTTGTCTTGTCTCGTCGAAACGGTCGATTTTGATATAAAAATCGTCTTAATCCGAGGTCATATGCAACCTGTGGAGGCAAAACAAGGACAGAAACAGAAGTTGCAGAGTCATTTCGGACGGACCGAGTTGGTTGACTCGGTGAGGCCGAGTTGATCCGAGAAATTACAGAAAGTTACAGAAAGTTGGCAGCGCTCACTCGGTGGGACCGAAACAAACTAATCGGTGAGAGCGAGTTGATCCGGGAAATTACAGAAATTTACAGAGTTGGCTACGTTCACTCGGTGGGACCGAAGCAGACCAATCGGTGAGACCGAGTTGATCCGGAAAATTGCCAAAGATTCTTGTCCAAGTTAGGTTAGGGTTTTTGACGTTTTGGATGGACTTTTTAGTCCTTTTCTTGTACGGGAAGTCCAGCCGCCTCATAAATAGATGAGAGGTGACGACCGATTGAACAACACACAATCGACAAATCAATATACTACTTTTTATCCTAGTTTTTACATCTCTCCCTTGTTCTTTCTCTCTCGTTCTTCGTTCGTTCTTCGTGTTGAAGGGAAACGATCCTCGAGGGTCTAGGGGCGAACGAATCGACCTAGGGCAGCCCATAGCCGCCGCGCGTCCAGATGGGGTCCCTCCCGGGCGCTTGGGGTTTCGGGTCCTGAAAAGCACCCGCCCGATTGCTTGCGTACCGCGCTTCCGGACGGGTCTCCTTCGACGTGAGCTGCGGTGCATCACCCTCGGCATTGGAGGTACACGGTGACGTGTTCGTGTGCGAACACATATGGATGTATATTACATAGGTGTAAAGTTTGGTAACGAAAAGTAAACATGTAAGCTATACAAAAATAACAAAATGGTGATTTTCAAATAGTGAATAATACATGCACTATTCATTTTTTCAAAATCACGATTTTGTCATTTTTGTGTAACTCACATGGTTACTTATTTGAGCATTAAAATTTGCACACGTGTAATATACATCCATATAAAAATGTTTATTTATTTTCAGGATTTTTTGAAATTTCAAAATAACATTTTGGCACAATTCAAAATATAGGGCTCTAATGCACCCGTGCTTCAAAGTGACTTTTTTGCAGATGCTCGCGCTTAGTCATGCGTGACGCCCCTGCGCGTGGGTTGAAGAATCTGGCGCGTCTGCGTAATGATTCCCTTCGTTTGCTAAGCTAGTGATCAGCCGTCCGTCCATATCCAAGGGTAACCAGATGCTCTATATAATCTCTCGTGTCTCCGCCAGCCAAACCCGTCCGTCCTTGCACGCACGGACGCACTGCACCGACACCGATCCTCGTGCAAGCGACTTCCCCGGCGGATGGGGATGGGCGCCGCCGCCGCCGCGCTCCTGCCGCGGGAGGAACAGTGGTCGACGCTGGAGGACCAACGGGGGGGCGAATGCCCGCTGCTCTCGTCGGCGTGGAGCCTGCCAGGGCCGCCGGGGGAGGGGATCGGGAATGCGAAGCAGGGGGCGCTCCGGCGCGCCGCGGCGCGGGCGTGGGGCGCGCTGGCCGCGGGGGCGGCGGAGATGTCGGCGCTCGCGCTGTCCGACCCGCGGAAGCCCGTGTTCGCGGCCAAGGTCGCGCTGGCCATCGCGCTCATGTCGCTGCTCGCCTTCGTCCGCGAGCCGCGCGACTTCGTCAGCCACTCCGTCTGGGCCCTCCTCACCGCCGTCGTCGTCTTCGAGTTCAGCATCGGTACGCACGTTCCGATCCGGCCGCCCCCTCTCTCCGACTCGGTGCTTTGCAGCGATTTGATCCACCTCTCTTCACTTTCTTCAACATTTCCCTTCCAAGCTTCAACTTCTGTTGTTATGAAGTGGACCCGTGGAGCATGGTAATGTTAACACTATGTTCAGTGCAGTTCTGCAGCGCTGCCTGCTATGGAGAGTTGAAGTTGACCTGGTGGTAGATAGATCGATTAAGTTACAGGTGTTTCTATGGTTTGTACTCCCTCCGTCCCAAAATTCTTGTCTTAGATTTGTCTAAATACGGATGTATCAAGTCATGTTTTAGTATTAGATACATCCGTACCTAAACAAGTCTAAGACAAGAATTTTGGACGGAGAGAGTACAGTATTGTGAACTTGCAGATTCTATTTTTTCTTTTTGAATAATCACCGGGGGGAGTGGATCCCCACCTGTCTACTTGCAGATTCTGTTTTTCTTTTTGAATAATCACCGGGGGGGAGTGGATCCCCACCTGTCTACTTGCAGATTCTGTTTTTTCTCTGCTCAGATCCATATAAGAACTGGTTCTGGGCTTCTGGCCAACCACTCTGAATATTGAGCCTGTTGACTTTTTCTGTAAGGAAGCACCGTTAATTTAGTTATCTATGAGTGATGGAAAGTGCCACTAAATTTTGTTCTACAGTTTTACTTGGGCCAGCGTTGATCTTGGACCAGCTGCAGAACCTATATGAAATGGTAGACACACCCATGATGACTAGTTAAATAAATGTATCTTGTTTGGAGGGGTAATTACTAAACAGAATTTACCAAATATTCGTAATGTTTTAACTGGCAACTGATGGAAGGCTACCATTTCCTGGATGTTGCTTGCTGATCTTTCATAGTATCACTGTGATGCAGAAACCAACCTTAATGGTAGCGTTGTTTGTGTAGTGTATATCGCTGGTTGCAAGCTTGCCCTTTAATGGGATATCTAGCTCCATACTTGAAGTTGTTATCAACCAACATATCGTTATTTATTTTTACCTAGTCACATGTTTTAAACTTATCACTATGATCGTTAGAAAGCACCACTGAACTCTCTTACTATAGATTCTAGTTCAGTGGCTGGAACCCTTTGCTGTAGTACCCGTTGTAGAACTTACACAGATGCACACTCGTGCGTTATGCAGTTCTTAACATGGACCGAAGATGCTATTTCTGACGTGCAGTTCTTAATTAGCAACTGGTGAAGGCTCTTTCTTTCTCCTGTAGTTTTGCTGGTCTGCATAATACCATTTCGATATGGAATGTAAGTATGAAGATATTTACAATTTGTATTTGTCTTACCTGCCTCTCACTGATATGGAACTTTTAATGCTAAATTTCATGGTGTGTACATTCAAAAATATTATTGCCCTTCATTAATTTGGTCCACTGTTATGCAGGTGCAACACTTAGCAGAGGTTTCAATAGGGGATTAGGAACACTTACCGCAGGAGGGCTTGCTCTAGCAATTGCTGAATCAGCCAAAAACCTGGGGGAAATGGAAGAAGTGATTATTGTTGCGAGCACCTTCACTGTTGGTAAGCATCAATAGCATGCCGAGCTCATTTCCTGGTGCATGTTATGCGAGTGTATCTAACTTTTTGTCTATTGGCTTTATGTTTTTGACTGCTAGGTTTTTGTACAACCTTGGCAAAGCAGCACCCAAAGATGAAGCCTTATGAATATGGATTTCGTGTATTCTTGCTAACATTCGGTTATGTCATGGTCTCTGGATACAGCACAGGGAAGTTCACTGACACAGCTGTTAACAGATTTGTATTCATTGCTCTTGGTGCTGGTGTCAGTCTGGGAATCAATATAGGCATTTACCCAATCTGGGCTGGAGAGGACTTGCACAATTTGATTGCAAAGAATTTTGCTGGTGTTGCAAATTCCTTGGAAGGTATAACCTTCTACCCCCTCAAAAATTCATGCTTACAATCATCGTGTTTTTTTACAAGAAAAAGCATAAGCCTTGCATCTCTCGATGCATTGATAGTAGAAAAAAAAATTATGTATAGGCCCAAAAGGACCATCACCCCTAAAAATTCAAAGCAACACTCTGAAGTTCTAGGCACTGATGGGAGAAGCGCCTCGAGACCAACTGCCCCTGCATTAGCTCACTGCCAGACCTCGGGCTTGATAGTGTCAAGCAAGTTGGTGATGTTGGGTTTTGTGTTGTCAAAGATGGCACCTTTTTGCTGCTTCCAGATCCACCACACTGTGAGCATGACCCTCCAAGGAGGTGTCGCTTCATGATGTTGGCAGGGTGGAAAGGTTGCCAACTTGCCATGATGTCTTCAGTCCACGAAATCATAGTATTTCTCATGTTGTATTGTTTAAATTTCCCCGAACAGGTAGAAAATGTTAGTTGTATCATTGCGATGGCCGTAGAGTATAGATATGCGTGATTCTTACGCCTTTATTGCTATTTTGGCTGTTATTTCTAGGCTGTGTTGATGAATATCTGAAATGCATGGAGTATGAAAGGATTTCTTCAAGAATACTTCTATATCAAGCTTCTGATGATCCTCTATATAGTGGGTACAGGGCCGCTATTGAAGCATCAGCACAAGAGCAAACCTTGGTTTGATCTTGCTCTAAAGCTAACACTTCTATTTAGATTATCTCACCTTTTTATGTCAATGTTTAATCGGTTCTTTTGTATGTGCTTCTAGCTAGATGATGCTATATGGGAACCACCCCATGGCCCTTACAAAATGATGAGCTATCCTTGGAAGAGTTTCACTAAAGTTGGTGGAGCACTGAGGCATTGTTCCTTCGCAGCCATGGCACTGCATGGTTGCATTCTTTCAGAAATTCAGGTTTGCTAATATAGTTTCCTCCACGACCTGTCGAAGTTGTGCATGTATTTTCTAAACAACTGTATATCTGATTTTAGGCTCCGCCGGAAAGCAGAAAGGTCTTTAGTTCAGAAATACATAAAGTGGGCAGAGAATGTGCTAAAGTGTTGCGCGAGCTTGGGAACAACGTCAAGACAATGACAAAGTTGAGCTCTTCAGATATTCTATTTGAAGTCCACTTGGCAGCTGAAGAGTTGCAAAAAAAGATTGATGAGAGGTCATATCTTTTGGTGAATACTGAAGCATGGTACACTAGCAAGCGAGCTGAAGGAATCAAAGATGCCATGAATGCCACCCTTGTCTTGGGAAGAGAAAATAGGAATGAAGCGTTGGAACCTACCATTGCTGATCAAACTTTGGCATACCATTATAAGACCTTTGCTGCTAGTTCATTCCGTAGCAGATATGATTCATCGTCAACCATAGATGGCTACAAGAAGCTACCACATTGGCCTGCTCGAACAACGTTCCATCCAAACCTGCCACTTGAAGACACGGAATCAAAAACATATCAAAGTGCAAGCGCCTTATCCTTGGCCACATTTTCCTCGCTTCTAATCGAGTTTGTTGCCCGGTTACAGAATGTTGTCTACGCATTTGAAGAACTGAGTGACAAGGCTAATTTCAAGGAGCCGGTGGAGGAGCCTGTTGCAGTTAGCAAGGGCGATGGTGGGTTTGTTGCTAAAATGTGCAAACTTGTTGGACTCAGGAGCTGACATCGACGATGACCCTGCGACGTTTCTCCATCTGGAAACCTTGTCGCTCACTTTTATCATCCAGTTCTGTTTAGTTATTCTGGACCATGATATGCAGTGAGACCATTGCTGGCGGTACTGCCAATCGTCAATTAATGTGTTTAAGAGCATTTCTAGTAGTACCCCTAAACCCTTAAATCTGTAAAAATAACTGCTTTTTTACAGTTTGGACAGAAAAAAGTGCGTAGACTAGACCCCTTTAAACCTTAGACCCTCAAATTTTTTTAGAGGCCCAACCCTGAAACACATCTTCAACCTGTAGAAGTGAGGGTTTGGGAGGAAAACAGGGGTCGACCTGCAATCCTAGCAACGACGCGCGGGAGGGAAGTTTCATCCTCCCCAACCTCCGCGCTGCCGCCGCCGCTGCGCGGATCCGGCCGCCCGCCGCCGTCCCGCCGGCGCCTCACGCCTCGGCCGCGTCCATCCACGGCCGCGCCTCCTCTCCGCGCGGATCGCCGCCCCTGCCCGCCCTCCGCCGCCGGAGGTGATGCGCCGCGCCGTTCCTCCGTCACCATCGCGGCCCGCAGCGAGCAGGGCGAGGCAGCGGCCGCGCGCGCGGCTCAATGTGAGGAGGGCGCGGACGTCGGCCACGGTAGCAGGCACTCAGCAAGCCGGTCTCGGCAGAGAAGAAATCATAGGCCATGCCTCGGTGTTTGCCACTCTTTGCACCGCGCGGCGCATGCCCACGAGCTGTTTGATGCTTTGTGTCAACGAGTTCGAGCAGGCCTAGTTCTTGGTTCATCCACATGTTTATCAAAAGCAATATGTTTCTTGTGTCAGGAGGTTTCCGAGAAATGGAGGTATACATTCACTAATCAGTTGCACTAACGGTACTTTTGGAGTATTAGAACATGGTCAAATTTGTCTGTCCTTATAAAATCGTCAAACTTTGATAATTGCTATATTTGTATGTCACACCAAGCATATCTATAGTTTGAAGACAGACATTGGTGCTAAAATTTTCATCTATATTATCTGTTGGACCATTAAACAAGGACATGTTTCTTCTTTAGATCTAAAAACATTGTAATTTGATTCGAACAATTATTGTAATTTGCTCAAACATTGTTGTAATAATTTGAATGATTATTGTTTTATTCGGTGGTGTAATAATAACTAGAATGATTATTGTTTTATGTTAAATGTGATGGAATTTGTGATATGTCATATGATGAAATGTGTGATATGTGAAATGATAGTTTTAAAGGTTGGGGTTGAGGCAAAGACTCGAACCCTCAAATCCAACCCTTAAAGCAGTTTAAGGGTTGGGTTTGAGGATTCTAGTATTTGCCCCTGTTTTTCAACCCTAAAAGTGTCAAAAAGTGGCACTTCTCAACCCTTAAAACTGCTTTAAGGATTTGAGGGTTTGAGGGTTCTACTAGTAATGCTCTAAGCACCCTGTAAGCGCAACAGGGAAAGGTAGATGTGCTGTAGTATGCTCATTATTAGTCGTCTAGTGATGTTGCTGCTATCTTGCTTTCAATGCATTGATGTGGTTTTGGTGTGCTCGATTGAAAGTTGTGCTGTTGCTGAAAACTGGTAGATTTCCTGAGGAAAGCGGGGCAGATGATAGTCATGCAGCTCTTGTTACACGGAGATCTGTACAACCATGATATCGTACTAGCACAAGAGCCCGTGCGTTGCAACGGAGCATACAAATTTTAGTGGTTTTCTAGTGGTTGAAATTTTGTAAAAGCAGACCATGCATTACAGTGAATACAAAATAAATAAGCATGTGCTTAGAAACCCAAAAATATTTTACCAATCGAACAACTTCTATTATTTGGTGGTTTAAATTGAATGGTGTCAAAGATACACATAAACATTGTCAACTAATAGAATTTGCAAATAATGCCAGCTCAGTAGTCATGTGACATGTTCCCAACTGCAACAGAGAAGATTCTATTTTAGCTTGTTACACGATTTTTTTTCTAGAACTATTGCCTATAAATAAATCAAATAATAATGGTAAATTTTAGCACAATGCAATGGTTCATATTTTTAAATTTAAGATTAAGGATATGAAAGAGAAAACGATGATCATACTAAGGCTACGGGAAAAGGCATAGGCAAGCATAGCATACAGTTATATGTAACACCACGCCTTTAGACATTTCCAAATATACAAAACATAATGTACTGTTCTTTTACATAGACTGATACGACTGAAAAATACAATGGTTGATGAGAGGGCAAAAAAGTCACAGGATTTCTTTTACATAGACTGATACGACTGAAAAATACAATGGTTGATGAAGGGCAAAAAAGCCACGGGATTTTCTGTTGTATATCAATGCCAACTAAAAAAATAAGAATTGTAATTAAGGAAAAGCGACAAAAATTCTGTCAAGAGCATTACTTGCACTCAGACTCAATGTTTTACTGGCACATTTCCTCATGAACAAATTTGCTTTACTAACCCTCCTATAAACTCTCAGCTGGATGTCGGCGCCACCGAACTACCCGCTCAATTGTAGGCTCAACTCCAACCAACTCCATTCTAGGAATAGATGGATTTGTAGTTTAAGACTCCTACTTCAAAAAAGTTTGTTGGGCCTCTACTTTGAGTGGGAACCATACAGTCATACTGCAAACACATAAAAAGGAACCGTTGAAGTAATGTGGAATAATATTCCCAAGTTTAATATACAAAGGGAAATGAAAAGATCATTATAACAAACATGGAAAAAGGCTTATAAGTTCTATATTGGTGCTCACAATGTCACTATCCAGCTCAGAAACTCATTTTACTTTTGAGAGCATCATCGATTTAATCTTTATTTCTGAAGTGGATAACGATTCCTCATTGTCACCAACTACACAATAGGAAATGTGAATAAAAGGGCTGCAGCAAGATTTAAGGGAGAAGAACTCCAGGGATGTTTAACCCCCACTCTCAAATGGCCTGATGTTTTCATAATTCTTAGCGTACTTCATAGATGATCACGCTTCAGGTGAAAAAGATCTGGCAACACGGAGTTCAAATAAGGTGACACATCATGCTCAATCAATTTCTGATCTTTCCACGAATGAGATACAACCAACGTAGAAGTTAAATCAATAAATTTTACTCTTGCTGTGAAGTCCAAAAATGAACCTCACATGTACTGAATAGCAAAACAAGTAAACAACATAGTGGGTAGCATACTATAGTTGTGCTTGTCAAGGGAGTTGTTTATCAATATGGAAAGCAGAAATTATATTAATTCTTTTGACACAAGCAAAGTAGCATCAATATAATTAAAAAACAAATGAACAAGCACTCGGTAAGAAAGAATGATAATGATGAAACATGCGCCTCTTCAGATCAGTTGAAAAACTAGTACTGTTACTCATGATCACTGATTAAAATCGCAGGGCAACCAAATTTGCTGTGGAATTGTAGCTTAAGTCGGCGCGATCTACCGCAATCTCTTGTGATTTTGTACTGCATGAAAATCGCGAGTGATTGCGGCCAAATCCCACGCAATTTAAAATCGCTCTCATTATTAAATTAACATCATAACACTATAAACTTACAAAAACTTCAAAATCATGGTGTGGAACGATTTCTTTTGGTAGCGCAACAACAATTTTCACATAGCAGCAGCATTCGCACAGTAGGTTGACCATTTCTATGCTGAGCTGTTGGCACATCGTGGCTTCCAAAATGGACCATACTTATGGCGACATACCATCAGAATATGAAAGGAGGGATCCATGTGCTTACTTTGCTTTCCATGTAGCTTCAAAATAATGTATTGCCTGTCGTAGATATTTACTCGTTCTCACTGCCATTCTACTGGCAATTCCACAAGGCAAATCTATGCCTTCTTCTTTCATAGCAGTGAACGCTGAACCTGGACCATCAAAGAGAACATAATTTCTCATCAAATTGCCCAGCTCTGTAATGAGAAGAGAAGCATCCATAAAGTAATAAACAAACTGAATCTGAATGTACCTAATCAAATGAAGGTGGTGACCTAGCATAGATGTTTCACGGCCTCAAGGCTTGAAGAATCAGAGAAGTCAGAAGCCTGCTATGTATAATATGTAGGCATGTCTTCTTACTTCATGAGTCTCTTATCTACTTTCCAGTAGGCAAATTTTTGTAAGCAGACTTATCTTACTTGAGAATCCTCGCTTCTTTCCAGATTTTTTGAGAAAAGTGACACCAGTGGTAACTCTGAAGTTGATGAGAGCGCTAGGATGCTAAAAGATGCAGCTGAAATCTCGATTTCATATTCTATTTAAAATAATAGTCAGTGCTATTACTTGCTGGTAGTGACTGCAAAATGTTGAAACTTTCACTTTTTAGCACAAAACATTGGTACAGAAGAGTACTGGGAAAGTGACACCAGGAACATGAAAAATTGCAGGACTACAGAGTAAAGAAGCCCTGCTTCCAGATATTAGCTTATGCTGATAAACACAAAAACGAAATGGTTATTGCTGCTAACCAGAGTGATTCTTTGCCCAATCATGTATAGTTTATGGTCATTGGTCAGCATACATATACACTTCAGCGCGGGGTAATGAAAACAGAACATGGTAAATTTTAGCGCTGCTGCTTGTGCAAAACTTAAGAAGAAGACACGCACAAGGCTTCAGTTATTAAGTATCGGGTTACAGTTACAAATTCTACAGAGAAAAAAGTATCTATTCAAAAATCCTTCCATTGCCTGCTGCTATTCCTCTCCTTTTTTCCATCACTTACCAATCAAATCCCTTGATTTCGGTATCTAGTTTTGCGGTTGCAGAGCGGCGCAGACACACGAGCTCAAATACGTGTACCAACAATGCACGGGCATGAGGTGGAGCGGAAAGAACTGCCTGAAATCGCAGGCTTCGTGCAGGAGGCCTATGCAGCCTCTGCTAAAAATCATAAATTGAAATGTGGCTTTACAGATGATAATGATTTTCCAGCAATGTTAGAATATCAAAACTGATCCAGTTCAAAGAACGGAAAGGCAAAGAAGGTGGACCTGTGGGAAAGATCAAGCCTTCCTCGGCGGTGCAGTAATAGTCGCAGTACACACTCCCGCAGTGCACTGCCTAACACAAAGTTCTTTATTGCTTTCTCAGATATAGAGAATAACTAAATATTTCATATTTTTATATTAGTTTTTTAAAAACATTTTTGCCACTCTCTAAGTCTCCACTAATTATACTGAAAAATAGTCCAGTAAATTAATGGCTGATTGATTTTTGTGAGGTTTGGTGGCCATCACTTTTTCAGGACAATCTAGCCCTTTGTTCTTTATCTGAAAAACAAACTCTACAATTGTTCCATCCATTACCTCTGAAACTCAGGAATCGGATAAAGTTCATTGGCATATCTCTATCTTCAAGGAAGGTTCGTGATTGACATGTTTAAGGGTCGCAAAATTTTCCGAACCTGCCATATTACCTTGTTGAGATATCAGATCAGCCATCATCATGTACTTCTGTTGTAACATCTCCCATCTTTTGTGCTACTATCTAAAAGAGGTATGGATTGGAGAAATTCACGGTAAGTATTGATCTATAGCCGGTACCCTGTTAGTGTTTTCATATGCAAGATCATTTTTGTATTGTCACGACACATTGGTCAAACTATAAGACGTACTAAAATTCGTAATATAACTTCCAAAACGGAAGAAACGCATTGCCATTACATATGGCACAATTTTTAATGCTGCATCGAAAGGTTTGCAAATGGAGGGTGGTCTGTTGCATCAAGTTCCTCTGTTGCACGTACCATATCATTGAATCAGTAAGGTCTAGGCTTCTATACTCCTGTTGTAAGGGCTGAATACTGTGTCCATTTACATTCGATAAGCATGCCCTACATTCATCTCATCACTTTCTTAAATTAGATGCAGCTTTGAAATGGTTGCTCTATTACATTTCTCTATACTCAAAACTGAACTTGGTTCAGTTAGACAAGAATTGTAGAGTGTGATATTTCTTTAGTTCGTAGATCTCCAACTATTTGCTCATATACTTAAGCCTAAGTAAACTATGTTGCATCATATTTGTAACAGACATTAGCAAAATTATGTTGCATCATATTTGTAACCGACATTAGCAAAATCATGTTGCATCATATTTGGTAATTCTGTAGATACCTTGGCGATAGTAGCAAAATCATTAACGCAAACCAGTAACGCAGGTACGTGGTACCTAAGAATATATAAATGCGCTAACTTGCAGCAAGAACTCCTTTAGGTATTACCATTACTATTGTGAAGCACATCTACCAGAATATTTTTTTAAGGGAGGAACATGAAAGTAGCCAATTTATTTGGTTCTCATCATCGGTAAATAAAAACAGATATTAAAATAGTTATCCAGGAACGGTAGCTTCCCGGTTGTAATCATACCTAATTGTAGAACTCCGGGTACGATCTAGTGTGAATGACGCACCTCCTGACCTCCAGATGTGTTACTTTCCAGCCGGAACAACCAAATCGATCCAGTGCCCTGCTTGGGACGTAGCTAGTAAGTCAGCTAGCTTTGATTTGTGAAATCAATCCAGTGCCCTGCTTGGACGTAGCTAGTAAATCAAACCAGCCGAAAACGTCCCAAACACCAGGAGGAATCTGCTAGTTAGTAATAAAATCGATCAGCAAAGATGGTATATGTTCAGATCTTGGACAAGTATGGACAAATAGTCTGCAGATAATCAATTTGTAGATTTCCTAGCTTATGCAGAAGTACAATACATCATCTATCCAGGACGAGGAAGCAACACTAAGTTATGGCATGATATTATTCACTTCTTTTTGTTGCCAATGAACACTAAATTGACCACTTGCTACTAACAAAACTGAGATTACCAAAAGCAAGACCACCTGATCTCACGGAGCTCGTTCCGCCGCCGCCATGAAGGCAAGATTGATCCACCACCTCCACGAATCCAAGGGAGAGGAGAGAAAGAGAGAACCAGTCAATGAATTCTGACCCGCCGTCCCGAACTCTGCTTCTGCACTCATCCAACCTCGAGCGAGGTGGGTGCGTCGGGCGGGGCAGCAGGCCTCGAGGTCCTTTGCGAGCGCGGCGGGGGCACACGGCGCAGGGCGTGGCGGCGGAGGAGGGTGGCGTGGCGCGGGGCTGGCTGGAGGTGGCGGCGGCGGCGGGGGCCGGCGGCGCGCGGGGCTGGCTGGAGGTGGCGGCGGCGGTGGGGGTGGGCGGCGCGCGGTGAGGCGGGCTGGGGCAGGAGGTGGCGGCAGGCTAGGGCTCGAGATTGGATCGAGGAGGCAGGTCGTGCGGGCGGCTGTTTTTTTTCCTTTTCTCTCCTCCATACCGATTCGGGCTGACTTATGCCGAGGACTGCGGGTTGAATAGCAAAAACTTCATGGTCTTTTTTGCAAAAATGCCGACAAAGTACGAACAGAAACCATAGCTGCTTTATTATTACTAGCAAAAGAGCCCGTGCGTTGCAACGGGAGAAAAAATATAACACACACTCTTAACCCAACAACCATCACTGAATAGGTCCATCTCCTTTATATTTGCGAGGCATCATATTTGTGTTGCCGCTTATCCTCCTTCTGACCCTCGCCGGCGATGGCCTCGATGTTCACACAAAACAATAAAAAAACGTGTTTGAATATGGTTAATCCTAAGGCGTCTCTCTCTTCCTCTCTCCTCCCTCGCCCTCTCTCTCTCTCTCTCATTCTCGCGATGAGAAATCTGTTGTTTTCCCCTGCGACATTTTTCAGAGGTATGCATGTGTAGTTATTGATGTTTTCTTTTGCTTATATGGTTATACTGGGGTGTTTATTTGCAATCCGGATCGCCGCCGGTACGAAAGAAAAACAGATCTTGCGCTAGAAATTATAAGTTTGCTTTGAGAACAATATTTTAAAAATATTTAGCAGGTAAAATTAACATCATATTTAGATTCCACACATTTTTCTAATAAAATTTCATATATAATATGATAAAATCAAAGTTACGGTTTAAAAGATACGGATAATTTAGAAAATCATTTGTTTGATTTAAATATATTCCAAAATAATATTAAAAATACTTAATAATTAAAAATAATCTCATATTCATATTCTACATATTTTTCTAATCAAATTTCATATATAACATGTTCAAATCGGAGTTACGATTTAAAAGATATGGATGATTTTAAAAAGTACTTGTTTGACTTACATATGATCCGCGGATGAATTACCTAAAACGTCAGGGGGGTTTCGAAAAACGTAAAATAACGGTTCGGATGTGACTTAAATCCAGACGGCGGGTTGATTTCAAAAAAACACAGGGACTTTTGTGTAAAATACGAAAAAAAGGATTCGTTTTGACTTAAAACAGGACTGCGGGTTGACTTCTCTGAAATAGAAGGACTTTTCTGAAAAATGCCATGACGGACGAAAGAAACCCAATTTACTTTATTATTAGGTAAAGACTAGCAAAAGAGCCCGTGCGTTGCAACGGGAGAAAAAAATAACAGACACTCTTAACCCAATAACCATAATATGTTCATGCCCTTTATTTTAGCGAGGCATCATTTTTGTGTTGCCGCTTATCCTCCTTCTCACCTTCAGTGGCCTCAGTGTTCACACAAACCAAAGTGTATTTGAATGTTGTTTTTCCCCTGCCAGTTTGTTCAGAGGTGCTCATGTGTGGTTATCGATGTTTTCTTTCGTCTCTTTATGATTTCAGTGGTTGTTTATTTGCAATCCAGATCGTCGCGGTATGAAAGAAAAACGGACGTGCCCTATAGGTTACAAGTTTGCTTTTAAAATATTTAATAGGTAAAAATAACATCATATTCAAATTCTACATATTTTTCTATTCAAATTTCATATATAACATGTTAAAATCAGAGTTACGGTTTAATAGATATGGATAGTTAAGAAAAAAAATTGTTTGACTTAAATATCTTTCAAAATAATATTTTAAAAATATTTAATAAACAAAATAATGTCATATTTAGATTCTACACATTTTTCTAATCTATTTTCATATATAACATGTTAAAATCGGAGTTACGGTTTAAAAGATATGGATAATTTAGAAAAAACATGTGTTTGACTTATATATAATCGGCGGGTGAATTATCTAATACGTCGGGGGGGTTTCGTAAAAATGTAAAATAACGGTTCAGTTTGACTTAAGTGTGTACTGCGGGTTAGTTCATAGAAAATGCAGGGGGTTTTCTACAAAAGTGCGTGACGGACCGCCGAAACCCAATTTGCTTTATTATTAAAAAAATTAGGTAAAGATAAAGATAAAGATAGCGGCATGATGGTTCTAATAGAACAAAAATTTCTAACGACCGCTGTTGTAGATTAGTTTGTTTTCCAGGAGTAGCCGCATTTGATTTGTGTTAGTGCCGTTGGAACTGTAAGTGTGAAATATTTGCATTTTCCGTAGAGATGTTCAGCAAGACTAATCACACGCATACAGGTCTTCTCTTGTTTCCTTGTACGCTTCTCAATCACAGGAATTGAACTGACGAGCTCAGACATCAGTCTTGGAGCTATTGGTCTGGTTGATGAAATACGCAAGTCATCAGGGGAGTATTTTATACTCAATCAACCACGTGGATAATGTAGAATTGCTCTATCTGCTACCCACATGGGAACAAACAAGAAACCACAATGCCTTGGAGGTGAACTAGTTTCAGGATGTTCTAATAGAAGTTAGATTGAGTATAAGAGGTGGTACACACATGACACGGACTCAAGAGGCGTGAACATGGAGGACGAAGCAGAGAGGCATGAGATGCTCGACCCAAATAAAGAAAACACAGCTAAACTCGCTGACCAAAGAAACAGTCCAACCAACAATTAGACGACCAACATCTCTAAATCCAGCACCGAGGACACCGTGAGCAAACAAGACGAGGCCTTCATGTATAAGAATGACACCAATATGTCGTCGTCGTCCAATCCAGAAAACTGAACCTAGGGTTTCCCCTGATTCTCGAAGAGGGGCACAAATAACGGCCATGGCAGCGCCTCCAAGAAGGGGACGGCTCCCGCTGGTATTGCCGCTGCTAGCATAGGATGCAAGAATTTCTCCCTGGCCAAAATCTGAGCAATCCCAAGCCGTCGGAGCACGAACCGGAGTAGAGGAAGTTGGGAATAGGCCGGAGCTGTGATTGCAAGAGGGGAGCCACGCCCAACACCGAAGGAGGCACTGGGTGCCGCTGGACACGCGAGCCTCGGACGAGGGCAAGGTTGTGTGGCTGAGCGGAATGAAGGCGACAGGGATGTGAAGGTGGCCGGAGACCCAGGTGAGCCAGAATCCGGAAGGGAGCGCAGATTCAGGCCACCGGGACCGGAGCAGCAAGGACGCCGACGGGCTTAGAGAGCTAGAAGGGGACGCATCTCTCAAAATGTGTCGAAATCGATGATGCACCGGGATGGACGGCCAACCAAGGGCACCAGCAGGGTGATGGTGGTGCGGAGATGTCGAGAAGCCAACGAGCCAAAGGAGCCAGGAAGAGCACAGCTCCCAGGACGTGTCAGATCCGAAGCCGCGTTGTTAGGCCATGGACGCAGGAGGGGGTGCAGGTCCATAGTCGCCGGGACGAAGCCACCCCTGCTGGGGTGGGTGGGTGGTGAAGGAGACTCACGAGCAACCAAACCTCCCGTCCGACGCTTTGCCGCCGCCGAGGACAACCAAACACCTCCATGGCCGCCTCCCGAAGATGTTGACCCGGAGTCGAACCAAGGGATGGGAAGGGTCAGCGTGGAGAGTGATAACCCACAAGTATAGGGGATTAGTTGTAGCCTTCTCGATAAATATGAGTGTCTTACCCAACGAGGAGCTAAAGGTAGAATTAATATTCTCTCAAGTTCTATCAACCACCGATTTAACTCTCCGCGCACTAAGGTTTGCTTTACCTAGAAACAAGAAATAAAACTACTTTGCGAATAAAAATATAGCTTTGCAAGATAATAAAGAGTTAGTTGATGTTTTAATAAAAGGACATATAAGTAAAAGTTTTTGAAGAACAATGAGAAAAGGTTTGTCCCTAGGCAATTGAATATGACACGATAGTGATATTAATCATATGTATGAGGGAGAGGCTTAAGCTAACATACTTTTTGTTCTTGGATCACATGTTCTTATGATTGGAAATCTAGTAAGCATCCGCAACTACTAAAGGTTATTAAGATAAAACCCAACCATAGCATTAAGTAAAAAGTCCCCTTTAATCCCATATGTAACAACTCACGAGCTCGGGTTTAGATTTATGTCGCTCCGGCAACCCACTATAAGCGAATCATTAACATATTGCAACACCCTACAGTGAGAACCCCACATGCTTGCGTGACACTGAGGGCACCATAGGACAACACCATAATAACATATAACTCGTATCAACCACATCATACTACAATTGACTTGCAGGACAAAAATAAATCTACTCGAACATCATAGAGGTGCAACACATCATTGGATAATAATATATGGCATAGAGCACCATGTTCAAGTAGAGATTGCATCAGGGTGACATAGGTTACATCGATGCATAGAGGGGGAGAAAGTTGGTGATAACAGTGGCGTAGTTGTTGGAGTAGATCTACGACACGATGGTTCCCCCAACGGTGCTCCGGCGCCACCGAGAGAGAGGGGAGAGAGCCCCTTCCTTCTACTTCTTGCTTGGCCTTCCCCCAGATGATAGAAGGGTTCCCCCTCTGGTCCTTGGCCTCCATGGCCCCCGAGGGGCGGGTGCCCCTCCGAGATTGGATCTCTCCTCTTCTCTCTCTCTAGGGTTTCTCTATGATTTCGGTCTAGTTTGTTTTCTGGCCGAATATCATTCTTAAATAGCCGGAGATCCGTAACTAAGATTAGGCTAAAATTTTAAAATGGTTTTTCCCGATATTAGTTCCCTTGCACCCCAAAGAAGAGCTCCAACCGACTAACGGTTGGGTCACAAGAGCACATGGCGCGCCCCATGGCTTGTGGATCGCATGGGACCCGTCTTGTGTTGATTCTTGCGCCAAAAAATCAAATATTCCACAAAAATCCGTGTAAATTTTCAGGCCATTCCGGCTCCGTTAATTGTTCACCTAAAAACTCAAAAAGATAGAAAATAGGGACTAGCCTTTGACATTGGGTTAATAGGTTAGTTCAAATAGAATTAATATAAACTGTTGCCAAACATGTGTAAAAGTGGTATGATAACATCATAAAACAATAAAAAATTATAGATATGTCGGACATGTATCAGGGAGCCGCAACGAGTAGGGCGTGATGGAGTCATGTACCTAGGGTAGGGTCATGAACCTGTCCAAAGTACCCTCCCCAAGGACATCTTTAGAAGAAGCTGCCTTCCAGTCGACCAAGAGGGATTCCACTCGACGAACTCGAAGACACTCGACCATGAAGACTCACTCGACCACTAGGAGATCAAGAGCCACTCTGCATCCAAACGGTCTGTAATTAAGTAGTCTTTATGGCCATGATGACACTTTATGTAAGGCGTTACAGGTAACGCCTGGCCTTAATGTACTTTAAACCCTTCGCTGCGTGGGCTGGCTGGGGTCCTGGCAGACACTATATAAGCCACCCCCCTCCACTGGCAGAAGGGTTCGCACCCCTGTAACTCATACACCTATAATCCAGTCGACTGCCTCCGGGCTCCGAGACATAGGGCTGTTACTTCTCCCGAGAAGGGCCTAAACTCGTACATCCCTTGCGTATACAACTACTCCATAGCTAGGATCTTGCCTCTCCATACCTACCCCCCATTCTACTGTCAGTCTTAGTACCACGACAGTTGGCGCCCACCTTGGGGTAGGTGTCTTAGCGACTTGTTGGAGAAGTTGCATTTGTTCCAATTGCCTTCATCATGGTTTCTGGCGGAGTTCTGGTCGAGGGTCGCGAGATCCGTCTCGGCGCGCTCACGTTCATTGCCGACGACTCCGCTTGGCTCCAGGAGGCTCCGCTCGACATCGACGCACTTCCCGTCCGCGGGGCGATGCACTTTCGTGCGTGTGTTCGCGGCGTCCTGCTGCGGCAACCGTCGACTCCGTATCGGTCGACTCCTGTGTCGTCCTCCCTCCCTGTCTCCCGCCAGCGCAAGCGCTCTGGTCGGTCGAGGCTCCAGCGGTGGGTGAGACACGCAGTGGCTCGCCAATCGGCCACCACCCAAGTCGCGGTGATCGAGCCCGACGAATCTCTCTACGGCCTGTTCGATCTGTCGACTGGCTCCGTAGAGACTGCATCCGAGTGCGACAGCAGTGATCCAGCGGCGGAGGTTCTGATGGTCAATGGAACTCGTAGTCCTCCCGGCTTCCCCCGCACCGACGGGATGGACGGCGGAGGCGACCCCGCTCAGGTCCACGAGGAATATCAGCCCGAGCCACTCACTTCTTTGCAAAGGGAAGATCTTCGCCGCCGGAACATGGATGCCCTGCATACTCCCATCGCAGGAGAAACTCCCGAGGCTCATGCCTTGGAAGAGGCGCGTTTGGCCAACTTGGCTGAACGCACTCGACTGGAGAACCTCCAGCGAGCACTCGACGAACATGCGCGACAACGAGTACCCGACTCCAGTCGATGTCAACTCTTTCTGCAACCAACTCAAGTATATCGAACTCCGATTCAGAATCTAGCAGCTGCAACCCGTATAGCAGAGTCAATTCAGCCCTCTCAGTCGGAGGCTGGCAGAGGCTTGATGCAGATCCAGGATTTGCTCCGGGCAGCAGGAGATCAGAATTTTGCTGTGTCACAGTCGTGCAATAGGATTCACAGTCGATCCGTCGCTGCGAATATAGTCCAGACGGCTCAAAGCCCAAGATCGCCTCTGCGGCGCGAGGGACGTGGAGGTCGACGTGACCAGTATGACGACCGATTCGATCATGATGATCGGCGTCGAGTGCCCACTCCCCCTCCAAGGGGTGGGTCTTACGCCCATCGGCAGCAAGATGACAAGCGCCAGCTCAGTGTTGGGCGGAGAGCTCCGGTCGACCCCAGGGAACCAGGCTTTGACGCGAGATCCATCATCGTGCAAGGTTTGGTCGATCGGAACAGAGCTCATCAAGGTGGCCATGACAGAGATGCGCCCACTAGCAGCCGAGTCCATGTTTCAGGTCCAGAATGTTTTAGCAGAGCCATCAGAGCCGCAGTGATACCTCCCAACTTCAGGTTGGCGACTGGAGTAAGTAAGTTCACTGGTGAGTCCAAGCCCGAAACCTGGCTCGAGGACTACCGAGTGGCTGTACAGATTGGAGGTGGCAATGATGAGGTGGCCATGAAGCACTTACCACTCATGTTGGAGGGTTCGGCCTGGGCCTGGTTGAATCAGTTAGCTCCTAGCAGCATTTACACTTGGGAAGATCTTTCCCGAGTGTTCGTCAGGACATTTGAGGGAACTTGCAAGCGACCAGCAGGACTGACAGAGCTGCAAGTCTGCGTGCAAAAGTCGAATGAGACCCTGAGAGATTACATCCAGAGGTGGATCACCTTGCATCATACCGTGGAGAACGTGTCTGATCATCAAGCAGTCTGTGCCTTCAAGGATGGCGTTAAGAACAGAGAGTTAAGTTTGAAGTTTGGTCAGACCGGAGATATGACCTTGAGTCGAATGATGGAGATTGCCACCAAATACGCCAATGGTGAGGAAGAGGATCGACTCCGGAGTGGCAAGTACAAGCCAAGTCAGTCGGAAAAAGGAAACTCGAGTCGGAAGCAGAAGCGGAAAGCCGAGCCAGCTGCTCCTGGAGAGGCTCTGGCCGTGACTCAGGGCAAATTCAAAGGGAAGCCCAAAGGATCATGGAATCCCAAGAAGGTAAAGGATAAAGAAGGAAACGACGTGATGGATCTGTCGTGTCACATCCACACGAAGAAGGACGAAGAGGGTAACTTCATCTACCTGAAACATACCACTCGCCAGTGCCGGCTCTTAATCCAGTAGTTTCAAGGAAAACAGCCCAAGGACAAGGAAAAGGAGACGGATAAGGCTGAGGACAAAGAGGACAGTGATGAAGGATACCCTCATGTCAATTCCACCTTGATGATTTTTGCTGATGTGGAAAGCAAAAGTCGATTGAAAGTTATCAACCGTGAGGTAAATATGGTCGCTCCGGTGACACCAAGTTATCTGAGATGGTCTCAAACCGCCATTACGTTCGACCAGTCTGATCATCCGACTCACATAGCCACCCCTGGGAGGCAAGCTTTGGTGGTCGACCCAGTAGTCGAAGGCACTCGACTGACTAAGGTGTTGATGGATGGTGGTAGTGGACTGAATATTGTATGCGGAGACGCTAAAGGGAATGGGCATTCCGATGTCCAGACTCAGCTCCAGCAACATGGGTTTTCATGGAGTCATTCCTGGAAAGAAGGCCGAGTCACTCGGCCAAATAGCTCTAGATGTGGTTTTCGGCGACTCGAAGCATTTCCGCAAAGAGAAGCTGACATTTGAAGTTGTAGATTTCCAGAGCGCTTACCACGCTATATTGGGGAGACCAGCTTATGCACGGTTTATGGCTTGACCATGTTACGTGTACCTCAAACTGAAGATGCCTGGCCCCAAAGGCATGATCACCATCACTGGAAATCGGAAAAAGGAAGAAGAGTGTTTTCAGAAAGGCTCAAAGATTGCCGATTCCTAGATAACAGTGGTCGAGCTGGAGGAATATAAGAATAATGCGGATCCAAGTGATTTATTGCGGGCCAAGAAACCTGCCACAGAGTCAGCATTCCAGTCGTCTGGTGAGACGAAGCCTGTGCACATTCACCCTACCGACCCCAGCGCGGATCCGACTCATATTTCCACAACACTCGACTCTAAATAGGAAGAAGCGCTCATCTTGTTCCTCCGTGAGAACTGGGACATCTTTGCATGGAAGCCTGCTGACATGTCGGGTGTTCCCAGGGGGGCTGGCTGAGCATCGTTTAAGAATCGACCCAAAAGCCAAACCTGTCAAAGAACATCTTCGACGGTCTGCCATCCAGAAGAGAAAGGCCATTGGCGAGGAGGTGGCTCGACTCCTGGCAGCAGAGTTTATCTGAGAGATATACCACTCCGAGTGGCTCGCCAATGTTGTCATGGTCCCCAAGAAGGACAAGTCACTTCGCATGTGCATCGATTTCAAACATATCAATCAGGCCTGCCCGAAAGATCATTTTCCTCTCCCTCGCATCAACCAAATTGTCGACTCAACTGCACATTCCGAGTACCATCAGATCCGTCTGTATGGACCCGACGAGATCAAAACAGCTTTCATCACTCCATTCGGGTGCTTCTGCTATGTCACCATGCCATTCGGTCTCAGGAATGCCGGAGCCACATTCATGAGGATGATTCAGAAGTGTTTACTCACTCAAATCAGTCAGAATGTGGAAGCGTACATGGATGATATTGTGGTCAAGTCACGAAAGGGTTCTGACCTATTGACTGATCTCGCTGAAACATTTGCCAATCTCAGGAGGTATGATATCAAGCTTAATCCATCAAAGTGCACATTCGGAGTTCCTGGTGGAATGTTACTCGGTTTTCTCGTTTCAGAACGAGGAATCGACGCTAACCCAGAAAAAGTTGGCACCATACTCCGAATGAAATGCCCTGTGCGTGTGCATGATGTCCAGAAGCTTACTAGATGCTTGGCCGCGTTAAGTCGATTCATCTCTCGACTCGGTGAAAAGGCATTGCCTCTTTACCAACTGATGAAGAAGGCAGATAAGTTCGAGTGGACTCCAGAAGCTGATGCAGCATTTGCCGAGCTAAAAGCTCTGCTCTCCACCCAGCCGGTGCTTGCTGCTCCAATCAGCAAAGAGCCTCTGTTGCTTTACATTGCAGCCACAGGACAAGTCGTCAGTACAGTACTTACGGTCGAGCGGGAAGAAGAAGGGAAAGCCTTCAAAGTTCAGCGCCCAGTGTATTATCTTTCCGAAGTTTTGACCCCATTGAAGCAAAGATATCCTCATTATTAGAAGCTTGTGTATGGGATCTACATGACCACGAAGAAGGTTGCTCATTATTTCTCTGATCATTCCATTACAGTCGTCAGCGACGCCCCACTGTCAGAGATTCTACTCAACAGAGATGCAACTGGTCGAGTGGCGAAATGGGCGATTGAACTCCTTCCCCTTGATATCAAGTTTGAGGCAAAGAAAGCCATTAAGTCCCAAGCAATAGCAGATTTCCTTGCCGAGTGGATTGAACAACATCAGCCAACTCAAGTTCACTCGGAGCATTGGACCATGTTCTTTGATGGCTCTAAAATGTTAAATGGTTCCGGTGCTGGGGTAGTTTTGGTTTCCCCCCGAGGAGATAAGCTCAGATATGTGCTCCAGATCCACTTTGATTCCTCCAATAATGAAGCAGAATATGAAGCACTTTTGTATGGGTTGCGCATGGCTATTTCACTCGGCGTCCGTTGCCTTATGGTTTATGGCGACTCAGATTTGGTGGTCAATCAGGTGATGAAGGAGTGGGACGTTAGAAGCCCAGCCATGACTGGATACTGCAATGCAGTGAGGAAGCTTGAAAAGAAATTCGAAGGGTTAGAGCTCCACCATATACCCCGACTGAAGAATCAAGCGGCTGATGATTTGGCAAAGATAGGTTCCAAGAGAGAAGCCATTCCCAGTGATGTGTTCTTGGAGCATATCCATACTCCATCAGTCAAAGAAGATCCTTTTACCGAAGAAGCTCCGCAGCCTAAAAGTGTCACGGATCCGTCTGTAGTTGAAGTTCCAGCAGTGGTCGACCTGATCATGGAAGTTCTGGTGATCACTCCCGATTGGACAGTACCGTATATCGCGTATATCTTAAGGAAAGAGCTCCCAGAGGATGAAGAGGAGGCTCGATAGACCGTCCGCCGATCTAAAGCCTTTACCGTGATAAGGGGACAGTTGTACAGAGAAAGCGCGACTGGAGTTGGTCAGAAATGCATAACGCCAGAAGAAGGTCGAATAATCCTTGACGACATCCACTCGGGGACCTGTGGCCATCATGCGTCCTCTAGGACCATTGTAGCCAAAGCATACCGAGTTGAATTTTACTGGCCAAGAGCGAATGAAATGGCAAAGGAGATAGTCGACAAGTGTGAAGGATGTCAATTTTACTCCAATATGTCACACAAGCCCGCCTCAGCTTTAAAGACCATACCACTCGTCTGGCCCTTCGCTGTATGGGGATTGGATATGATTGGACCTCTGAGAACAGGCAGAAGCTGTTTCACCCATGTGCTGGTAGCAGTCGACAATTCACTAAATGGATTGAGGCTAAACCCATCAAAAACCTTGATGCCGGTACTGCTGTCAGCTTCATCAGAGAGTTGATATTCAGATATGGAGTCCCTCACAGCATCATCACCGACAACGGGTCAAACTTCGATTCCGAGGAATTCAGAGCATTCTGCACATCTCAGGGCACACGAGTCGATTATGCTTCAGTCGCTCATCCTCAGTCGAATGGACAGGCAGAACGAGCGAATGGCTTGATTCTCAAAGGGTTGAAACCCCGGTTGATGCGTGATCTCAAGCATGCAGCAGGTGCATGGGTTGACAAGCTTCCGTCAGTTCTTTGGGGGTTAAGGACCATGCCTAATCGGTCGACTGGGAGAACTTTGTTCTTCTTGGTCTACGGAGCTGAAGCAGTCTTGCCGAGTGACCTGCTTCACAACGCTCCCCGAGTTGAGCTCTACACCGAAGCTGAAGTAGAACAAGCCCGGCAGGACGCAGTCAACCTTCTGGAGGAAGAAAGGGAGATGGCTTTGATCCGATCGACCATTTACCAGCAGGACTTGCGTCGCTTCCACGCCAAAAACGTGAGGAGTCGAGCTTTCCAGGAAGGAGATTTGGTTCTCCGAGTGGATCAACAGAAACCACACAAGCTCGCTCCTTCTTGGGAAGGCCCCTTCATTGTCACCAAGGTTCTCCACAACGGAGCATAACGTCTTTACAATGTCGAACACCAGATCGACGAGCCCCAAGCTTGGAACGCGGAGCTGCTCCGCCCCTTTTACACTTAAGTGTGCACTCGGAAATGTAATAAAAGTACTTCTGTAGTTCATTTTTCAAAGACAAAAGTGTTATAATTTTCCCAGCGATTGTTGTTACTTTTGTTTGTTCAATAAAATCCCCCCCAGTGGGTGGCTTAGCTGCGAATCCGTTTTGCCTAAGTTTGTAAAAATCCTGCCGAGTGGTGAGCCAGCCTCTCACTCGGAGGCTTAGCCGCGAATCCGTTTTGCCTAAGTTCAATAAAATCCTACCAAGTGGCGAGCCAGTCTCCCACTTGGAGGCTTAGCTGCAGTCCAAGTACTCGCCTAAGTTTAAATAAAATCCTACCGAGTGGTGAGCCAGCCTCCCTGAGGGAGTCCTGGACTAGGGGGTGTCCGGATAGCCGGACTATCATCGTCCGCCGGACTCCAAGACTACGAAGATACAAGATTGAAGACTCCGTCCCGTGTCCGGATGGGACTTTCCTTGGCGTGGAAGGCAAGATTGGCGATACGGATATGTAGATCTCCTACCATTGTAACCGACTCTGTGTAAACCTAGCCTCCTCCGGTGTCTATATAAACCGGAGGGCTTTAGTCCGTAGGACACAACATACATTACAACAATCATACCATATGCTAGCTTTAGGGTTTAGCCTCCTTGATCTCGTGGTAGATCCACTCTTGTACTACCCATATCATCAATATTAATCAAGCAGGACGTAGGGTTTTACCTCCATCGAGAGGGCCCGAACCTGGGTAAAACATCGTGTCCCTCATCTCCTGTTACCATCCGCCTAGACGCACAGTTCGGGACCCCCGACCCAAGATCCGCCGGTTTTGACACCGACATTGGTGCTTTCATTGAGAGTTCCTCTGTGCCGTCACCGATAGGCCCGATGGCATCTTCAACCAACAACGTTGTCCAGGGTAAGACTTTTCTCCCCGGACAGATCTTCGTATTCGGCGGCTTCGCACTGCGGGCTGATTCGCTTGGCCATCTGGAGCAGATCGAAAGCTACGCCCCTGGCCGTCAGGTCAGATTCGGAAGTCTAAACTTCACGGCCAACGTCCGCGGAGACTTGATCTTCGAAGGGCTCGAGCCACAGCCAAGCGAGCCGCACTGTTACGATGGGCATGATCTAACTCTGCCGCCGAACAGTGCCTTGGTGGCCGCACGCGAATCCGCTTCGGCCATTAGTCCGGAGCCGATCGCCTAGATCGAGGACCGGTGGATAGACGCCGCCTCGGGGGCTTCAACCTCCACGGCGATGGAGCCGAACATTAATCTTGTCCCCCGCGAAACTCGTGATTCCGAGGTGCCGGACTCCTTGCTGGACTCCGAACCTCCCACGCCCCTACCAATTGATTCGGATTGGGCGCCGGTTATGGAATTTACCACCGCGGACATCTTCCAACACTCGTCCTTTGGCGACATCCTAAATTCGCTAAAGCATCTCTCGTTATCGGGAGAGTCCTGGCCGGACTGTGGCCAGGATGGTTGGGGTACGGACGACGAAGAAATTCAGAGCCCACCCACCACCCACTTTGTAGCCACTGTCAACGATCTAACCGACATGCTAGACTACGACTCCGAAGACATCGACGGTATAGACGACGATGACGGAGACGAACAAGAAACAACGCCTATAGGGCACGGGAGAACCACCTCGTCATATGACATATACATGGTGGATACCCCAAAAGAGAGCGATAACGAGGACCGACGGGCCGCGGCAGAAGATAACCCCGCCAATAAACAACCAAAACGGCGGCGCAGACGCCGCCCTAAGTCCCGCCTCGACAACAACAACACTCCTAAGGAGCCCGTAATACAGCAGGGCTCACAAGTGGACGACGAATATGCAGATAAGCAACCGTCCGAACATGACGAGTCAGATAATCAGTCCAGGCCCGGTGAAAACGACAGTCCGGACGATCTCATGCCGGACACGCCGCCGGAGAGCAAAAACCTTCGGAAAAGACTCGTCAACACTGCAAGAAGCCTGAAGAAGGAAAAGCGGAAGCTCAAAACAGCGGAAGACACACTCAGAATGAGATGGAGCAAAGTGCTCAAGACCGCGGATAAATACGGCAATGGTCACCAATCAAAGAGCTACCCGAAGCGCAAGCTGCTACCAGAATTCGACGAGGAGGCCATAGAGCCTCCACCGTCAAAAAATAAAGAGGCTGCCTGGTTGGATAGACGGCCAGATGATAGGCCAAATTCTGAAAGCGGCGCCACACATAAACCAAATAATGAACCAGGAAAGACAGATGGCCCAGCCAGGTCCATCTACGGGCCAAAGAAGAAGGCCCCAGGAAGCAAGGCAACACGTCAAGTGTCCGAAGATAGTGGCACACCCAAATACAGGGGCGCCGCACACCCACTATGTTTCACTGATGAGGTGCTGGACCATGAATTCCCAGCAGGATTTAAACCCATAAACATAGAGGCCTACGATGGAACAACAGACCCTGGAGTCTGGATAGAAGATTACATACTACATATACACATGGCCAGAGGAGATGATCTCCACGCCATAAAATACCTACCCCTCAAGCTCAAAGGGCCAGCCCGTCATTGGCTTAAAAGCCTCCCAGAAAACACGGTGGGAAGTTGGGAAGAGCTCGAGGAAGCATTTAGAGCAAATTTTCAAGGGACCTATGTCCGCCCTCCGGATGCAGATGATTTAAGTCATATAACTCAACAGCCCGGGGAGTCAGCGCGCAAATTCTGGAACAGGTTCCTCACCAAAAAGAACCAAATAGTCGACTGTCCGGACGCCGAAGCCTTAGCAGCTTTTAAACACAATGTCCGAGACGAATGGCTTGCTAGACACCTCGGCCAAGAGAAACCGAGGACTATGTCCGCGCTAACAAGCCTCATGACCCGCTTCTGTGCGGGAGAGGATAGCTGGCTAGCAAGATGCAGCACCAGCGACCCAAGTACATCCGAGATAAGAGATGGAAACGGAAAATCACGGCGCAGAAAAGAGCAGTGCCGGAATAAAGAGAAAAGCCCAAAGAGCACGGCAGTCAACGCCGGATTCAAAAGCTCGCGGCCAAACAACAAAACACCGCCTCTTAAGGATGACGGCGATGAGCTGTCCAACTTAAACAAGATTTTCGGTCGGATATGTCAAATCCACAGTACCCCCGGAAGGCCTGCAAACCACACCCACAGGGATTGTTGGGTTTTTAAACAGTCCGGCCGACTAAACGCCGAACACAAGGGGTTGACGCGTCAAGCGAAGACGATAAACCCCACCAGCAGAGCACCGGAAAACAAAGGACTTTCCCACAAGAAGTCAAAGCAGTAAATTCACTTCATGTGATAACACGGAAAAATAGTGCGGCACTTTCTAAAAAGAGCCTCGCACGGGCCAACCCTGCAGACCATAGAGATTGGATATCAAAACCAATCACTTTCGACCACCTATTCCAGAAGCGTTCGAAACGCGGGACGGACTGCCCTGATATTGAATCCCATAATCGACGGACTACAGTTTACTAAAGTCCTAATGGATGGAGGCAGCGACTTAAACCTGCTGTATTCAAACACAATCCGCAAGATGGGGATAGACCCTACCAAAATTCGACAAGCCGCACTTCCTTCAAAGGAGTGATGCCAGGCCCTTATGCCAAGTGCACAGGCTCCCTATTACTAGAAGTCGTGTTCGGATCACCGAACAATTTTCGGTGCGAAAAACTAATTTTTCATATCGCCCCATTTAAAAGTGGATATCAAGCACTCTTGGGACGAAAGGCTTTTGTCCGTTTCAACGCCATACTGCACTACGCGTCTCTTACACTCAAGATGCCCGGTCCGCGTGGCATCATCTCAGTGCGAGGGTCACCCAAAGACCCCGGACGCGGATAGACGAGTCCGGCATCAGTAGGCCAGGGGCTCCCTAGCCGCACACCCCTTCACAAGGGGCTGCGCGCACAAACAACCGCGGGTTCATCCAAACCCCGCTTTGCTTATTCATATTTTTTCTTTCACACATACCTTTTTTTCGCACGACTTGTTTTCAAACTAAGCGTTCCTCTCTTTTTACAGATGAACAACGTGCATACCCGTCCAGGATAATGGCACAACGGAGACACAGGCGCAGACGTGCAGCAGGGACCCGTTGCGAGGATTCTTTTTAGATTAAGACCCTGCGTAAACCTTTTTTACTGTCTCTTGTTGCTATTCTCCCTTGGTTCCTTCCTATAACCAAAGCGGAGCCTGACGTTTTGGCATCGGCCGCGTCAGAAGACCATGCCCGTACCTGGACACTAGGGGCTTAGGGCATTGTTCTGCCCATTACTATAAAGACCGAACACCTTAGGGAGTGTTCGGCGTCTCGAGTTAGGCATTATATGCATCAGCTCCGAATCATGTATTTGGTCAAATGTTGGGTTTGCCCGGCTCCTGTGTTTTGCTGCCTTATGTTCCGTATCATCGGCTAACGCGGCACCAGGAGAACTACTGCGATTGTGCCCCAGTTCGGCTGGGCGAGCACCTCAGTAGAGAAAGCCGAAAACTGACTGTCATGATACAGCGAGAGACTGGTCAACCACTCGATCGACTACCGAAATGTTTAGAATTCCCCGCTTTGACGAAGGACCGTTTCCCGGTCAGGCACACACGCGCCCCGAATTCGGAGAAGTGCGGTGCCCCCAGGGGCTATATCGTAGCCCCACCCTCGAACTCCACTGGCTAAGTGAAAGTGATAAAGCATTATAGTCCGGATTGCCTCGTTCGCTACGCTACCACCTCCTTAACAGGACCGAGACGTCGGATTAAGTGTGAAAACGCGCTATTTTTGCGAACACCCCCGCACCTTGTGCGTGGGGGCTGAAGCCGAAGACTGCAATCTTTCAGGTTATACAAATGTATACGTGCTCAACCGCATAGGAGAAGTTTCACTACTTGGGACGCACAAGTATAAAAAGCAGTTATAGCATAATCATCGTTTTACAAGCTAAAACGTTCATTTGAATGTGACATTTTTTGAGCACTGCGACTCTATTACACGAGCGCCACGCATAACTTCCCCGAAATAGTGCTCGGCGGGGAACCGGCTTTCATCCGAACCCTGGGCGGCAACAGCGGTGGCATCCATCTCTGTCCAATGTGCCTTCACACGGGCAAGAGCCATCCGCGCGCCCTCGATGCAGGCCGACCGCTTCATCTCCCTGATATGCGGCACCGCTCCAAGGAATTGCTGCAGTAAGCCGAAGTAGCTCGTCGCCTTGGGCCTCTCTGGCCAGACATGAGCCACGATGTCAGTCATGGCAAGTCTGGACAATCTATTTAGCTCGGCCCATTCGGCCAACCGGTCGGTCAACGGAAGTGAGCGATCCGGACTATGGAATTGAGACCAAAATAGCTCTTCCGTCTTGTGATCCTTCTGGCTCCGGAAGTGCTCAACGGCATCAGCCGCACTGGCCGCTAAGTCCATATACGGATCCTCCGGACTCCACAGCCGATCAAATTGAGCATACTTTTGATCCATAAACCGGCGACGCAGCAGATAAGGCTTGCCAGCCACGATATCTCCGGCCTGGCGCAGCTCCTCCCTCATGGCCCGCATTGCAGAGCGGGCATCCTTGGCCTCGGCGGTGGCCTTCCTCAGGTCTTCCCGCTCCAATAAGCGCTCCTTTTCAAGAGCCTCATTGCGGTCGGCAGCATCTTTTACTTTCATGGCCAATTCGGCCACCTCTTCCCTGCTTAGGTAGTGTGCAGCCTTTTCGGCTTTCAACTCCTCGGCCGCCCTCGAGGTAGCCGCGTCACTCCTTCGGGCTTGCTCCTTAGCTTGAGCAAGTTCGGCCCGAAGGCTCTCCACAGCAGCAGCACCATCTGTATAACAGCATATAATTTATCAGAGGAAGGCTTTGACCCCCTTAATAAAGCAACTATGGAGAACTCATTTACCTTGCGACCCGTCAAGTCGCCGGTTGACAAGTGCGATGTCCGCATCCGCCACGTCAAGTTGCCGCATTAACTCGGCAACCCCACTAGTCCGGCTAGCCCTAGGACTATCCGCCACCTGCATAGGAACGGCGGCATTCATTACTTGCGATTTCGATCCTCGGCACGCTGTCGTTTTCGACAACCTACCGAGTCTCAGGGGCTACTATCTATACAGGGTGCATTTTTATGTGCAAAACTGTTAATAGACAAAGGGATGCATCATTCTCGCGTACCTCAAACCCCGCCAGCAAACTCATAGCAGCATTGCGCAATCCGCTCTCGGCGGACGAAATCCTTCCAATCACCATACGCATCAACGCACGGTGATCTTCTGAGATGGACGCCCTCTCAAGCAGATTCTTCAGTTCTCCCGGCCGGATACTAGCGGGCGCCGAACTCTCTGGCCCCTCCGGACTCGGGGATACCCTCCGTGACGATACTTCAGGCTCGTCTGCCTTATCTGACGGCGCAGCAGACGGAGGCGTTTCGCTCTCCATCATCTCCGGAAGAAGGTCCCTCGAAGATGAACTCATCTGAGAAGGCTGCAGATCCGAACTGCAAGATAAATATTTCGGTTACCCACAGAAGCACAAATGGAGGTATTTCCTTACTAATTAACTCCCCTTTTCATACTCACGGCTCGCTGGAGGGATGATCCTTTGGCGATGATTGTACGTCCGGATTCTCCCCGGACGCCGGACCCCCCAGTGAAGATCTCTTCCCCCGCTTAGGGGCTTTGGCCTCCGGATCTTCGGAGGCGGTCCTCTTCTCCCCCTGGAAGGAGGGGTTTTTGATTCCCCCCTCTTCAGACACCCCTTTGGGCGAAATAACAGCTCCTCTATTTTCCCCATCGCTCCCTTTCATGGGCGCGACCTCCAACATTCTGACCAGCACGGGCTCCAGTGCGGTCTCTGGGAGGGGGGCCGGACACCTTATCAGCCTCGATCGCGCTACCCACTCCTGTGAAGAGTAATGGGTCATGAGGCGAACTCTAGAAAAGCAGATAAACAGAACGTCCGGACTCTGAGCTATTTACCTGAGTATCCGGGCGATTGCGGCTTAGGCCTGCGTCCTCGGTCAATTCCGGACACGCTACCTGCGGTCCGAAGAACAACTTGTACATCTCCACGGGTGTCGCACCCATGAAGTGTTGGAGAATCCGAGGTCCCTCCGGGTTGAACTCCCATAGACGGAGAGGACGGCGTTTGCAGGGCAGAAGATGCCTGATTAGCATAACCTGCATCACCACATCCAGATTGATCTCCCTCGCCTGGAGGTCTTGAATCCGGCCCTGCAACAAGGGCACGTCTTCGGACGGCCCCCAATTGAGCCCTTGGTTTACCCATGACATCAGTCGGCATGGAGGTCCCGGGCGGAATGAAGGCGGCGGCTTTTGCTTGCTGCCCTTCGGAGCGGTGATATAGAACCACTCCTGCTGCCACGGTCCGAGTTCCTCTTGGAAGGAACCCTCGGGCCACGGGGCATCGGCCTTTTTGCTTATGGCCGCCCCGCCGCACTCCGCTTGACGCCTCCCGATCATCTTCGGCTCCACATTGAAGGTCTTCAACCACAGGCTGAAGTGGGGAGTGACGCGGAGGAAGGCTTCGCAGACGATAATGAATGCGGAGATGTGGAGGATGAACTCCGGAGTCAAGTCGTGAAAATCCAGCCCGTAGTAGAACATGAGTCCGTCGGGAAGCCTAAACCCCGACGGAGGTGGGATACGAAGACAACAAACTCACCGGGCTCGGGGGCGGGCACGGCCTGCCCTTGGGCGGGCAACCTGTGCGAAACCTCGTAGGCCAGGTACTTGGCCTCACGTAACTTCAATATGTCCTCCTCCGTGACGGAGGAGGGCATCCACCGGCCCTGGAGGTCGGAGCCGGACATGGTTGAGAATCCGAAGCGCTCGAATCTGAGGCTCTAGGTGTTGGAACTAGGAGCAAGAGGAGATTCGATGCGAGACTGAAGAAAAAGAACGAGCCTTGGTCCTCTTATAAAGGGGAAAAATACCAAGAGCCGTCTCCGTGACCGTTTGGGATTCACCTTCGATAGAGGAGGCGTGGCGACGGGCACGGCTGGGTTACCCACGCACGTATTGATGAGAATCCCGGAATAAGGGGAACACGATCTCTGCTTCGACAAGACGTGCCAAGGAAACCGCTTCGCTAAACGTGCTGAGGTGGTATAAGTAAAAAGCGATTCAAGTAAAAGCCTGGTAGCGGTGTGATGTCACGCCGCATAATACGTCAGCAGATTGGACTAGTGTACATTTTATTCTCTCTACGGTGGAATGTGGAATTTATTTTGCAGAGCCGGACACTATCCTGGTGTTCATGATCTTCTCTGGATTATTCAAGGAAGGAACCCGCCTTGCAATGCCGAACATTATGCGCGCTGGACTAATCGTCATTGAAGCCTGGTTCAGGGGCTACTGAGGGAGTCCTGGACTAGGGGGTGTCCGGACAGCCGGACTATCATCGTCCGTCGGACTCCAAGACTACGAAGATACAAGATTGAAGACTCCGTCCCGTGTCCGGATGGGACTTTCCTTGGCGTGGAAGGCAAGCTTGGCGATACGGATATGTAGATCTCCTACCATTATAACCGACTCTGTGTAACCCTAGCCTCCTCCGGTGTCTATATAAACCGGAGGGCTTTAGTCCGTAGGACACAACATACATTACAACAATCATACCATAGGCTAGCTTTAGGGTTTAGCCTCCTTGATCTCGTGGTAGATCCACTCTTGTACTACCCATATCATCAATATTAATCAAGCAGGACGTAGGGTTTTACCTCCATCGAGAGGGCCCGAACCTGGGTAAAACATCGTGTCCCTCGTCTCCTGTTACCATCAGCCTAGACGCACAGTTCGGGACCGCCTACCCGAGATCCGCCGGTTTTGACACCGACACTCCCACTCGGAGACTTAGCTGCAGTCCAAGTACTCGCCTAAGTTTCAACAAAACCCTACCGAGTGTTGAACCAGTCTCCCACTTGGGGGCTTAGCTGCAGCATAGCGCTCGCCTAAGTACAAGCATAACGTGCGCTCCGCAAGGAAGACGAGGTGCAGGTCGACCGCTGCTCTCTTCTTCCGAGCTACGCCACAAGTATAATGTGCTCTCCGCAAAGAGGACGAGGTTCAGGTCGACTGCTACTTCTCCTTCAGAGCTACGCCACAAGTATAATGTGCGCTTCATAAGGAAGACGAGGTGCAGGTCGATTGATGCCTACTTCCTCGGAGGAACGCCGCAAAAATCCTACCAAGTGGAGAGCAGACCTCCCACTCGGGGGGCTTAGCTGCAGCCCAGTGCTCGCCTAAGTTTTTGAAAATCCTACCGAGTGGAGAGCAGACCTCCCACTCGGGGGCTTAGCTGCAGCCCAGTGCTCGCCTAAGTTTTTGAAAATCCTACCGAGTGGAGAGCAGACCTCCCACTCGGGGGGCTTAGCTGCAGCCCAGTGCTCGCCTAAGTTTTTGAAATCCTACCGAGTGGAGAGCAGACCTCCCACTCGGGGGCTTAGCTGCAGCCCAGTGCTCGCCTAAGTTTTTGAAAATCCTACCGAGTGGAGAGCAGACCTCGCACTCGGGGGGCTTAGCTGCAGCCCAGTGCTCGCCTAAGTTTTTGAAAATCCTATCGAGTGGAGAGCAGACCTCCCACTCGGGAGGCTTAGCTGCAGCCCAGTGCTCGCCTAAGTTTTTGAAAATCCTACCGAGTGGAGAGCAGACCTCCCACTCGGGGGCTTAGATGCAGCCCAGTGCTCGCCTAAGTTTTTGAAAATCCTACCGAGTGGAGAGCAGACCTCCCACTCTGGGGGCTTAGCTGCAGCCCAGTGCTCGCCTAAGTTTTTGAAAATCCTACCGAGTGGAGAGCAGACCTCCCACTCGGGGGGCTTAGCTGCAGCCCAGTGCTCGCCTAAGTTTTTGAAATCCTACCGAGTGGAGAGCAGACCTCCCACTCGGGGGCTTAGCTGCAGCCCAGTGCTTGCCTAAGTTTTTGAAAATCCTACCGAGTGGAGAGCAGACCTCCCACTCGGGGGCTTAGCTGCAGCCCAGTGCTCGCCTAAGTATGTTGAGGAACAAGTCGATTGCAATAAGTGCTTCATCCTAGCCCGCAAAAGACGCCTCAAACCAGATGCAAACATATTTAACGTCAAATCCAAGTTCAGATAACGTCTTACGGAACCGTAAGTGCTCAGGTGCTAAGCCTGTTAAGGTTTATCGGTTACAAAAACCACTCTGCATACCGAGGCAAATTTAAAGTATCAAGCATAGAAGTTTTTTACCCCTCCTGCGGAGGGCTGGAAGGTGCAACGAATTCGTCCAGGTCGATTCCATCTGTGATCCGAGTGGCAGCAGCAATGGAGGTCTCCATGAAGGATCAGAAATCATGCTTCTTGGTATTAGCCACCTTGAGGGCTGCCAGCTTGTCCTCTCGCGCTTCCTTGCAGTGAACACGGGCCAGAGGCAGAGCAACATCCGCACCGCACCTGGCAGAAGACTTCTTCCATTCTTACACTCGACTTGGAACATCGTTCATTCGAGTCATCAGAGACTCGAGGTCGTTCTGAAGCGTCTCTCCTGGCCAGAGCGTTGTGTCGATGCGAGAAGTTGCGACCTTCAGCCTTGCGAGATAGTCGACAACAGCAGCAACGCGAGACTCAATTCGGAGCACATTCATGGCGACTTCGTCCTTCACAGGGGAGTTGATGGGATCTAGGTTTGTCTCCAGTCGACCAGTCTCCTCTTCAAAGTTCTAGCAGAACTCTGCAAGCACAACCCCAAAGTCAAGACAACAGTCTGATGGCGAGATCATAGTTAAAATGTCTGTTTGATGCAAAAGATTACCTTCAATCATGAGGAATAGCTTCTGGGCGAGTCCTCCCAGATAAGCCTCCAGATCATTCTTCTTTCCCACCAACTCGCTGGCCTTGTCACTCAAGGCAATCTTATCATTCTTCAGTCGACTGACCTCCTTGTTGGCCGCGTCAAGAGCAGCTTTCAGATTGGTATTTTCCTCTTCAAGCTTGGTGATTGAAGCCAGCTTCTCATCTGCGAGCTTGGTCTTCTCTAAAGCCGCTTTCTGTGCCTCAGCCAAGTCAAGATCTTTCTTCTTCAGAGCATCCCTCAGTTTGTCTACAAAGTCACAGTGAGATCAGACTCAGAAATGGACAAGAGGCGAAAGCAGTCGTCGAGGTTCTCACCAAACATACCTTTTGCCTCCTCCTTTGCCTTCGTGAAGTTCTCCTGGACAAGTCTCAAATCAAGTTCAAGCTGGATATGCTTGTTCTCCAACTCAGTATAACGAGCTCCAAGCTCGCAAGATTTCTGCGAAGAACCAATCGACAGTTGTCAAAGACAGGTCACTTCCGAGTGACTAAGGAAAAATCATAGCATTTCTAAGACTATAGCCGAATATAAACATTCGACCGTAGTCTCGGGGACTACACCCAGTGGGTGCACTCAGCGTGCCCCCACCAGTTCTATCAGTTAGAGTCGATCAGTCGACCAACAAAAAAAAAGAGAGTGAGAGGTGTTCTTCAGACTGTAGTCGACTGCCAGCAGTCGACCACAGTCTCGGGGACTACACCCAGTGGGTGCACTCAGCGTGCCCCCACCGGTCTATGATTCCATTCGACCTGATCGAGTAAAGAGAATGCTTAAGACATAAAGACTATGGTCGACTGCCAGCAGCCCACCATAGCCTTGGGGACTACACCCAGTGGGTACACTTAGCGTGCCCCCACCAGTCCAGGATTTCAATCGACGCACCCAGTGGGTGTACGACAGATACTAAGATTTTCAGAAAGAAGGATTTTCAGGTATCATATCCTAACAGAACAGGCGGTGATCAACTAACCTGAACATTGCTCTGAAGAGCTGAACTGGCGTCATAAGCCGCCTGACTGGCATCTCGGATCACCTTCACTTGCTCCATCATGACCCCCGCCTGGCGTATGGCTTCTTTAGCAGTGCTTGCTTGGTCTTCTAGGACGTGGTGGGTCGAGAAAAGTGAAGGCTGATCAGCACTCGACGACGAAGGGCGTGCACTCGTCAGCGGCACTGCAAAGGATACGGTAGGCCGAGTGACGTTGTCCCCCTCCACAACCAACGTCTCAGGTGCTGACGCGACCTGGGCTACCTTGCCAGCAGACGCTTTCCTATTCCTCCTCTGCCTCAGTGGTTCCTCGTCATCGTCATCAGGAAGGTCAATGATGATGTTAGTTGGAGCTGCAGAAAAGATTCAAAGTTAAAAATGAAGATCCTACCGACTGAAAACGAAGCTACAAAGGCCATACCAGGGTTGGAAGTGACAGCATCCTCCATTTCATGTTCCTCAGGTCTGGTCGAGGTATCAGAAGTAGCAGCACTGCGGTTCCAGAAGTCAGTCGGTCAGCTCACGAATCGACCAAGAATAAATCCATGTGAAACAAGGAAACTCAAGTTACGTCATTACCCTGAGATAGTGGGGATCACATCTTCATCTTCGGCAAGGCCTTCGTCAGCTTCGACGATGCCACTCGAGATTGCTTCGGCGCTTTCTCAGTCGGCACCGGAGAAGTCGTCCGAGGACGCTTGGTCGACTGCACGACAGGCGCGACCCCCTTACCGCGCTCAACCGCAGGGTCATGGACAAGCTCCGAGCGTCTTTCAGAACGGGGAGGTGCAACTTCCTCCTCCTCCTCTTCCTTCTCATCAGAGTCATCTTCTTCATCATCATCATCACCACCCGAATCCCACTCCTCTGGGCTCTCGCCTCCACTTCCTTCCTCCTCCTCAGTCGAAGCCTGCGCCCCATTGGGCATCGAGTACAACTCAGTGGTAGCCTGAAAAACGACAAAAGAAGACAAAGGTCAATCGACTGATTTGCAGTGAAACAAAATGAATGAAACAGGATCACAACCGGAGATAAGTGGTCATACCGTGTCTGGTTCATAAGACTGGTCGAGTGGTGGGATCCTCCTAGCCCCATGAGGGTTATCTTTGTTCCCCGTGATGGCAGTCATCCACCTCTCCAGTGTGGCATCGTCGACCTCCTCTGGGTGGACCCGAGTGGTGTCCTCGGTACCGGAGTACAGCCACATTGGGTGGCCTCGGTACTGGAGTGGCTGAATGCGCTGTCGAAGGAAAACCTCCAAAAGATCCATGCCGGTAACCCCGTCGCGAATGAGTTGAACTACACGCTCCATCAACATTTTAACTTGAGCCTTTTCCTCCGGGAGTACTTTCATGGAAGATGGTTTGTTCACTGGGTCCATAGAGAATGGAGGGAGACCAGTCGACTGCCCCGGCTCCAACTCGTCTTGGCAGTAGAACCAGGTCGACTGCCACCCTCTAACCGACTCGGGAAGGGTCATGGCTGGAAAGGCACTCTTACTCCTCATTTGGACCCCAAGACCCCCACACATCTGGATTACTTTGGTCCTCTCGTCATTCGGACTCGCCTTTTTCACCGTCTGAGAATGACAAGTGAATATGTGCTTAAAGAGACCCCAGTGCGGCCGACAACCCAAGAAGTTTTTGCATAGGGACACGAAAGCGGCAAGATAGGCAATGGAATTGGGAGTGAAGTGATGGAGTTGTGCCCCAAAGAAGTTCAGAAACCCTCGGAAGAAAAGATTTGGCGGCAGAGAGAATCCGCGATCTACATGAGTGGCTAAGAGGACACACTCACCCTCCTGTGGCTGCGGTTGCCACTCCGTCCACGGAAGTCTTGCTGACCCATGAGAGATCAGTCCCTCATTGGCCAGATCATCGAGATCCCTCTGGGTGATGGTCGAGCGGATCCAGTCTCCTTGGACCCAGCCTTGCGGCAGACGAGACCGCGACGAAGATCCGCCCTGACTAGTCGCTCTCCCCTTCGCTTTCCCCATCGCCGTCGCCTTCTTCGCTCGCTCCAAGGCCGCCGTCTTCTCCTTCACCATCGTCGCCGGCGAGGCGCGCGAAGAGCAGATGAGCGGAGGTAAAAGCGGGCGCAGCGGGCGAAGTGGAGGAAGGGGGAGAGGGGAATGGGGATGCACTATTCAAAAACCCCCGTCCGGCGCCTTATGTAAGGTCACTTCCGAGTGGCTGACAGGTAGGCCTTGGCGATCCTGTCAAATCCCGAAACAGTCGCACGCGCGATACGTGGCGAAAAAGGCGGCGCGGAAATTGAGGCGTCTTCGTCTTATCCCATCCGAGTACCGCGGCCCTCTCCGCTTCGCGCGCTTCCCAAAATTCGGATCCCACTAAATCCGCTAACAGCAGAGCAACCTGTCAGACGGTAGATTTCCTATGATCCGTCGCTCGGAAGTCCACCAAGTTCAAAAGATCACTCGACAGAGGAAAAGAATGGATCAAGGCGACTGAAAGAAAAGTTGATGCCATCTCTAAAAAGTCATTGATCCAGAATGAGACATACTCAGAGCACAAAAACAGGTCGGAAAGATTATCAACTCCTTCCTCACTCAAACCTCGATCCATTCGGGGGCTAATGATGAAGTCATGTACCTAGGGTAGGGTCATGAACCTGTCCAAAGTACCCTCCCCAAGGACATCTTTAGAAGAAGCTGCCTTCCAGTCGACCAAGAGGGATTCCACTCGACGGACTCGAAGACACTCGACCATGAAGACTCACTCGACCACTAGGAGATCAAGAGCCACTCTGCATCCAAACAGTGTGTAATTAAGTAGTCTTTATGGCCATGATGACACTTTATGTAAGGCGTTACAGGTAACACCTGGCCTTAATGTACTTTAAACCCTTCGCTGCGTGGGCTGGCTGGGGTCCTGGCAGACACTATATAAGCCACACCCTCCACTGGCAGAAGGGTTCGCACCCCTGTAACTCATACACCTATAATCCAGTCGACCGCCTCCGGGCTCCGAGACGTAGGGCTGTTACTTCTCCCGAGAAGGGCCTGAACTCGTACATCCCTTGCGTATAAAACTACTCCATAGCTAGGATCTTGCCTCTCCGTACCTATCCCCCATTCTACTGTCAGTCTTAGTACCACGATAGGGCGCACTGGGCCACCATGAAGGACGGTCGGGGGAGTACCGTGACCAGTGGGGGGGAGGGCAGATCCCAACTAGGGTGAACCGTAACAGAGGAGCGACAGCCGAGGGTAGGCCACCCGAGTAGCCAACATGCAGGGGAAGAGACGCTAGGGGAGGCCGGTGCCGCCAGGGAGTGGATCTGTGGGGCGAGTGGCGAAGGGGGAGAGAACGGAGAAACGCCCCCGCCATCCCAGGGCCCGGCACGGCTTCGCCGGTCGGCGCTCCTACGACGGCGACGCAGGGGTGGGCGGGAGGTGGGGGCGGTCCACCGAAGAGTGGGGTTCCCCCCGAGTCGCCCGACTCGGGCGAGACGAGGGTCGGGGGTCCCTTGTGACAACTAAGATATCGTGCCTGTATTCCGCAAGCCTCTTTCCTTATCTACAACTACTTATAAAAGCATGAATCTGATGAATTCAAGTGATCTCAACATTCAATCACCTATATCTAACGTCTCACATTGCTTCAATCATGTATCCACATCTTCAACAATTTAGAAACACATTAATCGCATTAATCATAATTTGATGACATAATTGCATTAATCACAGTTAACCTTGGAATCAACATTAATTGACGTTTACCTTGGAAATAATTTTACTATCAAATTATTACTAGTACTGCTAAGTTACGGAGTGTTAGAACCGAGCTACTCAGCCAATGAAACTTTCATCCACTGCACATAGTTTTGCCGCTGAGTAGGTTCTTCGTGCAACTTTGTCAAAAAAAAAACACTAACGAGTACATTCTCCGATCTCTACCATTCCTAGTGCACTTATCATACTTTTGCGGTTTTTTCATCTCTTTCCTCTCGTGCTCATGGTTCTCCTCCATCCTGCTTTGCCACTCCGAGAGACAGAAAACCGGGTATTGTTGGATGAACATAAGAACAAATTTCTCTGTTCCATATATAAAGCGACAAGAGACGGAGGTTGGTTGGGAGCATTTGTTGTTCACTTATATTTCACTCTAGGCTGGATGAATGAGCCATGTACTAAAGATTCCAGCGCTTGTTTGTTGTGGTGAATTCTATTGTTTATTAATGTTGATCGGAGCACATGTGAACACGATATGGCATTGGGTTGTTCAATACCAGAGTAAGAACTCGTTACCAACCATGTTCTACGGTAAAGTGAAATTTGAAAAGAAGAGTACCAACTTTATTATATGTATCAGCCTTTTCATCTACTGAACCAATTATTGTTCTAGACAAAACTGAAGCAACTATTTTTATTAAATAGAGTTGAGTTGGTGAATGCATGATGGTGTTATCTCTCTACCAGAGTCTAAACTCACGTGAAAAAATAACTCCACGATAAGGTCTGACAAGAAACTAACTTCGGGAGCTATTTTTTTATCCATGCTATCACCCTGCCCCTTAAAGTCGAGTCCTCTGTTCGATCCTGCTTTTTTTTTCTGAACCCTCATGTTATGTTCCTCGGGCTTCAACCAAATAATTGTCAATGGGACCTGTGGTATACCACCAACTCGACGCCGTCTAGGATCTTGATAGGTCATCCTGACACGACATCATCCTCTCCCAACAAGGCATCAAACACGAACCCAGCACCGGTCAAGAAGCTGATGCTGACGCAAGAGAGGATGCCCCAATATCCTCAATGCTTCAATGTTAGTGTGGTCATGGTGTTGGCATCCGGAACCATGCTTCATTGTTGGTGTGGTCATGGTGTGGCCGCGTCAGTGCAGGCTAGTGTGCCTGGAGATGGCATGCCATGTATAGATATTGAAGGTAGACCTGCAGATTTGTGCTTGACACGAGTCGGCCAACGCTTCCCCATGCATGCTTTGGAGTCATAATCAACGAGTATTTCTAACTTCTTGTTATTGCGCGCTCTTGATACTCGCGTGATGATTTAACAAGGATGGTGTATGCTGGCTGACCTGGTGAACAGGAGAAAGTGAATGCCGAGCTGAGAAGTCGTGATGGTCTGATGCGGCCATACGGGAATGGATACTTGTGGAAAACCTCCCCGGAAATGAGCTTTGTGTTTTGATTTATTTATGGAGCTCTTGTTACACACTGATGTGCGCAACCATGATTTATGTATAGCTACATGAACCACCAAGGAAACTCAGTATTGTGTCAATGATGACTCTAATGGAATAGAAAATAATTTTATAACTTCAGTTGTTGTACATTAGGTTGTTTTCCATGAGTATCCACACTTGATTATTCTTAGCGCCGTTGAAATATTGTAAGTGTGAAATATTTGCAGTTTTTCATACAGATGTTTAACATGACTAACCATGTCAGCAGAAATTAAACTGACCCAAGCTAAACTAACAAATGAAGCAAATGGAAGGTGAAGCCTCTTGCCACCCCAATCAAATGTTGCCATCTATAAATTTTTTTAGAGAAAAGGCCAGAGCCCGACTTTATAAATAAAGCCACCAGGCAGAGTCATAACCGTCCACAGCGAACATCCACACAAAACACACAGAGTATCAACTAGACCTCACATGCTAAAGTAGAACGTACATGGCTCCCAGGCCAGTACACGGCACGCAGGCCGGAGAGACACAAGACAGCAACATCAGGGCCAACAACTCCTAACTGCCGGCTTGAACTGGAGAAAGGGAGATAGCGAGAGCCCGGATCTTGGATATCATCATATCGAGCGCATCCCTGTCCTCCTCCTTAATCAATAATCTCCACTGCTGCAAGAATATGCAAGTTTTAAATAAGCAAACAACAGGTTTAGCAGGAAAAACATGTTCAATAGTAAATTTGTTTCTTGTCGTCCAAAGAGTCCAGCACATCGCTGCAAAGCCCACACAAAACATTCTCCTCTGGGCCCCGACCAGGTTGTTGGCCAAGAGTCGAAGGTCTAAGAAGGAGGACGGTCTCCAGGACACATTCAACCAAGATCTGATACAACACCAGAATAGTTTAGCCAATACACAATTAAAGAAGATATGCATCGTGTCTTCTCTTAACCCACAGAGGGCGCAGCGGTTAGACCCAGGGCCATTACATTTGCGGATCTGGTCACCAGCCGGCAACCGCCAGCGAGAAGCTTGCCAGAGGAAAATCTTGATCTTAGGAGGGATACGAGCCCTCCAGATCCACTTGAATTTGGAAGTGGTGGTGCCTGAGATCAGCTTACCATATAACGATTTCACAGAAAAACGACCAGAAGGGGAGTGGGGCCACACACCGAGTCCTCCTCCTTCGAGAGCACAGGGAAGAAGGCAACAAGGCGCTGCCAGTTAACCAACTCTTCAGGAGAAAGAGAGCGACGAAGTTGCAGATCCCAATTATTGGCAGAGAACTCAAAGATTGAGATCTTAGGGTCAGGACAATAAGAAAAAAGAACGGGAAAAGAGTTTGCCAACGTAGTCGAACCACACCACAAATCAAGCCAAAATCTAGTGAATCTGCCGTGTGAACAACAAACTTGACGAGGCCTTGGAAAATTGACCTGAGTTTAACAAGGTCTTTCCAGAATTGAGAAGCCTCCAAGGCGCGAGCAAACATAGGGCTAGAAGAAGGGAAATACTTAGCTTTAAGGATGTTGAACCAAAGAGGTTTATCCGAGGTGGTGGTCATGATCTTCCACCACCATTTGATGATCAAGCATTTGTTCATGACAAGGGTATTAATAATGCCCAGCCCCCAAGGCTTTTTGGTCTGCAAATAATGTCCCATTTGATCATGTGATATTTGCATTTGTTGTCAGCCACGTTCCAGTAAAAGGCACATTTATGTTTATCAAACCCAGCGTGAGTGCCCATCGTAAGCAGATAGAATCCCATAAGGAACATTGGGAGGGAAGTAAGGCAGGCATTAATCAAGGCAACTTTACCAGCGTGGGTATTATATCTACCCCTCCAGGGCATGACACGATTGCCAACTTTGGCCACCGTAGGAGCAAAGTCTATAATTTAGTATACGAATATATTGCGGGGTTTCACAATGTTATTCTTGATTAGTTGACGATGAAAGTCACATGTGTTGCCAAAAAGGAGTTCACGCCAACCAACGAAGAAACACAAGCAGCATTGTAGTTGGATGTGAGGGTAATAGTATCCCTTTCATTATCATTTTTTTAAGTGGACGTATCGAAGACGTCACCAGCCGTACTAGAAAGGATGATAACCTCATGAAGAAATGTTAGCGATAAATCCTACATCTAAAAATCAGACTACAAAAAGTTACATAACTTCCTAACTAAATTACCCCCCCCCCTTGCCCCGATTTTCATGGGGTGGGCCCTTCCCTCCCTCTATTCCACCAATCCTAACTCTCCACATTTCCTTTTACGTTAAACATGTACCTAATCTTACGTTGGTCTAGCATTTCTCGAAATGTTAGTACCAAAATTCGAGATGAAGCTAAACCACACGAATGTATGATGGAGTGAGAGTGATGGGGAGGAGGATACATGGGCTGGAGAGAAGGTGGGTAGAGAGGCCGTACGTGCCAGGGTCACATTAGCACAGGAGGCAAGAAGATAGGATTTTGTTATTGGTAATGTTAGAAATCTAACGTTGTATTTTAAAGTATGGCAAAGCAAACATTTTTTATGGCACTTTATGTTGGTGTGAGGATGTCAAATTTAATTGGCAAGCACGGTAATTTTATGGCAAAAAAATGAACCGGGACAGATTTATCATGCTTGCCAATTAAAATTGACATTCTCGGCAAACATAATTTGCCATTGTAAAAAATCTGACGTCAGATTTGTAGTTGAGTCTGTTGTTATCGATAAATTGGGAATCGGCCGCAAGGTATGTAAGAGATCAGCCCTCTTCAAATAAGGTATTTATATTCTTGCATATTATTTATTTCATAGTAGCACATGATAGCTTACAAGTCTACCTAGTATATATCCCCAACCGCTCGCTTGTTAGTCCCCTATAACTCACAAGAAAGCGAAGCAATGATGTAATAGGTGTTAGATAGACTTAGTGGGGCATTTGATATGCCAAGGGAAATTCCATTGGAAAAGAACAACTTTCCATAAGCACAAGTAGAAAAGGACAAGCTAGATGTTGAAAAGTGCATGGTTGCCTGGTTGAATTTGTCCATCTGACTGGGAGTCTGTTTGGTTGGCATCCTTGGTGTTTGGTGCCTGGCCTGAACCCTGCCTGGGAGTTGTCTGAGGGGCATTTGGTTGGTAGCCTGGTGGTGCTTGCACCAGCTTGGCCTGGGGTGATTCTTGTGCTTAGCCTGGTCGAAAATTGCATGCATGTACTTAGCCTAGCCCAGGCGTTCGAATTTGGATGTCTGGCTGATGCCTTGCCTCTACAATAGCTGCTCGGGAGTATTAATATATAGAAACTAGCATATGTATGGGCCCCACTTAATTCTCTGTCAGGCCAGACATGAACCAAACAGCCTTACCACATGCTAGCCTCGTCATGGAGAAAACTATCATCCTCCCAGGCCTAGTCCTGGCACCTATTTATCTCAGGCATGGAGTTGTAGATGCAAACCAAACTAACCATGAGCCTTGAAAATACTAATTTTTGCATAAAGGATGAACCTAACATTTGATGGAATGTAACGAGCAGAAGGATTATGATTTTCTTTAATTCTGGCATCATGTTAGGCTGGTAGTTTTTTAGTGTTCCTTATCGCTGCAATATAATTAACAACCCCCCCGGGGGGTTCCGCAAAAATAGGAATAACAATTCATGCTACAACATGGTGATAAACAGGTAAGTCTAAAGTAATGAACTATGAAACCTTTATGACTGATTTATTCTCGATTGCCATGGCCATTAGCATGTGCATGAGCACATATAGAAACTTATATCATGTGTATGTCTAATGGGTAACAGGGGTTATTACTCCTAATGGCCATGTTGCATGACCTTGACCGCTACGCGGATGCATACTGATACCTCTGGAAGCTTTAATGAGGGGGGTTAGAGTCCTACCACCTTGACCTTGTTCCCATTGTGGTTATATCACTATGCATTGGTTCTTGCATCGGAGAACTAGAGTTGCCATAATTTCATGATGATAAGTTTTTCTGTAACGACTTTGATGATGCCTTCATTGACTTGATTTTGAGGGAGAGCTATCATTCATGACTAACTTTGTTTGACCCACTTAAGCCGTTTACATCTATCTATCTATCTATCAACCTATCGAGTATCACGCTCATCAACTCCTCGGTTCTCTAGTCCCCTAACTCATAAGCAAGAGAAGCGAGGCACAAACATCTCATGCATCGCCATGGATGATGGCAAGTCCACGCACTTGTTGAAAATACCTTCTTAATTTGAAAAACGGTTTTTATCTCCCGGGAAGCAATGACGCTCGTGTGGCATATAGGGGTTGAGATCCTCTGCTATAACAACATTCTTGTTATAGTCACTTTCGTGTGGATCCCGAACCCGTGCGTGATCTACTATAACAACTTGCTATTACTGCAGGGGGATTCCGACATGGCAGATACACTACCAAGTGAACTCGATATATACCAAGGGAAGTTATCTATGGAAAAGAAGAACCTTCAAAGGGCATATAGAGAAAGTGCACCGTGAAACCTTAGATAATTTTGGCCAATTGTTAATATGAAAATCCTGAATACACCAAACACATACATTTTTAGAAAAAATTATGAACGTATTTAGTGTTTGATACAATCTAATAACAAAGGTAATATGTGTGTTTACTGGTTTGACTTGTTGGATTAGCAATTTTCTAATAGTGAAAGATGTGTGCGTGTGCGGTACTCGCTTCATGTTAAAAAAGGACTCATAAGTCCAATTTGTCTGTGAACAAGATTAACCAACCAAAACTTTGTAGTGAGGTATGCCTAGTTTTTTTAACTCAAGGTTTGTCTAGTATTAACGAGTCATTAGGGAAGTAACTAAGTCTATAACAGTGTTGTACTCAATGAACCATGTTGATATAATGTTCAATGGTTCTATCTACCACAGTGTGTACAATGGCGTTGAGGACAGTCCAAGGCAATGTAGTTACTTGTTTGTTGATAGAAGCATTGTCCAGTGAACCACTGATTTTTATAGGTGGTTGTAGTCTTTTGGGGATCTTCTATTGCTTACTAATATGAATGCTCGTGATGTCTTGATGAGAACCCATATTAAGTAATGGTCGTCACGTTATTGGCTATGTACGGAATCTGATCAGCACACTACTCAGCCGATGAATTCTTTTTTACAGAGAAGGCTCGAACTGAGCCCGACTTTGAATTAATGAAGAGCCGATGAATTCTTGATCGGTTGCACATAGTTTCAACAGCTGATCAGGTATTGCATGAGACTTCAACCCAAAAAGAGTAACACGTCTATTATGCAATGTCTCCCATTCCTAAAGCAATTTTCATATGTAAGTGTGATTTTCGTGTATTTCCCTCTCATACTCATTGTTCTCTTTCATCCTACTTTGTTGTTCTGAGAGATAGAAAATCAGGTATTGTTGGATGAACCTAAGAAGGAATTTGTTTGCTCATATATAAAGAGTCAAGGGACAGAGGTTGGTTGGGAGCATTTGTTGTTCACTGCTATTTCATGCCAACTTGGATGAATAAATCATGTACTACAGACTTGAGTCCTTGTCTGTGGTGAATGTTGAATTCTATTGTTCATGAACCTTGATACTAGCACATGTGCGCAAAATGTGGCATTGGGGTTGTTGGCAACCGTTCATCAAAACAAGGCAACTTCCCAGAAATATGTGCATGCATGAGTAATACCTCCTTATCAACCATGTTTTATTATATGCTAGCACAAATGCACATGTGTTGCAACAAAGGAGGAATTGGTTATTGTGAATCAAAGTTCGCCGGGTCGACGAACTATGTCGTGAAAGAACGGTCGCTAATGACAAAGAAAAGATGGACATTTGAGGATCGCCAGGAGAGCTCAAGATATGGGGTATGATTTGGAGTAGTTTAATTTGACTAAACAATATTTACTTTTAGATTAATAGTTCTAATGGCCAAGGAGGTAGCAAATTCATTTATGAAGAAAAAATATGTTAAGATGGCATAAGATCGAGCCAACGCACAACACACTCGACCCAACCCTGATGTAGGTGACTACGCTGGATCATCTCCCTCCCTCCTCCCGTCTGATGACTTCAGTGTGAAGTTGTTGAACACCATCGACTTCCAAATCATGCAAGGATGACATGAAGACACCACCCTTGCCGTTGTCATTGACAACTCAATCAAAGGATAGTCGCGTGCTAGTGCTCCAAATCTTCTACCGGAAGCTTCCATGTCCACCACCATCGGTGCTCACACATCCATAGACCTACGTCTCTGTCGCTAGGACTGCTTTGTTATGGGTAAACTGTCAGACATGTACTTGTTTTAACTACAAAATTTAAGTAAAAAAAGCACAATCCACAATACCACATTCTCTAGAAAAACAAATTATGCATAATACATATGCACACCAAAAAGAGCGAAGTTAAGATTATATATAGAGAATGCACATTGTTACTTTTGGTTTTTGGATAAACAAATGCTTAAAAAGGTTGTGGATGTCGCCATCGTAGTAGCACCACAACAGCTCGCAGCAATTGTCATCACCATCACTGCATCGTGTGTACGAGCTCACAGGAGCAGCGGTCGTTGTTCAAAACACTGCTCTGTGCAGTTCGCTTGCAGCATCGACGCCGCGACTTGTGGTTGTGGTGACCCAGGTGATTTCAATCATAACAGCAGCAAATGACAACAACCGAGGTGTTACCCTCATAATGGGGTGGGTGGGTGGGTTGCAGCAGCGTCGACGTCTTCCACAACGCATGGTTGGATCATTTGCGGTGGTGGTTTGGCGAATTGCTAGGGCGGGAAATAGGCGGTATAGGGACATCATAGAGAGCTAGAGATAGAGGAGGAAGGGAATAACAGGGAGAGGAGTGCGTGCAAGGGAGAAGATAAGGCAAAGAGGTAAAGCGATGCGTTATGAGCCCCATAGGGCATGTGGTAAGCATCGGGAGCAGCCAAAAATGTGTATTGGATTTGCCGGCTGGTTCCAAACATTTCCGTTAAGTGTGGGGACACAAAAGGATTTATGTTTCTGTAAGTTCTAGACTAAACTTTTAGGCCGGACCGACTCAAAATTTAGCATCGATGGGTAGCAATTTTGGTCTCTCGGCGGTACAAAGGCCTGATAGTGGTAAGATGTTACCATTGAAAACCCTTACTTTCGGCCGTCAGTTGTGATTTTCTATGTTAACTACTTAATTGCCCGTGAGTTGCAAGGGGCATATATACTATGATGACTCAACAAAGCCATCTCTAACACATACCATTAGGATCCTCATGCACATAACGACATTGTCAACTTATTAAAACATTTCTTCTCCCGCCTCTCTAATCCAAGCTCGCCACCTCTTTTGGTGGCACATCCGGCTCGCAATGCTTTCTTCCACAGTCACCTGCACTTTGATTCCAAACATGCAACCATACATTGTGTTACATTCTACACATTGAGGTGGAGGCAGTGGCGGAGCCAGCTCGGCCGGTGAGCCGGGGCAAAGTCCACGACGCTCCTGCCTGCCGGTTGTTTGCCCATGCAAAATGATGCTTGGCTCTCCATTAATTACTAGTGATCAAAGGAGAATGCATGGCACAGCCCGGGCAGCTGCCCCAGCTAGCCGGGAGGTGGCTCCGCCACTGGGTGGAGGGTGGCTTATAGGGCAGGACGGACGACATCATGGTCGAACTCCGGCCATAGATCTAGTCCCCGCATGCAGCAAACAGTCTAGGATCTGTACTCCCTCCGCCCTAAAATAAGTGTCTCAATTTTGTACTAACTTTAGTATTCCCTTCATTTCACAATGTAGTGCGCCAGTGCTTTCCGAGATCTAAGTTTGACCATAAATTTAACCAACGAGATCGACTGTGGTGGAAGAAGAAATTATATCACTGAATTTGTATTTTGATACGAAATCAGTGGTATAATGTTTGCTCCCATCGCAGTCGGTCTCGTTGGTTAAATGTATGGTCAAATTTAGATCTCGGAAAGCGCGGACGCACTACATTATGGAATCGAGGGAGTATAAGTTATACTAAAGTTGAGACACTTATTTTGGGACGGGGGAGTAAAAAAATCAGTTGTGGAGAACTCCAATAATACAATAATGCTAAAAACAAAGAAAAAAGTTGTCAGATTTGAAGGTCACTGTTATAGTTACTTTTCTATTTTGTTCACATTATAATAGCCAAGTTAATTTGACGGTTGCCTCTGTGTTGGATTTATGTTCTCTACAGAAAAATGTGATGTCTGCATAGAACACATCAGTTTACTTCCTTAAGCAAGACATCATGGTGCATGGAGAAGTTTGCCAACTATAATAATGCAACAAGAAAATGGCCATCAGAAAATGCATGCAGGGATATGTGCATACATTTTTCCTAAAAATTTCATGCATGATTCAATGAAGATAAGTCAAACGATGAGCAATGAGATTCATTACTAAACCTGTTAGGGGAATGGGAAGTGCAAAAATGTATTCCTAAGGTAATCATGCATGATACAGAGACAAATAGAATGCTGAGCAGTGAGATTGATTGCTAAACATGTTTGGTAAGTTGATTATGTGATTGCTAACAACCTCGAACATCACGGGCTTGTCGTGTCGGCAGAAGCGGCGCAGAATCTCAATGGCTTTCAAGAAGCTTATCATTTAGGCAGAAAGTCTTCCTGCGAATCAGTCTCATCCCAGTTAGTCCACACCACAAACAAAATATCGCTCCTGACAACCTTTACTACTCTGCCAATAGGCATATCTCCTCGGTTCAAAATAAAAATAAAATAAGCATATCTCCTCAAATTCCTTAAAATGAATAGAGGTCAAACAATGGCCACAGGTATTCACAGCGAATGACATTTTTCTTCCTTGCAGTGCCATTCAACGGAGAAGTTACTCGGACAACATGTCGTCATCGGAGCGGAGATGTCTAGTTATGCAGCGGGGGGCATGGGATGGCCGGGTGGGAGCCGTTGGATGCGGCGGTGGAAGAGTGTTTCCGCGAGGTATACGCAGACGACAGCCGTGGTGAACAGGCACGTAATGAGTGTGGCGCCCGAGTGGATGAAGGCGACGGCAGGGCGCTCAACCAGGAGGAGAAAGGTGTGGTAGCTCCCGAGTGTCCGTACACCCTCATGAACAGTAAATTCAAAAAAAATCCAAAAATCCAAAATTTGTGGCGTCAAATTTGGTTTCTACAAAGTTTGAGCATATTTGATGTCACAAGATTTCATTTTTTTTTAGTTTGTTTTCTAATTTTCCAATTTACTGCTCATGAGGGTGTACAGACACCTGGGAGTTAAAAACCCACTCTAGGGAGCCATCTGGCACAGACGCACAGCGCCACAGCCATCAGGCATGCTATGGCGCCAGTTCTGCTGCGTGGCACGATGTTGCTCCTTGTTGTAACCTGGCCTGGCAACTTTCCCATGAAGAAGTCGTAGTCTCGTAGATGCCACTGCTGCCCCAGTGGAATCCCTAGGAGCAAGAAATAAAACTCACGACCGATGATCGTCGTAGATCGCCACATGGATATTTGATTGGCCAGGCCGCAACAACCTGAGAAGTTCATCGGGAACAATCATGGCATCAGTAAAAGGAGAAGACCTAATAAAAAAATTGAAGGGCGCTACAAGCACCGATGCAGGAAGTAAGCTAGCGACTCGACGAACATGGCATCAGCAGCAGTGGACACTTGCGGTGGCGCCGCACTCTAGGGCGTGAGCGGCGGCAGTAGCGAGTGGCTCATGGGTTTGTGGGTTTTGTGACTCAGGCGTGCTGCGTGCCTGAGTATATCCCATTAATCTGGCTTTTATTTTGCCGATCAGATGAAAATTATGTGAAATAGAAAATCGGAAAGGGTGGAAAATAGGTGAAGGGCTGGGAAGATATGTACGTGGCGATGGTCGGATGAATAGGTCGGTATAAAATTTGACGCAAGATGAAACATTACGTATTTTACATTGTTTATTAAAGTTTTCACTTACTGGTACTAGACTGCTTGTCAATGGTAAATGGTATTATCGATGGGTTACAACTCTGGAAAAATATAACATGTTTATTCTGCGATGTCTCCCATTCCTAGTGCACTCTTCATACTTTTGTGGATTTTCCATCTCTTCCCTCTCGTATTCATCGCTCTCTTCCATCCTACTTCGTTGTTCCGATAGATAGAAGACCGGGAATTGTTGGATGGACCTAGGAACAAATTTGTCCGCTCACATATATAAAGCGTAAGGGGTAGAGGTTGGCTGGGGGAATTTGTTGTTCACTGATATTTCACACCAGGCTGGAATAATAAATTGTGTACTAAAGATTCTAGTGCTTGTTTGATCACATGTGCAAACAATGTGGCATTGAAAATGTTTGCTACCTTTCACTGAAAGGAGGGTAGCTTCCCTAAATTACGCACATGACCGAATAAGAACTACTTATAAAATGGCAACCTTGTTTTATTATAGGGAGCGCTTGGACCTCAACTGACGGAGATCTAGTTATGTCTCAGTCAGTTGATGTCAGCTGCCCATTTTCTCTCGTTTGCCGGTTTTCGATTTGAGTGTCGTGCATTGTTGGGCTTGGCAATTGGGCTGCATTGTGTGTACCGTTTCTGTGTTTTCTCCTTTTGAATATGTTTTCCTGGTAATTGTGAACAGACAGATCAACAACTATCTACGTCTAAACCTTTATACATGCTTTATTGTTAAGTTGAACATGTTATGTGATATCAGAGCATGTTGTACGAGAAGGTGTGTCACTAGATCAAAGTCTCAGGGAAAGTGTCTCATTATTAAATTGCTCGATAATAGAAGGGATATGCACGGTATTCCTATTTTGGGTGGGGGTTTTCGTTGTTTTTTTCATTTCGCCAGTAGGGAACCTTTGGCGTACAAGCCATGTCCAATTTTCTGCCTCAGATTGTTTAGTTTGGGGGGTATTTTAGTTAACAAGTTGCCTTAAAAAAATGTTAGACAGCTAAAAGTAAGAAAAAACTATACACCATAAAATTAAACAAATGTATAGGTTCAAACATAGAAAGTGTTCATCGCGTATTTTAAAACATGTTCACTGTGTATTAAATAATATTCCTCGTCTATTTAAAAGTGTTCACTGTGTATTAAAAAAATATTCACCACGTATTTGTAAAAATATTATAGCATATTTGGAAAACAAATGTTACCTCACCGCCCGACACCTCGCCGTGCAGCTGTGCCACACTGGCAGGGAGAAGTGCCCCGCCGCCGCCTTCCTGATGGCCGGCCCGGGCTTCGCCGAAGGCACCCTACGAGAAGCAGGGGAAGGCAGTGGCTGCAGCTAGGGTTGCTCCCCCCGAGCCCTCTACATTTCCTTTTTGTTTTTTGTCTTTGTCTTTTTTTACTCTCACGCTTGTATAGCTCCCTCCATCCTGGCGTTTTTTTCTGCTTACAATGACTTGTACTTAGTGCCAGTTCGAGAGAAAAACAGGCATGCATATTGAGTAATGCAAATAGACAACCAGTAACTCTATATAGTTTTTTTTTCCTGTGACAGACGGTAAGAAATGAACTAGACAACTAGTCAAGAATGGACTCCTTGACTTTGGCCAGCGGATCTGTAGGTACGATGGACATAACAATCTTATTCTACGATGTCTCCCATTCCTAGTGAACTTTTCATGAGTACTTTTGTTGATTTCCCGTCTCTTCCCTCTCGTATTCATCATTCTCTTCCATCCTACTGTCTTGTTCCGATAGCTAAGAAGACTGGGAATGGTTGGATGGACCTAGGAACAAATTTGTCTGCTCACATATATAAAGCGTAAGGCTGGTCGTAGTGGGAGTAACATAGGTAGTAACATATATGCCACATAAGCAAAAATATTGATGTGGCAAGTAGTTAATGAGGAGAGATGCAAATAGAGTAACCTAATATGTTACCATCACATAGCGCTTTCCAATGCAAAATGAGTCTACAAGACAATAAATGAACATGTGTATGTTACTACACATATGACACTTCCCACTATAAGGGTAGTAACATAGAGTAGTAACATATGCATGTTACTACTCTAAGTTACTCCCCACTAGGACCAGCCTAAGGGGTAGAGATTGGTTGGGCGAATTTGTTGTTCACTGATATTTCATGCCAGGCTGGAATAATAAATCGTGTAATAAACATTATGGTGCTTGTTTGATCCCATCACATGTGCACACAATGTGGCATTGGAAATGTTTGTTACCTTTCACTGAAAGCAGGGCAGCGTACAGAACCTATAAAATTTGAGCCAAAATATATGATTTGTGTGCTAGAACATATGTGTAATGTGTGCTATTTTATAGAGCGCATAAATCTTCGGTGTGGAGTTTTTGAACTTGGGTCTACATGAACAAGGTTTAGCAAAACAAAAATATTAAAAATAAATACTTTTGATTTATTTATTTTTGCAACAAACATGGTCTAGTGTTATACTCAGTAAAGTTTCGCGACAAAATGACTTATGGAGACTTCTTGGCAAAGCAAATTGCAAGCTACGAAAACTTCTATAGTGACTTTTATATAGTATCAATTTTGGTTTATTTCTGTCCAGAATACCACGGAAGTCTCTTTCTCATGAAATTTTATGCATGAGTATAACGGTAGACCATGTTTTTTGCAAAAATATTTGACTATTTTTACTGTTTTTAAAATTTCTCTTTCAATTCGGACATATATGCACACATGTTTACAGTTGTATTTTCACATAAATCTTCAGCTACAAAAGATCTAGCTCTAGGGAATCTCCCTTATCTTCTAGAAGGTAGGACCCATGGCTCAAAACACAAAGCATCCTGGTGGGACCCTTTACATCTGATCACAACAACTAACGTGCAGGACATGGTCTTTGACACCCACATCTGAAGGCTCCCGCGGCGCGCTCCGCGTGTGTGCCTCGGGAGATTGATCGGCCGCCGCCGCTGTCGCCTCCCCAGCGTCGCCTCCCCCTCGCCGCCGCCGGAGTGCGCCCGCCGGGCAAAGCCCGCGCGGCGCGGGCGGCGGCGGGGCATTCCCTCCTTCCTCTGGCCCTCGTGGCGGCGGCGCGGGCCGTCAGATCGGGGACAAGGGGCGCCTCGTCTGGCTGGTCTCCCGGAGGCGGGGACGGCTGGATCCGGCAGCGACTGGGCTAGGAGGAGGTGGCGCGGTGTGGCGGTGCTGGTGGCAGGGTTTCGGTCGAGGTCGTCTTCGATCTAGATCGGGTTCTCCATCGGGGCGTCGCACGGTGGTGGGATCGGATCGGCGGCAACATCACCGGTTCGGCGGAGGGCTCCGTTCCAGCCAACCGCGAGATCGGGACGCCGTGGCCTCCGGTGAAAATCGCGTCTGACTGCGGTCATGGCGGACGATGGCGGCGTCTCGGACGTCGTTCCCTTCTCGAGGCATCGTCGTTGCAGGTCACGTCAACCTGATCGAAAGGCTCCGGGGGAAACCCTTGATCTGGATCTACCGGATCGGACGATGGCGACGTTTCGATGTCGTTCTCCCTCCTGGGGGCATCGTTTTGGAGCAAGTGTTGGTTGGAGGGGACAAGAGGAGGAGCGGCGTGGCATCTGGCACGTTGACAACGGCGGGTCTCAGCGGCATGGAGCAGCGGGGGTCTCGCCGGTGGGCGTGTGATGATGGACGAGTGCAGGATGGTGGCGCTGTCTGGCGTCGTGGTGGCGTCGATGGCAGTGAGGCCTGGCACGGTTCATGCAACAGTTCAGCTCTGAAGATGGATTGATGGTACGTGGCTGCGGCGGCCTCATACCCGGCAGGGGGCCTGGTTGACGAGCACGCCGGACTGGTGGGTGCCCATACCCGGAAGGAGTCCTGGTTGGGACCTCAGGTCTAAGATGTTAGGTTTGGCTGCGAGGTCTGTTTGGTATTAGGCCCAGACCATCAGCGCCCCTTCGTCAGTTAGATAGGAGTAGCGACAGAGGTTGCGAAGATGGTGGCTTTGGTCTTACTGTTGTACGACTTTGTAAAGTCTTGTGTTAATAATCAATAAAGTGGCCGTATGCATCGTCCAGATGCAGAGGCCGGGGTATTCCCCCTTTTCGAAAAAAGAAAAAAAAAGTAAGCAAAGGACCTAACGCCGTACGTTAGTCGTTGAGCTGGCATTTCCATCCATCATTTGCCATACAAAACTATGTGCAAATCAAAGGCTTCTACCCTGCTTTGTAGATAAAGCATGAACATAAATACATGGCCGAGTGATATATGATGATAGAAAGCCCTCAAATAAGCAGAACACAGAAAAAAAATTGAAAACATACATCGAAACAATGACGTTGTCAAGCAAGAATACATGAAGACCTAAAAACTTCATCACAACATGAACATCGACGCCTGGGTTCCACGGCCATGCCCCCGAGAGGGAACAGCGCAAATTGCCGCGTCCAAGGGAATGAACAAAGGTTTTCACCTGGAACCGTAACAGGAAAGCGAAATTGCGACAACGTCATCAAAAGGAGAGTGGCACTCATGGGTGCCATCATCGTCGACACCGACGGGCAGAGCTTTTTCCTCATGCCACGAAGGAGCAACATAGTCAGCCAGTGTGACGAAGCCAGTACCAAAATTAGATTTAGGCCCTCCCCTGTAAAACAGAGAAGACGCCAAGGTCAGCCACTGAGGGAGTCCTGGACTAGGGGGTGTCCGGACAGCTGGACTATCAATATCCGCCGGACTCCAAGACTCCGAAAATAGAAGATTGAAGACTCCAGCTCGTGTCCGGAAGGTACTTTCCTTGGCGTGGAAGGCAAGCTTGGCGATACGGATATGTGGATCTCCTACCATTGTAACCGACTCTGTGTAACCCTAGCCTCTCCGGTGTCTATATAAACCGGAGGGCCTTAGTCCGTAGGACGAAGATACATTACAACAATCATACCATAGGCTAGCTTCTAGGGTTTAGCCTCCTTGATCTCGTGGTAGATCTACTCTTGTACTACCCACATCATCAATATTAATCAAGCGGGACGTAGGGTTTTACCTCCATCGAGAGGGCCCGAACCTGGGTAAAAACATTGTGTCCCTTGTCTCCTGTTACCATCCGCCTAGACGCACAGTTCGGGACCCCCTACCCGAGATCCGCCGGTTTTGACACCGACATTGGTGCTTTCATTGAGAGTTCCTCTGTGTCGTCACCGATAGGCTCGATGGCATCTTCAACCAACAACGCTGTCCTGGGTGAGGCTTTTCTCCCCGGACAGATTTTTGTATTCGGCGGCTTTGCACTGCGGGCCAATTCTCTTGGCCATCTGGAGCAGATCGAAAGCTACGCCCCTGGCCGTCAGGTCAGATTTGGAAGCTTAAACTTCACGGCCGATGTCCGCGGAGACTTGATCTTCGACGGACTCGAGCCACAGCCAAGCGCGCCGCACTGCGACGATGGGCATGACCTAGCTCTGCCGCCGGACAGTGCATTGATGGCCGCACTCGGATCCGCTCCGGCCATCAGCCCGGAGCCGATCGCCCATATCGAGGGCCGGTGGTTAGACGCCGCCCTGGGGGCTTCAACATCCACGGCGATGGAGCCGAACACTGATCTTGTCCCCTGCGAAACTCGTGATTCCGAGGTGCCGGACTCCTCGCCGGACTCCACGCCTCCCGCGCCCCCGCCAATCGATTCGGATTGGGCGCCGGTTATGGAATTCACCGCCGCGGACATCTTCCAGCACTCGCCCTTCGGCGATATCCTGAATTCACTGAAGCACCTCTCGCTATCGGGAGAGTCCTGGCCGGACTATGGCCAGGATGGTTGGAGTACGGACGACGAAGAAATTCAGAGACCACCCACCACCCACTTTGTAGCCACTGTCGAGGATTTAACCGACATGCTAGACTTCGACTCCGACGACATCGACACTATGGACGACGATGCCGGAGACGAACAGGAGCCAGCGCCCACAGGGCACTGGAAGGCCACCTCGTCATATGACGTATACATGGTGGATACCCCAAAGGAAGGGGATGGCGAAAAAGCAGCGGAGGAAGATTCTCTAAAGAAGCAGCCCAAACGCCGACGTCAGCGGCGCCGCTCTAAACCCCGCCATAGCAAGAATGGAGATTCCGGCACGGGAGACAATAACACTCCGGAGAGTGCCGAAGACGATCCCCTCCCGCAAGACTCAACGCAGGAGGACGCAGAAGCAAGCCCTCACAACAGGGCGGCAGACGAAGGGGTAGAGGATGATAACTATATGCCTCCCTCCGAAGACGAAGCAAGCCTCAACGATGATGAATTCGTCGTACCCGAGGATCCCGTCGAACAAGAACGCTTCAAGCGCAGGCTCATAGCCACGGCAAATAGCCTAAAGAAAAAGCAGCAACAGCTCCAAGCTGATCAAGATCTGCTCGCCGATCGATGGACCGAGGTCCTCGCGGCCGAAGAGTATAAACTCGAACGCCCCTCCAAAAGTTACCCAAGACGCAAGCTGCTCTCCCGATTAGAGGAGGAAGCATACATACCTTCATCACCAGCGCACGACATGGCTGGCCGACCACCTCGCGGTCGTGACAGAGAGGCGTCCAGGCCCCCAGCCAAATACGTACCCCTGCATCGATCCAAAAGTGCGAAGCCAAGAGGGAACGCGCCGGACTTGCGAGATATATTGGAGGACAAGGCAAGACAATCCAGATCCATCTATGGATCACGCGGGCGCCCCACCACCCACGACGAATACCGTCGCGCCGGACATACAAATCCTGGCCGGGCCGAACACAGCAGACAGCGCTCTCTCGAGCTGCGTCGTGATATTGCCCAATACAGGGGCGCCGCACACCCTCTATGCTTCACTGATGAAGTAATGGATCATCAGATCCCCGAAGGGTTTAAACCCGTAAACATCGAATCCTACGATGGCACAACAGACCCCGCAGTTTGGATCGAAGACTATCTTCTCCATATTCATATGGCCCGCGGTGATGACCTACATGCCATCAAGTATCTCCCACTCAAGCTTAAAGGACCAGCTCGGCATTGGCTTAACAGCCTGCCCGCAGAGTCAATTGGGTGTTGGGAAGACCTGGAGGCCGCATTCCTTGATAACTTCCAAGGCACATACGTGCGACCACCAGACGCCGATGACCTAAGCCACATTATTCAGCAGCCAGATGAATCGGCCAGACAATTCTGGACTCGGTTCTTGACGAAGAAAAATCAAATCGTCGACTATCCGGATGCAGAAGCCCTTGCAGCCTTCAAACATAACATCCGGGACGAATGGCTAGCTCGGCACCTGGGGCAGGAAAAGCCAAAATCATGGCAGCCCTCACATCTTTAATGACCTGCTTTTGTGCGGGAGAGGACAGCTGGCTAGCTCGCAGCAACAATCTCCGTAAAAGCTCTGGCAGTCCGGATACTAAGGACAACAACGGCAAGTCATGTCGAATCAAAAACAAACGCCGCATTAACGGCGACGATAAGGAGGATACGGCAGTCAATGCCGGATTCCGAGGCTCCAAACCCGGTCAGCGGAAGAAGCCATTCAAAATAACCACTCCGGGTCCGTCCAATCTGGACCGAATACTCGACCGTCTATGCCAGATACACGGCACCCCCGAAAAGCTAGCTAATCACACCAATAGAGATTGTTGGGTGTTCAAGTAGGACGGCAAGTTAATTGCCGAAAACAATGACAAGGGGCTAAATAGCGACGACGAGGAAGAGACCCGGCCGCCGAACAATAGAGGACAAAAGGGTTTCCCCCCGCAAGTGCAGACGGTGAATATGATATACGCGACCCATATACCCAAGAGGGAGAGGAAGCGTGCACTACGGGACGTCTATGCGATGGAGCCAGTCGCCCCAAAGTTCAACCCATGGTCCTCTTGCCCGATCACTTTCGATCGAAGAGACCATCCGACCAGCATACGCCATGGCGGATTCGCCGCATTGGTTTTAGACCCAATCGTCGATGGGTTCCACCTGACGAGAGTCCTGATGGACGGCGGTAGCAGCCTGAACCTGCTTTACCAGGATACAGTGCGCAAAATGGGCATAGACCCATCAAGGATTAAACCTACAAACACAACCTTTAAAGGTGTCATCCCAGGAGTGGAAGCCAACTGTACAGGCTCAGTCACACTGGAAGTGGTCTTCGGATCACCGGATAACTTCCGAAGCGAGGAGTTAATCTTCGACATAGTCCCGTTTCGCAGCGGCTATCACGCTCTGCTCGGACGAACTGCGTTTGCAAAATTCAACGCGGTGCCGCATTATGCATACCTAAAGCTCAAGATGCCAGGCCCTCGTGGAGTCATCACGGTCAATGGAAATACGGAACGCTCCCTCCGAACGGAGGAACATACAACGGCTCTCGCGGCAGAAGTACAGAGCAGCCTTCTCAGGCAATTTTCAAGTCCGGCAACTAAAAAGCCGGATACAGCAAAACACGCCCGGAGCAATGCCAACCAAGACCGCCTTGCGCAATCAGAGCACGCGTAGCAATGCGGCCCTAACCCTCGCCCTGGCATGATCGCAAGAATAACATTCCGCGTACATCATTACGCTTTGGAGATACCATGGGTGCAGGGAAAGGGGCATAAGGAACCAAGAGTGCGGCTCGACCACACCAGGGGCTCACACTAACGCCCCCCTTGTTTTTTATTTTCATCTTTTCTTCTTTTGCGTATACAGGACTCCATTCACCAGAAGCCCTGTCCGATGGCGAACTCGCCGAACTCATGATGCAACAGTCAGGGACTAAAGAAGGCTGCGACGAACACTCAGGTGGTCTCAATTACGAGCATTAAATTCGAATACATACACCAAGTCTGCAGCTCATCCCTGGAGGGGGACATGTTTAATTGGTCCAAATTTCTTGCTTACCGCACTATTTGTATCAGTCCGCTCTACCAGCAGGCTTTCTTTCATAAATAATGCAGCACGTTTTTATTGCACTTGCATTTATACTTTCATTACATGACTTCTTGCATCCGTACATTTTGGTACGGCCGAATATGCCTGGGGCTTATGTTCCCCAAATTATGGTGTGATTAAGTCCGAACACTTTCACAAGTGCGGCACCCCGAACTTATAGCATTATATGAATCGGCTCCGAATCATGTCTTGGGTCAGTAGTTGGGTTTGCCCGGCTCTCATGTTTTGGTGCCTTACGTTCCGTTCCGTCGGCTAAGGTAGCATTGGGAGAACCACTGCGATTGCGCCCCAGTTGAGCCGGGTTAACGCCTCAGTGGAGAAAGCTAAAACTGACTGGCATGATGTGGCGAGAGACCGGTCGCTGTTCGAGAGGTTTTTTCGGGTCCTTAAAGACTCACACCGCTTCGAGTGAAGTTCCGGATGATGTCCGATGAAGGCGTGGATAGCGCCCCAGATTCGGTCTTCCGAATACCAGGGGCTTCGCCGAAATTTAAAATTATAGAATTATATGGCTAAGTGAGAGTGTTCAAGCACTATAAGTCCGGTTGCCTTGTTCGTCGTGTTGAGCGCCTCCCTAGATGGACCCAAAAATGGGAACAAGAGTGCTCAAGTTTATCACCGAACACCCCAGCACTCGTGGCTTGGGGGCTGAAGCCAACGACTTGCCATCTCTTAGATTTAACAAACGGCCGCACAGAAGGTAATATTTTAAATTAAACAAGCGTTGCTCATGGCGCATATAAACGAAGTTTTCAGCGCCCAGGATAAAAACACAGCGAGTTTACTCAAAGATTACATTTCGGGGGCACTCATCTGCAATATCGCAGGCTCCCTTCAGGACAACTTTATAATATCGCTCCGGCGTGCGATGCTCCTTGCCCGGCGGCGGCGGATCCGTGAGAAGCTTCTCCGCATCCAGTTTGCCCCATTGCACCTTTATGCGGGCAAGGGCCCGACGAGCGCCTTCAATACAGGCGGAGCGCTTGATGACGTCCAGCCTGGGGCATGCATCCAACAGCCGCCGCACAAGGCCAAAGTAGCTGCCTGGCATGGCCTGTCCAGGCCACAGCCGGACTATGAGACCCTTCATGGCCTCCTCAGCTACCTTGTGGAGTGCGACCAGCTGCTTCAGCTGGTCGCTTGGAGGCACCAGATGGCCGGCCTCAGCATACTGAGACCAGAAGACCAACTCCGTCGAGCTCCCCTCCTCGCCATGATAGAATGCGGCGGCATCAGAAGCACTACGCGGCAGATCTGCAAACGCCCCTGGAGAGCTCCGAATTCGGGTAAGTATCCGGTAATTTACATTAACATGCTTGCTCTGCATGAAAAACGCCTTACCCGCAGCTATCTTCTTTATATCCTCTACCTCCTGAAGGGCCTTCTGGGCCCCGGCCTTGGCGGACTTGGCACTTTCAAGAGCCGAGGCAAGCTCGGACTCTCGAGTCTTGGAGTCACGCTCCAAACTCTCATGCTTTTTCATGAGAGCCTGGAGCTCTTGCCGAACTTCCGCCACCAGCGCCACTTGTTTTTCTCGCTCAGCCCACTCCGTGGCCGCATTGCGTTCGGCCGCGGACACGGCATCCTTCAGGGCTGCCACCTCCTTAGTGGCCCCTGCAATACACATATTATCCTTGTTCATTTTTGCAACCAAAACCCTTTTCTGTAAGGTACTTATTTAAAGTGGTGTTATTCACCTTCTTTTTCCTTGAGCTGCCTCTTGGCATGGCCGAGCTCTTGCTCCGACCGCTCAAGGTCCTTCTTCAGCGCCTCGACCTCCGCCGTTAATGCGGCAGAGGTCAACAGCGCAGCCTGCAAACCCATATTGACATATTTTTTAGCAACCCTGCGTATATCTTGTTAGATCCTTAGTCCGGCTTTTCCTTCCGAACACCGAACTAAGCATCAGGGGCTACTGTCTATGCGGTATTACATTACACAATTTTAACTTCTTACCTCAAAGCCTGTTAGAAGGCTGCTGCAGGCTTCGGTCAGCCCGCTTTTGGCGAGCTGAACCTTCTCAATCACCGCACTCATGACAGTGCGGTGTTCTTCCTCGATGGAAGCGCCTTTAAGCGCCTCCAACAGGTTATCCGGCGCCTCCGGATGGACGGAGGCCGCCGGCGTCGTGGTCCTGCCCTTCTTTCGAAGGGGCCGCTTGCCGGACTCTGGAGCCACTGCGGGTTCCGGTGCAGAGTCCGGCACGAAGTCCGGGAGGCTGCCTGACAGCACCTCCGGAGCCTCCTCCTGGTGGGTCCCTCTGTGGGGTCCCACCTCGTCGTCCTCGTCGATGCGTGGGGTAGAGGCAGTCGGGATGGAATTTACATCCGACGGCGCCAACGACCCGCTCATCGAATCGGGAAGATCGTCAACGGCCGGACTACAGGTCGAATGCGGCGTTAGAAGGACACTGCATGACATACAATATACGGCATATAAATGATCCGAATAATTACGATCCTGCCGGACGCCTGGCCCTTGGAGGCCACTCATCCTCGCCAACGTCGATGTTGGCGAAACTGTCCGGGGGGATAGTCCTCCCCCTCTTGGACCCTTCGGCCCCCCAGTTGGGGAAGCCTTCCTTTTCTTCTCTCCCTCCTCCGGGAGAGAATACTCCTCCTCCTCCTCGTCTTCGGGGGAGGAGTCCTCGTCGTCGTCAGACGCCTGATTGCGGGAGCTCTTGCGTGGAAGGCAAGCTTGGCGATACGGATATGTGGATCTCCTACCATTGTAACCGACTCTGTGTAACCCTAGCCTCTCCGGTGTCTATATAAACCGGAGGGCCTTAGTCCGTAGGACGAAGATACATTACAACAATCATACCATAGGCTAGCTTCTAGGGTTTAGCCTCCTTGATCTCGTGGTAGATCTACTCTTGTACTACCCACATCATCAATATTAATCAAGCAGGACGTAGGGTTTTACCTCCATCGAGAGGGCCCGAACCTGGGTAAAAACATTGTGTCCCTTGTCTCCTGTTACCATCCGCCTAGACGCACAGTTCGGGACCCCCTACCCGAGATCCGCCGGTTTTGACACCGACAGCCACCGTCACACCTCTCGGCGCCCACATGACGGAGAAGCACATCCGCCATCGCCACCCGGAGACTAGCCGGAGAGTATACCGAGTAGCCCGCCACCCAAGGCCACCTCCCCGGCATCCCACTCTGAACCTCTTACTGACACCAAAACACGCAAACGCCACCGATCAGAGGGGAGAGGTATCAGATACCTCCCCACTGAAACTGATGGGTCTCACCAATGGAAGTCGTGTAGTCTTTTTAGCTTAGTAGAACTTCAAAAAAAAACTAAATCAAAAATAATCATGAACAAAGAAATTACGGGCCTCTTTGATTCATAGGATTGCAAAAGCACAGGAATAGGGAAAATTTAGGATCGGAATGGCATGTCCATTGGATCCCTATAGGATTTGTGTTTGTTTGATTGTGTCACGGGAAAAACAAAGGATTTCTTTCAATTGGTTTGAGTGGATGTTAAAATTCCTGTGAAATATAGTACAAATGAATCCTTAGGAAAAAATCCTACGAATCAAACAACGAACGTAGGAAAAATTCCTAAGGATTCTAATCCTTAAAAAATCCCATGAAAATCCTTTGAATCAAAGAGACCCTACATTCTGGGAGTAGGAAGTTGACGACTGTACTACATCGATCGTTGCTGGATGTGGATCAGATCAATAAAAGGTCGAAATGGGGTGATCTGGCAAGCTAGAGTGATGATGACGTTCTAGAAGGCAGGGCCCACAGCGACGGCGCCACAGAACCTGACGATCCATGGTGCGACATCAACGGAAAACCATTCCCGACTTCCTTCCTTCTAGACGACAGTCGACAGTGACGTCCCATCCCCAACCTAAGTAAGTGATCGATGTCATGTCCCCACCTCCCCGCCACCTACATCCAAATCCTATCCCGGAACGCTGGCATGCATGAACCCTTCATAATCACAAGCTTCAGCTCCCCTCGCGCTCCAAGTTGAAGTGTTCAACTCCCAGCTCACTCGACCCCCCAGCTCCTGTCCCAACTCTACCCCGACCAAGCGAAGCGAGCCGAGAAGGTTTTAGCCAATGGCGGGAGCAGTGCCTCTGGCGCCGCCGATGCTGGCCGCGGCGAGGCCGGCGGCGGGCTCGCTCTACGAAGCGCTGCGCGTGGGGCGCGCGGCGACGCAGGTGGAGATCAGGACCGCGTACCGCTCCATGGCCAAGCGCCTCCACCCCGACGTCGCCTCCTGCGGCCACGGGGGTCCCGAGGCGTTCCTGGAGATCCGGAGGGCCTACGAGACGCTGTCGGACCCGGCGGCCAGGGCGCGCTACGACTGCTCTCTCGGGGTGTTCCGCGGCGGAGGCGCCGGCGGCGTGATGCGGGTGCGGAGGTGGGAGACGGACCAGTGCTGGTGATTCAAGCCATGATCTCCCAACTCCCATGAACGTGGATGAGCTGCAACGGCCTGTGTTGATGTCTTCGGCGTAGTTAGTGCTATGTTAGTGGAAAGGTTGTGGTGTGGGCCCAGCCGTCGGTCCCTCTATGCAGCCGGCCCCACTTTTTGGTCTTTTTGGGGCCACTCTTTGGTCCTGGTGGTGTAGCTTTTGTAAATATATATTCAAGCTTGCTACTGCTCAGCTGCTTTTCTCTCAATATATTTTAGCTTCCGGTGTTTGAGAATCCCAGACTCGAAATAGACTGTGCGCTGGCTTTCGTTCTATGCCCTGTCTTACAGAAGATTGTTTCCGGAAATCTTGTAAATCTGACGTCGAGAGACCATGCTACGTTTTAACAGGTATAAATCGGTATATTTTCCAGCAAAAAAAAGGTATAAATCGGTATTTTCTTTTCGTTTCAGGTATGAACCGGGCATAACCCCTTTCCATCACTGCGACATAACGGAAATACAACAGTCCAAAGAAAGGAAAAAAAGGGAAAAGTGAGTTCAAGCATCGCCGGAAAACCCGCTGTGAGCACTCGCCATCGAGATTATCCATCATGGGACGAAAACCCGACAACACCATATCTCAGTTACTAAGTTTCAGGGCCTACAGCCCCCACCATACACCAAACCACTCACAGCTGAGCAACAAAAGGCCAGACCCATGCAGGGGAAGAATTTAACAAAACATAGCTAGTCCAGAGCATCTAAGCAACACAGGATCCACCGCGTGAAGGGTATGTCTCAGCGCGCCGCTCCCTCTTGACTTGTCGCGCAGATTCTCATCATCATCGATGCGTTCTCCTTCAGCATCTTTGCCCCATCCCTCATGGTCGCCGCGTCTTCTTGCTTCAGCAGCCTTGCTCAGTAACACATTAAAGCACAAGCAGAAAAGATGCATTCAAACGGGGTTTTAAGCGGTTTGAATTCGAAAGTAGCTCTGTTACGACAAGACCATATCGCCCAACACACAGCCGCAATCCCTGCTGTGTAAAGCTCTTCTGATGTAGGGTGGAACCCTAATTCGTCGATTTTTCACGTTTGAAGGGGATCCTACAGAGGAAACACGAAGAACACGCGGAAGCACAAGGGGAAACACGGGGAAAACGAGAGAGAATCACTCAACCAACAAGGAATCGATCACACAAGTGCTAGATCAACATACACACATGAGATCCACAAGATACATAGTCAACTAGGGTAAGGATACAAAGGAACCGTTCATCTCCAAGAGGAGGCCTTGATGTTCTTCCCTAGATAGGGGTCTTGAATCCGCTGAGGGATCTTCTCCGAGGAGGTCCTGATCTCCGAGGAGAAGTAACCGAGTGGATGAGCAAAGGCTCTCACACAAATATGAGCTAATCCAATGCTAACCCTAGAAAGAGGAAGGGGATGGAGTATATATAGTCTACGGGGCGAAAGGGTACATGGGCTTCGGCCCTTCACTGTTCACGCGCAGGTGAAGCCGGATGTCCGGGGTTTCATGTGAGGCCGGATGTCCGGGCTGGGGCCGGATGTCCGGGCTGGCGGTGCGACCTTCTGTAGCCTCTGGTGTGGGGCGCCGGATTTCTGGGCAGAGGGCCGGATTTCCGGGGCTTCGTGGGAGGCCGGATGTCCGGGACCTGGGGGCCGGATGTCCGGGCCCTGCAGCCTTCTTGGCTGAGCTGCGGCTGCCGTGTTGGCGTCTCCAGGGGCCGGATGTCCGGGGTCTGGGCCGGATGTCCGGGGCCTGGAAGGTGAACTTGTCCGTTTCAGCTGGTTCTCTTCATCCATGGAGTGGGTAGCTTGTCCATCTTCACGTGCATCCTCGGGAGGTTCTTCTTGACACCTAATCATGCATAGTGTATCTGATTTAGGTAGTAGCCATGTCTCGAGAGGGTCATATGAAATATCATTTAGGAGAGAAGTCACCTCGGTTTCAAGAGCTCTTGCATGTGCTCGAGTCATAGGTCCTTGTGGGGTTGAATGTGTTTATGTAGAGTCCATGGGGATGATGGAAGGATGCTCCGCATCATATCCCCTCCCTTCGAAAGGATCCGACCTCGGATCAAGATCTTCATCACCATGGAAAGGCGAGAGGTCTTTGACGTTGAAGGTGTCGCTCACGTTGTATTTGTCGCTTGGTAGGTCGAGCTTGTATGCATTGTTGTTGTAGCGTGCTAACACCTTGAAGGGTCCATCGGCTCAAGGTAGAAGTTTGGACTTGCGTTCGTTGGGGAAGCGTTCCTTGCGAAGGTGTAGCCACACGAGATCGCCTATGTTGAAGATCATGGGGTGCTTGTTGATGTTGAGCTTGGTTGCTAGTCGTTGTACTTGGCGCTCGATGGTGTTTCTTGTATCTTCATGCATCTTCTTGATGTAGCTTGCACGGGCACATGCGTCGAGGTTGGTGCGCTCTTGTAGAGGTAGAGGTAGAATGTCCAATGGGGACAATGGGTTGAAGCCGTAGACGACCTCGAAGGGGGACTTGCCGGTCGTCGAATGTCTTGCGCGGTTGTAGGCGTACTCGGCGATGGGTAGACACGCTTCCCACTCCTTGATGTTCTTCTTGATCAACACGCGAAGTAGAGTGGAGAGCGTCCGGTTCGTCACCTCCGTTTGGCCATCGGTTTGAGGATGGTATGCGGATGAGAAGAAGAGCTTGATGCCGAACTTGGCACATAGGGTCTTCCAAAAGTAACTCAAGAACTTGACGTCGCGGTCGGAGACGATTGTCTTTGGGACTCCATGGAGGCGCAAGATTTCCCTACAAAAGAGATTTGCAATATGTGAAGCATCGTCTACCTTGTTGCAAGGAATAAAATGTGCCATCTTAGAAAATCTATCCACAACAACAAACACGGAATCCTTTCCATTTTGAGTTCTAGGCAAACCAAGTACAAAGTCCATGCTAATGTCTTCCCAAGGTTGATAAGGAATAGGAAGAGGCATATAAAGACCATGAGATTGAGCTTTTGACTTAGCTTTGCGGCATGTTGAGCATCTTGTGGTGAAGCGTGAGACGTCTCAAAACATCTTTGGCCAAAAGTAGTTCTTGGAGAGCGTGGTGAATGTCTTGTCGCGTCCAAAGTGTCCCATGAGTCCACCGCCATGAGCCTCTTGCAAAAGGAGCAAACGAAGAGAAGACTCGGGTATGCATAGTTTGTTAGCTCTCATAAGATAACCATCCTTGAGGTAATATTGTTCCCAAGATGTATGCGTCAAACATTTAGCATAATGAGGTGCAAAAGATGGATCACTAGCGTACAAATCTTTGATGTGCTCAAAACCAATAACATTCAACTCAAGTTGGGTGACAAGCGTGCATATGCGTGAAAGTGCATCGGCAACTACATTTTCCTTGCCCTTAATGTACTTGATCACATATGGAAAAGATTCAATAAATTCACTCCATTTGGCATGTCGCTTGTTCAATTTAGTTTGACCTTTTAAGTACTTAAGCGTTTCATGATCGGTATGGATGACAAACTCATGAGGTCTAAGATAATGTTCCCAAACATGGAGGACACGCACTAAAGCATACAATTCCTTGTCATACACGGGATAGTTAAGTTGAGCACCGGAGAGTTTTTCACTAAAATAAGCAATGACTCGTTTTTCTTGCATTAAAACTCCGCCAATTCCGGTACCACTTGCATCACAATGGACCTCAAAAGTTTTGTCAAAATTGGGCAAAGCAAGAATCGGAGCATGAGTAAGCAAAGACTTGAGCTCATCGAAAGCGTTGGATTGCAAAGGTCCCCAAACAAAAGGAGTATTCTTCTTACTCAAAGCATGCAAAGGAGCTGCAATAGTGCTAAAGTTTTTCAGAAAGCGGCGATAAAAACCTGCAAGACCAAGGAAACTTCACACTTGTTGCAAATTGGTGGGTTGGGGCCAAGTTTTAATTGCTTTGATCTTAGTTTCGTCAACATGGACACCCTTGGAAGAGACAACGAAACCCAAGAAAACCACTTTGTCAACTCCAAAAGTGCATTTTTTCAAGTTGGCATAAAGACTTTCCTTTCAAAGTGTTTGTAAAACAAGCTTAACATGATCAAGATGCTCTTTCATGGTTTGCTAAACACAAGAATATCATCGAAGTAAACCACAACAAAGATTCCAATGTATGGGCGAAGTACATGATGCATGAGACGCACAAAAGTTCCGGGAGCTTCCGACAAACCCATAGGCATAACCAACCATTCATATAAGCCAAATTTTGTTTTGAAAGCAGTTTTCCATTCATCACCCTCATGAATGCGGATTTGATAATAGCCACTTTTAAGATCAATTTTGGAGAAAAAGTTGGCTCCACTAATTTCATCAAGCATATCATCTAAGCGAGGAATGGGATGCCTATAGCGCACGGTGATTGCATTTATGGGTCTACAATCGGAACACAAGCGGAAAGTTCCATCGGGCTTAGGCACAAGTATAACGGGAACGGCACAAGGGCTTAAGCTTTCACGTACATGACCGTTGTCGAGTAGTTGTTGTACTTGCCGTTGAATCTCTTTGGTTTCTTCGGGATTGACACGGTATGGAGCTTTGTTTGGAACTGGCGCTCCGGGAATGAGGTCAATTCGATGCTCAATGCCTCGTAGAGGAGGTAGACCCGGAGGTAGCTCATCGGGGAAAACATCTTGAAATTCCTGCAAAAGAGATTGAAACACCAAAGGTAGCTCATGAGTGGTATTAGTTTTTGGTTCTCCATCCTTGCACACTAGGACAAAGTGCATCACACTTGATGGGTTCTCACACACTTCTCTCATCTCATGTTTGGTGGCGAATAGTATGAGGTTTTTCTCTCTTGGCAAAGAGGCGCTCAAATTTGGCTTGTGGCTCTCACTCACTTTTTGGTGGCTCACTTTCTCACTCTTCGCTCTTTGGTTTGTGGCTTGTTTGTCGGCTATCACTTGACTAGGAGACATGGGTCGTATGACATATTCTTTGCCTTTCATCTTGAAGCTATAGTGATTTGTACGCTCGTTGTGGTAGACACCACGGTCAAATTGCCATGGCCGACCAAGGAGGAGGTGGCAAACGGTCATTGGGACCACATCACACTCCAAAGTGTCCTCATATGCACCTATTTTGAAGGATACTTGGACCGTATGCTCAACTCGTATAGTGCCGGAGTCACTTAGCCATTGAACCTTGTAGGGTTGCGGATGCTTCTTCTTGACCAATTGGAGCTTGGAGCATAGTTCTTCGCTTGCCAAGTTGTGGCAACTACCTCCATCGATGATGACCTTGACGGATCGTCCATTGATGCCGGCCTTTGTGTGGAAGATGTGGCATCGTTGGTCTTCTTCTTGTTGATGTTGAAGTGTCAAGACTTTGGAGACAACAAGAGCGGGGCTTGTATCTTCATCACAAAAGACTTGATCATCTTCATCCTCGTTGATGCGTCGGTGTGTGGCCACTTGCTCAATAGCGTCCATTTCATCTTCACTCATTGAGTCGTAGGTGCCATCGTCGTTTAGTATCATGGTGCGCTTGTTGGTGCATTCATAGTACTTGTGGCCTCGGCCGCCGCAAGTGAAACACTTGAAGGAGCTTGTCTTGACGGTCTCATCGGTTGGAGTGGATGATGAAGCACGCGGCTTGATGTTGCTTGCAGTAGGAGGAGGACGACTTGAACTTGTAGAAGTTTTCTTGTAACTTGACTTGTCGTCGTTGCTTGGAGAAGGCTTGGTTGATTTCGAAGTTGGATTAGTTGTTGAAGCTTGGTTGTTGGAGAAGCCGTATGTCTTGGAGGAGTACTTGGCGTACTTGAAGTCATCTTGCACTTGACGTTCCGCCTTTGTAGCTTGATGCACGAGCTCAATGAGGTTGGAGTAGGGTTGGAAGTCGGCGATCTTCTTGATGGGATGGTTGAGTCCATTCAAGAATCGTGCCATTGTTTGCTCATCATCCTCCGTGACATTAGCTCGAATCATGGCAATCTCCATTTCTTTGTATTATTCTTCAACACTCTTTGTTCCTTGCTTGAGGAGTTGTAGCTTCTTGAAGAGATCACGGTTGTAGTAGGTGGGCACAAAGCGTGCTCTCATGACATCCTTCATTTGAGCCCAAGTGGTGATTGGAGGGTCACCTCTTGCTTGTCGGCGCTCAAGTACTTGTTCCCACCATATGAGCACATAGTCTTGGAACACAAGTGATGCCATAGCGATCTTCTTCTCTTCCTCATAGTTGTGCAAACGAAAGATTTTGTCGACCTGCAATGCCCATGAGAGGTACTCTTCGGGATCATTGCTTCCATTGAACTTGGGCATTGTGAACTTGAGCTTGCCATAGCGTTGCTCTTCATTGTGTTGTGGTCGATGTGGATGATGACGTTCTTGTCGTGGAGGGTAATCATCCTCATGTTGCTCTTGGCGAGGAGGAAGTCCATGATCAACTTGCTCTTGTTGACCTTGAGGTTGAGGTTGAGCTTGAGGAGCTTGTGGAGGAGCTTGTGGGACTTGACGTTGCGCACGCGGATGGTAGTTCCTCTCTTGTATTTCTTCTCGAAGGGCTTCCTCTTGATTGCGCCTTTCGCGATTGCGGTTGGCGATAGCTCGACTTGATGCTTGAAGGGCATGTTCCGCCTCAAGAGCTTGTGCTTCTTGTTGTTGTTGTTGAAGACGTTGAGCCTCGGCGTCTTGTTGCTCTTGAAGTAGGCGCGCTCGTTCTTGTTCTTGTTGGCGACGAAGACGTTGTCGTTCTTGAGCTTGAGCAAACGCCACTTGGTTCGATTGAGGACGAGGAACTTCTTCATCAACTTGCTCTTGGAGATTCTTGTCGTGTAGCGGGTTGCGAGATACTTGACGGTCTTGACGCGCGGCTCGTCGAAGAGTGTTCGATGACGGTGTACTTGAGTCGGAGAAGGAGTTGTCGGAGTGGCGACTTGATTGGCTCCGTCTTGAGTGTGAGGAAGTAGAATGACGCCAATTCACCAACAAGGCGCGGAGCTCGTCCATTCTTGCATCGTTCTCTTTCTTGTGCGCGTCGAGCTTGTTGTCGATGCGGTCGCTCATTGCTTGTTGCTCTTGATGGAGAGCTCGTTGTGCGGCAAATAGGTGGCTCTTGGTGACGTATGCTGACATGTCGTCGTCTTGCTCGATGAAGAGTGGATTTGTAGAAGAACTTGGCCTATCCATCATTTCAAGCAAATTGTGAGTGGTAGAAGGAGAAGAACGAATACCAATGTACCTTTGACCGAAGTTGAATATGAATCAAGTTCACTCAAATACGGACAATGAAATAGCACTATTGGTACCAATCCTTGTCGATTCTCACACCTACACAAGTAAAAGCTTTTGGTGGAGCTTGGTTAGGATGGTGGCACAAAATTGATTGCAATAGTAAGTGAGCTTCAATAATGTTGGAAAAGATTCACAAATTTGCAAGTGCAACAAGTAGACCAAGCAAGTATGGGTATATGGAAACACACACGCAAATAGATAAATGGGATTGTGCAAACCAAAGGTGAGCCAAAATGTGGAATCCACGAAAATGCTCTTGTTGCACAATACTAGAGAGACACTAGCACGATTGCACAATAGGCGGATACGCAAACTTGTGCACAACCTACTAGGCAAAATGCAACTATCTCTATCCCAAGTATGCTATATGTATGGTGTTACGGTGCAATGATCCAAGATGATCCAATATGACAATCTTAATGATGTATGATGCTATGGTTTTTGCTTATAAGCTCTTTGCTTATCTTTCCTTTTTGCTTAAAAGCTTGGGTGGCTCTTTCACTTTTGAGCTCTTTTCTCATGCAAAACTTCACGAACCAAGATAGCAATTGTGTACGCTATGACAACTTTGTGACACACAAGTGGATCCCAAGATATGCACCACTATGGTATGGTATGTATGCTATGTAGTATGATCACTAAATGTGCACAAGTCACGTTGCCGGCAATACTCAATGGCTAGTCTCGATGGGTAAGCTACGCAAAAGTAAGGCCATGTGGGGTATCAATGCAATTGCAAGTTGTGACAAGGATGTCGTCGAAGTTACCGTCCTTGGCAATGTTGAGTAGTCGATGGAGATGAGCAGTGGTGATGATGACGTCGAACCGTACCTATATAGCCGAAACACAATAGGACACGGGAACCACAACTCAAAATCTCAAAGACCAAGACACATCAAAATCGACATAGGAGGTAGTGGTGAGCGGTGGGTGTGTTTTTGGAAAGTGTTGTGTGTATGCGGAAGATGTCGTGGGCACCGTGGCAAAATTTGGCAAAGGTATCGTGAAATGGGCGCGGGGTGTTGGAGTTGCTGTTTCCAGGGGCCGGATGTCCGGGTTTGCAGCCGGATGTCCGGGGCTCCGGATGTCCGGGGGACACGGGCCGGATGTCCGGGCTCTGGATCGGGGACGAACACGAAGAACTCCGCGGGGAAAATCGCAACTCCGGGGCAAAATTCGGACGAATTGGTGGATGGAAAAGGGTGGGGAAGGTGGGGAAAGCTAGATCCACACGTAGCAACACAAATCCATGGACCAAGTCCAACAAAATTTCATCACACGAACAAATCACAAAAATTTTGGGGCTATTTTTGGTGGGGGTTTTTGGATTTAGGACGAAAAACAACAAAATCAAGCTAGAAATCACGGGGTAGGGGCTCCAAAAACGTGATCAACCTGGCTCATGATACCATATGATGTAGGGTGGAACCCTAATTCGTCGATCTTTCACGTTTGGAGGGGATCCTACAGAGGAAACACGAAGAACACACGGAAGCACAAGGGGAAACACGGGGAAAACGACAGAGAATCACTCAACCAACAAGGAATCGATCACACAAGTGCTAGATCAACATACACACATGAGATCCACAAGATACATAGTCAACTAGGGTAAGGATACAAAGGAACCGTTCATCTCCAAGAGGAGGCCTTGATGTTCTTCCCTAGATAGGGGTCTTGAATCCGCTGAGGGATCTTCTCCGAGGAGGTCCTGATCTCCGAGGAGAAGTAACCGAGTGGATGAGCAAAGGCTCTCACACAAATATGAGCTAATCCAATGCTAACCCTAGAAAGAGGAAGGGGATGGAGTATATATAGTCTACGGGGCGAAAGGGTACATGGGCTTCGGCCCTTCACTGTTCACGCGCAGGTGAAGCCGGATGTCCGGGCGTCGGGCCGGATGTCCGGGGTTTCATGTGAGGCCGGATGTTCGGGCTGGGGCCGGATGTCCGGGCTGGCGGTGCGACCTTCTGTAGCCTCTCGTGTGGGGCGCCGGATTTCTGGGCAGAGGGCCGGATTTCCGGGTCTTCGTGGGAGGCTAGATGTCCGGGCCCTGCAGTCTTCTTGGTTGAGTTGCGGGTGCCGTGTTGGCGTCTCCAGGGGCCGGATGTCCGGGGTCTGGGCCGGATGTCCGGGGCCTGGAAGGTGAACTTATCCGTTTCAGCTGGTTCTCTTCATCCATGGAGTGGGTAGCTTGTCCATCTTCACGTGCATCCTCGGGAGGTTCTTCTTGACACCTAATCATGCATAGTGTATCTGATTTAGGTAGTAGCCATGTCTCGAGAGGGTCATATGAAATATCATTTAGGAGAGAAGTCACCTCGGTTTCAAGAGCTCTTGCACGTGCTCGAGTCATAGGTCCTTGTGGGGTTGAATGTGTTGATGTAGAGTCCATGGGGATGATGGAAGGATGCTCCGCATCATCTTCTCCACCAGGGAAAAAAGTAAAGCACCACACATAAGCCTGCCAAATACTGTCAGGACACAATGCAGTGCCGAACATGCATGCCACTGTTCTCCAGGTCACCCTAGCAATTGGACAGGTAAAAAACAAGTGATGTGATGTCTCCCGCCCCCGCAAAAGGAGCATTTAGGATTCCCTTTCCATCCTCGATGTTTCATCACATCTCTAGCTAGGACAACATTTTGAAATAACTGCCATAAAAAATTTGAATTTTCAATGGGATTCTGGCATTCTAGATCCATCTGTAATCGCACCCAGCAATGTTTTTCTCCAGGAGAGAATACACAGACTTAGTGGTGAATGAAGTCTTCCCACCTAGAACCCATTTAATAACACCACTGTCCTTCGAAACACAAGCTTCCCGCGCCTTGTTACCCACAATTATCCACTGTTCACTAAGTTCAGTGTTCAGCCTCCTTCTAAAGAAAGAGGAGGGGTTAGCGTTTAAGCATTTATCAACAATGCACTTAGGGTAATTGCATATAGAGAATAAATGAGGGGATTGTTCAGCCAGAGGGGATAATGTCCCCAATGGGGGTCAATCCATAGCCTAGCAATATCGGCTGATCGAATCACCACCCGCCTTCTTGCCATATAAAGATACTTCACCTTCATAATGGCTTTCCAGCACAGTGAATCATTGTTTTTCATTTTGACATCAGCCACCATGGCCCTGCTGAAGTATTTAGCTTTAACAATATCCTGCCATAAGCCTTATTTAGTTTTCAACTTCCACTACCACTTAGTAAGCAGACTTAAGTTTTGCTTATGCAAGTCCTTAACACCCAAGCCCCCTTTACTCTTAGATCTACAGATTCTGGACCACTTGACAAGATAATAGCGTTTCTTATTCTTAGTCACGTGCTAGAAGAATCTCCTTCTGCACTTGTCAGTCCTTTCAAGAATGGTTTTGGATAGGAGGAACATAGACATATAATAGAAAGCAATGCTATAAATATTAGCATTTAGCAGCGTGAGACGACCTCCTGAAGAGGCATTGCCCCCAATCCAGAATCACATATTTTAATATATCTAGCCTCCAGAAAATCCCAGTCTGCTACGCGCAAGGAAGAAAATGTCACTGGAACCCCAAGATATTTCATGGGAAAGTGTCCAATTTGACAATGAAAAATATCAGCATATGTTCTCAGAATATCATCATCACCCCCCACACACGGGATTTCACTTTTATGAATGTTAATCTTGAGCCCAGACATGAGCTCAAAGATATAAAGCAGCAATTTCATGTTTACTGCTTTATCCGGATCATGTTCTATACATAGAACAGTGTCATCTACTGCAGAATAGCCACCCCATTTTCAATAAGATCTGGTGCAAGCCCCACAATCAAGTTATTTTTCTGTGCTTGCAGAACCATTTTACATAAACATTCGACAGCTATATTAAACAAGAAAGGTAGAGTTCAGAATACAGATTTCCAGTGAAAGAATATCTTCCCCACAAAAAAATGTGATAGCAACTGATAAGCCTTCGGTGTCAAAAAGATATGGACGTTCCCTGGGTTGCCAGGCCAGGAAACAAGGATTCCTGATTACAACACGGGAAAATCCAAAGTAAAAAACACCCGCAAAAAAATCCAAAGTAAAAAGTGCTACACAGCAACATTTTTTGCGTCTGATGTACTACTCACCCTGTCCCATAGTATAAGAGCATTTTTTTACACTAACACATCCGATGTACTACCACTAGTAGAAAACAGGGCTTTGGTTGAGGCCTGGGTAAGGGCATTAAACCTGGTTCACTCACAAACCGGGACCAATGGGTGCATCAGTCCCGGTTCGTGAGGCCAGGGCGCTGGCCGGGCCTCGGGGGGCCATTTGTCCTAGTTCGTCTGACCCCTTTGGTCCCGGTTCCAGACAAGAACCGGACCAATGGCCCTCGCTCCTAGCCCATCACCTTTAGTCCCGGTTGGTGGCTGGAACCGGGACCAAAGGATGTCCTTTAGTCCTGGTTTTAGCCACAAACCGGGAGTAAAGAGTGGCATATATATATACCCCCGCCCCTGCCCGCGAGCAGAGCCACTTCTCTGTTTTTTGGCCGACCGTGGGAGAGCTTTGTGATGCTCTAGCTCACCTCCTATGCACATGAGGTGTTCGATGAAATGCCCGAGCCACACTTAAGCTTTCTCCTCTCGAAGCTCCTTGTCCAAGCTCCATTTTCCTCAAGATTTGTCTAGGTTTGGTGGTCCGTCCTATCCCGTCCCCGTCCTCACTGCCATTGATCGCCCGCGCCGATCTCGTCACCGGCACCACCGTGGTGAGCCTCTTGTTCTTATCTTCTTTCTAAAAAAAGTTCTTACTTGTATGATTCAAATAGATACTTGTATAATTTTCTTACTTTTATTATTGTTTGTTATTATATAGTGCGATGGTTTTGGTATCCGCCTCCGTCGGCCCTCATCTTGTCTATGATTCGGATGTGGTATATATTATCTTTTATAACTATTTGGTTCATTTAGTGTTTATGAAAATTATGCCGACCAACATGACATGATGTTTTTATCTAGGAGGTATGTGAACCGGAAATTCCAACCGACCCTATTGTCGAGAGGTTAAATTTAGTTGAAGAAGAAAACAATTACCTGAAGAAAAAATTGAAAAGAATTGAGGAGGATAAGATGAGATTGGAGTTGCATGTTGCGGATGTCGTCGATGATCACAAGATCAAGATGGATGCAATGCGCTTGAAGATTAGAAAGATTAGAAAATATGCCACTCATACCGAGGCTTGGTGTCATTATGTTGTTGGATCAATTGTTACCTTAGTTGCGATTATGATCGCATTTGTTGTTGCATTGAAATGTTTTATATAGTTTCGATGTATTGTTTAATTAGATGCTCTAGAGAGCAATACGTTGTTCAATGAGAACTATATATGTATGAACTTTATGTATTTATTTTTTCAGTAATAACATTTGATCACTACTATACCTTGGTTTTAATGTAATGATGAACTTCTATTAATTTTGTGTCAGGACCCCGACTCAATGCCACACCGATCTAGCATGTAACACCTCATATCACTTTGCGGCCTCACGCACGGTATTCCCACGGGTGTCGCCTTACCAGGCCCGGGACCGTTTGCGCCTTTTGGCACACGTATATGATAGTGTCGCTAGCATCCATATGACAAGGAGCCCTGGCTGACATGGCTAGTCATGAACCCAAAGTAGCAATAACTTACAGGGACAGGCATACATGACTGGCAACGAACGTGTCGGTTATCAGCGAGTGAATCCGAGATGTAGCAACTGGGCTAGCAGGACTCCGGTAAGCCGGGCTGTAGCAGGCTAACCGGACTCCGGTAGACACCGCGTGACATTTCCCCGAAGGGACAGACACAGGAACAAAGAAGGACACATGTCGGCCAGCCTAAGTGTTCTGGAGCAGTAGCAAGCTACCAAGGCCCAGTGGAAGCACTAGGAGACATTTCCCGGTAAGACAGGCTACCAAGGATAAACAACTAGATAGTCAGATCCCACACATACCAAGCATTTCAATAACATACACACAATATGCTCGATATGTGCAAATACAACATGGCATCACAACATGACTCTTAAACTCAAGTATTTTATTCAGTAGGCTCCGAGGAGCGAGATATTACAATCATGGGTCTCATGACCCAACATTCAGAGCATACAAGTCAAAAGGACAAGCGGAAGGTTAACATGTCTGAGTACACACAACTACAAATGAAAAGGGCTGAGAAGCCTGACTATCTACCAAATCCTGCCGAGGGCACAAGATTGTAGCTGAGGTAACAAGCTAAACGTTGAAGTCCACGCGGAACTACTAGCGAGACTGTAACAAGCTAAACGTTGAAATCCCGTTGACTAAGCCTCTTCCACGAGCAAAACATGATCAACACCAAGACTCCATGGGTGTTAGAATCATTACTGTGTAATCTAGATTATTGACTCTAGTGCAAGTGGGAGACTGAAGGAAATATGCCCTAGAGGCAATAATAAAGTTATTATTTATTTCCTTATATCATGATAAATGTTTATTATTCATGCTAGAATTGTATTAACCGGAAACATAATACATGTGTGAATATATAGACAAACAGAGTGTCACTAGTATGCCTCTACTTGACTAGCTTGTTAATCAAAGATGGTTATGTTTCCTAACCATGAACAAGGAGTTGTTATTTGATTAACAAGGTCACATCATTAGTTGAATGATCTGATTGACATGACCCATTTCGTTAGCTTAGCACCCGATCGTTTTAGTATGTTGCTATTGCTTCCTTCATGACTTATACATGTTCCTGTGACTATGAGATTATGCAACTCCCGTTTACCGGAGGAACACTTTGTGTGCTACCAAACGTCACAACGTAACTGGGTGATTATAAAGGTGCTCTACAGGTGTCTCCAAACGTACTTGTTGAGTTGGCGTATTTCGAGATTAGGATTTGTCACTCCGAATGTCGGAGAGGTATCTCTGGGCCCTCTCGGCAATACACATCACTTAAGCCTTGCAAGCATTTCAACTAATGAGTTAGTTGTGAGATGATGTATTACGGAACGAGTAAAGAGACTTGCCGGTAACGAGATTGAACTAGGTATTGGATACCGACGATCGAATCTCGGGCAAGTAACATATCGATGACAAAGGGAACAACGTATGTTGTTGTGCGGTTTGACCGATAAAGATCTTCGTAGAATATGTAGGAACCAATATGGGCATCCAGGTCCCGCTATTGGTTATTGACCGGAGACATGTCTCGGTCATGTCTACATTGTTCTCGAACCGTAGGGTCCGCACGCTTAAGGTTTCGATGACAGTTATATTATGAGTTTATGTATTTTGATGTACCGAAGGTTGTTCGGAGTCCCGGATGTGATCACGGACATGACGAGGAGTCTCGAAATGGTCGAGACATAAAGATTGATATATTGGACGGATATATTTGGACACCGGAAAGGTTCCGGGTGAGATTGGGAATATACCGGAGTTCTGGGAGGTTACCGGAACCCCCCCGGTAAGTATATGGGCCTTATTGGGCCTTAGTGGAAGGGAGGGAGAAGGAGCAAGGGAGGGGGCGCCCCCCCCCAAGCCCAATCCGAATTGGGAAGGGGGCCGGCCCCCCCTTTCCTTCTCTCCTCCCCCTCTTCCTTCCTTCTCCTACTCCTAATAGGAAAGGGGGGCCAAACCTACTTGGAGTAGGTTTGCCCCCCCTAGGGCGCGCCACCCCCTTGGGCCGGCCTCCTCCTCCCTCCCTCCTTTATATACGGGGATGGGGGCACCCCATAGACACACAAGTTGATCATTGAGATCGTTCCTTAGCCGTGTGCGGTGCCCCCCTCCACGATATTACACCTCGGTCATATTGTAGCAGTGCTTAGGCGAAGCCCTGCAACAGGTGAACATCAAGATCGTCACCACGCCGTCGTGCTGACGGAACTCCTCCCCGCGCCTCTGCTGGATCAGAGATCGGGGTGCGTCATCAAGTTGTACGTGTGTCAAGAACTCGGAGGTGCCGGAGTAACGGTGCTTGGATCGGTTGGACCGGGAGGACGTATGACTACTTCCTCTACGTTGCGTCAACGCTTCCGCTTCGGTCTACGAGGGTACGTAGACAACACTCTCCCCTCTTGTTGCTATGCATCACCATGATCTTGTGTGTGCGTAGGAAATTTTTTGAAATTACTACATTCCCCAATAGTGGTATCAGAGCCAGGTTTTATGGTTTGATGTTATATGCACGAGTAGAACACAAGTGAGTTGTGGACGATATAAGTCATACTGCTTACCAGCATGTCATACTTTGGTTCGGCGGTATTGTTGAATGAAGCGGCCCGGACCGACATTACGCGTACGCTTACGCGAGACTAGTTTGACCGCCGTGCTTTGCACACAGGTGACTAGCGGGTGTCAGTTTCTCCAACTTTAGTTGAACCGAGTGTGGCTACGCCCGGTCCTTGCGAAGGTTAAAACAGCATCAACTTGACAAACTATCGTTGTGGTTTTGATGCGTAGGTGAGATTGGTTCTTGCTTAAAGCCCGTAGCAGCCACGTAAAACTTGCAACAACAAAGTAGAGGACGTCTAACTTGTTTTTGCAGGGCATGATGTGATGTGATATGGCCAAGACATGATGCTATATTTTATTGTATGAGATGATCATGTTTTGTAACCGAAGTTATCGGCAACTGGCAGGAGCCATATGGTTGTTGCTTTATTGTATGAAATGCAAATGCCCTGTAATTGCTTTACTTTATCACTAAGCGGTAGCGATAGTCGTAGAAGCAATAGATGGCGTAAACGACAACGATGCTACGATGGAGATCAAGGTGTCGCGCCGGTGACGATGGTGATCATGATGGTGCTTCGAAGATGGAGATCACAAGCACAAGATGATGATGGCCATATCATATCACTTATATTGATTGCATGTGATGTTTATCCTTTGTGCATCTTATCTTGCTTTGATTAACGGTAGCATTTTAAGATGATCTCTCACTAAAAATTATCAAGAAGTGTTCTCCCTGAGTATGCACCGTTGCCAAAGTTCGTCGTGCCCAGACACCATGTGATGATCGGGTGTGATAAGCTCTACGTCCATCTACAATGGGTGCAAGCCAGTTTTGCACACGCGGAATACTCAGGTTAAACTTGACGAGCCTAGCATATGCAGATATGGCCTCGGAGCACGGAGACCGAAAGGTCGAGCGTGAATCATATAGTAGATATGATCAACATGAGATGTTCACCATTGAAAACTACTCCATCTCACGTGATGATCGGTTATGGTTTAGTAGATTTGGATCACGTGATCACTTAGATGACTAGAGAGATGTCTGTCTAAGAGGGAGTTCTTAAGTAATATGATTAATTGAACTTAAATTTATCATGAACTTAGTACCTGATAGTATCTTGCTTGTCTATGTTGATTGTAGATAGATGGCCCGTGCTGTTGTTCCGTTGAATTTTAATGCGTTCCTTGAGAAAGCTAAGTTGAAAGATGATGATAGCAACTACGCGGACTGGGTCCGTAACTTGAGGATTATCCTCATTGCTGCACAGAAAAATTACGTCCTGGAATCACCGCTGGGTGCCAGGCCTGCTGCTGATGCAACTGACGACGTTAAGAACGTCTGGCAGAGTAAAGCTGATGACTACTCGATAGTTCAATGTGCCATGCTTTACGGCTTAGAACCGGGACTTCAACGACGTTTTGAACGTCATGGAGCATATGAGATGTTCCAGGAGTTGAAGTTAATATTCCAGAAGGATGCCCGGATTGAGAGATATGAAGTCTCCAATAAGTTCTATAGCTGCAAGATGGAGGAGAATAGTTCTGTCAGTGAGCACATACTCAAGATGTCTGGGTATTGTAATCACTTGATTCAACTGGGAGTTACTCTTCCGGATGATAGCGTCATTGACAGAATTCTCCAATCACTTCCACCAAGCTACAAGAGCTTCGTGATGAACTATAATATGCAAGGGATGGATAAGATGATTCCCGAGCTCTTCGCAATGCTAAAGGCTGCGGAGGTAGAAATCAAGAAGGAGCATCAAGTGTTGATGGTTAACAAGACCACTAGTTTCAAGAAAAAGGGCAAAGGGAAGAAGAAGGGGAACTTCAAGAAGAACAGCAAACAAGTTGCTGCTCAAGAGAAGAAGCCCAAGTCTGGACCTAAGCCTGAAACTGAGTGCTTCTACTGCAAGCAGACTGGTCACTAGAAGCGGAACTACCCCAAGTATTTGGCGGATAAGAAGGATGGCAAGGTGAACAAAGGTATATGTGATATACATGTTATTGATGTGTACCTTACTAGAGCTCGCAGTAGCACCTGGGTATTTGATATTGGTTCTGTTGCTAATATTTGCAACTCGAAACAGGGACTACGGATTAAGCGAACACTGGCAAAGGACGAGGTGACGATGCGCGTGGGAAATGGTTCCAAAGTCGATGTGATCGCGGTCGGCACGCTACCTCTACATCTACCTTCGGGATTAGTATTAGACCTAAATAATTGTTATTTGGTGCCAGCGTTGAGCATGAACATTATATCTAGATCTTGTTTGATGCGAGACGGTTATTCATTTAAATCAGAGAATAATGGTTGTTCTATTTATATGAGTAATATCTTTTATGGTCATGCACCCTTGAAGGGTGGTCTATTTTTGATGAATCTCGATAGTAGTGATACACATATTCATAATGTTGAAACCAAAAGATGCAGAGTTGATAATGATAGTGCAACTTATTTGTGGCACTGCCGTTTAGGTCATATCGGTGTAAAGCGCATGAAGAAACTCCATACTGATGGTCTTTTGGAACCACTTGATTATGAATCACTTGGTACTTGCGAACCGTGCCTCATGGGCAAGATGACTAAAACACCGTTCTCCGGTACTATGGAGAGAGCAACAGATTTGTTGGAAATCATACATACAGATGTATGTGGTCCGATGAATGTTGAGGCTTGTGGCGGATATCGTTATTTTCTCACCTTCACAGATGATTTAAGCAGATATGGGTATATCTACTTAATGAAGCATAAGTCTGAAACATTTGAAAAATTCAAAGAATTTCAGAGTGAAGTTGAAAATCATCGTAACAAGAAAATAAAGTTTCTACGATCTGATCGTGGAGGAGAATATTTGAGTTACGAGTTTGGTCTACACTTAAAACAATGTGGAATATTTTCGCAACTCACGCCACCCGGAACACCACAACGCAATGGTGTGTCCGAACGTCGTAATCGTACTTTACTTGATATGGTGCGATCTATGATGTCTCTTACAGATTTACCGCTATCGTTTTGGGGCTATGCTTTAGAGACGGCCACATTCACGTTAAATAGGGCACCGTCGAAATCCGTTGAGACGACACCTTATGAATTATGGTTTGGCAAGAAACCAAAGTTGTCGTTTCTTAAAGTTTGGGGATGCGATGCTTATGTGAAAAAGCTTCAACCTGATAAGCTCGAACCCAAATCGGAGAAATGTGTCTTCATAGGATACCCAAAGGAGACAGTTGGGTACACCTTCTATCACAGATCCGAAGGCAAGACATTCGTTGCTAAGAATGGATCATTTCTAGAGAAGGAGTTTCTCTCGAAAGAAGTGAGTGGGAGGAAAGTAGAACTTGATGAGGTAACTGTACCTACTCCCTTGTTGGAAAATAATACATCACAGGAACCGGTTTCTGTGACGTCAAAACCAACTAGTGAGGAAGTTGATGATGATGATCATAGAACTTCAGATCAAGTTAATACAGAACCTCGTAGGTCGAACAGAGTAAGATCCGCACCAGAGTGGTACGTTAATCCTATTCTGGAAGTCATGCTACTAGATCATGATGAACCTACGAACTATGAAGAAGCGATGGTGAGCCCAGATTCCGCAAAATGGCTTGAAGCCATGAAATCTGAGATGGGATCCATGTATGAGAACAAAGTATGGACTTTGTTTGACTTGCCCGATGGTCGGCAAGCAATTGAGAATAAATGGATCTTCAAGAAGAAGACTGACGCTGACGGTAATGTTACTGTCTACAAAGCTCGACTTGTTGCAAAAGGTTTTTGACAAGTTCAAGGGGTTGACTATGATGAGACCTTCTCACCCGTAGCGATGCTTAAGTCTGTCCGAATCATGTTAGCAATTGCCGCATTTTATGATTATGAAATTTGGCAAATGGATGTAAAAACTGCATTCCTGAATGGGTTTCTGGAAGAAGAGTTGTATATGATGCAACCAGAAGGTTTTATCGATCCAACGGGAGCTAACAAAGTGTGCAAGCTCCAGCGATCCATTTATGGACTGGTGCAAGCCTCGCGGAGTTGGAATAAACGTTTTGATAGTGTGATCAAAGCATTTGGGTTTATACAGACTTTTGGAGAAGCCTGTATTTACAAGAAAGTGAGTGGGAGCTCTGTAGCATTTCTAATATTATATGTGGATGACATATTATTGATTGGAAATGATATAGAATTTCTGGATAGCATAAAGGGATGCTTGAATAAAAGTTTTTCAATGAAAGACCTCGGTGAAGTTGCTTACATATTGGGCATTAAGATCTATAGAGATAGATCAAAACGCTTAATTGGACTTTTACAAAGCACATACCTTGACAAAGTTTTGAAGAAGTTCAAAATGGATCAAGCAAAGAAAGGGTTCTTGCTTGTACTGCAAGGTGTGAAGTTGAGTAAGACTCAAAGCCCGACCACTGCAGAAGATAGAGAGAAAATGAAAAATGTTCCCTATGCTTCAGCCATAGGCTCTATCATGTATGCAATGATGTGTACCAGACCTGATGTGTGCCTTGCTATAAGTCTAGCAGGGAGGTACCAAAGTAATCCAGGAGTGGATCACTGGACAGCGGTCAAGAACATCCTGAAGTACCTGAAAAGGACTAAGGATATGTTTCTCGTATATGGAGGTGACAAAGAGCTCATCGTAAATGGTTACGTTGACGCAAGCTTTGACACTGATCCGGACGATTCTAAATCGCAAACCGGATACGTATTTACATTAAACGGTGGAGCTGTCAGTTGGTGCAGTTCAAAGTAAAGCGTCGTGGCGGGATCTACGTGTGAAGTAGAACACATAGCTGCTTCGGAAGCAGCCAATGAAGGAGTCTGGATTAGGAGTTCATATCCGATCTAGGTGTCATTCCTAGTGCATCGGGTCCAATGAAAATCTTTTGTGACAATACTGGAGCGATTGCCTTAGCGAAGGAATCCAGATTTCACAAGAGAACCAAGCACATCAAGAGACGCTTCAATTCCATCCGGGATCTAGTCCAGGTGGGAGACATAGAGATTTGCAAGATACATACGGATCTAAATGTTGCAGACCCGTTGACTAAGCCTCTTCCACGAGCAAAACATGATCAACACCAAGACTCCATGGGTGTTAGAATCATTACTGTGTAATCTAGATTATTGACTCTAGTGCAAGTGGGAGACTGAAGGAAATATGCCCTAGAGGCAATAATGAAGTTATTATTTATTTCCTTATATCATGATAAATGTTTATTATTCATGCTAGAATTGTATTAACCGGAAACATAATACATGTGTGAATATATAGACAAACAGAGTGTCACTAGTATGCCTCTACTTGACTAGCTTGTTAATCAAAGATGGTTATGTTTCCTAACCATGAACAAGGAGTTGTTATTTGATTAACAAGGTTACATCATTAGTTGAATGATCTGATTGACATGACCCATTTCGTTAGCTTAGCACCCGATCGTTTTAGTATGTTGCTATTGCTTCCTTCATGACTTATACATGTTCCTGTGACTATGAGATTATGCAACTCCCGTTTACTGGAGGAACACTTTGTGTGCTACCAAACGTCACAACGTAACTGGGTGATTATAAAGGTGCTCTACAGGTGTCTCCAAAGGTACTTGTTGAGTTGGCGTATTTCGAGATTAGGATTTGTCACTCCGAATGTCGGAGAGGTATCTCTGGGCCCTCTCGGTAATACACATCACTTAAGCCTTGCAAGCATTTCAACTAATGAGTTAGTTGTGAGATGATGTATTACGGAACGAGTAAAGAGACTTGCCGGTAACGAGATTGAACTAGGTATTGGATACCGACGATCGAATCTCGGGCAAGTAACATACCGATGACAAAGGGAACAACGTATGTTGTTGTGCGGTTTGACCGATAAAGATCTTCGTAGAATATGTAGGAACCAATATGGGCATCCAGGTCCCGCTATTGGTTATTGACCGGAGACATGTCTCGGTCATGTCTACATTGTTCTCGAACCGTAGGGTCCGCACGCTTAAGGTTTCGATGACAGTTATATTATGAGTTTATGTATTTTGATGTACCGAAGGTTGTTCGGAGTCCCAGATGTGATCACGGACATGACGAGGAGTCTCGAAATGGTCGAGACATAAATATTGATATATTGGACGGATATATTTGGACACCGGAAAGGTTCCGGGTGAGATTGGGAATATACCGGAGTTCCGGGAGGTTACCGGAACCCCCCCCCCCCCCGGTAAGTATATGGGCCTTATTGGGCCTTAGTGGAAGGGAGGGAGAAGGAGCAAGGGAGGGGGCGCCCCCCCCCCAAGCCCAATCCGAATTGGGAAGGGGGCCGGCCCCCCCTTTCCTTCTCTCCTCCCCCCTCTTCCTTCCTTCTCCTACTCCTAATAGGAAAGGGGGGCCAAACCTACTTGGAGTAGGTTTGCCCCCCCTAGGGCGCGCCACCCCCTTGGGCCGGCCTCCTCCTCCCTCCCTCCTTTATATACGGGGGTGGGGGCACCCCATAGACACACAAGTTGATCATTGAGATCGTTCCTTAGCCGTGTGCGGTGCCCCCCTCCACGATATTACACCTCGGTCATATTGTAGCGGTGCTTAGGCGAAGCCCTGCGACAGGAGAACATCAAGATTGTCACCACGCCGTCGTGCTGACAGAACTCCTCCCCGTGCCTCTGCTGGATCGGAGATCGGGGTGCGTCATCAAGCTGTACGTGTGTCAAGAACTCGGAGGTGCCGGAGTAACGGTGCTTGGATCGGTTGGACCGGGAGGACGTACGACTACTTCCTCTACGTTGCGTCAACGCTTCCACTTCGGTCTACGAGGGTACGTAGACAACACTCTCCCCTCTTGTTGCTATGCATCACCATGATCTTGCGTGTGCGTAGGAAATTTTTTGAAATTACTACGTTCCCCAACAACAACCCACCATGTACTCCTACATGGCCTCTCACCGCTACCTTTACCAAATCGTGTTCACACAGTTAGCTCACACACAGTAGGACATGTTCACACACCTCCGATTCATCCCCGATGAATCAGACCTGACACAACTCTATGCAATAGCAGGCATGAAAAACAAGCATGAATGAATAGGCACATCAGGGCTCAAACAACTCCTACTCATGCTAGTGGGTTTCATCTATTTACTGTGGCAATGATAGGTCATGCAGAGGAAAGGGGTTCAACTACCGCAGCAAGTAGCAGTTGAATCGTTGTTGTCCTAATGGAGTAAAAGAGAGAAGGAGCGAGAGAGTGGGATTGTATCAGAATGAACAAGGGGGTTTTGCTTGCCTGGCACTTATGAAGATAGTATAGTTCTTTATCGGTGTCATCGAACTCATCGTCGGAACATCGTCTACTGAGAGGGGACAAATACTGGCAACACAAAAGGAAACACAATCAATGCAACGCACAATATGATGCATGATCATGACATGGAAAGATGAGTGTGTTGGGCTAATGCAACTACAAACAGGGTGGTTTGAGTCATTTTGAACCGAAGGTTCAAGTTCAAACTCAAACTATGACTTTATAAAGTGCATTATCATGTTTTGACATAAACAGCATGTTTAAGTTGCTTAAACATGCATGAAACCAGTGCAGATGGATAGATTGGATTTTTCTGATCATTTTTCATATATAATTTATCTTTTATGGTGTTACAGATAATTTTCTATGAATTTTAGAAGTTTTGGGCATTTCCTGGAATTTTCTGAATTAAGTTTAATCCAGAAAATGACTTATTGCGTCAGCACTACATCACTGTGACGTCAGCTGGTCAACGACGCTGGTCCAGGTCAAACCTGACCAGTGGGGTCCACTGGTTAGTCACAAAGTGATGTCTGAGTCACAGACAGGTGGGGTCAGGTCAACAGGTGACGTGGCCAGGTCAAACTTGCATGTGGTCCCTGTGGGGTTAGTTTAATCTAAACAAAACTAAACCAGGGTTAGTTAGGTAGTGGGGCCCATCTGTAAGTGGCTCTAGGGTTAATTAGCAATGTCATTAGTTGCTAATGATGGGCCACGTCGACCTCAGCGGAGTTTAGCCGGTGGCGACCACAGATCACGACGGCGACGCTCAGAATCGAGCTATAGGCCACGGTTTCGAGTGCGGTTTGCTGCTAGGGCTTGCTGGCGCTCTCGCACATCTAATAGTGGCAGCGGCAGCAGCTGGGATGGCCTAGGTTGGCGGTGGCGATGACTTGTGCGGTGGCCGGAGTTCGGGCAGGTGCTGGATGCAGCTGCAGCGCCCTAGCGAGCAAACGGAGTGGCTAGGCAGCCTCCTGGAGGCGCCAGGAGTGTGTCAGTGCCCCTGGAGCGAGCAGGAGAGGCTCGAGAGCGCGGACTCACCGGCCATGGCGGACGGTGTTGCTCGGTTGCTCACGGACCAACAAAGGCAACGGCGAGGTCGGGGAAGTGCTGTGGCCGGCGAATCGACGACGACGGTGATGAAACAGGGTGGCGATGGAGACGATGGGGCCAGCGCTCTGCTGCTCCTGGTGTTGCGTAGCTCAGCGGGGAGGTCGAGGACGACACGGCGGAGCTCCTGGACCGCTCGAGAGGACAAGGGAGAGGCGATGGCCGCGGTGGTGCTTGTCGGTGGCGTCGGCACGGTTCGGTGAGGTGGGGAACAGCAAGGGAGAGGGAGCCAGAGAAGGGGGAAGAGCTCCAGGGGAAGAGAGGAAGGGCTGGACGGCTCCGGGCGGCTGCGTGGCGTCTTCAGAGGAGTCGGGGCACAGCCAGGCAGCCTGGAGGTGGCGTGGCGAGCGTCTGGCACGCAGCTGCTTATCCTCCTAGCAGGAGGAAGAAGACAACGCTGCCCCTGGTGGGCTGGGCCTATTGGCTGGGCTGCCAGCTGGGCCGGCCAAGTAAGTGGCCCAGGTGGGCTTCCTCTCTCTTTCTCTTTCTGTTTCAGTTTTCTATTTTTTTCTGTTTTGTTTTGATTTAGTAAAAATACTAAACCATTTGATAAAATGCTGAAAATAATTGTGGGCACTTATGAAATTATTTCCAATAGCCCTCAACCATTATCAGTATTATTTGGGCAATTAAAATATTTATAGGAATTAAATGCCCAAATGTAAATACTTAATGGATTAATTCAAAAATCCATAGTGACCTAGAAAATGTGCACCATTTTTGGCAGAGGTTCTAAACCAATTCAAAAATGATGAACTTCTCTGAAAAGCATTCTGGGTTCATTGAAAATATTTATGGTTGACCCTATTTGATTTAATTTTGGTGCTAGGGTTTGTCATCCCCATTTCAAATTCTTTTGAATTTAAACATGATGCAACATGAGGATCAAACAAGACAACAAGGACTGAGCTAGGGCTGTGGCAACTCACCCCCACTAAACAAGAATCTCGTCCCGAGATTCAAGACGTGAGGTAAGAAGACAGAGGGGACACAAAGCTAACACGGTCTTCATGGTCCAACTTCCCTTCTCGAAGATGTTGAATCATTGCCTCAAATTGATCTTGACGTTCTTGCTTTCGAGATCTTCATCAAACACGAGGAAAGAGACAACTCTACAATGATGGATCATCTTAATGATCACAAGATCAACTCACGAAATGAGACGTAGAAACATCTCTTGAGTTGAGAGGCAAAACACACCTTGGAAAGAATGGAAGAAACAATTTGGCGAGGGTTTTCAAGTAGCAAGAAGTTTATTGCCATGATTCCGTAACGGGGCACCTGAGGGAAGGTGACTCGTAGATATATATTCCCTTAAGTGGCAAAAGGAATTACTTTTGATTCAGAGATCATTGAAATTCTCTATACTAGCCTAAGGCAATTCACAAACGATCGCTTAAAGAAGTTGGGAAGAATGGCATTCTTGGACTAGAACGGATGATGTGGATTACCTTGTTAAAGACAATGCAATGGATGATTTTGCTTATCATCGGAAATGGATGGAACCCGTGGTAGGACCACTTTGAGGATGATCCCAATCAGTAATTACTGAGAAGGCTAGTCCATAGTAGGATGGCACAATGGCGGTGCAAGCTGGGAACAAGATGCAAATGCTGTGAATGATTCTAGTAACTGGGGGGAAACCCAACAGTAGAGAGTGAGTCCACTGTTCGAAAGGTTATAGCATAACCGGTGAAACTTAGAGCACTATGCAATTTAATGCCGACGATAAAACCTAATGCTTACGCGTGCTCTCAAGAACTTGATCATTTCCATATTCATCAAGGTTTTGCCAATATCCATGACAAGGATCCTGGCAACACAACATACTACCATGATGAATGGTGATGGATGATGCAGATGCAAAGGAAGATAACTCCTTCTCAGATTTCACCTTACCGAGGCCAAGGAAACAAAATCTGGATGATCGACCGAGAGACATTTAGCACTCCTCTTGTAATGTTCTCCTTGATGTACTAGTGTATCCCATTCATAGATATGGTTTGATATCTAGAACATCAAGTAAAAGGTCGAACTTCGGGAACACAAAAATCCATAAGGGACAACTAGGGAGTAAATCCTACGAAATCCTTATGGGGAGGTGGCCAACTTCCTCAATCAAGATACTACAATAATGGTTCTTCTGGCTGGGTGTGTTGGCCACGACATCCATGTGACCGGGTTATAGAGAGACCAATATTATAGTTCTTGGGAAACGTTCCAACCATCATATCTGCCTGAAATTTAGATTTGGTTGGTGTCAGGTTATTCCAGACTCATTAAGTCTAGAAAGAAAAATGAAAGTTTGCAACACAAATCGACGAGATGGCGTTGCGAGATTCTAAGGAAATGGACTATGGTAGTAAGCTCCAAAACATGAGCGGGTTCTGCTACACACATGTGAACACACTGTCCCAGACAAACATGATCACATGGTAGTCTTACAATAAAACACTACCGAGTTCTGGTAGGGAACCATCATTGAGGATATCGGAATCTTGTGCATGAACTAGTATTTGCACAGCAACTCCTTTTCCTTGAACAAATCAGTCAGTGGCTAGGTGTGCTACGGAATTCATATGGAACAAAGATGATCAGTCTAACAGACCACAGAATACTTTGCATGTGCATGACTGACTTGGGATGATTCCAGAGGAAGCAAAACTAACTTTCTCGAATTCACGGCGGCAACTTGCATCAAATGCACATGAGCTAGAGGAAGTCACTTCTTTCATCCGTACATATGCTTCATGAACGGAACATGAAGATAATGCTTATAAAAGTTTCCAATACTAACTTAGATGTTCAACATGAATCATGGAGAGGATAAAATGCTGCTGATGAGCACAACAACAAGTCATCGAGATTCCCATGGAGATGGAATTCCACAACTATGTGAACAAGGTGTTAGCATTGGTCAGACCCAGAAGATATAATGGTGTATGCTTGAGGAAACAACCACGAGTAAGACAACATTACGAATATCGTTGGTTCTGACTTGATTTGATGATAGCCCACATGCAAATCAAAGGTTTGGGTAAGACAATAGATCCAGCAATTGACCACGAGGATCAATCAATGAAGATATCATCTTTCTTCATCACTCATGCACAAGGATATCCCTTTGGAATGAACTGAGTCGGACAAGCTTTTATCTTCCAACTCTCCAAGTTGTTGTTTAGCTTAGCCAACTAGTTTAGGGTATCCAACACAAATTCTTGGAGAAGGGTGGTTTACAAGAAACCAACTTGATCACGAGCTCAACATAACGGTCAGGGGACAACCTGGTGATACTTCCGGAAAGATATCTGGAATATCACGAACCACTGATATGTTATAAGCTCGAGAACAATCTTGCTTTTCAGGGCAAGATGATATGATCCAAAAGAGCGAGGATTTGAAATAATCCTAACTCATAAATCGAAAAGTGCACCAGGAAAGTGGACTAGGTAGCACGATCAATCTTAGAATGGTGATTCAGACCAACACGCTAAGAATGAGATTATTATCCTTTAACTACCAAGCAATGGGGTTGCTAGAAGTATTGATTTTACACATCATAGTTCACCTGTCGGCATTCCAGTTGCAACAACACGGAAAACCGGAAAATAAATAATGAGGCGAGAAGTATCACTGTATCAAGAGTTCATAAGAGGTGGTGCAATTCTCATGACAATCCTGACATAAAGAGGGCAACACTCCAGGGTAGGACAAAACAAAATTTGGATTGGCATTTTGATCTGCGAAGTACAACTACTTTGATCCAATCCTGAAAATGGATGAGATACTGGAGTTTGATTCTCCTGGTCATTCCAGAATAGAATGGCTTGACGAACCACAAGAGTAATAGGCATCGATGAACGAATGCACGCATACTCTTGACTATCAATTGATAGACGAAGGTCAGAAGACAACTAAAGAGGGACAACTCAGAGGAACATATGATTTTCTGAGTTGTGGGTGCATGGATTAGTATGTCAAACGAGTTCAACATATTTTTTCCGGATAACCCATGCAGAAAGATAGGACTGGCAGACTCATAATGTGGAATGGAGAACTCATCAAGAGCACTCTTATTGTGATCTTTTGGCTCAAAAGAACTGCAGTCATATTGGTTCATGGTATTGGAAGAACGGTATACCACGGACCTCGAGGACTATCGCAAAGGTTGCTAATATTCTAAAGGAACTAGCAAACACCAACAACATGAAGTAAGTAGGAAATCTCGGGTTCAAAAACCCAGGAGTAGAATACCTACTACTAAGTGGCATCACGGGATGCTTTCGAGAATGATGGCCAGAATCATCACACTGGGAACACAAAGCATGGCTAGATTACTAGCTGATACTCTAGACACCTAGGGTCATAATAATAGCTCCAACATAAAAGCCGAGGCAATGAAGTACCTCAACACACTAGTTAGTGTGGTTGATCTGGCATCAGACTGTTTAGAAACCTGGGATGACTCAGACAGCATAACGGCTGTAAATGTCAAAAGATATTCTGAGACATCAAGCAAAATGGTGGCATAACCACTCAACAACACAATATCAAGGTTCCGAGTTCAACTATCAACACACGGAAGTAGTAGGAACTGAACTGAGGCTTGAAACCATCAATCCTATAAGTCTACGGATTAGTAACACGTGAACCTGATAGAAAGAAGAGAAAGCCTAGTTCCTTAACCCCGTAGGAAAGATAAGATGACTCAGATCAGAGGGCATAAGGTATAAGGAGTAAAAAGAGCCTTACGTTCCCATCCACAATCATTTCCCTTATATAACTAAAGAATTTCTAGACTCAACTTCAACCAGTTTGGCTTGGTAATCCTACAGGCAGTCAAACTCTGATACCAAAGCTGTCAGGACCCGGACTCAATGCCACACCGATCTAGCATGTAACACCAAATATCACTTTGCGGCCTCACGCACGGTATTCCCACGGGTGTCGCCTTACCAGGCCTGGGACCGTTTGCGCCTTTTGGCACACGTATATGATAGTGTCGCTAGCATCCATATGACAAGGAGCCCGGGCTGACATGGCTAGTCGTGAACCCAAAGTAGCACTAACTTACAGGGACAGGCATACATGACCCAGCAATGAACGTACCGGTCATCAACGAGTGAATCCGGGCTGTAGCAACTGGGCTAGCAGGACTCCGGTAAGCCAGGTTGTAGCAGGCTAACAGAACTCCATTAGACACCGCGTGACATTTCCCCGAAGGGACAGACACAGGAACGAAGAAGGACATACGCCGTCCAGCCTGAGTGTTCTGGAGCAGTAGCAAGCTACCAAGGCCCAGTGGAAGCACTAGGAGACATTTCCCGGTAAGAGAGGCTACCAAGGATAAACAACTAGATAGTCATATCCCAAACATACCAAGCATTTCGATAACATACACACAATATGCTCGATATGTGCAAATACAACATGGCATCGCAACATGACTCTTAAACTCAAGTATTTTATTCAATAGGCTCCGAGGAGCGAGATATTACAATCATGGGTCTCATGACCCAACATTCAGAGCATACAAGTCAAAAGGACAAGCAGAAGCTTAACATGTCTGAGTACAGACAACTACAAATGAAAAGGGCTGAGAAGCCTGATTATCTACCAAATCCTGCCGAGGGCACAAGATCGTAGCTAAGGTAACAAGCTAAACGTCGAAGTCCACGCGGAACTAGTAGCGAGACTGTAGTCTCTCTGCAAAACATAAAATAAGAAAACGTGAGTACAAATGTACCCAGCAAGACTTACATCAGAACTGACTACATATGCATCATTATCAACAAAGGGATGGTGGGGTTTAACTATAGCAAGCCAGCTTTGACTCGGTGGCTATTCTGCTGCAAGTAACTCTTTTGAGGTGGCGCACACGAGTCCACATATTCACCATATCAATACACCTCTATGGATCCGCTCCCGTCTTCCTATGAGAACGCCATCCATAGCACTCATGCTTATCTTGCGCATTTTAGAGTATCCACTCTCACTTGTCTATGAACTGTATAGGCAACCGAGAGGTCCTTTACCACGGACGCAGCTATTCGAATAGATCATATTAACCCTGCAGGGGTGTACTTCTTCACACACGCTCTCGCCACTTATCGCCATGTACACGTCATGTATCTCGGCAACCTTCAAGCGGAAGCCTGGCGAGGGTGTCGGCCATGACCTTACTAACCACACAAGTCTCTAATCCAGGTTTATCACCTATTCGGCTTCCATTCGCAAGGAGATCCGGCCGGGGTGTCGCTCACGGCCCCAAACGATGTGAGCAGGGTTCCCAAGCCCACCATCCGGGTGCCACTTGGTACACTGTGCCACTGCACCTAGTCTGTCCCAAGCCCACCTGTACTGGGTGCCACTTGGTAGACTACTAGCACTACCTACAAGCACCAAAAACTAGTTGCAACTCCTGGACAGAGATCGAGTTGATTAATAAGTCGAGACGGGCACTTAAGCATTCCAATGTGTGGTAGCAGCTATTTCATGGATCACAAACACAGAACTCAGCTTCTGAGGACAGCTTCAATGAGACAACCCACCATGTACTCCTACATGGCCTCTCACTGCTACCTTTACCAAATCGTGTTCACACACTTAGCTCACACACAGTAGGACATGTTCACACACCTCCAATTCATCCCCGATGAATCATACCTGACACAACTCTAAGCAATAGCAGGCATGACAAACAAGCATGAATGAGTAGGCACATCAGGGCTCAAACAACTCCTACTCATGCTAGTGGGTTTCATCTATTTACTGTGGCAATGACAGGTCATGCAGAGGAAAGGGGTTCAACTACCACAGCATGTAGCAGTTGAATCGTTGTTGTCCTAATGCAGTAAAAAAGAGCAGGAGCGAGAGAATGGGATTGTATCGGAATGAACAAGGGGGTTTTTGCTTGCCTGGCACTTCTGAAGATAGTATAGTTCTTCATCGGTGTCATCGAACTCATCGTCGGAACATCGTCTACTGAGAGGGGACAAATACCGGCAACATAGAAGGAAACACAATCAATGCAATGCACAATATGATGCATGATCATGACATGGCAAAATGAGTGTGTTGGGCTAATGCAACTACAAACAGGGTGGTTTGAGTCATTTTGAACCCAAGGTTCAAGTTCAAACTCAAACTATGACTTTATAAAGTGCATTATCATGTTTTGACATAAACAGCAGGTTTAAGTTGCTTAAACATGCATGAAACCAGCGTAGATGGATAGATTGGATTTTTATGGTCAATTTTCATATATAATTTATCTTTTTTGGAGTTACAGATAATTTTCTATGAATTTTAGAAGTTTTGGGCATTTCCTAGAATTTTCTGAATTAAGTTTAATCGAGAAAATGACTTATTACGTCAGCACTGCATCACTGTGACGTCAGCTGGTCAACGGGGCCGGTCCAGGTCAAACCTGAGCAGTGGGGTCCACTAGTGAGTCACACAGTGCTGTCTGAGTCATAGACAGGTGGGGTCAGGTCAACAGGTGACGTGACCAGGTCAAACTGACATGTGGGCCCTGTGGGGTTAGTTTAATCTAAACAAAACTAAACCAGGGTTAGTTAGGCAGTGGGGCCCGTTTGTAAGTGGCTCTAGGGTTAATTAGCAATGTCATTAGTTGCTAAGGATGGGCCACGTCGACCTCACCGGAGTTCAACCGGCGGCGACCACAGATCACGGCGGTGACGCTCGGAATCGAGCTGTAGGCCACGGTTTCGAGCGCGGTTTGTTGCTATGACTTGCTGGCGCTCTCGCGCATCTAATGGTGGCAGCGGCAGTAGCTGGGATGGCCTAGATTGGCGGCGGAGGCGACTTGTGCGGTGGCCGGAGTTCGGGCAGGTGCGGGGATGTGGCTGCAGCGCCCGAGCGAGCAAACGGAGTGGCTAGGCAGCCTCCTGGAGGCGCCAGGAGCGTGTCAGTGCCCCTGGAGCAAGCAGGAGAGGCTCGAGAGTGTGGGCTCACCAGCCATGGCGGACGGCAGCTAGAGGAGGAATGCGTCGACGGGGAGAGGGGTGAGAGATGCGGGGGCTCACAGCGAGTCCAGCAAAGGCAATGGCGAGGTCGGGGAAGTGCTGTGGCCGGCGAATCAACGACGACGGTGACGAAACATGGCGGCGATGAAGACGATGGGGCCAGCGCTCTGCTGCTCCTGGTGTTGCGTAGCTCAGCGGGGAGGTCGAGGATGACACGGCGGAGCTCCTGGACCGCTCGAGAGGACGAGGGAGAGGCGATGGCCGCGGTGGTGCTTGTCGGTGGTGTCGGCGCAGTTCGGTGAGGTGGGGAACAGCGAGGGAGATGGATCCAGGGAAGGGGGAAGAGGTCCAGGGGAAGAGAGGAAGGGCTGGACGGCTCCGGGCGACTGCGTGGCGTCTTCAGAGGAGTCGGGGCATAAGCAGGCAGCCTGGAGGTGGCGCGGCGAGCGTCGGGCACGCAGCTGCTTCCCCTCCTGGCAGGAGGAAGAAGACAGCACTGCCCCTGGTGGGCTGGGCCTGTTGGCTGGGCTGCCAGCTGGGCCGGCCAGGTAAGTGGCCCAGGTGGGCTTCCTCTCTCTTTCTCTTTCTGTTTCAGTTTTCTATTTTTTTCTGTTTTGTTTTGATTTAGTAAAAATACTAAACCATTTGATAAAATGCTGAAAATAATTGTGGGCACTTATGAAATTATTTCCAATAGCCCTCAACCATTATCAGTATTATTTGGGCAATTAAAATATTTATAGGAATTAAATGCCCAAATGCAAATACTTAATGGATTAATTCAAAAATCCAGAGTGACCTAGAAAATGTGCACCATTTTTGGCAGAGGTTCTAAACCAATTCAAAAATGATGAACTTTTCTAAAAAGCATTCTGGGTTCATTGAAACTATTTATGGTTGACCCTATTTGATTTAATTTTGGTGCTAGGGTTTGTCATCCCCATTTCAAATTCTTTTGAATTTAAACATGATGCAGCATGAGGATCAAACAAGACAACAGGGACTGAGCTAGGGCTGTGATAGTTTGTCACTTCTGTATTCATGATGTTTTGTAATGGTTTTTGACACACTTAATTATATATATGCACGCAGATGAACCGGCAATGGATGTACGGTGATGGACGCACCTCTGAGTACATTAAGGGTGTGCGTAATTTTCTCGAAGTGGCTGAGGCAAACAAGCAGAATGGTTTTATGTGTTGTCCATGCCCTATTTGTGGGAATACGAAGTATTATTCTTACTCAAAAACCCTTCACATCTACCTGCTTGAGAAGGGTTTCATGCCACACTATAATGTTTGGACCAAGCACGGAGAAAGAGGGGTTATGATGGAAGACAACGAAGAAGAAGAGGATGATGACAACTATGTGCCCCTTGAATACAAGATGCTGCAACGGGGGAAGCTGAAGATCAAGAGGAACTAGACGATGTGCCCGATGATGATCTTCGTCGGGTCATTGTTGATGTGAAGAGACAACGCGAAAGTGAAAAGGAGAAGTTGAAGTTCGATCGCATGTTAGAGGATCACAAAAAAGGGTTGTACCCAAATTGCGAAGATGGCAACACAAAGCTCGGTACCACACTAGAATTGCTGTAGTGGAAGACAGACAATGATGTATTCAACAACGGATTTGAGAAGCTACTGAAAATATTGAAGAAGAAGCTTCCAAAGGATAACGAATTGCCCGACAGTACGTACGGAGCAAAGAAGGTTTTATGCCCTCTAGGATTGGAGGTGCAGAAGATACATGCATGCCCTAATGACTGAATCCTCTACCATGGTGCGTACGAGGATTTGAACGCATGCCCAGTATGTGATGCATTGCGGTGTAAGATTAGACGAGATGACCCTGGTGATGTTGAGGGCGAGCGTCTAGGAAGAGGGTTCCTGCCAAGGTGATGTGGTATGATCCTATAATACCACGGTTGAAACGTCTATTCAGAAACAAAGAGCATGCCAAGTTGATGTGATGGCACAAAGAGGACCGTAATAAAGACGGGAAGTTGAGAGCATCCGCTGACGGGTCGCGGTGGAGAAAAATCGAGAGAAAGTAGGGGGACTTTGCAGGTGACGCAAGGAATGTATGGTTTGGTTTAATCGTGGATGGCATTAATCCTTTAGGGGAGCAGAGCAGCAATCATAGCACCTGGCCATGACTCTATGTATCTATAACCTTCCTCCTTGGTTGTGCATGAAGCAGAAGTTCTTTATGATGCCAGTTCTCATCCAAGGCCCTAAGCAACCCAGCAACGACATTGATGTGTACCTAAGGCCATTAGTTGAAGAACTTTTATAGCTGTGGAATGGAAAGGTGTACGTGTGTGGGATGAGCAAGACCAGCGGGAATTTGACCTACATGTGTTGCTGTTTGTAACCATCAATTATTGGCCTGCTCTCAGTAACCTTTCAAGACAGACAAACAAGGGATACCACGCATGCACGCACTGTTTAATTGACACAGAAAGTATATATATTTGGACAAATGCACGAAGAATGTGTACCTGGGGCATCGTCGATTTCTTCCAACCAACCATCAATGTCGAAAGAAATGCAAGCATTTAAAAGGCAAGGCAGATCACCGGAAGAAGCCCGTCGTCCGTACTGGTGATCACATACTTGCTATGGTCAATGATTTACAAGTAATCTTTGGAAAGGGTACTGGCGGACTATTTGTTCCGAATGACGCTGAGGGACGCGTGCCCATGTGGAAGAAGAAATCTATATTTTGGGACCTATCCTATTGGAAAGACCTAGAGGTCTGCTCTGCAATCGACATATGCACGTGATGAAGAATCTTTGCATGAACCTGCTAGGCTTCTTGGGCGTGTATGGGAAGACAAAAGATACATCGGAGGCACGGGAGGACCAGCAATGTGTGCACGAAAAAGACGACATGCCTCCAAAGTAGTATGATGGTCCTGCCAGCTACGCTCTTACCAAAGAAGAGAAGGAAATCTTCTTTGAATACCTGCTCAGTATGAAGGTCCCGTCTGGCTTCTCGTTGAATATAAAGGGAATAATAAATATGGCAGAGAAAAAGTTCCGGAACCTACTCTCATGACTGCCACGTGATTATGACACAACTGCTTTCGGTTGCATTCAGGGGGCTTCTACCAGAAAACGTTCGACTAGCCATTGTGAAGCTATGTGCATTCCTCAATGCAATCTCTCAGAAGGTGATCGATCCAGAAATCCTACCAAGGTTAAGAAGTAATTTGGTGCAATGTCTTGTCAGTTTCGAGTTGGTGTTCCCACCATCCTTCTTCAATATCATACGCATATCCTAGTCCATCTAGTCGACGAGATTGTCATTCTGGGCCCTATATTTCTACACAATATGTTCCCCTTTGAGAGGTTCATGGGATTCTTAAAGAAATATGTTCGTAACCGCGCTAAGTCAGAAGGAAGCATCTCCACGAGCCATCAAACAGAGGAGGTCATTGGGTTTTGTGTTGACTTCATTCCTGACCTTAAGAAGATTGGTCTCCCTCAATCGCGATATGAGGGGAGACTAACTGGAAAAGGCATGCTAGGAGCGGACTCAATAATATGTAGGGACGGGCATTCTTGGTCTCAAGCACACTACACAGTTCTACAAAATTCTACCTTGGTGACCCCATATGACCCACAATACGGAATGACAACAGTGGATCTGAACAATCTTGGGTATACAGATGAACCATTCGTCCTGGCCAATGATGTGGCACAGGTTTTCTATGTGAAGGACATGTCTACCAAACCGAGAAAAGGGAAATATAAGGAAGCGGATACATCATATGATGAGCCAAAGCGCCACATAGTTCTTTCAGGAAAAAGAGACATCATGGGAGTGGAGGGCAAGACAGACATGTCTGAAGATTATGAAAAGTTTCATGAAATTCCTCCCTTCAAAGTCAAGGCTGACCCAAGCACCCTATTAAACGATGAAGATTATCCATGGTTACGGTGCAATAAGAAAAGGACACAAGCAAAGAAAAAGTGAAGACTATCACTGCAGTTACATGTGAAGAAATGAAATGCCTTTTGTAACAGATGGGTTTTCGTATGAAACCATGATACTTCGAAAGAGATTGTCCATTTTGTACACGAAGTGCATCCAGCTTTTGTCGTAACCCTCTCAACTTTTTAGAACATTCTATGTCGGTGAAATGATGATACCATGCCAACTTTCAACCTTTTCAGAGTTCATTTGAAGTGCTTTACAATTTCAGGGTCATTTAGCTTAAAAATCAGTAAATGCATGAAAAATACCAAATGAAGTCAGAAAGAGTTGAAAATTGATGATGTGGCTTTGAATGGTGCATTTTGAACACACAAAAAGTCTGGAGTTCAAATAAGTTCAAAAAAATGAAATCCCTTTGTAACAGATGAGTTTTCGTCTGAAACCCTGATACTTCGAAAGAGATTGTACATTTTGTACACGAAGTGCATCCAGCTTTTGCCGTAACCCTCTCAACTTTTTAAAACACGCTATGTGGGTGAATTGATGATACCATGCCAACTTTCAACCTTTTCGGAGTTCATTTGAAGTGCTTTTCAATTTCCGGGTCATTTAGCTCAAAAAAATCACTAAATGCATGAAAAATACCAAATGAAGTCAGAAAGGGTTGAAAATTGATGATGTGGCTTTGAATGGTGCATTTTGAACACACAAAAAGTCTGGAGTTCAAAAAAATGAAATCCCTTTGTAACATATGAGTTTTTGTCTGAAACCCTGATACTTCGAAAGAGATTGTCCATTTTGTACACGAAGTGCATCCAATTTTTGTCATAACCCTCTCAAAATTTTAAAACATGCTATGTGAGTGAAATGATGATACCATGCCAACTTTCAACCTTTTCAGAGTTCATTTGAAGTCCTTTACAATTGCATGGTCATTTAGCTCAAAACAATCAGTAAATGCATGAAAAATACCAAATGAAGTCAGAAAGGGTTGAAAATTTGATGATGTGGCTTTGAATGGTGCATTTTGAACACACAAAAAGTCTGGAGTTCAAATAAGTTTAAAAAAATGAAATCCCTTTGTAACAGATGAGTTTTCGTCTGAAACCTTGATACTTCGAAAGAGATTGTCTATTTTGTACACGAAGTGCATCCAGTTTTTGCCATAACCCTCTCAACTTTTTAGAACATGCTATGTGGGTGAAATGTTGATACCATGCCAACTTTCAACCTTTTCAGAGTTCATTTGAAGTGTTTTTCAGTTTCAGGGTCATTTAGCTCAAAAATGAACTAATAGCAAAAAGAATGAACTAGAAAATTTTTATGAAACTCTAATAGCAAAAAGAATGAACTAAAAATAATCAATTAAAATATTCTGTTATGATCAACTAAAACAAAACTATAATATTCTTCAATAGCAAAAAGAATCAACTAAAAAGCTTTTATAAGACTCTAATTGCAAAAGGAATCAACTAAAAAGATTTTATAAACCTCTAGTATTTTTGAAAATTTAATAGCAAACTAAAATTTAGCAAAGTATTTTTTGTTCAAAACATTAATAACAAAAAGAATTTTCATAAAGACTTTTTTTGTTAGAAACTTTAATAGCAAACTAAAATAACAAAATTTATTTTTGATTAAAATAGACATTTAAAATAACCTAAAAATTACCAAATTGAATATAATGATAAAACACAGTAATATTAAATAACAGGAAAAAGAATCACTCAAAAATCTATTTTTATAGTAAAGTTATTCATAAACTAGTGATTCACACAAATTTCAAAGAATTTAAATTTAAACTATTCAAATTTGAAAACTAATGGCACTATCAGAAAGTTTATAATTTTTGTGACCTAAAAGCAAAAAAGAATCACTAAAAAATTGTAAGTAGAAACAAAAGAATATAAGTAAAGCAAAAAAATAAAAAAATAAGAAAATGTCGCCTACTGGGCCACCACGGCCAGAATACGACTAGAAACCCAACCAGCTTGTTGGGCCAGGATTCAGGGCTGCAGCAGGCCCAGTAGGCCCAAAGGCATAGGAGTGTCAGATTAGGCTTGTAAGCCTGCAGTTGAGAGGAGCTCGAGAGGGTTGGCGCAGCAGCGCTTATAAACCACTCTCGAGCTCTCTCAGCTAGCGAGGTGGGACTAAACATTTGGTCCCGAGCAACACCAACAGAGAGGACCGTCAAGGAAAACGAGGACATCTGTGCTGCCGAAGTGAGGGACCATTTTGCAAAGAAACCTCCACCTCCGAAGGAGATAGTAGATCCGGTGAAAGTGAAGCGCACTATCGATGCCCTGAAGCGACCACCACCGCCTCCGCCGGATTCCAACTATGTCCGTTGTCTTAAAAAGACATATGAAGATGCACGGCGGTCGAGAAGTACTTCCAGTGACGCAAGGTTAGCAGAATGAAGAAGTGGGAAAATTCCCCAGCTCGGCGAATAGGCGAACCAATCGTGCCCCCTGCTCAAGGTTTCTAGCGATATTGTCGCTAATCATCCGAGGATGGTGCCCGGTACTAATCCTGCTGATTACCTAAGCGATGATGTAGAGTTTGAAATAATGGAGGTGGACGAATTCAGATACCAGTATGGGCACCCTCTCATCAAACCTGATCCTCCTCCTCTAACAACGATGATGCGAAGATTGCATGAATGGTACATGAAAACCTACAGCGAGTCTGGGAAGGATAGTTTGATGCTGAGAATTAAAGAGGAGCACGATCTCGTTGGAACTGAGTTGTTGCCTGTTGAATTTGACGAGTTGTTCCAGTTACACAATTAATTGGCCCTCGAAAAACAACTCGTGACTTGCTACTGTTTGTAAATACTACTTCTGTAATTAAGTCTCTATATATAGCTCAACTCTTTCATTGCATGTATATATAATTATCCTCGCTATATAATGCAGATTGAAGATCGTCAAATGTAGAAAATCACAAATCTATGACATTGGGTTCATTAACCCAAATGTCATACATGAATGGACGGTTAAAAATAGTCACAGATACCGAGGACAACTTGCTACAATCGTTGCTTAAAAATCAAAACAAAGAGAAATTTTCTTTCCTTACAACTTCAGGTGAGTGTTACTGTCTTGTGCATATTTGGTTTCCCTTACTCGAGGTTACAGTAATATAATTGATGAGTTATGCATGCGTGCGCAGCTTCCACTTTATTCTGCTAGAGATTAAGCTTGACCGAGGAGTAGTGACTGTTTTAGACTCGAGACGAAAAGATCTGCAGGACTATTCGGACATGATTGAAATGTTCCAGAAGTAAGTTCAATCGATCATTATTGCACCATATCGGCAAGTTTGTTCATTTCCTAATATCAAGTAATTATTTTCTTTGTCTGGCAGGGTTTGGAAAGAGTTCACCGGAATTGTTCTGAGACTGACGAGGAGCTGCGATTTACACACCCGAAAGTAAGTACTACTAGCTAGCTTCGCGCATTTCCCAGTGATTCTAGTTTCATCAATACCATTTATCATGCTTGATTATCAGTTTGATTGAACTCTATTTCACGTAGTGCTTGTGGCAGGAAGTTGGGAATATTTTTTGTGGATACTACGTTTGCGAGTTCATCTACAACGTGACCTCTCAGCGGGGCTACTCTGAAAAACAATATCAAGTATGTAAACAATAATATTCACAATTTTATTTTATTACCATCATTTGTGTTGAGTTTCATTCATATATATGTATTTTTATTTTATTACCATCATTTGTGTTGAGTTTCATTCATATATATGTATTGACCCCCTTCTTTAAATTAGATCTGGCAGATGCGGGATGAACTCCTACCACATGACCGCATACAAGCAATTCAAGAGAAATTGGCGGGATTCTTTCTTGACCACGTCATACATAAAACCGGAGAATAACATGTGTAAATTGACCTTAGATGCTAGGGAATGTAAGAGATCTTATATTGTAGAAAGAGAGATATACGAAAACTTGTTGTTCGACCAATCTCTTGGAGAAAGAGAGATCACTCCTCTTTGTATATATTCATGATGATCTTGTGTAATTAATGATTCCTTCATTTGCTTACTAGCTAGCGTGTCGAGTTCTCTTTATATGTATAATAGTTAGCGTCGACCAAGCACAGAAAAAGAGAGGGCATTTGTATATATTCATGATGATCTTGTGTAATTAATGATTCCTTCATTTGCTTACTAGCTAGCGTGTCGAGTTCTCTTTATATGTATAATAGTTAGCGTCGACCAAGCACAGAAAAAGAGAGGGCACTTCTCTCTATTACTAGCTAACACAATATATGGAACCCCTAAATTAACCCTCCCAACTCCCTCTTTACCACAAAAAAATAAACAAACTGCCATTGTCGGTGCCGCGGCAGCTCCATGGTTCACACCACCGAAACGTTTAAACTACCATCGTCGGCGACAGGATTCACAAACGACACTGGTACGGTGGCCACAAACATCTCAAGTCTCGACGCATGTGCAAGGAATGCAAGTAACGAGCTAAAGCACTGCACCGAACAAGGTGGTAGGCGCCATAAGTACGGACTCGAACATAACCAATTTACAACACCTTCTAGGTTATCACTGCCACTTTGCCGGTTCAAGAGCCACTTCTCAAAACTTCCTCTGTACACGGGCTCACAAATACTAGATCATATGGTGGTTCAAACTTACAGCGGCTACAGAATGCGCCCTATCATGTCACTTGTGGGTCATCATCACCGAGTTGATTACATGCATCATTAGGCGGATGTTGTTCGCTTCCAGTGGGGTGGTTCCTGGTACCGACTGTTGGCGGGCCAAGACGCCATAGACTTGCTCAAATATTGGCCTCACATGCGCTGCAATCATCTGATGGGTTGGTTGGATTGCCATGGCGACCGCTGTCATCCATTGAAGCTTCAGGGGTGTGTCGTTGGCTATGTCGCATGCCAATTGCTGGAAAAGGGCCAGAAGGACCCCTTGGTTCAGAGGAACGGGGTTCAGTCTACACAACCCTTGCAAATCAACCTGCCAGAAACGGAATCAGGTATCCACACTTACACATATATGCTAGTTAAAAGGTCACATAGCCTGATGAAAGTGTTTCTCCATGGTGTAACGAAAGCATGGGTTCATGAGATTGACTAACTATGAGATGCAAGTTTGTATGTCTATGATTTGCTCAAGAAAATGGGGAATACCTGAGAGCACAACCAAGATACCATGGAGACGTCACTTCTTTGAAGAGCCATCGTAAACGCCTCATCGAATTTTTGCTCAGATAATAATCTCGTTAGCTCCTTCATCGGGTCCAGTGGAACATCAGCCTAAAACAGCAATTACAACCAGTAAACCAAATGCTTGATGTTTTCAATATTCAGAAAACACACAAATGAACTGTGGTGGGGTGGGGGGTTAAGACTACATCCCACGTATTCAATCATACAGAAGGCCAAGGATGGAAACAGTTTGATAGAGCAAATAGGTAGACCCCCTAGAGAGTGGAAAATTTAGTAATTAGTACCTCGGGGAGATTAGGTATTGGTCCGTTGATGGGCTGCAATGCACTAGTATTACGTGATATTGGGTTCCCTGATGCAACTAGTGCCAAAAGCTTGCGCTGGCCATCAAGTAACTCTGATGTAAGACCCTGGGTAATTGATGATGCTGAATTGATTGTTTCCTGAAAAAAATCAAATGAGAATGAAAGTATGAGCATTACTCAGCATATGGGAAAACTGTATAATATATCCAGCTTGTGTCTTCATATTTATGGCCTCTGGCACTGCATGTAATAAGAACAAAATGAAAAGACTTGCAAGCCTACCCTTAAAGTCTGTGCCAATGGACTATGTGCTGCTGCAACCTGCTGCTGGATAGCAGTACCATGCTCAGACATGCCCTTCTGGAATGCACCATCCACTTGCTCAAACATTGTCTTACAAGATTGTTCAAATGCTGGGATAATTGACGACTCAAAGCTTGACCGTAAAGCATCCTGCAGGGCCCAAATTAAGAAGCAATAAATCAATGCTGACAAAATGATCATCCATGGTAATAACCCAATCCAGATATATAGTGAGTTGCTTGGTGACCCAATGGAATCTCATTTTGTATGTACAGTTATAGAAGTTGGGGTTGGATATGCAAGATTTTGTTTGGTTGCCAAAATAGTAAATTACAAGGTGCTTGGCTGACTAAATTAGCATGGTACAGTATTCGGAGTGAATGGATGTGTGCCTACGAGATATGCCCATGCTACATGGCACTATGCGACAAATCTGCTCACAAAATACAATGTTTCATTATCTTATTCTTATGCATCACCTACCCATATGATCTTCCTAAAGAACACCTAAAAACAACTCCAACATGCACATCCCATGCAAGGATAGGTTCTTTCCAGCAGCCATTCAATTCTAAATATGTAATGTGCACGAAACATAATAACTGTGAAAAAACAAATCAAGTTGGCACAAACAAATCATGCTTACCATGTTCCATTTGGAATTAAGAGCTTTGCTGCTAATGATCTACAAGGACTATATAAGCGCCAAAGATACATACCTGAAGTGCCTGCTTGGCAGATGTATGGAACTGTGTTTGGATCTGCTTAGCAACAGTAGCTTCAAGTTTCGTACTTATGGACTTATCCAGCTGATTCGCAACCTTTTCCCCGAGAACTTTCTGAAACGGAAAAATTGATGAGAAATATGAGGGAAATCACAATACAGGGAACAACAAGAATAACCCCAACCTGAAGCGAATCCGAAACAGCAGAAGACAAGGACTTCTCAATGATAGGTGTTGTTGTTCGTGCAATGGTGGGTCCCAACAACGATATTTCTCTCTTTAGTGATTTCTCCAGTATAGCAGGAATGTCCTTGTTTACAGAAGTTGTGATTAGAGTAGAAATCTGCTGCATTCGCTCTCTTTCAACCTTTTCATGCCTTGCATTTTCCTCCTGGATACGAGCCCACATGGCATCAACATTAGCCTTTATGGACTTCTCAATATTACGCCCGAGTGATGTCTCGATCCTTTTGCCCTCCTTTGCAATAGGAGCAGACACAATTGCGTTCAGCTGCTTTTGCATGTCAGTATGCATTGCCATAAGCTGCAATGGCACAAGCATTGTCAATATCGTAATGCCTTGCGTCAGAACTAAAATTTAAGACTGTCTTTGTGCAAGATAAATTGTGTCATGCTTCCATGGCATCAAGTAACAAAAAATACTTTCATATTATGGAACAACATGAACACAAGAATAGTTCAGAAATTATAGCAAACTAGGACAGTGCAATCAATATTAGAGATTAATATGATGCACAGTCGCTTGCTTGGAAACTAATCCCTCAATTCCAAATTACTTGGAAGTTCTAGCTTTGTCCTAAGTCAAACTTTTTAAAATTTCACCAAGACTACAGAAAAAATATACGAGCATCTACAGCACCAATAAGTTTCATTAAATTTGCCTTAAAATATATTTCATACACTATATATTTGACTTCGTAAATATTAGCACATTTTTCTATATACTTGGTCAAACTTAATAAAGTTACTTAGGACGAAGCTAGAACTTCAATTAATTTGGAAGGGAGGGAGTAGAATTTTCACTATATAACCAGGATGTTTTACAACATTTTTTTTGGGTGATTTACAACATTAACTGTATGCTGCTGTATTCAAGCAACATGCATTGGCATTGTCCAAAGGCATTTTAACAAGCAGTTAGAGAGCAGCAGTCCTCAGAAGTAGATCAGCCCATGATCCATTTCCAACTCTAAAGTTCAATATGCGGATCAGGAATGATGCACAATGCACAATCACAGGTTAGAATCTCAATTTCAGGCTTATTACTTGACCTGAAACACACATACTTATTCCGGCTCACATGAAGGAACTGGCATTTCCTTTTACGTAATGGTGAGTGACAATTTCATTCTTGTAACTAAACAAAAGCCAAGCTGTTCCAGCTGTTTTAATTACTTCAACCATCAAAACAAAGGGGATGAACTGATAAATCGGCTATAAATTTTGATCAACCACAACTCAATTTATCTAACAAATGTTCATGTTTAACTGGGCTGCAGTCTTAGCACATTTTCTAGCAACTATTTCGATGTAAATCATTTGAAGTCTACCAGCATCGAATAATGTCAGACAAGTTTCAGCACTAAGGGAGAGAAACTTCTATTGTAATCACCTGTTGCAATGTTCCTTGAATGGCAGCTACTTGCGGGACAGAATCAATGGCAGGGTTTGTATTGCTTGGATGTTCATGTGATGAATCAGTAGAGTTGAAAGTGCTTGTAATAGGAGACATCTGCCCAGAAACCTGAGGATGCAGAACTTTCTCCTCTTTGGTAGCTGAGGGTAACTGCAAGTTCCTTGACGAAGAGCCATTGATGTTTTCAGTAGCTTCAGCTGTTCTTCTTAGAAGATTTTCATCCCGAGCACCAGAATGTTGTTTCAGAAGTGTGGGGTCTGATCTCTGTGAATCTTCCACACTGTACTTGTCAGTTGTTACCGAGCGTTCACTAATTGTCTCTACAGTTTGCTCTGAAGACATGTTAAGTCTCTCCATTTTCTCTTGAACAATTTGGGTCTCCTTAACATCCTCAAATCCAATATTTTGATCTGCTTTTTTCTCAACCACAAGTTTTGACTCCATTTCTACATTCTGTGGGCTGCCATTAGCAGTTGATTCAGCAGATGGGAGCACACCTGAAATAATTTCAGATGGGGTAATCAAGTGTGTGGCATTCACTCCGACCTTAAACGTGGGATGAGGATCTGAAACTGTACCATCAACCTGGCCACCTCTTGGCTCTTCATTCCCAAAGCAATCCTTCCTATCAAATGCTCCTTGCCTACTTGTACCATCAGAATCCATCCTTTTCTTTGAATAATCAAAAGATGACTTGTCCCCATCATGATCACCAAGAGATGGACCTCTTGAAGCATCTCTTCTCAAGACAGCTTCTGCATAAGATCCAGCATTATCCATGTTTGATGAAGGAGTTGGGGATGAAACATGAGTAGCAGTATCAGCTTCTGTGTACACAGACAATGGGGATGAAATTTTAATACCAACATCAAGAGTGTTAATTAACTGAAGCAATAGGGTGTTAAGTTACTATTGTGTTACCTGTTCCCTGATGATCACTCAGTGGTTTAGTTTCTGTTGATGACTCCACTGATGCTACTTCTAGAGGTCTCTCATATACATGGGAAATAGCCAGATCCCTACCAAGCCCAGCGTTATCAGCTGTAGGAGGCAAACAGAGTGATAACTCCAATCCATACTGCTGGATAGCCATTGTCTGGACACAATAGACTTGTACTACATGTTCACCATCAGGCTGGCTTTCATGTGTTCCCGTCAGACTTAAAATAGGCATTGCAACTGTGAAATCTGCTATATAGTCCAGACGAGTAGAAGCAGGATCTGGACCATACTCAACATGGATAGCATATATAGCGTTCTTTTTGGCATTCGCAAGCAAAATAAGGCTAGCTTGTGGCAACACTGCTACTTGGTTGAAAAATGCTTCCTCAAACCTATTTTCCAGAGAACTCACAAGTTCCAGAGTTTGAGTGCATCTCCAAGTCTCAGATTCACTTGGCAACAACCAACCTTCCTTATCAGAGGAAGCCCAGATTTTTACTTCTCGGTTGAGAGGCCCCTGCGATATTTCACAAAAGTTAACACCATGAAAGAATTATGCTAAATGAAGGCATATTCAAGATTAATTTCCAAGTTTGCAAGAGTGTCCATGCATTGTTTATCGTAACGACATACTGATAACAGGAAAACCTATGTAAACTATAATTAGGAAATGATCCTTTCTGCGCTATTTAACTCCAGTTTTCAGGCACTGCCATGGTGTTTAAGCATGGTGAGACTTCAATCAATCCTATATGAACTGGGCAACTGTGTTGTGGTTATTCATTGTTTACAGAATAACATGCTGCTGAGGGTGATTAAAGATGACAGCAAATATAGTTAGAGTGTGAAAAAGTAGAAGAATGCATACCGCTGTAACGAGATTTATATGATTTGGTTGCTCTGGTGCTGTAAGGAAAGAAACCGAATAAACAGCTTTACCATCATGTGGTTTCATCACAGATAAAGGCACTGTCCTGCGATCATCCCAGATTTTTACCTGCCAAAATAAACAGTACACATTATAAACTGCATCTACAGATTCAGAGAGTATCTTTTGGTCACATGGTGCCAACAAAAGAACAGGTAGGTTATTCCCAGATCACCCATCACAAAAGAAGAAACTTCTACGAGAATGGCATTTTTGCCCATGTCTAGCAGGATAACAAAAATTAACTGAACTAAGATCAGCAGTCCTAGCATGCATTAGTTGCATACAGCTCACAGTGGAGCTGGACAGCATATTCAAACATTTTAGACACTATCAATTAAATCGAAACAAATCTGAACTTGAATGTTCAATGGAACTGAAGTTTAAGCGGGATGTTCAGGATCATTTGCTTTGCCAACCATTTATTTCCTGTGATATTGCCTATCATGAAGTATAGGTTTCTTAACCAATAACAGGATATCTTGTACAAACCGTGCCATCTTTTGATGCTGAAGCCAGACGGGTAGTCATCCATTGAGATAAGGACAGATCTGTGACATCCCCGTCATGTTTACCGACCAAGTGCACACCATCAATGATCTTATCAAGTGAACATTTAAGAGGCTCTTCTTTACTGAAGTCTCTTCCTCTTCCCACTTTTGTTGTGTCTATTTTTAAGACACAGTTCCCTATTCCAACAAACAGAATTTCCTGCAAGATGAGTGCATAAATCATTAACAGAAAACCAGTCAAGACACCGAAAGCAACAGGTGGTATAGATGAGGCTCTACTTGCTTATGGGAGTGCCAACATATTCTTGGATGGTAAGTTCCAGCATCTCCTACTATCTGGATGGCCATTTCAATCTTTCCTGTGATTTGTGGTTTATTTTCCTCATCGGGTCCCTCGTCAATCTTCCATACATATATACGCCCATCTACGCTTGCACTGTCGAGAAGCAAAACAAAATATTAATTGTGTGTGAAAGAGAAGGGTTAGTGATGAAACCAGCTATGGTGTGCAATAACTGGAGGGCACTACACCCTTCTGTCAGGTGAGAACCATCCAATAAAATGATGGCACAGTAGCAAAGGTACCCAACAGAGCTACCCTAAAATTATAAGAAAAGGCATCCAGAAAGTCCCATATATAGATAGAAGTACCTTGCTAAACGATGGACATCTTCTGCAAAGAAAGCCATGTCCGTCACCCTCTGCAGCAAACAAAATAAGGCCACGCTAAATATTATAAAGAAATGCACCTTCATGCGAACTAAAATCAACATTACCTCATGAAACAAGACAAATACAGAACTAATAAAAAATTGGCGCTGAAAATCAGATATGTACAGCTCATATTATATAAGTACGATAACCGATGACAAATGGACCCCGTCCCGTCAGTATGAGAAAGAAGAATTAATTCCAGTGGACTATAAATATGACTAGTCATTAATAACCTGAACCTGGCTTATGCAGCAAGCATATTAGCTATTCCCTTTGGATTTCTGCTGCACGTAGCACCATATTATTTCACTTGACAACATAACCTTCCAATAAATATTCCACCCATATTTAGTTAATAGTTAGTAGTCAAGACCTCAGACTGGAATACGACTGTCATCATATGCAATATAAGAGTCCAGATTTGCTGCCCCCGGTACGTAGGGAACAACACTAGATCCAGCGCGAGTTCGTACTTTGAGATTGCATGTTTTGTGTATATACACCATGCAACACTTCACTTTTTCAGGTGAACTAATCTGTATCTAGTTTATACCAATCAATTTCCATGCATCCCATCATTGGAAATGAATTTATGATTGAGGCATAGTCTACACCATAGCATCACACAGTTTCCTCGCCACACAAATTAATGCTTATAGGGAGCTCATGCATAGAGCAACAAATCTGCACTAACATCACGGGCTCCAACAAGGCACTTGAGCATATAAACTACTACTCAACAGCAAAAAGTTATTGGTACGATCAGTCTACAGAAGACATACCTGTGTATGCCCACGAAGGAGCGAGCGGAGTGCGGTGTTGATGTTGAGCACGCGGATGTTGCCAAGCTTGAGGCCGTACACGATGTACGTTCGGTTTACAGCGATCTGCCGGCCCAGCACCAACCCCGGGTCCGAGGTGTACTTGGTGATGGGCGTCACTTCCAGCTGTGGTGGCTGCGCCTCCCCTGGCAGCCGCGAGTCCACGTCGTGCACGGCCCTGTCCCCCGGTCCCAGCAGCCTGCCCCGGGGCATCTTGCTGCTTGTGCTTGTCATCCTCGCCGGCGGTGCTGACGGCATCGCTGGCAGCGGCGCCACCGGGCCGCCAGAGAACTCCGATGACGTAGGCGGCATGGACACCACGGACTCGAGGTGGGTGGGCGCGGTGTTGCCCAGCAGCTGCATGAGCCGAGCTCCCGGATTGGGGCCGGGGCTGTGGTTAGGGATAGGGTTTGCGGCGGGGTTAGGGTTCGCGAAGGCGGCGACGGGGAGGTGGACGGCGTTGGGATCGGTGGGGTAGTTGAGGTACGGGTTGCGGTGGAAGGGCGGGGTGGCGGGCGGGTAGGAGTAGGGGCCCGGCGGCCCGGTGGCCATCGGCGCGCCGGGCGGGGCGCCCGGGAAGATGCCAGTGGGGGTCGGCACGGTTGTGGGGTGGTTAGGGTTTGGGGGAGGCTTGAAGAGCCTGCTGAGCTCGAAGGGGACGTTGGGGTTGGGATTAGGGTTTCCGGAGGGCGATGCCATGGGAGGCCGCTCGAGGGCGAGGTGGATCTGTAGTTGCAGTGGGGTTGAGACGAGGAAGGGGATGGAGGAAGACGTAGAGAAGGGGGGAGGCAGAGGAGGAAGACAGAGGATGCTCCCCTGGTTTTTGCGGTTTGAGGATTTTGGGAGCAATGGCAGCTGTCACTGGCCACCTCTTATGATGATCAGATTAAGGTGAAGTTTAAACCAATGTATGTTTAAGTTTATTTAAGATTACATGAATGTAAGTTTCTGAAAAAAATAGCCAAAGAGGGAAGAATGTGTTCTCAAACGTGGATTAAGGCAGCGAACTGAGTAGCTCAGATGATTAGTTTCCTTGTGGTCATGGAACCAGTCCACTAGGATTTATGTCCTGGACTTAGCATTGTTGCTTGTATTTTTCTGGATTTCGTTTAGGCTTTCCGTCGATGTTTGTTCAGTGGGAGAAGACGTTCCATCGACTACGAAGGTGTCTGTGATGATCTCAAAATGTTCCATTGGCTCAGTATCTCGGAGGTGCTCATAGGGGTAGAGTGTGCGTGTGTGTGTTTGTAGGAATGAATGCATGCGCATGTATATGGACATCTGCGTTTAAAAAAGTTAATTAAAGCATAAGAATGGCTATTTTGACCTTGCCACGAGGTTAGTACAACTTTTACCAAGATTTATCTCAAAAAATAATTTACATGCTTTTATATATGTCAAGTTCACAAAGAAAATTATCGCTATACACCCCAAACAACAATTTTTGCATGCAACTTTACATTAGGTGTGAAGTATGTTATAAATGATATGGTTTGTCGTGTGAGGGAGTCATGAAATAAGGGGTCCTCGGGGCAACGGCTCATTGTACATGGGCCGGAATGGTGGGGCCGTATAGTGATAGGAGATCTATGAAGCCGTGGTGTGCCCTCCAAGTCAAGAAGGCAGAGGATCTCTTCAAACCCTTACTGTAATCTATCATCGGTAACCCTAACCCTACCAGTGTCTATATAAACCGAGGGTTTTTAGTCTTTAGTGCTAGAGCTACATTCATCACCTCATCGCCTTAGGGTTTAGCTCATACCGATCTCGAGGTAGATCTACTCTGTAAACCATATCATACATCCAATACAATCAAGCAGGACGTAGGGTTTTACCTCTTCGAGAGGGCCCAAACCTGGGTAAACACTGTGTTCGTAGTCCCTTGTTCCCCATCGATCCTAGATCCACAACTCGGGACCCCCTACCCCGAGGTCTACCGGTTTTGACACCGACATTGGTACTTTCACTGAGAGTTCCACTGTGGGATAGCCAGAGGAATCGATGGCTCAACCGGTCGTTGGAGACGACACCCATGCCGAGGGCTTCCCCGTCCCTGGTCATCTCCTCGCCTTCGGTGGCATGTTAGTATGCGCCTATCCCGCTAGTCGCCTCGACCGCATCGAAGGCTTCATCCCCGTTGAAGGGTTCATTGGTTCAGGGGCCTTGACCCCAGGACCATCAGATTTACCAAAATCTGGTGTCTCTCGGAGTTCAGCTCTGAAGCTCAACTCCGACAGATCCCCCACCGAATCGCCGGAGTGTCCGGCACCCCCATGTGCCCTGCCGGTAGACCACTTGGCAGGTCTTTTCCGTGCAATGGGAATCTCTGTCATCAGGTCTACAACCTACGATCGGATCGGGCTTAAACCCGACGACCGAGAAATCAACACCCCTCCGGTCACGCACCTCGTCGCCACGGTCGAAGAGGCCCAGGAGGGACTACAGCCCAGCAAGCTAAGAACAGTGTACACTCGAATCTCCAGCTCGGAGTCAGATACCAGCTCAGACGTATGTATGGACTCGAGTCCCGACGCTAGTTCCTGCATCGAGCCAATCCAGCTACACACAGTCCAGATACGAGCCCTGCACGATCTGAACCGGACATGATTCGACCACCCATTAAGGATAGTTCGGGTCAGCAGCAGGAGGGAATTCTCAAAATTTTCCCACCCACCCACCACACCGATTACTCCCTGGATTCGGGAAACCCAGACATCTAGGACCTCATGTATGTCAAACAGCTGCCAAACGAGACAGTCCACCATTATTTGGCTAGATTTCTCCTAATAAAGAACAGGATGGCACCTTGTTGTGACAAAGAAATAATTAAAACCTTCCAGTTTAACTGCAGGGACGAGGGCCTCTTAAACGCCCTTGTCGTCGCTGAATTCAAATCGTCACCGAGCTATCAGACATGGTACGTAAATATTGCGTCATGGAGAACACGTGGAGGGCGCAACAAATGAACATGGGGCCACAGTCCGCTGCGCATCACAGAAATCCTCGCTTCAAACGAACTTACACAAGTCGGTCGCCAGAGCATGAGCCTAATGAAAAGAAAACTAGGCACAGATTGGTGTTAGACGAGTTGCTGGATAAACCATGTCCAATACACTCGGTCTTGCTAAACGCAAACCCAACCTGTTGGGGAACGTAGTAATTTCAAAAAAATTCCTACGCACACGCAAGATCATGGTGATGGCATAGCAACGAGAGGGGAGAGTGTTCGTCCACGTACCCTCATAGACCGTAAGCAGAAGCGTTAGCACAACGCGGTTGATGTAGTCGTGCGTCTTCACGATCCGACCGATCCAAGCAATGAACGTACGGGGCCTCCGAGTTCAGCACACGTTCAGCTCGATGACGATCTCCGGCCTCCGATCCAGCGAAGCTCCGGAGATGAGTTCCGTCAGCACGACGGCGTGGTGATGATGATGATGTTCTACCGGCGCAGGGCTTCGCCTAAACTCTGCGACGATATGACCGAGGTGGAATATGGTGGAGGGGGGCACCGCACACGGCTAAGGAACGATCCGTAGATCAACTTGTGTGTCTATGGGGTGCCCCCCCGCCCCCGTATATAAAGGAGCAAGGGGGAGGCCGGCCGGCCCTTGGGGCGCGCCAAGGAGGGGGGAGTCCTCCTCCTAGTGGGAGTAGGACTCCCCTTTCCTAGTCCAACTAGGAAGGAGGAAGGGGGAAGGAAAGAGGGGGAGAGGGAGAGGGAAAGAGGGGCCGCGCCCCCCTCCCCTAGTCCAATTCGGACTCCCCTTGGGGGGGCGCGCCACCTCCTGGGCTGCTGCCCTCTCTCTCCCCTCAGACCCACTAAGGCCCAATACTTCCCCGGGGGGTTCCGGTAACCCCTCCGGCACTCCAGTTTTCTCCGAAATCACCCGGAACACTTCCGGTGTCCGAATATAGTCGTCCAATATATCAATCTTTATGTCTCGACCATTTCGAGACTCCTCGTCATGTCCGTGATCACATCCGGGACTCCGAACAAACTTCGGTACATCAAAACTTATAAACTCATAATAAAACTGTCATCGTAACGTTAAGCGTGCAGACCCTACGGGTTCGAGAACTATGTAGACATGACCTAGAACCATTCTCGGTCAATAACCAATAGCGGGACCTGGATGCCCATATTGGTTCCTACATATTCTACAAAGATCTTTATCGGTCAAACCGCATAACAACATACGTTGTTCCCTTTGTCATCGGTATGTTACTTGCCCGAGATTCGATCGTCGGTATCCAAAACCTAGTTCAATCTCGTTACTGGCAAGTCTCTTTACTCGTTCCGTAATACATCATCTCATAACCAACTCATTAGTTACAATGCTTGCAAGGCTTAGGTGATGAGTATTACCGAGAGGGCCCAGAGATACCTCTCCGACAATCGGAGTGACAAAACCTAATCTCGAATTACGCCAACCCAACATGTACCTTCGGAGACACCTGTAGATCACCTTTATAATCACCCAGTTACATTGTGACGTTTGGTAGCACACAAAGTGTTCCTCCGGTAAACGGGAGTTGCATAATCTCATAGTTGCAGGAACTTTGTATAAGTCATGAAGAAAGCAATAGCAGTATACTAAACGATCAAGTGCTAGGCTAACAGAATGGGTCCTGTCAATCACATCATTCTCCTAATGATGTGATCCCATTAATCAAATGACAACACATGTCTATGGTTAGGAAACATAACCATCTTTGATTAACGAGCTAGTCAAGTAGAGGCATACTAGTGACTATATGTTTGTCTATGTATTCACACATGTATCATGTTTCTGGTTAATACAATTCTAGCATGAATAATAAACATTTATCATGATATGAGGAAATAAATAATAACTTTATTATTGCCTCTAGGGCATATTTCCTTCAGTCTCCCACTTGCACTAGAGTCAATAATCTAGATTACATAGTAATGATTCTAACACCCATGGAGTCTTGGTGCTGATCATGTTTTGCTCGTGAGAGAGGCTTAGTCAACGGGTCTGCAACATTCAGATCCGTATGTATCTTGCAAATCTCTATGTCTCCCACTTGGACTTGGTCCCGAATGGAGTTGAAGCGTCTTTTGATGTGCTTGGTCCTCTTGTGAAATCTGGATTCCTTTGCCAAGGCAATTGCACCAGTATTGTCACAGAAGATCTTCATTGGTCCCGATGCACTAGGTATGACACCTAGATCGGAAATGAACTCCTTCATCCAGACTCCTTCATTTGCTGCTTCCGAAGCAGCTATGTACTCCACTTCACATGTAGATCCCGCCACGACGCTTTGTTTAGAACTGCACCAACTTACAGCTCCACCGTTTAATAAAAATACGTATCCGGTTTGCGATTTAGAATCGTCCGGATCAGTGTCAAAGCTTGCATCGACATAACCATTTACGACTAGCTCTTTGTCACCTCCATATACGAGAAACATATCCTTAGTCCTTTTCAGCTATTTCAGGATGTTCTTGACCGCTGTCCAGTGATCCACTCCTGGATTACTTTGGTACCTTCCTGCCAAGCTTATTGCTAAGCATACGTCAGGTCTGGTACACAACATTGCATACATGATAGAGCCTATGGCTGAAGCATAGGGAACATTTTCCATTTTCTCTCTATCTTCTGCTGTGGTCGGGCATTGAGTTTGACTCAACTTCACACCTTGTAGTACAGGCAAGAATCCTTTCTTTGCGTGATCCATTTTGAACTTTTTCAAAATCTTGTCAAGGTATGTGCTTTGTGAAAGTCCTATTAAGCGTCTTGATCTATCTCTATAGATCTTGATGCCCAATATGTAAGCAGCTTCACCGAGGTCTTTCATTGAAAAACTTTTATTCAAGTATCCCTTTATGCTATCCAGAAATTCTATATCATTTCCAATTAATAATATGTCATCTACATATAAAATTAGAAATGCTACAGAGCTCCCACTCACTTTCTTGTAAATACAGGCTTCTCCAAAAGTCTGTATAAAACCATATGCTTTGATCACACTATCAAAGCGTTTATTCCAACTCCGAGATGCTTGCACCAGTCCATAAATGGAACGCTGGCGCTTGCACACTTTGTTAGCACCTTTTGGATCAACAAAACCTTCCGGCTGCATCATATACAACTCTTCTTCTAGAAATCCATTCAAGAATGCAGTCTTGACATCCATTTGCCAAATTTCATAATCATGAAATGCAGCAATAGCTAACATGATTCGGACAGACTTAAGCATCGCTACGGGTGAGAAAGTCTCATCGTAGTCAACCCCTTGAACTTGTCGAAAACCTTTTGCAACAAGTCGAGCTTTATAGACAGTTACATTACCATCAGCGTCAGTCTTCTTCTTAAAGATCCATTTATTCTCAATGGCTTGCCGATCATCGGGCAAGTCAACCAAAGTCCACACTTTGTTTTCATACATGGATCCCATCTCAGATTTCATGGCCTCTAGCCATTTTGCGGAATCTGGGCTCATCATCGCTTCCTCATAGTTCGTAGGTTCATCATGGTCAAGTAACATGACTTCCAGAATAGGATTACCGTACCACTCTGGTGCGGATCTTACTCTGGTAGACCTACGAGGTTCAGTAGAAACTTGATCTGAAGTTTCATGATCATTATCATTAGCTTCCTCACTAATTGGTGTAGTTGTCACAGGAACCAGTTCTTGTGATGAACTACTCTCCAATAAGGGAGTAGATACAGTTATCTCATCAAGTTCTACTTTCCTCCCACTCACTTTTTTCGAGAGAAACTCCTTCTCTAGAAAGGATCCATTCTTAGCAACGAATGTCTTGCCTTCGGATCTGTGATAGAAGGTGTACCCAACAGTCTCTTTTGGGTATCCTATGAAGACACATTTCTCCGATTTGGGTTCGAGCTTATCTGGTTGAAGTTTCTTCATATAAGCATCACAGCCCCAAACTTTAAGAAACGACAACTTTGGTTTCTTGCCAAACCACAGTTCATAAGGCGTCGTCTCAACGGATTTTGATGGTGCCCTATTTAACGTGAATGCGGCCGTCTCTAAAGCATAACCCCAAAACAATAGCGGTAAATCAGTAAGAGACATCATAGATCGCACCATATCAAGTAAAGTACGATCACGACGTTCGGACACACCATTTCGTTGTGGTGTTCCAGGTGGCGTGAGTTGCGAAACTATTCCACATTGTTTCAAGTGTAGGCCAAACTCGTAACTCAAATATTCTCCTCCACGATCAGATCGTAGAAACTTTATTTTCTTGTTACGATGATTTTCCACTTCACTCTGAAATTCTTTGAACTTTTCAAATGTCTTAGACTTGTGTTTCATCAAGTAGATATACCCATATCTGCTCAAATCATCTGTGAAGGTGAGAAAATAACGATACCCGCCGCGAGCCTCAACATTCATTGGACCACAAACATCAGTATGTATGATTTCCAACAAATCAGTTGCTCGCTCCATAGTTCCGGAGAACGGAGTTTTAGTCATCTTGCCCATAAGGCACGGTTCGCAAGTACCAAGTGATTCATAATCAAGTGATTATAAAAGTCCATCAGTATGGAGTTTCTTCATGCGCTTTACACCGATATGACCCAAACGGCAGTGCCACAAGTAAGTTGCACTATCGTTATCAACTCTGCATCTTTTGGTTTCAACACTATGAATATGTGTATCACTACTATCGAGATTTAATAAAAATAGACCACTCTTCACGGGTGCATGACCATAAAAGATATTACTCATATAAATAGAACAACCATTATTCTCTGATTTAAATGAATAACCGTCTCGCATCAAACAAGATCCAGATATAATGTTCAGGCTCAACGCTGGCACCAAATAACAATTATTCAGGTCTAAAACTAATCCCGAAGGTAGATGTAGAGGTAGCGTGCCGACCGCGATCACATCGACTTTGGAACCGTTTCCCATGCGCATCGTCACCTCGTCCTTGGCCAGTGCTCGCTTATTCCGTAGTCCCTGTTTCGAGTTGCAAATATTAGCAACAGAACCAGTATCAAATACCCAGGTGCTACTACGAGCTCTAGTTAGGTACACATCAATAACATGTATATCATATATACCTTTGTTCACTTTGCCATCCTTCTTATCCGCCAAATACTTGGGGCAGTTCCGCTTTGAGTGACCAGTCTGCTTGCAGTAGAAGCACTCAGTTTCAGGCGTAGGTCCAGACTTGGGTTTCTTCTCTTGAGCAGCAACTTGCTTGCTGTTCTTCTTGAAGTTCCCCTTCTTCTTTCCTTTGCCCTTTTTCTTGAAACTAGTGGTCTTGTTGACCATCAACACTTGATGCTCCTTCTTGATTTCTACCTCCGCAGCTTTTAGCATTGCGAAGAGCTCGGGAATAGTCTTGTTCATCCCTTGCATATTATAGTTCATCGCAAAGCTCTTGTAGCTTGGTGGCAGTGATTGGAGAATTCTATCAATGACGCTATCATCCGGAAGATTAACTCCCAGTTGAATCAAGTGATTATTATACCCAGACATTTTGAGTACACTGACAGAACTATTCTCCTCCATCTTGCAGCTGTAGAACTTATTGGAGACTTCATATCTCTCAATCCGGGCATTTGCTTGAAATATTAACTTCAACTCCTGGAACATCTCATATGCTCCATGACGTTCAAAACGTCGTTGAAGGCCCGGTTCTAAGCCGTAAAGCATGGCACACTGAACTATAGAGTAGTCATCAGCTTTGCTCTGCCAGACGTTCTTAATGTCGTCAGTTGCATCAGCAGCAGGCCTGACACCCAGCGGTGCTTCCAGGATGTAACTTTTCTGTGCAGCAATGAGGATAATCCTTAGGTTACGGACCTAGTCCGTGTAATTGCTACCATCATCTTTCAACTTTGCTTTCTCAAGGAACGCATTAAGATTCAACGGAACAACAGCACGAGCCATCTATCTACAAACAAACATAGACAACCAAAATACTGTCAGGTACTAAGTTCATGATAAATTTAAGTTCAATTAATCATATTACTTAAGAACTCCCACTTAGACAGACATCTCTCTAGTCATCTAAGTGATTACGTGATCCAAATCAACTAAACCATAACCGATCATCACGTGAGATGGAGTAGTTTTCAATGGTGAACATCACTATGTTGATCATATCTACTATATGATTCGCGCTCGACCTTTCGGTCTCCGTGTTCCGAGGCCATATCTGCATATGCTAGGCTCGTCAAGTATAACCTGAGTATTTCGCATGTGCAAAAACTGGCTTGCACCCGTTGTAGATGGACGTAGAGCTTATCACACCCGATCATCACGTGGTGTCTGGGCACGACGAACTTTGGCAACGGTGCATACTCAGGGAGAACACTTCTTGATAATTTTAGTGAGAGATCATCTTAAAATGCTACCGTCAATCAAAGCAAGATAAGATGCATAAAGGATAAACATCACATGCAATCAATATAAGTGATATGATATGGCCATCATCATCTTGTGCTTGTGATCTCCATCTCCGAAGCACCGTCGTGATCACCATCGTCACCGGTGCGACACCTTGATCTCCATCATAGCATCGTTGTTGTTTACGCCATCTATTGCTTCTACGACTATCGCTACCGCTTAGTGATAAAGTAAAGCAATTACAGGGCGTTTGCATTTCATACAATAAAGCGACAACCATATGGCTCCTGCCAGTTGCCGATAACTTCGGTTACAAAACATGATCATCTCATACAATAAAATATAGCATCACGTCTTGGCCATATCACATCACAACATGCCCTGCAAAAACAAGTTAGACGTCCTCTACTTTGTTGTTGCAAGTTTTACGTGGCTGCTACGGGCTGAGCAAGAACCGTTCTTACCTACGCATAAAAACCACAACGATAGTTCATCAAGTTGGTGTTGTTTTAACCTTTGCAAGGACTGGGCGTAGCCACACTCGATTCAGCTAAAGTGAGAGAGACAGACACCCGCCAGCCACCTTTAAGCACGAGTGCACGTAACGGTGAAACCAGTCTCGCGTAAGCGTACGCGTAATGTCGGTCCGGGCCGCTTCATCTCACAATACCGCCGAACCAAAGTATGACATGCTGGTAAGCAGTATGACTTGTATCGCCCACAACTCACTTGTGTTCTACTCGTGCATATAACATCAACGCATAAAACCTAGGCTCTGATGCCACTGTTGGGGAACGTAGTAATTTCAAAAAATTTCCTACGCACACGCAAGATCATGGTGATGGCATAGCAACGAGAGGGGAGAGTGTTCGTCCACGTACCCTCGTAGAATGTAAGCAGAAGCGTTAGCACAACGCGGTTGATGTAGTCGTACGTCTTCACGATCCGACCGATCCAAGCACCAAACGTACGGGGCCTCCGAGTTCAGCACACGTTCAACTCGATGACGATCTTCGGCCTCCGATCCAGCGAAGCTCCGGAGATGAGTTCCGTCAGCACGACGGCGTGGTGACGATGATGATGTTCTACCGGCGCTGGGCTTCGCCTAAACTCCGCGATGATATGACCGAGGTGGAATATGGTGGAGGGGGGCACCGCACACGGCTAAGGAACGATCCGTAGATCAACTTGTGTGTCTATGGGGTGCCCCCCGCCCCCGTATATAAAGGAGCAAGGGGGGAGGCTGGCCGGCCCTTGGGGCGCGCCAAGGAGGGGGGAGTCCTCCTCCTAGTGGGAGTAGGACTCCCCTTTCCTAGTCCAACTAGGAAGGAGGAAGGGGGAAGGAAAGAGGGGGAGAGGGAGAGGGAAAGAGGGGCCGTGCCCCCCTCCCCTAGTCCAATTCGGACTCCCCTTGGGGGGGGGCACCTCCTGGGCTGCTGCCCTCTCTCTCCCCTCAGGCCCACTAAGGCCCAATACTTCCCCGGGGGGTTCCAGTAACCCCTCCGGCACTCCGGTTTTCTCCGAAATCACCCGGAACACTTCCAGTGTCCGAATATAGTCGTCCAATATATCAATCTTTATGTCTCGACCATTTCGAGACTCCTCGTCATGTATGTGATCACATCCGGGACTCCGAACAAACTTCGGTACATCAAAACTTATAAACTCATAATAAAACTGTCATCGTAACGTTAAGCGTGCGGACCCTACGGGTTCGAGAACTATGTAGACATGACCTAGAACCATTCTCGGTCAATAACCAATAGCGGGACCTGGATGCCCATATTGGTTCCTACATATTCTATGAAGATCTTTATCGGTCAAACCGCATAACAACATACGTTGTTCCCTTTGTCATCGATATGTTACTTGCCCGAGATTCGATCGTCGGTATCCAATACCTAGTTCAATCTCGTTACTGGCAAGTCTCTTTACTCGTTCCGTAATACATCATCTCATAACCAACTCATTAGTTACAATGCTTGCAAGGCTTAGGTGATGAGTATTACCGAGAGGGCCCAGAGATACCTCTCCGACAATCGGAGTGACAAAACCTAATCTCGAATTACGCCAACCCAACATGTACCTTCGGAGACACCTGTAGAGCACCTTTATAATCACCCAGTTACGTTTGGTAGCACACAAAGTGTTCCTCCGGTAAACGGGAGTTGCATAATCTCATAGTTGCAGGAACTTTGTATAAGTCATGAAGAAAGCAATAGCAGTATACTAAACGATCAAGTGCTAGGCTAACAGAATGGGTCATGTCAATCACATCATTCTCCTAATGATGTGATCCCATTAATCAAATGACAACACATGTCTATGGTTAGGAAACATAACCATCTTTGATTAATGAGCTAGTCAAGTAGAGGCATACTAGTGACTATATGTTTGTCTATGTATTCACACATGTATCATGTTTCCGGTTAATACAATTCTAGCATGAATAATAAACATTTATCATGATATGAGGAAATAAATAATAACTTTATTATTGCCTCTAGGGCATATTTCCTTCACAACCCACATACTTCGAGCATGTTGGGTGGTAAGACAAGTGGCCAAAATTGGCGAGCCAATCTTGGACCTTACACCCCCAGATAAAACAGACCTCGGCTTCACCACAGGACCACAATGTCCTTACGGTATATGAGACGTTTGCCTCAAACAATAAAAGGAAAAGGGCTCTTCGATGGCTCAACCAAATATACCAAGTGACGCCCGCACAACAATGGGCGGCCACTCCTATCACCTTAAACGAAAAGGACGAGCCAAGCCCCCGTAATAACCACGCACTGGCCGCACTGGTCCTTGACCCCATTGTCGACGGTTTTCTGGCTGAAACTAAAGTGATGATGGACGGAGGCAACAGCCTCAACCTCATTTATGATGATACTCTAGACAAGATGCAACTCAACAGGTCTCGCATCAAACGCATTAATACCACATTCCGAGGTATAATACCCGGGAGGGAGGTGCACTGCTCGGGACATGTAACCCTCGACGTTGTGTTTGGCACCCCAGATAACTACAGATCCGAATCCTTACTATTTCACATTGTGCCCATCTGTAGCGGATGCCACGCCCTTCTAGGCATGATGCATTCTCAAGATTTCAGGTTGTACCACATTACGGGTATATGAAACTCAAGGTGCCAGGGCCCAACGGGGTAATCTCGCTTAAAAGCAACCCGAGCAAAGCCTTGCGAGCCGAAAACAAAACGGCATCCCTTGCCCTAGAGGCACTATCCGAAGCCTTCACGGTCGAAGAGTTAACAGCGCTATGCACTACAGTCGACAGGGACGATGTGGTTCTTAGTAAAAGACAAAAACCCACATCATTCAAGCCAGCCGATGAAATAGTAAAATTTCAAGTGCACCAAATAGATCCCAATAAAACGGCATCCATAGGAGCACAACTGGATCATGCAGTCAACGAGGCGCTAAGGACATTCCTGCGTGAAAATTGGGAAATATTCGCCTGGCACCCATCAGATATGTCAGGAATCCCATGCAGGCTAGCAGAGCACAACCTCAACATTTCAGAAGGCTTCAAGCCAGTGAGACAAACCCTGCGCCAATTTTCCGAGCCCAAATGGCAGGCTATGCGTGAAGAACTTGCAAAACTGCTAGAGGCTGGATTCATTCATGAGATCAAGCACCCAGAGTGGCTAGCAAATCTGGTTATGGTACCACAGAAGGACAAGTCATGGCGGCTCTGTGTCAATTTTAAAGACCTCAACAAGGCCTGCCCTAAGGATCCATTCCCCTTACCCAGGTGTAACATCCCAATTTTCAATTTGGATGTTATACATAGATCATCATATGCATATCATATTTATTTTGCATTTTGGTTGTAATCCTAGAAATCTTAAGCAACTCAAGGACCCAAGGAGAGAGTTGGAGGTTTCACAAATTTCATCTTTGAATTTATTTCAAATTTGAAACGAGGATCAATTTGATTTTAATAATTTTCTCTCCAATTATTTCCAATAAAATAAATAAATGAGAGAAGATAATATGACTTCTTCAATCTAAGAGAAATATCGGAGAAAGAATTTTAAAATCAAATTATTTTTTTTGTATTTTATTTGAATTAGAGAAAACTTGCACTTTTGAAAATGGCATTTTAGTCCAGAAAAATGTTCATCTTGTCCTAAATATTAGGTTTGGACGATGAAAATTGTTTCTGGAATTTTTCCAATTTATTCTTTTATATTTATTTAGGATTTTTCTCTGCGGTGAAATTATTTCAAAAAAAAACTTCTCGGACCGACTGGGCCGAAACCCAGCCGGCCCAACTCGCCCGCGCCGCCGCAACCGCCTCCGCCGTCGTGCGGGAAACGGACTCCGCCAGAGTCCGGAGCCGCCCTGCCCCCAGCGACCCCTTCTCCAAGTCAAAGAGCCCCGAGAGGGCCCCTTATAATCCATCGCCGCCCTCCCGTTTCCCCTCGTCAACCCCGCCGCCTCCGCAGCCCCATCGAGCGCCGCCGCTGCTGCCGCAGCCCGCCCCCGTCGCCGCCCCGACAGCGCCGCTGTCGCCCGCACCGCAGCACGCCGTCGCCCTCCCCACCGCACGCCGTCGCCGGAGCCGCCGCGCCGCCCGATCCGATCCAACTCGCCGTCGCCGGTTTTTTTTGTGAACCGGTAAGAACCACCCGGTTCGACGATCTTATTTTACGTTTTTTCGGTTTTTAGGGTTAGATCGCTTTTTGTTTTTATTTTAGTTATTTAGTAAACATTCGCCCGTTCGTTCGTTTTGATCTGGTAACAACGTTCGCACGGTAGATTTTTATTTTTCTTTTTATTTCGGCCAGGGACCTATCTGCGAATAGTTTTCTCGTGATTTATTCCCTGGTCTTAAAACTAGCGTAATTTTTTGCTCGTTTTCTAAATTAGATGAAACTAGCGCCTAAATCTTTGTAACGATCTATTCTTTCGAGTTAACTAACTTGAAAATGATTTTGATACCGTAAAATTTGACTTTAGTCCAGATTAGTAAACGATCTTGTTTCATTCGTTTCTCGGTTTCATTTCTCCGTTTGAGTTGTTTCTTTTTTCAAATCGTAGCTAATCACCTATACCTACTGTTAAGATCTAATTCACATGATAATAATGTTGTTAGGTTTTACTTTCTGTTTAGTTTAGCCGTTTGCTTGTTTCGTGCTTGATTTGGATCTTTCTCGTTTTCTCGTTGTTTTCGTTTGAGTGATTGCTTATGTATGCTACTGTTTGTCTATGCTAGATCATCCGGAGTGTGAAGCTTGTTACTATGAATCTCTAGAGTTTGCAGATCGTCAGCAAGGCAAGTTACACTTTGATCATACTTTTATATACCCAGTTTTTAATATGCATTAGTATTACCCCTCAAATATTTGCATGAGTAGGATTGGGAACATGTGGTTTGGTTGTAGTACTTGAGGTAGGAACCTAATACCTTTTGATCACCCCGGGAATATATGTTATGCTTTATTATTGCTTAGCCATGCTCGTAGACGGGGATTGGATCGTGATTCACATGGAAGTTTTGAGAGTTATTAATCTTGGATAACATTAAGGTGGCAACTTTAATACACGTCTGGGTGGATTGGTTGGGGCACCTGGGGAACCCAATGTTTTCCATTAAGGGAAATCCTGGGGTATCCGTGTGATTTTTCCTTTGTTCGCCACCCAGGCTCAAAGGGATCATATGATATTTCATGATTAGAAACTTCTGTGTGTAGCCACAAGCCATTATGGGCTCTGGCATAGTTGAGTAAGTTGTATGAGCTCTCGAAGAGGCGGACTAGCAGATGTAGAGGGAAAGTAGGTGTACCGGTCTGCCCGGAGTAGAGAATTAATGCTTCAGAAAGACTATGTCTCGATCATCCAATCATGGATGTGGTCGAGTCTTGTGGGGAAAAGTGCGCAACCTCTGTAGAGTGTATAAACTAATCATGGTTAGCCGTGTCCCCGGTTATGGACATCTTGAGTATTTGGAATTGGATATTATTGTTGATCTCATCACTCTTTAATTAATTGAATTGGGTTTATTGATGATACTTGTTTAATTGGGATTTTGAGTTGGGGGGAACCTTCTCAAATATTGGAACAACTTTGGAGTAGTTAAATAAATTTATTCCTTTGTTGTAGGGAAAAACTAGCTTTATGCAAAAACTAAACTTGGAGCCTCCACTAGTGTAATGCCCCGGATTCGTTGCGCCAGGTGTCCGCCAGTTATTCGTCGTCAGTGCCATGTCATTTGCTTGTGTGTTGCATTTTGCCTTGTCATCATGTGCATCTCTTTTTGCATACGTGTTCGTCTCATGCATCCGAGCATTTTCCCCGTTATCCGTTTTGCAATCCGGCAACCCTATGTCCCCCGACGCCCCTTTTGCCTCTTTTCGTGTGCGGGTGTTAATTGTTCTCGGAATGGGATAAAACTTGGCGCGCGGTCTTATTATAGTGTAGACAGAGCGCCTGTCAAGTTTCGTCGCATTCGGAGCTCGTTTGATAGCTCAACCGTTAAACATATAACGGCATCGCTCCCGGTTTATTTGTCGGACGTTTCGGTCTCCGAACCTGCCATCGGGCCGCACCTCTTCTCTCTCTTCTCAGCCCAAGTCCTTCTGCTACATAGCCTCAATCAGCCCACCTAGGACTACCTAACCCCTCTCTCGATCGGATCCGTCGGATCGCGATCAGAGGCTCCAAAAACCCCTCCTAACCCCCAAACCCTAGCAAATTTGCTATATATGGACACCCCTAGTCCATTTTGGGCAACCTAGATCCCTTCCCCTACCTCCTGCCGCAGCCAACCCCCCTCCTCCTCGGATTCAGCGCCGCCCCACTCCATCTCCGCCACTTGTCGCCGGCGCCACCGCATCCTGGACCAATCCGGGCATGACACGTCGCCTCCCAGTGCCCCGCGGCCAACTCCAGCGCGCCATGCGTCGCCCCCAGCTTCCCCCCTCCATCGCACGGCCCGCCAGGCCCGGGCGTAGCCCGCCGAGCCCATCAGGGCACGGACCGCGCCGCCCCCGCGCCCTGAGCTCCAGATCGGGAGAGGAGCTCCCGATCCAGAGCTCCGACCCCGCCTCGTCGACCCCGCGCCCCGCTCCTCGCCTCCGCTGTCCCAGGTTGCCGCCTCCGCCGTCTCAGGTCGCCGCCTCCGCCGTCTCCCCTCCTCCTCTCCTCCTTCCTCACTGTCTCTATCTCCCGCAGGTTGCCGCCGCCGCCAGAGCCCCGAGGCAGCGCCGCCAACCCCTCCGCCGGCCGGATCCGGCCCCTCCACGGTCGGATCGGTCCGTTCCGCCGCTCGCCGGACCTACCCTGGCCCCCTCCTGGCCTCCCTGCACTCCGGCGCCTCCGCGTCCCCTGCCATGGCCGCCTCCTCCCTGTCCGAGCGGGAGGAGGACAAGCGCCCGCTCGGACCGGCCCTGCATGGGCCCTGCAGCCCAGCTGTCGGCCCAGCCCAGCTCCTCCCACCGGCCTGCCCGACCTCTTCGTCCACTGGCCGAGCCCACGGGGTGAGATACCCCTATTCCCCGCCCTGTGCGCCGCTTATCTAAATCGCGCTTGATCAGTTTTTTTTTTCAAAAAACTGCCAAGTCCCTAAGTTTTCAGTATTTTCATGCCATGTTCATCGCATCATAACTTGCTGCATACTGCTCCATTTTGTGCGTGTAATATGTCAAATTGTTCGCCTCAACGAGTACTTCGTTTAATTCCATTGCATCATGTTCATTTGAGTCCATCTTGATGCCTGAATCATCGTTGCAAGAGTGCATGTTGCTGTTAACCTGCGGAAACTGTTATAACTTGGTGATTTGTCATTTTTGCCATGTTTGATGTGTGCATCCTATGAGGTTGATGTCTACATGAGTTTTGAACTATGATATGCCATCTTCACAGTGGTCCCATCCATGTATTTTTGAGAGCCTTGTACTGAGTGCATCGAGCTCGTGAAGTAGGGTACTTACTGTTGCTGTTTTCCTGACTGATTCTGTTATATTTTGTTGCTATGTAAACCTGCTGCTACAAGTCATTCTATGCATAATCTGGAGATGTTCACTAAGGATGTTTTGTTGTACATGTCATGATCTATCCATCCATGCCCCTAGTTGCATTTATAGCCTTCTGTAGATTGTTGTAATCTTGCTCTCAAACTGCTAAATAATGTTGCTGTCAGCCTGTTAACATTAAGTTCAGTTTTGCCATGATCTTTGCTAGTGATCCATGTACCCTATGAACTTGCTCTTGACATGCTTAGCTTCATAATCATGTCTTCTTACTGTTGGTTTCCTTGCCATGCCATTTATTGCTCTGTGGTGAGTGGTATAAGCTCACCAACATGCCTACTTATTGTAGTTCCTGCCATGTATGAATCTGTCATATAACTTGCCATGTTTACATGGGTGCCATCATATTTTCTGTGTCCTTTGGCTCATGGTCAGTAAAGGACTTTTGTTCTATGCAATTAGTAGATTCATGCCATGCCTTTGTTTGCCATGATAAGTTCCTGTAACATGTTTTTTGATAGCTCTAAACATTGCAACCTGATGTTATTCCTGCTAAGCCTGAAACTGTTAATATATGCAATCTTGCCATGTGTTTTTGAGCATGTTCTAGTGTTTTCTGGAGTTAGCTCAGTGTTCATGTTTTGTCATGCTTTACCTGTTCTTCATGCCCATGCCTTTTTTTCTTACGTTGAGATGCTGTAGCATGTTGTTTTGATGCTTGCAATATGCCTAGTTGCTGTTTTGGACAGATTGTTATTATAACTTGTTTCATGTGCGTGTGTTGAACCGTTTCTCCGTTTTGAGTGTGCTCTATATGAAACTTGCTTAGATTTGCATGTAGTTTCATATTATCATGTTGCATCCTTGCTTTGAGGTGTTTGCTTGATATTTGAGTGCCTTTTGCATCAATGCCATGCTTAGCTTGTTTTGCTCATATCTTCTAGGCCGTAGCTCCGAATTAAATGAACTTTATATGTATCTTGACTAGAATTTCATGTAGATCCTCTTGGTGCTATTTAACTTGCTGTTTAACGACTTCAACTTAATGTTTGTTCAGATCTGGACCAACTTTGAAATTTGCATATGAGGACTTACCAGAATTGTTATATGTTGTTCCCGGCCTCATTTAAACTTGCTTTGATGTGTTGCTCTTGTTTGCATCGTCTCTTGTCATGAGTAGATTCATGTAGCTTTGTCATGCATCATGATTATTGTGCATCATGTCTTGTCTATGTGTGGTGAGTTTACTATGTTGTGTGCTTCTTCTCGATAGTTCCCGTTTCGTTGCGATCGTGAGGATTCGTTCGTCTATGCTTGGTTCATCTTCGTGGCTTCATCTTCTTCATGGACTCGTTCTTCTTCCTAGCGGGATTTCAGGCAAGATGACCGCTACCCTGGATCTCACTACTATCATTGCTATGCTAGTTGCTTCGTTCTATCGCTATGCTGCGCTTCCTATCACTTGTTCTTCAAGCCTCCCCCAATTGCCATGAACCTCTAACCTTTGACACCCTTCCTAGCAAACCGTTGCTTGGCTATGTTACCGCTTTGCTCAGCCCCTCTTATAGCGTTGTTAGTTGCAGGTGAAGTTGAAGATTGCTCCATGGTGGACAGGATTTTGGTTGGGATATCACAATATCTCTTATATTATTTAATGCATCTATATACTTGGTAAAGGGTGGAAGACTCGGCCTTATGCCTGGTGTTTTGTTCCACTCTTGCCGCCCTAGTTTCCTTCATACCGGTGTTATGTTCCCGGATTTTGCGTTCCTTACGCGGTCGGATGATTTATGGGACCCCCTTGACAGGTCGCTTTGAATAAAACTCCTCCAGCAAGGCCCAACCTTGGTTTTACCATTTGCCTCACCTAGCCCTTTTTCCCTTGGGTTTCCGGAGCCCGAGGGTCATCTTTATTTTAGCCCCCCAGGCCAGTGCTCCTTCGAGTGTTGGTCCGAACTGAGCTGCCTGCGGGGCCACCTCGGGGAAACTCGAAGTTTGGTTTTACTCGTAGCTAGTCTCATCCGATGTTTCCCTAAGAATGAGATATGTGCAGCTCCTATCGGGATTTGTCGGCACATTGGGCGGCTTTGCTGGTCTTGTTTTACCATTGTCGAAAAGTCTTGTAAACCGAGATTCTAAGACTGATCGGGTCTTCCTGGGAGAAGGTATATCCTTCATTGATCGCGAGAGCTTATCATGGGCTAAGTTGGGACACCCCTGCAGGGTTTAAACTTTCGAAAGCCGTGCCCGTGGTTATGTGGCAGATGGGAATTTGTTAATGTCTGGTTGTAGATAACTTGACACCAGATCCGAATTAAAACTCATCAACCGCGTGTGTAGCCGTGATGGTCTCTTTTCGGCGGAGTCCGGGAAGTGAACACAGTTTCTGTATTATGATTGACGTAAGTAGGAGTTCAGGATCACCTCTGGATCATTACTAGCTTCACGACCGTTCCTTTGTTTCTCTTCTCGCTCTCATTTGCGTATGTTAGCCACCATATATGCTTAGTCGCTGCTGCAACCTCACCACTTTACCCCTTCCTTACCCATTAAGCTTTGCTAGTCTTGATACCCATGGTAATGGGATTGCTGAGTCCTCGTGGCTCACAGATTACTACAACAACAGTTGCAGGTACAGGTTATGCGATGATCTTGACGCGAGAGCGATGCTTGCTTGTTTTGGAGTTCTTCTTCTGCTTCTTCTTCGATCAAGGGATAGGTTCCAGGTCGGCAGCCTGGGCTAGCAGGGTGGATGTCGTTTGAGTTTTTGTTTGTGTTTCATCCGTAGTCGGATGGTGCTCTTATGTAAGATGATGTTGTATTCGTGTGGCATTGTATGCCTTTTGTATGTATCCCCATCTATTATGTAATGTTGATGTAATGATATCCACCTTGCAAAAGCGTTTCAATATGCGGGTCTATCCTTGGTGGGCTCTTCGAGTTCCTTTTGGATAGGGTCGCATATTGGGCGTGACAACTAGCCAAATACTACATGTAGATATAGTTCTTGCATTCATTGCTTTACAGTGTAACTCTACCAGCATATTCAATGTGCTAACCTACACGGCTGCAATGTCTCATGTTGCAGACTACTCAGACGACGAATAAGGTGTGATAGGTCATTGTCTTGCACTCAGCTATGCCGTTGGAGTTGATGGACTCATTTACCTTTGAAGCTTTCGCAGTTATTTAGTTTCGATGGCCTTCAACCATGATATTTTTGTAATCATACCCTTTATGAGGACTCAATGTAATAAGTGTGTGATTGAACTCTGTTATAATTCCTCAAGTACTGTGCATGTCAGCATTACCGATCCAGGGATGACACTGATGCACAGAGACTTCGGTCCATTGGGATTGTGATCGCTACAAGATGGTATCAGAGCGCACGCTAACTATAGGACGCGACCACTAGAATAAGCCATAGGATTTCTCTTTTCTGCTCATTTCTAATTATGCTCTATTTCTACTCTATAGATGGCGGACCCTAGGCACAAGTTCACTCACCCGGATGACGACACCCCTTTTGGACGACACTTGAAGGAAGTTACTAAGTTCCTGAACATCGGACTACCAAGCTTCACGGGGACTTTCTCCACTACTGTATCGGAAGAGGAGCGCTGGAAGATCAACGTATGGGTAACTGGGAGGACGTTCGCGCCAACAACGGAGCCTATTGATTTCTACCTGGATGCACCAAGCTAGAATTTAGGACAGAGCATGGCAGCCCATATCACTTTTGGACGCATATGTGAGGTGTACCACAAGGAGCTGGAAAACACTATCTACCAAATACGTGGCCGCCGAGATGAAGAATGGGAGATGATTCGTACCAGGAGGAATGGATCAATTGCAGCTTACATTCAGGAGATGGGTGATCATATTCGTCGACAAGAGAATCAACTATGTTTCAACATGAAGAAGATCAAGAAGCTGATGAAGAAGAACAACGAGCTAGAAGAGGAACTCAAGTTTACACACGATGGATATGAGGAAGAAACACTACAAAAAAAATACACTTCCGTGATGATACGTGTTTGTCACAATAGGTCGCATTTTTTGTCATGCATGTACATCCATGACGATTTTATGACAGAATCAAGATAATCATACCTGTGCTGTCGTAGAAGTGTTCCATGACATTACCAAAATTATCATCACGGAAGTGTCCACTTCCATGACGATAAATCGCGCGTCACAGAAGTGCTTTCATCAAGGGTGACCGACACATGGCATCCACCGTAACGGAACGCCATTAAGCTATCGGGTCGGGTTTTAGATCTGATAACCCGTTAACAGCCCCGACCAATGGGGATTTCCACGTGTAAAATCATCATTGGCTGGAGGAAACATGTGTCGGCTCATCATTGGGACATATGTCATCCACTCACTGGACAAAAGGCGCCTATGATATGTCGACACGTGGCACGACCCAACAGTGGCCCATTCCTGTGAAAAGGCCGGCCCGTTTGACTTGGTCAAAAGCTGGCGGGCTGGCCCATGGAAAGCCTGTTAACGGCCTGTTAGCATATAGCCCATTTACAGCCCGCTAACCCAAGGCCCGTTACGCCCTATGCGGATTAGGCCCAGTAGCATCATCTGGGCCATCCAATATGATTCCTGCCCGTTTTCACTTCTGTCCCATGTATGGCCCATGACGTCTTTCAGCCCATATGAGGCCCTTTGTAACTCTTGGCCCATTAGCGGCCCATGTTGAAACTGGCCCGTAATGAACAGTGTATTACTTTACACCCATTAACGGCCTGCGGTGAAACTGGCCCGTAATGAACAGTGTAACACTTTATATCCACTAATGGGCCGTTATTCCGTTGGGCCGTTTCCAGCCCAAGTTAACTTTCGGCCTTCTGAGGGCCCATTTATTCTTGGGCTCATTTGCAGCATTCGGTTACTTACGGCCCGTTACTGTCATTTTCTGCTTGTGGGCCAATTCAGCCCGTCGTTACAGTCGGCCCGTTTGTGGTCCGTTAGTCTGTTGGGCCTTTTTCATAGCATCACCAAATACGGCCTATTAACGGCCCGTTATGGTCAGCCCATAAAACGTACAGTTTCCATTATAGGCCCGTCTACGGCCCATTAAAGGCCCGTACAAGACCCATAAATGAGTCGGCGGCCCATGGATCCTATGTGACGTAGAAGGCCCATGGATCCTACAATACGTAGAAGGCCCATGGATCCTGCGAGACGTAGAAGGCCCATGGATCCTGCGAGATGTAGAAGGCCCATGGATCCTACGAGACGTAGAAGGCCCATGGATCCGATGACCCGTGAAGGGCCATGGTCGGGCGAGTTGGCCCCCGTTTGAACGATATAGCATATTCAAAGAATTATCCTACTCAATACTATCACCTCTAAAAAGCATACACTATACAACAACGAGATCAAGGCATAGAAAGGTAGAATAATCCTACACTATACAATAAAGAAATTACAACCGATTATACCCACTGGGCATTATGGTTCGGCACAGGTGATAATAAAGCATACACAAACAGAAAATTACATACACTGGGTAAATAGAGCTCATACATCATGGACGCACATCAACTTAACTCCATTTGAACTATAATCTCTTCATAAAATAGGATTGGCCAGATTCAGATAGCACAAATTTCAGTCTGCAAAATCTCCAATTCCTTCATGGTTACCTTGGTGTCTTGTTTCATTTTTTGACTCTTGCATCTAATACCTGCATGTCCAGTCTCAACTTGTTGATTATACGTTGACAATCATGTACACGTTGTCTTGCCACCTCTAGTTGATGCTCGAGAACATCAGCACATTCCAATTCCAATCCATAATCATTCGGTAATGGCCATGCCGCACTGCTCGCAGATTTTTGTGTTGATGTCACTTCATCCTGAAATGTTTCTGTAAGTACACATGACTAGGGCAAAAATATAGTTACAACAGTGAAGCGAACAAGACACTATTTTGTACCACATGGAAAAACAGGACTAACAATAATGTTACATGTCACTTTCATAAAAAAAATGTTACACGTCATGAAGCATAAGAAGGTGATATTTTAAAAATTATAAAAACGATTATCTGTGCAGCCTGCATACAGAAATCCCTCTTAGCTCAGCAGAGGAGCATGATGTTGGGGCCCAATCGAAAACACAGACAAGTTACAAATTTAGACAACACGTTGCGTATAAGTAAGCAAGCAGTTCGCCATTCTGTACCTCAATTAAAGTCTTAGGGAGCATAATGAACAGCAGAGGGTTTCATACAAACATACTACAGCAGGCAAAACTATGCAATCATTAGCGTAGTATAAACTGGATTGTGAGCCTCATGCAATAATAGTTGGTTAATAGACTTCAAAGCTTCAGGCACACTTCGGCAGAGTAATTAAATGGTAAGGCCTTTAATTATGTCAACTAATAGTGATACAAGTACCAAACATTAGGCATAATTATTTGGGCATCTCATTAAGTGAGGACAAATAAAGCAATTGAAAAGATAAAATTAACTATGCCTGAAACAAACAAGGAATTGAACTGTTGAGTTGCATACAGTGACTTACCTTAGCAGGTTGAAGAGGCTTAGCGTAGCTCCTACTTCTCTTGTGAGGCTCCTTCCTAACATCTTGTACTTGGAAATCCTCAATCTTATCTTCATTGCACCCCCTCTGCAAGGTGACACAAACTAGTTACTCGTCTCCTTGGAAGATAAATATGCATACTTTCCAGTCTGTGAACACAAAAGGATGAGATTATAACAAAACAACACCACATAATGAAACATGTCGCATCTCTTGCACTTGCACACAATGAAATGAGCATTTACTATGTCTGCACTATGTAAAAACTAGGCATACCTTCGAACTAGATCTCCAGGTACTCTTGGAGAGCCTACTGTAGTGTACAGCCAAACCTTTATGTCACCTATGAGTTAGACAAGGCCCCACTACAGCAGCCCTTAGTGTTTAAATCGTTGACAAGCTCTGTTAGAGTGTTAGGTCAAGAACATCAAGTAATCAAAGCAAACAGTCCTAGTATGGCTGGCTGATCCAAACAAGCAATTGTACAGATGTGTGAGAAAATCTTACATATCAAGAAAAGAAGCAAAGAAGGAGGCTTAAAGACCATCATTTGACCGACCAGATTTAAGGGGCATTTAAACATCATGTGCAACCTATAAACTAACATAAACATTGCATATTCCAGATTCTACAATGGAATGCACATGTATTAGGTTATGCCATGTATGATGATGCCTAAATGTACAGATAGCAGGCAGGAGTGATTCATCATTGCACGCACAATTGAATTGCAGGTTAAGGGCCAGTTCGATTCCGCCTTTTCAGGGCATATTGTCAAAATAAGCCATAAAAGATGTAAAGAAGTCATTTTTGAGTTATGGGCTTGGGCTTAACTAATTTTGCTTTGGAGGGGGGTGTTTCGGGTAGAACCTCACTAAAAATTGGAGGGAAGGGGAATAATGAAATGACTCTGTTGTCTGCCTATATTACACTCAAAATGCAACTGTTGACGCCCGTGTCACACCTGACCCTCAAGTAAAAACAAACACACAAGCATTCATTGCCCTGCCCGCTTGCATTTCCTCTCCCCTTTCCCTCTACCTCGATCCCCTGCCTGCAGCACTAGGGTTCCTCTAGCGAGCCGTCGCCAATGGTCCCATCTAGCCTGGTACTCGACGATGCTATGTCCAGCTAGGCTACATGGCCGGCGGGTAGGGGCAAATCTCCCTGGCTGCTCCTCCCTCTGGCGCCGCCCCTCATTCTCATGGTCTCCAGCAGCTGCTCCACTGTGGTTCGTCCAACGCACTACTCCGGCGGGTGTTGCACAACTACGGCTGATGCCACACTACGACAGAAGGCACCTTGTTCCCCCTCCCCTCCTCCCAGGCCATAGCCTTGAGGTGCTGTTGAAGGATGAGCTCATCCAACAAGGTGAGGATCTCCTCTGATTTTTTGCCAAATTTTCATTCTGATCCACTATACGATGAATTATTATGAGCTGCTTCTGTTGCTGCTATATGATGCATTGCTATGAGCTGCTCCTGCTTCTGCTATATGATGAATTGCTATGAGCTCCTGCTGCTGTATGATGAGTTGCTATGAGCTACTGCTGCTGCTGCTGCTATATGATGAATTGCTATGAGCTGCTGCTGCTGCTATATGATGAGTTGCTACAAGCTGCTCATGCTGCTGCTATATGATGAATTGCTATGAGCTGCTCCTGCTGCTGCTATATGATGAATTGCTATGAGCTGCTCCTGCTGCTGCTATATGATGAATTGTGATGAGCTGCTGCTGGTATATGATGAATTGCAGACTGCTGCTACTGTATGATGAGTTGCTATGAGCTGCTGCTACTGCTATATGATGCTTTCAGGTGGTGCTGCTATATGATAATAACTAGCCACTTGGACCATCGAATTTCAATAAATAATTGTTCTTCATTTAAATGTGGGTCATGCGTTCTTCGTTTAAATTAGGCAATGGGATCTCTATGGAAAACATTGACCAAAGTAGATTGTGCCAAGTAGATGGTATCTTTGTATTTGCATTTTGAGCAAATAGTGATGGTCTGTTTTCCTATCATATTAATTACTGCACTGGGTTCAATTTGTGATGTTTGCAAGTCAAATTAATTTCCATATGGGCAGCGAAATGAAAAATATATAATGCAATCTAGACTTTCCACTGATCATACCAAAGATAAGCTGAAAACGCAATGAAAAGAACTGGTTGGCTTATTACATGGAGCTTATATTCACAGGTGCTTATTTTCTTAGGATAACTCGTAATAAATGTCCCTAAGAAACTTGGCTAATAGAACTGGCATACAAATAACATGTCACGATGATTTCAATGGAGGAGTGACGTACCATAGCACACTGTATAGGCTCACCGCTGCCTCTCCTTTTTTTGCGATGTTCCATGAAATTGCCACATACATCTTGTACTTTTTCATTGTGTAACCCTATCTGCAAGTTGACACGGCTAATTTCAGACATCTCTACATGATACTACATTGCATATCCCTTGCGCATATTTAAACCACCAATTAACGATTGTGTGCGTACCATAAACTAGCCATGACTCTGTATGCTGGACTAGCAGGCACTCTAAGGGAGCCTAATGTAGTGCACTGGAATTCCTACATGCCACATACGATTTTGTGTAATGTACTGCCCCTGTTCCTAAATATATGTCTTTGTAGAGATTCCAGTATGGATCACATACAGATGTATATAGATGCATTTTCGAGTGTAGATTCACTCATTTTGCTCCGTATGTAGCCTATAGTGGAATCTGTAGAAAGACTTATATTTAGGAACGGAGGTACGAGGTAGTATCATGTATGACATCTACATATCTAATTTAGCAGCCACTAGTAGAAATCATTGTCTGCACAAAGGGATTACTGGTCTAAAATCCTAGCAAAGCACGCTGGCAGGCACAGAACAATACAAGAGAGAGAGAGACGCGCTTACAAGATCATAGCAATGCCTCAGTCCAGGATCTTGGTTAGCCAAGCTGTTAGATCCAGAAGAAACATCGTCCTGTAGTTTTTGCCAGCTGCATAACAGGTAACAGCGACCGGTTAGTATATTTGAAGTACATCAGGCAGGTGATGCTGGACAGATTTAAAGGTGACAAGTACCTAGGCCGTGGCGGGTGCTTGGCATCTCTCCAGACGGTGGGAATCAGGTTAGAAACGTCGAGGGTGATGACGCTGCGCTGGCTGTCAGGGTCCGGTAAGAGATCTAGAACCGTCGAGTAGGATGTTTGTGGAGCGGCTCCAGTAGGGTGGACTACGGTGTGGGCGAAGTGGATCTGTGGGCGTGGACGAGGGCGTAGGTGAAGCTGCTCCGGTGGTTGGGTTATGGATGGTGTCGACGACGCGGATCTGCGGCCGTGGATGGGGCGTCAGAAGCTGCTCCGGTGGTTGGGTTAAGGATGGTGTCAATGATGCTGATCTGCGGCCATGGACGGGGCATCAGAAGCTGCTCCGGTGGTTGGATTAAGGGTGGTGTCGACGATGCGGATCTGCGGCCGTGGACGGGGCGTCAGAAGCTGCTCCGGTAGGTTGGATGAGGGTGCGAGGAAGCGGATCTGAGGCCGTGGACTTGTGAGTTGGCAAAGCGGCCCCGGTAGGGTTGAGAATGGTATAGGTGAAGCTACTCCGGTAGGTTTGACGATGGTGTCGGCGAAGCGGCTCCGGTAGGGTTGAGGAAGGTGTCGGCGAAGCGGCTCCGGTAGGGTTGAGGAAGATGTCGGCGAAGAGGATCAGAGGCTGTCGACGGGGGCATCGGTGGGGCAGCTCCAGGGGGTGTGGACGAAGCGTCTCCGATGGGGAGTACGAATGAGCCGCTGCAGATGCGCGGCGGTTGACGAGAGTACCGACGAAGCAGATCCGGCGCCGTGGATAAGGCCGACACTGAATGGGTTGTGGTACAGTGGTGGATGAGCAGTCTACTTGTTTCTAGGGGAGGTGGGAGGGGTAGATGCGGCCGCAGAAGCAGATCCGGCGAGGTGGACGCCGCTGGCAGTGAATGTGCTATGGTACGCCGGTGGATGAGCAGTCTAGGGTTTCGAGAGGTGAGGGGAGAAAGGGCGATGAAGTACGGACGACGTGATGTAAGATGCTCTGGTGCTGTGGAGTTAGTCATTTTTGCGGGAGGGGGAGAGGAAATGGGGGTGCAGTGTAGTGGGGGGAACCGGAAGTTACCAAAGTAGCCCCGACCTATCATGTAGATGAGGGCGGTATTGTAACTATTGGTCTCCGTGCACCAAGGACAAAAGGGGGATTTCGCATGCTAAAGACTAAGGTGGCGGAAATTTTAGAAGGAGGCGGGAGATTTTGCCGCCCGCGGGATCGTTTGTATCCAGTTTCAACTAATTTTGGACCGTGCTAGAGGGAAGGTCATGCTAGACTGTGTACACGGGGCATGCGTCAGCAGTTAATAACTGGTGTGAAGTCCACCCCAGAAAAAAGACAATAACTCGGGATGATGCGCCGATAACTTGGACGTTCACACGGGCGCGGCCAAACATACGGATGTAGTGGCGCGTTCACAAAAAAGGGATCAAACGCTCGACCTATGTATTTCTCGTGTAAATAGATAATTTAGTGCCATTGGTTATTTACTTTAAACATAATGCATTGACGTGTTAGTGTAGAGGCGCACAAAAAGAAATGGATATTGTAGTCAGCTACTTAAAAGTGTTACCTCATATGATTACATAGCCTCCATTTCATAAATTGTGTACCCATTGAATTCATATATGAATATTACATATATTACTTGAAAATAGAAACTTAAATCATCCAAGACTAATGAATTTGAATGCAAGAGTAACAATGGCGCATGTACATGATAGCTACATTGGTTGTTTGAAGAAACATCACTGTAACTTTGGCATGCACAACTGAAAAGGTTTATTTAAATAAAAAATGTGATATGTGAGTGTCCAATCTTTATAGTGTTGAATCGATATTGTATCTTTGGCCACGATACGAAGTAGATATTGACTTATGTTCAAGCGATGCACGTCCACAATTGCTAGATAGTGATACGTGAATGAATTGTGCAATCTCTCTCACACGCATACATATCTCATTTCCCTGTGGGCATCAGAATCACACACGCGCACTTCGTGTATTTCTCTCCCTCCGTCAGGGTTAAATTCGTCTTTCTATCCTACAAGTCTCTCACACAGAAACACACACACTCTCTATGTCTAACATGCCCACCCCTTTAATTCCGCCCACCCACAGCCATTAATGTCTCAATGTATAATAATGTCTCTCACACATATGCTATCTACCTATCCCTTAATATAGCTAGATATGTGTCACACAAACTCCTTCTCCCTACTAGCAAGATGCCCATGCGTTGCACGGAACATCAAGATGCATTTGTATGAGACGTTATCTTGTGGGAGAAAAGGATGAACGAGGGAATGCCTTATTTGCAAATGCAGAGAGGGGTGTGGGTATCTTTTTGCAAAATTGCCATATTTTCCTTCCTGTCCGTCGGATATAAATCGGATGGCCTATCTTGCAGGATGGCAGGAATACCATCATCACCAACTCTATTTTTTAATAAGAGTAGAGATATGTGAGTGTCACTGCCCCCCACACCCACACTTCCCAACACCGAAGGAGTAGGGTGACACCTCGATCTTGATACTAATATATCAACTGGCTTCTCTCTCAAACACACACACACACACACTACCGGCACCGAAGGAGTAGGATGACACCTCGATCTTGATACTAATCTATCGACTGGATTCTCTCTCAAACATACACACACACTACCCGGCACCGAAGGAGTAGGGTGGCACATCGATCTTGATAATAATCTATCTACTCCTCTTTCAAACACACACACACACACACACACACACACACACACACACACACTCGCTAGTTGTGCCTCTGTGCCTACCGCGCACACTCTCGATACGTCTTTCTCCCCCTCCCCCCAACAATGACAGCAGAAGGGTGACAACTCGATCTGATCATAATCTGTCAATTGGTGCCTCGGTGCCTCGCTCGGTAGCCCCATTGATATGTAGACTTCTCGCGCGCGCACAGCTGTAGTGACGATGACGCTGAACACAGTGTGCCTTGTTTTTACCGGCCTCATGTGATAGTTTTCACCCTGTTTTCTGTTAATTAACAAGGCAACCTTTTCTTTGTTACTACTAGTGAATCTGAAATCATTCGGGGCAAACATAAAATATATCACTTCAACCCAACTATCACAGCAACTATTTTAAAAGAAATTAGCTAGCTGCCCGTGCATTGCACGGAACATCAAGATGCATTTGTATGAGTAGTTCATCTTGTGAGAGAAAAGGCTGAATGAGGGAAGGCCTTATTTGCGAACGTGGAGAGACGTGTGGGTATATTTTTGCAAAATTGCCATAGTTCCTTTCCTATCCGTTAGATATAAATCCGACGGCCTATATTGCAGGATGGCACGCACACCATCATCATCAACTCTGTTTTCTACTCCGTCCGTCCAAAAATACTTGTCATCAAAATGGATAAAAATAGATGTATCTAGAACTAAAATACGTCTAGATACATTTCCTTTTATCCATTTTGATGACAAGTATTTCCGGATGGAGGGAGTATTTGTCTTTTTAGAGATTTCAACAAGTGACTATGACCGGACGTTACCAACATACTCAAAAAAGTAGTCCATAATTTTGATGTTACCCTCTTTTCTTGGCGGTGCAGTGCCATCTGGATACCTCATAAATAAATCAAGGACAAATCTGACCCTTCCTGAAAAGACATATGTAGCAAAATGAGTGAATCTACACTCTAAAATATGTCTACATACACATCCGTATGTGGTAGTCCATTTGAAATCTGAAAAAGACAAATATTTAGGAACGAATGGAGTATATATAAGAGTGGACATGGAGATATATCTCCAGCATGGTCTACAACAAAAATGTGCTAGGCTGGTTAGCGCCGGATGCTCGCAACGCGATGACATGAGTTCGAATTCTGTCTTTTAACTTTAGATTTTTATATTATATATTACTCTACTTATTTAATATATACTTCTTTTGCTACTGTACTGACAGTGGAACCCACAGAGTACTTAGAATATTAAGGATGGACTTGTTTCTTTTTAACTTTCTGTACGAAGCTGTAGCTACCCTGCAAGTCACATGTACACTGTACATGCAGTTAAGTTTTTATAGAGGGACAATCATACAGGCAATTAACTCAAATGGATTGGATGTCACTTTATTATTTCCAGCATAAAGAGTATCTCCAATGGCAGCCGGCAAATTTCCTCCCGCTTCCTTCCGCGGAGGACGACATCAAATGCCATCGGCATACATTTTTACAACTCTAACCAACCAGATGAAATTCGTGCAAACACGGACTGATTTCATATAAGCATGAAGGATTTCGTATAAAAAGCCGGATCTTCATATAAACATGATGGATTTCATTACATTTACATGAACTAAGAGGTGCCAATCCGGCTCTCTTGTATAATTAATACTCCCTCCGTCCGGAAATACTTGTCCTAGAAATGGATGTATCTAGACTTATTTTAGTTCTAAATGTCCGCCCGCGGATCCCTTTGTCTTCCTCATGTCCGTCAGACACTTGCGGGGTCGACGAAGGTCCTCGGAAGAGACGAAGCAGCAAAGAAACCACCTGAATCCGTGGTCGTCGCCTCGATGGTGGCCTTCATGGGTCCCAAGTGGCGGCGGCCTCCCGTGTTCTACTTCTCCTCGATGATGGTGGCGGACACGGAGAAGCTGGCCACCGACTCGTCGCTCTCCATGCACCCGACTTCTGTCTCTACCTGCATGGCGCTGCTGCAGGCACGGGAGGCGCGCCCACAGACACGGGAGGCGCGGCCATCGCAGACACTGGTGGCGCGGTACGATGCGGCAGCGACGGACCTGTACCGGCGTGCTCGCCGCCATGCCGGCATGGAGCAACTCGCCACTCCTCATCGAGCTGAACTGGAGCAGCGAGTTGCTGAACCATGCGCCTGCTTGGGGCGGCAACTGGCTCCGTCGGGCCAAGCGAGGTTGGTGAAGCACCGAGCGGCCTTGCCCGTATCCGGAGGGCTCGGCGGGCCACCCAGCCGGGTAATATGCCGGAGAACGGCTCATCGGAAGCCATCGGAAGGGTGGAGAAAATGGTGAAGGAGGAGATGGGGGAGCGGCGGAGGGGTGCGATTCTTGCCCGCTGTCCGTTTGGCCTCGTGTAAATAGAGGGCGGACGGTAGGAGCTTGGCTGGCGTCTGGCCTCGTTTAAACTGAGGGCGGACGGGAGGAGCTCGGCCGGTGTTGCGTTTAATTCTGGTCCGCTCATGAACGGACGTGTGGCCGGAGTAGGATTCTTGGTTTGCATGCGGGTTTAATGGAGGGGTTTAATGGAGGCGCCGGGCGTGCAGTGGGCGGCGCAGTACTATTCGATTTGACAGCATTAATGAGTCGTCAAATCACAAAGGCCCTCGCCTCTCGTGAAACCGACCGAGCTAGACTGCCCCGCCCTCTAGCCTTTTAAAAAATGTATATACTCCACTTTTGTACAGTAGTAGTATCGATGGATTGCGCCATGGAGCAAAACTTGAAATTAAAAAAAAGGTGGTACATATAGAGAGCGCTCGTGAACTATGTGTCATACATGACAATAAATAAAGTACTACATGATACTAATATATGATACATGGCGCAGGAGTACTAAGTATTATTAATACAGTTTTGCTAGAACTCATCTAGATGAGATATAATTTGGTCTCATTCATCTTTTATAGCCATTGGATGTGATGCTATAAGATGATTGTGTGCTGACGTGGGTTGTATTTGTTCTTGTGCAACGAACTGACCACTGCATGTCATGTTTGATAGTCTCAAGTCATTAAAAGCATACAAGCCCCACATCTCTTCTTGGTTGATTCCTCTATTTATGTCAAAAAATAAGAAACAACGTGAGAGTTAATGCACCATGCCTTTGTGTTTACTAGTATTTGGTTTTCGTAAGATGACTTAATACTCACCTAGACGGAGGGAGTATTCGATTTGACAGCGGGCGGCGCAGTTCGCGATACGGCTTTAATGCAGACGGGGGAGGGAGTAGCGGTTCCCGATATGTTGAACGACCAATGCGTCCTCCTTCAATTAATGCACGAGGGAAGTAATGGGAGGAGGTCCGGGAAAAGAGGCTGCACGATGTGAATGCAACGCAGTTTGCCCTCATTGCCCTCATATAAACGCGCCCCTCCATTCCAATGCATCTACCACATCGTACGCACATAAGCATTTGCCTAAGCACCTACACTAAGAGCAAAAGATCTCGCTCCAGACCCATGGCAGCGATGCGCATGAGCGGCCAGCGGCTGCGCCAGATGGTCCATGACGCCGGCCTGTGGCATGGCGCCGAGGATCGTCTCCAGACGGTGTTGGAGACCGGCTGGTGGATGGTCGCCGTCGACGCCAACTATGACTCTCAGTTGGACCAGATGATCGTTGCCACCAGCAAAAAGTTCACCGTCCTCAAGAAGCTCGCGGACAACATCGCTATACTCCTCCAGCCCGCGTGCCCGGGCTCCTCATTGCCTGCCACCCTAATCGGCCCCCATGGCCGGAACCTCTTTCAAGCACTGGTGGCCATGCGACTGCCCGCCGATGCCACGAAGAATGTCCACCTGGAGGTTGCGCTCGCCAGGAGGTGCCTCGCCCTGCAAGAATTCGTCGACCTACACATACACGTGTACGAGCAAATCGTGTACATAGGTATCTACAAGGCCAGCGAGGACGCTACGACGTTGGCCTTCCTCAACCGGCTGGAAGCCTTGGATGTCTGTGTTGAGAAGCACCTCGACCTCGCCACAAAAGCCGCTGCTCCTTAGCCGCCGGTCGGTGGCCCGACGCACTAAGTTGAGGAGGAGGAGGTCGTACGTTCGTGGATCCATCTTTCTTCTTGCCTTCTATAACCACCACTGCGATCGCATCATCGTGGCCTTAATTCTTATTGTGCTGTTGCATTCTCGTTCCAGTCAATACCGACATGTGCGATCCCTTTGCTTAATTATATGCATAACTATAACTAGTACTCCATCCGTCAATTTATAAGTTGTGCTTACCTTTTCCATCAACTTCGTGCAACGCGCGGGCATCTTGCTAGAAACACTAGAATATGTATATATAATCCGTATGTGATAGTCCATTTGAAATCTCAAAAAGACAAATATTTATGTACAGAGGGAGTAATATATTAGGAGTATATCAAAACAATAGTGATTTCTTCCAAGTTTGTGAACAAATACTACTATTCTACTACTTTGGATCCGTCGCAATGCACGGGCACATTGCTAGTAAAAGGAAAAGGCCTGCCGCGTTCGCGTCGCACCCCCACACGCCCGGGAATCGGGACTACAACATGGCCCGTCCGGCACGACACATAGCTTAGGGAAGGCGTGTTGCCTAGCAGTGGCGGAGCTTGAAGCAAAATGTTGGGCATGCTAGTCTAGCCAGGCTATAGAAATTACCCTTGCGTTGACGTTCCATGCCTCAAAACTGGATGTACAACTACAAAAATCCTGCTAGGTTGGGCGGGCCAGGGCACGTGTTGGCCCTCACGTAGCTCCGCCCCTGTGCCTAGCATTTTCACTTTCATGTGGAACCATCGTTGAGCAAACCGACACCCCGCCCGCCGCCGGGTTGGAAAACAGAAACAAGGGGAAGATCTAGCTGTAGCACGAAAGCCAAGAAATTTTGTGTCAGACGGGGCTCATTGATAGAGTAGGAGCATTCCGTACTAGTACTACTCCTACTAGTACTACCAAGTTTGTACTCCTAATACTATATTACTAGTACTACCACTATACAACTAGTAGATACGTGCACGACACAACATCGTAGGAACAAAAAATGGGAAGATCTTGTTTTGGGTGATTTATCTTTTTTTCAATCAATGTAGTATGAATAATATGATGTGGGGGGCACCCATGAAGCTTATGTGGCTTGGTTGCATGGCTATGGAAGGTTAGAGAAAAATAAATAGATAATGTGTTTAGAGTGCACTCCACTAAATAGATATACTTTGGATCCATTGCAACGGACCGACACATCTATATCTATACCCCCTATATAGTGTGTGAAAAACTTTGAATGTTGGTCGTTGGATGAAGCCAATCCGACGGTACAAGGATGGCAAACACGAGCACTACTGGCCATTGGATATCATCCACCAGATTCTGCCACATGTATAATCTAGAAGACTCCATGGTTGAACTTAATTCATGACTAACTTTGCCACAACTAAGCTTAGGCAAAGTTATTAGGGGCTGTTTGGTTTGTGACTAACTTTGCCAAAGATTGCCACACCTAAGGTTAGGCAAGTTTGACTAACTTAGGCAAGTGTTTGGTTCTAGCCACACCTTTGGCAAGCCACACTTGGGTCCCACATGACATACACACAAAAAGTGTGGCAAGATTCCCTTAGGCTTGCCAACTGGTGGCTTTCATTTTGATGAACTAACCTTAGGCAAGCTTGGCAAAAAGGTATGGCAAAGTATGGCAATGCTAGGCCTAGAACTAAACAGCCCTTTAGTTCTTCAAAATTAGAGCCACAAGTTGGCAAGCCTAAGGGAATCATGCCACATTTTTTATGTGTATGTCATGTGGGGCCTTAGTGTGGCTTGCCTAAGGTGTGGCTTGAACCAAACACTCACCTAAGTTAATCAAACTTGCCTAACCTTACATTCCACCAAATTTTGCCACATGTTAGAATCCAGAAAACTCCACATGTAGAAGCATAATGCATAAACCACTAGAATCTCATGCGTGCAATGCATGTGTACCTTACTAGTACTAGTTGGTAGTAGTAAGAAACAAATTCCAGTTTTGGCACGAGCTCGTACTGCGGGAGCACCACAAGGCCTGCCGCAGGAGTTACATTTCCCTCTCGGGGCCCACGGGACTGAACTTCAGTGGCTTAGTGCCCGGCCTATGAGTCAATGACATGCAGACCTTAAATGCAGCTGGCCCACATGTCATTCTCATGGCGGTGGCGTGGTTCACGACTCACTCGTTCGAGATGAACCGGCCGCTGGTGGCGTGGCCGTGGCGAGGGTACCACAGCTGGCTGTCGGGGCGTTACGAGGCGTAGATGGCCACACCGGCGGGTACTACCTGTAGTACATAAGTACTCCAGCTGAGGATTGATGCCCGGGACGAAATGTGTCACAGCAGCTGGATGAAAATTCGATGGTGCGGGAGTATGGATCGGAGCACAGCAGCGGAGCAGGCAAACCGCGTCCAATCGGGTGTGTCTGTGGTAGAAAGTTGATGGTCGCCGCAGTTCAGCTGGCCCGCATGTCATGCACACAAAGGCAGAGGAGCGATGGAGCCGAGAGGGACGAGGGGCACGAACAATCCTACCATTCTGTCACTGACATGTGGGACCCATAAGCGTGGGTCCCACCTGTCAATGAAGGAAAGGCAGGGCAATGCAGTGATAGCCACGTCAGAGGATCCATGTCCACGTCGGGGGACGTCGTGCCGTGGGTTGGAGCGGCGTCGTGGGAATCACGTGTGGGTGTGGCAGTGGTAGAAACAAGAAACGTGATGGTCGCCGTGGTTCAACTTCCATGGACAAGCTATCGTGTCTGCTGACACATGTAATCAAAACTAGAGTGTTTATATTTCAAGCACGTGAACAAGTATTATTCTACTAGTTTGGATCCATTGCAACGCACGGGCCAACACATTGGTAGTAGTAGTGTCCATCTCTATCTCTAGAGGCCTTCCCTCATTCATCCTTTTCTCTCACAAGATAAACTACTCATACAAATGCATCTTGATGTTCTGTGGAACACACGAGGATGTTTCCTTGGGGGTCTCTCTAGCACGACGTGGCCGTAGTTGCAAGTTGACGCCCCTTGAGATGCCGACGTTGAGGGGCACTCGGATTTCCTCCGATGAGCAGGTAAGATGAGTTTGATCACGTAGTAAATGCATTCTAAAGACTACTTCCGTGTCCATTTCCTAATTCTCCCCCTGCCCACTGTTTCACAGGCTAGGCTCGGTGCGAGTGGAGATTGGCTTGCATATGTACGAGAGGGTACCAACATCAGTTTGCACAACATTTACAACGATGACACCGTTCCCATAGAACCTTTGTCCAACATTGGGATCAGCCATGCAACGGGCCACCGCATGAATTGGTACGATGGAACCACGGTGATATTGAATAAGATAGCACAAACCTTGCACATGGCGGTCAAAGACGGACCATGCTGTCTGCGGCCGATTTGTTGCCGTACGAGTAGGAAGACGCTGTGCTCCTTTCTAACCGCATCTTCGCGGTGACAAACTAGGGGACTTATTTTGTATGGGACACATCCTACGATATACTCCCTCTCTCTCAGTTTATTTGTTTTGAATCTTTTCGTTTTATAAGTTTCAAATTGAAATTTAGAGCTCCCCATCACATGTTGAGATTACAATGTCCATTAAATCGTTGCGTCCATGTATAGTAAAGAAACAAATCTCGAGTTTGGCACGAGTTCGTGCTGCGGGAGCACCACAAGCCCTGGCGCAGGAGTTACATTTCCCTCTCAGGGCCGTCGGGACTGAGCTTCAGCGCCTTACTACACCTACCTTTGAGTCAATAACATGTGGACCCGATAGGTGACTGGTCCACATGTAATGCTCCTGAAGGCAAAGGGGCAGTGGGGCCAGGAGGGGTGAGCCGCAGGTCGGGGGACGTGTGGTTTCATGGGTTCGAGCGGCATCATGGGAATAGCGGGTGGCTGTGGTAGAAACTTGATGCTCGCCGCATTTTAGGTGGCCCACATGTCATGCACACAAAGGCAGAGGGGCGGTGCGGCCGAGAGGGGTGAGGCGCACGTCGGGGGGCGTGGTGCCGTGGGTTGGAGAGGCGTCGTGGGAACCGCAAGATGAAACATGATGGTCGCCGTAGTTGAACTTCCATGGACAAGCTGTCATGTCTACGGACACATGCACTGCATACCGATCACTGGAAGGAGTAGCAGAGAAAGCTATATATGCGGATAAATAGTTCCTTATAGTCAAGCAGACCCATGCTACTACTCTGTTCCAAAGACATGCACACCATCGAAATAGTCCATCTATATCAATATACACCGAGAGGGAATAATTTTTTTTACAAGAGAGGAAATAGTTCATCCATCCATAATGCCCTCCTGCTGGTGCAGCGTTTTGTTGTTGTTGTTGTTGTTGTTGTTGTTGTTGTTGTTGTTGTTGTTGTTGTTGTTGTTGTTGTTGTTGTTGTTGTTGTTGTTGTTGTTGTTGTTGTTGTTGTTGTTGTTGTTGTTGTTGTTGTTGTTGTTGTTGTTGTTGTTGTTGTTGTTGTTGTTGTTGTTGTTGTTGTTGTTGTTGTTGTTGTTGTTGTTGTTGTTGTTGTTGTTGTTGTTGTTGTTGTTGTTGTTGTTGTTGTTGTTGTTGTTGTTGTTGTTGTTGTTGTTGTTGTTGTTGTTGTTGTTGTTGTTGTTGTTGTTGTTGTTGTTGTTGTTGTTGTTGTTGTTGTTGTTGTTGTTGTTGTTGTTGTTGTTGTTGTTGTTGTTGTTGTTGTTGTTGTTCTCATTCTCTGTGGGAGACGGCTTCGCAACAAGCTCTTTGGACCTTGCAGCTATCTCGAAACTCACACGGGCATAGAGGGCAGCATATTTTATCCGCTCGTACGTCAAGGGATAATTCTCCCATCCAAACGACCTTAATGCCACCATCTCGTCACCCTTCTGAAGATTTGTACCGAGCACAAAATTTGCTACATCGAATAGGGATGGTGTCTGTTTAGCACAATCTTCTACAAGAATTTTGATTCTGGTTTGTAGGTCAGTGATGCTTTTCAAATCAAGGTTGTATAGCTCCAACTTCTGTTTGTCCCCTTCGATGGCTGCCCCACAGGAGTATACGTCCTCCCGAGACAAGAAATCATGAAGCTCACCTGGTATGGAGGGCGAGTGTATGATGTGGTACACCAAAACATCATCTTCGAGGCACAACTAAAGGACGGCGGCGCGCTGGATCTTCCCAGGGGCACACTCCGTGTACTCTGCGTCGAGACCGATGACCCTCGTCTCTACCTTTTCGAGGGAGTTGGATACATTGTTGATCCACTTCTGAACAACCCTTGGGTTGACGATGACGGTGGCAACTATGTGCATCGAGCCTTCGACGAGGACATGTTGGACGCTAAAAACCTGCATCTCGATCTCTTTCGCCATTTGGAACCGCTGGAACGGAGGGCTATGGTTTGGAGAATTAGGATTAGATGGATAGTCTAACTGAAGTACTAGATGATTATTTAAAGAGGTTAAAACAATATGAACACAGTGGGGTTTGGATGCAAATGAAGACGAAGGGGAGGTGAAGAAGCCAGGCGAATCGGTTCCCGATGGAGAAGTAAATGGGAGAAGTGGCGTGCAGGCAGTTGATTAGACGGCTAGGTAGACTAAACGAAAAGGCTATGCCGGTAGATTGAGGAGTCGTACCTGTTCGTGTACGTGCCCATCCTTCCTGATAGGTGGGACCTATGCAAACAGATAAAAAAATGTGTCGTAGCTTTTTTTTTGAGTGCGTGAGTGGGAGACACAACATTCTATGGTTAAGGAATACTCCCTCCATTTAGGTGAGTATAAGTCACCTTATGGAAATCAAGTTTTCCCAAAACCTTTAGGCATGGAGCATTAACTTCCTGCTCGATCCCCTCCCAGCCTTGTTAGCCAGCGTTATCTTCCTCTACCGCCGCGTTCTACCTTTCCATTTTTCCTCTTCTCAAGTGTGGAACGATCTGCATGCCATCCTTGATGCACCAGAACGACCACTGCATGCATCACGGCAGGGCGTTGATTGGGCATGCACGAGAATTTGGTTCTGCTCACAATATGGATGATACCTGAACGATGAAGTGAACAGGCATGCTAGAACGGGAGACCTATTTCCACTATACAATACTGGAGTACTCATGTTCCTACTACTACTAGTAGTAGTAGTACAACTGTGGTACACTTGATGGTCAAAATACTATTCATCCGGTCCTCACAGTGAAGTGACAACACCCTGCGCCTGACACTAGTCCAGGCGAGGTGGCGTGTTCGGGTTACCAAAGTCAGCCTCACCCTGTGCACTGTGCAGTCTGTCACCGCCGCTGTACAGCACATTGGCGCCTCGCCTCGTCTCCCTCTCCGCTCCCATAGCACCACTCCATCTCCATCTCCTTCTCTGTCTCCGTCTCCGTCTCCATCTCACTGTGCCCCCGTGTACCTTCGCCTCACTCGCCTCCCCCAGTACCACTATTCCCTCGCTAGCCGCTCCAGCACCGACATCCTTCTCCCCCGTAAATCAAGCCCCCTTCCAAACTCCACCATGGCCAAACGCAAACCGCGCAACATCCATATGAGCTGTGATTGGAGCAATCTCCCCAGTGACATCCTCGACCTCTGTTGTTCGTGTATGGATATGTTGACCGCTCTGCGGCTGGATGCATGCTCGAGGGACATGCACATGGCCATCGTCGAAGCGAGGCCTAAGCTTTTCAAGACACCCTACTTGCTGCTATCTGGTCTTGCGAGATTGGCTCACCATGATACAGAGGCGTGCATGATGCCCCTCGACTTCAATCCGATCTCCATTAGCCGAAACTTCTTTGCAGGTATGTAGTGTGTCACCGTACATCATTTCCCTCGACATCGATCCGATCACCATCGCCCGAAACTTCTTGGCAGGTATGTACTGGGTCGGCATGAACTCCCACTGGATGGCTGCCTTCAGAGAAGACGGTAAAACGTTGGTGCTCGCGAACTTCCAGACCTCCCATGAGATTATCCTTCCTCCGTTGGATTATATAGAGTATTACCATCGCGGTCCAAGTCATCTAGATTACTATGTCAATTGGACGGACCTTGTTTTGCAGAAGATTGTAATCTGCCAAGTGCCCACACGACATGCGAATTACGCAGACTTCAAGCTAATTGCCTTGTTCCACCGCGGACTCGCCTATCTCTACGCCGGTGCCTTTTTTAGCTGGAGACAACTCGGCTTGCAATGGATCATCGTCAAAGCTGATACACACTTCTATGATGCTATTGAACACAATGGCATCATCTACGCGATAGACAAAGCAGATGGCACCACGTATTGCTGGGACGGCGCATGTAAGTTGTTTCCATCTCATGTTAATGATGACGCCATGACACTGTTTGAACTTTTTGTGATGATTGGCATATCCCTGTTTGAGCAGAATTTGAGTAGAACTATGGCAATATATTAGAGACGCCGTAAATCAGCTATATTTGGAATGAGTTAATTCATGCGATTGTGACCATGTCATTACAGCCAATTTGTACCCTGAATAATCAAATGGTTAGGAATATATGGATATTATCCTTATTTTACAGTAATCTATATACTACTACTAAATATGAGTGTGTATCAATGGCCATGTTAGTTTCCTCATTTTCATGATGTAGAAACATGCGCCACACTATTGGTTTCATCTAACCATACATTAGGGAAGTAAATGTGCATATGGAGAACTCTACATTTGGAAGTAGTGAAATCCTGCAGTGCTTACCATGTGTACATACCTATATTCGCCCTTCAGCAATCAATGGCTAGAATAATATCCTCACAAAAATTTTGCCCACAGAACACGAGTATATAACAATGCATGGTCTGTTAGTTACCTTGAAGAATTTGTTTGTGAGGACAGAACATGATTACATAACATGCATGACATGGTAGTTTCCTGTGAAGAATCGATTGCGAGATAACATGAGTATAACCATGCATGGCACTTCTATATTTTCGAACCCAGTATACATTTCCCTGTATTTTCCTCCCAGTTCCAACAGGGACATATCAATGCTGTTTCTTGCATTATCCTACTCATACTCTGAACAATGCTGATCTTACATTAACAATGCCTGTCCTTTTTGATATGATGCAGTGTCCCTACAGTTACTGCCCTTTGTAATCACACCACCTTTGCCAAAAACAGGGAAGCACAACTGGTTCCTCGCTCGATCAGACGACGGCAAAAGACTGATGATCATTCGAACACATGAGCCGGAAAAGTTACATTGCAAAAGCCCCACTGTATACAAGCACCGTGTAATACGTGAGTATCCGGACAGTGGCTGTTATGTCTATGAGCAGGATACTAGCTTGTTGGGGCCTTTAGGATTTTTTAGTTGGAGGCGGGTAAACAGCCTTGGTTTACACTCTCTGTTTCTCGGACTCAATTATCCGATTAACCAGGATATCACCGTTGGCAAGGACCTTGATGGCAGAGAGGCTCTGTTTGCTATGGAAAACTGTGTCTACACGGCGAGCCCTAGGAGTTCGGGAGCAAACTCTCCTGATTGTCAATGATACAACCTGCAGCCAAAAGAAGGTGATAATGACAAAGGCATCCGGATTAACTTTGATCCTTGGATGTCTCAATTACTACAGGCAGTGATGTGGTTCAAGCCTTCAGGTTGATAGGTAATTGGGCTGTTGCATCAAAAGGGTGAGTACTGGTGTCTCCGGATCACTAGTCGCTGAAGCGGGGCTGCAAATTATGATAGTGTTGGATCATCTCTTCGAATGACTTTGTTGTCTTTGCTGCTGGTTCTGGATGGGTAGTTCTTTCTTTTGTTATGCATATTCCTTGTCATTTGGTCATCCTCGTCTATGTCACTCTTTCTATGTAATAGTTGCTTCTGTTTAGAATGTCATTCTCGTCTGGATCATGAGAGTCTGAGCACTGCAGATGGGTACGTTTTGGTGGTGTAGCAAGACTTCTTATGAACTATCATGTCTTGCTGTTTATGTTAGTAGTAGTCACTAGTCAGTGTTTGAATGTTGTATATATCGTTGTTTCGAACTGTTTATTGTCTCGAACTACTAGTGGGCTAAATGAGGGCATCACCATTCTCCAGTGTTCAGAGTATATCTCCTTTTTTCAAGTTATATAATTTGAGCTCACTGTCTTTTCGATGATGTACACTTGTTTGGGCCAGCGAGGTGTCGTTGAATATGGGCCGAGTAGTAACGCAATGCCAAACAGGTCAATTATGACTCTCGGGCCGGGCTCTCAAAAGATCCTGAAAAAATGGCCGGGCTCTCCAAAAAAGAAAGAATAAGGACTCTTAGGCTGACATGTGGGCGCCACCGGTGTTTTCGTGCGCTTGCACGCCGAGAGCATATTGGCGCGTGCTCGAAATTCATGCTACCTTTTCATCCCCAGTCTCCCGCCCCTCCCCCACCTCTGGAATCCCGATTCCTACTCCAGTTCCCCCAAATCCCCCTCCTGTACTCCCTGTACTCAAGCGCACTATCATGTCGCCGGTCAACGCGGATCTCCGAGCCGGAGATCCTGAGGTCCGTCCTACCTTCGGTCGCTGCGTACTGTTGCTCAACAGTGGCATGGCGGTGCTTGACGACCAGTTTGCCGGCAAAGTGCTGATGGTAACCATCAACGGCGACCGGCCTCCCGTCTCGCCGGACGACCTTGTCAAAGCTCTTGGCATTGCGCACGACATCCAAATAAGTGACTTTCTCGTCGAAGTCTGTCCGCCACCGGATGATTTCTTCGTCAGGTTCTGGACAACTTTCGACTGCAGTCGTGTGTTTGAATCTTCTCGGCGTTTGTTCTGCGATGGCGCGCTGGTGAGCTTTGATCGGTGGCACCCAGGATGGGTCTCGGTGCCCTCTGAGGTTGAGTTTTTAACAAAGCTTACCTTCCACGGCATGCCTCGACGTGCTTGGAACAACGAGTCCATGAACGAGCTTATGAACGACGTTGGAGGTGAGCTCGTAAGTATGTTTGTTCCTCCAGACAGCTGGGCTCTGACTGTTATGGCATGGATGAAGAAGCCGTCCACCATACCGAAGGTGATTGGTGTTGAGATACCGGTGCAGGAACCGGGGTTGTACTATTCGTCGCCACCAAGGCCGCCGCGGACCATGTTAGGGATGTACCTGTATCGAGTGTTCATGCATGTCGAAGAAGTGGTCAATCCATCAATCGAAGTCCTGCCGTCGCCGCTGGTGCCAGGGTCCGTCGACGACGTCCATTACAGGAGTCAACGTCAGACTTTCGCCGTGTTGCTCGGAACAATGGATGGCATAGGGCCTACTCCATCGCGCGGCGGAGGCCACTGCTTCTTTGGGAGAAGAGGTAGGGCTGGCTGCCTAGATGTGCTCTAATTTGAGGTAACAACTGAATCTTGTCAGATAGTACTAGTTAAATCCGAGCTATGGGTCTGAAGCACTGATATGCCAGTACATTTGATTGTGACCTGTTCTAATTTTGTACCTGAACTTTTTTTAGAAAGGGTTGTACGTCAACTTAATGTGCTAGCAGAACTTATTGTGTTGTCTGTCTGTTTTCTTTGCACAACATTCAAGATATTTCCCCATCATTTATAAAGACGATGAACCATTATGTACGACTTCGTTGGTTTCAACATAGCCCTTCCCGTAGCGATCCACTACTTCCATCCTGATTGTGCCACCTACGTGAAATTTTTGTATGCAAGTTCAGTGTGCTATGATGTTCTATATGATTGTGTCAACTATATAAGTTTTCACTGAGCATCAGCAATGCATATGGCTGAAAGATATATTTACGAGCATCGACCGATGGGTCTCTCTCTCTCTCTCTCTCTCTCTCTCTCACTCACTCACGCACACACACACACGCACACACACGCGCACACGCACAAGTGGGACCCGTTGAATTATTTATTTGCTCGTGACAACTTTTAATTAGGTTCCACTGTAATCTAACTTTTTTCTTAAGTTATTAATTGAGCTCAGTGACTTCAAAAAGTTGTATAGAAGCCTTGTTTGGGCCTTTCCGGCGTCGCTGAATGTGGGCTGAGTAACCATGTTAGGTTGTACTTTACTACATAGGCCTTTTTTTCAACATCAGCAATGCAACTGGGCCGACAGTTGTACACAATATCCGGGTCAACTTGTTATCCGCCCCGTTGGGCTGCAAAGTTTCCTAGGAGGTATGCATTAGGCTTAACAAGAAAATGGACTTTAAGAAATAATAAATGGGATGTAATTATAATAACTGGGCAATTACTATGCACCAAACATGTAATTAGTTTGAAAAATATTTTTTTTTTGGAATTCGGAAATTTTAATTTCATTACTTGTTGCGCGCGCAATATTTAGTTGGATTTTAACGTGATACAACTTTATTTTGAAATTATATTTAACCTGACTAGAAATTTCGGATAAAAATATTTCGGATCCCATCAAAATGTGGGAATTTTTTTTGAATTCTGTTTTGAGCGATTGTTTGAAATTATTAATCGTCCTAGCTAGAAGTTGGGCTGTACTTTTAACAAACTGTAAATGGGCTGTAGTAAATTCCATTAGAATTAAAAAATGGGCTGTACATTCTTACAAATCGCAAATGGGCTATATGTTCTCTGCCAAATCCAAGCTGTGGGCTTACTAAGTTGATGCGTACCAAGGGCTTTGTCAACTTAGTCAATATAAACGATTCTAGCTGCAGTGATCATACGATGTCCATCCAACGGCCGTAGTGCTTCTTCAACCTCTGGTCTTCTTGCTCCAGCCGCCCAAAGCAGCGCCGGTCGTGTCACGTGCTCCTGCCTCCCGTGGCCGGCTATGATGCCGCGGAGGCCTCACTGCCCCGAACTACTCCCTCCGCTGGCCAGGCCATCCCTCTACTCACCCACACCCCTTGTTATTCTGCGGCGACGACAGCCTCACACCGCAGCCGAACCAGTGAACCCTCGTACTTCTCTCCGCGCAGGCTACCACTGCTGCGTCTTCCCCGGCTTCACGTTGTCCCCTTCCTAGGCCTCGCCGTCATCCAGACCACCGCCCTGGTGCTCTCGGCGCAGCATGGTCAACGTGGTCAACGACCGACTTCCATTGGAAGAGTACTATACGTGGAGAGGCTGATAGCTGGGTCCAGGCGGCCGCAAGGAAGTGCCTCCTTATTGCGTGCAAAATAATTATTCCTCCACCTGACAGCAGGGACCCACCGGACGGGCCACCTTATTTCGTGAAAAAACGTTTCCCCCCTGACTGCTGGGACCCACTAGACGGGCCAGCGTATTTCACGAAAAAACGTTCCCCGCGCTGTCAGCTCGGACCCACCGGAAGTGCCTCCTTATTACGCACAAAAAAATGAATACTCCCCCTGCTAGCTGGGACCCACCATGGTGGGAGGCTGACTTGTGGGCCTACTAAGTTGACTGGGACGGGGGCCTTTGTCAACTTTAGTCAATATGAACGATTCTATCTCTAGTGACTGTACGATGTCCATCCAACGGCCGTAGTGCTTCTTCAACCTCTGGTCTTCTTGCTCCAGCCGCCCAAAGCAGCGCCGGTCGTGCCGCATGCTCCTGCCTCTCGTGGCCGGCTGTGCTGCCGCGGAGGCCTCACCATCCCCTACTATTCCCACCGCTGGCCAGGACCTGCGGCGACGGCAGCCTCACACCGTAGCCGAACCAATGAACCCTCGTACCCCTCTCCGCGCGGGAATCCACTGCCCGCGTCTTCCCCGGCTCCCCGTCGTCCCCTTCCTAGGCCTCGCCATGGTCCACCGCCCTGGTGCTCTCGGCGCGGCATGGTCAACATGGTCAAGGAACGACTTCCATCGAACGTTGACTGTACGTGGAGAGACTGACAGCTGGGTCCACGGCCGCAGCTAGGAAGTGCCTCCTTATTATGCGGAAAATAATGATTCCTCCACCTGACAGCTGGGACCCACTGGACGGGCCACTGTATTTCGCAAAAAAAACATTTCCCCGTGACTGCTGGGACCCACCAGCTACATCTTCGCATGCAAGGAAGTGCGTCCGGGCAAAAAAACAAAACGATTCCCCCCCTGACCGCTGGGACCCACCAGCGACACCTTCGCATGCAAGGAAGTGCGTCCGGGCAAAAAAAAATGATTCGCCCCCCTGACTGTTGGGACCCACCAGCTATATCTTTGCACACAAGGAAGTGCGTCCGGGCAAAAAAAAACGATTCGCCCCCCTGACTGTTGGGACCCACCAGCTACATCTTCACACGCAAGGAAGTGCCTGACAGTCGGGACCCACCTGGTCGAAACATACGTAGCGTTGTCATTCTGGTCGCGAACGTGTACGTACATATATACTGGTGGATGTACAGGCGCGCACGTGTCGTAGTAGAGGCGCGCATGTAGCATGTACACGTACGTACAATGGCGAGGGTGCAAGAAAGAAAATACGACCACATACGTACATACGGGCAGGGTCTCGAACGCCTACTCGCGCATACGTACATGGCTGGGTCGGAACGGAGAAACAGCGTCGTCGTCATGTTCATGGGGAGGCAACGAAATGCGTCGTGTTCATGGGGAGGCAACAGAATGCGTCGTGTTCATCGGGAGGCAACGGAACGCGTGGGAGCCAACCGGCTTGGATGGAACAGGTGATGGAAACGAGGCCTGGCGTACCGCAGAATGGAGGAAACGGCCTTGTGTTCGACCGGCCACGTTCGGAACGGGGTCCTGTTGATCGGGAGGGGTGCGGTGTACCGCAAAACGGAGGAAACAGACCTCCTATGATCGAAACGGGGGTCCTGTTGATCGGGAGGGGTGTGGCATACCGCAAAACGGAGGAAATGGACCTCCTATGGTTGAAACGGGGGTCCTGTTGATCAGGAGGGGTGTGGCGTACCGCAAAACGGACGAAACGGACTTGTGTTGGAGCGCTACGATCGAAACGGGGGTCCTGTTCATCGGGAGGGTTGTGGCGTACCGCAAAACGGGACTCCACGGGATACTGTTCATCTCCATTGTCGACCTCCTCCAGGCTCCACGGGCTACCGTCGACCTCCTCCAGCCTCCACGGGCTCCTGTTCATCCAGCCTCCACCGCGCGCTACTCCACCGGCTACTATTCAACCACCCCTCCACGGGCACCCCTCCACCGTCTACTGTTCATCCAGCCCTCCACACCACGGGGTCCTGTTCAACCACCCCTCCACCGTCTACTGTTCATCCAGCCCTCCACACCACGGGGTCCTGTTCATCCAGAGGTAATGCTACCGCTCACTGTTCATCCAAACCCCCCTGCAACGCTCACTGTTCATCCAATCGATCGGCTTCAGTTAGCAGCAGTAGCGAAGGAATTGCCCCATCGGGTTCAGTTAACAGCCATCGATCGATCGCTCAGGTTCAGTAACGCGTAGCCTGCAGTGCAATCGCTCGGGTTCAGTTAGAGCCCAACGCCTCGCTCGGGTTCAGTTAGAGCCAATGCCTCGCACACATGCGCGTACGTGTACGAGAGAAACATGCATCGCTCGGCCCCCGACCTCCCACCGTAATCGGCAACTCCCTGAAATTTTCCTCCCCCTTGCTTCTACCATGGTTTTTTCCGTCATGGACGGCCCAAAGAATGTCATGCAGCTGCCTCTCCGGCCCGCCCAGGACGAAAAGCCCATTTTCTCTCATGATTTTTTGTCATAGAAGTAGGAGCCCACCACATCTATGATGATACCGGGTTTTATCACAATTATCGTCATAGAAGTGTCATATGTATGACAGAAAAAAAATTCGTTCGGCCCAAAATGTCACAGATGTGTCTTTTTTTTTGTAGTGAAATCGCCGTACTACTGGAGAAGCATGAAGATCTGAAGGGGAAGCTAGGACTACCAGTGGAGAGTCACAAGCGAGAACCAGCAAAGGAGATCCATTCAGAGGACTACATCATCTTGGACGACACCGACACGGACAGTGATGCAAATGACGACAGTGATGACGACTACGTTGACGAAGCTGGAGCAGATATCATGGAGTCTTCTTTCGATCAAAATTTCTAGATGACCACCATTGTAACAAGTAGTATTCCTCCAAGTAGTTAGTAACGATTGAGTTGTAATCGTAGTTTAGATCATTTGTGTGAACATTGAGTGCTATTGAATGAAGTGAATTGATTGTGTTTGTCTCATGAGAATATGGGTAGTGATCTCTCTTAGACCTATTTCTATTATGTTTTCTCACCCCTTCTAACCCATCAGATGCCTCCGAGACGTGACAATGGATTTATGTTCCCACCAGAGCTCATTCAGTTGATCCAGCAGCAGAATGCCTTGATGCAGATGCTAGTTCAGAACCAGAACCAAGGCAACAACAACAACAACAACCCAGCACCACCACCCCCTATTGACAACCTAGCTCATTTTCTGAGGTTGAATCCGCCGATGTTCTCTAGCAGCACTAAGCCGATTGTTGTAGATGATTAGCTCCGCAAGATTGGAAGAGAGCTGAAAACTTCAGGATGCACAGACGCGGAGAGAGTGCGCTTTGCTGCACATCAGCTTGATGGACCCGCAGCATCATGGTGGGAGAATCTCACCGCCACTTACCCCATTGATACAGTTACATGGGATCAGTTTCAGCAAGCTTTCCGCACCGTCCATGTCTCAGCAGAAGCTATGAGCATGAAGAAGCGCGAGTTTCGCAACTTGCACCAACGAGGTCATAAAGTGGGACAGTATGTGGATGAGTTTAGCAAGTTAGCACGCTATGCCCCAGATGACGTGGCCCCAGATGCCACGAAGCAGGAGAAGTTTCTTGAGGGACTTAATGATGAGCTGAGTATGCAGTTGATGGTGGCAACATTCAACAACTACTAGGAGTTGGTAGACAGGGCCCTCATGATAGAAGGCAAGCAACAGTAGATTGACAATCGCAAGAGGAAGTATGGACAGGGGAGGAACAATTCTGGAGCTCAGCAGAAGCCCCGCTATACCCCCGTACTCGGGAGTACATACGCATAACCATGGAGGCCATAACCATGGAGGACACACGCACAATGGAGCAAGTTCGCACAACCACAGTGGCCCCAAGAATGGCAATGGGAATGGAGGAAGCAGCAGTCATAACCATTCCAACACCTCAACACCAACCAAGAGGGATCTGAGCCACATTACTTGTTTCAAGTGCCAGAAAGACCGGACATTATGCTAATGATTATCCTGAAGCCAACAATGGAAATGGCAATGGAGGTTCTGCCAAGAAGCCCAACCCCTTCACCAAAGGTCAGGTGAACCACGTCAGCGTGGAGGAGATTGAGGACCAACCCAACGCAGTTGTCGGTAAGTTTTTGATTAATGCATTTACCGCACTTGTTCTTTTTAATACTGGTGCATCGCATTCATTCATATCAAGGGGATTTGTGGATAAGTATAAGTTGCCAACAGTAGCCCTTCAGTCACCTATGTTAGTAAGTTCCGCAGGAGCGGAGTATATGGCTAGTAGGGGATGCTATCAGTTGCCAGTAACCATAGGTAGACATGTTTTCCCAACCGACCTGATTGTTCTGGAGTCACAAGGATTGGATGTGATACTAGGCATGGATTGGCTATCCAAGTTTGAGGGAAACATCGACTGCGCCAGTAAATCAATTCTTCTGACCACCCCAGAAGGAAAGAGGATCAAGTATGTATCCAGGCATGCGTCGAGGAGGACTCAGGTAAATTCCTTATCAGGAGTTGTACAGGAGGAAGTACCAGTGGTGAAGGAGTACCCCGATGTATTTCCGGAGGAGTTACCAGGCATGCCACCGGATTGAGACATTGAGTTTTTGAATGAGTTATTGCCAGGCATTGGACCAATACAAAGAGACCGTATCGGATGCTCGCAAAGGATCTGGAAGAAATTAAGAAGCAGATAAAGGAGTTACTGGAGAAAGGTTACATTCGACCAAGTTCATCACCTTGTGGAGCCCCAGTGCTTCTAGTGGAGAAGAAGGATAGATTGTTGAGGATGTTGTTGATTATCGTGCGCTGAATGAGGTGACGATCAAGAACAAATAGCCTTTGCCGATGATCAATGATTTGTTTGACCAACTGCAAGGAGCTAAAGTATTTTCCAAGATTGATCTTCGATCGGGTTATCACCAGTTGAAGATCCAAGAGCAGTATATACCTAAGACAACTTTTACCACGAGGTATGGGCTATATGAGTATCCAATTATGTCATTTGGTTTGACTAATGCCCCTGCCTATTTCATGAGTATGATGAAAAAGGTGTTCATGGATTTTTTGGATAAATTCGTCCTGGTATTCATTGATGACATATTGGTCTACTCGAAGAATGAAGAAGAGCATAAGGAGCATTTGCACTTGGTTCTTGAGAAGCTCATAGAACACTAGTTGTATGCCAAGTTCAGCAAATGCGAGTTTTGGTTGAAGGAAGTCGGATTTCTCGAACATGTTATATCTGGAGAAGGAATAGCAGTAGACCCTACTGATACGTCTCCGTCGTATCTACTTTTCCAAACACTTTTGCCCTTGTTTTGGACTCTAACTTGTATGATTTGAATGGAACTAACCCAGATTGACGCTGTTTTCAGCAGAAGTGCCATGATGTTGTTTTATGTGCAGAAAACAAAAGTTCTCGGAATGACCTGAAACTCCACGGAACATCTTAGAAAAAATAATAAAAAATCCTCACCAAAGATGAAGACCAAGGGGCCCACACCCTGTCCACGAGGGTGGGGGGGCCCTCCTGGGCGCGCCCCCTACCTCGTGGGCCCCCTGGAGACCCTCCGACGCCAACTCCAACTCCATATATTGGCTTTCAGGGAGAAAAAAAATAAGAGAGAAGAAATCATCGCATTTTACGATACGGAGCCGCCGCCAAGCCCTAATATCTCGTGGGAGGGCTGATCTGGAGTCCGTTCGGGGCTCTGGAGAGGGGGATTCGTCACCGTCGTCATCATCAACCATCCTCCATCACCAATTTCATGATGCTCACCTCCATGCGTGAGTAATTTCATCGTAGGCTTGCTGGACGGTGATGGGTTGGATGAGATTTATCATGTAATCGAGTTAGTTTTGCTAGGGTTTGATCCCTAGTATCCACTATGTTCTGTGATTGATGTTGCTATTGTCGGCGTTCTGGGAACGGGGGTCCCCAGACTTGCCTGCCTGCGGCCTGCGGCGTGGCTGAAAGGAGGCCCAGCGCAGCCCATCGTCATCAACACAAGCTCAAGACCCTCGCGAGGGGCCAAGCCTCGCGGGGCGGACGACCAGGAGCTTCCACAGGCACGGCCTCGTCAGGCTGGCTCACGAGGAGGCGGATAGTTCAAGGCGGGGTACCTCGCGAGGTGCCCATGATGCAAGCCATGACGACCAAGGGCGCCAGTCGGGCGCCAGTCGGGCGCCAGCCCGCGCAGTGTCCTCCTTTCCTCTTTCATGCAAAGGGAGAAAGCACATGTGAGAGCATCAAGCAAAGGCATCCATTTCGGTGCAACAAGACCAAGACCAGCCCAACGGCAGGGAAGAAGTCATTGTGGAGCCCAAGTAGGCATCTCCACCAGAGCCTTTGACAGGCGAGGACCAACTTTAGTCAGGATAAGTGTACTCGCTGTTCCCCTTCAAAATGGCCCATTGTTGGCGCCCTTCCCGCTCAATATTTGGGAAGAGGCCCAGGGCCTTTGCCTATAAATAGGACTAGCCACCCCAGGAGAGAGGGGCGAGACCTGATCAAGAATCCAAGAGCCGGAACCAAGTAGCACCAGCCAAGAACAGACCCTCGCGAGGCTGTTCTTCCTTGTATTGTTCCTCATCAGCCCAAGAGGCAATCCACCACACCACACACTGGAGTAGGGTATTACACCACAATGGTGGCCTGAACCAGTATAAACCTTGTGTCTCTTGTGTTGTTCTATTTGGTAGTTTAGATCCTAGCGATTCGGCGAAGAGCAAGTAGGCAGAGGGTTGAATCTCCGTGCGCACCCCAGAGTTCGAACCTCAGGGGTCTGCCGGAACCCGAAATCCGACATTTGGCGCGCCAGGTAGGGGTGCGCCGGAATTTGCCTTCCGTCATCTCGTTCTTCTCTGGCCACCGCATCCATGTCTGACGCTCGTCGGGCTCGCGCCGAGCGCCGAGCCGCCCTCGCTTCCCACGTCACCCAGACGGCTCCGGTCGGCGGGCGCCCTCGTCGTTCCCCGTCACCTGCCGTCAACGCCGCCACCGGCCTGGCGGGGAACGAACACCAAGCACCGTCCCAACATCCATCCATGAGGCGGGACGGCTGCACTGCCACACCCTCGCTCACCCCCGCTGGTGCTTCGTCACGCGCGCCCCGCGCGGCCATGGAAGCCCGAGCTGCGCTCATCGCGGCAAATGAGCTCCTGCGCTACCGCCCCATCGACGACGTCTACGAAGAGTGGCTCGACCGAGTCGCCGAACTGGTCCGCGCCGCCGGGGGCTCCCCGCGCCGTCCTTCTCACTGCACCGCGCCCCGCCCTGCGCGGGCAATGAAGCTCCTGGGGCGCCTCAGCCGCCTCCACCTCAAGAAGGCGCCCTGGCCCCAAGGCGCGCGGCCCCTGGGCGGAACCCGCTCCGTCAGGCACCGGCGCAGCAAGAGCAGAGCTGCCAAGAAGTCCCTCGCCCTCGAGAGGCTGCCCGAGCGCTCCCTGCTCCAGCACGTCAAGACCCTGCGCTGCCTCCAGCCGCGGCGCATGGGGACCCGCAGGACCAAGCTCTTCGTCGCCCCAGGCCTCCTGTGGCCACAGCAGGCTGCCGCGCCTTCACCTCCGAGCTGCGTAGCATCGCGTGGCCCGGCAAGTTCAAGCCAGACCTGCCTCCTCGCTACGACAGCACGGCTGACCCCGCAGAGTTCCTCCAGCTCTACGAGTTGGGCATCATGGCTGCCAACGGAGACGAAAAGGTCATGGCAAACTGGTTTCCCATGGCGCTCAAGGACGGAGCCCGCACCTGGCTCCTGAATCTAGCCCCAGGCACGATCTCCTCCTAGGACGAGATGCGCACCCGCTTCATCGCCAACTTCCAGGGTACCCGCGACCGGCCACCCTCCATGAGCGACATGCACCGTATCAAGCAGCAACCAGGGGAAACCCTGCAGAAGTACATCCAACGCTTCAACAACGTGCGCCTCAAGATCCCCAGGGTGATGGAGGAGGCCATCATCTCAGCCTTCTCCGACGGTGTGCGCGACGTCAAGATGAAGGAGGAGTTGGCGATGCATGAAGACCTGTGCACCTCCTTGGAGCTGTTCAACTTGGCGACCAAGTGCGCCTTGGCTGAGGAGGGACGCCTCTCCCTCCTCGAGTTGCCTGCCACGGACCCAGAAGAGAAGAAGCCCAAGGCCAAGGACGTGAAGCGCAAGGGGGCTGCCATACTCGCGGCCGAGCCAGACACCAAGCGGGGCAGAGATCAGCCCGAATCCTCCAAAGGTAGTCGGTACTGCGTGTACCACGACCTCCACACCCACAACACCAACGAATGCCAAGAGCTCCGGGCCGTGCGTGAAGGAAGGGTCGGCAGACGTCCCGACCGTAGCGACCGGGGCTACGGCCGAGGAGAAGGAAGGAACGCAGGACATTGGGAAGACCGCGGCCCGCGCCAAGGGTGGCGCGACCAACCTCGCGAGGATCGCTGGCAGGACACGCCTCGCGAGGGAGGATGGAGGGATCAGCCTTGCGAGGATCGCCTGCAAGGGAACGCAGGCCTTCCTTCGCTGCCACCGCAGCCAAGGAGAAATGAAGACCGTCATCAGGACGAGGGGGCTGGGGGCTTCCAGGAACCACGTGCAATCGCCTGCATCCTGGGTGGAGGCCAAGCCCCAGCCTCTCAGCGCACCTTCAAGCAGTTCACCCGCGAAGTGAATGCAGTCCTCCCCAAGCTCGAGGCCACGCGCCCTCTCAGGTGGTCGGCATGCGCCATCATGTTCAGTTCAGCAGATCAGCTCAAGTGCGCGGCCACAGCCGGAGTCCTCCCGATGCTTTGTTCCCCAATCATCAGCAACGTGCTAGTCACCAGGACCCTCATCGACGGCAGAGCAGGGCTCAACGTCCTGTCCATGGAAACGTTCAACAATCTTCAAGTGCCCTACAGCCAGCTTCAGCCAACCAAGCCTTTCTCCGGAGTCACCGACGGCTCCACAGTCCTGATTGGGCCGGTCCGCCTTCCTGTCACCTTCGGGGCACGCGACAACTACCGCACCGAGCTCATCGACTTCGACGTCACCCATATTCGCTTGCCATACAACGCCATCCTCGGGTACCCGGCGCTGGCCAAGTTCATGGCCGTGACCCACCACGGCTACAACGTCCTCAAGATGCCAGGAAGTGGCGGGGTCATCACGGTGCCCTATGAAGAGAGGGACGCAGTGTGCTCCCTGGAGCAAGCCTTTCAGGCCGCGTCACTGGAAGACCGGACCGCGGAAGCAGGAGGCCTCCCGAGGCTGCCCCAAGAAGAAGAAGACATCGTCCAGCCCGGCCCCTCAGGAGGCAGGCCCCTCAGGGCCCGCGCCTGTCCAGGGGGAACCTCCTTCCATCGCATAGGGAAGCGCGCCCGGCGCCCTCCTCAGGCAGGACTCGGGGGCTCTCCCCTGGAGGGCCGTCGACCTCGCCAAGGTCATGAGGGAGGCGCTTGGGCACCACGTGGAGGCGTGTTTCGAAGCACGTTTCCCTCAAGAAGGAGCAAGGCAAGGAGGGCCCAACCCTCAGGAGTTCGTCAGCAAGGCCATTCAGGAGCTTCAGGAGTCAAGAGTCATGAGAGGCAACCGCCGCTTACCCGCGGTGGCCCCCCATCCAGGCGAGGATGGTGGGTTGCGCGTCTACATCAACATACCGGGGCTCAACCGAGCCGTGTCTCAGGAGTGCCTCTGGCCCTCACGAGTGGGACGCTGCGAGGGCCCGCCCCACAGCTACGTGCGCATGCCTTATGGCTTGCCGAACGCGGCTGCTGCGCACCAGCGCCTCATGAGGGCCATCCTAGAGGCTCATGAAGTCAGGCGTTCCGCAGCCCTGGCGGAGATGGAGATGGCCCGCGAGGAGCCGCCAGCGCCTCTGGAGCCTCCTGAGGCCCCTGGGCTTGGGGGTTCATGAGGATCGGCTCCCGCAGCCCACCGAGTCTGCTACACCAACACCCCTTCGTCCCCAACATCATCAGGTGACATCTTTCAAGTTTCGTTTCCGGCTGGGAGCGCCCTCAGGGCCGCATTATTCCCAGGCCGCGTGGGTCCGTCCCTGCGGCGTGTATCCCTTTGGTTTCATGTCCTTAGCTTACCCTATTGGGGGCGCCCCTCGGGCTGCATCATCCCCAAGTCGCTCGGGCCTGACCCAGCGGCGTGTACCCTTCTTGCATTTACCTTAGGGCTATGCTTTCGACCCATCATGCTTGTTATTTGGTGCCTTTTCCTCTTGGGTGTCGGAATCTTGGGCGCTAAAGGGGTGGTGCCTGAGCATCGCGACTCAGGGCTCCTACCGGCTCTCCGGCCCTCACCCTCTGGTCTTGTCCATGGCATCGCGACCTGGCATGCCAGCGACGGCTGAGACCAGCTCGAGAGCCGGGACCCGAGGATGTAGAGTTTCGACATCTAACCATCTTGCGTGTTAAAGGGGGGGTGCCTGAGCATCGCGACTCAGGGCTCCTACCGGCTCTCCGGCCCTCACCCTCTGGTCTTGTCCATGGCATCGCGACCTGGCATGCCAGCGACGGCTAAGACCAGCTCGAGAGCTGGGACTCGAGGACGTAGAGTTTCAACATCTAACCCAGCTTGCGCGTTAAAGGGGGGGTGCCTAAGCATCGTGACTCAGGGCTCCTACCAGCTCTCCGGCCCTCACCCTCTGGTTTTGTCCATGGCATCGCGACCTGGCATGCCAGCGACGGCTGAGACCAGCTCGAGAGCTGGGACCCGAAGACGTAGAGCACCGGCATCTGGCCAAATTTGCAGGAACACACTCCAAGATAAGACCCAGAGCCAGGCGCAACCCGCCTTGAGGTAGGGCCCCGTGAGTCCCGCGCTGGCCCACGGGTGCCCAGATACACCTCGTCAAGCCCTACCATGCCAGCCACATGTCAGGGTGGGGCTGTATACGCCCGGGGGCTCCTCCCGGAGGGGAGACCCCTCCCACGCACTAGTGGAAGCACCATGCTCCGTGCTGGCTGACGACACTGCCGAGGAGCGGCTATGCCCGCAGGCATACGGAAGCGCTATGCTCCGCGCTGGTGATAAACAACTGAGGGTGGCCCCCGGGCCACATCAACCTCAGGGAGCCCGGAGCTCAGTGTCTGGCCTCATCGCAATGCCTCCTCTCGGGAGTGGCGCGCGAGGGGGCTGGGCACGGGGGCTGCGCCTGGGTCATGCCCAAACGCACCATGCCTGGGTCACACCCAGACGCACGCCACCTGGCCAGGCCCCCCGGGCCTGGTTTGTCGCACGTCCCTCCCCGAGCGAAGCCAAGGTACGAAGGCCATTTGATCGTCAAGGGGGACTCCTGAGCATCGCGACTCAGGAGGCTAATTGGTCACGTAGCCCCTCACTCCTTAGTTCCGAAAGGCTAACGGCGGTTGAGGTATGCGCGGGGCCGGGCTCTGCAGACGTAGAATGACAGATCCACCCGCCTCTCACCTCCCTAAGGAGTCACCCCCACATCTCACCTCCCTACTTGCTGTTCGAGCGCCAAGGGGGACTCCTGAGCATCGCGACTCAGGAGCCTAACTTTTCACGTAGCCCCTCACTCCTTGGTCCCGTCCTTGTTTTCGGTCGAGGCCAATGGCGGCTGAGGTATGCGCGGGGCCGGGCTCTGCTGGCGTAGAACATAAGCAAGTAGGAAGGAATAGTGCAGATTCAGGGAATTCAAAAGCAAATATTATAGTCCATACTGTTATCACATCATCAAACACATGTTTTAACACCTCCCCGAGGCATGGTACATGCGCAGGAATTAAAAGCAGGATGGGAGCCACGACGGAGTCACTTGCCAGCGGTGGAGCTGCGTGGAGCAGCTTCGCCTTGTGGAGCAGCAGGGCTAGCAGCGCTCCGCTTTGGCTTGGTGTTGAAGGCCCGGAACTTCCCCAGGAGAGCCTCCGCACGACCCTTCACAGCCTCAGTAGCGGCAGCGGCACGCTCGCCGCTCGCTGGCTCCAACAGGCTGTCAAGGTCGATGTTGGGGTCATGAAGATAGATGTGGGTGAAGACCCGCATCAGCACTGCAGAAGACAAGACGTGTGCCTCGGCCTCAGCCATAGGGCCAAGGCCAAGGGTGACGTCTTCAAGGGCGCGAACCAGGAAGGGAAGCAGCTTGGCGGGACCATCCTCCTCGCCGGCCAGCGGGCTCTCAAGGCCGCTATCATAAAGCGTCTTCAATGAAGTACGAGCCTTCTCCTCCATATCCGCGAAGGCCACGCGATCCTCGGCGAGAACCCGGGCCTTCCCGTCCAGCTCAACCTTACTCGCCTCCATCTCTTGCTCCAGCATGCCTAGGCGGCCACGGCGCCTCTTGAGCTTGGCCGCCAGGTCCTTGACGGCCGCCTCGCAAGTCTTCATACTTTCCTCCTGCTCTTGATGAAGGCGGGCCTCCTCGGCAAGCTGGTTCTGCAGGCCCTTCAGCTCGCTCTCCAGTGTCTCACAGCCACCCCGGACACTAGCTGCCTCCCCTAGGGCAGCGTTGCAGGCAACCTTCGCCCCAAGGATGGCCTGCTTCTCCTCGTCGCAAGCCGTCGAGGCCTGGACCAGCACCGCCCGTATCGAAGCGTCGGAGCGAATCCAGCTAGAAGCCAGCTCCAAGCGCCCGGCCACTAGACGAGGGTCGGCGCCCAGAAGATCCTGCCACAGACGGTCCAGTCTGGCAAAGGCGCGATCCAGAATAGTAGTCGGAGAAGCAGCAGTCGGCGGAGTAGGAGGAGAAGACGGCAGCGTGACCACGGCATCCTGAGGCGGAACCAGCTGCGCCACGACGGTTGTGGAGGCAGCTTCAGGTAAGGGCACCTCGGGAGTCGCCTGGGCCATGGGGGCTGAGCTCGCCCCAGCATGCTCAGCCTGGCCTCGCGAGGACGCCCGGGCAGGGGAGGCCAGTGCGTCACAGTCACCTCCCTTCTCGGGCAGAGGCGCTGCCGCGGATGGGGCCTCAGGAGCTCCCTTCGACTTCTTTGCCGCGGGCGCCAGCCTAGCCGGGAGACACGAGCGTCAGGCCTCAGCAACAAAACAATAACCAAGACAGGAACCAAGCACTTACAGGTTGTCGCTTGCGGGCTCGAGCAGCCTCCGGCCATACTTAAAGCACGAGAGCCGGCTGCTAGGATCAGCTTCAAGGAGCGCGGGAGCAGGAGGTGCGCCTGTGGATCGCCTCGGGGCTGGGGCAAACCCACGGGGGATCAGCCCGGTCCGGTCCTTCTTCGGGATCGGAGGCAGGCTCCCTCCTCCATGCTCATCATCATCACTTAGAGCAAGGCGGAGAGCGCGGGACCTGCGCCGAAGGGGGTGAGCCCTTGACTCCACCTCAGAATCAACCCCCTCTTCCCGCTCCCCTTCTTCTTCCTCTTCACTGGAGTCGCCAGAGGACACGTCCACCAGGTCCTCTGGGGCCTCCGCGGGCACGGGCCCGTCCCCGTTGAAGACGGGCATGGACCCCACTACCTGCTCCCAGTCCTCGCGGAGGAACAGGGGCGTAGGAGAGCCCTCTAGCCTCGCCACGTCGCCCCCAACCAAGGACTGGAGGGCCGCAGCCAGATCCTCATCGGCCAAGACCGCGGGGCTCGGGTGAGGCCTCCACATCAGAAGTGAGTACTGACGAAGCGAAGCCAGCTGGTGCTCCAGGAATTCCCTCAGCAGCGACGCACCGGTCAGCTTTGCCGCCGCCATGCTGGCCGGCCTTAGATCTGCGTGCATCTTCTCCAACAGCGGCTTCGCGCGGGGATCCAGAAGCTCCACTCGGGACCAGTCGTCGGAGCTCGCGGGGTGCTCCGTGGGCAGGATCAGCCGAGGGTGGATGCACCCGGCATCCACCAAGACCCACTTGCTCCTGAAGCCCTCAATCCTTTTCCCAGGGTTCGAAATGGCGATGGAGCTGCCGTACGCGATGAAGCTCGCACACGCGGAGGCGGAACCACGGGAGGTCCAGAGGGAGAAGTAGTGGCGTAGCAAGGCCACTGAGGGTTTCACCCCTACGTGAGCCTCACAATAGTAGGCAAAGATCGCCAGAAGAAGGACGGAGTTGGGATGGAGGTGCAGAGCTTGAATATTATAGTGGCGGAGGACAGAGAAGAACAACTCAGAAAAGGGAGGCACCAGACCGGCGACAATGGCGCTCACGAAGAGCGGATAGAAGGTGCTCCCTTGGCCTTCAGGGACGGCAGAGCCGACCTTGAACACCTTTGCCCCGTCGATGCCCTGCGCCACCGCCATCTGGCGCAACCGAGCAAGGCTCGCCTCCGACACATTCGGCGAGTCCAAGGCAGACGAGAACCAAGCTCCAACCGGGGCTTGGCGAGGCGCCATGTCTGGCTAGGGCACGCAGGCAGAGTAGATCTGAAGATTTTGGAGGCGGGGAGGAGAGGTGCAAGAAAGGGGATCTGAGCAGCAACTGGAGAAAGCAAGGGAGGCAAGGGGCAGGTGCCGCTCCTTTACCAACTCGCGCAGTTGCAGAGGCGCCCACGTCCAATCAACCGCCACGCGACGCCCAAGGCCGCAGGCTGTTAGGGCCCATGATGCTTCGCACTTGCCCTTTCGTCTCTCTGCTCAGCCAAGTTCAGGCGCGCCATGGGCTTGGGGGCTACTGTCGGCATTCTGGGAACGGGGGTCCCCAGACTTGCCTGCCTATGGCCTGCAGCGTGGCTGAAAGGAGGCCCAGCGCAGCCCATCTTCATCAACACAAGCTCAAGACCCTCGCGAGGGGCCAAGCCTCGCGGGGCGGACGACCAGGAGCTTCCTCCGGCACGGCCTCGTCAGGCTGGCTCATGAGGAGGCGGAGAGTTCAACGCGGGGTACCTCGCGAGGTGCCCATGACGCAAGCCATGACGACCAAGGGCGCCAGTCGGGCGCCAGCCCGCGCAGTGTCCTCCTTTCCTCTTTGGTGCAAAGGGAGCAAGAGCAGGCGAGAGCATCAAGCAAAGGCATCCATTTCGGTGCAACAAGACCAAGACTAGCCCAACGGCAGGGAAGAAGTCATTGTGGAGCCCAAGCAGGTGTCACCACCAGAGCCTTTGACAGGCGAGGACCAACTTTAGTCAGGATAAGTGTACTCGCCGTTCCCCTTCAAAATGGCCAATTGTTGGCGCCCTTCCCGCTCAATATTTGGGAAGAGGCCTAGGGCCTTTGCCTATAAATAGGACTAGCCACCCCCGGGAGAGAGGGGCGAGACCTGATCAAGAATCCAAGAGCCGGAACCAAGTAGCACCAGCCAAGAACAGACCCTCGCGAGGCTGTTCTTCCTTGTATTGTTCCTCATCAGCCCAAGAGGCAATCCACCACACCACACACTAGAGTAGGGTATTACACCACAATGGTGGCCTGAACCAGTATAAACCTTGTGTCTCTTGTGTTGTTCTGTTTGGTAGTTTAGATCCTAGCGATTCGGCGAAGAGCAAGTAGGCAGAGGGTTGAATCTCCGCGCGCACCCCAGAGTTCGAACCTCAACGGTCTGCCGGAACTTGAAATCCGACAGTATGACTTTGCTATGCTTAATGCTTGTCACTAGGGCCCGAGTGCCATGATTTCAGATCTGAACCTATTATGTTTTCATGATTATATGTGAGTTCTTGATCCTATCTTGCAAGTCTATAGTCACCTACTATGTGTTATGATCCGGCAACCCCGAAGTGAAAATAATCGGGACCACTCCCGGTTATGACCATAGTTTGAGGAGTTCATGTATTCACTATGTGCTAATGCTTTGTTCCGGTTCTCTATTAAAAGGAGGCCTTAATATCCCTTAGTTTCCAATAGGACCCCGCTGCCACGGGTGGGTAGGACAAAAGATGCCATGCAAGTTCTTTTCCATAAGCACGTATGACTATATACGGAATACATGCCTACATTACATTGATGAATTGGAGCTAGTTCCCTATGTTATGACTGTTACATGACGAACCGCATCCGGCATAATTATCCATCACCAATCCGGTGCCTACGAGTTTTCCACATACTGGTTTTCGCTTATTTACTTTGCCGTTGCTACTGTTACAATCACTACAAAATACCAAAAACATTACTTTTGCTGTCTTTACTTTTGTTACCGTTACCACCACTATCATATTACTTTGCTACTAAACACTTGGCTGCAGAGTACTAAGTTTCCAGGTGTGGTTGAATTGACAACTCAGCTTCTAATACTTGAGAATATTCTTTGGCTCCCCTTGTGTCGAATCAATAAATTTGGGTTGAATACTCTACCCTCGAAAGCTGTTACGATCCCCTATACTTGTGGTTTATCAAGAACTTTTTCTGGCGTCGTTGCCGGGAAGCATAGCTCTATTCTTTGAGTCATTTGGGATTTATATCTGTTGGACACTATGAAGAACTTGAAAGATGATCGAACTACTATTTTGCCCTCAACTATGAGGGGAGGTAAGGAACTGCCATCTAGCTCTGCACTAGATTCTCCTTCCGTTATAAGTAAGCTTGCGACACCTAAACCTGCTACTGATATGAATTCTGATATGTCGCATGTTATTGATGATGCCACTTCTGCTATGCATGATACATATGATGAAACTACTTCTATGCTTGATAATACTGTGCCCCTTGGTAAATTTCTTGATGAACAAATTTCTAGATCTAGAGAAAGAGAAATTATTGAATCTGAATACGATGATGAGAGTGATGATGAGAATATGCCTGCTATTCCTGAGGGTTATCTTTTTGATGCGGAATCTTCTGCAGCTATTTTTGCTTGCCAGGATAGATACGAACTTAAGAGGCTGCTAGTTAAATGGAGTAAAGAATCTCTTAGAGATAGAATGAGACCCGACCCTGCTTTTGCGACTTCACCTATCTGTGTTCCTGATAAGGATTATTATATATTTTCTGTTGATCCAGATATAATTACTTTGGTTGAATCTGATCCTTTCTATGGCTATGAATCTGAAACTGTTATGGCACATCTTACTAAGTTAAATGATATAGCCGCCCTGTTTACTAATGATGAGAGATCGCGCTACCTTTATTTACTCAAAATATTTCCGTTCTCACTAAAGGGTGATGCTAAGATATGGTTTAATTCTCTTGATCCTGGTTGTGTGCGTAGTCCCCAGGATATGATTTATTACTTCTCTGCTAAATATTTCCCTGCTCATAAGAAACAAGATGCCTTGAGGGAAATATACAACTTCGTGCAAATTGAAGAAGAGAGTCTCCCACAAGCTTGGGGGAGGCTTCTCAAGTTACCTAATGCTTTACCCGATCATCCTCTTAAGAAACATGAAATACTTGATATCTTTTATAATGGACTAAGTGATGCTTCCAGAGATTACCTGGATAGTTGTGCTGGTTCTCTTTTCAGGAAAAGAACACCGGATGAAGCTGAATGTCTATTGAATAATATGTTGACAAATGAAATTAATTGGGCACCTCCTGAGCCAGCTCCCGAGCCAATTACTGAGCCTATTCCTAAACAAACTCCAAAAAAGAGAGGTGTTCTATTTCTCAGTCCTGAAGATATGCAAGAGGCAAAGAAATCTATGAAAGAAAAAGGTATTAAAGCTGAAGATGTTAAGAATTTACCTCCTATTGAAGAAATACACGGTCTTAATTTACCGCCTGTTGAAGAAGTATATGATCTCAATCCCTTATTCACTGAAGAACCTCCTGATCTCGATATCTCGACACAGGTAGTAAAGGTAAATTCTCTCTATAGATATGATAAAGCTGAAGTCCCTCCTACTAAAATTGCTAGTCAGTGCTTGGATGAGTTTGATGACTTTATGTTTAAGCAAGATGACTTTAATGCTTATTTTGGTAGACAATTAAGACAGAATACCTTTATGATTAAACGCTTGGGTGATTTTATGGCTAATATTAGAGGTGAACTTAAACTTGTTAGCAAACATGCTTCTATGGTTACCACTCAAGTAGAACAAGTACTTAAAGCTCAAAAAGAAGTGCTTGATGAAATGAATAGTAAGAAAAATTATTATGCTGTTAGAGTGGCTACTAGAACTGGTAGAATGACCCAGGAACCTTTGTATCCTGAAGGCCAGCCTAAGAGAATCGAGCAAGATTCTCAGAGAAATAATATTGATGTACCTAGTTCTTCTAAAAGGAAGAAAAAGAAAAATAGGACTTTGCAAACTTCTAGTGAACCTATTGCTGAACCACCTGAGAATCCAAATGATATCTCTATGTCTGATGCTGAAACACAATCTGGTAATGAACATGAACCTAGTGAAAATGTTAATGATGATGTTCATGTTGATGCTCAACCTAGTAATGATAATGATGTAGAAGTTGAACCTGCTGTTGATCTTGATAACCCACAATCAAAGAATCAATGTTATGATAAAAGAGACTTCATTGCTTGGAAACATGGTAAAGAAAGGGAACCATGGGTTCAGAAACCCATGCCTTTTCCTCCAAAACCATCCAAGAAAAAGGATGATGAGGATTTTGAGCGCTTTGCTAAAATGATTAGACCCATCTTTTTGCGTATGCGATTAACTGATGTGCTCAAAACAAATCCTTATGCTAAGTATATGAAGGATATCATTACTAATAAAGGAAAGATACCGGAAGCTGAAATTTCCACCATGCTTGCTAATTATATTTTTAAGGGTGGAATACCAAAGAAACTTGGAGATCCAGGAGTCCCTACTATACCATGCTCCATTAAGAGAAATTATGTTAAAACTGCTTTTATGTGATATTGGAGCCGGTGTTAGTGTTATGCCTCTCTCTTTATATCGTAGACTTGACTTGAATAAGCTGACACCTACTGAAATATCTTTGCAAATAGCTGATAAATCAACTGCTATACCTGTCGGTATTTGTGAGGATGTGCCTGTTGTGGTTGCAAACGTTACTATTTTAACGGACTTTGTTATTCTTGATATTCCCGAGGATGATAGTATGTCTATTATTCTTGAAAGACCTTTCCTTAATACTGCAGGGGCTATTATTGATTGCAACAATGGCAATGTCACTTTTCATGTTAATGGTAATGAGCATACGGTACATTTTCCGAGGAAACAACGTCAAGTTTATAGTATCAACTCTATTGGAAAAATTCCATCGATTATATTTGGAGGTTTTGAATTTCCTCTCCCTACTGTCAAGAAAAAGTATGATATTCTTATTGTTGGGGATTTTCATATCCCCGTTGAGGTAACTTAGTGTTATTCGAAATTTCTCCGGTTCCGTGTTATTCGGAATGGGTTTGTTAACAAGACTTGATCAACCTTGTTAGTGGGTTCATTTTGATGATCACGAGATGGATGAAACTAGAAGCACAACCTTCTGTACCCTCTTTATATTTTCTGTTACCTAGTAAAAATAAAGTAAAATAGTATTTTTCTGTCCGTCTCCTGACTTATCCGTGCAATATAAAAATATCCCGAAAATAAAAGTCCTTAGAATGCCATGCCAATTTAATATGATTTTTTCGGGAATATTTGAGGATTTACTGTGCAAAAATTACCGCGGGGGGAGCTGCCACCTGGCCACGAGGGTGGAGGGCGCGCCCCCTGCCTCGTGGGCCCATGGTGGCCCTCCTCCACTTATCCCTGCAACCATCTTCTTCCTCTGCCTCACACAAACATGAAAAATCAACTCAAGCACGAGTTCCAGCCCCTGTTGCTGTGATTTTCGATCTCCTTGCTCAATGCACCTCTCGCAAAACTGCTTGGGGAGATTGTTCCTTGGTATGTGACTCCTCCATTGGTACAATTAGTTTTTGTTCTAGTGCTTTATTCATTGCAAATTTGTGCTGCATAGGTGACCATGTTCTTGAGCTTGCATGTCAAATATTATGGTTCCAAGTAGTTCTAATGCTTGATATAGGCTCTAGGCACTTGTGGGAGTTGTTGCTATCAATTTTATTGAAGTTGGTTCACTTTTATTTGAAGTTACTAAAAATTTCAGAGGAAACAATATGTTTAGGAAGATGTTCCAAGGTGGTTCTTCAAGGAAGCAAGGTCCCAGGCTTGCAATGCGTGTTGCTGATGAGGAACCACCAAGAGACGCTCCTGTGAGGCCCTATGAATGGCCTTCGGAAAATTTTATGAATCAAGCGGGAATCAAAGAAGAATTTAGCGCATATTTGCGTAACGCCGGTCTTGCGGACTTTGAAGCTGACAAATGCCCCCAGTATCATGATCTCACAAGCTCATTTGTGAGGAGGTTTGAGTTTTCATCTTCGCGTAATTCTCCTTCAGTCATGTTTGACCTTTATGACAAATCTTATACCATGGACTTAGAGGATTTCACTTCTGCTTGCAAACTTCCATCTTGGGGTAGTGTCAGGGATCCCCCTAAATCTGAATATAGAGACTTTCTTGCTAGAATAACTGTGGGGGAATCTAGAGATATAACACAAGCCACTATAGGGAGCGTTCACTTTCCTGCTATACATTATTTTGCTCTCTTCATAGGTAGATGCATAAATGCTAAGGATGAAGCATGTCACATGTGTGCCCCTGATCTCAGCATTCTCAGAAGTGTTGTGTTAGGAGACCAATCTTATCATATGGGAGCCATTGTAGCTCGTAGGTTGCATCATAATAGACATAGCGGAGATTTCTTTGGAGGAATTTATGCAACCCGCTTAGCTAATTTTATTGAGATAGACATTCGTGAGGGTGATATGGAGCTACCCCCTACTTATTTAGATTTTGATTCTATGGTTTCCCACCAGTTTGTTGAGAGGACTGAACCACCTCTCCAGTATTGATTAGTCTTTAACAAACGGCATGTAGTCCATATTACTCTTCCTGCTCCTGCCTTCTTTCATTCTCAAACAAAAGGAAGATATATTATTACCAGAGAGGAGGCAGATGAGTACGAGAGGAGAGCGGAGGCTGCTCGATGCCACGCTACAGCTCAGGCGGCGATAGCCGCTGCATCGCAGTATGACCCCAGCTTCACCTACGGGTATCCACCAGGCTATCCCTGGCAATAGACCAACTTAGGCCAAAAGCCTAAGCTTGGGGGAGTACGTATTTCCCACCGACATTACATTCATGTTCACACACTCTCATTGCTAGATGTCGGTTGCTCATACTCTTTCATTGTAATATCCATGCTAGTTTATTTTCTTTTTCCTGCTTTCTTCTTGTGTGTTTAATAAACCTTAAGAAAAAACCAAAAAAGTTAGTAGTAGTTTATTTCTTTGCTGTAGTAATTGAAAAGGAAACCCAAAAATATTTCCCGTTCTTCTTTTGCTTGTTGGGAGCTTTCCCGTGTAAATAGTTTTTATTTCTTTTCTTTTCTTTGGGGGTCAGTAGGAGAAGACCATGATTAAATTGTTGAAGTGGCTCTTATATGCATCATTGTTTATTTAACTTAGAGCCCATATTACTTGTCTTCTCTCTTGAGTTGAATGCTTGCAGATTCCAGCTTAGTCCAATGCACGTGCACTCTTATTATTATACACATCGTTCGGTCGTGCAAGTGAAAGGCAATAATGATGATATATGATGGACTTATTGGGATGAGAAAAGCTGGTATGAACTTGACCTCTCTTATTTTTGTAAATATGATGATTCATCATTCCTGAGTCAGCTATTAGGAAGTAAACATATTTGCAATGACATTTAGAGATTATAGTTGCTTGTGCCATGCTTGATTAGCTATGAGTTATAATGGTATACCTTGCGTGCCAACATGCTATTAGAATGATTATGATGTGGTATGATGGGATGGTATCCTCGTTTAAATGAATTGAGTGACTCGACTTGGCACATGTTCATGCATGTAGTTGAATCAAATCAACATAGCCTTCATGATATTTATGTTCATGGTAGATTATATCCTACTCATGCTTGTATTCGGTGTAAATTAATTTTAATGCATGTTTACGACTGTTGTCGCTCTCTCAGTTGGTCGCTTCCGAGTCTTTCGCTAGCCTTCACCTGTACTAAGCGGGAATACTGCTTGTGCATCCAAACTCCTTAAACCCCAAAGTTGTTCCATATGAGTCCACTATACCTACCTATATGCGGTATTTACCTACCGCTCCAAGTAAATTTGTATGTGCCAAACTCTAAACCTTCAAATAAACATTCTGTTTTGCATGCTCGAATAGCTCATATGTCAACTAGGGCTGCCCTTATCTTCTGTGTTAGGCAGGTTATTCTCAAGAGGAGTGGACTCCGCTCCTCATTCACGAGAAAATGGCTGGTCACCGGGATGCCCAGTCCCATGATCCAAAAAGGTCAAAACTAAATAAAAAAATTGCAAACAAAACTCCCCCTGGGACCCATTAAATGTTGGAGGCACTCATTGTTTCGAGCAAGCCATGGATTGATGCTTGTGGGGGAGGGGGAGTATAAACTTTACCATTCTGTTTGGGAACCGCCTATAATTTGTTTAGCATGGAAGATATCGTGATCTCTTAGTTGTTATGTTGACAATGAAAGTATGCCGCTCAAAATATAATTTATCTCTATTTCAAAATAGAGCTCTGGCACCTCTACAAATCCCTGCTTCCCTCTACGAAGGGCCTATCCATTTACTTTTATGTTGAGCCATCATCCTTCTTATTAAAAGCACCCGTTGGAGAGCACACTGTCGTTTGCATTCATTATAATTGGTTTATATTGGGTATAACTTGACTGGATCTCTTTTAGCATGAATTACAATGTTTAGTCAGTCCTTGATCTTTGAAGGTGCTCTGCTTTTATGTTTTGCGGTCTCAGAAAGGGCTAGCGAGATACCATTTTGTTATATCATGTTATGATTATTTTGAGAAAGTGTTGTCATCCGAGTTTTATTATTATGGCTCGCTAGCTGATTATGCTATTGATATGAGTAATTGTGAGACCTATGTGTTATTGTTAGTATGGTTAGTTCATAATATTTGCTGAAACTTGAATGCTGGCTTTTCATGTTACAACAACAAGAGCAAACAGAGTTTGTAAAAGTTTTTCTTTTTCTCTTTCAGTTTGTCAACTGAATTGCTTGAGGACAAGCAAGGGTTTAAGCTTGGGGGAGTTGATACGTCTCCGTTGTATCTACTTTACCAAACACTTTTGCCCTTGTTTTGGACTCTAACTTGTATGATTTGAATGGAACTAACTCGGACTGACACTGTGATGTAGGGTGGAACCCTAATTCGTCGATCTTTCACGTTTGGAGGGGATCCTACGGAGGAAACACGAAGAACACGCGGAAGCACGAGAGGAAACACGGGGAAAACGAGAGAGAATCACTCAACCAACAAGGAATCGATCACACAAGTGCTAGATCAACACACACATAAGAGATCCACAAGATACATGGTCAACAAAGGTAAGGATACAACGGAACCGTTCATCTCCCGGAGGAGGCCTTGAAGCCATGAGGGGATCTTCCCGTAAAGGGGTCTTGCATCCAAGAGGATCTTCTCCTAGATGGAGGCCGCGGTCTCTCACGAGGAGGAGATCTGATAGATGAGCGTAGCTCTATCTCTAACATGAGCTAAACCAACGCTAACCCTCAAAGTGGGGAGGAGGAGGTCTATTTATAGTGCTAAGCCACGAAGGGGTAAGTGAGGGGCGAAGGGGTACACGGGCCTTAGCCCAAGTCATGCGCGCAGGCAAGGCCGGATGATCCGGACGGGGTCCCGGATGATCCGGGCGTCGGGGTCCGGATGATCTGGACGGAGTCCCGGATGATCCGGCTTCGGCAGAAGCCTTCTGTTGTCTTCGGCGCAGTTACCCGGACGATCCGGACGGAGTCCCGGATGATCCAGCTGGGCCCGGATGATCCAGACGGCGGTCCGGACGTCCGGCCTGATTCCAGCAGCCGCTCCGTCTTCTTCTTCTCCTTTCTTCCGTCTTCTCTTCCATGCTTGGCCTTGGTCCTTGGATTCTCCATGGTCATCTTGGTTGTACCTGAGTGTATGCAAGGTCCATGCATGAGGTAGTAGCCGTGTCTCATATGCGGAAAGTGACGGTTCGAAGAGGAGTGAATTCACCTTGTGTCCAATGGCGTATGTTCGAGGTCTCGTCATATGTCCTCTTGGGGCTTGGAGAGTAGTCGGAGTGTACATGGGGATGAACGTGGGATGCTCCGCATCATATCCCCCCCCTTGGGAAAGATCCGACCTCGGATCGTGATCCTCATCACCATGGAAATGGGTGGCGTGGACGGACTTGTAGTGGGACGTAGGTGAAGGTCTTGCGCAATCCAAGTACTCCAAGGTGTCTCCGGTATGTGGTACATGCAAAATGAGCAAACACAAAGTATACTTGGAAATACAATGGTTAGCGCACACAAAGTGTCCAGCAATTAAGCGTGAGTCCGTGCTTAGGGATATTGCATGACAAAGTGCATGAAGCTTATCAAGATGATATAGAATGATATGCAAAGAATTCATGGGATAATGAGCATGGTTCACAAAGCGACAAATTCTACCATTGTGCAAAATGATGTCATAATGGGATGGTGCATCAAAAGCATGAACATGGCAATGGATGCTCAATATGTATATGTTATCATGCAATTGATGGTGGGCAATATGATCATGATGTATGAATATGCCATCAAGGAAGATCACAACAAATTTGCTAAAGAAGTGAACAAGCTCATATATCCTGGATGACATGGTAATACAAGATGCAACAAGCCAATCATAGTGTGAGTCGATCCATGCATGGGGTGCAAACTTGTGGTGAGTATGATATGTCCATCGAGCATGACATGGATGAGCACAATCAACAAATATGGAGGTGTTGGTGTACCAAAGCTCGATGTCGATGCATGAGTGGAATTCCGAAGGTGCATCCAATAAGTGTGAGCGCTCCTCAATGTGAAGGTCCATGTAGCCAATCTTCAATGTCGCTCCTCCGATCACGAGATGTATCATGTAGACAACAAGAAGGAAACAACAATGAAAGAGTGACCCATCCAATATGTATATTTGAGGATTGCTCAAAGAGAAGGAGTTCACCTTGATGAGAATGTCGAAAATGTTGGTGTCGCACATCATGTATGCCTTCACATAACCAATATGTCTTGTGGTGGTCCCGCCTTGTAAATCCTTCAAAATGAAAGAACATGACAAACACTTGGAAAAACAAATGAGGGTAGCAAAATGGCAAAACCGATCATTCGTGTGGTAAGATACCCAACAAGTGTATGTATCATGCTCATCATAAGAAATGACAAGTGAGTATTGCATAGTATGGAGGCATATGATGCGAGAACAACCAAATGCAATAGGTTCAATCAAACAAACATGCATCACAAGTAAAGTGTCCAAATCTCCAAGATCAATAAGCATAGCAAGTTGGCACTCAATACAAGGTGATATGAGAGATGCAACTAATGTAGACAAGAGGCAATGATCATGACAAATCAAGTGAGAGGCATCAACATCTATGTCATCAACCAAGAAAGCAAGTAATAGTGGAACATGGGTGATGCAACATAGCAAGCAATCATAGCAATCAAGTCAAGCAAGCTAGTAGTGTGAAGATGCAACATACTAGAAGGAATCATGGCAAGCATGTCATTGGTGCAAATAGTGGGCATGAATAATTCACATGACATATCACAAGCATGAAAGCAAGGTATGAGTAGGATAGTATGAGGCACATGATAAACATGGCAATAGCAACAAGGATCTCCACCAAGCATGCAAATACACATAGGGATGTCATAATGTTTCATCATGGGTAAATGCAAGCAAGGGTCACAATTGCATGACAAAGGCATAGAAGCAAGCATAGCATGCAAAGTGAACACGGTAAAATGAGCATAAGGTGACAAGTGGTAAATGGCCCATAGCCGTGTGAGAGTCAAGTAGAGGAGTTGCGCGTAGTCCTTGCGCGAAGGGGACGGTGGTAAGGATAGTCCACGGGATCCCAAGTCATCATTGCTCTCAAGAGCTCGTTTCGTCAACTCTTGGGATTGAGAGGTTGACGAATATACATGAGTACCTACACAAAACAAAGGCAAAGGGAAAATTGTGTGTGCCTGGTAGATGTACACATCATCCATCATGATGCGCACGTGCGTGTGTTTGTTAGCACCAAATATCCAACGCTCAAATAAATGAGATGCGTGATATAGAAACATGTCATCCATCATGAGAGGTTTGTTATGATGTATAGCATAATGGAGACTCAAAGGATGTAATGCATCATGAGAAATATCGAGAGCATTGTTATTCATGTTATGCATATGGTGCAAGTAATTATGGGAATTATGCAAAGTATGGAATGCATCAAGATCTCCTAATATGTATGAGGAAACTATGGGGGTCTCCTCATGAGCAAGAGTAGTAACATCATGTGGAGAGTATTGACAACATCCAAAAAAATGCATATTTGGAACAATGTGATCATTGCATGACATATTGGATGAATTGCACAAATCATGTAAAGGAAGCATGGCAATATCATCACATGAAAAACAAAAGCCAATGACCATCATCTCGTCATCTATGCCATAAGTGCAAATGGGATTGATTTTAGTTGGGCATGCATAGTTATTATGTTGAGATTGTAGGGATGCAATATGGGAGATCTCACTCATAGCATATGACAAGTTCAATGGATTGTCAAACATGACGTGACCAATAGAATTTTGACAAGATATCCTATGAAGCATAGCATCAGAACTAGGTAACTCAACATGCTCATCATCATATTCATCATAAATGGGTAAGTCAAGGCATGAAGAAGTTTCACTAGCATGAAGCATGGAAATAGGAGGGTCAACATCATGGGAATCATTATCAAGAGAGTCCACTAGTGGGACAAGAGAAGCACCATCACCTATGTTACCTTTGGAGTGTCGCTCATGTGTTGTAGGTGAGGTGTTGAAGATCGTCTCGTTGTTATCTTCATCTTGATGGAACCATGTGGGTGGTGCATTATCGTCCATCGTGGCCATCATCGTCTCCATAGGAGGTATGGACTCATCAATGGTAGGCGTGTCGTCATGTAGGAGACCTAGCACCAAAGAAGAAAACACACTAGGAGTAGAGGTTAAGTCGTTAGAAATCATAGTGGCCTCACATGCCTTGTCAACTACCTCACTCACTAAGTGTTGTGGCTCACTCACTCCCTCAAGGGTGCGCTCACTCTTATGGTTGGTGGAGTCACTCAAAGGGCACTCAACCTCACATAGGATGTGTGGCATGCTCTCATGTGTGGGGCTAGTGGTGGTCACACTCATCCTCTCATAGGAGATGCTCTCAATGTTACGTATGGTGGAGTCACTCATGTCACTCATGGGGTGGTGGCTCTCCTCACATGGCACTTGGGGCATCTCGACATATGTGGGTGTCGGAGGGATGTAGGTGCAAATGTCTCCATGCTCAACTCCTAGCGCCGTGGTCGAAGGGGATGGCCCTTGCTCGACCTTCTCGTCGTCGTCTTGTTGTTGGAGGCCCCTATGATGTGGCACCTCATAGCTCGTCTCCATGACCGAAGGGAGTTTCCCATGCTCAGCCATCTTCCTTGAGGGGCTTCCGAAGATGGAAGTGTCACCCTCGCTCGTAGGTGGTCGCCTTGGACTTGATGGAGTCGATGTAGGCGTACTCGTGGGAAGTAGGCGAAGATGCCGTACGTCCAAAGGCGAAGATGCCTTGAGAACACTTGGCGAAGATGCCGAAGTGGTTGATGTAGCCGTAGCGCCGTCTTGGTGGTGGTCATCTCGCGGTCTTATTTTGTGCTCTTGAAGCTTGGACTTGGCGTGAAGTAGGTCTTGTTGGGATTTGTGCATTTGCGCTTGTGGAGCATCTTCATGATGATGATGTCGTTGTCGTGCTTGAGCTCGTAGTAGATGTCGTTCGTCGTCGTCGTGCACATGTTGCTTGGAGGTGACTTGGCCTTCATGACGATGATGATCATGAGCGTGATGGTGGTCGCCATGTAGATGTGGACGAGGACGATTTGCACTTGCATCTTTTTTGCGCTCCGAAGACTTGTGGCTTGACCGTCGTCGTCTTGAGGATGATGAAGTGGAAGAAGACTTGATCAAGGCCCGAATCTCTTCCATTCTCGCATCTTGCTCCTCCTTTTGTGCGGCAAGCTTGTTGTCGATGTAGGCCCTTTTCCTTGCTTCGGAGTGACGAATGTCGATGGAGATGTTCTCGATGCGCTCTTGCAATCTTGATTGTGCGCCTTGGATTTGTCGTTGTAGATCGAAGATAGACGCTTTGGAGATGTAGTTGTTCACGCCGTCGTTGTTGTCGTAGACCGGAGAGGGAATGCCTTGCCTATCCATCACAAGATTCGAGCAAATATGAGTGGGAGAAAGAGAAGAACGTATACCAATGTACCTTTGACCAAAGTTGAAGATGAATCAAGTTCACTCAAATGTGGACAATGAAATAGCACTATTGGTACCGATCCTTGTCGATTCTCACACCTACACAAGTAAGGCTTATAGTGGAGCTCGGTGAGGATAGTGGCACAAAAATTTAATGCAAAATGTTAGCAAGAGTCAATAATGTTGAAAAAGATTCACAAATTCGCAAGTGAAACAAATGGACCAATAGCAAAGAATGGCACACGGAAACACACACACGGATAGATAAATGGGGTCGTGCAACCAAGGAATGAGCTCAAAATGTGGAATCCACCAAAACGCTCGTGTTGCAGAACTCAAGAGAGACGCTAGCACAATTGCTCAATAGGCGGATACGACACTTGTGCACAACCTATAATATGCAACATGGATATTCTTCTATCCCAAGTATGCTATGTATGTATGGTTCCCGGTGTTTCTCTCAAGCATGATATCATATGATGTAGATTTGGCAATCTTATGTGCAATGGGGTATGATGCTATGGCACTTGCTCACGAGCTCTTTGCTCTCTTTTTGCTTAAAAGCTTTTTTTTTCTATGGCCACTTTTGCACAATGTACAAACGAGGATAGCAATTGTGTATATGCGGGAACAAACTTGAGGCACAATGGATGATATGATACCAATATGGTATGGTATGTATGCAATGGAAGGTATGGACCACTAATGTGCACAAGTAACGTTGCCGGCAATAATCAAATGGCTAGTCTCGATAGGTAAGTGACGCAAAATGGGCTAGGGGTTAACAATGCATTGCAAGGTGAATATACAAAGGTGTCGTCGAGGTTACCATCCTTTGCGATGATGAGTGGCGGTGTTCTTGGTGTAGATACCAAGATGATGGAGACTCGTCCCTAAGTAGCCGAAACACCTTAGGAAACGGAAAAACCGCAAACTCAAAATCTCAAATGACAAATGTCAAAATGGTGGTAGCGGAAAGCGGTGGTGGTGTTGCACTAGGCAATGCGGACGGAATGATGGGCTATACACGAGTCGGAGTTGAAGTTGCCATCCCTAAGTAGCCTAAACACCTTAGGAGACACAATCCACAACTCGAAAAAGCTCAAACAACAATTGGGTTAAGTTGGGGTTGTCGGAAGTGTATGGTGGGAAGGTTATGTGGAAGTGGTGGTGGTGGTGGTTGATGAAGAAGCAACCGTCCCTAAGTAGCCAAAACACCTTAGGAGACTCAAGTCACTACTCAAACAACCTCAAATGCTATGGGGAACAAAATGGGTTAGGTTGCGGAAGTCGGTGGAGGTAATGCGGATGATATGGTGGAAGGCCTAGGCAAAGATGCCAAAATTCCGAAAAGTTGATGGTGTCAAATGGTGTTGGTGGTATTTTTGTGGGATAGGGGATGTCAATAGCTTCAAAACGAGCTAAAGAACGTCAAAATCGGAGTTCGGATGAATTAGTTATGACCAAAACAAAATTTCAGCCGAGTCAGTGTCAGGGTTAACCGGATGATCCGGGCTAGGTCCGGATGATCCGGGAGGAAATCCGGATGATCCGGGTTCGTCAGCTCCAGTTCGGGAAATTGGGCGCGTGATTTATCCGGACGTCCGGGGGGGGGGGGGGGGGGGGGCGTCCAGCTGATCCGGGCTTGGTCCGGATGATCCGGGAGAAGGTCCGGATGTGGAGTCCGATTTTGGGGAGGAAATGGAGGATTTTCGGGGCAAATTTGAGGAGATTTTGTGGATGGAAGGTGGGGAAACTTGGGGAGATGCTAGATCCACTTGAAACCAAGCAAATCCGTGGATCAAAATCAACAAAACATCATCAAACCAACAAATCACAAAAAAATTTGGGGGCTATTTTTGGTGGGGATTTTCGGATTTAGGACGAAATCAACAAAATCAAGCTAGAAAAAGAAGGGTAGGGGCTCCAAAAACATGATCAACGTGGCTCATGATACCATATGATGTAGGGTGGAACCCTAATTCGTCGATCTTTCACGTTTGGAGGGGATCCTACGGAGGAAACACGAAGAACACGCGGAAGCACGAGAGGAAACACGGGGAAAACGAGAGAGAATCACTCAACCAACAAGGAATCGATCACACAAGTGCTAGATCAACACACACATAAGAGATCCACAAGATACATGGTCAACAAAGGTAAGGATACAACGGAACCGTTCATCTCCCGGAGGAGGCCTTGAATCCACGAGGGGATCTTCCCGTAAAGGGGTCTTGCATCCGAGAGGATCTTCTCCTAGATGGAGGCCGCGGTCTCTCACAAGGAGGAGATCCGATAGATGAGCGTAGCTCTATCTCTAACATGAGCTAAACCAACGCTAACCCTCAAAATGGGGAGGAGGAGGTCTATTAATAGTGCTAAGCCACGAAGGGGTAAGTGAGGGGCGAAGGGGTACCGGGCCTCGGCCCAAGTCATGCGCGCAGGCAAGGCCGGATGATCCGGACGGGGTCCCGGATGATCCGGGCGTCGGGGTCCGGATGATCCGGACGGAGTCCCGGATGATCGGGCTTCGGCAGAAGCCTTCTGTTGTCTTCGGCGCAGTTACCCGGACGATCCGGACGGAGTCCCGGATGATCCGGCTGGGCCCGGATGATCCGGACGGCGGTCCGGACGTCCGGCCTGATTCCAGCAGCCGCTCCGTCTTCTTCTTCTCCTTTCTTCCGTCTTCTCTTCCATGCTTGGCCTTGGTCCTTGGATTCTCCATGGTCATCTTGGTTGTACCTGAGTGTATGCAAGGTCCATGCATGAGGTAGTAGCTGTGTCTCATATGCGGAAAGTGACGGTTCGAAGAGGAGTGAATTCACCTTGTGTCCAATGGCGTATGTTCGAGGTCTCGTCATATGTCCTCTTGGGGCTTGGAGAGTAGTCGGAGTGTACATGGGGATGAACGTGGGATGCTTCGCATCACACTGTTTTCAGCAGAATTGCCATGATGTTGTTTTATGTGCAGAAAACAAAAGTTCTCGGAATGACCTGAAACTCCACGGAACATCTTAGAGAAAATAATAAAAAATCCTCGCCAAAGATGAAGACCAGGGGGCCCACACCCTGTCCATGAGGGTGGGGGCCGCGCCCCCCTCCTGGGCGTGCCCCCTACCTCGTGGGCCCCCTGGAGACCCTCCGACGCCAACTCCAACTCCATATATTGGCTTTCGGGGAGAAAAAAAATAAGAGAGAAGAAATTATCGCGTTTCACGAATGGAGCCGCCGCCAAGCCCTAATCTCTCTCGGGAGGGCTGATCTGGAGTCCGTTTGGGGCTCCGAAGAGGGGGATTAGTCGCTGTCGTCATCATCAACCATCCTCCATCACCAATTTCATGATGCTCACCGCCGTGCGTGAGTAATTCCATCGTAGGATTGCTGGACGGTGATGGGTTGGATGAGATTTATCATGTAATCGAGTTAGTTTTGTGAGGGTTTGATCCCTAGTATCCACTATGTTCTGAGATTGATGTTGCTATGACTTTGCTATGCTTAATGCTTGTCACTAGGGCCCGAGTGCCATGATTTCAGATCTGAACCTATTATGTTTTCATGATTATATGTGAGTTCTTGATCCTATCTTGCAAGTCTATAGTCACCTACTATGTGTTATGATCCGACAACCCCGAAGTGACAATAATCGGGACCACTCCCGATGATGACCATAGTTTGAGGAGTTCATGTATTCACTATGTGCTAATGCTTTGTTCCGGTTCTCTATTAAAAGGAGGCCTTAATATCCCTTAGTTTCCAATAGGACCCCGCTGCCACGGGAGGGTAGGACAAAAGATGTCATGCAAGTTCTTTTCCATAAGCACGTATGACTATATACAGAATACATGCCTACATTACACTGATGAATTGGAGCTAGTTCTGTGTCACCCTATGTTATGACTGTTACATGACGAACCGCATCCGGCATAATTATCCATCACCAATCCGGTGCCTACGAGTTTTCCATATACTGGTTTTCGCTTATTTACTTTGCCGTTGCTACTGTTACAATCACTACAAAATACCAAAAACATTACTTTTGCTGTCTTTACTTTTGTTACCGTTACCACCACTATCATATTACTTTGCTACTAAACACTTTGCTACAGATACTAAGTTTCCAGGTGTGGTTGAATTGACAACTCAGCTGCTAATACTTGATAATATTCTTTGGCTCCCCTTGTGCCGAATCAATAAGTTTGGGTTGAATACTCTACCCTCGAAAGCTGTTGCGATCCCCTATACTTGTGGGTTATCACCTACCAAGGTTGCTTCTGTCACTAAATGGTTGGCACCCACCTCAGTAGGAGAGATCATAAGTTTTCTTGGACTCGCAGGTTATTATCATAGGTTTATTGAGAATTTCTCCAAGGTTGTGAAGCCCATGACGATGTTATTGAAGAAGGACACCAAGTTTAAATGGACTAAGGATTGTGAGGCCAGTTTTCAGGAGTCGAAGAAACGTTTGGTTACAGCCCCAGTGCTGATTCTCCCAGACCAATGCAAGGATTTCCAAGTGTATTGTGACGCATCACGTTGAGGACTTGGAGGTGTGCTTATGCAGGAAGGAAGAGTTGTTTCATATGCCTCACGACAACTTCAACCTCATGAGTTGAATTATGCTACGCATGATTTGGAGTTAGCAGCAGTAGTGCATGCGCTCAAGACCCGGAGACATTTTCTCATCGGAAACCGTTGTGATGTATACACGGATCATAAGAGTTTGAAGTACATCTTCACGCAGAAGGAGTTAAACCTCAGGAAAAGGAGATGGTTGGAGCTCATAAAAGATTATGATATGAGATTGCATTATCATCCAAGAAAGGCCAATGTCGTAGCAGACGCGTTGAGCCACAAGAGTTATGTTAACACGCTCATAACCGGAGGATTACCTAAGGAGTTAGCAGATGACCTTCGAGAGCTATGCTTGGAGATAGTTCCGAGAGGTTATGTTGCAACATTGGAAATTCAGTCCACTTTGTTGGGCAAGATCAGGGAAGCCCAGAAGACGGACAAGGAGATTGCTGAGATAAAGGAAAGGATGAGTGAAGGAAAGGCTAAAGGATTTCATGAGGATGAGCACGACACTTTATGGTTTGAGGATCTTATCTATGTGCCTAATGACCCTGCGATCAAGAAGTTGTTTCTTCAGGAGGCTCATGATTCGCCTTACTTGATTCACCCAGGCAACACTAAGATGTATCTGGATTTGAAGGAAAGTTTCTGGTGGACAGGAATGAAGGATATTGCCGAGTATGTAGCAGTATGCGATGTATGTCAGAGAGTTAAGGCAGATCATCAGAAGCCAGCAGGATTTCTACAGCCGTTGCTAATACCCGAGTGGAAGTGGGATAAACTTGGCATGGATTTTATCACTGGATTGCCCAGGACTCGTTCAGGCTATGACTCTATCTGGGTTTTAGTGGATCGTTTGACAAAAGTAGCCCATTTCATCCCGGTGAAGACAACTTATACGAGTGCTAAGTTGGCAAAAATATACATGACCAGGATCGTATGTATGCATGGAGTTCCAGGACCATTGTATCAGATAGAGGAACACAGTTTACTTCAAAGTTTTGGAATCAGTTGCATGAAACTTTGGGTACCAGGCTAGAGTTCAGTACAACCTTTCATCCACAGACATATGGACAGACCGAGAGAGTCAATCAGATTCTGGAGGACATGTTGAGAGCTTGTGCGCTAGATTATGGATCTAGTTGGGACGACAATTTGACCTATGCAGAGTTCTCCTATAACAACAATTATCAAGCCAGTTTGAAGATGGCCCCTTTCGAAGCTTTATATAGAAGGAGGTGCAGGACACCGTTATCGTGGGATGAAGTTGGAGATCGACAGTTGTTCGGACCAGACTTAATCAAAGACTCTGAAGAGAAGGTTAAGTTGATTCGAGACAAACTCAAGGTAGCCCAGTCAAGGCAAAAGAGTTATGCAGATACTAAACGCAAGGAGATAGTTTACGAAGTCGGAGACAGAGCATATCTTCGTGTGTCCCCACTCCGAGGAGTTAAACATTTTGGATTCAAGGGAAAGCTAGCACCATGTTTTGTGGGACCATACAAAGTTTTGGAGCGCATGGGAGAAGTTGCCTACAAGTTGGAATTGCCTGAAGGATTGTCAGAAGTTCATGATGTGTTTCACGTTTCCCAGTTGAAGAAGTGCCACGCAGAGATGGCCGAAATTCCTCTGGGAGATACCGTGCCACTGGAAGCAATTCAGTTGGATAGTGATCTGACCTATGAAGAGAAGCCAGTCAAGATTCTCGAGTTTTCCAGCCGAGTTACTCGTAGCAAGGTTATCAAGTTTTGCAAAGTTCAGTGGAGCCATCATACCGGAGAGGAAGCCACCTGGGAGCGAGAAGAAGATCTTCGCAAGGACCACCCAAACCTTTTTGCTGACCAACCCGAATCTCGAGGGCGAGATTCATCTTAAGGGGGATAGGTTTGTAACATCCCAATTTTCAATTTGGATGTTATACATAGATCATCATATGCATATCATATTTATTTTGCATTTTGGTTGTAATCCTAGAAATCTTAAGCAACTCAAGGACCCAAGGAGAGAGTTGGAGGTTTCACAAATTTCAGCTTTGAATTTATTTCAAATTTGAAACGAGGATCAATTTGATTTTAATAATTTTCTCTCCAATTATTTCCAATAAAGAAAATGAGAGAAGAAAATATGACTTCTTCAATCTAAGAGAAATACTGGAGAAAGAATTTTAAAATCAAATCACTATTTTATTTGCTATTTTATTTGAATTAGAGAAAACTTGCACTTTTGAAAGTTGCATTTTAGTCCAGAAAAATGTTCATCTTGTCCTAAATATTAGGTTTGGACGATGAAAATTGTTTCTTGAATTTTTAGAATTTATTCTTTTATATTTCTTTAGGATTTTTCTCTGCGGCGAAATTATTTTTTAGAAAAAACTTCTCAGACCGACTAGGCTGAAACCGAGGCGGCCCAACTCGCCCGCGCCGCTGCAACCGCCTCCGCCGCCGTGCGGGAAACGGACTCCGCCGGAGTCCGGAGCCGCCCTGCCCCGGCCAACCCCTTCTCCAAGTCGGAGAGCCCCGGGGCCCCCTTATAAGTCGCCGCCGCCCTCCCATTTCCCCTCGTCAGCCCCGCCACCTCCGCAGCCCTGCCGAGCGCCGCCGCCGCAGCCCGCCCCCGTCACCGCGTCACTGCCTGCCGCCGCCGCCCCACGCCGCCGCTGCTGCTGTCGCCGTCCCGACAGCGTCGCTGTCGCCCGCGCTGCTGCACACCGTAGCCCGCCCCGCTGCACGCCGTTACTGGAGCCGCCGCGCCACCCGATCCGAACCAACTCACCGCCGCCGTTTTTTTGTGAACCAGTAAGAACCACCCGGTTTGACAATTTTATTTTACGTTTTTTCGGTTTTTAGGGTTAGATCGAATTTTGTTTTTATTTTAGTTATTTAGTAAACGTTCGCCCGTTCGTTCGTTTCGATCTGGTAACGAACGTTCGCACGGTAGATTTTTCTTTTTAATTTTATTTTTGGCTAGGGACCTATCCGCGAATAGTTTTCTCGCGATTTAGTCCCTGATCTTAAAGTAGCATAACTTTTTGCTCATTTGTCCAAATTAGATGAAACCAGTGCCTAAATGTTCGTAACAATCTGTTCTTTCCAGTTAACCAACTTGAACATGATTTTGACACTATAAAATTTGACTTTAGTCTAGATTAGTAAACGATCTTGTTTCATTCGTTTCTCGAGTTTCGTTTCTCTGTTTGAGTTGTTTCTTTTTGCAAATCATAGCTAATCACCTATACCTACTGTTAAGATCTAATTCACATGACAATAATGCTGTTAGGTTTTACTTTCTATTTAGTTTAGCCGTTTGCTTGTTTCGTGCTTGATTTGGATCTTTCTCGTTTTCTCGTTGTTTTTGTTTGAGTGATTGCTTGTGTATGCTACTGTTTGTCTATGCTAGATCATCCGAAGTGCGAAGCTTGTTACTACGAATATCTAGGGTTTGCAGATCGTCAGCAAGGCAAGTTACACTTTGATCATACTTTTCTATACCTAGTTTTTAATATGCATTAGTATTACCCCTCAAATATTTGCATGATTAGGATTGGGAACATGTGGTTTGGTTGTAGTACTTGAGGTAGGAACCTAATACCTTTTGATCACCCTGGGAATATACGTTATGCTTTATTATTGCTTAGCCATGCTCGTAGACGGGGATCATGAATCACATGGAAGTTTTGAGAGTTATTAATCTTGGATAACATTAAGGTGGCAACTTTAATACACATCTGGGTGGATTGGTTGGGGCACCTGGGGAACCTAGTGTTGTCCATTAAGGGAAATCCCGGGGTATCCGTGTGATTTTTCCTTGGTTCGCCACCCAGGCTCAAAGGGATCATATGATATTTCATGACTAGAAACTTTCGTGTGCAGTGCAGCCACAAGCCATTATGGGCTCTAGCATAGTTGAGTAAGTTGTATGAGCTCTCGAAGAGGTAGACTAGAAGATGTAGAGGGAAAGTAGGTGTACCGGTCTGCCTGGAGTAGAGAGTTAATGCTTCAAAAAGACTATGTCTCGATCATCCGATCATGGATGTAGTCGAGTCTTGTGGGGAAAAGTGTGCAACCTCTGCAAAGTGTATAAACTAATCATGGCACTACAAAAAAGACACATCCTTGATATTTGGGCCGAACAAAAAATATTTCTGTCATACTTATGACACTTCTGTGATGATAATTGTGACAAAACCCATTATCATCATAGATGTGGTGGGCTCCTACTTCTATGACAAAAAACCATGACAGAAAATGGGCTTTTCGTCCTGGGTGGGCCGGAGATGCAGCTGCATGACATATTTTGGGCCGTGCATGATGGAAAAAACCGTGGTAGAAGCGAGGGTGAGGAAAATTATCAAGGAGTTCCTGGTTACGGTGGGTGGTCGGGGGCCGAGTGATGCGCGTTTCTCTCGTACACGTATGCGTGTGGGTGCGAGAGGCGTTGGGCTCTAACTGAACCCGAGTGATTGCACTAGCTACGTTACTGGACCCGAGCGATCGATCCCTTGCTGTTAACTGAACCCAAGTGATTCCTTCGCCACTGCTGCTAACTGAAGCCAATCGAACCCGTTGCCTCCTTCCCTTGATGAACAGTGAGCGTTGTTGGGGGGTTTGGATGAATAGTTCCCGGTGGGGGTGGATGAACAAGACCCTGTGGTGTTGCCTCTGGATGAACAGGACCCCGATCGAGCCGGTTGGGGGTGGATGAACAGGACCCCATGGAGGGCTGGATGAACAAGAGGACCCCGTGGAGGGCTAGTTGAATAGTAGCTGGTGGAGGGCTGGATGAACAGTAGCCCATGGAGGGGTGGTTGAAAAGGACCCCGTGGAGAGGGCTGGTTGAAAAGTAGCCGGTGGAGGAGCGCGCGGTGCAGGCGAATGAACAGGATCCCGTGGATGAACAATCGCAGGTGGAGGCTGGAGGAGGTCGACGGTGGAGATGAACAGTATCCCGTGGAGTCCCGTTTTGCGGTACGCCAAACCCCTCCCGATGAACAGGACCCCCGTTTCGATCGTAGCACTCCAACACAATTCCGTTTCCTCCATTTTGCGGTACGCCACACCCTTCCCGATCAACAGGACTCCGTTTCGACCATAGGTGGTCCAACAGAAGTTCATTTCCTCTGTTTTGCGATACGCCAGACCCCTCCTGATGAACAGGATCCCATTTCGACCGTGGCCGGTCAAACACATGGCCATTTCCTCTGTTCTACGGTACGCTAGGCCTCGTTTCCATCGGCTATTCCGTCCAAGCCCTCCCGATGAACACGACGACGCATTCTGTTCCGACCCAGCCGGTTGGCTCCCCATGAACATGATGACGACACAGTTTCTCCGTTCCGACCCTGCCATGTACACGAGCCCTGGCCGTACGTATGCGTGAGTAGGCGTTCGAAACCTCGCCCGTATGTACGTACGTGGCCGTATTTACTTTTTTGCAACCTGGCCGCTGTACGTACGTGTATATGCTACGTGCGCGCCTCTACTACCACACGTGTGTGCCTCTACTACGACATGTGCGTGCCTCTACTATGACACGTGCGCGCCTCTACATTGACCAGTATGTACGTAAACGTTCGCGACCAGAACGACAACGCTACGTACGCTTCGACCAGGTGGGTCCCGACTGTCAGGCACTTTCTTGCGTGCGAAGATGTAGCTGGTGGGTCCCAGCAGTCAGGGGGCGAGTCATTTTTTTGCCTGTAATATGGACGCATTTTCTTGCGTGCGAAGATGTAGCTGGTAGGTCCCAGCAGTCAGGGGGAAACATTTTTTTTGTGAAATATTGTGGCCCATCCGGTGGGTCCCTGCTGTCAGGTGGAGGAATCATTATTTTCCGTGTAATAAGGAGGCACTTCCTTACTGCCGCCATGGACCCAGCTGTCAGCCTCTCCAGGTACAGTACTCTTCTGATGGAAGTTGGTTGTTGACCACATTGACCACGCTGCGCCGAGAGCACCAATGCGGTGGACGACGGTGAGGCCTAGTAAGGGGACGACGCGGAGCCGAGGAAGACGCGGTAGTGGATACCCACACGGAGAGGAGTATGAGGGTTCACTGGTTCGGCTGCGATGTGAGGCTACCGTCACCGCAGAATAAAAGGGGGTGTGGGTGAGCGGAGGGATGGCTTGGCCAGCGGTGGGAGTAGTAGGGGGCGGTGAGGCCTCCGCGGCAGCACAACCGGCCACGAGAGGCACGAGCAGGCGACACGCCTGGTGCTGCTTTGTGCGGCTGGAGCAAGAAGACCAGAGGTTGAAGAAGCACGATGGCTGTTGGATGGACATCGTACGGTCACTGCAGCTAGAATCGTTTATATTGACTAAGTTGACAAAGCCCTTGGTACGCGTCAACTTAGTAGGCCCACAGGCCAGCTTCTGAAATGGTGCGCCCCAGATGTTAGGGGGAGGAATCATTTTTTGGGCTGGTGAAGCTAGAATATTCGAGATTAAAGAAGAAGCACGGCATCCGTTGGATGGACATCCAACGACCACTGCTTCGAGAACCGTGTGTTGACTATAAGTTGACAAAGCCTTGCATACGCGTCAACTAATTTTTTTTAGGGGACGCGCCAACTTAGTAAGACCACAAGTGTCTGGCAGAGAACTTATAGCCCATTTGAGATTTGTAAGAATGTGCAGCCCGTTTTGAATTCTAATGTAATTTACTATAGCCCATTTACAGTTTGTTAAAAGTACAGCCAATTTTCTAGCTAGGACAACGATTAATAATTTCAACCAAACGTTCGAAACAGAATTTAATAAAATTTCCCACATTTTGATGGGATCCGAAATATTTTTATCCCGAAATTTCTAGTCATATTAAATACAATTTCAATATAAATTTGTATTACGTAAAATCCAACGAAACATTGTGCGTGCAACAACTAATGAAATTAAATTTTTCAAAATCCAAAAATAATATTTTATAAAGTATTTACGTGTTTGGTGCATTTTTTATAGTTACTGCCCAGTTTTTATAATTACAATCCATTTATTATTTCTTAAAGCCCATTTTCTTGTTAAGCCTAATGCATCCCTCCTAGGAAAGGTTTGTAGCCCAGCGGGGCGGAGAATAACAAGTTGACCTTGCCTGGGTATTCCTCAAAAAAAAAGTATTGCTGGGCTAGCCATTTTCAGATTGAAAAATTAATATCTGGGCTGGATATCTGGGCTGGGCTAGACGGGCCATAGCCCACCCAGTTAATACCCTGCTCTCCTCTGAACAATAATGAAAACATCGCTCAAGAAAAACTTTGCAGTGCTCACACCTCAAAAACACAAATACTGCTCTAGCTGCTTGGTCCTAGCTGTCGGCTGCTCCTTATGCAATTCTCTCGTTTATTGACTACATAGGTCGACAATGGTGTGGGACCGTGATGTCAGGGAACCAGGCGGAAGCAAAAAAAATTACAGTTCTATATAATAAGGAGGCACTTGCGTATGTGTGGCTATGGCCCTGGTGGGTCCCCACTGCCATCCTCTCCAAGTAAAGTCATCTCCTCATTCCTCATGTCCGTTGACCATGTTGACAACGCGAGACGGGAACAACATGACGAGCACAACTACTCGAAGGAAGAAGGAGAGGGCCTCGCGGGCCCTACGGATGGTCTGATACAACGCCCGCTGCTCATTCGGGAAGCCAGGATCATAGGGCCACATGTCCGCGAGGGCATTGTTGTTCGCTTGTTCACCGGTGCTCGTTGAGGAGACGGAGGTTCCAACACAGGTCCTCTTACGCTGGTAGCTGTTCCGCCATTAGGGCGTCGAAGTGCGGCCGCACCTGCTCTATGGTGAACACGACATGAACCGGCTTGGAAAGTGGCGCCGGCTCCTGCTCGGAAGCTACGTCCATCGTCTAACTGTCGTCGCTCAGCTCGGCGATCTCACTGGCGAGCCAGCACGTCCGGCTCCTGGACCAACCCACTGCCAAGCATGAGTCTGACTGCCCTGGCCCACCCAGACCGCCACCCTTGCCCGCGCGCGCTTTTCGCCCAAAACGGTCAGCGCCGCCCGCCCCGCTTCCCGGTGCAGGCGATTGCTCCGCCTTCAAACAACATAAGTGCCGTTCGTTCGTCCATCTGCCTCCCACATTAATGATACGCGGTTGTCGAGGCGGCTACTTCGGCGCCACATGTCCGTCCCTCCGCCGCCCACCATTGCTATATAAACTGCTGCACCGTCCATAGCCGCAGTCATCTGCCTCCGTTCCCTTTCTCCTGCCCACACCACTACTGCCCACCATGGCCTCCTCGCGCTCTAGCGCTCTTCGGGACAGGCGGACGATGGACCACAAGGAGATGGCAGCCATTGCTGCCGACTGGCTGGCCGGCAGGCAGCCAGAGGACGACGACGTCCCAATGGAGAACATGGTAGTTGACGATCTGGCGCCAACCCCCTCCTCCGCGCCATCCTCGCCGGTGCATTGCACCATGACCATCGGCAAGGCCCGTGCCAAATACATGGATATGATGAGGCAGAAGCATGAGGAGCAGTTCTAGGAGGCTCAGGCCGACGCCGCCTAGAACCACCATCTCCTCCAGGGGCACCTGCAGGCGGAGGAGCAGATCGCCGCGAGTTGGCAGAGTAGGAGGCGCTGCTCGACTCGTACCGCTCCGCCTGCGAGGGCCGCCTCGAGCGCTGGCGGTACCGCATGCGGGTGGTGGAGGCTGCGGCCGCCTACAAAGAGGGCGATGAAGCGGGCGAGGCGCTGTTTGGCATGACCGAGGATGAGGCAGAGGACAATGCCGGTTCCGACGAGTCCCCGCTCCGCTGGCATCGACGAGGCCCTGCTCCGCCAAGGCCCCGCCCCGCCAACAACAAGGTAGAGGACATCACCAGCATAGCCGAGGCCCCACCCTGCCGGCAACGAGGGGGAGGATTTCCCCCGCTCTGCCGAGGCGCCGCCCCACCGGCAACGAGACAGAGGACATCACCGGCTCTGCCAAGGCCCCGCCCTGCTGGCACCGAGGTAGAGGCCCTACTCCACCGAGGTCCCGCCCCACCAACAACGAGGCAGAGGACATCGCCGGCTCAGTCGAGGCCCCACCCAGCCGGCAACGAGGGGGAGGATTTCCCCCGCTCCACCGAGGCGCCGGCCTGCCGACAACGAGACAGAGGACATAGTCGGCTCCGTCGAGGCCCCGCCCCGCTGCCAATGAGGCCGCGCCACACAAAAAACGAGGAAGAGTAGACATGGTAGGTCGCCGCCGCTCGGGTCCAAGTAAGGCCACCACTGCTACCCTCCAGTTGAAGCCAAGCTAGGTGGGTTGACCATTGATGGCCTATTAGGTTCTTGGCGGCGACGTGGAGTCGGAGAGCTATGTTGGAGAAGGACGCTGCTTCTACTTAACTGCTGATGCACTTGGCTGACTAACACGTGGGCCCAACAGGCATCTGGGCCACATGTCAGTTATGCAACTGCACCTGTAGTTAAGTCACTGAAGCTCAGTCTGCTGGAGAAGAACCTTTTGTTCGGCTCAGCCGAACACAGGTGGGTAGCTTCGGTTAATTAATTATACCTCTAGCGCACCCCTTTTTAGTTGAAGAATGTATGAAATGTAATGAAATCCGGCATGTTTATATGAAATCCGACCGTGTATGAATGAATTTATTTTGATTAGTTCAAATTCTTGTATCACTAGCATTGGATGAACATGCAAAACAATACGTACTAGCATTATTCCCAGGGTGATCACCTCGTTTGCAGCAGTTTCACATGTACTCCCTCCGGTCCTTTCTAGTCTGCGTACAAGTTTTGTCTGCAGTCAAAGTATCTCTACTTTGACCAATCTTATAGAAAAAAGTATGCACTTTCACAATGTGCAAAGTAAAAAGGAACAGAAGGAGTACAAAGAGTTTGAGCAGCTTTTTAGCGTTCCTGTACATTGCAATCAAACACACATGCCTGGAAATTCATAGAGAACATTCAAAACAATCGATGATTATGCATCTCAGCTAGGCTGGACCAAAAGCTCGTAGCTCGCGAGCTTAATGAGCGCTCGATAGTTCGGCTCGTTAAGCTCGTAGCTCGCTTCTTAATGAACAGAGCCAATCATTGATTTTAGCTCGTTAAGCTTAATGAGCTTAACGAGCGAGCTAACGAGTTTCACGAGTAGCTCGTTAAGCTCGTTAGTAACAACACAACATATATTTTCATATTACGTGACAAACTTTTTGTAGCACCTTAGCCCATCTATTTAATCTAATCGACATATGAGGCAACATACAACTTCATTTCTTTTCTTAGTCATAATATTTTATCTTGAAAACCATACCTACACATTCATCATGTATATCGTAACACATTATAATCTGTTAACAAGCACTCGCGAGCGCTCACGAGCTTAACGAGCTTCGAACGAGCCGAGCCGAGCAGGGTTTTCTGCTCGTTAATCTTAACGAGCTTAACGAGCCCAGCCTTAACGAGCACGAGCTTAATGACTACGAGCTTAACGAGTCGAGCTGGTCGTTAGTCCAGCCCTGATCTCAGCGATTCACATGTCAGAGCCAATATTTACTTCACAACTAAAGAATAAAGAAAAATCGATTGACGTTGCTAACAGCAAAGGGCATCCCATTTGAAAATATCAAACACATGTCTTCTTGCTACATTAATGAGCAAAATTTGACAAGGTTGTCCCATTCCAAAATATCAAATGCCTACGATTGTGGAATGGGTCGGGTTTTCCATCAGTTCGGACATTGACATGGCACCTCGTGCTAAATAAACTAGCTGTTCTTTTTGTGTAGTTCCACCAAAATCAACCAAATTTGCGTGTAGCCTATATGATTTTGCCCTTATATGTTGCAACACCTTGAACTTATCGGCACCTCCTTTCTTGTGGTGGAAATGAATGATTCGGTGTATTCATGAACATTTTGTGCAGTTCCCATTGAAATTAAGCTGAGCACCCCTATTTGCACAAATACAAAAAAAGTGATTAGTATAAAGCAAACTGTACTATGAATTTACAGTTTAAACAGGCACCTACATGGTCCATGTAGAGCACACTTTTAGAAAAATGGAACTCACTGGAAAGAATCCTAGAACAACATTGTACTTGCGCATCACAGCAACAAAATAGAGATCCGTCAGTCCTTCTGAGCTGAAGTTAGTTTGGTCTTGTGGGGAGTAATGTAACCATCCTTCAACCGCTCCTTCTGATGAGAAGATAGACATGGCTTCTTCATCCTGGCATAATCAGAACTAGTCACTTCACATACTCCATATTCTTCTTTAGAGGAGGATGGTCTTGTTGTGCAAAGACAAGAGGACAACTAAATGCGAGCATCCATGTTTTCTCGAAAAAAAGGGAACGAAAAATTTAAAACATCACATATGAAGCACTTCTCAAGGACAATACCACTTTCTCATGATAGTATATAAATAGTAGCACAACACCAATAGAGATGACAAATCTCAATCATATGGATGAAATCCGTCGGCGAGTACCAATCTTTGTCAGGAGGCTTTATTGTGTAGAGCATATAGATGAAGCACTTCTCCGGAACCATCTGTTGCTATCTACTGTGGTGGCCATGCTTAGTATATACTCCTCGATTAGTTTAATGTTTCCAACATCTTCTTGTGCAGTTCCACTAAAATATATGGTATCTTCAAAGAAGATCCCTGTTTGCACAAGTAGAGATAATTACATATTACATTAAGAGTGGCATCAAATCAGTGACAAAACAATTGCTTGTTCCGGCCATAGCAATAAATTAAGATGCAACACTATATTATTACTTGTGCCATCACAGTTCCAGTGCTTCATTACAACACCGGGAGTTGATTTTTGTTTTTCTTCCGCTTGTTCTTCCCCTTCATCACTTGATTCAATAACAGACAAGCTTCGCCTTCAATGTAAGATTTGGCATGTCAATTAGGGAGCACAAGTATAGCACTAAACAATGACATTAATTTTCTGATGAAAGTGGCAAAATTCAGGCCAACAGTTGTGAAATATCCTTATCTTACCTCAATGGGATATTATGGTGCACATACATATTGGAAGCCTTGTCTCCATTTGTGCAGTTCACTAAAATCAGGCAACATTACCGTACAAGTAGCACAACATATGAAAGCACATTGCAGAATCATGTGAAAGAAGGCTAGTACTGACCTCTCATGACGCGGAATTCAAACAACTCACAAGAAGAAGATATGAACCAAATTTGCCAACATGGATAGGAAGTAAGATCTCCTCTTGTGCAGTTCCACTAAAATCAAGCAATCAGGCAACATTGTCGGTGTGACATTTTGGTTGAACTGCACAAAACACCCTTAAAACAAATGTCTTTTGTGCAGTGCAACAAAATGTCACAATATCAACGAGGTGAAGATAACCCTGTTACATAGAGGTGCAAAGCAAACAACTAGTGGTCAATAAGGGTGGATGACACAGAAGCCAACAAAAAGAAGCATCTAACTTATCTAAATGGGAAAGAAAGCAAGGCAGTAGCATTTCTCAAACAGTGGCATTGATTAATTATATTAACAATAAAATTTGTTAAACATGTAATTTGCTTTTAACTGTGGCATTGCATCAACTTTCCAGCGGCATTATTAGGGGGTGTTTGTCTACAAGGACATATTGGTGTAGGGACTAAAAAAATTCCGTGTCAGTCCCATCTAAACCAAACAGGAGGGACTTTTAGGGACTAAAAGTGGGCATTTGGGACTAAAGAAAGAAGACCCCGAGGGAGTCTCTTTTTGGGACTTTTTCCAACAGTTGCCCCTACCCCGCATCGCACCTTGTCTCTATGAGTTCATTACTAGGGGTAACATGGTCTTTTAGCATGTCATTTAATAACCTCTAGTCCATGTTTAGTCCATGGAACCAAGCATGTAGGGACTAGGGAGTTTTTAACCAAACAGGGCCTTAGATTAACAACAGCTAAAGAGTTGCACGGGACAGTGGACGCACCAGCACCATGTGCATCTACCGATGTACTCCCTTCGTCTGAAAATTCTTGTCATCAAAATGGATAAAAGGGGATGCATCTAGACATATTTTAGTTATAGATACATCTTTTTTAATCTATTTTGATGACAAGTATTTTTGGACGGAGGGGGTATGAAGGGGTGATGCACAGTCTGTTGCAACAAAGAACAAACAACCAAGGAGCATATTTGTGTTGGTCCTAGTTTTGTTATCTTTAGACACCTTTCCCTATGTGAGCGTAACAAATCTAGTCCTGCTCAAACTCTACAACCTTGTCCCCCAAAACAAAAGATCAGTTCGTTACAGATACACGTACTGCGTTTGTCATTGTTTTCCCTTTTCGACCAACGTAGGTGCTGGATAGCCAGTCTGTACTAGTACTTTCCCCCTTCCTTTCCTTTTTGAACCATGTCCTAGATTCATGCTATACAACTTTCCCCCATTCCTTTCCTCTTTGAACCACGTCTTAGATTCACGCTATACAACTTTCCCCACTACTTTCCCCCTTCCTTTCCTTTTTTAACCACGTCCTAGATTCATGCTATACAACTTTCCCCACTACTTTCCCCCATTCCTTTCCTCTTTGAACCACCTCCTATATTCATGCTATACAACTTTCCCCACTACTTTCCTGTTTGATCCAACACCTAGATTAGAGTGCAGAAGCGGAAAAAGCCCACATGCAGCTAGAGCAATGCATGTGGAATAAGTAAATTATACCTTAAGGTTCTTGGGGTGTGGTTCGGTGGGCGACCAGAGGCTGTTCGACCCACACTATGTACAACAGCGAAGAAGAAGGGGTCGGAGGCCTTCCCACGCCGCTGCTAGGTGAATGTGAACAGCTGCGCTGGTAGTGGATTCCCTCCCTCGCCGACGGTGACAGTGTTAAGCCTCCTTCCTTCCCGGCGGATGGATCCTGCCAGCTCTTTGACCAGCAGTGAGGGAAGAGAGAGAGGCCAACGAAGTCTTGTTTAGATCTGGAGAGGGTGAGAGAGTGTGAAGAGAGCAACTACAAGCGTTGAGGCTCCAGCGTGTACATATATACTGGAGGGAGAGAGAGAGAGTGTGAAGAGTGCAAACCCTAGAAAACAAGCGCTGAGGCTGCAGCTTACACATGATGAGGTGATTACACAATCACTACGAGATCGTATAGCTCTGTATCCATCCATTTTGACCAGTCAAAGAATCCTCCTGGCACCGCCCCAGATCACTTTCTCTCTTTGTCATGCGGGGCCTACCTGTCATTGGGTGGAAGAAAGAAGTCAAACAAAAACAAAATTATGCTCAAGTGTAGTTATCGAACCCGAGACGTCAAGTTTGATGAGGGAACAGGCTAACCAGCTACACAATACTCCCGTTATGCTTAACAGAAAATAACCTTCTATACATTCCTGCATTCGTGTGACAAGCATGCCATTTTTTTGCATGGGAGTCATTGGGATTTAAATCATAATCGTGTCATGTGGCTTTGGTGGTAAGACTATCCATAGTGGGAGTAACATAGGTGGTAACATCACACATCTTTAGGCAAAATAGATGATGTGGCAAGTAATTAATGAGGAAAGAGAGGCATGTGGTAACATATCTAGTTACTGTAACATCACACATACCAAGACAAAATGAGTCTACAATCTAATAAATGAAGTGTTGCATGATACCACACAATTTTACTCCCCACTATAGAGGTAGTAACATGGACTAGTAACATATGCATGTTACTAGTCTAAGTTACTATCCATTGTGACTAGTCTAAGGTGTTTTGGGATTTAAAGCAGTGTTGGTAGTACAGAAATAATGCAGCCTTAGTCACCTTACCTCTCTCCACGTAGTATGTTGGGTCCCACCAGTGAGAGGGAGAAACAAACAAATTAATAAGAAAAATTAAAAGCACCAGTGGTATATCTTACCTGACACATCTCGCTACTGCTCATGAACACTGTCCAATTGATCCCTTTGTTCGCTCACGTACTATTTTAAGTGAATCCTTATTATAACATGCACACAATTTTGGGCACTTGTATTCGACCTAAGTCAGTGTGCCACCATATCTCGTACTACTCCCTCTGTCTAGGTGTAATAAGTCACGTTAGATGGTGTAGCGGGACCAAGGTGCAAGCAGATTGGAGGAGAAGGAGAAACTTGACTGGTCCTTCCTCCAATCAAAGCCCTGATTTCTATCTCTAAATGCAACAATTAATCCAAACAACTAAGAGATGCCGTTTTAGCTACCATACATGGCCACGTATTAACTCGCATGCAAGCCGACTTTGATTTCTTGACTAATCAATGCATAGTTGCGCTCCATGCGTTGGGTTTCCGGGGGAGATAATAAGGCAGAGTAAGGAGCATTTGGTTACATTGCTTAGGCTGGTCATAGTGGTGAGTAACTTGTACTAGGAACATGCATATGTTACTAGTCTATGTTACTACTACGCGAAGTTTGCCGTCGGAAGCGAGCCAATCTGGCTCTCCTGAGCTAGCAAGGTTTTTCTAGCCCACCCAAGCTACCTGGCCCACAAAAGCTAACATATTTTATCAGTTCCAAATGCCTAAGCTTGCCCGGCTAGGCTATAAGCTGTTCTTGCTAAGGATCCAAACGCTCCCTAAGTAACAACGCTCGCTAGCAACAAGGCCAGGAGGGGATTGAGATGCGAAGTTAATGGACGACGCCTAAACATTTTGGGAATATCTGATTTCCATAAGATGAATTAACACCTAGACGGAGGGAGTACTACTCCTTAGTCCAGGATTGATGGAATATTCGTCACCTCTTCTCTTCTTGTACGTACTCCATTTGTATCTCACTTCCCGTGGCTTCGCACTCGCACGATTTTCCTATTCTATGAATCTATGTCTGCGTGTGTGTGTGTGTGTTTGTGTGTGTCTGTTTAACAGCATGTGTGTGTTAGAGAGAGTGACACATCGACCTACTCCTATAGAGAGATGATGTGTAGTGTACGATTTAGCCGCGCGAATCGGTGCATCCTCTCGTTTCTGGGCGTCGGTCGGGACAGACGGACAGTTGCCATGCCCGCTCCTGACCAGCCTAACCCACCCAAAGCCCCTCCATCGCCCGCACGCGCTTCCCGCCCGAAACGGTCAGCGCCGCTCAAAAGAATCGGTGCCGCATTCATGCCCGGGCAGAGCGAACACAACCTCTCACTGGCCCCTACCTTGAAGGGAGAAGCGGATTCAAGAGTGATGGTTGCTTCGTCCGCGCAACTTACTGCTGGGTCTATGTGATTTGACGGCTCATTGGTCATTATTACTGAGGTGGCAGGACTGCTGGATGTCCCACGCTTTAGGCGAAAGGAGGTACTACTAGATTACAATTTTCTCCATTCTTACAGTAGAGGAGTGCGAGAGCAGTGAAAACACGCAGGCTCAGTGATTACATGGCCCACCTCACACTATCACCATATTTTTTGGACACCGTGCGACACCTAACTCTTTACATAGTACTAGTATAGTATGTACTATAATTTATCAGTGAGATAATTTTGTACAATGCTAAGAAGCTTCGAGCTTCTGTTTCATGTATCTTGTGTCCAAGGTTGCCCGTTGCAACATTTCATCAAATACAAAGGAGACTAACATGCATGCTATAGCATCTCAATGATTGACAAATCATATCCAATATGTACTCCCTCCGTTCCAAAATAAGTGTCTCAACTTTATGCAAACTTTAATACAAAGTTGTACTACTACTAAAGTTGACACTTATTTTGGAACAGAGAGAGCTAAAGAAAAAAAACGATCCATGTAGTCCCTAGCCCTTGAACCGTCAACCCTAACCAGGCTTTAATTTGCTCGCAACGTTGGATCTTCCCAAGAAATGAAGTTTGCAACCCTTTAACCATCAGATCATTTTGTGCAGTTTCACCAAAATCGAGATGAGCATCCCTGTGGCAAAGAAGTTGAAGAAGCATGATTAGAATAAGATTACTGGGACTAGTTGATGAGACATAAACTCATCACAAATACAGTATGTAGAAGTCAGTAGAGGTATGTGCGGGGCAAAGAAGTAGAGAAATATCCACGTGGAGTGATGTGGGTAGCTGGGGCAGTGGTGCAAGCCGGCTGCAAAGGGAGTTGTACCTGAGGGATGTCGGGGCGTAGCTCAACCTAGAGGAGGGCGGCGGGAGGTGGCAACTGCCCACGTCGCGGCAGTGAGCAAGGGACGAAGGCAACCTCACTGGCTTTGTGAGAGAGAACGGCGGGGACACCTGATCGGGACGTGCCGACAGTAGGTTTTTGCCGTCGGTGACGGCGACCGCATCTACACTAAGCATCCACCCCTTCCCCCGGCGGGCGTGATTCACCGGGATGTTAGAGATGTGGCCACAGTCGTTTTGTGCGAGAGAGTGTGAAGAGGGCAACCCCAGCAAGCAACCGTGTAGGCTCGTCCTGACCATGTATATAGTGGAGCGGTTTCCTTTTCTCTCCATATGAATCTATTATATTGCATACATGCCAGTGAAGAAAAAAAATATATTTATAAATGACGCGGCACCTACTACTCGTTCTCCTATAAACCTTGCACTTGGCATCTCCAAAATATTAACCTTGTGATTGGCTCTTCACCTCTTCGGGAAGTCGAGCAATAATGGTACTGCAGTATATATTGTTCTGGCTATATGAGATCGAATGAATTGCTACATGTCCACCACGTGGGCGAGGCTCGAGGGGCAAGGGAGAGTGCGTACTATTATGTCCCTTTCAATATGGACTACATACAGAGAAAAATGAGTGAATCTACACTCTAAAATACGTCTATATACATCAGTGTTTGGAGTATGTACTAGTAGTTCATATTGAAATATACTAAAGGACATATATATTCCAAAGAATATGATAATCTCTCTAAGCAAGGTAGGGACGAGGAGTAAACGGAGGGATTAGTAAAAATTTCTCCTCGTCCTGCGAGCCACCGCGCGCGTGGGCGAGGGAGCAGGCGTAAGGCGTACAATACTACTAGTAAGCAAGCTTCACCTCATCCTACGAGCCACCGCGCCCGTGGGCGGGGGAGATGGTGTACTAAGCAAGATTCTCCTCGTTCTGTGAGTTGACGGGACACATCAAAAGTACTCCAGTGTATAGAGCCTTGCCTCTAAGGTAGGCCCCACATGGTTTGCCTCTTTTTTAACATAACGCGTCAAGTCGCAATTACCACGTCGGCTGCCTTTTTGTACAGAAATGAGCTCCACCGTGTACCCACGTGGGTGTCGGCGTTCTGGAATTGGGGGTATCCAGCCCTGCCTGCCTGAGGCCCACCACGTGACTCAATCAACAGCGCGGTACGACCCAACTTCAACATCGACAGCTCAAGACCCTCACGAGGGGCCAAGCCTCATGAGGCGGACGACGCCAAGACCCCCGAGGGGATCGGCCTCCTCAGGCTGGCACCCGAGGGGTGGAGAGTTCTATGCAAGGTGCACCTCATGAGGCTCAGCTCATGTGAGTGAGGGAGTCCTGGATTAGGGGGTATCCGGACAGCCGGACTATATGCTTTGGCCGGACTGTTGGACCATGAAGATACAAGACTCAAGACTTCGTCCTGTGTCCGGATGGGACTCTCCTTTGCGTGGAAGACAAGCTTGGCGATCCGGATATTAAATTTCCTTCTTTGTAACCAACTCCATGTAAACCCTAGCCCCCTCCGGTGTCTATATAAACTGGAGGGTTTAGTCCTTAGAGGGACGATCACAATCATAATCATCATAGGCTAGCTTCTAGGGTTTAGCCTCTATGATCTGGTGGTAGATCAACTCTTGTAATACCCATATCATCAATATCAATCAAGCAGGAAGTAGGGTTTTACCTCCATCGAGAGGGCCTGAACCTGGGTAAAACATCGTGTCCCTTGCCTCCTGTTACCATTAGCCTTAGACGCACAGATCGGGACCCCTTACCCGAGATTCACCGGTTTTGACACTGACATTGGTGCTTTCATTGAGAGTTCCTCTGTGTCGTCGCTGCAAGGCTTGATGGCTCCTCCAATCATCAACAATAACATGGTCCAGGGTGAGAATTTTCTCCCCGGACAGATCTTCGTGTTCGGCAGCTTCGCACTGCGGGCCAATTCACTTGGCCCTCTGGAGCAGATCGACAGCTACGTCCCTGGCCACCAGAACAGGTTCAGAAACTTGAACTACACGGCCGATATCCGTGGAGACTTGATCTTCAATCGATTCGGGCCTGTGCCAAGAGCACCAGACAGTCACGACGAGCATGGCCTAAACCTGCTGTTGGACAATGCTCGGGATATCGCCCCTACAGGAGCCCCGGACCTAAATCTGGAGCAGATTGCATCGTCCGAGGACAGGTGGATGGACCCCGCCCCCGAGGCCGCACACTCATCGGCGGTAGAGCCAAACACAGACTTCACCCCCAAGGAGGCCTGTGACACTGGACCCCCGGACTCGTATCAGGTTGTAGGTTCCAGTCCGCGCACCTCCAAGCCGCCGAATCTGGTTGGGCTCCGATAATGGAGTTCACCGCTGCGGATATCTTCCAGCACTCGCCCTTTGGCGACATGCTGAACTCTTTAAAGTCCCTCTCTTTGTCAGGAGAATCTCGACCGAACTATGTCCGGCTCGAGTGGGAAGCAGGTGACGAAGGAATTCATTACCCACCCACCACCCACTTCATAGCCACTGTCGACGATGTATCAGACATGCTTGACTTCGACTCTGATGATACCGACGGTATGGACATCGGCGCAGGGGACGATTCAGAACCAACGGGGCGCTGGACTGCTACCTCGTCATACGATATATACATGGTGGATACGCCTAAGGAGGACGACGGCGATAACCCGGAAGACAAAACCCCCGGGCAAAAGCCAAAACGATGGCGCAGACGCCGCTCCAAGTCCAGCAACAGTAAAAATAGCGATAAGAGCGCCAAAAAGATCGACACCCCAGTCAACTCCGAAGGCAAAAACGACCATATGGACCTAGCAATGGAGCAGGATGAGCCAGGTCACGCTGAACACAACTCGGAGCAGACGCCCGATCACAATGATCCCGAGGGATGAATTCATCAAACCGCCCCGGGACAAGAACAGTCCGGATGACGATGCATTCATCATCCCGGAAACACACTTGGAACGAGATAACCTCCACAGAAGGCTTATGGCCACTGTGAGAAGTCTAAAGAAGCAGAAGCATCGGCTAAAGGCCGCATAGGAAATGCTCAATCGTAGATGGAATAAAGTGTTAGACACTGAAGAAAAGTACGACGACGATCGCCATACAAAGAGCTATCCAAAACGCAAGCTGCTGCCAGAATTCGACGACGAGGCCATTCCACCAAAGAACAACACGGCTAGGAGGCCGGACAAACCATTTCATAACTGCAACAGAGCAGCTACCGACGCTGCACACGATTTACGCGAGCTCCTGGATAAAAAAGCCGAGGTGGCTAGGTCCATCTATGGATCTAAAGGACACACCCCGATGCAGGACTATGGTCACCAAAACGATCATACCGATCGGATACCAGTTCGGAATCAGCACCGGACACAACAACAGCTGACGGCATGCCACAACACGTCCAGATACAGAGGGGCTGCTAACCCCCTGTGCTTCACCGAAGAGGTATTGGACCATGAATTTCCATAGGGTTTTAAACCTGTGAACATAGAGGCATACGACGGAACGACAGACCCAGGGGTCTGGATCGAGGATTTTATCCTGTGAACATAGAGGCATATGACGGAACAACAGACCCAATGTCTTACACTTTTACTATCCATCGCACGCTTACGCAATACTCCTCCACATGAGTTTTTCTTTTTATAGACACCATTCGTGCGATACCCTTCCAGGACACGGCACAATGGAGACAAAGGCGTAGACATGCAGCCGGGCCCCGCTCAAAGGTTTCTCTTTAGATTAAGCCCCTGTGTAAACCTTTTTTATTGTCTCTTGTTGTTTACACATCCCATGGGTACTATACCCACAGAGGGTACTGCCGTTATTGGCATTTCGCCACGACAGACTAATGCACGTACCTGGAAATACAGGTTTCATAATGAAAGGGCATTCTTCGGCCCACTTTATGTTACAAAGTCCGAATACCTTCGGGAGTGTTCGGCGTCACGAGTTTGGCCTTATATGCATCAACTCCGAATCATGTCTTTGGTCAAATGTTGGGATTGCCCGGCTCCTGGGTTTGCCGCCTTACGTTCCGTTCTTATCGGCTAAGGCGGCCAAAGGAGAACTACTGCGATTGTGCCCTGGTTATTCCGGATGAGCACCTCAGTAGAGAAAGCCGAAAAGTGACTGTCATGATACAGCGAGAGACTGTTCAACCACTCGAAGACTTATTAGAATCTTTAGGATTCCACCGCATTAACGAAGGACCATTTTCCGGTCATGTACACATGCACCCGTATTCGGATGCACGCGAAGGTACCAGGGGCTATATAGTAGCCCCACCGTCAAACTCCTATGGCTAAGTGAAAGTGTTATAGCTATATAGTCCGGTTGCCTAGTTCGACGTGCGATCACCTCCTTAATGGACCAAGACGTAGGATCAAGTGTGATTACGCATATTTTTCACGAACACCCCCGCATTGTATGCGTGGGGGCTGAAGCCAATGACCGCTAACTTTCAGATTACACATATACATAAAAACAGCCACACAGGAGGCACAATAATACTTTCGGGCAAAAAGTATAAAAATAGCCTCGTAATCAAAATAACATTGTTTTTACAATGACACGATTTGTCACTCGAACATGACATTCTTCGAGCACCGTGCCTCTATTAAGCGAGCACCTTCTGTTACCTGCTCCAAGTAGTGCTCGATCGGATCCTGGCCTCCCGCCGGATTCTGGGTCGCAATGATGGTGGCCTCCATATCTGTCCAATATGCTTTAACGCGGGCAAGCACCATACGTGCACCCTCTATACACGCCGACCTCCTCATGGCATCGATCTGTGATACGGCACCGAGGAATTGTTGCACCAAACCAAAATAACTATCCGGCTTAGGCCCCTTCGGCCAAAGATGGTCTATTACAGACCGCATTGCAAGATCGGACAACCTATGAAGCTCAGCCACAGCAACCATCTTCTCACTCAACGGCAATGGGCGCGCGGGAGCATTGAATTGCAACCAGAACAACTTCTCCACTTCTTTATCACCTTGATCCTTGAAAAACTTGGCCGCATCAGCCGTACTCTTTGCCAAGTCCGCATATGCGTCTGCAGGGCTCCAGCGTCGATTTAGGGGAGCATACTTCGGATCTAAAAACTTCATCCGCAATAAGTATGGGTTTCCAGCCGCGATTTATCCGGCCTGACGAAGCTCCTCCTACGCATCCCTACTTTCAGACCGCGTCTCCTTGGCCGCATCAAGTGCCTTCTTCAGGTCAGCCAAGTTCACCTGATTCTCCTTCTCAAGGAGCTCATACCGGTTGGCAGCATTTTTCAGCTCCACAGCCATCTCGGCTATTTTGTCTTCGCTTTGGCGATGAGCAGCTTGTTCGGCTCTCAACTCTTCGGCCACCTTTAGGGCAGCCGCATTGCTAGCCCGAGCTTGTTCCTTGGCCTGGGCAAGTTTCGCCCTCAGGGCTTTTGCGGCAGCAGCACCATCTGCAGGCCACGCATATCACATCAATATTATATTCCTTTCAATTTTTCCTACAAAAGGAAAGCAGAGCACATACCTTGTGACTCGTGAAGCCGCTCGTTCACAAGCGTGATGTCCGCATCAATAACTCCAATCTGCCTCCTCAGTTTGGAAACCTCAACGGACTGGTCAGGTACCAGATCCTTCGACACCTGCGCATAAGTACAACGCGATCATTACTTAAAATGTGATCCTCCATTTGCCGCCTAGGGCTGGCAACCAAAGTCTCAGGGGCTACTATCCATATGGAGCACACCTAGTGCGCGTGCGTCGCAGTCAAAAATTATGCATTATATACCTCAAAGCCTCTGAGCAGGCTCGTAAAAGCTTCATTCAACCCGCTGGTGGCGGATGAAATCTTCTCAAGCACCGTGCTCATTAACGAACGATGCTCCTCCGGGAGAGCAGCTCGCTCCAGAAGGCTCGTCAGTGTGTCCGGCCGGACATCAAACAATGCCGGACCCTTCTTATCGCCCCCCGTGGGAGCCGAACGCTCCGGGCTCAGGGCGTCCAAAGAAGCTTCTGGTTTCGGCAAATCTGGACTCCTCCGTGACAACACCTCGGGGTCGTCCGCCTCATGAGGCGGAGAGGTTGGAGGGGTCTCACTCTCCATCATCTCCGGAAGAAGATCCCCCGACGACGAACTCTGTCGAGAAGAGCTGCTAGCCGGACTGCAAAGAATGGATCCGGGTTATTATTTTTGGAAAAGGAAGGAATACCTTCATATTTACGAATAACTTACAGCTCGGCTGAGGGCTGGCCCATTGACGGGCATGGCACGGTGAGGACGCCCTTTGAGGCAGGACCCCATGGTGAAGCTTTCTTCCCTTGTCTGGGCACCTCCGCCTCCAAGTCTCCGAAGGCGACCCTCTTCTTCCCGCGAGGGGAGGAGGCCTTAGATTCCCCTCCCCGACTATCCTCCTTCGGGGAGGTAGCAATTCCCCTGGTTTGGATGCGCAATGTACGAAGTTCCGCTTCTCTGTTCTTCCCCTCGTCTTTCCCTAAGGGCATTTTGCTAAGCACCCGGCCAAGCATCTTGGCTATGGTGGGACTGGGCGAACCTTCGGGAAGTGGCGCCAGACACCTGATTCTCTCCGCCTTGCTAAGCCATTCCTGGCCACGGAGGATTTCCAGAATAATGATTATGATAAATATTAACGAGGTGTTCGGTTTTGGGGTTACTTACTTGGGTATCTGGGCGATTGCAGCTCAGGCCCGCATCCTCGGTGGTGTCTGGACACTTTACTTGTGGTCCGAAGAATAATTTACACATCCCTTCGAGCGTCAGGCCGAAGAAGTGCAGAATAGTCCGCGGACCCTCCGGATTGAACTCCCACATCCGGAGAGGCCGGCGTTTGCACGGCAACATCTGTCGGATTAGCATTACCTGAATTACGCTGACAAGGCTAATGTCCCTCTCAAGAAGCTCCCGGATACGGCTCTGCAATGTTGGCACATCGCTAGCAGACCCCAATCCGTCCTACATTGGTCCATGACGCCAGCTGTGATGGAGGGCCCGAACGGAAGTCGGTGGCTGATACGTCTCCGTCGTATCTATAATTTTTGATTGTTCCATGCCAATATTATTCAACTTTCATATACTTTTGGCAACTTTTTATACTAATTTTTGGGACTAACATATTGATCCAGTGCCCAGTGCCAGTTCCTGTTTGTTGCATGTTTTTTGTTTCGCAGAAACCCAATATCAAATGGAGTCCAAACGGGATAAAAATGGACGGAGAATTATTTTGGAATATTTGTGATTTTTGGGAAGTAAAATCAACGTGAGACGGTGCCCGAGGGGGCCAGGAGATAGGGGGGCACGCCCCAGGGAGGCAGGCGCGCACTGGACTCTCCTGCCCCCCCCCGTAAGGCGGTTGACGCTCTTCTTTTGCCGCAAGAACTCTAATTTTATGAGAAAGATCTGGGGGAAGATTCACCCCAATTAGAGTTACAGATCTCCGGATATAAAAGAAACGGTGAAGGGGAAGAATCTGAGAACGCAGAAACAGAGAGATAGATCCAATCTCGGAGGGGCTCTCGCCCCTCCCACGCCATGGGAGCCAAGGACTAGAGGGTACACCCTTCTCCCATCTATGGAGGAGGTCTAGGAAGAAGAAGAAGAAGAAGGGGGGCTCTCTCCCCCTTGCTTCCGGTGGCGCCGGAACACCGCCGGGGGCCATCATCATCACCGTGATCTTCACCAACACCGCCGTCATCTTCACCAACATCTCCATCACCTTCCCCCATCTATATCCAGTGGTCCACTCTCCCGCAACCCGCTGTACCCTCTACTTGAACATGGTGCTTTATGCTTCATATTATTTTCCAATGATGTGTTGCCATCCTATGATGTCTGAGTAGATATTCGTTGTCCTATCGGTGATTGATGAATTGCTATGATTGGTTTGAGTTGCATGTTTTATTATTGGTTCTGTCCTATTGTGCCCTCCGTGTCGCACAAGCATGAGGGATTCCCACTGTAGGGTTTGCAATATGTTTATCATTTGCTTATGGTGGGTGGTGTGAGTGACAGAAGCACAGACCCGAGTAAGTAGGTTGTTTGCGTATGGGATAAAGGGGACTTGATACTTTAATGCTATGGTTGGGTTTTACCTTAATGAATCTTTAGTATTTGCGGATGATTGCTAGAGTTCCAATCATAAGTGCATATGATCCAAGTAGAGAAAGTATGTTAGCTTATGCCTCCCCCTCAAATAGAATTGCAATAGTGATTACCGGTCTAGTAACATAGTCAATTGCTTAGGGACAATTCCACAACTCCTACCACCACTTTTCCACACTCGCTTTATTTACTTTATTGCATCTTTATCTAAACAGCTCCTACTTTTTATTTACGTGTTCTTTATTATCTTGCAAACCTATCCAATCACACCTACAAAGTACTTCTAGTTTCATACTTGTTCTAGGTAAAGCGAACGTCAAGCGTGCGTAGACTCGTATTAGTGGCCGATAGGACTTGAGAGAGTATTTGTTCTACCTTTAGCTCCTCGTTGGGTTCGACACTCTTACTTACCGAAAGAGGCTACAACTATCCCGTATACTTGCGGGTTATCAAGACCTTTTTCTATCGTCGTTGCCGGGGAGTCATAGCGTGGGGTGAATATTCTCGTGTGTGCTTGTTTGCTTTATCACTAAGTAATTTTTATTTGCTGTTCTAAGTTGTTCTCTATATTTAGTTATGGATATGGAACACGAAATACCAAAAAAATTAGGTGTAGATGCTACTCATGGAGATGGGGAACCTCCTAAAACCCTCGATGCTCATTATGTGAAAGAAATTATGTACTACTTTAATAATCCTGAGAAAACCCCATTCCGTTGTGTTATGGGAGACACGTTGGATCAACGTGAATACTTTTGGGGTTATTGCTTGACACAAAAAGGGAAACTATTATGGGATCAAATTTCTATGTTGCATTGGTATGCTCGTCAATTATGCGTGATACATGATTATACTTGTTGCTCTAGGATGAAGGCTCCACACATTCCCTTTTCATGCAAATTCAATGATAATGAAACCTTAGCTTCTTATGCTAATGGTATCTTTGATTACTATGATGTGGAACAAATAGAAGAATTTGTTTCTTTTATGGGTGCTTATGAGGTTGAATCTATGTTTAAAGCGTTTGATGATTTTGATGATTCAGTTATAGACCAGAAAATCTTGCTATACTTAGATATTGCTATGAAAATTATGAATACAGTTACTATATTAATGCATTTATTGAGAAAGTCTCCGCTGTCCAAGAAGAGACTAATATTTTGCAGGAAGCTATGGAAGAAGAAATTGATGAAACTGTGAGCTCATTGGATGAAAAAGATGATGAGGAGAGCGAAGAACAAAAGGAGGAAGAGCGGATTGATCACCCATGCCCACCTTCTAATGAGAGTAACTCTTCAACTCATACATTGTTTAATTCCCCTTCGTGCTTATCGAAGGATGATTGCTTTGATGATTGCTATGATCCCGTTGATTCTCTTGAAATATCCCTTTTTGATGATGCTTGCTATGCTTGTGGCCAAGATGCCAATATGAAGTGTGCTTATGGAGATTAACTAGCTATAGTTCCTTATGTTAAACATGAAATTTTTGCTATTGCACCAACGCATGATAGTCCTATTATCTTTTTGAATTCTCCAAACTACACTATATCGGAGAAGTTTGCGCTTAGTAAGAAATATATTGATGGGTTGCCTTTTACCATTGCACATGATGATTTTGATAGATATAATATGCATGTGCTTGATGCTCCTACTTGCAATTATTATGAGAGAGGAACTATATTTCCACCTCTCTATGTTTCCAATATGGTAAAATTGCAAGAAACTGCTTATACTATGCATTGGCCTTTACTGTGTGTGCATGAATTGTTCTTTTATGACATGCCGATGCATAGGAAGAGAGTTAGACTTCGTTGTTGCTTGATATATGTTACTTTGTGCTCACTACTAAATTACAAATCATTGTTAATTAAAATTGGCTTTGATATACCTTGGGATCCGGGTGGATTCATCACTTGAGCACTTTATGCCTAGCTTAATGGCTTTAAAGAAAGCGCTGCCAGGGAGACAATCCGGAATTATTATAGAGTCATTTATTTCTATTGAGTGCTTTCATATAGTTTAAAAACAAAAAAAAATAAAGAGGGGAACCTAAAAACTTTTCAAAAAGGAAAGTGAAAGTGAGAGAGACAAGCATTGTTGAAGTGGGAGAGCTCCTTGAACTTTGTTCATGCTCACGGAAAGTTTGTGAATCTTGATTACAGAAAATTTTCATCAAAAATAATTATCCCCTTGTAAAATTCCATTGTATTATAAAAATAATGTGCTAAGGTTTGCCTTTAGGATGTTTACAATGCTTGTTGGTTTGTACGGTGCAGGACAGAAACTTTGGCTGTAGTGCGCCATTTTACATTTTTAACTGGAATGTCAATTGGTTCTGATTCCTTTTGCACTGTCTTTATATACAACTTGTTTAATTTTCCTAATTTTGGTAAATGTTTGGGGTACCAGAAGTATGGTGGATGTTCAGATTGCTACAGACTGTTCTATTTTTGACAGATTCTGTTTTTGATGCATAGTTTGCTTGTTTTGATGAATCTATCAATTTATATCAGTGGATTAAGCCATGAAAAAGTTATATTACAGTAGACACAATGAAAAAACAAAATATGAATTGGTTTGGAACAGTACTTAGAGTGGTGATTTGCTTTATTATACTAACGGATCTTACCGAGTTTTCTGTTGAAGTTTTGTGTGGATGAAGTGTGTAAACGAGGAGGTCTCGATATGAGGAAAAGGAAGAGAGGCAAGAGCTCAAGCTTGGGGATGCCCGAGGCACCCCAAGTAAATATTCAAGGAGACTCAAGCATCTAAGCTTGGGGATGCCCCGGAAGGCATCCCCTCTTTCTTCAACAAGTATCGGTATGTTTTCGTATTCGTTTCGTTCATGCATTATGTGCAAGTCTTGGAGCGTCTTTTGCATTTAGTTTTCACTTTTCTTATGCACCATGCTAGTATGAGATAGTGCTTGGTTGATTTATAGAATGCTCATTGAACTTCACTTAAATCTTTTGAGTATGGCTTTATAGAATGCTTCATGTGCTTCACTTATATCATTTGAAGTATGGATTGCCTGTTTCTCTTCACATAGAAAACCGCCATTTGTAGAATGCTCTTTTTCTTCACTTATATTTGTTAGAGCATGGGCATATCTTTTGTAGAAAGAATTAAACTCTCTTGCTTCACTTATATCTATTTAGAGAGATAACATGAATTGGTCATTCACATGGTTAGTCATAAAATCCTACATAAGCTTGTAGATCGTTGAATATGATATGTTTGATTCCTTGCAATAGTTTTGCGATATAAAGATGGTGATATTAGAGTGATGCTAGTGGGTCGTTGTGGATTGTAGAGTGTTGGTGTACTAGAGTAGGGGTACCCTAGTATCCCGAACTTGTGCACGGGCAGTTGCAGCGCCCCGCGGCAAGGCTTGCCGGGTGACCGCCAAGGTCCTCCGCTGGTTCCTTTGGAGCCATTCAAGAACAAAGTGTTTAAGCCGAGAAGACAAGGCTCGGCAAGAGGAGCTTGTCGGGAAGGCCAACCACGGCACCTCAAGACCCGGCGAGCGACAAGCTTCCGGGCGCGACAAGACAACAACTGCGGCAAGGCGCTTGCCGCGGCAAAGCTACCACTTTGCACCCCGCGCTCTAGCGCATCCGCCAACGTGTCGCCCTGAGGCCTTCTCAGGGGCGCGTGGCGAGAGCCTGTGCAGCTAGCGGTGCGAGGTGGCGAGCGGAGATGACGAAGAAGCCATCGTGGCGAGCGGTGGTGCCCCTAACGGTCGTTTTTCTGCACTGTTTAGGCGACGCGGACGGGCATTTAATGCCTTTGTCCCCTGCCGTCAGAGTTAGGTAGGGTGCACTGTGCAAGTAGCTGTACCAACCACTTCTTTTACGTTTTTGCCCTCTCCTACGTTGCCACCTGTCGGTGACCCCTTTAGCATATAAAAGGAGGCCCATGCGCGACGTAGAGGGGGGTTCGACTCATTCGAAACTAGAACACGCTCACGCTCTCGAGCAAGAAGGAAATACAAACACAGAGCAGCAGTAGGAGTGTTATCTCTCCGGAGAGCTCCGAAGCTGGGTAAAACCGCTTGCGTGCTTCGCCTCGATCCGCTCTTCGTGCGACCCCCGCTCCCCGCCAGACCGAAAAGGGGCCCTGCCCCATAGGTGTTCGTTCCCACGACATCTTTGGCGCGCCAGGTAGGGGGGCGTCGAGGTTGCGTGAACCTGATCCAGCGTTCACGCGGGCCAGATCTTCGTCATCTTCATCGACATGCCACCGAAGAGGAAGGCTACAGAGGTGGCTGGTCCGTCTGCGTCGGTCCCACCACCACCGGAGCAAACGGGTGGTGGGATGGACGCCGGCGAAGGAACGGGCGCCGACGAGGGAGCTCATGATGCTGCCAGGTCCAAGGACAAGGCTGCACAAATCTCGGCGTTCGTACATGCACCGCGCCCTTCTCAGGAGGCGCGGGACCGACAGCGTCATGGTGCCCGCAGTACCATACACGCATTGGAACAAGGCCAAGCTGGTGGATCCCGGGATGCTCAAGGCCAGCATGCACGCCAACATGCTGGCACGAGCGCGGCACGGTCGCCTGGACGAGATGCTGCTCCTTCTAACACGGTTAGAAGTTCGAGCATATCCCGCTCCTCGCGTCGTTCACCACCGCCGCCAAAGACTCCGGAAGAAGCGTTGGCCCGAGCCCAACTGCTCCTGGATTACCCTTCGGCGCCGGAAAAGATCGACGACTGGAGGGCCACCATTCAGAGTCTCATCGGCTTCGCCAACGGCGACACTCCCCGACAACCGAGCACGTCGAAGCCGCGGCAAGACGCCTAGGCGCGAGCCGATGGCGACAAGACCGGTGGAGGTGCAACCACCGTGCACTCCCCGCCCCGAAGGCCGAGATCGCCGACTCGCCGGGTCAATCTCGACAGCGACTCCACCGCATCGTCGGATCCGCGAGCTCGCCGCGATCAACGCCAAGTTCTTCAAGAACGGCAACAGGAGGACGCTCGCACTCGTATCGAGCGTCAAAGAGAAGCGCGGCGTCGATCAGACCAGCAGGTTGCATCCGTCAGAGTTCCTCAGCATGTACACCATTGCGGTGCATGCTACTGGGGGGCGCAACGACAAGATCCTTGCCAATTACTTCCCGCTGGTGCTCAAGCCCAATGTCAGGTCTTGGCTCATGCACTTGCCGGACAACTCCATATCCTCATGGGCAGATTTGTGCCATCAGTTTGTCGGCGCCTTTACAGGCGGCCACAAGCCTCATGGCCAGGAGAGTGATCTTCACCTACTCGCCCAGAAGGAAGGAGAGCCCTTGCACAAGTATATTCAGAGATTCAGCCAAGTGCAGCGCAACATCCCAGACGTCCACCCTGCCGCGGTCATCAGCGCGTTCCATCAGAACGTGCGAAACCGCAGGATGAGGGAGGAGATGGCGATGTGCAAAATTAGAGACGTCAGTGAGCTGTATGCCCTGGCTGACAGATGTGCGCGTGCTGAGGAGGGGAGGAAACTCCCCAGAGAGAACGCAGGAGCAGAAGGATCTGACAGTGAGGATGCCGCCTCGGCAAGGAAAAACCGGTGGCGGAACAACAGGAAGAGGAAAGCCAAAGATGTGCTAGTCGTCGAGCAGTCCGGCAATGGGGGCGGCGCCGAGAAGGCCAAAGCTAGTAGCTCCGGCGAGGCCGTGGTGGTCGCCGACAAGCAGGATGGCTCCGGCAAGCAGTACTGCAAGATCCACCGCACCAAGGGCCATGATCTTCAGACCTGCAAGAAGGTTGAGCAGCTTGTTGAACTGCAGAAAGCTGAGTACGAGCAACGCGACAAGGAGAAGGCCCAAGAAGGTACTGGGGGATCCGGCAAGAAGCGTCCCGGCCAGGGAGGGCGCCGCGGCAAGGCCAAGCAGCGGCAAGGAGACAGATCTCCCCGCGGCCGCGACAAGGATGAAGACGAAGATGAGGATGAAGAGATGGATGATGATGAGGCCGACGAGCAGGAGTTTCAGAAAGCCACAGAGGTCCTGTGCGTTGACGGCAGTGCTTCTCTGCATACCTCGCACCGCCAGCTCAAACAGTGGGTGCGGGAAGTTAATGCAGCAGAACCACCAGTCGAGTCACGCAAGCCTCTGAAGTGGTCCAGCACGCCTATCATCTTTGATGTTGAGGACCACCCTGATCGCATAACTGCGGTCGGGTGCTTGCCGATGTTGGTTTCGCCAACTATCCGCAACCTCAAGGTCACGAAGATGCTAGTTGACGGTGGGGCCGGCTTGAACCTGAACTCCTTCGCGGTACTCCAGAAGCTCCAGATCCCTGACAGCGAGCTTGAAGAGACCGCTATATTCCAAGGAATTAACCCGGGAAGGAGCAAGCCGAAAGGGAAGATCACGTTGCCGGTAACATTTGGCAGCGAGCTGAACTTCAGGACTGAGAGTGTTACTTTTGACGTTGCTGATTTCCCGTTGCCCTACAATGGGATACTCGGCCGTCCAGCACTCGCCAAGTTCATGGCAGCCTCTCACTATGCATACAACGTACTGAAGATGCCAGGTCCGATAAGCGTCATCTCTGTCCCTGGTGACAAGAAGGATGCCCTTATCTATACCGACAAGATTTACCGGGAAGCAGCAGCCGCAGCAGATCGCAGGACACTTGCCGCTGAAGCTCCCGGTGGGAAGAAGAAGACCAAGTCCGGCAAGAGCTCTGATGCCCACTCCGGCAAGCGCACCTCTTCGGAGTGCTGCGCTACCGTCGAGGACGCACCATCGAGCTCCACCGGCAAGTGTAAGAAGGTAAAGACAGCTTCACCAGAGACCAAGAAAGTGTCCGCCAAGGAGGACGGCACTGGTGGTACCTTCACCATCAGTGCCACGCTCGACCCTAAATAGGAAAGCGCGCTCGTTGCTTTCCTGCGGGCGAATGTCGACGTGTTTGCATGGCAACCGTTTGACATCCCCGGTGTTCCCAGGAAAGTAATTGAGCACCACCTTGCCGTCTGTCCTCACGCGCGGCCCGTCAAGAAGAGAGTTAGGAAGCAAGCAGTGGAGCGTCAAGAATTCATTGCAGAAGAGATCAAGAAGTTGGAAGCAGCAGGCCTTGTCAGAGGAGTGCTCCATCCTACGTGGTTGGCCAATCCTATAGTCGTGCGCAAGGCGAACGGGAAATGGAGGCTTTGTATTGACTTCACTGATGTTAATAAAGCTTGTCCCAAAGACCCATTTCCCTTGCCGCTCATTGACCAGATTGTTGACTCCATGGCCGGATGTGATTTGCTTTCATTTCTTGATGCATACTCAGGATACCATCAGATCTTCATGGCAGAAGAGGATGAAGACAAAACCGCATTCATTACTCCGTGTGGCACCTACTGTTTCGTACGGATGCCTTTCGGATTAAAGAATGCTGGTTCAACATTTGCAAGGGTAGTCCATGACGCTTTTGAGCCATAGTTGCACAGAAATGTGGAAGCATACATGGATGATATAGTGGTCAAGAGCAAAGACAAGGCAACCCTGATTCAGGACTTAGATGAAACTTTCACAAATCTACGCAAGATCAACCTCAAGCTTAACCCCGAGAAGTGCGTGTTTGGAGTCCCTTCCGGCAAGCTTCTCGGGTTCTTTGTGTCTCAGCAGGGAATAGAAGCCAACCCCGACAAGATCAAGGCCATCGAGCAGATTGAAGCACCTAAGCGCGTCAAGGATGTACGAAGGCTTGCCGGTTGCGTGGCTGCTCTCAGCAGGTTCATCTCTAAGTCTGCTGAGCGTGCCCTGCCATTTTTCAAAATATTGAAAAAGGCAGGTCCAATGAAATGGACTCCGGAAGCGGAGGCTGCGCTACAGCACTTGAAGAGGTACCTGTCCTCCACTCCAATACTTGTCGCACCTAGGCCACAAGAGAAGTTGCTGCTGTACATAGCGGCAACCAATCAAGTGGTTAGTGCTGCGTTAGTAGCAGAGGGGGAGGCGGATTATGAGCCGGCAACCGTGGCGGATGCATCCAGCGACAAGTAGGGGGCTTCGCCAACAACCTCTGGTCCCTACAAGGATAGATTTGCGCAAGCACATGAGGAGGTGCAGAAGAAAATGGTGCAGCGCCCAGTTTACTTTGTCAGTTCCCTCCTGCAGGGGGCTAGGTCAAGGTACTCTGGTGTGCAGAAGTTGCTTTTCGGCCTTCTCATGGCCTCGAGAAAGCTACGTCATTACTTCCAAGCACATGAGATCACAGTCGTCACTCGCTTTCCGCTAAAAAGGATACTGCAGAATCCAGAAGCAACAGGCAGAATTGTCGAGTGGGCACTGGAACTGTCAAGCCTTGGCCTCAAGTTTGAAAGCAGTTCAACTATCCAGAGTCGAGCATTGGCAGAATTTATAGCAGAATGGACGCCAACGCCAGATGAAGAAATTCCAGAAACAAGCATCCCCGTCAAGGAGGCAAACAAAGAGTGGCTCATGTACTTCGATGGTGCCTTCTCACTGCAAGGCGCCGGTGCTGGTGTGCTGCTTGTCGCACCCACCGGAGAGCACCTCAAGTACGTAGTCCAGATGCACTTCCCAAGGAACAGGCAACAAACAATACTGTGGAGTATGAGGGTTTGCTTGCCGGTCTCAGGATTGCGGCAGACCTTGGGATCAAGAAGCTCATTGTCAGGGGTGACTCACAGCTTGTCGTCCGCCAAATAAATAAGGATTACCAGAGTCCATTGATGGAAGCTTATGTTGATGAAGTGAGAAAGCTGGAAGAACACTTTGACGGCCTACAGATGGAGCATGTTCCAAGAGCTGAGAACGACATCGCTGATGGCCTGTCAAAGTGCGCTGCACTAAAGTTACCCGTGGAACCAGGAATCTTTGTGCTCAAGCTGACTCAACCATCCGTGACACCGTCAACTGGACAGAGCAAAAAGAGAAAGTTGATTTCTGGTGACTATTTTCCGGCAGAGCTTCCCGAAGCCGCCGCCAAGAGGGTCCCCAAGATCAACACCAAGAGTGCTGAGGAGCAGTCTGCTCCGACAAGCCCTAGGGTTTGTTCCGTTGAAGCAGATGCTCCCGACAAGTTTTGCTCCGGCAAGCTTGCCGGGGAACGTCAAGCTCCAGCTGAACCGCAGGTTCTTGCCGTTGAAGCTGATGTTCCCGCAGCAGCATACGTGCCTTTAGTCTTTGTTGTCGAGCCGCAAGCTCCAGCATGGGCACAACAGATTGTCCGTTTCCTTCAGACAGGAGAGCTTCCCGAAGAGCAAGAAGAAGCGGAAAGAGTAGCCCGGTAGTCAAGTATGTACTAGTTCGTCGATGACGTACTGTAAAAAAGAAGACTCAACGGTGTGAAATTGAAGTGTATTCCCTGGGAAGACGGGCAAGAGCTGTTGGCAGAGATACATGGAGGCATATGTGGCCACCACATTGGCGCAAGAGCACTTGCCGACAAGGCGTTCCGGCAAGGTTTCTTTTGGCCCACAGCCCTCCAGGATGCAACTGCACAAGTAACCAAGTGTGAAGCGTGCCAGTTCCATTCCAAGCAGATACACCAACCAGCCCAAGCTCTCCAGATGATCCCTTTATCCTGGCCATTTTCGGTCTGGGGGCTCGACATCCTCGGCCCCTTTCCCCGAGCTGTCGGGGGCTTTGAGTACTTGTATGTCGCTATCGACAAGTTCACAAAGTGGCCAGAAGTGGAAGCAGTGAGGAAGGTGACAGCACAGTCAGCAGTCAAGTTCTTCAGGTCGATTGTTTGCCGTTTCGGAGTCCCTAACAGGATCATCACCGACAACGGCACGCAATTCACGAGCCGCACCTTCATGCAGTACGTCCAAGATCTTGGCGCCAAGGTCTGCTTCGCTTCTGTTGCTCACCCGAGAAGCAACGGTCAAGCAGAGAGGGCAAATACTGAAGTGTTGCGCGGGCTCAAGACCAGAACTTTCGACAGGCTGCACAAGTGCAGAAAGAACTGGATCGAGGAGCTGCCGATGGTTCTTTGGTCGATCAGGACGACGCCAAATCGAGCCACTGGCCTGACACCTTTCGCTCTCGTCTATGGAGCAGAGGCAGTTCTCCCCACGGAACTCGTATACGGATCGCCTCGAGTGCTCGCTTATGATGAGCTTGAGCAAGAGCAGCTGCGACAAGATGATGCACTGCTCCTTGAGGAAGATCGTCTTCAGGCTGCTGTACGAGCTGCTTGCTACCAGCAAGCTTTGCGCCGCTACCATAGCCGCAAAGTTAATGCCCGAAGTCTCGAGGAAGGCGACCTTGTTCTTCGGCGCGTTCAGTCCGCCAAGAATTCCAACAAGTTGACGCCGAAGTGGGAAGGCCCTTACCGGGTGAAACGAGTCACTAGGCCCGGCGCTGTCCGCCTTGAGACCGAAGATGGCTTTCCGGTGAGCAACTCCTGGAACATTGAGCATCTTCGTAAGTTTTACCCGTAAGGCGCGGTTGCCGGAACCTGTTCCGGCAACCACCTTTTGTACAAGCCTTGCCGCTGTTGCATGTAACCCTTTGTACAAAGCCGGGCGCAGATCCCGTGCATAAATAAAATTCGTGTGCTCCGCACATCTTGTCAATTTCATGATCTTTGTTTTTTTTGCATGTATTTTCTGACATTATGTGCAGCACCTGCCCCCGGTAAGCGACAACGAGCCTTAAGGCTCCATATCTTTATTTTCTCTTCTTTCTTTTTCTCGAAGAAATGGAAAGGTTCCCTCGCACACAAGTTTGCCGGGGGGGGGGGGGGGGGGGGGAAGGAGGAGATAATGGTATGGACCAGGCGTCGTTCAAGCAAGTTTTACCTTACCGGGAAGCAGACGACATAAAAGCTAAGTTGCCAAAATTTGAGCAATCAGTTTTTAAATTTTTGAGTTATCTTCCTTTAACGATCGTGCTTTGTATGGAAAACCTGTGCGCGGAGGAACCAACTCGTAGCTAGTTGCGCCCTTACTTTGTTTCGAGTTCGCTCAACAATTTAAGTGTGCTGCGACTAGTTGCGACAAGGTTTCTTGTCGGTACCGGCACCGCCAGCAGGCTGCTGATGTTCTGCACTCAGCGCTCGCGGCAAGGGTGCCTACGCCGACAAGTTCCCTAAAAGCATAGGGCAAAAACATACAAAGGAAGGAACCAAGTAGAGGAAATAACATAGCAGTAGATACCCAAAATAAAGTTATATTACAAAATAAGCTTGTCGCAACTCTAATGGAATGTTCTTGTAACATGGTCAGCAGCGACAAGAAAAGGAAAAAGCGGGCGGCCTAATCTACGCGACCGCCGTCAACCCTCTTGACCTCGTTCACCTTGTCCACGATGGGTGCGACAAGGGACTTGAGCGCGTCCAGATCAGCGTCCGCCGGCAGCTTCTTGAGGACGTTGGTGAGGTTGAGGCCTGGGTTGCGGAAGGCCACCTTCACCAACACCTTCTCCAGAACTCTGGCGCAGATCGTGCGCGACTCGTCGGCCAGCTGCTTTGGGATCCTTTCCCGGAGTTGCTGGAGGGCCTTCGCCACGCCTTTGAAGAACAGGGTGAGCTTGGTGCTGGGTTGGAGGTTCTCGTCGGAGGAGTACCCGAGGCCCTCCACCCCCAGCTACACCAGCTCCTCGTCGATGACTGCAGCAATGTTGACGAGGCCCTCTATCCAGAGCTCCACCGTAGCCCTGAAGGTATTTTGAGTCTCGGCAGCCCTCGTTAGCAGCTCCTCGTTGGCCTTGATCTCCTCCCTCAAGGTCGCCTCCTGCCCCTTGGCGCTGTCCAGCGCCTGGGTCAGTGTGGCCAGTTTCAGCTCGAGATCAGCATTGGAGTCCTTGGCGGCGCTCAACTCCTTGCCCTTCTCGGCGAGTTGACCCTGCAGATAACCATGGGCGAGGGCGTCCTTCTCGCGCTCGCGCTGAAGCGCAGCAAGCTCTTCATCCTTCGCCTTGAGATCGCCCTCTAGCCGCGCCACCTTCGTCTCCAACTCCTTCTTGGCGGCCTCAGCAGCTGCGGCAGCGTCCTTCGCTTCCTTGAGGGCCTCGCCAAGTGATTGCTCGCGTGCAGCAAGCTCATCCTCGTAGCTGTCGAGGTTGACCTTTCGCTGCGTCAGATCGCCTTCTCGTGCGGACAGCTGCTCGGCGGCAAGCCGCTGTTGCTCCTCGGCTTCGGCCTTCACAAGGATGAACGCCTTCCGTGGTTCGACGAGCTGCGCCCGCTCCTCTGCAATGGCCCGGAGAGCTTCCTGATTGCGTTCCCGGAGCTCCTCCGCGCGCTTCTCAATGTCTGCTCCCGCCTGCGCGACAAGCGCTTCCCGGCACTCCACCTTGCCTTGTCGGGCGCGGTAGAGCGACACCAGTTTCCGAAGCAGTTGCTCCTCCTCAGACTCGCCGCTGCTGCTGCTTGGCGCGTCAACCAGTGTCAGCCCGGCGGAGGCGAGCACTTCCCTGTCAAAAGCTTCTCCTTCGACCGGCGCCCTGGAGCTCGACTCCCAGGGAAGCTTGATGAAGACACCGTCACCGGCCTTCAGGTAGGCGCCAGACTGGGGCTCTTCGGAGCCTGGCGCTGCATCAGCGGCAGAGGGATCGGCGGTTGGCGTAGCGCCTTGCGCTCCTGCGCCCTCAGGGTCATCAGTGCGACTGCCAGACCCCTCGCCAGCTTCTGCGCCAGCAGCCTTGGTGGCCTCTTCATTGGCAGGATCGTCAGCGCCGACCTCCTCTTCGATGGTGGCAGCGTCGTCAGTGTTGCCGCACGCGTTCTCCTCGCCGGTGGCCTCGGTTTCCATCGGCTCCATGGAGGGTGGATCTGAAGGCCGGAAGAGGGAGAAAAGTCAAGCAAATGATCAAAAAGAGAAATCAGAAGAAGAAAAATTCAAGGGAAGTTTCGGGCAAGAAAGGTTACCTGCGCTGGGGTCCACAGTCATGGGCTCCACCACCAGGGGATCGTTGGCGCTGTCCCTTGCCGAAGACTCCTCCCTTACCGGAGAATGCTCCCTTGCCGGGGAGTCCGCCCTTGGCGGCGTAGTCGAAGCAGACGACGAGTCAGAGGGGATTTCCAGGCCCTCCTGGTAAAGTTGCTCTGCTCCTACGCAAACAAATACTCAGTTGACAACAAAGAAAGAGCACTCATGCACAGCTAACAGCAGAAAAGAAACCAAAAACTTACGCTGGGGGCTGCGCTGGGGGCTGCTTTGCGGAGTAGTGGCCGGGTCCGGCAAGATGGTCTCGGGCGCGCCTCCTGCCGCCGCGGTGGGCTCGTCCTCGATGACAACCACCGGAACCTTGGCCCTCTTCGCCGCCCTCTGGGCCAGTGTCCTGAAACGGAATAAGTCCAGAGTAAATCAGATCAGATGCAAGACAAGAACAACACATTGAAGAACTACAAGAACAACAAGAGGGTCTTACTCTTCTTCTTTTTCCTCGTCGGAGCTGAGCGCGGAGAGGTCGAAGTTCGGCCCACCTTCGGCGCGATGAGGCGGAGGAGTGGGATCCCTTGGCCGCTTGGCGGCGGCTGCGGCGGCGGCCTGAGACGACTCTGCTCCAGTTGCCGCCGCGGCGGGAGGCGCTCCAGCAGCGACAGTACTTGTCGCGGTGGAGCGTGTCACGCGGCGCCGCGGTTGTTGACCCGGTTGCCGTCCTGCTGCGTCCCCGGCCCTGCAGAGGCGCCTTCTTGGCTGCGCTGGGGGCTGCGCTGCGGGCCCTGCTCACGGCAAACTGCTCGAGGATGGCGGACCACTCGCACCCTCGGCGGGCTCACTCGACTCGGCCTCGGGCACGGCAAGTTCTTCCTCGCCATCCATCCGCTGGCGCTCGGCAAGGCTTGCCGCCTCTGCAGCATCTGCCTCCTCCACTGTGAACCCGAACTCGCCCGCAGCGGCGGCTGCTGCCGCCTCCTCCACCCTAGTGGCGATGCGCTGCATCTCCTGTTCGGTGGTGTCGCGGATGAGGCTTCTCTTCTCGTCGGCATGGACCTCCACCTCCACCAGGCTATCAAAGAACTGCTGCACGATGTCGTCAGAAGGTTCTTGCCAAGTTGGAATGATCCTGTGCGAGTCACACAACGGCATCATTGTGCAGATGCGGTCGCGCGAGGAGTTGTTGCACAAGGGAACGACGCCTACCGGCAGCCTGAACCACTCGGGGTGTTGAGGGTCGTGCTTGAACAGCTCCTTGAGTATCCCGTCCAACTCCAAGACGGTGAAATTGAAGTTGAGGCCCGGGCGCAGCCTCATGATATCCGCCGGGCCCCCGAATTCCCAGGCGAGTCTCCCCCTCGCCTGCAGGGGGCGATGCGGCAGCGAAGGAAATCTGCGCCAACAGCGCCTACAGTCAACCCGGCAAGCCTGAGGCGCAAGATCCGGGTGGTGGCGATCTTCCACTTGTCGTCGTCCGTGGCAAGGGCGCTCCAATCATTGCCACGCACTGCTGGGGTTTGGCGCAGAGAGATAAATGGCTGCGGGTTCTCCTCTAAGATCCAGCACCAATCAGATCTCCACTCCTCCCATTTGCTGCGGAGCTCCCCCTCCAGATAGGCTTCCTTCTTGCCGGATCGCGAGATCCAAGCGATCCCGCCGGCAAGGGGCTCCCCTCTCTCAACTCGAGGCATGAAGATGTGGCGGAAAAGAGCTACGTTGGGGTGGACTCCGACAAAGTTTTCGCAGAGATGTGCGAAAACTGCCATGGTCAGGACAACATTGGGGGTGAAATCAAGGAGATGAAACCCGTAGGTGTTCATGATGTCACAGAAAAATTCGGAGAAGGGCGGGCAGAGCCCGCAATAGAAGAATAGAGCGAAGAACGGATACCCGTATGGGGCCTTCTCCGAAGCGGCGGCGGAGAGTACTTTGGTGCGCGGATGCGCCCGCATCTCCATCGACCAGAAGAGATAGTACCACTCCCTCAGCTCCTTCGCGGAGAGCTCGGAGGGGAAAGTGGCCCGCTCCTTCCACAGCGCCTCGAGCCGCTGCGCTTCGGTCGACTTCACGGCTTTCCCCTTTCCGGCTTTCGGAGCCATGGCGGAGGCGGTTGGGGAGATTGACGGCGCTGGTGGCGACGGCGGCGACGGGGGGCGGAGCGCTGCTCTCTTTCGGCTTTGGAAGCGGAGGGGAGCGGTAGAGGTTTCCGAGATTGAAGCAGCAAGTGGCGAAGGTGGGGGAACGGCCCCTGTTTCTCCTGCTTATAAAGAGGAGGAGGCGGACGTTACGCTTTTTCCGAATAAAGAATCGCCCACGATCTCTCCCACGACGCCGCATTCGACACGTGCCGTTATGAGAGGGCGCGGTGGATACGGAGTTAGATTCAGCATAACCCAGGCCCGCGTGTGCCCGTGCCCTGTTTTGGGCCCGACCCAAAAGCGCTCGGCACCGTGTGTGGCCCGGGCCCGGGGGCTCCTGTCGGTGTACTAGAGTAGGGGTACCCTAGTATCCCGAACTTGTGCACGGGCAGTTGCAGCGCCCCGCGGCAAGGCTTGCCGGGTGACCGCCAAGGTCCTCCGCTGGTTCCTTTGGAGCCATTCAAGAACAAAGTGTTTAAGCCGAGAAGACAAGGCCCCGGCAAGAGGAGCTTGTCGGGAAGGCCAACGACGACACCTCAAGACCCGGCGAGCGACAAGCTTCCAGGCGCGACAAGACAACAACCGCGGCAAGGCGCTTGCCGCGGCAAAGCTACCACTTTGCACCCGTGCTCCAGCGCATCCACCAACGTGTCGCCCTGAGGCCTTCTCAGGGGCGCGTGGCGAGAGCCTGTGCAGATAGCGGTGCGAGGTGGCGAGCAGAGATGATGAAGAAGCCATCGTGGCAAGCGGTGGCGCCCCTAACGGTCGTTTTTCTGCACTGTTTAGGCGACGCAGACGGGCATTTAATGCCTTTGTCCCCTGCCGTCAGAGTTAGGTAGGGTGCACTGTGCAAGTAGCTGTACCAACCACTTCTTTTACGTTTTTGCCCTCGCCTACGTTGCCACCTGTCGGTGACCCCTTTAGCGTATAAAAGAAGGCCCATGCGCAACGTAGAGTGGGGTTCGACTCATTCGAAACTAGAACACGCTCACGCTCTCGAGCAAGAAGGAAATACAAACACAGAGCAGCAGTAGGAGTGTTATCTCTCCGGAGAGCTCCGAAGCTGGGTAAAACCGCTCGCGTGCTTCACCTCAATCCGCTCTTCGTGTGACCCCCGCTCCCCGCCGGACCGAAAAGGGGCCCTGCCCCATAGGTGTTCGTTCCCACGACATAGAGACACTTGTGTTGAGGTTTGCGAGTCCCGTAGCATGCACGTATGGTAACCGTTGTGTGACAAATTTGAAGCATGGGGTGTTTCTTTGATTGTCTTCCTTATGAGTGGCGGTCGGGGACGAGCGATGGTCTTTTCCTACCAATCTATCCCCCTAGGGGCATGCGTGGTAGTACTTTGCTTCGAGGGCTAATAAAATTTTGCAATAAGTATATGAGTTCTTTATGACTAATGTGAGTCCATTGATTATACGCACTTTTACCTTTCCATCATTGATAGCCTCTTCGGTACCGTGCATTTGCCTTTCTCACCTCGAGAGTTGGTGCAAACTTCGCCGGTGCATCCAAACCCCGTGATATGATATGCTCTATCACACATAAGCCTCCTTATATCTTCCTCAAAACAGCCACCATACCTACCTATCATGGCATTTCCATAGCCATTCCGAGATATATTGCCATGCAACTTTCATCATGATCATATACATGACTTGAGAATTCATTGACATATTGCTTTGCATGATTGTAAGATAGCTAGCATGATGTTTTCATGGCTTGTCCATTTTTTGATGTCATTGCTACGCTAGATCATTGCACATCCCGGTACACCGCCAGAAGCATTCATATAGAGTCATATCTTTGTTCTAGTATCGAGTTGTAATATCGAGTTGTAAGTAAATAAAAGTGTGATGATCATCATTATAGAACATTTCCCCATAAAAAAGAAAAAAAAGAAAAAAAGGAAAGGCCAAAGAAGCCTAAATAAAAAAGGGGGCCAAAGAAGCCCACCCAAAAAGAAAAAAAAGAAAAAGAAAAGGGGCAATGTTACTATCCTTTTTCCATACTTGTGCTTCAGAGTAGCACCATGTTCTTCATATAGAGAGTCTCCGATGTTATCACTTTCATATACTTGTGGGAATTTTCATTATAGAACTTGGCTTGTATATTCCAATGATGGGCTTCCTCAAATGCCCTAGGTCTTCATGAGCAAGCAAGTTGGATGCACACCCACTTAGTTTCTTTTGTTGAGCTTTCATACACTTATAGCTCTTAGTGCATACGTTGCATGGCAATCCCTACTCCTCGCATTGACATAAATTGATGGGCATCTCCATAGCCCGTTGATTAGCCGCGTCGATGTGAGACTTTCTCCTTTTTGTCTTCTCCACATAACCTCCATCATTATATTCTAATCCACCTATAGTGCGATATCCATGGCTTGCGCTCATGTATTGCATGAGGGTTGAAAAAGCTGAATCACGTTAAAAAGTATGAACCAATTGCTCGGCTTGTCATCGGGGTTGTGCATGATGGGGGCATTTTGTGTGACGAAAATGAAGCATGGCCAAACTATATGATTTTGTAGGGATAAGCTTGCTTTGGCCTTGTTGTTTTGAAAAGACATGATTGCTTTATTGGTACACTTGAAGTATTATTTTTTTCTATCAAATGATAGACTATTGCTTTGAATCACTCGTGTCTTAATATTCATGCCATGATTAGACATATGATCAAGATTATGCTAGGTAGCATTCCACATCAATTTTTTTTATCAGTTACCTACTCGAGGACGAGCAGGATTTAAGCTTGGGGATGCTGATACGTCTCCATAGTATCTATAATTTTTGATTGTTCCATGCCAATATTATTCAACTTTCATATACTTTTGGCAACTTTTTATACTATTTTTTGGGACTAACATATTGATCCAGTGCCCAGTGCTAGTTCCTGTCTGTTGCATGTTTTTTGTTTCGTAGAAACCCAATATCAAACAGAGTCCAAACGGGATAAAAACGGACGGAGAATTATTTTGGAATATTTGTGATTTTTGGGAAGTAAAATCAACGCGAGACGGTGCCCGAGGGGGCCAGGAGATAGGGGGCGCGCCCCAGGGAGGCAGGCGTGCCCTGGACTCTACTGGGCCCCCCGTAAGGCGGTTGACGCTCTTCTTTTGCCGCAACAAATAAAATTTTATAAGAAAGATCTGGGCGAAAGATTCACCCCAATCGGAGTTACGGATCTCCGGATATAAAAGAAACGGTGAAGGGGCAGAATCTGAGAACGCAGAAACAGAGAGATAGATCCAATCTCGGAGGGGCTCTCGCCCCTCCCACGCCATGGGAGCCAAGGACCAGAGCGGAAAACCTTCCCCCATCTAGGGAGCAGGTCAAGGAAGAAGAAGAAGAAGGGGGGCTCTCTCCCCCTTGCTTCCGGTGGCGCCGGAACGCCGCCGGGGGCCATCATCATCACCGCGAACTTCACCAACACCGCCGTCATCTTCACCCACATCTCCATCATCTTCCCCCATCTATATCCAGAGGTCCACTCTCCCACAACCCACTGTACCCTCTACTTGAACATGGTGCTTTATGCTTCATATTATTTTCCAATGATGTGTTGCCATCCTATGATGTCTGAGTAGATTTTCGTTGTCCTATCGGTGATTGATGAATTGCAATGATTGGTTTGAGTTGCATGTTTTATTATTGGTGCTGTCCTATTGTGCCCTTCGTGTCGCACAACCGTGAGGGATTCCCGCTGTAGGGTTTGCAATATGTTTATCATTTGCTTATGGTGGGTGGCGTGAGTGACAGAAGCACAGACCCGAGTAAGTAGGTTGTTTGCGTATGGGATAAAGGGGACTTGATACTTTAATGCTATGGTTGGTTTTACCTTAATGAATCTTTAGTATTTGCGAATGCTTGCTAGAGTTCCAATCATAAGTGCATATGATCCAAGTAGAGAAAGTATGTTAGCTTATGCCTCCCCCTCAAATAGAATTGCAATAGTGATTACCGGTCTAGTAACATAGTCAATTGCTTAGGGACAATTCCACAACTCCTACCACCAGTTTTCCACACTCGCGTTATTTACTTTATTGCATCTTTATCTAAACAGCCCCTACTTTTTATTTACATGTTCTTTATTATCTTGCAAACCTATCCAATCACACCTACAAAGTACTTCTAGTTTCATACTTGTTCTAGGTAAAGTGAACGTCAAGCGTGCGTAGACTCGTATTAGTGGCCGATAGGACTTGAGAGAGTATTTGTTCTACCTTTAGCTCCTCGTTGGGTTCGACACTCTTACTTATTGAAAGAGGCTACAACTATCCCGTATACTTGCGGGTTATCAGGGGCAGCCACCCACTTCGTGTCTCTAGGAGCCGCGACGTAAAACCACCTCCGCTGCCATAGATCTGACACGTCTGGGAAGGAGCCCTCTGGCCATGGGGCGTCGGCATTCCTACTTATTACAGCGCCCCCGCACTCCGCGTGTCGCCCCTCGATCATCTTTGGCTTCACATTGAAGGTCTTGAGCCATAATCCGAAGTGGGGGGTGACGTGGAGAAAAGCTTCGCACACAACGATGAACGAAGAGATATGGAGGATAGCGTCCGGAGCTACATCGTGAAAATCTAACGCGTAATAGAACATGAGCCCTCTCACAAAGGGATCAAGGGTGAGGCCCAAGCCGCGGAGGAAGTGAGAAACAAATACGACGCTCTCATTGGGCTCGGGAGTAGGGATGACCTGCCCTGGAGCAGGAAGCCTGTGTTGGATGTCGGCAGTCAGATACTCGACCTCCCTAAGCTTCACAATGTCCTCCTCTGTGACCAAGGAGGCCACCCACCGGCCTTGAAGGTTGGATCCGGACATAGTGGAGGATCCGGGGTGTTTGAGCTTGGGTCTCGGGTGTTAGAACTCGAGATGCGAAAAGGCGCAAGGGTGGTGGAAAAGAGGTATAGGCCTTGGCCCCTTTATAAAGGGGGTGAATATCAAGAGTCCTCAACGTGACCACTTGAGACTTATCTAAAAACACGGAGTCATACCAACAGTCGTCGTGGGGTTGCGCACACCCATATTGATGGAAATCCAGTAATAAGGGGACATGATCTCTTCTGTGACAAGACGTGCCAAGGAAACCGCCTCGCAATATGCGCTATGGCTGGTTGTGGGAAAACGGTTCGAATAATGACCCGACCGTAGTGTCATGTCACTTTGTCTAAAGTTGTCAGCAGATTATATTTGTGAAATATCATTCTCTCTACGGTGGTGTATGAAGATCATCTTGCAGATCCGAACATGATCCAAGTGTTCGATAATTATTTTGGAGTATTCGGAGAAGGAACCCGCCTTGCAATGCCGAAGATAAACTGCACGCCGGACTCATCGTCATTGAAGCCTGGTTCAGGGGCTACTGAGGGAGTCCTAGACTAGGGGGTATTCGGACAGCCGGACTATATGCTTTGGCCGGACTGTTGGACCGTGAAGATACAAGACTCAAGACTTCGCCCCGTGTCCGGATGGGACTCTCCTTTGCATGGAAGACAAGCTTGGCGATCCGGATATTATATTTCCTTCTTTGTAACCGACTCCATGTAAACCCTAGCCCCCTCTAGTGTCTATATAAACCAGTGGGTTTAGTTATTAGAGGGACGATCATAGTCATAATCATCATAGGCTAGCTTCTAGGATTTAGCCTCTACGATCTCGTGGTAGATCTACTCATGTAATACCCATATCATCAATATCAATCAGGTAGGAAGTAGGGTTTTACCTCCATCGAGAGGGCCCGAACCTGGGTAAAACATCGTGTCCCTTGCCTCCTGTTATCATCAGCCTTAGATGCACAGTTTGGGACCCCCTACCCGAGATCTGCCGGTTTTGAAACCGACAATGATCCATGACGACCAAGGCCAGGCGGGCGCCGGGCGGGCATAGAGCGCCAGTTTCCTCTTTAGTGCAAGGGAGGCAAGCCACAGGCGCGGAGTCCCGAGGAATCAACCAAAGGTTTCCATTCTGGTGCAACAAGACAAAGACCGCCAGGACGACAGGACAAAGGTCATCACCGATCCCACCGCAGCGTCACGACCAGAGGCTTTCGCAGGCGAAGACTACTTTAGTCAGGATAAGTTGTAGTACTTGTCCCCTTTCAAATCCGGCCATGGTGGGATCCTTTCCCGCCAACATTTGGGAAGAGGACCAAGGCCAGTATAAATAGGACTTAGCCACCACCATAGAGGGGCAACTAGTTCGCATTCACCAGCTCTCTTGAGCTCAAGAACACCTCACTCCTGAGGCCAATTCATCCACTATACTAGTTCATCCTTAGCCCTCCGAGGAAATCCACCAAAATGCTGGAGTATAGTGTATTACAACGCAAGGTGGACCGAACTAGTATAAACTGCTGTGTCTCTTTGTCTCTTCGAGCTCGATGCACTAGGCTTAGGAGGATCGCAAGCAGGCAGGCTGGGTAGGTTGAGATCTCCGCACGCACCCTAGAGTTCGAACATCTCAAGGGTTTGCGGAACCCGTAATCCGACATTTGGCGCGCCAGGTAGGGGTGCGTCAGAGATCTTCTGCCCCGTTCGCTAGTCCGTGCCGCCGGCTCCGATGGCGGGCGCTCCTCCATTGACTCGGCCGACACGTGCCTCCGAAGAAGCGCCGGGGCTGCGCTGTTTCAACCACTCCCTGTGGTGGGTGGAGTGGCCACCCAAGTTCAGACCGGAGATGTCGCCACACTACGACGGGGCGGCGGATCCGGGCGCCTTCCTCCATGCATATGAGGAAGCAGTTTGGGCGGCCGGCGGAGATGACAAAGTGAAGGCCAACTGGCTCCCCATGGCCCTTGTAGGCGCATCGCACGCCTGGTTACTCAATCTGTCGGCGTCCTCTGTGGCCTCCTGGGAGGAGCTGCGCGACCTCTCCCTCGCCCGCTACGTGGCAAGGTGCCCCCATCGTTGCAACTCTCCTAGGTGGCTCGTAGGTACGACCCTACGACCGCCACATCAAGAAGTTCTATCGACAACTAAGCACCACCTAGGCAGGCTTGGGGGCTCCACCAGGCTGGACGGCACTCAAGGCCGACCTCACCTTTGGCCTCGAGGATCATCCGACCGCCACGACGGGAGCAGGTGCACTCCCGATGCTTGCACCCCCACCATCTGCAACATGGCGGTCACCAGGACCCTCATCGACGGCGGAGCCGGCCTCAACGTGCTCTCCACGAAGGCATTTGGCCTGCTGCACGTGCCACCCAGCCGGCTCCGCACCACCAAGCCCTTCTCCAGGGTCGGCAGCGGCTCCACCAGCCCCCTGGGGCAGATCCGCCTCCCCGTTACCTTCGGGACCCGCGACAACTACCGCACTAAGCTCATCGACTTAGACATCACCAGGATTGACCTGCCGTACAACGCCATCTTGGGGTACCCGGCCTTGGCCCAGTTTATGGCAGCGACTCACCCTGCATACAACCTCATGAAGATGCCTGGCAGCAACGGTGTCCTCACGATGGCAGGGGACAGCAAAGACGTGCTGCAGGCCCTCAAGCTCACCTTCAGGTCAACGACATCCGAGCTGCTCGATGAGAAGGAGGGCCCGGAGGCCCCAGAAGTGGCGTCGACCAAGAAGAAGCAGTTGTTCTCCCAAGACCGAGCCGAGACGAAGCAAGTGCTGGTCAGTGAGGAGGGAACAACTAGCGCCACCTTCACCATAGGTCCTGGCCTCCCTCGGGACTAAGAAGAAGCGTTGGTCGACTTCTTGCGAGCCAACAAGGATGTATTCGCTTGGGAGCCCAAACACCTAGCTGGGGTCTCAAGGGGAATAATTGAGCACCACCTGAAGGTATGCCCAAACATGTGACCAGTGAAGCAGAAGGCTCGTGGTCAGTCCACCGAGAAGCAGGCCTTCATCATCCAAGAAACCCGCAAGCTGCAAGCAGCAGGGGTCATCAGGGAAGTACGATACCCGGAGTGCCTGGCGAATCCCGTTGTCATCCCCAAGAAAGGAGGGAAGGAGCGCATGTGTGTCGACTTCAGCAACCTCAACAAGGCCTGCCCGCAAGATCCCTTCTTGCTTCCTCGCATTGATCAGATTGTGGACTCCACCGCCGAGTGCGACCTGTTGTGCTTTTTGGATGCCTTCTTGGGTTACCATGAGATCAAGATGGCCGTACAAGACATGGAGAAGACGACATTCCTGACCCCCTGCGGGGTGTACTGCTACACCTGCATGCCCTTCGGGCTGCGTAATGCCGAGGCTACCTTCCAGCGACTAATGCATATCGCCCTGGGCTCGCAGCTCGGGAGAAACACAGAGGCCTATGTTGATGATATAGTGGTGAAGTCTCGGTAGGCCAGGACCTTGATAGCAGATCTGGAGGAGACATTTGCTAGCCTGCGCAAGGTGGATCTTCGGCTCAATCCCGAGAAGTGTGTCTTCGGGGTTCCCTCTGGTAAGCTGTTGGGCTTCCTGGTGTCACATAGAGGAATCGAAGCCAACCTAGAGAAGGTCAAGGCAATAGGGGACATGAGCCCCCCGCAGACCCTGAAGGAGATGCAGAAGCTGGCGGGCTGCGTAACCTCACTTGGGCGCTTCATTTCCAAGCTGGGGGAGCGCACCCTCCCGTTCTTGAAGCCAATGAAAAGGGAGGAGCTGTTCGAGTGGACCCCGGAGGCAGACGCAGCCTTTCAAGACCTCAAGAGATACCTGACCAGCCCGCCGATGATGGTGGCGTTGCGCCCTCTCGAGCCCTTGGTGCTCTATCTGGCAGCCACCCCTCACTCAGCCAGCACCGCCCTGGTGGCGCTAAGGAAGGAGCGCCCGTCTAGGGCTCCTCGGCAGAACACTCAACCATCAAGCAAGAAGGAGCTTCCTCAGGACAATGTGCATGGGGCCTCGGCTAACCCAGTGGCCGATGTCCCTCCGGAGGCTGAGATTGACCCCACAGTTGGGGGGCTCCTGAGAACAGACCTTGCGAAGCCACCGAAGACCCGCACCCTCAAGAAGAGCAAGACTCCACCGATACCTCTCCCCTCGTCGAGCACCCTGTCTACTTCGTCAGCACGGTACTGAGGGAGGCACGAGCGCACTACCCCATGGCTTAAAAACTCTTGCTCGCACTCCTCGTCGCCTCCCAGAAGCTGCGCTAGTACTTTCAAGGCCACCCCATCAAGGTCGTTTCGGCATACCCATTGGAGAGGGTGCTCTGGAGCCCGAATTCCGCCGGGCGGGTTGCAGAATGGAACATCGAGCTTCAAGCATTCCACCTTGCACTACAAAAAAAGACACATCCGTGACATTTTGGGCTGAACGGAATTTTTTCATGTCATACATATGACACTTCTATGACGATAATTGTGACAAAACCCGGTATCATCATAGATGTGGTGGGCTCCTACTTCTATGACAAAAAATCATGATAGAAAATGGGCTTTTCGTCCCGGGCGGGCCGAAGACGCAGCTGCATGAAATTCTTTGGGCCGTCCATGATGGAAAAAACCATGGTAGAAGTGAGGGGGAGGAAAATTTCGGGGAGTTGCCGGTTATGGTGGGAGGTCAGGGGCCGAGCGATGCGCGTTTCTCTCGTACGTATGCGCGTGTGTGTGAGGCGTTGGCTCTAACTGAAGCCGGGCGAGGCGTTGGACTCTAACTGAACCTGAGCGATTGCACAACAGGCTACACGTTACTGAACCCGAGCGATCGATCGATGGCTATTAACTGAACCCGGTTGAGCAATTCCTTCGCTACTGCTGCTAACTGAAGCCGATCGATGCTGCCTCTGGGATGAACAGTGAGTGTTGCGGGGGGTTTGGATGAACAGTGAGCGGTGGTGTTGCCTCTGGATGAACAGGAACCCGCGGTGTGGAGGGCTGGATGAACAGTAGACGGTGGAGGGGTGGCCGTGGAGGGGTGGTTGAACAGGACCCCCGTGGTGTGGAGGGCTGGATGAACAGTAGACGGTGGATGGGTGGTTGAAGAGTAGCCGGTGGAGTAGCGCGCGGTGGGGGCTGGATGAACATGAGCCCGTGGAGGCTGGAGGAGGTCGACGGGAGCCCGTGGAGGCTGGAGGAGGTCGACGATGGAGATGAACAGTATCCCATGGAGTCCCGTTTTGCGGTACGCCACACCCCTCCTGATGAGCAGGACCCCCATTTAACCGTAGGAGGTACGTTTCGTCCATTTTGCGGTACGCCACACCCCTCTCGATCAACAGGACCCCCGTTGCGACCGTAGGAGGTCCGTTTCCTCCGTTTTGCGGTACACCACACCCCTCCCGATCAACAGGACCCCCGTTTCGACCGTAGGAGATCCATTTCCTTCGTTTTGCGGTACGCCACACCCCTCCCGATCAACATGACTCCGTTCCGAATGTAGGAGGTCCGTTTCCTCCGTTCTGCGGTACACCAGGCCTCGTTTCCATCACTTGTTCTGTACAAGCTCTCCCGATGAACACGACCACACATTCCGTTCCGACCCAGCTGGTTGGCTCCCCATGAACACGACGATGATGTTGTTTCTCCGTTCCGACCCAGCCATGTACGTATGCACGAGTAGGGGTTAGAGACCCTGCCCGTATGTACGTACGTGGCCGTATTTTCTTTCTTGCACCCTCGCCACTGTACGTATGTGTACATGCTACGTGCGCGCCTTTACTACGACACATGCGCGCCTCTACATCGACCAGTATGTACGTACACGTTCGCGACCAGAATGACAACGTTACGTACGCTTCGACCAGGTGGGTCCCGACTGTCAGGCACTTCCTTGCGTGCGAAGATGTAGCTGGTGGGTCCCAATAGTCAGGAGGGCGAATCGTTTTGTTTTTTTTCCTGGACGCACTTCCTTGTGTGCGAAGATGTAGCTGGTGGGTCCTAGCAGTCGGGGGGCGAATCTTTTTTTTGCCCGGACGCACTTCCTTGCGTGCGAAGGTGTCGCTGGTGGGTCCCATCGATCAGGGGGCGAATCATTTTGTTTTTTTGCTCGGACGCACTTCCTTGCGTGCGAAGATGTACCTGGTGGGTCCGAGCAGTCAGGGGGAAATGTTTTTTTCATGAAATACAGTGGCCCGTCCGGTGGGTCCCAGCTGTCAGGTGGAGGAATCATTATTTTCCGCGTAATAAGGAGGCACTTCCTTGCTGCGGCCATGGACCCAGCTATCAGCCTCTCCATGTACAGTCCACGTCCGATGGAAGTCGTTCCTTGACCACGTTGACCACGCTGCGCCGAGAGCACCAGGGTGGTGGACGACGGCGAGGCCTAGGAAGGGGACGACGGGGAGCCGGGGAAGATGCGGCAGTGGAAGCCCGTGCGGAGAGGAGTACGAGGGTTCACTGGTTCGGCTGCGGTGTGACGCTGGCCGCAGGGCCTGGCCAGCGGTGGGAATAAAAGGGGGCGGTGAGGCCTCCGTGGCAGCACAGCCGGCCACGGGAGGCAGGAGCATGCGGCACGACCGGTGCTTCTTTGGGCGGCTAGAGCAAGAAGACCAGAGGTTCAAGAAGCACTACGGCCGTTGGATGGACATCGTACGGTCACTGGAGCTAGAATCGTTCATATTGACTAAAGTTGACAAAGGCCCCCATCCCAGTCAACTTAGTAGGCCCACAAGTCAGCCTCCCACCATGGTGGGTCCCAGCTAGCAAATGGAGTATTCATTTTCTGTGCGTAATAAGGAGGCACTTCCGGTGGGTCCGAGCTAACAGCGCGGGGAACGTTTTTTTCATGAAATACGCTGGCCCGTCCGGTGGGTCCCAGCAGTCAGGGGGGGAAACGTTTTTTTCGCGAAATAAGGTGGCTCATCCTGTGGGTCCCTGCTGTCAGGTGGAGGAATAATTATTTTGCGCGTAATAAGGAGGCACTTCCTTGCGGCTGCCTGGACCCAGCTGTCAGCCTCTCCACGTACAGTACTCTTCCGATGGAAGTCGGTCGTTGACCACATTGACCACGCCGCGCCGAGAGCACCAGGGCGGTGGTCTGGACGACAGCGAGGCCTAGGAAGGGGACAACGCGGAGCCGGGGAAGACGCAACATTGGTAGCCCGCGCGGAGAGGAGTACAAGGGTTCACTCGTTCAGCTGCGGCGTGAGGCTGCCGTCGCCGCAGAATAACAGGGGGTGTGGGTGAGTAGAGGGATACCCTGGGCCAGCGGTGGGAGTAGTAGGGGGCGGTGAGGCCTCCGCGGCATCACAGCCGGCCACGAGAGGCGGGAGCACGCGACACGACCGGCGCTGCTTTGGGCGGCTGGAGTAAGAAGACCAGAGGTTGAAGAAGCACTATGGCCTTTGGATGGACATCGTACGGTCACTGGAGCTAGAATCGTTCATATTGACGAAGTTGACAAAGCCCTCCATCCCCGTCAACTTAGTTGGCCCACAAGTAATCCTCCCACTATGGTGGGTCCCATCTAGCAGGGTGGGTATTCATTTTTTTGTGCGTAATAAGGATGCATTTCCTTGCGTGCGAAGATATAGCTGGTGGGTCCGACATGTCAGCGGGGGGAACGTTTTTTTCACGAAATACAGAGGCCCTTCCAGTGGGTCCTATCTGTTAGGTGGAGGAATCATTATTTTGCGCGTACAGTCCACGGCCGATGGATGTCGTTCGTTGACCATGTTGACCATGCCGCGCCGAGAGCACCATGGCGGTGGACGACAGCGAGGCCTAGGAAGGGAACAACATGGAGCTGGGGAAGACTCGGCAATGGTTGCCCACGCTGTGGGGAGTATGAGGGTTTACTGGTCAGGCTGCCATTGCCGGAAAATAACAGGAGGTGTGGGTGAGTACATGAATGGCCTGGCCAGCAATGAAGTAGGGTGGGTCGGTGCGGCCTCTACGGCAGCACAGCCGGCCACGGGAGGCGGGAGCAGGCAGTCCCACCGGAGCTGGTTTGGGCGGCTGGAGCAAGAAGATCAGATATTGAAGAAGCAGCACGGCCGTTGGATTAACATCCATGGTCACTGCTGCTAGAATCGTTTGTGGACTAAGTTGACAAAGCCAAAGTACACGTCAACCTAGTAGACCCACAAGTCAGCCTCCAAATCTGTCCCAAACAGCATACAGCCCGAAATTTCTAGCCGGATTCAAATTAATTTTAAATCTAAATATACCTTAATTTAAATTCAATGAAATTTTACCCGCACAAAAACAATGAAATTTAAAATATCAAAATCCGAAAGAAAACAATATTTGGGAACTAATTGCCTGTTTGCTGTATTTTTTTCATTTTACAGCCCATTTATTATTACTTATAGCCCATTTATTATTACGTATAGCCCATTTCTTATTACTTATAGCCCATTTTTAATTACTTATAGCCCATTTTCTGGGCAAAATGCATCCCTCCTCGTTTTGAAAGATTTCCGGCCTAGCAGGGCGTAGAAAAGCAAGTAGGCTTATGTTGGTTATTCTGCAAAAAACAAAATAGCTGGCTAGCCATTTTTCAGAAAGGAAAAAAACAAACTGGGCTGGTCATGTGCTAAACATATGAAACAAAAGCCTGGGCTAGACGGGCCACGGGTCCCACACAACCCAGTTGATACCCTTCTCCGTCCCGAAAAAACAAAATTACTACGCGCGCTGCTGGGTCCCTACTGTCATCCTCACCATGTACAGCCATCTCCTTATTCCTCTTGGTTGTTTACCATGTTGACAACACCGGAGGGCGGCACCGCGGTGAGCGCGGAGGACGATGGTGAGGCCTCAGACGGGAACGAATAGGAGCCGGGGAAGATCACAGCCAGCCGTGGGAGGCGGGAGCAGGCGGTCCCGCCGGCGCTGGTTTGGCTTTGGCGGCTCGAGGAAGAAGAGACTGAAGAAATGCGACAGACGTTGAATGTCAATCGAACGTTCAAGGTTGGCACAATCATTTTTTGACTAAGCAGACACCAAGTAGCATACTTTTTTATATATAGGAAGAAAACTGCGAGGAAAATGTGTTCGTCTGCCGTCCTCCTCAAAGGGAACGTTCGCCACATAAGTGAATAGCACCCTTGGTTTTCAACCAAGAGGTCTTGGGTTCGAGTCCGAGGAACTCTCAATTTTGTCCTCCTTCCTTCCTCGCAAAAAAGGGAAAGAAAATCAAAGACATGGGAAGGCGTACAACACAAGCTAGTGTACCAGTAAAGAGACATTGCCGAGTTTTAGAAAAAAGAAAGACGTGCTCCTGTAGCTGGTTCGAATCCAAACCTAGACTATGACTATATATGGTGCTATGCTACTCTGCAAGTAATGAAACTGACATATCCAACGTTCACTTCTCCTCTTCTCTACTTACTCTGCCTAGCATCAGAAGCTTTGGCCGCAGCAACCATGTCCGCTGGCTGCTCATCCACCTGCTCTTCAGCAGGCAACAACCAGATATGCGCCAAGTCGCCACCCGTACCATCGCCTGTGGGTCTCATTACACCCCCGTCAGCACGCGCACCGCAGCCGATTGCTCATCGCAACCGGCTGCCGTTGGTGTGGTGCCACTGCTGCAAATCACGCGGAGTCATCCGTCGCATCTCAACCACAATCCACAACCCTGGTCGAGTCTTCTACAAATGCCCGAATCATGGGGTAATAATATGTTTAAGTGTTGTTCTGCTGCTTTTAGTTGCTGATTTTTTTAATAGTTTGGTTGATGATCTTCCATTTTGATTCATGCAGAAAAGGGAAGATTCGTGTGATTTGTATTTCTGGCAAGTTGCTGATGTGGGGGAATGCAACTACGCTGATTATTTGGTTAGCTGAGGAATCCCAATACCAGCAGGTTGGGGTGTTGGACAAGTAACTGAAGGAACGACAGAAGAGGAAGATGCAAAGCAGAAGGTTAAAGACGCAGTTCCTCTGATCATGGCCAAGCAACAGCTGCTGAACGGCCTTGATAGCAATGAGGAGATGAAAGAGCTTGTGAAGATAATGGGCAAAATCGATGTGCTCTGTAGGATGATTGTCTCTTTATTTGCAGTGTATGTAGCACTCGTAATGTATTCAGTAGCTATGACATGAGCACTTTTCTGAAACTAGTAATGAATGAAACCTGTGTAGCAGGCTGGGCGTAGTGTTGTGATATCTAATGATTTATATTAACAGAAATCAGGGGGTATCCCCTTTTGCTCATATAAATAAATAGATAGTAGAGGCCCTGTCGGGTCAGCTTTGTTCTCATTCGAAGACGTCGAGCAAATTGCAGTCCAATAGCAAACTATGTCATCAAATTCAAGTTTCACAGCCAAATATGAGTACAACTAAACAACAATGTCATCATGTTTTAGTTGTCATACAATCACCAAACACAAATCAGCATACATAATAAGTGATGTTCTCACAGCAAAATACTAAACAACATGTTCATCAGGTTTCAGTTGTCATAGCAAACACAATTTCACATAGTAGATAAAAAACGTCTTCTGACAGGCAAATACAACAAAAGCAATGTAATCATCATCCGCAGCAGCAGCGTCAACATCTTCGCCATGTGTATCAGTCTGAATCGTAATTCCCCACGGTGTCATCTTCTTCTTCGTCCTCAACGTCCTCGAACGTTGGCTTCTTCTTGATCAACTCTTGTATGTCCACGACACGACAGGCAATCTTTTCACTAGCGTCATTGACGTGATGGTTCTCAAAGATATTAGGAACATCTATGTTATCTTGTACATCAGGAGCAGTGTAAGCATCATCTTGTTGTGCAACTTCATTAAACGAATTCCTCTGCTCAAACCTTTGCAATACTCTCCTGTCATCGCTACGTGCAAATGTGTCTTCCAAGAAAAATATCTGTGTTGGTTGATTTTCCAAAAGAAAAGGATCGTTGGTCTGGTACGCTGCCTTAACATTGATGGATTTGAAATAATCATCAGCCCTGGGTTTTCCAATCCTAGAAAACAGGTTATACCAACGACAGCACCACAGAACCGCACACCGATGATCCTCGAAACTGGAGATATACTGCAACTGAACAATGTCTGTTATGTTAGCAAACATTTCACTTGTCTCTTTGTCATACGTATCCGTGCTCATGATGGCACTGTTTTGTGTCTTCCTGCCTTCGTCTCGTGCAAGGGTGTTGTAGCGCACATCTCCAACAACGCAAGATTCATAATGTCTTACTCGAGTATCAGGACCCATTGCTAGTGAGTAAAGGGCATCATCAACTGCCTGCCCATCCTCCAGCATCTTCTTAACCTATGGTTAGAAAATAGACAAGCTGATCATCTTATGTACTCAATATATTAAAAAAACTGACAGTGCACTTCAAAAGCTTACATGTTTCTTGAACCATTTCGCAAATCCTGCCATAACCAGTTTGTCAATGTTTCTTGGATTTTGCGGCAGTAACTCCTCTTTGTACATGCTGCACAACATAGTGATCGCGTCAAACATCTAAATATATAAGAATGTGCTGCAAGTTTAGTAGATACGATGTATAAGCTGCAGTACTGCACTTACTTGATATAAGGTAGTATCTCAGGACAGTTATTCAACACATACCAAACCATTTTGTCCAAATCTTTAGGCTTGTCCTCTTGTCGACTCTTCCCTGTAACTCGAACAGAATAATCGAAAACATTGAGCCCGGGATTGTCTTCACCCACCTCTTTGCTAAGCTGATCAACTGTTTCAATGTATTTTGAGCAGAATGTCAACGCTTCTGTAGCAATGTAGGCCTCTACAATGGAACCCTCGGGTCTAGCTCTGTTCCTAACATAGCCCTTGAATGATCAACTGTTCCTAACATAGCTCTGTTCCTAACTGTACTGGACCTCTAAGTAGTGCCTCATCAGGTAGACGAACAGCCAAATGCACCATCACATCAAAGAAGGCTGGTGGATATATCTTCTCAAGGTTGCATAGGATAGTTGGTATCTTCTCTCTAAGACGCTCCAAAGCATCTATCCTGATATTTCTACTGCAGAGTTCCCTAAAGAATTGTCCCAACTCTGCAACTGCTTTGTATAAGTCAGGGCGGCCCAATCCTCTAAGGATAACAGGTAAAACCCTTTGAAGTTGGACATGGCAGTCATGAGTTTTCAACCCTTGTACCTTGTTTCCATCTGCACTGACTCTCCTTTCAGGGTTGGAAGCAAATCCATGTCGGAATCTCACACGTGACAAGACCTCGCAGAATTCTTTTCTTTTTACCTTGTCCAAGACGTACACAGCTGGTGCCATATCCCGTGGTTTACCTTCATCTTGCACCTGCAAATCCTTTCTGATACCCAGGTGTGTCAAATCAATCCTAGATTTTAAGGTATCTTTCGTCTTGCCTTCAATGTTAAGAAGTGTGCCGATAATGCTGTCACATATATTTTTCTCGATGTGCATCACATCAAGATTATGCCGAAGATCCAAATCTTTCCAATACTCCAAGTCCCACAAAGTGGACCTGCGGGTAAACAATAATCTCTCTTCTACCGTGCCATGCTTCCTTTTCCCGCTACCATTACCAGGATGGTTTGTCTGGTGTAATATGCCTGACCTTCTCTAATTCCACTTGCAACACATCCGCGGTGGGCCTCTTTGGTGCATCACGGTTTTCAAGCTTTGCATTGAACACATGTCTTCGGTATTTTCTAGGATGCGGCTTGTCCTTGGCAAGGAAACGGCGGTGTCCAATGTAACAGATCTTGCTAAGTATTGCGTATGGCAGCGGATTCCTGTCACAGCGAACACATGCATTGTAACTATGTGTCGTTTGCCCTGACATAGTGCCCAAAGCCGGATAATCATGGATGCACCAAATTACAACAGCACGCAGAAAGAAATCAGCTGGTGTGCTGCTATATAGGTCTCGAGTGAGAACACCCTTCCATAGCTGTTGAAGTTCCTCCACAAGAGGCTCCATGAACAAATCAAAATCCTTTCCAGGACTTTGAACCTGGGATGAGCAAGGCCATCATGTAGTTTGATTCTTTGGTGCAGACATTTGGAGGCATTTTGTAAGGGATAACAAGCACTGGCCACATGCTATATGTGGCGCTCTGGTGGCCAAATGGGTTAAACCCATCTGAAGCTAAGCCAAGTCTAATGTTTCTCGGGTCAGCAGCAAACTCTTTGTGTTTATCATTGAAGCTTTTCCACTCACTACCATGAGATGGATGGCTCATTACATTCTGATCTCTGTACTCCCGGTTCCTAGAATGCCATAGTACATCCTCTCTTGTTTCAGCATCATGAAACAACCTCTGCAATCTTGGTGTAATTGGAAAATGTCTCAGAACATTATGAGGAACCCTCTTCATAGCATCACCATCTTTCCATCTTGATGATTTGCATTTCGGGCATTCACTTAAGTTCGCATAATCCTTTCGGAACAGAACACAATTATTCTTACAAACATGGATCATATCATATCCAATTCCAACTGCATGAAGGAAATTCTTCATTTTACTGTAGGTGTGTGGAAGCTCAGACGCATCTGGGAAAGATTTGCGGAAAGCAGCCAACATCGCATCAAATGATTTGTTTGTCATCTGCTCAGATGTCTTCACCTGAAGAAAGGTGACCATAGCTGAGAATACTGATAGCTTATTTCCTAGGGTGACAACAACGTTGCATTGTTCCAACATGCGGGCCCACCATTTTTCTTCTGCAGGTGAAAGTCCACGGAATGCACGAGCATTTCGTAGCATTGTTTCAATGTTGGTCAAACTCACTGGCTCTGTCACCACCACCTCCTCCTCCTCTTCCACCTGAGCATCAGGCAGATCAAGATGGTGATCTGCTGCTTCCACGTAGTTAATAACATTGACGTTCACAACTTCACCATGATGAACCCACCTAGTATATGTGACCGACATCCCATACAAGTGCAGATGAGTTTGCACAGTTGACTGGGGTCTTGTAACTGAATTCATACAACTACTACACGGGCAGAAACATCTGATTTCGGACCACCATACTCAGCTCTGATAAAGTTCATGAAGTTTTCAAACCCCTCGACATATGCAGCGGAGAATCTTCGAGCAGAAGTTATCCAAGTCCTGTCCATTTGTTAGACATACAAATTAGTTCTTATACTAGATATTACAGGAAAAACATATATGCTTTTTTATGAAGTCCAGAAAAAAATACCTAGGTCGATGTCTAAAGCTATGGAAAGATATTTGGACGAGCAGATCTAAGTAACGAAATATATGTAAAGCTAATTCAGCAAACAGATTTGTGTGCTAAATTATGGCAGGCTGTTTCAGCAGTCAATGAGCCTGAGCACACAGCCATCAAACTATCGAAGGCCATCGTAGCAACAAAGATCAAGTATAAAATGGTGTAGAGCTATTTCACCTAACAGATTGGCTACTAGACCATGGCAATCTACGTCACAATAAATATATGGCAGGATATTTTAGCAACTAATCGGCCTTGGCATGCCATCTCAGCTAAACAGATTGAGTGCAGAATAGGGCAAGGAAGCTTCTTAAGCAGAGTATATTAACAGTAAACTACTTCGGCAAACAGTGAGATTAACAACATCTATCAGCTAACATTCAGCGCTACACCGACATGAACGGGGCCTCGGTCTAGAATGCGCGTATCGTAGGAGAAGTTGACCGCCGTGCGTCTCCACACGAACGTCGCCAGCGGTGGCGGCGCTGACCGCCGTGCGCCTCCACAAGAACGTAGCCAGAGGTGGCGGCGCGGCTAGAGGACGGCAGTCTACGAAAGCGGACTGTGGGAGTGAGAGGATCGCCGCGTGTCCGCTCGACGAACTGCGGCACCGACGTATCGGCGCGGCGGGGAGGGCGGCTTTGGCGGAGCGAATGGAGTGGAGGGGGGACGGGGGGGGGGGGGGAGGGGGGTTTGGGGAATATTTGGCCGAATGGCGGTTGAATCGAATTTGGGGGGAATTTTTGGGTGGGGGTGAGGATTTTCGCGCGGTGGGTGGGGGGAGCTTGGCGCATGTTCGGTTTCTCCAAGTGCAGTCCCACGTGTCAGTGAAGAGGCAAGCCGAAGCGCGTTCCATTTGCGTGAGCCGTGTGCAGGACCGAACGTGTGTGGGGTGCAATGCGACCGCGACAGGAGTGCTGTGAGTGTACCGCCTTTTTTCTTTTAAACTAGGTGCTTCGCCCCCTCAAAAAAAATGTTGCTTCGCGCGATCCATCGATACTACTACTAGTAATCCGGTAATCCCGACTAAAACGGCGCGGACGTGTCTTTTCCCGCGCGATATGCTGGGAGGTTGGCTTAGTTGGGCTTTTTAGATTTGTCTCGGTTCAATAAAAAGAAGAGTTGGTGATGATGGTGTGCCTGTCATCCTGCAATATAGGCCGTCCGATCTATATCTAATGGATAGGAAGGAAACTATGACAGTTTACCTGCACTCCTCTCCACATTTGCAGATAAGGCTTTCCCTCGTTCGTCCTTTTCTCCCACAAGATCTTGATCTTCCGTGCACTAGTACTCCTACAATATGTATATTATTGTGAAAGTTCATATACACCAGCCGTGATTAATGCAAACACGGCAGATTTTCATTACACTTCGAACTTTTATAAGACAGCAAAATAAAAGAAACCCGACCCTAAACCTATTCTACGGCGGCGACCGACGTCCTCCATCTGCGATCTCTATGTACGGGGCGGGGTTCAAGACCCGTGAAGTGAAGGTGCGGTCTCCGGCAAGGAAGAGTAGAACACGGGATACGGACCGGCCAGTTGGCACACCATGCCCTGCCGCCTCCCATGCCCTACTCATCCTCGAAGGAGTCCCCGACCTCGGAGGTGCCGGACGTTGGACGGCGGCAAGTAGGACGCGTGGCTGACGGTGCTCCCGTCGTTAGCCGCCAGCATGGCCACCGCTTGTGCGGTCGCGTCCGTGTCCGGCTACGCTGCTATTGCGTCGCGAGAGGCGACTTGAGCGAGGGCAGCGACCTCGAGCTTCATCCCCGAAGACAAGCTCTCCCGCAGAGCGTTCACACTTGCGGTCATGGCAGATGTGGTGCCAGGTAGGAGTACGATGCGCTATGGTGTGGAGGTTAGCTGGGCGTTGCCGCTTTAAGTAGCGCATTTCGGTGAGGCCAAGCGTCCAGGTGCGTGATTAAGTCGCCGGAGTTGATTCCTCGGGCACCGAGCCTCTTAACGATGACGTACGAATGGATGACATGAATGTGGGCAGCTGGCGCCGGCTGCGAACGCACCGCGCGACGGCGCGCGGGACGAGGGCTTTGGTGTGCCAGGGTAGTCAGCTGCGGTCGTGGAAACGTTGGAGATTCCCTTTGCTCAAACGCGATCCCCGCATGTCATTGAAAAAGCAAGACGACCCGGCATGGTCAGGTCTAGAGGATGCAGTTGGCCGCGCTACACCACTTCACGGACGCGTCGCGGCGCCCCGTGCATCCTCGACGAGCCGGGTGTTGGGGTGTGTTTGGATTGTGGCCAAAGTGCACCTTACCAAAATTTTGGTCATGACCCAAAGATTGGTCTTTGTTTGGATGGTTGCCATTTCTTTGGCATGCCAATGAACTCTAGCCAACTCTAGTTCATTTTTCTTGCCAATGTCGGCCAAATCATGGGCAACCAATACATCAACCAAAATTTTGGCTGCCCAATGCTTTGATGGGGCAACCTTGGGCACAAACCAAACATATCGTTGGTCGTGTCCCAACACAAACGCCACCCTCGGCACACTTAAACCGATAGTGTCTATCGATGATATGAGCGTGTCGCTCACCGCGGTCGCCGTGTCCAGAGGCGGTGCTGGAGCTGCGCCCCATTGTTGGCCCCAAAGACCCACTTGAACGGTTGTCGGTGGCAAGGAGGTCGTGGGCCAGCTCCTCCATTGGACTAGTCTGCGCTACGTCGTCCCGACGGGTGTGCCCACATGTCGGTTTCCTTGTTTTCCCAGCCATATTCGAGCGTCAGTGCTCCGCGTTGCGCATTAGGCCTTTCACTATGTAGGCCAAGCGAGACAACTTATCGTTTATTTGAGACGTTCAAGTGTAATCATGTGGCGTTTGCTTATTTCTCATTCCTCTCCAACCCTCTTCTCCATCGATCATGTCGCCCTCCAGTCGAGTCCATCCTCCCACATGCCTCATTTGAACATTCCGCCGAGTATCATTCACATGTACCCACCCTAGTCCTCTTTTAATAGATCTCCGGACCCCGAGATGAAATCGAGAGGGAACGAGTGGGGGCACGTGATACCTAAGGCAGATTCAAAATTTTGAACCGGTGATCATAGCATCCGCAAATCATATATAAAGGGTATTCAATGTTCGTTTCGTTTTTGAACATACAGTATACTTCCTCCTATTCTTTCTACCTTACATATAAGTTTTATGTGTAGTCAAAGTATCTCTACTATGATAAAAAAAGGTATCAACATTCAACAATGCCCAATCAATATTGTTAGATTCGTACGTACTCCTAGATTTGTACTCGAGGTGGTTTCCAATTTGACTATTGACAAGATTAATAGTACTCCTTTCACACAGGTGAGTAAGTCACTTAGGTTGTGCACCATGACCAAGGAGGAGGGGAAAACGAGAGACATTAATGTTTATTTGCTAATTAATAGTATTGCATGCAATGAACTAACCACTGCATGTCATGTTTGATAGTCTCAGGTCATTAAAACCATGCACACCCTCATCTCTTATTGGTTCATATGTCAAGAAACAAGAAATGAGGTAGAAGTTAATGCACCGCGCCTACGTGTTTTGGGATTATTTGGTTTTCGTAAGATGACTTACACACCTAGACAGAGGGAGTACATGAGATGTATAATGTGAAAATTATATCATTGGAAACTCCTTTCACATACGAAATTGACCATATGCTTTGTGTAAGTTGCATGTCATATATTATTACTCTAACATTTGGTCAAAGTTAGCCTCGAAAAATGCATTAGACCCTGTATGCTTTGTGTAAGTTGCATGTCATATATTATTACTCTAACATTTGTGTAAGTTGCATGTCATATATTATTACTCTAACATTTGGTCAAAGTAGTATAGTGGAAGTGGATCCTCTGATGTAGGTATCCCTGCCTTACCCTCCCTTTCGGTCACTTACTGGCGGACCCATGCTTGCTAGGCCCCGCATGTCAATTAGTCAATGGGTTCGGCCACGTCAGGGGATCCTCATCCGTAGTATACTCCCTCTGTTTTTATTTACTCCGCATAAAACAGAGGGAGTAGTGGTATAATAAATGACGCGGGCAAGGGAGGGGGAGGGACGTCGGTTTGCTCTCAACTGCGGTCCCACAAGCGAGCGAAAACGCAAGACGAAGCGCGTTCCATTCGTTGAGCGACGTGGAGGGTCCAGCATGCCGGGCTGCAACGCGAATGCGACAAGAGCGATGTACAGTCAAAACCGATTGACCGGTCGTCACCGGAATCACTACTCACACCAGAACCTTCGCTGCTCGGCCTACGCCAGCCACTGCCCTAAAACCACACCAAATCTCCAGCCCATTCCCCCACCTTTCGATCCCCTAGCCCGCATCAAGCGTCCCCTAGTTCGCCGAAAAGCCATGGTGCACCGCAAGATCACTTACTACAAGATGGTGACGCCGGAGTGCCGCGCGGAAATCGTGGCGGCGGTTGGCGCCACAGACCTCCGTTCCCAAGCTCGCTTTGCGGCGGGCCAATCCCCAAGTTCTCTGGAGCCAAGCTACGAAGAGGAGGAAGCCGATCCAATGTTCACTGCGGAGGTCGCGGCGCAGAAGGCCCCCGATGGCTATGAGACGATGGACGTCGACTTCGCGCCGGCGTCCGAGTCCCCCATGGTGCAGGTGGACCAGCGGTTCAACATGGCGATACTAAAGGAGGATCGGGAGGCAGAGGCTCAACTCGACGCGGAGCGCGCGCATGCCGCTGCCATCGAGGCTCTCCTGCAGGAGGAACCGAATGTCGTGGATGTGAACTGAGCGGCGGAGGCTCAACTTGAGGCGGAGCCCGCGGATGCTGCTGCCATCGAGGCCCTCCTGCAGGCGGAACCGGACGTCCTGGACATGAACCGGGAAGCAGAGGCTTGACTCAACACAGAGGGCGCGGATGCCGCTCTCATCGACGCCCTCCTGCGGGCGGAACCGGAAGTCCTGGACTTGAACCGGGCGGCAGAGGCTCGACTCGATGTGGAGCGCGCGGATGCCGCTCTCATCGACGCCCTCCTGCAGGCGGAACCGGAAGTCTTGGACTTGAACCGGGCGGCGGAGGCTCGACTCGACGCGAAGCGCGCGGATGCCGCTGCCATTGAGGCCCTCCTGCAGGCGGAACTGGACGTCCTCGAGTTGAACTGGGCTGTGCTCTCGTCCGTGCAGAGCGCCCGCACGCTCCGCTTGAACGAGTAACCGGAGGCCGAGGACAACCACGTTGCGGAGACAACGTCGGTAGCGACGGCTGGTTCGCGCCGGCTGCCAAAGACGACGAGGCCGTCTCTTTCCGCGAGCAGTGATAGTTTTTCTTTATGTTGTTGTTTTTATTATTATGGATCTTTTGTTGTGTAAAAACATACTATTTGTTATGCAAGTCGCCTGAGTCTACCATTTCAGGCAGTTGGATGAATATCCTACGTCTCCCAACCCTTCTTTCCTTCTTCCTCACCTCTTCTTCTTACCCAACAGACCACCGCACGGGCCGTACGGATACTCCGGTTGGATAAACCTACTCTATGAACGAAAATTATGTGTCAGCGATAGGATGGCTGAGTTTGGTTTGTTCACATGCAACAACACGTGTCAGTGAGGGTGCGTTCCCTTGGTTGGGTTTGCGGCGTGCAGGAGTGAAGTGTGAGGGTGCGGTGCGACCGCGGCGTGCAAGAGCGACCATGTGAGGGTGCGGTGCGACCGCGATAGCCGTGCGCAAGTGTACCTCCTTCTCATTTTGAAAACTTTAGGCAAGCTTGGCAAAAATGTGTGGCGAAGTTTGGCAATGCAAGGCCTGGACCCAAACAGGATAAGTACGTACGTACTAGGAGTACTAGTGTTAAAAAAGAAAGGCGGGGTTTTCCTTCGATACAAATCATCGTTTCACGTGTCAATTAATGCGTATTTTTTTCTCGAAAGACCAAAGAGCTAACCATCTCACTCCTCATCGCTTGATTAATGTAGCGCCATGCAAACGAACCTTCTCACTTCTGCATGCATGCAGGGGATATTAATGTCCTTGGTTTCTAACCCCATCAATTTTGCCTCGATTAGTGTTAGTGGCCCTTTGCAAATTGTAATTTTGATATACTGGCCTTGTGTACAAAAAATGGAGGTAGTAACTATATTTGAATTCCTTTCCCATTGCGGTGACGTCGACGACTTTTTTTTGTGGTTTGGCGAAGTGCATTCGACGGAGAACACCATTGAGGGAGACCATGGTAAGTCGTTCGCAAGTGCCGCCTGCAAGCCGAGACAACCGCCTTATTTGTATCCAGGAAGTCCTTTACTAGTACTACTACTAGGAGTACTAGTGCGGTGAGATGGTTTCTCAAAGAAGACGATGGAGAAGCGGTGTCAGCGAAGAGTGAAATGATAGTTGCTTCGTCCGTGCTTTGTGATTTGACGCCTCACTGCTTTGTGATTTGTGATAGAAGGGACAGGGGAGTAGACTCTGTGCTCTATACTGTACTACTCCTACATGCGTCCAAGCATGGTAGAAAGAGGAGAGACATTGCATTTTTCTATTCCTCCAATCAATCAATCAGGGAGCTTCGGTTCCATCTTTTTGACTTTGGCAACGCCCTCCACAATGGTTCCCACGATGCCAAAAGCTATTTTCACATTTGGCTACACATTCTGGATGCCCTTAACCGTACCACTTGGTTTTGCTCCTGTGTGCTATCTATACAAATCTCAATTATATTGATCTAAAAAATTATAGAATCAAAGATTAGTAAAAAGGAGGTGATTTTGCCGCGCGGATGGCGGGGGAGGTTTCTTATTTTCGGAGGACGTTGTCCTGGCGGTTTGCTAACATGCGGTCCCACGTGTCAGTGCTTTACCAAGCTGATCCGCATCCCACATGAGGTAGAACAACGGCAGAAGCAACACGTGGTTAAGTTGAAGAAGATGAGGGAGAAGCGGATTCAGCAACGAGTGAAATGATGGTTGCTTCGTCCCTCCAACTTCTTTTTTTAGCATTATTACTTCGTCCCTCCAACTTAACTGCGGGAAAGGTGCAGCTTTGTGATTTGACGCTTCATTGCTCATTACTACGCCGGCACCATGACTGGGGTGCTTCACCCCGGCTGCTTTGCACTGTATTACGGTATGGCACGTGGACCCGGTAGCTTGATGTCCCACATGTCGGTGAAAGGGACTAGAAGATTTATGAAAGCGAGTGCTCCACTCTTACGATGGAGGAGTAGACGACACGACGACCCACTGAACTGTCACTTGTACTGTATAGTACTATAGTTTTGCTGTTTCGCACGATCCATCGATACAAACCCGATTAAACAGGAAAGGGCGGGATTTTTCCCGCGCGGTAGATGATACTGGCCATACATTTCAAAGGCAATTTTAATGTATGCAAACTGAATAATTATAAGTAACAATATGATATCTAGTAAAACTAAAAACACATATGATTTATTGTGTTAGAGTGTAGTAGTAGTGCTGTATTGCATAGTTGTTAGATGTAACATGCGAGAACGTGTAGAGATGTAGTTTTGGAGGGCCTACAGAGAGAAAAGCGTAATACGGTCATCGAACTTCATAACAAGCTGATTACGGTCACTATATACGTTTTGCGGTGATTATCCGGTCACTTGCTCACAGTTCAGCATCGGATTGCACTCTGTTGACCGGCCAAATAGTCTGCGTGGCGCCATGTTGACTAGTTAAATTGACCACATTCCTTGTGGGTCCCACCTGTCAGTTCGCATAGGGAAAAGGTCAGATAAACACAAATTTACGCAGGCGCGACAAGGCTCCAACCCATGCGTGGGAATCACCTGGTTGTGTATGTGTCTGTCAGGGCCTGATGTGTGCGCATGCACGTGTAGGTTGAGCACTTGAGCGTGAGAGTGTGTGTTGGTCGTGTGGTGTACTGGTGTGTGCATGCATGCGTGCGTGTGTGCGTGCGAGTGTTGCGTGCGTGCGTGGCTGCGTGTGTACATGTGAGTGTTGCGTGCGTGCGTGGGTGCATGTGTTTGTGTGAGTGTTGCGTGGATGGAGTTCGTGTGCATGCGTGCGTGTGTGTATAATCACCACACCAGCTCCTGTGTGTTAAAACAGACGACTCAGCATACCAATACAAGGCCACCTTGTCTGTTGTGCCCGCGATCATGACTTCGCACCATCGTCAAAATATTTTTTTGTCGTTTGTTTTCATTCTTACGAGCAAGATGCCTGTGCGTTGCACGTAACATCAAGATGCATTTGTATGACTTGTTTATCTTGCGAGAGAAAAGGATGAACGAGGGAAGTCCTTATTTGCAAATGTAGAGAGATGTGTGGGTACCTTTTTGCAAAACTCCCATAGTTTCTTTCCAATCCGTCAGATATAAATCGGACGGCCTATATTGCAGGATGGCAGGCACACCATCATCACCAACTCTGTTTTTTATAAGAGTGTATTTTATGTATTTTATAATAATGTAGATGTAGAGTAGATACAAGTCGACAGGTGGGCACGATGTTAGTGAGATAATGTGATGCAACACTAGAGGTGCCACGTGGAGCGTTCAACTGGTCAACTAGTCATGTTATGAGCAAATACAAAGTTGTACGGTGAGCCCGTGACTATATAATAACCACTAAACGTAAAGGTGACCGTAATGAGTGGATTATGAAGTCCAATGTATGTATCGTGCTTCAAATACAATGATCGTCATTGCATATACCACGAGAGAAAGATGAAACATGCGTGAATTTTCTGGGGGCTTACTTTTAGAGGACCTGGAGATAGTTTTGTGTGCATACGTGAAAGGGGCATACAGGGGGGGGTATGCGATGGAGAGAGAGATGCTCTTCGTTTCTCTTTATTATGACTAACTTTGTATATAGTATAAAACTATACAAATTCACAGTGCGGAATAAATATCATTGTGGGCACAATGCAATGCAAATTAGCGTTCGTACTCCTCCATATAACTTTGTAATGTTGTATATATGTAGAAACTCTAAAATAATTTTTTGGCCACACTTTATTCAAAAGGAATGTTGTATGCGAAATAAACGTGAAGAGAGGGCTTTTTAGATCAATGGGGTACGTGATGTAACATGTGTGAATGTGTAGTTGATGCATTTGGCGGGGCCTAGAGAGGTATGTGTGTATTACGTATTCGAGAGAGGCATGGATAGAGGGGCCGATGGGGGGGGGATGTGGGAGAGATAGCACGAGAAATGAGGGCGGTCTAGAGAGAGAGACGAGTATGACGTCACGACAAGAGATTCCATTCCCTTGAGTGTGTATATGCAAGGGGGGTGGGAATAGAGGCACCAGGAGAAATTTTCTATGTGTGTGGTGTTTGTGTTGGTATGTGTGGGTGTGAGAAGATAATGAGACGTGGGGGCAGAGGGTGTGTCACCGCGTGAGGTCCGGTGGGTCGAAGCGAGGCCCTTTGTTCGGTTCCGTCCTGCGCCACATTGGTCGGCCCATGACACATTTAGGAAGACCCATGGATGACTAGTCGTACAAGACAAAGATAGCAGAATTGTGAAGGACTCTGTGTCCACTGACAAAGCCGGCTAGGATTTGTAACCCTAGGTTCTCGGACTAAGGTAACCCCTTTATCTCTGATATTACTATTCATCCAACCTAACTTTAAGGGGCATCCTATAGAATGCTCTGCCAGAATCATACTCGTCGATTAGGAAGAGAGGTGTGAGATAATGCGTGAGAGATAGGCGTAAAGATAATGTGCGTACATGAGACACATAGGCAGGTCCATGTATATAGAAAGGGTCGATGAGGATTGTGCGTGTGTATGTTTGCGAGAGGAAGAGTGCTTGTGATAAAGGTTAGTGAAAACAGTTGTAAATGGTTACGAGAGGGAGGGAGGGTTATATCTAGAGAATGTGTGCAAGAAAGACACCTCGGGAGAGTGTGTGAGCATGTGTGAGAGACCACCGATGGAGAGTGAAACTACACGTAAAAGACTGCTCTACACATTGATTAAAGATATAAATTGTATCCAAATATTAGGATGGGATCATGATGTTTGCAATTTGCGTAAGGAGCGGTCATTGATCCATCAGACATCTAGATTCTATCGAATTTGAGCATGTCTATGTTATTATTCGACACAATTGATCCACATAGTTAGTATTTTGAACTCCAGACAATGCATCGCTTTAGCAATCGAATATAAACGTGAGTATAGTTCATGTTGTGTGTGTAAAGCACATTATACATACGAAAGTTACACAATGGACATTTATAAATAGCTACCTATGAGCTAGTATACATTTGAATTCAAACTAAGGTGGTTTAAAAAAATCGAATTCAACATCAAGTCCATTCAATTATTTGAATTTGATATCATGGCATTTGTAAACCATACCTAAACTATGGGGGTACCAATTTTTGCTCTGATTTTGTACATAACAGCATATGTAGTCGTGTACAAAATAGATTCAAATTTAGCTCCTCCATTCCAAAATAATCGTAGTTATAGGATTTTCAAGTGTCAAAATTTCAAAAGGAAGCGGATAATTTAATGAGGTTTTCAAACATACAAGGTCAAATATAACGTTGTCTATTTAGGTCAATCCTCATAGTTCAAGAGTACTCTAAACATGAATGCTTGTGTTTCAAAATTTCGAATGAAGCGCCAAAAGAGCCTCTACTCGCCCAAAACCGCGTGAGACCAATGTTTGGTAGTACAAGGAAAGTACTTTTCTAATAACTCCGACCTGTGAAACCTACCGGCCCGACGTCCAAAGGTCTAAACCGGGGTAGGTTTGTAGCTTCATCTAGACGCCACGCAACCGCCTCCAAAAAACATTCATACACAATGGCCGCCTAAGCACACACGCGCGCGGCCGAAATCGCTCCCGCCCACTATTTGGGACACCTGGGATTACCATCCTACCCCTAACCCGCAGTAGGTCCGAAATTTAAGAGGGGGACAAAGTTTGTACTTTCCCCAAATTTGAAACAAGCGCGTCCCATCTTCTGTTCAAAAAAGCCAAAAACAAGTGCGTCCCAGACCGAAACATGGTTCCCCCCCACCCGTCTGATTCCCCATTCGTACTCCGTGGGCGCCAAAACTACCTCTCCACCAGCCGTGAAACCCCGGCGTCCTCCGTCCGCCACCCCATCCCACCCATCAACCGCCGCCCTCCTCCATCACTTCAGAGCCGATACCCCGACGTCGTCGTCCACTGCAACCTCAACTGCAACGCCCTCCACGGCTAGTAGTTGAAGCCGAGGCCGAGCCATCCGTACCCAAGCCAGTTCAACCATGCCTCCTACGCCTCACCGCTGCCGCTCCAACTTCGCCACCCTCCACCGCACCGGAGCTGTTCCTGCTACGCCGTCCTTCGTCGCCTTAGATCTGCTTCCCCTCCGCCGACATACAGCCACGGCAACACAGTCAACAATTTGGCCATGGGTTCATCCAAGCCTGCACCCTACAGAACATCTGTTTCCCCGGTAAAAACAAGAAGATCGGCGCGACATGTGGAGGTGACCACACCGGCAACCGAAGTAGGTACTCCTCTTCCCTTATTCGTGCAAATCTTATGTCTCTGCTTGCACGGTATTCATCCCATAGAAGACACTAGTTGACCGCTTCTTCTTGATACTAGATGTTCCTAGTAACTCGTGATGCACAAGGTTTCTCCTCATATACTATTTCACATTAGCTAGAGGTCCATCGCCCCCCTGAATTTCAATTTCTGGCCAGTTGATTCCCAATTAATGGAAGCATTCCCCGGCGTAACAGGCGCTAGTACGACTATTACGCCGGGGAAGCAGCGCCTTGGTGTTTATCTTAGGGGCGTCTACGGCCTAGAGCTACTAGCGCCCGATCTGGAGGTCGGCCAGGATTAAAGGGATGGCTTGGGGGCGCTTCCAAGCACGGCGGTGGTGTGAGGTCGATGGGAGGGCGGGGCGGCGGAGGCATGGGTCTGGGCCGGTGGTCGCTGGCGGTTCGAGAAAGATCGTCAACAGTGACTGGCGGGAGGTAGATGAAGGCCATCTGCCCGTTCCTTATAGATCGGACGGTTCATTAAAAAAATTGACCAACCTATTTATTTTCAGTCGACTGTTATCTTAGATATGACCACATGTGGTGGTGTGCTGGAGGAGTACCTGCATTTCCTGTGCTCATATATTACAAAATCATACGGAGTAGAATCTAATTTTGTTTGCCATGCAATGTTGTAGAGCTATCATTTGTCTCTTGTCATTTATTTTTAAGCCACCTCCTATCTGCTACTTTTACAGTGCACTAGTTCCGGACACACTTCACCCATACTCTCACTATTATGTTTTTATGCAAGGGCATTTCAGACTTTGCCTTGAGAGAAGCAGAAAAGAAAAGAGAGAAGTTGCTCCAGCTTGGTATACGGGTAGGCAAGACACGTTACAATGCTATAAAGGGTGCAGCGTGAGCAGATGGAGACGGTAAATGTAGCTCTATAGTTGATGACCTCGCTCGCAATGAACCACCATCCCAGGTGCTTGCTTTAACTTCGCGGGTCATATGTGGTTGCATGTTGGTGTCTAGCTTGGATTCGAAAGGCCGAAGTCGGTCTTTATTAAGATAAGGAATGATATTTTTTACATGTACCACCATCTCGTGAGCACCAGAAGACAAATAGCTAGTCAGGGCACTGGCCGAGCCAGTGACAAGCCCAGCAAAGACAGGCATCACCTGTAAGCCAAATAAAAAGCCGCAATGGTGGCGAAGCAGCCCGCCTCCCACCAGGCTCTTAGGTCCTAGATGATCATGTTCACCACTCCAGCCGGATGTCTAGCTTGTATTGCTTCCAATTTGGTTAAATTGCATCTGCTTAGCTTACACATTATACCTTTGAATATGACATGCCTTTTTGTTTTTGGTACATACTAGTACATCTGTGTATTAACCATGTTCTTACATCAAACTAATGTTCTTGTGTATCCCTCATCAATCACTTATGACTAGGCAGGCAAGCAAGGGGACTACTCCTCATTTAAAGAATGCAGCGTCATCCTCCCGACATGATTCTCAATAAATAGAAATGCTAGATGAAGATAGTGAACATAGCTCTGTAGTTGATTACAGCATTTCCCCTACACTAGCATTGCATGTGCTCGCTCTAACTTGGCAGCGTGATATGTGGTTGCATGTTGCATATGGTGTCTAGATTGTAATTCTTCCAATCTGGTTAAACTACATGTGCTAGTCTACTTAGCTTATACTCCTGTAAATGTGACATTATACCTGTTAATGTGACATGCCTTCCTGTATTTAGTACATAGTACATCTATCTATTAAGCATGTCCTTACATAAAACTATTGTTTTTTTGTATCCCACATCAATCAATATGACGAGACACCTTTAGTATATGCAGTGCGATATTAGTTGCATCTTTCATATGATTTATAGCACGCGCTGCTTCTAATTTGTTGAAATTCCATTTATGATGGGACGCTTTTAACTTGGCAGTCATATTGGTTGCATCTTTCATGTGGTGTCTAGCTTGCATTGCTTCTTATTTGCTGGAATGGTTTCTGCTTAGTTTACACAAACAATTGTGAACATGCCATGCCGTCCTATTTGTCGTACATATTCCATCCTGGTATCATGTGTTTGTCTTACATCAAAGTAGTGATTGTCAGTATCATGCATGAATGAGTTCTGAAGAGAGAATTTTATTGCTTTTTCTTGTCGGTTTTACTTGACAATTCAAAATCAATAAAGTGGAAGGAAGTTAGCAAGGCAGCGGATAAAGGTGCTCCTTCTAGACGGAGGGCCTCTACAGTTTCTACTCCTCCACACCCCCAAGATGATTTCCAATACAACACATGCATAGACACTCAACAAAGCTGTGTTTATGATGAGCATGTCTCCCCTAGTGCAGCATCACTGGTGCTCCCTCTAACTTGGCACTATTATATGTGGTTGCACGTTATGTGTGATGTCTAGCTTGTATTGCTTCTAATTTTGTTGAATTCCATCTGCTTACTTTACACATTATACTTGAATAAGACACGTGTTCCTATTTCTAGAACATACAATATCTGTCTATCACACTATGTTCTTACATCAAATTACTACTGTTGTGTAACCTGCAACAATCACTTATCATAAGACACGTTTGACTTTGGAGTGTGATATAGGTTACATCTCACATTCTTTTCTAGCTTGTACTACTAATTTGTTGAAATGGCACTTACGACGAGACAATTTTAACTTGGTAGAGTGATATTATTTGCATCTTTCATATGGTGTCTAGCTTTCATTGCTTCTAATTTGTTGAAATGCCTTCTCCTTAGTTTACACATCATGAGCTGTGAATATGAAATGCTGTGAATATGCAATGGCACTAATGACGAGAGACCTCTAACATGGTAGTGTGATGTTGTTTGCATCTTGCATATGATTTATTTCTTGTACTGCTTCACATTTGTTTAAACGCCATTTATGCTGAGACACTGTTAACTTGGCAGAGCGATATTTGTAGCGTCTTTCATATGGTGTCTACCTTCCATTGCATTGCTTCTAATTTGGTGAAATGTCTTCTTCTTAGTTTACACATCATAGTTCTGGTCATCTCTTCTGTCCTGTTTTTCATACTTATTACATCCTCCTATCATGTGGTTGTCTAGCATCAAAGTTTTATTCGTCTGGATCATGCATCAATTTGTTCTGAAGAACTAAATTATATTCGTTTTTCTTGTTGGCTTGACTTAACATGGCACAGAGAAAGAGGAAGAAACAGAGAATGACAGGGAATGAGAAGCGGATGAATCCTGCAGATTCTGCTGGTACTGATGGTGCAATAGAAGGTCAAAGTCCAGCGGAAAATTCTACAAACACGGCATCCCATGCTACACGAACTACAAAAAAAGCCAAACAGAAACAAATAGCTGCCACCAAACAAGCAGAGACAACCCTAGTTCTTGCAACACCGACCACAGTACTACTAGCTGCATGACATACTCGTGCGTCAACTGAGCTTGCAGCACGTTCCCAAGCTCCCTTGCCACCTGACACTACTTCCCAAGCACTCTTGACACAAGATGAGTTGGCAATATCAGATGAACCTTGTGAGCTTCAACAGCAAGAAGATAGTTGCTGGAGTCAAGTTACAGTTGCATGCTTCTTTATATGTAGTCTCATAGTTTGATGTACACTAACACTTCCTATGTTTGTTGTTGGACTAGCAGCTAGGCGCAAGAGGAAACAAACATCAGGGATAATGCTCAATAAGTTAACTAAATCTAGAGGAGGAAGAATGGAGATCCGTTTTGAGGTAGGTTTAAAAAGGCCACATGATGCTACAGAGTCAGCCAAGTTAGTATTAGAGGCAGCGGTTGCCATTAGGTGTCATGTACGTATCCTCCCAACATGGGTTCAGTACAGGAATGACAAAGACGAAACCCAGTTCAACACCTTCCTCGACCATTTATCTGTAAGAATAGTTATGTATGGAAACTAGTAATATCGTCTTGCTCTGTCCCATACTTTCTAGGTTGCTGATAATGAGACTCCCATAATTTTCAACAAATGAGGTTCAAGTTGGATAGCCAAGATGATGCAACCAGACAAGCTTGCACCCATGTTTTCAAGTCTGCTCTGCGACAATATCAGTATAACTTGAGGAAAACTCACTTTGAAGGCAAGGCTAACAGTGAACTTTCCCAAACATCTCTAGTGGAAAATATATCGGATGAAGACCTATTGACGCATGTTAAACACTGGTCTGATCCGAAGTATCAGGTACATTATATATATGTGATCAGATCATATGTTGAAGTCCTATTGACGCATGTGCCACACAAATCTATCTTCTTGTAGGTGAACTGTTCAAAGAACAAGGCCAACCGTACGAAAGTGAAATTCCAATAGACGACAGGATCTCGTAGCTATATTGCACAATGCGAGGCTCTTGTAATTAGCTGCTGTTTCACTCTTTTCGCTGTACCATATTATCAGATCTATATTGACTTGTTCAAAATGCAGAGGAAAGCCCGCAAGGACCAAAAAGTACCTGAACCAAATGCTGTGGAAACCTTCAAGGACTGTCACACCAGCAAGAAGAAGGGCATGACTACACCAGTCAAAGCCACAGTTGTAAGTCCTTAATCCTCATGCCTTTTAACTACTACTTACTTTGACTTGTGCCTTGAACTGCATGGTTTGCAGCCAATGTCTACAACTCTTTTCAATTTTATACACAATTGTCTTAGCGTATCATTGCACCTTACAAGGTTTAAAAGGGAGGAGTGATGTTCCTTTGATCTTGACCCGTAATATAGTTCCGTGCTGGACTTGCCCACACAACGTTACAATTGCCTGTTTGTCTGTTCTCAGTTGTTTTGTGATATGAATGATGTCATACTATGCTTACTTCATTATAAACTTCGTCTCTTTATCCTTAGCCCTTAATACAATGTGAAGAAATAGACAATACATTAGCGATGGTACATGGTCATATGTTTGGAACCTGGTTTTATTATGTACTCTGCAATAAAATACAACTAATATTTTACATGGGTTCACCAGAATAAGTTCTGTATATAGACCAAAGCTATTTTGTTTGGTTTTGCTGCCTCCTTAATATCTTCTGTTCTGGTACTACTAATGTAAAACCTCAACTGTTCAGCGAGCTATGGAAAAAATGGTGGAACCGCCACCTTCTGAAGGTGGCGAGGCAACTACAACCGCAATGTCAGCTCTTGCTGCAGTGGGTCAGTACCTGTCCACTAGTAGTGCCAAAAGCACGTTCCTGCGTAATACTGGATTGGTTGTTAAGGCAATATCGTCCAAACTGCCTCATGATCAAGATATGCAAGCTCAAAGCAATGTTGTATCTGCGCTCCAGACACAAGTCCATTCCCTAACAGAGGCCCTTTGTGAAACAAGGAGAAACATTGCTCAATGTCGTCAAGATATGCATGGTTTTGAAACCAGACTATCAGACATTTGCTATGTTGTTCAGGAGCCTAGGGGAAATGAAGGCGAGGGTTATGGTGTTCCATCGGACAATACAACATGAAAACATAACAGTCAGGTCAAATGAACCGAGCTTCTGAACTTCTGGTGGTGCATTTATCTGCTAAACTGTTAAGTTTTATGCCAACCTTCCTTTTGTTATATAGTTGTAATTTGTTTTGATGTGATACAAAATTTATTCTTAACGTGTAGCCACCGGCTGAAGAAAACAGCAAGCCATTTTTGTATAGTGTAGGGTGTTCCCTATATTGGCACTGGTGGCGATCTTTGATGCCGAGTGGATGTAATCTGTGCAATTGCCTTAACAGTCTAGCGTTAGTTTGGGCCTTATTTATTTCCTAGTCTTCTTTTTCCCTGGTTTGCTAGTGGCCGCAACTACCCATGGGCCATATACGGGCCGTAGGATCCATGGGTCTCCTACGGGCCATCGATAAATGGGCCTCGGGCCGTCGGATAAATGGGTCTACATAGGTCGTCGTCGGGCGTAATTGGTATCGGCCCAGCATGGTAATGGGCCGTTAACAGGCCGTAGGACTGCAAAAGCTTAATTCTATCACAGGCATAACGGGTCGTTAATGGGCCAGAATATAGGACAGGCTGGCCAGAAATGAGCCGACTCTTGCCATGGGCCGAATTTGGCCCATTAGGGTAACAGGCCAGTAACGGGCTGACTCTTGCCATAGGCCGAATTTGTCCCATTTGGGGAACATGCCAGTAACGGGCCGACTCTTGCCATGGGCCGAATTTGGCCCATTAGGGGAACAGGCCAGTAACGGGCCGGAAGTAATCGAGGGCCGAAAAGGAGCCCAAGAATATATGGGCCATCAATAGGCCGAAAGCTAACACGGGCTGGAAACGGCCCATGTAAATCACGGGCCGTTAACGGGTACAAAGAAAATTACTGTTCATTATGGGCTAGAGTCACCGTGGTCCTGTAAAGGGCCAAAAGATACGAAGGCCTCATATGGGCCGAAAGATGCCGTGGGCCATACATGGGCCGAAAGTGAAATGGGTTGGTGTTATATTCGTCGGGCCACATGACTTTGTTGGGCCGATTTCCTTTAGTGCCTAACGGGCCGTAAAATGGGCTATTTGCAAAGAGACCATTAACAGGCTTTTCATGGGCCAACCCGTTAACTTTTGACCAAGTCAAACGGGCCGGATTTGTAAGCTAAATGGGCCAGTGGTGGGCCGTGGCACGTGTAGACATATCATAGGCGCCTATCTGACCCACTGACGAGCTGACACGTGTTTTGTCCGGCCAATAAGAATTTTACACATGGAAATTTCCCATTGGTCGGGGCTGTTAACGGGTTATCAGATCCAAAACCCGACCCGATAGCTTAACGGCGTTCCGTTACGGTGGATGCCACATGTCAGTCACCCTTGACGAAAGCACTTCTGTGACACGCGATTTATCGTCATGGAAGTGGACACTTCCGTGATGATAATTTTGGTAATGTCATGGAACACTTCTACGACAACACAGGTATGACTATCTTGATTCTGTCATAAATTTGTCATGGATGTACATGCATGACAAAAAACGCGACCTACAGTGACAAGCACGTATCATCACGAAAGTGTATTTTTTTTGTAGTGTTGAGTTCAACACCACCAGGGTCATCAAGGGTGCTACCCTCGCGGACTTCGAGGCCGAATGGACTGACATCCCTGACCACGGGGCGAGCGAGGACCGCTCCCTCTCACCAGGAGATGAGGAACCAGATGGGTGGATCATGTACTTTGGCGGAGCATTCGCGCGACAAGGCGCAGGAGCAGGGGCCATCCTCATCTGGCCCACTAAGGAAAAGCTCTACTACGCGGTACAACTCTACTACCAGCAGGGCGAGAAGGTCTCCAACAACATTGCAGAATTCGAAGGCTTGCTCGCTGGTCTCAAGGCCGTGGCGGCGCTGGGGGTGCAGCGCCTCACCATCAAGGGCAATTCTCAGCTCCTCATCAACTTCTCCAACAAAGAATATACGCCCAAGGACGAACACATGGAGGCGCACCTGGAAGAGGTGCGCAAGATGGAGAAGTGGTTCATGGGCTTGGAGCTGCAGCACGTGCTGCGAGGGACGAACAAGGAGGCAGATGATATCGCCATGAGAGCCTCCCACAGGCTCCCTCAGGAACCAGGGGTGTTTGAGGAGCAGCTCTTCAAGCCGTCTGCGGCTCCCCCCACCATGACTCCAGCATTGCCTCAGGAGGACCTGCCTCAGGCGCTTGAGATGGGTGCCCCATCACGTGGCCACCCCACGGGGCCCACCTGCTGCTTGCGCTCGAGCCTCAGGAGGGGTGCTAGACCGAAGAGTTCAAGGCGTACCTACTTCAAGGGGCCTTGCTAGAGAAGGAGGAGGACGCCAAGCGTGTGGCACGTCAAGCCACCGCGTACTGCATCCAGGATGGTGAGTTATATCGCAAGAGACCCAATGAAGTTTCATTGTGATGCATCTCCAAGGAACAAGGGCTTGATCTGCTAGTGGCCATACACGGTGGGGACTGCGAGCATCATTCCTCATCACGCACTCTGGTGGGCAAGGCGTTACGCATCGGCTTCTACTGGCCCACCGCACTCAGGGACGCCAGATAGCTGGTGCACTCCTGTGAAGCATGCTAGTTCCACACCAAGCAAATCCACCAGCCCGCGCAAGGCCTCCAGACAATCCCACTCACATGGTCGTTCGCGGTCTGGGGGCTGGACATCTTGGGGCCGTTCCCTCGAGCGCCAGGGGGCTACCGATATCTCTACACCGCCATCGGCAAATTCACCAAGTGGGCGGAGGTAGAAGCCGTTCGCACCATCCCAGCTGGATCGGTCGTGAAGTTCATCAAGGGAATAGTGAGCCGGTTTGGGGTCCCTAACCGCATCATCACCGACAACTGCTCGCAGTTCACTAGCAACCTTTTCAAGACATACTGTGCTAACCTTGGAACGCAGATATGCTACGCCTAAGTGGCACACCCCCGGAGCAACGGCCAGGCCGAGCGGGCCAATGCAGAGGTCTTGAGGGGCCTCAAGGCAAGGACCTTCAAGAAGAAGCTCGAGGCCCGCGACAGGGGCTGGCTCGATGAGCTACAGCCCATGCTGTGGTCCATCCGCACCACCGCGACCAAGCCAACAGGAGTGACGACGTTCTTGCTTGTCTACAGAGCAGAAGCGGTTCTCCCTCACAAGGTCAAGCATCGCTCCACGTGGGTCCTGGCGTTCGACGAGGCACGCCCGGACGCCACGTGGAGGATGGATCTCGTGCTGGGGGAGGAACGCTGTCGTAAAGCCTCGCTCCGGGCGGCAAGGTACAAGTAGGCACTACAAAAAAATACACTTCCGTGATGATACGTGTTTGTCACAGTAGGTCACATTTTTTGTCATGCATGTACATCCATGACGGTTTTATGACAGAATCAAGATAGTCATACCTGTGCTGTCGTAGAAGTGTTCCATGGCATTACCAAATTATCATCACGGAAGTGTCCACTTCCATGATGACAAATCGCGCATCACAGAAGTGCTTCCGTCAAGGGTGACTGACACATGGCATCCACCATAACGGAACACCGCTAAGCTATCGGGTCCGGTTTTGGATCTGATAACCCGTTAACAGCCCCGACCAATGGGGATTTTCCACGTGTAAAATCATCATTGGCTGGAGGAAACACGTGTCGGCTCACCATTGGGACAAATGTCATCCACTCATTGGACCGTAGGCACCTATGATACGGCGACACGTGGCACGGCCCAATAGAGGCCCATTCCTGTGAAAAGGCCGGCCTGTTTGACTTGGTCAAAAGGTGGCGGGCCGGCCCACAGAAAGCCTGTTAACGGCCTGTTCGCATATAGCCCATTTACAGCCCGCTAAGCCAGGGCCCATTACGGCCTCTCCGAATTAGGCCCAGTAGCGTCATCTGGGCCGTCGAATATGATTCTAGCCCGTTTTAACTTCCGGCCCATGTGTGGCGCATGACATCTTTCGGCCCATATGAGGCCCTTTGTAACTCTTGGCCCATTAACGGTCCGTGGTGAAACTGGCCCGTAATGAACAGTGTATCACTTTATACCCATTAACGGACCGTTATTCCATTTGGCCGTTTCCAGCCCAAGTTATCTTTCGGCCTTCTCTGGGCCCATTTATTCTTGGGCTCATTTGCAGCATTCGGTTACATACGGCCTGTTACTATTATTTTCTGCTTGTGGGCCAAATTCAGCCCGTCATTACAGTCTACCCATTTGTGGATCATTAATACGATGTGTCGTCTTCATGTCAAAAAAAAACCCGTTGGTCTGTTTTCATAGAGTTATCAAATACGGCCTATTAACCTCCTATCATGGTCCACGAATGGTATGGCCCCTGATTGGCGAAATGATGATACGCCCCGTAGAAGACCCATGGATCCTGCGGTCCGTATGAGGCCCATTGATCGTACAACCAGTAGAAGGCCCATGGATCGTATGGCCCGTAGAAGGCCCATGGATCCTACGGCCCATAGAAGGCCCATGCATCCTAAGGCTCGTATAGAAGGCCAATGGATCCTACGGCCCTTAGAAGGCCCATTGATCATACGGCCCACAGGAGGCCCATGGTTACAACAGTCCGTGTGTTGCCATGATTATTTTGGCCTAGTTACCAAAAATAGGCTATTGTGGCCACTAGAAAACACAGAAAAAGAACTGCAGTGACTACAAGCAAACAACTAAACAAGACAATAAGGAAATAAATAAGCAAGCAATTACATCCACTGGGCATTAAAGTTCGCCACCAGTGCAAATATAGGGAACAAAGCAGCATATTACATACACTAGCCGTCAGAATTGGCCACCAGTGCAAATAAACGCGGCAGCAAAACAAGAGCATAACTAAAACAACTTCAGAAGATCTCAAGAAATGTTATCATGGGTATCCACCATGCTAGCAATAAGCTTAGCAAGCTTATTAGCTTTGTCCTGTTTGGCGCTAAAATCCTCCAACGCTTGCTGTTGCACTAGAAAGTATGCATCTGAATGCTCCAGGGACTTCCGCAGTCCTTCCGCTTCTTGTCGCAGCACAGCTAATCGATGTCTTTCATCTTGTAGTTGAGACTCAAGAAACCGAACTGATTCAGACAGTGAGTTTGAATAGCTTGTGCAAGCGGTAGTGGCCAGTAACTCGAACACTAAACCAAGACAGGACTTTGGAGTTGTCTCGCTGTCTTCAAGATAGTCTTCCTTAGCTGTTTTATCAGCTTTGTTGGAGACCAACAAGGATGTGTCACTATCCTGAACCTTATCTGCATTACTTCCTTTATCATTGCTTAATAAGGCACTCTTCCCAAATATTCTGTCAACATTCTAAAAGAAGAAACAAGCAGACACATAACAAGTTTAGCATGTACTAGTATATGAAACTCATTTCGGTGAACCAGTTCATTAGTAAGGTGGACAGGATTAAACTACCAAGTCTTCTATTGCTAAGTACTAGTACATAATAAAAGCGTCAAACAAACATATATCTATGTTCTATGGTCACTGCATTGTCTTGCCAAATCAAAATAGAGACACGGTTCAAATCATATCAGTTCAAGACAAAGCAGCAGTGAAAGAATACAAAGCGCGGGAAACTACACGGCACAACAAGATTTCAGATGGCCACCCTGGCCCACCCAGACCGCCACCCTCGCTCGTGCACGCTTTTCGCCCAAAACGGTCAGCGTCGCCCGCCCCGCTTCCCGGTGCAGGTGATTGCTCCGCCTTCAAACGACATAAGTGCCGTCCGACCGTCCGTCTACCTCCCACATTAATGATACGCGGTTGTCGAGGCGGCTACTCCGGCGCCACATGTCCATCCCTTCGTCGACCACCGTTGCTATATAAACTGCTGCACCGGCCATAGCCACAGTCATCCGCCTCCGTTCCCTTTCTCCTGCCACACCACTACTGCCCACCATGGCTTCCTCGCGCTCTAGCGCTCTTCGGGACAGGCGGACGATGGACCACAAGGAGATGGCAACCATTGCTGCCAACTGGCTGGCCGACAGGCAGCCGGAGGACGACGACGTCCCAATGGAGAACATGGTAGTCGACGATCTGGCGCCAACCCCCTCCTTCGCGCCATCCTCACTGGTGCATTGCACCATGATCATCGGCGAGGCCCGTGCCAAATACATGGATAAGATGAGGCAGAAGCGTGAGGAGCAGTTCTAGGAGGCGCAGGCCGACGCTGCCTACAACCACCATCTCCTCCAGGAGCACCTACAGGCGGAGGAGCAGATCGCCACAAGCGGGCGGAGCAGGAGGCGCTGCTCGACTCGTACCGCTCCGCCTGCGAGGGCCGCCTCGAGCGCTGGCGGTACTGCATGCGGGTGGTGGAGGCTGCGGCCGCTTACAAAGATGGCGATGAAGCGGGTGAGGCATTGTTTGGCGTGACCAAGGACAAGGCAGAGGAAAATGCCGGCTCAGACGAGTCCCCGCTCCACCGGCATCGATGAGGCCCTGCTCCACCAAGGCCCCACCCCGCCAACAACAAGGCAGAGGACATCACCAGCACAGCCGAGGCCCCACCCTGCTGGCAAGGAGGGGGAGGATTTCCCCCACTCTGTCGAGGCGCCGCCCCACCGGAAACGAGACAGAGGGCATCACCGGCTCCGCCATGGCCCCGCCTCGCCGGCACCGAGGCGGAGGCCCTACACTACCGAGGCCCCGCCCCGCCAACAACGAGGCAGAGGACATCGCCGGCTCAGCCGAGGCCCCACCCAGCCGGCAACAAGGGGGAGGATTTCCCCCGCTCCACCAAGGCGCCGCCCTGCCGACAACGAGACAGAGGACATCGTCAGCTCCGTCGAGGCCCCGCCCCGCTGCTAATGGGGCCACGCAACACAAAAAACAAGGAATAGTAGAACACGGTAGGTCGCCGCCGCTTGGGTCCAAGTAAGGCCACCGCTGCTACCCTCCGGTTGAAGCCAAGCTAGGCGGGTTGACCATTGATGGCCGATTAGCTTCTTGGCGGCGACGTGGAGTCGGAGAGCTATGTTGGAGAAGGACGCTGCTTCTACTTAACTGCTGATGCACTTGGCTGACTAACACGTGGGCCCAACAGGCATCTGGTCCACATGTAAGTTACGCAACTACACCTGCAGTTAAGTCACTCAAGCTCAGTCCGCTGGAGAAGAAGCTTTTGTTCGGCTCAAGCGGGCACAGGTGGGTAGCTTTGGTTAATTAATTATACCTCCAGCGCACCCCACGATCATGTATGAATGAATTTATTTTGATTAGTTCAAATTCTTGTATCACTAGCATTGGATGAACATGCAAAACAATACGTACTAGCATTATTCTGAGGGTGATCACCTCGTTTGCAGCAGTTTCACATGTACTCCCTCTGGTCCTTTCTAGTCCGCGTACAAGTTTTGTCTGCAGTCAAAGTATCTCTACTTTGACCAATCTTATAGAAAAAAGTATGCACTTTCACAATGTGCAAAGTAAAAAGGAACAGAAGGAGTACAAAGAGTTTGAGCAGCTTTTTAGCGTTCCTGTACAATGCAATCAAACACACAGGCCTGGAAATTCATAGAGAACATTCAAAACAATAGATGATTATCCATCTCAGCGATTCACATGTCAGAGCCAATATTTACTTCACAACTAAGGAATAAAGAAAAATCGATTGACGTTGCTAACAGCAAAGGGCATCCCATTCGAAAATATCAAACGCATGTCTTCTAGCTACATTAATGAGCAAAATTTGACAAGGTTGTCCCATTCCAAAATATCAAATGCCTACGATTGTGGAATGGGTCGGGTTTGCTATCAGTTCGGACATTGACATGGCACCTCGTGCTAAATAAACTAGCTATTCTTTTTGTGCAGTTCCACCAAAATCAACCAAATTTGCGTGTAGCCTGTATGATTTCGCCCTTATATGTTGCAACACCTTGAACTTATCGGCACCTCCTTTCTTGTGGTGGAAATGAATGATTCGATGTATTCAAAAACATTTTGTGCAGTTCCCATTGAAATCAAGCTGAGCACCCCTGTTTACACAAATACAAAAAAGTGATTAGTATAAAGCAAACTGTACTATGAATTGACAGTTTAAACAGGCACCTACATGGTCTATGTAGAGCACACTTTTAGAAAAAGGGAACTCACCGGAAAGAATCCTAGAACAACATTGTACTTGCACATCACAGCAACAAAACAGAGATCCGTCAGTCCTTCTGAGCTGAAGTTAGTTTGGTCTTGTGGGGTGTAATGTAACCATCCTTCAACTGCTCCTTCTGATGAGAAGATAGACAGGGCTTCTTCATCCTGGCATAATCAGAACTAGTCACTTCACGTACTCCATATTCCTCTTTAGAGGAGGATGGTTCTGTTGTGCAAAGATAAGAGGACAACTAAATGCTAGCATCCATGTTTGCTTGAAAAATAGGGAACGGAAAATTTAAAACATCACAGATGAAGCACTTCTCAAGGACAATACCACTTTCTCATGACAATATCTAAATAGTAGCACAACACCAATATAGATGACAAAGCTCAATCATATGGATGAAATCCGTCGGCGAGTACCAACCTTGGTCAGGAGGCTTTATTGCGTAGAGCATATAGATGAAGCACTTCTCCAGAACCATCTGTTGCTATCTACTGTGGTGGCCATGCTTACTATATACTCCTCGACTAGTTTAATGTTTCCAACATCTTCTTGTGCAGTTCCACTAAAATATATGGTATCTTCAAAGAAGATCCCTGTTTCCACAAGTAGAGATAATTAATATTACATTAAGAGTGGCATCAAATCAGTGACAAAACAATTGCTCGTTCCAGCCATAGCAATAAATTAAGATGCAACACTATATCATTACTTGTGCCATCATAGTTCCAGTGCTTCATTACAACACCGGGAGTTGATTTTTATTTTTCTTCTGCTTGTTCTTCCCCTTCATCTCTTGGTTCAATAACAGACAAGCTTCTCCTTCAATGTAAGATTTGGCATGTCAATTAGGGAGCACAAGTATAGCACTAAACAATGACATTAATTTTCTGATGAAAGTGGCAAAATACAGGCCAACAGTTGTGAAATATCCTTATCTCACCTCAATGGGATATTGCGGTGCACATACATATTGGAAGTCTTGTCTCCATTTGTGTAGTTCACTAAAATCAGGCAACATTACCGTACAAGTAGCACAACATATGAAAGCACATTGCAGAATCATGTGAAAGAAGGCTAGTACTGACCTCTCATGACGCGGAATTCAAACAACTCTCAAGAAGAATATATGAACCAAATTTGCCAACACGGATAGGAAGTAAGATCTCCTCTTGTGCAGTTCCACTAAGATCAAGCAATCAAGCAATGTTGTCAGTGTGACATTTTGGTTGAACTGCACAGAACACCCTTAAAACAAAAGTGTTTTGTGTAGTGCAACAAAATGTCACAATAGCAACGAGGTGAAGTAGATAACCCTATTACATAGAGGTGCAAAGGAAACAACTAGTGGTCAATAAGGGTGGATGACACAGAAGCCAACAAAAAGAAGCATCTAACTTATCTAAACGGGAAAGAAAGCAAGACAGTAGCATTTCTCAAACAGTGGCATTGATTAATTATATTAACAATAAAATTCGTTAAACATGTAATTTTCTTTTAACTGTGGCATTTCATCAATTTTCCAGCGGCATTATTAGAGGGTGTTTGTTTACAAGGACATATTGGTGTAGGGACTAAAAAAATTCCGTGTCAGTACCTTCTAAACCAAACAGGAGGGACTTTTAGGGACTAAAAGTTGGCATTTGGGACTAAAGAAAGAAGACCCAGAGGGAGACTCTTTTTGGGACTTTTTCCAACAGTTGCCCCTACCCCGCATCGCACCTTGTCTCTATTAGTTCATTACTAGGGGTAACATGGTCTTTTAGCATGTCATTTAATAACCTCTAGTCCATGTTTAGTACATGGAACCAAGCAAGTAGGGACTAGGGAGTTTTTAACCAAACAGGGCCTTAGATTAACAACAGCTAAAGAGTTGCACGGGACAGTGGGCGCACCAACACCATGTGCATCTACCGATGTACTCCCTCCGTCCGGAAATTCTTGTCATCAAAATGGATAAAAGGGGATGCATCTAGACATATTTTAGTTCTAGATACACCATTTTTTATCTATTTTGATGACAAGTATTTTCGGACGGAGGGAGTATGAAGGGGTGATGCAGAGTCTGTTGCAACAAAGAACAAACAACCAAGGAGCATATTTGTGTTGGTCCTAGTTTTGTTATCTTTAGACACCTTTCCCTATGTGAGCGTAGAAAATCTAGTCCTGCTCAAACTCTACAACCTTGTTCCCCAAAACAAAAGATCAGTTCGTTACAGATATGCGTACTGCGTTTGTCATCGTTTTCCCTTTTCGACCAACATAGGTGTTGGATAGCCAGTCTGTACTAGTACTTTCCCCCTTCCTTTCCTTTTTGAACCACGTCCTAGATTCATGCTATACAATTTTTCCCACTATTTTCCCCCATTCCTTTCCTCTTTGAACCACGTCTTAGATTCATGCTATACAACTTTCCCCACTACTTTCCCCCTTCCTTTCCTTTTTAACCACGTCCTAGATTCATGCTATACAACTTTCCCCACTACTTTCCCCCATTCCTTTCGTCTTTGAACCACGTCCTATATTCATGCTATACAACTTTCCCCACTACTTTCCTTTTTGATCCAACACCTAGATTCGAGTGCAGAAGTGGAAAAAGCCCACATGCAGCAAGAGCAATGCATGTGGAATATGTAAATTATACCTTAAGGTTCTTGGGGTGTGGTTCGGTGGGCGACCAGAGGTCGTTCGACCCACACAATGTACAACAGCGAAGAAGAAGGGGTCGGAGGCCCTCCCACGCCGCCGCTAGGTGAAAGTGAACAGCTGTGCCGATAGTGGATTCCCTCCCTCTCCGATGGTGACAGTGTTAAGCCTCCTTCCCGGCGGATGGATCCGGCCGGCTCTTTGACCAGCAGTGAGGGGGAGAGAGAGAGGCCAACAAAGTCTTGTTTAGATCCGGAGAGGGTGAGAGAGTGTGAAGAGAGCAACTACAAGCGCTGAGGCTCCATCGTGTATATATATACTGGAGAGAGAGTGTGAAGAGTGCAAACCCTAGAAAACAAGCACCGAGGCTGCAACTTACACATGATGAGGTGATTATACGGTCACTACGAGATCGTATAGCTCTGTATCCATCCATTTTGACCAGTCAAAGAATCCTCCTAGCACCGCCCCAGATAACTTTCTCTCTCTGTTATGCGGGGCCTACCTGTCATTGGGTGGAAAAAAGAAGTCGAACAAAAACAAAATTATGCTCAAGTGTAGTTATCGAACCTGAGACCTCAAGTTTGATGAGCGAACAGGCTAACCAGCTACACAACACTCCCGTTATGTTTAACAGAAAATAACCTTCTATACATTCCCGCATTCATGTGACAATCATGCGGTTTTTTTTTTGCATGGGAGTCATTGGAATTTAAATCATAATCGTGTCATGTGGCTTTGGTGGTAAGACTATCCATAGTGGGAGTAACATAGGTGGTAACATCACACATCTTTAGGCAAAATAGATGATGTGGCAAGTAATTAATGAGGAAAGAGAGGCATGTGGTAACATATCTAGTTACTGTAACATCACACATACCAAGACAAAATGAGTCTACAATCTAATAAATGAAGTGTTGCATGATACCACACAATGTTACTCCCCACTATAGAGGTAGTAACATGGACTAGTAACATATGCATGTTACTAGTCTAAGTTACTATCCATTGTGACTAGTCTAAGGTGTTTTGGGATTTAAAGCAGTGTTGGTACTACAGAAATAATGCAGCCTTAGTCACCTTACCTCTCTCCATGTAGTATGATGGGTCCCACCAGTTAGAGGGTGAAACAAACAAATTAATAAGAAAAATTAAAAGCGCCAGTTGTGTATCTTACCTCACACATCTCGCTACTGCTCGTGAACACCGACCAATTGATCCCTTTGTTCCCTCACGTACTATTTTAAGTGAATCCTTATTATAACATGCACACAATTTTGGGCACTTGTATTCGACCTAAGTCAGTGTGCCACCATATCTCGTACTACTCCCTCTATCTAGGTGTAATAAGTCACGTTAGATGGTGCAGCGGGACCAAGGTGCAAGCAGATTGGAGGAGAAGGAGAAACTTGACCGGTCCTTCCTCCAATCAAAGCCCTGATTTCTGTCTCTGAACGCAACAATTAATCCAAACAACTAAGAGATGCCGTTTTAGCTACCATACAGGGCCACGTATTAACTCGCATGCAAGCCGACTTTGATTTCTTGACTGATCAACGCGTAGTTGCGCTCCATGCATTGGGTTTCTGAAAGTGCATTATATCGACTAGAGGGGGGGGGGGTGAATAGGCGATTTTTATGAATTCTTCACTGAGGAATTTGCCAGTGAGGAAATTCCTTAGCGAAGAACTACTAGCAGCAGAATAAGTACTCAGAAGTAAGCATAACAGAATACAAGCATGGTCATCATGATGAAATTGAGACAAGCACAGAGTACAGAAAGCGTAATCACAGGATAACATAAGATGAAGACAAACAGACTGAAGAAACTGAACTGAGGAAATTGAGAAAGTCTTCAGCTAAAGTCTTCAAACACAGATATGAACAAACACTCAACACAGTAATGAGGAAATAGAAGGGTTGAGGAAATAGAACCAGTTAGGTTGGTGAAGACAATGATTTGGTAGACCAGTTCCAACTGCTGTCTCAGTTGTATGTCTGGTTGGAGCGGCTGAGTATTTAAACTCGAGGACACACAGTCCCGGACACCCAGTCACTGAGCACGCAGCTCAGGACACCCAGTCCTCATCATATTCTCCTTGAACTAAGGTCACGCAGACCTCGTCCAATCACTCGTGGTAAGTCTTCCGGCGACTTCCAAACCTTCACAGACTTGGTCACTCGGCGATCCACAATTCCTCTTGGATGCTCTAGACCATGACGCCTAACTGTCTGGAAGAAGCACAGTCTTCAAAGGTAACAAGCGTCAGATCCACGCAGGATCAATTTCTTCAGTGATGCTCAATCACTTTGGGTTTGTAGGGGTTTGGTTTTTGGGTTTTCCTCACTTGATGATTTTCGCTCAAAGTCCTCGGAGGATGGGTTTCTCTCAAATGACAAGTGTCAAGTTCTCTCGGAGCAGCCAACCAGCTAGTGGTTGTGGGGGGCGGCTATTTATAGCCTAGGGAGCAGCTCGACATGATAAGACATAAATGCCCTTCAATGATATGACCGTTAGGTGGATAGTATATTTTGGGACAGTTGGCGCGCAGCACAGCAACGGTCGGAAATTTGACTCTCAAATTCCTCAGGGCTATCATGTTCCTCACTGTGTAGGCAATTCGCACTGGCGAATTCCTAACTCCTCAGTCAGAACAAATTCATCAGTGACCAGAAGAACTTCGTCTCCGTCACTGAAGAAAGTGACAGAACTGTATGAGATTTCCAAAGGCTTCACTCGAAGGGATTGGTAGGTGTAGGATTTTGAGTTGAGCATCACACGGAAAATTTTCCTTAGTATTTGCTCGACCCCCTTTAACAGTACGGTGTTTCCTATGACTCAAGAAAGAGAAAATGAAACTACGAAAACAAAAGTCTTCACGCTTCATGTTCCTCAAATGAATACCAAGTCTACAAGGTCACACCAATTTCTTCACTTTCAAAGTCTTCAGAAAGTCTTCAGAATATCAAAATCTTCAGTCGAAGAACTTCATTTTTAGGGGTTGACTTTCTCTGTAAAGATCAAACTCCTCATAGACTTATAGACCTGTGTACACTCACAAACGCATTAGTCCCTTAACCTATAAGTCTTCAATACACCGAAATCACTAAGGGGCAGTAGATGCACTTACAATCTCCCCCTTTTTGTGATTGATGACAATATAGGTTAAGTTTTCAACGGGGATAAACATATGAAGTGTAAGTACTGATATTGAGAAATTTGATTGCAAGATATAGAAGAACTCCCCCTGAAGATGTGCATAGTGAGGAATTTGGTTTGAGGCAATGCACATTTGAAGAGTTGAATCATGGAGATCTCCCCCTATATCTTGTAATTCATACACGCATTTGATATATAATATGAAGAATTTGAAATGCATGATGAAATATGGTGCCTGATGAAATTCAGCATGTGTGCAATGTCATTAACAAGGAATAAGCATGCCGAAAGCATCAAAAGTTTCAGAGCATAATGCAACAAAAGTATCAGCGCACCATCGGGTTTAAGATTACAACTCGATCCAAATAAAAGTTTCAGAAGAACGAGAGTTGTAACTTAAAAAAATGCGTTATATATTAAGGGCACTAATATAGACCTGCTTGAAGCCTAACTCAGATTTCTCCCCCTTTGTCATCAAATGACCAAAAGGATTGAAACTGAGGACTAACGCCCCTGAAGAATTTCAAGTCGATGGAGGAGCGCCAGCGTTATCGGGGTTGATTGTTGTAGCAGGGCCTGCCGCAGTGTCGTCCAAATCTTCATACTCATCAGTGTCACGCGATGAAGAATAAGAGCTGGCCACCAGTGGAGGAACTTTGACCCTCTTGAATTTCTTCGGAGGAGGTGCAGACCAGTCAAATTCTTCCTTGAGACCCATAGTCTTCAGTTCTTCAGCGCTATAGACATGAGTGAGGACAACCCAGGTGCGGTTGAAAGTTTCATGAAGGTAGTATTGGTTCTTCTTCACTACATTGTGTGTTGAGGTCATATTGTGAAGAAGTGCACCAAACTGACGCTTTACCCATTTGTGATTGCGATCAACCTTCTGATGAAGACTGAGTAACTCACGATCAGTCATCACCCTGGGTGCTGTGGCTTGAGGATTTTGCTTGGCTGAGTTATTTGCGACAGAGTCATGTGTGGCGAGTCGTCATTGGTCGAGTAAGATGCAGCCTGGCGAAATTGACCATCCAATGGACGAATGCCTTCATCGATCACAGCAGCTGCCTTGCCTTTATCATCATCTGATGAAATTTTCCGTTTGAGGACTTCAATGGAAGGCAAGTAGCTACCGTGGTTCAGAGTGTCAGCTTTGTAATTCAGTGAAGATCTTGCCCTGATGAATCTCATAATCCAAGGCGCATAGGGCTTCAGCTCGAATGGTGACATAGCAATATTGGCCAGAGTCCTCATGAAGAAATCATGGAAGTTGACGGGAACGCCATGAATGATGTTGAAAAGCATATTCTTCATGATGCCAACGACTTCTTCATCATTTAATTCGTGGCCTTTGATAGGACTCATTGTCTTCGTCAGAATGTGATAGACAGTCCGAGGCACATAGAGTAATTCCTTGACGAGGAATTTGGTTCGTGGGGCCTGCCCAGGCTTCAAAGGCTTCATGAGCACTTGCATATAGTGATTTGTCAGTTCAGGGTCATTGTAGATGCAACGTGCACTGTCATGGGGAGGATCGAGAGGAAGGACACGAAGCAATTTAGTTGCCGGTGCCTCATAGTGAGTGTTTTCAGTCATCCAATCCAATACCCATGAGTTGACATCTTCAGCGTCTCCAGTGATATGCAGTGTCGCGTAGAACTGAAGAATGAGTTCTTCATTCCAATTGCAAATGTCAGTGCAGAAATTTAGTAATCCTGCATCGTGAAGAACACTGAGGACTGGCTTGAAGCATGGCAGAGATTCCATGTCCACGTGAGGAATATGTTCATGATCGAAGATTTTGTCTTTGTCAAACAGCACTGAGGAATAGAAGTTGGCTTGACTAGCAGTCCAGAAACGCCTCTTCCTTATGCGAGCAGAGTCATAGGGGTTGTAGTCAGTGAAGAATACATGCTCGGAAAAGAAGTCTTCAGCCTTGAACTTTTGTTTACTGGAGAACGGATTCTTCGGCTTTGGCAGTGGGATGTCAGTGAGTTTTCTCACCACCTCAGGAATCGCGAGCTCAGGTTCTCCAGGCTAAGGAATTTCTGGTTCCTCTTCTTGTGCAACCTGAGGATCAGCAGCAGTAGGTTCTTCAGCACTAGCGGCTGGAATATCTTCATGAACAGAGGGAGTGGGTTGAGTTTCTTCAGATCCCATTTGAACTGTTGTTGCCGGGGACTGAGGAATCTGTTGGATAGGTGTGAATAGAGGAGTATTGGGATGCTGACTTTCCCAAAAGTCATCATTCATCACAGGTGTGGTGCATCCTATATCCACATCTTCATATTCAACTTCCTCAACACCAGCCTCTTCAGCTGTGAACTGAGGCATAGGTGAGGAAATGATGGGCATTGAAGGGATTGCGTCCACTTCAATTTCTTCATCAATCTGCTCTGACGAAGCGGCAGAATGATTTTCTTCATCAGATCCGCTTGGGATCACATAGTCTTCTCCAAAAGGAACAAGGTCCTTTGATGGCATGGAGGAAATTGGAACATCATCAATTGGATTTTCAAGTGAGCTGGTCATTGGCTTCATTTTCTTTGCAGCCGAAGAATTTGACGCAGCTGATGCCTTCCTTTTCTTCACTGCAGCCTTGGTATTCTTCGCATCAGAGGCAGATGGCAGAATTGGAGTTGGTGTAGGCGCGGGAGGAGCTGAGGAATCTGGTTGATTCTCTTCAGGCGCAACTGATGCAGTTGCCCTGATCTCTTCAGTTTCTTCAGGCGCACCACTAGTGGATGCCCTGGCAATTTCTTCAGCGGCTGGAATGGAGTCATCAGCCCTGGAACTAGCATTTTCTTCAGCAGGCTGAAAGTCATCAGCGATGCTGGCATGTTCTTCAGCAAGCTGTGCAGAGTCTGCAGCCTGAGGATTTTCTTGTTGCGATGGGGCTGCATCATTTGTGAATTTATTCGTCAGATTGACGAATCTCGTTTTAGCTCCTTGCCAATCAGCATAGTAGGCATCAAAGTCTTTGCTGAGGGCTTGGATTTCAGACTGAGCCTTGAGAAGTTCCTCAGGTGTCATTCTGACAACATTTTTCTTCAGGAGCTTCTCCTTTCTGTATTGCGCTTTCTTGATCTCTCTTGCCTTTTCAAACTTCCATTTCTCTTCAGTGATGAAATGGGTCAGCATGTGACTTTGACCAGGAGTCAGATGAAAATCAGGCATTGGGGTGTTTGGATCCTTGTGCCAGAGATCAATGTAATCGAGGATTTTCTTCGGATCCAAAAGCAGTGGCACAGATGTGCCTTTGGCTCTAGCGGCCTTCACTTGTCTGTCTCTGATGATTTCTGCAAGTTCATCATCATAAGCTTCGTCATCAGAAGGCACATGGAATGCGACCTGTTTCTTCCTTGGACTTGGCCGAGGACCACGTCCAGCTGTTGCTTTAGTCTTCAATAGTGTGGGGCCTGATGAGGAAATTGGTGCAGCTGAGGAACTTGCTGAGACACCAGAGGCAATCGAGAAGCCAGCAGTCCTTTGACATGTAGCCAGATGCACAGGAGCTGAGGACTTTGAAGGAGCTGCTGAGGACTTTGGTGGAGCAGTAGCAGTGTGAGGAATTTGCCGTGAGGGCATTGCTGAGGAACTTGGCCGTGAGGGCGCTGTTGGTGAAGCACTTGGCTTACGAGCAGGCTTCTTTGGCATAGATTTCCTCGGTTTGACCGAGGCCTCAGTAGCAGTAGCAGTGGCAGAATCTTCATTGAATTTCTTCACTGCCTCCTTGACTTGTCTTGCCAATTTAGCTGGGCGCTTACCCCATTCTTCAGGAAATTCCTCACCACGCTTGATGCTGGTGGGATCAGCTACTTGGCCAGGTGCCAATGGAGCTCTTGGGCATGGAGGATTGAGGGCGAATTTCTTCATGTACTTTGGAGTAACATATCTGTACTCCCTCCATTCTCTTGCCCATCTCCATTCAATCTTCTGTATGCGCACCTTGCGCTAATTTTTGGTTTCTTTGCCAAATTTTGCTTCATCCGGTGTGCAATAGCCAGCATAAATTTCCTCAGGGATTTCAAACGCAGTCATAACCTCAGGTTTCTTTCCTCCTTTCTGCGGTCTCTTACCGTCTGCCATATTCTTCAAATGAGGAATTTGAACAATTGAACACTCTGAAGAAGTATGCAGTTTTTCTTCAAGGAATGCTGCAAATGAGTTAAGTTGATGAGAACCTAGTGATTCAGCAGCAGACATGAGTACCTGTGAACAGAGTATAGGTGCGAGGAATTTGGAGAGGTCATATGCGTTCTCAGAAGGTTTTTCGAAAAGACAAGTTTTGAGGAATTTGACCAGATGAACCTTGAGGAATTTCACTAAGCGTTCTTGTCTTAGGTTCCAGAGTTGTACAGATCGAAGATCCACACAATTAGGGAATCTTGAAGAAAATGATTGCTTAGAGAAACAGTTCAAGATCATATGATGTGTGAGGTGTTCATAAGTGTGAAGATTTGAAGAATAAAACACCTTTGAAGATTTTCAGGAAAGTTTGAGAATCAAAGTGAGTAATAAAAGTAACTTTTAATTACCCGAAGTGAAGAACACGACGAACTGAGAAGAACAGATGTGAAGTTCGTCAGGTTAGATCTCCCACGCCCCAACTTGGCAGAGGAAGACAGCTATGGCGGCGGCGGAGTGAAGATTTCCGCGGTCGGCGTGAGTACGACAGCGACGAGGTCGAGGCAGCGAAGCTCTTCCTCACCGGCGATGATGGAGTAGCGGTGGCGCTAGGGTTTGAGGAGCTCGAGCGAGAGAGAAGCGATCGAGCGGAGTAAATGAAGTGAGGAAGGGGAGAGGGGTATTTATAGACACAGTGAAAAACTGTTCGCCCGAAGATTTTGGGACGAACGTGCCCCTGCCCTTTCTCCTTCTCGCGACATGTGTCACCCACGTACTGTGTAGTTGAGATCGTGTACGATCGTGGGTGAATAGAATAATGCATCGTGGGATGCGGAACGGTTTGAGCGGCAAAACCGAAAATCTGGATAAGATTTGTTTTAAAGTTTCGTTCGTAATTTCTTCAGCTGACAAGGACACAATGAAGATTTTGAACGAGTTTCAAATAGAACGCACATGAAGAATTTGTGAATAGATTGGATTGAGTATAGCATAGAGGGGGAAGGGTCCGATCACATTCACTTAGTAGAAAAAGCAACTTGAAGAAATAGCTATAAGTGAATGCTGTAGAGGACATAAACTCATATATATATATATATATATATATATATATATATATATATATATATATATATATATATATATATAGCCAATGAAGAAAAACGACGGAAACAGTGAAGATTTTGCAAAGTTGAAGAATTTGAAAAACTGAAGAATTTGAAAAACTGAGGAAAAACTCAAATTGAAGATTTTCAACTTTTTGTGGTGGCGTGACCCACCGTATAAGAATGATGATTTCAGATACCGCGTACAATTGTCGTAGGGTTCTGAGAATCAAATTCTTCATTAACTTCTTCACACTTAGAGTGTTATTCTTCATTGATTGAAGAAAAACGTTTCTTCATGTGTTGCACATCTAAGTCATCAATTTTGCATAAGTGTTAGGATGTGTGTCCTTTTCAAAGAATATTCGAAGAATCTAAGATATTTAGCTCACACCGCAACTTGCTAAATCTCTTCTCATCCAAGGGCTTAGTGAAGATATCAGCTAGCTGTTCTTCAGTCTTCACATGCTCGATGGAGATGTCGCCCTTCAACACATGATCACGAAGAAAATGATGACGAATCTGAATGTGCTTTGTCTTCGAGTGCTGAACTGGGTTGTGAGCAATCTTGATGGCACTCTCATTGTCGCAGAGGAGAGGCACATTCTTCACGTTGACGCCATAGTCCTTGAGGGTTTGCTTCATCCAAAGCAGTTGAGCACAGCAAGAGCCAGCAGCAATGTATTCAGCTTCTGCAGTAGACAGTGATACGCAGTTCTGTTTCTTCGAGGACCAACAGACCAAAGATCGTCCGAGGAAATGAGAAGTGCCAGATGCTGATTTGCGGTCCACATGATCACCAGCATAGTCAGAGTCAGAATATCCAATGAGATCAAAAGCAGATCCCTTGGGGTACCATAATCCTAGTGTTGGTGTGTGAGCTAGATATCGAAGAATATGCTTCACAGCCTTATGGTGTCATTCCTTCGGTGCAGCTTGAAATCGGGAACACATGCAAACACTAAGCATTATATCTGGCCTAGATGCACATAAGTACAATAAAGAACCAATCATGGAGCGGTATACCTTATGATCAAAGTCAATACCATTTTCATCAGTGCATAGATGGCCATTTGTGGGCATAGGAATATTGACGCCTTTGCAATCTTGCATGCCGAATTTCCTCAGTACATCTTTGAGGTATTTCTCCTGAGATATAAATATGCCATTGCGCTGTTGACGAATTTGAAGACCTAAGAAGAATTTCAACTCTCTCATCATAGACATTTGATATTCTTCACTCATCATATAGGCAAATTCATCACTATAACGTTGGTCAGTACAGCCAAAGATAATATCATCAACATATATTTGGCACACAAACAGTTCACCATCATAAGATTTAGTAAATAGAGTAGGGTCGAGTGAACCAGGTGTGAAGCCATTCTTCACGAAGAATTCCTTCAATGTGTCATACCACGCCCGAGGGGCTTGCTTGAGGCCATAGAGGGCCTTATTAAGTCTGAAGACTTTGTCAGGATTCTTTGGATCTTCAAAACCTGGGGGTTGAGCAACATATACTTCTTCCTCAAGCTTACCATTGAGGAATGCACTTTTCACATCCATTTGATATAAGATGATATCATGATGGTTAGCATAAGCGAGTAATATGTGAATAGCCTCAAGTCTAGCAACAGGTGCAAAAGTTTCATCGAAATCAATTCCTTCAACCTGTGTGTAGCCTTGAGCTACCAGTCGTGCCTTATTCCTCACCACAAGGCCATTTTCATCTTGCTTGTTGCGGTAGATCCACTTTGTGCCAATGATATTATGCTTGCGAGGATCTGGACGTTTGACCAGTTCCCAGACATTGTTGAGCTCGAACTGATGTAATTCTTCTTGCATAGCCTGAATCCACTCTGGCTCCAGAAATGCTTCATCTACCTTAGTGGGCTCTGTGATAGAGACAAAAGCATAGTGCCCACAAAAGTTAGATAAATGTGAAGCTTTTGAGCGTGTGAGAGGACCTGGGGCTCTAATGTCATCGATGATCTTCTCCACTTGCACTTCTTTTGCAACGCGAGGATGAGCTGGTTGTCGCTGAGGAATTTGATCAGCATTTTCTTCAGCACCATTTTCCTCAGAATTTTCTTTAGGTGCATCAGCTCGACGTTCTTCATGAACTGGAATGAATTCTTCAGCAGATTCTTCAGTGGGAATGACATCCTCAGTTGCCTTGAACTTGATAGAATCCTCAGGTGTTGGTTCATCTAACACAGAAGGTAGGTGCTCTCTTTGCGAGCCATTAGTTTCATCGAACCACACATCTACAGTGTCAACAATCTTGTGAAGAACAATGTTGAAGACTCTGTAGGTGTGTGAGTCCTTTCCGTAACCAAGCATAAAACCTTCATGTGCTTTCGGTGCAAATTTAGAATTGTGGTGAGGATCTCTAATCCAACATTTAGCACCGAAGACTTTGAAATAACTCACATTGGGTTTCTTGTCAGTGAGGAGTTCATAGGCCGTCTTCTTGAAGAATTTGTGAAGATATACTCTGTTGATGATGTGGCACGCAGTATCAATTGCATCAATCCAAAAACGCTGAGGCGTTTTGTATTCATCAAGCATAGTGCGAGCCATCTCAACAAGAGTTTTGTTCTTGTGCTCCACGACGCCATTTTGCTGAGGAGTATAGGGAGCAGATAACTCATGAGTAATACCAAGTTCATCAAGATAGTCATCAAGACCGAAATTCTTGAACTCAGTTCCATTGTCACTTCTGATGTGCTTGATCTTCACACCAAAGTTGGTTGAAGCCCTCGAGGAAAATCGTTTGAAGACTTCCTGCACTTCATGTTTGTAAGTAACAATGTGTACCCATGTATATCGAGAGTAATCATCAACAATGACAAAACCATATAGAGATGCATCATTAGTGACTGCTGAGTAATGATTAGGTCCGAAGAGGTCCATGTGAAGCAGTTCGAATGGACGAGTAGTGGTCATGATAGTCTTCGCTGGATGCTTGGCCTTGGTCATTTTTCCAGCTTCACAGGCTCCGCATAAGTGATCCTTTAGGAATTTGACATTCTCAATGCCAATGACATGCCTCTTCTTCGCAAGCGTGTGCAAATTCCTCATGCCTGCGTGACCAAGTCGTTGATGCCATAGCCAGCCTTCTGAAGCTCTTGCAAGTAGACCCACGGCTGGTTGTGGTCCTGTATAGAAATCAACAATATACAAATCTCCTCTCCTAAAGCCTTCGAAGACTTTGGAATTGTCAGCTTCCATAATCACAACACAACGATACTTGCCAAAGACAACAACCATATCAAGATCACAAAGCATTGAGACTGACATGAGGTTGTATCCTAAGGACTCAACAAGCATGACTTTGTCCATGTGTTTATCCTTAGAGATTGCCACCTTACCAAGACCCAATACATGACTTTTGCCTTTGTCAGCAAAGATGATATGCTTCAGCTGTGACGGTGATAAGGGAGCATCCATCAATAGATTCTTGTCACCAGTCATGTGATTCGTACATCCACTATCGAGGACCCACTCACTAGCTTTGGGTTGATCATCTTGCAGATGAATTAGTGTAGCTTACAATCTCATATGCTTCATTAGTGAAGAATATGATATCAAGTTCATCAGATGAATTTCATCAAGCAGTAAACAGATATAGCAGTATTAGGACGTGTGAAATGAAGGTTCATTTCATCATGATTCGCATGCGTCCGTTCAGGCAATTTTGTCAGGCCCCCAGCAAATTCTTCAGACGTTAAAGCACATCTGGAGACCTGACCCTGCAGAAGAGATTAGTTCTTTTTCTTCACCACCCACATCTGAAGGGGTGGCAAAGAGTTCATCACTCTGCGAGCACCATACGAGAATGGTGGCATAGAGGCCAAACCATTTCATTTCACATAAGAGGGGTTAGGGTAAGCATATGAATAAGCAGAGAAATTCTTTGAGGACTTATGAACATAATGGTTTGAAGAATAATGCACATATTCATAGCCCTTAGCTCTACCCTGCGAGACAGAGTTGTTAGCACGATGATAATCATATGAGGACTTTGATCCTTTTGAGGAATTTGATCCATGTGAGGAATTTCGTCCGTATGAGGACTTGGATCGATATGAAGAATTTGGTCCATATGAAGAATTCGATCTGGGGTTCCTGTTCTTCACAGGTGGTGTCATGAGGACATTCACCTGAAGACTTTCAAGGCACTTCTTGGGAACCCAGATTTTCTTCATAGGAGAACCATTCCTGCAGTTAGTGCCAACATATCTAGCAAATACTTCACCATTCTGATTTTTGAACAGTTTATAGTTGGAGTCAAATGACTCATCAGAAGAATGAGGAGAATCACATGTAAAGCCAAATAAGTTAGATGGATCAACTGGAGGTCCCTTTGCAGCAACCCATTAGGTTTTGGGGTACTGCTCAGGCTTCCAATATGTTCCATCAGCATTAAGTTTCCTCTCAAAGGCGATACCCTCTTTCCTAGGGTTTCTGTTGAGGATCTGCTTTTCAAGCACATCACAAAGAATCTGATGCCCTTTGAGGCTTCTGTACATGCCTGTCATGTACAATTCCTTCAGCCCTGCATTGTCAGTGATACTAGCAATGTCCTCAGATGAGGAATTAGTGATAGCAGAGGCAGGTGAAGAATTTGTAATAGTTGAAGCATTTGAACATTCAGGTGAAGAATTAGAAGATTCACGTTCAATGCACTTTAAGCATGGAGGAACAAATTCTTCCTGAGAAGCGCTGATTTGTTGAGCTAGTAATGAATCGCGCTCCTTCTGAAGATCTTCATAACTCACTCTTAGCTTCTCAAGATCTTGCTTTCTTTGAAGAAATTCATAAGAAAGTTTCTCACGATCAGATAAGAGAGTGTTATGATGACTTTGAACGTTATCAAACCTAGACTGAAGTCTCTGAAGATTTTCAGTCGAGGCTTTAGTGCGATCCATTTCTTCACCCAACATATCATCACTTTTGTCTAGCATGTTTTGAACCTTTTCAAAAGCCCTTTGTTGTTTTACAGCAATCTTAGAAAGTTTAGAGTAGTTGGGCTTGAGATCCTCATCAGATTCATTTTCACTAGATTCAGAGGAGGTGTATTTGAGTACCTTTGCACCTTTCGCCATGAAGCAATAGGTTGGAGCGTAGTCATCATTATCTTCATCAGGCTTGTCGGTAGGGTCAGTTTCTTCAGTGTTGAAGATGGACTTGCTAACGAAAGCAGTAGCGAAGGCCAGACTCGCCACACCAGATTCAGATTCTTCAGACGCCTCCTCTTCCTCATGTTCCTCAGATTCAGCTTCAGAGTCCATTTCCTTGCCAATGAATGCCCGAGCCTTCTTGGAGCTGCTCTTCTTGTGAGATGAAGACTTCGAGGATTTTGATGATGAAGATTTTGACGATTTCTTCTTCTTCTTCGCATCATCAGAACTGTAATCCTTGTATTTCTTCTTCTTCATTTCCTTTTCCCACTGAGGACAATCTTGAATATAGTGACCAGGTTTCTTGCATTTGGCGCACATCCTTCTCTTATAGTCACTAGATGAGGAATCACTGCTTCTTGAGGATTTTCCAAAGCGACCATGTCTTGAGAACTTCTGGAATTTCTTCACGAGCAGAGCTAGCTCCTGGCTCAATTCTTCAGGATCACCAAGGCTACTACCAGAGTCCTCACATTCAGAGTCAGACACACCCTTGGCCTTCAGGGCACGTGGTTTGCCATATCTCGAACCATAGAGATCTCTCTTTTCAGCAAGATGGAACTCGTGAGTGTTTAGCCTTTCGAGGATATCGGCAGGATCAAGAGACTTGTAGTCAGCCCGTTCTTGTATCATCAGTCCTAGAGTATCAAATGAGGAATCAAGCGATCTCAACAATTTCTTCACCACCTCATGATTAGTGATGTCGGTGGCACCGAGGGCTTGAAGCTCATTTGAGATGTCAGTGAGGCGATCAAAGGTTTGTTAGACATTTTCATTGTCGAGTCTTTTGAAGCGGTTGAACAGATTTTGAAGAACATCAACTCGAGAGTCACGCTGAGTTGAGACTCCTTCATTCACTTTGGACAGCCTATCCCAGATAAGCTTAGCAGTTTCCAAAGCACTCACTCTTCCATACCGTCCTTTACTCAGATGGCCACATATGATATTCTTCGCTTGAGAATCGAGTTGCTTGAATCTCTTTACATCGGTAGCGTTCAGTGAGGGTGAGTCAGAGGGAACACCATTTTCCACAACATACCAGAGATCGTTGTCAATTGCCTCAAGATGCATTCGCATCTTGTTTTTCCAGTAGGGGTAGTCCGTCCCATCAAAGGTAGGACACCCAGCCGAGACCTTGATCATACCTGCGGTCGACATAACTAAAACTCCAGGCTGTTAAACCAAAATCACACAGAACAAGGGAGTACCTTGCTCTGATACCAATTGAAAGTGCGTTATATCGACCAGAGGGGGGTGAATAGGCGATTTTTATGAATTCTTCACTGAGGAATTTGCCAGTGAGGAAATTCCTTAGCGAAGAACTACTAGCAGCAGAATAAGTACTCAGAAGTAAGCATAACAGAATACAAGCATGGTCATCATGATGAAATGAAGACAAGCACAGAGTACAAAAAGCATAATCACATGATAGCACAAGATGAAGACAAACAGACTGAAGAAATTGAACTGAGGAAATTGAGAAAGTCTTCAGTCAAAGTCTTCAAACACAGATATGAACAAACACTCAACACAGTAATGAGGAAATAGAAGGGTTGAGGAAATAGAACCAGTTAGGTTGGTGAAGACAATGATTTGGTAGACCAGTTCCAACTGCTGTCTCAGTTGTACGTCTGGTTGGAGCGGCTGAGTATTTAAACTCGAGGACACACAGTCCTGGACACCCAGTCACTGAGCACGCAGCTCAGGACACCCAGTCCTCACTGTATTCTCCTTGAACTAAGGTCACGTAGACCTCGTCCAATCACTCGTGGTAAGTCTTCAGGCGACTTCCAAACCTTCACAGACTTGGTCACTCGGCGATCCACAATTCCTCTTGGATGCTCTAGACCATGACGCCTAACCGTCTGGAAGAAGCATAGTCTTCAAAGGTAACAAGCGTCGGATCCACGCAGGATCAATTTCTTCAATGATGCTCAATCACCTTGGGTTTGTAGGGGTTTGGTTTTTGGGTTTTCCTCAATTGATGATTTTCGCTCAAAGTCCTCGGAGGATGGGTTGCTCTCAAATGACAAGTGTCAAGTTCTCTCGGAGCAGCCAACCAGCTAGTGGTTGTGGGGGGCGGCTATTTATAGCCTAGGGAGCAGCCCGACATGATAAGACATAAATGCCCTTCAATGATATGACCGTTAGGTGGATAGGATATGTTGGGACAGCTGGCACGCAGCACAGCAACGGTCGGAAATTTGACTCTCAAATTCCTCAGGGCTATCATGTTCCTCACTGTGTAGGCAATTCACACTGGCGAAGTTCTAACTCCTCAGTTAGAACAAATTCATCAGTGATCAGAAGAACTTCGTCTCTATCACTGAAGAAAGTGATTGAACTGTATGAGATTTCCCAAGGCTTCACTCGAAGGGATTGGTTGGTGTAGGATTTTGAGTTGAGCATCACATGGAAAATTTTCCTTAGTATTTCCTCGACCCCCTTTAACAGTACGGTGTTTCCTATGACTCAAGAAAGAGAAAATGAAACTACGAAAACAAAAGTCTTCACGCTTCATGTTCCTCAAATGAATACCAAGTCTTCAAGGTCACACCAATTTCTTCACTTTCAAAGTCTTCAGAAAGTCTTCAGAATATCAAAGTCTTCAGTCGAAGAACTTCATTTTTAGGGGTCGACTTTCTCTGTAAAGATCAAACTCCTCATAGACTTATAGACCTGTGTACACTCACAAACGCATTAGTCCCTTAACCTATAAGTCTTCAATACACAAAAATCACTAAGGGGCACTAGATGCACTTATAGTTTCCGGGGGAGTTAACAAGGCAGAGTAAGGAGCGTTTGGTTACATTGCTTAGGCTGGTCATAGTGGTGAGTAACTTGGACTAGGAACATGCATATGTTACTAGTCTATGTTACTACTACGTGAAGTTTGCCGTCGGAAGCGAGCCGATCTGGCTTTCCTGAGCTAGCAAGGTTTTTCTAGCCCACCCAAGCTAGCTGGCCCACAAAAGCTAACATATTTTATCAGTTCCAAACGCCTAAGCTTGCCCGGCTAGGCTATAAGCTGTTCTTGCTAAGGATCCAAACGCTCCCTAAGTAACAACGCTCGCTAGAAACAAGGCCAGGAGGGGATTGAGATGCAAAGTTAATGGACGACGCCTAAACATTTTGGGAATATCTGATTTCCATAAGATGACTTAACACCTAGACGAAGGGAGTACTACTCCTCAGTCCAGGATTGATGGAATATTCCTCACCTCTTCTCTTCTTGTACGTACTCCATTTGTATCTCACTTCCTGTGGCTTCGCACTCGCACGATTTTCCTATTCTATGAATCTGTGTGTGCGTGTGCGTGTGTGTTTAACAACACGTGTGTGCCGGAGAGAGCGACACATCGACCTACTCCTATAGAGAGATGATGTGTAGTGTAGCCACGAGAGTCGGTGCATCCTCTCGTTTCCGGGCGTCCGGTCGGGACAGGCGGACAGTTGCCATGCCCACTCCTAACCAGCCTGGCCCACCCAAAGCACCTCCATCGCCCGCGGATTCAAGAGTGATGGTTGCTTCGTCCGTCCAACTTACTGCTGGGTCTATGTGATTTGACGGCTCATTGGTCATTATTACTGAGGTGGTAGGACTGCTGGATGTCCCACGCTTTCGGCGAAAGGAGGTACTACTAGATTACAATTTTCTCCATTCTTACAGCAGAGGAGTGCGAGAGCAGTGAAAACACACAGGCTCAGTGATTACATGGCCCACCTCACACTATCACCATATTTTCTGGACACTGTGCGACACCTAACTCTTTACATAGTACTAGTATAGTACGTACTATGATTTATCAGTGAGATAATTTTGTACAATGCTAAGAAGCTTGCAGCTTCTGTTTCTTGTATCTTGCATCCAAGGTTGCCCGTTGCAACATTTCATCAAATACAAAGGAGACTAACATGCATGCTATTACATCTCAATGATTCACAAATCATATCCAATATGTACTCCCTCCGTTCCAAAATAAGTGTCTCAACTTAACGCAAACTTTAATACAAAGTTGTACTACTACTAAAGTTGACACTTATTTTGGAACAGAGACAACTAAATAAAAAAACGATCCATGCAGTCCCTAGCCCTTGAACTGTAAACCCTAACCAGGCTTTAATTTGCTGGCAACGTTGGATCTTCCCAAGAAATGAAGTTTGCAACCCTTTAACCATTGGATCATTTTGTGCAGTTTCACCAAAATCAAGATGAGCATCCCTGTGGCAAAGAAGTTGAAGAAGCGTGATTAGAATAAGATTACTGGGACTAGTTGATGAGACATAAAATCATCACAAATACAGTACGTAGAAGCCAGTAGAGGTATGTGCGGGGCAAAGAAGTAGAGAAATATTCACATGGAGTGATGTGGGTAGCTGGGGCAGTGGTGCAAGCCGACTGTAAAGGGAGTTGTACCTGAGGGATGCCTGGGCGTAGCTCAACCAAGAGGAGGGCGGCGGGAGGCGGCAACTGCGCACGTCGTGGCAGTGAGCAAGGGACGAAGGCAACCTCACCGGCTTTGTGAGAGAGAACGGCGGGGACCCCTCATCGGGACGTGCCGAAAGTAGGTTTTCGCCGTTGGTGACGGCGACCGCATCTACACTAAGCATCCACCCCTTCCCCCGGCGGACGTGATTTGCCGGGATGTTAGAGATGTGGCCACAGTCGTTTTGTGCGAGAGAGTGTGAAGAGAGAAAGCCCAGCAAGCAACCGTGTAGGCTCGTCCTGACTATGTATATAGTGGAGCGGTTTCCTTTTCTCTCCATATGAATCTATTATATTGCGTACATGCCACTGAAGAGAAAAAACCTTATTTATAAATGACGCGACACCTACTACTCGTTCTCCTATAAATCTTGCACTTGACATCTCCAAAATATTAACCTTGCGATTGGCTCTTCACCTCTTCGGGAAGTCGAGCAATAATGGTACTACAGTATATATCGTTCTGGCTATATGAGACCGAATGAATTGCTACACGTCCACCACGTGGGCGAGGCTCGAGGGGCAAGGGAGAGTGCGTAGTATTATGTCCCTTTCAATGTGGACTAGATACAGAGAAAAATGAGTGAATCAACACTCTAAAATACGTCTATATACATCAGTGTTTGGAGTATGTACTAGTAGTTCATATTGAAATATACTAAAGGACACATATATTCCAAAGAATATGATAATCTCTCTAACCAAGGTAGGGACTTCAGTCAAAAAAAAAAGCAAGGTAGGGACCAGGAGTAAACGGAGGGAGAAGTAAAAATTTCTCCTCGTCCTCCGAGCCACCGCGCGCGTGGGCGAGGGAGCGGGCGTAAGGCGCACAGTACTACTAGTAAGCAAGCTTCACCTCATCCTGCGAGCCACCGCGCCCATGGGCGGGGGAGACGGTGTACTAAGCAAGCTTCTCCTCGTTCTGCGAGTTGACGGGACACATCAAAAGTACTCCAGTGTATAGAGCCTTGCCTCTAAGGTAGGCCTAATAACCCACAAGTATAGGGGATCGCAACAGTTTTCGAGGGTAGAGTATTCAACCCAAATTTATTGATTCGACACAAGGGGAACCAAAGAATATTCTCAAGTATTAGCAGCTGAGTTGTCAATTCAACCACACCTGGAAACTTAGTATCTGCAGCAAAGTGTTTAGTAGCAAAGTAATATGATAGTAGTGGTAACGGTAACAAAAGTAAAGATAGTAAAAGTAATGTTTTTGGTGTTTTGTAGTGATTGTAACAGTAGCAACGAAAAAGTGAATAAGCAAGAACCAGTATATGGAAAACTCGTAGGCACCGGATTAGCGATGGATAATTATGCCGGATGCGGTTAGTCATGTAACAGTTATAACATAGGGTGACACAGAACTAGCTCCAGTTCATCAACGTAATGTAGGCATGTATTCCATATATAGTCATACGTGCTTATGGAAAAGAACTTGCATGACATCTTTTGTCCTACCCTCCCGTGGCAGCGGGGTCCTATTGGAAACTAAGGGATATTAAGGCCTCCTTTTAATAGAGAACCGGAACAAAGCATTAGCACATAGTGAATACATGAACTCCTCAAACTATGGTCATCACCGGGAGTGGTCCCGATTATTGTCACTTCGGGGTTTCCGGATCATAACACATAGTAGGTGACTATAGACTTGCAAGATAGGATCTAGAACACACATATATTCATGAAAACATAATAGGTTCAGATCTGAAATCATGCACTCGGGCCCTAGTGACAAGCATTAAGCATAGCAAAGTCACAGCAACATCAATCTCAGAACATAATGGATACTAGGGATGAAACCCTAACAAAACTAACTCGATTACATGATAAATCTCATCCAACCCATCAACGTCCAGCAAGCCTACGATGCAATTACTCACGCACGGCGGTGAGCATCATGAAATTGGTGATGGAGGATGGTTGATGATGATGATAGCGACGAATCCCCCTCTCCGGAGCCCCGAACGGACTCCAGATTAGCCCTCCCGAGAGAGATTAGGGCTTGGCAGCGGCTCCGTATCGTAAAACGCGATGATTTCTTCTCTCTTATTTTTTTCTCCCCAAAAGCCAATATATGGAGTTGGAGTTGGCATCAGAGGGCCACCAGGGGGCCCACAAGGTAGGGGGGCGCACCCAGGGGGGGCGCCCCCACCCTCGTGAGCAGGGTGTGGGCCCCCTGGTCTTCATCTTTTGTGAGGATTTTTCTTTATTTTTTCTAAGGTGTTCCGTGGAGTTTCAGGACATTCCGAGAATTTTTATTTTCTGCACAAAAAATAACACCATGGCAGTTCTGCTAAAAACAGCGTCAGTCCGGGTTAGTTCCATTCAAATCATACAAGTTAGAGTCCAAAACAAGGGCAAAAGTGTTTGGAAAAGTAGATACGACGGAGACGTATCAACTCCCCCAAGTTTAAACCCTTGCTTGTCCTCAAGAAATTCAGTTGACAAACTGAAAGGGAAAAAGAAAAACTTTTACAAACTCTGTTTGCTCTTGTTGTTGTAAACATGAAAAGCTAGCATTCAAGTTTTAGCAATTATTACGAACTAAGCATACTCACAATGGAACGTAGGTCTCACAATTACTCATATCAATAGCATAATCAGCTAGCGAGCCATAATAATAAAACTCGGATGACAACACTTTCTCAAAATAATCTTAACATGATATAACAAAATGGTGTCTCGCTAGCCCTTTCTGAGACCGCAAAACATACATGCAGAGCACCTTTAAAGATCAAGGACTGACTAAACGTTGTAATTCATGGTAAAAGAGATCCAGTCAAGTCATACCCAATATAAACCAATAATAATGAATGCAAACGACAGTGTGCTCTCCAGCGGGTGCTTTTTAACAAGAAGAGTGATGACTCAACATAAAAGTAAATAGATAGGCCCTTCGCAGAGGGAAGTAGGGATTCGTAGAGGTGCCAGAGCTCGGTTTTGAAATAGAGATAAATTATATTTTGAGCGGCATACTTTTATTGTCAGCATAACAACTAAAAGACGACGATATCTTCCATGTTAAACAGATTATAGGCGGTTCCCAAACAGAATGGTAAAGTTTATACTCCCCTTCCTCCACAAGCATCAATCCATGTCTTGATCGAAACAGCGAGTGCCTCCAACATTCAACGGGTCCCAAGGGGAGTTTTGTTTGCAGTTATTTTGATTTAGTTTGCGTAAAGCATGGGACTGGGCATCCCGGATACCAGCCATTTTCTCGTGAATGAGGAGCGGAGTCCACTCCTCTTGAGAATAACCCATCTAACACGGAAGATAAGGGCAGCTCTAGTTGACATATGAGCTATTCGAGCATGCAAAACAGAATGTTTATTTGAAGGTTTAGAGTTTGGCACATACAAATTTACTTGGAACGACAGGTAAATACCGCATATAGGAAGGTATAGTGGGCTCATATGGAATAACTTTGGGGTTTAAGGAGTTTGGATGCACAAGCAGTATTCCCGCTTAGTACAGGTGAAGGCTAGCAAAAGACTGGGAAGCGACCAACTGAGAGAGCGACAACAGTCGTAAACATGCATTAAAACTAATTCACACCGAGTACGAGCATGAGTAGGATATAATCCACCATGAACATAAATATCATGAAGGCTATGTTGATTGGATTCAACTACATGCGTGAACATGTGCCAAGTCGACTCACTCAATGCATTTAAAGGAGGATACCATCCAATCATACCACATCATAATCATTCCAATAGCATGTTGGCACGCAGGGTAAACCATTATAACTCATAGCTAATCAAGCATGGCACAAGCAACTATAATCTCTAAATGTCATTGCAAATATGTTTATTTCATAATAGCTGAATCAGGAACGATGAATCATCATATTTACAAAAACAAGAGAGGTCGAGTTCATACCAGATTTTCTCTTCCCAATAAGTAAATCATATATCATCATTATTTCCTTTCACTTGCACGACCGAACGGTGTGTATAATAATAAGTGTGCACGTGCATTGTACTAAGCTGGAATCTGCACGCATTCAACTCAAGAGAGAAGACAAGTAATATAGGCTCTAAGTTTAAATAATCAATCATGCATATGAGAGCCAGTAAGCATTTTAATCATGGTCTTCTCGACCCCCAAAGAAAAGAAAAGAAATAAAAACTATTTACACGGGAAAGCTCCCAACAAGTAAAAGAAGAACAGGAAATATTTTTGGGTTTTATTTTTAGTTACTACTACAAGCATGGAAAGTAAACTAACTATTTTTTTGGTTTTTCTTAAAGTTTATCAAACACACAAGAAGAAAGCAGGAAAAAGAAATTTAAACTAGAATGGATAATATAATGAAAGATTATGGGCACCGACATCTAGCAATGAGTGTGTGTGAACATGAATGTAATGTCGGTGGGAAATACGTACTCCCCCAAGCTTAGGCTTTTGTCCTAAGTTGGTCTATTGCCAGGGATGGCCTGGCGGATATCCATAGGTGTAGCTGGGGTCGTAGTGTGACGAAGAAGACTCTGACTGCCACTGGCTGGCAGCCTCCTCTGGATCCTAAGAATAAACAGATAGTCGTGGAGGCTCATCTTGTGGCTCCGGCTCCGGGGCTGGTGCAGGGTTCCGATAGGCTTGAATAGCCGACCACGGAACAATGTGAGGCTCTGCATACAAGTTAAACAAAGAAGGAGCAGGCAAAGTAATAGTTTCAGGGTGATGTTTATCAAAGTATAATTTATATTTGAGCTGTCCATTGCGACTCTTAACAAGAAAATCATGCGCTGTCATACTCTTGTAATCTAAATAAGCACGGGGCAGCGCTGTTTCTTCTTTCTCCGCGTGCCTAATAGGTATTTCAAAATATTTAGCTAGGCGTGAAGCATAAATGCCTCCAAAGATGGGGCCCTTAGTACGGTTCAGACTTAACCGTCTAGCGACAATTCCGCCCATACTAACAGAATTATCGCGGTATAAACCATGGAGCAAAATAATAATATCAGGAATACTAAGGTTCCCACAGTTCCTGCGTCCAATCAAGCAACGACTAGCAAATAAGGCAAAGTAGCGTAAAACAGGATAATGTATGCTAGTGATCCTTGCATCAGAAACCTTCATGGTTTCTCCCACCGTGATAGTGTTAATAAAAGATTCTACTTCGTTACGGTGGGGTACATCTAAGGTGCCCTCAAAGGGTATTCTGCAAACATCGCAGAATTCAGCTAATGTCATCTCTTTAACAACGTCATATAAATGAAACTCTACTATTGGAGGTGATTTCTTAGGGAAAAAGTATAAGTTTTGCACAAAAGTATTTGTGAGTAAGAGGTACTGATGATGTTGGTCATGGAGGAAGTCGGTGAGCCCGGCATTCTCAATCAATAAATAGAAATCTTCATGAATCCCAGCTCTCCTCAAGAAGTCATCGGAAGGCCATTCACACGGCCGGACCTCCGCGGTGCGAGGCAAATTAAATTTGGGCTTCTCCTCTTCTTCATTTTGTTTTTCCTTGGAGCTTCGGCTCGACGAGCCTCTCAAAAGTCTCTTCATTATTTCTGAAACAATCTGAAATTTTTAGTAACTTCAAATAAAAAGTGAACCAACTTCAATAAAATTGATAGCAACAACTCCCACAAGTGCCTAGGGCCTATATCAAGCATTAGAACTACTTGGAACCATATAAATTTGACATGCAAGCTCAAGAACATGGTCACCTATGCAGCACAAATTTGCAATGAATAAAGCACTAGAACAAAAACTAATTGGACCAAAGGAGGAGTCACATACCAAGGAACAATCTCCCCAAGCAGTTTTGTGAAAGGTGCTTTGAGCAAGGAGATCGAAAATCACAGCAATGGGGGCTGGAACTCGTGCTTGAGTTGGTTTTTCGTGTTTGTGTGAGATAGAGGAAGAAGATGGGTGCAGGAATAAGTGGAGGAGGGCCACCGTGGTAATTTTTGCACAATAAATTCTTAAATATTCCCGAAATAATCATATTAAATTGGCATGGCATTCTGAGGACTTTTATTTTCGGGATATTTTTATATTGAAAGGATAAGTTAGAAAACAGACAGAAAATATTATTTTACTTTATTTCTACTAAATAACAGAAAATATAAAGAGGGTACAGAAGGTTGTGCTTCTAGTTTCATCCATCTCGTGATCATCAAAATGAATCCACTAACAAGGTTGATCAAGTCTTGTTAACAAACTCATTCCGAATAATCACGGAACCGGAGAAATTTCGAATGACACTAAGTTACCTCAACGGGGATATGAAAATCCCCAACAATAAGAATATCATACTTTTTCTTGACAGTAGGGAGAGGAAATTCAAAACCTCCAAATATAATCGATGGAACTTTTCCAATAGAGTTGATACTATAAACTTGAGGTTGTTTCCTCGGAAAATGTACCGTGTGCTCATTGCCATTAATATGAAAAGTGACATTGCCTTTGGTGCAATCAATAACAGCCCTTGCAGTATTAAGGAAAGGTCTTCCAAGAATAATAGACATACTATCATCCTTGGGAATATCAAGAATAACAAAGTCCGTTAAAATAGTAACGTTTGCAACCACAACAGGCACATCCTCACAAACACCGACAGGTATAGCAGTTGATTTATTAGCAATTTGCAAAGATATTTCAGTAGGTGTCAACTTATTCAAGTCAAGTCTATGATATAAAGAGAGAGGCATAACACTAACACCGGCTCCAAGATCACATAAAGCAGTTTTAACATAACTTCTTTTAATGGAGCATGGTATAGTAGGCACTCCGGGGTCTCCAAGTTTCTTTCGTATAGTAGGCACTCTGGGGCCGAGCGGGCCAATGCAGAGGTCCTGAGGGGCCTCAAGGCAAGGACCTTCAAGAAGAAGCTCGAGGCCCACGGCAGGGGCTGGCTCGACGAGCTGCAGCCCGTGCTGTGGTCCATCCGCACCACCGCGACCAAGCCAACAGGAGAGACGCCGTTCTTGCTCGTCTACAGAGCAGAAGAGGTTCTCCCTCACGAGGTCAAGCATCGCTCCACGCGGATCCTGGCGTTCGACGAGGCACGCCAATACGCCACGTAGTGAATGGATCTCGTGCCGGGGGAGGAACGCCGCCGTAAAGCCTCGCTTCGGGCGGCGAGGTACCAGCAGGCACTACAAAAAAATACACTTCCGTGATGATACGTGTTTGTCACAGTAGGTCACTTTTTTTCATGCATGTACATCCATGACGATTTTATGACAGAATCAAGATAGTCATACCTGTGCTGTCGTAGAAGTGTTCCATGGCATTACCAAAATTATCATCACGGAAGTGTCCACTTCCATGACGATAAATCACGCATCACAGAAGTGCTTTCGTCAAGGGTGACTGACATATGGCATCCACCGTAACGGAACGCCGTTAAGCTATCAGGTCCGGTTTGGATCTGATAACCCGTTAACAGCCCCGACCAATGGGGATTTTCCATGTTTAAAATCATCATTGGCTGGAGGAAACGCGTGTCGGCTCACCATTGGGACAAATGTCATCCACCCATTGGACCGAAGGCACCGATGATACGGCGACACGTGGCACGGCCTAGTAGAGGCCCATTCCTGTGAAAAGGCCAGCCTGTTTGACTTGGTCAAAAGGTGGCGGGCCGGCCCACGGAAAGCCTGTTAACGGCCTATTCGCATATAGCCCATTTACAACCCGCTAACCCAGGGCCCGTTACGACCTCTTCGAATTAGGCCCAGTAGCGTCATCTGGGCCGTCGAATATGATTCCAGCCCATTTTAAACTTCCGACCCATGTGTGGCCCATGACTTCTTTCGGCCCATATGAGGCCCTTTGTAACTCTTGGCCCATTAATGGCCCGTGGTGAAACTGGCCCGTAATGAACAGTGTATCACTTTATACCCATTAACGGACCGTTATTCCATTGGGCCGTTTCCAGCCCAAGTTATCTTTCGACCTTCGCCCATTTATTCTTGGGCTCATTTGCAGCATTCGGTTACATACGGCCTGTTACTATCATTTTCTGCTTGTGGGCCAAATTTAGCCCATCGTTACAGTTGGCCCGTTTGTGGACCGTTAATACGATGGGCCGTCTTCATGTCAAAAAAAATCCATTGGTCTGTTTTCATAGAGTTATCAAATACGGCCTATTAACGGCCTGTTATGATCCACGAATAGTATGGCCCCTAATTGGAGAAATGATGATACGCCCCGTAGAAGGCCCATGGATCCTACGGTCCATATGAGGCCCATGGATCGTACGGCCAGTAGAAGGCCCATGGATCGTACGGCCCGTAGAAGGCCCATGGACCCTATGGCCCATAGAAGGCCCATGGATCCTAAGGCCCGTATAGAAGGCCAATGTATCCTACGGCCCGTAGAAGGCCCATGGATCATACGACCCACAGGAGGCCCATGGTTACAACAGTCCGTGTGTTGCCATGATTATTTTGGCCTAGTTACCAAAAATAGGCTTTGTGGCCACTAGAAAAACACAGAAAAAGAACTGCAGTGACTACAAGCAAACAACTAAACAAGATAATAAGGAAATAAATAAGCAAGCAATTAACGCTAGCTTATTACTGCTATTACACATATTACATCCACTGGGCATCAAAGTTCGCCACCAGTGCAAATATAGGGAACAAAGTAGCATATTACATACACTGGCCGTCAGAATTGGCCACCAGTGCAAATAAACGCGGCAGCAAAACAAGAGCATAACTAAAACAACTTCAGAAGAGCTCAAGAAACGTTATCCTGGGTATCCACCATGCTGGCAATAAGCTTAGCAAGCTTATTAGCTTTGTCCTGTTTGGCGCTAAAATCCTCCTACGCTTGCTGTTGCACCAGAAAGTATGCATCTGAATGCTCCAGGGACTTCTGTAGTCCTTCCGCTTCTTGTCGCAGCACAGCTGATCGATGTCTTTCAGCTTGTAGTTGAGACTCAAGAAACCGAACTGATTCAGACAGTGAGTTTGAATAGCTTGTGCAAGCAGTAGTGGCCAGTAACTCGAACACTAAACCAAGACAGGACTTTGGGGTTGTCTCGCTGTATTCAAGATAGTCTTCCTTAGCTGTTTTATCAGCTTTGTTGGAGACCAATAAGGATGTGCCACTATCTTCAACCTTATCTGCATTACTTCCTTTACCATTGCTTAATAAGGCACTCTTCCCCAATATTCTGTTAGGATTCTAAAAGAAGAAACAAGCAGACACATAAAAAGTTTAGCATGTACTAGTATATGAAACTCATTTCGGTGAACCAGATCATTAGTAAGGTGGACAAGATTAAACTACCAAGTCTTCCATTGCTAAGTACTAGTACATAATAAAAGCATCAAACAAACATATATCTATGTTCTTTGGTCACTGCATTGTCTTGCCAAATCAAAATAGAGACACGGTTCAAATCATATCAGTTCAAGACAAAGCAGCAATGAAAGAATACAAAGCGTGGGAAACTACATGGCACAACAAGATTTCAGATGGGTACCATGGGTCTACATGTATAACAACACTATTGGCTTTGTTGTGATGCTAGTAATGTGCATGATATGAGAAGTCAACTGTATACACAATTGAAATTGAAATCAACAGAGCTATTGATAAGAGCAAACCTATTAAAGAAACATGCGTGAACATTCCTGCTGTGCCATTGGAGTTTCTATTGGATCCTTCAATTTAAAAATAAGTTTGTATGAGTAAATACAATGATACAAGAGCAAAGCAATCATAGTTGAAAAAGGCGCGCCTAAGTGAGCGCTTATGCGCGCCTAGGCTCTAGGCGTTGGCAAAACGCATTGCGCATAACTACACTTAATTTGTGCATAGCTGCACATAAGCATGCGCTTTGGTTAGTAAAAGTGCAAGGCGGTGGCAAAACACACAATTAATGCCTAGAGCTTTTTTGAACTATGATAGCAATGGAATCTTAAATTAGAACAGTTGTTCTTCAGGTTTAGGCACTTGTTCTACATGAATAGAGTACAGTAAGATGCAAGAATATAATACTAAAAATAGAAAATGAGCTCATAGACCTTACCACATTCTTGGTTCGGGACCACTAGAGAACAAGGCATTCCCAGTCATCGTCCAGTAAATGTGTCTCAGGAGAACGTAAGGGAATTTGATGAGTTTCTTTGCCGGTGAAGTACGTTTTCTTCAGGTAATTCCGATACTGCCACCAAGCATTATTGAAGATAGCAGAGGTATTAGCACAGGTTACCTCATCCTGAGTTTCCAAATCGGTCCTTCTCTATAGAGAAAAATGGGAAAATTTGCTGTATTATAACCATCATGGAGGTAGGATGTATGGGACAAAGCAAAGTAATTGCCATGAATAACATTACTTACACATAACTCCTGGACAAACACCCGCAACTGGCATTTTCCTTCATCTTCAGTATAATATTTCCAAGATGGGAAGATACGCACATACGATTTAACAACATCAAATGCGATAGATGCTAAACTACGACTAGCTGGTTGTGCTTCCTCCACAGGAATAGGCGTACTAACTGGTGGAGTTGGGTTCACCGTGATAGTACTGGCCCTTTGGGCACTGGAGTTGCCTTACTAACTGCTCTTGTTTGGGAGCTCTATGGTGGAGATGGTGCTGTGTCAACAGGAAGTGGGTTACTATCTGCTAGGGTTGGGGTTAGATTGGGTGAAGCTGGTTCTCTGTCCATCGCTGTAGGGGTACAATCTGCGAGAGTTTGGGTTATGTGTGGTAGGGCTTGTTCTTGTGCATGTACAACCGGGGTGCTATCTCCACCAAGAGGTAGCACAATTTTATTTGAAGGCCGTGTTTTTAGTCCGCTAGATGCTGGCATCACCCGCTCCAATTCAAATGGCTGATAAAAAAGAAACATAGTTGAATGTACAGACATTGTATGAGAGACAGATGCAATAGATAGTGTGGAAAAAAGACGGCATGAAATAGTTGACATGTATATTGTTTAACTAAAATGGATAGCATGACATAATTTCACATATATCATGTCTATCTAAAGTGGATAGCATAGCATAACATAATTCAAAGATATGATGAATAACTAAACAGGATTGCATGACATAATTCACCTACATGTTATCTAAGTAATCAGGATCGCATCATTTAATTCGCATATGTGATTTATATGCTAAACAGAGGGCATTCGATATGATGTCTGAACTAAGAACATGGTGTTCAATATTGTGTATATGATGTCTAAACTATGCAATGCAAGACACCATATGCATGATATGAGCAGTATAACCGTGCCAAGTTAGAGCATACACCTCGGTGGGGGAATAGGACTGGTCATCTATCTCTGAATCCATCTCTGAGGAGCTATCGGGACCCAACAAGAGATCTGCTTCGACAGGTAGCACTGTCTGCTCTGAAGGCCTTGTTTTCACTCCAGATTTTTCCATCTCCCACCCAAATGGTTGATTCACATGAAGAGTAGTTTAATGTACAAACATTGTCGACAAATGGAAATGTAATGAAGAAAAGGATGGGCAAGATATCATTCAAATATATGATGCCTGGTTAAACAGGATGACATTGCATATTTCACATATATTATGGCTGGCTAAAAGACATGAGACTGCATAATTCCCATATATGATATAGAAACTAAATAGGTGGCATTACAGAACATGTCTAAACTAAGCAGATGGCATATATGATGTCAAAAGTAGGCACTGCAAGGCAACATATGCATGATATGACTAACATCATCATGCCAAAGTAGAGCAAACACCTTGTTGGGGGGGGGGGGGGGTAAATAGGAGTTGTCAGCGGCGTGTGAATCCGCCTCAGAACAAATATCTTCCTCTGGATTACAATCTGGAGAGGGGTGGGGAGGGTTTGCCATTGAACCCACCATGGAGCGATGTCTGCATGACATTGTATTGCCGCGCAAAACTCTTCTCCTTTTCTCTACATGTTCAGCATGACTGTGTACAATATCTGACATGCATACGACAAAATATGGTGAGATTATGTAAGGAGAGCATGCAGAAATTTAGATTGATGGTAACAACCAATGGATGGATCCAAAAATAATGATAGCAGGCTGATGATTGCTTTAATTTATAAAAAGACAGATGATGATTGCTTTACTATTTGTTTCCCACCCAATATGAACAACATAGGCATACCCTAGGTGAACTAGATATTAGACAGACATACTATTCATTGCTACCTCGATATGTGCCCCACAACTAATTTAGAACTCAAGTTTGAACATTAATTTGGACCTGACTTGGAGTCCAAGAGGTGAACAGGACGATAAAGTAGCAGGTAATTTTAAGCAATGCATAACATAAGCAGAAAAAAAGTGTGGCCTCTCTTATGGACCCGTGTACTCCTCAGGTTCATCTGTTGAGTCGATGATGGTGATGCTGTTGCGGTGGGTGCCGGCAGCAGGGAAGGAGATATGAGAGGGCGAAAGACGGCCAGGAGTCATGATGTCTAGTTTGGTGGATGCTTCTGTCGATGGAGCAGGTCAGGTGAGGTGGACGACGTCGTGGCAGGAGCAGGACAAACCACACAAAATTCCCTTCGACACCTACCTGTAACTGAAGTAATTCTGTAAGGGCTCATTTGGCTTGCATGATTCTAAAAACGCAGGGATAGGAAAAACACCGGAATAGGATTGGAATGCACATGGTAAACAGAGCATTTGTAAACACAGGATTTCTGTCAACTTGGGTGTTTGGTTTATAGGAATTGGAAGAGCAGAGGAATGCAAAGAAACATGGCCAAAATAAAGTGAAACCATATGAAAGCGTGTACAGTTAGAATGTTATTCTGCCACTAATGCACTTGGTCTTGTTTTCATGCATAGGATTTTGAAAAGTAGGTCCAGGTGGATGTTTTGCTTCGTTCCTTTCAACAAAATGCATGAATAATTGAATAGTAGAGTGCCATTGGAAAATTCCCTATTGCTATGTTTTTCCGTTGAACCAAAATATCCCTAATGGATCGACATGAATGTATAGTAATAAGTGATGCATCAAGTGTACAACCTCTTTGCCGTAGCCGTGTAGACCTCAACATCATTGGGTTGGTTGCTGAAGCAGTTGAGGCAGAGGTGGCTGTTGGAGATGTGGAGGAAGATCTGAGGAATCTGTAGACGGCGTCCAGGGCACTGCTATGTTGTGATGGATCATTCTATCATTGGAGCAGCTCCGGTGAGCTGTAAGATGTCAAGGCTGAAGCAGCACAAGACAGACATCGTCAATCTCAAGTTGGATTCTAATAGCATCTCCAATAGATGATGTAAAATAGATGTAAAATTTACATCACCAAAAACCACCTGACTACAACAGATGAGGCAAAAACTGTTAACTCTGAATTTAACTGTCGAAACTAAAATTTACTGTGGAATCTGAATGTTACTGTTGAAACCAAACGCAATGGTAGCAGAGAGGCACTTGACATGTAGTTTAGGGAGGGCCTGCAGTTCATCTTCAACCTGCACCGCCCTAAGCCGCCAGCCACCACCAGCCGAACCGCCAGCCCCAGCGCCGCCTCACCGCCCCGAAACAACTCCCCACCGTCGGTCCGCCGTCGCCCCGGCCAGCCCTCTAGGCCCCCGCCCCACCCTGAACCCTAAGATAGATAGTAGGGTAGCTCTCCGCCGAGCTCCCGTCCCCACTGCGGGTGGTTCTTCCTTAACTCCTGCGAGCCCCCCAACCCCTGAAAATCGACTGACCCAAAAGTCGATTCAGTCGACTGAAGTGTGGCTAAATCGGAGCAGAGTAGCAGCACGAGCGAGGGGGAGAGCAGCAGCAACACGAGCAAGCGAGCAAGAGCCAGAGCAGCAGCAGCTGGGCGAGCGAGCGATCGAGCGAGAGCCAGAGCAGTAGTAGCAGTGCGAGCGAGCGAGCGAGAGCCGGTGCTGCAGATCCGGCTGGTATGGACGCCGCCGCCGAAGGGGCCTCGCACTGGGGAGAGCCGCCATGGAGATGTCACCCGCGACACCGGCTTCAAGGTAGCCTCTCCATGGGGGTGCGAGATGGAGCACCATCGCCGCTGGGAGGTCGAGTTAAGGAGAAGGTGCGATGCGATGAGTGTACAACCTCTTTGGTGGGTCCGAGTAGGCCTCGACTTCGTCAGAGGAGTCAGTGAGGATGCAGCGGTTCTGGTGGAGCATGTTAAGGCGGCGCTGTGGGGATGGAGCAGCCGCGATAGACGAGGCGATCGTCAGAGCAGCTCCTTGGACGTGGAGGATGGGGCGGCTGAACCGCCAGGACGACGAGATGGACAACAGATCCTCATCCGGGGAGGTGGATGAGGGACGTTGAGCTATTGCGGTGGATGACATCGTCGGGGAAGAGGCTCCGGCTGGACAGCGGTTAGGTGGCAGACGAAGGAGGGCAGGGTTCCACGGCTGGAGCGGAGAGGTTATGGCGGCCTGGGATTTCAAATGGCAAAGAGGGGTGATGGGAGGGGGGGTGAACCATGAATTAGGGACGTGCTTGTCCAAAATGTAGGTTGTGTTACAAAAGTACCCCACACAGATTTGAACTAGCGGCTGTTTCGGCTCTGGCTAGAAGGGGGATTTCGCGTGTCGGCATGTGGCAGCTGGAGGAAATTTTCACGCGCGTTGTAATTTCAGGATAGGAAGGCGCGGGTTGTGAAGGCGCCAGTTTTGGGAGCATGATATCTGAATTTTCGGGAAATAACAAGGCGCGGGTTGAATTTTAGGGACAAGCCTAACATGTAGTAATATTGTACTCGTACGTACCAAATCAATTCGCACTTCCCTCAACCAAAAAGAAAACAAAAAAAATAAAACTATTCACACCACACAAAGAGAGAGTCTTGCCCCATTTTACTATACAAATGCTATTCAAAGCTACTCCCTCCTTCCATCTATATAGGGCCTAATGCGTTTTTAGTTGCTAACTTTGACCAAATATTAGAGCAGTAATATATGACATGCAACTTACACAAAGCACACCGTTAAATTCGTCTGTTAAAGGTTCTTTCAATGATATAATTTTCACATTGTGCATGTCATACTATTAATCTCGTCAATAGTCAAAGGCGGTCTTAAAAAACTCATTACGCCCTATATAGATGGAAGGAGGGAGTATGAATCCATGTTATGCCCAATTAAATTTTTTCGCTTGCTGTATAATGCATGTAACCTACTCATACCAACATTTTAGTGCATTCCAAATGTCTATACTACCGCTGCAATTCGAACTAAATTTGAATTCGTTTCTCTATTTCAATAAGAATCTACAATCATGATTGTTGCCAACTTCAACCATCATTCGTGTATTACCTTAATAACACACCACATGATTACTATAGAGATAGATATGAACTATGTGTACTACATGAACTCGAATTCTATTTTTTGAATACACTTGAAGTTGATTCCAAATAATAGTACATTTGATGTACTAACTATATATTCATAATCTAAAGCACGTTCCATACGTATACTGCGTTTATCATACAAAGTATAGTGCCCCGCCCCCTACATTATGGCAAGTATTTAGACATGAGTTGCAAAAGCCACACATTGGCTCAAATTATAATCAATGTTCTACATTATGATATCTTCTTCAAGTATCTGTATCCACTTTTTTATAATGAATTATGATCTTCGTTCGTCTTTCACACCTTCACGATCCTCTTCTATTTGTAGCTAGCTAGCGCTAACTTTCTATCGTGCATGCACATGCCCTCCCCCTCTCACCCACCCTTAGCGTTCCCTCCATCATGGACGTTCATTATTTCTCTTTAGGTCATCCACCCACGATGTGGGTAGGCCCCCGGCTCCTTCTTTCCGGCACACACCGGTCGATATACCTCTCTAGCCAAGTGTGCCTACAACAAACACATATATACTTCCCCTCTTCTCTTCTCACCATCCATGCTCCCTATGTCCAATACGGTTCCATGCAGGTGCACACTCCCGCCCCTCTTTTCATGGATCACATACTCGCACACTCCTCCCCCCTCGACATGGTAGGCCTCTCGCACCACCTCATAGCCGCACCCTCTCCCCCTGTTTGTCTCTCCGGACCTTATTTGCTTCTAACACATGCAGGCGTATATATGAACTGATCTCCCTACATATAGCCAGGTCGACTATAATTTGTTTTCTCCATGCACCGATACACTTACCTCGCTAGTTATGTCTCTCCCTTTCTCGAACACACGACGGTTGATCTTCCTATGTAGTTACGTATGCTTACCACAACCATATCGTCTCCCCTAATCATCCTTGCATACCTCCCGACCCGTCTCTCACTCGCACGTGCATAGACAGACATACATCCCCCGCCCTCTCTTATTGATATTGCACTCATACCCTCCGTTTGTCTAGCAGGCCTCTCCCACCACTTGTGAGATGCCACTCCACCACCAAACCTCCGATGCTCTACCTTTATCTTTCTCCCAACCTTATTCCTCTGCTACACATATCCATGGATGTCGATCGATCTCCCTCAATACATAGCTAAGTCTCTCTCCTTCCCCACACATATACTAGTCGATCGGTCTCTGCCCCCTCCCCCCGCCCACACACACCGATAGTCGAACGTTGTATGTAGGTATCCATGCCATGGAGAAAAACTACGCCTCTGCCCTCTCAAATTCCAGTAGGCCAGCCGCCCTATATCTTTGGCGTGGGCAAACACAAATTAGATGGCATTCTTTATTGATCGCGCAACCACACACTTCATCCCTGTTTTCAATTCTATCGATATCTCACGTCCATGACTCCATTTCACACACATTGCATATGTTACGTTTTTCTGTTTGAGATATCATCAACACATTGCCTTTGTTTCGCACAAACCATCTCTCTCACACCCACCCACCTACGTACCTGCACCTAAAGAGGAAGTGCACGCAGGACGCATGTACTCATGTCTCGTTCCCGGCCACACCCGTGCGGGTACACGGTGGAGTTTGTTTCTGTATGAAAAGGTAGCCCACATGATAATTTGATGTGTGTAGCGGTTGTTTACTCGAAGGAGGGTCGGGTACCACGCCTAGATGGAACAAAGTTAGATTTGACGCGTTAGTATTAAATAAAGTTATATATTCCTCAATGGCACGTACAGAATATAAAACGATTGCCATGGGAAAAAATGAAAAATGGGTTTGTCTCTAGTCACACCATCTCACACAAGGCGGTCGTGGCCTCTCTCTCTCTGCGTTGGTCAGTGATCCGGCTACATCCCATCCGCTAGCGGAAAGGGAGGATGCGCATCATCTCTCCGTTCGACGGTGTTGAGGCAGCACGTCCCGATCGACGGTACCCACCGTTCTCTCTGACCAAGCTCCAGCGTGGTAGGGCCTTCGCCACTTGCTCGCTGCCGCAGTATGGGCAGATCCCGGCCGCGGGCGCCCTCCTAGTAACATCCCGGTGACCCTCAGGTACAGCTTCCTCCGACTTTGCTCCACTGTGCATCTTCCCATGTTGCTGCATGTGGATCTTCTTTAGTTGTTTGCTTAAATCGTATCTCGGCCGTCGTACTTTCCATCTTGCAATCTCGTCCTCAAACCATTTTTGATAAAACACCATGTGCTATCTTTCCCTTATTACATGGAATATGCTTCTTTTTTGTCGGTGTATGTGTCTTCAACTCGTGTTATTGGGCAGTAATTGTTTCCTTTTAACCTCCTTCTGCAAACAGGTCTATCCATTTTTACCTTGTTGCTATTGCGACCTTTTGGTGAACTACACAAATCACTTTTTTCTTAAGAGTGTTTTTTGCAGTTCCGCCAAAATGTCACACGGGCAACGTTTTTACATTTTTGTGGGACTGCAGAAAGGGAGATTGGTTTTTCTATCCTCCTCATCCAACTCCGTGCTTAATCTTCTCAAACAAGAAGTTAGTCATAAAGAGAGATCGTAGAGGTGATCGGCTTCTATTTATGTGTGTTATGTTTCATCATCTAGTTCCACTATTATTGTAATCACACTAACTGGATATCTTTGCAAACAAGGATGGTCCGTCGATTTTAGTGGAGCTGCACAAAATGATTGGATTGTGGTGTCCTCCATACACCTCTTTTTTGGCTAAAGAGCTGGGTGAAACTAGCTGCCAAGCAATGAACACTGTGCCAAGGAAATGGAGCCATTCCTACGAACAATATCGATCAATTATATTTTTTTTCTTATTTGTACACCTTCTCAGAACTTTGTCTTCAGTTGTGATGTTAATATTGGCGCTGATCTGCGAACCATTGAGATGCATTAGCCATGGTAGCCATGGTAGTTTCATTTGTATTTGATGGAATGTTGTAACGAGATAATCTCGAGGCAAGACACATGAATCCTAAGTTGAAATCTTTTTTTTCCTGCAGGAACCAAAGTTGAAACCTTCATAGCATCACAGTACAATTTCATTAAAATTATGCATACATATAAACAAATCCTGAAGGATTGATAACAATGCGAGAAACAATTCAACTTTGTTTTGCCGACATGTTGGACATGCTTCATCCGGCTCCACCTGCCATGCAGCAATATTGAGTGCTGATAATCCCCAAGTGCAAGGAATCATCGTAGAACTTTCCAAAGATGGAAGTGATAAGTATGGAGTGTCGAACCCACAAGGAGCTAAAGGTAAGATCAATATTCTCTCAGGCCTTATCTGCCACTGATATGACTCTACGTGCACCGGACGTTTGCTTCCATCTAGCAACGAGAAATAAAACTACGTCGTGGGTATGATGGGGATAACTTTGCATGATATCGGAGAGCTAAAACATAAAAGTAGGTGCTGTTATCATAAAGTTAGAATATAATACTAAATAATACAAATGGCGAGTGTGGAATAATGGTGGATCGGTGTGTGGAATTGTCCTAGGCAATTGTCAACAAGACTGATAATCACTATTGCAGTTTCATATGAGGGAGAGGCATAAGCTAACATACTTTCTCTACTTGGATCATATGCACTTATGATTGGAACTCTAGCAAGCATCCGCGACTACTAAAGATCATTAAGGTAAAACCCAACCATATCATTAAAGCATCAAGTCCTCTTTATTCCCATATGCAACAATCCCTCTTACTCGGGTTTGTGTTTCAGTCACTCACCAACCCACTATAAGCGAATCATGAATGTATTGCAACACCCTACAGCGGGTATCCCTCACGCTTGCATGACTCGGAGGGCACCATAGGACAGCACCAAAGTAAAACATACAACTCATACCAATCTAGATCATCAATCAACCAAAAGACAAAAGATATCTACTCAAAACATCATAGGATGGCAACACATCATTGGATCATAATATGTGGCATAAAGCACCATGTTCAAGTAGGGATTACAGCGGGGTGCGGGAGAGTGGACCGCGTAAAAGAGGTGAGGATGGTGATGATGATGGTGATGTTGATGAAGACGATCACCATGGCGATGATCCCCCCCCCCCCCCCCCCCGATGGCACTCCGGCGCCACCGGAAGAGAGGAGGAGAGTTTCTCCCCCTTGTGCTTCCTCCTCCATGGCCTCCACCTTCTGGTCCTTGGCCTTCATGGTGATGAAGACCCCTCCGAGATACTCCTCCATGGCCACCGGTGATGGTGGCCCCCTCCGGCAGGGTGCCGGAGAGGGCCCCGATTGGTTTTTCATGGCTACAGAGGCTTGCGGCGGCGGAACTTCTGATCTAATCTCTGTTCTGGAAGTTTGAGGGTACGTAGGTATATATGGGTGAAGGGGGTACGTTGGAGGAGCTACGGGGGCCCCACGAGGTAGGGGGCGCGCCCAGGGGAGGTGGGCGCGCTCCCCACCCTCTTGGGCAGCCCGTATCTCCCCTGACGTGCACTCCAAGTTCCCTGGGTTGCTTTCCTTCCAAAAATAACTTCTCCAGTTGATTTCGTTCCATTTTGACTCCGCCTGATATTCCTTTTCCTCGAAACACTAATAGGCATAAAACAGCAAATCTGGGCTGGGCCTCCGGTTAATAGGTTAGTCCCAAAAATAATATAAAAGTGGATAATAAAGCCCAATGTTGGCCAAAACAGTACATAATATAGCATGGAGCAATCAAAAATTATAGATACGTTGAAGACGTATCAAGCATCCCCAAGCTTAATTCCTGCTCGTCCTCGAGTAGGTAAATGATAAGAAGATAATTTTTGATGCGGAGTGCTAGTAAGTGCTTAAGTTTGATCAATGATAATTCCAATCACTTTTTCTAGCATCAATATGTGTCACAATAGTAGCTTATCTCATAAAACTTTTCATGATCAAGTAACAATCTGTTCACAATGTCAAGGATGGTTCATAAACTTCACTGAGAACTAACAAACTATAATCTCAGTCATTGAAGCAATTGCAATTTATCATAACATCAGAAGGAGTCAAGAATAGAGCTTTTCAGCAAGTCCACATACTCAACTATTATATAGTCTTCTACAATTGCTAACACTCACGCAATACTTGTGGTTATGGAGTTTCAGCCGGACACTGAGAAAGATAGGGGCTTATTGTGTTGCCTCCCAACATATTCACCTTTAGGTGATGTCGACAATAATAGCCCATGCTAACTTACATCCAATTGGATATATATATCATGATCTTTCAAACACAATGAGCTTGCCAAAGGATAAAATGAAAAAGGGAATGGTGAAGATCACCTTGACTCAAACATAAAGTAAAAACATAAAGTAAAAGATAGGCCCTTCGCAGAGGGAAGCAGAGGTTGTCATGCGCGTTTAGGGTTGATGCACAAAATTTTAATGCAAAAGAACGTCACTTTATATTGCCTCTTTTATGTGGGCCTTTATTATGCAGTCCGTTGCTTTTATTACGTCCACAACAAGTTTGTACAAAGCTTATTTCTCTGCACTAATAAGTCATGCATATTTAGAGAGCAATTTTTATTGCTTGCACCGATGACAACTTACTTGAAGGATCTTACTCAATCCATAGGTAGATATGGTGGACTCTCATGGCAAAACTGTTTAAGGGTATTTGGAAGCACAAGTAGTATTTCTATTTGGTGCTGAGAATTTGGCTAGCATGAGGGGGAAAGGCAAGCTCAACATGTTTGGAAGGTCAATGACAATATACTTTAACTGAGATGTCGGAAAACATAAACCATTACGTTGTCTTCCTTGTCCAACGTCAACTCTTTTAGCATGTCATACTTAATGAGTGCTTCACAATCATAAAAGATGTCTAAGATAATATATTTGTATGTGAACCTCTCTTTCCTTATTACTTCCTATTAATTGCAACGATAACCAAAACTACGTTTGCTAATTCTCAACAACTTTTATGCCTCATACTTTCTATGTGTGAAGTCATCACTAACCATGTTATAAGCATATGAAACATAAAAATTCAGATTTATTACATTCAATTCATTCCCCTATTTACTCATAGGATATACATGAAGCACGAGAGTAAATGACAAACTACTCCAAAAGATATGAGTGAAGGACACTGAGTAGGCAAATAATTAACCAGCCATGGGAGGGTTCATTTTCTATTCAAAATTTCAGATCCAATGATTTTATTCAAACAATAAGTAAAACATAATAAAATGACATTACAAGGATAGCACAACTCATGTGAAGAAGCAAAAACTTAGGTTCAACCAATACTAACCGATAATTGTCGAAGAGGAAAGTTGGGATGCCTAACGGGGCATCCCCAAGCTTGAATGCTTGAGACTTCTTGAAATATTTATCTTGGGGTGCCATGGGCATCCCCAAGCTTGAACTTTTGTGTCCCCTTAATTCATCTCATATCATGGTTTCTCTTTTTACCAAAAGCTTCATTCACAACAAACTCAACAAGAACTCGTGAGATGGGTTAGTATAAACCAATGCAAAACCTTACCATTTTCTACTGTAACAAATCACTAGAAATTTTATTCAACATTGCATACTAAATGGCTATGCATATTTATTACTCCTATCCTCAAATAGAATCATTAAACAAGCAAACATATGCAAATAATGCAAACATAACAGCAACCTGTGAAAACAGTACAGCCTGTAAAGAATGCAAGAGTATCAATACTTCCCTAACTCCAAAAATTATGAGAGAAAATTCCTACTGTATTATATTTATCATAGCTCATTATGCAAAAAGTTTGAACATTATATCATGCTCTGAATTTTCTAGGGAATTTTTGCAACAGCGGTAAACTTTCTGTTTTCAAACAGCAACATATATACTGGCAAAATAAGCATGGTAAAGGCTATCCTTGACATTTTTATTGAAACTAAAGATGCAAAACATTATTCTAAACATGTAACGCCCCGGTTTCGTTGCGCCAGGTGTCCGCCAATTATTCGCCTTCGTTGCCATGTCATTTGCTTGCGTGTTGCACTTTGCCCTGTCATCATGTGCATTTCATTTTGCATACATGTTCGTCTCACGCATCCGAGCATTTTCCCCGTTGTCCGTTTTGCAATCCGGCACTCCTATGTCCTCCGACGTTCCCCTTTTTTCTCTTTGCGTGTGCGGGTGTTAAACATTCTCGGAATGGCCCGAGGTTTGCCAAGCGGCCTTGGTATAGCACCGGTAGACCGCCTGTCAAGTTTCGTTCCATTTGGAGGTCGTTTGATACTCCAACGGTTAACCGGGTAACCGTAAAAGCCTCCTTTTCTTTGCAGCCCAACACCCCTCCAAACTGGCCCATAACCCATCTAACTCCCCTCCATGCTCTCGGTCGTCCGATCACGATCATGTGGCCGAAAACCGCACCCCATTTGGACTCTCCTAGCTCCCTCTACCTATAAACACCTCCCCCCTCCAAAAATCCCGCAGTCCAAACCCTAGCTCCCCTCCTCCTCGCGTCGCCGGACGAAATCCCTCTCTGCGCCGGACATGTCCACCCTCCCCGCCACCTCACTCCAACCAATCGCCGATCGCCACGTCACCCCGCCCGCCGCCGCCGACCCTGCGCGCCCCGCCAGCCCCGCCAACCGTCGCCGCCGCCCGAGCCCCTCGCCGGAGCGCCGTGCCTCGCCGGAGAGCCGGCGCCCCACTCCGCCGACCGCCGCCTCCGCTCCGCGCCGGTCTCCTCTGGTCCGGATCCGGTGGGATCTGGCCGGATCTCGCTCCGCCCGACCTCCGGCCGCCGTTCTCCCTCTTCTCCGGCAATCCCCGAGCTCACTCCGGCGAGATCTCCGGCCAACATCGAAATCCGTGCGGACCCGAGGTTGACCCCGAAATTCCACCAAGTCCCGAAATATTTTGCATAATCATGCCATGTTCAGCGCATCATAACTTGCTGCATACTGCTCCGTTTCGTGCGTGTAATATGTCAAATTGTTCGCCTCGACGAGTACTACATTTCATTCCATTGCATCATGTTCATTTGAGTTCATCTTGATGCCTGAAATGCTATTGGAAGTGTGCATGTTGATGTTAATCTGCTGGAACTGTTATAACATGCTCATTTGTCATTTTTGCCATGTTTGATGTGTGCACCCTATGAGGTTGATGTCTACATGTGTTTTGATCTATGCTATGGCGTATTTCCAGAGGTGCAATCCATGTATTTTTGTGACTTGTGTAGTGAGTGCATCAAGCTTGTTAAGTGGGGTACTTGCTGTTGCTTTTTTCCTGGCTGATTCTGTTATATTTTGTTGCTATGTAAACCTGCTGCTACAAGTCATACTATGCATAATCTGGAGATGTTTACTAAGGATGTTTTGTTATACATGTCTTGATCTATCCATTCATTCCCCTGGTTGCAATTATAGCCTTCTTTAGCATGTTGTTATCTTGCTCCAAACTTGCTAAATAATGTTGCTGTCATCATGTTAACATGAAGTTTAGTTTTGGCCATGTGCTTTTCTAGTGATCCATGCACCCTATGAACTTGCTCTTGCCATGCTTAGCTTCTCAGACATGTCTTCTTACTGTTGGTTGCCTTGCCATGCCATGTATTGATCTGTGGTTAGTGGTTCAAGCTCACCAACATGCCTACTTATTGTTGTTCCTGCCATGTTTGGATCTGTCATTTAAACTTGCCATGTTTACATGGGTGCCATCATATGTTCTGTGCCTTTTTGGCTCATGGTCAGTAAGGGACTTTTGTTCTATGAAATTAGTAGATTCATACCATGCCTTTGTTTGCAATGTTAAGTTTCTATAGCATGTTGTTTGATAGCTCTAAACATTGCAACCTGATGTTATTTCTGCAAAGTCTGAAACTGTTATTATTTGCAATCTTACCATGTCCTTTTGAGCATGTTCTAATTGTTTCTGGAGATAGCTCAGTGTTCATGTCTTGTCACGCTTTACCTGTACTTCATGCTCATGCCTTTTGTTCTTATGTTGGGGTGCTGTAGCATATTGTTTTGATGCTTGCTAGATGCCTAGTTGCTGTTTTGGACAGCTTGCCCTTTAAACTTGTATAGTGTGCATGTGTTGAACCGTTGCTCCGTTTTGAGTGTGCTCTATATGAAACTTGCTTGATTTTGCATGTAGTTTCATATTATCATGTTGCATCCTTGTTTTGAGGTGTTTGCTTGATGTTTGGATGCATTTTGCATCAATGCCATGTTTAACTTGTTTTGCTCATATCTTCTAGGCCGTAGCTCCGAACTAAATGAACTTTATATGTAACTTGACTAGAATTTCGTGTAGATCATCTTGGTGCATCTTAACTTGCTGTTTAACTACTTTAACTTAAGGTTTATTCAGTTATGGACCAACTTTGAAACTTGCATATGAGGACTTACCGGAATTGTTATATGTTGTTTCTGGCCTCATTTAAACTTGCCTTGATGTGTTGTTCTTGTTTGCATCATCTCTTGCCATGAGTAGCTTCATGTAGCTTTGTCATGCATCATGCTTGTTGTGCATCATGTCTTGCCTATGTGTGGTGTGTTTACCATGTTGTGTGCTTCTTCTCGATAGTTCCCGTTTCGTTGCGATCGTGAGGATTCGTTCGTCTACATGTGGTTCGCCTTCGTGGCTTCATCTTCTTCATGGACTCGTTCTTCTTCCTAGCGGGATTTCAGGCAAGATGACCGTCGCCTTGGATCTCACTACTATCATTGCTATGCTAGTTGCTTCGTTCTATCGCTATGCTGCGCTTCCTATCACTTGTTCCTTAAGCCTCCCAAATTGCCATGAACCTCTAACCTTTGACACCATTCCTAGCAAACCATTGCTTGGCTATGTTACCGCTTTGCTCAGCCCCTCTTATAGCGTTGCTAGCTGCAGGTGAAGATGAAGATTGCTCCATGGTGAACAGGGTTATGTTGGGATATCACAATATCTCTTATATTTTTAATGCATCTATATATTTGGTAAAGGGTGGAAGGATCGGCCTTATGCCTGGTGTTTTGTTCCACTCTTGCCGCCCTAGTTTCCGTCATACCGGTGTTATGTTCCCGGATTTTTGCGTTCCTAACGTGGTCGGGTGATTTATGGGACCCCCCTGATAGTTCGCTTTGAATAAAACTTGTCCAGCAAGGCCCAACCTTGGTTTTACCATTTGCCTCACCACCACCTATACCCTTCCCTTGGGTCGGCCAACCCAAGGGTCATCTTTATTTTAGCCCCCCCGGGCCAGTGCTTCTCTAAGTGTTGGTCTAAACCAGGCAGACTGCGGGGCCACCTCGGCAACTCGAGGGTTGGTTTTACTCGTAGGCTGACCTATCCGGTGTTGCCCTGAGAACGAGATATGTGCAGCTCCTATCGGGATTGTCGGCGCATCGGGCGGCTTTGCTGGTCTTGTTTTACCATTGTCGAAATGTATTGTAAATCGGGATTCCGAGACTGATCGGGTCTTCCTAGGAGAAGGAATATCCTTCGTTGATCGCGAGAGCTTATCATGGGCTAAGTTGGGACACCCCTGCAGGGTATAAACTTTCGAGAGCCGTTCCCGCGGTTATGTGGCAGATGGGAATTTGTTAATGTCCGGTTGTAGATAAGTTGACACCTGATCCGAATTAAAATGCATCAACCGTGTGTGCAGCCGTGATGGTCTCTTTTCGGCGGAGTCCGGGAAGTGAACACGGTTTCTGTGTTATGTTTGACGTAAGTAGGTGTTCAGGATCACCTCTTGATCATTGCTAGCTTCACGATCGTTCCTTTGCTTCTCTTCTCGCTCTTATTTGCATATGTTAGCCACCATATCATGCTTAGTCGCTGCTGCAATCTCACCACTTTACCCCTTCCTTACCCATTAAGCCTTGCTAGTCTTGATACCCATGGTAATGGGATTGCTTAGTCCTCGTGGCTCACATATTACTACAACAACAGTTGCAGGTACAGGTTATGTGATGATCATGACACGAGAGCGATGTTTGTTTGTTTTGGAGTTCTTCTTCTGCTTCTTCTTCGATCAGGGGATAGGTTCCAGGTTGGCAGCCTGGGCTAGCAGGGTGGATGTCGTTTGAGCTTCTGTTTGTGTTTCATCCATAGTCGGATGTTGGTCTTATGTATCATGTGATGTTGTATCCGTGTGGCTTTGTATGCCTCTTGTATGTATCCCCATCTATTATGTAATGTTGATGTAATGATATCCACCTTGCAAAAGCGTTTCAATATGCGGGTCTATCCTTGGTGGGACCTTCGAGTTCCTTTTGGATAGGGTCGCATATTGGGCGTGACAAAACAACAGCAAACAAATACTAACAAAATAAAATGACGCTCCAAGTAAAACACATATCATGTGACGAATAAAAATATAGCTCCGAGTAAGATGTACTGATAGTTTTGAAGACGAAAAAGGGGATGCCTTCTGGGGCATCCCCAAGCTTAGGCGCTTAAGTCTTCCTTGAATATTACCTTGGGGTGCCTTGGGCATCCCCAATCTTAGGGTCTTTCCACACCTTATTCTCCTCATATCGATATCTCACCCAAAACTTGAAAACTTCAATCACACAAAAACTTAGCCAAACTTCGTGAGATAGGTTAGTATGATAAAGAGCAAACCATTCACTTTGGTACTGACAAAGACAAGGTTCATAGTTGTTTTCACACAATGCCTACTGTACCATATCATTTCTACAACTTATATTGAGAAATATAAGTCATAGAAACTAGAAAACAAGCAAACTATGCAATGAAAACAGAATCTGTCAGAAACAGAACAGTCTGTAATGATCTGAACAATAACCATACTTCTGCTACTCCAAAAATTATGAAATAAATTGGGGGACGTGAGGAATTTGTCTATTAATCTTCTTCCAAAATAATCAGCTCAAACTCACTCTTCTGTAAAAATTGACATCTATTCTCGTGAGCTCAAAGTTTCTGTTTTTTACAGCAAGATCACTTTAACCTTCACCCAAGTCTTCCCAAAGGTCTTACTTGGCACTTTGTTGAAACAAAAGATATAAAACATGATTACTACAGTAGATTAATCATGTAAACACACAAAAACAGTAAGGGTAGATATTGGGTTGTCTCCCAACAAGCGCTTTTCTTTAATGCCTTTTAGCTAGGCATGATGATTTCAATGATGCTCACTTTAAAGATAGGGATTGAAACACAAAGAGAGCATCTTGAAGAATATGACTAGCACATTTGAATCTAACACACTTACTATGCCTAGGGATTTTTGTGAGTACACAATTTATAAGAACAACAATCAACTAGCATAGGAAGGCAAAACAAGCATAACTTTCAAAACTTTAAGCACATAGGGAGGAAACTTAATATTATTGCAACTCCTACAAGCATGTATTCCTCCCTCATAATAATTTTCAGAGGCATCATGGATAACAACTTTGTTCTCATACTCAATTGGAACCTCTTCCGAAATAGTGGAATCATTACTAACTAAATTTGACACTCTTCCAAATCCACTTTCATAAATATCACACTAAGATTCAATATCTTCCAAAATAGTGGGATCACTAATTCCTAAAGTTGACACTCTTCCAAACCCACTTTAAATTATAGTATTATTCATACTCCAAAAGGTATAAGTGAAGTTCACGGTGCATTCTACAACTAACCAATATCCAAGCTCAAAATGTATAAGTGAAGCACATGAAGCATTCTATAAAACCGTACTCAAAAGATTTAAGTGAAGCACATGAAGTATTCTATAAATCAATGAAGGGATATCTCATTCTAGCATGGTTCTAGAAGAAAAAGAAAAACACAAAGGACGCAAATCATGTGAACAAAACAAAACCCGAGGTATACCGATAATTGTTGAAGAAGAAAGGTGAGATGCCAACCGGGGCATCCCCAAGCTTAGATGCTTGAGTATCCCTGGGAATATTTATTTGGGGTGCCTTGGGCATCCCCAATCTTGAACTCTTGCCTCTCTTTATTCTTCTCATATTGATAGCTCCTCGACCTTCGGACACTTCATCCACACAAAACTTTAACAAAAACTTGTGAGATCCGTTAGTGTAATAAAGCAAATCACTACCTCTAGGTACTGTAATGAACTCATTCTTTATTTGTATTGATGTTAAATCTACTGTATTCCAACTTCTCTATGGTTCATACCCTCCGATACTACTCATAGATTCATCGAAATAAGTAAACAACACACGCAAAACAGAATCTGTTAAAAACAGAACAGTCTGTAGTAATATGGAAGTTTACCAAACTTCTGTAACTCCTAAAATTATAAACTAAATTTTAAAATTTGAACAATTCGTACAGAAGTAGTGTGAAAAACGAATCAGAACCATTTGATCTTCCAGTTAAAAATGTAAATTCATGCACTACAGCCAAAGTTTCTGTTTTTATTCTGCACATAGTAAGCAAGCAATCTTATCATCCTAAAACCAAAGCTTGGCATATTATTTTTATAATACAAGGAATATATACAAGGGGATAATTATTTACAGATAAAATTCCATGAAAAATTCTACATTGTTTCCGTGAGCATGAGCACAAGTGCTCAAGGTCGACCCTCACTTATTCAATGCAAAACCTTCCAATCACTTCTCTTTTTGAAAAACTTTTTAGGCATGAAAGGCAAGTAATAATTTTTTTTGTATTGTCATTTTTAATTTTTTTTGTATGTTTCACCCACAACTAAACAGGAACAAAAAGGAAAAACAAAATCTAAATAGTGAAGAAAGCAAACAAGCACACACGAGAATATCAACCCCATGCTATTGCTCCCCGGCAACGGCGCCAGAAAAGAGCTTGATAATCCCCAAGTGCAAGGAATCATCGTAGCACTTTCCAAAGATGGAAGTGATAAGTATGGAGTGTCAAACCCACAAGGAGCTAAAGGTAAGATCAATATTCTCTCAAGCCTTATCTGCCACTGATACGACTCTACGTGCACCGGACATTTGCTTCCATCTAGCAACGAGAAATAAAACTACGTTGTGGGTATGAAGGGGATAACTTTGCATGATATCGGAGAGCTAAAACATAAAAGTAGGTGATGTTATCATAAATTTAGAATATAATACTAAATAATATAAATAGCGAGTGTGGAATAATGGTGGACCAGTGTGCGGAATTGTCCTGGGAAATTGTCAACAAGACAGATAATTACTATTGCAGTTTCATATGAGGGAGAGGCATAAGCTAACATACTTTCTCTACTTGGATCATATACATTTATGATTGGAACTCTAGCAAGCATCCGCAACTACTAAATATCATTAAGGTAAAACCCAACCATAGCATTAAAGCATCAAGTCCTCTTTATTCCCATACTCAACAATCCCTCTTACTCGGGTTTGTGTTTCAGTCACTCACCAACCCACTATAAGCGAATCATGAACGTATTGCAACACCCTACAGTGAGAATCCCTCACGCTTGCATGACACGGAGGGCACCATAGTCGAGCACCAAAGTAAAACATACAACTCATACCAATCTAGATCATCAATCAACCAAAAGACAAAAGATATCTACTCAAAACATCATAGGATGGCAACACATCATTGGATCATAATATGTGGCATAAAGCACCATGTTCAAGTAGGGATTACAGCGGGGTGCGGGAGAGTGGATCGCGTAAAAGAGATGAGGATGGTGATGATGATGGTGACGTTGATGAAGACGATCACCGTGGCAATGATTCCCCTCCCGATGGCACTCCGGCGCCACCGGAAGAGAGGAGGAGAGGTTCTCCCCCTTGTGCTTCCTCCTCCATGGCCTCCACCTTCTGGTCCTTGGCCTTCATGGTGATGAAGACCCCTCCGGGATACTCCTCCATGGCCACCGGTGATGATGGCCCCCTCTGGCAGGGTGCCGGAGAGGGACCCAATTGGTTTTTCGTGGCTACAGAGGCTTGCGGCGGCGGAACTTCTGATCTAATCTCTGTTCTGGAAGTTTTAGGGTACGTAGGTATATATGGGTGAAGGGGGTGCATCGGAGGAGCTACGGGGGCCCCACGAGGTAGGGGGGCGCGCCCAGGGGGTGGGCGCGCCCCCCACCCTTGTGGGCAGCCCGTATCTCCCCTGACGTGCACTCCAAGTTCCCTGGGTTGCTTTCCTTCCAAAAATAACTTCTCCAGTTGATTTCGTTCCGTTTTGACTCCGTCTGATATTCCTTTTCCTCGAAACACTAAAATAGGCATAAAATAGCAAATCTAGGCTGGGCCTCCGGTTAATAGGTTAGTCCCAAAAATAATATAAAAGTGGATAATAAAGCCCAATATTGCCCGAAACAGTAGATAGTATAGCATGGAGCAATCAAAAATTATAGATACGTTGGAGACGTATCAAGTGCACAACACAACTTCAGGGAAAGATTCAACCCGGTCGTTGCACCACAGTAGTAATGACTAGTGAGCAGTCAAATCACAGAGCCCCACCATATCCAAAGTAAGTTGCTCGGGCAAAGAAACCATCACTTCACCTTTCCCACAGTAAGTACCAGTACCTCCTTTTTTTACTCTAGAAACAACCACACGCTAATATTGGACGGTAGCGGCACATCAACTGAATCACTCTATCCGATGGTCATAGTTGGAAAAACAAAACAAAGCATTGGATCAACTCTTTTAGCACAAAGATGTTGCTGCCTGCTCAACCGCCTGCCCACCTACCCACCTATATATCCGCTCATGTGTGATGACCACAGGAGCTATCCATTCAAATTGTATGTTAAAAAAATAAAGGTCGATAACTAATGCGGCTAACTTTCAAAAAAACAAACTAATGCGGCACCTCGGGCCAACGCGGCCAGATCGCATTTTGCACGAGAAATTACACACCATGTTTCGTTGACATGTGGTCCCGTTCCAACATGTCAGTGAGACGGCGAGTCCTTTCTACTAGTACTAGTATTTCCGAACGGATGTGTAGGCCGGGGTGCCTCTTCGTGTACCGTGGAAAATTGGCAACCGTCCACCGACTCTTTGCCTTTCCCTCTCGATTTGGAACTGCTGTCGCACGCTCTTCCTCCCTCCTCCATTTTCCTTCACCCTTCCTTCTGCCATTGTTCGATCGTCTTCTCCATGGAGGGAACAGGCCGGAAACGACCCTATTATTCTTGCCCAGATCTGAAAGATGACGTGGTGGAGGAACTCATTGATCGGTGCGACGTCATCACCTCAGCTAGCATGGCAGGTTCATTGAAGACCATTCTCGACTCAACTAATAACATCATTACAAGGAACCCAAGGGTCAAGGAGCGGTTTGATCTCCCCTATCTTCTTCGCCGTGACCCTGATGATTGGCGCGGGGACGACGGAGGCCTCGCCTTATGCAAGTTGATGCCGCTTGATAATGATACGTATGATGTTAAGATGCCATCGCTTGAGGGCAAGGATTGTGCAGGCGCAAATGGAGATTGGGTTGTTTGTATTGGGTCCAACTATGAGTGGGAACTTGTGAATGTGTACACTCGTCACCGGGTTCCACTTTGGAAAATCTCAGCAGACCGCCCATAGGTTGAGCACACCGGTATTCTACGCACGTTCAAATACGATGATGGTGACTGTCTTCTACGGAAGATAGCAATTTGTCAAGTTCCCAACCGCTCTTGGAATTACAAGAACTATGAAGTTGTTCCTATCTTCGACAAGCTTGTTGCCGTCCTTTGTGGTTCGACTCGATGGATATTGCTCAAAAATCAGTTTCAATACACGGATGTGTACTGTGATGCAATTCAATACGAGGGTCTTGTGTTTGCTTCCACCACTCATGGCACTATTTTTGCATGGGATCCTCGTAGTTTCGGTACGTTTGTCTTCCACCGTAATTATAATTGTTTCATCCACATGCATGCGGGTTAGCAAGTTTCCCTTTACTAATTAACCTTCTTCTTGTGTTTCCAAGGTCCTATGAACATTCCACCACCTATACTTGAAAATTTTTATAACCAAGGGGGAGATGACGATGGTGATGATCACGAGCATGACGACGAGCAGAACTTATATACTCAGTAGCGCCTGGCAACTAATTCCAATGGATCACCTCTTCTTGTCTGTATACAGCGCACTGAGTTTGTTACTACTGAGGGAGCACGTGTTGTCTCCCATGGTCGCAATCTCCGGACCTATTCCAACACTCGTTGCATGGTATTCAGGATGGATACTAGTGTGCTAGCGCCAACAACTTCTCCCTGGTACATGTCATGACCGGTTTTTCTGGGTATCAATTTCCAGAAAAAGACCGCCGTGCTCATCAGCCCCAGGATTACTGTTAACTGATGAGGTATCAACTTGATACAGAAATACCATGCAAAATACAAAATATGATGTACAAGACCATTCTGGCCTGTGAGTACAACAAATGGTTTCTAGTGGTTGAGGGCGGAAGCGGTTTGAGGATCATCAGGGTCTATGGGACTCCATTTCCCAATAGGAACAGCTGACCAGGTTAACTCCTATCTTCACGAGGCTGCTATCACCGTTGCTTAGGTTCCGGGGCTGTCATCGCATCGCTCCTCTCCGTGCAAGAAAATCTGGCCAAGACAATAGCCAGGGACAAGCCAGTGAGTACTTGAATGTACTCGCAAACATTATGAACACAAGTATAATATAACAATGATGTGCTGAAAATATTTTATGCTCATGACGTCAGTCACAAAAGATAAATAAAACTCTGATGCGTGCAAGCATGTTATTTATGAAAATGCAATAACATAATAATAATAAAAGGCACCGATCGGGCGTCTGGAGCGATGCCTCATAAAGGGCTTATAAAAGAAATGCCGCAGTCGGGCGTCTTAGCGACACCACATAAAGGGCTTTTAAAAGAAATGCCACAGTCGGGCGTCTTAGCGACACCACATAAAGGGCTTTAAAAGAAATGCCACAGTCGGGCGTCTTAGCGACACCACATAAAGGGCTTTAAAAGAAATGCCACAGTCGGGCGTCTTAGCGACACCACATAAAGGGCTTTAAAAGAAATGATAGTGAATATCCAGGAGGTAGAACCATTCCAAGGATACTCAATATTTCAAACAATATAAAGGGGTTAGTCCATAATTAAAAATAATCATAATCATCATAAGTCACAGGTCACAATCCATGTTCTGGTTTAACAGATTTTTCCTCCGAAGATCGACACTAAGACCGACTCGTGACCCATCCCAGACTGTAATCCTTAACCATGGACACGGCTATTCGAATAGGTTTAATCTCTGTAGAGGGTGTACTCTTTACCCACGAGTAGCGGATTCCTATAGTCCATCGGGACTAATTCCGTCTACGGTCTTTTTGTTGAAAACACACCTAACTTGCACACACCAGCTTAACTCACACGTGTCTGGAATAACCGACGACACCTGTCAAGCAAACTCTAAGTGGGGAGGCTACAACCTCGCATAGCATGGGATCAAATTAATATCGCGCGCTCTAAGGGGTGGCCTCCCCTCTCGGTCTCAACCGGAAACACCCGTGCCCCCGGACCAGGTGGCCTGCCTACCAGCTACAACCGGTATCTTCCACCATGGCCTCTCTGTACAGTGTGTGCTAGAAAGAGGTTGACAACTTACTGAACCGTACTCTACTTGTTGTAGAGACGAGTGGTAGTACGAAGCAAGTATGGGGGTTACTGGAACAAGACTCGATCTACGGTCGACTCAGGAGGTTTATAGTTTCCTGCATGACATGTATAACAAATATATTTCAACCAACACAATCAACACTCATTATACCTTACTATGCCATACCGGACACAACCGTCCCGACGGGGACCGGTGACAAACTCATGCCTACCCAAGGCAGAGGTTTTCCCGGATTCCTTCCGGCATGCATGCAAGGCACATGAGGATGATTACCATCACAAGTGTGTTCATTCCCAACAGCATGGAGATCACAGTTATGCATCCATGCAAATGATCATATCACATGAAATAACAAGTTCTTTGAAATGAGGTGGTGTTATAAACGTGTCCACGAACACACCAAAAATATTATGCCGGGGTTCAAAATGCTTGCCTCCAAGTTGTGGGGTGGTGAGGTGCATCCTAAAACTTTTGGAAGTCTTTCTCCTCTCTCCAAACTCCTATTAAATTTTTTTTGAATCAATATATAGTTTCAAAAACAGTACCAAAAAGTTGTCTGAATTTTTTTGAAATAAATCTTAAAATAAACTAGACAAAATTTTAAAGAGGACAGAAAAAGAATTACTCAAAAATCCTTCTCTGTTTAAAAGTTATAAGAGTTTTGGTCCAAGGACCCATCTGTATTGAAACAGAAAACTTCCAGGGGGTTCTACGGAAAAGTCCAGAAAACGGTTCGTTGAAAAGGAACGGCTGAGAGACTGACAGGCGGGCTCCACCTGTCAGGTTTGAATTTTTCAAACGGGGAAAACAGGGCGCGACGGTGCCCGAGGGTTGCGGTGGTCGCCGGCGGCGATCCACGGCGAGGCAGGGGGATCGGAAGGTACCTTTGTGATCAGCACGTCCTTCCGCGTCTGTGGGTCGTGGTGGTGGTCGCCGGCGAGCACTGTGTCGACGGCGGCCCTTGCTCTAGCGGACGGCGGTTCGGGCAGTCGTGGATCTCGCCGGAGGGAGCTGCGGGGGTCAAATTGAAGTGGGGTTTAGCTTTCTGGAGGTGGTACGAGGCTACGGGCGAGAGTAGGGCGGCGGGGGAGTTCTCACCGAAGAGAACGTTGCCGGAGCCCGAGGCGGATGGAGGTGGCCGGAGTCGAGGAAGAAAGGCCCCTCGAGGCTCTTCCAGTGGCTAGGCGGGGTCTGGTGAGGTGGTGGAGTTGTGCGGGGGCGAGAGCAAGCTCGGGGGGTGCTATTTATAGCCGGCCCGAGGCGGTTGCCATGAACGGATAAGAACGACGAGTGATTATGGCGACGCTGTGGCTGGATGGTCGGCTTAGGAGCTGGAGCATCGACTAGACGGAGCATTGGTGCCGTTTCAGTGTCCAACTCAGCACGGGAGGGGTGGTTACGGCCTGTGCTTGACGGAACGGCCGCACGACACGTCGGCGGCAGAGAACGCGCTCTGCGCGTGCCAGGCCACGGTGACGGTGCTGCATGCATGCGCTGGCTAGGAGGTGGCCACGCGGAGCTCTCAGAAGGTTTGGGCGGCGCCGAACGGCGTTATGCCGCAGTTTTGACCCCTGTCGGCCGTTACGGTGGTTCTGCCGCCGCGGGACACGCCGGCGCAGGCGGGCCAGGGCGCCACCGACGCCAGGAAGGCGCCAAGCGTGCGTGTGGTGCTCCGGACAAGAGGGAGGGGCTGCGAGCAACGAGCCAAATACACAGTGGACATGTGACTGAAATCTGACGAAGGGAAACGACACTAAACTCTGAAATCTGAACATTTCTGAAAATGCAAAGAAACAGTGGCGGCCAGGTGTTCGACAGAATGATTTTGGTATGTGGGAGTTTCTCCTTGAGCTGATTTTTGGTGGAGTGGCCTCTCATTGCATCTGGGGATTGCCTGAATTTTGGTGGAATTTTTGGAGAAGAGGAGATATGAATTTTATCAAATTTAACAAATCTGGTCCAAACTTGCAGAGACTGTAATTTGAAATATTTGAAAAGGAGAGGAGTGAAACATGATGGTTCTAGGTTGTGGGTACCAAGGACTATCCAGGAGAGTTGGTTTGAGGTCAAAACTCAAATGCATCTAGGTACTTGCTTTGCAAATCACCTAGGTTCAAAATAATGAACAGAATTGTTTTGGGGAAGGAAATAAATGAAATAAAATCCAAAAATGAGTTGGACTTGTTGGGACAGAATATATGGATTGCCCCAAAGTGGAAGGAGGGTTTTTGGGAGGTTTTACCACATGAGGCATGGTAAAACCATGGGTGGTTTTAATATAAGATAAGTCCCAAAACTCCTAGGGTTTTCTCTTAAAGAAAATAATCCCAAAAAAATAAATTTGAGAAGGGAACAAACAGAAGAAAGGTTTTTAATAACCAAACACCAGTGTTGATGAAGATACCAAAATACAATCCTTGCCAAGGGGAAAAAGTTTTGAGAGGGAAGAAAGTCCAATAAATTTTGGGAAGTATTTCACTTGAGGTAAAACTCCATGATAATAAGAAAGGAAATGTTTCAAAACTCAAAAGTGAGTCTAGAAAAAGTTTTAATTTCCTGGTAAAATTTTAATTAACAAAACAAGGTTAAAAATTTTGGGGTATCACAACACTACCCCCCTTAAGAAAAATCTCGTCCTCGAGATTTGCTAAAAGTTGTTTTAAAAAAATATATATACATAGAAACAAAAATGGCTACAGTGAGAGGGCAATAAGTGGTGCAAAAAATACAGTGCGGGGCACTGGCGCTGCGTGGAAAAATCTACGGTTTTGGGAAGAAAACGAGGGATTTCTATACTGGATATAAATTTCGAGTAAATTCTAAATTTAATAATACGCTGGTCGTACCCGAGAGCACAGTGCTCTCTCTGGCTGACAGGTGGATCCAGGGCCCACTGTCGGCCTCTTCTTCTTCCTCTGGCTCTTTCTTCTTCCTCTCTCCCGCGTGCTTTCCCGCGCTTTCTCACCGGCGACGCCTAGCGCATAGGGCATCTAGGCCGTACCGTGATAGTGCGCGGCGTGCTAGCTGCTAGTGCAGCGTGCACCCACCTCGCGGGCCAGTGCATTGTCGGCTCTGCTCGAGGATTCACCTTCGAACACCGGCGATTGGGCGACGAGCGGCGCTGGTGGACCTCGCCCACCGTACACCGAGCTCGAGCTATAAAACAGTCGAGGTGTTCTTCTCTTCTTCTCACACCTGGCCTTGCTTCTCCTCCTCTTTCCTTTGTTTCCGTTTGCCGAAGCTCGAGGCAAGGCTCTAATGGCGGCGGCGGTGCCGGACTGGTACGTGATCCTGTTGTGCGGAGGGCTGGCAGCGGTGCTGGGGCTCTCCGTGCTCCTATGCGCGATGATCATCGATGATCGTCGCGATGCTGCTGCTCGGGTGTTGGCTCTCCGCGGTGGTGGTGATCACGAGGAGTAGGTGGGGTGTGTCGGGCGCTGACTGTTGTCAGGAGGTGCTCAGTTAGATGCAACACCATTGCAAGGTTTTGCAAGCAGTGTATGTGCTCGAATGATTATGGTTGTGAGTCTGCTGCCGGGGTGCTGCGGGAAATAAAAATAATCCACGTCGTGAGAAGATGTATGATGCAGCAATTCAGGGAAGAAAAAATCTTACTCCAGGATTTTTTCGCGAGAGAAAACAGTAATACATTAGAGTCAAACCGCAACAGAGCTACTCACAATAATAGAAACTAAAAGATTTACTTGCCGCGCAAACTCGGGGTACCACACATAAGTTACAACACATAAATAATAGTTGCGATAATAAATACAGCAGTGACGTTTAAATCGAAAACGGCAACTGGACGGGGTCCTGAGAAAATGTCTCTGTCACCGGGATACACTCCTCTTCTATCGGGGAAAGTGGATTGACCAGACGATGAATGAGTCTCTCCTGGTCAGACCTCAGTGATCTGCCGATGGCGATCCGAGGATTTAAATCTGCGAGACTCTGGAGGTAACCCATCACGTGCTGGGTTAAACGCTCTTCTAACGCATAGGAACGACGGGTGAGGTTTGCGAGTATGGTCACAAAACCTGCAAGGTTGGTTGCTGTGGTCTCGTTGTGCACGACGGGACCAGGCATTGTGGCTCGGTTTGGGGTAGAGGTTGTGCTGTGCTGGTTTGGGGCTAGCGTGCCCTTTTTATAGTAAAAGGGAACGGAGTCTTCCTTCGCACGCTTGCGAATGAGACACCTTGGGTGCTGGCCACTGGTGCATGGTCGATAGGCTAGGTTGATAGGTTGGGCACCGACTGCCAAAAGTGTCGGGGTCACTGTGTGGCTATCTTGCACGAGAAGCTCGGCTGGGGTTTTGGTTATGGTCTGCTGGGTTGGTTTGCCTAAATTTATTGACCTGGCTAAGATAGGATTAGCCAATGGTCAGCCTGGCTCTGATACCAAGTCTGTCACGACCGGTTTTTCCGCGTATCAATTTCCAGAAAAAGACCGTCGTGCTCATCAGCCCCAGGATTACTGTTAACTGATGAGGTATCAACTTGATACAGAAATACCATGCAAAATACAAAATATGCGGTACAAGATCATTCTGGCCTGTGAGTACAACAAATGGTTTCTAGTGGTTGAGGGCGGAAGCGGTTTGAGGATCATCAGTGTCTATGGGACTCCATTTCCCAACAGGAACAGCTGACCAGGTTAACTCCTATCTTCACGAGGCTGCTATCACCGTTGCTTAGGTTTCGGGGCTGTCATCGCATCGCTCCCTCCGTGCAAGAAAATCTGGCCAAGACAATAGCCAGGGACAAGTCAGTGAGTACTTTGAATGTACTCGCAAACATTATGAACACAGGTATAATATAACAATGATGTGCTAAAAATATTTTATGCTCATGACGTCAGTCACAAAAGATAAATAAAACTCTGATGCATGCAAGCATGTTATTTATGAAAATGCAATAACATAATAATAATAAAAGGCACCGATCGGGCGTCTGGAGCAACGCCTCATAAAGGGCTTATAAAAGAAATGCCATAGTCGGGCGTCTTAGCGACACCACATAAAGGGCTTTTAAAAGAAATGCCACAGTCGGGCGTCTTAGCGACACCACATAAAGGGCTTTAAAAGAAAAGCCACAGTCTGGTGTCTTAGCGACACCACATAAAGGGCTTTAAAAGAAATGACACAGTCGGGCGTCTTAGCGACACCACATAAAGGGCTTTAAAAGAAATGCCACAGTCGGGCGTCTTAGCGACACCACATAAAGGGCTTTTAAAAGAAATGCCACAGTCGGGCGTCTTAGCGACACCACATAAAGGGCTTTAAAAGAAATGCCACAGTCGGGCGTCTTAGCGACACCACATAAAGGGCTTTAAAAGAAATGATAGTGAATATCCAGGAGGTAGAACCATTCCAAGGATACTCAATATTTCAAACAATATAAAGGGGTTAGTCCATAATTAAAAATAATCATAATCATCATAAGTCACAGGTCACAATCCATGTTCTGGTTTAACAGATTTTTCCTCCGAAGATCGACACTAAGACCGACTCGTGACCCATCTAGACTGTAATCCTTAACCATGGACACGGCTATTCAAATAGGTTTAATCTCTGCAGAGGGTGTACTCTTTACCCACGAGTAACAGATTCCTATAGTCCATTGGGACTAATTCCGTCTACGGTCTTTTTGTTGAAAACACACCTAACTTGCACACACCAGCTTAACTCACACGTGTCTGGAATCACCCACGACACCTGTCAAGCAAACTCTAAGTGGGGAGGCTACAACCTCGCGTAGCATGGGATCAAATTTATATCGCGCGCTCTAAGGGGTGGCCTCCCCTCTTGGTCTCCACCGGAAACACCCATGCCCCCGGACCAGGTGGCCTGCCTACCAGCAACAACCGGTATCTTCCACCATGGCCTCTCTGTACGGTGTGTGCTAGAAAGAGGTTGACAACTTACTAAACCATACTCTACTTGTTGTAGAGACGAGTGGTAGTACGAAGCAAGTATGGGGGTTACTGGAACAAGACTCGATCTACGGTCGACTCAGGAGGTTTATAGTTTCCTGCATGACATGTATAACAAATATATTTCTACCAACACAATCAACACTCATTATACCTTACTATGCCATACCGGACACAACCGTCCCGACAGGGACCAGCGACAAACTCATGCCTACCCAAGGCAGAGGTTTTCCCGGATTCCTTCCGGCATGCGTGCAAGGCACATGAGGATGATTACCATCACAAGTGTGTTCATTCCCAACAGCATGGAGATCACAATTATGCATCCATGCAAATGATCATCTCACATGAAATAACAAATTCTCTGAAATGAGGTGGTGTTATAAATGTGTCCATGAACACATCAAAAATATTATGCCGGGGTTCAGAATGCTTGCCTCCAAGTTGTGGGGCGGTGAGGTGCATCCTAAAACTTTTGGAAGTCTTTCTCCTCTCTCCAAACTCCTATTAAATTTTTTTTGAATCAATATATAGTTTCAAAAATAGTACCAAAAAGTTGTCTGAATTTTTTGAAATAAATCTTAAAATAAACTAGACAAAATTTGAAAGAGGACATAAAAAGAATTACTCAAAAATCCTTCTCTGTTTAAAAGTTATAAGAGTTTTGGTCCAAGGACCCATCTGTAATGAACCAGAAAACTTCCAGGGGGTTCTGTGGAAAAGTCTAGAAAACGGTTTGTTTAAAAGGAACGGCTGAGAGACTGACAGTCTGGCTCCACCCGTCAGGTTTGAATTTTTCAAACGGGGAAAATAGGGCACGATGGTGCCCGAGGGGTGCGGTAGTCGCCGGCGGCGATCCACGGCAAGGCAGGGGGATCGGACGGTACCTTCGTGATCAGCATGTCCTTCCGCGTCTGTGGGTGGTGGTGGTGGTCGCCGCCGAGCACTGTGTCGACGGTGGCCCTTGCTCCGGTGGACGGCGGTTCGAGCAGTCGTTGATCTCGCCGGAGGGAGCTGCGGGGGTCAAATTGAAGTGGGGTTTAGCTTTCTGGAGGTGGTACGAGGCTACGGGCGAGAGTAGGGCAGGGGGGGGAGTTCTTACCGAAGAGAACTATGCCGGAGCCCGAGGCGGACGGAGGTGGCCGGAGTCGAGGAAGAAAGGCCCCTCGAGGCTCTTCCAGTGGCTAGGCAGGGTCTGGTGAGGTGGTGGAGTTGTGCGGGGGCGAGAGCAAGCTCGGGGGGTGCTATTTATAGCCGGCCTGAGGCGGTTGCCGTGAACGGATAAGTCCGACGAGTGATTTCAGCGACGCTGTGGCTGGACGGTCGGCTTAGGAGCTGGAGCATCGACTAGACGGAGGATTGGTGCCGTTTCAGTGTCCAACTCAGCACGGGAGGGGTGGTTACGGCCTCTCCTTGACAGAACGGCCGCACGGCACGTCGGCGGCAGAGAACGCGCTATGCGCGTGCCAGGCCACGGCGACGGTGCTGCATGCGTGCGCTGGCAAGGAGGTGGCCACGAGGAGCTCTCAGAAGGTTTGTGCGGCGCCGAACGGCGTTATGCCGTAGTTTTGCCCCCTGTCGGCAGTTACGGTGGTTCTGCCGCCGCGGGACACGCCGGCACAGGCGGGCTAGGGTGCCACCGACGCCAGGAAGGCGACAAGCGCGCGTGTAGTGCTCCGGACAAGAGGGAGGGGCTGCGAGCAACGAGCCAAATGCACAGTGGACATGTGACTGAAATCTGACGAAGGGAAACGACACTAAACTCTGAAACTCTGAACATTTATGAAAATGCAAAGAAACAGTGCCGGCCAGGTGTTCGACAGAATGATTTTGGTATGTGGGAGTTTCTCCTTGAGCTGATTTTTGGTGGAGTGGCCTCTCATTGCATCTGGGGATTGCCTGAATTTTGGTGGAATTTTTGGAGAAGAGGAGATATGAATTTCATCAAATTTAACAAATCTGGTCCAAACTTGCAGAGACTGTAATTTGAAATATTTGAAAAGGAGAGGAGTGAAACATGATGGTTCTAGGTTGTGGGTACCAAGGACTATCCAAGAGAGTTGGTTTGAGGTCAAAACTCAAATGCATCTAGGTACTTGCTTTGCAAATCACCTAGGTTCAAAATAATGGACATATTGTTTTGGGGAAGGAAATAAATGAAATAAAATCCAAAAATGAGTTGGACTTGTTGGGACAGAATATATGGATTGCCCCAAAGTGGACGGAGGGTTTTTGGGAGGTTTTACCACATGAGGCATGGTAAAACCGTGGGTGGTTTTAATATAAGATAAGTCCCAAAACTCCTAGGGTTTTCTCTTAAAAAAAATAATCCCAAAAAAATAAATTTGAGAAGGGAACAAACAGAAGAAAAGGTTTTTAATAAACAAACACCAGTGTTGATGAAGATACCAAAATACAATCCTTGCCAAGGGGAAAAAGTTTTGAGAGGGAAGAAAGTCCAATAAATTTTGGGAAGTATTTCACTTGAGGTAAAAACTCCATGATAATAAGAAATGAAATGTTTCAAAAATCAAAAGTGAGTCCAGAAAAAGTTTTAATTTCCTGGTAAAATTTTAGTTAACAAAATAAGGTTAAAATTTTTGGGGTGTCATAGTACAGAATTGATAGTCTTCGAGAAAACTCGCTCTTCCTTGGACAAAACTATCCGATGATGGTGAAAGGCGATCCAACTGCTGTTGACACAACGTTACTGTTACCATTTATGAGAAGCAACTGTATCTATACCTCAGACATTTGGGTGGTTCCCTACACTGGTACTGATATAGTAGGCCGCTTCAGCCTCGATGATCAGTCCTGTGTTGGTCTCAAGATTGATAATAGATGGCCCATCCTAGAGAATCACTTGTGTTTCAAAGCAAGTGTTTCCAACGCCGAGGATTGGTTGAGTTGAAGTTCATTATTTACTGTGTGATGAAAACTTTAGTATTTATAATGTATTATCCTCGATGTGGGGTGATGACCTATTGTATGTAATAAAATGATATGCCTGTGATATACTTACTAAATTTATGAATGGCTTTCGAGTCGCTTCTCTGAGTGAGTGGTGCGACGAGGCAGAAAAATATTTTCCGAATACATAATTGTACGTGCATTGCAACAGGTTATCGGATGAAGCCAATCAACAATAGTAGTACACTATTTGTACTAGCTTCACATGCTTCGCGCGTTGGGCGGGTGTTTTTACTGTAGCCATATGTTAATGTGTTCGCTGTACGTAACCAGCACCTCGAATCCTCGATACTACTAGTAGGAGTACTATATAAGTAGTATGAGTAGTAGGGTGGCATGGGCCAGAACAAGCATTCACGTCCAGGAGTACGACACACGCCACCAGCACGACATCCATCTGACACCATATTTCTTGGAGTCCGTTCTAGAGCAATCTCTTCAACCTCGTCGTTTCTCTAACTCAGCCATCGTGCGGCGGGCGAGGTGGGGGTTTGCCGATAGTCGGTTTCCTCAACTGCGGTCCCACTTGTAAGACCAACTCCAACGCACAACCCCAAACGGACCTTCGTTTTGCATGAACTCCAATGATAATTTTGACTAGACAAGCAAGACCAAAGAAAACAAGAACCACAAGAATACATTCTAGAAGATATCCAACTTCCATAACTGCTCCTGTAAGTTGGATTAGTGCCTTCTCGATGCATTCATTGTTGGTCTGCGGAGGCTCGATCTTGCGTGCTTCTTTCTTCTTCGAGTGTAAATAAGTAGATGTTGCTTCCTCGCATCTAGTCTCATGTCTAGCCTCTATTCTAGTAGGAGTATCAACAAGTGCACTAGTCTCATCTCTAGCCTCTTTGCTAGCTAAAAGTGCTAGAACATCTACTAAATTGCGCTCTATCAATATATCGATGTACTCTTCTTCCCAATACCAAAACTTGCATCCATTCTACAAAATAATTTTTTTAAGTTAGCACAACTAGTCTAATCCGATAGCACAACCGAAGATTTGGTCGGGTTATTCCTCCTTTTGCCGACACGTGGGACATCCAGCATCCAGGTCGTGTCATGCAAGAAAATAGAGTGGTAGTTGAAGCCACGTGATATGCATCTTGGGTTAAACTGTAAATAGAATCTTACTACTCTCGAGTAACTCCAAAAGCGGCCACCGAAGATCTCTATTGGATTTGTTTTTCATCACCAGCATGTCGAGGTGAAAGATGTGCAGGTTTAGTGGGTCCTCTTGCGTTTTCACTGACATGTGGGACCGCATATGAGCAAACAGACAATGGGCTCCATGCGTTCGCTGGCTGGCTGAGAAGAGAGATAGAGGAGGGCTGAGCACGGACTCCAGAAAATTTGTTCTATGTAACCAGCACCCCAATCTTCGCATGTGGTTGTTTCTAGAATAAAAAAAGGAGGTACCCCTACTTATGTTACTCCCACTACGCCTAGCCTAAGGTTAGTAGGTGACCTTGCGCTTGGCTCTTCGCCTCTTCCGGAAGTCGATGGTTCTACAGTAGTACTTCTGGCAATTTGACACCAAATGAACTACTGCACATCCACTGCTTGTAAGCAAAAGTTTCTCCTCATGCTGTGAGCCACCGTGCACTCATTGGCAAGGGAGAAGGCGTAATCAAGCTTCTTGTCGTTCTGCGAGTTGACGGGACACATCAAAATTATTTAGTACGTACTCTCTCCAAAAAAGGGCTGACCATGTCATTGCTACCATCCCGTGCTCCGTCGTTGAGTACGTGCACTATTCACGTGCCATCGGGGAGAAAAAAATATTGCGTAGGTGCCATCGAAGTGCACGACTCACTTACGCACTGCTTATCTGATTATCTCCATTTTCTTGCATGACATGTGCACCATGATGCTAGATGTCTTGCGTGTTGGGAAAAGGATGAACAAAGCTCACGTAAAAGAAAAGAGTTGAAGAGCATAGATTCCCGACGACCGAGAAGGAGCAAGGAACCTCGCGGTGGAGCGTCTGCAAGGAACCTTGCGTGTTTTCCCCTGTTTTTTGCCGCCTGCCCACCTATAAACAAATAAAAGAACATGAACTCTTCACTAACCACTAGAAACGGTACATCAGGATGCTAAGTTGAAGATGTTTTATAGTTTATATTGATAACCACGCAACAAGCCACACATGTACAGGACACATACAGCCACGCATGTACACAAGCCAACGCACTAACTCCATCCGATCCAACTCATGCACATACGCGCACAGCATGGAGCACACAACGCACGTACACAGCACGTGCATGTACACACACTGAACCGCAGAATCCACATGAATAACACATGCATGCGCACCCACTCGGCTTCCTAGAGGCGTGCGCCATCTGCGGCAATGTCCGTTTCTTCCTGCGGTCACCAAACTAGTCTCTCTCTTCTTAATTAACTTGCCACATCATATTTTATGCCTACCTGGAAGGCTTAGTAGCTATACATGGTGGATCACTAGGAGAGGCCAAGGCTGGTCATAGTGGGGAGTAACTTATACTGTAACATATTACTATGTTACTCTAAACATCTCTATAAACCAGAAATGAGGGAGTAGTAACATAGGCTAGTGTCATATGTAGAGTATGGGAGTACATGACATTTCCCCGTCCGGACCGATCCCAAGTTGGCTTCTCACCTTCTTGGCCCAAAAAAATGGGACAATTGCATTTTTATCCCTAGTTGGTTCCTACCCACGGGTTTTTCCCTTACTTTTCGAGCTTGCTCGGTTTTGCCCTTACTTTTTCCGTCGAGGTCCCTCGAATGCCCTTTGACCGTTTGACCAAAACTTTGAAAAATCATAACAAATTCATACGAACTCAGAAAAATACAAATAAGATATCAAAATGTTCAGATAAACAATACCTTTATGTGCATGCCATTTGCATTCAGGACAAAAGCATCATTTAAATTACCCGGGGTTATTAATGTTATTAACATTATTAAAAATAAAAAATTATAAACAATACTTTTTTCATGAATAAAAATTACATGAAAATGTAGGTGATGTTTTCTGAACATCCTGATATCTTATTAGCATTTTTCTAAATTCATATCGACTTGTTATGAAGTTTTCAAATAATGGTCAAAGTCATTAGAACATTCATAACTAGTTGATATGAACTAAGAAAAATGCAAGTAAGATATGAGGATGTTCAGAAAACATCACCTACATTTGCATGTAATTTTTATTCATGAAAAAAGTATTGTTTATAACTTTTATTTTTAATAATGTTAATAACATTAATAACCTTAGGTAGTTTATACGGTGCTTTTGTCCTGTATGCAAATGATATGCACATAAAGGTATTGTTTATCTGATCATTTTGAGATCTTATTTGCATTTTTCTGAGTTCATATGAATTCACTATGAATTTTCAAAATTTTGGTCAAACAGTCAAAGGGCATTCGAGGGACCTCGACGGAAAAAGTAAGGGCAAAACCGAGCTAGCTCGAAAAGTAAGGGCAAAACCCGTGGGTAGGAACCAACTAGGGATAAAAATGCAATTGTCCTAAAAAACCCTCCCCCTCACGCGTGCACTTCCCGCCCGCCGCCAGCTGAGCCCGCCGCTCCACATTGATGGCAAGTCAGGGCGACGCGACCTCTCGCTGCTTCCGCCGTTGAAGCGGCACGTCGATCAAGGGCACTGCCCGCTGCATGCCCGACATTTCAGACTACACAGTGGAGAGTAACTTTAGAGCAAGTACTACAATTAGATGACACAAGCAGGCTATAAGGATTTAAATATAGAATTTGTGCTTAGTTGAAGGAGAGAGAAAAGGAGAGAGAAGAGAAGCGGACTGTAAACGTGTAGCCGGTTGTACTCCAACATACTTTGTGAGACAAAAGGTGGGGCCATTATTAATGATATAGTATTTATAATAAAGGGACTAACAGATGCCTTAATTACTCCGTTTTTGAGATAAACCTTGGTGGGGCTATTATTGACTTGGACGTGGGGTTTGGGGGCCAAAGGCCTACTATTATACTCGCACGACCGACTTGCCATGCTCTACCCTAGCCGCCACTGTATCATATGGTTTCGCACCATTCCAGATCTTAGCGCCGCCATGCAATTCTTCTCCAGCCCTCCTTCCGGCATGCACCGCGAGAAGGGAAAATAGTCCTCCGAACCCCGCCTTTCGTGATCCTGTACGGGAGAGGGGCAATCAGGTTTTTGGGGAGCACACTCGTGTGACTGCTGCCAGCGACGACTTCCTCAATGACAACCTTCTTCCCTGACCTCGGTAACCTCTTCATCAACGACATGAGTGACAACATCAACCACAGCGATTCTGCTCCTGCTGTATAGTATGTGATTTTGTCCTCCTGGTTTAGTCCGCATCATTACTTTGATGTTTGCAATTGTCGTCACGATCTATTTACTGCTGATTCAGATTAAATCTTGTCCTAAATTGCTCATATATTCAACAATCCAATCCAAAAACCTGATTATAGACAATTTACTCCGAGTGGTTTTGCTACGCTTTTGAAGCAGCCTACTTTTAAGGGGGTGCAATATAAAAGGTGGCGCACAAGAGCAGTATGTTGGTTTCAGATCATGTACTGCTATGACGCCACTAAGGGTAAGCCTGAGGGCGATCTTAATCCTACACAGCAGGAAGATTTTCAGAACATGGATACCCTCTTCAAAGCCGCCCTGCTGAGTGTTCTTGACGATTCCATTGTGGATTCATATATGTTGTTTGACAGCGGGAAAGACATGTGGGCTGCGCTCGAGGCCACGTTTGGGCCCTCGGGCGATGGCAACGAGTTGTACGTCATGGAGCAATTCTGTGACTACAAGATGACTGATGAGCGCTCTGTTGTTCAGTAGACTCATGAGATACAGTCACTCTGTAAGGAACTTGAGTACTTTAAGTGTGTGTTGCCGGACAAATTTGTTGCTGGGACCATCATTGCTAAGCTTCCACCTTCGTGGAATGATTTTGCTACTTCTCTGGAAAACAAGAGACATGAGTTTTCTGTTTTGGATCTCATTAGCACTCTTGATTTTGTGGAGAAGGCGAGAGCAAAAGACACACGTGCTCGGGTCGCTGAGGGAGCTTCTAGTGCCCACATGGTACACGAGAAGAACTTCCAGCCCAACCAACCCCAAAACAACAAGAACAAATTTCAGGGCAAAGGCAAGTTTGATGCAAAGAACAAGCCGTCATAGTCTACCAACTTCAAGAAGAATTCTCATAACGGGAAGGGATACAAACCTCAATTTTGGTAACACCACACAAAATTTATATGGCTGCATCTACTTGCTGTCAGCTAACCTCATGGTGCTCCAGGTATCCCTACATTCGTAACTAGGTACAATGACCACCGCAAGATAAAATTAGCTTATTCGTACATTGACTTGCTGAATGTAGTGCGGAACGATCCTGTCATGTGTGGAGGAGCAAACAAGCAGTGCAGCCGAAGGTGGAAATCAACCAAGGACTTATGAAATTATATATAATCTTCCTCAAGCAGGTCAGTATCCCCTTCGTCCAGATGATTGTGTTTTGTCATGCCGAGCTATTGATATGTGCTACTGTTTTGCAACACCATTTAAGTATAGCTACTGTTTTCCTATCTTTTCAGATTCAGGACAATGAATATGATTTCAGGGGAACTGCACAATATGGACTCATGTTGAGTCATCGCTATTGCCTCATGTGTTTGCTGGAAATGTGTCAGCATCAATTGCAAGATGAGGCAGCTAGCTAGCTGTGGAGTTGCCAACATGCTCAAAGTGCTCGCAACATTGAGAAGAAACAAGCATGCCTAAGAAATTAATGCGTGCGCAGGAAGGCCCTTTGCTCAGAGAAGCATCGAACGATTTTCTTTATTTCCACACCTTCTCACAGCTTTGTATCAGTTATAGTATGGTGAATCGTTGAGATGCATAGACATGCTAAACTTTTGTTCTTCTGAATGTTAGTATTCTTACCGTATCTTCTGAAGCTTAGTTTAATTTGAGTGTCTACATCCAGTACCGCATCCTCTAATTTGGTGAATGCACACAGAGAAAATAAATCTCCTTAATTTACTCCATAACCACCCTATTAAATAGGCCTAGCAACAAACCAGTCGCATGCAGTGGCCGATGGGCACATGCATCCTACATGCATGGCCAGTCAGCCAAGTCCATGTGCCAGCTCCAATGCAGCAACACAAAAGAAGAGAGCGGTTCTTGGGAAAAAGTGAGTAGTTAGTGCAGCGGGCCTTATAAACACGAACAACTCGCTCTCCCGCTTTCGTCTCCCCCCAATCCCCCCCGCTCCCCAATCTTCCTCACTCATACAGAAAACGCCTGCTCCTCTTCTTCCACTCCTATAGAAATCCCCAGCCCTCCTTCTTCCCCTCTCGCACTGCCACTAGGCTCGTCTCTGGCTACTCTGCTCAAACCCGTGATCTCGGCATGACGCCCACAAGGAAAATGGAGTCGGCTGGCCCCAGCGCCAAGAAGATGAGGCTCCCGCCAGCGGCGACGCCGGTTGTAGATCGCGCACCCGGCAGCGCAGGGAGAAGCGGCGAGCCCCCCCACCCGAATCTGAAGAACTGGTAGAATCTCCGGTGGAACGCATCAGCGATCTCCCAGATGTCATCCTTGAGGAGATCATCTCGTTTCTCCCCACCAAGGATTGCTGCCGCACACAAGTCCTCTCAACTCGGTGGCGCCCTCTATGGCGCACCACGCCCCTCAATCTCAACTGTCATTAGATATCTGTCCTTCCTAAATTTGATCTCCTCACAGCCATCGTCTCTTCTCACCAGCAGGGCCCTGTTCAATGCCTCTGCATCCTGACATGCTACCTGCTTTCCATACCCGGCAAGGCGGACGCTTGCCTAACATCTGCTAAATTCAGAAAACTCTAGCAGTTTGAGTTGTACCATTACCACAAAAGTTTCATACCACGAACACACCAAGAATTTGTGCCCACACCACCCTTGTCCATCTCGCGGTTTTCCTCCTCTCTCCACACCGCCACCTTCGCCTGGTGCCATCTACCAGACGATCTGGTACAAATGCTTTGACGCCCACTGCTAAAAAAACTTTCGCTTGTGTTGGTTTATCTGTCGGAGGCATCACTGCACAGCATCATCCACTCTAGTTGCCCTGCCCTGGAGCGCTTGCTGATTGTTTTAGGAATAGAAAGCTGTATCAGTTGTCTCCAAATAAAGTCGCCTCACCTTAAAAGCATTGGAATTTGTTTTGAAGGACAACAGCTCATCATCGAAGATGCCCCTTCACTTGAAATGTTGCTCCTTGATAATTGTTATACACCTTCACAAATAACTGTCGTCTCTGCGCCCAAACTGGAGACCTTGGGTGTAATTCGTGAACCGTTTAATAATCACAAGGAGTTGGTGTTTGGCTCCTCACTTTTTCAGGTACCGTATATTATCATAAACACATTTGTAATCATATGCTGCATTTTTCATTTGTGCGCATAAGTTTTATATCATCTTGGAGTACACTTTGGGTACTAATATTATGTTATATGCTCAATTAAGAGTTCGTCCATTGATAGCCTATCAATGCTGCTGGATTCTGTCAAGATCATATATATCAGAATGTATAGTTTTGATCTGGACATAATTATTGGCTTGCTGCGATGCTTTCGATCTCTGGAGAATTATATATAGAGGTGATGATTTCATGCACATTGAAATCCCATATATATTGTACTAGAATTAACTGTTCAGCTGTCGTTCTTTCGACATACTCTTTTTTCAGACCTTAACTGTTTTCAATCTTCATGTCTACTTAGGCAGAACCACATGGAGAAAAACATATAACCAATCGGTGGCGTAATAAGCACCAGGATTTTCTCAGTTCTCATGACATTCGTTTTAGGACAATAACGATGGAACGATATGCATCCAAACAGGCAAACAGAAGCTTTGTCACATTCTTCCTGTTGAATGCGAGGTTACTATTGTCCATGAGGCTTAATTTTTACCGCAAGAGATTTCTCACGGACGGACATGTTGAACAGCAAAAAAAGAAGTTTCGGGTGGACAAATGGGCTTCTAAACGTGCTCGGCTTCTATTTACAACAAGTTGTAGTCATCCTGAAATAATTTTTTTGCACAGGATGTTGATTTTATGGATCAGACCGATCCATTTGTTTGTGAGTGCAAAATAGAGTGGTTGGGTTAGATGTTACTGTCATGTTCAATCTGGGTTTTGTCTAAACATTTGATGAACAATTAATCCTTGGGCTTTTTGTACCATTTGTATGCTTGAGTTGCATGTTGTTGCCCTTGTACTCCCCTCCACCTGCAACTACACTACCGCATCTTCCACGACTGTTGTTTGTTCCCGTCCGAGGCCTCGCCGTCGTTCTCCGCCTTGGTTCGCTCGCTGTGCCCGCCGCCGTCTGGCGTTTTTAACATGGTCAACAACCAAGAGGAATCAAGAGATGACTGTACGTGGAGAGGCTAACAGTAGGGACCCACCAGGGTCATTGCATTTCGCAAGCAGGTGCCTCATTATTACAAGCCAAAAATACTTCCTCCTAATTTTTTGACAACTAGGTCCCACGCCATTGTCAATGTAGTCAATAAACGATAAAATTACACAACGAGCGGATAACACCAGGGACCCAGCAACTCACCAAGTTGTTTTTTAGTTTCAGAGACGGAGCTCAACTGCACGCTGTGTGGGGGCTGTGGCCCGTCTAGGCCATGCTTACGCTTTTATTAAGCACATGACAAGCCCAGTTGATATATTTTTTCTTTATGAAATTGGCTATCCCAGTTCTTTTTTTGGAGAATACCAAAACCGAGGCCTACTTGCTTTTCTCAGCCCTTGCTGGGCTGCAAATCTTTCAAGACGAGGAGGGATGTAAGTAGTAAGAAATGGGCTTCCCAAGAAAATGGGCTATAAGTTGTAAGAAATGGGCAGTAAATTTTTAAACCAAAGCCAACCGGCAATTGCATTGAAATATCATTTTCAGGATTTCTCTACTCTCTACTCTTATAAAAACCAAAGCCAACTGGCAATTACATTAAAATATCATCTTTTCTCCCACAAGATAAACTACTCATATAAATGCATCTTCATGTTCCGTGCAACGAACGGGAATCTTGCTAGTTAAGATTCTAAATTTCATTCTTTTTTTGTGGAGAATTGTTTTTTGAATTTTATTTTAACATAATTTTTTGAAAATTATTTTTAACGTGACTCCAAATTTCATGATTAAAAGAGTTCGTACCCCACCGAAATATGCAAAATTTTGTTGAATTTTTTAGCAGTTCCCAGAATATATGGTCTATAATGCTAATAAAAATAATATGGGCTTCAAATATCCTTAAGAATTAGCAAATGGGCTGTAAATTATTGAAAATAATGGCTAATGGGCTGTATGCTATTTTCCACAGATTTGGAGGCTGACTTCTGGGCCTACTAGGTTGACGATGACGCTGTCCTAATTTTTTTTTGACGCGTACGCAAGGCTTTGTCAACTTAGTCAACACACAGCAGTGACTGTTGGATGTCCATCCAATGGCCGCCGTGCTTCTTCAATCTCTGATCTTCCTGCTCCAGCCACCCAAACCAGTGCCGGCGGGACTGCCTGGTCCCTCCTCCCATGGCTGGCTGTGCTGCCGCCAGGCCATCCCTCTAACCACCCACACATCCTGTTATTTTCCGACGACGTTAGCCTCAGATTGCAACCGACCAATCAGCGCTCGTACTCCCCTTAGCGTGGGCATCCGCTGCGGTGGCTTCGCCGGCTCCGGGTGGTTCTCTTCCTAGGCCTCGCCCTCGTCCACCGCGTTTCTGCTCTCGGCGCGGCGAGGTCAACATGGTCAACAAACAACAGCCATCGGAAGAGGCTGACAGTAGGGGCCGACACAGGGAAATGCCTCCTTATTACACGCAAAATAATGATTCCTCCACCTGATAGCTGGGACCCACCGGAAGGGGTTCTGTATTTCATGAAAGAACGTTCCCCCCGCTGTCAGCTCAGACCCACCGGAAGTGCCTCCTTATTACGCACAAAAAAATGAATACCCCCCTGCTAGCTGGGACCCACCTTTGTGGGAGGCCGACTTGTGGGCCTACTAAGTTGACGGGGATGGAGGGCTTTGTCAACCTAGTCAATATGAACGATTGTAGCTCCAGTGACCGTACAATGTCCATCCAACGGCCGTAGTGCTTCTTCAACGTCTGGTCTTCTTGCTCCAGCCGCCCAAAGCAGCGCCGGTCGTGCCGCATGCTCCTGCCTCCCGTGGTCGGCTATGCTGCCGCGGAGGCCTCACCGCCCCCTACTATTCCCACCGCTGGCCAGGCCTTGCGGCGATGACAGCCTCACACCACAGCTGAACCAATGAACCCTCGTACTCATCTCCGCGCAGGCTTCCACTGCCGCGTCTTCCCCGGCTCCGCGTCGTCCCCTTCCTAGGCCTCGCCGTCGTCCACCACCCTGGTGCTCTCCGCGCGGCGTGGTCAACGTGGTCAAGGAACGACTTCCATCGGAAGAGTACTATACGTGGAGAGGCTGACTGTTGGGTCCACGGCGGCCGCAAGGAAGTGCCTCCTTATTACGCGCACAATAATTATTCCTCCACCAGACAGCGGGGAGCCACCAGACGGGCCACCATATTTCGCGAAAAAACGTTTCCTCCCTGACTGCTGGGACCCAGCAGCTACATCTTCGCATGCAAGGAAGTGCGTTCGGGCAAAAAAACAAAAACGATTCGCCCCTCTGAGTGCTGGGACCCACCAGCTACATCTTCGCACGCAAGGAAGTGCCTGACAGTCAGGACCCACCTGGTCGAAGCGTACGTAGTGTTGTCATTCTGGTTGCGAACATGTACGTACATATTGGTGGATGTAGAGGCGTGCACGTAGCATGTACATGTACATACAGTGGCCAGTGTGCAAGAAAGAAAATACGACCATGTAAGTACATACGGGCGGGGTCTCGAACGCCTACTCGTGCATACGTATGGCCAGGGCTCGTATACATGGCTGGGTCGGAACGGAGAAGCAACGTCGTCATCGTGTTCTTGGGGAGCCTACCGGCTGGGTCGGAACGGAATGCGTCGTCGTGTTCATCGGGAGGGCTTGTGATGTAGGGAGAAACCCTATGGGGCCGATCTTTCACGTTTGGAGAGGATCCCTACTGGGAACACGAAGAACGCGCGGAAGAACACGAGGGAAATCACGGGGAAAACAAGAGAAACACTCAACCAACACGAATATGATCACACAAGTGCTAGATCATCGAGGCACAAAGTAACACGAGATCCAAAGTCAACAAGGGATGATACAAGAGTAACTGTTCTTCTCCGTGAGGTCTTGATTGTCTTCTTCGGATGGAGGCCTTGAATCCGGATGGATCTTCTCCGAAGAGGTGAGGTCCCTCACGAGGAGTAGTTCCGGTACTGATGAACAGTGCTCTATCCCAAATGAGCTAAACCAATGCTAACCCTAAAATGAGGATGGAGGAGGAGTATATATAGTCTACAGGGCGAAGGGGTACACGGGCCACGGCCCTTACACTGTTCGCAGACAGGGAAGGCTGGATGTCTGGGCGACGGGCCGGATGTCCGGTTGCTCGCGAGGGGCCGGATGTCCGGGCTGGAGGGCCGGATGTCCAGGCTAGTGGAGACGGCCGTGCTGCTCTCTAGATGGACGGGGCCGGATGTCCGGGCGGAGGTGCTGGATGTCTGGGGCTTCGGGAGGCGCCGGATGTCCGGGGTGATGGCCGGATGTCCGGGCTGTTGGGGCAACCTTCTGTGCTCCCTGGATGCCGTGTCTGGATGTCCAGGCTGGAGGCCGGAGTTCCTGTGAGGAGGGCCGGATGTCCAGGCACTGTAGCTTCTACTGCAGTCACCTGGCTGTGGGTGAGATCTCTAGGGGCCGGATGTCCAGGGCCATGGCCGGATGTCCGGTGCCTAGAAGCTGTTCTCGCCTTCTCCCGTTGGTTCTCTTCTTCCATGGACTTGGGGTCTTGACCATCTTCATGTGCATCCTCGGAAGGGTCCTCTTGGTACCTAATCATGCACAACATTCTGGACCTAGGTAGTAGCCATGTCTCAAGAGGATCATATGAGATATCACTAAGGAAAGAAGTCACCCCGGTCTCGAGAGCTCTAGCTCTTGGTATTGTCATGGGTCCTCTTGGTGCTTGGTGATACGATGGTAGATCCATGGGGATGACCAAAGGATGCTCCGCATCATCTCCCCCCCTTGTGAAAGATCCGACCTCGGATCGAAATCCTCATCACCATGGTACGGGGAGAGATCAGTGACGTTAAAGATGTCACTCATGTTATACTTGTCACGTGGGAGATTGATCTTGTAAGCGTTGTTGTTGTAGCGTGGCTAGCACCTTGAAGGGTCCATCAGCTCGAGGTAGAAGTTTGGACTTGCGTTCATTGGGGAAGCGGTCCTTGCGAAGGTGTAGCCACACAAGATCACCAATGTTGAATATCATGGTTTGCTTGCTGATGTTGAGCTTGGTCGCAACTCGTTGTACTTGGCACTCAATGGTGTGCCGTGTATCCTCATGCATCTTCTTGATGTAGCTTGCACGTGCGCTTGCATCAAGGTTGGTGCGCTCTTGTAGAGGAAGAGGTAGAATGTCCAATGGGGACAACGGGTTGAAGCAGTAGACGACCTCGAAGGGGGACTTACCGGTCGTCAAATGTCTTGCACGGTTGTAGGCGTACTCGGCGATGGGTAGACACTCCTCCCACTCCTTGATGTTCTTCTTGATCAACACGCGAAGTAGAGTGGAGAGCGTATGGTTTGTCACCTCCGTTTGGCCGTCGGTTTGAGGTGGTATGCGGATGAGAACAAGAGCTTGATTCCGAGCTCGGCGCATACCGTCTTCCAAAAGTAACTCAAGAACTTGACGTCGCGGTCGGAGACAATTGTCTTTGGTACTCCATGGAGTCGCAAGATTTCCCTACAAAAGAGATTGGCGACATGTGAAGCATCGTCTATCTTGTTGCAAGGAATGAAATGTGCCATCTTAGAAAATCGGTCCACAACAACAAACACGGAATCCTTGCCATTTTGAGTTCTAGGCAAACCAAGTACAAAATCCATGCTAATGTCTTCCCAAGGTTGATAAGGAATAGGTAGAGGCATGTAAAGACCATGGGATTGAGCTTTAGACTTAGCTTTGCGACATGTAGAGCGTCGGTTGGTGAAGCGTGAGACGTCGGTTGGCTAAAAGTAGTTCTTGGAGAGTGTGGCCAATGTCTTGTCGCGTCTGAAATGTCCCATGAGTCCGCCTCCATGAGCCTCTTGCAAAAGGACCAAACGAAGAGAAGACTCGGGAATGCAAAGTTTGTTAGCTCTCATAAGATAAGCATCCTTGATGTAGTATTGTTCCCAAGATGTATGCGTCAAACACTTAGCGTAAGCAATAGCAAAAGAAGGATCATTCGCATACAAGTCTTTTATGTGCTCAAACACAATAACATTCAACTCAAGTTTAGTGACAAGCATGCATATGCGTGAAAGTGCATCCGCAACTACATTTTCCTTACCCTTAATGTATTTGATCACATAGGGGAAAGATTCAATAAATTCACTCCATTTGGCATGACGCTTGTTCAACTTACTTTGACCTTTTAAGTACTTAAGCGTTTCATGATCAGTATGGATGACAAATCATGAGGTCTAAGATAATGTTCCCAAACATGTAGCACACACACTAAATCATACAATTCTTTGTCATAGATGGGATAGTTAAGTTGAGCACCGGAGAGTTTTTCACTAAAATAAGCAATGGCTCATTTTTCTTGCATCAAAACTCCACCAATTCCGGTACCACTTGCATCACAATGAACCTCAAAAGTTTTGTCAAAGTTGGGCAAAGCAAGAATCGGAGCATGAGTAAGTAAAGACTTGAGCTCATCAAAAGCAGTGGATTGCAAAGATCCCCAAACAAAAGGAGCATTGTTGTTACTGAAGGCATGCAAAGGAGTGGCAATAGTGCTAAAATCCTTCACAAAGCGACGATAAAAACCTACAAGACCAAGAAAGCTACGCACTTGTTGCAAATTGGTGGGTTGGGGGCAAGTTTTAATTGCTTCAATTTTAGAGTCATCAACATGAACACCCTTGGAAGAGACAACGAAACCCAAGAAAACAAGTTTGTCAACACCAAACGTGCACTTTTTCATGTTAGCATAAAGATGTTCCTTGCAAAGCATTTGCAAAACAGCCCTAACATGCTTTAGATGCTCTTTCATGGATTTGCTAAACACAAGAATATCTTCAAAGTAAACTACAACAAACACTCCAATATAAGGTAGAAGCACAAAATGCATAAGACGCATGAAAGTTCCGGGTGCTTCTGACAAACCCGTAGGCATAACCAACCACTCTTACAAGCCAAATTTAATTTTGAAAGAGGTTTTCCATTCATCACCCTCTTGTATGCGTATTTGATAATAACCACTATTAAGATCAATGTTTGAGAAAATGGTGGCACTGCTAAGTTCATCAAGCATACACTACAAAAAAATACACTTCCGTGATGATACGTGTTTGTCATAGTAGGTCACGTTTTCTGTCATGCATGTACATCCATGACAATTTTATGACAGCATCAAGATAGTCATACCTGTGTTGTCGTAGAAGTGTTCCATGAGATTACCAAAATTATCATCACGAAAGTGTCCACTTCCATGACGATAAACCGCGCGTCACAGAAATGCTTTCGTCAAGGGTGACCGACACGTGGCATCCACCGTAACGGAACGCCGTTAAGCTATCGGGCCGGGTTTTGGATCCGATAACCCATTAACAGCGCCGACCAATGTGGATTTTCCACGTGTAAAATCATCATTGGCTGGAGGAAACACTTGCCGGCTCATCGTTGGGACAGATGTCATCCACTCATTGGACAGAAGGCGCCTATGATACGTCGACACGCGGCACGGCCCAACAGAGGCCCATTCCTATGAAAAGGCCGGCCCATTTGACTTGGTCAAAAGGTGGCGGGACGGCCCATGGAAAGCCTGTTAACGACCTATTCGCATATAGCGCATTTACAGCCCGCTAACCCAAGGCCCGTTACGCCCTATCCGAATTAGGCCTAGTAGCGTCATCTGGGCCATCCAATATGATTCCAGCCCGTTTTCACTTCTGGCCCATGTATGGCCCATGACGTATTTTCGGCCCATATGAGGCCCTTTGTAACTCTTGGCCCATTAACAGCCCGTGGGGAAACTGGCCCGTAATGAATAGTGTATCACTTTACACCCATTAATGGCCCGTGGTGAAACTAGCCCGTAATGAACTGTGTATCACTTTACACCCATTAATGGCCCGTGGTGAAACTGGCCCATAATGAACAGTGCATCACTTTATACCCATTAACGACCCGTTATTCCGTCGGGCCGTTTGCAACCCATGTTATCTTTCGGCCTTCTCAGAGCCCATTAATTCTTGGGCTCATTTCCAGCATTCGTTTACTTACGGCCCGTTACTGTCCTTTTCTGCTTGTGGGCCAAATTCAGCCCGTGGTTACAGTCGGCCCGTTTGTGGTCCGTTAATTCGTTGGGCCGTTTTCATAACGTCATCAAATACGGCCTATTACCGATGGCCCGTTATGGTCGGCCCATAAACGGACGATTCCAACTCTAGCCCGTTTATGGCCATAATGCGGTCTATTATTGGCCCATGTTTGGCCAATCGATCATACGACCCATATAAGGCCCATTGATGATACGGCCCGTAGAAGGCCCATTGTTTCTACGGCCCATAGAAGGCCCATTGTTTCTATGGCCCATAGAAGGCCCACTATTTCTACGGCTCGTAGCAGGCCCAGTGTCACTACCGTAAATATTAGCCCATGGTTATTGTGGCCTAGTTTTAAAAAATAGGTTGTTGCAACCACTAGCAAACCGCGGAAAAAGAACTGCACTGACTACAAGCAAACAAATAAACAAGACAACAAGGAAATAAATAAGCAAGCAACTTATGCTAGGCTATCACGGCTATTACACATATTACATCCATTGGGCATCAAAGTTCGCCACCAGTACAAATATAGGGAACAAAGCAGCATATAAACGCCGCAGCAAAACAAGTCTAGAACTGAAGCCACTTCAGAAGAGTTCAAGAAACAATATCCTGGGTACCCATAATGCTGGCAAGATGCTTAGCAAGCTTATTAACTTTCTCTTGTTTGGCGCTTAAATCCTCTAGCGCTTGCTGTTGCACTAGAAAGTACGCATATGAATTCTGCAGGGACTTCCTCAATCCTTCGGCTTCTTGCCACAGCACAGCTGACTGATGCCTTTCAGCTTGTAGCTGAGACTAAAGAAGCCGAAGTGATTTAGGCAGCGAGTTCGAAGAGCTTGTGCCAGCGGTACTGGCCAGTAACTCGAACACTACATCAATGCAGGACAGTGGGGTTTTCTCACTGTCTACAAGATCATTTTTATCACTTTTCTTGGAGACCAACAGGGTTGTCTCACTATCTTGAACCTTATCTGCATTACTTTCTCTACCATTGCATAGTGGGGTGCTCTTATCCAATATTCTGTTTGCATACTACAAGAGAAACAAGTAGACACATCACAGGTTTAGCATGTAGTATACGAAACTCATTTTGGTAAACCGGTTCAATAGTAAGGTGGACAGGATAACAGCATGAAACAAACATATATCTATGTACTATGGTCACGGTATTGTCCATATCATTCTAGTTTATGTTCCCTAATCAAGATGGAGACACAGTTCAACTCATATTTTTAAGGCACAACAACATAGACAACATATAAGTGTGATAAACTACACAGCATTGGCAGCACTTGTAATGTGCATCACATGAGAACATAACTGTTTGTACAACTTAAACTGAAATCAACATAGAGCAAGAAGTTAGAACAGCAATCCAGTTAAAGAAATAGGTTTAAAACATACCTATTGCACCATTGGAGTTTCAATTGGATCATTCAAATTTGAAAGTAGTTGGTATGAGTAAATACAGTGATGCAACAACAAAGGAGTATGGACCATAGCTACGGAATCTGACCTGAGAACAATTGCTCTCCTGCTTTAAACGTGGAGTTTGGGTTAGTTGTGGTGGTCTGCGTGCTTTGGGCACCGCAGTAGCTTTACAAACTGCTCATGTGGGGGTACTCTATGGCGGACATGGTGCTTTGTCAAGTAGAAGTGGGTTACTATCCACTGGGGTTGCAGTTAGATGGGTTGTAGCTGGTTCTCCATCCAATGGTGTAAGTGTGCAATCTGGAAGAGTCTCGATTATGTGTGGTGGTGCTAGTTTGTGGGCCAATACAACCATGGTTCTATCTGCATCGACGGGTAGCACTGTCTTTTGTGAAGAACGGGTTTTTGCTCCCTTAGATACTGCCATCACCCCCTCCAATTCAAATGGCTGATAAACAAGAAAAGAAATTGAACGTACAGACATTGTATGATAGACAGATGTGGTAATTCACATATATGTTGTCTAACCAAACATGATAGTATGACACAATTTCACATATATGATGCCTAAGTAAACAAGATAGCATGACACAGTTTCAAATATATGATGGATAACTTAAAAGGATATAATGGCATAATTCAACATATGATGAGTACCTAAATAGGATGACATGACAAAACTATATGATGTCTTTCTAAAATAGGTTGGGATGAAATAATTCACATACATGTTGTCTAAGTATACAGGATGGCATGATATAATTGACATAATTGATTCATATACTAAGCAGCTGGCACTCGCATGTATGATCTCTAAACTAAGCAGATGGAATTCAACTTTGTGCATATGATGTCTAAACTAAGCAACGCACGACGCCATATGGATCATATGAGATATATAAACATTGCAACTTAGAGCATACACCTCAGGTGGGATATAGGACTGGTCATCTATGTCCGAATCCTCCCCTGGGGAGCTCCCTATAACCATCGAGATATATGCTTCAAGAGGTACCATTTCCTGCTCTGAAGACCTTGTTTTCACCCCAGATTTTTCCATAACCGGCTCAAATGGCTAATACACATGAAGAGTAGTTCAATATACACAGATTGTCGACAAATGGAATATGTAATGAAAAAAAGATGGCATGAGATAATTCACATATATGATGCCTGGCTCCATGGCAGTGCATATTTCACATATATGATAACTGGCTGAAAAATATGGCATTGCATAATTCACATAGCTGATATAGAAAGCAAACATGAGGCATTCACACAAAGCATGTCTAATCTAAGCAGATGGCATGGCAATGCAAGACACCATATGTAACGCCCCGGATCCGATGCGCCAGGTGTCCGCCAGTTATTCGCCGTCGTTGCCATGTCATTTGCTTGCGTGTTGCACTTTGCCATGTCATCTTATGCATTTCATATCATGTCATCATGTGCATTTCATTTTGCATACGTGTTCGTCTCATGCATCCGAGCATTTTCCCCGTTGTCCGTTTTGCAATCCGGCACTCCTATGTCATCCGGCGCCCCCTTTTGCCTCTTTTCATGTGCGGGTGTTAAACATTCTTGGAATGGCCCGAGGTTTGCCAAGCGGCCTTGGTATAGCACCGGTAGACCGCCTTTCAAGTTTCGTGCCATTTGGAGGTCGTTTGATACTCCAACGGTTAACCGGGTAGCCGTAAAGCCCTCTTTGTGTTGCAGACCAACACCCCTTCCAAACTGGCCCAAAACCCAGCAAACTCCCCTCCATGCTCTCGGTCGTTCGATCACGATCGTGTGGGCGAAAACCGCTCCTCATTTGGACTCTCCTAGCTCCCTCTACCTATAAAAACGCCCCTTCCCCTCCATTTTCGGGTCTAACCCTAGCCTCTTCCTCCTCCCGCCGCCGGACGCGTCCACCCCGCCGTCGGACACGTCCGTGCCGCCGCCCTCAGCCAACCGCCTCCTGCCACGTGGACCTCCTCCGCCAGCCGCCGCCGCCGGCCCGCGGGGCCCAGGGCAGGACCGCCCGGGCCCGCGCACACCGCCACCGCGCCCTCGCGCGCTCGGTCGCCTGGCCCGACCGCGCCCTCCGCCGCCCTCGCCGCTGGCGCGCCTCGCCGGCGCCCCGGCTGCCCCCGACTGGCGCCGCCCCGGCCGCCCGCCGGCCCCTTCGCCGCCCGGCCACCCTCCGCCGGCGCCCCTCCGCACGGCCGCTGCTGCCCGGCCGCCGCTCCCCTCCAGCTCCGGCCGCCGCGCCGTCCAGCTCCGGCAAGCCCGGCCCCGCCCGATCCAGATCCAGATCCGGATCACTAGGTTGCCCCCGTTTTCACCAAGTCCCTGGTTTATTTTGCATTATCATGCCATGTTCATCACATCATAACTCTGCATCCGTAGCTCCGTTTCATGCGTGTAATATGTCAAATTGTTCGCCTCGACGAGTGCTTCATTTCATTCCATTGCGTCATTTCCATTTGATCTTATCTTAATGCCCGAAATGCTGTTGGAAGAGTGCATGTTGATGTTAATCTGCTGGAACTGTTATAACATGCTCAAATTGTCATTTTCGCCATGGTTGATGTCTGCATCCTATGAGGTTGATGTCTACATGTGTTTTGATATATATCATGCCATCTTTCCAGGGGTGCCATCCATGTATTTTTGTGAGTCCTGTACTGAGTGCATCGAGCTTGTTAAGTAGGGCACTTGCTGTTGCTGTTTTGCTAGGCTGATTCTTTTATATTTTCTTGCTATGTTAACCTGCTGCTACTAGTCATTATATGCATAATCTGGAGATGTTCACTAAGGATGAATTGTTATACATGTCATGCTCTATCCATTCATGCCCCTGGTTGCATTTATAGCCTGCTGTAGCTTGTTGTGATCTTGCTCCAAACTTGCTAAATAATATTGCTGTCAGCCTGTTAACATTAAGTTCAGTTTTGGCCATGTGCTTTTCGAGTGATCCATGCACCCTATGAACTTGTTCTTGCCATTCTTAGCTTTATAAACATGTCTTCTTACTGTTGGTTGTCTTGCCATGCCATGTATTGCTCTGTGGTGAGCGGTTCAAGCTTACCAACATGCCTACTTATTGTTGTTCCTGCCATGTATGAATCTGTCATATAACTTGCCATGTTTACATGGGTGCCATCATATTTTCTGTGCCCTTTTGGCTCATGGTCAGTAAGGGGCTTTTGTTCTATGTATTTAGTATTAGCATGCGATGCCTTTGTTTGCCATGTTAAGTTCCTGTAACATGTTGTTTGATAGCTCTAAACATTGCAACCTGATGTTATTTCCTGATAAGTCTGAAACTGTTAATATATGCAATCTTACCATGTCTTTTTGAGCATGATCTAGTGATTTCTGGAGATAGCTCAGTGTTCATGTTTTGTTATGCTTTACCTGTACTTCATGCCCATGCCTTTTGTTATTACGTTGAGATGCTGTAGCCTGTTGGTTTGATGCTTGTAAGATGCCTAGTTGCTGTTATGGACAGATTGTTGCTATGACATATAGTGTGTGTGTGTTGAACCGTTGCTCCGTTTTGAGTGTGCTCTATATGAAACTTGCTTGATTTTGCATGTAGATTCATATTATCATGTTGCATCCTTGTTTTGAGGTGTTAGCTTGATGTTTGTATGCGTTTTGCATCAATGCCATGTTTAACTTGTTTTGCTCTCAACTTCTAGACCGTAGCTCCGAACTAAATGAACTCTATATGTAACTTGACTAGAATTTCATGTAGATCCTCGTGGTGCATCTTAACTTGCTGTTTAACAACTTGAACATAAGGTTTATTCAGATCTGGACCAATTTCGAAATATGCATATGAGGACTTACCGGAATTGTTATATGTTGTTTCCGACCTCATTTAAACTTGCCTTGATGTGTTGTTCTTGTTTGCATCATCTCTTGCCATGAGTAGCTTCATGTAGCCTTGTCATGCATCATGCTTGTTGTGCATCATGTCTTGCCTATGTGTGGTGTGTTTACCATGTTGTGTGATTCTTCTCGATATTTCCCGTTTCGTTGCGATCGTGAGGATGCGTTCGTCTACGTGTGGTTCGTCTTCATGGCTTCATCTTCTTCATGGACTCGTTCTTCTTCCTAGCGGGATTTTAGGCAAGATGACCGCTACCCTGGATCTCACTACTATCATTGCTATGCTAGTTGTTTCATTCTATCGCTATGCTGCGCTTCCTATCACTTGTTCTTCAAGCCTCCCAAATTGCCATGAACCTCTAACCTTTGACACCCTTCCTAGCAAACCATTGCTTGGCTATGTTACCGCTTTGCTCAGCCCCTCTTATAGTGTTGCTAGTTGCAGGTGAAGTTGACGATTGCTCCATGGTGGACAGGTTTTTGTTGGGATATCACAATATCTCTTATATTATTAATGCATCTATATACTTGGTAAAGGGTGGAACGCTCGGCCTTATGCCTGGTGTTTTGTTCCACTCTTGCCGCCCTAGTTTCCGTCATACCGGTGTTATGTTCCCGGATTTTGCGTTCCTAACGCGGTCGGGTGATTTATGGGACCCCCTTGACAGTTCGCTTTGAATAAGACTCCTCCAGCAAGGCCCAACATTGGTTTTACCATTTCCCTCACCTATTACCTTTTTCCCTTGGGAGTCGCGCATCCCAAGGGTCATCTTTATTTTAGCCCCCCGGGCCAATGCTTGTCTAAGTGTTGGTCCAAACTAGAGCCACTTGCAGCGCCACCTCGGGGAAACTTGAGAGCTGGTTCTAGTTGTACGTACTTCTCATCCGGTCGTGGCCTGAGACGAGATACACGCGGCTACTATCAGGATGTCGGCACGCCGGGAGGTTTTGCTGGTCTTGTTTTATTACTATCGAAATGTCTTGTAGCCAGGATTCCGAGACTGATCCGGTCTTCCCGGGGAGAAGGAATATCCTTCGTTGATCGCGAGAGCTTATCATGGGCTAAGTTGGGACACCCCTGCAGGGTTTAAACGTTCGAGAGCCGTGCCCGCGGTTATGTGGCAGATGGGAATTTGTTAATGTCCGGTTGTAGATAACTTGACACCAGATCCGAATTAAAATGCATCAACCGCGTGTGTAGCCGTGATGGTCTCCTCTCGGCGGAGTCCGGGAAGTGAACACGGTCTTTGGGTTATGTTTGACGTAAGTAGGAGTTCAGGATCACCTCTTGATCATTACTAGTTGACGACCATTCCGCTTGTTCTCTTCTCGCTCTTATTTGCGTATGTTAGCCACCATATCATGCTTAGTCGCTGCTCCAACCTCACCACTTTACCCCTTCCTTTCCCATTAAGCTTTGCTAGTCTTGATACCCATGGTAATGGGATTGCTGAGTCCTCGTGGCTCACAGATTACTACACCAATAGTTGCAGGTACAGGTTATGCGATGATCATGATGCGAGAGCGATGTTTGCTTGTTTTGGAGTTCTTCTGCTTCCTCTTTGATCAGGGGATAGGTTCCAGGTCGGCAGCCTGGGCTAGTAGGGTCGATGTCGTTTGAGCTTCTGTTTGTGTTTCATCCGTAGTCGGATGTTGGTCTTATGTATGATGTATTGTTGTATTCATGTGGCATTGTATGCCTCTTGTATGTATCCCCATCTATTATGTAATGTTGATGTAATGATATCCACCTTGCAAAAGCGTTTCAATATGCGGGTCTATTCTTCGTGGGACCTTCGAGTTCCTTTTGGATAGGGTCGCATATTGGGCGTGACAAGTTGGTATCAGAGCCTCGACTAAACCTAGGAGCCCCCCCTTGATTGATCGTGTAGTTTGGCCGTTGTTGATTCTAGAAAAAAACTGTTTTCGGAGTCTAGTTATATGGGAGAGTAGGAATTCTTTTTACTCCTCAGCCCCTTCGTCGCTCTGGTAAGGAATCTTGACATAGGTGTTTTGAACTATTCCTCTTCCCTTTCAAATTTGTCTTTAGGATCACGTAGTTGGTTTTTGATCATTGGTTCTCAGCTCTTTTTATCCGATGCATTTCTCGTCAAGTTGACTCGAGCCTCTTCATCGTTGTCAAGTTCAATCCTCAGTTGTTTTATTTTCCCACCTACCCTCCCCTTTTTTCTCCTCGGAACCGGAGTCCGTAATCGAGTATCCATCCTAATCGTACGAAGTCTTTGCCTTCTTTCCTCAATGATTTCAACCGGTGTTTTCTCTTCTAGATATTCGTCGGTTTCCCTCTCCAAGTTGCCTTTGTTTTTCCCGCCCTCCCACCCTCTTCTTCCCGGAGTCTGAGTCTCTTTCGACCATCAACTTCATTCGTGTGGAGCCTCTTCAGTCTTCCCTTAATTATTTCAACCGGTGAAGTCTCGTCTCGTTTAACATTCTTCATCTCTTTTTCTTTCCGGTGGACTTCAACTCAATTTTCTCGGTTCGATCATATTCTTTTCCTCGACTCAAGTGTTCCCTTTGCTTGTTCGCCTCTCGCCAGATTATCCTTCAGGAGTGTTCAAGACATCTCAGGAGATTTGTCTATGTTTGAATTAATTCGAGGTTGTCACCTCATTCAAATATTTTAATTGTTCCGGTGCATCATCTATCAGTTCAACATCCCTTTCCAACGGTGTTCTCGCTTCAGTGGGCCCTAACCCACAGGTCTTTTCCTAGGATCTTATCTGACTCTTCTAATTCCCCCGGAGTTATTCTCAATTCTTTTCAAGTGTGATGTACGAATGGATTTCATCAGTCACATGCCTTTTCCAAGATCGATTTGGAATCATTTTCATCGTTGACTCTACCTTTTTGCTTTTCATTCTCCTCGAGTATCTCAGTAATTTTGGTGTTGTTTTCCGTCGCCATTTGAAGACCGAAGAAGAGTTTTTTCTCTAAATCTTGTCCGTTCTCTCGAAGATTCGTGGTTCTAGCTTCATATTATCATCTCGAATTATTCCATTCATCAGATATTCTTTTTCTCAACCATCCGGAGTATGTCAGGAGTTGTTTTCCCGTTTCTTTTCACTGGAGGACGTCATTCCAAGAAGAATTCTTCGTCCTCACATTTCAGCTACCACTATCCAATTATCCCGGTGCTTCGTTCAAGTGTTCTTTAATCAACTCATGATCTCTTTGTTCTTTTGCATCTAAATCCCCTCTAGCATATCTGTTCTTCTAATTCTTCCTAGGGATTAAGTCTCTTTCATCAGTCATTTTCGAATTCTCACGGTGGTTCTTTCAGATTCTTTTCCTTGTTTATCATATTAATTCATTCGTTCTTTCAAATCCTACCGGTGGCCCATGAAGACTCTCTCAAGTTTTGTGCTATACCCCCTTAACCCTTTTCAAGAAGAATAAGTAGTATGCAAAATCCATTGCTTGTCATCAATTTAATTTGATGAAGGATAAGCATACAATAAATCTTATTCTTATTTCATCCAAATGATTAATCCCTTTCTTCGGAGTTTGTTCTTGATGAATAAATTCTAGTTTCAAGTGTTTTCATCTTTTCTTTTCCGGAGTTCAATTTTTCCTCGGCCATCTCGTCGAAAACCCCATATAAATCATCGCAGGGCCTTAATCTTATTCTTTCCATTCTTGAACTCTATCTCATCATCTTTTGTCACCGGAGTTCTTCATGGCGTTCTTCAGGATTTAATTCACTCCTCAAGTGTTCATCAAGATTCTTCTCGAAGGAGCTCAAGTATCTTTCTTCTTGCATATCAAAGTGCAATTAATTCTCCATATCCTTTTGAAGTGGTGTTTTGCATTTCTTCGTTCTTCTCAGCTATTCAATCTTTTTCGCTTGTGGTCGGAGATCACCTCATAATTTCGAGATGTTATCCATAAGTCCACAACAAGCTTATTCTTTTCGTTGTTTAATTTTCTCAACAACTCCGTTCAATCCTTTCTTCTAAAGATGCTTTCAATTTCATTCGTGGAACAAGTTGTCATTTTCTTCTCCGTTCTTTTCATTCAACTCTTTCAATTCTTTCCGGAGGTTTTGGGTCATGTCTTCATCAAGTATCATTCCATCCTCTCAAGCTCGTGTTCTATTCCTCCATGTTTCAGCCGGAGTGCTGCCTAAATCCTTTCAGTCTTATTCGTTTCTTATCTCGTTCTAACACGAGTGGTTACATAGTCTATCTGATTCCATGAGCTTTCGATTCTCGTCATTCTCATCGTTCCTCTCTTCTTCTCGAGTGCTCTCGATTCTTTGCTCCTTCTCTTGAGTTCTTGTTTCACCTCATCCCTTTTTCCTTCCGTCTCGGTCCTAAGATCTCGGGACGAGATCTCTTGTTAGTGGAGGAGTGTTGTAACGCCCCGGATCCGATGCGCCAGGTGTCCACCAGTTATTCGCCGTCGTTGCCATGTCATTTGCTTGCGTGTTGCACTTTGCCATGTCATCTTATGCATTTCATATCATGTCATCATGTGCATTTCATTTTGCATACGTGTTCGTCTCATGCATCCGAGCATTTTCCCCGTTGTCCGTTTTGCAATCCGGCACTCCTATGTCATCCGGCGCCCCCTTTTGCCTCTTTTCATGTGCGGGTGTTAAACATTCTCGGAATGGCCCGAGGTTTGCCAAGCGGCCTTGGTATAGCACCGGTAGACCGCCTGTCAAGTTTCGTGCCATTTGGAGGTCGTTTGATACTCCAACGGTTAACCGGGTAGCCGTAAAGCCCTCTTTGTGTTGCAGCCCAACACCCCTTCCAAACTGGCCCAAAACCCAGCAAACTTCCCTCCCTGCTCTCGGTCGTTCTATCACGATCGTGTGGGCGAAAACCACTCCTCATTTGGACTCTCCTAGCTCCCTCTACCTATAAAAACGCCCCTTCCCCTCCATTTTCGGGTCTAACCATAGCCTCTTCCTCCTCCCGCCGCCGGATGCGTCCACCCCGCCGCCGGACACGTCCGCGCTGCCGCCCTCAGCCAACCGCCTCCTGCCACGTGGACCTCCGCCGCCAGCCGCCGCCGCCGCCACCGCGCCCTCGCGCGCTCGGTCGCCCGGCCCGACCGCGCCCTCCGCCGCCCTCGCCGCCGGCGCGCCTCGCCGGCGCCCCGGCCGCCCCAGCCGCCCGCCGGCCCCTTCGCCGCCCGGCCACCCGCCGGCCCCTTCGCCGGCCGGCCACCCTCCGCTGGTGCCCCTCCGCCCGGCCGCTGCCGCCACCCTGCCGCCGCTCCCCTCCAGCTCCGGCCGCTGCGCCGTCCAGCTCCGGCGAGCCCGGCCCCGCCCGATCCAGATCCAGATCCGGATCACTAGGTTGCCCCGTTTTCACTGTCCCCTGTTCATTTTGAATTATCATGCCGTGTTCATTGCATCATAACTCTGCATCCGTAGCTCTGTTTCGTGCGTGTAATATGTCAAATTGTTCGCCTCGACGAGTACTTCATTTCATTCCATTGCATGATTTCCATTTGAGCTGATCTTGATGCCCGAAATGCTGTTGGAAGAGTGCATGTTGATGTTAATCTGCTCGAACTGTTATAACATGCTCATTTGTCATTTTTGCCATGGTTGAGGTGTGCATCCTATGAGGTTGATGTCTACATGTGTTTTGATCTATGTCATGCCATCTTTCCAGTGGTTCCATCCATGTATTTTTGTGAGTCCTATACTGAGTGCATCGAGCTTGTTAAGTAGGGCACTTGCTGTTGCTGTTTTGCTAGGCTGATTCTGTTATATTTTGTTGCTATGTTAACCTGCTGCTACTAGTCATTATATGCATAATCTGGAGATGTTCACTAAGTATGAATTGTTATACATGTCATGCTCTATCCGTTCATGCCCCTGGTTGCATTTATAGCCTGCTGTAGCTTATTGTAATCTTGCTCCAAACTTGCTATATAATATTGTTGTCAGCCTGTTAACATGAAGTTCAGTTATCATGCTCCAAACTTTCTAGTGATCCATGCACCCTATGAACTTGTTTTTGCCATGCTTAGCTTCATAAACATGTCTTCTTACTGTTGGTTGCCTTGCTATGCCATGTATTGCTCTGTGATTAGTGGTTCAAGCTCACCAACATGCCTACTTATTGTTGTTCCTGCCATGTATGAATCTGTCATATAACTTGCCATGTTTACATGGGTGCCATCATATTTTCTGTGCCCTTTTGGCTCATGGTCAGTAAGGGACTTTTGTTCTATGTATAGTAGTAGCATGCCATGCCTTTGTTTGCCATGTTAAGTTCCTGTAACATGTTTGATAGCTCTAACATTGCAACCTGATGTTATTTCCTGATAAGTCTGAAACTGTTAATATATGCAATCTTACCATGTCTTTTTGAGCATGATCTAGTGATTTCTGGAGATAGCTCAGTGTTCATGTTTTGTTATGCTTTACCTGTACTTCATGCCCATGCCTTTTGTTATTACGTTGAGATGCTGTAGCCTATTGGTTTGATGCTTGTAAGATGCCTAGTTGCTGTTATGGACAGATTGTTGCTATGACGTATAGTGTGTGTGTGTGTGTGTGTGTGTTGAACCGTTGCTCCGTTTTGAGTGTGCTCTATATGGAACTTGCTTGATTTTGCATGTAGCTTCATACTATCATGTTGCATCCTTGTTTTGAGGTGTTAGCTTGATGTTTGTATGCATTTTGCATCAATGCCATGTTTAACTTGTTTTGCTCTTAACTTCTAGACCGTAGCTCCGAACTAAATGAACTCTATATGTAACTTGACTAGAGTTTCGTGTAGATCCTCGTGATGCATCTTAACTTGCTATTTAACAACTTGAACATAAGGTTTATTCAAATCTGGACCAATTTTGAAATATGCATATGAGGACTTACCGTAATTGTTATATGTTGTTTCCGGCCTCATTTAAACTTGCCTTGATGTGTTGTTCTTGTTTGCATCATCTCTTGCCATGAGTAGCTTCATGTAGCCTTGTCATGCATCATGCTTGTTATGCATCATGTCTTGCCTATGTGTGGTGTGTTTACCATGTTGTGTGCTTCTTTTCGATAGTTCCCGTTTCGTTGCGATCGTGAGGATGCGTTCGTCTATGTGTGGTTCGTCTTCGTGGCTTCATCTTCTTCATGGACTCGTTCTTCTTCCTAGCGGGATTTCAGGCAAGATGACCGCTACCCTGGATCTCACTACTATCATTGCTATGCTAGTTGTTTCGTTCTATCGCTATGCTGCGCTTCCTATCACTTGTTCTTCAAGCCTCCCAAATTGCCATGAACCTCTAACCTTTGACACCCTTCCTAGCAAACCATTGCTTGGCTATGTTACCGCTTTGCTCAGCCCCTCTTATAGCATTGCTAGTTGCAGGTGAAGTTGAAGATTGCTCCATGGTGGACAGGATTTTGTTGGGATATCACAATATCTCTTATATTATTAATGTATCTATATACTTGGTAAAGGGTGGAAGGCTCGGACTTATGCCTGGTGTTTTGTTCCACTCTTGCCGCCCTAGTTTCCATCATACCGGTGTTATGTTCCCGGATTTTGCGTTCCTAACGCGGTCGGGTGATTTATGGGACCCCCTTGACAGTTCGCTTTGAATAAGACTCCTCCAGCAAGGCCCAACATTGGTTTTACCATTTGCCTCACCTATTACCTTTTTCCCTTGGGAGTCACGCATCCCAAGGGTCATCTTTATTTTAGCCCCCCCGGGCCAATGCTTGTCTAAGTGTTGGTCCAAACTAGAGCAACTTGCAGCGCCACCTCGGGGAAACTTGAGGGCTGGTTCTAGTTGTACGTACTGCTCATCCGGTCGTGGCCTGAGACGAGATACGCGCGGCTACTATCAGGATGTCGGCACGCCAGGAGGTTTTGCTGGTCTTGTTTTATTACTGTCGAAATGTCTTGTAGCCGGGATTCCGAGACTGATCGGGTCTTCCCAGGGAGAAGGAATATCCTTCGTTGATCGCGAGAGCTTATCATGGGCTAAGTTGGGACACCCCTGCAGGGTTTAAACTTTCGAGAGCCGTGCCCGCGGTTATGTGGCAGATGGGAATTTGTTAATGTCCGGTTGTAGATAACTTGACACCAGATCCGAATTAAAACGCATCAACCGCGTGTGTAGCCGTGATGGTCTCTTCTCGGCGGAGTCAAGGAAGTGAACACTGTCTTTGGGTTATGTTTGATGTAAGTAGGAGTTTAGGATCACCTCTTGATCATTACTAGTTGACAACCATTCCTCTTGTTCTCTTCTCGCTCTTATTTGCGTATGTTAGCCACCATATCATGCTTAGTTGCTGCTGCAACCTCACCACTTTACCCCTTCCTTTCCCATTAAGCTTTTCTAGTCTTGATACCCATGGTAATGGGATTGCTGAGTCCGCGTGGCTCACAGATTACTACACCAACAGTTGCAGGTACAGGTTATGCGATGATCATGACGCGAGAGCGATGTTTGCTTATTTTTGAGTTCTTCTTCTGCTTCCTCTTCGATCAGGGGATAGGTTCCAGGTCGGCAGCCTGGGCTAGCAGGGTGGATGTCGTTTGAGCTTCTGTTTGTGTTTCATCAGTAGTCGGATGTTGGTCTTATGTATGATGTATTGTTGTATTCATGTGGCATTGTATGCCTCTTGTATGTATCCCCATCTATTATGTAATGTTGATGTAATGATATCCACCTTGCAAAAGCGTTTCAATATGCGGGTCTATCCTTGGTGGGACCTTCGAGTTCCTTTTGGATAGGGTCGCATATTGGGCGTGACACCATATGCATGATATGAGAAACATAACCCAACCAAGTTAAAGCATGCACCTCGGGGAGGGGAATACGACTGGTCATCTGTCTCTGAATCCTCCTCTGTCGAGCTATCTGCAACCAGCAAGAAATCTGCATCGACAGGTAGCACTGACTGCTCAGAAGACCTTGTTTTCACTCTTGATTTTCCCATGACCGACTCAATTGGCTGATGCACAGGAAGAGTAGATGAATGTATAAACATTGTTGACAAATGGAATACATTATGGACAAAAATATGGCACGATACAATTCACATATACGATAACTGGCTAAATAGGATGGCATTGCATGATTCACGTATATGATGCCTGGCTAAAGAAGATGGCATTGCATAATTCCCATATACTCCCTCCATTCCTAAATATTTGTCTTTTTAGAGATTTCAAAGGGACTACCACATACAGATGTATATAGACATATTTTAGAGTGTAGATTCACTCATTTTGTTCCGCATGTAGTCACTTGTTGAAATCTCTAAAAAGACAAATATTTAGGAATGTTGGGAGTATGATATATAAACCAAACAGGTGGCATTCACACAAAGCAAATGTAAACTATGTTGATGACATATAAGATGTATAATGTAAGCAATGCAAGGCGCCATATGCATGATATGACCAACATCAGCATGCCAGGTTAGAGCAAACACCTCAGGTGGTAAACAGCGTGGTCGGCTCCTTCTGAATCCCCATCTGAACAGTTATCTTCCTCTGGAATACAATCGGGAAATGCAGGAGGGGGGGCACTTCACCCACCATGGAGCGGCGTCTGCATGACATTATATTCCCACACAACGGTCTTCTCTTTTTCTCTACATGTTCAGTACGATTGTGTACAATATCTGACATGCATAATAAACAAAATAGTTAGATTTTGTAAGGCCTAAGGGGTGCATGCAAAAATCAAGACTGATGGTAGCAAACGAGTGGATGGATCCAAAACTAATGATAGCAGGTAGATTATAGCTTCAGTTTAAAAAGATAGACAATGGATCATCTATTGTTTGTTGCCCACCCAACATGAACCACATAGAAGACCCTAGATGAACCATATAGTAGACAGATACTATTCATTGCTGGCTCGAGATGAGACCCATGGGCATTTCCAAACTTAATTTTGAACGATAAAGTAGCAAGTAATAATAACCGATGTATAACGTAAGCAAACACGAAAGACTGCGACCTCTCTTCCGGAACTGTGTAGTCCTCAGCTTCATCTGCTCACTCGATGATGGTAATGCAGTTGGCATAGCTGCCGGCAATGGGGAAGATGATCTGAGGCGGCGAAAGAAAGTCTGCGAGGGGATCTCCGCTGCAGTGAACGCTTATGTCGATGGTGCAGCTCAGGTGGGGTGGATGATGGCACGACAGGAGCAGGACATAACACACAGAGTTTTCTTTGACGCCTATCTGAAAATGAAGTAAATCTGTAAGGGCTCCAAAGAATTGGAGGATTCTACTAAATGCTGGGACAGGAAAAACACAGTAATATGATAGGAATGCACGTGCAAAACAGAGCATTTGGAAACATAGGATTTCAGTCAACCTGGGTGTTTGGTTCACATGAATTGGAAGAACACATGAATGGAGAAATGTGGTCAAATTCAAGTCAAACCACGTGAAAACAAAAAAATATAAGAATCTTATTATGCCAGTAATGCAATTAGTTCTGTTCTTCATGCATATTAATTTGAAAAGGACGTCCAAGTGAATAAAATTCCTACATTTTTTCTTTGAAAGAGACCCCAAAGGAAAAAAATCCTCCAGTTTTGCTTTGCTCCACTCCTTCTAACAGATTTGCACGAATAGTAGTTCCATAGCAAAGGACCCCTGAGGGATCGACATGCATGCAGAGTAACAAAGTGATGCGACGAGTGTACAACCTCTTTGGCATAGCCTTGTGGACCTCAGCATCATTTGGTTGGACGTGGAGGATGGTGATGATGCTAGTGTGACTATCGGAGGCGGGGAAGAAGATCCGAGGCCTCTAGAAATGGCACCGAGGGTACTGCTCCGCTGTGATGGACGGTTCCGTCGTTGGAGCAGCTCCGTAAGGTGTACGACGACGAGGCTGAAACAGGACAAGACAGACAACGTTAATCTGAAGTGGGACCCTAATATCATCTACAATAGATGATGTAAAATACATCACCAAAAGTGCTAGATGTAAAACGCATCAGCCGCGCCACGGCCGCTCTGACAGATGCTGTAAGTACTATTCACTCTGAACTTAACTGAAGAAAATGAACTTTACAGTCGAAACTGAATTTTACTGTCGAAACTGATTGAACTAGTAGCAGAGCATTGCAATAGATGTTTAGGGCGTTCGAGCACTAGTAGTAGAGAAACAGTGATCTAAATAAGCAGACGCTCGAGAAGGGAACACACTGGCAGAGAGCAAGTCATGCAGTAGCACCGCGAGCGAGTGCTAAAACTCCTGTAGCTGCCGGAGGTCGTGCAGCAGCTGCAGTAGCACAAGCAAGAGCACGAGCAGAGCAGCAGGATGAACGAAAGCAAGAGCAGTGCAGCAGCGCGACTGACAGCAAGAACAGAGCCGCAGCGCGAGCGAGAGCCGGAGCAGTTGCAGCTAGTGCCGTTGTGGAAGTTGCCGCCGAGGAAGCAACGACATGGGGGAGAGACGCCGTGGATGATGTGGTCGGCGAGGCGCCGTCGATGGAGACCCGCCATGACTGCTCGGTATCGAGCACCAGCAGCCCCGTGAGATCGAATAAAAGATAAAATGCACCAGTGAGTGTAGAACCTCCTTGGTGGCGCGGAGTTGGCCTCGGCTTCATCGGAGGAATTGGTGAGGGTGCTGCGGTTCCGGTGGGGCAGGTCAAGACGGCGCTGTGGGGATTGAGGTGGCGCGATAGACGAGGCGAACGTCGGGGCAGCTCCTTGGAGGTGGAGGACGGGGCAGCTGATCCGGTGGGATGACGAGATCGACAACGGATCCTCATCCGGTGCTGTGGATGAGGGACGGCGAGCTGTTGAAGTGGACGACGTAGTCGGGGAAGAGTCTCCGGCTGGGCGGTGGTCGGGAGGCCGATAGAGGAGCATGGGGTTTCTTGGGTTTTGGCGGCCTCGGTGTATGAATGGGGGGGTGAAGGGAGAGGGGGAGCCAAGCTTAGGGACGCGCTTGTCCGAAATGTAGGGTAAGTTACCAGCGTACCCCCACCGGTTTTGACACCGCGACATGGAGCTTCATTTCTGGCCGAGGGGTAGAAGGGGGATTTCGCGTGTCTGGGCTGCGTGACCGATTTTAGATGATGAGGGAGTTCTCGCGCGCGTCGAGATTTCGGGATAGCAAGGTGCGGCGCGGGTTGAAGAGGCAGGAGTTTCAAAGCAGGTGAGACAAAAGATACTCGAGCTTGAAAATTTCGGGATAACAAGGTGCGGATTCCTTGTTCAGCAGAACAAACTTAATGTGTAAAAAACAATTCATACAAGACACAAGAGAGTCATGTCCCCTTTTACTATATTGCTATAGATGCCATTGAAAAAACTACAAGAAAAATGTAAAAAAAATCGGGAGAACAAGATTACCCCGCACAGTACCAAATCTATTCGCACTTCCCTCAACAACAACAAAAAACAAATCAATTCCCACCAAAAGAAAGAGTAATGTCCCTTTTTATATGATTACAAATGCCAGGATCTCGAATTTCAATTTTTGAATCCATGTTATGTTGAATTCGAATATATCCTTAGGTGACCTTGTGGTTTATAATTGATGTAGTCGTACATTGTGATCTTCCATCATATATGAACATTTTACTCCACCATGTGAACATATATATTGTCGTCTACCGTATGGACTAAATTTCAATCAATTTTCCTTATTTGGATACGATTGTTGTCAAGTTATACAATAATTTAAATATTATCTTGATAACAAAAAACATGCATATAGCAGTAATCATATTTCACTATGAACTACATGTACTATACACTCTCCAATTCAAATATTTGTATCCATTTTATGTTGAATTCAAATCATAGTACATTATTGGTCTAGGTAGCGAGATGTTCGGGATAATCTAAACCCTGTTTTCATATGTATAATTTTTGGCTGAATTGGGACAAGTTTTGGTATAAGCTTCTTGCAAAACCAGAGATTCTCTCAACAAGCCTCGTGGTTCCGAGAGGGAACGTGTCACCTTTGTGTGCGAAACGATATACGCTGCCTTCCCCCTGATTTTCTTTACAGAGGCAACATAGAACTATATGAGTGACCTATTAAAGTTTGGAATTATTTCGGGTTCGTTTGGCCTTTTCATACATTAATTGGGTCTGTAGACTTTTAATGTGCATAGTCTAAATATGAACTGCATGCACATGCTCCAGTGCACCAAAGTTGGTTGAAAAATCACATGTGTGTCCTTGGTTGAATTTCTAGGTCCCATGGAAGAAATGAGAATGATATTCCAACATCTGGGCGTCGTGACTCGGCCAAGAACATCGAGAAACTTAGATTTTAAATTCATGTAAATCCAAAACTCGCCTGGAAATCATGAAACTTGGCATGGTGTCATGTCATGGTAATAACATGTTGTGGTAAAAAATGGGCCGATTTGGAAGCTCGTGGTTCTAAGAGGGAACGTGCCACCTTTGAGTGTGAAACGATATACGTTGCCCCCCTTGAGTTTCTTAACAAAGGCAACATAGAACTACATGAGTGCCCTGTTAAATTTTGGAATTAGTACGGGTTCGTTTGTCGTTTTTATACATTAATTGAGTTTCTGGTCATTTAATGTGCATAGGTCAAATTTGAACTACAAGCACATGCTCTTGTCCACCAAAGTTGGTTGAAAAATCACATTTGTGTCCTCAGGTGAATTTCTAGGTCCCATGCAAGAAATGAGAATAAAATTAAAACATCTGGGCATCGTGGCTTGGCCGAGAACATTGAGAAACTTGGTTTTAAAATTCCTGTAAATCCAAAACACATCTGAAAATCATGAAACTTGGCATGGGTGTCATGTCATGGTACTACCATGCTGTGGTAAAAAAAATGGCCAAATAGGAACAGATTTTGGTATAAGCTTCTTGCAAACCAAAGCTTCTCTCAAGAAGGCTCGTGATTCTGAGAGGGAACGTGCCACCTTTGATTGCTAAATGATATACGCTATCCCCCCTTGAGTTTATTTACAAAGGCAACATAGAACTACATGAGTGCCCTGTTAAAATTTGGAATTATTACGGCTTCGTTTGGCCTTATTTACACATTAATTGAGTTTTTGGTCATTTAATGTGCATGATTCAAATTTGAACTACAAGCGCATGCTCCCGTGCACCAAAGTTGGTTGAAAAATCACAATTGTGTCCTCGAGTGAATTTCTAGGTCCCCTGCAGAAAATGAGAATAAAATTCAAACATCTGGGCATCGTGGCTCGGTCGAGAACATTGAGGAACTTGGTTTTAAAATCATGAAACTTGGCATGGTGTCATGTCATGGTAGTACCATGCAGTGGTAAAAAAATTGTCCGAATAGGAACAAATTTTGGTATAAGCTTCTGGCAAATCGGAGCTTCTCTCAAGAAGGCTCGTGGTTCTGGGAGGGAACGTGTCACCTTTGTGTGGATAATTCAAATTTGAAATACAAGCACATGTTCCAGTGCACCAAAGTTGGTTGAAAAATCATATGTGTGTCCTCGGGTAAATTTCTAGGTTCCATGCAAGAAATGGGATTGAAATTCAAAATTCTTGGTGTCGTGGCTGGGTTGGAAACATTGAGAAACTTAGTTTTTTAATTCCTGTAAATCCAAAACACGCATGAAAATAATGAAACTTGGCTTGGTGCCTTGACATGGTACCAACATGTTGTAATAATTTTGTAGTCCAATTTGCGAAGGCGCACACATTAACAATCAACAAAGTCATTTTGGAACAAGTGTTGTCACGTTACAATCGGAAACACAAGTATTATTGAAACCATGGGCGTTACATTTACTATTACCATTTACGTGCCGCCACGCGTCCCCATTTTTTATTAGCTAGGAGGCGTCGTGCAGGGTAGCTATTTGAGTACGAGAGCGTGCAATCAGACACCTGCGCGTGCTTATCGGGAGGAGAGCCCTTTGACCTCCATCTTCCGTCCACCTCTCTCCCAAGGTATCCATTAATGTCGCCCGAGCCTCTATTTAATGGCATGGCTATGTCTCACTTGACTGAGATTTAAGAGAGAAAAAGGAAAATCTGAAAGCACGGATCTTGATGTAAGAACAGACAGACCTATATAGCATCTACTGCGACTTATAGCAAGACTGATGAATATATAAGGACGATTAATTGTCTTACATAATTAGAAAGATAACTAAAAAAGTCACATGCGGCTACGCCTGAAATACACAAGGGAAAAAGAAGAAGGAAGACAAGGATCTGGCTCGCTAATCTCTACTTTCTTGGTGCGTTGCTGTAGACCGCGGGAACTAGTCTCCGTGGCGAGCAGCGATGATCTCTTTCGTGTCCTCAAGATGCTGCTTGAGAACATCCACGGATTCCTCCACCAGCCTTTGGCGCTCGTTGTGGAGCATGTCATTCTCGTCCATAAGTTTCTTGACGATGACGCCGGTCCTCTTCAATAAGGCACTGGTCTCCTCCTGCTGGTCTGCACTTCAGACGATCTTCGCCCTCAGCAGGTCGCGCTCGGCCCGGAGCCTCTCATTGCCCTCCCTTAGTTGCCGGATGATGCCGGTAGCCTGTTCAAACAAGGCTTTCATGTCATCCTGCAACCTCGCCCAGCCGGAGATCTGATCCATCTGGCTATGGACGACCGCATGCATGCGCCTGTAACAGTCGTAGCCTGCCCCTCGAGAAATTTTCCCAAGCCGCCGCGGGTGCGGCGGGACATCTCTGTTGCATTCGCGGCGCGGCGGGACATCTCTGCTGCTTCCGCGGTGAGGCCGGACCAGTCTGCTGCATCGGCGGTGCGGCGGAACCTCCGTGCTGCTTCAGCGGCGCGGCGGGACCTCTGTGCTACTACTTCCACACGGCAGGACATGTCGGCTGCTCTCGCAACGAGGCGGGACATCTCTCGTGCTTCCGCTTCCATGCTCGCCTCTCCCTGGTGGCAATCTCTCGACCCAAAACTCACACTGGCCATGGCAGACGCAAGGGAAGGATGCTGAAAGACTTGTTTGTTTTTGTGGATGAGGAGTTGAGAAGGAATGTGCAGTCATCTTGGCATACTAGTATTTATAACCAAGTATGAATACGCTCCTAACTGGGAAACCGTTTAGGTTGTGATCGGTGTGAACAGGTTTGCAACTCAATATAGCTTGGTACTAATATGCTCCTAAGTGGGAAACTGTTTAGATTGTGATCGGTGTGAACAGGTTTGCAATTCAATATAGCATGGAGTAATTTGGAATGTGACGAGACGCAAGCTCAAAATTTATTGACGGTTCTAGTTTCGAAGTGCGACACTATTCCCGGATGGAGTAGTTCTTTTTCTACTGCTGTGTACGTGCAATCACTGGCACCGTCGTATACATATCTTACGGTTAATGGGGTGTTCGACAGGAATAGCCGCGTGGTGACTTCTAGGCTAGTCTTTTTTTAGACGCATTAAACCTATCTCTCGGGACTTCTCGCACGCACCATCGTGCCACCCACAAAAACTTGTACTCTGAGTTTAGTACGTTATACAGGAAGTATGTTATATAGGAAGAGAAGAGGTGCACGCACGCACTCGTCCTCTCACACATGCGTCTGTTTTTTCTTGAAAAGGAGGATGATGACCCACGGCCTCTGCATCTGGGAGTCACACATGCATCTGTAGCTACGAATTGTAGTGTTCTCAACCATCCGATTGGCTCTATCATGGATGTACCTATATACTAAAACATGTCTAGATACATCTATATTTTGACAAATGGAAGGCATGTATTGTGGAACGGAGGGAGTGCTTGTCATCAAAATGGATAAAAAGGGACGTATCTAGAACTAAAATACGTCTACATACATCTCCTTTTATCCATTTTGATGACAAGTAGTACTTCTTACCCAAAGGAACTTTATATCCAACAGACACAAAATATCCGTTCGACTATTGGAAATTACTGATCTGATGTCGAAGTAATTGCTGCATCGCCACCAAAACCCACCATTTCTTAAGCTAAAGTAGACCGAGGTAATCCCTATATTAGCATATTACTAAGATAAACAGAAGGCACTGTAGAAACATTTAGGACGTGAGCTTGTCAATCTGAATGTGGAGGGACGCCAGCTTAGCCCCGGCCAGCAGCTTGGGCGGAACTGTGAAGAAGGTCAGCTCTTGCACGTCGACGTTGCCGGGATCCTTGCTGCTTGTCACCTCCATTTCCACCTTGACAGTGTCGGTCGTGCCTTTGGGCTCCACCAGCGGGCCGTTCGCCCACAGCTTGGCCACGTAGTGCGACAGTGGGGACGCCCCCGCTCTGATGCAGATGACCGACATGACAATAGGTGCGCCGATGTCGAGCACGCCACCAACCAAGAAAAAAACAAGGCCGTCCTCCTTCGTGAATAGCAAGAACCGTGGCTCCGACAGTGGCACTTGCAGCTGGAGCACCTTGCCGTACTGGATCCTGTGCATAGGCATGGGATGCGCGGTGCTGATGTGGTGGTAGAGCGCCGGCGGTGGGCCTTCATAGCCGCAGACGGGCACGGGGCATTTGCAGGGTGCTAGCGGACACACGCTTTGGTGATCGGCGAGCTTGTGGTAAGTGATGTAGAGCCCACAGCCTTCGTGCGGGCACTCCACCCTCACCGACGAAAGGACGGAGTCCACCGCCGTGTTCTGCATGTCGAAGCCACCGCTGCGCTCGCACTTCTGGCACTGCCGCTGGTTCCCGGGGCGCTCGATGCAGCAGTCCACGCAGGCCAGGTGCCCTCCCTTGCACTGCAGAAATCAATCGAACAACACATCAATCAAGAAACATGCACCTTGCTCAATCAGCCAAACTGATGAGGTGTATTCAAACCTCATACACTGGAGGCGTCAAGGGGCGAAGGCACAAGGGGTAGTGGAGCACGGTGAGGTCCATCAAGACCTTAGAGAGCTCCTTCATCGGGTCCTGTTCGGTCTGCATGATCTCGCCCTCCTCGCTCACAACCATCTCTCGACTTGGGTCGGGGCATTACAAAGCTTTACCGTCACATATTTTATACTACTTCAAGGTGCATTAAATCAACACATGCAAGTATCAAAAGGAGATTCACGACATGCATGCATGTGGTGTAATTAATGCACCGGTAAACGCAAATTATTGAAATATATCGAGTGCACTGCTTTGATGTGTCGCGCAACTCGTACATCAACGAGAAGTTTGATTATCCTCTCCCTCGCGGACTTAACTGCACCTGCCTTTGGCTGTATGACAGGTTGGCCACCCACCTGTCGGGCCCACCTGTCATACACGCAAAGGCAGGAGCGTCCCTCCCTCGACCATGAGCGTGGTGGCTGGCAAGACTAGGAGAAGCTTTCGCTACATGCTCTCCCTCCCGCACGCGGTGGACATGCAGCAATTCAATCAGTGCCAGATGGCGAGAAGCGTACTGTAGTACTCCTCCAGTGCAGTAGTACTCCATCATTGTTCGACCTACCGAAGAGGCGAAGAGCCAAGCACAGCCCGGACGCTCGTGTGGCAGTTTCATGTGTAGAGTAGTCTAGGATAGCATGTACCGTGTCTGTAAGCTTAAAATCGTTGTGGTCGGCTCCATGCTATGTGGCCGTCTCGAAGTTTTAAAAAAATATTAAAATAGTCTTCTGTCCCTACCTGTCACCCTGGTGATTGTAGTATGCACGCTCATCTGGTCAAGATAGGAATATATATTTTAATTTGTTTTTTTTTCAAAAAGGGGGGACTCCCCGGCCTCTGCATCAGAACGACGCATACGGCCACATATATTTTAATTTGTGGTGGGTAAATGTTAGAGGTTGCATCAAATATATTGTACACTTCGGGTCTTTCAGCCAAGTTTACAGGCAAGCATGTGGGGCCAGTGCTATGATGTGTCGCGTGAACTCGTACAACGAGAAGAAGCTTGATTTTACTACTACACGCCTTCTCCCTCGCCCATGCGGGCGGTTGCTCGCAAACGAGGACAGGCTTTTGCTTAGTAGTACTTCTACAACAAGCTATCCGTCCCGCTCACGGTGGACGGACATGCAACAGTGGATTCGACACTTTAGAAGCAGTAGTAGTAACATCATTGTTCGTCTTCTCGAAGAGGCGAAGAGCCAAGCGCAAACCGAACTTTGCACTTGCGAACATTGGAGCACGCATATAGCCAGGCTCTTGCATGAGACAAAATTGCTATTTGAGCCCACTATTATACTAGTACATACAACTACTTGCTAGTATAGCCCTGTAAACCAGAAAGGAGTATTTGCCCTTCTAGAGATTTCAACAAGTGACTAGACTACACTGAGATGGAGTACATATGGAGCAAAATGAGTGAATCTGCACCGTAAATAAATACGTATTGTTTTCCTCTCCGAGGTGCACAATATTGAGTATACTAACTAGTCTCTTTTTGACACGCATTTACGTTTTTTTGACACAGTACAGACGCAAGCGCTCATATACACGCGCATACACTCACCCCTATGAACGCACACACGAACGGCACTATCATCTTGAAATTTATGAAGTCACCATAGGCACCTCTTCGTCGATGGGTCCATAGGTGCTTGAATGCCAAGGAGGGAGAGGGTAGCTGTTCCCGAGACGTTGAACGGTCAATGATGCATCCTCAATTACATGCAGAGGGAATTAATTGGAGAAGCAGAATAGAGCCAGCACGATGTGTATGCAACAGAGTTTGGACTCTCATATAATAAAGGCGCCCCACCACTCCAATCCATCTACTCCCAAGTCTCTGCACAACACTGCTCACTCCAATCCAAGACCAAGTGACCAGAAGCCACAAGCACCTATGGAGGCGATAGACGCGAGCGGCAGTCGGCTGTGCTAAATCATCCAAGGCACCGGCATACGGCCCCGCACCGTGCAACGTTTCCAGATGGTGCTGGCGACCACCAGCATCGTAGCCCTCGCCGACGCTGGCTTCGCCTCTCGCATGGACGACCTGATGGTCAACTCCATCCGCAAGTTCACCGCCATCAAGAAGCGCGCGGATGACCTTGCCGTACTGCTCCAGCCGGCGCGCCCAGGCTCCTCATTGCCTGCCACCCTCATTGGCCTCCATGGTGATGAACTCTTTCAAGCCCTGGTGGCCCTCCAGGTGCCGAAGGTCGCGACGAAGAATGTGCACCTCGAGCCCGCGCTCGCCGCGCAGCGCCTCGCCATACAAGAAATCGTCGACCTGCACATCCACGTCTACGAGGAAATCGTCTACATAGGCCACTACAAGGTAAGCGAGGACAAAAAGACATTGGCCTTCTTCCAGTGGCTGGAATCTTTGGAAGCCATTGTTCAGAAGCACGTCAACCTGGCCACGAAAGCTGCTACTACTTAGGCGCCGTTCGGTGGGCCGGCGCCCTGAGTCGAGGAGGTGGACGTCATCGATGGATGCATCTCTTCTTCTTGCCTCCTGTAACCAGCACTGCATCGCCTCGTGGCCTTAATGTTTTATTAGTATAGTACTCCCTCCGTTCCCAAATATAAGTCTTTCTAAAGAATCTAGCAAGTGATTACTACATACGAAGCAAAATGAGTGAATCTACACTCTAAACTATGTCTACATACATCTGTATGATGTATTCCATTTGAAATAGTAACTAAAAAGGCTTATATTTTGGAACGGAGGTAGTATATGGCACTTTTATTCCAGTCGTAACGTTTTCACTGTGAGGTGGGGCCGCAGTTGAGCAAACCCACCCCGCCCACTGGGAGTCGGCCGAGTTTAGAATTAGAAGAGAGAAACGAGGGAGGAGAGCTAGCTGTAGCACGGCCGCTGTTGTCAGATGGGACTCGTGTTTATAGAATAGGAGTACTGAGCACTCGTGCCTCTTTTTTATGAGGGAAAAATTAGTCGTATGTCTAGTACCACTAGTTGGGTGCGTGCAACCTATAGCTGTCATCACTTTAGGTCTCCTTTTCAAACCACAGCTACACTTCACAGTATATATTTTTTCATGCATTTATCCTCCTATATGTACTCCTAGGCTATTTCCACGCGCTCCCATTTGCCGACATGTGGGACATAGAGCATCTGGGTCGTAGTGTATGCACGACTCGGAGCATATGCCGGGGCACTTTACATTTTAGACCTCACGAATTACATGCAAACCCCCCACAGAAGAATAAATAAATGAATGAATTACTACATGAAACCGGACTATTTTCATAGAAACCGGAGCACGTTCATTAAATTTTGGACATAACAGGTTTATAAAAAATGACCGGACCTAAACCAGTCTAAGGGCCTCTTTGATTTTTCCCGCAAAAGAAGGGCCTCTTTGATTCGCAGGATACTGGAAACACAGGAATGGGGAAAGTATGATGGTGATTAACCGAAGAGGTGTATGGATGGCAGGGTTAGATTGACAATAAATGCTCTTTCTCAATCATTTGACTACTTTGGACCCTATTTCCTATCGTATTTGGTGTGGCCGGCTCTTCTTTGTCCTCCTACCGCTCACAATTGACATAAACGAACCATCTTTACAAATCAAGCATGCAAAACATGATAATTTTTACATTGTCCATACAAATGAGATATCTCGCTTAAACATACAAGTCGTCAATCAAGCTTCACAAAAAAACACTTCATGAAACAAAGCATTAGCTAACTCATCACGGAAGTCATTCACGATAGGTAGGGAGCCCGGAGCCCCTCATGTACCGAGGGAGGAGCTCTCCATCGTCGCTCTGGAGGAAGGCTCTGTAGAGCCCAAGCTCCGGGAACCCCTCCGACGCCGGCCCTTGCGAGTTCAGGTCGACACAGGCATGGGTAGCAGGGCCGCTTGCCGCCAACTGGGAACTTAATCGTTGGGCCTCTAGAAATAATGCAAGCCTGTAACTAAAATACCTAGAAAGGTGAACTAAATCTTTGGGCCTCTAGAAATAATGCAAGCCTGAAACTGAAATACCTAGAAAGGTGAACTGAATCTTTGGGCCTCTAGATATAATGCAAGCCTGAAACTGAAATACCTAGAAAGGTGAACTGAATCTTTGGACCTCTAGAAATAATGCAAGTCTGAAACTGAAATACCTAGAAAGGTGAACTAAATCTTTGGGCCTCTAGAAAGATTTATTACCTCCTCAAGCAGCATCAAACAATTCCATGCATGCACCACAAATCTATACCAAGTTTGATCAGGATCTACTTTTCCAAATCAGAATTAGCGCTAGAGCAAGCAAGATAAATGATATGGCCGTGAGACAGAGAAGGAACGAACAAACTCACCCCTCTCGCGATCTCCCTGGTAGATGCACCGCTGCCACACACGACAGAGGGAGAAAATGACTGGTGAAGGGGGAGCGGGGTGACCTTCGAAGGCCGGAGGGAGAGGACGGCCGAAGTAGGGCGGCGGAGGCCGGAAGGAGAGGGCGGTCGGAGGAGAGAAAGGGCGAGCGGCGCTTGGGCGGGTGGCCTTATGGGGAACAGAGAGGAGTCGTGCGAGAGGGGGGGAGCGATCTGGTGCGGGCAGGGGAGATTTTTTAGTTCTCTTTTAGTGGGCCCAAGGATAACTAACCCAATTAGAACCTCTCCACCGGGCTAGTTTTTTTGAGCTAGGTTAGAGCAAACTAGCTCAAACTAACCCCTCTTGTTTCGATAATTTGAAGCTATTTCGACCCAAACTAGCTCTAACTTAGGGATCCAAACAAAGAGGAGTGTTACTGTACATGGTACCGTGTGGACCGTAACACATTGTTTTTTATGGCCATATCACCACATTGTTTTCTACTGCTGGTTCACTAGGCTACCGTGGTTCGCACTGCTGGTTCACTGGGCTGCCGTGGTTCACACTGCTGGTTCATTAGGCTGCCGTGGTTCGCACTCCTCCGACCTGAGTAGTAGTAGTACTAGTATATACCGCATCATTCTTTTCTCCTTCTTACTACTCCGACATGTGGGAGAGCCAGCATCCGGGTGGACGTGTCATGCACCATATTAGAGCACGGAATGGAAGGGGGCATCACCCCGGTCGGAGCGCCAGTAATTCATGACTATAGTGAGTGGTCATATCACAAGTCTTTCCAGCAGTAATGCGCCGTCAAATCACACAGCCCGACCTTTCTAGCAGTATGTTTGAGAATCCGCCACTTGCTCACCCTCCTCGCCTCTGTGTCAAACCGCCTACCCGAAAACTGCCGCGCGTATTGCCCGAGAAAAGCCCCTCCCTCAACTTTTAACTACGCGAAAATAGTTCGAGCTTGTACGTTCTATATAAATATAGTACTTACTGTATGTTTATTCACCCGTGGGGTTGTTCAATGAATGGAGGGCGCGGGGAGCACAAGTGAACAATACTAGTACTACTAGTAGTAAGTAGGAGTCGTACAGTAGTCACCTTAAATAGAGAGTTTCTTTTCTTTAATGCCACATACACAAATTGAAACGCTTGTTGTGGAGAGAAAAAGATAATCGCTCCACTATATATGTACGCAGGGGCCTGAGCGCTTGCTTTACTAGGGTAGCTCTCTTCATTCTCTCATCCTCTCTAGATATAAACAAGACAGCAGTAGCGACATTTTCTCTCTCCTCACTGTTGGTCACAGATCTGACCGGATCCCTTCGGCCGGTGTGTGTAGAGGACTAAAAGGTGCATCGTTCACGCGGTCATCGCCGCCGATGGAGGAAAGCCATAGCTGCCGGAGGGGTCTGATCCTCTGCCCGTGCCGTTCTCTCCGACACAGCCGACTCAGGAGGTCCTCCGACCCTTCTTCCTCCCTGCCGTATTGTCCGCAGATCCGACCTGCCGCCACCGACATCCCGGCGACCCTCAGGTATAAGTTCTTCGAAAGCGGCCTTGCTCTACTGCCCCAGCTCCCCACGTGTCTGCATGTGCATCTTTTTCTACTCCCATCAGCTCTTCCAAAGCCAGCTAAATTTTTAGTATTATTAGAGGTAAAGCTACTTCATGCATTCGAATCTAGGGCTTTGTTCAAACAATGAAGAAAGGGGGGAAAGGTGTAGCATGAATCTATGACTTGATTCAAATAGAAATAATATGGTGAAAGTAGTAGAGATCGGATACCCAACCGGTCTCTTGGTTGAAAAGGGAAATAATGGGAAAACGCAGTACAAACTGGAAAGGAACAAATCTATTATTGGTTGAAAAAAGGATAGAGAGTGGCGGCTGGTGGAAAAGTCAACAGAGTATGTCCAGGATTAGATTTGCTGCCATCACATAGTAAAAGGTCTCCAAGATTAGATTTGCTGCCCTCACATAGTAAAAAGTCTCAGGATTAGATTTGCTGCCCTCACATAGTAAAAGGTCTTCAGGATTAGATTTGCTGCCCTCACATAGTAAAAGGTCTCCAGGATTAGATTTGCTGCCCTCACAAAAAGGTCTCCAGGATTAGATTTGCTGCCCACACATAGTACAAGGTCTCCAGGATTAGGTTTGCTGCCCTCACATAGCATGAACAAACTCGGCATCACCACTTTATGCCTCCTTGTAGGTACATTGTGCTGATGCGTCCACTGTCGCATATCCTTATACCAACCTTTTGCTGTTGTTAATGTAAGGGCGCATGTAAAATGAAGCGATCACACTGTTACCTTAGGGACATGTCTAACTAGTGCTATTATTAATCTAATGCCTCCAGTGATAAGATGCAATTAAACTGTGTTACAAATGTCACTCCTGTTGTTTTCCCCAGTATGATAAGTAAGTTGCTCCTTTACGCTGCTGAGTGTCCTGGTGTCCCCATGGTACCATGCCCTTAAACAAACTCTTTAGCTTCTGTTGATTTACTGTGTGAGGTAAACAAGCAATGCCACCATTAAAGTAATCCCATATTTGAGGAATCTCATTGTTGATCATTATGCTTTTGGTAACATGAAGCATCGCTGACAATTTAAAATTTCTACCGTCCTTGCGTGATTGCCATGAACATAATTAAGATGCTTCTTTTCATTTTGTATATGTTTTGTATATTCTTATTGACCAACAACTGTTTACTTTCTATCTTTTTGTGCAGATAGGGATATCCATTTCACCTTGTTGCTATTGTGACCTTTTGGTGAACTGCACAAAACACTTTTTTTTGGAATGAGTGTCTTGTGCAGTTCAACTAAAATGTCACGTGGGCAACATCTCTCAATTTTGGTGGAACTGCACAAAATGGTGATTGGAATTTCCAAAATCTCTGTCAAGTTCTGCTGGTATTCTCGTGCAACATTTTATTAGCCTTTGCAAGATGGAGCCGTCACTATCACCACAATGGCACTTTATTTTAGTGGCACATTTTATTAGCCTTTGCAAGAAAATTATAGTTGCACCTTACATGAGCCGGAAAGCCAACCTTAATGTTCCTCAATTTTAGTGCAACTACTAAAGAAGAACTTGCCAGCTCATGAGAGCAAGTACTTCTTGCTAGCTGAATGATGCTATCTTTGCTTCATTTTAGGTGAACTGCAGAAAAAGGCGCATGAATTGAATCATGGAACTCCAGGCAGACCTCATCCTAGTGGAGCTGCAGGTTGAGTTCAAGGAGGCCACTATTAAAGCGAAATCATGCTCTCCTTGTTTGTGTTGTGCAAATAGGAATACTCAACTACAGATGTTGTGACGGTCAAGAGCATTCGCCAAGTTCTTCGATTGTATGACATGGCTAGCCAAGATGGATTTAATCGCGATATTCACTTTATCAAAAGGCTCTAATGGGTTGGTTCTGAATCTTGCAAGCTAGGAATCAATGAGATGTGTAGGCATCTTTGTTGTACTTATTATTTGAATCTTATTTGTTGGTTCTGAATCTTGCAAGCGGGGAATCAATGAGATGTGTAGGCATCTTTGTTGTACTTATTATTTGGATCTTATTTGTTGGTTCTGAATCTTGCAAGCTAGGAATCAATGAGATGTGTAGGCATCTTTGTTGTACTTATTATTTGGATCTTATTTGTTGGTTCTGAATCTTGCAAACTGGGAAACACGGCATGATGATGCAGAGGACAACAACCATAACAAACAGTTCAAACTTGGTAGTATTATCTTTGTGAAAGTGCGAGAAATGTGCTGATCGTGTGCGTCCTAAGAATAATAATTCTAATTGTTGTGCATGTTGATGCTGTGGCACTGATAGAACGAGCCAATGCATTCTTTGTTTTAATTATAAATTTCTATTAAAGCTAATTAAATTTAAGTAAAGTGACCACTAACTCCTGTTATTACAGTACCAATACAGAGCCGCTCATGAACCGACGCGTGGCCGGAGTAGGTTTCTTAATGGAGGCGTTTGAATGCGCCGAGGGTGCATCTTCTGCCGGGCGTGCACCAGACGAGGGAGGGGTAGTAACTGTTGTCGCCTGTACACACTCAGCTTACTATTGAATCCAGTTCCCCAAGAGCTGAAAAATGAACTGCTGCCGCCGCCTAGACACTCGTTCACTTGAAGAGACTCCAATTGCGATCCGAGGGGTGAGCCTGCTGGATATGGACTTCAGTAAGGAGTTCCCCTTTGAGTTCGCCGTTTAGTCCTATGGTTGCACCAAGTTGAATGTGATGTACACCAACGATCCGTCTCGGTGAAGCTCTGCCTCGCCTCAGTCCTATGGCTGCACTAGGTTCTGGAGCATTCACCCGTTTCATCGGTTGCGCCGACTGCACCTTCGCTATGGTGGAGAGAAGGAAGAACGCGATTCGGCCATCTGGTGCAACAAGCTTGTTGACATCTAGAATCAATACAAGATCATCAGCAACGGGCAGGAGAAGGACTCCGTGGTTGACCTCGCCGAGACCATCATCAACCCCTGATATGCTAACATGAAAGAAGACAACGATACCAAGGACCTGAACACGTGGGAGGTACGTCTGAATCTAGCCTACATAACCTATGCGGCCAAGGACGCATACGCATGCTACGACATGTACAGGCAGATCTTGGACATGAGGGCGTGTCTACTTCCCATAACCGACGAGTACACGGACAGCCGCGACGTCATGATCAAGCGTGTCTATTTCTTTTAAGAACCCATTAACCTGATTGCTTTTTTAGTGGCTATTTGCTTATGTATGTAACTAGTTCACTTGTCCGTTAAAAAAACTAGTTCACCCGGCTGCCGCGCTTTGAATCTCCTTCCTCCCAACATATTCCCCTCCTCAGGTGGACCCAACAGGTCTCTGAATTTTCTCCCACTTTCTTTTTCGATGTAAACTGAGTTTTCTCCCAGTACTTTTCCCTAGAACCAACTCAACTGTCCCACATCTAGCCTAAAAAATAATACTACCCCACGTACTATTAACTCATCAAATTTAAATGATATTTTATTTCGTAAGTTGAAAGTTCTTACAAAATAATAATAATAATTGTTTATATAAAACTTGGCAAGTTAACTCCTAGTGATTGCGTACATAAGCTTGCAAAGATTTTACTGACCAATGTAGTAATAGACGTGCAATCATGTGTTTATGTTTTTATAACATTTCTCCGTCTAGCCCAACATGATATTTTTACCCAGCCCAGCAAGTTCGTGGATTTCGATAAAAATGCAAATGGGATTTAAACGGGTTGCATAGATGCTACTTCATTGTTTCACCCAGCCCACCAAATGGACTAAAAAACAAATAGACTGGCTGACATGTGGGCCAGTAGGTCGAAGCCTAAGAAGGCGTTGGATTTACATCCAACGGCCGACATTCTTCTCCAATCTCTCGTCTTCTTCACCCAGCGCTGCCGGGACCTCTTGCTCCAGCCTTCGGCGTCCAGCGGTGTTGTTTTGCGCTCCTCAGCGAAATGCTACCCCGCTGACGGCCAGGCCATCCCTCCACTCCGCACCTCCATTTATTCTCTGTCGAGTGTAGGCCCACCCCGCACCCAAACCAGTCAAGTTTCCCACTCCTCTCCGTCTGCGACTCCACTGCCGCGTCTTCCCCATCTCCGGGTCGTTCCAATCTGGGGCGTCGCCGTCGTCCACCGCCTCGGTGCACTCAGTGCAGCGTGGTTAACATACGAGAGTCATTGGAAGAGGACTGTATGTGGAGAGCCTGACGGCTGGGACCCACGAGGTCCATGGTCGCACGCAAGGAAAGTTCCTCCTTATTATGCACTGTAATGGACTGTACGTGGGAAGGGCTTGTGTATTTCGCGAAAAAAACATTCCCCCCGCTGACAGGTCGGACCCACCAGCTATATCTTCGCACGCAAGGAAGTGCCTCCTTATTACGCACAAAAAATGAATACCCCCTGCTAGCTGGGACCCACCATAGTGGGTGGCTGACTTGTGGGCCTACTAAGTTGACAAGGGCGGAGGGCTTTGTCAACTTAGTCAATATGAACGATTCTAGCTCTAGTGACCGTGCGATGTCCATCCAACGGCCATGGTGCCTCTTCAACCTCTGGTCTTCTTGCTCCAGCCGCGCAAAGCAGCGCCGGTCGTGCCGCGTGCTCCTGCCTCTTGTGGCCGGCTATGATGCCGCGGAGGCCTCACCGCCCCCTAGTACTCCCATCGCTGGCCTAGGGCATCCCTCTACTCACCCACACCCCCTGTTATTCTGCGGCGACGACAGCCTCATGCCACAGCTGAACCAGTGAACCCTCGTACTCCTCTCCGTGTGGGCATCCACTGCCGCGTCTTCCCCGGCTCCCTGTCGTCCCCTTCCTAGGCCTCGCCATCTTCCACCGCCTTGGTGCTCTCGGCGCGGTGTGGTCAATGTGGTCAACGACCGACTTCCATCGGAAGAGTACTGTACGTGGAGAGGCTGACAGCTGGGTCCACGACCGCAGCTGGGTCCATGGCCACAGCCCAGTTTTTTTGTGATTTGCCAAGAAATCGCTTTATAGGGCCTGTTGGGCTGCAAATCTTTCAAGACGAGGAGAGCTTCATTCAGCTGGCCGAGAAAATGGCCTATCAGTAATGAGAAATGGGTTGTACATTTTTAAAACACATCAAACCGACAATTAGTTTCAAATATCTTTTGTTCATTTTGAGATTTTAAATTGCATTTATTTTTATGCGTGGACAATTTGTTGGATTTTATATTGATACACATTTATTTTTAAAATCATTTTGAATGTGACTCGAAATTTCGGGATTAAAAATAGTTTGGACCGCACCGAAATATGCAAAATTTCGTATAATTTTTTAACCATGGACAATATGGGCTGTAATGCTAACAAAAAGAATATGGGCTCCAAAAAAACCCTTAAGAATTAGCAAATGGGCTGTAAATTATTAGAAATAATGGCAGATGGGTTGTATGCTGTTTTCCACAGATTTGAGGCTTTCCTAAAAAAAGGTTGACGCACAAGCAGTGACTGTTGGATTTCCATTCAACAGCCGTCGTGCTTCTTCAATCTCTGCTCTTCCTGCTCCAGCCGCTCAAACAAGTGCCGGCGGGACTGCCTGCTCCCTCCTCCCAGCGGGCGGCTATGCTGCCGTGCAGGCCTCACCGCCACACCGTACTCCCATCGCTGGCCTAATCATCCCTCTACTCACCCACACCTGCTGTTATTCTCGGGCGACGGTAGACGAACCAGTAAACCCTCGTACAGTCGTACTCCCCTCCACGTGGCAAACAACTGCCGAGTCTTCCCTGCCTCCGTATCGTTCCCTTCCTAGGCCTCACCGCCGTCCACTGCCCTGGTGCTCTCGGCGCGGCCTGGTCAACACCGTCAACGACCGACATGCATCTAAAGTGGACTGTACATGGAGAGGCTGACAGCTGGGTCCACGGCCGCACGCAAGGAAATGCCTCCTTATTACGCGCAAAATAATGATTCCTCCACCTGACATCTGGGACCCACCGAAAGGGCCTCTGTATTTCGTGAAAAAAAATGTTACCACCGCTGACAGCTTGGACCCACCAGCTATATCTTCGCACGCAAGGAAGTGCCTCCTTATTACGCACAAAAAATTGAATACTCCCCCTGCTTGCTGGGACCCAGTATAGTGGCAGGCTGACTTGTGGGTCTACTAAGTTGACGGGGATGGAGGGCTTTGTCAACTTAGTCAATACTCCAGTGACCGTACGATGTCCATCCAACGGCCGTAGTGCTTCTTCAACCTCTGGTCTTCGTGATCCATCCGCCCAAAGCAGCGCCGATCGTGCCGCATGCTCCTGCATCCCATGGCTGGCTGTGATACCGCGGAGGCCTCACCGCCCCCTAGTACTCCCACCGCTGGACAGGCCATCCCTCTACTCACCCACACCCCCTGTTATTCTGCGGCGACGGCAGCCTCACACTGCAGCCGAACCAGTGAACCCTCGTACTCCTCTTCACGTGGGCATCCACTGTTGCATCTTCCCCGGCTCCGCGTCGTCCCCTTCCTAGGCCTCGCCATCATCCACCGCCCTGGTGCTCTCGGCGCGACGTGGTCAATGTGGTCAACGACCGACTTCCATCGGAAGAGTACTATGCGTAGAGAGGCTGACAGCTGGGTCCACGGCGGCCGCAAGGAAGTGCCTCCTTATTACGCGCAAAATAATTATTCCTCCACATGACAGCAGGGACCCACCGGACGGGCCACCGTATTTTGCAAAAAACATGATTCCCCCCTGACTGCTGGGACCCACCAACTACACCTTCGCACGCAAGGAAGTGCGTCTGGGCAAAAAAATATTCACCCCCCTGACTGCTGGGACCCCCCAGCTACATCTTCGCACGCACGGAAGTGCCTGACATTCGGGACCCACCTGGTCGAAGCGTACGTAGCGTTGTCATTCTGGTCGCGAATGTGTACGTACATACTGGTGGATCTAGAGGCGGGCACGTGTCGTAGTAGAGGCGCGTACGTGTCGTAGTAGAGGCGCGCACGTAGTATGTACACGTATGTACATCAACCAATGTGCAAGAAAGAAAATACGGCCACGTATGTGTACATACGGGCGGGGTCTCGAACGCCTACTCGCGCATACGTACGGCCAGGGCTCGTGTACATGGCTGGGTCGGAATGGAGAAACAACATCGTCGTCATGTTCATGGGGAGCCAACCGGCTGGGTTGGAACGGAATGCGTCATCGTGTTCATCGGGAGGGCTTGGACAGAACAGGCGATGGAAACGAGGCCTGGCGTACCGCAGAACGGAGGAAACGGCCTTCAGTTCGACCGGCCACGTTCGAAACGGGATCCTGTTTATCAGGAGGGGTCTGGCGTACCGCAAAATGGAGGAAACGGACCTCCTACGGTCGAAATGCGGGTCCTGTTCATCTGGAGGGGTGTGGCGTACCGCTAAACGGACGAAACAGACTTGTGTTGGAACGCTACGGTCGAAATGGGGGTCCTGTTCATCGGGAGGGGTGTGGCGTACCGCAAAACTGGACTCCACAGGATACTCTTCATCTCCACTGTCGACCTCCTCCAGCCTCCAGGGGCTACCGTCGACCTCGTCCAGCCTCCACGGGCACCTGTTCATCCAGCCTCCACCGCGCGCTACTCCATTGGCTACTGTTCAACCACCCCTCCACGGGCACCCCTTCACCGTCTACTGTTCATCCAGCCCTCCTTGGGGTCGTCCTGTTCATCCAGAGGCAATGCCACGGGGTCCTGCATCCACCCCCACCGCCCACTGTTCATTCAACCACCCCCCCAATGCTCATTATTCATCCAATCGACCGACTTCAGTTAGTAGCAGTAACAAAGGAATCGCTTGACCGGGTTCAGTTAATAGCCATCGAGCGATTGCTCGGGTTCAGTAACGCGTAGCCTGCAGTGCAATCGCTCTGGTTCAGTTAGAACCCAACGCCTCGCTCGGGTTCAGTTAGAGCCAACGCCTCGCACACACGCGCGTATGTGTACGAGAGAAACGCGCACGCTCGGCCCCTGACCACCCACCGTAATTGGGAACTCCCCGAAATTTTCCTCGCCCTCGCTTCTACCACGGTTTTTTCCGTCATGGATGGCCCAAAGAATGTCATGCAGCTGCATCTCCGGCCCGCCTAGGACAAAAAGCCCATTTTCTGTCATGATTTTTTTTCATAGAAGTAGGAGCCCACCACATCTATGATGATACCGGGTTTTGTCACAATTAACGTCATAGAAGTGTCATAAGTATGACAGAATTTTTTTTTGTAGTGATATCATCTAAGCGAGGAATGCGATGCCTATAACGAACGGTGATAGCATTGATGGGTCTACAATCGTAGCACATGCGAAAACTACCATCTTGTTTGGGCACAAGTATAACAGGGACGGCACAAGGGCTTAAGCTTTCACATACATGACCGTTGTCGATTAGTTGTTGTACTTGCTGTTGGATCTCCTTAGTTTCTTCGGGGTTGAAGCGGTATGGAGCTTTGTTTGGAAGGGGCGCCCCGGGATGAGGTCGATTCGATGCTCAATGCCTCGTAGAGGAGGTAGTCCTCGAGGTAACTCATCGGGGAAAACATCTTGGAATTCCTGTAAAAGAGATTGAAACACTAAAGGTAGATCGTGAGAGGTGTTAGTTTTTGGGTCCCCATCCTTGCACACAAGGAAAAAGTGCATAACACTCGATGGGATCTCACACACTTCTCTCATCTCACTTTTGGTGGCAAAAAGGACTAGGTTTTTCTCTCTAGGCGAAGAGGCGCTCGAGTTTGGCTTGTGGCTCTCACTCACTTTTTGGTGGATCAATTTCTCACTCTTCTCTCCATGATGGGTGGCTTGCTTGTCGGCTATCACTTGACTAGGAGACATAGGTCGTAGAACATAGTCCTTCCCTTTCATCTTGAAGCTATAGTGATTGGTATGCCCGTTGTGGAAGACGCCGCAGTCGAATTGCCATGGTAGACCAAGAAGGAGGTGGAAAACAGACATCGGGACGACATCACACTCCAAAGTGTCCTCATATGCACCAATTTTGAAGGAGACTTGGACCGTATGCTCAACTCGTATAGTGCCGGAGTCACTTATCCATTGTACTTTGTACGGGTGGGGGTACTTCATCTTGACCAATTGAAGCTTGGAGCATAGTTCTTCACTTGCCAAGTTGTGACAACTACCTCCATCGATGATGACCTTGACGGACCTTCCATTGATGCCAGACTTTGTGTGGAAGATGTGGCATCTTTGGTCTTCTTCTTGTTGATGTTGAAGAGTCAAAACTTTGGAGACAACGAGAGCGGGGATCGAATCCTCATCACGAAAGACTTGATCATCTTCATCCTCGTTCACTCACTGGCGCATGGCCACTTGCTCAAGGGTTTCCATCTCCTTGTCACTCATGGAGTCATAGGTTCCATCATTGTTGAGGATCATGGTGCGCTTGTTTGTGCATTCATAGGACTTGTGGCCTTGGCACCGCAAGTGAAACACTTGAAGGAGCTTGTCTTGACGGTCTCATCGGTCGGAGTAGATGATGAAGCGCACGGCTTGAAGTTGCTTGTAGTAGGAGGAAGACGACTTGAGCTCATCGAAGTTTTCTTGTAACTTGACTTGTCGTCGTTGCTTGTAGATGGTTTGGTTGAGGTAGAAGTTGGAGGAGTCGTTGAAACTTGGTTGTTGGAGAAGCCGTATTTCTTGGATGAGTACTTGGCGTACTTGAAGTCATCTTGCACTTGGCGTTCGGCTTTTGTAGCTTGATGCATGAGCTCAATGAGGTTGGAGTAGGGTTGGAAGTCGGCAATCTCCTTGATGGGATGATTGAGTCCATTCAAGAAACGTGCCATAGTTTGCTCATCATCTTCCGTGACATTGGCTCAAATCATGGCTATCTCCATTTCCTTGTAGTATTCTTCAACACTCTTTGTTCTTTGCTTGAGGAGTTGGAGTTTCTTGAAGAGGTCGCGGTTGTAGTAGGTGGGCACGAAACGTGCTCGCATGACATCCTTCATTTGAGCCCAAGTGGTGATTGGAGGTTCACCTCTTGCTTCTCGGCTCTCAAGGACTTGTTCCCACCATATGAGCACATAGTCTTGGAACTCAAGTGATGCCATAGCGATCTTCTTCTCTTCCTCATAGTTGTGCAAATGAAAGATTTTGTTGACCTTCAATTCCCATGATAGGTACTCTTTGGGATCATTGCTTCCATTGAACTTGGGCATTGCAAACTTTAGCTTGCAATAGCGTTGCTCTTCATTGTGTTTTTGGCGATGGTGATGATGACGCCCTTGATGTGGCGGATAATCATCGTCATGTTTCTCTTGGCGCGGAGGAATTCCATGATTAACTTGCTCTTGTGGAACTTGAGGTTGTGGAGGAGCTTGACGAGCTTGTGGAGGAGCTTGAGGAGCTTGTGGAACTCTACGTTGCATTCTTGGTTGGTAGTTCCGCTCTTCGATTTCTTCTCAAAGTGCTTCCTCTTGGTTGCGCCTATCATAGTTGCGCTTGGCAATGGCTTGACTTGGTTCTTGAAGGGTACGTTGCGCCTCAAGAGCTTGTGCTTCACGTTGTTGTTGTTGAAGACATTGAGCCTCGGCGTCTTGTTCCTCTTGATGTAGACGCACTTGTTCTTCCTCTTGGCGTTGTAGACATTGACATTCTTGAGCTTGTGCAAAAGCAACTTGGTGTGGTTGAGTATGCAGTACTTGCTCGTCGGCTTGCTCTTGTGAATTCTTGTCGTGTAGAGGGTTGCGAGATGCATGACGGTCTTGATGCGCGGCTCGTCGAAGAGTGTTTGAAGTCAGTGTACTTGAGCCGGAGAAGGTGTCGTCGGAGTGTCGACTCGAGTGGCTCCATCTTGAGTATGAAGAAGTTGAAGGAGGACGGTTCACCAACAAGGCGCAGATCTCATCCATTCTTGCATCATTCTCTTGCTTGTGAGCGTCTAGCTTGTTGTCAAAGTAGTCCTTTGTATGTTGCTCAGAGAGTTGCAAGTCGGTGACGAGGTTGTCGATGCGGTCGGTCATCGCTTGTTGCTCTTGATGCAACGCTCGTTGTGCACCAAAGAGGTGGCTCTTGGTGATTAATGTTGACATGTTGCCGTCTTGCTCGATGAAGAGTGGGTTGGTAGAAGTACTTGGCCTATCCATCATTCCAAGCAAAATGTGAGTGGTAGAAGGAGAAGAACTTATACCAATTGTACCTTGACCGATGTTGACGATGAATCAAGTTCACTCAAATGCGGACAATGAAATAGCACTATTGGTACCAATTTTTGTCGGTTCTCACACCTACACAAGTAAAAGCTTATGGTGGAGCTTGGTTAGGATGGCGGCACAAAATTTGATGCAATTTTAAGTGAGCTTCAATAATGTTGGAAAAGATTCATAAATTTGCAAATGCAACAAGTAGACCAAGCAAGTAGTGGTACATGAAAACACACACGCAAATAGATAAGTGGGATTGTGCAAACCAAAAAAATGAGCCAAAATGTGGAATCCACGAAAATGCTCTTGTTGCACAATACACTAGAGCCGCTAGCACGATTGCACAAAATGGCGGATACGGAACTTATGCACAACCTACTAGGCAAAAATGCAACGACCTTTTTCCAAATTATGCTATATGTATGTATTTCGGTGATATGATCGAAGATGATCGGGTATGACAATCTTAATGTAGTATGATGCTATGGTTCTTTCTTATAAGCTCTTTGCTTATCTTTCCTCTTTATTTAAAAGCTTGGTTGGCTCTTTCACTTGTGAGCTCTTTTCTCATGCAAAACTTCATGAACCAAGATAGCAATTGTGTATGCGATGACAACTTTGTGACACAAAAGATGATGCTAAGATATGCACCACTATGGCATGGTATGTATGCTATGGAGTATGATCACTAATGTGCACAAGTCACGTTGCCGGCAATAATCAATGGCTAGTCTCGATGGGTAAGCTATGCAAATGTAAGGCCATGTGGTTATCAATGCAATTGCAAGGTAAGACAAAGATGTTGTCGAGGTTACCGTCCTTGGCGATGATGATTAGTCGATGGAGATGAGCGGTGGTGATGTTGACGTTGAACCGTACCTATATAGCCGAAACACAATAGGACACGAGAACCACAACCCAAAATCTCAAAGACCAAAAGATGTCAAAATCGTCATAGGAGGTAGTGGTGAGCGGTGGTGGTGCTTGTGGAAAGCGGTGGTGGCACTACTGGAATCAGCTACTTTGCCATCTGCCAGCTCTTTGCCATCAGCTAGCAGATGGCAAAGAAGCTCTTTGCCATCAGCTACCCGAAAGCAGATGGCAAAGAACTGGCTGATGGCAAAGAAAGCCTTTGCCATCAGCATGTTCTTTGCCATCCGCTAGCGGATGGCAAAGAATCTTTGCCGTCCTCTAGCAGACAGCAAAGAGGGAGGGGGGCCCCACTGAGGAGCTGGTTAAAAAATACTTAACGGCCCCCCTCTTTGCTGTCCGCTAGCGGACGGCAAAGAGCACATTAGCGGACGACAAAGGTGGCGGACGGCAAAGATTAAACATATCTAACGGCGCGACCCTCACCCCGCCCCTCTCTCTCTCTCTGTGTTTCTCTCCCCTACTCCCACACGCGCGCCGCCGCCCCCACCACTCGCCGCCGCCCGGTCGCACCACTGCCCCGCCGCCCCACCGGCCCCCGCCCCGTCGCCCCACCGCCCCCGCCGCCCTGCAGTCTCGGCGCCGCCGCGCCCCGGCCCCCCGGCGCCCCAGCCCCCCCGCGCCCCACCGCCCCGGGCCCGGCGCCGATGCCCCGCCCCCTCTCCTCCACCGCCCCCCCGCCTCGTCGCCACTACCGCCAGGTGCCGTCGCCCCACCGGCTCCCCGCCCCGTCGCCCCCGCCGTGCTGCCGTCTCGGCGCCGCCGTGCCCCGGCCCCCCCGCGCCCCACCGCCCTGGGCCCGGCGCCGCCGCCCCAGGCCGCCCCGCCCCCCTCCTCCACCGGCCCAGGTGAGCTCTACCTCTCCTCTGTTTTTCCTTTTTTTTTCTGTTTTTTTAGTTTTAGGTTTATGTTTAGTTTAGATTTAGTTTTAGTTTTAGTTTTAGGTTTAGTTTTAGTTTTAGTTTAGTTTTAGGTTTAGATTTAGTTTTTTCCTTTTTTTCTGTTTTTTTAGTTTTAGGTTTATGTTTAGATTAGATTTAGGTTTAGTTTTAGGTTTAGTTCAGTTTTAGGAAAGAAAAAGTAGAAGAAGAAAAAAATAGGAGAGGAGGAGAAGAAGAAGAGGAAAAAGGAAAGGAAGAAGAAGAGGAGGAGGAGAAGAAAAAAGAAGAAGAGGAAGAAGAAGAAGAAAAAAGAGGAGAGGAGGAGAAGAAGAAGAGGAAAAAGGAAAGGAGGAAGAAGAAGAAGAAGATGATGAAGAAGAAGAAGAAGAAGAAGAAGAAGAAGAAGAAGAAGAAGAAGGAAAAAAAGGAAGAAAAGGAAGAAAAGGAAGTAGAGGAACAAGAAGAAAAGGAAAAAAGAGAAAAAAATCCCGACCCGACACGGCACCCCGACCCCGACCCGGCACCCCGACACGACACCCCGACCCCGAGACCCCGACCCCGACACCCCGACCCCGACCCCGACACCGACACCCCGACCCCGAGCCTGACCCGACACCCCGACCCCGACACCGACACGGCACCCCGACCCCGACCCGGCACTCCGACCCGACACCCCGACCCCGAGACCCCGACCCCGACCCCGACCCCGACACCGACACCCCGACCCCGAGCCTGACCCGACACCCCGACCCCGACACCGACATGGCACCCCGACCACGACCCGGCACCCCGACCCCGAGCTTGACCCGACACCCCAACCCCGATACCGACACGGCACCCCGACCCCGACACCGACACCCCAACCCCGACACCGACACGACACCCCGACCCCGACCCGGCACCCCGACCCGAGACCCCGATCCCGAGACCCCGACCCCGACCCCGATCCCGAGCCTGACCCGACACCCCGACCCCGACACCGACACGGCACCCCGACCCTGACCCGGCACCCCGACCCGACACCCCGACCCCGAGACCCCGACCCCGACCCCGACACGGCACCCCGACACCGACATGACACCCCGACCCCCGACACCTCCCGAAGGCCGACGGGGTCATATATTTGTGAACTATTAGTTAGGTCATATATTTTTCGATTTTGTTCTGAAAAACGTCATATATAATTGTGTTGATCGGGTAGTTTTAAATGTGCAGTTGTTTATGTTGTACTTGATGATGATACACTTAAGTGATATACATATTATTATTCATGTCGGTACTTTTTTTCATGTTGTACTAATTTCGTTTATTCTTTGTCATGGCAGGTATTGAAAGATGGTGGGCGCTGGTCGGGAGCGCGCCGAGGCCCCTTCTTCATCGGCGCGTAGTGTGAGGTCTTCCATTCCACACGCACCTCTCTGCCGAGCGTTGCTGGACAGTATGGCAACACTGTCGGGCCCTTCTTCGTCGACCGCGGTGCCCAGCAGGGGACAAGGTAAGAAGAAGAGAGGAGGTGGAGCACGTGGTCGTGGGAGAGTAGGTAGGGTGACTCTTACGGCGCCTTCCTCGCCGCCGCCCCCAGCTGTTTCACCCGAGCACGTGACTGCTAGGGTGGACTCGTCTGAGGAGGAGGCTACACGGACTCCGGTCCACGAGCCTCCGGTCCACTGATCTTCGGCCCACGATCCTCGGGTCGACGGGCCTTCGGCCCACGAGAGTTGGGCCCACGAGACCCCGGAGGAGCACACGTGTGGATGGGGTACTTGGTCGGGTCACCCTGAGGAGCCGAGTGGCCATGCTGATGATGGCGGGGAGCCGAGTGGCGATGCTGATGATGGCAGGGAGCCGACTGATTTTGAGGAGGAGGGGGAGGAGGGGGGCAATGTCTACCAGCATGGTGCTACAAAGCTCCCGTCCGTGCCGGCGACCCGCGAGCAGAGGTGGTTGATTTTCCCTGATGGGGAGAGGTAAGTGCATTTAATCTTTTTGTACCTTTTGCATTCACGTTTCTTCAAATAACTAATGCGTTGGCCTTGTCATGCTGCAGGGGTTGGGACCACCATGAAAGTGTCCGCCGGCCCAACTCCGTCCTTGGAGTTCTGATTCGCCAAAACTTTCCGGGGTTTGTCACGTTGCTTGGTGAGGGTCGGCTTCCAGAGGTTGGATTGAGTTGGGAGCACTACTTGACTGCCCCGGCCCCGCCCGGTGAGATTATCGATAGTGTCTTGTGCAAGACGAGGGCAGACATGGTGATCAGAAAGTTCTGGGTAATTTCTCATTTACACAATTAAAAATGTTCAACTAGCTAGTTATTAATTGTACTAATCAATATTGTCTCATTTGATTGCAGACATTCTACAGGTGTGAGGAGGGATATGAGGAGGAGGCGGCAGATGTTATCCACAAGGAGTGCAAGCGCCTACTTCAGAACTTACAGCATGAGGCTCGGGTGCAGTCTGTTCGAGACTACTACGCCGACCGTGGTATCAAGAAGTCCAAGCAGGAGTGTCGCCATAAGTTCTTGAGTAAGGAGCAGTACATGAAGGTAATTCTTAAGGCCTTGTATTAATTCTTTCATTTAGTAGTTCATAGCCGTAGCGCTGAAGTTTCTATTTGCTAAATTAGGCCCCTCAGAGATGGTGTGCGGATCGGATGGATTGTTGGGAGGTGTTGGTCAATGGGTGGTGCTCAAAAGAATGGCGGGCCACCCACAACGAGGCCAAGGACAAACGTGCCCAAATGGAAGGTGTGCCACACCACCGTGGCAGCTCCAACTTATTTCAGTACGGGCGGAACTGGGTATGTGGTTTGCTTCATGATTCATGCAATTCATTAATCATGCTAGCTCTAGCCCTTTGATTACTAATTTACTTTGTTTCTCTCTTTCAGGCACGCTACAATAAGGCGGATAAGGTGCCAGAGGTGTACGACCTGTATGCCATGGCCCACACTGGCTCTTACAAGAAAGTCAAGGCATTCTCTGCGTCTGACCTCGACGATCCAAAGAACTTCACCAAAATCTCCGCCCACGACAAGCTCGTGCAATATAGAGATTAGGGGAAGGCGAGGAAAGGGGAGGACTTTAACCCGAGCCAGGGTCCCATTGATACAGAGTTGCTGATGATATCTGGTGGCGGGAGGTCCCATGGCTCCATAGCCATGGGAGATGGACTTATCCGCTATCCTAGCACTCTCCCGGAGATCAAGGCGCGCCAGTCGAGCTCCGCTCTTGAGATAAGGCCTCGTGAACGGCCAGTCCAACTCGCCATCAAGGTTAGTTATACGTACTCAACTATCTTTCTCCATTACATTGTGTGCGCTTCCATCAATGATTACAAATGGTCATGTGAGTGGTGTTGCAGGCTGCTATACAGAGTGAGATAGATAGAACGGAGAAACTTTTGGCGGAGACGACGAAGAGGCAGCGGGAGTTGGAGGAGAGGACGACAAAGATGTTGGAGGAGGAGAGGGCACGGAATGACATGCAGGCAAAGGCCATGTATGAGCTCCTTGTGGTAAGTTTCTTCTGCAGATTACTTGCTAGTCTTAACATTTGAGTCTCATTACTAACTAGTATGACTCTGTTGTGAAAACCAAATGTGCAGTCTGTGTGCGAGAAGTCTGGTCAGACCGCTCCGCCGATGCCAGTGATTGCTCCTAGGAGCACGGTGAGTTTAATTTGAATGGACATTACTTGCTAGTCTTAACATTTGAGTGTCATAATGCTAACGAGACATTGGAAATGATCTTTGGTGCAGCTTAACTCCAGAAACACATCGCACGATCCTTCTCCAGCTACCGGCACGAGCCAGCCCGCTCCTACACCTTCCTGATCACGGTAAGTTTCTCTAGACTTAGACTTAGCTTTATTTCCTCCAATATGCTTACCATAATGACCTAGAGTTAGCTTCTTTTCCTTCAAAATGACATAATAAGCTTACTTATGTGAAAAATTGCATAAGTAACTTAGTTAGCTCATAAACGATCCATTTTACCTAAGTTAGCTCTAATATGACTCATTTTACCTTAGTTAGCATACAAGTGATCCAATTTATCCAAGTTAGCTCTAAAATGACCCATTTTAGTAGATTAGCTCGTAAATGATCCATTTTACCTACGTTAGCTTTAAAATGACCGATTTCACCTAGGTTAGCTCCAAAATGACCCATTTCACCTAGGTTAGCTCCAAAATGACCCATTTCACGTAGGTTATCTCCAAAATGACCCATTTCACCTAGATTTGCTCCTAAACGATCAATTTCACCTAAGTTAGCTAAAAACGATCCATTTCACCTAAATTAGCTCTTAAATGATCCATTTCACCTAAGTTAGGTCATAAACAACCCATTTCAACTAAGTTAGCTCATAAAAGCTCATAAATGATCCATTTCACCTAAGTTAGCTCAAAAACGATCCATTTCACCTTACTTAGCTCAAAAACGATGCCCTTCACCTTAGTTAGCTCATAAATGACCCATTCAACTAAGTTAGCTCATAAATGATCCATTTCAACTAAGTTAGCTCATAAACAACCCATTTCAACTTTGTTAGCTCATATATGATCCATTTCACCTAAGTTAGCTCATAAATGACATATACTTCTTGTTCTAGTCTTCTTCTTGTTCTAGTCACCTATTTCTAACTTTCTTAGTTACCATTTTGCAGATTTCATTCACTTCATGGAAGCTAGCTTGCTATGATGGAGTGCTTGCTTTTCCTTTGATGAAACTTTGCATTGTATCTAGCTTGCTATCATGGAACTTGCTTATGTATGAACAATGTGTATGGATGGAACTTGCTTATGTATGAAAAATGTGTATGGATGAAACTGATGTGTGAAACTGATGTGATATGTGATATGAAACTTATGTGCTGGATATGTGATATGAAACTTATGTGCTGGATATGTGATATATATTTGCTGTCATATATATTTGCTGTGAAAATTGTTGGAGTAAAAAAACAGAAAAAAAGAGACAATATGCAGGATCTTTGCCGTCTGCCACTGACGGCAAAGAGATCTTTGCCATCAGCAGCGGACGGCAAAGAGGCCACGTGGCAGGCAACTGTGCTTCCTAGGAGGCTGACCAATTTGGTCAATTTGCCCACAGTGGCTGACGGTAAAGGCTTTGCCGTCCGCAGCGGACGGCAAAGGCCTGCCGTTAACCACCTAATGGAGTAACAGCGCATTTATTGCCGTCCATCTTCTTTGCCGTCCGCTGCTGATGGCAAAGGCCCCTTTGCCGTCAGCTGCCCGAAGCAGACGGCAACACAGCTCTTAGCCGTCCCCTACTTTGCCATCACCTTTTGCCGTCCGCGGCTGACGGCAAAGGTCTTTGCCGTCCGCCATCCATGCCTTTGCCGTCCGCCGTGGTAGATGGCAAAGTAGCAGATTCCTGTAGTGTGGTATGCGGAAGTAAGTATGGGCACCGGGGCAAAATTTGGCGAAACTGTGCGGAAATAGGCGCGGGGGATGGAGTTGCTGCTGCCAGGGACCGGATGTCTGGCCCAGCTGCCGGATGTTCGGGACGCCGGATGTCCGGGGACTCGGGCGGATGTCCGGACGCCTGGATCGGGGACGAACACAATGAACTCCACGGGAAAAATTGCAACTCTTGGGCAAAATTCGGACGAATTTGTGGATGGAAATCACGGAGAAGGTGGGGAAAAGCTAGATCCACTCGATGCAAAGCAGATCCTTGGATCAAATCCAACAAAACTTCATCACACCAACAAATCACAAAAAAAAATTTGGGGCTATTTTTGGTTTGGATTTCCTGATTTAGGACGAAAACAACAAAATCAAGCTAGAAAACACGTAGTAGGGGTTCCAAAAACGTGATTGTCGGTGTCAAAACCGGCGGATCTCCGGTAGGGGGTTCCGAATTGTGCGTCTAAGGCTAATGGTAATAGGAGGCAGGGGACATGATGTTTTATCCAGGTTCGGGCCCTCTCGATGGAGGTAACACCCTACTTCCTACTTGATTGATCGTGATGATATGAGTAATACAAGAGTTGATCTACCACGAGATCGTAGAGGCTAAACCCTAGAAGCTAGCCTGTGATTATGATTGTTCTTGTCCTACGGACTAAACCCTCCGGTTTATATACACACCGGAGGGGGCTAGGGTTACACAGAGTCGGTTACAGAGAAGGAAATCTACATATCCGAATTGCCAAGCTTGCCTTCCACGCAAAGGAGAGTCCCATCCGGACACAGGACGAAGTCTTCAATCTTGTACCTTCATAGTCCAACAGTCCGGCCAAAGTATATAGCCCGGCTGTCCAACGACCCCTTAATCCAGGACAACCTCAGTAGCCCCTGAACCAGGCTTCAATGACGATGAGTCCCGCGCGCAGATTGTCTTCGGCATTGCAAGGCGGGTTCCTTCTCCGAATACTCCATAGAAGATTCTGAACACGAGAATCATGTCCGGCTCTGCAAAACAAATTCCACATACCACCGTAGAGAGTAAAATATCCCACAAATCCAATCTGCTGACAACTTTTTATGACATCACGCCACGGTCCGGTCATTATTCGAACTGTTTTCACAACCAACCACTACACTCGCCGTGAGGCAGTTTTATTGGCACGTTTTGTCGAAGCAGAGATCGTGTCCCCCTTATCACGGGATTCTCATCCATACAGGTGCGGGTAACCCAACCGTGTTTGTTTTATATGACTCCTCGATTGTAGGCAAGTCCCAAACGGTCACGCGGGGGATGCTTGATATTCGTCCTCTTTATAAGGGGGGCCAAGGCCTGTCCTTTTCTTCCCACGCTCGATCCTTCCCCTCCCGCTCCTCAAGTTCCAACACCCAAGGCTCAAGCTAAAGCACTTTGGACCTTTGACAATGTCCGGATCCAATTTCAAGGCTGGTGGATGGCCTCCTCCGTCACAGAGGAGGACATCCGGAAGCTTAGGGAGGCCAGGTATCTCACCGCCGAAATCCCGCACAGGCTGCCTGCTCAAGGGCAGGTCATCCCCACTCCCGAACCCAACGAGAGTGTCATATTTATTTCCCACTTCATCCGAGGGCTAGGTTTTAGTCTCGATCGCTTTGTGAGGGGGCTTATGTTCTATTACGGGCTAGATTTCCATGATCTAGCTCCAGATTCCATCCTTCACATCTCGTCGTTTATCGTCATGTGTGAAGCCTTTTTCCGCATTACCCCCCACTTCGACCTATGGCTCAAGACCTTCAATGTGAGGCCCAGGGTGATTGACAGGCGTCACGCGGAGTGCGGAGGTGCTATAATAAGCAAAGTCACCTACGCCCCCATGGACAAAGGGTTCTTTCGCGGAAACATCTGACATATGGCAGCAAGAGTGGTTTTACATCACAGCTCCCCGAGGTACAAAGCGGGCGGCCGCTCCAGCGTTCCACTCGGGCCCCCCGCCGCAACTGGCATCATGGGTCAACAAGGGGCTGGATTGGGGGCTGATTAATGGCGTGCTGACACTGCAAAAGCCGCATCCGAGACCTCCTCAAGAGGGATGTCGGTCTTGTCAAGATAATGCAAGTGATGCTGGTTCGTCGAGTCCTGCCCTGCCAACGTCGCCCTCTCCGTATGTGGTAGTTCAACCCAGAAGGACCACGAACCATTCAACAATTCTTTGGCATGACGCTCAAAGAGATGTATGGGTCATTCTTCGGATCACGAATAAAGTGTTCGGACACCACCGAGGACGTGGGTCTCAATTGCAATCGCCCGGATACCGAAGTAAGTAATCCCACTACCGAACGCACCATCCTTTATGTTTATTATAACATCATTCTGAAAAATTGCTATCTACCAGGATTGGCTAAGGAAGGCGGAGAGGATTAGGTGTTTGACCCCTCTTCCCGAAGGCTTGCCGGATCCATTGTTGACCAGGATGCTTGAGCGCACGCCGTATTAGGTGCCATCAGGAGAAGATGAGGGGAGGAATAGAGAAGCCACAGGTGGGCTCACATTTTACACACCAAATTGGGGGAGTAAGCGCCTCCACGAAGGAGGATAATCGGGGAGGGGAACCTAAAATCCCCTCTCCTCAAGGTAAGAAAAGGGCCGCCTCCAAAGATTTGGAAACAGAGGCTTCAAACGAGGGAAGAAACCCTCGTTAGGGGGGCCTGCCCCTGAGGGCGTTCTTGCCGCACAACGCCCGCAAGGGGGGCAACCCTCCACCGAGCCGTAAGTAAAACAGTACTTAGGTAAATATACCTTGCTTTGTTTTGAGGATTAATGACCGAAACATATTTTGTTGCAGTCCGGCTCATAGCCCTTCTCCACAGAGTTCATCTTCGGGGGATCTTCCTCCGGAGATGATGGAGAACGAAACACCTCCCCCTGCCTCCCCGTCACATGGGGCGGATGACCCCGAGGTTTCGCCCCAGAGGATTTCTGATCCATCAAGGCCAGAAGTTGACACTTTGGCTGCCCAAAGTCTGGAATATCCGTCTCCCAAAGAGAGCTTCAAGAGGAGTCCGAGATTGTCTGCCACACAACCGGACACACTAATGGGCCTTCTGGAGTGAGAGGCCATCTCAGAGACACATCATGCCTTAACGGGTACGGTGGTTGAGAGGATTTCATCCGCGAAAAGCGGTTTTGAATGAAGCTTTTACGAGTCTACTGAGAGGCTTTGAGGTACGCAAAAAATGTATTTTTGATGGTACCGCACATGCTAGGTGTGCTCTGTGTAGATAGTATTCCCTGAAACTCTGGTTGCCATCAACGTGGTGAACAGAGGATCATAATCTCTGGTGATAAGCGCGCTGCTTTATGTGCAAGTGGCTGAGGGTCCGGCGGCTGACCGATCTGCTGATTTTGCCGAGCTAAAGCGGCACCTTGACGTGGCCGATGCCGACATCGCGCTGGTTAACAAGCGGCTTGGCGAGGCCTAGGGTATGTATATTCGGCTTGTCAGCAAATGTTTAAGAGGAGCATGATGCTAGTATCTATAATATGTTGTGACTGCAGATCGAGCTGCTGCCGTGGAGATCATTCGGGCGGAGCTTGCCCGAGCCAAAAAGCAAGCCCGAATAAGTGATGCGGCCGCTCTGAAGGCGGTCGAAGAGTTAGGAGCCAAATAGGCTGCTCATCACCAGAGTGAAGAAAAGATAGCACAGATGGCTACCGAACTGGAAGATGGCGGCAACCGCTGTGAGCTCCTTGAAAAGGAAAATCAAGAAAAAGCGGCTGACCTGAAGAAGGCCCTGGAGGCAGCCAAGGAAACCCGCTCTGAAATGAGGGGGATAAGGGAGGAGCTTCGTCAAGCCGGAGATATCGTGGCTGGGAAGCCCTATTTGTTGCGGATGAAATTCAGGGATCCAAAGTATGCCCCTCTAGATCAGTTGTGGAGTGCAACGGACGCGTATGCGGACCTGGCAAAAAGTGCTGCTGATGCGATCAAGTTTTTCAAAGATTGGGAAGACCATAAGGCTGAGAGGTTATTCTGGTCGCAGTTCAGTGCCCCGACGCATCCGCTGCCATTGAATGAAAAGATGGCCGCATGGGCCTAACTCCACAGGTTGTCCGGGCTTGCTATGAGGTCTGTCGTGGATCATCTTTGGCCACGTGGACCAAGGCCGGATAGCTACTTCGGATTGGTGCAACAATTCCTTGGTGATGTGTCGCATATCAATGCTGTGAAGAGGTCGGCGTGCATAGAGGGTGCACGGATGGATCTTGCACATGTTACAACATACTGGGCTGGGATGGAGACCACCGCTATTGCAACCCGGGGTGCGGCGGAAGGCCAGGACCCGGCCGAGCACTTTTTTGAAGAAGTCTTAGAAGGCACCTGTTTAATAGAGGCTCAGTGCTCGAAGAGTGCCATGTTCGAATGACATGTATCTCGATTGTAAAGACAATGTTGTTTTGATTATAAAGTTTGTGTTTATACTTTTGCCTGAAAGTATTATAATGCCTCCTGTGTGGCGTTTATGTTTGTATATAACCTGAAAGTTTGTTGTCGACGGCTTCAGCCACCACGCATATAATGCGGGGGTGTTCGAGAAAACGAGTAGTCACACTTGATCCAACGTCTTGGTCCGTTAAGAAGGTGATAGCGCGGCGAACCAGGCATTCAGACTATATAGCTTTAACACTTTCACTAAGCCACAGGAGTTTGACAATGGGGCTATTATATAGCCCCTGGTACTTTCACGTTCATCCGGATATGGTGCGCGTATGTACATGACCGGGAAACTGGTCCTTCGTCAATGCAGAAGAATCACGAAGATTCTGCTAGGTCATCGAGTGGTTGAGCAGTCTTGTGCTGTATCATGACAATCAGTTTTCGGCTTTCTCTACTGAGGTGCTCATCAAGATGAACCAGGGCACAATCGCAGTAGTTCTCCCGGTGCCGCCTTAGCCGATAGGGCGGAACGTAAGGTAGCAAAACACGGGAGCCGGGCAAACCCAACATTTGACCAAATACATGATCGAGAGCTGATGCATATAAGGCCAAACTCGCGACGGCGAACACTCCCTAAGGTATTCAGACTATATAATGTGTACTGGGCTGAATAACGCCCTTGATAATAAGCCCTAACTTTCCAGGTATGAGCAATAGTCTAGTGTGAAAAAAATCCCGAAAACGCCAGTATCCCTCCCGGTTGTATAAAGTTTTCGGAGGGGAAGAAGCAACAAGAGACATTAAAAGGTTTACGCAGGATCTTAATCTAAAAAGAAACCTTTGAGCAGGGCCCTACTGCACGTCTGAGCCTTTATCTTTGTTGTGCCGTATCCTCGAAGGGTGTAGCACGATGATCATCTGTAAAAAGAAAAGAAAAAACCCAGGTGAAAGACTTCGTGCGAGGTGTTCATTAATCTGAATGAACCATGAAAATGCAATATGTTATTGTACTGATAGGGTCGAGCCAAACTATGGGTTCTTTTTGCGGGCAGCCCCTAGCATCTTTTATGGGGAAATCCCAACTGGGTTGTTACATTGGGTGGAGCGCCAGACTCGTCTAACCGTTTCCGTGGTCTTGACGACCGACCATTTATCCTGGTTGGAGGGACCGCTCAGTGTTCGGCTGCTAGAGCCACCACGTATTCTTCCACGCGCAAGGAACGCTCTGTATTTCTGCTAACTGTGATGATGCCGCGTGGACCGGGCATCTTATGTTTAAGGTAGGCGTAATGCGGTACTGCATTAAAACAAGCAAAGGCCGTTCTTTCGGGTAGTGCGTGATAGCCGCTTCGGAATGGAGCAATGTCGAAGGTTAGTTCCTCGCTTCTGAAGTTGTCGGGGGAACCGAATACAACCTCTAGTACTAGAGAGCCCGTACAGTGGGCCTCGACGCCTGGTATCACTCCTTTAAAGGTTAGTGTTGCTTAGGCTGATTCTTGAAGGGTCTATCCCCATTTTGCGGGCAGTGTCCTGATATATCAGGTTTAGACTACTGCTGCCGTCCATAAGGACTCGTGTGAGATGGTATCCATCAATTATTGGGTCGAGCACCAAGGCAGCCGATCCTCCTTGCCGGATACTAGTCGGATGGTCCCTGCGGTCAAAGGTGATTGGACAGGCCGACTAGGGATTAAATTTGGGGGCGACGGGCTCCACAGCGTAAACGTCTCGGAGTGCGCATTTGCGCCTACTCTTTGGAATGTGAGTTGCGTAAATCATATTCACTGTTTTGACTTCTGGTGGGAATTTTTTCTGTCCTCTAGTGTCCGGCTGGTGAGGCTCATCTTCGTCTTCACTTGGCATCTCCCTCCCCTTTTGTTTGGCATTCAGCTTGCCGACATGTTTGAAAACCCAACACTCTCTGTGGGTGTGGTTTGCAGGTTTTTCAGGGGTGCCGTGAATCTGACATAATTTTTCTAGAATCTTGTTTAGGCTGGATGGTCTGTCTTTGCTGCCTTTAAATGGCTTCTTCCATTGACCGGGTCAAGAGCTCCTGAATCCGGCGTTGACCATCGTGTTCTCTGGGCTTTCATCATTGTTTCGACGCTTGTTTTTGTTGCGTCGCGGCTTCCCGTTGCCATCCCTGACTTCGGATGTGCCTGGGTCGCTGGTGCTGCTACGGGCCAGCCAGCTGTCCTCGCCCGCGCAAAAGTGGGTCATAAGGCTTGTTAAGGCGGCCATTGTCCTCGGCTTTTCTTGGCCGAGGTGTCTGGCAAGCCATTTGTCCCGGATACTGTGTTTGAAGGCCGCTAAGGCTTCGGCGTCCGGGCAATCGACTACTTGATTCTTCTTAGTAAGAAATCTGTTCCAGAGTTTTCGGGCTGACTCTCCGGGCTATTGAATTATGTGACTTAGGTCGTCTGCGTCTGGAGGTCGGACATAGGTCCCTTGAAAATTGGCCCTAAAAGCGTCCTCAAGTTCTTCCCAACTTCCAATTGAGTTTTTAGGAAGGCTTTTCAACCAGTGTCGAGCTGGTCCTTTCAATTTGAGGGGTAGGTATTTAATGGCGTGGAGATCATCTCCACGAGCCATGTGGATATGGAGGATAAAGTCCTCGATCCAGACCCGAGGGTCTATAGTTCCATCATATGCCTCTATATTCACGGGCTTAAATCCTTCCGAAAATTAATGGTCCAGCACCTCATCGGTGAAGCACAGGGGGTGTGCGGCGCCCCTGTATTTGGACGTGTCATGGCATGCTGTCGACGGTTGTTGTGTTTGGTTCTAATTCCTAGTTGGTATTCGATCAATGTGATCGTTTCAGTAGCTCTGATCCTGTGCCGAAGCGCGCTTCCTAGATCCATAGATGGATCTGGCCATACCGGACTTTTTGTCTAGGAGCTCACGTAAATCGTGTGCTGTCTTCTTGCGGCATCATTAGCCGTCTTGTCACGGCCACGGGGTGGTCGGCCCGGCTGATCGGTCGTTTTAGGCTGAATGGGCTCTATGGCCTCGTCGTCGAATTCGGGCAGCAGCTTGCGCTTTGGATAGCACTTTGTGTGACAATCACCGCCGTATTTTTCTTCTGTGTCGAGCACTTTGTTCCACCTGCGGTTGAGCGTATCCTACGTGGGCTTAAGCCTTTGCTTCTGCTTCTTTAGGCTCCTCGCGGTGGCAATAAGCCTTCTGTGGAGATTCTCTTGTTCCAAGAGTTTTTATGGTATGATGAGTGCATCATCGTCGGGGCTGTTCTCCTCTCCATGAACAGGTTGTTGAATTTTACCCTCGGGATCGGCGTCATCTGACGTTGGCTCCGGACTATGTTCGTCATCCCCTGGTTCATCCTGCTCCATCGCTGGGTCCATGAGGGCGTCGTTTCCTTTGGAGTCAGCCAGGGTATTATTATTTCTTGTGCTGTTGTCGCTGTTTTTACTGTGGCAGGATTTAGAGCGGCATCTACGGCCCCGCTTTGGTGGCTTATCGGGGATTATCCTTCGTTGCATAGTCACCATCGCCTTCTCTTGGTGTGTCCACCATATATATATATATCATATGATGAAGTGGCCTTCCAGCGCCCAGTGGGCGGTGGTTCCTGTTCTTCTCCTGCATTGTCGTAAATACCGTCGACGTCTTCGGAGTCGAAATCGAGCGTGTCGGTTAAGTCATTGACAGTGGCTATGAAGTGGGTGGTGGGTGGGGAACGAATTTCTTCGTCGTCCGCTTCCCACTCGAGCCGGACATAGTTCGGCCAAGAATCTCCCGACAAGGAAAGAGACCTTAATGAGTTTAGCACATTTCCTAAGGGAGAATGCTGAAAAATATCCGCGGCGGTGAACTCCATGACGGGTGCCCAATCAGATTCGATAGGCACGGACGCACGCGGTTCGGATCCTGTAGCCGGAGACGAGTCCGAGGGTCCGGTGACACCACCCACGCAGGAGGTGGGATCAGCGTTTGTCTCTAACGCTGACGAGTGCGCGACCTCCGTGGCGGGGTCCATCCACCCGTCCTCGGAAGGCACGATCTGCTTCGTATTGATTCCCGACGCCGCCGCAGGCACGATCTCTCGAATAGTGTCCGATGGCAGATCAAAGTCATGCCCGTCGTGACTGTCCGGCGTGCCTGACATGGGCTCGAATCCGTCGAAGATCAAGTCTTCGCAAATGTCAGCAGTATAGTTCAAGCTTCCAAACCTGACCTGAAGGCCAGGGGTGTAGCTATCGATCTGCTCCAGATGGCCAAGCGAGTTGGCCCGCAGTACGAACCTACCGAATACGAAGATCTATCCGGGAAGGAAAACCTCCCCCTGGACTGCGTTGTTGAAGATGATTGAATGAGCCATCAAGCCTTATCGTGACGACACAGTGGAACTCTCAATGAAAGCACCAATGTCGGTGTCAAAACTGGCGGATCTCGGGTAGGGGGTCCCGAATTGTCCGTCTAAGGCTAATGGTAACAGGAGGCAGGGGACACGATGTTTTCCCCAGGTTCGGGCCCTCTCGATGGAGGTAATACCCTACTTCCTGCTTGATTGATCTTGAAGATATGAGTATTACAAGAGTTGATCTACCACGAGATCGTAGAGGCTAAACCCTAGAAGCAATCCTATGATTATGATTGTTCTCGTCCTACGGACTAAACCCTCTGGTTTATATAGACACCGGAGGGGGCTAGGGTTACACAGAGTCAGTTACAGAGAAGGAAATCTACATATCCGAATTGCCAAGCTTGCCTTCCATGCAAAGGAGAGTCCCATCTGGACACGGGACGAAGTCTGCAATCTTGTATCTTCATAGTCCAACAGTCCGGCCAAAGTATATAGTCCGGCTGTCCGAGGACCCCTTAATCCAGGACTCCCTCAGTGATCAACGTGGCTCATGATACCAAGATGATGTAGGGAGGAACCCTATGGGGCCGATCTTTCACGTTTGGAGAGGATCCCTACGGGGAACACGAAGAACGCGTGGAAGAACACAAGGGAAATCACGAGGAAAAAGAAGAGAAACACTCAACCGACACGAATATGATCACACAAGTGCTAGATCATCGAGGCACAAAGTAACAAAAGATCCAAAGTCAACAAGGGACTATACAAGAGTAACCGTTCTTCTCCGTGAGGAGGTCTTGATTGTCTTCTCCGGATGGAGGCCTTGAATCCGGATGGATCTTCTTCGAAGAGGTGCGGTCCCTCATGAGGAGTAGATCCGGTACGGATGAGCAGTGCTCTATCTCAAATGAGCTAAACCAATGCTAACCCTAAAACGGGGATGGAGGAGTATATATAGTATAGAGGGCGAAGGGGTACACGGGCCATAGCCCTTACACTGTTCGTAGACAGGGAAGGCCGGATGTCCGGGCGATGAGCCAGATGTCCGGTTGCTCGCGAGGGGCCGGATGTCCGGGCTGGAGGGTCGGATGTCCGGGTTGGTGGAGATGACCGTGCTGCTCTCTGGATGGACGGGGCCGGATGTCCGGGCGGAGGTGCCAGATGTCCAGGGCTTCGGGAGGCGCCAGATGTCAGGGGTGACGGCCGGATGTCTGGGCTGTTGGCGAAACCTTCTGTGCTCCCTGGACGCCGTGTCCGGATTTCTAGGCTGGAGGCCGGATTTCCAATGAGGAGGGCCGGATGTCCGGGCCAGGCCCTACAGCTTCTGCTGCAGTCGCCTGGCTGTGGGTGAGATCTCCAGGGGCCGGATGTCTGGGGCCATGGCCGGATGTCCGGTGCCTGGAAGCTGTTCTCGCCTTCTCCCGTTGGTTCTCTTCTTCCATGTACTTGTGGTCTTGACCATCTTCATGTGCATCCTCGGAAGGGTCCTCTTGGTACCTAATCATGCACAACATTCCGGACTTAGGTAGTAGCCATGTCTCGAGAGGATCATATGAGATATCACTAAGGAAAGAAGTCACCTCGGTCTCGAGAGCTCTAGCTCTTGCTCTTGTCATGGGTCCTCTTGGTGCTTGGTTTGACGATGGTAGATCCATGGGGATGACCGAAGGATGCTCCGCATCATCTTGGACAGAACAGGCGGTGGAAACGAGGCCTGGCGTACCACAGAATGGAGGAAACGGCCTTGTGTTCGACCGTTCACGTTCGAAACGGGATCCTGTTCATTGGAAGGGGTCTGGCATATTACAAAACGGAGGAAACAGACTTGTGTTGGACCGCCTATGGTCGAAACAGGGTCCTGTTGATCGGGAGGGGTGTGGCGTACCGCAAAACGGACAAAACAGACTTTTGTTGGAGCGCTACGGTCGAAACGGGGGTCCTGTTCATCGGGATGGGTGTGGAGTACCGCAAAACGGGACTCCACAGGATATTGTTCATCTCCACCGTCGACCTCCTCCAGCCTCCACGGGCTACCGTTGATCCACCGTCGACCTCCTCCAGCCTCCACCTGCGACTGTTCATCCACGGGCTCCTGTTCATCCAGCCTCCACTGCGTGCTACTCCACCGGCTACTATTCAACCACCCCTCTCCATGGGCTCCTGTTCAACCACCCCTCAATGGGCTACTGTTCATCCACCCCTCCACCGTCTACTGTTCATCTAGCCCTCCACAGGGTCATCCTATTCATCCAGCCCCAACCGGCTCGATCGATCAGGGTCCTGTTCATCCAGAGGCAACACCACAGGGTCCAGTTCATCCACCCTCACCGCTCACTGTTCATCCAACCCCCCCCCCCCCCCCCCGCAACACTCACTGTTTATCCAGAGGTAGCATTGATCGGCTTCAGTTAGCAGCAGTAGCGAAGGAATCACTGGATCGGGTTCAGTTAACAGCCATCGGTCGCTCGCTCGGGTTCAGTAACGCGTAGCCTGCAGTGCAATCGCTCGGGTTCAGTTAGATCCCAACGCCTCGCTCGGGTTCAGTTAGAGCCAACGCCTCGCACACATGCGCGCACGTGTACGAGAGAAACACACATCGCTCGGCCCGCGACCGCCCGCCGAAATTTTCCTCGCCTTCGCTTCTACCATGATTTTTTCCGTCATGGACGGCCCAAAGAATGTCATGCAGCTACCTCTCCGGCCCGCCCAGGATGAAAAGGCCATTTTCTATCATGATTTTTTGTCATAGAAGTAGGAGCCCACCACATCTATGATGATACCAGGTTTTGTCACAATTATCGTCATAGAAGTGTCATAAGTGTGACAGAAAAAAAATTCGTTTGGCCCAAAATGTCACCAATATGTCTTATTTTTGTAGTGAGGTGCTGCGGCGGTATAACTGCCGCAGCATCGGCTCGAGGACGTTGGAGGTGGGCGGCCTCGTCCTAAGCGGGTGCTCTCCAGGGAAGGGCTGCACAAGCTCTCTTCCATGTGGGATGGCCCGTTTAGGACCCGTGTCTCCAGGCCTGGCGCCGCGTGCCTGGAGACACAGGATGGTGTCCCCATCTAGAACACCTGGAACATCCAACACCTCCGGAAGTTCTACCCCTGAAGAAAGGCTCCGGCCTATGAAGCAAGGCTCCGGCCTATGAAGATCTCCTCTCATGACACTCTCACGTAATAATTAGTGGGGCTATACATGCCCCAGAGTCTCCTGATAGTCGCCCTGGGGCCTCATGGGGGATCCCTCCCACGTCTTAGTGGCACACTTAGCTCCATTGTGGTGAGAAGACTAGATTAGGTGCCGGATGTGGCTGTTCATTTGCTTTCCGAAGTTGCTTGCAGTTTTTAGTGATCTTTAAGGGATTTGGTGCTCTCATGTTTTGGTTCGCCCAACTAATTTCTTCTCTCGCTCGTTTGTCTTTGTCCTGAGGACAGGAGAGAGGTGGCAGTTGCCCAACACTCTCCCTCATGCGCCTCGCGCGTGGGGGCTAGGAAGGTGTGTGCGCCTTGGGTCTGCCCTCACGCGCGCACACCGCGCCGAACCCCACTGCCCCCAGTGCTTCGGCCTTATCCTCGAGAGGAGCCCTCGATCAAGCTCATAGGCGTTAGCATCCCTCATACCCATGCCCCCCGGGCAGCGCATTCCGTGCATTAAGTCAGAGCTAATCTATGGCAGGGGGCTTGCATAAGGAGGAGTGTGGTGGTTGTCAGTTTTTCTTTCCCTTTGAAAGCAGCCCTGCAGCAGTTCCGCGGCGGCTCCTGAGACCCCGAGGCATCCCCTGAGGTCTGCAACCTTCAGCTCCCCAGGAAGCAGGGCCCCATCGATCGCCCAAAGCTAGGTCTTCGCGAGGCAGAAAACTACTGCGTACATATCAAGTTAAGTTTCCCTATCCTGGTTTGCTCAGAGCGCAAACGTTACAACACAGCATCAAGATAGCAAGAATAACATAAAGGTCATAACTTCCATAGTTCATTACATGCCCCCACGGGGTACACCGTCTTTTTTTCTTTTTGAACTGCATGAGAAAGGAAAGGCTAAACAAAGAAGGCCCGAAGGCGTACGAAGCTAGCACCAGTGTCGCATCCTCAAGCAGCGCCTCAAGGTGGCCCGATGCTCCACCAGTTCCCCCATAGGCGACCTGGGGCTGCGGCCGGCCTTGAGTGCAAGTTTGGTGTCCCCCAGCCTCACGTCGGGCTCCTCTCTAGCTTCACTGGAGCGCTGCGGCGGGACGAACCACCGACCTCCTCGACCCGAGCACGACGACGTGGGGGCCGGTCGTAGCCACCACTACTCGAGCTCTCGTCCGAGGAGGATCTTCCGTCGTGGGAAGAGGAGCGTGCGCCGCCGAGATCGAGCTTGCCTTAGCCACCCTCGTCATCTCTGCCGTCCTCCGGGCAGCACCCCACGCGGCAGCCGTCCTCCTTGAGCACCCTCACATAGAGGGTCGCCAGGTCATCATACTTGAAGTCGAGGGTGCACCTTCCTCCCAGGCCTCGGGCACGGAGGAATGTCTGCTAGCCGCGGGTCAGGACCACGCTGCCGGAGGCGGCAACCTCGGCCACAACCCATGAAGCCCTGCTACAGTAGCCGTTGGCCTGCAACCAGAAACCATCAAGCCCCGATGAAGGAAGCTCACCGGAGGAGAAACGCGGAAGCCGGAGCGAGGTGCCGGCCGGGATCTCCGACCACACCACGAATTCAGGGAGCACGTCCAGCGAGGAGAAGCGCGGCCGAGGTGGGCGCACGACCACGGCGCGCCTCCCCTCGTCATGGGGGCTGCATCGAAGCTGGTGGCCCCTGCCGCGAGAAAAGGTGCCATCGCGGGCATCGAGAGAAGCGCCGGCTCTGGGGGTGCGCGCCCGCGCCCCCTAGGGGCCGCCGCAGGAGCCACAGGATGCTTGCAGGGACGGCTGTCGGTGTCAAAACCGGCGGATCTCGGGTAGGGGGTCCCGATCTGTGCGTGAAGGCTGATGGTAACAAGAAGTAAGGGACACAGATGTTTACCCAGGTTCGTGCCCTCTCGATGGTGGTAAAACCCTACTTCCTTCTTGATTAATATTGATGATATGGGTAGTACAGGAGCAGATCTACCACGAGATCATAGAGGCTAAACCCTAGGAGCTAGCCTATGATGGTATTAACATAATTGTGATCGTCCTTCTAAGGACCAACCTCTCCGGTTTATATAGACACCGGAGAGCGCTAGGGTTTAAATGGAGTCAGTTACAAGGAAGGAAATATAATATCTGGATCGCCAAGCTTGCCTTCCACGCCAAGGAAAGTCCCATCCGGACACGGGCCGAAGTCTTGAGTCTTGTATCTTCACGCTTAAATAGTCCGGATGTTGTACACAGTCCGGCTGTCCGGATACCCCCTGAACCAGGCTTCAATGACGATGAGTCCGGCACGCAATATTGTCTTCGGCATTGCAAGGCGGGTTCCTCCTCCGAATACTCCAAAGTACCTGTTACGACGAATAGTGTCCGGTCTCCAATCAATGTTGTGCTCCTCGGCTTCAGCGCCTCAGTAATGACCATCTCCACGTGTCGAGCGAATGCGAGGAGTCAAGGTATTTTTGCATTTACCACCCTCGATCCTCCGGGCCAACCATCTATTTGAAGGGACAGGGATTATCAGATCCAAACCTCACTCTCCTCCCTTGAGCTAGCATCCTAGAGCGCTTCGCGAAAAGCCATTCCAGCATGGCCGGCCGTTGCAGCTCTTCTACTTGCCCTCCTCGCTATAAGTCGAGGGATTGGGGAGAGTGCTCAGTTCCTCACAGCCGCTTGGTGAAGTTTCAAACTCAACGGTTTCTTCCATCGGCATTCATGGTCTTTGTCCGAGCTGGAATAGCTACTTACGACGGAGGGGAACAAGCTGAGGGATCTCCCAACCCGTCTCCGGAGGAGCAAATATGCCTCATCTCACATCCGCTGAGGGGCGGCGGGTTTCCTATCCACCCGTTTCTCCGCGGGCTCCTGGAGTTCTGTGGCCTCCAGTTACACTATCTTAGCCCAGCCTCCATTCTGCACATAGCGGGTTATGTCGCCCTATGCAAGCTGTTTTTAGGCTGCAAACCACACTTTGGATTGTGGAGGAAGTTGTTCTTCCTTGTCCCCTGCACCCAGGGGGAGTCCCTGTATCAAGTGGGCGGGGCCGAAGTATGGTGCATTGCCGAGACCGGATACCTATCCGGCACTCCTGAGAATGCACCAGAAAACTGGCGTTCAGAGTGGTTCTATATAGACGTTCCCCTTCCGGATCCAGTCCGAAGGGGTCTCCCCAAGTTCAGCAATGCCCCATCGAGGTCACGCCTAAGCTGGCGTCCCCGGGGCCCTCAAGAAGAGGACACAAGGGAGATATTCCTCCTAATGAACAGGATAAAGTTGCTGACCAAGTCCGGACTAACGATTGTTGAAGTCATGACAATATGCATAAAGCGAGGAGTGCAGCCGCTCCAATGTCGGGGGAAGCCCATGTGGCATTACAACGGGGAAGATGACGCCACCCGCTGTGGTCATAAGGGTCCGGACTCCGCTGCCACTTTGGCAAGGATATTGTCCGATTTGTACAAAGGGGAAGAGGAGGAGTTCCTTTGCATAAAAACGCGGGACGGATTCTCCATGTACAAACCCCCAGAGTGGGTAAGTTGCCATTCTTTTCCTGGCTTCATTTACTCTATCATACTTCTGCTAAGATTACTTGCATCAATGCCTCTTAGCAGGAACTGAGGAGGGCCATGGAAGGAATCTTCAGCCCCTCTCCGCAACCAGAGGACCCTGGAACGGCCCTAGATCCGGGACTCAAAGTAGATCCGGATATTACCGTGGAGCTTGTCAACGGAGTATTTTATCAGGCGAGCTGGTACGGCACCCTGGTGGCCATTACGGCCGACTCCCCTGCACTGCTTCCTACGTCGCGTGTAAGCTGAGCTGAAAAACCCTATCCTCCGAAGAGGACTTTCTCTAGGTATTGTAGTTTACCTTTGAGGCGTCGCTCTATTTGCAGAAACGACGGCCGGAGCGAGGGGCCGAGCTCCTAGGGACTCGTCAACCATGGGCGTCCGGATCGGCTAGGCTCAAGAGGAAGGCGGTGCAGGCTGACACACCGCTGCAGAGGTAAAGTCATAGCCTGTCCCGTTGTCATAGAATTTGAAATATGACAACGGCCTTTGTGTCTGGTAGGAAGAGGAATAACCGGGCTATATCCGGAAACCCCACCAACCACGCCTCCACCAGCCGGGTTCTAGAACCGGCTTTGGGGGCGGAGTTGGATGCGGGGCCAGCACCGCATAGCTCCCCGACGGAGGGTGCCGATATGTGCTCGGCCACGAACTCCAAAGTGGAGAGCGCCATGAACCACCGGCGTCGGAGGGCCGTGCTCCGGCATAACATATTTTCTGAAGAGGCTTTTAATGCCTTCAATTCGGTGGATGCATATGTCCGAGCCGCTCGAGGCGGGCTTGCCCAAGCGACAAGCTAGTATACCAAAGACATACGGGTAAGAGATTTTGATAAGTATGCCTAGCAGTAGCCCCTGAGACTTATAATAGTTGGAACAACTGTTTGAAGGATCAATATATCCACAGGTCCTTGTGGACAAGAATGAACAATTGGCGCGGGAGTTGGAGGCCTACAAGGCGCAATTATCTGATGCGGTATCCATGTTAGAGGGATCCCGAAAGGCCCCTGCCGGTAATATTTGTCTCCATTATACACAAATGTGCTAGTTAATAGATGGCTGGTGCGGTTAGTCTAACAGTAAGTTCTGCAGACAATCCTGGAGTGAATCCGGATGGCGGAGTGGGTGACGATCCGCATCTCCAATGGCAACTAAAAGCCGGTGAGCGCATCCTTACGCAGGTGATGCAAGAGAAGAACAAGGTTCATGATGCCAATATTCGTCTGGACGTGGAATTAAAGGACGTCCGCGCACAACTGGCAGACTCTGTGAAGGAGAACAAAAAACTTCGTCGCGGTATTTATGGTAAGAACTCAAGCGAACTGTTTCATAGTTCGGCGAGGAAGTTTATTAAAAAGATTTTTCCTTGCAGGAATGCTAACGGGTCGCCCTGAAGAGGAGATGCCCTCGTCTGCAAGTGATTTGCTGCAAGAACTGTCGGAGATGCGCGATCGTGCTCGGCAGGTGATGCAAGGCGTTGCTCAGGCCTCGTGGCCCTCAAGCCTACTGCCGAATGGCATGGGGGAGCTTGCGGACCTGCTTCAAGGAGCCCGGTGGCGCTTCCGTCTGTGGAAGATATCAGCCTGTCAGCAAGGAGCAAGAGAACCCTGGGCGATGGTGAAGACGCGCTATACCAAGCTGGACCCTAACCATATGGCCGAAGTGGGATTCGCGGGGCCCGATGGGCAAGAAATTCCCGTGGGCCTGGTGTATGACCAGGTAGCATTAGCCGCTAAGTATTCTCAGCAGGATTGTAGGCTAGATAACCTGTTAGATGGTATAGAAGAGGAATATAGTCATTCTTAGTGACTGTGTAAATTGATTGGCATAAGTAGCCTCTAGCCGGATTGAAATCATTTGTCATGGCGGACCTTTGCGCGTCAGGCCCTGGATCCTATAGTCCGGGGTGTGTTTGAATACCCGCTCGGTTATGCAAAAACCAGGGCATGCGTGGAGACCAGGCGTAGGGGTCCTAGGTGCTTGAACAGACAAGTACCCAACTAGTTATGTTATATTGCATGGATAGCAAGAAGCATCTTCTAGGGAGAACAGTTCCGTTAAGGGTTCCTTTCCCTAGGTATCCATGTGTCGATGCACATGTCCGGACTACACACGATGGCGTAGGATACAAAGCTTTTGGGGTTCTTTGTTGTAACCAACGAATACATCCTTTGTTCACCGATCGAATATTCTCTTAAGGAAACTAGCTTTCGGCTTCACCCAGTCTGAGGTACACATCCGGCTCAACCGGCAGTAACAATCGCAGAGGTGCTCCCCTTATGCCCTAGCCGAATTAACGGGAACGTAGAGCATAAACACAAGAGCCAGGCAACCAAGCTTGGCCACATCTTAAGTCGTATCGATGCATATAATGGTGAAGAAAAGGCACATATGGAGAAAGAACGCATATGTGATGGGCAAAAAGGCCATTAAAGTAATTATGTCTAGCTTCTGAATAGGAAGCCCCCAGATACAGCTTGCACACATGGTACGGCCGGGATAATCCGGGAATCCACACTATATTAAACACTTTGTGTGAATGGAAACAGGGTTGAGAAGGAGAGAAACAGTGGTGGAGCATAATTTACAAAGGAGGGGTGAGGAGACGAACACTGCGTTCGGCGTTAGGCGTAGAATCTCCGGAGTCTAGCCGCATTCCATGGGTTCGGCTCGTGTCTGTTGTCAGATGCATTACGTAGGCGGTACGCTCCTCTGGTAAGAACTTTGTCGATGACAAAGGGACCTTCCAATCTAGGTTTGAGTTTATCCTTCTTCTTCTCTGGTAGGCGTAGAACGATTTTTCCATTGTTGTAAGTTTTGGCCCGCACTTCTCTGCTTTGATATCGCTGAGCCTGCTGCTGATAGAATGCGGAACGAGCTTTTGTGACATCGCGCTCCTCCAGGGCGTCCAAGTTATCCTGCCGATCTAACTCGGCTTCCTTCTCTTCGTACATGCGTACGCGTGGCGAATCATGTATTATGTCGCAAGGTAGTACTACTTCTGCACCGTACACCATAAAGAATGGTGTGTATCCGGTGGTTCGATTCGGTGTGGTCCGGAGCCCCCAGAGTACGGAGTCGAGCTCCTCTACCAAGTGCGTATCAAATTCTGTTAAAGATCGCACTAATCTGGGTTTTATGCCACTCATGATAAGATCATTTGCCCGTTCGACCTGGCCGTTTGTTTGCCGGTGGTAGACGGAAGCGTAGTCGAGCTTAATGCCCATTTCGCTGCACCAAGTTTTCACTTCATCGACAGTGAAATTTAAGCCATTATCAGTGATGATGCTATGGGGGACACCGTACCGGTGTACAACCCCGGATATGAAATCTATTACTGGTCCGGATTCGGCCGTTTTAACTGGTTTGGCTTCGATCCATTTGGTGAATTTGTCCACCATGACCAATAGGTATTTTTTTATGGCTTCCCCCTTTAAGGGGTCCGACCATATCCAACCCCCAGACCGTGAAGGGCCAAGTTATGAGGATTGTTTGGAGAGCGGTAGGGGGCATATGACTCTGATTGGCGAAGAGCTGGCAGCCGATGCAATGTTGGACAAGGTCCTGTGCGTCTGCTCGGGCCGTCGGCAATAGAAGCCTGTACGGAAGGCTTTGCTGACTAGCGCTCGAGCTGTGGCGTGGTGTCCGCCCAGTCCGGCCTGAATTTCCGCGAGGAGTTGCCGCCCTTCCTCTTTGGAGATGCACCTTTGGAGCACTCCGGTGGCGCTTTTCTTGACCTTGTAAGCTTTAGAACACCGGACTATGCAGCGTGCTTCATTTTGGTCTTCGGGGAGCTCCTGCCTATTTAGGTAGGCCAAGAACAGCTCGGTCCACGGGGAGATTATGGCCATGATTTCATGGGCCGAAGGTGTTACTTCGGTGGCAGAGCCTCCGATTGTGTCAGATGGTTCGGAGTCTGGGGTGTATTCGGATCCATGCTGATATTGCCGGACTCCCCTTCCCATACTACTGATGGCTTGAACAGCCTTTCCAGGAATATATTAGGTGGGACAGGGTCGCGTTTGGCACTGATGCGGGCAAGTACATCCGCCGCTTGATTGTTTCCTCGAGCCACATGGTGGAATTCGAGCCCCTCGAACTGAGCTGACATCTTTAGGACGACATTACGATAGGACGCCATTTTCGGATCCTTGGCATGAAAGTCTCTGTTTATTTGTGATATTGCGAGGTTTGAGTCCCCGTGCACTTCCAGGCGTTGGATGCCCATAGAGACTGCCATCCGAAGACCATGTAACAGGGCCTCATATTAGGCCGCATTGTTGGAGTCTGTGTATAATATTTGTAGGACGTACTGGACCGTGTCCCCGGTGGGGGACGTCAGGACTACCCCTGCTCCTAGTCCGGCCAGCATTTTGGAGCCATCAAAGTGCATGATCCAGTTGGAGTACGCGCCATACTCTTTAGGGAGTTCGGCTTCTATCCATTTGGCGATAAAGTCAGCCAGTACTTGCGACTTAATGGCTCGCCGCGGTTTGGATGTTATGTCGAACGGCAAGAGCTCGATGGCCCATTTAGCAATCCGTCCCGTAGCATCGCGGTTATTAATTATGTCGTTGCTTCGGAGGCGACGGTAATCGAACACTCTTGGAAGTAGTGTCTTAGCTTCCGAGATGCCATGAAGACTGCGTATGCTATTTTTTGATAGTGTGGGTATCGGGATTTACATGGGGTGAGGATCGTGGATACGTAGTAAACCGGCTATTGAAGCGGGAATTTGTATCCGTTCACCTCTCGTTCGACGACGAGCACTACGCTTACCACTTGATGTGTTGCAGCTATGTATAGCAGCATAGGTTCGCCGATGTTTGGCGCTGTTAGGACCGGATTACTGGCCAATAAGGTCTTTATCTCATCTAGTCCGGCCGCGGCTGCGTCCGTCCATACAAAATGTTTGGTGCGCCGAAGGAGGCGGTAAAGAGGCAACGCCTTTTCTCCTAGCCTGGATATAAAGCGGCTAAAAGCGGCCACGCATCCTGCTAGCTTCTGGATGTGCTTGAGGTCGGTTGGTATGGCCAACTGCGACAGGGCTCAGATTTTGGCTGGATTTGCTTCTATTCCTCTATTGGAAACAATGAAGCCCAGGAGCTTCCCCGAAGGGACACCGAAAACACATTTTTCCGGATTCAACTGGATGTTGTATGTCCGGAGGTTATCGAATGTAAGGCGCAAGTCATCTATCAGGGTTTCGACGTGTCTAGTTTTTATGACAACGTTGTCCACATATGCTTCCATTGTTTTGCTGATTTGTTTCTCCAGGCATGTTTGAATAATGCGTTGATAGGTTGCGCCGGCATTCTTGAGCCCGAAGGGCATAGTGTTGAAGCAAAAGGGCCATATGGCGTTATAAAAGCTGTTGCAGCTTGGTCAGACTCTGCCATCTTTATTTGATGGTATCCAGAGTATGCTTCGAGAAAACACAGCGAGTCTTGTCTAGCTGTGGCATCGATGATTTAATCGATGCGAGGGAGGGGAAAGGGATCCTTGGGGCAAGCCTTGTTGAGGTCTTTGAAGTCGACGCATAGGCGCAAGGATTTGTCCTTTTTTGGCACCATTACCAAATTCGCGAGCCAATCCAGATGTTTAATATCTCTGATGAATCCGGCCTCAAGCAGTTTGGCTAGCTCTTTCCCCATGGCTTGCCGTTTGGGTTCTGAAAACTGCCTTAGGGTTTGTTTGACCGGTTTGTATCCCTTTAGTATATTGAGTCTGTGTTCGGCCAGCCGGCGTGGGATGCCTAGCATGTCCGGAGGGTGCCAGGCGAAAATGTCCCAATTCTCGCGTAAGAAATCTCGTAGTGCGGCGTCCATCACGGGGATCAATTGTGTTCCGATGGATGCTGTCTTCGTGGGATCCGTTGGGTGGACCTGGAATTTGACTATCTCGTCTGCGGGTTTAAATGAGGTGGACTTGGGTCGTTTATCGAGTATCACGTCGTCCCTGTCCACGGTGGCCCGCAGTGTTGTTAATTCTTTGGCTGCTAGGGCTTCAGATAATGCTTCCAGGGCTAGTGCTGCGGTTTTGTTTTCGGCGCGGAGCGCGACATCCGGATCACTGGCTAGAGTGATGATTCCATTGGGCCCGGGCATTTTATGCTTCATGTACCTGTAATGGGGTATAGCTTGAAAGCTCGTGAGCGCGTCCCGCCCTAGAAGGGCGTCGTATCCGCTGCTGAAAGGTGCCACTTGGAATGTGATTACTTCGGACCTATAATTCTCCGGGGTGCCGAACACCACATCAAGTGTGATTTTTCCCGCGCACCGTGCCAGAAGGTGGTGCCGCTTTGCTCAATGCGGACTCTATCAATCTCCATTTTGTTGAGCGTTTCTTCATAGATCAAGTTTAACCCGCTTCCGCCGTCCATGAGTACTTTGGTGAGTCGGTAGCCGTCCACGATTGGACTAAGGACCAGAGCGGCCGGTGCCCGGACAGTCTGGAATCGAGGTTCGTCACTGGCATTAAAAGTTATATCCGTGTTGCTCTAGGGGTTTATCTTTGCCACACGGCAAATTTCTGCAGAGCTTTGGTGAGCCCGCTTGCGCTAGTTGTTCGAGGCGAAAGTGTCGAAGACTGTTAGCACCGTATTGTGTCCGCGGGCAGGATATTGTTCCGTTTTATGGCTCGCAAGAAGATCCTCTCCGCTTTTTGCCACCTGCCGGAGTATCCAATATGCCCTAAGGCTATGAGTTGGCATTGTATCCAGCGTACCGTGGAGCTTACATGTCCCGTCGAGCCATCCTTCCAATACGGATCCCCGCCCTGGGGTGGGCTTCAGTTTCTTGGGGATTGGATCGGACGTCCTACGAGAGTTCGTCCGTTTGGTTCGGACAAAGGTCTTGCTGAGAGCGGTACTATCCCAAAATTCTGTTTGGGTCTTCCAAGCGCTCTCCATCGCACAGTACTTACGTACTATGACTGCCAAGTCCACGAAACATATTTTTTCGCGGCGGCCTACAGCATTGCGGAGCCCTTCGTCCGTGGAGTTTTTGCAGAAGAGTAAGACCATGTTCTCCTCACGGCAGTCTTTAACTTGGTTAACTGGAAGGAGGAATCTGGCCGAGTAATGATGCACCGTCTCCTGGGGCTCTTGCCTGATGCGGGAGAGACAGTTTAAGTCCAAATAGGTATTGTTAGCAGAATCCGGATTATGATCCGATCTAACGCCCAAGGGCGCGGGCGGTTCCAAGCCCAACAAGTCATAATCTGGAGTGTTACCCGATTCCTTTGGCCCAATGCCCGATTCTAAGTCTGGGACCTAAGGCAGGTTGTCCTCTGAGAAGATTTTCAGCTCAAGGACTTCGGCGATCCGAACATAATTCGTCCTCGAAGTTGGGGGACGATCCGCGTGTGGTTCTTCCACAATCGCCATCTCATGGGTGGCCGGTGGGGATCTGATGTCCCTTCGGTCGGGTTTAAGCCCAATCAGGTCATAATTCATAGCGACTCCTAGAGCCGCGATGCGATCCAAGAGTTCATTAAAGGATGAGAGCTCCATTGGATCCATCTGTTCGGCAAGTTCCGAACTGACCCGAAGGTTATGATTGATGACCCGAGAGGCCATCGTTGGCTCGGCCGCCGACGGGGTGGCCATGATAAAGCCGCCGAGCCGGAGCGTCTGGCCTACATCCAGAGCTCCCTCCGAAGTAATATCGTCCTTGAAGACCAGTCGAGCCATCAAGCCTTGCAACGACGTCACAGAGGAACTCTCAATGAAAGCACCAATGTCGGTGTCAAAACCGGCGGATCTCGGGTAGGGGGTCCCGATCTGTGCGTCAAGGCTGATGGTAACAAGAAGTAAGGGACACAGATGTTTACCCAGGTTCGGGCCCTCTCGATGGAGGTAAAACCCTACTTCCTGCTTGATTAATATTGATGATATGGGTAGTACAAGAGTAGATCTACCACGAGATCATAGAGGCTAAACCCTAGGAACTAGCCTATGATGGTATGAACGTAATTGTGATCAGCCTTCTAAGGACCAACCTCTCCGGTTTATATAGACACCGGAGAGGGCTAGGGATTACATGGAGTCGATTACAAGGAAGGAAATATAATATCCCGATCGCCAAGCTTGCCTTCCATGCCAAGGAAAGTCCCATCCGGACACGGGCCGAAGTCTTGAGTCTTGTATCTTCACGCTTCAATAGTCCGGACGTTTTACACAGTCCGGCTGTCCGGATACCCCCTAATCCAGGACTCCCTCAACGGCCGTGGCCTCTCTTGGGAGGCGGAGAGGCTGGTCCCTCCTTGGAAGCTTTCCCCTTCTCGACCGCTGAAAACCTCCTCGGGGACGCCATGGAAGCAAGATGAAGAAGGAGAAGAAGCAGACGGAAGCAAGACGAAGGAGAGATGAGCGGGGGGTTCTGCCACTTCCCCTCATTTATAGCCGAGGAAGGCCAATCGCCAGCCTCCATGACCTCGCGCCATGATGATCTTCTGCATGCTGCATCGTTCTGTCAAGTCAAACAGTTGCCGAGGCAGCATGGGGAAGCGGAGACGCCCACGTCCCATCAATCGCCATGCATCATCAAGGCCGCAGGCGGTTAGGGCCCGCGGCGCTCCACACTTGCCCTTTGGCTTCGCCTATAACAAAGTCCGAGCATGCCATGCGCCCTGGGGCTATTGTTGGTGTTCTGGATATGGGGGTATCCAGCCTTGCCTGCCTGCAGCCCACCACGTGGCTCCATCAACGGCCCGGTACAGCCCAGCTTCAACATCGACAGCTCAAGACCCTCGCGAGGGGCCAAGCCTCGCGAGGCGGATGACGCTAAGACCCCCGAGGGGATTGGCCTCCTCAGGCTAGCTCCCGAGGGGTGGAGATTTCTATGCAAGGTGCACCTCACGAGGCTCAGCTAACGTGAGCCATGACGACCAAGGCCAGGCGGGCGCCAGCGGGCACAGTGCGCCAGTTTCCTCTTCAATGCAAGAGAGGCAAGCCACAGGCGAAGAGTCCCGAGGAATCAGCCAAAGGGTTCCATTCTGGTGCAACAAGACCAAGACCGCCAGGACGCCAGGACGAAGGTCATCATTGATACCATCGTAGTGTCACGCCAAGAGGCTTTTCGCAGGCGAAGACTACTTTTGTCAAGATAAGTTGTACTACTTGTCCCTTTTCAAATCCGGCCGTTGTGGGATCCCTTCCCGCCAACATTTGGGAAGAGGACAAAGGCCACTATAAATAGGACTTAGCCACCACCATAGAGGGGCAACTAGTTCGCATCCACCAGCTCTCTTGAGCTCAAGAACACCTCACCTCCTGAGGATAGTTCATCTACTGTACTAGTTCATCCTCAGCCCTCCGAGGCAATCCACCAAAATGCTGGAGTAGGGTATTACACCGCAACGTGGCCCGAACTAGGATAAATTGTTGTGTCTCTTTGTCTCTTCGAGCTTGATGCACTAGTCTTAGGAGGATCGCAAGCAAGCAGGCTGGGTAGGTTGACATCTCCGCACGCACCCCAGAGTTCGAACCTCTCAAGGGTTTGCGGTACTCGTAATCCGACAGCGGGTGTGGTTGGGAAAGAGACAGGAGTACGTGTGTCGTGCATGCACCTCTTCTCTTTGTGCACGTCCCCCACCTACGTGGGTGTGTGTGAGAGGGCTACAAACCTAGACAGATGGCGTGTGTGTTCGCGAGTGTTTTTTGTTTGGGGGTGTGATTTCGTGAATGTATTTGTGGGAATATGTGTCGATGACATCTCAAACAAAATTTTGCATGCAATGTGTGTGAAATGGAGGCCTATCCATATCATATATAGAGGGTGGGGCGATCCACGACAAGAGAGGGAGGGGTCATAGATATCGATAGAGTCGAAGAGAGGATCAAGTGGGTGGGTGCGAGATCGATGAAGAGAGCCATTGAAATTGTGTGTGTGTGTGCAATGCAAACATATAGGGCGACTGACCTACCGGAACATCAGAGGGCACATGTGATGTAATTGTCATGGCAGATGTCCTAGTGTGAGGAATTAGTCGTGGAGCCATCACAACTAGGTTAGCTTAAAGGGGTTAAACGGGTCAAAGGACATAGAGAGTTTATACTGGTTCGGCCCCTTGCAGTGAAGGTAAAGGCGTAATCCCGTTGAGGTGGTATTGCTTATGTCTCGATTACCAGGGAGCGAATACGCTTGACCTAGATTTCGATCTCCTCTTTCTTACCCTGCACTGCCGGCGGGTCATCCCCTTATATACATAGGTTGACGCCCAGCGGCTCACGGAGTCCCGGTCGGCTTATAGACAAGGTGTCCGGCTCGGTGACTAAATATACTTGCCTTACAATATAAGTCATACACATGTGGCGGTTTACCCCTATGGGTCCTAAGTCACCCTTGGGCTTTAGGCCCTTGCTTCATGAACCGCCATCTTCGATATCCTCATGGGCCTTGCTTGGATGAACCGCCGTAGGTATAACCCGGCCCCTCCTGGGGGGGTTCGTACCCAATAGTCATATCCCCAACATTAGGCCCCAGATTGATTTGAACTTGTTCATGTCAATCTTCAACACTTAGAAAATTCCTTCCTTCTTTATTCTTGCGAAATCTCATAACCCGCCATGACGTCATCTCCTGCGATTTGTGGTAACCCTCCGTGATGTCACCTATCATTAATATCACAAAATACCCAATATATCTTAATAGATCCTTATCCTTAATAGACATCCCAAAAATCAAGGTGTCCGAACCGCTGGATAATCATTCTTTCACCTCCTCATTTTTCGCGCCCACCTATTACTCTTCTCCTTATAAATAGGGTCAAGCAGCCCTTCTTTCATTTTCCCCTCTTTTCCTTCTCGTCTTCCCCTCTCTCCGCGGCACATCTACACGCGTGAGCACTGCCGCCGCTCTGAAGCTCATCATCTTCCTCGACCTCGGCCGCAGCGTGGACCTGAACGGGACCAGAGAAACCTCGGTGCCTCTTCATTGCTCATCGGATCTAGTAAGCACCTCATCTTCATCCTTGTTCTTCGTCATGCTTTTTTTTAATCATTGCTTTGATCAAAAAATGACCTTTAAAATATGCAGAGCCTGTTTCTATCCTTCGTCTTAATCACTGAACAGACCTTTTAGATGCAGAAATCTCGCCCATGTGCTAGTTCCTCTGCTGCTGCAACATTTAGGTTTTTATTTTTTTCACACAGCGCAAGATCCAAATCACATGATCCAGTCTGTAGAACCTGTTTATTCAACACTTAGCAGATTTCACCTCTTGATAAATACCAATCTGGTCATGGCGGCTTACATCACCGGTTATCACTAGCCATATATCATTAGGCCCCTTTTAAGTCGCCACTCTGAATACATACTGTACCGTTTTACTTCCGGCTTAATGAATCAACTTAAACCGGCAAAATTGTTCTTTCTTTTAGGCTTCTTTGTAACGCCCCGGATCCGATGCGCCAGGTGTCCGCCAGTTATTCATCGTTGTTGCCATGTCATTTGCTTGCGTGTTGCACTTTGCCATGTCATCATATGCATTTCATATCATGTCATCATGTGCATCGCATTGGCATACATGTTCGTCTCATGCATCCGAGCATTTTCCCCGTTGTCCGTTTTGCAATCCGACACTCCTATGTCCTCCGGCGTTCCCCTTTTGCCTCTTCTCTTGTGCGGGTGTTAAACTTTCTCGGAATGGCCTGAGGTTTGCCAAGCGGCCTTGGTATAGCACCGGTAGACCGCCTGTCAAGTTTCGTGCCATTTGGAGGTCGTTTGGTACTCCAACGGTTAACCGGGTAACCGTAAAGGCCTCTTTTGTTTCAGCCCAACACCCCTTCCAAAGTGGCCCAAAACCCAGCAAACTCCCATTCATGCTCTCGGTCGTTCGATCACGATCGCGTGGCCGAAAACCGCACCTCTTTTGGACTCTCCTAGCTCCCTCTACCTATAAATATGTGCCTCCCGTCCAAATTCGCGGTCTAATCCCCCCGAAACCCTAGATCCATCCCTTCCGCGCCGCCGGACATGTCCGCCCGGCGACCGGACGTGTCCGTCCCGCTCCCCCCGGCCAATCGCACGCCGCCACGTCGCGCCGCCGACCCGCGCCTCGCCGCCGGCCCGCCGGGCCCATCGCGGACCCGCGGGGCCCGTCTGCCTCCGCCGCCGCCGTCTGTTAGCGCCGCCGCCATCCGCCCGCCGGCGCCGGACCCCGCCGCCCGCCGGCGCCGGACCCTGCCGCCCGCGCCGGAGCTTCCCCGCGCCGGAGCTCCTCCGCGACTGCCCCGCGCCTCGTGCCCGGCGCGCCGCCCGGCCCCGAGCGCCCCGCGCGCCGCCGGCCGGCGCCCGCCGCTGTGCCCGAGCTCCTCTGCCCCGGCCGCCGCGCCCCGACCCCTCCGGCCGCGCCCCTCCGCCTCCCTCCGATCGCCGCCGTGCCTCCCGGCCCGGATCCGGCGAGATCCGGCCTAGGTAGCACCGGATCCGGTCGTCCCCGCCCTTCTCCGGCCGCCCCGTCCTCCTCTCCGGCGAGCCCAGCCGGCCAACCTCGTAATCCGTGCAAATCCCTAAGGTTGACTTCCCCCCCCCCCCCGAAATCTGCTAAGTCCCCAGATTCAGTTATTTTCATGCCATGTTCATGCCATCGCATCTCTGCATCCGTAGCTCCAATTCGTGCGTGTAATATGTCAAATTGTTCGCCTCGACGAGTAGATCATTTCGTTCCATTGCATCATTTTCATTTGAACTCATCTTGATGCCCGAAATGCTGTTGGAAGAGTGCATGTTGATGTTAATCTGCTGAAACTGTTATAACTTGCTGTTTTATCATTTTTGCCATGATTGATGTGTGCATCCTATGAGGTTGAGCTCTACATGAATGTTGGACTATGCCATGCCATCTTTCCAGGGGTGTTAATCATGTATTTTTGTGAGTTGTGTGCTTAGTGTATCGAGCTTGCTAAGTAGGGTAGTTGCTGTTGCTGTTTTCCTGACAGATTCTGTTATAATTTGTGGCTATGTTAACATGCTTCTACTAATCATTCTATGCATAATCTGGAGATGCTCTATAAACATGTTTTGAACTACATGTCATGCTCTATCCATTCATGCCCTTGGTTGCAATTATAGCCTGCTGGAACATGTTCATTTCTTGCTCCAAAGTTGCTTGAAAATGTTGCTGTCAGCCTGTTAACATTAAGTTCACTTGTTCCCATGTGTTTTCCTAGTGATCCATGCATCCTATGAACTTGCTCTTGCCATGCTTAGCTTCATAAACATGCCTTCTTATTGTTGGTTGCCTTGCCATGCCATGTATTGCTCTGTGGTGAGTGGTTCAAGCTCACGAACATGCCTACTTATTGTTATTCCTGCCATGTTTGAATCTGTAATATAACTTGCCATGTTTACATGGGTGCCAACATATTTTCTATGCCTTTTTGGCTTATGGTCAGTAAGGGTCTATTGTTCTATGCATTTAGTAATATCATGCCATGCGTTTGTTTGCCATGATAAGCTCCTGTAACATGTTGTTTGATAGCTCTAAACATTGCAACCTGATATTATTTCTGCTAAAGTCTGAAACTGTTATTATTCGCAATATCTCCATGCGTTTTTGAGCATGTTCTAGTTGTTTCTAGAGATAGCTCAGTGTTCATGTTTTGTTATGCTTTACGTGTACTTCATGCCCATGCCTTTTGTTATTATGTTGGGGTGCTGTAGCATGTTGTTTTGATGCTTGTAATATGCCTAGTTGCTGTTTTGGACAGATTGTTGCTATGACTTGTATAGTGTGTGTGTGTTGCACCGTTGCTCCGTTTTGAGTGTGCTCTATATGAAACTTGCTTGGTTTTGCATGTAGTTTCATATTATCATGTTGCATCCTTGTTTTAGTGTGTTTGCTTGATGTTTGGGTGCATTTTGCATCAATGCCATGCTTAACTTGTTTTGCTCATATCTTCTAGACCGTAGCTCCGAATCTAATGAACTTTATATGTAACTTGACTAGAATTTCGTGTAGATTCTCTTGGTGCATGTTAACTTGCTGTTCAACAACTTGAACATAATGTTTATTCAGATCTGGACCAATTTCGAAATATGCATATGAGGACTTACCGGAATTGTTATATGTTGTTTCCGACCTCATTTAAACTTGCCTTGATGTGTGCTCTTGTTTGCATCATCTCTTGCCATGAGTAGCTTCATGTAGCTTGGTCATGCATCATGCTTGTTGTGCATCATGCCTTGTTCATGTGTGGTGTGTTTACCTATGTTGTATGCTTCTTCGTGTTAGTTCCCGTTTCGTTGCGATCGTGAGGTTTCGTTCGCCTTCGATTGGTTCGGCTTCATCCGTTCGTCTTCTTCATGGACTCGTTCTTCTTCCTTGCGGGATTTCAGGCAAGATGACCGCTACCCTGGATCTCACTACTATCATTGCTATGCTAGTTGCTCCGTTCTATCGCTATGCTGCGTTACCTATCATTTGCTCTTCAAGCCTCCCAAATTGCCATGAACCTCTAACCTTTGACACCATTCCTAGCAAACCATTGTTTGGCTATGTTACCGCTTTGCTCAGCCCCTCTTATAGCATTGCTAGCTACAGGTGAAGTTGAAGATTTCTCCAAGGTGGACAGGGTTTTGTTGGGATATCACAATATCTCTTATATTATTAATGCATCTATATACTTGGTAAAGGGTGGAAGGCTCGGCCTTATGCCTGGTGTTTTGTTCCACTCTTGCCACCCTAGTTTCCGTCATACCGGTGTTATGTTCCCGGATTTTGCATTCCTTACGCGGTCGGGTGATTTATGGGACCCCCCTGACAGTTCGCTTTGAATAAAACTTGTCCAGCAAGGCCCAACATTGACTTTTACCATTTGCCTCACCACCACCTACTTTTTCCCCTGGGAGTCGCTCTCTCGAGGGTCATCTTTATTTTAGCCCCCCCGGGCCAGTGCTTGTCTAAGTGCTGGTTCGAACCGAGTAGACTGCGGGGCCCCCTCGGGGCAACTCGAGGTCTGGTTTTACTCGTAGGATGTCTCATCCGGTGTTGCCCTGAGAACGAGATATGTGCAGCTCCTATCGGGATTGTCAGCGCATCGGGCGGCTTTGCTGGTCTTGTTTTACCATTGTCGAAATGTTTTGATGTACCGGGATACCGAGTCTGATCGGAGTGCCTTGGGTGAAGGTCTATTCCTTCGATGATCGTGAGAGCTTGTCATGGGCTAAGTTGGGACACCCTTGCAGGGTTTAAGCTTTCGAGAGCCGTGCCCGCGGTTATGTGGCAGATGGGAATTTGTTAATGTCCGGTTGTAGATAACTTGACACCAGGTCCGAATTAAAACGCATCAACCGAGTGTGTAGCCGTGATGGTCTCTTCTCGGCGGAGTCCGGGAAGTGAACACGGTTTCTGTGTTATGCTTGACGTAAGTAGGTGTTCAGGATCACCTCTTGATCATTGCTAGCTTCACGACCGTTCCGCTTGTTCTCTTCTCGCTCTTATTTGCGTTGGTTAGCCACCATATCATGCTTAGCCGCTGCTGCAACCTCACCACTTTACCCCTTACTTTCCCATTAAGCTTTGCTAGTCTTGAAACCCATGGTAATGGGATTGCTGAGTCCTCATGGCTCACCAGATACTTCCAAAACCAGTTTGCAGGTGCCTATGTTACCGAGCAGGTGACGCAACCAAGCTCAAGGAGGAGCTTGTCGAAGATCTTGCCCTTTGTGTTGTTTCGTTCTAGTTGATCAGTAGTGGAGCCCAGTTGGGGTCGATCGGGGACCTTTGTCGCATTTGGGGTTCTTCTTTTATTTTGGTTCCGTAGTCGGACCTTGATTGTATCTGGATGATGTAATGCTTTATTCATGTATTTGTGTGAAGTGGAGATTGTAAGCCAACTATGTATCTCTTTCCCTTATGTATTACATGGGTTGTGTGAAGATTACCTCACTTGCGACTTTGCTTTCAATGCGGTTATGACTCTAAGTCGTGCTTCGACACGTGGGAGATATAGCCGCATCGAGGGTGTAACAAGTTGGTAATCAGAGCCTTCCCCGACCTTAGGAGCCCCACTGCTTGATCGTTTTTAGCGGCCGAGTTGTGTCTAGAAAAATGTTTTGCATCATTTAGGATTATATATATCGGAGAGTTAGGAATTCTTTTTACTCCTCAGTCTCTTCATCGCTCTGGTAAGGTCTCCTGACGTAGAGTTTTGACTCTTCTCTTCTCAAATTTCACTAAAAAAAATTTTAGGATCACGCGGGTATCTTGGAATCGTTCCGATGGTTTTATGATGACAACATTGTCTTGGTGCCTCCCGTCAGCAGGGGTTTAGTGGAGGTGTCCCGGGGAGTTGAGCTCTGAGGTGTTGTCGTCATAATTTTATCGTGGCAGTTCTGGAATACCTGAGTTTAGTACGCCGACATCGAAAATCTCTTTTATGCAGTTCGTTGGTGAGATAACCCCGCTAACCCAGTACTGAGGTGAGTACGGGAGTATTGCCATGACTCGTATAACGGATGCTTTTCGAAGGTTGAGGTACACGATTTCCGAAGGTTTCTTGGTTATGTGTTGACGGATGGATACAGCTTGGATGTAGGGATTGTTAGTTTGGGTGAGATATATTGCTTCCCCTATATCCCCAACACCAGATTGCATAACCAGAAAGTTTCGGGAGTTTTATAGGTGGGAATTCAAGTAGCTCCTAGAATATCTTTCCGACAAATGCATGATATGGGATTGGGTAAATCTCTATCATATGTATTTGTTCCGGCTTATTCTGCAAGCCAATTCCTTTGTTTTGTGTTATTTGTGGTATTCGAGTTGCTTCGATGTCAAATGTTGAATCCATACCTTTCCTAAATGGTGTTCTCATACTCCGATGTGAATACCAATCCTTCTTGACAATCGAGATTGTCATGTCAACCCTTTTCAACCGGCGTGTTTCTCTTCAAGTGGATCCCATCATTATCCCCATCTGCAAGATCAATTCTAAGTTTTATCAATGGTGTTTGTTTCGTTGCCTTTGTTTTCCCGCCCTCCCACCCTTTTTCTTCAAGGACACAGATTTCTTAATCAAGTATCCATTTATTCATGTGAAGTCTCTTCATTCTTTTCAATCAATGTTCTTATCCGGTGATTTCCCATGAAGATGCTCAACAGTTTCAAGTTCATCATCCTTCATTGTTGTTTCTTCTCCGGTGGATCCTATTAAAGCTTTCGATATTCATCATATTCTTTTCCTCGTTTCTAATGCTTTCTCATACCGATGCACCTCTTAATCATTAACTTCTTCCTATTCATTTGTTCTGGAGTGTTGAAGATATCTCAGAAGATTTGTGTTTCCATTCTTAATCTGTTCAACCATTTGGAGATTGTTATCTCATTCAAGTCATTTAATTCAACCGGTGCAATTTATCTTTAAAATCATTTCCAACGGTGTTTTCTTTTGAGTGGGCCCTAACCCACAGGTCTTTGACCAGGATCTTACCTGACTCCTCTAATTTCCCGGAGCCATTACCAAATTCTTTTCAAGTGTGACGTAAGAATGAATTTTCATCAGTCACATGCCTTCTCCAAGATCTTTCAAATTATTTTTCCTTGTTGGCTCAACCTCTTTGTTTTTCATTCTCCCGGAGTATCTCATACAATTCATGGTGGTTCTCATCTTCATTCTCAACATGTGAAGACCGAAGAAGGATTTCTCTTAAATCTTGGTCCATTCTCTTCAATATTCATGGTTCTAGCTTCATGGTATCCTCATAATTGTTTTGATTGTGACAATTCTTTTTCTTACCATCCGGAGCATTTCATGAGTTGTTTCCATTTCTTTCCTCCGAAGGCCATCATTTCTGAATATTACTCATTCTCAGCTTTCCGCTCTCGTTCTTGAATTCTTCCAGTGCATCGTTCAAATACCCTCTAATCAGCTCATGATCTCTTCGTTCTCTTGTATCTAAATCCCCTCAAGTATCATCATTCGTTTTCCAATTCTTTCCGGTGAATTGTGCCCTTGCTACTCTCTTTTTCAATTCTTACGGTGGTGCTTTCAAGATCTCTCTTCCTTGTTCATTATATCAATTCATTCGTTGTTTCCAAATCCCACCGGTGGTTCCATCAATACCTTCTCAAGTTTACGCAATATCTCTTTTAATCCTTTCTACAAGGATAAGTAGTATGCAAATCCGTTGCTTGTCATCAATTAAATTTGATGAAGGATAAGCATACAATAAATCTTATTCTTATTTCCTTGAGGTGACTCAATTCTTTTTACGGAGATTATTCATGATGAATAAATTCTTGTTTACAAGTGATTCATCTTTCTTTCCGGAGTTGGTAATCATATCACATTCTCGGTTCTAAGATGTTCATCTTTCTTTTCGGAGTTCCAAGCTCTCTCAATTATCTCGTCACGAAGCTCCATCTATATCATTGCAAGGCTTCAATCTTGTTTGCTTCAACCTTCAATTCTTTTATGTTATCATTTCCTATCCGGGGTTCTCCATGGAGGCAACATGGTGATTCGTCAAGGATTCTTTTCATTCTTCAATAGTTCTTCACGATTTCTCTTGAAGTTATGATCCCCCAAGCTATACTCTAAAATAAACATGGTGTTCAACACATGTTTTGTTTTGAGGAGCTCAAGTATTCTTCATCTTGCATTCCGAAGTGCAATTCTTTCTACCTTATCTTTTGAGGTGGTGTTATGTCACTCTTGACAATTTCCTTCATGTTTCATGATTCATATGTTGTCAGGAATGAGGTATTTTAAATCCATCATTTTCTCTTCGTTCAAGAGATTTTTTCGACCAATCAACTTCTTCGTTGGAGTTATCCTGTGTCATATTTCACCTAAAGCCTTTCTTTAAGGGTTGTTGCTATTTGTGGTGATTATGCATGACCCAAGCTTGCTCTCTATATACTTGGTGGAAGAAGTTTCTCTTATCTTCATTGATCTCAACCAATCAATTGTTTCCATTAGTGGCCGGTTGTCACCTCATCATTTTGAGATGTTTACCATAAGCCCACAACAACCTTGTGCTTCTCGTTGTTGATTTTCCAACAACTCCGTTTGATTCTTCTTTGCAAGGATGCTTTCCAAATTCAATTGTGGCAGAAGTTGTCATTTTCTTCTCCATCCCTTTATCTCAACGGTCTAACTTCTATTCTTTCGTTACGGAGGCATTGTGATGTTGTGCTCTTCACCCATCACCTCGTTTTGTGAGGATCATGTTCTTTTCTTGCTTATCCATTTAACCGGATTGTTTGCAATCTCGTTCATCTCTGTTGTACTCTTTCTTTTAAATTGCGCAACCTCTCAAGGGTCCTGGTTTCACTCGTTCGTCAAAGAAGCAACTTAGTTTTACCTATTCTCTTCCTCTTCCGTTTTCCCTTCGGTGCCATCCTAGATCTCGGGACGAGATCCTCTCGTAGTGGTGGAGTGTTGTAACGCCCCGGATCCGATGCGCCAGGTGTCCGCCAGTTATTCGTCGTCGTTGCCATGTCATTTGCTTGCGTGTTGCATTTTGCCATGTCATCATATGCATTTCATATCATGTCATCATGTGCATCGCATTGGCATACATGTTCGTCTCATGCATCCGAGCATTTTCCCCGTTGTCCGTTTTGCAATCCGACACTCCTATGTCCTCCGGCGTTCCCCTTTTGCCTCTTCTCTTGTGCAGGTGTTAAACTTTCTCGGAATGGCCTGAGGTTTGCCAAGCGGCCTTGTTATAGCACCGGTAGACCGCCTGTCAAGTTTCGTGCCATTTGGAGGTCGTTTGGTACTCCAACGGTTAACCGGGTAACCGTAAAGGCCTCTTTTGTTTCAGCCCAACACCCCTTCCAAAGTGGCCCAAAACCCAGCAAACTCCCTTTCATGCTCTCGGTCATTCGATCACGATCGCGTGGCCGAAAACCGCACCTCTTTTGGACTCTCCTAGCTCCCTCTACCTATAAATATGTGCCTCCCGTCCAAATTCGCGGTCTAATCCCCCCGAAACCCTAGATCCATCCCTTCCGCGCCACCGGACATGTCTGCCCGGCGACCGGACGTGTCCGCCCCGCTCCCCCCGGCCAATTGCACGCCGCCACGTCGCGCCGCCGACCCGCGCCCCGCCGCCGGCCCGCCGGGCCCATCGCGGACCCGCGGGGCCCGTCTGCCTCTGCCGCCGCCGTCTGTTAGCGCCGCCGCCATCCGCCCGCCAGCGCCGGACCCCGCCGCCCGCCGGCGCCGGACCTTGCCGCCCGCGCCGGAGCTTCCCCGTGCCGGAGCTCCTCCGCGCCTGCCCCGCGCCTCGCGCCCGGCGCGCCGCCCGGCCCCGAGCGCCCCGCGCGCCGCCGCCGTTCCCCGCCGCCGGCCGGCGCCCGCCGCCGTGCCCGAGCTCCTCTGCCCCAGCCGCCGCGCCCCGGCCCCTCCGGCCGCGCCCCTCCGCCTCCCTCCGGTCGCCGCCGTGCCTCCCGGCCCGGATCCGGCGAGATCCGGCCGAGGGAGCACCGGATCCGGTCGTCCCCGCCCTTCTCCGGCCGCCCCGTCCTCCTCTCCGGCGAGCCCAGCCGGCCAACCTCGTAATCCGTGCAAATCCCTAAGGTTGACTTCCCCCCCCCCCCCCCGAAATCTGCTAAGTCCCCAGATTCAGTTATTTTCATGCCATGTTCATGCCATCGCATCTCTGCATCCGTAGCTCCGTTTTATGCGTGTAATATGTCAAATTGTTCGCCTCGACGAGTAGATCATTTCGTTCCATTGCATCATTTTCATTTGAACTCATCTTGATGCCCGAAATGCTGTTGGAAGAGTGCATGTTGATGTTAATCTGCTGAAACTGTTATAACTTGTTGTTTTATCATTTTTGCCATGATTGATGTGTGCATCCTATGAGGTTGAGCTCTACATGAATGTTGGACTATGCCATGCCATCTTTCCAGGGGTGTTAACCATGTATTTTTGTGAGTTGTGTGCTGAGTGTATCGAGCTTGCTAAGTAGGGTAGTTGTTGTTGCTGTTTTCCTGACAGATTCTGTTATAATTTGTGGCTATGTTAACATGCTTCTACTAATCATTCTATGCATAATCTGGAGATGCTCTATAAACATGTTTTGAACTACATGTCATGCTCTATCCATTCATGCCCTTGGTTGCAATTATAGCCTGCTGGAACATGTTCATTTCTTGCTCCAAAGTTGCTTGAAAATGTTGCTGTTAGCCTGTTAACATTAAGTTCACTTGTTCCCATGTGTTTTCCTAGTGATCCATGCATCCTATGAACTTGCTCTTGCCATGCTTAGCTTCATAAACATTCCTTCTTATTGTTGGTTGCCTTGCCATGCCATGTATTGCTCTGTGGTGAGTGGTTCAAGCTCACGAACATGCCTACTTATTGTTATTCCTGCCATGTTTGAATCTGTAATATAACTTGCCATGTTTACATGGGTGCCATCATATTTTCTATGCCTTTTTGGCTTATGGTCAGTAAGGGTCTATTGTTCTATGCATTTAGTAATATCATGCCATGCCTTTGTTTGCCATGATAAGCTCCTGTAACATGTTGTTTGATAGCTCTAAACATTGCAACCTGATGTTATTTCTGCTAAAGTCTGAAACTGTTATTATTCGCAATATCTCCATGCGTTTTTGAGCATGTTCTAGTTGTTTCTGGAGATAGCTCAGTGTTCATGTTTTGTTATGCTTTACGTGTACTTCATGCCCATGCCTTTTGTTATTATGTTGGGGTGCTGTAGCATGTTGTTTTGATGCTTGTAATATGCCTAGTTGCTGTTTTGGACAGATTGTTGCTATGACTTGTATAGTGTGTGTGTGTGTTGCACCGTTGCTCCGTTTTGAGTGTGCTCTATATGAAACTTGCTTGGTTTTGCATGTAGTTTCATATTATCATGTTGCATCCTTGTTTTAGTGTGTTTGCTTGATGTTTGGGTGCATTTTGCATCAATGCCATGCTTAACTTGTTTTGCTCATATCTTCTAGACCGTTGCTCTGAATCTAATGAACTTTATATGTAACTTGACTAGAATTTCGTGTAGATTCTCTTGGTGCATCTTAACTTGCTGTTTAACAACTTGAACATAATGTTTATTCAGATCTGGACCAATTTCGAAATATGCATATGAGGACTTACCGGAATTGTTATATGTTGTTTCCGGCCTCATTTAAACTTGTCTTGATGTGTGCTCTTGTTTGCATCATCTCTTTCCATGAGTAGCTTCATGTAGCTTGGTCATGCATCATGCTTGTTGTGCATCATGCCTTGTTCATGTGTGGTGTGTTTACCTATGTTGTATGCTTCTTCTTGTTAGTTCCCGTTTCATTGCGATCGTGAGGTTTCGTTCGCCTTCGATTGGTTCGGCTTCATCCGTTCGTCTTCTTCATGGACTCGTTCTTCTTCCTTGCGGGATTTCAGGCAAGATGACCGCTACCCTGGATCTCACTACTATCATTGCTATGCTAGTTGCTCCGTTCTATCGCTATGCTGCGTTACCTATCATTTGCTCTTCAAGCCTCCCAAATTGCCATGAACCTCTAACCTTTGACACCATTCCTAGCAAACCGTTGTTTGGCTATGTTACTGCTTTGCTCAGCCCCTCTTATAGCGTTACTAGCTGCAGGTGAAGTTGAAGATTTCTCCAAGGTGGACAGGGTTTTGTTGGGATATCACAATATCTCTTATATTATTAATGCATCTATATACTTGGTAAAGGGTGGAAGGCTCGGCCTTATGCCTGTTGTTTTGTTCCACTCTTGCCGCCCTAGTTTCCGTCATACCGGTGTTATGTTCCCGGATTTTGCGTTCCTAACGCGGTCGGGTGATTTATGGGACCCCCCTGACAGTTCGCTTTGAATAAAACTTGTCCAGCAAGGCCCAACATTGACTTTTACCATTTGCCTCACCACCACCTACTTTTTCCCTTGGGAGTCGCTCTCTCGAGGGTCATCTTTATTTTAGCCCCCCCCGGGCCAGTGCTTGTCTAAGTGCTGGTCCGAACCGAGTAGACTGCGGGGCCCCCTCGGGGCAACTCGAGGTCTGGTTTTACTCGTAGGATGTCTCATCCGGTGTTGCCCTGAGAACGAGATATGTGCAGCTCCTATCGGGATTGTCGGCGCATCGGGCGGCTTTGCTGGTCTTGTTTTACCATTGTCTAAATGTCTTGATGTACCGGGATAATGAGTCTGATCGGAGTGTCTTGGGTGAAGCTCTATTCCTTCGATGATCGCGAGAGCTTGTCATGGGCTAAGTTGGGACACCCCTGTAGGGTTTAAACTTTCGAGAGCCGTGCCCGCGGTTATGTGGTAGATGGGAATTTGTTAATGTCCGGTTGTAGATAACTTGACACCAGATCCGAATTAAAACGCATCAACCGAGTGTGTAGCTGTGATGGTCTCTTCTCGGCGGAGTCCGGGAAGTGAACACGGTTTCTGTGTTATGTTTGACGTAAGTAGGGGTTTAGGATCACCTCTTGATCATTGCTAGCTTCACGACCGTTCCGCTTGTTCTCTTCTCGCTCTTATTTGCGTTGGTTAGCCACCATATCATGCTTAGCCGCTGCTGCAACCTCACCACTTTACCCCTTCCTTTCCCATTAAGCTTTGCTAGTCTTGAAACCCATGGTAATGGGATTGCTGAGTCCTCGTGGCTCACCAGATACTTCCAAAACCAGTTTGCAGGTGCCTATGTTACCGAGCAGGTGACGCAACCAAGCTCAAGGAGGAGCTTGTCGAAGATCTTGCCCTTTGTGTTGTTTCGTTCTAGTTGATCAGTAGTGGAGCCCAGTTGGGGTCGATCGGGGACCTTTGTCGCATTTGGGGTTCTTCTTTTATTTTGGTTCCGTAGTCGGACCTTGATTGTATTTGGATGATGTAATGCTTTATTCATGTTTTTGTGTGAAGTGGCGATTGTAAGCCAACTATGTATCTCTTTCCCTTATGTATTACATGGGTTGTGTGAAGATTACCTCACTTGCGACTTTGCTTTCAATGTGGTTATGCCTCTAAGTCGTGCTTCGACACGTGGGAGATATAGCCGCATCGAGGTCATTATTTTTACTGGTCATTATTTTTACTGGTCAAAGACCTCAGCCAAAGGATGATGAGGTCATTATTTTTACTGGTCACATGAATCGGGCTTCTCACCGCCTGGTTCTAAATTTTTCCGAGATGTTCTACACTTCTTTCAGCTTCATCCTCAAGACATCGGACCCAGTTCCGTGTCAAACATCTTCAAATTTCAAGTTCTCTGCCAAGTATACCTTCAAGAGGAGCCCAGTGTTGAACTATTTAGGGAATATTTTTATTTGAACCGCCAAAACGAGTTTACGAATGGACCCATCTTGGAACTTGGCAGAATCTCAATTCAGCGAAGAAGAGATGCTATCTTCCCCTATGCTTGCTTGCCGAGTCACCCCAAAGATTGTAACTAGACATGGTTTTATTGCAAAGATACCTCTCCGACTGACGAGAATCCACTACCAGGCTATCGTGCCCAGCGTCTTGACCCAAAACATCATCTTCCTGAGAAGCTTACCCCTACTGAACGTGCAAAACTTTCCCCCACCATTGCAAAGGTCAAGGCTCTATTGGGAAATGGATTAACTGGCATTGACTTGGTTCGGTGCTGGGTTTCCTGGCGGATAGTACCTTTGAGTCGCCGATCCGACTTAATTTGTACTTACATAGGATCCACTAGGCCATAGCTCCATGCATTTAAATGATGAGACAATCAATGAAATGACAAAGACCCTTCTGAATGAAGGTCCGGAAAACTGCAGCAAAGTGGGTCTGAATCCTTTCTACAAACTTAACCCGCCACCAGATGTGAGTCTTTAAATTACTTACGTTTACCTTCATCACTCCAATATTCTATTAACTCAACTTTGATGACTTTCATAGGCTGACTCTGATTTTTGGAAAAATACATATGACCATGAAGCTGCCAAAAAGGCCAGGGCTACCAAGAAAGCCACCAACAAAACCGCCAAGAAGAATAAGAAGAAATCAAGTACTTCCGAGCTGTTTGAACTGGACGACAGCTCTAACTCAGATGTAGCTCTTGATTTCCTTGGCTCCTTTTTCAACTATCTTATTGACATTGATTATCATCAGGATGACACGGGGGCTAGTCAAGCGATCAAGGAAGAGGTAACTATCATTTCCTCTGACTCCGAGCCTTTGCCAAGACAGAAAATTCAAAGAGTAACCCGGAAAGTAAGCTTTTCACACCCTTTAGCATATTTGGATCCTCACTTTCTTTTGAAGCAACAGCACCACGAGAACCGGTGACAGACTCGGACCAGCGGAGGTGAAGAATTATCTTCCGGTTTACCAAATACTCCAGCCCGAGGAAACGTCAAAACAAGGTCATCCAAAATTTATACTCTTTTTATCCTTTGGCAGGTCTCTTTCGCCAGCCACTTAATTCTTCCGATTCAAATTATCAGGAGACTTCTCTCTCCTCTTCCGGCGACTCATCGCAGTCCCAGCTACCGGCTTTCAAAAATGCTCCTGGGTAATAACAATTACTTATTATTTGCTTCCTCCTTAGGTTCTTATCTTTGTACTGAACTCTCATAACTCATGCAGTGGAAAAGCAGAAACTAGCAAGAATGCAAAGGTGACCAAGCCGGTTCAAGACCCCAAAATGTATGAACCGGAGCAACAAATTCCAGTGTTCTCTTGGCTCCCCCAACGCACAGGGCCTCCGTCCCCCAACCAGAAGATCCTGTTCATGATGTTCCACCAGAAATTCCACACCCTTCCATTGGCCATACAAGCAACAATCCTTTGAATACTGAATCATCAAGCCCAATTAAACCAGCTGAGACACATGCCGATGATGTGATGATCACTAGCACCAGCTTTAGAGAACCGGGAAGACCTACTGTCTTGGCCAAACACTCCGCCAAAGAAGAGCATATTGAGAAAGGAAAAGTGAGATTTAACATTGCCAACTACTCTCAATTGAGCATTAACAAAGTATTCTCTCGTTATCTCAACCAAGTGCACACCAGCCGCGACCTTGAAGTTGACATGGTGAAGCAGACGCATCAAAAATATGAGGCATGGACTCCTGCTTTAACGAATTATGCATATCCTGTCATCCCCCTAGTCTACTGTGTATGATAGGATTGAATATGTTGTAGACTTAGAGTAACCATGAGTATAAATAGTACCCTTGGTAGAATCTTTCAAAATCCGGCTTACACCATCCGTGTTAAAGCAGATCTTTAATGATTAACACTGCATCTGTAGCCCCCAAGGCCGGTTTAATCAGCATGAATGAGCCGGTCCTGTTCATCATTGTTTATAAATCAAAGCTTACTTTTGTAGCCCCCATGAGCCGGCTATGATTGTTTGCGGCACAAACAGGTCATCATCTCTACCTAATAATAAAGAAAATTGGGTTTCTGGTCGTACGTCATAAAACCTACCCTCGAAGTTGGCAAGAATTACCCACCAATGCCACCCATAAGTGGCGAAAACGATTAATTTTTATTAGGTGGCCGCTGGTTGCGTTCATGTATAGTGTCACGCCCAATATGCGACCCTATCCAAAAGGAACTCGAAGGTCCCACTAAGGATAGACCCGCATATTGAAACGCTTTTGCAAGGTGGATATCATTACATCAACATTACATAATAGATAGGGATACATACATAAGGCATACAATGCCACACGAATACAACAATACATCATATAAGAGATCAACATCCGACTACGGATGATACATAAACAGAAACTCAAACAATATCCACCCTGCTAGCCCAGGCTGCCGACCTGGAACCTATCCCCTGATCGAAGAAGCAGAAGAAGAACTCAACGCAAGCAAGCATCGCTCTCGCGTCATGATCATCGGAAAACCTGTACCTGCAACTGTTGTTGTAGTAATTTGTCAGCCACGAGGAATCAGCAATCCCATTACCATGGGTATCAAGACTAGCAAAGCTTAATGGGAAAGGGAGGGGTAAAGTGGTGAGGTTGCAGCAGCAACTAAGCAAGTATGGTGGCTAACATACGCAAATAAGAGCGAGAAGAGAAGCAAAGGAACGGACGTCAACTAGCAATGATCAAGAGGTGATCCTGAACACCTACTTACGTCAAACATCACCCAGAAACCGTGTTCACTTCCCGGACTCCACCGAGAAGAGACCATCACGGCTACACACACGGTTGATGCGTTTTAAATCGCATCTGGTGTCAAGTTATCTACAACCGGACATTAACAAATTCCCATCTGGCACATAACCGCGGGCACGGCACTCAAAAGTTTATACCCTGCAGGGGTGTCCCAACTTAGCCCATGACAATCTCTCGCGATCAACGAAGGAATAGACCTTCTCCCAGGAAGACCCGATCAGTCTCGGAATCCCGGTTTACAAGACATTTCGACAATGGTAAAACAAGACCAGCAAAGCCTCCCGGCGCGCCGACATCCTAATAGTAGCCGCGCGTATCTTGTCTCAGGCCACGACCGGATGAGCAGTACGTACAACTAGAACCAGACCTCAAGTTTCCCCAAGGTGGCGCTGCAAGTGGCTCTAGTTTGGACCAACACTTAGACAAGCATTGGCCCGGGGGGGATGAATAAAGATGACCCTTGGGTTAATTACTCCCAAGGGAAATATAGGTGGTGGTGAGGCAAATGGTAAAACCAATGTTGGGCCTTGCTGGAGGAGTTTTATTCAAAGTGAACTGTCAGGGGGGTCCCATAAATCACCCAACCGCGTAAGGAACGCAAAATCCGGGAACATAACACCGGTATGACGGAAACTAGGGCGGCAAGAGTGGAACAAAACACCAGGCATAAGGCCGAGCCTTGCACCCTTTACCAAATATATAGATGCATTAATAATATAAGAGATATTGTGATATCCCAACATAACCCTGTCCACCATGGAGAAATCTTCAACTTCACCTGCAGCTAGCAATGCTATAAGAGGGGCTGAGCAAAGCGGTAACATAGCCAAACAACGGTTTGCTAGGAAGGGTGTCAAAGGTTAGAGGTTCATGGCAATATGGGATGGCTTGATAAACAGGTAATAGGTAGCGCAGCATAGCGATAGAACGAAGCAACTAGCATAGCAATGATAGTAGTGAGATCCAGGGTAGCGGTCATCTTGCCTGAAATCCCGCAAGGAAGAAGAACGAGTCCATGAAGAAGATGAAGCCACGAAGACGAACCACACGTAGACGAACGAATCCTCACGATCGCAACGAAACGGGAACTATCGAGAAGAAGCACACAACATAGTAAACACACCACACATGGACAAGACATGATGCACAACAAGCATGATGCATGACAAAGCTACATGAAGCTACTCATGGCAAGAGACGATGCATACAAGAGCAACACATCAAGGCAAGTTTAAATGAGGCCGGAAACAACATATAACAATTCCGGTAAGTCCTCAGATGCATATTTCGAAATTGGTCCAGAACTGAACAAACATTAAGTTGAAGTTGTTAAATAGCAAGTTAAGATGCACCAAGATGATCTACACGAAATTCTAGTCAAGTTACATATAAAGATCATTAGATTCGGAGCTACGGCCTAGAAGATATGAGCAAAACAAGTTAAGCATGGCATTGGTGCAAAATGCATACAAACATCAAGCAAACACACCAAAACAAGGATGCAACATGATAATATGAAGCTACATGCAAAAACAAGCAAGTTTCATATAGAGCACACTCAAAACGGAGCAACGATGCAACACATACACACTATACAAGTCATAACAACAATCTGTCCAAAACAGCAACTAGGCATCTTGCAAGCATCAAAACAACATGCTACAGCACCCCAACATAATAACAAAAGGCATGGGCATGAAGTACAGGTAAAGCACAACAAAACATGAACACTGAGCTATCTCCAGAAAAGGCTAGAACATGCTCAAAAGGACATGGGAAGATTGCAAATTATAACAGTTTCAGGCTTGGCAGAAATAACATCAGGTTGCAATGTTTAGAGCTATCAAACAACATGTTACAGGAACTTATCATGGCAAAAAAAGGCATGGCATGAATCTACTAATTTCATAGATCAAAAGTCCCTTACTGACCATGAGCCAAAAGGGCACGGAAACTATGATGGCACCCATGTAAACATGGCAAGTTATATTACAGATTCAAACATGGCAGGAACAACAATAAGTAGGCATGTTGGTGAGCTTGAACCACTCACCACAGAGCAATACATGGCATGGCAAGGCAACCAACAGTAAGGAGGCATGTTTATGAAGCTAAGCATGGCAAGAACAAGTTCATAGGGTTCATGGAACACTAGCAAAACACATGGGAACTAGTGAACTTAATGTTAACAGGCTGACAGCAACATCATGAAGCAAATTTAGAGCAAGATTACAACAAGCTACAGCAACCTATAAATGCAACCAGTGACATGTATAGATAGAGCATGACATGTAGATCAAAACATGTTTATAGAGCATCTCCAGAGTATGCAAGAAATGACTAGTAGAAGCATGTTAACATTGCAACAAAATATAACAGAATCTGTCAGGAAAACAGCAACAGCAACTACCTTACTTAGAAAGCTTGATACACTCAGCACACAACCCACAAAAATACATGGTTGGAACCCCTGGAAAGATGACATAGCATAGATCAAAACACATGTAGAGCTTAACCTCATAGGATGCACACATCAATCATGGCAAAAATGATAAATGAGCAAGTTATAACAGTTTCGCAGATTAACATCAACATGCACTCTTCCAACAGCATTTCGGGCACCAAGATGAGCTCAAATGAAAATGATTCAATGGAATGAAATGAAGTACTCGTCGAGACGAACAATTTGACATATTACACACACGAAACGGAGCTACGGATGCAGAGATACGACGCGATGAACATGGCATGATCATGCAATAAATCTGGGACTTAGACGAATTTATACCTCCGGGAAAAGTCAACCTGAGACGGAGATATCCGGGACGGAGGGATCCGGGTGCAGCGGGGAGGCGTTTGGATGGGCGAGGTGGTGGATCTGATCCCGATCCACGGACCTCGCCGGAGACGGCGGGGAAGGTGCCGGAGAGGCGGAGACGGGCGGCGGCGCGGGGAGGCGCGGGCGGCGGGGCGTATCCGGCCGGGGTGGCGCCGGAGGAGCTGCGGACTCCGGACGGAGATGGCGGCGGTTGGCGCGGAGGCCGACGGGAGGCGAGACGGGGTCGGGATGCCGGCGGCGGGGCGAAGCCCGGCGGCGGCGGCGGCGAGGCACGCGGGCGCGGCGGCGGCGGGGCGCCTCAGGCACGGACGACGGAGAGGCGACGGGGAGCAGTCGGGCGGCCGGCGGCGGTGGTCGCCGGCGAGGCGCGCCGGCGCGGGCGGCGAGGTCAGGCGGGCAGAGCGCGCCGGCGGCGGTGGGGCGCGCGGCAGGGAGCGGGCGGCGCGGCGCGGGGCGCGGTCGGGCCGCGGGGGCCGGAGGCGGGCCCGGTGGCCCGGCGGCGCGGGGGCGGGGCGAGCCACGTGGCAGGCCACGATTGGCCGGGGGAGCAGGGCGGACACGTCCGGTCGCCGGGCGGACATGTCCGGCGGCGCGGAAGGGATGGATCTAGGGTTTCAGGAGGAAACATCCGTGAATTTCGGGGGGAGACACATTTATATAGGTGGAGGGAGCTAGGGGAGTCCAAATAAGGAGCGGTTTTCGGCCACGCGATCGTGATCGAACGACCGAGAGCATGGAGGGGAATTAGCTGGGTTTTGGGCCACTTTGAAAGGGGTGTTGGGGTGCAACTAAGGAGGGCTTTGCGGTTACCCGGTTAACCGTTGGAGTACCAAACGACCTCCAAATGGCACAAAACTTGACAGGCGGTCTACCGGTGATATACCAAGGCCGCTTGGCAAACCTCGGGCCATTCCGAGAAAGTTTAACACCCGCTCACAATGAAAGACAAAAGAGGAACGCCGGAGGACATAGGAGTGTCGGATTGCAAAACGAACAACGGGGAAAATGCTCGGATGCATGAGACGAACGTGTATGCAAAATGAAATGCACATGATGACATGATATGAAATGCATATGATGACATGGCAAAGTGCAACACGCAAGCAAATTACATGGCAACGGCGGCGAATAACTGGTGGGCACCTGGCGCAACGAATCCGGGGCGTTACAACACTCCTCAACTAACAAGAGATCTCGTCCCGAGATCTTAGGACCGAGACGGAAGGGAAAAAGGATGAGGTGAGACAAGAACTCAAGAGAAGAAACGAAGAATCGAGAACACTCGAGAAGAAGAGAGGAACAACGAGAATGACGAGAATCGAAAACTCACGGAATCAGATAGACTAAGAGACCACCCGTTCTAACCGGAGTGGTTAGAATGAGAAAAGAAACGGATAAGACTGAAGGAATTTAGGCAGCATTCCGGCTGAACATGGAGGAATAGAACACGAGCTAGAGAGGATGGAATGATACTTGATGAACTCTTGAAGAATGAAATAAATCATGAAGACCCACCATGAAGAACTCCGTTGACAAAAGGATGATGAAATAGAATTCAAGGATGGAAAGAATAAGATGAGCCTTGCGATGATTTAGATGGAGGTTCCGACGAAATGGCGGAGGAAATTTGAACTCCGGAAAAGAAAAGATGAAAACACTTGGAACTAGAATTTATTCATTAAGAACAAACTCCGAAGGAAGGGATTACTCACTTGGATGAAATAAGAATAAGATTTATTGTATGCTTATCCTTCATCAAATTAAATCGATGACCAGCAATGGATTTTGCATATACACTTATTCTTCTTGAAAAGGATTAAGAAGTGACATATCGCAAACTTGAGAAGGTCTTCATGAACCACCGGTAGGATTCGAAAGAACGAATGAATTAAAATGATAATGAAGGAAAAAGAATCTGAAAGAACCACCGTAAGAATACAAAATGACTGATGAAAGATAATGAATCACCGGGAAGAATTAGAAGAACAAATATGCTAGAGGGAATTTAGATGCAAAAGAACAAAGAGATCGCGAACTGATTGAGAACACTTGAACGAAGCACCGGGATAATCGGATAACGGTAGCTGAAATGTGAGGACGAAGAATTCTTCTGGAACGATGGCCTCCGGTGAAAAGCAATATAAAAGAACCCCTGAAATACTCCGGATGGGTGAAAAGAATATCTGACAAACGGAATAATTCTCGAGGATAAGTTGAAGCTAGAACCACGAATCTCTGGGGGAACGGACAAGATTTAGAGGAAAAACTCTTCTTCGATCTTCAAATGACGACGAGGAACGCCACCAAAATTACTGAGATACTCCGGGAGAATGAAAAACCGAAAAGGTTGAGTCAACAATGAAAAGAATTTGAAAGCAATCTTGGAGAAGGCATGTGACTGATGAAATTCATTCTTACGTCACACTTGAAAAGAATTTTAGAATAACTCCGGGAGAATTAGAAGAGTCAGGTAAGATCCTGGAAAAAGACCTGTGGGTTAGGGCCCACTAAAAGAAAAGCACCGTTGGAAAGGGATGTTGAAAAGATAGATGATGCACCGGAACAATGAAATATTTGAATGAGGTGACCACCTCGAATTAATTGGAACAGAGACGAATCTCTTGAGATGTATTCCGAACTCCGGAATGATTAAATGGCGAGAGACGAACGATCAAAGGGAAATATTTGAGCTGAGGGAAAAATATGATCAACACCGAATACTTGAATTAAGTCCGCCGGAGAAGAAAACAGATGAAGAATGACAAACAAGACGAGAATCCACCGGTTGAAATAATTGAGGGAAGACTGAAGAGGTTCCGCACGAATGAAATAGATGGTCGAGAGAGAGACTCATGCTCCGGGACGAAGAGGATGGGAGGGCGGGAAAACGCAGGCAACTTGAAAGGGGAATCGACGAATATCTTGAAGAGAAACACCGGTTGAAATCATTGAGGAAAGAAAGCACATACTTCGCACGAGTAGAAAGCATACTCGATTACGAACTCCGGTTCCGAGGAGAAAAAGGGTAGGCCGGGTGGGAAAAACAAGGACAACTTCGGACAGGGAAACAACAACGATGTCGGAGGAAGAACAAAGGATTGAACTCGCAAAGATAGCGAGGTTCGAATCAGCTTGACGAGAAATGCGCCGGATAAAAGAGCTGAGGAACAACGATCGGAAAACCAAACTGCGTGAACCTAAAGAAAAATTTGAAGGGGAAGAGGAGTAGTTCAAAACACCTACATCAAGATTCCTTACCAGAGCGACGAAGGGGCAGAGGAGTAAAAAGAATTCCTACTCTCCGATATATATAATCCTAAGACTCAAAATAGTTTTCTTCTAGACTCAACAACGGCCAAACTACACGATCAATCAAGGGGGGCTCCTAGGGTTGGTCGAACCTGGCTCTGATACCAACTTGTCACTCCCAATATGCGACCCTATCCAAAAGGAACTCGAAGGTCCCACTAAGGATAGACCCGCATATTGAAACGCTTTTGCAAGGTGGATATCATTACATCAATATTACATAATAGATAGGGATACATACATAAGGCATACAATGCCACACGAATACAACAATACATCATACAAGAGATCAACATCCGACTACGGATGATACATAAACAGAAACTCAAACAATATCCACCCTGCTAGCCCAGGCTGCCGACCTGGAACCTATCCCCTGATCGAAGAAGCAGAAGAAGAACTCACCACAAGCAAGCATCGCTCTCGCGTCATGATCATCAGAAAACCTGTACCTGCAACTGTTGTTGTAGTAATCTGTGAGCCACAAGGACTCAGCAATCCCATTACCATGGGTATCAAGACTAGCAAAGCTTAATGGGAAAGGAAGGGGTAAAGTGGTGAGGTTGCAGCAGCGACTAAGCGAGTATGGTGGCTAACATACACAAATAAGAGCGAGAAGAGAAGCAAAGGAACGGACGTCAACTAGCAATGATCAAGAGGTGATCCTGAACACCTACTTACGTCAAACATAACCCAGAAACCGTGTTCACTTCCCGGACTCCACCGAGAAGAGACCATCACGGCTACACACACGGTTGATGCGTTTTAAATAGGATCTGGTGTCAAGTTATCTACAACCAGACATTAACAAATTCCCATCTACCACATAACCGCGGGCACGGCTCTCGAAAGTTTATACCCTACAGGGGTGTCCCAACTTAGCCCATGACAAGCTCTCGCGATCAACGAAGGAATAGACCTTCTCCCAGGAAGACCCGATCAGTCTCGGAATCCCGGTTTACAAGACATTTCGACAGTGGTAAAACAAGACCAGCAAAGCCTCCCGGCGTGCCGACATCCTAATAGTAGCCGCGCGTATCTCGTTTCAGGCCACGACCGGATGAGCAGTACGTACAACTAGAACCCTACCTCAAGTTTCCCCAAGGTGGCGCTGCAAGTGGCTCTAGTTTGGACCAACACTTAGACAAGCATTGGCCCGGGGGGGCTGAATAAAGATGACCCTTGGGTTAATTACTCCCAAGGGAAATATAGGTGGTGGTGAGGCAAATGGTAAAACCAATGTTGGGCCTTGCTGGAGGAGTTTTATTCAAAGCGAACTGTCAGGGGGGTCCCATAAATCACCCGACCGCGTAAGGAACGCAAAATCCGGGAACATAACACCGGTATGACGGAAACTAGGGCGGCAAGAGTGGAACAAAACACCAGGCATAAGGCCGAGCCTTCCACCCTTTACCAAATATATAGATGCATTAATAATATAAGAGATATTGTGATATCCCAACATAACCCTGTCCACCATGGAGAAATCTTCAACTTCACCTGCAGCTAGAAACGCTATAAGAGGGGCTGAGCAAAGTGGTAACATAGTCAAACAACGGTTTGCTAGGAAGGGTGTCAAAGGTTAGAGGTTCATGGCAATATGGGATGGCTTGATAAACAGGTAATAGGTAGCGCAGCATAGCGATAGAACGAAGCAACTAGCATAGCAATCATAGTAGTGAGATCCAGGGTAGCGGTCATCTTGCCTGAAATCCCGCAAGGAAGAAGAACGAGTCCATGAAGAAGATGAAGCCACGAAGACGAACCACACGTAGACGAACGAATCCTCACGATCGCAACGAAACGGGAACTATCGAGAAGAAGCACACAACATAGTAAACACACCACACATGGACAAGACATGATGCACAACAAGCATGATGCATGACAAAGCTACGTGAAGCTACTCATGGCAAGAGACGATGCATACAAGAGCAACACATCAAGGCAAGTTTAAATGAGGCCGGAAACAACATATAACAATTCCGGTAAGTCCTCATATGCATATTTCGAAATTGGTCCAGAACTGAACAAACATTAAGTTGAAGTTGTTAAATAGAAAGTTAAGATGCACCAAGATGATCTACACGAAATTCTAGTCAAGTTACATATAAAGATCATTAGATTCGGAGCTACGGCCTAGAAGATATGAGCAAAACAAGTTAAGCATGGCATTGGTGCAAAATGCATACAAACATCAAGAAAACACACCAAAACAAGGATGCAACATGATAATATGAAGCTACATTCAAAAACAAGCAAGTTTCATATAGAGCACACTCAAAACGGAGCAACGTTGCAACACATACACACTATACAAGTCATAACAACAATCTGTCCAAAACAGCAACTAGGCATCTTGCAAGCATCAAAACAACATGCTACAGCACCCCAACATAATAACAAAAGGCATGGGCATGAAGAACAGGTAAAGCACAACAAAACATGAACACTGAGCTATCTCCAGAAAAGGCTAGAACATGCTCAAAAGGACATGGGAAGATTGCAAATTATAACAGTTTCAGGCTTGGCAGAAATAACATCAGGTTGCAATGTTTAGAGCTATCAAACAACATGTTACAAGAACTTATCATGGCAAAAAAAGGCATGGCATGAATCTACTAATTTCATAGATCAAAAGTCTCTTACTGACCATGAGCCAAAAGGGCACGGAAACTATGATGGCACCCATGTAAACATGGCAAGTTATATTACAGATTCAAACATGGCAGGAACAACAATAAGTAGGCATGTTGGTGAGCTTGAACCACTCACCACAGAGCAATACATGGCATGGCAAGGCAACCAATAGTAAGAAGGCATGTTTATGAAGCTAAGCATCGCAAGAACAAGTTCATAGGGTTCATGGAACACTAGCAAAACACATGGGAACTAGTGAACTTAATGTTAACAGGCTGACAGCAACATCATGAAGCAACTTTAGAGCAAGATTACAACAAGCTACAGCAACCTATAAATGCAACCAGGGACGTGTATGGATATAGCATGACATGTAGATCAAAACATGTTTATAGAGCATCTCCAGATTATGCACGAAATGACTAGTAGAAGCATGTTAACATAGCAACAAAATATAACAGAATCTGTCAGGAAAACAGCAACAGCAACTACCCTACTTAGCAAGCTTGTTACACTCAGCACACAACCCACAAAAATACTTGGTTGGCACCCCTGGAAAGATGACATAGCATAGATCAAAACACATGTAAAGCTTAACCTCATAGGATGCACACATCAATCATGGCAAAAATGATAAATGAGCAAGTTATAACAGTTTCGCAGATTAACATCAACATGCACTCTTCCAACAGCATTTCGGGCACCAAGATGAGCTCAAATGAAAATGATGCAATGGAATGAAATGAAGTACTCGTCGAGGCGAACAATTTGACATATTACACGCAGAAAACGGAGCTACGGATGCAGAGATACGATGCGATGAACATGGCATGATTATGCAATAAATCTGGGACTTAGACGAATTTATACCTCCGGGAAAAGTCAACCCGGGACGGAGATATCCGGGACGGAGGGATCCGGGTGCAGCGGGGAGGCGTTTGGATGGGCGAGGTGTTGGATCTGATCCCGATCCACGGACCTCGCCGGAGTAGCTCGCCGGAGACGGCGGGGACGGTGCCGGAGAGGCGGAGACGCGCGGCGGCGCGGGGAGGCGCGGGCGGCGGGGCGGATCCGGCCGGGGCGGCGCTGGAGGAGCTGCGGACTCTGGATGGAGATGGCGGCGGTTGGCGCGGAGGCCGACGGGAGGTGAGACGGGGTCGGGATGCCGGCGGCGGGGCGAAGCCCGGCGGCGGCGGCGGCGAGGCACGCGGGCGCGGCGGCGGCGGGGCGCCTCAGGCGCGGACGACGGAGAGGCGACGGGGAGCGGTCGGGCGGCCGGCGGCGGCGGTCGCCGGCGCGGGCGGCGAGGTCCGGCGGGCAGAGCGCGCCGGCGGCGGCGGGGCGCGCGGCAGGGAGCGGGCGGCGCGGCGCGGGGCGCGGTCGGGCCGTGGGGGCCGGAGGCGGGCCCGGTGGCCCGGCGGCACGGGGGCGGCGGCGAGCCACGTGGCAGGCCACGATTGGCCGGGGCAGCGGGGCGGACACGTCCGGTCGCCGGGCGGACATGTCCAGCGGCGCGGAAGGGATGGATCTAGGATTTCGGGAGGAAACATCCGTGAATTTCGGGGGGAGACACATTTATATAGGTGGAGGGAGCTAGGAGAGTCCAAATGAGGAGCGGTTTTCGGCCACGCGATCGTGATCGAACGACCGAGAGCATGGAGGGGAGTTAGCTGGGTTTTGGGCCACTTTGAAAGGGGTGTTGGGCTGCAACTAAAGAGGGCTTTGCGGTTACCCGGTTATCAGTTGGAGTACCAAACGACTTCCAAATGGCACGAAACTTGACAGGCGGTCTACCGGTGCTATACCAAGACCGCTTGGCAAACCTCGGGCCATTCCGAGAAATTTTAACACCCGCTCACAACGAAAGACAAAAGAGGAACGCCGGAGGATGTCGTGGGGAACGAGCACCTATGGGGCAGGGCCCCTTTTTTGGTCCGGCAGGGAGCGAGGGGCGCGCAAAGAGCAGATCGAGGCCAAACGCGTGGGGGAAACGGGATTTTTACCCAGCTTCGGAGCTCTCTGGAGAGATAGAACTCCTACTGCTACTTTGTGTTTGTATTTGTTCTTGCTTGAAAGCGTGGGTATGCTGTGGTCTCGAGTGAGTCGAGCTGACCAAACCCAAACGAGCCGAACCCCTTCTACGTGCGTATGGGCCTCCCTTTTATAGTCCAAAGGGGGTCACCGACAGGTGGCAGCTTAGAAAGAGGGGTAAAAAGGTAAAAACGTAGGTTGGTACAACTACTATCAACAGTGTCCCCTACCTAACTCTGACGGCAGGGGACAAGAGCATTTAATGCCCGTCCGGTCGCTCCAACAGTGCAGGAAACGACCGTTAGGGGCGCCACCGATCGCCACGATGGCCTCCTAGTCACCTTTGCTCGCCACCTCGCACCGCTAGGCTGCACAGCAACACGCCACGTGCTCCAGGAGTGATCCTATGGCGACACGTCGTCGGGTGAGCTGGAGCGTGGGTGCAGAGTGGTGGCTTTGCCGCGGCAAGCGCCTTGCCGCGGTATCTGTCTTGTCGCACCCGTAAGCTTGCCGCTTGCCGGGTCTTGCCGGGGCGCGTGGTGTGCCGCGGCAGGTCTTCTGAAGTGTTTTGGTTGTCCTTCCCGGCAAGCTCCTCTTGCCGGGGTCTTGTTCTCCCCGGCAAGCTTCTCTTGCCGGGGCCTTGGCCTTCCCGGCGAGCTTCTCTTGCCGGGGCCTTGCTCTTCCCGGCAAGCTTCTCTTGTCGGGGCCTTGACTTCACAACTAATACTTTGTTCTTGAATGGCGGTGAATGGGAGTGACGGAGGGTCTTGGCGGGCGTCCGGCAAGCCTTGCCGCGGGGGGCTGCAACCGCCCGTGCCCAAGTTCGGGTTACTAAGGTACCCCTACTTTAGTACACCGACAGGAGCCCCCGGGCCTAGGCCATACACGGTGCCGAGCGCTGTTGGGCCAGGCCCAAAACAGGGCACGCGCACGCGCGGCCTGGGTCCAAACCAGATCCGCTCCGGATCCACCGCACCCTCCCGTAACGGCACGCGTCAATCGCGGCGTCGTGGGAGAGGTCGTGGGCAATTTTTAATTCCAGGAAATGCGTAACGTTCGGCTCCCCTGTTTATAAGCAGAGGAAACAGGGCCGTTCCCCCACCTTCGCCACTTGCAGTTCCTTCCTCCGAAAGCTCCGCCGCTCCCCTCCGCTTCCCAAGCCGAAAGGGAGCAGCGCTACGCCGCCCGTCGCCGCCGTTGCCCTCAACACCTCCGAGCTCCCACGCCGCTTCCGCCATGGCTACGAAGACCAGCAAGGCCGAGAAATCGGCCGAGGCGTTGCGGCTTGAGGCGCTGCGCAAGAAGCCAGTGCTTTTCACCCTCGAGCTCACCCGGCAGGCGCTGCGGCGGGAGTTCTACCTCTTCTGGTCGACGCAGACGCGGGCGCATCCACGCACGCCGGTGCTTTCTGCTGAGGCTTTGAAATCGAATCGGTGCCCAAAAGGGTACTATTTCTTTTCGGTGTTCTTCTATTGCGGGCTCTGCTCACCTTTTTCGGATTTCTTCTGCGACATTATGAGCACCTACGGGTTTCATCTTCTTGATTTCACCCCCAACGCCGTTCTGACAATGGCGGTTTTCGCACACCTCTGCGAGAAATTTGTTGGCATCCACCCAAGTGTCGCTCTTTTTCGCCACTATTTCACCTCCCGAGCCAAGAAAGGAGAGCCGTTGGCCGGCGGAGTTGCCTGGGTCTCACGAACCGGCATGAAGGAGGTGTATCTGGCGGGCGAGCTCCGCAGCAAGTGGGATGAGTGGAGGGCGGAATGGTGCTGGATCTGTGATGCCAATCCGCAGCCCTTCACCAACCTGCGCAAGGCTCGGGTAGTTCGCGGGGGCGACTGGGGCGCTCTGTCACCGGACGACGCCAAGCTGAAGATTGCCACCACCCGAATCCTCCGGCTCAGTCTTGCCGGGCTCACGACAGGGGCAGTTGGCGCGGATTTCCTTCGCCGTCGCATCGCCCCTCTGCAGAAGAGGGGGAGGCCCGCCTGGCAGTTTGGCGGCCCGGCGGATATCATGAGGCTGTGCCCAGGCCTCAATTTCAACTTCACAGTCCTGGAGCTTGACGGGATGCTGAGGGAACTGTTCAAGCATGACCCCGACCATCCAGAGTGGTTCAGGCTGCCGCAGGGCGTCATCCCGTTGTGCAACAACTCCCAGCGCGATCGCATCTGCGCAATGATGCCAGAGTGCGATTCGCATGGGATAGTCCCAACTTGGATGGAGCCCGCTGACGATGTCGTGCAGCAATTCTTCGATGGCTTGACGGAGGTAGCAGTCAACTCCGACGAGCAGAAACTTCTCACCCGCGCCACCACCGAGAACGAGATGCGCTACATCGCCACCAGGGCCGAAGAGGCGGCAGCAGCCGCCGCCGCAGGCGAGTTCGGCTTCACGCTGGCGGAGGCAGAAGCGGCCGAGGCGGCAAGCCTTGCCGACCGGGAGGACCTTGCCGGAGAGGTCGAGGGGGAGCCCGGGGCCGAAGCGAGCGAGCCCGTCAAGGGCGCGAGTGGCCAGCCGTCTTCGAGCAGCGCGCCGCAGGCGGAGCCCCCAGCGCAAACCAGATTTCAACCAAGAAGGCGCCCTCGTCGAGTTGCAGATACGGCAAGAGGACAGGCAGGCCAGCAGTCGAGGCGCCGTGGGACACACTCCACCGCGGCAAGTACCGTTGCTGCGGGAGGGTCCCAGGCTGTGCCGTCAACTGGGGCGGGGTCTTCCCGGGCCGTCATGCCCGATCCCGCCGCAGCTCCCAGAAAACGTCGAAGGGAGCCTACTCCTCCGCCACACCGCGCAGAGAGGGTACCGGACTTCGACCTCTCCGCGCTGAGCTCCTCCGATGATGACGAGGAGGAGGAGGAGGAGGAGTAAGACTTTCTTTTCGCTGTTCTTGATTTTCTTCGATCCTTGTTGACTCTTGTCTTGCATCTGATCTGCTTCTCTCTGAATCTTGTTCCTGTTCAGGACTCTAGCCGAGAGAGCGGCGAAGAGGGCCAAGGTCCCCGTGGTTGACATCGAGGACGATCCTGCTGAGACAGCAGAGGACACGTCCGAGACCACCTTGACGGATCCGGTTCCTTCTCCTCGCAGCAGCCCCCTACACAGCCCCCAGCGTAAGTGTTTGGTTTACTTCCCGTTGTGGGGCGCACACGGATGCTTCTTATTTTGCTGACACCTTGATTGTCGATTTATTTGCGTAGGAGCAGAACAGGCCCACCAGGAGCAACCAGAGGCCGCCCCGGAGATGTTGTCGGCTTCAACTACACCGCCAAGGGGCGATTCTCCGACAAGGGAGCATTCCCCGGCAAGGGAGGGGTCCCCAGCAAGGGGTGGGACCAGTGAGCCCCTAGTGGTGGAGCCCATGGTTACAGAGCCCAGCACAGGTAACATTTCTTGTCGGAAATCTTCCCTTGGGTTCTTCTGATCTTCTTTTTGGATATTGGCTCGACTTTTTCTTCCTCTTCCTGTCCTCAGATCCCCCTCTTGGGGACCCGATGGAAACTGAGGCCACCAGCGAGGAGGGCGCACGCGGCAACACTGGGGATGTTGCCGCCGACGAGGAAGAGGCCGGCGCTGATGAAGCCGCCGACGAAGAAGCCGCCAAGGCTGCTGGCGCAGGAGCCGGCGAGGGATCCAGCGATCGCTCTGACGACCCGGAGGACACAGGAGCGCAAGGCGCTGCACCGACCGCCGACCCCTCCGCTGCTGACGCAGCGCCGGGCTCTGTGGAGCCCCAGGCGGGCGCTTACTTGAAGGCCGGCGAGGGCGTATACATCAAGCTTCCCTAGGCGTCGGGCTCCAGGGCGCCGGTCGAAGGAGAGGAGTTTGATGGGGAAGTACTTGCCTCTGCTGGGCTGGCAGTGGTTGATGCGCCCAGCAGCAGCAGTGGCGAGTCTGAGGAGGAGCAGCTGCTCCGGAAGTTGGTGTCACTCTACCGCGCCCGGCAAGCGAAGCTCGTGTCTCGGGAGGCGCTTGTCGCGCAGGCGGGAGTTGATATAGAAAAACTCGCCCAGGAGCTCCGAAACCGCAACCAGGAGGCCCTCCGATCCATTGCGGAGGAGAGGGCGGAGCTTGGCGAGGCAAAGGAGGCGTTCATCCTGGAGAAGGCTGAAGCCGAGGAGCAGCAGAGGCTCGCCGCCGAGGAGATGTCCAGGCGGGAAGGTGAGCTGACACAGAAGAAGGCTAGTCTGGACAGCCACGAGGAGGAGCTCGAGGCACGAGAGTAGTCACTTGACGGAGCGCTCAAGGAGGCAAAGGACGCCGCTGCGGCCGCCGAGGCCGCCAAGAAGGAGTTAGAGGAGAAAGTGGCGCAGCTGGAGGCGGATATGGGAAAGAAGAACGAAGAGCTTGCCGCACTCCAGCGCGAGCGCGAGAAGGATGCGCTTGCCCATGGCGATCTGCAAGATTAGCTTGCCGAGAAGGTCAAGGAGCTGAACGCCGCCAAGGACTCCAGCGCTGATCTGGAGCTAAAGTTGGCCACCTTGACGGAGACACTGGACGCCGCCAAGAAGCGGGAGGATGACTTGAAGAAGGAGCTCAAGGGCAACGAGGAGCTGCTGACGAGGGCCGCTGAGACCCAGAACACCTTCAAGGCCACGGTGGAGCTCTGGACGAAGGGCCTCGTCAACATCGCTGCATCCATCGACGAGGAGCTGGCGGAGCTGGACTTGGCGGGCTTCGGGTACTCCACTGAGAAAAACCTCCAGCCCAGCGCCAAGCTCACGCTTTTCTTCAAGGGTGTGGTGACGGCTCTCCAGCAGCTCCAGGAAAGGATCCCGAAGAAGCTGGCCGACGAGTCGCGCGCGATCTGCGCCAAGGTCTTGGAGAAGGTGTTGGTGAAGATACTCTTTCTCAACCCTAGCATCGACTTCTCCCGCGTCCTCAAGAAGCTGCCGGCGGATGCCGATCTTGAAGAGCTCAAAGCCATCGTCGCACCCATTGTGGACAAGATCAATGATGTCAGGAGGGTCGACGGCGAGCGCGTGGATTAGACCACCCTTCTTCTACCTTTCCTTGCCGCTGCTAGATACGTCATAGGAATAACCCATCAGCGCGCGGCAAGTTATTTATTGTAATATAACTTTATCCTGGGAACTATCTGCTATGTTACTTCCTTTACTTGATTCCATTCCTTGTATGTTTTTACCCTACGCTTTTTTTTGGGAACTTGCTGGCGCAAACACACTTGCTGAGTGCGGAACATCAGCAGCCCGCCGGCGGTGTTGCCTCCGGCAAGTAACCTTGTCGTGGCTAGTTGCAGCTCACTTGTATTGTTGAGCGGGCTCGAAACAAATTAAGGGTGCAACTTAGCCACGAGTCGGTTCCTCCGCGCACAGGTTTTCCATACAAGGTACGGTCATTCAAGGAATATAACTTAAAAATTAAAAATGATGGTGCTCAAACTTTGGCAACTTAGCTTTTCTGTCGTTTGTGTCCCGGCAAGGCTTGTGCTTCTTTGAACGACGCCTGGTCCACATGTTTACCCTCTCCTCTTCCCCCTGGTGAACTTGTGGGCGGAGGAACCTTCTTTTGTGCAAAAGAAAGAAGAGAAAATAAAGTTATGGAGCCTTGAGGCTCATTATCGCTTACCGGGAGCAAGTTCTGCACAAAGCGTCAGTGTATACATGCTAAGAAAGAAAAAGGCATGCTTTTTGACAACATGTACTGAACATACGATCTTTATTTATGCGCGGGGTCTGCGCCCGGCTTTGTACAAAGGGTTACATGCAACAGCGGCAAGGCTTGTACAAAAGGTGGTTGCCGGGACAGCAGGTTCTGGCAACCACGCCTTATGGGTAAAACTTACGAAGATGCTCTATGTTCCAGGAGTTGCTCACCGGAATGCCATCTTCGGTCTCAAGGCGGACAGCGCCAGGCCTAGTGACTCGCTTTACCCGATAAGGGCCTTCCCACTTTGGCGTCAACTTGTTGGAATTCTTGGCGGATTGAACGCGCCGAAGAACAAGGTCGCCTTCCTCGAAGCTTCTGGCATTAACTTTGCGGCTATGGTAGCGGCGCAAAGCTTGCTGGTAACGAGCAGCTCGTACAGCAGCCTGAAGACGATCTTGCTCGAGGAGCAGCGCGTCATCTTGCCGCAGCTGCTCTTGCTCAAGCTCATCATAAGCGAGCACTCGAGGCGAACCGTATACGAGTTCCATGGGGAGAACTGCCTCTGCTCCGTAAACAAGAGCAAAAGGTGTCTGGCCAGTGGCTCGATTTGGCGTCATTCTGATCGACCAAAGAACCACTGGCAGATCCTCGATCCAATTCCTTCCGCACTTGCGCAACCTGTCGAAATTTCTGGTCTTGAGCCCATGCAGCACTTCAGCGTTTGCCCTCTCCGCTTGACCGTTGCTTCTTGGGTGAGCAACAGAAGCGAAGCAGATCTTGGCACCAAGTTCTTGGACGTACTGCATGAAGGTGTGGCTCGTGAATTGTGTGCCGCTGTCGATGATGATCCTGTTAGGGATTCCGAAATGGCAAACAATTGACCTGAAGAACTTGACCGCTGACTGTGCTGTCACCTTTCTCACTGGTTCCACTTCCGGCCACTTTGTGAACTTGTCGATTGCAACGTACAAGTACTCAAAGCCCCCGACAGCTCGGGGAAAAGGGCCGAGGATGTCGAGCCCCCAGACCGAAAATGGCCAGGATAAAGGGATTGTTTGGAGAGCTTGAGCTGGTTGATGTATCTGTTTGGAATGGAACTGGCACGCTTCACACTTGGTTACTTGTGCAGTTGCATCCTGGAGGGCTGTCGGCCAAAAGAAGCCTTGCCGGAAAGCTTTGCCGGCAAGTGCTCTTGCGCCAATGTGGTGACCACATGTGCCTCCGTGTATCTCCGCCAACAGCTCTTGTCCATCTTCCCGGGAAATGCACTTCAATTTCACTCCGTTGAATCTTTTTCTGTACAGTATGTCATCGACAAACTGGTACATACTTGATTGCCGGGCTACTTTTTCTTCTTCTTCTTGCTCCTCGGGAAGTTCTCCTGTTTGGAGGAAATGGACGATCTACTGTGCCCATGCCGGAGCTTGTGGCTCGACGACGAGGACTAAAGGCGCAAATGCTGCTGCGGGAACATCCGCTTCTACGGCAAGAATCTGGGATCTTGCCGGAGCGTGATGCTCCCCGGCAAGCGTGTCTGGGCACAGCTTGTCGGGAACGTCTGCTTCAACGGAACAAACCCTAGGTCTTGTCGGATCAGACTGCTCCTCAGCACTTTCTGCGTTGATTCTGGGGACCTTCTTGGCGGCGGCTTCGGGAAGCTTCGCCGGAAAATAGTCGCCAGTAACCAACTTTCTCTTCTTGCTCTGTCCAGTCGATGGTGTTACAGATGGTTGTGTCAGCCTGAGCACGAAGATCCCTGGTTCCACAGGTAACTTGAGTGCGGCGCATTTTGACAGGCCATCTGCAATGTCGTTCCGAGCTCTTGGAACGTGCTCCATCTGCAGGCCGTCAAAATGCTCTTCCAGCTTCCTCACTTCATCAATGTATGCTTCCATCGACGGACTCTGATAACCTTTGTTCACTTGGCGGATGACAAGCTGTGAGTCACCCCTGACAACAAGCTTCTTGATCCCAAGTTCAGCAGCGATTCTGAGTCCGGCAAGCAACCCTTCATACTCAGCAGTATTGTTTGTAGCTTGCTCCTTGGGAAAGTGCATCTGGATCACGTACTTGAGGTGCTCTCCGGTGGGTGCGACAAGTAACACGCCGGCACCAGCGCCTTGGAGCGAGAAGGCACCATCAAAGTACATGATCCACTCCTTGTTCGCTTCCTTGACGGGGATCTTTGTTTCTGGGGTTTCTTCATCAGGCGTTGGCGTCCACTCCGCTATGAACACTGCCAATGCTCGGCTCTGAATAGTTGAAGTACTTTCAAACTTGAGGCCAAAGCTTGACAATTCCAGTGCCCACTCGACAATCCTGCATGTTGCTTCTGGATTCTGCAACATCCTCTTCAACGGGAAGTGAGTGACAACCGTGATCTCATGTGCTTGAAAATAATGGCGCAGCTTCCTCGAGGCCATGAGAAGGCCGAAAAGCAACTTCTGCACACCAGAGTATCTTGATCTAGCCCCCTGCAGAAGGGAGCTGACAAAATAAACTGGGCGCTGTACCATGTTCTTCTGTTTCTCTTCCGGCAACTGCGCAGATCCATCCTTGCCGGAACCAGAGCTTGTCGGGGAAGCCCCCAGCTTGTCGCTGGACTCGCTTGTCGCGGCCGCTGGCTCATCATCCGCCTCCCTTTCTGCAACTAACGCAGCACTAACCACTTGATTGGTTGCCGCTAGATATAGCAGCAACTTCTCTTGTGGCTTAGGCGCGACAAGTGTTGGAGTGGAGGATAGGTATCTCTTCAAGTCCTGTAGTGCAGCCTCCGCTTCCGGAGTCCATTTCATTGGGCCTGCCTTTTTCAAAATTTTGAAGAATGGCAGGGCGTGCTCAGCAGACTTAGAGATGAACCTACTGAGAGTGGCAACGCAGCCGGCAAGCTTTCGCACATCCTTGACGCGCTTCGGGGCTTCAATCTGCTCGATGGCCTTGATCTTGTCGGGATTGGCTTCAATCCCCCTCTGGGACACAAAGAACCCGAGAAGCTTGCCGGAAGGGACTCCAAACACACACTTCTCGGGATTCAACTTGAGATTGATCTTGCGTAGGTTTGCAAAAGTCTCGTCCAAATCTTGGATCAGAGTCTCTTTGTCCTTGCTCTTGACCACTATGTCATCCATGTAAGCTTCTCCATTTCTGTGCAGCTGTGGCTCAAAAGCATGACTGACTACTCTTGCAAACGTTGAACCAGCATTCTTCAGTCCGAAAGGCATTCGTACAAAGCAGTACGTGCCACATGGAGTAATGAATGCGGTTTTCTCTTCATCCTCTTCTGCCATGAAGATCTGATGGTATCCTGAATATGCATCAAGGAATGAAAGCAGATCACATCCTGCCGTGGAGTCGACCATCTGGTCAATGCGCGGCAAGGGAAATGGATCCTTGGGGCAAGCTTTATTAACATCAGTGAAGTCAATACAAAGCCTCCACTTCCCATTCGCCTTGCGCACGACCACTGGATTGGCTAACCACGTTGGATGGAGTACTCCTCGGACGAGGCCAGCTGCTTCCAACTTCTTGATCTCTTCTGCAATGAACTCTTGGCGTTCTACTGCTTGTTTCCTGACTCTTTGCTTGACGGGCCGCGCGTGAGGACAGACGGCAAGGTGGTGCTCAATTACTTTCCTGGGAACGCCGGGGATGTCAGATGGTTGCCATGCAAACACATCGACATTCGCCCGCAGGAAAGCAACGAGCGTGCTTTCCTATTTAGGATCAAGCGTTGCACTGATGGTGAAGGTACCACCAGCGCCGTCCTCCTTGGCGGCCACTTTCTTGGTCTTTTGGTGAAGCTGTCTTCGCCTTCTTGCACTTGCCGGTGGAGCTCGATGGTGCGTCCTCGACGGCAGCGCAGCACTCCGAAGAGGTGCGCTTGCCGGAGTGGGCATCAGAGCTACGCTTGCCAGACTTGGTCTTCTTATTCTTCCCCCCGGGAGCTTCAGCGGCAAGTGGGCTGCGCTCTACTGCGGCTGCTGCTTCCCGGTAGATTTTGTCGGTACAGATAAGTGGATCCTTCTTGTCGGCGTGGACAGAAATGACACTTATCGGACCAGGCATCTTGAGCACATTGTATGCGTAGTGAGAGGCTGCCATGAACTTGGCGAGCGTTGGACGGCCAAGTATCCCATTGTATGGCAATGGGAAATCAGCAACATCAAATGTGACTCTCTCTGTCCTGAAATTCAGCTCGCTGCCAAAAGTTACTGGCAGTGTGATCTTCCCCTTGGGCTTGCTCCTTCCCGGATTGATTCCTTGAAAGGTACCAGTCTCTTCGAGCTCGTTGTCGGGGATCTGGAGCTTCTTGAGCACTGCGGAGGAGATGAGATTCAGGCCGGCCCCACCGTCAACCAACATCTTTGTGACCTTGAGGTTGCGGATGGTTGGCGAAACCAACATCGGCAAGCACCCGACCGCGGTGATGCGATCAGGGTGATCCTCAATGTCAAAGACGATGGGCGTGCTGGACCACTTCAGGGGCTTGCGCGATTCGACTGATGGCTCTGCTGCATTCACCTCCCGCACCCATTGTTTGAGTTGACGGTGCAAGGTGTGCAAAGAAGCACCACCGTCAATGCACAAAACCTCCGTCGCCTTCTGAAACTCTTGATCATCGGTCTCATCCTCATCCATCTCATCATCCTCATCCTCTTCTTCGTCCTTGTCGCGGCCACGGGGAGGTCTGTCTCCTTGCCGCTGTTTGGCCTTGCCGCGGCGCCCTTCCTGGGCGGGAAGCTTCTTGCTGGATCCTCCGCCACCTTTCTGGGCCTTCTCCTTGTCGCGGCGCTCATATTCAGCTTTCTGTAGCTCCGCCATCTGCTCAACCTTCTTGCATGCTTGGAGGTCATGGCCCTTGGTGCGATGGATCTTGCAATACTGCTTGCCGGAGCCGTCCTGCTTGTCGGCGGCCACCACAGCCTCGCCGGAGTCGTCAGCTTTGGCCTTGTCGGAGCCGCCTTCGTTGCCGGACTGCTCAACAACTAGCACATCCTTAGCTTTCCTCTTTCTGTATATCCGCCTCCGGTTCCTCCTTGCCGGAGGGGCGTCCTCACTGTCAGATCCCTCTGCTCCTACATTCTCTCCGGGGAGTTTCCTCCCCTCTTCAGCCCGGGCACACTTGTCGGCCAGAGCATAGAGCTCGCTGACATCTCTGATCTTGCACCTCGCCATCTCCTCCCTCATCCTGCGGTTACGCACGTTCTGATGGAATGCGCTAATAACCGCGGCAGGGTGGACGTCTGGGATGTTGCGCTGCACCTGGATGAATCTCTGTATATACTTGCGCAGGGGTTCTCCTTCCTTCTGGGCAAGCAAATAAAGATCGCTTTCCTAGCCATGTGGCTTGTGGCCGCCCGTGAAGGCGCCGACAAACTGATGGCACAGGTCCGCCCACGAAGAAATGGAGCTGTCTGGCAAGTGCATGAGCCAAGATCTGACATTGGGCTTGAGTACCAGCGGGAAGTAGTTGGCGAGGATCTTCTCGTCGCGCCCCCCGGCAGCCTGCACCGCGATGGTGTAGACGCTGAGGAACTCCGACGGATGTATCCTGCCATCGTACTTCTCGGGCACGTCTGGCTTGAAGTTCTTGGTGCTAGGCCACTGGACTTGCCGTAGCTCACGAGTGAACGCAGGACAACCTACCGCGTACGGCAAGTCGCCTGGTTCCCCTGGCACGTGCATATCGACAGTGGGCCCAGCGCGCTGGCCAGGCTGACATCGCGCTTCCCTCCGACGCTCGATGCGAGTGTGAGCGTCTTCGTGTCGTCGTTCTTGGATAACTTGGCGTTGATCGCGGCGAGTTCGCGGGTCCGACGAGGCAGGGAGTCGGCGTCGAGGTTGGCCTGACGAGTCGGCGATCTTGGCCTTCGATGTGGGGAGTGCACGGTGCTGGCACCCCCAGCGGCTTTGTTGGCGTCGGCTCGTGCCTGGGCGTCTTGCCGGGGCTTCGATGCACTCGGTTGCCGGGGCTTGTTGCCGTTGGCGAAGCCGATGAGGCTATAAATGGCCAGCGTCTTGCCGACACTTCGATGCGCTCGGTTGCCGGGGCTTGTCGCCGTTGGCGAAGCCGATGAGGCTATAAATGGCCATCCTCAAGTCGTCAATCTTGTGTGGCGCCGGAGGGTAATCTAGAAGCAGCTGGGCTCGGGCCAGCGCTTCCTCTGGAGTCTTGGGTGGCAGTGGCGACGAGCGGCGTGAGGAACGGGATGTGTTCGGGCTCCCAACTGGATTGGAAGGAGCAACACCCCGTCCGGGCGACCGTACCTCACTCGCGCCAGCATGCTGGCGTGCACGCTGGTCTTGAACGTCCCGCGACCCACCAGCTTGGCCTTGCTCCAATGCGAGTACGGTGCTAGGAGCACCATGGCATTGTCGACCCTGCACCTCCTGGGAAGGGTGTGGCGTATGTACGGTTGCCGAAGCTTGCGGGGCCTTGTCTTTGGACCTGGCGACGACGTGAGTCCCACCGTCGGCGCCCGCTCCTCCGCCAGCGTCTACTCCACCGCCCGTTTGCTCCTACGGCGGTGGTGGAATCGACATAGACGGAGCGTCCACCTCCGAAGGCTTCTTCTTCGGTGGCATGTCGATGAAGATGTTGATGTAGCGCGCGCGGAGACCGGATCAGGTTCGCACGACCTCGACGCCCCCTACCTGGCGCGCCAAAGATGTCGTGGGGAACGAGCACCTATGGGGCAGGGCCCCTTTTCTGGTCCGGCAGGGAGCGAGGGGCGCGTGAAGAGCAGATCGAGGCCAAACGCGCGGGGGAAACGGGATTTTTACCCAGCTTCGGAGCTCTCCGGAGAGATAAAACTCCTACTGCTGCTTTGTGTTTGTATTTGTTCTTGCTTGAAAGCGTGGGTATGCTGTGGTCTCGAGTGAGTCGAGCTGACCGAACCCAAACGAGCCGAACCCCTTCTACGTGCTTATGGGCCTCCCTTTTATAGTCCAAAGGGGGTCACCGACAGGTGGCAGCGTAGAAAGAGGGGTAAAAAGGTAAAAACGCAGGTTGGTACAACTACTATCAACAGTGTCCCCTACCTAACTCTGACGGCAGGGGACAAGAGCATTTAATGCCCGTCCGGTCGCTCCAACAGTGCAGGAAACGACCGTTAGGGGCGCCACCGATCGCCACGATGGCCTCCTAGTCACCTTTGCTCGCCACCTCGCACCGCTAGGCTGCACAGCAACACGCCACGTGCTCCAGGAGTGATCCTATGGCGACACGTCATCAGGTGAGCTGGAGCGTGGGTGCAGAGTGGTGGCTTTGCCGCGGCAAGCGCCTTGCCGCGGTATCTGTCTTGTCGCACCCGTAAGCTTGCCGCTTGCCGGGTCTTGCCGGGGCGCGTGGTGCGCCGCGGCAGGTCTTCTGAAGTGTTTTGGTTGTCCTTCCCGGCAAGCTCCTCTTGCCGGGGTCTTGTTCTCCCCGGCAAGCTTCTCTTGCCGGGGCCTTGTCCTTCCCGGCGAGCTTCTCTTGCCGGGGCCTTGCTCTTCCCGGCAAGCTTCTCTTGTCGGGGCCTTGACTTCACAACTAATACTTTGTTCTTGAATGGCGGTGAATGGGAGTGACGGAGGGTCTTGGCGGGCGTCCAGCAAGCCTTGCCGCGGGGTGCTGCAACCGCCCGTGCCCAAGTTCGGGGTACTAAGGTACCCCTACTTTAGTACACCGACAGAGGACATAGTGTCGGATTGCAAAACGGACAACGGGAAAAATGCTCGGATGCATGAGACAAACGTGTATGCAAAATGAAATGCACATGATGACATGATATGAAATGCATATGATGACATGGCAAAGTGCAACACGCAAGGAAATGACATGGCAACGACGGCGAATAACTGGCGGGCACCTGGCGCAACGAATCCGGGGCGTTACATACAGCTAGACCCTCACATTGTCAAAAACTATGCAAGCACCTTACTGGGTAGGGTACAACCCTCCCAATGGGGAGACCTGGGTTCGATCCCCAGCTTTGTCCCATTTTTCTGCCTTTCCCCGGCTTCAGCCCAGCTCATTGTTTTTACTCAGATTCAAATATTATTTGAAATATGCATACCTTTTAAATGCTAACTCCAAATTTAGCATGTTATATATGAAAATCTATCAAAAAATGTGTAGATTCTAAATATGATATTGTCTTGGCCCAGCTACTTTTTAAACTTTTTTTCCATAGATTCAAGTATTTTTTGAAATATTCCTATCTTTCAAATGCTAACTCCAAATCTAGCATTTTATATATGAAAATCGCTCAGAAAAATGTGTAGATTCTAAATATGATAATATCTTACCTGTTAGTAATTTTTACATTGTGTTTATGGTGCACACTTAGTTAGTACTTTTCTTTTCTATACCTATATATATAATGTACGTTTCTTACTCCCATTTTTCATACGTAAAGAATAAAAACAGAAAAGAAAAAAATCGTCCATAATTCGTTTTGATTTTTTTGGCATGCAAAGAACTAGGGTCGTTTCGCTCAGATGTAGACATTCTGTTATTGTTCTTCAAGCGTACGAAGAGATGGCCCAAAACACGTTTAACAAAACCCTTTTATTAAAAAATACGACTTGATGCAAATTTCAAGCATTGCTTCAACTTAAAAAATAATGGCTTTGTATGAAAAAAAATTGAAAATCAGGTTCTTTAAGATCAAAATTGTCATACAAAAACCACACCAAAAGTATTGTATGTGTAGCATGCTTCTTAGTGTAGTACTACTTATATGAATTTTCACTGGCACCAGATGTTGTTGGGCCATTAGCATGGTTATTTCGGTGGAAACATCAATTAATTCTCCCGTTGTAACGCACGGGCATATGTGCTAGTAAAGTAGTAAGAAGACACAAGCAATATGCATTAGCCCCCAAGTTCCAAGTACTCTTGCTTGCAAAGTGCTTGGGAATTATTCACATAAGCTGTTGTACGAATAATTTTTTCGGCAGGCATTATCCCCCAAGTGCCAAGTGTTGTTGCTTGCAAAAGGCTTGGGACTTCATTTCTGTAACCCAAATATGAACATGATTTTGAACCGGTGTATGTACATGCCACCACTGCTCAACTTCAATCGCAATTGACTAACGTGAAAACCCGGCTAGAGCATGAAGAATCTGAGACCCGGAAAGCGGACTCAAAATTCCAATTTAGCTTTGCTGAAACGAAAAAAATTGAAGACCAATTTTGAGGCTGAAAGAAACGCCTTGGCTAAAGAGAAAACTGCCTTGACACAACAGGCTGAAAAGGCGGAGGCGGCTCTTCAGGAGGTGATCACTGAGCTTACCGGTTTAAAACACCATGTATCCCAGATGGTTTCTGCTATCTTTGGTGAGTCGCCTTGCTATTATCAAATTTGAACCTCTTCCTTGATGGTATAAACCGCCTCCAACCAATCCATAATTATGATGCAGGTCCCAGGAGCAATCAATCTTAGTCAAGAGATGCTTGTGAAGCTTAAGGCTGTTTATACACTTGTTGAATAGTTATATACTGGAACTCAGCACGCACTAGCCACAATTTCTCCAACTACTCAAGCACCTACTCTCTTGAGTGATGTCTTGAAAAGGCTTTCTGTTCTGCCTGCGAGGATTAACAAGATTAAGCGATCATCTGCAAGAGCCGGTGCTGTGATAGCCTTAAGCCGGGCCAAGGCATGGCTAGCAGAGCTAGACCCGGCCAATATAGCTACTAGATATCCAAGCTTAAAAGAAGATGGCACTCCCTTTGAGAAGAAAGACTTTGCCGCCTGCATGAAGGAGATACGTCCCCTATCTAGCATGATTGCCAATGAAACGGATCTTTCAAGATACCAACCGGCTTATGACATGGAGAATCAGAAGACGCCCACGCCGGCTTATAAAATGATGGATCTAATTCCACCAATCCGTAAGCATACTTTTGCTCCTGAAGTTGAACCATCCGAACTTATATATGATGAAGCTAAATTCCAAGCCTTGTGTGGCATCGATTGGTCATCACCAAATTTCCAGACGGCGGAGGAGGACAAAGAACTGGAGAAGGATGATCCAGAAGCCTCAAGTCGTCAAGGCCAACAAGAGTGATCCGCCAGGCGGTTTAAAATATGTGATTCTTTGAAAACACTTGATATTTTTGGCTCCCTAAATCATGTAATAGGCTAGCAAAAATTTGCTTTGTCGTGCCATCGTGCACGTTTGTGTTTTGGCCAACACTGTTTGATCCGCAACTTGAAAACTATCATCTTACACTTATGATGACATTGAGTTATGCAGACGAGATTTAATACTATCCTGCACACAAGTAGATCACAAGAGCCCTGGCAGTTTGTCGCAGGGCGGGTCATAATATCCCATATAAATCTACTGGTGATTAAAACAGTTTATACGCAGGGCCGGTTTAATCATAATTAGATATAATCAAAAATATCATACCTGTGATATGTGATTAAACTGCCAGCTTACCATATCAATGCAGTAAGGGTGATAACCCAAAACTTAGAAGATATTACTTCGAAGCATTTAATATCATTATATACTGGCGACTTATTGTCCAAAGCCAGGCCAGGTTATCAAAAACCACGAACATACCCAAATATGAGCTGTAAAAATTGAGGCTACATGGCCTGAATCACTTTAAACCATATGTCAATATGGTACCAAGATGAACCCAAAAAAATGTTCAAAAAACCAAGCAAAGCAAGAGAACGAGGCTTTCGTAGGCCGCCGAGCCTAAAGCTCCTAGGCTTTCATGGGCCGCCAAGCCACTGAGTTAACCTTTTACACTTTGTGAAACCGGCCTCACATGACTGCCGTTTTAACCTTGACAAGTTCAGGGTCTATGTAAGATTGACTGTCAACAGTACGGCTTGTCATTCCGGGATTACCCAGGCGGAGTGGCAGTTTCTACAAAGCAGGAGAAACCGGAAGGTTTTGGTGAATACACCTGGTGTTCCAAACCAGCTCACAAGGGTAGTAACGCTATGTTCTCCTTGGTGAATACACCTATGTTTGAACTGGAAGCCCCCAAGTGCTTGTGGCATTGAGCCGATCAAGAGGGATATTCACAGCTATGTTCTCTTTGGTGAATACACCTATGTTTGAACAGGAAGCCCCCAAGTGACCATTGAAATTGTGGCATTGAGCCGATCAAGAGGGATATTCACAGGTATATTCTCTTTGGTGAATACACCTATGTTTGAACAGGAAGCCCCCAAATGACCTTTGAAATTGTGGCATTGAGCCGATCAAGAGGGATATTCACAACTATGTTATCTTTGGTGAATACACCTATGTTTGAACAGGAAGCTCCCAAATGACCTTTTGTGATGAAAAAGACTCATTATTCTTGAAGATGAAACGACAGAGGCCCTGCTTTATCAAGGATGACGGCTTTATTATAACCATCATAATATATACATTGTTAAAATATGTACATTGTAAGAGCCGTAGGCTCAAGTGTAGTAAGGCCAAAGATGAGCAATATTCCATGGTCGGCGGGTCTCCTCCTCCGACTTACGTGAGTCCTTGTGGTCTCGAATATCAATAAGGTAGTATGACACATTATTCAAATTCTTGCTGAACAGAAAGGGTCCTTCCCAAGGTGGGGATAGCTTGTGCATATCAGTTTGATCCTGGATAAGCCGGAGCACCAAGTCACCTTCTTGAAAGGTTCTGGTCTTAACCCAGCGGCTGTGATAACGGCGTAGATCTTGTTGGTAAATCGCGGAGCGAGCTGCCGCAAGGTCACGCTCCTCATCTAACAGGTCAAGTGCATCTTGACGTGCTTTTTCATTATTAGCTTCAACATAAGCCGTCACACAGGGAGAGTAATGACGGATGTCACTAGGGAGAACCTCCTCTGCTCCGTAAACCATGAAGAAAGGCGTGTAACCCATAAATCTGTTGGGGGTAGTATTGATACTCCAAAGCACTGAAGGTAACTCCTGCACCCAACAACTCGGCTCCTCCGCAAAGGAACCATAAGCCAGGGCTTGATGCCTCTCAAAATTTCCTGATTGGCTCTTTCAGCTTGACCATTGGATTACGGGTGAGCTATTCACAATATGTCAAGTCAATTATGCTCACGTTGACAAAACTCTTTCATAGCACCCTTGGACAGATTAGTGCCATTATCAGTTATAATGCTATGGGGAAAACCAAAGCGAAAAATCACCTTTTTGATGAATTGAACCGTTCTTGCCGCGTCGCACTTACTGACCAGTTCTGCTTCGAACTACTTTGTGAATTTGTCAACCGCCACCAAAAGGTGGGTCTTTTTATCCTTGGACCTTTTAAAGGCCCAACTATATCAAGCCCCCAAACTGAAAACGGCCAAGTAATTGGAATGATCCTCAATTCTTGAGCCGGCACGTGAGCTCGCCGTGAAAATTTCTGACAACCATCACATTTACTGACCAAATCCTCTGCATCACCATGAGCCGTCAGCCAGTAAAAGCCATGATGAAAAGCTTTAGCCATAAGCGACTTCGAACTGGCATGATGACCACAATCTCCTTCATGAATCTCGCGAAGAATTTCACGGCCTTCTTCCAGAGAGGCGCAACGTTGAAACGCCCTAGTAACACTGCAATGGTGCAGCTCTCCATTAATAATTGTCATTGACTTAGACCGCCGGCTTATCTGTATGGACAATGTTTTCACTCCTCAGGTAACTTGCCCCGAATCATATAAGCCAAATATGGAACTGTCCAATCAGGAATAGCGGGAAGAGCCACCACCAATTGTGCTTCCGGGTCAGGAATAGCCAGACCTTCCTCTGTACGCAATTTGACAGAAGGATTATGTAGAATATCCAAGAAAGTGTTAGGTGGCACCGGCTTACGCTGGGGCCCTAACCGGCTTAAAGCATCAGCCGCCTCATTTTTCCTGCGATCAATGTGTTCCACTTGATAACCCTTGAAGTGCCCAGCAATAACGTCACCTTCGCGGCGATAAGCCGCCATGAGTGGATCCTTAGAATCCCATTTGCCTGAAACTTGCTAAGCCACCAAATCCGAGTCTCCGAAACATCTCACCCGGCTTAAATTCATCTCCTTAGCCATCCAAAGACCATGGAGCAAGGCCTCATACTCAGCTGCATTGTTAGTACAGGGAAACATCAACCTTAAAACAAACAAAACTTGTCACCACGAGGGGAAGCTAAGACAACTCCAGCCCTCGAGCCCTCCAATTGCCTGGACCCAACAAAGTGAATAGTCCAATATGTGTTATCTGGCTTCTCTTCAGGCACCTGCAGCTCCGTCCAGTCATTGATGAAATCCACAAGTGCTTGAGACTTGATGGTCGTGCAAGGCATACACATCAAACCATGAGGTCCAAGATCAATAGCCCACTTGGCTACCCGACCTGTGGCTTCTCTGTTTTGAATAATATCTTCTAAGGGAGCAGAACTAACCATAGTGATGGGATGTCCCAACAAATATTGCTTAAGCTTCCGACTGGCCATGAACACACCATATACGACCTTTTGCCAGTGCGGATACCTTTGCTTAGACTCAATAAGAACTTTAGTGATAATAGTAAACCGGCCGTTGAAACGGATATTCCTTGTCTGCTTCCTTCCGTTCCACCACAATAGCTACACTGACAACCCGGGCTTTAGCAGCCAAATATAATAACAACGGCTCCTTGTAAATAGGAGCAGCAAGGACTGGCGGCTCAGCTAGCTATTTCTTCAAAGCTTCAAACGCGTCATTAGCAGCATCACTCCAGACAAAGTGATCTATTTTCTTCATCATCTGGTACAGTGGTATAGCCTTCTCACCCAACCGGCTTATGAACTTGCTTAAGGAAGCAATACGACCCGCCAGACGTTGAACATTATTGATACATGCCGGCTTTGCCAAGGAGGTAATGGCCTTTGATCTTCTCCGGGTTAGCTTCAATGCCTCTGTTAGAAACTCGAAAACCCAAGAGCTTACCTGCTGGCACACCAAAAACGCACTCGGCCGGGTTAAGCATCATCTTGCAGACCCGGAGATTGTTGAAGGTCTCCTTCAAATCATCTTTCAAAGTTTCCTTCTCTCTGCATTTTACCACAATATCATCCACATAAGCATGAACATTGCACCCAATCTGACTGTGGAGGCAATTCTGCACACATCGCTGGTAAGTTGCCTGGGCACTCTTGAGCCCAAAAGGCATAGACACATAGTAGAAGGCTCCAAAGGGAGTGATAAAAGTTGTCTTCTCCTAGTCTTTAACTGCCATCTTGATCTGATGATAAACACAATAAGCATCCAAAAAACTCAAACGCTCACAACCCGCCGTAGCATCAATGATTGATAAATACGAGGGAGAGCAAAAGGATCAGCCGGACAGGCTTTGTTTAAGTCCGTGTAGTCCACAGACATTTGCCAAGTGCCATTCTTCTTAAGTACGACCACTAGATTAGCCAACCACTCAGGATGAAAGACTTCAATAATGAACACAGCCGCCAAGAGACGGGCTACTTTTTCACCAATGGCCTTACGCCTCTCCTCATTGAAGCGACGAAGGAATTGCTTGACCGGCTTAAACTTTGGATTAATATTAAGAGTGTGCTCAGCGAGTTCCCTCGGTACACCTGGCATGGCAGAAGGTTTCCATGCAAAGATGTCCTGGTTCTCATGGATGAACTCAATGAGCGCGCTTTCCTATTTTGGATCCAGGTTAGCACTGATATTGAACTGCTTGGATGAATCGCCAGGAACAAAGTCAACTAGCTTAGTGTCATCGGCCGACTTAAACTTCAATACCGGATCATGCTCTATAGTTGGCTTTTCAAAGATGTCATATCCGCTGGATGAACATTGTATTTGTAGAACTTAACTCCTTTGTTCCACAAACAGACTCAGCATAAGCAGCGTCCCCTTCTTCACACTCCAAAGCTATTTTCCGGCTTCCATGCACTATGATGGTCCCCTTGTAACCCGACATCTTGAGCTGTAGATAAACATAACAAGGCCATGCCATGAACTTGGCATAAGCCGGCCGCCCAAACAGAGCGTGATATGGGCTTTTAATCTTGACCACTTCGAATGTTAGTCTCTCGGCCCTGGAATCATGTTCATCCCCAAAGGCTACTTCCAGATCAATCTTGCCTACAGGATACGCCGACTTACCACGCACTACCCCATGGAAAATAGTATTAGACGGCTTAAGACTTTTGTCAAACAACCCCATGCGACGGTAAGTACCATAGTAAAGGATATTAATGCTGGTACCCCCATCCATGAGTACCTTAGTGAATTTGTATCCACCAACTTGAGGCGCCACCACCAAAACCAAGTGACCCGGATTATCAACTGGGGGCGGGTGATCCTCTCGAATCCACATAATGGGTTGCTCAGACCATCACAAGTAATGGGGAACTGCAGTCTCAACGGCATTCACAACCCTTTTATGGAGCTTCTGATCCCGCTTGCATAAACTTGTGGTGAAGACGTGGTACTGCATGCTATTCAACTGCTTTGGATGACTTTGATATCCATACTGATGCTGCTGCTGAGCCCCCTGACCGGATTGTTGATTGTATCCAACCTAATTACCTTGATGGTTTTGGTGGCCTTGGAAACCGGAACTAGAACCGCCGCCACCGTAACCCGGGCCATGAGAACCGCCACTACCAGAACCTGAGCCGCCGCCTGGCCCATGATTGTTCTGGAATAAATCAGAATTTTTAAACTCCTTCAAAATTTGACTGTCCTTCCAAAGGTGATTGGACGGTCTTTCCCGTGTACCATGCTTTGGGCAGGGCTGATTTAGCATCTGCTCCAGATTGAGACCTGATCCACCTGCCCGAGGAGGTGGCTTCCCCTTATGACGCTAACCATTGTTCTCCGTGTTGGTATTGGCCACAAAGTCTTAATTACTATTAGCCTTGCGCTTACCAATGCTCCCCTGACTCACCGGGTTATGCTGCTGACCCTTGGTGTTGCCACTCTTCTTTCCCTTTCTCAGCTTTTCATCATCAGACTCGGGGTCCTTGGTACTATCCGAGTCGGCATACTTAATTAGAGCCGCCATCAGCTCCCCCATATCATTGCAATGGCACTTGAGCCACCCTAGCTTCTGTTTAAGAGGAAAAAAACGACAATTCTTCTCTAACATTAGGACTGCAGAGCCGACATTGATGTTATCCGATGAGTGCAGGATAGCCTTGACCGGGTGCACCCAATGGGTCGTTGACTCGCCCTCTTCTTTAAATCCACAATCGACATGGGCTGTTTGCACGTATCTTTAAAGTTCTGGATAAACTGGGCTTTTAGCTCGTCCCATGACCCGATGGAATTGGCAGACAACCCTTTCAACCAAGTACAGGCCGTCCCATCCAGCATCATGGTGAAGTATTTGGCACATGCAGCATCGCTGACCTCCAAACGTTCCATGGTCATCTCATAACTCTCAATCTCATAACTTTGAAATCCTTGGGCAGACGCTCACTCCGCAGAGCGGCACTAGACATGGTATACCCGTGGTTCTAGAGGTCACGCCTACCTCCACCGAAGTCGTCGGATAAACCGGAAGATGTTGATGAGCCGCCTACTCAGCTTCTCGACGTGCCCTATCCAGATCGATGAAATCATGAGCACCATCACACGCCGGGTCATGCCCACATGGCTGGTTATGGCGCCTGTCATTGCTTGAAATGGCCGGTGAGTCCATGTGTCTGCTATAACTCCGGCTTGGGCGAGGGGTCGAATGAATCGTCTCTCGACTGTAAGAATATGTGAGGGAGTCCCGGACTAGGGGGTGTCTGGATAGCCGAACTATCATCTTCGACCGGACTCCAGGACTATGAAGATACAAGATTGAAGACTCCGTCCCGTGTCCGTATGGGACTTTCCTTGGCATGGAAGGCAAGCTTGGCGATACGGATATGTAGATCTCCTACCATTGTAACCGACTCTGTGTAACCCTAACCCTCTTCGGTGCCTATATAAACTGGAGGGTTTTAGTACGTAGGGCAATGAACAACAATCATACCATAGGCTAGCTTCTAGGATTTAGCCTCTCAGATATCGTGGTAGATCTACTCTTGTACTACCCATATCATCAATATCAATGAAGCAGGAGTAGGGTTTTACCTCCACCGAGAGGGCCCAAACCTGGGTAAAAATATCGTGTCCCTTGTCTCCTGTTACCATCCGCCTAGACGCACAGTTCGGGACCCCCTACCCGAGATCCGCCGGTTTTGACACCGACATTGGTGCTTTCATTGAGAGTTCCTCCGTGTCGTCATCTTTAGGCCCGATGGCTCCTTCGATCATCAACAACGATGCGGTCTAGGGTGAGACTTTTCTCCCTGGGCAGATCTTCATATTCGGTGGCTTTGCACTGCGGGCCAATTCGCTTGGCCATCTGGAGCAGATTGAAAGCTACGCCCCTGGCCATCAGGTCAGATTTGGAAGTTTAAACTACACGGCGGACTCCCGCGGAGACTTGATCTTCGACGGGTTCGAGCCACAGCCAAGCGCCCCGCACTGTCACGAAGGGCACGATCTAGCTCTGCCGCCGGACAGTGCCCTGGAGGTCGCACAAGTGTCCGCTCCGAACCTTAGCTCGGAGCCTACTGCGCCGATCGAGGATGGGTGGCTGGACACCGCCTCAGGGGCTGCTATCTCTACGGCGATTGAGCCGAACACCAACCATGTCCTTTGCGAAGCTCGTGACTCCAAAGTGTTGGACTCCTCTCCGGACTCCGAACCTCCCGCGCCCCTGCCAATCGAATCCGATTGGGCGCCGGTCATGGAATTCACCCTTTGGCGACATCCTGAACTCACTAAAGTCTTTCTCTTTATCAGAGAGCCCTGGCCGAACTATGGCCAGGATGGTTGGGATGCGGACAACAAAGAAATTCAAAACCCACCCACCACCCACTTCGTAGCCACTGTCGATGACTTAACCGACATGCTCGACTTAGACTCCGAAGACATCAACGGTATGGACGATGATGCAGGAGACGACCAAGAACCAGCGCCTACAGGGCACTGGAAGGCCACCTCGTCATATGACATTTACATGGTGGACACCCCAAAAGATGGGAACTGGCGATGGAACAACGGAGGACGACCCCTCCAAGAAACAGCCCAAGCGCCGGCGTCAGCGGCGCCGCTCTAAATCCCGCCACAGAAAAAATGGAGATTCCGGCACCGGAGACAATAACACCCCGGACAGTGCCGAAGACAACCCCCTCCAGCAGAATTCAGCGTAGGAGGATGGAGAAGCCAGCCCTCATGAGAGAGCGGCAGGCAGAGAGGTAGAGGACGATAATTACATGCCTCCCTCCGAAGACGAGGCAAGCCTCGACGATGACGAATTTGTCGTGCCTAAGGATCCCGTCGAACAAGAGCATTTCAAACGCAGGCTTATGGCCACGGCAAGCAGCCTCAAGAAAAAGCAGCAACAACTTAGAGCTGACCAAGACTTGCTAGCCGATAGATGGACTGAAGTCCTTGCGGCCGAAGAGTATGAACTCGAATGCCCCTCCAAGAGCTACCCAAAACGCAGGCTGCTACCCCGATTAGAGGAGGAAGCACCCAAACCTACATCTCCAGCGCACAATATGGCCGACCGGCCACCTCGTGGCCGCGACAGAGAGGCCTCTCGGCCCTCCACTCAAGCCGCACCCCGGCGCCGCTCAAAAAAATACCAAGGCGCGGGGAAATGCGCCAGACCTGCGGGATATATTGGAGGACAAGGCAAGACAAACAAGATCGATCTACGGATCGCGTGGGCGCCCCATGATGCGCAACGATAACCGTCACGCCGGATATAGCAATTTCGGCCGGGCCGAACACAGAAGACAAAGCTCTTTTGAGCTAAGTCGAGATATAGCCCAATACAGAGGCGCCGCACACCCACTATGCTTCACAGACGAAGTGATGGATCATCAAATCCCTGAGGGTTTCAAACCCGTAAACATTGAATCATACGATGGCACAACAGATCCTGCAGTCTAGATCGAGGACTATCTCCTTCATATCCACATGGCCCGCGGTGATGATCTACACGCCATCAAATACCTCCCACTCAAGCTTCAAGGATCAGCACGGCATTGGCTTAACAGCTTGCCGCAAAGTCAATCAGTTGTTGCGAAGACCTGGAAGCCACATTCCTTGACAATTTCCAAGGCACTTATGTGCGACCACCAGACACCGATGACCTAAGCCACATAATTCAGCAGCCAGAAGAATCGGCCAGACAATTCTGTACATGGTTCCTAACCAAGAAAAATCAAATCATCGACTGTCCGGATGCAGAGGCCCTCGCAGCCTTCAAACATAAAATCCGCGACGAGTGGCTTGCCCGGTACCTAGGACAGGAAAAGCCGAAATCCATGGCAGCCCTCACAACACTCATGACCCGCTTTTGCGCGGGAGAGGACAGCTGGCTAGCTCGTAGTAACAACATGACCAAGAGCCCTAATAATTCGGATACCAAGGACAGCAATGGCAGGTCGCGTTGCAACAAACACAAGCGCCGCCGAGGGAGTCCTAGACTAGGGGGTGTCCGGACAGCCGGACTATCATCGTCCGCCGGACTCCAAGACTACGAAGATACAAGATTGAAGACTCCGTCCCGTGTCCGGATGGGACTTTCCTTGGCGTGGAAGGCAAGCTTGGCAATATGGATATGTAGATCTCCTACCATTCTAACCGACTTTGTGTAACCCTAGCCCTCTCTGGTGTCTATATAAACCGGAGGGCTTTAGTCCGTAGGACATAACCTCCATTACAACAATCATACCATAGGCTAGCTTCTAGGGTTTAGCCTCCTTGATCTCGTGGTAGATCCACTCTTGTAATACTCATCATCAATATTAATCAAGCAGGACGTAGGGTTTTACCTCCATCAAGAGGGCCCGAACCTGGGTAAAACATCGTGTCCCTTGTCTCCTGTTACCATCCGCCTAGACGCAAAGTTCGGGACCCCCTACCCGAGATCCGCCGGTTTTGACACCGACATTGGTGCTTTCATTGAGAGTTCCTCTGTGTCGTCACCGATAGGCTCAATGGCTTCTTCAATCAACAACGCCGTCCAGGGTGAGACTTTTCTCCCCGGACAGATCTTCGTATTCGGCAGCTTCGCACTGCGGGCCAACTCACTTGGCCATCTAGAGCAGATCGAAAGCTACGCCCCTGGCCATCAGGTCAGGTTCGGAAGCCTAAACTTCACGGCCGACATCCGTGGGGACTTGATCTTCGACGGACCCGAGCCACAGCCGAGCGTGCCGCACTGTCTCGATGGGCATGATTTAGCTCTGCCGCCGGACAGTGCCTTGGTGGCCGCACACGAATCCGCTCCGACCCTCAGTCCGGAACCGATTTCTCAGATCGAGGACCGGTGGCTGGACACCGCATCGGGGGCTACAACTTCCGCGGCGATGGAGCCGAACTCTGACCTTGTCCCTTATAAAGCTCGTGACTACGGGGTGCCGGACTCCCTGCCGGACTCCGAACCTCTTGCGCCCCTGCCGATCGAATCTGATTGGGCGTCGATCATGGAGTTCACCGCGGCGGACATCTTTCAGCACTCGCCCTTTGGCGACATTCTAAATTCGCTAAAGCATCTCTCGCTATCCGGAGAGACCTGGCCGAACTATGGCCAGGATGGTCGGGATGCGGACGACGAAGAAATTCAGAGCCCACCCACCACCCACTTTGTAGCCACTGTCGACGATCTAACCGACATGCTAGACTACGACTCCGAAGGCATCGACGGTATGGACGACGATGCCGGAGACGAACAGGAACCAGCGCCTACAGGGCACTGGAAGACCACCTCGTCATATGACATATACATGGTGGACACCCCAAAAGATGGGGACGGCGAAGAAGCAGCGGAGGCAGATTCCTTAAAGAAACAGCCCAAGCGCCGGCGTCAACGGCGCCGCTCTAAATCCCGCCACAGCAAGAATGGAGATTCCGGCACAGGAGATAATAACACTCCAGACAGTGCCGAAGACAATCCCCTCCAGCAAGATTCAGCGCAGGAGGATGCAGAAGCAAGCCCTCGCGAGAGAGCGGCAGACAAAGAGGTCGAGGATGATAATTACATACCTCCCTCCGAAGACGAGGCAAGCCTCAACGATGACGAATTCGTCGTGCCAGAGGATCCCATCGAACAAGAGCATTTTAAACGCAGGCTTATCGCCACGGCAAATAGCCTAAAGAAAAAGCAGCAGCAGCTTCAAGCTGATCAGGACCTGCTGGCCGACCGATGGACCGAGGTCCTCGCGGCCGAAGAGTATGAACTCGAATGCCCCTCCAAGAGCTACCCAAAACGCAAGTTTCTCCCCCGATTAGAGGAGGAAGCATACATACCTTCATCACCAGCGCACAATACGACCGACCGACCACCCCGTGGTCGGGGCAGAGAGGCATCCAGGCCCTCCACCAAGACCGTACCCCGGCACCGCTCCAAAAGTGCGAAGCCAAGAGGGAACATGCCGGACTTGCGAGATATATTGGAGGACAAAGCAAGGCAATCCAGATCCATCTACGGATCACGTGGGCACCCCACGACCCACGACGAATACCGTCGTGCTGGATACAACAACCCCGGCCGGGCCGAACACAGTAGACAACGCTCACTCGAGCTACGTCGTGATATTGCTCAATATAGAGGCGCCGCACACCCGCTATGCTTCACTGATGAAGTAATGGATCATCAAATCCCTGAAGGGTTTAAACCCGTAAACATTGAATCCTACGATGGCACAACAGACCCCGCGGTTTGGATTGAAGATTATCTCCTTCACATCCATATTGCCCGCGGCGACGATCTCCACGCCATCAAATACCTCCCACTCAAGCTTAAAGGACCAGCTCGGCATTGGCTTAACAGCTTGCCTGCAGAGTCAATTGGGTGTTGGGAAGACCTGGAATCCGCATTCCTCGACAACTTCCAGGGCACATATGTGCGACCACTAGACGCCGATGACCTAAGCCACATAATTCAGCAGCCAGATGAATCGGCCAGACAGTTCTGGACACGGTTCTTGACAAAGAAAAACCAAATCGTCGACTGTCCGGATGCAGAGGCCCTCACAGCCTTCAAACATAACATCCGCGACGAGTGGCTAGCCCGGCACCTAGGACAGGAAAAGCCGAAATCCATGGCAGCCCTCACATCATTAATGACCCGCTTTTGTGCGGGAGAGGATAGCTGGCTAGCTCGCAGCAACAACCTCAGTAAAAATTCTGGCAATCCGGATACTAAGGACCACAATGGTAGATCGCGTCGAAGAAAAAATAAATGCCGTATTAACGGCGACGACAAGGAGGATACGGCGGTCAACGCCGAATTCTGAGGCTCCAAACCCGGTCAGCGGAAGAAGCCATTCAAAAGAACCACTCCGGGTCCGTCCAATTTGGACCGAATCCTCGACCGCTTATGCCAGATACATGGCACCCCCGAAAAGTCAGCTAACCACACCAACAGAGACTGTTGGGTATTCAAGCAGGCAGGCAAGTTAATTGCCGAAAACAATGACAAGGGGCTGCATAGCGATGACGAGGAAGAAACCCGGCCGCCGAACAGTAGAGGACAGAAGGGTTTCCCCCCACAAGTGCGGACGGTGAACATGATATACGCAACCCATATACCCAAGAGGGAGCGGAAGCGTGCACTAAGGGACGTATATGCGATGGAGCCAGTCGCCCCTAAGTTCAATCCATGGTCCTCTTGCCCGATCACTTTCGATCGAAGAGACCATCCGACCAGTATCCGCCACGGCGGATTCGCCGCATTGGTTTTAGACCCAATTGTGGATGGATTTCACCTCACGAGAGTCCTAATGGACGGCGGCAGCAGCCTGAACCTGCTTTATCAGGACATAGTGCGCAAGATGGGCATAGACCCCTCAAGGATTAAACCTACAAAGACGACTTTTAAAGGCGTCATACCAGGTGTTGAGGCCAATTGTACAGGCTCAGTCACACTAGAAGTGGTCTTCGGATCCCCGGACAATTTCTGGAGCGAGGAGTTAATCTTCGACATAGTCCCGTTCCGCAGCGGCTATCACGCTTCGCTCGGACGAACCGCGTTTGCAAAGTTCAACGCGGTGCCACATTACGCATACCTCTAGCTCAAGAAGCCAGGCCCTCGTGGAGTCATCACGGTCAACGGAAATACGGAACACTCCCTCCGAACGGAGGAACATACAGCGGCTCTCGCGGCAGAAGTACAGAGTAGCCTTCTAAGGCAATTTTCGAGTCCGGCCGTTAAACGGCCGGACACGGCCAAACGCGCCCAGAGAAACATCAACCAAGACCACCTGGCACATTCCGAGCACGCGTAGCAATGCGGCCCCAACCCCAGCTCTTGCATGATTGCAAAACCAACACTCCGCGTACATCATTACGCTCTGGAGATACCATGGGCCTAGGGGGAGGGGCACGACCACAACAGACCCAGAGTGCGGCTCGACCACACCAGGGGCTCATAAATGTGTCGCCTTTTTTTTTCTTCTTTTATATACAGGACTCCGTTCGCCAGAGGCTCTGTCCAGCGGCGAACCCGCCGAACTCACGATGCAACAGCCAGGGAGGGAAGAAGGCTGCGACGAACACTCAGGTGGTCTCCATTACGAGCATTAAATTCGATTATATACACCGGTCTGTAGCCCACCCCTGGAGGGGGACATGCTTATTTAGTCCAATCCCTTTCTTACCGCACTATTTGTATCCTTCCGCACTCATAGCATAATTCCTTGAATAAATAATGCAGCATCTTTTGCCTGTTATTGCATTACTTTACACATATGTTCATTAATGACATCTTGCACCCGTATATTTTGGTACGGCCGAATACACCAGGGGCTTACGTTCCCCACATTATGGTGTGATAAGTCCAAACACTTTCACAAGTGCGGCACCCCGAACTTATAGCATTATATGAATCGGCTCCGAATCATGTCTTGGGTCAATAGTTGGGTTTGCCCGGCTCCCACGTTTTGGTGCCTTACGTTCCGTTCTGTCGGCTAAGGTGGCACTAGGAGAACCACTGCGATTGCGCCCCAGTTGAGCTGGGCGAGTGCCTCAGTGGAGAAAGCTAAAACTGACTGGCATGATAAGGTGAGAGACTGGTCGCTGTTCGAGAGGTCTTTTCGGGTCCCTAAAGACTCATGCCGCTTCGAGCGAAGTACCGGATAATGTCCGACGAAGGCGTGGATAGCGCCCCGAATTCGGTCTTCCGAATACTAGGGGCTTCGCCGAAATTTAAAATTATAGAATTCTATGGCTAAGTGAGAGTGTTCAAGCATTATAAGTCCGGTTGCCTTGTTCGTTGTGTTGAGCGCCTCCCTAGATGGACCCAAAAATGGGAACAAGAGTGCTCAAGTTATCCCGAACACCCCAGCACTTGCGGCTCGGGGGCTGAAGCCAACGACTTGCCATCTCTCAGATTTTATAAACGGCCGCACAGAAGGTAATATTTTAAATTAAACAAGTGTTGCTTAAGCGCATATGAACAAAGTTTTCAGCGCACATGATAATACACAGCGAGTTTTACTCAATAATTACATCTCTAGGGCACTCATCCGCAATATTGCGGGCACCCTTCCGGACAGTCTTATAGTACATTTCGGGCGTACGATACTCCTTGCCCGTTGGCGGCGGGTCAGTAAGAAGCCTCTCCGCATCCAGCCTGCCCCAGTGCACCTTTGCGCGGGCAAGGGCCCGACGAGCACCTTCAATACAGGCGGAGCGCTTGACAACCTCCACCCAGGGGCACGCATCCACCAGCCGCCGCACGAGGCCGAAGTAGCTCCCAGGCATGGCCTGTCCAGGCCACAGCCGGACTATGAGGCCCTTCATGGCCTCCTCGGCCGCCTTGTGGAGCTCGACCAGCTGCTTCAGCTGGTCGCTTGGGGGCACCGGCTGGCCGGCCTCAGCGTACTGAGACCAGAAGACCTTCTCCGTTGAGCTCCCCTCCTGGCCACGGTAGAATGCGGCGGCATTGGATACACTGCGCGGCATATCTGCAAACGCCCCTGGAGAGCTCCGAATTCGGGTAAGTGTCAGGTAGTTCACATTAACATGCTTGCTTTGCATGAAAAATGCCTTACCCGCCGCTATCTTCTTCACATCTTCAACCTTCTGAAGGGCCTTATGGGCCTCGGCCTTGGCGGACTTGGCACTTTCGAGAGCCGAGGCGAGCTCGGACTCTCGAGTCTTGGAGTCGCGCTCCAAACTCTCATGCTTCTCCATGAGAGCCTGGAGCTCTTGCCGCACTTCCGCCACCCGCGCCTCCTGCTTCTCTCGCTCGGCCCGTTCCGCGGCCGCATTGCGTTCGGCCGCAGACACAGCCTCCTTCAGGGTTGCCACCTCGTTAGTGGCCCCTGCAGTACCCACGTTATCCTCGTCATTTTCATTGCAACCTAAATCCTTTTCTATAAGGTAAATCTTTATAGTGGTGTTACTCACCTTCTTTGTCCTCGAGCTGCTTCTTGGCACGGCCGAGCTCTTGCTTGGACCGCTCGAGATCCTGCTTCAATGCACCGACCTCCGCAGTCAGTGCGGCAGAGGTCAGCAGCGCAGCCTGCAAACCCATATTGACATATTTTTTAGCAACCCTGCGTATATCTTTTTAGATCCTTAGTCCGGCTTTTCTTCCCGAACGCCGAACTGAGCATCAGGGGCTACTGTCTATGCGGTATTACATTACATAATTTTAACTTCTTACCTCAAAGCATGTTAGAAGGCTGTTGCAGGCTTCGGTCAGCCTGCTCTTGGCGAGCTGAACCTTCTGAATCACCGCACTCATGATAGTGCGGTGTTCTTCCTCGATGTAAGCGCCTTTGAGCGCCTCCAACAAGTTGTCTGGCGCCTCCGGTTGGACGGGGGCCGCCGGTATCACGGTCTTGCCCTTCTTGCGAAGGGGCCGCCTGCCGGACTCTGGAACCACTGCGGGTTCCGGCATAGAGTCCGGCGCAAAGTCCGGGAGGCTGCCTTGCGGCGCCTCCGGAGCCTCCTCCCGATGGGTCCCTTCCCGGGATCCCACCTCGGCGTCCTCAGCGGCGCAAGGGGTGGAGGCAGTCGGAATGGATTCCACATCCGACGCAGCCAACGACCCGCTCGACGAAGCATGGAGATCATCGTCGGTCGGACTGCAGGCAGTATGCGGCGTTAGAAAGACACTATGTCACAAAAAGAAATTGCAGATCATTCAGGGATCCGGATACTTACGATCTCGCCTGAGGCCTGGCCCTTGGGGCCACTCTTCATCGCCAACGTTTGTGTTGGCGGAGCTGTCCTCGGGAATAGTTCTTCCCCTCTTGGACCCTTCGGCCTCCCCCGTTGGGGAGGCCTTCCTCTTTCTCTCTCCCTCCTCTGGGGGAGAGTCTTCTTCCTCCTCCTCATCTTCGGGGGAGGAATCCGCCTCGGAGTCGTCGGACACCTGAAAATGGGAACTCTTTCGAGTCCCCGTGGCCACCTTCTTGGCCTTCTTCTCCGGCACCACATGCGGTGCCGGAACCAACAGCCCCGCCAGACGGGCATCCACTGGGTCTTCTGGCATGGGAGCCAGGCAGACGAGCTGCTCGGCCTTCTTCGTCCATTCCTGTCAAAGGAGAAGGGAGATTAAAAACCCGCTTAGGGTCGAACTATTAACAACAAGTGTCCCGTAAAGGGGTAGAATCACTTACCTCGTCAGCTGGACGCTGCGAGTGGAATCCGCGATCTTCCGTCGCGGATGCAGGGGCTTCGGCACCCTTAAACAGCACCCTCCAGGCGCCTTCGTACGTTGTGTCGAAGAGCCCTCTCAGCGCTTGGTGCTGTTCCGGATCGAACTCCCACAGATTGAATGCCCGTTCTTGGCATGGGAGAATCCGGTGGACGAGGATGACTTGGACCACGTTAACCAGCCTGAGCTTCTTGTTCACCAGCTTCTAGATATAGGCTTGGAGTCCCGTCATCTCCTTCGAATTGCCCCACAGCAAGCCCTTCTCTTTCCAGGAGGTGAGCTGCGTGGGGATACCAGATCTGAACTCGGGGGCCGCCGCCCATGAAGGGTCGCACGGCTCGGTGATATAGAACCACCCCGACTGCCACCCCTTGACGGATTCCACGAAGGCCCCTTCGAACCAAAGGACGTTGGGCATCTTGCCCAACATGGCGCCTCCGCACTCCGCTTGAGTGCCCTTCACTACCTTCGGCTTGACATTGAAGGTCTTGAGCCACAAGCCGAAGTGGGGCTAGATGCAGAGGAAGGCCTCACACACGACGATAGACACCAAGATGTTGAGGATGAAGTTCGACGCCAGATCATGGAAATCCAGGCCGTAGTAGAACTTGAGCCCCCGGACAAAGGGGTGAAGTGGAAAGCCCAGTCCGCGGAGGAAGTGGGGGAGGAAAATGACCCTCTCATGGGGCCCGGGGGTGGGGATGAGCTGCCCCTCGTCAGGCAGCCGGTGCGCGACGTCGCCGGAAAGGTATCCGGCGCTGCGCAGCTTTGTGATGTGCTCCTCCTTAACGGTGGAGGCCAGCCATTTACCTCCCGCTCCGGACATGGTCGGAGAAGGTCGAGGCGAGATGTGCGAACTTGGGCGCTGGAGCTTGAGTGCGCCGAGATGGATAAGCAAAGGAGGAAGAAGGCATAGGTGAAAAGGTGAATCCTTATCCCTTATATATAGGCGGACAAAGACTATACGTACCCACTAGCCTGGTAAAACTCGCTTATCTCCCAAGCGCCACCATCAATGACGCGGTTGGGTTACCCACGTCCGTATTGATGAAAATCCCGGAATAAGGGGAACATGATCTCTGCCTCGACAAGACGTGCCAAGGAAACCGCTTCGCTAAACGCGCTGAGGTGGTATAATAAAAAACGATTCAAGTAAAGGCTCCGTAGTGGTGTGACATCATGCCACAAAATACGTCAGCAGATTGAACTTGTGTATATATTATTCTCTCCACGGTGGAATGTGGAATTTATTTTGCAGAGCCGGACACTATCCTGGTGTTCACAATCTTCTCTGGATTATTCAAAGGAGGAACCCGCCTTTCAATGCCGAACATTATGCGCGCCGGACTCATCGTCATTGAAGCCAGGTTCAGGGGCTACTAAGGGACTCCTGGACTTGGGGGTGTCCGGACAGCCGGACTATCATCGTCCGCCGGACTCCAAGACTACGAAGATACAAGATTGAAGACTCCGTCCCGTGTCCGGATGGGACTTTCCTTGGCGTGGAAGGCAAGCTTGGCAATATGGATATGTAGATCTCCTACCATTGTAACCGACTCTGTGTAACCCTAGCCCTCTCCGGTGTCTATATAAACTGGAGGGCTTTAGTCCGTAGGACATAACCTCCATTACAACAATCATACCATAGGCTAGCTTCTAGGGTTTAGCCTCCTTGATCTCGTGGTAGATCCACTCTTGTAATACACATCATCAATATTAATCAAGCAGGACGTAGGGTTTTACCTCCATCAAGAGGGCCCGAACCTGGGTAAAACATCATGTCCCTTGTCTCCTGTTACCATCTGCCTAGACGCACAGTTCGGGACCCCCTACCCGAGATCCGCCGGTTTTGACACCGACAGCCGCATTAATGGCAATAATACTGAGGATACGGCAGTCAATGCCGGATTCAGAGGCTCAAAACCCGGTCAGCGGAAAAAGCCATTCAAAAGAAATACTCCGGGCCCGTCCAATTTGGACCGAATACTCGATCGCTCGTGCCAGATACACAGCACCCCTGAAAAGCCGGCCAATCACACCAACAGGGATTGTTGGGTGTTCAAGCAGGCAGGCAAGTTAACTGCCAAAAACAACGACAAGGGGCTGCATAGCGATGTCGAGGAGGAGACCCGGCCGCCGAACAATAGAGGATAGAAGGCTTTCCCCCCATAAGTGCGGATGGTGAACATGATATACGCAACCCACATACCCAAAAGGGAGCGGAAGCGTGCACTAAGGGACGTATATGCCATGGAGCCAGTCGCCCCAAAGTTCAATCTGTTGTCCTCCTGCTGAATCACTTTTGATCGAAGGGACCACCCCACTAGCATCCGCCATGGCGGATTCACCGCATTGGTTCTAGACCCAATCGTCGACTGATTTCACCTCACTAGAGTCCTGATGGACGGCGGCAGCAGCCTGAACCTGCTTTATCAGGATACAGTGCGCAAGATGGGCATAGACCCATCAAGGATTAAACCCACAAAGACGACCTTCAAAGGCGTCATACCAGGTGTGGAGGCCAACTGTACAGGCTCAGTTACACTTGAAGTGGTCTTCGGATCCCCGGATAACTTCCGAAGCGAGGAGTTAATCTTCGACATAGTCCCGTTCCGCAGCGGCTATCATGCACTGCTTGGACGAACCGCATTTGCAAAGTTCAATGCGGTGCCGCACTATGCATACCTCAAGCTCAAGATGCTGGGCCCTCGAGGAGTCATTACGGTCAACGGAAACACCGAACGCTCTCTCCGAATGTAGGAGCATACGGCGGCTCTCGCGGCGGAAGTACAAAGCAGCCTCTTAAGGCAATTCTCGAGTCCGGCTGTTAAGCGGCCGGACACCGTCAAGCGCGCCCGGAGTAACCTACAACAAGACCACTTGGCACGTTCTGAGAATGGGTAGCAATGCGGCCCCAACCCCAGCCCTCGCGAAATTGCGAAACCAGTACTACGCCTACATGATTACGCTCTGGAAATACCATGGGCATAGGGGGAGGGGCACGACCACGGCAGGCCCAGAATGAGGCTGAACCGCACCAGGGGCTCCCAATTGTGTCATTCTTCTTTTTTTTCTCTTACTTTCAGGACTCCTTTCTCAAGAAGCCCTATCCGGCAGTAGAATTTCCGCATACACGATGCAACAACAAGGGAAGCAGAAAGCTGCGTTGAGTGTACAGGTGGTCTCTATAACGAGTAGTATACTTGTTTTACATATCATCCCGCAGCTCGCCCCTGGAGGGGGACATGTCAAATAGTCCCGTCCCTTGCTTACCGCACTATTTGTATCGTTCTGCTTTTACTGCAGCTTTTTTAATAAACAATGCAAAGCTTTTGCCTATCATTGCATTTCTTTTTTTATTATTATCTATATATGTTCACTTATGACATGTTGCATCCGTACGCTTTGGTACGGCCAAATACACTAGGGGCTTAAGTACCCCAAAATATGGTGTGATAAGTCCGAACACTTTCACAAGTGCGGCACCCCGAACTTATAGCATTATATGCATCGGCTCCGAATCAGGTCTTGGGTCAATAGTTGGGTTTGCTCGGCTCCCATGTTTTGGTACCTTACGTTCCGTTATATCGGCTAAGGTAGCGTTGGGAGAACCACTGCGATTGTGCCCCGGTTGAGCTGGGTTGAGCACCTTAGTGGAGAAAGCTAAAACTGACTGTCATGATAGGGCGAGAGCCGGTCGCTGTTCGAGAGGTTTCTTCGAGTCCCTAGAGACTTATGCCACTTAGAGAGAGGAGTCGGCTTCGTGTGGCCTAGGCGTGGACAGTGCCCCGAACTCGGTCTTCCGAATACTAGGGGCTTCACCGAAATTTAAAATTATAGAATTCTATGGCTAAGTGAGAGTGTTCAAGCATTATAGTCCGGTTGCCTTGTTCGTTGCGTTGAGCGCCTCCCTCGAAGGACCCAAGAATGGGAAAAAGAGCGCTCAAGTTTATCCCGAACACCCCAGCACTCGTGGCATGGGGGCAGAAGCCGACGACTCGCCATCTCTCAAATTTAATAAACGGCCTCACAGAAGGTAATATTTTAAATTCACAAGCGTTGCTTAGCGCATATGAACAAGTTTTCAAGCGTACAGGATAAAAAATGCGAGTTTACTCAAAAATTACATCTTTGGAGCATTCACCCGCTATAAGGAGGGCACCCTTCAGGACGTTCTCATAATACATCTCGGGCTTGCGATACTCCCTGCCCGGCGATGGAGCGTGCGTCACAAGGTTCTCAGCGTCCATCTTGCCCTAGTGCAGTTTAGCACGGGCAAGGGCCCTACAGGCACCTTCGATGCAGACAGAGCGCTTGATGACTTCAGTCCATGGACAGGCAACCACTAGCCACCGCACCAGCCCAAAGTAGCTCCCAGGCATGGCCTCCTTCGGCCACAGCCGAGCTATGAGGCCCTTCATGGCTGCTCGGCCACCATATGGAGCTCGACCAGCTGCTTCAGCTGGTCGCTCAAGGGCACCGGGTGTCCGGCCTCAGCATACTGAGACCAGAACACCTTCTCCGTCAAGCTCCCTTCCTCGGCCCGGTAGAATGCGGCAGCGTCGGACACACTGCGGGGCAGATCTGTGAATGCTCCTGGAGAGCTCCGGATTCGGGTAAGTAACAAGTAATTCACTTTCACGTGCTTGCTCTGCATGAAGAATGCCTTACCCGCTGCTATCTTCTTTATTGCCTCAATTTCCTTGAGTGCTTTTTGGGCTTCGGCCTTAGCAGCTTTGGCGCTCTCAAGAGCCGAGGCGAGCTCGAACTTTCGAGTCTTTGAGTCACACTCCAAACTCTCGTGTTTTTCCACGAGAGCCTGGAGCTCTTGCCGCACCTCCACCACCCGCGCCTCCTGCTTCTCTCGCTCGGTGCGTTCTGCGGCCGCATCGCTTTCGGCCCTGGACACCGCTTCCTTCAGGGTAGCCACCTCGCTCGTGGCCCCTGCAATTCTCACGTTATTCCTGTAATTTTTTGCAACCACATATTTTATATACTTCCTAAGGTATTACATACCTTCCTTGTCCTCGAGCTGCTTCTTGGCAAGGCCGAGCTCGTTCTCGGACCGCTCGAGGTTCTGCTTCAATGCATTGACCTCCGCAGTCAGTGCGGCAGAGGTCAGCAGTGCAGCCTGCATTCCCATATTGACATGCTTATGTTAGACTCCTGCGTATATCTTTTTAGATCCTCAGTTCGGCTTTTATTTCCGAACACCAAACTGAGCATCAGGGGCTACTGTCTATGCGGTACTATTTTTGCATATCTTAATTACATACCTCAAAGCCTGTTAGAAGGCTGGCGCAGGCTTCAGTCAGCCCACTCTTGGTGGACTGAACTTTCTGGATAACCACACTCATAACAGTGTGGTGCTCCTCGTCGATGGAGGCGCCGTTAAGCGCCTCCAGCAAATTATCCGGTGCCTCCGGTTGGACGGAGGTCAACGGCGTTGCAGTCTCGCCCTTCTTACGAAGAGGCCGCCCGCCGGACTCCGGAACTACTAAAGGTTCCGGTGCGGAGTCCGGCCCAGGGCCGAACTCAGAACCCTTTGGGGGTTGATCCCCCTTGTGCCCAGAGTCCGGGAGGTTGCCTTGCGGCGCCTTCGGGATCTCCTCCTCCTGGCTGGCCCCCTTTTGGGACCCCACCTCGGCGTCATCCGCAGCGCGAGGAGAGGAGACGGCCGGAAGTGAAGTGCTATCCACGTCCGATGGCGCCAGGGAGCCGCTCGTTGAAGTGTCGAGCCCGTCCTTGGGCGGGCTGCAGGGTTATATTCGACGTTAAGAGATTCTATGCAACAAATGAGACACCATGAGTTATTCTGGTATCCGGACACTTACGAAGTCGCCAGGGGCTTAGTCCTTGGTGGCCACTCCTCTTCATCGTCGTCGGCGTTGGTGGAGTAGTCCGGGGGGAGGGTCCTTACCTTCTTGGACCCTTCGGCCTCCCCCATTGGGGAGGCCTTCTTTTTCTTCTCTCCCCCAGCTGGGGGAGACACCTCTTTTTTCTCCTCCTCGTCTTCGCGGAACTCTTTCGGGTTCCCGTGGCCTTCTTCTTGGCCTTCTTCTCTGGCACCACATAAGGCGCCGGAGCCAGCAGCCCCATTAATTGTGCGTCCGCTGGGTCTTCTGGCAAGGGAGCCAGACAGTTAACCTGCCCGGACGTCTTTTGCCAGGCCTGCCAAAGGTACAGGGAGTTTAGATCCCACATAGAGTCAAACTATGGAAAATAAGTGTCCTGTAAAGGGTAAAATAGCTTACCTCGCCGGCTTGACGCAGCGAGCTGAATCCGCGATCTTCGGTAGCGGATGCGGGAGCCTCGGCACCCTTGAACAGCACCTTCCAGGCATCTTCATACGTAGTGTCGAAGAGCCTGCTCAAGGTTTGGTGTTGTGCCAGATCAAACTCCCACAAGCTGGAGGCCCATTGTTGCACGGGAGGATCCGGCGGATGAGCATGACCTGGACTACGTTGACAAGCTTGATCTTCTTGTTCACAAGGTTTTGGACGCAGGTTTGGAGTCCGGTCAGCTCCTCCGAATTACCCCATGTCAGGCCCTTCTCTTTCCAGGAGGTGAGCCGTGTGGGGATGCCAGATCGGAACTCGGGGGTCACTGCCCATTCAGGGTCACGCGGCTCGGTGATGTAGAACCACCCCGATTGCCACCCTTTGATTGTTTCCATGAAGGAGCCCTCGAGCTATGTGACGTTGGGCATCTTGCCCACCATGGCGCCTCCACACTCCGCCTGCTGGCCCCCCACTACCTTCATCTTGACATTGAAGGTCTTCAGCCATAAGTCGAAGTGGGGCTTGATGCGGAGGAAGGCCTCGCACACGACGATGAACGCCGAGATGTTGAGGATGAAGTTTGAAGTCAGATTGTGGAAATCCAGGCCGTAGTAGAACATGAGCCCCGGACAAATGGGTAAAGTGGAAAACCTAGTCCGCGGAGGAAGTGGGTGAGGAACACCACCCTCTCATGGGGCCCTGGGGTGGGGATGAGCTGCCCCTTGTCGGGGAACTAATGCGCGATGTCGCTGGACAAGTATCCGGCCTTCCGCATTCTCTTGATGTGCCCCTCCCTGACGGAGGAGGCCATCCACTTGCCTCCCGCTCCAGACATGGCTGGGGAAGGTCGAGGCGAGATGTGCGAACTTGGGCGCTGGAGCTCGAGTGCGCGGAAATGGATAAGCAAAGGAGGAAGAAGGTGTAGGTAAAAAGGTGGATCCTGATCCCCTTATATGGACGGACGAAACTATGCGTTCCCACCAGCCTGGTAAAACTTGCTTATTTCCCAAGCGCCATAATCAATGGCTCGGTTGGGTTACCCACGCCCATATTGATGAAAATCTCAGAATAAGGGGGCGCGATCTCTGCTTTGACAAGATGTGCCAAGGAAACCGCCTCGCTAAACGCGCTGAGGTTGAACAGTGAAAACCATACGAATAAAGGCTTGGCCGTGGTGTGATGTCACACCACGGAATACGTCAGCAGACTGAACTTGTGTAAATATTATTCTCTCTACAGTGGTATGTGGAACTTATTTTGTAGAACCGGACACTATCCTTGTGTTCACAATCTTCTATGAAGTATTCGGAGGAGGAACCCGCCTTGCAATGCCAAAGACAATATGCGTGCTGGACTCATCGTCATTGAAGCCTAGTTCAGGGGCTACTGAGGGAGTCCCGGACTAGGGGGTGTCCGGATAGCCGAACTATCATCTTCGGCTGGACTCCTGGACTATGAAGATGCAAGATTGAAGACTCCGTCCCGTGTCCGGATGGGACTTCCCTTGGCGTGGAAGGCAAGCTTGGCGATACGGATATGTAGATCTCCTACCATTGTAACCGACTCTGTGTAACCCTAACCCTCTTCGGTGCCTATATAAACCGGAGGGTTTTAGTCCATAGGACAATGAACAACAATCATACCATAGGCTAGCTTCTAGGGTTTAGCCTCTCAAATCTCGTGGTAGATCTACTCTTTTACTACCCATATCATCAATATCAATCAAGCAGGAGTAGGGTTTTACCTCCACCGAGAGGGCCCGAACCTGGGTAAAAATATCGTGTCCCTTGTCTCTTGTTACCATCCGCCTACATGCACAGTTTGGGACCCCCTACCCGAGATCCGCCGGTTTTGACACCGACAATATGCCTCCTGATGTACAAATGCTATTTGAAGAAGCTCTCTAGCCCTCCCCGTCTCAACTGCAGTTGGAGAATCGCCTTCAACTAGGAGAGCCACCAATCGTGTCGCTGCAGCGATCATATTATCCAAAGGGTTGGAATAATGATCTGGTAGTGTCGGCACATACTGAGGTGGAGTATTATTCAGACGAGGCAGCTCCGTTGTGCGCGGTTGAGCCAGCGCTCCAGCCCCAAGCGCTTCAACCCGGTTTACCTCTAGTTGGTTACTGGTCCCCGCTCCAGGCATGCAAAAGAGGTTCCTTGCCTCGTAAACCGGTGGTAGATCACTCTGGTGCCTTCTTCTCATGATTTCGTTTGGAGCGTTCTGATCCAACGAGAGCCGGAAGGAGTTAGCCTAGATTCGTTGTGCCTGAGCATCCAAAACAGCTCGCTCAGCAGTCATCCTAGCGTTCTCCGCCGCCAGGCCTTCCTTGGCTTGCACTACCTCATCATGTAGTTACGCAATTTCCGTGTTATGCTGAACTTGATTCACCGGGTTAACCTCTGCTGTTAACAAGGTTGTCAGATTATCCAGCAAACCAATCAAAACCTGAGCCGGCGAGCGCACAGGGCCTCCTACCCCAACTGCCATTGTTGTTGCTCACCCGGAGACCATTGTTGCCGTAGTCGAAGAATTCTGCACGGGCTGCGTACCGGCCATGAAGATTGCGACCCTGATCGGCGGCTCATAAGGGTCCGAAATACTCTCGCCATCGGAACAGCCCCCAAGCCTGTTGTCTTGCAGTTGATACAATGAAGTAGTCCCGCCCGTGGAAAACTCACCATCAGAATAGATGGCCGTCTCACCGCCAGACATGGATCCTTCCTCAAATTCCGCCCCATGGATGAATCCCACGAAGGCACGTTTCATGGCGGGCTGAGCCTAGGCGGGTCGTGCACGCCAAGCCGTCTCGATGATGTCGGTGTAGATGTCCGGCTCAGGGCCCGGCTCGCCGATCTTGCCAATGAAGACGTGGATTCCGCCAAAGGGGACCCGGTACCCATACTCAATTGAGCCGGCCTCGGGGCCCCAGCCTGCATCGTCGATGTAGAGCTTGCCGCGACGACTCTTGGTCATCCAGCCCACAACGTATCCCTTGATCCCTTCAAAGCTGCCCTTCAAGAACTCAAAACCACCGTGCGCTGGCCCCACGGTGGGCGCCAACTATCATGGAATTGTCACGGCACATGTCCTAGTGTGAGGACTTAGTCATGGAGCCATCACAACTAGGTTAACTTAAAGGGGTTAGATGGGACAAAGGACACAGAGAGTTTATACTGGTCGGCCCCTGCGGTGAAGGTAAAAGCCTAATCCAGTTGAGGTGGTATTGCTTATGTCTCGATTACCAGGTGATGTCTACTACAGAACCTTCTTCTTGTAGACATTGTTGGGCCTCCAAGTGCAGATGTTTGTAGGACAGTAGCAAATTTCCCTCAAGTGGATGACCTAAGGTTTATCAATCCGTGGGAGGCGTAGGATGAAGATGGTCTCTCTCAAGCAACCCTCCAACCAAATAATAAATAGTCTTGTCCCCAACACACCCAATACAATGGTAAATTGTATAAGTGCACTAGTTCGGCGAAGAGATGGTGATACAAGTGCAATATGGATAGTAGATATAGGTTTTTGTAATATGAAATTATAAAAACAGCAACATAACTAATGATAAAAGTGAGCGTAAACGGTATTGCAATGATAGGAAACAAGGCCCAGGGTTCATACTTTCACTAGTGCAAGTTCTCTCAACAATAATAACATAATTAGATCATATAACTATCCCTCAACATGTAACAAAGAGTCACTCCAAAGCCACTAATAGCGGAGAAAAAACCAAGAGATTATGGTAGGGTTCAGAACCACCTCAAAGTTATCCTTTCTGTTCTATCTATTCAAGAGTCCGTAGTAAAATAACATGAAGCTATTCTTTTTGTTCAATATATCATAGAGTTCATACAAGAATAACACCTTGAGACACAAATCAACCAAAACCCTAATGTCAACTAGATACTCCATTGTCACCTCAAGTATCCGTGGGCATGATTATACGATATGCATCACAAAATCTCAGATTCTTCTATTCAACCAACACAAAGTACTTCAAAGAGTGCCCCAAAGTTTCTACCAGAGAGTCAAGACGAAAACGTGTGCCAACCCCTATGCTTAGGTTCATGAGCGGAACCCGCAAGTTGATCACCAAAACATACATCAAGTGGATCACGTGAATATCCCATTGTCACCACAGATAAGCACGACAAGACATACATCAAGTGTTCTCAAATCCTTAAAGACTCAATCCGATAAGATAACTTCAAAGGGAAAACTCAATCCATTACAAGAGAGTAGAGGGGGAGAAACATCATAAGATCCAACTATAATAGCAAAGCTCGTGACACATCAAGATCATATCACCTCAAGAACACGAGAGGGAGAGAGATCAAACACATAGCTACCGGTACATACCCTCAGCCCCAAGGGTGAACTACTCCCTCCTCGTCATGGAAAGCGCCGGGATGATGAAGATGGCCACCGGTGGTGGATTCCCCCTCTGGCAGGGCGCCGGAACAGACTCCCGAGAGGTTTTTGGTGGCTACGGAGGCTTGCGGTGGTGGAACTCCTGATCTAGGTTATTTTCTGGAGGTTTCAGTATTTATAGGAATTTTTGGCATAGGTATCACGTAAGGGGGTTTCCAGGCTGTCCACGAGGCAGGGGGCGCTGAAAGTGCGTTATATCGACTAGAGGGGGGTGGATAGGCGATTTTTATGAATTCTTCACTGAGGAATTTGCCAGTGAGGAAATTCCTTAGCGAAGAACTACTTGCAGCGGAATAAGTACTCAGAAGTAAGCATAACAGAATACACACATAGTCATCATGATGAAATGAAGACAAACACAGAGTACAGAAAGCATAAACACAGGATAACACAAGATGAAGACAAACAGACTGAAGAAATTGAACTGAGGAAATTGAGAAAGTCTTCAGTCAAAGTCTTCAAACACAGATATGAACAATCACTCAACACAGTAATGAGGAAATGAAAGAGTTGAGGAAATAGAACCAGTAAGGTTGGTGAAGACAATGATTTGGTAGACCAGTTCCAACTGATGTCTCAGTTGTACATCTGGTTGGAGCGGCTGAGTATTTAAAATCGAGGACACACAGTCCCGGACACCCAGTCACTGAGCACGCAGCTTAGGACACCCACGATATTCTCCTTGAACTAAGGTCACACAGACCTCGTCCAATCACTCGTGGTAAGTCTTCAAGCGACTTCCAAACCTTCACAGACTTCGGCCACTCGGCGATCCACAATTCCTCTTGGATGCTCTAGACCATGACGCCTAACCGTCTAGAAGAAGCACAGTCTTCAAAGGTAACAAGCGTCAGATCCACGCGGGATCAATCTCTTCAGTGATGCTCAATCACTTTGGGTTTGTAGGTGTTTGGGGTTTGGGATTTTCCTCACTCGATGATTTTGGCTCAAAGTCCTCGGAGGATGGGTTGCTCTCAAATGACAAGTGTCAGTTTCTCTTGGAGCAGCCAACCAGCTAGTGGTTGTAGGGGGAGGCTATTTATAGCCTAGGGAGCAGCCCGACATGATAAGACATAAATGCCCTTCAATGATATGACCGTTAGGTGGATAAGATATTTTGGGACAGCTGGCGCGTAGCACAGCAACGGTCGGAAATTTGACTCTCAAATTCCTCAGGGATCATCATGTTCCTCACTATGTAGGCAATCCGCACTGCCGAATTCCTAACTCCTCAGTCAGAACAAAATCCTCAGCAACCAGAAGAACTTCGTCTCTGTCACTGATGAAATTGACTGAACTGTATGAGATTTCCAAAGGCTTCACTCGAAGGGATTGGTAGGTGTAGGATTTTGAGTTGAGCATCACTTGGAAATTTTTCCTTAGTATTTCCTCGACCCCCTTTAACAGTACGGTGTTTCCTATGACTCAAGAAGGAGAAAAACAAAACTATGAAAATGAAAGTCTTCAAGCTTCATATTCCTTGCATGAATATCAAGTCTTCACGGACACACCAATTTCTTCACTTTCTAAGTCTTCATGAAAGTCTTCAGGAATACCAAAATCTTCAGTCGAAGATATTCATTTTTAGGGGTCGACTTTCTCTGTAAATATCAAACTCCTCATAGATTTATAGACCTGTGTACAGTCATAAACACATTAGTCCCTTAACCTATAAGTTTTAAATACACCAAAATCACTAAGGGGCACTAGATGCACTTACAATCTCCCCCTTTTTGGTGATTGATGACAATATAGGTTAAGTTTTCAATGTGGATAAACATATGAAGTGTAAGTACTGATATTGTGGAACTTGATTGCAATATATAGAAGAACTCCCCTTAAGATGTGCATAGTGAGGAATTTGCTTTTGAAGCAATGCACACTTGAAGAGTTGAATCATGGAGATCTCCCCCTATATCTTGTAATTCATACATGCATTTGACATATAATATGAAGAATTGGAAATGCATGATGAAGTATGGTGCCTGAAGAGATTCAGCATGCGTGAAATAACATTAACGAGGAACAAGCATGCAGAATCAGAGCACAGTGCATCAAAAGTATCAGAGCACCATCGGGTTTAAGATTACAACTCGATCCAATAAAAGTTTCAGAAGAGCGAGAGTTGTAACTTAGCAAAAAAAACGCCCATATAATAGACCCACTTGAAGACTAACTCAGATTTCTCCCCCTTTGTCATTGAATGACCAAAAGGATCAAAACTGAGGACTAACGCCCCTGAAGAATATCAAGTTGACGGAGGAGCGCCAGCGTTGTCGGGGTCGGTTGTCGTAGTAGGGCCTGCCGCAGTGTCGTCCAAGTCTTCATTTTCATCAGTGTCGCGCGATGAAGAATAGGAGCCGGCAACCAAGGAAGGAACCTTGACCTTCTTGAATCTCTTCGGTGGAGGTGCAGACCAGTCAAATTCTTCCTTGAGACCCATGCTCTTCAGATCTTCGGCACTGTAGATATGAGTGTCGGTGTACTAAAGTAGGGGTACCTTAGTACCCCGAACTTGTGCACGGGCAGTCGTAGCGTCCCGCGGCAAGGCTTGCCGGGCATCCGCCAAGACCCTTCGCTATTCATATTACTGCCATTCAAGAACAAAGTATTAACCGAGAAGACAAGGCCCCGGCAAGAGAAGCTTGCCGGGAAGGACAAGACCCCGGCAAGACGAGCTTGCCGGGAAGGCCAACCAAGGCACTTCAGAAAACTTGCCGCGACACTCCGCGCGCCCTGGCAAGACCCGACGAGCGGCAAGCTTGCGGGTGCGACAAGATAACGACCGCGGCAAGGTGCTTGCCGCGGTGAAGCCACCACTTTGCATCCACGCTCCAGCGCATCCCACGACGTGTCGCCCCAAGATCGCTCCTGGCGCACGTGTCGGGCGGCTGTGCAGCCAAGCGGTGCGAGGTGGCAAGTGAAGATGACAAGGAGGCCATCGTGGCGATCGGTGGCGCCCCTAACGGTCGCTTCCTGCACTGTTTGGGCGACCGGACGGGCATTAAATGCCCTTGTCCCCTGCCGTCAGAGTTAGGTAGGGGGCACTGTTGATTGCGGTTGTACCAACCCTCATTTTTACGTTTTTACCCCTCTCTCTGCGTTGCCACCTGTCGGTGACCCCTTTAGCCTATAAAAAGGAGGCCCGTGCGCACGTAGAGGAGGTTCGACTCATTCGAGACTACAGCATACCCACGCTCTCAAGCAAGAACAAACACAAAGCAGCAGTAGGAGTTTTATCTCTCCGGAGAGCTCCGAAGCTGGGTAAAATCCCGCGTGTGCTCGACCTCGATCTGCTCTTCGTGCGCCCTCTGCTCCCTGCCGGACTGAAAAGGGGCCCTGCCCCATAGGTGCTCGTCCCCCACGACATCTTTGGCGCGCCAGGTAGGGGGCGTCGAGGTTGTGCAAACCTGATCCGGTCTCCGCGTGCGCTACATCAACATCTTCATCGACATGCCACCGAAGAAGAAGACTTCGGAGGTGGCCGCTCCGTCTACGTCGATTCCACCTCCGCCGGAGCAAACGGGCGGTGGGGTAGACGCCGGCGGAGGAGCGGGCGCCGACGGTGGGACTCACGTCGTCACCAGGTCCAAGGACAAGGCCCCGCAGGCTTCGGTGTCCGTACATACACCGCACCCTTCCCAGGAGGTGCAGGGTCGACAACGCCATGGTGCTCCTAGCACCATACTCGCGTTGGAGCAAGGCCAAGCTGGTGGATCTCGGGGCGTTCAAGACCAGCGTGCACGCCAGCATGCTAGCACGAGTGAGGTGCGTTCGCCTGGACGGGGTACTGCTCCTTCCAACCCAGTTGGGAGTCCGAGCATATCCCGCTCCTCGCGCCGCTCGCCGCCGCCGCCGAAGACTCCAGAGGAAGCGCTGGCCCGAGCCCAGCTGCTTCTAGATTACCCTCCGGCGGCACACAAGATTGACGACTGGAGGATGACCATTCAGAGCCTCATCGGCTTCGCCAACGGCGACAAGCCCCGGCAACCGAGCACATCGAAGCCCCGGCAAGACGCCCAGGCACAAGCCGACGCCGACAAGACCGATGGGGGTGCCACCACCGTGCACTCCCCGCCCCGAAGGCCAAGATCGCCGACTCGTCGGGCCAACCTCGACACCGACTCCACTGCATCATCGGACCTGCGAGCTCGCCGCGATCAACGCCAAGTTCTCCAAGAACGACAACACGAAGACGCTCGCACTCGTATCGAGCGTCGGAGAGAAGCGTGACATCAGTCTGACCAGCGCGCTGGGCCCACTGTCGATATGCATGCGCCAGGGGAGCCAGGCGACTTGCCGTTCGCGGTAGGTTGCCCTGCGTTCACCCGTGAGCTGCGACAGGTCCAGTGGCACAGCACCAAGAATTTCAAGCCAGACGTGCCCGAGAAGTATGATGGCAGGATACATCCGTCAGAGTTCCTCAGTGTCTACACCATCGTGGTGCAGGCTGCCGGGGGGCGCGACGAGAAGATCCTCGCCAATTACTTCCCGCTGGTGCTCAAGCCCAACGTCAGATCTTGGCTCATGCACTTGCCGGACAACTCCATCTCTTCGTGGGTGGACCTGTGCCATCAGTTTGTCGGCGCCTTCACAGGCGGCCACAAGCCTCATGGCCAGGAAAGTGATCTTCATTTGCTTGCCCAGAAGGAAGGAGAACCCCTGCGCAAGTACATACGGAGATTCAGCCAGGTGCAGCGCAACATCCCAGACGTCCACCCTGCCGCGGTTATCAGCGCGTTCCATCAGAACGTACATAACCGCAGGATGAGGGAAGAGATGGCGATGTGCAAGATCAGAGATGTCAGCGAGCTCTATGCTCTGGCCGACAAGTGTGCCCGTGCTGAAGAGGGGAGGAAACTCCCCGGGGAGAACACAGGAGCAGAAGGATCTGACAGTGAGGACGCCCCTCCGGCAAAGAAGAACCGGAGGCGGAATAACAGAAAGAGAAAGGCTAAGGATGTGCTAGTTGTTGAGCAGTCCGGCAACGGAGGCGGCGCCGACAAGGCCAAGGCTGGCGACTCCGGCAAGGCTGTGGTGGCCGCCGACAAGCAGGATGGCTCCGGCAAGCAGTACTGCAAGATCCATCGCACCAAGGGCCATGACCTCCAAGCATGCAAGAAGGTTGAGTAGATGGCAGAGCTACAGAAAGCTGAATATGAGCGTCGCGACAAGGAGAAGGCCCAGGAAGGTGGCGGAGGATCCGGCAAGAAGCGTCCCGCCCGGGGAGGGCGCCGCGGCAAGGCCAAGCAGCGGCAAGGAGACAGACCTCCCCGTGGACGTGACAAGGACGAAGACGAAGATGAGGATGATGAGATGGACGATGATGAGACCGACGAGCAAGAATTTCAGAAGGCAGCGGAGGTTTTGTGCGTTGACGGCGGTGCTTCTCTGCACACCTCGCACCACCAACTCAAGCAGTGGGTGCGGGAGGTAAATGCAGCAGAACCATCAGTCGAATCGCGCAAGCCCCTGAAGTGGTCCAGCACGCCCATCGTCTTTGATGTTGAGGACCACCCTGATCGCATCACTGCGGTCGGGTGCTTGCCGATGTTGGTTTCGCCAACCATCCGCAACCTCAAGGTCACGAAGATGTTGGTTGACGGCGGGGCCGGCCTAAATCTGATCTCTTCCATGGTTCTCAACAAGCTCCAGATCCCCGACAGCGAGCTCGAAGAAACCGGTACCTTTCAAGGAATCAACCCGGGAAGGAGCAAGCCGAAAGGGAAGATCACACTGCCAGTGACGTTTGGCAGCGAGCTAAATTTCAGGACAGAGAGAGTCACATTTGACGTCGCTAATTTCCCATTGCCCTACAATGGGATACTCGGCCGTCCAGCGCTTGCCAAGTTCATGGTAGCCTCTCACTACGCCTACAATGTGCTCAAGATGCCTGGTCCGATAAGTGTCATTTCTGTCCAAGGCGACAAGAAGGATGCACTTATCTGTACCGACAAGATCTACCGGGAAGCAGCAGCCGCAGCAGAACGCAAACCACTTGCCATTGAAGCTCCCGGGGGGAAGAAGAAGAAAACCAAGTCCGGCAAGAATAGCTCTGATGCCCACTCCGGCAAGCGCACCTCTTCGGAGTGCTGCGCTACCGTCGAGGACGCACCATCGAGCTCCACCGGCAAGTGCAAGAAAGCGAAGACAGCTGCACCAGAGACCAAGAAAGTGGCCGCCAAGGAGGACAGCACTGGTGGTACCTTCACCATCAGTGCCACACTTGACCCTAAATAGGAAAGCGCGCTCGTTGCTTTCCTGCGGGCGAATGTCGATGTGTTTGCATGGCAACCATCTGACATCCCCGATGTTCCCAGGAAAGTAATTGAGCACCACCTTGCCGTCTGTCCTCACGCGCGGCCCGTCAAGCAGAGAGTCAGGAAGCAGGCGGTGGAACACCAAGAGTTCATTACAGAAGAGATCAAGAAGTTGGAAGCAGCAGGCCTTGTCCGAGGAGTACTCCATCCAACGTGGTTAGCCAATCCAGTAGTCGTGCACAAGGCGAACAGGAAGTGGAGGCTTTGTATTGACTTTACGGATGTTAATAAAGCTTGTCCCAAAGATCCATTTCCCTTGCCACGCATTGACCAGATTGTCGACTCCACGGCAGGATGTGATCTGCTTTCATTTCTTGATGCATACTCAGGATACCACCAGATCTTCATGGCAGAAGAGGATGAAGAGAAAACCGCATTCATTACTCCATGTGGCACGTACTGCTTTGTATGAATGCCTTTCGGACTAAAGAATGCTGGTTCAACATTTGCAAGAGTAGTCAGTCATGCTTTTGAGCCACAGCTGCACAGAAATGTAGAAGCTTACATGGATGACATAGTGGTCAAAAGCAAGGACAGAGAAACTTTGGTTCAAGATTTGGAAGAAACTTTTGCAAATCTGCGTAAGGTCAATCTCAAGTTGAACCCCAAGAAATGCGTGTTTGGAGTTCCTTCCGGCAAGCTTCTCGGGTTCTTTGTGTCCCATAGAGGGATTGAAGCCAACCCCGACAAGATGAAGGCCATCGAGCAGATTGAAGCCCCGAAGCGCGTCAAGGATGTGCGAAGACTTGCCGGCTGCGTTGCTGCTCTCAGTAGGTTCATCTCTAAGTCTGCTGAGCGCGCCCTGCCATTTTTCAAAATTTTGAAAAAGGCAGGTCCAATGAAATGGACTCCGGAAGCGGAGACTGCGCTACAGGACCTGAAGAGATACCTATCCTCCACTCCAGTACTTGTCGCACCTAAACCACAAGAGAAGTTGCTGCTGTATCTAGCGGCAACCAATCAAGTGGTTAGTGTTGCATTAGTAGCGGAGAGGGAGGCAGATGATGAGCCAGTAGCCGCGGCAAGCGAATCCAGCGACAAGCAGGGGGCTTCCCCGACAAGCTCTTGTCCCGGCAAGGATGGATCTGTGCAGTTGCCGGAAGAGAAACAGAAGAAGATGGTGCAGCACCCAGTTTACTTTGTCAGTTCCCTTCTGCAGGGGGCTAGATCAAGGTACTCTGGTGTGCAGAAGTTGCTTTTCGGCCTTCTCATGGCTTCGAGGAAGCTGCGCCATTATTTTCAAGCACATGAGATTACAGTTGTCACTCGCTTTCCGTTGAAGAGGATATTGCAGAATCCAGAAGCAACAGGCAGGATTGTCGAGTGGGCACTGGAATTGTCAGGCTTTGGCCTCAAGTTTGAAAGTACTTCAACTATTCAGAGCCGAGCATTGGTAGAATTCATAGCAGAGTGGACGCCAACACCTGATGAAGAAACTCTAGAGACGAGGATCCCCGTCAAGGAAGCAAACAAGGAATGGGTCATGTACTTCGATGGTGCCTTCTCGCTGCAAGGCGCCGGTGCCGGCGTGCTACTTGTCGCACCCACCGGAGAGCACCTCAAGTACGTGATCCAAATGCACTTTCCCAAGGAGCAAGCAACAAACAATACTGCAGAGTATGAAGGCTTGCTTGCCGGACTCAGGATCGCGGCAGAACTTGGGATCAAGAAGCTTATTGTCAGGGGTGACTCACAGCTTGTCGTCCGCCAAGTTAACAAAGATTATCAGAGTCCGCTGATGGAAGCCTACATTGATGAAGTGAGGAAGCTGGAAGAGCATTTTAACGGCCTGCAGATGGAACATGTTCCAAGAGCTCAGAACGACATTGTAGATGGCCTGTCAAAGTGCGCCGCACTCAAGTCAACTGGACAGAGCAAAAAGAGAAAGTTGGTTACTGGCGACTACTTTCCGGCAGAGCTCCCCGAAGCCGCCACCAAGAAGGTCCTCAGGATCAACACAGAAAGTGCTGAGGAGCAGTCTGCTCCGACAAGCCCTAGGGTTTGTTTCATTGAAGCAGACGCTCCCGACAAGTTGTGTCCCGACACGCTTGCCGGGGAGCATCACGCTCCGGCAGGATCCCAGATTCTTGCCGTAGAAGCGGATGTTCCCGCAGCAGCATTTGCGCCTTTAGCCCTTGTTGTCGAGCCACAAGCTCCGACATGGGCACAGCAGATAGTCCATTTCCTTCAGACAGGAGAACTTCCCGAAGAGCAAGAAGAAGCAGAAAAAGTAGCCCGGCAATCAAGTAGGTATCAGTTTGTCGATGACATACTGTATAGAAAAAGATTCAACGGAGTGAAATTGAAGTGCATTTCCCGGGAAGAAGGACAAGAGCTGTTGGCGGAGATACACGGAGGCATATGTGGTCACCACATTGGCGCAAGAGCACTTGCGGGCAAGGCTTTCCGGCAAGGTTTCTTTTGGCCGACAGCCCTCCAGGATGCAACTGCACAAGTAACCAAGTGTGAAGCGTGCTAGTTCCACTCCAAACAGATTCATCAACCAGATCAAGCTCTCCAAACAATCTCTTTATCCTGGCCATTTTTGGTCTGGGGGCTCGACATCCTTGGCCCCTTCCCCCGAGCTGTCGGGGGATTCAAGTTCTTGTACGTGGCAATCGACAAGTTCACGAAGTGGCCGGAGGTGGAGGCAGTGAGGAAGGTGACAGCACAGTCAGTAGTCAAGTTCTTCAGGTCAATTGTTTGCCGTTTCGGAGTCCCTAACAGGATCATCACCGACAACGGCACACAATTCACGAGCCGCACCTTCGTGCAGTACGTCCAAGATCTTGGCGCCAAGATCTGCTTCGCTTCTGTTGCTCACCCGAGAAGCAACGGTCAAGCGGAGAGGGCAAACGCTGAAGTGCTGCGCGGGCTCAAGACCAGAACTTTCGACAGGCTGCACAAGTGCGGAAGAAATTGGATCGAGGAGCTGCCGGTGGTTCTTTGGTCGATCAGGACGACGCCAAATCGAGCCACTGGCCAAACACCTTTTGCTCTTGTCTACGGAGCGGAGGCAGTTCTCCCCACGGAACTCGTATACGGATCGCCTCGAGTGCTCGCTTATGATGAGCTTGAGCAAGAGCAGCTGCGCCAAGATGACGCGCTGCTCCTCGAGGAAGATCGTCTTCAGGCTGCTGTACGAGCTGCTCGCTACTAGCAAGCTTTGCGCCGCTACCATAGCCGCAAAGTTAACGCCAGAAGATTCGAGGAAGGCGACCTTGTTCTTCGGCGCGTTCAATCCGCCAAGAATTCCAACAAGTTGACGCCAAAGTGGGAAGGCCCTTATCGGGTAAAGCGAGTCACTAGGCCCGGCGCTGTCCGCCTTGAGACCGAAGATGGCTTTCCGGTGAGCAACTCCTGGAACATAGAGCATCTTCGCAAGTTTTACCCATAAGGCGCGGTTGCCGGGACCCGTTCCGGCAACCACCTTTTGTACAAGCTTTGCCGCTGTTGCATGTAACCCTTTGTACAAAGCCGGGTGCAGATCCCGTGCATAAATAAAGATTTTATGTTCAGTACATGTTGTCAAATTTCATGTCTTTTTCTTTTTAGCATGTATACACTGACACTTTGTGCAGAACTCGCCCCCGGTAAGCAATAACGAAACTCAAGGCTCCATAACTTTATTTTCTCTTCTTTCTTTTGCTCAAAAAGAAGGTTCCTCCGCCCACAAGTTCACCGGGGGGGAGGAGAAGATAAACATGTGGACCGGGCACCGTTCAAAGAAGCATAAGCCTTGCCGGGACACAAACGACAGAAAAGCTAAGTTGCCAAAATTTGAGCACAGTCGTTTTTAAATTTTAAAGTTATATTCCTCGAACGACTGTGCCTTGTATGGAAAACCTGTGCGCAGAGGAACCGGCTCGTGGCTAAGTTGCGCCCTTACTTTGTTTTGAGTCCGCTCAACAATGAAAGTGTGCTGCGACTAGCCCCGACAAGGTTTCCTGCCGGAGGCAACACCGCCAGCAGGCTGCTGATGTTCCGCACTCAGCGCTCGCGGCAAGCGTGTTTGCGCCGGCAAGTTCCCTAAAAGCGTAGGGTAAAAACATACAAGGAATGGAACCGAATAAAGGAAGTAACATAGCAGATAGTACCCGGAATAAAGTTATATTGCAATAAGATAACTTGCCGCGCTCTGATGGGTTATTCCTATGACATATCTAGCAGCGGCAAGGAAAGGGAGAAGAAGGGCAGCCTAATCCACGCGCTCGCCGTCGACCCTTATGACTTCATTGACCTTGTCCACGATGGGTGCGACAATGGCTTTGAGTTCTTCAAGATCAGCACCCGCCGGCAGCTTCTTGAGGACGCGGGAGAGGTCGAGGCCCGGGTTGCGGAAGAGTATCTTCACCAACACCTTCTCCAAGACCTTGGCGCAGATTGCCCGCGACTCGTCGACCAGCTTCTTCGGGATCCTTTCTCGGAGCTGCTGGAGAGCTGTCACCACACCCTTGAAGAAAAGAGTAAGCTTGGCGCTGGGCTGGAGGTTCTCGTCGGAGGAGTACCCAAAGCCCGCCAAGTCCAGCTCCGCCAGCTCCTCGTCAATGGATGCAGCAATGTTGACGAGGCCCTCTGTCCAAAGCTCCACTGTAGCCCTAAAGGTGTTCTGAGTCTCGGCAGCCCTCGTCAACAGCTCCTCGTTGCCCTTGAGCTCCTTCTTCAAGTCATCCTCTCGCCTCTTGGCGGCGTCCAGTGTCTCCGTCAAGGTGGCCAGCTTCAGCTCCAGATCAGAGCTTGAGTCCTCGGCGGCGTTCAGTTCCTTGATCTTGTCGGCAAGTTGAGCTTGCAGATCGCCATGGGCAAGTGCATCCTACTCGCGTTCATGCTGGAGTGCGGCGAGCTCTTCATTGTTCCCTTTCATGTCCGCCTCCAGCTGCGTCACCTTCACTTCCAGTTCCTCCTTGGCGGCCTCAGCAGCCGCGACGGCATCTTTCGCCTCCTTGAGTGCCCCGCCAAGTGATTGCTCCCGTGCGTCGAGCTCCTCCTCATGGCTGTCCAGATTAACCTTTTTCTGTGTCAGCTCACCTTCCCGCCTGGACATCTCCTCGGCGGCGAGCCTCTGCTGCTCCTCGGCTTCAGCTTTTTCCAGGATAAATGCCTTCTTTGCCTCGTCAAGTTGCGCCCTCTCCTCCGCAATAGATCGGAGGGCCTCCTGGTTGCGGCTCTTGAGCTCCTCTGCATGCTTTTCTATGTCAACTCCCGCCCACGCGACAAGTGCCTCCCGGGACTCAAGCTTCACTTGCCGGGCGCGGTAGAGTGACACCAACTTCCGGAGCAACTGCTCCTCCTCGGACTCGCCACTGCTGCTGCCGGGCACGTCAACCACTGCCAGCCCAGCAGAGGCGAGTACTTCCCCATCAAACTCCTCTCCTTCGACCGGTGCCCTGGAGCTCGACGCCCAGGGAAGCTTGATGTATACGCCCTCGCCGGCCTTCAAGTATGCGCCTGGCTGGGGCTCCTCGGAACCCGGCGCTGCATCAGCGGCGGAGGGGTCGGCGGTCGGTGCAGTGCCTTGCACTCCTGCACCCTCGGGTCGTTAGTGCGATCGCCGGACCCCTCGCCAGCTCCTGCGCCAGTAGCCTTGGCGGCTTCTTCGTCGGCTGGTTCATCAGTGACGGCCTCTTCCTCGTCAGCGGTGGCGTCTCCAGTATTGCCGCGTGCGCCTTCCTCGCCGGTGGCCTCAGTCTCCATCGGGTCTGTGAAAGGGGGATCCGAGGACAGGGAGAGGAAGGAGAAGTCAAGCAAATATCAAAAAAAAGAAGAAAGAAAATCAGAAGAAGAACCCAAGGGAAAATTTCCGACAAGGAGGGTTACCTGTGCTGGGCTCCGTGACCATGGGCTCCACCACTGGGGGCTCATTGGATCGGCCCCTTGCCGGGGACCCCTCCCTTGCCGGAGAGCGCTCCCTTGCCGGGGAATCGCCCCTTGGCGGCATAGTCGAAGTAGACAGCACCTCCGGGGCGGTTTCTGCTTGCTCTTGATGGGCCTGTTCTGCTCCTACACAAATAAATCAACGATCAAGATATCAGTGAAAGGAAAAGCACCCATGCGCGCCCCACAACAGGAAGTGAACCAGACACTTAAGCTGGGGGCTGTGCTGGGGGCTGCTGCGAGGAGAAGGTATCGGGTCCATCAAGGTGGTCTCGGACGTGTCTTCTGCCATCACAGCAGGATCGTCCTCGATGACAACCACGGGGACCTTGGCCCTCTTCGCCGCTCTCTCGGCCAGAGTCCTGAAATGAAACAGGGATTCAGAGAGAAGCAAATCAGATGCAAGACAAGCAACAACAAAGATCGAAGAAAAACAAGTACAGCAAGGAGAAAGCCTTACTCTTCCTCCTCTTCTTCCTCCTTGTCGGAGCTCAGCGCAGAGAGGTCGAAGTCCGGTACCCTTTCTGCGCGGCGAGGCGGCGGAGTAGGCTCCCTTGGACGTTTGCCGGGGGCTGCGGCAGGATCAGGCGTGGCGGCCCGAGAAGACCCTGCCTCAGTTGCCGGCACAGCCTGGGACCCTCCCGCTGCGACGGTACTTGCCGCGGTGGAGCGTGTCCCACGGTGCCTCGTCTGCTGGCCGGCCTGTCCTCCTGCCGTATCTCCAACTCGATGGAGGCGCCTTCTTGGTTGGAATTGGGGCTGTGCTAGGGGCTCTGCTTGCGGCAAGCTGCTCGAAGACGGCTGGCCGCTCGCTTCGGCCTCGGGCTCCCCCTCGCCAACGACCTCTCCGGCAAGGTCCTCCCTGTCGGCAAGGCTTGCCGCCTCGGCCGCCTCTGCCTCCTCCAACGTGAAGCCGAACTCACCTGCGGCGGCGGCTGCTGCCGCCTCTTCGGCCCTGGTGGCAATGTAGCGCATCTCGTTCTCGGTGGTGTCGGCGTTGACTGCTACCTCCGTCAAGCCATCGAAGAATTGCTGCATGACGTCGTCGGCGGGCTCCATCCAAGTTGGGATTATCCCGTGCGAATCGCATTCTGGCATCATTGCGCAGATGCGATCGCGCTGGGAGTTGTTGCACAATGGGATGACGCCCTGCGGCAGCCTGAACCACTCTGGATGGTTGGCGTCATGCTTGAACAGCTCCTTCAGCATCCCGTCAAGCTCCAGAACTGTGAAATTGAAATTGAGGCCTGGGCGCAGCCTCATGATATCCGCCGGGCCGCCAAACTGCCAGGCGGGCCTCCCCCTCTTCTGCAGAGGGGCGATGCGGCGGCGAAGGAAATCCGCGCCAACTGCCCCTGCTGTGAGCCCGGCAAGCCTGAGCCGGAGGATTCGGGTGGTGTCAATCTTCAGTTTGGCGTCATCCGGCGACAGAGCGCTCCAGTCGCCGCCGCGAACTACCCGAGTCTGGCGCAGGTTGGTGAATGGCTGCGGATTGGCATCACAGATCCAGCACCACTCCGCCCTCCACTCATCCCACTTGCTGCGGAGCTCGCCCGCCAGATACACCTCCTTCATGCCGATTCGTGAGGTCTAGGCGATTCCGCCAGCCAATGGCTCTCCTTTCTCGGCTTGGGGGTGAAATAATGGCGAAAAAGAGCAACACTTGGGTGGATGCCAACGAAGTTCTCGCAGAGGTGTGCGAAAACCGCCATTGTCAGAACAGCGTTGGGGGTGAAATCAAGAAGATGAAACCCGTAGGTATTCATGACGTCACAGAAGAAATCAGAAAAAGGTGGGCAGAGCCCGCAATAGAAGAACACCGGAAAGAAATAGTACCCTTTTGGGCACTGCTTCGATTTGGAAGCCTCGGCGGAGACCACCGGCGTGCGCGGATGCGCCCGCGTCTCCGTCGACCAGAAGAGGTAGAACTCCTCCCGCAGCGCCTTTGGGGTGAGCTCGGGGGGGAAAAGCACTCGCTCCTTGCGCAGCGCCTCAAGCCGCAATGCCTCGGCCGACTTCGCGGCCTTGCCGGTCTTCGGAGCCATGGTGGAAGCGGCGGAGGAGCGCAGAGGTGTTGAGGGCGACGGCGGCGACGGGCGGCGGAGCGCTGCTCTCTTTTGGCTTGGGAAGCGGAGGGGAGCGGCGGAGCTTTCGGAGGAAGGAACTGCAAGTGGCGAAGGTGGGGGAACGGCCCTGTTTCCTCTGCTTATAAACAGGGGAGGCGAACGTTACACATTTCCTGAGTTAAAATTACCCACGATCTCTCCCACGACGCTGTGATTGACGCGTGCCGTTACGGGAGGACGCGGTGGATACGGAGTGGATTTGGTTTGGACCCAGGCCGCGCGTGCCCGTGCCCTGTTTTGGGCCTGGCCCAACAGCGCTCGGCACCGTGTATGGCCCAGGCCCGGGGGCTCCTGTCGGTGTACTAAAGTAAGGGTACCTTAGTACCCCGAACTTGTGCACGGGCAGTCGCAGCGTCCCGCGGCAAGGCTTGCCGGGCGTCCGCCAAGACCCTTCGCTATTCATATTACTGACATTCAAGAACAAAGTGTTAACCGAGAAGACAAGGCCCCGGCAAGAGAAGCTTGCCGGGAAGGACAAGACCCCGGCAAGAGGAGCTTGCCGGGAAGGCCAACCAAGGCACTTCAGAAAACTTGCCGCGACGCTCCGCGCGCCCCGGCAAGACCCGATGAGCGGCAAGCTTGCGGGTGCGACAAGATAACGACCGCGGCAAGGTGCTTGCCGCGGCGAAGCCACCACTCTGCATCCACGCTCCAGCGCATCCCACGACGTGTCGCCCCAAGATCGCTCCTGGCGCACGTGTCGGGCGGCTGTGCAGCCAAGCGGTGCGAGGTGGCAAGTGAAGATGACAAGGAGGCCATCGTGGCGATCGGTGGCGCCCCTAACGGTCGCTTCCTGCATTGTTTGGGCGACCGGACGGGCATTAAATGCCCTTGTCCCCTGCTGTCAGAGTTAGGTAGGGGGCACTGTTGATAGCAGTTGTACCAAACCCCGTTTTTACGTTTTTACCCCTCTCTCTGCGTTGCCACCTGTCGGTGACCCCTTTAGCCTATAAAAAGGAGGCCCGTGCGCACGTAGAGGAGGTTCGACTCATTCGAGACTACAGCATACCCACGCTCTCAAGCAAGAACAAACACAAAGCAGCAGTAGAAGTTTTATCTCTCCGGAGAGCTCCGAAGCTGGGTAAAATCCCGCGCGTGCTCGACCTCGATCTGCTCTTCATGCGCCCTCCACTCCCTGCCGGACCGAAAAGGGGCCCTGCCCCATAGGTGCTCGTTCCCCACGACAATGAGATAGAACAACCCAGGTACGGTTGAAGGTTTCATGGAGGTAGTATTCGTTTTTCTTCACTTCATTGTGTGTTGAGGTCATGTTGTAAAGAATTGAACCAAACTGACGCTTGACCCATTTATGATTGCGATCAACTTTTTGATGAAGACTAAGGAGTAACTCACGATCAGTCATCACCCTGGGTGCTGTGGCTTGAGGAATTTTCTTGGTAGAGGTGTTGGCGGTAGAGTCATGTGTGGCAGAGTCATCATTGGTGGAGTAGGATGCAGCCGTGCGAAATTGACCATCCAATGGACGAATGCCATCATCTATCACAACAGTTGCCTTGACTTTGTCATCAGCTGAGGAAAATGTCCGTTTGAGGACTTCAATTGGAGGCAAGTAGCTGCCATGGTTCAGAGTATCAGCCTTGTAATTGAGTGAAGACCTTGTCCTGATGAACTTCATAATCCATGGTGCATAAGGCTTCAGCTCAAAAGGTGACATAGCAATATTTGCCAGAGTCCTCATGAAGAAATCATGGAAGTTGACGGGAACGCCATGAATGATATTGAAAAGCATATTCTTCATGATGCCAACGACTTCTTCATCATTTGAGTCGTGGCCTTTGATAGGACTCATTGTCTTCGTTAGAATGCGATAGACAGTCCGAGGCACATACAATAATTCCTTGACGAGGAATTTGGTTCGGGGGGCCTGCCCAGGCTTCAAAGGCTTCATCAACACTTGCATGTAATGATTTGTAAGCTCAGGTTCATTGTGGATGCAACGAGCACCTTCAAGGGGAGGACTGAGTGGGAGGGCACGAAGCAATTCAGTTGCTAGTGCCTTGTAGTGAGTATTTTCTGACATCGAGTCCAGCACCCATGAGTTCACATCTTCAGAATTTCCTTTGATGTGCAGCGTTGCATAGAATTAAAGAATGAGTTCTTCATTCCAATCACAGATGTCAGTGCAGAAATTCAGCAAACCGGCATCATGAAGAACACTGAGGACTGGCTCGAAGCACGACAGAGATTCCATGTCCACGTGAGGAATGTGTGCATGATCGAAGACTTTGTCTTTGTCGAATAGCACAGAGGAATAGAAATTTGCTTGACTAGCAGTCCAAAAACGCCTCTTCCTTATGCGAGTAGAATCATAGGGATTGTAGTCAGTGAAGAACACATGCTCGTTGAAGAAATCGGTAGCCTTGAACTTTTGCTTCTTTGATAAAGGATCCTTTGGCTTGGCCACAGGAGTGTCAGTGAGTTGTATCACAACCTCAGGAATCGCAATCTCCGGTTCTTCAGGCTGAGGAATTTCTGGTTCCTCTTTAGTGGCAGTCTGCATGTTCAAGGTATCAGCAGCAGCAGTTCCTTCAGCAGTAGTGGCTGGAATTTCTTCATGCACAGACGAGGTGGGATGAGTTTCTTCAGAGCCTATTTGAATGGTTGGTGCAGGGGACTGAGGTATTTGCTCTAGTGGGGTGAAGTGTGGAGAATTGGGATGCTGACTTTCCCAAAAGTCACCATTCATCACAGGCGTAGTGCATCCAATGTCCACGTCTTCATCTTCAATTTCTTCAACGCCAGCCTCTTCAGCTGTGAACTAAGGCATTGGCGAGGAAGCAACATGTGTTGAAGGGATCGCATCCACTTTGATTTCTTCATCAATCTGCTCTGATGAAGCAGCAGAATGATTTTCTTCATCAGATCCGCTAGGGATCACATATTCTTCACCAAAAGGAACAAGGTCCTTTGATGGCATGGTGGAAATCGGAACAGCATCAATGGGATTCTCAAGTGAGCTGGTCATAGGCTTCATTTTCTTCGGAGCTGAAGAATCTGAAGCAGATAATGCTTTCCTTTTCTTCACTGCAGCTTTCTCTGCAGCCTTGGTCTTCCTCGCATCTGATGCAGATGGAAGGGTAGGAGTTGGTGTAGGCGCAGGAGGAGCTGAGGAATCTGTTTGAATTTCCTCAGGCGCAACTGATGCAGTTGCCCTGACTTCTTCATTTTCTTCAGGCGCACCACTAGTGGATGCCCTGGCAATGTCTTCAGCGGCTGGAATAGAGTAAAGGAAGTGAGGAAGGGGTGAGGGGGTATTTATAGTCACAGTAAAAACTGTTCGCCCGAAGATTTAGGACGAACGTGCCCCTGACCCTTCTCATTCGCTTGACATGTGTCACCCACGTACTGAAAAGTGGAGATCGTGTTAGATCATGGGTGAATAGATAAGTCCATTGTGGGATATGGGACGGTTTGAGCGGCAAAAGCGAAAAATTTGGATAAGATTAGTTTTAAAGTTCCGTTCGCAATTTCTTCAGCTGATAGGACACAGTGAAGTTTTTGAACGAGTTTCAAATAGAACGCACATGAAGAATTTGTGAATATATTGGGTTGAGTATAGCATAGAGGGGGAAGGGTCCGATCACATTCACTTAGCAGAAAATACAACTTGAAGAAATAGCCATAATTGAATGCTGTAGAGGACATAAACTCCTATATATATATAGCCAATGAAGAAAAACGACGGAAACAGTGAAGATTTTGAAAAGTTGAAGAATTTGAACAACTGAGGAATTTCAACACTGTGGAAAAACTCAAATTGAAGATTTTCAACTTTTTGTGGTGGCGTGACCCACCATGTAAGAATGATGATTTCAGACACCACGTACAATTGTCGTAGGGTTCTGAGAATCAAATTCTTCATTAATTTCTTCACACTTGGAGTGTTATTCTTCATTGATTGAAGAAAAATGTTTCTTCATGTGTTGCACATCTAAGTCATCAATTTTGCATAAGTGTTAGGATGTGTGTCCTTTTCAAAGAACATCCGAAGACTCTAAGATATTTAGCTCACACCGCAACTTGCTAAATTTCTTCTCATCTAAGGGCTTTGTGAAGATATCGGTTAGCTGTTCTTCAGTCTTCACGTGCTCAATAGAAATGTCGCCCTTCAACACATGATCACGAAGAAAATGATGACGAATCTGAATGTGCTTTGTCTTCGAGTGCTGAACTGGGTTGTGAGCAATCTTGATGGCACTCTCATTTTCATAGTAGAGAGGCACATTCTTCATGTTGATGCCGTAGTCCTTGAGAGTTTGCTTCATCCACAGCAATTGAGCACAGCAAGAACCAGCAGCAATGTATTCAGCTTTAGTAGTAGACAGTGATACGCAGTTCTGTTTCTTCGAGGACCAACAGACCAAAGATCGTCCGAGGAAATGACAAGTACCATATGTTGACTTGCGGTCCACACCATCACCAGCATAGTCAGAGTCAGAGTATCCAATGAGATCAAAAGTAGAGCCCTTGGGGTACCATAGTCCTAGTGTTGGTGTGTGAGCTAGATATCGAAGAATATGCTTCACAGCCTTATGGTGTGATTCCTTCGGTGTAGCTTGAAATCGGGCACACATGCAAACACTAAGCATTATATCTGGCCTAGATGCACATAAGTACAATAAAGAACCAATCATGGAGCGGTATACCTTGTGATCGAAGTCAATACCATTTTCATCAGTGCATAGATGGCCATTTGTGGGCATAGGAATTTTGACTCCTTTGCAGTTTTGCATGCCGAATTTCCTCAAAACATCCTTGAGGTATTTCTCCTGAGATATGAATATGCCATTGTGTTGTTGACAAATTTGAAGACCTAAAAAGAATTTCAACTCTCCCATCATAGACATTTGATATTCTTCACTCATCATTTAGGCAAATTCATCACTATAATGTTGGTCAGTACAGCCAAAGATAATATCATCAACGTATATTTGGCACACGAATAGTTCACCATCATAAGATTTAGTAAAGAGAGTAGGGTTGAGTGAACTGGGTGTGAAGCCATTCTTCAGGAAGAATTCCTTCAAAGTATCATACAACGCCCGAGGAGCCTGCTTGAGGCCATAGAGGGCCTTGTTGAGTCTGAAGACTTTGTCAGGATTCTTTGGATCTTCAAAACCTGGGGGTTGAGCAACATATACTTCTGCCTCAATCTTACCATTGAGGAATGCACTTTTCACATCCATTTGATATAAAGTGATATTATGATGGTTAGCATAAGCAAGTAATATGCGAATAGCCTCAAGTCTAGCAACAGGTGCAAAAGTTTCATCGAAATCAATTCCTTCAACCTGTGTGTAGCCTTGAGCTACAAGTTGTGCCTTATTCCTCACCACAAGGCCATTTTCATCTTGCTTGTTGTGGTAGATCCACTTTGTGCCAATGATATTATGCTTGCGAGGATCTGGACGTTTGACCAGTTCCCAGACATTATTGAGCTCGAACTGATGTAATTCTTCTTGCATGGCCTAAATCCACTCAGGCTCTAGAAATGCTTCATCTACCTTAGTGGGCTCTGTGATAGAGACAAAAGCATAGTGCCCACAAAAGTTAGATAAATGTGAAGCTTTTGAGCGTGTGAGAAGACCTGGTGCTTCAATATCATCTATGATCTTTTCAACTTGCACTTCTTTTGCAACGCGAGGATGAGCTGGTTGTCGTCGAGGAATTTGATCAGCATTTTCTTCAGCACCATTTTCTTCAGCATTTTCCTCAGGTACATTAGCTCATCGATCTTCGCGTTCTGGAATGAATTCTTCAGTAGATTCTTTGGTAGGAATGACATCCTCAGTAGCCTTGAACTTGATAGAATCTTCAGGTGCTGGTTCATCTATCACAGAAGGTAGGTTCTCTCTTTGCGAGCCATTAGTTTCATTGAACCGCACATCTATAGTTTCAACAATCTTGTGAAGAGCGATGTTGAAGACTATGTAGGTGTGCGAGTCCTTTCCATAACCAAGCATAAAACCTTCATGTGCTTTCGGTGCGAATTTAGCATTGTGATGAGGATCCCTAATCCAACATTTAGCATCGAAGACTTTGAAATAACTCACATTGGGTTTCTTGTCAGTGAGTAGTTCATAGGCAGTCTTCTTGAAGAATTTGTGAAGATATACTCTGTTGATGATGTGACACGCGGTATCAATTGCATCAATCCAAAAACGATGAGACATCTTGTATTCATCAAGCATAGTGCAAGCCATCTCAACAAGAGTTCTGTTCTTGCGCTCCACGACGCCATTTTGCTGAGGAGTATAAGGAGCAGATAACTCATGAGTAATACCAAGTTCATCAAGATAGTCATTAAGACCGGAATTCTTTAACTCAGTTCCATTGTCACTCCTGATGTGCTTGACCTGCACACCAAAGTTGGTTGAAGCCCTTGAGGAAAATCGTTTGAACACTTCCTGCACTTCATGTTTGTAAGTAACAATGTGTACCCATGTGTAACGAGAATAATTATCAACAATAACAAAGCCTTATAGCGATGCATCATTAGTGATAGCAGAATAATGATTAGGACTGAAGAGATCCATGTGAAGCAATTCAAATGGACGAGTAGTGGTCATGATAGTCTTCGTTGGATGCTTGGCCTTAGTCATTTTTCCAGCTTCACAGGCACCAAACAGGTGATCCTTGAGGAATTTGACATTCTCAATGCCTATGACATGCTTCTTCTTTGCAAGCGTGTGCAAATTCCTCATGCCTGCGTGACCAAGTCGTCGATGCCATAGCCAGCCTTCTGAAGCTTTTGCCAGTAAGCACACGGCTGGTTGTGGTCCTGTAGAGAAATCAACAATGTACAAGTCTCCTCTCCTAAAGGCTTCGAAGACTTTGGAATTGTCATCTTCCATGATCACAACACAACGATACTTGCCAAAGACAACAACCATATAAAGATCATAAAGCATTGAGACAGACATGATGTTGTATCCTAAGGACTCGACAAGCATGACTTTATCCATGTGTCGATCCTTTGAGATCGCAACCTTACCTAGACCCAATACCTGACTTTTGCCTTTGTCAGTGAAGATGATATGCTTCAGATGTGACGGTGTTAAGGGAGCATCCATCAATAGGTTCTTGTCATAATTCATGTGATTTGTACATCCACTATCGAGGACCCCTCGTTGGCTTTGGGTTGATCATCCTGCAGATGAATTAGTGCAGCTTACAAACTCATATACTTCATCAGTGAAGAATATGACATCAGTATCATCAGTTCAATTTCATCAAGCAATAGCACAGATAAGCAGTGTAAGGACGTGTGAAATGAAGATCCATTTCATCATGATTCGCCTGCGTCCTTTCAGGCAATTTGTCAGGCCCCCGGCAAGTTCTTCAGACGTTAAAGCACGTCTGGAGACCTGACCCTGCGTAAGAGATTAGTTCTTTTTCTTCACCACCCACATTTGAAGGGGTGGCAAAGAGTTCATCACTCTGCGAGCTCCATAAGAGAAAGGTGGCAAAGATGCCAAACCATTTCGTTTCACATAAGAGGGGTTAGGGTAAGCATATGAATACGCAGAGAAATTCTTCGAGGACTTATGAACATAATGATTAGAAGAATAATGCACATATTCATAGCCCTTTGCTCTACCCTGCGAAACAGAGTTGTTAGCACGATGATGTTCATATGAGGATTTTGATCCTTTTGAGGAATTTGATCCATGTGAGGAATTTGGTCCGTATGGGGACTTGGATCCATATGAAGAATTTGGTCCATATGAAGAATTTGATCTGGTGTTCCTATTCTTCACTGGTGGTCTCATGAGGACATTCACCTGAAGATTTTCAACATAACTTTTGGGAACCCAGATTTTCTTCATAGGGGAACCGTTCCTGCAGTTAGTGCCAACATATCTAGCAAATACTTCACCATTCTGATTTTTGAACAGTTTATAGTTGGAGTCAAATGACTCATCAGAAGAATGAGGAGATTCACATGTAAAGCCAGATAAGTTGGATGGATCAACTGGAGGTCCATTTGCAACAACCCATGAGGTTTTGGGGTACTGCCCAGGCTTCCAATATGTTCCATCAGCATTGAGTGTTCTCTCAAAGGCAATACCCTCTTTCCTAGGGTTTTTGTTGAGGATCTGCTTTTTAAGCACATCACAAAGAGTCTGATGACCTTTGAGGCTTTTGTACATGCCTGTCATATACAATTCCTTCAGCCCTGCATCATCAGTGATACTAGCAATGTCCTCAGATGAGGAATTAGTGATAGCAGAGGCAGGTGAAGAATTTGTAACATTTGAAGCATTTGAACATTCAGGTGAAGAATTAGCAGATTCACGTTTAATGCACTTTAAGCATGGAGGATCAAATTCTTCCTGAGTAGCGCTGATTTGTTGAGCAAGTAATGAATCGCGCTCCTTCTGAAGATCTTCATAACTCACTCTTAGCTTCTCAAGATCTTGCTTTCTTTGAAGAAGTTCAAGAGAAAGCTTCTCGTGATCAGATAAGAGAGCGTTATGATGACCTTGAAGGTCGTCAAACTTGGAATGAAGTCCCTGAAGACTTTCAGCCAAGCCTTTTGACTGATCCATTTCTTCACCCAACATATCATCGCTCTTATTTAGCATGTAGTGAACTTTTTCCAAGGCTCTTTGTTGTTTAGTGGCAAGGGAAGCAAGTTTCACATAGCTAGGTCCAAGTTCATCGCCAGATTCATCATCACTAGATTCGGACAGGTAGGATTCGGTTACCTCAGCACTGTTTGCCATAAGGCAGGGGGTAGACGATGATGATTCTCGTTCGAATGTCATCGCATTGAGAGATTCCTTGCAATCCTCAAACCAAGGATCATGACAAGTCCGATGACCTTCATAGACCTCAGAGAGACGGTCCCAGATTAGCTTCGCGTGATTGAGATGCATGACGTTCCTGAACTGATTTTAGGACAGACTAGAGTAGATGACATCCTTTGCTGTGAGGTTAAGCAGTGTGTACTTGCGAATGTCATCATCCTCAGCCATCTTGCATAGATCGGTAAGACCGATCTTGGTGGCGGTCCACAGTTTGCTGTCCATAGCCATGAGTCGCTTTTTCATCATGGCCTTCCACCGAGGATACTCATGACCGTCAAAGATGGGGCAGGAAATGTTCCTCGATCCTGCAGTCGACATAACTAGAACTCCTGGTGGATAAACCAAAATCACACAGAACAAGGGAGTACCTTGCTCTTATACCAATTGAAAGTGCGTTATATCGACTAGAGGGGGGTGAATAGGCGATTTTTATGAATTCTTCACTTAGGAATTTGCCAGTGCGGAAATTCCTTTGCGAAGAACTACTTGCAGCGGAATAAGTACTCAGAAGTAAGCATAACAGAATACACACATAGTCATCATGATGAAAAGAAGACAAACACAAAGTACAGAAAGCGTAAACACAGGATAACACAAGATGAAGACAAACAGACTGAAGAAATTGAACTGGGGAAATTGAGAAAGTCTTCAGTCAAAGTCTTCAAACACAGATATGAACAATCGCTCAACACAGTAATGAGGAAATGAAAGAGTTGAGGAAATAGAACCAGTAAGGTTGGTGAAGACAATGATTTGGTAGACCAGTTCCAACTGCTGTCTCAGTTGTACATCTGGTTGGAGCGGCTGAGTATTTAAACTCGAGGACACACAGTCCCGGACACCCACTCACTGAGCACGCAGCTCAGGACACCAAGTCCTCACCGTATTCTCCTTGAACTAAGGTCACACAGACCTTGTCCAATCACTCGTGGTAAGTCTTCGGGCGACTTCCAAACCTTCACAGACTTCGGTCACTCGGCGATCCACAATTCCTCTTGTATGCTCTAGACCATGAAGCCTAACCATATGGAGGAAGCACAGTCTTCAAAGGTAACAAGCGTCGGATCCACGCAGGATCAATCTCTTCAGTGATGCTCAATCACTTTGGGTTTGTAGGTGTTTGGGGTTTGGGATTTTCCTCACTCGATGATTTTCGCTCAAAGTCCTCGGAGGATGGGTTGCTCTCAAATGACAAGTGTCAGTTTCTCTCGGAGCAGCCAACCAGCTAGTGGTTGTAGGGGGCGGCTATTTATAGCCTAGGGGGAAGCCCGACATGATAAGACATAAATGCCCTTCAATGATATGACCGTTAGGTTGATAAGATATTTTAGGACAGCTGGCGCGTAGCACAGCAACGGTCGGAAATTTGACTCTCAAATTCCTCAGGGCTATCATGTTCCTCACTGTGTAGGCAATCCACACTGGCGAATTCCTAACTCCTCAGTCAGAACAAATTCCTCAGTGGCCAGAAGAACTTCGTCTCTGTCACTGACGAAATTGACTGGACTGTATGATATTTCCAAAGGCTTCACTCGAAGGGATTGGTAGGTGTAGGATTTTGAGTTGAGCGTCACTTGGAAATTTTTCCTTAGTATTTCCTCGACCCCTTTAACAGTACGGTGTTTCCTATGACTCAAGAAGGAGAAAAACAAAACAATGAAAATGGAAGTCTTCAAGCTTCATATTCCTTGCATGAATATCAAGTCTTCACGGACACACCAATTTCTTCACTTTCAAAGTCTTCATGAAAGTCTTCAGGAATACCAAAATCTTCAGTCGAAGATATTCATTTTTAGGGGTCGACTTTCTCTGTAAATATCAAACTCCTCATAAACTTATAGACCTGTGTACACTCATAAACACATTAGTCCCTTAACCTATAAGTCTTCAATACACCAAAATCACTAAGGGGCACTAGATGCACCTACAGGCACGCCCGGATGGAGTGGGCGCATGGGCCACCCTCGTGGGCAGCCCGAGACTCTCCTGGCCCAACTCTTTCACTCCAGGGGCTTCTTTTGGTCCACAAAAAAATCGACAAAAATTGGCGCGTAAATTGGACTCCGCTTGGTATTCCTTTTTTGTAAAACTCAAAAACAAGGAAAAAAGAGAAACTGGCACTGGGCTCTAGGGTAATAGGTTAGTCCCAAAAATGATATAAAAGTGTAAAGTAAAGCCCATAAACATCCAAAACGGGTAATATAATAGCATGGAACAATCAAAAATTATAGATATGTTGGAGACGTATCAAGCATCCCCAAGCTTAATTCTTGCTCGTCCTCGAGTAGGTAAATGATAAAAACAGAATTTTTGATGTGGAATTCTACCTAGCATATTTCTCAATGTAATTTTCTTTATTATGGCATAAATGTTCAGATCCAAATGATTCAAGATAAAAGTTCATATTGACATGAAAACAATAATACTTCAAGCATACTAACAAAGCAATCCTGTCTTCTCAAAATAACATGGCTAAATAAAGCTATCCCTACAAAATCATATAGTCTAGCTATGCTCTATGTTCATCACACAAAGTATTTAATCATGCACAACCCCGATGACAAGCCAAGCAATTGTTTCATACTTTAGTATTCTCAAACTTTTTCAACTTTCATGCAATACATGAGCGTGAGCCATGGACATAGCACTATATGTGGAATAGAATGGTGGTTGTGGATAAGACAAAAAAGGAGAACATAGTCTCACATCAACTAGGTGTATCAACGGGCTATGGAGATTCCCATTAATAGATATCAATGTGAGTGAGTAGGGATTGTCATGCAACGGATGCACTAGAGCTATAAATGTATGAAAGCTCAACAAAAGAAACTAAGTGGGTGTGCATCCAACTTTCTTGCTCATGAAGACCTAGGGCGTTTTGAGGAAGCCCATCATTGCAATATCCAAGCCAAGTTCTATAATGAAAAATTCCCACTAATATATGAAAGTGACAACATAGGAGACTCTCTATCACGAAGATCATGGTGCTACTTTGAAGCACAAGTGTGGTAAAAAGGATAGTAGCATTGTCCCTTCTCTCTTTTTCTCTCATTTTTTATTTGGCCTTTCTCTTTTTTCTGGCCTTTCTCTTTTTTTTTATAAAGTCCGAAGTCTCATCCCGACTTGTGGGGGAATCATAGTCTCCATCATCCTTTCCTCACTTGGGACAATGCTTTAATAATGAAGATCATCACACTTTTATTTACTTACAACTCAAGATTACAACTTGATAGTTAGAAGAAAATATGACTATATGAATGCCTCCGATGGTGTACCGGGATATGTAATGAATCAAGAGTGACATGTATGAAAGAATTATCAAGGTGGCTTTGCCAAAAATACGATGTCAACTACATGATCATGCAAAGAGCAATATGACAATGATGATGTATGTCATAATAAACGGAACGGTGGAAAGTTGCATGGCAATATAACTCGGAATGGCTATGGAAATGCCATGATAGGTAGGTATGGTGGCTATTTTGAGGTAGGTATATGGTGGGTGTATGGTACCGGCGAAAGTTGCGCGGCACAAGAGAGGCTAGCAATGGTGGAAGGGTGAGAGTGCGTATAATCCATGGACTCAACATTAGTCATAAAGAACTCATATACTTATTGCAAAAATCTACAAGTCTTTGAAAACAAAGTACTACGCTCATGCTCCTAGGGGGTAGATTGGTAGGAAAAGACCATCGCTCGTCCCCGACCGTCACTCATAAGGAAGACAATCAATAAATAAAATTGTGCTCCAACTTCATCACAGAGCGGTTCACCATACGTGCATGCTACGGGAATCACAAACTTCAACACAAGTATTCTTTAAATTCACAATTACTCCACTAGCATGACTCTAATATCACCATCCTCATATCTCAAATCAATTATCAAGCATCAAATTCATCATAGCATCCAATTCACTTTCTATGATAGTTTTTATTATACCCAACTTGGATGCCCATCATTCTAGGACCAATTTTTTTAACCATAGCAAAAACCATGTTGTTCTAAATGACTATCAAAATAATATAAGTGAAGCATGAGAGGTCAACAATTTCTACAAAATAAAGCCACCGCCGTGCTCTAAAAGATATAAGTGAAGCACTAGAGCGGAAAAAAAAACTACTCCAAAAGATATAAGTGAAGATCAATGAGTAGCTGAATAATTATGCAACTATGTGAAGACTCTAACATTTAAGAATTCCAGATCTTGGTAATTTATTCAAACAGCAAGCAAGACAAAACAAAACAAAATGACGCTCCAAGCAAAACATATATCATGTGGTGAATAAAAATATAGCTCCAAGTAAAGTTACCGATGAACAAAGATGAAAGATGGGATGCCATCCGGGGCATCCCCAAGCTTAGGCTCTTGCTTGTCCTTGAATATTACCTTGGGGTGCCTTGGGAATCCCCAATCTTAGGCTCTTGCAACTCCTTATTCTATAGTCCATCGAATCTTTACCCAAAACTTGAAAACTTCACAACACAAAACTCAACAGAAAACTCGTAGCTCCGTTAGTATAAGAAAATAAATCACCACTTAGGTACTGTTATGAACTCATTCTAAATTCATATTGGTGTAATATCTATTGTATTCCAACTTCTCTATGGTTCATACCCTCCGATACTACTCATAGATTGATCAAAATAAGCAAACAACACATAGAAAACAGAATCTGTCAAAAACAGAACAGTCTGTAGTAATCTGTATCAAACGTATACTTATGGAACTCCAAAACTTCTATAAAATTAAGAAAACCTGATACATTTGTGTTCCAATACATATCAAAAAGAATCATATCAAAATAACGTTTCTGTGAATTATCAAAACTAATTTACTGGGTGCAAAAGTTTCTGATTTTCAGCAGGATCAACACAACTATCACCGTAAGCTATCCTAAAGGTCTTACTTGGCACTTTATTTAAACAAAAGCTATAAAACATGATTACTATAGTAGCATAATCATGTGAGCACAAAAAAATAGTAAGGGTAAATATTGGGTTGTCTCCCAACAAGCGCTTTTCTTTAATGCATTTTAGCTAGGCATGATGATGACAATGATGCTCACATACAAGATAAGAATTGAAACACAATGGGAGCATCATGAAGAATATGACTAGCACATTTAAGCCTAACCCACTTCCTATGCATAGGGATTTTGTGAGAAAACAACTTATGGGAACAATAATCAACTAGCATAGGAAGGCAAAACAATCATAGCTTCAAGATTTTCAACACATAGGGAGGAAATTTGACATTATTGCAATTCCTACAAGCATATATTCCTCCCTCATAATAATTTTCAGTAGCATCATGAATGAATTCAACAATATAACCATCACATAAAGGATTCTTTTTATGATCTACTTGCAGAGATAATTTACTACTCTCCACATAAGCAAAATTCTTCTCATTCGGGATAGTGAGAGTATCATAAGAGACTCGAATACTATAAATTGTTTCCACATTAAAAGAGTAATGTTCAGAAAAAGGGTAATCATAATCATGAAAATTTTTGTAAATATAATCATCACTACTTTTTATAGCATAAGTTTCATCACAATAATCATCATAAGTAGCAACTTTGTTCTCATCATAATCGATTGAAACCTCTTCCAAGATAGTTGAGCAATCACTAAATAAAGTCAGGACCTCTCCAAATCCACTTTCATATTCATCACAATAAGATTCAACATCCTCCAAAATAGTGGGATCACTGCTTCCTAAAGTTGACACTCTTCCAAACCCACTTTCATCAATATAACCATCATAAGTAGGAGGCATGCTATCATCATAACAAATTTGCATATCAAAACTTGGGAGGCTAAAAATATCATCTTCATTAAACATAGCATCCCCAAGCTTGGGACAAACATTAATTGCAACAAATATATTCTCAAATATGTCATCCTAATCAAACATAGCTTCCCCAAGCTTGGGCCTTTTCATATCATAAGCATAGTCACTCTCATCATTAATAGTATGGATAGCACCAATAGTATAGCAATTATCATCATCACACTGAGTAGTAGGAGCAACATCATTTGGGAGGGATACTTTTTTACCTTTGCTTCTCTGTCTTTTCTTTTTCTTCTTCACATCATGTGTGGGTTCAACCCTCTTATTTGAGCTCCTTATTGATGAGATTGGTTGAATAGAAAGCTCCTCCTCATTACCTGATTCATCATAAGAAATAATAGGAGGATATTGGAAAGCTTCTTCACTTTCATTAGTATTCTCTTCATCTTCTATTTGCTTTCTTTTCTTTATGTAATTGGCAATATAAGGATTTTCAATGCAATTCACCGCACAATACATATAAATTTCTTCTAGATCAATATCAAGAAATTTCTTCAGAGGAAATTCTGGAATATTCTCAATTAAATGTTTTATTTCTTCATAACCCAAAAGCAAACTAAGTTCATCATAATGTGCAAGGGAAATCAAATCATCACAATTTTTGGACACGATTCGATCATAAAACAATTTGCATCGGAGATGTAAATGACCACGTTCATTGCAAAGGTCACAAGTACGGCAAAGGAAATTGAAATTTTTAGCAATCACATTTAGCCTTTCTTGCAACCATTTAGTTTCTAAATGCCTATGCCTCTTGCAATATCTATTTTCGTTATTTGTTGTGTACCTGCAAACCCAATGCACTCCACAAAAATCGACATGCTTATAGGAGACATTTTCATCATAACTAGTGCAATCATCATTAGTACTATGGATATCCAAGGAGTTCATACTAAAAACATTGCAATCATGCTCATCATTCAAAGATTTAGTGCCAAACATTTTATAGACTTCTTCTTCTAGCACTCGAGCACAATTTTCCTTTTCATCATACTTATGAAAGATATTAAAAAGATGAAGCGTATGAGGCAAACTCAATTCCATTTTTTGTAGTTTTCTTTTACAAACTAAACTAGTGATAAAACAAGAAACAAAAAGATTTGATTGCAAGATCTAAAGATATACCTTCAAGCACTCAACCTCCCCGGCAACGGCGCCAGAAAAGAGCTTGATGTCTACTACACAACCTTCTTCTTGTAGACATTGTTGGGCCTCCAAGTGCAGATGTTTGTAGGACAGTAGCAAATTTCCCTCAAGTGGATGACCTAAGGTTTATCAATCCGTGGGAGGCGTAGGATGAAGATGGTCTCTCTCAAGCAACCCTGCAACCAAATAACAAAGAGTCTCTTGTGTCCCCAACACACCCAATACAATGGTCAATTGTATAGGTGCACTAGTTTGCCGAAGAGATGGTGATACAAGTGAAATATGGATGGTAGATATAGGTTTTTGTAATATGAAATTATAAAAAAAGCAAGGTAACTAATGATAAAAGTGAGCGTAAACGGTATTGCAATGATAGGAAACAAGGCCTAGGGTTCATACTTTCACTAGTGCAAGTTCTCTCAACAATAATAACATAATTAGATCATATAACTGATGTCTACTACACAACCTTCTTCTTGTAGACGTTGTTGGGCCTGCAAGTGCACATGTTTGTAGGACAGTAGCAAATTTCCCTCAAGTGGATGACCTAAGGTTTATCAATCCGTAGGAGGCGTAGGATAAAGTTGGTCTCTCTCAAGCAACCCTGCAAATAACAAAGAGTCTCTTGTGTCTCCAACACACCCAATACAATGGTAAATTGTATAGGTGCACTAGTTCAGCGAAGAGATGGTGATACAAGTGCAAAATAGATAGTAGATAAAGGTATTTGTAATCTGAAAATACAAAAACAGCAAGGTAACTAATGAAAAAAGGGAGCGTAAACGGTATTGCAATGATAGGAAACAAGGCCTAGGGTTCATACTTTCACTAGTGCAAGTTCTCTCAACAATAATAACATAGATAGATCATATAACAAGCCCTCAACATGCAACAAAGAGTCACTCCTAAGCCACTAATAGCAGAGAACAAACGTAGAGATTATGGTAGGGTACGAAACCACCTCAAAGTTATTCTTTCGGATCGATATATAAAAGAGTTCGTACTAGAATAACACCTTAATACACAAATCAACCAAAACCCTAATGTCAACTAGATACTCCATTGTCACCTCAAGTATCCGTGGGGCATGATTATACGATATGCATCACACAATCTCAGATTCATCCAACCAACACAAAGTACTTCAAAGAGTGCCCCAAAGTTTCTACCGGAGAGTCAAGAACATGTGCCAACCCCTATGCATAGGTTCATAGGCGGAACCCGCAAGTTGGTTACCAAAACATACATCAAGTGGCACGTGATATCCCATTGTCACCACAAATAAACATGGCAAGACATACATCAAGTGTTCTCAAATAAAGACTCAATCCGATAAGATAACTTCAAGAGGGAAACTCAATTCATCACAAGAGAGTAGAGGGGGAGAAACATCATAAGATCCAACTACAATAGCAAAGCTCAGGATACATCAAGATCATGCCATAGAGGGAACACGAGAGAGAGAGAGAGAGAGAGAGAGAGAGAGATCAAACACATAGCTACTGGTACATACCCTCAGCCCCGAGGGTGAACTACTCCCTCCTTGTCATGGAGAGCGCCAGGATGATGAAGATGGCCGCCGGTGATGGATTCCCCCTCCGGCAGGGCGCCGGAACGGGCTCCCGAGAGGTTTTTGGTGGCTATAGAGGCTTGCGGCGGTGGAACTCCTGATCTGTCTTGATTTTCAATTGTTTTAGGGTACATAGGCTTATATAGGCGAAAGTAGTCGGTCGGGAGGTGCTCGAGGGGTGCACGAGATAGGGGGCGCGCCCTGTAGGGGGGGGCGCCCCCCCCCCCATCTCCTGGGCTCCTCGAGGGACTTCTGACTTGATCTCCAAGCCTCCAAGATGATATTCTTCCAAAAAAATCACGATGCCGAAGGTTTCATTCCGTTTGGACTCCGTTTGATATTCCTTTTCTTCGAAATACTGAAACAGGAAATAGCAATATGGGCTAGGCCTCCTGTTAGTTGGTTAGTCTTAAAAAATGATATAGATGTGTAAAATAAAGCCCGTAAACATCCAAAAGTGGTAATATAATAGCATGGAACAATCAAAAATTATAGATACGTTGGAGACGTATCAATAACTATCCCTCAACATGCAACAAAGAGTCACTCCAAAGCCACTAATAGCGGAGAACAAACGAAGAGATTATGGTAGGGTACGAAACCACCTCAAAGTTATCCTTTCTGTTCTATCTATTCAAGAGTCTGTAGTAAAATAACATGAAGCTATTCTTTCTGTTCAATCTGTCATAAAGTTCATACTAGAGTAACACCGTAAGACACAAATCAACCAAAAACCTAATGTCACCTAGATACTCCATTGTCACCTCAAGTATCCGTGGGCATGATTATACGATATGCATCACACAATCTTAGATTCATCTATTCAACCAACACAAAGTACTTCAAAGAGTGCCCCAAAGTTTCTACCGGAGAGTCAAGACGAAAACGTGTGCCAACCCCTATGCATAGGTTCATGAGCGGAACCCGCAAGTTGATCACCAAAACATACATCAAGTGGATCACATGAATATCCCATTGTCACCACAGATAAGCACGGCAAGACATACATCAAGTGTTCTCAAATCCTTAAAGACTCAATCTGATAAGATAACTTCAAAGGGAAAACTCAATCCATTACAAGAGAGTGGAGGGGGAGAAACATCACAAGATCCAACTATAATCGCAAAGCTCGCGATACATCTAGATCATATCACCTCAAGAACACGAGAGAGAGAGAGAGAGAGAGAGAGAGATCAAACACATAGCTACTGGTACATACCCTCAGCCCCAAGGGTGAACTACTCCCTCCTCGTCATGGAAAGCGCTGGGATGATGAAGATGGCCACCGGTGATGGGATCCCCCTCCAGCAGGGCGCTAGAATGGGCTCCCGAGAGGTTTTTGGTGGCTACAGAGGCTTGCGGCGGTGGAACTCCCGATCTAGGTTATTTTATGGAGGTTTCAGTATTTATAGGAATTTTTGGCATAGGTCTCACGTCAGGGGGGCTTCCGGGCTATCCACGAGGCAGGGGGTGCTCCCAGGGGGAGTGGGCGCGTGGGCCACCCTCGTGGGCAGCCCAGGACTCTGCTGGCCCAACTCTTTCACTCCAGGGGCTTCTTTTGGTCCACCAAAAATTGTCAAAAATTGGCACGTCAATTGGACTCCGCTTGGTATTCCTTTTCTGTAAAACTCAAAAACAAGGAAAAAACAGAAACTGGCACTGGGCTCTAGGTTAATAGGTTAGTCCCAAAAATGATATAAAAGTGTAAAGTAAATCCCATAAACATCCAAAACGGGTAATATAATAGCATGGAACAATCAAAAATTATAGATACGTTGGAGACATATCACCAAGGAGCGAATACGCTTGACCTAGCTTTCGATCTCCTCTTTCTTACCCTGAACCGCCTTCGGGTCATCCCCTTATATACACAGGTTGACGCCCAGCGGCTCACGGAGTCCTGGTCGGCTCATAGACAATGTGTCTGGCTCGGTGACTAAATATACTTGCCTTACAATATAAGTCATACACATATGGTAGTTTACCCCTATGGGCCCTAAGTCGCCCTTGGGCTTTAGGCCCTTGCTTCATGAACCGCCATCTTCGATATCCTCATGGGCCTTGTTTGGATGAACCGCGTAGGTATAACCCGGCCCCTCCTGGGCAGGTCAAGTTTGTGTGTGGCAGGGAGACATGACTAGAGCGCTCGATGTATCGGTGTGTGGGGGGGGGTGGGGTTGGCGGGAGGGGGAGGTAGAGGCCTAACTATAGAGGTAGAACGACTCATATATGTGTTGAGAAGGAGAGACCCAGCTATGTCTTGAGGGAGATCGGTCGACATCCATACATATCTGAAGGACGGGAGATAGGATGGGATAGAGAGAGAGAGAGAGGAGAGGAGAGAGAGGGAGGGAAAGGGGTAGAGTGCTGGATGGGTGATGGAGTTGCTTCTCGAATATGGTGGGAGAGGCCTATTAGACAAACTGAGGGTGGAACTGCAATATTATCAATAAGAGTGGGGATGTGTTTCTATGTGTGCCTGTGCGTGACAGATCTATCGTGACGCATGCATGGATGGGACCATGTGTTTGGTAAGCAAACCTAACTAGATCGGTAGATCAATTGTTGTTTGTCGGAGGAAGGGAGAGACATAACTAATGAGTTAGATCGATCGATGCTTGGGGAATAATGAGTTATAAGGACCTAGCTAGCTATATGCATAGCGGGAGATCAGTCGGTGTACATCCATTTGTTAGAGGCAAATAAGGCCTAGCGAGACGGATAGAAAGAGAGAATGGAGCTAGGAGGTGGTGCGAGAGGCCGAGCTACTAGCTAGATAGGGGGAGGAGTGTGCGGTTTTGAGATCGATGAAAAGAGGGGCGAGAGTTTACACGTGTGTGGGACCGTATGAGAGACACGAGGCATGGACACAGAAAGGAGGAGATGGAAGGTGTGTGTGTATGTTGTAGGCAGACATCACTGGAGAGGTTTATCGATTGGTGTGTGTCGGAAAGTAGTCATGGAGACTGTGGGAGAACGACCTAAAGAAAAAAAATGAATGTGCGTTATGGATAGAATGCTGAGGGAGGGGGAGGGCGAGGAGGGTGTGTGCATGCACGAGAGAACGTTAGTGCCAGCTACAAAGTTTAGAGGATTGTGTGGGTGTAAGAGACTCACAAAGATCATAATTTGATATGAAAGTGGATTCATATATTTGAATAGGAGATTATAGTGTCATAAACATATGCATGCATGAATATAGTGGTGACACGCGTGCTGTGGTTTTGCACTGTTATACCATAATGTGATAATGCATGGCATTTGCAACTCACAGCTAAATGTCAAACAATCTAACCATACTGTACATCGAACAATCTCATGTTTTATTTGAATTTGTGATAATGTGTGGCGTTTGTAGCTTACAACTAAATATCAAACAATCTAAACAATACTATGTATCGAACAATCTCACATTTTATTTGAATTTGTGGTAATGTGTGGTGTTTGCAACTCACATCTAAATACTTGTAGGCGTAGGGGGCCGGGCACCATACATTATGTGATGAACACATTATATATATGAGACATGGTTTAGATTATGAAGATCCGGCTAGAGCTTGAAATGTACTGTGATTTGAAATCAACATAAAGTGGATTCAAAAATTGAGTTCGAGTTCATATAGTACACATAGTTCATATCTAACTCGAGAGTAATCATGTGGTGTGCTATGAACATAATACACAAATGATGGTTTAACTTGACAATAATTATGATTGTAGATCTTATTAAAATAGAGAAACGAATTCAAATGGTTTCACTTCACAACAATCATTATTGTCGATCTTATTCAAATAGAGAAATAAATTCAAAATTTAGTTCATATTGAAGCGGTAGTATATACGTTTGGAATGCACTAAAATGTTCATTTGAGTAGTAGGTTGCATGCATTATACACGTAGCGAAATATTTTAATTGAACATAACATGAATTCAAAGTTTTGAATGACATTTGTAGTGCGAATTGATTTGGTACAGTACACGGGACTAGACTCTCTTGTGTGCTGCGAATTGATTTTTTTTGTTTTTTCATCGACGGAAGTGCGAATTGATTTGGTACAGTACACGTTAGGCTTGTCTAGAAATTTCAACCCACGCCTTGTTAGCCCGAAATATTTAAGATATATCTTTGTCTCATTGTGCTCCAACAACTCCCTCCACCTCAACCCGCGCCTTGCTATTCCAAAATTACAACGCGCGCGAAAACTCCCACCTCCTGTGAAATCCCAACACGGGAAATGCCCATGATACCCCTGAACCGAAAGAACCGCCTCAAATCGGTTGGGGTACTTTTGTAACTTACCCCACATTTCGAACAAGCGCGTCCCTAAGCCATGGTTTCCCGCTCCCATCCCATCCACCCACCCATTCGTACACCAAGGCCGCGAAAACCTGCGAAGCCCCACACCCTCCTCCGCCCGCCACCCAGCCGGACCCTCTTCCCCGACGATGTCGTCCATAGTAACACCTCGACGTCCCTCATCCACCGTACCGGATGACGATACATCGTCGATCTCATCATCCCGCTAGTTCAGCCACCCCATCCACCACCTCCAAGGAGCTTCCCGATGTTCCCCTCGTCTTTCGCGCCACCTCCATTTCCACACCGCCGTCTTCACATGCACCACCAGAGGAGCAGCATCATTACCGTTTCCTTGGATGAAGTTGCGGCCTAATCGGTGCCACCAAAGAGGTTCTACACTAATCGCTGCATTTTCTTCTTGATTCGATCTCATGGTGCTGCCGGCGCTCGGTCCCGAGCCGATACGGCGCAGCTCCATCCACGGCGGCGTCGCCGGCCACTTCCTCCACGGCGTCGCTCCCTCGGCAGTGACGTCCACATCAGTAGGAGTTGCTACTTCTTTAGCTCTTGCTCTTGCTGCTGCTCTGCTCTTGCTCTCGGTCCCCTGCCTGGTCTTCTCTTGCTATTGCTCTTGCTCTTTCTCTTGCTCGCGCTGCTGCTTTCGCTCTTGCACTTACTTGCGATGCTGCTCCGATTTAGCTACACTTCCGTCGACTGAATCAACTTTTCGGTCAGTCGATTTTCAGGGGTGGGGGGCTCGCCGGAGTTAAGGAAGAACCAGCCGTAGTGGGGAGGGGGGCTCGCTGGAGAGGTACCCCACTATCTATCTTATGGTTTAGGGTGGAGGCGGTGGTCGTCCGCGGTGGTGGGCGGTGGCGTAGGGATCGTCGGAGAAAAAGCTTGGCACGGGGGTGGGGGGGAGGGGCTAGAGGGATGGCCGGGGCACCGGCAGACCGGCGGTGGGGAGTGTTTTCGGGGGGGCGGGGCGGCGCACCGCCTGCCGCAGGTGGCGGGGGCGGCTGTTTGGCCGGTGGTGGCTAGCGGCTCAGGTGGCTGGAGGTTGAAGATGAACTGCAGGCCCTTCATTTCGTATCCAATGGCTACAAAATCGACTGACCAAAGATGAAAAAGTCAGTCGACTGACGTGTAGCCTCACCTCTAGTGCGTTCAATTTCGACAGCAAAATTCAGTTTCGACAGTTAAGTTCTTCGACAGTTAAATTCAGTTTCAACAGTTAAGTTTAGAGATGAGAGGCTGATGTATTTTACATCTAGCACTTTGTGGTTATGTATTTTACGTCATATATTGGAGATGCTATTAGAATTCCACTCAGGTTACCATTGTCTCTCCTGTCCTGCTTCAGCCTCGGCGTCGTACAACTCACAGGAGCTGCTCCAATGATGAAACCCTCCATCACAGTGGAGCAGTACCCCGGGCTCCATCTGAAGATGCCTAAGATCTTCTTCCCCTCCTCCAATAGCCAAGTCAGCTGGATCATCCTCACCGACCAACCCAATCACGCTGAGATTGGCATGGCTTTGCCAAAGAGGTTGTACACTTGTTGCATCTCTTTTTTACTCTACATGTTATATATATTGTCCACTGAGCACACACAGCAACACGAAATATGATTAGTTTCTCCAACTATATGACAAGCAGTGAGGTACCAGGCAACTTAGCTATCTGTGATGGACTCTCTTGAATGCCATCATTATTTATCTCTGCACGTTTGAGCTGTGCATTTGTCGATGGGCCTGGGAATTGAGCTAGTAGCGCGGTGGCCTGGGTCCAAAGTAGTAGAAGTAGCACAAAAACATTTTTTGAGTGTAGGCTTTTCCTTGCTCAAGCTTGCCTACTAGAATTGCCAGTGCTTGAAAGGAAAAGTGAAGGAAAAACATAGGAATTGGAAAGTTTCCTATGGTACTACTATTCATGCATTTGGTTCAAAGGAATGGAGCAAAGGAAAATTGTAGGATTTGTTCCTTTAGTGTATCCTTGAAAGAAAAACCATAGGAATATTAATATCTCCTTGTCCTCATTTTCAAATTCCTATTCATGAAGCACAAGACTAAGAGATAGTAGAATAATAGCATTATAGCCGTACATTTTATTGTGGTTTGACTTAATCTCACCATGCTTCTTTGCATCCTGTGATCTTCCAATTCTTGTGAACCAAAAACACCCAGATTGGCACAAATCCCGTGTTTTTAAATAGATGTTTGGTTTGCAGCCTAAGGTTGCCACGCCTAAGCTTAGGCGTGACACAATATCTTAGGCATGTGTTTGTTTCATTGCCACACTTGTGGCTTGCCACACTTTTCTAGCTACATGGTCCACATGTCATAGACTCAACTTCTTGCCAAATCTTGCCACACTTGTGGTGGCCATTTTGTTAGCCACATTTTTTGTGGCGGACACACATTGCCTAAGCTTAGTTGTGGCAAAGTTAGTCATGAACCAAACAGACCCTAAATTCTCTGTTTTGCACGAGCATTCCTATCCTATTACTGTGTATTTCCTATCCCTGCGTTGTTAGAATCCTCCAATTCAAACGATCCCTTACAGAATTACTTCTCTTACAGATAGTTGTCAAAGAAAACCTTGCATGGTTTGTCCCGCTCCTGTTGCACTGTCGTCCACCCCAGCTCAGCTGCTCCAACGACAAAAGGGTCCAGCACAGCAGGGATCCGGCCTCCATACTGTCTTTCACCACCTCAGATCTTCTTCCCCGCCGCTGGCAGCCATGAAAACTGCATTACCATCAGCAACCGAGCAGATGACCTCGAGGACTACACAGGTCCGCAAGATAGGTCACACTCTTTCATGTCTGCTTACGTTATGCATCGCTTAATATTACGTGCTACTTCATCGTCCTGTTCACCTATTAGTCTCTGAGTCAGCTCCAAACTAATGGTCAAACTTGAGCTTTTAAATGGTTGCAGGGTACATATTGGGGCCAAAATCAATAGTATCTATCTACTATCTGGTTATTCTCTGGTTTCTACTATGACTTTCATGTTGGGTGGGAAACAAACAGTAAAGAAGCCATTATCTGTATTTTTTAACTAAAGCCATTAACTGCCTGCTATCATTGGTTTTGGGTCTATCCACACGTTGCTACCATCACTCTGTATTTTTGCATGCACTCCTTACATAATCTCACTAAGTTTAATTCCTATGCATGTCAGTTATTGTAAACAATGGAACTAAACATGTAGAGCAAAACAGACGAGCCTTGTGTGGCAATAAAATTTCATGCAGACGTCGCTCCATGGTAGGCGCAAAGGTAGCCCCCCTCCACCCATTTCGGATTGTAATCGAGAGGAAGATATCTATTCTGAGGGGGATTCAGAAGGAGAAGACCACTCCTATTTACCCCCTGAGGTCTTCGCTCTAACTAGGCATGCTGATGTTGGTTATATCATGCATATGGTGCCTTGCATTGCTTACTTTATACATCAAATATGTCATCTCCTTAGTTTAGACATCCTTTATGTGAATGCCATCTGTTTAGTTTATTCATCGTTTATGTGAATTACGCAACACCATCTTGTTTAGCCAGGCATCATATATGTGAATTTTGCAATGCCATCCTGCTTAGCCAGTCATCTTATATGTGAATTATGCCAGGCCATTCTTTTTTTCGTTATGTATTACATTTGTCATCAATGTTAGTACATTCAAGTACTCTTCGTGTGCATCAGCCATTTGACACGGTGATGGAAAATTCTGGAGTGAAAACAAGGTCTTTAGAGCAGACTATGCTATCTTACGAAGCGCATATCTCGCTGGTTATGGATAGCTCCTCAGAGGAGGATCCAAAGACAGATGACCAGTCCTATTCCCCCCCCCCCCCCCGAGGTGTATGCTCTAACCTGGCAGGGTTACGTTGCTCATATCGTGCGTATGGTGTGTTGCATTGCTATGTCATTTGAGTAGTTTAGACATGCTTTGTGTGAATGCACCTGTTTAGTGTCTAATTACCATATATGTGAATTATGCATTGCCACCTTGCTGCAAGACATTATATATGTGAATTATGCAATGCTATCTTGTTGCAAAGGCATTATATATGTGAATTATGCAATGCCATGCTGTTTAGCCAATCATCATGTATGTGAATTATATCATGCTATCATTTTTTTGTATTACGTGTTCCATTTGTCGACAATGTTTTATATTCAACTACTCTTCCTGTGCATCAGCCATTTGAAGCGGTGATGGAAGTATCTGGAGTGAAAACAAGATATTCAGAGCAGAAAATGCTACTTGCTGAAGCAGACATCTTGCTGGTTACAAAGAGATCCTCAGAGGAGGATTCAGAGACTGATGACCAGTCCTATCCCCCCCGAGGTCTATGCTCAAACTTGGCAGGGTTATATTACCCATGTCATGCATGTTGTCTTGCATTGCTTAGTTTTTACATCATATATGGATTGCCATCTGCTTACTTGCTTACTATATAAATCATATATTTGAATTATATCATGCCATCATGTTTACATACACAGCATCTATCTGAATTATGGCATGTCAACCCATTTAATAAAGACATCATATAGTTATATCATCTCATCCTGTTTAGTGTTTACAGTCATCATATTTTGAAATATGTCATTCTATCCGTGAATTAGATCATGCTATCATGTTTCCATAGGCGGCATGTATGTGAATTATGGCATGTCAACCTATTTAATAAACACATTATATAGTTATATCATGTCATCCTGTTTACATAGTCATCATATTTTGAACTATGTCTGTCCATCTTTTTTAGTTAGCCATCATAATGTGAAATTGTGTCATGCTATCCTGTTTAGTTAGCCATCATATATGTGAAATTGTGTCATGCTATCCTGTTTGGTTAGACAACATAAATGTGAATTATTTCATGCCCTCTTTTATTCCCCACTATCCATTGCACCTGTCTATCATACAATGTATGTACATTCAATTACTTTTCTTGTTTACCAGCCATTTGAATTGGGGAGAGTGATGGTAGTATCTAAGAGACTAACAACACAGTCTTCAGAAAAGATAGTGCTACCAGTTGATGCAGATAGAACCACGGTTGTACTTGCCCAAGAACCAACCCCAGCACACATAACCCAGACTCTCACAGATTGTACCCCTACCCAGTTGGACAAAGAACTAGCTACACCCCTTCTAACCCCAACCTCGGTAGATAGTAACCTAGTTCCAGTTGACACAACACCGTCTCCACCACAGAGCACCCAAACACGAGCAATTCGTAAGGGAACTGCAGTGCCCAAAGCACGAGGACCACCACTCCGAATCCCAACTCAACGCTTAAAGGAGAAGAAGATTTGTTCTCAGGTCAGGTTTTGTAGCTATGGTTCATACTCCTTTGCTCTTGCATCACTGTATTTACTCATACCAACTATTTTAAAATTTGAAGGATGGAATTGAAACTCCAATGGCGCAACAGGTATGTTTTAAACCTGTTTCTTTAACTGGTTTGCTGTTGTAACTCGCTCTATGTTGATTTCAGTTTCAATTGAATAAACAGTTATGTTCTCATGTCATGCATATTACAAGTGTTGTTATTGCTCTATAATTTCCCACACTTATATTCTGTCTATTCTGCTTTGTCTTGAACAAATATTATTTGAACTGTGTCTCTATCTTGATTTGGCAACAAAAACTAGAATGATATAGACCATAAAGTGACCATGGTACATAGATATATGTTTGTTTCATGCTGTTATCATGTCCACTTTACTATTGAACTGATTTACCAAAATGAGTTTCATATACAACATGGTAAACCTATAATGTGTCTGCTTGTTTCTCTTTTAGAATGCGGACAAAATATTGGAGAACAGTACCCCGTTATGCAATGGTAAAGGAAGTAATGCAGATAAGGTTCAAGATAGTGAGACATCCCTGGTGGTCTCCAAGAAAGCTGATCAAAAATATCTTGACGACAGTGAGAGAACCCAAAATGTCTTGTCTTGATGTAGTGTTCGAGTTACTGGCCACTACTGCTGGCACAAGCTCTTCGAACTCGCTGCCTGAATCAGTTCATCTTCTTGAGTCTCAACTTCAAGTTGAAAGACATCGATCAGATGTGCTGCGACAGGAAGCTAAAGGACTGAGGAAATCCCTGCAGAATCCAGATGCATACTTTCTGGTGCAACATCAAGCGCTGGAGGATTTAAGCGCCAAATAAGAGAATGTTAATAAGCTTGCTAAGCATCTTGTCAGCATTATGGGTACCCAGGATATTGTTTCTTGAGATCTTTTGAAGTGGTTTCAGTTCTGGACTTGTTTTGCTATGGCGTTTATTTGCGCTGGTTTCCAACTTTCACAACTAGTGTATATGATATCCTGCTTTGTTCCCTATATTTGCACTGGTGGCGAACTTTGATGCCCAGTGGATGTAATATGTGTAATAGCCGTGATAGCCTAGTATAAGTTTCTTGCTTATTTATTTCCTTGTTGTCTTGTTTATTTGTTTGCTTGTAGTGAGTGCAATTCTTTTTCCGCGGTTTGCTAGTGGTCGAAATAACCTATTTTTTAAAACTAGGCCACAATAACTATGTGCTACATATTTCTTATAGTGGCACTGAGCCTCCTATGGGCCGTAGAAATAATGGGCCTTCTACGGTCCATAGAAACAATGTGCCTTCTACGGGTCATAGACACAATGGGCCTTCTACGGGCCGTAGACACAATGGGCCTTCTACGGGCCATATCATCAATGGGCCTTCTATGGGCCGTATGATCGATTGGCCAAACATTGGCCAATAATAGACCGCATTATGGTCGTAAATGGGCTAGAGTTGGAATCATCCGTTCATGGGCCGACCATAATGCGCCGTCATTAATCGATCGTATTTGATGACGCTATGAAAAGGGCCCAACGTATTAACGGGCCACAAACGGGCCGACTGTAACCACGGGCTGAATTTGGCCCACAAGCAGAAAAATACAGTAACTGGTCGTAAGTAACCGAATGCTAGAAATGAGCCCAAGAATAAATGGGCCCTGAGGAAGGCCGAAAGATAATGTGGGATGGAAACAGCCCAATGGAATAATGGGCCGTTAATGGGTATAAAATGATACACTGTTCATTAAGGGCCAGTTTCACCACGGGCCGTTAATGGGCCAAGAGTGACAAAGGGCCTCATATGGGCCAAAAGACGTCATGGGCCATACATGGGCCGAAACTTAAAAAGGTCTGGAATAATATTGGACAGCCCAGATGACGCTACTGGGCCTAATTCAGATATGTCGTAACGGGCCCTGGGTTAGCGGGCTATAAATGGGCTATATGCGAACAAGTCGTTAACAGGCTTTCCATGGGCCAGCCCATCACCTTTTGACCAAGTCAAACGGGCCGGCCTTTTCACAGGAATGGGCCTCTGTTGGGTCGTGCCATGTGTCAACATATCATAGGCGCCTTCGGTCCAATGAGTAGATGACATCTGTCCCAACGGTGAGCCGACACGTGTTTCCTCGAGCCAATGATGATTTTACACATGGAAAATCCCCATTGGTCGGGGTTGTTAACGGGTTATCGGATCCAAAATCGGACCCGGTAGCTTAATGGCGTTCCGGTACCATGGATGACACGTGTCGGCCACCCTTGTCGAAAGCACTTCTATGACGGGCGATTTATCGTCATGGAAGTGGACACTTCCGTGATGATAATTTTGGTAATGTCATGGAACACTTCTATGACAGCACAGGTATGACTATCTTGATTCTGTCATAAAATCGTCATGGATGTACATGCATGACAGAAAACGTGACCTACTATGACAAACAAGTATCATCACGGAAGTGTATTTTTTTGTAGTGTGGTTAGCCGTGTCCCCGATTATGGACATCTTGAGTATCTGGAATTGGATATTATTGTTGATCTCATCACTCTTTAATTAATTGAATTGGGTTTATTGATGATACTTGTTTAATTGGGATTTTGAGTTGGGGGAACCTTCTCAAATATTGGAACAACTTGGGAGTAGTTAAATAAATTTATTCCTTTGTTGTAGGGAAAAACTAGCTTTATGCAAAAACATAAACTTAGAGCCTCCACCAGCCAAATACTGCATGTAGATATAGTTCTTGCATTCATTGCTTTACAGTGTAACTCTGCAAGCATATTCATGTGCTGACCTACACGGCTGCAACATCTCATGTTGCAGACTACTCAGACGACGAATAAGGTGCGATAGGTCATTGTCTTGCACTTAGCTATGCCGTTGGAGTTGATGGACTCATTTACCTTCGAAGCTTTCGCGGTTATTTAGTTTAGATGGCCTTTAGCCATGATATTTTTGTAATCATACTCTTTATGAGGACTCGATGTAATAAGTGTGTGATTGATCTCTGTTATAATTCCTCAAGTACTGTGCGTGTCAGCATTACCGATCCAGGGATGACACTGATGCACAGAGAATTCGGTCCATTGGGATCGTGGTCGCTACACCAGGATAGACTAGATCATCGACGCCACCGCTGGACACTGATGACCCACAAATATATGGGATCAATTGTAGCCTTTTCGATAAGTAAGAGTGTCGAACCCAATGAGGAGCAGAAGAAAATTACAAGTGGTTTTCAGCAAGGTAATGTCTGCAAGTGCTGGAATTGTAAGTAACGGAGTAGTTTGATAGCAAGATAATTTGTAACGAGCAAGTAACGATAATAGTAACAATAGTGCAGCAAGGTAGCCCAAACCTTTTGAGGAAAAGGACAGGCCAATATGGTCTCTTATAATAAGCAAAGCGTTCTTGAGGGTACACGGGAATTTCATCTAGTCACTTTTATCATGTTGGTTTGACTCGTGTTCCCTACTTTGATAATTTGATATGTGGGTGGATCGGTGCTTAGGTGCTGTTCTTACTTGAACAAACCTCCTACTTATGACTAACCCCCTCGCAAGCATCCGCAACTACGAGAAAGTATTAAGAATAAATTCTAACCATAACGTTAAACTTTTGGATCCAATTGGTCCCTTACGGAATAGCGCATAAACTAGGGTTTAAGCTTCTGTCACTCTTGCAACCCATCATCTAATAACTACTCCACAATGCATTCCCTTAGGCCCAAATATTGTGAAGTGCCATGTAGTCGATGTTTACATGACACCACTAAGGGAATCACAACATACATACTATCAAAATATTGAACATATATCAAGTTCACATGATTACTTGCAACAAGATTTCTCCCGTGACCTCAAGAACAAAAGTAACTACTCACAAATCATAATCATGCTCAAGATCAGAGGAGTATTAAATAGCATAATGGATCTAAACATATAATCCTCCACCAAACAAACCATATAGTAATCAACTACAAGATGTAATCGACACTACTAGTCACCCATAAGTACCAATATGAGGTACCGGTACAAAGATCGGAACCAAGAGGTGCGGCGGAATCGCCCCACCGGAGGGTAAAAGTGCTCCTACCCAAGTTCTGCCTCAAGACGGCGACGCTTCGTCCCGAAAGTCCACTTCTTATTTTTTTTCTAGGTCAAAATGACTTATATACAAGAAGAGGGGCACCGGAGGTGGGCTGGGCTAAGCACAACCCACCAGGGCGCGCTTGGGGGGCCTGGCACGCCCTCGTGTCTTGTGCTCACCAGGTGGCCCCCTCCGGTAGTTATTTGCTCCAGTATTTCTTATTTAATCCATAAAAAATCCTCATGAAATTTCAGCTCATTTGGAGTTGTACAGAATAGGTGGCCTGACGTAGCTATTTCAGATCCAGATTTCCAGATGCCGGAATTCTCCCTCTTTGTGTGAACCTTGCATATTATGAGAGAAAAGGCATTAGAATTACTCCAAAAAGCATTATTATGCATAAAAACATTATAAATAACAGTAGGTAAACATGATGCAAAATGGACGTATCAACTCCCCCAAGCTTAGACCTTGCTTGTCCACAAGCAAAAACCAAAATCGAAAAACATGTCCACATGCTTAGAGAGAGAGGTGTCGATAAAAACAAAATATGGACATAGAAGTATCATGTAAATTATTATAACAGGAACAAACTTAAACGTGAAACTTTTATCATAGACTTCTCATGAATAAGTAACAATTCATCACAATATCGAAGTATAAATCATAAACTCTATTGGAAACCAACAAACTATGTTCTCAGTCAAATTTGCAACTACAATTCATCATCTTTTCAGGAAGGGTCATGTGTCGGAGCCTTTTTGCCAAGTCCACATACTCAATCATCATATAGTCTTCTATGATTGCTAACACTCACCGCATACACATGAGCAAAACGTATCAACCGGACACATAGAAAGATAGGGGCTTATAGTTCCCCCTCCTAACATACTCACCTCAAGGGTGATGTCAACAATAATTACTCATGCTATCCATATCCAACTGCATATATGTGCCTAGATCTTTCCTCACCACATGATGCTTGCCAAAAGAGAAAAAATAAAAAGGAATAGAGAGAAAACTTTGACTCTTGCATGAAAGTAAATACATAAAAGTAAAAGATAGGCCCTTCGCGGAGGGAAGCAGAGGTTGCCATGTGCTTTTTGTCTATATGTGTTGGGGAACGTAGCAGAAATTCAAAATTTTCCTACGTGTCACCAAGATCTATCTATGGAGAAACCAGCAACGAGGGGAAGGAGAGTGCATCTACATAGCCTTGTAGATCGCTAAGCGGAAGCGTTCAAGAGAACGAGGTTGAAGGAGTCGTACTCGTCGTGATCCAAATCACCGGAGATCCTAGTGTCGAACGGACGGCACCTCCGCGTTCAACACACGTACAGCCTAGTGACGTCTCCCATGCCTTGATCCAGCAAGGAGAGAGGGAGAGGTTGAGGAAGACTCCATCCAACAGCAGCACAACGGCGTGGTGGTGGTGGAGGAGCGTGACAATCCTGCAGGGCTTCGCCAAGCACCGCGGGAGAGGAGAAGGGAGAGAGGTAGGGCTGCGCCAGGGAGAGGTCAAAACTCATGTGTTGGCAGCCCTCAAGACCTCAACTATATATAGGGGAGAGGTAGGGGGTGCGCCCCCTCTAGGGTTTCCACCCCAAGGGGTGCGGCAGCCCCAATCCCATCTAACACTACTAGGGAAAAGCCTAGCAGCAGCGCGGGTTTTAGGCCTATCAGCAGCGCTGGTACCCGCGCTACTAATAAGGCGCTACAGCTAACTTATAGCAGTAGCGCGGGTGCCACCCGCGCTACTACTAATCTCTAATCTCCGAAATTTTTTTCGAATTTTTTCGAATTTTTTTTTTGATTTTTTTTCAAAATTTTCAAATTTCTAAATTATTTTAACTCAAATCTCTAATCACCCCTCATCGCTGCTCAGTTTAATCTCTAATCACCACTCATCATTCCAAATCAGCTAACTTCCCGGACGGTCACCCATCCTCTCACTACTCCAGCCTGAGCACGCTTAACTTCCGGGTTCTATTCTCCCTCGTTTCCAAGTCTGCACTTGTTGTTTTCCTGACAATAGTAAGATGTCAATCCAATTAACCTCAGGAATTTAGCTTGAGTATGAAGTCACACATTTCACTGTTTGAGTTTGAAACTATTGTTCTAAAAAATTAGTAACACTAATATTTCTTGAATAATTAGTTTGACCACAGTTTGACCAGATTTGACCATAGTTTGACCAGATTTGACCACAGTTTGACCATAGTTTGACCAGATTTGACCAAAATTCAAAAAAACTAAAATAATTATTTATTAACACTAATATTCTTGAATAATTAGTTTGACCATAGTTTGACCAGATTTAACAAAAATTTAAAAAATATATTTTTTTTGAATTTTTTTGCCTCCAGATCTTAAAAGCCCCGTAACTTTTTTTCTGTTAGGTTTTTGAGGATTTTAAAAATGTTTAACGGGGTTCCCCTGATTTAATTCGGATGTAACTTTTCGAGTAGATGATTTTTCATATAAAAAACTTTTTCATCCGAGTTCGTATGCAAAAGTTATGGCCATTTTACAAATTTCCAGAGAGATTTTGCAAATTAAGTCGAAATTCATATTTGTAAATTTTCCCAACAACTAGACCACATATCACATGGGAAACTTATTTTCTTTTATTTTTTGACATTTTTATCATTTTATTTTATTTTTTTAAAACTGAAAAGGCGGTCCACCAGGGGGGGTATTCTTTGACAAATAGGCCATACCCCGCGCTACTACTATGGCAGACGATTAGCAGTAGCGAGGGTTTTTAACCCTCGCTACTACTAAGTTGATAGCAGTAGCGCGGGTTTATAACCGTCACTACTACTATGGCATGGTCCAGGGGCCACTTAGTAATAGCGAGGGTTAAAAACCCGCGCTACTGCTATCAACTTAGTAGTAGCGAGGGTTAAAAACCCGCGCTACTACTATGGCATATCCCGGTTGCACGGTAGAGACCGCTTAGTAGTAGCGAGGGTTACAAACCCGCGCTGCTGCTATCAACTTAGTAGTAGCGAGGTTTAAAAACCTGCGCTGCTAGTAAGTAGCAGGAGCGAGGGTTTTTAACCCTCGCTGCTGCTAAGATTCTGTGTATAGGCTTTTCCCTAGTAGTGTAAGGGTGGCGGCCAAGGGGGTGAAGAGGGGAAACTTGCCCCCCAAGTTAGGTGGAAGCACCCCCTCCCCAAACCCTAGGCGGCTTGGGCGCTTGTGGGGGGGCGCACCAGCCCACCTGGGGCTGGTCCCCTCCCACACTTGGCCCATGCAGCCCTCCGGGGATGGTGGCCCCACTTGGTGGACCCCCGGGACCCTCCCGGCGGTCCCGGTACGTTACCGATAAAACTCGAAACTTTTCCGGTGACCAAAACAGGATTTCCCATATACAAATCTTTACCTCCGGACCATTCCGGAACTCCTCCTGACGTCCGGGATCTCATCCGGGACTCCGAACAACATTCGGTAACCACATACAAACTTCCTTTATAACCCTTGCGTCATCGAACCTTAAGTGTGTAGACCCTACGGGTTCGGGAACCATGCAGACATGACCGAGACGTTCTCCGGTCAATAACCAACAGCGGGATCTGGATACCCATGTTGGCTCCCACATGTTCCACGATGATCTCATCGGATGAACCACAATGTCAAGGACTCAATCGATCCCGTATACAATTCCCTTTGTCTAGCGGTATTGTACTTTCCCGAGATTCGATCGTCGGTATGCCGATACCTTGTTCAATCTCGTTACCGGCAAGTCTCTTTACTCGTTCTGTAACACATCATCCCGTGATCAACCCCTTGGTCACATTGTGCACATTATGATGATGTCCTACCGAGTGGGCCCGGAGATACCTCTCCATTTACCGGAGTGACAAATCCCAGTCTCGATTCGTGCCAACCCAACAGACACTTTCGGAGATACCTGTAGTGCACCTTTATAGCCACCCAGTTATGTTGTGACGTTTGGTACACCCAAAGCATTCCTACGGTATCCGGCAGTTGCACAATCTCATGGTCTAAGGAAATGATACTTGACATTAGAAAAGCTTTAGCATACGAACTACACGATCTTTGTGCTAGGCTTAGGATTGGGTCTTGTCCATCACATCATTCTCCTAATGATGTGATCCCGTTATCAATGACATCCAATGTCCATGGTCAGGAAACCGTAACCATCTATTGATCAACGAGCTAGTCAACTAGAGGCTTACTAGGGACATGGTGTTGTCTATGTATCCACACATGTATCTGAGTTTCCTATCAATACAATTATAGCATGGATAATAAACGATTATCATGAACAAGGAAATATAATAATAACTAATTTATTATTGCCTCTAGGGCATATTTCCAACAGTCTCCCACTTGCACTAGAGTCAATAATCTAGTTCACATCGCCATATGATTAACACTCATAGGTCACATCGCCATGTGACCAACATCCAAAGAGTTTACTAGTGTCATTAAACTAGTTCACATCATCATGTGATTAAGACTCAATGAGTTCTGTGGTTTGATCATGTTTTGCTTGTGAGAGAGGTTTTAGTCAACGGGTCTGCAACATTCAGATCCGTATGTACTTCGCAAATCTCTAGGTCATATTGTAAATGCTGCTTCCACGCTCCACTTGGAGCTATTCCAAATGGTCGCTCTGCTATACATATCCGGTTTGCTACTCAGAGTCATTCGGATAGGTGTTAAAGCTTGCATCGATGTAACCCTTTACGCCGAACTCTTTATCACCTCCATAATCGAGAAATATGTCCTTATTAATCCAAGGACAATTTTGACCGCTGTCCGGTGATCCACTCCTTGATCACCTTTGTACCCTCTTGCCAGACATGTGGCAAGGCACACATATGGTGCAGTACTCAGCATGGCATACCGTATAGAGCCTATGACAAAAGCATAGGGGACGACCTTCGTCCTTCCTCTTTCTTCTGCCGTGGTCGAGCTTTAAGTTTTAACTTCATACCTTACAACTCAGGCAAGAACTCCTTCTTTGACTGATCCATCTTGAACACCTTCAAGATCATGTCAAGTTATGTGCTCATTTTTGAAAGTACCATTAAGCGTTTTTGATCTATCATTATAGATCTTGATGCTCAATGTTCAAGTAGCTTAATCCAGGTTTTCCATTGAAAAACACTTTTCAAATAACCCTATATGCTTTCCAGAAATTCTACATCATTTCTGATCAACAATATGTCAGTAACATATACTCATCAGAAATTCTATAGTGCTCCCACTCACTTCTTTGGAAATACAAGTTTAATATAAACTTTGTGTAAACCCAAAATCTTTGGTCATCAAAGCGCACATTCCAACTCCGAGATGCTTACTCCAGTCCTTAGAAGGATCGTTGGAGCCAGCATACCTTTTAGCATCCTTAGGATCGACAAAAACTTTCTGATTGTATCACATACAACCTTTCCTTACGAAGACTGGTAAGGAAACTTGTTTTGACATCCATCTGCCAGATTTCATAAATGCAGCTAATGCTAACATGATTCTGACGGACTTAAGCATCGCTACAGATGAGAAAATCTCATCGTATTCAACTCCTTTAACTTGTGAAAAACTCTTCGCCACAAGTCGAGCTTCATAGACGGTGACATCACCGTCCACGTCCATCTTCTTCTTGAAGATCCAGTTATCTCAATGGCTTGCTGATCATTGGGCAAGTCCACCAAAGTCCATGCTTTGTTCTGATACATGGATCCTTTCTCGGATATCATGGCTACTAACCATTTGTCGGAATTTGGGCCCACCATTGCTTCTCCATAGCTCGTAGGTTCATTGTTGTCTAGCAACATGACCTTCAAGACATGATTATTGTACCACTCTGAAGCAGTACGCATCCTTGTCACCCTACGAGGTACGGTAGTGAATTGATCCGAATTTTCATGATCATTATCATAAGCTTCTACTTCAATTGGTGTAGGTGCCACAGGAACAACTTCATGTGCCCTGCTACACACTAGTTGTAGTGACGGTTCAATGACCATATCAAGTCTCCATCATCCTCCCACTCAACTTTTCGAGACAAACTTTTCCTTGAGAAAGGACCCGATTCAAGAAACAATCCCTATTGCTTTCGGATCTGAATTAGGAGGTATACCCAACTGTTTTGGGTGTCCTATGAAGATGCATTTTATCCACTTTGGGTTCGAGCTTATCAACCTGAAACTTTTTCACATAAGCGTCGCAGCCCCAAACCTTTAAGAAATGACAGCTTAGGTTTCTCTAAACCATAGTTCATACGGTGTCATCTCAACGGAATTACGTGGTGCCCCATTTAATGTGAATGTGGTTGTCTCTAATGCCTAACCCATAAACGATAGTGGTAATTCGATAATAGACATCATTGTACACACCATATCCAATAGGGTGCAACTATGATGTTCGGACACACCATCAAACTATGGTGTTCCAGGCGGTATTAATTGTGAAACAATTTCCACAATGTCTTAATTGCGTGCCAAAGCTCGTAACTCAGATACTCATTTCTATGATCATATCATAGACATTTTATCCTCTTGTCACGATGATCTTCAACTTCACTTTGAAATTACTTGAACCATTCAATAATTCAGACTTGTGTTTCATCAAGTAAATATACTCAACATCTACTCGAATCATCTATGAAGTAAGAACATAACGATATTCACTGCATGCCTCAGCACTCATTGGACTGCACACATCAAAATGTGTTACTTCCAACAAGTTGCTATCTTGTTCCATCTTACTGAAAACGAGGCTTTTCAGTCATCTTGCCCATGTGGTATGATTTGCATATCTCAACTGATTCAAAATCAAGTGAGTCCAAACGATCCATCTGCATGGAGTTTCTTCATGCGTATACACCAATAGACATGGTTTGCATGTCTCAAACTTTTCAAAAACGAGTGAGTCCAAAGATCCATCAATATGGAGTTTCTTCATGCGTTTTATACCAATATGACTTACATGGCAGTGCCACAAGTAAGTGGTACTATCATTACTATCTTATATCTTTTGGCATGAAAATGTGTATCACTACGATCGAGATTCAATAAACCATTCCTTTAGGTGCAAGACCATTGAAGGTATATATTATTCAAATAAATAGAGTAACCATTATTCTCCTTAAATGAATAACCGTATTGCGATAGACATAATCCAATCATGTCTATGCTCAATGCAAACACCAAATGACAATTATTCAGGTTTAATACTAATCTTGATGGTAGAGGGAGCGTGCGATGTTTGATCACATCAAACTTGGAAATACTTCCAACACATATCGTCAGCTCACCTTTAGCTAGTCTCCGTTTATTCCGTAGCTCTTTTATTTCGAGTTACTAACACTTAGCAACCAAACCGGTATCTAATACCCTGGTGCTACTAGGAGTACTAGTAAAGTACACATTAACATAATGTATATCCAATATACTTCTATCGACCTTGCCAGCCTTCTCATCTACCAAGTATCTAGGGTAATTCCGCTCTAGTGACTATTCCCCTTATCACAGAAGCACTTAGTCTCGGGTTTGGGTTCAACCTTGGGTTTCTTCACTGGAGCAGCAGCTGATTTGCCGTTTCATGAAGTATCCCTTCTTTCCCTTGCCCTTCTTGAAACTAGTGGTTTCACCAACCATCAACAATTGATGCTCCTTGATTTCTACTTTCGCGGTGTCAAACATCGTGAATACCTCAAGGATCATCATATCTATCCCTGATATGTTATAGTTCATCACGAAGCTCTAGCAGCTTGGTGGCAATGACTTTGGAGAAACATCACTATCTCATCTGGAAGATCAACTCCCACTCGATTCAAGTGATTGTTGCACTTAGACAATCTGAGCACAAGCTCAACGATTGAGCTTTTCTCCCTTAGTTTGCAGGTTAAGAAAATCGTCAGAGGTCTCATACCTCTTGATGTGGACACGAGCCTGAAATCCCAATTTCAGCCCTCGAAACATCTCATATGTTCCACGACATTTCGAAAACGTCTTTGGTGCCTCAACTCTAAACCGTTTAACTGAACTATCACGTAGTTATCAAAACGTGTATGTCTGATGTTCACAACATCCACAGACGACGTTTGGGGTTCAGCACACTGAGCGGTGCATTAAGAACATAAGCTTTCTATTGTCCTCATAATCGCTACTGTCAACTTTCAACTATATTTTCTCTAGGAACATATCTAAACAGTGGAACTAAAGCGCGAGCTGACGACATAATTTGCAAAGATCTTTTGACTATGTTCAGCATAATTAAGTTCATCTTATGAACTCCCACTCATATAGACATCCCTCTAGTCATCTAAGTGATTACATGATCCGAGTCAACTAGGCCGTGTTCGATCATCACGTGAGACGGACTAGTCATCATCGGTGAACATCTTCATGTTTATCGTATCTACTATACGACTCATGCTCGACCTTTCGATCTATTGTGTTCTGAGGCCATGTCTGTACATGCTAGGCTCATCAAGTCAACCTAAGTGTTTCGCGTGTGTAAATCTGGCTTACACCCGTTGTATGTGAACGTAAGAATCTATCACACCCGATCATCACGTGGTGCATCAAAACGACGAACTTTTGCAACGGTGCACAGTTAGGGGGAACACTTTCTTGAAATTTTAATGAGGGATCATCTTATTTACTACAGTCATTCTAAGCAAATAAGATGCATAAATATGATAGACATCACATGCAATCAAATAGTGACATGATATGGCCAATGTCATTTTGCTCCTTTTGATCTCCATCTTAGGGGCTCCATGATCATCATCGTCACCGGCATGACACCATGATCTCCATCATCATGATCTCCATCATCGTGTCTCCATGAAGTTGTCTCGCCAACTTATTACTTCTACTACTATGGCTACCGGTTAGCAATAAAGTAAAGTAATTACATGGCGTTGTTCAATGACACGCAGGTCATACAATAAATAAAGACAACTCCTATGGCTCCTTTCGGTTGTCATACTCATCGACATGCAAGTCGTGATTCCTATTACAAGAACATGATCAATCTCATACATCACATATCATTCATCACATTCTTCTTGGCCATATCACATCACATAGCATACCCTGCAAAAACAAGTTAGACGTCCTCTAATTGTTGTTTGCATGTTTTACGTGGTTGCTATGGGTTTCTAGCAAGAACGTTTCTTACCTACGCAAAAACCACAACGTGATATGTCAATTGCTATTTACCCTTCATAAGGACCCTTTTCATTGAATCTGATCCGACTAAAGTGGGAGAGACTGGCACCCGCTAGCCACCTTATGCAACAAGTGCATGTCAATCGGTGGAACCTGTCTCACGTAAGAGTACGTGTAAGGTCGTTCCGGGCCGCTTCATCCCACGATGCCGCCAAATCAAGATTGGACTAGTAACGGTAAGCATATTGAACAACATCAACGCCCACAACTACTTTGTGTTCTACTCGTGCAAAGAATCTACGCAATAGACCTAGCTCATGATGCCACTGTTAGGGAACGTAGCAGAAATTCAAAATTTTCCTACGTGTCACCAAGATCTATCTATGGAGAAACCAGAAACAAGGGGAAGGAGAGTGCATCCACATACCCTTGTAGATCGCTAAGCGGAAGCGTTCATGAGAACGAGGTTGAAGGAGTCGTACTCGTCGTGATCCAAATCACCGGAGATCCTAGTGCCGAACGGACGGCACCTCCGCGTTCAACACACGTACAACCTGGTGACGTCTCCCATGCCTTGATCCAGCAAGGAGAGAGGGAGAGGTTGAGGAAGACTCCATCCAGCAGCAGCACAACAGTGTGGTGGTGGTGGAGGAGCGTGGCAATCCTGCAGGGCTTCGCCAAGCACCGCGGGAGAGGAGAAGGGAGAGAGGTAGGGCTGCGCCAGGGAGAGGTCAAAACTCATGTGTTGGCAGCCCTCAAGACCTCAACTATATATAGGGGAGAGGGAGGGGGTGCGCCCCCTCTAGGGTTTCCACCCCAAGGGGTGCGGCAGCCCCAATCCCATCTAAGGGTGGCGGCCAAGGGGGGAAGAGGGGAAACTTGCCCCCCAAGTTAGGTGGAAGCACCCCCTCCCCAAACCCTAGGCGCCTTGGGCCCTTGTGGCGGGTGCACTAGCCCACCTGGGGCTGGTCCCCTCCCACACTTGGCCCATGCAGCCCTCCGGGGATGGTGGCCCCACTTGGTGGACCCCCGGGACCCTCCCGGTGGTCCCGGTACGTTACCGATAAAACCCGAAACTTTTCCGGTGACCAAAACAGGACTTCCCATATATAAATCTTTACCTCCGGACCATTCTGGAACTCCTCGTGATGTCCGGGATCTCATCCGGGACTCCGAACAACATTCGGTAACCACATAGAAACTTCCTTTATAACCCTTGCATCATCGAACCTTAAGGGTGTAGACCCTACGGGTTCGGGAACCATGCAGACATGACCGAGACGTTCTCCGGTCAATAACCAACAGCGGGATCTGGATACCCATGTTGACTCCCACATGTTCCATGATGATCTCATCGGATGAACCACGATGTCAAGGACTCAATCGATCCCGTATACAATTCCCTTTGTCTAGCGATATTGTACTTGCCCGAGATTCGATCGTCGGTATGCCGATACCTTGTTCAATCTCGTTACCAGCAAGTCTCTTTACTCGTTCCGTAACACATCATCCCGTGATCAACCCCTTGGTCACATTGTGCACATTATTATGATGTCCTACCAAGTGGGCCCAGAGATACCTCTCCGTTTACCGGAGTGACAAATCCCATTCTCGATTCGTGCCAACCCAACAGACAGTTTCGGAGATACCTGTAGTGCACCTTTATAGCCACCCAGTTACATTGTGACGTTTGGTACACCCAAAGCATTCCTACGGTATCCGGGAGTTGCACAATCTCATGGTCTAAGGAAATGATACTTGACATTAGAAAAGCTTTAGCATACGAACTACACGATCTTTGTGCTAGGCTTAGGATTGGGTCTTGTCCATCACATCATTCTCCTAATGATGTGATCCCGTTATCAATGACATCCAATGTCCATGGTCAGGAAACCGTAACCATCTATTGATCAACGAGCTAGTCAACTAGAGGCTTACTAGGGACATGGTGTGTCTATGTATCCACACATGTATCTGAGTTTCCTATCAATACAATTATAGCATGGATAATAAATGATTATCATGAACAAGGAAATATAATAATAACTAATTTATTATTGCCTCTAGGGCATATTTCCAACAGTATGCTCAATCCCTTAGTGCAAAAGAATGTCACGTTATATTGCCCCTTGTGATAGCAACCTTTATTATGCAGTTTGTCGCTTTTATTCTTTGCCATCACAAGTTTGTACAATGCTCAATTTTCTCTTACACTAAATGATCTAACACTTTTAGAAGCATTTTGTATTACCTTATTGCACCGATGACAACTTACTTGAAGGATCTTACTCAGTCCTTAGGTAGGTATGGTGGATTCTCGAAAATAAGATTTGGGTTTAAGGGTTTTCAGATGCACAAGTAGTATCTCTACTTGCTGCGGAATTTTTGGCTAGCAAAGATGGGGGGACGCACCAAATGTTGAAGGATCTATGACAATGTAACTTCTATGTGAATATGAACAAACATAAATAATTATGTTCTCTTCCTTGTCCAGTGTCAACAATTTTGGCATATAATATTTTGATGGGGGCTCACAATCACAAAAGATTTCTAAGATAGTGTATTTTCATGTGAATCTTCTCTTCCCTTATTAATTCTTTCATGAATTGCATCGTTGACCAATGATATGTTTGTCAATCTCCAATAAAATTTTCTACTTATACTTTTCCTTATATGATGTCATTACTTACCATAAGATTAGGATATGATCTTTTTCATTTATTTGCTTTCTTTTCATTGAAGCATGAAAGTAAGGAAAACAAAACTCAAACTAAACTTTATTATATATATATCTTGCACATGATTACAAAGATAGATCACTAAGAAAACTCTCGAAAAGAAAGGATCGAACCAAACTTTTATTCATGTAAAGCAGAAGATAACTATGGATTGAACTAAGATAAGTAAAGGCAAAAGATAGTGGAGGTGATACGATACCGGGCACCTCCCCCAAGCTTGGCACAAGCCAAGGGTAGTGCCCATGCCCGATACTCAGTTTTCTTTTAGTGATGAAGAAGGAGGTGGTGGTGATGAAGTAGCGGTCTTGTACTCGGGTTTCCATGGCAGAGGCTCACCATTATAAGAGGAGGAGTGAGTCTCTCGGGTCCTGCAACTGGAATCCAAACTCATACCTTTAAACCTCACCTCATATTCAAAGACTTGGTTTTGAAGGTCGTAGATCTAGCTCTGGAGGAAGTTTATTTTCTTGTTGAAGGAGAAGACGATGTCCTTCATGGACTTGCCATCCACGTTGAGATCACGGGTGTAGTCCACGATCATGAGGTGACTGGCATTGAGTCCACGTTCCACCATCCCCTTTCACTGAAAGGCTTCCTGCTCCATAGCTTCAAGCCTAGCTTCCATGAATCCAATCCCCTGGGTCCTTGCACATCGCGGATGTGGAGCACCCCCTCACGCATCTGGATAGCTTGAGGGTGCTGCATCACCTCCCGCAAATATGGGTTGATGACATTGTCGAAGAACTTGTCCTTCGAGGAGCTTGAAGAGGCCATGGTGGATTAGATCTATCAGAAAACAACAAGGAAAAGAAAATAGGAGATTTCTCCGTGATACGAAGGTCAATAGGCTCGGCGGGTATATCAAGATTTTTTTATCTCGGGAAACAAGCAAAGGGAAGAAAAACGGAGTGTGGAAGGTACCCGAGGTGGGCATAACCCACTTGGGCGCGCCTGGCACCCAGGCGCGCCCTGGTGTCTTGTGCCCACCCGGGGTGCCTTCCTGGGTGTTTCTTATTTTCCAAAAAAATTTATATTCCAAAACTAAATATTTTTGCGGATTTTTCGGAGTCTGTTTACTTACCGTATCACGTACCTCCTCTTTTTCATGATTTGGAGTGTTCCGTAAGGTTTCCTCTATGTGTTCCGCCGGTGTCATAGTTTGGATAATATTGCTTATAACATTAATTGGCATACCTTAGATATAATGTTTTATTCGTTGCCCATTAAAAACCTTCGGGTTAGTACCTTCGGCATTATTTATTTTGATGGCTCCAGATCGATAAACCTCCTCGATAACATAGGGTCCTTCCCATTTAGAGAGGAGTTTTCCTGCAAAGAATCTGAAATGAGAGTTGTACAAAAGAACATATTCTCCAACTTTGAACTCACGCTTTTGGATTCTTTTATCGTGCCATCTTTTAACTTTTTCTTTAAATAACTGCGCATTTTCATAAGCTGGGGTTCTCCATTATCTAATGAGCTAATATCAAATAACCTCTTCTCACCAGCAAGTTTGAAATCATAGTTGAGTTCTTTAATTTCCCAGTAAGCTTTATGTTCTAACTCAAGAGGCAAATGACAAGCTTTTCCATAAACCATTTTATAAGGAGACATACTCATAGGATTTTTATAAGATGTTCTATAAGCCCAAAGTGCATCATCTAATTTCTTAGACCAATTCTTCCGGGACTTATTGACAGTCTTTTGCAAAATAAATTTTAATTCTCTATTACTAAGTTCAACTTGACCACTAGACTGAGGATGATAGGGTGATGCAATTCTATGGTTAACATCATACTTAGCAAACATTTTATGGAAAGCACCATGAATAAAGTGTGAACCACCATCAGTCATAATTATCTAGGGACTCCAAACCTTGGGAAAATAACTTCTTTAAGCATTTTAATAGAGGTGTTGTGATCGGCACTACTAGTTGGAATAGCTTCTACCCACTTAGTAACATAATCAACAGCAACCAAAATACGAGTATACCCATTCACTACTAGGGAAAAGCCTAGCAGCAGCGCGGGTTTTGGCCCTCTCAGTAGCGCGGGTACCGGCGCTACAGCTAACGTATAGCAGTAGCGCCTGTTGACCCATGCTACTGCTACACATGAATAGCGACAGCGCTCTTTGGAAAAGGGCGCTACTGATATTATCTGCAGCGCTGTTTACAGGGAAGCGCAACTGGTAAGGCGGCGCTACTGCTAAATTTTCCCCCTCGCTACTACTAGTTTTATTAGTTTTTTTCCTGCATAGTTGTTTTTTATTTGTTTTGTATTTGAATAGGCTTTATACAATAATCTTTAGCATATCATCCACATACAAATGTAATCATAGAATATACATACAATTAGTATCATCAAATCATGTCATAATCATAATCATCATCCAACACAAAGTGGTCTCTCATCATCAATCTCGAAAATAGCGATACAAGTCTCGATTACTTGCAAATACATCGTCATCCATCTAAACAATGATATACGCGAGAATAACTATCACTTTGAGTACATGAGTTCGTATCCCTCTCTCGTATTAGCGTGAACATAAACTAACTACTGCGTGTTGCTCGGAAACCGAAAACCGGTACACCTGGGCCTGACACTCCGGCCACTTGTCGTATATATACTCCTGGCGTAGCACTTCTTCTCCATCTATGATCTATGCACCTGCATCGTCACATGAGTCGATGTTATGCAACATATATAGTTGAGCAACAGAAAGAGAGAGACTTGGCAAAAATAGAAATAACATATCATAAGCATAAATAACAAAGTTCATCGTACCCAAAATGCCCTAACTAGAGTGATTTTCGCTAGTCGAGGAGGAGGACGGTTTAATTACATCACAAATAAAGCTTCACCGTGCATAACTCAAAGTTTTGTCATAAAAGAAAGTATGGACTAAACGGACACATTGTCATATATCGACAATCACTCCATCATGTCGTGCCATCCATCCATGCCAGGGAGATAGTCATCGAGCTTAGTGAAAGGCTTCATGTCGAGACGCTGAGAGGCTATCCATGTTCGGACGTCTTCCCGCGACATTTGTCCTTCTGCATGGAACATCCTTGTTTTTCCGATGACCTCATTCATGATGATTTGGGCAAGTTCGCGCTGGATGTTATAGAACTCAGCTCGAAGTCGATGATCCTCGATATCTCCTATGTCCTTTGCCCATTGCAGAATATGGCATCGCCAGATCTAGGTGACATGTGAAGGTTCTGGTGATCCCGTCTGTACTCCAGCATGTGGTGTAGGACATAGAATCCATCATTAAGAGAATCGTTCGGTTGCTGGATGCAGCAGAAGTCGGTCTTATGGCTGAAGGCGGCCCTGCCGCCCCTTCTCTTCTTGTCCCTAACCTCTCCACCCCTTGCTTGGTAGTAAAACATAGCACTGCCGAGAAAATCTTTGATGTGGGTGTAATCCTTTTTGTGAATGTTCTTCGATGAGTCCAAGTAAAGAGCGTGGGAGAATCGGGGGTAGAGGATGATGAGGACGGCGCACCCGCCGCTGCGCAAAATAAGTACACCTCAAATTAATTAGCCTCCACCATGCAAATGAATTATTGAAATCGAAGGAAGGATAGCAGCGCGGATGACTTACACGGGATTATAAGGCACGAGAATCGCCTCCTTGTCCTTATTGGCGAGCATGAAACTGACGATGTAATCCCTCGCGTATTCATGCTACTCTGCACAGACTCCCAAGAAGCCCTCGTGCATGTAGTATGGGTCAGCGACACAGATATGACGTATCTGCTCAACCCCAATGATGTAGTTCATGTGCAAGGCATAAAGGCGGACAAACGTAAAATCCAGCTTCTTCACGTGAAACATGTCGAATATGTAATCGAATCGGAGGAAGAACTTATCCGGGGGGAAGCTGTCGACGTACGACATTTGCCGCGGAACGTTAACCACATAGAGTGGGTATCCTGTATCTTTCGAGGCGATGAGGCCGTTCTTTACCCGCAGCACATCATCATGAAGTCTCCTTAGATCGCCGAATCTGGCCCGTAGCGCTATTTCAGGTAGGATTGGTTAACCGGGGATATGCCATTTATCCGCATCGGGGATATCTACACGGTCCTGAAGCCGAGGCTGCTGAGGCGGCTGGATCATAGAATCAGCTTTTTTGCCTTTCCTCGCTCTCTTCCTAGACTTCTTTACTACCGGAAGGTCGTCAATAATACGTTGAGACGGTAATTCAGGCACCGACTCATGACGCTCAAACCCTGAGGAGGCGCTAGTATAGACATACTGTTCAGCGCCATCGTCATCCTCATCCTCATCCATGGCGACGTCATCAGCGACTAATGGAGTCACCTGCTTACCCCGTCCGCTATCACCCAACCCAACACCCGACGCTAATTGGGTAGGTGGGGTGTTGATGTTCATACCTTGCTGAGGCTGCGTGCTCGTGGGTGTGCTCCCGGCCGCTAATATGGTGCACGAGGTTTCGTCGGCCTGCAAAGAAAAGTCTGCGACGTGAGACATCCGAAAGGCAATGAAAATGGGAGATTATACATTTATATTGAAGGGGGCCGGTGTGACAGATATCGTGAGGGCGTCGAGCTCAGCCAAAGAGGAGGCACCACCGAGCACGTCCGGTGCGGGAGCCGGTGCAGGAGTCAGTGCGGGAGCAGGTGCGGGAGCCGGTGCGGGAGCAGGCGCGAGAACCGGTGCTGGAGCAGGTACGGGAGCCGGTGCGGGAGCAGGTGCTCCCAAGAAGTCAGCAAGGAGAAAGTCCTCTGCATTTTTTATGGATTTTGCCTTGTCCAAGTGAAAACGCCCGTCACCAAGTTAGTAGATATATCTGCAATCGCCTGTTTTGCGGCAGCTACCGCTGTTGCGACTGTCTGAGATGATTTCTTCTCAACCGCAATCTCAACCTTCTTGTCGATGTTTTCTTCAGTTAACCTCCGTCTTTCCTTTCTCTCCTCCGTGGTCTCACGGTAGTACTTCTTCCACGTGGCTCCGTCTCCGACACCGTGCACGCGTCCATACGACGGTCGAGTATCCACCGGTTGTTGTTTCAATATGTTCAATGCCCGGTTGAATGGAGTGTCCCACTTGGGCCTCGCCAATGCCTCAGATGGCGAGTCGCTTTCGGCTGCAATCCGGTGCTGCTCTCTCTGCAAAAGGCACAAGGATCGTTTACAAATATGACTAACGTGTGCAGTCAAATTGATCAGAAACTAAAATTGCCAGCAGTCTCATGAACTCCGTAATGACCGGTGTTGTCTCGTAAACCTTCTTCACTGGGTCCCAACGGTGCCTTGCCCTCAGGACGTCACGCTCCTGTGGGGCGGTGAAATCCGCCAAGGGGTTTGGGATGCCCAGACTCGCGGCTTCTACGTCCTCCTTGGCCCATTAGGACCTCTTTTCGCCGTAACCACGGCTTCCGAGGTGGTGGCTCCCAATGTTCCTCTTTTGATGCCCCTTCATGTACTTAGACTTTTTTTTGGCAGCTTCGGCCTCGCAAGCCTCCTTCAATATTTGAAACTGCTCTTCCGTGATTTTCGGATTATCCTTTACAATCTCGGAGTAGGGTTCCCCGTCGTTGATCTTTGCTTTCACTCGATTTTTCCAGGCGGCCAACGCGTCGCTAAACTTGGTCATGGCGTGCTTGTTTATCTTCTTCATTGCCAGGTCCTCGTCTGGATCTTCATAATCCTTCTCATTCCGGCCCGAGAACAAGAATATCTGGTGAAACTTCTTTAGGAGGGAGCTCCTCATATTTTCTATCTTCTGTAGTTTCTCATCGTTGATGGTGGCGGTTGTCCGTATGATGCAGCTTATTTGATTGCCGTAGCAGCGGCGCGCTTCCTCGGGCGCCTTTGGCTCAAAATTGCCGTCGTCCACCTCCGTGACCACAAGTCTAGTAGTCTTGAGTTTGTTAGGAACCTGTTGCCTCTTTGCTTTCGGTTCTACATCGGCTCCGCTCCCCGAGGCAGCACCGGTCTCAGCGCCGATCTCGATGCCGGTCTGAATCTCAGCGCCGGTCTCAGTCTCAGCACCGGTCTACGTGTCAGTCTTAGTCCCCGATGCCACCGGTGGGCCCAGCAACAACTCTGTTGATTGTCGGTAAGGCTAAAAAATTCGGCTGCCGCCCGGTAGACGTCATCGCAATCACCAGAACCCTGTCCTTCATCGTTGCTAGCCATGTTTCCTATGATTAAATCTAGTCAATTAATTCTAGACCTAATAAAATGAATAATGACAAAAAAAGGACTATTGTTTTGCAGGAATGTTGACTCCTTCCCGGTGCGGCAAATCCCGGTCACTCGATATGTCCTAGTTTGTAGCACAAGTCATGCCGAAGTTCACGGAAAATTTCGGCATGACCTTTGCTAAAAAGTGGACAAATCGAGAACCTGAAATTTGCCGGAACAGAAATGAATCAACATTCCGGCAAAACATAAGCCACTCAGCATCATTCCTTGGAAACAACAAAGCCACTTGGGCACAATCGAACAACTTCAATGAAAAGATATAACATGAGCAAACACTATTGAGGAATTTGCATATAACATGGCCACTTCGATGAAAAGATATAATCAACAATAATGGAATATGCAAATGAACATCAATGGCATATATCATTTAAAAAAAATCTTGTTTTTTGTTTACATAGCAACAATTAGTTTGACTAAGTTTTTGAAAAGAAAAACAATTCTATTTTTTGTTTATAGCTAAATGCCATAGCTACCGTTTTTATTTTATTTATAGATAATACTTTTGTTTTTTGTCTAAAGCTAAAAGTCTAGGAACTACATTTTCTCTAACCCTTTTGACCTCACCAAAATTTCCATAGCAAGACCTTAGTACCTACACCCAATTTCTTCAAAAATATTCAGGTCCATAGTCCAAATAATTCAAATTTCATTTGAATGAAATTTGGAACAAATTCAGGTCCGTAGTCAAAATATTTTTTTATAGCTAAGTGTTTTTTGTTTATACCCTCTGTTAATTTAAATCGAAATGCTACTATTATTTATATACCCTCTATTAGTTTAAAGCTAAATGGAATTACTGTTTAGGAATTTTCATAAAAATTGCGCTAGCTAATTTCCTAAAAAAAATTGCTAATCATTTTTCCTAAATGCTATAAAATGCCTACTGCCCTAAAAAAATCTAGGGTTCATATGAACACCTAGGGTTCATATGAACATCAACACAGTATCAACATATATATAATTGCCCTAGTAGAGAGAAATAGGAGGGTAGGGGACAGGAGAGGCATAGCCTTACGGTCGGCGGCGAGGGCGGGCTCTGGCTCGGGCAGCGGCGGATGAGGTCGAGGGCGGCGACGGTGAGCTCGAGGGAGGTGACAGTGAGGTCGACGATGGCCTCGGGCGGCGGCTATGAGGTCGAGGGGGCGGCCTCGGGCGGCGGCGGTGTGGTCGAAGGCGGCGGGCGGCGGCGGTGTGGTCGAAGCCTGCCTCGGGCGGTGGCGGTGTGGTCGAAGGCGGCCTCGAGCAATGGCGGCGATGGAGCAGTTGGGGGACAGGGGGAGTAGAGAGAGGGGGGGAAGGACTTAGCGAAATTTTGAGCCCGGGCCGCCGGGATTTGAGTCAAACTAGCAGTAGCGCGTTTTGTCGAAACGCGCTATAGCTAAGATAGCTATAGCGTGTTCCAGGGAAACGCGGTACGGCTATCCCTTTCTGTTTTCTTTTTCTTTTTCTTTTGTCTTCTTTACATTTTCTTTTTTCATTTCTCCTTTTTCTATTTCTTTAATTTTCATTTACTTTTCTACTTATTTTTCTATTTATTTTATTTTACATAGCAGTAGCGCTCTACAGCAGAAACGCGCTGCTACAATGTTTTTAGCAGTAGCGTGCTTTTGGGAGAACCGCTACTACTATTCCTAGCCTACCGGCACTAGTGAGGGAATTTTAGTAGTAGCGCTTTTCTGTGAAGACGCGCTACTGCTAAAATAATGGTTGTAGCGTGGTTTTGCAACAAGCGCTACTACTAAGTAGCGCTAGCGCCGAGTTTTGACCAACGCTACTGCTATACCTCTGTGTATAGCATTTTCCCTAGTAGTGATTGGAGGAAGCAAAAGGTCACATGTAATCAAATCCCCAAACATCAAATGGTTCAACTGCAAGTGAATAATTCATAGGAATTTCTATTCTTTGACATTCATCACAAGATAAGATGAACTTCCGAGCATCCTTGAAGAGAGTAGGCCAATAAAACCCAGATTGCAAGACCTTGTGAGCAGTTCTGTCTCCCGCATGATGTCCTCCATAAGCTTCGGAGTGACATTTCTGTAGGATTTGTCCCTGTTCATGCTCAGGTACACAACATCTAATAATACCATCTACTCCTTCTTTATAAACATGTGGGTCATCCCAAAAGTAATGTCTTAAATCATAGAAGAATTTTTTTCTTTTGTTGGTATGTGAAACTAGGGGGTATGTATTTAGCAACAATATAATTAGCAAGACTGTTCTGTTTTTGACAGATTCTGTTTTCTATGTGTTTTTTTTGCTTATTTTGATGAATCTATGAGTAGTATCCGAGGGCATGAACCATGAAGAAGTTGGAATACAGTAGATACAACACCAATATAAATTTAGAATGAGTTCACAACAGTGCCTAAGTGGTGATTTGCTTTATATACTAACGGAGCTTACAAGTTTTCTGTTGAGTTTTGTGTTGTGAAGTTTTCATGTTTCGGGTAAAGATTCGATGGACTATGGAAAAGTGGCAAGAGCCTAAGCTTGGGGATGCCCAAGGCACCCGAAGGTAATATTCAAGGACAACCAAGAGCCTAAGCTTGGGGATGCCCCGGATGGCATCCCCTCTTTCGTCTTCGTCCATCGTTAACTTTACTTTGAGCTATATTTTTATTCACCACATGATATGTGTTTTTCTTGGAGCATCATTTAATTTTATTAGGATTTTCTTGCTGTTTGAATAAAGTATTAAGATCTGAAATTCTTAAATGTTAGAGAGTCTTCACATAGTCACATAATTATTCGACTACTCATTGATCTTCACTTATATCTTTTGGAGTAGTTTGTCATTTGCTCTAGTTCTTCACTTATATATTTTTAGAGCACGACAGTGGTTTTATTTTGAAAAAAATGATGAACTCTCATGCTTCACTTATATTATTTTGAGAGTCTGTAAACAACATGTTAATTTGCTTTGGTTATGAATTTAGTCCTAATATGATGGGAATCCAAGAGGGATATAGTAAAAACTTTCATATAAAGAGCATTGAACATTATGAGAAGTTTGATTCCTTGCATATTGTTTTGAGATATAAAGATGGTGATATTAGAGTCATGCTAGTGATTAGTTGTGGATTGGTAGAAATACTTGTGTTAAAGTTTGTGACTCTAGTAGCATGCACGTATGGTGAACTGTTATGTGATGAAGTCGGAGCATGATTTGTTTATTGATTGTCTTCCTTATGAGTGGCGGTCGGGGATGAGCGATGGTCTTGTCCTACCAATCTTTCCCGTAGGAGCATGCATGTAGTACTTTATTTCAATGACTAATATATTTTTGCAATAAGTATGTGAGTTCTTTATGACTAATGTGAGTCCATGGATTATACGCACTCTCACCGTTCCACCATTGCTAGCCTCTCTAGTACCGCGCAACTTTCACCGATGCATTACACCCACCATATACCTTCCTCACAACATCCACCATACCTACCTATTATGGCATTTCCATAGCCATTCCGAGATATATTGCCATGCAACTTTCCACCGTTCCGTTTATTATGACACGCTTCATCATTGACATATTGCTTTGCATGATCATGTAGTTGACATAGTATTTGTGGCAAAGCCACCATTCATAATTTTTATACATGTCACTCTTGATTCATTGCACATCCTGGTACACCACCAGAGCCATTCATATAGAGTCATATTTTGTTCTAAGTATCGAGTTGTAATTCTTGAGTTGTAAGTAAATAAAAAGTGTGATGATCTTCATTATTAGAGCATTGTCCCAGTGAGGAAAGGATGATGGAGACTATGATTCTCCCACAAGTCGGGATGAGACTCCGGAGGAAAAATAAATAAATAAATAAATAAAGAGGCCAAGAAAGAGAGATCCCAAAAAAATGAGAGAAAACGAGAGAAGGGGCAATGCTACTATCCTTTTTGCAAACTTGTGCTTCAAAGTAGCACCATGATGTTCATGATAGAGAGTCTCTTATGTTGTCACTTTCATATACTAGTGGGAAATTTTCATTATAGAACTTGGCTTGTATATTCCAATGATGGGCTTCCTCAAATTGCCCTAGGTCTTAGTGAGCAAACGAGTTGGATGCACACCCACTTAGTTTCTTTTTGAGCTTTCATAAACTTATAGCCTAGTGCATTCATTGCATGGCAATCCCTACTCACTCACATTGATATCTATTGATGGGCATCTCCATAGCCCGTTGATACGCCTAGTTAATGTGGGACTATCTCCTTCCTTCTGTCTTCTCCACAACCACCATATTCTATTCCACCTATAGTGCTATGTCCATGGCTCATGCTCATGTGTTGCGTGAAAGTTGAAAAGGTTTGAGAACATCAAAAGTATGGAACAATTGCTTGGCTTGTCATCGGGGTTGTGCATGATTTGAATATTTTGTGTGATGAAGATGGAGCATAGCCAGACTATATGATTTTGTAGGGATTATTTCCTTTGGCCATGTTATTTTGAGAAGACATGTGCTTTATTAGTATGCTTGAAATATTTTTTTGGGCCATTTGCATTTCTGCCCCTAACTCGAACCACCTACTCAGATTTGCCCCTAATTTCAAAGCATGCTCAAATTTGCCCCTCTGCCGTTAAGTCACTACTCAGAAATGCCCTTCCGTCCAGTCAAAGGCCTTTGACCATCAAAGGCCCATGTGTACTGTAGCAGACGGAAAGTGCTACAGTATTGGACGGAAAGTGCTACAGTACTGTACGAAAGGGCATTTCTGAGTAGTGACTTAACGGCGGAGGGGCAAATTTGAGCATGCTTCAAAATTAGGGGCAAATCTGAGTAGTGGGTTCGAGTTAGGGGCACAGATGTAAATGTCCCTATTTTTTATGTCAATATTAAACTCTTATTTTCAATCTTATGGATCTGAATATTCTTGCCACAATAGAGAAGATTACATTGATAAATATGTTAGGTAGCATTCCACATCAAAAATTCTGTTTTTATCATTTACCTACTCAAGGACGAGCAGGAATTAAGCTTGGGGATGCTTGATACATCTCCAACGTATATATATTTTTTTTTATTGTTCCATGCTATTATATTATCCATCTTGGATGTTTTATATGCATTTATATGCTATTTTATATTATTTTTGGGACTAACCTATTAACCTAGAGCCTAGTGCCAGTTTCTGTTTTTTCCTTGTTTTTGAGTTTTATAGAAAAGGAATACCAAATGGAGTCCAAACGAGTTGAAACTTTACGACGACTTTTTATGGACCAAAATAAGCCCACGGAGTATCAGAGATGGACCAGAGGAGACACAAGGCATCCACAAGGGTGGAGGGCGCCCCCACCCCTAGGGCACGCCCCTGCCTCGTCATCGCCTCGTGGGCCCCCTTGACTTGTCCCCGTCGCCAACACCTTCTATGAACCACAATACCTCCAAAAATAAACCTATATCGGAAGTTCTGTCGCCGCAAGCCTCTATAGCCATGAAAAACAAATTGGGAAAGGATTTTCTTGAGATTTTCAAAGGCAGAATGGGAACAGTGAAACCAATTTTCTTGGGTAATGACATCCTTTCAATAATCCCTAGGGTACAGGGACTGGATGTTCTCACTAAGCCTTTTGAGGTCAAGGAAATTGAGCAGGTTATCAAGGAATTGCCCATTGACAAGGCCCCTAGACCTGATGGATTTAATGGTCTTTTATGAAAAAATGTTGGCCAATCATTTCTGGTGACTTTATTACTTTAGTTAATGAGTTTCATGCTGGAACTGCTCAACTAGAAAATCTCAGTGAGGCATACATAACTCTGATCCCCAAGAAGTTGTCTCCTGAAACTGCTGGTGATTTTAGGCCAATTTCCTTAACAAGTGTGGGGTTGAAGTTCCTCGCCAAACTTGCTACAAACAGGTTTCAGGATGAAATAACTAAATGTGTTCATAAGAATCAATACGGTTTTATCAAATCAAGATCCATTTAGGATTGCATCGCATGAACTTTTCAGTACATTGATCAGTGCAATCAGTCGAAACAGCCAATCATGTTACTCAAGTTGGATTTTGAGAAAGCGTTTGATTCAAAATAGCATGAGGCAATTATAAAGATCATGGTGGCAAAGGGATTTGATAATAAATGGATATCCTGGATACAACAATTGTTGTCCTCTGCAACCTCATCAATCCTGCTCAATGGGGTTCCAGGTAATCATTTTAAGTGTAAGTGTGGGGTAAAGCAAGGTGATCCTATCTCACCTTTGCTATTTGTGATTGCTGCTGATCTATTACAGACTATGATTAATGATCATCTCAGTAAAGGACTTCTTTCCTTACCCCTAGTAACTCATGATCCTGACTACCCAGTGGTTCAGTATGCTCATGATACTCTGTTGTTTGTGTCTGCTGAGTCAGTTCAGTTGGAGGTGCTCAAATCTGTTCTGGACTCTTTCTCCCTTGCAACTGGTTTGCAGATTAATTACCACAAATCTTCAATGTACCCAATTAATGTGGATGCCACTTCTGCCAATGCTCTTGCTGCTCAATTTGTGTGCCAACTGGGGGTGATGCCATTCACATATCTGGGTTTGCCTGTGGGCACCACTAGGCCCTAAATTGTGGATCTACTTCCACTTGTTGACTGCATGGAAAGAAGATTGACTGCTAGCTCATGGTTTCTGCCCCAAGGTAGCAGATTGCAGTTGGTCAATTCTGTTATCTCCTCACTGCCAATCTTCTTCCTTTGTAGTTTATCAATTCCACAAGGGATTTTAAAACAACTGGAAAGAATACAAAGACAATGCCTTTGGAGAAAGTATGGCCAGGAAAAAGGGATTTCTCTGGCTGCCTGGCCCTTGGTCTATAGACCCAAACTAAAGGGTGGGCTTGGCATACTCAACCTTGGTCTGCAGAATGAAGCTTTGTTAATGAAATTCCTCAATAAGTTCTATAACAAAGTAGATGTGCCATGGGTTCATTTGATCTGGGACAGTTATTATTATCAGAGGGTTCCACATGACACTGCTCTGTGTGGCTCCTTTTGGTGGAGGGACATATGTAAGCTAATGGACAATTTCAGGGTTGTTTCTTCAGTAATTGTTGGAAAAGGGGACTCCTTGCTTTTCTGGTCAGATTCTTGGGAAGTGGATAACTCTTGCATTCCACTTCAAGATAGATTCCCCAGGCTGTTCTCATTCTGCTTACAAAAGAATTCCTCTGTTTTGGAAGTGTTGGTCACTTATGAGTTTCATAGCATGTTCTCTCTACATTATCTGAAATGGCCAACATGGAGTTTAATCATCTCTCCGGAATCTTGTCTGAGATCTCCTTGGATGCTAATTCTAAGGATTGCTGGCAATGAAAACATGGGAAGAAAGCTGGATACACAGCAAAGAAATATTATGACTTGGTTCATGAGCCAATTCCTACCAACCCTCTACTATGTTGGCTCTGTAAATCCTGTTGTACTATGACAATCAAAATGTTTGCCTGGCTGTTCATTATGGACAGAGTAAACACCAAGGATATGATTCAGTGCAGGAAGTGGAAGATTAATGATGGGCCTGAATGTGTTCTTTGTCCCACAGGAGCTCTTGAAGACAAGAACCATCTGTTCTTTCAGTGTAACTTCAGCATGAGAGTGTGGAACTATCCACAAATCACATGGCTCAACAATCAGGATATGGTTCAGATTGCTTGCCATGCTCGGAAGGAGTTCAATAAGACTTTCTTCTCTGAGGTGGTTTTCCTAACTTGGTGGAATATCTGGAAAGTCAGGAATGATAAAGCCTTCAGGTATATCAGACCTACCTTCAGGCAGTGGAGAAATGGTTTTGTCCAGGACATTTCTCTCTTGGCTCACAGAATCAAGTCAAGACACAGGGAGGCTTTGCTTAAATGGATTGATTTCCTGCCTCCTTGAGAGGTCAACATTTGTATTATGTTTAGTTAGATCTTTCTTTCTCTGTTTAGAATAGGTTGTACAGATCTTTTTCTCCTTTTCTTTTTGCACTGTTCCTTCTCTTAAGGAACTCTTTTCTGTACTTGCTGTTTCAAGTTTTAATAAATTGTTGTGGGGTGTAAGCCTTGCAGTCTTCAGTCAAAAAAACAAAAACAAATTGGGAGCCCGTTCTGGCACCCTGCCGGAGGGGGAAACCATCACCGGTGGCCATCTTCATCATACCAGCGCTCTCCATGACGAGGAATAAGTAGTTCACCCTCGAGGCTGAGGATATGTACCAGTAGCTATGTGTTTGATCTCTCTCTCTCTCTCTCGCACGCGTTCTTGATTTGGCACGGTCTTGATGTACCACGAGCTTTGTTACTATAGTCAAATCATATGGTGTTTCTCCCACTCTATCTCCTTGTGATGAATTGAGTATTTGCCTTTGAGGTTTTGTTATGGTGGACTGAATCTTTGGATGTGAGAGCACTTGATGTATGTCTTGCGATGGGATATCCATGGTGACAATGGGATATTCTGTTGATGCACCTGATGTATGTTTTGGTTATCAACTTGCGAATTCCCGTGGTAACATTGGGGTAATCTATGCATAGGGGTTGGTACGCGTTTTCATATTCCCTTCTCCGATAGAAATCTTGGGATACTCTTGAAGTTCGTTGTGTTGTATTGAATATTATGAATCTGAGATTGTGTGATGCATATCGTATAATTGACCCACGGATACTTGTGGTGACATTGGAGTATCTAGGTGACATTAGGGTTTGATTGATGTGTGTCATATGGTGTTATTTTACTACGAACTCTAGGGCTATTTGTGACACTTGTAGGAATAGCTCGATGAATTGATCGGAAAGAATAACTTTGAGGTAATTTCGTACCCTACAAGCAATTTCATCTTATGTTCTCCGTGACAGGAACTTTGGATTGACTTCTGTCGCATGTTGAGGGATTGTTATATGATCCAATTATGTTATCATTGTTGAGAGAACTTGCACTAGTGAAAGTATGAACCCTATGCCTTGTTTTCAAGCATTGCAATACCGTTTTTGCTCACTTTTGTTACTTGCTACCTTACTATTTGTATATTTTCATATTACAAAAACCTACATCTATCATCCATATTACACTTGTATCACCATCTCTTCGCCAAATTACTGCACCTATACAATTTACCATTGTATTGGGTGTGTTGGGGACACAAGAGACTCTTTGTTATTTGGTTGCAGGGTTGTTTGAGAGAGAACATCTTCATCCTACGCCTCCCACAGATTGATAAACCTTAGGTCATCCACTTGAAGGAAATTTGCTACTATCCTACAAAACTCTGCTCTTCGAGGCCCAACACGAGTCTACAACAAGAAGGTTGCGTAGTAGACATCAGCATTGCACATCAAAAATTCTGTTTTTATCATTTACCTACTCGAGGATGAGCAGGAATTAAGCTTGGGGATGCTTGATACGTCTCCAACATATCTATGATTTTTTATTGTTCATGCTATTATATTATCTGCTTTGGATGTTTTATATGCATTAATATGCTATTTTATATTATTTTTGGGACAAACCTACTAACCTAGAGCCTAGTGCCAGTTTCTGTTTTTTCCTTGTTTTTGAGTTTCACAAAAAAGGAATATTAAATGGAGTCCAAACGGAATAAAACTTTCGCGATGATTTTTCTTGGACCAAAAGGCATCCACGGAACTTGGAGTCCAAGTCAGAAGAATGCCGAGGAGGTGACAAGCCGCCATGGCGCACCCTAGGGGGGCGCCTCCTAGCTTGTGGCCCCCTTGGGAGTCCACCGACCTCCCTATCAGCTCTATAAATCCTCAAATATTCCATAACCATCAGAGACATCCACAAAAATACTTTTCGGCCGCCGCAAGCCTCTGTTCCCGTGAGATCCCATCTTCAGGCCTTCTCCAACAATCTGCCGGAGCAAGAATGGATCATGAAGGGCATCTACATCAACTCTATTGCCCTTTCAATGAAGCGTGCGTAGTTCACCTCAGACCTACGGGTCCATAGCTAGTATCTAGATGGTTTCTTCTCTCTCTTTGATCTTCAATACAGTGTTCTCCTCGATGTTCTTGGAGATCTATCCGATGTAATCTTCTTTTGCGGTGTGTTTGTCGAGATCCAATGAATTGTGGATTTATGATCAGCTTATCTATGAATATTATTTGAATCTTCTCTGAATTCTTACATGCATGATTTGATATCTTTGTATTTCTCTTCGTATTATCGGTTTGGTTTGGCCAACTAGATTGGTTTTTCTTGCAATGGGAGAGGTGCTCAGTTTTTGGTTCAATCTTACATGATTTCACCCAGTGACAAAGTAGGGGTAGCGAGACACATATTGCATTGTTGCCATCAAAGATAACAAGATGATGTTTTCATCATATTGCTTGAGTTTATCCCGCTACATCATGACATCTTACTTAATGCGTTACTCTGTTCTTATGAACTTAATACTCTAGATGCAGGCAGGAGTCGGTCAATGTGTGGAGTAATAGTAGTAGATGCAGAATCGTTTCACTCTACTTGACATGGACGTGATGCCTATATGCATAATCATTGCCTTGGATATTGTCATAACTTTGCGCTTTTCTATCAATTGCTTGACAGTAATTTGTTCACCCACCGTACTATTTTCCTTCAAGAGAGAAGCCTCTAGTGAAACCTATGGCCCCCGGGTCTATTTTTCATCATATATTTTTAGATCTATAAACCAAAAAACCGCAAAATACCTTGCCGCAATTTATTTGTTTTACATTTTAGCAATATTTTATATCTATCTCTATCAGATCTGACCATTGCAATTGACCATGAAGGGATTCACAACTCCTTTATCGCGTTGGGTGCAAGTGTTTGATTGTTTCTATAGGTGCATAGATTGGAGACTTGCTTGTACCTCCTACTGGATTGATACCTTGGTTCTCTAACTGAGGGAAATACTTATCTCTACTTTGCTGCATCACCCTTTCCTTTTCAAGGGAAAACCAACACAAGCTCAAGAAGTAGCACTCGCATTCGCGAGGACCATGGTACCTTGGCCGAAGATTAACCCGATGGAAATGGCCACCGGTCCTCCGCCCAAGGGAAAGGAGCATCGCCGCCCTGAGCAGTACTTTGGACAGGTGATGAATGGCATGCGGGCGATAGAGGGCCAGTGTTCAAAAGATGTAATTTTTTAGTGATTTGTATTAAGCTTTGTATCTCCTAGACCTTGTGCTTTATAATGCGTCCGCCGGACTTGTTTTATATTGTTCTGTTTTTAATTTTGACTCCTATTTGGTCGTATGTTAAGTCTGAAAGCTACCAGTCGTCGACTTCGGGCCCCAGGTGAATGTCGTGAGGGGTGTTTTTGTCTCCGCACTATTACCCATAGCCAACGTCTTGGTACCCGGAGGCGGTAGTGCGTGAGCAAAACTAGGCAATCAGACTATTCGGTTTTATTGCTTTCACTTAGCCTTCAAAGCTTGATGGTGGGGACTAAGGACTAGCCCCACGTGTATTGTGATTTACTTGGGGCTAAAAGCGTACCCTTTCCGATCACGTGGTTTGTGCTAAGACGAACCCTTCATGTTACACGGTGAAATCGCCAATGATTTTTGGAGCCAAGCCTCGTCGTCGGATTGCTAATCAGTTCGCGCTTATCATGGTGGTCAGTTTTCAGCTTTCTCCTCCTAATGTACTTGAATGGACAAGCCAGAAGTACAATTGCAGTAGTTATCCCTTTGCCCTCCTAACCGAACATGCAGAACATAAGGGGCAAACACAGGAGTCGGGCAACCCAACTATTGACCTAAGACATGGTTCGAAACTTGATGCATATAATGCAATATCCGGGACGCTGAACACTCGGCGGTAAGCGGTGTCAGACTTGTATGCTGAGCTGATAGAGGAAATCGAGCTCTGGGTTAAATAACCGATCGTGTTTTCATGCCAAGCTATTTGAAGAGCGAGGGGAGAATCGGAAAAGGAATGACCAAATCGCAAGATGCGGATATCCGGACACCATGAAGGGTATTTGTTTATTTCTCGTAGGCTCGAGACGTCTTACCGTACAATTTGAACTGTGAAGGAAGTACTTGTAAGAGGAAAGGAAAAGAAAATTTACAGAGTGAAGGTTGACGCAGGAACTTGATGTGTGAGTTGAAGCCTTCACTGTGCCCTGTTGCACGTCTGCGTCTTTGCTTCTGATGGGTGGGGGTTGGGACCTTTGATAAAACCTTAATGAGTGAGGACCCTGCCAATGAAGCTTTATGCTTGGGGGTGTCAAGAATTGGTCCCCGGGTCGTCCGAAGACGAGGTACTTCCGAAGTTTGGTTTAACCGAACATTTACTTCGGATTTGTTGTTGTATGCCTCACGGCTTCCCATGGTATTTTGAGTGCAAAGTTGTGCTGACGAGGCACGTGGAGCGTGAAGAGAGTGGGTGTGTCATGGGGCTCGTAGCCCTACTTGCGGCGAATGCATGCGGGCTCCCATGACAAGGAACGGGTTCGAACCCGTTTACAATTGTCGCTGGCCTTTATGGCGGGTCGGCCTCCTGGCCTATATGGGCCGGTGTGGTCTTCGGCTGCTAGGGCCGCAGTATGCTCTTCGGTTCGAAGTGAGCGTTCTGTGTTGTCATTAATAGTTATGACGCCTGAGGGACTAGGCATCTTCAACTTGAGGTACACGTAATTCGGGATGACATTGAATTTGGCAAACGTTGTTCGGCAGAGGAGGGCGTGATAACCGCTGTGAAAAGGTGCAATGTCGAAGATCAAGTCCTCGCTTCGGAAGTTATCTAGAGATCCGAACACTACTTCAAGCGTTACTGTTCCTGTGCAGCGGGCCTCCACTCCCGGAATGACCCCCTTAAATGTGGTGTTATTTGGTTTAATCCTTGGCGGATCGATCCCCATTTTCCTCATTGTATCTTCGTATATCAGATTGAGGCTGCTACATCCGTCCATGAGGACTCTAGTGAGGTGGAATCCATCGATGATAGGGTCGAGCACTAAGGCTGCAGAACCTCCATGACGTATGCTGGTCGGATGGTCCCTACGATCGAACATGATCGAACAGGCTGGTCATGGATTGAATTCGGCGCTACTGGCTTGATGGAGTATACGTCCCGTAGTGCTTGCTTCCTCTCCTTCTTCGGTATGTGGGTTGTGTAAATCATGTTTACCATCTTGACCTTGGAAGGGAAGGGTTTCTGGCCTCCACTGTTTGGCCTGCGTGGCTCATCATCGTCCTCGCTCCGTGGGCTTTTGCCCAAGTCTTCGACTGTGAGTTTACCGGTCTGTTTAATCAGCCAATAGTTTTGGTTGGAGTGGTTGGCGGGATTCTCTGACGTGCCATGGATCTGACAGGCCCTATCCAGGATTGTATTCTAGTCTAGACGGGTCGTCACTATTGCCTTTAGGGTCCTTTAGGGGTCCGGACTTCTGATTTCAGAATTCGGCATTTACTTCCATATCCTCACCCTCACCGTCATTATGGCCACGTTTATTCTTGCTGCATATGGGCTTTTTCCATTCCCATCCCGAACCTCGGAGGTACCAGGTGTGTCTGGGTTGGTGTTTTTGCGGGCACGCTAACTATCTTCGCCTGCCCAAAAGCGGGTCATGAGGGAAGTAAGGGCTTCCATAGTTCATGGTTTGTCCTGGCCGAGCTGTCGTACGAGCCATTCGTCCTTGACACTATGCTTGAAGCGCGGCCAAGGCTTCGGCATCCGGACATTCAACGATCTGGTTTTCTTGGTCAGGAATCGGTTCCAAAATTGTTGGGCAGACTCTCTGGGCTATTGTGTAATGCGATTTAGGTCGTCCGCATCCAGAGGCAGGACATAGGTGCCCTGGAAGTTTGCTCGGAAAGCGTTCTCGAGCTCTTCCCAGCAGCCTACAGAGTCTTCAGGAAGGTTGTTCAACCAGTGTCGAGCTGGACCTTTAAGCTTTAGTCGCAAATATTTAATGGCGTGGAGGTCATCTCCTCGTGACATGTGAATGTGGAGGAGCAAATCCTCTATCCATACAGCTGGATCTGTGGTTCCATCATATGATTCGATATTCACGGGCTTGAAGCCTTTTGGGAATTGGTGTTGCATTACCCTCTTTGTGAAACATAGGGGGAATGCGCCACCCCGCCACTCGGCCTACATCGCCTCAGAGGTCTTCGGCCCTCTGAATCTGCTGCTGCTCTTGGATTCTATCGTTTCGGTTTAGCCGATCGTAGTATCCTTCCTGATAAGCATGTGGGTCTTCTATGGGTCCGTAAATGGACCTGGTGCGGCCTCCTCGTGCGTCTAGGTCATGGCGGAGGTCCTACTCGTAAGTGGGCCGCCCTTGATCCTTGCCATGACGGTGAGGTGGGGCGGCTAGGTGTTCGGCCTCATCAGCTTCTATGTCCCGCCCTCTAGGGGGGCGGTTTGGTTGTTCGGCGTTTCTGTATATTGGGAGTGTGGGCTCTATGGCCTCGTCGTCGAACTGAGGCAGGAGCCTTCGCTTGGGGTAGATTTTGGTTGGCTATTCGCGGACATACCCTTGTTCAGCGGCTAGGACTTTAGTCCATCGGTCATTGAGGGTGTCCTTTCGGTCTTGATTTTGCATTTTTGTTTCTTTAAGCTTTGGGCGGTGGCTAAAATCCTGATCTAGAGGGTCTTCGGGGATGATGAAATTGTCATCCCCGAGACTGGCCTCCTCTTAAGAGAGCGGGAGGTAGTTGCTATCTTCGGAGTGGTCGTGGTTTTTTGGATTGAGCGGGTCCTCCTGCCCCGCAGGGTCATCCTGATGGTTCTTGTTGGTTGCATCCCCTGTGAGTTCATCCGTGTTATTTACTGTGCCATTCTCGGTGGATTCTATGTTGCTGGCATAGCTTCAACGTGTCTTTGATCTACGTGTTGTTTTCGGCATTTGGGCGGCTCATGTCTGGGCTTGCCTCGGTCCTGATAAGGAGTGTCGTCTTCGTCATTTGGGGTGCCCACCATGTAAATATCGTAGGTGGATGTGGCCGACCTATTAGGAACATAGCATGCAATTTCAAAAAAATTCTGACGATCATGCAAGATCTATCTAGGAGATGCATAGGAACGAGAGGGGGAGAGTGTGTCCACGTATCCTCGTAGACCGAAAGCGGAAGCGTTAGCTTAACACGGTTGATGTAGTCGAACGTCTTCTCGATTGACCCGATCAAGCACCGAACGTACGGCACCTCTGAGTTCTGCACACGTTCAGCTCGATGACGTCCCTCGAACTCTTGATCCAGCAAAGTGTCAAGGGAGAGTTCCGTCAGCATGACGACATGGTGACGGTGATGGTGAAGTTATCCGCGCAGGGCTTCGCCTAAGCACTGCGACAATATGATCGGAGGAGTAAACGATGGAGGGGGGCACCGCACATGGCTAAGAACAATTGATGTCTCTTAGAGGTGCCCCTGCCCCCATATATAAAGGAGAGAGAGGGGAGGAGGCCGGCCAAGGAGCGCCCCCAAGTGGGGAGGAGTCCTACTAGGACTCCAAGTCCAATTCGGACCCCCTTCCTTTTACCGGAGAGGGAAAGGGGGAAGGAGAGGGAGAAGGAGAAGGAAAGGGGGGCACCGCCCCGTTCCACACTCCAATTCAGATCCCTTTCTTGGGGGGTGCGCCAACCCCTTGTGGGATGGAGTGCCTCCTTCCCTAGGCCCATGTGGCCCATAACTTTCCCCGGGGGGTTCCGGTAACCCCCCGGTACTCCGATAAGTACCCGGAACACTCCGAAACCATTCGGGTGTCCGAATACTATCGTCCAATATATCAATCTTTACCTCTCGACCATTTCAAGACTCTTCATCATGTCCGACATATCATACAGGACTCCGAATAATCTTCGTTCACCAAAACACATAACTCATAATACAAATTGTCATCGAACGTTAAGCGAGCGGACCCTACGGGTTCGAGAACTATGTAGACATGACCGAGACACCTCTCCGATCAATAACCAATAGCGGAACCTGGATGCTCATATTGGCTCCCACATATTCTACGAAGATCTTTATCGGTCAAACCGTTATCACAACATACGTTATTCCCTTTGTCATCGGTATGTTACTTGCTCGAGATTCGATCGTCGGTATCCTCATACCTAGTTCAATCTCGTTACCTACAAGTCTCTTTAATCGTTCTGTAATGCATCATCCCGCAACTAATTCATTAGTCACATTGCTTGCATGGCTTATACTGATCTGCATTATCGAGAGGACCCAGAGATACCTCTCCGATACTCGGAGTGAAAAATCCTAATCTCGATCTATGCCAACCCAACAAACACCTTCGGAGATACATGTAGAACATCTTTATAATCACCCAGTTACGTTGTAACATTTGAGCACACAAGGTATTCCTCCAGTATCCGGGAGTTGCATAATCTCATAGTCAAAGGAAGATGTATAAGTCATGATGAAAGCAATAGCAATAAAACCTAATGATCATTATGCTAAGCTAACGGATGGGTATTGTGCATCACATCATTCTCCTAATGATGTGATCCCGTTCATTAAATGACAACACATGTCTATGGTTAGGAAACTTAACCATCTTTGATTAACGTGCTAGTCTAGTAGAGGCTTACTAGGGACACTATGTTTTGTCTATGTATCCACACATGTATCAAGTTTCCGGTTAATACAATTCTAGCATGAATAATAGATATTTATCATTATATAAGGAAATATAAATAACAACTTTATTATTGCTTCTAGGGCATATTTCCTTCAGTCTCCCACTTGCACTAGAGTCAATAATCTAGTTCACATCGTCATGTGATTTAACACCAATAGTTCACATCTTTATGTGATTAGTTCACATCGCCATGTGACTAACACCCAAAGGGTTTACTAGAGTCAATAATCTAGTTCACATCGCTATGTGATTAATACCCAAAGAGTACTAACGTGTGATCATGTTTTTCTTGTGAGAGAAGTTTAGTCAACGGGTCTGCCACATTCAGAGCCGTATGTATTTTGCAAATTTCCTATGTCTACAATGCTCTGCATGGAGCTACTCTAGCTAATTGCTCCCACATTCAATATGTATCCAGATTGAGACTCAGAGTCATCCGGATCGGTGTAAAAGCTTGCATCGACGTAACTCTTTATGACGAACTCTTTATCACCTCCATAACTGAGAAATATTTCCTTAGTCCTCTTAGGTAACTAAGGACAACTTTAACCGCTGTCCAGTGATCCACTCCTAGATCACTATTGTACCCCCTTGCCAAACTCATGGCAAGGTAAACAATAGGTCTGGTACACAACATAGCATACTTTATGGAACTGATGGCTGAGGCATAGGGAATGACTTTGATTCTCTTTCTATTTTTTGCGTGGTCGGGTTTTGAGTCTTACTCAACTTTACACCTTGTAATACAGGCAAAAACTCCTTTGACCGTTCCATTTTGAACTACTTCAAAATCTTGTCAAGGTATGTACTCATTGAAAAATCTTATCAAGTGTCTTGATCTATCTCTATAGATCTTGATGCCCAATATGTAAGCAGATTTACTGAGGTCTTTCTTTGAAAAACTCCTTCAAACACTCCTTTATGCTTTCAAGAAAATTCTACATCATTTCCGATCAACAATATGTCATTCACATATACTTATCAAAAAGGATGTAGTGCTCTTCTTGTAAATACAGGCTTCACCGCAAGTCTGTATAAAACTATATGCTTTGATCAACTCATCAAAGCGTATATTCCAATTCCAAGATGCTTGCACCAGCCATAGATGGATCGCTGCAGCTTGCACACTTTGTTAGCACCTTTAGGATTGACAAAACCTTCTGGTTGCATCATATACAACTTTACTTAAATAAATCCAGTAAGGAATGCAGTTTTGACATCCATTTGCCAGATTTCATAAAATGCAGCAATTGCTAACATGATTCAGAGAGACTTTTAAGCATCGATACGGGTGAGAAAATCTCATCATAGTCAACACCTTGAACTTGTCAAAAACCTTTTTCGACAACTCGAGCTTTGTAGATAGTAACACTACTATTGGCGTCTATCTTCCACTGGAAGATCCATTTATTCTCAATGGCTTGCCGATCATCGGGCAAGTCCACAAAAGTCCATACTTTGTTCTCATACATGGATCCCATCTCAGATTTCATGGCCTCAAGCCATTTATCAGAATCTAGGCTCATCATCGCTTCTTCATAGTTCATAGGTTCGTCATGGTCTAGTAACATGACTTCCAGAACAGGATTACCGTACCACTCTGGTGCGGAATGTGCTCTGGTTAACCTATGAGGTTTGGTAGTAACTTGATCCTCTCTAGTTGGTGTAGGCATCACGAGAATGGTTTTTTGTGGTGAACTACTTTCCAATTAGAGTGAAGGTACAATTACCTCATCAAGTTCTACTTTCCTCCCACTCACTTCTTTTGAGAGAAACTCCTTCTCTAGAAAGTATCCATTCTTACCAACAAAGAACTTGCCTTTGGATCTGTGATAGAAGGTGTACCCAACAGATTCTTTTTGGGTATCCTATGAAGACGCACTTCTCCGATTAGGGTTCAATCTTATCAAGCAGAAACTTTTTCACATAAGCATCACAACCCGAAACTTTAAGAAATGACAGCTTAGGTTTCTTGCCAAACCACAGTCCATACAGTGTCATCTCAACGGATTTTAGATGGTGCCCTATTTAACGTGAATGCAGCTTGTCTCTAATGCATAACCCCAAAAACGATAGTGGTAAATTGGCAAGAGACATCATAGATTGCACCATATCTAATAAAGTACGGTTACGATGTTCAGACACACCATTATACTGTGGTGTTCCAGGTGGCATGAGTTGTGAAACTATTCCACATTGTTTTAAATGAAGGCCAAACTCGTAACTCAAATATTCGCCTCCGCGATCTGATTGTAAAAACTTTATTTTCTTGTTATGATGATTCTCGCTTCACTCTGAAATTCTTTAAACTTCTCAAATGTTTCAGATTTGTGTTTTATCAAGTAGATATACCCATATCTGCCCAAATCATCTGTGAAGGTCTGAAAAGAACGATACCGCCGTGAGCCACAACACTCATTGGACCGCATACATTGGTATGTATTATTTCCAATAAGTCAGTGGCTTGCTCCATTGTTCTGGAGAACGGAGTCTTAGTCATCTTGCCCATGAGGCATGGTTCACAAGCATCAAATGATTCATAATCAAGTGATTCCAAAAGTCCATTTGCGTGGAGTTTCTTCATGCGCTTTACACCAATATGACCTAAACGGCAGTGCCACAAATATGTTGCACTATCGTTATCAACTTTGGATATTTTGGCATCAATATTATGAATATGTGTATCACTACGATCGAGATTCAATAAACCATTTACATTGGGTGTATGACCATAGAAGGTTTTATTAATGTAAACAGAACAATAATTATTCTCTGACTTACATGAATAACTGTATTGCAATAAACATGATCCAATCATATTCATGCTCAACGCAAACACCAAATAACATTTATTTAGGTTCAATACTAATCCCGAAGGTAGAGGGAGTGTGTGATGGTGATCTTATCAACCTTGGAATCACTTCCAACACACATCGTCACCTCGCCCTTAACTAGTCTCTATTCATTATGTAACTCCTGTTTCGAGTTACTAATCTTAGCAACTGAACTAGTATCAAATACCCAGGGCTACTACGAACACTACACTACTAGGGAAAAGCCTAGTAGTAGCGCGGGTTCTAGGTATATCAGTAGCGCGGGGTCCGGCGCTACTAATAAGGCGCTACAACTAACCCATAGTAGCAGCGCGTGCAACCCCGCGCTACTGCTATACAAGTGTAGCAGCAGCGTGCTGCGTGGATGCCCGCTACTGCCAATAGCTCTAGCGCGCGCTACTGCTAACTTTTCTCCACTCGCTATTGCTAATTTCAGTAGTTTTTGAATTTTTTTTGCATATTTGTTTTGTATTTGAACAGGCTTTATACAAGAATCTTTAGCACATACAAATGTCATCATGATACACATACAAATGGCTGCGAGACCACAAATGTAATCATAGCATATAAATACATATAGTATCATCATAATCATCATCCATCCCAAAGTGGTATCTCATCATCATCTCGAAAATAGCAATACATGCAAGTCTCGAATACTTGCAACTACAACGCCATCCATCTAAATAATGGTATACGCGAGAAGAGCTATCACTATGAGTGAGAGCGGAACTATGCAGTACATGAGGCAGCGGTTACGAGCTCTCTCTCTCGCTAGCGTGAACCTCAAGTAACTAGCTTCTCCTTCTTGTCTGCTTTTGAAGCCTTTATGGCTGGTGATACGTCTCCAACGTATCTATAATTTTTGATTGTTCCATGCTATTATATTACCGCTTTTGAATGTTTATGGGATTTATTTTACACATTTATATCATTTTTGGGACTAACCTACTAACCGGAGGCCCAGCCCGTATTGCTGTTTTTTTGCCTATTTCAGTATTTCGAAGAAAAGGAATATCAAACGGAGTCCAAACGGAATGAAACCTTCGGGAGCGTGACTTTTGGAACGAACATGATCCAGAGGACTTGGAGTGCAAGTCAAGAAGCAGCTGAGGCGGCCACGAGACAGGAGGGCACGCCCACTATCTTGTGGGCCCCTCGGGCAGCCACCGACGTACTTCTTCCTCCTATATAAGCCTACGTACCCCGAAAACATCCAGGGAGCCAACGAAACACAATTTTCACCACCGTAACCTTCTGTATCCGCGAGATGCCATCTTGGAGCCTTCGTCGGCGCTCCGCCGGAGGGGGAATCGACCACGGAGGCTTCTACATCAACACCATAGCCCCTCCGATGAGTTGTGAGTAGTCTACCATAGACCTTCGGGTCCATAGTTATTAGCTAGATGGCTTCTTCTCTCTTTTTGGATCTCAATACAATGTTCCCCCCCTCTCTTGTGGAGATCTATTCGATGTAAACTCTTTTTGCGGTGTGTTTGTCGAGATCCGATGAATTGGGTGTTTATGATCAAGTTTATCTATGAGAAATATTTGAATCTCCTCTAAATTATTTTATGTATGATTGAGTTATCTTTGCAAGTCTCTTTGAATTATCAGTTTGGTTTGGCCTACTAGATTGATCTTTCTTGCCATGGGAGAAGTGCTTAGCCTTGGGTTCAATCTTGCGGTGTCCTTTCCTAGTGACAGCAGGGGTAGCAAGGCACGTATTGTATTGTTGCCAACGAGGATAAAAAGATGGGGTTTATATCATATTGCATGAGTTTATCCCTCTACATCATGTCATCTTGCTTAATGCGTTACTCTGTTCTTTATGAACTTAATACTCTAGATGCAGGTAGGAGTCGGTCGATGTGTGGAGTAATCGTAGTAGATGCAGGCAGGAGTCGGTCTCTACTTGTTGCGGACGTGATGCCTATATACATGATCATGCCTAGATAATCTCATAATTATTCGCTTTTCTATCAATTGCTCGACAGTTATTTGTTCACCCACCTTAATACCTATGCTATCTTGAGAGAAACCACTAGTGAAACCTATGGCCTCCGGGTCTGTCTTTCATCATATAAGCTTTCAATCTACTTTTATTTGCATCTTTACTTTTTGCATCTATATTATAAAATACCAAAAATATATTTATTTTATCATACTATCTCTATCAGATCTCCGCAAGTGGCCGTGAAGGGATTGACAACCCCTTTATTGTGTTGGTTGCGAGTTCTTTGTTTGTTTGTGTAGGTGCGTGGTACTTTTGAGGAGCCTCCTACTGGATTTATACCTTGGTTCTCAAGAACTGAGGGAAATACTTACGCTACTATTGCTGCACCACCCTTTCCTCTTCAAGGAAAACCAAAGCAAGCTCAAGACGTAGCAAGAAGGATTTCTGGCGCCGTTGCGGGGGAGGTCTTCGCTCAAGTCAAGACATACCAAGTACCCATCACAAACCCATCTCCCTCGCATTTACATTATTTGCCATTTGCCTCTCGTTTTCCTCTCCCCCACTTCACCCTTGTCGTTTTATTCGCCCTCTCTTTCCCAATCTCTCTCTCTTTCGCATGCCTTTTTCTGTTTGCTTGTGTGTTGTATTACTTGTTTCCATGGCGCAAGATAATACCAAATTGTGTGATTTCTCCAATACCAATAATAATGATTTCCTTAGTACTCCGATTGCTCCTCTTAATGATGTTAAGTCTTGTGAAATCAATACTGCTTTGCTGAATCTTGTTATGAAAGATCAATTCGCCGGCCTTCGTAGTGAAGATGCCGCTACTCATCTAAACAACTTTGTTGATTTGTGTGATATGCAAAAGAAGAAAGATACGGATAATGATATTGTTAAATTGAAGTTATTTCCGTTTTCACTTAGAGATCGTGCTAAAGTTTGGTTTTCGTCTTTGCCTAAAAATAGTATTGATTCTTGGAACAAGTGCAAAGATGCTTTTATCTCTAAGTATTTTCCTCCCGCTAAGATCATCACTCTTAGGAACGATATTATGAATTTTAAACAACTTGATCATGAGCATGTTTCCCAATCTTGGGAAAGAATGAAATTGATGATTCGCAATTGCCCTACTCATGGTTTGAATTTATGGATGATCATACAAATTTTTTATGCCGGTTTGAACTTTGCTTCTAGAAATCTTTTAGATTCGGCCGCGGGAGGCACGTTTATGGAAATCACATTAGGAGATGCTACAAAACTTCTTGATAATATTATGGCTAATTATTCTCAATGGCACACCAAAAGATCTTCTAGTAAAAAACTGCATGCTATAGAAGAAATCAATGTTTTGAGTGCAAAGATGGATGAACTTATGAAATCGTTTGCTACTAGAAATACTCCTCTTGATCCAAATGATATTCCTTTGTCTACTTTGATTGAGAATAATAATGAATCTATGGGTGTGAATTTTGTTCGTAGGAATAGTTTTGGAAACAATGCTTATAGAGGAAACTTTAATTCTAGACCGTTCCCTAGTAATTCCTCTAATAATTATGGAAATTCATACAATAATTCTTATGGTAATTTTAATAAGATTCCCTCTGATTTTGAGAATAGTGTGAAAGAATATATGATTTCTCAAAAGAATTTTAATGCCTTGCATGAAGAAAAAATGGTCAAAGTTGATGATTTGGCTAGGAACGTTGATAGACTTTCGCTTGATGTTGATTCTCTTAAACTTGGATATTCTTCTCCTAAGCATGATATCAATAAGTCTCTCAAAGCAATGAGAATTTACATTGATGAGTGCAAGGAAAGAACTGCTAGATTGCGTGCTAAGAAAGATTGCTTTGTAAAGGTGTGTTCTTCTAGTTTCGATGAAAATAATGATGAAGATATTAAAGTTATTGATGTGTCTCCTATTAGATCTTTGTTTTGCAATATAAATCTTGATAATAATGGGACTGGATATGAGTCAACTTTAGCTAGAAGGTGTCCCAAGAATTTGGAGTTTTAGATCATGATGCTAAATTTGGTAAATGTGGGATTGGAGAGGTCATGACTTTAAATAGCATTGAACCCACTATCTTGGATTTCAAGGAATTTGATTATGATAATTGTTCTTTAGAAGGTTGTATTTCCTTGTTGCAATCCGTTGTTAATTCTCCTCATGCTTATAGTCAAAATAAAGCTTTTACCAAACATATCGTTGATGCCTTGATGCAATCTTATGATGAAAAACTTAATTTGGAAGTTTCTATACCTAGAAAACTTAATGATGAGTGGGAACCTACTATAAAGATTAGAACTAAAGATCATGAGTGTTTTGCTTTGTATGATTTGGGTGCTAGTGTTTCCACGATTCCGAAAACTTTATGTGATATTCTAGGTTTCCATGATTTTGATGATTGCTCTTTAAATTTGCACCTTGCGGATTCCACCATTAAAAAGCCAATGGGAAGGATCAACGATGTTCTAATTGTTGCAAATAGAAATTTGGTGCCCGTATATTTTATCATTCTTGATATAGATTGCAATCTTTCTTGCCCTATTATTCTTGGTAGACCTTTACTTAGAACAATTGGTGCGATTATTGATATGAAGGAAGGGAATATTAGATTCCAATTTCCATTAAAGAAAGGCATGGAGCTCTTTCCAAGAAATAAATTCAAATTACCTTATGAATATACCATGCGAGCTACTTATGAATTTAGTGCCAAAGATGGCACTACTTAGATCTATCTTCGCTTTTATGCCTAGCTAGGGGCGTTAAACGATAGCGCTAGTTGGGAGGCAACCCAATTTTATTTGTGTTTTTTGCTTTTGTTCCTGTTCAGTAATAAACTTTGCATCTACCTTCTGTTTAGATGTGTTTTTATGTTTTAATTAGAGTTTGTGCCAAGTAGAACCTATAGGATAACCTATGATGATAGTTGATTTGATTCTGCTGAAAAACAGAAACTTTGCACGCACGAAATTAGTTGTTTAAAATCACAGAAACGTGATTTTGCGTTGATTATTTTTTCTTCTGATCAATAGACAAATTTTCCAGGACTTCCTATTTTGGTAGGATTTTCAGAGTTCCAGAAATTTGCGTTAGTTACAGATTGCTTCAGACTGTTCTGTTTTTGACAGATTCTGTTTTTCGTGTGTTGTTTGCTTATTTTGATGCATCTATGGCTAGTAAAATAGTTTATAAACCATATAGAAGTTGGAATACAGTAGGTTTAACACCAAAATAAATAAAGAATGAGTTTATTACAGTACCTTATTTGGTGGTTTTCTTTTCTTTCACTAACGGAACTTATAAGATTTCCTGTTGAGTTTTGTGTTGTGAAGTTTTCAAGTTTTGGATAGAGCTTTGATGGACTATGGAATAAGGAGTGGCAAGAGCCTAAGATTGGGGATGCCCATGGCACCCCAAGATATTCAAGGATATCCAAAAGCCTAATCTTGGGGATGCCCCGGGAAGGCATCCCCTCTTTCGTATTTGTTCATTGGTAACTTTACTTGGAGCTATATTTTTATTCGCCACAAGATATGTGTTTTGCTTGGAGCGTCGTGTATTATACTAGTCTTTGCTTTTTAGTTTACCACAATCATCCTTGCTGTACACACCTTTTGGGAGAAGCCCACTTGATTAGAATTTGCTAGAATACTCTATGTGCTTCACTTATATCTTTTGAGCTTGATAGTTTTTGCTCTAGTACTTCACTTATATCTTTTAGAGCACGGCGGTGGCTTAATTTTGAAGAAATTGCTAGTCTCTCATGATTCACTTATATTATTTTGAGAGTCTTTTAGAACACAATGGTATTTGCTATGGTTATAAAATTTAGTCCTAGAATGATGAGCATCCAAGTTGGGTATAATAAAAACTATCATAGAAAGTGAATTGGATGCTATGATCAATTTGTTGCTTGATAATTGTTTTGAGATATAAAGGTAGTAATGTTAGGGTCATGCTAGTGGGTAATTATGAAATTGAGAAATACTTTTGTTGAAGTTGGCAAGTCCCGTAGCATGCACGTATGGTAAAAGTTGTGTGACAAATTTGTTGCATGAGGTGTTCTTTTGAGTGTCTTCCTTATGAGTGGCAGTCGGGGACGAGCGATGGTCTTTTCCTACCAATCTATCCCTCTAGGGGCATGCGTAGTAGTACTTTGCTTTGAGGGCTAAGTATACTTTTGCAATAAGTATATGATTTCTTTATGACTAATGCGAGTCCATGGATATAGGCACACTCACCCTTCCATTTTGCTAGCCTCTATTACTACTACGCAACTTTCGCCGGTATCATGCACCCAATATTTACCTTCCTCAAAACAGCCACCATACCTACCTATTATAGCATTTCCATAGCCATTCTGAGATATATTGCCATGCAACTTTTCACCGTTTCGTTTATTATGACACGTTCCATCATTGTCATATTGCTTTTTGCATGATCATGTAGTTGACATCGTATTTGTGGCAAGGCCACCTTCATAATTTTCATACATGTCGCTCTTGATTCATTGCATATCCCGGTACGCCACCGGAGGCATTCATATAGAGTCATATCTTGTTCTAGCTTTGAGTTGTAATTCTTGAGTTGTAAATCAATAAAAGTGTGATGATCTTCATTATTAGAGCATTGTCTCAGTGAGGAAAGGATGATGAAGACTATGATTCCCCCACAAGTCGGGATGAGACTTCAGACTTTCAAAAGAAAAAAAAAAGAGAAAGGGCAAAAAGAAAAAAATCCAAAGAAAAAAAAGAAAAGAAAAAGAAAAGAAAAAAAATTAAAATGAGAGAAAAAGAGAGAAGGGACAATGCTACTATCTCTTTTTCCACACTTGTGCTTCAAAGTAGCACCATGATCTTCATGATAGAGAGTCTCCTATGTTGTCACTTTCATATACTAAATGGGAATTTTTTGTTATAGAACTTGGCTTGTATATTCCAATGATGGGCTTCCTCAAAATGCCCTAGGTCTTCATGAGCAAGAGAGTTGGATGCACACCCACTTAGTTTCTTTTGTTGAGCTTTCATATATTTATAGCTCTAGTGCATCCGTTGCATGGCAATCCCTACTCACTCACATTGATAACTATTGATGGGCATCTCCATAGCCCGTTGATACGTCTAGTTGGTGTGAGACTATCTTCTCCCTCTTTTTGTCCTCACAACCACCATCTTTTACCACCTTAGTGCTATGTCCATGGCTTGCGCTCATGTATTGCATAAGAGTTGAAAAAAGCTGAAGCGCATTAAAAATTATGAAACAATTGCTCGGCTCGTCATCGGGGTTGTGCATGATCGGAGTATTTTGTGTAATGAAAATGAAGCATGGCCTAACTATATGATTTTGTAGGGATAAGCTTTCTTTGGCTATGCTATTTTGATAGGACATGATTATTTGTTAGTATGCTTTGAAGCACTATTATTTTTATGTTTTATAAGCTTTTATCTTGAATCATTTGGATCTGAACATTCATGCCACAATAAAGAAAATTACATTGAGAATTATGCTAGGTAGCATTCCACATCAAAAATTCTGTTTTTATCATTTACCTACTCAAGGACGAGCAGGAATTAAGCTTGGGGATGCTTGATACGTCTCCAGCGTATCTATAATTTTTTATTGTTCCATGCTATTATATTACCCCTTTTGGATGTTTATGGGCTTTATTTTACACATTTATATCATTTTTCGGACTAACCTACTAACCGGAGGCCCAGCCCGTATTGCTATTTTTTTGCCTATTTTAGTATTTCGAAGAAAGGGAATATCAAACAGAGTCCAAACGGAATGAAACCTTCGGAAGCGTGATTTTTGGAACGAACGTGATCCAGAAGACTTGGAGTGCAAGTCAAGAAGCAGCCGAGGCAGCCATGAGACAGGAGGGCGCGCCCACCCCCTTTGGGAGCGCCCCCTATCTTGTGGGCCCTTCTGGTGGCCACAGACATACTTCTTCCTCCTATATAAGCCTACGTATCCCGAAAACATCCACGGAGCCAACGAAACACAATTTCCACCATCGTAACCTTCTGTATCCGCGAGATCCCATCTTGGATCCTTCGCTGGTGCTCCGCCGGAGGGGGAATCGACCACGGAGGGCTTCTACATCAACACCATAGCCCCTCCGATGAGTTGTAAGTAGTTTTACCACAGACCTTCTGGTCCATAGTTATTAGCTAGATGGCTTCTTCTCTCTCTTTGGATCTCAATACAATGTTCTCCCCCTCTCTTGTGGAGATCAATTCGATGTAAACTCTTTTTGCGGTGTGTTTGTCGAGATCCGATGAATTGTGGGTTTATGATCAAGTTTATCTATGAGAAATATTTGAATCTCCTCTGAATTATTTTATGTATGATTGAGTTATCTTTGCAAGTCTCTTCCAATTATCAGTTTGGTTTGGCCTACTACATTGATCTTTCTTGTCATGGGAGAAGTGCTTAGCTCTGGGTTCAATCTTGCGGTGTCCTTTCCTAATGACAGCAGGGGCAACAAGGCACGTATTGTATTGTTGCCATCAAGGATAAAAAGATGGGGTTTATATCATATTGCATGAGTTTATCCCTCGACATCATGTCATCTTGCTTAATGTGTTACTCTGTTCTTTATGAACTTAATACTCTAGATGCAGGCAGGAGTCGGTCGATGTGTGGAGTAATAGTAGTAGATGCAGGCAGGAGTCGGTCTACTTGTTGCGGACGTGATGCCTATATACATGATCATGCCTAGATAATCTCATAATTATTCGTTTTTCTATCAATTGCTCGACAGTAATTTGTTCACCCACCGTAATACTTATGCTATCTTGAGAGAAGCCACTAGTGAAACCTATGGCCCCGGGTCTATCTTTTATCATATAAGCTTTCAATCTAATTTTATTTGCATCTTTACTTTTTGCATTTATATTATAAAATACCAAATATATATTTATCTTATCATACTATCTCTATCAGATCTCACTTTCGCAAGTGGCCGTGAAGGGATTGACAACCCCTATATTGCGTTGGTTGCGAGTTCTTTGTTTGGTTGTGTAGGTGCGTGGTACTTTTGAGGAGCCTCCTACTAGATTGATACCTTGGTTCTCAAGAACTGAGGGAAATACTTATGCTACTATTGCTGCATCACCCTTTCCTCTTCAAGGAAGACCAACGCAAGCTCAAGACGTAGCAGCCGGCGCTCGAGACCCCATTCACTTGCGCCTGACACTCCTGCCACTCGTTGTACACCCCCGGAACCTTCCCTTTGTACACGACATAGCACTTCCATCTCTCCATCAAGAAACTAGGTACCTGTTAGAGATGCATCTTCATGAAGAGGATGTACAATCATATGCAACAAAATATACTAGAGCAACACGAAAAAGAAAGGGTTAGCAACTAGATGCAACATACAGTACGCAAACTAATTAACTAGAGGTACGCAGGTCATCGTACGCAAACTAACAAAGTAGCGTTTCACAAGTTCGGCAGGTATCGTGGACATCACAAAGTTTCATCGCAACAGAAAGTATACAACTTCAACCAACACATATCATCATCACCGGCATTGTAAATCACTAGAAGTTCCATCCTTCCATATCATCGAGGATGGACCCTAGCTTCTTGAACAGTGTGTGGTCTAGACATTGCATGCCTATGCGAGTTCTGACGTCAGCTCGTGATATAGGGCCGTGCTGGAACATCCCCTTCTCATCGACGACTTCTTTCATGATGATCGTCACAATGTCCCTTTGGATGCAAAAGAAGTCATCCCTAAGTTTATAATCTGCTTCTCCATGAGATTCTAGCCACTTGTGGATATGATCATCATTTCTGCTTGTCATGCGAAGCGTTTGGTGATCCATGCTGAACTCAATCATGAGATGGACGATGTAGAATCCATCCTTCTTTCTTTGTTTTGGGACATGGATGCAAGAGAAGTTAGTTTTATGCGCGAAACCCATCTTCTTGTTCCTTTGTTTCCTGATCTGCATGTGGCCACCTCTAATGCTGAAGCTTTGGAGAGCATCATCTAGAATATTCATTATGTGGGTGTAGTCCTTTTTCTCGTAGTCTCTCGAAGGTTCAAAATACACGACGTGGGAGACTCGCTGGTAAACAACGATAAGGACGGCGTGCCCGTTGCTGCGGGGAAAAGACACCTCAAATTATTCTCCATATGAGCGAGAAGGAATGATTGAAATGTACGAAAGGGTTGTTTGGAACTGACTTACTGTGGATGATAAGGCAGGTGGACAATTTCCTGGTCCTTATTCTGTACCATGAAGTTTTGGAGGTAGTCCCTAGCAGTTTCACGCTCAAAGTCGCCGACACTCAAGAAAGACTCATGCATGTAGTATAGATCCGCCACACAGATTTGCGGGACTTCTTAACTCTTCATGACGGAGCTCATATGTAGCGCAAAAAGGCGGACGATTGTAAAATCGAGCCGCCTTGTCAGAAACATCTCAAAGATATGGTCAAACCGCAGGAAGAACACCTCCGCGGGCCATGTGTCGACGTAGCACTTCCCCTCAGGCACACGAGCCGCGTATGTCGAATATCCTAGATCCTTTGAGTCTAGTAGGCTTTTCTTAGTCCATAGCACATGGTTGTGCAGTCTCCTGAGATCCCCTGATAGTGCCTCCAGCGGTTCTGGCGGTAGCATCGGCTTGCTCGTGAGATGGAACATGGCCGCACCTTTCACGGGTACACGCTCTTCAGAATCCATCGTCTGGCTGCTATGTGCTCTGGCTTGTTTGGAGGCAGCTATCTTCCCCGATCTCTTCCTCTCCTTTTTCTTGGGCACACCTTCTAGACCCTTCCTTAACCCCTGCCCCAGGGTTCCCGTGCTAAACACTGTACGACCCCCAGCAAGTTGAGCCTGTGTTGAGGCGGCATCTTTAGGCGTGTCCTGTGAGGAATTCATGAAGAGAGACTTTTTGCAATCCTTCCAACGACCTTCCTGCCCGGGCATATCATCCATATCCTCATTAGCATGCTGATAGCCTGATTCGTCATATGGTTGACTCATCATATCTATGTCACAGTCATACGCGTTTGTATTGAGGAAACCCATAGGGTCGACCTCCGTCTCATCATCCATTCTCGGTTCTACAGGACCGATTACATCAGCTAGTACTATTGCACCCCCTTCATCACGTCGTCCGCCGCTCTCACCCAGCACTAGAGGAGCTGGTAATTGCGTAGGCGGGGTGGTGGTCTCTGCACATGCTTGTTGATGTGTGGTTATTGGTGTTCTCTCGGCCGGCTCCAGACGAATAAGATTCTTCGTCCATAGCAGCACCCAACCTTTGTAGCTTCCATTCCATGGCGGGGTCTCGTCGTCCTCTCCCACATGCTGTACTGGAGGAGGCAAAGCCTCATGCCCCGATTTCACACTCGACAAGCTAACCCTGAAGTGCCCAGCAGGGATCGGCTGGTTGTGGAACGTGGGTTGCAAGGGGTTCATTATCATCCCCTTTCCCACATCCACCTTCTGGCCTTTGATCAAGTAGAGTATGGTGCACGGGGTTTCTTCGGCCTGCAAACACATATGTCTGTGGCGTAAAACATCCGAAAGGCAACGAAAATGGAATATTCTCTCTCTCTCTATATATATATATATATATGTTGCTGCGACATGTAATTACCGTGACGGCGTCGAGCTCAGCCAAAGACGAAGGCCCACCTTGCGCGCCAGAGACTGAGGATGGGCTGCTATGAGCGGGAGCAACTGCGAGAGGAGGCCTGGTTGCGTGAGCAAGTGATGGTGTGGTGTCGTTATTGTTCATGGAGTTGCTCCCGACGAAACTGGGCATCCAGAAATCATGTACCGTCTTGTCTGGATTTTCCTTCGTCCAGTTGATGATAGCTGGAACCAAGTTAGTAGCAAAATCATTTCTGCAGGCAGTCACAGCTGCATTGATTGCCTGCTGTAGCAACTCATTTTTCTCCTTGGCTGTTTTTTTCACGTCCTCAGCTGCTTTTTTCTCGACCGCAAGCTTCACCTTCGTGTCGATGTCTGCCTGACTAAACTTCTTTTTCTGCTTCTTGGCCTCTGGGCCCTTGTTGTAAACCACCTTCCACGTTGCGCCGTCTCCAGCGCCATGCACACGACCATATTGCGGCCGCTAGTCCAAAGGGAGTCCCTTAAGTTCGTTCAAGGACCGGTTGAGAGGGATGTCCCACTTGGGCCTCATTGGAGAAGTAGGGCTTTCGGCTGCACGCTGGTGTTGCTTCTCCTGCAGAAGGAGCATGAACCGTTTAGGAATGTGTAGTCGACTAGATCTGGAGCTAAATGTAAGGTGGTAAAAGAATAATTACCAGTAGTCCGATCAATTTCCTTGTGATCTGGTCTGTGTAAAAAACCTTCTTTTCCTTGTCCCACTTTTAGCCGGCCCCGATGAAGTCACGCTCCAAGGTGTTGGTGAACTTCGCGAAGGGGTCTGGGAGACCCGCGACTTCACGTTCCGCGTCCTCCTTATCCCATATGGGCCTTTTACCGAGATATCCACGGCTTCCGAGGTGATGCTTCCCCGTGTTCCTTTGCTGAAGGATCTTGAATTTCGCAGCCTTAGCCTTGGCTGCCTCGGTAGCGCAAGTGTCCTTGAACTTTTCGAACTCATCTTCTGTAAGTGTCGGATTTTCCTCCAGAATCTTGGACAGGGGTTCCTCAGCCTCAATAGCTCGTTTCACCCTCCCTTTCCAAGAGGCCAAATCATTGTTGAACATGCCCATGGCGTGATTATTAATCTTTTTCATCTTGGGATCATCCCACAGTTGTTCTATTCTATCATCCCGGTCGGGGAACCTGACTCACTTGTGCAACTTCGTCAGGAGCAACTGCGTCAAATGTTCTTTACTCCTTAAGTCATCGTCGTTGATGCTCGCGCATTCTCGTAGGATGCATCCTACTTGGTTCCCATAGCAGTTGCGAGGTTCTTCCGGCTCTAATGGCTCAAACTTGCCAGGTGCCATCTTTGTGATCACTAGTCGTCCAATCCCTAGTTTGTTAGGTTTTCGTATCCTTTGCTTCTTCTGCTTCTTCTTTTCGGTAGCGGCATCGGCGCCGATACCTTCCCCGCCGGTCTCAGCACCGCCACCGGTGCCGGCGCCGTTGGTGTCAATGTCGGCGTCAGTACCATCATCGAGGCCGACCTGCAAACCTTGGTTAGCAGTCAAATAGTCGAGGTACTCTTGTTCACCCTCATAATCCATCTCGTCTGCATCTTGGTCAGAAGGCCCAGTTTCTTCGTTGTTCGACATGTTTCCTATGATTAAGTCTCCTTGTTTATTTCTAAAAGTATGAAAAAATGAGAAAAGACATAAAAAAGAAATCTATGTGCCAGCACTTGATATGCCTACTATCTAGCACAAATCATGCCAAAATTCACGGAAAATTTCGGCATGACCTTTGCTAAAAAAATGGACATATCGAGCGCCTGAAATTCACCGGAACAGAAATGAATCAATATTCCGGCGTAACATAGGCCACTCAGATCATTTACCAAAATTGAACCAAAACATCACATGTCCAAATGACATGTCCAAATTCCAAACATGACATGTCCAAAACATGACATGTCCACATATCACATGTCCAGTTCAAATTTGCATATAAATTCAGCCTACCTAAATCCAGCCTGCCTAAATTTGCTTTAACAAGGGATGTTGATTTGGACAATTGCTTAAATGCTGCCTTTTCTTTTAACTACAACTACTTAACCCTAAATTTCTGTCCTATTTTAAAACCTAGCTAAATTCGTAACTAAATAGATAACCTAATTAACCTACTGCCCTAACTAAAACCTAAGTAAATTAACCGACGAACCCTTGCTAGCAAAGAGAGAGAGGGGGGTTACAGAGGGTGTAGGGGCGAGGAGGCAAGCCCGACGACGGCTGAGGTAGGGAGGGGAGGAAGCAGAGGAGGGAGGCGTGGCGCGTCGGGGTCGAGGGCGAGCGCCAGATTGGGGGCGAGCGCTGGGGTCGGGGGCGAGCGCCGGGGCACGGCGGTGCGACGGGGGAAGAGAGAGTGGGGGATTTAGGGGAAAAGAGGCGGGATGAAGCAGAGAGAGTGAGGATTTTGGGTTAAGTGGACGTAGCAGTAGTGCGTTTAGACCAAACGCGCTACTACTATTACAGGCAGCTATAGCGGTTTTGTACGGAAACAACTACTGCTACCTTGACTAGCTGTAGCTCTTTTTCAGTCAAGCGCTACTACTATAACCAATTTCCCTTTTTCTTTTCCTTTATTTTCTCTCACTTTCCTTTTTTTTCTGAGAGGAGTGAACGAAGGGAAGGCGATATATATTGCATCATTTGACGGTTAAATATGTATACAAAATAGGAACATATATATTACATCATTGTACCCATGCATAATAATGGCTAAGTGTGTATACAATATATATATATATATATATATATATATATATATATATATATATATATATATATATATATATATATATACGCGTAACAGAATATTATTCTGTTACCGTTTTTGAACTGACGTTTTCAGGTGGTTGTACTGATGTTTTCAAAGCGGTTGAACTGATGCTTTCAGTTGTGTTTAATAGATCGTGTTCTTTAGTTGAAAAACTTTTTGTAATTTTTTTCAGAACGGGGCGTGTCATATATCGTTGGAAAGCTCTTGACAACCATATTTCAAGTATATTGAACGTTTTTGCAAAATCATTATGGTTTAAGAGCAGTTTTGAAAAAACTGTTTTTTTCAAAACCGAAAACGTGAATCGTATTTTGGACTCAAATTTCAAACCGTTTGTCGGAATTGAGCAAATAAGATGGCGTTGGAAAGCTGGTGAAAATCCGAATCTTCCATATATGTATTGTTTTTTCTAATTCTATATTATATAAAAGTAATTTGAAAATGGTGAAATTTTGAGCGAAACGTATTTTCGCGATTTTTTGCAAACGGTTTGTCGGATTGACACAAATGATACGGCATTAGAAAGCTATGGAAAGTGCGCAACTTTTTCGTATAGAAACATTTTTCTAATTCCTTACGGTTTAAAAACGAATTCGAATACGGTCAAATTTGTTTTTGAACGCGGTTTTTTTGAAAAGTTTGTCAAAATATGGCAAATAATATACCGTTGGATAGCAATCGAAAATGCGGAACTTAGTTATGTTGAACGTTTTCTCTACTTCGCAACCGTTTAAGAGTAATTTAGAATATGGCATGACGGATCTTGCTATTTTCTTGTCTGAAAAATAGAGTAGTCGTACTGATATATGTGTATGTTTGTACTGAGCTATTTTTTGTAGAGTAATTTTGAATGGTTCCGAAAAAGGGTACTTATACTGATGCTTGCATGGGTTTGTACTAAGCGTGTTTTCACTAACTAGACTTTGCTCTGTTTTTTGGGTAATATTTTTCTCATAAGTTTTCAACGGTTTACTATATCGTCGCCCCTGTACTTGTATGGTTTGTATCATCGAACTGAATTATATTTTATTCAAAAAGAAAACGTGTTTGTTTTGTTTTTTTTAACTTGACATTTTTTTGACAACGTTGTTCTGAACTTCTCTCATTTTACGACTTGTACTGAGGTACTTACTAAGCGGGATTTTCATGGGGTTTCTTTTTTTGCTTGAACTTTACAATTTGAATTTCTGTCATTTCTTTTATTCCGAACGGACCACCGTTTTTAACTCTTACTGAGGTACTTACTACGCCCGAACTGGGGTGGCTGTCGCATGTCTCGGCGTGTTTTTTAACAAGAACAAGCAACCAAGTTTTTCAACGAATTTGAGAGAGAAGAAAGAAAGAGATCCACATGGGGTTGTAGCGAAGAGGGCGGCTCCCGCATCATCAGTCCGCTAGTGCAAGATGGGCAATAGCAGTAGGTCACAAAGAGGGCAGCTGTCTTCCTCGACATCGTAGTACTGAGGGACGCGTCCTTGTTGAACTGCTAGAGATGGTGCCACCCGGCGGTGAGCAGAACCTCCCCACAAACCATGGCATATTTTAAGTTTTTATTCCGAATGGACCACCGTTTTTAACTCGTATTGATCAATATTTTTTATTCAAACCATTTTTCCTTTCATCATCTCATAGAAATTGTTTCCACACATATAATGCATGTATATAAATCATATTATCCATAGCACAAAAATCATCGGCCTATTCCTGTACAGAACTTTCAAGCACCCACATGAATACATGTACTTCCTGTACCATCTGTTTTGAACTTTGAAAGAAGCTATAACATCTGTTTCCCAAATGTGTACAGAATTTTAAGTTTCCAAGCATATACCGTTTGTTCCTTTTTGTTGATGGGCACCTGCCCCTACTCCTGTGGACTGACAGTGCCACGAAGTGGAGCTGAAGGAGAGGGGATCACGAGCGGCGGCTGGGTGCACCGGGATTTGGCCGCTTTAGGGGATCCCAGCTACCACCAAGTCATCCTCGAGGAGCTTGTAGAGGCAGGGAAGTTGGTCACCGGCTATCTGGTGTAAGTTTGGACTACCAGGTGCACCGGGATTTGGCCGCTTTAGAGAAACAAGAAGTCTGAACAAACATAAATTATATAGGTTACAGAAATTAGACAACTACTAGTACCGAATTCAGTAGCAAGAATGTTCAGGTAGACGGTGTTATTATTTGTGTTTGTTTGTAAGCAAGGTTCTGGGGTTAAAAGAAACAAAAATGGAAGATTTTTTTATGTCGAGGCAGCAGGTCCGCCTTCTCAGTCGTGGCGCTCCCTCCACCTTCCTCCCCGTGCTCTGTCCGCCTTGCCCCCCATGCTCCGGCCGCTCCCTCCCACGCACGCCGGCCAACCGCATCCCTGCTTCCATCAGCTCCACCTCGACAGAGCAAAATTATCGCACAAAGTCAAACTTGCTGCTGTACCATCTTCACCAAGTTGAACTTGCAGTAGCCAAGGTATCCATAGTCGTTGGGAGCCGTCCAAGTCGAGCTATGACCGTAGTCCAAGTGGAACTGCGACCACAATCTTCACCCAGCGTTGCACCCATTGAGCACCCAGACAGTGAGAGCGCCATCTCATTTTTCTTTGAACTTTTGCTTTTGTGTTGCATGCTCGTTGATAGATTCCCTGCAGCGGCCAAATCCTGGTGCCGCTCGTGAACTCCGCCTCCATCAGCTCCACTTCGCCGGAGCAATCAGTTCAGAACTTTTTGAGCCACCATTTTTTTGCAAATAGTACCTCTTCCTATGCTTCTCTGCTTTTTCATCCCTGATTATGATTGAGCTTCCTGTGAGAGTGTCGTTGACGCACGCAGAGGACTACCATCAGCGCTCAACTTGGACGGCTGCCAGCAACCGTTGTGGACGGGCCGGTGGTGGTGTGGCCCAACCAGAGGAGGTCGGTGGCTGTGCGACGCGTTGCCGGGATGACACATAAGAATTGAACTGAATGGATTTTAGATATTGAACTGAACCGAAAGAAGAAACTGGACATCACACACACATTTCTACATCAGGATTGATATAGTGTCCACATGAACTTACCTGAAGTTCAGAGATCAAGTGTAAGACATCATTTTGAAGAAGCGGCGCTGGTGGTCGGGAGATCAAGAAGAAGCACTGACTGGCTGCAAAAAATAAAAAGATAAGAACAAAGTGAAGCACCACGGTCTGCGTACAAGCAGATGGAAGAAAATTTCCAAGGAGTGGTGGCCGCCAGATACATCATTTTTCAGTTAAAACAATGTATCTCTGTAGATAGCAGGAACAGAAAATCTTTTAGATAACTCAATCATATAGAATGAAGCTATATGAGATGGAAGAGTAAAGCAACAGGAGAATGCAATGCGAGTTTGTAAGTCATGTAAAGAAAGAACAACTTGATTTTCCAAAAACCGTAGTATCCAACTAGTTCTCCACCTAAAGCTCAAACAGGCCCTGCATGCTCAGCTAATTAACCACACATGTGACTGTTCTTTTGCACTACACCATATTGCACATTCACATTGGCCATGTATAAATGATTTTCTTCTAGGAATAACATCAAAAACAACAGAAAACTTAGCTTGGGAGATGGAGGAACATGAACGGGTCTGCTTCTCACCGCCGCAGCTGCAGAACATATTGATTTTTCAGTAGAAGAAAAAGAATTGGTCTATATGTGATCCATCACAAAACAAAGCATGCATGCATACATATATCACAAGTTCAGAACATCACAGCTCACAAGCACATCCTCTACGCTTTGGACCTTGCGAATTGCTATAGTCCCAACACTCTGCACGTGGCCATAGTGATGCCTCCGCTTCATGTCATACAAGATCCATGTGGCCGCGGACAAGATCGCTACAGCATTACCACCTCTATGCTTTTGAACTGATGTAATAAGATGACTAGAAGTTCGATATAAGGCCAAAGGACGACCAAATGGCACAATGTTAAAAGGCATAATTATTGGAGTCAAGCAACTAGGGAAAGATCCAAAGCCTCCACAACATCGACACCTGATTTGGGTACTGTTACGCCAGTTAAGCTAGGCCTTTCTTCTTCAGCAAAAGCCGCATAAGCACTTGCCTTTCTCACAGTCGCCAGGACAGATCATCTCAGACGCCTCTACTCCTGTTGCTTTTCCTTGTGCAAGAGGCTGTTGACGGATCACATAGTGATGCAGGTGGCCATGGTAGTGACACAAGCAGTGACGCGGGTCTCCGAACTGATGGTCGCGACGAACTCGGCCACCCTGAAGCCACGGGGTTGGACTGAGCATGGCACTAAAGTTGAGTAGAACATTTAGGAATTAGGATAAATAGGAAACAACAAACAGGTGGAAGAAACCATCAAGTGAAATGAGTTATAGAAGACAGTATGCATTATTCTCACTAAAAAACCTTCTGTTTGTGTGCAACTTCTCTACTTGCATACGTTTGGAGGGAGAAACACAGAAAATATAACCACATGGATCAACACATTTGGAGGGAGAAACTATAGACGTACATCACGGGGTAGCAACTAATATGAACTCCAGGCACAACATTTTTTTAACTTTTTTTGTATCTCGCAAACTGAAAATAATAAGAAAGCAAATTAGAACACAAAGTAAGAAGAAAGTCGAGCACCAGTGCTTGTGCGGCATGGATCCGTCAACCCTTTTGCCTCCTAGTTCCAGCCAGCATGAGCTAGCACCTCCTGGATCGAGCTGTAGTAGTGCAACACAACGCATCAGAGAGATAAAAAGGTGAGTAGCAGCATGTACAGGAAGGGGAGAAAGCTTAGCACACAAGCATCCACGGGCATACAGAGATGAAGGAACTTCTCTCCACTTGAGACTAAACTTATATAATTTTTATTGTTGAACTTTCAGATATCTTACAAGAATTGCATGGTTTTAGTGTTTTGCTTTTACCTCGTTGCTTCTCTGAACTTACAAAATAAACTTTGTTACATGCGATCATTAACATAACCACACACACATGTTGTGCTATAGAAATAGCATGGAAACACAAAGAAAACTGGACTTACGATTGGTAAGTAGATGTACTGAAAAGAATTCAAAACATGAACTAAAAACAATTGAAGCTCTTCAAAAGCATCCAGGAGAGATAACAAAAAACTAAAACGCACGGGCGACACAGTTACTAGAAACGGACCATAAGGACTAGAACCAAAACTATCAATATAAGTTGATGTTTTGTTGTAGGTTTTTGGGAATGAGAATACCTGTATTTTTTCGCAATTATATAAATGTTTTAAAATGTGTACTACTCCATAACAAATGTTTATACTGCACATGTCCGTAAATATTAGCTTTTTATTTGGCAACAAAGAAACATCAAAAAGGATATTTCATTTCTTGTAAGCATATCAACCAACAGCTTGATAGCAACAGGAATAGAACAAGTTCTTAGTTCTTACCATTGGGGACCTGCCCACTTGCGCGATCTGACGTCCACTCGTGCGAGTAGACCTGACGCACACACCATCGGGGACCTGCCCACGGTGCGAGATCGAACTGAACCCGCTCATGATGCCAAGGCCGACTGAACTTACGATCTCTCCAGATCTCAACTGATTGTGTTACAAATGTACACACAAATCCAAACGAGCTCATGTGAGTGCATATTAAAAAGATAATTGAGTTCATCTATATTAATCAGAGAAGTTCAAACAGAAACTTTTCTTGAAAAAATGTATTGTTTTTCCTATAACAACTGTAGTCATCTTGCCAACCATGTATATTTAACTGGTTAAAAAGATAATCAAGTTCATGTATATTAACCCGAGAAGTTCAAAAAGAAACTTTTAATAATAATTATATTCATCTTGCCACCCATTCAGTTTTTGCTGTAACAAAATTCAAACATTTAAAAAGTTTGTACTGTCGTTGGGAAGCCTCAGTTCTTTGACAAACACTCTCATGTTCTTTGACAGTTTTAACTTTGTCTGCACTTACCAGTTTCCCGATTTCAAACTTACAAAATTTTATACCCCAAACTTCTACAGGTTTATTTAATTTCTCAGGAACAAAAAACGAAGGAGTCTGGACTCAAGAATTATAGAAAAAACAAAACCATATGTGTGAACTTATCTAGAGGCTTTTGCTGAACGGAGGAGACGAGATGACGCAGGAGCAAAACCCGACTCCTTGAATATACAGTAGCTATGCCGTCAATGCTTCTTTGAGTTCTTATTTCTGAACCTTCATAGTAGTAATACATGTACTGTGCGATACACAATTCTGTTGTTGAGCAAATGATCTAGGAACAAAAACACTCCTGCAGTGCACACACCAAATCATGATAAAAATAGAGGCAGCAAGAAGCAATCACCAGTATATTGAGATGTCCAACTACATGTACCATCTCAATATAGTATAAAATGAATCAATAGTAAGAAACAAGGTAGTAACAATCCTAACTCTGCATAGTCTCGGGATTTGTAGAAGTCTGAACATGGTATCATAGTTAATTAGTTACTGTGTAAGGAGGATGTGTTTACACACACCTATAATTCAGAATTGAACTGAACGACCCATTTTTCTTGTACTGAAGCTTGTTTTTTATAATTTGTATGAGTGGGTTATTAAACACATGCATCAACATTGAGGAACACTAGAAAAAAGGACACCGCTATACACGAACTACAGTGGACAGATCCAGAGGAGAAATCCTCAAGCAAAAATCAAGAGAGGTCGCAACCTCCATGGAAGATTCCAACGAATTTGCCATGGAAGGGCCTCCCACTCCCCTGATCTATCTCCTCCCACTCCCTGCACACAGAAATGCAGACCAGAGAGAGAGGATGAGAGGGAGATGACTGAGACGGATCGAGGGCGGACACGGGGTGGCCTGCACGCAGCTCTTCTCGCGACCAACAACAGAGTGTGATGTTGTACTGTCGAGGCAAAGTTCCTCGACACGGGGTGGCCGAATTTTTCTTACATACTAGACCACAACTTGAGCCTCCTGTTCTGGCCACGAGCCCACAAAAGATGACCCTTAGTTTATCTAGTAACTCATCATTAGTCTGCAAGAAGCTCACAAATTGTACTGTTTTTATATATGATATTTCTTTGAATTCCCATGGTAGTAATCCACGTTGTCTGTCTTTTTAACCAGAAAACTAAGCAAGATTGCTTGCTGAAGGCAACATTTTTTCATATAGTAAGACATATGAAAGATAATATTTAAAGGCTATTGGAGAAAGAATTAGCCAAACCAAAACAAAAATATATGTTACCAGAACTGAAAGCAATGGTTTTTCAAACTTTTAGGTGAGAGCATGGTGCTCTAATCCAATTGCATATATCTAAATCTCCATAAGCGACTTGAACTGATGCATAACAATATGAGTGCAGAATTCTTGTAAGCATAAGAAAATACATAGAGTGCACATATAATTTTTGAAGATTTCCTCGATGTTCAGCACATTAAAGTTGATGTACTCAAAAGAACGCAAAATTTGAACTGAAAGCAAGCAAAAGCTGAACTCTTATAGAGTTCAAGGACAAAAGAACCTCCACAACCAAATAACTGATTTCCTATTTTTTTTTAACTTTAAAAGTTTTAATTTTAGAACCACCTCAATATATGTAGATGAACTTTTCATGACACAATTTTTGTAGTCGATTTTTTGCTCCGAACATAAAATTAGAACACACACCCAACGCACTATACACCCCCCTAACACGCTGAACTGATGGGGCTCTGAAATGTAGATGGCAAGGATGCACTCCGCCGCTCTGCTGTGAGGGAGGTTTTCATTATCATTGACATCCCTATCATACTAAGCAGGAGAGATGTTGGTCATCTGGTCTGACCCCGCGTTGAGCTGTGAGGCTTGGACTCTTTTTGGCACGTCACCTGATGTGAGAACTGCAATTGGAAAGGCTGAGCATCAAGTGGTAATTAAGGAAATGTTTTTTAGTATAGGCGCTAAACCAGAAAATGTGTTTCTATCTTTGTTTAACAAACTGATGTAATTTATTATACCGAACTGCTATTGCGGTGTACACATATATAACTGAATTATTACTGATTTCACTTTTTATATTGAACTGACACACAAAAAATATTAGCAAAACTTGAACCTAACTTTGAGGAAGGTTCAGAACAAAAGATGATAAAATATAGCTCCAGTAGAATGGACTACTGTTATTCCAGAATGACCTGCTATAAAATGTGTCGATCGAACTTAGAGAAAATTCAGACTATTGTTTAGTTTTTATACTATGAACTAATATAACTTGGTAGATCGAACTTTCTACAGAATAATAACCACAAACAAAAGAACCATGTCACGCACCTCCTTTTTTATCCATTTTCTTTTTGCCACTTTTTGTGGTGCACTCAGATGCAAGGAATTTAGCAGCTGGGACGAGTGAGTTCTCTTCCAACGCACACAGAACGAGTCAACAACAGGCTGATAGCCTCCCAGCGAGAGGAGGAAGGCCGGTGGAGCGTTGTGTCGTGCATTTTTGCCAGCCGCCGCCTATGCTCCTGTATGAAGGAGCCCTAACTATTGAGGACCCTAGCACAACACCACATCCACCCGCAGCACGACGCCCCCTACGTTGTTGAACGAACTCATAAGGCGATGGTGAACGGTCTGGAGTGGTGGCGGTGAATGCCGTGGCACGAGCACTGGAGGCAGTCTACAGAATGACCTCCACCACCATTAAGCCACACAGCTGAACCATAACATGTTAAAAGGAAGAAAAACATGTTCAGATTCGTGGATGAAAAAGTGCATGTGACGTAAATTATAAGTATAGCCTGACCTCCGGCTCAAATATGCTTACAGATGTATTTTGATCAATTCCTTCAATAATCATGGTTGATACACCAGCAGATAGCTTCTGAGTGTTATCTGGAGGATCCATCTTCTCACCACCAAAGTATGCCTCAACAACAGTCATCTTAATAATGACAATGAAGAAAGTGGAAAGGAGTCAAGGCCCAAGCATATTTGGGAAATCATGAATCCTACCATGGAATTTCCATGTATTAAGACAAGGACAATACTAAAAAGAAATAGCTTTCCACCTGATTTAAAGTTAATGTTCCAGTCTTGTCACTGCCCATTGTCTCGCATGCAGAAAGTCTCCTAACCTGTTAACAGATGGTTGAGAATGCATGAGACCAGCTGTTACTACAAGTAACACGGCACAAGCAAGGAATAGCAGCATACCAGAGCTTTATCGCTCATCATTTTGTGCATCGAAAAGGCAAGCCTGACAAAAATATGTAGTGGTGCCACCTGTAGTGGTGTTTCTTCACCAGAGTCTTCAGATATGCTTGCCATCAACAAGCCCCATTCAGTGTTATTATTGCTGCTTTGTGTGGTGCCACCTCATGTCCTCATGCACGGGCACCACTGTTTTCCTTTTTTACTTCTTTTAATATATACATTGAACAACTACTACCAATAATATAATTTGTAGACTGTCAGCGTTTCTGCAAAGATGACAATTATTTATCTAACCAGAGAACTGAAGAATTTAGAAAATGTAAACTACTAACTAGATAAATACAAAAATTAGCAAAGGGGAACTAAAGAACTGCAGAATTTAGCAAATGAGGACTACTAACCAGATAACTTCAGTTTTTTACAGAAGAAGTGGTTGGGATCTCATGTTTGGCAGTGGGGAGCCGTGGCCGGAACATTGAGGAAGATGATCGGCTCGAGCGCGATGGAGTTGTGGACGGCGCCAAGCATGTCGGTGGACTGACGTCGCAGGTGCCGGTGCTGGAACCGGCAGCTCCATCTCTGGCTTTACCCATGGCGTCGCGCCAGATGGCGAAAGGGTGCCTGGCGGCCGGGCCTCGCGTAAACTGATGCGCGCGCATCACCTGGCCGACCGAGATGAGGAGGTGGAGCCGCGCCGGCGGACGGGAGGTGGAGGCGCGCTAGAGAAGGGGAGGAGGTTGGGGCAGGGAGGATGAGGCCGGGCGGCTCTGCGCACAGGGAGGGAAGTGGCGGCGCGGTGGCGCCCAGGTGGAAGGGGCGGCGGCACGCTGGGCGGCCGGTGGCTGGGGCGGTGGCACACTGGGCGGCTGGGGCGGCGGCGCAGTGGTGAGGCCGGTGGTCGGTGCGGCCTATCCACTCGCTGCGGAGGAAGGAAGGTGGGAGAAGTGGTAGGACGCAGGGGAGGTTCAGTTCGATGGGCTCCATCGGCGGCCAGTCACTGCGCCGCGGGCTCCCTCGCTCCGGCTGACGCCGTCGCTCGCTCGCCCATGACGCTAGCCTCCGGCGGAAGAAGGCGCGTTGGGTCGGGGGATCCTAGTGTTGTGCGCGTCGCGCCTATACGGGGAGGGGTAACAGAATAATATTCTGTTATGGGTAACAGAATAGTCCAGTCATATTGTCATCCTCTTCAAGTAAAGTCATCTCCTCGTCTGCTGGATCCCCATTGTCATCCTCTTCAAGTAAAGTCATCTCCTCGCCCGCGCGCGCTTTCCGCCCGAAATAGTCAGCGCCGCCTGCCCCGCTTCTCGGTGGAGGCGATTGCTCCGCCTTCAAACGACACAACTACCGTTCGTCCGTCCATCTGCCGCCCACATTAATGATACGCGGTTGCCGAGGCGGCTACTCCGGAGCCACACGTCCGTCCCTCCGCCGCCCACCATTGCTATATAAACTGCTACGCCGGCCATAGCCGCAGTCATTCGTATCCGTTCCCTTTCTCCTGTCCACACCACTACTGCCCACCATGGCTTCCTCACGCTCCAGTGCTCTTTGGGATGGGCAGACGATGTACCACAAGGAGATGGCAGTCATTGTTGCCAACCGGCGGGCGGGCAGGCAGCCGGAGGACGACGACGTCCCAATGGAGAATATGGTAGTCGACGATCCGGCGCCAACCCCCTCCTCTGCGCCATCCTCGTCGGTGCATTGCACCATGACCATCGGCGAGGTCCGTGCCCACTATATGGACACGGTGTTGCAGATGCGTGAGGAGCAGTACCGAGAGGCGAATGCCGACGCCGCCTACAACCACCCTCTCCTCCAGAAGCACCTACAGGCGGAGGAGCAGATCGCCGTGGAGCGGGCGGATTAGGAGGCGCTGCTCACCTCGTACCGCTCCGCCCGCGAGGGCCGCCTTGAGCACTGGCGGTACCGCATGCGGGTGGCGGAGGCTGCGACCGCCTACAAAGAGGGTGATGAAGCGGGCGAGGCACTGTTTGGCGAGACCGAGGACGAGCCAAAGGACAATGCCGGCGTCGAAGAGTGCCCGCTTTGCTGGCATCGACGAGGCCCTGCTCCGCCGAGGCCCCGCGGCGCCAACAACGAGGCAGAGGACACCGCCGGCTCCGCCGACGCCCCGCCCCACCAACAACAAGGCAGAGGACACCGCCGGCTCAGCCGAGGCCCCACCCTGCCGGCAACGAGGGGGAGGATTTCCACCGCTCAGCCGAGGCGCCGCCCGCCGGCAACGATACAGAGGACATCGCCGGCTCCGCCGAGGCCCCGCCCCGCTGCCAACGAGGCCGCGCCACATGGAAAATGAGGAAGAGTAGAACACGATAGGTCGCCGCCGCTCGGGTCCATGTAAGGACACCACTGCTACCCTCCGGTTGAAGCCATGGAGGGTTGACCATTGACGGCCGGTTAACTTCTTGGCGGCAACGTGGAGTCGGAGAACTGTGTGGAGAAGAACGCTGCTTCTACTTAACTGCTGGTGCAGTTGGCTGACTGACACGTGGGTCCAATAGGCCACATGTCAGTTACGCAACTGCACCTGCAGTTAAGTCACTAAAGCTTCTGTTCGGCTCAGCGGGACACAGGTGGGTAGCTTTGGTTAATTAATTATACCTCCAGCGCACCCCTTTTTAGTTGAAGAATGTATGAGATGTAATGAAATCTGACATGTTTGTATGTAATCCGACCGTGTATGAATTAATTTATTTCAATTAGTTCGAATTCCTGTATCACTTGCATTGGATGAACATGCAAAACAATACGTACTAGCATTATTCCCAGGATGATCACCTCGTTTGCAGCAGTTTCACATGTACTCCATCCGGTCCTTTCTAGTCTGCATACAAGTTTTGTCTGCAGTCAAAGTATCCCTACTTTGACCAATCTGATAGATAAAAGTATGCACTTTCAGAATGTGCGAAGTAAAAAGGAACCGAAGGAGTACAAAGAGTTTGAGCAGCTTTTAGCGTTTCTGTACATTGCAATCAAACACACAGGGCTGTCAATTCATAGAGAACATTCAAAACAATCGATGATTATGAATCTCAGCGACTCACATGTTAGAGGCAATATTTACTTCACAACTAAAGAATAAAGAAAAAATTGATGAGTAAAGTTTGACAAGGGCGTCCCATTCGAAAATATCAAACGCATGTCTTCTTGCTAAAATCAATGAGTAAAGTTTGACAAGGTTGTCCCACTCCAAAATATGAAATGCCTACGATTGTGGAACGGGCAGGGTTTTGCCATCAGTTCGGACATTGACATGGCACCTCATGCTAAATAAACCAATTGTTCTTTTTGTGCGGCTCCACCAAAATCAACCAAATTCGCGCGTAGCTTGTATGATTTCGCCCTTATATGTTGCAACGCCTTGAACTTATCGGCACCTCCTTTCTTGTGGTGGAAATGAATGTTTCAATGTATTCATGAACATTTTGTGCAGTTCCCATTGAAATCAAGCTGAGCACCCCTGTTTGCACAAATACAAAAAAGTGATTAGTATAAAGCAAATTGTACTATGAAATGACAGTTTAACAGGCACCTACATGGTCCATGTAGAGCACACTTTTAGAAAAATGGAACTCACCAGAAAGAATCCTAGAACAACATTGTACTCGCGCATCACAGGAAAAAAATGGAGATTTGTCAGTCCTTCTGATCTGAAGTTAGTTTGGTCTTGTGGGGAGTAATGTAACCATCCTTCAACTGCTCCTTATGATGAGAAGATAGACAGGGTTTCTTCTTCCTGGCATAATCAGAACTAGTCACTTCACGTACTCCATATTCTTCTTTAGAGGAAGATGATCCTGTTGTGCAAAGACAAGAGGACAACTAAATGCTAGCATCTCTGTTTGCTCGAAAAAAAGGAATGGAAATATTTAAAACAACACAAATGAAGCACTTCTCAACGACAATACCACTTTTTCATGACAGTATCTAAACAGTAGAACAACACAAATAGAGATGACAAAGCTCAATCATATGGATGAGATCAGTGGGCGAGTACCAACCTTTGTTAGGGGGCTTATTGTGTAGAGCATATAGATGAAGCACTTCTCCGAAACCATCTGTTGCTATCTACTGTGGTGGCCATGCTTACTATATACTCCTCGATTAGTTTAATGTTTCCAACATCTTCTTGTGCCGTTCCACTAAAACATATGGTATCTTCAAAGAAGATCCCTGTTTGCACAAATAGAGATAATTACGTATTACATTAAGAGTGGCATCAAATCAGTGGCAAAACAATTGCTCGTTCCAGCCATAGCAATAAATTAAGATGCAAAACTATATCATTACTTGTGTCATCACAGTTCCAGTGCTTCATTATAGCACCGGGAGTTGATTTTTATTTTTCTTCCGCTTGTTCTTCCCCTTCATCACTTGGTTCAATAACAGACAAGCTTCGCCTTCAATGTAAGATTTGGCATGTCAATTAGGGAGCACAAGTATAGCACTAAACAATGACATTAATTTTCTGATGAAAGTGGCAAAATACAGGCAAATAGTTGTGAAATATCTTTATCTTACCTCAATGGGATATTACGGTGCACATAAAAATTGGAAGTCTTGTCTCCATTTGTGCGAAGTTTACTAAAATCAAGCAACATTACTGTACAAGTAGCACAACATATGAAAGCACACTGCAGAATCATGTGAAAGAAGGCTAGTACTGACCTCTCATGATGCGGAATTCAAACAACTCACAAGAAGAAGATCTGAACCAAATTTCCCAACACGAATAGGAAGTAAGATCTCCTCTTGTGCAGTTCCACTAAGATCAAGCAATTAAGCAACGTTGTCGGTGTGACATTTTGGTTGAACTGCACAAAACACTCTTAAAACAAAAGTGTTTTGTGCAGGGCAACAAAAGGTCACAATGGCAACAAGGTGAAGTAGATAACCTTGTTTACACAGAGGTGCAAAGGAAACAACTAGTGGTCGATAACAGTGGATGACACAGAAGCCAACAAAAAGAAGCATCTACCTTATCTAAATGGTACAGAAAGCAAGACAGTAGCATTTCTCAAAAGGTGGAATTGATTAATATTAACATAGAGATTATATTAACAATAAAATTTGTTAAACATGTAATTTGCTTTTAACAGTGGCAATGCATCAATTTTCCAGCGGCATTATTAGAGGGTGTTTGTTTATAGGGACATTTTGGTGTAGGGACTAAAAAAACTCCGTGTCAGTTCCATCTAAAGAAAACAGGAGGGTCTTTTAGGGACTAAAAGTGGCATTTGGGGCTAAAGAAAGAAGACCCCGAGGGAGTCTTTCTGGGACTTTTTCCAACAGTTGCCCCTGCCACGCATCGCACCTTGTCTCTATTAGGTCATTACTAGGGGTAACATGGTCTTTTAGCATGTCATTTAATAACCTCTAGTCCATGTTTAGTCCCTGGAACCAAGCAGGTAGGGACTAGGGAGTTTTTAACCAAACAGGGCCTTAGATTAACAACAGCTAAACAGTTGCACGGGACAGTGGACGCACCAGCACCATGTGCATCTACCGATGTACTGTGGTCATGCACAGTGTGTTGCAATAAAGAACAAACAACCAAGGAGCATATTTGCGTTGGTCCCAGTTTTGTTATCTTTAGACACCTTTCCCTATGTGAGCGTAGCAAATCTAGTCCTGCTCAAACTCTACAGCCTTGTCTCCCAAAACAAAAGATCAGTTCGTTACATATGTGCGTACTGTGTTTGTCATTGTTTTCCCTTTTCGACCAACGTAGGTGCTGGATAGCCAGTCTGTACTAGTACTTCCGCCCCTTCCTTTCTTCTTTGAACCATGTCCTAGATTTATGCGATACAACTTTCCCCACTACTTTCCCCCACTCCTTTCCTCTTTGAACCACGTCCTAGATTCATGCTATACAAATTTCCCCCTTCCTTTCCTCTTTGAACCACATCCTAGATTCATGATATACAACTTTTCCCACTACTTTCCCCCACTCCTTTCTTCTTTGAACCGCGTCCTAGATTCATGGTATACATGCAGCTAGAGCAATGCATGTGTAATAAGTAAATTATACCTTAAGGTTCTTGGGGCATGGTTTGGTGCGCGACGGGATGACGGGACGACGGCGAAGAAGAAGGGGTCGGAGGCCCTCCCGCGCCGCCGCTGGGTGAAAGTGAACAGTTGTGCTGGTAGTGGATTCCCTCCCTCGCCGACAGCGACAGCATCAAGCCTCCTTCCCTTCCCAGCGGACAGATCCTGCCAGCTCTTTGAGCAACAGTGAGGGGCGAGAGAGGCCAACGAATTCTTGTTTAGATCTGGAGAGGGCGAGAGAGTGTGAAGAGAGCAACTACAAGCACTGAGGCTCCAGCGTGTATATATATATACTGGAGAGAGAGAGAGAGAGTGTGAAGCGTGCAACCCTAGAAAACAAGCGCCGAGGCTGCAACTTATACGTGATGAGGTGATTATACGGTCACTACGAGATCATATAGCTCTGTATCCATCCATTTTGATCAGGTAAAGAATCCTCCTGGCACAAATTATGCTCAAGTGTAGTTATTGAACCCGAGACCTCAAGTTTGATGAGCGAACATGCTAACCAGCTACACAACCCTCCCGTTATGTTCAACGAGAGGAGATTAACCTTTTATACATTCCTGCATTCGTGTGACAAGCATGCCGTGTTTTTTTGTGTGTGGGAGTCATTGGGACTTAAATAATAATCGTGTCATGTGGCTTTGGTGGTAAGACTATGCACAGTGGTGCAGAAATAATGCAGCCTTAGTCACCTTACCTCTCTCCACGTAGTACATTGGGTCCCACCAGTCAGAGGGTGAAACAAACAAATTAATAAGAAAAATTAAAAGCGTCAGCGGCGTATCTCACCTCACACATCTCGCTACTGCTCGGGAACACTATCCAATTGATCCCTATGTTCGCTCACGTACTATTTTAAGTGAATCCCTATTATAACATGCACACAATTTTGGGCACTTGTATTCGACCTAAGTCAGTGTGCCATCGTATCTCGTACTTACTACTCCCTCCGTCTAGGTGTAATAAGTCATGTTAGAAGGTGCAGCGGGACCAAGGTGCGTGCGTGTTCATGTGTGTGTGTGTGTGTGTGTGTGTTTAACAGCATGGGTCTTTTAGTGAGAGCGACAGATCGACCTAATCCCATAGAGAGATGGTGTGTAGTGTACAATTTTAGCCGCGAGAGTCAGTGAATCCTCTCTTTTCCGGGCGTGTCCGGTAGGGACAGGCAGACAACTGCCACGCCCGCTCCTGACCAGCCTGGCCACCCAAAGCCCCTCCATCGCCCGGGCGCGCTTCCCGCCCGAAACGGTCAGTGCCGCTCCAAAGAATCGATGCCGCATTCATGCCCGGGCAGAGCGGACGCAACCTCTCACTGGCGCAAGAGTGATGGTTGCTTCGTCCGTCCAACTTACTGTTGGGTCTATGTGATTTGACGGCTCATTGGTCTTTATTACTGAGGTGGTAGGACTGCTAGATGTCCCACACTTTCGGAGAAAGGAGGTACTACTAGATTACAATTTTCTCCATTCTTACAGCGGAGGAGTGCAAGAGCAGTGAAAACACGCAGGCTCGGTGATTACATGGCCCACCTCACACTATCACCATATTTTCTGGACACCGTGCGACATCTAACTCTTTACATAGTACTCCCTCAGTTCCTAAATACTATATGAGTCCCCGTGCGTTGCCGCGGAACAACTGTATATCTCTCTGCGTAAAATTATCGATTTCATAGAACTAAAAAAACTCTATAACCGCATGACAAATGTGGTAGCCAAACTAAAAAACCTCCCATCATCATTTAGATCATCCCACGTAAGGAAAAAAGATCAGCCAACTCCTATTGCATAATGGGATTATATATTTCTTTTTGACATGTTAATGGGACTTAAAAGCTCACTTACATGCATGCTACAGGTGCATGCTTGCGTGCAGACATGTTGATGTGATTTAAAACCCACTCACATGCATGGCACGATATTTCTGCATGCTTTCATGTGGCTTAGTGCGGAGCCTCTCAACGTCTGGATCAGACGGCTATTATGGACTGATTTAGTTCATCTAATGGCTACATTAATTTTGATGATGTGGCTCAAGGAGAGGATAGAGAATTCCTAGTAGTGGGGGCTAGCAATTACTAGTAGATAAGTCTTTGTAGAGATTCCGCTAGGTGAACTACATACAGAACAAAATGAATGAATCTACACTTAAAATGCATCTATATACATCCGCATGTGGTTCATGGTGAAATCTCTACAAAGACTTATATTTAGGAATGGAGGAAGTACTAGTATAGTACGTACTGTAATTTATCAGCAAGATAAATTTGTACAATGCCATGAAGCTTCCAGCTTCTGTTACATGTATCTTGCGTCCAAGGTTGCCCGTTGCAACATTTCATCAAATACAAAGGAGACTAATATGCATGCTATTGCATCTCAATGATTGAAAAATCATAGCAAATATGTACTCCCTCCGTTCCAAAATAAGTGTCTCAACTTTATGCAAACTTTAGTACAAAGTTGTACTACTACTAAAGTTGACACTTATTTTGGAACAGAGGCAGCTAAAGAAAAAAAAGATCCATGCAGTCCCTAGCCCTTGAACCGTGAATTCTAACCAGGCTTCAATTTGCTGTCAACGTTTGAGCTTCCTAAGAAATGAAGTTTGCAACCTTTTGACCATCAAATCATTTTGTGTAGTTTCACCAAAATCGAGATGAGCATCACTGTGGCAAAGAAATTGAAGAAGCGTGATTAGAATAAGATTACTGGGACTAGTTGATGAGACATAAACTCATCACAAATACAGTACGTAGAAGCCAGTAGAGGTATGTGCGGGGAAAATAAGTAGAGAAATATCCAGATGGAGTGATGTGGGCAGCTAGAGCAGTGGTGCAAGACGGCTGTAAAGGGAGTTGTACCTAAGGGATGTCGGGACGTAGCTCAACCTTGAGGAGGGAGGCGGGAGGCGGCAACTGCCAACGTCGCGGCAGTGAGCAAGAGACTAAGGCAACCTCACCGGCTTTGTGAGAGAGAACAGCGGGGACCCTTGATCGGGACGTGCCGACAGTGGGTTTTCGCCGTCGGCAATGGCGACCGCATCTACACTAAGCATCCACCCCTTCCCCCGGCGGACGTGATCCGCCGGGATGTTAGAGATGTGGCCACAATGGTTTTGTGCGAGAGAGTGTGAAGAGAGCAACCCCGGCAAGCAACCGTGTAGGCTGGCCCGTCCTGACTATGTATATAGTGGAGCGGTTTCCTTTTCTCTCCATATGAACCTATCATATTGCGTACGTGCCACTGAAGAAAAAGCCTTTATTTATAAATGACGCGGCACGTACTACTCGTTCTCCTATAACCTTGCGCTTGGCATCTTCAAAATATTAACCTTGCGATTGGCTCATCGCCTCTTTGGGAAGTCGAGCAATAATGGTAGTGCAGTATATATCGTTCTGGCTATATGAGACCGAATGAATTGCTGCACGTCCACCACATGGGCGAGGGTCGAGGGGCGAGGGAGGGTGCTACATACGGAGCAAAATGAGCGAATCTACACTCTAAAATACGTCTATATACATCAGTGTTTGGAGTATGTACTAGTAGTTCATACTGAAATATACTAAAGGACATATATATTCCAAACAATATGATATAATCTCTATAACTAAGGTAGTAGGGACGAGGAGTAAACGGAGGGAGTAGTAAATTTTTCTCCTCGTCCTACGAGCCACCGTGCGCATGGGCGAGGGAGCGGGCGTAAGGCGGACAGTACTAAGCAAGCTTCACCTCATCTTGCGAGCCACCGCGCCCGTGGGTGGGGGAGACAGCGTACTAAGCAAGCTTCTACTTGTTCTGTGAGTTGACGGGACACATCAAAAGTACTCCAGTGTATAGAGCCTTGCTTATAAGGTAGGCCCCACATGGTTTGCCTCTTTTTTTTAACATAACGCGTCAAGTCACAATTTGTTTGTTCACTCGTGGTAGATGATCGTCCCTCCACCAAGTGGACAACTAGTACACGTGCCAAATTACCACATGGGCTGCCTTTTTTGTATAGCAATGAGCTCCACTGTGTACCCACGCGGGTGTGGTTGGGAAAGAGACGGGAGTACGTGCGCCGTGCATGCACCTCTTCTCTTCGTGCACGCCCCCCACCTATGTGGGTGTGTGTGAGAGATACAAACCGCGTTCGTGAGTGTTTTTTGTTTTGAGGTGGGGGTGTGGGGTTGGGGTGGGGGTTGATTTCTTGAATGTATTTGTGGGAATATGTGTCGATGGCATCTCAAACAAATTTTTGCATGCAATGTGTGTGAAATGGAGGCCTATCCATATCATATATAGAGGGTCGGGCAATCCACGTGAAGAGAGGGAGGGGTCATAGATATCGATAGAGTCAAAGAGAGGATCAAGTGGGTGGGTGAGAGATCGATGAACAGAGCCATCCAAATTGTGTGTGTGTGCAAGTCAAAGATATAGGGCGATTGACCTACCGGAACGTCAGAGGGCACATGTCACGTTTGTGTGTGGCAGGGAGACATGACTAGAGCGCTCGATGTATCGGTGTGTGGGGGGGGGGGGGTGGGGGGGAGGGGTAGGCAGAGGCCTAACTATAGAGGTAGAACGACTCGTATATGTGTTGAGAAGGAGAGACCCAACTATGTCTTGAGGGAGATCGGTCGACATCCATACATAACTGAAGGACGGGAAATATGATGGGACAGAGAGAGAGAGAGAGGAGAGAGAGGGGGAGAGAGGGAGAGGGGTAGAGTGCTGGATGGGTGATGGAGTTGCTTCTCGATGATGGTGGGAGAGGCCTACTAGACAAACTGAGGGTGGAACTTCAATGTTATCAATAAGAGTGGGGATGTGTTTCTGTGTGTGCCTGTGCGTGATAGATCTGTCGGGACGCATCCATGGATTATGAAGGGGAATCATGTGTTTGGTAAGCAAACCTAACTAGATCGGTAGATCAATTGTTGTTTCTCGGAGGAAGGGAGAGACATAACTAATGAGGTAGATCGATCGATGCGTGGGTAAAAACGAGTTATATGGACCTATCTAGCAATATGTATAGCGGGAGATCGGTCGGTGTACGTACATTTGTTAGAGGAAAATAAGGCCCAGTGAGACGGATAGACAGAGAGAATGGAGCTAGGAGGTGGTGCGAGAGGCCCAGCTACTAGATAGTTAGGGGGGGAGTGTGGGGTTGTGAGATCGATGAAAAGAGGGACGAGAGTTGACACATGTGTGTGACCGTATGAGAGACACGAGGCAAGGACACATAAAGGAGGGGATTGAAGGTGTGTGTGTATGTTGTAGGCAGGCATCACTAGAGAGGTTTATCGATCGGTGTGTGTCGGAAAGGAGTTGTGGAGACTCCAGGAGAACGACCTAAAGTAAAAAAATGAATGTGCCCGGTGGATAGAATGCCGAGGGAGGGGGAGGGCGAAGAGGGCGTGTCCATGCACAAGAGAAAGTTAATGGTAGCTACAAAGGTTAGAGGATTGTGTGGGTGTAAGAGACTAACAAAGATCATAATTTGATATGAAAGTGGATTCATATATTTGAATAGGAGATCATAGTGTTTTAAACATATGCATGCATGAATATAGCGGTAATACACGTGCTGTGCACATGTTATACCATAATGTGATAATGCATGGTGTTTGCAACTCACAATTAAATGTCGAACAATCTAAACCATACTATACATCAAACAATCTCAAATTTTATTTGAATTTGTGATAATGTGTGGCGTTTGTAGCTTACAACTAAATATCGAACAATCTAAACAATGCTATATATCGAACATTCTCACATTTTATTTGAATTTGTGGTAATGTGTGGTGTTCGCAACTCACATCTAAATACTTGTAGGCGTAGGGGGCGGGGCACCATACATAATGTCTTGTGGCTTAGGTGCGACAAGTGTTGGAGTGGAGGACAGGTATCTCTTTAAGTCCTGCAGCGCAGCCTCCGCTTCCGGAGTCCATTTCATTGGACCTGCCTTTTTCAATATTTTGAAAAACGGCAGAGCGCGCTCAGCAGACCTAGAGATAAACCTGCTGAGAGCAGCCACGCAACCGACAAGTCTTCGTACATCCTTGACGCGCTTTGGTGCTTCGATCTGCTCAATGGCCTTGATCTTGTCGGGATTGGCTTCAATTCCCCGCTGAGACATGAAGAACCCGAGAAGCTTGCCGGAGGGGACTCCAAACACACACTTCTCGGGGTTAAGTTTGAGGTTGATCTTGCGCAGATTTGCAAAGGTTTCGTCTAAATCTTGAATCAGAGTTGCTTTGTCCTTGCTGTTGACCACTATGTCATCCATGTAGGCTTCTACATTTCTATGCATTTGTGGCTCAAAAGCGTCATGGACTACTCTTGCAAATGTTGAACTAGCATTCTTTAAACCGAAAGGCATCCATACAAAACAGTATGTGCCACATGGAGTGATGAATGCGGTCTTCTCCTCATTCTCTTCTACCATGAAGATCTGATGGTATCCTGAGTATGCGTCAAGAAATGAAAGCAAGTCACATCCGGCCGTGGAGTCAACAATCTGGTCAATGCGCGGCAAGGGAAATGGGTCTTTGGGACAAGCTTTATTGACATCGGTAAAGTCGATACAAAGCCTCCATTTCCCGTTTGCCTTGCGCACGACTACAGGATTGGCCAACCACGTAGGATGGAGCACTCCTCTGACAAGGCCTGCTGCTTCCAATTTCTTGATCTCTTCTGCGATGAATTCTTGGCGCTCCACTGCTTGTTTCCTGACTTTCTGCTTGACAGGCCGCGCATGAGGACAAACGGCAAGATGGTGCTCGATTACTTTCCTGGGAACACCGGGGATGTCAGACGGTTGCCACGCAAACACGTCGACGTTCGCCCGCAGGAAAGCAACGAGCGCGCTTTCCTATTTAGGGTCGAGAGTGGCACTGATCGTGAAGGTACCACCAGTGCCGTCCTCCTTGGCGGACACCTTCTTGGTCTCTGGTGGAGCTGCCATTGTCTTTTTACACTTGCCGGTGGAGCTCGATGGTGCATCCTCGACGGTAGCGCAACACTCCGAAGAGGTGCGCTTGCCGGAGTGGGCATCAAAACTCTTGCCGGACTTGGTCTTCTTCTTCCCCCTGGGAGCTTCAACGGCAAGTGACTTGCAATCTGTTGCGGCTGCTGCTTCCTGGTAGATCTTGTCAGTGTAGATAAGAGCATCCTTCTTGTCGCCAGGGACGGAGATGACACTTATCGGGCCTGGCATCTTCAGCATGTTGTATGCATAGTGAGAGGCTGCCATGAATTTGGCGAGTGCTGGACGGCCGAGTATCCCATTGTAAGGCAATGGAAAGTCTGCAACGTCAAAAGTGACCCTCTCAGTCCTGAAGTTCAACTCGCTGCCAAATGTTACTGGCAATGTGATCTTTCCCTTCGGCTTGCTCCTTCCCGGATTGATTCCTTGGAACGTGCCGGTCTCTTCGAGCTCGCTGTCAGGGATCTGGAGTTTCTGGAGTACCGCGGAGGAGATCAGGTTCAAGCCGGCCCCGCCATCAACCAGCATCTTAGTGACCTTGAGGTTGCGGATAGTTGGTGAAACCAACATCAGCAAGCACCCGACTGCAGTTATGCGATCAGGGTGGTCCTCAATATCAAAGATGATAGGCGTGCTGGACCATTTCAGAGGCTTGCGTGACTCGACGGGTGGTTCTGCCGCATTGACTTTCCGCACCCACTGCTTGAGTTGGCGGTGTGAAGTATGCAGAGAAGCACCATCGTCAACGCACAGGACCTCTGTGGCTTTCTGGAACTCCTGCTCATCGGCTTCGTCATCATCCATATCTTCATCGTCGTCATCATCTTCATTCTTGTCGCGGCCGCGGGGAGGCCTGTCTCCTTGCCGCTGCTTGGCCTTGCCGCGGCGTCCTCCTCGGCCGGGGCATTTCTTGCCGGATCCTCTAGCACCTTCTTGGGCCTTCTCCTTGTTGCGTCGCTCGTATTCAGCCTTCTGCTGCTCGACAAGCTGCTCGACCTTCTTGCAGCTCTGGAGGTCATGGCCCTTGGTGCGGTGGATCTTGCAGTACTGCCTGTTGGTGCCGTCCTGCTTGTCGGCGACCGCCATAGCCTGGGAGTTGGCGCCTGCGGCAATCTCCTCGCCGGAGCTACCAGCTTTGGCTTTCTTGGCGCCACCTCCGTTGCCGGACTGCTCAACGCCTAGCACATCTTTGCCTTTCTTCCTCCTGTTGTTCCGCCGCCGGTTTTTCTTTGCCGGGGCAGCATCCTCGCTATCAGATCCTCCTGCTTCTGTATTCTCTCTGGGGAGTTTCCTCCCTTCCTCAGCACGTGCACACTTGTCAGCCAGGGCATATAGCTCGCTGACATCTCTGATCTTGCACATCGCCATCTCCTCCCGCATCCTACGGTTTCGCACATTCTGATGGAACGCGCTGATGATCGCGGCAGGGTGGACATCTGGGATGTTGTGCTGTACACGGCTGAATCTCTGAAATGTACTTACGCAGGGACTCTCCTTCCTTCTGGGCGAGCAGATGAAGGTCGCTCTCTTGGCCATGAGGCTTGTGGCCGCTTGTAAAGGCGCCGACAAACTGATGGCATAGGTCTGCCCAGGAGGATATGGAGTTGTCCGGCAAGTGCATGAGCCAGGATCTGACATTGGGCTTGAGCACCAGCAGGAAGTAGTTGGCAAGGATCTTGTCGTCCCGCCCCCCGGCAGCTTGCACCGTGATGGTGTAGATGCTGAGGAACTCCGACGGATGCGACTTGCCGTCATACTTCTCTGGTACGTCTGGCTTGAAATTCTTCGTGCTGGGCCACTGGACTTGCCGCAGCTCACGAGTGAACGCAGGGCAACCTAGCGCATACGGCAAGTCACCTGGTTCCCCTGGCGCATGCATGTCGACAGAGGGCCCAGCACGTTGGTCCGATTGACGCCGCGCTTCTCTTTGGCGCTTGATGCGAGTACAAGCGTCTTCTTGCTGTCGTTCGTGAAGAACTTGGCGCTGATCGCGACGAGCTCGTGGATCTGATGATGCGGTGGAGTCACTGTCGAGGTGGACCCGGCGAGTCAGCGATCTTGGCCTTCGGGGCGGGGAGTGCACGGTGGTTGCACCCCCACCAGTTCTGTCGCCATCGGCTTGTGTCTGGCAGTCCTGCCGCGGCTGTGATGTACTCGGCTGCCGTGGAGTGTCGCTGTCGGTGTCAAAACCGGCGGATCTCGGGTAGGGGGTCCTGAACTGTGCGTCTAGGCGGATGGTAACAGGAGACAAGGGACACAATGTTTTACCCAGGTTCGGGCCCTCTCGATGGAGGTAAAACCCTACGTCCTGCTTGATTAATATTTATGATATGGGTAGTACAAGAGTAGATCTACCACGAGATCAAGGAGGCTAAACCCTATAAGCTAGCCTATGGTATGATTGTTGTGATGTATGTTGTCCTACGGACTAAAGCCCTCCGGTTTATATAGACACCGGAGAGGGCTAGGGTTACACAGAGTCGGTTACAATGGTAGGAGATCTACATATCCGTATTGCCAAGCTTGCCTTCCACGCCAAGGAAAGTACCATCCGGACACGAGCCGGAGTCTTCAATCTTGTATCTTTGTAGTCTTGGAGTCCGGCGGATAATGATAGTCCGGCTGTCCGGACACCCCCTAGTCCAGGACTCCCTCAGTAGCCCCTGAACCAGTCTTCAATGACGATAAGTCCGGCGCGCATAATGTTCGGCATTGCAAGGCGGGTTCCTCCCTTGAATAATCCAGAGAAGATGATGAATACCAGGATAGTGTCCGGCTCTGCAAAAATAATTTCCACACTCCACCGTAGAGAGAATAAAACATATACACTAACTCAATCTGCTGACGTATTATGCGGCGCGACATCACACCGCTACCAAGCCTTGTTTGAATCGGTTTTTTACTATTCCACCTCAGCACATTTAGCGAAGCGGTTTCCTTGGCACGTCTTGTCGAAGCAGAGATCGTGTTCCCCTTATTCCGGGATCCTCATCAATACGTGCTTGGGTAACCCAACCGTTCCCGTCGCCACGCCTCCTCTATCGAAGGGGAATCCCAAACGGTCACGGAGACGGCCCTTGGTATTTCTTCCCCTTTATAAGAGGACCAAGTCCTGTCCTTGTTCTTCAATCTCGCATCGAATCCCTTCTCCGCTCCCAGTTCCAACACCCAGAGCTTTAGATTCGAGCGCTTCGGATCCTCAACCATGTCCGGCTCCGACCTCCAGGGCCGGTGGATGCCCTCCTCCGTCACGAAGGAGGACATATCAAAGTTGCGTGAGGCCAAGTACCTGGCCTACGAGGTTTCGCACAGGTTGCCTGCCCCAGGGCAGGCCGTGCCCGCCCCCGAGCCCGGTGAATATGTCGTCTTCGTATCCCACCTCCGTCGGGGTTTAGGCTTCCCGACGGATCCCTTCGTGAGAGGGCTCCTATTCTACTATGGGCTGGACTTTCACGACTTGGCTCCGGAGTCCATCCTCCATATCTCCGCATTCATTATCGTCTGCGAAGCCTTCCTCCGCGTCATTCCCCACTTCGGCCTATGGCTGAAGACCTTCAAGGTGGAGCCGAAGATGATCGGGGGGCGTCAAGCGGAGTGCGGCGGGGCGATCATAAGCAAAAAGGTCGATGCCCCGTGGCCCGAGGGTTCCTTCCAAGAGGAACTTGGACTGTGGCAGCAGGAGTGGTTCTACATCACCGCTCCAAGGGGCAGCAGGCAAAAGCCGCCGCCCTCATTCCGCCCGGGACCTCCACGCCAACTGATGTCGTGGGTCAACCAAGGGCTCAACTGGGGGCCGTCCGAGGACGTGCCCTCACTGCAGGGCCGGATTCGAGACCTCCAAGCGAGGGAGATCGACCTGATCAAGGTGATGCAGGTTATGCTAATCAGGCATCTTCCGCCCTGCAAACGCCGTCCTCTCCGTCTATGGGAGTTTAATCCGGAGGGACCTCATATTCTCCAACACTTTATGGGTGCGACACCCATGGAGATGTACAAGCTGTTCTTTGGACCGCAGGTGGCGTGTCCGGATTCAGCCGAGGACGCAGGCCTAAGCCGCGATCGCCCGGATACTTAGGTAAATAGCTCAGAGTCCGGACATTTATATGCCTTTCTAGAGTTCGCCCTCTGACCCTTTGTTCTTTACAGGAATGGGTGGCGCGATCAAGGCTGATAAGGTGTCCGGCCCCCCTCCCAGAGACCGCACTGGAGCCCGTGCTGGTCAGAATGTTGGAGGTTGCGCCCACAGAAGGGGGCGACGGGGAAAATAGAGGAGCTAATATTTCGCCCAAAGGGGCGACTGAAGAGGAGGGAACCAAGAACCCCTCCCTTCAGAGGGGGAAGAGGACCGCCTCCGAAGATCCAGAGGCCCAAGCCCCTAAGCGTGAGAAGAAATCTTCCCCGGGGGGTCCGGCGCCCGGAAAGAATCCGGACGCACAATCATCACCAAAGGATCGGCCCTCCAGCGAGCCGTGAGTATAAAAGAGGGAATTTAATTAGTAAGGAGATACCTTCATTTGTGCTTCTGTGGGTAACCAAAATATTTATATTTGCAGTTCGGATCTGCAGCCTTCTCAGATGAGTTCATCTTCGGGGGACCTTCTTCCGGAGATGATGGAGAGCGATACGCCTCCGTCCGCAGCGCCGCCAAATGAGGCAGGCGTGCCCGAAGTGTCGTCACGGAGGGTATCTCCGAGTTCGGAGGGGCCAGAGAGTTCGGCACCTACTAGTGTCCGGCCGGGAGGACTGAAGAATCTGCTTGAGAGGGCGCCCATTTCAGAAGATCATCGTGCGTTAATGCGCATGGTGATTGGAAGGATTTCGTCCGCCGAAAGCGGATTGTGTAATGCCGCCATGAGTTTGCTGGCGGGATTTGAGGTATGCGAAAATGACGCACCCCTCTGACTTTTAACAGTTTTGCATATAAAAATGCGCCCTGTATAGATAGTAGCCCCTGAGACTCAGTAGGTTGTCGGAAACGACAGCGTACTGAGGATCGAAATCTGAAGTAATAAATTCCGTCGTTCCTATGCAGGTGGCGGATAGTCCGGGGGCTAGCCGGACTAGTGAGTTAGCCGAGTTAAATCGGCAACTTGACTTGGCAGATGCGGACATCGCACTTGTCAACAGGCGACTTGACGAGTCGCAAGGTAAAAGAGTTCTCCGCAGTTGCTTTATTAAGGGGGTCGAAGCCCTCCTCTAATAAATTATATGCTGTTTGTACAGACGGTGCTGCTGCTGCGGAGAGCCTTCGGGCCGAACTTGCTCTAGCCAAGGAGCAAGCCCGAAGGAGTGACACGGCTGCCTCGAGGGCGGCCGAGGAGTTGAAGGCCGAAAAGGCTGCGCACTGCCTAAGCAGGGCGGAGGTGGCCGAATTGGCCATGAAATTAAAGGATGCTACCGACCGCAATGAGGCTCTTGAAAAGGAGCGCTTATTGGAGCAGGAAGACCTGAAGAAGGCCACCGCCGAAGCCAAGGATGCCCGCTCTGCAATGCGGGCTATGAAGGAGGAGCTGCGCCAGGCCGGAGAGATCGCGACTGGCAAGCCTTTTCTGATGCGTCGCCGGTTTATGGATTCAAAGTATGCTCAATTTGAGCGGCTGTGGAGTCCGGAGGATCCGTATATGGACTTGGCTGTGAGTGCGGCTGATGCCGTTAAGCACTTCCGGAGCCAGGGGGATCACGAGACGGAAGAGTTATATTGGTCTCAATTCCACAGTCTGGATCGCCCACTTCCGTTGACGGACCGGTTGGCCGGATGGGCCGAGCTAAATAGATTGTCCGGACTAGCCATGACTGACATCGTGGCCCATGTCTGGCCAGAGAGGTCCAAGGCGACGAGCTACTTCGGCTTACTACAGCAATTCCTTGGGGCGGTGCCGCATATAAAGGAGATGAAGCGGTTGGCATGCATAGAGGGCGCGCGGATGGCTCTGGCCCGTGTGAAGGCGCATTTTCCGGAGATGGACGCCACCGCTGTTGCTGCCCAGGGTTCGGATGAAAACCGGCTCCCTGCCGAGCACTATTTCGGGGAAGTTATGCGTGGCGCTCGTGTAATAGAGTCGCAGTGCTCGAAGAATGTAACGTTCAATTGAACGCCTTAGCTTGTAAATCAATGATTATGGTATAACTGCTTTTTATACTTGTGCGTCCAAGTAGTAAAACTTCTCCTGTGCGGCCGTTTTCGTATACTTGTGTATAACTTGAAAGATGCAGTCTTCGGCTTCAGCCCCCTCGCACAAGGTGCTGGGTTGTTCGCAAAAATAGCGCGTTTTCACACTTAATCCGACGTCTCGGTCCTGTGACAAGGAGGTGGTAGCGTAGCGAACGAGGCAATCCGGACTATAATGCTTTATCACTTTCACTTAGCTAGTGGAGCTCGAGGGTGGTGCTACGATATAGCCCCTGGTGGCCCCGCACATTTCCGAATTCGGGGTGCGTAATTGCCTGACCGGGAAACGGTCCTTCGTCAAAGCGGGGAATTCTAAACATTCCAATAGTCGATCGAGTGGTTGACCAGTCTCTCGCTGTATCATGACAGTCAGTTTTCGGCTTTCTCTACTGAGGTGCTCGCCCAGCCGAACTGGGGCACAATCGCAGTAGTTCTCCTGGTGCCGCGTTAGCCGATGATACGGAACGTAAGGCAGCAAAACACAGGAGCCGGGCAAACCCAACATTTGACCAAAGACATGATTCGGAGCTGATGCATATAATGCCTAACTCGAGACGCCGAACACTCCCTAAGGTGTTCGGTCTTTATAATAATGGGTAGAACGATGCCCTAAGCCCCTAGTGTCCAGGTACGGGCATGGTCTTCTGACGCGGCCGATGCCAAAGCGTCAGGCTCCGCTTTGGTTATAGGAAGAAACCAAGGGAGAATAACAACAAGAGACAGTAAAAAAGGTTTACGCAGGGTCTTAATCTGAAAAGAATCCTCACAACGGGTCCCTACTGCACGTCTGCGCCTGTGTCTCCGTTGCGCCGTTATCCTGGACGGGTATGCACGTTGTTCATCTGTAAAAAGAGAGGAATGCTTAGTTTTTAAAAACAATACGTGCAAAAAATATGTAAAATGAGAAATATAAGTAATTAAAGCAGGGCTTGTATGAATCCGCGGTTGTTTGTGCGCGCAGCCCCCTGTGAAGGGGTATGCGGCTAGGGAGCCCCTAGCCTGCTAAGGCCGGACTCGTCTATCCGGGTCCGGGGTCTGTAAGTGACCCTCGCACTGAAATGACGCCACGCGGACCGGGCATCTTGAGTGTAAGAGACGCGTAATGCGGTATAGCGTTGAAGCGGACAAAAGCCTTTCGTCCCAAGAGTGCTTGATATTCACTTTCAAATGGGACGATGTGAAAAATTAATTTTTCTCGCCGAGAATTGTTCGGCGATCTGAACACGACTTCTAGTAGTATGGAGCCTGTGCACTTGGCGTAAGGGCCTGGCGTCACTCCTTTGAAGGTAGTGCGGCTGTGTCGGATTCTAGCAGGGTTTACCCTCATCCTACGGATTGTTTTTGAGTACAGCAAGTTTAGCTTGCTGCCTCCGTCCATTAGGACATGAGTAAATTGTAATCCGTCTATTATAGGATTCAATATCAGGGGAGTTCGTCCCGCATTTCGAACGCTTCTGGAATAGTCCAGGTGGTCGAAAGTGATTGTTTTTGATGTCCAATCTCTATTGTCTGATAGGTTGGACCGTGCGAAGCTCTTTTTAGAAAGTGCCGCACTATTTTTCCGCATTATCACATGAAGTGAGTTTACTGCTTTAACCCCTTATGGGAAAGTCTTTTGTTTTCCGGTGCTCTGCTGGTGGGGTTTATCTTCTTCGCTTGACGCGTCGAGCCCCTTGTGTTCGGCATTTAGTCGGCCGGACTGTTTAAAAACCCAACAATCCCTGTGGGTGTGATTTGCAGGCCTTCCGGGGGTACTATGGATTTGACATATCCGACCCAAAATCTTCTTTAAGTTGGACAATTCGTCACTGTCATCCTTTAGAGGCTATGTTTTATTATTGGGCCGCGAGCTTTTGAATCCGGCGTTGACTGTCGTGCTCTTTGGGCTTTTCCCTTTATTTCGGCCCTGCTCTTTTCTGCGCCGTGATTTTCCGTTTCCATCTCTTATCTCAGATGTACTTGGGTCGCTGGTGCTGCATCTTGCTAACCAGCTATCCTCTCCCGCACAGAAGCGGGTCATGAGGCTTGTTAGTGCGGACATTGTCCTCGGTTTCTCTTGACCGAGGTGCCTGGCGAGCCATTCGTCTCGGACATTGTGCTTGAAAGCCGCTAAGGCTTCGGCGTCCGGACAGTCGACTATTTGGTTCTTTTTGGTAAGGAACCTGTTCCAGAATTTCCGCGCTGACTCTCTGGGCTGTTGAGTTATGTGACTTAGATCATCTGCGTCTGGAGGCCGGACATAAGTCCCTTGAAAATTTGCTCTAAACGCATCCTTGAGCTCTTCCCAACTTCCAACAGTGTTTTCTGGGAGGCTCTTAAGCCAATGACGGGCTGGCCCTTTGAGCTTGAGGGGTAGATATTTTATGGCGTGGAGATTGTCTCCTCTGGCCATATGTATATGTAGTATATAATCTTCTATCCAGACTCCAGGGTCTGTCGTTCCATCGTAGGCCTCTATGTTGATGGGTTTAAATCCTGCTGGGAATTCATGGTCCAACACCTCATCGGTGAAACATAGTGGGTGTGCGGCGCCCCTGTATTTGTGTGTGCCGCTATCATCAGACACTTGGCATATTGCCTTGCTTCTTGGGGCCTTCTCCTTTGGCCCGTAAATGGACCTGGCTGGGCCATCTATCCTTCCGAGTTCGTTGGTGGATTTATGAGTGGCGCCGCTTTCGTGATTTGGTCTGTCATCTGGCCGTCTATCCGACTAGGCAACCCCTTTATCTTTGGACGTTGGAGGCTCTATGGCCTCTTCGTCGATTTCCGGTAGCAGCTTGCGCTTCGGGTAGCTCTTTGATTGGTGGCCATTGCCGTACTTATCTGCGGTTTTGAGCACTTTGCTCCATCTCATTCTGAGTGTGTCTTCCGCTGTTTTGAGCCTCCGTTTTTCCTTCTTCAGGCTTCTTGCGGCACTGACGAGTCTTTTCCGAAGGTTCTTGCTCTCCGGCGACATGTCTGGCATACGGTCGTCCGGACTGTTGTTTTCGCCGGGCTTGGATTGACTATCTGGTTCATCGTGTTCGGACGGTTGCTTATTTGCATGTTCATCGGCCGATTGTGAGCCCTGCCGTATCGCGGGCTCTTTGGGGGCGTTGTTGTCGTCGAGGCGGGACTTAGGGCGGCGTCTACGCCGTCGTTTTGGTCGTTCATCGGCGGGGTTATCTTCTGCCGTGGCCCGTTGGTCCTCGTTATCGCTCCCCTTTGGGGTATCCACCATATATATGTCATGTGACGAGGTGGTCCTGTCATGCTGTATAAGCTCTGTTTTTTCTTCGTCTCCAGCATCGTCTTCCATAGCGTCGATGTCTTCGGAGTCGTAGTCTAGCATGTCGGTTAGATCGTCGACAGTGGCTACAAAGTGGGTGGCGGGTGGGATCTGAATTTCTTCGTCGCCCGAACCCCAACCATCCTGGCCATAGTCCGGCCAGGACTCTCCTGATAACGAGAGATGCCTTAGTGAATTCAAGATATCACCAAAGGGCGAATACTGAAAGATGTCCGTGGCGGTGAATTCCATAACCGGCGCCCAATCTGGATCGATTGGTAGGGGCGCGGGAGGTTCGGAGTTCGGCGAGGAGTCCGGCGCCTCGGAATCACAAGTTTCGCAGGGGACAAGGTTAGTGTTCGGCTCCATCGCCGTGGATGTTGAAGCCCCCAGGGCGGCGTCTATCCACCGGCCCTCGATATGGGCGATCGGCTCCGGGCTAATGGCCGGAGCGGATCCGGGTGCGGCCACCAGGGCACTGTTCGGTGGCAGAGCTAGATCATGCCCGTCGTCACAGTGCGGCGCGCTTGGCTGTGGCTCGGGTCCGTCGAAGATCAAGTCTCCGCGGACATCGGTCGTGAAGTTTAAGCTTCCGAATCTGACCTGACGGCCAGGGGCGTAGCTTTCGATCTGCTCCAGATGGCCAAGAGAATTGGCCCGCAGTGCGAAGCCGCCGAATACGAAGATCTGTCCGGGGAGAAAAGTCTCACCCAGGACAGCGTTGTTGGTTGAAGATGCCATCAAGCCTATCGGTGACGGCACAGAGGAACTCTCAATGAAAGCACCAATGTCGGTGTCAAAACCGGCGGATCTCGGGTAGGGGGTCCCGAACTGTGCGTCTAGGCGGATGGTAATAGGAGACAAGGGACACAATGTTTTACCCAGGTTCGGGCCCTCTCGATGGAGGTAAAACCCTACGTCCTGCTTGATTAATATTGATGATATGGGTAGTACAAGAGTAGATCTACCATGAGATCAAGGAGGCTAAACCCTAGAAGCTAGCCTATGGTATGATTGTTGTGATGTATGTTGTCCTACGGACTAAAGCCCTCCGGTTTATATAGACACTGGAGAGGGCTAGGGTTACACAGAGTCGGTTACAATGGTAGGAGATCTACATATCCGTATTGCCAAGCTTGCCTTCCACGCCAAGGAAAGAACCATCCGGACACGAGCCGGAGTCTTCAATCTTGTATCTTCGTAGTCTGGAGTCCGGCGGATAATGATAGTCCAGCTGTCCGGACACCCCCTAGTCCAGGACTGCCTCAGTCGCCGTTGGCGAAGCCGATGAGACTATGAATGGTGGCCCTCCATTCGTCGATCTTGTCCGTTGGAGGGTAATCTAGGAGCAGTTGAGCTCGCGCCAACGCTTCTGCTGGAGTGGTGGGTGGCAGTGGTGAACGGTGCGAGGAGCGGGATATGCTCGGACTTCTAACTATGTTAGAAGGAGCAGTATCCCGTCCAGGCGACCGTGTTGAGCCCCCCGAGATCCACCGGCATGTTGGCGTGCATGCTGGTCTTGAGCCCCCCGAGATCCACCGGCTCGATCTTGGTCCAACGAACGTATGGTACCGCGAGTACCATGACGCTGTCGGTCCCGCGCCTCCTGAGATGGGCGCGGTGCATGTACGAACGTCGAGGTCTGCGCATCCTTGTCCTTAGACCTGGCAGCATCGTGAGCTCCCTCGTCGACGCCCGTTCTTCCGCCGGCGTCTACCCCACCACCCGTTTGCTCCGGTGGTGGTGGGATCGACGTGGACGGAGCATCCGCTTCCGAAGCCTTCTTCTTCGGCGGCATGTCGATGAAGAAGATGAAGATCTAGCTCGTGTGAACGCCGGATCAGGTTCACACAACCTCGACGCCCCCTACCTGGCGCGCCAAAGATGTCGGGGAGGCTGACCCACGAGCACCTATGGGACCGGCGGACCGAGCCCCTTCCGGTTCGGCGGAGGTCGCACGAAGAGCAGATCGAGGCGAAGCACACGAGCCGTTTACCCAGCTTCGGAGCTCTCCGGAGAGATAATACTCCTACTGCTGCTTGTCTGAGTGTATTGAGTTCTTGCTCGAGAGCGCTGAGTGCTACAGTACACACTAGCTGCTAACGAGACCGAGCGTGAGTGTTTTCTGCCTTCGAACCCCCCTCTACGTTGCGCATGGGCCTCCTTTTATATGCTCAAGGGGTCACCGATAGGTGGCAATGCAGACAAGGGCAAAAATGGAAAAGTGTTGCGGTTGGTACAACTACCTGTATAGTGTATCATACCTAACCCTGACGGCAGGGAACAAAGGCATTAAATGCCCGTCTGCGTCGTCCAAACAGTGCAAACAGGGACCGTCAGGGACGCCACCGCTTGCCACGATGGCAATCTTGTCAGTGTCGCTCACCACCGCGCACTGCTGGCTGCACAGCCTCTTGCCACGCGTGCCTGGAAAGGTCCCAGGGCGACACGTTGGTGGATGCGCTGGAGCGTGGGTACAGAGTGGTAGATTGCCACGGCAAGCGCCTTGCCGCGGTCGTTGTCTTGTCGCGTCTGGAAGCTTGTCGCTCACCGGGTCTTGCCGGGACGCGTGGTGCATTGCGGCAAGTTCCTTGAGATGCCTTGGTTGGCCTTCCCGGCAAGCTCCTCTTGCCGGGGCCTTGTCTTCTTAGCTTGAACACTTTGTTCTTGAATGGCTCCAAATGAACTACGGAGGACCTTGGCGGTCACCCGGCAAGCCTTGCCGCGGGGTGCTGTGACTGCCCGTGCACAAGTTCGGGATACTAGGGTACCCCTACTCTAGTACACCGACATAATGTGATAAACACATTATACATATGAGACATCGTTTAGATTATCAAGATCTAGCTAGAGCTAGAAATGTAATGTGATTTGAAATCAACATAAAGTGGATTCAAAAAATCGAGTTTGAGTTCATATAGTACACATAGTACATATGTAACTCGAGACTAATCATGTGGTGTGCTGTGAAGATAATACACAAACGATGGTTTAACTTGACAATAATGATGATTGTAGATCTTAATTAAACAGAGAAACGAATTCAAGTGCTTTGACTTCACAACAATCATCACTGTAGATCTTACTCAAATAGAGAATCGAATTCAAATTTAGTTCAGATTGAAGTGGTACTATATACGTTTGGAATGCACTAAAACATTCATTTGAGTAGTAGGTTGCATGCATTATACACGTAGTGAAATATTTTAATTGAACATAACATGAATTCAAAGTTTTGAATGACATTTGTAGTGCGCATTGATTTGGTACAATACACGTTAGGCTTGTCCGGAAATTTCAACCCGTGCCTTGTTAGCCCGAAATATTTAAGATATATCTTTGTCTCATTGTGCTCCGACAACTCCCTCCATCTCAACCCGCGCCTTGTTAGCCTGAAATATTTAAGATATATTTTTGTCTCATTGTGCTCCGACAACTCCCTCCACGGTGGGTGCCAACTGTCGTGGTACTAAGACTGACAGTAGAATGGGGGGTAGGTATGGAGAGGCAAGATCCTTGCTATGGAGTAGTTGTATACGCAAGGGATTTATGAGTTCAGGCCCTTCTCGGAGGAAGTAACAGCCCTACGCCTCGGAGCTCGGAGGCGGTCGATTGGATTATAAGTGTATGAGTTACAGGGGTGCGAACCCTTCTTCCAGTGGAGGGGGGTGGCTTATATAGTGTCTGCCAGGACCCCAGCCAGCCCACGCAGCGGAGGGTTTAAAGTACATTAAGGCCAGGCGTTACCTGTAACGCCTTACATAAAGTGTAACCATGGCCATAAAGACTACTTAATTACAGACCGTTTGGATGCAGAGTGGCTCTTGATCTCCTAGTGGTCGAGTGAGTCTTCATGGTCGAGTGTCTTCGAGTCTGTCGAGTGGAATCCCTCTTGGTCGACTGGAAGGCAGCTTCCCATAGAGATGTCCTTGGGGAGGGTATCTTGGACAGGTTCATGACCCTACCCTAGGTACATGACTTCGTCAACAAGCGCGTCCCTAAGCCATGGTTCCCCACTACCATCCCATCCGCCCACCCATTTGTACACCGAGGCTGCGAAAACCCGCGACGAAGCCCCACACCCTGCTCCGTCCGCCACCCAGCCGGAGCCTCTTCCCCGACGATGTCGTCCACAGCAACACCTTGACGTCCGTCATCCACCGTACCAGATGAGGATCCGTCGTCGATATTGTTATCCCGCCAGTTCAGCCACCCCGTCCTCCACCTCCAAGGAGCTGCCCCGATGTTCCCCTCATCTTTCGCACCACCTCCATTCCCACACCACCGTCTTCACCTGCACCACCGGAAGAGCATCATCATCACCGTTTCCTTGGATGAAGCTGCGGCCTAATCGGCGCCACCAAAGAGGTTGTACACTAATCGCCGCATTTTCTTCTTGATTCGATCTCACGGTGCTGCCGGCGCTCGGTCCCGAGCCGACACGGTGAGGCTCCATCCTCGGCGGTGTCGCTGGCCACTTCCTCCATGGTGTCACTCCCTCGGCGGCGACGTCCACATCAGTAGGAGCTGCTGCTGCTTTATCTCTCGCTCGCGCTGCTGCTCTGCTCTTGCTCTCGGTCCCCTGCCTGGTCTGCTCTTGCTATTGCTCTTGTTCACGCTGCTGCTCTCGCTCTTGCTCTTGCTTGCGATGCTGCTTCGATTTAGCTACACTTCAGTCGTCCGAATTGACTTTTGGGTCAGTCGATTTTCAGGGGGTGGGGGGCTCGCCGGGGTGAGGGAAGAACTAGCCACAGCGGGGAGGGGGGCTCGCCGGAGAGGTACCCCAGTATCTATCTTAGGGTTCAGGGTGGGGGCGGTGGTCGCCGGCGGTGGCGGGGCGGTGGTGTGGGGATCGCCGGAGAAAAAACTCGACACGAGGGGGCCTAGAGGGATGGCTGGGGCGGCGGCGGACCAGCGGTGCGGAGTGTTTTTGAGGCGGGCGGGGGGGGGGGGGGGGGGCGCACCGCCGGCCGCGGGCGGCAGGGGGCTGCTATTTGGCTGATGGTGGCTGGCGGCTCAGGGGGGTGGAGGTTGAAGATGAACTGAAGGCCCTTGATTTCGTATCCAACGGCTGCAAAATCGAATGAACAAAGAAGAAAAGGTCAGTCGACCGACGTGTAGCCTCACCTTGCTAGTGCAGTCAGTTTCGACAGCAAAATTCAGTTTCGACAGCAAAATACAGTTTCGATAGTTAAGTTTAGTTTCGACAGTTAAATTCAGTTTCGACAGTTAAGTTCAGTGATGAGCGGCTGATGTATTTTACATGTAGCACTTTGTGGTTATGTATTTTATGTCATGTATTGGAGATGCTATTAGAATTCCATTCAGGTTAATGTTGTATCTCTTGTCCTGCTTCAGCCTCGGCATCGTACAACTCACCGGAGCTGCTCCAACGACGAAACCCTCCATCACAGCGGAGCAGTACCTCGGGCTCCATCTCTAGATGCCTAAGATCTTCTTCCCCTCCTCCGACAGCCAAATCAGTCGGAGCATCCTCACCGGCCAACCCAATCATGCTGAGATCGACATGGTTTCGCCAAAGAGGTTCTACACTTTTTGCATCTGTTCTTTACTCTACATGTTATATATATTGTCCACTGAGCACACGTAGTAACGGGAAATACGATTATTTTATCCTACTATATGACAAGCAGTGAGGTACCAGGCAACTTAGCTATCCGTGATGGACTCTCTTGAACGCCATCATTATTTATCTCTGCGCGTTTGAGCTGGCCCTGGGAGTTGAGCTAGTAGGGCAGTGGCCTCGGTCCAAAGTAATAGAAGTAGCACAAAAACATTTTTTTAGTGTAGGCTTTTCCTTGCTCAAGTCTGCCTACTAGAATCGCCAGTGCTTGAAAGGAAAAGTGAATGAAAAACATAGGAATTGGAAAGTTTCCTATGGTACTACTATTCATGAATTTGGTTCAAAGGAATGGAGCAAAGGAAAACTATAGGATTTGTTCCTTTAGTGTCTCCTTGAAAGAAAAAACGTAGGAATTTTAATTTTCACTTATCTTCCTTTTCAAATTCCTATTCATGAAGCACAAGACTAAGAGATAGTAGCATAATAGCATTATAACCATACATTTTCTTGTGGTTTGACTTAATCTCACCATGCTAGTTTGCATCCTGTGATCTTCCAATTGTTGTGAATCAAACAGCTAGATTGGCAGAAATCCTGTGTTTTTAAATTCTATATTGTGCATGTGCATTCCTATCCTATTCCTGTCTATTTCCTATCCCTGCATTGTTGGAATCCTCCAATTCAAACGAGCCCTTACGGAATTACTTCTCTTACAGATAGTTGTCAAAGAAAACCTTGCGTGGTTTGTCCCGCTCCTGTTGCGCTGTCGTCCACCCCAGCGCAGCTGCTCCAACGAAAGAAGGGTCCAGCTCAGCAGGGACCTGGCCTCCAGACTGTCTTTTGCCGCCTCAGGTCTTCTTCCCCGCCGCCGGCAGCCATGAAAACTACATTACCATCATCAACCGAGCAGATGACCTTGAGGACTACACGGGTCCACAAGAGAGGTCGCACTCTTTCATGTCTGCTTACATTATGCATCGCTTAATATTACATGCTACTTTATCGTCCTGTTCATCGATTGGACTCTGAGTGAGATCCAAACTAATGGTCAAACTTGAGTTTTTAAATGGTTATGGGGTACATATCAGGGCCGTAATCACTAGTATCTATCTACTATCTGGTTAATCTCTGGTGTCTACTATGAGTTTCATGTTGGGTGGGAAACAAACAGTAAAGAAGCCATTATCTGTATTTTTTAACTGAAGCCATTATCTTCCTGCTATTATTGGTTTTGGGTCTATCCACAGGTTGCTACCATCACTCTGGATTTCTGCATGCACTCCTTACATAATCTCACTATGTTTTATTCCTATGCATGACAGTTATTGTAAACAATGGAACTGAACATGTAGAGCAAAAGAGACGAGCCTTGCGTGGCAATAAAATTTCATGCAGACGTCGCTCCATGGTAGGTGCAAAGGCAGCCCCCCTCCACGCATTTCGAATTGTAATCGAGAGGAAGATATCTGTTCTGAGGGGGATTCAGAAGGAGAAGACAACTCCTATTTACCCCCTGAGTTCTTCGCTCTAACTTGGCATGCTGATGTTAGTTCTATCATGCATATGGTGCCTTGCATTTCTTACTTTATACATCAAATATGTCATCTTCTTAGTTTAGAAATCCTTTGTGCGAATGTCATCTGTTTAGTTTATTCATCGTTTATGTGAATTATGCAACGCCATCTTCTTTAGCTAGGCATCATATATGTGAATTTTGCAATGCCATCCTGCTTAGCCAGTCATCTTATATGTAAATTATATCAGGCCATCCTTTTTTTTCGTTACATATTACATTTCTCAGCAATGTTAGTACATTCAACTTATCTTCGTGTGCATGAGCCATTTGACACAGTGATGGCAAATTCTGGAGTGAAAACAAGGTCTTCAGAGCAGACTATGCTATCTGGCGAAGCGCATATCTCGCTGGTTACGGATAGCTCCTCAGAGGAGGATTCAGAGACAGATGACCAGTCCTATTACCCCCCCCCCCCGAGGTGTATGCTCTAACTTGGCAGGGTTATGTTGCTCATATCGTGTGTATGGTGTCTCGCATTGCTATGTCATTTGATTAGGTTAGACATGCTTTGTGTGAATGCCACATGTTTAGTATCTAATTACCATATATGTGAATTATGCATTGCCATCTTGTTGCAAGATATTATATATGTGAATTATGCAATGCTATCTTGTTGCAAAGGCATTATATATGTGAATTATGCAATGCCATGTTGTTTAGCCAATCATCATGTATGTGAATTATATCATGCTATCATTATTTTGTATTACATGTTCCATTTGTTAACAACGTTTGTATATTCAACTACTCTTCCTGTGCATCAACTGTAACACCCCAAAAAAATTTAACCATGATTTATCAATTAAAATTTTGCCAGGAAATTGAATTTTTATTTTCTGGATTATTCTTTTGATTTCAGAACCTCTCTTTTCTTTGATATTGTGGAGTTTTTGCCCAAGTGAAAACTTTCCAAAAATATTATTGGACATGTATACCCTCTCAAGAAAACATTTCTTTTATCAGTGGATTATTTATACAAGTATTTTCCCTGATCTATATTTCTCTTGGAAATGATTTTTCATAAGCTTTAGGGCCTCTTTTGCACTGCAACCATTTGATAAATGCATTTAAAATTTTCACCAAAACTTGGGGATGTCATGTGGTGTTCTTAAATCACTGTGATGCAAAAATATCTTTTATTCATTGTAGATTTTAAGCTCTACCCCTAGTTTTCAGAACTGGTCCAGTTGGTAAAATTGCACTACAACCAATTTAAATATTTCTTTAAAACTTCCACCAAAATTAGGGGATGTTAGTAGGAGTATATTATTCAAATTTATGCAAAAACACACTGGTGTTGTTTCAAAAATTTGAGCAAATCATCCTGTTTTACTCTCTGTTCCAGTTGGGTGTTTTCTACTGCAGCTCTATTTTATTTTGCTCTAGTGCCCATGATCTTTCTCCTGCTTATTAACCACCCTACAAAACCCTTAAGTTCAGGACAGTGGACCCATTGGAGTATTTTTGGTCCATGAAACTATGCCCTTTACTTTCTGTCCAGAATTCGTTTTCTCGAAAACTTGCACTATCAAGTTACTGGTTTTGCCCAACTAATCTTGCCAACCTCTTCATCATCAAAGAGACTAGGATCTAGGGATTTTGGCCACCCCAAGAGTTTCCTAGATGCCCTTAGCATTTTGTCAATCACCTTGTGTGCATGGCCAGCTTTGGCATGGTTTTTAGTTTGCACATTGGACTTACTTGCTTTGCCTAACCAGCATGTCCCATGGCTTTGCCCTAGCCTATAGCCCAACCCTGCTAAACCTCTTGTGGATTGGAGCCCCCAGGCATGCCTTGGCATTTTGCCGAACATGTAACGTGCGTGCTATGGGCGTGCCCAGAGCGCACGTTTTGCATGTGCGCGCAGCCGAGCCGCCGCGTTTCACTGCCGGCTTCCCGAGCTCGTTCTGGTCCTTCCCCACTCACAGCCAGCGCGCCCCGACTCCTCCCTCGCTGCAGAGCCGCCCCTGGAGCTCCACAGCGCCGCCGTTAGGTTGGCCGTGGCCACTAGCGGCCGGCCACAGCATGCTCCTGCCCTGGACGGCGCCGCCCAATCCATACGCGTGCGCCAGCTGCCCTCTGGAGCAGCCCGAGTGAGGAGTCCTGGACTAGGGGGTGTCCGGATAGCCAGACTATCATCGTCCGCCGGACTCCAAGACTACGAAGATACAAGATCAAAGACTCCGTCCCGTGACCGGATGGGACTTTCCTTGGCGTGGAAGGCAAGCTTGGCGATACAGATATGAAGATCTCCTACCATTGTAACCGACTCTGTGTAACCCTAGCCCTCTCCATTGTCTATATAAACCGGAGGGCTTTAGTCCGTAGTACATAACCTCCATTACAACAATCATACCATAGGCTAGCTTCTAGGGTTTAGCCTCCTTGATCTCGTGGTAGATCCACTCTTGTAATACACATCATCAATATTAATCAAGCAGGACATAGGGTTTTACCTCCATCAAGAGGGCCCGAACTTGGGTAAAACATCGTGTCCCTTGTCTCCTGTTACCATCCGCCTAGACGCACAGTTCGGGACCCCCTACCCGAGATCCACCGGTTTTGACACCGACATTGGTGCTTTCATTGAGAGTTCCACTGTGTCGTCACCGATAGGCCTGATGGCTTCTTCAATCAACAACAACACCGTCCAAGGTGAGACTTTTCTCCCTGGACAGATCTTCGTATTCGGTGGCTTCGCACTGCGGGCTAATTCACTTGGCCATCTGGAGCAGATCGAAAGCTACGCCCCTGGCCGTCAGGTCAGGTTCGGAAGCCTAAAATTCACGGCCGACATCCGCGGGGACTTGATCTTCGATGGACTCGAGCCACAGCCGAGCGTGCCGCGCTGTCACGATGGGCATGAATTAGCTCTGCCGCCGGACAGTGCCTTGGTGGCCGCACACGAATCCGCTCCGGCCCTCAGTCCGGAGCCGATCGCCCAGATCAAGGACCGGTGGCTGGACACCGCCTCGGGGGCTGCAACTTCCACGGCGATGGAGCCGAACACTGACCTTGTCCCCTATAAAGCTCATGACTCCGAGGTGCCGGACTCCCTGCCGGACTGCGAACCTCCTACGCCCCTGCCAATCGAATCCGATTGGGCGCCGATCATGGAGTTCACCGCTACGGACATCTTTCAGCACTCGCCCTTTGGCGACATCCTAAATTCGCTAAAGCATCTCTCGCTATCCGGAGAGCCCTGGCCGGATTATGGCCAGGATGGTTGGGATGCGGATGACGAAGAAATTCAAAGCCCACCCACCTCCCACTTTGTAGCCACTGTCGACGATCTAACCGACATGCTAGACTATGACTCCGAAGACATCGACGGTATGGAGCCGGAGACGAAAAAGAACCAGCGCCTACAGGGCACTGGAAGACCACCTCGTCATATGACATATACATGGTGGACACCCCAAAAGATGGGGACGGCGAAGAAGTAGCGGAGGCAGATTCCTTAAAGAAACAGCCCAAGCGCCGACGTCAGCGGCGCCGCTCTAAATCCCGCCACAGCAAGAATGGAGATTCCGGCACAAGAGATAATAACACCCCAGACAGTGCCGAAGACAATCCCCTCCAGCAAGATTCAGCGCAGGAGGATGCAGAAGCAAGCCCTCACGAGAGAGCGGCAGACGAAGAGGTCGAGGATGATAATTACATACCTCCCTCCGGAGACGAGGCAAGCCTCAATGACGACGAATTCGTCGTGCCAGAGGATCTCGTCGAACAAGAGCGTTTTAAATGCAAGCTTATCGCCATGGCAAATAGCCTCAAGAAAAAGCAGCAACAGCTTCAAGCTGATCAAGACCTGCTGGCCGATCGATGGACCGAGGTCCTCGCGGCCGAAGAGTACGAACTCGAACGTTCCTCCAAGAGCTACCCAAAACGCAAGTTGCTCCCCCGATTAGAGGAGGAAGCATACATACCTTCATCACCAGCGCATAGTACGGCCGACCGACCACCCCGTGGTCGCGACAGAGAGGCATCCAGGCCCTCCACCAAGATCGTACCCTGGCACCGCTCCAAAAGCGCGAAGCCAAGAGGGAACGCGCCGGACTTGCGAGATATATTGGAGGACAAAGCAAGGCAATCCAGATCCATCTATGGATCATGTGGGCGCCCCACGACCCACGACGAATACCGTCGCGCCGGATACAACAACTCCGGCCGGGCCGAACACAGCAGACAACGCTCCCTTGAGCTACGCCATGATATTGCTCAATACAGAGGCATGGCACACCCGCTATGCTTCACTGACGAAGTAATGGATCATCAAATCCCTGAAGGGTTTAAACCCGTAAACATTGAATCCTACGATGGCACAACAGACCCTTGGATCGAAGATTACCTACTTCACATCCATATGGCCCACGGCGACGATCTCCACGCCATCAAGTATCTCCCACTCAAGCTTAAAGGACCAGCTCGGCATTGTCTTAACAGCTTGCCCACAGAGACAATTGGGTGTTGGGAAGACCTGGAAGCCACATTCCTCGACAACTTCCAGGGCACATATGTGCGACCACCAGACGCCGATGACCTAAGCCACATAATTCAGCAGCCAGACGAATCGGCCAGACAGTTCTGGACACGGTTCTTAACAAAGAAAAATCAAATCGTCGACTGTCCGGATGCAGAGGCCCTCGCAGCCTTCAAACATATCATCCGCGACGAGTGGCTAGCCCGGCACCTAGGACAGGAAAAGCCAAAATCCATGGCAGCCCTCACATCTCTAATGACCCGCTTCTGTGAGGGAGAGGACAGCTGGCTAGCTCATAGCAACAACCTCAGTAAAAATTCTGGCAGTCCGGATACCAAGGACAGCAATGGCAGGTCGCGTCGAAGCAAAAATAAACGCCGTGTTAACGACGACAACAAGGAGGATACGGCAGTCAACGCCGGATTCCGAGGCTCTAAACCCGGTCAGCGGAAGAATCCATTTAAAAGAACAACTCCGGGTCCGTCCAATTTGGACCAAATACTCGACCGCTCATGCCATATACATGGCACCCACGAAAAGCCAGCTAACCACACCAACAGAGATTGTTGGGTATTCAATCAGGTAGGCAAATTAATTGCCGAAAGCAGTGACAAGGGGCTGCATAGCGACGACGAGGAAGAGACCCGGCCGCCGAACAGTAGAGGACAGAAGGGTTTTCCCCCACAAGTGCGGACGGTGAACATGATATACGCAACCCATATACCCAAGAGGGAGCGGAAGCGTGCACTAAGGGACGTATATGCGATGGAGCCATTCGCCCCGAAGTTCAATCCATGATCCTCTTGCCCGATCACTTTCGATCGAAGAGACCATCTGACCGGCATCCGCCATGGCAGATTCGCCGCATTGGTTTTAGACCCAATCGTCGACGGATTTCACCTCACGAGAGTCCTGATGGACGGCGGCAGTAGCCTGAACCTGCTTTATCAGGATACAGTGCGCAAGATGGGCATAGACCCCTCAAGGATTAAACCTACAAAGACGACCTTTAAAGGCGTCATACCAGGTGTTGAGGCCAATTGTACAGGCTCAGTCACACTCGAAGTGGTCTTCGGATCCCCGGACAATTTCCGGAGCGAGGAGTTAATCTTCGACATAGTCCCGTTCCGCAGCGACTATCACGCTCTGCTCGGACGAACCGTGTTTGCAAAGTTCAACGCGGTGCCGCATTACGCATACCTCAAGCTTAAGATGCCAGACCCTCGTGGAGTCATCACGGTCAACGGAAATACGGAACGCTCCCTCCGAAAGGAGGAACATACAGCGGCTCTCGTGGCAGAAGTACACAGCAGCCTTCTAAGGAAATTTTCGAGTCCGGCCGTTAAACAGCCGGACACGGCCAAACGCGCTTGGAGCAACATCAACCAAGACCACCTGGCACATTCTGAGCACGCGTAGCAATGCGGCCCCAACCCCAGCCCTCGGATGATTGCAAGACCAACACTCCGTGTACATCATTACGCTCTGGAGATACCATGGGCCTAGGGGGAGGGGCACGACCACAACAGACCCAGAGTGCGGCTCGACCACACCAGGGGCTCACAAGTGTGTCACTTTTTTTTTTCTATTTTCCTTCTTTGTATACACATGACTCCATTCACCAGAGGCTCTGTCCGGCGGCGAACCCGCCGAACTCACGATGCAATAGCCAGGGAGGGAAGAAGGCTGCGACGAACACTCAGGTGGTCTCCATTACGAGCATTAAATTCGATTATATACACCAGTCCGCAGCCCACCCCTGGAGGGGGACATGTTTATTTAGTCCAATCCCTTGCTTACCGCACTATTTGTATCCTTCCGCACTCATAGCAGAATTCCTTGAATAAATAATGCAGCATTTTTTGCCTGTTATTGCATTACTTTACACATATGTTCATTAATGACATCTTGCACCCGTATATTTTGGTACGACTGAATACACCAGGGGCTTATGTTCCCCGCATTATGGTGTGATAAGTCCGGACACTTTCACAAGTGCGGCACCCCGAACTTATAGCATTATATGCATCGGCTCCGAATCATGTCTTGGGTCAATAGTTGGGTTTGCCCGGCTCCCACGTTTTGGTGCCTTACATTCCATTCTGTCGGCTAAGGTGGCACTGGGAGAACCACTGCGATTGCGCCCCAGTTGAGCTGGGCGAGCGCCTCAGTGGAGAAAGCTAAAACTGACTGGCATGATAAGGCGAGAGACTGGTCGCTGTTCGAGAGGTCTTTTCGGGTCCCTAAAGACTTATGCCGCTTCGAGCGAAGTACCGGATAATGTCCGACGAAGGTGTGGATAGCGCCCCGAATTCGGTCTTTCGAATACTAGGGGCTTCGCCGAAGTTTAAAATTATAGAATTCTATGGCTAAGTGAGAGTGTTCAAGCATTATAAGTCCGGTTGCCTTGTTCGTTGTGTTGAGCACCTCCCTAGATGGACCCAAAAATGGGAACAAGAGTGCTCAAGTTTATCCCGAACACCCCAGCACTAGTGGCATGGGGGCTGAAGCCGACGACTTGCCATCTCTCAGATTTTATAAACGGCCGCACAGAAGGTATTATTTTTAATTAAACAAGCGTTGCTTAGCGCATATGAACAAAGTTTTCAGTGCACGGGATAATACATAGCGAGTTTAGTCAATAATTACATCTCTGGGGCACTCATCCGCAATATTGCGGGCACCCTTCAGGACAGTCTTATAGTACATTTCAGGCGTACGATACTCCTTGCCCGCTGGCGGCGGGTCAGTAAGAAGCCTCTCCGCATCCAGCCTGCCCCAGTGCACCTTTGCGCGAGCAAGGGCCCGACAAGCACCTTCAATACAGGTGGAGCGCTTGATGACCTCCACCCAGGGGCGCGCATCCACCAGCCGCCGCACGAGGCCGAAGTAGCTCCCAGGCATGGCCTCTCCAGGCCACAGCCGGACTATGAGGCCCTTCATGGCCTCCTCAGCTACCTTGTGGAGTTCGACCAGCTGCTTCAGCTGGTCGCTAGGGGGCACCGAATGGTCGGCCTCAGCGTACTAAGACCAGAAGACCTTCTCTGTTGAGCTCCCCTCCTCGCCACGGTAGAATGCGGCGGCATCAGACACACTGCGCGGCAGATCTGCAAACGCCCCTGGAGAGCTCCGAATTCGGGTAAGTGTCAGGTAGTTTACATTAACATGCTTGCTTTGCATGAAAAATGCCTTACCCGCCGCTATTTGCTTCACATCCTCAACCTCCTGAAGGGCCTTATGGGCCTCGGCCTTGGCGGCTTTGGCACTTTCGAGAGCCGAGGCAAGCTCGGACTCTCGAGTCTTTGAGTCGCGCTCCAAACTCTCATGCTTTTCCATGAGAGCCTGGAGCTCTTGCCGCACTTCTGCCACCCGCGCCTCCTGCTTCTCGCGCTCTGCCCATTCCGCGGCCGCATTGCGTTCGGCCACGGACACAGCCTCCTTCAGGGTTGCCACCTCGTTAGTGGCCCCTGCAGTACCCACATTATCCTTGTTATTTTTATTGCAACCTAAATCCTTTTCTGTAAGGTAAAATTTCCAAAGTGGTGTTACTCACCTTCTTTGTCCTCGAGCTGCTTCTTGGCACGGCCGAGCTCTTGCTCTGACCGCTCGAGATCCTGCTTCAATGCACCGACCTCCGCAGTCAGTGCGGCAGAGGTCAGCAGCGCAGCCTGCAAACCCATATTGATATAATTTTTAGCAACCCTGCGTATATCTTCTTTAGATCCTCAGTCCGGCTTTTCTTTCCGAACACCGAACCGAGCATCAGGGGCTACTGTCTATGCGGTATTACATCATATAATTTTAACTTCTTACCTCAAAGCCTGTTAGAAGGCTACTGCAGGCTTCGGCCAGCCCGCTCTTGGCGAGCTGAACCTTCTGAATCACCGCACTCATGATAGTGCGGTGTTCTTCCTTGATGGAAGCGCCTTTGAGCACCTCCAACAAGTTGTCCGGCGCCTCCGGTTGGACGGGGGCCACCGGTGTCACGGTCTTGCCCTTCTTGCGAAGGGGCTGCCTGCCGGACTCTGGAACCACTGCAGGTTCCGGCGTAGAGTCCGGCGCAAAGTTCGGGAGGCTGCCTGGCGGCGCCTCCGGAGCCTCCTCCTGATGGGTCCCTTCCCGGGATCCCACCTCGGCGTCCTCAGCGGCATGAGGGGTGGAGGCAGTCGGAATGGATTCCACATCCGACACAGCCAACGACCCGCTCGACGAAGCAGGGAGATCATCGTCGGCCGGACTGCAGGCAGTATGCGGCATTAGAAGGACACTATGTGACACAAAATAAATTGCAGATCATTCAGGGATCCGGATACTTACGATCTCGCCCGAGGCCTGGCCCTTGAGGGCCACTCTTCATCGCCAACGTTGGTGTTGGCGGAGCTGTCCGGGGGAATAGTTCTTCCCCTCTTGGACCCTTCGGCCTCCCCTGTTGGGGAAGCCTTCCTCTTCCTCTCTCTCTCCTCTGGGAGAGAGTCTTCTTCCTCCTCCTCTTCTTCGGGGGAGGAGTCCGCCTCGGAGTCGTCGGAGACCTGAAAATGGGAACTCTTTCGAGTGCCCGTGGCCACCTTCTTGGCCTTCTTCTCTGGCACCACGTGCGGTGCCGGAACCAGCAGCCCCGCTAGACGGGCGTCCACTAGGTCTTCTGGCATGGGAGCCGGGCAGGTGAGCTGCTCAGCCTTCTTCATCCATTCCTTTCAAAGTAAAAGGGAGATTGAAACCCAGTTAGGGTCGAACTATTAACAACAAGTGTCCCTTAAAGGGGTAGAATCACTTACCTCGTCAGCTGGGCGCTGCAAGTGAAATCCGCGATCTTCCGTCGCGGATGCGGGGGCTTCGGCGCCCTTAAACAGCACCCTCTAGGCGCCTTCGTACGTCGTGTTGAAGAGCCCGCTCAACGCCTGATGCTGTTCCGGATCGAACTCCCACAGATTGAATGCCCGTTCTTGGCATGGGAGAATCCAGTGGACGAGCATGACTTGGTCCACGTTAACCAGCCAGAGCTCTTGTTCACCAGCTTCTGTATACAGGCTTGGAGTCCCGTCAGCTCCTTCAAATTACCCCACAGCAAGCCCTTCTCTTTCCAGGAGGTGAGCTGCGTGGGGATACCAGATCTGAACTCGGGGGCGGCCGCCCACGTAGGGTCGCGCGGCTCAGTGATATAGAACCACCCCGACTGCCACCCCTTGACGGATTCCACGAAGGCCCCTTCGAACCAAAGGACGTTGGGCATCTTGCCCAACATGGCGCCTCCGCACTCCGCTTGAGTGCCCTTCACTACCTTCGGCTTGACATTGAAGGTCTCGAGCCACGAGCCGAAGTGGGGCTGGATGCAGAGGAAGGCCTCGCACACGACGATAAACGCCGAGATGTTGAGGATGAAGTTCGGCGCCAGATCATGGAAATCTAGGCCGTAGTAGAACATGAGCCCCCGGACAAAGGGGTGAAGTGGAAAGCCCAGTCCGCGGAGGAAGTGGGGGAGGAAAACGACCCTCTCATGGGGCCTGGGGGTGGGGATGAGCTGCGCCTCGTCAGGCAGCCGGTGCGCGACGTCGCCGGAAAGGTATCCGGCGCTTCGCAGCTTTGTGATGTGCTCCTCCTTAACGGTGGAGGCCAACCATTTACCTCCCGCTCCAGACATGGTCGGAGAAGGTCGAGGCGAGATGCGCGAACTTGGGCGCTGGAGCTCGAGTGCGCGGAGATGGATAAGCAAAGGAGGAAGAAGGCGTAGGTGAAAAGGTGAATCCTTATCCCTTATATATAGGCGGACGAAGACTATGCGTCCCCACTAGCCTGGTAAAACTCGCTTATCTCCCTAGCGCCACCATCAATGGTGCGGTTGGGTTACCCACGTCCGTATTAATGAGAATCACGGAATAAGGGGAACACGATCTCTGCTTCGACAAGACGTGCTAAGGAAACTGCTTCGCTAAACGCGCTGAGGTGGTATAATAAAAAACGATTCAAGTAAAGGCTTGGTAGTGGTGTGACGTCATGCCGCAAAATACGTCAGCAGATTGAACTGTGTATATATTATTCTCTCTACGGTGTAGCGTGGAATTTATTTTGCAGAGCCGGACACTATCCTGGTGTTCACAATCTTCTCTGGATTATTCAAAGGAGGAACCCGCCTTGCAATGCCGAACATTATGCGCGCCGGACTCATCGTCATTGAAGCCAGGTTCAGGGGCTACTGAGGGAGTCCTGGACTAGGGGGTGTCCGGATAGCCGGACTATCATCGTCCGCCGGACTCCAAGACTACGAAGATACAAGATCGAAGACTCCGCCCCGTGTCCGGATGGGACTTTCCTTGGCGTGAAGGCAAGCTTGGCGATACGGATATGAAGATCTCCTACCATTGTAACCGACTCTGTGTAACCCTATCCCTCTCCAGTGTCTATATAAACCAGAGGGCTTTAGTCCGTAGGACATAACCTCCATTACAACAATCATACCATAGGCTAGCTTCTAGGGTTTAGCCTCCTTGATCTTGTGGTAGATCCACTCTTGTAATACTCATCATCAATATTAATCAAGCAGGACGTAGGGTTTTACCTCCATCAAGAGGGCCCGAACCTGGGTAAAACATCGTGTCCCTTGTCTCCTGTTACCATCTGCCTAGACGCACAGTTCGGGACCCCCTACCCGAGATCCGCCGGTTTTGACACCAACACCGAGCTTATCCAAGAACGCGTCCGCTAGCGCCCGTTGCCGCCACGCACCCCCTGCTGCAACAGAACGGTGGTTCGCCAGCGTTCTTATCCACGGCCATGGAACTGACCTAGTTACACTATAGGTGGAGGCCCCCCGAGCTCATCCAGACACCCAGGCAACCTCAGGCCATCCCTTTAGAGCCCCCACGGCCAGCAATCGACGGAGGAAGCCTTTCTTCCTCGACTCCGATTAGTTCGGCCGTCGCCATGCTCCGGCTCCGTTTGTCACGAGCAGGCACCCCCCATCCTTCCAGCACCACCGTTCAACTCCCCATGGCCTTGCGGAGCCGCCCAACCTCTCAAACACGATCGGGAACCACCATAGCCCGAACCCCCAAATCCTCCCGAAGGCACCTCCGCCGCGGAGCTCGCCGCCGGTGACTCCCTTTGTCCCCGCCAGCCTGTCAACCACCGGGAGGACCGCCCAAGACTGGCAGATCCATCCCCACCCTCAGAACCCCGCGGGGAACCGCCGTTCGTCGACGGCGATCGCCGGAGTCCCACCTCCGCTTAGGCAGAGGAGAAAGGAGGGATGGGCGACTGGTCAAACATGATCAGTGGGACCCATGGACCCACTATCAGTGACCCTGAGTCGGTCCATGCTGGCGTAAGCGGAGGCGTAAAACCAAAGTACGTCTCCTACTTGTTCTTTTATTCGAAGCGTTTTTTTTCTTTTTCTGTTTTATTTAAAAACAGAAATTTGACTAAACTTTGACTGGACATATCTTTTAAAATAAAACTCCAAATGAGTTGATTCTTTTTCCTACCTCTCTCAAATTTCACCTAGTTTATTTTAAGGTTTATTTCAAAAATAATTAGGAAAACTTTTTGTACTGTTTTTTTAAAAAGTTTGTGTTAATTTGAATATTTTCAAAAATAGGATTTTTAAGAAGAAGGCAACTTTCAAAAGTTTTGGAATGCACCCTGCCTCTCCACAACTTGAAGGCAAGCATTTTGAACCCTGGCATAATATTGTCGTGTGTTGTTTGATACGTTTACAACACCCCTTGTCTCGGAGTTTTCCTTATTTTATGTGATGATATGAACATACTCATAAGTGCATATTGATGATTCCGTGTTATTGGAATTTGATATGTTGTGATAGCAATCACCCTCGTATGCCTTTCATGCCTATCGGAAGAAATCCGGGAAAGCCGCTGTCTTGGGTAGATACGAGCTTGTTTCCGGTCTTCGTTGAGACGGTTGTGTCTGGTATGGCATAGTAAGGTATGATGAGTGGTGATTCTGTCTGTTGGTTGAAATATATTTGTTATGCTAATCATGCAGGGAATACATGAACCCTCCAGAGTCGCCCGTAGATCGAGTCTTGTTCCAGTAACCCCATACTTGTTTCGTACTACCACTTGTCCCTGCCATAGGTAGGGTACCGTTCAGTAAGTTGTCAACCCCTTTCTAGCACACACCATACAGAGAGGCCATGGTGGAAGATACCGGCTGCATCCGGTAGGCATGCGACCTGGTCCGGGGGCATGTGTGTTTCCGGTTGTAGCCGAGGGGGTAGCTCCCCTAGTTTGCACACGTTATAAATTTTGTGATCCCATGCTACTCGAGGTTGTAGCCTCCCCACTTAGAGTTTTGCTTAAGGAGTGTCGTGGGTGATTCCAGACACCGATAAGTCAGGCTGGTGTGTGCGGTTAGGTGTGTTTTCAATTAAAAGACCGTAGACGGAATTAGTCCCGATGGACTAAAGGAATCCGTTACCCGTGGGTAAAGAGTACACCCTCTGCAGAGATTATATCTATTCGAATAGCCGTGTCCATGGTTAAGGATTACAGTCTGGGTTGGGTCAAGTGTCGGTCTTAGTGTCGGTCTTCGAAGGAAAAACTGCTAAAACAGAAGATGGATCATGGCTTGTGACTCATGATGATTATGGTTATTATTATTATGGACTAACCCTTTATATTATTTGAATTATTGAGTATCCCTGGGACGGTTCTACCTCCTGGATATTCACTGTGAATATTCTCTTATAAGCCCTTTATGTGGTATCGCTCAGATGCCCGACTGTGGCCTGCTTGTCATTTAAATTACTTATAAGCCCTTTATGTGGTGTCACACAGATGCCCGACTGTGGCATGTTTGTTATTGATTTACTTTATAAGCCCTTTATGTGGTGTCGCACAGACGCCCGACTGTGGCATGTTTGTTATTTATTTACTTTATAAGCCCTTTATGTGGTGTCGAACAGACGCCCGACTGTGGCATGTTTGTTATTGGTTTACTTTATAAGCCCTTTATGTGGTGTCGCACAGACGCCCGACTGTGGCATGTTTGTTATTTATTTACTTTATAAGCCCTTTATGTGGTGTCGCTTAGACACCCGACTGAGGCATGCTTTATATCATTATCCTTTCGAGGTGTCGCTTCACACACCCAAACGGTGCATTTTATTTCTACTCCATTATTGCATATTCATGTTGTATATAAATAACCTGCGTCCATGCATCAAGGATTTTATTTTGTGACTGACGTTGTGATCATAGAATATTTTAGAGCATGATTATCATTTGTATATTATACCTGTGTTCATAATGTTTGCGAGTACATTCAAAAGTACTCACTGTCTTGTCCCTCGCTATTGTCTTGGCCAGATTTCTTGCATGGAGAGGAGCGTTGTGATGACAGCCCCAGAACCTACGCACTGGTGATAGCAGTCTCGCGATGATAGGAGTTATCCAGGTCAGCTGTTCCTATGGGAAATGGAGTCCCACAGACGCTGATGAACCACAAACCGCTTCCGCCATCAACCTCTAGAAACCTTGTGTTGTACTCATAGGCCAGAATGGTCTTGTACTACATATTATGTACTTTGCTTGGAATTTCTATATCAAGTTTGTGCCTCATCAGCTAACAGTAATCCTGGGGCTGGTGAGCACAAGGGCCATTTTCTGCGAAATTAATATCCCAAAAATACGGTCCTGACAACCTTGGTTTCAGAGCCAGGCTGACCCATTCGCTAATCCTATCTTAGCCAGGTGGAAAAACCGAGGTTAACCAACCCACCAGACCTTAAACTAACCCCAGCCAAGCTTCTCGTGTAAGATAGCCACACAATGACCCCGACAAATTTTAGCAGTCGGTGCCCAACCTATCAGCCTAGCCTGTCGATCACGCGCTAGTGACCGACACCTAAATTGTCTCATTCGCAAGTGTGCGAAGGAAGACTCTGTCCCCTTTTTCTATAAAAAGGGCACGCTAGCCTCAACACAGCACAACACAACCTCTTCCCCAAACCGAGCTATAATACATGGCCCTATTGTGCACAATGAGACCACAACAACCAACCAACCAACCATGCTAGCAAACCTCACCCGCCGTGCCTTTGCATTAGAAGAGCCCCCAGAATATGTTGTGTACCAAGGGCCCATGAGCGGTGAGAGCCGTCAATTTTTGCCCACTGTGCACGTCTATGGTAGGGGTCTATCGCCAGAGCGCCCCTACAGGTTCACCGGAAGGACAACTTCCTTTGAGCCACAAGCCATCCAACTAGCTGCTCGTGAGGCTATAGTTCAACTCTGGCACTTGTCGCCCAGAGTTAACTGTCGCTTGTTCCACTACTACCCCAGCCGTGACGGGTATGGCAGGCCACCCCATGTTGCCAACGGAGATCACGAGACGAATCCTGCGTTGTTGCATCTAGTGCGCTATGTAAGTGCACTAGAGGAACTGTTCGATCGAATCACCCTTGATCTGATCGCAGCTCGTGGAGAACTGGTTCACCAAGCCCCGGCGAGAGGAGAAGATGAGCCCGACGCCGACAACCCAGTCATGTTGTTCGGACAACCGATCGAGTCCTTCAGGACTGCCCCAGCCATCAACAAAAATACTTTGGTGTCCCCAGAAGTGCTTCGTCGCCTTTTTGGAACACGCTCCAACGGGACTGTGGCCAACAATCCCCGGGATGGTCATCATTGCTACCCCGACCCTGCAGCCCCTCAACCCCCTCCAGCTAATCCCGATGGTGAAACCCGTGGAGAAGCCTCGACGTCCACAAGGCACGCCCGCTTAGATATAAACGAGGTAGAGTAAGTCACTCGAGTCACTACAAAAAAAATACACTTCCGTGATGATACGTGTTTGTCATAGTAGGTCGCGTTTTTTGTCATGCATGTACAGCCATGGCAAATTTATGACAGAATCAAGATAGTCATACCTGTGCTGTCGTAGAAGTGTTCCATGACATTACCAAAATTATCATCACGGAAGTGTCCACTTCCATGACGATAAATCGCGCGTCACAGAAGTGCTTTCGTCAAGGGTGACCGACACGTGGCATCCACCGTAACGGAATGCCGTTAAGCTATCGGGTCGGGTTTTGGATCCGATAACCCATTAACAGCCCCGACCAATGGGGATTTTCCACGTGTAAAATCATCAATGGCTGGAGGAGACACCTGTCGGCTCACCGTTGGGACAGATGTCATCCACTCATTGGACAGAAGGCGCATATGATACATGGACACGTGGCACGGCCCAACAGAGGCCCATTCCTGTGAAAAGGCCGGCCCATTTGACTTGGTCAAAAGGTGGCGGGCCGGCCCATGTAAAGCCTGTTAATGGCCTGTTCGCATATAGCCCATTTACAGCCCGCTAACCCAAGGCCCGTTACGCCCTATCCGAATTAGGCCCAGTAGCGTCATCTGGGCCACCCAATATGATTCCAGCCCATTTCCGCTTCTGGCCCATGTATGGCCCATGACGTCATTGGCCCATATGAGGCCCTATGTAACTCTTGGCCTATTAACGGCCTGTGGTGAAACTGGCCCGTAATGAACAGTATATTATTTTACACCCATTAACGGCCCGTGGTGAAACTGGCCCGTAATGAACAGTGTATCACTTTATACCCATTAAGGGCCCGTTATTCCGTTGGGCCGTTTCCAGCCCATCTTATCTTTCGACCTTCTCAGAGCCCATTTATTCTTGGGCTCATTTCCAGCATTCGTTTACTTACGGCCCGTTACTATAATTTTCTGCTTATGGGCCAAATTCAGCCCGTGGTTACAGTCGGCCCGTTTGTGGTCCGTTAACACGTTGGGCCGTTTTCATAGAGTCATGAAATGCGGCCTATTAGCGATGGCCCGTTATGGTCGGCCCATAAACGGACGACTCCAACTCTAGCCCGTTTAGGGCCATAATGCGGGCTGTTATTGGCCCAAGTTTAGCCAATCGATCACTGCCCGTATAAGGCCCATTGATGATACGGCCCGTAGAAGGCACATTGTTTCTGCGGCCCGTAGAAGGCCCATTGTTTCTACGGCCCGTGGAAGGCCCACTGTTTATACGGCCCGTGGAAGGCCCATTGTTTCTACGGCCCGTAGGTGCAGTGTCACTACAGTAAATATTAGCCCATGGTTATTGTGGCCTAGTTTTAAAAAATAGGTTGTTGCAGCCACTAGCAAACCGCAGAAAAAGAACTGCACTGACTATAGGCAAACAAATAAACAAGACAACAAGGAAATAAATAAGCAAGCAACTTACACTAGGCTATCACGGCTATTACACATATTACATCCACTAGGCATCAAAGTTCGCCACCAGCGCAAATATAGGGAACACAGCAACATATAAACATTGCAGCAAAACAAGTCTAGAACTGAAACCACTTCAGAAGAGCTCAAGAAACAATATCTTGGGTACCCATAATGCTGGCAAGATGCTTAGCAAGCTTATTAACTTTCTCTTGTTTGGCGCTTAAGTCCTCCAGCGCCTACTGTTGCACCAGAAAGTATGCATCTGAATTTTGCAGGGACTTCCTCAGTCCTTCGGCTTCCTGTCGCATAACATCTGATCGATGTCTTTCAACTTGAAGTTGAGACTCAAGAAGCCGAACTGATTCAGGCAATGAGTTCGAAGAGCTGGTGCTAGCAGTGGTAGCCAGTAACTCGAACACTACATCAAGACAGGACTTTGGGGTTGTCTCAGTGTCCTCAGTATAGTTTTTATCAGCTTTCTTGGAGACCAACATGGATGTCTCACTATCTTGAACCTTATCTGCATTACTTCCTTTACCATTGCATAACAGGGTACTCTTCTCCAATATTTTATCCGCGTTCTAAAAGGGAAACAAACAAACACATCTCAGGTTTACAATGTAGTATATGAAACTCATTTTGGTAAACCAGTTCAGTAGTAAGGTGGACAGGATAACAGCATGAAACAAACATATATCTATGTAGTATGGTCATTGTATGGTCTATATCATTCTAGTTTATGTTGCCAAATCAAGATAGATACAGTTTGAATCATATCTATTTAAGACAAAGCAGCATGGACAGAATATAAGTGTGGGAAACTACACAACAAAAACAACACTTGTAATGTGCATGGCATGAGAACATAACTGTTTATTCAATTGAAACTGAAATCAACATAGAGCAAGTTACAACAGCAAACAGCAACACGTTGAAGAAACGGGTTTAAAACATACCTGTTGCGCCATTGGAGTTTCAATTGCATCCTTCAAATTTGAAATTGGTTGGTATCAGTAAATACAGTGATGCAAGAGCAAAGTAGTATGAACCATAGCTACGGAACCTGACCTGAGAACAATTCTTCTTCTGCTTTAAGCGTTGACTTCGGGTTCGGAGTGGTGGTCCTCGTGATTTGGGCACTTCAGTTGCCTTACTAACTGCTCGTGTTTGGGTGCTCTGTGGTGGAGACGGTGTTGTGTCAACGGGAACTTGGTGTCTATCTGCTGGGGTTGGGGTTAGAAGGGGTGTAGCTGGTTCTCTGTCCAACTGGGTAGGGGTACAATCTGCATGAGTGTGGGTTATGTGTGGTGAGGCTGATTCTTGGGAAAGTACAACCGTGGTTCTATCTGCATCGACAGGTAGCACGATCTTTTCTGAAGACCGTGTTTTTACTCCCACAGATACTACCATCACTCCCTCCAATTGAAATGGCTGATAACCAAGAAAAGTAATTGAATGTACAGACATTGTAAGATAGACAGGTGCAATGGATAGTAGGGAAGAAAACAGGGCATGAAATAATTCACATTTATGTTGTCTAAGCAAATAGAATAGCAGGACATAATTTCACATATATGATGGCTAATTAAACAGGATAGCATGACATAGTTTCACATGTATGATGGCTAACTAAACAGGATAGAATGACATACTTCAAAATATGATGACTATGTAAACAGGATGACATGATATAACTATACGATGTGTCTATTAAAGTGGTTGGCATGCCATAAATCACAAACATGCCGTCGATGGAAACATGATGGCATGATATAATTCACGGATAGAATGACATAATTTAAAATATGATGACTATGTAAACAGGATCAGATGATATAACTATATTATGTCTTTAGAAAATGGGTTGGCATGCCATAATTCAGATACATGTTGTCTATGTAAACATCATGGCATGACATAATTCAAATATATGATTTATATACTAAGGAAGTGAGAAGAGGGCAATTGCATATATGATGTGTCAACTAAGGAGATGGCATTCAATATTGTGTATATGATGTAAAAAATAAGCATTGCAATACAACATATGCATTATATGAGTAATATAACCCTGCCAAGTTTGAGCATACAACTCAGGGGGATAATAGGACTGGTCATCTGCCTCTGAATCCTCCTCTGAAGAGCTATCTGTAACCAGCAAGATATCTGCTTCAGCGGGTAGCATTGTCTGCTCTGAAGACATTGTTTTCATTCCAGATTTCTCCATCACCAATTCAATTGGTTGATGCACAGGAAGAGCAGTTGAATATACAAACATTGTCGACAAAAGCAATGAGAAATACAAATAAAGGACGACATGATATAATTCACATATATGACGCTTGCCTAAACAGCATGGCATTGCATAATTCACATACATAATGCCTTGCAACAAGACAACATTGCATAATTCACATATATAATGTCTTTCAACAAGATGGCATTGCATAATTCACATATATGGTAATTAGACACTAAACAGGTGGCATTCACACAAAGCATGTCTAAACTAAGCAAATGACATAGCAATGCAAGATACCATACGCACGATATGAGTAACATAACCCTGCCAAGTTAGGGCATGCACATCAGGGGGGAAATATGACTGGTCATCTGTCTGTGAATCCTCCTCTGAGGAGCTATCGGTAACCAGCAAGACATGCGCTTCGTCAGATAGCATTGTCTGCTCTGAAGACCTTGTTTCCACTCCAAATTTTTCCATGACCGTGCCGAATGGCTGATGCACAGGAAGAGTAATTGAATGTACTAAAATTGTTGACAAATTTAACACATAATAAAAAATGATGGCATGACATAATTCACATATAAGATGACTGGCTAACCAGGGTGGCATTGCAAAAATTCACATATATGATGCCTGGCTAGACAAGATGGCATTACATGATTCACATATACGATAAAGAAACAAAACAGATGGCATTGACACAAAGCATGTCTAAACTAAGCAGATGACATCTTTAATGTATACAGTAAGCAATGCAAGGCACCATATGCATGATATTACCAACATCAGCATGCCAAGTTAGAGCGAAGACCGCATGGGGTAAATAGGAGTGGTCTTCTCCTTCTGAATCCCCCTCAGAACAGTTATGTTCCTCTGGATTACGATCCAAAATGGGTGGAGGGGGGGCTGCCTTTGTGCCCACCATGGAATGACGTCTGCATGAAATTTTATTGCCATGCAAGGCTTGTCTCTTTTGCTCTATATGATCAGTTCCATTGTGTACAATAACTGGCATGCATAGGAATAAAACATAGTGAGATTATGTAAGGAGTGCATGTACAAATCTAGAGTGATGGTAGCAAACTGTGGATAGTCCCAAAACCAATGATAATAGGCAGATAATAGCTTTAGTTAAAAAATACAGATAATGGCTCCTTTAATATTTGTTTGCACCCAACATGAAACTCATAGTAGACACCGGAGATTAACCAGATAGTAGACAGATAGTACTGATTTCTGCCCCAATATGTACCCCACAACCATTTAAAAACTCAAGTTTCAGCATTAGTTTGGACCTGACTCTGAGTCTAATAGGTGAACATAATGATAATGTAGCATGTCATCATATTAAGCGACGCATAACGTAAGCAGACACGAAAGAGTGCAACCTCTCTTGCGGACCCGTGTAGTCCTCAAGGTCATCTGCTCAGTTGATGATGGTAATGCAGTTGTCGTGGCTGCCGGCGGCGGGGAAGAAGATCTGAGGCGGCGAAAGATAGTCTGGAGAGCGGATCCCTACTGTGGTGAACCCTTCCGTCGTTGGAGCAGCTGAGCTGGGGTGGAACACAGCACCGCAGGGGCAGGACAAACCACACAAGGTTTTCTTTGACACATATCTGTAACAGAAGTAATTGAGTAAGGGCTTGTTTGAATTTGAGGATTCTAACAATGCAGGGATAGGAAATAGACAGGAATAGGATAGGAATGCACGTGCAAAATAGAGAATTTAAAAACACAGGATTTCTGCCAATCTGGGTGTTTGATTCACAACAATTGGAAGATCACAGGATGCAAAAAAGCATGGTGAGATTAAGTCAAACCACAAGAAAATGTACGGTTATAATGCCATTATGCGACTATCTCTTAGTCTTGTGCTTGATGAATAGGAATATGAGAAGGAGGAGAAGTGGAAATTAGAATTCCTATGGTTTTTCTTTCAAGGAGACACTAAAGGAACAAATCCTACAGTTTTCCTTTGCTCCATTCCTTTGCACCAAATTCATGGAAAGTAGTACCATAGGAAACTTTCCAATTCCTATGTTTTTCATTCACTTTTCCTTTCAAGCACTGGCGATTCTAGTAGGCAGGCTTGAGCAAGGAAAATCCTACACTAAAAAAATGTTTTTGTGCTACTTCTATTACTTTGGACCTAGGCCACTGCCATACTAGCTCAACTCCCAGGCCCATCGACAAATGCACAGCTCAAACGCACAGAGATAAATAATGATGGCGTTCAAGAGAGTCCATCACGGATAGCTAAGTTGCCTGGTACCTCACTGCTTGTCATATAGTAGGATAAAATAATCATAGTTCCCGTTACTACGAGTGCTCAGTGGACAATATATATAAAATGTAGAGTAAAAAAGAGATGCAACAAGTGTACAACCTCTTTGGCGAAGCCATGTCGATCTCAGCGTGATTGGGTTGGCCGGTGAGGATGCTCCGGCTGACTTTGCTGTCGGAGGAGGGGAAGCAGTTCTTAGGCGTCTGGAGATGGAGCCCGAGGTACTGCTCCGCTGTGATGGAGGGTTTCGTCCTTGGAGCAGCTCCGGTGAGTTGTACGACGCCGAAGCTGAAGCAGGACAAGAGAGACAACGAACAATGTTAACCTGAGTGGAATTCTAATAGCATCTCCAATACATGACGTAAAATAGATAACCACAAAGTGCTAGATGTAAATTACATCAGCCGCTCATCTCTGAACTTAACTATCGAAACTGAACTTAACTGTCGAAATTGAACCTAACTGTCGAAACTGAATTTTGCTGTCGAAACTGAACGCACTAGCAAGGTGAGGCTACACGTCAGTTGATTTTGCAGCCGTTGGATACGAAATCAAGGGCCTGCGATTCATCTTCAACCTCGACCCCCCTTGAGCCGCCAGCCACCACCGGCCAAACAGCAGCCCCCCGCCGCCCGCGGCCGGCGGTGCGCCGCCCTGCCCGCCCCAAAAACACTCCCCAGCGCCGGTCAGCCGCAGCCCCGGCCATCCCTCTAGGCCCCCCCCCGTGCCGAGCTTTTTCTCCGGCGATCCCCACGCTACCGCCCCGCCACCACTGGCGACCACCGCCCCCATCCTGAACCTTAAGATAGATAGTGGGGTATCTCTCTGGCGAGCCCCCCTCCCCGCTGCAGCTGGTTCTTCCTTCACCCCGGTGAGCCCACCACTTGGAAATCGACTGACCCAAAAGTTGATTCAGTCGACTGAAGTATAGCCAAATCGGAGCAGCATCGCAAGCAAGAGCAAGAGCGAGAGCAGCAGCGCGAGCAAGAGCAATAGCAAGAGCAGACCAGGCAGGGGACCGAGAGGAAGAGCAGAGCAACAGTGCGAGCGAGAGCTAAAGCAGCAGCAGCTCCTACTGATGTGGACGTCGCCGCCGAGGGAGCGACGCCGTGGAGTAAGTGGCCGGCGACGCCACCGTGGATGGATCCGCGCCGTGTCGGCTCGGGACCGAGCGCCGGCAGCACCGTGAGATCGAATCAAGAAGAAAATGCGGCGATTAGTGTACAACCTCTTTGGTGGCGCCGATTAGGCCGCAGCTTCATCCGAGGAAACGGTGATGATGACGCTCTTCCGGTGGTGCAGGTGAAGACAGCGGTGTGGGAATGGAGGTGGCGCGAAAGATGAGGGGAACGTCGGGGCAGCTCCTTGGAGGTGGAGGACGGGGTGGCTGAACCGGCGGGACGATGAGATCGACGACGGATCCTCATCCGATACGGTGGATGAGGGACGTCGAGGTGTTGCTGTGGATGACGTCGTCGAGGAAGAAGCTCCGGCTGGGTGGCGGACGGAGCAGGGTGTGGGGTTTCGTTGCGGGTTTTCGCAACCTCGATGTACGAATGGGTGGGCGGATGGGATGGCAGTGGGGAACCATGGCTTAGAAACGCGCTTGTCCGAAATGTGGGGTAAGTTACGAAAGTACCCCCACTGATTTGAGGCGGTTCTTTCGGTTCAGGGGTACCACAGGCATTTTGCGTGTCCGGATTTCACAGGAGGTGGGAGTTTTCACGCGCGTTGTAATTTCGGAATAGCAAGGCGCGGGTTGAGATGGAGGGAGTTGTCGGAGCACAACGATACAAAGATATATCTTAAATATTTCGGGCTAACAAGGCGCGGGTTGAAGAGGCGGGAGTTTCGCAGCACGATAGACAGAGACGCTAGCTTCAATTTTCGGCATAACAAGGCGCGACTTGAAATTTCGGAATAACAAGCTTAACGTGTACCCAAAAAAAAGAAAATTTGCACCTCAACACGCACAACACACACACACACAAACACCATTTAGACTAGAGTAAGGTACACGTGCATTGCACGCATGAGATTTGGCAACCAAATTATATATGAATAAATACCACATTATAGCATGCAAGCTTTGAATCATATATGCATGATGTAGATGTTCGTTTAATTCTTATAGTTCATTTCATTCAAAATCATCTAGTTTCTATAAGAAAGCTAATCTATTTTAAGATTCATGGAATTGTGCGTTGTAAGACATAAAGTAAAAACAAATAATGGCAAATCATGTAGAAAAACATTTGGGCAATTATGATACGGAAGATTCTAGAACAAATAAGAAGTGCTTGTGTTTTGATATTTGTGCATTATGCTTAAGTTCAACCATGGAGTCTTCTAGATTATACATGTGGCGAAATCTGGTGGAATCTCGATGATATCCAACGGCCAATAGTGATCAAATTTGCCATCTTTGGACCTTCGGATTCGCCTCATCCAATGACCATCTTTCAAAGTTAAAGTTACCCGCTCACAATATAATAAAATATATAATATAATATATATAGGGGTATAGATATAGATATGCGATGCGAAAGCCGCCCATCATCTCCAATTACATGCACGGAGGCGACATGGGTAAATGATGTCTGCCATCGGTATCTCAAATTCAAATCAGTCTGACCTTGTTCAATGTGTATACATTACAACATGCTCATTATCCAAAGCACACCGCGCGGATCTCCGTTATATTCATGCATGCATGGGTTTCAAACATCAGGATCACTTATTCAATATTTGAATTCAACTTTACATTGATTATGACCTCACCTATTCTTTTACACCCACACAGTAGTCTTCTCTTTATAATTGTACCACTAACTTCCTCTCGTGCATGCATGCACACACACTACCAGTCGGCATTATCTATCGCATGCATGCAATTTTTTTCTTCAGGTCGGTCTCCCATGAAGGCACACACCCACACACATCCCCCTCTCCCTCATACTGGGCATTCTTTATCTCTCACGCGTGCATGCGCAATGATCGATGTTCCTTTATGTATGTGTGTATATATCTAGGTCTTTCATAGTTTTCCACACAAACCGATCAATTGATATATCCAGTGAGGTCTCACCCTCTTTCCCACGTCCACATCGATCAATCTATACCTCTCCCACGTCCACATCGATCAATCTATACCTCTCTATATAGGATTAACATAAATAGCCAATACACCCACATTAATTATATATCCAACGTCCCCCTCTCACCATCCATGCCTTCCACTTCATCTCTCAGATGCGTGCACAATGGTGAAGATAGGGGGCAGTAAGGGCCCTGCCCCACCCCCCCTAACATCACTATATATCGAGGCTAATATGAATGTGATCATTAGACAATTGCTGCTAAAAAAGGTTTAATTTCATGAATTGACCCTCCTCATAAAGGATTAGCAATGCTTGGCCCCCTAGCTCATTTATTTTTCATGCCTCCGCCACGGCGTGCAACAGCTCACGTGTTCGCCCCCTCTCTCTAAATATCGATCTCGCACTTGTGCATTCCTTCATAGTCTCCCTCCACTCGGCCCCTCGCACCATCTTCTAGCCCCCCACCGGAGTTTGCCACATGTACAATCTAGCAGACTCCATGGTTGAACTTAAGCATAAGGCACAAACCTCAAAACAATAGTGGTTCTCTTTTGTTCTAGAATCTTCCGTATCATAACTGCCCAAACTTTTTTTCTAGTTGAATTGCCATTATTTGTTTTTATTTATGCTTTACAACGCACAATTCCATGAATCATAAAATAGATTAAGGGCTTCTTTGATTCAAAGGATTCTCAAAGGAATTTTGGAGGATCCTAATCATTAGGAATTTTTCCTGTCTTGGTTGTTTGATTCGTAGGATTGTAAACCATAGGAATTTTTCCATATGATTCATTTGCACTAGATTTCATAGGAAACATCCCATCCACTCAAACCTCTTTGAAAGAATTCTGCGTTTTTTTATGCACAATCGAACACTCGTACAATCCTGTAGGATTCAATACGACATTCCACTATAATCCCATGTTTTTCCTATTCACGCGTTCTTAGCTTTTTTATAAAAACTAATTTGATTTTTAATGAGATGAACTATAAGAATTAAACGAAGGGCTACATCACGCATATATGACTAAGAGCCTACTTGCTATAGTGTGGTATTTATTCATAACTTGGTTGCGAAATCTGATGCGTGCAATGCACGTGTAAATTACTAGTACTTCGAGTATGTGCAAAACATGTAAATTAGAATACCAATGGCACGCTACACAGTGTCTCTCTTATAGTTCATGAAGCCACGTGGCACATGTGGAGGCGTTGTCGCGACATCCTTGCGTGGATTGATCACAGTGGCGTGCTGCTGGTTCCATAAGAATGTACTCGTCCTCCCTGAGCCATACTGGCGGTACATGCACTAAGCGAAGATGTCAACACACGCCACGCACGCACTCATTCCCTTGCATGCACACGCGGGTACACAGGCGGATGCAATTTTCTACCAAGATCCACCCCATGTGATAATTTGATGCGTGTAAAGTCGTTCACTTCATTGATGGTCAATTAATACAGCGCATGCAAATTGAGTGGACGTGAGGGCGGAAGAAAGACATTATTACTCCACTGCGCACATGCGAGTAGTTAAATCGTGGGTTGCTAGTAGTACTTCCATTGGTCTCCTTCGTATTTTGTGCCAATTTTTGACAGTAAGACTAGCCACAATGCATAGTAACATGCACTAGTAACATACACAAATCCCTAGACTATGTTACTAGCTTCATAGTGGGTAGTAACATAAGTGTGATAACATGCAAAGCTTCATTTATTAGGTTATAGAGTCATATTGCATTGGGACATGTGATGTTATAGTAACTAGCTAAGCTACTGTAACTACCTTTCTCCTCATTAACTCATTGCCACATAAGCAAATTTGCTGAGTTGGACTCGATGTTACTGTTGAAGTTACTCCCACTGTGGCTAGTCTAACAAAATATTTACGCATTTGAGCAGTGTAGTCTACTTGAAATTTATGTTCCACTAAACTCATCGGGAGCCGTTTCGGGCCTCGAAACCAAAACCATCAATTAATCTTTACCTTGTTCCATCACATTTGAAAGCCTGCTCACACCTACTAGTACTACGTACCAAACCTGAACTTGTTCCCACTATGCAGGTATTAGTACTACTAGTGCTAGTACTTAGGTTATAAAAAGGGGAACTACCTAACCGAAAATTACTCTACCTTTCCTCCTCATAAGTGCTTCTTCTTCATCCATCGTTGCCATGGCCGGTGAGCAGAGCTCTAGGTCGAGAACTACTCGTAACAAGGGAGCGGCAACCAAGGCTGCGGAAAAAAAGAGAGGGCTCGCCACCACGCAGAGACCTCGAAAGATCTCTCACAGGCAGGCGATGGCGCCCAGGAGCGCCCTAGCCGCGGAGGAGAACATGCCGAGCCGGCGGAGCTGGAGTCGTTATCCCTCGACGGCATGCCCGATCAGCTCAATAAGCACCTCAATAAGCAGAAGGAGTTCATCCAAGGCTTGACGGAGTTGCTGAAGGAGAGCCTCGACGACATGCCCACTGATCTCAATCAGCAGGGGGAGTTGACCGCCGGCTTGGTGATGCTGCTGAAGAAGAGCATTGCCTCAGAGAAGAAGGCGACCGGCGAAATCCCGCGACTTCAGGAGAACAAGGCGAAGCTCTGCCACGAGATTGACCTGTTGAAGGACAAGAACGCCGGCTGGAAGAAGCTGCATGAGAATAGTAGTTCCTCAATGAAGATGCTGCAGGCCCTCGTCATGGAACAGAAGGAGGAGTTGGCGAAGCTCCGCATCAAGCACCCGCTTGCTGTCAAGGTACGTAATGCGGCCGTGGAACAGATGATGAAGGCTCGCGTCGAGAAATCCCGCGTCATGGACAGAATGAAGAAGATGGCGGACGAGACGCGCAAGGAGATGGAGGTCGTGGAGGCGATGAAGAAGCAGTTACGACTCCGCGACGAATTAGATCATTTGGCATGATAATCTTCCTTCTTCTTTTGCTGTTGTGTTTCATCTTTTGCTTCGGGTGTTTCGCCGCACGTGTCATGTTCTCTGCGAGGCATGAATAGAACGATGGTTTTTGTTTTTTGTGGGAATGAAAAGAACAATGCTAACAATGAGATGACTAGCAAATTAGATCATTTTTATCGCCATATGGCACTGGGCTGCCGTGTTTCGTGCTCCTCCGTTGCAATACTACTCCAGTGGAAAACTTAAGTATACCGCACAGTTCTTTGCTCCTCCTCGATCAGGTCATCGGCGCATTTATACAAACAGTCAAATCACAAGGCCCCGCCTTCCAGCAGTAATGAGCCGTCAAATCACAAAGGCCCTCGCCTCTCGTGAAACCGACCAAGCTAGACTGCCCCGCCCTCTAGCCTTTTAAAAAATGTATACTTTTGTACAGCAGTAGTATTGATGGATTGCGCCATGGAGCAAAACTTGAAATTAAAAAAAAAGGTGGTACACATAGAGAGCACTCGTCGCCAAATTATGCATATAGTACTTTTAAAAAGGCTAGTCACAATAATGGTGTCCAGCACAACCCACCCCTCAAATAAAACTAAGCACCCTGGAATTCTTTGACAAAACTAAGCACCATGAAATTCTTTGACAACTAAAATGCTGGCTATATAATGTTGGTCATATATATTGTACGTATATAATGTGAATAAACGAGTGGTAGTACTATGCCAACTAAAAGATGAAATGTAAGAAATACTAGCATGTACTTAATTACTGAAGAGTTAAAGTAACAAGAAGAAACATAACATAGTTCTGCTGGGGGCTCAGCACAACACACCCCTCAAATTAAATTAAGCACAGCTAAAATTAAACTTTGCAACTATTCCGGTAGACACTGCATTAGAACCACCATGAGCAACGACACTGCCACCTTACTCGGAGTCCTCGTCCACGTCCTCGACTTCTCCCTTGTCCCTCTTCCTCTTGGCCGATACTTCTTTGCTTGAACCGCCAACTTGGCTGTTGCTCTTCATCCAACCCTTGTAGATATTGAAACAAAGGTAGCCATCCATTGCAGTGTACTAGATGTGGTCAATATCTAGCACATTCCGCTGCCGTGCATGAAGATGAAACGTGTATGGATGTTTCTCCAGTTAACCGTACGAAGGATGAACCATGGCTCCTACCAGGGTCAGCATTGAAGGCTGACGACAAGACACTAGCCGATTCTTTTGGAGGTCGAAGGTGTTGCCTACAATGAGGCCTATCCGACGCAGGACTTCTTTGTCATTATCAAAGTCTACAGTAATGAATTTGATTAGGTTTCCCTCGAGGAAGTCCTTAAAATCCTGGCACTCAACGTCGGCATGGGATATGTGGTAGACCAAGCAAACGTTATGTACGCAAACCTGGATCACGGTGGGCTTCTTCCTATCTTCGTCCTTTAGATCCTTATCTCATCCCACGACTGTGGTGTACTCAACATCTAGCCCGGCGACCCACTCATCATGTGAGTCTTCGAACATGCGTCTGAAGCGAGAAAGACATCCTTTCACCGTCGCGGAAGAACGGGTGTAGATGACGTCGAACTCATCGCCGGTGATGGTTCTAACCTTGTACTCACCGCCGATCGGGGAGATTTGGGATGCCATGGATTTGGCAGGAGGGTTTGGATTAGTGGAACTGCCATAATGTGAATGGACGAGACGACTAGGAGTGAACTGCCGTAGTATTAAAGGACGTGCAGGGACGAGTAGGAAAGAACTGCCAGCGTGCGAACGGCAGGGTAGTGGCTTTCCATTCTCCCATGATACGGGCTTCCGAGAGCCCTTTGATCGGAGATCGAACGGTTGCATGGCGTGATTCTAGACCAATGGGTGAATATCCTATCCTGGAGGGTTATTCTGCAAATTTTCAGCAACTTAGCATGCGACTGTTTGATCTCAGATCCAAGGGCTGTCAACAGCCCGTATCATGGTCGTGCCTAGCACGACCGTCGCGTCGCTTGCGCGGTCGCGCCCTTGGAGATTTAACACGGTGCGTTAGGCTATCTGATGTTGGCATGTCATACATAGTCATCACTTAGTCACTCATACTACAACAAGGTTGGCTATAAGGTTCGCTATAAGTGTATTTTTTTTACTCCTCTCTATCTCTTTCTTCGTACTCCCTCCGTCCCATAATATAAGAACGTTTTTGACACTAGTGTAGTGCCAAAAACGTTCTTATATTATGGGACACAGGCAGTACTAGTATTTATTGCATTTGCCAAGGAGTGACCTCTTCCAATGAAATGGTGTGCTTATTAGTTTTTTGTTGCTAAGTTTGCTTCATTTAATTAGCTATAGACTCAAAATTGTCTTTTCACCTAGGTACACGCGCTTAGCACCATTTCTTCCTTGGGTCACCAAACTAGTCTCTCTCTTCTTGATTAACTTGCCACATCAGACTTTATGCCTATGTGGCAAGCTTAAGCACATGTAGGAGCAAGTAAGGTGCCCGTCCGTTGCACGGAAGAGTGAAATGCATTGATCGGGGTGTTGTTTATTTTCACAAAGGATGTGGGGGTCATCTCATGTGCAACCGGGTCGACGTGTCAAGCACGAAATAACAGTGCATAATAGCAGGGGGGACGCACCCCACTCATACCGGCCCAGTGTTAGTAATGAGCAATGAGACATCAAATCACAATGCCGCACCTTCCTAGACGGACAAAGCAACCATTATTTCACACTTCGGTTCGACATCATCTCAAACCACGTACTAGTATTGCTTCTGCCTCAAGAGGGACACGCACATCACCTTGGTACATCATGACATGTCGGACCGCATGACATGCCATGCTCCCCCGCCGATCGCTGGGTAAAATCACCTCATTTTTACTATACTTCCTCCGGATCAGTTTACTACATGGCATTCACGTCGTTCTAGGTTGAGAATTTAACTGGCTATATATATATATGATGAACAATATGCTAGCCTTTTAAAAAATGTATACTTTTGTACAGTAGTACTCCACTATCGATGGATTGCGCCATGGAGCAAAAATTGAAATTTTAAAAAAAGGTGGTACATATAGAGAGCGCTCGTCACCAAATTATGCATATAGTACTATTAAAAAAGCTAGTACATGCTTAATTGGGGTGCTAAATTCTATTAAAGAAATACTAGTACTAGTATGTACATACTAAAGAGTTAAAGTAACAAGAAGAAACATAACATAGTTCTGCTGGGGGCTCAGCACAACACACCCCTCAAATTAAACCAAGCACACCTGAAATTAAACTATGCAACTAATCCAGTAGACACTGCATTAGAAGTTTAGAACCGCCATGAGCAACGACACTGCCACCTTACTCGGAGTCCTCGTCCACGTCCTCGACTTCGTCCTTGTCCCTCTTCCTCTTGGCCGATACTTCTTTGCTTGAACCGCTAACTTGGTTGTTGCTCTTCATCCAACCCTTGTAGATATTGAAACAAAGGTAGCCATCCATTGCAGCGTACTGGATGTGGTCTATATCTAGCACATTCCGCTGCCATGCATGACGATGAAACGTGTAATGAGGTTTCTCTAGTTTGCGGTACGAAGGATGAACCATGGCTCCTGCCAAGGTCAGCATTGAGGGCTGACGAGAGGGTACCATCCAATTCTTCTGGAGGTCGAAGGGGTTGCCTACAACGAGGCCTATCTAATGCAGGACTTCTTTGTCGTTCTTAAAGTCTATAGTAACAAATTTGACTGTTTTGTCCTCGAGGAAGTTCTTAAAATCCTGGCACTCAACGTCGGCATGGCATATGTGGTAGACCAAGCAAACGTTATGTACGCAAACCTGGATCACGGAGGGCTTCTTCCTCTCTTCGTCCTTTAGATCCTTCTCTCATCCCAGGACTGTGGTGTACTCAACATCTAGCCCAGCGACCCACTCATCATGTGAGTTTTTGAACATGCGTCTGAAGCGAGAAAGGCATCCTTTCACCATCGTGGAAGTACGGGTGTAGATGACGTCGAACTCATCACCGGTGATGGTTCTAACCTTGTACTCACCGCCGATCGGGGAGATTTGGGACGCCATGGATTTGGGAGGAGGGTTAGGATTAGTGGAACTGCCGTAATGTGAATGGACGGGACGACTAGGAACGAACTGCCATAGTATTAAAGGACATGCGGGAAAGAGTAGGAGCGAACTGCCAGCGTGCGAACGGCAGGGTAGTGGCTTTCCATTCTCCCATGATACGGGCTTCTGAGAGCCCTTGGATCTAAGATCGAATGGTTGCATGGCGTGATTCTAGACCTATGGGTGAATATCCTATCCTGGAGGGTTATTCTTAAAATTTTCAGCAACTTACCATGCGACCGTTTGATCTCAGATCCAAGTGCTGCCAGCAGCCCGTATCATGGTCGCGCCTACCTCGACCATCGCGTCGCTCACGTTGTCACGCCCTTGGAGATTTAACATGGTGCGTTAGGCTATCTGATGTTGGCATGTCATACATAGTCATCACTTAGTCACTCATACTACAACAAGGTTGGCTATAAGGTTGGCTATAATTGTTTTTTTACTCCTCTCTGTCTCTTTCTTCGTACTCCCTCCGTCCCATAATATAAGAACGTTTTTGACACTAGCTAGTGTAGTGTCAAAAATGTTCTTATATAATGGGACACAGGGAGTACTAGTATTTATTGCATTTGCCAAGGAGTGACCTCTACCAATGAAATGGTGTTGCTAAGTTTGCTTCATTTAATTTGCTATAGACTCAAAATTTTATTTTCACCTAGGTACACGCGCTTAGCACCATCTCTTCCTTTGGTCACCAAACTAGTCTCTCTCTTCTTGATTAACTTGCCACATCAGACTTTATGCCTATGTGGCAAGCTTAAGCACCTGTAGGAGCAAGTAAGTACAATACCATCTTATGCTGTGCACCATGACCAAGGAGGAGGAGAAAACGGGAAATGTTCACGTTTATTTGCTAATTAATAGTATTGCATGCAATGAACTAACCACTGCATGTCGTGTTTGATAGTCTCAAGTCATTAAAAGCATGCACACCCTTTATCTCTTATTGGTTGATATGTCAAGAAACAAGAAATGAGGTAGAAGTTAATGCACCGCGCCTAAGTGTTTTGGGATTATTTGATTTTCGTAAGATGACTTACACACCTAGATGGAGGGTGCACTTTACATGGCATTTTTGCATATGTGGAGGAAAGAGAGGCAAGGAAAAAGTGGAGAAGTGGGCTCTCATGCAAGAGCCAGCCTCTACTACTACATGGTGGAGCATTGGGAGAGGCACCTGTATGGAGGTGGTCAGGAATCGGGAGACTCACGTCGGTCGTAGCGCCAGAGTTAAAATGATAATGGCAAGTCAAATCAGGGGGCCCCACCTGTCCAGCAGTAACTCGCTGTCAAATCACACAGCCCTATGTTTGCAGCAGCCTACTCCCTCGTCTTCTCGCGTCTCTGTCGAACCGACTAGGCGGAACTGTCCCGCCGCCTACCGGGCAGGAAAAGCCCCGCCCTCGACTTTTAAATAGTATACAGTATACTAATTTTGTATCCATGGATTGCACCCGCGCCATGGAGCAAAGCCTCTAGAAAACGGTGGTACACATGTACGGAGTATACATCACGCACGTCGCGTTCGCGTTGCACCACAGACGGTCGGTCGGTCCAGTCGGTCAGGCACGCTGCTCTCCGAATGGAACGCGCCTCATATTGCATTCGCACACACATGTGGGACGGCAATTGAGAACCGACCATAGGCACACTCCCCGGCCCCGCAAGTCGGGTGACTTAATAGAAGAGGGAGACGAGCGATAGTACTAGAGAAGTGTTGTACTACGTTGGTGCCTGGACGATCCCTGCAAGACACGGAAGATCAGTTCGTCCATGCATGTGACCAGACTCCAGCAGACATGCCTGGATTGGCTATCGTCTACATATCGTGCATGCTGTGTTGTACATGGCTGTAGTTGTGGTGAGAAATCTAAAAAAAGGTTTCTTGTCATCTCGCAAAATTATGTGTCATGTGCTTCGGATCACAGGGAGGGTTAAACAACGATAACTGAGTTGGGCTAGTCATTGGGGGCACATGCACGAACAGTGACTACTCGGCTGCCATCAAGGTTAAGCCGGCTATGTTAATTAGGACATCTATCGACGGACCCCTTTTCTACGAGTTTATCTTTAATTTGAGCTTTGTTCCTCATCTAGTTTGTCCGTCGGGATTCATGTTGTCTCCTTTGGGCAGTGAGGTTATGATTTCTTGTCATGTGGCATTTTTTCGAGTTATATGTTATAATCCGGCGCTTCAGATCAAAATGATGACAACTGCGCCTCCGGGCCACATGCATGAAGACTTCTCGACAGTCATTGACGAGGTCAAGCCGGCTCCGGTAGACAAAAGAAAACTAAGTACTACTCCACTATATAGGAAGGAGCCTCCGCTCTTGCTTGCTAGTGTTGCTCTCTTCACACCGTCTCGGCCTCTCCAGATCTAAACACGACAGCGGTGGCCACACTCTCTCTCTCTTTCTGCTCACCGCTGGTCACAGATCCAGCCGGATCCTCTCCGCCGGGGAAGGTGAGAAGGTGAAACATTCACGCGATCGTCCTCGGCGACGGCTCTTACCCACTGCTGGGCGCATCTCGATCAGCCTGCCTTGCCGTTCTCTTCGAAGCACCGCTGGCGAGGGAGGGCCTCCGACCCCTTCTTCCTCGCCGCCATAGTGTGGGCAGATCCGGCCTCCCGCCGCCCACCTAGCGACATCCCGGCGACCATCAGGTATAACTTCCTTTGAAACCGGCCATGCTCTACTTCCCGAGCTCCTGACGTCGCTGCATTTGTAACTTTTACTATTTCTCAGGCCCCCTCGTAGATAGGATCGATCGGCTGTTCGAAAACCACCTAATTTTTTTATGTTTAAGAGGTAAAACTAGTTCATGCACTCGAATCTAGTACTACTTGTTTCAATCAAGGAAGAAAGGGGGTGGGGGTGGGGGAGGATTTGTTACCTGAATCTAGGACTTGGTCGAAAGAGGAAATAATGGGGGCGAAAAGTAGCAGAGACTGGCTATCCAACTGGTCTCTAGGTCTAATAGGGAAATAAAGGGAAACGCAGTACAAACTCAATATAAACCCGATCTATTGGTTGAAAAAGGAAAGAAAGTGGGGACTGGGGGACAAGTCAACAGAGTAAGTCCAGCACTAGATTTGCTAGCCTCACACAGTATAAGGTGGCTATACCGAACAAAAATGGGACCAACCCAGATATCCTGTTCTGATGTTTGTTGTCCCGAGCCACTCTTATGTAATGCCACTGGTAAAATGTAGCAGTCGCACTGATAAAAGTAAGGACACGTTAAACCAATGTTGTTTTCAATGTAATGCCTCCAGTAATATGAATCAATGGCACTTCTTTACATGTCCTGCTAAAATTTCCCATTAAGATAAGTTGGTTCTTTTTGCTAGAAATGCAACTGTCCTGGTCCGCCTACTCTCCCGTGCCCAAAGTAATGTCGTATTTAACGGTTGTCATAGTTAATCCTGATGCCCACACTAATATCTAGCAATGCCACTACTTTTGAAATTGCTACTGTCCTTGTAGGATTGCCATTCAGATAAGGAACATGCTTCTTTTCATTTGATGCATGTTTCATCACTTGTTACTTGTTAGTCACCCTCCTTTCCACCTTTTTTGTGCAAACAGAGATATACATTTCACACTCGATCTTAGTTGAACTGCACAAATGATATCCAAATTATAGTTGAGCATTCCAGGAGCTTCACAACCATCCTTGATGTTGCTCAATTTTATTGCAACTAATGAAGAAGAAGCTCTGTGGGTTTCGTTTTCTAATGGAAATGGAACCGGGGCTGGAGTCCTTTTCTTAAATTTTTTTTGAAGAAGAAGCTACTAGCTCACGGGACATTGCTTCATTTTAGGTGAACTGCACCAAAAGGTCCCATGAATTAAATCATCCATGTTGGTGACTGAAAGAGCCAGCTTCAGCATCCCAGTCTAAGCACCCCCATCCTCCATCCTTGGGACGCACGGTACACCTCGTTTGCCACCTGCTCGACCCTAGTGTCACTAATAAAATGAAGTAATAATATAGTTAAAATAGAGCGAGTGTCATCTCTATCATTTCATTTCCAATGTAGATAAAGAAAGTGCTTCTCTTTGTTAAAGTATGTTTCATCAACTAGTCCCATTGTTAATGTTTAATCGTTTCTGCAAACTGGGGTGCTTAATTTTAGTTGATATGTACAAGAATAGAGATTTGAATGTCTCAAGGCGCCTCCTTGTACTACTGCTGTACACTGATGTTCATCACTGGCAGAAGGTGTATCTGGGAGACTTGGGACGATGTCTAGTATGAGGCGTACCGTATGAGGCGTCGCAGGGCCCATCTCGCCCTCGTAGCATGGCATACTATGATACTATCGCAATATTTTCTTCTATTTATTTTGTGTGTTTCATCAACTAGTGCCACTATAATGTAATCATGCTTTTTCATTATCTGTGCAAACAGGGTTATTCAGCTGCATTTTGGTGGAACTGCACAAATGTACGTATGGAAACGGCATATATGCAGAGTGCAAGGTGTGCCAAGTAAAAATTACCGACACCAACCATGCTGCATGCACGCATTGGCATCCACCACAACCAGTGGGTTGTGTGGCGCTCTCTGTGGACGGATCTTTCTCGACAGCAAATCCTCTAACCAAATACTAGTAGCTTATATTGGCAGTTTTCTAGGGAGTACTCTTTTCTGAAAGAAGCACCAATCTATTTTTCTTTATTTGTACACTGTATCACAACTTTGACCCAAAGATCCAGAGCTATTTTAGGGTGATTGGCGTAGTACTCGGAGACTGATTGTAAGCATGATTTTCATTAGCTGTCACACTGATTGTAAGCATGAGCAGGTGGAATATTAGGTTAGTGCGAAGCTTACCTTAAACCCTATCGCCGCCGTTGAAACGAGGCGAGCGTCGAGGAACCGTGGAGAACGTCGGGGAAGTGACGTCGTGCCATCCGGCCTCCTCTTGCGGTTGGAGAACGAATACTCCTGTGGCTCCCGCTGGCTCTGCACCCTCACGAACAGCACACCATACTCGATCGATTCGTTTTCCTCTGGGTGCTCGACCTTCGACCTGTACGCCCACCACCTCCGCCTGACTGTCGCCTCGGGCAAATCTGTCTGCTCCATTGCCCATAGGAGATACTCAATGAACTCGGAGGACTGCGGCGTGACTGCCGCCGAGGAGTACATTTACATCGCCGCCCTCATCGTCGCCGTCTCGCTCTTTCGCATACATTGCCACATGGCCCGCACCGTCCTCGAAATCTCCCACTCATTGTCAAACCAACTAAGGATCTCCTTCAACCTGGCTAACTTTGCCTGGTCGCTGTCGGCGATCTGCCTAATTCACTGCTGCATCCTCTCCATAGATGTCGTTTTGAGTGGTCCGGTGCTAGCTCTGGAAGATGGGAGGAGAGACGGTGGTCTTGCAATAGAGAAGAGGGAGAGGAGAGGAGGTGGTTTCAGAATGGACATGATGGAGAGGGGAGGAGGTGGTTTTGCAATGGAGAGAAGATCATAAGAGGGAGAGGCGATATGGTGGTTTTGGAATGGAGATGATGGAGAGGAGAGGAGGTGGTTTTGGAATGGAGATGATGGAGAGGAGTGGAGGTGGTTTTGCAATGAAGAAGATCAGAAGAGGGAGAGGCGGGACGGTGGTTTTGGAATGGAGATGATGGAGAGGAGAGGAGGTGGTTTTGCAATAGAGAAGAGGGAGAGGAGCATGCGGCAGCGATTTAGGATTGGGCGAGAGGACCGGCAAGCTGTGACTGGATCAAAATCAAAATCAATTTACCCTTCAATTAAGAAAGCGACCCCACATTAACTAGTCTCCCTTTTATTCTGGGTCATAATTGACCATGATTTTTGCACATAAAATATATGTTGTACGTTGCAAAAATAATATAATTTGAAAGTACATTCAGATACGAACCAAACGATACAATTTTTGGTGACATGCATTCACATTTTGCTTGTCACATACAGTACGTGGTCAAACTTTGACCCAAAATACGCAAAACAACAAAAAAATACTTCCAAGACCAGCGCCGCTCTTCCGCTCTTCTCCTGTTCCAATCTAAATCCACCGCCGCTCCTCTCTTGTTCCAATCTAAATCCAGAGCCGCTCCTCTCCTCTTCCATTTCAAAACCACCGCCCCTCCTCTCCTGTTCTAGTCCAAAACCAGCGTCGCTCCTCTCCCGTTCTAATCCAAAACCAGTGCCGCTCCTCTCCTCTTCCATTCAAAAACCACCGTCGGCGAGTGAAGGTGCTGTGGAGAAGTAGATCGATGGAGGAGTACAACCGATACGTGAGGATCACAGACGGCGACCCTGTGAAGCAAGCTAGGATGTTGGAGATACAGTCTTGGTTTGACAATAAGGACCAACTAGCGGCGATGGCGACATCCATGGCCAAATATCTGCAACAGAGCGAAAAGGCGGTGATACTCTCGGAGGGAGTCACGCCGGAGTACATAGAGCTGCTCCTCTGGGCCATGGAGCAAACAGATTCACTGAATCCGACCGTGAGGGAGCAGTGGTGGGAGTATCGATCCCAGATGGTGCATCCACCGGAGATTGAAGGATCGAGCATCTACAGGGTGCCGTTTGTGAGGGTGTCCTGCCAGAGCGAGCCAGTGGAGTCTTCATCGACCGAACCCAACTGCAAGAGGAGAAAAGAAGTTGGCCTGACAACGCTTCCCCGCCATCGTCTCCCTCGCCGTTCACATCGTCTCACGGGGCGGCTGTCTGCCGCCGAGGAATAGGAGGGCACTGCCCCCCAGCCCAATAGTCGGGCAGGTTGTGAATTGTCAGGAGGAGCTTAGGGTTGTCAGTATTTGCAGGTTGTGAATTGTGTTTTGTGTTGTGTATTTTGAGAGTACTTTCAGATATGAATGTCTTTTGAATTTCAGATTTGCAGTATTGAGCATATGAAGAATTTTATGAATTCCAAAGATCTTTTTTTAGCACTTAAAAATGTAGTTTCATAGGAGTATAAAAGTGCAGATGAGAAGAAACTGCAAGTTTCAGTTTCAGATAAGAAACTGTAAGTTCAGTTTCAGATAAGAAACTGTAACTTTCAGAGGCAGAGCATTTATATTAACGCGGCCCTTTCAAACAGGGTTAACATCATGTTCGAAGTTTTATTTGTGGTCGAAAATGGAACTACCAACCAGTTAACATCATGCTGATCAACATTCATGCATAGCACATCTTCATATGATGCACAGTCAAAATGCCCACACAGTGTTGAGTGTGCGAAACAAAGAGAAAACGAGGGACGGAGTTTTGGCAAGTGTCGGACGTGGTTTTGGGCTGCCCCGTCTAGGCTTTCGTTTTTAACATGCGTAGCCCACGACCTCGGATGGGAGGGCCTGTTTGTATTTTCTTAGGGCCGTCATGTATCGACCGGCCTATGGACCTCCCATCCGAGGTTTTATTTTTGGCAGCCCAATTTATGTATTTTTTTTGAAGAGAACGCAGCGGTCTGTTCTATTTTTCGATATAAGAATAGGAACGCCAGGTACAACTTATGTTTCCCTTTTAACTACATTATATATATTTAAATTATTTTATATGTTATTATATATTATTTTTATTGTCATCATATATTTAACAGATACTTATATATGTAAGAAAACAATATCTCACATCTTATTAACTTATAAAAATAATTTCTTAACAAAAAAAATCCTGGATTGTTTTGGCACGAAAATCCTAGTGATTGTGTACAAAAGCTTGTTAAGATTTAAGGACGAATGTAATAATATCACTTATTATTTAAATATATTTATAACAAAATGCTCAGCCCTTTTTTATTTTTTGATAACATTGCTGGCCCAACCCAACATTATAATTAGAATCAGCCCAGCAAAATCGTGTATCTAGATAAAGTGCAAATGGCTTGTAATTTTTTAGGAAATAAAATAAATGGGCCGCACGAAAGCTACATTAATTGTTCACCCAGCCCAGCTAATGGCTGTAATTCAAAAAAAAAGATCAAATTGACTGTAAATTCTACCGCGCAAAAAAAAAGACTGTAAATTTTGAAAAAAAGGGTTGAATACGTGCCACATTTTTGGAGGCTGAAATGCGGGACAATACGTCGAAGCCAATGCAAGTCATTGTAAATTTAGTCAACAAATGATTCTGACATGTTAGCCGTTGGATTTACATCCAACGGCCGGCATCCATCTTCAATCTCTCACCTTCTTCCTCTAGCGCCGCCGGGACCACCTCCCGCCTCCTGCTGCTAGCAGCTCTGCTTAGCACGCTTCGCTATGAAGCGCTACTCCACCATTGGCCAGGCCATCCCTCCAACCCTCCACACCTCCTGTTCTTCTCCACCGACTGCCGAACCACACCACACTAGAACCAGTTAACCCTTGTACACCTCTCCGTCTGCGACTCTACTCCCGCGTCTTCCCATCTCCGGCTCGTTGCTGTCCGGGGCCTCGCCGTCGTGATGCGCTCGGCGCGTCATGGTCAACATGGTCAACGAACGACACCATCGGAAGTAGGCTGTGCGTGGAGAGGCTGACAGCTGGGTCCATGGCCGCACACAAGGAAATGCCTCCTTATTACGCACAAAATAATGATTCCTCCACCTGACATCTGGGACCCACCGGAAGGGCCTCTGTATTTTGCGTAAAAACGTGCCCCCCGCTGACTTGTCGGACCCACCCGCTATCTTCGCATGCAAGGAAGTGCCTCTTATTATGCACGAAAAAAATGAATACTCCCCCTGCCAGGTGGAACCCAACATACTGGGAGGCTGACTTGTCGGCCTACCAAGTTGACGGGGACGGAGGGCTTTGTCAACTTAGTCAATATGAACGATTCTAGCTCCTGTTACCGTATGATGGTCATCCAACAGTTGTAGTGCTTCTACAACCTCTGGTCTTCTTGCTCCAGCCGCCCAAACCAGCGCCAGTCGTGTCGCGTGCTCCTGCCTCCCGTGGCCGGCTGTGATGCCGCGAAGGGCTCACCACCCCCTACTACTCCCACCGCTAGCCAGGCCATCCCTCTACTCACCCACACCCCCTGTTAATCTATGGCAACAACAGCTTCACACCGCAGCCGAACCAGTGAACCCTCGTACTCCTCTTCGCGTGGGCATCCACTGCTGCATCTTCCCCAGCTCCGAGTTGTCCCCTTCCTAGGCCTCGCCGTCGTCCACCGCCGTGGTGCTCTCGGCGCGGCGTGGTCAACGTGGTCAAGGAACGACTTCCATCGGACGTGGACTGTACGTGGAGAGGCTGACAGCTGGGTCCACGGCCGAAGCAAGGAAGTGCCTCCTTATTACGCGCAAAATAATTATTCCTCCACCTGACAGCGGGGACCCACCGGACGGGCCAACGTATTTCGTGAAAAAAATGTTTCCCCCCTGACTGCTGGGGCCCACCAGCTACACCTTCGCACGCAAGGAAGTGTGTCTGGGCAAAAAAAAACGATTCGCCCCCCTGACCGATGGGACCCACCAGCTACATCTTCGCACGCAAGGAAGTGCGTCCGAGCAAAAAAAAACGATTCGTGTCACGACCGGTTTTTCAATAAAAATATTTATTGAAAGACCGATCTTTTGATGTCCAGTGTGAGGAAAATCCTCCTTACTGGTAGACAAAACTTTGATACAATAAGCCAGTAGCATTAATATATTACAGGAGGTTGAGCTGAAGTCGCTCAACAATTATTACAAGCGCACCAATAATTATACATATGGCGGATATGGCACAATGGTGGGGCGGCAATACTACTGACTCGAGATAAAAGGGGTTGGCTGGAGTAACACAGTGGAGTGGGTAGCAATACTACTACACTGGTGGCTCATCGAGCGTCGAGGTGAGGCTCGATGAATTTTATTTAGGTAGCGGAAGCGGTTATAACAGTGACCAAAACCAGGGTCGCACAAGACTGACTGGGACTCCTCTAAGCATCGGACTCGCTATCGAACTCCTCATCCATGAGATCGCCTTTGTCAGCATCTGGCCAAATCAACAAGCCAGGTGAGTACTTTGAATGTACTCGCAAGACAGTTCGGACAAGTGATATAACAAATGCATGCATGAATGCGTCATGAGTATTTTAACAAGGGCACATTTAATTCATAAAGACAAGTCAGGTAAAATGGGAGTCGGCGGTAGTCCGCTCGAAAACCCAAAGAAATAATCGTAAACCCAATCGGGTGACTGAAGCGACGCCTCGAAAGGAAGAAAAATAATTAAAACATGCCGCAGTCGGGCGTCTAGGCGACACCACATAAAGGGCTTAGAGCAAAATAGATAGTAACAATGCCACAGTCGGACGCCTGAGCGACGTCACAGAAAGGGCTTATAGCAACATAAATAATAACAATGCCGCAGTCAGACGTCTGAGCGACGTCACAGAAAGGGCTTATAACAAAATAAATAATAACAATGCCGCAGTCGGACGTCTGAGCAACGTCACATAAAGGGCTTATAACAAAATAAATAATAATAACCATGCCGCAGTCGGACGTCTAAGCGACGTCACATGAAGGGCTTATAGCAAAATAAATAATAACAATGCCGCAGTCGGACGTCTGAGCGACGTCACATAAAGGGCTTATAACAAAATAAATAATAACAATGCCGCAGTCGGACGTCTGAGCGATGTCACATAAAGGGCTTATAGTTCATTGTCCTAACGTGTGAGGGTTAATGTACACAGAAAAATATTCCACACAAGATGGTTAACGGTTAGTCGTTCACAAGAACAACATTAACCAAACTTCACACACCTTTAGCTTACCAGGGTTCTTGCCACCAAGACTGACAATTGACAAGATAAAGAGGACCCGGAACAGGGTCATGGATAGGATGTTGTAATGGGGAGTTGACTCTGCAGAGTTTGTACTAAAATACCCACAGCCAACGGATTTCCGTAGTCACGAGGGACTAGTTCCGTTTATGGTATTTCGGAAGAAGCACAACTTAACCAGTACACACCCATCCCACTTCACATTGCCAGGAATCACCCTTGACAGCGTTCAAGAAAAACTTTGAGACGGGGAGATCACACTCTCGAATAGCATGGGATCAAATTTATATACGCGCGCTCTAAGGGGTGCCCCCCTCTCGGTCCCAACCGGAAACACCCATGCCCCCTGACCGGATGAAAGGCTTTAATCCAGGGCCATGGAACCTTCATCCCGGCCTCTCCGTTTGGTGTGTACCGGGAAGTGGTTTACATCTTACTAAGCCATATCCCTTGCGGGAAACATGTGGCAGTACGGAAAGGGAAATGAACGGGAGTTGATACCGGAGTCAACAAACATACTGGCATAAGACTGGCATGCTACAACACTACCATCTTAGCCATCTTCATGCCACCACGTGGCCATGCAACCTCATTTCCATGAACTCATGGATTTCCTTAACTCACTTGTCTCAGCTTTTCATGAAACAAAATATATCGGGATGCTTATGAACATGATGCGAAACTATTCAATGCAAACATGCCAAGACACTCATCATATCAAAAGTTCGAACATGCTTGCCTGGCTCGGAGTAGTCGGGGCCTAGTTCGGCGAAGTTCGCGTCTCCGTCACCACCTTCGGTATCTACGGTACACAAAAATACACGCGCTATCGTAAATACCGTGGGGTACAGAAAGTTGATCCAAATATTTTTCAAATAAACATGATAAAAAACTAGACAAAAATTTGAAGAGGACAGAAAAAGAATCACTCAAAAATTCCTTTCTGTTAAAAAGTTATAAAGGTTTCAACCCAAGGACCTATCTGTGATGAAACAGAAAGTTTCCAGGGGCTCACTTATAAAAATAGAAAACGACCCGATTGAAAATACGCCGGCCCAGAGGGAAAGCGTACTCTGGTGAAAGACGCCTTCAAAAAACGGTTCATTTTAGAAAAAGCAGAGAGGCTGACGGGTGGGCTCCACCTGTCAGGTTTGAAAATCAAAACAGAGCGCGACGGCGCCCGAGGGGTGCGGTGGTCGCCGGCGGCGATCCACGGCGAGGCAGGGGGATCGGGGAGTACCTCTGTGTTCAGGGCACCATTCCGCGTCTGAGGGAGGTGGAAGTGGTCGCCGGCGAGTACTGTGTCGATGGCGGCCCTTGCTCCGGCGGACGGTGGTTCGGACGAGGATGGAGCTCGCCGAAGAGGGCTGCAAGGTTCAAATTGACGAGGGGGTTATGGTGCTAGGTGTGGAAGAGGGCTGCAGACGGGGTTTGGTCACCGGAGACGGCCTCACCGGAGTGAATCAAGGTGGAGGCCGAGGCGGAACGGGGCGGCCGGAGTTGGGGGAGAAGACCTCCTCGAGGTCCTCTTGGTGGCCTGGTGGGGTGCTGGTGTGGTGCAGAGATGGTGTGTGCTCGAGGGCGATCTCGGGAGCCCTTTTTATAGGCGGTCCGAGGTGGTGGCCGAGAACGGGGTTCTCCGGCGAAGCTTACGGTGGCGCAGGGCATCGGTCGGGGAGTTTTAGGAGCTGATCGCCGTCATGGAGGTTCACGGGTTCCGTTTAGGCGTTAAACGGGTCGGGGCTCGAAGCTTAGGCTGGGCTCGATGGGACGGGGCGGCGCGGGCCCGTCGGCGGCAGAGAGCGCGCTCTGTGCGCGCCACGCCACGGCGACGGTGCCACATGCGTGCGCTGGCAAGAATATGGCCACGTGGAGCCACCAGGGGGTTTGGGCGGCGCTGAACGGCGTTGTGCCGCCGTTCTGCTCGCTGTTGGCCGCTACGGTGATTCGGCCGCCGCAAGACACGCCGGCGCAGGCGGGCCAAGGTGCCACCGACGCCAGGAACGCGCCAAGCGCGTGTGTGAGGCTCCGGACAAGCAAGTTAGGCCGTGAGCAACATGCCAAGTGCACTGTGAGCATGTGACTGCATCACTGACGAAGATCGACACTGAAATCTGAACTTAACTGAATTTCTGAAAGTGCAAGGAAAACAGTGCATGCAAGGTGTTCGACAGAATGATCCAGGCATGTAGGGATTTTTCCTTGAGCTGATTTTTGGTGGAGTGATCTCTCATTGCAACTAGAGGTTGCCTGAATTTTCATAGAATTTTTGGAGAAGTGTAGGTATGAATTTCACCAAATTTGGCAAATCTGGTCCAAACTTACAGTGAGTGAAATTTGAATTATTTGAAAAGAGTAAGAGTGGATCAAGATGGTTATGGGTTGTGGGTACAAAGGACTATCTAGGGGAGTTGAGTTGAGGTTAAAAATCCAAAGCATTAGGGTACTTGCTTTGCAAATCACTTAGGCTCAAAAGAAATAGGCAGAATTATTTGGACAGAGAAAATAATTGAAATAAAATCCAAAAATGGATTTTATTGGTTGGGACAGAATGTTTGGGTTGTTCCAAAGGTTTTGAGGGGAGTTTTACCATAAGGAGCTTGGCAAAACAAGGATGAATAAAAATCAAATGAAAACCCAAAACCAAAAGGTTTCTTTTTTTTTGAAAACAAAACCCACAAATTTTTTTGGAGTGTCACAGTTACCCCCTTAGGAAAAATCTCGTCCCCGAGATTTCAGCTGATCCTTAAACAGGTGTGGGTGCTCTGTCCGAAGAAAATCCTCTCTTTCCCAAGTGGCTTCATTCTCGGTGTGATTGCTCCACTGAACTCTGAAAAACTTGATGGTTTTCTGTCTGGTTCTCCTTTCAGATTCTTCCAATATTTTCACTGGGTGTTCCCAATAGGTGAGGTCTGGTTGTACGTCGATGTTCTCATGGGATACTTGCTTCTCTGGGTTGCTCACACACTTTCTTAATTGGGAGACATGGAACACGTCTTGGATGTCGGACAATTCTTCGGGCAAGTCTAACTGGTAGGCTACCGTGCCTCTTCGTGCCACTATGCAGAATGGTCCAATGAATCTTGGTGCTAACTTCCCCTTAATCTTAAACCGTTGTAGTCCCCTCATAGGAGATACTCGTAGGTACACAAACTCACCGGGTTCAAAATTCACTTCACGATGTTTCTGATTGTAATAACTTTTCTGTCGGCTTTGAGCCGTCTTAAGTCGGTCCCTGATTAGCTTGACCTTTTCCTCGGCTTCCTTGAGCATGTCTGGGCCGAAGATACGGCTGTCTCCGGTCTCTGACCAATTTAGTGGGGTACGGCATCTTCGCCTGTACAAGGCTTCAAAGGGTGCCATTTGCAGGCTGGTCTGGTAACTGTTGTTGTATGCAAACTCGGCGTACGGTAGGCTTTCGTCCCAACTGGCTCCATAAGTGAGGACACATGCCCTCAGCATGTCTTCCAAAATTTGATTTATGCGCTCAGTTTGTCCATCGGTCTGTGGATGGTATGCGGTGCTGAAAGCTAGTTGGGTCCCCAGGGCCTGTTGCAGGTGATCCCGAAATCTGGAGATGAATTGGGTGCCTCTGTCAGATATTATGGTCTTCGGAACTCCATGTAGACAGACAATACGGGAAAGATAAAGTCTGGCGAGCTTCTGAGTGGTGTGAGTTGTTTATACGGGAATGAAGTGCACTACTTTAGTCAATCTATCCGTGATGACCCATATGGCATCATGCCCATGTTGTGACCTCGGTAGCCCAACAATGAAATCCATTCCGATCTCGTCCCATTTCCACTCGGGTATCTTATTCGGTTGCAAAAGTCCGGCTGGTTTCTAGTGCTCGGCCTTTATGCGCTGACATGAGTCACAACACGCAATAAACGTGGCTATGTCCCTCTTTATACCATGCCACCAAAATGTTTCCTGAAGGTCTTTGTACATTTTTGTTCCTCCAGGGTGAATTGAATACGGGGCGGTGTGGCCTTTAGCTAAGATCTGCTGTTTAAGGTCATGAATATTTGGTACGCAAAGTCTATTCTCATACCACAATATTCCTCGCTCATCGACAATGAATCCTGGGGCCTTGCCCAATTTCATCTTCCGTTTTATGCCTTCAATGCTGGGGTGACCACGTTGAGCCTCTTTAATTTTTTTCTATCAGGGTAGGTTGTATCTCTAAGTTTGACACACTGCCTTCGGTGACCATTATTAAGTTGAGCTTAGCAAATTCCTGCCGAAACTCAGGTCTCAAGTTTGTCTTGCTGTCGTTGTCTGGACTGGGGTTCCGACTCAGAGCATCTGCTACAACATTTGCCTTGCCTGGGTGGTAGTGGATCCCAACATCATAATCCTTTACCAATTCCAACCAGCGTCGTTGCCGTAAATTGAATTCTGGTTGGGTGAAAATATACTTGAGGCTCTTATGGTCCGTGTATATTTCACAACGATTTTCAAGTAAGAAATGTCTCCATTCCTTGAGTGCATGGATAACTGCAGCTAACTCTAGGTCATGAGTAGGATAATTTTCCTCATGCTTGCGAAGCTGTCTGGAAACATAAGCGACAACCTTGCCTTCCTGCATTAATACGCACCCGAGGCCCTTTCGAGATGCGTCACAATATACCTCAAAATTCTTGTGTATGTCTGGCACAGTTAATACTGGTGCTGTCGTTAGTTTCCTCTTTAGTTCTTGGAAACTTTTCTCACAAGCTTCCGTCCATTCAAACTTCTTGTCCTTCTTAAGAAGTTGTGTCATTGGCTTTGCTATCGTGGAAAATCCTTCAATGAATCTTCGGTAGTACCCTGCCATTCCTAGAAAACTTCGTACGCCCGTTACGCTGGCTGGTGTTTTCCAGCCAAGTACGGCCGTGACTTTTTCTGGGTCTACGGCAATACCTTCTTGGGTTAATACATGGCCTAGAAAACCTACTTGCCTTAGCCAAAATTCACATTTGCTGAATTTGGCGTATAACTGATGCTTCCTGAGTTCTCCTAGCACAATTCGGAGATGTTCAGCATGCTCTTCGGGTGTCTTGGAGTATATCAGAATGTCGTCGATGAATACCACAACAAACTTGTCCATGTACTTCATAAATACTTTGTTCATGAGGTGAACAAAATATGCGGGGGCGTTTGTTAGCCCAAATGGCATTACTGTGAACTCATATAGTCCATATCTGGAGGTGAAGGCTGTCTTGGGAATATCTTCTGTCCATACTTTTAATTGGTGGTACCCTGACCTCAAGTCAATTTTTGAGAATACCTTGGCCTGAGCGAGCTGATCAAATAAATCATTTATTCGTGGCATTGGATACTTGTTCTTGATTGTGACCATGTTAAGTGCTCGATAATCGACACACAATCTTAGTGTGCCATCCTTCTTTTTGGCAAATAATATTGGTGAACCCCAAGGTGAGGAGCTGGCTCGTATATACCCTTTGTCCAATAATTCCTTTATTTTTTCTTCAATTCTACCAATTCGGATGGTGCCATTCTGTATGGTTTCTTGTATATGGGAGCGGTTCCTGGTGCTAGCTCAATGCTGAATTCTATTTCTCGGTCTGGTGGCATACCTGGCAGCTCGTCAGGGAATACGGCTGGAAATTCACATACCACTGGAACCTTGCTTAATTCAGAAATATCCACCTTATTTAATCTCGGTTGCCGGGATATTTTCCTCTCTTTGGCCGAAACTTTTATTGTCTTCCCATGGTGATGGGTGAGGATCACGGTCCTGTTGAAGCAGTCAATAAAGCCTTTGTTGGTGGTTAACCAATCCATCCCTAAGATGACGTCCAGCCCTTTATTTTCTAATACGATAAGGTTGGCGTGAAATTCCAATCCTTCCAACTCAATTGTCACACCTTGGCAGTAACTCTGGGTGACTTGCTTAATCCCAGGGGACTTGATGGTCATTGATTTTTCCAAGGGAAGGATCGAAAAATTATTTTGCAAAGCAAAACCTTTCGAAACGAACGAGCGAGAAGCTCCAGAATCAAACAAAACCATGGCAGGTATTGTGTTGACAGGAAACGTACCGAGTACGATATCTGGGGCATTCTGTGCTTCCTCTCTGGTCACGTGGTTCAGGTGACCCTTCCTGTGATTGTTGTTGGGGTTGAAATTGTTGCGCTTGGGCGCTGAATTATTGCCACCGTTGTTTGGCTTCGGGGTCGAGTTCCTTGGCTTGGGGCACTGTTTGGCATAGTGCCCTTCTTCCCCACAAGCGTAGCAGGTTCTGCCTGGGCGATATGTGAACTCTTTATCTCTGGCATGGAAATTCTGGACTGGTCGTGAGACATTTGTCGGGGTTTTGTGTGCATCACCTTTCTGAAAATCCGCCTTGCTTCGGGGATTGCGAGCATGATTTTTCTGGTCCCTTTTTCGCTTGCGGAAATCTTCCAGGCTGCGCCTCTCATTTTCCAAGGTAATGGCCTTATCCACTAGTGTCTTGAAATCTGGAAAAGTGTGTACGACCAGTTGGCATTTAAGTGCAGGCGCCAGGCCATCCAAGAATTTCTCCATCTTCTTACTTTCAGTCATACGCTCCTCATTGGCGTAGCGAGATAACAGTGTAAATTGTCTGTTGTATTCTGACACTGTCATGGTCCTTTGCTTGAGATCATCGAATTCTCTCTTCTTGATTTTCATAAGGCTTTTAGGAATATGCGCCCCACGAAAACCTTCCTTAAAATCGTCCCAAGTTATATTGTTCTCGTTGGGGTGCATGTGTAGGAAATTCTCCCACCATGATGCAGCTGCTCCTGTCAGATAGTGGGGTGCATATAGCACTTTTTCCTGGTCTGAACACTTGGCAATAATTAATTTTCTCTCCATGTCTTGAAGCCAGTCTTCGGCCTCAAGAGGTTTGTCAGTATGAGAAAATGTTTGGGGACGCGTCTTCTGTAGCTCAGACAACTTGGATTGCTGCTGAAATTGTCTGGGGCGATTTCCCATAGTGATGACATGGTTCATTAATTCCTGATGCCGTTGCTGACTCTGCTCATAAAGGCGGCACATTTGTGAAAGTGCCGATTCACTGCCCTGTTGGCTCGACTGTCCCTGTGTGAAATTGTTGCTGTGTTGTGCATCATAATTTTCCTCTGGCGGAGTTGGCATGGAGCGCGTCCAAGGACGAGGCATTTTTCACTCTGGGGATACATTTTGCAAAACTCATAAGAAAGGAAACTGAGTCGCAAAAATAAATGCACAAGGACAAACAAAGCCAAAAAGGACACTCCAGGATATTTTTTTTTGAAATAAAACATCATTTGCGTACGGAGAAGGACTGCTCATACATATCTTACATGCAGGTGGTAATTATACAATACATCACTCAGGATATGCCTACATATTCCTGACATGTTATTTAGACTAGTGCACTTCTCCAGCTCCTACATGATGCGCAAACAGGCTACTACTCACAACCTATGTACATATCATACAAGTCGGTACATCGCATGGCGATTAAACGCACTTAGTCGAAGGAAATGTTGAGGACCTCCTTTGCCCTGCCGAGGGTGAGATGCAGTGAGGGTGGGGAATCGACTTCCTCCTCGCTAATAGGCTCCAGACGGGTAGTGCTGCGCTGAGTAGATGGAACGGGTGCCCTACATGGAGCAACACGTACAGGGGTAGGCGCAGTGGGTGGCGCAGAGCGAACTGGAGTGGGTGCAATGGCTTGGTTGAATTCCTCGGTGGAAGGCAGGCGACGAGGAATGGCGCGAGTGGTTGGTGCATAAGATGCTGAGGACGAGACGAACGTCAGTGGTGGTGCGGTGTGCAGATGCTCCCTCCTGTTGGCGGCATAGCCATGGACTGAGTCCATGCGGACAGCCACGAGGTCGTCCACCAGGCTGTCGAAGGCTGCCTCCAGAGCTCGGAGATATCCGACGAGCATCTCTAAAGCCTCATCTCGCTCTCCTCTGGGGCATGAGTATGAGTAGTGACAGGCGTATGGCACGTGGCATGGAAGGTAGCGGTAACGACGAGTCTTCATCGATGGAAGGTCTTCCCTGAGACGAGCTATCGCCTCACGGGCTGCCATCTGCATAGCATGCCTCTCAGTAGGCATGGCTCTCCCCATGTACCGGAAGCGACGTAGCTCAAGACGCCCTCCCTTGAATTGCACCGCAGCCTGGTGCATGGTCAGACCGTCGTTGACCTTGTGCTGATAGAGTGAGAAGACGGGGCGCACGGATGGCCCCATCGCCACCTGAACGATGAAGGTGAGAAGCTTGACGAACCCATCGGGCTCGTTGGCGAACACCTGAGACTCGCAGTTGTTGTCGGCCATCTACAAAAGTAGGCAAAAATTCTGAGTGGTCAGGTCATAAATTTATGCTGACTGTCAGAAAATGACTACATTTGCAAAAATAATAAATAGCTCTAATATTTGCTAATATCCGATTAGCGATCGCACCTAGTGGCTTCCTACAGTCAGCCTGGCTCTGGTACCAAGCTTGTCACGACCGGTTTTTCAATAAAAATATTTATTGAAAGACCGATCTTTTGATGTCTAGTGTGAGGAAAATACTCCTTACTGGTAGACAAAACTTTGATACAATAAGCCAGTAGCATTAATATATTACAGGAGGTTGAGCTGAAGTCGCTCAACAATTATTACAAGCACGCCAATAATTATACATATGGCGGATATGGCACAATGGTGGGGTGGCAATACTACTGACTCGAGATAAAAGGGGTTGGGTGGAGTAACACAGTGGAGTGGGTAGCAATACTACTACACTAGTGGCTCATCGAGCGTCGAGGTGAGGCTCGATGAATTTTATTTAGGTAGCGGAAGCGGTTATAACAGTGACCAAAACCAGGGCCGCACAAGACTGACTGGGACTCCTCTAAGCGTCGGACTCGCTATCGAACTCCTCATCCATGAGATCGCCTTCGTCAGCATCTGGCCAAATCAACAAGCCAGGCGAGTACTTTGAATGTACTCGCAAGACAGTTCAGACAAGTGATATAACAAATGCATGCATGAATGCGTCATGAGTATTTTAACAAGGGCACATTTAATTCATAAAGACAAGTCAGGTAAAATGGGAGTCGGCGGTAGTCCGCTCGAAAACCCAAAGAAATAATCGTAAACCCAATCGGGTGTCTGAAGCGACGCCTCGAAAGGAAGAAAAATAATTAAAACATGCCACAGTCGAGCGTCTAGGCGACACCACATAAAGGGCTTAGAGCAAAATAGATAGTAACAATGCCGCAGTCGGACGTCTGAGTGACGTCACAGAAAGGGCTTATAGCAACATAAATAATAACAATGCCGCAGTCAGACGTCTGAGCGACGTCACAGAAAGGGCTTATAACAAAATAAATAATAACAATGCCGCAGTCGGACGTCTGAGCGACGTCACATAAAGGGCTTATAACAAAATAAATAATAATAACCATGCCGCAGTCAGACGTCTAAGCGACGTCACATAAAGGGCTTATAGCAAAATAAATAATAACAATGCCGCAGTCGGACGTCTGAGCGACGTCACATAAAGGGCTTATAACAAAATAAATAATAATAACCATGCCACAGTCGGACGTCTGAGCGACGTCACATAAAGGGCTTATAACAAAATAAATAATAACAATGCCGCAGTCGGACGTCTGAGCGACGTCACATAAAGGGCTTATAGTTCATTGTCATAACGTGTGAGGGTTAATGTACACAGAAAAATATTCCACACAAGATGGTTAACGGTTAGTCCTTCACAAGAACAACATTAACCAAACTTCACACTCCTTTAGCTTACCGGGGTTCTTGCCACCAAGACTGACAATTGACAAGATAAAGAGGACCCGGAACAGGGTCATGGATAGGATGTTGTAAAGGGGAGTTGACTCTGCAGAGTTTGTACTAAAATACCCACAGCCAACGGATTTCCGTAGTCACGAGGGACTAATTCCGTTTATGGTATTTTGGAAGAAACACAACTTAACCAGTACACACCCATCCCACTTCATGTTGCCAGGAATCACCCTTGACAGCGTTCAAGAAAAACTTTGAGACGGGGAGATCACACTCTCGAATAGCATGGGATCAAATTTATATACGCGCGCTCTAAGGGGTGCCCCCCTCTCGGTCCCAACCGGAAACACCCATGCCCCCTGACCGGATGAAAGGCTTTAATCCAGGGCCATGGAACCTTCATCCCGGCCTCTCCGTTTGGTGTGTACCGGGAAGTGGTTTACATCTTACTAAGCCATATCCCTTGCGGGAAACATGTGGCAGTACGGAAAGGGAAATGAGCGGGAGTTGATACCGGAGTCAACAAACATACTGGCATAAGACTGGCATGCTACAACACTACCATCTTAGCCATCTTCATGCCACCACGTGGCCATGCAACCTCGTTTCCATGAACTCATGGATTTCCTTAACTCGCTTGTCTCAGCTTTTCATGAAACAAAATATATCGGGATGCTTATGAACATGACGCGAAACTATTCAATGCAAACATGCCAAGACACTCATCATATCAAAAGTTCGAACATGCTTGCCTGGTTCGGAGTAGTCGGGGCCTAGTTCGGCGAAGTTCGCGTCTCCGTCACCACCTTCGGTATCTACGGTACACAAAAATACACGCGCTATCGTAAATACCGTGGGGTACAGAAAGTTGATCCAAATATTTTTCAAATAAACATGATAAAAAACTAGACAAAAATTTGAAGAGGACAGAAAAAGAATCACTCAAAAATTCCTTTCTGTTAAAAAGTTATAAAGGTTTCAACCCAAGGACCTATCTGTGATGAAACAGAAAGTTTCCAGGGGCTCACTTATAAAAACAGAAAACGACCCGATTGAAAATACGCCGGCCCAGAGGGAAAGCGTACTCTGGCGAAAGACGCCTTCAGAAAACGGTTCGTTTTAGAAAAAAGCAGAGAGGCTGACGGGTGGGCTCCACCTGTCAGGTTTGAAAATCAAAACAGAGCGCGACGGCGCCCGAGAGGTGCGGTGGTCGCCGGCGGCGATCCACGGTGAGGCAGGGGGATCGGGGAGTACCTCTGTGTTCAGGGCACCATACCGCGTCTGAGGGAGGTGGAAGTGGTCGCCGGCGAGTACTGTGTCGACGGCGGCCCTTGCTCCGGCGGACGGCGGTTCGGACGAGGATGGAGCTCGCCGGAGAGGGCTGCAAGGTTCAAATTGACGAGGGGGTTAGGGTGCTAGGTGTGGAAGAGGGCTGCAGATGGGGTTTGGTCACCGGAGACGGCCTCACCGGAGTGAATCAAGGTGGAGGCCGAGGCGGAACGGGGCGGCCGGAGTTGGGGGAGGAGACCTCCTCGAGGTCCTCCTGGTGGCCTGGTGGGGTGCTGGTGTGGTGCAGAGATGGTGTGTGCTCGAGGGCGAGCTCGGGAGCCCTTTTTATAGGCGGTCCGAGGCGGTAGCCGAGAACGGGGTTCTCCGGCGAAGCTTACGGTGGCGCAGGGCATCGGTCGGGGTGTTTTAGGAGCTGATCGCCGTCATGGAGGTTCACGGGTTCCGTTTAGGCGTTAAACGGGCCGGGGCTCGAAGCTTAGGCTGGGCTCGACGGGACGGGGCGGCGCGGGCCCGTCGGCGGCAGAGAGCACGCTTCGTGCGCGCCGCGCGACGGCGACGGTGCCACATGCGTGCGCTGGCAAGAATATGGCCACGCGGAGCCACCAGGGGGTTTGGGCGGCGCCGAACGGCGTTGCGCCGCCGTTCTGCTCGCTGTTGTCCGCTACGGTGATTCGGCCGCCGCAAGACACGCCGGCGCAGGCGGGCCAAGGTGCCACCGACGCCAGGAACGCGCCAAGCGCGCGTGTGAGGCTCCGGACAAGCAAGTTAGGCCATGAGCAACGTGCCAAGTGCACTGTGAGCATGTGACTGCATCACTGACGAAGATCGACACTGAAATCTGAACTTAACTGAATTTCTGAAAGTGCAAGGAAAACAGTGCATGCAAGGTGTTCGACAGAATGATCCAGGCATGTAGGGATTTTTCCTTGAGCTGATTTTTGGTGGAGTGATCTCTCATTGCAACTAGAGGTTGCCTGAATTTTCATAGAACTTTTGGAGAAGTGTAGGTATGAATTTCACCAAATTTGGCAAATCTGGTCCAAACTTACAGTGAGTGAAATTTGAATTATTTGAAAAGAGTAAGAGTGGATCAAGATGGTTCTGGGTTGTGGGTACAAAGGACTATCCAGGGGAGTTGAGTTGAGGTTAAAAATCCAAAGCATTAGGGTACTTGCTTTGCAAATCACTTAGGCTCAAAAGAAATAGGCAGAATTATTTGGACAGAGAAAATAATTGAAATAAAATCCAAAAATGGATTTTATTGGTTGGGACAGAATGTTTGGGTTGTTCCAAAGGTTTTGAGGGGAGTTTTACCATAAGGAGCTTGGCAAAACAAGGATGAATAAAAATCAAATGAAAACCCAAAACCAAAAGGTTTCTTTTTTTTGAAAAGAAAACCCACAAAATTTTTTGGAGTGTCACAATTCGCCCCCCTGACTGCTGGGACCCACCAGCTACATCTTCGCACACAAAGGAAGTGCGTCCGGGAAAAAACGATTCGCCCCTCTGACTGCTGGGACCAACCATCTACATTTTCACACGCAAGGAACTACCTGACAGTCGGGACCCACCTGGTCGAAGCGTACGTAGCGTTGTCATTCTGGTCGTGAACTTGTACGTACATATATACTGGTCGATGTAGAGGCGTGCACGTGTCGTAGTAGAGGCGCGTACGTGTTGTAGTAGAGGCGCGCACGTAGCATGTACATGTACGTACAACGGCAGGGTGCAAGAAAGAAAATACGGCCACGTATGTGTACATACGGGCGGGGTCTCGAACGCCTAGTCACGCATACGTACGGCGAGGACTCGTGTTCATGGGGAGGCAATGAAATGCGTCGTGTTCATGGGGAGGCAATGGAATGCGTCGTGTTCATGGGGAGGCAACAGAATGCGTCGTGTTCATGGGGAGGCAACGGAATGTGTCGTATTGATCGGGAGGCAACGGAATGCGTCGTGTTCATCGGGAGGCAACGGAATGCGTCGTGTTCATCGGGAGGCAACGGAACGCGTGGGAGCCAACCAGCTTGGACGGAACAGGCGATGGAAATGAGGCCTGGCGTACCGCAAAACGGACGAAACAGACCTCCTACGGTCGAAACAGGGGTCCTGTTGATCGGGAGGGGTGTGGCGTACTGCAAAACGGAGGAAACGGACCTCCTACGATCGAAACGGGGGTCCTGTTGATCGGGAGGGGTGTGGCGTACCGCAAAATGGACGAAACGTACTTGTGTTGGAGCGCTACGGTCGAAACGGGGGGGGGGGGGGGGGGGAGGGGGTGGCGTACCGCAAAACGGGACTCCACGGGATACTGTTCATCTCCACCGTCGACCTCCTCCAGCCTCCACGGGCTACCGTCGACCTCCTCCAGCCTCCACGGGCTCCTGTTCATCCAGCCTCCACAGCGTGCTACTCCACCGGCTACTGTTCAACCACCCCTCCACGGGCACCCCTCCACCGTCTACTGTTCATCCAGCCCTCCACACCACGGGGTCCTGTTCAACCACCCCTCCACGGCCACCCTTCCACCGTCTACTGTTCATCTAGCCCTCCACACCACGGGGTCCTGTTCAACCACCCCTCGACGGCCACCCCTCCATCGTCTACTGTTCATCTAGCCCTCCACACCACAGGTTCCTTTTCATCCAGAGGCAACGCCATCACTCACTGTTCTTCCAAACCCCCCCGCTACGATCACTGTTCATCCAATCGATCGGCTTCAGTTAGCAGCAGTAGCGAAGGAATCGCTCCATCGGGTTCAGTTAACAGCCATTGATCGATCGCTCGGGTTAAGTAACGCGTAGCCTGCAGTGCAATCGCTCGGGTTCAGTTAGAGCCCAACGCCTCGCTCGGCTTTAGTTAGAGCCAATGCCTCGCACACACGCGTGTACGTATGAGAGAAACGCGCATCGGTCTCCCACCGTAACCGGCAACTCCCCAAAATTTTCCTCCCCCTCGCTTCTACCACAGTTTTTTCCGTCATGGACGGCCCAAAGAATGTCATGCAGCTGCATCTCCGGCCCGCCCAGGACGAAAAGCCCATTTTCTGTCATGATTTTTTGTCATAGAAGTAGGAGCACACCACTTCTATGATGATACCGGGTTTTGTCACAATTATCGTCATAGAAGTGTCATACGTATGACAGAAAAAAATTTCATTCGGCCCAAAATGTCACGGATGTGTCTTTTTTTGTAGTGAGTAGTACTGAGTCTTAGTATGTCCACGCCCTATAATAGTGTGACCTTGTAAATAAATGCATCCTGCTTGTGTGCCTCTATTTTAAATAGTAGCCTTGCATAAATATGTTAGCGTACGATTGCATTTTTTTGGGCACAGCTACCAAATCCACCCCGACGACACTGCTACCTCTTGAGCACTGCTTTGGATTTCCTCAAAGAGGAGAGGATGATGCAGAAAAGTAGCGTAAGTATTTCCCTCAATTTTTGAGAACCAAGGTATCAATCCAGTAGGAGACCACGCACAAGTCCCTCGTACCTACACAAAACGATAGCAACTCGCAACCAACGCTTAGGGGTTGTCAATCCCTTCACGGTCACTTACGAGAGTGAGATCTGATAGAGATAATATTTTTGGTATTTTTGATAGATAGATGCAAGGTGAAAAGTAAAAGGCAAAGTAAAAACAAAGCAAGTAAATAAAGTGATAGAGATTGATATGATGAGAATAGACCCGGTGGCCATAGGTTTCACTAGTGGCTTCTCTCAAGAGCATAAGTATTCTACGGTTGGTGAACAAATTATTGTTGAGCAATTGACAGAATTGAGCATAATTATGAGTATATCTAGGCAATGATCATGTATAAAGGCATCACGTCCAAAACAAGTAGATCGAAACGATTCTGCATCTACTACTATTACTCCACTCGTCGACCGCTATCCAGCATGCATCTAGAGTATTAAGTTAAAAACAGAGTAACGCCTTAAGCAAGATGACATGATGTAGAGGGATAAATTCATGCAATATGATAAAAACCCCATCTTGTTATCCTCGATGGCAACAATACAATACGTGCCTTGCTACCCCTTCTGTCACTGGGTACGGACACCGCAAGATTGAACCCAAAGCTAAGCACTTCTCCCATTGCAAGAACTACCAATCTAGTTGGCCAAACCAAAAAGGATAATTCAAAGAGACTTGCAAAGATAACTCAATCATACATAAAAAATTCAGAGAAGAATCAAATATTTTCCATAGATAATACTGGATCATAAACACAAAATTCATCGGTCTCAACAAACACACCGCAAAAAGAAGATTACATCGAATAGATCTCCACGAGAGAGGGGGAGAACATTGTATTGAGATCCAAAAAGAGAGAAGAAGCCATCTAGCTATTAGCTGTGGACCGGAAGGTCTGAAGTAAACTACTCACACTTCATCGGAGGGGCTATGGTGATGATGTAGAAGCCCTCCGTGGTGGATGCCCCCTCCGATGGAGCTCCGGAACAGGCCCCAAGATGGGATCTCGTGGATACAGAAAGTTGCGGCGGTGGAATTAGGTTTTTGGCTCCTGTTCCGATCGTATGGGGATACGTAGGTATATATAGGAGGAAGGAGTACGTCGGTGGAGCTTCGAGGGGCCCACAAGGTAGGGGGCGCGCCCAGGGGGGGCGCCCTCCACCCTCGTGACCGCCTCGTGGCTTTCTTGATGGAGGGTCCAAGTCTCCTGGATCTTATCTGATGATAAAATCACGTTCCCGAAGGTTTCATTCCGTTTGGACTCCGTTTGATATTTTGTTTCTTCGAAACACTGAAAAAGGCAAAAAACAGCAATTCTGGGCTGGGCCTCCGGTTAATAGGTTAGTCCCAAAAGTAATATAAAAGTGGAAAATAAAGCCCAATATAGTCCAAAATAGTAGGTAAAGCAGCATGGAGCGATCAAAAATTATAGATACGTTGGAGACGTATCAGGCATCCCCAAGCTTAATTCCTGCTCGTCCTCGAGTAGGTAAATGATAAAAAAGAATTTTTGATGCGGAGTGATACTTTGGCATAATTTCAATGTAAATCTTCTTAATTGTGATATGAATATTCAGATCCGAAAGATTCAAGAAAAATTTCATATTGACACAAAAATAATAATATTTCAAGCATACTAATCAAAGTAATCATGTCTTCTCAAAATAACATGGCAAAAGAAAGTTCATCCCTACAAAATCATATAGTTAGGCTATGCTTCATTTTCATCACACAAAGATGTTCCCAACTTCTATACCCCCGATGACAAGCCAAGCAATTGTTTCATACTTAAATAATCTCAAACTTTTTCAACCTTCATGCAATACATGAGCGTGAGCCATGGATATAGCACTATGGGTGGAATAGAATATGATGATGGGGATTGTGTGGAGAAGACAAAAAAAAGGGAGAAAGTCTCACATTGACGAGGCTAATCAACGGGCTATGGAGATGCCCATCAATTGATGTCAACATGAGGAGTAGGGATTGCCATGTAACGGATGCACTAGAGCTATGAATGCTCAACAAAAGAAAACTGGTGGGTGTGCATTCAACTTGCTTGCTCATGAAGACCTAGGGCATTTGAGGAAGCCCATCGTAGGAATATACAAGCCAAGTTCTATAATGAAAAATTCCCACTAGTATAAAAAGACAAATTATGAGACTCACTACATGAAGAACAAGGTGCTACTTTGAAGAACAATATATGAGACTCACTACATGAGGAACAAGGTGCTACTTTGAAGCACAAGTGTGGAAAAGGAGATAGTAGTATTGCCCTTTTCTTTTCTTTCTTTTTTTGGGCCTTTCTTTTTTTGGCCTTTCCCTTTTTTATTATTTGGGCAATGCTCTAATAATGATGATCATCACACTTCTATTGATTACAACATAAAGATTACAACTCAAAACTTAGAACAAGATATGACTCTATATGAATGCCTCCGGGAGTGTACCGGGATGGTGCAATGAATCAAGAGTGACATGTATGGAAAATAATGCATGGTGGCTTTGCCACAAATACGATGTCAACTACATGATCATGCAATGGCAATATGACAAAAGTAATGTATGTCATGATGATGGTGATGGAAGTTGCATGGCAATATATCTCGGAATGGCTATGGAAATGCCATGATAGGTAGGTATGGTGGCTGTTTTGAGGAAGATATAAGGAGGTTTATGTGTGATAGAGCGTATCGTATCACGGGGTTTGGATGCACCGACGAAGTTTGCGCCAACTCTCAAGGTGAGAAAGGGCAATGCACGGTACCGAAGAGGCTAGCAAAGGCGGAAAGGTGAGAGTGCGTATAATCCATGGACTCAACATTAGTCAAAAGAACTCATATACTTATTGCAAAAATTTAGAAGTCATCAAAAATTCAAGTACTACGCGCATTCTCCTAGGGGGATAGATTGGTAGGAAAAGACCATCGCTTGTCCCCGACCGCCACTCATAAGGATGCACAAGCCAGGTACACTTCATGTTTCAAATTTGTTACACAACTTTAACCATACGTGCATGCTACGGGACTTGCAAACTTCAACACAAGTATTTCTCAAATCCATAATCACCCAACTAGCACGACTTTGATATTATCACCTCCATATCTCAAAACAATTATCAAGCATCAAACTTATCTTACTATTCAACGCACTTAAAAGAAAGGTTCACATATCTTGAACACCAAGTATATTAACATTAAGCAAATTACCATGATATTAACGATTCTCAAAATAATCTAAGTGAAGCATGAGAGATCAATAGTTTCTTTAAAACAAATCCACCACCGTGCTCTAAAATATGTAAGTGAAGTGCTAGAGCAAAAACTATCACACCCAAAAGATATAAGTGAAGCACTATGAGCAAAACTATCACGCTCAAAAGATATAAGTGAAGCACATAGAGTATTCTAACAAATTCCAATTCATATATGGCTCTCTCAAAAGGTGTGTACTGCAAGGATAATTGTGATAGACTAACAAGCAAAGACACACATAATACAAGACGCTCCAAGCAAAACACATATCATGTTGGTGAATAAAAATATAGCTCCAAGTAAATTACCGATGGAAGTGGACGAAAGAGGGGATGCCTTCCGGGGCATCCCCAAGATTTGACTTTTTGGTGTCCTTGGATTATCTTGTGGTGCCATGGGAATCCCCAAGCTTAGGCTCTTGCCACTCCTTGTTCCATAATCCATCAAAAGAATTCACCCAAAACTTGAAAACTTCACAACACAAAACTCAACAGAAATCTCGTGAGCTCCGTTAGAGAAAGAAAACAAAAGACTACTTCAAGGTAATATAATGAACTCATTCTTTATTTGTGTTAGTGTTAAAACTACTGTATTCCAACTTCTCTATGGTTTATAAACTATTTTACTAGTCATAGATTCATCAAAATAAGCAAACAACACACGTAAAACAGAATCTGTCAAAAACAGAACAGTCTGTAGCAATCTGTAACTAACGCAAACTTCTGGAACTCTAAAAATTCTAAAAAAATAGGAAGCCCTGGAAAATTTGTTTAAAGATCAGCAGCAAAAATAATCAACACAAAAGCACGTTTATGTGATTTATCATAACTAAATTCGTGCATGCAAAGTTTCTGTTTTTCAGCAGAATCAAATCAACTATCATCGTAGGTTATCCTATAGGTTCTACTTGGCACAAACACTAATTAAAATATAAAACCACATCCAAACAGAAGGTAGATGGATTATTTATTACTAAACAGAAGCAAAAAGAAAAAACACAAAATAAAATTGGGTTGCCTCCCAACAAGCGCTATCGTTTAACGCCCCTAGCTAGGCATAAAAGCAAGGATAGATCTAGGTATTGCCATCTTTGGTAGGCAATTTTTCAATGAGGCATCTTCCTCCTTTAGAATTTTCTTTCTTCCTAGTAATTGTCAAATTTTCAGGCAAAAGATCAAAAAATTCATCTATAGCAAATGGTTCCTTAATGATGGTAAAAATATTGGGATGAACACTTATAGATTTAAGATCCACAGTTTCCTTACTAGATGATTCACCCTTATTCTTAGGAACATAAATAAGCTTAGTATTTTTAGTAGAAGAACTTGGAGTGTTTTGAACGGAAGAAAAAGTGGTTCCCAAGTTGGTAATGATACCCTCAAGTTTATCGATTCTTGTGGAATCTAGATTTATTTTCTCATTAACTATGGGTTCTTTTTCCTTAATATTTTTCAAAGTCATTCCTACCTTAGATCCATATTGGGTAATTTGATTGTGGATCTTTTTATCAAGATTTTCAATTGATTCAATGGTAGAAACTTTATTTTCAATAGTTTCAAGCCTTTGCATAACACGCTCCAAAGTTAACGTAGTTCCATTAATCAAAAGGGGTGGTGAGCCAAATATATCTATTAAAGCATTATAAGAATCAAAAGTATGGCTGCCCAAAAAATTCCCTCCGGTAATGGTATCAAGGATATATCTATACCAAGGATTAGCACCTACGTAAATATTGCGAAGAAGAACTGAAGTAGATTGCTTCCTGTTAGATTTATTTTGAGCATTGCAAATTCTATACCAAGCATATTTTAGATTTTCTCCCTCCCTTTGCTTAAAATTTAGGACTTCATTCTCGGGAGATAACAGAGAAGATATGAAACTAGTCATGACGACAAGCAAACTAACACATGAGCAAACAAAAAGGCAACGACAAAAAGGAAAATGGAAAAGAGAGGAGGAGATTGGGAAAGAGAGGGCAAATAAAACGGCAAGGGTGAAGTGGGGGAGAGGAAAACGAGAGGCAAATGGAAAATAATGTAATGCGAGAGATAGGGATTGTGATGGGTACTTGGTATGGTTGACTTGCTTGCGTGAGCCTCCCCGGCAACGGCGCCAGAAATTCTTCTTGCTACCTCTTGAGCACTACGTTGGATTTCCCCGAAGAGGAGAGGATGATGCAGCAAAGTAGCGTACGTATTTCCCTCTGTTTTTGAGAACCAAGGTATCAATCCAGTAGGAGACCACGCACAAGTCCCTCGTACCTACACAAAATGATAGCAACTCGCAACCAACGCTTAGGGGTTGTCAATCCCTTCACGATCACTTACGAGAGTGAGATCTGATAGAGATAATATTTTTGGTACTTTTGATAGATAGATGCAAAGTGAAAAGTAAAAGGCAAAGTAAAAACAAAGCAAGTAAATAAAGTGATAGAGATTGATATGATGAGAATAGACCCGGGGGCCATAGGTTTCACTAGTGGCTTCTCTCAAGAGCATAAGTATTCTACGGTTGGTGAACAAATTACTGTTGAGCAATTGACAGAATTGAGAATAGTTATGAGTATATCTAGGCAATGATCATGTATATAGGCATCATGTCCAAAACAAGTAGATCAAAACAATTCTGCATCTACTACTATTACTCCACTCATCGACCGCTATCCAGCATGCATCTAGAGTATTAAGTTAAAAACAGAGTAACGCCTTAAGCAAGATGACATGATGTAGAGGGATAAATTCATGCAATATGATAAAAAAACCATCTTTTTATCCTCGATGGCAACATTACAATACATTCCTTGCTGCCCCTTCTGTCACTGGGTAAGGACACCGCAAGATTGAACCTAAAACTAAGCACTTCTCCCATTGCAAGAACTACCAATCTAGTTGGCCAAACCAAAAAGGATAATTCGAAGAGACTTGCAGAGATAACTCAATCATACATAAAAGAATTCAGAGAAGAATCAAATATTTTCCATAGATAATACTGGATCATAAACCCACAATTCATCGTTCTCAACAAACACACCGCAAAAAGAAGATTACATCGAATAGATCTACACGAGAGAGGGGGAGAACATTGTATTCAGATCCAAAAAGAGAGAAGAAGCCATCTAGCTACTAGCTATGGACCCGAAGGTCTGAAGTAAACTACTCACACTTCATCGGAGGGGCTATGGTGATGATGCAGAAGCCCTCCATGGTGGATGCCCCCTCCGACAGAGCTCCAAAATAGGCCCCAAGATGGGATCTCGTGGATACAGAAGGTTGCGGCAGTGGAATTAGGTTTTTGGCTCCTGTTCTGATCGTACGGGGATACATAGGTATATATAGGAGGAAGGAGTACGTCGGTGGAGCTTCGAGGGGCCCACGAGGTAGGGGGCACGCCCAGGGGGTGCCCTCCACCCTCGTGACCGCCTCGTGGCTTTCTTGATGGAGGTTCCAAGTCTCCTGGATCTTATCTGATGAGAAAATCACGTTCCCGAAGGTTTCATTCCGTTTGGACTCCGTTTGATATTCTGTTTCTTCGAAACACTGAAAAAGGCAAAAAACAACAATTCTGGGCTGGGCCTCCGGTTAATAGGTTAGTCCCAAAAGTAATATAAAAGTGGAAAATAAAGCCCAATATAGTCCAAAACAGTAGATAAAGTAGCATGGAGCAATCAAAAATTATAGATACATTGGAGACGTATCAGACACCCACAGTAATACGTCACTTTTGTGAGATATGTGTATCTGTAGCATTGACCCCCTAGAGCAGAATCGAAAAACTAGTCACCCTTCACCACGGTAAATAACTCAGCCCCAATGCTATATAAAAGGCCACCTCGTGACCTTACCAAGTATCCCTCACCTTGTGCAAAACTCTCACAACCATTTCTTTGCCATGTCGAGCCCTAGTATTTATCTGAGAACTCCTGATGCAACCCCGGGTAGTTTTGTTAAAATATTGTGGGACTTTACTTGCAGTACCATGAGTGCTATCCACCCACCCCACTACGAGTTTCTCAAATCGAGGATCACCCCTTCCACCTCAAAATATTGGGCAGTGGTGCACATCCCTCCCACAAACCCAAACCAAGACCCAACGGAAGTCTCCTTTGTGGGTGTCGGTGTCAAAACCGGCGGATCTCGGGTAGGGGGTCCCGAACTGTGCGTCTAGGCGGATGGTAATAGGAGACAAGGGACACGATGTTTTTACCCAGGTTCGGGCCCTCTCGATGGAGGTAAAACCCTACTCCTGCTTGATTGATATTGATGATATGGGTAGTACAAGAGTGGATCTACCACAAGATCAAGGAGGCTAAACCCTAGAAGCTAGCCTATGGTATGATTGTTGTAATGGTTGTTCGTCCTACGGACTAAAACCCTCTGGTTTATATAGACACCGGAGAGGGCTAGGGTTACACAGAGTCGGTTACAATGGTAGGAGATCTACATATCCGTATTGCCAAGCTTGCCTTCCACGCCAAGGAAAGTCCCATCCGGACACGGGACGAAGTCTTCAATCTTGTATCTTCATAGTCTTGGAGTCCGGCCGATGATGATAGTCCGGCTATCCGGACACCCCCTAGTCCAGGACTCCCTTAGTAGCCCCTAAACCAGGCTTCAATGACGATGAGTTCGGCGCGCATATTGTCTTCGGCATTGCAAGGCGGGTTCCTCCTCCGAATAGTTCATAGAAGATTGTGAACACCAGGATAGTGTCCGGCTCTGCAAAATAAATTCCACATACCACCGTAGAGAGAATAATATTTACACAAGTTCAATCTGCTGATGTATTTGGTAGCGTGACGTCACACCACTACCAAGCCTTTACTTGAATCGTTTTTATTATACCACATCAGCACGTTTAGCGAAGTGGTTTCCTTGGCACATCTTGTCGAAGCAGAGATCGTGTTCCCCTTATTCCGGGATTCCCATCAATACGAACGTGGGTAACCCAACCGTGCCCGTTGCCACGCCCCCTCCATCGAAGGTGAGTTCCAAATGGTTACGGGGGCGGCTCTTGGTATTCTTCCTCTTTATAATGAGACCAAGGCCCATTTCTTTTCTTCAATCCTCAATCGAATCTGCCCCTCACCCCGAGCTCCAACACCCAGAGCTCCAGATTCGAGCACCTCGGACCTTCAACCATGTCCGGCTCCGACCTACGGGGCCGGTGGGTGCCCTCCTCCGTCACGGGAGAGGACGTGCTAAAGCTGAGAGAAGCCAGGTACCTAACCTACGAGATTTCGCATAGGTTGTCTGCCAAAGGGCAAGTCATTCCTACTCGCGAGCCTGGCAAGAGCGTCGTGTTCGTGTCCCACCTCCGTCGGGGTTTAGGCTTCCCAATGGATCCTTTTGTGCGAGGGCTCATGTTTTATTACGGGCTGGAATTCCATGACTTGGCTCCGGAGTCCATCCTCCATATCTCATCATTTATCATCGTCTGCGAGGCCTTCCTCTGCACTACCCCTCACTTCGGTTTGTGGCTCAAAACCTTCAACGTGGAGCCGAAGATGATTGAGGGGCGTCAGGTAGAGTGCGGCGGGGCGGTCATAAGCAAGAGGGCCGATGCTCCGTGGCCCGAAGGCTCTTTCCAGGAGGAGCTCAGCTCGTGGCAACATGAGTGGTTATATATTACTGCTCCCAGGGGCAGCAGGCAGAAGCCGCCGCCCATCTTTCGCTCGGGCCCTCCACAACGGCTGATGTCATGGGTCAACCAAGGGCTCAACTGGGGGCCGTCAAAGGACGTACCCCTATTGCAGGGCTGGATTCAAGACCTCCAAGAGAGGGAGATCAATCTAGTCGTAGTGATGCAGGTTATGCTGATTCGGTGTCTTCTGCCCTGCAAACGTCGCCCCCTCCGCCTGTGGGAATTCAATCCAGAGGGGCCACGAGCTCTCCAACACTTCATGTATACGACACCCGTGGAGATGTATAAATTGTTCTTCGGATCACAAGAAGTGTGTGCGGAATTGACTGAGGACGCCGGCCTAAGCTGCAATCGCCTGGATACTCAAGTAAGTAGCTCCGTGTCCGGACACACCATCCGTTTGCATATCGTGGATTTGCCTTTTAACCAATCGTCCTTCGACCAGGAGTGGATAGCACAAGCGAAACTGATACGGTGTCCGGCCCCCCTCCCGGAGACCGCGCCGGATCCCGTGTTGGTCAAGATGCTGGAGCTTGCGCCTCTAGAGGAGGGCGAAGGGGAAAACAGAGAAACTACCGCCTCTACTAAGGAGGCTTTGGAGAAAGGGGGGATCGAGAATCCCTCCTTCCAAGGGGAGAAGAGGACCGCTTCCAAAAACCCGGAGGCCAAGGCCTCAAAGCGGGGGAAGAGATCTTCATCGGAGGGTCCTGCGCCTGGGGAAGCCCCGGCCGCACTATCTCCCCCAAGGGATCAGCCCTCCAGCAAGCCATAAGTAGAAAAAGGGGAGTATTGTAACAAGGGACGTCCCTATTTTTTCTTCTGAGGATAACCGAAGTTTTTACCTTGTAGTTCGGATCTCCGTCCTTCTCAGCTGAGCTCGTCTTCGGGGGACCTTCGTCCGGAGATGATGGAGAGCGAGACGCCTCCATCTGCCGCACTGTCAGGCGGGGCGGATGACCTTGAGGTGTCGTCGCGGAGGGTATCCCCGAGTCCGGCGGGGCCGGAGAATCCGGCACCAACTGGTGTACGGCCGGGGGAGCTGAAGGATCTGCTCGAGAGGGCGTCTATCTTAGAAGGTCACCGTACATTGATGAGTACGTTGATTAAAAGAATTTCATCCACCGAGGGCGGGTTGCATGATGCCGTCAGAAGTTTGCTGGCGGGGTTTGAGGTACGTAAAAATGGCATACCTTTTGACAGTTTTACACATAAAGTGCGCCCTATATAGATAGTAGCCCCTGAGACTTGGCATGTTGTCGAAAGCGACAACATGCCGAGGATCATAATCTTAGGTATTAATTCTCGCCTTTCCTGTGCAGGTGGCAGATAGTCCGGTGGCCAGCCGGACTGATGGAGTTGCCGAACTAAAGCGGCAACTCGACGTTGCGGATGCGGACATCGCGCTGGTCAATAAACGACTTGACGAGTCACAAGGTAAGTTGTTTCTCCGTGGTCACCTAGTAAGGGAGCTGATGCCCACTCCTTACAACATGTATGCTTAATGCAGATGGTGCCCCTGCTGTGAGGACCTTCGGGCAGAACTTGCTCGAGCCAAGGAGCAGGCCAGAAGGAACGATGTGGCTGTCTCGAAAGCAGCCGAAGAGGTAGAAGCCGAAAGGGCTGCTCACTGCCGAAGCAGGGAGGAGATGGCCAGAATGGCCATGAAGCCAAAGGATGTTACCGACCGCTATGAGGTTCTCGAAAAAGAACGCCGAGCGGAGCAAGAAGACCTGAAGAAGGCCACCGCCGAAGCCAAGGATGCCCGTTCTGCAATGAGGGCTATGAAGGAGGAGCTGCGTCCGGTTGGAGACATTGCGGCTGGCAAGCCCTTTCTGCTGCGCAGGAAGTTCACATATCAGAAGTATGCTCAGCTTGGCCAGTTGTGGGGTCTGGAGGATCCTTTTCTAGATTTGCCGGCGAGTGCGGCAGATGCTATTGTGCACTTCCGAAGTCAAAAGGATCACGAGACGGAAGAGCTTTTTTGGTCTCAATTCCACAGTCCGGAGCGCTCACTTCCGTTGACCGATCGGTTGGCTGAGTGGGTTGAGCTGAATAGATTGTCCGGATCGGCGATGACGGATGTAGTGACTCATCTGTGGCCGGATAAGCCCAAGCCGAAGAGTTATTTGGGCTTATTGCATCAATTCCTTGGGGCGGTGCCGCATATCAAGGCGGTGAAGCGGTCGGCATGCATAGAGGGTGCGCGGATGGCGCTCGCCCGTGTGAACACACATTGGACAGAGATGGATGCCACCGCTGTTGCAACCCGGGGTTCGGACGAGAGCCGGTTACCCGCCGAGCACTATTTTGGGGAGGTCCTGCGGGGTGCTCGTGTAATAGAGTCGCAGTGCTCAAAAAATGTCATGTTCAACTGATCTTTATGGTTTGTAAAACATTATTCATAATATAAACGCTTTTTATACTTATGCGTTCAAGTATTGAAATATCTCCTGTGCGGCTGTTAATGTATACTTGTGTATAACCTGAAAGATGGCAGTCTTCGGCTTCAGCCCCCACGCACATGGTGCGGGGGTGTTTGCAAAATAGCGCATTTTCACACTTAATCCAACGTCTTGGTCCTATGAAGGAGGTGGTAGCGTAGCAAACGAGGCAACCGGACTATGATTCTTTATCACTTTCACTTAGCCATAGGAGTTCGAAGGTGGGGCTACGACATAGCCCCTAGGGGCACCGCGCTCTCCGCCTTCAGGGCGCGTATGTGCCTGGCCGGGAAACGGTCCTTTGTCAAAGCGGAGGAATTCTAAACATTCCGGTAGTCAATCGAGTGGTTGACCAGTCTCTCGTTGTATCATGACAGTCAGTTTTCAGCTTTCTCTACTGAGGTGCTCGCCCGGCCGAACCGGGGCACAATCGCAGTAGTTCTCCTGGTGCCGCGTTAGCCGATGATACTGAATGTAAGGCAGCAAAACACAGGAGCCGGGCAAACCCAACATTTGACCAAATACATGATTCGGAGCTGATGCATATAAGGCCTAACTCGAGACGCCGAACACTCCCTAAGGTATTCGGTCTTTATGATAATGGGCAGAACAATGCCCTAAGCCCATAGTGTCCAGGTACAGGCGAAAATTTCTGACGCGGCCGATGCCAAAACGCCAGCCTCCTCCTTGGTTATACTAAAAAAGAAAAACCGGGGGATGTGTATCAACAAGAGACAGTAAGAAAGGTTTTCGCAGGGTCTTAATCTGAAAAGAATCCTCGCGACGGGTCCCTGCTGCACGTCTGCGCCTGTGTCTCCGTTGTGCTATATCCTGGACGGGTGTAGCATGCTGTTCATCTGTAAAACAGAGGAACTTAGTTTGAAAAGAAATCGTGCAAAAAAATGTAATGAAAACAAAGTATGAATGAATGAATAAAGCTGAGCTTTTATTGGCTCTTTATTATTCATACGCACAGCCCCTTGTGAAGGGGTATGCGGCTAGGGATCCCCTAGTTTATTTATGCCGGACTCGCCTAGCCGTGTCCGGGGTCTTGAACGACCTTTTAATGAGATGATGCCGCGTGGACCGGGCATTTTAAGTGTAGGAGTCGCGTAGTGCGGTATTGCGTTAAAGCGGGCGAAAGCTCTCGTCCCAATAGTGCTTGATAGCTACTTTTGAATGGGGCAACATGGAAGATTAGCTTTTCGCGACGGAAGTTGTCGGGTGACCCGAACACAACTTCTAGTAGTAAGGAGCCCGTGCACTTGGAGCAAGGGCCTAGCGTCACTTCTTTGAAGGAAGTGCGGCTATGGCGAATTTTAGTAGGGTCTATCCCCAACTTGCGGATTGTGTCCGGATATAGCAGGTTTAAATCGTTGCCGCCATCCATTAGGACTTGTGTAAATTGTAGTCCGTCAATTATAGGATCCAATATCAGAGCAGTCCATCCTGCGTTTCGAATACTTCTGGAATAATCCAGGTGGTCGAAAGTAATTGGTTTTAACATCCAATCCCGGGATTCTGCTGGGGTGGACCGTGCGACGCGTACTTTAGCGGGTGCCGCACTATTGTTCCATATTATCACATGAAGTGAGTTTACTGTTTTGACTTCTTGTGGGAAAGTCTTTTGTTTCCGGCGCTCTGCTGGTGGGGTTCGTCGTCGTCCTCGCTTGGCGTGTCGAGCCCCTTGTGTTCGGTGTTGAGTCGGCCGGACTGTTTGAAGACCCAACAATCTCGGTGGGTGTGGTTTGCAGGCTTCCCGGGGGTACTGTGGATTTGACATATCCGATCCAAAATTTTGTTTAGGTTGGATAGCTCGTCACTGTTGTCCTTAAGAGGCAGTGTTTTGTTGTTCGACCGCGAGCTTTTGAATCCGGCGTTGACCGCCGTGTTCTTTGGTCCCTTTTCTTTATTTCGGCGCTGATCCTTTCTACGCCGTGATTTTCTGTTTCCATCTCTGATCTCGGATGTACTCGGGTCACTGGTGCTGCATCTTGCTAGCCAGCTATCTTCCCCCGCGCAAAAGCGGGTCATGAGGCTTGTTAGCGCGGCCATTGTTCTTGGCTTTTCTTGGCCGAGGTGTCTGGCGAGCCATTCGTCTCGGACGTTATGTTTAAAAGCTGCTAAGGCTTCGGCGTCCGGACAGTCGACTATTTGGTTCCTTTTGGTGAGGAACTTGTTCCAGAATTTGCGCGCTGACTCTCCGGGCTGTTGGGTTATGTGACTTAAATCGTCTGCATCCGGAGGGCAGACATAAGTCCCCTGAAAATTTGCTCTAAACGCGTCCTCGAGCTCTTCCCAACTTCCAATGGTATTTTCTGGGAGGCTTTTGAGCCAATGCCGAGCTGTCCCTTTGAGCTTGAGGGGTAGATATTTTATGGCGTGGAGATCGCCTCCTCTAGCCATATGTATGTGTAGGATGTAATCCTCGATCCAGACTCCGGGGCCTGTTGTTCCGTCGTATGCCTCTATGTTTACGGGCTTGAATCCCGCTGGAAATTCATGATCCAGCACCTCATCGGTGCAACATAGTGGTTGTGCGGCGCCCCTGTATTTAGGTGTGTCGTTATCTTCGAACACTCGGCGTGTTGTGTTGCTTCCTGGGGCCCTCTTCTTTGGCCCATAAACGGACCTGACCGGGCCATCCTTTTTGCGAGGATCTTTATATGTGTCATGTGCCGGCTTGTGTGCGGCGCCGCTTGCCGCTCTTGGCCTATCATCTGGTCGTCTATCCGGCCAGGCGGCCTCTTTGCTTTTTGATTGTGTGGGCTCTACGGCCTCCTCGTCGAATTCGGGCAGCAGCTTGCGCTTCGGGTAGCTCTTTGCTTGGTGGCTATTGCCATATTTGTCCGCGGTTTTGAGTACTTTGCTCCATCTCATTCTGAGTACGTCTTCCGCTGTTTTGAGCTTCCGCTTCTGCTTCTTCAAACTTCTTGCAGTGGCAACAAGCCTTTTGTGAAGGTTCTTATGCTCCAGTGGTGTGTCCGGCGTAAGATCGTCTGGACTGTTGTTTTCGCCGGGGATGGGTTCATTATCCTATTCATCCTGTTCGGATGGTTGCTTGGTTGCATGTTCGTCGTCCACTGGTTTGCCCTGCTCTACGGCTGGGTCATTATGAGTGCTGTTGTTATCGAGGCGGGACTTGGGGCGGCGCTTGCTCGCCGTTTTGGTTGTTTTTCGGGGGAATTATCCTTCGCCGCGTCCCGCTGTTCCTCGTTATCGCTCCCTTTTGGGGTGTCCACCATATATATATCATGAGTTGAGGTGGCTTTCCAGTGCCCGGTAGGCGCTGGTTCTTGGTCGTCTCCAGCATCGTCGTCCATACCGTCGATGTCTTCGGAGTCGTAGTCTAGCATGTCGGTTAGATCGTCGACAGTGGCTACAAAGTTGGTGGTGGGTGGGCTTTGAATTTCTTCGTCGTCCGCATCCCGACCGTCCTGACCGCAGTCCGGCCAAGGCTCTCCTGATAATGAGAGATACTTTAGCGAATTCAGGATGTCGCCAAAGGGTCAGTGCTGAAAGATGTCTGCGGCGGTGAACTCCATGATCGGCGCCCAATCGGATTTGATTGGCAGGGGCGCAAGAGCTTCGGAGTCCTGCACCTCGGAGTCCGGCACCTCGGAGTCACGAGCTTTACAAGGAACATGGTCAGTATTCGGCTCCATCGCCGTAGAGGTTGCAGCCCCCGAGGCGGTGTCTAGCCACCCGTCCTCGATCTGCGCGGTCGGCTCCGAATTAAGGGTCGGAGCGGACTCATGTGCGGCCTCCAGGGCACTGTCCGGCAGCAGAGCTAAATTATGCCCATCGTGATAATGGGGCGCGCCCGGCTGTGGCTCGAATCCGTCGAAGATCAAGTCTCCACGGATGTCAGCCGTGAAGTTTAGGCTTCCAAATCTTACCTGATGGCCAGGGGCGTAGCTTTCGATCTGCTCCAGACGGCCAAGCGAATTGGCCCGCAGTGCAAAGCCGCCGAACACGAAGATCTGTCCGGGGAGAAAAGTCTCACCATGGACTGCGTCGTTGTTGATGATCGCAAGAGCCATCAAGCCTATCGGTGACGACACAGAGGAACTCTCAATGAAAGCACCAAGGTCGGTGTCAAAACCGGCGGATCTCGGGTAGGGGGTCCCGAACTGTGCGTATAGGCGGATGGTAACAGGAGACAAGGGACACAATGTTTTTACCCAGGTTCGGGCCCTCTCGATGGAGGTAAAACCCTACTCCTGCTTGATTGATATTGATGATATGGGTAGTACAAGAGTGGATCTACCACGAGATCAAGGAGGCTAAACCCTAGAAGCTAGCCTATGGTATGATTGTTGTAATGGTTGTTCGTCCTACGGACTAAAAACCTCCGGTTTATATAGACACCGGAGAGGGCTAGGGTTACACAGAGTCGGTTACAATGGTAGGAGATCTACATATCCGTATTGCCAAGCTTGCCTTCCACGCCAAGGAAAGTCCCATCCGAACAAGGGACGAAGTCTTCAATCTTGTATCTTCATAGTCTTGGAGTCCGGCCGATGATGATAGTCCGGCTATCCGAACACCCCCTTGTCCAGGACTCCCTCAGTGGGGAAATCTATGCCGACCCCGCATATGGCCATAGAAGATGCTGCGTACGAAGCGCTTGCTCGCCTTCAATTCGCGGTACCCTATGCCAGCGATCGAGGGTATTATTACTTCTCGAGTCGTGCAGCACCCGGAGAAGTAGCATCTTTTCCTGGTGGACGAATCGAGAGAGACCCAGTACTGGCCAACCTTGCCCAGTATGTCATCGCTCAAGAGCGTTTGACCCAACGAGTGATGGGTTATCTCCAGAGGCTCGCTGATTTAAACCCTCAGATCGCCATCAGCAGACCACTAAGGCCCGACCAGGAGAGACGCGTTCATCAACTCGTCAATCTGCTTCCCCCGATAGAAGAAGAGTGCGCCCCAATCCCAGAGACGTTCTCTCAGGACCCTGTCCATTTACCGTTGTCATTGTAGACGTCACTGCTATGTTTATTGTCTCAGCATTTATTTATGTGTTGCAATTTATGCGTGGTATCCAAAATTTGTACGATAAATTAATTCTTTAGTTTCAATCAATGTGAGTGGTTTTTACTGCGGTAAATTTTGATTAACTGTTTTCACTCGAAATAAATTTTGAAGTGAGATATTTCTTTCACTGAGTTGTTGCAGCATATATTTCTTCACGACATAGATTTTTATTCACGCAACACCATAACAGCAGACTCACGACCCCAACCACTCGACCAAGTGCAAATCCATGTGCACATTTTTGCACCAAAGTAATCACCTCCCTAACACCCCACAGTCTCAGAGGGAGAGATTTGTGAGTAATTACTCGGGTACAAGTTACCTCCGGCACCCTGACAGCAGTTAGCACCTGACACCGCACCTAATCCTTGTGACCACCGCCACTTCGGAGAGCTAACACTAGAGCGGCAGCATCACGATGATCATCGAGGATCATCACGCACAGGAGCACGGGGAACCCCAGCAATGCCGCCAACCCTCCGGACATCAGGATCACGTACCAGTCCGGCATCACCTCCGCCATTGGAGCTTGTTTCGAGCTCCTTTAGACAGAAATGGAGGAGAAGGGAGGAGATGGAGAAGCGAGGCCAGGTGTGAGGAAGAAGAAGGAGCACCTTGGTAATTTTATAGCTCGGGATTGGTGTACAGTGGGCGAGGTCCACCAGCACCGCTCGTCGCTCGATCGCCGGTGTTCGGAGGTGAATCCGCGAGCAGTGCCGACAGCGCACAAGCCCGCGAGGTGAGTGCACACTATGCCGGCTGATGAAGCCATGTACCTAGGGTAGGGTCATGGACCTGTCCAAGATACCCTCCCCAAAGACATCTCTAGAAGAAACTGCCTTTCAGTCGACCTGGAAGGATTCCACTCCATGGACTCGAAGACACTCGACCATGAATCCTCACTCGACCACCAGGAGATCAAGAGTCACTCTGCACCCAAACGGTCTGTTATTAAGTAGTCTTTATGGTCATGATAGTGCTTTATGTAGGGCGTTACCAGTAACGCCAGGCCTTAATGTACATTAAACCCCGCATAACTGAGGGCCGGAGGGGTCTGGCAGACTCTATATAAGCCACCCCCTCCTCAGTGTAAAGGGTTCGCACCCCTGTAACTCATACGCATATAATCCAGTTGACCGCCTCCGGGCTCCGAGACGTAGGGCTGTTACTTCCTCCGAGAAGGGCCTGAACTCGTAAATCCCTTGCGTATACAACTACTCCATAGCTAGGATCTTGCCTCTCCATACCTACCCCCCTATTCTACTGTCAGGCTTAGAACCATGACAGTTGGCGCCCACCTTGGGGCGGGTGTCTTAGCGACTTATTGGAGAAGTTGCGATTGTTCTGATCACCTTCATCATTGTTTCTGGTGGAGTGTTGGTTGAGGGCCGCGAGATCCGTCTCGGCGCGCTCACGTTCATCGCCGAAAAAGTTCAAGGTATAAATACTATTAGTCGACTGCCAGCAGTCCACCATAGTCTCGGGACTACACCCAGTTGTCGGTGTACTAGAATAGGGGTACCCTAGTATCCCGAACTTGTGCACGGGCAGTCGCAGCCTCCTGCGGCAAGGCTTGCCGGGTGACCACCAAGGTCCTCCGTGGTTCCTTTGGAGCCATTCAAGAACAAAGTGTTCAAACCAAGGAGACAAGGCCCCGGCAAGAGGAGCTTGCCGGGAAGGCCAAGGCCCCGGCAAGAGGAGCTTGCCGGGAAGGCCAACCAAGGCATCTCAAGAAACTTGCCGCGACGCGTCACGCGTCCCGGCAAGGCCCGGTGAGTGACAAGCTTCCGGACGCGACAAGACAACGACCGCGGCAAGGCGCTTACCGCGGCAAGCTACCACCCTGTACCCACGCTCCAGCACATCCACCAACGTGTCGCCCTGGGGCCTTTCCAGGCGCGCGTGGCGAGAAGCTGTGCAGCCAGCGGTGCGCGGTGGTAAGCGGCGCTGACAAGATTGCCATCGTGGCAAGCGGTGGCGCGCCTGACGGTCACTTTTCTGCACTGTTTGGGTGACACAGACGGGCATTTAATGCTTTTGTCCCCTGCCGTCAGGGTTAGGTATGATACACTGTACAGGTAGTTGTACCAACCGCAACTCCTTTTCCATTTTTGCCCTTGTCTACGTTGCCACCTGTCGGTGACCCATTGAGCATATAAAAGGAGGCCCATGCGCAACGTAGAAGGGGGTTCGAAGCCAGAAAACACTCACACTCGGTCTCGTTAGCAGCTAGTGTGTACTATAGCACCCAGCACTCCCCGAGCAAGAACACAATACAATCAGACAGGCAGCAGTAGGAGTATTATCTCTCCGGAGAGCTCCGAAGCTGGGTAAATCGCTCGTGTGCTTCGCCTCGATCCGCTCTTCGTGCGACCTCCGCCCCCCGCCGAACCGAAAGGGGCTCGGTCCGCCGGTCCCATATGTGTTCGTGGGTCGGAGCGGACCGCCACCTCCACCAAGCTGTCGAAGAACTCCTGCACGACGTCATCTGCAGGCTCCTGCCAAGTGGGGACGATTCCATGCGAATCGCACAACGGCATCATTGCACGGATGCGGTCGAGCGAGGAGTTGTTGCACAATGGATCGACGCCCTTCGGCAACCTGAACCATTCGGGATATTGAGGGTCGTGCTTGAACAGCTCCTTGAGCATCGCTCCAGTTCCAGGACAGTGAAGTTGAAGTTGAGGCTCGAGCGCAGCCTCATGATGTCCGCCGCACCCCCGAACTCCCAGGCGGGTCTCCTCCTCTCTTGCAGGGGGGCGATGCGGTAGCGAAGAAAATCTGCACCAACGGTGCCTATAGTGAGCCCGGCAAGCCTTAGGGGCAGAATCCGGGGGACGGCGATCTTCAGCCTATCGTCTTCCGGGGCCATACTGCTCCAATCGCCGCCGTGCACTACTGGGGTTTGGCGCTGGGCGGTGAATGGCTGCGGGTTCTCCTCGACGTACCTGCACCAATCGGCTCTCCACTCCTCCCATTGGCTGCGGAGCTCTCCCTCCAGATAAGCTTCCTTCTTGTCGGCCCTCGAGATCCAGGTGATTCCGCTGGATAGAGGCTCTCCTCTCTCAACTCGGGGCATAAAGAAGTGGCGGAAAAGAGCTACGTTTGGGTGGACTCCGACAAAGTTTTCGCAGAGATGTGCGAAAACTGCCATGGTCAGAACAGCATTGGGGGTGAAATCAAGGAGGTGGAACCCGTAGGTGTTCATAATATCGCAGAAGAACTCAGAGAAAGGCGGGCAGAGCCCGCAGTAGAAGAATAGGGCGAAGAAGGGATATCCATTCGGAGCCCGTTCCGAAGCGGCGGCGGAGAGTACCTTCGTGCGCGGATGCGCTCGCGTCTCCGTCGACCAGAAGAGGTAGTACCACTCCCTCAGCTCCTTTGCGGTGAGCTCGGGGGGGGGGGGGGGGGGGAAGTTGCCCGCTCCTTTCGCAGCGCCTCGAGCCGCAGCGCCTCGGCCGACTTCACAGCCTTCCCGGCTTTCGAAGCCATGGCGGAGGTAGTGGGGGAGATCGAAGGCGTTGGTGGCACCGGCGGCGATGGGGGGTGGAGCGCTGCTCTCTTTCGACTTTGGAAGAAGGGGGGAGCGGCGGAGATTTCCGAGATTGGAACAGCAACTAGCGAGATGGACGAACTACCCTATTTCCCCTGCTTATAAAGGGGGGGGGGGCGGACGTTCCGTTTTTCCGAATAAAGAAACGACCCACGATCTCTCCCACGACGCCGCATTCAACGCGTGCCGTTAGGGGAGGGCGCGGTGGATACCTAGTAAGATACGGCGTAACCCAGGCCGCGCGTGCCCGTGCCCTGTTTTGGGCCTGGCCCAACAGCGCTCGGCCCGTGTGTGGCCCAGGCCCGGGGGCTCCTGTCGGTGTACTAGAATAGGGGTACCCTAGTATCCCGAACTTGTGCACGGGCAGTCGCAGCCTCCCGCGGCAAGGCTTGCCGGGTGACCGCCAAGGTCCTCCGTGGTTCCTTTGGAGCCATTCAAGAACAAAGTGTTCAAGCCAAGGAGACAAGGCCCCAGCAAGTGGAGCTTGCCGGGAAGGCCAAGGCCCCGGCAAGAGGATGCCGGGAAGGCCAACCAAGGCATGTCAAGAAACTTGCCGCGACGCGTCACGCGTCCCGGCAAGGCCCGGTGAGTGACAAGCTTCCGGACACGACAAGACAACGACCGCGGCAAGGCGCTTGCCACGGCAAGCTACCACCCTGTACCCACGCTCCAGCACATCCACCAACGTGTCGCCCTGGGGCATTTCCAGGCGCGCGTGGCGAGAAGCTGTGCAGCCAGCGGTGCGCGGTGGTAAGCGGCGCTGACAAGATTGCCATCATGGCAAGCGGTGGCGCCCCTGACGGTCACTTTTCTGCACTGTTTGGGCGACACAGATGGGCATTTAATGCTTTTGTCCCCTGCCGCCAGGGTAAGGTATGATACACTGTACAGGTAGTTGTACCAACCGCAACTCCTTTTCCATTTTTGCCCTTGTCTACGCTGCCACCTGTCGATGACCCCTTTGTCACGCCCAATATGCGACCCTATCCAAAAGGAACTCGAAGGTCCCACTAAGGATAGACCCGCATATTGAAACGCTTTTGCAAGGTGGATATCATTACATCAACATTACATAAAAGATAGGGATACATACAAAAGGCATACAATGCCACACGAATACAACAATACCACATACACAAGATCAACATCCGACTACGGATGAATCATAAACAGAAGCTCAAACAATATCCACTAAGGTAATCAAATTCATCAAAACACATGCATCAAGAACTAGAATTTATTGTATGCTTATCCTTCATCAAATTAAATTGATGACAAGCAATGGATTTGCATACTACTTATTCTTGTTGGAAAAGGATTAAGAAGTGACATATCGCAAACTTGAGAAGGTCTTCATGAACCACTGGTAGGATTGGAAAGAACAAATGAATTAAAATGACAATCGAGGAAAAAGAATCTTGAACGAACCACCGTGAGAATTCGAAAATGACTGATGAAAGAGAATGAATCACCGGGAAGAATTAGAAGAACAAATATGCTAGAGGGGATTTAGATGCAAAAGAATAAAGAGATCATGAGCTGATTCTGAACACTTGAACGAAGCACCGGGATAAATAGAGAATGATAACTGGAATGATGGCCTCCGGTGAAAAGAAATGGGAAAACAACTTCTGAAATACTCCGGATGAATGAAAAGAATAACTGAAAAATGGAATAATTGAGGAGATAATAAGAAGCTAGAACCATGAATCTTCGGGAGAACGGGCAAGATTTAGAGGAAAAACTCTTCTTCGGTCTTCAAAATCTGAGAAATGACGACGAGAAACACCACCATGGATTGTTGAGATACTCCGGGAGAATGAAAAAGAGGAAAGGTTGAACCAAAGATGAATAGAATTTGAAAGCGATCTTGGAGGTGGCATGTGACTGATGAAATTCATACTTACGTCACCCTTGAAAAGAATTTAGAATAACTCCGGGGGAATTAGAAGAGTCTGGTTAGATCCTGGGAAAAGATCTGTGGGTTAGGGCCCACTGAAAAAGATGGCACCGTTGGAAAGGATTGTTGAAGAGGTAGATGATGCACCGGAACAATTGAAATATTTGAATGAGGTGACAACCTCGAATTAATTGGAACACAGGCGAATCTCCTGCGATGTCTTCCGAACTCCGGAATGATAAACTGGCGAGAGGTGAACGAGCAGGGAAACCACTTGATCCGAGGAAAAAGAATATGAACAACCTGAATAAAAAACTTGAATTGAGTCCACCGGAGAAGAAAAGAGATGAAGAATGACGAATGAGACGAGAATTCACCGGTAGAAATAATTGAGGGAAGACTGAAGAGACTCCACACGAATGGAATTGATGCTCGAAACAGACTCAAGCTCCGGGAAGAAGAGGGTGGGAGGGCGGGAAAACAAAGGCAACTTGGAAGGGAAAAAAAATCAACGAATAACTTCAAGAGGAAACACCGGTTGAAAAACATTGTGGAAAGAAGGCAAAGACTTCGCACGAGTAGGATGGATACTCGATTACGGACTCCGGTTCCAAGAGGAAGAAGGGTGGGCGGGTGGGAAAAACAAGGACAACTTCGGACAGGGAAACAACATCGATCGAAAAGAGTTGAGGATTGATCTTGGCAAAGATGAAGAGGCTCGAGTCGACTTGACGAGAAATGCACCGGATAAAAGAGCTGAGGAACAACGATCGGAAAACCAAACTGCGTGAACCTAAAGAAAAATTTGAATGGGAAGAGGAGTAGTTCAAAACACCTACGTCAAGATTCCTCACTAGAGCGACGAAGGGGCAGAGGAGTAAAAAGAATTCCTACTCTCCGATATAACTAGACTCCAAAAACAGTTTTCTTCTAGACTCAACAACGGCCAAACTGCACGATCAATCAAGGGGGCTCCTAAGGTCGGTCGAGGCTCTGATACCAACTTGTCATGCCCAATATGCGACCCTATCCAAAAGGAACTCGAAGGTCCCACTAAGGATAGACCCGCATATTGAAATGCTTTTGCAAGGTGGATATCATTACATCAGCATCACATAAAAGATAGGGATACATACAAAAGGCATACAATGCCACACGAATACAACAATACCACATACATAAGATCAACATCCGACTACGGATGAATCATAAACAGAAGCTCAAACAATATCCACCCTGCTAGCCCAGGCTGCCGACCTGGAACCTATCCCCTGATCGAAGGAGCAGAAGAAGAACTCAACGCAAGCAAGCATCGCTCTCACGTCATGATCATCAGATAAACCTGTACCTGCAACTGTTGTTGTAGTAATCTGTGAGCCACGAGGACTCAGCAATCCCATTACCATGGGTATCAAGACTAGCAAAGCTTAATGGGAAAGGAAGGGGTACAGTGGTGAGGTTGCAGCAGCGACTAAGCAAGTATGGTGGCTAACCAACGCAAATCAGAGCGAGAAGAGAGCAAGCGGAACGGTCGTGAAGCTAGCAATAATCAAGAGGTGATCCTGAACACCTACTTACGTCAAACATAACCCAGAAACCGTGTTCACTTCCCGGACTCCGCCGAGAAGAGACCATCACGGCTACACACGCGGTTGATGCGTTTTAATTCGGATCTGGTGTCAAGTTATCTACAACCGGACATTAACAAATTCCCATCTGCCACATAACCGCGGGCACGGCTCTCGAAAGTTTAAACCCTGCAGGGGGTCCCAACTTAGCCCATGACAAGCTCTCGCGATCAACGAAGGAATAGACCTTCTCCCAGGAAGACCCGATCAGTCTCGGAATCCCGGTTTACAAGACATTTCGACAATGCTAAAACAAGACCAGCAAAGCCGCCCGAATGTGCCGACAAATCCTGATAGGAGCTACACATATCTCGTTCTCAGGGCACACCGGATTGTCCAAACTTCCGGTAGGTGAGCCCAGAGTTGCCCCTGGTGGCCACTGGCGGCTGACGGTTTGGACCAACACTCACGACGAGCACTGGCCCGGGGGGGGGGGTAAAAATAAGATGACCCTCGAGAGCGCGACTCCTAAGGGAAAAAGGGCTAGGTGAGGCAAATGGTAAAACCAAGGTTGGGCCTTGCTGGACAAGTTTTATTCAAAGCGAACTGTCAGGGGGGTCCCATAAATCACCCGACCGCGTTAGGAACGCAAAATCCAGGAACATAACACCGGTATGATGGAAACTAGGGCGGCAAGAGTGGAACAAAACACCAGGCATAAGACTGAGCCTTCCACCCTTTACCAAGTATATAGATGCATTAATAATATAAGAGATATTGTGATATCCCAACATAACCCTGTCCTCCATGGAGCAATCTTCAACTTCACTTGCAACTAGCAACGCTATAAGAGGGGCTGAGCAAAGCGGGAACATATCCAAACAACGGTTTGCATAGGAAAGGTGTCAAGGTTAGAGGTTCATGGCAATATGGGATGGCTTGATAAACAGGTAATATGTAGCGCAGCATAGCGAAAGAACGAAGCAACTAGCATAGCCATGATAGTAGTGAGATCCAGGGTAGCGGTCATCTTGCCTGAAATCCCGCAAGGAAGAAGAACGAGTCCATGAAGAAGACGAATGGATGAAGCCGAACCAACCGTAGACGAACGAATCCTCATGATCGCAACGAAACAGGAACTAACAAGAAGAAGCACACAACATAGGTAAACACACCACACATGACCAAGACATGATGCACAACAAGCATGATGCATGACAAAGCTACATGAAGCTACTCATGGCAAGAGATGATGCAAACAAGAACAACACATCAAGGCAAGTTTAAATGAGGCCGGGAACAACATATAACAATTTCGGTAAGCCCTCATATGCAAATTTCGAAATTTGTCCAGATCTGAACAAACCTTAAGTTGAAGTTGTTAAACAGCAAGTTAAGATGCACCACGATGAACTACATGAAATTCTAGTCAAGTTACATGTAAAGTTCATTAGATTTGGAGCTACGGCCTAGAAGATATGAGCAAAACAAGATAAGCATGGCATTGATGCAAAATGCATACAAACATCAAGCAAACACCTCAAAACAAGGATGCAACATGATAATATGAAACTACATGCAAAATCAAGCAAGTTTCATATAGAGCACACTCAAAACGGAGCAACGGTTCAACACATGCACTCTATACAAGTCATAACAACAATCTGTCCATAACAGCAACTAGGCATATTGCAAGCATCAAAACAACAAGCTACAGCACCCCAACATAATAACAAAAGGCATGGACATGATGCACAGGTAAAGCATAACAAAACATGAACAGTGAGCTATCTCCAGAAACAACTAGAACATGCTCAAAAACACATGGTAAGATTGCAAATAATAACAGTTTCAGACTTTGCAGAAATAACATCAGGTTGCAATGTTTAGAGCTATCAAACAACATGTTACAGGAACATATCATGGCAAACAAAGGCATGGCATGAATCTACTAATAGCATAGATCAAAAGACCCTTACTGACCATGAGCCAAAAAGGATCAGAGAAAATGATGGCACGCATGTAAACATGGCAAGTTATATTACAGATTCATACATGGCAGGAACAACAATAAGTAGGCATGTTCATGAGCTTGAACCAGTCACCACAGAGCAATACATGGCATGGCAAGGCAACCAACAGTAAGAAGGCATGTTTATGAAGCTAAGCATGTCAAGAGCAAGGTCATAGGGTGCATGGAACACTAGCAAAACACATGGGAACAAGGTCATAGGATGCATGTGAACTTAATCCATTGCTAGCTTCACGACCGTTCCGCTTGCTCTCTTCTCGCTCTGATTTGCGTTGGTTAGCCACCATACTTGCTTAGTCGCTGCTGCAACCTCACCACTGTACCCCTTCCTTTCCCATTAAGCTTTGCTAGTCTTGATACCCATGGTAATGGGATTGCCGAGTCCTCGTGGCTCACAGATTACTACAACAACAGTTGCAGGTACAGGTTTATCTGATGATCATGACGTGAGAGCGATGCTTGCTTGCGTTGAGTTCTTCTTCCGCTCCTTCGATCAGGGGATAGGTTCCAGGTCGGCAGCCTGGGCTAGCAGGGTGGATATTGTTTGAGCTTCTGTTTATGATTCATCCGTAGTCGGATGTTGATCTTATGTATGTGGTATTGTTGTATTCGTGTGGCATTGTATGCCTTTTGTATGTATCCCTATCTTTTATGTGATGCTGATGTAATGATATCCACCTTGCAAAAGCATTTCAATATGCGGGTCTATCCTTAGTGGGACCTTCGAGTTCCTTTTGGATAGGGTCGCATATTGGGCATGACAAGTTGGTATCAGAGCCTCGACCGACCTTAGGAGCCCCCTTGATTGATCGTGCAGTTTGGCCATTGTTGAGTCTAGAAGAAAACTGTTTTTGGAGTCTAGTTATATCGGAGAGTAGGAATTCTTTTTACTCCTCTGCCCCTTCGTCGCTCTGGTGAGGAATCTTGACGTAGGTGTTTTGAACTACTCCTCTTCCCATTCAAATTTTTCTTTAGGTTCACGCAGTTTGGTTTTCCGATCGTTGTTCCTCAGCTGTTTTATCCGGTGCATTTCTCGTCAAGTCGACTCGAGCCTCTTCATCTTTGCCAAGATCAATCCTCAACTCTTTTCGATCGATGTTGTTTCCCTGTCCGAAGTTGTCCTTGTTTTTCCCACCCGCCCACCCTTCTTCCTCTCGGAACCGGAGTCCGTAATCGAGTATCCATCCTACTCGTGCGAAGTCTTTGCCTTCTTTCCACAATGTTTTTCAACCGGTGTTTCCTCTTGAAGTTATTCGTTGATTTTTTTCCCTTCCAAGTTGCCTTTGTTTTCCCGCCCTCCCACCCTCTTCTTCCCGGAGCTTGAGTCTGTTTCGAGCATCAATTCCATTCGTGTGGAGTCTCTTCAGTCTTCCCTCAATTATTTCTACCGGTGAATTCTCGTCTCATTCGTCATTCTTCATCTCTTTTCTTCTCCGGTGGACTCAATTCAAGTTTTTTATTCAGGTTGTTCATATTCTTTTTCCTCGGATCAAGTGGTTTCCCTGCTCGTTCACCTCTCTCCAGTTTATCATTCCGGAGTTCGGAAGACATCGCAGGAGATTCGCCTGTGTTCCAATTAATTCGAGGTTGTCACCTCATTCAAATATTTCAATTGTTCCGGTGCATCATCTACCTCTTCAACAATCCTTTCCAACGGTGCCATCTTTTTCAGTGGGCCCTAACCCACAGGTATTTTCCCAGGATCTTACCTGACTCTTCTAATTCCCCCGGAGTTATTCTCAATTCTTTTCAAGGGTGACGTAAGTATGAATTTCATCAGTCACATGCCACCTCCAAGATCGCTTTCAAATTCTATTCATCTTTGGTTCAACCTTTCCTCTTTTTCATTCTCCCGGAGTATCTCAACAATCCATGGTGGTGTTTCTCGTCGTCATTTCTCAGATTTTGAAGACCGAAGAAGAGTTTTTCCTCTAAATCTTGCCCGTTCTCCCGAAGATTCATGGTTCTAGCTTCTTATTATCTCCTCAATTATTCCATTTGTCAGTTATTCTTTTCATTCATCCGGAGTATTTCAGAAGTTGTTTTCCCATTTCTTTTCACTGGAGGCCATCATTCCAGTTATCATTCTCTATTTATCCCGGTGCTTCGTTCAAGTGTTCAGAATCAGCTCATGATCTCTTTATTCTTTTGCATCTAAATCCCCTCTAGCATATTTGTTCTTCTAATTCTTCCCGGTGATTCATTCTCTTTCATCAGTCATTTTCGAATTCTCACGGTGGTTCGTTCAAGATTCTTTTTCCTCGATTGTCATTTTAATTCATTTGTTCTTTCCAATCCTACCAGTGGTTCATGAAGACCTTCTCAAGTTTGCGATATGTCACTTCTTAATCCTTTTCCAACAAGAATAAGTAGTATGCAAATCCATTGCTTGTCATCAATTTAATTTGATGAAGGATAAGCATACAATAATTTGATGAAGGATAAGCATCAATTCCATTTGCATGCTTGTGCTAGTCACCACATTGATCACAAAAATACATGGCATACACCCCTGGAAAAATGGCATGGCATAGATCAAAACACATGTAGACATCAACCTCATAGGATGCACACATCAATCATTTCAAAAATGACAAATGAGCAAGTTATAATAGTTTCAGCAGATTAACAGCAACATGCACTCTTCCAACAGCATTTCGGGCATCAAGATGAGCTCAAATGAAAATGATGCAATGGAATGAAATGAAGTACTCGTCGAGGCGAACAATTTGACGTATTACACGCACGAAACGGAGCTACAGATGCAGAGATACGACATGATGAACATGGCATGATTATGTCAGGGATTCGGGGACTTAGAGAGATTTTTACACCGCGAAAAAAAACCCGAAGCGGATCGGGTCCGGGCGCGGATCGGGCCGGGGCGGGACCCGGGCGGCGGCGTCGGCTCCGGTGAGGTCGGAGGAGGCCGGAGGATGCATCGGCGAGGCAGCCCCGGACCGGATCTGGCCGGATCCGGCCGGCGGCGTGCTGGAGCGGCGGCGGACGGCGGCGACCGGCGTGGCGGCGTGGCCGGAGCGGCGGGCAGCGAACGGCGGCCGGCGGCGGAGGCGCGGGGCCGGGCGGGCGGTGGCGGACGGCGGCGACCGGCGCTCGGGCGGCCGAGGAGCCGCGGGAGGCGCGCGGGCGGCGAGGTGACGGGGCGGCGCCGGATCCCGGCGGCGGCGCAAGGTGAGGCGGCGGCGGCCAGGCGGCGGCGGCGACGGATCCGGGCCCCGCGGGCCTGGCGCGGGCCCCGCGGGGTGGCGGAGGCGTGCGGCGGCGGGCGGACAGGTGGCGGCGAGCGATTCGCGGAGGGGCGGCGGTTGGACGTGTCTGGCCGTCGGCGGACATGTCCGGCGGCGCGGAGGGAGGATTTCTAGGGTTTGGACCCGTGATTTCGGGGGAGATGCCCATATTTATAGGTAGAGGGAGCTAGGAGAGTCCAAATGAGGAGCGGTTTTCGGCCACGCGATCGTGATCAAACGACCGAGAGCATAGTGGGGAGTTTGCTGGGCTTTGGGCCACTTTGGAAGGGGTGTTGGGCTGCAAAGAGAAAGGGGCTTTTACGGTTACCCGGTTAACCGTTGGAGTACCAAACGACCTCCAAATGGCACGAAACTTGACAGGCGGTCTACCGGTGCTATACCAAGGCCGCTTGGCAAACCTCGGGCCATTCCGAGAACGTTTAATACCCGCACAAGAGAAGAGGCAAAAGGGGACGTCGGATGACATAGGAGTGCCGGATTGCAAAACGGACAACGGGGAAAATGCTCGGATGCATGAGACGAACACGTATGCAAAATGAAATGCAGATGATGACATGATATGAAATGCAGAAGATGACATGGCAAAGTGCAACACGCACGCAAATGACATGGCAACGACGGCGAATAACTGGCAGACACCTGGTGCATCGAATCCGGGGCGTTACACCTTGAGCATATAAAAGGAGGCCCATGCGCAACGTAGAAGGGGGTTCGAAGCTAGAAAACACTCACACTCGGTCTCGGTAGCAGCTAGTGTGTACTGTAGCACCCAGTGCTCCCCGAGCAAGAACACAATACAATCAGACAGGCAACAGTAGGAGTATTATCTCTCTGGAGAGCTCTGAAGCTGGGTAAATCGCTCGTGTGCTTCGCCTCGATCCTCTCTTTGTGCGATCTCTGCCCCCCGCCGAACCGAAAGGGGCTCGGTCCGCCAGTCCCATAGGTGTTCGTGGGTCAGCCTCCCCGACACCAGTGGGTGCACTCAGCGTGCCCCCACCCATCCAGATATCCAATGGACACACCCAGTGGGTGTACAGATACTAAGATCTTCAGAAATAAAAGTTTTCAGATACCATATCCTAAAAGAACAAGCGGTGAACAACTAACCTGGACATTGCTCTGAAGGGCTGAACTTGCATCATAAGCCGCTTGGCTGGCGTCTCGGATCGCCCTCACCTGCTCCATCATGACCCCTGTCTGGCGTATAGCTTCTTTAGCAGCACCTGCTTGGTCCTCTGGGACGTGGTGGGTGGAGAAAAGGGAAGGCGGATCATCACTCCATGACGAAGGGCAAGCACTCGTCAACGGCACAGCGAAGGACACGGTAGTCTGAGTGACGTGGCCCCCCTCCGGAACCAGCGTCTCCGGTGCTGATACAACCTGAGCAGTCTTTCCAGCAGACGTCTTCATGTGCCTCCTATGCCTTAGTGGCTCCTCATCGTCATCATCAGGGAGATCAATGATGATATTAGGTGGAGCTATAGAAAAGATTCAAAGTTAAAAATGAAGATCCTATCGACCGAAAGCGAAACTACAGAGATCATACCAGGGTTGGAAGTGACAGCATCCTCCATTTCTTGATCTTCATGTCTGGTTGAGGTCTCAGAAGTAGTAGCACTGCGATTTCAGAAATCATTCGGTCAGCGAACGAGTCGACCGAGAGTGTATCCATGTTAAACAAGAAAACACAAGTTATGCCATTACCCGGAAATAGTGGGAATCACCATCCTCATCTTCGGCAGAGCCTTCGTCGGTGTTGATGACGTTGCTCGGAGTTGCTTCTACGCTTGCTCAGTCGGCGTCGGAGAGGTCGTCCGAGGATGTTTGGTCGACTGCCCAACAGGCACTACCGCCTTGCCGCGCTCGACTGCAGGGTCATGGACGAGCTTGGATCGTCTTGTAGTACGGGGAGGCTCGACTTCCTCCTCCTCTTCCTCATCAGAGCCGACATATTCTTCACCCTCCTCGCCATCGGATTCCCACTCCTCCTGACTTTCACCCCCGCTCCCTTCCTCCTCCACGGTCTGTTCTTGCACCCCGTTGGGCATCGAATACATCTCGGTAGTGATCTGGAAGACAACAAACAAGACAAAAGTCAGTCGACCAGATTGTAGCAAAACAGCATGAAGGAAACAGGATCACGGTCGAAGATATGTGATCAGACCTTGTCTGGTTCGTATGACTGGTCGAGTGGCGGGATCCTCCTGGCTCCACGTGGGTTATCTTTGTTCCCTGTGATGGCAGTCATCCAGCTCTCCAGAGTGGCATCGTCGACCTCCTCCGGGTGGACCCGAGTGGTGTCTTCGGTACCAGAGTACATCCACATTGGATAGCCTCGATATTGAAGTGGCTGAATGCGCCGTCAAAGGAAAAACTCCAGAAGATCCATGCCAGTCACCCCGTCGCGGATGAGCTGGACTACACACTCTACCAAAACCTTAACCTGAGCCTTCTCCTCCGGGACCACCTTCAGAGAGGACGGCTTGTTCACTTAGTCCATGGAGAAAGGAGGGAGTCCAGTTGACTGCCCTGGCGTCGGCTGGTCTTGGCAGTAGAACCAGGTCAACTGCCACCCTCGGACTGACTCGGGAAGGATCATGGCTGGAAAAGCACTTTCACTCCTCATCTAAACCCCAAGACCCCCACACATCTGGATTACTTGGGTTTTCTCGTCACTCGGACTAGCCTTTTTCACCGTCTGAGAGCGACAGGTGAAAATGTGTTTGAAAAGGCCCCAATGCGGCCGACAACCCAAGAAGTTCTCACACAAGGACACGAAAGCAGCGAGATAGACGATAGAGTTGGGTGTGAAGTGGTGGAGTTGTGTCTCAAAGAAGTTCAGAAATCCCCGAAAGAGAGGATTCGGTGATGGAGAAAACCCGCGGTCAACGTTGGTGGCTAAAAGGACGGACTCACCCTCCTGAGGCTGCGGCTGCCACTCCTTCCCCGGAAGCCTCGCTAATCCATGAAGGATCAGTCCTTCGTTGGCCAGGTCGTCGAGGTCCTTCTGGCTGATGGTCGAGCGGATCCAGTCTCCCTGGATCCAGCCTTGCGGCAGACCGGCCGCGACGAGGATCCACCCCGACTAGTCGCCCTCCCCTTCACCTTCGCCATCGCCTTCTTCGCCCACTCCAAAGCCGCCGTCTTCTCCTTCACCATTGTTGCCGGCGAAGCAGACACAGACCAACAGCGCTGGGACGGTGGCGAATGTTGCAGGTGAATCTGAGGAAGAAGGAGGGGAAAATGAGGGCGCACTGTTCAAAAAACCCCCCGTCCGATGCCTTATATGAAGTCTCTTTTGAGTGGCTGACTGGTAGGCCCGGACGATCCTGTCAAATCCCGCAACAGTCGCGCGCGCGTTACGTGGCGAAAAAGGTGGCGCGAAGATCGAGGCGTCCCTGCCTTATCCCATCCGAGTACCACGGCCTCCTCCGCTTCGCGCGCTTCCCAAAATTCGGATCCCGCTAAATCCGCGAACATCAGAGCAACTTGTCAGACCGCAGATTTCCTTCGATCCGTCGCTCGGAAATCTCCAAGATCATAAAGTTCACTCGACAGATACAAAGAATGGATCAAGGTGACTGAAAAAGAAGTTGATGCCATCACTAAAAGAAATTGATCTAGAACAAGACACACTCATAGCACGAAAAACAGGTCGGAAGAATTCTCAACTCGTTCCGCACTCAAACCTCGATCCATTCGGGGGCTAATGATGAAGCCATGTACCTAGGGTAGGGTCATGGACCTTTCCAAGATACCCTCCCCAAGGACATCTCTAGAAGAAACTGCCTTTCAGTCGACCTGGAAGGATTCCACTCGACGGACTCGAAGACACTCGACCATGAAGCCTCACTCGACCACCAGGAGATCAAGAGTCACTCTGCACCCAAACGGTCTGTTATTAAGTAGTCTTTATGGTCATGATAGCGCTTTTATGTAGGGCGTTACCAGTAACGCAAGGCCTTAATGTACTTTAAACCCCGCATAACTGAGGGCCGGAGGGGTCTGGAAGACACTATATAAACCACCCCCTCCTCAGTGTAAAGGGTTCGCACCCCTGTAACTAATACACATATAATCCAGTCGACCGCCTCCGGGCTCCGAGACGTAGGGATGTTACTTCCTCCGAGAATGGCCTGAACTCGTAAATCCCTTGCGTATAAAACTACTCCATAGCTAGGATCTTGCCTCTCCATAGCTACCCCCCTATTCTACTGTCAGGCTTAGAACCACGACACCGGCAGCTAGCACGCCGCGCACTACCGCAGTATGGCCTAGATGCCCTAAACGCTAGACCTCGTCGGTGGAGAAAGCGCGGGAAAGCACGTGGGAGAGAGGGAGAAGAGAGAGCCAGAGGTAGAGGAAGAGACTGACAGTGGGCCCCAGGTCCACCTGTCAGCCGGAGAGAGCACTGTGCTCTCGGGTGCGACCAGTGTATTTTGGTAATTTAGAAATTTATTCTAAATTTACTGTAGCCAAAAGTAGAAATTTCCGGTAAATTTTTCCATGCAACGCCAGTATGCCACACTGTAGCTTTACACCACATAATTGGCCACTCACTGTAACCACATTTTAATTACATGAGTAGGATGGTTATTTTTGTATTACCTTGTGATGGTAGGAGTAATATTTTTTCAAAAACAGCCCTTAGGAAATCTCGAGGACGAGATTTTTCTTAAGGGGGGTAGTGTTGTAAAACCGACAAAAAAATTAGCCATTATTTATCAATTAAAATTTTGCGAGGAAATTGATTTTTTATTTTCTGGATTATTCTTTTGATTTCAGAACCTCTCTTTTCTTCGACATTGTGGAGTTTTTGCCCAAGTGAAAACTTTCCAAAAATATTATTGGACTTGTATACCCTCTCAAGAAAACATTTCTTTTATCAGTGGATTATTTATACAAGTATTTTCCCTGAGCTATATTTCTCTTGAAAATGATTTTTCATAAGTTTTAGGGCCCCTTTTGCACTGCAACCATTTGATAAATGCATTTAAAATTTTCACCAAAATTTGGGGATGTCATGTGGTTTTTTTAAATCACTCTAATGCAAAAATATCTTTTATTCATTGGAGATTTTATGCTCTACCCCTAGTTTTCAAAACTGGTCCAATTGGTAAAATTGCACTACAACCTATTTAAATATTTCTTTAAAACTTCCACCAAAATTAGGGGATGTTAGTAGGAGTATATTATTCAAATTTATGCAAAAACCCACTGGCGTTCTTTGAAAAATTTGAGCAAATCATCCTCTTTTGCTCTCTGGTCCAGTTGTGTGTTTTCTACTGCAGCTCTATTTTATTTTGCTCTAGTGCCCATGATCTTTCTCCTACTTATTAACCACCCTACAAAACCCTTAATATCAGGAGAGTGGACCCATTGGAGTATTTTTGCATGAAACTATGCCCTTTACTTTATGTCCAGAATTGGTTTTCTCAAAAACTTGCACTATCAAGTTTCTTGTTTTGCCCAACTAATCTTGCCAACCTCTTCATCATCTAAAGGCACTAGGATCTGGGGATTTTGACCACCCCAAGAGTTGCCTAGATGCCCTTAGCATTTTGTCAAACACCTTGTGTGCATAGCCAGCTTTGCATGGTTTTTAGTTTGCACATTGGATTACTTGCTTTGCCTAACCGGCATGTCCCATGGCTTTACCCTAGCCTATAGCCCCACCCTGCTACACCTCTTGTGGATTGGAGCCACCTGGCATGCCTTGGCATTTTGCCGAACATGTAGCGTGCGTGCTCTGGGCGTGCCCAGAGCGCACGTTTTGCACGCGCGCGCAGCCGAGCCGACGCGTCTCACTGCCGCCTCCCCGCGCTCGTTCTGGTCCTTCCCCACTCACAGCCAGCGCGCCCCGATCCCTCCCTCGCCGCAGAGCCGCCCCTGGAGCTCCACAGCGCCATCGTCAGGTCGGCCGTGGCCACTAGCGGCTAGCCATAGCAGGCTGCTGCCCTGGACGGCGCCGCCCATGCCATACGCGTGCGCCAGCTACCCTCCAGAGTAGCCCGAGCTTATCCAAGAACGCGTCCACTAGCGCCCATTGCCACCACGCACCCCCTACTGCAACAGAACGACGGTACTCCGGCATTCTTATCCACAGCCGCGGAACCGACCTAGTTACACTATAAATGGAGCCCCCCCGAGCACATCCAGACCCCCAGGCAACCTCAGGCGATCCCTTTAGAGCCCCCACGGCCAGCAATCGACGAAGGAAGGCTTTGTTCCTCGACTCCGATTAGTTCGGCCGCCGCCACGCTCCGGCTCTGTTCGTCGCGAGAAGGCACTCCGCCGTCCTTCCAGCACCAGCGTTCGACTCCCCATGGCCTTGCGGAGCCGCCCAACCTCTCAAACACGATCGGGAACCACCATAGCCCAAACCCCCAAATCCTCCCGAAGCCACCTCCGTCGCGGAGCTCACCGCCGGCGACTCCCTTCATCCCCGCCAGCCTGTCGACCACCGTGAGGACTGCCCTGGACTGGCGGATCCATCCCCGCCCTCAGAACCCCGCGGGGAACCACCGTTCATCGACGGCGATCACCGGAGTCCCGCCTCCGCTCGGGCAGAGGAGAAATGAGGGAGGGCGACTGGTCAAACCTGACCAGTGGGGCCCATGGACCCACTGTCAGTGACCCTGAGTTGGTCCACGCTGGCGTAAGTGGAGGCGTAAAACCAAAGTACGTCTCCTACGTGTTCTTTTATTCGAAGCGTTTTTTTTCTTTTTCTGTTTTATTTAAAAACAGAAATTTGACTAAACTTTGACTCGACATATCTTTTAAAATAAAACTCCAAATGAGTTGATTCTTTTTCCTACCTATCTCAAGTTTCACCTAGCTTATTTTAAGATTTATTTCAAAAACAATTAGGAACACTTTTTTACTGTTTTTTTAAAGTTTGTGTTAATTTGAATATTTTCAAAAACAGGATTTTGAAGAAGAAGGCAACTTTCAAATGTTTTGGAATGCACCCTGCCTCTCCACAACTTGAAGGCAAGCATTCTGAACCCTGGCATAATATTGTCATGTGTTGTTTGATACGGTTACAACACCCCTTGTCTCGGAGTTTTCCTTATTTTATGTGATGATTTGAACATACTCATAAGTGCATATTGATGATTCCGTGCTATTGGAATTTGATACGTTGTGATAGCAATCACCCTCGTATGCCTTTCATGCATATCGGAAGAAATCTGGGAAAGCCTCTATCTTGTGTAGACACGAGCTTGTCTCCGGTCTTCATCGAGACGGTTGTGTCTGATATGGCATAGTAAGGTATGATGAGTGGTGATTCTGTCTGTTGGTTGAAATATATTTGTTATGCTAATCATGCAGGGAATACTTGAACCCTCCTGAGTCGACTGTAGATCGAGTCTTGTTCCAATAACCCCCATACTTGTTTCGTACTACCACTTGTCCCTGCCATAGGTAGGGTACGGTTCAGTAAGTTGTCAACCCCTTTCTAGCACACACCATATAGAGAGGCCATGGTGGGAGATACCGGCTCCATCCGGTAGGCATGCCACCTGGTCCGGGGGCATGGGTGTTTCCGGTTTTAGCCGAGGGGGTAGCTCCCCTAGTTTGCGCGCGTTATAAATTTTGTGATCCCATGCTACTCGAGGTTGTAGCCTCCCCACTTAGAGTTTTGCTTAAGGAGTGTCGTGGGTGATTCCAGACACCGATAAGTCAGGCTGGTGTGTGCGGTTAGGTGTGTTTTCAATTAAAAGACCGTAGACGGAATTAGTCCCCACGGACTAAAGGAATCCATTACCCGTGGGTAAAGAGTACACCCTCTGCAAAGATTATATCTATTCGAATAGCCGTGTCCATGGTTAATGACTACAGTCTGGGTTAGGTCAAGTGTCGGTCTTCGAAGGAAAAACTGCTAAAACAGAACATGGATCATGGCTTGTGACTCATGATGATTATGCTTATTATTATTATGGACTAACCCTTTATATTATTTGAATTATTGAGTATCCCTGGGACGGTTCTACCTCCTGGATATTCACTGTGATTATTCTCTTATAAGCCCTTTATGTGGTGTCGCTCAGACGCCTGACTGTGGCCTGCTTGTCATTTAAATTACTTATAAGCCCTTTATGTGGTGTCGCACAGATGCCCGACTGTGGCATGTTTGTTATTGATTTACTTTATAAGCCCTTTATGTGGTGTCGCACAGACGCCTGACTGTGGCATGTTTGTTATTTATTTACTTTATAAGCCCTTTATGCGGTGTCGCACAGACGCCCGACTGTGGCATGTTTGTTATTGATTTACTTTATAAGCCCTTTATGTGGTGTCGCACAGACGCCCGACAGTGGCATGTTTGTTATTTATTTACTTTATAAGCCCTTTATGTGGTGTCATTATCCTTTTGAGGCGTCGCTTCAGACACCCGAACGGTCCATTTTATTTCTACTCCATTATTGCATATTCATGTTGTGTATAAATAAACTGCGTGCATGCATCAAGGATTTTATTTTGTGACTGACGTTGTGATCATAGAATATTTTAGAGCATGATTATCGTTTGTATATTATACCTGTGTTCATAATGCTTGCGAGTACATTCAAAAGTACTCACTGGCTTGTCCCTGGCTATTGTCTTGGCCAGATTTCTTGCATGGAGAGGAGCATTGCGATGACAGCCCCGGAACCTATGCACTGGTGATAGTAGTCTCGCGAAGATAGGAGTTATCCAAGTCAGCTGTTCCTATGGCAAATGGAGTCCCACAGACGCTGATGAACCACAAACTACTTCCGCCATCAACCACTAGAAACCTTGTGTTGTACTCATTGGCCAGAATGGTCTTGTACTACATATTATGTACTTTGCTTGGAATTTCTGTATCAAGTTTGTGCCTCATCAGCTAACAGTAATCCTGGGGCTAGTGAGCACAAGGGCCATTTTCTGGGAAATTAATATCCCGAAAATCCGGTCCTGACATAAGCCATTTGAAGCGGTGATGGAAGTATCTGGAGTGAAAACAAGGTATTCAGAGCAGACAATGCTACCTGCTGAAGCAGACATCTTGCTGGTTACGGAGAGCTCCTCCGAGCAGGATTCAAAGAGTGATGACCAGTCCTATTTCCCCTTGAGGTCTATGCTCAAACTTGGCAGGGTTATATTACCCATGACATGCATGTTGTCTTGCATTGCTTAGTTTTTACATCATATATGGATTGCCATCTGCTTACTTGCTTACTATATAAATCATATGTTTGAATTATATCATGCCATCATGTTTACATAGTACATACACATCATCAATCTGAATTATGGCATGTTAACCCATTTAATAAAGACATCATATAGTTATATCATCTCATCCTGTTTAGTGTTTACAGTCATCATATTTTGAATTATGGCATTATATCCATGAATGTATGTGAATTATGGCATGCCAACATATTTGATAAACACATTATATAGTTATATCATGTCATCCTGTTTACATAGTCATCATATTTTGAACTATGTCTTTCCATATTTTTTAGTTAGCCATCATAATGTGAAATTGTGTCATGCTAACCTGTTTAGTTAGCCATCATATATGTGAAATTGTGTCATGCTATCCTATTCGGTTAGGCAACATAAATATTAATTATTTCATGCCCTCTTTTATTCCCCACTATCCATTGCACCTATCTATCATACAATGTCCATACTTTCAATTACTTTTCTTGTTTATCAGCCATTTGAATTGGAGAGGGTGATGGCAGTATCTGAGGGAGTAACAACACGGTCTTCAGAAAAGATAGTGCTACCAGTTGATGCATATAGAACCACGGTTGTACTTTCCCAAGGACTAGATCCACCACACATAACCCAGACTCTCACAGATTGTACCCCTACCCAGTTGGGCAGAGAACCAGCTACACCCCTTCTAACCCCAACCCCGGTAGATAGTAACCCAGTTCCAGTTGACACAACACCGTCTCCATCACAGATCACACAAACACGAGTAGTTAGTAAGGGAACTACAGTGCCCAAAGCACGAGGACCACCACTCCGAATCCCAGCTCAACGCTTAAAGGAGAAGAAGATTTGTTCTCAGGCCAGGTTCTTTAGCTATGGTTCATACTCCTTTGCTCTTGCATTACTGTACATACTCATACCAACTATTTTCAAATTTGAAGGATGGAATTGACACTCCAATGGCGCAACAGGTATGTTTTAAACCTGTTTCTTTAACTAGTTTGCTGTTGTAACCTGCTCTATGTTGATTTCAATTTCAATTGAATAAACAATTATGTTCTCATGTCATGCCCATTACAAGTGTTGTTATTGCTCTATAGTTTCCCACAGTTATATTCTGTCTATTCTGCTTTGTCTTGAACAAATATTATTTGAACTGTGTCTCTGTCTTGATTTGGCAACAAAAACTAGAATGATATAGACCATAAGGTGACCATGGTACATAGATAAATGTTTGTTTCATGTTGTTATCCTGTCCACTTTACAACTAAACTCATTTACCAAAATGAGTTTCATATACACCATGGCAAACCTGTGATGTGTCTGCTTGTTTCTCTTTTAGAATGCAGACAAAATATTGGAGAACAGTACCGCGTTATGCAATGGTAAATGAAGTAACGCATATAAGGTTCAAGATAGTGAGACATCCCTGTTGGTGTCCAAGAAAGCCGATAAAAACTATCTTGACGACAGTGAGAGAACCCAAAAGTCCTATCTTGATGTAGTGTTCGAGTTACTGGCCACTACTACTAGCACAAGATCTTCGAACTCGCTGCCCGAATCAGTTCGTCTTCTTGAGTCTCAACTTCAAGTTGAAACACATCGATCAGATGTGCTGTGACAGGAAGCTGAAGGACTGAGGAAGTCCCTACAGAATTCAGATGCATATTTTGTGGTGCAACAGCAAGCCCTGGAGGATTTAAGCACCAAACAAGGGAAAGTTAATATGCTTGCCAAGCATCTTGCCAGCATTATGGGTACCCAGGATATTGTTTCTTGAGATCTTCTGAAGTGGTTTCAGTTCTGGATTTGTTAAGCTGCGACGTTTATTTGCGCTGGTCGCCAACTTTGACAACTAGTGTATATGATATGCTGCTTTGTTCCCTATATTTGCACTGGTGGCAAACTTTGATGCCCAGTGGATGTAATATGTGTAATAGCTGTGATAGCCTAGCGTTAGTTGCTTGCTTATTTATTTCCTTGTTGTCTTGTTTATTTGTTTGCTTGTAGTCATTGCAGTTATTTTTCCACCGTTTGCTAGTGGCTGCAATAACCTATTTTTTAAAACTAGGCCACAATAACCATGGGTTAATATTTAATGTAGTAACACTTGGCCTTCTACGGGCCATAGAAATAGTGGGCCTTCTATAGGCCATAGAAACAATGAGCCTTCTACGGGCCGCAGAAACAATGGGCCTTCTACGGGCCGTAGAAACAATGGGCCTTCTACGGGTCGTGTCATCAATGGGCCTTATACAGGCCGTATTATTGATTGGCCAAACATGGGCCAATAACAGACCACATTATGGCCGTAAACGGGCTAGAGTTCGAATCATCCATTCATGGGCCGACCATAACGGGCCATCGTTAGTAGGACATATTTGATGAAGCTATGAAAACGGCCCAACGTATTAACCGACCAGAAACGGGCCGACTGTAACCACGGGCTGAATTTGGCCCACAAGCAGAAAATGACAGTAATGGGTCATAAGTAATCGAATGCTGGAAATGAGCCCAAGAGTAAATGGGCTCTGAGAAGGCCGAAAGATAACATGTGCTGGAAACGGCCCGATGGAATAACGGGCCGTTAATGGGTATAAAGTGATACACTGTTCATTACGGGCCAGTTTCACCACGGGCCTTTAATGGGTATAAAGTGATACACTATTCATTACAGGCCAGTTTCACCACGGGCCGTTAATGGGCCAAGAGTTACAAAGGGTCTCATATGGGCCGAAAGACGTCATGGGCCATACATGGGCCAGAAGAGAAAACGGGCTGGAATCATATTGGATGGCCCAGACGACGCTACTGGGCCTAATTCAGATAGGGCGTAACGGGCTTGGGTTAGCGAGCTGTAAATGGGCTATATGCAAACAGGCCATTAAAAGACTTTCCATGGGCCAGCCCGCCACCTTTTGACAAAGTCAAACGGGCTGGCCTTTTCACAGGAATGGGCCTCTGTTGGGCCATGCCACGTGTCGACGTATCATAGGCGGTGAGGGAGTCCTAGACTAGGGGGTGTCCAGACAGCCGGACTATCATCGTCCGCCGGACTCCAAGACTACGAAGATGCAAGATTGAAGACTCCGTCCTTTGTCCGGATGGGACTTTCCTTGGCGTGGAAGGCAAGCTTGGCAATACGGATATGTAGATCTCCTACCATTGTAACCGACTCTGTGTAACCCTAGCCCTCTCCGGTGTCTATATAAACCGGAGGGCTTTAGTCCGTAGGACACAACATACATTACAACAATCATACCATAGGCTAGCTTTAGGGTTTAGCCTCCTTGATCTCATGGTAGATCCACTCTTGTACTACCCATATCATCAATATTAATCAAGCAGGACGTAGGGTTTTACCTCCATCGAGAGGGCCCGAACCTGGGTAAAACATTGTGTCCCTTGTCTCCTGTTACCATCCGCCTAGACGCACAGTTCGGGACCCCCTACCCGAGATCCGCCGGTTTTGACACCGACATTGGTGCTTTCATTGAGAGTTCCTCTGTGTCGTCACCGATAGGCTCGATGGCATCTTCGACCAACAACGCTGTCCAGGGTGAGATTTTTCTCCCCGGACAGATCTTTGTATTCGGCGGTTTCGCACTGCGGGCTAATTCGCTTGGCCATCTGGAGCAGATCGAAAGCTACGCCCCTGGCCGTCAGGTCAGATTCGGAAGCCTAAACTTCACAGCCGACATCCGCGGGGACTTGATTCTCGACGGGCTCGAGCCACAACCAAGCGTGCCGCACTATTACGATGGGCATGATCTAGCTCTGTCACCGAACAGTGCCTTGGTGGCCGCACAACAATCCGCTCTGGCCCTTAGACCGGAGCCGATCGCCCAGATCGAGGACCGGTGGTTGGACACCGCCTCGGGGACTCCAACTTCCACGGCGATGGAGCCGAACACTACCCCTGTCCCTCGCGAAGCTCGTGACTCCGAGGTGCCGGACTCCTTGCCAGACTCCGGACCTCCCGCGCCCCTGCCAATCTAATCGGATTGGGCGCCGGTTATGGAATTCACTGCCATGGACATCTTCCAACACTCGCCCTTTGGCGACATCCTAAATTCACTAAAGCATCTCTCGCTATCCAGAGAGTCCAGGCCGGACTATGGCCAGGATGGTTGGGATACGGACGACGAAGAAATTCAGAACCCACCCACCACCCACTTTGTAGCCACTGTCGACGATCTAACCGACATGCTAGACTATGACTCCGAAGACATCGACGCTATGGACGACGATGCCGGAGATGAACAGGAACCAGCGCCTACAGGGCACTGGAAGACCACCTCGTCATATGACATATACATGGTGGACACCCCAAAAGACGGGGACGACAAAGAAGCAGCGTAGGCAGATACTTTAAAGAAGCAGCCCAAACGCCGGCGTCAGCGGCGCCACTCTAAATCCCGCCACAGCAAGAATGGAGATTCCGGCACAGGAGATAATAATACCCCAGAGAGTGCCGAAGATAATCCCCTCCAGCAAGACTCAGTGCAGGAGGATGCAGAAGCAAGCCCTCATGAGAGGGCGGCAGACGAAGATGTCGAGGATCATAACTATATGCCTCCCTCCGAGGACGAGGCAAGCCTCAACGACAACGAATTCGTCGTGCCCGAGGATCCCGTCGAACAAGAGCGTTTCAAACGCAGGCTTATCGCCACGGAAAATAGCCTATAGAAAAAGCAGCAACAGCTTCAAGCTGATCAGGACCTGCTGGCCGATCGATGGACCGAGGTCCTCGCGGCCGAAGAGTATAAACTCGAACGCCCCTCCAAAAGCTACCCAAGACGCAAGTTGCTCCCCTGACTAGAGGAGGAAGCATACATACCTTCATCTCCAGCGCACGATACGGTAGACCGACCACCACGTGGTCGCGACAAAGAGGCATCCAGGCCCTCAACCAACACCGTACCCCGGCATCGCTCCAAAAGTACGAACCCAAAAGGGAACGCCCGGACTTGCGGGACGTATTGGAGGACAAAGCAAGGCAATCCAGATCCATCTACGGATCACGAGGGCGCCCCACGACCCACGACGAATACCGTCGCGCCGGATACAATAACCCCGGCTAGGCCGAACATAGTAGACAACGCTCTTTCGAGCTGCGTCATGATATTGCTCAATACAGAGGCGCCGCACACCCACTATGCTTCACTGACGAAGTAATGGATCATCAAATCCCTGAAGGGTTTAAACCCATAAACATCGAATCCTACGATGGCACAACAGACCCCGCGGTTTGGATCGAAGATTATCTTCTTCACATCCATATGGCCCGCGGCAACGATCTCCATGCCATCAAGTATCTCCCACTCAAGCTTAAAGGACCAGCTCGGCATTGGCTCAATAGCTTGCCCGCAGAGTCAATTGGGTGTTGGGAAGACCTAGAAGCCGCATTCCTCGACAACTTCCAGGGCACCTATGTGCGGCCACCAGATGCCGATGACCTCAGCCACATAATTCAGCAGCCAGACGAATCGGCCAGACAATTCTGGACACGGTTCTTGACAAAGAAAAACCAAATCGTCGATTGTCCGGATGCAGAGGCCCTTGCAGCCTTCAAACATAACATCCGCGACGAGTGGCTAGCCCGGCACCAGGGACAGGAAAAGCCGAAATCCATGGCAGCCCTCACATCATTAATGACCCGCTTTTGCGCGGGAGAGGATAGCTGGCTAGCTCGCAGCAACAACCTCCGTAAAAAATTTGGCAGTCCGGATACTAAGGACAACAATGGTAGGTCACGTCGAAGTAAAAATAAACTCCGCATTAACGGCGATGACTAGGAGGATACGGCAGTAAACGCCGGATTCCGAGGCTCTAAACCCGGTCAGCGGAAGAAGCCATTCAAAAGAACCACTCCGGGTCCATCCAATTTGGACAGAATACTCGACCGCTTATGCCAGATACACGGCACCCCTGAAAAGCCAGCTAATCACACCAACAGAGATTGCTGGGTGTTCAAGCAGGCAGGCAAGTTAATTGCCGAAAACAATGACAAGGGGCTAAACAGCGACGACGAGGAGGAGACCCGACCGCCGAACAATAGAGGACAGAAGGGTTTCCCCCCACAAGTGCGGACGGTGAACATGATTTACGCAACCCATATACCCAAGAGGGAGAGGAAGCGTGCACTAAGGGACGTCTATGCGATGGAGCCAGTCGCCCCGAAGTTCAATCCATGGTCCTCTTGTCCGATCACTTTTGATCGAAGAGACCATCCGACCAGCATACGCCATGGCGGATTCGCCGCATTGGTTTTAGACCCAATCGTCGATGGATTCCACCTCACGAGAGTCCTGATGGACGGCGGTAGTAGCCTGAACCTGCTTTATCAGGATACAGTGCGCAAGATGGGCATAGACCCTTCAAGGATTAAACCTACAAAGACAACCTTTAAATGTGTCATACCAGGTGTGGAAGCCAACTGTACAGGCTCAGTCACACTGGAAGTGGTCTTCAAATCCCCGGACAATTTCCGAAGCGAGGAGTTAATCTTCGACATAGTCCCGTTTCGCAGCGGCTATCACGCTCTGCTCGGATGAACCGCGTTTGCAAAGTTCAACGCGGTGCCGCATTATGCATACCTCAAGCTCAAGATGCCAGGCCCTCGTGGAGCCATCACGGTCAACGGAAATACGGAACGCTCCCTCCGAACGGAGGAACATACAGCGGCTCTCGCGGCAGAAGTACATAGTAGCCTTTCAAGGCAAATTTCGAGTCCGGCCGTTAAATGGCCGGATACAGCAAAACACGCCCGAAGCAATACCAACCAAGACCACCTGGCACGATCAGAGCACGCGTAGCAATGCGGCCCTGACCCCCGCCCTCGCATGATTGCAAAAACAACCCTCCGCGTACATCATTACACCTTGGAGATACCATGGGTGCAGGGGAAGGGGCACGATCACAATGGACCCAGAGTGCGGCTCGACCACACCAGGGGCTCGCAAGCGTGCCCCCTTTTTATTATTATTATTTTCCTTCTTTGTATACACAGGACTCCGTTAACCAGAGGCCCTGTCCGGCGGTGAACCTGTCGAACTCATGATGCAACAGCCAGGGAAGAAAGAAGGCTGCGATGAACACTTAGGTGGTCTCAGTTACAAGCATTAAATTCGATTATATACACCAAGTCCGCAGCTCACCCCTGGAGGGGGACATGTTTAATCAGTCCAAATCCCTTGCTTACCGCACTATTTGTATCAGTCCGCACTCATTGCAGATTTCCTTTAATAAATAATGCATCACTTTTTGACTACAGTTACATTACTTTTTATATATATGTTCATTACATGACATCTTGCACCCGTATATTTTGGTACGGCCTAATACACCAGGGGCTTATGTTCCCCACGTTATGGTGTGATAAGTCCAAACACTTCCATAAGTGCGGCACCCCGAACTTATAGCATTATATGAATCGGCTCCGAATCATGTCTCGGGTCAATAGTTGGGTTTGCCCGGCTCCCATGTTTTGATGCCTTACGTTCTGTTCTGTCGGCTAAGGTGGCACTGGGAGAACCACTGCGATTACGCCCCGGTTGATCCGGGCGAGCGCCTCAGTGGAGAAAGCTAAAACTGACCGGCATGATAAGGCGAGAGACTGGTCGCTGTTCGAGAGGTCTTTTCGGGTCCTTAAAGACTCACGCCGCTTCGAGCGAAGTTCCGGACAATGTCCGACGAAGGCGTGGATAGCGCCCCGGATTCGGTCTTCCGAATACCAGGGGCTTCGCCGAAATTTAAAATTATAGAATTCTATGGCTAAGTGAGAGTGTTCAAGCATTATAAGTCCGGTTGCCTTGTTCGTTGTGTTGAGCGCCTCCCTAGATGGACCCAACAATGGGAACAAGAGTGCTCAAGTTTATCCCGAACACCCCAGCACTCGCGGCTTGGGGGCTGAAGCCAACGACTTGCCATCTCTCATATTTCATAAACGGCCGCACAGAAGGTAATATTTTAAATTAAACAAGCGTTGCTTAAGGCGCACATGAACAAAGTTTTCAGCGCACAGGATAATACATAGCGAGTTTACTCAAAAATTATGTCTCTGGGGCACTCATCCGCAATATCGCGGGCTCCCTTCAGGACAGTCTTATAATACATTTCGAGCGTGCGATACTCCTTGCCCGGTGGCGGTGGGTCAGTGAGAAGCTTCTCCGCATCCAGCCTGCCCCAATGCACCTTTGTGCGGGCAAGGGCCCGACGAGCACCTTGAATACAGGCGGAGCGCTTGATGACCTCCACCCAGGGGCACGCATCCACCAGCCGCCGCACGAAGCCGAAGTAGCTCCCAGGCATGGCCTGTCCAGGCCATAGCCGGACTATAAGGCTCTTCATGGCCTCCTCAACTACCTTGTGGAGTTCGACCACCTGCTTCAACTGGTCGCTTGGGGGCACCGGATGGCCGGCCTCAGCGTACTGAGACCAGAAGACCTTCTCCGTTGAGCTCCCCTCCTCGCCACGGTAGAATGCGGCGGCATCGGATACGCTGCGCGGCAGATCTGCAAACGCCCCTGGAGAGCTCCGAATGCGGGTAAGTGTCAGGTAGTTTACATTAACATGCTTGCTTTGCATGAAAAATGCCTTACCGGCCGCTATCTTCTTTAAATCTTCAATCTCCTGAAGGGCCTTACGGGCCTCGGCCTTGGCGGACTTGGCACTTTCGAGAGCCGAGGCAAGCTCGGACTCTCGAGTCTTGGAGTCACGCTCCAAGCTCTCATGCTTCTCCATGAGAGCCCGGAGCTCTTGCCGTACTTCCGCCACCTGTGCCTCCTGCTTTTCTCGCTCTGCCCGTTCTGCGGCTGCACTGCGTTCGGCCGCGGACACAGCTTCCTTCAGGGCTGCCACCTCGTTCGTGGCCCCTGCAATGCTCATACTATCCTTGTTAATCTTATGGCAACCTAAATCCTTTTCTGTAAGGTAACTATTCAAAGTGGTGTTACTCACCTTCTTTGTCCTCGAGCCGCTTCTTGGCATGGACGAGCTCTTGATCGGACCGCTCGAAATCCTGCTTCAACACACTGACCTCCGTAGTCAATGCGGCAGAGGTCAGCAGCGCAGCCTGCAAACCAATATTGACATATTTTAAGCAACCCTGCATATATCTTCTTAGATCCTCAGTCCGGCTTTTCTTTCCGAACACCAAACTGAGCATCAGGGGCTACTGTCTATGCGGTATTACATTACATAATTATAACTTCTTAGCTCAAAGCTTGTTAGAAGGCTGCTGCAAGCTTCGGTCAGCCCGCTCTTGGTGAGCTGAACCTTCTGAATCACCGCACTCATGATAGTGCGGTGTTCCTCCTCGATGGAAGCACCTTTGAGCGCCTCCAGCAAGTTGTCCGGTGCCTCCGATTGGACGGAGGCCGGCGGCATCACAGTCTTGCCCCTCTTGCGAAGGGGCCGCCTGCCGGACTCTAGAACCGTTGCAGGTTCCGATGTAGAGTCCGGCGCAAAGTACGGGAGGCTGCCTGGCAGCGCCTCCGGAGCCTCCTCCCGATGGGTCCCTCTCTGGGATCCCACCTCGGCGTCCTTGTCGGCGCAGGGGGTAGAGGCAGTCGGAAGTGAATCCACATCCGACGGGGCGAACGACCCACTCGATGAAGCGGGGAGATCATCATCGGCCGGACTGCGGACAGTATGCGGCGTTAGTAGGACACTATGTGACACAAAAGAAATTGCATATCAGGGATCCGGATACTTACGATCTCGCCGGAGGCCTGGACCTTGAAGGCCACTCCTCCTCGCCAATGTTGATGTTGGCAGAGCTGTCCGGGGGAATAGTCCTTCCCCTCTTGGACCCTTCGGCCTCCCCTATCGGGGAAGCCTTCCTCTTCTTCTCTCCCTCCTCTGGGAGAGAGTCTTCTTCCTCCTCCTCATCTTCGGGGGAGGATTCCACCTCGTCGTCGGACACCTGATTACGGGAACTCTTTCGAGTCCCCGTGGCCACCTTCTTGGCCTTCTTCTCCGGCACCACGTGCGGTGCCGGAACCAGCAGCCCCGCTAGATGGGCGTGCGCTGGGTCTTCTGGCATGGGAGCCGGACAGATGAGCTGCTCGGCCTTCTCCATCCATTCCTATCAAAGGAAAGGAGAGATTAGAACTCTCTTAGAATCAATCTATGCACCGCAAGTGTCCCGTAAAGGGGTTGAATCACTTACCTCGTCGGCTGGATGCTGCGAGCGAAATCCGCGATCTTCCGTCGCGGATGCGGGGGCTTCGGCGCCCTTAAACAACACCCTCCAGTCGCCTTCGTATGTCGTGTCGAAGAGCCCGCTTAGCGCCCGGTGCTGTTTCGGAATGAACTCCCACAGATTGAATGCCCGTTCTTGGCATGGGAGAATCCGGCGGATGAGCATGACTTCGACCACGTCGACGAGCCTGAGCTGATTGTTCACCAGCTTCTGGATACAGGCTCGGAGTCCCGTCAGCTCCTTCGGATTGCCCCACAACAAGCCCTTCTCTTTCCAGGAGATGAGCTGCGTGGGGATACCAGATCTAAACTCGGGGGCCGCCGCCCATGTGGGCTCGCGCGGCTCGGTGATGTAGAACAACCCCGATTGCCACCCCTTGACGGAGTCCACGAAGGCCCCTTCAAGCCAAAGGACGTTGGGCAACTTGCCCAACATGGCGCCTCCGCATTCCGCTTGCGTGCCCTTCACAACCTTCGGCTTGACGTTGAAGGTCTTGAGCCACAGGCCGAAGTGGGGCCGGATGCAGAGGAAGGCCTCGCACACGACGATAAACGCCGAGATGTTGAGGATGAAGTTCGGCGCTAGATCATGGAAATCCAGGCCGTAGTAAAAAATGAGCCCCCGGACGAATGCGTGGAGTGGAAAGCCCAGTCCGCGGAGGAAATGGGGGAGGAAAACAACCCTCTCATGGGGCCCGGGGGTGGGGATGAGCTGCCCCTCGTCGGGCAGCCGATGCGCGATGTCGCTGGAAAGGTATCCGGCGCTGCGCAGCTTGGTGATGTGCTCCTCCTTAACGGTGGAGGCCAACCATTTGCCTCCCGCTCCGGACATGATCGGAGAAGGTCGAGGCAAGATGCGCGAGCTTGGGCGTTGGAGCTTGAGTGCACGGAGATGGATAAGCAAAGGAGGAAGAAGGCGTAGGTGAGAAGGTAAATCCTTATCCCTTATATATAGGCGGACGGAGACTATGCGTCCCCCACCAGCCTGGTAAAACTCGCTTATCTCCCAAGCGCCACCATCAATGGCGCGGTTGGGTTACCCACGTCCGTATTGATGAGAATCCCGGAATAAGGGGAACACGATCTCTGCTTCGACAGGACGTGCCAAGGAAACCGCTTCGCTAAACGTGCTGAGGTGGTATAATAAAAAACGATTCAAATAAATGCTTGCTAGCAGTGTGATGTCATGCCGCATAATACGTCAGCAGATTGGACTGGTGTACATTTTATTCTCTCTACGGTGGAATGTGGAATTTATTTTGCAGAGCCGGACACTATCCTAGTGTTCATGATCTTCTCTGGATTATTCAAGGGAGGAACCCGCCTTGCAATGTCGAACATTATGCGCACCGGACTTATCGTCATTGAAGCCTGGTTCAGGGGCTACTGAGGGAGTCCTGGACTAGGGGGTGTCCGGACAGCCAGACTATCATCATCCGCCGGACTCCAAGACTACGAAGATGCAAGATTGAAGACTCCGTCCTGTGTCCGGATGGGTCTTTCCTTGGCGTGGAAGGCAAGCTTGGCAATACGGATATGTAGATCTCCTACCATTGTAACCGACTCTGTGTAACCCTAGCCCTCTCCGGTGTCTATATAAACCGGAGGGCTTTAGTCCGTAGGACACAACATACATTACAACAATCATACCATAGGCTAGCTTTAGGGTTTAGCCTCCTTGATCTCGTGGTAGATCCACTCTTGTACTACCCATATCATCAATATTAATCAAGCAGGACGTAGGGTTTTACCTCCATCGAGAGGGCCCGAACCTGGGTAAAACATCGTGTCCCTTGTCTCCTGTTACCATCCGCCTAGACGCACAGTTCGGGACCCCCTACCCGAGATCCACCGGTTTTGACACCGACACCACCCACCACCCACTTTGTAGCCACTGTCGACGATCTAACCGACATGCTAGACTATGACTCCGAAGACATCGACGCTATGGACGACGATGCCGGAGACGAACAGGAACCAGCGCCTACAGGGCACTGGAAGACCACCTCGTCATATGACATATACATGGTGGACACCCCAAAAGACGGGGACGGCGAAGAAGCAGCGCAGGCAGATTCTTTAAAGAAGTAGCCCAAACGCCAGCGTCAGCAGCGCCGCTCTAAATCCCGCCACAGCAAGAATGGAGATTCCGGCACAGGAGATAATAATACCCCAGAGAGTGCCGAAGATAATCCCCTCCAGCAAGACTCAGCGCAGGAGGATGCAGAAGCAAGCCCTCATGAGAGGGCGGCAGACGAAGAGGTCGAGGATCATAACTATATGCCTCCCTCCGAGGACGAGGCAAGCCTCAGCGACGACGAATTCGTCATGCCCGAGGATCCCGTCGAACAAGAGCGTTTCAAACGCAGGCTTATCGCCACGGCAAATAGCCTACAGAAAAAGCAGCAACAGCTTCAAGCTGATCAGGACCTGCTGGCCGATCGATGGACCGAGGTCCTCGCGGCCGAAGAGTATAAACTCGAACGCCCCTCCAAAAGCTACCCAAGACGCAAGTTGCTCCCCCGACTAGAGGATGAAGCGTACATACCTTCATCACCAGCGCACGATACGGCAGACCGACCACCACGTGGTCGCGACAGAGAGGCATCCAGGCCCTCAACCAACACCGTACCCCGACATCGCTCCAAAAGTACGAAGCCAAAAGGGAACGCGCCGGACTTGCGGGACATATTGGAGGACAAAGCAAGGAAATCCAGATCCATCTACGGATCACGAGGGCGCCCCACGACCCGCGACGAATACCGTCACGCCGGATACAACAACCCCGGCCGGGCCGAACATAGCAGACAACGCTCTTTCGAGCTGCGTCGTGATATTGCTCAATACAGAGGCGCCGCACACCCGCTATGCTTCACTGACGAAGTAATGGATCATCAAATCCCTGAAGGGTTTAAACCCGTAAACATCGAATCCGACGATGGCACAACAGACCCCGCGGTTTGGATCGAAGATTATCTTCTTCACATCCATATGGCCCGCGGCGACGATCTCCATGCCATCAAGTATCTCCCACTCAAGCTTAAAGGACCAGCTCGGCATTGGCTCAATAGCTTGCCCGCAGAGTCAATTGGGTGTTGGGAAGACCTGGAAGCCGCATTGCTCAACAACTTCCAGGGCACCTATGTGCGGCCACCAGATGCCGATGACCTCAGCCACATAATTTAGTAGCCAGACGACTCGGCCAGACAATTCTGGACACGGTTCTTGACAAAGGAAAACCAAATCGTCGATTGTCCGGATGCAGAGGCCCTTGCAGCCATCAAACATAACATCCGCGACGAGTGGCTAGCCCGGCACCTGGGACAGGAAAAGCCGAAATCCATGGCAGCCCTCACATCATTAATGACCCGCTTTTGCGCGGGAGAGGATAGCTGGCTAGCTCGCAGCAACAACCTCCGTAAAAATTCTGGCAGTCCGGATACTAAGGACAACAATGGCAGGTCATGTCGAAGTAAAAATAAATGCCGCATTAACGGCGATGACAAGGAGGATACGGCAGTAAACGCCGGATTCCGAGGCTCTAAACCCGGTCAGCGGAAGAAGCCATTCAAGAGAACCACTCCGGGTCCGTCCAATTTGGACAGAATACTCGACCGCTTATGCTAGATACACGGCACCCCTGAAAAGCCAGCTAATCACACCAACAGAGATTGCTGGGTGTTCAAGCAGGCAGGCAAGTTAATTGCCGAAAACAATGACAAGGGGCTAAACAGCGACGACGAGGAGGAGACCCGACCGCCGAATAATAGAGGACAGAAGGGTTTCCCCCCACAAGTGCGGACGGTGAACATGATTTACGCAACCCATATACCCAAGAGGGAGAGGAAGCATGCACTAAGGGACGTCTATGCGATGGAGCCAGTCGCCCCGAAATTCAATCCATGGTCCTCTTGTCCGATCACTATCGACCGAAGAGACCACCCGACCAGCATACGCCATGGCGGATTTACCGCATTGGTTTTGGACCCAATCGTTGATGGATTTCACCTCACGAGAGTCCTGATGGACGGCGGTAGTAGCCTGAACCTGCTTTATCAGGATACAGTGTGCAAGATGGGCATAGACCTGTCAAGGATTAAACCTACAAAGACAACCTTTAAAGGTGTCATACCAGGTGTGGAAGCCAACTGTACAGGCTCAGTCACACTGGAAGTGGCCTTCGGATCCCCGGACAATTTCCGGAGCGAGGAGTTAATCTTCGACATAGTCCCGTTTCGCAGCGGCTATCACGCTCTGCTCGGACGAACCGCGTTTGCAAAGTTCAACGCGGTGCCGCATTATGCATACCTCAATCTCAAGATGCCAGGCCCTCGTGGAGTCATCACGGTCAACGGAAATACGGAACGCTCCCTCCGAACGGAGGAACATACAGCGGCTCTCGCGGCAGAAGTACAGAGCAGCCTTTCAAGGCAAATTTCGAGTCCGGCCGTTAAACGGCCGGATACAGCAAAACACGCCCGAAGCAATACCAACCAAGACCACCTGGCACGATCAGAGCACGCGTAGCAATGCGGCCCTGACCCCCGCCCTCGCATGATTGCAAAAACAACCCTCCACGTACATCATTACGCCTTGGAGATACCATGGGCGCAGGGGAAGGGGCAAGATCACAATGGACCCAGAGTGCGGCTCGACCACACCAGGGGTTCGCAAGCGTGCCCCCTTATTATTATTATTATTTTCCTTCTTTGTATACACGGGACTCTATTAACTAGAGGCCCTGTCCGGCGGTGAACCTGCCGAACTCATGATGCAACAGCCAGGGAAGAAAGAAGGCTGCCACGAACACTCAAGTGGTCTCAATTACGAGCATTAAATTCGATTATATACACCAAGTCCGCAGCTCACCCCTGGAGGGGGACATGTTTAATCAGTCCAAATCCCTTGCTTACCGCACTATTTGTATCAGTCCACACTCATTGCAGATTTCCTTTAATAAATAATGCAGCACTTTTTGAATGCAGTTACATTACTCTTTATATATATGTTCATTACATGACATCTTGCACCCGTATATTTTGGTACGGCCTAATACACCAGGGGCTTATGTTCCCCACGTTATGGTGTGATAAGTCCGAACACTTCCATAAGTGCGGCACCCCGAACTTATAGCATTATACGAATCGGCTCCGAATCATGTCTTGGGTCAATAGTTGGGTTTGCCCGGCTTCCACGTTTTGGTGCCTTACGTTCCGTTCTGTTGGCTAAGGTGGCACTGGGAGAACCACTGCGATTGCGCCCCGGTTGAGCCGGGCGAGCGCCTCAGTGGAGAAAGCTAAAACTGACCGGCATGATAAGGCGAGAGACTGGTCGCTGTTCGAGAGGTCTTTTCTGGTCCTTAAAGACTCACGCCGCTTCGAGCGAAGTTCCGGACAATGTCCGACGAAGGCGTGGATAGCGCCCCAGATTCGGTCTTCCGAATACCAGGGGCTTCGCCGAAATTTAAAATTATAGAATTCTATGGCTAAGTGAGAGTGTTCAAGCATTATAAGTCCGGTAGCCTTGTTCGTTGTGTTGAGAGCCTCCCTAGATGGACCCAAAAATGGGAACAAGAGTGCTCAAGTTTATCCCGAACACCCCAGCACTCGCGGCTTGGGGGCTGAAGCCAACGACTTGCCATCTCTCAGATTTCATAAAACGGCCGCACAGAAGGTAATATTTTAAATTAAACAAGCGTTGCTTAAGGCGCACATGAACAAAGTTTTCAGCGCACAAGATAATACATAGCGAGTTTACTCAAAAATTACATCTCTGGGGCACTCATCCGCAATATCACGGGCTCCCTTCAGGACAGTCTTATAATACATTTCGGGCGTGCGATACTCCTTGCCCGGTGGTGGTGGGTCAGTGAGAAGCTTCTCCGCATCCAGCCTACCCCAATGCACCTTTGTGCGGGCAAGGGCCCGACGAGCACCTTCAATACAGGCGGAGCGCTTGATGACCTCCACCCAGGGGCACGCATCCACCAGCCGCCGCACGAGGCCGAAGTAGCTCCCAGGCATGGCCTGTCCAGGCCACAGCCGGACTATAAGGCCCTTCATGGCCTCCTCAGCTACCTTGTGGAGTTCGACCAGCTGCTTCAACTGGTCGCTTGGGGGCACCGGATGGCTGGCCTCAGCGTACTGAGACCAGAAGACCTTCTCCGTTGAGCTCCCCTCCTCGCCACGGTAGAATGTGGCGGCATCGGATACGCTGCACGGCAGATCTGCAAACGCCCCTGGAGAGCTTCGAATGTGGGTAAGTGTCAGGTAGTTTACATTAACATGCTTGGTTTGCATGAAAAATGCCTTACCCGCCGCTATCTTCTTTAAATCTTCAATCTCCTGAAGGGCCTTACGGGCCTCGGCCTTGGTGGACTTGGTACTTTCGAGAGCCGAGGCAAGCTCGGACTCTCGAGTCTTGGAGTCACGCTCCAAGCTCTCATGCTTCTCCATGAGAGCCCGGAGCTCTTGCCGTACTTCCGCCACCTGTGCCTCCTGCTTTTCTCGCTCTGCCCGTTCTGCGGCTGCACTGCGTTCGGCCGCGGACACAGCTTCCTTCAGGGCTGCCACCTCGTTCGTGGCCCCTGCAATGCTCATACTATCCTTGTTAATTTTATGGCAACCTAAATCCTTTTCTGTAAGGTAACTATTCAAAGTGGTGTTACTCACCTTCTTTGTCCTCGAGCCGCTTCTTGGCATGGCCGAGCTCTTGCTCGGACCGCTCGAGATCCTGCTTCAACACACTGACCTCCGCAGTCAATGTGGCAGAGGTCAGCAGCGCAGCCTGCAAACCCATATTGACATATTTTAAGCAACCCTATGTATATCTTCTTAGATCCTTAGTCCGGCTTTTCTTTCCGAACACCAAACCGAGCATCAGGGGCTACTGTCTATGCGGTATTACATTACATAATTATAACTTCTTACCTCAAAGCCTGTTAGAAGGCTGCTGCAAGCTTCAGTCAGCCCGCTCTTGGCGAGCTGAACCTTCTGAATCACTGCACTCATGATAGTGTGGTGTTCCTCCTCGATGGAAGCGCCTCTGAGCGCCTCCAGCAAGTTGTCCGGCGCCTCCGGTTGGACGGAGGCCGCCGGCGTCACAGTCTTGCCCCTCTTGCGAAGGGGCCGCCTGCCGGACTCTGGAACCGTTGCAGGTTCCGTTGTAGAGTCCGGCGCAAAGTCCGGGAGGCTTCCTGGCGGCGCCTCCGGAGACTCCTCCTGATGGGTCCCTCTCTGGGATCCCACCTCGGCGTCCTCGTCGGCGCGGGGGGTAGAGGCAGTCGGAAGTGAATCCACATCCGACGGGGCCAACGACCCGCTCGATGAAGCGGGGAGATCATCATCGGCCGGACTATGGACAGTATGCGGCATTAGTAAGACACTATGTGACACAAAAGAAATTGCATATCAGGGATCCGGATACTTACGATCTCGCCGGAGGCTTGGCCCTTGAAGGCAGAGCTGTCCGGGGGAATAGTCCTTCCCCTCTTGGACCCTTCGGCCTCCCCTATCGGGGAAGCCTTCCTCTTCTTCTCTCCCTCCTCTGGGAGAGAGTCTCCTTCCTCCTCCTCGTCTTCGGGGGAGGATTCCGCCTCGTCGTCGGACACCTGATTACGGGAACTCTTTCGAGTCCCCGTGGCCACCTTCTTGGCCTTCTTCTCCGGCACCACGTGCGATGCCGGAACCAGCAGCCCCGCTAGACGGGCGTCCACTGGGTCTTCTGGCATGGGAGCCGGACAGATGCGCTGCTTGGCCTTCTCCATCCATTCCTGCCAAAGGAAAGGAGAGATTAGAACTCTCTTAGAATCAATCTATGCACCACAAGTGTCCCGTAAAGGGGTTGAATCACTTACCTCATCGGCTGGATGCTGCGAGCAAAATCCGCGATCTTTCGTCGCGGATGCAGGGGCTTCGGCGCCCTTAAATAGCACCCTCCAGGCGCCTTCGTGCATCGTGTCGAAGAGCCCGCTTAGCGCCCGGTGCTGTTTCAGATTGAACTCCCACAGATTGAATGCCCGTTCTTGCCATGGGAGAATCCGGCGGATGAGCATGACTTGGACCACGTCGACGAGCCTGAGCTGATTGTTCACCAGCTTCTGGATACAGGCTCGGAGTCCCGTCAGCTCCTTCGGATTGCCCCACAACAAGCCCTTCTCTTTCCAGGAGGTGAGCTGCGTGGGGATACCAGATCTAAACTTGGGGGCCGCCGCCCATGTGGGCTCGCGCGGCTCGGTGATGTAGAACCACCCCGATTTCCACCCCTTGACGGAGTCCACAAAGGCCCCTTCGAGCCAAAGGACGTTGGGCAACTTGCCCAACATGGCGCCTCCGCATTCCGCTTGCGTGCCCTTCACAACCTTCGGCTTGACGTTGAAGGTCTTGAGCCACAGGCCGAAGTGAGGCCGGATGCAGAGGAAGGCCTCGCACACGACGATAAACGCCGAGATGTTGAGGATGAAGTTCGGCACCAGATCGTGGAAATCCAGGCCGTAGTAAAACATGAGCCCCCGGACGAATGGGTGGAGTGGAAAGCCCAGTCCACGGAGGAAATGGGGGAGGAAAACAACCCTCTCATGGGGCCCGGGGGTGGGGATGAGCTGCCCCTCATCAGGCAGCCGATGCGCGATGTCGCTGGAAAGGTATCCGGCGCTGCGCAGCTTAGCGACGTGCTCCTCCTTAACGGTGGAGGCCAACCATTTGCCTCCCGCTCCGGACATGATCGGAGAAGGTCGAGGCGAGATGCGCGAGCTTGGGCGTTGGAGCTTGAGTGCGCGGAGATGGATAAGCAAAGGAGGAAGAAGGCGTAGGTGAGAAGGTAAATCCTTATCCCTTATATATAGGCGGACGGAGACTATGCGTCCCCCACCAGCCTGGTAAAACTTGCTTATCTCCCAAGCGCCACCATCAATGGCGCAGTTGGGTTACCCACGTCCGTATTGATGAGAATCCCGGAATAAGGGGAACACGATCTCTGCTTCGACAGGACGTGCCAAGGAAACCGCTTCGCTAAACGTGCTGAGGTGGTATAATGAAAAACGATTCAAATAAAGGCTTGGTAGCGGTGTGATGTCATGCCGCATAATACGTCAGCAGATTGGACTGGTGTACATTTTATTCTCTCTACGGTGGAATGTGGAATTTATTTTGCAGAGCCGGACACTATCCTGGTGTTCATGATCTTCTCTGGATTATTCAAGGGAGGAACCCGCCTTGCAATGCTGAACACTATGCGCGCTGGACTTATCGTCATTGAAGCCTGGTTCAGGGGCTACTGAGGGAGTCATGGACTAGGGGGTGTCCGGACAGCCGGACTATCATCGTCCACCGGACTCCAAGACTACGAAGATGCAAGATTGAAGACTCCGTCCCGTGTCCGGATGGGACTTTCCTTGGCGTGGAAGGCAAGCTTGGCAATACGGATATGTAGATCTCCTACCATTGTAACCGACTCTGTGTAACCCAAGCCCTCTCCGGTGTCTATATAAACCGCAGGGCTTTAGTCCGTAGGACACAACATACATTACAACAATCATACCATAGGCTAGCTTTAGGGTTTAGCCTCCTTGATCTCGTGGTAGATCCACTCTTGTACTACCCATATCATCAATATTAATCAAGCAGGATGTAGGGTTTTACCTCCATCGAGAGGGCCCGAACCTGGGTAAAACATCGTGTCCCTTGTCTCCTGTTACCATCCGCCTAGATGCACAGCTCAGGACCCCCTACCCGAGATCCGCCGGTTTTGACACCGACAGGCGCCTTTTGTCCAATGAGTGGATGACATCTATCCCAACGATGCGATGACACGTGTTTCCTCCAGCCAATGATGATTTTACACATGGAAAATACCCATTGGTTGGGGTTGTTAACGGGTTACTGGATCCAAAACCCGACCCGATAGCTTAACGGCGTTCGGTTAGGGTAGATGCCACGTGTTGGTCACCCTTGATGAAAGCACTTCTGTGACGCGCGATTTATTGTCATGGAAGTGGACACTTCCGTGATGATAATTTTGGTAATGCCATGGAACACTTCTATGACAGCACAAGTATGACTATCTTGATTCTGTCATAAAATCGTCATGGATGTACATGCATGACAAAAAACGGGACCTACTGTGATAAACACGTATCATCACGGAAGTGTATTTTTTGTAGTGAACTCAAATATATTCATGAAAACATAATAGGTTCAGATCTGAAATCATGGCACTCGGGCCCTGGTGACAAGCATTAGGCATAGCAAAGTCATAGCAACATCAATCTCAGAACATAGTGGATACTAGGGATCAAACCCTAACAAAAACTAACTTGATTACATGGTAAATCCCATCCAACCCATCACCGTCCAGCAAGCCTATGATGGAATTACTCACTCACATCGGTGAGCATCATGAAATTGGTGATGGAGGATGGTTGATGATGACGACGGCAATGAATCCCCCTCTCCGGAGCCCTGAACAGACTCCAGATCAGCCCTCCCGAGAGAGATTAGGGCTTGGCGATGGCTCCGTATCGTAAAATGCGATGAAACTTTCTCTCTGATTTTTTTCCACGAAAACAAATATATAGAGTTGGAGTTGAGGTCGGTGGAGCTCCAGGGGGCCCACGAGGTAGGGGGGCACGCCTAATGGGAGGGGGCGCCCCCCCACCCTCGTGGACAGGGTGTGGGCCCCCTGGCCTTGATTCTTTCGCCAGTATTTTTTATATTTTCCAAAAGTTATCTCCGTGGATTTTCAGGTCATTCCGAGAACTTTTGTTTTTTGCACAAAAATATCACCATGGCAGTTCTGCTGAAAACAGCGTTAGTCCGGGTTAGTTTCATTCAAATCATGCAAGTTAGAGTCCAAAACAAGGGCAAAAGTATTTGGAAAAGTAGATACGTTGGAGACGTATCGACTCCCCCAAGCTTAAACCTTTGCTTGTCCTCAAGCAATTCAGTTGATAAACTAAAAGTGATAAAGAAAAACTTTTACAAACTCTGTTTGCTCTTGTTGTTGTAAATATGATGAGTTCATCATTCCTGATTCAGCCTATTATGAATAAACGTGTTTGCAATGACAATTAGAGATCATAGTTGCTTATGCCATGCTTAATTGTCTAGGAGCTTATAATGGTTTACCTTGCGTGCAAACATGCTATTAAAATGCTTGTGATGTGGTACGATAGGGTGGTATCCTCCTTTAATGATTCGAGTGACTTGACTTGGCGCAACTAGTTATCATACGGGGCGCCCCCTTGCCTCGTGGGCACACGGTGGACCCCTCCACTTATTCCTGCACCCACACACTCAATCTTCCTCCCAAAAAATCCCAATCCAGCTCAAGCACAAGTTCTAGCTCATTTTGCTGCGATTTTTGATCTCCTTGCTCAAAGCTCCATTCACAAAACTGCTTTGGGAGATTGTCCTTTGGTATGTGACTCCTCCAATGGTCCAATTAGTTTTTGTTCTAGTGCTTTATTCATTGCAAATTTTTGCTTCCTAGGTGACCCTGTTCTTGAGCTTGCATGTCAAATTTATGAGGTCCAAAGTAATTCTAATGCATGATATAGGCTCTAGGCACTTATGGGAGTAGTTGTTATCAGTATTATTGAGTTTGATTCACTTTTATTTTGAGTTACTAAAAATTTCAGAAACTTTTCAGAGGAAGAAATATGTCTAGGAAAATGTACCAAGGTGGTTCCTTAACAAGAGGACCCAGGCGTGCTATGCGTGAGCAAGACGATGAACCACCAACGGAAGCTGATGTGCGGCCTTGTGAATGGCTATCAGAAGAGTTTATGGTCAATGCAGGCATCAAGGATGAATTTGACGCATATGTGCGTAATGCCGATCTTGAGGACTTCATGCAAGATAAGTGTCCTAAGTACTACCAATTGACAAATTCATTCATGAGAAGGTTTAAATTTACATCTTCGCGTAATTCTCAGAATGTCCTGTTTGATATTTAGGATCAATCATATACCATGGACCTAGAAGATTTTACTACTTCTTGTAAACTCCCGCAGTGGGGCAATGTTAATGAACCCCATAAATCTGAATATAAAGACTTTCTTGGTAGTATCACTATGGGAGAATCTAGAGATATAGCACAAGCTACCATAGGGAGCATTCATTTTCCTTCTATACATTATTTTGGTCTCTTCATTGGTAGATGCATAAATGGTAAAGATGAAGCATGTCACATGTGTGTCCCTGATCTTTGTGTCCTCAAGAGTGCTGTATTAGGTAATAAAGATTGCAACTTGGTGGCAATAGTTGCACGTAGGTTGAATAATAATGGTTTAGTTGGAGATTTATTTGGAGGGATTTATGCGACCCGTGTTGCTAATTATCTTGGTATACCTCCATGTGAGGGTGATATGGAGTTGCCTCTCGCTTATTTAGATTATGACGCTATGGTCAGTCATCGTTTTCTTGTGAGGAATGAACAATTCCACCACTATCGACTAATCTTTGACAGACATCACGTTGTCCATGTTACTCTCCCTACTCCTTCCCTTTTTGATTACCAGGCAAAACGAAGATATGTTGTCACCAGGGAGGAGGCAACCAAACACGAGAGGAGAGCGTAGGCAGCTCGCCACCATGCCACAGCTCAGGAGGCAATGGCTGCTACATCTCAGTACGGCCCCGGTTATAACTTCGGCTATCAGCCAGGCTATCCCTTGGAATAGACCAACTTAGGCCAAAAGCCTAAGCTTGGGGGAGTACGTATTTCTCACCGACATTACATTCATGTTCACACGCTCATTCTAGTTGTCGATGCTCATACTCTTTCATTGTACTATCCATGTTAGTTTAATTTCTTTTTCTAGCTTTCTTCTTGTGTGTTTGATAAACCTTAAGAAAACCAAAAAATTAGTTAATTTAATTTCCATGCTTGTAGTAGTAATTAAAAGAAAACCCAAAAAAAAGATTACTCATTCTTCTTTTGCTTGTTGGGAGCTTTCCCGTGTAAATAGTTTTATTTTCTTTTCTTTCCTTTGGGGGTCGAGAGGAGAAGACCATAATGAAAATGCTTAGTCTCTCTCATATGCATGATTGTTGATTTAACCAAGAGGCCGTATTACCTTGTCTTCTCCCTTGAGTTGAATGCTTTCAGATTCCAGCTTAGTCCAATGCACATGCACTATTATTATTATACACATCGTTCGATCGTGCAAGTGAAAGGCAATAATGACGATATATGATGGACTGATTGGGATGAGAGAAGCTGGTATGAACTCGACCTCTCTTGTTTTTGTAAATATGATGAGTTCATCGTTCCTGCTTCAGTCTATTATGAATAAACATGTTTGCAATGACAATTAGAGATTATAGTTGCTTATGCCATGCTTAATTAGCTAGGAGCTTATAATGGTTTACCTTGCGTGCAAACATGCTATTAAAATGCTTGTGATGTGGTATGATAGGGTGGTATCCTCCTTTAATGATTCGAGTGACTTGACTTGGCGCAACTAGTTATCATACTGGGCGCCCCCTTGCCTCGTGGGCACACGGTGGACCCCTCCACTTATTCCTGCACCCACACACTCAATCTTCCTCCCAAAAAATCCCAATCCAGCTCAAGCACAAGTTCTAGCTCATTTTGCTGCGATTTTTGATCTCCTTGCTCAAAGCTCCATTCACAAAACGGCTTTGGGAGATTGTCCTTTGGTATGTGACTCCTCCAATGGTCCAATTAGTTTTTGTTCTAGTGCTTTATTCATTGCAAATTTTTGCTTCCTAGGTGACCCTGTTCTTGAGCTTGCATGTCAAATTTATGAGGTCCAAAGTAATTCTAATGCATGATATAGGCTCTAGGCACTTATGGGAGTAGTTGTTATCAGTATTATTGAGTTTGATTCACTTTTATTTTGAGTTACTAAAAATTTCAGAAACTTTTCAGAGGAAGAAATATGTCTAGGAAAATGTACCAAGGTGGTTCCTTAACAAGAGGACCCAGGCGTGCTATGCGTGAGCAAGACGATGAACCACCAACGGAAGCTGATGTGCGGCCTTGTGAATGGCTATCAGAAGAGTTTATGGTCAATGCAGGCATCAAGGATGAATTTGACGCATATGTGCGTAATGCCGATCTTGAGGACTTCATGCAAGATAAGTGTCCTAAGTACTACCAATTGACTAATTCATTCATGAGAAGGTTTAAATTTACATCTTCGCGTAATTCTCAGAATGTCCTGTTTGATATTTAGGATCAATCATATACCATGGACCTAGAAGATTTTACTACTTCTTGTAAACTCCCGCAGTGGGGCAATGTTAATGAACCCCATAAATCTGAATATAAAGACTTTCTTGGTAGTATCACTATGGGAGAATCTAGAGATATAGCACAAGCTACCATAGGGAGCATTCATTTTCCTTCTATACATTATTTTGGTCTCTTCATTGGTAGATGCATAAATGGTAAAGATGAAGCATGTCACATGTGTGTCCCTGATCTTTGAGTCCTCAAGAGTGCTGTATTAGGTAATAAAGATTGCAACTTGGTGGCAATAGTTGCACGTAGGTTGAATAATAATGGTTTAGTTGGAGATTTATTTGGAGGGATTTATGCGACCCGTGTTGCTAATTATCTTGGTATACCTCCATGTGAGGGTGATATGGAGTTGCCTCTCGCTTATTTAGATTATGACGCTATGGTCAGTCATCGTTTTCTTGTGAGGAATGAACAATTCCACCACTATCGACTAATCTTTGACAGACATCACGTTGTCCATGTTACTCTCCCTACTCCTTCCCTTTTTGATTACCAGGCAAAACGAAGATATGTTGTCACCAGGGAGGAGGCAACCAAACACGAGAGGAGAGCGTAGGCAGCTCGCCACCATGCCACAGCTCAGGAGGCAATGGCTGCTACATCTCAGTACGGCCCCGGTTATAACTTCGGCTATCAGCCAGGCTATCCCTTGGAATAGACCAACTTAGGCCAAAAGCCTAAGCTTGGGGGAGTACGTATTTCTCACCGACATTACATTCATGTTCACACGCTCATTCTAGTTGTCGATGCTCATACTCTTTCATTGTACTATCCATGTTAGTTTAATTTCTTTTTCTAGCTTTCTTCTTGTGTGTTTGATAAACCTTAAGAAAACCAAAAAATTAGTTAATTTAATTTCCATGCTTGTAGTAGTAATTAAAAGAAAACCCAAAAAAAAGATTACTCATTCTTCTTTTGCTTGTTGGGAGCTTTCCCGTGTAAATAGTTTTATTTTCTTTTCTTTCCTTTGGGGGTCGAGAGGAGAAGACCATAATGAAAATGCTTAGTCTCTCTCATATGCATGATTGTTGATTTAACCAAGAGGCCGTATTACCTTGTCTTCTCCCTTGAGTTGAATGCTTGCAGATTCCAGCTTAGTCCAATGCACATGCACTATTATTATTATACACATCGTTCGATCGTGCAAGTGAAAGGCAATAATGACGATATATGATGGACTGATTGGGATGAGAGAAGCTGGTATGAACTCGACCTCTCTTGTTTTTGTAAATATGATGAGTTCATCGTTCCTGCTTCAGTCTATTATGAATAAACATGTTTGCAATGACAATTAGAGATTATAGTTGCTTATGCCATGCTTAATTAGCTAGGAGCTTATAATGGTTTACCTTGCGTGCAAACATGCTATTAAAATGCTTGTGATGTGGTATGATAGGGTGGTATCCTCCTTTAATGATTCGAGTGACTTGACTTGGCGCAACTAGTTATCATACTGGGCGCCCCCTTGCCTCGTGGGCACACGGTGGACCCCTCCACTTATTCCTGCACCCACACACTCAATCTTCCTCCCAAAAAATCCCAATCCAGCTCAAGCACAAGTTCTAGCTCATTTTGCTGCGATTTTTGATCTCCTTGCTCAAAGCTCCATTCACAAAACTGCTTTGGGAGATTGTCCTTTGGTATGTGACTCCTCCAATGGTCCAATTAGTTTTTGTTCTAGTGCTTTATTCATTGCAAATTTTTGCTTCCTAGGTGACCCTGTTCTTGAGCTTGCATGTCAAATTTATGAGGTCCAAAGTAATTCTAATGCATGATATAGGCTCTAGGCACTTATGGGAGTAGTTGTTATCAGTATTATTGAGTTTGATTCACTTTTTTTTGAGTTACTAAAAATTTCAGAAACTTTTCAGAGGAAGAAATATGTCTAGGAAAATGTACCAAGGTGGTTCCTTAACAAGAGGACCCAGGCGTGCTATGTGTGAGCAAGACGATGAACCACCAACGGAAGCTGATGTGCGGCCTTGTGAATGGCTATCAGAAGAGTTTATGGTCAATGCAGGCATCAAGGATGAATTTGACACATATGTGCGTAATGCCGATCTTGAGGACTTCATGCAAGATAAGTGTCCTAAGTACTACCAATTGACTAATTCATTCATGAGAAGGTTTAAATTTACATCTTCGCGTAATTCTCAGAATGTTCTGTTTGATATTTAGGATCAATCATATACCATGGACCTAGAAGATTTTACTACTTCTTGTAAACTCCCGCAGTGGGGCAATGTTAATGAACCCCATAAATCTGAATATAAAGACTTTCTTGGTAGTATCACTATGGGAGAATCTAGAGATATAGCACAAGCTACCATAGGGAGCATTCATTTTCCTTCTATACATTATTTTGGTCTCTTCATTGGTAGATGCATAAATGGTAAAGATGAAGCATGTCACATGTGTGTCCCTGATCTTTGTGTCCTCAAGAGTGCTGTATTAGGTAATAAAGATTGCAACTTGGTGGCAATAGTTGCACGTAGGTTGAATAATAATGGTTTAGTTGGAGATTTATTTGGAGGGATTTATGCGACCCATGTTGCTAATTATCTTGGTATACCTCCACGTGAGGGTGATATGGAGTTGCCTCTCGCTTATTTAGATTATGACGCTATGGTCAGTCATCGTTTTCTTGTGAGGAATGAACAATTCCACCACTATCGACTAATCTTTGACAGACATCACGTTGTCCATGTTACTCTCCCTACTCCTTCCCTTTTTGATTACCAGGCAAAACGAAGATATGTTGTCACCAGGGAGGAGGCAACCAAACACGAGAGGAGAGCGTAGGCAGCTCGCCACCATGCCACAGCTCAGGAGGCAATGGCTGCTACATCTCAGTACGGCCCCGGTTATAACTTCGGCTATCAGCCAGGCTATCCCTTGGAATAGACCAACTTAGGCCAAAAGCCTAAGCTTGGGGGAGTACGTATTTCTCACCGACATTACATTCATGTTCACACGCTCATTCTAGTTGTCGATGCTCATACTCTTTCATTGTACTATCCATGTTAGTTTAATTTCTTTTTCTAGCTTTCTTCTTGTGTGTTTGATAAACCTTAAGAAAACCAAAAAATTAGTTAATTTAATTTCCATGCTTGTAGTAGTAATTAAAAGAAAACCCAAAAAAAAGATTACTCATTCTTCTTTTGCTTGTTGGGAGCTTTCCCGTGTAAATAGTTTTATTTTCTTTTCTTTCCTTTGGGGGTCGAGAGGAGAAGACCATAATGAAAATGCTTAGTCTCTCTCATATGCATGATTGTTGATTTAACCAAGAGGCCGTATTACCTTGTCTTCTCCCTTGAGTTGAATGCTTGCAGATTCCAGCTTAGTCCAATGCACATGCACTATTATTATTATACACATCGTTCGATCGTGCAAGTGAAAGGCAATAATGACGATATATGATGGACTGATTGGGATGAGAGAAGCTGGTATGAACTCGACCTCTCTTGTTTTTGTAAATATGATGAGTTCATCGTTCCTGATTCAGTCTATTATGAATAAACATGTTTGCAATGACAATTAGAGATTATAGTTGCTTATGCCATGCTTAATTAGCTAGGAGCTTATAATGGTTTACCTTGCGTGCAAACATGCTATTAAAATGCTTGTGATGTGGTATGATAGGGTGGTATCCTCCTTTAATGATTCGAGTGACTTGACTTGGCGCAACTAGTTATCATACTGGGCGCCCCCTTGCCTCGTGGGCACACGGTGGACCCCTCCACTTATTCCTGCACCCACACACTCCATCTTCCTCCCAAACAGTTGATGGGAATCCAACGGTTATTGGGGAGGGCTCTTGGTATTCAACCTCTTTATAACGAGAGCAAGGCCTGCTCCTTTCTTTCAATCTCAATTGAATCCGCCCCTCGCCTCGAGTTCCAACACCCAAGGCTCCAGATTCAGGCGCTTCGGACCTTCTACAATGTCCGGCTCTGACCTGCAAGGCCGGTGGATGCCTTCATCCATCAGGGAGGAAGACATGCTAAAGCTGAGAGATGCCAGGTATCTAACCGGCAAAATTTCGCATAGGCTGCCTACCCAAGGGCAAGTTATTCCTACTCCCGAGCCTGGTGAGAGCGTGGTGTTCATGTCTCACTTCCGTCGGGGTTTAGGCTTCCCGACGGACCCCTTCGTGAGGGGGCTCATGTTTTATTATGGGCTGGAATTCCACCACTTGGATCCGGAGTCCATCCTCCACATCTCATCATTCAATGTTGTATGCGAAGCCTTCCTCCGCACTACCCCTCACTTCGGATTGTGGCTCAAGACCTTCAATGTGGAGCTGAAGATGATCGAGGGGCGGCAGGCAGAGTGCGGAGGGGCTGTTATAAGCAAGACTGCTGACGCGCGCTCCCTGGCCCGAGGGCTCTTTTCAAGAGGAGCTTGGTTTGTGGCAACAGGAGTGGTTCTACATCACCGCTCCCAGGGGCACCAGATGGGTGGCGCCACCTGCCTTTCGCTTGGGCCCTCCACAACGGCTGGCATCATGGGTCAACAAAGGGCTTGACTGGGGGCCGTCCAAGGACGTACCTCTGTTGCAGGGCCGTATTCAAGACCTCCAGGAGAAGGAGATCAATCTGGTTGTAGTGGCGCAGGTCATGCTGATTCGGCGCCTTCTGCCCTACAAATGTCACCCCCTCCGCCTGTGGGAATTCAATTCGGATGGACCGCGAGCTCTCCAACACTTCATGGTTGCGACGCCCTTGGAGATGTATAAATTGTTCTTCGGATCACAAGAGTTGTGTCCGGACTTGACCGAGGACGCAGGTCTGAGCTGCAATCGCCCAGATACTCAAGTAAGTTGTCCTGTGCCCGGACACGCTATCCGTACATTTATCATAAACTTGCCTCAGGGAGTCCTGGACTAGGGGGTGTCCGGATAGCCGGACTATCATCATCGGCCGGACTGCAAGACTATGAAGATACAGGATTGAAGACTTCGTCCCGTGTCCGGATGGGACTTTCCTTGGCGTGGAAGGCAAGCTTGGCAATACGGATATGTAGATCTCCTACCATTGCAACCGACTTTGTCTAACCCTAGCCCTCTCCGGTGTCTATATAAACCGGAGGGTTTTAGTCCGTAGGACGAATAACCATTACAACAATCATACCATAGGCTAGCTTCTAGGGTTTAGCCTCCTTGATCTCATGGTAGATCCACTCTTGTACTACCCATATCATCAAAATCAATCAAGCAGGAGTAGGGTTTTACCTCCATCGAGAGGGCCCGAACCTGGGTAAAAACATCGTGTCCCTTTTCTCCTATTACCATCCGCCTAGACGCACAGTTCGGGACCCCCTACCCGAGATCCGCCGGTTTTGACACCGACATTGGTGCTTTCATTGAGAGTTCCTCTGTGTCGTCAACGATAGGCTTGATGGCTCCTTCGATCATCAACAACGACGCAGTCCAGGGTGAGACTTTTCTCCCCGGACAGATCTTCGTGTTCGGCGGCTTTGCACTGCGGGCCAATTCGCTTGGCCGTCTAGAGCAGATCGAAAGCTACGCCTCTGGCCATCAGGTCAGATTTGGAAGCCTAAACTTCACGGCTGACATCCACGGAGACTTGATCTTCGACGGATTCGAGCCACAGCCGGGCGCGCCGCACTGTCACGATGGGCATGATTAGCTCTACTGCCGGACAGTGCCCTGGAGGCCGCACATGAGTCCACTCTGACCCTTAATTCGGAGCCGACCACGCAGATCGAGGACGGGTGGCTAGACACCGCCTCGGGGGCTGCAACCTCTACGGCGATGGAGCTGAATACTGACCTTGTCCCTTGTAAAGCTCGTGACTCCGAGGTGCCGGACTCTTCGGCGGACTCCGAACCTCCTGCGCCCCTGCCAATCGAATCCGATTGGGCGCCGATCATGGAGTTCACTGTCGTGGACATCTTTCAGCACTCACCCTTTGGCGACATCCTGAATTCGCTAAAGTATCTCTTGTTATCAGGAGAGCCCTGGCCGGACTGCGGTCAGGACGGTCGGGATGCGGACGACGAAGAAATTCAAAGCCCACCCACCACCCACTTTGTAGCCACTGTCGATGATCTAACCAACATGCTAGACTACGACTCCGAAGACATCGACGGTATGGATGACGACGCCGGAGATGACCAAGAACCAGTGCCTACTGGGAACTGGAACGCCACCTCAACTCATGATATATATATATGGTGGACACCCCAAAAGGGAGCGATAACGAGGAACAACGGGACGCAGCGAAGGATAATTCCCCTGAAAAACAACCAAAACGGCGACTCAAGTGCCGCCCCAAGTCCCGCCTCGATAACAACAGCACTCATAATGACCCAACTGTAGAGTAGGGCAAACCAGTGGACGACGAACATGCAACCAAGCAACCATCCGAACAGGATGAATCGGACAATGAACCGATCCCCGGCGAAAACAACAGTCCAGACGATCTTACGCCGGACACACCACCGGAGCATAAGAACCTTCACAAAAGGCTTGTTGCCACTGCAAGAAGTTTGAAGAAGCAGAAGCGGAAGCTCAAAACAGCGGAAGACGTACTCAGAATAAGATGGAGCAAAGTACTCAAAACCGCGGACAAATATGGCAATAGCCACCAAGAAAAGAGCTACCCGAAGCGCAAGCTACTGCCCAAATTCGATGAGGAGGCTGTAGAGCCCCCACAATCAAAAAGCAAAGAGGCCGCCTGGCCGGATAGATGACCAGATGACAGGCCAAGAGCGGCAAGCGGCGCCGCACACAAGGCGGCACATGACACATATGAAGATACTCGCAAAAAGGATGGCCCGGTCAGGTCCGTTTATGGGCCAAAGAAGAGGGCCCCAGGAAGCAACACAACACGCCGAGTGTTCGAAGATAACAGCACACCTAAATATAGGGGCGCCGCACACCCACTATGTTTCACCGATGAGGTGCTGGATAATGAATTTCCAGCAGGATTCAAGCCCGTAAACATAGAGGCATACGACGGAACAACAGACCCCGGAGTCTGGATCGAGGATTACATCCTACACATACATATGGCTAGAGGAGATGATCTCCACGCCATAAAATATCTACCCCTCAAGCTCAAAGGGCCAGCTCGACATTGGCTCAAAAGCCTCCTAGAAAATACCATTGGAAGTTGGGATGAGCTCGAGGACGCGTTTAGAGCAAATTTTCAAGGGACTTATGTCCGCCCTCCGGATGCAGACGATTTAAGTCACATAACCCAACAGCCCGGAGAGTCAGCGTGCAAATTCGGGAACAGGTTCCTCACCAAAAAGAACCAAATAGTCGACTGTCCGGACGCCGAAGCCTTAGCAGCTTTTAAACATAACGTCCGAGACGAATGGCTCGCCAGACACCTCGGCCAAGAAAAGCCAAGAACAATGGCCGCGCTAACAAGCCTCATGACCCGCTTTTGCGCGGGGGAAGATAGCTGGCTAGCAAGATGCATCACCAGTGACCCGAGTACATCCGAGATCAGAGATGGAAATGGAAAATCACGGCGCAGAAAGGATCAGCGCTGAAATAAAGAAAAGGGCCCAAAGAACATGGCGGTCAACGCCGGATTCAAAAGCTTGCGGCCGAACAACAAAACACTGCCTCTTAAGGACAACAGTGACGAGCTATCCAACCTAAACAAAATTTTGGATCGGATATGTCAAATCCACAGTACCCCCGGGAAGCCTGCAAACCACACCCACAGAGATTGTTGGGTCTTCAAACAGTCCGGCCGACTCAACGCCGAACACAAGGGGCTCGACACGCCAAGCGAGGACGACGACGAACCCCACCAGCAGAGCGCCGAAAAACAAAAGACTTTCCCACAAGAAGTCAAAACAGTAAACTCACTTCACGTGATAATACGGAACAATAGTGCGGCACCCGCTAAAGTACGTGTCGCACGGTCCACCCCAGCGGAATCCCGAGATTGGATGTTAAAACCAGTTACTTTGGACCACCTGGATTATTCCAGAAGTATTTGAAATGCAGGATGGACTACTCTGATATTGGATCCTATAATCGACGGACTACAATTTACACAAGTCCTAATGGATGGCGGCAGCGACTTAAACCTGCTATATCCGGACACAATCCGCATGTTGGGGATAGACCCTACTAAAATTCGCCATAGCCGCACTTCCTTCAAAGAAGTGACGCCAGGCCCTTGCGCCAAGTGCACGGGCTCCTTACTAGTAGAAGTTGTGTTTGGGTCACCCGACAACTTCTGTCGCGAAAAGCTAATCTTCCATGTCGCCCCATTCAAAAGTAGCTATCAAGCACTATTGGGACGAGAAGCTTTTGCCCGCTTTAACGCAATACCGCACTACGCGACTCTTACATTTAAAATGCCCGGTCCACGCGGCATCATCTCATTAAAAGGATGTTCAAGACCCCGGACACGGCTAGGCGAGTCCTGCATAAATAAACTAGGGGATCCCTAGCCGCATACCCCTTCACAAGGGGTTGTGCGTATGAACAATAAAGAGCCAATAAAAGCTCAACTTTATTCATTCATTCATACTTTGTTTTCATTACATTTTTTTGCACGATTTCTTTTCAAACTAAGTTCCTCTCTTTTACAGATAAACAGCGTGCTACACCCGTCTAGGATACAGCACAACGGAGACACAGGCGCAGACGTGCAGCAGGGACCTGTTGCGAGGATTCTTTTCAGATTAAGACCCTGCGTAAACCTTTCTTACTGTTTCTTGTTGATACACATCCCCCGGTTTTTCTTTTTTAGTATAACCGAGGAGGAGGCTGGCGTTTTGGCATCGGCCGCGTCAGAAATTTTCGCCAGTACCTGGACACTAGGGGCTTAGGGCATTGTTCTGCCCGTTATCATGTCTTTGGTCAAATGTCCTGGACTAGGGGGTGTCCGGATAGCCGGACTATCATCATCGGCCGGACTCCAAGACTATGAAGATACAAGATTGAAGACTTCGTCCCGTGTCCGGATGGGACTTTCCTTGGCGTGGAAGGCAAGCTTGGCAATACGGATATGTAGATCTCCTACCATTGTAACCGACTCTGTGTAACCCTAGCCCTCTCCGGTGTCTATATAAACCGGAGGGTTTTAGTCCGTAGGACGAACAACCATTACAACAATCATACCATAGTCTAGCTTCTAGGGTTTAGCCTCCTTGATCTCGTGGTAGATCCACTCTTGTACTACCCATATCATCAATATCAATCAAGCAGGAGTTGGGTTTTACCTCCATCGAGAGGGCCCGTACCTGGGTAAAAACATCGTGTCCCTTGTCTCCTGTTACCATCCGCCTAGACGCACAGTTCGGGACCCCTACCCGAGATCCGCCGGTTTTGACACCGACATTGCCCTTCAAAGAGCTATCCCTTGAATAGGAATGGATAGCAAAATCAAAACTAATAAGGTGTCCGGCCCCCTCCCTGAGACCACGCCGGATCCTGTGTTAACCAAGATGCTGGAGGCTGCGCCTTTGGAAGAGGGCAAAGGGGGAACAAGAAAGCTACTGCCTCCGCTAAGGAGGCTCTTAAGAAAGGGGGGATCGAGAATCCCTCCCTCAAGGGGGAGAAGAGGACCGCTTCTAAAGATCCGGAGGCCAAGGCCTCAAAGCGGGGGAAGAAATCTTCACCCGAGGGTCCTGCGCCGGGAGAAGCCCCGGCCGCACTATTTCCCCAAGAAAATCAGCCCTCTAGCGAGCCGTAAGCAGAAAGGGGAGTTTTGTAATAAGGGACAGCCCTGTTTTTATTTGTGAAGATAAACGAAGTTTTTATCTTGTGCGAAACGCCTCCATCTGCCGCACCGTCAGGCGGGGCGGACGACCCTGAGGTGTCTTCGCGGAGGGTTTCCCCGAGTCCGGCGGGGCCGGAAGGTTCGGCACCAACTGGTGTACGGTCGGAGGAGCTGAAGGATCTGCTCGGGCGAGCGTCTATCTCAGAAGATCACCGTACGTTAATGGGTATGGTGATTGAAAGGATTTCATCCGCTGAGAGCGGATTGCATGAAGCCATCAGAAGTTTACTGACGAGGTTTGAGGTACGCAAAAATGATATACCTTCTGACAGTTTTGCAAATAGAATGCGCCCTGTATAGATAGTAGCCCCTGAGACTCGGTACGCTGTCAAAGGTGACGGCGTGCTGAGGATCATAATCTTTGTTGTAAGATGTCGCCCTTCCTATATAGGTGGCGGAGCGTTCGGTGGCCAGCCGGACTGATGGATTTGCCGAATTGAAGCGGCAACTTGATGTTGCGGATGCGGACATCACGCTGGTCAATAGCGACTTGACGAGTCACAAGGTATGTGGCTTCTCCGCGGACTCCTTGTAAGGGAGCTTGACGCCCGTGCCTTACAACATGTATGCTTAATGCAGATGGTGCCGCTGCTATGGAGGACCTTTGGGCGGAGCTCGCCCGAGCCAAGGAGCAAGCCAGAAAAAGTAATACGGCTGCCTTGAAGGCGGCCGAAGAGCTAAAAGCCGAACAGGCTGCTTACTGCCGAAGCAGGGAGGAAATGGCCGAGATGGCCGTGAGGCTGAAGAATGCTACCGACTGCTGCGTGTTTCTTGAAAAAGAACGCCGAGCGGAGCAAGAGGACCTCAAGAAGGCCACCGCCGAAGCCAAGGATGCCCGCTCCGCAATGAGAGCTATAAAGGAGGAGCTACGTCAAGCCAGGGATATCGCGGCTGGAAAGCCCTTTCTGCTGCGGAGGAAGTTCACGGATCCAAAGTATGCTAAGTTGGGCCAGCTGTGGGGTGCAGAGGATACTTATCTGGATTTGGCGGCGAGCGCTGCAAACGCGGTCGCACACTTCCTAGGCCAAAAGGATCACGGAATGGAAGAGCTTTTTTGGTCGCAGTTTCATAGTCCAGAGCGTCCACTTCCATTAACCGATCGGTTAGGCGAATGGGCTGAGCTGAATAGGTTGTCCGGACTTGCCATGAAGGATGTCGTGACTCATTTGTGACCGAAAAGGCCCGAGCCAAAGAGTTATTTTGGCTTGGTGCAGCAGTTCCTTGATGCGGTGCCGCATATCGATGCGATGAAATGGTCGGCATGAATAGAGGGTGCACGGATGGCTCTTGCCCGTGTCAAAACATATTGGGCAGAGATGAAGGCAACCGACGTTGCATCCCAGGATTCGGACAGAAGCTGAGTACCTGCCGAGCACTATTTTGAGGAAGTCCTGCAGGGCGCTCGTTTAATAGAGACGCAGTGCTAGAAAAATGTTATGTTCAAATGACATGTATGATTTGTGAAACCATGTTTCAAATATAATATAAGGGCTTTTTATACTTCTGCGTTCAAGTATTGAAATACCTCCTGTGCGGCCGTTAATGTATATGTGTATATAACCTGAAAGATGACAGTCTTCGGCTTCAGCCCCCAAGCACATAGTGCGGGGGTGTTTGCAAAAAAAGCGCATTTTCACACTTAATCCAACGTCTTGGTCCTGTGAAGGAGGTGGTAGCGTAGCAAACTAGGCAACTAGACTATAATGCTTTATCACTTTCACTTAGCCATAGGAGTTCGATGGTGGGGCTACTATATAGCCCCTAGGGGCACCGCGCTCTCTGAATTCGGGGCGCGTATGTGCCTGACCGGGAAACGGTCCTTCGTTAAAGCAGAGGAATTCTAAACATTCCGGTGGTCGATCGAGTGGTTGAACAGTCTCTCGCTATATCATGACAGTCAGTTTTCGGCTTTCTCTACTGAGGTGCTCACCTGGACGAATCGGGGCACAATCGCAGTAGTTCTCCTAATGCCGCGTTAGCCGATAGAGCGGAACGTAAGGCAGCAAAACACAGGAGCCGGGCAAACCCAACATTTTACCAAAGACATGATTCAGAGCTGATGCATATAAGGCCTAACTCGAGACGCCGAACACTCCCTAAGGTATTCGGTCTTTATGAAAATGGGCAGAACAATGCCCTAAGCCCCTAATGTCCAGGTACGTGCAAAAATTTCTGACGCGGCCGATGCCAAAACGCCAGCCTCCTCCTCGATTATAGTAAGAAACCGGGGAATGTGCATCAACAAGAGACAGTAAGAAAGGTTTAGGCAGGGTCTTAATCTGAAAAGAATCCTTGCAACGGGTACCTACTGCACGTCTGCGCCTGTGTCTCCGTTGTGCCGTATCCTGGACGGGTGTAGCACGGTGTTCATCTGTAAAAGAGAACTTAGTTGGAAAAAAGGATCGTGCGAAAAATGTATGAGCAGAGTATAATTCAAAAAATGAATAAAATTGAGCTTTATTGTCTCTTATTGTACATGCGTGCAGCCCCTTGTAAGGGGGTACGCGGCTAGTAAGCCCCTTGTTTATTTATGCCGGACCCGCCTAACCGTGTCCGGGATCTGAATGACCTGTTTAGGTGCTTTGATCAGAAAAGCCGTATTAGTGTGTGGCTGTCAAGGCAGTCTCACTTTCTTCCGTATTCAAGGAACACTCGAAGTTTCCCTTTAATGAGATGATGCCGCGTGGACTGGGCATTTTAAGTGTAATAGATGCATAATGCGGTATTGCGTTAAAGCGGGTGAAAGCTTCACGTCCCAATAGTGCTTGATAGCTACATTTAAATGGGGCGATGTGGAAGACTAACTTTTTGCGACGGAAGTTGTCGGATGAGCCGAACACAACTTCTAGTGGTAGAGAGCCCGTACAATGGGCATATGGGCCTGGCATTACTCCTTTGAAGGAAGTGTTGCTATGGCGCATTTTTGTTGGGTCTATCCCCAGTCTTCGGATTGTGTCCTGATATAGCAGGTTTAGATCACTGTCGCCGTCCATTAGGACTTGTGTAAATTGTAGTCCATCGATTATAGGATCTAATATCAAAGCAGTCCATCCTGCATTCCGGATACTTCCGGAGTAATCCTGATGGTCGAAAGTGATTGGTTTTGACATCCAGTGTCGGGACTCCGCTGGGGTGGACCGTGCGGCGCGTATTTTAATGGGCGCCGCTCTATTTTTTCCTGTTGTCACTTGAAGTGAGTTTACTGTTTTGACCTCTTGTGGGAAATTCCTTTGTTTTCCGGTGCTCTGCTTGTGGGGTTCGTCATCGTCCTCACTTGGTGTGTCGAGCCCCTTGTGTTCGGCATTAAGTCGGCCGGACTGTTTGAAGACTCAACAATCTCTGTGGGTGTGGTTTGCAGGCTTCCCGGAGGTACTGTGGATTTGGCATATCTTGTCCAAGATTTTGTTTAGGTTGGATAGCTCGTCGCTGTTATCCTTGAGAGGCAGTTTTTTGTTGTTCTGCCGAGAGCTTTTGAATCCGGCGTTGACTGCCGTGCTCTTTGGGCCATTTCCCTTAGTCCGGCGCTGGTCCTTGCTGCGTCGTGGTTTCCCATTTCCATCCCTGACCTCAGATGTACTTGGGTTGCTGGTGCTGCATCTTGCCAGCCAGCTATCCTCTCCCGCGCAAAAGCGGGTCATGAGGCTTGTTAGTGCGGCCATTGTTCTTGGCTTTTCCTGGCCGAGGTGTGTGGCGAGCCATTCGTCTCGAACGTTATGTTTGAAGGCTGCTAAGGCTTCGGCGTCCGGACAGTTGACTATTTGGTTGTTTTTGGTGAGGAACCTATTCCAAAATTTGCGGGCTGACTCTCCGGGCTGTTGAGTTATGTGACTTAAATCGTCTGCATCCGGAGGGCGGACATAAGTCCACTGAAAATTTGCCCGAAACGCATCCTCGAGATCTACCCAACTTCCAATGGTATTTTCTGGGAGGCTTTTGAGCCAATGCCGGGCTGGCCCTTTGAGCTTGAGGGGTAAGTATTTTATGGCATGGAGGTCATCTCCTCTAGCCATATGTATGTGCAGGATGTAATTCTCAATCCAGACTCCAGGGTCTGTTGTTCCGTCGTATGCCTCTATGTTTATGGGCTTGAATCCCGCTGGAAATTCATGATCCAGCACCTCATCGGTGAAACATAGGGGGTGTGCGGAGCCCCTGTATTTGGGTGTGCCGTGATGTTCGAATACTCGACGTGTTATATTGCTTTCTAGAGCTTGCTTTCTTGGCCCATAGATGGACCTGACCGGGCCGTCCTTTTTGTGAGGATCCTTATGTGGATCGCGTGCCGGCTTGTGTGCGCCACTGCTTGCCGCTCTTTCTTTGTCATGTGGTCATCTATCCGACTTGGTGGCCTCTTTGTTCTTTGATTATGGGGGCTCTACGGCCTCCTCGTCAAATTCGGGCAGTAGTTTGCGCTTTGGGTAGCTCTTTGTTTGGCGACTATCGCCGTATTTGTCTGTGGTCGTGAGTACTTTGCTCCATCTCATTCTGAGTACGTTTTCCGCTGTTTTGAGCTTCCGCTTCTGCTTCTTCAGACATCGTGCAGTGGCGACGAGCCTTTTGTGGAGGTTCTTCTACTCCAACGATGTGTCTGGCGTGAGATCGTCCGGACTGTTGTTTTCGCCGGGGACGGATTGTTTATCCAAGTTATCCTGTTCGGATGGTTGCTCGAGGGCATGTTCATCATCGACCGGTTCGCCCTGCTCTATGGCTGGGTCTGTATGGGTGCTGTCGTTGTCGAGGCGGGACTTTGAGCAGTGCTTACGTCGCCGTTTTGACTGTTTTTCGAGGGAATTATCCTTCGCAGCGTCCCGTTGTTCCTTGTTATCGCTTCCTTTAGGTGTATCCACGATATATACATCGTGAGTTGAGGTGGCCTTCCAGTGCCCCGTAGGCACTGGTTCTTGGTCGTCTCCGGCATCGTCATCCATACCGTCGATGTCTTCGGAGTCGAAGTCTAGCATATCGGTTAAGTCATCGACACTGGCTACAAAGTGGGTGGTGGGTGGGCATTGAATTTCTTTGTCGTCCGCATCCCAACCTACCTAACCATTGTCCGGCCAGGGCTCTCCTGATAAAGAGAGAGACTTTAGTGAATTCAGGATGTTGCCAAAAGGCGAGTGCTGAAAGATGTCCGCGGTAGTGAACTCCATGATCGGCGCCCAATCGGATTCGATTGGCAGGGGCGCGGAAGGTTCGGAGTCCGAAGAGGTGTCCGACACCTCGGAGTCACGAGCTTCACGAAGGACAGGATTGGTCTTCGGCTCTATTGCCGTAGAGGTAACGGCCCCCGAGGCTGTGTCCAGCCACCCGTCCTCGATCGGCGCAGCCGACTCCGAGCTAAGGGTTTGAGCGGACACTTGTGCGGCCTCCAAGGCACTATCCGGCGGGAGAGCTAGATCATGCCCATCGTGACAGTGCAGCGCACTTGACTGTGGCTCGAACCCGTCGAAGATCGAGTCTCCGCGGACGTCAGTCGTATAGTTCAAACTTCCAAGTCTGACCTGATAGCCAGGGGCGTAGCTTTCAATCTGCTCCAGATGGCCAAGCGAATTGGCCCGCAGTGCAAAGCCGCCGAATACAAAGATCTGTCCGGGGAGAAAAGTCTCACCCTGGACCGTGTCGTTGTTGATGATCGAAGGAGCCATCGGGCCTATAGGTTACGACACAGAGGAACTCTCAATGAAAGCACCAATGTCGGTGTCAAAACCGGTAGATCTTGGGTTGGGGGTCCCGAACTGTGCATCTAGGCGGATGGTAATAGGAGACAAGGGACACGATGTTTTTACCAAGGTTCGGGCCCTCTCGGTGGAGGTAAAACCCTACTCCTGCTTGATTAATATTGATGATATGGGTAGTACAAGAGTAGATCTACCACGAGATCAAGGAGGCTAAACCCTAGAAGCTAGCCTATGGTATGATTGTTGTTCGTCCTACGGACTAAAACCCTCTAGTTTACATAGACACCGGAGAGGGCTAGGGTTACACAGAGTCGGTTACAATGGTAGGAGATATACATATCCATATCACCAAGCTTGCCTTCCACACCAAGGAAAGTCCCATCTGGACACGGGACGAAGTCTTCAAACTTGTATCTTCATAGTCTTGGAGTCCGGCCAAAGATGATAGTTCGGCTATCCGGACACCCCCTAGTCCAGGACTCCCTCACCAGTCATTTTCTAGCCTTCACCTGTACTAAGCGGGAATACTGCTTGTGCATCCAAACTCCATAAACCCCAAAGTTATTCCATATGAGTCCACTATACCTTCCTATATGTTGTATTGACCTGCCGTTCCAAGTAATTTTGTATGTGCCAAACTCCAAACCTTCAATTGAAATTCTGTTTTGTATGCTCGAGCCGCTCATGTTTCAACTAGGGTTGTCTGTATCTTCCATGCTAGGTGGGTTATTCTCAAGAGGAGTGGACTCTGCTCCTCATTCACGAGAAAATGGCTGGTAAATGGGATGCCCAGTCCCATGATCCAAAAGATCAAAGCAAATCGAAATAATTAAACAAAACTCCCCCAGGGTTGTTGCTAGTTGGAGGCACTCGCTGTTTCGAGCAAGCCATGGATTGATGCTTGTTGGTGGTGGTGGAGTATAAACTTTACCATAGTATGGGAACCGCCTATAATGTATGTAGCATGGAAGATATTGAGATCTCATAGTGGTTGCATTGATAGTGAAAGTAAACCGCCCAAAATATTATTCATCTCTATTTTAGAACTGAGCTGTGGCACCTCTACAAATCCCTGCTTTCCTCTGTGAAGGGCCTATCTATTTACTTTTATGTTGAGTCATCACCTTCTTATTAAATAGCACCTACTAGAGAGAACACTGTCATTTGCATGCATTACTATTAGTTTATATTGGGTATGACTTTACTGGATCTCTTTTACCATGAATTACAATGTTTAGTCAGTCCTTGATCTTTAAAGGTGCTCTGCATTTATGTTTTGTGGTCTCAGAAAGGGCTAGCGAGATACCATCTTGTTATATCATATTACGATTGTTTTGAGAAAGTGTTGTCATCCGAGATTTATTATTATTGCTCGCTAGTTGATTATGCCATTGATATGAGTAAACATGAGACCTAAGTGTTATTGTGAATATGGTTAGTTCATAATCTTTGCTGAAAACTTGAATGCTGGCTTTACATATTTACAACAACAAGAACAAACAGAGTTTGTCAATGTTTTTCTTTATCACTTTCAGTTTATCAATTGACTTGCTTGAGGACAAGCAAAGGTTTAAGCTTGGAGGAGTTGATACGTCTCCAACGTATCTACTTTTCCAAACACTTTTTCCCTTGTTTTGGACTGTAACTTGCATGATTTGAATGAAACTAACCTGGACTGATGTTGTTTGCAGCAGAACTACCATGGTGTTATTTATTGTGAAGAAAACAAAAGTTCTCGGAATGACCTAAAAATCCACAGAGATAACTTTTGGAAAATATAAAAAATACTATCGAAAGAATCAAGGCCAGGGGGCCCGCACCCTGTCCACGAGGGTGGGGGCGCGCCCCCTGCCTTGTGGGCCCACTAGAGCTCCACCGACCTCAACTCCAACTCTATATATTTGGTTTCACGGAGAAAAAAATCAGAGAGAAAGTTTCATCGCGTTTTACAATACGGAGCCGCCGCCAAGCCCTCATCTCTCTCAGGAGGGCTGATGTGGAGTCCGTTTGGGGCTCCGGAAAAGGGGATTCATCACCGTCGTCATCATCAACCATCCTCCATCACCAATTTCATGATGCTCACCGCCGTGTGTGAGTAATTCCATCCTAGGCTTGCTGGATGGTGATGGGTTGGATGAGATTTACCATGTAATCAAGTTAGTTTTGTTAGGGTTTGATCCCTAGTATCCACTATGTTCTGAGATTGATGTTGCTATGACTTTGCTATGCTTAATGCTTGTCACTAGGGCCCAAGTGCCATGCTTTCAGATCTGAACCTATTATGTTTTCATGAATATATGTGAGTTCTTGGTCCTATCTTGCAAGTCTATAGTCACCTATTATGTGTTATGATCTGACAACCACGAAGTGACAATAATCAGGATACTTCTCCGTGATGACCGTAGTTTGAGTAGTTCATGTATTCACTATGTGTTAATGCTTTGGTCCAGTACTCTATTAAAAGGAGGCCTTAATATCCCTTAATTTCCATTAGGACCCCGCTGCCATGGGAGGGTAGGACAAAAGATGTCATGCAAGCTCTTTTCCATAAGCACGTATGACTATATTCGGAATACATGCCTACATTACATTGATGAACTGGAGCTAGTTCTGTGTCACCCTATGTTATAACTATTACATGAGGAATCGCATCCGACATAATTATCCATCACTGATCCAATGCCTATGAGCTTTTCACATATTGTGGTTTGCTTATTTACTTTTCCGTTGCTATTGTTACAATTACTACAAAACTGCTATCGTTACTTTTGCCACTGTTACCATTACTATCATATTACTTTGCTACTAAATACTTTGCTGCAGATACCAAGTTATCCAGGTGTGGTTGAATTGACAACTCAACTGCTAATACTTGAGAATAATCTTTGGCTCCCCTTGTGTCGAATCAATAAATTTGGGTTGAACACTCTACCCTCGAAAACTGTTGCGATCCCCTATACTTGTGGGTTATCAAGACTATGTTCTGGTGCCATTGCCGGGGAGGTCTTCGCTCAAGTCAATTCATACCAAGTACCCATCACAAATTCATCTCCCTCGCATTACATTGTTTGCCATTTGCCTCTCGTTTTCCTCTCCCCCACTTCACCCTTGCCGTTTTATTCGCCATCTCTTTCCCAATCCCCTCTCTCTTTTGCTTGCCCTTTTTGTTTGATTGTGTGTTGGATTGCTTGTCGCGATGGCGCAAGATAGTACCAAATTGTGTGACTTTTCCAATACCAATAATAATGATTTCGCTAGTACTCCGATTGCTCCTCTTAATGATGTTGAGTCTTGTGAAATCAATGCTGCTTTGCTGAATCTAGTTATGAAAGATCAATTCTATGGCCTTCCTAGTGAAGATGCCGCTACCCATCTGAACAACTTTGTGGATTTGTGTGAGACGCAGAAGAAGAAAGATACGGATAATGATATTGTTAAATTGAATTTACTTCTGTTTTCACTTAGAGATCGTGCTAAAGTTTGATTTCGTCTTTGCCTAAGAATAGTATTTATTCATGGAATAAGTGCAAAGATGCTTTTATCTCTAAGTATTTTCCTCCCGCTAAGATCATCTCTCTTAGGAACGATGTTATGAATTTTAAACAACTTGATCATGATCATGTTGCCCAATCATGGGAAAGAATGAAATTAATGGTTCGCAATTGCCCTACTCTCATGGTTTGAACTTATGGATGATCATACAAAATTTTTATGCCGGATTGAATTTTGCTTCAAGAAATCTTTTAGATTCGGCAGTGGGAGGCACTTTTATGGAAATCACCTTAGGAGAAGCTACTAAACTCCTTGATAATATTATGGCTAATTATTCTCAATTGCACACCGAAAGATCTACTAGTAAAAAAGTGCATGCTATAGAAGAAATTAATGTTTTGAGTGGAAAGATGGATGAACTTATGAAATTGTTTGCTACTAAGAGTGCTCCTATTGATCCTAATGATATGCCTTTGTCTACTTTGATTGAGAATAATAATGAATCTATGGATGTGAATTTTGTTGGTAGGAATAATTTTGGTAACAATGCTTATAGAGGAAAATTTAATTCTAGACCGTTCCCTAGTAATTCCTCTAATAATTATGGAAATTCCTACAATAATTCTTATGGTAATTATAATAAGATGCCCTTTGATTTTGAGAATAGTATTAAAGAATTTATGATCTCTCAAAAGAATTTTAATGCCTTGCTTGAAGAAAAATTGCTTAAAGTTGATGATTTGGCTAGGAACGTTGATGGACTTTTGCTTGATGTTGATTATTTGAAACTTAGATCTACTCCTCCTAAGCATGATATCAATGAGTATCTCAAAGCTATGAGAATTTCCATTGATGAGTGCAAAGAAAGAACCGCTAGGTTGCGTGCTAAGAAAGATGCTTTGTAAGAGCGTGTTCTTCGAGTTTCCATGAAAATAATGATGAAGATCTAAAACTTATTGATGTGTCCACTATTAAATCTTTGTTTTGCAATATGAATCTTAATAATGATGGGACTAGAGATGAGTCAACTTTAGTTAAAAGGCATCCCAATGATTCGGAGTTTTTAGATCTTGATGCTAAATTTGGTAAAAGTGGGGTTAGAGAGGTCAAGACTTTAAATAGCATTGAACCCACTATCTTGGATTTCAAGGAATTTAATTATGATAATTTTTCTTTAGTAGATTGCATTTCCTTGTTGCAATCCGTGTTGAATTCTCCTCATGCTTGTAGTCAAAATAAAGCTTTTACCAAACATATTGTTGATGCCTTGATGCAACCTTATGATGAAAAACTTAATTTGGAAGTTTCTATACCTAGAAAACTTATTAAGGCTTCTTCCTCAACTTGCACTTGAGAATGGAATTTTGCTCCCTTAGATCATCGATCTCCCGCTCAAGGCTTAATATCCTTTTGCATAGTTCCTGTTTGTTTTCCTGCAAGAGACGAAAAGGGATAAACTCGATCTTGGGATTCTTTGCCCTATCAGGGAGGCTTGACTTTTTAAACTCCACATGCATATCCCCAGGTTGAGGTAATGGGATTTCGTCTTCGCCTGAGCTCGTCTCCTCCTTTCACTTAGGCTCGTAGTCTTCTTCTTCCTCAGTGGTCCAGCCATAATGCTCCATGTCCCCGTAGGCTTTATGGTCTGCAAGGTAATCAGCCACATAACTTTCTCCCTCCAAATCATGGGATGACATATTGCTCTAATCTGCGACAGAAACAGCTCGAAACAAAGACAGAAGATTTTTGCGTGATACGATGGTCAAAGCCCTCGGGAGATTATATAATGATTTATTACCGACCAAAAGAAGTATCGTGCAAGAGAACAGAGTCCGGAGAGCACACTAGGTGCCCACGAGGCAGTGGTGCACCCAGTAAGGGTGGGCGCGCCTCCACCCTCGTGGAGGCCTCGTGTCCTTCCGGGACTACTTCTTATTTTCCTAAATTCTTAAATATTCCAAAACGGAGAAAATTGCCATTAGAACTATTTTGGAGTCGGTTTACTTACCGTACAACATACCTATTCCTTTTCGTAGTCTGAAACATTCTAGAAAGTGTCCCTTATGCATTCCTCCGGGGTTACGGTTTCAATAATATTAGGTTCAACATTTATAGGGTTAGCTGAGATATAATGTTTGATTCTTTGACCGTTTACCACCTTCGGATTTGTGCCTTTGAAGTTGTTGATTTTTATGGCACCGAAACAATAGACCGCCTCGATAAAGTAAGGACCTTCCCATTTATAGAGAAGTTTTCCTGCAAAAAATCTTAAGCAAGAGTTGAAAAGCAACAAATAATCACCTACGTTAAACTCACGCTTTTGTATCCTTTTGTCATGCCATCTTTTAACTTTTTCTTTGAACAGCTTGGCATTCTCATAGGCTTGAGTTCTCCATTCATCAAGTGAGCTAATATCAAATAATCTCTTCTCACCGGCAAGTTTGAAATCATAGTTGAGCTCTTTAATGGCCCAATATGCCTTATGTTAAAGCTCAAGAGGTAAGAGACATGCTTTTCCATAAACCATCTTATACGGAGACATACCCATAGGATTCTTATATGCAGTTCTATAGGCCCATAAGGCATCATCAAGTTTCTTGGACCAAGTCTTTCTAGATCTATTAACAGTCTTTTGCAAAATTAATTTGAGCTCTCTATTACTCAACTCTACTTGACTACTAGACTGCGGGTGATATGGGGATGCAATTGTATGATTAGCATCATACTTAGCAAGCATTTTAAGGAGAGCACCATGAATAAAATGTGGACCACCATCAGTCATTAAGTATCTAGGGACTCCAAACCTCGGAAAAATAACTTCTTTAAGCATCTTAATAGAGGTGTTATGATCAACACTACTAGTTGGAATAGATTCTACCCATTTAGTAACGTGATCAACAGCAACTAAAATATGTGTATATCCATTAGAGGCAGGAAATGGTCCCATATAATCAAAGCCCTAAACATCAAATGGTTCAATAACAAGAGAATAATTCATAGGCATTTCTTGATGTCTACTAATATTACCAATTCTTTGACATTCATCGCAAGACAAGACTAACTTACGGGCATCTTTGAAGAGAGTAGTCCAATAAAAACCGGATTGCAATACCTTATGTGGAGTTCTGTCTCCAGCGTGGTGTCCTCCATATGGTTCGGAGTGACACTTGCGTAGGATCTGTTCCTGTTCATGCTCAGGTACACAACGTCTAATAACACCATCTACTCCTTCTTTATAAAGGTGTGGGTCATCCCAGAAGTAATGTCTTAAATCATAAAAGAACTTTTTCTTTTGCTGGTATGTGAAACTAGGTGGTATAAATTTAGCAACCATGTAATTAGCATGATTAGCATACCATGGAGCAGTACGAGAAGCATTTATGACAGCTAATTGTTCATCAGGAAATCTATCACCTATAGGTAGTGGGTCATCAAGAACATTCTCTAACCTAGACAAGTTGTGTGCAACGGGGTTCTCAGCTCCCTTTTTATCAATAATATGCCAATCAAATTCTTTAAGCAAGAGGACCCATCTAATAAGTCTAGGTTCAGCATCTGACAATATAAGGTCTGAACTTATCACATGCAAATACCACTGCTAAGAATTCTTTTTCAGTGGTAGCATAATTTCTATGGGCAGTGTCAAGAGTGTTACTAGCATACTGGATAACATTTAATTTCTTATCAACTCTTTGCCCTAGAATAGCACCTACAGCATAATCGCAAGCATCACATATAATTTCAAAGGGTAAATTCCAATCAGGTGGCTGAACAATAGGTGCAGTGATCAAAGCTTCCTTAAGTATTTCAAATGCTTCTACACAATCATCATCGGAAACAAAATGAATATCTTTTTGCAATAAATTAGTCAGAGGCCTAGAGATTTTAGAGAAGTCCTTAATGAACCTCCTATAAGAACCGACATGACCAAGGAAACTTCTTATACCTTTAATGTCCTTGGGGCACGACATCTTTTCAATAGCATAAACTTTAGCTTTATCAACTTCAATACCTCTTTCAGAAATTTTATGCCCCAAGACAATGCCTTCATTAACCATAAAGTGACACTTTTCCCAATTCAAGACGAGACTAGTGTCTTCACATCTCTGCAAAACTCGATCAAGGTTGCTCAAGCAATCATCAAAAGAGGATCTATAAACGGAGAAGTCATCCATGAATACCTCACAAATCTTTTCACAAAAGTCAGAGAATATAGCCATCATGCTTCTTTGAAAGGTAGCAGGTGCATTACATAAACCAAATGGCATACATATATAAGCAAAAGTACCAAAAGGGCAAGTAAAGTTAGTTTTTGATTGATCGTCCGCTGAAACAGGTATTTGGGAGAAACCAGAATAACCATCTAGAAAGCAGAAATGTGTATGTTTGGATAGTCTTTCTAGCATTTGTTCAATAAAATGTAAAGGGTAATGATCTTTCTTAGTAGCTTTATTTAATTTACGGAAATCAATTACCATCCTGTAACTTGTAATAATTCTTTGCAGAATCAATTCATCTTTATCATTAGGAACAACAGTAATACCTCCCTTCTTGGGGACGCAATGGACAGGACTTACCCAATCACTATCAGCAACGGGATAAATTATACCTGCCTCAAGGAGCTTTAGTATCTCCTTTCTTACCACTTCTTTCATCTTAGGATTTAACCGTCCTTGATGATCTCTAACTGGTTTGGAACCTTCATCCAATTTAATTTTGTGTTGGCACAGAGTGGGACTAATGCCCTTAAGATCATCAAGAGTATATCCAATAGTAGCACGGTGCTTCTTCAGAGTTTTCAATAATCCTTCCTCTTCCTGCTCTGAAAGGTTAGCAATAATAATAACAGGATATATCTTCTTTTCATCAAGATAAGCATATTTAAGATTATCAGGTAAAGGTTTAAGCTCAAACACGGGATCACCCTTCGGTGGAGGGGGATCCCCTAGGATTTCAACAAGCAAGTTGTGTTTAAAAATAGGACCCTGTTGAAAGAATACTTCATGGGGTTTTCATGGTCTAGCAAATATTGTTCTAAAGGATCAGTAGGAGGCACGACAATAGAGGCAAGACCAATAATTTCATCATTACTAGGCAATTATTTATCATGGGGTTGTCTATGAAATTTGGCAAAGGTAAACTCATATTTCATATCCCCCAAGCCAATTTTAACAACATCCTTTTTGCAATCAATCCTAGCATTGACAGTATTCAAGAAGGGTCTACCGAATATAATGGGACAAAAGCTATCTTGTGGGGAACCAAGAACAAGAAAATCAGCAGGATATTTAACTTTCCCACACAAGACTTCAACATCTCTAACAATCCCAACTGGTGAAATAGTATCTCTATTTGTATGTTTAGTAGTAACATCAATACCTTCTAACTCAGTGGGTGCAATATCATGCATAATTTCATTATATAGGGAAATAGGTGAAATAGTATCTCTATTTGCATGTTTAGTAGTAACATCAATACCTTCTAACTCAGTGGGTGCAATATCATGCATAATTTCATTATATAAGGAAATAGGTATTGCACTAGCACTAGCACCCATATCACATAAGCCATGATAACAATGATCTCCTATTTTAACAGAAATAACAGGCATGCCTACAACAGGTCTATGTATCCTAGCATCGGGTTTAGCAATATTAGCAGCTTCATCACAGAAATAAATAACATGTCCATCAATATTATCAGCCAAGAGATCTTTAACCATAGCAATACTAGGTTCAACTTTAATTTTCTCAGGAGGTGTATATGGTCTAGTATTACTTTTACAAACCACAGTTGAAGCTTTAGCACGATCCTTTATCCTAACAGGGAAAGGTGGTTTCTCAACATAAGTAGTAGGAACAATAGGATCATTATAAGTGATAGTCTTTTCTTCAACTGTAACTGGTGCAACTACTTTTACTTCAATGGGAGGATTATATTTAAACCACTTCTCCTTAGGGAGATCAACATGAGTAGTAAAAGATTCATAGAAAGAAGCTACTATCTCGGAGTCAAGTCCATATTTAGCGCTAAATCCACGAAAAGCATCAGTATCCATAAAAGACTTAAAACAATCAAACTTAGGTGTCATACCTGACTCCTTACCATCGTCGGAACCCCAATCTTCGGAGTTGAATTTAATTCTTTCCAATAAACCCTACTTGAATTCAATAGTCTTCAGCATATGAGAACCAGCACAGGAAGTATCGAGCATGGTGCGATCATTGAATGAAAGCCGAGCATAAAAGTTTTGAATAATCATTTATATTAAGAGCTCATGATTGGGGCATGAATATAACATTGACTTAAGCCTCCCCCAAGCTTTAGCGATGCTTTCCCCTTCGTGAGGCCAAAAATTATATATATAATTACGATCACGATGAACAAGATGCATAGGATAGATCTTATGGTGAAATTCCAATTTCAATCGTTTATAGTCCCAAGATCCCGTATCATCACATAGCCTATACCATGTCAATGCATCTCCCTTCAAAGATAAAGGGAAGACCTTCCTATTAACAACATCATCGGGTATACCTGCAAGCTTAAATAATCGACAAACTTCATCCACATAGATAAGGTGTAATTCGGGATGCAATGTTCCATCTCCTGCAAAGGGATTAGCTAGCAGTTTCTCTATCATACCCGAAGGAATCTCAAAGTAAACATTTTCAGTAGGTTCAGTAGGTTCAGTAGGTTGAGGAGCAACTCTTTGCTCTAGTGGTTGGGGCGAAGATGCCCCGAACAAGCCCCTCAAAGGATTAGTTTCCATAGTAAAAAGTGACAGAAAATTTCAGCACACTATATAAATGTTTCCTTACCAAGTACCACTCACCAAAGGTGATTCACTCCCCGGCAACGATGCCAGAAAAGAGTCTTGATGACCCACAAGTATATGGGATCTATCGTAGTCCTTTCTATAAGTAAGAGTGTTGAACCCAACGAGGAGCAGAAGGAAATGACAAGCGGTTTTCAGTAAGGTATTCTCTGCCAGTACTGAAATCGTAGGTAACAGATAGTTTTGTGATAAGATAATTTGTAACGGGTAACAAGCAATGAATGTAAATAAGGTGCAGCAAGGTGGCCCAATCCTTTTTGTAGCAAAGGACAAGCCTGGACAATTTCTTATAATGAGAAAAGCGCTCCCGAGGGCACATGGGAATTATCGTCAAGCTAGTTTTCATCACGCTCATATGATTCACGTTCGGTACTTTGATAATTTAATATGTGGGTGGACCGGTGCTTGGGTACTGCCCTCTCTTGTACAAGAATCCCACTTATGATTAACCCCTATTGCAAGCATCCGCAACTACAAAAGAAGTATTAAGGTAAACCTAACCATAGCATGACACTACTAGGGAAAAGCCTAGCATCAGCGTGGGTTTTGGCCCTCTCAGTAGCGCGGGTACCGGCGCTACTAATAAGGCGCTATAGCTAACGTATAGCAGTAGCGCCTTTTGACCCACGCTACTGCTACTGATGAATAGCTGTAGCGCTCTTTGGAAAAGGGCGCTACTGATATTATCTGCAACACTTTTCAGCAGGAAGCGCTACTGGTAAGTCGGCGCTACTGATAAATTCCCCCCCCCCCCTCGCTACTACTAGTTTTATTAGTTTTTTTCCTGCATATTTGTTTTTTATTTGTTTTGTATTTGAATAGGCTTTATACAATAATCTTTAGCATATCATCCACATACAAATGTAATCATAGCATATACATACAATTAGTCTCATCAAATCATGTCATCATCATAATAATCATCCAACACAAAGTGGTCTCTCATCATCAATCTCGAAAATAGCGATACAAGTCTCGATTACTTGCAAATACATCGTCATCCATCTAAACAATGATATATGCGAGAATAGCTATCACTTTGAGTACATGAGTTCGTATCCCTCTCTCGTATTAGCGTGAACCTAAACTAAGTACTGCGTGTCGCTCGAAAACCGAAAACCGGTACACCTGGGCCTGACACTCCGGCCACTTGTCGTATATATACTCCTAGCGTAGCACTTCTTCGCCATCTATGATCTATGCACCTGCATCGTCACATGAGTCGATGATATGCAACATATATAGTTGAGCAACAGAAATAGACAGACTTGGCAAAAATAGAAACAACATATCATGAGCATAAGTAACAAAGTTCATCGTACCCAAAATGACCTAACTAGAGTGATTTTCGCTAGTCGAGGAGGAGGACGGTTTAATTACATCACAAATAAAGTTTCACCGTGCATAACTCAAAGTTTTGTCATAAAAGAAAGTATGGACTAAACGGACACATTGTCATATATCGACAATCACTCCATCATGTCGTGCCATCCATCCATGTCAGGGAGATAATCATCGAGCATAGTGAAAGGCTTCATGTCGAGACGCTGAGAGGCTATCCATGTTCGGACGTCTTCCCGCGACATTTGTCATTCTGCATGGAACATCCCTGTTTTTCCGACGACCTCATTCATGATGATTTGGGCAAGTTCGTGCTGGATCTTATAGAACTCAGCTCAAAGTCGATGATCCTCGATATCTCCTATGTCCTTTTGCCCATTGCAGAATATGGGCATCGCCAGATCTAGGTGCCATGTGAAGGTTCTGGTGATCCCGTCTGTACTCCAGCATGTGGTGTAGGACATAGAATCCATCATTAAGAGAATTGTTTGGTTGCTGGATGCAGCTGAAGTCGGTCTTATGGCTGAAGGCGGCCCTGCTGCCCCTTCTCTTCTTGTCCCTAACATCTCCACCCCTTGCTTGGTAGTAAAACATAGCACTGTTGAGAACATCTTTGATGTGGGTGTAATCCTTTTTGTGAATGTTCTTCGACGAGTCCAAGAGCGTGGGAGAATCGGGGGTATAGGATGATGAGGACGGCGCGCCCGCCGCTGAGCAAAATAAGTACACCTATAATTAATTAGCCTCCACCGTGCAAATGAATTATGGAAATCGAAGGAAGGATAGCAGCGTGGATGACTTACACGGGATGATAAGGCACGAGAATCGCCTCCTTGTCCTTATTGGCGAGCATGAAACTGACGATGTAATCCCAAGAAGCCCTCGTGCATGTAGTACGGGTCAGCAACACAGATAAAACGTATCTACTCAGCCCCAATGATGTAGTTCATGTGCAAGGCATAAAGGCGGACAAACGTAAAATCCAGCTTCTTCACGTGAAACATGTCGAATATGTAATCGAATCGGAGGAAGAACTTATCCGCGGGGAAGTCGTCGACGTACGACATTTGCCGCGGAACGTTAACCACGTAGAGTGGGTATCCTGGATCTTTCGAGGCGATGAGGCCTTTCTCTACCCGCAGCACATCGTCATGAAGTCTCCTTAGATCGCTGAATCTGGCCCGTAGCGCTATTTCAGGTAGGATTGGTCGACCGGGGATATGCCATTTATCCGCATCGGGGATATCTACATGGTCCTGAAGCCGAGGCTGCTGAGGCGGCTGGATCATAGAATCAGCTTTTTTGCCTTTCCTCGCTCTCTTCCTAGACTTCTTTACCACCGGATGGTCGTCAATAATACGTTGAGACGGTAATTCAGGCACTAACTCATGACGCTCAAACCCTGAGGAGACGCCAGTATAGACATACTGTTCAGCGCCATCGTCATCCTCATCCTCATCCATGGCGACGTCGTCAGCGACTAATGGAGCCACCTACTTACCCCATCCGCTATCACCCAACCCGACACCCGACGCTAATTGGGTAGGTGGGGTGTTGATGTTCATACCTTGCTGAGGCTGCGTGCTCGTGGGTGTGCTCCCGGCCGCCTCCAGACGAAGCAGACTCTTTGGCCACAACAGGACCCACCCATTGCAACAATCACCAAGCCGCCGTGGGGTCTCGTCGTCATCCCCCACTAGTATTAGAGGAGGCAAATTCTCGTGGCTCGATTTGACACTGGCCACGGAAACCTTGAAGACATTCGGGGGGATCGACCGGCTGTGGAACAATGGTTCCTTCGGCTCCATTATCGTCCCCTTCCCCACGTCCACCTTCTGTTCGCCGATGGTGTAGAATATGGTGCACGGGGTTTCGTCGGCCTGCAAAGAAAAGTCTGCGACGTGAGACATCCGCAAGGCAACGAAAACGGGAGATTATACATTTATATTGAAGGGCCAGTGTGACAGATACCGTGAGGGCGTCGAGCTCAGCCAAAAGAGGAGGCACCACCGAGCACGTCCGGTGCGGGAGCCGGTGCGGGAGCAGGTACGGGAGCAGGTGCAGGAGCTGGTGCAGGATCAGGTGCGGGAGCAGGTACGGGAGCCGGTGCGGGAGCAGGTGCTCCCAAGAAGTCAGCAAGGGGAAAGTCCTCTGCATTTTTTTCTGGATTTTGCCTTGTCCAAGTGTAAACGCCTGTCACCAAGGAAGTAGATATATCTGCAATCGCCTGTTTTGCGGCAGCTACCGCTGTTGCGACTGTCTGAGATGATTTCTTCTCAACCGCAATCTCAACCTTCTTGTCGATGCTTTCTTCAGTTAACCTCCGTCTTTCCTTTTTCTCCTCCGTGGTCTCACGGTAGTACTTCTTCCACGTGGCGCCGTCTCCGACACCATGCACGCGTCCATACGACGGTCGAGTATCCACCGGTTGTTGTTTCAATATGTTCAACGCCCGGTTGAATGGAGTGTCCCACTTGGGCCTCGCCAATGCCTCAGACGGCGAGTCGCTTTCGGCCGCAATCCGGTGCTGCTCTCTCTGCAAAAGGCACAAGGATCGTTTACAAATATGACTAACGTGTGCAGTCGAATTGATCAGAAACTAAAATTACCAGCAGTCTCATGAACTCCGTAATGACCGGTGTTGTCTCGTAAACCTTCCTCACTGGGTCCCAACGGTGCTGGGCCCTCAGGACGTCTCGCTCCTGCAGGACAGTGAAATCCGCCAAGGGGTCTGGGATGCCCAGACTCGCGGCTTCCTCGTCCTCCTTGGCCCATTTGGACCTCTTTCCGCCGTAACCACGGCTTCCGAGGTGCTGGGTCCCAATGTTCCTCTTTTGAAGCCCCTTCATGTACTTAGACTTTTTTTTGGCAGCTTCGGCCTCGCAAGCCTCCTTGAATATTTGAAACTGCTCTTCCGTGATTGTCGGATTATCCTTTACAATCTCGGAGTAGGGTTCCCCGTTGTTGATCTTTGCTTACACTTGATTTTTCCAGGCGGCCAACGCGTCGCTAAACTTGGTCATGGCGTGTTTGTTTATCTTCTTCGTTGCCTGGTCCTTGTCTGGATCTTCATAATCCTTCTCATTCCGGCCCGGGAACAAGAATATCTGGTGAAACTTCTTTAGGAGGGAGCTCCTCATATTTTCTATCTTCTTTAGTTTCTCATCGTTGATGGTGGCGGTTGTCCGTATGATGCAGCCTATTTGATTGCCGTAGCACGCGCGCGCTTCCTCGGGTGCCTTTGGCTCAAAATTGCCGTCGTCCACCTCCGTGACCACCAGTCTAGTAGTCCTGAGATTGTTAGGAAGCTGTTGCCTCTTTGCTTTCGGTTCTACACCGGCTCTGCTCCCCGAGGCAGCACCGGTCTCAGCGCCGGTCTCGATGCCGGTCTGAATCTCAACGCCGGTCTCAGTCTCAGCACCGGTCTGCGTGTCAGTCTCAGCACCGGTCTGTGTGTCGGTCTCAGTCCCCGATGCCACCGGTGGGCCCAGCAACAACATCTGTTGATCGTCGGTAAGGCTAAAAATTTGTCTGTCGCCCGGTAGACATCGTCGATATCACCAGAACCCTGTCCTTCATCGTTGCTAGCCATGTTTCCTATGATTAAATCTAGTCAATTAATTCTAGACCTAATAAAATGAATAATGACACAAAAAAGGACTATTGTTTTGCAGGAATGTTGACTCCTTCCTAGTGCGGCAAATCCCGGGCACTCGATATGTCCTAGTTTGTAGCACAAGTCATGCTGAAATTCACGAAAAATTTCGGCATGACCTTTGCTAAGAAGTGGACAAATCGAGAACCTGAAATTTGCCGGAACAGAAATGAATCAACATTCCGGCAAAACATAGGCCACTCAGCATCATTCCCTGCAAACAACTAATCCACTTGGGCACAATCAAACAACTTCAATGATAAGATATAACATGACCACTTCAATGAAAAATAAAATTTGCCTAAATTCTTTTCCTTGAAAAATAGTGGTCTTTTCAAAAATCAAAAACCTTTGCAAAATGACCTCACTAAACACAGAACCCAATTAAATTGCAAAGGAACTCCATTTCTCTAACCCTTCTGACCTAATGCTCTAAAATAAAATTTTCCTCTAACCTAGCCAATCTACTTAACCTACCTTGTTAATCCAACGAACCTAATTAACCTACCTATTTAACCTAGTTAGTTAATCTAGTTTACCTAGATAATTAACCCTAATTAAACTAGTTAACGCAGCTAGTTCTCTGTCAAAGCCTAAAATAAATTTTTGCACTAATTAACCTGGATAATTAACCTAATTAAACTAGTTAATCTGACTAGTTCTCTGTCAAAGCCCTAACTAAGTTTTTGCACTAACCTAGATAATTAACCTAATTAAACTAGTTAACCTAACTACTTCTCTGTCAAAGCCCTAACTAAATTTTTGCCCTAACCTAGATAATTAACCTAATTAAACTGGCTAACCTATGCATGAGAGAGAGAGGAGGGGTGGGGGCTTACAGATGATGGCTCCGGTGGTGGCGACGGAGGCAGTGGTGGCGAGGGAGGCAGGGGCATCTCCGGTGACAGCGAGGGAGGCAGGGGCGTCTCCGGTGATGGCGAGGAAGGCTGTTGTGGCGAGGAAGGATCCGGTGGTGTCGACAGCGGCTCCGGTGGCGTTGACGAGGCCGCGCGGCTCCGTGGCGTTGGGGGCGGCTCCGGTGTCCTCGATGGCGCACGGCTCTGGTGGCGTCGACGTCGGCAGCAAAGTGGGGCGACGGTGAATCGGGGAGACGGTGGCGCGCGGGGTGGGTTGAGGGATTTGGGGGAGAAGTGGTGGCCAGGGGAAATGGTTTTTTGGTTAAGTCAAACTTACCGGTAGCGCGTTTCACAAAATGCGCTATAGCTAAGATAGCTATAGCGGTTTTTGCAAAATGCACTGCTGCTATAGCTATGTAAATTTCTTCCTTTTTTAATTTCCTTTTCTGTTTCTATAGCGGGGGTCTAGGACACGCGCTGCAGCTACGTTAGCTATAGCGCCTCTTACAAACACATGTTGCTGCTATGCCTTCCTCCGTTTTTTCTCTTTTTCGTTTATTTTGCTTTACATTTTATTTTTTCCTTTCTCCTTTTTCTATTTCTTTCATTTTCATTTACTTTTCTATTTGTTTTTCATCTTATTTTATTTCCGTTAGTAGTAGCGCTCTTCTTAGGAAACGCGCTGCTAATTATGCCCTAGCGGTAGCGCGTTTCTTCCAAGCCCACTACTGCTATGCGTAGCCGATCATTCTGCCAATGGGAATATTAGTAGTAGCGCTTTTGCAACTACACGCGCTACTGCTAAGGTTATATCTGTAGCGCGGTTTTTATTTCAATCGCTATTGCTATATAGCACTAGCGCCCTTTTTTGACCCGCGTTGTTGCTAAATTTCTGTGTATAAGGTTTTCCCTAGTAGTGTCAGTAGCCCCTGAACCAGGCTTCAATGACGATGAGTTCAGTGCGCAGATTGTCTTCGGCATTGCAAGGCGGATTCCTTCTCCGAATACTCCATAGAAGATCTTGAATATGAGGATCGTGTCCGGCTCTGCAAAATAATTTCCACATACCACCGTAGAGAGCACAATATTTCACAAATCTAATCTGCTAACAACTTTTCATAGAGTGACATCACACCGCGGCCCGGTCATTATTCGAACCATTTTTCTCAACCAGCTACTACACATATTGTGAGACGCACTACTAGGAAAAGGGCTATAGATAGGATTGATACTAATGGCGCACCAGGTAAGTAGTGCACCACTACTATATACTAATGGGGCACCGGTTGGAGGTGCGCCATTAGTGTGGAAGACACTAATGGCGCACCAGACACACGGTGCACCACTAGTATTGAATTTTTTTTCCATTTTTCCATACATACTAATGGCACATGATGTCAAAGTGCGCCATTACTAGTTCTAACTAGTAATGGCGCACCTTATAAACAGTGCGCCATTAGTATATATATATATATATATATATATATATATATATATATATATATATTTACTTTTTTGCAAAACTACTAATGGCGCACCATGTCAAAGTGCGCCATTACTAGTTTAAACTACTAATGGCGCACTTTTCCACAGTGCGCCATTACTATTTTTTTTTACTATTTTGCAAAACTACTAATGGCGCACTTTTTGATCTCGATCTCGATCCCACCCGCACCCTCCCCCCTAGCACCACCGCCGCTGACGACCCACCGCAACCCTCCCCCGCTAGCTCCACCACCGCCGACGACCGACCGCAACCCTCCCCCGCTCCACCGCCGCCGACGAGCACCCCCCGCACCCTCCCCCGCTCCACCACCGCCGACGAGCACCCCCCGCACCCTCCCCCGCTCCACCGCCGCCGACGAGCACCCCCCGTTTCATATTCATATTCATTTTTTAAAAAATAATAATAATAAAGTGTAGACTACAATTGTTATTAAACAACAATTATTACTGTTTTTATAAAAAAATATTACTGTTTCATATTCATATTCATTTTCTAAAAAATTAGTACATGCAACAAAAAATAAAAATAAATTACTTATGGCGCACCTCTGGCTGGTGCGCCATTGCTATATATAAAAAAGATTACTAATGGCGCACCTCTGCCTGGTGCGCCATTGCTATGTAAAAAAAATTACTAATGGCGCACCGACCGCGGGTGCGCCATTAGTAAGATTCCCCCCTAGCTAATTCCCTCCCTCTCGCTAGATCCCCTTCGTCCCTCTCCCTCGCCAGATCCACTTCTCCCCGCTCCCCGACCCACGCCACTGCCGCCCCCGCGCCTCCGTCTCCGTCGCCGCCCCTAGTCAGCCCCTGCCCTTCCCCCCATCACCATCTGCTCCCAATCCTCCCCCTCCCTCGCCTTCACCACACCCACCCACCCCCTCCCTTGCCTTCCCAGCCCTCGAAACCCTAGAAACCCGTGACGCTCCACCGTGCCTTCTCTGCTCGAGCTCCACCGTGCGAGGCGACAGGCAAGGCGGCGGGCAGAATCTGCTTCAGCACCGGGCCGGCGAGCCGTGGAACCAGGGCGCGACGGTGCTCGACCCCTCCACCCCCTCCACCTCTTCTTCCTCGGGTCACCGCTGTCTTCCTCAACTCCGGCCACCTCTGTTGCTACTAAGCTGTCGCAGGGCCTCCTTGCGCCTCCCCGGTGAGCTCCGCCTCCTATCCCCTCTTCCTTCTCGCAAACACTCTGTTTGTCCAGCAAATCGGCGATGGACAGAAGCAGCGGTGGTGCCAGAGTTGAGTTCAGTTAGTAGAACTAGCGCTAGTTCCTTCCGTGATCCTGTAGGTCGAGAGGTGGGTCTCTGGTGAAGCTGGAATTGCAGACGCTTTCACCCGAGTTAGCCTGAATGTGATGTGGTCGATGTTGAGACGTCTCCTCTATGTAGTCTGTAGGTTGTTCTACTTTTAGGTACCGTGGGCTGTGAAGTGAACTTGCCGGGTTTAACCATCTGACCTCTTATGTATATATTAGTATCTAAGATCAGCAGACATTAGTCAATTTGTGCGCCTGGTTAGTGACTTGTGGAGTTGGCCCGGTTAATGCTTTGCTCTTTGATGCAAGATGTTAGGCTCTGGCACTTTACAGAGTTTCGTTGTGAAATCCCTAACTGTGAGTCTTGCTAGTGATCTAATTGTGATAATCCTGCTCACATCCCCACTTGCAGCAGAGGCAGGCAATGCCTCTATATGCTTTGTTTTACTGCCTAGCTAGAGCACAAACCTAGCCCCAGTTGTGTATTCCCAATTGCTAGTGGTCTAACTGATGTTTCCCTAGTTGGGTGAGACTGACTTGGATCTTTCTTGGAGGAGACAGATCAAACAAGTGTTGTCAGTTTTTATTTGAACTTCCAAGAGTGTTGTGACTTGGCTCTTAATCAAAAGACTGTTGTCAGTTTTTGTTTGAACTTTGTGGACAAGAGGAAATTACTCTTAAATGCTAGTCCTATTCTGGTGGATATTTTTCTTGTCCAAGAGTGTTGTGACTTGGCTCTTAATAAAAACTGCCTGGTGTGTGTTCAACTTGTATCTTCTAGCTTAAGTTTAACTTGTCCTGAGTTACACTCAAGTTATAATGTGTTTTACTTGTAGCTTCTAGCTTAAGTGAGTAGCCAGTACTGTAGTGAGTAGCTTAACTTGTTTAAGTACTGCTAATTAGTTGTACTGATATTAAATGATGCCTGAAATGATGTATCATGTATCTTTAGCATGATCTGTTTCAGATAATAAATGATGCTTGCAATGAATTCTTGTGTAAGTGAAGGCTTGCTATGTTGTTGTAGCCAGCTATTTTCTGTTCCCTCATTTGGATTACTCAGTTATTTAGTTTATTATTACTTGGGAAAAGTACTATGAGAAAAAAATGATTATCTGCATTGCATTGTTAAATGTTGTACTTGGGCACAATACCTTTTCATCCATCATTTACACTATGAATCCAATACCAGTTGCCCATGCTGATTATTTCACTTCAAATAGGCCACCTAGTGGCACAAAGCTCCATCAGAAACAGAATCAAAGCAGTGTAGTGGCATGGCCATTGACCTATGGCTGGCATCTAGACACCACACACATACATACAGAGGCACATTGACTATTACTATGGCAAGTACTGTGTCAACTACTCCATGTGTTTTTGTTGGCAGTTTATCATGAAATTGCAGGTACCCCGAGAGGCCCTTGAGTTTGTCGGAATGTCGATTTACTTCCATTCCGGCAAATTCGGGTACTCCATATGTCCTATTTTCAGCAAAGGTCATGCTGAAATTTTCCGTGAATTTTAGCATGACTTTGCTAAAAATAGGACATATGGGGTACTTGCGACTAATGCATGTTATCATGCATGTTTTATGATCTGTTGTAAGGGTATTAATTGGTCTCTTCAGCTGCTTATCAGAGATGGCGGGAAGTAGCCACCGCCGCTCTGCGACACCGCAGTACGAGTTGGATGCTTCCGAGTTCTTCACTATCATACTTGAGACTTCAGTATCATCCATGACGCAGGTATATAAAACAAGAGATCTCCCCTTCACCCATCTCATTATGATATCTATTGTTTTCTACATCACTCATTGTCCCAAACTGCAGAGGCTGCCTGACAGTTTTATGAACATGCTGATGGGTGAAGATCCGCCAAATAATGTGAAGCTGCGACAGGCCGGCAGCGGGTTTCGCAGGCAGTGGTATGTGCAGTTGGTGATCAAGAAGGGCCACATGTACTTTTCTCGTGGGTGGGAGAAGTTCTACCGTGCCTACGACCTGCGGCTGGGGTACTTCCTTCTCTTCAGGTACGACGACGACGCCACCATGCTCATCGTGAAATGATCAAGTTTACATAATAAGCTTATAGTCTTTTTCTTATTCTTCTTCTTTTCCAAAATGACATATGTTAGCTTCATTTTACCTAAGTTGGCTCTAATATACTAACTTAGAGCTTATATGCTTAGTTTCCTATAGGTTAGCTCCAAAATAACTTATGTTAGCACAAAATGATCAAGTTTACATAATAAGCTTATAGTCTTCTTCTTATTCTTCTTCTTTTCCAAAATTCTTCTTATTCTTCTTCTAGTGTTCTTCTTCTTCTAGTATTCTTCTAGTCTTCTTCTTTTTCTTCTTCTAACTTCTTGTTTATCATTTTGCAGATTTGATTTAATTCACGGAAGCTTGCATGGATGGAGTGCTTCTTTTCGATTTGTGCTTTTATTTTGTATCAATGTGAAACTTTTGTGAATTGATGGATAACGGTGTTGGATGAACAATGTGAAACTTTTGTAATATGTAACGATGGATTTATGTGTTGGCTATGTATGTATATATGATGGAACTTGTGTGTTGGCTATGTATGTATATATGATGGAACTTGTGTGTTGGCTATGTATGTATATATGATGGAACTTGTGTGTTGGCTATGATTGTTATATGGATGCTTGTTGTATATATATATGTGTTGGATATCTCATAGGTGAAATAGTGACCTGAGATTAAGAAAGAAAAAATTAAAAAAATTGTTACTAATGGCGCACTACCATGTGATGCGCCATTAGTATAGAATACACTAGTGGCGCACTGTGGGAAAAAACTAATGGCACACTACTTGGTGCGCCATTAGTATACCAGATACTAATGGCGCAGCAGTGGTGCGCCATTAGTAAAAATTACTAGTGGCGTGCTACTAATGGCATGCGCCATTAGTAGGCAAAACCAGTGCGCCATTAGTAGGCCTTTTCCTAGTAGTGGCGGTTTCCTTGGCACGTCTTATCGAAGCAGATATCGTGTCCCCTTATCACAGGATTCTCATCAATACGGGTGTGGGTAACCCAACCGCACCATCAATCGGGGCGCTTGGGTAATAAGCGATTTTACCGGGCAAGTGGGGAGGCGCACAGTTTCTACCGCCTTTATAAAGAGATAAGGATTCCCCGTTTTTCACCCACGCCTTCTTCTTTCCTCGCTCATCCATTCTCGCACGCTCGAGCTCCAGCACCCAGGTTCTCACCTTCTCCATAAAGTCATTCAAAAAATGTCCGGAGTGGGAGGCAAGTGGATGGTCTCCTCCGTTACGGAGGAGGACATCACGAAGCTCCGAGAGGCTGGATACCTAGCTGCAGACATCACGTATCGGCTATCGGATGCAGGGCAGATCGTCCCTACTCCGGAACCCCATGAGAGGGTTGTATTCCTTGCCCACTTCGTCCGTGGAGTGCAACTTCCCCTCCACCCATTTGTCCGCAGGCTCATGTTCTACTACGGGCTGGACTTTCATTATCTAGCCCCCAATTTCATCCTCAACATCTCGGCATTTATCGTCGTCCACTAGGCCTTCCTCTGGATGAAGCCCCACTTCAGCCTATGGCTGAAGACCTTCACCGTGAAGCCGAAGATAGTGGTCGGCCAGCAAGCAGAGTGTGGAGACGCCATGGTGGGCAAGATGCCCAATGTCATCAAGCTCGAAGGCTCCTATGTGGAGAACATGAAGGGGTGACAATCGGGGTGGTTCTACATCACCGAGCCGTGCAACGCCAACTGGGCAGCGGCCCCCGAATTTCGATCCGGCATCCCCATGCGGCTAACCTCCTGGAAAGAGAAGGGCTAGCCTGGGGTGCGTCGGCGGAGTTGACCGAACTCCAGAACTGTGTCAAAAATATGATAAGCAAGAAAATCAAGCTTTTCAACATGGTCCAGGTCATGCTCTTCCGCCGGATCCTCCCGTGTCAAAGACGGGCATTCAATATGTGGGAGTTCGATCCGGCCAAACACCAGACGCTGCGAGAGCTCTTTGACACAATGCACAAAGACATCTGGAAGGTGCTGTTCAAGGCCGCAGAAGTACCTCCTCCCATCACCGAGGATCGCGGACTCAGCGCAAAGCTCCCCGCCAATCCGGTAAGCTCTTTATATTTCACAAGATGTGCCTTTCCCCAGTATATTCGCGGGAGGAATCTAAGCCTCCACTCAGATTTAATAGGACTGGGTAGCGACAGCGGAGCGGATCTACTGTCCAGCTCCACTACCTGAAGATCCAGCAACGACTCAATTAACGGAGATGTTGTTTCCGGTGCCCTACGAGGTGCGGGAGAAGAACGCCAAGAAGAAGGCCACGGGGACCAGGAAAGGTCTCCGGTGCAAGGTTGTGTCGGAATCACCGTCTGAAGACACTGAGGCGCACTCCAACGAAACGAGGAGGAGGAAGAGGAAAACCCTCTGTCGGTGTCAAAACCGGCGGATCTCGGGTAGGGGGTCCCGAACTGTGCGTCTAGGCGGATGGTAATAGGAGACGAGGGACACGATGTTTTTACCCAGGTTCGGGCCCTCTCGATGGAGGTAAAACCCTACGTCCTACTTGATTAATATTGATGATATGGGTAGTACAAGAGTGGATCTACCACGAGATCAAGGAGGCTAAACCCTAAAGCTAGCCTATGGTATGATTGTTGTAATGTATGTTGTGTCCTACGGACTAAAGCCCTCCGGTTTATATAGACACCGGAGGAGGCTAGGGTTACACAGAGTCGGTTACAATGGTAGGAGATCTACATATCCGTATTGCCAAGCTTGCCTTCCACGCCAAGGAAAGTCCCATCCGGACACGGGACGGAGTCTTCAATCTTGTATCTTCGTAGTCTTGGAGTCCGGCGGACGATGATAGTCCGGCTGTCCGGACACCCCCTAGTCCAGGACTCCCTCAGTAGCCCCTGAACCAGGCTTCAATGACGATTAGTCCGGCGCGCATAATGTTCGGCATTGCAAGGCGGGTTCCTCCCTTGAATAATCCAGAGAAGATCATGAACATCAGGATAGTGTCCGGCTCTGCAAAATAAATTCCACATTCCACCGTAGAGAGAATAAAATGTACACTAGTCCAATCTGCTGATGTATTATGCGGCATGACATCACACCGCTACCAGGCTTTTACTTGAATCGTTTTTTATTATACCACCTCAGCACGTTCAGCGAAGCGGTTTCCTTGGCACGTCTTGTGGAAGCAGAGATCGTGTTCCCCTTATTCCGAGATTCTCATCAATACGTGTGTGGGTAACCCAACCGTGCCCGTCGCCACGCCTCCTCTATTGAAGGTGAATCCCAAACGGTCATGGAGACGACTCTTGGTATTTTTCCCCTTTATAAGAGGACCAAGGCTCGTTCTTTTTCTTCAATCTCGCATCGAATCTTCTCCTCGCTCCTGGTTCCAGCACCCAGAGCCTCAGATTCGAGCGCTTCGGATTCTCAACCATGTCCGGCTCCGACCTCCAGGGCCGGTGGATGCCACGGAGGAGGACGTATTGAAGCTGCGTGAGGCCAAGTACCTGTCCTACGAGATTTCGCACAGGTTGCCTGCCCAAGGGCAGGCCGTGCCCGCCCCCGAGCCCGGCGAATACGTCGTCTTCGTATCCCACCTCCGTCGGGGTTTAGGCTTCCCGACGGACCCCTTCGTGAGAGGGCTCATGTTCTACTACGGGCTGGATTTTCACGATTTGGCTCCGGGGTGCATCCTCCATATCTCCTCATTCATTGTCGTCTATGAAGCCTTCCTCCGCGTCACTCCCCACTTCGGCCTGTGGCTGAAGACCTTCAATGTGGAGCCGAAGATGATCGGGGGGTGTCAAGCGGAGTGCGGCGGGGCGGCCATAAGCAAAAGGGCCGATGCCCCGTGGCCCGAAGGTTCCTTCCAAGAGGAACTCGGACCGTGGCAGCAGGAGTGGTTCTATATCACCGCTCCGAAGGGCAGCAAGAAAAAGCCGCTGCCTTCATTCCGCCCAGGACCTCCATGCCGACTGATGTCGTGGGTCAACCAAGGGCTCAATTGGGGGCCGTCCGAAGACGTGCCCTCATTGCAGGGCCGGATTCGAGACCTCCAGGCGAGGGAGGTCGATCTGGTCGCGGTGATGCAGGTTATGCTAATCAGGCATCTTCTGCCCTGCAAACGCCGTCCTCTCCGTCTATGGGGGTTCAATCCGGAGGGACCTCGAATTCTCCAACACTTTATGGGTGCGACACCCGAGGAGATGTACAAGTTGTTCTTCGGACCGCAGGTGGCGTGTCCGGAATTGGCCGAGGACGCAAGCCTAAGCCGCAATCGCCCGAATACTCAGGTAAATAGCTCAGAGTCCGGAAGTTCTGTTTATCTGCTTTTCTAGAGTTCACCTCTTGACCCATTACTCTTCACAGGAGTGGGTAGCGCGATCGAGGCTGATAAGGTGTCCGGCTCCCCTCCCAGAGACTGCACTGGAGCCCGTGCTGGTCAGAATGTTGGACGTCGCGCCCATAGAAGGGAGCGATGGGGAAGATAGAGGAGCTATTATTTCGCCCGAAGGGGCGTCTGGAGAGGGGGGAATCAAAAATCCCTCCATCCAGGGGGAGAAGAGGACCGCCTCCGAAGATCCGGGGGCCAAAGCCCCTAAACAGGGGGAAGAGATCTTCACCGGAGGGTCCGGCGTCCGGGGAGAATCCGAACGTACAATCATCACCAAAGGATCAGCCCTCCAACGAGCCGTGAGTATGAAAAACGGAGTTCATTAGTAAGAAAATACCTCCATTTATGCTTCTGTGGGTAACCGAATTTTTTTTCTTGCAGTTCGGATTTGCAACCTTCTCAGATGAGTTCGTCTTCGGGGGACCTTCTTCCGGAGATGATGGAGAGCGAAACGCCTCCGTCTACTGCGCTGTCAGATAAGGCAGACGAGCCTGAAGTATCGTCACGGAGGGTATCCCTGAGTCCGGAGGGGCCGGAGAGTTTGGCGCCTACTAGTATCCGGCCGGGAGAACTGAAGAATGTGCTTGAGAGGGCGTCCATCTCAGAAGATCACCGTGCTTTGATGCATATGGTGATTGGAAGGATTTCGTCCGCCGAGAGCGGATTGCGTAATGCCGCTACGAGTTTGCTGGCGGGATTTGAGGTACGCGAGAATGACGCACCCTTTTTTTTGACAGTTTTGCACATAAAAGTGCGCCCTGTATAGATAGTAGCCCCTGAGACTTGGTAGGTTGTCGAAAACGACAGCGTGCCGAGGATCAAAATCGCTAGTAATGAATGCCGCCGTTCCTATGCAGGTGGTGGATAGTCCGAGGGCTAGCCGGACTAGTGGAGTTGCCGAGTTAATGCGGCAACTTGACGTGGCAGATGCGGACATCGCACTTGTCAACCGGCGACTTGATGAGTCGCAAGGTAAATGAGTTCTCCGCAATCATTTTATTAAGGGGGTCAAAGCCCTCCTCTGATAAATTATATGCTGTGATACAGACGGTGCTGCTGCTGTGGAGAGCCTTCGGGCCGAACTTGCTCAAGCTAAGGAGCAAGCCCGAAGGAGTGACGCGGCTGCCTCGAGGGCGGCCGAGGAGTTGAAAGCCGAAAAGGCTGCACACTGCCTATGCAGGGAAGAGATGGCCGAATTGGCTGTGAAATTAAAAGATGTTGCCGACTGTAATGAGGCTCTTGAAAAGGAGCGCTTATCGGAGCGGGAAGACCTGAGGAAGGCCACCGCCGAGGCCAAGGATGCCCGTTCTGCAATGCGGGCCATGAAGGAGGAGCTGCGCCAGGCCGGAGATATCGTGGCTGGCAAGCCTTTTCTGCTGCGTCGCCGGTTTATGGACCAAAAGTATGCTCAATTTGGCCAGCTGTGGAGTACGGAGGATCCGTATATGGACTTAGCGGCAAGTGCGGCTGATGCCGTTGGGCACTTCCGGAGCCAGAAGGATCACAAGACGGAAGAGCTACTTTGGTCTCAATTCCATAGTCCGGATCGCTCACTTCCTTTGACCGACCGGTTGGCCGAATGGGCCGAGCTAAATAGGTTGTCCGGACTTGCCATGACTGACATCGTGGCTCATGTCTGGCCAGAGAGGCCCAAGGCGACGAGCTACTTCGGCTTACTGCAGCAATTCATTGGGGCGGTGCCGCATATCAAGGAGATGAAGCGGTCGGCCTGCATCGAGGGCGCGCGGATGGCTCTTGCCCGCATGAAGGCGCATTGGACGGAGATGGATGCCACCGCTGTTGCCTCCCAGGGCTCGGATGAAAGCCGGCTCCCCACCGAGCACTATTTCAGGGAAGTTATGTGTGGCGCTCGTGTAATAGAGTCGCAATGCTCAAAAGATGTCACGTTCAAAGTAACGTTTTAGCTTGTAAAACGATGATTATGCTATAACTGCTCTTTATACTTGTGCGTCCCAAGTAGTAAAACTTCTCCTATGCGGCCGTTTACGTATACACTTGTATAACCTGAAAGATTGCAGTCTTCGGCTTCATCCCCCACACACAAGGTGCAGGGGTGTTCGCAAAAATAGCGCGTTTTCACACTTAATACGACGTCTCGGTCCTGTTAAGGAGGTGGTAGCGTAGCAAACGAGGCAATCCGGACTATAATGCTTTATCACTTTCACTTAGCCAGTGGAGTTCGAGGGTGGGGCTACGATATAGCCCCTTGGGGCACCGCACTCCTCTGAGTTCAGGGCGCGTGTGTGCCTGACCGGGAAATGGTCCTTCGTCAAAGCGGGGAATTCTAAACATTCCGGTGGTCGATCGAGTGGTTGACCAGTCTCTCGCTATATCATGACAGTCAGTTTTCGGCTTTCTCTACTGAGGTGCTCGCCCAGCCGAACTGGGGCACAATCGCAGTAGTTCTCCTCGTGCCACGTTAGCCGATGATACGGATCGTAAGGCAGCAAAACACAGGAGCCGGGCAAACCCAACATTTGACCAAAGACATGATTCGGAGCTGATGCATATAATGCCTAACTCAAGACGCCGAACACTCCCTAAGGTGTTCGGTCTTTATAATAATGAGCAGAACAATGCCCTAAGCCCCTAGTGTCCAGGTACGGGCATGGTCTTCTGATGTGGCCAATGCCAAAACGTCAGGCTCCGCTTTGGTTATAGGAAGAAACCAAGGGAGAATAACAACAAGAGATAGTAAAGAAGGTCTACGCAGGGTCTTAATCTGAAGAGAATCCTCGCAACGGGTCCCTACTGCATGTCTGCGCCTGTGTCTCCGTTGCGCCGTTGTCCTGGATGGGTATGCACGTTGTTCATCTGTAGAAAGAGAGGAGCGCTTAGTTTGAAAACAATTCGTGCGAAAAATATATGTGTAAAAGGAGAAATATGAATAAGTAAAGCGGGGTTTGTATGAACCCGCGGTTGTATGTGCGCGCAGCCCCCTGTGAAGACGTGTGCGGCTAGGGAACCCCTAGCCTGCTGAAGCCGGAATTGTCTATTCGAGTCTGGGGTCTTTAAGTGACCCTCGCACTGAAATGATGCCACGCGGACCAGGCATCTTGAGTGTAAGAGACGCGTAGTGCGGTATGGCGTTGAAACGGACAAAAGCCTTTCGTCCCAAGAGTGCTTGATATCCACTTTTAAATGGGATGATATGAAAAATTAGGTTTTCGCGCCGAAAGTTGTTCGGTGAACCGAACACGACTTCTAGTAATAGGGAGCCTGTGCACTTGGCGTAAGGGCCTGGCGTCACTCCTTTGAAGGAAGTGCAGCTGTGTCGAATTTTGGTAGGGTCTATCCCCATCTTGCGGATTGTGTTTGAATACAGCAGGTTTAAGTCGCTGCCTCCATCCATTAGGACTGTAGTAAACTGTAGTCCGTCGATTATGGGATTCAATATCAGGGCAGTCCGTCCCGCGTTTCGAACGCTTCTGGAATAGTCCAGGTGGTCGAAAGTGATTGGTTTTGATATCCAATCTCTATGGTCTGCAGGGTTGGCCCGTGCGAGGCTCTTTTTAGAAAGTGCCGCACTATTTTTCCGTATTATCACATGAAGTGAATTTACTGCTTTGACCTCTTGTGGGAAAGTCTTTTGTTTTCCGGTGCTCTGCTGGTCGGGTTTATCGTCTTCGCTTGACGCGTCGAGCCCCTTGTGTTCGGCGTTTAGTCGGCCGGACTGTTTAAAAACCCAACAATCCCTATGGGTGTGGTTTGCAGGCCTTCCGGGGGTACTGTGGATTTGACATATCCGACCCAAAATCTTGTTTAAGTTGGACAGCTCATCACCGTCATCCTTAAGAGGCGGTGTTTTGTTGTTTGGCCGCGAGCTTTTGAATCCGGCGTTGACTGTCGTGCTCTTTGGGCTTTTCTCTTTATTCCGGCGCTGCTCTTTTCTGCGCCGTGATTTTCCATTTCCATCTCTTATCTCGGATGTACTTGGGTCGCTGGTGCTGCATCTTGCTAGCCAGCTGTCCTCTCCCGCACAGAAGCGGGTCATGAGGCTTGTTAGCACGGACATTGTCCTCGGTTTTTCTTGGCCGAGGTGTCTGGCAAGCCATTCGTCTCGGACATTGTGTTTAAAAGCTGCTAAGGCTTCGGCGTCCGGACAGTCGACTATTTGGTTCTTCTTGGTGAGAAACCTGTTCCAGAATTTGCGCGCTGACTCTCCGGGCTGTTGAGTTATATGACTTAGATCATCTGCATCCGTAGGGCGGACATAAGTCCCTTGAAAATTTGTTCTAAACGCGTCCTCGAGCTCTTCCCAACTTCCCATAGTGTTTTCTGGGAGGCTCTTAAGCCAATGACAGGATGGCCCTTTGAGCTTGAGGGGTAGGTATTTTATGGCGTGGAGATCATCTCCTCTGGCCATGTGTATATGTAGTATATAATCTTCTATCCAGACTCCAGGGTCTGTTGTTCCATCGTAGGCCTCTATGTTTATGGGTTTAAATCCTGCTGGGAATTCATGGTCCAGCACCTCATTGGTGAAACATAGTGGGTGTGCGGCGCCCCTGTATTTGGGTGTGCCACTATCTTCGGACACTTGACGTGTTGCCTTGCTTCCTGGGGCCTTCTTCTTTGGCCCGTAGATGGACCTGGCTGGGCCATCTGCCTTTCTAGGTTCATTAGTTGGTTTATGTGCGGCGCCGCTTTCAGAATTTGGCCTATCATCTGGCCGTCTATCCGACCAGGCAGCCTTTTTATTTTTTGACTGTGGGGGCTCTATGGCCTCCTCGTCGAATTCTGGTAGCAGCTTGCGCTTCGGGTAGCTCTTTGGTTGGTGGCCATGGCCGTATTTATCCGCAGTTTTGAGCACTTTGCTCCACCTCATTCTGAGTGTGTCTTCCGCTGTTTTGAGCTTCCGCTTTTCCTTCTTCAAGCTTCTTGCAGTGTTGACGAGTCTTTTTCAAAGGTTTTTACTCTCCGGCGGCCTGTCCGGCATGAGATCGTCCGGACTGTCGTTTTCGTCGGGCCTGGACTGATTGTCCGACTCGCCCTGTTCGGACGGTTGCTTATCTGCATGTTCGTCGTCCACTTGTGTACCCTGCTGTATTGCGGGGTCCTTAGGAGCGTTGTTGTTGTCGAGGCGGGACTTAGGGCGGCGTCTGCGCCGCCGTTTTGGTTGTTTATTGGCGGGGTTATCTTCTGTCGCGGCCCGTTGGTCCTCGTTATCGCTCTCTTTTGGGGTATCCACCATGTATATGTCATATGATGAGGTGGTCCTCCCGTGCCCTATAGGCTCTGTTTCTTGTTCGTATCCGGCATCGTCGTCTATTCCGTCGATGTCTTCGGAGTCATAGTCTAGCATGTCGGTTAGATCGTCGACAGTGGCTACAAAGTGGGTGGTGGGTGGGTTCCGAATTTCTTCGTCGTCCGTACCCCAACCATCTTGGCCATAATCCGGCCAGGACTCTCCCGATAACGAGAGATGCTTTAGCGAATTCAAGATGTCGCCAAAGGGCGAGTGTTGGAAGATGTCCGCGGCAGTGAATTCCATAACCGGCGCCCGATCCGAATTGATTGGTGGGGGTGCGGGAGGTTCGGAGCCTGGCAAGGAGTCCGGCACCTCGGAATCACGAGTTTCGCGAGGGACAAGATTAGCGTTTGGCTCCATCGCCGTGGAAGTTGAAGCCCCCAAGGTGGTGTCCATCCACCGATCCTCGATCTGGGCGATCGGCTCCGGACTAAAGGCCGAAGCGGATTCATGTGCGGCCACCAAGGCACTGTCCGGCGGCAGAGCTAGATCGTGCCCATCGTAACAGTGCGGCGCGCTTGGCTGTGGCTCGAGTTCGTCGAAGATCAAGTCTCCGCGGACATCGGCCATGAAGTTTAGACTTCCGAATCTGACCTGATGGCCAGGGGCGTAGCTTTCGATCTGCTCCAGATGGCCAAGTGAGTTAGCCCGCAGTGCGAAGCCGCCGAACACGAAGATCTGTCCAGGGAGAAAAGTCTTGTCCTGGACAGCGTTGCTGGTTGAAGATGCCATCAGGCCTATCGGTGACGACACAGAGGAACTCTCAATGAAAGCACCAATGTCAGTGTCAAAACCGGCGGATCTCGGGTAGGGGGTCCCGAACTGTGCGTCTAGGCGGATGGTAACAGGAGACGAGGGACACGATGTTTTTACCCAGGTTCAGGCCCTCTCGATGGAGGTAAAACCCTACGTCCTGCTTGATTAATATTGATGATATGGGTAGTACAAGAGTGGATCTACCACGAGATCAAGGAGGCTAAACCCTAAAGCTAGCCTATGGTATGATTGTTGTATTGTATGTTGTGTCCTACGGACTAAAGCCCTCCGGTTTATATAGACACCGGAGGAGGCTAGGGTTACACAGAGTCGGTTACAATGGTAGGAGATCTACATATCCGTATTGCCAAGCTTGCCTTCCACGCCAAGGAAAGTCCCATCCGGACACGGGACGGAGTCTTCAATCTTGTATCTTCGTAGTCTTGGAGTCCGGCGGACGATGATAGTCCGGCTGTCCGGTCACCCCCTAGTCCAGGACTCCCTCACCCTCCCACCATCCTGGGGGGAAGAAAAGGAAGGCCGCCTCGTCCGGGGCGGCCAAAGGGCCCTAGAAAGGAAGGACCCTCCCTCCGGACCACTCCACAACATCCGCCTACAACGGCGAGGAGTGGTTGCCCAGGGACAATCCCCTGGCGAAGTCTTAAGTATCTGGACACTAGAATACTTCTGGTGTGTTTTGCTTTATTGCTTCTTATCATGTCAAATATGATTATGCAGTCCGACCAAAGCCCACATCAACGTATCCTCCTCAGATGGGTCTTTGAGTCAGTCGGCGATAAACATTGATTCACTCCCGACGGCCACCACCCCCAGGCCTGCGGACGATACCGAGGTGTTGTCCCAGAGGATACCGGACCAGGGGGAGATGGTTCTGGAGATACCCCAAGGCGAATGAAGGAAATATGCCCCAGAGGCAATAATAAAGTTATTATTTATTTCCTTATATCATGATAAATGTTTATTATTCATGCTAGAATTGTATTAACCGGAAACATAATACATGTGTGAATACATAGACAAACATAGTGTCACTAGTATGCCTCTATTGGACTAGCTCATTGATCAAACATGGCTGTGTTTCCTAACCATAGACATGAGTTGTCATTTGATTAACGGGATCACATCATTAGGAGAATGATGTGATTGACTTGACCCATTCCATTAGCTTAGCACTTGGTCGTTTAGTATGTTGCTATTGCTTTCTTCATGACTTATACATGTTCCTACAACAATGATATTATGCAACTCTTGTTTACCGGAGGAACACTTTGTGCACTACCAAACGTCACAACGTAACTGGGTGATGATAAAGGAGCTCTACAGGTGTCTCCAAAGGTACATGTTGGGTTGGCGTATTTCGAGATTAAGATTTGTCACTCCGATTGTCGAAGAGGTATCTCTAGGCCCTCTCGGTAATGCACATCACTATAAGCCTTGCAAGCAATGTAGCTAATGAGTTAGTTATAGAATGATGCATTACGTAACGAGTAAAGAGACTTGCCAATAACGAGATTGAACTAGGTATTGAGATACCGACGATTGAATCTCGGGCAAGTAACATACCAATGACAAAGGGAACAACGTATGTTGTTATGCGGTTTGACCGATAAAGATCTTCGTAGAATATGTAGGAGCCAATATGAGCATCCAGGTTCCGCTATTGGTTATTGACCGGAGACGTGTCTCGGTCATGTCTACATAGGTCTCGAACCCGTAGGTTCCGCTCGCTTAAAGTTAGATGACGGTTATATTATGAGTTTATATGTTTTGATGTACCTAAGGTAGTTCGGAGTCCCGGATGTGATCACAGACATGACGAGGAGTTTCGAAATGGTCGAGATATGAAGATTGATATATTGGACGACTATATTCGGACACCGGAATGGTTCCGGAGGTTATCGGATGTATACCGGAGTACCGGGGGGTTACCGGAACCCCCCGGGGGGTTAATGGGCCTCATGGGTCCAAAGTGCAGCAGAGGAGGGGCGGCCAGGGCAGGCCGCATGCCCCCTCCCCCTCTAGTCCGAATAGGACAAGGAGGGGGTGGTGCCCCCCTTTCCTTTGTCTCCTCTCTCCCCTTCCTTCCCCTCTCCTACTTGGCAAGGAAAGCAGGGAGTCCTACTCCCGGTGGGAGTAGGACTCCTCCCTGGCACGCCCTCCCCTGGCCGGTCACCCCCTCCCCCTTGGTCCTTTATATACGGGGGCAGGGGCACCTTTAGACACAACAATTGATCCTTGAGATCTATTAGCCGTGTGCGGTGCCCCCCTCCACCATAATCCACCTCGATAATATCGTAGCGGTGCTTAGGCGAAGCCCTGAACATCATAATCGTCACCACGCCGTCGTGCTGACAGAACTGTCCCTCAAAGCTCTGCTGGATCAGAGTTCGAGGGACGTCATCGAGCTGAACATGTGCTGAACTCGGAGGTGTCGTGCGTTCGGTACCTTATCGGTCGGATCGTGAAGACGTACGACTACATCAACCGTATTGTGCTAACGGTTCCGGTTTTGGTCTACGAGGGTACATGGACAACACTCTCCCCTCTCGTTGCTATGCATCACCATGATCTTGCGTGTGCGTAGGATTTTTTTTGAAATTACTACATTCCCCAACAGTGGCATCCGAGCCAGATTTTATGCGTAGATGTTATATGCACGAGTAGAACACAAGTGAGCTGTGGGTGATACAAGTCATACTGCTTACCAGCATGTCATACTTTGGTTCGGCGGTATTGTTGGATGAAGCGTCCCAGACCGACATTACGCATACGCTTACGCGAGACTGGTTCTACCGACGTGCTTTGCACATAGGTGGCTGGCGGGTGTCACTTTCTCCAACTTTAGTTGAACCGAGTGTGGCTACGCCTGGTCCTTGAGAAGGTTAAAACAACACTAACTCGACGAACTATCGTTGTGGTTTTGATGCATGGACCGTAGCAGCCACGTAAAACATGCAACAACAAAGTTGAGGACGTCTAACTTGTTTTTGCAGGGCATGTTGTGATGTGATATGGTCAAGACATGATGCTAAATTTTATTGTATGATATGAAGAGTTATCGGCAACTGGCAGGAGCCATATGGTTGTCACTTTATTGTATGCAATGCAATCGCCCTGTAATTGCTTTACATTATCACTAAGCGGTAGCGATAGTCATAGAAGTAATAGTTGGCGAGATGACAACGATGCTAAGAAGGAGATCAAGGTGTCGCGCCGATGACGATGGTGATCATGACGGTGCTTTGGAGATGGAGCTCACAAGCACAAGATGATGATGGCCATATCATATCACTTATATTGATTGCATGTGATGTTTATCCTTTATGCATCTAATTTCCTTTGACTGACGGTAGCATTATAAGATCATCTCGCACTAAATTTCAGGGTATAAGTGTTCTCCCTGAGTATGCACCGTTGCGAAAGTTCTTCGTGCTGAGACACCACATGATGATTGGGTGTGATAGGCTCTACGTTCAAATACTACGGGAGCAAAACAGTTGCACACACGGAATACTCAGGTTAAACTTGACGAACCTAGCATATACCGATATGACCTCGGAACACTGAGACCGAAAGGTCGAGCGTGAATCATATAGTAGATATGATCAACATAGTGATGTTCAACATTGAAAACTATTCCATCTCACGTGATGATCGGACATGGTTTAGTTGATTTGGATCACGTGATCACATAGATGATTAGAGGGATGTCTATCTAAGTGGGAGTTCTTAGTAATATGATTAATTGAACTTAAATTTATCATGAACTTAGTACCTGATAGTATTTTGCTTCTCTATGTTTATTGTAGATAGATGGCTCGTGTTGTTGTTCCGTTGAATTTTAATGCGTTCTTTGAGAAAGCTAAGTTGAAAGATGATGGTAGCAATTACACGGACTAGGTCCGTAACTTGAGGATTATCCTCATTGCTGCACAAAAAAGTTACATCCTAGAAGCACCGCTAGGTGTACCACCTGCGCCAGCAACTGCAGACATTGTGAATGCCTGGCAGTCGCGTGTTGATGACTACTCTATAGTTCAGTGTGCCATGCTTTACGGCTTAGAACCGGGACTTTAGCGACGTTTTGAACGTCATGGAGCATATGAGATGTTCCAGGAGTTGAAGTTAACATTTCAAGCAAATGCCCGGATTGAGAGATATGAAGTCTCCAATAAGTTCTATGGCTACAAAATGGGGGAGAATAGTTCTGTCAGTGAACATATACTCAAAATGTCTGGGTATTGCAATCACTTGATTCAACTAGGAGTTAATCTTCCTGATGATAGTGTCATTGACATAATTCTTCAATCACTTCCACCAAGCTACAAGAGCTTCGTGATGAACTATAATATGCAAGGGATGAACAAGACTATTCCCGAGCTCTTCGCAACGCTATAAGCTACGGAGGTAGAATTCGAAAAGGAGCATCAAGTGTTGATGGTCAAAAAGACCACCGTTTTCAAGAAAAAGGGTAAAGGGAAGAAGAAGGGGAACTTCAAGAAGAACGGCAAACAAGATGCTACTCAAGAGAAGAAACCCAAGTCTGGACCTAAACCTGAGACTGAGTGCTTCTACTGCAAGTAGACTGGTCACTGGAAGCGGAACTGCCTCAAGTATTTGATGGATAAGAAGGATGGAAAGGTGAACAAAGTTATATGTGATATACATGTTATTGATGTGTACCTTAAATGCTCGCAGTAGCACCTGTGTATTTGATACTGGTTCTGTTGCAACATAATACATGTGTGAATACATAGACAAACATAGTGTCACTAGTATGCCTCTACTTGACTAGCTCGTAGATCAAAGATGGTTGTGTTTCCTAACCATAGACATGAGTTGTTAGTTGATTAATGGGATCACATCATTAGGAGAATGATGTGATTGACTTGACCCATTCCGTTAGCTTAGCACTTGATCGTTTAGTATGTTGCTATTGCTTTCTTCATGACTTATACATGTTCCTACAACTATGAGATTATGCAACTCCTGTTTACCAGAGGAACACTTTGTGTGCTACCAAACGTCACAACGTAACTGGGTGATGATAAAGGAGCTCTACAGGTGTCTCCAAAGGTACATGTTGGGTTGGCGTATTTCGAGACAAGGATTTGTCACTCCAATTGTCGGAGAGGTATCTCTGGGCCCTATCGGTAATGCACATCACTATAAGCCTTGCAAGCAATGTAGCTAATGAGTTAGTTACAAAATGATGCATTATGTAACGAGTAAAGAGACTTGCCGGTAACGAGATTGAACTAGGTATTGAGATACCGACGATCGAATCTCGGGCAAGTAACATACCGATGACAAAGGGAACAACGTATGTTGTTATGCGGTTTGACCGATAAAGATCTTCGTAGAATATGTAGGAGCCAATATGAGCATCCAGGTTCCGCTATTGGTTATTGACCGGAGACGTGTCTCGGTCATGTCTACATAGTTCTCGAACCCGTAGGGTCCGCACGCTTAAAGTTAGATGACGGTTATATAAGGAGTTTATATGTTTTGATGTATCGAAGGTAGTTTAGAGTCCCAGATGTGATCACGGACATGACGAGGAGTCTCAAAATGGTCGAAACATGAAGATTGATATATTGGACGACTATATTCTGACACCGGAATGGTTCCGGGGCTTATCGGATGTATACCGGAGTACCGGGGGGTTAATGGGCCTCATGGGCCCAAAGTGGAGCAGAGGAGGGGCGGCCTGGGCAGGCCGCGCGCCCCCTCCACCTCTAGTCCGAATAGGACAAGGAGGGGGGAGCGCCCCCCCCCCCCGTTTCCTTCCTCTCCTCTCTCCCCTTCCTTTCCCTCTACTACTTGGACAAGGAAAGGAGGGAGTGCTACTCCCAGTGGGAGTAGGACTCCTCCCTGGCGCGCCCTCCCCTGGCCGGCAGCCCCTCCCCCTTGGTCCTTTATACACGGGGGTAGGGGGCACCTCTAGACACAGCAATTGATCCTTGAGATCTATTAGCCGTGTGCGGTGCCCCCTCCACCATAATCCACCTCGATAATATAATAGCGGTGCTTAGGCGAAGCCCTGCATCGATAGAACATCATCATCGTCACCACACCGTCGTGCTGACGGAACTCTCCCTCAAAGCTCGGATGGGTCGGAGTTCGAGGGACGTCATCGAGCTGAACGTGTGCTAAACTCGGAGGTGTCGTGCGTTTGGTACTTGATCGGTCAGATCGTGAAGACGTACGACTACATCAACCGCGTTATGCTAACACTTCCGCTTTCGGTCTACGACGGTACATGGACAACACTCTCCCCTCTCGTTGCTATGAATCACCATGATCTTGCGTGTGCGTAGGAATTTTTTTGAAATTACTACATCCCCAACAGCGAAATCCCAGACGCCGGGCACATGGGGGGAAGACCCCCCATGGATTCTGACGACGGGGGCCGCAGCAAGCCTGGCCCCCAGCCGGATACTGCACCGTAACCTCTAGTGGTTCTGGATACTGCACCGGAACCTCTAGTGGTCCATCCAGAGGCATCGGACAACCTGCTGGAAGCGCTTCACGGCGCTTCCATTGATGAAGAGCATCGCACCGCCAAAACGGATTGACCGAAGCCTGTGCTAGCCTCCTAACAGGCTTTGAGGTAAGTAATCAAATTATCACAGTATAGACAGTATCCCCTGATGCTCTGTTTGGTGTTCGGAAAGAAAGGCCGAACAGAGGATCAAATAACGTCTACCAGAGTCTAATCATAGTATGTCTATGTGATTAAGCAGGCATCACTGCTGGCCGCTGCCGCTCGTACTGCGGAGGTCTCCGGACTGAAGCAGGACCTGGAGCGATCTGAGGAAGAGCTCGGCCTCACGAAGAGGTAGCTCGAGGAGAACAAAGGTAAGTGATACCCTGTCTATATATTGATAAGGAAAAAATGGTTTTAGCTCATAGAATCATCATGAACTTTGATAGGGGCCACAAACGAAGTGGCGGCCCTAAAGAAGGCGCTGTCTGAGGCCGAAGACAAAGCGGCCAAGGAGCGCATCGAGCACGAAAAGCAAGAGGCCTGAGTAGACGAGGTCCAGCAAGAGCTCTAGGATTTCGTCAAGAAATACGAGTCCTTGGAGCGTGACTCGAAGACACAAGAGTACGAGCTTGCGAAGGCCCGCCAGAGCACATAGGATGCCAAGAAGATTGCGGCGGGTAAGGCATTCAGTATGCAAAGCAAGCATGTGAAGGAGACTTTCTTTTTACTTACCCGAATTTGGGGCTCTCCAGGAGCATTCGCAGATCTGCCGCGCAGCGTCTCTGATGCCGCAGAGTCCTACCGAGCTGAGGAAGGGAGCTCGACGGAGAAGTTGTTCTGTTCCTAGTATATTGGGGCCGAACACAAGATGCCCTTCAGCGACCAGTAGAAGCAACTGGTCAAAGTTCACAGGGCGGTGGAACTGGCCATGAAGGATTTCATAGTCCGGATGTGGCCTGGCGAGCCCCTGCCCAACAGCTGCTTCGGCTTGGTAAAGCGGCTTGTGTCTTCCTGTCCACGGCTCGAAGTCGTAAAGAGGTCAGTCTACATTGAGGGTGCACGCAGGGCCTTCACCCGTGCGAAAGTGCACTAGGCGAAGATGGATTCCGAGAAGCTGGTGACGGAGGGGCCACCGAAGGACATGGAGCACCGCCACCCCAAAAAGTATTATGACGGTGTCATGAAGGGCGCCCGCCTTGTGGCGGAGGAATGTGCTAAGGATGTAATATTTGAATGAATGTACTCATGTGATCCTGTAATATGAAAACGAGTTCATGTGCGCTATATAACACTTGTTGATTTAAAATATTACCTTCTACACGGCCGTTTATAAAATCTGAGAGTTGGCCAGTCGTCGGCTTCTGCCCCCATGTAACTAGTACTGGGGTGTTCAAGATAAATCTAAACACTCTTCATCCAAATTTTTGGTCCTTTAAGGAGGTGTTTAGCACAACGAACAAGGCAATCGGACTATATAGCTTTATCACTCTCACTTAGCCATAGAAGTCTATAATTTTAAATTTTGGCAAAGCCCCTAGTATTCAGAAGGCCGAACTTGGGGCGCTATACATGCCTAAATCGGACAAGGCTGATTCCTCGCCCGAAGCGGAAAAAATCTTTAAGGATTTCAGACCTCTCGAACAACGAACAGGTCTCACCGCATCATGACAGTCAGTTTTCGGCTTTCTCTACTAAGGTGCTCGTCCGGAAGAACTGGGACACAATCGCAGTAGTTCTCCCTGTGCTACCTTAGCCGATATAGCGGAACGTAAGGTACCAAAACATGGGAGCCGGGCAAACCCAACTATTGACCCAAGACATGATTCGGAGCTGATGCATATAATGATATAAGTTCAGGGTGCCGCACTATCGAAAGTGTTCGGACTTTTCTTGCCGTGTTATGGGGTACGCTGAAGCCCCTGGCGAGCTGAACATACCAAAGTGTACGGGTGCAATTTGTAGTAAATAAGCGGTCGAGGAAAAAAGATAAAGGAGCGTAATAATAAGCTGACGTTGTACATTATGTTCCATTGTTTATTTAAATAATACGTCAAAGCGTATATATACAAGTCATGCGATAAGCAAAATAGGACTATTTGACATGTCCTTAACCAAGAGCGAGCTGTGTGTAGTTATGTAAAACAGGTATAACGATCGATATCAGAGACCACCTGGGGATTCCTTTGTATGCCGAAGCTTCTTGTCTCCTTGGTGTTTCCATCCCATTATGGGTCCGATAGTCGGACTATCGGAAGAGCCTCCCGAAAATAGGGACCTCAAAAGAAAAGGTGTGAGGATATACGGAACCTACGGTGGTTGAGCCACATTGCGGACCGTGTTGTAGCCGTGCCTCCGCCTATGCCCATGGTATTTTGAGTGCGTAAATGTGTACGCGCGACACAAATTTCGTCACTTGACTGGGACTAGGCCGGAGGACGAATTACTAGTCGAGCTCTGGATGTGCCGGACGATCCTGTTGCAGGGTACTCCGGACTCGCTTGACGGTGTCCGGGGGCTTTATCGCCGAATTGGCGGTCTGCCTAAGAAGGCTACTATGTACTTCTGCTACAAGGGCCACAGTGTGCTCCTCCGTACAGAGCGAGAGCTCTGTGTTTCCATTAACTGTTATAACCCTGCGAGGTCCTGGCATTTTGAGCTTGAGGTATGCATAATGCGGTACCGCATTGAATCTGGCAAACGCGGTTCGTCCGAGCAGTGCGCTGATAGCCACTCAGAAGGGGACGATATCGAAGGTTAAATCCCCGCTTCAGATGTTGTCCGGAGATCCGAAGACTACTTCCAGTGTGACTGAGCCCGTACAACAGTCCTCTACACCTGGTATGACACCTTTAAAGGTGGTTTTGGTGGGTTTGATCCTTGAGGGATCGATGCCCATTTTGCGCACTGTATCCTGATGAAGCAGGTTCAGGCTACTACCACCATCCATAAGGACTCGTGTCAGGTGGAATCCGTCAATGATGGGGTCGAGGACCAATGCGGCTGAACCGCCATGGCGGATACTGGTAGGATGGTCCCGGTGATCGAAAGTGATCGGATAAGAAGACCATGGGTTGAATTTTGGGGCGACTGGCTCCATCGCATAGACGTCCCTTGGTGCACGCTTCCGTTCCCGCTTGGCAATGTGGGCTGAGTTTATCATGTTTACCGTTTTCACTTGGGGAGGAAATTACTTCTGTCCTCCTGTGTTTGGCGGACGGGCTCCTCGTCATCAGCGATGTGCAACCCCTTTTCCTTGTTTTCGGTGTTCAACTTGCCGACCTGTTTGAACACCCAGCATTCTCTGTTGATGTGGTTGGCTGGTTTATCGGGGGTGCCGTGAATTTGACATGAGCGATCGAGTATGCGGTATGGACTGGACGGGCCTAGATTGTTTCTTTTGAATGGCTTTTTCCGCTGACCAGACTTAGAGCCACTGAATCCGGCGTTGACTGGCGTGTCTTCGGCATTGTCGCCATTGTTGCAACGCTTGTGTCTATTGCTTTGGGGCTTGCTGTTGCTATCTCTGGCATCTAAAGTGCCAGGATTTCTTGATGTGCTATTGCTACGAGCCAGCTAGCTATCCTTGCCCGCACAAAAGCGGGTCATGACTGTCGTGAGGGCTACCATGTATTTTGGCTTTTCTTGGATGAGGTGTCGGGTGAGCCACTCGTCGCAGATGTTATGCTTAAAGGCCGCTAGGGCTTCGGCATCCGGACAGTTGACGATTTGGTTCTTTTTAGTTAGGAACCGAGTCTAGAATTTCCTGGCTGACTCTCCGGGCTGCTGGGTTATGTGACTTAAGTCATCAGCATCCGGTGGTCGCACATAAGGAATGTGTCTTCCAGGTTCTCCCAACTGCCCGTAGAGTTTGCCGGCAGGCTGTTCAGCCAATGCCGAGCTGGTCCTTTGAGTTTTAGTGGGAGGTACTTGATGGCATGTAGATCATCGCCGCGGCCCATGTGAATGTGGAGAAGGAAATCTTCAATCCATACCGTGGGGTCTGTTGTACCATCATATGATTAAATCTTCACGGGTTTAAACCCTTCTGGGAATTCGTGATCCATTACTTCATAAGTGAAGCATAGGGGGTGTACGGCGCCTCTATGCTGGGCTACATCACGACGCAGTTCAAATGAGTCTAGTTTGTTGTATTCGGCCCAACCGGACCTGTTTTTAGTATATCCAGCGTGACGGTCATCGTCACGCGTTGGGGCACGCCCCCATGATCCATAGATCGATCTTGATTGTCCTGCTTTGTTTTCCAATACGTCTCGCAGGTCTACGTGTAGCCCCGGGTCTTAGTGTTTTTGTTTGATTGGCGGCGGGGTGCGGGCTGGTGTTCGGGCTGATACGCTGCTTTGTCTTGGCCACGAGCTGGCCGGTCAGCCGCATCGTGCGCTGGTAGTGTGGGCTTTAATGCCTCCTCCTCGGGCTGAGGTAGCAACCTGCGCTTTGTGTAACTTTTAGTTGGGTGCTCGAGTCCTTATTCCTCGGCTGCTAGGACCTTAGTCCATCTATCAATTAGCAGATCTTGATCAGCTTGAAGTAGCTGCTGCTTTTTCTTCAGGCTTTTTGCAGTGGCTATAAGCTGGCGCTTGAGGATCCTCAAGCACTATGAATTCTTCGTCGCAAAGGCTCACTTCGTCTTCGGAGAAGGGCATGTAATTGTCACCCTCTGATTCTCCATCTGTTTCCTGTTCCTTAGGGCTAGCTTGCCCATCCTCCCGCTGGGCCTGCTCGAAGACTGGCTAGGCGGCATTGTTTTCGTCTTCGGCACCATCCGGATTGCTATCATCTCTTGTGCTGGTATCGCTATTTTAGCTATGGCGGGGCGTAGAGCGGCGCCTATGACGCTGATGCTTAGATTGCTTCTCAAGGGGATTATCCTCCATTGCCTCATCGCCATTGCTTTCTTTGGGGGTGTCCACCATGTATATATCATATGATGATCGGTGGCTGTCCAGCGCCCTGTGGGCGTTGGTTCCTGTTCTTCTCCCACATCATCGTCCATACTGTCGATGTCTTCAGAGTCAAAATCAAGCATGTCGGTTAGGTCATCGACAGTGGCTACCAAGTGGGTGGTGGGTGGGCAACGAATTTCTTCATCGTCCGCTTCCCACTCAAGCCGGACATAGTTCGGCCAAGAGTCTCCTGACAGGGAGAGACACTTTAATGAGTTTAGCACGTCACCCAAGGGCGAGTGTTGAAAGATATCTGCGGAGGTAAACTCCATGGTCGGTGCCCAATCAGATTCGATAGGCACGGACGCGCGTGGTTCAGACATATGGCCGGAGACGAGTCCGACGGTCCTATGACACAGATCTCTTTGGAGGTGAAGTCTTTGTTCGGCTCTATCGCCGATGAGTGTGCGGCCTCCGTGGTGGGGTCCATCCACCCGTCCTCAGATGGCATGATCTGCTCCTGATTAAGGGCCGGGGCAGCTGCACGTGTGATCTCCCGAACACCGTCCGATGGCAGATCTAAGTCATGCCCGTCGTGACTGTTCGGCACACCTGACATGGGCTTGAATCCGTCAAAGATCAAGTCTCCGCGGATGTCGGCAGTGTAGTTCAAGCTTCCTAACTTGACCTGATGGCCTGGGGCGTAGCTATCGATCTGCTCTAGGTGGCCAAGTGAGTTGGCCCGCAGTACGAAGCCGCCGAATACGAAGATCTGACCGGGGAGAAAAATCTCACATTGGATCGCATTGCTGCAGTTGATTGAACGAGCCATCAAGCCTTATCGTGACGACACAGTGGAACTCTCAATGAAAGCACCAATGTCGGTGTCAAAACCGGCGGATCTCGGGTAGGGGGTCCCGAACTGTGCGTCTAAGGCTAATGGTAACAGGAGGAGGGGGACACAATGTTTACCCAGGTTCGGGCCCTTTCGATGGAGGTAATACCCTACTTCCTGCTTGATTGATCTTGATGATATGAGTATTACAAGAGTTGATCTACCATGAGATTGTAGAGGCTAAACCCTAGAAGCTAGCCTATGATTATGATTTTTGTTCTTGTCCCATGGACTAAACCCTCCGGTTTATATAGACATCGGAGGGGGCTGGGTTACATAGAGTCGGTTATAGAGAAGATGATCTACATATCCGAATTGCCAAGCTTTCCTTCCACGCAAAGGAGAGTCCCGCCCGGACACGGGACGAAGTCTTTAATCTTGTATCTTCATAGTCCAACAGTCCGGCCAAAGTATATAGCCGGCTGTCCAAGGAACCCCTAATCCAGGACTCCCTCACCCTCACCATCCCCCTGTCACAAAAACCCTCACCCCGCCCACCACCCCCTCGGCCCCTCCGGTACATTCCCCATTCACACCTGCACAAGATCCTCCGCGTCTATGCCATGGCACCGCCTATCAGAGCGGTAAACACTTAGCTCGACGCCTGCCGCTGCCGCCAGGCTGCTGGCAAAGCCCACCGCATTTCGCCACTTCCACTTGCCGCCGCCTATCGCCATCGACTTTCTCAACGCTGCTCGTGGTCGACGCAGCTCCTCTCGGTTGAGGAATATACCGTACTGAGGTTTCTTTCTCATGGACGACAAGGTAACTAATTTGACCTGCCTCCTTTAATCACCCAGAGGAAATCGCCGTGAATTCATTTTTATTTGAGCTGATTTGATGGTTTTCTTTCATTCATAAAATGTACAGTGCACCGACACTTTAGGACTTTGTGACCGCCGCAAGAGATTCAATCTCATCGTACTAGATAACATGAGGACGCGCGCGGTATGTTCAATCTCACCCTAAATCGGTTGGCTTGGCCTACTTTCTTGAACATATGTTAAATATTGCTATATTTGGATAAAAGGTGCCACATGCACCATATATGTCAAATGGGATATTTCCCCTCTTCTTTCTATATTAGGAAAATTAATGATGTATTGTTCTTTCAATTAGTCTCATATTTCCATGACATCATGTTTACCCTATCTATTTAATTGTAGATTTTTGTCCTTCGATTTCAACTACTGTACAGTTCTTTCAATTTGGGCCCATATTTTCATGTTACCATATTTTATTTAACAATCCTACCATTTTCTGCAGAACATCCCTTGCTATGTAATGGATTATGTAGTGCACAATTTTTCCCTTTACATAGATCAAGGCTCCACAGATGTCATACTGCACACAAACCATGGATTTACAATCGTTGCTACTGTAAGACTTGATGAACGTGGTGACTCCTATTTTGGCACTGGCTTTTGGAATGAAATTGCAAAGTTTTATGTACTGAAAGCTGGCACTAAAATTGCACTGCACATAAAAGGGCCTGGTCATGAGAGATATGCTAACTTCCCCGACAAAATCATCCGTCCATACTTTGTTCGAAGTAAGTGTCTTTTCAACTATCTGCATGTTGACTTACCCAGTAATGTCAAATGAATTGTGTAGTATTTAAGCAACCAATTGTTATTCCCTTTCCTTACTATATTCCTACCTAATAACTTCTAGTTACCAATACACTTTTCTATTGCCCTATTTTAACTAAATATTCCCTGTACTCCCATTTCTACCAGAATGCGCCGCTGACAAGGAGATTCCGGAGGTGGAGAATGGGGCTGCCAACAAGTGGAGGCAGGGCGATCTAGAACCGCAAGCGACCCTAGCAGGCCTAGACTTCATCAGCAGCATCCCCGATGATATGTTGAGAGTCATCATCTCCCTCCTCCCAATCAAATATGGGGCGCGGACAACTGTCCTTTCCCGGCGGTGGCGCCCCCTATGGAACTCCAGCCCTCTCGACCTCATCGACACCCACGAGCTCTGCCATCGATATCGCAAAAGCTTGGATGTGTTCTCCAAGATCCTCGGCAGTCACCTTGGCCCAACCAAAGGCCTTATAATGGGCAAGTTTCATTCCAATGGCAAGGACCGAGCCAAGCTTGACGACTGGTTCCGATCCCCCGCCCTAGAATCTATCGACCCCGACCTGGAGCAAGTTGTCAGCTTCCTGAGATTCTTTCCATGCCTGGAGAAGCTATATATCAGGGTGATGTTCCTTTCATGCTAAATGTTAACCATACGGGAGTTTAATTTGTTACACCCTTTTCCATGTTTACTATGACAATTTACTACGATTTCTAAACATTCTTTTGGAGAATTTCAGTACATACATGTCACCCCCCATATTGGTTGCTTGATCCATATGGTTACAATCAATAAGCATTTCTCCTTTGGATTAATTTGTACTATATTTCTTAGGGAACTTTTCATCCACTCCAACCTCTTGTGAAGAAGGCTACATTTTTCTAGAATGTAATCAAATTCCCATGTGAATCATGTCAGATTGAAGATGGCATGTTAGTGCACTTTACAAACCCTGCAAACCAAATAGGCTTGTAGTAATGTTCAAAACTTCATGTAGGCACTAACACATTTTCTTATTTTGCAGATAAGATTAGGCCCAGTGGTGGATAATGTGATACAATATAACAATCACGTCAAATTCCTAGATCTGCATCTCTCATAAATTACTTTGAACTCCTGTCGAGGGACCTTACCGGAGATTATATTCGCCAGGTTCTTTGTTCTCAGAGCAAGGATGCTGAAGGAAATGAGGTTTGCCCTACATTTATTTCGCAAAAATGAATGGTTTGTTGATCGGTGCCGGAGCCTGCGACAGAATGGAGTAGGCTCCAAAAATGCTGAATTTCATTTTGGAACTTCAGATGACAGAGTAATTGGAAGTCATCGTGTCAACCCCATACATGACTTCTCAGTGGCTGACCCCTTTGCAAAAATTGTGAGGTTTCGAAACCATACTTAGAAGCGGTGATATTAGTTTGAACCTCTCTGATATCCATGTTTAGCGGATCAACGCGATAGTTTGCAGCTAATGAGCTGAATTTCATTTCTAATATCAGTTTGAACCTTGTAATATTCGAATTTGAGCCATATAACTTTGGAATTTGAACCTTGTAACATTTCGAGCTTTTGTGGTACAACCGTTGAAATGGCATCGTATGAGACTCGCATATTGCTAGCACTATTCTAACCTTAATATGCAATGGTCTTAGATTTTATTAACCATTCTCGAATCTGTTTACCTTGTCGATCTCAGAACACACGATCTGTATAGCTAATAAGACTACGATCTTCGACATTACTGCACACAGTTTGGTTTCTTCCATCGTGTGCACTATATAGTGCAGAATTAATTATCGCACTCGAGTGTCCATCATCACCATTCTATGTAACTTTGACCTCATCACCCACAGGTAAACTTATGACCGAAGTCATTCCACACACTTTGTTTTTGCAAATCTTTTTTCCAATAAACGCCCACTATTTGTCCCTCTTCTAGCAGACGCGTGGCCAAACTAGCTGGGCGGGAAGCTTGCACGGTAAACAGCACGGTAGCATTGGAATAGGCTCACCAATGATACATTTGGCGCCTCTTCGAGCCCACGCGTGCGGTGCGGTGTTGTCAAGTGTGCACTGGAATCCTCCGCTATGAACATTGTGACAAGACGTGACGATTACAGGCCAGCCGGCCCCCATTTATCACAGCGGCCAACCTTCCGATCGCGCCCCACCATTGCAAGAAGCACACCCACCACGAGAAATTCTTAGAGGGTATCCTGCGTGGCTCCAATGGCGCTCCGAGCGGCTGCCGACGACGAGCAGCAGTTCACCATGTGTATTGTGGTGGACACCCACAGAAGGTTCATGGACCATTTGGTGGCATACACCAACAACCCGATCTGGGTGGAGCACTCCATCCACATCATGGAGTTGTTTCTTGCCGAGTAGAATTACAAGGTGGCCGGGTTCGACCTTGAGTACACCCGAGCTTGTGCCGGGTCTCGTCGCAAGGTCGTCGTTGCCCAAATGTGCATGCGCCACCACGTCCTCGTCTACCACTACTGCCTGGCCACAAGGCCTTGCGAGCGTTTCGTCAGGTTTGTCAACAGCCCCCACTACATGTCGCTAAGGTGGACATCACCAACGATGTAAAGGCACTCGAGAGTTCGGGCATCGCCTGCCAGAATCTTGTCGACATCCAGGGCCAATACAAGATCTGGGGCAGCAAGGAGCATGAGAAGGACCCATTGGTTCACGTCGCCGAGGCCATCATCGACCCATACTACAGAGAGATGAAGGATTCGTGCAACAAGGAAAAGTGTGCCTGACACTCAGCCTGGATGGAGAAACTCGACAAAGCTCACGTCGTGTACGCGGCCAAGGAGGCGTACACGAGCTATGACATGTACAGGTGGATCGTTGACATGAGGAAGTGCCTCCTTCCCCATAACGTCCAGGGATCCAGCCGGAAGTAGAGCAATGGCAAGCATCGTCACAACGGTAATTAGATGATTAGGTCCTCGTTTCTCCTACTTTAGTATGCATGTAATTGCTTACTTTGGTGTGTGGAAATGTTATGTGTGTAGTCACTTGTGTAATTGTATGCTTAATTTGGTTATGCAATGCTGTCTTTTTAAGTATATATGTTCATGCTTTGTAGACAGAGCGTAGAAATTGTGCGGACAAAGAAAATCACATCGCACACGGACAAAACAATGTAACCCGTCGGTGATGTTTTCCTCAATCACTCACAATTGTATACCAGCACTCGTTTGCTCACAACACACATGGCTTGTTAGTAGTAATTGTTTGTGTTGTTATCGGTCTTCGCACACGTTTCCGATTACAGACCTGTTGGTATCACACACATCTTGTTCATTTGAACCGTTTCTGTTCTCATGTCTCAACGCAAACAGTTCAACCGAGTGATCCGCATGCCCTATATCGCACACCCCTTTGATTTGGCTGACCGTTTCTTTTGTGTTGCCTAATCAGAAACAGTTCATCCGAGTGAACCGTATGCTGTACATCGCACACACCTTCATCTGGCTGCCCGTTTCTTTTCTTCCTCCTCATCGCAAACAGTTAATTGAGCTGAACCATATGCCCCGCATCGCACATCCAACTAAAATATGAACCGTGTTTGATGCATCCTCCATCGCAAATGTTTTGCACCTTTTTTTTACACCGCCGTTTGTGATTATGGCATTGCACACAGTTTCATCGAAGGGTCTCTGATCGTAGTGGCGCGTTAGCAGCATCCTGCAGTAGTGTAAGTATTTATGCCTCTTACAAAATCTATCTTCCCTTTTTGGCGTGCAAAGGCACTCCCAATTCACTCCACAAAAAGTGACATGCTTATAGAAACATTTTTATCATGACTTGTGCAATCATCATTAGCATTTTGGATATTCAAAGAATTCATACTAACAACATTGCAATCAAGCTCATCATTCAAATATATTGTGCCAAGCATTTTATTGACTTCTTCTTCTAAAAATTGAGCACAACTTTCCGATCCATCATTTTCAATAAAGATATTATAAAGATGATCAATAATATGATGCAACCTCAATTCCATTTTTATGTAGTTTTATTTTATAAACCAAACTAGTGATAAAACAAGAAACTAAAAGATTAAATTGCAAGGTCTAAAGATATACCTTCAAGCACTCACCTCCCCGGCAACGACGCTGCTACCTCTTGAGCACTGCGTTGGTTTTCCCTAGAAGAGGAAAGGGTGACGCAGCAAACTAGCGTAAGTATTTCCCTCAGTTTTTGAGAACCAAGGTATCAATCCAGTAGGAGGCTCCTCAAAAGTCCCTCGTACCTACACAAACAAACAAGAACCTCGCAACCAACGCGATAAAGGGGTTGTCAATCCCTTCACGGTAACTTGCAAAAGTGAGATCTGATAGAGATCATAAGATAAGATAAATATTTTTGGTATTTTTATGATATAGATTGGAAAGTAAAGATTGCAAAATAAAGATAGATGGGAAACTTGTATGATAAAAGATAGACCCGGGGGCCATAGGTTTCACTATTGCCTTCTCTCAAGATAGCATAAGTATTACGGTGGGTGAACAAATTACTGTCGAGAAATTGATAGAAAAGTGCATAGTTATGAGAATATCTAGTCACGATCATGTATATAGGCATCACGTCCGCAACAAGTAGATCGAAGCGATTCTGCATCTACTACTATTACTCCACACATCGACCGACTCCTGCCTATATCTAGAGTATTAAGTTCATAAGAACAGAGTAACGCATTAAGAAAGATGACATGATGTAGAGGGATAAACTCAAGCAATATGATATAAACCCATATTTTTATCTCGATGGCAACAATACAATACGTGCCTTGCTGCCCCTACTGTCATTGGGAAAGGACACCACAAAATTGAACCAAAGCTAAGCACTTCTCCCATTGCAAGAAAGATCAATCTAGTAGGCCAAACCAAACTGATAATTCGAAGAGACTTGCAAAGATAACTTACCACACATCAAAGAATTCAGATGAGATTCAAATATTTCTCATAGATAAACTTGATCATAAACCCACAATTCATCGGATCTCAACAAACACACCAGAAAAAGAGTTACATCGAATTGATCTCCAAGAAGATCAAGGGGAACTTTGTATTGAGATTCAAAGATAGAGAAGAAGCCATCTAGCTAATAACTATGGACCCGAAGGTCTGTGGTAAACTACTCACAACTCATCGGAGAGGCCTTGGAGATGATGTAGAGGCCCTCCATGGTCGATTCCACCTCCGGCAGAGCGCCGACGAAGGCTCTAAGATGGGATCTCACGGATACAAAAGGTTGTGGCAGTGGAAATAGTTTTTCGTGGTGCTCTTGGATGTTATCGGGGTACGTGGATATATATAGGAGGAAGAAGTAGGTCGGTTGAGCCATGAGGGTCCCACGAGGGTGGGGGCGCGCCCACCCCCCTAGGGCGCGCTGGGCACCCTCGTGGCCGCCTCGATTGCTGCTTGACATCCACTCCAAGTTTCCTGGATTGCATTTCTTCCAAAAAGATCGCTCCGGAAGGTTTCTTTCTGTTTGGACTCCGTTTGATATTCCTTTCCTTCGAAACACTAAAATAGGCAAAAAAAACAACAATTCAGGCTGGGCCTCCGGTTAGTAGGTTAGTCCCAAAAATGATATAAAATTGTAAAGTAAAGCCCATAAACATCGAAAATGGGTAATATAATAGTGTGGAACAATCAAAAATTATAGATACGTTGGAGACGTATCAAGCATCCCCAAGCTTAGTTCCTGCTCGTCCTCGAGTAGGTAAATGATAAAAACAGAATTTTTGATGTGGAATGCTACCTATCATATTTCTCAATGTAATTTCTTTATTGTGGCATAAATGTTCAGATCCAAATGAATCAAGACAAAAGTTCGTATTGACATAAAAGATAATAATACTTCAAGCATACTAGCAAAGCAATTATGTCTTCTCAAAATAACATGGCTAAAGAAAGTTCAACCCTACAAAATCATATAGTTAGGCTATGTTTCATTTTCATCACACAAAAATAATCCTCATCAAGAACAACCCCAGTTTCAGCCAAGCAATTGGTTCATACTTTTTAACGCGCTTCAGCCTTTTTCAACTCTCACGCAATACATAAGCGTTTGCCATGGATATAGCACTATGGGTGGAATAGAATATGATGATGGAGGTTGTGTGGAGGAGACAAAAAAGGAGAAAGTTTCACATTGATGAGGCTCATAAACGGGCTTTGGAGATGCCGATCAATTGATGTCAACATGAGGAGTAGGGATTGCCATGCAACGGATGCACTAGAGCTATGAATGTATGAAAGCTCAACAAAAGAAACTAAGTGGGTATGCATCCAACTTGCTTTCTCATGAAGACCTAGGGCATTTTGAGGAAGCCCGTCGTTGGAATATACAAGCCAAGTTCTATAATGAAAAATTTCCACTAGTATATGAATGTGACAACATATGAGACTCTCTATATGAAGAACATGGTGCTACTTTGAAGCACAAGTGCGGAAAAAGATAGTAACATTGTCCACTTTTTATTTTCTTCTTTTTTTGGGGCCTTTTTTTATTTGGCCTTTTTTATCTGGCCTTTTTTTTATTTGGCCTTTATCTTTTTTTATTTGGCCTTTCCTTTTTTTTATTTGGGGACAATGCTCTAATGATGATGTTCATCACACTTCTATTTATTTACAACTCATTGATTATAACTCGATTCTAGAACAAGATATGACTCTATATGAATGCCTCCAGCGGTGTACCGGGATGGGCAATGAATCAAGAGTGACATGTATGGAAGATTATGCATGGTGGCTTTGCGAAAAATACGATGTCAACTACATGATCATGCAAGGGAATATGACAATGATTATGTGTGTCATGATAAACGGAACGGTGGAAAGTAGCATGGCAATATATCTCGGAATGGATATGGAAATGTCATAATAGGTAGGTATGGTGGCTGTTTTAAGGAAGATATAAGGAGGTTTATGTGTGATGGAGCGTATCGTATCACGGGGTTTGGATGCACCGGCGAAGTTTGCACCAACTATCAAGGTGAGAAAGGGCAATGCACGGTACCAAATAGGCTAGCAATGATGGAAAGGTAAAAGTGCGTATAATCTATGGACTCACATTAGTCATAAAGAACTCATATACTTATTGCAAAAGTTTTATTAGCCCTCGAAGCAAAGTACTACTATGCATTCTCCTAGCGGAAGGGTTGGTAGGAGTTAACCATCGCACGATCCCGACCTCCACACATAAGGAAAGCAATCAAAAGAGCACCTCATGCAACAAATTTGTTACACAACTTTCACCATACGTTCATGCTACGAGACTTGACAACTTCAACACAAGTATTCTTTAAATTCACAATTAGCCAACTAGCATGCCTCTAATATCACCACCTCTATATCTCAAAACAATTATCAAGCATCAAATTGATCATAGCATCCAATTCACTTCCTATGATAGTTTTTATTATACCCAACTTGGATGCCCATCATTCTAGGACAAATTTTATAACCATAGAAAATACCATGCTGTTCTAAAAGACTCTCAAAATAATATAAGTGAAGCATGAGAGATAAATAGTTTCTACAAAATTAAACCACCGCTGTGCTCTAAAAGATATAAGTGAAGTACTTGAGCAAAACTATCTAGCTCAAAAGATATAAGTGAAGCACACAGAGTATTCTAATAAATTCCAAATCATGTGTGTCTCTCCCAAAATGTGTATACAGCAAGGATGATTGTGGTAAACTAAAAATCAAAGACTCATATCATACAAGACGCTCCAAGCAAAACACATATCATGTGGCGAATAAAAATATAGCTCCAAGTAAATTTACCGATAGACGAAGACGAAAGATGGGATGCCTTCCGGGGCATCCCCAAGCTTAGGCGTTTGGTTGTCCTTGGATTATCTTGGGGTGCCATGGGTATCTCCAAGCTTATGCTCTTGCCACTCCTTATTCCATAGTCCATCAAATCTTTACCCAAAACTTGAAAACTTCACAACACAAAACTCAGCAGGAAATCTCATAAGCTCCATTAGAGCAAGAAAGAAAAACCACCACATAAGGTACTGTAATGAAGTCATTATTATTTATATTGGTGTGAAACCTACTGTATTCCAATTTTTCTATGGTTCATACCCCCCGATACTAGCCATAGATGCATCAAAATAAGCAAACAACACACGAAAAACAGAATCTGTCAAAAACAGAACAGTCTGTAGCAATCTGTAACTTTTGAATACTTCCGGAACTCGAAACATCCTACCAAAATAGGAAGTCATGCGCAATTTGTCTATTGATCTACTGAAAAAAGAATCAACTAAAAATAATGTTTCTGCGATTTACTAAAATTATTCTCGTGCGCGCAAAATTTTCTGTCTTTCAGCAGAATCGAATTAACTATTACCGTAGGTTGTCCTATAGGTTCTACTTGGCACAAACACTAATTAAAACATAAAACCACATCTAAACAGAGGCTAGATGAATTATATATTACTAAACAGAATCAAAAAGCAAGAAACAAAAATAAAATTGGGTTGCCTCCCAACAAGCGCTATCGTTTAACGCCCCTAGCTAGGGATAAAAGCGAGAATAGATCTAGGTATTGCCATAATAATAAGATAGATCATGAAAACTCATTTCATATTCCCGAAGTTCAGCAGCAAGTTTTCTTTGAGGCAAGAAAAATTAATCAAAAGAGCTAAATTTAATGGGACAAATGTCCCCAAGATCAATTCTGGAGGTATGGGTTCCTCCTTTGGCCCTTCATATTGCACAACCAATTCATCATTATAAGCGTTCTTTTGGCAGAACTTCATGAGCCTATACTCAAGAGAATATCCTAACTCATTATTTAGAGTAGCAAAACCATTATTAAGTTCGAAAATTCTATCAACTAGAACATTGGTAGGAACCTTCTTTCTAAGGTTTTCATTAAAAGCAACATAGTCTAAAGATTGAAAACGCATTATGTCCTCTTGATCAAAGAGGATTGCCTCTATGGGAGGGCGGCCAGCATCCACCCTATAATGTGCAAACATTTCTTTGGCTTCCTTTATAAATCTGAACTCATGTTCCAAAAAGATAGTAGCTGCGCGCTTAACAGAAGAATGCTCAATATTAGAAAATACTAGGAAAATCCTTTGTATGCAAGGATGCATGTGCATAAACTTTCTTTAAAGTTCAACTATAAGCATGGCGATAGCATCCGCAAAACTACTAGTTCTATGAAGAATAGAACCTCCCATTGAAGGTAAAGCACCGTCACAAGTAAAGGAATCTTGAATAACCCCTTTTCCAATAATATTACCACTACTGATTTGAAACATTTTTGTATGCAAGATAGTGGGTTCTTCAGCAGGAGCATCAAAATTTTCCATGTTAGTACTATTGTCCTTATCAATGATAATCTCCCCAGTTTCACACATAACGGCAGAAAAATGCGAGGAGCAAGCAAAAGAGAGAGGCGAAAGAAAAAGAGAGGGCGAATAAAATGGCAAGGGTGAAGTGCGGGAGAGGAAAATGAGAGGCAAATGGCAAATAATGTAATGCGAGGGAGATGAGTTTGTGATGGGTACTTGGTATGTCTTGACTTGAGCGAAGACCTCCCCGACAATGGCGCCATAAATCCTTCTTGCTACCTCTTGAGCACTGCGTTGGTTTTCCCTTGAAGAGGAAAGGGTGATGCAGCAAAGTAGCGTAAGTATTTCCCTCAGTTTTTGAGAACCAAGGTATCAATCCAGTAGGAGGCTCCTCAAATGTCCCTCGTACCTACACAAACAAACAAGAACCTCGCAACCAATGCAATAAAGGGGTTGTCAATCCCTTCACGGTAACTTGCACAAGTGAGATCTGATAGAGATAATAAGATAAGATAAATATTTTTTGGTATTTTTATGACATAGATTGGAAAGTAAAGATTGCAAAATAAAGATAGATGGGAAGCTTGTATGATAAAAGATAGACCCGGGAGCCATAGGTTTCACTAGTGGCTTCTCTCAAGATAGCATGAGTATTACGGTGGGTGAACAAATTACTGGCGAGCAATTGATAAAAAAGCGCATAGTTATGAGAATATCTAGGAATGATCATGTATATAGGCATCACGTCCGCAACAAGTAGATCGAAATGATTCTGCATCTACTAGTATTACTCCACACATCGATCGACTCCTACCTGCATCTAGAGTATTAAGTTCATAAGAACGGAGTAACACATTAAGAAAGATGACATGATGTAGAGGGATAAACTCAAGCAATATGATATCAACCCCATCTTTTTATCCTCGATGGCAATAACGTGCCTTGCTGCCCCTGCTGTCACTGGGAAAGGACACAGCAAGATTGAACCCAAAGCTAAGCACTTCTCCCAATCTAGTAGGCCAAACAAAACTGATAATTCGAAGAGACATGCAAAGATAACTAATCACACATAAAAGAATTAAGAGGATATTCAAATATTTATCATAGATAAACTTGATCGTAAACCCACAATTCATCGGATCGCGAAAAACACACCGCAAAAAGAGTTAGATCGAATAGATCTCTAAGAAGATCAAGGAAAACTTTGTATCGAGATTCAAAGAAAAAGATAAGAAGCCATCTAGCTATTAACTATGGACCGGAAGGTCTGTGGTAAACTACTCACAACTCATCAGAGACGCCTTGGAGATGATGTAGAGGCCCTCCGTGGTCGATTCCCCCTCCGGCGGAGCACCGACAAAGGCTCCAAGATGGGATCTCGTGGATGCAGAATGTTGTGGCGGTGGAAATAGTTTTTTGTGGTGCTCTTGGATGTTCTCGGGGTACATGGATATATATAGGAGGAAGAAGTAGGTCGGTTGAGCCACGAGGGGTCCACGCGGGTGGGGGGCGCGCACACCCCCCGAGGTCGCGCCGGGCACCCTCGTGGCCACCTCGTTTGCTGCTTGTTGTCCACTAGAAGTCTCCTGGACTGCGTTTGTTTCGAAAAGATCGCTCCCAAAGGTTTCATTCCGTTTGGACTCCGTTTGATATTCCTTTTCTTCGAAACACTAAGATAGGCAAAAAAACTGCAACTCGGATTGGGCCTCCAGTTAGTAAGTTAGTCCCAAAAATGATATCAAAGTGTAAAGTAAAGCCCATAAACATCCAAAATGGGTAATATAATAGCATGGAACAATCAAAAATTATAGATACGTTGGAGACGTATCAGGCACCAGAAAAGAGCTTGATGTCTACTACACAACTTTATTCTTGTAGACTCATGTTGGGCCTCCAAGCGCAGAGTTTTGTAGGACAATAGCAATTTTCCCTCAAGTGGATGACCTAAGGTTTATCAATTCGTGGGAGTTGTAGGATGAAGATGGTCTCTCTCGAACAACCCTGTAACCAAATACAAGAAGTCTCTTGTGTCCCCAACACACCCAATACAATGGAAAATTGTATATGTGCACTAGTTCGGCGAAGAGATGGTGATAAAAGTGTAATATTGATGGTAGAAATATATTTTTATAATCTGAATAAATAAAAACAGCAAGGTTGCAAATAGTAAACGGGCAAAAAATCGGTATTGCAATGCTTAAAAATGCGGCCTGGGGTCCGTACTTTCGCTAGTGTGATCTCCCAACAATGTTGACATCGTTGAATCATATGCAAATCCCTCAAGTACGGCGTAGAGTTCACTCCAAAATTACTTGTTGTATATAATTTGTTGTCGGGCACAAAGCAACCACAAAGCTATTCTTTCCGATCTATCTATCAAGAGTTCGTACTAAAACAACATAAAGTCATCATTCCGATCGATCCATCAAGAGTTCGTACTAATCATAACACCAAAACAAATTCATATTTATCTATTGGATTCCCAAGGAGTGCCCCAAAATATCTATAGGAAAGTCAAGATGAGAACGTGTGCCAACCCCTATGCATAGGCCCTAAAGTCAGGAAACCCACAAGTTGATCACAATAATATACATCAAGTAACTCAATTGGATAGCCCAATGTCACTACATATATCCTCATGCAAAACACATATTAAGTGCTCTCAAATCCTTAAGGAGTCAATCCGATAAAAAAATTCAAAGGGAAAACCTCAATTCATCAAAAATATAGAGAGGGGAAAACTCCATATGATTCATCTATGTCAACAAAGCTCGCGTTACATCAAGATCGTTCCATCTCAAGAACACGACAGAGGGAGATAAAACACATAGCTACTGGTACATACCCTCAGCCCCAAGGGTGGACTACTCCCTCCTCATCGTGGTGGCCGCCGGGATGATGAATATGGCCACCAGAGATGATTCCCCCGTCGGCAGGGTGCCGGAACGGGTCTAGATTGGATCTCATGGATAGAGAGGCCTTACGGCGGCGAAACTTCTGATCTAGGGTAACCCCAATGGGTTTCAGAATATTTGGGAATTTATAGTGCAAAGAGGGGGTGCGGGTGGCCATCGAGGTGGGCACAACCCACCCGGGTGCGCCAGGGGGTGATAATCCCCAAGTGCAGGGAATCATCGTAGCAATTTCGAAAGGTGGAAGTGATAAGTATGGACTGTTGAACCCACAAGGAGCTAAAGGTAAGATCAATATTCTATCAAGTCCTATCTTCCATTGATAGGACTCTACGTACACCGAGCGTTTGCTTCCAACTAGATACGAGAAATAAAATTACGTTGTGGGTATGAAGAGGATAACTTTGCATGATATCGGAGAGCTAAAATATAAAACTAGGTGTTGTTATCATATAGTTAGAATATATTACTAAATATTATAAATAGCGAGTGTGGAATCATGATGGATCGGCGTGCATAATTATCCTAGGCAATTGTTAACAAGACTGGTAGTCGTCATTGCAATTTCATATGAGGGAGAGGCATAAGCTAACATACTTTCTCTTCATGGATCATATGCACTTATGATTGGGATTCTAGCAAGCATCTGCTACTACTAAAGATCATTAAGGTAAAACCCAACCATAGCATTAAAGCATCAAGTCCCCCTTCCCATATGCCATGTCCCAGTTACACGTGTTTGTGTTTTAGTCACTCACGCAACACAGATAATAAGTAAACCATGACATATTGCAGCACCCTACAGCGGGAGTCCCTCACACTTGCGCGACATGGAGGGCACCATAGGACAGCACCAAAGTAAAACATACAACTCGTACCAATCTAGATCATCAATCAACCCAAAGACAAAAGATATCCACTCAACACATCATTGGATCATAATATGTGGCATAAAGCACCATGTTCAAGTAGGGATTACAACGGGGTGCGGGAGAGTGGACCGCGTAAAAGAGATGAGGATGGTGATGACGATGGTGATGTTGATGAAGACGATCACCGCGACGATGATTCCCCTCCCGATGGCACTCTGGCGCCACCGAGAGAGAGGAGGAGAGGTCCTCCCCCTTGCGCTTTCTCCTTCATGCCCTCCCCTGGATGGGGAGAGGTTCTCCCTCTAGTCCTTGGCCATCATGGCGATGATGGCCCCTCCGAGATGCTCCTCCATGGCCTCTGGTTATGATGGCCCCCTCCGGCAGGGTGCCAGAGAGGGGCCTAGATTGTTTTCTCGTGGCTACAGAGGCTTGCGGCAGCGGAACTTCCGATCTAGGTTATTTCCCGAAGGTTTCTGTATTTATAGGAGAGGTTGGCGTTGATTTCAAGTCAGGGGAGTATTCGGGCTGTCCACGGGGCAGGAGGGCGCGCCCAGGGGGGAGGGCGCGCCCCAACCCTCGTGGGCAGCCCGAGACTCTTCTGGCCCAACTCTTGCACTCCAGGGGCTTCTTTTGGTCCATAAAAATTCATCAAAAATTGGCACGTCAATTGGACTGTGTTTGGTATTCCTTTTCTATAAAACTCAAAAACAAGGAGAAAACAGAAACTGGCGCTGGGCTCTAGGTTAATAGGTTAGTCCCAAAAATAATATAAAATAGCATATAAATGCATATGAAACATCCTAGATGGATAATATAATAGCATGAATACTTCATAAATTCTAGATACGTTGGAGACTATCAGCATCCCCAAGCTTAATTCCTGCTTGTCCTCGAGTAGGTAAATGATAAAAGAAATAATTTATGATGTGTGAATGCTAGCAGGTGCACAAGTTTGATCAATGATAATTTCAATCACCTTTTCTAGCATCATTATATGTCTTAACAATAGGTCATCTCATAAAACTTTTCATGATCAAGTTACAAGCTATTCACATGTGAAAGTATAGATCATAAACTTTCTTGAAAACTAACAAACTATATTCTCAGGCATCAAACAATTGCCATTCATCATATTTTCAGGAAGGGTCTATGTCAGAGCTTTGATTTAGCAAACTCCACATACTCAACTATCATTTAATATTTCACAATTCCTAGCACTCATGTGATATTTATGGTTCAAAGTTTTAATCAGACACATAGAAAGATAGGGGCTTATATTCGCCTCCCAACCTTTTACCTCAAGGGTAATGTCAACAATAATAGTTCATGATAACTTACATCCAATTAGATATATATATCAGGATCTTTCCGACGCAATGTGTTTGCCAAAGGATAAAATGTAAAAAGGAAAGGTGAAGATCACCATGACTCTTGTATAAGGTATGAGACAAGAATTAAAAGGTAGGCCCTTCGCAGAGGGAAGCAGAGGTTGCCATGTGCTTTTAAGGTTGGATGCATGAAATCTTAATGCAAAAGAACATCACTTTATATTGCCTCCTGTGATAGAGACCTTTATTATGCAGTCCCTCGCTTTTATTTCTTCCCTATCACAAGTTCATATAAAGCTTATTTTCTTTGCACTAATAGATCATACATATTTAGGGAACAATTTTTATTGCATGCACCGATGACAACTTACTTGAAGGATCTTACTCAATCCATAGGTAGGTATGATCTACTTGGTGCAAAGAATTTGGCTAGCATGAGGGGGAAAGGCAAGCTCAACATGTTGGATGACCCATGACAATATACTTTATTTCAGATATAAGAACACATAACCCATTATGTTGTCTTCCTTGTCCAACATCAACCTTTTAGCATGTCGTATTTTAATGAGTGCTCACAATTACAAAAGATGTCCAAGATAGTATTTGTATATGTGAAATCTCTCTTCCTTCAATATTCTTTCATGAATTGTTCAAGTGACCAATTTTGCGTTTGCTAACTTTCAATAAGTTTACTACCTATACTTATTACGTGTGAAGTCATTACTCACCATGGTATATGCATATGAAACATATATAAATTCAGATTTATGATATTCAATTCATTCAATCATTTACTCATAGGATATACGTGAAGCATGTGAGCAAATGACAAACTACACCAAAAGATATAAGTGAAGAACACTGAGTAGTAAAATAATTAACTAGCCATGGGAGGAATTTTTTTTATTCAAGATTTAAGATCCAATGATTTTATTCAAACAGCAAGTGAAATTTAAAATACGCTCCAAGCAAAACACATATCATGTAACGAATAAAAACATAGCTCCGAGTAAAGTATACCGATAGTTTTGAAGACGAAGGAGGGGATGCCTTCTAGGGCATCCCCAAGCTTAGGTGCTTGAGTCTTCCTTGAATATTACCTTGGGGTGCCTCGGTCATCCCCAAGCTTAGGGTCTTTCCACTCCTTATTCTCCTCATATCGAGATCTCACCCAAAGCTTGAAAACTTCAATCACACAAAACTTAACGGAACTTCGTGAGATAGGTTAGTATGATAAAGAGCAAACCAATTTCTTTGGTACTGTCAAAGACAAGGTTCATAATTGTTCTCACACAATGCCTACTGTACCATACCATTTCTACAATTTATATTGAGAAATATAAGCAATAGAAACGAGAAAAAAGCAAACTATGCAATGAATACAGAATCTGTCAGAAACAGAACAGTCTGTAATGATCTAAACAGAAACCATACTTCTGCTACTCAAATAATTATGAAATAAATTTTTCGACGTGTTTACTTTGTCTATTAATAATATGCAAAAAGAATCAACCTACAATCACTCTCCAGTAAAAGGTGGCATCTATTCTCGCGAGCACAAAGTTTCTGTTTTTTACAGCAAGATTGCAAAGACTTCACCCATGTCTTCCCAAAGGTTCTACTTGGCACAAAAACTAATTAAAACATAAAACCACATCTAACCAGAGGCCAGACGAATTATTTATTACTAAACTGGAACAAAAAGCAAGAAACAAAATAAAATAAAATTGGGTTGCCTCCCAACAAGCGCTATTGTTTAACGCCCCTAGCTAGGCATGATGATTCCAATGATGCTCACATAAAAGATAAGAATTGAAACATAAAGAGAGCATCATGAAGAATATGACTAGCACTTCTAAACCTAACCCACTTCCTATGCCTAGGGATTTTGTGAGCACACAATTTATAGGAACAAGAATCAACTAGCATAGGAAGGCAAAACAAGTATACTTCAAAACGTTAAGCACATAGAGAGGAAACTTGATATTATCACAACTCCTACAAGCATATATTCCTCCCTCATAATAATTTTCAGTAGCATGATGAACGAATTCAAAAATCTGAACATCACATAAAGCATTCTTTTCATGATCTACAAGCATAGAAATTTTTCTACTCTCCACATGAGCAAAATTCTTCTCATTCGGAATAGTGGGATCACTAATTCCTAAAGTTGACACTCTTCCAAACCCACTTTAGATGATAGTATTATTCATACTCCAAAAGACATAAGTGAAGTTCATGGAGCATTCTAAAATTAATATATACTAACCAATATCAAATCTCAAAATATGTAAGTGAAGCACACGAACCATTCTATAAAACCATACTCAAAAGATTTAAGTGAAGCACAAAGAGCAATTCTATAAAATCATATTTAAAAGATATAAGTGAAGCACATGAATTATTATATAAATCAATGAAGGGCTATCTCATACTATCATGGTTCTTAAAGAAAAATAAAAACACAAAGGACACAAATCATGTGAATATAACAAAAACTGAGGTATACCAATATTTGTTGAAGAAGAAAGATGGGATGCCAACCGGGGCATCCCCAAGCTTAGATGCTTGAGTATCCTTTGAAATATTTACTTGGGGTGCCTTGGGAATCCCCAAGCTTGAACTCTTGCCTCTCTTTATTCTTCTCATATTGATAGCTCCTCGATCTTCGAACACTTCATCGACACAAAACTTCAACAAAAACTTTGTGAGATCCGTTAGTGTAATAAAACAAACTACCACTTTAAGGTACTGTAATGAATTCATTATTTATTATATTGGTGTTAAGACTAATGTATTACAACTTCTCTATGGTTCATACCCCCCGATACTAGCCATAGATTCATCAAAATAAGCAAACAACACGCGAAAAACAGAATCTGACAAAAACAGGACAGTCTGTAGTAAACTGGAAGTTTAGTAAACTTATGTAACTCCAAAAATTATGAAATAAAATGAAAATTTGAAAAATTTGTACATAAGTAATGTGCAAAAAGTTTCAGACCCATTTGACCTTCCAGTAAAAAAGGTAAAATCACGCGCTACAGCCAAAGTTTCTGTTTTTGTTCTGCACAAAGTAAACAAGCAATCTAATCGTCCTAAAACCAAAGGTTGGCACATTATTTTTATAATGCAATGGATATACACAAGGGGATAATTATTTACAGAGGAACTTCCATGAAAAAACTCTACATTGTTTCTGTGAGCATGAACACATGTGCTCAATGTCGATTCTCACTTCTTCAATGCATAACTTTCCAATCACTTCTCTTTTTGAAAACCTTTTTAGGCATGAGAGGCAAGTAATTTTTTTGGTATTTTCATTCTTTAATTTTTTTCATGTTTCACACAAAACTAAACAGAAACAAAAAGGAAAAACAAAATCTACTTAGTGAAGAAAGCAAGCAAGCACACACGAGAATATCAACCTCACGCTATTGCTCCCCGGCAACGGCGCCAGAAAAGAGCTTGATAATCCCCAAGTGCAGGGAATCATCATAGCAATTTCCAAAGGTGGAAGCGATAAGTATGTAGTGTCGAACCCACAAGGAGCTAAACGTAAGATCAATATTCTCTCAAGTCCTATCTGCTACTGATATGATGATACGTCCATTTTGCATCATGCTTTTATATCAATATTTATTGCATTATTGGCTGTTATTACACATTATATCTCAATACTTATGGCTATTCTCTATTATTTTACAAGGTTTACCATGAAGAGGGGGAATGCCGGCAGCTGGAATTCTTGCTGGAAAAGGAGCAAACATTGGAAACCTTTTCTACGCAACTCCAAAAGTCCTGAAACTCCACGAAACAACTTTTTGGATTTAATAAGAATTTCTGAGCGAAAGAAATAGGCCAGGGGGCCCACACCTGGTCCAGGAGACAGGGGGCCCCCCTATAGGGCGCGCCCCCTATCTCCTGGGCCCCCTGGTGGGCCTCCGGCTTCCATCTTCTGCTATATCATCACTTTTACCCCTGGAAAAAATCGTGGGCAAGCTTACGGGACGAAACTCCGCCGCCACGAGGCGGAACCTTGGCGGAATCAATCTAGGGCTCTAGCAGAGCTCTTCTGCCGGGGACACTTCCCTCCGGGAGGGGGAAATCATCACCAACGTCATCACCAACGATCCTCTCATTGGGAGGGGGTCAATCTCCATAAACATCTTCACCAACACCATCTCCTCTCAAAACCCTAGTTCATCTCTTGTATCCAATCTTGCATCATCTCTTGGTACCTGTGGGTTGCTAGTAGTGTTTATTACTCCTTGTAGTTGATGTTAATTGGTTTACTTGGTGGACGATCATATGTTCAGATCCTTTATGCATATTATTACTCATCTGATTATGAACATGAATATGCTTTGTGAGTAGTTACGTTTGTTCCTGAGGACATGGGTGAAGTCTTGCTATCAGTAGTCATGTGAATTTGGTATTCGTTCGATATTTTGATGAGATGTCTGTTGTCTTTTCCTCTAGTGGTGTTATGTGAACATCGACTACATGACACTTCACCATTATTTGGGCCAAGAGGAAGGCATGGGGAAGTAATAAGTAGATGATGGGTTGCTAGAGTGACAGAAGTTTAAACCCTAGTTTATGCGTTGCTTCGTTAGGGGCTGATATGGATCCATATGTTTAATGCTGTGTTTAGGTTTACCTTAATACTTATTTTGTAGTTGTGGATGCTTGCAATAGGGGATAATCATAAGTGGGATGCTTGTCCAAGTTAGGGAAGTACCCAAGTACCGGTCCACCCACATATCAAAATATCAAAGTACCGAACGCGAATCTTATGAACGTGATGAGAACTAGCTTGACGATAATTCCCAATGTGTCCTCGGGAGCTACTTCCTCATTATTAGAATTTGTCCAGGCTTATCCTTTGCTACATAAAGGATTGGGCCACCTTGCTGCACTTTATTTACTTTATTTACTTGTTGCTCGGTACTATTTATATTATCACAAAACTATCTATTACCTACAATTTCAGTGATTGTAGAGAAAACCTTACTGAAAACCGCTTATCATTTCCTTTTGCACCTCGTTGGGTTCGACACTCTTACTTATCGAAAGGACTACGATTGATCCCCTACACTTGTGGGTCATCAATACTCTTTTTCTGGTGCCGTTGCTGAGGAGTGTAACGCTTTTGGTGAGTGGAACTTGGTAAGGAAATATTTATATAGTGTGCTGAAATTTTCTGTTACTTGTCACTCTGGAAACTAATCCTTTGAGGGGCTTGTTTGGGGTACCTTCAGCCCAGCCAGAAGAGCAAAGAGTTGCTCCTCAACCTACTGAACTTTATGAAAATATTTACTTTGAGATTCCTTCAGGTATGTTAGAGAAACTACTAGCTAATCCATTTGGAAGAGATGGAACATTGCCTCCCGATTTACACATTATCTTTGTGGATGAAGTTTGTGGATTGTTTAAGCTTGCAGGTATTCCCGATGATGTTGTCAAAAGGAAGGTCTTCCCTTTATCTTTGAAGGGAGATGCGTTGACATGGTATAGGTTATGTGATGATACGTGATCTTGGAATTATAAGCGATTAAAGTTGGAAATTCACCAGAAGTTCTATCCTATGCACCTTGTTCATCATGATCATAATTACATATATAATTTCTGGCCTCGCGAAGGAGAAAGCATGACTCAAGCTTGGGGGAGGCTTAAGTCAATGTTATATTCATGCCCCAATCATGAGCTCTCTCGGGAAATGATTATTCAGAATTTTTATGCTTGACTTTCTCTAGATAATCGCAACCTGCTCGATACGTCCTGTGCTGGTTCTTATATGCTGGAGACTATTGATTTCAAATGGGACTTATTGGAAAGAATTAAACGCAACTCTGAAGATTAGGGTTCTGACGATGGTAAGGAGTCAGGTATGACACCTAAGTTCGATTGTGTTAAATCTTTTATGGATACCGATGCTTTCCATGGATTTAGCGCTAAGTATGGACTTGACTTTGAGATAGTAGCTACTTTCTGTGAATCTTTTTCTACTCACGTTGATCTCCCTAAAGAGAAGTGGTTTAAATATAATCCTCCTGTTGAAGTGAAAGTAGTTGCACCTATTACAGTTGAAGAAAAGACTATTACCTATAGTGATCCTATTGTTCCTACTGCTTATGTTGAAAAACCTCATTTTCCTGTTAGGATAAAGGATCATGCTAAAGCTTCGACTGTTGTTCGTAAGAGTAATACTAGGACTTATACACCTCCTGAGCAAATTAATGTTGAACCTAGTATTGCTATGGTTAAAGATCTATGGGATAAGGACTTAGATGGGCATGTTATTTCTTTCTTGGGTGAGACTGCTAATATTGCTAGACCTGATACTAAGACACGTAGACCTGTTGTAGGCATGCCTGGTATTTCTATTAAAATAGGAGATCATTGTTATCATGGCTTATGTGATATGGGTGCTAGTGCTAGTGCGATACCTTATGATCTATATAAAGAAATTATGCACGACATTGCACCCGTTGAATTAGAAGACATTGATGTTACTATTAAGCTTGCTAATAGGGATACCAATAAACCTATTGGGATTGTTAGAGATGTTGAAGTTTCGTGTGGGAAGTTTAAATACCCTGCTGATTTTCTTGTTCTTGGTTCCCCACAAGATTATTTTTGTCCCATTATTTTTGGTAGACCCTTCTTGAATACTGCTAGTGCTAAGATTAATTGTGAAAAGAATATTGTCACTGTTGGCATAGATGGTATGTCTCATGACTTTAATTTTTCTAAGTTTAGTAGACAACCTCGTGAAAGGGAACCACCTAGTAAGGATAAAATTATTGGTCTTGCTTCCACTGCTGTCGTGGAAATATCACGTCAGATGTCCTAGCAGAAGGACTTAGTCGTGGAGCCATCGCAATGAGGTTAGCCTGAAGGGGTTAAACTGGACAAGGGACACGAGAGTTATACTAGTTCGGCCCCTTCGATGACCGGGGAGCAAACACGCTAGCCTGGGTCTCGAGTTGTTATCTGTTGTCCCTGAACCGCCGCTGGGTTGTCCCTTTATATACACAGGTTGATGCCCGGCCGGTTTACAGAGTTCCGAGGCCGACTCATACAAGTGTTCGGCTCGGTCTCTTCCTTTCCCTAACTTACAATACAAGTATACAACTATGACGGTTTAGCACTATGGGCCCTAATCCGCCTCTGGGCTTCGGGCCTCTAAGCTTTATCAATAAAGCGCCATCTTCTTATCTTCATGGGCTTCAATACGGTTGAGCGTGAACCGGCCCCTCCTGGGCGGTTTACACTCAGTAGTTATATCCTCAACATTAGGCCCCATATTGATTTAAACTTGTTCATGTCAATCTTCAACACTTAGACAAATTCCACGGGCATCTTCTGATGACTCCTGTAAACCGCCATGTTGCCGTTTCCCTGTAAATTTTGGTAAACCATCGTGACGTCATCTTCTATCACTGTAGTAAATCGTCATGATGTCATCTTCTGCATAAAAGATACCCTTCATTAATTATATCCTGAAGATCGAGGCGGTAGCTGCGCCCCCCTTTCGCCACTTCAGGCTCCTTGATTTTCGCGCCTGCCGTTTGTTCCCTTTTCTTTATAAATAGAGCCGGGGGGTCTTTCTATTTTCCCCCCTTGCCTCTCGTCTTCCTCCTCGCGACCCGAAGAACTCTAGCACCGCCGCCGCCGCCGTCGGACCTCGAATCTGCACCAACCTAGGCCGCTGCATCACCCTGTTTGGACCAGAGCTCCAACGATACTCCACCGCCGCTGTGTGGCCCTGGTAAACCTTCCTTCCCCTAACCCTAGATCTCCATTAGGGCTTCAAGTTCATCTATCTTCATCGATGTTCATCAACGCTTCTCTATCTTTCCCTTAGCTTCTATACTGAATCTAGATATGCCTGCTACTTTCTTTTGCGGCTAGATCTATAATTTTAGTCTGTCGTACCACAGCATCTTGCTGTTCCTGGATAACATCATCTGGGCCTTCTCCATTCCTCTTAGCGCCATTGTAGGGCTTAGAAAATTTTTCCTTATCAGACAACGGTAGATCCAAAATTATACTATCATATTGTGAAACCTATTTCTGTAAACACTTAGTAGATTTCAGCTCTGCCTCTTCTGTTTAAGGGCGGTTTAACCTTTAGTAGTTAGTAATCCGCCGGAAACCATTAGCCCTCACTTAAACCGCCATTCCGACTTGGATAGTAATATCCGGTTCAACTTTCAAATATGTCTTTAATTTTCCGGGTTTAACACTGGTTTAGAGCACCTCAACCTTGAATCTTAAACCGGCCTTCACATTTCTTTTACAGTTTGAGCAATTCTCAGCTTGCAATTGGGCTCCTTCCCGGATCACAGAGACTCAAATCAATGGATACATTGTAACTGGCGCTTTAGCCTCAAAGAATGTTCTTGATTGGCGAGTTCCTGGCCCTGAGTGCCCTCCTGAACCTCAAGACGGAGAAGTGATTGTATTTATGCAGCACTTAGACCGGGGATTCATCCCTCCCGGATGAAAGTTCTTCCTGGATGTCCTTGCTAGTTTTCAACTCCATCCTCAGGATATGAGACCAAATTCTGTGTCCAACATATGCAACTTCCAAGTGTTCTGCGAAGTTTACCTTCAAGAGGAACCAACTGTTGAGCTCTTCCGGGATTGCTTCCACTTAAACCGCCGAACCGATTTCTCTGATGGCCCCAATATAGAACTTGGTGGTGTGTCAATTCAGAAAAGAAAAGAAGTTGATTTTCCTCATGCCAAACATCACAACCATTTGAAAGACTCGAATCTAACCTGGTTCTATTGTCAAAACACTGCTCCTGCTAGAGAAAATCCTTTGCCGGGTTACCGTGCTCACCGGCACACCAATGGCCATCCACTACCTCAACGTCTCACCGCCAAGGAACGACAGGCTTATGCACCTCAACTTGCCAAGCTCTGGGCTCTCCTAGCCAATGGTTTGACTGGCGTTGACCTTGTTCGCTGTTGGGTTGCGTGGCGTGTCCTTCCTTTAAGCCGCCGCCCCGGATTGTTGCATGAGTATACCGGCAATATCAAGGATCCTCAATGGTTTAATGAGATAGAAATGACTGATGATGAAGTCACCGAATCTGTGAAGAAGATGCTAGACGAACCAATCGCTGCATGCAGCCAAACCGGGGTGGCCCCCTTTTACACTGCCAACAAACCGCCAGCGGTAAAGATTTTAACCTTGTGCTTTCTTGATCCGCCTCCGCTTTAACATTGTTCTAATAAACCTTTGTTTAATTTTTACAGGCCAATAGCTCCTTTTGGAAAAGGAAGGCTTCAGATAAACCGGCAAGGGCTCCTCGTGCGAAGAGAAAAGTTATAAAGAGAGCAGCCAAGGAGAAGACCGGCGAAACTGCTGATCCGCCCAAAGATATTGAAGATTCGGATCAAGAGGTAGAACTTTACTCCCTTGGCTCCTTTTTCATACACCTTATTAACAATGACTATTATCAGGATGATGCGGAAGCCAGCCGCGCTGATCATGTTGAGGTAATCTCCCTTTCCTCCGGTTCAGATCATGTGGCGGTTCAGAAATTTCGTCGTGTAGTTTGGAAAGTAAAATGTTCTCACGCACTTGCTCATTTGGATCACAATTTTCTTTGAAGACATAGCAACAAGAAGGTCGTCGCACAACCCGGCACAGTGGTCAACAAGTCACTGCCTCCGGTTTACCAGACACTCCACCCCGGAAGCGTCGTCTAGAGGTCTCTTCTTCTTTTAATAAGCCTTGTCCCTTGGGGGTTGCTTCCGCTACCCACTTAATCCGTCTGATTCAGATTATCAGGTAACTTCTAACTCCTCATCTGGCGACTCATCAACCACGCAATTGCCTCCCCTCAAGACCGTCGTTGGGAAAGTGTACTGTTTTTCAGTTTGTTTCGTCATGCATCGGTTTATCATACTACTCTTTATTTTGATGTTGTAGTGCCAAGGCCCGATTGAGCAAGAGAGCCAAGACCAGTGTCCCCACTGACGATGTTGAACCGGAGAAGACCCTAGAAAATGCTGGTAAAGATACTAATGTTGTCATGGATGACTCTGCCCCGCAAGACCCAGCCACTGATGCTAATCTGCCGGAAGCTGATCCGGACACGCATGTTGATCCATCAAGTCCGCATGCTATGCCTCCAAGCCCATCTGCTGATCCGCCGAGCCCAGCTGCCAATCCTTCAAGCCGAGCTGCTAATCCGCCGAGCTCAACCAGAGATACTGTCAATCGCCAAGTCCGTCAAAAGGTGGTGATGACGTTATTATCACTGGCACTGCTTATACCGCCCCAGGCAATCCAGCTGCTTTATCGAAACATACTGCCAAGGAGGAATTTGCTGCTATGGGCAAGGGGAAAGGGAAGACCGATTTGTCAAGCTATGTTAATCTTTCTCCTCAGGAGCTTCATTCCGGATTTCTGAACCGGTTGTACACAAGCCGAGATTACGAGGCCGGTTTGGTGAATCTGATGAAGGAGCGCTATGAGGTAATCTTGCAAACACTTTCATCCTTGTTCTGTATATTCACTGCATTGCAGCCCCCAAAGGCCGGTTTGTCTCTTGAAGACAAACCAGGACTTTAAAGATAAAGAACACTTCGACCGAGTAGCCCCCAAGGGCCGGTTTGTCTCTTGAATACAAACCGGGACTTTAAAAATAAAAAACACTTCGACCGAGTAGCCCCCAAGGGCCGGTTTGTCTCTTGAAGACAAACCGGGACTTTTATGTTCCATACTGTATTTTGTTAATTCCCTTGCCTGTGTATTTTCTGATCAAACACACATTAGCCCCCAAGTGCCAAGATAAAAACTTGTATTGATCCTTGGGACTTCAAACAATCAGTAGTAGAGAAGCAATCTGCATTAGCCCCCAAGTGCCAAGTGTATAACTAGTTATATGATTGGGACTTTTGATAAAATATTTGACATGCTCCTCATTTGATTGTGGCAAGCTGATATAAATCACCAAGGCTCTCAAATGGCTGATCTTCAAGAGAATATCAAGTCTCAACAAGCAGAGACTTCCAAGGCTAAAGAGAAGCTAAAAGGCGCTTTAACAGCCATGGAACAGCTGAAGGACAATTTCAAGACTGAGCGTGCCAACTGGGAAACTGAAAAGACTGCACTGTTGAAGCGGCCTGAAGACGCCAAGTCAGCCCTTAAACCGGTGGCGGAAGAGTTAACTGGGTTGAAGCGCCAAGTAAATGCCATGGCTTCTGCAATATTTGGAAAATACTCTTGCCAAGATTTCTTGAATAACCATCTGTGAAATTTGCCGGTTTAACATCAAAATCTCAAACCGTTGTAGGTGGCCGTATTGCTCATCTGGGCTCTGACATGCGGATGAAGCTGAAGGTAGCATATACTCTGATAGAGCAACTGTATACCGGGGCCCAACGGGTTATCTGTATATGCTGCCAACATTGATCAAGGACACTCTAGCAAGGGTATCCATGACGGCGACGCAGATAGAAGAGATGAAGCGATCCGCTGCCAGGGCTGGCGCTTTGTTGGCACTTACCCGAGCCAAACCATGGATAGCTGACCTGGATCCGGTTGATATTGCCAAGGGCTTTCCTAGTGAACAAGAAAATGGGGCAGAGTTTGATAACGAAGCCCTTAAAGTTGTGACAAGGGAGATGCGTCCTCTGGCAAGTCAATTGGTGGAAGAAGCTAACTTGACTGTTCACCGGTCCTTCTATGATGCCAACAACCAACGGATTGACACTGCCGTGAAGGAAGTGCAAAATCTTATCCCGCCAATCCGTAAGCACACTTAAGCCCTTGATGTTGATCCGTCCGAACTTATAAGTGAAGAGGCTATCTTTCAGGCTTTAACCCGGATTGACTGGACCACCGTTGACTTCCAGCCACTCGATGGGGAGGAGGAGGCTGAACTGACACCAGATGATCCGTCAACTTCACATCAACATGGTGATGATTCTTAATCCGGCAATCGGGTTGATGTTTCATAAACTTTGTTCTGTGGAAGAACAATCCCTTATTTTAGGCTTTAAAGCGCCTTGTAATAGGCTAGTTGAAATACTTTGATCTGCTGCCATCGTGCACTGAGATATGACTTTGTCTGATCCGCCATTAGAATGTCAGTGCTGGCTTATATGCAATGCCTGTGTCTGCATAAAAAGATATATCCGGGCGGTTTACCGTTGGACGGGTCAAAACGCCCAACACACAACCTGGTAGACAACCAAGGTTGTAAAAAATAGCAAAAACAAATCATACCTGTGATATGAAATTATGCTGTTGGTTTACCAACTTATTTGTAGTAAGGGTGAATAGCCAACTTCCACCATGCAATGCTGGTATGTATGAAGTAAAACCGGGTTGTGATGAACACCGGATGATTATACTGGCGATAGGTAGTCAAAGCCAGACCGGATTGAAAGATGCCGGTTTACCATTAATTATATGCTTGAATAAATGATAACTGTAAGCCACACCGGGTTAAAAAACACCGGTTTGAGATGAAGACATATAGCCTGGCCGGATCAAGAGATGCCGGTTTACCTTAAAAGGTGATCAAATAAGGATAAAACATGCAAAAAACAAAGCAAATAAGAACTTGTAGTCGAGGCTTTTCGAGGGCTGCCAGGCCCAAATTCGAGGCTTTTCGTGGGCTGCCAGGCCACTGAGTTAAACCAATCGTCGTTTTAACTTTGACAAGTTCAGGGTCTCAATGAGAGTAACTATCAAATGTTCGGTGGGTTATGCCAGGATTACCTGGATAGGAGTGGCTTACTTGATGAAGGCAGGTTAACCCGGGGGTTTAGGTGAATACACCAGGCTTCCAAGCCGTGGGTCGATACCCGGTTACAAGGGTCCTTTCAAACTCTTTGTTACTTTACACAAAGATCCCCCAAGTAACTTTGTGATCTGTGCTCAATGGGTGCCTATGTTTGAGTCGTGCTTATAGCAACAGATCTCTCTTTGTCCCCTTGGGTGTGAAGCTCCCAAGCTGTATGATGGCACAATAACCGGTTTAATGGACAAAACAGGTCATCGCCCTGGAAGTAGAAGCCCCCTTGTAATCAAGAAACATTGGAAGAACGGTAGAGGCCCTACTTGTAGCATGGATGCCGGTTTATTATATTGATCATAATATATACATTGTCATAATATGTAGATAAGAAGAGCCTATAACTCAGGTGTAGTAAGGACAAAGGAGAGCTATGTTCCACGGCCGCCGGGTCTCCTCCTCAGAAGTACGTGAGTCTTCTTGAACGTCAATGAGGTAGTATGATCCGTTGTGCAGATTCTTGCTGACCACAAAGGGCCCTTCCGAAGGTGGGGATAACTTGTGCATATCGGTCTGATCCTGGATGAGCCAGAGCACTAAGTCGCCTTCTTGAAAGTTTCTTGTTTTAACCCGGCGGCTGTGATAACGCCGCAGGTCTTGTTGGTAAACCGCTGAACGAGTCAAAGCCATATCTCGGTTCTCATCTAACAGGTCTAGTGCTTCTTGATGTGCTTGCTCGTTGTCTGCTTCAACATAATTGGCAACCCGAGGCGAGTCATGACGAATATCACTGGGAAGTACTGCCTCTGCTCCATAAACCATGAAGAAAGGCATATAACCTGTAGATCGGTTTGGGGTGGTGTTTATGCTCCATAACACAGATGGTAGTTCTTCCACCCAGCAACCCGGCATCCACTTCAAAGGGACCATAAGCCGGGGCTTTATACCCTTTAGAATTTCCTGATTAGCTCGCTCATCTTGACCATTGGATTGGGGATGGGCGACAGATGCTACACCAAGCCGGATGTGCTCTCGTTGACAAAAATCCTCCATCTCACCTTTAGATAGGTTTGTGCCATTATCTGTAATAATGCTATGTGGAAAACCAAAACGGAAGATCACCTTTTTGATGAACTGAACCGCCGTGGCTGCATCACACTTGCTTACTGGCTCCGCTTCAACCCATTTAGTGAACTTGTCAACCGCCACCAACAGGTGGGTCTTCTTATCTTTTGATCGCTTGAAAGGCCCTACCATGTCAAGCCCCCAAGTGGCAAATGGCCAGGTGATAGGAATCATCCGTAGCTCCTGAGCCGGAACATGAGCTCGACTTGAGAATTTCCGACAGTCGTCGCACCGTCTGACCAAGTCCTCAGCATAAGCGTGAGCCGTCAACCAATAATAGCCATGACGAAAAGCTTTGGCCACCAAGGATTTTGAACCGGTGTGATGACCACAGTCTCCTTCGTGGATCTCACGTAAAATCTCACAGCCTTCTTCGGGAGAAACACAGCGCTGGAACACACCAGAAACACTACAGTGATGTAACTCGCCGTTGTGAACAACCATGGACTTGGACCGCCAGACTATCTGTCTGGCCAAAATTTCATCATCTGGTAACTCGCCCTGATTCATATATGCCAAGTATGGAACCGTCCAGTACGAAATGATATGTAAAGCGGCCACCAACTGTGCCTTTGGATCAGGATTAGCGAGGTCCTCCTCTATAGGTAGTTGAACCAACGGGTTATGCAAGACGTCCAAAAAGGTATTGGGCGGCACCGGTTTACGCTGAGATCCTAGCCGGCTTAAAGCGTCAGCTGCCTCGTTTTTGCGCCGATCAATGTGCTCCACTTGATATCCCTTAAAGTGACCAGCCACAATGTCCACCTCGCACCGGTAAGCCGCCATGAGCGGATCCTTGGAATCCCAAGTACCTGAAACTTGCTGGGCTACCAGATCTAAATCGCCGAAACACCGTACATGACTTAAGTTCATCTCCTTAGCCACTCGAAGACCATGGAGTAATGCCTAATATTCAGCTGCATTGTTAGTACAAGGGAACATTAAGCAAAGAACATAATGAATTTTATCACCTCGAGGGGAAATAAGGACAACTCCAGCCCCCGAGCCCTCCAACTGCCTGGACCCATCAAAGTGAATAGTCTAGTATGTACTGTCCGGTTTGTCTTCTGGTGCCTGCAACTCAGTCCAGTCATTGATGAAATCCATGAGGGCCTGGGATTTGATGGTTGTGCGAGGCATATACTTCAAACCGTGTGGCCCAAGCTCAATAGCCCACTTAGCAACCCGGCCAGTTGCCTCCCTGTTCTGAATTATATCTCCCAAAGGAGCAGAACTGACCACTGTGATGGGATGACCTTGTAAGTACTGCTTAAGTTTCCGACTTGCCATAAACACCCCATACACCAGCTTCTGCCAATGCGGATACCTTTGCTTTGACTCAATGAGCACTTCACTAATATAGTAAACCGGCCTTTGAACCGGGTACTCCTTCCCAGCCTCCTTGTGCTCCACCACAATGGAAACACTGACAGCCCGGGCATTAGCAGCCACCTACAACAGTAGTAGGTCCTTATCAACGGGAGCAGCAAGAACTGGCAGTTCAGCTAACAGCCGCTTCAAGTCCTCAAACGCTGCATCAGCTGCATCATTCCGAACATCTGATATAGAGGAATTGCCTTTTCTCCCAAATGGCTGATAAACCGGCTCAAAGCCGCAATACGACCTGCTAGTCGCTGAACATCATTGATACACACCGGTTTAGCCAAGGATGTAATTGCCTTGATCCGGATTAGCCTCAATGCCTCTGTTAGACACCAGAAAGCCTAAGAGCTTGCCTGCCGGAACACCAAAAACACATTTAGCCGGATTGAGCATCATTTTATAGAATCTCAGATTATCAAAGGTTTCTCGCAAATCAGATATGAGTGTCTCTGCTTTCCTGGACTTGACCACAATATCGTCCACATAAGCATGAACATTGCGCCCAATCTGAGTATGAAGACAATTCTGCACGCAACGTTAATAAGTTGCCTGGGAACTCTTGTGCGCAGAGGGCATGGATACATAGCAGAAGGCTCCAAAGGGAGTAATGAAAGTTGTCTTCTCCTGGTCCTTAACCGCCATCTTGATCTGATGATAACCAGAATAAGCATCCAGAAAACTCAAATGCTCACAACCCATCGTAGCATCAATGATTTCATCAATACGAGGGAGGGCGAAGGGATCATCTGGGAAAGCTTTATTCAAATCCGTGTAATCCACACACATACGCCAAGTGCCATTTTTCTTAAGCACCAGCACCGGATTATCCAACCACTCTGGGTGAAACACTTCCATGATAAACCCTGCTGCCAGGAGCTGGGCTACCTCTTCTCTGATGGCCTTGCGTCGTTCCTCGTTGAAGTGGCAAAGGAACTGTTTGACCGGTTTAAACTTGGGATCAATATTGAGAGTGTGCTCAGCAAGTTCCCTCGGTACACCTGGCATGTCAGAAGGCTTCCGTGCAAAAAATGTCCTGGTTCTCACGGATGAACTCGATGAGCGCGCTTTCCTATTTTGGATCCAGATTTGTGCTGGTACTAAACTGCTTGGATGAATCGCCAGGAACGAAATCAACAAGTTTAGTTTCATCAGCTGGTTTGAACTTGAGGGTCGGATCATGTTCTATAGAAGGCTTCTTCAAGGAAGTCATGTCTGCCAGATCAACATTGTCCTTATAGAACTTTAGCTCCTCCGTTGCACAAACCAATTCAGCATATGCTGCATCTCCTTCCTCACACTCCAGAGCAATCTTACGGCTGCCATGGACCGTAATGGTCCTTTGTGACCTGGCATCTTGAGCTGCAGATAAACATAACACGGCCTTGCCATGAACTTAGCATAAACTGGCCGTCCAAATAAAGCATGGTATGGACTTCTGATTTTGACTACTTCAAAGGTCAATGTCTCGGACCGTGAGTCATGATCATCTCCAAAAACCACCTCCAGAGCTATCTTACCAACTGGGTAAGCCGATTTTCCAGGCACCACTCTGTGAAAAACTGTGTTTGGCGGTCTAAGATTCTTATCATACACTGGAAGGTTTCATAGTACAAGATATTGATACTGATCCCTCCGTCCATGAGTACTTTGGTGAACTTATATCCTCCCACCTAAGGTGCTACTACCAAAGCCAGGTGACCCGGATTGTCAACCCGGGGCGGGTGATCCTCCCTGCTCCAGACAATAGGCTGTTCGGACCAACGTAGATAATAGGGCACCGTCGGTTCAATAGAGTTCACTGCTCTTTTATGGAGCTTCTGATCCCACTTGCACAAGCTAGTGGTGAAGACATGATACTGTCCACTGTTTAACTGCTTTGGGTTGCTTTGATAACCCGACTGCTGTTGACTCCCCTAATTACCCTGTTGATGGTAACCACCTTGTTGTTCTGACTGCCCTGATGATTTTGGAATCCTGAGCTTGTGTAAGTGCATCTAGTGCCCCTTAGTGATTTTGGTGTATTGAAGACTTATAGGTTAAGGGACTGATGCGTTTGTAAGTGTACACAGGTCTTTAAGTCTATGAGGAGTTTGATATTTACAGAGAAAGTCGACCCCTAAAAATGAAGTTCTTCAACTGAAGACTTTGATATTCTGAAGACTTTCTGAAGACTTTGAAAGTGAAGAAATTGGTGTGACCTTGAAGACTTGGTATTCATTTGAGGAACATGAGGCGTGAAGACTTTTGTTTTCGTAGTTTCATTTTCTCTTTCTTGAGTCATAGGAAACACCGTACTGTTAAAGGGGGTCGAGGAAATACTAAGGAAAAATTTCCATGTGATGCTCAACTCAAAATCCTACACCTACCAATCCCTTCGAGTGAAGCCATTGGAAATCTCGTACAGTTTAGTCAATTTCTTCAGTGACAGAGACGCAGTTCTTCTGGTCACTGAGGACTTTGCTCTGACTGAGGAGTTAGGATTTCGCCAGTGCGAATTGCCTACACAGTGAGGAACATGATAGCCCTGAGGACTTTGACAGTCAAATTTCCGACCGTTGCTGTGCTGCGCGCCGGCTGTCCAAAATATCTTATCCACCTAACGGTCATATCATTGAAGGGCATTTATGTCTTATCATGTCGGGCTGCTCCCTAGGCTATAAATAGCTGCCCCCTACAACCACTAGTTGGTTGGCTGCTCCGAGAGAACTTGACACTTGTCATCTAAGAGCAACCCATCCTCCGAGGACTTTGAGCGAAAATCATCAAGTGAGGAAAATCCAAAACCAAACCCCCACAAACCCAAAGTGATTGAGCATCACCGAAGAAATTGATCCTGCGTGGATCTGACGCTTGTTACCTTTGAAGACTGTGCTTCTTCCAGATGGTTAGGCGTCAAGGTCTAGAGCATCCAAGAGGAATTGTGGATTGCCAAGTGACCAACTCTGTGAAGGTTTGGAAGTCACCTGAAGACTTACCACGAGTGATTGGACGAGACCTGCGTGGTCTTAGTTCAAGGAGAATACGGTGAGGACTGGGTGTCCTGAGTTGCGGCTCAGTGACTGGGAGTCCGGGACTGCGTGTCCTCGAGTTTAAATACTCAGCCGCTCCAACCAGACGTACAACTGAGACAGCAGTTGGAACTGGTTTACCAAATCATTGTCTTCACCAACTAACTGGTTCTATTTCCTCAACCCTTTCATTTCCTCATTACTGTGTTTAATGTTGTTCATATCTGTGTTTGAAGACTTTGACTGAAGACTTTCTCAAATTCCTCAGTTCAATTTCTTCAGTCTGTTTGTCTTCATCTTCTTATCCTGTGTTTACGCTTTCTGTACTTTGTGCTTGTCTTCATTTCATCATGATGACCATGCTTGTATCCTGTTATGCTTACTTATGAGTACTTATTCCGCTGCTAGTAGTTCTTCAGTAAGGAATTTCCTCACCGGCAAATTCCTCAGTGAAGAATTCATAAAAATCGCCTATTCACCCCCCCTCTAGTCGATATAACACACTTTCAATTGGTATCAGAGCGAGGTTCTCCCTTGTTCTGTGTGATTTTGGTTTAACCGCCTGGAGTTTTAGTTATGTCGACCGCAGGTATGATCAAGGTCTTGGCTGGGTGTCCTACCTTTGATGGGACGGACTACCCCTACTGGAAGAACAAGATGCGAATGCATCTTGAGGCAATTCACAACGATCTCTGGTATGTTGTGGAAAATGGTGTCCCCTCTGTTACACCCTCACTGAACGCTACCGATGTGAAGAGATTCAAGCAAATCGATTCTCAAGCGAAGAATATCATATGTGGCCATCTGAGTAAAGGACAGTATGGAAGAGTGAGTGCTTTGGAAACTACTCAGCTTATCTGGGATAGGCTGTCCAAAGTGAATGAAGGAGTCTCAACACAGCGTGACTCTCGAGTTGATGTTCTTCGTAATCTCTTCAACCGCTTCAAAAGACTCGACAATGAAAATGTCCAACAAACCTTTGATCGCCTCACTGACATCTCAAATGAGCTTCAAGCCCTCGGTGCCACTGACATCACTGATCATGAAGTAGTGAAGAAACTGTTGAGATTGCTTGATTCCTCATTTGATACTCTGGGACTGATGATACAAGAACGTGCTGACTACAAGTCTCTTGATCCTGCCGATATCCTCGAAAGGCTAAATACTCATGAGTTCCAGCTTGCTGAAAACAGAGATCTCTATGGTTCAAGCTATGGCAAACCACGTGCCCTGAAGGCCAAGGCTGTGTCTGACTCTGAATGGAAGGATTCTGGTAGTAGCCTTGGTGATCCTGAAGAATTGAGCCAGGAGCTAGCACTGCTCGTGAAGAAATTCCAGAAGTTTTCAAGACGTGGTCGCTTTGGAAAATCCTCAAGAAGCAGTGATTCCTCATCCAGTGACTATAAGAGAAGGCTGTGCCACAAATGCAAGAAACCTGGTCACTATATTCAAGATTGTCCTCATTGGGAAAAGGAAATGAAGAAGAAGAAATACAAGGATAACAGTTCTGATGATGAGAAGAAGAAGAAGAAATCGTCAAAATCTTCGTCATCAAAATCCTCGAAGTCTTCATCTCACAAGAAGAGCAGCTCCAAGAAGGCTCGGGCATTCATTGGCAAGGAAATGGACTCTGAAGCTGAATCTGAGGAAAATGATGAAGAGGAGGCGTCTGAAGAATCTGAATCTGGTATGGCGAGTCTGGCCTTCGCTACTGCTTTCGTTAGCAAGTCCATCTTCAACACCGAAGAAACTGACTCCACCGACAAGACTAATGAAGATAATGATGACTACGCTCCCACCTATTGCTTCATGGCGAAAGGTGCAAAGGTACTCAAATACAACTCCTCTGAATCTAGTGAAAATGAATCTGATGAGGATCTCAAGCCCAGCTACTCTAAACTTGCTAAGATTGCTGTAAAACAACAACGGGCTTTTGAAAAGGTTCAAAACATGCTAGACAAAAGTGATGATATGTTGGGTGAAGAAACGGATCGCACTAAAGCCCTGACTGAAAATCTTCAGAGACTTCAGTCTAGGTTTGATAACCTTCAAAGTCATCATAACACTCTCTTATCTGATCATGAGAAACTTTCTTATGAATTTCTTCAAGAAAAGCAAGATCACGAGAAGCTTTCTCTTGAATCTCTTCAAAGAAAGGAAGATCTTGAAAAGCTAAGAGTGTGTTATGAGGATCTTCAGAAGGAGCGCGATTCATTACTAGCTCAACAAATCAGCGCTTCTCAAGAAGAATTTGTTCCTCCATGCTTAAAGTGCATTAAATGTGAATCTGCTAATTCTTCACCTGAATGTTCAAATGCTTCAACTGTTACAAATTCTTCACTTGCCTCTGCTATCACTAATTCCTCATCTGAGGACATTGCTAGTATCACTGACAATGCAGGGCTGAAGGAATTGTACATGACAGGCATGTACAAAAGCCTCAAAGGGCATCAGACTCTTTGTGATGTGCTCAAAAAGCAGATCCTCAACAGAAACCCTAGGAAAGAGGGTATTGCCTTTGAGAGGAAACTTAATGCTGATGGAACATATTGGAAGCCTGAGCAGTACCCCAAAACCTAATGGGTTGCTGCAAAGGGACCTCCAGTTGATCAATCTAACTTATCTGGCTTTACATGTGAATCTCCTCATTCTTTTGATGAGTCATTTGACTCCAACTATAAACTGTTCAAAAATCAGAATGGTGAAGTATTTGCTAGATATGTTGGCACTAACTGCAGGAACGGTTCCCCTATGAAGAAAATCTGGGTTCCCAAAAGTTATGTTGAAATCTTCAGGTGAATGTCCTCATGAAACCACCTGTGAAGAACAGGAACCCTAGATCAAATTCTTCATACGGACCAAATTCTTCATATGGATCAAAGTCCTCATATGAATATCATCGTGCTAACAACTCTGTGTCACAGGGTAGAGCTAAGGGCTATGAATATGTGCATTATTCTTCAAATCATTATGTTCATAAGTCCTCGAAGAATTTCTCTGCTTATTCATATGCTTACCCTAACCCCTCTTATGTGAAACGAAATGGTTTGGCATCTTTGCCACCATTCTCGTATGGTGCTCGTAGAGTGATGAACTCTTTGCCACCCCTTCAGATATGGGTGGTGAAGAAAAAGAACTAATATCTTCTGCAGGGTCAGGTCTCCAGACGTGCTTTAACGTCTGAAGAATTTGCTGGGGACCTGACGAAAATGCCTGAAAGGACGCAGGCGAATCATGATGAAATGAACTTTCATTTCACACGTCCTCATACTGCTATATCTGTTTACTGCTTGATGAAATTCATCTGATGAACTTGACATCATATTCTTCACTAATGAAGCATATGAGATTGTAAGCTACACTAATTCATCTGCAGGATGATCAACCCAAAACCACTGAATGGGTCCTCGATAGTGGATGTACAAATCACATGACTGGTGACAAGAATCTATTGATGGATGCTCCTTTATCACCGTCACCTCTGAAGCATATCATCTTTGCTGACAGAGGCAAAAGTCAGGTATTGGGTCTTGGTAAGGTTGCAATCTCTAAGGATAAACACATGGACAAAGTCATGCTTGTTGAGTCCTTAGGATACAATCTCATGTCAGTCTCAATGCTGTGTGATCTTGATATGGTTGTTGTATTTGGCAAGTATCGCTGTGTTGTGATTATGGAAGCTGACAATTCCAAAGTCTTCGAAAGCTTTAGGAGAGGAGATTTGTATATTGTTGATTTCTCTACAGGACCACAACCAGCTGTGTGCCTACTTGCAAAAGCTTCAGAAGGCTGGCTATGGCATCGACGACTTGGTCACGCAGGCATGAGGAATTTGAACACGCTTGCAAAGAAGAAGCATGTCATTGGCATTGAAAATGTCAAATTCCTCAAGGATCACTTATGTGGAGCCTGTGAAGCTGGAAAAATGACCAAGGCCAAGCATCCAGCGAAGACTATCATGACCACTACTCGTCCATTCGAATTGCTTCACATGGACCTCTTCGGACCTAATCATTACTCAGCAGTCACTAATGATGCATCTCTATATGGTTTTGTCATTGTTGATGATTATTCTCGATATACATGGGTACACATTGTTACTTACAAACATGAAGTGCAGGAAGTCTTCAAACGATTTTCCTCGAGGGCTTCAACCAACTTTGATGTGAAGATCAAGCACATCAGAAGTGACAATGGAACTGAGTTCAAGAATTCCGGTCTTGATGCCTATCTTGATGAACTTGGTATTACTCATGAGTTATCTGCTCCCTATACTCCTCAGCAAAATGGCGTCGTGGAGCGCAAGAACAGAACTCTTGTTGAGATGGCTCGCACTATGCTTGATGAATACAAAATGCCTCAGCGTTTTTGGATTGATGCAATTGATACTGCTTGCCACATCATCAACAGAGTATATCTTCACAAATTCTTCAAAAAGACGGCCTATGAACTCCTCACTGACAAGAAACCCAATGTGAGTTATTTCAAAGTCTTCGGTGCTAAATGCTGGATTAGAGATCCTCACCACAACTCTAAATTTGCACCGAAAGCACATGAAGGTTTTATGCTTGGTTACGGAAAGGACTCGCACACCTACAGAGTCTTCAACATTGTTCTTCACAAGATTGTTGACACTGTAGATGTGTGGTTCGATGAAACTAATGGCTCGCAAAGAGAGCACCTACCTTCTATGTTAGTTGAACCAGCACCTGAGGATGCTATCAAGCTCAAGGCAACTGAGGATGTCATTCCTACTGAAGAATATGCTGAAGAATTCATTCCTGTTCATGAAGAACGTCGAGCTGATGCACCTGAAGAACATGATGAGGAAAATGGTGCTGAAGAAAATGATGATCAAATTCCTCAGCGACAACCAGCTCATCCTCGCGTTGCAAAAGAAGTGCAAGTGGAGAAGATCATCGATGACATTCGCACACCAGGTCCTCTCACATGCTCAAAAGCTTCACATTTATCTAACTTTTGTGGGCACTATGCTTTTGTCTCTATCACAGAGCCCACTAAGGTAGATGAAGCATTTCTGGAACCGGAGTGGATTCAGGCTATGCAAGAAGAATTACATCAGTTTGAGATCAATAATGTCTGGGAATTGGTCAATCGCCTAGATCCTCGCAAGCATAATATCATTGGCACAAAGTGGATCTACCGCAACAAGCAAGATGAAAATGGCCTTGTGGTGAGGAATAAGGCACGACTAGTAGCTCAAGGCTACACACAGGTTGAAGGAATTGATTTCGATGAAAATTTTGTACCTGTTGCTGGACTTGAGGCTATTCGCATATTACTTGCCTATGCTAACCATCATGATATCATCTTATATCAAATGGATGTGAAAAGTGCATTCCTCAATGGTAAGCTTGAGGAAGAAGTATATGTTGCTCAACCCCCAGGTTTTGAAGATCCAAAGAATCCTGACAAAGTCTTCAGACTCAATAAGGCCCTCTATGGCCTCAAGCAAGCCCCTCGGGCGTGGTATGATACATTGAAGGAATTCTTCGTGAAGAATGGCTTCACACCCGGTTCACTTGATCCTACTCTCTTTACTAAATCTTATGATGGTGAACTGTTTGTGTGCCAAATATATGTTGATGATATTATCCTTGGCTGTACTTACCAACGTTATAGTGATGAATTTGCCTATATGATGAGTGAAGAATATAAAATGTCTATGATGGGAGAGTTGAAATTCTTCTTAGGTCTTCAAATTCGTCAGCAGCGCAATGGCATATTCATATCTCAGGAGAAATACCTCAAAGATGTACTGAGGAAATTCGGCATGCAAGATTGCAAAGGCGTCAAAATTCCTATGCCCACAAATGGCCATCTATGCACTGACGAAAATGGTATTGACTTCGATCACAAGGTATACCGCTCCATGATTGGTTCTATATTGTACTTATGTGCATCTAGGCCAGATATAATGCTTAGTGTTTGCATGTGTGCCCAATTTCAAGCTGCACCGAAGGAATCAGACCATAAGGCTGTGAAGCATATTCTTCGATATCTAGCTCACACACCAACACTAGGATTATGGTACCCCAAGGGCTCTGCTTTTGATCTCATTGGATATTCTGACTCTGACTATGCTGGTGATCATGTGGACCGCAAGTCAACATCTGGCACTTGTCATTTCCTCGGACGATCTTTGGTCTGTTGGTCCTCGAAGAAACAGAACTGCGTATCACTGTCTACTGCTGAAGCTGAATACATTTCTGCTGGCTCATGCTGTGCTCAACTGCTTTGGATGAAGCAAACCCTCAAGGACGATGGCATCAACGTGAAGAATGTGCCTCTCCTCTGTGACAATGAGAGTGCCATCAAGATTGCTCACAACCCAGTTCAGCACTCGAAGACAAAGCACATCCAGATTCGTCATCATTTTCTTCGTGATCATGTGTTGAAGGGCGACATCTCCATCGAGCACGTGAAGACTGAAGAACAGCTAGCTGATATCTTCACTAAGCCCTTGGATGAGAAGAGATTTAGCAAGTTGCGGTGTGAGCTAAATATTTTAGAATCTTCAAATGTTCTTTGAAAAGGACACACATCCTAACACTTATGCAAAATTGATGACTTAGATGTGCAATACATGAAGAAACGTTTTTCTTCAATCAATGAAGAATAACACTCTAAGTGTGAAGAAATTAATGAAGAATTTGATTCTCAGAACCCTACGACAATTGTACGCGGTGTCTGAAATCATCATTCTTATACGGTGGGACACGCCACCACAAAAGTTGAAAATCTTCAATTTGAGTTATTCCTAAATTTTTGAAATTCTTCAGTTTTTCAAATTCTTCAACTTTGCAAAATCTTCACTGTTTTCGTCGTTTTTCTTCATTGGCTATATATATATATATATATATATATATGAGTTTATGTCCTCTACAGCATTCACTTATGGCTATTTCATCATGTTGCTTTTTCTGCTAAGTGAATGTGATCGGACCCTTCCCCCTCTATGCTATACTAAACCCAATCTATTCACAAATTCTTCATGTGCGTTCTATTTCAAACTCGTTCAAAGTCTTCACTGTGTCCTTGTCAGCTGAAGAAATTGCGAATGAAACTTTAAAACAAATCTTAGCCAGATTTTCGGTTTTACCGCTCAAACCGTTCCGCATCCCACGATGCATTATTTTATTCACCCACGATCTTACACGATCGCATCTGCATAGTACGTGGGTGACAAATGTCGCATGAAGGAGAAAGGGCAGGGGCATGTTCGTCCCAAAATCTTCGGGCGAACAGTTTTTCACCGTGGCTATAAATACCCCTCTCCCCTTCCTCACTTCATTTACTCCGCTTGGTCGCTGTCTCTCGCTCGAGCTCTTCAAACCCTAGCGCCGCCGCTACTCCATCGTCACCGGTGAGGAAGAGCTTCGCTGCCTCGACCTCGTCGCCGTCGTACTCGTGCCGGCCGCGGAAATCTTCACTCCGTCGCTGCCGTAGCTGTTTCCCTCTACCAAGTTAGGGCGTGGGAGATCTAACCTAACGAACTTCACGTCTGTTCATCTCAGTTCGTCGTGTTCTTCGTTTCGGGTAATTAAAAGTTACTTTTATTACTCACTTTGATTCTCAAGCTTTCCTGAAAATCTTCGAAGGTGTTTTATTCTTCAAATCTTCACACATATGAACACCTCACACACTGTATGCTCTTGATCCATTTCTCTAAGCAATCATTTTCTTCAAGATTCCTCAATTGTGTGGATTTTCGATCTGTACAACTCTGGAACCTAAGACAAAGAGCGCTTAGTGAAATTCCTCAAGGCTCAACTGGTCAATTCCTCAAAACATGTCTTTTCGAAAAATCTTCTGAGAACACATATGACCTCTCCAAATTCCTCGCACCTACACTCTGTTCACAGGTACTCATGTCCGCTGCTGAATCACTAGGTTCTCATCAACTTAACTCATTTGCAGCGTTCCTCAAAGAAAAATTGCATACTTCTTCAGAGTGTTCAATTGTTCAAATTCCTCATCTAAAGAATATGGCAGAAGGGAAGAGACCGCAGAAAGGAGGAAAGAGGCCTGAGGTCATGATTTCTTTCGAAATCCCTGATGAACTCTATAAGGACTATTGCACACCCGATGAAGCCAAGTTTGGCAAAGAGAACAAAAATCAGCATAAAGTGCGAATTCAGAGAATTGAACAGAGATGGGCAAGAGAATGGAGGGAATACAGATATGTGACTCCAAAATACATGAAGAAGTTCACCCTCAATCCTCCGTGCCCTAGAGCTCCATTGCCATCTGGCCAAGTAGCTGATCCCACTAGCATCAAAAGTGGTGAGGACTTTCTTGAAGAATGGGCTAAACACCAAGCCAAATTGGCAAGACAAGCCAAGGAGGCTATGAAGAAATTCAATGAGGATTCTGCCACTGCTGCTGCTGCTGAGACCTCGGTCAGACCGAGGAAATCAATGCCAAAGAAGCCTGCTCGCAAGCCAAGTGCTTGACCGACAGCGCCCTCACGGCCAAGTTCCTCAGCTATGCCCTCACGGCAAATTCCTCAGACTGCAACCGCTCCATCAAAGTCCTCAGCTCCTGTGCATCTGGCTACATGCCAAAGGACTACTGGTTTTTCAATTGCCTCTGGTGTCTTAGCAAGTTCCTCAGCTGCACCAATGTCCTCATCAGGCCCCAAACTGCTGAAGACCAAAGCAACAGCTGGACGCGGTCCTCGGCCAAGTCCAAGGAAGAAGCAGGTCGCATTCCATGTGCCCTCTGATGATGAAGCTTCTGATGAAGAACTTACAAAAATCATCAGAGATAGACAAGTGAAGGCCGCTAGAGCCAAAGGCACATCTGTGCCACTGCTTTTGGATCCGAAGAAGATCCTCGATTACATTGATCTCTGGCATAAGGATCCAAACACTCCAATGCCTGATCTGCCTCTGACTCCCGGTCAAAGTCACATGCTGACCCATTTCATCACTCAAGAGAAATGAAAATTTGAGAAGGCAAGAGAAATAAAGAAAGCTCAATCTAGAAAGGAGAAGCTCTTGAAGAAGAATGTTGTCAGACTGACACCTGAGGAACTTCTCCAGGCTCAATCGGAAATCCAAGCCCTCAGCAAAGACTTCGATGCATACAATGCTGATTGGCAAGGAGCCAAAGTGAGATTCGTCAATCTGACAAAGAAAATGACAACTGTTGCAGCCCCATCGCAACAAGAAAATCCATAGGCTGCAGACTCTACTCAGCCTGCTGAAGAACATGCCAGCACCGCTGATGACTTTCAGCCTGCTGATGAAAATACAAGTTCCAGGGCTGATGACACCAACTCCATTTCTTCCTTCTGCCTATGAAGTGAAGAAGACCAAGGCTGCAGAGCGAGCTGCAGTGAAGAACAGGAAGGCATCAGCTGCGTCAAATTCTTCGGCTGCGGAGAAAATGAAGCCAATGACCAGCTCTCTTGAAAATCCTATTGATGCTGTTCCAATTTCCTCCATGTCATCAAAGGAAATTGTTCCTTATGGAGAAGACTACAAGATCCCAAGTGGATCCGATGATGAAAATCATTCTGCTGCTACGTCAGAGCAGATTGATGAAGAAATTGAAGTGGAAGCAATCCCTTCAACGCCAATCATTTCCTCACCTATGCCTCAGTTCACAGCTGAAGAGGCTGGTGTTGAGGAAATTGAAAATGAAGATGAGGATGTGGATATTGGATGTACCACACCAGTGATGACTGATGACTTTTGATAAAGTTAGCATCCCAATACTCCTCCATTCACACCTATCCAACAAATTCCTCAGTCCCCGGCAACAATAGTTCAGATGGGCTCTAAAGAAACTCATCCCACTCCTTCTATTCATGAAGAAATTCCAGCCGCTAGTGCTGAAGAACCTGCTGCTGTTGATCCTCAAGTTGCACAAGAAGAGGAACCAGAAATTCCTCAGCCTGAAGGACCTGAGCTCGCGATTCCTGAGGTTGTGCTGCAAATCACTGGCACTCCTCTGCCCAAACCGAAGAATCCGTTCTCAAGCAAGCAAAAATTCAAGGCTGAAGACTTCTTTTCTGAGCATGTGTTCTTCACTGACTATAATCCATATGACTCTACTCGCATAAGGAAGAGGCGTTTCTGGACTGCTAGTCAAGCCAACTTCTATTCCTCAATGCTCTTTGACAAGGACAAATCTTCCATCATGAACATATTCCTCACGTGGATATGGAATCTCTGCACTTGCTTCGAGCCAGTCCTCAGTGTTATTCACGATGCAGGACTACTCAATTTCAGCACTGACATTTGGATTGGAATGAAGAACTCATTCTTCAGTTCTACGCTACACTGCATATCACCGGAGATGCTGAAGATGTCAATTCATGGGTGTTGGATTGGATGACCGAAAACACTCACTATAAGGCACCTACAACTAAATTGCTTCGTGTCCTTCCACTTGATCCTCCCCATGACAGTGCATGTTGCATCTACAATGACCCTGAACTGACAAATCACTACATGCAAGTGCTCATGAAGCCTTTGAAGCCAGGGCAGGCCCCACGAACCAAATTCTTTGTCAAGGAATTGCTCTATGTGCCTCGGACTGTCTATCGTATTCTGAAGAAGACAACGAGTCCTACTAAAGGCCACGATTCAAATGATGAAGAAGTCGTTGGCATCATGAAGAACATGCTTCTCAACATCATTCATGGCGTTCCTGTCAACTTCCATGATTTCTTCATGAGGACTCTGGCTAATGTTGCTATGTCACCATTCGAGCTGAAGCCCTATGCACCTTGGATTATGAGATTCATAAGGGCAAGATCTTCACTGAATTACAAGGCTGACACTCTAAACCATGGTAGCTACTTGCCTCCCATTGAAGTCCTCAAGCGACCAGTTTCATCATCTGATGATAAAGGCAAGGCAGCTGCTGTGATCGATGAAGGCACTCGTCCATTGGATGGTCAATTTCGTCTGGCTACATCTTACTCAACCAATGACGACTCTGCCACACATGACACTGCAGCAAATACATCAGCCAAGCAAAATCCTCAAGCCACAACACCCAGGGTGATGACTGATCGTGAGTTACTCCTTAGTCTTCATTAGAAGATTGATCGCAATCACAAATGGGTAAAGCGTCAGTTTGGTGCAATTCTTCACAACATGACCTCAACACATAATGCAGTGAAGAAAAACCACTACTACCTTCATGAAACCCTCAACCCCACCTGGGTTGTTCTCACTCATGTTTATAGCGCTAAAGAATTGAAGACTATGGGTCTTAAGGAAGAATTTGACTGGTCTGCACCTCCTCCGAAGAAATTCAAGAGGGTCAAAGTTCCTCCACCGGTGGCCAGCTCTTATTCTTCATCGCGTGATACTGATGAGTATGAAGATTTGGACGACACTGCGGCAGGCCCTACTACAACAAGCAACCCCGACAACACTGGCGCTCCTCCATCAACGTGAAATTCTTCAGGGGCGTTAGTCCTCAGTTTCGATCCTTTTAGTCATTTGATGACAAAGGGGGAGAAATCTGAGTTAGTCTTCAAGCGGGTCTATACTAAGGGCGTTTTTTTTCTTAAGTTACAACTCTCGTTCTTCCGAAACTTTTATTGGATCGAGTTGTAATATTAAACCCGATGGTGCCTTGATACTTTTGGTCATGCTCTGATGCTTTTGATGCACTAAGCTCTGATACTTTTGATGTGCTATTCTGCATGCTTATTCCTCGTTAATATTATTACACGCATGATGAATCTCATCAGGCACCATATTTCATCATGCATTTCAAATTCTTCAAATTATATATCAAATGCCTGTATGAATTACAAGATATAGGGGGAGATCTCCATGATTCAATTCTTCAAATGTGCATTGCCTCAAAAGCAAATTCCTCACTATGCACATCTTCAGGGGGAGTTCTTCTATATCTTGCAATCAAATTCCTCAATATTAGTATTTACACTTCATATGTTTATCCCCGTTGAAAACTTAACCTATGTTGTCATCAATCACCAAAAAGGGGGAGATTGTAAGTGCATCTAGTGCCCCTTAGTGATTTTGGTGTATTGAAGACTTATAGGTTAAGGGACTGATGCGTTTGTAAGTGTACATAGGTCTGTAAGTCTATGACAAGTTTGATATTTACAGAGAAAGTCGACCCCTAAAAATGAAGTTCTTCGACTGAAGACATTGATATTCTGAAGACTTTCTGAAGACTTTGAAAGTGAAGAAATTGGTGTGACCTTGAAGACTTGGTATTCATTTGAGGAACATGAAGCGTGAAGACTTTTGTTTTCGAAGTTTCATTTTCTCTTTCTTGAGTCATAGGAAACACCGTACTGTTAAAGGAGGTCGAGGAAATACTAAGGAAAAATATCCATGTGATGCTCAACTCAAAATCCTACACCTACCAATCCCTTCGAGTGAAGCCATTGGAAATCTCATACAGTTCAGTCAATTTCTTCAGTGGCAGAGACGCAGTTCTTCTGGTCACCAAGGACTTTGCTCTGACTGAGGAGTTAAGATTTCGCCAGTGCGAATTGCCTACACAGTGAGGAACATGATAGCCCTGAGGACTTTGACAGTCAAATTTCTGACCGTTGTTGTACTGCGCGCCGGCTGTCCAAAATATCTTATCCACCTAACGGTCATATCATTGAAGGGCATTTATGTCTTATCATGTCGGGCTGCTCCCTAGGCTATAAATAGCCGCCCCCTACAACCACTAGTTGGTTGGCTGCTCCGAGAGAACTTGACACTTGTCATCTGAGAGCAACCCATCCTCCGAGGACTTTGAGCGAAAATCATCAAGTGAGGAAACTCCAAAAACAAACCCCCACAAACCCAAAGTGATTGAGCATCACTGAAGAAATTGATCCTGCGTGGATCCGACGCTTGTTATCTTTGAATACTGTGCTTCTTCCAGACGGTTAGGCGTCAAGGTCTAGAGCATCCAAGAGGAATTGTGGATTGCCGAGTGACCAAGTCTGTGAAGGTTTGGAAGTCACCTGAAGACTTTCCACGAGTGATTGGACGAGGCCTGCGTGGTCTTAGTTCAAGGAGAATACGGTGAGGACTGGGTTTCCTAAGTTGCGGCTCAGTGACTGGGTGTCCGGGACTGCGTGTCCTCGAGTTTAAATACTTAGCCGCTCCAACCAGACGTACAACTGAGACAACAGTTGGAACTGGTTTACCAAATCATTGTCTTCACCAACTAACTGGTTCTATTTCCTCAACCCTTTCATTTCCTCATTACTATGTTGAATGTTGTTCATATCTGTGTTTGAAGACTTTGACTGAAGACTTTCTCAAATTCCTCAGTTCAATTTCTTCAGTCTGTTTGTCTTCATCTTGTTATCCTGTGTTTACGCTTTCTGTACTCTGTGCTTGTCTTCATTTCATCATGATGACCATGCTTGTATCCTGTTATGCTTACTTCAGAGTACTTATTCCGCTGCTAGTAGTTCTTCAGTAAGGAATTTTGTCGGAGTAATGGGCCACGGGTAGGCCGACCCGGGACCCAGGATCTTTCAAGACATCGGGGCAGGCCACGCCCCTCAGGCCGAGTCCCAGCCAGCGACCTTCGGGGAGGCCGAGTCCCAGAGGGCAATCCCCCGAAAAGCCGAGTCCCAGATGGCGACTTCAAAGCAAGCCGACTCCCGGCCAGCGACCTCCAAGAGCGCCGACTATGGGAGTCGGCCCACGACATTTCACGGAGACCGATGCAGGGCACGGCCCTGACGTGGCCGTCCCTTCCTGCCTACGAGGGGTAGGCATGGCTAAAGTGAGCCATATCGCCGGGAGATCTCCGGTGAGGCGCGGCACTGTTGCCATGCCTCCCCTGACCTCAGCCACAGTGCGTGATGCACTTTGCCCACGACGCCGGCCTGTACGGCCCAGAGATCGCAGGGCCACCGGTCAGTGGGTGAATCAGAGACGGCCAGGGTGCCAGAAGACGGCCCTGAGGGAGTCGGCCTCCACGGAGTCGGCCGCCTCCCCACCAGGGCCCCACAAGCCATAAACCAGATTGGATGGGGAGTGGCGACAGTGATCGCCTGACAGACGGCGGCCCTGTTGCCACGACCCCATGACCGAGCCTGCGTCATCAGGAGCGCTGCACAGTGTCGGCCTGTCCGCGGGACCCGCCAGTCAGCGGGCCCCAGAAGCCGGCAGGAAGGACGGCGGCATGAGAGACAGACGGCTGGGGGCCACGCCCAGTCAGATTACAATTGTACCCCCGGGGGGTAGGCCTATATAAACCCCCCGGGGCACCCATGCAAAGGGTTCGGCCTTGAATAGAGTTAGACACACAGACAGGAGAAGAGAGAGCGAGCCTAGCTCCCTCTTGCCTCCTGATACAGCTCCAGGAGCACCCTTGTAACCATTTCGCCATAGTGACCATGCGGAGACCCCGCAGAGCAGCAGTAGGGGTGTTATCTCCCCGGAGAGCCCCGAAGCTGGGTAAGATTCGCCGGCGTGCATGTCTGCGCCTCATCCCGTTTCCGGGCACCGGCGACGTTCTACTCGCCCCCACCATGATAAGCCATCCTTTGGCATATGTCGCACCCAACCCCCGACATTTGGCGCCCACCGTGGGGCGAGGTGCACCGTGATCCGAAGATCTGTTCAGGACGGGAACCATTTTTCTCCCTGGCGAGCGCAGCCAGCCAGGCTTGCCATATGGAGTCTGCGTCGACACGCTGCGCGGCGCCGAAGCTGCCTGCGCTGCAAGTGGCCTCGCCGAACTTATCAGCGAGGTGCACCTCTCCGACGAGCCTGCATCTGGCGCAGGCACGGGTGGCCCCGAGAACCTTCTCGCGGGCCTCCTCGGCCAACTCCACGTCGCCGGCGAGCCTGCCGTAGACTTGGAGTCCGTAGGCTCCTCCGACCCGATGCTGGTCGACTCCGACGTCGTATCGCTTGACGTCTTCCCCACCAACGTGGTGGTCTACGACGAGCCGCTTCCGTACGAGGAGAGTGGCGGAAGCGCTGTCACGGAGGTGCTCGTCATCAGCCACGGCGGGCACTCCGGCGAAGAAATCCAGGACCCGCTGCCAGCGGTCCTGCAAGACCTAACCGCGCCCATCCCAGAGGACGCGGACACCGAGACACTGGAAACGCGCCGCCTTCAGATCATCGAAGGCGCCAAGAAGTTGGCAAGCATGAGGCGTTTGTCAGAAGCATACCAGCGCGAGATGGACCGTGTCGTGGGCGGCTCGCCGGCTCCGACTGGGCCGAGCCGTCTGGGTGCGGTCCGACAGCGTGGCGCAGCCGTCGCCGACTTGCTCGGGGCAAAGCGCCCCGTGTACGCCACCGCAGCGGAGAATATCTGCGCCGCCCAAGCGGCGACCGATGAGCTGAAGAACTTTGAGGGCGAAGAGCGCCGTGTGATGACGGAGCGAGTCCAGCAGCTCCTTGATGCGGTTGCTGCGCAAAACGCGGCCGGCGGCCGCGCAGATGCGCTGCAGCAGCCAAACGACGACTTACCTCCCCGCCGAGATCAAGGCGCGACCTCCCGGACGCCGACTGGCGGGGTCCGCGGAAGGAAAGAGAAGGAGCCGGCTGTTAGTGACAGTCGGACTCATATCACCATCGAGCGCGACCAAGACGGCCGCCCGAGAGCAGTGGAGCGGCGGGACGATTATCTGCCTCCCCCGCCCCGAAGAGAACGGCGAGTTTCTCCGCCGCCTATTGTGCATCCGACTCTCGGAGGTCGCCTTGGCCGCCGAGAGGGAGTCGGAGAGAATGACGCCCGCCATCGGATCGACCGACTCCACCGATCCCTGGCGCTGGAAGAAGAAGATGAGTTGGGTACGCCTTGTTTCGGGCCCCGTATAAGAGACGAGCCCTTCCCCAAAGGGTTCACGCTCCCCCGAGACACGCCCAAGTACACCGGCTCCGTGAAGCCGGAGGACTGGCTGATAGACTACTCCACAGCCGTCAACATAGCAAACGGCAACAAGCGGGTTGCCGTGAAGTATGTTCCTCTCATGCTCCAGGGCACGGCCCGGACATGGCTGAATAGCCTGAAGCCCCGCAGCATCAACAGCTGGGTCGACTTCACCGAAGCCTTCATTCGCAACTTCACCAGCACGTACAAGCGACCTCCCAAGCTGCGCCAACTCTCCTTGTGCGTGCAGGGCCCTGAAGAATCAACGCGCGACTACCTCACACGCTGGGGCGAACTTCGAAACTCCTGCGAGGGCATGCACGAGGTGCAGGCTATCGAGTATTTCACTGCCGGGTGCCGAGAAGGCACCCTCCTCAAGCACAAGCTCCTCTGCGACGAGCCAGAAACCCTTGACGAACTGCTAGTCATAGCGGATAAATATGCCACGGCCGACTCTTCTATGAAGACGGAGATTCAAGTCAACGCGGCTGGCAAAGTGACTCCCTAGGCTCCCAGAACCCCGGTTGCAGACGCCAGTCGGCAACAGGAAGAAAATGACAACAAGCGTAAGGCCCCACAAACGACTTCGAACAGTCGGCAGGTCGCAGCAGTAGAAGATCAGCAGCCGGAGGGGCAGCCTCCGGCCAAGCGGCAGAAAGGCGGCAAGTCCAATTGGTTGCCGGCTTTCTCCTATGAGCAGACTTTGGATGGTCCTTGCAAGTTCCACAGTGGTGCGAAGCCGTCAAACCACACCACCAGAAAGTGCCACTGGCTCGCCAGAATCGCCAAGGGAGACGGCCTCACTCCTCCGCCGCCTGCGGGGCCGCCGCCTCCGCCGCCGCCCCAACAGCCGGCGGCTCGGCCAGTCGGCGCAGTACAAGACGAGTTCCCAGAAGAGCACGGAGCTTACGTAGTATTCACCAGTGTGGCAGATGACCGGCGCAGCAGGCACCAGCAGCAGCAAGAAGTAAACGCAGTAGCAACGGATGCTCCAGAGTTCATGCATTGGTCCGAGAGGCCTATCAGTTGGAGTCGGGCGGATCACCCAGAGGTGATGCCGAGTCCAGGCTCTTACGCCCTTGTCCTAGGCGCAACCTTGGCCACTGATAGGCGGGCCGCCCCTTTTTCGCGGGTCCTGATAGACGGAGGCAGCAGCATAAACATCCTGTACAAAGACACCATGGAGAAGCTCGGAATCAGGCGAAGGCAGCTGCAGAGCAGCCGCACCGTGTTCCATGGAATTGTACCCGGCCTCTCCTGTTCACCAATCGGCAAGATCCTGATAGACGTCCTCTTCGGGGACAAAGATCACTTCCGCCGAGAGACGGTCTGGTTCGAGGTGGTGGACTTGGAGAGCCCGTACCACGCTCTGCTTGGCCAGCCTGCCTTGGCCAAGTTCATGGCGGTTCCACACTATGCCTACCTCAAGATGAAGATGCCGAGTTCCAAGGGGATTCTGACCATTGCCAGCGACTACAAGAAGTCGTCTGCTTGCACGGCCGAGAGCAGTCGGCTGGCCGAGTCCTTGGTGATCGCTGCCGAGAAACGGCTCCTTGACCGAGTCGTGGCGATGGCCGGAAAGCAGCCAGAGATGTCGCCCGACCCCAAGGAGTCGGAGGTAGAAGGATCATTCAAGCCGGCCAAAGAAACCAAGAAGATACCCTTGGACCCAGAGCACCCAGAGAGATACGCTGTCGTAGGCACAGGCCTTGACCGCAAATAGGAAGGCGAGCTCGTCGATTTCCTCCGTGAGAATCGGGACATCTTCGCATGGTCCCCCAAGGACATGCCAGGTGTATCGACGGAATTCACCGAGCACAAGCTACACGTCAGGCCAGATATGAAGCCCGTCAGGCAGCCCTTGCGCCGCCTGTCAGAAGAGAAAAGAAGAGTTGTTGGAGAAGAGATAGCCCGGCTCCTGGCAGCCGGCTTCATCATGGAAGTGTTTTTTCCAGAGTGGCTAGCAAACCCGGTGTTGGTACTGAAGAAAAACAAGCAGTGGCGGATGTGCATCAACTACACAAGCCTCAATAAAGCCTGCCCGAAGGATCCATTTGCTCTGCCGAGGATTGATCAGGTGATAGACTCCACAGCCGGATGCGAGCTGTTGAGTTTCCTAGACACCTACTTAGGATATCACCAGATCAAGCTGAATCCAGCGGACAGACTGAAGACCGCATTCATCACGCCATTTGGAGCCTTCTGCTACCTGACAATGACGTTCGGCTTGAGGAATGCCGGCGCCACCTTTCAGCGTTGCGTGCAGAAGTGCCTCCTCAAGCAACTCGGCAGGAACACCCATGTCTATGTGGATGATGTGGTGGTGAAGACGGAAAAGCGTGGGACGCTGCTGGAAGACCTCAAAGAGACCTTTGAAAATCTGCGCCGATTCCGGATCAAGCTCAACCCCGAGAAGTGCGTTTTCGGAGTACCATCCGGCCAGCTCCTTGGCTTCCTGGTCTCTGAACGTGGCATAGAGTGCAACCCCGTGAAGATCAAGGCCATTGAGAGAATGGAGGTACCCAGCCGACTGTTGGATGTGCAGAAGTTCACCGACTGCTTGGCGTCCATCAGCCGATTTATCAGTCGGCTGGGCGAGAAAGCCTTGCCCTTGTACCAACTGATGAAGAAGACCACCTTTTTTGAGTGGAACCACAAGGCAGATGAGGCATTGCTCCAACTGAAGAAGATGTTGACTACTCCCCCCGTGTTGGCGGCTCCGACTCCCAAAGAGCCCATGCTCTTGTACATCGCCGCCACCAGCCGAGTAGTCAGCACAGTCATTGTAGTCGAGCGCAAGGAGGAAGGCAAGGCGCTCCCAGTCCAGAGACCGGTATATTACCTGAGTGAGGTACTGTCGACCTCCAAGCAAAACTACCCTCACTATCAGAAGATGTGTTACGGCGTGCATTTTGCCGCGAAGAAGCTGAAGCCCTACTTTCAAGAGCATCCAATCACTGTGCTTTGCACCGCTCCACTCGCCGAGATCATTGGAAGCCGAGACGCCTCCGGCCGAGTGGCCAAATGGGCTATAGACCTAGCCCCTTACACCATCTACTACCAGCCCTGCACCGCCATCAAGTCGCAGGCGCTGGCCGACTTCCTCGTCGACTGGGCCGAGACCCAGTACCTGCCGCTAGCGCCCGACTCCACTCATTGGCGGATGCATTTCGACGGCTCCAAGATGCGCACCGGCCTTGGAGCCGGCGTCGTCCTCACTTCCCCTAAAGGCGACAAGCTCAAATACGTGCTGCAAATCCACTTCGCCGCCTCCAACAACGTCGCCGAATATGAAGCACTCATCCATGGGCTCCGGCTTGCCAAAGAACTCGGCATTCGCCGGATCCTGTGCTATGGCGACTCCGACTTGGTGGTTCAGCAATCATCCGGCGACTGGGACGCCAAAGACGCAAACATGGCGAGCTACCGCTTCCTAGTGCAGCAACTCAGCGGATATTTCGAGGGGTGCAAATTCCTTTATGTGCCAAGAAATGACAACGATCAAGCAGATACCTTGGCACGAGTCGGCTCCACTCGCCAAGCGATACCTTTTGGCGTCGCCCTTCAGCGCCTCCTCAAGCCGTCTATCAAGCCTTCACCAGAATCAGACTCCATCTTCGTGCCGGCTCCGCCGGAAATAGTCGGATCCGACTCCAAGGCCCCAGCAGGCGACCTCAAGAAAACCACAGTTGAAACCAGCCCAGGGACTGCGCCAGTCGGCCCGGGGACTTCAGAGACCAGCCCGGGGATTGCGCCAGTCGGCCCGGGGACTTCCGAGCCCGGCCCGGGGACTGCGCCAGTCGGCCCGGGAGCTGCCCCAATCATCACAGAGATTCCGTCAATTCAGCAAACGGCGGCAGACTCCAACCCGCCGCCTCCCAGCCCAGCCACCCTTGTCCAAGTCGCTGTGGTAGCAGTTGAGGAGATAGCAGCACCTTCATGGGCACAGCCCATCCTCAAGTTTCTAATGAACAAAGAATTACCAACAGATGAGATCTCGGCTCGGCAAGTGCAGCGCCGAGCAGCAGCATACACCATAGTCAATAGAGAGCTAGTCAGGCGCAGTGTCACTGGTGTCTACCAGCGCTGCGTAGAATCAGAGCAAGGCCAAGCGATTCTCAAGGACATCCACTAGGGCGAGTGCGGCCACCATGCGGCTTCGAGGGCACTCGTGGCCAAAGCCTTTAGGCACGGTTTCTTCTGGCCGACTGCCTTGGAAGAAGCTAAAGAGCTAGTCCAAAAATGCAAGGGGTGCCAGATGTTCCGCTCTAAGCCCCTTCAGCCAGCTTCCGCGCTGAAGACAATCCCCATTGCCTGGCCCTTCACAGTTTGGGGCCTGGACATGGTGGGACCATTCAAGACGGCCCGAGGCGGCCTAACTCATTTGCTTGTCGCGGTGGACAAGTTCACCAAGTGGGTGGAGGCAAAGCCCATCAAGAAATTGAATGGGCCTACAGCAGTAACCTTCATTGCCAACATCACGGTGCGGTACGGCATACCGCACAGCATCATCACCGACAACGGCACCAACTTTGCCAAGGGCGCCTTGGCTTGTTTCTGCGCGACGCAGGGCATCCGACTGGACTTAGCGTCCGTTGCCCATCCGCAGTCAAACGGCCAGGTGGAATGAACCAATGGCCTCATCCTGTCCGGCATCAAGCCTCGATTGGTCGAACCACTCGAGCGTTCGGCTGGCTGTTGGGTCGAAGAGCTGCCTGCCGTCCTCTGGAGTCTGCGCACAACCCCAAAAAAGTCAACCGGCTTCACGCCTTTCTTCCTCGTCTACGGTGCCGAAGCCGTCATCCCGACGGATATAGAGTTCGACTCTCCGCGAGTCTCCATGTACACCGAAGAGGAAGCCAAAGAAGCACGCCAAGACGGCGTCGATCTGCTGGAAGAGGGCCGACTGTTGGCACTCAGTCGGTCCGGCATCTACCAGCAGAGTCTGCGCCGATACAACAATCGCAAGGTCAAGCCAAGATCGTTCCAAGAGGGCGACCTTGTGATCCGGCTGATTCAGAGAACAGCCGGCCAGCACAAGTTGTCGGCGCCTTGGGAAGGTCCCTTCATCATCAGCAAGGTGCTGGGGAACGACGCCTACTATCTGATCGACACTGAGAAGCCTCGAGTGCGCAAGAGGGACGACTCCGGCAAAGAAATAGAGCGCCCGTGGAACACGAATCTTCTTCGAAGATTTTACAGTTGATGCAGTATGTATCGCACTACCCTCTTTGTATTAAAGTACTAAGACCTTAGGCCCCCTGGGACGAGCTCGGGGACTGCCTTTTTGATTATCTGTATGATAAGAGTTACGCTTCCGAATATGCTGCTCTTTTTTATCATACTGTCCGGCACCGGGTCCGACTAGTCGGCCCGGGGACTTGCCGTCTTGCGCTATGGAATGCTTCCCGCGGTCAGACAAGTAATGTGTTGTGCTCAAGCCGTCTCCTGTCAAAAGCCGCAGCTCACAGAGCGACTGTCGGTAGGCAGGGAACAAGCAGAACGAGCGTACGCATGAAAAATGTCTAAGGACCTAAAAGCTTACGCATAGCCCAAGTCGGCTACCAGCCTCCCCCCACCGAGCCGACTCATGAGCAGTCGGCTCGCCGTCTCGACTTTTATCAAGGACAGCCGACTCTCGAATAGTCGACCTGTCGTTTCTTAGCCGACTTGCTAGAAAAAACTCTAAACGGCTAAGTACTTGCCTTCCTGAAGTAGCCGAGCACTTGACCTGGCGACAGTCCGCAGAGTGGCTGCCCAACCGGCAAGGCCGAAACTAAAGGAAGGCGACAAAGGAAAAGTCTAAGGAGCAATAAGCAAGGAAAGGCGGAAATTAGATAAATATTTACATAGGCCCTCGGCCAAATCTCCGAATAAGAATTCAGGATACACCCCGTGGGTGGAATTGTTCGAATCTAACGAGTCTTGCAAAAGTTTAAATGAAGACAGATAAACAGAAGCAGTCTAGGAGGCGGCCTCCGGGGCCGGAGGATCAGAGGTAACGGTGGTGTCAGATGCCGGGGCAGTCGGCTGGGCCGTCTCAGCCTAGTCGCCTCCGGCGGCGGTCGCCTTGTTCCCGCGCGGCTCGTTGCTGGAGGCGCGATCAGGCTGAGGCTGGCCGCCTGCTTCGTCTTCTGGCGCCTCCTCCTCGCCTCCGTCCTCCAACTCGTCCTCCTCCTCGGCGCTAGAGTCAATCACCTCCGCCGAGTCCTCCTCATACTCCGGGTTCATCCCGAACCAGTCCGGCGGTGCCTCCTCGCTGCCTTCAGTCCGCTCGGGCACAAAGACACTGGTGTCCGTGTACTCGGCGATGGCCGCCGCGCGCTCGACAAGGGCACCTTCTACGGCCTCCAGCTCGGCCTGGGCTTCTAACCGGAATGCGGCCAGACGGTCCAGGTCCAGCCCCGGATACCACGCCTTGACGAACTCCAAGGCCCGGCGTGCTCCGGCCCGGGCCGAGGAGCCCTTCCAAGCCTCAAGGTGGCCAGCGGCGACTTCCAGCCAGTCGGCGGTCCGACTGGCGGTACGAAGAGCCGGCACGTCCGGCCACAGGGCGGCAACCACTTGGGCGCCGGCGCGCTGAAGACGGCGCATCAGACGGTGAGAAGGACGAAGACGAGCCCCGATGCTCAGAAGCTGCTCGTCGATGGTTCGGGGGGCGTTGGCGGCAATCACCTAACCCTTCGCCCTTCGCGCCTCCCGAGCCGCCTCGATGGCCAGAGGGACGGCTTGTGAATGGCCGAGAAAGAAGTCTGCCAAGACAAGAAAGAAGATAGTTGGGAAATCAGAAATCAGCCCGACACAGAGTCGGAAGACCAAAGAAGCAAAAAAGATTACCATCGACGATGTCCTCGAGCTCGTGGTAGCCGGAGGTCAGCATCGCCTCCCGATCGGTCCAGGCGGAGCGTTCGACCTCGAACTTGGCCATGAGGGCATCCTCCCGCGACTTGGTGTCGTCCCGCACCTTCCGGAGCAACTCCTTCTGCTCGGCCAGCTGCGTCGCCAGCAGGTCGCGCTCTTTGGCGAGCCTGTCGCACTCCTCCTCCTTGGCACGACGAGCAGTGTTAGCCTCGCCCAGCTGCTCCTGGAGGGCGGCATTGGCGCCTGAAGAACGAAGAAGAAAACAAGAAAAGTCATCAGTAAGGTAGATCGCCGGGGAGATCCGGCCCGACTGCTCAGCAGTCGGCCCGAATCTCGGGGACTACAGCCCGCGGGCGCGCCAGCGCGCCCCCGCCGGGAAGAAGGAAAGAAGATCGCCGGGGAGATCCGGCCTGACTGCTCATCAGTCGGCCCGAATCTCAGGGACTACAGCCCGCGGGTGCGCCAGCGCGCCCCCGTGAAGAAAGAAGAAATAACTCACCTCGGCTTTCCGACAGGTCGGCGGTCCGCTTCCTCAGCTCCTCGACATTACGGTTGAAGGCAGTGGCGCGGAGATTATGATATTCCTGCAAAAAAGCCGGCAAAGGTAAAAGTTAGTACTCGGAGCTCACTAGAGGGAGTTCCGAACCGCCTGCTCAGCAGCCGGCCCGAAACTCGGGGACTACACCCAGTGGGTGCGCTGGCGCGCCCCCACAGAGAAAGACAAAAATTAAAAAAGAGAAAGGAAACGTACCCGGACGGATGTCCGCACGGCCAGATGCGCTCTGGTGCAGAGTTGGAGGGCGTCGCTCTCCTCGCTTAACTTTGACTGGACGTCTAGGAGGGCCTGATTCAGCGGGCCGGTGCCGCCCCCGCACAACCAGCCGGTGGGCGCGGCGCTGGAGGCTTCGACGTCTAGATTCGCCGAGCTGGCGGCGCCAGTCTCCCGAGCTCGCGGCGCGGAGCTCGTCCTCTCAAACCGGCGGCGTGCCGGCACGGCGACCTGAAGAAGCAGCTGTGCCTCGGCATCGTCCGTAGTCGGAGGATCCTGCGGGTCCACCGGCTGCTTGCCATGCGGCCTCCTAGACGGAGGCGGAGGCGGCGGAGGCCACGCGTGGGTGTCCGAACCTGAAACGTCGCCGCCCTCCTTCACGAGGGGGTTCTCGGCGCCGACCTCCCCGGTCTGCCCCGTGAACTCCACAGCCGGCGGCGCCGAGGACAACGGAGGGACAAGCATCGCTGACCGGCGATGCGCGACCTCCTCAGCGCGCCGCTTCGTCGCAGCGGCAGTCTCGGCCTCTTCCAGTCTCCGCTGGGCATTGGCGGCCGCCTTCTCAGCCTCCACCTTCTCCAGGCGGTCGGCCTCCTCTTCATCACGCTTCTCCCGCGCGTTCCGTTCCGTCGCCTCCCGAAGATCGGCGGCGGGATCGACCCGCCGAGTGTTGGCGGATGTCTCTATCGACCCCATGACAGAGGGGACGGCGGCTCTCTCAAGGGAGAGGGGAGCTCTGGAGAAGACCGGAGGGAAAAATCAAAGAAGACTCGGATAAGATCCAACAAAGAAAATGAAGGAGTAAAAAAGACTCACGCAGAAACTAGTGGCGGCCTTCTCACTTCCCTTCGGAAGCGGTTGGCCTTCGCGACCGCCTCCTCCCGCTTGGTCGCGGCGGCCGCCCCTTGAACTTCTTCTGTTTACCGCCGGGCGCACTCGGCCCGGCGTGACGCCTCTTTGCGCCGACTTGGCCGGAGGGGCCGGCCCTCGACTGGCGGCGTGGGACGACTTCCATGTCGGCGTCGTCCTCGGGCCAGTCGGCGAAGGTGGCCGACGGCCTGAGGCCGCCGTCCGCCCCCTCTCCACCGCCTTTGGCGTCGGCCTCCAGCGCTGCCGCCCCCAAGTCGGGGTCGTCGACATCACTGTCCTCGCGATCTGGGACGTAGTCACGGGGCTCTCTCATGGCGCCGGCTGCGGGCGCCGTGAGGGGACTCTGCCCAGAAGAAACCAACGATGATTAGAGTCCGGAGTCGGCTGCAAAGAGGATTAAGCTACAGAAGGATGCGACTTACCATTGGAGGGGGGTTGTCGCGCGAGTACGGCTCCTTGCCGAACTGCCAGTTCTTCGTGAACTCGCAGTGCGCGATGTGGTTCACCAAGTTTGCCACCTCCCCACGGGGCATTTCCTTGGTGCTCAGCCGGCTCGGATCGTGGCGGCCGCTCATCTGACAGATGAGGTGAGGCCGGCCCTGGAGTGGGAGGACTGGGCGCGCCACGAAGGCAGCCAGAAGATCGGATCCGACGAGGCCCTCCGACTGCAGCAGAACTTGGAGTCGCGCCACGGAGCCGGCTTCGGAGGGGGACAGCGACTTGGACCGGTGGGACCAACTGGCAAGCCTGCCAGTTAGAGGCTCGGGGTCGAAGGGCGGCAAATTGACCCAGTCGCCGTCGGTGGAGATGTTCTTCACGTAGAAGTAAGATTTCCGCCACATCTTCACCGACTTCACCAACGAGATGGGAGGGAAAGGGTTGTCGGCCGTCGAGCGCCGCACCGCGATGTAGGTGCCGCACTGAGCCGGCGTGCCGGCGGCCTGAGTACCGAGCTTCGATGAGAAAAACTCCCCCCACAGCTCGAGGGTGGGGAGAACGCCGAGGTAGCCTTCGCACAGAGTGGCCAAGGCGGAAAGAAGCACCACCGCGTTTGGGGTGAGGTGGTGCGGCTGAAGCTTATGTAACTCCAGAAACAAGCGGAAGAACCCGCTCGCCGGAAGCCCCAGCCCGCGCATTAGGTGCGAGCGAAAGACGACCCGCTCGCCCTCCTCCAGCGCGGGCCGAATCTCTCCCTTCGGCGCGGGACGGGCGTGCACCAGGTCTGCGCCGGGGAGGCGGCGGGTCCGGCGGAGAAACTCGATGTGCTCCGCCTCCACGCCCGAGCCGTCCCACGCGCCGGAGCGCGGGGCGGGGGGCGCGACGGAGGAAGAACTCATCGCCGACGAGAGAGGATGCGTTGGCTCGCGGCGGAGGAAGAAGAGAAGGCAGGAGAGCGAGGGAGAGGGTGTGCGTGCGGTGCCGCCCCGCTCCTCCCCGCCTATTTATAGCCCTACGGGCTGAGGAGCCGAGGGGGCGGGCGTGGGATTAACTGCACCCGAGGCCCCACGCCGCCCACGATTTACCCCACGAAGTTACTGCGCGCAGTAACAACGTGGGGATGCCAACCGTCCGCGGCCGCAGCGGATCCGCTCGGAAGCCGAGGCACGGTAATGGAGGGCCCCACCTGGCGGCCCGTCCCGTCGCACGCGTGGGTGGGCAGACTATCCTCCCCACGTGGCGCCACACGATAGGACCGTCCCAATAGAGGCAGGGAAGCGTATCCGATACGTCGCCTGCTTCCCGCCGCGACTTACGAGTAATGGCCCCTCGCTGAACAAGCCCGACTTCGGCGAGTTGGCCCGAAGAAACAGCGGCCGAGTCTCAGAATCGGCGCTGGGAAGATTGAAACTGTTGAAGCCCCACGAGGCGGCGCCAGCTGGGCTTCACCAGCTTCGAGGACTACTGTCGGAGTAATGGGCCACGGGTAGGCCGACCCGGGACCCAGGATCTTTCAAGACATCGGGGCAGGCTGCGCCCCTCAGGCCGAGTCCCAGCCAGCGACCTTCGGGGAGGCCGAGTCCCAGAGGGCGATCCCCCGAAAAGCCGAGTCCCAGACGGCGACTTCAAAGCAAGCCGACTCCCGGCCTGCGACCTCTAAGAGCACCGACTATGGGAGTCGGCCCACGACATTTCACGGAGACCGATGCAGGGCACGGCCCTGACGTGGCCGTCCGTTCCTTCCTACGAGGGGTAGGCATGGCTACAGTGAGCCGTATTGCCGGGAGATCTCCGGTAAGGCGCGGCACTGTTGCCATGCCTCCCCTGACCTCAGCCACAGTGCGTGATGCACTTTGCCCACGACGTCGGCCTGTACGGCCCAGAGATCGCAGGGCCACCGGTCAGTGGGTGAATCAGAGATGACCAGGGCGCCAGAAGACGGCCCTGAGGGAGTCGTCCTCCACGGAGTCGGTCGCCTCCCCACCAGGGCCCCACAAGCCATAAACCAGATTGGATGGGGAGTGGCGACAGTGATCGCCTGACAGACGGCGGCCCTGTTGCCACGACCCCATGACCGAGCCTGCGTCATCAGGAGCGCTGCACAGTGTCGGCCTGTCCGCGGGACCCGCCAGTCGGTGGGCCCCAGAAGCCGGCAGGAAGGACGGCAGCATGAGAGACAGACGGCTGGGGGCCACGCCCAGTCAGATTACAATTGTACCCCCGGGGGGTAGGCCTATATAAACCCCCCGGGGCACCCATGCAAAGGGCTCGGCCTTGAATAGCGTTAGACACACAGACAGGAGAAGAGAGAGCCAGCCTAGCTCCCTCTTGCCTCCCGATACAGCTCCAGGAGCACCCTTATAACCATTTCGCCATAGTGACCATGCGGAGACCCCGCAGAGGAGCAGTAGGGGTGTTATCTCCCCGGAGAGCCCCGAAGCTGGGTAAGATTCGCCGGCGTGCATGTCTGCACCTCATCCCGTTTCCAGGCACCGGCGACGTTCTACTCGCCCCCACCATGATAAGCCATCCTTTGGCATATGTCGCACCCAACCCCCGACAAATTTCCTCACCGGCAAATTCCTCAGTGAAGAATTCATAAAAATCGCCTATTCACCCCCTCTAGTCGATATAACGCACTTTCAGCTTGAACCGCCACCACCGTAACCCGGCCCATGGAATCCTGGACCGGAACCACCAGATGGACCCTGATCATACCGAAAAAGATCAGAATTTTTGAACTCCCTCATGATGTGGCAATCCTTCCAAAGGTGTGTGGCCGGAGCCTCCTTTGTCCTATGCTTCGGGCAGGGCTGGTTTAACAGGCGTTCCAGATTTGTTCCTCCACCACGCGGGGCGGTTTACCCCTACGATGTTGCATATTACCCTGCACATTGGTGTTAGCCACAAAATCGGAATTATCCACTTTACGGTTACCACTATTTCCCTAGCTCGCCTGATTATGCTGTCCTTTTGAACCGGCATTCTTCTTTCCCTTCTCCTGTTTCTCTTCATCAGAATCAGGGTCTTTGGGGTTATCAGAATCAGCATACTTAACCAGAGCCGCCATAAGTGTTCCCATATCATTGTAGTGGCGCTTGAGTCCTCCCAACTTCATTTTCAATGACTTAAACCGGTAATTATGCTCCAACGTTACGATCGCCATGTGAGCATTGATACGGTCCGACGAATGCAAAACTTCCAAAACCCGGTGCACCCAATGAGTTGTTTACTCGTTCTCTCCTTGGACACAGGCATCTAAATCCACAATGGAAGTAGGTTGTTTCCACGTATCTTTTAAGTTTGCTATGAACTTGGCCTTCAATATGTCCCATGATCTGATGGAGTTGGCGGGCAAGCTTTTTAACCAAGTGCGGGCCGTTCCTTCCAACATCATGGTGAAGTATTTTGCACATGCCGCTTCGTCTACATCTAGCATCTCCATTGCCATCTCATAACTTTCAACCCACGCCTCGGGGGGCTGATCAGCGGTGTAATTAGGCACCTTGCGCGGCCCTTTGAAATCCTTGGGCAGGCGCACATTACGGAGAGCTGGGATGAGACATGGCACTCCCCAAGAGCTGAAGGCAAGCCCTATCCCTCGCTCTATTGATGTTGTTGGATGAACCGGGGCGGGTTGATGGTGACCTGCGTACTGTGCCGCTAAAGCGGCTTCCCTTCGCGCTTTGCCATTATCCACTACATCCTGAGCATTCTGACCATCGTTCGCCGGTTTAGCCCCTCGAGGCGCATCTCAACACCGCGCACTACTTGATACGGCCGACTCATCCATGTGCCTGCTATAACTCTTGCTCGGACGGGGGGTGGATGTATTCTGTCTCGGGTGTAGGAATAAGCTTGTTGCTGAACAATGGCGGTTTGAAGAAGATCCCTAGCCCGTCGAATCTCGATCGCTGCTAAGGAATCACCCTCCATCGGAATAGCCGCCAAACATGACGCTGCTGCAATCATGTTATCCAAACGACTGGAAAAGTGACCCGGCGGTGTTGTGACATACTGTGGCGAGTTGTCCGTCAGTCGAGGCGGGTCCATCGCCCGTGGCTGATCTGGCGCCGCCCCCAGTGCCTCGGTCCGGTTTACTCCTGCCGGATTGCTCGGCCCAGCTCCTGGTGTGCTAAAGAGATTCAGACCCTCGTAAATTTGCGGCAGTCGAGACCGGTACTTCCTTCTCATAACCTCATTTGATGCATTCTTATCCAACGTAAGCCGGTAATTCTGCGCTTGGATTTCCTGTGATCGGGCATCTAAAGCGGCCCGTTCTTCATCCATCATGGCCTCCTCAACCGCCAGGTCCGCCTTAGCCTGAACTATCTGATCCTTTAACTTTGCAACATCCGCATTGTGCTGAACCTGAGTCTCCGGAGTTACCGCTGTAGTCAATAGTGCCGTCCAATCGTCCAGAAAACCGGCAAGAACTTGAGCCGACTGGCGCACTGGGCCTCATGCCGCGGCTACCGATCTAGAGACCATTGCGGCTATAGTGGAAGATTGCACGGTGGGCTGCGTACCAGCCATGAAGATCGCAACCCAGTTTTGCGGTTCAAGGGGATCCGGAATACTATCTCCATCGGAGTATCCCTCGAACCGGCCATCTTGCAATTGGTATAGCGACTCGGTTTCGCCAATGGACGATTCACCATCTGAGTAGACGACCGTCTCACCGTCGGACACCGGTTCAGATTCCGCGCCATGGATGAATCTTACGAACGCACTTTTCATGGGAGGCTGAACCCGGGCAGGACTTGCACGCTGAGCCATCTAGACGAGGTCGGTGGAGATGTCCGGCTCAGGGCCCGGTTCGCCGATCTTGCCGATGAAAACGTGAATTCCGCCAAAGGGGACCCGGTACCCGTACTTGATTGAGCCGGCCTCGGGGCCCCATCCTGCGTCATCGATGTAGAGCTTGCCGCGATGACTCTTGGTCATCCGGCCAACCACGTACCCCTTGAGTCCTTCAAAGCTGCCCTTCAAGAACTCGAAACCATCATGCGATGGCCCCACGGTGGGCGCCAACTGTCATGGAAATATCACGTCAGATGTCCTAGCAGAAGGACTTAGTCGTGGAGCCATCGCAATGAGGATAGCCTAAAGGGGTTAAACTGGACAAGGGACACGACAGTTATACTAGTTCGGCCCCTTCGATGAAGGTAAAATCCTACATCTAGTTTGTGATGGGATTATTGGGGTTTCGATGACCAGGGAGCAAACACGCTAGCCTGGTCTCGAGTTGTTGTCTGTTGTCCCTGAACCGCCGCCGGGTCGTCCCTTTATATACACAGGTTGACGCCCGACCGGTTTACAGCGTTCCGAGGCCGACTCATACAAGTGTTCGGCTCGGTCTCTTCTTTTCCCTAACTTACAATACAAGTATACAACTATGACAGTTTAGCACTATGGGCCCTAATCCTCCTCTGGGCTTCGGGCCTCTAAGCTTTATCAGTAAAGCGCCATCTTCTTATCTTCATGGGCTTCAATACGGTTGAGCGTGAACCGGCTCCTCTTGGGCGGTTTACACTTAGTAGTTATATCCTCAACAATTGTTGTTCCTCCAACTGATCCGTTAGAACAATATTTGCTAGACCATGAAAACGATATGTTTATGAAGGAAAGGGAAGAAATAGATGAAGTGTTCCTTAAACAGGAACCTATGCTTAAACATAACCTTCCCGTTGAAATTCTTGGGGATTCCCCTCCACCCAAGGGTGATCCCGTGTTTGAACTCAAACCATTACCTGATAATCTAAAGTATGCTTATCTTGATGAAAACGAAATATATCCTGTTATTATTAGTGCTAACCTTTCAGAGAAAGAAGAAGAAAGATTATTAAAAACTCTAAAAAAGCACCGAGCTGCTATTGGATATACTCTGGATGATCTTAAGGGCGTTAGTCCCACGTTATGTCAACACAAAATTGCATTGGAGGATGATGCCAAACCAGTTAGAGATCCTTAAACACGATTAAATCCCAAGATGAAGGAAGTGGTAAGAAAGGAGATACTAATGCTCCTTGAGGCAGGTATCATTTATCCCGGTGCTGATAGTGAATGGGTAAGCCCTGTCCATTGTGTCCCTAAAAAGGGAGGTATTACCGTTGTTCCTAATGATAAGGATGAATTGATCCCGCAAAGAATTATTACAGGTTATAGGATGGTAATTGATTTCCGTAAGTTAAATAAAGCTACTAAGAAAGATCATTACCCTTTACCTTTTATTGATCAAATGCTAGAAAGGCTATCCAAACACACACATTTTTTCTTTCTAGATGGTTATTCTGGCTTCTCTCAGATACCTGTGTCAGCGAAGGATCAATCTAAAACTACTTTTACTTGCCCTTTTGGTACTTTTGCTTATAGACGTATGCCTTTTGGTTTATGTAATGCACCTGCTACCTTTCAAAGATGCATGATGCCTATATTCTCTGATTTTTGTGAAAAGATTTGTGAGGTATTCATGGATGACTTCTCAGTCTGTGGATCCTCTTTTGATGATTGTTTGAGCAACCTTGATCGAGTTTTGCAGAGATGCAAAGACACTAGTCTCGTCCTGAATTGGGAAAAGTGTCACTTTATGGTTAATGAAGGCATTGTCTTGGGGCACAAGATCTTCAAGAGAGGTATTGAAGTTGATAAAGCCAAAGTTGATGCTATTGAAAAGATGCGATGTCCCAAGGACATAAAAGGTATAAGAAGTTTCCTTGGTCATGACGGTTTTTATAGGAGGTTCATTAAGGACTTTTCTAAAATCTCTAGGCTTCTGACTAATTTATTGCAAAAAGAAATTCCTTTTGTCTTCGATGATGATTGTGTAGAAGCGTTTGAAGTACTTAAGAAAGCTTTGATCACTGCACCTATTGTTCAGCCACCTGATTGGAATTTACCTTTTGAAATTATGTGCGATGCTAGTGATTTTGCTATAGGTGCTGTTTTAGGGCAAAGAGTCGATAAAAAATTGAACGTTATCCAGTATGCTAGTAAGACTGTTGATACTGCCCAGAGAAATTATGCTACTACTGAAACAGAGTTCTTAGCAGTTGTGTTGCATGCGATAAATATAGACCTTATATTGTTGATTCCAAAGTTACTATTCACACAGATCATGCTACTAATAAATATCTTATTGAAAAGAAAGATGCTAAGCCTTGACTCATTAGATGGGTTCTCTGGGCTCCAAGAATTTGACCTCCATATTATTGATAGAAAGGGAGCTGAGAACCCTGTTGCAGATAACTTGTCAAGGTTAGAGAATGTTCTTGATGACCTACTGCCTATTAATGATAGCTTTCCTAATGAACAATTAGCGGTCGTCAATGCTTCTTGTACAGCTCCTTGGAATGCTGATTATGCTAATTACATTGTTGCTAAATATTTACCGCCTAGTGTCACATACCAGCAAAAGAAAAAGTTCTTTTATGATTTAAGACATTACTTCTGGGATGATCCACACCTTTATAAAGAAGGATTAGATGGTGTTATTAGACGTTGTGTGCCTGAGCATGAACAGGAATAGATTCTACGTAAGTGTCACTCTGAATCTTATGGAGGACACCACGCTAGGGATAGAACTGCACACAAGGTACTACATCTGGTTTTTATTGGCCTACTCTCTTCAAAGATGCTCGTAAGTTTGTCTTGTCTTGTGATGAATGTCAAAGAATAGGTAACATTAGTACACATCAAGAAATGCCTATGAATTATTCTCTTGTTATTGAACCATTTGATGTTTGGGGCTTTGATTATATGGGACCTTTTCCTGCCTCTAATGGTTATACACATATTTTAGTTGTTGTTGATTACGTTGCTAGGTGGGTAGAAGCTATTCCAACTAGTAGTGCTAATCATAACACTTCTATTAAATGCTTAAAGAAGTTATTTTTACAAGGTTTGGAGTCCCTAGATATCTTATGACTGATGGTGGTTCACATTTTATTCATGGTGCTTTCCGTAAGATGCTCGCTGAGTATGATGTCAATCATAGAATAGCATCTCCTTATCATCCGCAGTCTAGTGGTCAAGTAGAGTTGAGCAATAGAGAGCTCAAATTAATTCTGCAAAAGATTGTGAATAGATCTAGAAAGAATTGGTCCAAAAAAACTTGATGATGCATTATGGGCCTATAGAACTGCATACAAAATTCCTATGGGTATGTCTCCATATAAGATGGTTTATGGAAAAGCATGTCATTTACCTCTTGAACTTGAACATAAGGCATTGCTATCAAAGAGCTCAATTATGACTTCAAACTTGCCGGTGAGAAGAGGTTATTTGATATTAGCTCACTTGATGAATGGAGAGCCCAAGCATACGAGAATGCCAAGCTATTCAAGGAAAAAGTGAAACGCTGGCATGTTAAGAGTTTACAAAAGCGTGAGTTTAACGTAGGAGATTATGTGTTATTATGCAACTCTCGTTTAAGATTTTTTGCAGGAAAACTTCTCTCAAAATGGGAAGGTCCCTACGTTATCGAGGAGGTCTATCGTTCTGGTGCTATAAAAATCAACAACTTCGAAGGCACAAATCCGAGGGTGGTAAACGGTCAAAGAATTAAACATTCTATTTTAGGTAATCCTATCAAAGTATTGAAACCGTAACCCCTGAGGAATAGATAAGGGACACTTTCCAGAACGTTCTAGACTCCGAAAAGGTATAGGTATGTGGTACGGTAAGTAAACCGACTCCAAAACAACTCTAATGGCAATTTTTATCATTTTTGGATTATTTAGGAATTTTAGGAAGAAAGAAGTAGTCCGAAAGGGACGCGAGGCTCCCACGAGTTTGGAAGGCGCGCCCCCTTGTAGGGCGCGCCCCCTGTCTCGTGGGCACCTCGTGTGCCTCCCGGACTCCGTTTTCTTGTATGTTACGTATTTTGGTCGGTAAAAATTCATTATATATACTCCCGATTGTTTTGACCACAGTATCACACAAATATCCTCTGTTTTCGTTTTGAGATGTTCCTGTTGCAGAATAAGAGCAAGATGACATCCCAAGATTCGGAGGAAGAAGACGACTAGGATCCGAAGGGGGAGAGGAGACAAGCTCCGATGAAGAGGACGATCCACTACCCCAACCTGGTGATATGCATGTGGAGTTCAAGAAGTCAAGCCTCCCTAAGGTCCAATCTATCCCACCACGTTTTTTGCAGGACAGCAAGGCAGCACTATGCAAAAAGATAATGAAACTTGAGCTCAAGAATGAGGATCTGAGGGAGGAAAATTTTAGCCTTAGACGCAAGCTAGAGAAGAAAAATGCAACAACTCCACCATCACCACCTCCGAGGCCATAATCACATGGGTATGGGCACTCCCCTTGGCAACTGCCAAGCTTGGGGGAGGTGCCCCGGTATCGTATCACCATCACACTCCTATCTTTAACGCTTTATTTAGTTCAATCCTTTTAGTAGTATCTTGATCTAGTAGTTTGAGGTTTTGATATCAAGTAGTTTCGAGTTTTGCTTTGTGATCTCTTTATGTAATCGAGTCTGTGTGCTATCTATAATAAAGATTAGTTTTGAGTCAAGGGCTTTGCTATGTTGCTATGATCTTGAGGAAGTAGAAAGAATAAAAGAGTTCATATTGATCTTATGAATAGTGATAACTTCACACATAGAAAGTATGAGGCATAAAAATTGTTGAGAGTTGATGAACGTAGTCTTGGTCATCGTTGCAATTAATAGGAAGTGAGAAGGAAAGAGGGGTTCACATATAAATATATTAACTTGGACATCATTTATGATTGTGAAGCACTCATTAAGTATGACATGCTAAAAGAGTTGATGTTGGACAAGGAACACAACGTAATGGTTTATGTTTTCCGACATCTCAGTTAAAGTATATTGTCATTGACCTTCCAAACATGTTGAGCTTGCCTTTCCCCCTCATGCTAGCCAAATTCCTTGCACCAAGTAGAGATACTACTTGTGCTTCCAAATATCCTTAAACCCAATTTTACCATGAGAGTCCACCATACCTACCTATGGATTGAGTAAGATCCTTTGAGTAAGTTGTCATCGGTGCAAGCAATAAAAATTGCTCTCTAATTATGTATGACTTATTAGTGCGGAGAAAATAAGCTTTGTACGAACTTGTTGTGGAAGTAATAAAAGAGACGGACTGCATAATAAAGGTCCACATACAAGGGGCAATATAAAGTGATGTTCTTTTGCATTAATATTTCGTGCATCAACCCTAAACGTGCATGACAACCTCTGCTTCCCTCTGCGAAGGGCCTATCTTCTACTTTATGTTTTTAATTTATGCTTGAGTCAAGGTGATCCTCACCTTTCCCTTTTTCATTTTATCCTTTGGCAAGCTCCCCGTGTTTGGAAGATCATGATATATATATATATATCCAATTGGATGTAAGTTAGCATGGGCTATTATTGTTGACATCAGCTAAAGGTGAATGCATTGGGAGGCAACACAATAAGCCCCTATCTTTCACAGTGTCTGGCTGAAACTCCATAACCACAAGTATTGCGTGAGTGTTAGCAATTATAGAAGACTACAAGATAGTTGAGTATGTGAGCTTGCTGAAAAGCTCTATTGTTGAATCTTTCTAATGTTACGATAAATTGCAATTGCTTCAATGAGTGAGATTATAGTTTGTTAGTTCCCAATGAAGTTTTTGAACCATACTTGACATTGTGAATTGCTTGTCACTTGAGCATAGGAAATCATATGACAAAATCTATATATGTTGCTGTTATTAGAATGGTCATGATACCCTCATGTCCGTATTTTATTTTTTATCGACACCTCTATCTCTAAACATGTGGACATATTTTTCGATTTTGGCTTCCGCTTGAGGACAAGCGAGGTCTAAGCATGGGGGAGTTGATACGTCCATTTTGCATCATGCCTTTATATCAATATTTATTGCATTATGGGCTGTTATTACACATTATATCTCAATACTTATGGCTATTCTCTCTTATTTTTCAAGGTTTACCATGAAGACAGGGAATGCCGGCAACTGGAATTCTGGCTGGAAAAGGAGCAAACATTGGAAACCTATTCTACACAGCTCCAGAAGTCCTAAAACTCCACGAAACAACCTTTTGAATTTAATAAGAATTTCTTAGCGAAAGAAATAGGCCAGGGGGCCCACACACTGTCCAGGAGACAAGGGGCGCGCCCCCCCCTATAGGGCGCGCCCCCTATCTCCTGGGCCCCCTGGTGGGCCTCCGGAGTCCATCTTCTGCTATATCATCACTTTTATCCTAGAAAAAATCGTGGGCAAGCTTACGGGATGAAACTCCGCCGCCACGAGGCGGAACCTTGGCGGAATCAATCTAGGGCTCTGGCAGAGCTGTTCTGCCGGGGATACTTCCCTCCGGGTGGGAGAAATCATCACCAACAATCCTCTCATCGGGAGGGGGTCAATCTCCATCAACATCTTCACCAGCACCATCTCCTCTTAAAACCCTAGTTCATATCTTGTATCCAATCTTTTATCAAAACCACAAATTGGTACCTGTGGGTTGCTAATAGTGTTGATTACTCCTTGTAGTTGATGCTAATTGGTTTACTTGGTGGAAGATCATATGTTCAGATCCTTAATGCATATTATTACTCCCCTGATTATGAACATGAATATGCTTTGTGAGTAGTTACGTTTGTTCCTAAGGACATGGGTGAAGTCTTGCTATCAGTAGTCATGTGAATTTTGTACTCGTTCAATATTTGATGAGATGTATGTTGTATTTTCCTCTAGTGGTGTTATGTGAACGTCGACTACATGACACTTCACCATTATTTGGGCCTAGTGGAAGGCATGGGGAAGTAATAAGTAGATGATGGGTTGCTAGAGTGACATAAGCTTAAACCCTAGTTTATGCGTTGCTTCGTTAGGGCCTGATATGGATCCATATGTTTAATATTGTGGTTAGGTTTACCTTAATACTTCTTTTGTAGTTGCGGATGCTTGCAATAGGGGTTAATCATAAGTGGGATGCTTGTCCAAGTTACGGAAGTACCCAAGTCCCGGTCCACCCACATATCAAATTATCAAAGTACCGAACGCAAATCTTATGAACGTGATGAAAACTAGCTTGACGATAATTCTCAATGTATCCTCAGGAGCTCCTTCCTCATTATTAGAATTTGTCCAGCTTATCCTTTGCTCCATAAAGGATTGGGCCACCTTGCTGCACTTTATTTAATTTATTTACATGTTGCTCTTTACTATTTATCTTATCACAATACTATCTATTACCTACTATTTCAGTGCTTGCAGAGAAAACCTTACTGAAAACCGCTTATCATTTCCTTCTGCTCCTCGTTGGGTTCGAACTCTTACTTATCGAAAGGACTACGTTAGATCCCCTACACTTGTGGGTCATCATACGACTCTACGTACATCAAACATTTGCTTCCAACTAGATACGAGAAATAAAACTACGTTGTGGGTATGAAGAGGATAACTTTGCATGATATCGGACAGCTAAAATATAAAAGTAGGTGTTGTTATCATAAAGTTAGAATATATTACTAAATATTATAAATAGCAAGTGTGGAATAATGATGGATCGGTGTGCAAAATTATCCTAGGCAATTGTTAACAAGACCGATAGTTGTCATTGCAATTTCACATGAGGGAGAGGCACAAGATAACATATTTTCTCTTCTTGGATTATATGCACTTATGACTGGAACTCTAGCAAGCATCCGCAACTACTAAAGATCATTAAGGTAAAACCCAACCATAGAATTAAAGCATCAAGTCCCCTTTATTCCCATACGCCATGTCACACTTACCCGTGTTTGTGTTTCAGTCACTCACGCAACGCAGACAATAAGTAAACCATGGACATATTGCAACACCCTACAGCGGGATTCCCTCATGCTTGCGCGACACGGAGGGCAGTATAGGACAGCACCAAAGTTAAACATACTACTCATACCAATCTAGATCATTAATCAACCCAAGGACAAAAGATATCTATTCAAAACATCATAGAATGGCAACACATCATTGGATCATAATATGTGGCATAAAGCACCATGTTCAAGTAGGGATTACAGCGGGGTGCGGGAGAGTGGACCGCGTAAAAGAGATGAGGATGGTGATGGTGATGGTGATGTTCATGAAGACGATCACCGCGACGATGATTCCCCTCCCGATGGCACTCCGGCGCCACCGAGAGAGAGGAGGAGAGGTCCTCCCCCTTGTGCTTCCTCCTCCATGGCCTCCCCCTGGATGGGGAGAGGTTCTCCCTCTGTTCCTTGGCCTTCATGGCGATGATGGCCCCTCCAGGATCCTCCTCCATGGCCTCTAGTGATGATGGCCCCTCCGGTAGGGTGCCAGGGAGGGCCTAGATTGATTTCTCGTGGCTACAGAGGCTTGCAGCGGCGGAACTTCTAATCTAGGTTATTTCTCAAAGGTTTCTGTATTTATAGGAGAGGTTGGCGTTGATTTCAAATCAAGGGGGTTCTCCGGGCTGTCCACGAGGGAGGGGGCGCGCCCCAGGGGGGTGGACGCGCCCCGCACCCTTGTGGGCAGCCCGGGACCCTTCTAGCCCAACTCTTGCGCTCCAGGGGCTTCTTTTGGTCCACAAAAATTCATCAAAAATTGTCACGTCAATTGGACTCCGTTTGGTATTCCTTTTCTGTAAAACTCAAAACAAGGATAGAACAGAAACTGGCACTAGGCTCTAGGTTAATAGGTTAGTCCCAAAAATCATATAAAATAGCATATAAATGCATATAAAACATCCTAGATGGATAATATAATAGCATGAATACTTTATAAATATAGATACGTTGGAGACGTATCAGGGGGGCCTGGCGCGCCCTGGTGGGTTGTGCCCCCCTCGGGGCACCCCCCAGGTGTAGCTCTGGCCCAATGGATGTCTTCTGGCCCAAAAAAATCTCCAAAAAGTTTAGCATTGTTTGGACTCCGTTTGATATTGATTTCCTGGGATGTAAAAAAAAGCAAAAAACAGCAACTGGCAGTGGGCACTGGGTCAATAGGTTAGTCCCAAAAAATGATATAAAGTTGCTATAAAATGATTGTAAAACACCCAAGAATGATAATATATTGGCATGAATACTTCATAAATTTTAGATACATTGGAGACGTATCAACTATATGTGTAGAACTGTTAATGATCTCTAGTTTGTTAGTAAACATGCTTCCATGGTAAAAACTCAAGTAGAACAAGTTCTTAAGGCACAAAATGATTTGCTCAATGAGATGAATAATAAGATGAATGATAAAGTTGTTAGAGTTATGACTAGAGGTGGTAAAATGACTCAGGAACCTTTGTATCCTGAAGGCAATCCTAAGATAATAGAGCAAGATTGTCAAAGATATTAATACTGATGCACCTAGTTCATCTAAGAAGAAAAAGAATGATGATAGGACTTTGCATGCCTCTAGTGAACCTATTATAGACACATCTGAGAATCCAAATGATATTTATATTTCTGATGCTGCGACACAATCAGGTGATGAACATGAACCTAGTAATAATGATAATGACGATGTTCATGTTCATGCTCAACCTAGTAACAATAATGATGTGGAAATAGAACCTGCTGTTGATCTTGATAACCCACAACCTAAGAATAAAAGATATGATAAGAGGGACTTCATTGCTAGGAAACATGGCAAAGAAAGAGAGCCATGGGTTCAGAAACCCGATGCCCTTTCCTCCTAAACCATCCAAGAAAAAGGATGATGAGGACTTTCAGCACTTTGTTGAAGTGCTTAGACCTGTCTTTTTTGCGTATGTGTTTGACTGAAATTCTGAAAATGTCTCCTTATGCTAAGTATATGAAAGATACTTTCACAAATAAAAGAAACATACCAGAAACTAAAATTTCCACCATGCTTGCTAATTACACATTTAAGGGTGGAATACCAAAGAAACTAGGAGATCCAAGAGTCCCAACTATACCATGCTCCATTAAAAGAAACTATGTTAGAACTGCTTTATGTGATCTTGGGGCCGGTGTTAGTGTTATTCATTTCTCTTTGTATCGTAGACTAGAATTGAATAAGCTGACACCCACCAAAATCTCTTTCAAATGGCCGATAAATCAACTGCCATTCCAATCAGTATTTATGAGGATGTGCTGTCGTAGTTGCAAATGTTACTATCTTAATGGACTTTGTTATTCTTGATATACCCTAGGACCACAGTGGGTCGATTATCCTTGGTAGACCATTTTTGAATAATGCAGGTACTATTATTGATTTTAATAAAGGAATGTCACTTTTCGTGCTAATGGTAGTGAGGATATGGTACACTTTCCGAAGAAACAACCTCCAGTGGCTCTCATATGCATTGATATTGATCTAACAAAGAGCCATATTACCCTGTCTTCTCCCTCTTGAATAAAATGTTTGCAGATTCCATCTTAGTTCATGACACTCTTGCACTATTATCATTTTCATATCGTTCTGTCATGCAAGTGAAAGGCAATAATGACGATATTTGATGAACTAGATCTGGCAGAGAAAAAACGGGTATGAACTCAACTTGTTCAATTTTTGTAAATATGTTTAACCTAGTATCCATGATTCAGCCTATTATGACCAAACATGTTTGCAATGACAATTAGAGATTATAGTTTATCATGCCATGCTTAAATATCTAGAAGTAGATAATGATATATCTTGGATGTCAACATTGCATTAAAATGATTGTGATGTAGTATGATGAGATAGTATCCTCCTATGAATGTTCGAGTGGATTGACTTGGCACAAGTTCATGCTTGTAGTTGAATCAAAACCAACATAGCCTCTATGATATTTATGTTCATGGTGTTCATATCCTACTCATGCTAGTACTCAATGTTTATTATGCATAATGCATGTTCATGACCGTTCTCGCTCTCTAGGTGGCCGCTTCTCAACCTATTTTCTAGCCTTCTCCTGTACTAAGCGGAAATACTACTTGTGCATCAAAATCCTAAAACCCAAAGTTATTCCACATGAGTCCACTATATTTACCTATATGCGGTATTACCCTGACGTTCTAAGTAAATTTGCATGTGCCACCTCTAAAAACTTCAAATAAACATCCATTTTTGTCCGCCTGGATTGTTCATAGAGGGACATGAGGTAGTCGGTATCTCCCATGCTAAGCGGGTTATTCTCATGATGAGTGTTTATTCACTTGTCCTTGCACAAGAGGGGCGGCAATAGGGATTCCCAGTCCCGAATTCAAATTGCAAAAAATTAAAGAAAACTCCCCCAGGAATGATGTTGGTATGGACGATACACTACTAGGGAAAAGCCTAGCAGTAGAACGGGTTTTTGGTGTATCAGTAGCGCGGGTGCTCATGCTACTAATACGGCACTACAGTTAAAGTTTAGTAGTAGTGCGGGTTGACACGCTCTACTGCTATACGTACTTAGTAGTAGCGCTTTCCACGCCGGCGCTACTGCTAAGTGCTTTAGCAGTAGCGTTTTCCTGTCCAACGCTAAAGAGCACTACTACCATATTTTCTCATATCTTTTTCTTGCTACGTATTTGTGATATTTTTGTACAGGTTTTATATAGTATTCTAATCATACCATAAAGATGCAATATGCTCATCATATCATGCACATAATAGTTTCATCACATCATCCAACAAAAATCACATCGTCACATCATAATCACGATATAGCTATACAAGTTACATGACATGTCTCATCATACATAATGTAGTACTTCTTTAGGCGTCGGTTCGTATCCCTCTCTCGCACTAGCGTGAACCTAAACTAACTACTGGCCATTGCTCGGAAACCGGTACACCTGGGCCTGACACTCCGGCCACTCGTCGTATACTCCTGGCCTAGCACTTTCTTCACCATCGATGGTCTATTCACCTGCACCGTCACATGAGTCGATGATATGCAACATATATAGTTGAGCAATAGAAAGAGATAAACTTGGAAAAAATAGAAGCAACATATCATAAACATAAATAACAAAGTTTGTCATACCCAAAATGCCCTAACTAGAGTGATCTTTGCTAGTTGAGGACGATGGTTTAACTACATCACAAATAAAGTTTGGTCGTGCGTAACTCAAAGTTTCATCATAGAGAAAGTATGGACTAAACAGAAACATTTTCATATATCGTCAATCACTCCAACATGTCGTGCCATCCATCAATGTCAGGGAGATAGTACCCGAGCGAAATTAAAGGCTTCAGGTTGAGACGTTGAGCGACTATGCATGTTTGGACGTCTTCCCGCGACATTTGCCCTTCTTCGTAAAACATCCCTATTTTTTTGAGGACCTACTTCATGATGATTTGGTCAAGTTCACGCTGGATGTGATAGAACTCAGCTTGGAATCGATGATCCAGGATATCTCCTAGGTTCTTTGCCAATTGTGTAATATGGGCATCGCCGGATCTAGGAGGACATAGAATCCATCACTAAGAGTATCACTCGGTTGCTAGATGTTGCAGAAGTCGGTCTTATGGCCGAAGGCGGGCACGCGGTTCCTAGTCTTACTAGTCTTGATCTCTCCACCCCGTAAGTCGTAGGTTAAGATAGCACTGTCAAGAATAGACCTCATGTCGGTGTAATCCTTTTTCTTCATGTTCTTTGACGAGTCCAAGTAAAGAGCGTGGGAGAATCGGGGGTAAAGAATGATAAGACGGCGTGCCCGTCGCTGCGCAAAATAAGTACACCTCAAATTAGCCTCCACGCGTGCAAACGTATGATTGAAATCGAAGGAAAGATATCTGCGGATGACTTATATGGGATCATAAGGCACGAGAATAGTCTCCTTGTCCTTATGGTGACCATGAAATCGGCGATGTAGTTACTCTCATATTCACGGTGCTTTGGGCAGACTGCCAAGAAGCCCTCATGCATGAAGTACGGGTCAGCGACACAGATATAAGGTATCTGCTTAATCCTGATGATGTGGTTCATGTGCAAGGCAAAAAGGCGGACAAAAGTAAAATCCAGCTTTTTCAAGTGAAACATGTCAAAGATGTAACCAAATCGAAGGAAGAACTTCTCCGCGGGTAATGTGTCAATGTACATTCTTTGTTGAGGCATGTTAACCACGTAGAGCGGGTATCCTGGATTTTCCGAGGCGATCAGGATTTTCTATCTCCACAACATATCATCATGAAGTCTCCTTAGATCACTGTATTGGCCTCTATCGCTGCCTCAGGTAGGATCGGATAACCGGGGATATGCCATTTTTCCGCATTGGTGATATGTATATGGTCTTGAACACGAGGCTGCGAAGGCAGCTGGATCATAGAAGTAGCTTTGTTGCCTTTCGTCGGTCTCTTCCTATGCTTCTGTCCTACTAGAAGTTCGTCTATAATATGTTCATCCTTTGGCAATTTAGGCACCGACTCATGAGGCTCAAACCCTGAGTACTCATACTGTTGAGCCATCAATCCTCCATCGTCATAGGCGCCAGTATTGAGATACTGTAGTGTGTCATCGTCATCCTCATCGATGGCATCGATATCATACATTGCTTGTTCGACGGTGGCGACGTCATCAACGACTAATGGAGCCTCTTCTTCACCCTATCCTATATCACCCGACATGTTAGGTGATGCTAATTGGGTAGGTGGGTGTTGACGTTCATACCTTGCTGAGGTTGCGTGGTCGTGGTGGGTGTGCTCCCGGCCGCCACCGGACGAAGTAGACTCTTTGGCCACATCAGGACCCAGCTCCTACAATCTCCAAGCCACCGCGGGGTCTCGTCGTCATCTCCCCATAGTACCGGAGGAGCCAAATTCTTGTGGCCTGGTTTGACACAGGCCACAGAAACCTTGAAGACATTGGGGGGAGGGTTGGCTGTGGAATAATTGTTCCTTCGGCTTCACTATCGTCGCCTGATACTCTCCAACGTATCTATAATTTTTGATTGTTCCATGTTGTTTTATTATCAATCTTGGATGTTTTATAATCATTTTATAGTCATTTTATATCATTTTTTGGTACTAACCTATTGACATAGTGCTAAGTGTCAGTTGCTATTTTTTCCATGTTTTTTACATCACAGGAAATCAATATCAGAGGAGTCCAAATACCACGAAATTTTATGGAGATTTTTTATGGACTAGGAGGAAGATGTTGGGCCCTGGTTGCACCTGGGGGAGTCCTGAGGAGGGGACAACCCAGATGGGCGCGCCAGGAGGCCCAAGCACGCCCTGGTGGGTTGTGCCCACCTCGGGTGCCCCATGGACTGCCTCTTTTCTCTAAAAATACCCCAAAAATCCAAAAACCCTAGGAGAGTCGACGAAATATTCATCCAACCGCCGCAGAGTCCAAAACCACCAGATCCAATCTAGACACCATCACAGAGGGGTTCACCACTTCCATTGGTGCCTCTCCGATGATGTGTGAGTAGTTCTTTGTAGACCTTCGGGTCCGTAGTTAGTAGCTAGATGGCTTCCTCTCTCTCACTAAATACTCAGCACAATGGTCTCTTGGAGATCCATATGATGTAACTCTTTTTGCGGTGTGTTTGTTGGGATCCGATGAACTTTGAGTTTATGATCAGTTATATCTTTTTATATCCATGAAAGTTATTTGAGTTTCTTTGATCTCTTATATGCATGATATCTTATAGACTCGTATTTCTTCTCCCATATTTGGGTTTTGTTTGGCCAACTTGATCTATTTATCTTGCAATCGGAAGAGGTGCCCGATAGTGGGTTCGATCTTACGGTGCTTGATCCCGGTGACAGAAAGGGAACCGACACGTATGTATCGTTGCTACTAAGGATAAAAAAGATGGGATCAATATCTATGCAATAGATAGACGGATCTTGTCTACATCATGTCATCGTTCTTATTGCATTACTCTTTTTTCCATGAACTTAATACACTATATGCATGCTGGATAGCGATCGATGTGTGGAGTAATAGTAGTAGATGCAGGCAGTAGTCGGTCTACTAATCTTGGACGTGATGCCTATCTAGTGATCATTGCCTAGATATTTTCATAATTATTTGAAGTTCTATCAATTGCCCAACATTAATTTGTTTACCCACCGTTTGCTATCTTTCTTGAGAGAAGCCACTAGTGAAATCTACGTCCCCGGGTCTTCTTCCTCATATATTTGCCTTTGCGATCTACTCTTTCCTTGCTTGTATTTTCAAATCTATTAAACCAAAAATACAAAAATACCTTGCCACAATTTATTCTTATTTATTTTGTTTGGTGTTCGATCTATCAATCTACTACAATTTCCTCACGTCCGTTTTGCCTATCTTGAGGTGCCGTCCACCGAAAGGGATTGACAACCCCTTTAACACGTCGGGTTGCAAGGTGTTGTTATTTGTGTGCAGGGGATGTTTATGTTGTGTTGCTTGGTTCTCCTACTGGTTCGATAACCATGGTTTCATATCTGAGGGAAATACCTACCACCGCTGTGCTACATCGTCCCTTCCTCTTTGGGGAAATACCAACGTAGCTTCAAGCGACATCATCGCCTTCCCCATTTTCACCTTCTGGCCACTGATAGTGTACAGTATGGTGCACGGGGTTGCGTCGGACTGTAAAGACATGTCTGCGACGTGAGACATCCGAAAGGCCACCGAAACAGGAGATTATACATATATTGAAGAGGGCCGGTGTGACAGGTACCATGAGGGCTTCGAGCTCAGCCAAAGATGAAGCACCGTCGGGCACGTCTGAGACGGAGGATGGGCTACTTTGAGCAGGTGCAGGAGCAGGTGCGGGAGCCAGTGCAGGAGCAGGTGTGGGAGCAGGTGCTGGTGCTACGCTAGTCTAGCTGCTCCCCAAGAAGTTGGAAAGGGGAAATTCCGCAGCATCCTCAGTTGGATTTTGCTTGTGTCAACTGACGATAGCCGGAACAAAGAAACTATACGAAGCTGCAATCTCCACTTTTGGGGCAACTACCGCTTCTTTGACTGTCTCAGCTGATTTCTTCTCAACCGCAATTGCAACCTTCTTGTCGATGTTTTATTCATTTAACCTCCGCCTTTCCTTTCTCTCCTCCGTGGTCTCACGATAGTACTTCTTCCATGTGGCATCGTCTTTGACGTCGTGAACGCATCCATACGACGGCCGAGTGTCCCACTTGGGCCTCACCAATGCCTCAGATGGCGAGTCGCTTTCGGCCGCAATCCTGTGCTGCTCTTTATGCAAAAGGAACAAGGATCATTTACAAACATGACTAAATTTGTAGTCGAATATATCAGAAGCTAAAACTACCAGAAGTCTCATGAACTCCGTCGTGATCATGTCCGTCTCGAAAACCTTCTTGACTGGGTCCCAATGGTACTGGGTCCCAAGGGGTCTAGGATGTGCAGACTTTCGTGTTTCGCATCCTCCTTGGCCCATATGGACCTCTTCCGCGTGTAACCACATATTTCGAGGTGGTGGCACCCCATGTTCATCCGTTGAAGCCCCTTCATGTACATCAACTTTTCTTTGGTAGCTTTGGCAACGCAAGCCTCCTTGCGTATTTCAAACTGCTCTTCCGTAATTGTATGGTTATCCTTTACAATCTCGGAGTAGGGTTCCTTTTTGTCGATGATCCTTGCTTTCACCCTTTCTTTCCAGGTGGACAATGCGTCACTAAACTTTCTCCTGGCGCGTCTGTTTATCTTCTTCATTGTCGGATCTTTATCTGGATCAGTATATTTGATTTCATCCCGGCCCAGGAACAAGAATACCTAGTGCAGCTTTGTTATGAGGGAGTGCTTCATATTTTCTATCTTCTTTAGTTTCTCATCATTAATGGTGGCGGTTGTCTGTACGATGCAGCCTATTTGATTGTCGTAGAACGGATGCGCTTCCTCAGGCTGTGTTGGCTCGAAATTGTCGGTGCCCACCTCCGTGACCACCAGTCCAGTAGTGATGAGCTGGTTTGAGAGTCGACGTCTCCTCTTCGGTTTCAGTTCTATACTGGCTTCGCCAGTCTTGGGGCTGGTCTGGGTCTCAATGCCAGTCTTGGCATTGGTCTCGATGTCGGTCTCAGTCTTGGATGTGATAGGTGGGCCCTACAACAACCGTTGCTCATCGGGAAGGTTCAAATAAGCGTTTGCCGCCTCGTAGACGTTGCAATCACAAGAACCTTGTCCTTCATCGTTCCTAACCATGTTTCCTACGATTAAATCTAGTCAATTAATTCCAGACCTAATAAAATGAATAATGACATAAAAAAGGCCTATGTTTTGCAGGAACGTTGATTCCTTCCTGGTGCGGCAAATCGCGGGCACTCGATATGTCCTAGTTTGTAGCACAAGTCAAGCCGAAATTCACTGAAAATTTCGGCATGCCCTTTGCTAAAAAGTGGACAAATGGAGCTCCTGAAATTTGCTGGAACAGAAGTGAATCAACATTTTGGCAAAACATAGGCCACTCGGCTTCATTCCCTGGAAACAACAAAAGGCCACTTGGGCACAATCGAACCACTTCAATGTTGCATATAAAAGGACCACTTAAGAACATGCACATAGCAACTACAACAGTACATAAACATGAGCAAACACTATCGAGGAATTTGCATATAACATGACCACTTCAAATTTGCATCTCGTAGTGTTTGAAACTTCAAGAAAATCTACACAAATTTCAAACTAGAAACCCAACTACCCTATTTAACATCTAGTTAAACCCTACTGCCCTAACCGTATTGCCCTAGTAATTAAGCATCAACAAGTACTAAATAATTAGATGAACACTAGCTAGCTACTTAAGCATTTACAATTTTTTCCTAAAAATTCAGTTAACTACTAATTTATTCATTTAGGTCATTCATTTAACTTCACCCAATTAACCTAGTAAAACCCTACTTCCCTAACAAAAAAAAAATCTAATTAACATCTACTAGTACCACTACTTCCCTAACCTAATTAACATCTACTAGTACCACTATATATACTACTAGCAACACTGCTGCAACATTTTCTTCATTTTTTCTACTAAACAAACAACTATGAAAACAAAAACCATAATTAAACCCTACTGCCCTAACTAAATTTTTTCTCTAAACCTTACTGCCCTAGTTAAACCCTAGTGCCCTAACTAAATATTTTCTTTAAACTAAATATTTTCTCTAACCTAGCCAACCTAGTTTACCTAGCTAGTTAACCTAATGAACCTAATTAAACTATCTAGTTAACCTAGTTAGTTAACCTAGCTAGTTAACCTAGTTACAACCAAATTAACCTACCTAGTTAACCTAATTAACTTAGCTAATTCTTAGGGTTCATAACTAAATTCAAATAAGTTAATTAACCTAGAGAGGAGGGTGGGGCTTACAAAGAAGAGGGCGTCGAGGGAGGCAGGGGCGGCAAGGAACGGACGAGGGTGGTTCTGGGGGCGCGCGGCTCCAGTGGCGGCTATGGCGCGCAGCTCCGGTGGCGGCTCTAGTGACGGTGACGGAGGCAGGGCGACGAGGGAGCAGGGGCGGCGATGAGGGGATGAGGGTGGCTCCGGGGGCGCGCGGCTCCGGTGGCGGCAACGGAGGCAGGGCCGCGAGGGAGAGGTTGGGGAGACACGAGAAGAATGGGGAATTGGGGGAAAGAGGGACGCCCACGCAGGGGCAAGTCAAACTTTGTAGTAGCGCTTTTCGGAAACACGCGCTACTGCTATAGATAAGTTAGCCGCAGCACTTGTTTGCAAAAACGCGCTACAGATAAAGTATCTATAGCGCTTTCGTCAAAATGCGTTTCTATTATTGCTTTCATTTTTTTTCTTTTTCTTTAATTTTCCTTTTCTTTTTTCCTTTCCTTTTTTCTTTTCTTTAATTTTGTTAGATGCTGCACTGTCGCCTTAAAACGTGCTGCTACTATTTTGTTAGCAGTAGCGCGGTTTGTAGAAGGGCGCTACTACTATACCAAGCATGGTAGCAACGGTTAGAACAGTCATAGTAGCAGCGCGTTTTATGGGTAAGCGCTACTGCTATTTGGGTAGCAGTAGTGTTCTGCTTCGTCATGCGCTACTGTTACTTAGCAGTTACGCTTTGTTTCAACAAGCGCTACTAATAAGTCTCTGTGTATAAGCTTTTCCCTAGTAGTGATACCCGTGGATTCGGCTAGCCATGAAATGTGTTTGTTGGTGGAGGGGGAGTAAACCTTTACTTTTATTGCTTAGGAACCACCACTATGTGTTTAGCATGGAAGATATCAATAACTAATGGTCGCGAAGTGAACAGGAAGGCTGCATTTCTCAAAATTTCATTTATCTATGTTTTAAAAATCTGAGCTCTGGCACCGCTGCAAATCCCTGCTTCCCTCTGCAAAGGGACTATCTATTTACTTTTATGTTGAGTCATCACCTTCTCAAATAAGCTCCAGATCTAAGAGCACTATTTTCATCCTCATGAATTGTGTATTGTTAATGTTGGGTGCATCATGACTGGATCTTTTCTACCATGAATTACAATATTTAGTTGCTGCTTGAACTTTGGAGGTGCTCTGCATTTATGTTTTGCAGACTCATAAAGGGCTAGAGAAATACCACCGTTGTCATATTATATCATGGTTGTTTTGACAAAATGTTGTCATTTGAGATATCTTGTTATTGCTCGCTTGTTGATTATGTCACTGATATGAGTTAATATAATTTTTAAGAGCTATTGTCGACATGGTTAGTCATAATCCTTGTTGAAAACCTGGGTGCTACTTAAGCTTATTTATGTAAACAACATCAAAAGAGTTCGTAAAAGATTATCTTTTTCACTTTTAGTTTATCAACTGAATTGCTTTAGGACAAGCAAAGGTTTAAGCTTGGGGGAGTTGATACGTCTCCGTCATATCTATTGCTCATAATGCTTTTGCTCTTGTTTTGGACTCTAATTTGAGTGATTTGAATGAAACTTACCCGGACTGACGCTGTTTTCAGTAGAACTACCATGGTGTTGTTTTTGTGCAGAAATAAAAGTTCTTGGAATGGAATGAAACTTTTTGGAGAATTTTATGAAATAAAAGAAAAATAATGGAACCAAGATCTACCGGAGGGGGCCTTGGGTGGGCACAACCCACCTGGGCGCCCCCTCCTAGCGTGCGCAAGTGGGTTGTGCCCACCGGGTGGCCCCGCTAACCCTATCTCCGATGCAATAAAATCCTATTTTCGAAGGAATAATCAAGGAGGAAGAATTATCGCATTTCACAAGACAAATCCGCCACCACATCCTATTCTTCATCAGGAGGCCTGATCTGGAGTCCGTTTGGGGCTCCGTTGAGGGGAATCTTTGATCTTCATCATCACCAACCCTTCTCCATCTCCAATTCCATGATGCTCCCTACCCGGAGTGAGTAATTCCTTCGTAGGCTTGCTGGTGGATGAGGGAGTGGGATGAGATTCATCATGTAATCGACTTAATTTTGTTACAGCTTGATCCCTAGTATCCATTATGTTCCGAGATTCATGGTGCTATGACTTTGCCATGCATAATGCTTGTCACTTTATGACCGAGTGCCATGATTTCAGTTCTGAACCATTTATGTTTTCAGCATTATATCTAAGTTCTAGATCCGACCTTCCAAGTTATATGCACCTGCTACTTATTATTATCCGTAAACCCCAGAGTGACAGTATTCAAGATACTTTCCGGTGATGACCGTAGTATGACGAGTTCATGTATTGACTATGTGTTCAAGCTTTCTTTCTGCTCTCTATTAAAAGGAGGCCTTAATATGCCTCAGTTTCCTTATGCATCCCGCTGCCACGGGAGGGTAGGATAAAAGATGTCATGCAAGTTCTTTCCATAAGCACGTATGACTATTTACGGAATACATGCCTACATTGTATTAATGAACTGGAGATAGTTTTGTATCGCCCTAGGTTATGACTGTTTTATGATGAATATCATCCAACAAATTCAACGATCCAATGCAAACAAGTTTTTCACATATTGTTCTTTCTAAGTTACTGCTGTTATTGCTACTGTCATAACTGCTACAAAATCATTGCTATCACTTTTACCATTACTATACTATTACCACTGCCATCCAAAATCATATTACTGTGCTACCAATTTCCTTGCTATAGATAATTAATCTCTAGGTGTGGATGACTTGCCAGCTCAGCTGCTAATACCTTCAAATTTTCTTTGGGTCCCGTTGTGTCGAATCTATAAATAGGGTTGTATACTCTACCCTTGAAAACTATGGCGATCCCCTATACTTGTGTGTTATCAGTACCAGGATCGGCTGGTGATGTTGTAGTAGAGTTCTTCGGAGTCACCGAGTAGCGCATCCATGCTTGACTGGTTTCTCCTATTGGAGTAGCCACCACTGCTCGGTCCTGGTGCAGGACTGAGGAGATCATAATAAAACTAAGAACCATCCCTACTGCCACAACTTTTGACATTGTCCTTCACAATAATATAGTGAACAGACTATCAAGAACTAGATTGACGTAACAGACTACTGTTTTAGTTGCTATGGTAACAAGATGACACATATATACTAATCAATTGGACGTATTTAGGGATAATATCATTCTATATCTAAATATTTTATTTTTGACACAGAATATCAATACATATAAAATTTATTTATACTGGTAATCCAACACAATTAGTATTAAAATTATGACATGGGAGCTGGCATGCAAAATCTACTAGGTTAGGCCGATATAGTATGCATTGAACGCCACAATTAATTATTACCTATATTTTATTTCTATTATATGGCTCATAATCAACTTGGTGGCCCCTTTTCCTCAACTGAATCCAATTCAGTCTGACTAGGTAGGATTTGCTAAGTACTTCCATATAGTGTCTAATAACATAAAAGTAAGAAACTAATCTTCCAGACTACTAGAGATTTGTTCTTTCTAGCCCGCATAATATTACTTTTATTAAAATACTACATACGAAGACGCTCATGCATACGCACACACACACTCACCCTACCCCTATGAGCATGTCCTAGAGACTGAGCTAGCACATCATCTTAGGTTGACGAAGTCACCACAGAAGCCTTCGTAGCTGACGGGAACCTCTCCTCCCACTGATCGCACATCACCGAAATGCCTGGAATAAATCCAGGAAAATGCGAGCACCAGTTCAAGTTTAGCACTTGAACACTTGTGGGCTGGGGATAGCATTGTCCTCCTAACCATCCAAGCATAGGTTAGTTCACTCCTGCATATTGCTTTTCAGACCATATACTTACAAGACTACTAGTACCAGTAGTTTGGAAAGGTAAGACAACACACACGAGTCCATCTAGCTCGTCACCGCAAAAATACACTACAATGGATCCTCTCTCGTCTCCCTGCAAGAAGGTAATCCATGGTACTCACACTTATCTTGATATTTTTTAGTAACCATTGAATTGGTCTAAGTACATTGTAAGTCTCCAAGTAGTCCTTTGCCGTGGACGTGGCTATTCAGTTAGATTGTTTACTCTCTACGGGTGTACGTCTTAACACATGCGTTCAACACTCATCACCATGTACTTGGCAGACTTCAAGCGAATGTCGGCAAGTGTGTTGGGCATGACCATTAACCACACAAGACTCTAGTCCAGGGACATTGCCTATTTGGCACAAACCCACAAGCAAGTCCGTCTGAAGTTTTCAAATATGGCATCAAACATTATGTGCAGGGTTCCCAAGCCCACCACGCCGGATGGTACTTGACAACCCACAATTATAGGAGATCATTTTAAGAATTTTTTGATAAGTAAGAGTGTCAAACCCAACAAGAAGCTAAATGTAGAATTTATATACTCTTCAACTCTACGTACACCAACGTTTGCTTCACCTAGAACAAGTAATAAAACTTATTTGTGAGAGTAAAACTATAAGTACTTTGTGGGAATAATAAATAATAGTAGTTTAGTAGAAAGCTCTTTGGATAAAGATGAGGAAGTTTGTCCATAGACAATGGGATATAATAGGATAAATACTAATCATATGCAATGATGGAGAGGCATATGCTAACACACTTTCCATACTTAGATCATATGCTGTTATAATTGGAACTCTAGCAAGCATCTGCAACTACTAAAGTTCACTAAGGTAAACCAAACCATAGCATTAAGTGACAAGTCCCCTTTAATCCCATACGCAACAACCTCCTTACTCGGGTTTAAGCTTTTGTGACCCTTGCAACTGACTATATGAGAATCATGGACGTATTGCAACAACCTACAACAGGAATTCCCACATGTGTGCGCAGCACAGAGGGCACCATTGGAGAACACCATATTAAAATAGAACTCATATCAATCACACCATACCACATTAATCCGCCACTGATGCCTAATAGCAGTTGTAGGAAATCGGAGGAGAATGGCCCTGGGTGCCTCGCCTACCACTACTGGCCTTTTCCCACCAGACACTACTAGACATTCTTGTAGTAGTGGGAGGGGGAAATAGGATTCCCCTACCTCACCCCCTAAAGGACTAGAATGAGGGCCCGATCTCCCCATTAATGTTAGTGGCCGTGCTCCCGGTAGAACGATCTGCATGATCCAGGTGCACCATCGGTCATCAAACCCTCTGAGCTCCATCACCAAACAGAAGAAGGACTGATCCAGGCGATTATAGGCCTTCCAAAAGACGAGCTTAAGGAAAACACCCTTACGATGTCACCTGCTAACCTATTGGACAATTTCATGAAGAGCTATGATCCGATCACGGATGCAGTGGCCCTTCAGGAATGCAGACTGGAAGGTTGTGCGAGACGCTCCGCAATAGGTGGCAGACGCGTCACGCACATCTTCGTGAAAATGCGCTCAAGCACATTAATCACCGTGGGATATCCATCGCCCCAATTATTTTGCAGATCAGGGTTACTACACCAAAGTTCGGGCGTGCCATGTCAAGAGTCCCAATGTAGAATTCAAGTAACATCTTCATGATCACAGGCTGAAGCTGAGGCCACAACTTCTGGAAGAAAGCCACCGATAGGCCATCCAACCTAGGTTGTAGATCTCGCCCTCATGGTCGTGATAGCACCACCGACCTCCTCTGGTAGGAATGGGGGTCTCATGTTGACATTCTCAAAGGCCCCTATTACTCATACAGGACGTTTACCACAAATGAACATTCCAAGACCCACACCACATGTGTCAGAATAGTTACCACTAACGAATAATTATCAAGGCTCGCCAGTGGTAAGCACTTACCACTAGTAATTTTTCAAGTTATTAGTGACGGCCAATATGCTTATGTTTCCCAGAGCCGGAGACTATTTAATTTTTGTAGTAGCTGAAGAACTTGGAGTTTATTTCTCTATAATACGAGTAAGAAAAACACCGAGATAAAAGTTGAAGTAGAGGAAATGTTGTATTGAAAATCCTGGAAGATTTTTTATTCATCATAGCATGCATGGGAAAAAATACAACTATTTAGAAGGCGGGCGGAGGAGTACAATGTCTTGGATCACGACCCGCACAGGAGGTACCAGCATCGGCTAGTGATACTACAGGAGAGTTCTTCGGAGTCACCGAGTAGCGCATCCATGCTTGATTGGTTTCTCCTATTGGAGTAGCTGCCACTGCTCGGTCCTGGTGCAGGACTGAGGAGATCATCATCAAACTAAGAACCATCACTACTGCCACAACTTTTGACATTCTCCTTCACAATAATATAGTGAACAAACTATCAAGAACTAGATTGATGTTACAGACTACTGTTTGTTGCTACGGTAACAAGATGAGACATATATACTAATCAATTGGACCTATTTAGGGATAACATCAATGTATATCTAAATATTTTAATTTTGATAAGGAATATCAATACATATAAAATTTATTTATACTGGCAATCCAACACAATTAGTATTAAAATTATGACCTGGGAGCTGGCATGCAAAAATTACTAGGTTATCCCGGTATAGTATATATTGAACGCCACAATTAATTATTACCTATATTTTATTTCTATTATATGGCTCATAATCAATTTGGTGGCCGCTTTTCCTAAATTGAATCCAATTAAGACTAATTAGGTAGGATTTGCTATGTACTGCCATATAGTGGCTAATCACAAAAAGTAAGAAACTAATCTTCTAGCTTACTAAAGATTTGTTCCTTTCTAGCCCGTGTAATATTGCTTTTATTAAAATACTACAGATGAAGATGCTCATTGATACGTCTCCATTGTATCTATTTTTCCAAACACTTTTGCCCTTGTTTTGGACTCTAACTTGAATGATTTGATTGGAACTAACCCGGACTGACACTGTTTTCAGCAGAACTGCCATTGTGACGCCCCCGATTCAATCGTACACTAATCATGCACGCAAACGTGTACGATCAAGATTAGGGACTCACGGAAAGATATCACAACACAACTCTAAAAACATAAATAAGTCATACAAGCATCATAATACAAGCCAGGGGCCTCGAGGGCTCGAATACAAGTGCTCGATCATAGACGAGTCAGCGGAAGCAACAATATCTGAGTACAGACATAAGTTAAACAAGTTTGCCTTAAGAAGGCTAGCACAAACTGGGATACAGATCGAAAGAGGCGCAGGCCTCCTGCCTGGGATCCTCCTAAACTACTCCTGGTCGTCGTCAGGAGCCTGCACGTAGTAGGCACCTCCAGTGTAGTAGTCGTCGTCGACGGTGGCGTCTGGCTCCTGGGCTCCAGCATCTGGTTGCGACAACCAGAAAGAAAAGAAAGGGGGAAAAGGGGGAAGAAAGCAACCGTGAGTACTCATCCAAAGTACTCGCAATCAAGGAGCTACACTACATATGCATGGGTATATGTGTAAAGGGCCATATTAGTGGACTGAACTGCAGAATGCCAGAATAAGAGGGGGATAGCTAATCCTGTCGAAGACTACGCTTCTGGCAGCCTCCGTCTTGCAGCATGTAGAAGAGAGTAGATTGAAGTCCTCCAAGTAGCATCTCCAAGTAGCATCTCCAGTAGCATCGCATAGCATAATCCTACCCGGCGATCCTCCCCTCGCTGCCCTGTGGAAAAGCGATCACCGGGTTTTCTGTGGAACTTATCTGGGTGTATTTTATTAAGTATCCGGTTCTAGTTGTCATAAGGTCAAGGTACAACTCCGGGTCGTCCTTTTACCGAGGGACACGGCTATTCGAATAGATTAACTTCCCTGCAGGGGTGCACCACATAACCAAACACGCTTGATCCCATTTGGCCGGACACACTTTCCTGGGTCATGCCCGGCCTCAGAAGATCAACACGTCGTAGCCCCACCTAGGCACAACAGAGAGGTCAGCACCCCGGTCTAACTCCTATGGCGCAAGGGTCTGGGCCCATCGCCCTTTGCACACCTGCACGTTGCGTACGCGGCCGGAAGCAGAACTAGCCCCCTTAATACAAGTGCAGGCTTACGTTCCAATCCGGCGCGCGCCACTCAGTCGCTGACATCAAGAAGGCTTCGGCTGATACCACGACGTCGGGATACCCATAACTACTCCCGCATAGATGGTTAGTGCATATAGACCAAATGGCCAGACTCAGATCAAATACCCAGATCTCGTTAAGCGTGTTAAGTATCCGCGAACGCCGAACAGGGCCAGGCCCACCTGTCTCCTAGGTGGTCTCAACCTGCTCTGTCGCTCCGCCACAAAGTAACAGTCGGGGGCCGTCAGGAACCGAGGCCCACCTCTACCGGGATGGAGCCACTTGTCCTTTCAGCCCCCTCATCAGAATCACTTGCGGGTACTCATCGAGCTGACCCAACTTTAGTCACCATCTGTACAGTATGTATGTATGTATAGTATATACCCGTGATCACCTCCCGAGTGATCACGGCCCAATAGTATAGCAAGGCAGACTGACAAGAATGTAGGGCCAATGATGATAAACTAGCATCCTATACTAAACATTTAGGATTGCAGGTAAGGTATCAACAGATGTAGCAACAATGTCAGGCTATGCATCAGAATAGGATCAACGGAAAGCAGTAACATGCTACACTACTCTAATGCAAGCGGTATAGAGGAGAATAGGCGATATCTGGTGATCAAAGGGAGGGGCTTGCCTGGTTGCTCAGACAAGGAGGGGTCGTCGGTGACGTAGTCGACCACAGGGGCATCAACATCATCACAGGGTCTACCGAAGAGAAGAGGGGGGAGAAACAGTAAATACATAGCAAGCAAGTGCATAACAGGACAACAAGCAGAGCTAGATGTGTTCTATCGCGGTATGAGGTGATACCGGTGAAGGGGGGAAACATCCGGGAAAGTATCCCCGGTGTTCCGTGTTTTCGGACAGATGAACCGAAGGTGAAATGTTGCAGGTTCACTATGCTAGGGACGCATGGCGGATGAACGGGCTGCGTATCCGGATCCGTCTCCTTGTTCTGAGCAACTTTCATGTTGAAAATAATTTAATCCGAGTTACGGATTAAAAGATATGATTTTCTAAAGATTTTAATAATTTTTGGAATTTAATTAATTATTTAATTTAATTCTAAAATGTATTTATGACATCAGCATGATGTCATGCTGACGTCAGCAGTCAACAGGGTTGACTGGTCAACCTGACCAGTGGGTCCCGCATGTCATTGCCTAAATAACCAACTAACTGTTTAGTTAGATTAATTACCAGGTTAGTTTGGTTTAATAGTTAGTTAACAGAATTAATTAAGTTAATTAATTCTTTAATTAATTAATCAATATTTTAATTAACTTAATTATTATTATTATTATTATTATTATTATTCCCTTTCTTATAAATTGTTCTGGGCCGTGGGGCCATTTGGTCAGTGGCCCAGGGGGGCCTATCGGGCGCGGGTCAACGGGGGTGGAGTGGAGCAAAGCCACGGGGCTCGCGGGCGCGAGCGCCGGCGGCCAGGGGCCGCGCAAGCGGCGACCCGAGCAGGGCTCGGGCAGCAGCACCACAGCAGGCAGCGGGGCGGCCAAGCAGCGCCATGGCGCGGGCGCGGCCAGGCCATCGTGGGGGAGGGGGTTCGGCACGACGAGGAGCGAATGGCTGTGGGCAGGGGAGCGCGAGACAAGGCCGGTGCGGCGCGGAGCACGGTCGGGCAGGGACGGCCACGCGCGAGTGGTTGCAGACAAGGGCTCGCGAGGAGCTTGTGCGACGGGTTGCAGAGAGTTGCAGGGGGGTCGCCGGGCGCTGTGAGCATGCGCTGGGCGCGGTGAAGTACAGCGCTGGTGCGCGTGCAGGATGGGGGAGAGAGGGGAGGGCGTGGCCCTCACCAGCGTTGGCGAGCAGGGGGTCGACGTGGCTCGATGGAGCCGTCGAGGGGGAGACGAGGAAGGGGCGACGAACGAGGCGGAGGAGCTCCGGGCGGCGTTGACGAGCAGCGGCGGTGGGGTGGTCCGTCGATGTGGAGGCCTTCGGGCGACGGCGGACGAGGCGCCGAGCGCGACGAGTACGGCGGGGACAAGGTGGTGCTGGAGGAGGCGAGTGGTGACGCGGGCGCGGCGTCGGGGTTCAGGCAGCGATTTGCGGCCTCCTCCTCTCGATCCCGATCCAAATCGGGCAAGAGGGGGGAGCGAGTGGGGCGAGCGGGGCGTGGGTGCAGGTTAGGGTTTGCGGGGGTGGGGGGATAAGGAGAGGGAGTGGTGGCCGGTTGGGCCGGTGGGTTGGCCCAGTAGGGCTGTGGCCTGCTGGGCCGGAGCCCAGTGGGGGGGGGTTGCTTTCTCTTTTTTTTTTTGTTAGTTTGTTTTCTGTTTGTTCTTTTCTTTTTATTTATTCTTCCCTGTTTTACTTTAGTCACCTTTTATTTTAGTTTCTTTAAAATATATACATAGCACCTAATTTAGTATCTCAGTTTAGTCCACCGTCACAAAATGTCTAGTCCCCAATTAATTTAGTTGGATAATTTATTAATTAGTAAAGGCATTTAATTATTAGTTTTTATTACTGTTTTATTTATTTTAGTGCCATTAAATACTTTATAAAAATATGGATTCTCCACCATAATTATTTATGCAATATTTGGCACATATTGGACATTTTCATTTTAATGTTTGAAAACTTTTATTGTTTTCCCTTTAATTAAATTTTGAATTTGTTTCGGTTTTGAATTATCTAGAGTTTATCAACAGTAACCGAGGTAACGTGGCATCATTAGCGGGGGATCACTGTAGCTTAATTATCCGGGCGTCACAATTCTCCTCCATTACAAGAAATCTCGTCCCGAGATTTAAGAGGTAGTGAAAGGGGGGAAGGTTTGGTAACGAATCTAGCGGGTCTTCTCATCCTGGCTTGCTCTTGTCGAAGAGGCCGGTCCAATATAGTGATGTCTTCATTTCTCTGCTTTAGGTCATTATGATGAAGTCGGCATCCTTTCTTCAGGAACTCCATCGTACTTACGAAAGAATAAAGAGTGGGCATTCCGGGAGAACAGACCTCTGCAAGGTCGACTATCTGGTCGATAACATCGGGGAGGTGGCGGAAAGTAACTCTCGAATCGAAACTTAAGAAAATATCGGGAGCAAAGTAAGGAGGTATCCTGGGAAGTTTCGAGTGGGCAGGGAATCGTTCGATGCCTGTTATAGGGCGTGAAAGGGTCAAAACAACGGGAATAAGTATTGTGTCCGATATCAGACCTGAAGGTGGCTCATGAATTACATTTGAGGCCGCGCGCGAGGAACAACCTTGGGAATAGGGGGTGTACAGGAGAGTCAGGTTTCGATCCTGTGGAACTTGTGGGTTATGGGCCCACCATGTAGGAAGGGCGGTGACATCTTGCACGATCATGATGGCAAGGCATGTCAGAGGGTAGCCTGTCAGTTATGTCAGCAACAACGTCGGTACCAAGGGCGAGGGACAAAGAGAACCATTTCCCTGCTCGTTGAAACGAGGGGGACCAATAGGCAAAGTTCTCTTCCATCAGTGGTTACCGGAATGTTATCAACAATAGTAACAGGGTCTTACTGACAGAGTTTTACACCGAGATGTTTGCACAAGCAGGGAATTATTACTGCTTATATCATATAGATCACAGTAAGGGTTTAAACAAACCTATGGAAAGGGGAAAGTGTCTAACAGATTTAATCAAAACCATGGAAAGAAAAATGTGTTTAAACACATATTTCAGGGGTATATCCTTCCCAAGGACAAGCAGAGCATGATATCCATGGCAGGATATGAAGTAGAAAACCCTTCAGAAAAAGGGGAGAGAAATATCATGACATTACCCATACAACGGTGTTTGGATAACTAAGCAGGAAACATTTAGCATTGGGCTTCAAATGCTCTTATTGAAAATCGGATTACCACAGACATGCTTCGAGATTGCATTGACATGGCCTTCAAGCAAAGGCCAGACTCTGGAAACAAAAGGGATCCATCAGGAACAACTTATAGAATAAGTCTTACAATTCCCTCACGGAAGGATGACTAGCCTTGCTAAAAAGGAAACTTATAAAAATAGGTCCTCCGGCCAGGTGTGCTAGGCATGACATCACCTTACCGGGTCATATATAGGCCAGTTTTATAACTCTTGGAAATACGTTCCAACCATCATATCCGAGATTCAGATCTGATTGGTGTCAACATAACTCAGACTCAGGATGCCTGAGAAGAAAAGGTGCAACAAAAATTGACGAGATGTCATTGTAAGATTCTCGGGAAATGAACTATGGAAGCAAGTTCCAAAACAAGAGTTCATCATTTAACCAAGGAGAGGACGAGGAGGTGGCTGATGGACTCAGCGACAAGTCCTCAAGATTTCCAAAAGGATGGATTCCCACAACTATGTGAATAAGGAGATAACATTTGTCAGATCGGATGACATAATGAGGTATGCTCGAGGAAAACATACACAATTAAACATTGGTTGAAAGGTGCACCCGAAATATGGGGTTAGGTAGCATGATCAATGTTAGAATGGTGATTCCATAACCAATAGTCTAAGAATGAACTATCGACCATTAACTTCAAAGCAATAGTTTTGAATTCACACGTCATAGCTCAATTGTCGGTATTCCGGTTAAAAAAACAATACGGGGTCCAAGGAATGTACGGAGATGGCGAGAAGCATTATTATATCAAGAATTCTTAAGAGGTGGTGAAATTCTCACCACATTCTTGACCAAAGAGATGGTAATACTCCAAGGTAATTAAGAACAAAGGCTGGATAGCAAGGATCTCAAGGTACAACACAAAACACAAACAAGTTTGTGTTGGAGGGGAGGCATTAAAGTGGTCGATGACAACACAAATCATCGAAGGCAAGGATGGTATTTCTCATCATGAATTCAATAGATATCCAGGAAGGAGTCAAGATGTTGATGATGATCACAACAAATTTTGTCGAGAGGCTCCACGAAGATGTAATCCATCGGCGATGACATCAAGTTAAAGGAATTATGAAGCAAAAGGTTATTGGAACCATGGGTACGACACAAACTTGAAATCAAGCTTCTTGTTCAAGGTGAAATGATATGATGAGGAAAATCGACGTAAGCTTAGCTCATCGTCGAAAATTGTGCTCCGGGAAGAAAGGACCAGGTAGCATAGTTAAAATTTAGCACAAAATGATATAGCCGATCAGGCTAGGAATGACGTGATGGAGTATTAAACTTCTCATCCACAATGTACTAGGAGTACTGAATCACAAGGGCGATTCGATTCGCTAATCGGTGTTCTCGGTTGACGACAACCCAGAACCCGTGGAGTGACTAAGACGGGGAAAGGCACTACTTCATCAGAAATGCATAAGATGTAGTGCAATCGGTTGATATCCTCGAGATACTAGGGCTTAGTACTCGAAGGTAGATCAAGATAGAGGTTGGATGGGTGTATTGATCTGTAGAGGACAAGTGGTTTAACTTGTCCGAGAAATGGAATCAAGTAGAAAATATGGTAGGATCCATGATTGCAAAGGACCAATTCATAGATTCCAAATGATATTATATCAAGGAAATAGTTATTATTACAAGAAGCTTCCATGATAGGATCTACATCGTGTCCATGGGCATGAACACAAAGTCCAAGGTCGACTCCCACTTCTTCAATGTATAACCTTCCATTCACTTCTCGCTTGATAAAGGCATTAGTGTTGAAAGTTTTACCTGGTGAAATACCAGATGAGTAAGACTAGTGAAAACTTCCAAGTTCACACATATAAAGGAAGGCATAGGTTCAACCCGTCAGGGTATCGTGGAAACATATACCACAAGCTTCAATAGTAAATACCACCAGCTCGAAAGCAGAGCATGGTTGGCCAAGCAGATGATACAATTTACCAAAGGCACTATGTATCAGGGGAAGAACTCACAAGGTGATTGAATATGAAGGACACTGTCGGATAGCAATCCAACAATGGATCGGGCGATCCACAACGGAGTTGAGGTGAGTATCGATATTCCAGAAAGAATGCACGGGCATCATATTATAGAACATCGGAATAATTCGATGCTTAGATAACAAAGGAATTATGATTTCCAAAACAAAGGATCAGAAGCAGTCGCTCTGACCAAGGATGGATAAGTTGGATAAACCAGAGGCACAATTGGCGACAAATAGTTTGGTCGAGAACCAGCTCATGTTCAAAAATGATGTCTGAGTCGGAAAGATAATTTAGAAGGGTTGATAGATGATTGTGTGCATTCGCACACATGTTGAATCAATAAGATCAAAATGACGGTGTCAAAAGATACTTGTGAATATTGCCAGATATATGGGAAGCATCCATAATGCTAGTACACAAGTATTTGCAGAGCAATAAAGCTGCTAAGGATTTTCGGAGGATTGAATAGTATTTCAAAGACTTTTGTGAAACACCTGAACAACTGGGATGACCAGATACTCGAAAGGTGAGAGAAATTATTCTTAGGGGTATTCAGGTGGCAAAGAACTGCAAGGCAGTAGGCACAAAATATTCTCGGGGTATCTTGTAATAACAAGATCGACTGAGAATAAAAGTAAGCACGACAGGTGTAAGTATTTATCCATAGGGATATTTCGGTGGTAGGGAATTGCAAAGGCAACAGGTACAAGGTCTCGAGAGAAAATCGGAGAGTATCTTCGAAATCTTCTGGTGAAGTTGGTGATCATCTGGACTGAAGGGCCTCTCCGGGAGAAAGTATTTTCGAGAACCTAAAGTTAGATTTTTGTAAAAATCGTTTAACCCGAATAGAAGAGAGTTCAGAATCCCAGAGTAAAGGTCGAGGAGTAAAAGATCCTAGTACCACCCAATGGCAACGTGGGCCCGTAAGGCACACAACCATGTTAGTAAAAGTTTTGCAATGACTAGACTCAACTTCGGCCAAGGAGTGTGGAAGGGGGATTCCTACAGGCAGTCGGCTCTGATACCAACTTGTGACGCCCCCGATTCAATCGTACACTAATCATGCACGCAAACGTGTACGATCAAGATCAGGGACTCATGGAAAGATATCACAACACAACTCTAAAAACATAAATAAGTCATACAAGCATCATAATACAAGCCAGGGGCCTCGAGGGCTCGAATACAAGTGCTCGATCATAGACGAGTCAGCGGAAGCAACAATATCTGAGTACAGACATAAGTTAAACAAGTTTGCCTTAAGAAGGCTAGCACAAACTGGGATACAGATCGAAAGAGGCGCAGGCCTCCTGCCTGGGATCCTCCTAAACTACTCCTGGTCGTCGTCAGCAGCCTGCACGTAGTAGGCACCTCCAGTGTAGTAGTCGTCGTCGACGGTGGCGTCTGGCTCCTGGGCTCTAGCATCTGGTTGCGACAACTAGAAAGAAAATAAAGGGGGAAAAGGGGGAAGAAAGCAACCGTGAGTACTCATCCAAAGTACTCGCAAGCAAGGAGCTACACTACATATGCATGGGTATATGTGTAAAGGGCCATATTAGTGGAATGAACTGCAGAATGCCAGAATAAGAGGGGGATAGCTAATCCTATCGAAGACTACGCTTCTGGCAGCCTCCGTCTTGCAGCATGTAGAAGAGAGTAGATTGAAGTCCTCCAAGTAGCATCTCCAAGTAGCATCTCCAGTAGCATCGCATAGCATAATCCTACCCGGCGATCCTCCCCTCGCCGCCCTGTGGAAAAGTGATCACCGGGTTGTCTGTGGAACTTATCTGGGTGTATTTTATTAAGTATCCGGTTCTAGTTGTCATAAGGTCAAGGTACAACTCCGGGTCGTCCTTTTACCGAGGGACACGACTATTCGAATAGATTAACTTCCCTGCAGGGGTGCACCACATAACCCAACACGCTTGATCCCATTTGGCCGGACACACTTTCCTGGGTCATGCCCGGCCTCGGAAGATCAACACGTCGCAGCCCCACCTAGGCACAACAAAGAGGTCAGCACGCCGGTCTAACTCCTATGGCGCAGGGGTCTGGGCCCATCGCCCTTTGCACACCTGCACGTTGCGTACGCGGCCGGAAGCAGAACTAGCCCCCTTAATACAAGTGCAGGCTTACGTCCCAATCCGGCACGCGCCACTCAGTCGCTGATGTCAAGAAGGCTTCGGCTGATACCACGACGTCTGGATACCCATAACTACTCCCGCATAGATGGTTAGTGCATATAGACCAAATGGCCAGACTCAGATCAAATACCCAGATCTCGTTAAGCGTGTTAAGTATCCGCGAACGCCGAACAGGGCCAGGCCCACCTGTTTCCTAGGTGGTCTCAACCTGCCCTGTCGCTCCGCCACAAACTAACAGTCGGGGGCCGTCGGGAACCCAGGCCCACCTCTACCGGGATGGAGCCACCTGTCCTTTCAGCCCCCTCATCAGAATCACTTGCGGGTACTCATCGAGATGACCCGACTTTAGTCACTATCTGTACAGTACGTATGTATGTATAGTATATACCCGTGATCACCTCCCGAGTGATCACGGCCCAATAGTATAGCAAGGCAGACTGACAAGAATGTAGGGCCAATGATGATAAACTAGCATCCTATACTAAGCATTTAGGATTGCAGGTAAGGTATCAACAGATGTAGCAACAATGTCAGGCTATGCATCAGAATAGGATCAACGGAAAGCAGTAACATGCTACACTACTCTAATGCAAGTGGTATAGAGGAGAATAGGCGATATCTGGTGATCAAAGGGAGGGGCTTGCCTGGTTGCTCAGACAAGGAGGGGTCGTCGGTGACGTAGTCGACCACAGGGGCATCAGCATCATCACGGGGTCTACCGGAGAGAAGAGGGGGGAGAAACAGTAAATACATAGCAAGCAAGTGCATAATAGGACAACAAGCAGAGCTAGACGTGTTCTATCGCGGTATGAGGTGATACCGGTGAAGGGGGGAAACATCCGGGAAAGTATCCTCGGTGTTCCGTGTTTTCGGACAGATGAACCGAAGGTGAAATGTTGCAGGTTCACTATGCTAGGGACGCATGGCGGATGAACGGGCTGCGTATCCGGATCCGTCTCGTCGTTCTGAGCAACTTTCATGTTGAAAATAATTTAATCCGAGTTATGGATTAAAAGATATGATTTTCTAAAGATTTTAATAATTTTTGGAATTTAATTAATTATTTAATTTAATTCGAAATTGTATTTATGACATCAGCATGATGTCATGCTGACGTCAGCAGTCAACAGGGTTGACTGGTCAACCTGACCAGTGGGTCCCGCATGTCATTGCCTAAATAACCAACTAACTGTTTAGTTAGATTAATTACCAGGTTAGTTTGGTTTAATAGTTAGTTAACAGAATTAATTAAGTTAATTAATTAATTAATATTTTAATTAATTTAATTATTATTATTATTATTATTATTATTCCCTTTTTTATAAATTGTTCTGGGCCGTGGGGCCATTTGGTCAGTGGCCCAGGGGGGCCTATCGGGCGCGGGTCAACGGGGGTGGAGTGGAGCAAAGCCACGGGGCTCGCGGGCGCGAGCGCCGGCGGCCAGGGGCCGCGCAAGCGGCGACCCGAGCAGGGCTGGGGCAGCAGCACCACAGCAGGCAGCGGGGCGGCGAAGCAGCGCCATGGCGCGGGCGCGGCCAGGCCATCCTGGGGGAGGGGGTTCGGCACGACGAGGAGCGAATGGCTATGGGCAGGGTAGCGCGAGACGCGGCCGGTGCGGCGCGGAGCGCGGTCAGGCAGGGACGGCCACGCGCGAGTGGTTGCAGACAAGGGCTCGCGAGGAGCGTGTGCGACGGGTTGCAGAGAGTTGCAGGGGGGTCGCCGGGCGCTGTGAGCATGCGCTGGGCGCGGTGAAGTACAGCGCCGGTGCACGTGCAGGACAGGGGAGAGAGGGGAGGGCGTGGCCCTCACCAGCGTTGGCGAGCAGGGGGTCGGCGTGGCTCGATGGAGCCGTCGAGGGGGAGACGAGGAAGGGGCGACGAACGAGGCGGAGGAGCTCCGGGCGGCGTTGACGAGCAGCGGCGGTGGGGTGGTCCGTCGATGTGGTGGCCTTCGGGCGACGGCGGACGAGGCGCCGAGCGCGACGAGTACGGCGGGGACAAGGTGGTGCTGGAGGAGGTGAGTGGTGACGCGGGCGCGGCGTCGGGGTTCAGGCAGCGATTTGCGGCCTCCTCCTCTCGATCCCGATCCAAATCGGGCGAGAGGGGGGAGCGAGTGGGGCGAGTGGGGCGTGGGTGCAGGTTAGGGTTTGCGGGGGTGGGGGGATAAGGAGAGGGAGTGGTGGCCGGTTGGGCCGGTGGGTTGGCCCAGTAGGGCTGTGGCCTGCTGGGCCGGAGCCCAGTGGGGGGGGTTGCTTTCTCTTTTTTTTGTTAGTTTGTTTTCTGTTTGTTCTTTTCTTTTTATTTATTCTTCCTTGTTTTACTTTAGTCACCTTTTATTTTAGTTTCTGTAAAATATATACATAGCACCTAATTTAGTATCTCAGTTTTGTCCACCGTCACAAAATGTCTAGTCCCCAATTAATTTAGTTTGATAATTTACTAATTAGTAAAGGCATTTAATTATTAGTTTTTATTACTGTTTTATTTATTTCAGTGCTATTAAATACTTTATAAAAATGTGGATTCTCCACCATAATTATTTATGCAATATTTGGCACATATTGGACATTTTCATTTTAATGTTTGAAAACTTTTATTGTTTTCCCTTTAATTAAATTTTGAATTTGTTTCGGTTTTGAATTATCTAGAGTTTATCAACAGTAACCGAGGTGACGTGGCATCATTAGCGGGGGATCACTGTAGCTTAATTATCCGGGCGTCACAGCCATGGTGTTATTTTTGTGCCGAAATAGAAGTTCTCGGAATGTCCTGAAAATTCACGGAGCAACTTTTTGGATTTATAAAAAATATTGGTGAAAGAATAAACATTAGGGGGCCCACACCCTGTCCACGAGGGTTGGGGGCGCGCCCCTGCCTCTTGGGCCCCCTGAAGCTCCACCAACCTCAACTCCAACTCCATATATTCACGTTCGAAGAGAAAAACAGAGAGTAAGATTCATCGCGTTTTACGATACGGAGCCGCCACCAAGCCCTAAACTCTCTCGGGAGGGCTGATTTGGAGTCTGTTTGGGGGTCCGGAGAGGGGGATTCGTCGCTGTCGTCATCATCAACCATCCTCCATCACCAATTTCATGATGCTCACTGCCGTGCGTGAGTATTTCCATCGTAGGTTGCTGGACGGTGATGGTTTGGATGAGATTTACCATGTAACCAAGTTAGTTTTGTTAGGGTTTGATCCCTAGTATCCACTATGTTCTGAGATTGATGTTGCTATGACTTTGCTATGCTTAATGCTTGTCACTAGGGCCCGAGTGCCTTGATTTCAGATCTGAACCTATTATGTTTTCATGAATATATGTGAGTTTTTGATCCTATCTTGCAAGTCTATAGTCACCTATTATGTGTTATGATCCGTTAACCCCGAAGTGACAATAATCGGGATACTTACCGGTGATGACCGTAGTTTGAGGAGTTCATGTACTCACTATGTGTTAATGCTTTGGTCCGGTACTCTATTAAAAGGAGGCCTTAATATCCCTTAGTTTCAAATAGGACGCCGCTTCCACGGGAGGGTAGGACAAAAGATGTCATGCGAGTTTTTTTTCCATAAGCACGTATGACTATATTCGGAATACATGCCTACATTACATTGATGAACTGGAGCTAGTTCTGTGTCACCCTATGTTATAACTATTACATGAGGAATAGCATCCGACATAATTATCCATCATTGATCCAATGCCTACGAGCTTTCCACATATTGCTCTTTGCTTAGTTACTTTACCGTTGCCACTATTCCAATTACTACAAAACTGCTACTGTTACTTTTGCCACTGTTACCGTTATTTCCATACTGCTTTGCTACCAAATACTTTGCTGCAGATATTAAGTTATCCTGGTGTGGTTGAATTGACAACTCAACTGCTAATACTTGAGAATATTATTTGGTTGCCCTTGTGTCGAATCAATAAATTTGGGTTGAATACTCTACCCTCAAAAACTATTGCGATCCCTGATACGTCCATTTTGCATCATGCTTTTATATCGATGTTTATTGCATTATGGGCTGTTATTACACGTTATGTCACAATACTTATGGCTATTCTCTCTTACTTTACAAGGTTTATCATGAAGAGGGAGAATGCCGGCAGCTGGGATTCTGGCTGGAAAAGGAGCAAATATTGGAAATCTATTCTGCACAGCTCCAAAAATCCTGAAAATCTTGGCCAGTGGGGGCAAATATGAGTAATTTTTGGAATCAATAAGAATTATTGAGCAAAGAAAGTACCAGTGGGGGCCCACACCCTGGCCAGGAGTATTGCGTGCCCAGTAGGGGGGGTGCGCCCCCTATCTCCTGGGCCCCCGGTTGGCCCTCCGGTGCCCATCTTCTGCTATATGAAGTCTCTTACCCAAGAAAAAAATCATAAGGAAGTTTACGGGACAAAATTCCGCCGCCGCGAGGAGGAACCTTGGCGGAACTAATCTAGGGATCCGGCGGAGCTGTTCTGCCTGGGAAACTTCCCTCCGGGAGGGGAAATCATCACCATCGTCTTCACTAACGATCCTCTCATCGGGAGGGGGTCAATGTCCATCAACATCTTCACCAGCACCATCTCCTCTCAAAACCCTAGTTCATGTCTTGTATCCACTATTGTATCAAAACCATAAATTGGTACCTGTGAGTTGCTAGTAGTGTTGATTACTCCTTGTAGTTGATGCTAATTGGTTTACTTGGTGGAAGATCATATGTTTAGATCATTAATGCATATTAATACTCCTCTGATTATGAACATGAAAATGCTTTGTGAGTAGTTACGTTTGTTTCTGAGGACATGGGTGAACTCTTGCTATTAGTAGTCATGTGAATTTGGTATTCGTTTGATATTTTGATTAGATGTATGTTGTCCCTCCTCTAGTGGTGTTATGTGAACGTCGACTACCTGAAACTTCACCATTATTTGGGCCTAGAGGAAGGAATTGGGAAGTAATAAGTAGATGATGGGTTGCTAGAGTGACAGAAGCTTAAACCGTAGTTTATGTGTTGCTTCGTAAGGGGCTGATTTGGATCCACTAGTTTCATGCTATGGTTAGGTTTACCTTAAAACTTCTTTTGTAGTTGCGGATGCTTGCAATAGGCGTTAATCATAAGTGGGATGCTTGTCCAAGAAAGGGCAGTACCCAAGCACCGGTACACCCACATATCAAAGTATCAAAGTACCGAACGCGAATCATATGAGCGTGATGAAAACTAGCTTGACGATAATTCCCATGTGTCCTCGGGAGCGCTTTTCTCATTATAAGAAATTGTCCAGGCTTGTACTTTGCTACAAAAAGGATTTGGCCACCATGATGCACTTTATTTACTTTCATTGCTTGTTACCCGTTACACATTATCTTATGACAAAACTATCTGGTACCTACAATTTCAGTGCTTGCAGAGAATACCTTACTGAAAACCGCTTGTCATTTCCTTCTGCTCCTCGTCGGGTTCGACACTCTTACTTATCGAAAGGACTATGATAGATCCCCTATACTTGTGGGTCATCAAGACTCTTTTCTGGCGCCACTGCCGGGGAGTGAAGCGCCTTTGGTGAGTGGAACTTGGTAAGTAAACATTTATATAGTGTGCCGAAATTTTCTGTCACTTGTTACTATGGAAACTAGTCCTTTGACGGGCTTGTTTGGGGAATCTTCGCCCTGACCAGTAGAGCAAAGATTTGCTCCTCAACCTACTGAACCTACTGAAAATGTTTACTTTGAGATTCCTTCGGGTATGATAGAGAAACTACTAGCTAATTCCTTTGCAGGAGATGGAACATTGCATCCCGATTTAAACCTTATCTTTGTGGATGTAGTTTGTGGATTATTTAAGCTTGCAGGTATTCCCGATGATGTTATTAAGAGGAAGGTCTTCCCTTTATCTTTGAAGGGAGATGCATTGACATGGTATAGGCTATGTGATGATACGAGGGAACTATAAACGATTGAAGTTGGAATTTCACCAGAAGTTCTATCCTATGCATCTTGTTCATCGTGATCGTAATTACATATATAATTTCTGGCCTCGCGAAGGAGAAAGCATCGCTCAAGCTTGGGGGAGGCTTAAGTCAATGTTATATTCATGCCCCAATCATGAGCTCTCAGGAGAAATGATTATTCAAAAAATTTATGCTCGGCTTTCTCTCAATGATCGCACCATGCTCGATACTTCCTGTGTTGGTTCTTATATGCTGAAGACTACTGAATTCAAGTGGGATTTATTGGAAAGAATTAAACGCAACTCTGAAGATTGGGGTTCCGACGATGGTAAGGAGTCAGGTATGACACCTAAGTTTGACTGTGTTAAATCTTTTATGGATACCGATGCTTTTCGTGGATTTAGCGCTAAATATGGTCTTGACTCTGAGATATTAGCTTCTTTCTGTGAATCTTTTGCTACTCACGTTGATCTCCCTAAGGATAAGTGGTTTAAATATAATCCTCCCATTGAAGTAAAATTAGTTGCACCTGTTATAGTTGAAGAAAAGACTATCACTTATATTGATCCTATTGTTCCTACTACTTTTATTGAGAAACCATGTTTTCCTGTTAGAATAAAGGATCATGCTAAAGCTTCAACTGTTGTCTGTAAGAGTAATACTAGAACATATACACCTCATGACCAAATTAAAGTTAAACCTAGTATTGCTATGGTTAAAGATCTCTTGGATGATAATATAGATGGGCATGTTATTTACTTCTGTGGTGAAACTGCAAATATTGCTGAACCAGATGCTAAGATACGTAGACCTGTTGTAGGCATGCCTGTTATTTCTGTTAAAATAGGAGATCATTGTTATCATGGCTTATGTGATATGGGTTCCAGTGCTAGTGCAATACCTATTTCCTTATATAACGAAATTATGCATGATATTGCACCCGCTAAGTTAGAACGTATTGATGTTACAATTAAGCTTGCCAATAAGAATACTATTAAGCCATTTGGGATTGTTAGAGATGTCGAAGTCTTGTGTGGGGAAGTTAAATATCCTGCTTATTTTCTTGTTCTTGGTTCCCCACAAGATAGCTTTTGTCCAATTATATTTGGTAGACCCTTCTTGAATACTGTTAATGCTAAGATTGATTGTGAAAAGGATGTTGTTACAATTGGCTTGGGGGATATGAAACATGAGTTTAATTTTGCTAAGTTCCGTAGATAGCCCCATGATAAAGAATTGCCTAGTAAGGATGAAATTATTGGTCTTGCTTCTATTGTCGTACCTCCTACTGATCCGTTAGAAAAATATTTGCTAGACCATGAAAATGATATGTTTATGAATGAAAGAAGGGAAATAGATGAAGTATTCCTTCAACAGGGTCCTATTCTGAAACACAACTTACCTGTTGAAATCCTAGGGGATCCCCCTCCACCCAAGGGTGATCCCGTGTTTGAGCTCAAACCTTTATCTGATAATCTTAAATATGCTTATATTGATGAAAAGAAGATATATCATGTTATTATTAGTGCTAACCTTTCAGAGCAAGAAGAGGAAAGATTATTGAAAACTCTGAAGAAGCACCGTGCTGCTATTGGATATACTCTGGATGATCTTAAGGGCATTAGTCCCACTCTATGCCCACACAAAATAAAATTAGAGAAAGATGCCAAACCAGTTAGAGATCCTCAACGACGGTTAAATCCTAAGATGAAAGAAGTGGTAAGAAAGGAGATACTAAAGCTCCTTGAGGCAGGTATAATTTATCCCGTTGTTGATAGTTATTGGGTAAGTCCTGTCCATTGCGTCCCTAAGAAGGGAGGTATTACTATTGTTCCTAATGATAAAGTTGAACTGATTCCTCAAAGAATTATTACAGGTTATAGGATGGTAATTGATTTTCGTAAATTAAATAAAGCTACTAAGAAAGATCATTACCCTTTAACTTGTATTGACCAAATGCTAGAAAGACTATCCAAACACACACATTTCTGCTTTCTAGATGGTTATTCTGGCTTCTCTCGAATACTTGTGTTAGCGGAGGATCAATCAAAAACTACTTTTACTTTCCCTTTTGGTACCTTTGCTTATAGGCATATGCCTTTTGGTTTATGTAATGCACCTGCTACCTTTCAAAGATGCATGATGGCTATAGTCTCTGACTTTTGTGAAAAGATTTGTGAGGTATTCATGGATGATTTCTCCGTTTATGGATCCTCTTTTGATGATTGCTTGAGCAACCTTGATCGAGTTTTGCAGAGATGTGAAGACACTAGTCTCATCTTGAATTGGGAAAAGTGCCACTTTATGGTTAATGAAGGCATTGTCTTGGGGCATAAATTTTTTGAAAGAGGTATTGAAGTTGATAAGGCTAAAGTTGATGCTATTGAAAAGATTCCATGTCCCAAGGACATTAAAGTGTAAGAAGTTTTCTTAGTCATGCCGGTTTTTATAGGAGGTTCATTAAGGACTTTTCTAAAATCTGTAGGCCTCTGACTAATTTATTGCAAAAAGATATTCCTTTTGTCTTTGATGATGATTGTGTAGAAGCATTTGAAATACTTAAGAAAGCTTTGATCACTGCACCTATTGTTCAGCCACCTGATTGGAATTTACCCTTTGAATTATGTGTGATGCTAGTGATTATGCTGTAGGTGCTATTCTAGGGCAAAGAGTTGACAAGAAATTAAATGTTATCCAGTATGCTAGTAAAACTCTTGATACTACCCAGAGAAATTATGCTACTACTTAAAAAGAGTTCTTAGCAGTCGTATTTGCATGTGATAAGTTCAGACCTTATATTTTAGATTCTAAAGTTACTATTCACACTGACCATGCTGCTATTAAATATCTTATGGAAAAGAAAGATGCTAAGACTAGACTTATTAGATGGGTTCTCTTGCTCCAAGAATTTGATTTCCATATTATTGATAGAAAGGGATCTAAGAACCCCGTTGTAGACAACTTGTCTAGGTTAGAGAAGTTCTTGATGACCCACAATCTATTTATGATAGCTTTCCTGATGAACATTTAGTGGTCATTAATGCTTCTCGTACTGCTCCATGGTATGCTAATTATGCTAATTACATTGTGGCTAAATTTATACCACCTAGTTTCACATACCAGCAAAAGAAAAAGTTCTTTTATGACTTAAGACATCACTTCTGCGATGACCCACACCTTTATAAAGAAGGAGTAGATGGTGTTATTAGACGTTGTGTACCTGAGCATGAACAGGAACAGATCCTATGCAAGTGTCACTCCGAACCATTTGGAGGACACCACGCTGGAGATAGAACTGCACATAAGGTATTGCAATCCGGTTTTTATTGGCCTACTCTCTTCAAAGATGCTCATAAGTTTGTCTTGTCTTGTGATGAATGTCAAAGAATTGGTAATATTAGTAGATGTCAAGAAATGCCTATGAATTATTCTCTTGTTATTGAACTATTTGATGTTTGGGGCTTTGATTATATGGGATCTTTTCCTGCCTCTAATGGATATACACATATTTTAGTTGCTGTTGATTACGTTACTAAGTGGGTAGAAGCTATTCCAACTAGTAGTGCCGATCATAACACTTCTATTAAGATGCTTAAAGAAGTTATTTTCCAAGGTTTGGAGTCCCTGGATATCTTATGACTTATGGTGGTTCACATTTTATTCATGGTGCTTTTCATAAAATGCTTGCTAAGTATGATGTTAATCATATAATTGCATCTCCTTATCACCCCCGGTCTAGCGGTCAAGTAGAATTGAGTAATAGAGAGATAAAATTAATTTTGCAAAAGACTGTCAATAGATCTAGGAAGAATTGGTCCAAGAAACTTGATGATGCATTATGGGCCTATAGAACTACATATAAAAATCATCTGGGTATGTCTCCGTATAAGATGGTTTATGGAAAAGCATGTCACTTACCTCTCGAACTTGAACATAAGGCATATTGGGCTATTAAAGAGCTCAACTATGACTTCAAACTTGCCGGTGAGAAGAGGTTATTTGATATCAGCTCACTTGATGAATGGAGAACCCAAGCATATGAGAATGCCAAGTTGTTCAAAGAAAAAGTTAAAAGATGGCATGACAAAAGAATACAAAAGCGAGAATTTTAACGTAGGTGATTATGTGTTGCTATTCAACTCTCATTTAAGACTTTTTGCAGTAAAACTTCTCTCTAAGTGGGAAGGTCCTTACGTTGTCAAGGAGGTCTATCGTTCCGGTGCCATAAAAGTCAACAACTTCGAAGGCACAAATCCGAAGGTGGTGAACGGTCAAAGAATCAAACACTATATCTCAGGTAATCCTATAAATGTTGAAACTAATATTATTGAGACCGTAATCCCAGAGGAATACATAAGGGACACTTTCCAGAACATTTCAGACTCCAAAAAGGAATATGTATGTGGTACGGTAAGTAAACCGACTCCAAAAGAATTCTAATGTCAATTTTGCTCCGTTTTGGAATATTTAAATTATTTGGAAAGCAACAAGTAATCCGGGAAGGACATGAGGCCTCCACGAGGGTGGAGGGCGCGCCCACCCTTACTGGGCGCGCCCCCTGTCTTGTGGGCACCTCGTGTGTCTCCCGGACTCCTTTTTCTTGCACGTTACTTCTTTTTGTCGGTAAAAATTCATTATATAATCTCCTAAAGGTTTTGACCACCATATCACAAAATTATCATCTGTTTTCCTTTCGAGCTGTTTTTCTGACAGATCTAGAGCATCATGACGTCACCCTCCTTCAACAATGAAGACAAGGATGCTTGGCTATTGAAGATAGAGCTGAAAAGAGAAGAACCTGAGGAGATCAACAAGGATGAAGGGATCAAGAAGGCCATGGAGGATCAAGTTTCGGCGGCAGAAGAAGAAAACATCCCTCAACCTCTACCTAACCTCTTTACTCCAACTGAGATTGAAGCTTTCAAGATGATTGAGCTAGCTCGCATACAAAACAATTATCTCACACGGGAAAATATTAGGATCATATCGTTGGACTCATGGGCATTATCCACAAGTTGGAGGAGCTTTTACGCTCGATGTGTGATTATCCGCCATCATCATCACCACCATCATCACCTCCGAGGACATAATCACTTGGGTATGGGCACTCCCCTTAGCAACTGCCAAGCTTGGGGGAGGTGCCCCGGTATCATATCACCATCACACTCCTATCTTTACTGTTTTACTTAGTTCGATCCTTTTAGTAATATCTTGATCTAGTAGAATAAAGTTTTGGTATGAATTAGTTTTGAGTTTTGTTTTGTCATCCCTTTATGTAATCAAGTGCGTGAGCTATATAATAAAGATTAGTGTTGAGTCAAGGGCTTTGCTATCTTGCTATGATCTTGAGAAAATAGAAAGAATAAAAGAGTTCATATTGATCTTATGGATAGTAATGACTTCACATGTAAAGAGTATGAGGCCTAAAAGTTGTTGAGAGTTGACAGACATAGTTTTGGTCATCGTTGCAATTAATAGGAAGTAATAAAGAAAGCGTGGTTCTCACATATAAATATACTATCTTGGACATCTTTTTTGATTGTGAGCACTCATTAAGTATGACATGCTAAAGAGTTGATGTTGGACAAGGAAGACAACGTAATGGGTTATGCTTTCTCGCATCTCAGTTAAAGTATATTGTCATGGATCATTCCAACGTGTTGATCTTGACTTTCCCCTCATGCTAGCCAAAAATTCCTTGCACCAAGTAGAGATACTACTTGTTCTTCCAAATATCCTTAAACCCAGTTTTGCCATGAGAGTCCACCATACCTACCTATGGATTGAGTAAGATCCTTCAAGTAAGTTGTCATGTTGCAAGCAATAAAAATTGATCTCTAAATATGTATGACTTATTAATGCGGAGAAAATAAGCTTTATACGACCATGTGATATGGAAATAATAAAAGAGATGGACTGCATAATAAAGGTTCATATCACAAGTGGCAATATAAAGTGACGTTCTTTTGCATTAAGATTTTTTGCATCCAACCCTAAAAGCACATGACAACCTATGCTTCCCTCTGCGGAGGGCCTATCTTTAGTTTATGTCTTTACTTTATGCAAGAGTCAAGGTGATATTCACCTTTCCCTTTTTCATTTTATCCTTTGGCAAGCACCTCGTGTTGGAAAGATCCTGATATATATATCCAATTGGATGTAAGTTAGCATGAACTATTATTATTGACGTCACCCAAAGGTGAATACGTTGGGAGGCAACATTATAAGCCCCTATCTTTCTCAGTGTCCGATTAAAACTCCATAACCATAAGTATTGCGTGAGTGTTAGCAATTGTAGAAGACTATATGATAGTTGAGTATGTGGACTTGTTGAAAAGCTTTGTTCTTGACTCTTTTGTGATGTTATGATAAATTGCAATTGGTTCAATGACTGAGATTATAGTTTGCTAGTTCTCAATGAAGTTTCTGAATCATACTTGACATTGTGAATAGATTGTTACTTAAGCATAAGAAATCATATGACAAAATCTATATATGTTGTTGTTATAAGAATTATCCTGATGCCCTCATGTACGTATTTTATTTTTATCGACACCACTATCTCTACACATGTGGGCATATTTCTCTATATCGGGTTCCGCTTGAGGACAAGCGAGGTCCAAGCTTGGGTGAGTTGATACGTCCATTTTGCATCATGCTTTTATATCGATTTTTTGCATTATGGGCTGTTATTACACATTATGTCACAATACTTATGGCTATTATCTCTTACTTTACAAGATTTATCATGAAGAGGGAGAATGCCAGCAATTGGGATTCTGGCTGGAAAAGGAGCAAATATTGGAAATCTATTCTACACAGCTCCAAAAATCCTGAAACTCCACAGAAGTCATTTTTGGAATTAATAAGAATTATTGAGCAAAGAAAGTACCAGAGGGGGCCCACACCCTGGCCAGGAGGGTGGGGGCGCGCCCTCCACTATTGGGCACACCCCCTGTCTCCTAGGCCCCCTATTTGCCCTTCGGTGCCCATCTTCTGCTATATGAAGTCTCTTACCCTGGAAAAAATCATAAGCAAGCTTACGGGACGAAACTCCGCTGCCACGAGGTGGAACCTTGGCGGAACCAATCTAGGGCTCCGGCGGAGCTGTTCTGCCGGGGAAACTTCCTCTGGGAGGGGGAAATCATCTCCATTTTCTTCACCAACGATCCTCTCATCGGGAGGGGGTCAATCTCCATCAACATCTTCACCAGCACTATCTCCTCTCAAAACGCTAGTTCATCTCTTGTATCCAATCTTGTATCAAAACCACAAATTGGTACCTGTGGGTTGCTAGTAGTGTTGATTACTCCTTGTAGTTGATGCTAATTGGTTTACTTGGTGGAAGATCATATGTTCAGATCCTTGATGCATATTAATACTCCTCTGATTATGAACATGAATATGCTTTGTGAGTAGTTACGTTTGTTCCTGAGGACATGGGTGAATTCTTGCTATTAGTAGTCATGTGAATTTGGTATTCGTTCGATATTTTGATGAGATGTATGTTGTCTCTCCTCTAGTGGTCTTATGTGAACGTCAACTACATGACACTTCACCATAATTTGGGACTACAGGAAGGCATTGGTAACTAATAAGTAGATGATGGGTTGCTAGAGTGATAGAAGCTTAAACCCTAGTTTATGCGATGCTTCGTAAGGGGCTGAGTTGGATCCACTAGTTTCATGCTATGGTTAGGTTTACCTTAATATTTCTTTTGTAGTTGGGAATGCTTGCAATAGGGGTTAATCATAAGTGGGATGCTTGTCCAAGAAAGGGCAGTACCCAAGCACCGTCCACGCACATATCAAATTATCAAAGTACCGAACACGAATCATATGAGCGTGATGAAAACTAGCTTGACGATAATTCCCATGTGTCATCTGGAGCGCTTTTCTCATGATAAGAAATTTTCTAGGCTTGTCCTTTGCTACAAAAGGGATTGGGCCACCTTGCTGCACTTTATTTACATTCATTGCTTGTTACCCGTTACAAATTATCTTATCACAAAACTATCTGTTACCTACAATTTCAGTGCTTGCAGAGAATACCTTACTAAAAAATGGCTTGTCATTTCCTTCTGCTCCTCGTTGGGTTCGACACTCTTACTTATCGAAAGGACTACGATATATCCCTTATACTTGTGGGTTATCAAGACTATTTTCTGGCGTCGTTGCCGGGGATCATAGCTCTATTCTTTGAGTCACATGGGATTTATATCTACCGGTCACTATGAGGAACTTGAAAGACGAAAGAACTAAGATTTATCCCTCAACTACGAGGGGAGGTAAGGAACTGCCATCTAGCTCTGCACTTGATTCTCCTTTTGTTATGAGTAAGCTTGCGACACCTAAACCTGCTTCTGCTATGAATTCTGATATGTCGCATGTTATTGATGATGCCACTTCTACTATGCATGATACTTATGATGAAACTACTTCTATGCTTGATACTACTGTGCCATTAGGTGAATTTCTTGATGAACAACTTGCTAGGGCTAGAGAGAATGAAATTATTGAAACTGATATTATTCATGATAGTGATGATTAAGGTTCTCCCCCTAAATATGAATTGCATGTTGTTGCTAAGGGTTATGTTATGGATGAGGAAACTGCTAGAGATTTTCTTGCTTGCAATGATAGATCTGATCTTAAGAAGTTATTAGCTAAGCTGAAACAAAAATCTCTGAATGCCAGAATGAAATATGACCCTGCTTTTGCTACTTCAGCTATCTTTGTTACTGATAAGGATTATGATTTCTCTCTCGATCCTGAGATAATTACTTTGGTTGAATCTGATCCTTTCTACGGCTATGAATCTGACACTGTTGTGGCACATCTTACTAAGTTAAATGATATAGCCACCCTGTTCACTAGTGATGAGAAATTCTCATGATGAGTGTTTATTCACTTGTCCTTGCACAAGAGGGGCGGTAATAGGGATTCCCAGTCCCGAATTCAAATTGCAAATAATTAAAGAAAACTCCCCCAGGAATGATGTCGTTATGGACGATACACTACTAGGGAAAAGCCTAGCAGTAGAACGGGTTTTTGGTGTATCAGTAGCGCGGGTGCTCACGCTACTGATACGACGCTACAACTAAAGTTTAGCAGTATTGCGGGTTGACACGTGGTACTGCTATACGTACTTAGTAGTAGCGCTTTACACGCTGGCGCTACTGCTAAGTGCTTTAGCAGTAGCGTTTTCCTGTCCAGCGCTAAAGAGCGCTACTACCATATTTTCTCAGATCTTTTTCTTTCTACGTATTTGCGATATTTTTGTACAGGTTTTATATAGTATTCTAATCATACCATAAACATGCAATATGCTCATCATATCATGCACATAATAGTTTCATCACATCATCCAACAAAAATCACATCGTCACATCATAATCACGATATAGCTATACAAGTTACATGACATGTCTCATCATACATAATGTAGTACTTCTTTAGGCGTCGGTTCGTATCCCTCTCTCGCACTAGCGTGAACCTAAACTAACTACTGGCCATTTCTCGGAAACCGGTACACCTGGGCCTGACACTCCGGCCACTCGTCGTATACTCCTGGCCTAGCACTTTCTTCACCATCGATGGTCTATGCACCTGCATCGTCACATAAGTCAATGATATGAAACATATATAGTTGAGCAATAGAAAGAGACAAACTTGGCAAAAATATAAGCAACATATCATAAACCTAAATAACAAAGTTCGTAATACCCAAAATGCCCTAACTAGAGTGATCTTTGCTAGTTGAGGACGATGGTTTAACTACATCACAAATAAAGTTTGGTCGTGCGTAACTCAAAGTTTCGTCATAGCGAAAGTATGGACTAAACAGACACATTGTCATATATCATCAATCACTCCAACATGTCGTTCCATCCATCAAAGTCAGGGAGATAGTACCTGACCGAAATTAAAGGCTTCAGGTTGAGACGCTGAGCGACTATGCGTGTTCGGACGTCTTCCCGCGACATTTTCCCTTCTTCGTAAAACATCTCTAATTTTTTTAGGACCTCCTTCATGATGATTTGGTCAAGTTCACGCTGGATGTGATAGAACTTAGCTTGATCGATGATCCAGGATATCTCCTAGGTTCTTTGCCAATTGCGGAATATGGGCATCGCCGGATCTAGGAGGACATAGAATCCATCACTAAGAGTATCACTCGGTTGCTAGATGCAGCAAAAGTCGGTCTTATGGCCGAAGGTGGGCACGCGGTTCCTAGTCTTACTAGTCTTGATCTCTCCACCTCGTAAGCCGTAGGTTAAGATAGCACTGTCGAGAATAGACCTCATGTCGGTGTAATCCTTTTTCTTCATGTTCTTCGACGAGTCCAAGTAAAGAGCGTGGGAGAATCGGTGGTAAAGAATGATAAGACGGCGCGCCCGTCGCTGCGCAAAATAAGTACACCTCAAATTAGCCTCCACGCGTGCAAACGAATGATTGAAATCGAAGGAAAGATATCTGCGGATGACTTATATGGGATGATAAGGCATGAGAATAGTCTCCTTGTCCTTATGGTGACCGTGAAATCGGCGATGTAGTTACTCTCGTATTCGCGGTGCTTTGGGTAGACTGCCAAGAAGCCCTCATGCATGAAGTACGGGTCAGCGACACAGATATAAGGTATCTGCTCAATCCTGATGATGTGGTTCATGTGCAAGGCAAAAAGGCGGACAAAAGTAAAATCCAGCCTTTTCAAGTAAAACATGTAAAAGATGTAATCAAATCGAAGGAAGAACTTCTCCGTGGGGAATGTGTCGACGTACATCCTTTGTTGCGGCATGTTAACCACGTAGAGCGGGTATCCTGGATTTTCCGAGGCGATCAGGATTTTCTCTCTCCACAACATATCATCATGAAGTCTCCTTAGATCACTGTTTTGGCCTCTACCACTGCCTCAGGTAGGATCGGATAACCGGGGATATGCCATTTTTTCGCACTGGGGATATGTATATGGTCTTGAACACGAGGCTGCGAAGGCAGATGGATCATAGAAGTATCTTTGTTGCCTTTCCTCGGTCTCTTCCTATGCTTCTGTCCTACTAGAAGCTCGTCTATAATATGTTCATCCTCTGGCAATTCAGGCAGTGACTCATGACGCTCAAACCCTGAGTACTCATACTATTGAGCCATCAATCCTCCATCGTCATAGGCGCCAGTATTGTGATACTGTAGTGTGTCATCGTCATCCTCATCGATGGCATCGATATCATACATTGCTTGTTTGACGGCGGCGACTTCATCAACGACTAATGGAGCCTCTTCTTCACCCTGTCCTCTATCACCCGGCATGACAGGTGATGCTAATTGGGTAGCTGGGGTGTTGACGTTCATACCTTGCTGAGGCTGCATGGTCGTGGTGGGTGTGCTCCCGACCGCCACCGGACGAAGTAGACTCTTTGGCCACAACAGGACCCAGCTCCTACAATCTCCAAGTCACCGCGGGGTCTCGTCATCATCTCCCCATAGTACCGGAGGAGCCAAATTCTTGTGGCCTGGTTTGACACTAGCCACAGAAACCTTGAAGACATTGGGGGGGGGGGAAGGGCTGGCTGTGGAACAATTGTTCCTTCAGCTTCACTATCGTCACCTGATACTCTCCAACGTATCTATAATTTTTGATTGTTCCATGTTGTTTTATTATCAATCTTGGATGTTTTATAATCATTTTATAGTCATTTTATATCATTTTTTGGTACTAACCTATTGACATAGTGCTAAGTGCCAGTTGTTGTTTTTTCCATGTTTTTTACATCACAAGAAATCAATATCAGACGGAGTCCAAATACCACGAAATTTTACGGAGATTTTTTATGGACCAGAAGGAAGATGTTGGGCCCTAGTTGCACCTGGGGGAGTCCTGAGGAGGGGACAACCCACATGGGCGCGCCAGGAGGCCCAAGCACGCCCTGGTGGGATGTGCCCACCTTGGGTGCCCCCCGGACCGCCTCTTTTTTTTCTAAAAATACCCCAAAAATCCAGAAACCCTAGGGGAGTCGACAAAATATTCATCCAGCCGCCACAGAGTCTAGAACCACCAGATCCAGTCTAGACACCATCATAGAGGGGTTCACCACTTCCATTGGTGCCTCTCCGATGATGCGTGAGTAGTTCTTTGTAGACATTCGGGTCCGTAGTTAGTAGCTAGATGGCTTCCTCTCTCTCGCTGAATACTCAGCACAATGGTCTCTTGGAGATCCATATGATGTAACTCTTTTTGCGGTGTGTTTGTTGGGATCCGATGAACTTAGAGTTTATGATCAGTTATATCTTTTTATATCCATGAAAGTTATTTGAGTTTCTTTGATCTCTTATATGCATGATATCTTATAGACTCATATTTCTTCTCCGATATTCAGGTTTTGTTTGGCCAACTTGATCTATTTATCTTGCAATGGGAAGAGGTGCCCGATAGTGGGTTCGATCTTACGGTGCTTGATCCCGGTGACAGAAAGGGAACCGACACGTATGTATCGTTGCTACTAAGGATAAAAAAGATGGGCTCTGTTGGGGATATGACTATTTGTGTAAGCCGCCCAGGAGGGGCCGGGTTATGCAAAGAGTACTCATCAGAGGAAGCCCAAGACCAAGCATGAAGATGGCGGTTCAATTAAGAGCTTAAGCCCATTGTAGTAAACCGCCATGATGGCATGACTTGTAACATAAGGTAGATTTAACTGGTCACCGAGCCGGACTCTGTTTGTAAGCCGGCCGGGACTCTGTAAGCCGGTGGGCGTCAACCCGTGTATATAAGGGGACGACCTGCTGGCGACTTAGGGCAAGAAACAACTCATCGAGAACCGGGCATAGCGTGTCTCGCTCCCTGGTTATCGAAACATCAATACCAACCCAACTAGACGTAGGCCTTACCTTCACCGTAAGGGGCCAAACTAGTATAAACTCTCTCGTGTCCCTTGTCCCAATTTAACCCCTTCAAGCTTCCTAGTTGTGATGGCTCCACAACTAAGTCCTTTCACGAGGACATCTGACGTGACTATTCCACGATAGTTGGTGCCCACCGTGGGGCCAACGCACGGTGGATCTGAGTTCTTGAAGGGCAACTTCGAAGGGCTCAAGGGGTATGTAGTGGGCCGGATGACCAAGAGTCGTCGCGGCAAGATCTACATCGACGACGAAGGCTGGGGTCCTGACGCCGGCTCAATTGAGTACGGATACTGGGTCCCCTTCGGCGGAATCCACGTCTTCATTGGCCGGATCGGTGAGCCGGGCCCTGAGCCGGACAACTGCACCGACCTCGTCGAGACGGCTCAGCGTGCGAGGAGGACCCGTTCTCAGCCGGCCATGAGGCGCGCCTTCGTGGGCTGCGTCCATGGAGAGCAACTTTCTGGATCTGAAGATGGGGGTGAGCCGGCCGTCCTTTCAGACGGTGATTCGTCCGCCGGCTCAACAGATTCGTTGTATCAGGTACAAGACGGTGCGCTCGGGGGCTGTTCCGATGGCATCAGTATTTCGGACCCCAATGAGTCGCAAGATGGGCCGGAATCTTCATGGCTGGAACTCAGCCCGGTTCAAATTCCACAGCAGCCGCAGCGATCACATCCGGATCAGGAGCAGCCGGGGCAGGCAGCCCTGTGTGCCCACCGTCTCAGGTGCTGATGAATCTCATGGACGAGCTTACGGCCCTATTAACCGCCATGGTTATTCCTGCAGATAAAGATGAGCATGATGCAGCAATAGCGCAAGTGCGTGAGGAGATAGCTCAGGCCAAGGAGGCTTTGGCAGCTGAGGATACTAGACTAGCTGCGGAGCGGGCGGCTCTCGACGCCCGGGCACAGCGCTTGCAGTCAGAAGCTTACCAGCTCACGATGAGCTTAAACGCATCCAATGAGGTAATAAGGAGGAGACATCAGAAAACGCAGTCTCGTTTACCTTCGAATTACGACCCCCGGGTTCTCTTTACTACACCCGGAGCCGGCCCTAGTAACCCCCCGGAGGCCGACCGGCTTATGACAGCCGGAACAGGAGGACCGGCTCAGCCTCGGGATATGGTGCCGCCTCACGTGAGCATGCCACCGCCGCGTTATGTGCCGATTCCACCGGGTCACTTTTCCAACCCCATGGAGCATTTAATCGCAACTTCAGCGCGCCTAGCGGCTCTTCCTATGGAAGGTGATGACCCGACGGCGGTGGAAACCCGGAGGGTCAGAGAGCTCCTCCAGACAGCCCTAGCTCAGCAGGAGACCTATTCTTACAGCCGGGACAGGATTCATTCAACTCCCCCTCCCTGGTAGCACCACCTCGCCAGAACCGGAGCCCGAGTTACAGCAGACGCATGGAGTCGGAAGCTTTGTCGAGCAATGCCCAACGACATAACCAGCCTGGGGGCTATAATCCGGCGCAAGACGAAATACGTCAGGAGAATGATCACCTGGAGTACCCATGACATCTGTTGAGGCGGGAGTAGCCACTAGAATCGGCGGTGTCCCTTGCCTGGTGCCGGCTCTGCGCGATGTACGTCTGCCAAAGGACTTCAAGGGACCTCGAAAGGTACCCAATTACACGGCCTACTTAGAGCCTGGGGTGTGGATCGAGAGTTATGAGATGGCCATGGAGCTGCTAGAGGTCAGTGACGCAGCAATGGCTAAATATTTCACCATGATGTTGGACGGGACAGCCCGGTCTTGGCTGAAGGGCTTATCACCCAATTTCATTGGCTCATGGGGCGAGTTAAAGGCCCGGTTCATCCAGAACTTCAAAGACACCTGTAAGCAATCTATGTCGATTGTGGACTTGACGGATTGCAAGCAAGAGGAAGGTGAATCCACCACCCATTGGGTACGCCGGGTCAAGGAGATAATTCATTCCTCCGATAAGATGGATGCTGGCTCGGCGGTTCTTATGCTGGAGAAAATTTGCCATTTTGAGCCGCCGAGGCAGAAACTGGGGCGCCTTAAACGTGACCTCACGGATATGGGTATGCTGATGGTGGCTTTAGTCAAATATGCCGATTCTGATAGTACCAAGGATCCCGCGTCTGACGATGAGAAGACAGGGAAGGGAAATAGGAACGGCAATGGAAAGGGTCAGCAGCATAACCCGGGGAATCAAGGCGGCAATAAGCGTAAGGCGGACGGTAACCCGGAGTTTGTGGCCAATGCCAACTTACGAGGTAACAATCCAAGACGTAAGGGTAAGCCGCCACGATCCGGCGGGTCAGGCCCATCTCTGGAGCAACTACTCAATGAGCCTTGCCCAAGACACGACACCTGGGAACGGCCGGCCACACATCTATGGAAGGATTGTGCGATCATGAAGGCGTTTAAAAATTCCAACACCTTCGATGGCGGTCGCGGACCCGGCGGCGGTTCCGGGGCCGTCGGCTTTCATGGCCCAGGCGGTGGCTCAAATTCTGGCTTTCAGGGACATTCAGGTGGTAACAATCAGCAGTAGTCTGGTCAAGGTGGACAACAGCGGCAACAGTCAGGTTATCAAAGTCATCCGAAGCAGTTGAGTGGTGGACAGTATCACGTGTTTACCACTAGCTTGTGCAAATGTGACCAGAAGGTTCATAAGAGGGCTGTGAATCCCGTTGAGATGGCAATTCCTCGTTATTTAAGGTGGTCAGAGCAGCCCATCATATGGAGAAGGGAGGATCATCCTCCGCTGGTCGATAACCCGGATCAGTTGGCTTTGGTAGTGGCGCCTCAGGTTGGTGGGTATAAGTTCACCAAGGTGCTCATGGATGGGGGTAGTAGCATCAACATCCTTTACAACGAGACCTTTCAGCGCATGGGGTTGACTGATAAAAATCTGAGAACATCCAACACTGTTTTAAATGGAGTTGTCCCTGTTAAGTCGGCTTACCCAGTTGGCAGGATTGAGCTGGAGGTGGCTTTTGGAGACGAACATGACTCCCAAGCTGAGAAGTTGATGTTTGAAGTGGTCAAGATCAGGAGCCCATACCACGCTCTGTTTGGACGGCCGGCTTATGCTAAGTTTATGGCCTGGCCATGTTATGTTTATTTACAGCTCAAGATGCCGGGTTACAAGGGCAGTCGTAAGGTAGCATTGGAGTGTGAAGAAGGTGACGCGGCTTATGCTGAGTCGGCCTGCGCAGCAGAGGAGCTCAAATTTTATCAAGGTAATGTTGACCCGGCGGATATGACATCCCTGAAGAAGCCAACTACAGAGCATGACCCGGCATTGAAGTTTAAGTCGGCAGCTGAGACAAAGCTTGTTGATATTATTCCGGGTGATTCTTCTAAACAGTTTAGCATCACCAGCAACTTGGATCCCAAATAGGAAAGCGCGCTCATCGAGTTCATCCGTGAGAACCGGGACAGCTTCGCATGGAAACCTTCTGACATGCCGGGTGTACCGAGGGAACTCGCTGAGCACACTCTCAATATTGATCCAAAGTATAAGTCGGTCAGGCAGTTTCTTCGCTGTTTTAATGAAGAACGACGGAAAGCTATTGGGGAAGAAGTCGCCAGGCTCTTAGCAGCCGGGTTTATCATTGAAGTTTTTCACCCCGAGTGGTTGGCTAACCCGGAGCTTGTCCTCAAGAAGAACGGCACGTGGCGGATGTGTGTGGACTACACGGACTTAAACAAGGCTTGTCCGGCTGACCCTTTTGCTCTCCCCCGTATTGAACAAATCGTTGATGCTACGAAGGGTTGTGAGCGTTTGAGTTTTTTGGATGCTTACTCCGGTTATCGTCAGATTAAGATGGCAGTTAAGGACCAGGAGAAGACGGCTTTCATCACTCCGTTTGGAGCCTTCTGCTATGTATCTATGCCATTTGGGCTCAAGAGTGCCCAGGCGACTTATCAGCAGTGTGTGCAGAACTGTTTGCATGACCAAATTGGGCGTAATGTCCATGCCTATCTGGATGACATTGTGGTGATGTCCAGTGAAAAGGAGACTTTGATATATGACTTAAAGGAGACCTTTGGTAATCTCCGGGTTTACAAGATGATGCTTAACTCGGCCAAATGTGTGTTTGGCGTTCCTGCAGGCAAGCTCTTGGGTTTTCTGGTGTCCAACAGAGGCATCGAAGCTAACCCGGAGAAGATTAAGGCGATTACCTCCCTGGCTAAACCGGCGTGCATCAATGATGTTCAGCGACTGGCGGGTCGCGTTGCCGCCTTAAGTCGATTCATAAGTCGGCTCGGTGAGAAAGCCCTCCCATAGTATCAGATGATGAAGAAAACTGACACTTTTGTTTGGAGTGAGGCCGCTGATGCTGCTTTTGAAGACTTAAAGAGACAATTGTCTGAGCCGCTGGTTCTTGCGGCTCCAATTGACAAAGAGCCTTTGCTGTTATATGTGGCTGCCAATTCACGAGCCGTCAGCGTTGCCATCGTGGTGGAGCGTAAGGAAGCCAGTAAGGAGCATCCGGTTCAACGGCCGGTTTACTACATCAATGACGTGCTCATTGAATCCAAGCAAAGGTACCCGCATTGGCAAAAGCTTGTTTATGGGGTGTTCATGGCAAACCAGAAGTTGAAGCAGTATTTTCAAAGCCATCCTATAACTGTGGTAAGTTCTGCCCCTTTGGGAGACATCATTCCGAACAGAGAGGCCACAGGACGAGTCACCAAGTGGGCTATTGAGCTTGGACCTCATGGCTTGAAATACATGCCCCGGACAGCTATTAAGTCTCAGGCCTTGGTGGACTTCATCAATGATTGGACAGAGCTGCAGGCACCCGAGGAGAAGCCGGATAACACATACTGGACTATTCACTTTGACGGGTCCAGGCAGCTAGAAGGCTCGGGGGCTGGAGTGGTGTTAACTTCCCCTCGAGGTGACAAATTTTCTTATGTACTCCGGTTTATGTTTCCATGTACTAACAATGCAGCTGAATATGAGGCATTACTCCATGGTCTCTCGATGGCTAAGGAGATGAACTTAAGCCGGGTACGATGCTTGGGCGACTCAGATTTGTTGGCTCAACAAGTGTCAGGCAAGTGGGATTCGAAACACCCCCTCATGGCGGCTTATCGTCATGAGGTAGATGCTGTGGCTAGTCACTTCACGGGTTATCAAGTGGAGCACATTGATCGGAGGAAGAATGAGGCGGTTGATGCTTTAAGCCGGTTGGGATACCAACGTAAGCCGGTGCCGCCCAACACCTTTCTTGATGTGTTACATAACCCTTCTGTCAAGGTGCCTACCGAAGAAGACTTAGCAGTGCCAGACCCGGAGGCACAACTGGTAGCGGCTCTTCATGTTATCCCGGTTTGGACAGTGCCTTACTTGGCTTATATGACCCGGGGTGAATTACCGGAGGATGAGACATTGGCAAGACAAATCGTTAGGTGCTCCAAATCCATGACGATTGTTAACGGCGAGTTGCATCACCTCAGCGACACCGGCGCGTCTCAACGCTCTATGTCACCTGCAGAAGGCCAAGAAATACTTCATGAGATCCATGAAGGAGATTGTGGCCATCATGTCGGGTCAAAATCCCTCGTAGCCAAGGCTTTTCATCATGGTTTCTATTGGTTGACGGCTCATGCTGATGCAGAGGACCTGGTCAGTAAATGTGATGGGTGTCAAAAGTTCTCATGACGAGCTCATGTGCCGGCTCAAGAATTAAGGATGATCCCAATCACCTGGCCGTTTGCAGTTTGGGGGCTTGACATGGTCGGACCTTTCAAAAGGTCGAAAGACAAAAAGACACATCTACTGGTGGCAGTGGACAAGTATACCAAGTGGGTTGAGGCAGAGCTAGTCAGTAAGTGTGATGCAGCCACGATGGTTCAGTTCTTGAAAAAGGTGATCTTTTGTTTTGGCTTTCCACATAGCATTATAACTGATAATGGCACTAATCTTTCTAAGTGTGCCATGGAAGAGTTCTGTCAAAGAGAACATATCCGGCTTGATGTTTCGGCTGTTGCTCATCCTCAATCCAATGGACAAGCAGAGAGAGCTAATCAAGAGATCTTTAAAGGTATCAAGCCCCGGCTCTTGGTCCCTTTACCGCGGACTCCGAGTTGTTGGGTGGAGGAGTTACCCTCCGTGTTATGGAGCATCAACACTACGCCTAACAGATCTACGGGATACACAACTTTCTTCATGGTTTATGGAGCAGAGGCGGTCCTGCCAAGTGACATCCGGCATGACTCACCCCGAGTGGCGGCTTACGTTGAGGTGGATAACGAAAAGGCTCGTCAGGACGCACTTGACTTGTTGGATGAGGAGCGAGACTTGGCAATAGCCCGCTCAGCGATTTACCAACAAGACCTGCGCCGCTATCACAGCCGCCGGGTCAGGAGCAGAACCTTTCAGGAAGGCAACTTGGTGCTTCGGCTCATCGAGGATCAGTCTGTTATGCACTAGTTGTCCCCACCTTGGGAAGGGCCCTTTGTGGTCAGCAAGAATCTGCATAGCAGGTCATATTATTTCATCGATATTCAAGAGCACAAGGACTCATTTAAATCGTAGGAAGAGACCCGCCGGCCGTGGAACGTAGCTCATCTCCGGCCTTACTATACTTAAGTTACTTTTTTAAGATACTTTTTATAATGTACATATTATATAAAGCAATAAAGGAGGACCTCTGTCCTTTTTTCCCATATAGAAATGTTTCATGTTTTCTTTATCAGGTGATGGACACTGCCAACAGGGGACGGATCATATTTGAATTTGGCTTTCCCTTTGGTCCGGCTTATGATCATATCTGAATCTAGCCATGGTCACTTGGGGGCTTGCTATTCAAACATAGGTCGTATTCAAACCAAAGAGGACATAGCTGTCGATACCCACTTGATCGGCATATTTCCAAACCCACTTGGGGGCTTCCTGATCAAATTTGAATCATGGCTTAACCCCTTTGGGTCTGACGTAGATCGTATTCGAATCAACGTCATTAAACAACTCTTATGTTCACTTGGGGGCTTCCTATTCAAACATAGGTCGTATTCGAACCAAAGAGAACATAGCTGTCAATACCCACTTGATCGGCATCGCCAAAGCCACTGGGGGCTATATGATCGTATCCGAATCTTAGCTTAACCCCTTTGGAACGGTTCTCTGATCGTACTCGAATCAGGAGCCTGTGAACATTTGCAAGTAAGATTATTTTTCACTATTATTGAAACCTTCTTGAGGAGAGGGTTCTTGATCCTTCCGGTTTATATTAGTTACCTCAGGTTCTAAAAGGTGCCAAGTAAAGATTTATATAAGCTGGAGAGGTTAGCAAAAGGGGTCGCAGGTATGCTATTATGGTTATGTTTTAACTAATCATGAACTGGCTTATACATGTGATTTTTTGATCATGTACGGGTTATCAATATTCTATAACTCACTGACACAGTGAGACGTCCAAGAAACCTTGCCTATTTTATATGCAGGTTAAAACGGAGCAAGGTAAAATATCAAGGAAACACTTGATTAACATAAGCAAGATGAATTTAGTGCTGGCGGTTTAACAAAAGCCTTAAGTACCATGAGGCATGACAGACATTAAGGAGTTTTCTCTATCCTATTACAAGACTCCCCGAGTCTAAACAAGTGAAGCATTGTTCTTTGCAAGGTTATAACCCGGCTGGTGGCTCATTCCTCCATCTGACTTGATGACTCCGGGTTATCCTTCCCCGCCTCTCCTTTGGTTGTTTTGTCCTGGAAGGTGGACGAGGCCCAGTCAATGCCGCTCAAAGCTTCAAATTCAGCTTCATCATCTATTAAACGGGCCAGGTCCACTTCAGGGGCAAAGGTATGCTTACACGTTGGAGCGATCATGCTGACTTGGTCATATGGGACATTTGGGATTCTCTGGTTCTCGCTATCATAACCCGGCGAATACTTGGTGAGATCAGTATCCTCTCCAATGAGAGTCGCCAGGGGGCGTACGACTTTAACACAGGCTGTGAAGTCCTGTTCGCCAAAAGCAGTGTCGTCCTCCTTAAGACTTGGATATCCAAGAGAGAGTTCAGCAAGGTCAAATTCTGGCACTCATGCTTTTGCCCGACTCAACGCAGCCATGGCTCCGGCTCTCGCGGATGCCCGCCTAAAGTCTTGAATGCGTTGAGGTAGCACCGACAAATGTCTCAACACGTTTTGCAGGAGCCGGGGAGAGGTATTTGATAAGGCCACAGCGGTCAACGCACGCTGTGACCCGGAGTACAGCTGCTCTACCAAGGTATACACTGCCTTAAGCTTGACTAGCATATTTGCCTTCAGATTGGTACTCCTGGGGCCTACATATTCACAGTTATAACAGTAAGCCGGAGGCAACTATTACGATAAATCTTGAAGGATTACAATATTTATGGGCAGCTTACCAAAGATAGCTGAGACCATTTGGGATATGTGCCGCTTTAAGTCGGATAGCTCATTTGTTGCCTCGGCAAGAGATGCCTCCGCTGTTTCAGCCCGAGTCACCAGTGAAGCTCTCTCATCAACCCAAGCCTTCTTTTCCGATTCAAAATTTTTCTTCAGCTTCTCTTGTTCAGAGACACTGAATTCAAACTTGGAATTGGCTTTCTGAGCTTCGAGATCTTGGGTTTTCAACTGGCTCTTCAGATCAGCAATCTCCGCCTCAAATTGACCTATGGTGGCCTGCATTGACATCAGGTTATGGTAAGAATCTTGGTAAGATAAAATTTAAGTCCCAAGCACTTTACAAGTAAAGATACTTGGCACTTGGGGGCTAATGTATGTTTAAAGAAGTTTTACTCTATTTTACCAAGTCACACATATTAAGTCTCAAGCACTTTACAAGTAAAGGTACTTGACACTTGGGGGCTAATGTGTAACCCAAAATCAAAGTTTCATGCTACCTCCGGGTTAAACATATTCAATTTAAACCGGACAAAACTAATAGCAAGCAGATTATTAAGTCTACAGCATATTTATTCATAAGCAATAGACTTGGGGGTTGGTACAGTAAGTAAGATTCAGAGTAAAAGCTTAAATTTTACCTCAGATTTATGTTGTATTTGCTTCACCATGTCAATTTCCAGGTCACGACTACTGTGTACTTGGTTCAGATAGCCTGAGTCTATATCACCAATACTTAGGTGAGAGTAGTCAGTGATGTCTTGTTTGGACTTCCGACGCTGGGCAAACTCCTCCTTGGTGGTGCGTTGGGCAAGGGCAGTAGGCCGGCCCGGTTCAATGTATTGGCTCTTCACAATTTCAACCTCTGGGTCAGCCGTCTTGGCCGGGCTAGGAGTTTCCGGGTCATCCGAGTTGTAAATCACGTCTTCTGCAGGTGGGTCAGAAGTTGGCTCCGGAATGTCAGAAGTCGGTTCAGGCGGTGGCTGATGAGTGGAGCTGTCTGGAACAGATGAGTCAAGCACCGGTTCAGTAACCACCGGGTCTTGGGACAGCTTATTCTTCTTTGCCCTCTTGGTGGGCTTTACTTGCAAGCTGTCAATCAAAGTGGAAGGATAAGTATCAAAGTATAAGTATGGATAAACTCAAAGTAAGAAAGGTTATATTACCCGGGAGCCGTTTTGAAAGCCGGCATGTTCGATTGCATCGACTCATCAGAAGAAGGGGAGGTATCCTTATAGTTGGAGTGAGATGAATTGAGAGGTTGGCGAATCAAACCCATCAAGGGTAAAACAAAATGTAAGTCGGAGATAACCTCGGTCCGACGCTTCCTGGTTACATTGGGTAAGCCGAAGGAAAGCTCTGCGTCCTGGTTGGCCCGAGTCTGCCGCCGATTTTCAAGCTGCTGTTGCTTCAAAAGAAATTGAGGATCTTGGTAAGCGAGAGGGTGTGAAAACCTCACTTTCCAGGTCACCCTTCGGATTCTTTGTGTTGGCAAAGGCTCTAAGTCGGAGGAAATTATAGTTACCTCTTCGCCAGCTGCTTGACTGTTCCCAGTATCCTCCTGAAAGGATTAAATGTCAGTAAGGTAATGGCAAAGGAGTTAAAGAAAATCAAAAAGATTACCTCTTCCTCATCTGAAGAAGAGTCTTCCAATTTAAGCATATCAGAGGCGCTGGGTTTCTTCTTTTTACAGGTACCCGTCCTGGCAGCTTTCCTTTCGGTTTCCTTGGCCGCCCGGGCCAGCTTTGCAGCCTCATGGTCATACTTGACCTTCCAGAAGTTGTCATCGGCCTGTGGGAAAAGACAAAGAATCATAAGTACCGGAAGGTAACATATTAAAGAGTATTTGTGAAGACTAGTAACTTACTGCAGGAGCCGGATTCTTCTTGCAGAAGGGAAGAAAACTGAAAGTATTACTGGTTACAGTGCCCTCCTTCAATAGCGATTGGACTGGAGCATCTACCACATCATCTGGTAAGTCCTCAGGACTATGACGCATTGAGTCGTCCTTTTCGCCTGTGTAAGTACACATTAAGCCGGAGCGGCGGCTTAATGGTAGTATCCGCCAGGTGACCCAGACCCAGACCAAATCAATGCCAGTTAACCCGTTGCCTAAGAGGTCTTTCTGATGGTGGGGTTAAGAGGCAGGCGCTCAACAGCAGTTAACTTGTCCGCTAGATGATGATTGGACTCAAGACGCAGGGCGCGAAAGCCGGGCAGAGGCTTATCGTTAGCCGGAGAGGTGTCTTGACAGTAGAACCACGTCTGGTTCCAGTCTTTTGGGTGACTTGGCAGCTCAGGTAAGGAAAAAGGCAGTCTCTCCGCCGCTGGATTGAGATGCCGCCAAGCTCAAGACTAAGCCCGTTGGCGTGTTCATTCTACCGGTTCAAGTAAAAAAGCTCCCTGAACAGCAGCAGACTTGGTTCCTCTCCTAAGTATACCTCGCAGAAAACTTGGAAATTACACAGATTGGACACGGAATTGGGTCCAATGTCTTGAGGCCTCAGGTCAAAGAAATCCAGAACTTCGCTGAAGAGTTTTGAGCCGGGAGGGGCAAATCCCCGGTTCATATGGTCCGTGAAAACTACTACCTCTCTGTCTTTGGGTTGAGGTATCTCCTCAGATGGGTGAGGGGCACGATAGAACATGACCTCCTTTTTTTGCAGATGGCCAGATGTTACAAACTCGGCAAGTTTGCTTTTGGTTACTGTGGATGGAACCCAGTTGCAAGTCACAGGGGCCTTAGCCGCCTTAGGAGCCATAATGGCAGTGGCCTACGACAAAGTAAAAAGTTCCGGTTCAAATTTAACCCGGGAGAAATATTCAAATTTATTTAAAATAGCGGCTTAAGCAAGGGGCCTAATGATATAAGGGTGATTGTGCAATAAAGTTTAAGCCGCTATCAGGATCAACAGTCATTCAAGGATTTTTCAACTGGACACCTAGACAGTGGTGATAAAGTAAGTTTTCCAGAAGAAGCTTTCCGAGTGATAGAAACAAGTTTCACGGAAAACAACCTTTAATATGGATCAAACTTTTGTTCCAAAAGGAGAAAATTTCTAGACCTAAAAACAGGGCAGAGAAGTTCATGCATTCAAAGGAGGTTTCCAAACAAGAAAAATGAGATCTATTTCTATACAAGATCAACACAAACAACTACCACAGCAGTTCTGCACAGTTTTTACGGTCTAAACAGGTTGTGGAAGTGCGGACTAGCAAGGGTTTGCGTTGGGCGGTGATGAACCCGACGAACTTGGCAGAGCATCAAGATAGATCTAAGAAAAGAGAAGAAAGGAACTCACGGATGAAGATGAACTGCGGAGGGTCGCCGTCGATCTCTGGTCAAAAGTTAGGTCGATGCAGCAGCCTGAGTCGACGAAGACGAGGGGGTCGAGGGTGACGGCGGCGGAGCTTGAGCGGCAGAGAGGAGAGGAAGAAGACGACTGAAAGGGTAAAAAGGAAAAGACTCAAGTCGTGGCTATTTATAGGGAGGAGATAACTGAGGCTGCGCGGGAAACGAGGAGATAACAATTATTATCCAACGGCCCTGACGCCTCGATTTTCGGAGCGGTCAGTAAAGAAGAGATTCGTTGAAGGATTCGGTGGAATAAAAAATGAGTTAAAGGAAGAATGACGTCACGCCGAGTTAAGACGGATCCAGAAGATGACGTCATGGCAGGTTAACAAAAACCCTCTATATACTCAGAAGACTGAAGATTTAATTCTTTAAAAATATTTTTTAGATTGACATGAACAGGTTCAAATCAATTTGGGGCCTGATGTTGGGGATATGACTATTTGTGTAAGCCGCCCAGGAGGGGCCGGGTTACGCAAAGAGTACTCATCAGAGGAAGCCCAAGACCAGGCATGAAGATGGCGGTTCAATTAAGAGCTTAAGGCCCACGGGCGGCTTAAGCCCATTGTAGTAAACCGCCATGATGGCATGACTTGTAACGTAAGGTAGATTTAACTGGTCACCGAGCCGGACTCTGTTTATAAGCCGGCCGGGACTCTGTAAGCCGGTGGGCGTCAACCCGTGTATATAAGGGGACGACCTGCTGGCGACTTAGGGCAAGAAACAACTCATCGAGAACCGGGCATAGCATGTCTCGCTCCCTGGTTATCGAAACATCAATACCAACCCAACTAGACGTAGGCCTTACCTTCACCGTGAGGGGCCGAACTAGTATAAACTCTCTCGTGTCCCTTGTCCCAATTTTACCCCTTCATGCTTCCTAGTTGCGATGGCTCCACAACTAAGTCCTTTCACGAGGACATCTGATGTGACTATTCCACGACAGGATCTATATCTACGCAATAGATAGACAGATCTTGTCTACATCATGTCATCGTTCTTATTGCATTACTCTTTTTTCCATGAACTTAATACACTAGATGCATGCTGGATAGCGGTCGATGTGTGGAGTAATAGTAGTAGATGCAGGCAGTAGTCGGTCTACTAATCTTGGATGTGATGCCTATATAATGATCATTGCCTAGATATTGTCATAATTATTTGAAGTTCTATCAATCGCCCAACATTAATTTGTTTACCCACCGTTTGCTATCTTTCTTGAGAGAAGCCACTAGTGAAATCTACGTCCCCGGGTCTTCTTCCTCATATATTTGCCTTTGCGATCTACTTTCCTTGCTTGTATTTTCAAATCTATTAAACCAAAAATACAAAAATACCTTGTAGCAATTTATTCTTATTTATTTTGTTTGGCATTCGATCTATCAATCTACTACAATTTCCTCACGTCTGTTATGCCTATCTTGAGGCGCCATACACCGAAAGGGATTGACAACCCCTTTAACACGTCGGGTTGCGAGGTGTTGTTATTTGTGTGCAGGGGATGTTTACGTTGTGTTGCTTGGTTCTCCTACTGGTTCGATAATCTTGGTTTCATATCCGAGGGAAATACCTACCGCCGCTGTGCTACATCGTTCCTTCCTCTTTGGGGAAATACCGACGTAGCTTCAAGCGACATCATCTCCTTCCCCATGTTCACCTTCTGGCCACAAATAGTGTACAGTATGGTGCACGGGGTTGCGTCGGACTGTAAAGAAATGTCTGCGACATGAGACATCCGAAAGGCCACCGAAATGGGAGATTATACATATACTGAAGATGGCCGGTGTGACAGGTACCGTGAAGGCGTCGAGCTCAACCAAATATTAAGCACCACCGGGAACGTCTGAGACGGAGGATGGGCTGCTTTGAGCAGGTGCAGGAGTAGGTGCGAGAGCTAGTGCTGGAGCAGGTGCGGGAGCAGGTGCTGGTGCTATGCTAGCCGAGCTGCTCCCCAAGAAGTTGGAAAGGGGAAAGTCCGTTGCATCCTCAGTTGGATTTTGCTTGCTCCAACTGACGATAGTCGGAACCAAGAAACTATACGAACCTGCAATCTCCACTTTTGGGGCAACCACCGCCGCTTTGACTGTCTCAGCTGATTTCTTCTCAACCACAGTTGCAACCTTCTTGTCGATGTTTTCTTCATTTAACCTCCGTCTTTCCTTTCTCTCCTCCGTGGTCTTTGACGTCGTGCATGCATCCATACGACGGCCGAGTGTCCCACTTGGGCCTCACCAATGCCTCAGATGGCGAGTCGCTTTCGGCCGCAATCCTATGTTGCTCTTTATGCAAAAGGAACAAGGGTCATTTACAAATATGACTAAATTTGTAGTCGAATATATCAGAAGCTAAAATTACCAGCAGTCTCGTGAACTCCGCCGTGATCGTGTCCGTCTCGAAAAGCTTCTTGACTGGGTCCCAATGGTACTGGGTCCCAAGGGATCTGGGATGCGCAGACTTTCGCGTTCCGCATCCTCCTTGGCCCATATGGACCTCTTCCGCGTGTAACCACATATTTCGAGGTGGTGGCACCCCATGTTCCTCCGTTGAAGCCCCTTCATGTACATCAACTTTTCTTTGGCAGCTTCGGCAACGCAAGCCTCCTTGCGTATTTCAAACTGCTCTTCCGTAATTGTATGGTTATCCTTTACAATCTCGGAGTAGGGTTCCTTTTTGTCGATAATCCTTGCTTTCACCTTACTATCCAGGTGGACAATGCGTCGCTAAACTTGCTCCTGGCGCGTCTGTTTATCTTCTTCATTGTCGGATCTTTATCTGGATCAGTATATTTGATTTCATCCCGGCCCAGGAACAAGAATACCTAGTGCAGCTTCGTTAGGAGGGAGTGCTTCATATTTTCTATCTTCTTTAGTTTTTCATTGTTGATGGTGGCGGTTGTCTGTTTGATGCAGCCTATTTGATTGACGTAGAACGTATGCGCTTCCTCAGGCTGTGTTGGCTCGAAATTGTCGGTGCCCACCTCCGTGACCACCAGTATAGTAGTGATGAGCTGGTTTGAGAGTCGACGTCTCCTCTTCGGTTTCGGTTCTTTACCGGCTTCGCCAGTCTTGGTACCGGTCTGGGTCTGAACGCCAGTCTTAGCATTGGTCTCGATGTCGGTCTCAGTCTCGGATGTGATAGGTGGGTCCTACAACAACCGTTGCTTGTCGGGAAGGTTCAAATAAGCGTTTGCCGCCTCGTAGATGTTGCAATCACCAGAACCCTGTCCTTCATCATTCCTAACCATGTTTCCTATGATTAAATCTAGTTAATTAATTCTAGACCTAATAAAATTAATAATGACATAAAAAAGGCCTATGTTTTGCAGGAACGTTGATTCCTTCTTGGTGCGGCAAATCTCGGGCACTTGAGATGTCCTAGTTTGTAGCACAAGTCAAGCCGAAATTCACGGCAAATTTTGGCATGCCCTTTGCTAAAAAGTGGACAAATGGAGCTCCTGAAATTTGCCGGAACAGAAATGAATCAACATTCCAGTAAAACATAGGCCACTCAGCTTCATTCCCTGGAAACAACAAAAGCCCGCTTGGGCACAATCGAACCACTTCAATTTTGCATATAACAGGACCACTTAAGAACATGCACAGAGCAACTACAACAGTACATAAACATGAGCAAACACTATCGAGGAATTTGCATATAACATGACCACTTCAAATTTGCATCTCGTAGTGTTTTAAACTTCAAGAAAATCTACAAAAATTTCAAACTAGAAACCCAACTACCCTAATTAACATCTAGTTAAACCCTACTGCCCTAACCCTACTGCCCTAGTACTTAAGCATCAACAAGTACTAACTAATTAGATGAACACTAGCTAGCTACTTAAGCATTTACAATTTTTTCTTAAAATATCAGTTAACTACTAATTTCATTCATTTAGGTCATTCATTTAACTTCACCTAATTAACCTAGTAAAACCCTACTTCCCTAACAAAAAATATCTAATTAACATCTACTAGTACCACTACTTCCCTAACCTAATTAACATCTACTAGCACCACTATATATACTACTAGCAACACTGCTGCAACATTTTCTTCATTTTTTTCTACTAAAAAAACAACTATGAAAACAAAAACCATAATTAAACCCTACTGCCCTAACTAAATTTTTGCTCTAAACAATACTGCCCTAGTTAAACCCTAGTGCCCTAACTAAATATTTTCCCTAACCTAGCCAACCTAGCTTACCTAGCTAGTTAACCTAATGAAACTAATTAAACTAGCTAGTAAACCTAGTTAGTTAACCTAGCTAGATAACCTAGTTACAACCAAATAAACCTACCTAGTTAACCTAATTAACTTAGCTAATTCCTAGGGTTCATAACTAAATTCACCTAAGTTAATTAACCTAGAGAGGAGGGTGGGGCTTACAAAGAAGAGGGCGTCGAGGGAGGCAGGGGCGGTGAGGAACAGACGAGGGTGGTTTTGGGGGCGCGCGGCTCCAGTGCCGGCGATGGCGCACGGCTCCGGTGGAGGCTCTAGTGACGGTGACCGAGGCAGGGCGACGAGGGAGCAGGGTCGGCGATGAGTAGATGAGGGTGGCTCCGAGGGCGCGCGGCTCCGGTGGCGGCGATGGCGCGTGGCTCCGGTGGCGGCAACGGAGGCAGGGCGGTGAGGGAGAGGTTGGGGAGACACGAGAAGAATGGGGAATTGGGAGAAAGAGGGACGCCCACGCAGGGGCAAGTCAAACTTAGTAGTAGCACTTTTAGCCCACAGGGCTATAGCTCATTTTCTATAGCGCTTTTCGGAAACACGTGCTACTTCTATAGATAAGTTAGCCACAATGCTTGTTTGCAAAAACACGCTACAGATAAAGTAGCTATAGCGCTTTCGTCAAAATGCGTTGTTGTTATTGCTTTCATTTTTTCTTTTTCTTTAATTTTCCTTTTCTTTTTTCCTTTCCTTTTTTCTTTTCTTGTCCTTTTCTTAGATGCAGCACTATCGCCTTAAAACGTGTTGCTACTATTTTGTTAGCAGTAGCACGGTTTGTAGAAGGGCGCTACTACTATACCAATCATGGGAGCAACGGTTAGAATAGTCATAGTAGCTGCGCGTTTTATGGGTAAGCGCTACTGCTATTTGGGTAGCAGTAGTGTTCTGCTTCGTCATGCGCTACTGTTACTTAGCAGTAGCGCTTTGTTTTAACAAGCGCTACTAATAAGTCTCTGTGTATAAGATTTTCCCGAGTAGTGATACCCGTGGATTCGGCTAGCCGTGAAATGTGTTTGTTAGTGGAGGGGGAGTAAACCTTTACTTTTATTGCTTGGGAACCACCACTAATGTGTTTCGCATGGAAGATATCAATAACTAATGGTCGCGAAGTGAACAGGAAGGCTGCATTTCTCAAAATTTCATTTATCTATGTTTTAAAAATCTGAGCTCTGGCACCGCTGCAAATCCCTGCTTCCCTCTGCGAAGGGACTATCTATTTACTTTTATGTTGAGTCATCACCTTCTCAAATAAGCTCCAGATCTAAGAGCACTATTTTCATCCTCATGAATTGTGTATAGTTAATGTTGGGTGCATCATGACTGGATCTTTTCTACCATGAATTACAATGTTTAGTTGCTGCTTGAACTTTGGACGTGCTCTGCATTTATGTTTTGCGGACTCATAAAGGGATAGAGAGATACCACTGTTTTCATATTATATCATGGTTGTTTTGACAAAATGTTGTCATTTGAGATATCTTCTTATTGCTCACTTGTTGATTATGCCACTGATATGAGTTAATATAATTCTTAAGAGCTATTGTCGACATGGTTAGTCATAATCCTTGCTGAAAACCTGCGTGCTACTTAAGCTTATTTATGTAAACAACAGCAAAAGAGTTAGTAAAAGATTATCTTTTTCACTTTCAGTTTATCAACTGAATTGCTTGAGGACAAGCAAAGGTTTAAGGTTGGGAGAGTTGATACGTCTCCGTCGTATCTACTTCTCCTAATGCTTTTGCTCTTGTTTTGGACTCTAATTTGCCTGATTTGAATGAAACTAACCCGGACTGACACTGTTTACAGTAGAACTACCATGGTGTTGTTTTTGTGCAGAAATAAAAGTTCTTGGAATGGAATGAAACTTTTTGGGAATTTTTACGGAATAAAAGAAAAATAATGGAACCAAGAACCACCGGAAGGGGGCCTTGGGTGGGCACAACCCACCTCGGCGCCCCTCCTGGCGTGCGCAGGTGGGTTGTGCCCACCTGGTGGACCCGCTAACCCTATCTCCGATGCTATAAAATCCTATTTTCGGAGGAAAAATCAAGGTGGAATAATTATCGCATTTCACAAGACAAATCCGCCACCACATCCTGTTCTTCATCAGGAGGCCTGATCTGGAGTCCGTTTGGGGCTCCGTTGAGGGGAATCTTTGATCTTCATCATCACCAACCCTTCTCCATCTCCAATTCCATGATGCTCCCTATCCGGAGTGAGTAATTCCTTTGTAGGCTCGCTGGTTGATGAGGGAGTTGGATGAGATTCATCATGTAATCGAGTTAGTTTTGTTACGGCTTGATCCCTAGTATCCATTATGTTCCGAGATTCATGGTGCTATGACTTTTCCATGCTTAATGCTTGTCACTTTGGGACCGAGTGCCATGATTTCAGTTCTGAACCATTTATGTTTTCAGCATTATATCTAAGTTCTAGATCTGATCTTCCAAGTTATATGCACCTGCTACGTATTATGATCCGTAAACCCTGGAGTGACAGTATTCAAGATACTTTCCGGTGATGACCATAGTTTGACGAGTTCATGTATTGACTATGTGTTCAAGCTTTGTTTCGTCTCTCTATTAAAAGGAGGCCTTAATATGCCTTAGTTTCCTTATGGATCCCGCTGCCACGGGAGGGTAGGATAAAAGATGTCATGCAAGTTCTTTCCATAAGCACGTATGATTATTTACGGAATACATGCCTACATTATATTTATGAACTAGAGCTAGTTTTGTATCGCCCTAGGTTATGACTGTTTTATGATGAATATCATCCAACGAATTCAACGATCCAATGCAAACAAGTTTTTCACATATTGTTCTTGCTAAGTTACTGCTGTTATTGCTACTGTCATAACTGCTACAAAATCATTGCTATCACTTTTACCATTACTATACTATTACCACTGCCATCCAAACTATCATATTACTGTGCTACTAATTTCCTTGCTATAGATAATTAATCTCTAGGTGTGGATGAATTGGCAACTCAGCTGCTAATACCTTCAAATATTATTTGGATCCCGTTGTGTCGAATCTATAAATAGGGTTGTATACTCCACCCTCGAAAACTATGGCAATCCCCTATACTTGTGTGTTATCAGTACCAGCATCGGCTGGTGATGTTGTAGTAGAGTTCTTCGGAGTCACCGAGTAGCGCATCCATGCTTGACTGGTTTCTCCAATTGGAGTAGCCACCACTGCTCGGTCCTGGTGCAGGACCGAGGAGATCATCATCAAACTAAGAACCATCCCTACTGCCACAACTTTTGACATTGTCCTTCACAATAATATAGTGAACAGACTATCAAGAACTAGACTGACGTAACAGACTACTGTTTTAGTTGCTACGGTAACAAGATGACACATATATACAAATCAATTGGACCTATTTAGGGATAATATCATTGTATATCTAAATATTTTATTTTTGACATAGAATATCAATACATATAAAATTTATTTATACTGGCAATCCAACACAATTAGTATTAAAATTATGACGTGGGAGCTGGCATGCAAAATCTACTAGGTTATGCCCATATAGTATGCATTGAACGCCACAATTAATTATTACCTATATTTTATTTCTATTATATGGCTCATAATCAACTTCGTGGCCCCTTTTCCTCAACTAAATCCAATTCAGACTGACTAGGTAGGATTTGCTAAGTACTTCCATATAGTGTCTAATAACATAAAAGTAAGAAACTAATCTTCCAGACTACTAGAGATTTGTTCCTTTCTAGCCCGCATAATATTACTTTTATTAAAATACTACATACGAAGACGCTCATGGATACGCACACACACACTCACCCTACCCCTATGAGCATGCCCTAGAGACTGAGCTAGCACATCATCTTAGGTTGACGAAGTCACCACAGAAGCCTTCGTAGCTGACGGGAACGTCTCCTCCCACTGATCGCACATCACCGAAATGCCTGGAATAAATCCAGGAAAATGCGAGCACCAGTTCAAGTTTAGGACTTGAACACTTGTGGGCTGGGGATAGCATCGTCCTCCTAACCATCCAAGCATAGGTTAGTTCACTCCTGCATATTGCTTTTCAGACCATATACTTACAAGACTACTAGTACCAGTAGTTTGGAAAGGTAAGACAACACACACGAGTCCATCTAGCTCGTCACCGCAAAAATACACTACCATGGATCCTCTCTCGTCTCCCTACAAGAAGGTAATCCATGGTACTCACACTTTCTTGATATTTTTTAGTAACCATTGAATTGGTCTAAGTACATTATAAGTCTCCAAGTAGTCATTTGCCGTGGACGTGGCTATTCAGTTAGACTGTTTACTCTCTAGGTGTGTACTTCTTAACACATGCGTTCAACACTCATCACCATGTACTTGGCAGACTTCAAGCGAATGTCGGCAAGTGTGTTGGGCATGACCATTAACCACACAAGACTCTAGTCCAGGGACATCGCCTATTTGGCATAAACCCACAAGCAAGTCCGTCTGAAGTTTTCAAATATGGCATCAAACATTATGTGCAGTGTTCCCAAGCCCACCACACCAGATGGTACTTGACAACCCACAATTATAGGAGATCATTTTAAGACTTTTTTTATAAGTAAGAGTGTCAAACCCAACAAGAAGCTAAATGTAGAATTTATATACTCTTCAACTCTACGTACACCAACGTTTGCTTCACCTAGAACAAGTAATAAAACTTATTTGTGAGAGTAAAACTGTAAGTACTTTGTGGGAATAATAAATAATAGTAGTTTAGTAGAAAGCTCTTTGGATAAAGATGAGGAAGTTTGTCCATAGACAATTGGATATAATAGGATAAATACTAATCATATGCAATGATGGAGAGGCATATGCAAACACACTTTCCATACTTAGATCATATGCTGTTATAATTGGAACTCTAGCAAGCATCTGCAACTACTAAAGTTCACTAAGGTAAACCGAACCATAGCATTAAGTGACAAGTCCCCTTTACTCCCATACGCAACCACCTCCTTACTCGGGTTTAAGCTTTTGTGACCCTTGCAACTGACTATATGAGAATCATGGACGTATTGCAACAACCTACAATAGGATTTCCCACACGTGTGCGCGGCACAGAGGGCACTATCGGAGAACACCATATTAAAATAGAACTCATATCAATCACACCATACCACATTAATCCGCCACTGATGCCTAATAGTAGTTGTAGGAAATCGGTGGAGAACGGACCTGGGTGCCTCGCCTGCCACTACTGGCCTTTTCCCACCCGCCACTACTAGACATTCTTTTAGTAGTGGGAGGGGGAAATAGGATTCCCCTACCTCACCCCCTAAAGGACTAGAAGGAGGGCCCGACCTCCCGATTAATGTTAGTGGCTGTGCTCCCGGTAGAATGATCTGCATGATCCAGGTGCACCATCGGTCATCAAACCCTCTGAGCTCCATCACCAAACAGAAGAAGGACTGATCCAGGAGATTATAGGCCTTCCAAAAGACGAGCTTAAGGAAAACGCCCTTACGATGGCACCTGCTAACCTATTGGACAATTTCATGAAGAGCTAGGATCCCATCATGGATGTGGTGGCCCTTCAGGAATGCAGACTGGAAGGTCGTGCGAGACGCTCCGCAATAGGTGGCAGACGCGTCACGCACATCTTCGTGAAAATGCGCTCAAGCACATTAATCACCGTGGGATATCCATCGCCCCAATTATTTTGCGGATCAGGGTTACTACACCAAAGTTCGGGCATGCCATGTCAAGAGTCCCAATGTAGAATTCAAGTAACATCTTCATGATCACAGGCTAAAGCTGAGGCCACAACTTCTGGAAGAAAGCCACCGATAGAACATCCAACCTAGGTTGTAGATCTCGCCTTCATGGTCGTGATAGCACCACCGACCTCCTCTGGTAGGAATGGGGGTCTCATGTCGACATTCTCAAAGGCCCCTATTACTCATACAGGACGTTTACCAAAGTAGATCACTTGTTAGTCTGACGGAAGTGGCTTTCTACACGACATTTTCAGTTGTGCGTGAGTAAAACAACTCGTCACTGCTAAAGTATATACCACAAATGAACATTCCAAGACCCACACAACATGTGTCAGAACAGTTACCACTAATGAACAATTATCAAGGCTCGCCAGTGGTAAGCACTTACCACTAGTAATTTTTCAAGTTATTAGTGACGGCCAATATGTGTATGTTTCCCAGAGACGGAGACTATTTAATTTTTGTAGTAGCTGAAGAACTTGGAGTTTATTTCTCTATAATACGAGTAAGAAAAACACCGAGATAAAAGTTGAAGTAGAGGAAATGTAGTATTGAAAATCCTGGAAGATTTTTTATTCATCATAGCATGCATGGGAAAAAATACAACTATTTAGAACGCGGGCGGAGGAGTACAATGTCTTGGATCACGACCCGCACAGGAGGTACCAGCATCGGCTGGTGATACTATAGGAGTGTTCTTCGGAGTCACCGAGTAGCGCATCCATGCTTGATTGGTTTCTCCTATTGGAGTAGCTGCCACTGCTCGGTCCTGGTGCAGGACTGAGGAGATCATCATCAAACTAAGAACCATCACTACTGCCACAACTTTTGACATTTTCCTTCACAATAATATAGTGAACAAACTATCAAGAACTAGATTGATGTACCAGACTACTGTTTGTTGCTACGGTAACAAGATGACACATATATACTAATCAATTTGACCTATTTAGGGATAACATCAATGTATATCTAAATATTTTAATTTTGATAAGGAATATCAATACATATAAAATTTATTTATACTGGCAATCCAACACAATTAGTATTAAAATTATGACGTGGGAGCTGGCATGCAAAAATTACTAGGTTATCCCGGTATAGTATATATTGAACGCCACAATTAATTATTACCTATATTTTATTTCTATTATATGGCTCATAATCAATTTGGTGGCCGCTTTTCCTAAATTGAATCCAATTCAGACTGATTAGGTAGGATTTGCTATGTACTGCCATATAGTGGCTAATCACAAAAAGTAAGAAACTAATCTTCTAGCTTACTAAAGATTTGTTCCTTTCTAGCCCGTGTAATATTGCTTTTATTAAAATACTACAGATGAAGATGCTCATTGATACGTCTCCGTCGTATCTACTTTTCCAAACACTTTTGCCCTTGTTTTGGACTCCAACTTGCATGATTTGATTGGAACTAACCCGGACTGACACTGTTTTCAGCAGAACTGCCATGGTGTTATTTTCTTGCAGAAATAGAAGTTCTCGGAATGTCCTGAAAATTCACAGAGCAACTTTTTGGATTTAATAAAAAATATTGGTGAAAGAATAAACATTAGGGGGCCCACACCCTGTCCACGAGGGTTGGCGGCGCGCCCCCTGCCTCATGGGCCCCCTGAAGCTCCACCGACCTCAACTCCAACTCCATATATTCACGTTCGAAGAGAAAAATTAGAGAGTAAGATTCATCACGTTTTACGATACGGAGCCGCCACCAAGCCCTAAACTCTCTCGGGAGGGCTGATTTAGAGTCTGTTTGGGGGTCCGGAGAGGGGGATTCGTCGCTGTCGTCATCATCAACCATCCTCCATCACCAATTTCATGATGCTCACTGCCGTGCGTTAGTATTTCCATCGTAGGTTGCTGGACGGTGATGGGTTGGATGATATTTACCATGTAACCAAGTTAGTTTTGTTAGGGTTTGATCCCTAGTATCCACTATGTGCCGAGATTGATGTTGCTATGACTTTGCTATGCTTAATGCTTGTCACTAGGGCCCGAGTGCCATGATTTCAGATCTGAACCTATTATGTTTTCATGAATATATGTGAGTTCTTGATCCTATCTTGCAAGTCTCTAGTCACCTATTATGTGTTATGATCCGTTAACCCCAAAGTGACAATAATCGGGATACTTACCGGTGATGACCGTAGTTTGAGGAGTTCATGTATTCACTATGTGTTAATGCTTTGGTCCGGTACTCTATTGAAAGGAGGCCTTAATATCCCTTAGTTTCAAATAGGACCCCACTTCCACGGGAGGGTAGGACAAAAGATGTCATGCGAGTTTTTTTCCATAAGCACGTATGACTATAGTCGGAATACATGCCTACATTACATTGATGAACTGGAGCTAGTTCTGTGTCACCCTATGTTATAACTATTACATGAGTAATTGCATCCGACATAATTATCCATCATTGATCCAATGCCTACGAGCTTTCCACATATTGCTCTTTGCTTAGTTACATTACCGTTGCCACTATTACAATTACTACAAAACTGCTACTGTTACTTTTGCCACTGTTACCGCTATTTCCATACTGCTTTGCTACTAAATACTTTGCTGCAGATATTAAGTTATCCTAGTGTGGTTGAATTGACAACTCAACTGCTAATACTTGAGAATATTATTTGGCTGCCCTTGTGTCGAATCAATAAATTTGGGTTGAATACTCTACCCTCAAAAACTGTTGCGATCCCTGATACGTCCATTTTGCATCATGCTTTTATATCGATGTTTATTGCATTATGGGCTGTTATTACACGTTATGTCACAATACTTATGGCTATTCTCTCTTACTTTACAAGGTTTATCATGAAGAGGGAGAATGTCGGCAGCTGGGATTCTGGCTGGAAAAGGAGCAAATATTGGAAATCTATTCTGCACAGCTCCAAAAATCCTGAAACTCCACGGAAGTAATTTTTGGAATCAATAAGAATTATTGAGCAAAGAAAGTACCAGTGGGGGCCCACACCCTGGCCAGGAGTATTGCGCGCCCAGTAGGGGGGGTGCGCCCCCTATCTCCTGGGCCCCCTGTTGGCCCTCCGGTGCCCATCTTCTGCTATATGAAGTCTCTTACCCAAGAAAAAAAATCATAAGGAAGTTTACGGGACAAAACTCCGCCGCCGCGAGGAGGAACCTTGGCAGAACTAATCTAGGGCTCCGGCGGAGCTGTTCTGCCTGGGAAACTTCCCTCCGGGAGGGGAAATCATCACCATCGTCTTCACCAACGATCCTCTCATCGGGAGGGGGTCAATGTCCATCAACATCTTCACTAGAACCATCTCCTCTCAAAACCCTAGTTCATCTCTTGTATCCACTATTGTATCAAAACCATAAATTGGTACCTGTGGGTTGCTAGTAGTGTTGATTACTCCTTGTAGTTGATGCTAATTGGTTTACTTGGTGGAAGATCATATGTTCAGATCCTTAATGCATATTAATACTCCTCTGATTATGAACATGAAAATGCTTTGTGAGTAGTTATGTTTGTTTCTGAGGACATGGGTGAAGTCTTGCTATTAGTAGTCATGTGAATTTGGTATTCGTTCGATATTTTGATTAGATGTATGTTGTCCCTCCTCTAGTGGTGTTATGTGAACGTCGACTACCTGAAACTTCACTATTATTTGGGCCTAGAGGAAGGAATTGGGAAGTAATAAGTAGATGATGGGTTGCTAGAGTGACAGAAGCTTAAACCGAACTTTATGTGTTGCTTCGTAAGGGGCTGATTTGGATCCACTAGTTTCATGCTATGGTTAGGTTTACCTTAAAACTTCTTTTGTAGTTGCGGATGCTTGCAATAGGCGTTAATCATAAGTGGGATGCTTGTCCAAGAAAGGGCAGTACCCAAACACCGGTACACCCACATATCAAATTATCAAAGTATCGAACGCGAATCATATGAGCATGATGAAAACTAGCTTGACGATAATTCCCATGTGTCCTCGGGAGCGCTTTTCTCATTATAAGAAATTGTCCAGGCTTGTACTTTGCTACAAAAGGATTGGGACACCATGCTGCACTTTATTTACTTTCATTGCTTGTTACCCGTTACACATTATCTTATGACAAAACTATCTGTTACCTACAATTTTAGTGCTTGCAGAGAATACCTTACTGAAAACCGCTTGTCATTTCCTTCTGCTCCTCGTCGGGTTCGACACTCTTACTTATCGAAAGGACTATGATAGATCCCCTATACTTGTGGGTCATCAAGACTCTTTTCTGGCGCCGCTGCCGGGGAGTGAAGCGCCTTTGGTGAGTGGAACTTGGTAAGTAAACATTTATATAGTGTGCCGAAATTTTCTATCACTTGTTACTATGGAAACTAATCCTTTGACGGGCTTGTTTGGGGAATCTTCGCCCTGACCAGTAGAGCAAAGATTTGCTCCTCAACCTACTGAACCTACTGAAAATGTTTACTTTGAGATTCCTTCGGGTATGATAGAGAAACTGCTAGCTAATTCCTTTGCAGGAGATGGAACATTGCATCCCGATTTACACCTTATCTTTGTGGATGTAGTTTGTGGTTTATTTAAGCTTGCAGCTATTCCCGATGATGTTGTTAAGAGGAAGGTCTTCCCTTTATCTTTGAAGGGGGAATGCATTGACATGGTATAGGCTATGTGATGATACGGGGGAACTATAAACGATTGAAGTTGGAATTTCACCAGAAGTTCTATCCTATGCATCTTGTTCATCGTGATCGTAATTACATATATAATTTCTGGCCTCGCGAAGGAGAAAGCATCGCTCAAGCTTGGGGGAGGCTCAAGTTAATGTTATATTCATACCCCAATCATGAGCTCTCAAGAGAAATGATTATTCAAAAAATTTATGCTCGGCTTTCTCTCAATGATCGCACCATGCACGATACTTCCTGTGTTGGTTCTTATATGCTGAAGACTACTGAATTCAAGTGGGATTTATTGGAAAGAATTAAACGCAACTCCGAAGATTGGGGTTCCGACGATTGTAAGGAGTCAGGTATGACACCTAAGTTTGACTCTGTTAAATCTTTTATGGATACCGATGCTTTCCGTGGATTTAGCGCTAAATATGGACTTGACTCTGAGATAGTAGCTTCTTTCTGTGCATCTTTTGCTACTCACGTTGATCTCCCTAAGGATAAGTGGTTTAAATATAATCCTCCCATTGAAGTAAAATTAGTTGCACCTATTCTAGATGAAGAAAAGACTATCACTTATAATGATCCTATTGTTCCTACTACTTTTATTGAGAAACCATGTTTTCCTGTTAGAATAAAGGATCACGCTAAAGCTTCAACTGTTGTCAGTAAGAGTAATACTAGAACATATACACCTCCTGACCAAATTAAAGTTGAACCTAGTATTGCTATGGTTAAAGATCTCTTGGATGATAATATAGATGGGCATGTTATTTACTTCTATGGTGAAACTGCAAATATTGCTAAACCAGATGCTAAGATACATAGATCTGTTGTAGGCATGCCTGTTATTTCTGTTGAAATAGGAGATCATTGTTATCATGGCTTATGTGATATGGGTTCCAGTGCTAGTGCAATACCTATTTCCTTATATAATGAAATTATGCATGATATTGCACCCGCTAAGTTAGAACGTATTGATGTTACAATTAAGCTTGCCAATAGAGATACTATTAAGCCATTTGGGATTGTTAGAGATGTCGAAGTCTTGTGTGGGGAAGTTAAATATCCTGCTTATTTTCTTGTTCTTGGTTCCCCACAAGATAACTTTTGTCCCATTATATTTGGTAGACCCTTCTTGAATACTGTTAATGCTAAGATTGATTGTGAAAAGGATGTTGTTACAATTGGCTTGGGGGATATGAAACGTGAGTTTAATTTTGCAAAGTTCCGTAGATAGCCCCATGATAAAGAATTGCCTAGTAAGGATGAAATTATTGGTCTTGCTTTTGTTGTCGTACCTCCTACTGATCCGTTAGAAAAATATTTGCTAGACCATGAAAATGATATGTTTATGAGTGAAAGAAGGGAAATAGATGAAGTATTCCTTCAACAGGGTCCTATTCTGAAACACAACTTACCTGTTGAAATCCTAGGGGATCCCCCTCCACCCAAGGGTGATCCCGTGTTTGAGCTCAAACCTTTATCTGATAATCTTAAATATGCTTATATTGATGAAAAGAAGATATATCCTGTTATTATTAGTGCTAACCTTTCAGAGCAAGAAGAGGAAAGATTATTGAAAACTCTGAAGAAGCACCGTGCTGCTATTGGATATACTCTGGATGATCTTAAGGGCATTAGTCCCACTCTATGTCCACACAAAATAAAATTAGAGAAAGATGCCAAACCAGTTAGAGATCCTCAACGACGGTTAAATCCATAGACCAGGTATAATTTATCCCGTTGCTGATAGTGATTGGGTAAGTCCTGTCCATTGCGTCCCTAAGAAGGGAGGTATTACTATTGTTCCTAATGATAAAGTTGAACTGATTCCCTCAAAGAATTATTACAGGTTATAGGATGGTAATTGATTTTCGTAAATTAAATAAAGCTACTAAGAAAGATCATTACCCTTTAACTTGTATTGACCAAATGCTAGAAAGACTATCCAAACACACACATTTCTGCTTGCTAGATGGTTATTCTGGCTTCTCTCAAATACTTGTGTCAGCGGAGGATCAATCAAAAACTACTTTTACTTGCCCTTTTGGTACCTTTGCTTATAGGCGTATGACTTTTGGTTTATGTAATGCACCTGCTACCTTTCAAAGATGAATGATGGCTATAGTCTCTGACTTTTGTGAAAAGATTTGTGAGGTATTCATGGATGATTTCTCTGTTTATGGATCCTCTTTTGATGATTGCTTGAGCAACCTTGATCGAGTTTTGCAGAGATGTGAAGACACTAGTCTCGTCTTGAATTGGGAAAAGTGCCACTTTATGGTTAATGAAGGCATTGTCTTGGGGCATAAAATTTTTGAAAGAGGTATTGAAGTTGATAAGGCTAAAGTTGATGCTATTGAAAAGATTCCATGTCCCAAGGACATTAAAGTTATAAGAAGTTTTCTTAGTCATGCCGGTTTTTATAGGAGGTTCATTAAGGACTTTTCTAAAATCTGTAGGCCTCTGACTAATTTATTGCAAAAGGATATTCCTTTTGTCTTTAATGATGATTGTGTAGAAGCATTTGAAATACTTAAGAAAGCTTTGATCACTGCACCTATTGTTCAGCCACCTGATTGGAATTTACCCTTTGAAGTTATGTGTGATGCTAGTGATTATGCTGTAGGTGCTGTTCTAGGGCAAAGAGTTGAAAAGAAATTAAATGTTATCCAGTATGCTAGTAAAACTCTTGATACTTCCCAGAGAAATTATGCTACTACTTAAAAAGAGTTCTTAGCAGTCGTATTTGCATGTGATAAGTTCAGACCTTATATTTTAGATTCTAAAGTTACTATTCACACTGACCATGCTGCTATTAAATATCTTATGGAAAAGAAAGATGCTAAGACTAGACTTATTAGATGGGTTCTCTTGCTCCAAGAATTTGATTTCCATATTATTGATAGAAAGGGAGCTGAGAATCCCGTTGCAGACAACTTGTCTAGGTTAGAGAAGTTCTTGATGACCCACTATCTATTGATGATAGCTTTCCTGATGAACATTTAGCGGTCATTAATGCTTCTCGTACTGCTCCATGGTATGCTAATTATGCTAATTACATTGTGGCTAAATTTATACCACCTAGTTTCACATACCAGCAAAAGAAAAAGTTCTTTTATGACTTAAGACATCACTTCTGCGATAACCCACACCTTTATAAAGAAGGAGTAGATGGTGTTATTAGACGTTATGTACCTGAGCATGAACAGGAACAGATCCTATGCAAGTGTCACTCCGAACCATTTGGAGGACACCACGCTAGAGATAGAACTGCAAATAAGGTATTGCAATCCGGTTTTTATTGGTCTACTCTCTTCAAAGATGCTCATAAGTTTGTCTTGTCTTGTGATGAATGTCAAAGAATTGGTAATATTAGTAGACGTCAAGAAATGCCTATGAATTATTCTCTTGTTATTGAACCATTTGATGTTTGGGGCTTTGATTATATGGGATCTTTTCCTGCCTCTAACGGATATACACATATTTTAGTTGTTGTTGATTACGTTACTAAGTGGGTAGAAGCTATTCCAACTAGTAGTGCCGATCATAACACTTCTATTAAGATGCTTAAATAAGTTATTTTTCCAAGGTTTGGAGTCCCTAGATATCTTATGACTTATGGTGGTTCACATTTTATTCATGGTGCTTTTCGTAAAATGCTTGCTAAGTATGATGTTAATCATAGAATTGCATCTCCTTATCACCCCCGGTCTAGCGGTCAAGTAGAATTGAGTAATAGAGAGATAAAATTAATTTTGCAAAAGACTGTCAATAGATCATGGAAGAATTGGTCCAAGAAACTTGATGATGCATTATGGGCCTATAGAACTGCATATAAAAATCATCTGGGTATGTCTCCGTATAAGATGGTTTATGGAAAAGCATGTCACTTACCTCTCGAACTTGAACATAAGGCATATTGGGCTATTAAAGAGCTCAACTATGACTTCAAACTTGCCGGTGAGAAGAGGTTATTTGATATCAGCTCACTTGATGAATGGAGAACCCAATCATATGAGAATGCCAAGCTGTTCAAAGAAAAAGTTAAAAGATGGCATGACAAAAGAATACAAAAGCAAGAATTTTAAAGTAGGTGATTATGTGTTGCTATTCAACTCTCATTTAAGACTTTTTGCAGTAAAACTTCTCTCTAAGTGGGAAGGTCCTTACGTTGTCAAGGAGGTCTATCGCTCCGGTGCCATAAAAATCAACAACTTCGAAGGCACAAATCTGAAGGTGGTGAACGGTCAAAGAATCAAACACTATATCTCAGGTAATACTATAAATGTTGAAACTAATATTATTGAGACCGTAACCCCGGAGGAATACATAAGGGACACTTTCCAGAACGTTTCAGACTCCGAAAAGGAATATGTATGTGGTACGGTAAGTAAACCGACTCCAAAACAATTCTAATGTCAATTTTGCTCTGTTTTGGAATATTTAAATTTTTTGGAAAGCAACAAGTAATCCGGGAAGGACATGAGGCCTCCACGAGGGTGGAGGGCGCGCCCACCCTTACTGGGCGCGCCCCCTGTCTCGTGGGCACCTCCTGTGTCTCCCGGACTCCTTTTTCTTGCACGTTACTTCTTTTGGTCGGTAAAAATTCATTATGTAATCTCCTAAAGGTTTTGACCACTGTATCACACAATTATCATCTGTTTTCATTTCGAGCTGTTTTTCTGACAGATCTAGAGCATCATGACGTCACCCTCCTTCAACAATGAAGACAAGGATGCTTGGCTATTGAAGATAGAGCTGAAAAGAGAAGAACCTGAGGAGATCAACAAGGATGAAGGGATCAAGAAGGCCATGGAGGATCAAGTTTCGGCGGCAGAAGAAGAAAACATCCCTAAACCTCTACCTAACCTCTTTACCTCAACTGAGATTGAAGCTTTCAAGATGATTGAGCTAGCTCGCATACAAAACAATTATCTCACACGAGAAAATATTAGGATCATATCGTTGGACTCATGGACATTATCCTCAAGTTGGAGGAGCTTTTACGCTCGATGTGCGATTATCCGCCATCATCATCACCACCTTCATCACCTCCGAGGACATAATCACTTAGGTATGGGCACTCCCCTTAGCAACTGCTAAGCTTGGGGGAGGTGCCCCGGTATCATATCACCATCACACTCCTATCTTTACTGTTTTACTTAGTTCGATCCTTTTAGTAATATCTTGATCTAGTAGAATAAAGTTTTGGTATGAATTAGTTTTGAGTTTTGTTTTGTCATCCCTTTATGTAATCAAGTCCGTGAGCTATATAATAAAGATTAGTGTTGAGTCAAGGGCTTTGCTATCCTGCTATGATCTTGAGAAAATAGAAAGAATAAAAGAGTTCATATTGATCTTATGGATAGTATTGACTTCACATGTAAAGAGTATGAGGCCTAAAAGTTGTTGAGAGTTGACAGACATAGTTTTGGTCATCGTGCAATTAATAGGAAGTAATAAAGAAAGCGTGGTTCTCACATATAAATATACTATCTTGGACATCTTTTATGATTGTGAGCACTCATTAAGTATGACATGCTAAAGAGTTGATGTTGGACAAGGAAGACAATGTAATGGGTTATGTTTTCTCGCATCTCAGTTAAAGTATATTGTCATGGATCATTCCAACGTGTTGATCTTGACTTTCCCTTCATGCTAGCCAAAAATTCCTTGCACCAAGTAGAGATACTACTTGTTCTTCCAAATATCCTTAAACCCACGTTTGCCATGAGAGTCCACCATACCTACCTATGGATTGAGTAAGATCCTTCAAGTAAGTTGTCATGTTGCAAGCAATAAAAATTGATCTCTAAATATGTATGACTTATTAATGCGGAGAAAATAAGCTTTATACGACCGTGTGATATGGAAGTAATAAAAGAGACGGACTTCATAATAATTCATATCACAAGTGGCAATATAAATTGACGTTCTTTTGCATTAAGATTTTTTGCATCCAACCCAAAAAGAACATGACAACCTCTGCTTCCCTCTGCGAAGGGCCTATCTTTAGTTTATGTCTTTACTTTATGCAAGAGTCAAGGTGATATTCACCTTTCCATTTTTCATTTTATCCTTTGGCAAGCACCTCGTGTTGGAAAGATCCTGATATATATATATCCAATTGGATGTAAGTTAGCATGAACTATTATTGTTGGGAAAACTTTGTTTTTGCCACTCTAGCTTTTGACCACTTTTCTTATGCCACTCTAGAATTTGACTTTTCGCTTTTGCCACTCTTAGTTTTTGACAATACACCACAATTGCCATTCTGTGGCAAAAGCAATAATTTTTTAGTGGCAATTCTGATAATTGCCAAAATCTAAGAGTGGCAAAAGTGAAATGAAAAACTATTGGTTTTGCCATGAAATGGTATTTGTGATGTTTTGTCAAAAGCTAAGAGTGGCAAAAGTGAAACGTCAAATTCTAGAGTGGCATAACCAAAGTGGGCAAAAGTTAGAGTGGCAAAAACAAAGTTTTTCCATTATTGTTGACATCACCCAAAGGTGAATACGTTGGGAGGCAACATTATAAGCCCCTATCTTTCTCAGCGTCCGATTAAAACTCCATAACCATAAGTATTGCATGAGTGTTAGCAATTGTAGAAGACTATATGATAGTTGAGTATGTGGACTTGTTGAAAAGCTCTGTTCTTGACTCTTTTGTGATGTTATGATAAATTGCAATTGCTTCAATGACTGAGATTATAGTTTTCTAGTTCTCAATGAAGTTTCTGAATCATACTTGACATTGTGAATAGATTGTTACTTAAGCATAAGAAATCATATGACAAAATATATATATGTTGTTGTTATAAGAATGATCATGATGCCCTCATGTCCGTATTTTATTTTTATCGACACCTCTATCTCTAAACATGTGGGCATATTTCTCTATATCGGCTTCCGCTTGAGGACAAGCGAGGTCCAAGCTTGGGGGAGTTGATACGTCCATTTTGCATCATGCTTTTATATCGATATTTATTGCATTATGGGCTGTTATTACACGTTATGTCACAATACTTATGGCTATTCTCTCTTACTTTACAAGGTTTATCATGAAGAGGGAGAATGCCAGCAATTGGGATTCTGGCTGGAAAAGGAGCAAATATTGGAAATCTATTCTACACAGCTCCAAAAATCCTGAAACTCCACGGAAGTCATTTTTGGAATTAATAAGAATTATTGAGCAAAGAAAGTACCAGAGGGGGCCCACACCCTGGCCAGGAGGGTGGGGGCGCGCCCTCCCCAACTGGGCACGCGCCCTGTCTACTAGGCCTCCTATTGGCTATCCGATGCCCATCTTCTGCTATATGAAGTCTCTTACCCTGGAAAAAATCATAAGCAAGCTTACGGGACGAAACTCCACTGCCACGAGGCTGAACCTTGGCGGAACCAATCTAGGGCTCCGGCGGAGCTGTTCTGCCAGGGAAACTTCCTTTGGGAGGGGGAAATCATCTCCATTTTCTTCACCAATGATCCTCTCATCGGGAGGGGGTCAATCTCCATCAACATCTTCACCAGCACCATCTCCTCTCAAAATGCTAGTTCATCTCTTGTATCCAATCTTGTATCAAAACCACAAATTGGTACCTGTGGGTTGGTAGTAGTGTTGATTACTCCTTGTAGTTGATGCTAATTGGTTTACTTGGTGGAAGATCATATGTTCAGATCCTTAATGCATATTAATACTCCTCTGATTATGAACATGAATATGCTTTGTGAGTAGTTATGTTTGTTCCTGAGGACATGGGTGAATTCTTGCTATAGTAGTCATGTGAATTTGGTATTCGTTCGATATTTTGATGAGATGTATGTTGTCTCTCCTCTAGTGGTCTTATGTGAACGTCGACTACATGACACTTCACCATAATTTGGGCCTACAGGAAGGCATTGGGAACTAATAAGTAGATGATGGGTTGCTAGAGTGATAGAAGCTTAAACCCTAGTTTATGCGTTGCTTCGTAAGGGGCAGATTTGGATCCACTAGTTTCATGCTATGGTTAGGTTTACCTTAATATTTCTTTTGTAGTTGGGGATGCTTGCAATAGGGGTTACTCATAAGTGGGATGCTTGTCCAAGAAAGGGCAGTACCCAAGCACCGGTCCATGCACATATCAAATTAACAAAGTACCGAACACGAATCATATGAGCGTGATGAAAACTAGCTTGACGATAATTCCCATGTGTCATCGGGAGCGCTTTTCTCATGATAAGAAGTTGTCTAGGCTTGTCCTTTGCTACAAAAGGGATTGGGCCACCTTGCTATACTTTATTTACATTCATTGCTTGTTACCCGTTACAAATTATCTTATCACAAAACTATATGTTACCTACAATTTCAGTGCTTGCAGAGAATACCTTACTAAAAACGGCTTGTCATTTCCTTTCGCTCCTTGTTGGGTTCGACACTCTTAGTTATCGAAAGGACTACGATAGATCCCTTATACTTGTGGGTTATCAAGACTATTTTCTAGCGCCGTTGTCGGGGATCATAGCTCTATTCTTTGAGTCACATGGGATTTGTATCTGCCGGTCACTATGAGGAACTTGAAAGACGAAAGAACTAATATTTATCCCTCAACTACGAGGGGAGGTAAGGAACTGTCATCTAGCTCTGCACTTGATTCTCCTTTTGTTATGAGTAAGCTTGCGACACCTAAACCTACTTCTACTATGAATTCTGATATGTCGCATGTTATTGATGATGCCACTTCTACTATGCATGATACTTATGATGAAACTACTTCTATGCTTGATACTACTGTGCCATTAGGTGAATTTCTTGATGAACAACTTGCTAGGGCTAGAGAGAATGAAATTATTGAAACTGATATTATTCATGATAGTGATGATTAAGGTTCTCCCCCTAAATATGTATTGCATGTTGTTGCTAAGGGTTATGTTATGGATGAGGAAACTGCTAGAGATTTTCTTGCTTGCAATGATAGATCTGATCTTATGAAGTTATTAGCTAAGCTGAAACAAAAATCTCTGAATGCCAGAATGAAATATGACCCTGCTTTTGCTACTTCACCTATCTTTGTTACTGATAAGGATTATGATTTCTCTGTCGATCCTGAGATAATTACTTTGCTTGAATCTGATCCTTTCTACGGCTATGAATCTGACACTGTTGTGGCACATCTTACTAAGTTAAATGATATAGCCACCCTGTTCACTAGGGATGAGAAATTCTCATGATGAGTGTTTATTCACTTGTCCTTGCACAAGAGGGGCGGTAATAGGGATTCCCAGTCCCGAATTCAAATTGCAAATAATTAAAGAAAACTCCCCCAGGAATGATGTCGGTATGGACGATACACTACTAGGGAAAAGCCTAGCAGTAGAACAGGTTTTTGGTGTATCAGTAGGGCGGGTGCTCACGCTACTGATACGGCGCTACAACTAAAGTTTAGCAGTATTGCGGGTTGACACGCGGTACTGCTATACGTACTTAGTAGTAGCGCTTTCCACGCCGGCACTACTGCTAAGTGCTTTGGCAGTAGCGTTTTCCTGTCCAGCGCTAAAGAGCGCTACTACCTTATTTTCTCAGATCTTTTTCTTTCTACATATTTGCGATATTTTTGTACAGGTTTTATATAGTATTATAATCATACCATAAACATGCAATATGCTCATCATATCATGCACATAATAGTTTCATCATATCATCCAACAAAAATCACGTCATCACATCATAATCACGATATAGCTATACAAGTTACATGACATGTCTCATCATACATAATGTAGTACTTCTTTAGGCGTCGGTTCTTATCCCTCTCTCGCACTAGCATGAACCTAAACTAACTACTGGCCGTCACTCCGAAACCGGTACACCTAGGCCTGACACTCCGGCCACTCATCGTATACTCCTGTCCTAGCACTTTCTTCACCATCGATGGTCTATGCACCTGCATCGTCACATGAGTCGATGATATGAAACATATATAGTTGAGCAATAGAAAGAGACAAACTTGGCAAAAATATAAGCAACATATCATAAACATAAATAACAAAGTTCGTAATACCCTAAATGCCCTAACTAGAGTGATCTTTGCTAGTTGAGGACGATGGTTTAACTACATCACAAATAAAGTTTGGTCGTGCGTAACTCAAAGTTTCGTCATAGCGAAAGTATGGACTAAACAGACACATTGTCATATATCATCAATCACTCCAACATGTCGTGCCATCCATCAATGTCAGGGAGATAGTACCTGAGCGAAATTAAAGGCTTCAGGTTGAGACGCTGAGCGACTATGCATGTTCGGACGTCTTCCCGTGACATTTGCCCTTCTTTGTAAAACATCCCTATTTTTTGAGGACCTCCTTCATGATGATTTGGTCAAGTTCACGTTGGATGTGATAGAACTCAGCTTGGAATCGATGATCCAGGATATCTCCTAGGTTCTTTGCCAATTGCGGAATATGGGCATCGCCGGATCTAGGAGGACATAATCCATCACTAAGAGTATCACTCGGTTGCTAGATGCAGCAGAAGTCAGTCTTATGGCCGAAGGCGGGCACGCGGTTCCTAGTCTTACTAGTCTTGATCTCTCCACCCTATAAGCCGTAGGTTAAGATAGCACTGTCGAGAATAGACCTCACGTCGGTGTAATCCTTTTTCTTCATGTTCTTCGACGAGTCCAAGTAAAGAGCGTGGGAGAATCGGTGGTAAAGAATGATAAGACGGCGCGCCCGTCGCTGCGCAAAATAAGTACACCTCAAATTAGCCTCCACGCGTGCAAATGAATGATTGAAATTGAAGGAAAGATATCTGCGGATGACTCATGTGGGATGATAAGGCATGAGAATAGTCTCCTTGTCCTTATGGTGACCATGAAATCGGCGATGTAGTTACTCTCATATTCGCGGTGCTTTGGGCAGACTGCCAAGAAGCCCTCATGCATGAAGTACGGGTCAGCGACACAGATATAAGGTATCTGCTCAATCCTGATGATGTGGTTCATGTGCAAGGCAAAAAGGCGGACAAAAGTAAAATCCAGGTTTTTCAAGTGAAACATGTAAAAGATGTAATCAAATCGAAGGAAGAACTTCTCCGTGGGGAATGTGTCGACGTACATCCTTTGTTGCGGCATGTTAACCACGTAGAGCGGGTATCCTGGATTTTCCGAGGCGATCAGGATTTTCTCTCTCCACAACATATCATCATGAAGTCTCCTTAGATCACTGTATTTGCCTCTACCACTGCCGCAGGTAGGATCGGATAACCGGGGGTATGCCATTTTTCCGCACTGGGGATATGTATATGGTCTTGAACACGAGGCTGCGAAGGCAGCTGGATCATAGAAGTAGCTTTGTTGCCTTTCCTCAGTCTCTTCCTATGCTTCTGTCCTACTAGAAGTTCATCTATAATATGTTCATCCTCTGGCAATTCAGGCAATGACTCATGATGCTCAAACCCTGAGTACTCATACTGTTGAGCCATCAATCCTCCATTGTCATAGGCGCCAGTATGATGATACTGTAGTGTGTCATCGTCATCCTCATCGATGGCATCGATATCATACATTGCTTGTTCGACGGTGGCGACTTCATCAACGACTAATGGAGCCTCTTCTTCATCCCGTCCTCTATCACCCGGCATGACAGGTGATGCTAATTGGGTATGTGGGGTGTTGACGTTCATACCTTGCTGAGGCTGCGTGGTCGTGGTGGGTGTGCTCCCGGCCGCCACCGGACGAAGTAGACTCTTTGGCCACAACAGGACCCAGCTCCTACAATCTCCAAGACACCGCGGGGTCTCGTCATCATCTCCCCATAGTACTGAAGGAGCCAAATTCTTGTGGCCTGGTTTGACACTAGCCACAAAAACCTTGAAGACATTGGGGGGGAGGGCTGGCTGTGGAACAATTGTTCCTTCGGCTTCACTATCGTCGCGTGATACTCTCCAACATATCTATAAATTTTGATTGTTCCATGTTGTTTTATTATCAATCTTGGATGTTTTATAATCATTTTATAGTCATTTTATATCATTTTTTGGTACTAACCTATTGACATAGTGCTAAGTGCCAGTTGTTGTTTTTTCCATGTTTTTTACATCACAAGAAATCAATATCAGACGGAGTCCAAATACCACGAAATTTTACGGAGATTTTTTATGGACCAGAAGGAAGATATTGGGCCCTGGTTGCACCTCGGGGAGTCCTGAGGAGGGGACAACCCACATGGGCGCGCCAGGAGGCCCAAGCACGCCCTGGTGGGATGTGCCCACCTCGGGTGCCCCCCGGACCGCCTCTTTTTTCTAAAAATACCCCAAAAATCCAGAAACCCTAGGGAAGTCAACGAAATATTCATCCAGCCGCCGCAGAGTCCAGAACCACCAGATCCAATCTAGACACCATCACGGAGGGGTTCACCACTTCCATTGGTGCCTCTCTGATGATGCGTGAGTAGTTCTTTGTAGACATTCTGGTCCGTAGTTAGTAGCTAGATGGCTTCCTCTCTCTCGCTGAATACTCAGCACAATGGTCTCTTGGAGATCCATATGATGTAACTCTTTTTGCAGTGTGTTTGTTGGGATCCGATGAACTTTGAGTTTATGATTAGTTATATCTTTTTATATCCATGAAAGTTATTTGAGTTTTTTGATCTCTTATATGCATGATATCTCATAGACTCATATTTCTTCTCCGATATTCGGGTTTTGTTTGGCCAACTTGATCTATTTATCTTGCAATGGGAAGAGGTGCCCGATAGTGGGTTCGATCTTACGGTGCTTGATCCCGGTGACAGAAAGGGAACCGACACGTATGTATCGTTGCTACTAAGGATAAAAAAGATGGGATCTGCTGGGGATATGACTATTTGTGTAAGCCGCCCAGGAGGGGCCGGGTTACGCAAAGAGTACTCATCAGAGGAAGCCCAAGACCAAGCATGAAGATGGCGGTTCAGTTAACAGCTTAAGGCCCACGGGCAGCTTAAGCCCATTGTAGTAAACCGCCATGATGGCATGACTTGTAACGTAAGGTAGATTTAACTGGTCACCGAGCCGGGCTCTGTTTGTAAGCCGGCCGGGACTCTGTAAGCCGGTGGGCGTCAACCCATGTATATAAGGGGACGACCTGTTGGCGACTTAGGGCAAGAAAAAACTCATCGAGAACCGGGCATAGCGTGTCTTGCTCCCTGGTTATCGAAACATCAATTCCAACCCAACTAGACGTAGGCCTTACCTTCACCGTAAGGGGCCGAACTAGTATAAACTCTCTCGTGTCCCTTGTCCCAATTTAACCCCTTCAAGCTTCCTAGTTGCGATGACTCCACAACTAAGTCCTTTCACGAGGACATCTGACGTGACTATTCCACGACAGTTGGCGCCCACCGTGGGGCCAGCGCACGGTGGATCTGAGTTCTTGAAAGGCAACTTCGAAGGGCTCAAGGGGTACGTAGTGGGCCGGATGACCAAGAGTCGTCGCGGCAAGATCTACATCGACGACGAAGGCTGGGGTCCCGACGCCGGCTCAATTGAGTACGAATACCGGGTCCCCTTGGCGAAATCCACGTCTTCATCGGCCGGATCGATGAGCCGAGCCCTGAGCCGGACAACTACACCGACCTCGTCGAGACGGCTCAGCGTGCGAGGAAGACCCGGACTCAGCCGGCCATGAGGCATGCCTTCGTGGGCCGCGTCCATGGAGAGCAACTTTCTGGATCTGAAGATAGGGGTGAGACGGCCGTCTTTTCAGACGGTGATTCATCCGCCGACTCAACAAATTCGTTGTATCAGGTACAAGACGGCGCGCTCAGGGGCTGTTCCGATGGCATCAGTATTCCGGACCCCGATGAGTGGCCAAGATGGGCCGGAATCTTCATGGCTGGAACTCAGCCCGGTTCAAATTCCACAGCAGCCGCTGCGATCATATCCGGATCAGGAGCAGCCGGGGCAGGCGGCCCCGTGCGCCCACCGGCTCAGGTGCTGATGAATCTCATGGACAAGCTTACGGCCCTATTAACCGCCACAGTTATTCCTGCGATAAAGATGAGCATGACGCAGCGGTAGCGCAAGTGCCTGAGGAGATAGCTTAGGCCAAGGAGGCTTTGGCAGCTAAGGATACTAAACTAGCTGCGGAGCGGGCGGTTCTCGACGCCCGGGCACAGCGCTTGCAGTCAGAAGCTTACCAGCTCACGATGAGCTTAAACGCATCCAATGTGGTAATGAGGAGGAGACATCAGAAAATGCAGTCCCGTTTACCTCCGAATTACGACCCCTGGGTTCTCTTTACTACACCCGGAGCCGGCCCTAGTAACCCGCCGGAGGCCGACCGGCTTATGACAGCCGGAACAGGAGGACCGGCTCAGCCTCTGGATATGGTGCCGCCTCACGTGAGCATGCCACCGCCGCGTTATGTGCCGATTCCACCGGGTCACTTTTCCAACCCCATGGAGAATTTAATCACAGCTTCAGCGCGCTTAGCGGCTCTTCCTATGGAAGGTGATGACCCGACGGCGGTGGAAACCCGGAGGGTCAGAGAGCTCCTCCAGACAGCCCTAGCTCAGCAGGAGACCTATTCTTACAGCCGGGACAGGATTCATTCAACTCCCCCGCCCTGGGTAGCACCAATTCGGCAGAACGGAGTCTGAGTTACAGCAGATGCATGGAGTCGGAAGCTTTGTCGAGCAATGCCCAACGAGTAACCAGCCTGGGGGCTATAATCTGGCGCAAGACCAAATACGTCAGGAGAACGATCACCCAGAGTATCCCATGACATCTGTTGAGGCGGGAGTAGCCACTAGAACCGGCGGTGTCCCTTACCTGGTGTCGGCTCTGCGCGATATACATCTGCCCAAGGACTTCAAGGGACCTCGAAAGGTACCCAATTAAACGGCCGACTTACAGCCCGGGGCATGGATCGAGAGTTATGAGATGGCCATGGAGCTGCTAGAGGTCAGTGACGCAGCACTGGCTAAATATTTCACCATGATTTTGGATGGGACAGCCCGGTCTTGGCTGAAGCGCTTACCACCCAATTCCATTGGCTCATGGGGCGAGTTAAAGGCCCGGTTCATCCAGAACTTCAAAGACACCCGTAAGCAATCTATGTCGATTGTGGACTTGACGGATTCCAAGCAAGAGGAAGGTGAATCCACCACCCATTGGGTACGCCGGGTCAAGGAGATAATTTATTCCTTTGATAAGATGGATGCCGGCTCGGCGGTTCTTATGCTGGAGAAAAATTGCCATTTTGAGCCGCTGAGGCAGAAACTGGAGCGCCTTAAACGTGACCTCACGGATATGGTTATGCTGATGGTGGCTTTAGTCAAATATGCCAATTCTGATAGTACCAAGGATCCCGCGTCTGACGATGAGAAGGCAGGGAAGGGAAAAAGGAACGGCAATGGAAAGGGTCAACAACATAACCCGGGGAATCAAGGCGGCAATAAGCATAAGGCGGACGGTAACCCGGAGTTTGTGGCCAATGCCAACGTACGAGGTAACAATCCAAGACGTAAGGGTAAGCCGCCACGATCCGGCGGGTCAGGCCCATCTGTGGAGCAACTACTCAATGAGCCCTGCCCAAGACACGACACCCGGGAACGGCCGGCCACACATCTATGGAAGGATTGTGCGATCATGAAGGCGTTTAAAAATTCCAACACCTTCGATGGCGGTCACGGACCCGGCGGCGGTTCAGGGGCCGGCGGCTTTCATGGCCCAGGCGGCGGCTCAAATTCTGGCTTTCAAGGACATTCAGGTGGTAACAATCAGCAGCAGTCTGGTCAAGGTGGACAACAGCAGCAACAGTCAGGTTATCAAAGTCATCCGAAGCAGTTGAGTGGTGGACAGTATCACGTGTTTACCACTAGCTTGTGCAAACGTGACCAGAAGGTTCATAAGAGGGCTGTGAATTCCTTTGATATGGCAATTCCTCGTTATTTAAGGTTGTCATAGCAGCCCATCATATGGAGCAGGGAGGATCATCCTCTGCGGGTCGATAGCCCAGATCAGTTGGCTTTGGTAGTGGCGCCTCAGGTTGGTGGGTATAAGTTCACCAAGGTGCTCATGGATGGGGGTAGTAGCATCAACCTCCTTTACTACGAGACCTTTCAGCGCATGGGGTTGACTGATAAAAATCTAAGAACATCCAACACTGTTTTTCGTGGAGTTGTCCCTGGTAAGTCGGCTTACCCAGTTGGCAGGATTGAGCTGGAGGTGGCTTTTGGAGACGAACATGACTCCCGAGCTGAGAAGTTGATGTTTGAAGTGGTCAAGATCAAGAGCCCATACCACGCTCTGTTTGGACGACTGGCTTATGCTAAGTTTATGGCCCGGATATGTTACGTTTATTTACAGCTCAAGATGCCGGGTTACAAGGGCAGTCGTTAGGTAGCATTGGAGTGTGAAGAAGGTGACGCGGCTTATGCTGAGTCGGCCTGCGCAGCAGAGGAGCTCAAATTTTATCAAGATAATGTTGACCCAGTGGATATGACATCCCTGAAGAAGCCAACTACAGAGCATGACCCGGCATTGAAGTTTAAGTCGGCAGCTGAGACAAAGCTTGTTGATTTTATTCCGGGTGATTCTTCTAAACAGTTTAGCATCAGCAGCAACTTGGATCCCAAATAGGAGCGCGCTCACCGAGTTCATCCTTGAGAACCGGGACATCTTCGGATGGAAACCTTCTGACATGTCGGGTGTACCGAGGGAACTCGCTGCGCACACTCTCAATATTGATCCAAAGTATAAGCCAGTCAGGTAGTTTCTTCGCCGTTTTAATGAAGAACGACGGAAAGCTATTAGGGAAGAAGTCGCCCGGCTCTTAGCGGCCGGGTTTATCATTGAAGTTTTTCACCCCGAGTGGTTGGCTAACCCGGTGCTTGTCCTCAAGAAGAACGGCACCTGGCGGATGTGTGTGAACTACATGGACTTAAACAAGGCTTGTCCGGCTGACCCTTTTGCTCTCCCCCGTATTGATCAAATCGTTGATGCTACGGCGGGTTGTGAGCATTTGAGTTTTTTGGATGCTTACTCCGGTTATCATCAGATTAAGATGGCAGTTAAGGACCAGGAGAATACGGCTTTCATCACTCCGTTTGGAGCCTTCTGCTATGTATCTATGCCATTTGGTCTCAAGAGTGCCCAGGCGACTTATCAGCGGTGTGTGCAGAACTGTTTGCATGACCAAATTGGGCGTAATGTCCATGCCTATGTGGATGACATTGTGGTGAAGTACAGAGAAAAGGAGACTTTGATATCTGACTTAAAGGAGACCTTTGATAATCTCCGGGTTTACAAGATGATGCTTAACCCGGCCAAATGTGTGTTTGGCGTTCCTTCATGCAAGCTCTTGGGTTTTCTGGTGTCCAACAGAGGCATCGAAGCTAACCCGGAGAAGGTTAAGGCGATTACCTCCCTGGCTAAACCGGCGTGCATCAATGATGTTCAGCGACTGGCGGGTCGCATTGCCGCCTTAAGTCGATTCATAAGTCGGCTCGGTGAGAAAGCCCTCCCATTGTATCAGATGATGAAGAAAACTGACACTTTTGTTTGAAGTGAGGCCGCTGATGCTGCTTTTGAAGACTTAAAGAGACAATTGTCTGAGCCGTCGGTTCTTGCGGCTCCAATTGACAAAGAGCCTTTGCTGTTATATGTGGCTGCCAATTCACGAGCCGTCAGCGTTGCCATCGTGGTGGAGCGTAAGAAGCCGGTAAGGAGCATCCGATTCAACGGCCGGTTTATTACATCAATGAGGTGCTCATTGAATCCAAGCAAAGGTACCCGCATTGGCAAAACCTTGTTTATGGGGTGTTCATGGCAAACCGGAAGAAGAAGCGGTATTTTCAAAGCCATCCTATAACTGTGGTAAGTTCTGCCCCTTTGGGAGACATCATTCAGAACAGAGAGGCCACAGGATTTGTCACCAAGTGGGCTATTGAGCTTGGACCTCATGGCTTGAAATACATGTCCCGGACAGCTATTAAGTCTCAGGCCTTGGTGGACTTAATCAATGATTGGACAGAGCTGCAGGCACCTGAGGAGAAGCCGGATAACACATACTGGACTATTCACTTTGATGGGTCCAGGCAGCTAGAAGGCTCGGGGGCTGGAGTGGTGTTAACTTCCCCTCGAGGTGACAAATTTTGTTATGTACTCCGGCTTATGTTTCCATGTACTAACAATGCAGCTGAATATGAGGCATTACTCCATGGTCTCCGGATGGCTAAGGAGATGAACTTAAGCCGGGTACGATGCTTGGGCGACTCAGATTTGGTGGCTCAACAAGTGTCAGGCAAGTGGGATTCCAAACACCCCCTCATGGCGGCTTATCGTCGTGAGGTAGATGCTGTGGCTGGTCACTTCACGGGTTATCAAGTGGAGCACATTGATCGGAGGAAGAATGAGGCGGCTGATGCTTTAAGCCGGTTGGGATCCCAACATAAGCCGGTGCCGCCCAACACCTTTCTTGATGTGTTACATAACCCTTCTGTCAAGGTGCCTACTGAAGAAGACTTAGCAGTGCCAGACCCGGAGGCACAACTGGTAGCGGCTCTTCATGTTATCTCGGATTGGACGGTGCCTTACTTGGCTTATATGACCCGGGGTGAATTACCGGAGGATGAGACATTGGCAAGACAAATGTTAGGCGCTCCAAATCCATGACGATTGTTAACGGCGAGTTGCATCACCTCAGCGTCACCGGGGCGTTTCAACGCTGTGTGTCACCTGCGAAAGGCCAAGAAATACTTCGTGAGATCCATGAAGGAGATTGTGGCCATCATGCCGGGTCAAAATCCCTCGTAGCCAAGGCTTTTCGTCATGGTTTCTATTGGTTGACGGGTCATGCTGATGCAGAGGACCTGGTCAGTAAATGTGATGGGTGACAAAAGTTCTCAGGACGAGCTCATGTGCCGGCTCAAGAATTAAGGATGATCCCAATCACCTGGCCGTTTGCAGTTTGGGGGCTTGACATGTTCGGACCTTTCAAAAGGTCTAAAGACAAAAAGACACATCTGCTGGTGGCAGTGGACAAGTTTACCAAGTGGGTTGAGGCAGAGCCGGTCAGTAAGTGTGATGCAGCCACGGCGGTTCAGTTCATGAAAAAGGTGATCTTTCGTTTTGGCTTTCCACATAGCATTATAACTGATAATGGCACTAATCTCTCTAAGTGTGCCATGGAAGAGTTCTGTCAAAGAGAACATATCCGGCTTGATGTTTCGGCTGTTGCTCATCCTCAATCCAATGGTCAAGCAGAGAGAGCTAATCAAGAGATCTTGAAAGGTATCAAGCCCCGGCTCTTGGTCCCTTTACAGCGGACTCCGGGTTGTTGGGTGGAGGAGTTACCCTCCGTGTTATGGAGCATCAACACTACACCTAACAGATCTACGGGATACACACCTTTCTTCATGGTTTATGGAGCAGAGGCGGTCCTGCCAAGTGACATCCGGCACGACCCACCCCGAGTGGCGGCTTACGTTGAGGCGGATAACAAAAAGGCTCGTCAGGATGCACTTGACTTGTTGGATGAGGAGCGAGACTTGGCAATAGCCCGCTCAGCAATTTACCAGCAAGACATGCGCCGCTATGACAGCCGCCGGTTTAGGAGCAGAACCTTTGAGGAAGGCGACTTGGTGCTCCGGCTCATCCAGGATCAGTCTGATATGCACTATTTATCCACACCTTGGGAAGGGCCCTTTGTGGTCAGCAAGAATCTACACAACGGGTCATATTATCTCATCGATATTCGAGAGCACAAGGACTCATTTAAATCGGAGGAAGAGACCCGCCGGCCGTGGAACATAGCTCATCTCCGGCCTTACTATACTTAAGTTACTTTTTTAAGATACTTTTTATAATGTACATATTATATAAAGCAATAAAGCAGGACCTCTGTCCTTTTTTCCCATAAAGAAATGTTTCATGTTTTCTTTATCAGGTGATGGACACTGCCAATAGGGGACGGATCATATCTGAATCTGGCTTTCCCTTTGGTCCGGCTTATGATCATATCTGAATCTAGCCATGGTCACTTGGGGGCTTCTTGTTCAAACATAGGTCGTATTCGAACCAAAGAGGACATAGCTGTCGATACCCACTTGATCGGCATATTTCCAAACCCACTTGGGGGCTTCCTGATCAAATTTGAATCATAGCTTAACCCCTTTGGGTCTGACGTGGATCGTATTCGAATCAGCGTCATTAAACAACTCTTATGTTCACTTGGGGGCTCCCTGTTCAAACATAGGTCATATTCGAACCAAAGAGAACATAGCTGTCGATACCCACTTGGTCGGCATCGCCAAAGCCACTAGGGGCTATATGATCGTATCCGAATCTTAGCTTAACCCCATTGGAACGGTTCTCTGATCGTATTCGAATCAGGAGCCTGTGAACATTTGCAAGTATGATTAATTTTCACTATTATTGAAACCTTCTTGAGGAGATGGTTCTTGATCCTTCCGGTTTATATTAGTTACCTCAGGTTCTAAAAGGTGCCAGGTAAAGATTTATATAAGCCAGAGAGGTTATCAAAACGGGTCGCAGGTATGCTATTATGGTTATGTTTTAACTAATCATGAACCGGCTTATATATGTGATTTTTTTATCATGTCCGGGTTATCAATATTCTATAACTCACTGAAGCAGTGAGACGTCCAAGAAACCTTGCCTATTTTATATGCAGGTTAAAACGAAGCAAGGTAAAATATCAAGGAAACACTTGATTAACATAAGCAAGATGAATTTAGTGCTGGCGGTTTAACAAAAGCCTTAAGTACCATAAGGCATGACAGGCATTAAGGAGTTTTCTCTATCCTATTACAAGACTCCCCGAGTCTAAACAAGTGAAGCATTGTTCTTCGCAAGGTTATAACCCGGCTGGCGGCTTATTCCTCCGGCTGACTTGATGATTCCGGGTTATCCTTCCCCACCTCTCCTTTGGTTGTTTTGTCCTGGAAGGTGGACGAGGCCCAGTCAATGCCCTCAAAGCTTCAAATTCAGCTTCATCATCTATTAAACAGGCCGGGTCCACTTCAGGGGCAAAGGTATGCTTACGCATTGGAGGGATCAGGCTGACTTGGTCATATGGGACATTTGAGATTCTCCGGTTCTCGCTATCATAACCCGGCGAATACTTGGTGATATCAGTATCCTCTCCAATGAGAGTCGTCAGGGGGCGTATGACTTTAACACAAGCAGTGAAGTCCTCTTCGCCAAAAGCAGTGTCGTCCTCCATAAGACTTGGATATCCAAGAGAGAGATCAGAAAGGTCAAGTTCCGGCACCCATGCTTTTGCCCGACTCAATGCAGCCATGGCTCCGGCTCTCGCGGATGCCCGCCTTAAGTCTTGAATGCGTTGAGGTAGCACCGACAGATGTCTCAACACGTCTTGCAGGAGCCGAGGAGAGGTATTTGATAAGGCCACAGCGGTCAACGCACGCTGTGACCCGGAGTACAGCTGCTCTACCAAGGTATACACTGCCTTAAGCTTGACCAGCATATTTTCCTTCAGATTGGTACTCCTGAGGCCTCCATATTCACAGGTATAATAGTAAGACGGAGGCAACTATTACGATAACTCTTGAAGGATTACAATATTTACGGGCGGCTTACCAAAGATAGCTGAGACCATTTGGGATATGTGCCGCTTTAAGTCGGACAGCTCATTTGTTGCCTCGGCAAGAGATGCCTCTGCTGTTTCAGCCCAAGTCACCAGTGAAGCTCTCTCATCAACCCAAGCCTTCTTTTCCAATTCAAAATTTTTCTTCAGCTTCTCTTGTTCAGAGACACTGAATTCAAACTTGGAATTGGGTTTCTGAGCTTCGAGCTCTTGGGTTTTCAACTGGCTCTTCAGATCAGCAATCTCCGCCTCAAATTGACCTATGGTGGCCTGCATTGACATCAGGTTATGGTAAGAATCTTGGTAAGATAAAATTTAAGTCCCAAGCACTTTACAAGTAAAGATACTTGGCACTTGGGGGCTAATTTATGTTTAAAGAATTTTTATTCTATTTTACCAAGTCATACATATTAAGTCTCAAGCACTTTACAAGTAAAGGTACTTGACACTTGGGGGCTAATGTGTAACCCAAAATCAAAGTTTCATGCTACCTCCGGACAAAACTAATAGCAAGCAGATTATTAAGTCTACATCATATTTATTCATAAGCAATAGACTTGGGGGTTGGTACAGTAAGTAAGATTCAGAGTAAAAGCTTAAATTTTACCTCAGATTTATGCTGTATTTGCTTCACTATGTCAATTTCCAGGTCACGACTATTGTGTACTTGGTTCAGATAGCCTGAGACTATATCACCAATACTTAGGTGAGAGTAGTCAGTGATGTCTTGTTTGGACTTCCAGCGCTGGGCAAACTCCTCCTTGGCGGTGCATTGGGCAAGGGAAGTAGGCCGGCCCGGTTCAATGTATTGGCTCTTCACAATTTCAACCTCCGGGTCAGCCGTCTTGGCCGGGCTAGGAGTTTCTGGGTCATCCGAGTTGTGAATCACGTCTTCTGCAGGTGGGTCAGAAGTTGGCTCCGGAATGTCAGAAGCTGGTTCAGGCGGTGGCTGATGGGTGGAGCTGTCTGGAACGGATGAGTCAAGCACCGGTTCAGTAACCACCGGGTCTTGGGACGGCTTATTCTTGTTTGCCCTCTTGATGGGCTTTACTTGCAAGCTGTCAATCAAAGTGGAAGGATAAGTATCAAAGTATAAGTATGGATAAACTCAAAGTAAGAAAGGTTATATTACCCGGGAGCCGTTTTGAAAGCCGGCATGTTCGATTGCATCGACTCATCAGAAGAAGGGGAGGTATCCTGATAGTTGGAGTTAGATGAATTGAGAGGTTGGCGAATCAAACCCATCAAGGGTAAAACAAAATGTAAGTCGGAGATAACCTCGGTCCGACGCTTCCTGGTTATGTCGGGTAAGCCGGAGGAAAGCTCTGCGTCCTGGTTGGCCCGAGTCTTGCGCCGATTTTCAAGCTGTTGTTGCTTCAAAAGAAATTGAGGATCTTGGTAAGCAAGAGGGTGTGAAAACCTCACTTTCCAGGTAACCCTTCAGATTCTTTGTGTTGGCAAAGGCTCTGAGTCGGAGGAAATTATAGTTACCTCTTCGCCAGCTGCTTGACTGTTCCTAGTATCCTCCTGAAAGGATCAAATGTCAGTAAGGTAACGACAAAGGAGTTAAAGAAAATCAAAAATATTACCTCTTCCTCATCTAAAGAAGAGTCGTCCAATTTAAGCAAATCAGAGGCACTGGGTTTCTTCTTTTTAGAGGTACCCGTCCTGGCGGCTTTCCTTTCGGTTTCCTTGGCCGCCCGGGCCAGCTTTGCAGCCTCATGGTCATACTTGACCTTCCAGAAGTTGTCATCGGCCTGTGGGAAAAGACAAAGAATCATAAGTACCAGAAGGTAACATATTAAAGAGTATTTGTGAATACTAGTAACTTACTGCAGGAGCCGGATTCTTCTTGCAGAAGGGAAGCAAACTGAAAGTATTACTGGTTACAGTGCCCTCCTTCAATAGCGATTGGACTGTAGCATCTACCACATCATCTGGTAAGTCCTCAGGACTATGACGCATTGAGTCGTCCTTTTTGCCTGTGTAAGTACACATTAAGCCGGAGCGGCGGCTTAATGGTAGTATCCGCCAGGTGACCCAGACCCGGACCAAATCAATGCCAGTTAACCCATTGCCTAAAAGGGCCTTGATCTTTCTGATGGTGGGGTTAAGAGGCAAGCGCTCAACAGTAGTTAACTTGTCCGCCAGATGATGATTGGACTCAAGACGCAGGGAGCGAAAGCCGGGCAGAGGCTTCTCGTTAGCCGGAGAGGTGTCTTGACAGTAGAACCATGTCTGGTTCCAGTCTTTTGGGTGACTCGGTAGCTCAGCATAAGGAAAAAGGCAGTCTCTCCGCCGCTGGATTGAGATGCCGCCAAGCTCAAGACTAGGCCCGTTGGCGCGTTCATTCTGCCGGTTCAAGTAAAAAAGCTCTCTGAACAGCAGCAGACTTGGTTCCTCTCCTAAGTATACATCGCAGAAAACTTGGAAATTACACAGATTGGACACGGAATTGGGTCCAATGTCTTGAGGCCTCAGGTCAAAGAAATCCAGAACTTCCCTGAAGAATTTTGAGCCGGGAGGGGCAAATCCCCGGTTCATATGGTCTGTGAAAACTACTACCTCTCGTCTTTGGGTTGAGGTATCTGCTCAGACGGGTGAGGGGCACGATAGGACATGACCTCCTTTTTTGGCAGATGGCCAGACGTTACAAACTCGGCAAGTTTGCTTTTGGTTACTGTGGATGGAACCCAGTTGCAAGTCACAGGGGCCTTAGCCGCCTTAGGAGCCATAACGGCAGTGGCCTACGACAAAGTAAAAAGATCCGGTTCAAATTTAACCCGGGAGAAATATTCAAATTTATTTAAAATAGCGGCTTAAGCAAGGGGCCTAATGATATAAGGGTGATTGGGCAATAAAGTTTAAGCCGCTATCAGGATCAACAGTCATTCAAGGATTTTTAAACCGGACACCTAGACAGTGGTGATAAAGTAAGTTTTCCAGAAGAAGCTTTCCGGGTGATAGAAACAAGTTTCACGGACAACAGCCTTTATTATGGATCAAACTATTGTTCTAAAGGAGAAAATTTCTAGACCTCAAAACAGGGCAGAGAAGTTCATGCATTCAAAGGAGGTTTCCAAACAAGAAAAATGAGATCTATTTCTATACAAGATCAACGCAAAAAACTACCGCAGTAGTTCTGCATAGTTTTTACGATCTAAACAGGTTGTGGAAGTGCGGACTAGCAAGGGTTTGCGTTGGGCGGTGATGAACCCAACGAACTTGGCAGAGCATCAAGATAGATCTAAGAAAGGAGAAGAAAGGAACTCACGAATGAAGATGAACTGCGGAGGCTCACCATCGATCTCTGGTCAAAAGTTAGGTCGATGCAGCGGCCTGAGTCGACGAAGACGAGGGGGTCGAGGGTGACAGCTGCGGAGCTTGAGCGGCAGAGAGGAGAGGAAGAAGACGACTGAAAGGGTAAAAAGGAAAAGACTCAAGTCGTGGCTATCTATAGGGAGGAGATAACTGAGGCGGCGCGGGAAACGAGGAGATAACAATTATTATCCAACGGCCCTGATGCCTCGATTTTCGGAGTGGTCAGTAAAGAAGAGATCCGTTGAAGGATTCGGTGGAATAAAAAATGAGTTAAAGGAAGAATGACGTCACGTCGAGTTAAGACGGATCCAGAAGATGACATCATGGCAGGTTAACAAAAACCCTCTATATAGTCAGAAGACTGAAGATTTAATTCTTTAAAAATATTTTTTAGATTGACATGAACAGGTTCAAATCAATCTGGGGCCTAATGTTGGGGATATGACTATTTGTGTAAGCCTCCCAGGAGGGGCCGGGTTACGCAAATAGTACTCATTAGAGGAAGCCCAAGACCAAGCATGAAGATGGCGGTTCAATTAAGATCTTAAGGCCCACGGGCGGCTTAAGCCCATTGTAGTAAACCGCCATGATGGCATGACTTGTAACGTAAGGTAGATTTAACTGGTCACCGAGCCGGACTCTGTTTATAAGCCGGCCGGGACTCTGTAAGCCGGTGGGCGTCAACCCGTGTATATAAGGGGACGACCTGCTGGCGACTTAGGGCAAGAAACAACTCATCGAGAACAGGGCATAGCGTGTCTCGCTCCCTGGTTATCGAAACATTAATACCAACCCAACTAGACGTAGGCCTTACCTTCACCGTGAGGGGCCGAACTAGTATAAACTCTCTCGTGTCCCTTGTCCCAATTTAACCCCTTCAAGCTTCCTAGTTGCGATGGCTCCACAACTAAGTCCTTTCACGAGGACATCTGATGTGACTATTCCATGACAGGATCTATATCTATGCAATAGAGAGACGGATCTTGTCTACATCATGTCATCGTTCTTATTGCATTACTCATTTTTCCATGAACTTAATACACTAGATGCATGCTGGATAGCGGTCGATGTGTGGAGTAATAGTAGTAGATGCAGGCAGTAGTCGGTCTACTAATCTTGGACGTGATGCCTATCTAATGAGCATTGCCTAGATATTGTCATAATTATTTGAAGTTCTATCAATCGCCCAACATTAATTTGTTTACCCACCGTTTGCTATCTTTCTTGAGAGAAGCCACTAGTGAAATCTACGTCCCCGGGTCTTCTTCCTCATATATTTGCCTTTGCGATCTACTTTTCCTTGCTTGTATTTTCAAATCTATTAAACCAAAAATACAAAAATACCTTGTCGCAATTTATTCTTATTTATTTTGTTTGGCGTTCGATCTATCAATCAACTACAATTTCCTCACGTCTGTTTTGCCTATCTTGAGGCGCCATACACCGAAAGGGATTGACAACCCCTTTAACACGTCGGGTTGCGAGGTGTTGTTATTTGTGTGCAGGGGATGTTTACGTTGTGTTGCCTGGTTCTCCTACTGGTTCGATAATCTTGGTTTCATATCTGAGGGAAATACCTACCGCCGCTGTGCTACATCGTCCCTTCCTCTTTGGGGAAATACCGACGTAGCTTCAAGCGACATCATCGCCTTCCCCATGTTCACCTTCTGGCCACTAATAGTTTACAGTATGGTGCACGGGGTTGCATCGGACTGTAAAGACATGTCTGCGACATGAGAAATCCAAAAGGCCACCAAAACGGGAGATTATACATATACTGAAGAGGGCCGGTGTGACAGGTACCGTGAGGGCGTCGAGCTCAGCCAAAGATGAAGCACCACCGGGAACATCTGAGACGGAGGATGGGCTGCTTTGAGAAGGTGCAGGAGCAGGTGCGGGAGCCAGTGCAGGAGCAGGTGCAGGAGCATGTGCTGGTGCTACGCTAGCCGAGCTGCTCCTCAAGAAGTTGGAATGGGGAAAGTCCGTTGCATCCTCAGTTGGATTTTGCTTGCTCCAACTGACGATAGCCGGAACCAAGAAACTATATGAAGCTGCAATCTCTACTTTTGGGGCAACTACCGCCGCTTTGACTGTCTCAGCTAATTTCTTCTCAACCACAGTTGCAACCTTCTTGTCGATGTTTTCTTCATTTAACCTCCATCTTTCCTTTCTCTCCTCCGTGGTCTCACGGTAGTACTTCTTCCATGTGGCTTCATCTTTGATGTCGTGCATGCATCCATACGATGGCCGAGTGTCCCACTTGGGCCTCACCAATGCCTCAGATGGCGAGTCGCTTTCGGCCGCAATCCTATGCCGCTCTTTATGCAAAAGGAACAAGGATCATTTACAAATATGACTAAATTTGTAGTCGAATATATCAGAAGCTAAAATTACCAGCAGTCTCATGAACTCCGCCGTGATTGTGTCCGTCTCGAAAAGCTTCTTGACTGGGTCCCAATGGTACTAGGTCCCAAGGGGTCTGGGATGCGCAGACTTTCGCGTTCCGCATCCTCCTTGGCCCATATGGACCTCTTCCGCGTGTAACCACATATTTCGAGGTGGTGGCACCCCATGTTCCTCCATTGAAGCCCCTTCATGTACATCAACTTTTCTTTGGCAGCTTCGACAACGCAGGCCTCCATGCGTATTTGAAACTGCTCTTCCGTAATTGTATGGTTATCCTTTACAATCTTGGAGTAGGGTTCCTTTTTGTCGATAATCCTTGCTTTCACCCTTACTATCCAGGTGGACAATGCGTCGCTAAACTTGCTCCTGGCGCATCTGTTTATCTTCTTCATTGTCGGATCTTTATCTGGATCAGTATATTTGATTTCATCCTGGCCCAGGAACAAGAATACCTAGTGCAGCTTCGTTAGGAGGGAGTGCTTCATGTTTTCTATCTTCTTTAGTTTCTCATCGTTGATGGTGGCGGTTGTCTGTTTGATGCAGCCTATTTGATTGTCGTAGAACGTATGCGCTTCCTCAGGATGTGTTGGCTCAAAATTGTCGGTGCCCACCTCCGTGACCACCAGTATAGTAGTGATGAGCTGGTTTGAGAGTCGACGTCTCCTCTTCGGTTTCCGTTCTATACCGGCTTCGCTAGTCTTGGTACCGGTCTGGGTCTCAACACCACTCTTGGCATTGGACTCGATGTCGGTCTTAGTCTCGGATGTGACAGGTGGGCCCTACAACAACCGTTGCTCGTCGGGAAGGTTCAAATGAGTGTTTGCCGCCTCGTAGACGTTGTAATCACCAGAACCCTGTCCTTCATCGTTCCTAACCATGTTTCCTACGATTAAATCTAGTCAATTAATTCTAGACCTAATAAAATGAATAATGACATAAAAAGGCCTATGTTTTGCAGGAACGTTGATTCCTTCCTGGTGCGGCAAATCCCGGGAACTCGATATGTCCTAGTTTGTAGCACAAGTCAAGCCGAAATTCATGGCAAATTTTGGCATGCCCTTTGCTAAAAAGTGGACAAATGGAGCTCCTGAAATTTGCCGGAACAGAAATGAATCAACATTCTGGTAAAACATAGGCGGGCTTCATTCCCTGGAAACAACAAAAGGCCACTTGGGCACAATCGAACCACTTCAATGTTGCATATAACAAGACCACATAAGAACATGCACAGAGCAACTACAACAGTACATAATCATGAGCAAACACTATCGAGTAATTTGCATATAACATGACCACTTCAAATTTGCATCTCGTAGTGTTTGAAGCTTCAAGAAAATCTACACAAATTTCAAACTAGAAACCCAACTACCCTAATTAACATCTAGTTAAACCCTACTGCCCTAACCCTACTGCCCTAGCATCAACAAGTACTAACTAATTAGATGAACACTAGCTAGCTACTTAAGCATTTACAATTTTTTCCTAAAATATCAGTTAACTACTAATTTCATTCATTTAGGTCATTCATTTAACTTCAACTAATTAACCTAGTAAAACCCTACTTCCCTAACAAAAAATATCTAATTAACATCTACTAGTACCAATACTTCCCTAACCTAATTAACATCTACTAGTACCACTATATATACTACTAGCAACACTGCTGCAACATTTTCTTCATTTTTTTTACTAAAAAAACAACTATGAAAACAAAAATCATAATTAAACCCTACTGCCCTAACTAAATTTTTGCTCTAAACCATACTACCCTAGTTAAACCCTAGTGCCCTAACTAAATATTTTCTCTAACCTAGCCAACCTAGTTTACCTAGCTAGTTAACCTAATGAAACTAATTAAACTAGCTAGTCAACCTAGTTAGTTAACCTAGCTAGATAACCTAGTTACAACCAAATTAACCTACCTAGTTAACCTAATTAACTTAGCTAATTCCTAGGGTTCATAACTAAATTCACCTAAGTGAATTAACCTAGAGAGGAGGGTGGGGCTTACAAAGAAGAGGGCGTCGAGGGAGGCAGGGGCGGTGAGGAACGGACGAGGGTGGTTCTGGGGGCGCGCGGCTCCAGTGGCGGCGATGGCGCATGGCTCCGGTGGCGGCTCTAGTGACGGTGATCGAGGCAGGGCGATGAGGGAGCAGGGGCGGTGATGAGTAGATGAGGGTGGCTCCGGGGGCACGCGGCTCTGGTGGCGGCGATGGCGCGTGGCTCCGGTGGCGGCAATGGAGGCAGGGCGGCGAGGGAGAGGTTGGGGAGACACGAGAAGAATGGGGAATTGGGGGAAAGAGGGACGTCCACGCAAGGGCAAGTCAAACTTAGTAGTAGCACTGTTAGCCCACAAGGCTATAGCTCATTTTCTATAGCGCTTTTCGGAAACACGCGCTACTTCTATAGATAAGTTAGCCACAGTGCTTGTTTGCAAAAACACGCTACAGATAAAGTAGCTATAGCGCTTTCGTCAAAATGCGTTGCTGTTATTGATTTCATTTTTTTTCTTTAATTTTCCTTTTCTTTTTTTCCTTTCCTTTTTTCTTTTCTTGTCCTTTTGTTAGATGCAGCACTATCGCCTTAAAACGTGTTGCTACTATTTTGTTAGCAGTAGCACGGTTTGTAGAAGGGCGCTACTACTATACCAAGCATGGGAGCAACGGTTAGAACTGTCATAGTAGCTGCGCGTTTTATGGGTAAGCGCTACTGCTATTTGGGTAGCAGTAGTGTTCTGCTTCGTCATGCGCTACTATTACTTAGCAGTAGCGCTTTGTTTTAACAAGCGCTACTAATAAGTCTCTGTGTATAAGCTTTTCCCGAGTAGTGATACCCGTGGATTCGGCTAGCCGTGAAATGTGTTTGTTGGTGGAGGGGGAGTAAACCTTTACTTTTATTGCTTGGGAACCACCACTAATGTGTTTAGCATGGAAGATATCAATAACTAATGGTCGCGAAGTGAACAGGAAGGCTGCATTTCTCAAAATTTCATTTATCTACGTTTTAAAAATCTGAGCTCTGGCACCGCTGCAAATCCCTGCTTCCCTCTGCGAAGGGACTATCTATTTACTTTTATGTTGAGTCATCACCTTCTCAAATAAGCTCCAGATCTAAGAGCACTATTTTCATCCTCATGAATTGTGTATAGATAATGTTGGGTGCATCATGACTGGATCTTTTCTACCATGAATTACAATGTTTAGTTGTTGCTTGAACTTTGGACGTGCTCTGCATTTATGTTTTGCAGACTCATAAAGGGATAGAGAGATACCACTGTTTTCATATTATATCATGGTTGTTTTGACAAAATGTTGTCATTTGAGATATCTTGTTATTGCTCACTTGTCGATTATGCCACTGATATGAGTTAATATAATTCTTAAGAGCTATTTTCGACATGGTTAGTCATAATCGTTGCTGAAAACATGCGTGCTACTTAAGCTTATTTATGTAAACAACATCAAAAGAGTTCGTAAAAGATTATCTTTTTCACTTTCAGTTTATCAACTAAATTGCTTGAGGACAAGCAAAGGTTTAAGGTTGGGGGAGTTGATACGTCTCCATCGTATCTACTTCTCATAATGCTTTTGCTCTTGTTTTGGACTCTAATTTGCGTGATTTGAATGAAACTAACCCGGACTGACGCTGTTTACAGTAGAACTACCATGGTGTTGTTTTTGTGCAGAAATAAAAGTTCTTGGAATGGAATGAAACTTTTTGGAGAATTTTTACGGAATAAAAGAAAAATAATGGAACCAAGAACCACCGGAGGGGGGCCTTGGGTGGGCACAACCCACCTGGGCGCCCTCTCCTGGCGTGCGCAGGTGGGTTGTGCCCACCTGGTGGACCCGCTAACCCTATCTACGATGCTATAAAATCCTATTTTCGGAGGAAAAATCAAGGAGGAATAATTATCGCATTTCACAAGACAAATCCGCCACCACATCTTGTTCTTCATCAGGAGGCCTGGTCTGGAGTCCGTTTGGGGCTCCGTTGAGGGGAATCTTTGATCTTCATCATCACCAAGCCTTCTCCATCTCCAATTCCATGATGCTCCCTACCCAGAGTGAGTAATTCCTTCGTAGGCTCGCTAGTTGATGAGGGAGTTGGATGAGATTCATCATGTAATTGAGTTAGTTTTGTTACGGCTTGATCCCTAGTATCCATTATGTTCCGAGATTCATGGTGCTATGACTTTGCCATGCTTAATGCTTGTCACTTTGGGACCGAGTGCCATGATTTCAGTTCTGAACCATTTATGTTTTCGGCATTATATCTAAGTTCTAGATCCGATCTTCCAAGTTATATGCACCTGCTACATATTATGATCCGTAAACCACGGAGTGACAGTATTCAAGATACTTTCCGGTGATGACCATAGTTTGACGAGTTCATGTATTGACTATGTGTTCAAGCTTTGTTTCGTCTCTCTATTAAAAGGAGGCCTTAATATGCCTTAGTTTCCTTATGGATCCCGCTACCACGGGAGGGTAGGATAAAAGATGTCATGCAAGTTCTTTCCATAAGCACGTATGACTATTTACGGAATACATGCGCACATTATATTTATGAACTAGAGATAGTTTTGTATCGCCCTAGGTTATGACTGTTTTATGATGAATATCATCCAATGATCCAATGCGAACAAGTTTTTCATGTATTGTTCTTGCTAAGTTACTGCTGTTATTGCTACTGTCATAACTGCTGCAAAATCATTGCTATCACTGTTACCATTACTATACTATTACCACTGCCATCCAAACTATCATATTACTGTGCTACTAATTTCCTTGCTATAGATAATTAATCTCTAGGTGTGGATGAATTGGCAACTCAGCTGCTAATACCTTCAAATATTCTTTGGATCCCGTTGTGTCAAATCTATAAATAGGGTTGTATACTCTACCCTCGAAAACTATGGCGATCCCCTGTACTTGTGTGTTATCAGTACCAGCATCGGCTGGTGATGTTGTAGTAGAGTTCTTCGGAGTCACCGAGTAGCGCATCCATGCTTGACTGGTTTCTCCAATTGGAGTAGCCACCACTGCTCGGTCCTGGTGCAGGACCGAGGAGATCATCATCAAACTAAGAATCATCCCTACTGCCACAACTTTTGACATTGTCCTTCACAATAATATAGTGAACAGACTATCAAGAACTAGACTGACGTAACAGACTACTGTTTTAGTTGCTACGGTAACAAGATGACACATATATACAAATCAATTGGACCTATTTAGGGATAATATCATTGTATATCTAAATATTTTATTTTTGACATAGAATATCAATACATATAAAATTTATTTATACTGGCAATCCAACACAATTAGTATTAAAATTATGACGTGGTAGGTGGCATGCAAAATCTACTAGGTTATGCCCATATAGTATGCATTGAACGCCACAATTAATTATTACCTATATTTTATTTCTATTATATGGCTCATAATCAACTTGGTGGCCCCTTTTCCTCAACTGAATCCAATTCAGACTGACTAGGTAGGATTTGCTAAGTACTTCCATATAGTGTCTAATAACATAAAAGTAAGAACTAATCTTCCAGATTACTAGAGATTTGTTCCTTTCTAGCCCGCATAATATTACTTTTATTAAAATAATACATACGAAGACGCTCATGCATACGCACACACACTCACCCTACCACTATGAGCATGTCCTAGAGACTGAGCTAGCACATCATCTTAGGTTGACGAAGTCACCACAGAAGCCTTCGTAGCTGATGGGAACGTCTCCTCCCACTGATCGCACATCACCAAAAGGCTTGGAATAAATCCAGGAAAATGCGAGCACCGGTTCAAGTTTAGGACTTGAACACTTGTGGGCTGGGGATATCATTGTCCTCCTAACCATCCAAACATAGGTTAGTTCACTCCTACATATTGCTTTTCAGACCATATACTTACAAGACTACTAGTACTAGTAGTTTGGAAAGGTAAGACAACACACACGAGTCCATCTAGCTCGTCACAGCAAAAATACACTACCATGGATCCTCTCTCGTCTCCCTACAAGAAGGTAATCCATGGTACTCACACTTATCTTGACATTTTTAGTGACCATTGAATTGGTCTAAGTACATTATAAGTCTCCAAATAGTCCTTTGCCGTGGACGTGGCTATTCAGTTAGATTGTTTACTCTCTAGGGGTGTACTTCTTAACACATGCGTTCAGCACTCATCACCATGTACTTGGCCGACTTCAAGCGAATGTCGGCAAGTGTGTTGGGCATGACCATTAACCACACAAGACTCTAGTCCAGGGACATCTCCTATTTGGCATAAACCCACAAGCAAGTCCGTCTGAAGTTTTCAAATTTGGCATCAGACATTATGTGGAGGGTTCCCAAGCCCACCACGCTGGATGGTACTTGACAACCCACAATTATAGGAGATCATTTTAAGAATTTTTGACAAGTAAGAGTGTCAAACCCAACAAGAAGCTAAATGTAGAGTTTATATACTCTTCAACTCTACATACACCAACGTTTGCTTCACCTAGAACAAGTAATAAAACTTATTTGTGAGAGTAAAACTATAAGTACTTTGTGGGAATAATAAATAATAGTAGTTTAGTAGAAAGCTCTTTGGATAAAGATGAGGAAGTTTGTCCATCGGCAATTGGATATAATAGGATAAATACTAATCATATGCAATGATGGAGAGGCATATGCTAACACACTTTCCATACTTGGATCATATGCTGTTATAATTGGAACTCTAGCAAGCATCTGCAACTACTAAAGTTCACTAAGGTAAACCCAACCATAGCATTAAGTGATAAGTCCCCTTTACTCCCATACGCAACAACCTCCTTACCCGGGTTTAAGCTTTTGTGACCCTTGCAACTGACTATATGAGATTCATGCACGTATTGCAACAACCTACAACAGGAATTCCCACACGTGTGGGCAGCACAGAGGGCACCATCGGAAAACACCATATTAAAATAGAACTCATATCAATCAAACCATACCACATTAATCCGCCACTGATGCCTAATAGAAGTGGTAGGAAATCGGTGGAGAACGGCCCTGGGTGCCTCGCCTGCCACTACTGGCCTTTTCCCACCTGCCACTACTAGACATTCTTGTAGTAGTGGGAGGGGGAAATAGGATTCCCCTACCTCACCCCCTAAAGGACTAGAAGGAGGGCCCGACCTCCCCATTAATGTTAGTGGCCATGCTCCTGGTAGAACGATCTGCATGATCCAGATGCACCATCGGTCATCAAACCCTCTGAGCTCCATCACCAAACAGAAGAAGGACTGATCCAGGCGATTATAGGCCTTCCAAAAGACGAGCTTAAGGAAAACGGTCTTACGATGTCACCTGCTAACCTATTGGACAATTTCATGAAGAGCTAGGATCCCATCATGGATGCGGTGGCCCTTCAGGAATGCAGACTGGAAGGTTGTGCGAGACGCTCCGTAATAGGTGGCAGACGCGTCATGCACATCTTCGTGAAAATGCGCTCAAGCACATTAATCACCATGGGATATCCATCGCCCCAATTATTTTGCGGATCAGGGTTACTACACCAAAGTTCAGGCATGCCATGTCAAGAGTCCCAATGTAGAATTCAAGTAACATCTTCATGATCATAGGCTGAAGCTGAGGCCACAACTTCTGGAAGAAAGCCACCGATAGGCCATCCAACCTAGGTTGTAGATCTCGCCCTCATGGTCGTGATAACACCACCGACCTCCTCTGGTAGGAATGGGGGTCTCATGTCGACATTCTCAAAGGCCCCTATTACTCATATGGGACATTTACCAAAGTAGATCACTTGTGAGTCTGACGGAAGTGGCTTTCTACATGACATTTCAGTTGTGCTTGAGTAAAACAACTCATCACTGCTAAAGTATATACCACAAATGAACATTCCAAGACCCACACCACATGTGTCAAAAGAGTTACCACTAACGAATAATTATCAAGTCTCGCCAGTGGTAAGCACTTACCACTAGTAATTTTTCAAGTTATTAGTGACGACTAATATGTGTATGTTTTCCAGAGCTAGAGACTATTTAATTTTTGTAGTAGCTTAAGAACTTGGAGTTTATTTCTCTATAATACAAGTAAGAAAAACACCGAGATAAAAGTTGAAGTACAGGAAATGTAGTATTGAAAATCCTAGAAGATGTTTTATTCATCATAGCATGCATGGGAAAAATACAACTATTTAGAACGCGGGCGGAGGAGTACAATGTCTAGGATCACGACCCGCAGAGGAGGTACCAGCATCGGCTGGTGATGCTATAGGAGAGTTCTTCGGAGTCACCGAGTAGCGCATCCATGCTTGACTGGTTTCTCCTATTGGAGTAGCTGCCACTGTTCGGTCCTGGTGCAGGACCAAGGAGATCATCATCAAACTAAGAACCATCACTACTGCCACAACTTTTGACATTGTCCTTCACAATAATATAGTGAACAAACTATCAAGAACTAGATTGATGTAACAGACTACTATTTGTTGCGACGGTAACAAGATGACACATATATACTAATCAGTTGGACCTATTTAGGGATACCATCAATGTATATCTAAATATTTTATTTTTGATAAGGAATATCAATACATATAAAATTTATTTATACTGGCAATCCAACACAATTAGTATTAAAATTATGACGTGATGCAAAAATTACTAGGTTATGCCCGTATAGTATATATTGAACGCCACAATTAATTATTACCTATATTTTCTTTCTATTATATGGCTCATAATCAATTTGGTGGCCGCTTTTCCTAAATTGAATCCAATTTAGACTGATTAGGTAGGATTTGCTATGTACTGCCATATAGTGGCTAATCACAAAAAGTAAAAAACTAATCTTCTAGCTTACTAAAGATTTGTTCCTTTCTAGCCCGTGTAATATTGCTTTTATTAAAATATTACAGACGAAGATGCTCATTGATACATATCCATCGTATCTACTTTTCCAAACACTTTTGCCCTTGTTTTGGACTCTAACTTGCATGATTTGAATGGAACTAACCCGGACTGACGCTGTTTTCAGCAGAACTGCCATGGTGTTATTTTTGTGCAGAAATAAAGGTTCTCGGAATGTCCTGAAAATCCACGAAGCAAATTTTTGGATTTAATAAAAAATATTGGCGAAAGAATAAACGTTAGGGGGCCCACACCCTGTCCACAAGGGTTGGGGGCACGCCCCCTGCCTCATGGGCCCCCTGAAGCTCCACCGACCTCAACTCCAACTCCATATATTCACGTTCGGAGAGAAAAAACAGAGAATAAGATTCATCGCATTTTACGATACGGAGCCGCCACCAAGCCCTAAAATCTCTCGGGAGGGCTGATCTGGAGTGCGTTTGGGGGTCCAGAGAGGGGGATTTGTCGCCGTCGTCATCATCAGCCATCCTCCATCACCAATTTCATGATGCTCACCGCCGTGCGTGAGTATTTCCATCGTAGACTTGCTGGACGGTGATGGGTTGGATGAGATTTACCATGTAACCAAGTTAGTTTGGTTAGGGTTTGATACCTAGTATCCACTATGTTCTGAGATTGATGTTGCTATGACTTTGCTATGCTTAATGTTTGTCACTAGGGCCCGAGTGCCATAATTTCAGATCTGAACCTATTATGTTCTCATGAATATATGTGAGTTCTTGATCATATCTCGCAAGTCTATAGTCACCTGTTATGTGTTATGATCTGTTAACCCCGAAGTGACAATAATCGGGATACTTACCGGTGATGAACATAGTTTGAAGAGTTCATGTATTCACTATGTGTTAATGCTTTGGTCTGGTACTCTATTAAAAGGAGGCCTTAATATCCCTTAGTTTCAAATAGGATGCCGCTTCCACGGGAGGGTAGGACAAAAGATGGCATGCGAGTTTTTTCCATAAGCACGTATGACTATATTTGGAATACATGCCTACATTACATTGATGAACTAGAGCTAGTTCTGTGTCACCCTATGTTATAACTATTACATGACTAATCTCATCCGACATAATTATCCATCATTGATCCAATGCCTACGAGCTTTCCACATATTGCTCTTTGCTTAGTTACTTTACCGTTGCCACTATTACAATTACTACAAAATTGCTACTGTTACTTTTGCCACTGTTACCGTTATTTCCATACTGCTTTGCTACTAAATACTTTGCTGCAGATATTAAGTTATCCTGGTGTGGTTGAATTGACAACTCAACTGCTAATACTTGAGAATATTATTTGGCAGCCCTTGTGTCGAATCAATAAATTTGGGTTGAATAATCTACCCTCAAAAACAGTAGCGATCCCTGATACGTCCATTTTGCATCATGCTTTTATATCGATGTTTATTGCATTATGGGCTGTTATTACATGTTACGTCACAATACTTATGGCTATTCTCTCTTAGTTTACAAGGTTTATCATGAAGAGGGAGAATGCCGACAGCTGGGATTCTGGCTGGAAAAGGAGCAAATATTGGAAATCTATTCTGCACAGCTCCAACAATCCTGAAACTCCACGGAAGTAATTTTCGGAATCAAATAGAATTATTGAGTAAAGAAAGTACCAGAGGGGGGCCCACACCCTGGCCAGGAGTACTGCACGCCCAGTAGGGGGGTGCGCCCCTATCTCCTGGGCCCCCTGTTGGCCCTCCGGTGCCCATCTTCTGCTATATGAAGTCTCTTACCCAAGAAAAAATCATAAGTAAGCTTATGGGACAAAACTCCGCCGCCGCGAGGCGGAACCTTGGCGGAACTAATCTAGGGCTCCGGCGGAGCTGTTCTGCCTGGGAAACTTCCCTCCGGGAGGGGGAAATCATCACCATCGTCTTCACCAACGATCCTCTCATCGGGAGGGGGTCAATGTCCATCAACACCTTCACTAGAACCATCTCCTCTCAAAACCCTATTTCATCTCTTGTATCCAATCTTGTATCAAAACCACAAATTGGTCCCTTTGGGTTGCTAGTAGTGTTGATTACTCCTTGTAGTTGATGCTAATTGGTTTACTTGGTGGAAGATCATATGTTCAGATCCTTAATGCATATTAATACTCCTCTGATTATGAAGATGAAAATGCTTTGTGAGTAGTTACATTTGTTCCTGAGGACATGGGTGAAGTCTTGCTATTAGTAGTCATGTGAATTAGGTATTCGTTCGATATTTTGATTAGATGGTTGTTGTCCCTCCTCTAGTGGTGTTATGTGAACGTCGACTACCTGAAACTTCACCATTATTTGGGCCTAGAGGAAGGCATTGGGAAGTAATAAGTAGATGATGGGTTGCTAGAGTGACAGAAGCTTAAACTGTAGTTTATGCATTGCTTCGTAAGGGGCTGATTTGGATCCACTAGTTTCATGCTATGGTTAGGTTTACCTTAAAACTTATTTTGTAGTTGCGGATGCTTGCAATAGGCGTTAATCATAAGTGCGATGCTTGTCCAAGAAAGGGCAGTACCCAAGCACCGGTACACCCACATATCAAATTATCAAAGTACTGAACGCGAATCATATGAGCGTGATGAAAACTAGCTTGACGATAATTCCTATGTGTCCACGGGAGCGCTTTTCTCATTATAAGAAATTGTCCAGGCTTGTACTTTGCTACAAAAAGGATTGGGCCACCATGATGCACTTTATTTACTTTCATTGCTTGTTACCCGTTACACATTATCTTATGACAAAACTATCTGTTACCTACAATTTCAGTGTTTGCAGAGAATACCTTACTGAAAACCGCTTGTCATTTCCTTCTGCTCCTCGTTGGGTTCGACACTCTTACTTATCAAAAGGACTATGATAGATCCCCTATACTTGTGGGTCATCAAGAATCTTTTCTGGCGCTGCTGCCGGGGAGTGAAGCGCCTTTGGTGAGTGGAACTTGGTAAGTAAACATTTATATAGTGTGCCGAAATTTTCTGTCACTTGTTACTATGGAAACTAATCCTTTGACGGGCTTGTTTGGGGAATCTTCGCCCCGACCAGTAGAGAAAAGATTTGCTCCTAAACCTACTGAACCTACTGAAAATGTTTACCTTGAGATTCCTTCGGGTATGATAGAGAAACTGCTAGCTAATCCCTTTGCATGAGATGGAACATTGCATCCCGATTTACACCTTATCTTTGTGGATGTAGTTTGTGGATTATTTAAGCTTGCAACTATTCCCAATGATGTTGTTAAGAGGAAGGTCTTCCCTTTATCTTTGAAGGGAGATGCATTGACATGGTATAGGCTATGTGATGATACGGGGGAACTATAAACAATTGAAGTTGGAATTTCACCAGAAGTTCTATCCTATGCATCTTGTTCATCGTGATCGTAATTACATATATAATTTCTGGCCTCGCGAAGGAGAAAGCATCGCTCAAGCTTGGGGGAGGCTTAAGTCAATGTTATATTCATGCCCCAATCATGAGCTCTCAAGAGAAATGATTATTCAAAAAATTTATGCTCTGCTTTCTCTCAATGATCGCACCATGCTCGATACTTCCTGTGTTGGTTCTTATATGCTGAAGACTACTGAATTCAAGTGGGATTTATTGGAAAGAATTAAACGCAACTCTGAAGATTGGGGTTCCGACGATGGTAAGGAGTCAGGTATGACACCTAAGTTTGACTGTGTTAAATCTTTTATGGATACCGATACTTTTCGTAGATTTACGATAAATATGGACTTGACTCTGAGATAGTAGCTTCTTTCTGTGAATCTTTTGCTACCCACGTTGATCTCCCTATGGATAAGTGGTTTAAATATAATCCTCCCATTGAAGTAAAATTAGTTGCACCTGTTACAGTTGAAGAAAAGACTATGACTTATAATGATCCTATTGTTCCTACTACTTTTATTGAGAAACCATGTTTTCCTGTTAGAATAAAGGATCATGCTAAAGCTTCAGCTGTTGTCTGTAAGACTAATACTAGAACATATACACCTCCTGACCAAATTAAAGTTGAACCTAGTATTGCTATGGTTAAAGATCTCCTGGATGATAATATAGATGGGCATGTTATTTACTTCTGTGGTGAAACTGCAACTATTGCTAAACCAGATGCTAAGATACATAGACCTGTTGTAGGCATGCCTGTTATTTCTGTTAAAATAGGAGATCATTGTTATCATGGCTTATGTGATGTGGGTTCCAGTGCTAGTGCAATACCTATTTCCTTATGTAATGAAATTATGCATGATATTGCACCTGCTAAGTTAGAACGTATTGATGTTACAATTAAGCTTGCCAATAGAGATACTATTAAGCCATTTGGGATTGTTAGAGATGTCGAAGTCTTATGTGGGGAAGTTAAATATCCTGCTTATTTTCTTGTTCTTGGTTCCCCACAAGATAGCTTTTGTCCCATTATATTTGGTAGACCCTTCTTGAATACTGTTAATGCTAAGATTGATTGTGAAAAGGATGTTGTTACAATTGGCTTGGGGGATATGAAACATGAGTGTAATTTTGCTAAGTTCCGTAGATAGCCCCATGATAAAGAATTGCCTAGTAAGGATGAAATTATTGGTCTTGCTTCTATTGTCGTACCTCCTACTGATCCGTTAGAAAAATATTTGCTAGACCATGAAAATGATATGTTTATGAATGAAAGAAGGGAAATAGATGAAGTATTCCTTCAACAGGGTCCTATTCTGAAACACAACTTACCTGTTGAAATCCTAGGGGATCCCCCTCCACCCAAGGGTGATCCCGTGTTTGAGCTCAAACCTTTATCTGATAATCTTAAATATGCTTATATTGATGAAAAGAAGATATATCCTGTTATTATTAGTGCTAACCTTTCAGAGCAAGAAGAGGAAAGATTATTGAAAACTCTGAAGAAGATATATCCTTTTTGAGCTCAAACCCTTACCTGAAGAAGCACCGTGCTGCTATTGGATATACTCTGGATGATCTTAAGGGCATTAGTCCCACTCTATGCCCACACAAAATAAAATTAGAGAAAGATGCCAAACCAGTTAGAGATCCTCAACGACGGTTTAATCCTAAGATGAAAGAAGTGGTAAGAAAGGAGATACTAAAGCTCCTTGAGGCAGGTATAATTTATCCCGTTGCTGATAGTGATTGGGTAAGTCATGTCCATTGCGTCCCTAAGAAGGGAGGTATTACTATTGTTCCTAATGATAAAGTTGAACTAATTCTTCAAAGAATTATTATAGGTTATAGGATGGTAATTGATTTTCGTAAATTAAATAAAGCTACTAAGAAAGATCATTACCCTTTAACTTGTATTGACCAAATGCTAGAAAGACTATCCAAACACACACATTTCTGCTTTCTAGATGGTTATTCTGGCTTCTCTCAAATACTTGTGTCAGCGGAGGATCAATCAAAAACTACTTTTTCTTGCCCTTTTGGTACCTTTGCTTATAGGCGTATGCCTTTTGGTTTATGTAATGCACCTGCTACCTTTCAAAGATGCATGATGGCTATAGTCTCTGACTTTTGTGAAAAGATTTGTGAGGTATTCATGGATGATTTCTCCATTTATGGATCCTCTTTTGATGATTGCTTGAGCAACCTTGATCGAGTTTTGCAGAGATGTGAAGACACTAGTCTCGTCTTGAATTGGGAAAAGTGCCACTTTATGGTTAATGAAGGCATTGTCTTGGGGCATAAAAATTTTGAAAGAGGTATTGAAGTTGATAAGGCTAAAGTTGATGCTATTGAAAAGATTCCATGTCCCAAGGACATTAAAGTTATAAGAAGTTTCCTTGGTCATGCCGGTTTTATAGGAGGTTCGTTAAGGACTTTTCTAAAATCTGTAGGCCTCTGACTAATTTATTGCAAAAAGATATTCCTTTTGTCTTTGATGATGATTGTGTAGAAGCATTTGAAATACTTAAGAAAGCTTTGATCACTGCACCTATCGTTCAGCCACCTGATTGGAATTTACCCTTTGAAATTATGTGTGATGCTAGTGATTATGCTGTAGGTGCTGTTCTAGGGCAAAGAGTTGACAAGAAATTAAATGTTATCCAGTATGCTAGTAAAACTATTGATACTGCCCAGAGAAATTATGCTACTACTTAAAAAGAGTTCTTAGCAGTCGTATTTGCATGTGATAAGTTCAGACCTTATATTTTAGATTCTAAAGTTACTATTCACACTGACCATGCTGCTATTAAATATCTTATGGAAAACAAAGATGCTAAGACTAGACTTATTAGATGGGTTCTCTTGCTCCAAGAATTTTATTTGCATATTATTGATAGAAAGGGAGCTGAGAACCCCGTTGCAGACAACTTGTCTAGGTTAGAGAAGTTCTTAATGACCCACTATCTATTGATGATAGCTTTCCTGATGAACATTTAGCGGTCATTAATGCTTCTCGTACTGCTCCATGGTATGCAAATTATGCTAATTACATTGTGGCTAAATTTATACCACCTAGTTTCACATACCAGCAAAAGAAAAAGTTCTTTTATGACTTAAGACATCACTTCTGCGATAACCCGCACCTTTATAAAGAAGGAGTAGATGGTGTTATTAGACGTTGTGTACCTGAGCATGAACAGGAACAGATCCTATGCAAGTGTCACTCCGAACCATTTGGAGGACACCACACTGGAGATAGAACTGCACATAAGGTATTGCAATCCGGTTTTTATTGGCTTACTCTCTTCAAAGATGCTCATAAGTTTGTCTTGTCTTGTGATGAATGTCAAAGAATTGGTAATATTAGTAGACGTCAAGAAATGCCTATGAATTATTCTCTTGTTATTGAACCATTTGATGTTTGGGGCTTTGATTATATGGGACCTTTTCCTGCCTCTAATGGATATACACATATTTTAGTTGCTGTTGATTACGTTACTAAGTGGGTAGAAGCTATTCCAACAAGTAGTGCCGATCATAACACTTCGATTAAGATGCTTAAAGAAGTTATTTTTCCAAGGTTTGGAGTCCCTAGATATCTTATGACTTATGGTGGTTCACATTTTATTCATGGTGCTTTTCGTAAAATGCTTGCTAAGTATGATGTTAATCATAGAATTGCATCTCCTTATCACCCCCGGTCTAGCGGTCAAGTAGAATTGAGTAATAGAGAGATAAAATTAATTTTGCAAAAGACTGTCAATAGATCTAGGAAAAATTGGTCCAAGAAACTTGATGATGAATTATGGGCCTATAGAACTGCATATAAAAATCATGTGGGTATGTCTCCGTATAAGATGGTTTATGGAAAAGCATGTCACTTACCTCTCGAACTTGAACATAAGGCATATTGGGCTATTAAAGAGCTCAACTATGACTTCAAACTTGCCGGTGAGAAGAGGTTATTTGATATCAGCTCACTTGATGAATGGAGAACCCAAGCATATGAGAATGCCAAGCTGTTCAAAGAAAAAGTTCAAAGATGGCATGACAAAAGAATACAGAAGCGAGAATTTTAACGTAGGTGATTATGTGTTGCTATTCAACTCTCATTTAAGACTTTTTGCAGTAAACCTTCTCTCTAAGTGGGAAGGTCCTTACGTTGTCAAGGAGGTCTATCGCTCCGGTGCCATAAAAATCAACAACTTCGAAGGCACAAATCTGAAGGTGGTGAACGGTCAAAGAATCAAACACTATATCTCAGGTAATCCTATAAATGTTGAAACTAATATTATTGAGACCGTAACCCCGGAGGAATACATAAGGGACACTTTCCAGAATGTTTCAGACTCCGAAAAGGAATATGTATGTGGTACGGTAAGTAAACTGACTCCAAAAAAATTCTAATGTCAATTTTGCTCCGTTTTGGAATATTTAAAATTTTTGGAAAGCAACAAGTAATCCGGGAAGGACAAGAGGCCTCCACGAGGGTGGAGGGCGCGCCCACCCTTACTGGGTGCGCCACCTGTCTCGTGGGCACCTCGTGTGTCTCCCGGACTCCATTCTCTTGCACGTTACTTATTTTGGTCGGTAAAAATTCATTATATAATCTCCTGAAGGTTTTGACCACCGTATCACACAATTATCATCTGTTTTCGTTTTGAGCTGTTTTTCTGACAGATCTAGAGCATCATGACGTCACCTCCTTCAACAATGAAGACAAGGATGCTTGGCTATTGAAGACAGAGCTGAAAAGAGAAGAACCTCAGGAGATCGACAAGGATGAAGGGATCAAGAAGGCCATGGAGGATCATGTTTCGGCGGCAGAAGAAGAAAACATCCCTCAACCTCTTCCTAACCTCTTTACTCCAACTAAGATTGAAGCTTTCAAGATGGTTGATCTAGCTCGCATACAAAACAATTATCTCACACAGGAAAAATATTTTGTTCAAGGATCATATCATCGGACTCAAGGGCATTATCCGCAAGTTGGAGGAGCTTTTACGCTCGATGTGTGATTATCCGCCATCATCATCACCACCTTCATCACCTCCGAGGACATAATCACTTGGGTATGGGCACTTCCCTTGGCAACTGCCAAGCTTGGGGGAGGTGCCCCGGTATCATATCACCATCACACTCGTATCTTTACTGTTTAGTTAGTTCGATCCTTTTAGTAATATCTTGATCTAGTAGAATAAAGTTTTCGTATGAATTAGTTTTGAGTTTTGTTTTGTGATCCCTTTATGTAATCGAGTCCGTGAGCTATATAATAAAGATTAGTGTTGAGTCAAGGGCTTTGCTATCCTTCTATGATCTTGTGAAAATAGAAAGAACAAAAGAGTTCATATTGATCTTATGGATAGTAATGACTTCACATGTAAAGAGTATGAGGCCTAAAAGTTGTTGAGAGTTGACAGACATAGTTTTGGTCATCGTTGCAATTAATAGGAAGTAATAAAGAAATAGAGGTTCTCACATATAAATATACTATCTTGGACATCTTTTATGATTGTGAGCACTCATTAAGTATGACATGCTAAAGAGTTGATGTTGGACAAGGACGACAACGTAATGGGTTATGTTTTCTCACATCTCAGTTAAAGTATATTGTCCTGGATCATTCCAATGTGTTGAGCTTGCCTTTCCCCTCATGCTAGCCAGAAATTCCTTGCACCAATTAGAGATACTACTTGTTCTTCCAAATATCCTTAAACCCACTTTTGCCATGAGAGTCCACCATACCTACCTATGGATTGAGTAAGATCCTTCAAGTAAGTTGTCATGTTGCAAGCAATAAAAATTGATTTCTAAATATTTATGTCTTATTAATGCGGAGAAAATAAGCTTTATACGACCATGTGATATGGAAGTAATAAAAGAGACGGACTGCATAATAAAGGTTCATATCACAAGTGGCAATATAAAGTGACGTTCTTTTGCATTAAGATTTTTTGCATCCAACCCTAAAAGCACATGACAACCTCAGCTTCCCTCTGCGAAGGGCCTATCTTTACTTTTTCATTTTATCCTTTGGCAAGCACCTTGTGTTGGAAAGATCCTGATATATATATCCAATTGGATGTAAGTTATTATGAACTATTATTGTTGACATCACCCAAAGGTGAATACGTTGGGAAGCAACATTATAAGCCCCTATCTTTCTCAGTGTCCGATTAAAACTCCATAACCATAAGTATTGCGTGAGTGTTAGCAATTGTAGAAGACTATATGATAGTTGAGTATGTGGACTTGTTGAAAAGCTCTGTTCTCGACTCTTTTGTGATGTTATGATAAATTGCAATTGCTTCAATGACTGAGATTATAGTTTTCTAGTTCTCAATAAGTTTCTGAATCATACTTGACATTGTGAATAGATTGTTACTTGAGCATAAGAAATCATATGACAAAATCTATATATGTTGCTGTTATAAGAATGATCATGATGCCCTCATGTCCTTATTTTATTTTTATCGACACCTCTATCTCTAAACATGTGGGCATATTTCTCTATATCGGCTTCCGCTTGAGGACAAGCGAGGTCTAAGCTTGGAGGAGTTGATACGTCCATTTTGCATCATGCTTTTATATCGATATTTATTGCATTACGGGCTGTTATTACACGTTATGTCACAATACTTATGGCTATTATCTCTTACTTTACAAGGTTTATCATGAATAGGGAGAGTGCTAACAATTGGGATTCTGGCTGGAAAAGGAGCAAATATTGGAAATCTATTCTGCACAGCTCCAAAAATCCTGAAACTCCACGGAAGTCATTTTTGCAATTAATAAGAATTATTGAGCAAAGAAAGTACCAGAGGGGGCCCACACCCTGACCAGGAGGGTGGGGGCACGCCCTCCCCTACTGGGCGCGCACCCTGTCTCCTAGGCCCCCTATTGGCCCTTCGGTGCCCATCTTCTGCTATATGAAGTCTCTTACCCTAGAAAAAATCATAAGCAAGCTTACGGGACAAAACTCCGCCGCCACGAGGCGGAACCAATCTAGGGCTCCGGCGGAGCTGTTCTGCCGGGGAAACTTCCCTCTGGGAGGGGGAAATCATCTCCATTTTCTTCACCAACGATCCTCTCATCGGGACGGGGTCAATCTCCATCAACATCTTCACCAGCACCATCTCCTCTCAAAACCCTAGTTCATCTCTTGTGTCCAATCTTGTATCAAAACCACAAATTCGTACATGTGGGTTGCTAGTAGTGTTGATTACTCCTTGTAGTTGATGCTAATTGGTTTACTTGGTGGAAGATCATATGTTCAGATCCTTAATGCATATTAATACTCCTCTGATTATGAACATGAATATGCTTTGTGAGTAGTTACGTTTGTTCCTAAGGACATGGGTGAATTCTTGCTATTAGTAGTCATGTGAATTTGGTATTCGTTCGATATTTTGATGAGATGTATGTTGTCTCTCCTCTAGTGGTGTTATGTGAACGTTGACTACATGACACTTCACCATTATTTGGGCCTAGAGGAAGGCAGTGGGAAGTAATAAGTAGATGATGGGTTGCTAGAGTGATAGAATCTTAAACCCTAGTTTATGCGTTGCTTCGTAAGGGGCTGATTTGTATCCACTAGTTTCATGCTATGGTTAGGTTTACCTTAATATTTCTTTTGTAGTTGGGGATGCTTGCAATAGGAGTTAATCATAAGTGGGATGCTTATCCAAGAAAGGGCAGTACCCAAGCACCGGTCCACCCACATATCGAATTATCAAAGTACCGAACACGAATCATATGAGCGTGATGAAAACTAGCTTGACGATAATTCCGATGTGTCATCGGGAGCGCTTTTCTCATGATAAGAGATTTTCCAGGCTTGTTCTTTGCTACAAAAAGGATTGGGCCACCTTGCTGCACTTTATTTACATTCATTGCTTGTTACCCGTTACAAATTATCTTATCACAAAACTATCTGTTACCTACAATTTCAGTGCTTGCAGAGAATACCTTACTAAAAACCGGCTTGTCATTTCCTTCTGCTCCTCGTTGGGTTCGACACTCTTACTTATCGAAAGGACTACGATAGATCCCTTATACTTGTGGGTTATAAAGACTATTTTTTGGCGCCGATGCCGGGGAGCATAGCTGTATTCTTTGAGTCACATGGGATTTATATCTGCTGGTCACTATGAGGAACCTGAAAGACGAAAGAACTAATATTTATCCCTCAACTACGAGGGGAGGTAAGGAACATCCATCTAGCTCTGCACTTGATTCTCCTTTTGTTATGAGTAAGCTTGCGACACCTAAACCTGCTTCTACTATGAATTCTGATATGTCGCATGTTATTGATGATACCACTTCTACTATGCATGATACTTATGATGAAACTACTTCTATGCTTGATACTACTGTGCCATTAGGTGAATTTCTTGATGAACAACTTGCTAGGGCTAGACAGAATGAAATTATTGAAACTGATATTATTCATGATAGTGATGATTAAGGTTCTCCCCCTAAATATGAATTGCCTGTTGTTGCTGAGGGTTATGTGATGGATGAAGAAACTGCTAGAGATTTTCTTGCTTTCAATGATAGATCTGATCTTAAGAAGTTATTAGCTAAGCTGAAACAAAAATCTCTGAATGCCAGAATGAAATATGACCCTACTTTTGCTACTTCACCTATCTTTGTTACTGATAAGGATTATGATTTGTCTGTCGATCCTGAGATAATTACTTTGGTTGAATCTGGTCCTTTCTATGGCTATGAATCTGACACTGTTGTGGCACATCTTACTAAGTTAAATGATATAGCCACCCTGTTCACTAGTGATGAGAAATATCGCTACTACTATATCCTTATGATATTTCCGTTCTCATTAAAGGGTGATGCTAAACTTGGTTTAATTCTCTTGATCATGGTTGTGTGCGTTGCCCCCAGGATATGATTTATTACTTCTTTGCTAAATATTTCCCTGCTCATAAGAAACACGCTGCTTTAAGGGAAATATATAATTTTGTGCAAATTGAAGAAGAGAGTCTCCCACAAGCTTGGGGGAGCCTTCTCCGATTACTTAATGCTTTGCCTGATCATCCTCTTAAGAAAAATTGAAATACTTGATATCTTTTATAATGGACTAACCGATGCTTCCAGAGACCACCTGGATAGTTGTGCTGGTTGTGTTTTCAGGGAAAGAACTGTCGCTCAAGCTGAATTGCTATTGAACAATATGTTGACTAATGAAAACAATTGGACACTTCCTGAGCTAACTCCTGACCCAACTCCTAAGCAAACTCCGAAGAAAAGACACTACTAGGGAAAAGCTTATAGACAGACGCTTACTAGTAGCGCGCTATATTGCCCCGCGCTACAGCTACTTACTAGTAGCGCGTGGCCAAAAAAAGCACGCTAGTAGTAAATATCTCTAACCGTGCCCCGCGAACAGACCATAGTAGTAGTGCGGTTCTATAACCTACGCTACTACTACGTGGATAGCTGTAGCGCAGGTGAGACCACCGCACTACTAGTATATGCCCACCCCCATCCCACCAACTGTCCCCCCCCCCACGCCGTCCACCCGCGCCCCCATTTATCTCAAAAAAATTTCACCCAAACCCCGATCCAGATCCTCTCCACTGCGGGCCACCCACCCACCGCGGGCGGCGATCTCCCATCCACAGTCGCACCCACCGCCGACCTCCCCTCCACCGCCGACGCCGACGCCTCCATCCTCTCCCCCTCCTTCTCTCCCTGGCGGCAGCCACATCGGGGGCTTTCAGGTGCTGCTGCTATATGATAATAACCAACCACTTGGACCATCGAATTTCAATAAATAATTTTTCTTCATTTAAATGTGGGTCATGCGTTCTTCATTTAAATTAGGCAATGGGATCTCTATGGAAAACATTGACCAAAGTAGATTCTGCCAAGTAGATGGTATCTTTGTATTTGCATTTTGAGAAAAATGTGATGGTCTATTTTCCTATCATATTAATTACTGCACTGGGTTCAATTTGTGATGTTTGCAAGTCAAATTAATTTCCATATGGGCAGCAAAACGAAAAAAATATAATGCAATCTAGACTTTCCACTGATCATACCAATGATAAGCTGAAAACGCAATGAAAAGAACTGGTTGGCTTATTACATCGAGCTTATATTCACATGTGCTTATTTTCTTAGGATAACTCGTAATAATTGTCCCTAAGAAACTTGGCTAATAGAACTGGCATACAAATAACATGTCACGATGATTGCAATGGAGGAGTGACGTACCATAGCACACTGCATAGGCTCACTGCTGCCTCTCCTTTTTTGCGATGTTCCATGAAATTGCCACATACATATTGTACTTTTTCATTGTGTAACCCTATCTGCAAGTTGACACGGCTAATTTCAGACATCTCTACATGATACTACATTGCATATCCCTTGCGCATATTTAAACCACCAATTGACGATTGTGTGCGTACCATAAACTAGCCATGACTCTGTATGCTGGACTAGTAGGCACTCTAAGGGAGCCTAATGTAGCGCACTGGAATTCCTACATGCCACCTACGATTTTGTGTAATGTACTGCCCCTGTTCCTAAATATATATCTTTGTAGAGATTCCAGTATGGACCACATACAGATGTATATAGATTCATTTTTGAGTGTAGATTCACTCATTTTGCTCCGTATGTAACCTATAGTGGAATCTCTAGAAAGACTTATATTTAGGAACGGAGGTACAAGGTAGTATCATGTATGACATCTACATATCTAATTTAGCAGACAGTAGTAGAAATCATTGTCTACACAAAGGGATTACTGGTCGAAAATCCTAGCAAAGCACGCTGGCAGGCACAGAACAATACAAGACAGAGAGACGCGCTTACAAGATCATAGCAATGCCTCAGTCCAGGATCTTGGTTGGCCAAGCTGTTAGATCCATAAGAAACATCGTCCTTGTAGTTTTTGCCACCTGCATAACAGGTAACAGCGATAGGTTAATATATTTGAAGTACATCAGGTAGGTGATGCTGGATGGGTTTAAAGGTTGGGTCAAGGATGTTGTCGACGATGCGGATCTGCGGCCGTGGGCGGGGCATCAAAAGCTGCTCCGGTGGTTGGGTTAAGGGTGGTGTCGAGGATGCGGATCTGCGGCCGTGGACGGGGCGTCAGAAGTTGCTCCGGTAGGTTGGATGAGGGTGTGAGGAAGCGGATCTAAGGCCGTGGACTTGTGAGTTGGCAAAGCAGCCCCGGTAGGGTTGAGAATGTCATAGGCGAAGCTACTCCAGTAGGGTTGACGATGGTGTCAGCAAAGCGGCTCCGGTAGGGTTGAGGAAGGTGTCAGTGAAGCTGCTCCGGTAGGGTTGAGGAAGGTGTCAGCGAAGAGGATAAGAGGCCGTCGACGGGGTCGTCGGTGGGTAGCTCCGGGGTGTGTGGACGAAGCATCTCCAGTGGGGAGTACAAATGAGCCACTGCAGATGCGCGGCGGTTGACGAGAGTACCGGCGAAGCAGATCCGGCGTCGTGGACAAGGCCGACACTAAATGGGCTGTGGCACAGTGGTGGATGAGCAGTCTACTTGTTTCTAGGGGAGGTGGGAGGGGTAGATGCAGCCGTAGAAGCAGATCCGGCGAGGTGGATGTCGTTGGCAGTGAATGGGCTGTGGTACACCGGTGGATGAGCAGTCTCGGGTTTTGAGAGGGGAGGGGAGAAAGGGCGATGAAGTACGGACGGCATGATGTAAGATGCTCTAGTGCTGTGGAGTTAGTCGTTTTTGCGGCAGGGGGAGAGGAAATGGGGGTGCCGTGTAGTGGGGGGAACCAGAAGTTACCAAAGCAGCCCCGACCTATCATTTAGATGTGGGAAGTATTGTAACTGTTGGTTTCCGTGCACCAAGGACAAAAGGGGGATTTCGCATGCTAAAGACTAAGGTGGCGGAAATTTTAGAAGGAGGTGGGAGATTTTGCCGCCTGTGGGATCGTTCTTATCCAGTTTCAACTAATTTTGGACCGTGCTAGTGGGAAGGTCATGCTAGACTGTGTACACAGGGCACGCGTCAGCAGTTAATAACTGGTGTGAAGTCCACCCCAGAAAAAAAAGACAATAACTCGGGATGATGCGCCGATAACTTGGACGTTCACACGGGCGTGGCCAATCGTACGGGTGTAGTGGCGCGTTCACAAAAAAGGGATCAAACGCTCATCCTATGTATCTCTCGTGTAAATAGATAATTTAGTGCCATTGGTTATTTACTTTAAACATAATGCATTGACGTGTTAGTGTAGAGGCGCACAAAAAGAAATGGATATTGTAGTCAGCTACTTAAAAGTGTTACCTCATATGATTACATAGCCTCCATTTCATAAATTGCGTACCCGTTGAATTCATATATGAATATTACACTTCAAAATAGAAGCTTAAATCATCCAAGACTAATGAATTTGAATGCAAGAGTAACAATGGTGCATGTACATGATAGCTACATTGGTTGTTTGAAGAAACATCACTGTAACTTTGGCATGCACAACTGAAAAGGTTTATTTAAATAGAAAAAATGTGATATGTGAGTGTCCAATCTTGATAGCGTTGAATCGATATTGTACCTTTGGCCACGATATGAAGTAGATATTGACTTATGTTCAAGCGATGCACGTCCACGATCGCTAGATAGTGATACGTGAATGAATTGTGCAATCTCTCTCACACGCATACATATCTCATATCCCTGTGGGCATCGTAATCACACACGCGCACTTCATGTATTTCTCTCCCTCCGTCAGGGTTAAATTCGTATTTCTACCCCGTCCTACAAGTCTCTCACACAGAAACACACACGCTCTCTATGTCTAACACGCCCACTCCTTTAATTCCGCCCACCCACAGCCACTAATGTCTCAAAGTATAATAATGTCTCTCACACATATGCTATCTACATATCCCTTAATATCGCTAGATATGTGTCACACATACTCTTTCTCCCTACTAGCAAGATGCCCATGCGTTGCCGGAACATCAAGATGCACTTGTATGAGAAGTTTATCTTGTGGGAGAAAAGGATGAATGAGGGAATGCCTTATTTGCAAATGCGGAGAGGGGTGTGGGTATCTGTTTGCAAAATTGCCATAGTTTCCTTCCTATCCGTCGGATATAAATCGGATGGCCTATATTGCAGGATGGCAGGAACACCATCATCACCAACTCTGTTTTTTATAAGAGTAGAGATATGTGAGTGTCACTGTGCCCCCCCCCCCCCACACACACACCCACACTTCCCAACACCAAAGGAGTAGGGTGACACCTCTATCTTGATACTAATCTATCGACTGGCTTCTCTCCCAAACACACACACACACTACCCGGCATCGAAGGAGTAGGGTGGCACATCGATCTTGATAATAATATATCTACTCCTCTTTCAAACGCACACACACAAACATACACACTCGCTAGTTGTGCCTCTGTGCCTACAACGCACACTCTCGATACGTCTTTCTCTCCCCCCCCCCCCAAAATGACAGCAGAAGGGTGACAACTCGATCTGATCATAATCTGTCAATTGGTTTCTCTCTCAAACATTGTGTCTCGGTGCATCGCTTGGTAGCCCCCTCGATATGTAGAGTTCTCGCGTGCGCACAGCTGTAGTGACGATGACACTGAACCCAGTGTGCCTTGTTTTTACCAGCCTCATGTGATAGTTTTCACCCTGTTTTCTGTTAATTAACAAGGCAACCTTTTCTTTGTTACTACTAGTGATTCTGAAATCATTCGGGGCAGACATAAAATATATCACTTCAACCCCAATTATCACAACAACTATTTTAGAAGAAATTAGCTAGCTGCCCATGCGTTGCACGGAACATCAAGATGCATTTGTATGAGTAGTTTATCTTGTGAGAGAAAAGGTTGAACGAGGGAAGGCCTTATTTGCGAACATGGAGAGACGTGTGGGTATATTTGTGCAAAATTGCCGTAGTTTCTTTCCTATCTGTTAGATATAAATCCGACGGCCTATATTGCAGGATGGCACACACACCATCATCACCAACTTTGTTTACTACTCCCTCCATCCGAAAATACTTGTCATCAAAATGGATAAAAAGAGATGTATCTAAAACTAGAATACGTCTAGATACATTTCCTTTTATCCATTTCTATGACAAGTATTTACGAACAGAGGGAGTATTTGCCTTTTTAGAGATTTCAACAAGTGACTATGACCGGACCTTACCAATATACTCAAAAAAGTAGTCCATAATTTTGATGTTACCCTGTTTTCTTGGCGGTGCAGTGCCATCTGGATACCTCATAAATAAATCAAGGACAAATCTGACCCCTTCCTGAAAATACATACGGAGCAAAATGAGTGAATCTACACTCTAAAATATGTCTACATACACATACGTATGTGGTAGTCCATTTGAAATCTAAAAAATACAAATATTTAGGAACGAATGGAGGATAAGAGTAGACATGGAGATATATCTCCAGCATGGTCTACAACAAAAATGTGCTGGGCTGGTTAGCGCTGGATGCTCGCAACGAGATGACATGAGTTCGAATTCTGTCTTTTAATTTATTTAATATATACTTCTTTCGCTATTGTACTGACAGTGGAACCCACAGAGTACTTAGAATACAAGATTAAGGATGAACTTGTTTCTTTTTAACTTTCTGTACGAAGCTGTAGCCACCCTGCAAGTCATGTGTACACTGTAGATGCAATTAACTTTTCATAGAGGGACAATCATACAAGCAATTAACTCAAATGGATTGGATGTCACTCTATTATTTCGAGCATAAAGAGCATCTCCAACGGTAGCCGGCAAATTTCCTCCCGCTTCCTTCCGCGGGGGACGACATCAAACGTGTCGTGGGAAACGAGCACCTATGGGGCAGGGCCCCTTCTCGGTCCGGCAGGGAGCGGAGGGCGCACGAAGAGCAGATCGAGGCGAAGCACGCGAGGGATTTTACCCAACTTCGAAGCTCTCCGAAGAGATAAAACTCCTACTGCTGCTTTGTGTTTATATTCTGTTCTTGCTCGAGAGCGTGAGTGTGTTGTAGTTTCGAATGAATCGAACCCCCTCTACGTTGCGCATGGGCCTCCTTTTATAGGTTAAAGGGGTCACCGACAGGTGGCAACGCAGACAGGGGTATAAAAGTAAAAAGAGGGGTTGGTACAACCGCTATCTACAGTGTCCCCTACCTAACTCTGACGGCAGGGGACAAGGGCATTTAATGCCCGTCTGGTCGCCCAAACAGTGCAGGAAACGACCGTTAGGGGCGCCACCGATCGCCACGATGGCCTTCTCGTCATCTCCACTTGCCACCTCGCACCGCTTGGCCGCACAGCTACCCGCCACGTGCGCCAGGAACGATCCTACGGCGACACGTCGTCGGATGCGCTGGAGCATGGGCGTAGAGTGTGGTGGCTTCACCGCGGCAAGCGCCTTGCCGCGGTCGTTGTCTTGTCGCACCCGAAAGCTTGTCGCTCGCCGGGTCTTGCCGGGATGCGCGGCGCGTCGCGGCAAGTTTCTTGGCTGGCCCTCCCGGCAAGCTCCTCTTGCCAGGGCCTTGCCCTTCTCGGCAAGCTCCTCTTGCTGGGGCCTTGTCTTCTTAGTTAAAACACTTTGTTCTTGAATGGCATCAATAGGAATAGCGGAGGATCTTGGCGGACGCCCGGCAAGCCTTGCCGCGGGACGCTACGACTGCCCGTGCACAAGTTCGGGATACTAAGGTACCCCTACTTTAGTACACCGACAGGAGCCCCCGGGCCTGGGCCACACACGGTGCCGAGCGCTGTTGGGCCAGGCCCAAAACAAGGCACGGGCACACGCGGCCTGAGTCCACACCAAATCTAACTCCGTATCCACCGCGCCCTCCCGTAATGGCACGCGTCAAACGCGGCGTCGTGGGAGAGATCGTGGGCAATTCTTTAATCAAGAAAGGCGTAACGTTCGCCTCTCCTCTTTATAAGCAGAGGAAACAGGGATCGTTCCCCCACCTTCGCCACTTGCGGTTTCTTCCTCAGAAAGCTCCGCCGCTCCCGTCCGCTTCCCAAGCCGAAAGAGAGCAGCACTCCACCGCCCGTCGCCGCCGTTGCCACCAACGCCTCCGCGCTCCCCCACCGCCTCCGCCATGGCTCCGAAGACCGGAAAGAGTGCGAAGTCGGCCGAGGCGCTGCGGCTCGAGGCGCTGGGCAAGGAGCGAGCACTTTTTCCCCTCGAGCTCACCCCGAAGGCGCTGCGGGAGGAGTTCTATCTCTTCTGTTTGACGGAGACGCGGGCGCATCCGCGCACGCCGGTACTCTCCGCCGAAGCTTCTACTTCGAAGCGGTGCCCAAAAGGGTATTACTTCTTCCCAGTGTTCTTCTACTGCTGGCTCTGCCCGCCCTTTTCCGATTTCTTCTGCGACGTCATGAATACATACGAGCTCCATCTCCTTGACTTCACCCCCAACGCCGTTCTGACAATGGCGGTTTTTGCGCATCTTTGCGAGAACTTCATCGGAATCCACACCAACGTTGCCCTTTTCCGCCACTATTTCATGCCCCGGGTCGAGAAAGGAGAGCCCTTGTCTGGCGGGGTCTCCTGGATCTCGAGGGCCGGCAAGAAGGAGGTGTATCTGGAGGGGGAGCTCCGCAGCAAATGGGACGAGTGGAGGGCTGAATGGTGTTGGATTGTTGACGCAGATCCGAAGCCATTCACCAATTTGCGCCAAACCCGAGTGGTGCGCGGCGGTGACTGGAGCGCTCTGGCGGCGGATGATGCTAAGTTGAAGATCGCCACCACCCGGATTCTGCGACTCAGGCTTGCCGGGCTCACTGTAGGGGCCGTTGGCGCAGACTTCCTTCGCCGCCGCATCGCCCCTCTGCAGGAGAGGGGGAGGCCCGCCTGGTTGTTCGGGGGCCCGGCAGATATCATGAGGCTGCGCCCAGGCCTTAATTTTAACTTCACGGTTCTGGAGTTGGATGGGATGCTTAAACAGCTGTTCAAGCACGACCCCAACCACCCGGAATGGTTCAGGTTGCCGCAGGGCGTCATCCCACAGTGCAACAACTCCCAGCTTGATCGCATCCGCGCAATGATGCCGGAGTGCGACTCGCACGGGATTATCCCAAATTGGCGGGAGCCCGCCGACGACGTCGTGCGGCAATTCTTTGACGGCCTGGTGGAGGTAGCAGTCTGTGCCGACGAGCAGAGGCTCCTCACCCGCGACACCACCGACGACGAGATGCAGTACATCGCCACCAGGGCCGAAGAGGCGGCGGCAGGCGCCGCCGCGGGCGAGTTTGGTTTCACGTTGGAGGAGGCAGAGGCGGCCGAGGCGGCAAGCCTTGCCGACCGAGAGGACCTTGGCGGGGAGGTCGCTGGCGAGGGGGAGCCCGAAGCCGAGGCAAGCGAGCCTGCCGGGGGCGCAAGTGGCTAGCCATCTTCAAGCAGCTTGCCGCAGACGGGGCCCTCATCACAGCCCCCAGCTCAACCAAGGAGGCGCCTTCGCAGGACGGGAGATACAGCAGGGCGGCAGACGGGTCAACAGCCGCAGCGCCACGGGACACGCTCCACCGCGGCAAGTACCGTTGCCGCGGGAGCATCTCATGCCGCGCCGGCAACTGGGGCGGGGTCTTCTCGATCCGCCACGCCTGATCCTGCCGCAGCTCCCGGCAAGCGTCCAAGGGAGCCTACTCCTCCGCCTCACCGCGCAGAAAGGGTACCAGACTTCGACATTTCCGCGCTCAACTCCGACGAGGAGGAAGAAGAGGAGGAGGAGTAAGATTTTCTTCTTGTTGTGGTTATATTCCTTTGATTCTTGCTGTTTCTTGTCTTGGATCTGATCTGCTTCTCTCTGAACCTCGTTCCATTTCAGGACTCTGGCCGAGAGAGCGGCGAAGAGGGCCAAGGTCCCCGTGGTTGTCATCTAGGACGACCCTGCTGTGATGGCAGAGGACACGTCCGAGACCACCTTGATGGACCCGGCACCCTCTCCTCGAAGCAGCCCGCAGCACAGCCCCCAACGTAAGTATTTGTTCACTTCTTGTTGTGGGGCGCGCATGGGTGCTCTTTCTTTGCTGATATCTTGATTGTTGACTTGCTTGTGTAGGAGCAGAGGAGGCCCATCAGGAGCAACCAGAAGCCGCTCCGGAGGTGCAATCTTCTTCAACTACGCCGCCAAGGGGCGATTCTCCGACAAGGGAGCGCTCTCCGGCAAGGGAGAGGTCCCCGGCAAGGGACGGAACCAGTGAGCCTTCGGTGGTGGAGCCCATGGTCACAGAGCCCAGCACAGGTAACCCTCCTTGTCGGAAATTTTCCCTTGGGTTCTTCTCCTGATCTTCTTTTTGGATATTTGCTTGACTTTTTCTTCCTCTTCCTGTCCTCGGATCCCCCTTCCACAGATCCGATGGAGACTGAGGCCACCGGCGAGGAGGATGCACGCGGCAACACTGATGATGCCGCCGCCACCGAGGAAGGGGCCGGCGCTGACGATCCCGCCGGCGAAGAGGCCGCCAAGGCCACTGGCGCAGGAGCTGGCGAGGGGTCCGGCGATCGCACTGACGACCCAGAGGGCGCAGGAGCGCAAGGCGCTACACCGACTGCCGACCCCTCCGCCGCTGATGCAGCACCGGGCTCCGAAGAGCCCCAGCCCGGCGCCTACTTGAAGGCCGGCGAGGGTGTCTTCATCAAGCTTCCCTGGGCGTCGAGCTCCAGGGCGCCGGTCGAGGGAGAGGAATTTGACAGGGAAGTGCTCGCCTCCGCTGGGCTGACAGTGGTTGACGCACAAAGCAGCAGCAGCGGCGAGTCCGAGGAGGAGCAACTGCTCCGGAAGTTGGTGTCGCTCTACCGCGCCCGACAAGCGAAACTGGAGTCCCGGGAAGCGCTTGTCGCGCAGGCAGGAGTTGACATAGAGAAGCATGCGGAAGAGCTCCAGAGCCGCAACCAAGAGGCCCTCCGGTCCATTGCGGAGGAGAGGGCACAGCTTGTCGAGGTGCGGAAGGCCTTCCTCCTCGAGAAGGCAGAAGCTGAGGAGCAACAGAGGCTTGCCACTGAAGAGCTGTCCACCCGGGAAGGTGAACTGACACAGCGGAAAGTCAATCTGGACAGCCACGAGGAGGAGCTCGCGGCACGCGAGCAATCACTTGGCGGGGCACTCAAAGAAGCAAAGGACGCTGCCGCAGCTGCTGTGGCCGCCAAGAAGGAATTGGAGGTGAAGATGACGCAGCTGGAGACTGATCTAAAAGGGAAGAATGAGGAGCTTGCCGCACTCCAGCACGAACGCGAGAAGGATGCCCTTGCTCATGGCGATCTGCAAGTTCAACTCGCCAATAAGGTCAAGGAACTGAACGCTGCCAAGGACTCAAATGCTGATCTGGAGCTGAAGCTGGCCACACTGACGGAGACGCTGGACGGTGCCAAGAAGCGAGAGGATGACTTGAAGAAAGAGATCAAGGGCAACGAGGAGCTGCTAACGAGGGCCGCCGAGACTCAAAACACCTTCAGGGCTACGGTGGAGCTCTGGACGGAGGGCCTCGTCAACATTGCTGCAACCATCGACAAGGAACTGGCGCAACTAGACTTGGCGGGCTTCGGGTACTCCACTGACGAGAATCTTCAACCCAGCGCCAAGCTCACTCTATTCTTCAAGGGCGTGGTGGCAGCTCTCCAGCAACTCCGGGAAAGGATCCCAAAGCAACTGGCCGACGAGTCGCGCGCAATCTGCGCCAGAGTCTTGGAGAAGGTGCTGGTGAAGGTGCTCTTCCGCAATCCGAACCTCAACCTCACCAACGTTCTCAAGAAGCTGCCGGCGGGTGCTGATCTTGCAGAGCTCAAAGCCCTTGTCGCACCAATTGTGGACAAGGTGAATGAAGTCAGAAGAGTTGACGGCGATCGTGTAGACTAGGCCGCCCTTTTCCTCCTTTTTCTTACCGCTGCTAGACATGTCACCGGAACAATCCATTAGAGCGCGGCAAGTTATTTATTGTAATATAACTTGCTATGTTATTTCCTTTACTTGATTCCCTCCTTTGTATGTTTTTACCCTACGCTTTTAGGGGACTTGCCGGCGCAGGCACTCTTGCCGCGAACGCTGAGTGCGGAACATCAACAACCTGCTGGCGGTGTTGCCTCCGGCAAGAAACCTTGTCGGAACTAGTCGCAGCTATAACGCCCTCGATGCGGCTATATCTCCCACGTGTCGAAGCACGACTTAGAGGCATATCCGCATTGAAAGCAATGTCGCAAGTGAGGTAATCTTCGCACAACCCATGTAATACATAAGGGAAAAGAGATACATAGTTGGCTTACAGTCGCCACTTCACACAATACATAAATAAACATCCATCATTCAGGTTACAATCAAGGTCCGACTACGGAACCAAAATAAAAGAAGGCTACCCCAAATGCGACACAGATCCCTGATCGCCCCAACTGGGCTCCACTACTAATCGTCTGGAAATGAAACATAGTAACGACCAAGGGCCTCATCAAATTCCCACTTCAGCTCAGTTGCGCCCTCTGCGCTGGTATCACCAGTACCTGCATCTGTTTTGGTAGAATCTGTGAGCCACGGGGACTCAGCAATCTCACACCCGCGAGATCAAGACTATTTAAGCTTAAGGGAAGGCTGGTGTCAAGAGGTGGAGCTGCTGCAAGCGACTAGCATATATGGTGGCTACATCCGCAAAAGAGAGCGAGAAGAGAAGCAAGGCACGATCGTGAAGCTAATAGCGATCAAGAAGTGATCCTAAAGCAACCTGCGTCAAACATAACTCCAACACGGTGTTCACTTCCCAAACTCCGCCGAGAAGGGACCATCACGGTTACATACATGGTTGATGTATTTTAATTAAGGTCAACTTTAGGTTTTCTACAACCGGACATTAACAAATTCCCATCTGCCTCATAACCGCGGGCACGGCTTTCGAAAGATAATACCCTGCAGGGGTGTCCCAACTTAGCCCATAACAAGCTCTCGCGATCGACGAAGGAATAGACCTTCACCCAAGACACTCCGATCAGACTCGGTATCCCGGTACATCAAGACATTTCGACAATGGTAAAACAAGACCAGCAAGACCTCTCGCTGTGCCGACAAATCCCGATAGGAGCTGCACATATCTCGTTCTCAGGGCACACCGGATGAGCCAGACGTCGGGTTGGCATAGACCCTGGTTGCCCAAGGGGTGCCGGACATTGCTCAGGTTGGACCAGCACTCGAAGGAGCACTGGCCCGTGGGGGCTAAAATAAAGATGACCCTCGGGATCGCAAAAACCCAAGGGAAAAAGGGGTATAGGTGGCAAATGGTAAAACCAAAGTTGGGCCTTGCTGGAAGAGTTTTATTCAAAGCGAACTGTCAAGGGGGTCCCATAAATCACCCGACCGCGTAAGGAACGCAAAATCAAGGAACATAACACCGGTATGACGGAAACTAGGGTGGCAAGAGTGGAACAAAACACCAGGCATAAGGCCGGGCCTTCCACCCTTTACCAAGTATATAGATGCATTAATTAAAACAATAGATATTGTGATATCCCAAAATATCCGTGTTCCAACAAGGAACAAACTTCATCTTCACCTGCAACTAGCAACGCTATAAGAGGGGCTGAGCAAAGCGGTAACATAGCCAAACAACGGTTTGCTAGGACATGGATGGTTAGAGATTGACATGGCAATATGGGTGGCATGATATGGCAAGTGGTAGGTATCGCAGCATAGGCATAGCAAAAGAGCGAGCATCTAGCAAGCAAAGATAGAAGTGATTTCGAAGGTATGGTCATCTTGCCTGCAAGGTTCTCAGAGTTGTCGAAGGCTTGATCCTCGTAGGCGTTCTCAACAGGTTCCTCGTTCACGTACTCGTCTCCCGGCTCTACCCAAAGCAAGAACACAAGCAACGGAACCACAATCAAACAAGGAGCAATGCACAAGCAATATGATGCAATACATGACACGCGATGCGAGATGTGGTATGCAATGCATATGTGTGCTCCGGAAGGAAAATGATGAACCGGGCATCAACTTGGCAAACCAAGTATGCCGCTGGAAAGATGGGATGATTTCGGTTGAAATCGATATAAAGATCACCGGAAACGGATGCACGGTTTGCAAAAGACAAGCAAAACAAGAATGACGCGAATCTGCGTTTAACAGCACGATGCTACTTAGCATGCAACAAGAAACTATGCTACAGCACCCCAACATAAAAACAAAGCATATGGCAGCGATCTACAGGAGATGCTTAACAAAAGAGGAACACTGAGCTACGGCTAAATCACAACATAACATGTTCAAACAAGCATGGTGAAAGTGCAAAAAATATCAGGTTCACAGACTTAGTGAAAATACTAATATGCCAGAAATTAACATCAGGAAGGCATGTTTAGAGCAAGCAAACAACATGCTACAGGAACTTATAATAGCAAAGCAAGGCATGACATGATTCTACTCAAAGCATAGTTCAATAATCCCTTACTGACCATATGCCAAAAAGGACCTTAAGAAATGATGGCACCCATGTAAACATTGCAAGTTTTATTACAGATTTCAGACTTAGCAGAAAAACTGGGCGTGGCAAAAATAGATTCAACATGGCATCTTCGTGAGCTCGATGCACTCACTACAGAGCATCTCATGATAAATTAAGCATACACCCATCAAGAAGACATGGCATAGAAGCTATACATGGCAAGAACAACATCATAGCATACACGGATCAACTACAACGACCTCGTGAAAATTGAATCTCATGCAAACAATCTACCAGGAAACATTTTCAAGCAAAAGTAGAGCACGAAAATGACATGCTAGACTACTCCATAAATATCAACAAAGGCATGGATGGATGGAGCACATCCATATGTTCAAAACACCCTTACTGATCATGCTCCAAAAGGGCATAGAACTCTCTGTAACAACATGAACATATGGCATAAAAATAACAGCAGGACAAGACTTAGTGAAAACACTAAGTTCCTGAAATCAGCAACATCATCATCCCTACTTTGCATGCTTGTTCTAGTCAACACATAGATCACAAAAATACATGGCATACACCCCTGGAAAGATGGCATGGCATAGTTCAACTCACATGTACGACTCAAGTTCATAAGGTGCACACATTAATCATGGCAAAAATGACAAAAGAGCTCGTGCTGATAAGATTCTGGAACTAACGATCTGAAGCCCTCTTCCAACAGCATTTCGGTCATCAAGATGAGCTCAAATGAAAATGATACAATGGAATGAAATGATGTCCTCTTCGAGACGAACAATTTGATATGCAACACGCCCAAAACGGAGCCACGGGTGCGGAGATGTGATGCGATGAAGATGCAACAAAAATATTTGCAGAAAAAGACTTAGACGATTTTTGGGGTCAACCTCTTCCAGATCTGGAACTCCTGTGGCACGCGAACCGAGGCGGGTCGGCGGGCTCGCCGGAGTTGGTCGCCTGAGGTGAGGGAGGAGGCCGGAGATGGGGGCGCCGGCCGGATCTGGCGGAGCTCCGGCGCGGGGACGCGGCGGCTCCCGGGCGGCGACCTTCGGGGCGACGTGGCGCGGCGGAGGCCGGCGCGGCGACGCGCCTGGCCGGCGACGGGGAGGCTGCGGCTCTCGGGCGGCGCCGGAAGGAGCGGCGGCGGCGCTCGGGCGAGCTGCGGACGGCGGCGGAGGGCTCGGGCGGCAGCGGGGCGCGCGGGCCGGGCGGTGCGACGGCGGAACGGCGGCGAGGCGGAGGCGGTCGGCGACGGGGCGGCGCGGCGGCGCACGGCGGCGCGCGGCGGCGGGCGCGCGGCCCGGGCGCGCGGGCCGGGAGGGCCCCGCGTGGGCCCGGCGGACCGGCGGCGCGGGGGCGCGGCAGAGGCCACGTGGCGGCTCGCGAGTGGCTGGGCGGCGGCGGGCGGACGCGTCCGATCCGATTCGGACGTGTCCGGCGGCGCGGAGGGGAAAAATCGCTAGGGTTTGCCCGGATTTGGAGGGGGAGATGCATATTTATAGGTAGAGGGAGCTAGGAGACTCCAAATGGGGTGCGGTTTTCGCCCACACGATCTTGATCGAACGACCGAGAGCATGGAAGTGACTTAGATGGGTTATTGGACTGTTTTGGAGGGGTGTTGGGCTGCAACTTAAAAGAGGCCTTTGCGAGAGTGCGGTTAACCGTTGGAGTACCAAACGAACTCCAAATGACCCGAAACTTGACAGGTGGTCTACCGGTGCTATACCAGGTCCACTTGGAAACGCTCGGTCCATTCCGAGAATGTTCAACACCCGCACATGGAAAAACGTAAAAGGGGACGCCGGGGAACATAGGAGTGCCGGATTGCAAAACGGACAACGGGGAAAATGCTCGGAATCATAAGACGAACACGTATGCAAATGAGATGCACATGATGAGATGATATGAGACGCATGACATGGACAAAATGCAAAACAAAAAACAAAACCCAACCACGGAGGGAATATCATAGCACATATCCGAAAATGGCAGGAGTTGGAGTTACAAATATGGAAAGTTACATCCGGGGTGTTACAACACTCCACCACTACAAGAGGATCTCGTCCCGAGATCTAGGACTGAAAGAACTCCGGATATTCGGAACGGAGGTGATCCTCGCGCTCCCAGGTGGCTTCTCGGTCGGAATGATGTGACCACTTCACTTTCAGGAATTTGATTGACTTGTTGCGACTCTTGCGCTCGGTTTCTTCAAGAATAGCAACGGGGTGCTCATGATAAGAGAGATCTTCTTGGAGGTCAATTTCTTCAAAGTTGATAGTGCGCTCAGGAATCTTGAAGCACTTACGGAGCTGTGACACGTGAAACAAATCGTGCACGTTTGCAAAGTTGGATGGAAGCTCAAGTTGATAGGCAAGATCGCCTCTTTTGCCAATGATCTTGAAAGGACCCACGTATCTAGGGGCAAGCTTCCCTTTGATACCGAAGCGACGAGTGCCTTTCATTGGAGAGACGTGGAGGTAGACATGGTCTCTGATTTCAAAAGCCACATCATGGTGCTTGTCATCATAATATCCCTTCTGGCGCGATTGCGCGGCTTTGAGATTCTCACGAATGACTTTGCACATTTCTTCGGCTTCTGTGATCAAGTCGTTGCCAAGAAGTTGGCGTTCACCTATCTCGGACAAGTTGAGAGGAGTACGACACTTTCTGCCATAGAGAATTTCGAATGGGGCCTTGCCCGAACTTGCTTGGAAGCTGTTGTTGTAGGAGAACTCGGCATATGGAAGACAATCTTCCCACTTCATGCCAAAGGAGATGACACAAGCCCTGAGCATATCTTCATGGATTTGATTGACTCGCTCGACTTGGCCACTTGTTTGAGGATGGAAAGCTGTGCTGAAACGAATGTTGGTGCCCATGGCCGTCTGAAAGGAGTCCCAGAACATAGAAGTGAAGATGCTTCCACGGTCTGAAGAGATCAATTGTGGAATACCGTGCAAGGAGACAATTCTGGAGGTGTATATCTCTGCCAGCTGAGCTGCTGTGATAGATTCTTTGACAGGAAGAAAATGAGCCACTTTAGTAAGCTTGTCAATGACAACGAAGATAGCATCATTTCCACGCTTGGACTTAGGAAAACCAGTCACGAAGTCCATCTCAATGTGATCAAATTTCCATTCCGGAATAGCAAGAGGTTGGAGGAGACCATCTGGTCTTTGGTGTTCTGCTTTCACCCTTCTGCAGACATCACATTCATTCATGAATTGAGCAATTTCTCGCTTCATTCGAGTCCACCAATATGACTGCTTCAGGTCATGGTACATCTTCGTACTTCCAGGATGAATGGATAGAAGAGAATTGTGTGCCTCATTCATGATGACTTTTCTCAGATCGCCTTTAGGAACCACAATACGATCCTCGAAGAAAAGAGTGTCTTTGTCATCCAAGCGATAGCACTTGTATTTGGAAATGCCCTTGTCAATACCACGTTTCACTTTCTTCACCATGGTATCCAAGAGTTGAGCCTCACGAATTTGATCTTCCAAAGTAGGAGATACTATGAGGTTGGCAAGAAAGCCTTGAGGAACAACTTGAAGATTCAGCTTGCGGAAAGCTTCACAAAGATCCGGTTGGAAGGGCTTGAGAATTAAGCTGTTGCAATAAGCCTTTCTGCTCAGAGCATCTGCAATCACATTCGCCTTGCCAGGAGTATATTCAATACTTGGATTGTACTCTTGAATCATTTCGACCCATCGAGTTTGCCTGAGGTTGAGGTTTGGTTGAGTGAAGATGTAATTGATACTCTTGTGATCGGTGAATATGTCCACTTTCCTTCCCAACAAGAGATGTCTCCATGTTATCAATGCATGGACAACTGCCGCCAACTCGAGATCGTGAGTGGGGTAGTTCTTTTCATTGGGCTTCAACTGACGAGAGGTATAGGCCACAACCTTCTTCTCTTGCATTAACACAGCACCGAGACCTTGCAAAGAAGCATCACAGAAAACTTCGAATGGCTTGGATTCATCAGGAGGAGTCAAGACAGGAGCTGTGACTAGCTTTTCTTTGAGGGTGTTGAAAGCGACATCACACTCAGGCGTCCAGACATACTTGACATGCTTCTGGAGGAGGTTGGAAAGAGGCTTTGCAATCTTAGAGAAGTTCTCAACGATTCTTTGACAATAGCTTGCAAGACCGAGAAAACTGCGGAGCTGCTTGACATTCTGAGGAGGTTCCCAATTCAGAACAGCAGAAACCTTCGCCGGATTAACAGCGATGCCCTTGGCAGAGATGATATGACCAAGATAAAGAACTTCATCAAGCCAGAACTCACATTTGGAAAACTTCGCATAGAATTGCTGCTCTCTGAGCTTGTCGAGCACCAATCGCAAATGTTTGGCATGATCCTGCTTGTTCTTGGAGAAGACCAAAATATCATCGAGATACACCAAGACGAAATCATTTGTGTAGGGGTTGAAGATAAAGTTCATCATGCGAGAGAATATTGGAGGAGCATTGACAAGGCCGAAAGACATGACAGTATATTCATCAGAACCAAAGCTTGTTCTGAATGCTGTCTTGGGAATATCTTGTTCACGAATGCGAATCTGATGATAACCCATACGAAGGTCAAGCTTGGAGAATACTTTAACACCTTTGAGTTCCTCGAATAGCTCATTGATGTTGGAAAGTGGATACTTGTTCTTCATTGTCTTCTTGTTCAATGTACGGTAATCAACACAAAGTCGGTCCGTGCCATCCTTCTTCTGGACAAAAAGAACTCCACATCCCCATGGAGATGAACTCGGTCTAATCAAACCCAAACGCTCTTGTTCATCGAGCTGTTTCTTCAATTCCTTCAGCTCCTTGGGTCCAAGCTTGTAAGGACGCTTGCAAACGGGTTCAGTGCCAGGCTCAAGATCGATAACGAATTCGACTGGCCGATGAGGAGGCATACCCGGAAGCGCTTCTGGAAAGACATCTTGGTACTCACAAACGACTGGAATTTGAGAGATAGTATCCAACTCGCCCTTCTCATTGAGAGAAAACAACCGAATGGTTTCGTCACGAGCAGCATAGATGATAACATCCTCAGAAGAGTGTGTCAATTGAATTTCCCTGGCAGCACAATCAAGCTGAGCCTTGTGCTGAGAAAGCCAGTCCATCCCGAGAATTAGACCAATATCAGAATCACCAAGGACAATTGGAGAAGACAGAAATCTATAGTCGCCCATCTTGATAGAGACATCCCGAACCATGGAGCTTGCGTTCATGAATTTACCCAGAGAGACAACTGATAACGGTCTAGGCAAGTCTTGAAAAAACATCTCATTCTTAGATGAAAAAGGTCTTGAGATGAAACTATGCGATGCACCAGTATCAAATAATACTTTTGCAGGAATATCATTAACTGAGAGATTACCCATTATCACATCAGTAGATTCTTCTGCTTGCGCTGCATTCATCATGTTCACCTTGGCAGACTTGGGATTATGCTTGACCACTGCATTGCTTGAAGACCTCACAGGAGGAGGAGGCGGAAGGCACCTTTGGTTATGGCATTTGATCGCATAGTGACCCTTCTGCTGGCACTTGTTGGAGGTCACCTCTGAGAGCGGACAGTGATAAGGAGCATTTGACCTTGGAGTTTGAGGCTGAGACTTGTTCTGGTAGCTTGGGTTGGGTGGGTGGGAAGATCCACGACCACCTGAGTTCTTCTGCTGATAAGGCTGATGGAACGGAGGAGGAGGAAGGTAGAACTTTTGCTGCTTAGCTGCGCCTTGAGAGGAAGAAGAAGACTGAGCTGCATCCCTGATTCTCTTCTTTGAAGCCTCACACTTGAGCTGAGCACCTTCTTGCTTGAGTGCCATATTGTAGAATTGATCAAACTGAGTAGGCTCAACAAGAACGAGAGCTAACTGCAGATCCTCTCTAAGGCCACCTCTGAACTGATAGATCATACTCTTTTCTTCAGAAACGTCTTGTTTAGCGAAGCGAGCAAGTTTCTGAAACTGTATGTTGTATTCGTACACTGACATGTTTCCTTGCTTGAGATTGCGGAACTCCTCACGCTTGCTCTCAACAACACTGGTAGGAATGTGGTGAGCTTTAAAGTCCCGATAGAAATCAGTCCAAGTAATCACTCGACCACCTCTGGAATCCTTGTATTGCTGGAACCAATCAGCAGCTTGATCCTTGAGCTAAAAAGACGCGAACTTGACGTAGTCCTCACGTCTGACATTGCTGCATTCGAAATGCTTGTTGATATCCATGAGCCAATCGTCGGCGTCTGTGGCCTCGGCACAGTAGCTGAAAGACTTTGGCTGATTTGCAAGGAATTGGTTGAGGGTAGGAAACTGTGGCTGATGGAAGAACTGCCCTTGACCTTGATTCCCTTGGTTGCCTTGGCCTTGGTTACGCTCTTGCATCAGCTGGATCAACAACTGAGCGTTGGCGTTAGTGGTTGCCATCAAAGTTTGCCATGCCTCCGGAGGCGGAGGTGGAGGTGGAGGGTTCGCCTGATTCCCATCACTGCGTTCCGGATTCTGACGCGTTGGCGGAGCCATCCTGAAGAGGGTGACATCCGTTAGCATCTTGATAGACAGATAGACAAGTTGAATCAACGGATAGAAATTGCAACATATAGTCTTCACAATAAACATTCGAACAGGGATGAACGAATGAATTCCAAAGTAAACATCACGTCCATTAAGGTGAGAAGCCACTTGATAAGAGATTGATGAATGAAAATAAAAACAAGGTATGGATGGAACAAATAAGTGGTAAGGATTACCCAATCACAAACCAAATATCTGCGGAAGAAATGCTAGAGCTACTTGAATCCCACCTATAAACTCCCGAAACTTTCCGGTTATGCAATCAGGTGTTGGGGATACAGGGGAAGAAATATATCTCACCCAAACTAACAATCCCTACATCCAGCTATATCCATCCTTCAACACATAACCAAGAAACCTTCGGAAATCGTGTACCTCAACCTTCGAAAAGCATCCGTTATACGAGTCATGGCAATACTCCCGTACTCACCACAGTACTGGGTTAGCGGGGTTATCTCACCAACGAACTGCATAAAAGAGTTTTTCGATGTCGGCGTACTAAACTTAGGTATTCCAGAACTGCAACGATAAAATTATGACGACAACACCTCGGAGCTCAACTCCCCCGGACACCTCCACTAAAAAAAACCCCTGCTGACGGGAGGCACCAAGACAATGTTGTCATCATAAAACCATCGGAACGATTCTAAGATACCCGCGTGATCCTAAAATTTTTTTAGTGAAATTTGAGAAGAGAAAAGTCAAAACTTCTACATCAGGAGACCTCACCAGAGCGACGAAGGGACTGAGGAGTAAAAAGAATTCATAGCTCTCCGATATATATAATCCTAAATGACTCAAAACATTTTTCTAGACACAACTCGGCCGCTAAAAACGATCAAGCAGTGGGGCTCCTAAGGTCGGGGATGGCTCTGATTACCAACTTGTAACGCCCTCGATGCGGCTATATCTCCCACGTGTCGAAGCACGACTTAGAGGCATAACCGCATTGAAAGCAATGTCGCAAGTGAGGTAATCTTCGCACAACCCATGTAATACATAAGGGAAAAGAGATACATAGTTGGCTTACAGTCGCCACTTCACACAATACATAAATAAACATCCATCATTCAGGTTACAATCAAGGTCCGACTACGGAACCAAAATAAAAGAAGGCTACCCAAAATGCAACACAGATCCCCGATCGCCCCAACTGGGCTCCACTACTAATCGTCTGGAAATGAAACATAGTAACGACCAAGGGCCTCATCAAATTCCCACTTCAGCTCAGTTGTGCCCTCTGCGCTGGTATCACCGGTACCTGCATCTGTTTTGGTAGAATCTGTGAGCCACGGGGACTCAACAATCTCACACCCGCGAGATCAAGACTATTTAAGCTTAAGGGAAGGCTGGTGTCAAGAGGTGGAGCTGCTGCAAGCGACTAGCATATATGGTGGCTACATCCGCAAAAGAGAGCGAGAAGAGAAGCAAGGCACGGTCGTGAAGCTAATAGCGATCAAGAAGTGATCCTAAAGCAACCTGTGTCAAACATAACTCCAACACCGTGTTCACTTCCCGGACTCCGCCGAGAAGGGACCATCACGGTTACATACACGGTTGATGTATTTTAATTAAGGTCAACTTCAGGTTTTCTACAACCGGACATTAACAAATTCCCATCTGCCTCATAACCGCGGGCACGGCTTTCGAAAGATAATACCCTGCAGGGGTGTCCCAACTTAGCCCATAACAAGCTCTTGCGATCAACGAAGGAATAGACCTTCACCCAAGACACTCCGATCAGACTCGGTATCCCGGTACATCAGGACATTTCGGCAATGGTAAAACAAGACCAGCAAGACCTCCCGCTGTGCCGACAAATCCCGATAGGAGCTGCACATATCTCGTTCTCAGGGCACACCGGATGAGCCAGACGTCGGGTTGGCATAGACCCTGGTTGCCCAAGGTGCGCCGGACATCGCTCAGGTTGGACCAGCACTCAAAGGAGCACTGGCCCGGGGGGGCTAAAATAAAGATGACCCTCGGGCTCGCGAAAACCCAAGGGAAAAAGGGGTATAGGTGGCAAATGGTAAAACCAAAGTTGGGCCTTGCTGGAAGAGTTTTATTCAAAGCGAACTGTCAAGGGGGTCCCATAAATCACCCGACCGCGTAAGGAACGCAAAATCAAGGAACATAACACCGGTATGACGGAAACTAGGGTGGCAAGAGTGGAACAAAACACCAGGCATAAGGCCGGGCCTTCCACCCTTTACCAAGTATATAGATGCATTAATTAAAACAATAGATATTGTGATATCCCAAAATATCCGTGTTCCAACAAGGAACAAACTTCATCTTCACCTGCAACTAGCAACGCTATAAGAGGGGCTGAGCAAAGCGGTAACATAGCCAAACAACGGTTTGCTAGGACATGGATGGTTAGAGGTTGACATGGCAATATGGGTGGCATGATATGGCAAGTGGTAGGTATCGCAGCATAGGCATAGCAAAAGAGCGAGCATCTAGCAAGCAAAGATAGAAGTGATTTCGAAGGTATGGTCATCTTGCCTGCAAGGTTCTCAGAGTTATCGAAGGCTTGATCCTCGTAGGCGTTCTCAACAGGTTCCTCGTTCACGTACTCGTCTCCTGGCTCTACCCAAAGCAAGAACACAAGCAACGGAACCACAATCAAACAAGGAGCAATGCACAAGCAATATGATGCAATACATGACATGCGATGCGAGATGTGGTATGCAATGCATATGTGTGCTCCGGAAGGAAAATGATGAACCGGGCATCAACTTGGCAAACCAAGTATGCCGCTGGAAAGATGGGATGATTTCGGTTGAAATCGATATAAAGATCACCGAAAACGGATGCACGGTTTGCAAAGGACAAGCAAAACAAGAATGACGCGAATCTGCGTTTAACAGCACGATGCTACTTAGCATGCAACAAGAAACTATGCTACATCACCCCAACATAAAAACAAAGCATATGGCAGCGATCTACAGGAGATGCTTAACAAAAGAGGAACACTGAGCTATGGCTAAATCACATCATAACATGTTCAAACAAGCATGGTGAAAGTGCAAAAAATATCAGGTTCACAGACTTAGTGAAAATACTAGTATGCCAGAAATTAACATCAGGAAGGCATGTTTAGAGCAAGCAAACAACATGCTACAGGAACTTATAATAGCAAAGCAAGGCATGACATGATTCTACTCAAAGCATAGTTCAATAATCCCTTACTGACCATAAGCCAAAAAGGACCTTAAGAAATGATGGCACCCATGTAAACATTGCAAGTTTTATTACAGATTTCAGACTTAGCAGAAAAACTGGGCATGGCAAAAACAGATTCAACATGGCATCTTCGTGAGCTCGATGCACTCACTACAGAGCATCTCATGATAAATTAAGCATACACCCATCAAGAAGACATGGCATAGAAGCTATACATGGCAAGAACAACATCATAGCATACACGGATCAACTACAACGACCTCGTGAAAATTGAATCACATGCAAACAATCTGCCAGGAAACATTTTCAAGCAAAAGTAGAGCACGAAAATGACATGCTAGACTACTCCATAAATACCAACAAAGGCATGGATGGATAGAGCACATCCATATGTTCAAAACACCCTTACTGATCATGCTCAAAAAGGGCATAGAACTCTCTGTAACAACATGAACATATGGCATAAAAATAACAGCAGGACAAGACAGTGAAAACACTAAGTTCCTGAAATCAGCAACATCATCATCCCTACTTTGCATGCTTGTTCTAGTCAACACATAGATCACAAAAATACATGGCATACACCCCTGGAAAGATGGCATGGCATAGTTCAACTCACATGTAGGACTCAAGTTCATAAGGTGCACACATTGATCATGGCAAAAATGACAAAAGAGCTCGTGCTGATAAGATTCTGGAACTAACGATCTGAAGCCCTCTTCCAACAGCATTTCGGGCATCAAGATGAGCTCAAATGAAAATAATGCAATGGAATGAAATGATGTACTGTTCGAGACGAACAATTTGATATGCAACATGCCCAAAACGGAGCCACGGGTGCGGAGATGTGATGCGATGAAGATGCAACAAAAATATTTGCAGAAAAAGACTTAGACGATTTTTGGGGTCAACCTCTTCCAGATTTGGAACTCCTATGGCACGCGAACCGAGGCGGGTCGGCGGGCTCGCCGGAGTTGGTCGCCTGAGGTGAGGGAGGAGGCCGGAGATGGGGGCGCCGGCCGGATCTGGCGGCGCTCCGGCGCGGGGACGCGGCGGCTCCCGGGCGGCGACCTTCGGGGCGACGTGGCGCGGCGGAGGCCGGCGCGGCGACGCGCCTGGCCGGCGACGGGGAGGCTGCGGCTCCCGGGCGGCGCCGGAAGGAGCGGCGGCGGCGCTCGGGCGAGCCGCGGACGGCGGCGGAGGGCTCGGGCGGCAGCGGGGCGCGCGGGCCGGGCGGTGCGACGGCGGAACGGCGGCGAGGCGGAGGCGGTCGGCGGCGGGGCGGCGCGGCGGCGCACGGCGGCGGGCGCGCGGCCCGGGCGCGCGGGCCGGGAGGGCCCCGCCTGGGCCCGGCGGACCGGCGGCGCGGGGGCGCGGCGGAGGCCACGTGGCGGCTCGCGAGTGGCCGGGCGGCGGCGGGCGGACGCGTCCGGTCCGATCCGGACGTGTCCGGCGGCGCGGAGGGGAAAAATCGCTAGGGTTTGCCCGGATTTGGAGGGGGAGATGCATATTTGTAGGTAGAGGGAGCTAGGAGACTCCAAATGGGGTGCAATTTTCGCCCACACGATCGTGATCGAACGACCGAGAGCATGGAAGTGACTTAGATGGGTTATTGGGCTGTGTTGGAGGGGTGTTGGGCTGCAACTTAAAAGAGGCCTTTGCGAGAGTGTGGTTAACCGTTGGAGTACCAAACGAACTCCAAATGACCCAAAACTTGACAGGTGGTCTAGCGGTGCTATACCAGGGCCACTTGGCAAGGCTCGGTCCATTCCGAGAATGTTCAACACCCGCACACGGAAAAACGTAAAAGGGGACGCCGGGGAATATAGGAGTGCCGGATTGCAAAACGGACAACGGGGAAAATGCTCGGAATCATTAGACGAACACGTATGCAAATGAGATGCACATGATGACATGATATGAGACGCATGACATGGACAAAATGCAAAACGAAAACAGAACCCAACCACGGAGGGAATATCATAGCACATATCCGAAAATGGCAAGAGTTGGAGTTAGAAATATGGAAAGTTACATCCGGGGTGTTACAACACTCCACCACTACAAGAGGATCTCGTCCCGAGATCTAGGACTGAAAGAACTCCGGATATTCGGAACGGAGGTGATCCTCGCGCTCCCAGGTGGCTTCTCGGTCGGAATGATGTGACCACTTCACTTTCAGGAATTTGATTGACTTGTTGCGAGTCTTGCGCTCGGTTTCTTCAAGAATAGCAACGGGGTGCTCATGATAAGAGAGATCTTCTTGGAGGTCAATTTCTTCAAAGTTGATAGTGCGCTCAGGAATCTTGAAGCACTTGCGGAGCTGTGACACGTGAAACACATCGTGCACGTTTGCAAAGTTGGATGGAAGCTCAAGTTGATAGGCGAGATCGCCTCTTTTGCCAATGATCTTGAAAGGACCCACGTATCTAGGGGCAAGCTTCCCTTTGATACCGAAGCGACGAGTGCCTTTCATTGGAGAGACGCGGAGGTAGACATGGTCTCTGATTTCAAAAGCCACATCACGGTGCTTGTCATCATAATAGCCCTTCTGGCGCGATTGCGCGGCTTTGAGATTCTCACGAATGACTTTGCACATTTCTTCGGCTTCTGTGATCAAGTCGTTGCCAAGAAGTTGGCGTTCACCTGTCTCGGACCAGTTGAGAGGAGTACGGCACTTTCTGCCATAGAGAATTTCGAATGGGGCCTTGCACGAACTTGCTTGGAAGCTGTTGTTGTAGGAGAACTCGGCATATGGAAGACAATCTTCCCACTTTATGCCAAAGGAGATGACATAAGCCCTGAGCATATCTTCATGGATTTGATTGACTCGCTCGACTTGGCCACTTGTTTGAGGATGGAAAGCTGTGCTGAAACGAATGTTGGTGCCCATGGCCGTCTGAAAGGAGTCCCAGAACTTAGAAGTGAAGATGCTTCCACGGTCTGAAGAGATCAATTGTGGAATACCGTGCAAGGAGACAATTCTGGAGGTGTATAGCTCTGCCAGCTGAGCTGCTGTGATAGATTCTTTGAGAGGAAGAAAATGAGCCACTTTAGTAAGCTTGTCAATGACAACGAAGATAGCATCATTTCCACGCTTGGACTTAGGAAAACCAGTCACGAAGTCCATCTCAATGTGATCAAATTTCCATTCCGGAATAGCAAGAGGTTGGAGGAGACCAGCTGGTCTTTGGTGTTCTGCTTTCACCCTTCTGCAGACATCACATTCATTCACGAATTGAGCAATTTCTCGCTTCATTCGAGTCCACCAATATGACTGCTTCAGGTCATGGTACATCTTCGTACTTCCAGGATGAATGGATAGAAGAGAATTGTGTGCCTCATTCATGATGACTTTTCTCAGATCGCCTTTAGGAACCACAATACGATCCTCGAAGAAAAGAGTGTCTTTGTCATCCAAGCGATAGCACTTGTATTTGGAAATGCCCTTGTCAATACCACATTTCACTTTCTTCACCATGGTATCCAGGAGTTGAGCCTCACGAATTTGATCTTCCAAAGTAGGAGCGACTATGAGGTTGGCAAGAAAGCCTTGAGGAACAACTTGAAGATTCAGCTTGCGGAAAGCTTCACAAAGATCCGGTTGGAAGGGCTTGAGAATTAAGCTGTTGCAATAAGCCTTTCTGCTCAGAGCATCTGCAATCACATTCGCCTTGCCAGGAGTATATTCAATACTTGGATTGTACTCTTGAATCATTTCGACCCATCGAGTTTGCCTGAGGTTGAGGTTTGGTTGAGTGAAGATGTACTTGAGACTCTTGTGATTGGTGAATATGTCCACTTTCCTTCCCAACAAGAGATGTCTCCATGTTATCAATGCATGGACAACTGCCGCCAACTCGAGATCGTGAGTGGGGTAGTTCTTTTCGTTGGGCTTCAACTGACGAGAGGTATAGGCCACAACCTTCTTCTCTTGCATTAACACAGCACCGAGACCTTGCAAAGAAGCATCACAGAAAACTTCGAATGGCTTGGATTCATCAGGAGGAGTCAAGACAGGAGCTGTGACTAGCTTTTCTTTGAGGGTGTTGAAAGCGACATCACACTCAGGCGTCCAGACATACTTGACATGCTTCTGGAGGAGGTTGGAAAGAGACTTTGCAATCTTAGAGAAGTTCTCAACGAATCTTCGACAATAGCTTGCAAAACCGAGAAAACTGCGAAGCTGCTTGACATTCTGAGGAGGTTCCCAATTCAGAACAGCAGAAACCTTCGCCGGATTAACAGCGATGCCCTTGGCAGAGATGATATGACCAAGATAAAGAACTTCATCAAGCCAGAACTCACATTTGGAAAACTTCGCATAGAATTGATGCTCTCTGAGCTTGTCGAGCACCAATCGCAAATGTTTGGCATGATCCTGCTTGTTCTTGGAGAAGACCAAAATATCATCGAGATACACCAAGACGAAATCATTTGTGTAGGGGTTGAAGATAAAGTTCATCATGCGAGAGAATGTTGGAGGAGCATTGACAAGGCCGAAAGACATGACAGTATATTCATAAGAACCAAAGCTTGTTCTGAATGCTGTCTTGGGAATATCTTGTTCACGAATGCGAATCAGATGATAACCCATACGAAGGTCAAGCTTGGAGAATACTTTAGCACCTTTGAGTTGCTCGAATAGCTCATTGATGTTGGGAAGTGGATACTTGTTCTTGATTGTCTTCTTGTTCAATGGACGGTAATCAACACAAAGTCGGTCCGTGCCATCCTTCTTCTGGACAAAAAGAACTCCACATCCCCATGGAGATGAACTCGGTCTGATCAAACCCAGACGCTCTTGTTCATCGAGCTGTTTCTTCAATTCCTTCAGCTCCTTGGGTCCAAGCTTGTAAGAACGCTTGCAAACGGGTTCAGTGCCAGGCTCAAGATCGATAACGAATTCGACTGGCCGATGAGGAGGCATACCCGGAAGCTCTTCTGGAAAGACATCTTGGTACTCACAAACGACTGGAATTTGAGAGATAGCATCCAACTCGCCCTTCTCATTGAGAGAAAACAACCGAATGGTTTCGTCACGAGCGGCATAGATGATAACATCCTCAGAAGAGTGTGTCAATTGAATTTCCCTGGCAGCAAAATCAAGCTGAGCCTTGTGCTGAGAAAGCCAGTCCATCCCGAGAATTAGATCAATATTAGAATCACCAAGGACAATTGGAGAAGACAGAAATCTATAGTCGCCCATCTTGATAGAGACATCCCGAACCATGGAGCTTGCGTTCATGAATTTACCCGGAGAGACAACTGATAACGGTCTAGGCAAGTCTTGAAAAAACATCTCATGCTTAGATGAAAAAGGTCTTGAGATGAAACTATGCGATGCACCAGTATCAAATAAGACTTTTGCAGGAATATCATTAACTGAGAGATTACCCATTATCACATCAGTAGATTCCTCTGCTTGCGCTGCATTCATCATGTTCACCTTGGCAGACTTGGGATTATGCTTGACCACTGCATTTCTTGAAGACCTCACAGGAGGAGGAGGCGGAAGGCGCCTTTGGTTATGGCATTTGTTCGCATAGTGACCCTTCTGCTGGCACTTGTTGCAGGTCACCTCTGAGAGCGGACGGTGATAAGGAGCATTTGACCTTGGAGTTTGAGGCTGAGACTTGTTCTGGTAGCTTGGGTTGGGTGGGTGGGAAGATCCACGACCACCTGAGTTCTTCTGCTGATAAGGCTGACGGAACGGAGGAGGAGGAAGGTAGAACTTTTGCTGCTTAGCTGCGCCTTGAGAGGAAGAAGAAGACTGAGCTGCATCCCTGATTCTCTTCTTTGAAGCCTCACACTTGAGCTGAGCACCTTCTTGCTTGAGTGCCATATTGTAGAATTGATCAAACTGAGTAGGCTCAACAAGAACGAGAGCTAACTGCAGATCCTCTCTAAGGCCACCTCTGAACTGATAGATCATACTCTTTTCGTCAAGAACGTCTTGTTTAGCGAAGCGAGCAAGTTTCTGAAACTGTATGTTGTATTCGTACACTGACATGTTTCCTTGCTTGAGATTGCGGAACTCCTCACGCTTGCTCTCAACAACACTGGTAGGAATGTGGTGAGCTTTAAAGTCCCGACAGAAATCAGTCCAAGTAATCACTCGACCACCTCTGGAATCCTTGTATTGCTGGAACCAATCAGCAGCTTGATCCTTGAGCTGAAAAGACGTGAACTTGACGTAGTCCTCAGGTCTGATATTGCTGCATTCGAAATGCTTGTTGATATCCACGAGCCAATCGTCGGCGTCTGTGGCCTCGGCACAGTAGCTGAAAGACTTTGGCTGATTTGCAAGGAATTGGATGAGGGTAGGAAACTATGGCTGATGGAAGAACTGCCCTTGACCTTGATTCCCTTGGTTGCCTTGGCCTTGGTTACGCTCTTGCAGCAGCTGGATCAACAACTGAGCGTTGGCGTTAGTGGTTGCCATCAAAGTTTGCCATGCCTCCGGAGGCGGAGGTGGAGGTGGAGGGTTCGCCTGATTCCCATCACTGCGTTCCGGATTCTGACGCGTTGGCGGAGCCATCCTGAAGAGGGTGACATCTGTTAGCATCTTGATAGACAGATAGACAAGTTGAATCTACGGATAGAAATTGCAACATATAGTCTTCACAATAAACATTCGAACAGGGATGAACGAATGAATTCCAAAGTAAACATCACGTCCATTAAGGTGAGAAGCCACTTGATAAGAGATTGATGAATGAAAATAAAAACAAGGTATGGATGGAACAAATAAGTGGTAAGGATTACCCAATCACAAACCAAATATCTGCGGAAGAAATGCTAGAGCTACTTGAATCCCACCTATAAACTCCCGAAACTTTCCGGTTATGCAATCAGGTGTTGGGGATACAGGGGAAGCAATATATCTCACCCAAACTAACAATCCCTACATCCAGCTGTATCCATCCTTCAACACATAACCAAGAAACTTTTGGAAATCGTGTACCTCAACCTTCAAAAAGCATCCGTTATACGAGTCATGGCAATACTCCCGTACTCACCACAGTACTGGGTTAGTGGGGTTATCTCACGAACGAACTGCATAAAAGAGTTTTTCGATGTCGGCGTACTAAACTCAGGTATTCCAGAACTGCAACGATAAAATTATGACGACAACACCTCGGAGCTCAACTCCCCGGGACACCTCCACTAAAAAAAAACCCTGCTGACGGGAGGCACCAAGACAATGTTGTCATCATAAAACTATCGGAACGATTCTAAGATACCCGTGTGATCCTAAATTTTTTTTAGTGAAATTTGAGAAGAGAAAAGTCAAAACTTCTACGTCAGGAGACCTCACCAGAGCGACGAAGGGACTGAGGAGTAAAAAGAATTCCTAGCTCTCCGATATATATAATCCTAAATGACTCAAAACATTTTTCTAGACACAATTCGGCCGCTAAAAACGATCAAGCAGTGGGGCTCCTAAGGTCGGGGATGGCTCTGATTACCAACTTGTAACGCCCTCGATGCGGCTATATCTCCCACGTGTCGAAGCACGACTTAGAGGCATAACCGCATTGAAAGCAATGTCGCAAGTGAGGTAATCTTCGCACAACCCATGTAATACATAAGGGAAAAGAGATACATAGTTGGCTTACAGTCACCACTTCACACAATACATAAATAAACATCCATCATTCAGGTTACAATCAAGGTCCGACTACGGAACCAAAATAAAAGAAGGCTACCCCAAATGCGACACAGATCCCCGATCGCCCCAACTGGGCTCCACTACTAATCGTCTGGAAATGAAACATAGTAACGACCAAGGGCCTCATCAAATTCCCACTTCAGCTCAGTTGCGCCCTCTGCGCTGGTATCACCGGTACCTGCATCTGTTTTGGTAGAATCTGTGAGCCACGGGGACTCAGCAATCTCACACCCGCGAGATCCAGACTATTTAAGCTTAAGGGAAAGCTGGTGTCAAGAGGTGGAGCTGCTGCAAGCGACTAGCATATATGGTGGCTACATCCGCAAAAGAGAGCGAGAAGAGAAGCAAGGCACGGTCGTGAAGCTAATAGCGATCAAGAAGTGATCCTAAAGCAACCTGCGTCAAACATAACTCCAACACCGTGTTCACTTCCCGGACTCCGCCGAGAAGGGACCATCATGGTTACATACACGGTTGATGTATTTTAATTAAGGTCAACTTCAGGTTTTCTACAACCGGACATTAACAAATTCCCATCTGCCTCATAACCGCGGGCACGGCTTTCAAAAGATAATACCCTGCAGGGGTGTCCCAACTTAGCCCATAACAAGCTCTCGCGATCAACGAAGGAATAGACCTTCACCCAAGACACTCCGATCAGACTCGGTATCCCGGTACATCAAGACATTTCGACAATGGTAAAACAAGACCAGCAAGACCTCCCGCTGTGCCGACAAATCCCGATAGGAGCTGCACATATCTCATTCTCAGGGCACACCAGATGAGCCAGACGTCGGGTTGGCATAGACCCTGGTTGCCCAAGGGGCGCCGGACATCGCTCAGGTTGGACCAGCACTCGAAGGAGCACTGGCCCGGGGGGGCTAAAATAAAGATGACCCTCGGGCTCGCGAAAACCCAAGGGAAAAAGGGGTATAGGTGGCAAATGGTAAAACCAAAGTTGGGCCTTGCTGGAAGAGTTTTATTCAAAGCGAACTGTCAAGGGGGTCCCATAAATCACCCGACCGCGTAAGGAACGCAAAATCAAGGAACATAACACCGGTATGACGGAAACTAGGGTGGCAAGAGTGGAACAAAACACCAGGCATAACGCCGGGCCTTCCACCCTTTACCAAGTATATAGATGCATTAATTAAAACAATAGATATTGTAATATCCCAAAATATCCGTGTTCCAACAAGGAACAAACTTCATCTTCACCTGCAACTAGCAACGCTATAAGAGGGGCTGAGCAAAGCGGTAACATAGCCAAACAACGGTTTGCTAGGACATGGATGGTTAGAGGTTGACATGGCAATATGGGTGGCATGATATGGCAAGTGGTAGGTATCGCAGCATAGGCATAGCAAAAGAGCGAGCATCTAGCAAGCAAAGATAGAAGTGATTTCGAAGGTATGGTCATCTTGCCTGCAAGGTTCTCAGAGTTGTCGAAGGCTTGATCCTCGTAGGCGTTCTCAACAGGTTCCTCGTTCACGTACTCGTCTCCCGGCTCTACCCAAAGCAAGAACACAAGCAACGGAACCACAATCAAACAAGGAGCAATGCACAAGCAATATGATGCAATACATGACATGCGATGCGAGATGTGGTATGCAATGCATATGTGTGCTCCGGAAGGAAAATGATGAACCGGGCATCAACTTGGCAAACCAAGTATGCAGCTGGAAAGATGGGATGATTTCGGTTGAAATCGATATAAAGATCACCGGAAACGGATGCACGGTTTGCAAAAGACAAGCAAAACAAGAATGACGCGAATCTGCGTTCAACAGCACGATGCTACTTAGCATGCAACAAGAAACTATGCTACAGCACCCCAACATAAAAACAAAGCATATGGCAGCGATCTACGGGAGATGCTTAACAAAAGAGGAACACTGAGCTACGGCTAAATCACATCATAACATGTTCAAACAAGCATGGTGAAAGTGCAAAAAATATCAGGTTCACAGACTTAGTGAAAATACTAGTATGCCAGAAATTAACATCAGGAAGGCATGTTTAGAGCAAGCAAACAACATGCTACAGGAACTTATAATAGTAAAGCAAGGCATGACATGATTCTACTCATAGCATAGTTCAATAGTCCCTTACTGACCATAAGCCAAAAAGGACATTAAGAAATGATGGCACCCATGTAAACATTGCAAGTTTTATTACAGATTTCAGACTTGGCAGAAAAACTGGGCATGGCAAAAACAGATTCAACATGGCATCTTCGTGAGCTCGATGCACTCACTACAGAGCATCTCATGATAAACTAAGCATACACCCATCAAGAAGACATGGCATAGAAGCTATACATGGCAAGAACAACATCATAGCATACACGGATCAACTACAACGACCTCGTGAAAATTGAATCTAATGCAAACAATCTGCCAGGAAACATTTTCAAGCAAAAGTAGAGCACGAAAATGACATGCTAGACTACTCCATAAATACCAACAAAGGCATGGATGGATAGAGCACATCCATATGTTCAAAACACCCTTACTGGTCATGCTCAAAAAGGGCATAGAACTCTCTGTAACAACATGAACATATGGCATAAAAATAACAGCAGGACAAGACTTAGTGAAAACACTAAGTTCCTGAAATCAGCAAGATCATCATCCCTACTTTGCATGCTTGTTCTAGTCAACACATAGATCACAAAAATACATGGCATACACCCCTGGAAAGATGGCATGGCATAGTTCAACTCACATGTAGGACTCAAGTTCATAAGGTGCACATATTAATCATGGAAAAAATGACAAAAGAGCTCGTGCTGATAAGATTCTGGAACTAACGATCTGAAGCCCTCTTCCAACAGCATTTCGGGCATCAAGATGAGCTCAAATGAAAATGATGCAATGGAATGAAATGATGTACTCTTCGACACGAACAATTTGATATGCTACACGCCCAAAACGGAGCCACGGGTGCGAAGATGTGATGCGATGAAGATGCAACAAAAATATTTGCAGAAAAAGACTTAAACGATTTTTGGGGTCAACCTCTTCCAGATCTGGAACTCCTGTGGCACGCAAACCGAGGCGGGTCGGCGGGCTCGCCGGAGTTGGTCGCCTGAGGTGAGGGAGGAGGCCGGAGATGGGGGCGCCGGCCGGATCTGGCGGAGCTCCGGCGCGGGGACGCGGCGGCTCCCGAGAGGCGACCTTCAGGGCGACGTGGCGCGGCGGAGGCCGGCGCGGCGACGCGCCTGGCCGGCGACGGGGAGGCTGCGGCTCCCGGGCGGCGCAGGAAGGAGCGGCGGCGGCGCTCGGGCGAGCCGCGGACGGCGGCGGAGGGCTCGGGCGGCAGCGGGGCGCGCGGGCCGGGCGGTGCGACGGCGGAACGGCGGCGAGGCGGAGGCGGTCGGCGGCGGGGCGGCGCGGCGGCGCACGGCGGTGTGCGGCGGCGGGCGCGCGGCCCGGGCGCGCGGGCCGGGAGGGCCCCGCCTGGGCCCGGCGGACCGGCAGCGCGGGGGCGCGGCGGAGGCCACGTGGTGGCTCGCGAGTGGCCGGGCGGCGGCGGGCGAACGCGTCCGGTCCGATCCGGACGTGTCCGGCGGCGCGGAGGGGAAAAATCTCTAGGGTTTGCCCGGATTTGGAGGGGGAGATGCATATTTATAGGTAGAGGGAGCTAGGAGACTCCAAATGGGGTGCGGTTTTCGCCCACACGATCGTGATCGAACGACCGAGAGCATGGAAGTGACTTAGATGGGTTATTGGGCTGTTTTGGAGGGGTGTTGGGCTGCAACTTAAAAGAGGCGTTTGCGAAAGTGCGGTTAACCGTTGGAGTACCAAACGAACTCCAAATGACCCGAAACTTGACAGGTGGCCTACCGGTGCTATACCAGGGCCACTTGGCAAGGCTCGGTCCATTCCGAGAATGTTCAACACCCGCACACGAAAAAACGTAAAAGGGGACGCCGGGGAACATAGGAGTGCCGGATTGCAAAACGGACAACGGGGAAAATGCTCGGAATCATGAGACGAACACGTATGCAAATGAGATGAACATGATGACAGGATATGAGACGCATGACATGGACAAAATGCAAAACGAAAACAAAACCCAACCACGGAGGGAATATCATAGCACATATCTGAAAATGGCAAGAGTTGGAGTTACAAATATGGAAAGTTACATCCGGGGTGTTACAGCAGCACACTTACATTGTTGAGCGGACTCGAAACAAAGTAAGGGCGCAACCAGCCACGAGTCGGTTCCTCCGCGCATAGGTTGTCCATACAAAGCACGGTCATTCAAGGAAGATAACTTAAAAATTTAAAACTGATTGTGCTCAAGCTTTGGCAACTTAGCTTTTCTGTCGTCTGCGTCCCGGCAAGGCTATACTTGTTTGAACGACGCCTGGTCCACACCATTATCCTCTCCTCCCTCCCCCCGGTGAACTTGTGGGCGAAGGAACCTTCTTTTTGAGAAAAAGAAAGAAGAGAAAATAAAGGTATGGAGCCTTAAGGCTCGTTATTGCTTACCGGGGGAAAGTGCTGCACAAAGTGTCAGATAATACATGCGAAAAAAGAAAAATGCATGAAATTTTGACAAGATGTGTGGAGCATATGATCTTTATTTATGCACGGGATCTGCGCCCGGCTTTGTACAAAGGGTTACATGCAACAGCGGCAAGCCTTGTACAAAAGGTGGTTGCCGGAACAGCGGGTTCCGGCAACCACGCCTTATGGGTAAAACTTACGAAGATGCTCTATGTTCCAGGAGTTGCTCACCGGAAAGCCATCTTCGGTCTCAAGCGGACAGCGCCGGGCCTAGTGACTCGCTTCACCTGATAAGGGCCTTCCCACTTCGGCGTCAACTTGTTGGAATTCTTGGCGGATTGAACGCGCCGAAGAACAAGGTCGCCTTCCTCAAAACTTCTGGCATTAACTTTGCGGCTATGGTAGCGACGCAAAGCTTGCTGGTAGCGAGCAGCTCGTACAGCAGCCTGAAGACAATCCTCCTCGAGGAGCAGCGCGTCATCTTGCCGCAGCTGCTCTTGCTCAAGATCATCATAAGCGAGCACTCGAGGCGATCCGTATACGAGTTCCATGGGGAGAACTGCCTATGCTCCGTAGACTAGAGCAAAAGGTGTCTGGCCAGTGGCTCGATTTGGCGTTGTCCTGATCGACCAAAGAACCACTGGCAGCTCCTCAATCCAATTTCTTCCGCACTTGTGCAGCCTGTCGAAAGTCCTGGTCTTGAGCCCGTGTAGCACTTCAGCGTTTGCCCTCTCCGCTTGACCGTTGCTTCTCGGGTGAGCAACAGAAGCGAAGCAGATCTTGGCGCCAAGATCTTGGACGTACTGCATGAAGGTGTGGCTCGTGAATTGTGTGCCATTATCGGTGATGATCCTGTTAGGGACTCCGAAACGGCAAACAATTGACCTGAAGAACTTGACTGCTGACTGTGCTGTCACCTTCCTCACTGCTTCCACCTCCGGCCACTTTATGAACTTGTCGATTGCCACGTACAAGTACTCAAAGCCCCGACAGCTCGGGGAATGGGGCCGAGGATGTCGAGCCCCCAGACCGAAAATGGCCAGGATAAAGGGATCGTCTGGAGAGCTTGAGCTGGTTGATGTATCTGCTTGGAGTGGAACTGGCACGCTTCACACTTGGTTACTTGTGCAGTTGCATCCTAGAGGGCTGTTGGCCAAAAGAAACCTTGCCGGAAGGCTTTGCCGGCAAGTGCTCTTGCGCCAATGTGGTGACCACATATGCCTCCATGTATTTCCGCCAACAGCTCCTGTCCATCTTCCCGGGGAATGCACTTCAATTTCACTCCGTTGAATCTTCTTCTGTACAGTGTGCCATCGACAAACTGGTACATACTTGATTGTCGGGCTACTCTCTCCGCTTCTTCTTGCTCTTCGGGAAGTTCTCCTGTTTGAAGGAAACGGACGATCTGCTGCGCCCATGCCGGAGCTTGTGGCTCGACGACAAGGACTAAAGGCGCAAATGCTGCTGTGGGAACATCCGCTTCTATGGCAAGAACCTGAGATTCGGCTGGAGCGTGATGCTCCCCGGCAAGCGTGCCGGAGCACAACTTGTCGGGGGCGTATGCTTCAACGAAACAAACCCTGGGGCTTGTCGGAGCAGACTGCCCCTCAGCTCTTTCTTTGTTGATTTTGGGGACCTTCTTGGCGGCGGCTTCGGGGAGCTCCGCCGGAAAGTAGTCACCAGAAACCAACTTCCTCTTCTTGCTCTGTCCAGTTGATGGTGTTACAGATGGTTGAGTCAGCTTGAGTACAAAAATCCCTGGTTCCACAGGCAACTTGAGTGCGGCGCATTTTGACAGGCCATCTGCAATGTCGTTCTGAGCTCTCGGAACATGTTCCATCTGCAGGCCGTCAAAATGCTCTTCCAACTTCCTCACTTCATCAATGTAGACCTCCATCAATGGACTCTGATAATCTTTCTTCACTTGGCGGACGACAAGCTGCGAGTCACCCCTGACAATGAGCTTCTTGATCCCAAGGTCTGCCGCAATCCTGAGTCCGGCAAGCAAGCCCTCATACTCTGAAGTATTGTTTGTCGCTTGCTCCTTGGGAAAGTGCATCTGGACCACGTACTTGAGGTGCTCTCCGGTGGGTGCGACAAGTAACACACCCGCACCGGCGCCTTGCAGCGAGAAGGCACCATCAAAGTACATGATCCATTCTTTGCTTGCCTCCTTGACGGGGATGCTCGTTTCTGGAGTTTCTTCATCAGGTGTTGGTGTCCAGGTGTGACAAGTATTGGAGTGGAGGACAGGTATCTCTTCAAGTCCTGCAGCGCAGCCTCCGCTTCCGGAGTCCATTTTATTGGACCTGCCTTTTTCAAAATTTTGAAAAATGGCAGGGCGCGCTCAGCAGACTTAGAGATGAACCTACTGAGAGCAGCAACGCAGCCGGCAAGCCTTCGCACATCCTTGACGCGCTTCGATGCTTCGATCTGCTCAATGGCCTTGATCTTGTCGGGATTGGCTTCAATCCCCCTCTGGGACACAAAGAACCCGAGAAGCTTGCCGGAAGGAACTCCAAACACGCACTTCTCGGGGTTCAACTTGAGATTGATCTTGCGCAAATTTGCAAAGGTCTCGTCCAAATCTTGGATCAAAGTTTCTTTGTCCTTGCTCTTGACCACTATGTCATCCATGTAAGCTTCTACATTTATGTGCAAATGTGGCTCAAAAGCATGACTGACTACTCTTGCAAATGTTGAACCAGCATTCTTTAGTCCGAAAGGCATCCGTACAAAACAGTACGTGCCACATGGAGTAATGAATGCAGTCTTCTCTTCATCTTCTTCTGCCATGAAGATCTGATGATATCCTGAGTATGCATCAAGAAATGAAAGCAAATCACATCCTGCCGTGGAGTCGACAATCTGGTCAATGCGCGGCAAGGGAAATGGATCTTTGGGGCAAGCTTTATTAACATCAATGAAGTCAATACAAAGCCTCCATTTCCCGTTCGCCTTGCGCACGACTACAGGATTGGCCAACCACGTAGGATGGAGCACTCCTCTAACAAGGCCTGCTGCTTCCAACTTCTTGATCTCTTCTGCAATGAACTCTTGGCATTCCACCGCTTGCTTCCGAACTCTCTGCTTGACGGGCCGTGCGTGAGGACAAACGGCAAGGTGGTGCTCAATTACTTTCCTGGGAACACCGGGGATGTCAGATGGTTGCCATGCAAACACATCGACATTCGCCCGCAGGAAAGCAACGAGCGCGCTTTCCTATTTAGGGTCAAGCATGGCACTGATGGTGAAGGTACCACCAGTGCCGTCCTCCTTGGCGGCCACTTTCTTGGTCTCTGGTGAAGCTGTCTTTGCCTTTTTGCACTTGCCGGTGGAGCTCGATGGTGCGTCCTCGACGGTAGCACAGCACTCCGAAGAGGTGCGCTTGCCGGAGTGGGCATCAGAGCTGTTCTTGCCGGACTTGCTCTTCTTCTTCCCCCCGGGAGCTTCAGCGGCAAGTGTCTTGCGATCTGCTGCGGCTGCTGCTTCTCGGTAGATCTTGTCGGTACAGATAAGAGCATCTTTCTTGTCGCCAGGGACAGAAATGACACTTATCGGACCGGGCATCTTGAGCACGTTGTAGGCGTAGTGAGAGGATGCCATGAACTTGGCAAGCGCTGGACGGCCGAGTATCCCATTGTAGGGAAATGGGAAATCAGCGACGTCAAAGGTGACTTTCTCTGTTCTGAAGTTCAGCTCGCTGCCAAATGTCACTGGCAGTGTGATCTTCCCCTTCGGCTTGCTCCTTCCCAGGTTGATTCCTTGGAAAGTGCCGGTCTCTTCGAGCTCGCTGTCGGGGATCTGGAGCTTCTTGAGCACTGCGGAGGAGATCAGATTCAAGCCGGCCCCGACGTCAACCAGCATCTTTGTGACCTTGAGGTTGCGTATAGTTGGCGAAACCAACATCGGCAAGCACCCGACCGCAGTTATGCGATCAGGGTGATCCTCAACATCAAAGATGATGGGCGTGCTGGACCACTTCAGAGGCTTGCATGACTCAACTGACGGTTTCGCTGCATTAACCTCCCGCACCCACTGTTTGAGCTGGCGGTGCGAAGTATGCAGAGAGGCACCGCCGTCGACGCACAAAACCTCTGTCGCTTTCTGAAACTCCTGCTCGTCGGTCTCATCCTCATCCATCTCATCATGTTCGTCTTCGTCTTCGTCCTTGTCGCGGCCGCGGGGAGGTCTGTCCCCTTGCCGCTGCTTGGCCTTGCCGCGGCGCCCTCCCCGGGCGGGACGCTTCTTGCCGGATCCTCCTCCACCTTCCTGGGCCTTCTCCTTGTCACGGCGCTCGTACTCAGCTTTCTGCAGTTCTACGAGCTGCTCAACCTTCTTGCAAGTCTGGAGATCATGGCCCTTGGTGCGGTGGATCTTGCAGTACTGCTTGCCGGAGCCGTCCTGCTTGTCGGCGGCCACCACAGCCTCGCCGGAGTCACCAGCTTTGGCCTTCTCAGCGCCACCTCCATTGCCAGACTGCTCGACAACTAGCACATCCTTAGCTTTCCTCTTTCTGTTATTCCGCCTCCGGTTCTTCTTTGCCGGGGCGGCTTCCTCGCTGTCAGATCCTTCTGCTCCCGCGTTCTCTCCGGGGAGTTTCCTCCCCGCCTCAGCACGTGCACACTTGTCGGCCAGGGCATATAGCTCGCTAACGTATCTAATCTTGCACATCGCCATCTCCTCCCTCATCCTGAGGTTTCGCACGTTCTGATGGAACGCGCTGATGAAGGGATGTTGAAGGGATGAACGCATGGACAAAGGGATGAACGCGTGGACATCTGGGATGTTGCGCTGCACTTGGCTGAATCTCTGTATGTACTTGCGCAGGGGTTCTCCTTCCTTCTGGGCGAGCAGATGAAGGTCGCTCTCCTGGCCATGGGGCTTGTGGCCGCCTCTGAAGGCGCCGACAAACTGATGGCACAGGTCCGCCCACGAAGAGATGGAGTTGTCCGGCAAGTGCATGAGCCAAGATCTGACGTTGGGCTTGAGCACCAGCGGGAAGTAGTTGGCGAGGATCTTCTCATCGCGCCCCCCGGCAGCCTGCACCGCGAAGGTGTAGACGCTGAGAAACTCTGACGGATGTATCCTGCCATCGTACTTCTCGGCTACGTCTGGCTTGAGGTTCTTGGTGCTGGGCCACTGGACCTGCCGCAGCTCACGAGTGAACGCAGGGCAACCTACCGTGTACGGCAAGTCGCCTGGTTCCCCTGGCGCATGCATATCAACAGTGGGCCCAGCGTGCTGGTCTGACTGACGCCGCGCTTCTCTTCGACGCTCGATGCGGGTACGAGCGTCTTCTTGTCATCGTTCTTGGAGAACTTGGCGCTGATCGCAACGAGCTTGCGGGTCCGATGACGCGGTGGAATCGGTGTCGAGGTTAGCCCGGCGAGTCGGAGATCTTGGCCTTCGGGGCGGGGAGTGCACGGTGGTGGCACCCCCACCAGTCTTGTCGCCACTGGCTTCCGCCTGGGCGTCTTGCCGGGGTTTCGCGTGCTCGGCTGCCGGGGCTTGTCGCCGTTGGCGAAGCCGATGAGGCTCTGGATGGTGATCCTCCAGTCGTCGATCTTGTCCGGCGCTGGAGGGTAGTCTAGTAGCAGTTGGGCTTGGGCCAACGCTTCTTCTGGGGTTTTCGGTGGCGGGGGCGAACGGCGCGAGGAGCGGGATATGCTCAAACTTCTAACAATGTTAGAAGGAGCAACATCTCGTCCAGGCGACCGTGCCGCGCTCGCGCCAACGTGTTGGCGTGCATGTTGGCCTTGAACGTCCCGCGATCCACCAGCTTGGCCTTGTTCTAATGCGAGCACGGTGCTAGGAGCACCATGGCGTTGTCGATCCCGCGCCTCCTGAGAGGGGCGCGGCGCATGTACGGACGCCGAAGTTTGCGGGGCCTTGTCCTTGGATCTGGTGACGATGTGAGTCCCCCCGTTGGCGCCTGTTCCTCCGCCGGCGTCTACTCTACTGCCCGTTTGCTCTGGTGGCGGTGGAAGCGACGCAGACGGATCAACCACCTCCGAAGCCATCTTCTTCGGTGGCATGTCGACGAAGATGATGAGGTAGCGCGCGCGAACACCGGATCAGGTTCTCACAACCTCGACGCCCCCTACCTGGCGCGCCAAAGATGTCGTGGGAAACGAGCACCTATGGGGCAGGGCCCCTTCTCGGTCCGGCAGGGAGCAGAGGGCGCACGAAGAGCAGATCGAGGCGAAGCACGCGAGGGATTTTACCCAGCTTCAGAGCTCTCCGGAGAGATAAAACTCCTACTGCTGCTTTGTGTTTATATTCTGTTCTTGCTCGAGAGCGTGAGTGTGTTGTAGTTTCGAATGAATCGAACCCCCTCTACGTTGCGCATGGGCCTCCTTTTATAGGTTAAAGGGGTCACCGACAGGTGACAACGCAGACAGGGGTATAAAAGTAAAAAGAGGGGTTGGTACAACCGCTATCTACAGTGTCCCCTACCTAACTCTGACGGCAGGGGACAAGGGCAATTAATGCCCGTCTGGTCGCCCAAACAGTGCAGGAAACAACCGTTAGGGGCGCCACCGATCGCCACGATGGCCTTCTCGTCATCTCCACTTGCCACCTCACACCGCTTGGCCGCACAGCTACCCGCCACGTGCGCTAGGAACGATCCTACAGCGACACATCGTCGGATGCGCTAGAGCGTGGGCGTAGAGTGTGGTGGCTTCGCCGCGGCAAGCGCCTTGCCGCGGTCGTTGTCTTGTCGCACCCGAAAGCTTGTCGCTCACCGGGTCATGCCGGGACACGCGGCGCGTGGCGGCAAGTTTCTTGGCTGGCCCTCCCGGCAAGCTCCTTTTGCCGGGGCCTTGCCCTTCCCGGCAAGCTCCTCTTGCCCGGGCCTTGTCTTCTTAGTTAAAACACTTTGTTTTTGAATGGCATCAATAGGAATAGCGGAGGATCTTGGCGGACGCCCGGCAAGCCTTGCCGCGGGACGCTGCGACTGCCCATGCACAAGTTCGGGATACTAAGGTACCCCTACTTTAGTACACCGACAAAACGCCAGCGGCATACATTTTTACAACTCTAACCAACCAGATGAAATTCGTGCAAACACAAACTGATTTCATATAAGCATGAAGGATTTCTTATAAAAAAGTCGGATCTTCATACAAACATGATGGATTCCATTACATTTACATGAACTAAGAGGTGCCAATCCGGCTCTCTTGTATAATTAATACTCCCTCCATCCGCAGATCCCTTTGACTAAATGGCCGCCCGCGGATCCCTTTGTCTTCCTCATGTCCGTCAGACACTTGCGGGGTCGACGAAAGTCCTCGAAAGAGACGAAGCAGGAAATAAACCACCTGAATCCGCAATCGTCACCTCGGTGGTGGCCCTCATGGGTCCCAAGTGGCGGCGGCGACCCGTGTTCTACTTCTCCTCGATGATGGCGGCGGACACGGAGAAGCTGGCCACCGACTCGTCGCTCTCCATGCACCCGGCTTCTGTCTCTGCCTGCATGGTGCTGCCGTAGGCACGGGAGGCGCGCCCACAGACACGGGAGGCGCGACCACCGCAGACACTGGTGGCACGGTACAACGCAGCAGTGACGGCGCCCGTACCGGCGTGCTTGCCGCCGTGCCGGCGTGGAGCAACTCGCCACTCCTCATCAAGCTGAACTGGAGCAGCGAGTTGCTGAACCACACGCCTGCTTGGGGCGGCAACTGGCTCCATCGGGCCAAGCAAGGTTCGTGAAGCACCAAGCGGCGTCGCCCTTATTCGGAGGGCTCGGCGGGCCACCCAGCCGGGTAATATGTCGGAGAACGGGTCATCGGAAGCCATCAGAAGAGTGGAGAAAATGGTGAAGGAGGAGATGGGGGAGTGGCGGAGGGGTGCGATTCTTGCCCCCTATCTGTCTGGCCTCCTGTATATAGAGGGCAGACGGTAAGAGCTTGGCCGGCGTCTAGCCTCGTTTAAACTGAGGGCGCACGGGAGGAGCTCGGCCGGTGTTGTGTTTAATTCCAGCCCGCTCATGAACAGACGTGTGGCCGGAGTAGGATTCTCGGTTTGCATGCGGGTTTGACGGAGGCTCCGGGCGTGCAGTGGGCGGCGCAGTACTATTCGATTTGACAGCAGTAATGAGCCGTTAAATCACAGAGGCCCTTGCCTCTCGTGAAACCGACCGATCTAGACTGCCCCACCCTCTAGCCTTTTAAAAAATGTATATACTCCACTTTTGTACATTAGTAGTATCGATGGATTGCGCCATGGAGCAAAACATGAAATTAAAAAAAAGGTGGTAAATATAGAGAGCGCTCGTCGCCAAATTATGCATATAGTACTATTAAAAAGACTTGTCACAATAATGATATCCAGCACAACCCACACCACAAATAAAACTAAGCACCCTGGAATTCTTTGACAAAACTAAGCACCCTGAAATTCTTTGACAACTAAACTGCTGGCTATATGATGTTGGCCATATATATTGTATATATATAATGTGAAGAAACAAGTGGTAGTACTATACCAACTAAAAGATGAAATGTAAGAAATACTAGTATGTACATACTGAAGAGTTAAAGCAACGAGAAGAAACATAACGTAGTTCTGCTGGGGGCTCAGCACAACACACCCCTCAAATTAAATTAAGCACACCTGAAATTAGACTTTGCAACTATTCCGGTTGACACTGCATTAGAACCACCATGAGCAATGACACTGCCACCTTACTCGGAGTCCTCGTCCACGTCCTCGACTTCGTCCTTGTCCCTCTTCCTCTTGGCCGATACTTCTTTGCTTGAACCGCACACTTGGCTCTTGCTCTTCATCCAACCCATGTAGATAGTGAAACAAAGGTAGCCATCCATTGCAGCGTAGTGGATGTGGTCTATATCTAGTACATTATGCTGCCATGCATAACGATGAAACGTGTATGGAGGTTTCTCCAGTTTACCGTACGAAGGATGAACCATGTCTCCTGCCAGGGTCAGCATTGAAGGCTGACGAGAGGAAACCAGCCGATTCTTCTGGAGGTTGAAGGTGTTGCCTACAATGAGGCCTATCCGACCCAGTACTTCTTTGTCATTACCAAAGTCTACAGTAACGAATTTGACTAGGTTGCTCTTGAGGAAGTCCTTAAAATCCAGGCATTCAACGTCAGCATGGCATATGTGGTAGACCAAGCATAAGTCATGCACGCAAACCTAGATCACGGCGGGCGTCTTCCTCTCTTCGTCCTTTAGATCCTTCTCTCGTCCCAGGACTGTGGTGTACTCAACATCTAGCCCAGCAACCCACTCATCATCCGAGTCTTCGAACATGCGTCTGAAGCGAGAAAGGCATCATTTCACCGTCGCGGAAGAACGGGTGTAGATGACGTAGAACTCATCACCGGTGATGGTTCTAACCTTGTAATCACCGCCGATCGTGGAGATTTGGGACGCCATTGATTTGGGAGGAGGCTTAGGATTAGTGGAACTACCATAATGTGAATGGACAGGACGACTAGGAGCGAACCGCCATAGTATTGAAGGATGTGCGGGGACGAGTAGGAGCGAACTGCCAGCATGCGAACGGCGGGTTAGTGGCTTACCATTCTCCCATGATACGGGCTTCCGAGAGCCCTTGGATCTAAGATCAAACGGTTGCATGGCGTGATTCTAGACCTATGGGTGAATATCCTATCCTGGAGGGTTATTCTGCAAATGTTCAGCAACTTAGCACGCGACCGTTTGATCTCAGATCCAAGGGCTTCCAGCAGTCCGTATCATGGTCGCGCGGTCGCGCCCTTGGAGATTTAACACGGTGCGTTAGGCTATCTGATGTTGGCATGTCATACATAGTCATCTCTTAGTCACTCATACTACAACAAGGTTGGCTATAAGGTTGTCTATAAGTGTATTTATTTTTGTACTCCTCTCTGTCTCTTTCTTCGTACTCCCTCCGTCCCATAACATAAGAACGTTTTTGACACTAGTGTAGTGCCAAAAACGTTCTTATATTATGGGACACAGGGAGTACTAGTATTTATTGCATTTGCCAAGGAGTGACCTCTTCCAATGAAATGGTGTTGCTAAGTTTGCTTCATTTAATTAGCTATAGACTCAAAATTGTCTTTTCACCTAGGTACACGCGCTTAGCACCGTTTCTTCCTTGGGTCACCAAACTAGTCTATCTCTTCTTGATTAACTTGCCACATCAGACTTTATGCCTATCTGGCAAGCTTAGCACTTGTAGGAGCAAGTAAGTACAATAATGCGCTTTACATGACATTTTTGCTTATGTGGAGGAAAGAGAGGCAAGGAAAAGGTGGAGAAGTGGGCTCTCATGCAAGAGCCAGCCTCTACTACATGGTGGAGCATTAGGAGAGGCACCTGTATGGAGGTGGTCAGGAATCGGGAGACTCTTGCTGGTCGTAGCGCCGCAGTTAAAATGATAATGGCAAGTCAAATCACCGGGCCCCACCTATCCAGCAGTAACTTGATGTCAAAGCACATAGCCCTACGTTTGCAGCAGCCTACTCCCTCGTCTTCTTGCGTCTCTGCCGAACCGACTAGGCGGAACTGCCCCACCTACCGCACAGGAAAAGCCCGCGCAGTATACTGATGAGGAAAACGAGAGAACTTAATGTTTAGTATTTGCTAAGGCTGGTTGTAATGGAGTAATAGCCTTAGCAATTCTGATGAGGTGTCATAGAAGTAAATGAAGAAAGAGAGAGAGTTGAGTACTATGTGTCATACATGGCAATAAATAAAGTACTACATGAGGCTGGTTGTAATGGGGAGTATCATATACTAGTATCATGCATATAATACTAGTGTATGATACTACCTCCCTAATGCATAATATCATGTAATAGTATCATACAATACTTCTTTTATTGCCATGCATGAGACATTGTAGCATAGCATTTATTATGATACGGTATCATGATATGATACTCAACCCTCTCTTTCTTCATCTAATTCCATGACACCTCATCAAAATTGCCTAGTTGGCATGCATGATACTAGCTATGATACTAGCATTACAACCAGCCTGATACTAATATATGATACATGGCGCAGGAGTACTAAGTATTATTAATACAGTTTTTCTAGAACTCATTTAGATGAGATATAATTTGGTCTCATTCATCTTTTATAGCCATTGGATGTGATGCTATAAGATGCGTGTGTGCTGACGTGGGTTGTATTTGTTCTTGTACAACGAACTGACCACTGCATGTCCTGTTTGATAGTCTCAAGTCATTAAAAGCATACAAGCCCCACATCTCTTATTTGTTGATTCCTCTATTTATGTCAGAAAATAACAAACTATGTGAGATTTAATGCACCATGCCTATGTGTTTACTAAGTATTTGGTTATCGTAAGATGACTTAATACTCACCTAGACGGAAGGAGTATTCGATTTGACAGCGGGCGGTGCAGTTCCCGATACGGCTTTAATGCAGAGGAGGGAGGGAGTAACGATTCTCGATATGTTGAACGGCCAATGCATCCTACTTCAATTAATGCATGAGGGAAGTAATGGGAGGAGGTCCGGGAAAAGAGGCTGCACGATGTGAATGCAACGCAGTTGCCTTCATTGCCCTCATATTAAGGCGCCCCTCCATTCCAATGCATCTACCACATCGTATGCACCTAAGCATTTGCCTAAGCACCTACACTAAGCGCAAAAGAGATCACTCCAGACCCATGGCGGGCGATGCGCGTGAGCGGCCAGTGGCTATGCCAGATGGTCCACGACGCCGGCCTATGGCATGGCGCCGAGGATCTTCTCCAGACGGTGTTGGAGACCGGCTGGTGGATGGCTACCGTCGATGCCAACTACGACTCTCAGTTGGACCAGATGATCGTTGCCACCAGCAACAAGTTCACCGTGCTCAAGAAGCTCGCGGACGACATCGCCGTACTCCTCCAGCCCGCGCGCCCGGGCTCCTCATTGCCTGCCACCCTAATCGGCCTCCATGGCTGGAACCTCTTTCAAGCACTAGTGGCCCTGCGACTGCCCGCCGATGCCACGAAGAATGTCCACCTGGAGGTCGCGCTCACAACGAGGCCAATGAGGATGATATGACGTTGGCCTTCCTCAACCAGCTGGAAGCCTTGGATGCCTTTGCTGAGAAGCACCTCGACCTCGCCACAAAAGCTATCGCTCCTTAGCCGCCGGTCGTTGGCCCGGCGCACTCAGTTGAGGAGGAGGAGGTCGTACGTTCATGGATCCATCTTTCTTCTTGCCTTCTGTAACCACCACTGCGATCACATCATCATGGCCTTAATTCTTATTGTGATGTTGCATTCTCGTTCCAGTCAATACCAACATGTGCGATCCCTTTGCTTAATTACATGCATCACTTTAACTAGTACTCCATCTGTCAATTTATAAGTTGTGCTTACCTTTTCCATCAACTTCGTGCAACACGCTGGCTTCTTGCTAGAAAGACTAGAATATGTCTATATAATCCGTATGTGATAGTCCATTTGAAATCTCTAAAAAGACAAATATTTAGGTACGGGGGGGGGGGGGGTAATATATTAGGAGTGTATCAAAACAATAGTGATTTCTTTCAAGTTTGTGAACAAATACTACTATTCTACTACTTTGGATCCGTCGCAACGCACGGGCACATTGCTAGTAAAAGGAAAAGGCCTGCCGCGTTCGGGTCGCACCCCCACACGCCCGGGAATCGGGAGTACTCCACGGCCCGTCCGGCACGACACATAGCTTAGGGAAGGCGTGTTTCCTAGCATTTTCACTTTCATGTGGGACTGCCGTTGAGCAAACTGACACCCCGCCCACTGCCAGGTTGGAAAACAGAAACGAGGGGAAGATCTAGCTGTAGCACGGAAGCCAAGAAATTTGGTGTCAGATTGGGATCATTGATAGAGTAGGAGCATTCCGTACTAGTACTACTCCTACTAGTACCAAGTTTGTACTCCTAATACTATATTACTAGTACTACCACTATACAACTAGTAGGTACGTGCACGACACAACATCGTAGGAACAAAAAATGGGAAGATCTTGTTTTGGGTGATTTATCTTTTTTCAGTCAACATAGTATGAATAATATGATGTGGTCGCACCCATGAAGCTTATGTGGCTTGGTTGCATGGCTACGAAAGGTTAGAGAAAAATAAATAGATAATGTGTTTAAAGTGCACTCCACTAAATAGATATACTTTGGATCCATTGCAACGGACCGGCACATCTATTTCTATACCCCCTATATAGTGTGTGAAGAACTTTGAAAGTTGGAGCCAATCCGACGGTACAAAGATGGCAAATCCGAGCACTACTGGCCATTGGATATCATCCACCAGATTCTGCCACATGTATAATCTAGAAGACTCCATGGTTGAACTTAATACATGACTAACTTTGCCACAACTAAGCTTAGGCAAAGTTATTAGTTCTTCAAAATGAGAGCCACATGTTGGCAAGTCTAAGGGAATCTTGCCATATTTTTTGTGTGTATGTCATGTGGGGCCTGAGTGTTGCTTGCCTAAGGTGTGGCTTGAACCAAACACTCACCTAAGTTAATCAAACTTGCCTAACCTTACATTCCACCAGATTTTGCCACATGTTAGAATCCAGAAAACTCCACATGTAGAAGCATAATGCACAAACCACCAGAATCTCATGCCTACAATGCATGTGTACCTTACTAGTACTAGTTGGTAGTAGTAAGAAATAAATTCCAGTTTTGGCCCACAGGACCGAACTGGGGGAGCACCACAAGGCCTCCCACAGGAGCACCACAAGGCCTCCCACAGGAGTTACATTTCCCTCTCGGGGCCCACAGGACCGAACTTCAGTGCTTAGTGCCCGGCCTATGAGTCAATGACATGCGGACCTTAAATGCGGCTAGCCCACATGTCATTCTCATGGTGGTGGCATGGTTCGCGACTCACTCGTTCGAGATGAACCGGCCGGTGGTGGCATGGTCGTGGCAAGGGTGCCACAGCTGGGCGTTGGGGCATTACGAGGCGTAGATGGCCACACCGGCGGGTACTACCAATAGTACATAAGTACTCCAGCTGAGGATTGATGTCTGGGACAAAATGTGTCACAGCCGCTGGATGAAAATTTGATGGTGCGGGAGTACGGATCGGAGCACAGCAGCGGAGCAGGCAAACCGCGCCCAATCGGGTGTGTCTGTGGTAGAAAGTTGATAGTCGCCGCAGTTCAGCTGGCCCGCATGTCATGCACACAAAGGCAGAGGAGCGGTGGTGCCGAGAGGGTTGAGGGGTATGTCGGGGGGATGACGATACCCTGACGCGAACAATCCTACCATTCTGTCACTCACAATGGGGACCCATAAGCATGGGTCCCACCTGTCAGCGAAGGAAAGGCAAGGCAAGGCAGTGATAGCCACGTCAGAGGATCCATGTCCACATGAGGGGACGTCGTGCCGTGGGTTGGAGCGGCGTCGTGGGAATCGCGTGTGGGTGTGGAAGTGGTAGAAACAAGAAACGTGATGGTCGCCATGGTTCAACTTCCATGGACAAGCTGTCATGTCTGCTGACACATGTATATCAAAACTAGACTGTTTATATTTCAAGCACGTGAACAAGTATTGTTCTGTACTACTTTGGTCCATTGCAACGCACCGGCCACCACATTGGTAGTACTAGTTCCCATCTCTATCTCTAGAGGCATTCCCTCGTTCATCCTTTTCTCTCACAAGATAAACTACTCATACAAATGCATCTTGATGTTCCATGGAATGCATGAGGATGTTTCCTTGGTGGTCTCTCAAGCGCCGCGTGGCCGTAGTTGCAAGTTGACGCCCCTTGAGATGCCGACATTGAGGGGCACTCGGATTTCCTTCGATGAGCAGGTACGATGAGTTTGATCACGTAGTAAATGCATTTCTAAAGACTACTTCCGTGTCCATTTCCTAATTCTCCCCCTGCCCACTGCTTCACAGGTTAGGCTAGTTGCGAGTGGAGATTGGCTTGCATATGTACGGGAGGGTACCAACATCAATTTGCACAACATTTACAATGGTGACACAGTTCTCGTAGAACCTTTGTCCAACATTGGGATCAGCCATGCAACGGGCCACCGCATGAATTGGTACGATGGAACCACGGTGAGATTGAATAAGATAGCACGAACCTTGCACATGGCGGTCAAAGGTGGACCGTGCTGTCTGCGGCCGATTTGTTGCCGTACGAGTACAAAGACGATGTGCTCCTTTCTAACCGCATCTTCGCGGTGACAAACCAGGGGACTTATTTTGTATGGGACACATCCTACGATATACTCCCTCTCTCCCAATTTATTTGCTTTGAATCTTTTCGTTTTATAAGTTTCAAATTCAAATTTAGAGCTCCCTATCACATGTTGAGATTACAATGTCCATTAAATCGTTGCGTGCATGTATAGTAAAGAAAAAAATCTCGAGTTTGGCACGAGTTCGTGCAGCGGTAGCACCACAAGCCCTGGCGTAGGAGTTACATTTCCCTCTCAAGGCCGTCGGGACTGAGCTTGAGCGCCTTACTACACCTACCTTTGACTCAATAACATGTGGACCCGATAAGTGACTGGTCCACATGTAATGGTCCCGGAGGCAGAGGGGCAGTGGAGCCAAGAGGGGTGAGCCGCGGGTCGGGGGACGTGTGGTGTCATGGGTTCGAGCGGCGTCGTGGGAATCGCGTGTGGCTGTGGTAGAAACTTGATGCTAGCCGCATTTTAGGTGGACCACATGTCATGCACACAAAGGCAGAGGGGCGGTGTGGCCGAGAGGGGTAAGGCGCACGCCAGGGGACGTGGTGCCATGGGTTGGAGAGGCGTTGTGGGAATCACGAGATGAAACGTGATGGTCGCCGTAGTTGAACTTCCATGGACAAGCTGTCATGCCTACGGACACATGCACTGCATACCGATCACTGGAAGGAGTAGCAGAGAAAGCTATATATGTGGATAAATAGTTGCTTATAGTCAAGCGGACCCACGCTACTACTCTGTTCCAAAGACATGCACACCATCGAAATAGTCCATCTATATCAATATACACCGAGAGGGAATAATTTTTTTTACAAGAGAGGAAATAGTTCATACATCCATAATGCCCTCCTGCTGGTGCAGCCTTTTCTTCTTCTTCTTCTTATTATTATTATTCTTGTTCTTGTTGTTCTCATTTTCTGTGGGAGCTGGCTTCGCAACAAGCTCTTTGGACCTTGCAGCTATCTCGAAACTCACACGGGCGTCGAGGGCAGCATATTTTATCCGCTCGTACGTCAAGGGATAATTCTCCCATCCAGACGACCTTAATGCCACCATCTCATCACCCTTCTAAAGATTTGTACCGAGCACAAAATTTTCTACGTCGAATAGGGATGGTGTCTGTTTATCACAATCTTCTACAGGAATTTTGATTCTGGTTTGTAGGTCAGCGATGCTTTTCAAATCAAGGTTGTACAGCTCCAGCATCTGTTTGTCCCCTTCGATGGCTGGCCCACAGAAGTATACGTCCTCCCGAGACAAGAAATCGTGAAGCTCACCTGGTATGGAGGGCGAGTGTATGATGTGGTACACCAAACCATCATCTTCAAGGCACAGCTGAAGGACGGCGGCGCGCTAGATCTTCCATGGGGCACGCTCCGTGCACTCTGCATCGAGACCGATGACCCTCATCTCTACCTTTTCGAGGGAGTTGGATACATTGTTGATCCACTGCCGAACAACCCTTGGGTGGACGGTGACGGTAGCAACTATGCGCATCGAGCCTTCGATGAGGACATGTTGGATGCTAAAAACCTGCATCTCGATCTCTTTCGCCATATGGAACCGCTGGAACGGAGGGCTATGGTTTGGAGAATTAGGATTAGATGGCTAGTCTAACTGAAGTAGTATATGATTATTTAAAGAGGTTAAAACAATGTGAACATAGTGGGGTTTGGATGCAAATGAAGACGAAGGGGAGGTGAAGAAGCCGAGGAGAATCTGTTCCCGATGGAGAAGTAAATGGGAGAAGTGGTGTGCATGTAGTTGATTAGAAGGCTAGGTAGACTAAACGAAAAGGCTACGCGGGTAGAGTGATGAGTCGTACCTATTCGTGTACGTGCCCATCCTTCATGATAGGTGGGACCTATGCAAACATATAAAAAATGTGTCGTAGCTTTTTTTTGAGCGCGTGATAGGGAGACAGAACATTTTCTAGTTAAGGAATACTCCCTCCGTTTAGGTGAGTATAAGTCACCTTATGAAAATCAGGTTTTCCCAAAACCTTTAGGTGTGGAGAATTAACTTCCTGCTCGATCCCCTCCCAGCCTCGTTAGCCAGCATTCTCTTCCTCTGTTGCCGTGTTCTACTTCCTCTTCTCAAGTGTGGAACGATCTGCATGCCGTCCTTGATACACCAGAACGACCACTGCATGCATCGCGGCAGGGCGTTGATTGGGCATGCAGGAGAATTTGGTTCTGCTCGCAATATGGATGACACCTGAATGATGAAGTGAACAGGCATGCTAGCATGGGAGACCTATTTCCGCTATACAATACTGGAGTACTCATGTTCCTACTACTACTACTACTACTAGTTGTAGTAGTAGTAGTAGTAGTAGTAGTAGTAGTAGTAGTAGTAGTAGTAGTAGTAGTAGTAGTAGTAGTAGTAGTAGTAGTAGTAGTAGTACAACTATGGTACACATGATGGTTAAAATACTATTCATCCGGTCCTGACAGTGAAGTGACAACACCCTGCGCCTGACACTAGTCCAGGCGAGGCGGCCTGTTCGGGTTACCAAAGTCAGCCTCACCCTGTGCACTGTGCAGTCTGTCACCGCCGCTGTACAGCACATTGGCGCCTCGCCTCGTCTCCCTCTCCCCTCCCATAGCACCACTCCATCTCCATCTCCTTCTCCGTCTCTGTCTCCATCTCACTGTGCCCCCGTGTACCGTCGCCTCACTCGCCTCCCCCAGTACCACTATTCCCTCGCTAGCCGCTCTAGCACCGACAGCCTTCTCCCCCGTGAATCAAGCCCCCCAAAACCCCCACCTTCCAAACTCCACCATGGCCGAACGTGAACCGCGCAGCATCCATATGAGCTGCGATTGGAGCAATCTCCCTAGCGACATCCTCGACCTCTGTTGTTTGTGTATGGATATGTTAAGCACCCTGTGGTTGGCTGCATTCTCGAGGGACATGCACGAGGCCTAAGCTTTTGAAGACACCCTGCTTGCTGCTATCTGGTCTCCATTAGCCGAAACTTCAAGATTGGCTCGCCATGATACGGAGGCGTACATGATGCCCCTCGACTTCAATCCGATCTCCATTAGCCGAAACTTCTTTGCAGGTATGCAGTGGGTCGTCGCACATCATTTCCGTCAACAATGATCCAATCATGATCGCCCGAAGCTTCTTGGTAGGTATATACTGGGTTGGCATGAACTCCCACTGGATGGCTGCCTTCAGAGAGGACGGTAAAAAGTTGGTGCTCGTGAACTTCCAGACCTCCTATGAGATTATCCTTCCTCCGTTGGGTTATATAGAGTATTACCATCGCGGTCCAAGTCATCTAGATTACCACGTCAGCTGGATGGACCTTGTTTTGCAGAAGATTGTAATCTGCCAAGTGCCCACACGACATGCGAATTACGCAGACTTCAAGCTAATTGCCTTGTTCGACCTATCTTTACAGCGGTGCTTTCTTTAGCTGGAGACAACTCAGCTCATAGTGGATCATCGGCAAAGCTGGTACACACTTCTGTGATGCTATTGAACACAATGGCATCATCTACGCGATCGACAAAGCTGATGGCACCACGTATTTGCTGGGACGGCGCGTGTAAGTTGTTTCTGTCTCATGTTAATGATGATGCCATGACACTGTTTGAACTTTTTGTGATGATTGGCATATCCCTGTTTGAGCAGAATTTGAGTAGAACTATGGCAATGTATTAGAGACGCCGTAATTCAGCTATATTTGGAGTGAGTTAATTCATGCAATTGTGACAATGTCATTACAGCCAATCTGTACCCTGAATAATCAAATGGTTAGGAATATATGGATATTATCCTTATTTTACAGTAATCTATATACTACTACTAAATATGTGTATGTATCAATGGCCATGTTAGTTTCCTCATTTTCGTGATGTAGAAACATGCACCAGACTGTTGGTTTCATCTAACCATAAATTAGGGACGTAAATGTGCATATGGAGAACTCTATATTTGGAAGTAGTGAAATCCTGCAATGCTTACCATGTGTACATACCTGTATTCGCCCTTCAACAATCAATGGCTAGAATAATATCCTCACAAAAATTTTGCCCACAGAACACGAGTATATAACAATGCATGGTCTGTTAGTTACCTTGAAGAATTTGTTTGTGAGGACAGAACATGATTACGTAACATGCATGACATGGTAGTTTCCTGTGAAGAATCGACTGCGAGATAACATGAGTATAACCATGCATGGCACTTCTACATTTTTGAACCCAGTATGCATTTCCCTGTATTTTCCTCCCACTTCCAAAAGGGACATATCAATGTTGTTTCTTGCATTATCCTACTCATACTCTAAAGAATGCTGATCTTACATCAACAATGCCTGTTGTCGGTGTCAAAACCGGCGGATCTCGGGTAGGGGGTCCCGAACTGTGCGTCTAGGCGGATGGTAACAGGAGACAAGGGACACGATGTTTTTACCCAGGTTCGGGCCCTCTCGATGGAGGTAAAACCCTACTCCGGCTTGATTGATATTGATGATATGGGTAGTACAAGAGTAGATCTACCACAAGATCAGAGAGGCTAAACCCTAGAAGCTAGCCTATGGTATGATTGTTGTTCGTCCTATGGACTAAAACCCTCCAGTTTATATAGGCACCAAAGAGGGTTAGGGTTACACAGAGTCGGTTACAATGGTAGGAGATCTACATATCCGTATCGCCAAGCTTGCCTTCCATGCCAAGGAAAGTCCCATCCGGACATGGGACGAAGTCTTCAATCTTGTATCTTCATAGTCCAGGAGTCCGGCCAAAGGCTATAGTCCAGCCATCCGGACACCCCCTAATCCAGGACTACCTTAGTAGCCCCTGAACTAGGCTTCAATGACGACGAGTCCGGCGTGCATATTGTCTTCGGCATTGCAAGGTGAGTTCCTCCTCCGAATACTTCATAGAAGATTTTGAACACAAGGATAGTGTCCGGCTCTGCAAAATAAGTTGCACATACCACAATAGAGAGAATAATATTTGCACAAGTTCAATCCGCTGACGTATTTCATGGCGTGACATCACACCACGGCCAAGCCTTTATTCGAATCGTTTTTAATGTCCCACCTCAGTGCGTTTAGCGAGGCGGTTTCCTTGGCACGTCTTGTCAAAGCAGAGATCGTGTCCCCTTATTCCGGGATTCTCATTAATACGGGCGTGGGTAACACAGTCGTGCCCGTTCGCCTGTCTCCCCTATCAAAGGCGAGTCCCGAACGGTCACGGGGAAGGCTCTTGGTATTCAACCTTTTTATAAAGAGACCAAGCCTCCACTCCTTTCTTTCAATCTCATTCGAATCCGCCCCTCGCCTCGAGTTCCAACACCAAAAGCTCCAGATCCAGGCTCTTCGGACCGTCGATGATGTCCTGCTCTGACCTGCAAGGCCGGTGGATGCCTTCCTCCGTTACGGAAGAAGACGTGCTAAAGCTAAGAGATGCCAGGTATCTAACCGGCGAAATTTCGCATTGGCTGCATGCCCAAGGGCAGGTTATTCCCACTCCCAAGCTTGGTGAAAGCGTGGTGTTCGCGTCTCACTTCCTTCGGGGGCTAAGCTTCCCGACGGACCCCTTAGTGAGGCGGCTCATGTTTTATTACGGGTTGGAATTTCACGACTTGGATCCGGAGTCCATCCTCCACATCTCATTGTTCATTGTCGTATGCGAAGCCTTCCTCCGCATTACCCCTCACTTCGGATTGTGGCTCAAGACCTTCAAAGTGGAGCCGAAGATTAGTGCGGAGGGGCTGTTATAAGCAAGAATGCTGATGCTCCGTGGCCCGAGGGCTCTTTTCAAGAGGAGCTCACCTTGTGGCAACAAGAGTGGTTTTATATCACAGCTCCCAGGAGCACCAAATGGGTGGCTCCACCTGCCTTTCGCTCGGGTCCTCCACCGCGGCTGGCATCATGGGTCAATAAAGGACTTGGCTAGGGGCCGTCCAAGGACGTGCCCTTGCTGCAGGGCCACATTCAAGATCTCCTAGAGAGAGAGATCACTCTGGTCGTAGTAGCGCAGGTCATGCTGATTCGTCCCGTCCTGCCCTGCAGACGTCGCCCCCTCCGCCTGTGGGAATTTAACCTGGAGGGACCACGAGCTCTCCAACATTTTATGGGTGCGACGCCCGTGGAGATGTACAAGCTTTTCTTCGGATCACAAGCGATGTGTCCGGATTTGACCGAGGACGCAGGTCTGAGCTGCAATCGCCCGGATACTCAAGTAAGTAGCCCTGTACTCGGACATGCTATCCCATATTTATCATGAATTTTCTCTCAAAAGAGTTGTCCCTTGAACAGGAGTGGATAGCCAAAGCAAAGCTAATCAGGTGTCCGGCCCCCCTCCTTGAGACCACGCCGGATCCCGTGTTAACCAGGATGCTGGAGGTTGCGCCTTCGGAAGAAGGCGAAGGGGGAACAAGGAAGCTACCGCCTCCGTGATGGAGGCTGTCAGGAAAGGACGGATCAAGAATACCTCCATCCAGGGGAAGAAGAGGACCGCCTCTGAAGACCCGGAGACCATGGTCTCAAAGCGGGGGAAGAAATCTTCGTCAGAGGGTCCTGCGCCGAGGGATGCCTCGGCCGCATTGTGCCCCCAAGGGGATCAGCCCTCCACCGAGCCGTAAGTAAAAAGGGGAGTTTTTATTAAAATAAAGGATATCCCCGCCCTATTTCTGATGAAGATAACCGAAGTTTTACCTTGTAGCTCAGATCTCAGCCCTTCTCAGCAGAGCTCATCTTCGGGGGATCTACGTCCGGAGATGATAGAGAGCAAAATGCCTCCCCCTGCCGTACCGTCGTGCGAGGCGGGCGACCCTGAGGTGTCGTTGCGGAGGGTTTCTCCGAGTCCGGCGGGGCCGGAAGGCAGTCCTATGTCTCCTCGAAGCCCTCAGCGTCCGACATTCGAAAAAGGCCATTGGACGAGTCCGGCACCACCTGGTGTGTGGTCGATGGAGCTGAAGGATCTGCTCGGGCGAGCGTCTATCTCAGAAGATCACCGTGCGTTAATGGGTATGGTGATTGAAAGGATTTCATCCGCTGAGAGCGGATTGCAGGAAGCCATTAGAAGTTTACTGACATGTTTTGAGGTACGCAAAATGATGTACCTTCTGACAGTTCCGCATATAAGATGCACCCTGTGTAGATAGTAGGCCCTGAGGCTCGGTGTGTTATCTAAAAATGACAGCACGCCGAGGATCATAATCCCAAGTATAATATGTCGCCCTTCCTATGTAGGTGGCGAAGGGTCCGGTGGCTGGCCAGACTGATGAGTTTGCCGAACTGAAGAGGCAACTTGACGTGGCGGATGCCGATGTCGCGCTTGTTAATAAGCGACTTGACGAGTCACAAGGTATTCAATTTCTCCGCGGACACAAGGTAAGGCAGCTTGATGCCCGTGCCTTACAACAAGTATGCTTGATGCAGATGGTGCCGCTGCCATGGAGAACCTATGGGCAGAGCTCGCCCGAGCCAAGGAGCATGCTAGAAAGAGTGATGTGGCTGCCTTAAAGGCGGCCGAAGAGCTAAAAGCCGAACAGGCTTCTCACTCTCGAAGCAAGAAGGAAATGGCTGAGATGGCCGTGGAGTTGAAGAATGCTGTCGACCGCTACAAGCTTCTTAAAAAAGAAGATCGAGCGGTTCAAGAGGACCTGAAGAAGGCCGCTACCGAGGCCAAGGATGGTCGCTCTGCGATGAGAGCTATGAAGGAGGAGCTGTGTCAGGCCGGAGATATCGCGGCTGGAAAGCCCTTTCTGCTGCGGAGGAAATTCATGGATCCTAAATATGCTCAGTTGGACCGGCTGTGGAGTGCGGAGGATGCTTATCTGGACTTGGCAGCAAGTGCCGCGGACGCGGCCGAACACTTCCGAGATCAAGAAGATCACGAAATGGCAAAGGTTTTTTGGTTGCAGTTCCATAATCCAGAGCGCCCACTTCCATTAACCGATCGCTTGGCCGAATGGGCGGAGCTGAATTGGTTATCCGGACTTGCCATGAAGGATGTCGTGACTCTTTTGTGGCCGAAGAGGCCTGAGCCGAAGAGTTATTTTGGCTTGGTGCAGCAGTTCCTTGGTGCGGTGCCGCATATCAATGCAATGAGGAGGTCGGCATGCATAGAGGGTGCGCGGATGGCTCTGCCCGTGTCAAGATATATTGGGCGGAGATGAAGGCCACCAATGTTGCATCCCAAGATTCGGACAGAAGCCGAGTGCCTCTCGAGCACTATTTTCAGGAAGTTCTACAGGGCGCTTGTTTAATAGAGACACATTGCTCGAAGGATATTATGTTCGAATAACATGTATTATTGTGAAACAATGTTTTGATGAAATATAAAAGCTTTTTATACTTGTGCCTTCAAGAATTGAAACACCTCCTGTGCGGCCGTTAATGTATATGTGTATATAACCTGAAAGATGGCAGTCTTCGGCTTCAGCCCCCACGCATATAATGCGGGGGTGTTTGCAAAAGGCGCATTTTCACACTTGATCCAACGTCTTGGTCCTATAAAGGAGGTGGTAGCGTAGTAAACTAGGCAACCGGACTATAATGCTTTATCACTTTCACTTAGCCATAGGAGTTTGACAATGGGGCTACTATATAGCCCCTACGAGCACCGCGCTCACCCGAATTCGGGGCGCGTATGTGCCTGACCGGGAAACGGCCCTTCGTCAATGCGGAGGAATCATATAGATTCTGGCGGGTCATCGAGTGGTTGACTAGTCTCACGCTATATCATGACAGTCAGTTTTCGGCTTTCTCTACTGAGGTGCTCGCCTGGCCGAACCGGGGCACAATTGCAGTAGTTCTCCTGGTGCCGCATTAGCCGATAGGGCGGAACGTAAGGCAGCAAAACACAGGAGCCAGGCAAACCCAACGTTTGACCAAAGTCATGATTCGGAGCTGATGCATATAAGGCCTAACTCGAGACGCCGAACACTCCCTAAGGTATTCGGTCTTTATGAAAACGGGCCGAACAATGCCCTTGGTAATAAGCCCCTGGTGTCCAGGTACGTGCAAAATTCTGACGTGGCCTATGCCAAAACGCCAGCCTCCTCCTCGGTTATAGTAAGAAACCAGGGGATGTGTATCAACAAGAGACAGTAAGAAAGGTTTACACAGGGTCTTAATCTGAAAAGAATCCTTGCAACGGGTCCCTACTGCACGTCTGCGCCTGTGTCTCCATTGTGCCGTATCCTGGACGGGTGTCGCATGGTGTTCATCTGTAAAAGAGAGGAACTTAGTTGAAAAAGATCATGCAAAAATGTACGTTATATTAAATAAACAAAGTACGTTTCAAAAAATGAATAAAATTGAGCTTTATTGTCTCTCGTTGTATATGCGCGGAGCCCCTTGTGCGGGGGTGTGCGGCTGGTAAGCCCCTATATGTTTACATCGGACTCGTCTAACCTTGTCCGGGGTCTGGATGACCTGTTTAGGTGCTTGGATTAGTGAAGCCAATTTAGTGTGTGGCTGTCGAGGCAGTCACACAATCTTCCGCGCTCGAGGAACACTCGATATTTCCCTTTAAGGAGATGATGCCTCATGGACCGGGCATTTTAAGTGTCAGGGATGCATAATGCGGTATTGCGTTAAAGCGGGCAAAAGCTTCGCGCCCCAGTAGTGCTTGATAGCTACTTGTAAATGGGGCGAGGTGGAAGGTTAACTTTTCGCGGCGGAAGTTGTCGGGTGAGCCGAACACAACTTCTAGCAATAGAGAGCCCGTACAATGGGCATATCGGCCTGGCATTACCCCTTGAAAGGAAGTGTTGCTATGGCGAATTTTGGTTGGGTCTATCCCCATTTTGCGGATTGTGTCCTGATATAGCAGGTTTAGATCACTGCCGCCGTCCATTATGACATGTGTAAATTGGAGTCCGTCGATTATCGGATCTAATATCAAGGCAGTCCATCCTGCATTCCGGATACTTCTAGAGTAATCCTGATGGTTGAAGGTGATTGGTTTTACAACCAGTGGCGGGACTCCTCTGGGATAGGCCGTATGTCGCGTATTTCCATGGGCGCCATTCTGTTTTTCCCTTTTGTCAAGGAAAGTGAGTTTACTGTTTTGACTTCTTGTGGGAAATTCTTTTGTTTTCCAGTGCTCTGCTTGTGGGGTTCGTCATCGTCCTCGCTTGGTGTGTCGAGCCCCTTGTGTTCGGCATTGAGTTTGCCGGACTGCTTGAAGACCCAGCAATCTCTGTGGGTATGATTTGCAGGCTTCCCGGGGGTATTGTGGATTTGGCATACCTTGTCCAAGATTTTGTTTAAGTTAGATAGCTCATCCCTGATATCCTTAGGGTGCAGTTTTTTATGATTCTGCCATGAGCTTTTGAATCCGGCATTGACTGCCATGCTCCTCGGGCTGTTTCCCTTGGTTCGGCGCTGGTCCTTGCTGCATCGCGGTTTCCCATTTCCATCCTTGACTTCGGATGTACTTGGGTCGCTGATACTACATCTTGCCAACCAGCTATCCTCTCCCGCGCAAAAGCGGGTCATGAAGCTTGTTAATGCGGCCATTGTACTTGGCTTTTCTTGGCCGAGGTGTCTGGCGAGCCATTCGTCTCGGACGTTGTGTTTGAAAGCTGCTAAGGCTTCGGCGTCCGGACAGTCGACTATTTGGTTCTTTTTAGTAAGGAATCTGTTCCAGAATTTTCGGGCTGACTCTCCGGGTTGTTGGGTTATGTGACTTAAATCGTCTGCATCCGGAGGTCGGACATAGGTCCCTTGGAAATTTGCCTGAAAAGCATCCTCGAGCTCTTCCCAACTTCCAATGGTGTTTCGGGGAGGCTTTTGAGCCAATGCCGGGCTGGCCCTTTGAGCTTGAGGGGTAAGTATTTTATGGCATGGAGGTCATCTCCTCTAGCCATGTGTATGTGGAGGATGTAATCCTCGATCCAGACTCCAGGGTCTGTTGTTCCGTCGTATGCCTCTATGTTTATGGGCTTGAATCCCACTGGAAATTCATAATCCCGAATCTCATCAGTGAAACATAGGGGGTGTGCGACACCCATGTATTTAGGTGTACCGTAGTATTCGGATACTTGACGTGTTGCATTGCTTACTTGAGCTTGCTTTCTTGGCCCATAGATAGATCTAACTGGGACATCTTTTTGATGCGAACCCGTGTGCGGATCGCGTACCGGCTTGTGTGCGGCGCCGTTTGCCGCTCTATGTTTGCCATGGGGTCGTCTATCCGACCGGGTGGTCTCCTTGTTCTTTGATTGCGTCGGCTCTATGGCCTCCTCATCGAATTCGGGCAGTAGTTTTTGCTTCGGATAGCTCTTTGTTCGGCGACTATAACCGTATTTGTCTGTGGTGTTGAGTACTTTGCTCCATCTGATTCTGAGCGCATCTTCCGCTGTTTTGAGCTTCTACTTCTGCTTTTTTAGGCTACGCACAGTGACGATGAGCCTTTCGTGGAGGTTCTTCTGCTCCAGTAACTTGTCCGGCGTGAGATCGTCCGGACTGTTATCTTCGCCGGAGACGGGTTGTCTATCCAGATTGTCCTGTTCGGACGGCCGCTCGATAGCATGTTCGTCGTCCACCGGTTCTCCCTGCTCTATGGCTGGGTCTGTATGGCTGCTGTCTTTGTCGAGGCGGGATTTAGAGCGGGGCCTACGTCGCTGTTTTGACTGCTTTTCGAGGGAATGATCCCTCATGACGTCCCGTTGTTCCTTGTCGTCGCTTCCTTTAGGTGTGTCCACCATGTATACATCGTGAGATGGGGTGGCTGTCCAGTGCCCTATAGGTGCTGGTTCATGTTTGTCTCCTACATCGTCATCCATACCGTCGATATCTTCGGAGTCGAAGTCGAGCATGTCGTTTAAACTTAGGACAGTGGCTACGAAGTGGGTGGTGGGTGGGCTTCGAATTTCTTCGTCGTCCGCACCCCATCCTTCCTGACCATGGTCCGGCCAGGGCTCTCCTGATAGAGAGAGAGAGACTTTAGTGAATTTAGGATGTCGCCAAACGGCGAACGCCGAAAGATGTCCGCGGCGGTGAACTCCATGATCGGCGCCCAATCGGATCCGATTGGCAGGGGCGCGGAAGGTTCGTAGTCCGGAGAAGAGTCCGACGCCTTCGAGTCACGAGCTTCGCAAACGACAGGGTTGGTGTTCGGCTCAATCGCCGTAGAGATAGCAGCCCCCTCCAGCCACCCGTCCTCGATCGGCGCAGTCGGCTCCGAGCTAAGGGTCGGAGCGGACACTTGTGCGGACTCTAGGGCACTGTCCGGCGGCAGAGCTAGATCATGCCCATCATGACAGTGCGGCGCGCTTGGCTATGGCTCAAACCCGTCGAAGATCAAGTCTCCGCGGACGTCAGCCGTATAGTTCAAACTTCCAAATCTGACCTGATGGCCAGGGGCGTAGCTTTCAATCTGCTCCAGATGGCCAAGCGAATTGGCCCGTAGTGCAAAGCCGCCGGATACGAAGATATGTCCGGGGAGAAAAGTCTCACCCTTGTCTGCATCGTTGTTGACGATCGGAGGAGCCATCAGGCCTAAAGATGACGACACAGAGGAACTTTTAATGAAAGCACCAATGTCGGTGTCAAAACCGGTGGATCTCGGGTAGGGGGTCCCGAACTGCGCGTCTAGGCGGATGGTAACAAGAGACAAGGGACACGATGTTTTTACCCAGGTTCGGGCCCTGTCGATGGAGGTAAAACCCTACTCTTGCTTGATTGATATTGATGATATGGGTAGTACAAGAGTAGATCTACCACGAGATCAGAGAGGCTAAACCCTAGAAGCTAGCCGATGGTATGATTGTTGTTCGTCCTACGGACTAAAACCCTCTGGTTTATATGGGCACCGAAGAGGGTTAGGGTTACACAGAGTCGGTTACAATGGTAGGAGATCTGCATATCCGTATCGCCAAGCTTGCCTTCCACGCCAAGGAAAGTCCCATCCGGACACGGGACGAAGTCTTCAATCTTGTATCTTCATAGTCCAGGAGTCCGGCCAAAGGCTATAGTTCGGCCATCCAGACACCCCCTAATCCAGGACTCCCTCACATGTCCTTTTTGATATGATGCAGTGTCCCTACAGTTACTTCCCTTTGTAATCACACCACCTTTGCCAAAAACAGGGAAGCACAACTGGTTCCTCGCTCGATCAGACGACGGCAAAAGACTGATGATCATTCGGACACTTGAGCCGGAAAAGTTATATTGGAAAAACCCCACTGTATACAAGCATCGTGTAATGCATGAGTATCTGGATAGTGGATGTTATGTCTATGAGCAGGATACCAGCTTGTTGGGGCCTTTTGGATTTTTTTAGTTGGAGGTGGGTAAACATCCTTGGTTCACACTCTCTGTTTCTCGGACTCAATTATCCGATTAACCAGGAGATCACCGTTGGCAAGGACCTTCATGGCAGAGAGGCTCTGTTTGCTATGGAAAACTGTGTCTACACGGCGAGCCCTAGGAGTTCAGGAGCAAACTCCCCTGATTGTCAACAATATAGCCTGCAACCAAAAGAAGGTGAGAATGACAAAGGCATCTGGATTAACTTTGATCCTTGGATATCTCAATTACGACAGGCAGTGATCTGGTTCAAGCCTTCAGGTTGATAGGTAATTGGGCTGTTGCATCGAAAGGGTGGAGTACTGGTGTCTCTGGATCACTGGTCGCTAAAGCGGGGCTGCAAATTATGATGGTGTTGGATCATCTCTTCGAATGACTTTGTTGTCTTTGCTGCTGGTTCTGGATGGGTAGTTCTTTCTTTTGTTATGCATATTCCTTGTCATTTGGTCATCCTCGTGTATGTCACTCTTACTATGTAATAGTTGCTTCTGTTTAGAATGTCATTCTCGTCTGGATCACGAGAGTCTGAGCGCTGCAGATGGGTGCATTTTGGTGGTGTAGCAAACTTCTTATATACTATCATGTCTTGATGTTTATGTCAGTAGTAGTCACTAGTCAGTGTTTGAATATTGTATATATCGTTGTTTCGAACTGTTTATTGTCTCGAACTTCTCTTGGGCCAAATGAGGGCATCACCATTCTCCAGTGTTCAGAGTATATCTCCTATTTTCAAGTTATATAATTTGAGCTCAGTATTTTTTCGATGATGTACACTTGTTTGGGCCAGTGAGGTGTCGTTGAATATGGGACAAGTAGTAACGCAATGCCAAACAGGTCAATTATGACTCTCAGGCCGGGCTCTCAAAAGATCCTGAAAAAAAGGTTGGGCTCTCCAAAAAAGAAAGAATAAGGGCTCTTAGGCCGACATGTGGGCGCCACCGGTGTTTTCGTCCGCTTGCACGCCGAGAGCATAGTGGCGCGTGCTCGAAATTCATGCTACCTTTTCATCCCTAGTCTCCCGCCCCTCCCCGACCTCTCGAATCTCGGTTCCTACTCCAGTTCCCCCAAATCCACCTCCTGTGCTCCCAGTACACAAGTGCACTATCATGTTGTCGGTCAAAGCGGTTCTCCGAACCGGAGATCCTGAGGTCTGTCCTGCCTTTGGTCGTTGCGTGCTGTCGCTCAACAGTGGAATGGCGGCGCTTGACGACCAGTTTGCCGGCAAAGTGCTGATGGTAACCATCAATGGCGACCAGCCTCCCGTCTCACTGGACGACCTTGTCAAAGCTCTTGGCATTGCGCACGACATCCAAATAAGTGACTTGCTCTTCAAAGTCTGTCCGCCACCGGCTGATTTCTTCGTCAGTTTCCGGACAACTTTCGACTGCAGTCATGTGTTCGAATCTTCCCGACGTTTGTTCTACGTGGCGCGCTAGTGAGCTTTGATCGGTGGCACCCAGGATGGGGCTTGGTGCCCTCTGAGCTTGAGTTTTTAACAAAGCTTACCTTCCATAGCATGCCTCGACGTGCTTGGAAGAGTGAGTCCATGAACGAGCTTATCAACAACCTTGGAGGTGAGCTTGTAAGTATGTTTGTTCCTCCAGACAGCTAGGCTCTGACGGTTATGGCTTGGATGAAGAAGCGGTCAAGGCCGCCGCGGACCACGTTAGGGATGTACCTGTATTGAGTGTTCGTGCATCTTGAAGAAGTGGTCAATCCATCAATCGAAGTCCTGCCGCCGCCGCTGGTGCCAGGGTCCGTCGACGACGTCCATTAGAGGAGTCAACGTTAGACTGTCCCCGTGTTGCTCGGAATGATGGATGGCACATTGCCTAGTCCATCGCGCGGCGGACGCCACTGCTTCTTTGGGAGAAGAGGTAGGGCTGGCTGCCTGGATGTGCTCTAATTTGAGGTAACAACTGAATCTTGTCAGATACTAGTTAAATCCGAGCTATGGGTGTGAAGCACTGATATGCCAGTACATTTGATTGTGACATGTTCCAATTTTTTACCTGAACTTTTTTTAGAAAGGGTTGTACGTCAACTTAATGTGCTAGCAGAACTTATTGTGTTGACTGTCTGTTTTCTTTGCACAACATTCAAGATATTTCCTCATCATTGATAAAGACGATGAACCGTTATGTATGACTTCGTTGGTTTCAACATAGCCATACCCATAGCGTTCCACTGCTTCCATCCTGATTGTGCCGCCTGCGTGAAATTTTTTTATGTAAGTTCAGTGTGCTATGATGTTCTATATGATTGTGTCAACTATATAAGTTTTTGCTAAGCATCAGCATTGCATATGGCTGAAAGATGTATTTATGAGCATCGACCGATGGGTCTCTCTCTCTCTCTCTCACACACACACACACACACACACACAGACACACACACACACACACACACACGCACAAGTGGGACCCGTTGAATTATTTATTTTCTCATGACAGCTTTTAATTAGGTTCCACCGTAATCTAACTATTTTCTTAAGCTATTAGTTGAGCTCAGTGACTTCAAAAAGTTGTACAGAAGCCTTGTTTGGGCCTTTTCGGCGTCGCTGAATGTGGGCTAAGTAGCCATGTTAGGTTGTACTGTACTACACAGGCCTTTTTTTTCAACATCAGCAATGCAACTGGGCCGACAGTTGTACACAATATCCGGGTCAACATGTTATTCTCCGCCCCGCTGGGCTGCAAACTTTCCTAGGAGGTATGCATTAGGCTTAACAAGAAAATGGACTTTAAGAAATAATAAATGGTATGTAATTATAATAACTGGGCAGTAACTATGCACCAAACGCGTAATTAGTTTGAAAAATATATTCATTACTTGTTGCGCGCGCAATATTTCATTGGATTTTAACTTAATGCACCTTTATTTTGAAATTATATTTAACCTAACTAGAAATTTCGGATAAAAATATTTCGGATCCCATCGAAATGTGGGAATTTTTTTTGAATTCTGTTTTGAATGGTTGTTTGAAATTATTAATCGTTGTCCTAGCTAGAAGTTGGGCAGTATTTTTAACAAACTGTAAATGGGCTGTAGTAAATTGCATTAGAATTAAAAAATGGGCTGTACATTCTTACAAATCGCAAATGGGCTATATGTTCTCTGCCAAATCCGAGCTATGGGCCTACTAAGTTGACGCGTCCCAAGGGCTTTGTCAACTTAGTCAATATAAACGATTCTAACTGCAGTGATCGTACGATCTCCATCCAACGGCCGTAGTGCTTCTTCAATCTCTTGTCTTCTTGTTCCAACAGCCCAAAGCAGCGTCGGTCGTGTCGCGTAATCCTGCCTCCCGTGGCCGGCTATGATGTCGCGGAGGCCTCACCACCCCGTACTACTCGCACCGTTGGCCAAGCCATCCCTCTACTCACCCACACCCCTGTTATTCTGCGGCGACGGCGGCCTCACACCGCAACCGAACCAATGAACCCTCGTACTCCTCTCCGCGCGGGCTTCCACTACTGCGTCTTCCCCGGCTCCGCGTCGTCCCCTTCCTAGGCCTCGCTGTTGTCCACTGCCCTGGTGCTCTCGGTGCAGCGTGGTCAACGACCAACTTCCATCGGAAGAGTACTGTACATGGAGAGGCTGACAGCTGGGTCCAGGCGGCCACAAGGAAGTGCCTCCTTATTACGCGCAAAATAATTATTCCTCCACCTGACAGTAGGGACCCACCGGACGGGCCACCTTACATCACGAAAAAAGTTTCCCCCCTGACTGTTGGGACCCACCAGACGGGCCACCGTATTTTGCAAAAAAAACGTTCCCCCCGCTGTCAGCTCGAACCCACCGGAAGTGCCTCCTTATTACGCACAAAAAAATGAATACTCCCCCTACTAGCTGGGACCCACCATGGTGGGAGGCTGACTTGTGGGCCTACTAAGTTGACTGGGACGGGGGCTTTGTGAACTTTAGTCAATATGAACGATTCTAGCTCCAGTGACCGTACGATGTCCATCCAACGGCCGTAGTGCTTCTTCAACCTCTAGTCTTCTTGCTCCAGCCGCCCAAAGCAGCGCCAGTCGTGCCGCATGCTCCTGCCTCCCGTGGCCGGCTGTGCTACCGCGGAGGCCTCACCGCCCCTTACTATTCCCACCGCTGGCCAGGCCCTGCGGTGACGGCAGCCTCACATCGCAGCCGAACCAGTGAACCCTCGTACTCCTCTCCGTGCGGGCTTCCACTGCCGCGTCTTCCCTGGCTCCGCGTCGTCCCTTTCCTAGGCCTTGCCGTCGTCCACCACCGTGGTGCTCTTAGTGCCGCGTGGTAAACGTGGTCAAGGAACGACTTCCATCGGACGTGGACTGTACGTGGAGAGGTTGATAGCTGGATCCACGGCCGCAGCGAAGAAGTGCCTCGTTATTACGCGGAAAATAATGATTCCACCACCTAACAGCTGGGACCCACCGGACGGGCTACTGTATTTCGTGAAAAAAATGTTTCCCCCTGACTGCTGGGACCCACCAGCTACATCTTCGCACGCAAGGAAGTGCGTCCGGGCAAAAAAAATGATTCACCCCCCCTGACTGCTGGGACCCACCAGCTACATCTTCGCACGCAAGGAAGTGCGTCCGGGCAAAAAGAACGATTGGCCCCCCTGACTGCTGGGACCCACCAGCTACATCTTCGCACGCAAGGAAGTGCATCCGGGCAAAAAAAAAACCATTTGCCCCCCTGACTGCTGGGACCCACCAGCTACATCTTCGCACGTAAGGAAGTGCATCCGGGCAAAAAAACGATTCACCCCCCTGACTGCTGGGACCCAACAGCTACATGTTCGCACGCAAAGGAAGTGCGTCCAGGCAAAAAAAATGATTCGCCCCCCTAACTGCTGGGACCCACCAGCTACATTTTCGCATGCAAGGAAGTGCCTTACAGTCGGGACCCACCTGGTCGAAGCGTACGTAGCGTTGTCATTCTTGTCGTGAACGTGTACGTACATACTGGTGGATGTAGAGGCGCGCACGTGTGGTAGTAGAGGCGCACACGTGTCGTAGTAGAGGCGTGCATGTAGCATGTACACGTACGTACAACGGCCAGGTTGCAAGAAAGAAAATACGGCCACGTGCGTACATACGGGCGGGGTCTCGAACACCTACTCGCGCATATGTATGGCCAGGGCTCGTGTACATGGCTGGGTCGGAACGGAGAAAAAGCGTCGTTGTCGTGTTCATGGGGAGCCAACCGGCTACGTCGGAACGGAATGCGTGGTCGTGTTCATCGGCAGGGCTTGGATGGAACAGGTGATCGAAACGAGGCCTGGCGTACCGCAGAATGGAGGAAACGGCCTTGCGTTTGACCGGCCATGTTCAAAACGGGATCCTGTTCATCGGGAGGGGTCTGGCGTACCGCAAAACGGATGAAACGGACCTCCTACGATCGAAATGGGGGTCCTGTTGATCGAGAGAGGTGTGGCGTACCGCAAAACGGACGAAACGGACTTGTGTTGGAGCGCTACGGTCGAAACAGGGGTCCTGTTGATCAGGAGGGGTGTGGCGTACCGCAAAACAGACGAAACGGACTTGTGTTGGAGCGCTACGGTCATAACGGGGGTCCTGTTGATCGGGAGGGGTGTGCCGTACCGCAAAACGGATGAAACGAACTTGTGTTAGAGTGCTACGGTCGAAACGGGGGTCCTGTTCATCGGGAGGGGTGTGGCGTACCACAAAACGGGACTCCATGGCATACTGTTCATCTCCACCGTCGACCTCCTACAGCCTCCATGGGCTACCGTCGACCTCCTCCAGCCTCCACGGGCTCCTGTTCTTCCAGCCTCCACCGCGCGCTACTCCACCGGCTACTGTTCAACCACCCCTCCACGGGCACCCCTCCACCGTCTACTATTCATCCAGCCCTCCACACCACGGGGTCTTGTTCATCCAGAGGCAACGCCACCACTCACTGTTCATCCACCCCGCTCCCCCCCGCAACACTCACTGTTCATCTAGAGAGGCAGCATCGATCGGCTTCAGTTAGTAGTAGTAGTGACGAAATCGCTCGATCGGGTTCACTTAACAGCCATCGATCGATCGCTCGGGTCCAGTAACGTGTAGCCTGCAGTGCAATAGCTCGGGTTCAGTTAGAGCCCAACGCCCTCGCTCGGGTTCAGTTAGAGCCAACGCCTCGCACACACGCGCGTACGTGTACAAGAGAAACGCGCATCGCTTGGCCCCCGACCTCCCACCATAACTGGGAACTCCCCAAAATTTTCCTTGCCCTCGCTTCTACCATGGTTTTTTCCGTCATGGACGTCCCAAAGAATGTCATGCAGCTGCGTCTCCGTCCCGCCCAGGACGAAAAGCCCATTTTCTGTCATGATTTTTTGTCATAGAAGTAGGAGCCCACCACATCTATGATGGTATCGAGTTTTGTCACAATTATCGTCATAGAAGTGTCACATGTATGACAGAAAAAATTTGTTCGGCCCAAAATGTCACAGATGTGTCTTTTTTTGTAGTGTTGGCTCCCCTTGCGTTGAATCAATAAATTTGGTTTGAATACACTACCCTCGAAAACTGTTGTGATCCCCTATACTTGTGGATTATCACTGATACATGTGGACACACACTCACCCTACCCCTACGAGCATCTCTAAGAGGCTGAGCTAGCACATCATCTTGAGGTTGACAAAGTTACCACAGATACCACAGATACATCGAGGGTAGAGTATTCAACCCAAATTTATTGATTCCACACAAGGGGAGCCAACACTACAAAAAAAGGACACATCCGTGACATTTTTGGGCCGAATGAATTTTTTTCCTGTCATGCTTATGACACTTCTATGACGATAATTGTGACAAAACCAGGTATCATCCTAGATGTGGTGGGATGCAACTTCTATGACAAAAAATCATGATAAGAAAATGGGCTTTTCATCCTGGGCGGGCCGGAGACACAGCTGCATGACATTCTTTAGGCCTTCCATGACGGAAAAAACTGTGGTAGAAGCGAGGGCGAGGAAAATATCGGCGAGCTCCAGGTTACGATGGGTGGTCGGGGGTCGAGAGATGCGCATTTCTCTCGTATGTACTCGCGTGTGTGTGAGGCGTTGCGCTCTAACTGAACCCGAGCGAGGCGTTGGGATCTAACTGAACCCGAGCGATTGCACTGCAGGCTACGCGTTACTGAACCCGAGTGATCGATCGATCCCTTGCTGTTAACTGAACCCGAGTGATTCCTTCGCTACTGCTGCTAAATGAAGCCAATCGATGCTGCCTCTGGATGAATAGTGAGCGTTGTGGGGGGGGGCGGATGAACAGTTCCCAGTGGGGGGTTGGATGAACAGGACCCCTTGGTAGTATAGGCCGTTGCCGCTGGATGAACAGGACCCCGATCGAGCCGGTTGGGGTGGATGAACAGGACCCCGTGGAGGGCTAGATGAATAGGACCCCGTGGAGGGCTGGTTGAACAGTAGCCGGTGGAGGACTGGATGAACAGTAGCCCATGGAGGGGTGGTTGAACAGGACCCCCTGGAGAGGGCTGGTTGAACAGTAGCCGGTGGAGGAGCGCACGGTGGATGCTGGAGGAGGTTGACGGTGGATGAACAGTAGCCCATGGAGGCAGTCGACGGTGGAGATGAACAGTATCCCATCGAGTCCCATTTTGCGGTATGCCACACCCCTCCCGATGACCAGGACCCCTGTTTCGACCGTAGCTCTCCAACACAAGTCCCTTTCCTCCATTTTGCGGTATGCCACACCCCTCCCGACCAACAGGACCCCATTTCGACCATAGGAGGTCTGTTTCCTTCATTTTGCGGTACGCCAGACCGCTCCCAATGAACAAGATCCTGTTTCGACCGTGGCCGGTCGAACACAAGGCTGTTTCCTCCATTATGTGGTACGCCAGGCCTCGTTTCCATCGGCTGTTCCGTCCAAGCCGGTTGGCTCCCGATGAACACGACGTATTCCGTTGCCTCCTAATGAAGACGATGCATTGTGTTGCTTCCCCATGAACACGAGGACGACACATTTTGTCGGTTCTTACCCAGCCATGTACATGAGACCTGGTCAAGCTGTAAGTATGCGCGAGTAGGCGTTCAAGACCCCGTCCGTATGTATGTACATGGTCGTTTTTACGTTCTTGCATCCTGTCCGTTGTACGTACGTGTACATGTTATGTGCGTGCCTCTACTACAACACGTGCCCTTCCTTACACGGCCACGGGTCATCGCTATAGCCTGTAAACAAACCAATTGTATGTAGGTACACATTTGCGACCATAATGATAACGGTACGTACGCTTCGACCAGGTGTGTCCCAACTATCAGGCACTTCCTTGCGTGCGAAGATGTAGCTGGTGGTTACCAGTAGTCAGGGGGAGAAAATATTGTTTTTCAGGGTAAAAAGGATGCAGTTGCATGCATGCGTCCATGGGCGTGGTGCCTCCGCACGGTCATCCTCTCACATACAATCATCTTCCAATGACTCTCGGTTGTAGACCACGTTGACTACACCATGCCGAGCTCACTAATGCCGGTGGACGACAGCGAGGACCCAGACTAGAATGACCTGGAGATGGGGAAGATGCGGCAGTGGAGTCGTAGATGGAGAGGAGTGGGAAACTTGACTAGTTTGTGTGCGCGGCAGCACTATCGCCCACAGGAGACAGGAGCAAGAATAGAGGTTGAAGAAGGAGCACGGCTGTTGGATTAACATCCAACGGTCCATCTGCTAGAATCATTTGTTGATTAAGTTGACAAAGCCCTACGTACACGTCTGCTTATTAGGCCCACAAGTCAGCCACCAAATCTGGCGGGTCCTAGCTGTCATCGGGAGGAATGCTTTTTTTCTCATAACAAGGAGGCACTTCCTTCCACGCGAAGTATAGCCGGTGGGTCCCAGCTGTCAGTGGGAGGAAACAACTTAATAAGGAGGAACTTTCCTTGCGTGCGACCATGGACCTCGTGGGTCCCAGCCGTCTGGCTCTCCACGTACAGTCCTCTTCCGATGACTCTCGTTTATTGACCACGCCGCACCGAGCGTAGTGAGGCAGTGGACGGAGGTGAGGCCCCAGACTGGAATGACCCGGAGATGGGGAACACCCGGCAGTGGAGTAGCAGACAAAGAGGAGTGGGAAACTTGAATGGTTCGGGTGCGGGGTGGATGTCGGTGTCAAAACTGGCGGATCTCGGGTAGGGGGGTCCCGAACTGTGCGTCTAGGCGGATGGTAACAGGAGACAAGGGACATGATGTTTTTACCCAGGTTCGGGCCCTCTCGATGGAGGTAAAACCCTACTCCTACTTGATTGATATTGATGATATGGGTAGTACAAGAGTGGATCTACCACGAGATCAAGGAGGCTAAACCCTAGAAGCTAGCCTATGGTATGATTGTTGTTCGTCCTATGAACTAAAACCCTCCGGTTTATATAGACACCGGAGAGGGCTAGGGTTACACAGTGTCGGTTACAATGGTAGGAGATCTACATATCCGTATTGCCAAGCTTGCCTTCCACGCCAAGGAAAGTCCCGTCCGGACACGGGACGGAGTCTTCAATCTTATATCTTCATAGTCTTGGAGTCCGGCCAATGATGATAGTTCGGCTATCCGGACACCCCCTAGTCCAGGACTCCCTCAGTAGCCCCCGAACCAGGCTTCAGTGACGATGAGTCCGACGCGTATATTGTCTTCGGCGTTGGAAGGCGGGTTCTCCTCCAAATTCTATGTGCTTGCCGAATAGTGTCCGGCTTCCTTATAAATGTTGCGCTCCTTGGCTTCCACGTCCAATAATGGCCTTCTCCCACGTGTCGTATGAATGCGAAAAGCCAGGGCATTTTTACATTTTACCCCCTAGCCGCGCGAATAAGCTGCCTATAAGAGAGGCGAGGATCTAGTGAGTACTCATCGAAGCGCCTCTGACAAAAGTCCACTCCATCATGGACAGTCGACGCGGCTCCTCCTCTCGTGCTCCCAGCCCTCAGCCAGGAGATTGGAGGAGATGTTCAGTCCCGCATAGCGAGCTAGTGACGCTCCAAGCAGAGGGATACCTTCCCCCAGCCTTCATGGTTCCGGTTCGAGCCGGACTGGCCACCTACAAGGGTGGAAAGTAGGCGGAGAGCGTCCCCAATCCCTCCAAAGGAGAGCGGGTATGCTTCGTCCCTTATCTAATAAGGGGACTCGGATTTCCCATACATCCATTTCTCTTGGGGCTCCTGGAGTTCTATGGGCTCCAGCTTCACCACCTTACACCTGCCTCCATCTTGCACATCGCGGGCTTTGTAGCCCTTTGCGAGCTGTTATTGGGCATCGAGGCCCATTTCGCGCTGTGGAAGAGATTGTTTTGCCTCATACCCCGTTCTCACGAGGGGTCGATATATCAAGTGGGCGGAGCCGAAATATGGCACATCGCCGGGACCGGATATCTATCCGGAACCCCGAAGAAGGCGTCCGAAGACTGGCCTTCGGAATGGTTTTATATGGAAGACGCCCCGCTGCCGGACCCAGTTTGGATCGGCCTCCCGGAGTTCAGCAGCGCTCATCTGAAGAAACGCCTTAGTTGGCGCCCGCGGAGCCCTCAACGGGAGACTGACAGGGACATCCAATATCTGATGGGCCGGATAAGGTTACTGGCTCATTCCGGATTGACCATGATTGGAGTCATGGCCATGTGCATCATGCGAGGGGTGCGACCGCTCCAATATAGGGGCCACCCCATGTGGGATTTCAACGGGGAGGATGACGCCACCCGTCATGGCCCCAAGGGGCCGAGATCGGTTGTCGATCTGGTGAAGATCCTGTCCGGCTTGTACAAGGGGGAGAAGGAGGACTTCCTCCGCGCGAGTCCATTGAATGGATTCTCCATGAATAACCCTCGGAGCTGGGTAAGCGGACGTTTATCTATCCGATCCATATTCCCAAAGTTAAGTGTCTCACTTTGTGACTTTGATGCAGGAACTGCGCCGGGACGTAGAGGGCATACACAGCCTGACTCCACAGCCCGAGGATCTGGGACGATCCCTTGATCCGGCCTCCGAAGAGGATTCGGACATAAAGGTGGAGCTGATCGATGGGGTATTCCACCAACTTAGCATGGACAATGCTTTGGTCGCCATTACGGCCGACTACCCCGGTTTATCTCCGGCTTCCCAGGTAACTGTGACCGGAGTCCTGACATCATTACTCATCCATGCTTATTTCTGACCACCGTATATCAACGGTGCTCCGCAGGAGGTGCCTTTAAGGCGGGAAGCCGAACCCGCGGCGGCTGACCAACAAGGGTCAGTATGGCCCAGCAGGCGGAAGAGGAGTGCGGCGCGAATCAAAACGTCGCCGCAACAGTACGACGCACCACCGTGTTTAAAGGAAACATTCCTAGGAGGTATATTAACGCTCATGATTTTTCCAGGAGAAAGAGCACTCACCGGACTGTGTCCGCAGAGGTTGCCAATCAAACCTCCGCCAGCCAGGCTCCAACGCCTGGTCCGGAGGGGGAGGCGAACACAAGGCGTGAGCCGGATGCTCCTCCAATGGAGGATGCCGACAGGCTGTCTGCCACCAGGTCTGAGGTGGAGAGTGCCATGAATCATAGGCGCCGTCGGACAGTTCTTCGTGACGCATGTTTCTCCCCGGAGGCATTGAATGCCTTTAATGCGGGAGACGTGCACCTCCGTGCCGCTCGAGATGGTCTAACTAGAGCCACGGAGCAGTATGTGAAAGACATATGGGTGAGGAATTTTAATAGTTATATATGCCAGTAGCCCCCGAGACTTAAAATAGTTAGAATAACTTATTTAAGGATCATTTGTAATGCAGGATCTTACGGAGAAGAATACCCACCTGTCCCAGGAGCTTCAAGGGTGCAAGGCCCAACTTGAGGCCGCACTAGCCACCGCAGGGGGAGCCATAGAGACCCCCTCTGGTAATACATACTTTGAAAAGATACGTAGTTTATGAAGTGCGGCGTGTGTATAAGTCTGACAATAATATTGCAGATGGTGCCGGACTTGATCCGGACAAGCAACAGCTACTGCGCCAGCTGAAGGCCGGCGAGAAGGTGCTTATGAGGGTGCAGCAGGAGAGGAACAAACTCCAAGATGCCAACACCCAGCTGGGCGAAGAACTAAAAGATGTTCGGGCCTAGCTATCTGACTCCGTGAAGGAGAATCGGCGGCTTCGTCGCGGCATTTACAGTAAGTGCTTGAGCAAACTCTTTTGAAAAGAAGAGTTTGGCGAGGAAGTCGATTGACAGAAATGTGTCTGTAGGTGTGATCATAGGTCGTCCTGTAGAGGAAATGCCCGGTTCAATGGGTGACCTACTTCACGAGCTGCTGCAACTGCACGAACGTGTTCGGCAGGTGATGAGCGGCGTCGCCCAGGCCTTATGGCCGTCCGTCTCCCTACCCGAGGGTCTTGGAGGGCTTGCGGAGAAGCTTCAGGGAGCACAGCAGCGCTTCCGTCTATGGAAGATATCGGCCTGCCGTCAGGGCGCCCGGGAGGCCTAGGCCATGGTGAAGACGCGGTACACGAAGGCTGATCCAAACCACATGGCCGAGGTCGGACCTGTGGGGCCGATGGGAAGGAGATCCCTGTGAGCTTAATGTACGGCCAAGCAGAGTTGGCCGCTAAGTATTCCCAACGGGACTGTAAACTAGAAGCATGTTAGATGGGATTGAAGAGGAGTGCAATCCACTACTAGGGAAAAGGCTAGCAGCAGCGCGGGTTTTCAGGCTAGCAGCAGCGCGGGTAGCCGCGCTACTAATAAGGCGCTACAGCTAACTCATAGTAGTAGCGCGGCACCAACCAGCGCTACTACTGTTGAACGATATCAGCAGCGCTTTTTAGGAACTCGCTACTATTAACTAGCTGTAGCGATTTCTTCGTCCCACGCTACTGCTATCTCTTTCATCATTTTCCATTTCAACTCTCCCTTCAGATGCTAGAAACTAGGTACTATCTTTCATCAAATTCATAAACCATTACTAGGTACGGTAGTACTCCCTTCGTTCCAAATTACTCGTCGTGGTTTTAGTTCAAACCACGACGAGTAATTTGGAAAGAAGGGAGTACTAAGATAACAATTTCATGCATAGCCAACATGCATCCTCAAGCAGTACATGCATGGTCATATCAACGGCCATCATCATATGTAGTTTTAGATGATATCGACGACGATCATCATATGTAGTTCTAGATGATATAGCCACACACACATATGTAGTTCTAGATGATATAGCCACACACACATGTAGTTCTAGATGATATCAAAGACAATCATCATCCTCAAGCCTGGGTGGTTGGTGTTCCTGATAGTAATTAGGATGGCCTGTCCAACACGAAGATTCTTGCCATCGAGGAATTTCTTCCACCCAACCGAGCTTAAGTGTGTGCGACCGTCCGTGTCCACGCGGTAAGTACAGGTTGTGACGGAGTCCCTTCCAGTAAGGCGTAGTCCAGCTGAGCCTTCTTCATCAGGCTCGATACCATAACTCACAGATATGCTCTTTGCCAATTTCTGAATAAGAAAAACATATCAATTAATAAGCATGTGATCGAACTCTACACTAAAACATATATATCATTGACTAGATTCCACACAACATATACCATATCATTGGACTGTACACTAAGTAATTCACACTATTAATTTGCATTTGTAAGTATAACATACCATATCATGTCGATCAACCATGGTATTTGTCAAGCGGGTCACGAATGGCACCCCGACAAAGTCAGCACGTGGCGGAATTATGTCCCACAGGATGGACACCTCCTCCTCACTCAGCCTTGTTCTTTGAGCTACGATGGCTTCATGAAGTGGGTCCTCATCATCTTCATCATCTTCATCATCTTCATCATCTTCGTCATCTTCATCGTCTTCCACCAGGTTGAGATAAATGACAGCTAGCTTGGGTCTTTCTACTCGGAAGTTGAAGCTGATCAACTCACCACCAGTAAGATGCATGCGAGCGACGAAACGGGCCCATCCATCTCCTCCAATATGCGACATATTGCGTCCTTTCTCGACCTCCATAGTGTACGGCCCCCCAGGAGCCTCAAATGTCACAGTGTCTCCTGTCAGCTTGTTGAATTTCAACCTCACATTGCATGGGACGATCTGTGTAAACTAAGCAAAATGACACAATGCAGTAATGCCAACACTAAAAATAAAATAGTTATTACATTTCATCTAATTTCTTACCGCCGCATGACGAAAACTCGGCCGGAAGTAGATGCCGAACAGCTTGCCAGTTGCAAGGCTGCTGGCGCATCTTGACTTGCACAGTTGACATAGTGGTGGTGGTGGCGCCATTCTTCCTAAACCAATATGAGCAAAGGATTACTAAATCAACTAAATCAAAATGTTCTAAGTCAACTAAATCAACTAGCCTACTAAATCAACTAAATCAAAATGTTCTAAGTCAACTAAATCAACTAGCCTACTAAGTCAACTAAAGCAATATGTTCTAAGTCAACTAAATCAACTAAATCAAAATGTTCTAAGTCAACTAAATTAACTAAATGAATTAGCCTACTAAATCAACTAAATCAAAATGTTCTAAGTCAACTAAATAAACTAACCTACTAAGTCAACTAAATCAAAATATTCTAAGGCAACTAAATCAACTAGCCTACTAAATCAACTAAATCAAAATGTTCTACTAAGTCAACTAAATTATATCAACTAAATCAAAATGTTGCATATGAGCAGGAGGGAGAAGGATGGCGACTCGAGGAGGGAGAAGAGAGTAGGATGGAGGAGGAAGGCGGAGCGCGGAGGGGCCGGCCGGCGCGGCCAGTTGAGGGAGGACGGAGGAGGAAGGCGGAGCGAGGAGGGGCCGGCCAGTGGCGAGTGGAGAGGGAGGACGGAGGAGGAGGACGGTACCGAGTCCAGCAAGGAGGAGGAGGTCACAGCGCGCGGCGCAGACGGAGGAGCGGCGACGGGGGCGCGCGGCGCAGACGCGCGGAGGAGAGGGGCGACGGCCGGGGGCGCGCGGCGCAGATAGAATTTGTGGCTGTGTGTGTGAGTGGATCCGAACGGAGGAGATCAGGGAGATGGATGGCTTAGCAGTAGCGCTCTTCAGCACAACGCGCTACTGCTAAGCTATCAAGCAGCAGCGCTTTTCAAGATAAAGCGCTACTGCTATATGTCAGCATGCAAAAATACACATTGATCATCAACGATCTTTTTGTGTACAATCTGATTCGACAATATGAGTCCTCACCGGTTTAGGAACAGGTGAAGACTCATATTGCAGCCACAAATTCTACACATAGATTTCAATGAAGATCAAGTGCTTGTCAAAGTGTGAGAAGTAACATATTTAAGGTGGTATAAACTCTCTTCACGGAGCGAGGTGGGACTAAATTTTTGTAGGAAACTTAGCAGTAGCGCTTGTCTGGGAAAGGCGCTGCTACTATGCTAAGTAGCAGTAGCGCGCGTCGTGTTAACGCGTTGCTGCTATAACTAGCCTCGCGGCGGCCTCGTAGGAATTATAGCAGCAGCGCATCTTTGGGTGGACACGCTACTGCTATATTTGTATCAGCAGCGAGTTTTAGTGGACCGCGCTACTGCTAGTTAGCAGTAGCGAGTTATTTTGAGGCGCGCTGCTGATAAGATTCTGTGTATAGGCTTTTCCCTAGTAGTGATCAGTCAATTTGATGATGTAATTTAAAATGACATGTAAAATGCCTTCTAGCCGGATTGTAGATCGTTTTTCTTTGCGGACCTTTTCGCTTCAACCTTGGGACCCAACAGTCCGGAGTGTGTCCGAATACCCTCACTGTTATGAAAAGACCGGGGCATGCATGGAGACCAGGCGTAGGGGTCATTAGTGCTTTATCAGACAAGTGCTCAACTAGTTATGTTATATTACATGGTTAGTAAGAAACATCTTCCAGGGAGAATAGTTCCGTTAAGGGTTCCTTACCCTGGGAGGCATGCCCTAAAGTGCATGTCCGGACTGCGAAAAGAGCAGAAAAGCATCTGGGGGCAGATAAATAAATAAGTAAGAGATCATCATTCATGTCACCGACAGAATATCCCCTTAAGAATGCTAGCTTTCGGCTTCACCCAGTCTGAGGTACACATCCGGCTGACCCGGCAGTAACAATCACAGGGGTGCTCCCTTTACCTCCTAGCCGAACAATCGGGAACGTAGGGGTAAGCACAGGAGCCAGGCAACCCAGCTTGGCCAAAACATAAGTCATATCGATGCATATAATGGTGAATAAAAGGTACATGCGGAAGTGTAACACATGTGTTGGGCATGAAGCCTGTATAAATAAGCTTCTATTAAAGAAGCCCCCAGGTATAATGAGTGCGAGTAGCACATCAAGTGTGTGCGAACAATGCGCAGATCAGCCCTCAAAGGCTTTACAAAAAAAGGAGGAAGAGAGAGAGAAACAAAAGACAGCTAAAGTATAAAATGTGGACGGAGGAATGAGACGAACTCTGAGTCCGGTGCTAGGCGTAGAATCTTCGGAGACGGGCTGTGTTCCATGGGTTCGGCTCGAGTCGGTTGTCCGATGCGTTTCGTAGATGGCATGCTCCGCCGGTCAGGACTTGGTCGATGATGAAGGGACCTTCCCATTTGGGCTTGAGTTTGTCCTTTTTCTTGTCTGGCAGGCGTAGAACTAGTTCACCAACATTGTAAGTTTTGGCCCGTACTTCTCTGCTTTGATATCTTCGAGCCTGCTGCTGATAGAATGCGGAACAAGCTTTTGCCACGTCGCGCTCCTCTTCTAAGCCGTCCAAACTGTCCTGCCGATCCAACTCGGCTTCTCTTTCTTCGTACATGCGCACGCGAGGTGAGTCATGAATTATATCGCAGGGCAAAACTGCCTCTGCGCCATATACCATAAAAAATGGTGTGAATCCGGTAGTGCGGTTTGGCGTGGTCTGCATCCCCCAGAGTACGGAGTCGAGCTCCTCCACCCAGTGCGTGTTAGATTCTATGACGGACCGCACTAACCTGGGTTTGATGGCGCTCATGATTAGACCATTTGCTCGTTCGACTTGACCGATAGTTTGAGGGTGATAGACTGAAGCGTAGTCGAGCTTGATGCCCATATTTTTGCACCAGAGTTTAACCTCGTCGGCGGTGAAGTTCGTGCCATTATCAGTGATGATGCTATGGGGGACGCCATAATGGTGTACTATCCTGGATATGAAGTCTATCACAGGTCCGGATTCGGCCGTTTTAACTGGCCTAGCCTCTATCCATTTGGTGAATTTGTCCACCATGACCAATAGGTATTTTTGCTTGTGGGTTCCCCCTTTGAGGGGTCCAACCATGTCAAGCCCCCAGACCGTGAACGGCCAGGTGATGGGTATAGTTTTGAGGGCGGTGGGTGGAATGTGGCTTTGATTAGCAAAGAGCTGGCAACCGACGCATCATTGGACTAAGTCCTGAGCATCTACCCGGGCCGTCGGCCAATAAAATCCTGTACGGAAGGCCTTACCTACTAGGAGGGATACTGGCGTTCTTGACACTTCATCACGCTAGACTAATGCATGTACCTGGAAACACATGGCTCATTATCGAGGGCATTACTCAGCCCGGTATGTGTTATAAAGTCTGAATGCCTTAAGGAGTGTTCGGCGTCGCGAGTTTGGCCTTATATGCATCAGCTCCGAATCATGTCTTTGGTTAAATGTTGGGTTTGCCCGGCTCCCGTGTTTTGCTACCTTACGTTCCATTCTATCGGCTAAGGGGGCACCGGGAGAACTACTGCGAATTGGTTCATCTCGGCGAGCACCTCAGTAGAGAAAGCCGAAAACTGACTGTCATGATATAGCGCGAGACTGGTCAACAACTCGATGACTCAGTGGAATCTTCGCAATTCCTCCGCATTAATGAAGGACTGGTTTCCCGGTCATGTACGTACGCGCACCACATTCGGATGAACGTGGAAGTACGAGGGCTATATAGTAGCCCCACCGTCAAACTCCTATGGCTAAGTGAAAGTGTTAAAGCTGTATAGTCTGATTGCCTAGTTCGCCACGCTATCACCTCCTTAATGGAGCAAATGTTGGATCAAGTGTGATTACGCGCTTTTCCGAACACCCCCGCATTATATGCATGGGGGCTGAAGCCGACGAATACAAACTTTCAGGCTATATACATACATACATGAACGGCCGCACAGGAGGCACTATAATACATTCAGGCAAGAGTATAAACACAACCTCTATAATCAAACTAGCATTGTTTTTACAAATCGGATACATGTCACTCGAACATGGTACTCTTCAAGCACTGAGCCTGTATTAAACAGGCACCTTCTAGGACCTCTTCAAAATAGTGCTCGGCCGGGTCCTGGCCTCCCTCCAAACCCCGGGTTGCAATACCGGTGGCCTCCATCCCTGCCTAGTACATCTTAACACGGGCAAGAGCCATCCACGTGCCCTTCATGCACGCCGACCTCTTCACAGCGTCGATATGCGACCTAGCACCAAGGAATTGTTGCACCAAGCCAAAATAACTGTCCGACCTTGGTCCCTTCGGCCAAAGATGATCCACGACATACCTCATACTAATCCCGGACATCCTATGGAGTTCGGCCCATGCGACCATTGTCTCATTCAACTGTAGCGGACGCGTCGGGGAACTGAACTGCGACCAGAACAACCTTTCTACCCCATGGTCTTTCCGATCTTTGTAAAACTCAGTCGCATCAGCTGCACTCTTTGCCAGGTCCGCAGACGCGTCTGCAGCACTGCACAACTAATCTAGAGGGGCATACTTCGGATCTCCGAACTTCATCCACAACAAATAAGGCCTCCCAGCCGTGATATCTCCGGCTTCACGAAGCTCCTCCCTTATCCCTCTCATTTCAGAGCAGGTTTCCTTGGCTGCCTCCAGGGCCTTCTTCAGGTCAGCCGCTTTTGCTTGGCTTTCCTTTTCAAGGAGCTCATAGCGGTCGGCGGCATCTTTCAGCTCAACAGCCATCTTGGCTATCCTTTATTCGCTCTGGCGATGAGAAGCCTGTTCGGCTCTTAACTCTTCGACCGCCTTCAGGATAGCCACATCACTTATTCGGGCTTGTTCCTTGGCTCGGGCAAGCTCCGCCCGAAGGGTCACTACGGCAAAAGCTCCATCTACAATCATAGCATATTATAGATACTAGCATCATGCTCCTCTTAACATTTGCTGATAATGAACATACATACCCTGGGCCTCGTCAAGCCGCTTGTTAACAAGCGCGATGTCAGCATCCGCGACGTCAAGCTGCCGCTTCCGTTCGGCAAAATCAGCAGTTCGGTTAACCGTCGGACAATCAGCCGCCTGCACATAAAGGCAGCACGATCATTACCTAGGATTATGATCCTCTGTTTGCCACCTCTGGATGGCAACCAGAGTCTCAGGGGCTACTATCTATACAGAGCACACCTAGCATGTGTGGTACCGTCAAAAATACATATATTATTTTTTGCGTACCTCAAAGACTCTCAGTAGACTCGTAAAAGCTTCATTCAAACTGCTTTTGGCAGATGAAATCCTCTCAACCACCGTAGCCATTAAGGTACGATGCATGTTTGAGACAACCGCTCTCTCCAAAAGACCCATCAGTGTGTCCGGTCGTGTGCCGGACAATCCCACACTATTTCTGTTGCTCTCTTTGGGAGCGGAATAATCCAAATTTTGGGCAGCCAAAGTGTTGACTTCTGGCCTTGGCGGATCAGGAGAAACCCTCTGTGACGACACCTCGGGGTCGTCCGCCCCATGTGGCGGGGATGCAGGAGGAGGCGTTTCGCTCTCCATCATCTCCGGAAGAAGATCCCCAGAAGACGACCTCTGTGGAGAAGGGCTACGAGCCGGACTGCAACAAATATGTCTTGGTTATTATTCTCAGAGACAAAACATGATATATTTACGAAAGTAGCTTTTTTTAGTTACAACTCGGTTCAGGTCTACCCCCCTTACGGGCGATGTGCAGTAAGGACGCCCTCTGGGGCAGGGCCCTCTGGCGAGGGTTTCTTCCCTCATTTGGAAACCTCTGTTTCCAAGTCTTCAGAGGCGGCCCTTTTCTTACCGTGAGGAGAGGGGATTTTAAATTCACCTCCCCGATTATTCTCCTTCGCGGAGGCACTTACTCCCCCGATTTGGATGTGTAAAGTATGAGGCCCACCGGTGGCTTCTCTATTCCTCCCCTCATCTTCTCCCGATGGCACCTGATACGATGCGTGCTCAAGCATCCTGATCAATAAAGGATTCAGCGAGCCTTCAGGAATTTTTCATAATGATGTTATAACAAACATAAAGGATGGCGTGTTTGGTAGCAGAATTACTTACTTGGCTATCCGGACGGTTGCAGTTGAGACCCACGTCCTCGTTGGTGTTCGGACACTTTATTCGTGATCCGAAGAACGACCCATACATCTCTTTGAGCGTCATGCCAAAGAATTGTTGAATGGTTCGCGGTCCTTCCGGGTTGAACTCCCACATACGAAGAGGTCGACATTGGCATGGCAGGACCCGACGAACCAGCATAACTTGCATTGTCTTGACAAGACTGACATCCTTCTTAAGGAGGTCTCGGATGCGGCTTTGTAGTGTCAGCACGTCCTTAATTGGCCCCCAATCCAGCCCCTTGTTGACCCATGACGCCAGTTGCGGCAGAGGGCCCGAGCGGAACGCTGGAGCGGCCACCCACTTTGTACCTCGGGGAGCTGTGATGTAAAACCACTCCCATCGCCATAAGTCAGAAGTTTCTGTGAAGGAACCCTTTGGCCATGGGGCATCGGCGCCTTTGCTTATTATAGCGCCTCCGCACTCCGTGTGACACTCGTCAATCACCCTCGACCTCACATTGAAGGTCTTGATCCATAGGCCGAAGTGGGGGGTGATGCGGAGGAAGGCTTCACACACGACGATAAACGATGAGATGTGAAGGATGGAATATGGAGCTAGATCATGGAAATCTAGCCCGTAATAGAACATGATCCCTCTCACGAAGGGATCAAGACTAAAACCTAGCTCTCGGAAGAAGTGGGAAATAAATACGACACTCTCATTGGGTTCGGGAGTGGGAAAGACCTGCCCTTGAGCAGGCAGCCTGTGCGGGATTTCGGCGGTGAGATACCTGACCTCCCTAAGCTTCTTGATGTCCTCCTCTGGGACCGAGGAGGCCATCCACCGGCCTTGAAGGTTGGATCCGGACATGGTTGAAGGTCCGAAGCGCTTAGCTTGAGCATTGGGTGTTGGAACTCAAGGTGCAGGAGGGGAAGGATCAAGCGTGGGAACAAAAGGACAGGCCTTGGCCCCCTTATAAAGAGGACGAATATCAAGCGTCCCCCGAGTGGCCGTTTGGGACTTGCCTAAAATCGAGGAGTCATATTAAACAAGCACGGTTGGGTTAATCACACCTGTATTGATGAGAATCGCGTGATAAAGGGAACACAATCTCTGCTTCGACAAGACGTTCCAATAAAACTGCCTTGCAGCACGTGTAGTGGCTGGTTGTGAAAAACGGTTTGGATAATGACTGGGTCGTGGCGTGATATCACGCTATGAAAAGTTGTCAGTAGATTAGATTTGTGGGATATTGTACTCTCTACGGTAGTATGTGGAATTTGTTTTGCAGAGCCGGACACGACTCTCGTGTTCAAAATCTTCTTTGGAGTATTCGGAGAAGGAACCTGCCTTGCAATGACAAAGCCAATCTGCACGCCAGACTCATCTTCATTGAAGCCTGGTTCAGGGGCTATTGAGGGAGTCCGGGATTAAGGGGTCCTCGGACAGCCGGTATATACTTTGGCCGAACTGTTGCACTATGAAGATACAAGATCGAAGACTTCGTCCCATGTTCGGATGGGACTTTCCTTTGCATGGAAGGCAAGCTTGGCTATTCGGATATGTAGATCTCCTTCTCTGTAACCGGCTCGGTGTAACCCTAGCCCCCTCCGGTGTCTATATAAACCGGAGTGTTTGGTCCGTAGGACAACAACAATCATAATCATACGATTGCTTCTAGGGTTTAGCCTCTACGATCTCGTGGTAGATCAACTCTTGTAATACTCATCATCAAGATCAATCAAGCAGGAAGTAGGGTATTACCTCCATCGAGAGGGCCCATACCCGGGTAAACATCGTTCCCCCGCCTCCTGTTACCATTAGCCTTAGACGCACAGTTCGGGACCCCCTACCCTAGATCCTCCGGTTTTGACACCAACAGGAGGCCACACAAGAGCCGGCCACACCAAATCCGACAGGAAATAGGGTCAAAGTAGTCAAATGGTTGAGAAAGAACATTTATTGTCAATCTAACCCAGCAATCCATACACCTCTTTGGTTTAGAGTTATTCAGGGTTAGAAGCTAACTCTAACCTCTAACTGAGTTAGAGTTCTCCTCGTCTTGGTAAATCGCCATCATACTTTCCCCATTTCTGTGTTTTTAGTATCCTGCGAATCAAAGAGGCCCTTCGACTGGTTTACGTCCGGGAGTTTTTTATAAACATGTTATGTCCAAAATTTAATGAACGTGCTCCGGTTTCTACAAAAACAATCTAGTTTCATGTAGAAATTCATTTATTTATTTATTCTTCTGCAGGGGGTTTGCATGTAATTCATGAGGTCTGAAATGTAAAGTACCCCGGCATATGCTCTGAGTCATGCATGCACTACGACCCAGATGCTCTATGTCCCTCATGTCAGCAAAATGGAGCACGTGGAAGTAGCCTAGTAGTACATATAGGAGGATAAATGCGTGAAAACAATATGTACCGTGAAGCGTAGCTGCGGTTTGAAAATTCGACCTAAAGTGATGACAGGTATAGGTCACACGCACCCAACTAGTGGTAGTACTAGACATACGACTACCTTTTCCCTGATAAAAAAGAGGTACGAGTGCTTAGTACTCCTATTCTATCAACGCGAGTCCCATCTGACAATAGCGTCCGTGCTACAGCTAGCTCTTCTCCCTCGTTTCTCTCTTCTAATTCTAAACTCAGCACACGCCCGGTGGGCGGGGTGGGGATTTGCCGATGGTCGGTTTTCTCAACTGCGGCGCCGCCTCACAGTGAAAACGTGACGAATGGAATCGAAATGTCATATACTCCTATACTAATAAAACATTAAGGCCACGAGGCGATGCAGTGCTGGTTATAGGAGGCAAGAAGAATAGATGCTTCCATCGATGACGTCCACCTCCTCGACTCAGGGCGCCGGCCCACCGAACGGCGGCTAAGTAGCAACGGCTTTCGTGGCTAGGTCGACGTGCTTCTGAACAATGGCGTCCAAAGATTCCAGCCGCTGGAAGAAGGCCAACGTCATTCTGTCCTCGCTGGCCTTGTAGTGGACTATGTAGAGGATTTCCTCGTAGACGTGGATGTGCAGGTCGAAGGTCTCTTGCATGGCGAGGTGCTGCGCGACGAGCGCGGCCTCGAGGTGCACATTCTTCGTGCGACCTCTGACACCTGCAGGGCCACCATGGCTTGAAAGAGTTTGTCACCATGGAGGCCGATGAGGGTGGCAGGCAATGAGGAGTCTGTGCGCGCGGGCTGGAGTAGTATGGCAAGGTCGTCCGCGCGCTTCTTGATGGCGGTGAACTTGTGGATGGAGTTGACCATCATGTCGTCCATGCGAGAGGCGAAGCCAACGTCGGCGAGGTGTGACAGCCTGATTTTTGGCCCTTTCTTTTTATTTTGTTTTTCTGAGGTTTTTGCCTGAGTTTTCTTTTTCCGTGGCTTTGTGGTCTGGAAACTGAAGAAGATGCCTCTTCTTTGCTTCCAGAGTGGCTTGTCATATCCAAATCCTTCCCTAGACCCTGTCATTTTCATCCTAGCCCGAATCCCAATATTCTTGTTATTGGTAATATTCCTTTTCTATTAAAGGAATAACTCAAATCGCCCTAGGTTGTGAAGCAACCTATATTTCCCTCACTCCTAAAATTCCCAAATAATTCTCATAAATTGTTTGTGTCATATATTAATCAAATATGGCAAAACTTTTCATTGCCATGTTCAAAAATAATTCCCCAATATTCCTTTTTCTATTCTGCCCTTAATGGCACTTTGTGAAGGAAGTGTCATTTATATTTTCCTAATGGCTCCCAACCTTTTTGGGCATATTTATATGTCCAAATAATTGCCTTATGACAAGTTCAACTTTATTTTCCTAGCCAATCTTCCTCAGTGAATTTTCAAAGTTTTTGTCAGACATAAGGCTTTGTGAAGGAAGTACTAGCTAGGAGTACCCAAATGAGTTGAACTTTTGCATACTCCTTAATGTGCTCATATTAAACCAGTTCACCCATTGGCAGCCCCATCCAATCATATATGTGAGCACAGGAGCAAATCTTTGTTTCTAGAAATATTTTCAGGTTGTGAAGCAAGTATATTTAATATTGCTTCAAAAATCCTGATAAATTACCAGATCATTTTTATACCCATAAATCATCTCTCCACCCATTTTGGCATCATTTCAATGAGCCATTTGATCACCAATATTATTCCAACTTTCTGGTCAGCAGAGGTGTTTGTGAAGCAAGTGCCATTTTGGCTTTGCCAAATGGTATGAGACTTTTTGAGCGTCTTCATATGACCAAATGACTAAGCCTTGCCCATTTTTAGCTCAAGTGGACACTCCATGTGAGTGCACCATCATGATCTTCATTTCTGGACCAAAAATGCAGTTGTAAAGCAATTATATTCATACTTGGTCCATTTCCCCTCAAAACCTCCAGGATCATAGTTAGGGATGGCAACGGGGCCCCATACCCGCCAAACCCATTGGGATTTCATCTATTAGGGGGTGGGGATGGGCGAAAAACATCCCCATGGGGATATTTACCAAACTAATTTATTCCCCATAGGGTACAACGGGGATGGGGACGATATCCTATTCCCCATACCCAATACCCATCGGGGACCCGGTTAGTAACTGTCACGCTGCAGTCAACCTTAAAATATTCACAAACAAACTTGCGAAAACAACAAAAAGCTCTGAAAAAACCTTAAACCTATCTCACGTCCCCACCTCAGCTACCACCATGACCAAGAAGTCAGTACGACCTAGATATGCATTAGCAGGACAAGGACAACACCATTTATGTATGTTGATTATAGGGTGTCATATTATGTATAAGTGTATTTGTTTATGGGGATGGGGACCCTAATGAGGCCCCGTTCCCCAGTGGGGCATGGGTATGGGGAAATTTCATCCCCAGTCATGTAAACGGGGATGGGGATGGGATGATAGGGAATAGATGGGGATGGGGATGTTGCAGGTATCCCCATAGGGGATTGTCCCCATTGCCATCCCTAATCATAGTCCCTCCATATCTAAACACCCGAGACAACTTGTTTGGCTTCAAGCAATTCCCTGTTGATCGCATTGAGCTGATAAAGTTTACTGCAATAAACTTCAGAGCTCACTAACCTTTTAACCAGAGCATTTTTCACCAAGTTACCACCGTAGTTGAGACCTCCCCTGGACGGAGTACGCCCTAGACAACATTTGCCAGCTGTTTGCCCCCCACACATGCCAGCACTGGTGGTGACCACCGTTTTGGCATGCCATGAGCGCATCCACTGGCTGTTCGTTCTTGGGCCCCTTCCCCTCTCGTCGTCTTAGAGATTGTGAGCATGTCCAGTGGCTTCCCCCTGGACCCCTCTCCCCCTCCGGCAGCTTACCCACCGACGCAAACCGCCACGCGCCCACGGACGCACAGTGGAGTTTTGGATCCGTTCGTCGCCGTCGTCTTCCTCCTTGCGCCCCCTTGGCCTCCTCTGCCCCGTGAGAGCCCCCACTGCTCCTCCTTCGTCGTTTGCCTCCGAGTCCATGCGCGCGAGCACGCGTCCTCGGTGCCGGACACGCGTCCGCGGCGGTGACTGCGCGGCAGCTCCTCCCCACTGCTATTTAAGCCCTTCCCCAAGTCCTCCGAGCTCACCAACAGCCTCTTGCACCTCCTAGCTACCTTCCCGTCCACTCGCTCGAGCTCCAAGAGCTCTTGAGCCCTCCCTTGCCGCCATGGCCGCTGCCTCTGCCCCTCCTTGATTCGGCCATGTAAAGCTCCCTCTCCTCCTTCTACCTCCACCAGCGTTCCACCCAGTCCTCGAAGATCCTCCCCATCTACTCCGTTCGTCGCCGGACTCACCGTAGCCCCAACCCCATCCACGCCCGAAGTTCTCGTCCGCCGGCGTCGAAACCTCCATCGACTTGGTCCACTTCCGCGACCATGGATGGGACTAGTCGATGCGTCGCTCGACGTTGAGCAGTTATGTAGGTGGAGCATTGCCGGAGGTGCCTTGTAGCGCCGGCAGGCCTCGTCGGGGCCGGCTCTGCTCTGGCCAGGCGCGGGCGAGAGGAAGGAGAAGGCGCCGCCATCGCCAGCTGGCCGTGGGCCCCTCGACCCCACCCGTCAGCAACCCAAGGGCCGGCCCCGCGTTGACCGGTCCACGCTGACGTAGCATAGCAAATTTTGAACTTTTCCCCTCTGGTTCATCTGTCTGACAGATGTCCGGAACCGGGAAAACTTTCCCGGATGTTTCCCCCTTCGCCAGTATAGCCTAGCGCTGCGTTAGAACACCTCTAGCCCTGCTTGTTGTCTCATTATGCATATGTTTGCGTGTATTTACTGTTTCTTCCCCCTCTTCTCTCCGGTAGACCCCGAGACCGCTGCTGATGCCCCTGTTATCGACTACATCGATGACGACCCTTCTTCTGCTTCAGCGGAGCTTCTAGGCAAACCCCCCCTTCGATCATCCCAATATCGCCCATTCCATTCTCTCATGCTTGCATTAGATTTTGCTATTGTTATTGTTTGTTCCTATTCTGATGCATAGATTGCTTTTGTAACCTGCTCATTGTACCTTACCTGCTTACCCTAAACTGCTTAGTATAGGTTGGTTAGTGACCCATCAGTGACCCCCACCTTGTCCTTGTTGCCCCTGCTTCATCTTTGACGATTCAATCAACGTGATCGATGACCAAAGCCTGACACCTCACATCACATCACGCCCCTTTAGTTGCTTGACTCTACAGAGCTACTATCGAGTGCCGAGGGTGATCCCTCATAATGCACTCTTGATGATAATTCTGTACTGTAGCTATATGGTTGTGGTCTCGAGGGTGGTTCCTCTTTCACCATTCCCAATATCGCTCTCTCGTGCAAAACCTCAAGTGTGAACCTCGAGGGTGGGTCCTCTTACGCTCACATTGATGGTTACATCGAGTGGAATCCTCCGTGGGTGATTCCTCGGGTTTTCCCCTTGATGTTTGGACACACTGTTACCTTGACTTTACTTGAGACCATTGTTGAAGTCGGGTCGGCCCTCAAGGGTACCCGCGAGTTGATGTGAAAGCCAGGCGGGCCCGCTGAGCACCCGCGAGTTTTCCACGTGGCACCGATGGGCAGTCTGGGCCCTTGCCGTAAGTCCACGAGATGGGGCAACAGGGTCACCTTATCGCGAGTCTCTGCTCGTTTTCACGAGCCCCCAATGCACTAACAGGTTTGGGTATTTGTTCTAAGTTGGCCTCTGGCCTTTACGGACTAACCACCACGCGAGAATAGATATGTGCCTCGATGTCGTAGTATCAGCCAATGCTTTATCAGACGTCCAGTTCAGCATTGTGGCACGGTCGGATCGTGCTGGCCATCCGAGGTGGTGCTGGTATCCACCCTGCACACAACGACCCGGAGTGCTGCGGGCGATGGGCCCAAGACCCTGGAGTGCTTAGGATGTAGACTGGTGGAGACCTCTCTGCTGAGCCTAGGTAGGGCTGCGACGTGTTGATCTTCCGAGGGCAGGCATTCACCCCAGAAAGGTCTGTCCGGTCAGAGTGATCGAGCGTGTTGGGTAACGTGGTGCACCCCTGCAGGAAAGATATATATTTGAATACCGTGTCCACGGTAATGGACGTTCAGACTTATATCCTGATCTTATATAACTAGAAATGGATGCTTGAGATGTGTGGTGGATATGTGGCCCCGGGATTCCTTTCTCGCACGGAGTCGAGGAAAGATCTCTGGGCGTTGATGTTACAATATGTTTGTTAAATATTAAATGCTATTCTTTACTCTTCTTCATGTTGCAAGATGCTCTGAGCTGCTTGAAGATGCTAGTCTTTGATAGGTTAGGCCTTCCCCCTCTATTCTGGCATTCTGCAGTTCAGTCCACAGATACAAACCTTCCATTTGATACCAATGCATACTTAGTATAGATCTGATGCTTGCGAGTAATTTGGATGAGTACTCGCGGTTGCTTTGCTACCCCTTTTCCCCCCTTCTTTCCTATTTCCGGTTGATCCAGATAGATGGTGGATCCCTGGAGCCAGATGCCACCACCGATGGATGCTTCTACGTGGAGACTGCCGACGACCAGGAGTAGTTAGGAGGTCCCAGGCAGGAGGCCTTGCATCCTCGATCGTGTTGCTTTTGTGCTAGCCTTCTTAAGACAGTTTGGTTTAACCTTATGTATGTACTCAGATATTGTTGCTTCCGCTGACTCTTGTGTATCGAGCTTTTGTATTCGAGCCCTCGAGGCCCCTGGCTTGTAATATAAAGCTTGTATTCTTTTGTTTGTGTCTAGAGTTGTGTTGTGATATCTTCCCATGAGTCCCTGATCTTGATCGTACACATTTGCGTGTATGATTAGTGTACAGTCAAATTGGGGGCATCACATATACAAGCCAAGTTCTATAATGAAAAATTCGCACTAGTATATGAAGGTGACAACATAGGAGACTCTCTATCATGAAGATCATGGTATTACTTTGAAGCACAAGCGTGGAAAAAGAATAGTAGCATTGCCCCGTCTCCCTTTTTCTCTCATTTTTCTTTTATTTGGGCCTTTTCTCCTTTTTTACGGCCTCTTTTTTTTAGTCCGGAGTGTCATCCCGACTTGTGGGGGAATCATAGTCTCCATAATCCTTTACTCACTGGGACAATGCTCTAATAATGAAGATCATCACACTTTTATTTTCTTACAACTCAAGAATCACAACTCGATACTTAGAACAAAATATGACTCTATGTGAATGCCTCCGGCAGTGTACCGGGATGTGCAATGACTCAAGACTGACATGTATGAAAAATTATGAATGGTGGCTTTGCCACAAATACGATGTCAACTACATGATCATGCAAGGCAATATGACAATGATGGAGCATGTCATAATAAATGGAATAGTGGAAAGTTGCATGGCAATATATCTCGGAACGGCTATGGAAATGCCATAATAGGTAGGTATGGTCGCTTTTTTGAGGAAGGTATATGGTGGGTGTATGATACCGGCAAAAGTTGCACGGTACTAGAGAGGCTAGAAATGGTGGAAGGGTGAGAGTGCGTATTATCCATGGACTCAACATTAGTCATAAAGAACTCACATACTTATTCCAAAAATTTATTAGCCGAAACGAAGTACTACGCACATGCTCCTAGGGGGATAGATTGGTAGGAAAAGACCATCGCTCGTCCCCGACCGCCACTCATAAGGAAGACAATCAATAAATAAATCATGCTCCAACTTCATCACATAACGGTTCACCATACGTGCATGCTACGCGAATCACAAACTTTAACACAAGTATCTCTCAAATTCACAACTACTCTACTAGCATGACTCTAATATCACCATCATCATATCTCAATACAATCATAAAGAATCAAACTTCTCATAGTATTCAATGCACTTTATATGAAAGTTTTTATTATACCCATCTTGGATGCCCATCATATTAGGACTAATTTTATAACCAAAGCAAATTACCATGTTGTTCTAAAAGACTCTCAAAATAATATAAGTGAAGCATGAGAGATCAACAATTTCTATAAAATAAAACCACCACCGTGCTCTTAAAAACATATAAGTGAAGCACTAGAGCAATATTGTCTAGCTCAAAAGATATAAGTGAAGCACATAGAGTATTCTAATAAATTCTGATTCATGTGTATCTCTCCCAAAAGGTGTGTACAGCAAGGATGATTGTGGTAAACTAAAAAGCAAAGACTCAAATCATACAAGACGCTCCAATCAAAACACATATCATGTGGCGAATAAAAATATAGCCTCAAGTAACACTACAAGAAATATGTCAACTTGTGACCAGCACTATTGGTCACTGAATAGTCATTGTTTTCAATTTGTGACCTTTTTGTGACCAAAAACATAAGGTCAAAAGCTGGACGGTTGTAAACTGACTATAGCGACCTTTCTTATGGAATGGTCGTAGACGTTTATGACCAAAATACGTCTACTGTGGCGTTTTGGTTACTAGCAACCTCCCAGGCCACGTAGGCATCCAGCGTGGCAATCTGATGTGGCACAAGATTCAGCCCGGTCCAATTCGATTTTCTACATGGGCCTAGCCCAACAATTCGGCCTATTTGTGTTTTTTCCTTTCATTTTTTGTCAGCTACATGGGCCAAGCCCAACAGCCATTTATTTTTTTGGGCCAATCTTATATAGTATACATTTTTTTGGGCCTCAACGTTTTTCCAGCCCACTTGTCAGTTTTCTTTTATTTCTTTTTTGTTTTAAAGTAGGTTGCCAGGATCACTCTTTCTATAACACACATTAGTTCTATATTTGTGCAAAATATTTGATTCAAAAAGAGCCAATAAGGCATAATATTTCATACAACAGCCAAGGAAAGAAATTACAATGATACAGATATACAGACAACTAGTCCACTAAGCTAAAACGCATTGCTGGTTACAGTACAAATCTGGTTTTCAGGTAAAATACAAATCTGGTAACAGTGAGACAATAGTACAAATCTGGTAATTAGCTAAAATACAACTTGATAAATAGGTAACTAGTCCAGTGAGCCAAAATGCATTGCTGGGTGTGGGTTTTCTTTAGGATTCTTCTACCTAGAGCTCCAACTTCTGAAGACTAGAGGCCAACATCTACAAAAAGTAAATTATGATAAGTTAGAAACATAATCAAGTGAATCCATGGATATAAAATTCTCATAACGATGAAAAATTGCAGCAAAACTTTAGATTTAACAGGAAACAATGCATATAACATTCTCATAATAGTGAAAACAAAGATATATTTTGCAAATGATAAGTACCAGCACAGTGCAAGTTAACACAACAGATGGACAGTACAAGCTACAAGCAAATGATTTTCCACTTTAGAACAGGGCACATGCATCAATGTTTATAGTCAAGAACAAAGAAGACAATGCTGGTAGAGGCCAAAGAGATGAAATACCCTTGGGGGGGCGAAGATGGTGAAATGATGGTCTGCTTGTTCTTAGACAGCTCAAGGAGCCCCTGATATAAAAAAAATAGGTGTTTAAAGGGAAAAAATAGCCTGATTGTAGGCTCCAATCATCCTGCATACAACAAGTAATAAAACTGTTAGGAGAGAGTATACAGTTACCAGCAGCATGCATAAAACAACTTTGATGATGTAATATTTATTAAAAATGACAGGCCAGGTTTCAAGTATAAACGACTAATGGAGCATGCAAAAAATGTATTTGATACCAACTTAACTAATTCCACATGAACATTGTATGTTCCAATATACACAATCACTCCAAGATTAAGCTTATTCAGCCAATAAAATAAAGAGGATCACCACCATAATGGACCAATGGGTACAAATCGACCCAAAAAAATCCCAGAGAAGCTAAAGCACAAAAATAATAAACACTCCCTAGAAGCATGCTGAATTAATCATTTAATCCCAACATCTAGGTACCACAGTACATAACATCACACAATTAAAGAAGAATGTCCCACAGTTCAAGACATTCAGGAAAAATAAATAAGAACGGTATTGCACAGGCGAACTTGTACTATGCATAAATGGCAATCTAACTCGAAACAAGGAACAAATTTTCCCCATGCATGTCCCTGTACAACCTATACATCAATTCTACATATGCTTCAAGAAGGCAGACAAACCCAACTTGATTTGGTACATCAACCAATATAGACACATATCATGTTGAATAAGAAAAGCATGCATGGTACACTCATCCTAATCAACGTGGTAGTAGCACATTCTCATATGAATGGAACAAGTAGTCGCACAGCTTGATGAATGGATTAAAACTGAGACGTTTAATTATTTGCAGAATTGCAATTGTTCAAAACATGCAGTTGTACAATCGGAAGTGTATCTGCATCACAGCTTAGCAATTACAAATGATAAATGCAGAAGTAAAACGAAAGTAATATTGTTGATCTATATATACAGCTAGAAGGAGTACCTGAAATGCAAGTCATGTCAACCCTATATATACAAATAAATACAATGACACCAGTAATACAGGTACAGAACTTTGTGTGTTCCCGTTGACTTGTTACTAATGTGTTGTTATACTACTGTGTTGTTAGTTCATATGTACAAAGGGCTAACATGAAATTCCAGAATGGGATATACATCCCATATACTGGATGGCTAGTGCTGCCTGCATTAGAGTCACCATGTCGCCTGTAATTCCATCAAGAAAAATACCATCAGTATCATCATCAGAGTTTCAGAGCAAGAATAGTGAAGGCGATTATGCTATAAACAACAATGAGATGATGCAAACTCTAACGAAGTAGGCATAGAGTAACAACAACTCCATTACACTTAAGCTGCTGCTACCTGCATATACTAAATTGAACTAGAAGTATGTCAACTACTAGACAGCCATGAATGATGCCCAGGAGTATTGATTTGGAAACAATCACTCCTCCAATACTGATAAATTTTGGAGTATTATTCGAAAAATGACCTATTATTGCTCTCTGACCTAGTATTATACTTGCTGTCTGACACAAGTAGGGCCATGAACAAGTTTCTGTTTCAAAAAACTTCCTTCACAATGCAATATTTTGGGAATGGCGTAATCATACAACTTGTAAGAGATGGACTCAGGGATGGTAAGGAAACATCAGATGTGGGGAGGGGAAGGTGCAGACGCTTGTACTCGTTGCCAAGCAGAACGATCAGCTTTGCTATGACAGGTTTGAGGACCCCCGTCACCACGCTGATGAGAGCCGCCTCCATGGTCATGCTAGCTCAGAGCTCGGCCAGTCAACCATGTGTGGAGCCGTGGAGGTCAGGTTGCTGAATGCACGGACAGTAATAGCTAGCTCCAAATTGACAACCAGAAAAGAGGATTGGTTTGTACACTGAAAAGAGTAAATAGCCAGCTCCAAAGTTAAGGTACTGGAATATAAAGACACATTGGAATATATTTCGAATTTGACCATAAATAGGCATGAATAATAAGCTCTACAGCACTCCCCAAGATAAGTACACGCAGTAGGTTTTGTTTTATAGTTATCTACATTACAGTTATCTACATTACAGTTATCGGTTTGCAACATACTATTTATATCTAGAACCAGAATAGTTATCGACATTACAATAATCCTTAGTAATGCATAAATAATGCAGATATCTCTGTATAAATTAGCTTTATGTAACCTCTTCTTGTACATATACAAACATCCCCAAAGATAGGAAGGTCTAATGCTTTCCCTCAAAAAAACTATGTACTAGTTATAATGAATCAACATAGATTCATCTCTTTTTGCAGCTCTTAAGTAGTAGAAAGTATTTCACAGCATAATGTTTGCATTGCTTGGACGAATACAATATGATTTCAGATAAGCATAACTAATGGTCTCAAACAAGCACAATTGATGATTTTCAAACAAGAATAACACAATACTGATTGATCTTGAACCATACCAATAGACACAGGAATGGTACCACCAGGTCAGAAAGCATTCTACATTTACCAATTATAAAGCAATACAAGCAGAGATAAATAGGTCTACAGGTGCTTAGCCATAGATTTCCCCAACAGCCCATTAGTCTGTAACGGGAGCAGAAATAATATGTTGACAAGCTCCGATTTTAGTCTAATTTGACCCACGAGAACAAATTGTTCTAACCAACATACAAATCTAACCTAATACACCACAGAATCGTAGATTCTAAGACCTTGCCAACGCTAATCGGATCTGCGAGTGCAACGGGATCTCAAGGAAGCCATTTCTACAGAGCCGCGCCCCGAATTGAAAAATGCGAGATGGGAGCACAATCTCACCTCTGACCTGGTTGCAGAAGGGGCATGCCTGGTACTGGTAGAGCATGACGTTCCGGGGCAGCAGATCGTGGGCAACTACTCCTTGGCCTGCACCTCGGCCACCGCCACTGTGGCAAACGTACACCACAGCCCTGCATGACCTCCCACGCCTTCATCTCGTCCGCCACCGCCACCACTGGCGTCACCTCCCGAGAAGGAACAGAAACAGAGCCCAGTTCAGGAGCAGGAAAATCGACTGGCTAAGCTAGGAGAAGGAAGTTGGTTCACTTGCGGAGGAGCGCTGTGATGACCTGGCGGGTGGAGTCGTCGTGCCCGCCGACGGCCGCCTCCATCCGAATCCGCCTGCATGGGGAGCTAGCGGACGAGTGGTGCGGTGATGGGAGGGGAAGCCGAGACCTTGTGTGTTGGAAGTGGGTGTTTGGCCCTCGCTTCCCCCCACCGCGGGCTCCATCGGGTGGGAGACGGAGGGAGACAAAGGCGGGGCGGCGGGGTGCCCCGATCTAGATCGAGGAGAGGGAGGACGCACACTGGATCTTGCCGGAGGGGAGGGGAGGGAGGGAGGAGCAGAGCATGGGGATCTTGGAGCGCGTTGGATCTTGCCGGAGGGGTGGGAGGGAGGGAGGAGAGTGAGGGAGGGGTGGGTGGCGGCGAGCGGTGGGGAGGTGGGAGGGATCAGGGAGCACTAGGGTTCGCGGGGGACGAGGGAGGAGTGCGGGCTGTGGCCTGTGGGTTGTTGGGCTAGGTGGGGTGAGAAGGTGAGGATGGAGCGCTGCCGTTGGATCCGGGTGGATCGGACGGTGCTGGATCCATGATCCGCGTGACATGCCTCTGAACCAATCAAAACATAGTACATGTGTGTGACGTCCAAGACCATCTATGTAGGTCGTAACCGGCTGAAAATAAAGTGCAGATCTATTTGGCTAAGAGAACCGACTCTTTTGGCGCCGTCTTTCGGCGGTTCCCCTCCACCGGTGACTTCTTGGTCGTCGACGGTGAGGAGGGTCGTCGGATCCTGCGTGTGTGGATCATTTTAGCTTTAGGTTTTAGGGTCCTAGTAGCTTAGGTTGCAAAACTGGACCTACAATATATTTATTGCAAAACTGGACCAAATCATTTTTCTAAAATACTAGGCCATATTTAATGCACAATTGACCAAATGGTTGGGTGTAAAAAGTTTTGATCCACCTCTGGTGAAAAAGACAATTTCTGCTATTTCAGTTGGAAGCGGGTCAAATTTGAACTGCGGTTGCCTCATAGTTTGCTATTTATTTTTTCTAAATATCATTTCTAGGTACAAAATTATCTATTTAATCAGAGAAACACCAAACAAATTCCAAGATTCAATCACTAGCTTGGAACGGTCATTCCCGCTGTTTTGACCGCGTTTTGAAACGGGCATAAAAAATTCAAAAAAATAAAAAAATTGGAAAACCTTCACATTGTGTCATTATATGCGACCAAGTTTCCAGGAAAAATAATAAACTTGTAATACGGAAGTTATTTTAAAAAAGTGTTCTAAAAGATGAGCTATCATGCATGAATATTCATGGCTTTCAAGCCAAGTGATCAATCTTATGGCCACATTCATGGCATAGTTTGTTCAAATGATCTCATGTTGTGCACAACAGTGCATCTTGGAATTCCAAACAATGTTGCCTAAGGGAGTTTTCATTTTCTTTGCACAGAAAATTCATTTTCCATTTTACGAGTGCCTGAAATGAGTTTTTTTTGTGAAGGACCTACCATATATTTGTTGCAAAATTGGACCAAATCAATTTTCTAACTAGTCCATATTTAATGCACAATTGACCAAATGGTTGGGTGTCAAAAGTTTTGATCCACCTCTGGTGAAAAAGACAAATTCCTGCCGACTCAGTAGGAATCGGGTCAAATTTGAACTGCAGCTGCCTCATAGCTTGCTCTTTATTTTTTCCAAAAATAATTTCTAGGTACATAAGTATCTATTTAATCAGAGAAACACCAAAAAAATTCCAAGATTCAACCACTAGCTAGGAACGGTCAAGCCCGCCATTTTGACTGCATTTAGAAACGGGTATAAAAAATTCAGAAAAAACAAAAAATTGGAAAAACTTCGCATTGTGTCATTATATGTGACCAAGTTTCCAAGAAAAATAATAAACTTGTAATACGGTAATTATTTTAAAAAAGTGTTCTCAGAAATGAGCTATCAAGTGTGAAGATTCATGACTTTCAAGTCAAATGATCAATCTTATGGTCACATTCATGGCATAGTTTGTTCAAATGATCTCATATTGTGCACAAGGGTGCATCTTGGAATTCCAAACAATGTTGCCTAAGGGAGTTTTCATTTTCTTTGCACGGAAAATTCATTTTCCATTTTCTGAGTGCCCGAAATGAGTTTTTTTTGTGAAGGACCTACCATATATTTGTTGCAAAATTGGACCAAATCAATTTTATAAAATACTAGGCCATATTTACTTCACAATTGACAAAATGGTTGGGTGTCAAAAGTTTTGATCCACCTCTGGTGAAAAAGATGAATTCCCGTCGATTCAGTTGGAAGCGGGTCAAATTTGAACTGCAGCTGCCTCGTAGTTTGCTCTTTATTTTTTCCAAAAATCATTTCTAGGTACATACGTATCTATTTAATCAGAGAAACACCAAAAAAATTCCAAGATTCAACCACTAGATAGGAACGGCCAAGCCCGCCGTTTTGACCGCATTTTGAAACGGGCATAAAAATTCAAAAAAAATCAAAAAATTGGAAAACCTTCGCATTGTGTCATTATATGTGACCAAGTTTCCAGGAAAAATAATAAACTTGTAATACGGTAATTATTTTAAAAAATTGTTCTCAGAAATGAGCTATCAAGTGTGAAGATTCATGGCTTTCAAGCCAAATGATCAATCTTATGGCCACATTCATGGCATAGTTTGTTCAAATGATCTCATATTGTGCACAAGGGTGCATCTTGGAATTCCAAACAATGTTGCCTAAGGGAGTTTTCATTTTCTTTGCACGGAAAATTCATTTTCCATTTTTCGAGTGCCCGAAATGAGTTTTTTTTGAAGGACCTACCATATATTTCTTGCAAAATTGGACCTAATAAATTTTATAAAATACTAGGCCATATTTAATGCAAAATTGACAAAATGGTTGGGTGTCAAAATTTTTGATCCACCTCTGGTGATAAAAGACAAATTCCCGTCGATTCAGTTGGAAGCGGGTCAAATTTGAACTGCAGTTGCCTCATAGTTTTCTCTTTATTTTTTCCAAAAATCATTTCTAGGTAAATAAGTATCTATTTAATCATAAATACATGGTTTGATGGTGAGACATCGAGGTTTGGAAGGTGGCCGAGGGCCCCAACTCTAGAGCGCGTAAGCTCTGATGCCCGCCGCGTGGTCACCGTGTGACCATAGTGTTGCCATGTGTTCTAGGCGGCCTAGGCATGTCTAGTGGGTTGGGCACTCCCCAGGTAGGTGCTAGGAAGAAAATAACAACATAAGATTCTCACGAGGAGACCGATCGATGCTCAAACATGAATAAGCAGCCAAGTGTTTGATTTGCGGTACGGGAAATGCACATGGCTAATGGGCGTGAGTTTTGGTTGAGGATGATCAGTTACTAAGAAGACCGTCTTCAAAAAATTTCACCTCAAAAGGAGGAGCCTAGGTGGTACTTGCTTTGCAAAGTACCACACTGGACATAAATACGAATGTTGAAGTTGGGCTCAAAATAATGAATGGATTGAGCTGGCATTTGGTGGAGTATGGTTATTTGGGCATAGGAAAGCACTGTAGAAAATGGATACCATTTGGACATGCCAAAGTGGTACTTCCTTCACAAAGTGCTGCTTTGAACAGGATAGGAAAATGAATATTGTTGAGTTATTTTTGAACTAGGCAAGGAAGGTTTTTGACATATTTGATGAAGATATGATCCAAACAATTTATGAGAAATTTTTGGGAATTTTTGGAATAACAGAAATATAGGTTGCTTCACAACCAGGGCAAAAATTGACACATGGACATGACACATAGGCAAAACTAATGAGATGGCTCCTAATCAACACAACCCACCACAATCTACAAGGCTATGACCATCTATATTGGTCGTTAACAACTAGAAATAAGGTAGTGGACCTGCACTATTTGCTTTGTGACCATTTCGTGTAAGGAAATTACGACCTTTCTGACCAAAATGGTCGCAATGGCTTAGGGTTTGGAGCCCCCCGAACAGCTTTTGACCAATTGGTCTCAAATGGTCATAGATCCATGACCAATTCTTCCAGGGTCACTGACAGAAGGTCACTAGTTGACATATTTCTTGTAGTGTAAAGTTACCGATAGACGAAGACGAAAGAGGGGCTGCCTTCCGGAGCATACCCAAGCTTAGGCTTTTTTTGTCCTTGAATTTTACCTTGGGGTGCCTTGGTAATCCCCAATCTTAGGCTCTTTCCACTCCTTATTCCAAAATCCATCTAATCTTTACCCAAAAACTTGAAAACTTCACAACACAAAACTTCAACAGAAAATCTCATGAGCTCCGTTAGTATAAGAAAATAAACCCCCACTTTAAGGTACTGTAATGAACTTATTCTTTATTTATATTGGGGTTAAATGATCTTTATTCCAACTTCTCTATGGTTCATACACCCCGATACTACTCATAGATTCATCAAAATAAGCAAACAACACACGAAAAACAGAATCTGTCAAAAACAGAATAGTCTGAAGTAATCTGTAACTTTCGAATAATATGTAACTCTAAAAATTCTGAAATAAATTGTTGGACGTGAGGAATTTGTCTATTAATTATCTGCAAAAATAATCAACCAAATTCACTCTTCTGTAAAAACTGACAGCTATTCTCGTGAGCGCAAAAGTTTCTGTTTTTTACAGCAAGATTGCAAAGACTTCTCCCAAGTCTTCCCAAAGGTTCTACTTGGAACAAACACTAACTAAAACATAAAACCACATCTAACAAGAGGCTATATTAATTATTTATTACTAAACAGGAGCAAAAAAACAAAGAAAAAAATAAAATTGGGTTGCCTCCCAACAAGTGCTATCGTTTAACGCCCCTAGCTAGGCATAAAAACAAGGATAGATCTAGGTATTGCCATCTTTGGTAGGCAACCCACAAGTGGATCTCATAATAGTTTCACAAGTTAATTTAATTTTCTTCCTAGGAAAGTGTTCCATGCCCTTCCTTAAAGGAAATTGGAATTTAATGTTTCCTTCTTTCGTACCAATAATTTCACCAATCGATCTCAGGAAAGGTCTACCAGGAATAATAGGACATGTAGGATTGCAATCTATATCAAGAACAATGAAATCTATGGGCACATAATTCCTATTTGCAACAATAATGTCGGTGTACTAGAGTAGGGGTACCCTAGTATCCCGAACTTGTGCACGGGCAGTCACAGCACCCCGCGGCAAGGCTTGCCGGGTGACCGCCAAGGTCCTCCGTGGTTCCTTTGGAGCCATTCAAGAACAAAGTATTCAAGCCAAGGAGACAAGGCCCCGGCAAGAGGAGCTTGCCGGGAAGGCCAACCAAGGCATCTCAAGGAACTTGCCGCGACGCGCCACGCGTCCCGGCGAGGCCCGGTGAGCGACAAGCTTCCGGACGCGACAAGACAACGATCGCGGCAAGGCGCTTGCCGCGGCAAGCTACCACTCTGTACCCGCGCCCCAGCACGTCCACCAACGTGTCGCCCTGGGACCTTTCCAGGCGCGCGTGGCAAGAGGCTGTGCAGCCAGCGGTGCGAGGTGGCAAGCGACGCTGACAAGATTGCCATCGTGGCAAGCGGTGGCGCCCCTGACGGTCCCTTTTCTGCACTGTTTGGGCGACGCAGACGGGCATTTAATGCCTTTGTCCCCTGCCGTCAGGGTTAGGTATGAAACACTGTACAGGTAGTTGTACCAACCGCTACACTTTTCCATTTTTACCCTCGTCTGCGTTGCCACCTGTCGGTGACCCCTTGAGCATATAAAAGGAGGCCCATGTGCAACGTAGAGGGGGGGGGGGTCTAAAGGCAGAAAACACTCACGCTCATTCTCGTTAGCAGCTAGTGCGTACTGTAGCACTCAGCGCTCCCGAGCAAGAACTCAATACACTCAGACATGCAGCCGTAGGAGTATTATCTCTCCGGAGAGGTCCGAAGATGGGTAAACTACTCGTGTGCTTCGCCTCGATCCGCTCTTCGCGCGATCTCCACCCCCCGCCGAACCGAAAGGGGCTCGGTCCGCCGGTCCCATAGGTGTTCGTGGATCCGTTTCCTTGACATCTTGGGCGCGCCAGGTAGTGGGGCGTCGAGGTTGTGTGAACCTGATCCGACATTCGCACGAGCTAGATCTTCATTTTTTTTCCATCAACATGCCGCCGAAGAAGAAGGCTTCGGAGGCGGCTGATCCGTCCGCGTCGATCCCACCACCACCGGAGCAAACGAGTGGTGGGGTAGACGCCGGCGGAAGAACGGGCGTCGACGAGGGAGCTCACGGTGCTGCCAGGTCCAAGGACAAGGCTGCGCAGTCCTCGGCGTCCGTACATGCATCGCGCCCATCTCAGGAGGCGCGGGACCGACAGCGTCATGGTACTCGCGGTACCATATGTTCTTTGGACCAAGATCGAGCCAGTGGGTCTCAGGGTGCTCAAGACCAGCATGCACGCCAACATGCTGGCACGAGCAAGACACGGTCGCCTGGACGGGATACTGCTCCTTCTAACATAGTTAGAAGTCCGAGCATATCCCGCTCCTCGCACCGTTCGCCACTGCCACCCACCACTCCAGCAGAAGCTTTGGCATGAGCTCAACTGCTCCTGGATTACCCTCCAACGGCAGACAAGATCGACGAATGGAGGGCCACCATTCAGAGTCTCATTGGCTTTGCCAACAGCGACACTCCACGGCAGCCGAGTACATCGCAGCCGCGGCAAGACTGCCAGGCAAGAGCCGATGGCGACAAAACCGGTGGGGGTGCAACCACCGTGCACTCTCCGCCCCGAAGGCCAAGATCACCGACTCGCCGGATCCACCTCGACAGTGACTCCACCGCATCATCAGATCCACGAGCTCTTCGCGATCAGCGCCAAGTTCTTCACGATCGACAGCAAGAAGACGCTCGTACTCGCATCGAGCGCCGAAGAGAAGCGCGGCGTCAATCGGACCAGCGCGTTGGGCCCTCTGTCGACATGCATGCACCAGGGGAACCAGGCGACTTGCTGTACGTGGTAGGTTGCCCTGCGTTCACTCGTGAGTTGCGGCAAGTCCAGTGGTCCAGTACGAAGAATTTCAAGCCAGACGTACCAGAGAAGTACGACGGGAAGTCGCATCCGTCGGAGTTCCTCGGCATCTACGCCATCGCGATGCAAGCTGCCGGGGGCCGGGACGACAAGATCCTTGCCAACTACTTGCCGCTGGTGCTCAAGCCCAATGTCAGGTCCAGGCTCATGCACTTGCCGGACAACTCCATATCCTCCTGGGCTGACCTATGCCATCAGTTTGTCGGCGCCTTTACAGGCGGCCACAAGCCTCATGGCCAAGACAGCGACCTTCATCTGCTCGCCCAGAAGGAAGGAGAGCCCCTGCGCAAGTATATTCAGAGATTCAGCCGTGTACAGCACAACATCCTAGATGTCCACCCTGCCGCGGTCATCAGCGTGTTCCGTCAGAACGTGCGAAACTGCATGATGTTGGAGGAGATGGCGATGTGCAAGATCAGAGACGTCAGTGAGCTATATGCCTTGGCCGACAAGTGTGCATGCGCTGAGGAAGGGAGGAAACTCCCCGGAGAGAATGCAGGAGCAGGCGGATCTGATAGCGACGATGCTGCCCCGGCAAAGAAAAACCGGCGGCGGAATAACAGGAAGAAGAAAGGCAAAGATGTGCTAGTCGTTGAGCAGTCCGGCAACGGAGGTGGCGCCAAGAAAGCCAAAGCTGGTAGCTCCGGCGAGGAGATTGCCGCAGGCACCAACTACCAGGCTGTGGCCATCGCCGACAAGCAGGACGACACCGATAAGCAGTACTGCAAGATCCACCGCACCAAGGGCCATGACCTCCAGAGCTGCAAGAAGGTCGAGCAGCTTGTCGAGCAGCAAAAGGCTGAATACGAGCGACACGACAAGGAGAAGGCCCAAGAAGGTGCTGGAGGATCCGGCAAGAAACGCCCCGGCCGAGGAGGACGCCGTGGCAAGGCCAAGCAGCGACAAGGAGACAGACCTCCCCGCGGCCGCGACAAAGATGACGACGACGATGAAGGTATGGATGATGACGAGACCGATGAGCAGGAGTTCCAGAAAGCCACAAAGGTCCTGTGCGTTGACGGTGGTGCTTCTCTGCATACTTCACACCGCCAGCTCAAGCAGTGGGTGCGGGAAGTCAATGCGGCAGAACCACCCATCGAGTCACACAAGCCTCTGAAATGGTCCAGCACGCCTATCATCTTTGATATTGAGGACCACCCTGATCGCATAACTGCGGTCGGGTGCTTGCCGATGTTGGTTTCACCAACTATCCACAACCTCAAGGTCACTAAGATGCTAGTTGACGGCGGGGCCGGCTTGAACCTGATCTCCTCCGCGGTACTCCAGAAACTCCAGATCCCTGACAGTGAGCTCGAAGAAACTGGCACATTCCAAGGAATCAATCCGGGAAGGAGCAAGCCGAAGGGAAAGATCACGTTGCCGGTGACATTTGGCAGAGAGTTGAACTTCAGGACTGAAAGGGTCACTTTTGACCTTGCTGACTTTCCATTGCCTTACAATGGGATACTCGGCCGTCCAGCACTTGCCAAATTCATGGCAGCTTCTCACTATGCATACAACATGCTGAAGATGCCAGGCCCGATAAGTGTCATCTCTGTCCCTGGTGACAAGAAGGATGCTCTTATCTGCGTCGACAAGATCTACCGGGAAGCAGCAGCCGCAACAGATCGCAAGTCATTTGCCATTGAAGCTCCCGGGGGGAAGAAGAAGACCAAGTCCAGCAAGAGTTCTGATGCCCACTCCGGCAAGCGCACCTCTTCGGAGTGCTGCGCTACCGTCGAGGACGCACCATCGAGCTCCACCGGCAAGTGTAAGAAGACAATGGCAGCTCCACCAGAGACCAAGAAGGTGTCCGCCAAGGAGGACGGCACTGGTGGTAGCTTCACCATCAGTGCCACTCTTGACCCTAAATAGGGAAGCGCGCTCGTTGCTTTCCTGCGGGCTAACATCGACGTGTTTGCGTGGCAACCGTCTGACATCCCCGGTGTTCCCAGGAAAGTAATCGAGCGCCATCTTGCCGTTTGTCCTCATGCGCGGCCCATCAAGCAGAAAGTCAGAGAACAAGCAGTGGAGCGCCAAGAATTCATCGCAGAAGAAATCAAGAAATTGGAAGCAGCAGGCCTTGTCAGAGGAGTGCTCCATCCTACGTGGTTGGCCAATCCTATAGTCGTGCGCAAGGCAAACGGGAAATGGAGACTTTGTATCGACTTTACCGATGTCAATAAAGCTTGTCCCAAAGACCCATTTCCCTTGCCGCGCATTGACCAGATTGTCGACTCCACGGCCGGATGTGACTTGCTTTCATTTCTTGACGCATACTCAGGATACCATTAGATCTTCATGGCAGAAGAGGATGAGGAGAAGACCGCATTCATCACTCCATGTGGCACATAGTGTTTTGTACGGATGCCTTTTGGTTTAAAGAATGCTGGTTCAACATTTGCAAGGGTAGTCCATGACGCTTTTGAGCCAAAAATGCACAGAAATGTAGAAGCCTACATGGATGACATAGTGGTCAAGAGTAAAGACAAGGCAACTCTGATTCAAGATTTAGACGAAACCTTTGCAAATCTGCGCAAGATCAATCTCAAGCTTAATCTCGAGAAGTGTGTGTTTGGAGTCCCCTCCGGCAAGCTTCTCGGGTTCTTCGTGTCTCGGTGGGGAATTGAAGCCAATCCCGACAAGATCAAGGCCATTGAGCAGATTGAAGCACCGAAGCGCGTCAAGGATGTACGAAGGCTTGCCGGTTGCGTGGCTGCTCTCAGCAGGTTTATCTCTAGGTCTGCTGAGCGCGCCCTGCCGTTTTTCAAAATATTGAAAAAGGCAGGTCCAATGAAATGGACTCCGGAAGCGGAGGCTGCGTTGCAGGACTTAAAGAGGTACCTGTCCTCGACTCCAACACTTGTCGCACCTAAGCCACAAGAGAAGTTGCTGCTGTATATAGCGGCAACCAATCAAGTGGTTAGTGCTGCGTTAGTAGCGGAGAGGGAGGCGGATGATGAGCCAGCAACCACGGCAGATGCATCCAGCGACAAGCAGAGGGCTTCAGCGACAAGCTCTGGTCCCGACAAAGATGGATCTGCGTAGGCGCATGAGAAGATGCAGAAGAGAATGGTGCAGCGCCCAGTTTACTTTGTTAGTTCCCTTCTGCAGGGGGCTAGGTCGAGGTACTCTGGTGTGCAGAAATTGCTTTTCGGCCTTCTCATGGCCTCGAGAAAGCTGCGCCATTACTTCCAAGCACATGAGATCACAATTGTCACTCGTTTTCCGTTCAAGAGGATACTGCAGAATCCAGAAGCAACAGGCAGGAATGTCGAGTGGGCACTGGAACTATCAAGCTTTGGCCTCAAGTTTGAGAGCACTTCAACTATCCAAAGTAGAGCATTGGCAGAATTCATAGCAGAGTGGACGCCAACACCAGATGAAGAAATTCCAGAAACGAGCATCCCCGTCAAGGAAGCAAGCAAAGAGTGGCTGATGTACTTTGATGGTGCCTTCTCGCTGCAAGGCGCCGGTGCGGGCGTACTACTTGTTGCACCCACCGGAGAGCACCTCAAGTACGTAGTCTAGATGCACTTTCCCAGGGAGCAAGCAACAAACAATACCGCAGAGTATGAAGGTTTGCTTGCCGGTCTCAGGATCGTGGCAGACCTTGGGATCAAGAAGCTCATCATCAGGGATGACTCGCAGGTTGTCATCCGCCAAGCGAACAAGAATTATCAGAGTCCGTTGATGGAAGCTTACGTTGATGAAGTGAGAAAGCTAGAAGAGAACTTTGACGGCCTACAGATGGAGCATGTTCCAAGAGCTGATAACGACTTTGCCGATGGCCTATCGAAGTGCGCCGCACTTAAGTTACCTGTGGAGCCAGGGATCTTTGTGCTCAAACTGACTCAACCGTCTGTAACGCCATCAACTGGACAGAGCAAGAAGAGGAAGTTGATTTTTGGTGACTACTTTCCGGCAGAGCTCCTCGAAGCCGCCGCCAAGAAGGTCCCCAAGATCAACACCAAGGATGCTGAGGAGCAGTCTGCTCCGGCAAGCCCTAGGGTTTGTTCCGTTGAAGCAGACGCTCCCGACAAGTTTCGCTCCGGCAAGCTTGCCGGGGAACGTCAAGCTCCGGCTGAGCCACAGGTTCTTGCCGTAGAAGAGGATGTTCCCGCAGCAACAGATGTTCCTTTAGTCCTTGTTGTCGAGCCACAAGCTCCAGCATGGGCACAATAGATTGTCCGTTTCCTTTAGACAGGAGAACTTCCCGAAGAGCAAGAAGAAGCGGAAAGAGTAGCCTGGCAGTCAAGTATGTACCAGTTTGTCGACAACACACTTTATAGAAGAAGACTCAACGGAGTGAAATTGAAGTGTATTCACCGGGAAGACGGACAAAAGCTGTTGGCAGAAATACATGGAGGCATATGTGGTCACCACATTGGCGCAAGAGCACTTGCCGCCAAAGCGTTCCGGCAAGGTTTCTTTTGGGAGACAGCCCTCCAGGATGCAACTACACAAGTAACCAAGTGTGAAGCATGCCATTTCCATTCCAAGCAGATACACCAGCCAACTCAAGCTCTCCAGACGATCCCTTTATCCTGGCCATTTTCGGTCTGGGGGCTCGACATCCTCGGCCCCTTTCCCCGAGCTGTCGGGGGCTTTGAGTACTTGTACGTTGCAATCGACAAGTTCACAAAGTGGCCGGAAGTGGAAGCAGTGAGGAAGGTGACAGCACAGTCAGCAGTCAAGTTCTCCAGGTCGATTATTTGCTGCTTCGGGATCCTTGACAGGATCATCACCGACAACGGCACACAATTCACGAGCCGCACCTTCATGCAGTATGTCCAAGATCTTGGCACCAAGGCCTGCTTCGCTTCTGTTGCTCACCCGAGAAGCAACGGTTAAGCGGAGAGGGCAAATGCTGAAGTGCTGCGCGGGCTCAAGACCAGGACTTTCGACAGGCCGCGCAAGTGCGGAAAGAACTGGATTGAGGAGCTGCCGGTGGTTCTTTGGTCGATCAGGACGACGCCAAATCGAGCCACTGGCCAAACACCTTCCGCTCTAGTCTATGGAGCAGAGGCAGTTCTCCCCACAGAACTCGTATACGGGTCACCTCGAGTGCTCGCTTATGATGAGCTTGAGCAAGAGCAGCTGCGGCAAGATGACGCGCTGCTCCTTGAGGAGGACTGTCTTCAGGCCGCTGTACGAGCTGCTCGATACCATCAAGCTTTGCGCCGCTACCATAGCCGCAAAGTTAATGCCAGAAGTCTCGAGGAAGGCGACCTTGTTCTTCGGCGCGTTCAGTCCGCCAAGAATTCCAACAAGTTGACACCGAAGTGGGAAGGCCCTTACCGGGTGAAACAAGTCACTAGGCCTGGCGCTGTCCGCCTTGAGACCGAAGATGGCATTCCGGTGAGCAACTCCTGGAACATTGAGCATCTTCGTAAGTTTTACCCGTAGGGCGCGGTTGCCGAAACCTGTTCCGGCAACCACCTTTTGTACAAGTCCTGCCGCTGTTGCATGTAATCCTTTGTACAAAGCCGGGCGCAGACCCCGTGCATAAGTAAAGCTCATGTGCTCCGCACATCTTGTCAATTTCATGCTTTCTATTTTTTGCATGTGTTATCTGACACTTTGTGCAGCGCCTACCCCCGGTAAGCAATAACGAGCCGTAAGGCTCCATATCTTTATTTTCTCTTCTTTCTTTTTCTCAAAGAAAGGAAGGTTCCCTCGCCCACAAGTTTGCCGGGGGGAAAGGAGAAGATAATGGTGTGGACCAGGCGTCGTTCAAGAAAGTTTCGCCTTACCAGGAAGCAAACGACAGAAAAGCTAATTTGCCAAAGTTTGAGCAATCAGTTTTAAATTTTTTTAAGTTATTTTCCTCGAACGACCGTGCTTTGTATGGAAAACCTGTGCGCGGAGGAACCAACTCGTAGCTAGTTGCGCCCTTACTTTGTTTCGAGTCCGCTCAACAACTTAAGTGAGCTGCGACTAGTTGCGACAAGGTTTCTTGTCGGTAACGGCACCGCCAGTAGGCTGCCGACGTCCCGCACTCGGCGCTCGCGGCTAAGGTGCCTGCGCCGGCAAGTTCCCTAAAAGCGTAGGGGAAAAACATACAAAGGAAGGAATCAAGTAAAGGAAATAACATAGCAATCGCTACCCAAAATAGAGTTATATTACAAGATACCTTGTCGCAGCTCCAACAGATTGTTCTCATAACATGACCAACAGCGACAAGAAAAGGAGAAAACGGGCGGCTTAATCTACGCGATCGCCCTCAACCCTCTTGATCCCGCTCACCTTGTCCACAATGGGTGCGACAAGGGTCTTGAGCGCTTCCAGATCAGCATCCGGCGGCAAGGTCCTGAGGACGTTGGTGAGGTTGAGGCCTGGGTTGCGGAAGGCCACCTTCACCAACACCTTTTGAAGAGCTCCCGCGCAGATCTTGCGTGACTCGTCGGCCAACTACTTTGGGATCTTCTCCTGGAGTCGCTGGAGGGCCGTCACCACACCTTTGAAGAACAAGGTGAGCTTGGCGCTGGGTTGGAGGTTCTCATCGGAGGGATACCCGAGGTCCTCCATCCCCAGCTGCGCCAGCTCCCTGTCAATGGCTGCGGCAACATCCACGAGACCCTCCGTCCAGAGCTCCACATTATCCCTAAAAGTGTTCTGGGTGTCAGCAGCCCTAGTCAGCAGCGCCTCGTTGGCCTTGATCTCCTCCTTCAAGGCCACCTCCTGCTCCTTGGCGCCTTTCAGCGTCTTGGTCAATGTAGTCAGCTTCAGCTCAAGATCTGCGTTGGAGTCCTTGGCAGCGCTAAGCTCCCTGCCATTCTCGGCGAGACGACCCTGCAGTTCGCCAAGGGTGTAGGTGTCCTTCTCGCGCTCACGCTTGAGCGTGGTAAGCTCTTCACCGCTCGCCTTGAGATCGGCCTCCAGCTGCGCCACCTTCGTCTCCAGCTCCTTCTTGGCGGCCTCGGTAGCTGCAGCAGTATCCTCCGCTTGCTTGAGAGCCCCACCAAATGTTTGCTCGCGCGCAGCAAGCTCCTCCTCGTGGCTGTCAAGGTTGACCTTCCGCTGCGCCAATTCGCCCTCCCGCGCAGACAGCTCCTCGGCAGCAAGCCGCTGTTGCTCTTCAACTTCAGCCTTCTCAAGGAGGAAGGCTTTCCGCTCCTCGGCAAGTTGCTTCTGCTCCTCTGCCAGGGACCGGAGAGCTTCCTGGTTAAGACCCTGGAGCTCCTCCGCGCGCTTCTTGATGTCCACTCCCGCCTTCGCGACAAGCGCTTCTCAGGATTCCAGCTTGGCTTGCTGAGCGCGGTAAAGCGACACCAGCTTCCGCAGCAGCTGCTCCTCCTCAGGCTCGCTGCTGCTGCTGCTCGGCGCGTCAACCAGTGTCAGCCCAGCGGAGGCGAGCACTTCTCCATCAAAGATCTCTCCTTCGACCGGCGCCCTGGAGCTTGACGCCCAGGGGAGCTTGATGAAGACGCCATCACCGGCCTTCAAATAGGCGCCGGGCTGGGGCTCTTCGGAGCCTGACGCTGCGGCAGTGGCGGGGGGATCGGCGGTCGGTGTAGCGCCTGGCGCTCCTACGGCCTCGGGGCCGTCAGTGCGATCGCCAGACCCCTCGCCAGCTTTTGCGGCGGCAGCTTTGGCAGCCTCCTCGCCGGCGGGATCATCAGCGCCAGCAGCTTCTTCGGTGGCAGCGGCGTCGTCGGTATTGCCGCGCGCGTTCTCCTCACCGGCAACCTCGGTCTCCATCGGCTCCGTGGCAGAGGGATCCGGCGGCCGGAAAAGGGAGAAAAGTCAAGCAAATATCCAAAAAGAAAATCAGAAGAAGAAGAACCCAAGGGAAGTTTTCAAGCAAGAGGATTACATGTACTAGGTTCTGCAGTCATGGTCTCCGCCACCGGAGGGTCGCTGGTGCTGTCCCTTGCCGGAGAACTCTCCCTTGCTGGGGAACCCTCCCTTGGCGGCGTAGTCGAAGCAGATGGCATGTCGGGGGCGGCTTCCGGGCGCTCCTGGTGAGGCTGCTCTGCTCCTACACAAACCAATAATCAGATGTCAGCAAAGATAGAGCACCCATGCGCGCCTAACAGCGGGAAGTAAACCATATACTTATGCTGGGGGCTGCGCTGGGGGCTGCTTTGGGGAATGGTTGCCGGGTCCGGCAAGGGGGTCTCGGGCACACCCCCTGCTGTCGCGGCGGGTTCGTCCTCGATGACAATCACCGGGACCTTGGCTCTCTTCGCCGTTCTCCGCGTCAAAGTCTTGAAAAGGAATGAGTTCGGAGTAAAGCAAATCAGATACAAGACAAAACAGCAAGAATTGAAGAACTACAAGTACAGCAGAGAATCTTACTCTTCTTCTTCCTCGTCGGAGCTGAGCGCGGAGAGGTCGAAGTCCGGCTCACCTCCGGCGCGGCGAGACGGAGGAGTAGGTTCCCTTAGCCGCTTGGCAGGGGTCGTGGCGGTGGTCTGAGACGACTCAGCTCTGGCCGCCGCCGCGGCGTGAGAAGCGGCAGGAGCGGAAGCGGTGGTCCGGGAGGACCCCGCTCCAGTTGCCGCAGCAGCGTGAGGTGCTCCCGCGGCAACAGTGCTTGCCACAGTGGAGCGTGTCGCGCGGTGCGGCGGCTGTTGACTCGTCTGTCGCCCTGCTATGTCCCTGGCCTTGCGGAGACGCCTTCTTGGTGGAGCTGGGGGCTCTGCTCGCGGCGAGCTGTCTGAAGATGAGGAGGAAGAGGAGCTGATCTCCAACGAGCCGCTCGCACCCTCGGCGGGCTCGCTCGACTCGACTTCAGGCCCGGTAAGCTCTCCCTCGCCGGCAAGCCACTCTCGCTCGGCAAGTGTCGTGGATTTGTCACGGCAGATGTCCTAGTGAAAGGACTTAGTCGTGGAGCCATCGCTACGAGTTTACTTAAAGGGGTTAAAGCGGACACAAAGACACGAGAGTTTATACTAGTTCGGCCCCTTCGATGAAGGTAAAAGCCTATGTCTAGTTGTGATGGAATTGATGCGGTCTCGATGGCTAGGGAGCAAACAAGCTTTGCCTAGGCTCGAGTTGTGGTTGTCTCTCTTGAACCGCCGCCGGGTCGTCCCCTTATATACACGGGTGACGCCCGTCGGCCCATAGAGTCCCAACCGGTTCATACTCGTATCCCGGTTGGTATCTCCCTATTCCTAACTTACAATACAAGTTATACATCAGGCCGGTTTACGGCTACAGGTTCTAAACCGACTATAGGCCTTGGGCCTTCATCTGCTTATACCACTAATGAATTTAACCCGGCCCAAGTAGGCCGGTTCACGCCTAGTGGTAATATCCCCAACATTAGGCCCCAGATTGATTTGAACCTGTTCATGTCAATCCTTCCCAAAATCTTGTGCCTTGGACATCTTCTGGTAATTGGTAAACCGCCATGTCGTCATCATTCTTGGTTGCTGTAAACCGGCATGACGTCATCATGAAATTTATCATTTATAACGCCCTCCTTTAACAATAGCTCCTAGATCCGCGCGCTTGACCTAACTCTGTTGCCTTACCGAAGGGTCATCTCCTTTCTTTTCCCCTCATCTCTTCTTCTTCGTCTTCTTCGCGTCGCCAGCCTTGGAGCTCCGCCGCCGCCGTCGACCTCTGCTTCATCTTGGGCCGCTGCATCAACCTGAACGCACCAGAGCATTGCTGTATCCTTCCGCATCTTCTCCGTTTCCAGTAAGCTTTCTCCTCTTCTTGGCCTAGATCTGTTCTTAGGGTTCTATGTTCATGCTGTGTTCGTCGCTTGCTCATACTTGTTCTCTGACTCTTGAATGAATCTGTGAACCCTGCTGTGTTCAGTAGTAATCTCTAAGCATCCGCCTGTAATTTCTTATTTAAGTCCATAGATATCACGCACATACCCGCTCAATGGTTCACTTCCGTTCTGCCTTACTCTTCGGAATATTTTCTATTTTTATGAACTTGCTGTAGATCCGCGGTTGTAATAGGATCTTGTGAAACCTGTTTCTGCATACCTAGCTGTCCACAACTTAAATTGCTTCCGATGCTTAGGTCAGGCGGTTTAACTTTACTATAGAGAAAAATTTCTAAACCAGTATACACCATTAGTCCCCTGGTTGAACCGCCAGAATCCTTATGATGCCACATTGTAGAAAACCGGTTTATAGGTATTGCCTCCGGTTTATCGTTGTTTAGATCAACACCTTCGTTTATCCAACATATTCTTGAACCGGATCACACATTTCTTGTAGATCTCACCATGGCCAAAGAAGTATATGAGTGCAAGTGGGTACCCTCTCGCGTCACTGAATCTTAGTTGGATGATCTGGTCCTGATCGGCACTTTAGATAACAAAGATACGATCCACTGGAGGGTTCCTGGAAATGAATGTCCTCCCACACCTCAAGAGGGAGAAGTTGTGGTCTTTGTAGATCACTTGGCCCGGGGCTTTAAACCGCCCGGTTCTAAATTTTACCGGGATGTGTTAGCCAACTTTCAGCTCCGCCCGCAGGATATTGGCCCCAATTCCGTCACCAATCTATGTCACTTTCAAGTACTCTTTGAAGTATACCTTCAAGAGGAGCCTTCAGTCGAGTTGTTTAGAGACCTCTTCCATTTAAACCGTCGCACTAAATTTACCGACGGTCCCAATACTGAATTGGGCGGCATGGCCATTCAGAAGAGGAAGGAGATCACTTATCCCCACGTCAAACTCCATACTCATCCCAAGGAGTGGAATGCAACTTGGTTTTATTGCAAAGATACCTCTCCTGAGAATGAAAATCCCTTGCCTGGCTTCCGTCCGGAACGGCTCAGCAACACTCACCCTTTTCCACAAATACTAAGCGCGAAGGAAAGAATTAAATATGCTCCGCAATTGTCCAAACTCCGAGCCTTTATGGCCAACGGTTTAACGGGGATAGACCTTGCCCGCTGCTGGATATCATGGAGCATACTGCCTCTGAGCCGGCGCTCCAGTTTGATGTGCAAGTATACTGATAGTGTCGATGACCCACTCCGACACACTAAAATCCAACTCTCCGATGATGAAGTCACAGATTCTGTAAAGAAGATGCTGAATGAACTGGAGCACCTCTGTGCTCAAACCGGTCTGCTTCCTTACTGCACCACCAACAAACCGCCAGCGGTAAGATTTTAATTGCTCTATTGTTGAACTTGTTACTGCTTCATCTATCTGACATTTAATTACTGCTGATCCAGGGCGATAATCCGTTTTGGAGCAAGAAGCTTCCACACGACAAAACGGAGAAGGCAGGGCGGTCAACCCGGCCCAAGACCAAGGTTATCAAGAAGCCATCTCATAAGAGAAAAACCACCGCTTCATCTGACCCAGCTATTGATGATGATGTGGGTAACCCGGACCTTGAGGTAGAACTTGATTCACTTGGCTTACTTTTTACACGCCTTATTGATGATGATGCTTGTTAGGACGACGCTGAAGCCAGCAATGCGGAATTCGTTGAGGTAACTATTCTCTCTTCCGATTCAGAAATCTTGCCTTTGCCAAAATTTCGCAAGGCAAACCGGAAAGTTAAATTTTCTCATCCTCTTGCTTATTTGGATCCCAAATTTCTTATGAAGACTCAGCAACATGAAGCTCGCCGCACGACCCGGCACAATGGCCAGGTAGTTACCTCCGCCGGTTTACCAAACAGTCCGGTTCGAAAATGCCGCTCTGAGGTCTCCGACCTTTTTATTGATTTAAATCCTAAAGCGGGTTTCTTCCGTCAACCTCTTAATCCATCCGACTCCGATTATCAGGTTACTTCTCATTCATCTTCTGGTGCATCATCGGCCACTCAGCTGCCACCATTGAAAACGGTTCTTGGGTAAGCTAAGCTAAACATATGCTTCCAGTATACTGTGTAATGGCTTATGCTTTTCCTTGACTCTTTGTTTTTCTTTCAGGGCCAAGCCTAAACCAAGCAAGAAGGCCCGCCTGGATAAAGCGGCTGAAGAAGATGTAGCCCTAGAACAGGACAAAGCGCCGGATCTTGAAGCATTTGCTCCTGAGGATATTCCCAATGATCCTCTTTTGCAAGACGATGCTATTCCCGAAGAGAGGCCTATTAATACTTCAGCCTCTGCTGACCCGCCTGCTGGCTCCGTCCGGATTGAGAAATCCCACAGTCCTGCTGATAAACCGGCCGCACCAACACAAACCGGCGAGTCCAAAGATGATGATGTTGTGATTATCGGTGTAGGCCGCTTTGAACCCGGGAATCCTGTCACCTTAACCAAGCATACCGTAAAAGAGGATTTTTCCGCTCTGAACAAAGGAAAATGGGATGTTGAACTGGAGACATATGCTGCTCTGAGTGCCCAAGATCTTCATTCTGGCTATTTAAACCGGCTTTATACTAGCTGTGACTGTGAAGCTGGTTTGGTAAAGATGATGAGGGATAAATTTGAGGTAACTTACTTCTTTACTTACTGCCATTGTATCAATCCTCCTAGCCCCCAAGGGTCGGTTTGTAACCTTCGTCAAACCGGGACTTGACTACGATTCTTAACACTTTGAAATCCATCAATATAGCCCCCAAGGGCCAGTTTAACATAGCATAATTAAACCGGGGCTCCGATTGAAAACTGTCCTTAGAACATAATTTGATCAAATAGCCATTAGCCCCCAAGTGCCAAGTTGAATACCTGTATTGAGCTTGGGACTTTGCAATCTAGTAATATATGAAAATTGAAGGTGCATTAGCCCCCAAGTATCAGGCGTATAACTTCGTTATGTGGTTGATACTTCAATTTCTTGGACCGCTTGTTTGAACTAAATGTTGTTTGTATGCAGGCTGAGGTGAGAATCAAGGAGGACCGGATTGCCGATTTGCAGGAGACCTTGAAAACCCAACAGGCTGAAACAGACAAGGCAAAAGAAGAATTAACTAGCGCCTTGAGCATGGCTGAACAGCTGAAGGAAGGCTTCAAGAAAGAGCGGGCTGATTGGGCCACTAAGAAGGCTGCTTTAACCAAAAGAGCGGAAAATGCTGAAGCTGCCCTTAAACCGGTGGTGGATGAACTTACGGCCGTAAAGCGGCAAATACACTCCATGACCGCTGCGATCTTTGGTAAGCTCCTTTTAACTTCTGTGATAATTTGAACCTGCTGTAGTATAAATCCGGTTTGAGACCGTCCCTATATTGTTGTAGGCACACGCGTCGGGCACTTAGGAAACGATGTGCGGAAGAAACTGAAGGCTGCCTACACCTTAGTGGAACAATTGTATACCGGAGCCCAGCGGATCATCACCACAGCCTCTCATAACAACCCGGCACCCTCTTTAATCCAGGACATTCTTAACAGGTTGTCGATGCTTCCGGCCCGGATTGAGGAGCTGAAAAAATCTGCTGCTCGAACCGGAGCTATTAACGCCTTGATCCGGGCAAAGGCATGGGTGCCAGATTTCGACCCTGTGGAAGCAGCTCAAGGCTATCCCAGCCTGAAGGAGGATGGGTCTGAATTTAACGAAGATGACTTGAGGGTAATAAACCGTGCAGTGTGACCTCTGGCTTGTCAATTAGCTGAAGAGGCAGACTTGACGCATTATCAAGTGCAATACAACGATCAGAACAAGCGAGTACCTGCCCCAACTCTTGAAGCTGAGAATCTGATTCCTCCAATCCGTAAGCATACTTACGCTCCTGATATTGAACCGTCTTCCCTGATCCATGAAGAGGCTGTTTTCCAAGCTTTAATGGGAATCGACTGGACCACTGTTGATTTCCAGCCAATGGGTAGAGACGAGGAAGCTGAAGCAGACGATGACGAGGAACAGGCTTCAACCGGAAGTCGGTCTGGATAGCTGTCTTTGGCATCTTTCCAAAATAACAATGATCTTATTCGGGCACCGTGTTGCCTTGTAATAGGATAGTTAATACTTCTATCTTGAATATGCCCTCGTGCATAAGTACTGAAGCTTTTGTTCGAAAAACCTCAACTCATATTTCCTGCAATCAGAAAAATTTGAACTTCGGTGTCTGGGCATGAAGCTGGTTTAGCCAATGCTTGAAGCGGAGGTTTTATAAACCATTACCGTCAACAAGGGGGGAGAAAACAGCTCCCGTATAAACCGTACTGAGTCAATACAAACCCCCTTGTTACTCCATGATGTTAATAGGAAAAGGTAAACCGGGCACACTTCTCCGGATTAAAGGGGAATCAAATTCATCGGCTCAACCGGAAAAAAGGTGTTTGTTGACATAAAAGAAATCCAACAAAAACAAAGAACAAACAAGCCATGAAAATAACATGGAAGCAAAGGCAATGATAAAAACCGTTTGCAAAAATATGCTATACTAAGCTGATCATATGGTGTTACCATGGTCGGACAGGATCAAGCCCCCAATAGGAGTGACAATGATTCAAGTCAGCCAGGTCCCCAAATGAAATCGTGGCATATATGCCGATCAAGAGGCGTGGCAATGGTTCGGGTTCGACCAAGCCCCCAAGTGATTTTGTGGCCTTAGGCCGACCAAGAGGCGTGACTGGTTCAGACTTGACCATGTCCCCAAATGATCTGGTGGCCGTCGCCTATCAAAAGGTGTCGCGTTGGTTCGGACACGACCAAGGCCCCAAGTGATATATAAAAAGCAAATGTCAAGGGGTAAACTGGAGGCTGCTTTAAAAACAGAGCCACTCCATGTAACCACGCATGATAAGAAAGACAGAGACCCCGCTTTAGCTGAGGCTCCGGTTTTATTATATCAAAGATAATATATACACTGTCATGATATGTACATAGATAGAGCCGATGGCTCAATTGTAGTAAGGCCGAAGATGAGCTATGTTCCACGGCCTGTTGGTCTCCTCCTCTGATGTGCGTGAGTCTTTATGCTCTCGAATATCAATCAGATAGTACGACCCATTGTGCATATTCTTGCTGACCACGAAAGGTCCCTCCCAAGGTGGGGATAACTTGTGCATATCTGTCTGGTCTTGGATGAGTCGAAGCACCAAATCTCCTTCTTGAAAAGTTCTGGTTCTAACCCGGCGACTGTGATAGCGACGAAGATCTTGTTGGTAAATCGCCGAACGGGCAGCCGCTATATCACGCTCCTCATCCAATAGGTCCAAAGCGTCTTGCCGTGCTGTCTCATTGTCCGCTTCAACATAAGCTGCCACACGAGGCGAATCGTGCTGGATATCACTAGGGAGAACCGCCTCTGCTCCGTAGACCATGAAAAATGGTGTGTATCCTGTGGATCGGTTTGGCGTAGTATTGATACTCCATAGCACAGATGGTAGCTCTTCAACCCAACATCCTGGTGTTCTTTGCAATGGGACCATAAGCCGGGGTTTGATGCCTCGCAAGATCTCTTGATTAGCTCGTTCTGCCTGTCCATTGGACTGGGTGTGTGCCACTGACGACACGTCAAGCCGGATGTGCTCACGTTCATAGAACTCCTTCATAGTGCCATTGGATAAATTGGTACCATTGTCAGTAATGATACTGTGTGGAAAGCCAAACCGGAAAATCACCTTTTTGATGAACTGCACCGCTGTTGCTGCATCACACTTGCTGACAGGCTCCGCTTCAACCCACTTGGTAAATTTGTCAACCGCCACCAAAAGGTGGGTTTTCTTATCCTTGGATCTTTTAAAAGGTCCAACCATATCCAGCCCCCAAGTTGCAAACGGCCACGTTATTGGGATGATCCTCAATTCTTGATTCGGCACATGAGTACGCCTTGAAAATTTCTGACATCCATCACACCGTTTAACCAAGTCCTCCGCATCAGCAAGCGCTGTCAACCAGTAGAACCCGTGACGAAACGCCTTTGCCACCAGAGACATTGAACCGGCATGGTGTCCACAATCCCCTTCATGGATTTCTCTTAAGATTTCACAGCCTTCCTCAGGAGAAACACAACGTTGAAACGCCCCTGATAAACTGCAATGATGCAATTCACCATTGACGATTGTCATAGACTTGGATCGCCGGACTATCTGCCTGGCTAGAATCTCATCATCTGGTAACTCTCCCCGGTTCATGTACGCAAGATAAGGAACTGTCCAATCCGGAATGACATGCAGGGCTGCCACCAATTGAGCCTCCGGATCAGGAATAGCCAAATCCGCTTCACCTGGAAGCTTGACTGACGGGTTGTGCAACACGTCCAGAAAGACATTAGGCGGGACCGGTTTGCGCTGAGAGCCCAACCGGCTTAAAGCGTCCGCCGCTTCATTCTTCCGACGGTCCACATGATCCACTTGATAACCCTTGAAGCAACCCGCAATATTATCCACTTCCCGATGCTATGCAGCCATGAGCGGGTCCTTAGAATCCCAAGTGCCAGACACCTGTTGAGCCACGAGATCCGAGTCACCGAAGCACTTAACCCGGCTTAAATTCATCTCTTTAGCCATCCGGAGACCATGGAGTAAGGCTTCGTACTCAGCTGCATTATTAGTACAAGGGAACATTAAGCGGAGAACATAACAAAACTTATCACCTCGTGGGGAAGTTAATACGACTCCAGCCCCCGAGCCTTCCAATTGCCTTGATCCATCAAAATGAATCATCCAATATGTGTGATCCGGCTTCTCCTCTGGTGCTTGTAACTCCGTCCAATCATTGATGAAATCAACAAGTACTTGAGACTTCACCGCCGTCCGAGGTACATACTTCAGTCCGTGTGGCCCAAGCTCTATGGCCCACTTGGCAATCCGGCCAGTCGCCTCCCGGTTCTGTATGATATCACCCAAGGGGGCTGAACTGACTACTGTGATAGGGTGCCCTTGAAAATACTGCTTCAACTTCCGACTGGCCATGAAGACACCATAGACCAGCTTTTGCCAATGCGGATACCTTTGCTTGGATTCAATAAACACCTCACTGATATAATAAACCGGCCGCTGAACCGGATATTCCTTGCCTGCCTCCTTGCGTTCCACCACAATAGCCACGCTCACTGCCCGAGCATTGGCTGCTACGTATAATAATAGTGGCTCCTTGTCAACCGGAGCTGCAAGAACAGGCGGATTGGCTAATTGCCGCTTCAAGTCCTCGAATGCTTCATCAGCAGCCGGACTCCAGACGAAATGGTCTGTCTTCCTCAGCATTTGGTACAAAGGGATGGCCTTCTCTCCGAGGCGGCTGATAAACCGGCTCAGTGCGGCGATTCGGCCCGCCAAACGCTGAACATCATTGATGCACTTCGGTTTAGCCAGGGAGGTAATAGCCGTAATCTTCTCCGAATTAGCCTCAATTCCTCTGTTAGACACCAGGAAACCCAGTAACTTGCCTGCCGGAACACCAAAGACACACTTGGCCGGATTAAGCATCATCTTGTAGACTCGCAAGTTGTCAAAAGTTTCCTTCAAATCATCCACCAGCGTCTACTTCTGCTTTGACTTTACTACAATGTCATCCACATAGGCATGCACATTGCGGCTGATCTGTTTATGCAGGCAATTCTGTACACACCGTTGATAGGTGGCTTGGGCACTCTTGAGCCCGAAGGGCATAGATACATAGCAGAAGGCTCCAAAGGGAGTAATAAACGCTGTCTTCTCCTGGTCCTTAACCGCCATTTTGATCTGATGATATCCAGAGTATGCATCCAAAAAACTCAAACGCTCACAACCCGCCGTGGCATCAATGATCTGGTCAATGCGGGCGAGGGCAAAAGGATCTACTGGACAAGCCTTGTTAAGATCCGTGTAGTCCACACACATACGCCAAGTGCCATTTTTCTTAAGAACGAGCACCGGATTAGCAAGCCACTCTGGATGGAACACCTCAATGATAAAGCCAGCTGCCAAAAGCCTGGCCACTTTCTCTCCAATGGCTTTGCGCCTTTCTTCGTTAAACTGGCGGAGGAATTGTTTCACCTGTTTAAACTTGGGATCTACATTAAGAGTGTTCTCAGCGAGTTCTCTCGGTACACCTGGCATGTCGGACGGTTTCCATGCAAAAATGTCCCGATTCTCACGGATGAACTCGATGAGCGCGCTTTCCTATTTGGGATGCAGATTGGCACTGATAGTGAACTGCTTGGACGAATCGCCGGGTACGAAGTCAACAAGCTTGGTCTCAGCTGCCGATTTGAACTTCAGATCCGAATCATGCTCTGTAGTTGGCTTTTTCAAAGGGGTCATATCCGCCGGATCAACATTGTCCTTATAATACTTCAACTCCTCCGTGGCATAGACCGACTCTGCATAAGCCGCATCACCTTCCTCACATTCCAAAGCGACCCTACGGCTCCCATGAACCGTTATTGTCCCCTTGTAACCCGGCATCTTGAGCTGCAAGTAGATATAACAAGGCCGCGCCATGAACTTGGCATAAGCCGGCCGCCCAAACAAGGCATGATACGGGCCCCGGATCTTCACCACCTCAAAGGTTAGTTTTTCCGACCGGGAATCGTGCTCATCCCCAAAAGCCACATCCAAGGCTATCTTACCAACAGGATATGCAGATTTGCCAGGCACCACACCATGGAACACCGTATTGGACGGTCTGAGGTCCTTGTCTGTTAGACCCATGCGGCGGAATGTCTCATAGTATAATATGTTAATACTACTCCCTCCATCCATGAGTACCTTGGTGAATTTATAACCCCCCACCTGAGGGTCTACCACTAATGCTAGCTGGCCCGGATTATCAACCCGGGGCGGGTGATCCTCTCTGCTCCACACGATAGGCTGCTCTGACCAGCGTAAGTAACGTGGTAAGGCCGGTTCAACAGAATTCACCGCTCGCTTGTGGAGTTTTCGGTCGCGTTTATCCAAGCTAGTTGTGAAAACATGATATTGCCCATTGTTCAACTGTTTTGGCTGGCTCTGATAACCCGACTGCTGCTGCTGCTGCTGCTGGCCGTTCTGATTATTCTGGTTATTGTGACCGCCCTGATTGAGACCTGAACCGGAAGCTCCATCGTGACCCGGCCCATGGAACCCGGATCCTGAACCGCCACCTGACCCGTGGTCATATCGGAAGGCATTAGAGTTTTTAAACTCCTGCATAATATAACAATCCTTCCAAAGGTGGTTAGCCGGCGACTCCTTCGCCCCGTGCTTTGGGCAAGGCTGATTCAACAAATAATTCAAACGGTTTGCATTAGGATTGGGAGCCCCATTATGATTTGCCGCTTTACCTCTGCGCCCCTTCCCCCTGTCCTGTGCATTAGTGTTGGCCACAAAGTCCATACCGCCATCCGCCTTGCGCTTGCCTCCGTTTCCATGACCCGCCGGTTTGTACTGTTGCCCCTTGGAGTTGCTATTCTTCTTTCCCTTCCCTGCTTCATCATCATCAGTCTCGGGATCCTTGGTACTGTCCGAATCAGCATACTTCACTAAAGCGGCCATGAGGGTTCCCATGTCATTACAGAACCGCTTCATGCGTCCCAATTTCAATTTCAAAGGCATGAACCGGCAGTTGCCTTCCAGTGTTAAGATTGCAGAGTCAGCATTGATCCTGTCAGACGAGTGCAAAACTTCTCAAACGCGGCGTACCCAATGGGTCGTTGATTCTTCGTCCCCCTGGACACAAGCCGCTAGGTCTACTATGGACTTGGGCTGCTTACATGTATCTTTGAAATTCTGGATAAACCGGGCCCGCAACTGGGCCCATGAGCTGATAGAATTGGGCGGTAGGCTCTTCAACCAAGTACGAGCCGTGCCCTCAAGCATCATGGTGAAGTATTTTGCGCACGCGGTCTCATCCACGTCTAGCATCTCCATGGCCATCTCATAACTCTCTACCCATGCTTCGGGAGATAAATCAGCGGTGTAATTCGGCACCTTGCGCGGACCCTTGAAATCTTTGGGCAGGCGCACATTGCGTAAAGCGGGGATTAAACAAGGCACTCCCAAAGCGGATGCGACTCCTGGTCCGGCGAAGGTGGTAGGACGAACCGGTGTAAGTTGACCCGCATCATTTTGTGCTGCTAACTCGGCCTCCCTTCATGCCCGGGCCCGGTCCACCACATCCTGAGCATCGCGAACTCCACCTGCCGGGTTATTGCCATGGGCCGCTTCACAGCCTCGCGCATTGCTTGATATGGCCGGTTCATCCATGCACCTGCTATAGCTCTGGCTTGGACGGGGCGTAGAGTGAATTCGATCACGGCTGTACGAATATGCTTCCTGCTGAATCAGCGCGGTCCGGAGAAGCTCCTTCACCCGGCGCGTCTCTATCGCTTGCGGAGAATCCCCTTCGACTGGGATAGCCTCTAATCGAGCGGCGGCTGCAACAAGGTTGTCCATAGGATTAGAATAATGACTTGGGGGCGTCTGGACCGGCGGAGGAATCACAATGTTCTGTTGAGGAGGTTCCATCAGGCGAGGTTGGACCGTCGCCCCTGGGCCTGGTGCCTCGATCCGGTTTGCCTCCAGGTACTGCGGCGGATTACTGGGTCCAGCTCCTGGAGTGTGAAAGAGATTTCGGGGGTCAAACCCTAACGGCAGGCGTGATCTGTGCTTCCGCTTCAAAACCTCCTGCGATGCGTTCTGGTCAAGCATGAGTTTATAGGCCTGGGCGTCCAAAGCGGCCCGCTCTGCAGCCATCCTGTCTTTTTCTGCTGCCAGATCCGCTTTGGCTTGCACGATCTGCTCTCTCACCTTTGCAATCTCTGCATCATGGGCCTCCTGATCCACCGGATTGGCCTCTACCATAAGCGCGGCTAGTGCGTCAAACAGATCAGATAGAACTTGAACCGGCGGGCACACAGGGCCTCCTGCCCCTGGTGCCGCTGCTGATCCGGAGAGCATTGCTGCGGCGGTCGAAGAGTGATTCGCCGCCTGTGTACCGGCCATGAATATTCCAACCCGGTTGACCTGGCCTGGGGGGTCCGGAATACTGTCGCCATCGAAACAGCCCCTAGCCTGATCGTCTTGCAACTGGTATAGCGATTCGGTCTCTCCGGTTGAGGACTCATCACCGGAATAGACGACGGTCTCGCTACCGTGTTCTGATTCGTCCTCATGTTCTCCTCCGTGGATGACTCCAACGAAGACACGCTTCACGGCCGGTTTAGCCTGGGTAGATCTCGCACGCTGAGCCGTCTCGACGAGGTCGGTGCAGATGTCCGGCTGAGGCCCAAGCTCACTGATCTTGCCGATGAAAACGTGTATGCTACCAAAGGGGACCCGGTACCCGTACTCAATCGAATCGGCTTCGGGACCCCATCCTGCGTCGTCGATGTAGATCCTGCCACGACGACTCTTGGTCATCTGGCCCACAACATAGCCTTCGAGTCCCTTGAGCTTTCCCTCCAAGATCGTCAAACCATCGTGCGATAGCCCCACGGTGGGTGCCAACTGTCGTGGATTTGTCACGGCAGATGTCCTAGTGAAAGGACTTAGTCGTGGAGCCATCGCTACGAGTTTACTTGAAGGGGTTAAAGCGGACACAAAGACACGAGAGTTTATACTAATTCGGCCCCTTCGATGAAGGTAAAAGCCTACGTCTAGTTGTGATGGAATTGATGTGGTGCTCGAGCTGTGGTTGTCTCTCTTGAACCGCCGCCGGGTCGTCCCCTTATATACACGGGTGACGCCCGTCGGCCCATAGAGTCCCAACCGGTTCATACTCGTATCCCGGTTGGTATCTCCCTATTCCTAACTTACAATACAAGTTATACATCAGGCCGGTTTACGGCTACAGGTTCTAAACCGACTATAGGCCTTGGGCCTTCATCTGCTTATACCACTAATGAAGTTAACCTGGCCCAAGTAGGCCGGTTCACGCCTAGTGGTAATATCCCCAACAGCAAGGCTTGCCGCCTCTGCTGCCTCTGCCTCCTCCACGGTGAATCTAAACTCGCCCGCGGCAGCGGCTGCCGCCGCCTCTTCCAGCCTAGTGGCGATGCGCTGCATCTCTGCATCAGTGGTGTCGCGGGCCAGGCTTTTCTGCTCATCGGAGCGGACCGGCACTTCTACCAAGCCGTCGAAGAACTCCTGCACGACGTCGTCTGCAGGCTCTTGCCAAGTTGGGACAATTCCATGCGAACCGCACAGAGGCATCATTGCACGGATGCGGTCGAGCGAGGAATTGTTGCACAGTGAAATGACATCCTTCGGTAACCTGAACATTTCGGGATGTTGAGGGTCGTGCTTGAACAGTTCCTTGAGCATCGCGTCCAGTTCTAGGACAGTGAAGTTGAAGTTGAGGCCCGGGCGCAGCCTCATAATATCCACTGCATTCTGGAACTCCCAGGCGGGTCTCCTCCTCTCCTACAGGGCGGCGATGCGGCGGCGAAGAAAATCTGCGCCAACGGCGCCTACAGTGAGCCCGGCAATCCCGAGGCGTAGGATCCAGGTGACGGCGATCTTCAGCCTATCGTCTTCCGGGGCCATGGTGCTCCAATCGTTGCCGTGCACTATTGGGGCTTGGCGCTCGGCGGTAAATGGCTGCGGGTTCTCCTCGACAATCCAGCACCAGTCAGCTATCCATTCCTCCCACTTGCCACGGAGCTCTCCCTCCAGATAAGCTTCCTTCTTGCCGGCTCTCGAGATCCAGGTGATTCCGCCGGATAGAGGCTCCCCTCTCTCAACTCGGGGCATAAAGAAGTGGTGAAAAAGAGCTACATTTGTATGGACTCCCGACAAAGTTTTCGCAGAGATGTGCGAAAACTACCATGGTCATAACGGCATTGGGGGTGAAGTCAAGGAGGTGGAACCCGTAGGTGTTCATAATGTCGCAGAAAAATTCAGAGAAAGGCAGGCAAAGCCTGCAGTAGAAGAACAACGCGAAGAAGGGATATCCATTCGGAGCCCGTTCCGAAGCGACAGCGGAGAGTACCTTCGTGCGTGGATGCGCTCGCATCTCCATCGACCAGAAGAGGTAGTAGTACTCCCTCAGCTCCTTCGCGGCGAGCTTGGAGGGGGAAGGTTGTCCGCTCCTTTCGCAGTGCCGCGAGCCGCTGCGCCTCGGTCGACTTCACGGCCTTCCCCTTGCCGGCTTTCGGAGCCATGGCGGAGGTGGTGGGGGAGATCGACGGCGTTTGTGGTACTGGTGGCGATGGGGGGCGGAGCGCTGCTCTCTTTCTGCTTTGGGAAGAAGGGGGGAGCGGCGGAGGATTACTGAGATTGGAATAGCAACTGGCGAGATGAGCGAACTGCCCCTGTTTTCCCTGCTTATAAAGAGGGAGGGGTGGACATTCCGTCTTTCCGAATAAAGAAACCACCCATGATCCCTCCCACGACGCCGCATTCGACGCATGCCGTTCGGGGAGGGCGCGGTGGATACGGAGTAAGATACGGCGTAACCCAGGCCGTGCGTGCCCGTGCCCTATTTTGGGCCTGGCCCAACAGAGCTCGGCACCGTGTGTGGCCCAGGCCCGGGGGCTCCTGTCGGTGTACTAGAGTAGGGGTACCCTAGTATCCCGAACTTGTGCACGGGCAGTCGCAGCACCCCGCGGCAAGGCTTGCCGGGTGACCGCCAAGGTCCTCCGTGGTTGCTTTGGAGCCATTCAAGAACAAAGTATTCAAGCCAAGGAGACAAGGCCCCGGCAAGAGGAGCTTGCCGGGAAGGCCAACCAAGACATCTCAAGGAACTTGCCGCGACGCGCCACGCGTCCCGGCGAGGCCCGGTGAGCGACAAGCTTCCAGACGTGACAAGACAACGACCGCGGCAAGGTGCTTGCCGCGGCAAGCTACCACTCTGTACCCGCGCTCCAGCACGTCCACCAACGTGTCGCCCTGGGACCTTTCCAGGTGCGCGTGGCAAGAGGCTGTGTAGCCAGCGGTGCGAGGTGGCAAGCGACGTTGACAAGATTGCCATCGTGGCAAGCGGTGGCGCCCCTGACGGTCCCTTTTCTGCACTGTTTGGGCGACGCAGACGGGCATTTAATGCCTTTGTCCCCTGCCGTCAGGGTTAGGTATGAAACACTGTACAGGTAGTTGTACCAACCGCTACACTTTTCCATTTTTACCCTCATCTACGTTGCCACCTGTCGGTGACCCCTTGAGCATATAAAAGGAGGCCCATGCGCAACGTAGAGGGGGCTTCGAAAGGCAGAAAACACTCACGCTCGGTCTCGTTAGCAGCTAGTGTGTACTGTAGCACTCAGCGCTCCCGAGCAAGAACTCAATACACTCAGACATGCAGCAGTAGGAGTATTATCTCTTCGGAGAGCTCTGAAGCTGGGTAAACTGCTCGTGTGCTTCGCCTCGATCCGCTCTTCGCGTGATCTCCGCCCCCCGCCGAACCGAAAGGGGCTCGGTCCGCCGGTCCCATAGGTGTTCGTGGATCCGTTTCCCCGACAAATAAGAACATCATTAATCCTTCCTATAGGTTTCTTAATGGTGGAATCCGCAAGATGCAAATTGAAAGAATAATCATCAAATTCATGGAAACCTAGCACATCACACAAAGTTTTTGGAATCATGGAAACACTAGCACCCAAATCACACAAAGCATAACACTCATAATCTTTAATCTTAATTATAATAGTAGATTCCCACTCGTCATAAAGTATTCTAGGGATAGAAACTTCTAATTCAAGCTTTTCTTCATAAGATTGCATCAAAGCATCAACGATATGTTTAGTACAAGCTTTATTTTGATTATAAGAATGAGGAGAATTTAACACGGATTGCAACAAGGAAATACAATCTACTAAAGAATAATTATCATAATTAAATCCCTTTAAATCCAAAATATTGGGTTCATTGATATGTAATGTTTTGACCTCTTCAATCCCACTTTAATCAATTTTTGCATCTAGATCTAAAAACTCTGAATCATTGGGACGCCTTTTAACTAAAGTTGACTCATCTCCAGTCCCATGTTTATAAAGATTCATATTGGAAAACAAAGATTAATAGGAGTCACATCAATCACTTTTAGAATTTCATCATTATTATCATGAAAACTAGAAGAACACGCTTTCACAAACCAATCTTTTTTTGCACGCATCCTAGTGGTTCTTCCTTTGCACTCACCAATGGAAACTCCCATGGCTTTGAGAGACTCATTGATATCATGCTTAGGTGGCATAGATCTAAGTTTCAAAGAATCAACATCAAGAGAAATTCTATCCACGTTCCTAGCCAACTCATCAATCTTAAGCAATTTTTCTTCAATCAAAGCATTGAAATTATTTTGCGAACTCATAAATTATTTAACACTATTCTCAAAGTCAGAGGGCATCTTATTAAAATTTCCATAAGAGTTGTTGTAGGAATTACCATATTTATTAGAGGAATTACTAGGAAATGGCCTAGAATTAAAACTGCCTCTATATGCGTTTTTACCAATATTATTCCTACCAACAAAATTCACATCCATAGATTCATTATTATTCTCAATCAAAGTGGACAAAGGCATATCATTAGGATCAGAAGAAACACTTTTATTAGCAAATAATTTCATAAGTTCTTCCATCCTTCCACTCAAAACATTAATCTCTTCAATCGCATCAACTTTTTTACTAGTGGATCTTTTGGTGTGCCATTATGAATAATTAACCATAATATTATCTAGGAGTTTAGTAGCTTCTCCTAAAGTGATTTCCATAAAAGTGCCTCCCGCCGCCGAATCGAAAAGGTTTCTAGAAGTAAAATTCAATCCTGCATAACATTTTTGTATAATCATCCAGAAATTCAAACCATGTGTAGGTCAATTACGTATGCATAAAATTCATAATATCGTTTCTAAGGGAGATGATCTTAGCGGGTGGAAAATACTTAAAGATAAAAGCATCTTTGCACGTATTCAATGAATTAATACTATTTTTAGGCAAAGAAGAGAACCAAGTTTTAGCACGATCTCTAAGTGAAAACCGAAATAGCTCCAATTTAACAATATCATTGTCCACATCTTTCTTCTTTTGCATATCACACAAATCAACGAAGTTGTTTAGATGGGTTGCGGCATCTTCACTAGGAAGGCCAGAAAATTTATCTTTCATAACAAGATTCAACAAAGCGGTATTAATTTCACAAGATTCAACATCGGTAGTAGGAGCAATCGGAGTGCTATTAAAATTACTGTTGTTGGTATTGGAAAAGTCACACAATTAAGTATTATCTTGAGCCATCGTAACAAGCAATCAATAGAACACACAAGCACACAAGAAGCAACCGAGAAGAGGCGAATGGAAGTGGAGCAAAGAAAAGGCAAAGGTTTTCGAAAATCGTTTTAGAAGTGGGGGAGAGGAAAACGAGAGGTGAATGGCAAATAATGTAATGCGAGGGAGAAGAGTTTATGATGGGTACTTGGTAAGGCTTGACTTGGCGTAGATCTCCCCGACAACAGCACCAGAAATCCTTATTGCTACCTCTCGACCTTGCATTAGTTTTTCCCTTAAAGAGGATAGGGTGATGCAACAAAGTAGCCTAAGTATTTCCCTCAGTTTTGAGACCAAGTTATCAATCTAGTAGGAGACGACGCACAAGTCACCGAATACCTGCACAAACAATCAAGAACCTTGCAACCAACGCGATAAAGGGGTTGTCAATCCCTTCATGGTCACTCGCAAAAGTGAGATCTAATAGAGAAAGTAAAGTAATATTTTTGGTATTTTTGTTGTATAGATTGGAAAGTAAAGATTGTAAAAATACTAAACGAGCTTTAGAGAGATACAATATAATTGAAAAGAGACCCGGGGGCCATATGTTTCACTAGTGGCTTCTCTCGAGATAGCATGTATTATGATGGGTGAACAAATTACTGCCAAGTAATTGAGAAAAGCGCATAATTATGACGACATCTAAGGTAATGATCATGAACATAGGCATCACATCCGTGTCAAGTTGACTAAAACGATTCTGCATCTACTACTATTAGTCCACACATCGACCGCTATCCAGCATGCATCTAGAGTATTAAGTTCATAAGAACGGAGTAATGCATTAAGCAAGATGACATGATGTAGAGGGATAAACTCAAGCAATATGATATAAACCCCATCTTTTTATCCTCGATGGCAACAATACAATACGTGCCTTGCTGCCCCTAGTGTCACTGGGAAAGGGCACTGCAAGATTGAAACCAAAGCTAAGCACTTCTCCCATGGCAATAAAGATCAATCTAGTAGGCCAAACTAAATAGATAATTCGAAGAGACTTGCAAAGATATCAAATCATGCATATAAGAATTCAGAGAAGAACCAAATAATATTCTTAGATAATCTTGTTCATAAATCCGTAATTCATTGGATCTTGGCAAACACACCACAAAAGGGTAGTACATCGAATAGATATCCAAGATCATTGAGAAGAATTTTGTATTGAGAATCAAAGAGAGAGAAGAAGCCATCTAGCTAATAACTATGGACCCTAAGGTCTATAGTAAACTGCTCACACTTCATCGGAGAGGCAATGGTGTTGATGTAGAAGCCCTCCGCGATCGATTCCCCCTCTGGCAGATCGCCGAAAAAGGCTCCAAGATGGGATCTCATGGGTACAGAAGGTTCTGGCGGTGGAAAAGTGGTTTCGTGGCTCCCCCTAATGTTTCTAGGGTATAAGAGTATATATAGGAGAAAGAAGTACGTCGAAGGAGCTACGAGGGGCCCATGAGGGTGGGGCGCACCCGCCTGCCTCGTGGACGCCTCGTGGCGTTTCTGACTTCAACTCCAAGTCTTCTGGTTTGCTTTCGGTCCAAGAATGATCATAGCAAAGGTTTCATTCCATTTGGACTCCGTTTGGTATTCCTTTTCTGCAAAACTCTAAAATAGCAAAAAAAAAACAGAAACTGGCACTGGGCCTCCGGGTAATAGGTTAGTCCCAAAAATAATATAAAAGAGCATATTAAAGCCCATTAAACATCCAAAACGGATAATATAATAGCATGGAACAATCGAAAATTATAGATACGTTGGAGACGTATCATATAACATGTGAAAAACACATTTAAGTCTAACATACTTCCTATGCATAGGCATTTTATAAGCAAACAAATTATCAAGACAAGAAATTTCTAGCATATGCAAGGTAGAAGAATAGAACATTGACAATCTCAACATAATGAGAGGTAATTTAGTAACATGAAAATTTCTACAACCATATTTTCCTCTCTGATAATAATTCCATGTGGGATCATAATCAAATTCAATAATGTAACCATCACATAAAATATTCTCTTCATGATCGAAATGCATGCAAACTTGACAATCTTCCAAAATAGTGGGATTATCATCAAATAAAGTCATGACCTCTCCAAGCCCACTTTTATCAAAAATTCAAAAGATTGAACACTCTCAAAATATGTGGGGTTATTTTCACCTAACGTTGACACTCTTCCAAACCAACTCTCAATACTATTGCAAAAATTATTATCAATAACATATTCATCATGAGGCTCAAATAAATTGTCAAGATCATAAGAATCATCATCACCCCAATCATGATCATTGCAATAAGTAGTGGACATAACATAACAAGCATCCCCAAGCTTGGGGTTTTGCCTATCATTAACACAACTGATATTCATAGAATTTATAATAACATCATTGCAATCATGGTTTTCGTTCAAGGAGCTATCATGGACCACTTTATAAATTCCTTTGTTTAGCACTTCATCACAATTTTTAGATTCATAAATCTCAAGCATAACTTCATAAAGATAATGTCACACCCCCGATTCAATCGTACAGTAATCATGCACGTAAACGTGTATGATAAAGATCAGGGACTCAATGGAGGATATCGCAACACAACTCTAAAAATAAATAGGTCATGCAAGCATCATAATGCAAACTAGGGGCTTCGAAGGCTCGAATACAAGTTCTCGATCATAGACGAGTCAATGGAAGCAACAATATCTGAGTACAGACATAAATTTAACAAGGTGCCATAAGATGGCTAGCACAAACTGGGATACAGATCAAAAGAGGCGCATGCCTCCTGCCTGGGATCCTCCTAAACTACTCCTGGTCGTCGGCAGCGGCCTGCACGTAGTAGTAGGCACCCTCGGTGTAGTAGGAGTCGTCGAAGGTGGTGCCTCGCTCCTGGACTCCAACATCTGGTTACGACGTCCGAGAAGAATGGAAAAGGGGGGAAAGAGTTAGCAAAGCAACCGTGAGTACTCATCCAAAGTACTCGCAAGCAAGTATCTACACTAGATATGCATTGGTATTTGTATAAATGGGTAATATATGTGGACCTAACTGCAGAATGACAGAATACGTGGGGGATAGCTAGTCCTATCGAAGACTATGCTTCTGGCAGCCTCCATCTTGAAGCATATAGAAGAGAGTAGCTGGTAAGTTCACCAAGTATCATCGCATAGCATAATCCTACTCGGCGATCCTCCCCTCGTCGCCCTGTGGGAAAGCGATCACCGGGTTGTATCAGGCACTTGAAAGGGCATGTTTTATTAAGTATCTGGTTCTAGTTGTCATAAGGTCGAAGTACAACTCTGGGTTGTCCTTTTACCGAGGGACACAACTATTCGAATAGATAAACTTCCCTGCAGGGGTGCACCACATTACACAACATGCTCGATTCCTCTGGTCGGACACACTTTCCTTGGTCATGCCCGGCCTCGGAATATCAACATGTCACAGCCCTACCTAGGCACAACAGACAGGTCAGCACGCCGGTCTAAATGCTAAGCGCGTAGCGGTCTAGGCCGTTGCACACATGCACGTTGCGTACGCAGCAGGTGAGCATACCTAGCAACCTCCATTACAAAGGAAGTTGCGTTACGCGGTCCAACCAGGCGTGCGCCGCTCAGTCACTGATGTCAAGAAGGCTTCGGCTGATACCATAGCGTCGAGTGCCCATAAATGTTGTCGCGTAGTTGGTTAGTGCGTATAGGCCAGTGGCTAGACTCAGATCAAATACGAAGATCTCGTTAGGCGTGTTATTTTGAAGTAACCGCGGACGCCAACTAGGGGCCAGGCACACCTCTCACCTAGGTGGTCTCAACCTGCCCTGTCGCTCTGCCATAAAGATCCACCCATAGGGTCGTTGAGGCAAATGTCCTTTTAGCCCCCAATCCATGAATCACCCGCAGGTACTCTACGAGCCGACCCGACTTTTGTCACCACATGTATCATATATAATATGTATGTAAGTATATATCCGTGATCACAGCCCGATAGTCTAGCATGGCAGACGGACAAGAATGTAGCAGATAAGGTTAACAACTATAGCATCAATGACAGGATATGCAGCAGAATAGGATTAACCGAAAGCAGTAACATGCTACACTACTCTAATGCAAGCAGTAGACAGAAGGAATAGGTTATATTGGGTTGATCAACGGGGGGGGGGGGGGGGGGGGGGGCTTGCCTGGTTGCTCTGGCAAGAAGGAGGGGTCGTCAACACCATAGTCGATCAAGCACGGGTACACGTCGGTGTTATACAAATGGTTTAAAACCCCTTTCCCTGACGACATTTGGAACCGTCACCTAGTGACTATGGGCGATTAGCAGGTCCTTCCCACATGACCCAGAAACCGTCGGGGATAGGGACCCTACAGTACTCCTTTTCATTTGTGGTCGCATTTCCATCGCAATCGGTATTCTGTGGTGCTATGTTTATGATGCCCGGCCCATCACAAATGGTTCACTACTATAGAATGTGTATGATAAGCATAAAATCACACACATTCGCTTTTCACAAACCGTATGTGATAACTAATTAAGAAGGTTAGCTAATCGTCGTACGAGTGTCGTATAGGATTACGAAACGTCGAACCATCGTAACATCGTTGTACATGACAACTATCGCACACGCTATTCTGTGGTGCAACGTTTACGATGCATACTTCATGAGAAACAGTTCATGGTTGTGAATCGTGTACGATAAGGCAACTATCGCACACGCTATTCTGTGGTGCAACATTTATGATGCATACTTCATCAGAAATAGTTCATGGTTGTGAATCGTGTACGATAAGGCAACTACCACAAACGGTTAGTTTGCCGCCACTATTTGTGATATTGTTTGACATCACACACGCTTTGCAAAAGGCAACTATGCACACGCTTGCACATGTTTCCTCTCTGTGAACCGTCTCGGATTATGGTGTATATCGCAAACGTTTGTATTTTACCAACCATGTGTGCCGTAACAACCTGGAGAGCATAATTTCACCGTATTTTAGTTTCTTCTATATCAAATTAAAATTAAATTCAAATTCAAATTCAAATTGAAATTGAATGTATGCTATAGCTTTATTCATATCCATCAGGTTCAGACAACCAATGAATTATTCGATTCATAGGTACACATCAAGAATTACATAAGAACCAAATAAAGAATGATGAACCAGAGTTTTATACTTGAACTATTAAAGACGGTAAAGACAGAGGCGAAATACATTCTGGTTGCTAAACAAGGTGAAGCGGAATGCCATATTGTGCCCTCCTCCATGCAGAAGGCACGCACGATTGTAGTCCAACCCTTTGTGAAGGCCGACCGCCCACCCTTCATGGTCTTCATGGAAACATCTAGATAATCATCGTGTTTTGGTAGAAATACTTTAACCTTTGCATGCCCACCAATCATGTAGTTTGAGAGGTAATCTTTAGGAAACTGTTTTGGGAACCACTTCAAAGGAAAAAAGATTCAGACATTGTCATCTAACACAACTCATTATGGGTAGTAAAAAGAAGGCTGCAGAATTATTACTTACCATCCTGCAGTTTGCTGTTGTATTGGATAAAGTGTAAACAAATAGTTTAATTGTCATCTTTTGACCCATTTTACTAACAATCTTTATCAGCTTCCTCACTTGATACTGGTTCATCGGTATCTCATTTCCCCATACGCAGAAAGGGTCGATGCGCGGATCTTTACCAATGACATATGTACCTAAAAGCACCAAGTTAATATTAGAAGATAAACACCAATTGCACAATGATGTAGTACAACACTCTTATATAATATCTTCTAACATCCAATCTACTCACATATTAGATGAATTAACATCTTATATTATGGGCCGGAAGGAGTTTATTGCATTGTTACAAATTATCGGTTGATTAACTGCTGATGTATCCATGGGTTAGAGTTAGTTTGAGCTAGTTAGGGCTCAAATAGACCTAAAGTATATCTAAACATGAGGGCTAGTTTGAGCTAGTTGCATCTATAACCCACCCAAAAAAACTATCCAACCGAAGAGAGTAAATTGCTCAAAGCCACCACATTTGTGGCGAGGGTACTCCAAAACTACCATTTTTGCCGAAAATCATAAAAAACCACCAACTCTGCGGCAAGTGAGTAACAAATTGCACTAAACGAGTTATGAGTCGCGACTAATCGGAAACTGACAGCGCTGGCCCACCTGTCGGGTCTACGTGGACAAATCTACCTGAACAATACGCTAACGTGGAAAGGGTCCCACATTTCATTCCCACACCTCTTTATTTCTGCTTACAAATCTTTTCCCCTCTCTCTCCCCCGTTGACTCTGGCCCTGCCCCGGCGGCGATGACCACGACTACACCACGCCCCCTCCGCCTCTTCTGCCGGCGCTGCATTCGCAAGCGGGGCGACGACATTGCAGGCACAAGAGCGAGGGCGCGGACGAGATGCGGCGGTGCTGCAGGCGCGGACACGGGGCAGTGGCGCGCCGGCGCGGGTGCGACAGGGGCGTGGCAGAGGCAGGTAGGGCGCCGCGGCGGCGGCGTGCAGACGCATGCGGGACGGCGCCGTGCAGGCGCAGACGGGACGCGGTGGCGCTGCAGGTGCGGACGCAGGCGATGGCGCGCAGGCGTGAGTGCTGGACGGCGGCGTGGCAAGCTTTGGCTTGCCAGGAAACACGGGAAGCGCGGCACCTGGGGCGCAGGCGGGCTTGACCCTTGAGAAGCGGCACAGGAGATCAAGCATTGGCATAGCAGCTCTAGCGGCAGCCATTTTTCCTGCAACAAGGAAGGTGGATCTGCGCGCGGCACAGCTGCTGCCGGCGAGCCTCCTAGCGGTTCCTCCCTTTCCCCCCGAAGACCGCCTGCAGTCAACGGGCTCGTGGGCTCATCGTGGTCCTCAATGATGTGGCTGACAGGTGGGCCCCCTCTCCACCTCAGCAGGTCAAACAATGACTAGGTTTAGTCTTCGCCACATCATCCCAGCCAAACCGGTCCCACCCGTCAGCTTGGCTGTTAGACGCAGCTCAATTTCGAATCAGTGCAATCTGTTACTCAATTGCCGCAGAGTTGGTAGTTTTTTGCGAGTTTTGGCAAAAACGGTAGTTTTGGAGTACCCTCACCACAAATGTGGTGGCTTTGAGCAATTTACTCAACCGAAGAGGTGCTAATTGGAGCTAGTTCTCCTAGTGCATTTATTGTCAATCTAAGTATCTAATCCTGTCATCCAAACACCTCTTTGGATGGATTTAGTTCAGGGTTAGTCATGAACTAGAAACTAACTCTAACCTCTAAGCTAAGTTGAGTATCCAAACAGGGTTGTGTTGTTGTTGTTGCTGCTGCTCTTCTACGTGTATCTAGACATCATCAGAACATTAAGGTAACACTCTTCCTTGTTGCTATGTAGCTTAGGATTGCATATGTAGAAATTAAGTACAATGCATGTTGCTATGTAGCCTCAGATATATTACATATGGCCCTAGTTAACCTAACGATAAATGGGTTGCAGATATATTCAATTAGAAGTCAGATTCACCGAATAGTCCCTTATCAGCCCCCGGCCTATATGGTACCAGCTACCAATATCCTAAACAATGAGCATATATAAGCCATGGGATGAAACTAGCCTCGATGGAAAATAGCAGTCGTTCCCAAAATTGTCTTGTGTAGGGACATTGAGAAGCATGTTAAGCACAACAGGCTAAACATCAACCAAAATTATCCATGGCAAACAAAATAATTTCCAAAAGATAGCTTCAGTGTGCAGGTTTAAGCATGCTAGTAAAGCAAAACAAGTGAAAAGGTGTGTTAACTGCAATAGGCCTAACATTTAACACCAAGCAAACATAGTCATTCAAACTGGTATTGTGCTGGTCTAAGTACACTGGTTATTGTTAAATAAAAATGGAAAGGTGTGTTTATCTACAAGATGCAGCAACCAAATGTGGTCATTCATGCCATGTTTGTTTCAGCTTCGCTTGGATTTTAATCACCTATGGATTCGCTTCAGTGGCGAAGCTATTTCTGCGAATCAGCTTCACCACCGAAGTACACTTTGAGGTCCTTCAGGAATTGCACTAAAAATGACCCAAATCCAGATTCAGCTTCACTAGCAAAGCTGATTCAAAATAGTTGTTTGTTTCGGAATCTGGTCCCAGAATCCGAAACAAACAGGGCCATAGTGGTATTGTTGAAACTGGTACTGATGAAATTGAATTTAATAATTCATACTTGCACATATAAAACATCATGTTGTGAATAACTGGAATAAACAAGGCATACTAGGAACAACCAAAGATAGCATTTATCTTGATTTATGCCTTTGGCTCGAGCATGAGATATGTACCAAAGATTGGACTGCCTTCTGTCGTGAGCAATATAACAGTGTGGAGTCTTAGCTGTGTCATACCTCAAATATTTACATCTTGAAACTGGCATGACAGGGGCTAACGGACAAATGCTTTTCCTGACAGACTGACCATGTACTTGATTCCATCGGTGAGTATACCGGGTCTGAGCTTATTGTTTGGCTTTTGATTTTTCTCATGTGGTCGATATAACCATCTGTGGTAATAGGCTGTGATATGCTTTAAAACTGCCGCTGAAGTTAAACTGCTGAGGTTGCCAAGGAATCTTGGATCTGACAGAATAGACTTGGATATCCCACACTAACCATGTCAAGTGGGTCAGCGGGATATGAAAAATCCTTGTAAATAGAGTAGACCCTTGAGAGTATGACATTGTGGATCCATATGGGATTATGGCTTTCAACTGACTTGGGTATCCGGACCCTGATGGTCATGCAAAAATCATCATGCTTTGCCGTCAGTCTCATCCTTTTTATGGTCCTGGTTTTCTTGGTTAGGATACCTTACTTTTCTTAGGTATATCTGTTGGATCTTTGCCACATCTTGTATGAGTTACTGATATGACTGGGGATGCATGCTCACCATATATAAGAAGGATATGACACCGATCACTCGATCCTTGCGGTAGGCATATATTTTGTTTGAATTGTGCCTTTGACAAAATTATTGCAAATCTGGTCCTTGAGCGGTACTGTCATACATCGGCAACTCATCATATAATCTCGGAGGATGGTGCAATATAGTGGTACTAACGTGGACTGAATGGCTTACATGAGAAGCCATCCGAGTAGATTGATGAGGAAGACTTGTTAACTTATGCTCAAATCTTTTGCTTGGGTATCATGCAGAAGAAGGCTCTATAGCTTACACACAAAGCTTGCTCTGATTATTGTGCTGGAGAAGCCTGAGTTCCGTACGTGAGAAGATTCTCCTCTTGTTGATAAAAAAATTCATTTCCATCTGTCAGAAGCCTTTACCGAGGTGTCTTGATGTGAACGACTGGGTATCATGGACTGGAAATTGTTCACATTTCATAATGAGGAAAATTGAGGAGCCTTGCATCATGAACTCTTCCGATAGCGTGTGGAAGAATACTGGGTTTCTTATATTCAAAACGTCATACCGATATGCGGACTGAAATCCATACACATGCCCAAAATATTCTGAGGCTGATTATTTGCATGACAAAAATGGTTTGACTGTCTTGCTTGAGCGTACCACATTCTGGCTTTATTTCGGATGATAACATATTTCAAACATCAGGCGTTGCAGAGCCAAAATTTTGTATATGATTCATACCTCTGTCTGAAAATATATCATTGGTCTACCTGACTTGTCTTTCTGCTGGCTGGATCGTAACTGATGTGAGGATTTTGCACCAACGGGGACTCGATGCTGATAATCAATCCAACACACCATTGGTATTCTGAACAGCTGTTAATGCTATAATGCAGTTGACTGGGTAGACCAAAATGTATAGCTGAGCTTCTTTCAAATATTTGAAATACTTATTGCTTCTTCAAGTCCGGTGTTGGTTGATGAGCAATTCTTTATAGGGGGAAAAATAATGTAACACCGGGGCCCAAAAAGAAAGAATCAAAAGAAAACTCAACTAAACAAAAGCACACAACAACAAACAATTCACACACAATCAATGTCACATACTACTGCTAGTCACACAATATGCATGCCTACTTAAGCACACAAATTTCGCGGGATCTCCGGTTCTACGATCTAGCATGCTGTAACGATGTGCACGAGTACAAATAAATGTGTGGAAGGATTAGTGTAAATAGTGCTACACCAAGTGCTAGCTTAGCCAGGGGGCAACCTGAAATAGCTCGGGGGCGAGGACGTACTCTGTAATCATGTAGTAGGACACGAAGGCCGCAACCACATTATTATCAAGCGGACGGAAAAAGATCCGTACTCATCCAAGAAATAGGATAGCAGGGAAAACTGTGGCTGTTGGCATTGCCCTTTCTTGATAACTAAGATCATTAAGGGTTGCCAACACGACAAAATAAAAGAACGATCCGGGATAGAAGCAGGTCCATCACCGAAACGATAGGCGAGACTGAAAGAAAGACATCGGTGCGATACCTGAGCAACATTTTTGCAAATAGTGTCGGGATCACTTGGCATCACTCTGCTGGGACAGAGATGACACCAAACACCGAAAAAAAGGAACTGGAGAAATGCAAAGGTTGAGCTGTAGTGGATCCAAACCGATGCCAGCTAAACTCACTAGATAAACCGTTATCACAAATACTAAGGCTATATGCATGCTATGCAACAAACAAATGCAGCAACCAAATGCAACAAACCAGCCAGACTCTATACTACCGATTTCTACCGGTTTCTACCGCTCGCCCTGACTAGGGCGTCCTACAGCCAGACCTGCTTTGATACCAAGCATGTGGCACCCGGGCTCAGAGAAACCGGAACGCCCAGTATTCCAGCCCAGAGATCGAGGAGAAGTCTTCTGGAATACGACACTGCTTAGCGTAGAACAAACCAGCTCTTATTTCAAGAATAATTATACAAAGGTCTGATGTTACAAAGGTTCACATCAACACGACGACACTACGCCTGCGATACTACAGTTGCTCTATGCTAGCAGCAGAACAACTCGTAGCAGCGGAAATCTTCTAGAAGCGGAACAACAACGAAGGTGGTGAACTCCACTCCGTAGGGAGTCTGGCTGGGACACGATCTAGCTCGCACGAACGGAAACCACGACAAGCAATCAAGCAATCACGGCATCACCTGCAATCTGGCATGGCACGCCAGGTCAGTACATTGAATGTACTTGCAAGCTCACAACAACCAAAAACATCAAGGCAAGATAACAACATAGCATTAAGCAGGTTAATTAAATTAACAGCTACCATGATATAACAACAACTCCTAAACATAATATGAAACTACTGCAATATTGATAAATCACAATCTCCGATCTCCATAACCATATCTCTCTTGGGTAACCGGCCAAGCAATATACCATCTCGATCACCTCATGATCATAACCACACTGTAACCGTGATCCTTACAGCGATCACAACCCGACCAATGAATGGCCCGAGATCCTTACGACTATCACAACCCGACCAATGAATGGCCCGTGATCCTTACGGCTATCACAACCCGACCAATACCTGGCCAATCTGTACTACTCCAAATATCCACATATCCATCACCTATAAGTCATTCCGTCATGTGAGTGTTGATCAAACGGTGTGCCCTAGTACGAACCCATGCCCATGACCGAGGACACGGCTATCGATAGATTAAACACACACTCTGCAAAGGTAGTGCACTGTACCCACACCACAGAACCCATGGCCTCGCACTCCCATTTGGGTGGACCAACGGCGTTCCGACAGAACCGATCTACTACCATGACACTCTCCCAGCCACTCCGACTCACTCCCCACTGGGCTAGTCATGGGTGGCCCCATGTCTACCTCCAGACACAACGACCACCACCGTGGCCAAAACATAAACGATCCCACACGGGGATCCGCCGGCTATAACAACTACGGGCACACAAGGCTTATGTCCGCCTACCTGATCAGGGTAGCGCGCGCCCATAACATTCCCTCATTAGAGGCACCAGTGAGAGGGACGACAATAGACCGCATTAGGGCCGTCCCATACCGGCAAATGTGGTTGCATTGGAAAAGTTCGATTAGGCGGCACCTCACCAACTTATTAACGGAATTTATCCACAAAACTGTAACCATGATAACTGATACTCCGATGTCAACCATCAAACTATGATACAAGTCATATCTATATCCCACGAATAATCCAAGCATAATATCATCATCTCGGAATAGTCCGAGGATAGCATAACACTACTATCATGATGAATACTACTACATCCAGTGACCAGAATAAAGCTATCCAGCTAAGCTCCACATGAAACCATCATCTCCGAAAATTAATACTCCAAGCAACAGAACATAAACTAGCATCATGAAAATAATCATACTAACCACTAATGATACAAAGGTAGCATGATATCCAAAGTAATATTCCAAACATAATCATAGATATCATCATGGAAATAATCATAATATCCTCCACTAATACTCCAATGGCAACATGATACTCATCAACTACAAACATAACTCCTAGTAATCCAAACAATAGCATGGCAACAACAAGATCAAAATAATACTCCGAGAAAATTCCATGCACAGAGTCATGTTGTTGAAACAATATTTTAAACAAGTTCAAAATGAATTAAACCATGTCACTGCATTACAATGATGCTAATGGAGGGTGTGGCGTGCCTGGGGGTGGAAGAAATCACCGGGAGAAAGTGCGAGAAGCTCGCGGAAAGAATCACCGGAAATCGTTCTCTCTCAGAGGGGGCTGATTAAGGGCAGGGGCAAAATGGTCATTTTTAGTATGCCAAAATATAATGAAAGTGATACCAACAGAACGGGGTCGACGAAACAAAGAAGTGAGCGTGGGTTTCACCTCATTTGGAGTTACGTATAAAAAGTTATGGAGGGTTGAAGTTCAAGGACTTTTCTGTAAAAAGAATATTCACAGTCGGGTCCCTGAGTGGATAAGGCAAAGGCGTAAAGTTAGAAATACGTTTTCGAAAGTTTAAAACGTAAAACAGAAGTAAGTTTCCACTTATTTGACGTGGCATGGACCGGTCAGTGCTGACGTGCGGGTCCCACGCGGGTGGGGCCCGCCACTTATCCACTTGGCAGGGGTGGGGCCGAGGCTTGGGTCACTGACGCCTGGGGCCCGCGGGGTCCACGCAGATGGTCAAGTCCCTCCCCCGCCTGTCTTCTTCTTCCTCCCGGTCGAGAACAGAGGCGAGGCGTGGCAAAGCGCTGCCGGCGAGGGCCCGGTCGGCTCAGGCGCTCCCCGGCCGAGGCAAAGCCACCGGCGGGCGTGGCTCGGCCTGCCGCCTCCATTCTCGGGGAGAACAGCCATCGGGGAGGCCCGGAGCAATGGCTGGGGTGAAGACAGGAGGAGGCAGAGGGCGGCGGGCAGAGGTGAAGACCGACGACGCTGGCTGCTCTAGCGATGAGTGGAGGACTTGGGAAGGTTCGCCGGGGCATGTGGGGGACTTGGGTAAGGTCAGGGAGGAGGGCAAGGGCTTGGTTCGGGCGGATTTAACCGGAGCACCACGGCGGCCATGGCGGCCTAGAGCAGCGAGGAGGGGCTCTAGTGCTCGGGGAAGTGCATGGGTGGGGTCCTGGGAGAGTGGCGAGGCCAGTGGTGAGCTCAAACGGCTCGGGGGAAGGCCATTTATAGGCGAGGCAAGGGGCACGGCCTCGGTTGCCACCGTGCACGTCCGGCCGAGGCTCTGGCGACGGCCAGCAAGCACGGGGGGCACGGGGAAGGCGACGAAGGAGAACGCGGATGAGGCAAAGGGGTCACGGAGGGGTAGACGACGCGGGAGAGCAGAGGAAGAAGCCGGGCGCCATTAATGCGCTGTCGGCCACAGTGCTCCCGTGGGCGAGCATCGGCGAGCGTTGGTGAGGAAGAGGACCACGTTGACGAGGGCTACCTACTGGACATCATCACGGGCGTGAAGCCGATGAGAGGGAGAGGGGGTCCAGCACAAACACCCACTAGACACGCTCATGGCATGCCAAAACGGTGGTCACCACCAGTGCTGGCATGTGAGGCAGGCAAACAACTGACAATTGATGTCTAGTGGTAAGTCATTCGAAGTATGGTTTTAATTGAGGTGGTAACTAGGTGAAAACGGCTACGGTTAAATAGTTATCACCCTCTGAAATTTACTGCAGTAAACTTGGGTGAGAACTGGTGGTCAACAGGAAAGTGTTTGGAGCCAAAGAGTTTGTCTCCTAGGTTGAGGTAAAGAAGGACTTTCATCTTGGTAGTTTTGAGGAGATTTGGATCAAGATTTAAAGTAGTTGCTTCACAACCACATAAACTAGTCCAGAAACAAAAACAAGAAGAAGCACTCACATGGAGTATCAATTTGGGCTAAGATTGGGCAAGGCTTGATCATTTGGTCAATGGAGGTGCTGTAAAAAGCTCATGCCAAATGGACAAGCCAAAATGGCACTTGCTTTACAAACATCTCTGCTGACCAGAAACTTGGAATAATTTAGGTGATGAAATGGCTCAATGAAATGATGCCAAATTGGGTGGAGAGATGTTTTATGGGTAGAGGAATGATTTGGTAATTTATCAGGATTTTTCAAGCAATATAAAATGTACTTGCTTCACAACCTAAAAATAATGCTAGAATCAAAGATTTGCTCCTGTGCTCAGAGAGATAATTGGATGGGCTGCTAATGGGTGAAGGGGTTTAATATGAACACATTAAGGAGTGTGCAAAAGTTTAACTCATTTGGGTAATCCTAGATAGTACTTCCTTCACAAAGTTTTCTGTTTGACAAAAACTTTGAAAAATCACTGAGGAAGATTGGCTAGGCAAATAAATTTGAATTTGTGCATGGGGCAATTATTTGGACATATAACCATGCCCAAAAAGGTTTGGAGGCACTAGGAGAAATATAAATGACACTTCCTTCACAAAGTGCCATTCAGGGCAGAATAGAAAAAGGATTATTGGGAATTATTTTTGAACTGGCCAAGGGAATGTTTGGGCATATTTGATCTATATATGACCCAAAGGACTTATGAGAATTATTTGGGGATTTTTAGATGGACGGAAATATAGGTTGCTTCACAACCTAGGGCAGATAGGGTTATTGTTTTAATGAAAAAGGAATTTTCCCTAGAAAAAGATTTTAGGGTTTGGTCAAGGACTGAAGTGACATGATCTTTCGCAAGGCTTTCAGAATGATGAGCCACTTGGGAGGGGAAAGGAGGATGATTTCCCAGGTGGCAAGACCACTGAACCACTCCAAAAAGAAAAACAGAGCAAAAACCAAATAAATCCAAAGAAAAAGAAAAGGGCCAAAATCCAGGCTGTTACACACCAGATCCTCATTCTGGGTACATGTGCACTAGATAGGTTATTTCTAGGTACATGGCCGGAGAGTCTGACTTAGCTCTCTCATTCTCCATTAGTGAGCATGGTAATTTGGAAACACAATGTAATGATAAACTAGTTAAAGAATATATATTATTTAGAAATAATTGAAGAATAGTTCATACATTAGACATGAGCCCATGTTGCTGGGGTATGTGCCATGCTCGATGCATTTGATTTTTTTGAGGTTGTCTTAAAGTTTGTTAACATGCAGGCAATGCCCCTGAACCCCATTCTCCGCCCATCCGGTAGTGTGCTGGACGTCGTGCTCCTCGACGCGGCCGTCCCCGACGAGCTCTCTTGGTCGGAGGAGGAGGAGCAGCAAGGCCTCCTATCCTCCAGCGCGTGGACCAACGTTTGCGTCCTCCTGCTCTCCTAGCATAGTGAGCTTCCCCTCTCCCAGATCTGGATAATACTTGCAATTGTGCAGCTATAAATGAAACAGATCAGGTCTTGGTTCAGTTCTGTATGTGTCGATTCGATTAAACCTTGACTGAAACCAAAGCATCACGTTTTGATTAAATGTTTACATGAGTTGTTATTCTATTCAAGTGGGTGAACTAAGCCATTTTTATTTAGTTTGCTCTTTGCTATGCCAAAGCCATCATTGTGAGCCATCACTGCATTACATTGTGTTTTCCAGAATTACTCTCCCAGATCAGTCTCCATCACGTATACCATGATTGGAGACGTCTGCCTGTACATTGTTTGCAAGGATGAATATGATGAGCTTGCTTCCTGCTACAGATCTGACCTCTTCTGTCTTCGCCTGACCACGACCACGGCGATGGCGAGGAGAAGGCTATGAGGAGGTGACAACCTTCAGGCTGCCGCACAAGACGACCAAGGTCCGCTCTACTTTGCTGCTATTCCTCTCTCTAGCTTTGTAGAAACACTCGCTGGGTGCTTCCCTTATCCTTGGCAATGTCAATGAATCACAGTGGTATTGTAGGCATTGAGGAAATTGTGGCATGTTGTTTAATTTGTTTATTCATCTGTTGTAGTCTGTGCACTGTTGTGGTGAAACTCTAGTTTTTCTGCAACCTACAAGTGCGTATGGGCACTGATTTCTAGAAGTATTTGAGTTGACATCTTTGTTGGTTTAGAAGGTAGAGAAATGTTGAAGGGCACTTAGTTTGCTTCTAGTTTTTGAAACAGAGCTGACTATAGTTATGCATGAACGAGAATATGCTTGTAACTGGTGAAAATATGTTCTGCTGACCAGCTTTGCAGTTTGCCACATTGGTGATGTAAATGCCCCTAAATGATGATATCTTAGCAAGTGCTTTCTTCGATGTTTAACCTTGTTACTATCGTCCATAAGTATAGCCATTGATTTTGGTGTATGAGCACTAGTGTTTCCTGCTTACAGCAAGCTATGTACTGTACATGTGTCCATTTTACCTCTGTAAATAGTTTGTTTCGTACCTAGCAACATGTTTCCTCATAATAAATTATTCGTGCCCTGTGAATCATTGCTGCTATCCTGCTACTAATGGGTACAAGGACGAAATGCACAGTTTCCTGTCAAGTAGTGTTTGCTTGGTGATAGGATGTTGTTTTTTCCTTCCATGTATAATGCTCCATTCATGTAGTGATGATACTACATCTATTTCATTTCATGTTTATGCCTCTTCCAGAAAATGTGCTGCACCTACAGTAATCAATCTAACTTCTCCATTTTATTTTATAGGCCTTCGAGTACAAGAGGTTGTTGCTTGACTATAACAGCGAACACGACCAATAAGTTCAGCGAGGCAAGCGACGACATGCTCGTATACCCCCACCTGCGAGCTATGCTCCCCTGCCCAGCCCCCTCCCCCCGTGAGTCACTCTAGATCCGGGATCACTGCTAGATCCTCGGCACTGGAAACGAACGATCAGATATTCAGATGATATGTTAGTTTCCTTTGTTTATGATAGGCCCGCTGCATTTGTTGGCGTTAACCATTTACTGTGTGGTTCTTCGTAGCCTTGTTGCTGTTGTTGACCCAAACCAGTGCATGTGATTGCTGGTACCTATATGTTAGTAATGTTGGTGCCTATCATGCCATGCTTAGTATGTTTTGCCATGCCATGCTTAGTACGTTTTGCCATGCCATGCTTAGTGGTTACTCAACTATGCTTAGTGTTTACTCAACTGAGGCATTTGGGAACTTATGTGTAATTTTTATTCTCTTGAATGGATATTTTTTATTGGCAATCATTTAACTTTCACTGTATCTCACTAATAATTTATGTAGATCAGGATCTAATGTTGTCGAGGTGGCAGCTGCTGTGACTGAAGATCATAAGAAGCCTGGAGATGTGCACAATAGTTTTAGTTGATGTTGCCACCATGTTTTGGTGCCTCTGTATTTGTTTTTGATTGTATATACACTTGATGGATCGTGCAGATGTCCTGTTGTGAGTTTCATAGAGTGATTTTTGGATTTGATCATTTAATTGTGAGAATTATTGATTGTTTGTTGCTGAAATGTGTAAAATTGAAATCTGTGAATGAAAAAGGCTGAATGTTTATCTATTGGATTGAATAATATTTGGGCTCTAAAAAGGCTATGGCCCAAACAATAGTGGACTGGAATATTGTGCATTTATGAAAAACAAAAACAAAAGGCTAAATGAAATGGAATGCAAAATGGTCTAGGCCCAGAAAATAAAAAGGCCGAATTGTAGGGCTTGGCCCATGAAACTGACCAAAAATTGACAGAAAAAACATAAATAGCTTAAATTATTAGGCTCGGCCCATGTAAAACACCTAATCGGACCGGGCTGAATCTTGTTAGTGACCGTTTGAATTGGTCGCAATTTTGGCACGTCAGATTGCCACGTCGGATCCGACGTGGCCTGGGCGGACAACCAGTGACCAAAACAAAAGGTCATGGGTTCAACGACCTTCTGTTTTGGTCGTAAACATCTATGACCTTCTCAAAGAGAAGGTCGTCAATTTCAGTTTACGACTGCCAGCTTTTGACCTTCTGTTTTTGGTCACAAAAAGGTCGCAAATGAAAAAAAGACCTTTTAGTGACCAATAGTTAAGGTCACAAGTTGACATATTCCTTGTAGTGAATACAACCCAAAAAGAATCCTCATCGATGGTGAAATTAATTAACCTCTCCCAATGTAGCTAGGTCAAAGTGATGCACATATGCATCGACGATGGCCTCGTGGGCCCATAGATGGAAGCGTCACAAGTGAGTGTCCTAGCTAGGATAACCACCACCTGCATGCATGTGGCGCAAAAGGTGTTGTGTGATGTCTGAATTGCCATTTTCACAATTTTGATGTGGCACGTGCCTCGGAAACCGAAAAGTCCCGACACTTAGTGAGGTGTACTTGTTCACGGACGCGCACGTATAATATATATATATATATATATATATATATATATATATATATATATGCCAGTCCCCTCCCACCTCTTCGACATGTACTTTGTACCACCATAACACAAACAAAAAGGATTCTACCTTGCTGGTCAAATTAACCTAACTACCGGCTGTTCGTCAAAGTGATGGACGACGACCTCGTGGGCCCACAGAAAGCGTCATACACGAGTATCGTGTGTCGTATAGGACAACCATCGACTGCATGTGGCAAGGACATGTATGTATGAAAGGGTTGTGTAATGTTTTAAATTATGAATTCACGACTCTGATGTGGCACCGGCCTGCCTAACAAAACGGCCTACCCACACGGTGGCTCACAACTTTGGTGTACTGCGAGCCACTCACCACCCCCAGAGGCACACACCCACACACACACACACCGCGAATCCACCACAACTATGGTGCATGTTAAATTAATTATCCCGCGGTGGACATATATATGCTACCAAAGGAGGGACATTTTAATTTTGAAAAAAACCAGAGATCATTAAGACGTTTTAGTACATTAATTGATTGATTTTCTACGGGTATAATGTGCAAAAATCAAATTCGAGATACATGCACACGTGACAGTGCACCTAAATGGATTGCAAAAACACATGTGTCTCACTGGGTGCATGTTTATTCCCCGTGCAACAAATTTCAAACAATGAGAATCTTGATTTTTAAATTCTAGTACATCCAAACTTATTTGAAGTTCATGAAACTTATTGTGTTGTCATATGGAGACCAATACAAAGTTGCATTGTACTTTTTTTGGTCAAATTTGAGACCGGTTTTGATGTAATCTTTATCTAATTACAAACGGGAAATTATTAATAATTGGGAACCAATATCCCAAACGGACTATTTATTCGAACCGTGAGCGTTAGACCAACAATGGATACGTGTCATGCTTCGATTAAGCAAAAAATAAAGCGGCATAATTGATCTTCCAAATAGAAAAACAATATACATGCCGCCACGTGACCCGTGTATCGTGCGAGCAGGCGCGAGTTAACAGGATGCATGCGAGCAGTCTGCCGCGTAGGCAGACTGGGAGGCGTGCGTGTAGGTGTGTGAATTGACGGAGGCGTGCTCGCTGTGCGGTGTCATCGGGAGGCATGCGAGTAGCTGTGTGAAGGCATGCCAGTAGTCCGGTGCACAGGCTCACCGGGAGGTGAGCCAGTGGTTTGACCACGGCCCGCCTCTCTCCCACTACTCCATATTAATGGTGCGACTGAGCGGCCACACCCCCCATCCTCACCACACATACAATCCCCTCTTTCTGCTTGCATCCTTGATGCCGCTCTCAGTCATCAAAGCCATCAGTGTATGAGGATGCCGTCGAAGTGCCCCATCAGAGTGAGTGGCGACGCTGGGGCTGCTAAAGCACTAGAGCATGGCGTGGAGATGGAGATAGAGGTTTTCGTCGTAGACGGCGTCGAGCTTCCACAGCCAAAGGCGGAGTTCCACACCGACTCTGGTGACGACTTCGACGACCACTCCGGCAACGACGGACCACTGGTTAGTCATCTATACCCATTTATGTGTCAAATAGATCCCAGGGTTTCTCTGGTTACTCCTGCCTCCCCCTTTTTGGAATAGAAATCCTATGGTTATGTTCTCCCAATCCATGAAATCTTAGTAAGTTCCATTAGATCCATATAGTGTATTGATTGTTTGAATGGTACAAGTGATAAGTGATTAGTTGTTTCATCTGTGGAAATGATTTCTGCTAGTAATCCAACTAGGGTTAGTGTTCGTGCTAATAATTCCTAGCCAGGACTTGGCAATTGATTTTGAATGACCTACATATGTTTGTGCCATTATTTTCTTCAAGATTGGTCTGTACATAGATGAATGTGCTTAAAAATCAACCATAATCTCTGGATATGTATAAATAAATAGCCATAAATTCCTAATCCTACTTCACAGCATGTAATCATTGATTTGATGCCAACTTTCGGCAACTGCCAAATGTTCGCTAGAGATTAGTTTGTAACCATTAATTTGACGCTACATTTTTTTAACTATTTGTATAGGTGCTATCTAATGATGTGGACAGCAAGGATGAAGATGTGTACAGGACGTACAAGAGGCAAATCCTGATGGAGCTTTGTGCGGGAATGCATAACAAGTGTATTAGGACCTAGAACGGCTGCTACGATGCCCATTCTGCAACCACAAGCTTGATGACGCGTATCAAAGTGTTCTGGCGCATGCAAGAGGACGAGCTGTTGGCTCCATCAAAAAGAAGTATGCTCGCAGGGTGGAGCACGGCGCATACGCCGAGTACCTGGGGAAGCTTCGGAATTGTGCCGACTTGTGAGATGAGATGTGGGATCGAACCATATATGTACGCTTGAGCATGCTTAATGACAGTTGAACTATGCTTGTGTACATGTACACTTATTACCTATGTCTGAGTATGTTTAATCTATGTTTACTTATGTCTAACTGTGGGATATGGATGCAATCAGTTCGGTTGATGGAATCTACCTCCGTCCTCGTTTATTGGTCCCCTTTGTAATTTGTGTTAAATGTTGACCAAAGGATTAAATTACAAAATGTTAGTGCAGGTCAGCAAAAATTATATTGTTGGATGCGTATTTGAACATAGTGTTCAATCATATAATTTTTTGTGACATGCATAAACATTTCTTAGTCAAATATTTGGTCAAAATTTGGTACAAATTGCAGAGGGGACCAATAAACAAGGACGAAGGTAGTACGTCAATCACACACGGTTCCCAAAATTAGAACCGTGTGTAATGACTTTCGTTTTGCTTGTTGATTCAATCACACACGGTTCCCAGAATTGGAACCGTGTGCAATGGCTTTCATTTTTCTTCTTGCGTCAATCACACACGGTTGGCTCTAGCAAACCATTGCCTCCGAAATTCTTTGTGGGACAGAAAACCCTCACCACTCAATTCAAAAAAGGAAAAAGAAAACACTCGCCATCTCCACTTCACAAAAACCATCACCCCCGCCCGCCACCCCATGCCTCTGGTCCCCATTCACACCTGCACAAGCTCCTTCGCGTCTATGCATGGCACTGTCTATCACGCGATAACCACTTAGCTCGATGCCTGTCGCCGCCACCAAGCTAACGGCAAACCCCATCACATTTCACCACTTCCGCTTGCCGCCGCCTATCGCCATCAACTTTCTCGACGCTGCTCGTGGTCGACCCAGCTCCAATCGGTTGTGGAATCTACCGTACTGAGGGTTTTTTCTCATGGACGACAAGGTAACTAATTTAATGAGATATTATCTCATCTCTCATCCCAGTTCATCTGCCTCCTTTAATCACCCGGTGAAAATCACCATGAATTCATTTTTATTCATGCTGATTTGAGGGTTTTCTTTCATTCATAGAGTGTATAGTGCGCCAACACATCACGATCTTGCGACCTCTGCCAGAGATTTCATCTCACCGTACCAGATGACTTGAGCATGTGCGCGGTATGTTCAATCTCACCCTAAATCGGTTCACATGGCGTACTTTCCTGAAGATATTCTAAATATTGCTACATTTGGATAAAAGGTGCCACATGCACCATATACGTCAAAGGGGATTTTTCCCCTCTTCTTTCTATATTAGGAAAATTAATGATGTATTGTTCTTTTGATTACTCTCATACTTCCATGACATCATGTTTACCTTATCTGTTTAATTATAGATTTTTGTCCTTTGATTTCAACTGTTGTATAGTTCTTTCAAATTGGGCCCATATTTGCATGTTACTTTATTTTCTTTAACAATCCTACCATTTTCTGCAGCACATTCCTTGCTATGCAACAGATTATGTAGTGCACAATTTTTCCCTTTACATAGATCAAGGCTGCACGAATGTCATACTACACACAAACCATGGATTTACAATCGTTGCTACTGTATTACTTGATGAACGTGGTGACTCCTATTTTGGCGCTGGCTTTTGGAAAGAAATTTCTAAGTTTTATGTACTGAAAGCTGGCACTAAAATTGGACTGCACATAAAAGGGCCTGGTCATGAGATATATGCTAACTTACCCGACAAAATCATCTGTCCTGAGTTTGTTCGAAGTAAGTTATCTTTTCAACTATATGCATGTTGACTTACCTAGCAATGTTAAATGAATTGTGTAGTATTTAAGCAACCAATTGTTATTCCCTTTTCTTACTATATTTCAACCAAATAACTTCTAGTTACCAATACACTTTTCTATTGCCCTGTTTTAACTGAATATTTCCTATACTCTCTTTTCTATCAGAAAGCGCCGCTCACAAGGAGACTCCAAAGGTGGAGAACGGGCTTGCCAACAAGCGGAGGCGGGGCAAGCTAGAACCGCAAGTGACTCCAGTAGGCATAGACTTCATCAGCAGCCTCCCCGATAATATGTTGACAGTCATCATCTCCCTCCACCCAATCAAATGTGGGCCGCAGACAATCATCCTTTCCCGGCGGAGGCGCCCCCTATGGAACTTCACCCCTCTAGACCTCATCGACACCCACGAGCTCTGCCATGGCTATCGCAAAAGCTTGGATGTGTTCTCCAAGATCCTCGACAGTCACCTTGGCCCAACCAGAGGCCTTAGAATGGGCAAGTTCCATTCCAAAGGCAAGGACCAAGGCAAGCTTGATGATTGGTTCGGATCCACCGCCCTAGATCAGCTCGAGGAGCTCACTTTTGATGATGGGCATATGCGCTCGCTACCAACGTCCGCGCTCCGCCTCGCGCCCACGCTGCGCGTCACCAATTTCAGGAACTGTCGTCCCCCCTAATGACGTGCCCGCTCTTATTCTACCACGACTGAAGCACCTCGAGATCGTCGCCGTCTGCATCTCAAACAGTGACATGGAGCACCTGCTCCATGGCTGTACTGCACTCAAGTACCTTCGTCTTTAGGCGCTCAACGGGCTGAATACATTCCACTTCACCTCCATGACTCTCTGGACTATTTATGTGTGTTGCTGGTTCGGCAGGAAGACATCACAAGATGTGTACCACAGTATGGTCATTGAGGACACACCTGCACTTGAGAGATTACTTGTACTTGATCAAGTAGGTCCAACAAGAATCAATGTCATTTCTGTGCCGAAATTGACAGTGCTAGGCTACTCATCTGACCAATACTCCAAACTTGTTATTGGATGCACACCCGTTCAGGTACAACAGCCACCTTCTACTTATCCTTCTATAAATTAACATTATTTCTAATTTTGAAGATGTATATTCGTCTATCATTCAGAAAATGATTCTGACAAGCCTAACCGTGAAACTGCGCACATTGAAGGTATAGGCACTAGAATCTATCGGCCCCAACCTGGGTCAAGTTGTCACTTTCCTGAGATGCTTTCCGTGCCTGGAGAAGCTATATATCGAGGTGATGTTCCTTTCCTGTTAAATGTTAACCATACGGGAGTTCAATTTGTGACACCTTTTTCCAAGTTTACAATGACAATGTACTATGATTTCTGAAGGATTCTTTTGGAGGATTTCGGTACATACATGTCTCCGTTTCCAAGTTTACAATGACAATGCTTGATCCATATGGTTACAATACATATGCATTTCTCCTTTGGATTCATCTGTACTAGTTTTCTTAGGGAACTTTTCATCCACTCCAACATCTTGTGAAGATGGAAGATGGCATGTTAATGCCCATGTTAATCATGTCAGATCGAAGATAGCATGTTAGTGCATTTTACAAATCCTGCAAACCAAATAGGCATGTAGTAGTGTTCAAAACTGCATGTAGGCACTAACACGTTTTCTTCTTTTGCAGATGAGATTCTTCCCAGTGGTGGATAATGTGATACAATATAAAAATCACGTTGAATGCCTAGTTCTGCATCTCTCAGAAATTACTTTGAACTCCTACTGGGGGACCTTACCGGAGATTATATTTGCCAGGTTCTTTGTTCTCAGAGCAAGGGTGTTGAAGGTAATGACGTTTGCCCTACATTTATTTCGGAAAAATGAATGGTTTGTTGATCAGCGCCGGCGCCTGGGCTGAATGGAATAGGCTCCAAAAATGTTGAATTTCATTTTGGAACTTCAGATGACAGAGTAATCGGAACTCATCATGTTAACCCCATACATGACTTCTCAGTGGCTGACCCCTTTGCGAAAGTTGTGAGGTTTCGAAACCAAACTTAGAAGTGGTAATATTATTTTGAACCTCTCTGATATCCATGTTTAGCAGATCAGCGCGAGCATTTGCAGTTGATGAGCTGAATTTCATTTCTAATAACAGTTTGAACCTTGTAATCTCCGAATTTGAGCCATATAACTCTGGAATTTGAACCTTGTAATATTTCGAGCCTTTGTGGTACAATCGTTGAAATGGCATCGTATGAGACTCGTATATTGGTAGAACTATTTTGAACTTAATATGCGATGGTCTTAGATTTGATTTTATTAACCATTCTAGAATCTGTTTACCTTGTTGATCTCACAGCACACGATCTGTATATCTAACTCGACTGCGATCTTGGACATTATTGCACACAGTTGGTTTCTTCCACCATGTGCCCTGTAGAGCGCAGAATTAATTATCGCACTTGAGTGTCCATCACCCTTCTGTGTAACTTTGACCTCATCACCCACGGGTAAACTTACGACCGAAGTCATTCCACACACTTTGTTTTTACAAAGCTTTTTGCCAATAAACGCCCATGATTTGTCACTCTTCTAGCCGACGCGTGGCAAACCAAGCCGGACGGGAAGCTTTTGCGGTAAACTGCGTGGTAGCGCGGGAACCGGCTCACCGACGATACATTTCATGCCTCTTTGATCCCACGTGTGGTCAAACTGCGATGCGGTGTTGTCAAGCGTGCACTGGAATCCTCACTACGGTGCGGTGTTGTCAAGGATGCACTGGGATCCTCCGCTATGAACGCCGTGACCAGACATGACAATCAGGCAGGTTGGCCCCTATTTGTTACATCAGCTATTTAACCTTTGTGTCTCTTCAACGTTTTGTTCGCGCCCCACCATTGCAAGAAGCACACCCACGCCGACAGATTCTTAGAGAGTATCCTGCACGGCTCTAATGGCGCTACAAGCAGCTGCCGACGAGGAGCAGTAGTTCACCATCCATGTCGTGGTGGACACCCACCAAAGGTTTGAGGAGCTCTCGGTGGTGTACACTAACCACCCGGTCTGGGTGGAGCACTGCATTTGCATCATGGAACTGTTGCTTGCCAACGAGAAGCACAAGGTGATCGGGTTCGACAACGAGCACACCTGCGGTCATGCGGTGTCTCGTTCTAACGTCACCGTTGCCCAGATGTGCGTGGGCCACCACGTCCTCGTCTACCACTACTGCCTGGCCACAAGGCCTTGCAAGCATTTCGCAAGGTTTGTCAACAGCCCCCACTACATGTTCACTACGGTCGACATCACCAACGATGTCAAGGTGCTCAAGAATTCGAGCATTGCCTGCCAGAATCTTCTCGACATCCACGTCCAATACAAGATCTGGGGCAGCAAGGAGCATGAGAAGGACTCACTGGTTCTGTTGGAAATATTCCCTAGAGGCAATAAGCAATTAGTTATTATTATATTACCTTGTTCATGATAATCGTTTATTATCCATGCTATAATTGTATTGATAGGAAACTCAGATACATGTGTGGATACGTAGACAACACTATGTCCCTAGTAAGCCTCTAGTTGACTAGCTCGTTGATCAATAGATGGTTACAGTTTCCTAACCATGGACATTGGATGTCGTTGATAACGGGATCACATCATTAGGAGAATGATGTGATGGACAAGACCCAATCCTAAGCCTAGCACAAAGATCGTGTAGTTCATATGCTAAAGCTTTTCTAATGTCAAGTATCATTTCCTTAGACCATGAGATTGTGCAACTCACGGATACCGTAGGAATGCTTTGGGTGTACCAAACGTCACAACGTAACTGGGTGGCTATAAAGGTGCACTACGGGTATCTCCGAAAGTGTCTGTTGGGTTGGCACGAATCGAGACTGGGATTTGTCTCTCCGTGTGATGGAGAGGTATCTCTGGGCCCACTCGGTAGGACATCATCATAATGTGCACGATGTGACCAAGGGGTTGATCACGGGATGATGTGTTACGGAACGAGTAAAGAGACTTGTCGGTAACGAGATTGAACAATGTATCGGCATACCGACGATCGAATCTCGGGCAAGTATAATACCGCTAGACAAAGGGAATTGTATACGGGATTGCTTGAATCCTTGACATCGTGGTTCTTCCGATGAGATCATCTTGGAACATGTGGGAGCCAACATGGGTATCCAGATCCCGCTGTTGGTTATTGGCCAGAGAGCTGTCTCGGTCATGTCTGCATGATTCTCGAACCCGTTGGGTCTACACACTTAAGGTTCGGTGACGCTAGAGTTGTTATGGGAATTAGTGTGCAGTTACCGAATGTTGTTCGGAGTCCCGGATGAGATCCCAGACGTCACGAGGAGTTCCGGAATGGTCCGAAGGTAAAGATTTATATATGGGAAGTCCTATGTTGGCCACCGGAAAATGTTCGGGATTTTTTGGTATTGTACCGGGAAGGTTCTAGAAGGTTCCGGAGTGGGGCCCACCTGCATGGGGGGACCCATATGAACGTGGGTAGTGGGGGCAAGGCCCCACACCCCTGGTCAAGGTGCACCAAGATCCCCCCTTAGAAGGAATAAGATCATATCCCGAAGGGATAAGATGAAGATCCCTAAAAAAGGGGGATAACAATCGGTGGGGAAGGAAATGATGGGATTTCTTTCCTCCCACCTTTGCCAACGCCCCAATGGACTTGGAGGGCAAGAAACCAGCCCCCTCCACCTCTATATATAGTGGGGAGGCGCATGGGAGCTTCACCCTTGCCCCTGGCGCAGCCCTCTCCCTCCCCAACACCTCCTCCTCCTCCGTAGTGCTTGGTGAAGCTCTGCCGGAGAACTGCAAGCTCCACCACCACGCCGTCGTGCTGCCGGAGCTCTCCCTCAACTTCTCCTCTACCCTTGCTGGATCAAGAAGGAGGAGACGTCCCCGGGCTGTACGTGTGTTGAACGCGGAGGCGCCGTCCATTCGGCGCTAGATCGGATCTTCCGTGATTTGAAATGCCGCGAGTACGACTCCTTCAACCATGTTCTTGTAACGCTTCCACTTAGCAATCTTCAAGGGTATGAAGATGCACTCCCCTCTCTCTCCTTGCTAGTATCTCCATAGATTGATCTTGGTGATGCGTAGAAAATTTTGAATTTCTGCTACGTTCCCCAACAGTGGCATCATGAGCTAGGTGTATGCGTAGTTTCTATGCACGAGTAGAACACAAAGTAGTTGTGGGCGTTGATTTTGTTCAATATGCTTACTGTTACTAGTCCAATCTTGATTCGGCGGCATTGTGGGATGAAGCGGCCCGGACCGACCTCACACGTACACTTACGTGAGACAGGTTCCACCGACTGACATACACTTGTTGCATAAGGTGGCTAGCGGGTGCGAGTCTCTCCCAGTTTAGTCGGATCGGATTCGATGAAAAGGGTCCTTATGAAGGGTAAATAGCAATTGACATATCACGTTGTGGTTTTGCGTAGGTAAGAAACGTTCTTGCTAGAAACCCATAGCAGCCACGTAAAACATGCAAACAACAATTAGAGGACGTCTAACTTGTTTTTGCAGGGTATGATATGTGATGTGATATGGCCAAGAAGAATGTGATGAATGATATGTGATGTATGAGATTGATCATGTTCTTGTAATAGGAATCACGACTTGCATGTCGATGAGTATGACAACCGGCAGGAGCCATAGGAGTTGTCTTTATTTATTGTATGACCTGCGTGTCATTGAACAACGCCATGTAATTACTCTACTTTATTGCTAAACGGTAGCCATAGTAGTAGAAGTAATAAGTTAGCGAGACAACTTCATGGAGACACGATGATGGAGATCATGGTGTCATGCCGGTGACGATGATGATCATGGAGCCCCGAAGATGGAGATAAAAAGGAGCAATATGATATTGGCCACATCATGTCACTATTTGATTGCATGTGATGTTTATCATGTTTATACATCTTATTTGCTTAGAACGACGGTAGTAAATAAGATGATCCCTCATTAAAATTTCAAGAAAGTGTTCCCCCTAACTGTGCACCATTGCGAAAGTTTGTCGTTTCGAAGCACCACGTGATGATCGGGTGTGATAGATTCTAACGTTCACATACAACGGGTGTAAGCCAGATTTACACATGCGAAACACTTAGGTTGACTTGACGAGCCTAGCATGTACAGACATGGCCTTGGAACACAAGAGACCGAAAGGTCGAGCATGAGTCGTATAGTAGATACGATCAACATGAAGATGTTCCCCGATGATGACTAGTCCGTCTCATGTGATGATCGGACACGGCCTAGTTGACTTGGATCATGTAATCACTTAGATGACTAGAGGATGTCTATCTGAGTGGGAGTTCATAAGATGAACTTAATTATCCTGAACATAGTCAAAAGATTCTTGCAAATTATGTCGTAGCTCGTGCTTTAGTTCTACTGTTTTAGATATGTTCCTAGAGAAATTTTAGTTGAAAGTTGATAGTAGCAATTATGCGGACTGGGTCCATGAACTGAGGATTATCCTCGTTGCTTCGTAGAAGTCTTATGTCCTTAATGCATCGCTCGGTGTGCTGGACCTCGAACGTAGTCTGTGGATGTTGCGAACATCTGACATACATATTTTGATAACTACATGATAGTTTAGTTAAATGGTTTAGAGTAGAGGCACGAAAGACGTTTTCGAAACGTTGTGGAACATATGAGATGTTTCGAGGGCTGAAATTGGGATTTCAGGCTCGTGCCCACGTCAAGAGGTATGAGACCTCCGACGATTTTGTTAGCCTGCAAAGTAAGGGAGAAAAGCTCAATCGTTGAGCTTGTGCTCAGATTGTCTGAGTACAACAATCACTTTAATTGAGTGGGAGTTGATCTTCCAGATGAGATAGTGATGTTTCTCCAAAGTCATTGCCACCAAGCTGCTAGAGCTTCGTGATGAACTATAACATATCAGGGATAGATATGATGATCCTTGAAGTATTCGCAATGTTTGACACCGCGAAAGTAGAAGTCAAGTAGGAGCATCTATTGTTGATGGTTAGTAAAACCACTAGTTTCAAAAGGGGCAAGGGAAAGAAGAGATACTTCATGAGACGGCAAATCAGCTGCTGCTCTAGTGAAGAAACCCAAGGTTGAATCCAAACCCAAGACTAAGTGCTTCTGTAATAAGGGGAACAGCCACTGGAGCAGAATTACCCTAGATACTTGGTAGATGAGAAGGCTGGCAAGGTCGATAGAAGTATATTGGATATACATTATGTTAATGTGTACTTTACTAGTACTCCTAGTAGCACCAGGGTATTAGATACCGGTTCGGTTGCTAAGTGTTAGTAAGTTGAAATAAAAGCTACGGAATAAGCGGAGACTAGCTAAAGGTGAGCTGACGATATGTGTTGGAAGTGTTTCCAAGGTTGATGTGATCAAGCATCGCACGCTCCCTCTACCATCGAGATTGGTGTTAAACCTAAATAATTGTTATTTGGTGTTTGCGTTGAGCATAGACATGATTGGATTATGTCTATCGCAACACGGTTATTCATTTAAGGAGAATAATGGTTACTATGTTTATTTGAATAATACCTTCAGTGGTCTTGCACCTAAAATGAATGGTTTATTGAATCTCGATCGTAGTGATACACATGTTCATGCCAAAAGATATAAGATAGTAATGATAGTACCACCTACTTGTGGCACTGCCATATAAGTCATATTGGTATAAAACGCATGAAGAAGCTCCATGTTGATGGATCTTTGGACTCACTCGTTTTTGAAAAGTTTGAGACATGCGAACCATGTCTATTGGTGTATATGCATGAAGAAACTCCATGCAAATGGACCGTTTGGACTCACTTGATTTTGAATCACTTGAGACATGCAAATCATACCACATGGGCAAGATGACCGAAAGCCTTGTTTTCAGTAAAATGGAACAAGAAAGCAACTTGTTGGAAGTAATACATTTTGATGTGTGCAGTCCAATGAGTGCTGAGGAACGCAATGGATATCGTTATGTTCTTACTTCACGGATGATTTGAGTAGATACTGAGTATATTTACTTGATGAAACACAAGTCTGAATTATTGAATGGTTCAAGTATATTTAGAGTGAAGTTGAAGATCATCGTGACAAGAGGATAAAATGTCTATGATATGATCATAGAGATGAGTATCAGAGTTACGAGCTTTGGCACACAATTAAGACATTGTTGAAATTGTTTCACAATTAATACCGCCTGTAACACCATAGTGTGATGGTGTGTCCGAACATCACAGTTGCACCCTATTGGATATGGTGTGTACGATGATGTCTCTTATCGAATTACCACTATCGTTCATGGGTTAGGCATTAGAGACAACCGCACTCACTTTAATAGGGCACCACGTAATTCCGTTGAGACAACACCGTTTGAACTATGGTTTGGAGAAACCTAAGTTGTTGTTTCTTAAAAGTTTGGGGCTGCGACGCTTATGTGAAAAAGTTTCAGGTTGATAAGCTCGAACCCAAAGCGGATAGGATGCATCTTCATACGACACCAAAAATAGTTGGGTATACCTCCTAATTCAGATCCGAAAGCAATCGGGATTGTTTCTTCAATCGGGTCCTTTCTCGAGGAAAAGTTTGTCTCAGAAAGTTGAGTGGGAGCATGGTGGAGACTTGATGAGGTTATTGAACCGTCACTTCAACTAGTGTGTAGCAGGACACATGAAGTTGTTCCTGTGGCGCCCACAATAATTGAAGTAGAAGCTTATGATAGTGATCATGAAGTTTCGGATCAAGTCACTACCATACCTCGTAGGGTGACAAGGATGCGTACTACTTCAGAGTGGTACAGTAATCCTGTCTTGAAGGTCATATTGCTAGACAACAATGAACCTGCGAGCTATGGAGAAACGTTGGTGGGCCCATATTCCGACAAATGGTTAGAAGCCATGAAATCTGAGATAGGATCCATGTATCAGAACAAAGAATAGACTTTGGTGGACTTTCCCGATGATCGGCAAGCCATTGAGATAAATGGATCTTTAAGAAGAAGACAGACGTGGACGGTAATGTCACCTTCTATGAAGCTCGACTTGTGGCAAAGAGTTTTTTCACAAGTTCAAGGAGTTGACTACGATGATATTTTCTCATCCGTAGCGATGCTTAAGTCCATCGAAATCATGTTAGCATGAGCTGCATTTATGAAATCTGGCAGATGGATGTCAAAACGAGTTTCCTTACTAGTTTTCCTAAGGAAAGGTTGTATGTGATACAATCAGAAAAGTTTTGTCGATCCTAAGGATGCTAAAAGGTATGCTAGCTCCAGCGATCCTTCCATGGACTAGAGCAGGCATCTCGGAGTCAGAATATACACTTTGATGAGATGATCAAAGATTTTGGGTTTATACAAAGTTTATGAGAAACTTGTATTTCCAAAGAAGTGAGTGGGAGCACTATAGAATTTCTGATGAGTATATGTTGTTGACATATTGTGGATCAGAAATGATGTAGAATTTATTGAAAGCATATAGGGTTGTTTGAAAAGTGTTTTTCAATAGAAAACCTGGATTAAGCTGCTTGAACATTGAGCATCAAGATCTATGAGGATAGATCAAAAATGCTTAATGGTACTTTCAAATGAGCACGCACCTTGACATGATCTTAAAGGTGTTCAAGATGGATCAGTCAAAGACGGAGTTCTTGCCTGAGTTGTAAGGTATGAAGTTAAGACTTAAAGCTCGACCATGGCAGAAGAAAGAGGAAGGACGAAGGTCGTCCCCTATGCTTTTGTCATAGGCTCTATATGGTATGCCATGCTGAGTACCGCACCTAATGTGTGCCTTCCACATGTCTGGCAAGAGGGTACAAAGGTGATCAAGGAGTGGATCACCGGACAGCGGTCAAAATTGTCCTTGGAGTAATAAGGACATGCTTCTCGATTATGGAGGTGGTAAAGAGTTCGGCGTAAAGGGTTACGTCGATGCAAGCTTTAACACCTATCAGAATGACTCTGAGTAGCAAACCAGATACGTATAGTGGAGCAACCATTTGGAATAGCTAGCTCCAAGTGGAGCGTGGAAGCAGCATTTACAATATGACCTAGAGATTTGCAAAGTACATGCGGATCTGAATGTTGCAGAACTGTTTACTAAAACCTCTCTCACAAGCAAAACATGATCAAACCCCAAAACTCATTGAGTCTTAATCGCATGATGATGTGAACAAGTTTAGTGACACTAGTAAACTCTTTGGATGTTGGTTACATGGCGATTTGACCTGTGACTGTTAATCACATGGCGATGTGAACTAGATTATTCACTCTAGTGCAAGTGGGAGACTGTTGGAAATATGCCCTAGAGGCAATAACAAATTAGTTATTATTATATTTCCTTGTTCATGATAATCGTTTATTATCCATGCTATAATTGTATTGATAGGAAACTTAGATACATGTGTGGATACATAGACAACACTATGTCCCTAGTAAGCCTCTAGTTGACTAGCTCGTTGATCAATAGATGGTTACAGTTTCCTGACCATGGACATTGGATGTTGTTGATAACGGGATCACATAATTAGGAGAATGATGTGATGGACAAGACCCAAATCTAAGCCTAGCACAAAGATCGTGTAGTTCATATGCTAAAGCTTTTCTAATGTCAAGTATCATTTCCTTAGACCATGAGATTGTGCAACTCCCGGATACCGTAGGAATGCTTTGGGTGTACCAAACGTCACAACATAACTGGGTGGCTATAAAGGTGCACTACGGGTATCTCCAAAAGTGTCTGTTGGGTTGGCACAAATCGAGACTGGGATTTGTCACTCTGTGTGACGGAGAGGTATCCCTGGGCCCACTCGGTAGGACATCATCATAATGTGCACAATGTGACCAAGGGGTTGATCACGGGATGATGTGTTATGGAACGAGTAAAGAGACTTGCCAATAACGAGATTGAACAAGGTATCGGCATACCGACGATCGAATCTCAGGCAAGTATAATACCGCTAGACAAAGGGAATTGTATACGGGATTGCTTGAATCCTTGACGTCGTGGTTCATCCGATGAGATCATCATGGAACATGTGGGGGCCAACATGGGTATCGAGATCCCGCTGTTGGTTATTGGCCAGAGAGTTGTCTCGGTCATGTCTGCATGATTCCCGAACCAGTAGGGTCTACACACTTAAGGTTCGGTGACGCTAGAGTTGTTATGGGAATTAGTGTGCAGTTACCGAATGTTGTTCGGAGTCCCGGATGAGATCCCGGACGTCACTAGGAGTGCTGGAATGGTCCGGAGGTAAAGATTTATATATGGGAAGACCTATTTTGGCCACCGGAAAATGTTCGGGATTTTTCGGTATTGTACCGGGAAGGTTCTAGAAGGTTCCGGAGTGGGGCCCACCTGCATGGGGGGACCCACATGAACGTGGGTAGTGGGGGCAAGGCCCCACACCCCTGGTCAAGGTGCACCAAGATCCCCCCTTAGAAGGAATAAGATCATATCCCGAAGGGATAAGATCAAGATCCCTAAAAAAGGGGGATAACAATCGGTGGGGAAGGAAATGATGGGATTTCTTTCCTCCCACCTTTGCCAACGACCCAATTGACTTGGAGGGCAACAAACCAGCCCCCTCCACCCCTATATATAGTGGGGAGGCGCATGGGAGCTTCACCCTTGCCCCTGGCGCAGCCCTCTCCCTCCCCAACACCTCCTCCTCCTCCGTAGTGCTTGGCGAAGCTCTGCCGGAGAACTGCAAGCTCCACCACCACGCCGTCGTGATGCCGGAGCTCTCCCTAAACTTCTCCTCTACCCTTGCTGGATCAAGAAGGAGGAGACGTCCCCGGGCTGTACGTGTGTTGAACGCGGAGGCGCCGTCCGTTCGGCGCTAGATCGGATCTTCCGCGATTTGAATCGCCGCGAGTACGACTCCATCAACCACGTTCTTGTAACGCTTCCGCTTAGCGATCTTCAAGTGTATGAAGATCCACTTCCCTCTCTCTCGTTGCTAGTATCTCCATAGATTGATCTTGGTGATGCGTAGAAAATTTTGATTTCTGCTACGTTCCCCAACAGGTTCACCTCGCCGAGGCCATCATCGACCCCTACTACAAAGACATGAAGGATTCTTGCAACAACGACAAGTGTGCCTGGAACTCGGCCTAGATGAAGAAACTCGACAAAGATCACGTCGTGTATGCGGCCAAGGAGGCGTACACGTGCTACGACATGTACAGGTGGAACTTTGACATGAGGAAGTGCCTCCTTCCCCAAAATAGCGAGTGGTCGAGCCGAGCAATGGCAAGCGTCGTCGCAACATGAAGTATATGATTGGATCATCCTTTCTCCTAGTTTAGTATGCATGTAATTGCTTACTTTGGTATGTGAAAATGTTATCTGTGTTGTCACTTGTCTAATTGTATGCTTAATTTGGTTATGCAATGCTGTCTTTTTAAGTATATTTGTTGATGCTCTGTAGACACAACAAATCAAATCGCACACGGACTAAACAAGGGAACCCATCGGTGATGATTTCATCAATCATTGACAATTGTATACCAGCAATGGTTTGCTCGCAACACACACGGCTTGTTAACAAGAATCGTCTGTGTTGTTATCGGCCTTCCCACACATTTCTGATTACAGACCTGTTTGCCGCGTATCACACACATCTTGTTAAGTTGAACCGCTTCTGCTCTCTTGGCTCAACACAAACAGTTCATCCGACTGAACTGTATGCCGTATATCGCACACACCTTTATCTAGCTTCCCATTTCTGTTGTTCCGCCTCATCACAAACAGTTCATCCGAGGGAACCGTATGTTGTGTATCGCACACGCCTTCATCTGGCTACCCATTTCTTTTGTTCCTCCTCATCGCAAACAGTTAGTTGAACTGAACCGCATGCCTTGCATCGCACACGGAACCAAGATCTGAATCGTGTTTGATGCATACAACATCACAAATGTTTTGGACATTTTTCATGGTTCTCTGACACCACCGTTGGTGATTATTGCATCGCACATAATTTCTCGAAGGGTCTCTGATCGTAGTGTCCCGTTAGCAGCAGTGTCAGTATCGTAGTCTACCAGAGAGAAGAGGGGGAAGAAATAATGAATACAATGCAAATAGATGCATGCCGATGCATGATATGACATATAACGGTGCTAGGAGTGCCCTAACACGGTAGTAAGCGATGCTGGCGAAAGGGGGAAACATCAAGGAAAGTATTCTCGGTGTTTGACATTTTTGGACAAGGGAACCGGAGGTGGATTGTTGCATGCTCGCTATGCTAGGGACGTGTGGTGAATGAATGGACTATGTATATAGAATCGTCTCATCGTTCCAAGCAACTTTCATGTACAAAGTATTTTCATCCGAGCTACGGATTATTTTATATTTATTTTTAAAGTTATATTTCATTTTTAGAATTAACAGAATTAATTTAATTGTAAAATGCAATTATGACGTCAGCATGATGTCAGGGTGATGTCAGCAGTCAAACAGTCAGTTGACTTACTAAAACTAACATGTGGGTCCTACTCTCATTGCATGTTAACTAACTAACCAAGTTAATTTGTTTAATTAACAAATTAATTAAGTTAAGTTAAATAAGTTAACTAATTTAGTTAATAAATTAATTTAATTATTGATTATTTTCTTTTACTTTAATTTTTTTTGTTCTTTCTAAAATCGTTCTGGGCGTGGGACCATATGTCATAGGCACTAGGGGGCCTAATGGGCGTGGGCACCATCCGTGGTCGCTAGCGACTGGACCCGGGGGCGGGCCGGCGGCATGGCACACGATCGGCTGGAGCAGCAAGCCCGAAGGCCGAGGCGGCAGCCGGAGGTGGCCTGCGGCGGCGGTGGCACTAGGTCGCGGCCTGGTGGGAGCGGCGGCCAGGCGGGGATGCGGCCGATCAAGGGGAAAGCTGGGGCCAGAGCGGGAAGCAATGGCTGCCGTGCAGCTAGAGAGAAGCAACAAAGGTGGCAAGTGGTAGCAGCGGTGGCTGCAGTAGGCGGCGACGGGCACAGATATTGGTAGAAGCGAGGCGAGGTGAGGGTAGAGGCGGGCGCAGCTGCAACAGAAACAGCACCACGCAGTAGCGGCCACAGTGCGGGTGGGGTTGCGTGGGCGCACATGGTGCTGCAGGAGCAAGGACACGGCACGGGGCGCACACATGCGGTGGCCGCGGGCGAAGTGATGCAGAGCAGCAGAAGCCGGTGCGGGAGCGAGGCGAGCGGTGTTTTTGTTGATGTTTTAATCACTTGAGGGTATTTAATTATTTTATAAAGATGTTGTTTCTGCACCAATATTATCCATGATTTATTTGTCACATTAGAACATTTTAGTTCTGACTTTTGAGAACTTTAATTGTTTGACTTGATTTTGAATTGGTTTTGAACTAACGCGAGATTAGCAACAATAATTGAGGTGACATGGCATCATTAGCATGGAATTACTGTAGCTTAACTATCCAGGCGTCACAATTCTCCTCCACTACCAGAAATCTCGTCCCGATATTTAAAAGGTAGAGTAAGAGGAAAATTCAGTATCCGTAGTTCTAACGGATCTTCTCGGTCTTGGTTGCGCTTCCTGAAGAGGTTGATCCATTACATTGTTGTCTTCATTCTCTGCTCCAGTTCATCATGATGAAGCCGGCATCCTATCTTCAGGATGTCCATCGTACTTACGACCGAATAAGGGGGGTATTCCGGGAGAACGGACCTTTGCAAGGTTGACTACCTGGTAGCTAACATCGGGGAAGGTGGTGGAAAGTAACTCTCTAACTGAAACTTAAGAAAATATCAACAGCAAAGTAAGAAGGTGCCATGAGAAGTTTCAAGCGGGTAGGCAATCGTTCGATGCCTGAAACAAAGTGTGAAAGGGGTCTAGAGCAACGAGAATAAGTATTGCGTCTGATAAAAGAATTGATTATCTCTCGGAAGGTGGCTCGTGGATTACATACGAGGCCACGTGTGAGGAATAACTTTGGAAATAGGGGGTGTACAGGAGATTTAGGTTTCGATCCTGTGGAATTGTGGGTTATGGACCCACCATGTTGGTTAAAAGTTGGGAGGACGCTAACATCTTGCATGGTCATGTCAGCAAGGCAGGTCAGAGGATAGCCTATCAGTTATGTTGGCAACAATCATTGGTACCAAAGGGGAGGGACGAAGAGAACCATTTTCCTGCTCATTGAAATGAGGCGGACCTTTAGGCAAAGTTCTCATCCATCGGTGGTTACCGGAACGTCATCAACAGTAGTAACAGGGTCTTACTGTCAAAGTTGCACATTGAGGTGCTTACATAAGCAGGGAATTATCACTGCTCGAATAAGTCAGATTACAGGGAAGGTTAAACAAAACAATAGAAGGGAAAATTTGATTAGTATATTAATCAGACCAAGGTAAAGGAAAATGCGTTTATACCCGAGTATCAAGGGCATGATATCCATGACAAGATAGAAAGTAGAAACCACTTAGGTAAGGGGAAAGAAATTTCATGACATTACCCATACAACGGTGTCTGGATAACTTATAAAGAAAATTTAGCATTGTGCTTCAAATGTTCTTATTGTTGATCAGAGTACCACATACATGCTTCAAGATGGCATTGGCATGGTCTTCAAGCAAAGGTTAGACTTTGGATGCACAAAGGATCCATCATGAACAACTTATAGAATAAGTCTTACAATTTCAGCAAGGAAAATATGAGAATGTGGCCGATGGGCTCAGCAACAATTCTTCGAGATTTCCACAAACACGGATGTCATACTTATGTGAATAAGGTGATAGCATTTGGCATACCAAGGTGTGAAATGGAGTATGTTCGGGGAGAAAAACATTGGTTAAAAAGTGCAACTGGAAATATGGACTAAGTAGCATGATCGATGTTAGAATGGCGATTCAAAACCAATAGACTAAGAGTGAAATTATCGCCCGTTGGCTCCAAAGCAATATGGTTGCTAGAAGTTTTTGAATTTCACACATCATAGTTTATTTGTCTATCCCGGTTAGAACAACATGGAGACCAAGAAATGAATGGAGATGGTGATAAGTATTACTATATCAAGAATTCTTAAGAGGTGGTGAAATTCTAACAACATTCTTGACATAAAAGATGGTAATACTCCGAGGTAGAACATAACATAAGTTGGATAGCAAGGAGCTCAAGGCACAACACGAAACAAGAACAAGTTTTGTGTTGGAGGGAAAGCAAGAATGTTGTCGATGATAACACAAATCCTCGAGGGGCAAGGATGGTATTCCCCATCATGAATTAGATTGATAATATAGAAGTGCTCAGAATGTTGATGATGATCACGACACATTTGTCGAGAGGTTTCATGAAGATGTAATCGATCATCGACGACATAAGGTAAAAGGACTGATGCAGCAAAAGATTATTGGAACCATAGGTATGACACAAACTCAAAATCAAGTATGTTGTTCGAGTGAAACGATAAGATGAGTAAATTGATGTAATCTTAGCTCATTGTCGAAATTTGTTCTCCGGGAAGACCAGGTAGCATAGTTAAAATTTATCACGATAATGGTATATAGCCAAACCGGCTAGGGATTGCGTGATGGAGTATTAAACTCGTAAGTAACAAAAAATTACTGAAGAGTTATTGAGTTGGAGCGCGAAATCGATTCACTTATCAATGTTCTAGAGTGATCAATAACTCAGAACCCAGGGGAAAATTGGAATCAGCAAGAATAATAGTTGATGAAGAACTCATAAGAAGTTATGTAGTTCTGTGACATCCTCGAGATACCAGAGGGTATACTCGAAGATAGAGCAGAATAGAGGTTGGATAGGTGTATTGTTCTACAGAAGACAAGTACTTCAACTTGTCCAATAAAAGGAATCAAAGAAGAAAAATCATGGTGGGAACCACGGTTTTAGATGACCAAAGATAGTTACGAGATGAACTTATAACAAAGGGGTAATTAGTTTTACGAGAAGCTTTCATGATAAAATATGTGTCGTGTCCATGGGCATGAACACAAAGTTAAAGGTCGATTCCCACTTCTCCACTGCATGACCATGCATTCACTACTCAAAAAAATATTTTGAGTATGTAAACCTAGCTAGTGAATTACCATGGGAGTATGAACCTTGAAAAACTTTTGAGTTCACATAGATTATGGAAGCCATAGATTCAACCCATTGGGGCATCTTAGAAACATATACCACAAGCTTCAAGAGTAAGTATCACCAGCCCGAAAGCAGAGCATGGCTGGCCAAATGAGAGGATAGGATTTACCAATGGCATTATGTATCAAGGAAAGAACTCCAGGTTTTGAGAATATGCAAGAACGGTCGGATAATAATCCACCAAAGGATCTAGCAGACTACAAAGGATATAATGTGAATAACGGTACTCAACCAGAAGAAGAAAGAATGCAAGGGATCAGATTATAGAAACAACTGACTAATTAAAAGCTCACATGTAAAGGAATTATGATTTCCAAATCAAAGGATCAGAAGCAAACGCTCTGGTTAAGGATGGATAAGTTGAGTAAGCTTAGCGGTAAAATCGACGACAATTTGATTGGTCGAGATCCAGCTCATATTTAAAATGACGTCTGAGCCGAATGGATGAATTCTAGGATACGATTGAACATTCGAGCATTCGCATTATATTGAATCAATGGACTCAAAATGATAGTGACGAAGGATGCAAATAAGATTACTATACTTATATGATTAACCATAATGCAAGCAAGCAATAATTTCAAGAGCAATAAGCTACTAAGGATTTTAGGAAGGTCGAATATTATTTCGAAGATCTTAGTGAAACACATGAACAACTGGGGATGAGCGGATACTCGGTAAGTGCGAGGAATTATCCGTAGGGGTATTCATGTGGTAACGAACCGCAAGGCAGTAGGCACAAAGTATTCTTCGAACAGTAGAGAGAATTTCGGGGTATCTTGTAATAACAAGACCAATGGGATTGAAATGGCAAGCGTATGTAGTTATTCATAATGATATAAGAGTGGTAGGGAATTTGCAAAGCCAGTGGGCACAAGTGTCTCTAGAGAACATCAGAGATTATTTTCAGAATCTTCTGGTGCACCGAGCAATCATCTGGAGTGAGGGGCTCTCCGAGAGGAGGTAGTAACGAGAACCTAGAGTTATAATTAGTAAAATCATTTAACCCGAATAGAAAAGACATTAGAATCCTAGAGTATAGGTCGAGGAGTAAAAGTTCCTAATACCACCCAATGGTGATGTGGGCCCGTAAGCCACACATCCATGTTAGTAAAAGTTTCACAATGACTAGACTCGACTTCGGCAAAGGAGTTTGGAAGGGGGATTCCTTAGGTAGTCAGCTCTGGTACCAAATTGTGACGCCCCCGATTCAATCGTACACTAATCATGCACGCAAACGTGTACGATCAAGATCAAGGACTCACGGGAAGATATCACAACACGACTCTAAAAATAATTAAGTCATACAAGCATCAAAATACAAGCCAGGGGCCTCGAGGGCTCGAATATAAGTGCTCGATCATAGACGAGTCTGCGGAAGCAACAATATATGAGTACAAACATAAAGCTAAACAACGTGCCATAAGATGGCTAGCACAAACTGGGATACAGATCTAAAGAGGCACATGCCTCCTGCCTGGGATCCTCCTAAACTACTCCTCATCGGCGGTGGCAGCCTGCACGTAGTAGTAGGCAACCTAGGTGTAGTAGGAGCCATCGAAGGTGGCATCTGGCTCCTGGGCTCCAACATATGGTTGCAACGTCCGAGAAGAAATGAAAAGGGGGGGGGGAAGAGGGAGCAAAGCAACCATGAGTACTCATCCAAAGTACTCGCAAGCAAGGATCTACACTACATATGCATTGGTATCTGTATAAATGGGTAATATCTATGGGCTAAACTGCAGAATGCCAGAATAAGAGGGGGATAGCTAGTCCTAGCGAAGACTACACTTCTGGCAGCCTCCATCTTGAAGCATATAGAAGAGAGTAGTTGGTACGTTCAACAAGCATCATCACATAGCATAATCCTACCCGGCGATCCTCCCCTCGTCGCCCTGTGGGAAAGTGATCACCGGGTTGTATCTGGCACTTGAAAGGGTGTGTTTTATTAAGTATCCGATTCTAGTTTTCATAAGGTCAAAGTACAACTTTGGGTCATCCTTTTACCGAGGGACACGACTATTCGAATAGATAAACTTCCTTGCAGGGGTGCACCACATTACCCAACATGCTCGATCCCTCTGGCCAGACACACTTTCCTGGGTCATGCCCGTCCTCGGAAGATCAACACATCGCAGCCCTACATAGGAACAACAGAGAGGTCAGCACGCCGGTCTAAATCCTAAGAGCGCAGGGGGCTGGGCCCATTGCACACCTGCACATGGCGTACGTGGCCGGTAAGCACACCTAGCAACCTCCATTACAAAGGAAGTTGTGTTACGCGGTCCAACCCAGCGCGCGCCGCTCAGTCGCTGACATCAAGAAGTCTTCGGCTGATACCATGACGTCGAGTGCCCATAACTGTTCCCGCATAGTTGGTTAGTGTGTATAGGCCAGTGGCGATACTCAGATCAAATACCAAGATCTCGTTAGGCGTGTTATTTTGAAGTAACCGCGGACGCCGACCAGGGGCCAAGCCCACCTCTCACCTAGGTGGTCTCAACCTGCCCTATCGCTCTGCCGCAAAGATCCACCCAGAGGGCCTTCGGGACAAATGTCCTTTCAGCCCCCAATCCTTGAATAACTCGCGGGTACTCTACGACCTGAACCGACTTAGTCACCACATGTATCATATATTATATGTATGTAAGTATATACCCATGATCACCTCCCGAGTGATCATGGCCCAGTAGTATAGCATGGCAGACGGACAAGGATATAGGGCCACTGATGATAAATTAGCATCCTATACTAAGCATTTAGGATTGCAGGTAAGGCTAACAACTGTAGCATCAATGACAGGATATGCAGCAGAATAGGATTAACCAAAAGCAGTAATGTCACGCCCAATATGCGGCCCTATCCTAAAGGAACTCGAAGGTCCCACCAAGGATAGAAGCGCACATTAGAGACGCTTTTGCAAGGTGGATATCATTACATCGAATCATTACATAATAGTTGGGGATACATACAAGAGACATACAATGCCACACGAATACAACAACATTATAGATAAGAGCATCATTCGACTACGGATGAACCACAAATAGAAACTCAAACGACATCCACCCTGCTAGCCCAGGCTGCCGACCAGAAACCTATCCCCTGAACGACGAAGCAGAAGAAGAACTCAAAACAAGCAAGCATCGCTCTCGCGTCATGATCATCGCATAACCTGAACCTGCAACTGTTGTTGTAGTAATCTGTGAGCCACGAGGACTTAGCAATACCATTACCATGCATATCAAGACTAGCAAATCTTAATGGGAATGGAATGGATAAGTGGTGAGGTTGCAGCAGCGACTATGCATATATGGTGGCTAACATACGCAAATAAGAGCGAGAAGAGAAGCAACACAACGGTCGAGAAGCTATAAGTGATCAAGGGGTGATCCTGAAACTACTTACGTTCATACATAACCCAAAACCGTGTTCACTTCCCGGACTCCGCCAAAAAGATACCATCACGGCTACACATGCGGTTGATGCGTTTTAATTAAGTCAAGTGTAAGTTCTCTACAACCGGACATTAACAAATTCCCATCTGCCACATGACCGCGGGCACGGCTTTCGAATGTTTATACCCTATAGGGGTGTCCCAACTTAGCCCATTATAAGCTCTCATGACCAATGAAGGATATTCCTTCTCCCAGGAAGACCCGATCAGCCTCGGAATCCCGGTTATAAGACATTTCGGCAATGGTAAAACAAGACCAGCAAGACCGCTCGGATGTGGCGACAAATCCCGATAGGAGCTGCACATATCTCGTTCTCAGGGGACACCGGATGAACACTACGTACAGCTAAAACCAACCCTCAAGTTTCCATGAGGCGGTGCTACAAGTGGCTCAAGTTCGGACCAACACTTAGAGAAGCAATGGCCCGGGGGGGGGGGTTAAAAAAAGATGACCCTCGGGTTAATTAGTCCCAAGGGAAAGGTTATAGGTTGTTAGGCAAATGTAAAACCAAGGTTGGGCCTTGCTGCAGGAGTTTTATTCACGGCGAACTGTCAAGGGGTTCCCATACACCCGACCGCATAAGGAACGCAAAATCAAGGAACATAACACCGGTATGACGGAAACTAAGGCGGCAAGAGTGGAAAAAACACCAGGTATAAGGCCGAGCCTTCCACCGTTTACCAAGTATATAGATGCATTAATTAAATAAGAGATATTGTGATATCCCAATATAATCCTGTTCCAACATGGAGCAATCTTCAACTTCACCTGCAACTAACAACACTATAAGAGGGGCTGAGCAAAGCGGTAACATAGCCAAACAACGGTTTGATGGGAAGGGTGAAAAGGTTAGCGGTTGCCATGGCAATTTGGTAAGCTTGATAAACAAGTGATAGGTAGCGCAACATAGCGATAGAACGAAGCAACTAGCATAGCAATGATAGTAGTGAGTTCTAGGGTAATGGTCATCTTGCCTGAAATCCCACTAGGAAGAAGAACGAGTTCATGAAGAAGACGAACGAACGAAGATGAATCAAGCGTAGTCGAACGAATCCTCACGGTCGCAAGGAAACAACAACTATCGAGAAGAAGCACAACCGGAAAGAAGCAAACCACATGGTAAACACACAAAACATGATGCATGACAAGTCTATATGATGCTACTCATGGCAAGAGATGAGGCATACAAGAGCAACACATCAAAGCAAGTTTAAATGCGGCCGGAAACAACATATAACAAATCTAGTAAGTCCTCAAATGCAAATTTCGAAATTGGTCCAGAACTAAATAAAACTTATGTTCAAGTTATTAAAAAACAAGTTAATATGCACCAAGATGATCTACACGAAATTCTAGTCAAGTTACATATAAAGTTCATTTAATTCGAAGCTACGACCTAGAAGATATGAGCAAAACAAGTTAAACATGGCATTGATTCAAAATGCATTCAAACATCAAGCAACACTATCAAAACATGGATGCAAATCTAAGCAAGTTTCATATAGAGCATGCTCAAAACGGAGCAACGTTTCAACACATACACTCCAAACAAGTTATAACAACAATCTGCCCAAAACATCAAGTAGGCACTTTGCAAATATCCAAACAACATGCTACATGAATCTTATGAGCACATACCTGACATGTACTTCATGTACAGATAACACGCTTCAAATATCATTAAAGTTTCAGGTTCATAGGCATGAATATTAAACCAATATGATCAATGCAAAATGCAACTTAATAACATAGCAGCATATGCATGAGGAGAGTTAATATGATGGCAACTTGAGAGAAAGAAAGAGACAATCTACAGCAAGTAAACATAGCAACCAAGGGCATGGCATAAAAGTACACATAACAAAGAGAAAATAACATCCTGGCATCCTAAACATATAGCTCATGGATTAGTGGGAACCAACATGACATGATTGAATGTTGAAACAGTTATAGCAAGTGTAAAACAGCAACATTATGATAGCATGTGCACAAGCACGAAACAGAGGCATATGATCTCCAAAATTAGCAACCATGGCACATGAACAAATTACTCGTAGCATACTACAATTCATGTAACTGGAGCATCTCCAGAAGAGGCATGCATCACTCAATAACAAGCTCACAACAATGCATCATGAAGTTAACAGAAATCTGGAACATTATATAAGCATGTTCATGGCAATCAAAACATATGCTAAAGGACATATATAAGGCGTCAAGAGGCATGGCAAGATAGAAAATAGAATACAAAACAAAACATCTCAACTAAGCATCTCCATATTATGCATGTATTAATTGGTAGAATCAATCAAACATGGCAACATGATATAGCAGTTTCAGCATTGACAGAAAGTTAACAGCAAGTGGCCCAATTCACAAGCTTTATGCACTCACTACAGGGCATATAAAAATACATGGACTGCACCCCTCTAAACATGGCATAAAAATTCTCATAAAACATGTAGACATCATGCTTATAAGATGCACACACAAAATGCAACAAAAATGACAAATCAGCAAGTTACAACAGTTTTCAGTAGTTAACAGCAACATGCACTTCTGCAACAGGGTTTAAGATATCAAGATGCACCCTAACATGAACGCAAAGAACACCAACGTGTTGAGCATGAAGAGTAGAACATGTGCATATAAAGATCATTATAATAGCATAAGCATGGACAAGGTAGTAGCACTCACAAGTTGCACAAATGATGTTAAGAAATAGCAGATTACAGCAGTTCATATTACTTAGCAGTTTTGCAACGAAGATTAGGACGTCAATATGAACATTAACATGCATGCAAACTAGACCTTCATGAAGAGCACTCCGAGATGAACATTTGGACACATCGTGCGTGCAAAACGGAGCACCGAGCATCAAGTTATGGCATGTCAAACATATGCACATGATGTTGAAAATCTGGGACGGGCATATTTCTGAAAAAAAAACATGTGAGCACAAAATAACTAAAAAACGCACGGGCGCCGTTTAGCCGGGGATGGGCTGCTCATCTAGCAGGCCTTGGCCTGGGTAGGGGAGGCAGGCCGGCTTGGGCCGACTGGCGCGCTGAGCTGGGCCTTGGACGAGGCCGGGCCCACGAGGCCGAGGTCAATGCGGGGCGGAGGCAGGCGAGGCGACCGGATCAGGCTCCTCCTGATCCGCTGCGGCGGCACGTGGCGACGAATGCCGGAGGACGGCCGACGGCAAGGGAGGCGATCGGCGACGGGCACGGGGAAGGATGGCGGGGCGCGGAATCCGGCGGCGGGGCTCGGGGCAAACGCGGGGAAGCTGCGTCGGGCAGCTCTGGCGCGGCGGGCACGCGGCGGCGCTAGCAAGGGTCGGCGGAGGAGCTGGAGGTCTGGTGCAGGGTCCGGTGCGGCGGCGAGCATCGTGCGATGGCGGGGCGCGAGCGAACGGGCGGCGACGCGCGATGGGCTTCAGGGGCCCCGCATGGGCCTGGCGGGCCGGCGGCGACGCGCGGTGGTCGGGGCCACATGGCGCACCCTGGATGGCTGCGGGCAGCGGCACTGTTCCATCCGGCAGGAATGGACATGTCCGGCGGCGTGAAGGATGAAGGAGGCTAGGGTTTGCCCGAAATTTCGGTGGGGGAGGCTTATTTATAGGTAGAGGGAGCTAGGAGAGAACAAGTAAGGTGCGGTTTTCGCCCACACGATCGTGATCGAACGGCGGAGACCATGGAGGGGAATTAGATGGGCTAGGTGGGATGTGTGAAGAGGAGCTGGGCTGCAAAGAGAAGGGGGTTTTGGTTAAATCGGTTAACCGTTGGGGCATCAAACGACCTCCAAATGGAACGAAATTTGACAGGCGGTCTACCGGTGATATACCAAGGCCACTTGGCAAATCTCGGGCCATTCCGAGAATGTTTTTCAGCGGCTCACAAAACAAGGTCTGAGAGGGGTGACGGGTGCATGCGAGTGTGTCTGGGCTCAGAACGGCAACATAGAGAACCGGGGGAACCCGAACGGATGCAAGTTTTGAAAAACATGTATATGATGACATGGCAAAATGCAACACGCAAGCAAAAGACATGGCAACAATGACGAATAACTTGAAGACACATGTTGCATCGGATTCAGGGCGTTACAACTCTCCTCCACTAACAAGAAATCTTGTCCCGAGATCTTAGGAACGAGATGGAAGAGAAGAGGAAGAGGTGAAGTAAGAACGCCATAGAGTAAAAGAATAGAGTCGAGAGCACTCGGGTAGAACAGATGAATGGCGAATATGACGAGAATGAAAAACTCAAGAAACAAGATAGACTCTGAAACCACTCCGGTTAGAACAAGATAGAAAAGGAATAAGAATGAAAGAATTTGGGCAACACTCCGGCTGAAAATGGAAGGAATAGAACATGAATTTCAGAAGATGGGATGGCACTTGATGAGATGAACAACGCAATGCCTCTGGAAGAATAGAAAGAATGGAATGAAAAGAACTTAGAAGGAAGGGTTGAATGGAGTTGTTGAGAAAATCAACAACGAAAGAATAAGCTTGTTGTGAACCTATGGAAAAACATCTCAAAACTTGAGGTGAAAATCTACCACAAGCAAGTGTCTGAATAGCTGAGAAGAATGAAGAAAAGCAAAACTCCACTTCAGAAGAAAATGAAGAATTATTTGCACTTCGAGAGGCGAGAAGAAAAGATACTTAACCTCCACCGACAAAATCTTTATTAACTCTTGAAGAATGAATTAAATCACGAAGAACCACCATGAAGAACTCCGGTGACAAAAGGATGATGAGATAGAAATGAAGGATGAAAGAATAAAGACTCAAGCCTTGCGGTGATTTACATGGGGGTTTCGACAAAATGGCCGATTAAAAATTCAAACTCCGGAAAAGAATAGATGAAAGCACTTCGAACCGCGAAATTATTCATCATGAACAAACTCTGAAGGAAGGGATTAATCACTTTGAGGAAATAAGAATAAGATTTATTGTATGTTTTTCCTTCATCAAATTAAATTGATGACAAGCAATGGATTTGGCATGAAATTTATTCTTATTGGAAAAAAGATTAAGGTAGCATAAAACTTGAGAAAGTCTTCATGAACCACCGGTAGGATTGGAAAGGACGAATAGATTGAATGATAATCAACGAAAAAGAATCTGAATGAACCACCATAAGAATTTGAAAATGACTGACGAAAGAGAATGAATCACCGGGAAGAATTGGAAGAACGAATATGCTTGAGGGGATTTAGATACAAGGGAACGGGAAGAACTCGAGCCGATTACAGAACATTTGAACGAAGCGCCGAGATAAATAGAGAACGATAACTGGAATGATGGCCTCCGGTGAAAAGAAATGGAAAAACAACTCCTGACATACTCCGGATGGTTAAGAAAAGAATATCTGACAAATGGAATAATTCGAGAGGATAATATGAAGCTAGAACCACGAATCTTCGAGAGAACGGCCAAGATTTAAGAGAAACCCTTCTTCAATCTTCAAATGACGACGAGGAACACCACGAAAATTACTGAGATACTCCGGTAAAATGAAAAGAAAAGAGGTTGAGCCACCAATGAAATGATTTGAAATCGATCTTGGAAAAGACATGTGACTGATGGGATCCATTCTTACGTCACACTTGAAAAGAATTTGAGAATAACTCTGGGAGAATTAGAAGAGTCAGGTAAGATCCTAGGAAAAGACCTGTGGGTTAGGGACCACTAAAAGAAAACACCGTTGAAAAGGATTGTTGAAGAGATAGATGATGCACCAGAACACTTAAAGTATTTGAATGAGGTGACAACCTCAAATTAATTCAAACACAGATGAATCTCCTAAGATGTCTTGAGCACTCCGGAAGGATAAAATAGCGAGAGGCGAATGAGCAGGGGAAACACTTGATCCAAGGAAAAGAATATGATCAACCGAAAAACTTGAATTGAGTCCACCGAAGAAGAAAAGGAGATGAAGAATGTCGAACAAGACGAGAATTCAACGGTTGAAATAATTGACGAAAGACTGAAGAAGCTCCGCATGAATGAAATTTATGGTCGAAAGAGACTCGGACTCTGGGAAGAAAAAGGGTGTGAGGGCGGGAAAACAAAGGCACCTGGAAGGGAGAACCGACGAATATCTTGAAGAGAAAACACCAGTTGAAAGAATGCAAAGGCTTCGCACGAGTAGGATGGATACTCGACTACGGACTCCGGCTCCAATATGAAAAGGGGTGGGCGGGTGGGAAAAAGAAAACAACTGAGGATTGAACTTGGCAAAGAAGAAGAGGCTCGAGTCAACTTGACGAGAAATGCACCGGATGAAAGGAGCTGAGAACCAACAATCAAAAAATCAACTGTGTGAACCTAAAGAAAGTTTGAAGGAGAAGAGGAGTAAGTCAAAACACCTACATCAAGATTCCTGACCAGAGCGACGAAGGGGCTGAGGAGTCAAAAGAATTCCTACTCTCCGGTATAACTAGACTCCAAAATCAGTTTTCTTCTAGACTCAACAACGGCCAACTACGATCAAACAAGGGGGCTCGTATGGTCGGTCGAGGCTCTGATACCAACTTGTCACGCCCAATATGCGGCCCTATCCTAAAGGAACTCGAAGGTCCCACCAAGTATAGAAGCGCATATTGGAGACCCTTTTGCAAGGTGGATATCATTACATCGAACCATTACATTATAGTTGGGGATACATACAAGAGACATACAATGCCACACGAATACAACAACATCATACATAAGAGCATCATCTGACTACGGACGAACCACAAACAGAAACTCAAACGGCATCCACCCTGCTAGCCTAGGCTGCTGACCAGGAACCTATCCCCTTAACGACGAAGCAGAAGAAGAACTCAAAACAAGCAAGCATCACTCTCGCGTCATGATCATCGCATAACCCGAACCTGCAACTGTTGTTGTAGTAATCTGTGAGCCACGAGGACTCAGCAATCCCATTACCATGGGTTTAAGACTAGCAAAGCTTAATGGGAATGGAAAGGATAAGTGGTGAGGTTGCAGCAGTGACTAAGCATATATGGTGGCTAACATACGCAAATAAGAGCGAGAATAGAAGCAACGCAACAGTCGAGATTCTATAAGTGATCAAGGGGTGATCCTGAAACTACTTACGTTCATACATAACCCAAAAACGTGTTCACTTCCCGGACTCCGCCGAAAAGAGACCATCACGGCTACACACGTGGTTGATGCGTTTTAATTAAGTCAAGTGTCAAGTTCTCTACAACTAGACATTAGCAAATTCTCATCTGCCACATAACTGCGGGTACGACTTTCGGAAGTTTATACCCTGCAGGGGTGTCCCAACTTAGCCCATTATAAGCTCTCATGACCAACGAAGGATATTCCTTCTCCCAGGAAGACCCGATCAGCCTCGGAATCCCGGTTACAAGACAATTCGGCAATGGTAAAACAGGACTAGCAAGGCCGCCTAGATGTGCCGACAAATCCCGATAGGAGCTACACATAACTCGTTCTTAGGGCACACCGGATGAACACTACGTACAGCTAAAACCAACCCTCAAGTTTCCCCGAGGTGGCGCTGCAAGTGGCTCTAATTCGGACCAACACTTAGAGAAGCACTGGCTCGGGGGAGTTTAAAATAAAGATGACCCTCGGGTTAATTAATCTCAAGGGAAAGGTTATAGGTTGTTAGGCAAATGTAAAACCAAGGTTGGGCCTTGCTGGAGGAGTTTTATTCAAGGCGAACTATCAAGGGGTTCCCATACACCCTGCCGCATAAGGAACGCAAAATCAAGGAACATAACACCGGTATGACGGAAACTAAGGTGGCAAGAGTGGAAAAAAACACCAGGTATAAGGCCGAGCCTTCCTCCCTTTATCAAGTATACAGATGCATTAATTAAATAAGAGATAATGTGATATCCCAACATAATCCTGTTCCAACATGGAGCTATCTTCAACTTCACCTACAACTAACAACACTATAAGAGGGACTGAGCAAAGCGGTAACATAGCCAAACAATGGTTTGCTACGAAGGGTGAAAATGATGGAGGCTGGCATGGTAATTTGGTATGCTTGATAAACAAGTGATAGGTAGCGCAGCATAGCGATAGAACAAAGCAACTAACATAGCAATGATAGTAGTGAGATTCCAGGGTAACGGTCATCTTGCCTGAAATACCTCTAGGAAGAAGAATGAGTCCATGAAGAAGATGAACGAACGAAGACGAACCAAACATAGTCGAACGAATCCTCACGGTCGCAACAAAACAGGAACTATCGAGAAGAAGGACAACCGGAAAGAAGCAAACCACATGGTAAACACACAACACATAAACATGACATGATACACAACCAAACATGATGCATGACAAGGCTGTATGATGCTACTCATGGCAAGAGATGATGCATATAAGAGCAACAAATCAAAGCAAGTTTAAATGAGGCCGGAAGCAACATATAACAAATCTGGTAAGTCCTCATATGCAAATTTCGAAATTGGTCCAGAACATAATAAACCTTATATTCAAGTTGCTAAACAACAAGTTAAGATTCACCAAGATGATCTACATGAAATTCTAGTCAAGTTACATATAAAGTTCATTTAATTCGGAGCTACGGCCTAGAAGATATGAGAAAAACAAGTTAAATATGGCATTGATGCAAAATAAATTTAAAAATCAAGAAAACACACTCAAAACATGGATGCAACATGATAATATGAAACTACATGCAATTCTAAGCAATTTTCATATACAGCATGCTCAAAACGGAGCAACGGTGCAACACATACACTCCAAACAAGTTATAACAACAATCTGCCCAAAACAGCAAGTAGGCACTTTGCAAACATCAAAAGAACATGCTATAGGAATCTTATGAGCACAAACTTGATATGTACTTCATGTACAGGTAACACGCTTCAAATATCATTAAAGGTTCAGGTTCATAGGCATCAAGATTAAACCAATATGATCAATGCAAAATGCAACTTAATAACATAGCAGCATATGCATGAGCAGAGTTAATATGATGACAACTTGAGAGCAAGAAAGAGACAACCTACAGCAAGTAAACATGGCAACCAAGGGCATGGCATAAAAGTACACATAACAAAGAGAAAATAGCATCCTGGCATCATAAACATATGGCTCATGGATTAGTGAGAACCAACATGACACGATTGAATGTTGAAACAGTTTCAGCAAGTGTAAAACATCAAAATTATGATAGCATGTGCACAAGCATGAAACTGAGGCATATGGTCTCCAAAATTAGCGACCATGGCACATGAACAAATTACTCGTAGCATACTACAATTCATGTAACTGGAGCATCTCCAGAAGAGGCATGGATCACTCAATAACAAGCTCACAACAATGCATCACGAAGTTACCAAAAATCTGGAACATTATATAAGCATGTTCATGGCTATCTAAACATATGCTACAGGACATATATAAGGCATCAAGAGGCATGGCATGATAGAGCATAGCATAGAAAACAAAACATCTCAACTAAGCATCTCCAGATTATGCATAGATTATTTGGTAGAATCAATCAAACATGGCAACATGATATAGCAATTTCAGCATTGACAGAAGTTAACAGCAAGTGGCCAACTTCACAAGCTTGATGCACTCACTACATTTGATATAAAAATAGACAGATTGCACCCCTGTAAAGATGTAATAAAAATGCACCTAAAACATGTAGACATCTTGCTCATAATATGCACACACAAAATGCAACAAAAAAGACAAATCAACAAGTTACAATAGTTTTTTTTTGACACCTGAAACAGTAGGAGAGGCTCCTACTGTATATATTAGATTAAAGTATCAAAAAGGTTCTTACAAGGTCATAACCTTACATCCATAGCCATTGATAAACTAAGCTAGAAATGGGAGATCAAGGAAAATACAAAGTTATGGTATGACAAAGGAGTGGGCAAAAGAGGAGATAAATTCCCTGTGCTTCTCTTTGGCTCTATGTCTGAGTAGAGAGAAATCCTCTATGAATCTTCTTGCCCATGAGCCTACAGTGGGGTTTATCCTTCGGAAATGTTTGTTCTTTCTTTCTTTCCGTAGACTCCAGGAGGCATATAGGAAAATCTCCATGAACATTGGGTTGTTCCATGATGTCTTTGCATCTTTGATCCAATTGAGACGGTCTCCATTAGTTGTCCAGCGGATGTTCAAAGTATCCCAACAAGTCAAGCTGAAATGACACGTGAAGATCATGTGCTCAACTGTTTCTTCCTCTGTACTGCAACACAAGATGCAACCGTGGTTGTCTCCAATGTTATAGTGACGTCTTTTTAGCATGTTTCTGGTATTTAGGCGATTAGATAGCAGGAGCCAACCAAAGACCTTGATTTTCATTGTGGCCGAAGATTTCCATAGCCATTTATAGCTAACGTGCGCAGTGACCTCTCGAAAGTAGAACTTGTAGCACCTTTTTGCTGTGTAAATCTCAGATCCCCACTCATAGACCCAAGCGTCTACGCCCTCTTCTGCATCATTGCCAACATGTGATGTGATCGACTAGATATCTCGCAGTTCATTGAAAGCTTGCATGGATAGTGGAAGGTGGAAGGTTTCGTTGAGGTTGGTGCTGCCAAGGAAATCCCTGACCAAAACATCTTCATTTTTGGTATAGGAGAATGCACGCGGATGTGATTTGGACAGGACCTCATCCAGCCATAAGTCTTTCCACATAAGCGCAGTGTCTCCTCTGTGAATGATCACATGCGAGATGCCTCGATAGATAGGAGTAAGTTTGAGCAAATCTTTCCACCAGAAAGAGCCACAAGGGTCTGAGGCGTGTGGTATTTTGTCTGTGTAGTATGTTGTCCAGATTAAATCCACCCACGGTAGATCCCAACGATTGTAGAACTTGTGCAGGTATTTCCTGAGCAAAGCATCACTTTGAGTTTGTAAATCAAGCACCCCAAGGCCTCCACATTCCTTGGGTCGGCAAACCATCTGCCATGAGGCTAAAGAGTTGCATTTGTCCCCATCATCTGTCTTCTTAGTCCAAAGACATTGCCTTCTAATTTTATCAAGTAGATCAATAATCTTTTGCGGCAGTTTAAGGGTGCAGAGTGCAAAGATGATGAGTGAAGTGATGACCAAGTTTAGAAGAGATAATTTCCCTCCATAGGAGATCATTGATAAAGTTGAAGTGAGCCTTTGTTGGACGCCACAAACCAAAGGCATTAGATCCTGAACAGAGGGTTTTGTTGTGCCCATTGGCAATCCAAGATAGGTAAAATGTAGTTTCCCCACCACGCAGCCGAAAATTTGTGCAGTATGTTGGGCAGTTGCCGCATCACAATTCATTGGCACTAGGGTTGACTTGTGGAAGTTGATCTTTAATCCAACAGACGTGGCATAATCGGTGAGTATGTTTTTGACAAGCGTCGCTTGGTCTTGACACGATGGCAATAGAAGGATAGTATCATGCGCATATTGGATCACTGGGTAGTCAGATTGGGTTGAATAGTTACAGCAGTTTTCAGTACTTAACAGCAGCATGCACTTTTGCAACAGGGTTTAAGATATCAAGATGCACCCTAACATGAATGCAAAGCACACCAACGTGTATAGGATGAAGAGAAGAATATGTGCATATCAAGATCATTATCATACCGTAAACATGGACAAAGTTGTAGCACTCACAAGATGCACAAATGAAGACCACTCCGAGACGAACATTTGCACATATCATGCACGCAAAACGGAGCACCGAGCATCAAGTTATGGTATGTCAAACATATGCACATGATGTTGAAAATCTGGGACTTAGGCATATTTCAGAAAAAAACATGTGAGCGCAAAATAACTAAAAAACGCACGGGTGACATTTAGATGGGGATGGGCTGCTCACCTAGCAGGCCTTGGCCCGGGTAGAGGAGGCAGGCCGGCTTGGGCCGACCGGGGCGCTGAGTGGGCCTTGGACGAGGCCGGGCCCACGAGGCCAAGGTCAACGCGGGGAGAAGGCAGGCGAGGTGGCCGAATTGGGCTCCTCCAGATCCGTTGTGGCGGCCCGCGGTGACGAACGCCGGAGGACGGCCGACGGCGAGCGAGGCGGGCGGCGACGGGCGCGGGGAACGCGGCGTGGGGCGCAGAATCCGGCGGCGGGGCTCGGGGCGAACGCGAGGAAGAGGCGTCGGGCAGCTCTGGCGCGGCGGGCACGCGGCGGCACCGCGTGGGTCGGCAGAGGAGCAGGCGGTCTGGCGCAGGGTCCGGTGCGGCGGCGGGCATCGGGCGGCGGCTGGCGCGAGCGAATGGGCAGCGGCGCGCGATGGGCTTCGGGGGCCCCGCGGGGGCCTGGCGGGCCGGCGGCGGTGCGCGGTGGCCGGGGCCACGTGGCGCGCCCTGGATGGCTGTTGGCAGCGGCGCTGTTCCGTCCGGAAAGAACGGACATGTCCGGCGGCGTGGAGGATGAAGGAGGCTAGGGTTTGCCCGAAATTTCGGAGGGGAGGCTTATTTATAGGTAGAGGGAGCTAGGAGAGTCCAAATGAGGTGCGGTTTTTGCCCACATGATCGTGATCGAACGGCGGAGACCATGGAGGGGAGTTAGATGGGCTAGGTGGCCTGTGTGAAGAGGAGATGGGCTGCAAAGAGAAGGGGGTTCTGGTTAACTCAGTTAACCGTTGGGGCATCAAATGACCTCCAAATGGAACGAAATTTGACGGGCGGTCTACCGGTGATATACCAAGACCACTCGGCAAATCTCGGCCAATTCCAAGAATGTTTTTTGGCGGCTCACAAAATAGGGTCTAAGAGGGGTGACGAGTGCATGCGAGTGTGTATGGGCTCAGAACGGACAACAGAGAGAACCGGGGGCACCCGAACGGATGCAAGTTTTGAAAAACATGCAGATGAAATGAAGATGATGACATGGCAAAATGCAACACGCAAGCAAAAGACATGGCAACGACGACGAATAACTTGAAGACACCTAGCGCATCGGATTCGGGGCTTTACAAGCAACTTGCTACACTACTCTAATGCAAGCAGTAGAGAGAAGGAATAGGCGATATCGGGTTGATCAGGGGGGGCTTGCCTGGTTGCTCTGGCAAGAAGAAGGGGTCTTTAACACCGTAGTCAATTGGGGCAGCAGCAGCGGCATCAGTCTCATAGTCTACCAGAGAGAAGAGGGGGAGGAAAAAATGAATACAATGCGAAGAGATGCATGACATGACATATAACGGTGCTAGGAGTGCCCTAATGCGGTAGTAGGCGATACTGGCGAAGGGGGGAAACATCCGGGAGAGTATTCCCGATGTTTGACGTTTTCGGACAGAGGAACCGGAGTGGATTGTTGGATGCTTGAACGGACTGTGTATTCGAAATTGTCTCGTCGTTTTGAGCAACTTTCACGTACAAAGTATTTTCATCCAAGCTACAGATTATTTTATATTAATTTTTAGAGTTTTATTTCATTTTTAGAATTAACAGAATTAATTTATTTAGAAAATGCAATTATGACATCAGCATGATGTCAGGGTGATGTCAGCAGTCAAATAGTCAGTTGACTTAGTCAAACTGATGTGTGGGTCCTACTGTCATTGCCTGTTAACTAACTAACCAAGTTAGTTAGTTTAATCAATAGATTAATTAGGTTAAGTTAATTTAGTTAATTAATTTAGTTAATTAATTTAGTTAATTAATTAATTTAATTATTAATTATATTACTATTGTTCTTATTCTTTTCTTTTCTTTTACTTTACTTTTTTTTTTGTTCTTTCTAAAATCGTTCGGCGGCCATGGCGCATGGTCGGCCAGAGCAGCAAGCCCGAGGGCCGAGGCGGCGGCGGCGCTAGGCCGCGGCCTAGTGGGACCGGTGACCAGGCAGGGACGCGGCCGGTCGAGGGGAAAGCGGGGACCAGCGCGGGAAGCAACGGCCGCCGCGCGGCCAGAGAACAGCAGCAGAGGTGGCAAGCGGCGGCAGTGATGACCCACAAGTGTAGGGGATCTATCGTAGTCCTTTCGGTAAGTAAGAGTGTCGAACCCAACAAGGAGCAGAAGGAAATCACAAGCAGTTTTCGGTAAGGTATTCTCTGCAAGCACTAAAATTATCGGTAATAGATAGTTTTGTGATATGATAATTTGTAACGGGTAACAAGCAACGAAAATAAATAAGGTGCAGCAAGGTGGCCCAATCCTTTTTGTAGAAAAGGATATGCCTGGAAAACTTCTTATAATGAGAAAAGCGCTCCCGAGGACACATGGGAATTATCGTCAAGCTAGTTTTCATCACGCTCATATGATTCGCGTTCGTTACTTTGATAATTTGATATGTGGGTGGACCGGTGCTTGGGTGCTGCCCTTTCTTGGACAAGCATCCCACTTATGATTAACCCCTATTGCAAGCATACGCAACTACAAAAGAAGTATTAAGGTAAACCTAACCATAGCATGAAACATATGGATCCAAATTAGCCCCTTTCGAAGCAACTTATAAACTAGGGTTTAAGCTTCTGTCACTCTAGCAACCCATCATCTACTTATTACTCCCCAATGCCTTCCTCCAGGCCCAAACAATGGTGAAGTGTCATGTAGTCGACGTTCACATAACAGCACTAGAGGAGAGACAACATACATCTCATCAAAATATCGAACGAATACCAAATTCACATGACTACTAATAGCAAGACTTCACCCATGTCCTCAGGAACAAGCGTAACTACTCACAAAGCATATTCATGTTCATATTCAGAGGGGTATTAATATGCATTAAGGATATGCTACATATGATCCTCCACCGGATAAACCAACTAGCATCAACTACAAGGAGTAATCAACACTACTAGCAACCCACGGTACCAATCTGAGGTTTTGGTACGAACTAGGGTTAGAGAGGAGATGGTGCTGGTGAAGATGTTGATGGAGATTGACCCCCTCCCGATGAGAGGATCGTTGGTGATGACGATGGTGATGATTTCCCCCTCTTGGAGGGAAGTTTCCCCAGCAGAACAGCTCCGCCGGAGCCCTAGATTGGTTACGCCAAGGTTCCGCCTCGTGGCGGCGGAGTTTCGTCCCGTAAGCTTGCTTATGATTTTTTCCAGGGTTAAAGACTTCATATAGCAGAAGATGGGCACCAGAGGGCCACTAGGGGGCCCACGAGGCAGGGGGCGCACTCTGTAAGGGTGGGCGCGCCCCCCACCCTCGTGGCCAGGGTGTGGGCCTGCTCTGGTACTCCTTCCACTCAATAATTATCATTAATTCCGAAAATGACTTTCGTGGAGTTTCAGGACTTTTGGAGCTGTGTAGAATAGGTCTCCAATATTTGCTTCTTTTCTAGCCCAGAATCCCAGTTGCCGGCATTCTCCCTCTTCATGTTAAATCTTGTAAAATAAGAGAGAATAGCCATAAGTATTGTGACATAATGTGTAATAACAACCCATAATGCAATAATCATCGACATAAAAGCGTGATGCAAAATGAACGTATCAACTCCCCCAAGCTCAGACCTCGCTTGTCCTCAAGCGGAAGCCGATATCGAAAAATAAGTCCACATGTTTAGAGATAGAGGTGTCGATAAAAATAAAATACGGACATGAGGGCATCATGATCATTCTTATGACAACAACATATATATATTGTCATATGATTTCTTACGCTCAATTAACAATCCATTCACAATGTCAAGTATGGTTCAAAAACTTCATTGAGAACTAACAAACTATAATCTTAGTCATTGAAGCAATTGCAATTTATCATAACCTCGGAAAGAGTCAAGAATAGAGCTTTTCAGCAAGTCCACATACTCAACTATCATTTCGTCTTCCACAATTGCTAACACTCACGCAATACTTATGGTTATGAAGTTTTAATCGGACACAGAGAAAGATAGGGGCTTATTGTGTTGCCTCCCAACCTTTTACCTCAAGGGTAATGTCAACAATAATAGTTCATGCTAACTTACATCTAGTTGGATATATATATATATATATATATATATATATAGATATATATCAGGATCTTTCCAACACGAGGTGCTTGCCAAAGGATAAAATAAAAAGGGAAAGGTGAAGATCACCTTGACTCTTGCATAATGTAAAAGATAGGCCCTTCGTAGAGGGAAGCAGAGGTTGTCATGTGCTTTTATGGTTGTATGCACACAATCTTAATGCAAAAGAACGTCACTTTATATTGCCACTTGTGATATGAACCTTTATTATGCAGTCTGTTGCTTTTATTACTTCCATATCACACGATTGTATAAAGCTTATTTTCTCCGCACTTATAAGTCATACATATTTAGAGAGCAATTTTTATTGCTTGCAACATGACAACTTACTTGAAGGATCTTACTCAATCCATAGGTAGGTATGGTGGACTCTCATGGCAAAACTGGGTTTAAGGATATTTGGAAGCACAAGTAGTATCTCTACTTAGTGCAAGGAATTTGGCTAGCATGAGGGGGAAAGGCAAGCTCAACATGTTTGAATGATCCATGACAATATACTTTAACTGAGATGTGAGAAAACATAACCCATTGCATTGTCTTCCTTGTCCAACATCAACTCTTTAGCATGTCATACTTTAATGAGTGCTCACAATCATGAAAGATGTCCAAGATAGTATATTTATATGTGAGAACCTCTCTTTCTTTATTACTTCCTATTAATTGCAACGATGACCAAAACTATGTTTGCCAACTCGCAACAACTTTTAAGCCTCATAGTCTCTATGTGTGAAGTCATTACTATCCATAAGATCAATATGAACTCTTTTATTCTCTTTATTCTTTTATGCACTTAAGATCAAGGCAAGATAGCAAAGCCCTTGACTCAACACTAATCTTTATTATATAAAGCCCACGGATTCGATTACATTGAGGGATCACAAAGCAAAACTCAAAACTAATTCATACCAAAACTTTATTCTACTAGATCAAGATATTACCAAAAGGATCGAACTAAGTAAAATGGTAAAGATAGGAGTGTGATGGTGATATGATACTGGGGCACCTCCCCCAAGCTTGGCAGTTGCCAAGGGGAGTGCCCATATCCATGTGATTATGTCTCCTTTGCTGGTGAAGAAGGAGTTGTTAATGATGTAGGCTTCTTCCTTAATTTGCGCTTGAAAATGTAATTTTTCTCCCTTAGATCATCGATCTCCTGCTCAAGGCATAATATCCTTTTGCATAGTTCCTGTTTGTTTTCCTGCAAGAGACAAAAAGGGATAAACTCGATCTTGGGTTTCTTTGCCCTCTCAGGGAGGCTTGACTTTTTTAACTCCACATGCATGACCCCAGGTTGAGGTAACCGGACTTCATCTTCATCTGAGCTCGTCTCCTCCTTTCTCTTAGGCTCATAGTATTCTTCTTCCTCAGTGGTCCAGCCACAATGCTCCAAGTCCCCGTAGACCTTAGGGTCTACAAGGTAATCCGCCACATAGATTTCTCCCTCCAAGTCCTGGGATGGCATATTGCTCTAATATGTGGCAGAAACAGCTCGAAACAAAGACAGAAGATTTTTATGTGATACGGTGGTCAAAACCTTCGGGAGATTATATAATGAATTTTTACCGACCAAAAGAAGTATCGTGCAAGAAAACGGAGTCCGGAGAGCACACGAGGTGCCCACGAGGCAGGGGGCGCGCCTAGTAAGGGTGGGCATGCCCTCCACCCTCGTGGACGCCTCGTGTCCTTCCCGGACTACTTCTTATTTTCCTAATTTCTTAAATATTCCAAAACGGAGAAAAATTGCTATTACAACTGTTTTGGAGTCGGTTTACTTACCATACCACATACCTATTCCTTTTTGGAGTACGGAATGTTCTGGAAAGTGTCTCTTATGTATTCCTCCGGGGTCACGGTTTCAATGATATTAGTTTCAACATTTATAGGATTACCTGAAATATAATGTTTGATTCTTTGACCGTTCACCACCCTTGGACTTGTGCTTCGAAGTTGTTGATTTTTATGGCACCGGAACGATAGACCTCCTCAATAACGTAAGGACCTTCCCATTTAGAGAGAAGTTTTCCTGCAAAAAATATTAAACGAGAGTTGAAAAGCAAAACATAATCACCTATGTTAAATTCACGCTTTTGTATCCTATTATCAAGCCATCTTTAACTTTTTCTTTAAATGGCTTGGCATTCTCATATGCTTGGGTTCTCCATTCATCAAGTGAGCTAATATCAAATAATCTCTTCTCACCGGCAAGTTTGAAATCATAATTGAGCTCTTTAGTAGCCCAATAAGCCTTATGTTCAAGTTCAAGAGGTAAGTGACTTGCTTTTCAATAAACCATTTTATACGGAGACATACCCATAGGATTCTTATATGCAGTTCTATAGGCCCATAATGCATCATCAAGTTTCTTGGACCAATTGTTTCTAGATCTATTAACAGTCTTTTGCAAAATTAATTTGAGCTCTCTATTACTCATAATAGACGTTGTGTACCTGAGCATGAACAGGAACATATCCTACGCAAGTGTTACTCCGAAGCATATGGAGGACACCATGCTGGAGATGGAACTGCACATATGGTATTGCAATCCAGTTTTTATTTGCCTACTCTCTTCAAAGATGCTCGTAAGTTTTCTTGTCTTGTGATGAATGTCAAAGAATTGCTAATATTAGTAGACATCAAGAAACGCCTATGAATTATTCTCTCATTATTGAACAATTTGATGTTTGGGGCTTTGATTATATGGGACCGTTTCCTGCCTCTAACGGATATACACATATTTTAGTTGCTGTTGATTACGTTACTAAGTCGGTAGAAGCTATCCCAACTAGTAGTGCTGATCATAACACCTCTATTAAGATGCTTAAAGAAGTTATTTTTCCGAGGTTTGGAGTCCCTAGATACCTAATGACTGATGGTGATTCACATTTTATTCATGGTGCTTTCCATAAAATGCTTGCTAAGTATGATGTTATTCATGGTGCTTTCCAATTGTTTAAGATTAGATGGTGCTGGTGAAGATGTTGATGGAGATTGACACCTCCCGATGAGAGGATCGTTGGTGATGACGATGGTGATGATTTCCCCCTCCCAGAGGGAAGTTTCCCCGGCAGAACAGCTCCGCCGGAGCCCTAGATTGGTTCCGCCAAGGTTCCGCCTTGTGGCGGCGCAGTTTCGTCCCGTAAGCTTGCTTATGATTTTTTTCAGGGTAAAAGACTTCGTATAGCAGAAGATGGGCACCGGAGGGCCACTAGGGGGCCCACGAGGCAGGGGGCGCGCGCCCACCCTCGTGGCCAGGTGTGGGCCCCCTCTGGTACTTCTTCCGCTTAATAATTATCATTAATTCCAAAAATGACTTTCTTGGAGTTTCAGGACTTTTGGAGCTGTGCAGAATAGGTCTCCAATATTTGCTTCTTTTCCATCCCAGAATCCCAGCTGCCAGCATTCATGTCAAACCTTGTAAAATAAGAGAGAGTAGCCAGTATTGTGACATAACGTGTAATAACAGCCCATAATGCAATAAATGTCGATATAAAAGCATGATGCAAAATGGACGTATCAGGCAAAATGGACCCTTGTGGCCAGAATGGACGTATCAGGCTTTTCTATCAATTGCTCGGTAGTAATTTGTTCACCCGCCGTAATATTTTCTATCTTGAGAGAACCCACTGGTGAAACCTATAGCCCCCGGGTCTCTTTTCCATCATATAAGTTCTCTTTTACATCATACTAGTTTCCGATCTACTATTTCAGTATTTTACTTTCCGATCTTTGGCGTCTAGGTTTGCCGGCTGCGCTGTTTGCCAGCTGCACTAGTATGATGTAAAAGAGAACTTATATGATGGAAAATAGACCCGGGGGCCTAGGTTTCACTAGTGACTTCTCTCAAGATAGCAAATATTACGGTGGGTGAACAAATTATTGCCGAGCAATTGATAGAAAAGCGCAAAGTTATGACAATATCTAAGGCAATGATCATGAACATAGGCATCACGTCCGTGTCAAGTAGACCGAAACAATTCTGCATCTACTACTATTACTCCACACATTGACCAACTTCTGCCTGCATCTAGAGTATTAAGTTCATAAAGAACAGGGTAACGCATTAAGTAAGATGACATGATGTAGGGGAATTAACCCAAGCAATATGATGAAAACCCCATCTTCTTATCCTCGATGGCAACAATACAATACGTGCCTTGCTGCCCCTACTGTCACTGGGAAAGGACACCGCAAGATTGAACCCAAAGCTAATCACTTCACCCATCACCAATTCGAAGAGACTTGCAAAGATATCAAATCATGCATATAAGAATTAAGAGAAGAACCAAATAATATTCATATATAATCTGGTCATAAATCCACAGTTCATCGGATCTTGGCAAACACACCGCAAAAGAATATTACATCGAATAGGTCTCCAAGAACATTGAAGAGAACATGGTATTGAGAATCAAAGAGAGAGAATAAGCCATCTAGCTACTAGCTATGGACCCGTAGGTCTTTGGTAAACTACTCACGCTTCATCGGAGAGGCAATTGTGTTGATGAAGAACCCCTCCGTGATCAAATCCCAATTCGGCAGGATGCTGGAAAAGGTCCCTAGATGGTATCTCACGGGTACAGAAGGTTGCGGTGGTGGCAAATTGGTTTTGTGGCTCTGTTGGATGTTTTCAGGGTATATGAGTATATATAGGCGAAGGAGCTAGGTCAGTAGACCCTCGAGGGATCCACAAGGTAGGGGCGCGCCCTCCTGCCTCGTGGCCTTCCTTGTTGCATCTTCGACTTCATCTCCAAGTCTTCTGGTTTCCTTCTGGTCCAAGAAAGGTCATCGCGAAAGTTTTATTCCGTTTGGACTCCGTTTGGTATTCCTTTTCTGTGAAACTCTAAAATAGGCAAAAAAAACAGAAACTGGCACTGGGCTCCCGGTTAATAGGTTAGTCCCAAAAATAATATAAAATAGCATATAAATGCCTATTAAACATCCAAAATAGATAATGTAATAGCATGGAACAATAAAAAATTATAGATACGTTTAAGACGTATCAAGTGGGGGTAGGGGTTTAGGGTTTTCGTGGTTATGGAGAGTGTAGGGGGTCGGCCTGGGCCATTGGGCTGGCCTGGCTGCCAGCTGGTCCGGTTGGCCCAGTGGGGGGGGGGGGGGCTTTTCTTTTTATTTTTATTTTTTGTTTAGTCTTTTCCTTTTTCTTATTTTTCTTTTCTATTTTAATTTATTTCCCAAATTGTTTTAGTTTTGTAGAATATTCAATTAGCACCTAAAATAGTAACATTAATTATACCACTGCCACAATAACTTTGGCACCTAGCTAAAATAGTTTAGTACTTTATAAAATATAATAGGGTATAATTAATTGTTTTTGCTACTGTTTTAATCACTTTAGGGTATTTAATTATTTTATAAAGATGTTGTTTCTCCACCTATATTATCCATGATTTATTTGTCGCATTAAGAACATTTTAGTTTTGACTTTTGAAAACTTTAATTGTTTGACTTGATTTTGAAACTGAATGTTGAATTGGTTTTGCACTAACACGAGATTAGCAATAGTAAATGAGGTGACATGGCATCATTAGCATGGAATTACTGTAGCTTAATTATCTGGGCGTCATAGATAACCTAGTGAACTCAATTCACTAGCAATTGGTTCATCATAATTGGATCTTTGTAAAAGATTAGCAAGTGGACGAGGATACATAACAATAGATTTTTTGCAAGCGAAGATGCAAGCAAATAGAAGGCACATGGCAACACAAGCAAACATGGGATCTGATGAGAAGAAAAAGCAAACAAAAAAGAGGGCGAATAAAATGGCAAATTTTTGTGAAGTGGGGGAGCGGAAAACGAGAGGTAGATGGCAAATAATGTAAATTGCAAGGTGATGAGATTTTTGATTAGGAACCTGGTAAATGTTGATGATGTCTCCCCGGCAACAGCGCAAGAAATCCCTTTTGATGTTTGGTAGAACAACATCGGTATTTCCCCAAAGAGGAAGGGATGATGCAGCACTGCAGTGGTAGGTATTTCCCTCAGTTGAGACCAAGGTTATAGAACCAATAGGAGAATCATACGACACTACGTGAACGGCACCTACACACAAATAACAAATACTCGCACCCGATGTGTTAAAGGGGTTGTCAATCCCTTCGGGCAACGACGCCCAAGATAGGCAAACGGACGTGAGAGAGTTCTAAATATTGATAGATTGAACGCCAACTAAAATAAAGTGCAGAAAGATATTTTTGTATTTTTGGTTTAATAGATCTAAAAGTAAAAGCAAAGAAAAATAGATTGCAAAGGCAAATATAATAAAGAAGAGACCCGAGGGCCGTAGATTTCACTAGTGGCTTCTCTCGAGAAAAATAGCAAATGGTGGGTGAACAAATTACTGTTGGGCAATTGATAGAACTTCAAATAATCATGACAATATCCAGGCAATGATCATTATATAGGCATCACGTCCAAGATTAGTATACCGACTCCTGCATGCATCTACTACTATTACTCCACACATCGACCGCTATCCAGCAGGCATCTAGTGTATTAAGTTCATGGAAAAATGGATTAATGCAATAAGATCAATGACATGATGCTTGTATGACTATTTTTTACTTTTAGAGTTGTCTTGTGATATCTTGCAGTGAGATCCTGGTCTTGATCATACACGTTTGCGTGCATGATTAGTGTATTGTTGAATCGGGGGCGTCACAAGTTGGTATTAGAGCCGACTGCCTGTAGGAATCCCTCTTCCACACTCCTTGGCCAAAGTCGAGTCTAGTCACTACAAAACTTTTACTAACATGGATGTGTGTCTTATGGGCCCACGTCGCCATTGGGTGGTAATAGGATCTTTTACTCCTCGTCTATACTCTGGGACTCTGATCTCTCTTCTATTTGGGTTAACAATGAATTTACTAACTCTAACATTAGAATCTCGTGATCACATCCACCCGGAGGGCCCCTTATCACAAATGATCGTCTGCTGCCCAGAAGGTTTCGAAGATACTCTACGATGTTCTCTCGAGAATATGTGCCATCGCTATTGCAACTCCCTTCCATCGACAAACCACTATGGATAACCACGTGCACTTGCCACTCATGCAATCATTCCCCGTTGCTCTTGTTATTACAAGATGCCCCGTAATACTCTCCGTTGTCCCAAGAATACTTTGTCCCTACTGCCTTGCAGTTCCTTGCCACATGAATACCCGTACGGATAATTTCTTGCATCTATTGAGTATCCGCTCATCCCCAGTTGATTCATGTATTTCACAAAAGTCTTCGAAATACCATTCGTTCTTCCAAAAATCCTCGACATCCTAATGCTCTTGAAATTCTTGCTTGCTAGCATTATGATTAAATTCCATAAGTTTCGTAATGTTATTGGCATCCTTTGTCATTATCATTTTGAGTCCATTCATTCAATATGTTGCGAATGCTCACAATCGTCAATCAGATCCTAGAATTCATCCTTCCGGCTCAGACATCATTTTAAACATGAGCTGGATCTCGACTAATCAAATTGTTGTCGGTTGTACCCCTAAGCTTACTCAAGTTATCCATCCTTAATCAGAGCGTTTGCTATTGATCCCTTGATTTGGAAATCATAAATTCCTTTGCATCTGAACTTTGAATTAGTCAGTTGTTTCTACAATCCAATGCCTTTGCATTGTTTCTTCCTCTAATTGTGTCGATACTCACATTACCTCCATTATGGACCATTAGGTCCTTTGTTGAATTATCATCCGACAGTGTCCTTCGTATACAAAAACCTCGAGAAGTTATTTCCCTGATACTTAATGTCATTGGTAAATCCTATTCTCTGATTTGTCCAAGCATGCTCTACTTTCAAGTCAGTGATAGTTATTCTTGAAGCATGTGGTATATGTTTCTAAGATACCCCGATGGGTTGAACCTATGCTTTCCTTGATCTATGTGAACCCGAAATTTTTTTCACGAGTCATACCATTCTAGTATTTTGCCAAATAAAATTTCAACACTACAACCTCATCGAACGCGAGAAGTGAATGAAAGGTTATGTATTAGAGAAGTGGGAGTCGACCTTGAACCTTGTGTTCATGCCCATGGACATGATGTAGATCTTATCATTAAAGCTTCTCTTAAATGAATGATCCCTTTGGTATAAGTTCATCTTATATCTGGGATCTGGCCTTTTGCAATCGTGGTTCCAACCATGTTCTTCTTTAAATACCATTTCTCGTGCAAATTTAAGCACTTGTCCTCTACAGAGCAATACCCCTGTCCAACCTCTACTTTGATCTTTCGTCGAGTATTACCCCCTGGTATCTCGAGATTATCACGGAACTGCATAACTTCTTATGAGTTGTTCATCAAGTACTACATTCTCATTGATTCCAATTTTTTCACGGGCTCTGAGTTATTAAACACTCAGAGACACCGATAACTGAATCGAGTTAGCACCGCGATTAAACAACTCTTGGTAACCTTCATTAATTATGAATTTGAACTCGATCACGTAATTCCTAGCCTGCTCAGCTATATCATTATCGTGTCAATTTTAACTGTGCTACCTGGTCCTTAATCCTGGAGCACAAATTTCGATGATGAGCTAATCTTACGTAGATCTTCCTCGTCATATCATTTCTCCTTGAATAGTAAACTTGATTTCGAGTTTGTGTTGTATCCGTGGTTCCAATAACCTTTCGCTTCATCACTTCTTTAACTAGATGCCATCACCGATCGATTACATATTCATGAAATCTCTCGACAAATATGTTGCGATCATCATCATCATTATGAGCTCTTCAGGATATCAATTGAATTCATGATTGGAAATACCATCCTTGCCCTTGATGATTTGTGTTATCATCGTCCACTTTATTTGCCTTCCCTCCAACACAAACTTGTTCGTGTTTTGTGTTATACCTTGAGTTCCTTGCTATCCAGCATTTGTTGTTCTTTACCTTGGAATATTACCATCTTTTATGTCAAGAATGTTATGAGCATTTCACCACCTCTTAAGAAATTCTTGATTCAGTGATGCTTCTCGCCATCATCATTCTTTTCTTGTCCCCATGTTGAGTGAACTCTGTAGTGAGGATTTAATATCTCTAGCAACCATATTGCTTCAAGAGTTAAGGTAAAATAATTCCAATTTAGTGTGCTGGTTGCTAAATTGCCATTCTGACGTTGGTCGTGCAACCCAACCCATATTTTGAGTGCACCTTTCAACCAATGTTTGATTGTGGATGTTTTCCTCAAACATACATCATCATATTATACCGTTTGATCTGACAAATGTTATCTTCTTGTTCACATAATTGTGGAAATCCATCTTGTTGGAATTCTCGATAAATTATCGTTGAGTCCATCAGCTACATCCTCGTCTTCTCCTTGGCTAATGATGAACACTTATTTTGGAACTTGCTTACATAGTTCATTTCTCGAGAATCTTGCAATGTCATCTCGTCAAATTGAGTTGCACCTTTTTCTTCTTAGGCATCCTAAGTCTGAGGTATCCTCACACCAATCGGATCTGAACCTCGATCAGATATGATGGTTGGAACATATTCCAAGAGTTATAACGTTGGTCTTTATATAACCTAGTAAGGTGATATCATGCCTAGCACCCCTAGCCGAAGGACCTATTGTTAAGTTTCCTTTTTAACAAGGTTATTTATTCTTCTATGAGGAAATTGTAAGACTTATTCTAGGAGTGTTCTTGATGGATACATTGTGTATCCAAAGTCTGACCTTCGCTTGAAGACCATGTAAATGCTATCTTGAAGCATGTCTGTGGTACTCCGATCATCAATAAGCACATTTGAAGGGCAGTGCCAAATTTTCCTTATCAATTATCCAAACACCGTTGTATGGGTAACGTCATGAAATTCCTCTCCACTCACCTAAATGGTTTTCTACTTTCTATCCTGTCATGGATATCATGCTCGACATGTCCTTGGGAAGGATATACCACTGAAATATGTTTTTAAACACTTTTCATTTCCATTGCCTTGTTTAGCCTTTCTTATGGTTTATATGATCTAAGTAGTAATTATTCGGTGCTTATGTAAACACCCTGGTGTACAACATGTCGGTAAGACCGCTCAAAACTTTTCTTGGTACCTCCTTACTTTGCTCTCGATATTTTCTTAAGTTTCAATTCGAGAGTTAGTTTCTGACACCTTGCCCGATGTTATCAACCAGATAGTCAACCTAGCAGAGGTCTGTTCTCCCGGAATACCCACCCTTTATTCTTTCGTAAGTACGATGGAGTTCCCAAAGAAGGGATGCCGACTTCATAATGATGACCTGAAGCAGAGAAATAAAGGCATCATTGTAATGGATCGACCTCTTCAAGAAGAGCAACCAAGACCGAGAAGATTCGTTAGGATTTCGTAACCAGATCTCCCCCCTTACTCCACCTCTTAAAATCTCGGGACGAGATTTCTTGTAGTGGAGAAGAATTGTGACGCCCAGATAACTAAGCTACAGTGGACCTCTACTAATGATGCCACATCACCTAGGTTACTATTGATAAACTCGCATTGATTCGAAACCAACTCAAATTCAAATTCCAATTGCAAGTCAAAATATTATTTCTTCAAACCATCACTGGTACGCATCGGTGCTATACAAACGGTTTTTAACCCCTTTCCGCGACGGCATATGGAACCGTTGCCAATTGAGTGTGGGCGATAGGGGGGTCCTTCCTACATGACCCACAAACCGCCGGGGATATGCCCTCCTGGCACACACGCTCGGCAAAAAGAGGTCGTGTGCGACCGGCAAGCGAGCAAATACGGTTTTATGCACAGTAGTGCTAAAAAATACAATTGTACAGGTGAAATCATTTCCGATCATAAGTACATCCAACACAGTTAGTCCCCGCTAAACGTCTACGTTCGTATATACATCCCACACAGTCGCTCCAAGGAAAATGTTTCCGTTCGCAGGTACATCACACACAATTTTCCCCATTAAATCGTTTGTGATAGCGTTGACATCACACACAATATTAACAATTTTATCGTTTGAGTTATTGAATGCATCACACACGGTGCGTAGAAGAAACTGTTTGGCAAAGGTTGTCCATCACACAAAGTTTTTATGCGGTAAACGTTTGCGCAAGGTGGCCTAATGCAAACAGTTTGGAAGAGAATTTCGTGTGTGATTGTTCATCGATCCAACACGGTTTATTCCTAGAAACTGTGTGTGTTGCCATAGGTCATCGCCCACGGTATTTTCTCAATAACCATTTGCAATAGCAAAAAACCAATTAGCAGGCTAATTGCCCTACTATTAGTAATCCATTTATTAATCTAATTGACATTCATATTAAACACATAATATATTTCATTCACATATTAAGGAAGCAGGATTTCATAATTTAAATACATCAGAGTACAACATCATATAGCTTCAGCACTCAGCTACCTCATTACACAACTGCACCAGCACCAAGTTTCACATGCAACATCTAGAACCTTTCGAAATTAGCATCGACGATACATAGAAAAATGCATCTCATCGGGAAAACTGCTGAAGCGGAAGATGAATATTAAGCATTCATTGATGTTGAAGGTCTTTGCAACTTTAGGCCAGTGCCTATGGATGATTGACCGGCCATCGTTCATCCTCTTCAGGAACACTTCAATATTGAACCGTGGGTTTTGTATGAATACCTTCCTCACCTCCTGACCATACAGGTGGTTTGAGAGGTAATCATCAGTGAACTGTTTTGGAAAGGCCTGAAAACAAGGATGTGCATAAATATCTTCTTTATAATGGAAATGGGGCTAAGGAATAAAAAAGACAAGGTATAATAGTTAGTACCATCTTGTAGTGAACTGATGTCTTCATTGTGCAGACAAAGATCTTGTTGTTTTTTGTCGCTAATTTCTTTATCCTAACAATCTTTCTGAGTTTGTTGACTTGACTGATATTCATGGACAACTCATTTCCCCATATGCAAAAAGGGTCGAACAGTGCGTCAAAACCTCTAACAGCAGGACCTACGTGTGCAAGACCAAATTGTTTAAAACCTAAGTATTAGAATGGATCGGGCAATTGCACAATAATGTGCTATTAGACAAAGGACCATGCATGTGCAAACCTCGATTGTAAGCCTTGTGCTTCCCATTGCTTCCCTACAACACATGTAAGGTAGTTAGTGATCAGGTCAAGTGAGGGTTCGCTTGATATTAGAAAAATATGTTGATGAAAAATAAGCACCTTGTAGATTCATCAGATTAATTCAAGCCACATGGAAAACCCATTTATCCAAACCAAGCATCATTAAGAACTAGGAAATATAGCAATTGTATATGTTTCACAGGTATTAAGTGCAACCAAATTCGTTTATTCCTCACATGCACAACAATACAAAATTCTACCCACGACAATTGGACATTGCATTGCAGAATTGAACCAAGCTGTTAACTAAACACCACAACAAATTAACCAAACATTAACTGAGCACCACATTGCACAATATAACATACTCCTAATAAAAGATCCGACAGTTAGCCAAACCATGCATGCTTAACAACTTGGAAATATAGCAATTGTATTTGTTTCTCATGTATTTAGTACAGCCAAATTCGATTTATTTCTCACATGGTATACAATAACAGAATTCACCCACAACAATTGAATATCACATTATAGAATGGAACCAAAAGTTAACTAAACACCACAACAAATGAACCAAACATTAACTGAGCGCCACATTGCACAATGTATAACATACTAGAAGATCAAACAGTTAACCAAACCAAGCATGCTTGACAACTTGGTAATATAGCAATTGGATTTGTTTCTCATGTATTTTGTAAAGAAAAATTCGATTTATTTCTCACATGGAAGAGAATACAAAATTGCACCCTGAAGAATTGAACATCACATTTGCATAATTGAACCAAACAGTTAACTGAACACAACAACTAATTAACCAAACAGTTAATAAGTGAGCACCACATTGCACGACATATAGAACATATACACTAGAGCAACAGATTGCATGGTAAAAGTAGATAGCACAATTCACTAGAATTTTTTAAGGAAAGACAGGAGCAGCACACGCAACAGGTAAACCGAGCATGCTTAACCGGCATAGCTAGCAAATGGCAACGTGCTCCTCCAAGATCTGGGGGTCGGCACGAATGGCAGACATCGCGACCTCATCCACGTGTGCGGCCGCGATTTGCTTCTCCGTTGCCAAATGCTCCTTGAGATCCTGGCTATACTGCGTGCACCATGGCTTAGGGCGGCGCTTATTTGGTGGAGGGTTCGGTGATTTGGGTGGATGGTGCCGCGCTCGCTCCGGCAGTCGGGGCATGTGGGATGTGGAAGGAGGAGGATGGGGGTCGGGTGTGGATTACCTGCCTGGATAAGCGAGGCCGAGCAGCATGAAGGAGGGTCGCCGGTGAGGAGGCGGCGCTGCAAGGAAGGAGTGAAGGTTTCAACTTGGAAAGGAAGGCAGAAACAGGGGAAATATGGCTTTTGGTAAGGGGGGCGGAGAGGTAGATATTTCCGAAGAAGCCGAAAATTTGGAATCACTTCAGCGAAAAAACTGGTGCGCGAAGTGTCATCACACACGGTCCCTTTTTCATAGCGGGTTGCGGACTGTAGTAGTCGTACCTTATCGCATAAGCCATAGGCATACTATACATCGACGCTGCTCCAGGATATTTTGTACTACATCTCACACGGTTGGTGACAATAAACTGTGTGGGATCTACTTGATTTTTCATCTTGATTTGAATTACATAATGGGGTCACAGCTGCATAGTATGGTGTTTGAATTGCTAGAACTTCAATCTGTAGTGAACATGCAACTATAGGTGTTTCGTCAAAAAATTTGGAATTATTTAGGGTTCGTTTGGACATTTTTATATGGTAACTTGGTTTTCTAGGCATTTCAGGTGCACAATTCAAAATTAAACCACATGCACATGCTCCGGTGCACCAAAATGGGTTGTAAAATGATATATGTGTCCATGGGTTGATGCTTACGTCACAGTCAAGAAATGGGGATGAATTTTAAACACCACGGCACCGTGGCTCTCCGGCAAACGCTGAGGTGCTTGCTTTTGTAATTCTAGTAAATACAAAACTCGTATGAAATTCAAGAACCTTGGCATGCTATCATGGAATGGCATCAAAATGCTATGGTAAAAAAATATTGTCCCATTTGGACCGGGTTATGGTATAAGCTTCTCACAAACCAGAGCTTCTCTCACAACAAGCATGATGGCTTGGGTAGGGAACGTGCCACCTTGGGGGACGAAACGATATTTGTGGCACCTTCTTACTTTCAAAAAATTTCTCGTGTCAACATAGAACAATAGGAGTGTTGTGCAATTTTTTGGGATATTCCGGGGTTTGCGTGGACATTTTTATACATTAACTGAGTTTTCTATGCATTCATGTGCATAATTCAAATTTGAACTACATGCACATGCTCCAGTGCATATAAACGGGTTGAAAAATCAAATGTGTGTCCTTGCTTGCAACCTTAGGTCCCATGCAAGAAATGGGAATGAATGTCAAACACCTTTACCATGGTCGCTCGGCCGCTAACATTGAGATACATGGTTTAAAATTCTAGTAAATCGAAAACTCGTCTGAAATTCATGAAACTTGACATGCTATCATGGAACGGCAGCAACATACAGTGGTAAAAAAATATTGTCTCATTTTGGGCAGGTTGGGGTACAAGCGTCTATCAAACCAGAGCTTCTCGCAACAAGCCTCTTGGTTATGGTAGGGGACGTTTCACCTTTCTGGACGAAACGATATCCATTGCCTCTTCTTGATTTCAATTTTTGCTCTGGTGTCAACGTAGAACAACAGGAGTGTTGTGTTAAATTTTGGAATTTTTTGGGGTTCATTTTGACATTTTTATGCATTGATTGACCTTTTAATGCATTTATGTGCATAATTCAAATTTGAACTACATGCACATGCTCTAATGCATATAAATTGGTTGAAAACTCAAATATGTCTCCTTGGTTGCATGCTTAGGTCCCATGCAAATAATGGGAATGAATGTCAAGCACCCTGCCACCGTCACTCGGCTGCAAACATTGATATACCTAATTTCTAAATTATAGTAAATCCAAAACTCGTCTGTAATTCATGAAACATGGCATGCTATCATGGAGCGGCATCAACATGCCGTCGTAAAATTTTTGTCCCATTTGGGGCAGGTTTGGGTATAAGCTTCTCACAAACCAGAGCTTCTCACAACAAGCCTGATCGTTTTAGTAGGGAACGTTTCACCTTTCTAGAAAAAGCGATAGCCGTTGCTTCTTCTTGATTAGAATTTTTTCTCTAGTGTGAACATAGAACAACATGAGTGTTGTGTTAAGTTTTGGAATTTTCGGGGTTCGTTAGCACATTCTTATGCATTAATTGAGTTTTCAATGCATTTATGTGCATAATTCAAATTTGAACTACATGCACATGCTCTAATGCATATAAATTGGTTAAAAATTCAAATATGTGTCCTTGGTTGCATGCTTACGCCCCATGCAAGAAATAGGAATGAATGTCAAACACCCTACCATCGTCACTCGGCTGCAAACATGAGATACCTAGGTTTTAAATTCTAGTAAATCCAAAATTCATCTAAAATTCATGAACCTTGACATGCTATCATGGAATGGAACCCGACATGCCGTGGTAAATTTTTTGTCCCATTTGGGGCAGGTTTGGGTATAAGTTTCTCACAAACCAGAGCTTCTCACAACAAGCCTGATGGTTTCGGTAGGGAACGTTTCACCTTTCTGTACGAAACGATAGCAGTTGCCTCTTCTTGATTTCAATTTTTTCTCTGTGTCAACGTAGAACAACATGAGTGTTGTGTTAAATTTTGGAATTTTTCTGGGTTCATTAGCACATTTCGTATGCCTTAATTGACTTTTCAATGCATTTATGTGCATAATTCAAATTTAAACTACATGCACATGCTCTAATGCATATAAATTGGTGGAAAATTCAAATATGTGTCCTTGGTTACATGCTTAGGTCCCATGCAAGAAATGGTAATGAATGTCAAACACCCTGCAACCATCACTCGGCTGCAAACATTGAGATACCTGGTTTCTATATTCTAGTAAATCCAAAACTCGTCTGAAATTCATGAAACCCGGCATGCTATCATGGAATGGCACCCGGCATGCAGTGGTAATTTTTTTGTCCCATTTGGGGTAGGTTTGGGTATAAGCTTCTCACAAACAAGAGCTTCTCACAACAAGCTTGATGGTTTCGGTAGGGAACGTGCCACCTTTGGGGACGAAACGATACCCATTGCGTGTTATTGCTTTCAAAAAATTTCTAGTGTCAACGTAGAACAACAGGAGTGTTGTGTTAAACTTTGGAATTTTTGTTGGTTCGTTTGGACATTTTTATATATTAACTGGGTTTTCTAGGCATTTTATGTGCATAATTCAAATTTGAACTACATGCACATGCTCCACTGCATATAAATTGGTTGAAAAAATCAAATCTGTGTCCTTGGGTCCATGCTTAGGTCCCATGCAAGAAATGGGAATGAATTTCAAACACCAGGGCACTATTGACTGCCGGCAAAATGTTGAGATACTTTGTTTTTAAATTCTAGTAAATCCAAAACTCGTCTGAAATTCATGAAACTTGGCATGCTATCATGGAATGGAACCCGACATGATGTGGTAATTTTCGTGTCCATCTTAAGAGAATGTACACTCGAATAACAGTCAACAAAGGCATTTTTAAACAACTAGTTGCCACTCTAACGTCACAAACATTTTAGATAGAACACCCGTATGTACACTGACAGCTTCCCTGGTAAGCCAAGGGAAAATGTGCCGAGCAAGATTTGTGCAACTCTTCATTGCAAACGTTTTAGATAGAACACCTGTATGCAAAGTGAGAGCTATGGTCTTCCGCAGAAAGCCAAGGGAAAATTCGCTATGTAAGATTTGTGCATCTCTTCAACACAAACGGTTCAGATTGAATAAGGTATGCAAAGCGAGACTTCGGCACTAAGCAAAGAGAAAATTTGGCAAGCAGGATTTCTACCTCCGTTCAACGCAAACGGTTTTTTCGGATGACCCATGTGCATCACGTATAGACAATTTGGTAAGATTTGCATATGTCATATTGGGTATATTACCATTTGTCAAACTAGAAAGATTGACATTTGTTGATCTAGTAACATTGCCATTTGTCAATCCTTGTAACACTACGATTTGTCAAAATATGCAGCTAAAAATCACTAGCATTATCTAATTTTGGCAACTAAAATTTAGTAATTAAGCATAGATTTCACTCATAGATTAAGCAGTCATGCTTAATTATACAAACAATTCAACTTTACAGCTGAACCGACCAAACTTTTACCCAATTGTTGCCAGCCACGTACTGAAATATCTAGTTCAACTATATATACTAGCTAATTTTAAGTACGTTGTATAGTTCCACCACATCTATAGTCAAATAAACTGAACAAAATAGCCCCTAAATACTACTACTACGGAGGGGCATTGTACTACTTCCGGCAGCCTCTCCTCTGCCGAGCACGCTCAATAAGAGGAAGAGGAGGAGGAGGAGCCTACCGACGAGCTGGACAACTGCAATACGGTGCCTGCCACTGCTGCACCTTCAGCGATGCTCACCTCGAACGCCCTCTGCCGCTCCAGACGACCCCTCTCGAAGCGGCCGGACTGCTCGCAGATCTCCTGATTCCTTGCCTTTGCGTCGGCGTGTACCGCGGCCACGACGGCGGTAAGGCTCTTCTCGTGCTCGACGAGGCGCTCCTCCTCCTCCCGCAGGAACTCGATGTAGCACGCAAGGTCGCTGCCGCACATGCGGGCCTCCACCTCCGTATCCCTCCTGCGGGCGGCGGTGGCGGAGCTGGTGATGATCCCGACGGTCGACGGTGGGCTTGTGGCCACGGAGGACGACAATGGGGTGGCGGCCACCACCACCACCTCCCGCCTTCGGGCCGCGGTGGCAGAGCGGGTGATGGCCATGGTGGCCGGCAATGGGGTGGCGGCCACGACGGCCTCCTCCTACCTTCGGGCCATGGCAGCGGAGCGGGCGATGGCCCTGGCTTTCAACGGAGCTGTGGTGGCCACAATGGCCGGCAACAACTGCCGACGGGCACCGGCGGCCGAGCGTGTGGTGCGTGTTCCGCGCACACCTAACTGGGACGTTGCACGCACTACACTACACCAGGAACTGCGCCGATGCCGCGGTGTAGCCTCCGAGCTGGAGCTGTGATGTGATGATGGCGGAGTGGCTGAGCGATGATGACGGTCCGGTGTCATTGCCGATTTTGGGAGAAGCAGACGAGATAAGTTACAGGGAGGGAGGGGAAAATGCGACGCAGGACTCGCCGACCGTGAGGGTTTATTTAGTATGCTGATAAGCATTGGGATTTTGGGGGATTTCACCGAGTCGGGCGGGATGCTTGCGCGAGAACCCGGGCGGTTGCGCGGGAACAGGCTCAACATCGTTTGGCCGAAAGAACGCCCCCGCGCGCTACTCAAGCTTGTGCTTGAACCGTCTGCGGCAGTGGGGTGACAAGACGTGCGAGAGAAGGACGAAAGGACATGTACACATACATTTAATAAAAAAATGTTTGCGATTTAGTTAACTACTAGACACCCGTCCTGGTTTATAAGTAGGATTTAATTAATAAAAAATGAATGCATGTCGCCAAATATTATATCGTCGGATTTGTATTCGAACATAGCTTCCAGTTATATAATTTTTGTAACATGCATTATCATTTTGTTGATTAAATTTGAGGTTATATACCAGAAAGCGTTTGCCCACAACACACACGGCGCCGGCCTCTGCTCGCGTCCCTCGGCAAGCTCTGCTAGCCGTTAGGCGCCGTGGCGCGCTTTGCTCGCGTCCGTCGGCACACTCGGGTTGTGGACCGCTTTTCCTTGCGTGTTCAACTGCTATATGCATACATATGGTTGCTCGCTGTTGCGGCGACCGCGGAGCACTCTGCTTGCGTCCCTCCGCGTGCGCTCTGCCAGCGGTTGGGCCTGCGCAACGATCATGTGCGGGGCCCCATATGCATGCGGTTGCGCCGCGTGCATTGCCACGTGATGCAGTTACGTGTGGCACGATGGAGTTACGCGCTGCGAATTTGAACTGCCATCAGGGCATGCCAATCGATATTCCAGGCCGTCCACCTTCCCCTTTAATTCTCTCGGCCATTATAACCTTAGTCTCTTCAACCTTTCCATCGCATCACACAACACAACAAGCACACCCACGACAACACATAGAGAGGGGATGTCTAGCGGCGCTCCAATGGAGTTCGGCAAGCATAAAGTGGAGACCCACGTGAGGGAGACGGATCTCTTGATGGTCGACTACATCAACATCGTTGAGCAGTTGCTTGCTGGAGACAAGTACAAGGTGGTCGGCATCGACCTCCAGTACACCGTCTGTCTTCCCGGCATAGATCAGAAGGTTGCCGTCGCCCAGTTGTGCGTGTGCCATCATGTCCTCATCCACCACTACTGCACGGCCATAGAGCCTTGCGACCGTTTCAACATGTTTGTCAACCGCACCAACTACAAGTTCCCCACGGTGGAAACCACCGACGAGGAGCGGGGAATCTTCTGGTTTTCACCACGGTAAAACACCAGTCGACGACTTCTCACATCAGGGAGCAGTGGGTTTTTATAGGTGGAGACATCGTGACTAATTGCTACCATGCCTGCTCCCGTCAATCAAAAAATTAAAAATCCTGCCGCACCTGCTCCCGTCAATCAAAAAATTAAAAATCCTGCCGCACCCAAACACCAGAGCAACACTGCGGTGGATATTTAAATTTACCTGCCGGCAAGTAGATAAAAAAAAGGTGAAAAAACAAATGTTGCGGCGGCCTAGCTAATCAGTCGAACTAGCCCAACTAGCTAGCCACCGTGCTTCACTGATGTACTCGGCGGGAAAGGTGGTCTTTCATGATTTGACGACTCATTTACTTGCTTCGGCACTATGACCGAGGAGGACCCAGAAAACGCGCGGTAGGGCGTCCCACGTCAGGAAAAATATATGCGTGCACCACCCGGGAGGACCCCGAAACCGCGCGGTAGGGTGTGCCATGTCTCGGCATGGAGGAAAAATGTGCGTGTAAAAATATACTGTATTAGACGTAGTACCTATGGTTTGACCTCGGGACCCAGCCAGTCGGTCGAAAACACCGCACTAGCCACACAGGTTCATCATGCAAACGTGGCACGGTTAGCTCCGTCTCGACCAGCCACAACGTCTCTTGTTCTAGGCGATTCTTCTATTTTCCAAGCTTTTTTATGTGTAATAACACCACGGCAAGCTAGCGCCGCTCTTCGTGTGTGCCCGTGCAAAGGTTAGACGATGGAGAGAAGAGAGATTGAGATCGTAGACCTGGGACCCACCCGTAAGTGAGACAACGGTCATGCACGTGTTGACGAGGCACTCTCTCTACTCTACTCAATGCAAGTACTGTATAAAATCAAGTTATGGGACAAAGACAACAACCGTTCGTTTTTTCAAGCTATCGACTTACGCTTTGTAGTCCAGGTTGCGAGTTCGAATCTCGTCTTTCAGATTTGTTAGTTTTAGGTCCAAATTTGATTAATGACAAGTGGGACCCCCGTGTGTTGTTCCAATATTTCAGTGTAGGATGGTTTTTTTGAACAAACACTTTGCGCGGTTAGACAAGTAACGGCACGAGTTACACGTATTTTGCAAGTTTATGAACAAAAATGACAGCGGTATAGAATATCACATCCACCCCGCAGCTTAGATACTATGGTGATACGAGTTTTTACACCGTTGGAAGTGAGATCCAATGGCTTGGGAGTAGTCTTTGTAATTATGCGCAATTTCCAAACTCTCCAAAGTTTTTTTTTTGCAAATAAAACAATCAGGCCTCGTGTGTGCCGCTACATCTTCGATCCAACGGCTCCCCGGTGCTAATATTAGGTGCTCCCCGTAGATTAATTACCTGCTACGGTGATATGAGCATCTAGGTCGTATGATCAGTGATCAGATGGCACATGCATAGTACTTGTACTTTCTATGCATTTCCCGAACTCTATCAGCCGTATATTGCAAAAACATTCAAACCTCCTACCGTGGGCCGTTAGATCTCAGTGAACTCGTATCACCATAGAATCTACGGTGCGGAAGCACCTCATACTCTCCCGTGCGAGAAAACATAAGGTGCTATCGCAGCTTGGATGCTACGGTGATACGATCTTGGAGGTCGTTTGATCTGAGATCCAATGGCATCTGAGCAGCCTTTGTGCTTGTAAATAGTGGCCGAACTCTTTTGGGGCTTTTCTGCAAAAAAAACCTTCGAACCACCGAGGAGGTGTTGGGTCACAAATCCAACGCCTCCGAAAAGCTTGTATCACCAAAGCATCTAAGGTGTGGCGGCCACTCATATTCTTACATACAGGAGAATATGATGTCCTCCTTCATCTTAGATGCTACGGTGATACGAGCTTTGAGGTCGTTGGATATGGGATCAAAGGGCATCTAAGTAGTTTTTGTACAAATTGTGTGCAATTCTCAAACTCATCAAGGTTTCCTGCAAAAAAATTAAGACACATCATGTGAGCTGCTATATCTCAGATCTACAAGCTCCAAGCAACTCGTATCGGCATATAGCATGTAAGGTATGGGGGAACATGATATTCTCCCGGGGAGGTGGGGTGGGGTGCACAACCAATAGGTGGTTGGGAGGGTGGGGACAAATGTAATCTAAACAACCCTAAACAGAGCTCCACAATTTTATCTAAGGTCGAGGGGTTAACCCCCGACAATCATAGCTCCGTCTAAACACAACATTTGCATGTACTATAGTACTAGACTTAATATTCATGTTTCAGTGTCATGTTCATTTTAAATATTGAACTGAGGACCATGGATGTCTTATATTTTACTCCCTTCATTCCTAAATATTAGTCTTTTTAGAGGCTTCAAATGGACTGGCACATACGGATATATATAGACATATTTTAGAGTCTAGATTCACTCATTTTGCTCCGTATGTAGTCACTTGTTGAACTCTCTAAAAGACTACTCCCTCCGTCCCATAATGTAAGACGTTTTTTGACACTAGTGTAGTGTCAAAAAATGTCTTACATTATGGAACGGAGGGAGTAATATATAGGAATAGAAGGAGTATTTTTGAACTCATGTCATACATGCATGGGTTGGAAAAATATATGCACTATACTTATTGGATTGTTGTTGTGTTCGTGCGTCTCTCTCTCTCTCTCTCTCTCTCTCTCTCTCTCTTTCTCTCTTTCTCTCTCTCTCTGTCGGGGTGGATCGACCCACGAACACCTATGGGACTGGCGGACCGAGCCCCTTTCGGTTCGGCGGGGGGCGGAGATCGCACGAAAAGCGGATCGAGGCGAAGCACATGAGCGATTTACCCAGCTTCGGAGCTCTCCGGAGAGATAATACTCCTACTGCTGCATGTCTGATTGTATTGTGTTCTTGCTCGGGAGAGCTGAGTGCTACAGTACACTCCAACTGCTAACGAGACCGAGCGTGAGTGTTTTCTGGTTTCGAACCCTCCCCTACGTTGCGCATGGGCCTCCTTTTATATGCTCAAGGGGTCACCAACAGGTGGCAACGTAGACAAGGGCAAAAATGGAAAAGGAGTTGCGGTTGGTACAACTACCTCTACAGTGTGTCATACCTAACCCTGACGGCAGGGGACAAAAGCATTAAATGCTCTGTGTCGCCCAAACAGTGCAAGAAAGGGACCGTCAGGGGCGCCACCGCTTGCCACGATGGCAATCTTGTCAGCGCCGCTCGCCACCTCGCACCGCTGGCTGCACAGCCTCTCTCCACGCGCACCTGGAATGGTCCCAGGGCGACACGTTGGTGGATGTGTTGGAGCGTGGGTACAGAGTGCTAGCTTACCGCAGCAAGCGCCTTGCTGCGGTCGTTGTCTTGTCGCGTCCGGAAGCTTGTCGCTCACCGGGCCTTGCCGGGACGCGTGACGCGTCGCGGCAAGTTTCTTGAGATGCCTTGGTTGGCCTTCCGGCAAGCTCCTCTTGCTGGGGCCTTGGCCTTCCCGGCAAGCTCCTCTTGCCGGGGCCTTGTCTCCTTGGCTTGAACACTTTGTTCTTGAATGGCTCCAAAGGAACCATGGAGGACCTTGGCGGTCACCCGGCAAGCCTTGCCGCGGGAGGCTGCGACTGCCCGTGCACAAGTACGGGATACTAGGGTACCCCTACTCTAGTACACCGACAGGAGCCCCCGGGCCTGGGCCACACACGGTGCCGAGCGCTGTTGGGCCAGGCCCAAAACAGGGCACGGGCACGCGCGGCCTGGGTTACGCCGTGTCTCACTCCGTATCCACCGCGCCCTCCCCTAACGGCACGCGTCGAATGCGGTGTCGTGGGAGAGATCGTGGGTGGCTTCTTTATTCAGAAAAACGGAACGTCCGCCCCATCCCCCTTTATAAGCAGGGGAAACAGCGGCAGTTCGTCCATCCTGCCGTTGCTGTTCCAATCTCAGAAATCTCCGCCGCTCCCCCCTTCTTCCAAAGCCGAAAGAGAGCAGCGCTCCGCCCCCCATCGCAGCCGGTGCCACCAACACCTTCGATCTCCCCCACTACCTTCGCCATGGCTCCGAAAGCCGGGAAGGCTGTGAAGTCGGCCGAGGCACTGCGGCTCGAGGCGCTGAGAAAGGAGCGGGCAACCTTCCCCCCCGAGCTCGCCGCGACGGAGCTGAGGGAGTGGTACTACCTCTTCTGGTCGACGGAGACGCGAGCGCATCCACGCACGAAGGTACTCTCCGCCGCCTCTTCGGAACGGGCTCCGAATGGATATCCCTTCTTCACCCTGTTCTTCTACTGCGGGCTCTGCCCGCCCTTCTCTGAATTCTTCTGCGATATTATGAACACCTACGGGTTCCACCTCCTTGATTTCACCCCCAATGCTGTTCTGACCATGGCAGTTTTCGCACATCTCTGCGAAAACTTTGTTGGAGTCCATCCAAACGTAGCCCTTTTCTACCACTTCTTTATGCCCCGTGTTGAGAGAGGGGAGCCCTTATCCGGCGGAATCGCCTGGATCTCTAGGGCCAGCAAGAAGGAAGCGTATCTGGAGGGAGAGCTCCGCAGTAAATGGGAGGAGTGGAGAGCAGATTGGTGCTGGATCGTCGAAGAGAACCCGCAGCCATTCACCGCCCAGCACCAAACCCCAGTAGTGCGCGGCGGCGATTGGAGCAGTATGGCCCCGAAAGACGATAGGCTGAAGATCGCCGTCACCCGGATTCTGCGCCTAAGGCTTGCCGGGCTCACTGTAGGCGTCGTTGGCGCAGATTTTCTTCGCCGCCGCATCGCCACCCTGCAAGAGAGGAGGAGACCCGCCTGGGAGTTCGGGGGTCCGGCGGATATCATGAGGCTGCGCCCGGGCCTCAACTTCAACTTCACTGTCTTGGAACTGGGCGCGATGCTCAAGGAGCTGTTCAAGCACGACCCTCAACATCCCGAATGGTTCAGGTTGCCGAAGGGCGTCGTTCCATTGTGCAACAACTCCTCGCTCGACCGCATCCGTGCAATGATGCCGTTGTGCGATTCGCATGGAATCGTCCCCACTTGGCAGGAGCCTGCAGATGACGTCGTGTAGGAGTTCTTTGACAGCTTGGTGGAGGTGGCGGTCCGATCCGACAAACAGAAGAGCCTCACCCGCGACACCACTGATGCGGAGATGCAGCGCATCGCCACCAGGGTGGAAGAGGTGGCGGCAGCCGCCGCTGCGGGCGAGTTTGGGTTCACCGTGGAGGAGGCAGAGGCAGCAGAGGCGGCAAGCCTTGCCGAGCGAGAGAGGCTATACGGCGAGGAAGAGCTTGCCGGGCCTGACGCCGAGTCGAGCGAGCCCGCCGAGGGTGCGAGCGGCCCGCCATCTCTAGGCAGCTTGCCGCAAACGGAGCCCTCAGCGCAGCCCCCAGCTCCACCAAGAAGGCATCTCCGCAAGGCCGGGGATGTAGCAGGGCAGCAGACGAGTCAACAGCCGTCGCGCCGCGCGACACGCTCCACCGCGACAAGCACTGTTGCCGCGGGAGCGCCTCACGCCGCTGTGGCAACTGGAGCGGGGTCGTCCCGGAACACCGCCACTGCCCCGCCAAGCGGCCAAGGGAACCTACTCCTCCGCCTCGTCACGCCGAAGGTGGGCCGGACTTCGACCTCTCCGCGCTCAGCTCCGACGAGGAAGAAGAAGAGTAAGATTCTTCATGGTACTTGTAGTTCTTCAATTCTTGCTGTTTTTGTCTTGTATCTGATCTGCTTTACTCTGAACCTTGTTCCTTTTCAGGACTCTGGCCCAGAGAGCGGCGAATAGAGCCAAGGCCCCAGTGATTGTCATCGAGGACGAACCCACCGTGACGACGGGGGTGCGCCCGAGATCACCTTGCCGGACCCGAAAATCATGCCCCAAAGCAGCCCCCAGCGCAGCCCCCAGCGTAAGTATATGGTTTTACTTCCCGTTGTTAGGCGCGCATGGGTGCTCTTTCTTTGCTGATATCTGACTGTTGGTTTGTGTAGGAGTAGAGCAGCCTCACCAGGAGCACCCGGAAGCCGCCCCCGAGATGCTATCTGCTTCGATTACACCGCCAAGGGAGGATTCCCCGACAAGGGAGCGTTCTCCGGCAAGGGAGAAGTCCCCGGCAAGGGACAGCACCAGCGACCCCCCAGTGGTGGAGACCGTGACTGTGGAGCCCAGCGCAGGTAATCCTCTCGCTTGAAAACCTCCCTTGTGTTCTTCTTCTTCTGATCTTTTTTGGATATTTGCTTGACTTTTTCTCTCTTTTCCCAGCCGTCAGATCCATCTTCCACGGAGCCGATGGAGACCGAGGCCACCGGCGAGGCGAACGCGCGCGGCAACACCAACGACGCCGCCGCCACTGAGGAGGAAGCCGGCGCCGATGATCCTGCCGGCGAAGAGGCCACCAAAGCTGCCGCCGTAGGAGCTGGCGAGGGGTTTGGCGATCGCACTGACGACCCTGAGGCCGTAGGAGCGCAAGGCGCTACGCCGACCGCCGATCCCTCCGCCGCTGGCGCAGCGTCAGGCTCCGTAGAGCCCCAGCCCGGCGCCTACTTGAAGGTCGGCGATGGCATCTTCATCAAGCTCCCCTGGGCGTAAAGCTCCAGGGCGCCGGTCGAAGGAGAAGTCTTTGACGGAGAGGTGCTCGCCTCCGTTGGGCTGACGCTGGTTGACGCGCCGAGCAGCAGCAGCGGCGAGCCTGAGGAGGAACAGCTGCTGCGGAGGCTGCTATCGCTCTACCGCGCTCGGCAGGCCAAGGTGGAATCCCGAGAAGCGCTTGTCGCGAAGGCGGGATTGGACATCGAGAAGCGCGCGGAGGAGCTCCGGGAACGCAATCAGGAAGCTCTTTGGTCCTTGGCGGAGGAGCGGGAGCAACTCGCCGAAACGCGGAAAGCCTTCCTCCTCGAGAAGGCCGAAGCCGAAGAGCAACAGCGGCTTGTCGCCGAGGAGCTGTTTGCGCGGGAAGGCGAGTTGGCGCAGCGGAAGGTGAACCTTGACAGCCATGAGGAGGAGATTGCCGCGCGCGAGCAAACATTTGGCGGGGCTCTCAAGGAAGCAGAGGATGCGGCTGCAGCTGCCGAGGCCGCCAAGAAGGAGCTGGAGACAAAGGTGGCGCAGCTGGAGGCCGATCTCAAGACGAGCGGTGAAGAGCTTGCCGTGCTCAAGCGTGAGCACGAGAAGGACGCCTACGCCCATGGCGAGCTGCAGGGTCGTCTCATCGAGAAGGGCAAGGAGCTTAGCACCGCCAAGGACTCCAACGCAGATCTTGAGTTGAAGCTGGCTACTCTGACCAAGACGCTGGACGACGCCAAGGAGTGGGAGGTGGCCTTGAAGGAGGAGATCAAGGCCAACGAGGAGCTGCTGGCGAGTGCTGCTGTCACACAGAACACCTTCAGGGAGACTGTGGAACTCTGGACAGAGGGTCTCGTGAACATCGCCGCAGTCATTGACGGGGAGCTGGCGCAGCTGGCGATAGAGGATCTCGGGTACTCCCCCGACGAGAACCTCCAACCTTGTTCTTCAAAGGCGTGGCGACGGCTCTCCAGCGACTCCGGGAAAGGATCCCAAAGCAGCTGGCCGACGAGTCGCGCGCGATCTGCGTGGGAGCTCTTCAGAAGGTGTTGGTGAAGGTGGCCTTCCGCAACCCGGGCCTCAACCTCACCAACATCCTCAGGAAGCTGCCGCCGGATGCTGATCTGGAAGCGCTCAAGGCCCTTGTCGCACCCATTGTGGACAAGGTGAGCGAGATCAAGAGGGTTGAGGGCGATCGCGTAGATTAGGCCGCCCGTTTTCTCCTTTCCTTGTCGCTGCTAGTCATGTTTCAGGAACAATCTATTAGAGCTGCGACAAGCTATCTTGTAATATAGCTTTATTTTGGGTATCGGCTGCTATGTTATTTCCTTTACTTGATTCCTTCCTTTGTATGTTTTTGCCCTACGCTTTTAGGGAACTTGCCGGTGCAGGCACCTTAGCCGCGAGCGCTGAGTGCGGGACGTCAGTAGCCTGCTGGCGGTGCCGCCACCGACAAGAAACCTTGTCGCAACTAGTCGCGGCTCACTTAAGTTGTTGAGCAGACTCGAAACAAAGTAAGGGCGCAACTAGCTACGGGTTGGTTCCTCCGCGCACAGGTTTTCCATACAAAGCAGGATCGTTCGAGGAAGATAACTTAAATTTTTTAAAACTAATTGCTCAAACTTTGGCAACTTAGCTTTTCTGCCGTTTGCTTCCCGGCAAGGCGAATCTTTCTTGAATGACGTCTGGTCCACATCATTATCTTCTCCTATCCCCCCGGCAAACTTGCGGGCGAGGGAACCTTCCTTCCTTTGAGAAAAAAGAAACAAGAGAAAATAAAGATATGGAGCCTTACGGCTCGTTATTGCTTACCGGGGGCAGGTGCTGCACAAAGTGTCAGATAACACATGCAAAAAAATAGAAAGCATGAAATTGACAGGACGTGCGGAGCACATGAGCTTTATTTATGCACGGGGTCTGCGCCCGGCTTTGTACAAAGGATTACATGCAACAGCGGCAAGACTTGTACAAAAGGTGGTTGCCGGAACAGGTTCCGACAACCGCGCCTTACGGGTAAAACTTACGAAGATGCTCAATGTTCCAGGAGTTGCTCACCGGAAAGCCATCTTCGGTCTCAAGGCGGACAGCGCCGGGCCTAGTGTCTCGTTTGACCCGGTAAGGGCCTTCCCACTTTGGCGTCAACTTGTTGGAATTCTTGGCGGACTGAACGTGCCGAAGAACAAGGTCTCCTTTCTCGAGACTTCTGGCATTAACTTTGCGGCTATGGTAGCGGCGCAAAGCTTGCTGGTATCGAGGAGCTCGTATAGCAGCCTGAAGACGGTCCTCCTCAAGGAGCAGCGTATCATCTTGTCGCAGCTGCTCTTGCTCAAGGTCATCATAAGAGAGCACTCGAGGCGACCCGTATACGAGTTCCGTGGGGAGAACTTCCTCTGCTCCATAGACTAGAGCAAAAGGTGTCTGGCCAGTGGCTCGATTTGGCGTCGTCCTGATCGACCAAAGAACCACCGGCAGCTCCTCAATCCAGTTCTTTCCGCACTTGCGCAGCCTGTCGAAAGTCCTGGTCTTGAGCCCACACAGCACTTCAGCATTTGCCCTCTCCACTTGACCGTTCCTTCTCGGGTGAGCAACAGCAGCGAAGCAGACCTTGGCGCCAAGATCTTGGACGTACTGCATGAAGGTGTGGCTCGTGAATTGCGTGCCGTTGTCGGTGATGATCCTGTTAGGTATCCCGAAACGGCAAACAACCGACCTGAAGAACTTGACTGCTGACTGTGCTGTCACCTTCCTCACTGCTTCCACTTCCGGCCACTTTGTGAACTTGTCGATCGCAACGTACAAGTACTCAAAGCCCCTGACAGCACGGGGAAAAGGGACGAGGATGTCGAGCCCCCAGACCGAAAATGGCCAGGATAAAGGGATTGTCTGGAGAGCTTGAGCTGGCTGGTGTATCTGCTTGGAATGGAACTGGCATGCTTTACACTTGGTTACTTGTGCAGTTGCATCCTGGAGGGCTGTCGGCCAAAAGAAACCTTGCTGGAATGCCTTGCCGGCAAGTGCTCTTGCGCCAATGTGGTGACCACATATGCCTCCATGTATCTCCGCCAACAGCTTTTGTCCGTCTTCCCGGTGAACACACTTCAATTTCACACCGTTGAGTCTTCTTCTGTACAGTGCGTTATCGACAAACTGGTACATACTTGACTGCCGGGCTACTCTTTCCGCTTCTTCTTGCTCTTCGGGAAGTTCTCCTGTCTGAAGGAAATGGACAATCTGCTATGCCCATACTGGAGCTTGCGGCTCGACAACAAGGACTAAAGGCACATATGCTGCTGCGGGAACATCCGCTTCTACGGCGAGAACCTGCGGCTCAGCCGGAGCTTGATGTTCCCCCGGCAAGCTTGCCGAAGAAAAACTTGTCGGGAGCGTCTGCTTCAACGGGACAAACCCTAGGGCTTGTCGGAGCAGACTGCTCCTCAGCACCCTTAGTGTTGATCTTGGGGACCTTCTTGGCGGCGGCTTCGGGGAGCTCTGCCGGAAAATAGTCACTAGAAACCAACTTCCTCTTCTTGCTCTGTCCAGTTGATGGTGTTACAGACTGTTGAGTTAGTTTGAGCACAAAGATCCCTGGTTCCACAGGTAACTTAAGTGCGGCACACTTCGACAGGCCATCGGCAATATCATTATGAGCTCTTGGAACATGTTCCATCTGTAGGGCGTCAAAGTGCTCTTCTAACTTCCTCACTTCATCAACGTAAGCTTCCATCAACGGACTCTAATAATTCTTGTTTACTTGGCAGACGACAAGCTGCGAGTCACCCCTGATAATGAGCTTCTTGATCCCAAGGTCTGCCGCGATCCTGAGACCGGCAAGCAATCCTTCATACTCTGCAGTATTGTTCATTGCTTGCTCCTTGGGAAGTGCATCTGGACTACGTACTTGAGGTGGTCTCCGGTGGGTGCGACAAGCAGCACGCCCGCACCGGCGCCTTGCAGCGAGAAGGCACCATCAAAGTACATCAGCCACTCTTTGCTTGCTTCCTTGACGGGGATGCTCGTTTCTGGAATTTCTTTATCTGGTGTTGGCGTCCACTCTGCTATGAACTCTGCCAATGCTCTGCTTTGGATAGTTGAAGTGCTCTCAAACTTGAGGCCAAAGCTTGACAGTTCCAGTGCCCACTCGACAATCCTGCCCGTTGCTTCTGGATTCTGAAGTATCCTCTTCAGCGGAAAGCAAGTGACAACTGTGATCTCATGTGCTTGGAAGTAATGGCGTAGCCTTCTTGAGGCCATGAGAAGGCCGAAAAGCAATTTCTGCACACCAGAGTACCTTGACCTAGCCCCCTGCAGAAGGGAACTGACAAAGTAAACTGGGCGTTGCACCATTTTCTTCTGCATTCCTTCGCACGCCTGTGCAGATCCAACCTTGTCGGGACTAGAGCTTGTCGGCGAAGCCCCCTGCTTGTCGCTGGATGCATCTGCCGTGGTTGCTGGCTCATCATCCGCCTCCCTCTCCGCTACTAACGCAGCACTAACCACTTGATTGGTTGCCGCTATATACAGCAGCAACTTCTCTTGTGGCTTAGGTGTGACAAATGTTGGAGTGGAGGACAGGTATCTCTTTAAGTCCTGCAGCGCGGCCTCCGCTTCCGGAGTCCATTTCATTGGACCTGCCTTTTTCAATATTTTGAAAAATGGCAGGGCGCGCTCAGCAGACTTAGAGATAAACCTGCTGAGAGCAGCCACGCAACCGGCAAGTCTTCGTACATCTTTGACGCGCTTTGGTGCTTCGATCTGCTCAATGGCCTTGATCTTGTCGGGATTGGCTTCAATTCCCCGCTGAGACACGAAGAACCCGAGAAGCTTGCCGGAGGGGACTCCAAACACACACTTCTCGGGGTTAAGCTTGAGGTTGATCTTGCGCAGATTTGCAAAGGATTCATCTAAATCTTGAATCAGAGTTGCCCTGTCCTTGCTCTTGACCACTATGTCATCCATGTAGGCTTCTACATTTCTGTCTATCTGTGGCTCAAAAGCGTCATGGACTACCCTTGCAAATGTTGAACCAACATTCTTTAAACCGAAAGGCATTCGTACGAAACAGTACGTGCCACATGGAGTGATGAATGCGGTCTTCTCCTCATCCTCTTCTGCCATGAAGATCTGATGGTATCCTGAGTACGCGTCAAGAAATGAATGCAAGTCACATCCGGCCGTGGAGTCAACAATCTGGTCAATGCGTGGCAAGGGAAATGGGTCTTTGGGACAAGCTTTATTAACATCGGTAAAGTCGATACAAAGCCTCCATTTCCTGTTTGCCTTGCGCACGACTACAGGATTGGCCAACCACGTAGGATGGAGCACTCCTCTGACAAGGCCTGCTGCTTCCAACTTCTTGATCTCTTCTGCGATGAATACTTGGTGCTCCACTGCTTGTTTCCTGACTTTCTGCTTGACGGGCCGTGCATGAGGACAGACGGCAAGGTGGTGCTCGATTACTTTCCTGGGAACACCGGGGATGTCAGACAGTTGCCACGCAAACACGTCGACGTTCGCCCGCAGGAAAGCAACGAGCGCGCTTTCCTATTTAGGGTCGAGAGTGGCACTGATGGTGAAGGTACCACCAATGCCGTCCTCCTTGGCGGACACCTTCTTGGTCTCTGGTGAAGCTGCCATTGTCGTCTTACACTTGACGGTAGCGCAGCACTCCGAACAGGTGCGCTTGCCGGAGTGGGCATCAGAGCTCTTTCCGGACTTGGTCTTCTTCTTCCCCCCGGGAGCTTCAGCGGCAAGTGTCTTGCGATCTACTGCGGCTGCTGCATCCCGGTAAATCTTGTCGGCGCAGATAAGAGCATCCTTCTTGTTGCCAGGGACAGAGATGACACTTATCGGGCCTGGCATCTTGAGCATGTTGTATGCATAGTGAGAGGCTGCCATGAACTTGGCGAGTGCTGGACGGCCGAGTATTCCATTGTAGGGCAATGGAAAATCAGCAATGTCAAAAGTAACCCTCTCAGTCCTGAAGTTCAGCTCGCCGCCAAATGTCACCGGCAACGTGATCTTTCCCTTCGGCTTGCTCCTTCCCGGATTGATTCCTCGAAATGTGCCAGTCTCTTCGAGCTCGCTGTCAGGGATCTGGAGTTTCTGGAGTACCGCGGAGGAGATCAGGTTCAAGCCAGCCCCACCGTCAACTAGCATCTTAGTGACCTTGAGGTTGCGGATAGTTGGCGAAACCAACATCGGCAAGCACCCGACCGCGATTATGCGATCAGGGTGGTCCTCAATATCAAAGATGATAGGCGTGCTGGACCATTTCAGAGGCTTGTGTGACTCGACGGGTGGTTCTGCCGCATTGACTTCCCGCACCCACTGCTTGAGCTGGCGGTGTGAAGTATGCAGAGAAGCACTGCCGTCAACGCAGAGGGCCTCTGTGGCTTTCTGGAACTCCTGCTCATCGGCCTCGTCATCATCCATATCTTCATCGTCGTCGTCATCTTCATCCTTGTCGCGGCCGCGGGGAGGTCTGTCTCCTTGCCGCTGCTGGGCCTTGCCGCGGCATCCTCCCCGGCCGGGACGTTTCTTGCTGGACCCTCCAGCACCTTCTTGGGCCTTCTCCTTGTCGCGACGCTCGTATTCAGCCTTTTGCAGCTCGACAAGCTGCTCGACTTTCTTGCAGCTCTGGAGGTCATGGCCCTTGGTGCGGTGGATCTTGCAGTACTGTTTGTTGGTGCCGTCCTGCTTGTCGGCGGCCGCCACAGCCTCGGCTTCCTTGGCGCTACCTCCGTTGCCGGACTGCTCAACAACTAGCACATCTTTGCCTTTCTTCTTCCTATTGTTCCGTCGCCGGTTTTTCCTTGCCGGGGCAGCATCCTCGCTATCAAATCCTCCTACTCCGGTATTCTCTCCGGGGAGTCTCCTCCCTTCCTCAGCACGTGCACACTTGTCGGCCAGGGCATATAGCTCACTGACTTCTCTGATCTTGCACATCGCCATCTCCTCCCGCATCCTGCGGTTTCGCACGTTCTGATGAAACGCGCTGATGACCACGGCAGGGTGGACATCTGGGATGTTGTGCTGTACACGGATAAACCTCTGAATGAACTTGCGCAGGGATTCTCCTTCCTTCTGGGCGAGCAGATGAAGGTCGCTCTCTTGGCCATGAGGCTTGTGGCCGCCTGTAAAGGCGCCGACAAACTGATGGCACAGACCTGCCCAGGTGGATATGGAGTTGTCCCGCAAGTGCATGAGCCAGGATCTGACATTGGGATTGAGCACCAGCGGGAAGTAGTTGGCAAGGATCTTGTCGTTCCGCCTCCCGGCAGCTTGCACCGCGATGGTGTAGATGCTGAGGAACTCCAACGGATGCGACTTGCCGTCGTACTTCTCTGGTACGTCTGGCTTGAAGTTCTTCGTGCTGGGCCACTGGACTTGCCGCGGCTCACGAGTGAACGCAGGGCAACCTACCGCGTACGGCAAGTCGCCTGGTTCCCCTGGCGCATGCATGTCGACAGCGGGCCCAGCGTGCTTGTCGGATTGACACCGCGCTTCTCTTCGGCGCTCGATGCGAGTACGAGCATCTTCTTGCTGTCGTTTGTGGAGAACTTGGCGCTGATCGCGACGGGCTCATGGATCTGATGACGCAGTGGAGTCGCTGTCGACGTGGATCCGGCGAGTCGGCGATCTTGGCCTCCGGGGCGGAGAGTGCACGGTGGTTGCACCCCCACCGGTCTTGTCGCCATTGGCTCGCGCCTGGCAGTCTTGCCGCGGCTGCGATGTACTTGGCTGCTGTGGAGTGTCGCCATTGGCGAAGCCGATGAGACTCTGAATGGTGGCCCTCCAGTCGTCGATCTTGTCTGCCGTTGGAGGGTAATCGAGGAGCAGTTGACCTCGTGCCAAAGCTTCTGCTGGAGTCTTCGGTGGCGGCGGCGAATGGTGCGAGGAGCGGGATATGCTCGGACTTCCAACTGGGTTCGAAGGAACAGTATCCCGTCCAGGCGACCGTGCCTTGCTCGTGCCAGCATGTTGGCGTGCATGCTGGTCTTGAGCATCTTGAGATCCACCAGCTCGATCTTGGTCCAATGAACGTATGGTACCGAGAGTACCATGTCGCTGTCGGTCCCGCGCCTCCTGGGATGGGCGCGGTGCATGTACGGACGCCGAGGTCTGCGCAACCTTGTCCTTGGACCTAGCAGCACCGTGAGCTCCCTCGTCGACGCCCGTTCCTCCGCCGGCGTCTACCCCACCACCTGTTTGCTCCGGTGGCGGTGGGTTCGACGCGGACGGAGCAGCCACCTCCGAAGCCTTCTTCTTTGGTGGCATGTTGATGAAGAAGATGAAGATCTAGCTCGCGTGAACGCCGGATCAGGTTCACACAATCTCGACGCCCCCTACCTGGCGCGCCAAAGATGTCGGGGTGGATCGACCCACGAACACCTATGGGACCGGCGGACCGAGCCCCTTTCGGTTCGACGGGGGGTGGAGATCGCATGAAGAGCGGATCGAGGCGAAGCACACGAGCGATTTACCCAGCTTCGGAGCTCTCCGGAGAGATAATACTCCTACTGCTGCATGTCTGATTGTATTGTGTTCTTACTCGGGAGCGCTGAGTGCTACAGTACACTCCAGCTGCTAACGAGACCGAGCGTGAGTGTTTTCTGGTTTTGAACCCTCCCCTATGTTGCGCATGGGCCTCCTTTTATATGCTCAAGGGGTCACCGACAGGTGGCAACATAGACAAGGGCAAAAATGGAAAAGGAGTTGCGGTTGGTACAACTACCTCTACAGTGTATCATACCTAACCCTGACGGCAGGGGACAAAAGAATTAAAAGCCCGTCCGTGTCGCCCAAACAGTGCAAGAAAGGGACCGTCAGGGGCGCCACCGCTTGCCACGATGGCAATCTTGTCAGCGCCGCTCGCCACCTCACACCGCTGGCTGCACAGCCTCTCGCCACGCGCACCTGGAATGGTCCCAGGGCGACACGTTGGTGGATGTGCTGGAGCGTGGGTACATAGTGGTAGCTTACCGCGGCTCGCGTCCGGAAGCTTGTCGCTCACCGGGCCTTGCTGGGACGCGTGACACGTTGCGGCATGTTTCTTGAGATGCCTTGGTTGGCCTTCCTAGCAAGCTCCTCTTGCCGGGGCCTTGGCCTTCCCGGCAAGCTCCTCTTGCCGGGGCCTTGTCTCCTTGGCTTGAACACTTTGTTCTTGAATGGCTCCAAAGGAACCATGGAGGACCTTGGCGGTCACCCGGCAAGCCTTGCCGCGGGAGGCTGCGACTGCCCGTGCACAAGTACGGGATACTAGGGTACCCCTACTCTAGTACACCGACACTCTGTGTGTGTGTGTGTGTGTGTGTGTGTGTGTGTGTGTGTGTGTGAGTGTGTGTGTGGTCATATGCTTGATACATACAAAGTTTTCTCACCTCCATATTGTTCATCTTTTAAATTTGAATTTGCATTGGAAAACTTACTAGGGATACCATGAAATGTGAAATCCACGTTGAGATCACTATATCACAAATTCACTCTAATTCAACAACTCGTCATAAATCAATTACCACGTTGAGATTAGTATTTGCAAGGAAAATACGGGTATTGTAATACACATAGATTCGTTCGGCAATTTAAAAGGTTCCTTTCGTATTCTCAAATGGTAGGACCCAACGGCGTACCAGCCAGACCTTGGCTCATGTTGATCCTAAAAAAACGAGCTCATGTCCTTCGGTGGCATGCGTGGTACGCACATTAGGCAACCCCAACCAGTCGAGCCTCAGTGTTTCAAGTCGAAATATCTGGCGGCTAGAATTCCAGCCCTAGGAAATTCCCCTCATGTCCCCGGTCTATAATGACTACCGATGAACAACGGAGGGATGCTCTAGTAACTAGACAACGTTACCTACCATGCCGAGCACGGTTGAATTCCCTCGGCCGCCGCTCGTCGAGGTCACCCGTCCACTCCATTGCCTAGTACTACTACTACTTCACCAGGATGAGCACATAATTGAGCCCGTTTGTTCATGCCTAGTACTTGAGTCAATATATCAGGCAATGCACTGGTAGGGAGGGATTATCCTTTTACTCCCTCATTTCCGTTTCATAGGGCTTATCTCAAAATTTTAGTTTTCCCATTTTATAAGTCTCAATTTGGTTGTTCCCCATCACATGTTCAGATTTCAAGGTGCAATAAATCATTACATGCAAGTATTAAGAGAAAATTGACCAATGCATGTACTTTATGCATGCATGCATTGCAATTAATGCATTCGTAAACACAATTTTTGAGGAAAACAAGCGCATTAATTGAGTGGTTTTGCAAACTAGAACAATTGTTCCACCACTCACCATCTACCTTGGTTGGTGAGATTTTTGAATTGAGCCCTATAAACCGGAAAGGAGGTTTACTAAGCAAAATATCTGACCAAATCCTTTCTTAAGAAATACAACAGGACAGATGTACTGCTTGAAAATTTATTGCATGATGCAGGTTATGATATTGTTTCGAATCCTGGATCTTAAATTTCAAAAAATCCAAAAGTGAGCATAAATTCTTGAAACTGAGCATGGTCACGTGATATGGCACAAATATTACTTCGTAAGTTTTTTCTTCAATTCGAGACAAACTGCTTATGACAAGTTGCACAAATGAAGAGCCAAGGTATTTTGGAACAAAGACCTATCACGTTAAGGCGAACGCTTTCACTATTGAAACCGTGGGCGTTTATGTGCCGCCACGACTCCCCGCTTCTCATCGGGAGGTGCCGTCCCAGCAAGCGTGTGAGTCGACGAGAGGCGTGCGAGCAGACCGCTGTGCCGGCTATCAGGGAGGCGTGCGAGCAGACCGCTGTGTAGGCTCACCGGGAGGCGAGCCCTTTGACAAAGCTCCGCCGCCCACCGTCGTCCCAACTACTCCCAATTTTAATGTCGCTGGCACTGCAGTTTAAAATCAACCCCGCACTACCTGGTATCGCTACAATCCTCTCTCTTCCTCTCCGATTCTCCTGTCGTCTACCTCCCACTAGCCTGACCTAAACGTACGCCATGCCGCATCACGATGGTCTGCCCTTAGTGTTCCAGTTTTATGAGGAAGACACCCAGCCGGAGTCTCAAGAACATAAGGAGCTTTGGGACAACCTTGAACTGGCCTTGCGGGAAGACGCCGCGCCTGTCCCTGCTCCCGTTCCGGCTCCCGTCGCCCCGACTACGCCAGCGCCCATCCCCGTGGCATTGATGGGCTAGGAGCCGCATATTTTCGCCGAGCTTAATGCCACGGGGTTCCACGAGGTCCCCGCCGACTTTCACGTGCCCATGCACCTTCCAGCGCATGCGCCTGCACATGCACTGACGCGCACGCCCGTGGCGGTGCCCGTGCAACTGCCAGCGCATGCGCCTGCACGTGCACTGATGTGCGTGCCCGTGCCGGTGCCCGTGCACACGAATGTCTCCGTCGCGCCGTTGACAGCGCCTGTCCCTGCACGGGTGCCAGTGCCCCCCTCAGCATCATGGATGGCCATCATCGACCGCTTCCTTGCACCAACGCTAGTCGCCTCCTCCCGCCAGTTGACTCGCTCCAAGTCCAGAACATTTTGTCCTTCATTGAAGCTAGGCCAACGTCCAGGAGTACGCCAACAATGGCGCAAGACGCCGCCGTCGCTGTCGGTCAGTGGCCCGACGACACACAGAGCACGGCAGAGGAGCCTCTTCCCACCGCGAGACGCCCCCGCCACCGCCGCGTAATCTAAATTTGCCATGAAAAACGTTCGAATTGCTATGCTTAAAATCTGAAGTTTATCATTTCCGTTTATTTTATATCGATCGTCGTATAATTTAAAGTTGGAGTCAGACTGAACGAAATGTATGGTTTGATCGATTGAATGATATGCTAGAGCCGTATCAAATTAAAAATAAAACGTCATCAAGCCACATGTATTCCTTGTCATCCAACGACCTAGACTGCTTCAATGTCGAGCGCTCAACACATTTAGCGTGCAGTTAATTTCATCCCAAAAATAGTGCTAATCACATGACAACATGCAAATAATATCCTAGTAGTTAATATCTACATGCACTTAATATACTTCCAAATTAACGTGCATTGCACGTACACACTGACTAGTGCTGCTAGTACGTGAAACTGGTGCCGTGACTTGTGAACGCGTCCAGATATGATCAACGGCAACATCGCCCGCGAGTTCTTCCTGTTTGCTCGTGCGTCTAAACGCAGAAGGGGAGGAGAGAGAGAGGGCACACATGGAACCCACCAGTAAGTGAAGGCGAATAGTACTAAAAATAATATCACATGTTATCCATTAATTAGGCTATGGTAATATAAAAACATTATGTGAACAAAGGGGGTACAACAAACATTGCAATTCTACTTATGTTGCCTATTGACGTGCGGCTTGAAGGCCCGATCGCATGTTCGATCCTCGTCCTTTATTTTTTAATTTGTATATGGGTCCAAGTTTGCTTCATGACATGTGGGCCCCTCGGTGTGTAGTTTGTAGCACTTTAATTTGTGGGTCGAAATTTGTTCCATTCCAAGTGGACTATCGGTGTGTAGTTTTGTAGCTTATTTATAATAATTAAAGAGAACCACATAGTTTTTTCAATAATACCATGGTGCGACATTGAAGGCGAGAAAGGACGTGCGAGAGAGCAATGACCAAGCCAGAGGGAAATCAACTAGGGGAGTTGCATGGGTTGCAATGGCGTTTGGAGTAGTTGTGGGCCGAATTCTACGAAAATATAATCTAAACCGACCGGAATAAATGCCTACACAAATTAATCCAAGGTTGGAGTGCCCCTCGCATTGTAAATAGCTCCAACTTTGCGAGGGATGGAGAGGTAGTAGCTTCAATGCGTGGAAGATATGGTATGATAAAGCAAGGTCAATCGAGAGACATATAGAGAGAGAGACAAAGTGAGTGTGGTCCGACATTCATTGAACAAATATATATGCTCCGGAGAGATATTGTCCGATTGAGCTTTTGGTAAGGGTGAGGGCTGTAAGATAGAGCTTAAGAGATGATCCAGTCACATACGTGTAGATATATTTTGTGTGTGGGAGGAAGCAAGGTCAACCGATCACATAGGGTCGCCGTGCGATCGAAAGAGTGAGACGGGTTGGAGAGAGTGACCTAGATAGACGATGTGCGTGAGAGAGTATACAATGTGAATAGGTCGAATTGGGCTCAAACATGGTGATATATCATTTTTGTCCGAGAAAGAGCAAGGTAAATCGAGATATACAGAGAGAGAGAGAGAGATAGAGAGAGAGATTGAGTGAGCGTGGCCCACCATGAGCTCGAAAGAGTGGCGGCGGTTTGGATGGACTGACCTAGATAGACAATCTGCGTGAGAGAGTATAGAGTGTGTCGATCGAGGCCCGAACAGGGAGATATATCATTTGTGTGTGAAAGAAAACGAGGTTAAACGAGACTCAGATAAAGAGAGCGAGATTGAGCGAGTGTGGCCCATCGTGCGGAAGAAAGAGTGAGACAGTCTCGAGGGAGTGACCTAGATATACAACGTGCGTTCGTGCGCACAAGAGGTTGGGGGGGCTAGATAGGCAATGCATGTAGTTAGCGCGAGAGGGTGAGAGGGAGAGGGGGGAGAGAGAGAGAGCTCGTCATGGGGTGCAATGGCGGGTGTGTGAGGTAAATACATTTGGTAACAGGAGTGGAAAAAGGGGTTGTGTAGTTGAGAGACTTAGAGATCGAAACATGGAGAGAAAGAATGAACGTGTGTTGGAAACCGATAGCTTGCTAAGGTGGTTAGGAGAGGATGATTGACCGATACAGCAAGTATGTAGCGTTTGTGAGCGGGGGGGGGGGGGGGGGGGGCTAAAAACAACATTTGAATGTACATAGTACGAGACTTAATATCGATGTTTCAATTCGGTGTACATTGTAAGATTTGAACCGAGGACCAGGCATACGGGTAATTATTTCAAATTCGTGCCATACTAAGTTTCGAAAAGTTGACATTGGCTCAATTTGTTGTGCTATTTTGTAGGTCATATGTTTGAATCCATCCAAAAGTTTTCTCACTACCATGGTGTTCATCATATACATATGAATTTGTATTAAAAAAGTAGCGTGGATACAGTGAAATGCGAAATAAACGTTAGAATTGGAGATCGCTACGTGACACACACTCTAATTCAAATAACTAACTACATGACACACACTCTAATTCAAATAACTAATTATGTAACACACTCTAATCCAAATTAGCGTGGGTACCGTTTTGATTTTTTCCAAATAACTCCTCATTAATTAATTTATAGTACTCCCTGTCGGGGATATACCCCGCGGTGTAAACCGGCCGGAAGTTTAACCCGGCCGGACTGGACGACTCCCTGGTAACCCGCCCGGAGCTTGGCGGTTCACGGGATACCCGCCCGATCTTGGCGGTTCATTAGTAACCCGGTGGGCGGGTTAGATGGATGACGAGGCCCAAGGCCCAGAAGGCCGGTTCACGTTTAATGGTGGGCCGGTTTATGAGGAAAGCATAAGGACTATTCTCCTACAAAGGAAGCAAGACTAGGACTCCACTTGTAATAGACTAATCTTAATCCAACTAGGACTAGTCATGTAAAACCGCCCCTTCAACATATATAAGGAGGGGCAGGGCTCCCCAAAGAGGGACGAGTTAGAGGCTACAAGAAAGAAGCAATAATCTCTAGGGCTAGACACAACTAGAGGAGAGCCGGTTTACCGGCGACTCCCTCGTGATGATAATGAGATCTAGCCTCAAACAGCATGTAGGGTTGTTACCGGATGATGTTTCCCGGGGCCCGAAGCTGTCTAAATTCCTATCTTGTGTTGCGTCTCTCGATCCCACTCAACCCCTCTCAAGCTACCACATAGATGCGTTGGCCTCGCAACTAAGTCCTGACACTAGGACATCTGCCGTGACAAATCCACGACACTCCCTCTGTTCACTTTTATAAGACCTTGAAGACATTTTAGACTTGCAAAACTGTTCATTTTAAGTTGTCTGAAATGACTTACAAAAGTGAACGGGTGGAGTATCTCATTTCGAATGACTAATTATTGCAAGGAAAACACGGGCATGGTAATACATACAGATTCGTTTGCAAATGAAAGAAGATTCGTTTGCATTCTCAAATGTAGGCGCACTAGGCAGACCAGGGTCGTGTCGGGGTGGATGCTGCTTAGGTGCCTTAAAGGCAACTGCCCTTGGGTAACTGACATGTGGGCCAGCCACCTGTTCGGCCCACATGTCATGGACACAAAGGCAGGTGCCTTAAGGCACCGAAGCATATTCCTGTCGGGGTGGTCGCGTGTGTCGGATGGACGCATAGCACCCAGCCACCCACCCCCCCTCCCCCCCAAAAAAAGGACGACGACAATATAAGTTCACGCTTCCACGTTTCGGATTGAAATATCTGGCGGCCCCAATTCCAGCCCTGCAAAATCTCCCTTCTCCACCGTCCCCTTCCGCGCCAGATTGCTCAAATCTCTAATTCGCCGCCATCCCTCGAATCATCCCTCATGTCGTCTCTTTCCCCACCGTTCCCCACCTTTGTGCTGGACAACGACGACGAACACAACGGTCACGCTTCACCACCGCACCGGAGCTACCTCATCTATGCCCTCATCCACCGCACCGGGTGGTCCACCAACAACGTCGGCCGCCGCATCCGACGTGCCTCACAGACACCGAGTTCCACAGCATCAGGTGCGCTTCACCGACGCCATCTCCCAGCTCACCGGCGCTACTTCACCGAGCACATCGTCGCACCTCCGCCCCCCGAGGCCATTGGGGCTTCACCAACGGTCTTGTCCACCGCATTGTAGCGCTCTGCTGCCACTCAAGATTTGCATCCGTGCGCGGCCAGCCAACACCAGCGCATCACCCTCAACGGCTCTGAAGTGACCCGCACTCTAGCTAGACGAGCATGCCCAAACGCCAGCCCGAACTAGGTATCCACACATCACTCTCTTATGCACTGTTCCGACGATGTTTGGATATCCTTTCACTGCTCTCTTAGCTTACACACCTATGCAACTCTGACTTTAACTCTTATTTCTTCTGTAGATATCATCTGAAACGAGAAAATCCATTTTTTAGTGAAGCATAACGGGGCTACGGGATCTGGTACACACCCTGCACACCCGTATAACCTTGTAAGTATCCGTCCTCTGGTACAACATCAAGGTTGATTCCTCTTATTTATCAACCATTCGCCGTCTCAAAAATGGAGAGGGGGATGCAAGGAGCACAAGGCCTGCACATCCAAGCAAGTGGTAACATGGACTTGTACATGGAACATCCCAAGCGCAAGCAGAGCTACATTGAGCCTGTACAACAAGCTAGCGTAAGTCCCTGCATTTCATTTAATTCATACTGGCATTCGTGTATGATTTGTGTGTAGTGGCTGATCCACGAATTCAAGTTACCAGGGGCGAACATTTAACTTAAAAAATACGAAGGCACTTGCACTCCAGAAATCAACATAACTTGAGAAATGTGAAGCTACATGCACTTTGAAAACCAGCTGATGATCCAAAGTAGTTCAGATTATAAACACTAAATGATGCAAGCACCAAAAAACACAAAATGCAACATGGTGCACAAGGACTACAAACATGGTCTGTACCTGCTTGAATTATCCGTTCTCTGGCTGAAAATATCGAAGTGTAATTGCACGTATAACCAGCTACAAACATGGTCTGTACCTGCATATCAATATGTCTATCCTGCACAAGTATGCCAATAGTTTCAAACAACAGATTAGGAAACTATTTATGCTATGTTGTCATGATACGGGGACTTTCTGGTAGATGGCCTCGACGTTTCCTCAAGCTATGAAAATGCACTATAATTTGCTTGTCATCAATGCCTGCAAATCTCTGTCTCTCTCAACATAGTAGATCATCATTAGACACTAAATCCTTCAATGAGCTTGCAAAATGCTTGCATTAGATCCCTCATTAGACACTATATGTTCATCACCAGGAGCATGTAAAATGTTTGCATCAAATCCTTCATTAGCAGTCTGTTCATTAGACACTTCAGGCTCAAGAACAACATGAGCTTGTATGTTTGCACTGGAAACTTGATTAGATACATCAGATTCAGTCAGTTCAGTATTGATTGGGGGAGTTATAAAATAAGTAGAAATTGGTTTCATTTTTTCATAGATTCCCTACATACAAGCAGTTTTACAACACCATCAGGTTTAACTATTGGCCAGAAATTGAAGAGTTGAATTAGATATAATCAAGGATGTGATGTACCTGCTCGTTGCGCATGCTACTCTTGCAAGCTGTGACTGTCCGTTTGCGCAAGCTCGATGCCATGCCCGTGCTGCCGCCACTGCCTCCCACGCAGGCTACACCCAGGATTGGATCTTCATCTTCTTGTCCTTCCGTTCGCTTGAAGCCCGGCGACCGCACTCCAACGAGGGCGCGAGGAAATGCTGTGTCGGTCTGTCCAGCGGCGGCTAGGTTAGGAGCAAACCAGACTGGAGGCTAGAGCGAATGAATTGGGATTTTTCCTGCTGTCGATCGATATGGGAGGCGCTCGTTTGGGCCGCGAACCTGCTATAGGGCCTGCCTTGCACTTATGTTATTGGCCCATCCAAATTGAAACATTTTTCTTCATTTTTTACATTGTCTGCCCGTGCGTTGGGACGAACAAAACTAGCATGGGCCAACTTGGATGACTCAAACTAGGTGCACACTTTCCAGCCACCTGAGGCGGCTGCCCATACCAGCCCCTATGGTGATGTCGCCCCTTTTTGCGTGTATGATTGGATAGTGAAAAATATTCCAGTGGCGCTTTTGATTTACCCACAGAATGGTTGAATTGCTTGTTTCTATGAACTGAGTTCGCCAATAATGTGAAGGATGCCAGTCTTTTCATCCTACTGTAGATTGCTTAGATCTCAATATGCCAAAAGTAATCGCATGAAATATACAGTAAAAGCTAGTGTGATGTGTTTGGCTACAACTAGTCTGACTACACGTCCTCATATAACATATCAAGGACGCACCATCTTACCAGATTAACCATTCGACTTACCCATGCTGTGTGGGAAGAAAGAAGTATTGGGACTGTGTATCCAAGCAATTGATGCCATGGACTCCTTTGTACAACCTTGTAAGCGAAAAAGAAGTTGCAGTGTGCCTATACAAAGAACTAGCGTAAGTTCAGTTACCTGCTTCTCGGAATTTTAGTTAGCCACTTATTGCAAAATTGTTCAATTACGTTGCTTGGCTTAATTTAGTTTGCTACTGATTACATAATGGCACAACCTGTTAATCATATTGTAGACTGCGCCTATCTATGTGTTTGATACTTACTCTTAAGAATTACCTGTTTGCCTTAACTTAAATATCTACTTGTTTGTTTAACTGCTTTACTGCAGCAACAACGGGTTACAATGATGTTAATATACTTTTCAACATCCAATTGAAACTCTTTAATTCCTTGTTTGTTTAACTGGTTTGCTGTTATAACTCCCAGTTGAGATGTTTTGCTAACTTCAACTTTTCTGAATCCAATCGGAACTTTAATAGAAAAACAGGTTAGCCCAAGATCAAAGAGCGAGGTCCCCATGGACGTTGCATCATCCCATAGCAGTGGCACCGACCCAATCGTGCATTATGAATTGCCAACTGCTGATGCTCTAGGGGCTAAACTAGTGGTAGAAAGAGATTATTCTTATGCACTTAGAGATGAAGTTGACATGTTGAGGAAGCAAATAGCACAATCACAAGCAGTACTCAAGACAACCATTAAATATTTGGTGGATTTCAAAATGAAGCAAGCTGAGACTGACCAGATTGTTAAGGTCCTGAACGTAAAAAGGAAATTAAATTCCTACTTGGTAAATCATAGGTGAAATGTTCTTTCCATAGTTGAATTGTGTTGTCTATTCATGTAATCAATCAAACCATTTGTTTTAGAGATCATGTAATAATTTTTTTTTGTTTTTTGGTTTGTAATTTTATTTGAGCACAAATCTGTATTAATTGATAAGACTCGGAGACATTTCATTTGGATTGCTGTGCCAGACCTACAAATATGCCAATCGGGCTGAATGTGCATTCAACAATAGTAGTAGTATAGATGGACCATAAGTGGCACGCATCGGAAAGTGCCAAGATGCTGGCTAAAAAAAGATGCTGTTGTAGCCAAAAAAAGTACAGCGGCCTGGCTTATGTATGTTAGTTGATATTATTGATCCATATACTCTATAAGTGTTTATATGTCCGTAAGTTCTGTACATTCTTGGTTGATTGACTCGGTATTTGAATCTTGATACATCGCTTGTGTACATATCTAAATGGGAGTACACATTATGATGCGTGTGACATTTGAGTTGGACATGAAGTGTTCCAAATATTCGAATTCACCTTAAACTGGATACTAGTTTCTGAATTTGAGTATCGGCATTTGTAAACCATATTCATATATGACAGTGGAATACATCTTTGTCGTCCTTTTGAAGATATATAAAAACACATAGAATGATTTATAAATATCATATAGAAATACAAAATGGATTCGAATTTAGTTGCCAGGGTAAACATGGATGCTTATTGTCCCAAAATTCGAAAGAAGCAGCAAAATGTCCACTCCCACGTCGGCTGCCCGAGGCCAACTGTTTGGGAGATGGAAATTACTATCTACCCATTACACGGACAATCCATCGGCCCGATTTCCACTGCTCTAAATAGGGGTAGGTTAGTAACTTCAATTAGACGTGACACGACCGCCTCTGAGCCCATTCTTACATGATGGGCGTCAAACATGGGCGGCAAAACACATTTGATTCAAGCTCGTCCGAAAGACCTCTGTTTCTTCCTCCATTCCCCATTCATACACGGTGGGCGGCAAAACAAACTCAACCCGGCTGAAATCGATGTAGGAAAATATTTTCAATAGGGGCAGGTCTGTAACTTCACTCAGACGTGACACAACCGCCCTACCTGTCAGCCGCGTTCATACACCGTGGGCGCCAACCACCCTCTCCGCGCCCGAAATCGCTCTGGGAAAATATTGGCGAGATGCGAGATTACCGTCCTATCCCCAACCGACGAGACGTCCAAATTTTAAACGGGGGCTAAGTTCGTAACTTTCCCATATTTCAAACATGCGCGTCCCAAAAACAAGGTTCCCCGTACCTCTCCCTCTATTTTCCCATTCATACATCGTCCGCACTAGAACAACCCAACCCCACACCAGCCTCCGTCTGCCACCCCATCCATCGTCGCGTCCTCCACCACATCCATCGCCACCATCCTCCACCATGCCGGAGCGCCTACCAAGACCGCGTCGTCCACTGCTAGAGATGGACGTTTCTCATCCACGCCGATGGACCAATAGCCTTGCATCGCGTCCTCTCGCTTCATCGGCGCCGTCGTCCTCTTTGCCGAGGCCGCTCACACGACCTTCTCTTCCACCGCAACGGGACTTATCCCCCGATGCACCCGTCTATCGTCGGAGATCTACTTCAACGCCACCGACAGCCATCGCACCCCCGATGCCTACACGGCGCGCAAGAGAGGTGGTTCTTCATATCTCCTCAACTTTTTGATCTCAACCAGAAAATAGATCTTAACTTGGTTACTCTACTTTCTTTTCAGCTCTTAGAATTTAGTTCTTAGTTTGAAGCAAACAATGGATGCTAAATATCATTTCTCCAGTTTGCAGCTTGAAATCTGCCATGGGACAGCCATAATACGGTTTAATTGATCATGCTTAGGGTTTAATTGATCATGTTGGTTCCGTGGTGGTTTCTTCAATAGAAATCGGAGGGGAAACCCTCTTTTGCTAAAAAAATTGCTTAGAGTTTCCCCCTTTTATGATCACTATACGATCAGAATACGTGCTTCATGTCAGAATAACACTGCTCCACGCATCAAGCTAAACAAGCTTAGATGTTCAAATATGAATCTGATATTTTTAAAACAGAGTTGTTTAATTGGTCAGCTAAATGTTCCTAAATTAGTTTCGAAAATGCATGTTCGCTGATCGGGTGTGTATCTCTACAGGGTGCCCACGGTGGGCCGGCCCACCTTGGGATTTTGGGTCGTCCCAGGCCCCGATTCCCATCTATTCTGCTACGCGCTTCTGATCTCTTCTCGCCCCCTGCTGCCTGCCTCGCTGGCGACTTGCCGTCCCCGTACGGCATGACTCTAGGAGGAGACGCCGGACTAACAGGAGGCCAGGAGCCGCTCGCCCAACAGCGTCACCGCTGCCCGGGTGCGCCGCTGTGCCTACCTTCCCAGTCCGTTCAGGGCTCACGCGTGCAGCACCCACCAAGCCAACCCGATTTATCCTGAGATATGTCCACAACACTCAGTAGCCACTCCTCATCACCCATTTTCTAATTGATTCATTACTCATTAGGCAGGACTGTCATTAGGGTTTGTTGTGTGCTCAGTGCTACCTACACTTAATGGTTCAGATGTATTTCGGTAATCTTTAGTACCTCTAAAGTTCACAGGGTTTTCAAAATTCCGGCCCTCGGAACAGAAACTAGTCATTTTGGATTGTTGGTCGTAGTGACATTGACCGAGATTACTACTGCAAGCCAGGTTTGTTGACAATTTTACTTATCTTTCTTACTCATTCGATATAATATCCAGTTATTCATGTCGATTAGTTGCAAACAATAAGTACTAGACAAACTTCTTCATTCATATTTTGGACAGTCTCTTACTGCAGTTACAATTCTGCATACTTGTCCTAATAAGCTCACAAGTAAATGATTGATTCACTACATCTATGCTTGCCTTGTCGTATTTGTTGTCAATATTCTTTTAGGGTGGACCACCCTGTTTCTAAATACTAGAACCGTAGATCTGAGTGAATAGTATTTCTCTATGTGATCTCTTCCATCATGTGTGGGTAACGAACACTGCATTGTATAGAAAGAAAGTGTCATTTCCAGCTTTTACATAGGTTTTGATCTTTTACATGGAATACAATCTGCCTACTTGCTTTGTGTCGCACTACCAACACTCCACCCTTGAAGCTAAACATTACGCCACTCATAATTGCTTAGTTTATTTGTTCAAATACGAATTTCATATGATTCTAATGTTCCTACTTTAGTTTTGAAATGTGTGCCTGCCTGTTATAGAGACATAAGGGGTTTGTATTTCTGTGTGTGGTCTGGTCAGCACGGTTGGGGAGGTGAACTTTGCATATGCAAGGGTTTATAGGGAGACACTCTCCGACTTGAATCCGCAATGCATTCCATAGATATTCTGACTACTTTTTATGTTTTCATGAATCTCAGATTCTGAACAGCATCATAATGATTATGAGCTTGCGCGCATGAAAAGAATAAAGCAGAACAATGCCATGGCTGTCAAACTTGGCATTAGGGGACTGAAATCAAGTCTGGATGCAATGCAATGCAAACACTCTCCACCTACAGATTCATGCTCAGAATATGATTCTAACAGTGATTCTGAGCTAGAGGGACACCTAAGTCAATGTAGCTCCCTAGTGGAGGAGTCAGAGGAAGATGCCCTATCTTATTCACCCATCAAGGTACTTGCTCTAACTTTCCAAGGTTACATTGCTCGCACATATCTTGCAACTGATGCTTTGCATTGCTTCTACTTTTTTGAACTGCCATTAGCTTAGTTTACACATCGTGTATGTGAATACGCCCTGCCTATCCATTTTCAGTACATATTCCATCTGTCATCATACCATATTTATCCATTCAAATGTTGTTCTTGTGTATCAGACGTTCAAAAGGAAGAGGGCGATTGCTGATCGTGGAGGAGCACAAGCAAAGTATTTGGAAAAGGTAGTGGCACCTGATAAATCAAATAGCCCATTAGGTGTAGTTGCAATATCACCTGACCCACAAAATACCCCAACTCTAGCAGACTCTAGCCCTACTACACTGGTCATTTCTGATGCCCCAACTCAGCAGACCCCAACTGCAGCAAACAGTATGATTATGCCAGTTGACATAGCACCAGTTGTACGACGAAAAACCCCCATTCCAGCAAAGAGTACACCAAATCCAGTTGCCAAATCCCTTTTCGAACCAGAGAGAGACCCAATTGCAGCAAATAGGACCCCTGTTCCATTTCTTCCCAGTTTAGAAGATGAAGCTTATGTTATTGTCAGGAACTTTGTGCGCATCTTTCCTTCATGGAAAGATTGTACCGCAGACACAGAACAATTTCCAGTCTTCCTCCGCAACTTACGCGTAAGTAATGTACTAATGTTACTCATGGTCATTAATGCATGTTTCTGCTGACAGAAGACACAAGATTTCATTCTTTTAAATAGGCGAGGAGCAAACTGGATTGTGATGACGAGCAAGAGTTGGTTGCGCTTTTCAAGCACTCGTTGATGAAGTATCGTTCCTACCTGAGGCAAGCGCACTTCGATGGCAAGCCTCTGAACGAAATTTCTATAAAGTCTCCGGTGCTACATTTATCTGACGGTGCCTGGAATAATCTTGTTACACATTGGTGTCGGCTGCAGCGTAAGGTACTGTCTATGATATCACATCACAATTTGAACTACATTTCTGCATTTTCCTTAATGTCTCACTTGTACGAAAACTGTTAGCAGAAGAACATTCGTTCTCAAGGGACCATAGAATCTTGCAACTATACTGCACACTGCATTGCTCTCGTGAGTACCTCTTGCCCTGTATGACCATACTTACTTTCATAGCTGTTTGATTATGTAGCATCACTGCACATGTTAGCCTCATAATCGTCCATTTGGTGGACATTATAAGATCTGTCTGGACTCTTACACAAATTTAGAATCAACCCAATGTTTTTGAAGAGGTTTAGCTCTGTAGTCCTCTTGTAAGGACTGAATGTGGTCTATCACTATACTTACATTAACAGCTACTCCCTCCGTCCCATAATATAAGAACGTTTTGTACAGTACACCAGTGTTCAAAACACTCTTGTATTATGGGAAGAGGGATTGGTTCATTTTGTAGCATTCTGCATCTTATCTCCCTCGCCCACCATTTACTAAAAAAAATCAGATCTATATTTAATCTTACCAACAAGTAGAATACACATACAATGCCACTGCAGAAGTGTAGCCCATTGCTCTTGTCAGTACATTTTGTCCTGTAACGCTTGTACATCCAGGGATTGGTAGTTGATTAGGTAGCATCAATCTGCATCTTATCTTCATTATCCTCTATCCCTTCCAGTATTATCATATCTATGATTGCTCTCTACAAAATGTAGAGTACAGGCAATGCTTATGAAGAAGATTATGTGCTGAAATTCTTGAGTTATCCTTCCCTTGACATGGAGAAGGGCATTATAAAGCCGGTGTTAACTGTTAATGTAAGTCAGTCCTTCTAAAGCCTTTATCCTCAACTGTTGTTTAATTTGCTCATACTCCCTATCGTTTACTGCTGTTTAGTTTTCTATTTCTACCAAAATGCATGTTTGTAAGAACCGTAAGTTCTAAGTTTTACTTGTAAAACCAAATTTCTTATTCATACCATGCACATTACTTAATACTCCCGATATGTATGCTTGGGTTTGTGGATCTATAATCCAGTGTGTGGTGAAGTAGCCCATGTTTGCACCTTGTCATCTCCTGCTTTATCTTACTGATGTGGCTGATGATATGAACAACATGACATGCACATTATCCAAAATAGATACAATGATTTTCTTTGCCTTTCATCTATGCTTGTTATATTGACATGGTAATCCAGTAGTGTGGTGAAGCTCCCCGCATTATGAACAATGCCAAATTATGCTATTGATATTTTGAACTTACTCTTTATTTTCTAATTTGAAATTGGATAGAATTGACAGAACAGTTATCATCTTTGTTTATACACGTGCAAAACCTGTCATCTCTCTGCTTTGTTTCAGTGTGATATGCCTGATGGCATGCACAAGTCTGCTGAAGGCTGTGAGACAAACCCAACATATATTGCCGCAAAGAAGGCAAAACATCTTAAAGATAGCGAGACAACCCCAAAGTCTTGTCTTGATGAAGTGTTCAGGTTACTTGAGACTAACAGTCAGACAAGCTCACAGAATTCGTTGTCTGAATCAGTTCGACTTCTTCAGTCCCAAGTTCTAGCAGAAAGGCATTCTGAAACTCAACTTCGACTTGAAGTCCTATCTCTAAGAAAGATTGCGGAGAACACCAATGAGAACCTCATCGCTAAACAGCTACACCTAGAAGCTATGACCGACATGCTAGGCCTCTCACAGCCTTGCTCAGCAGCTTGCGCAGCAGTTCCCACGCAAGGCTAACCTTTCTTGAACTGTCTTGGAAGTGGTCTCGGTTAAGTATTATTTTGTTACGCTGTAATGGTGCTCAGTTTTTGTAATCTGCTTCTTCGTTGCGCTTTATGATCACTGGTGGCGAACTTCGATGCCCAGTGGATGTAATATACCTTAAATCCTTTATTGTATAGTGTAGGTTTATTCTTAGTTACTATGTCGTAATTTCCTTATTGTATAGAGTAGGTTTGTTCTTAATTCCTACTAGTTACTGCCATCATTTGCTATCTAAAAAAATCAGATGTAGTCGACCGGGCCAAACCATTCGATAACGGGCCAGGTTTTTAGCGGGCCACAATTGGGCCGGCATGTGTCTTTCTTGGGCCCAAATGATTAGGGCCTTCACACAATGCGCCAGGCCCAAACTTACACCGGCCTATATTTTAGTTGGGCCTTTTGTCCACCCGGCGCTTAGTTTGGCCCAGGTAGCGTCGAGCCATTAACAGGCTGAATATTGTACTGGCCTGTTACGGCCGAGATGAAACCACGGGCCTTTAGCACGCCAAAATGCATGTTGGGCCTCAATTTTCACTAGTCGTCAACAGGCCTTTAGTAGGCCGAAATGTAGACCGGGCCGTTATGGGCCCAGTTAGCCCACGGGCCGTTACCAGGCTGAAACATATCTCGGGCCTTAGTTGGCCGACTGATATCATGGGCCTTTAAGAGGTCGAAAGCTTAGTACATGCATCAACGGGTCGAATTGTGCGATAGGCCTTTAACAGGCCCAAAATCACGTTGGGCGTAACTGTTGCCACCTTTAGCATGGGCCGTTAGTGGGCTCGATGTCCCGTCGTACCATATATGGCCCATGGGCAGCAAGGGCCATTCCCAGGCCGAAAGTCACACCGGGCTGTAATGGGCCCATATCTACATCAGGCCCCTAACAGGGTGAAAGTCACTAGGCTGTAGTTGGGCTGGAATATTCAACGAACAATTAACGGGCCAGATTTGGCTTTTGGCCGCAAATGGGCCCCATTATTGGGCGAACAATTAACGGGTCAGATCTAGCTTCTGGCCGTAAATGGGCCCAAATATTGGGCGAACAATTAACGGGCCAGATCTGGTTTCGGTCTATAAATGGGCCTTTATTAAGAAGGCCGTTATTGGGCTGGCCCACTAGTACCTGTTTAAGTTCTATAGGCCTTTGACTGGGCCGGCCTTTTTAACCTATATGGGCCTCTGTTGGGCCCAGCCATGTGTCAACGTACCATAAGCATGTCTCCTCCAATGGACGGGTGACATCTGGCCCACTGACGAGCTGACAGGTGTTCCCTTCGGCCAATCAGAATTTTACACGTGGAAATTTCCCATTGGTCGGGGCTGTTAACGGGTTATCGGATCCAAAATCCGACCCGATAGCTTAACGACGTTCCGTTACGGTGGATGCCACGTGTCGGTCACCCTTGACGAAAGCACTTCTATGACGCGCGATTTATCGTCATGGAAGTGGACACTTCCGTGATGATAATTTTGGTAATGTCATGGAACACTTCTACAACAGCACAGGTATGACTATCTTGATACTTTCATAAATTTGTCATGGATGTACATGCATGACAAAAAACACGACCTACTGTGACAAACACGTATCATCACGGATGTGTATTTTTTTGTGGTGATGCTTTTAGGAGCGATGCTGAATGTGCGCCTGCATGATATTACAGGCCCTGCGATGAGTTAGTTGTTGTGGTTTACCTTTAGCCCGGACAGGCCTTGAGTAGGCTTGCGAGGCCGTGAACCTCCGAGGGTTGTCTGAGGGACCTGCTGACCATGTGGTGAGAGCCTCGTGAGAGCGAGTGCCAGCCGTGGGACGGCATGCGCGCGTGCGCTTAGCCCAACCCCGCCCGCGAGAGGCTCGCGAGGGTCAGGCAGCTAGTGCAAACTCTAAACTAGGGCAGAAACCAGAACACGAGAGAACACACGAACGAGAAAAGCCCCCCCCCACCCCGCATATGCAAATGCAAATTCAATATCAACTTAAATCTGAAGCAAGGAAGCTCGACCACAGAAAGGGAGGCAAAAAGCAAAAGGCTGCGTCCGGCACCTAGTCTAGTCTTTGATGTCTTCTCACCAGCGCAGAGATAAGTGCTACCACTAGGCATGGGAGGGAGCCCCCAAGGTTCGAGGGAGGCTCGAGGGAGACTCCGGGGCATATACATCCCCAACTCATTATTACGTGAGAGTGTCACGGGCGTCGAGCTTCACAGGCACTGGGCCTTCTTCACAGGTACCTGCCTTGCTTCATATCGCCAGACAAGGGCCCTGCCTTGCGCCACCATTGACTACCATTGACGGCGGCCGAAGACCAAGGACGACGCCAATGGGGTAAAGGGGACACCAGCAGTTCCCCCGGCGACCACGGGTCCTCTGCCAGGGGCAGGCTTTGCAGCACCTCCCCGGCAGAGGGCCAACCTCTGGGAAACACCTTGCTTCGCGCACCGTGGGGAGGGGCCTGGCTCCCGACCCCTCTCCTGCAACCCCCAGTGCGCCCCTCCTGGAAGAAGCAAGGTCGTTGAGCTGGGGCAGCCTTCTGCTGCAGTTACCTGAACTTCCTGCGACCCATGGTTAGCATAAGCTTGATCCTGAGGAATTAGCGGTACCCGATAGCTGATGCTGCCAGCACGGTTGGTGAGGCTTCCTTGGGGCTCCTGAAAAGGCTCGGCTTCTAGCATCTCTTCCTCCCAGCCTGACCCGAGAAATGAGCCGGGGTCGTCTTCCAGTGTGTACTCCCTATCCACCATGTGGGGCACGTAAAGCCTCCGAGGTTGCCACCCCGAAGACTTCGCCGTAGTACCCCACGCTCCACGCGGCCTGGCCTAGTGCACCATCTTGGGGGTGGTAGGGCGGCGATGCGCATGCCCTCGTCCACCGGGGTTGGTGCTAGTGTAGCCTGACGCCCGGCGCTGATGGTTGAGCTGATGTCGATGAAGCCTTGGGGGCGCGCCCGAGGGCGCATGAGCGCGGATGGGCCCGCCACGTGACTCGACAGGGGTCTGGGGTGGAAGCTAGACACAGAAGGGAGGCACACCCGAAGCTGCGGCATCTAGGAGCTCGGCAACATGCTCCAGCAACACGTCTAGGCCGCTCTCCTACAACCTGCACCGCAGCAGCTCCCGCGCCATAGTGAGCACGGCCCTCATGTTTGCTTGTAACCGTAGGGTGTGCAGCGCTGTGGCTGCGGCGTGGTTTGAGGCCCTTGCGGCTGATCACACCTGCCATGGAGTGAGGGCAGGGGCACTGCTTGACCGCATCGCCTGTGCCCCGCAGCATTCAGCGGAGCGCCGGCTGCCTGAGGTGCGGGATTGAGGTCACCTTGGGCAGGCGGCACGGCATGGGCTGGCCATGCCACCCAGCGGTCGGCGTTGGTCGTCGGGTCGCTGGACATGGATGCGACAAAGCGATGGGACGCAGATCAGCAGTGAAAAGATTTTGGGGCACCCCTACCTGGCGCGCCAAATGTCGGATATCGGGTTTCGGCAAAACCCTTAAGGTTCGAACTCTGGGGTGTGCACGAAGATCTCCTCCCTACCTAAACATGTTTAGAACCTCGCCGTGATTCTAAGCTAGCACGATGAACAACACAAGAGACACGAGGTTTATACTCGTTCGGGCCACCGTTGTGGTGTAATACCCTAATCCGGTGTATGTTGTGGTGGATTGCCTCTTGGGCTGATGATGAATAGTACAGAGGAAGAACAACCTCGTGAGAGGTGTTCTTGAGGTGGAGTGGATGAGCAAGGTCTCGGTCCGATTCCATATCCGATCCCGCTACTGTGGTGGCTGGCCCTATTTATAGAGGCCCTGGTCCTCTTCCCAAATATCGAGTGGGAAGGGAGCCAACAACGGCTATTTCGAAAGGGGACAACTAGTACAAGCTATTCTGACTAAAGGTGGTCTTCGACTGCCAAAGGCACTGGTGATGACGCCTTCTTGGGCTCCACGGTGACCTCCGTGCTGCCGTCCTGCTGGTATTGGTCTCATTGCACTGATATGGAAACCTTTGCTTGATGCCTCGGTACTCCGCGCCTGCGCTTGCCCCTTTGCACCAAAGAGGAAACGAGGACACTGTGCAGGCTGGCACCCGCCTGGTCTTGATCGTCATGGCTTGCGTCACGATCACCTTGCGAGGTACCCCTTGCCTTGATCTCTCCGCCTCCTCGCGAGCCTGCCTGGTGAGGCCGCCCCTGAGGAGGCCTTGTGTCGTCTGCCCCGTGAGGCTTGGCCCCTCGCGAGGATCTTGAACTTGGGTTGATGAAGATGGGCCGTACGGGGCCACTGGATGAGCCATGCTGCAGGCCGCAGGCAGGCAAGTCTGGGGACCCCCGTTCCCGGAATGCCAACATCCACCTCGATGCCGTCACCCTGGGCCTCGGCACCCCGTCCGCCACCGCGCCCTAGCTATCGTGGTTCTAAGGCTGACAGTAGAAAGGGGGTAGATATGGAGAGGCAAGATCTCAGCTATGGTGAAGATGTATACACGGGTTTTACGAGTTCAGGCCCTTCTCGGAGGAAGTAATAGGCCTACATCCCGGTGGTCGATTGGATTATATGTGTGATGTTACAGGGGGTGTGAACCCTTGTGCCAGAGGAGGAGGGTGGCTTATATAGAGTTCGTCAGGACCTTTCCCGCCCTCCATTACAAGGGAGTTAATGTACTTAAACTGGCGGCGTTACTGGTAACGCCAGCCTTAAGTGTTGTTAATGACCTTAAAGACTACGGAGTGAATGCTTGTCCATTGCACGCTGAGTGATTCTTGGTCTTTGGGAGGTCGAGTGATTCTCTGGATGGTCGAGTGACAGTAGGTATGAAGACTCCCGAGTGACATGATGTCGAGTGGATTGCACTCGACATCTTCGATCGGGGGGTCTCATGTTGCCTCTTGACCTTCTTGCCTTCTTGGGTAGTGACCTTGGGTAGGAGGTATAGGTTAGGCCAATGACCCTACCCCAGGTCTGTATCCTCATCAGTAGCCCCCGAATGGATTAAGGTTTGAGTGGAAAGTAGGTTGGAGTTGAACTTGTTCTGACTCTTGCGCCTTCGCGAGCGTTTTCTGCAAGATGGAAAACTCGCGTTGGTACTTCAGCATCGATTCAGTCGCCTTGATCCATTTAGGGAGTCATCGACTGAACTTGTGGCATCGTTTGTCGAGTGTTGTATTTGAGTGTAGGATCTCGGGCGCGATTGGCTGCTGCATATCCCAGATTTCGCGGGATACCAAAATTTCAGGGAAGCGCGCGGGACGGGGAGTGCCGAAGCGGGCGGAGCGGATAAGCAGTGATGCCTCCATTTCCATGCCGCCTTTTTCTCCACGTAAGCTGCGCGCGACTGTTGCGGAATTTGACAGGATTGCCTGGTCCCACGCGTCAGTCACTCGGAAGCGACCCTTTATAGGGTGACGGGGCCGAGGCGTCTGCACTGTGCACGCCTTTTCCTCCTTCTTCTTCCTCCAATTCTCCGTCGCGCCCAGCTCTTCTGTTCCGCCGCCGCCGCTCCGCCGCCATGGTGAAGGACAAGACGGTGGCGCTAGAATGCGCAAAGAAGACGAAGGGGGTGGCGAAGGGCAAAAAGCAACAACGCGGGTCGTCATCGCGTGCGGGGCTGCCGCCGGGATGGATCCTGGGCGATTGGATCCGGTCTTGGATTCGGCAGGAGGATCTGGATGAGCTTGCGGAGTATGGGCTGATCACCAAGGGAGCAGCAAGGTTGCCGGAGGGGGAGATGAATCCTCAGCTTCGACCGGGTGAGTGCGTTCTGCTCGCCACCCACGTCGACCGCGGTTTTTCGCTTCCTCCGCATCCTTTCTTCCGGGGGTTATTGAACTTTTTCGGCGCCCAACTCCACCATTTTTCTCCTAACACCATCACGTATTTGGCCGCCTTTCTGTCAATGTGTGAAAATTTCTTGGGGTGTCGACCACACTAGGTTTTTTTCATACATATCTTCACCATCCGATCCCAGTCGGTCAAAAAGGCGAAGTCGAGTGACTCAAAGACCAATGTCATCCAGATGTGTGGTGGTTTAGGTATCTAGAAAAGGCATAGGAGCTCCTTCCCTACTATGACTCTCCCTGAATTAGTTAGAGGATGGCAGTTGACCTGGTTCTACTGTCAGGACCAGGCAGCTCCAGGTCAGTCGACAGGCCTCCCTCACTTCACATTCGACCACGTCCAAACTCCTTCTCCACTCAAAGTGACCGCCGCTGAGAACGTGGAGACGAAGATGCTGGTAGAGAAAGTGGTTCAGCTTATCAATGAGGGTGTTACCGTCTTGGACCTGCTGGAAGTGTTCCTCAGTCGACGCATCCAGCCTCTCTAGGCCCGTGATCATCCTATGTGGCTGTACTTTGGACCTGAAGACACCGCTCGGGTCCATCCAGAGGAAGTGTCATCCAAGACCGTGGCCATGTGGTTAAGGAGTATCACAGGCAACCAGGACAATTCCAGGGGATCTAGGAGAGTTACCCCTTTTAGAGACGACAATCCTCCTAACAAGCTATGCCCCTTTTTTCTGACTGCTTGGCGCATAAGTTCCGACTACATTCGACGTTGACTGATTTTTTCTTGACTTTTCATCTTGTAGGTCTTCACCGAGATGTACTCTATGCCCAATGGCGAACAAGCCCTGGAGCAGGGCCAGGAGGAAGAGGCCAGCGCAAATGAGAGCGGCGACTGGGAGTCTTCCGATGGAGAGGAGGAGGAGGAGAGCGAGGAGTCGGACAACCAGGAAGAGGTTGACTCGCTGCCGCATTCCGAGCGCTGATCCAAGCAGCAACACGACCCGGCGGGCGGGCGCAGGAAGAGCGTGGCTCCGAGTACTCACGCTCAGAAGTGCACCCGTACGTTGACTTTGGAACCGACGGAGAAGACCGCCAAGTAGCCCAAGGTTGCCCCTCCCAAGACTCGGAAGACTTTGCCGCGGATCAAGATGGACGTCCCAGTGGCTTCGGGGTGAGTAACACACTTGTACTTATATAGACAGACTGAAATTTCTGTTCTAACTGATCGGATTATGCATCTTTCCAGACCCACCTCTGCTGCTACTGACATGGATGTCGATAAGGCACCGGGAGACGAGGAGGCCACCTCCTGAGCTGGTAAGTTCGTTCGACCAAGTTTCATTTGGTCGAGTGGGTAGTCAATCGGCCGAATATTTGATACTTCTCTCTTTCTGTAGCTCCGCAAGAGATCGTTGTGCTCCCTGATGACGAGGAAGAAGAAGCGCCTCTACAGGAGAGGAGGAAGAAGAGTGGAGGCTCAAGCAGGAGGAGGCTTGAAATCCAAGTCCCTCAGTCGACGTCGGCGCTCGAGGCGGTGGTCGAATGCTCCGAAGGGCCGGTTCGGACCAACGTCACATTCGCCAACCCGCTGACGACTGATCGTCCGTTGGGATCGACTGCTTAGACTCCTGCCGCACCAATGCAACTCCACTCGTCCGACCCGGTAACTGCTTCGACCACCTTGGAGCCATCACTCTTTGCCACGTATCAAACTCCAGACGACTCGCCGGGCGCCGCTTGGGAAGCTCTTCGTCAGGTGAACCTTGTCATGGAGCAGGTGAAAGTGATGCATGAAGCTAGCCAGGTAGCTTACAACGCCAGCACTGCCCTTCAGACCAATGTTCAGGTCAGCAAAACTCCGACTGAACTTTTGAGTATTGCTTTATATCAGATGTCACATCCCTAGTTCTGGTATGACTTAGGCTAGCTAGTCATTTGTGCATCATGTTTAAATTCCATTTAAATTTGAAATGAGGATTTGTGAAACCCTTAGAATCATTTTTAGAAATGAACCAAATAAAAATTGCTCCAAAAAGGTCCAAGAAAATGCTCATGTTGCCCTCTGAAAATACTGGACAGAGATAAAAATCAAACCAATATTTTTGGGAGCTCATAAGTACTTATTTTGGGCATTTGGAATTAATGCATAATTATTTGCATTGGATATATAAATGTTATATATATAATATATGTCCAAAAATTATGCCATTTATTAAGGAGCTCTGGAATAATATAACTAGCTTCTATAAAAATTGGCATAATGAAATAAAATGATTTAATATTATTATTAAATCAAAACAGATGTCAGAAAATAGAAAAGATAAAAAAAGGAAAAACCTACTTGGACTCACCCCCGGCCTCGCACTGTGCGGCCTGGCCTGGCCGAGCGGCCCAGCAGGCCGGCCCAGCCAGCTGGACGTGCCAGTCGTCCTCTTCCTCGCGCCAGGAGGACAGGGGCACGCGCCGGCGAGCACGGCCACGCGTCCGGCCGGGGCCACGTCCCCCGCCACCTCCTGCTTCTCCCCCTCGTCGTCTGGATGCCCTGCGCGACGCCACGCGCCGCCCCAACTGCTATCCCTCTCCCTCGCTCTCCCTCCTCCCCTGGTTCTCTCCCGCGCGACCGCCCGAACACTGCTGTCGCCGCCGTTCGCCGTTACCGTAGCCACCGCCTCCCCCTCGCCTCTCCGACAAGTCCAATAGCTCCGTGCCGTCGCCCTCGTCCTCTCTGTCAAGACACGCGTCACCGGATGCCCCGTGGAGCCTTCACCGCCGTCGTCTTCATCATCGGCCGCCGGAGATCGCCACCGACATGCCGTCGTCTCCAAGCCGTCCCTGAGCGCGCTGAGATCACCGAAGGCCTCGCCGTGAGCTCCTCTACCGAACCCCTCTTCTCCCCCTCGTTTTGCGCTCCGTAGCTCCATTCCCCTTCACGGTCGTAGCTCCTCGCCGCCGTCCATGTCGCCGCCGTCGCCCTGGCCACCGCAGCCCGCAACCGAGCGCGTCACCGTGCTCCTAGTGACGCCAGGAGGCCGTAGAGCCTCTCCGCTCACTCCCCCATGCCCCGCAGCACCCGCGCGCACTCGGCCGAACTCCGGCCGCCGCCCCGAGCTACGCTCCGGCGAGCTCCGGCACCCCCACGGTATCCCGCGTGTCCCATTGGATGCGCGCGAGCCTGGGATCCTCGCAGATGGTCTCCGCGGCCCTTTTGGTCGCCGGAGACTCGGTCCCGAGCCCCTCCGCCGCGTTTGGCCTCGCCGGTGGCTAAACGCCGGTGGGTTTGACCGCTTTGACCCTGCCGGCCTAACCCTGTTTAGGTTATTACTAACCCCCCGGCTAATTAAGTTAGGTTAGTACATAACTAAACTAGATTAGTTAGGTTAGACACTGACATATGGGTCCCATTGGTCAGGTTTGACCTGGACCGACCCGTTGACTCGCTGACGTCACGCTGACGTCACGCTGACGCAGTTATTTATTTTCTGGATTTAAAATTAATCAGGAAATTCCAGAAAATGATTCAAACGTCAAAAAATCATAGAAATTCAACCGTAGCTCAGATTGAAATAATTTATATATGAAAAATTATCAGAAAAATGCAATCTTTCCATCTGTACCAGTTTCATGCATGAGAAACCAACCTAAACCTGCTGTATAGGTGAAAACATATAATGGCATATATAAGGAGCTTATTTTGGAGATGCATTTGAATCTTTAATTCAAATGGACTTCCTTCAAATTGAATACTAGTTGCATTAGCTCAAACAACATCACATTTTCATGCCATGTTCATGCATCATATTGTTGCATATGCTTGTGTATTGATTGCCGACACCGTTCCTTCTCGATAGGTCCTGCTCCGGAGACCATTCCAGAGTACCTGTCTGAGGAGCAGTGCCCCCCTTGTTGATCTACCAAGCAAGCAAACCCCCTTGTTCATTCCGATACAATCCTACTCTCTCGCTCCTACTCTCAGTTATTGCATTAGGACAACAACGATTCATCTGCTACTTTGTGCTGCGGTAGTTGAACCCATTCCTCTGCATGACCTGTCATTGCCACAGTAAATAGTTGAAACCCACTAGCACGTGTAGGAGTTGATTGAGCCATGTTGTGTTCCTACCATGCCATGCCTGCTATTGCTTAGAGTTGTGTCAGTTCTGATTCATTGGGAATGAATTGGAGTGTTACGATATGTTCTGATGCTGAGAGTGAAGTGTGTGAACAGATTTGGTAAAGGTAGCGGTGAGAGGCCATGTAGGAGTACATGGTGGGTTGTCTCACTGGAACCGTCCTTAAGTACTGAGTTCTATGTATGTTGTCCAATGACTCGATACTACCACACATTGGGCTCCGGGTGCTCCAAGCCCTCTCGACTTATTAACCAACTTGATCTCTGTCTAGGAGTCGCAACTAGTTTCTGGTGTTTGTAGGTAGTGTTAGTAGTCTACCAAGTGGCACCCGACCAGGTGGGCTTGGGACAGACTAGGCACAGTGGCACGGTGTACCAAGTGGCACCCGGATGGTGGGCTTGGGAACCCTGCTCACATCGTTTGGGGCCGTGAGCGACACCCCGGCCGGATCTCCTTGCGGATGGAACCCGAATAGGCGATAAACCTGGACTAGAGTCTTGTGTGGTTAGTCAGGTCATGGCCGACTCCCTCGCCAGGCTTCCGCTTGAAGGTTGCCGAGATACATGACGTGTACATGGTGGTAAGTGGCGAGAGCGTGTGTGAAGAAGTACACCCCTGCAGGGTTAACATGATCTATTCGAATAGCCGGGTCCGCGGTTATGGACTTCTTGGATGCTTACATTATACATAGACAACTTGAAGTGGATACTCTAAAATGCTCAAGACAAGTGTGAGTGCTATGGATGGCCTTCTCGTAGGGAGACGGGGATGAATCCATAGTAGTGTATTGTGTGGTGATTAGTGGACTCGTGTGCGCCATATCACCTCAAAGAAGTTCCGGTAGTCGTAGAACAGGATAGCCACAGAGTCAAAGCTGGCTTGCTGCAACTAAACCCCACATTACCCTCTTGATACAAATGCATGTATGATAGGATCTGATGTAAGTCTTGCTGAGTACCTTTGTACTCATGTTGCTTTATTTATGTTTTTGCAGCGGAGACTTCGGTCTTACTAGTGTTCTCGTGGACTTCGACAAGTAGCTTGTACCTCAACTACGATCTTGATCGGATGTTGTAGATAGTCAGGCTCTTCAGCCTTTTTCATTTATAGATGTCTGTACTCAGACATGTAATGCTTCCGCTTGTTGCTTGTATGCTCTGTATGATGGGTCCTGTGACCCCTGTTTGCAATAAATGCTATGATTGCTCTTTGAGCCTTATCTATATGAGTTGTTGAGTTATGCTGTGATGCCATGTTGTACAGCACATACGTGCATGTTATGCGTACGTGTAATGTGTATTGCTATGTGTGGGATCTGACTATCTAGTTGTTTATCCTTAGTAGCCTCTCTTACCGAGAAATGTCTCCTAGTGCTTCCACTGAGCCATGGTAGCGTGCTACTACTCCGGAACACTTAGGCTGGCCGGCATGTGTCCTTCTTCGTTCCTGTGTCTGTCCCTTCGGGGAAATGTCACGCGATGAATACCGGAATCCTGTTAGCCCGCTACAGCCCGGTTCACCGGAGTCCTGTTAGCCCAGTGCTACAGCCTGGATTCACTCACTGATGACCGACACGTTCGATGCTGGGTAATGGATGCATGTCCCTGTAAGTTTGTGCCACTTTGGGTTTACGACTAGCCATGTCAGCCCGGGCTCCTTATCATATGGATGCTAGCAACACTATCATATACGTGTGCCAAAAGGCGCAAACGGTCCCGGGCAAAGGTAAGGCGACACCCGTGGGGATACCGTGCGTGAGGCCGCAAGGTGATATGAGGTGTTACATGCAAGATCGATGTGGCATTGAGTCGGGGTCCTGACAGCTTTGGTATCAGAGCCTGACTGCCTGTAGGATTACCAAGCCAAACTGGTCGAAGTTGAGTCTAGAAATTCTTTAGTTATATAAGGGAATTGATTGTGGGATGGAACGTAAGGCTCTTTTTACTCCTTATACCTCATGGCCTTCTGATCTGAGTCATCCTACCTTTCCTGCGGGGTTAAGGAACTAGGCTTTCTCTTTCGTCTATCAGGATCACGTGTTACTACTCCGTAGTCCCATAGGGTTGGTTGATCAGAGTCATACCCCAATTTCAAGTACTTCCGGTGTAGCTTATTTAGTATGATCTCAGAACCTTCAGTGATGATGTTGAGTATGTTACTACCCCATTTTAGCAGGATGTCTCATTCTGAGCATTTTACTGTCGTTATGCTGCCGGAATTGCCCTAGGAGTTCGAGAGTTACTAATTTCTTTGTACTACATTCTGCAGTCTATAGTTGATGTTGATCCGCCCTTGGTTTCGTTTCTCAGGATGTCATCAGCTAAGCGAAGTTTTGTTGCTCGTAGCCAGAACCACGGAGATGGTAGGGATGAGGATCGTCCCGACCCGCCTTCGTTGACAGAGTTCATGTTAGAGATGGAGAGGAACAAGAGTGAGTCTAACCGCTTGTTGGCACGTATTGAGGAGAACACCGCACATCAGTTCAAAGGGTCTATAACCATTCATGACTTCATTCGCTTGCACCCACCTACCTTTCATCATTCCATCGAGCCACTCGATGCAGATGACTGGGTCCGTAGCATCACTCATAAGCTATGTTCCGCGAACGTAGCTGAAGATGACAAGGTCACCTATGCCACATACCATCTGGAAGGTCCTGCTAGTCTTTGGTGGCAGAACTATGAGGCTATGCTTCCAGCTGGTCAGATTCCTACCTGGAGAGATTTCACTGAGGCTTTTCGCAAGCATCACATTCCTGAAGCTCTCATCAATCGCAAGAGAGAAGAGTTCTGTAGTTTCACCCAGAGTAAGATGGCTGTTGATGCTTACAGTAGAGAGTTTGAGAACCTCGCCCGCTATGCTTCAGAAGAGGTGTCCACGGACGCCAAGAAGCAGGCTAGGTTCCGGAAGGGTCTCAACCCCAAGTTGCGTCGTGATCTCCACCTGCATCATTGTGATACATTCCCAGCTCTTGTGAACAAGGCCATCAATGCAGAGATAGCTCAGCTCACTTACGAGGAGTCTCGTAAGCACACCCGTGATTTGGGATCTTCCTCCGGTTCTAGTTCTCAGAAGCGCCGGATTTGGGTCCCAAACTCCGCTCTTCCTTCCGGATATACACCGAGACCATCCTATGTGGTGCCTTCCCCAGCTCAGTCGTATGTTCCACCCAGGCCTACTGGTAGACCGCTTGTCAATGCGGGTCCACGTCCAACTTCAGGGACTTGCTTCACATGCGGGAAGCCAGGACACTATGCACGTGACTGCTCTCAGACTAGCTATGCTCCACCCCATCCCGAGAAGTCTGTTGGATGTGTTAAGCCACCATGCAAGATGATCAGTGTCAAGTTAGCTCCTACTGAACGTGTACGCGTACATCACGTCTCAGCCAGAAACGCTCATGATGATCCAGATGTCGTTCTTGGTACACTCCTTGTCAACTGTCATCCATCATCGGTTCTGTTCGATACTAGAGCGTCTCACTCCTTCATTTCTGAAAGCTATGCTAACTTGCACAATGTGTCATTTTGTGATATGCCCTCTCCACTAGTCATTCAAACTCCTGGATCCAAATGGCAAACTTCTAGTGTAAGCCATGGTAACGAAATCCTTGTAGACAGACTTGTATTCCTCGCATCACCTATAGCCCTCAAGTCTACAAATATTAACATCATCTTGGGTATGGACTGGATGAAAGCTCATTACGCCAAGATTGATTGTTACACCAGGTCTGTTCAGCTTACACACCCATCTGGCAAGATAGTCACTGTCTCCACTAGAGTTGCAAGGCGTCAGCTCTATTCTCTTAATGCCAGCCCTCTTCCAGACCTTGAAGATATCCCGGTAGTCCGTGACTTTCCGGATGTCTTTCCAGAGGAATTGCCAGGTGTTCCACCTGACAGAGATGTAGAGTTCATCATAGATCTCATCCCAGGAACCGCTCCAATTTCCAGGAGACCTTACAAGATGGCACCCTTAGAACTAGCCGAGCTTAAGAAACAACTTGATGAGTCCTTGCAAAAGGGTTCATCCGTCCTAGTTCTTCTCCTTGGGCTTGCCCCGTCCTCTTCGTCAAGAAGAAGGATGGTACGGACCAGATGGTTGTAGATTATCACCCCGTTAATTTGGTCACAATAAAGAACAAGTATCCGCTCCCCAGGATCAACGACCTGTATGATCAGCTCGCTGGCTCCTCAGTATTCTGCAAGATGGATTTGAGGTTAGGCTACCACCAAATCAAAATCAGAAATGGGGACATTCCCAAAACGGCTTTTGTCACTCGTTATGGTCAGTACGAGTACACCGTCATGTCCTTCAGTCTAACCAATGCCCCAGCCACTTTCTCCCGCTTGATGAACTCAATCTTCATGGAGTACTTAGATAAATTCGTCATGGTTTACCTCGATGATATTCTTATTTACTCGAAGAACGAGGAAGAGCATGCCCAACATCTTACACTTGTATTAGAAAAACTCAGAGAGCATCGCCTTTATGCCAAGTTCTCCAAGTGTGAATTTTGGTTGCCAGAAGTGACCTACCTAGGCCACGTGATATCTGGTAAGGGCATTGTTGTCAATCCCGAGAGAGTTAAGGTTGTTCTTGATTGGACTCCACCTGAAACCGTTAAACAAGTTAGGAGTTTCCATGGTCTAGCCAGCTATTGTCGCCGCTTTGTTGAAAACTTCTCTAAAGTGGCCAAACCCCTCACAGAACTTCTCAAGAAAGATAAAAAGTTTGAGTGGTCCCCACAGTGTGAGTACAGTTTTCAGGAACTGAAAAGATGCCTGACTTCTGCTCCCATACCTGTGCCACCGGATTTCACTAAAGACTTTGTTATCTACTGCGACGCCTCACGACAGGGACTAGGTTGCATCCTTATGCAGGATCGTCATGTGATTGCCTATGCATCTCGACAGTTGCATCCACATGAGGAGAATTATCCTACACATGATCTAGAGCTTGCAGCCGTAGTCTATGCACTCAAGACCTAGCGACATTACCTTCTTGGTAAACGTTGCAAGATCTACACCGATCACCAGAGTCTCAAGTATATATTCACCCAACCAGATTTGAACCTTAGGCAAAGACGTTGGTTGGAGTTGATCTCAGATTATGATCTAGGGATTACCTACACCCCAGGCAAAGCTAATGTCATGGCTGATGCGCTAAGTCGTAAATCCTATTGCAATAATCTCATGTTTCAGCAGGGCCAACCATTTCTCCATGAGGAATTTTGTAAGCTTAACCTTCACATAGCTCCTCACGGATTCCTTTCTACCTTGGTGGCGAAACCTGATCTTCAGGATCGGATTATCGCAGCTCAAAAGCAGGATACGGGAATTTCCCGGATCAAGAGAAACATTAAGAAGGGAGTTGGTGGATGTTTCTCTATGGATGATCGTGGTGTTGTTTTCTTTGAGAATCGCTTGGTGGTTCCCAAGTATCAACATCTGCGACAATTGATTCTTAAGGAGGCGCATGAATCCCCTCTCACGATTCATCCCGGTAGTACTAAGATGTATCAGGACCTACGCCAGAGGTTCTGGTGGACTAGGATGAAGAGAGAAATCGCCGACTTCGTTGCTAATTGTGACGTTTGTCGTCGCGTTAAGGCAGAGCATCAAAGACCTGCTGGCACCCTTCAGCCTTTAGCTATTCTTGAGTGGAAATGGGATAAAGTTGGTATGGACTTCATCATCGGCTTTCCCAGGACCAAGAAAGGGAATAATCCTATCTTCATAGTCATTGACCGTCTTTCCAAAGTGGCTCACTTCCTTCCTGTTCGAGAGAGTATCACTGCTAGTCAGCTCGCTGACTTATATATTTCTCGAATAGTATCACTTCATGGTGTTCCACTAGAGATCAATTCAGACCGTGGTAGTCTTTTCACTTCTCAGTTCTGGGAGAGTTTCCAAACTGCCATGGGAACCCATCTTTCCTTCAGTACCGCTTTCCACCCTCAGTCGAGTGGTCAGGTGGAACGGGTCAACCAAATTCTCGAAGACATGCTTAGAGCTTGCGTTATCTCATTCGGTATGGATTGGGAGAAATGTCTTCCTTTTGCCGAGTTTGCTTATAACAATAGCTATCAATCCAGTCTCATGAAAGCTCCTTTTGAGATTCTCTATGGACGAAGATGTCGAACACCTTTGAACTGGTCAGAAACTGGTGAAAGACAATTCTTTGGACCGGACATGATCCAGGAGGCAGAAGAGCAAGTTTGCATCATTCGTGAGAATTTGAAAACAGCCCAGTCTCGTCAAAAGAGCCAGTATGATCGTCATCATAAGGATATGACTTATGAAGTTGGCGACAAAGCTTACCTTCGGGTTACTCCTTTGAAGGGTACCCATCGTTTCAGTATCAAGGGCAAGTTGGCTCCTCGTTACATTGGTCCTTTTCTCATTCTCGCTAAACGAGGAGAGGTTGCCTACCAGTTGGAACTACCCCCACATCTTTCTAGAGTGCACGATGTCTTCGACGTCTCTCAACTCTGGCGTTGCTTCTCGGATCCTATCCGCGGAGTGCACCACGAAACGCTTGATCTCCAAGATAACCTCACATACCGAGAGTACGCGATTCACATTCTTGATCAAGCAGAGCGTGTCACTCGACGTCATAACATCAAGTTTCTCAAGGTTCAGTGGTCTCATCATTCTGAGAGAGAAGCTACATGGGAACGAGAAGATCGTCTTCGACTGGAGTACCCCACTTTCTTTCCGTCGACCCCTGAATCTCGGAACGAGATTCTTTCAAGTGGGGGCGAGTTGTCACATCCCTAGTTCTGGTATGACTTAGGCTAGCTAGTCATTTGTGCATCATGTTTAAATTCCATTTAAATTTGAAATGAGGATTTGTGAAACCCTCAGAATCATTTTTAGAAATGACACAAATAGAAATTGCTCCAAAAAGGTCCAAGAAAATGCTCATGTTGCCCTCTGAAAATACTGGACAGAGATAAAAATCAAACCAATATTTTTGGGAGCTCATAAGTACTTATTTTGGGCATTTGGAATTAATGCATAATTATTTGCATTGGATATATAAATTATGCCATTTATTAAGGAGCTCTGGAATAATATAACTAGCTTCTATAAGAATTGGCATAAGGAAATAAAATGATTTAATATTATTATTAAATCAAAACAGAGGTCAGAAAATAGAAAAGATAAAAAAAGGAAAAACCTACTTGGACTCACCCGCGGCCTGGCACTGTGCGGCCTGGCCGGGCCCAGCGGCCCAGCAGGCCGGCCCAGCTAGCTAGCCGTGCCAGTCGTCCTCTTCCTCGCGCCAGGAGGACAGGGGCATGCGCCGGCGCGCGCGGCCACGCGTCCGGCCGGGGCCACGTCCCCCGCCACCTCCTACTTCTCCCCCTCATCGTTTGGATGCCCCGCGCGACGCCACGCGCCGCCCCGACCGCTCTCCCTCTCCCTCGCTCTCCCTCCTCCCCTGGTTCTCTCCCGCGCGACCGCCCGAACACTGCCGTCACCGCCGTTTGCCGTTACCGTAGCCACCGCCTCCTCCTCGCCTCTCTGACAAGTCCAACATCTCCATGCCGTCGCCCCCGTTCTCTCCGTCAAGCCACGCGTCGCCGGACGCCCCGTGGAGCCTTCACCGCCGTCGTCTTCATCATCGGCCGCCGGAGATCGCCACCGACATGTCGTCGTCTCCAAGCCGTCCCCGAGCGCGCTGAGATCACCGAAGGCCTCGCCGTGAGCTCCTCTACCGAACCCCTCTTCTCCCCCTCGTTTTTGCGCTCCGTAGCTCCATTCCCCTTCACGGCCATAGCTCCTCGCCCCCGTCCATGTCACCGCCGTTGCCCAGGCCACCGCAGCCCGCAACCGAGCGCGTCACCATGCTCCTGGTGACGCCAGGAGGCCGTAGAGCCTCTCCGCTCACTCCCCTGTGCCCCGCAGCACCCGCGCGCACTCGGCCAAACTCCAGCCGCCGCCCCGAGCTCCGCTCCGGCGTGCTCCGGCACCCCCACGGTCTCCTGCATGTCCCATTGGATGCACACAAGCCTGGGCTTCTCGCAGATGGTCTCCACGGCCCTTTTGGTCGCCGGAGACGCGGTCCCGAGCCCCTCAGCCGCGTTCGGCCTCGCCGGCGGCTAAACGCCGGCGGGTTTGACCGCTTTGACCCCGCTAGCCTAACACTGTTTACGTTATTACTAATAACCCCCCCTCGGCTAATTAAGTTAGGTTAGTACCTAACTAAACTAGATTAGTTAGGTTAGACGCTGACATATGGGTCCCATTGGTCAGGTTTGACCTGGACCGACCCGTTGACTCGCTGACATCACGCTAACGTCAGGCTGACGCAGTTATTCATTTTCTGGATTTAAAATTAATCAGGAAATTCCAGAAAATGATTCAAACTTCAAAAAATCATAGAAATTCAACCGTAGCTCAGATTGAAATAATTTATATATGAAAAATTATCAGAAAAATGCAATCTTTCCATCTGTACCAGTTTCATGCATGAGAAACCAACCTAAACCTGCTGTATAGGTGAAAACATATAATGGCATATAAAGGAGCTTATTTTGGAGATGCATTTGAATCTTTGATTCAAATGGACTTCATTCAAATTGAATACTAGTTGCATTAGCTCAAACAACATCACATCTTCATGCCATGTTCATGCATCATATTGTTGCATATGCTTGTGTATTGATTGCCGACACCGTTCCTTCTCGATATGTCCTGCTCCGGAGACCGTTCCAGAGTACCTGTCTGAGGAGCAGTACCCCCCTTGTTGATCTACCAAGCAAGCAAACCCCCTTGTTCATTCCGATACAATCCTACGCTCTCGCTCCTGCTCTCAGTTATTGCATTAGGACAACAACGATTCATCTGCTACTTTGTGCTGCGGTAGTTGAACCCATTCCTCTGCATGACCTGTCATTGCCACAGTAAGTAGTTGAAACCCACTAGCATGTGTAGGAGTTGATTGAGCCATGTTGTGTTCCTACCATGCCATGCCTACTATTGCTTAGAGTTGTGTCAGGTCTGATTCATTGGGAATGAATTGGAGTGTTACGATATGTTCTGATGCTGAGAGTGAAGTGTGTGAACACGATTTGGTAAAGGTAGCGGTGAGAGGCCATGTAGGAGTACATGGTGGGTTGTCTCACTGGAACCGTCCTTAAGCACTGAGTTCTATGTATGTTGTCCAATGACTCCATACTACCACACATTGGGCTCCGAGCGCTCCAAGCCCTCTTGACTTATTAACCAACTTGATTTCTGTCCAGGAGTCGCAACTAGTTTCTGGTGTTTGTAGGTAGTGTTAGTAGTCTACCAAGTGGCACCTGGCCAGGTGGGCTTGGGACAGACTAGGCACAGTGGCCCGGTGTACCAAGTGGCACCCGGATGGTGGGCTTGGGAACCCTGCTCACATCGTTTGGGGCCGTGAGCGACACCCCGGCCGGATCTCCTTGCGGATGGAACCCGAATAGGCGATAAACCTGGACTAGAGTCTTGTGTGGTTAGTCAGGTCGTGGCCGACTCCCTCGCCAGGCTTCCGCTTGAAGGTTGCCGAGATACACGACGTGTACATGGTGGTAAGTGGCGAGAGCGTGTGTGAAGAAGTACACCCCTGCAGGGTTAACATGATCTATTCGAATAGTCGGGTCCGCGGTTATGGACTTCTTGGATGCTTACATGGTACATAGACAACTTGAAGTGGATACTCTAAAATGCTCAAGACAAGTATGAGTGCTATGGATGGCCTTCTCGTAGGGAGATGGGGATGAATCCATAGTAGTGTATTGTGTGGTGATTAGTGGACTCGTGTGCGCCATATCACCACAAAGAAGTTCTGGTAGTCGTAGAACAGGATAGCCACAGAATCAAAGCTGGCTTGCTGCAACTAAACCCCACATTACCCTCTTGATACAAATGCATGTATGATAGGATCTGATGTAAGTCTTGCTGAGTACCTTTGTACTCATGTTGCTTTATTTATGTTTTTGCAGCGGAGACTTCGGTCTTACTAGTGTTCTCGTGGACTTCGAGAAGTAGCTTGTACCTCAGCTACGATCTTGATCGGATGTTGTAGATAGTCAGGCTCTTCAGCCTTTTTCATTTATAGATGTCTGTACTCAGACATGTAATGCTTCCGCTTGTTGCTTGTATGCTCTGTATGATGGGTCCTGTGACCCCTGTTTGCAATAAATGCTACGATGGCTCTTTGAGCCTTATCTATATGAGTTGTTGAGTTATGCTGTGATGCCATGTTGTACAGCACATACTTGCATGTTATGCGTACGTGTAACGTGTATTGCTATGTGTGGGATCTGACTATCTAGTTGTTTATCCTTAGTAGCCTCTCTTACCGGGAAATGTCTCCTAGTGCTTCCACTGAGCCATGGTAGCGTGCTACTGCTCCGGAACACTTAGGCTGGCCGGCATGTGTCCTTCTTCGTTCCTGTGTCTGTCCCTTCGGGGAAATGTCACGCGATGAATACCGGAGTCCTGTTAGCCCGCTACAGCCCGGTTCACCGGAGTCCTGTTAGCCCAGTGTTACAGCCTGGATTCACTCGCTGATGACCGACACGTTCGATGCTGGGTCATGGATGCCTGTCCCTGTAAGTTTGTGCCACTTTGGGTTTACGACTAGCCATGTCAGCCCGGGCTCCTTATCATATGGATGGTAGCGACACTATCATATACGTGTGCCAAAAGGCGCAAACGGTCCCGGGCAAAGGTAAGGCGACACCCGTGGGGATACCGTGCGTGAGGCCGCAAAGTGATATGAGGTGTTACATGCTAGATCGATGTGGCATTGAGTCGGGATCCTGACATCAGATCACCCACTGGGGTGTTCCTTTGTTTAGAATTTAGGAAATCTTCAACTCCGCTTGCCTTGAGCTGAGTCCCAGTAAACTGCTCGAATCAGTGGGGGCACACCGAGTGCACCCACTGGGTGTAGTTCCCGAGACCACGGTCGACTGCTGGCAGTCAACTGAGGTCTAATGATGTATCCTCTTGCTTTTTTTTAACTCACGCTGGGCAGGCCCTGCTAAGTATTGATCTGATCCAGTGGGGGCACGCTAAGTGCACCCACTTGGTGTAGTCCTCGAGACTACTATTGAATATTTGATTCGGCAGTAGTCTTAGAGTAATTTTTCTCCATCACTGTCTCTTATTTCTGTCGACTGACATATCTCTATTGCTAGCTGCAAAGGTCTTGTGATCTTGGAGCTCGGCTCTCTGAGTTAAATAAGAAGCATATCAGCGTTGAACTTGACCTTGAACTCGCGAAGAAGAATCTCAAGACTTCTCAAGAAGAAACGGCCATCATGGGAGGTAATCATTCAATCATTTTGTCTGCTTTGTAGCTCGCACTTCGCACTGGTTTTTCTTTCAGTCTCTTTGAACCGAGTGACTTCACACAAGCAGATGTGCATAGTGAAAATCGCCAACTTCAGGCTCGTCTGAAGAGTGTTATTTCTTTAGAGAGGATGAAGGAGGCTTTGGAGAAGAAGGACCGGGACCTTGCCGCTGCTCAGAAGGAAGCGCGTGAGAAGACGAAGCTTGTGGACCAGAAGCTGGCTTCAGTCGGCAAACTGGAGGAGGAGAACGCGAAGTTGAAGGCCACCATCTCGGAAGCTAATTGGGAAGTCGAGAAGCTGAGGAAGGACAAGGAGAACCTGACCATAGAACTAGGTGGCCTCAAAGCCAAGATAGACAAGCTGGAGTCTTATCTGGAACAACTTGCTGCGAAACTTGTTCTGAAGCTTGAAGGTATGATCATTCGACTAGTCAATTTGTCGTCGACTGAAGTTTGTTGTTATATTGTCGACTCATAGTTTTTCGTTATGGGACAGAACTGTGTCAGGACTTCGAAGCTGAAACTGGGCGGGTCAAGACAGGTCTCGACCCCATCAATTGTCCCATGAAAGATGACGTTGCAATGAATCTGCTGCGATTGGAGTCGTGCTTGGATGGTGCAGTCACTTATATGACTCGACTGAAGGCGGCAATGACCCGAGTGGACATTGAACTCTGGCCTTAGGCGGAACTTTCCCAAGACCTCGAGTCACTGATGACTCGACTTAATCAGATCCCAGGCCGAGTGCAAGAATGGAAGAAGTCCTCTGCTCGCTGTGGTGCTGACATCGCATTGTCATTGGTCCAAGTGCACTGCAAGGGGGCTAAGGAAGACAAGCTGGCTGCTCTCAAGGTAGCGAATACTAAGAATCACTCTTTTCAGTACTTCATGGACACCTTCCTCGAGGCAGCCACTCGTATTGCCGACAGCATCGACATCGACAGCTTCTGCGACCCGGCCAGTCCTTCTCCCGCCGAGTGACTTGAAAAACATTATGCTTCACCTCTATTTGCCTCGGAATGTCGAGTGACTTTGTAATCGTTAAAACTCCTTCGGGCCTGACGCCCGAGTACTTTTGGATTTATCTTTGAACATGTTGCGTTCACCTTCGAGTGAAATTCGTTCTTCTCCCGAATTGGTTTCTGTTTGTTTGACGCAGCTCCTCAAGAAGAATCGGCACTCGACCAGTTGGACGATCCTTGAGCAGCCTTGATCAGCTCATCAGCAAGGCACTCAGCAGTGGTCTTAACGTTCCTGTCAGCCGTCTGCTTTGGCGCCAGCCGTTGGATGGGCCTTTGTTAGTGCACACAATCTCATCCTTCTTCTTGACGGTGCAGCCCCCCTCAGGGGCGGGGGGTGGGGGGGTCGTGGTCGACCCGCACCATTCGACGTGTCTGGTTAACTTATCAACAAGGTATTTAGCAATGGTCTTGACGTTCCTGAGAGTGCCTCGCCTTGGTGACACGCTCAATCTCATCCTTCTTCTTGATGGTACAAATCTGAAGTGGGGGTCGTGGTCGGCCTGCCCTTTTCTAAGATCCCGAGTGAGAGGATTGCTCACCACTCGGTACGATTTTTCAAACTTAGGCGAGTACAGGACTGGAGCTAAGCCCCCGAGTGGGAGGATAGCTCACCACTCGGTAGGATTTTTCAAACTTAGGCGAGTACTGGACTGCAGCTAAGCCCCCGAGTGGGAGGATTGCTCACCACTCGGTAGGATTTTTCAAACTTAGGCGAGTACTGTACTGCAGCTAAGCCATCGAGTGGGAGGATTGCTCACCACTCGGTAGGATTTTGTTAAACTTAGGCGAGTACTGGACTACAGCTAAGCCCCTGAGTGAGAGGATTGCTCACCACTCGGTAGGATTTTGTTAAACTTAGGCGAGTACAGGATTGCAACTAAGCCCCCGAGTGAGAGGATTGCTCGCCACTCGGTAGGATTTTGTTAAACTTAGGCGAGTACTAGATTGCAGCTAAGCCTTTTACAATCTTGTCCTTCTTCTAGACGGTGCAACCCCGGGGGGAGGACCATGGCCGACCTGTACCGTTGGGTAGGACTTCTTTTTTCAAACTTAGGCGAGTACTGCACTGCAGCTAAGCCCCCAAGTGAGAGGTAGACTCACCGCTCGGTTGGATTTTTATTACTTAGGCAAGTACTGGACTGCAGCTAAGCCCCCGAGTGAGAGGAAGATTCACCACTCGGTAGGATTTTTTTATTACTTAGACGAGTACGGTACTGCAGCTAATCCCCCAAGTGAGATGTAGACTCACCACTCGGTAGGATATTTTTATTACTTAGGCGAGTACTGGACTGCAGCTAAGCCCCCGAGTGAAAGGCAGGCTCACCACTCGGTAGGATTTTTTTATTACTTAGACGAGTACTGGACTGCAGCTAAGCCCATGAGTGAGAGGCACGCTCACCACTCGGTAGGATTTTTCTTCGACTTAGGCAAAACGGATTCGCAGCTAAGACACCCACTGGGGGATTTTAGAACATGCAAAAAATGAATAACAATCATTCGGAAGACTGTAAAATCATGTCTTTTGATACTCAAACTAAAAGGTATTTCTTATTACATCTCATCAGTCTAAACCCTTAAGAGTAAAAAGGGCAGAGCAGTTCCGCATTCCAAGCGCATGGCTCATCTTTATTGTGTTCAACGTTGAAGAGACGATACGCTCCGTTCTGGAGCACCCTGGTGACGATGAGAGGGCCTTCCCAAGCAGGAGAGAGCTTTTGTGGTTTCTGCTGTTCCACCATAAGAACCAAATCTCCTTCTTGAAATGCCCGACCCCTTACATTTCTGGCATGGAATCGACGTAAATATTGCTGATAAATGGTCGATCGGATCAGGGCCATCTCTCTTTCTTCTTCCAAGAGATCGACTGCATCTTGCCTAGCCTGCTCCGCTTCTTCTTCTGATAAGAGTTCGACTCGGGGCGCGTTGTGGAGCAAATCAGTCGGGAGTACGGCTTCGGCTCCATAGACTAAGAAGAATGGAGTCCTTCAAGTAGACCGATTAGGACTTGTCCTTAGTCCCCAAAGTACTGATGGGAGCTCGTTGACCCAAGCTCCTACTGCATGCTTGAGGTCGCGCATCAACCGGGGTTTCAGTCCTTTGAGAATCAATCCAGTTGCTCGCTCAGCCTGCCCATTCAACTGAGGATGAGCGACCGAAGCCTAGTCGACCATCGTGCCTTGGGAGGCACAAAAGGTTCTGAACTCATCAGAGTCGAAGTTTGAGCCGTTATCTGTGATGATGCTGTGCGGAACACCATATCTGAATATTAGTTCCCTGATGAAACTCACAGCTGTACTTGCTTCAAGGTTTTTAATGGGCTTGGCCTCAATCCATTTGGTGAACTTGTCGACTGCCACCAGCACATGAGTAAATCTGCTCCTGCCAGTCCTCAGAGGTCCAACCATGTCCAATGCCCAGACAGCAAAAGGCCAGACGAGTGGGATTGTCTTCAAAGCTAATGCAGGTTTGTGAGACATGTTGGAGTAAAACTGACAACCTTCACACTTGTCCACTATTTCCTTTGCCATCTCGTTGGCACGTGGCCAGTAAAATCCGGCTCGATATTCTTTGGCCACGATGGTCCGAGAGGACGCATGGTGGCCACAGGTCCCCGAGTGAATATCATTGAGGATCATTCGGCCTTCTTCTGGCGTGATGCACTTCTTGCAGACCCCAGTTACACTTTCTCTGAACAGCTGTCCTTTTATCATGGTAAAGGCCTTAGATCGTCGGATGATCTGTCGAGCCTCTTCTTCAACCTCTAGAAGTTCTTTCCTCAGAATGTATGCGATGTACGGCACCGTCCAGTCGGGAGTGATGACCAAAACCTCCATGACTAAGTTGACCACAGGTGGGATTTCGACTTCAGTCGGATCTGTGGCGCTCTTGGGCTGTGGCGGCTCCTCGGTGAAAGGATCGTCCTGAACTGAAGGTGAATGAATATGTTCCAGAAACATATTGCGGGGAATGGCCTCTCTCTTTGAACCTATCTTTGCCAACTCATCTGCAGCTTGATTTTTCAATCGGGGTATATGTTGAAGCTCCAACCCTTCAAACTTCTTTTCCAGCTTTCTAATAACATTACAATAACCAGTCATGGCCGGATTTCTGACATCCCATTCCTTCATCACTTGATTAACCACTGTCGGTGTCAAAACCGGCGGATCTCGGGTAGGGGGTCCCGAACTGTGCGTCTTGGCAGATGGTAACAGGAGACAAGGGACACAATGTTTTTACCCAGGTTCGGGCCCTCTCGATGGAGGTAAAACCCTACGTCCTGCTTGATTAATATTGATGATATGGGTAGTACAAGAGTAGATCTACCATGAGATCAAGGAGGCTAAACCCTAGAAGCTAGCCTATGGTATGATTGTTGAGATGTATGTTGTCCTACGGACTAAAGCCCTCCGGTTTATACAGACACCGGAGAGGCTAGGGTTACCCAGAGTCGGTTACAATGGTAGGAGATCTACATATCCGTATTGCCAAGCTTGCCTTCCATGCCAAGGAAAGTACCTTCCGGACACGAGCCGGAGTCTTCAATCTTCTATCTTCGTAGTCTTGGAGTCCGGCGGATAATGATAGTCCGGCTGTCCGGCCAACCCCTAGTCCAGGACTCCCTCAGTAGCCCCTGAACCAGTCTTCAATGACGATAAGTCCGGCGCGCATAATGTTCGGCATTGCAAGGCAGGTTCCTCCCTTCAATAATCCAGAGAAGATCATGAGCACCAGGATAGTGTCTGGCTCTGCAAAAATAATTTCCACATTCCACCGTAGAGAGAATAAAACATATACACTGACTCAATCTGCTGACGTATTATGCGGCGTGACATCACACCGCCACCAAGCCCTCGTTTGAATCATTTTTTTACTATTCCACCTCAGCACGTTTAGCGAAGCGGTTTCCTTGGCACGTCTTGTCGAAGAAGAGATCGTGTCCCCTCTATTCCGGGATCCTCATCAATACGTGCGTGGGTAACCCAACCGTTCCCGTCGCCACGCCTCCTCTATCGAAGGGGAATCCCAAACGGTCACGGAGACGGCCCTTGGTATTTCTTCCCCTTTATAAGAGGACCAAGGCCTGTCCTTGTTCTTCAATCTCGCATCGAATCTTTCCTCCGCTCCCAGTTCCACCACCCAGAGCTTCAGATTCGAGCGCTTCGGATCCTCAACCATGTCCGGCTCCGACCTCCAGGGCCGGTGGATGCCCTCCTCCGTCACGAAGGAGGACATATTGAAGTTGCATGAGGCCAAGTACCTGGCCTACGAGGTTTCGCACAGGTTGCCTGCCCCAGGGCAGGCCGTGCCCGCCCCCGAGCCCGATGAATACGTCGTCTTCGTATCCCACCTCCGTCGGGGTTTAGGCTTCCTGACGGATCCCTTCGTGAGAGGGCTCCTATTCTACTATGGGCTGGACTTTCACGACTTGGCTCCGGAGTCCATCCTCCATATCTCCGCATTCATTATCGTCTGCGAGGCCTTCCTCCGCGTCATTCCCCACTTCGGCCTATGGCTGAAGACCTTCAAGGTGGAGCCGAAGATGATCGGGGGGCGTCAAGCGAAGTGCGGCGGGGCGACCATAAGCAAAAAGGTCGATGCCCCGTGGCCCGAAGGTTCCTTCCAAGAGGAACTTGGACTGTGGCAGCAGGAGTGGTTCTACATCACCGCTCCAAGGGGCAGCAGGCAAAAGCCGCCGCCCTCATTCCGCCCGGGACCTCCACGCCAACTGATGTCGTGGGTCAACCAAGGGCTCAACTGGGGGCCGTCCGAGGACGTGCCCTCACTGCAGGGACAGATTCGAGACCTCCAAGCGAGGGAGGTCGACCTGATCAAGGTGATGCAGGTTATGCTAATCAGGCATCTTCCGCCCTGTAAACGCCGTCCTCTCCGTCTATGGGAGTTCAATCCAGAGGGACCTTGTATTCTCCAACACTTTATGGGTGCGACACCCACGGAGATGTACAAGCTGTTCTTTGGACCGCAGGTGGCGTGTCCGGATTCGGCCGAGGATGCAGGCCTAAGCCGCGATCGCCCGGATACAAAGGTAGATAGCTTAGAGTCCGGACATTCTATTTATATGCCTTTCAAAAGTTCGTCTCCTGACCCTTTGTTCTTTACAGGAATGGGTGGCGCGATCAAGGCTGATAAGGTGTCCGGCCCCCCTCCCAGAGACCGCACTGGAGCCCGTGCTGGTCAGAATGTTGGAGGTTGCGCCCACAGAAGGGGGCGACGGGGGAAATAGAGAAGCTAATATTTCGCCCAAAGGTGCGACTGAAGAGGAGGGAACCAAGAGCCCCTCCCTTCGGAGGGAGAAGAGGACCGCCTCCGAAGATCCGGAGGCCAAAGCCCCTAAGCGTGAGAAGAAACCTTCCCCAGGGGGTCCGGCGCCTGGAAAGAATCCGGACGCGCAATCATCGCCGAAGGACCAGCCCTCCAACGAGCCGTAAGTATGAAAGAGGATGTTAATTAGTAAGGAAGTACCTTCATTCGTGCTTCTGTGGGTAACCAAAATATTTATATTTGCAGTTCGGATCTGCAGCCTTCTCAGATGAGTTCATCTTCGGGGGACCTTCTTCCGGAGATGATGGAGAGCGATACGCCTCAGTCCGCAGCGCCGCCAAATGAGGCAGGTGAGCCCGAAGTGTCATCATGGAGGGTATCCCCAAGCCCGGAGGGGCCAGAGAGTTCGGCGCCTACTAGTGTCCAGCCGGGAGAACTGAAGAATCTGCTTGAGAGGGCGCCCATTTCAGAAGATCATCGTGCGTTAATGCGCATGGTGATTGGAAGGATTTCTTCCGCCGAGAGCGGATTGCGTAATGCCGCCATGAGTTTGCTGGCAGGGTTTGAGGTATGCGAAAATGGCGCACCCCTTTGTCTTTTAACAGTTTTGCATATAAAAAATGCGCCCTGTATAGATAGTAGCCCCTGAGACTCGGTAGGTTGTCGGAAACGACAGCGTACTGAGGATCGAAATCTAAAGTAATGAATTCCGTCGTTCCTATGCAGGTGGCGGATTGTCCGGGGGCTAGCCGGACTAGTGATTTTGCCGAATTAACTCGGCAGCTTGACCTGGCAGATGAGGACATCGCACTTGTCAACAGGCGACTTGACGAGTCGCAAGGTAAAATAGTTCTCCGCAGTCGCTTTAGTAAGGGGGTCAAAGCCCGCCTCTGATAAATTATATGTTGTTTATACAGACGGTGCTGCTGCTGTGGAGAGCCTTCGGGCCGAACTTGCTCTAGCTAAGGAGCAAGCCCGAAGGAGTGACGCGGCTGCCTCGAGGGCGGCCGAGGAGTTGAAAGCCGAAAAGGCTGCGCACTGCCTAAGCAGGGCGGAGGTGGCCGAATTGGCCATGAAATTAAAGGATGCCACCGACCGCAATGAGGCTCTTGAAAAGGAGCACTTATCGGAGCGGGAAGACCTGAAGAAGGCCACCGCCGAAGCCAAGGATGCCTGCTCTACAATGCGGGCTATGAAGGAGGAGCTGCGCCAGGCCGGAGAGATCGCGGCTGGCAAGCCTTTTCTGATGCGTCGCCGGTTTATGGATTCAAAGTATGCTCAATTTGAGCGGCTGTGGAGTCCGGAGGATCCGTATATGGACTTGGCTGCGAGTGCGGCTGATGCCGTTAAGCACTTCCGGAGCCAGGAGGATCACGAGACGGAAGAGCTGTATTGGACTCAATTCCACAGTCCGGATCACCCACTTCCGTTGACGGACCGGTTGGCCGAATGGGCCGAGCTAAATAGATTGTCCGGACTAGCCATGACTGACATCGTGGCCCATGTCTGGCCAGAGAGGTCTAAGGCGACGAGCTACTTCAGCTTACTACAGCAATTCCTTGGGGCGGTGCCGCATATCAAGGAGATGAAGCGGTCGGCCTGCATCGAGGGCGCGCGGATGGCTCTGGCCCGTGTGAAGGCGCATTGTCCGGAGATGGACGCCACCGCTATTGCTGCCCAGGGTTCGGATGAAAACCGGCTCCCTGCCGAGCACTATTTTGGGGAGGTTATGTGTGGCGCTCGTGCAATAGAGTCGCAGTGCTCGAAGAATGTAACGTTCAATTGAAGGCATTAGCTTGTAAATCAATGATTATGGTATAACTGCTTTTTATACTTGTGCGTCCAAGTAGTAAAACTTCTCATGTGCGGCCGTTTGCGTATACTTGTGTATAACCTGAAAGATGCAGTCTTCGGCTTTAGCCCCCACGCACAAGGTGCTGGGGTGTTTGCAAAATAGCACGTTTTCACACTTAATCCGACGTCTCGGTCCTGTTATAAGGAGGTGGTAGCGTAGCGAACGAGGCAATCCGGACTATAATGCTTTATCACTTTCACTTAGCCAGTGGAGCTCGAGGGTGGGGCTACGATATAGCCCCTAGTGGCCCCGCACATCTCCGAATTCGGGGTGCGTAAGTGCCTGACCGGGAAATGGTCCTTCGTCAAAGCGGGGAATTCTAAACATTCCGATAGTCGATCGAGTGGTTGACCAGTCTCTCGTTGTATCATGACAGTCAGTTTTCGGCTTTCTCTACTGAGGTGCTCGCCCAGCCGAACTGGGGCACAATCGCAGTAGTTCTCCTGGTGCTGCGTTAGCCGATGATACGAAACGTAAGGCAGCAAAACACAGGAGCCGGGCAAACCCAACATTTGACCAAAGACATGATTCGGAGCTCATGCATATAATGCCTAACTCGAGACGCCGAGCACTCCCTAAGGTGTTCGGTCTTTATAGCAATGGGCAAAATGATGCCCTAAGCCCCTAGTGTCCAGGTACGGGCATGGTCTTCTGACGCGGCCGATGCCAAAGCGTCAGGCTCCGCTTTGGCTATAGGAAGAAACCAAGGGAGAATAACAACAACAGACAGTAAAAAAGGTTTACGCAGGGTCTTAATCTGAAAAGAATCCTCACAACGGGTCCCTACTGCACGTCTGCGCCTGTGTCTCCGTTGTGCCGTTATCCTGGACGGGTATGCACATTGTTCATCTGTAGAAAGAGAGGAACGTTTAGTTTAAAAACAATTTGTACGGAAAGTATGTAAAATAAAAAATATAAATAATTGAAGCAGGGTTTGTGTGAACCCGCGGTTGTTTGTGCGCGCAGCCCCCTATGAAGGGGTATGCGGCTAGGGAGCCCCTAGCCTACTGACGCGGGATTCGGCTATCCGAATCCGGGGTCTTGAAGTGACCCTCGCACTGAAATGATGCCACGTGGACCGGGCATCTTGAGTGTAAGAGACGCGTAATGCGGTATGGCGTTGAAGCGGACAAAAGCCTTACGTCCCAAGAGTGCTTGATATTCACTTTCAAATGGGACGATGTGAAAAATTAATTTTTCTCGTCGATAATTGTTCGGTGATCCGAACACGACCTCTAGTAATATGGAGCCTGTGCACTTGGCGTAAGGGCCTGGCATTACACCTCTGAAGGGAGTGCGGCTGTGTCGGATTTTGGTAGGGTTTATCCCCATCCTACGGACTGTTCTGGAATACAGCAGGTTTAATTCACTGCCTCCGTCCATTAGGACACTGGTAAATTGTAATCCGTCTATTATGGGTTTCAATATCAGGGGAGTCCGTCCCGCATTTCGAACGCTTCTGGAATAGTCCAGGTGGTGGAAGGTGATTGGTTTTGATGTCCAATCTCTATTGTCTGCTGGGTTGGACCGTGCGAAGCTCTTTTTAGAAAGTGTCGCACTATTTTTCCGTATTATCACATGAAGCGAGTTTACTGCTTTAACCCCTTGTGGGAAAGTCTTTTGTTTCCGGTGCTCTGCTGGTGGGGTTTATCCTCTTCGCTTGACGCGTCGAGCCCCTTGTGTTCGGCATTTAGTCGGCCGGACTGTTTAAAAACCCAACAATCCCTGTGGGTGTGATTTGCAGGCCTTCCGGGGGTACTGTGGATTTGACATATCCGACCCAAAATCTTCTTTAAGTTGGACAATTCGTCACTGTCATCCTTTAGAGGCTGTATTTTATTATTGGGCCGCGAGCTTTTAAATCCGGCGTTGACTGCCGTGCTCTTTGGGCTTTTCTCTTTATTCCGGCGCTGCTCTTTTCTGCGCCGTGATTTTCCGTTTCCATCTCTTATCTCGGATGTACTTGGGTCGCTGGTGCTGCATCTTGCTAATCAGCTGTCCTCGCCCGCACAGAAGCGGGTCATGAGGCTTGTTAGTGCGGACATTGTCCTCGGCTTTTCTTGACCGAGGTGCCTGGCGAGCCATTCGTCTCAGACATTGTGCTTGAAAGCTGCTAAGGCTTTGGCGTCCGGACAGTCGACTATTTGGTTCTTTTTGGTAAGGAACCTGTTCCAAAATTTCCGCGCTGACTCTCCGGGCTGTTGAGTTATATGACTTAGATCATCTGCATCCGGAGGCCGGACATAAGTCCCTTGAAAATTTGCTCTAAACGCGTCCTCGAGCTCTTCCCAACTTCCAACAGTGTTTTCTGGGAGGCTTTTAAGCCAATGACGGGCTGGCCCTTTGAGCTTGAGTGGTAAATATTTTATGGCGTGGAGATCGTCTCCTCTGGCCATATGTATATGTAGTATATAATCTTCTATCCAGACTCCAGCGTCTGTTGTTCCATCGTAGGCCTCTATGTTGATGGGTTTAAATCCTGCTGGGAATTCATGGTCCAGCACCTCATCGGTGAAACATAGCGGGTGTGCGGCGCCCCTGTATTTGCTTGTGCCGTTATCATTGGACACTTGAGGTGTTACCTTGCTTCTTGGGGCCTTCTCCTTTGGCCCATAAATGGACCTGGCTGGGCCATCTACCCTTCCGAGTTCGTTGGTGGATTTATGTGTGGCGCCGCTTTCATAATTTGGCCTGTCGTTTGGCCGTCTATCCAACCAGGCAGCCCCTTTATTTTTGGACGGTGGAGGCTCTATGGCCTCCTCGTCGAATTCCGGTAGCAGCTTGCGCTTCGGGTAGCTCTTTGATTGGTGGCCATTGCCATACTTATCTGCGGTGTTGAGCACTTTGCTCCATCTCATTCTGAGTGTGTCTTCCGCTGTTTTCAGCTTCCGTTTTTCCTTCTTCAGGCTTCTTGCAGTGATGACGAGTCTTTTCTGAAGGTTCTTACTCTCCAGCGACGTGTCTGGTGTATGGTCGTCCGGACTATTGTTCTCGCCGGGCTTGGATTGATTATCGGACTCGTCCTGTTCGGACGGTTGCTTATTTGCATGTTCGTCGTCCGATTGTGAGCCCTGCTGTATCGCGGGCTCCTTAGGAGCATTATTGTCGTCGAGGCGGGACTTAGGGCGGCGTTTACGCCATCGTTTTGGTCGTTTATCGGCGAGGTTATCTTCTGCCGTGGCCCGTTGGTCCTCGTTATCGCTCCCCTTTGGGGTATCCACCATATATATGTCATGCGACAAGGTGGACCTGTCGTGCTGTATAAGCTCTGTTTTTTGTTCGTCTCCGGCATCGTCGTCTATTCCGTCGATGTCTTCGGAGTCGTAGTCTAGCATGTCGGTTAGATCGTCGACAGTGGCTACAAAGTGGGTGGTGGGTGGGATCTGAATTTCTTCGTCGCTCGAACCCCAACCATCCTGGCCATAGTCCGGCCAGGACTCTCCTGATAACGAGAGATGCCTTAGTGAATTCAAAATATCACCAAAAGGCGAATACTGGAAGATGTCCACGGCGGTGAATTCCATAACCGGCGCCCAATCCGAATCGATTGGTAGGGGCGCGGGAGGTTCGAAGTCCGGCGAGGAGTCCGGCGCCTCGGAATCACGGGTTTCGCAAGGGACAAGATCAGTATTCGGCTCCATCGCTGTGTACGTTGAAGCCCCCGGGGCGGCGTCTATCCACCGTCCCTCGATGTGGGCGATCGGCTCTGGGCTAATGGCCGAAGCGGATCCGTGTGCGGCCACCAAGGCACTGTCCGGCGGCAGAGCTAGATCGTGCCCATCGTCACAGTGCGGCGCGCTTGGCTGTGGCTCGAGTCCGTCGAAGATCAAGTCTCCGCGGACATCGGCCGTGAAGTTTAAGCTTCCGAATCTGACCTGACGGCCAGGGGCGTAGCTTTCGATCTGCTCCAGATGGCCAAGTGAATTGGCCCGCAGTGTGAAGCCGCCGAATACGAAGATCTATCCGGGGAGAAAAGTCTCACCCTGGACAGTGTCGTTGGTTGAAGATGCCATCAAGCCTATCGGTGACGGCACAGAGGAACTCTCGATGAAAGCACCAATGTCGGTGTCAAAACCGTCGGATCTCGGGTAGGGGGTCCCGAACTGTGCGTCTAGGCGGATGGTAACAGGAGACAAGGGACACAATGTTTTTACCCAGGTTCGGGCCCTCTCGATGGAGGTAAAACCCTACATCCTGCTTGATTAATATTGATGATATGGGTAGTACAAGAGTAGATCTACCACGAGATCAAGGAGGCTAAACTCTAGAAGCTAGCCTATGGTATGATTGTTGAGATGTATGTTGTCCTACGGACTAAAGCCCTCCGGTTTATATAGACACCGGAGAGGCTAGGGTTACACAGAGTCGGTTACAATGGTAGGAGATCTACATATCCGTATTGCCAAGCTTGCCTTCCACGCCAAGGAAAGTACCTTCCGGACACGAGCCGGAGTCTTCAATCTTCTATCTTCGTAGTCTTGGAGTCCGGCGGATAATGATAGTCCGGCTGTCCGGACACCCCCTAGTCCAGGACTCCCTCAACCACCAAATCTGAGTCGCCATATACCATAAGGCGATGGACGCCGAGTGAAATGGCCATACGCAACCCGTATAAAACTGCTTCATATTCTGCTTCATTATTGGAGGAATCAAAATGAATCTGGAGAACATAGTTGAGCTTGTCTGCATGGGGGGACACCAATACTACCCCAGCACCCGATCCGTTCAGCATCCTAGAGCCATCAAAGAACATTATCCAATGCTCCGAGTGAACTTGAGTCGGCAGCTACTGCTCAATCCACTCGGCAAGGAAATCTGCGATTGCTTGGGACTTGATAGCTTTCATTGCCTCAAACTTGATATCCAACGGAAGGAGTTCAATCGCCCATTTTGCCACTCGACCAGTTGCATCTCTGTTATTCAGAATCTTAGATAATGGTGCGTCGCTGACGACTGTGATGGAGTGATCAGAGAAGTAATGTGCAACCTTTTTCATGGTCATGTAAATTCGATAGACAAGCTTCTGATAATGAGGATATCATTGCTTGGATGGAGTCAAAACTTCAGAGAGATAATAAACTGGGCATTCAACCTTGTAGGCTTTTCCTTCCTCTACTCGCTCGACCGTGAGTACTATCCTGACAACTTGTCCAGTGGCTGCAATATAAAGTAGTAAAGGCTCTTTGGTGATTGGTGCAACGAGCACCGGCTGGGTGGAAAGCAGGGTTTTGAGTTCTGCAAACGCTGCGTCAGCTTATTCAGTCCACTCGAACTTATCAGATTTCTTCATCAGTCGGTAAATAGGCAAGGCCTTTTCACCGAGACGAGAAATGAATCGACTCAAGGCTGACAAACAACCAGTCAACTTCTGAACGTCATGTACTCACACAAGGCGTTTCATTCGAAGGATGGTATCAACTTTTTCTGGATTTTCATCGATCCCTTGTTCGAAAACGAGAAAACCGAGTAACTTTACTCATGGAACTCCGAACGTGCACTTTGACGGATTAAGCTTGATATCGTACCTACTTAGGTTGGCAAAGGTCTCTGCGAGGTCAGTCAATAGGTCGGAACCTTTGCGAGACTTGACCACAATATCATCCATGTATGCTTCCACATTCCGACTGATTTGAGTGAGCAGGCACTTCTGAATCATTCTCATGAATGTGGCTCCAGCATTTTTAAGACCGAATGGCATGGTGACATAGCAAAAGCACCCGAATGGGGTGATGAAGGCTGTTTTTATTTCATCGGGACCATACTGTCGGATCTGATGATAACCCGAATATGCATCTAAAAAAGACAATCGCTCACTCCCCGCAGTCGACTCAACAATCTGATCGATGCGGGGGAGAGGGAAGTGATCTTTCGGGCAGGCCCGATTGATATGCTTGAAATCAATGCACATACAAAGTGAATCGTCCTTCTTAGGAACCATGACTACATTGGCAAGCCACTCGGAGTGGTAGATCTCTCGGATGAATTCTGCTGCTAGCAGCCGAGCCACCTCTTCGCCAATCACTTTCCTCTTCTGCACGGCGGACCGTCGAAGGTGCTCTTTGACGGGCTTTGCCTTGGGGTCCACACACAAATGGTGCTCAGCCAGTTTTCTGGGTACACCCGGCATGTGAGAGGTTTTCCATGCAAAGATGTCCCAGTTCTCACGGAGGAACTGGATGGGCGCTTCTTCCTATTTGCTGTCGAGTGTCGTTGATATATGAGTCGGCGCGGCATTGGGATTGATCGGGTGAATATGAATCCGCTTCGTTTCACCAGACCACTGAAATGCAGAATCTGTGGCAGGCTTCTTGGCTCGTAGCAAATCACTTGGATCTGCATTCTTTTGGTACTCTTGAAGTTCAACAACTGCCATCTGCATATCGGCAATTTTGGAACCTTTCTGGAAGCATTCCTCCGCCTTCTGTCGATTGCTAGTGACTGTGATCACACCTTTGGGGCCGGGCATCTTCAATTTGAGGTACAAGTAACATGGTCGAGCCATGAAATGTGAGTATGTAGGCCTCCCCATAATGGCATGATAAGCACTCTGGAAATCCACGACTTCAAACGTCAACTTTTCCTTACGGTAATGCTTGGAATCACCGAAAACCATGTCGAGAGCGATCTGGCCGAGTGATTCGGCTTTCTTTCTGGGGATAACACGATGGAAGCTCATATTGCTCTTGCTAAGTTTGGACATCGGAATGCCCATCCCCTTCAAGGTTTCAGCATAGAGGATATTCAGACCGCTACCTTCGTCCATCAGCACTTTAGTCAGTCGAGTGCCTCCGACCACTGGATCGACCACCAATACTTGCCTCACGGGGGTGGCTACACGAGCAGGATGGTCGGACTGGTCGAATGTGATGGCTATCTGAGACCATTTCAGGTATGTGGTCGTTGTCGCTGGAGTGACCATATTCACTTCTCTATTGATGACCTTCAACCGACTCTTGCTCTCAACTTCAGCAAAAATCATGAGAGTGGAATTGACTTTGAGATAACCATCGTCTTCCTCTTCATCCTCATATTTGTCCTACTCTTTCTCCTTCTCATTGGGCTGTTTCTCTCAGAACTGCTGGATTAGGAGTCGACATTGTCGAGTGGTATGCTTTGGGTAAATCAGATTACCTTCTTCATCCTTTTTCGTGTGGATGTGACATGGCAAATCCAACACATCATTTCCTGCTTGATCCTTCACCTTCTTAGGGGGCCAGGACCCCTTAGGGTTTCCCTTAAACTTTCCTTGAGCCACTTCTGCAATCTCACCGGGTGCCGCTGGCTCGGTCTTACACTTCTGTTTCCGACTGGAGTTACCTCCACCGGCCTCTTGACCGACTAGTTTACTCTTCCCGCTATGGAGTCAATCCTCTTCTTCTCCGTTAGCATATCGGGTGACTCCCATTATCCGAGTTAGAGTCATATCCCCAGTCCGACCAAATTTCAGGACCAACTCTCTGTATTTGACGCCTTCCTTGAAAGCGCACACTGCTTGATGCCCTGAGATATTTTCAACAGTGTGATGCAAAGTGGTCCATCTCTGAATGAATTCCCTCAAAGTATCATTCGACTTCTGAACACAATGCTTCAACTCGGGCAATCATGTTGGCCGCTTGCATGTGCCCTCAAAAGTTCTAACGAACACTCAAGCCAGCTCCTCCCAACTGTGTATACTGCCTGGAGTCAACTGAGTCAACCACACTCGGGCCGACCCTTCCAACATAAGAGGGAGATGTTTCATCGCTATTTCATCGTTTCCGCCTCCAATCTGCACAGCCACTCGGTAATCTTCAAGCCAGGTTTCGGGCTTGGATTCTCCAGTGAACTTACTGACTCCGGTTGCCAACCTAAAGTTGGGAGGAATCACTGCCGCCCTGATGGCTTTGCTGAAACACTCTAGACCTGAAACATGCAATCTGCTGCCACTTGGATGGTCTCTGCCAGGGTCTTCTCTATGAGCTCTATTCCAGTCGACCAAGCCTTGAACGAGAATGGATCTCGCATCGAAGCCTGGCTCTCTTGAGTCGACTGGAGCTCTGTGCTCCTCACTGTGACGGCGTGTCATCGTTCTGCCGAGGCACGTACGACACACTCCTCGGAGGAGGCGTAGGCACTCGACGACGATTATCGCGGTCCAACTGACGATCATACTGTCCACGACCTTCACGCCGTAGGGGCGATCTTGGGCTATGGGCCGACTGAACTATATCCGCTACCACGGATATACTGTGAATCCTATTCCACGACTGAGACACTGTAGTGTTCTGCTCTCCTGCTGCCCGGAGCAAGGCCTGAATATGCATCAACCCTCAACCAGCCTCTGACTGGGAAGGTTGGATCGACTCTGCAATTCGGGCCGCAGTTGTGATGTTCTGAATCGGAGTACGGTATACCTTAGGTGGAGGCGGGAAAAGCTACCTTCGACTGGACTCAGGGACTCGCTCCCAAGCCCGCTCGTCGAGAGCGCGCTGCAAGTTCTCCAGTCGAGTGCGCTCAGCCAAATTAGCCAAGCGCACCTCCTCCAAGGACCGAGCCTCGGGGGTTTCTCCAAAGATGGGCGTGTGGAGTGCATCCATGTTGCGGCGATGAAGTTCTTCTCTCTGCTGCGAAGAAAGGGGTTCGGGATGATATTCCTCATGAACACGCGACGGATCGCCGCCACCCTCCTCGCCGTCTTCGCGACGGACGCCAGGTGGTCCATGCGGACCATCGACCATCAGGACTTCAGCCGCAGGGTCACTGCTATCGCATTCGGATGCACTCTTCACGGAGCCAGTCGACAGATCGAACAAGGCGTGAAGAGTTTCGTCGGGCTTGATTTCCGTGACTTAGTAGGTGGTCGAACACTGAGCCACCACATGTTTCACCCACCGCTGAAGCCGTGATCGACTGGATCACTTGCGGCGGCGAACAGCAGGGATGGAGGACACCATCGGAGCCGACTGATACTGGGTCGACGGCTGCTGGAGAAGGACGCCGCGAATGCACGCGTGAAAGTGCATCGCCCCTCGGACAGGGAGCGCCTCAACGTCAAGCAGAGCTTCCTGAAGCCACGCTGAGTCATCGGTGACGAAAACGAGCGCGCCGAGACGGATCTCGCGGTCCTCAGCCAATCCGTCGCCGGAAACCATGATGATGATATGAAAAACATGCAACTTCACCAACAAGTCGCTAAGACACCTGCCCCACGATGGGCGTCAACTATCGTGGTTCTAAGGCTGACAGTAGAAAGGGGGGTAGGTATGGAGAGGCAAGATCTCAGCTATGGTGAAGATGTACACACGGGTTTTACTAGTTCAGGCTCTTCTCGGAGGAAGTAATAGCCCTATGTCTCGATGGTCGATTGGATTATATGTGTGATGTTACAGGGGGTGTGAACCCTTCTGCCAGAGGAGGAGGGTGGCTTATATAGAGTTCGCCAGGACCTTTCCCGCCCTCCATTACAAGGGAGTTAATGTACGTAAACTGGCGGCGTTACTGTTAACGCCAGCCTTAAGTGCTGTTAATGACCTTAAAGACTACGGAGTGAATTCTTGTCCGTTGCACGCTGAGTGACTCCTGGTCTTCAGGAGGTCGAGTGATTCTCTGGATGGTCGAGTGACAGTAGGTAAGAAGACTCCCGAGTGACATGATGTCGAGTTGATTGCACTCGACATCTGCGACCGGGGGTCTCATGTTGCCTCTTGACCTTCTTGCCTTCTTGGGTAGTGACCTTGGGTAGGACGTATAGGTCAGGCCTATGACCCGACCCCAGGTCAGTATCCTCATAACTAGCTGGAACCCGACCCCGACGCCTCGCCGCCCGTCGCCGCCTCGATGCTGCCGCCCCGTCACCGTCGTCCCCAACTTCCTCCCCGAGCCCCACTGCCACTCCCCTACGCGCCGCCATGAGCCCCCCTCTCCTCGCACTCCCTGTGCTCCGCACGGTCACCGCACGCTCGTGCCGTCACGCACACATGTCCTGCCTCTCCCCCACTCTGGCCGAGCTGCGGCTCCTCGTGCCCGCTCACCCGCAACCTCGCCTGGCCCCGCTCCGTCCTGCCGCCCGGATTGTCACACCCGCGTGCCGGAGCTCACGCTCCAAGGCACGCTAGCCCTCGCCCCGCCCCGTGCAGCCCTACTACTGCCACCCCACTGCGGGCGCTGCTCGCCGTGCGTCCTTGCCGTTCAGCCGCCACATCACCGTGCGGCCCCGCACCGGCCCGCCCGTGCCACCACCTCCAGCCCTGCATGCAGCCGCTGGCCCTGCTGCTGCCGCGCCCTGCTCCACCGGTGGCCTCGCTGACGCGTAGCACCAACCGCGTGCCGCTCCGCCACGGCTGCGCCCGTCCGCCCCCGGCGCTGACCTGCTGTGGCCTCGCCACTGCCGCCTCTGGCGGGCAACCTTGTCGCGCCCATGGCCGGCGCCCCTCCTGTAGATCTGGGCATGTGCCCGTAGGGCGCCACTGCCCGTTACCCCTGCCCAGCGCCCGTTTACCCGTCCCGATTGGGCTGGGTCAACGACCAGAGGGGACTAGCTCCTGTTAAAAAAAGAGATTAACAAAGAAAACTAATTAACTAATTAATTAATTAACTTAAGTAATCATGTTTATAGATGACTAATTAAGGGTCCCGATAACTGCCACACGTGTGGCGGGAAAGGAGACGCACCACGCGTCTCTAATGTAAATAGATTGCCACGTTATCGCATGTATGCATGCGAGAATCTTTTTGGATTTTCAGTTTTTAAAATGTTTTATCTCTTAAATGAAAAATCCGATTGAAGATCCGTTTTCAGCATTAAATCCCTCGCGACGAGATCTTCAAAACTAGATCTCATATCGATATATTTTGGCGAATTTTTTTTTAGTTAAAAGTTGCCATGTCTATTGCACATGAATTGCCATGATATTTACACTGAAGTTGCCATGATATGTTTCAACTATTTTCTTTTATATTTAAAAGCAATTTTAATATATTATAAACCAAAGAATTAAGAAACTAGACTTGCCATGCACCATAAACTAAAATTGCCACGATACATGCATTTAAAATTGCCATGGTTCAATAAAAAAATATTTTCATGGTTAAAGTACTGGAATTGCCATCATAAAAAAACTGCCATGATCTACAAACTAAAATTGCCACATGGCAACTTTAGTTTAAGCACTATGGCAACTATAGTGTAAACATCATGGCAACTTCTGGGCAAAAAAAATTTCGTCGAAACATATCAACATGGGGTCTAGTTTTGAAGATCTCGTCGAGACGGATTTAATGGTGAAAACGGATTTTTAGTTCGCTTTTTTATTTAGGAGATAAAACATTTTTAAGCCAAAAACCAAAAAGTTTTCTGCTGATATCATGTATTCATACGTGGCAAAATGAGTGGTGGTGGAGGCGTGTGGGCGATCTGCAAGCGCCCACACGTGTGGGCGTTAACATTTCCGCTAATTAAAGTTAATTAGCCTGCTAACTAAGATAACTAACTGTTAATTAGTTAGTAGTCTATGACAACCGGGACCCACACGTGAGTTGACCCAGTCAAAAGCATTGTTTACTGCTAACATCATGTTGATGTCATGCTGATGCAGTAAACCTATTTTTATTTTAATTAAATCTGTTAATTCTAAAAATTGAATTAAAACTTTGAAAATTAATATAAAATAAACTATAATTCAGATGAAAATACTTTGAACATGAAAGTTGCTCAGAACGACGAGATGAATCCGAATACGCAGTCCGTTCGTCCGCCACGCATCCCTAGCATAACGAACATGCAACATTTCACCTTTGGTTCATCTATCCAAAAACGTGAAACATCGGGAATACTTTCCCATATGTTTCCCACCTTCGCCGGTATCACCTACTACCGCGTTAGGGCATCCTAGCACCGCTCATTGTCATGTCATATATCGTCATGCTTATGTTTGCATTATATTTATTCTTTCTTCTCCCTCTTCTCTCTAGTAGACTACGAGACTGATGTTGTTGCTGGCCCGATCGACTACAGTGTTGACGACCCCTCCTTCTTGCCAGAGCAACCAGGCAACCGCCTCCCCCTTGATCACCAGATATCGCCTATTCCTTCCCTCTACTGGTTGCATTAGAGTAGTGTAGCATGTTACTATTTCGGTTAATCCTATTCTGTTGTGTAGCCTGTCATTGTTGCTACAGTTGTTGATACCTTACCTACAATCCTAATTGCTTAGTATAGGATGCTAGTTTATCATCTGTGGCCCTACATTCTTGTCCGCCTGCCATGCTATACTATTGGGTCGTGATTAGTCGGGAGGTGATCACGGGTATATACTATACATACATACATACTATTCAGGTGGTGACTAAAGTCGGGTCGGCTCATAGAGTACCCGCGAGTGATTCACGGATTGGGGGCTGAAAGGACATTTGTCCCGATGACCCTCTTTGTGGATATTTGTGGCGGAGTGACAGGGCAGGTTGAGACCACCTAGGTGAGAGGTGTGCCTGGCCCAGGTCGGCATCCGCGGTTACTTCATAATACCACGTTTAATGAGATATTGGTATTTGATCTGAGACTTGCCACTAGCCTATACGCACAAACCAACTACGCGGGAACAGTTATGGGCACTCGACGTCATGGTATCAGCCGAAGCCTTCTTGACGTCAGCGACTGAGCCGCGCGCGCCGGATTGGAGTGGAACGCTTGCTCTTGTATTAGGGAGGCTAGGTTTGCTTCTGGCCTCCCACGCAACGTGCAGGTGTGCAATGGGTGATGGGCACAGACCCCTGCGCACTTAGGATTTAGACCAGCGTGCTGACCTCTCTGTTGTGCCTAAGTAGGGCTGCGATGTGTTGATCATCCGAGGCCGGCATGACCCAGGAAATTGTGTCCGGCCAGAGGGATCGAGCGTGTTGGGAAATGTGGTGCACCCCTGCAGGGAAGATTATCTATTCGAATACCCGTGTCCCTCGGTAAAAGGATGACTTAGAGTTGTACCTCGACCTTATGACAATTAGAACCGGATGCTTAATAAAACACACCCAGACAAGTTCCAGAGACAACCTGGTGATCACTTTCTCACAGAGCGACGAGGGGAGGATCGCCGGTTAGGATTATGCTATGCGATGATACTTGGTGAACTTACCATCTACTCTCTTCTACATGCTGCAAGATGGAGGCTGCCAGAAGCGTAGTCTTCAACAGGACTAGCTATGCCCCTCTTATTCTGGCATTCTATAGTTCAGTACACCGATATTGTCCCTTTACACAGATATCCATGCATATTTAGTGTAGATCCTTGCTTGCGAGTACTTTAGATGAGTACTCATGGTTGCTTTGCTCCCTCATTTTCCCCTTTTCCTCTTCTTCTCGGATGTCGCAACCAGATGCTGGAGCCCAGGAGCCAGACGGCCACCGTCGATGATGACCCCTACTAAATCGAGGGTGCCTACTACTACGTTCAGGCCTCCAATGAACAGGAGTAGTTTAGGAGGCTCCTAGGCAGGAGGCATGCTCCTCTTTCGATCTGCATCCTAGTTTGTGCTAGCCATCTTATGGCAACTTGTTAACTTATATCTGTACTCAGATGTTGTTTCTTTCACTGGCTGTTTATGTTCGAGCACTTGTATTCGAGCCCTCGAGGTCCCTGGCTTGTACTATGATGCTAGTATGACTATTTTTACTTTTACAGTTGTGTTGTGATATCTTCTAGTGAGTCCCTGATCTTGATCGTACACGTTTGCATGCATGATTAGTGTATGATTGAATCGGGGGTGTCACATGAGCCTCCAAGCCATAATAACCTCTTGGGGAAATTATGAGCACCACGCTGCAAATGCACGAGATCAAAGAAATCTAGCGAAGCTGTGGATGAGGCTGGCTAATGGGACGGTCATCTTTCGAACCAAAGTAAAAGGCACTTAAGTTTCATCAAATTCAGACTTATGGGAGAAAAACGAGATGTGTGGATGCGTGGCATTAAAAGGAAGGAGAGAACTCATGTTGCATTTGCTGTTCATGCAAAGGATTTTTTTAGTGTAGTCATGCAAAGGACTTTATAATACCTAGAAAGGTAAGAGGGCTAAAACGCTTTAGCTAGAAAAATTGGCGGCCCGTGCAAATTCCAAAAATTGCTCCAAAATTTTCAAATAATGTATAGAAGATTGAAAATTTTGGCCCTTTATAACCGATGAAGGAAGTAGTCGATGTTGCACTCTGATTTATACATCGATGATCGCTGATATGCATTTCTCTGCACTTAATTGTGTCTCCCAGCCTCTATCAAGTGGCACCATTCAGGATGTTTTTGTGCCACAGTGTGGATGTTCTGATGAACACACCAATGATCACTCCTGTTGCAGCGTACGGGCATTGTATGTTGTGGGAATTACGTGTTGTATTCCTCAGGAGCAAACGCACGTATATATGATGTACAAAAGTAGGCCACGACCTCAATTATATAAGGCAACTAGGAGGTGGGCCTAATACACAAATATGCACAACACATGTACTCAACACCCCCCGCAGTCGAAATGGCACCGTGGCTGACGCAAAGACTGGACCGGAACTCCTCAAATGATGCTGTAGGCAAGCCCTTGGTCATGATATCTGCAAATTGTTGGGAAGTAGGGACGTGTAAAACACGAATATGGCCAAGAGCCACCTGTTCCCGAACAAAATTGATATCCAACTCAATATGCTTGGTCCGTCGATGATGCACCGGGTTAGCGGAGAGGTAGATCGCCGAGACATTGTCGTACTAAACCACCGTGGCACGGTCAACAGGGCAAGAGAGCTCCTGAAGCAGCTGGCGAAGCCAAGAACACTCGGCGATAGCGTTGGCCACCGCACGATACTCAGCCCCAACGCTAGAACAAGAGACCATAGGCTACCGCTTGGACGACCATGAGATAAGTGAGGGTCGAAGGTAGACACAATAGCCCGAAGTGGAGCGACAAGTGTTAGGGCAGCCCGCCCAGTCTGCATCGGAGTAGGCTGTAAGGGCGGTGTCGGCGGAGGCGTGAAGCGTGACGCCAAGATCCATAGTGCCACAGATATAGTGGAGAATCCGCTTGACGGCAGCCCAGTGAACGTCTCGTGGTGCATGCATATGAAGACACACCTGCTGCACGGCATACTGGATCTCCGGTTGAATCAGAGTGAGGTACTGGAGAGCACCAACAATAGACCGATAGAAAGCAGCATCCAAAGCAGGAGAACCATCCGTGGCAGAAAGCTTGGTCTTTGTATCAATAGGCGTAGCGGCGGGCTTGCAGTTAAGCATGCCGGAGCGCTCCAGGAGCTCGTGAGCGTACTTCCATTGATGAAGGAACAAGTCATCCATACGGCGCACCACCTCGACACCGAGGAAGTAGTGAAAAGGACCCAAGTCCATGATGGAGAACTCAGCGCGAAGACGAGCCGTGAGCTGACTAAGAAGACCAGCCGTACATGCTGTCAGGATGATGTCGTCAACATAGAGCAGCAAGTAGGCCATGTCAGAGCCCTGATGATAGACGAAGAGCGAGGCATCCGAGCGGGTAGAGCGGAACCCAAGCTGATGGAGAAACACCGTGATGCGCTGGTACCAAGCGCGCGGAGTCTGCTTGAGTCCGTATAAGGACCGCGAAAGCAGGAACACGTGGTCGGAAAGCGCCAGGTCAACAAACCCGGTGGGCAGCTGGCAGAAGACCTGCTCCTCGAGGTTAGCATGGAGGAAGGAGTTGGAGACGTCCATCTGGTGCACCGGCCAAGCACGGGAGACCGCAAGGTGGAGAACCGTGTGTATCGTGCCGGGCTTGACGACCGGAGCAATGGTGTCGGTGAAGTCGATGCCAGCACGCTGGCGGAAGCCACGAACGACCCAACATGCTTTGTAGCGATCAAGGGTACCGTCAGGACTGAGCTTGTGTTTAAAGACCCACTTCCCGGAAATCACGTTAGCGTGCCAGGGACGGGGAACAAGCTGCCACGTCAGGTTGAGCAACAGGGCGTCAAACTCCTCTTGCATCACAGTCATCCAGAGCAGGTCACGAAGAGCGGCTCGAATGGAGGACGGCAACGGCGATGGCTCAGAGGTGGACGCCGCATGGACATAGTCATCCGAGCATAGCGCGAGCTCAAGCGAAAAACGCCCATACGGGCACGGGTGACCGGACCGGCCACAGGCGTTGGAGGCACCGAGGGGCCCGCGAGCGCCGGGGGCGCTGAGGGGACTGTGGGCGCCAGCGGGGCTGAGCGGGCCGCGGGCGTCGGCGGGGCTGAGGGGGCCGCGGGCGCCAACGTCGGGGGCGCCAACGTCGCGGCTGGAGGGGGCACTACATGCGGGGGGCGCGCCTCAAAGCCAGGGGCGCGCCAAGAGAGGCGCGCGAGCGCCCATGGAGAGGCGTCGAGGAGCCCCTGTCACCGGTGGCGGGAGGAACAGCCGGGGGTACCTGGTGAAATGGAAACACATGCTCATCAAAGTAAAAGTGCTGGGAAGTGAACACACGGTGGGAGACGGGATCATAGCACCGATATCCCTTGGAGTTGGATGGGTAGCCCATGAAGATGCAAGCGACGAAACGAGGTGCGAGTTTGTGAGGAGCGGAGTCGGTAGTGCTAGGATAGCAAAGGCACCCGAAAATATGCAAGCCATCATAAGATGGGGGCGTGACGAAAAGAAGATGGTGAGGTGCATAGTTCCACCGTGGGCGGCATGGGCGAAGATTAAGGATAAGAGAAGCAGTAGCGAGTGCGTCCGGCCAGAAACGAGGCGGCACGTTAGCATGGAGCAGGAGCGTGCGAACACAGTCGTTCAGAGTGCGAAAGACGCGTTCGGATCGACTATTCTGCTGGGAAGTATACAGGCATGTGAGGTGAAAAATTGTGCCGTGGTGCGACAGAAAAGTACGGAAAGCAAGGTTGTCGAACTATTTTCCATTGTCAGTCTGAAGAGCAAGGATGGGACGCCCAAACTGCGTGTTGACGTAAGAGTAAAAGGCCGTCAAATTGGAGAGTGCATCCGACTTTCTGCGCAAAGGAAAAGTCCACACATAATGAGAATAATCATCAAGGATAACCAGATATTATAAATAGCCCGAATTACTAGGAAACGGAGAGGTCCACACATCGATATGAGTCAACTAAAAAGGAAAAGAAGCTATGGTGGTGGAGTTATTAAACGGGAGGCGAACGTGTTTGCCGACACGACAGGCATGACATGTGTGGTCCTCAATCTTATGGCAACTGAAACTGAAACTCTTAAGAATATGACGAAGTGTGACGGGGTTGGGATGACCCAAACGAGCGTGCCAGAGATTGATGCCGGCGTAGAGAGCAACCGGTGCGGTGGTGGAGGTGGACGGCGAATGCACGGGATAGAGCTCGTCGAAGCTGTCACATCGGTGAAGTACCATCCTGGTTCGAGCGTCCTTGACACAAAACCCAAGCCCGTCAAATTCAACAGTAACAGGATTTCACGAGTTAAACAACGAACGGAAACAAGGTTCTTAATAAGATGAGGTGACACAAGTATGTTAGACAAAGTAATAGGCATAGAATTAGAAGGAAAGGAAGTGTGCCCAACATGTGTAATAGGGAGTGTGGAACCGTCGCCGAAAATGATGCAACGGTCGGTTGTGACGGGAGTGAAGGAAACAAGATTACCAGGATGAGCAAACATGTGAGCCATAGCCCCCGTATCCATGTACCAATCATCACCTCCAGTGTAGTTGATCGGCGTAGGAGCGGCATGCAGTGCGGAAAGGAGCACCGAGTCCCAGGGCGCCGGCGGCAGGGCCGGCGATGGGGACGGACACGCCATGGGGAGGCCGTAGCCGCCGCTCGGTTGCGGCGGTGGGTACTTTGCAGACGGTATGGGAAGCAGCCCTCACTACGACTGCGGTGCCGGGTAGACCGAATGGCCCGCCGGAAAGACTTGCTGGCCCGTTGATAGATGCTGCAGGTGTTGGGCGCCGTCTGGCTGCTACTCAACGGGCGAGTGCGGGCCCGCTGACGACCGCCACCAGTACCCGGAAGCCCCGTACACGGGCGCATCGAATGCCCCGCGCAACAGCAAGGGGTCGACGGGCAGGGTCGGCACCAGCGGCGAAGCGACGATGAACCGGCGGGAGAGCACCGCCGGCGACGTACGCCAACGAGGGCAGCGGAGCCGAGCCATGCGGCACGTCGGGACGGGCTGGCGGGGCGACGCCGGACGCGTCGTAGGTGGCGGACGCGCTGTAAGGCGGCGGGGCCACGCCGTAGGTCGCCGGCGGCCGGAACAGGCCGGTGTACGCCATCGGGGCTGGAGTCCCAGTGGGTTCCGCGGTACTTGGATAATCCGCGTAGGCGTACCACTTTTCGTGGGGTTGTTGAACTTGGCGAGCAACGGTGAGCGATGCAGTGGTACTTGGTCTTGGGTATTGGCGATAACCACAAATGTGGTCTTGGCGTTCCTGGTACGGGCTAGCTAGCGAAGCAGCGGGCGGGCTAGCAACTGATGCGGCGGCTAGGCGGGCAAGGCGCGCAGGGCTAGCGAAGCAGCGGACACGGCGGCTAGGAGGGTTAGCGTAGCCGCAGCTGGCGGGTCGGGCTGGCGGGATCGATCGGCAGCTGCCGGCTACGCGGGATCGATCGGGAGCTGGCGGCTACGCGGTGTCGCGGACGGGATCGATCGGTGCGGCGGCTGGCTATGCGGTGTCGCGGGGTGGATCGATCGGTAGTACGTCTTTTTGCTGTGTGATGTTGCGGTGTCGCGGTGTCGGCTGGCTACTCGATGTCGCGGTGTCGGCTCGCTACTCGATGTTGTTTTATCATATCTCTATAGCTCCTCTAATGTCCTTTCACCACAAGAAGTTTTATGCTCCTAGCACACTCGAGCATCTTCGATGAAAAAAAGAACGAAATTTTAATTTTCTACTGTTATGTCAAATTGTTGATGGGAGTAGATGAGCCCAGGCTCATCATAGAATTATTGATACAATTACTCTTTAGTATCTAGACAAAATTTCTAAGTCTACCTTAAATATGAACAAAGAAATAAAAATAAATTTTCATGGCATGCTTTGGAGTTTACGAATTGCTGGACTTCAGAAAATATGAAAACTAAAACAAAACCCAAAATACAGATGTACAATGTGTTGAGTTATATTTATGGTGTCCTTTGGCCTTTTGCATTCTGGCCTTTGGCCTTCCCTGTACATATGTAAATATGATGGCGTTTGCCTCCTGATAATATTAAGTTGCATGTTTCCTTTCTTTCAAAAAAAAAGTTGCATGTTTCCTAACATGGTATTAGAGCTTTAGGTTCTTTTTGTTCCGCAACTCCGCCGGCGAGTCCGGTCCGAGGTTGCGGAGCGAGAGCGAGCATCGTAGAGGAAGTAGTCGAAGTAGTCGTACACGCGAAAGTAAATGACACAGAGGGATATGGAGGAGACCAGCTTTATTAATCAATGATCAGGTCTTACAATGATGGGCTCCTCGTTGCTTTATATAGGGACTAGGGGGTCAAGGAATAAGTACCCACTTAATGTAAAGAGGGGAACGGGAGGGGCTACCCCGTGTGATACGCACGAGGCACGCCGCCACCCCAACCGATTACTCGGTTTCCCAACACTCCCCCTTGGGTAATTATCCGTATATCCATGCCTCAAAACTCCGAAAAACCCAGTGGGAAAAAATATGGAGAAAGAGCGCACAGTATACATTGTTGTATTGCACGAATTGCCTCGTCAAAAACCTCGTGTGAGAAACATCAGGAAAACTCACTCAAGGGAAAAAGAGTACAATCCACTCAACCATCAAGTTGAGTACTCGATCATCGGGATTGAGATTTTAGCGACGAGTTTGTGAAGTTTCTCCCCCTGAACCTTGCATCTCTCTAAGTCTCATCATACCGGTTCCACGCACACACCTCTCTAAGGTTGATGCCGGTAATGATTTAGTGAACATATCAGCAAGATTGTCAGAAGACTTAGTATGCAAAACTTTCACCTCATTCAACTGCTGCAGCTCATGTGCATAGAAGAACTTGGGACTAATATGCTTAGTGAGGTTACTCTTCACATAACCCATCTGCACTTGTGCAACACAAGCAGCATTATCTTCATAGATAATGGTAGGGGTTTGTACGGTGTTCAGCCCACATGTCTGGTGAATGTGGCTGATCATCCGCCGAAGCGATACACACTCTTTCGACGCTTCGAATAGTGCCATGATTTCCGAGTGGTTTGTGGAAGTCGACACAAGTGTTTGCTTTGACGATTTCCAGGAAAGCGCAGTTCCACCACAAAGGAAAACATATCCAGTCTGCGATTTGCAATCATGCGCGTCCGATAGGTACCCAGCATCGGCATAGCCTATAATAGATAGGTCTTGATTCCTTTTATAAAATAGGCCATGATCTTTGGTCCCTTGCAGGTACCGGAAGACGTCCTTGACACCTTTCCAATGTCTTTTGGTAGGTTCAGAACTGTACCTCGCAAGCAAACTGACGGCGAACGCAATGTCTGGCCGTGTACAGTTTGCGAGATACATGAGTGCGCCAACTGCACTCAGGTAAGGAAATTCTGGTCCCAGAGTTTCCTCCACCTCTTCCTTTGGCCTGAACGGGTCCTTGTCTGGCTGTAAAGACCTCCCGACCATCGGGGTCTTAGAAGGATATGCCTTATCAAAACCAAATCTTTCCAACACCTTCTGGGTGTAGGCCGACTGGTGCACTAGAATCCCATCAGGGGAATGTTCAAGTTGCAGACCTAGACAGAACTTGGTTTTACCCAAATCCTTGATCTCAAATTCCGACATCAGGTAGGAACTCGCTTCCTCAATATCCTCAGGTGTACCGATTATGTTTAAATCGTCCACGTACACCGAGATTATACAGAATCCATCTTGGGATCGCCATATAAAAACACATGGGCAATCTTTATTGCTCGTGTAGCCCTTCTCATGAAGGAAATCACTTAAGCGATTGTACCACATTCTACCAGACTGTCTGAGTCCGTACAATGCCTTTTGAAGTTGGACACTGTATAGACCCCTGTTTGCTCTATCATGGTTCGGAACAGGGATACCTTCTGGAACCTTCATGTATATGTTCGAATCCAAGTTACCATACAGGTAAGCAGTGACAACATCCATTAGTTTCATTTTCAAGCCCATGTTTACTGCCATCGAGATCAAGTATCTAAAGGTAACTCCATCCATGACCGGGGAATAAGTCTCCTCAAAGTCGACACCTGGTCGTTGAGTGAACCCTTGAGCGACGAGCCTTGCTTTGTACCGTACTACCTTATTATTTTCATCTCTCTTTCGAACAAAAACCCATCTATGGCCAACAGGGCGAATGTGGGGAGGAGTTCAACAAACTGGTCCGAACACCTTTCTTTTGTTGAGAGATAATAATTCGGCAGTAATTGCCTGCTGCCAATCTTTCCAATCTGACCTTTTCTTGCAATCAGCGAGCGTGTTAGGCTCAGGGTCAAGATCTATGATTGAGGCAATTTTTGTAGCAAAGTTGATGTCGACAATCACCGTTGCTTGGTTCAAGGACTCCCCCGTATAAATATAATTTATGGCCATTTCGTCATGGAGCGCATCCGGCGCAAACACTTGCTCTACCAAATTTCCCATTATGGGAGCAAGGTCCTTTTGATTTCCCGCGCCGATGTGTGCGCTCACATTTCCGCTGGGTGTTTCCCCTATGGGAAAGTTTAAGTCCGGAATTTCGTGCACTGAATTTTCCGTACTTGTGCCAGGTCTCGACTGGCTCCCCATTTCAATTTGGGGTACTTTGGCGACAGGCTGCGATAAATCTCTCTTATCCTTTTTCGTCAGGCGTCCCCGAGTACTTGGGATTTGAGAAGCCGGATTTCTCGTCCTTTTAGGCCTTTGGACGGGAGCGGGTATACCATCATTTTTCTTTGGTATTTCAACCCTTTCCGGTGCATTGCGCGCGTGCACATGCGATTTTGTCACAGTCTTTAAGTCACTAAAGTGGTCAGGCAGTTGATTTGCTAATGACTGCAAATCTATTATCTTTTGGACTTCTCTCTCAGTCTCAGCAGTGCGCGGGTCATGATCATGGATCCCCGTGGCTTGCCACGTGATTTCTCGACTTTTAGCATCAAGGGGTTGATTCTCTCCCCCTAAAGTCGGGAAAAGATCCTCGTCAAAAATGCAATCAGCAAAACGAGCCGTGTGACAGTCACCTGTCATGGGGTCCAGATACCTGATTATGGACACAGTCTCATAACCAATATATATCCCCGACTTACGGAGCGGGCCCATCGCCGATCGCTGAGGGGGTGGTATTGGTACATATACCTGGCAACCGAACCTACGAAGGTGGGAAATTTTCGGTGCCGACCCTTGCGCAAGTTGAACAGGAGAGTGGATGTTGTAGGCTGACGGTCGAAAGTTGATGAGATGAGCCGCGTGTAACACTACGTGACCCCAACATGTAGTTGGTAAATTACAACCCTGAAGGAGCGGTCAGGCAATGAATTTAATTCTTTTAATCAATGCCTCGGCAAGTCCATTTTGTGTATGAACATGTGGTACCGAGTGCTCAACTTTGATTCCCATTGCCACGCAATAATCATCGAACGCCTTTGAAGTAAATTTCTCCAGCGTTGTCCATTCGAATAGACTTTATACGATAATCCGGGAAATTATTCCTCATTTGTATGATCTGTGAGATCAATTTTGCAAAGGCATGGTTCCGTGTTGACAGCAGGCAAACATTGGACCATTTAGAGGAAGCATCAATGAGCACCATGAAGTACCGAAACGGCCCTGTGAGGGGCTGAATTGGACCGCATATGTCCCCTTGGATACGTTCCAAGAACGCAGGGATTTCATCCCTCACCTTGAGGGGCGATGGCCTAATGACTAACTTCCCCTTAGCGCATGCGGAGCACACGAAATCATCAGGATTCGGGAAGTTCTTCACGTGAACATTATGGCCATGCGAGTTGTTAATTATATTTCTCATCATCCTAAGTCCGGGGTGGCCTAACCTATCGTGCCAGAGGCAGAAGAGTTCAGAGCTTCTAAAGACGGTCTTGAGGGTAGTGTACACGGGCGGTGCTACTATCTTAGTGTAGTATAGCCCTGTGTCAAATGAAGGAAGCCTTTCGATAACATGTTTACCACCGGCATCCCGCTTTGTGATGAGTAGGCACTCCTTGCCGTTTTCATCATCGGTCTCAGCATGGAAACCATTAGCGCAGGTGTCTCTAAAGCTCAAAAGAGTACGAGTCGACTCCGGGTACAACAACGCATCATTAATGATCAAAGTTGTTCCCATAGGGAGTATAATAGTGGCTCGTCCGGAGCCAACTATGTGAGAACCGCAGCCGGCGATTGTCATAATACTTCCCGGAGATTTCTTAATGGACTCAAAGTACTTAGTTTCTCGTAAAATGGTATGAGTGGGGGCGCTATCGGCAAGGCACGTTTCCTCCATTCGGGCACCACACGCGTTCTAAAATATGACATCTAATTAATGTAATGAGGAAGAAAATACATTAAAAATAAATGCACACATCTCAGAACATAACATGCTATCATGTATAAATAATGGAATAAATGAATAAATGTCATCCAATCGCCAAAGTAAAGAATAAGTTTATGCTCTCATAGAGCTTACAACCAAATCGAATTTATTCAATTTTATTGTATCAAATCACGGAATCATGATAACCAAAGAGGTATGCTAAGTGGACTCAGTGAAGAAGCCATCAACTTCAGTCGCAATCTCCATACTAGTGAATTGATCCTCCTTAGAAATCATCTTGGAGGCCGCATCAATGTCTAGTGGCGGCGCCGCCGCCGAGGCGACCATGTGGTCAACCTCCATGGAGACGTGGGCGTCGGTAGAGACCGCCAAAGCTGCCGCGATGGGCACCACGGGGTTCGCCTCTATGGGCGCAGCAGGGGGCGTAGCAATCATCACGGGTGCCGCCATGGGCGCCGGTGGTGCTCCCTCCAGAACCAAGGCGAGGTGCGTCTCACGCGCCTTCCGAGCCTTGTATGCTTCAACGACCTCCGGTGGTGCGCGACACTGGCGGGAGAAATGCTCCACCGAGCCACAACGGAAGCAGTCCTGAGGCCGCTGCCCTCCCTTGCCCGGCTTGTTCTGCTTAGCCGGGGCAGGAGGGTGAGGGCCCTTCTTCTTGCCCTTGTGGCCCCTCTTCTTCTGTTGAGGCTTGCGGACTTTGAGAGCGTTCACCTCCTGGCGAGAACTCCCCCCAAGTGGTTGCGCGACAAAGTTCTTTTTGAGAACCTCATCCTGTGCCTCCGCCACCTGGAGGACGTCAATCAACTCTGAATACCTCGTGTAGTTCCCCTGGCGGTAGTTCCGTGAGGACTGGACCGCGTCGGGGTGGAAAGTGGATAGGGTTTTCTCAATCTTCTGGGAGTCGGTAATCTCAGTACCACACAACCGAAGAGTCGTACAAATCCGGTGCAGAGCCGAATTGTACTCCCCAACCGTCTTGAAGTCCGCAAACCTCAGACGGATCCACTCTGCCTCTGCACGTGGCTTCACAGTGTACTTCAGCCATGGATCAGTGGCGGCCAGCTGGGCCCCCTTACCGATCGCCCTCAGGAGGGTTTTGCCCTGGAGAAAAATCTCGCAGTCCGAGGACCATGACAGGTAGTTCAGCCCTGTCTGGGCCAACTCAAGAAACTCCTTGTGGGCAATTCCGGCCATCTGCGATTTATGCAAAAATCATGAGATTACAGCAGGTAATCTTTTGCACAAAGCGATGTTGATAAACTTATTCAATAAAAAGACGTTCCAATATTTAAAACATGCTATTATATGACTTACTAAATGATTAAGAGTGCTAAACAATTAATCTATAGCAGTAAAATCATACAATAATATCATGTTACAAAAGATAGCATGTTAAGCGCATCTCATATGTGAAAACTAGCCCAAATATTGAATTCCCGAGGCATTTTTAAGCCCAAATACATGTTTTCAGCGAAAACAGACAGTTCCAGGGGCTTCTACGCGAAATATTACAACAGGAATAAAAATTCGCATGAAATCTGGAAAACTTCGGGGGCTAAAAAGCAAATTGCCGTGCTCCAGCCGGCGCCACCCTTTTTTTTAGATCGGGGTCTGCACAGCCCGCGGCCCAGCCGGGCCCAGTGGCCAGCCCGCGCCATCCTCCTTTTTTTCTCTGGGGGTGCCACTGTCGCGGCCCAGACGAGGCCCAGTGGCCAGCGGGCCGGCCCATGCGTGGTCCGGCTAGCAGCTCGCAGCGACGCTAGGGTTTCCCCTAGCGCCCGAGCGGCGGCGGCGGCTCGCACGTGGGCGAGGCCGGCACGACGCGGCCCCGGCGTGGCGTGCGGCTACGGCGCGGCCCCGGCGCGGCGCGGCCAGCACGGCGCGGCCCCGGCGCGGCCAGCACGGCACGGCCCCGGCGCGGCCCCGGCGCGGCACAGCACGGCGCGGCACAGCACGGCGCGGCCCCGGCGCGGCGCAGCCATGGCACGGCCCCGGCGCGGTGCGGCAGGGCGCGAAACAGCCTCGGCGCGGCACGCAGCACCACGGCCACGGCGCGCGGCCACGGCCACGGCCACGGCCACGGCGCGCGGCTAGCAGGGCTACGGCCACGGCCACGGCCACGGCCACGGCGCGCGGCTAGCAGGGCTACGGCCACGGCCACGGCCACGGCACGGCCAGCAGGGCGGCGCCGGCGACCAGCGGGTTCGCGGCCAGCAGGGCGGCACGGCGACGCGTGCAGCGGGCACGCCAGCGTGGCGACGGGACGGCCAGCAGGGCCATGGCGGCGACGGGGACGTCGTTATTTACCTCGGGATGTCAAAAAAAATATCATCGTGTTCATCGGGAACATCGACGGCGCATGGCACAGCAGGTGCGTTGCGGCGGTACCGTGATCATCTGGATCGCGATCTGTACTGACTCCCTATAGTGCAGTCAACAAGTTCCTCTTAGTCCAAGAACATCGACATTGGTCGGCGACGTGTTCGTCCGCTCGGTTCTTGGGAGGAAAATCCGCACCATAGGTAGATCATATCCGAAAAAGGAACTAATCGCAAAAACGGAATCGCGGTAACGAGAGGAATCCATTTTTGCAAAGATGGGGATTGAATCTTATACCTCCGCGGGATCGACGAAAGCCTGCGTGATGCAGGCTTGACGCAGGCTTGACGGAGAGTTGGTGGAGCGAAGCGTGCTGATAACGTGTTCCGCAACTCCGCCGGCGAGTCCGGTCCGAGGTTGCGGAGCGAGAGCGAGCGTCATAGAGGAAGTAGTCGAAGTAGTCGTACACGCGAAAGTAAATGACACAGAGGGATATGGAGGAGACCAGCTTTATTAATCAATGATCAGGTCTTACAATGATGGGCTCCTCGTTGCTTTATATAGGGACTAGGGGGTCAAGGGATAAGTACCCACTTAACGTAAAGAGGGGAACGGGAGGGGCTACCCCGTGCGATACGCATGAGGTGCGCCGCCACCCCAACCGATTACTCGGTTTCCCAACACTTTTTTCGCACGCTGCAACTCGTGCTAGATCCAATCACGCCGTGGTGATCATCGTTTCCCGGCTCTGCTGCTCCAAATCTTCTCATCCCTCTGCTTGGTCGTTGCCTTTGCGCGTGTAGTTTTCTCTGCTGCCGTTGCTCTACTCTCGTCCCCGTTCGTGCGAGATCGATCTCGAACTGGAAAACGGAGCAGCTGCTATCAGAGGTCATGATCTTCGTTCCCGCCCGGATTCCATCTCTGCTGCCGGCAACGGGTTCCGCCCCAAGTCGCCATTCCTAGACGATTTTCTGCCACCTGCTGTAGCTCAGATCGGGACGCGCTCCCGATTTCGCCACACTGGATCGGGATGCCCGCCACCAACCTGATTCCCGCCGCTGTTCGCTGGTCCCCGTCGCCGGCCACTTTCAGATCGAGCGCTCATCTGCCGCCGCCTGCTGCCGATCAGACATGATTCCCGCAGCCGTCCGCCGGTTCCTGTCGCCGGCCGCCTCCGGATCGGGCACTCATCAGGCCGCCGCTTGCTGCCCATCGGGCACTTTCCGCCCGCTTCCTCCATCGAGGCGCTTGGCTAGGCGGCTGCGATCGGGCTGGTTCGGCCCGCTGCCTTTCTGCCTCGTGCCTGTGCGCTACCTTTCAGTTGCTTTTGGCTGATTTTGCTAGTCGTTTTTCTGTGTTAAAAAAAAGAGAGAAAAAAAGAGAGAAAAAAAGGAAAAAAAAAGGTACTATGTCGTTGTCTCCCGGCGCTGGTTGTCTATCCAACATCAGCTCACACATGCACCTTCCATCTTTACTTGGTGCTCCTCCTCACGCCTTGCAGTCCGTTACTCCGATATTTTTGGATGGCAATGGCCGCTTTGTGTCGACTCCTCTCGATGCTTCCATGGGCGGTGGTCGTCGCTCTTCATCGACTCCCTTTGCAGCCTTTACACGTCGTGGTGGCTGCTCTTCGTCGACTCTTGCAGCTTCCGCAAGCGGTGGTCGTTCTACATCGACTCGCTACTCTCGGTCGACTCTACAAGCGGCCGGTGTTCCTACCTCAACTTTTTTCGCTGTGTCCCTGTCTGCACGCGAAATTGCGCAGCTTCGAAGTTTGCTTGCTGCTTCAGAGTCTTCACCGACTGTTTCTGCAGGTTCTCTGACTGACTCTTCTGGCATTGAGAAACCACCTTCTACTCATTCAGGTATATCCCCATGGATTCTTGATACTGGAGCATCTTTTCATATGACTTATGATTCTTCTACTCTGACCTCCATTCGACCCGTCGAGTCTTCTATTCGTGTTCTTACAGCTGATGGTACTCCCCTCCCTGTAGCTAGTCGAGGCACTCTTAACACTTCTTCATTTCATGTTCCTTCTATCGCTCATGTTCCTCGACTTACTATGCAGCTCATATCTGGTGGTCAGATTGTTGACTCTAGTTGTAGGGTCATTCTCGACTTTGATTCATGTTCTGTTAAGGATCGTTGCACGAGCGCTCTGCTTAGTGCTGGCCCTCGATGCTCTGATGGTCTCTTGGAGCTTGACTGGCTTTGTCTTCCCTCCGCTGCCACCGCCACTAGTCTCACAACCCCTGTTGCTGCATCTACCAGCTCTTTTCAGCAGTCTTGGCCATTTGTGTGGTTCTTGTCAGGACCGGATTTTTGGGATATCAATTACCCAGAAAATGGCCCTTGCGCTCACCAGCCCCATGATTACTGTTAGCTGATGAGGCACTAACTTGATACAGAAACTCCAAGCAAAATACATAATATGTAGTACAAGACCATTCTGGCCTATGAGTACAACAATTGGTTTCTAGTGGTTGATGGCGGAAGCGGTTTGTGGTTCATCAGTGGCCATGGGACTCCATTTCCCACAGGAGCAGCTGACCAGGTTAACTCCTATCTTCGCGAGGCTGTTGTCACCATTGCGTGGGTTCCGGGGCTGACATCGCAACGCTCCTCTCCAAGCAAGAAAACTGGCCAAGACAATAGCCTGGGACAAGCCAGTGAGTACTTTGAATGTACTCGCAAACATTATGAACACGGGTATAATATAACAAACGATAATCATGCTCTGAAATATTCTATGATCACAATGTCAGTCATAAAATAAAATCCCAGATGCATGCAAGCAGGTTATTTATATGCAACATGAATATGTAATAACAGAGTAGTAATAAAATGCACCGATCGGGTGTCTGAAGCGACGCCTCGAAAGGATAGTAAATAACGAGCATGCCTCAGTTGGGCGTCTGAGCGACACCACATAAAGGGCTTATAAAGTAATTAAATAACAGCATGCCATAGTCGGGCGTCTGAGTGACACCACATAAAGGGCTTATAAAGTAAATAATTAACAAGCAGGCCACAGTCGGGCGTCTCAGCGACACCACATATAGGGCTTACTAGCACATATGCCCGTGCGTTGCAACAGGAGGAAAAATTGCGTGCATTTAATGCAGTGAGAATTATACATGCAAGAAAAACCCTGTGTGCATGTCAAGAAGGAACATTTTGGTTATGGGTTTCGCCGCGTGTGAAGTAATCAATCCGTTATTTTTTCATTCATTGATCGAGTGGATTTAAGAGTTTTATTAGGTCATCGCACGCCAGAGAAGGTCCGTGAATTATTCAATCTATTTTTTCATTCATTCGAGGGGATTTTAAGGCATGAAGTTCAATAATATGGAAATGTGGTGGGTCTTCTCTTTTCCATGTACAAGCCAGCCATGTGTAGAACCAGAGTTAATTGTACTCCACTATTTTGCGTTCCTTGGTCGAGGGGATTTAAGGCTGAAGTTCCATAATGTGGGAGGTCGCCGGGTCTTTTCTTTTTCATGCATCTAGCTCACGTAGTCGGGTCTTCTCTTCTCTTTGCCTCGAGTAGGAATCCTTGAGAAATCTAGGGCCCTTTTGTAGATAGTTCGGCTAGCAATTCATCCATCTAGCTCACGTATTGAATTTAATTCCTTTTTTAGAAAGCTCACGTACGAATTCATCCATGCTTCATTCAGTTTAATTCATCTATCCTTCATTTAGTTCACTACATATAGTTTCACACACGTATAAAAATTGTTATGACTATATGTAAACGAGCAATATGGGACTATCTAACATATTTTATTTTCCTTGTTCCCTAGGTAGCTGGGCTAGCTAAATTGCATGGGGTGTGAAATTCTCAGACATCGAATTGACCTGTGTTTGTAATGCGTGAGTACAAATCCAGAAAGAAAGATGAGTTGAAGGATTGCACTCACGATCTCAAACACCTGACACAGTGCTGGTGCTGCCATTGAATCGAATAAATATGTCCTGCTAACCAATGGCCAACGTAAATATTTAAGAACATACCGCAACGTCAGATTTGAAACATTCTATGATTACCTTTTTTACTTCTTAAAAAATAATTATTATTATGAATTGCCGCATATTCTTGGAAACATGAACAAATTTTGAAATCCCAAACAATTTTCAAAACTGCAATTTGTTTCTTGGAAGCTTCATACATTTTCAGAAATACAGAAACAAAATTTGAAATGGGAACATTTTCTAAAATTCATAAACATTTTTCAAAAACACGAACCTTCTATAAGAACACAAGCATTTTTTGAATTTTTGAACAATTTTCAAAAATGGGAACATGTTTACCTTTCAGAACAATTTTAGAAATTGTGATTTTTAACGTGAACATTATTTGAATTTATGAGTTTCCTCTAAAGCAAGAATATTTTTCAAATTTGGAGCTTTTTTTAAAATGTAATTTTTTTAAGAATCTTGAACAATTTTGGAAAATACATTTAAAATTTTTTTGGGAACATTACTTTTCATTTAAAAATTTCAGTGTCCTTTTCCAGCTAGCTCACGTGCCAATACATCCATCTTCGTCCGGCATATTAGATCCATACTTCATACATCTTATTACTACATTTCTGTTTAATTTGTGAACATTTCACTATAATAAGATTTTTTTTCGAATTTGGATCATTTTTTAATGTTTTTTCTGAAATCACAAACAATTTTGTAAAACAGAAACATTTTTTCCGTTTTCAACAAATTTGAGAATGACAATTTTTTTAATATCTGAACATTTTTAAAACAGGAATAAAATTTTGGAATTCTGAACATTCTTCAAAATTTTGAACGAAATTGAAAGTCTAAACATTTCATAATAAAATATTTGATCAAAAAAGTAAAAATAAAATTAAAAATGAAAAGGGAAAAAAGAAAGAGGAAATAAAAAGAGAAAGGAACATAAAATGTTAAATATAAAATGAACACAAAAATATGAAAACGGGCCGGTCCAGTCCAGGGCTATCTGTGCGAACCTCTGACTATCTGTTGCCGCGTGCGGCAAATAGGAGTTTCCCAGCTGCGTGGGCAGGGAAATAAGTGGGTTGGCTTTACTGGGCTTTAGTGCGTGACCCATGTACGAAATTCTGGATAATCTGTATTTCTTTTTCCAGCACATGGATGCACAAAAAATTAGTACCACCTCAGATAGTAAAAAAAATCTATTCGCTGGTGAACGGATGAAAATTTTGAAGAAACGCACCTTGCTTTATTAGTAGGTATAGATAAATAATAGAAATAACAAGCATGCCCCAATCGGGTGTCTCAACGACACCACATAGAGGGTTTATAAGAAAACAATCACACTGAATATCCAGGAGGTAGAACCGTCCCAGGGATACTCAATACTCCAAATAATATAAAGGGTTAGTCCATAATAATAGTAATCATAATCATCATAATTCACACGTCATGATCCATGTTCTAGTTTAGCAGTTTCTCCTCCGAAGACCGACACTAAGACCGACACTTGACCCAACCCAGACTGTAGTCCTTAACCATGGACACGGCTATTCAAATAGATATAATCTTTGCAGAGGGTGTACTCTTTACCCACGAGTAACGGATTCCTTTAGTCCATCGGGACTACTTCCGTCTACGGTCTTTTAATTGAAAACACACCTGACCCGCACACAACAGCTTAACTTACCGGTATCTGGAATCACCCACGACACCTGCAAGCAAAACTCTAAGTGGGGAGGCTACAACCTCGATTAGCATGGGATCAAATTTATACCGTGCGCTACTAAGGGGTGCCCCCTCTCGGTGAAGGAAATATGCCCTAGAGGCAATAATAAAGTTCTTATTTATTTCCTTATATCATGATAAATGTTTATTATTCATGCTAGAATTGTATTAACCGGAAACATAATACATGTGTGAATATATAGACAAAAAGAGTGTCACTAGTATGCCTCTACTTAACTAGATTGTTAATCAAAGATGGTTATGTTTCCTAACCATGAACAAGAAGTTGTTATTTGATTAACGAGATCACATCATTAGTTGAATGATCTGATTGACATGACCCATTCCGTTAGCTTAGCACTCGATCGTTTAGTATGTTGCTATTGCTTTCTTCATGACTTATACATGTTCCTATGACTATGAGATTATGCAACTCCCGTTTACCAGAGGAACACTTTGTGTGCTACCAAACGTCACAACGTAACTGGGTGATTATAAAGGTGCTCTACAGGTGTCTCCAAAGGTACTTGTTGGGTTGGCATATTTCGAGATTATGATTTGTCACTCCGAATGTCGGAGAGGTATCTCTACGCCCTCTCGGTAATGCACATCACTTAAGCCTTGCAAGCATTGCAAGTAATGAGTTAGTTGCGAGATGATTTATTACAGAACGAGTAAAGAGACTTGCCGGTAACGAGATTGAACTAAGTATTGGATACCGACGATCGAATCTCGGGCAAGTAACATACCGATGACAAAGGGAACAACGTATGTTCTTATGCGGTCTGACCGATAAAGATCTTCGTAGAATATGTAGGAACCAATATGGGCATCCAGGTCCCGCTATTTGTTATTGACCGGAGACGTGTCTCGGTCATGTCTACATTGTTCTCGAACAGTAGGGTCCGCACGCTTAAGGTTTCGATGACAGTTTTATTATGAGTTTACGTATTTTGATGTACCGAAGGTTGTTCGGAGTCCCGGATGTGATCACGGACATGACGAGGAGTCTCGAAATGGTCGAGACATAAAGATTGATATATTGGACGGATATATTTGGACACCGGAAAGGTTCCGGATGAGATTGGGATTATACCGGAGTTCCGGGAGGTTACCGGAACCCCCCGGTAAGTATATGGGCCTTATTGGGCCTTAGTGGAAGGGAGGGAGAAGGAGCAAAGGAGGGGGCGCCCCCCCCCCAAGCCCAATTCGAATTGGGAGGGGGGCCGGCCCCCCTTTCCTTCTTCCCTCCCCTCTCTTCCTTCCCTCTCCTACTCCTAATAGGAAAGGGGGGCCAAACCTACTTGGAGTAGGTTTGCCCCCCCTAGGGCGCGCCTCCCCTCATGGCCGGCCCCCTCCTCCTCTCCTCCTTTATATACAGGGGCGGGGGCACCCCATAGACACACAAGTTGATCATCGTGATCGTTCCTTAGCCGTGTGCGGTGCCCCCCTCCACGATATTACACCTCGGTCGTATTGTAGCGGTGCTTAGGCGAAGCCCTGCGACAGTTTAACATCAAGATCGTCACCACGCCGTCGTGCTGACGGAACTCCTCCTCGTACCTCTGCTGGATCGGAGTTCGGGGTGCGTCATCGAGCTGTACGTGTGTCAAGAACTCGGAGGTGCCGGAGTAACGGTGCTTGGATCGGTTGGACCGGGAAGACGTACGACTACTTCCTCTACGTTGCGTCAACGCTTCCGCTTCGGTCTACGAGGGTACGTAGACAACACTCTCCCCTCTCGTTGCTATGCATCACCATGATCTTGCGTGTGTGTAGGAAATTTTTTGAAATTACTACGTTCCCCAACAGTGGCATCCAAGCCTAGGTTTTATGGTTTGATGTTATATGCACGAGTAGAACACAAGTGAGTTGTGGGCGATATAAGTCATACTGCTTACCAGCATGTCATACTTTGGTTCGGCAGTATTGTTGGATGAAGCGGCCCGGACCGACATTACGCGTACGCTTACGCGAGACTGGTTTTACCGCCGTGCTTTGCACATAGGTGGCTAGCGGGTGTCAGTTTCTCCAACTTTAGTTGAACCGAGTGTGGCTACGCTCGGTCCTTGTGAAGGTTAAAACAACATCAACTTGACAAACTATCATTGTGGTTTTGATGCGTAGGTGAGATTGATTCTTGCTTAAGCCCGTAGCAGCCACGTATAACTTGCAACAACAAAGTAGAGGACGTCTAACTTGTTTTTGCAGGGCATGTTGTGATGTGATATGGCCAAGACGTGATGCTATATTTTATTGTATGAGATGATCATGTTTTGTAACCGAAGTTATCGGCAACTGGCAGGAGCCATGTGGTTGTCGCTTTATTGTATGAAATGCAAACGCCCTGTAATTGCTTTACTTTATCACTAAGCGGCAGCGATAGTCGTAGAAGCAATAGATTGCGTAAACGACAACGATGCTACGATGGAGATCAAGGTGTCGTGCCGGTGACGATGGTGATCATGATGGTGCTTCGGAGATGGAGATCACAAGCACAAGATGATGATGGCCATATCATATCACTTATATTGATTGCATGTGATGTTTATCCTTTATGCATCTTATCTTGCTTTGATTGACGGTAGCATTTTAAGAGGATCTCTCACTAAAAATTATCAAGAAGTGTTCTCCCTGAGTATGCACCGTTGCCAAAGTTCGTCGTGCCCAGACACCACGTGATGATCGGGTGTGATAAGCTCTACGTCCATCTACAACGGGTGCAATCCAGTTTTGCACACACAGAATACTCAGGTTAAACTTGACGAGCCTAGCATATGCAGATATGGCCTCGGAACACGGAGACCGAAAGGTCGAGCGTGAATCATATGGTAGATATGATCAACATAAGATGTTCACCATTGAAAACTACTCCATCTCACGTGATGATTGGTTATGGTTTAGTTGATTTGGGTCACGTGATCACTTAGATGACTAGAGAGATGTCTGTCTAAGTGGGAGTTCTTAAGTAATATGATTAATTGAACTTAAATTTATCATGAACTTAGTACCTGATAGTATGTTGCTTGTCTATGTTGATTGTAGATAGATGGCCCGTGCTGTTGTTCCATTGAATTTTAATGCGTTCCTTGAGAAAGCTAAGTTGAAAGATGATGGTAGCAACTACGCGGACTGGGTCCGTAACTTGAGGATTATCCTCATTGCTGCACAGAAAAATTATGTCCTGGAAGCACCGCTGGGTGCCAGGCCTGCTGCTGATTCAACTGACGACGTTAAGAACGTCTGGCAGAGCAAAGCTGATGACTACTCGATAGTTCAATGTGCCATGCTTTACGACTTAGAACCGGGACTTCAACGACGTTTTGAACGTCATGGAGCATATGAGATGTTCCAGGAGTTGAAGTTAATATTCCAGAAGAATGCCCAGAATGAGAGATACGAAGTCTCCAATAAGTTCTATAGCTGCAAGATGGAGGAGAATAGTTCTGTCAGTGAGCACATACTCAAGATGTCTGGGTATTGTAATCACTTGATTCAACTAGGAGTTACTCTTCCGGATGATAGCGTCATTGACAGAATTCTCCAATCACTTCCACCAAGCTACAAGAGCTTCATGATGAACTATAATATGCAAGGGATGGATAAGACGATTCCCGAGCTCTTCGCAATACTAAAGGCTGCGGAGGTAGAAATCAAGAAGGAGCATCAAGTGTTGATGGTCAACAAGACCACTAGTTTCAAGAAAAAGGGCAAAGGGAAGAAGAAGGGGAACTTCAAGAAGAACAGCAAACAAGTTGCTGCTCAAGAGAAGAAATCCAAGTCTGGACCTAAGCCTGAAACTGAGTGCTTCTACTGTAAGCAGACTGGTCACTGGAAGCGGAACTGCCCCAAGTATTTGGCGGATAAGAAGGATGGCAAGGTGAACAAAGGTATATGTGATATACATGTTATTGATGTGTACCTTACTAGAGCTCGCAGTAGCACCTGGGTATTTGATACTGGTTCTGTGTCTAATATTTGCAACTCGAAACAGGGACTACGGATTAAGCGAACAGTAGCAAAGGACGAGGTGACGATGCGCGTGGGAAATGGTTCCAAAGTCGATGTGATCGCGGTCGGCACGCTACCTCTACATCTACCTTCGGGATTAGTATTAGACCTAAATAATTGTTATTTGGTGCCAGCGTTGAGCATGAACATTATATCTGGATCTTGTTTGATGCGAGACGGTTATTCATTTAAATCAGAGAATAATGGTTGTTCTATTTATATGAGTAATATCTTTTATGGTCATGCACCCTTGAAGAGTGGTCTATTTTTGATGAATCTCGATAGTAGTGATACACATATTCATAGTGTTGAAGCCAAAAGATGCAGAGTTGATAATGATAGTGCAACTTATTTGTGGCACTGTCGTTTAGGTCATATCGGTGTAAAGCGCATGAAGAAACTCCATACTGATGGTCTTTTGGAACCACTTGATTATGAATCACTTGGTACTTGCGAACCGTGCCTCATGGGAAAGATGACCAAAACACCGTTCTTCGGTACTATGGAGAGAGCAACAGATTTGTTAGAAATCATACATACAGATGTATGTGGTCCGATGAATGTTGAGGCTCGTGGCGGATATCGTTATTTTCTAACCTTCACAGATGATTTAAGCAGATATGGGTATATCTACTTGATGAAACATAAGTCTGAAACATTTGAAAAGTTCAAAGAATTTCAGAGTGAAGTTGAAAATCATTGTAACAAGAAAATAAAGTTTCTACGATCTGATCGTGGAGGAGAATATTTGAGTTACGAGTTTAGTCTACACTTGAAACAATGTGGAATAGTTTCGCAACTCACGCCACCCGGAACACCACAACGTAATGGTGTGTCCGAACGTCGTAATCGTACTTTACTTGATATGGTGCGATCTATGATGTCTCTTACAGATTTACCGCTATCATTTTGGGGTTATGCTTTAGAGACGGCCACATTCACGTTAAATAGGGCACCATCAAAATCCGTTGAGACGACACCTTATGAACTATGGTTTGGCAAGAAACCAAAGTTGTCATTTCTTAAAGTTTGGGGCTGCGATGCTTATGTGAAAAAGCTTCAACCTGATAAGCTCGAACCCAAATCGGAGAAATGTGTCTTCATAGGATACCCAAAGGAGACAGTTGGGTACACCTTCTATCACAGATCTGAAGGCAAGACATTCGTTGCCAAGAATGGATCCTTTCTAGAGAAGGAGTTTCTCTCGAAAGAAGTGAGTGGGAGGAAAGTAGAACTTGATAAGGTAACTGTACCTACTCCCTTGTTGGAAAATAATACATCACAAGAACCGGTTTCTGTGACGTCAAAACCAACTAGTGAGGAAGTTGATGATAGTGATCATAGAACTTCAGATCAAGTTAATACAGAACCTCGTAGGTCAAACAGAGTAAGATCCGCACCTGAGTGGTACGGTAATCCTATTCTGGAAGTCATGCTACTAGATCATGATGAACCTACGAACTATGAAGAAGCGATGGTGAGCCTAGATTCCGCAAAATGGCTTGAAGCCATGAAATCTGAGATGGGATCCATGTATGAGAACAAAGTATGGACTTTGGTTGACTTGCCCGATGGTCGGCAAGCAATTGAGAATAAATGGATCTTCAAGAAGAAGACTGACACTGACGGTAATGTTACTGTCTACAAAGCTCGACTTGTTGCAAGAGGTTTTCGACAAGTTCAAGGGGTTGACTACGATGAGACCTTCTCACCCGTAGCGATGCTTAAGTCTGTCCGAATCATGTTAGCAATTGCCGCATTTTATGATTATGAAATTTGGCAAATGGATGTAAAAACTGCATTCCTGAATGGATTTCTGGAGGAAGAGTTGTATATGATGCAACCAGAAGGTTTTATCGATCCAAAGGGAGCTAACAAAGTGTGCAACCTCCAGCGATCCATTTATGGACTGGTGCAAGCCTCTCGGAGTTGGAATAAACGTTTTTATAGTGTGGTCAAATCATTTGGGTTTATACAGACTTTTGGAGAAGCCTGTATTTACAAGAAAGTGAGTGGGAGCTCTGTAGCATTTCTAATATTATATGTGGATGACATATTATTGATTGGAAATGATATAGAATTTCTGGATAGCATAAAGGGATACTTGAATAAAAATTTTTCAATGAAGGACCTCGGTGAAGCTGCTTACATATTGGGCATTAAGATCTATAGAGATAGATCAAACCGCTTAATTGGACTTTCACAAAGCACATACCTTGACAAAGTTTTGAAGAAGTTCAAAATGGATCAAGCAAAGAAAGGGTTCTTGCCTGTATTGCAAGGTGTGAAGCTGAGTAAGACTCAAAGCCCGACCACTGCAGAAGATAGAGAGAAAATGAAAAATGTTCCCTATGCTTCAGCCATAGGCTCTATCATGTATGCAATGTTGTGTACCAGACCTGATGTGTGCCTTGCTATAAGTTTAGCAGGGAGGTACCAAAGTAATCCAGGAGTGGATCACTGGACAGCGGACAAGAACATCCTGAAGTACCTAAAAAGGACTAAGGATATGTTTCTCGTATATGGAGGTGACAAAGAGCTCATCGTAAATGGTTACGTTGATGCAAGCTTTGACACTGATCCGGACGATTCTAAATCGCAAACCAGATACGTGTTTACATTAAACAGTGGAGCTGTTAGTTGGTGCAGTTCGAAACAAAGCGTCATGGCGGGATCTATGTGTGAAGCGGAATACATAGCTGCTTCGAAAGCAGCCAATGAAGGAGTCTGGATGAAGGAGTTCATATCCGATCTAGGTGTCATACCTAGTGCATCGGGTGCAATGAAAATCTTTTGTGACAATACTGGAGCGATTGCCTGAGCGAAGGAATCCAGATTTCACAAGAGAACCAAGCACATCAAGAGACGCTTCAATTCCATCCGGGATCTAGTCCAGGTGGGAGACATAGAGATTTGCAAGATACGTACGGATCTGAATGTTGCAGACCCGTTGACTAAGCCTCTTCCACGAGCAAAACATGATCAACACCAAGACTCCATGGGTGTTAGAATCATTACTATGTAATCTAGATTATTGAGTCTAGTTCAAGTGGGAGACTGAAGGAAATATGCCCTAGAGGCAATAATAAAGTTATTATTTATTTCATTATATCATGATAAATGTTTATTATTCATGCTAGAATTGTATTAACCGGAAACATAATACATGTGTGAATATATAGACAAAAAGAGTGTCACTAGTATGCCTCTACTTAACTAGCTTGTTAATCAAAGATGGTTATGTTTCCTAACCATGAACAAGGAGTTGTTATTTGATTAACGAGATCACATCATTAGTTGAATGATCTGATTGACATGACCCATTCCGTTAGCTTAGCACTCGATCGTTTAGTATGTTGCTATTGCTTTCTTCATGACTTATACATGTTCCTATGACTATGAGATTATGCAACTCCCGTTTACCAGAGGAACACTTTGTGTGCTACCAAACGTCACAACGTAACTGGGTGATTATAAAGATGCTCTACAGGTGTCTCCAAAGGTACTTGTTGGGTTGGCATATTTCGAGATTAGGATTTGTCACTCCGAATGTCGGAGAGGTATCTCTGGGCCCTCTCGGTAATGCACATCACTTAAGCCTTGCAAGCATTGCAACTAATGAGTTAGTTGCGAGATGATGTATTACAGAACGAGTAAAGAGACTTGCAGGTAACGAGATTGAACTAGGTATTGGATACCGACGATCGAATCTCGGGCAAGTAACATACCGATGACAAAGGGAACAACGTATGTTGTTATGCTGTCTGACCGATAAAGATCTTCGTAGAATATGTAGGAACCAATATGGGCATCCAGGTCCCGCTATTGGTTATTGACCGGAGACATGTCTCGGTCATGTCTACATTGTTCTCAAACCGTAGGGTCCGCACGCTTAAGGTTTTGATGACAGTTTTATTATGAGTTTATGTATTTTGATTTACTGAATGTTGTTCGGAGTCCCGGATGTGATCACGGACATGACGAGGAGTCTCAAAATGGTCGAGACATAAAGATTTATATATTGGACGGATATATTTGGACACCGGAAAGGTTCCGGATGAGATTGGGATTATACCGGAGTTCCGGGAGGTTACCGGAACCCCCCGGTAAGTATATGGGCCTTATTGGGCCTTAGTGGAAGGGAGGGAGAAGGAGCAAAGGAGGGGGCACGCCCCCTCAAGCCCAATCCGAATTGGGAGGGGGGCCGACCCCCCCTTTCCTTCTTCCCTCCCCTCTCTTCCTTCCCTCTCCTACTCCTAATAGGAAAGGGGGGCCAAACCTACTTGGAGTAGGTTTGCCCCCCCTAGGGCGCGCTTCCCCTCATGGCCGGCCCCCTCCTCCTCTCCTCCTTTATATACGGGGGCGGGGGCACCCCATAGACACACAAGTTGATCATCGTGATCATTCCTTAGCCGTGTGCGGTGCCCCCCTCCACGATATTACACCTCGGTCGTATTGTAGCGGTGCCTAGGCGAAGCCCTGCGACAGTTTAACATCAAGATCGTCACCACGCTGTCGTGTTGACGGAACTCCTCCCCGTACCTCTGCTGGATCGGAGTTCGGGGTGCGTTATCGAGCTGTAAGTGTCTCAAGAACTCGGAGGTGCCGGAGTAACGGTGCTTGGATCGGTTGGACCAGGAAGACGTACGACTACTTCCTCTATGTTGCGTCAACGCTTCCACTTCGGTCTACGAGGGTACGTAGACAACACTCTCCCCTCTCATCACTATGCATCACCATGATCTTGCGTGTGCGTAGGAATTTTTTTGAAATTACTACGTTCCCCAACACTCGGTCCCAACCGGAAACACCCATGCCCCCGGACCAGGTGGCATGCCTACCGGATGCATCCGGTATCCTCCACCATGGCCTCTCTGTACGGTGTGTGCTAGGAAGGGGTTGACAACTTTCTGAACCGTACCCTACCTGCGGCAGGGACAAGTGGTAGAACGAAACAAGTATGGGGGTTACTAGAGCAAGACTCGATCTACGGTCAAATCAGGAGGTTTAAAAATTCCCTGCATGATATGTATAACAAATATATTTCAACCAACAGAATCACCACTCATCAGACCTTACTATGCCATACCGGACATAACCATCCCGACGAAGACCGGAGACAAGCTCATGCCTACCCAAGGCAGAGGCTTTCCCGGATTTCTTTCCGGCAGGCATGCAAGGCATACGAGGACAATTACCATCACAAGTATATCCATTTCCAACAGCAAGGAAATCTCCATTATGCATTCATGCAAATGATTGTATCACCACATAAAATAACGAGTTCTCTGTATTAAGGTGGTGTTATAATCGTGTCAACCAACACACAAAAATATTATGCCAGGGTTCAGAATGCTTGCCTTCAATTTGTGGAGAGGCAGGGTGCATTCCAAAACTTTGAAAGTTTTCTTCTTTCTCCAACAAATCCTATTTTTGAAAATATTCAAATTAATACATAGTTTCAAAACAGTGCAAAAAGTTTTCCTAATTATTTTTGAAATAAATCTTAAAATTAACTAGATGAAATTTGAGAGAGGTAGGAAAAAGAATCAACTCATTTGGAGTTTTATTTAAAAAGATATAGCCAGTCAAAGTTTCAGTCAAACTCTGTTTTTAAATAAAACAGGAAAAAAAACGTTTCGAATAGATACACGTTGAAGACGTACTTTGAGTTTACGCCTCCACTTAAACCACGTGGACCGGCGTGTGTCAATGACTGTGGGACCAGGGGGACCCACTGGTCAGGTTTGACTAGTCGCCCCCGCCTTCTTCCTCTTCTGGCCGAAAAGGGGCGGGGCTTCGGCGATCGTCGCCGGCGATTGGCGGCTCCTCGCGGGCTCCGGAGGGCAGGGATGGATCTGCCAGTCCGGGGCGGTCCTCCTGGTGGTCGACAGGCTGGCGGGAACTAAGGGAGTCGCCGGCGGCGAGCTCCGCGGCGGAGGTGGCTTCAGGAGGAATTGGGGTTTCGGGCTATGGTGGTTCCCAGTCGCGTTTGAGAGGCTGGGCAGCTCCACACGGTCAAGGGGAGTCAGATGGTGGTGCTGGATGGACGGGGGAGGGCCTGCTCGCGACTAACTGAACTGGAGAGTGGCGGCGGCCACACTGGCCGGAGGCGAGGATGAAGCTTCCCGCCGTCGTTTGCTTGCCGTGGGGCGCACTAGTTGGGTGATACGAGGTTGCCTGAGGGTCAAACATGCTCTGGGGTTCCTTTTATAGCGCGGTTAGGTCGGTTCCGCGGCCGTGAATAAGAATGCTGGCGAACCGCCGTTCTGTAGCTCGCAGAACGACGTGTCGAGGCTGGGGATGGCGGTAGGGGCTAGTGGACGAGCGGGTACTACTCCAGGGGCGAGCTGGCGAGCGCGGGTGGCTCGGGTGGCGCCGTCCAGGGCAGGGGCCTGCTGTGGCCGGCCGCTAGTGGCCACGGCTGACCTGACAGCCGCGCTGTGGAGCTCCAGGGGCGGCTCTGCGGCGAGGGAGGGGGCGGGTGCGTTGGCTGCGAGTGGAAGAGGATCAGAACGGGCGCGGAGGAGACGGCAACGAGACGCGGCGACTCGGGCGCACGCACGTGCAAAACGCGCGCTCTGGCCGCGCCCAGAGCATCCCCACCAGGTGCTCGGCGAAATGCCAGTGCGTGTTGGAGAGCTCGAATGATGCTGGTAGTAAACAGGTCTAGGTTAGTGGTAGATAGAAGTTTAGTGGACATGGTGGTTAGGAAAAGCAAGCAGGTCCAGTGGGCAAACTAAAACTTATGTCAAATCTGACCATGCACACAAGGTGCTTGACAGAATGCCACAAGCACCTGCGCATCTCTTGGGGGGTCCAAAATCTCCAGACCAGTGTCTCCCTAGGTGTACGTGATGGTGGCAAGGTTAGTTTGTCAAAAACAAAAACTTGTTAATGCAAGTTTTTGAGAAAACCAATTCTGGACAGAATCTAGAGGCTATCATTCATGGACCAAAAATAACCCAATGGGTCCATTCTCCTGGACTTAAGGGTTTTGCAGGGTGGTCTATAAGCAGGAAAAGGAATCATGGTCAACAGAGCAAAATAGAATGGGGTTGCAGTAGAAAGTGCCAAACTGGATCAGAGAGCAAAAGAGGATGGTTTGCTCAGATTTTTCAAAGAACATCAATGGGTTTTTGCACAAAGGTGAACTATATACTCCTACTGACCTCCCATAATTTTGGTGGAAGTTTTAAGAGAATATTTAATTAGGTTGTAGTGCAAAAGTGAAATTTGACCAGATTTGAAAACTAGGGGTAAAGCTCAAAATCTCCAAATGACTAAAAGATATTTTTGCATAAAAGTGATTTAGGGACTCCATATGTCATCCCCAAATTTTGGTGGGATTTTTAAATGAACTTATCAAAGGGTTGTAGTGCAAATGCGACCCTAAAACTTATGAAAAACCATTTTAGAGAAATAAAGCTCAGGAAAGAAAAATAATAATTATATAAATAATCCCACTGATAAAAGAATTGTTTTATTTGAGAGGGTAAACAAGTCCAATAATAATTGGAAAGTTTTCACTTGGGGTGCAAACTCCACAACTTAGAAGAAAAGAGAGGTTCTGAGATCAAAATGAATCTGGAAAAATAAAAATTTAATTTCCTGGCAAAATTTTAATAAACAAAACATGGTTAAATTTTTGGGGTGTTACAGTTCTCGTCTCTCGTCTTTGGTTCATCGTGGTGTTCTAGGATCTGTCTCTGGTAACGCTTCGTTGGATTGTCTGGGTTGTAGGCTTGGTAAGCAGATTCAGCTACCTTATCCTCATAGTGAGTCAGTGTCTGAGCACCCTTTTGATCTTGTTCACTCTGATGTTTGGGGTGCAGCTCCCTTCGCTTCGAAAGGGGGTCATCGCTACTATATTATCTTTATAGATGATTTTTCTCGGTACACTTGGATCTATTTCATGTCTTCTCGTAGTGAGGTCTTATCTATATACAAAAAGTTTGCTGCCATGGTTCATACCCAGTTTCCTACTCCTATTCGTGTTTTTCGCGCAGATTCGGCTGGTGAGTATATCTCCCATGCACTGTGAGGATTCCTTGCTGAGCAAGGTACTCTTGCTCAGTTCTCTTGTCCTAGTGCTCATGCTCAGAATGGTGTGGCTGAGCGCAAGCATCATCGCCTTCTTGAGACGACACGTGCGATGATGATCGCTGCCTCTCTCCCGACACACTTCTGGGCTGAGGCTATTACCACTTCCACCTATCTCATCGACATTCAGCCATCTGCTGCTCTACAGGGTGGTATTCCTCTTGAGCGTCTTTCTGGTCGTTCTCCTGATTATTCGGCGCTTCGCTTGTTTGGTTGTGTTTGCTATGTTTTGCTTGCCCCTCGTGAATGCACCAAACTGACCGCTCAGTCTGTTGAGTGTGTCTTTCTCGGATACAGTGATGAGCATAAGGGCTGTCGGTGTTGGGATCCCGCCGGTCGCCGGATGCGTATTTCCCGGGATGTCACCTTTGATGAGTCTCGTCCCTACTACCCTCGGCCATCCTCCTCGGCCTTTTCCACGGAGGACATCTCTTTTCTTACCTTTCCGGATACACCTCCCTTTGTGCCCAGTAGTATTCCTACTCCTCGTCTCACTGTTGCAGATCCGACGCAGTCCTCTCCTATGGTTTCTTCTCCTCCCTCATCGCATGACTCACCACCTTCATCACCGATACCTTCCTCTTCTCCACCTTCATCACCGATACATTCCCCATCTCCACCTCCAGTGATTCCACCTCTCCCCTCCTTTCCATTCCATTATACTCATCGTCGTCGTGTTGTGGATGGGTCTACTGATGTGCCCTCTACTTCTGATGTGTCGTCTTCCTCCTCTCAGCCGACTTATGGTCTCCATTCTCGGCCTTGTCCACCCCTTGATCGATATTCTCCTTCTCGCTATGGTCTTTCGACCGTTGTTGAGCCGACTTCTTATCGAGATGCTATTGTTCATCCTGAATGGCAGTCTGCCATGGCAGAGAAGATTGCTGCCCTTGAACGCACTGGAACGTGGGATCTGGTTTCTCTTCCTCCCCGTGTTCGCCCCATCACTTGTAAGTGGGTCTATAAGATTAAGACTCGCTCTGATAGTTCTATTGAGCGTTATAAAGCTTGTCTTGTGGCTCGCGGCTTTCAGCAGGAGCATGGTCGTGATTACGATGAGACATTTGCTCTGTGGCCCATATGACCACTGTTCGCACACTTCTCGTCGTGGCCCATATACTCCACTAGTCTGTGTCTCAGCTTGACGTTAAGAATGCTTTTCTTAATGGTGAGTTGCGTGAGGAAGTTTATATGCAGCCACCACCTGGGTATTCAGTTCCTGATGGCATGGTTTTTCATCTTCGTCGCTCTCTCTATGGCCATAAGCAAGCCACCCGCGCCTGGTTTGAGCATTTTAGTGAGCAGTTTTCTATGTTTGATCTTGGTCCACTTCATTACTTTCTTGGGATTGAGATTTCCTCCACCTCTGATGCCTTTTTTATTTCCCAAGAAAAGTATATCCAGGATCTTCTTGCTCGTGCGGCTCTTAGTGATGAGCGCACTGTTGAGACTCCTATGGAGCTTAATGTTCACCTTCGTGCTACTGATGGTGAGCCCTTGTCTGATCCGACTCGTTATCGTCATCTTGTTGGGAGTCTTGTCTATCTTGTTGTCACTCGTCCGGATATCTCCTATCATGTCCATATCCTGAGTCAGTTTGTTTCTTCTCCCACTTTGGTTCACTATAGTCACCTTCTTCGTGTTGTACGATATCTTCGTGGCACGATTTCTCACCGTCTCTTATTTCCTCGTTCTAGCTCGTTACAGCTCCAGGCCTATTCGGATGCTACCTGGTATCGATGTACTAGAGTAGGGGTACCCTAGTATCCAGAAATTGTGCACGGGCAGTCGCAGCACCCCGCGGCAAGGCTTGCCGGGTGACTGCCAAGGTCCTCCGTGGTTCCTTTGGAGCCATTCAAGAACAAAGTGTTCAAGCCAAGGACACAAGGCCCCGGCAAGAGAAGCTTGCCGGGAAGGTCAAGGCCCCGGCAAGAGGAGCTTGCCGGGAAGGCCAACCAAGGCATCTCAAGGAACTTGCCGCGACGCGCCACGCGTCCCGGCAAGGCCCGGTGAGCGACAAGCTTCCAGGCGCGGCAAGACCACGACCGCGGCAAGGCGCTTGCCGCGGAAAGCTACCACTCTGTACCCGCGCTCTAGCACATCCACCAACATGTCGCCCTGGGACCTTTCCAGGCGCGCGTGGCAAGAGGCTGTGCAGCCAGCGGTGCGAGGTGGCAAGCGATGCTGACAAAATTGCCATCGTGGCAAGCGGTGGCGCCCCTGACGGTCCCTTCTTTGCACTGTTTGGGCGACATAGACGGGCATTTAATGCTTTTGTCCCCTGCCGTCAGGGTTAGGTATGATACACTGTACAAGTAGTTGTACCAGCCGCAACTTCTTTTCCATTTTTGCCCTTGTCTACGTTGCCACCTGTCGGTGACCCCTTGAGCATATAAAAGGAGGCCCATGCGCAACGTAGGGGGGGTTCGAAGCCAGAAAGCACTCACGCTTGGTCTCGTTAGCAGCTAGTGTGTACTGTAGCATTCAGCGCTCCCGAGCAAGAACACAATACAAAGCAGACATGCAGCAGTAGGAGTATTATCTCTCCGGAGAGCTCCGAAGCTGGGTAAATTGCTCATGTGCCTCGCCTCGATCTGCTCTTCGTGCGATCTCCGCCCCCCGCCGAACCAGAAGGGGCTCGGTTCGCCGGTCCCATAGGTGCTCGTGGGTCAGCCTCCCCGACATCTTTGGCGCGCCAGGTAGGGGCGTCGAGGTTGTGTGAACCCGATCTGGCGTTCACGCGAGCTAGATCTTCATCTTCTCCATCAACATGCCACTGAAGAAGAAGGCTTCGGAGGTGGCTGCTCCGTCCACATCGATCCCACCACCACCGGAGCAAACGGGTGATGGGGTAGACGCCGGCGGAAGAATGGGCATCGACGAGGGAGCTCACGATGCTGCCAGGTCCAAGGACAAGGCTGCGCAGACCTCGGCATCCGTACATGCACCGCGCCCATCTCAGGAGGCGCAGGACCGACAGCGTCATGGTACTCGTGGTACCATACGTTCGTTGGACCAAGATCGAGCTGGTGGATCTCGGGGTGCTCAAGACCAGCATGCACGCCAACATGCTGGCACGAGCAAGGCACGGTCGCCTGGACGGGATACTGCTCCTTCCAACCATGTTGGAAGTCTGAGCATATCCCGCTCCTCGCACCGTTCGCCACTGCCACCCACCACTCCAGCAGAAGCTTTGGCATGAGCTCAACTGCTCCTGGATTACCCTCCAACGGCGGACAAGATCGACGAATGGAGGGCCACCATTCAGAGTCTCATTGGCTTCGCCAACGGCGACACTCCACGGCAGCCTAGTACATCGCAGCCGCGACAAGACTGCCAAGCGCGAGCCGATGGTGACAAGACCGGTGAGGGTGCAACCACCGTGCACTCTCCGCCCCGGAGGCCAAGATCACCGACTCGTCGGATCCACCTCGACAGCGACTCCACTGCATCGTCAGATCCACGAGCTCGTCGCGATCAGCGCCAAGTTCTCCACGAACGACAGCAAGAAGACGCTCGTACTCGCATCGAGCGCCAAAGAGAAGCGCGGCGTCAATCAGACCAGCGCGTTGGGCCCTCTGTTGACATGCATGCGCCAGGGGAACCAGGCGACTTGCCGTACGCGGTAGGTTGCCCTGCGTTCACTCGTGAGCTGCGGCAAGTCCAGTGGCCCAGCACGAAGAATTTCAAGCCAGACGTACCAGAGAAGTACGACGGCAAGTCGGATCCATCGGAGTTCCTCAGCATCTACACCATCGCGGTGCAGGCTGCCGGGGGACGGGACGACAAGATCCTTGCCAACTACTTCCCGCTGATGCTCAAGCCCAATGTCAGATCCTGGCTCATGCACTTGCCAGACAACTCCATATCCTCCTGGGAAGATCTATGCCATCAGTTTGTCGGCGCCTTTACAGGCGGCCACAAACCTCATGGCCAAGAGAGCGACCTTCATCTGCTCGCCCAGAAGGAAGGAGAGTCCCTGCGCAAGTTCATTCAGAGATTCGGCCGTGTACAACACAACATCCCAGATGTCCACCCTGCCGCGGTCATCAGCGCGTTCCATCAGAACGTGCGAAACCGTAGGATGCGGGAGGAGATGGCGATGTGCAAGATCAGAGACGTCAGCGAGCTATATGCCCTGGCCGACAAGTGTGCACGTGCTGAGGAAAGGAGGAAACTCCCCGGAGAGAATACAGAAGCAGGAGGATCTGATAGCGAGGATGCTGCCCCGGCAAAGAAAAACCGGCGGCGAAACAACAGGAGGAAGAGGCAAAGATGTGCTAGTTGTCGAGCTGTCCGGCAACGGAGGTGGCGCCAAGAAAGCCAAAGCTAGTAGCTCCGGCGAAGAGGCTGTGGCGGTCACCGACAAGCAGGACGGCACCAACAAGCAGTACTGCAAGATCCACCGTACCAAGGGCCATGACCTCCAGAGTTGCAAGAAGGTCGAGCAGCTTGTCGAGCTGCAAAAGGCTGAATGCGAGCAACGCGACAAGGAGAAGGCCCAAGAAGGTGCTGGAGGACCCGGCAAGAAACGTCCCGGCCGGGGAGGACGCCGCGGCAAGGCCAAGCAGCGGCAAGGAGACAGGCCTCCCCGCGGCCGCGACAAGGATGAAGATGATGACGACGATGAAGATATGGATGATGACGAAGCCGATGAGCAGGAGTTCCAGAAAGCCACGGAGGTCCTGTGCGTTGACGGCGGTGCTTCTCTGCATACTTCACACTGCCAGCTCAAGCAGTGGGTGCGGGAAGTCAATGCGGCAGAGCCACCCGTCGAGTCACGCAAGCCTCTGAAATGGTCCAGCACGCCTATCATCTTTGATATTGAGGACCACCCTAATCGCATAACTGCGGTCGGGTGCTTGCCGATGTTGGTTTCACCAACTATCCGCAAACTCAAGGTCACTAAGATGCTAGTTGACGGCGGGGCCGGCTTGAACCTGATCTCCTCCGCGGTACTTCAGAAACTCCAGATCCCTGACAGCGAGCTCGAAGAGACCGGCACATTCCAAGGAATCAATCCAGGAAGGAGCAAGCCGAAGGGAAAGATCACGTTGCCGGTGACATTTGGCAGCGAGTTGAACTTCAGGACTGAGAGGGTCACTTTTGACGTTGCTGACTTTCCATTACCTTACAATGGGATACTCGGCCGTCCAGCACTCGTCAAATTCATGGCAGCCTCTCATTATGCATACAACATGCTGAAGATGCCAGGCCCGATAAGTGTCATCTCTGTCCCTGGCGACAAGAAGGATGTTCTTATCTGCGCCGACAAGATCTACCGGGATGCAATAGCCGCAACAGATCGCAAGTCGCTTGCCGCTGAAGCTCCCGGGGGGAAGAAGAAGACCAAGTCCGGCAAGAGCTCTGATGCCCACTCCAGCAAGCGCCTCTTCAGAGTGCTGCGCTACCGTCGAGGACGCACCATCGAGCTCCACCAACAAGTGTAAGAAGAAAATGGCAGCTCCACCAGAGACCAAGAAGGTGTCCGCCAAGGAGGACGACACTGGTGGTACCTTCGCCATGAGTGCCACGCTCGACCCTAAATAGGAAAGCGCGCTCGTTGCTTTCCTGCGGGCGAATGTCGACGTGTTTGCGTGGCAACCGTCTGACATCCCCGGTGTTCCCAGGAAAGTAATCGAGCACCACCTTGCCTTTTGTCCTCATGCGCGGCCCGTCAAGCAGAAAGTCAGGAAACAAGCAGTGGAGCGCCAAGAATTCATCGCAGAAGAAATCAAGAAATTGGAAGCAGCAGGCCTTGTCAGAGGAGTGCTCCATCCTACGTGGTTGGCCAATCCTGTAGTCATGCGCAAGGCAAACGGGAAATGGAGGCTTTGTATCGACCTTACCGATGTCAATAAAGCTTGTCCCAAAGACCCATTTCCCTTGCCGCGCATTGACCAGATTGTTCACTCCACGGCCGGATGTGACTTGCTTTCATTTCTTGACGCATACTCAGGATATCATCAGATCTTCATGGCAGAAGAGGATGAGGAGAAGACTGCATTCATCACTCCATGTGGCACATACTGTTTTGTACGGATGCCTTTCGGTTTAAAGAATGCTGGTTCAACATTCGCAAGAGTAGTCCATGACGCTTTTGAGCCACAAATACACAAAAATGTGGAAGCCTACATGGATGACATAGTGGTCAAGAGCAAGGTCAAGGCAACTCTGATTCAAGATTTAGATGAAACCTTTGCAAATCTGCGCAAGATCAATCTCAAGCTTAACCCCGAGAAGTGTGTGTTTGGAGTTCCCTCCGACAAGCTTCTCGGGTTCTTCGTGTCTCAGCGGGGAATTGAAGCCAATCCCGACAAGATCAAGGCGATTGAGTAGATCGAAGCACGAAAGCGCTTCAAGGATGTACGAAGGCTTGTCGGTTGCGTGGCTGCTCTCAGCAGGTTTATCTCTAGGTCTGCTGAGTGCGCTCTGCCGTTTTTCAAAATATTGAAAAAGGCAGGTCCAATGAAATGGACTCCGGAAGCGGAGGCTGCGCTGCAGGACTTAAAGAGATACCTGTCCCCCACTCCAACACTTGTCGCACCTAAGCCACAAGAGAAGTTGCTGCTGTATATAGCGGCAACCAATCAAGTGGTTAGTGCTGCGTTAGTAGCGGAGAGGGAGGCGGACGATGAGCCAGCAACCACGTCAGATGCATCTAGCGACAAGCAAGGGACTTCACCGACAAGCTCTGGTCCCGACAAATATGGATCTGCGCAGGCGCGTGAAGAGATGCAGAAGAAAATGGTGCAGCGCCCAGTTTACTTTGTCAGTTCCCTTCTGCAGGGGCTAGGTCGAGGTACCATGGTGTGCAGAAATTGCTTTTCGGCCTTCTCATGGCCTCGAGAAAGCTGCGCCATTACTTCCAAGCACATGAGATCACAGTTGTCACTCGTTTTCCGCTGAAGAGGATACTGCAGAATCCAGAAGCAACAGGCAAGATTGTCGAGTGGGCACTAGAACTGTCAAGCTTTGGCCTCAAGTTTGAGAGCACTTCAACTATCCAAAGAAGAGCATTGGCAGAATTCATAGCAGAGTGGACGCCAACACCAGATGAAGAAATTCCAGAAACGAGCATCCCCATCAAGGAAGCAAGCAAAGAGTGGCTCATGTACTTTGATGGTGCCTTCTCGCTGCAAGGCGCCGGTGCGGGCGTACTACTTGTTGCACCCACCGGAGAGCACCTCAAGTACGTAGTCCAGATGCACTTTCCCAAGGAGCAAGCAACGAACAATACCGCAGAGTATGAAGGTTTGCTTGCCGGTCTCAGGATCGCAGCAGACCTTGGGATCAAGAAGCTCATTGTCAGGGGTGACTCGCAGCTTGTCGTCCGCCAAGTGAACGAGAATTATCAGAGTCCATTGATGGAAGCTTACGTTGATGAAGTGAGAAAGCTGGAAGAGCACTTTGACGGCCTACAGATGGAACATGTTCCAAGAGCTCAAAACAATATTGCTGATAGCCTGTCAAAGTGCGCCACACTAAAGTTGCCTATGGAACCAGGAATCTTTGTGCTCAAGCTGACTCAACCGTCTGTAACGCCACCAACTGGACAGAGCAAGAAGAGGAAGTTGATTTCTGGTGACTATTTTCCGGCAGAGCTCCCAGAAGCCGCCGCCAAGAAGGTCCCCAAGATCAACACCAAGGGTGCTGAGGAGCAGTCTGCTCCGGCAAGTCCTAGGGTTTGTTCCGTTGAAGCAGACGCTCCCGACAAGTTTTGCTCCGGCAAGCTTGCCGGGGAACGTCAAGCTCCGGCTGAGCCGCAGGTTCTCGCCGTAGAAGCGGATGTTCCCGCAACAGCATATGTGCCTTTAGTCCTTGTTGTCGAGCCGCAAGCTCCAGCATGGGCGCAGCAGATTGTCCGTTTCCTTCAGACAGGAGAACTTCCCGAAGAGCAAGAAGAAGCGGAAAGAGTAGCCCGGCAGTCAAGTATGTACTAGTTTGTCGACAGCACACTGTACAGAAGAAGACTCAACGGTGTGAAATTGAAGTGTATTCACCGGGAAGATGGACAAAAGCTGTTGGCAGAGACACATGGAGGCATATGTGGTCACCACATTGGCGCAAGAGCACTTGCCGGCAAGGCATTCCGGCAAGGTCTCTTTTGGCCGACAGCCCTCCAGGATGCAACTGCACAAGTAACCAAGTGTGAAGCGTGCCAGTTCCATTCCAAGCAGATACACTAGCCAGCTCAAGCTCTCCAGACGATCCCTTTATCCTGGCCATTTTTGGTCTGGGGGCTCGACATCCTCGGCCCCTTTCCCCGAGCTGTCGGGGGCTTTGAGTACTTGTATGTTGCAACCGACAAGTTGACAAAGTGGCCGGAAGTGGAAGCAGTGAGGAAGGTGACAGCACAGTCAGCAGTCAAGTTCTTCAGGTCGATTGTTTGCCGTTTCGGGATCCCTAACAGGATCATCACCGACAACGGCACGCAATTCACGAGCCGCACCTTCATGCAGTACGTCCAAGATCTTGGCGCCAAGGTCTGCTTCGCTTCTGTTGCTCACCCGAGAAGCAACGGTCAAGCGGAGAGGGCAAATGCTGAAGTGCTGCGCGGGCTCAAGACCAGGACTTTCGACAGGCTGCGGAAGTGCGGAAGGAACTGGATTGAGGAGCTGCCGGTGGTTCTTTGGTCGATTAGGACGACGCCAAATCGAGCCACTGGCCAGACACCTTTCGCTCTAGTCTATGGAGCAGAGGCAGTTCTCCCCACGGAACTCGTATACGGGTCACCTCGAGTGCTTGCTTATGATGAGCTTGAGCAAGAGCAGCTGCGACAAGATGACGCGCTGCTCCTTGAGGGGGACCGTCTTCAGGCCGCTGTACGAGCTGCTCGATACCAGCAAGCTTTGCACCACTACCATAGCCACAAAGTTAATGCCAGGAGTCTCGAGGAAGGCGACCTTGTTCTTCGGCGCGTTCAGTCCGCCAAGAATTCCAACAAGTTGACGCCAAAGTGGGAAGGCCCTTACCGGGTGAAACGAGTCACTAGGCCTGGCGCTGTCCGCCTTGAGACCGAAGATGGCACTCCGGTGAGCAACTCCTGGAACATTGAGCATCTTCGTAAGTTTTACCCATAGGGCGCGGTTGCCGGAATCTGTTCCGGCAACCACCTTTTGTACGAGTCTTGCCACAGTTGCATGTAATCCTTTGTACAAAGCCGGGCGCAGACCCCGTGCATAAGTAAAGCTCATGTGCTCCGCACATCCTGTTAATTTCATGCTTTCTATTTTTTGCATGTGTTATCTGACACTTTGTGCGGCACCTACCCTCGGTAAGCAATAACGAGCCGTAAGGCTCCATATCTTTATTTTCTCTTCTTTCTTTTTCTCAAGGAAAGGAAGGTTCTCTCGCCCACAAGTTTGCCGGGGGGATAGGACAAGATAATGATGTGGACCAGGCGTCGTTCAAGAAAGTTTCGCCTTATTGGGAAGCAAACGACAGGAAAGCTAAGTTGCCAAAGTTTGAGCAATTAGTTTTAAAATTTTGAAGTTATCTTCCTCGAACGACCGTGCTTTGTATGGAAAACCTGTGCGCGGAGGAACCAACTCGTGGCTAGTTGCGCCCTTACTTTGTTTCGAGTCTGCTCAACAACTTAAGTGAGCTGCGACTAGTTGCGACAAGGTTTCTTGTCGGTAGCGGCACCGCCAGCAGGCTGCTGACATCCCGCACTCAGCGCTCGCGGCTAAGGTGCCTGCACCGGCAAGTTCCCTAAAAGCGTAGGGCAAAAACATACAAAGGAAGGAATCAAGTAGAGGAAATAACATAGCAGTCGATACCTAAAATAAAGTTATATTACAAGATAGCTTGTCACAGCTCTAATTTATTGTTCTCGTAACATGACCAGCAGCGACAAGAAAAGGAGAAAACGGGCGGCCTAATCTACGCGATCGCCCTCAACCCTCTTGATCTCGCTCACCTTGTCCACAATGGGTGCGACAAGGGCCTTGAGCGCTTCCAGATCAGCATCCGGCGGCAGCTTCTTGAGGACATTGGTGAGGTTGAGGCCCGGGTTGCGAAAGGCCACCTTCACCAACACCTTTTGAAGAACTCCCGCGCAGATCATGCGCGACTCGTCGGCCAGCTGCTTTGGGATCCTTTCCCGGAGTCGCTGGAGGGTCGTCGCCACGCCTTTGAAGAACAATGTGAGTTTGGCGCTGGGTTGGAGGTTCTCGTCGGAGGAGTACCCGAGATCCTCCATCCCCAGCTGTGCCAGCTCCCTGTCAATGGCTGCGGTGATATTCACGAGACCCTCCGTCCAGAGCTCCATGGTCTCCCTGAAGGTGTTCTGGGTGATAGCAGCACTCGCCAGCAGCTCCTCGTTGGCCTTGATCTCCTCCTTCAAGGCCACCTCCCGCTCCTTGGCGCCATCCAGCGTCTTGGTAAGATTAGTCAGCTTCAGCTCAAGATCTGCGTTGGAGTCCTTGGCGGCGCTAAGCTCCTTGCCCTTCTCGGCGAGACTACCCTGCAACTCGCCAAGGGTGTAGGCATCCTTCTCGCGCTCGCGCTTGAGCGCGGCAAGCTCTTCGCTCCTCTCCTTGAGATCGGCCTCTAGCTGCGCCACTTTCGTCTCCAGATCCTTCTTGGCGGCCTCGGCAGCTGCGGCAGCATCCTCTGCTTCCTTGAGAGCCCCGCCAAATGTTTGCTCGCGCGCGGCAAGCTCCTCCTCGTGGCAGTCAAGGTTAACCTTCCGCTGCGCCAACTCGCCTTCCCGCGCAAACAGCTCCTCGGCGGCAAGCCGCTGTTGCTCTTCAGCTTCTGCCTTCTCGAGGAGGAAGGCTTTCCGCTCCTCGGCGAGTTGTGCCCGTTCCTCTGCCAGGGACCGGAGGGCTTCCTGGTTATGACCCCAGAGCTCCTCCGCGTGCTTCTCGATGTCCACTCCCGCCCTCGCGACAAGCGCTTCTCGGGATTCTAGCTTGGCCTGTCGGGCGCGGTAGAGCGACACCAGCTTCCGCAGCAGCTGCTCCTCCTCAGACTCGCCACTGCTGCTGCTCGGCGCGTCAACAAGCGTCAGCCCAGTAGAGGCGAGCACTTCTCCATCCAAGATTTCTCCTTCGACCGGCGCCCTGGAGCTTGACGCCCAGGGGAGCTTGATGAAGATGCCATCGCCGGCCTTCAAATAGGCGCCGGGCTGGGGCTCTTCGGAGCCTGACGCTGCAGCAGTGGCAGAGGGATCGGCGGTCGGCGTAGCGCCTGACGCTCCTACGGCCTCAGGGCCGTCAGTGCGATAGCCGGACCCCTCGCCGGCTTCTGCTGTGGCAGCCTTGGCGGCCTCCTCGTCGGTAGGATCATCAGCGCCGGCGTCCTCTTTGGTGATAGTGGCGTCGTCGGTATTGCCGCGCGCGTCCTCCTCGCCAGCGACCTCGGTCTCCATCGGCTCCGTGGCAGATGGATCTGACGACCGGAAAAGGGAGAAAAGTCAAGCAAATATCCAAAAAGAAAATCAGAAGAAGAAGAACCCAAGGGAAGTTTTCAAGCAGAAGGATTACCTGTGCTGGGTTCTACAGTCACGGTCTCCACCATGGGGGGATCGCTGGTGCCATCCCTTGCCGGAGAACTCTCCCTTGCCAGGGACTTCTCCCTTGTCGGAGATTGCTCCCTTGCCGGAGATCGCTCCCTTGGCGGTGTAGTCGAAGCAGATGACATGTCGGGGGCGGTTTTCGGGCACTCCTGGTGAGGTTGTTCTGCTCCTGCACAAACAAATAATCAGGTGACAGCAAAGAAAGAGCACTCATGCGCGCTTAACAGCGGGAAGGAAACCAGGTACTTACGCTGGGGGCTGCGCTGGGGGCTGCTTTGGGAAATAGTTGCCGGGTCCGGCAAGGTGGTCTCGGGCGCGCCCCCTGCTGTCGCGGTGGGCTCGTCCTCGATGACAATCACCGGGGCCTTGGCTCTCTTCGCTGCTCTCTAGGCCAGAGTCCTGAGAAGGAATGAGTTAAGAGTAAAGCAAATCAGATACAAGACAAAACAACAAGAATTGAAGAACTACAAGTACAGCAGAGGATCTTACTCTTCTTCTTCCTCGTCGGCGCTGAGTGCGGAGAGGTCGAAGTCCGGCCCACCTTCGGCGCGACGAGGCAGAGGAGTAGGTTCCCCTGGCAGCTTGGCGGGGGCAGCGGCGGTGGTCCGGGACGACCCCGCTCCAGTTGCCGCAGCGGCGTGAGGCGCTCCCGCGGCAACAGTGCTTGTCGCAGTGGAGCGTGTCGCGCGGTGCAACGGCTGTTGACTCGTCTGCCACCCTGCTACATCCCCGGCCTTGCGGAGACGCCTTCTTGGTGGAGCTGGGGGCTGCACTGGGGGCTCCGCTTGCGGCAAGCTGCCTGGAGATGGCGGGCCGCTCGCACCCTCGGCGGGCTCGCTCGACTCGGCGTCAGGCCCAGCAAGCTCTTCCTCGCCGTCAAGCCACTCTCTCTCGGCAAGGCTTGCCGCCTCTGCTGCCTCTGCCTCCTCCACAGTGAATCCAAACTCACCCGCGGCAGCGGCTGCCGCCGCCTCTTCCGCCCTAGTGGCGATGCGCTGCTTCTCCGCATTGGTGGTGTCGCGGGTGAGGCTTTTCTGCTCATCGGAGCGGACCGCCACCTCCACCAAGCCGTCGAAGAACGCCTGCATGACGTCGTCTGTAGGCTCTTGCCAGGTTGGGACAATTCCATGCGAATCGCACAACGGTATCATTGCACGGATGCGGTCGAGCGAGGAATAGTTGCACAGTGCAACGACACCCTTCAGCAACCTGAACCATTCGGGATGTTGAGGGTTGTGTTTGAACAATTCCTTGAGCATCGCGTCCAGTTCCAGGACAGTGAAATTGAAGTTGAGGCCCGGGCGCAGCCTCATGATATCCGCCGGACCCCCGAACTCCCAGGCGGGTCTCCTCCTCTCTTGCAAGGGGGCGATGCGGCGGCGAAGAAAATTTGCGCCAACAGCGCCTACAGTGAGCCCGGCAAGCCTGAGGCGTAGGATCCGGGTGACGGCAATCTTCAGGCTATCGTCCTCCGGGGCCATGCTGCTCCAATCGTTGCCACGCACTGCTGGGGTTTGGCGCTGGGCGGTGAATGGCTGCGGGTTCTCTTCGACGATCCAGCACCAATCTGCTCTCCACTCCTCCCATTTGCTGCGGAGCTCTCCCTCCAGATACACTTTCTTCTTTCCAGCTCTCGAGATCCAGGCGATCCCGCCGGATAAAGGCTCCCCTCTCTCAACTCGGGGCATAAAGAAGTGGCGGAATAGAGCTACGTTTGGGTGGACTACGACAAAGTTTTCGCAGAGATGTGCGAAAACTGCCATGGTCAGAACAACATTGGGGGCGAAATCAAGGAGGTGGAACCCGTAGGTGTTCATCATGTCGCAGAAGAACTCAGAGAAAGGCGAGCAGAGCCCGCAGTAGAAGAACAACGCGAAGAAGGGATATCCATTCGGAGCCCGTTCCGAAGCGGCGGCGGAGAGTACCTTCGTGCGCGGATGCGCTCGCGTATCCGTCGACCAGAACAGGTAGTAGTACTCCCTCAGCTCCTTCACGGCGAGCTCGGGGAGGAAAGTTGCCCGCTCCTTTCGCAGCGCCTCGAGCCGCAGCGCCTCGGCCGACTTCACGGCCTTCCCGGCTTTCGGAGCCATGGCGGAGGTGGTGGGGGAGATCGACGGCGTTGGTGGCACCAGTGGCGATGGGGGCGGAGCGCTGCTCTCTTTCGACTTTGGAAGAAGGGGGGAGCGGCGGAGATTTCTGAGATTGGGACAGCAACTGGCAAGATGGGGGAACTGCCCTTGTTTCCCCTGCTTATAAAGAGGGAGGGGGCGGACGTTCCGTTTTTTCGAATAAAGAAACCACCCACGATCTCTCCCACGACGCCGCATTCGATGCGCGCCGTTAAGGCAGGGCGCGGTGGATACGGACTGAGATACGGCGTAACACAGGCCGGGCATGCCCGTGCCCTGTTTTGGGCCTGGCCCAACAGCGCTCGGCACCGTGTGTGGCCCAGGCCCGGGGGCTCCTGTCGGTGTACTAGAGTAGGGGTACCCTAGTATCCCGAACTTGTGCACGGGCAGTCGCAGCACCCCGCGGCAAGGCTTGCCGGGTGACCGCCAAGGTCCTCCGTGGTTCCTTTGGAGCCATTCAAGAACAAAGTGTTCAAGCCAAGGAGACAAGGCCCCGGCAAGAGAAGCTTGCCGGGAAGGTCAAGGCCCCGGCAAGAGGAGCTTGCCGGGAAGGCCAACCAAGGCATCTCAAGGAACTTGCCGCGACGCGCCACGCGTCCCGGCAAGGCCCGGTGAGCGACAAGCTTCTAGGCGCGGCAAGACCACGACCGCGGCAGGGCGCTTGCCGCGGCAAGCTACCACTCTGTACCCGTGCTCCAGCGCATCCACCAACGTGTCGCCCTGGGACCTTTCCAGGCGCGCGTGGCAAGAGGCTGTGCAGCCAGCGGTGCGAGGTGGCAAGCGACGCTGACAAGATTGCCATCGTGGCAAGCGGTGGCACCCCTGACGGTCCCTTCTTTGCACTGTTTGGGCGACACAGACGGGCATTTAATGCTTTTGTCCCCTGCCGTCAGGGTTAGGTATGATACATTGTACAAGTAGTTGTACCAACCGCAACTTCTTTTCCATTTTTTCCCTTGTCTACGTTGCCACCTGTTGGTGACCGCTTGAGCATATAAAAGGAGGCCCATGCGCAACGTAGGGGGGGGGGGTTCGAAGCCGGAAAGCACTCACGCTCGGTCTCGTTAGCAGCTAGTGTGTACTGTAGCATTCAGCGCTCCCGAGCAAGAACACAATACAATCACACATGCAGCAGTAGGAGTATTATCTCTCCGGAGAGCTCCGAAGCTGGGTAAATCACTCGTGTGCCTCGCCTCGATCTGCTCTTCGTGCGATCTCCGCCCCCCGCCGAACCGGAAGGGGCTCGGTCCGCCGGTCCCATAGGTGCTCGTGGGTCAGCCTCCCCGACACCTGGGCTAGTGATCCTTCCGATCGTCATTCACTTTCTGCTTACTGTGTCTTTCTTGGTGGTTCTCTCATTGCCTGGAAGACGAAGAAACAGACAGCAGTTTCCCATTCAAGTGCAGAGGCTGAGTTGTGAGCTATGGCTCTTCTCACAACAGAGGTGACTTGGTTACGCTGGTTACTTGAGGATTTTGGTGTTACTGTTACTGCACCTACTACACTCTTGTCAGACAGTACAGGTGCTATCAGTATTGCGCGGGACCCAGTGAAGCATGAGCTTACCAAGCACAGTGGTGTTGATGCTTTCTTTGTGTGCACTGGTGTGCAGGACCATGTTATTGCTCTTTAGTATGTGCCTTCAGAGTTACAGCTGGCGGGCTTCTTCACGAAGGCCCAGACTAGAGCAACATGGATTTTATCTCTCCAAACTCAGTGTTGTAGATCCACCATGAGTTTGAGGGGGGGTGTTAGAGTTATATTTATGTTGTCCTTTGGCCTTTTGCATTCTGGCCTTTGGCCTCCCCTGTACATATGTATATATGATGGTGTTTGCCTCCTGATAATATTAAGTTGCATGTTTCCTAACACAATGAAGTATAATGAATTAATGTTTTGATGAGTTGAGACATGGAACTCAATTCTTCAATTGGTGGTCATATCTAGACCGGCAATCAAATGGTACATGCGAAGAAAATAAAATATATGTGCAGATTCCAAATTAGATGCAAGCCATGCATATTCCGCGCTGCAAATACAATGTATCGATTCGAGTGTGGTATGTCTATGATTACTCCGACAAAGGAAAAAACTACTATTTTATGTCTGAAGATAAAAAACGTTTTTTATGTGCAAAAATAATTTTTGAAATAATACTCATGTCAAGTATGCAATATCATTTTAGTTATGCTCAAATATAAAAGTCATAGAAAAACAATATGGGTGTAACCAGAGAATAAGGCTATCAGAGGAGTGAGTGGAAGATCCTGTAAAAAAAGTGGAGTGAGTGAAGGTGGGTGATTTTACAAAACAACTAATGAACATATATTTGTAATTATAGATTTTTTTTCTGTAGTATGAGACCCTAAAAGATCCCAATACTACGAAATATCCCTAAAACATAGTACTACATATATTAGTACCTAAGGGCATCTTTAAGACGGACCCATAAACCTCCCTTGACCATCCGGACAACGCTATTGGACCGTAGAGGCCATCCAACGCCGACCTGTATTGGTCCGCGAGGCAATCCAGACGCAATATCTTTCGTAAACCGGAGACAAAAGGGGAGGTTTATGGGAGTACGAACCGATCCCAAACCCTTTCTAACCATCCTGACCCACCAAAAAAATCCTTCCCCCTCCTATGCGCGCTCCCTCCCGGCGTGAGCTGCCCGCATTCATATCGCAGTAGAGCGCGCTGCCCCGCATTGAAGGCGGCTCAGGGAGGACGCGACCTCTCACTACCTCCGCCATTGAAGCGGCGCGTCGACCGAGGGCGCCGCCCACTGGACGCAAGGCTAAACACGCCTCCTCGCTGCATTCATACACCTCCATTAATCCTACATGGAAGCCGAGAAACCTTCTCCGACCACACGCCCGTTCAGCATCAGGCCAGCATTAAACGCGCCGGTTGAGCTCCTCCTATCCACCCTATATTTAAATGAGGGCAGACGCTGTGTAAGAATCACACCCCTCCTCCGTCGCTCCCCCACTTCCTCCTTCATCATTTTCTCCACCATTTCGGTGGCATCCGATGGGAAGGAAGATTAGTTCTCCAACATAAAAGCCGACATGGTGGCCCTCCGAGTCCGACTGATACGAGCGAGCCAGCTCGCTGCTCCACCTCCCTCCCCTAGGCCGACAGAGCAAGTTGGCGCCCCAATCTGGTGCATGGTTCAGCAACACGATGCTTCAAGCCAGCTCGCGTAGGAGTGGCGAGTTGCTCCAAGCCGGCATGGTGGCTGATACGTCTCCAACGTATCTACTTTTCCAAACACTTTTGCCCTTGTTTTCGACTCTAACTCGCATGATTTGAATGAAACTAACCCGGACTGATGCTGTTTTCAGCAGAACTACCATGGTGTTGTTTAATGTAAAGAAAAGAAAAGTTCTCGGAATGTCCTCGAAATCCACGAAGGCACTTTTCAGAATTAATAAGAATTTTTGGTGAAAGAATCAAGGCCAGGGGGCCCATGGGCTGTCCACGAGACAGGGGGCGCGCCCCCCTAGGGCGCGCCCTCCTATCTCGTGGCCCCCCTGGAGCTCCTCCGACCTCAACTCCAACTCCATATATACCGTCTCGGGGATAAAAAATCAGAGAGAAAGTTTCATCGCGTTTCACGACACGGAGCCGCCGCCAAGCCCTAATCTCTCTCGGGAGGGCTGATTTGGAGTCCGTTCGGGGCTCCGGAGAGGGGGATTCGTCGCCGTCGTCATCATCAACCATCCTCCATCGCCAATTTCATGATGCTCACCGCCGTGCGTGAGTAATTCCATCGTAGGCTTGCTGGACGGTCATGGGTTGGATGAGATTTACCATGTAATCAAGTTAGTTTTGTAGGGTTTGATCCCTAGAATCCACTATGTTCTGAGATTGATGTTGCTATGACTTTGCTATGCTTAATGCTTGTCACTAGGGCCCGAGTGCCATGATTTCATATCTGAACCTATTATGTTTTCATGAATATATGTGTGTTCTTGATCCTATCTTGCAAGTCTATAGTCACCTATTATGTGTTATGATCCGACAACCCCGAAGTGACAATAGTCGGGATACTTCTCGGTGATCACTGTAGTTTGAGGAGTTCATGTATTGACTATGTGCTAATGCTTTGTTCCGGTTCTCTATTAAAAGGAGGCCTTAATATCCCTTAGTTTCCGTAAGGACCCCGCTGCAACGGGAGGGTAGGACAAAAGACGTCATACAAGTTCTTTTCCATAAGCACGTATGACTATTTACGGAATACATGCCTACATTACATTGATGAATTGGAGCTAGTTCTATATCACCCTATGTTATAACTATTGCATGAGGAATCGCATCCGGCATAATTATCCATCACTGATCCATTGCCTACGAGCTTTTCATATATTGTTCTTCGCTTATTTACTTTTCCGTTGCTACTGTTACAACTACTACAAAAACCCAAAAACATTTATCTTTACTTTTGCTACCGTTACCTTTATTATCATACCACTTTTGCTACTAAATATACTTTGCTGCAGATTCTAAGTTATCCAGGTGTGGTTGAATTGACAACTCAACTGCTAATACTCAAGAATATTCTTTGGCTCCCCTTGTGTCGAATCACTAAATTTGGGTTGAATACTCTACCCTCGAAAGCTGTTGTGATCCCCTATACTTGTGGGTTATCAAGACTAATTTCTGGCGCCATTGCCGAGGAGCATACCTCTATTCTGTGAGTCACTTGGGATTTATATCTATTGATCACTATGAAGAATCTGAAAGACAATCGAACTACTATTTTGCCCTCAACTACGAGGGGAGGTAAGGAACTGCCATCTAGCCTTGCACTAGATTCTCCTTCTGTTATCAGTAGGCTTGCGACACCTAAACCTTCTACTACTATGAATTCTGATATGTCGCATGTTATTGATGATGCCACTTCTGCTATGCATGATGAAACTACTTCTGTGCGTGATACTACTTTGCCATTAGGTGAATTTCTTGATGAACAACTTGCTAGATTTAGGGGGAATGAAATTACTGAAGATCCTATTACTGATGATAGTGATGATGAAGGTCCCCCCAATGATTATGTATTACCTGTTATTCCTAAGGGTTATGTTATGCATGAAACAACTGCTATGGAAATTCTTGCTCGCAATGATAGAAATGATCTTAAGAAATTATTAGCTAAATGGAAGCAGCAGTTTCTTAATGCTAGAATGAAACCCGATCTTGCTTTTGCTACTTCACCTATTTGTGTTACTGATAAGGATTATGAATTCTCTGTTGATCTTGATATTATTACTTTAGTTGAATCTGATCCTTTTTATGGCCTTGAATCTGAAACTGTTGTGGCACATCTTACCAAGTTGAATGATATAGCCACCCTATTTACTAATGATGAGAAGTCTTGCTATTTATATATCCTTAAGATATTTCCGTTCTCATTAAAGGGTGATGCTAAGACTTGGTATAATTCTCTTGCTATTGGTTGTGTGCGTAGTCCCCAGGATATGATTTATTATTTATCTGCTAAATATTTCCCTGCTCATAAGAAACAAGCTGCCTTGCGGGAAATATATAATTTTGTGCAAATCAAAGAAGAGAGTCTCCCACAAGCTCGGGGGAGGCTTCTCCGGTTACTTAATGCTTTGCCTGATCATCCTCTTAAGAAAAACGAAATACTTGATATCTTTTACAATGGACTAACCGATGCTTCGAAGGACTACATGGATAGTTGTGCTGGTTGTGTTTTCACGGAAAGAACAGTCGACGAAGCTGAAATACTATTGAATAATATGTTGACTAGTGAAAATAATTGGACTCTTCCTGAGCCAGTTCCCGAAGTAATTCCTGAACCAATTGAGCCAACTCCTGAGCCGATTCCTAAACCCACTCTGAAGAAGAGAGGTGTTTTATTTCTCGGTCTTGAAGATATGCAAGAGGCAAAGAAATCAATGAAAGAAAAAGGTATTAAAGCTGAAGATGTTAAGAATTTACCTCCTTTTGAAGAAATACATGGTCTTAATTTACCGTCTGAAGAACCATATTGTCTTGATAACCCGTCACAGGTAGTAAAGGTAAATTCTCTCTATAGATATGATAAAGTTGAAATACCCTCTACTAAATTTCATAGCCCATGCTTAGATGAATTTGATGACTTTATGGCTAGACAAGAAAGTTTTAATGCTTATGTTGGTAGAGAGTTAAAGAATAATGCTTTCGAGATAGGACGCGTAGGTGATAATCTTGCTAGAGTTAAAGATGAACTTCACCGCGTTAGCAAATATGCTTCTATGGTTGCTACTCAAGCTGAGCAAGTACTTAAAGCTCAAAATGATTTGCTTGATGAATTAAATAATAAAAATGACTTTGCTGTTAGAGTGGCTACTAGAACTGGTAGAATGACTCGGCAACCTTTGTATCCTGAAGGCCACCCTAAGAGAATCGAGCAAGATTCTCAGAGAAATAATTTAGAGGCACCTAGTTCTTCTAAAAAGAAGAAGAAGAAAAACGATAGAACTTTGCATGCTTCTAGTGAACCTACTGTAGACACACCTGATAATCCCAATGATATTTCTATTTCTGATGCTGAAACACAATCAAGTGATGAACATGAACCTAGTGATAATGTTAATGATAATGTTCATGTTGATGCTCAACCTAGCAAAGACAATGATGTAGAAATTGAACCTGCTGTTGATCTTGATAACCCACAATCAAAGAATCAACATTATGATAAGAGAGATTTTGTTGCTAGGAAGCACGGTAAAGAAAGAGAACCATGGGTTCAGAAACCCATGCCCTTTCCTCCTAAACCATCCAAGTCAAAGGGTGAGGATTTTGAGCGCTTTGCTGAAATGATTAGACCTATTTTCTTACGTATGTGCTTAACCAATATGCTTAAAGTAAATCCTTATGCTAAGTATATGAAGTATATCATCACAAATAAAAGAAAGATACCGGAAGCTGAAATTTCCACCATGCTTGCTAATTACAATTTTAAGGGTGGAATACCAAAGAAACTTGGAGATCTGGGTGTACTAACTATACCTGCTCTATTAAAAGAAATTATGTTAGAACTGCTTTATGTGATCTTGGAGTCGGTGTTAGTCTCTCTTTATATCGTAGACTTGAATTGAATAAATTGACACCTACTGAAATATCTTTGCAAATGGCTGATAAATCAACTGCTATACCTGTCGGTATTTGTGAGGATGTGCCTGTTGTGGTTGCAAATGTCACTATCTTAACGGACTTTGTTATTCTTGATATTCCCAAGGACGATAGTATGTCTATTATCCTTGGTAGAACTTTTCTTAATACTGCAGGGGCTGTTATTGATTGCAACAAAGGCAATGTCAGTTTTCATGTTAATGGTAATGAGCATACGATACACTTTCCGAGTAAACAATCTCAAGTTCATAGCATCAATTCTATTGAAAAAGTTCCAACTATCATTTTTGGAGGTTTTGAATTTCCTCTCCCTACTGTCAAGAAAAAGTATGATATTCTTATTGTTGGGGATTTTCATATCCCCGTTGAGGTAACTTAGTGTTATTCGAAATTTCTCCGGTTCCGTGTTATTCGAAATGAGTTTCTTAACAAGACTTGATCAACCTTGTTAGTGGATTCATTTTGATGATCACGAGATGGATGAAACTAGAAGGCACAACCTTCTGTACCCTCCTTTTACTTTATGTTATTTAGTATAAATAAAGCAAAAATAGAATTATCCGTCTGTTTTCTGAATTATCTATGCATTAAAAAATACTCCAAAAATAAAAGTGCTCCAAATGCCTGGAAAATTTAGTATGATTTTTTCTGGAATATTTGAGGATTTTAGGCACTGAAAACACTACAGGAGGGGCAAGCACCAGGCCACGAGAGAGGAGGGTGCCCGCCCTAGGGCGCGCCACCTGTCTCGTGGGCCCCTGGTGGCCCCCCTCCACTTATACCAGCACCCACACACTTCATCTTATACCCAAAAAAATCCCCATCCAGCTCAAGCCCGAGTTCTAGCTCGTTTTGCTGCGATTTTCGATCTCTTAGCTCAAAGCTCCAGTCACAAAACTGCTTTGGGAGATTGTTGCTTGGTATGTGACTCCTCCATTGGTCCAATTAGTTTCTGTTCTAGTGCTTTATTCATTGCAAATTTTTGCTACATAGGTGACCATGTTCTTGAGATTGCATGTCAAATTTATGAGGTCCCAAGCAATTCCAATGCATGATATAGGCTCTAGACACTTGTAGGAGTGGTTGCTATCAATCTTGTTTAGTTTTATTCACTTTTATTTTGAAGTTACTAAAATTTCAGATATTTTCAGAGAATGTTAAGGAGGCTCTTTAAAGGCTCTTCTAGTCAAAGCTCTAAGGAAAAACCCAAGTATAATCTTCCTCGCTTAGCGGAAGTATAGTCATGTGAGGATTTCTTGAAAGAAGCCGGAATTCATGAAGACTTTTATGCTTCAATCGGGACTGCAGGCCTCATCGGTTTCATGAACGACCGAATCGATCAGTATATCTTACTTACCAATACTTTCGTGCAAAACTTTTATTATTATCCTAAGAAGTCACCGCCTGCATTATCATTTCATTTATATGATGAATTCAGAGAAATGTCTTTATGTGATTTTTGCGCGGTATGTAGGATACCTTATGAGGGAGAATTAGAGGAATCCCATCATGAAAATGTGGATGGCTTCGTTAAAACTATTGCTATAGAAGAGCCAAAGAAGGGCTCTGAGGCAAAAGTCTCTAGCATACACTTTCCTGTTTTACGCTACTTTGCTATATTTGCTAGTAGATGCTTGATTGGTCATGGAAATAGTGGACATTTGAGCGTTCCAGATATTATTATTCTTCAACATGCTTTGTTGCGAGACAATACTTTTAGTATGGGTGCCATCGTTGCTAAACGGCTAGCCCTGAACCGTACAAAAGGCCCCATATTTGGAGGTATCTATGCTGCACGCCTTGCTGAACATTTTCAGATACCCATTAGGCACCATGAGGAGGAGGAGACAAAATTACCTCCTCACATTTTAGACTACAAGAGCATGGTAGCACACAAGTTTATTGTTGACAACAAAGAGAAGATGCTCTCGTATAGACTTAGATTCAATAAGAAACACTTTGAGTTTATTATTTTACCCGCACCTTTGTTATTTGACTTGCTTGCAGAAAATAGCCTTGTTATGCCAGAAGCGGTGAACAACCATCTAGCCCAAGCTTTTACTCCAGAACCTGAACCTGAGCCGGAACCTGAGCTGGATCCTTATCGTGCATCATCTGTCCAGTGGGATCCGGAGATGACCAGCCAGTGGTATCCTGATTACACCTCCCACTACACCGAGGAGAGTAGCGGCGGTCCATGGTATTAAACCAACTTAGGCCAAAAGCCTAAGCTTGGGGGAGTACGTATTTCTCACCGACTTGACATTCATGTTCACACACTAGTCGTCGGTGCTCACACTCTTTCATTGTATTATCCATGCTAGTTTAAATTACTTTTTCTAGTTTTCTTCTTGTGTGTTTGATAAACCTTTAGAAAAACCAAAAAAAATTAGTTAGTTTAATTTCCTTGCCTGTAGTAGAAATTAAAATGAAAACCCAAAAAGATTTCTAGTTCTTCTTTTTACTTGTTGGGAGCTTTCCCGTGTAAATAGTTTTATTTTCTTTTCTTTCTTTTGGGGGTCAAGAAGACTATATTGAAAATAATTAGTGGCTCTTATATGCATGATTGTTTATTCTACTTAGAGCCCACATGACTTGTCTTCTCTCTTGAGTTCAATGCTTGCAGATTCCAGCTTAGTCTAATGCACGTGCACTCTTATTATTATACACATCGTTCGGTTGTGCAAGTGAAAGGCAATAATGACGATATATGATGGACTTATTGGGATGAGAAATGCTGGTATGAACTCAACCTCTCTTGTTTTTGTAAATATGATGATTCATCGTTCCTGAGTCAGCTATTGTGAAGTAAACATATTTGCAATGACATTTAGAGATTATAGTTGCTTGTGCCATGCTTGATTAGCTATGAGTTATAATGGTTTACCTTGCGTGCCAACATGCTATTAGAATGATTATGATGTGGTATGATGGGATGGTATCCTCCTTTGAATGAATTGAGTGACTCGACTTGGCACATGTTCACGCATGTAGTTGAATCAAATCAACATAGCCTTCATGATATTTATGTTCATGGTGGATTATATCCTACTCATGCTTGTACTCGATGTGAATTAATTTTAATGCATGTTTACGACTGTTGTTGCTCTCTCAGTTGGTCACTTCCTAGTCTTTTGCTAGCCTTCACCTGTACTAAGCAGGAATATTGCTTGTGCATCCAAACTCCTTAAACCCCAAAGTTGTTCCATATGAGTCCACTGTACCTTCCTATATGCGGTATTTACCTGCCGTTCCAAGTAAATTTGTATGTGCCAAACTCCAAACCTTCAAATGAAATTCTGTTTTGTATGCTCGAGCAACTCATGTTTCAACTAGGACTGCCTATATCTTCCATGCTAGGTCGGTTATTCTCAAGAGTAGTGGACTCCGCTCCTCATTCATGAGAAAGGGCCGGCAACCGGGATGCCCAGTCCCATGATCCAAAAAGATCAAAGAAAATCAAAATAATTAAACAAAACTCCCCTAGGGCTGTTGTATGTTGGAGGCACTCGTTGTTTCGAGCAAGCCATGGATTGATGCTTGTTGTTGGTTTGGGGAGTATAAACCTTTACCATTCTGTTTAGGAACGACCTATAATGCATGTAGTATGGAAGATACATCCATCTCATAGTTGTTGCGTTGACAGCAAAAGTATGCCGCTCAAAATGTTATTCAATCTCTATTTTAAAATCGAGCTCTGGCACCTCTACAAATCCCTGCTTCCCTCTGCGAAGGTCCTATCTATTTACTTTTATGTTGAGTCATCACCCTTCTTATTAAAAGCACCCACTGGAGAGCACACTGTCATTTGCATTCATTATTATTGGTTTATATTGGGTATGACTTGACCGGATCTCTTTTACCATGAATTACAGTGTTTAGTCAGTCCTTGATCTTTAAAGGTGCTCTGCATTTATGTTTTGCGGTCTCAGAAATGGCTAGAGAGATACCATTTTGTTATATCATGTTATGATTATTTTGAGAAAGTGTTGTCATCGAGTTTTATTATTATGGCTCACTAGCTGATTATGCTATTGATATGAGTAATTGTGAGACCTATGTGTTATTGTTAGTATGGTTAGTTCGTAATATTTGCTGAAACTTGAATGCTGGCTTTTCATGCTTACAACACCAAGAGCAAACAGAGCTTGTAAAAGTTTTTCTTTATCACTTTCAGTTTATCAACTGAATTGCTTGAGGACAAGCAAAGGTTTAAGCTTGTGGGACTTGACACGTCTCCAACGTATCTACTTTTCCAAACACTTTTGCCCTTGTATTGGACTCTAACTTGCATGATTTGAATGAAACTAACCCGGACTGATGCTGTTTTCAGCAGAACTGCCATGATGTTGTTTTATGTGTAGAAAGAAAAGTTCTCGGAATGTCCTGGAAATCCACGGAGGCACTTTTCAGAATTAATAAGATTTTTTGGCGAAACAATCAAGGCCAGGGGGCCCACGGGCTGTCCACGAGACAGGGGGCGCCCCCCCCTAGGGTGCGCCCTCCTATCTCGTGGGCCCCCTGGAGCCCATCCGACCTCAACTCCAACTCCATATATACCGTCTCGGGGAGAAAAAAATCAAAGAGAAATTTTCATCGCGTTTCACGACACGGAGCCGCCGCCAGGCCCTAATCTCTCTCGGGAGGGCTGATCTGGAGTCCATTCGGGGCTCCACAGAGGGGGATTCGTCACCGCCGTCATCATAAAAGCCGACATGGTGGCCCTCCGAGTCCGACTGATATGAGAGAGCCAGCTCGCTGCTCCACCTCCCTCCCCTAGGCCGACGGAGCAAGTTGGCGCCCCAATCTGGTGCATGGTTCAGCAACACGATGCTTCAAGCCAGCTCGCGTAGGAGTGGCGAGTTGCTCCAAGCCGGCATGGTGGCTGATACGTCTCCAACGTATCTACTTTTCCAAACACTTTTGCCCTTGTTTTCGACTCTAACTCGCATGATTTGAATGAAACTAACCCGGACTGATGCTGTTTTCAGCAGAACTACCATGGTGTTGTTTAATGTAAAGAAAAGAAAAGTTCTCGGAATGTCCTCGAAATCCACGAAGGCACTTTTCAGAATTAATAAGAATTTTTGGCAAAAGAATCAAGGCCAGGGGGCCCATGGGCTGTCCACGAGACAGGGGGCGCGCCCCCCTAGGGCGCGCCCTCCTATCTCGTGGCCCCCCTGGAGCTCCTCCGACCTCAACTCCAACTCCATATATACCTTCTCGGGGATAAAAAAATCAGAGAGGAAGTTTCATCGCGTTTCACGACACGGAGCCGCCGCCAAGCCCTAATCTCTCTCGGGAGGGCTGATCTGGAGTCCATTCGGGGCTCCACAGAGGGGGATTCGTCACCGCCGTCATCATCAACCATCCTCCATCACCAATTTCATGATGCTCACCGCCGTGCGTGAGTAATTCCATCGTAGACTTGCTGGACGGTGATGGGTTGGATGAGATTTACCATTTAATCAAGTTAGTTTTGTTAGGGTTTGATCCCTAGTATCCACTATGTTCTGAGATTGATGTTGCTATGACTTTGCTTTGCTTAATGCTTGTCACTAGGGCCCGAGTGCCATGATTTCATATCTGAACCTATTATGTTTTCTTGAATATATGTGTGTTCTTTATCCTATCTTGCAAGTCTATAGTCACCTATTATGTGTTATGATCCGACAACCCCGAAGTGACAATATTCGGGATACTTCTCGGTGATGACTGTAGTTTGAGGAGTTCATGTATTCACTATGTGCTAATGCTTTGTTCCGATTCTCTATTAAAATGAGGCCTTAATATCCCTTAGTTTTCGTGAGGACCCCGCTGCAACGGGAGGGTAGGACAAAAGATGTCATACAAGTTCTTTTCCATAAGCACGTATGACTATTTACGGAATACATGCCTACATTACATTGATGAATTGGAGCTAGTTCTATATCACCCTGTGTTATAACTATTGCATGAGGAATCGCATCCGGCATAATTACCCATCACTGATCCATTGCCTATGAGCTTTTCATATATTGTTCTTCGCTTATTTAATTTTCCATTGCTACTGTTACAACTACTACAAAAATCCAAAAACATTTATCTGTACTTTTGCTATCGTTACCTTTATTATCATACCACTTTTGCGACTAAATGCTTTGCTGCAGATACTAAGTTATCCAGGTGTGGTTGAATTGACAACTCATCTACTAATACTCAAGAATATTCTTTGGCTCCCCTTGTGTCGAATCAATAAATTTGGGTTGAATACTCTACCCTCGAAAGCTGTTGCAATCCCCTATACTTTTGGGTTATCAGTGGCACAGGCATGGACGACGACATGTTGTACCGCCCCTCCAGTGCCTACGATCCTGTTATATGCCGTTGACGCGCCATGCAAGTAGAGAAAGAAGGCGGGTGCATAGAGGACATCGACGATTCGGTGGCCAGTGCATCTGCATTCGCGTCCGCTGGCAACTTCGAGGGAAAGTCAAACACGGAAGCCCGCCGCCGCTTGGGTCCTAGGAAGGCCACCGCCGGTGTGCCGCCTGCTTGTACAACCAGTGACGTGCCTCGTTTATTCTTTTTTCTTAGACCACCCTGGCTTAGGCATCCACGGAAGCACCCTTCCCATTTGACTGAAGCACCCTCTTCGCCACACTGATGAGCGGTGCAGCCAGACATTGGGAAGATGCGGGGGAAGAATATGCCTCAAGAACTCCCGGTAGTCCGGTGACAAAGGGATACGCAGCGACCGGTCGTAGACTAGTGTAGTGTATCCGTGCCATGGGAGTGGAGCTCCGCGCGATCGTACATGCACATAGTTTTAACTTTTTAGTTAAAATATTTCCAAAATGTAACCGTTTGCATCCGGTTTGTATGAAAACCGTCACGTTTGTATTCCGGACGAGTTTGCATGAATTTCGACTGTGTTTGCATGATTTTCGTCCAGTTAGTTTGAATTGTTGTAAACATGTATGCGACTAGCGTTGGATGGCTGCCTCCCACATTTGTGTCCGCGGACTAGTCCCCTCATGTCCCCGGACGGATGTGGGAGATTTTTTTGCAGGTTGCCATTGGAGATGCCCTAATGCTTTTGCTTGAACCTAGGTTATAAGATTAAATAACAATAGAAGGCCAGGTGAAATAGGAAAAACAATACGAGTGTGATGAAAACAATAGTTTGAGCGATAGAGAGAAAGGTTTCAGCAAAAAGATTCAACAAAAATAAAGCACTAGATCATTGATGGCGCGTGTTGCCGTGCCCGTCTATTTTATCAGTTAAATAATGTAATATTTGTAAATATACAAAGGCATGGACGCAAGATGAATGAAACTTTTTCAAAAACTCGACCGTAACATTACTCAATTATCGAAGAGCAACTTTTTGCAAGAAAGTAATGTGGTAGTACACGAGAGCTCGCACTTGCCTTGTGTCTATTAGACTTGAAAGTTGATTTGAGTTTAGAATTACTGGTCGCGCCTTAATGTAGACTCCTGATGGGTACTTAATAATTGTATTTGAAGGTTTTTTTGCAATGTACACAATCCTAATTTATTACTTATTTATATTCAACTATTTGTCGGGAGAGGAGACATGAGTATGATTGACTTTGACTGGATTTGTGCCATCAGTCAATTCATAAGTGGTCAATATATAAATTGGCTTGTTATGAAAACATACACAACAATATATTACTAAAAGAAACTGTCAATAAGATGACAATCACCACAAGAAAACAAACATATACATGCAATTTGAGAACCTTTCAATGTTGATTTTAAGCATGGTGCGTCGATGAAATCTCCACTGATTTATACCCAGTGGACAACCATCTTCAACAACAGAAAATAAACTCTACCCGATTCTTGAGGCATTATTACATCCATGGATGAAGATTCCTAAAGGAGGAATTTAATTAGGTAGGGAATAAATTAGCACTGACATGTGCAATACAAGTAGCCATGTGGATTTGTAGCAATAAGATCTTTCACTTATCTAAGAGCAACACTGGATCTCTACAGCTTCTAAGATCCCTTGAAATGGAGCGCTCTGGTTAAACTGGGGCGATGGAGCCGGTTGTCAGTCTCTGTGAATTCTTGTTTAACCATGGGAGCCCATGTGCCTTGCATCCATGTCACTCGTTGGGAGCTGTGGTTTTACATCGGTAACGGTGTTCGTCAGCAGTTTATGCATCCCCATTGGCAGTCTATCTCTGCACGCTTAGCCCCACCCAGCTACGCTACCTCCCCAATTTCCTCCGCTCGCCACCGGTGAGATCCCATGCGATCTATCATCTCCCTCGCCGGTAAAAGCTCCCTTGCCTCACCTGCTGGCCAAACCCTCTCCCTCTCCTCCCTTCCAAAGCCGACAGCCAAGCAGGATCGTGCCTACAAAAATCAGAGGAGGAGCTTGCTTGTGTTTACGAATCAAGGTGGGGAGCTTGAGATCCAGCGCTACCTGCCGGATCGACGAATGAAGCTCGGGGTCCATCGGCTAGGAACAACATCCTTGCCACACATCTTCCCCAACTCATCTCCCGACAAGGACCGTGGTGGCTGTTGTGGGAGTCCTGGACTAGGGGGTCCTCGGGCGTCCGGTCCATTGATGTGGGTCGGACTGATGGGCCGTCAAGATACAAGACAAAAGATTATCTCTCATGTCCGGTGGGGACTCTCACATGCGTGGATGGCAAGTATAGGTGTCTGAAAATGTTATTCCTTTCTGTAAAACTGACTTTGTACAACCGTAAGCCCCTCCGATGTCTATATGGACCGGAGGGTAGATCAGAGGCAGCATCACAACATTGTTAGGCTAGCTAATCTAGGGTTTGCCGAATTGATATCGAGGTAGATCAACCCTTGTAACGCCTATACCCTCGAATATAATCAACATAGTTACCATTGATCCTCAGACGTATAGCTTGGGGCCCCCTACCCAAGATCTGCCAGTTTTGACACCGACATTGGTGCTTTCATTGAGAGCTCCATTGTATCGCCGACAGAAGGATCGATGGCTCACCTCTTCATCAACAATGATGCTGTGTCCAGGGAAACCTTTCTTCCTGGGCAAGTCTTTGTGTTTGGTGGCTTTGTGCGTTGTGCCAACTCGATCGGCCGCCTCGAGCAGGTCAACAGTTATGCCTCTGGCTACCGGATCAGGTTTGGAAACCTGAACTATGTTGTTGATGTACGAGGAGATCTGGTCTTCGACGGGTTCGCAGCCCCGGCTGCCACTCTGTGTCCCCGTCCAGGGGTCAACATCCATACCCACCTCGGCCTTAGATCCGGGGTAGGTCTCGCTATCCGAAGATGGGAGCATGAGCGTCTCGCTATCCGAAGATGGGAGCGTGAGCCCCGCCGGACTTCTTCCCATTGTGGAACTCCCTACTGAAAACCCAGATGCAATCTTAGACTTGGCTCTGGGCAACCATCCCAAACTGCCGAGGTCTGCACTCAGTGGGTCCGATCAGGTGTCCATGCCGAACTCAGCCCAGCAGATCCGCAGTTCCTGGTCCCACTTTCGCTCCTAGATGAAGCATTGGACTTAATGCAGTCTCTCTCCATCATGGAGGCTTTGCCTCCGTACTGTACCCATCTCGGTCTGGGGGCTAAGTGTAGGTAATTTTATTCCCCACCCACCACCCACTTGATAGCCACTGTCGAGGACTTAACCGACATGCTGGACTATGCGTCCGAAGACATCGACGGCATGGATGACGATGCTGACACCAAACCAAGCCAAGTCCCACCCGTCACAGGGCGTTGGATGACCACCTCAACCTACGATGTGTACATGGTGGACACTCCGGATAAAAAGAACGATGATGATAACCCGAGCCCGGATGAGGACAAACCCGTCGATAAACCACCAAAGCACCGACGTCAGCGGCGCCGCTCACGATCGTGTCGGGCGAGGGATAGCAATACCGGCACCGGAGATAATGAGATTCCGGACGATGCCGAAGATCCCGAATACCCCGTCAAGCCCACGTCCGAACATGATGAAAGGGAAGACGGTGAATATAGCCCTGGACACGCTGACAACAAAGATGCGAAGGACAGTAACTATATACCTGAATCCGAAGAGGAGGTTAGCCTCGGCGACGAAGACTTCATTGTCCCAGAGGAACCCCTCAACCAAGAGCGCTTCAAACGACAGCTCATTGCTACAGCCCGGAGCCTGAAGAAGCAACAACAGCTCAAAGCCGAGCAAGATACGCTGAATGAAAGATGGACTAAGGTCCTGGCCGTCGAGGAATACGGCCACTAACGACCTGTTAAAAGTTACCCTAAGCGCAACTGCTGCCACAATTCGACGACAAAGCCCTTGAGACAATACTGTCAAGGTATAACCAGGTAGACCAACCAGACCGACCACCACGTGGGCGGGATAAAACGGCATATCAATACGAACACCAACCCGCACCCCCTCGCCGAAGAGGTAGGGAGATGGTAGCCACGGAATACATGTATGACTTATAGCGTGACCTAGCCAACAAAGCTGGGCAGACCACATCAATCTACGGATCAAGGGGCCATGCCCTGGCGCGAGACAATGGCTATGAAGCCCGACGTGATGACCGTTACTATGTTCGGGATCAAAACCAAACTCAGATGTCAGCCGATCTCCGCCATGACATTGCACGATATAAAGGGGCCACACACCCCCTATGCTTCATCGATGAGGTCATGGAACATCAATTTTCGGAAGGGTTTAAAACCGTAAACATCGAACAGTACGATGGAACTACGGATCCGGCCATATGGATTGAAGACTTGTTCTCCACATTCACATGGCTCGAGGAGATGATCTCCATGCAATTAAATATCTTCCTCTAAAGCTGAAAGGACCAGCACGACACCGGTTAAACAGCCTCCCATAAAACTCCATTAGAACCTGGAAAGACTTGGAAGATGCTTTTAGGGCCAATTTTCAGGGCACTTATGTCCGGCCACCGGATGCTGATGACTTGAGTCACATAATCTTGCTGCCAAGCGAATTAGCCCGCAAACTTTGGAATCAGTTCTTAACTAAAAAGAACCAGATTGTAGATTATCCAGACGCCGAAGCCTTAGTGGCCTTTAAACACAGCGTCCGCAAGAAATGGCTCACCCGACACCGTGGGCAGGAAAAGCCGAAGACCATGGCAGCCTTTGCGGCACTCATGACCCGCTTTTGTGCGGGCGAAGACAACTGGTTGGCTCATAGAAGCAATAGCTCGGGTGATCCCGGCACCTCTGAGGTGCGGGACGGCAATGGTAGACCTCGCTGAAATAAAAACAAACGTGGGAACAACAACAACAATGACGCAGACGATACGGCAATCAATGCCGGATTCAGCGGTCCTAAGTCCGATCAGCGGAAGAAACCTTTCAAAGGCAACAAGGACAGGCCATCCAGCTTAGACAAAATCCTTGAGAGGCCCTGTCAGATTCATGGCAAACCCGATAAGCCTGCAAATCACACCAACAGGAATTGTTGGGTCTTCAAACAAGCCCGTAAGATAAATACCGAACATAAGGGAAAAGAGCCTCCAAGCGAAGACGATGACGAGCCCCGTCAGCCGAACACCATGGGTCAGAAGTAGTTTCCCCCCAAGGTGAAAACACTAAACATGATATATGTCACTCATATCCCCAAAAGAGAGTGCAAACACGCACTACGGGACATCTATGCCGTAGAGCATGTCTCCCCCAAGTTCACCCATGGTCAGCCTGTCCGATCACATTTGATCACAGGGATCACCCAACCAGTATCCGTCATCGGGGTTCAGCCGCGCTGGTTCTTGATCAAGTTATTGACGGATACCACCTCACTAGAGTCCTCATGGACGATGGAAGCAGTCTCAACTTGATCTATCAAGATAATGTCTTTAAGGTGGGGATCGACCCATAATGAATCAAGCCTAGTAGCACTACCTTTAAAGGTGTGATACCAGGAGTGGAGGCCCATTGTACGGGCTCAATTACACTGGAGGTAGTATTCGGATCCCCAGATAACTTTCGCAGTGAAGAATTAATCTTCAACATCATCCCTTTTCCGCAGTGGCTATCATGCACTGCTTGTACGAACTGCTTTCACCCGCTTCAATGTAGTCCCGTACTATGTTTACTTGAAGCTTAAAATGCATGTACCTCATGGCCTTATTACAGTCAATGGTAATATGGAGCGCTCACTCTGTACCGAAGAGCACACTATGGCCCTTGTAGCCGAAGTATATGGCGGCCTTATCAAGCCAAACAATTCACCAGCCAATAAAGGCAACGACTGTCCATGTCAAAACCGGCGGATCTCGGGCAGGGGGTCCCAAACTGTGCGTCTAAGGCTGATGGTAATAGGAGGCGGGGGACATGATGTTTACCCAGGTTCGGGCCCTCTCTACGGAGGTAATACCCTACTTCCTGCTTGATTGATCTTGATGAACATGAGTATTACAAGAGTTGATCTACCACGAGATTGTAATGGCTAAAACTCTAGGAGTCTAGCCTGTATGATTATGATTGTGTTTTTTCTCTACAGACTAAGCCCTCCGGTTTATATAGACACCGGAGGGGACTAGGGTTATACAAAGTCGGTTACAGAGAAAGGAATCTACATATCCGAACGCCAAGCTTTCCTTCCACGCCAAGGAGAGTCCCATCCGGACACGGGACGAAGTCTTCTGTCTTGTGTCTTCATAGCCCAACAGTCCGGCCCATGTTAATAGTCCGGCCGTCCGAGGACCCCTTAATCCAGGACTCCCTCAGTAGCCCCTGAACAAGGCTTCAATGACGAGGTGTCCGGCATGCAGATTGTCTTCGGCATTGCAAGGCGGGTTCCTTCTCTGAATACTCCAAATAGTCTTCGAACACATAAAACGTGTCCGTCTCTGCAAAACAAATCCCATGCACAACCGTAGAGAGTATAATATTTCACGAGTCCAATCCGGTGGCAACTTTTTGTAGCGTGACATCACGTCACTGCCCGGCCATTATTTGAACCGTTTTTTAGCCTGCCACTCCATATTTCGAGATGTGGTTTCATTGGCATGTCTTGTCAAAGTAGAGATCGTGTCCCCTTATTGCGGGATTCTCATCAATATGGGCATGGGTAACCCAACCGTGCCACCTGCACGGCCCTAGGGGAGTAGGCGAGTGGGGAGGCGCTTGATATTCACTGCCTTATAAAGAGATAAGGATTCACCCCTTTCACCCACACCTTCTCTCTCTCAGCCTCCCCCATTCTCGAGCTCCAGCGCCCAAGTTCTCATATGTTCTGCCCCAAGAAAGCACTCCCACCATGTCCGGATCCGGAGTGCAGGGCAAGTGGTTGGCCTCCTCCGTCAAGGAGAAGGACATTACGAAGCTTCGGGAGGAGGGGTATTTGGCCAAGGAAATCGCCCACCGGCTCCCGGCCGAGGGGCAGATCATCCACACTCCGGAGCCCCATGAGAGGGTGGTGTTCATCCCCCACTTCGTCCGCGAGCTGGGATTTCCTCTCCACCAATTCGTCCGCGGACTCATGTTCTACTACGGGCTGGATTTGCATGATCTGGCCCCTAACTCCATCCTCAACATCGCGGCATTTATTGTCATGTGTGAGGCTTTCCTCCGCATCCCACCTCACTTCAGATTATGGCTAAAAATCTTCAATGTGAAGCCAAAGGTGGTGAGCGGCCAACAGGCAGAGTGCGGAGGCGCCATGGTGAGCAAGATGCCGAACATCACATGGCCCAAAGGCTCCTTCATGGAAACTGTCAAATGATGGCAAAAATAGTGGTTTTAAATCACGGAGCCATGCGGCACCACCAGGGCCGCGGCTCCTGCATTCCAGTCCGGAGCCCCAATGCGGCTCACCTCCTGGCCAGAGAAGGGCCTGGACAAGCCTACTTGCATACTCGAGGGTGACGCGCATACAGATCATGATAAACAAGAATATCAAGCTCGTGAATGTGATCCAGGTGATGCTTATTCGCCGAATCCTACCGTGCCAACGCCGGACTTGCCATTTATGGGAGTTCAATCCGGCCAAGCACCAGACCTTGCTGCAGTTCTTTGACACCACGGACGAAGACATCTGGAAGGTGCTCTTCAAGGCGAACGAGGCACGGCCGGCCACGACCGAGGACCACGGGCACGACTTAACCCACCCCGCTAGCCCAGTAAGGTTTTTCATGTTTTCAAGGTGTACCCTTTACTTGCATACTCGAGGAAGACGCCTAAGCCTCCCTATTGATCTTTACAAGGCTGGGCAAAGAAGGCGGAGCGGATTCATTGTCCAGCTCCGCTGCCCGAAGGCCCAGAAATCCCGCTTCTGACGAAGAGGTTGGTTCCGGCACCCTATCAAGCGCCGGAGAATAAGGCCAAGAAGAAGGCCAAGGGGACCAGCGGTGGTCTCCGTCGCAAGGGCGCTTCAGACATGACGTCCGAAGACATCGAGGCTCATTCCTCCACCGCCGAGGACGACGAGGAAGAGGAGGAGGAAGAGTAAAGCCATTCCCCCTGAGGGGGGAGAAAGAAGAGGCCAGCCTCCATGCGTCTGGAGGCCGAAGCATCCCAAAAGGGGAAAGCTTCCCTTCCGGACAACTCCACAATGGCCACCGGCAGCAGCTCGGAGTGGCCTCATAGGGACAAGCCCCTGGCCAAATCGTGAGTACTCAAAAACCCGGATACATTCATATATCCGTCCTCACTACTTCATAGTATTAACGTGTTGAATCATGCATTCACAGTCCGGCTTGGTACAACCTCAAGCGGTCCTTATTTTCGGAGGATTCGCTGGACCCAGAGGCGATGGACAGCGAGACCCTTCCAGCGGCCTCCTCTCCCAAGGACATGGGTGACACCAAGGTGTTGTGTCGAAGGATCCCAGGCCCAGGAGAGACTCAGGAGGCGTCAGGGAGGTGCCAAAGGGTGAAGCCTCGGCTGCCGGACACATGGGGGAGCAAACCCCCATGGATACAGACGATAGGGGCCATATCCAATTCGGCCCCTAGCCGAATGCAATTCCGGAGACCCATACGGCTCCGGAATCAGGCAAGCCTCCTCTTTCGAAAGAGGGAGGTGTGCCTATTCCACCGGTGACCTCTGTCCATCCAGAGGCACCGGATAATTTGCTGGAAGCGCTGCCAGGCACTTCCATTGTTGAGGAACACCATACCCTTATGGGTATGGTGATTGGGAGGATTTAGTCTGCGAAGAGCAGACTGACCGAAGCCTGCATAAGCCTTCTAATAGGCTTTGTGGTAAGCAACGAACTATGCAAAAAGAATGTCACAATATAGACAGTAGCCCCTGAGACTCTGTCTGGTATTCGGTGTTCGAAAAGAAAAGCCGAACAGAGGATCAAATAATTTTCGCAGGAGATTAACCTGAAATGTCTATGTGAATAAGCAGGCGTGGCTGCTGGCTGCGACCACTCATACTGCTGAGGTCTCCGGACTGAAGTAGAGTCTGGAACGGACCGAGGGGGAGCTCGGCCGTGTGAAGAAACAGCTGGAAGAAAATCAGGAAGGATGAATGATTTGTGTGGACTAAAGTGCCATGATATTTATTAGGAGCGGCGACCGAGGTGGAGGCCCTCAAGAAGGCTCTGGCTGAGGCCGAGGAGAGAGCGGCCAAGGAAAAAGCCGCCCGCGAAAAGCATGAGGCTAGGGTCAGTGAGGCCCAGCAGGAGCTCCAGGACGCCGTGAAGAAATGCGAGTCCTTGGAGCGCAACCTTACGGATCAAGAGTCCGAACAAAGGCCCGCCAAAGCGCACGTGATGGCCGGGTAGAAGCCTAGGGCGCCCTCCGGGAGATCCAGGAGGCCAGAAATATCGCGGCGGGTAAGGCCTTTATTATACAGAGCAAATATGTGAAGAAAAGGTTCCTCTTACTGACCCGGATTTGGAGTTCTCCTGGGGCATTTGCGGATCTGCTACGTAGCATTTCAGACGCTACGGAATTCTTCCGAGCCGAAGAGGGGAGCTCCACGGAGAAGCTGTTTTGGTCGCAATACCTTGCGCCAGAACATCCGGTGCCCCTTAGAGATAAGCTAAAATAGCTGGTCAAACTGCATAGGGCGGCCGAACTAGCCATGAAGGATTTGATAATCCAACTATGGCCTGCCGAAGCCATACCCAGCAGCTATTTCAGGCTCGTGAAGTGGCCGGTCAATGCCTACCCTCGGCTTGATGCTATCAAGCGGTCAGTCTGCATCGGAGGCGCGCGAATGGCCTTCGCCCGAGTCAAGATGCATTGGGTGAAGATGGACGCTGCGAGGCTTGTGATCGAGGGACTACCTGCGGGCAAAGAACACCACACCCCCGAGTTGTATTTTTACAATGTCTTGGAGGGATCCTGCATGGTGGCGGAGCAATGTGCCAAGGATATTATATTTCCATGAATACACTCATGTTTATCCTGTCTTGTACTATGAAACGGTGTCGTTATGTAATATAATGTTTGTTATTCAAAATTTTACCTCCTGTGCGGCCGTTTTGTTAAATCTAAGAGTTGGCCAGTCGTCAGCTTCTGCCCTCATGTATGTAGTACGGGGGTGTTCGGGATAAATCTAAACACTCTTTACTCCAAAGTTTGGTCCTTAAAGGAGGTGTTTAGCGCAACGAACAAGGCAATCGGACTATGTGGTTTTATCACCCTCACTTAGCCATAGGAGTTTGACAATAGAAATTTAGGCGTAGCCCCTAGTGTTCGTAAGTCCGAACTTGGGATGATGTAAACACCTGATCGGATAAAAACCGATTCATCGCATAATGCGGAAAAAATCGCTAAAGATTTGTAACCTCTCGAACACCTGACCAGCTCACGCCGCATCATGACAGTCAGTTTTCGGCTTTCTCTACTGAGGTGCTCATCCGAATGAACTAGGACACAATCAGAGTAGTTCTCCCTTTACAACCCTAGCCGATATAGCGGAACGTATGGTAGTAAGCACAGGAGCCAGGCAACCCAACTATTGACCAGAGACATGATTTAGAGCCAATGCATATAATGCTATAACTCGGGGTGCCGAACTGTACTGTAAAAAATGTTCGTACTTTGTTGCCGTAGTATGAAGCATAATGAAGCCCCTGGCGAATTGAGGCATACCAGAGTGTACGTGTGCAATTTGATAAGAATATCAAGTAAAAGAAAAATGAAATAATAGGCTAATGCTGCAGAAATTGGGCCGCAAACTATTTTTTCATTGTAGTTTGATTAATATGTCAAAGCGTATTTGGTACAAGTAGTGCGATAAGCAACAGGGCTATTTAACATGCCGCAACCAAGGGAGAGCTGCATGCGGGTCTTTAAAACACTACTAGGAAAAGGCCTACTAATGGCGCACCGGTTTTGCCTACTAATGGCGCATTACCAGTGCGCCATTAGTACCACGCCACTAGTATTCTTTACTAATGGCGCACCACTGGTGCGCCATTAGTATCTGGTATACTAATGGCGCACCAAGCAGTGCGCCATTAGTATGTAACACCATGCGCCATTAGTGTGCCTCCCGGGGGGCCATACGTAAGCATGTGCTTTGTCACACTAATGGCGCATTCTGTGTTGATGCGCCATTAGTATCCTTTGGCATACTAATGGCGCACCTGGTGGTGATGCGCCATTAGTATGAATATTTGTTTTTTTTACTTTTCTGATTTTTGCACAGATTACAAAATATATTATTGGACAGAATATAGACAGCAGCACATAGCAACATCAGATTCATCGAATACAATAGAAGATTAGTCTCCGAATACAATTCATCATATTAGTCTCCAAATTCAAAAGACCGAACAAAGATAAAAGATTACAAGTCTCAAGACCGCGAGTATCGAGTTTTTCTTCACATTACAAGTCGATATCAATCATCTAAACTACCATCACGTAGAAGAGAGTTGTGGTCATCACGATGAGCATCATCGCGATCAAACTGGTCTTCATCCGGTTCCTCCAATGCTCCCTCCTCTCTCCCGCTAGATAGCGGGCGTATCTAGATTCAGCCTCCGCCCTAGTGGTGTACCCTTTGTAACTGTTACCGCTGAAACAGTGAACCTGTCTCCGACACTCCTCCCAGTCGTCGTAGACTCCGGGAACCTTACCCTTGTACACAACATACGACGGCATCTCTATGCACAAGCCAAACAACAGACAATATATAAGCAATATGTAAGTATGCAACAAAAGGATCGGAAGAGAAAAGCAAGACATTAATAGCACGATTCATGGTCCTACTAATAAATAGCATCGATTACATCTAAGTTGAACGACTGTCCAAACCAAAGAGACATACGAATTCATTAAAGTTTAATTACAACATGAGCCAATCAATGTTTCAGAACTACACATCACTACTTTCGACTCGACTCATCGGACAGGAGCGTGGATGAAGCCGCCGTCTGTCGTGATGGTCATGAAATCGCGGTCGTTGTCACCCTGCATTTGTAGTGTTCTATCTATCTCATTGTTGGACGGTTGATATCTGAGGAAGAACTGCCCCGAGGTATGAAGGACATCTTGATGGATGATGTCCGCAAACTCCGACTGGATGCGAAAGAATTCTTGTCTGGGGTACGCGTCCTGGATTGCCGACAAGTTCGCGGCCCAATCTTTGAGATTATCTGGTAGCAGAAGGTGATGATGGTCCCTTACAATCGCCCGCATGTGATGGATGGCGTAGTAGGCATCCTTCTGACCGCCAGGCGGCTGCTTGACGCAGCAGAACTTCGTATTGTGTGAGAACATGTGCTTGCCGTACTTACGAACTGCCCTGGTGAAGGTGCCTCCAGATTTGGTGTAGCCGGGGAGAACATCATCAAGAACTTTGTTGACATTTGTGTAGTCTATCTTGGAGTTACGGTTCGGGTCAAAATACGTGGCCATGGAATATTTCGAGCTTAAGAGGATGAGTGTGCAATGTGTGTCACTGCACAGAACACGGAATGTAATAAAAAAAGAATGATCGAAATCTAAGAAATCATATGTTACGGGGCGGTTAAGGGATGACTTACTCGGGAAAGTAAGCCACAAGGAAGTTATCCTTATCTGGGTTCGCCAGAATGACGCCTTCGAGGTGTGAACTCGCAACTTGGCGGTCCCTAGCGCTGCTCAAGTGCTTGGCACGCATGTAGAAGGGGTCAACTATCACGATGTCCAGGGTCTTGTCTCTAATGATCCGCATCTCCATACTCAGCGAAAATAGCCGAACGAAGGTGTAGTGCAACGGATGAAGGTTAAACATAGCAAAGATGTCATCAAACCGCAAGACGATCGTACCCCCGATGTCTCCATCCACAAAGCCCTTGCCCTCAGGCACCTTGGGCACTAAAACCGGGTATGCCACATCATTCTCTCTGAGACGCCGCTTCTCCAAAGAAAGAACACTGCCGTGTAGACTCTGCATAGGATGGGTTGCAGCATTGAGCATATTTGGCGGTAGCATCGCCCTACCCGCCACATGCACCCTCCTCGAGATATCCTTAGGTGAAGGTGGCCCGTCCTGAGCACGGATCAAACTCGGTGCCGGCTGGCTCGCACCGGCGCCCTTGTTAGTCTTTTGTTTCCGTCCCTTCTTATTGATCTCCTGTAATGGGACCGAGTTCTACTCACAGACCGCCTTCTGAGCATGTTGGGGCTGATAATATTTCGCACCTCAGCTATCTAAGGCTCGGTGAAGGTGGGAGCTGGAGGCGTCTCCTGAGAACTGAACGCCAGACGACGCCTGTTGCAATTGGATTTCTCCGCCGTACCAGCTAGATTGCGGTCGTCTTGGTTGGGTTCTTGACAAAGAGGCCCGCAGAACTCGTCAGCGTACCCATGTTTGGCAAAGTACTTATCGACTTTGGTAAATGTACAGTCGTCGTTGTCGTCGTCGTCCGGATCCTGTGCCATAGGGCTGTTCGGATCCTGTGCCATAGGGATGTCCGGTAGGTCCGGTAGCGTTGCGGCGTTCTTGCCATGGCTTGGCGCTGGCACGACTGGCGGTCTTGTTTGTGGGGTGGTGTCCCCCGCCCCCAAACAAATCTGGCTCTTCGGCCAAAGCAGGGGTCAGTTTACGCAGGCGCTGAGGGTCATCTCATCTTCTTTGTCGGCCCCAGCGGGTCGAATCGAAGGTAACAGCTCGTCGCAGCCTGGTAGCACCCGAACCACTTCAACCCTATACACTGTGGGTGGCATCGTATTACTGTGGAACATGGGGTTGCCCGGTTGAACGATTCTGCCCTTGGCGACATCGACCAACTCGGCGCCCACGAAGTGCAGAAGAGTGCAAGGAACATCGGCGGCGCCCTACGAAAACATGTACAGGGCGTCAGGGATGCCCAGTCAAAGGCAAGGATATGAAGTCATCGGCCGACAGACTTAGTTACCGTGATGCCATCGAGCTCGGCTACTGTTGAGGCACCGCCAACGGCGGGCGTGCAACTGACGGAGGGGGCGCTTGCTGGCGAGGTGCCGGTCGGCGTACACCCGGGTTCATTAAGCTCCAATCCCCGTGCCGGCGCCGGAGGCACGAATACCGCCTCCGCCGGAGACACCAATGGCACCGCCGCCGGAGACACCAATGGCACCGCCTACGCACTGTGCGAGTTGCTGGCCGTGAAGCTGGGAACCGGGGGAGGCCCCTCTTGGCCGCCCGCAATCCACGTCGTCAGCCCATGAATCAACGTAGGCACCATGGCGTTGAGCTTCATTCCCAGTTGTTGTTCCACTTGCTCTTGGACAAGCTCCAGAATCCGCGCCACTTGTGCCTTGAGTGCTTCAACTTCGCGTGTCTGGCTTTCCGAGCTGTTCCTTTTCTCCTTCTGCACACCAGCGGTATAGTATGACCCCCATTTTGTGGACAAGCCTTTGCCGGCCACACGACCAGCTGACGTCGGCTTAGTGAGCTTATCCTTGTTTTTCATTACACTCAACGCCCTGTTTAAGGGGGTGTCGAAAGGGGAGCTCTGAGATGACCCTGCGCTACTTCTTTCAGTGTCCTACGAAAGGAACGTGAACCATTTAGAAATATTGGGGATTAATTAGAGTGCAACCATATGGAGCTAATTATGTGGGGGTGTATTCCTTACGAGAACAAGCTCAAGCGCCCTGGTCTTCGGATCCGTGGTAAGCTCCTTTGTTATCGGGTCCTCCTTGTACCTGGCCCTGACAAAGTCCCTGGTCTGCTTGTCACCGCTGTATTTCTCGAAGCGGGGCGGTAGGCCTTGCTCGGCACGCTCCGCGTCCTCCTTGTCCCATATAGGCTCCGCCACTCTGTAACCGCCGGGACCGAGTTTGTGTTCCCCTAAGTTCAACTCCCGCATTTCTTTCCCCCATTGACTTGATTCGGAGGTTGCGCTGCTCTCGCACTTGATCTTGAACTCCTTGTACTCATCTTCGCTCATCAAAGGATATTTCGCCTTGATCTTCTCATAACTATCACCTTTATCAATCATTCTCTTCACCGCGCTTCTCCAAGTAGACAGGGCCGTGCTCATCCTTGTGAGGGCGGCACTGTTCACTTTATTCCCTGAGAGGCGTGTGTTTTCAAATTCGGCGGGGAACTTGTATCGTTCGTGCAGCTTCGTGAAGAGGAGGTTGCGCAAATTCCCGTGGTTCTTATTCCTAAGGTTATCGGTGTCGATCGACACGGTGCTCCGGAGAATGCACCCGAGATGAAGTGAGTACCCCTTGACTATATGTTTGGGCTCCGTTGGATGCCCGTCGGAGTCCACTTGAGTGAATTCCTCCTTGAGGGTGCGGAGCGCATTCAGGCGCCAGTCCTTCCTTTGCTTCTTCGGTTGGCTGCCATCTGTGTGTCCGCCGCCATCATCAGTGGTGGCATCCTCGGCGGCACTGATACGTCCATTTTGCATCATGCTTTTATATCGATATTTATCGCATTATGGGCTGTTATTCACGATATGTCACAATACTTATGGCTATTCTCTCTTAGTTTACAAGGTTTACCATGAAGAGGGGGAATGCCGGCAGCTGGAATTCTAGCTGGAAAAGGAGCAAATAATGGAGACCTATTCTGCGCAACTCCAAAAGTCCTGAAACTCCACGGAATATCTTAAAAGAAATAAATAAAAATCATCGCCAAAGATGAAGGCCAGGGGGCCCACACCCTACTCACGAGGGTGGGGGGCGCGCCCCTCCCCCTGGGCGCGCCCCCCTACCTCGTGGGCCCCCTGGTGGCTCTCCGACGCCCATCTTCTCCTATATGAAGTCTTTCGATGAGAAAAAAATCAGAAGCAACCTTTCGGGACGAGACTCCGCCGCCACGAGGCGGAACCTTGGCGGAACCAATCTAGGGCTCCGGCAGAGCTGTTCTGTCGGGGACACTTCCCTCCGGGAGGGGGAAATCATCACCAACGCTCCTCTCATCGGGAGAGGGCAATCTCCATCAACATATTCTAGCACCATCTCATCTCCAAACCCTAGTTCATCTCTTGTATCTAATTCTTGTCTCCAAGTCCGGGATTGGTGCTAGTAGGTTGCTAGTAGTGTTGATTACTTCTTGTAGTTGATGCTAGTTGGTTTATTTGGTGGAAGATCATATGTTCAGATCCTTTATGCACAATATTACCCCTCTGATTATGAACATGAATATGCTTTGTGAGTAGTTACGTTTGTTCATGAGGACAAGGGAGAAGTCTTGCTATTAGTAGTCATGTGAATTTGGTATTCGTTCAATATTTTGATAAGATGTATGTTGTCTAACCTCTAGTGGTGTTATGTGAACGTTGACTACATAACACTTCACCATTATTTGGGCCTAGAGGAAGGCATTGGGAAGTAATAAGTAGATGATGGGTTGCTAGAGTGACAGAAGCTTAAACCCTAGTTTATGCGTTGCTTCGTAAGGGGCTGATTTGGATCCATATGTTTCATGCAATGGTTAGGCTTACCTTAATACTTTGTTGTAGTTGCGGATGCTTGCAATACAGGTTAATCATAAGTGGGATGCTTGTCCAAGTAAGGGTAGTACCCAGGTGCCAGTCCACCCACATATCAAATTATCAAAGTACCGAACGCGAATCATATGAGCGTGATGAAAACTAGCTTGATGATATTCCCATGTGTCCTCGGGAGCGCTTTTCCTATTATAAGAGTTTGTTCCGGCTTGTCCTTTGCTACAAAAGGATTGGGCCACCTTGCTGCACCTTATTTACTTTTGTTACTTGTTGCTCGTTACAATTTATCTTATGACAAAACTATCTGTTACCACTTATTTCAGTACTTGCAGAGAATACCTTGCTGAAAACCGCTTATCATTTCCTGCTGCTCCTCGTTGGGTTCGACACTCTTACTTATCAAAAGGACTACGCTAGATCCCCTATACTTGTGTGTCATCAAGACTCTCTTCTGGCGCTGTTGCTGGGGAGTGTAGCGCCTTTGGTAAGGAAAAATTTATATAGGGTGCTGAAATTTTCTGTCATTTGTTATTATGGAAAGTGAATCTCTGAGGGGCTTGTTCGGGGTATCTTCACCCCGTCCAGTAGAGCAAAGAGTTGCTCCTCAACATAATGAACCTATTGAAAATGAAACTCCTTTTGAATTTCCTTCGGGTATTATAGAAAAACTGCTGGCTAATACTTTTACAGGAGATGGGACAAAGCATCCCAACGAGCATCTACGCTATTTGGATGATTTGTGGATTATTTAAGCTTGCAGGTATACCCGATGATGTTGTTAAGAAGAAGGCTTTCCATTTATCTTTGAAGGGAGACGCATCGACATGGTATAGGCTATGTGATGATACGAGATCATGGAACTATAAAAGAATGAAATTGGAATTTCATCAAAAGTATTACCCTATGCATCTTGTTCATCGTGATCGCAATTATATATATAATTTTTGGCCTCGCGAGGGAGAAAGAATCGCTTAAGCTTGGGGGAGGCTTAAATCCATGTTATATTCATGCCCCAATCATGAGCTCTCAAAATTGACAATTCTTCCAAATTTTTATGCTCGGCTCTCTGATAATAATAAAACCATGCTCGATACTTCTTGTGCTGGCTCTTTTATGATGAAGCCTATTGAATTCAGGTGGAATTTATTGGATAGAATTAAACACAACTCTGAAGATTGGGACCTCGACGAAGGTAAGGAGTCAGGTATGACACCTAAGTTTGATTGTGTTAAATCTTTTATGGATACCGATATTTTCCGTAAGTTTAGCACTAGATATGGACTTGACTCTGAGATAGTAGCTTCTTTCTATGAATCTTTTGCTACTTATGTTGTCTCCCCAAGGAGAAGTTGTTTAAATATCATCCTCCCATAGAAGTAAAAGTAGCTGCACCTATTAAAGTTGAAGAAGAAACCATCACTTATAATGACCCTATTGTTCCTACCTCTGATGTTGAGAAACCACCTTTCCCTGCTAGAGTAAAGGATCATGATAAAGCTTCAACTGTTGTTCGTAAAAGCAATATCAGAACTTATGTACCTCCTGAGCAAGTTAAAGTAGAACCGAATATTGAAATTGTTAAAGATCTCATGTCTGATAATATTGATGGGCATGTTATTCAGTTCGAAGGTGAAACTGCTAGAATTGCTAAACCCTATGCTAAAAATAAACATAGACATGTGGTAGGCGTGCCTGTTATTTCTGTTAAAATAAGAGATCATTGTTACCATGGCTTATGTGATATGGGTGCAAGTGCTAGTGTTATACCACATACTTTATATGAAGAAATTAAGAATGAAATTGCACCTGCTGAATTAGAAGGTATTGATGTCACAATTAAACTTGCCAATAGAGATACTATTTCTGCAATGGGAATTGTTAGGGATGTTGAAGTCTTGTGTGGGAAAACCAAATACCCCGCTGATTTTCTTGTTCTTGGTTCCCCACAAGATAGATTTTGTCCCATTATATTTGGTAGACCCTTCTTGAATACTGTTAATGCTAAGATAGACTGCGAAAAGTATGTTGTTACTATTGGCTTGGATGATAAGGTTCATGAGTTTAATTTATCTAAATTTAGTAAACAACATCGTGAGGAAGAATTGCCTAGTAAGGATGAAATTATTGGTGTTGCTTCTATTGCTGTACCTCCTAGTGATCCTTTAGAACACTATTTGCTAGACCATGAAAATGAGATGTTCATGAATGAAAGAAGGGAAATAGATGAAGTATTCTTTGAACAGAAACCTATTCTGAAACACAATTTGCCCATTGAAATCCTAGGGGATCCTCCTCCACCCAAGGGTGATCCCGTGTTTGAGCTTAAACCGTTGCCTGATAATCTTCAGTATGCTTATCTTGATGAAAAGAAAATATATCCTGTTATTATTAGTGCTAACCTTTAAGAGCATGAAGAAGAAAGATTATTGAAAACTCTGAAAAAGCACCTTGCTACTATTGGATATACTCTGGATGATCTTAAGGGCATCAGTCCCACTCTATGTCAACATAAAATAAATTTGGAAGCTGATGCCAAACCAGTTCGTGATCCTCAACGATGTTTGAATCCTAAAATGAAAGAAGTGGTAAGAAAGGAAATACTCAAGCTTCTGGAGGCAGGTAGAATTTACCCCGTTGCTGATAGTCAGTGGGTAAGTCCTGTCCATGATAAAGATGAATTGATCCCGCAAAGAATTATCACAGGTTATAGGATGGTAATTGATTTCCGCAAATTAAATAAAGCTACTAAGAAAGATCATTACCCCTTACCTTTATTGATCAAATGCTAGAAAGACTATCCAAACATACACATTATTGTTTTCTAGATGGTTATTCTGGCTTCTCTCAAATACCTGTGTCGGCTAAAGATCAATCAAAGACTACTTTTACATGCCCTTTTGGTACTTTTGCTTATAGACGTATGCCTTTTGGTTTATGTAATGCACCTGCTACCTTTCAAAGATGCATGATGGCTATATTCTCTGACTTTTGTGAGAAAATTTGTGAGGTTTTCATGGACGACTTTTCCGTCTATGGTTCCTCTTTTGATGATTGCTTGAGCAATCTTGATCGAGTTCTGTAGAGATGTGAAGAAACTAATCTTGTCTTGAATTGGGAAAAGTGCCACTTTATGGTTAATGAAGGTATTGTCTTGGGGAACAAAGTTTCTGAAAGAGGTATTGAAGTTGATAAAGCCAAGGTTGATGCTATTGAAAAGATGCCATGTCCCAAGGACATCAAAGGTATAAGAAGTTTCCTTGGTCACGCTTGATTTTATAGGAGGTTCATTAAGGACTTCTTAAAAATTTCTCGGCCTCTGACTAATTTATTACAAAAAGATGTACCATTTGTCTTTGATGATGATTGTGTAGAAGCATTTGAAATACTTAAGAAAGAATTAGTCTCTGCACCTATTGTTCAGCCACCTGATTGGAATTTACCCTTTGAAATTATGTGTGATGCTAGTGATTATGCTGTAGGTGTTGTTCTAGGGCAAAGAGTTGATAAAAAATTAAATGTTATCCATTATTCTAGTAAGACTCTAGACAATGCTCAAAGAAATTATGCTACTACTAAAAAGGAACTCTTAGCAGTTGTGTTTGCTTGTGATAAATTCAGACCCTATATTGTTGATTCTAAAGTAACTATTCACACTGATCATGCTGCTATTAAATATCTTATGGAAAAGAAAGATGCTAAACCTAGACTTATTAGATGGGTTCTCTTGCTGCAAGAATTTGATTTGCATATTGTTGATAGAAAAGGAGCTGAGAACCCCGTTGTAGATAACTTATCTAGGTTAGAGAATGTTCTTGATGACCAACTACCCATTGATGATAGCTTTCCTGATGAACAATTAAATGTCATAAGCACTTCTCGTAGCACTCCATAGTATGCTTATTATGCTAATTATATTGTTGCTAAATTTATACCACCTAGCTTCACATACCAACAAAAGAAAAAGTTCTTTTATGATTTGAGACATTACTTTTGGGATGACCCACATCTCTATAAAGAAGGAGTAGATGGTGTTATTAGACGTTGTGTACCTGAGCATGAACAGGAACAGATCCTACGCAAGTGTCACACTACTAGGGAAAAGCCTAGCAGCAGCGTGGGTTTTGGCCCTCTCAGTAGCGCGGGTACCGGCGCTACTAATAAGGCGCTACAGCTAACGTATAGCAGTAGCGCCTGTTGACCCACGCTACTGCTACTGATGAATAGCTGTAGCGCTCTTTGGAAAAGGGCGCTACTGATATTATCTGCAGCGCTTTTCAGCAGGAAGCGCTACTGGTAAGTCGGCGCTACTGCTAAATTTCCCCCCCTCGCTACTACTAGTTTTATTATTTTTTTCCTGCATATTTGTTAATTTTTTTTGTATTTGAATAGGCTTTATACAATAATATTTAGCATATCATCCACATACAAATGTAATCATAGCATATACATACAATTAGTCTCATCAAATCATGTCATCATCATAATCATCATCCAACACAAAGTGGTCTCTCGTCATCAATCTCGAAAATAGCGATACAAGTCTCGATTACTTGCAAATACATCGTCTTCCATCTAAGCAATGATATACGCGAGAATAGCTATCACTTTGAGTACATGAGTTCGTATCCCTCTCTCGCATTAGCGTGAACCTAAACTAAGTACTGCGTGTCGCTCGGAAACCGAAAACCGGTACACCTGGGCCTGACACTCCGGCCACTTGTCGTATATATACTCCTGGCATAGCACTTCTTCGCCATCTATGATCTATGCACCTGCATCGTCACATGAGTCGATGATATGCAACATATATAGTTGAGCAACAGAAAGAGACAGACTTGGCAAAAATAGAAACAACATATCATAAGCATAAATAACAAAGTTCATCGTACCCAAAATGACCTAAGTAGAGTGATTTTCGCTAGTCGAGGAGGAGGACGGTTTAATTACATCACAAATAAAGTTTCACCGTGCATAACTCAAAGTTTTGTCATAAAAGAAAGTATAGACTAAACGGACACATTGTCATATATCGACAATCACTCCATCATGTCGTGCCATCCATCCATGTCAGGGAGATAGTCATCGAGCTTAGTGAAAGGCTTCATGTCGAGACACTGAGAGGCTATCCATGTTTGGACGTCTTCCCGCGACATTTGTCCTTCTGCATGGAACATCCCTGTTTTTCCGACGACCTCATTCATGATGATTTGGGCAAGTTCGCGCTGGATGTTATAGAACTCAGCTCGAAGTCGATGATCCTCGATATCTCCTATGTCCTTTTCCCATTGCAGAATATGGGCATCGCCAGATCTAGGTGTCATGTGAAGGTTCTGGTGATCCCGTCTGTACTCCAGCATGTGGTGTAGGACATAGAATCCATCATTAAGAGAATCGTTGGGTTGATGGATGCAGCAGAAGTCGGCCTTATGGCTGAAGGCGGCCCTGCCGCCCCTTCTCTTCTTGTCCCTAACCTCTCCACCCCTTGCTCGGTAGTAAAACATAGCACTGTCGAGAACATCTTTGATGTGGGTGTAATCCTTTTTGTGAATGTTCTTCGACGAGTCCAAGTAAAGAGCGTGGGAGAATCCGGGGTAGAGGATGATGAGGACGGCGCGCCCGCCGCTGCGCAAAATAAGTACACCTCAAATTAATTAGCCTCCACCGTGCAAATGAATTATTGAAATCGAAGGAAGGATAGCAGCGCGGATGACTTACACGGGATGATAAGGCACGAGAATCGCCTCCTTGTCCTTATTGGCGAGCATGAAACTGATGATGTAATCCCTCGCGTATTCACGATGCTGTGCATAGACTCCCAAGAAGCCCTCGTGCATGTAGTACGGGTCAGCGACACAGATAAAACGTATCTGCTCAACCCCAATGATGTAGTTCATGTGCAAGGCATAAAGGGGGATAAACGTAAAATCCAGCTTCTTCACGTGAAACATGTCGAATATGTAATCGAATCGGTGGAAGAACTTATCCGCGGGGAAGCCGTCGACGTACGACATTTGCCGCAGAACGTTAACCACGTAGAGTGGGTATCTTGGATCTTTCGAGGCGATGAGGCCTTTCTCTACCCGCATCACATCGTCACGAAGTCTCCTTAGATCGCTGAATCTGGCCCGTAGTGCTATTTCAGGTAGGATTGGTCGACCGGGGATATGCCATTTATCCGCATCGGGGATATCTACACGGTCCTGAAGCTGAGGCTGCTGAGGCGGCTGGATCATAGAATCAGCTTTTTTGCCTTTCCTCGCTCTCTTCCTAGGCTTCTTTACCACCGGATGGTCGTCAATAATACGTTGAGACGGTAATTCAGGCACCGACTCATGATGCTCAAACCCTGTGGAGGCGCCAGTATATACATACTGTTCAGCACCATTGTCATCCTCATCCTCATCCATGGCAACGTCATCAGCGACTAATGGAGCCACCTGCTTACCCCGTCCGCTATCACCCAACCCGACACCCGACGCTAATTGGGTAGGTGGGGTGTTGATGTTCATACCTTGCTAAGGCTGCGTGCTCGTGGGTGTGCTCCCGGCCGCCTCCAGACGAAGCAGACTCTTTGGCCACAATAGGACCCACCCATTGCAACAATCACCAAGCCGCCGCGGGGTCTCGTTGTCATCCCCCACTAGTATTAGAGGAGGCAAATTCTCATGGCCTGGTTTGACACTGGCCACGGAAACCTTGAAGACGTTCGGGGGGATCGACCGGCTGTGGAACAATGGTTCCTTCGGCTCCATTATCGTCCCCTTCCCCACGTCCACCTTCTGTTCGCCGATGGTGTACAATATGGTGCACGGGGTTTCGTCGACCTGCAAAGAAAAGTCTGCGACGTGAGACATCCGAAAGGCAATGAAAACGGGAGATTATACATTTATATTGAAGGGGGCCGGTGTGGCAGATACCGTGAGGGCGCCGAGCTCAGCCAAAGAGGAGGCACCACCGAGCACGTCCGGTGCGGGAGCCGGTGCGGGAGCCGATGCGGGAGCAGGTGCGGGAGCCGGTGCGGGAGCAGGTGCTCCCAAGAAGTCAGCAAGGGGAAAGTCCTCTGCATTTTTTTCTGGATTTTGCCTTGTCCAAGTGTAAACGCCCATCACCAAGGAAGTAGATATATCTGCAATCGCCTATTTTGCGGCAGCTACCGCTGTTGCGACTGTCTGAGATGATTTCTTCTCAACCGCAATCTCAACCTTCTTGTCGATGCTTTCTTCAGTTAACCTCCGTCTTTCCTTTTTCTCCTCCGTGGTCTCACGGTAGTACTTCTTCTACGTGGCGCCGTCTCCGACACCGTGCACGCGTCCATACGACGGTCGGGTATCCACCGGTTGTTGTTTCAATATGTTCAACGCCCGGTTGAATGGAGTGTCCCACTTGGGCCTCGCCAATGCCTCAGACGGCGAGTCGCTTTCGGCCGCAATCCGGTGCTGCTCTCTCTGCAAAAGGCACAAGGATCATTTACAAATATGACTAACGTGTGCAGTCGAATTGATCAGAAACTAAAATTACCAGCAGTCTCATGAACTCCGTAATGACCGGTGTTGTCTCGTAAACCTTCTTCACTGGGTCCCAATGGTGCCGGGCCCTCTGGACGTCACGCTCCTACGGGATGGTGAAATCCGCCAAGGGGTCTAGGATGCCCAGACTCGCGGCTTCCGCATCCTCCTTGGCCCATTTGGACCTCTTTCCGCCGTAACCACGGCTTCTGAGGTGGTGGGTCCCAATGTTCCTCTTTTGAAGCCCTTTCATGTACTTAGACTTTTTTTTGGCAGCTTCGGCCTCGCAAGCCTCCTTGAATATTTGAAACTGCTCTTCTGTGATTGTTGGACTATCGTTTACAATCTCGTAGTAGGGTTCCCCGTCGTTGATCTTTGCTTTCACTCGATTTTTCCAGGCGGCCAACGCGTTTCTAAACTTGGTCATGGCGTGCTTGTTTATCTTCTTCATTGCCGGGTCCTTGTCTGGATCTTCATAATCCTTCTCATTCCGGCCCGGGAACAAGCATATCTGGTGAAACTTCTTTAGGAGGGATCTCCTCATATTTTCTATCTTCTTTAGATTCTCATCGTTGATGGTGGCGGTTGTCCGTATGATGCAGCCTATTTGATTGCCGTAGCACGCGCGCGCTTCCTCGGGCGCCTTTGGCTCAAAATTGCCGTCGTCCACCTCCGTGACCACCAGTCTAGTAGTCCTGAGTTTGTTAGGAACCCGTTGCCTCTTTGCTTTCGGTTCTACACCGGCTCCGCTCCCCGAGGTAGCACCGGTCTCAGCGCCGGTCTCGATGCCGGTCTGAATCTCAGCGCCGGTCTCAGTCTCAGCACCGGTCTGCGTGTCGGTCTCAGCACCGGTCTGCGTGTCGGTCTCAGTCCCCGATGCCACCGGTGGGCCCAACAACAACATCTGTTGATCGTCGGTAAGGCTAAAAAATTCGTCTGCCGCCCGGTAGACGTCGTCGCAATCACCAGAACCCTGTCCTTCATCGCTGCTAGCCATGTTTCCTATGATTAAATCTAGTCAATTAATTCTAGACCTAATAAAATGAATAATGACATAAAAAAGGACTATTGTTTTGCAGGAATGTTGACTCCTTCCTGGTGCGGCAAATCCCGGGCACTCGATATGTCCTAGTTTGTAGCACAAGTCATGCCGAAATTCACGGGAAATTTCGGCATGACCTTTGCTAAAAAGTGGACAAATCGAGAACCTGAAATTTGCCGGAACAGAAATGAATCAACATTCCGGCTAAACATAGGCCACTCAGCATCATTCCCTGGAAACAACAAAGCCACTTGGGCACAATCGAACAACTTCAATGAAAAGATATAACATGACCACTTCAATGAAAAATAAAATTTGCCTAAATTCTTTTCCTTAAAAAATAGTGGTCTTTTCAAAAATCAAAAACCTTTGCCAATCTAATTAACGTAGCTTGTTAATCCAACGAACCTAATTAACCTACCTATTTAACCTAGTTAGTTAATCTAGTTTACCTAGATAATTAACCCTAATTAAACTAGTTAACACAGCTAGTTCTCTGTCAAAGCCTAAAATAAAATTTTGCACTAATTAACCTGGATAATTAACCTAATTAAACTAGTTAACCTAACTAGTTCTCTGTCAAAGCCCTAACTAACTTTTTGCACTAACCTAGATAATTAACCTAATTAAACTAGTTAACCTAACTACTTCTCTGTCAAAGCCCTAACTAAATTTTTGCCCTAACCTAGATAATTAACCTAATTAAACCGGTTAACCTATGCATGAGACAGAGAGGAGGGGTGGGCGCTTATAGATGATGGCTCCGGTGGTGGCGACGGAGGCAGTGGTGGCGAGGGAGGCAGGGGCGTCTCCGATGACGGCGAGGAAGGCAGTTGTGGCGAGGAAGGATCCGGTGGCATCGACGGCGGCTCCGGTGGCGTTGACGAGGCCACGTGGCTCCGTGGCGTTGGGGGTGGCTCCGGTGTCGTCGACGGCACACGGCTCTGGTGGCGTCGACGTCGGCGGCGAAGTGGGGCGACGATGAATCGGGGAGACGGCGGCACGCGGGGTGGTTGAGGGATTTGGGGGAGAAGTGGTGGCCGGGGGGAAACAGTTTCTTGGTTAAGTCAAACTTAGCGGTAGCGCGTTTCGCAAAACGCGCTATAGCTAAGATAGCTATAGCGGTTTTTGCAAAACGCGCTGCTGCTGTAGCTATGTAAATTTCTTCCTTTTTTAATTTCCTTTTCTGTTTCTATAGCGGGGGTCTAGGACACGCGCTGCAGTACGTTAGCTATAGCGCCTCTTACAAACACACGCTGCTGCTATGCCTTCCTCCGATTTTTCGCTTTTTCGTTTATTTTGCTTTACATTTTATTTTTTCCTTTCTCCTTTTTCTATTTCTTTCTTCATTTACTTTTCTATTTGTTTTTCATCTTATTTTATTTCCGTTAGTAGTAGCGCTCTTCTCAGGAAACGCGCTGCTAATTATGCCCTAGCGGTAGCGCGTTTCTTCGAAGCCCGCTACTGCTATTAGCCTATCATTCTGCCAATGGGAATATTAGTAGTAGCGCTTTCGCAACTACAAGCGCTACTGCTACGCTTGTATCTGTAGCGCGGTTTTTCTTCAATCGCTACTGCTATATAGCACTAGTGCGCTTTTTTGACCCGCGATGTTGCTAAATTTCTGTGTATAAGGTTTTCCCTAGTAGTGTCACTCCGAAGCTTATGGAGGACACCACGCTAGAGATAGAACTGCACATAAGGTATTGCAATCTGGTTTTTATTGGCCTACTCTCTTCAAGGATGCACGTAAGTTTGTTTTGTCTTGTGATGAATGTCAAAGAATTGGTAATATTAGTAGACGTCAAGAAATGCCTATGATTAATTCACTTGTTATTGAGCCATTTGATGTTTGGGTCTTTGATTATATGGGACCTTTTCCTGCCTCTAATGGTTACACTCATATTCTAGTTGCTGTTGATTACGTTACTAAGTGGATAGAAGCTATTCCAACTAGTAGTGCTGATCATAACACTTCTATTAAAATTCTTAAGGAAGTTATTTTTCCGAGGTTTGGAGTCCCTAGATACTTAATGACTGATGGTGGTTCACACTTTATTCATGGTGCTTTCCGCAAGATGCTTGCTAAATACAATGTTAATCATAGAATTGCATATCCTTATCACCCGCAGTCTAGTGGTCAGGTAGAGTTGAGCAATAGAGAGCTCAAATTAATTTTGCAAAAGACTGTCAATAGGTCTAGAAAGAATTGGTCCAAAAAACTGAATGATGCATTATGGGCCTATAGAACTGCGTACAAGAATCCTATGGGTATGTCTCCGTATAAAATGGTTTATGGAAAAGCATGTCATTTACCTCTTGAATTGGAACATGAGGCATATTGGGCTATCAAAGAGCTCAATTATGACTTCAAACTTGCCGGTGAGAAGAGGTTGTTTGATATTAGCTCACTTGATGAATGGAGAACCCAAGCTTATGAAAATGCCAAGCTGTTTAAAGAAAAAGTTAAAAGATGGCATGATAAAAGGATACAAAAGCGTGAGTTCAATGTAGGTGATTATGTATTGCTATACAATTCTCGTTTAAGATTTTTTGCAGGAAAACTTCTCTCCAAATGGGAAGGTCCTTACATTATCGAGGAGGTCTATCGTTCCAGTGCCATAAAAATCAACAACTTCGCAGGCACAAATCCGAAGGTGGTAAACGGTCATAGAATCAAACATTATATCTCAGGTAATCCCATAAATGTTGAAACCAATATTATTGAAACCGTAACCCCGGAGGAATACATAAGGGACACATTCCGGAATGTTTCAGACTCCGAAAAGGAATAGGTATGTGGTACAGTAAGTAAACCGACTCCAAAACAATTTTTTAAGCAATATTTCTCCATTTTGGAATATTTAGAAAAATAGAAAAATAAGTAGCAGTCCAGGGAGGACACGAGGCCTCCACGAGGGTGGAGGGCGCGCCCTACCCCCCTGGGCACGCCCCTCTACCTCGTGAGCACCTCCTGTGCCCTCCGGACTCCGTTTTCTTGCACGATAGTATTTTGGTCGGTAAAAATTCATTATATATTCTCCTGAAGGTTTTGACCACCGTATCACGCAAATATCCTCTGTTTTCGTTTCGAGCTGTTTCCATTGCCGATTTGAGGATTCCGGAGACTCGATTATCCTTCTATGAGGGTGAGCCTATACCATGGAACGTGGACGACAAGCTTGCATCATCAACAACACCTCCACTGCCGACAACAAAGAAGGAGATATAATCACATGGGTATGGGCACTCCCCTTGGCAACCGCCAAGCTTGGGGGAGTTGCCCTGGTATCGTATCACCATCACAACTCCTATCTTTACCGTTTTTCTTAGTTCGATCCTATTAGTAGTATCTTGATTTAGTAGAATAAAGTCATGGCACGATCTAGTTTTGAGTTTTGCTTTATGATCCCTCTATGCAATCGAGTCCGTGAGCTATATATAATAAAGATTAGTGTTGAGTCAAGGGCTTGATTATTTTGCCATGATCTTGGGTAAATAAAAGAAAAGAATAAAAAGAAACAAAGAGTTTATATTGATCTTATTGAGAGTAATAACTTTACATAGAAAGAGTATGATGATTAAAAAGTTGTTTGGATTTGGCAAATATAGCTTTGGTCATCGTAGCAATTAATAGGAAGTAATAAGGAGAGAGAGGTTTCACATATAGATATATTATCATTGACATCTTTTATGATTGGGAACACTAATTAAAATAAGACATGCTAAGGAGTTGATGTTGGACAAGGAAGACAACGTAATGAGATATGTTTTCTTATATCTGAGATAAAGTATATTGTCATGGATCTCCCAACCTATTGAGCTTGCCTTTCCCCCTCATGCTAGCCAAATTCTCAGCACCAAGTAGAGATACTACTTGTGCTTCCAAATACCCTTAAACTAGTTTAGCCATGAGAGTCCACCATATCTACCTATGGATTGAGTAAGATCCTTCAAGTAAGTTGTCATCGGTGCAAGCAATAAAAATTGCTCTTTAAATATGCATGACTTATTAGTGCAGAGAAATAAGCTTTGTACGAACTTGTTGTGGACGCAATAAAAGCGAAGGACTGCATAATAAAGGTTCAAATACAAGGGGCAATATAAAGTGAGGTTCTTTTGCATTAAGATTTTGCGCATCCAACCATAAAAGCGCATGGCAACCTTTGCTTCCCTCTGCGAAGGGCCTATCTTTTATTATTATCTTCTATCTTATGCAAGAGTCACGGTGATCTTCACCTTTCCTTTTTCATTTTATCCTTTGGCAAGCTCAGAATGTTGGAAAGAACATGATATATATATATATATCTAATTGGATGTGGGGGAGCATGAATTTTTATTGTTGACATTACCCTTGAGGTAAAAGGTTGTGGGGCAAACCTACAAGCCCCTATCTTTCTCTGTGTCCGGTTAAAACTCCGTAACCACAAGTATTGCGTGAGTGTTAGCAATTACGAAGGACTAAGTGATAGTTGAGTATGTGGACTTGCTTTTAAGCTCTGACATAGACTCTTTCCGATGTTATGATAAATTGCAATTGCTTCAATGACTGAGGGTATAATTTGTTCATGCTCAATAAGGTTTATGGTTCATACTTTGGCTTTGTGAAAAGATCATCACTTGAACATAAGTAATCATATGACAAATCTATATATGTTGCTGTTATGAAAATAATCATGTTGCCTTCATGTCCGTATTTTATTTTTATCGATGCCTCTACTTCTAAACATGAGGACATATTTATTGTTATCGGCTTTTCGCTTGAGGACAAGCGAGGTCTAAGCTTGGGGGAGTTGATACGTCCATTTTGCATCATGCTTTTATATCGATATTTATCGCATTATGGGCTGTTATTTCACGATATGTCACAATACTTATGGCTATTCTCTCTTATTTTACAAGGTTTACCATGAAGAGGGGGAACGCCAGCAGCTGGAATTCTGGCTGGAAAAGGAGCAAATATTGGAGACCTATTCTGCGCAACTCCAAAAGTCCTGAAACTCCACGGAATATCTTAAAAGAAATAAAGAAAAATCGTCGCCAAAGATGAAGGCCAGGGGGCCCACACCCTGCTCACGAGGGTGGGGGGCGCGCCCCTCCCCCATGGGCGCGCCCCCCTACCTCGTGGGCCCCCTGGTGGCTCTCCGACGCCCATCTTCTCCTATGTGAAGTCTTTCAATGAGAAAAAAATCAGAAGCAACCTTTCGGGACGAGACTCCGCCGCCACGAGGCGGAACCTTGGCGGAACCAATCTAGGGCTCCGGCAGAGCTGTTCTGCCGGGGACACTTCCCTCCGGGAGGGGGAAATCATCACCATCATCATCACCAATGCTCCTCTCATCGGGAGAGGGCAATCTCCATCAACATCTTCACCAGCACCATCTCATCTCCAAACCCTAGTTCATCTCTTGTATCCAATTCTTGTCTCCAAGTCCGGGATTGGTGCTAGTAGGTTGCTAGTAGTGTTGATTACTCCTTGTAGTTGATGCTAGTTGGCTTATTTGGTGGAAGATCATATGTTCAGATCCTTTATGCACAATATTACCCCTCTGATTATGAACATGAATATGCTTTGTGAGTAGTTACGTTTGTTCCCGAGGACAAGGGAGAAGTCTTGCTATTAGTAGTCATGTGAATTTGGTATTCGTTTGATATTTTGATAAGATGTATGTTGTCTAACCTCTAGTGGTGTTACGTGAACGTCGACTACTACATAACACTTCACCATTATTTGGGCCTAGAGGAAAGCATTGGGAAGTAATAAGTAGATGATGGGTTGCTAGAGTGACAGAAGCTTAAACCCTAGTTTATGCGTTGCTTTCTAAGGGTCTGATTTAGATCCATATGTTTCATGCTATGGTTAGGCCTACCTTAATACTTTTGTTGTAGTTGTGGATGCTTGCAATAGAGGTTAATCATAAGTGGGATGCTTGTCCAAGTAAGGGCAGTACCCAAGAACCGGTCCACCGACATATCAAATTATCAAAGTACCGAACGCGAATCATATGAGCGTGATGAAAACTAGCTTGATGATATTCCCATGTGTCCTCGGGAGCGCTTTTCCTATTATAAGAGTTTGTTCCGGCTTGTCCTTTGCTACAAAAGGATTGGGCCACCTTGCTGCACCTTATTTACTTTTGCTACTTGTTGCTCGTTACAATTTATCTTATCACAAAACTATCTGTTACCACTTATTTCAGTACTTGCAGAGAATACCTTATTGAAAACCGCTTATCATTTCCTTCTGCTCCTCGTTGGGTTCGACACTCTTACTTATCGAAAGGACTATGATAGATCCCCTATACTTGTGGGTCATCAGGCACCATCGGTGGTGTCATCCCCGATGCCACTAGGGGTTGTGTAGTCAGGATCAGTGTCTTCCGCGGCGTCCTCATAGCGGTGAGGTTGTTCCTCCATCTCCTGGGATAGCTCCCAGAATTGCTTGCCGCCCGAACCGCCGGCCTCATCGTGGTTGGCCATGTTTCGCTCTAAATAGGAAAACAGTTTGGTCAAAAAGTTGGTTATTGTCAAGGAACATGATCATGGTCTCATCATTTAGGGGTTGTCGACACCGAGCTATCCTAAAAGTTAAGTTTTCATCATTTAGGGTTTATCGATGCCGAGGCACCCTAGGTTGGGCCTAATCACTTGGCACTAATCACTTGGCTCTATTGCCACATATGTTGGGTTTATCATCTAGGGTTTATCGATGCTGAGGAGAATTCTAAGTTGGGCCTAATCACTTGGCTCTATTGCCACCTATGGTTTAATGCAGCAAGAATAAAGGGGCAGTTGATCCTACTTAATTAAGTACTAAGATACCCCGGCCCATGCATTAGTAGCAAGTACCCCATATGTCCGATTTTAACAAAGTCATGCTAAAATTCACGGAAAATTTCAGCATGACCTTTGCTGAAAATAGGACATATGGAGTAACCGAATTTGCCGAAACGGAAGTTAATCGACATTTCGGCAAACTCAAGGGCCTCTCGGGGTACAACAACAGCATCACAAGTTGACAAAATTCCCAAGTAGTACAGCAGCAACATCACAAGTAGTACCAATGAACATATAGTCCAGCAAGTTGAAAAAGCTGAAGTTCTCAGCATGAAGAAACACACAACACAGCACCTACATTATGATGATACATTTGGAGATTGCACATACAGTTTTCACATAAGCATAATTGTTCTCAAGATTGCACATACAGTTTTTGACAGCACAACACCTATGACAGCACATACAGTTTTTCACATTTGTAGATTGCACATACAGTTTTCACATAGAGCAATGTTCTTTTCATTTCACCTTCCATTTTTTTGCAATTCAACTCACTTCCTTTTCTTATAGTTACTGCTCCCAAATGAAATGACACTTTGACATGGCTGCAATTTTCAGTGTCTACTTATCTGCAATTTTTTAGTGTCTGCTTAGGAGAAATAGGTTTCAAACTTCAGCTTGTTTTGTATAAGGAGACTAAAAAACTATCTAAGGAGTTCTTCAAGTTCAATTTACAGCCTGCATGACTGAAAATAGTTACACTAAGTTTCAAAATAGAAAAATACACTTCTTAGTTTTACAAACTGAAAATTACTCTAAAACTCAAACTTTAACTGACTTTTAGACTGAATTTTTAATGCGCACCCAACCGATTAGAGCAGCAATGCTTGTAACTAAAGAGCGGGATGTTTCATGACAATTTCCTAGAAAAACTATTTCAACATGGCCATTTGCATTTTCTTTTCCCTAATTAAATATTGGGTGTAGCAAGAACAGGATGGTTCTTGGGATATATGTTGCATATTTGGTGAATTTATTAATTAGATGCAATGTTAGTTCTGGTTGGCTGGAAGGCAGTTTACTTGTACCAAAATAAATCTATTGCCTATCAGGCTATCACCATTACATGAATCAGGCTCTAGATAAACGAAGGGGAATAACACACCTGGTACTGGTCCCTAAGATTGAAACTACCTATTGCTTCTACTTTTTCAAGTTTGTGTTGTTCCCTACCCTTCTACATCTAGCTACTGAAATACCAACAGTCCTAGGGGGAGACAAAAGCGCTCCAGCTTATATTTCTGTAGATATCTTTCTAAGGACCCTGGTTTCCAGTTTTCCAAACCTTCATCCCACAAACAAATCAAGACACAAAAATAATCAACTAAAAACATATAATAAGATAAGATAAGGCAACCCACAATAACTTGAAGTGACAGGATAGTCAGCCTTCAGAACTCTATGTTCTGGCAAAATTAACAGAAAGTATGGATACAATAATAACATACAGCAAAAATATAGAAGGTAGGGAAAAAATGCTTACCTGGAATCAAAGAATGTATGAAACTGATAATTTGACTTGCTAAAGCTAAATGCTTAGAAGTAGTTGATTTCAGACCAGATACCTGAAAAGGAACCAAAGGAAAATAAACCAAGCAGTCCAGACTTCTTGATATATAAAAAAGAAGTGTGGCAGGACATGCCCACATTAAATAGCTATTTAGCTTGATTAAGATTTGAGGAAACTACTGGTGCATTGAAGTACTATTGATGAACTATTTTCTTGGATGTACTAATCTACACTAACATCTGCACATTGTGCATAACAATTCACAGGCATATTTACTTGGTATACACGTACACGTATGTACGGGTTGGCTCATTGGCTCTACTTTTTTGTTTAGGATCAGGGCATACACTAGCACTACAATTCACAGACAAAAAAGTAGATGTACCATTGAAGTACACCTACAGAAAATATTTGAACCTACAGAAAATATTTGAACCTACACGGGTATGTACATTGTGCATAACAATTCACAGGCATATTTTCTTGGATGTACTACTCTACACTAAGTCTCTTTCTCCCACAAATTCACAGGCATATTTGAACCTACAGAACACCTATATTACTATCAATCATTCCAACATGAAGACAAATCCCACCGAGCAGAGAAGCCGCGGATTATCTACCACTTCCTCGGTAAAACCACAACCCGATGATAGACTCTCACGACGGACCTAATCTAAACCGCATCAGAGCAACCAAGAGCACCACGGTCCCGACAGAATCCGACGGGAGGACGCGCGGAGGGGCGGAGGTGGGGGACCATACCATTGGTGATGATAGCGCTGGTCTGGGGCGGGACCTTGAATTCCTCGGCGGCGAACTTGAGCACCGTGGTGAAGGGCGCCACCTCCGGCACGCTGAATGTGCGAGGCCACCGCACGACACATGCGGATTAGGATGAGATCTGGTCCGAGGAAGGGTAGGGGGAGGAGGAAGAGAGAGGGATCTGTAATGACACTTTGAAGGGGAGCTTGGGGTCGGAGATGGAGGCGGTGGGGGCACGTGGGCGGCTGCGGTGCAGTGGGTCGGGGCAGCGGCGGCAGCGGCGCGGTGGAGGGAGGGACAAGGGAAGGAGCGACGCGGTGGATCGAGGGAGAGGGAACTAGCGAGGGGGAGAGGGAAGGGGGGATCAGGCGAAGGGGTATCCAGCTAGACACTATAGCAATGGCGCACCACCCTCTGGTGCGCCATTAGTAGTTTTTTTTCTTATAGCAATGGCGCACCCACCCCTGGTGCGCCATAAGTAACTTTTTTTTTCTGACAGCAATGGCGCACCCACCTAGGCTGCGCCATTAGTAACTTTTTTTTCATTATTTCTTGTTGCATCTAATAATTTGTTTTTTTATCAAATTTGTTATTTTCATGAGGACTAACAGAAGATATCATCAAATATCATCAATTTTTTTTTGAAAATATCATCATTTTTTGTTAATTGAAAATATCATCAAATTTGTTATTTGAAAATATCATCAAAAAGTGGGGGAGGGTGCAGGGTGTCGGCGGCGGCGGTGGAGCGGGGGAGGGTGCAGGGTGTCGGCGGCGGCGGCGGAGCGGGGAGGGTGCGGAGGGTGCTCGGCGGCGAGGGGGATCTGGCGAGGGGGATCGGATAGCTATCGAGAGGGAGGGGCACCGAGATCGAGTGTCCTCATGAATATTCAATATTTTTTCATATTGAATATGAAAAAATATCATCAAATTTGAAAAAATATTCATGAATTCAAAAAGTGCCCATGAAATTTAAAAATATTCATGATATCAAAAAGTGCCCGAGAAATGAAGACTACGATTTAAATACAATCGATATTAGCTAGCTATCTGTTCACAATCTTCTTGCCCTTCTTTTTTGCAAATGGGGTTCTTCTGTGGAACGGACGTCCTTTAGGTAGGGTGGTCCTACTTCTTCTTGTGGTGTGTGTTGCTACTTCATCGTCGTCGTCATGTTCGATCTTCGGGTCGCCGTACTTGTCAAAGTCTTGCTCATTGGCTACTCCATCCATTCCTATGATCTTCCTTTTGCCTCTCCTCACGACAACACGACTGGGCTTTGGCGGGTCGGTAATGAAGAAGCATTGGTCCACTTGGGAAGCCAGTACCCATGGCTCATTTTTCGCGGTGACGTTTGCGCCCGTGGTCTTGGATTTGGCTTCGGGTATAACCATGGTGGTGAAATATCGGTCTTCTTTTAGGACGCTCTTGGACCATCTGACAGGAACATCGGGACCTTCTCTCCAGCGTGGCTCAGCTCCCAGATCTCCTCGATCCTTCTGTAGTATCTGTCCTTGTCGTTGCCGGTGTAGGATTCCATCGTTACCCCGGAGTTCTGATAACCATCGCTCTTCATGTCCTTGTTCTCGGTGTAGAATGTGTAGCCAGTGATATCGTACGCCTCATAGGTCATCAGGTTGTGCTCGGCGCCCTATGACAAGGCGAATATGAGTTGTTCTTCCGCGGAAGAATCCTCATGTAAAGGGTACGACAGAAGCTTATGCTTGAACCAACGCGTGAAACCTGAGTTGTGCTCTTTGATTATATCTCCATCCGTCCTCTGTTGGCCTCGGTTATTGTGCGTCTTTTCAATAAAGGTTTTGTGCTCTACCACCCAAGGATCGACCACGTCTATGTGTTGTAGCGCGACTAGGTTTGCTCTTTCAAAGTCGGCGAGTCGACCCTCGAAGTCGACATGCATTTCGCGGCGACCCTCACGGTGACCCCATCCAGCGAACCTGCCGAGGTGCCTGTTGACGGGCAGACCAACGGGGTTCTCGATGCCTAGATAATTCGTGCAGTAGGAGATGCACTCTTCGGTCAGAAAGCCCCTCGCTATACTTCCCTCTGGACGTGACATGTTGCGAACGTATCCTTTGATGACACCATTCATCCTTTCGAATGGCATCATGCTGTGCAGGAACGTCGGCCTGAGTTGGATGATATCCTCCACGATATGGACCAGCAAATGCACCATAACGTCGAAGAATGCAGGCGGGAAATACATTTCAAGTTCGCATAATATCAACACGATCTCTTCCTGTAGCCTTCTGAGTTGCCTCACGCCAATCGACTTCCGAGAGATGACGTCGAAAAAGTTGCATAGGAAAAATAGCATTTCACGGACGTGCGCGTCCATGATCCCACGGATTGCAACTGGAAGTATCTGCATCATCAGCACGTGACAGTCGTGAGACTTCATCCCGCTGAACTTCTGCTTCGCTGGGTCTAGGTATCTGCTTATCTTCCCCGCGTAACCGTAAGGAATTTTTACTCCTAGGAGGCAGGTGAAAAACTGCTCGATCTCCTCCTGACTTAGAGTGAAGCACATGGGAGGGTAGTCATTTCTGGTCTTCTTGCCCTTTTTGCCTTTGCGACGACTTTCTGTGTCCTGCTTCGCCTCATCATCATCATCATCATCATCATCATCATCATCATCATTAGCGTGAAGCTCCTGCCTGATGCCCATTGATTTCAAGTCTGCCCTTGCTTTCGGCCCATCTTTGGTCCTCTCTGGCATGTTGAGCAGGGTACCAAGCAGACTCTCGCACACATTCTTCGTGATATGCATGACATCAAGGCTGTGAGGCACACGGTGGATCTTCCACGATGGCAAGTCCCAGAAAACAGACCTCGTTTTCCATACCTTCAGCAGCGGCTCTGGCGCCTTTCGCTTCTTTCCCGGCTCTGGCGCCTTTTGCTTCTTTCCCGGCATTGGGCAGTCTTTCCAATTTTTCAACAGCTCGTCTGTTTCCTCGCCGCTCCTTGTACACGGGCGTTTTCGGGGTTCGGTTTCACCATCGAACAGATCCTTGCGTTTCCTCCACGGGTCATCGTCGTGAAGCCACCTTCGATGTCCCATGAACACGGTTTTCAAAGACCCGGGATCTCTATCTAGCTGGCGATACGTTGTGTCATCCATGCACCTTACGCATCCAGAAAATCCGTGGACTACCTGCCCCGCGAGATATCCGTAACTGAGATATCCGTGGACTACCTCCACGTGCTCGTCCTGATAAATGATGCAATTGTTCATGCACACATGGTATTTCACGTGCGGTAAATCCAGAGGACACGCGATTTTCTTCGCCTCCTCGAAACTGGTCGGGCACTTGTTCCCCTTGGGAAGACGTTTGTGCCAGAATGACATGTTCTCGTCCAAGCATGCGTCGGTCATTTTGTGTTTTACCTTCATCTCCAGAGCCATGAGCGTTACTTTCAGGCGGGTATCCTTGGGCCTACATCCTTCATACAATGGAGTAACCGCGTCTATCTCCAGTTGATCCATCTTGGCTTTCTCTCGGGCGGCAGCTCTTGCGTTATCCGTCTGCTTGAGAAGAAACTCTTGAATATGAGGGTCCTGTACCCAGCCTCCATCGTCGTCTGCTCTGGCATCTTCATCTTCATGATCATGCCCTTCATCTTGATCTTCCTCATACACATGTACGACATCTTCTACATGATGACTGTGTACAGCATCACCGTCGTGATCATGTCCTGGAGATTCTTCGTCTTCTCGCCCGCCCTCGCCGCGGTGGTTGTCTTGTTGCCCTTCCTCATTTCTTGCCTGGCCCCCATGGACGACTGCATAGTCATCTTCATCACCTTGCCACCGATAGCCATCCATGAAACCACGCAAGAGCAGGTGGTCCCGCACCTGCCCGGAATCCGGGTCCGCAATAAGGCTCTTCAGCTTGCATCTTCGACACGGACATCTTATCTCCGTCTCGTTCTTTTGAAGCATCTCGGCCTTCGCGGAGCTCAAAAATCTATTCATGATGCCTTCGGTCATCGTGCGGACCATGGTCGCCTGCGGGGTAGAGCAAACCGATATTTTAGAACCAAGAAAAAATTTGGCATGACCTTCCCTAAAAATAGGACCAAAAAGAATGCATAGTGCCAAAATTCTCGCCGAAACGGAAATGAATCAATATTCCGGCAAAATATTGGCAACTATCGCATTTCAAATACCGGTACCTGCATACACAAACATATATGCAACACCACAATCATATGCAACATCACAAACATACATAGATCTAGCTAGGCCACAAAAAGTGCATGTGCACGTTGTTGGAGCGAGCTAGGGAGAAAAAAAGTAGATCTACAACATGAAGATAGCTTTCCCCTTACTTACCTATCAAAAAAAGGTAATTTCACCACATAATTTTGATGAATCTATGGTGCAAATGAGGTGAGGAGGAGGAGGCAGCCGAAAGCTTGGAGAAGGAGGTGGAGGGAATGAAGTGGGGAAAGTGAGTGGGTAGGTGTGGCTGTCCAAAATATCTTGTTGGGGTCCCAGGTTACTAATGGCGCACCACCTGCAAATACGCCATTAGTATGCCTGGTTACTAATGGCGCACTTGCAGATGGTGCGCCATTAGTAGTTTTGCAAAAAAGTAAAAAAATAAATATATATACTAATGGCGCATCGTGTAATGGCGCACTGTGAAACGGTGCGCCATTAGTAGTTTTGCAAAAAAAAGCATAAAAAAAATACAGTAATGGCGCACTGTCTGCCTGGTGCGCCATTACTAGTTTAAACTAGTAATGGCGCACTTCGACCGGATGCGCCATTAGTATGTATGGAAAAATGGAAAAAAAATTACTAGTGGCACACCGTGTGTCTGGTGCGCCATTAGTGTCTTCCACACTAATGGCGCATCACCAACTGGTGCGCCATTAGTATATAGTAGTGGCACACTACTTCCCTGGTGCGCCATTAGTGTCAATCCTATCTATAGCCCTTTTCCTAGTAGTGAAACAGGCATAACGATCATTTAAAGAGACCACCTAGAAATTCCCTTATACGTCAATCCTTCTTGGCATCTTGGTGTATCCGTCCCTTGATAGGTCCGACAATCATGCCACTAGGAAAGGTCTCGAAAAAAGAAATCTGGAAAGAAATAGAAAACATGAAAGTATGTGGGTCCAGGATAGGTCGAGCCGCATTGTAGACCACGATCTAGCTATGCCTCCGTCTATGCCCATGTTATCTTGAGTGCATAGTTATGTACGCACGGTACGGATGCCGCCGTTTGTTCGGGACTGGGATGGAGGCTGAATTGCTAGTCAATCTCTTGACGAGCTGGATTGTCCTGCTGCACAGTAGTTCAGACTCGTTTGACAGTGTCTGGGAGCTTGGCTGCCAAATTAACATTCTGCCTAAAAAGGCCGCTCTGTACTTCTGCTGCGAGGGCAGCGGTGTGCTCCTCGATACGGAGGGAGCGTTCCATGATTCCGTTGACTGTTATGACACCACGTGGTTCGGGCATCTTGAGCTTGAGATAAGCATAGTGTGGCACTGCATTGAATCGAGCGAATGCGGTTTGTCCGAGCAATGCGTGATAGCCACTGCGAAGGGGACGATATTGAAGATCAACTCTTCACTTCGGAAGTTGTCCGGGGATCTGAAGACCACCTCCAGTGCGATCGAGCACATACAGCGGGCCTCTACACCTGGTATGACACCTTTAAAGGTAGTTTTCGTGGGCTTGATCATCGAGGGATCGATACCCATTTTGCGCACTGTATCCTGATAAAGCAGGTTCAGGCTGCTGCCAGCGTCCATGAGGACTCATGTCAGATTGAACCCATCAATGATTGGGTCGAGGACCAGTACGGCTGAACTGCCATGACAGATACTGCTCGGATGGTCCCTACGATCAAAGGTGATCGGGCAGGACGACCATGGTTTGAACTTTGGGGCGACTTGCTCTATCGCGTAGATGTCCCTGAGCACGCACTTGTGCTCCCTCTTGGGGATGTGGGTAGCGTATATCATGTTCACCGTTTTAAGTTAGGGGGGAACTTCTTCTGTCCCCCTGTGTTCGGTGGCCGGGGCTCCTCGTCATCGTCCTTGCTTTGCGACCCCTTCTCCTTGTTCTCGGCATTTAACTTGCCGGCCTGTTTAAAAACCCAACACTCTCTGTTGGTATAATTGGCTGGTTTATCAGGAGTGCCGTGGATTTGACATGGACGATCGAGTATGCGGTCCAAACTAGCTAGACGGGCCCGGATTGTTCCTTTTGTATGGCTTCTTCCGCTGACCGAACTTAGAGCCACTAAATCTGGCATTGACCGCCGTGTCTTTGGTGTTGTCACCATTGCTTCGACGCTTGTGTCTGTTGCGTCGGGGCTTGCTGTTGCTGTTTCTGGCTTCAGAAGTGCCAGATTCGCTTGCATTGTTATTTCTACGGGCTAGCCAACTATCCTCCTAGCGCAAAAGCGGGTCATAAGCGTCGTGAGGGCTGCCATGGACTTTGGCTTTTCTTGGCCGAGGTGTCGGGCGAGCCATTCATCATGGATGCTATGTTTAAAGGCCACTAGGGCTTCTATATCCGGACAGTCGATGATCTGGTTCTTTTTAGTTAAGAACCTAGTCCAGAATTTCCACGCTGACTCTCCGGGCTGTTGAACTATGTGACTTAAGTCATCGACATCCGGAGGTCGGACATATGTACCTTGGAAGTTGTCGAGGAAGGCATCTTCCAAGTCTTCCCAGCTGCCAATGGAGTTTTCGGGCAGACTGTTCAACCAGTGCCGAGCTGGTCCCTTGAGTTTTAGCGGGAGGTATTTGATGGCATGAAGATCATCACCGCGGGCCATATAAATATGGAGAAGAAAGTCCTCAACCCATACCGCGGGGTCTGTTGTCCCATCATATGATTTGATGTTCACGGGTTTAAGCCCTTCCGGGAATTCATGTTCCATTACTTCATCAGTGAAGCAAAGGGGGTGTGCGGCGCCTCTATATCGGGCCAAATCGTGACATAGCTCGAATGGAGTTCGTCTGCGTTTTTTGGCCCGGACGTGGTTATATTTGTCATGTCCGGCTGGGTGGCCATCATCGCGCATCGGGGCACGCCCCCGCGATCCGTAGATCGATCTGGTCTGCCCTACTCTGTTTTCCAGGTCATGCCGTAGGTCATATGTGTATCCCCGAGCTCTTGTATTTCTGTTTTTATGGCGAGGCAGTGCGGGCTGGTGTTCGACTTGAGTTGCCGCTTTGTCCTGGCCACGTGGTGGTCGGTCTGCCGCATTATGTGCTGGTAGGACGTTCTCCAGCGCCTCGTCACTGACTTGGGGTATCAATTTGCGCTTCGGGTAACTTTTGGTTGGGCGCTAAGGGCCGTATTCTTCTGCTTCTAGGACATTAGTCCATCTATCATTGAGCAGATCTTGATCAGCTTGAAGCTGTTGCTTTTTCTTTTTCAGGATCCTTGCAGTGGCTATTAGCCGGCGCTTAAAGCGTTCCTGATCGATGGGCTCTTCAGGCACGATAAAGTCTTCGTTGCCGAGGCTCACCTCATCCTCGAAGAGCGGAAGGTAGTTTCTATCCTCCGAGTCTTCACTCATGGCATGTTCATCAGGGCTCACTCGCCCATCTTCCCGTTCATCCTGTTTAGAGGTTGGCTCAATGGGGTCTTCATTGTCTTCGGCATCGTCCGGAGTATTATTTTCTCCTGTGACGGTATTGTTGCTTTTTCCACGGCGTGGTTTAGAGTGGCACCGCTGACATTGGCGCTTTGGCTGTATCTCAGGAGGTTTATCCTCGACTAGATCCTTCTCATCGTCGCCGTTGTTCTCTTTGGGTGTATCCACCATGTATACGCCATACGAGGAGGTGGCTGTCCAGCGCCCTGTAAGCGGTGGTTTCTGTGCCTGCTCCTCTTTGGCATTGTCGTCCATACCGTCGATGTCTTTGGGGTCGTAATCAAGCATGTCGGTTAAGTCTTCGACAGTGGCTATGAAGTGGGTGGTGGGTGGGAAGCGAAATTCTCCGTCATCGGCTTTCAATTCAAGCCGGATATAGTTCGCCTGAGATTCTCATAATAAGGAGAGGGCTCTTAATGAGTTTAGCATATCGCCAAAAGGCGAGTGCCGAAAGATGTCTGCGGAGCTGAACTCAATGATGGTGCCCGATCAGGTTCGATGGGCGCGAATGCACGCGGTTCGGAACCTATGGACGGACACGAATCCGAGGTTCCGGAGACACAGGTTCCACTCGAGGTTGGATCTGTGTGCGGCTCTAACGCCGCTGAGTCTGCGGCTTCCATGGTGGGGTTGAGATTTCCGTCTTCTGACGGCGCAATCTGCTCCGGATCTAGGGCCAGAGCAGTCACAGGTGATGTCTCCTGGTGTCGGGGGTTGGGTGCGACATATGCCAAAGGATGGCTTATCATGGTGGGGGCGAGTAGAACGTCGCCGGTGCCTGGAAACGGGATGAGGCGCAGACATGCACGCCGGCGAATCTTACCCAGCTTCGGGGCTCTCCGGGGAGATAACACCCCTACTGCTGCTCTGCAGGGTCTCCGCATGGTCACTATGGCGAAAAGGTTACAAGGGTGCTCCTAGAGCTGTATCGGGAGGCAGGAGGGAGCTTGGCTGGCTCTCTCCTCCCCTGTCTATGTGTCTAACTCTATCCAAGGCCGAACCCTTTGCATGGGTGCCCCGGGGGGTTTATATAGGCCTACCCCCCGGGGGTACAATAGTAATCTGACTGGGCGTGGCCCCCAGCCATTAGACTCTCAAGCCGCCGTCCTTCCTGCCGGCTTTTGGGGCCCGCCGACTGGTGGGTCCCTCAGACAGGTCGACACTGTGCAGCACTCCTGATGACGCAGGCTTGGTCATGGGGTCGTGGCAACAGTGTCGCCGTCTGTCAGGCGATCACTGGCGCCACTCCCCATCCAATTTGATTTATAGCTTGTGGGGCCCTGCCGGGGAGGCGGCCGACTCCCTCAGGGCCGTCTTCTGGCGCTCTGCCGTCTCTGATTCACCCACTGACGGGTGGCCCGGCGATCTCTGGGCCGTACAGGCCGGCGTCGTGGGCACAGTGCATCACACACTGTGGCTGAGGTCAGGGGAGGCATGGCAACAGTGCCGCGCCTCGCCGGAGATCTCCCGGTGATACGGCTCACTGTAGCCATGTCAACCCCTCATAGGCGAGAGGGGATGGCCACGTTGGGGCCGTACTCTGCATTGGTCTCCGTGAAAGGTCGCGGGCCGACTCCCATAGTCGGTGCTCCTGGAGGTCGCAAGCCCGGAGTCGGCTTGCTTTAAAGTCGTCGTCTGGGACTCGGCTTCTCTGAAGGTCGCCAGCTGGGACTCGGCCTCTCCGAAGGTCACCAGCTGGGACTCGGCCAGAGGGGCGCGGCCTGCCCCGATGTCTACCCGTGGCCCATTACTCCGACAGTAGTCCCTGAAGCTGGTGAAGCCCTGCGGGTGCCGCCTCATGGGGCTTCAACAGTTTCAATCTTCCCAGCGCCGATTCTGAGACTCGGCCACTGTTTCTTTGAGCCGACTCGCTGAAGTCAGACTCGTTCGTCGAGGGGCCATTATTCGCAAGTCGCGGCGGGAAAACAGGCGGCGTATCGGATACGCTTCCGTGCCATCATCGAGACGGTCCTATCGCGCGGCGCCACGTGGGGACGACAGTCTGTCCACCCACGCGCGCGACGGGACGGGCCGCCAGGTGGGGCCCGCCACCACCGCGCCTTGGCTTCCGAGCGGATCCGCTGCGGCTGCGGACGGTTGGCATCACCACGTTGTTACTGCGCGCAGTAACTTCGTGGGGTAAATCATGGGCGGCGTGGGGCCTCAGGCGCAGTTAATCCCACGTCCGCCCCCTCGGCTCCTCAGCCCGTAGGGCTATAAATAGGCGGGGAGGAGCGGGGCGGCACTGCACGCACACCCTCTCCCCCACTCTCCTGCCTCCTCTTCTTCCTCCGCCGCGAGCCAAAGCATCCTTCCTCGTCGGCGATGAGCTCTTCCTCCGCCGCGCCCCCCACCTCGCGCTCCGGCGTGTGGGATGGCTCGGACGTGGAGGCGGAGCACATCGAGTTTCTCCGTCGGACCCGCCGCCTCCCCAGCGCAGACCCGGTGCACGCTCGTCCCGTGCCGGCGGGAGAGATCCGGCCCGCGCCGGAGGAGGGCGAGCGGGTCGTCTTCCGCTCGCACCTAATGCGCGGGCTGGTGCTTCCGGCGAGCGGATTCTTCTGCTCGTTCCTGGAGTTCCACAAGCTTCAGCCGGACCACCTCACCCCGAACGCGGTGGTGCTACTTTCCGCCTTCGCCACTCTGTGCGAAGGCTACCTCGGCGTTCTCCCCACTCTCGAGCTATGGGGAGAGTTCTTCTCTTCGAAGCTCGGTACTCAGGCCGCTGGCACGCCGGCTCAGTGCGGCACCTACATCGCGGTGCGGCGCTCGACGGCCGACAACCCTTTCCCTCCCATCTCCTTGGTGAAGTCGGTGAAGATGTGGCAGAAATCTTACTTATACGTGAAGAACATCTCCACCAACAGTGACTGGGTCAATCTGCTGCCCTTCGACCCCGAGCCTCTGACTGGCAGGCTTGCCAGTTGGTCCCACCGGTCCAAGTCACTGTCCCCCTCCGGAGCCGGCTCCGTGGCGCGACTCCGAGTTCTGCTGCAGTCGGAGGGCCTCGTCGGCTCCGACCTTCTGGCCGCCTTCGTGGCGCGCCGAGTCCTCCCCCTTCAGGGGCGGCCTCACCTCATCTGTCAGATGAGCGGCCGCCACGATCCGAGCCGGCTGAGCACCAAGGAAATGCCCCGCGCGGAGGTGGCGAACTTGGTGAACCACATCGCGCACTGGGAGTTCACGGAGAACTGGCAGTTCGGCAAGGAGCCGTACTCACGCGACATCCCCCCTCCAATGGTAAGTCACATCCTTCTGTAGCTTAATCTTCTTTGCAGCCGACTCTGGACTCTAATCGTTGTTGGTTTCTTCTGGGCAGAGTCCCCTCACGGCGCCCGCAGCCGGCGCCACGAGAGAGCCCCGCGACTACGTCCAAGATCGCGAGGATAGTGACGTCGACGACCCCGACTTGGGGGCGGCGGCGCTGGAGGCCGACACCGAAGGTGGCGGAGAGGGGGCGGACGGTGGCCTCAGACCGTCGACCACCTTCGCCAGTCGAGGGCCGGCCCCTCCGGCCAAGTCGGTGCAAAGAGGCGTCACGCCGGGCCGAGCGCGCCCGGCGGCAAACAGAAGAAGTTCAAGGGGGCGGCCGCCGCGACCAAGCGGGAGGAGGCGGCCGCGAAGGCCAACCCTTTCCGAAAGGAAGTGAGAAGGCCGCCACTAGTTTCCGTGTGAGTCTTCTTTACTCTTTCATTTTCTTTGTTGGATCTTTATTCGAGTCTTCTTTGATTTTTCCCTCCGGTCTTCTCCAGAGCTCCCCTCTCCCTTGAGAGAGCCGCCGTCCCCTCCGTCATTGGGTCGGTAGAGATATCCGCCAACACTCGGCGGATTGATCCCGCCGCCGACCTTTGGGAGGCGACGGAACGGAACACGAGGGAGAAGCGCGATGAAGAGGAGGCCGACCGCCTGGAGAAGGCGGAGGCTGAGAAGGCGGCCGCCAACGCCCAGCAGCGACTGGAGGAGGCCGAGACTGCCGCCGCGGTGAAACGGCATGCTGAGGAGGTCGCGCGTCGCCGATCGGCGATGCTTGTCCCTCAATTGTCATCGGCGCCACCGGCTCTAGAGTTCACGGGGCAGACCGGAGAGGTCGGCGCCGAGAACCCTCTCGCGGAGGAGGGCTCCGACGTCTCAGGCTCAGATACCCACGCGCCGCCTCCGCCGCCTCTGTCTAGGAGGCCGCATGGCAAGCAGCCGGTGGACCCGCAGGAGCCTCCGACCACGGACGATGCCGAGGCGCGACTGCTTCTTCAGGTTGCCGTGCCAGCGCGCCGCCAGCTTGAGAGGACGAGCTCGGCGCCGCGAGCTCGGGAGACTGGCGCCGCAAGTCGGCGAATCTGGACGTCGAGGCCTCCAGTGCCGCGCCCACCGGCTGGCTACGCGGAGGCGGCACCGGCCCGCTGAATCAGGCCCTCCTGGACGTCCAGTCCAAACTGCGCGAGGAGAGCGACGCCCTCCAAGTCTGCACCAGAGCGCATCTGGCTGTGCGGACATCCGTCCGGGTATGTTTCCTTTCTCTTTTTTAAGTTTCTGTCTTCCTCTGTGGGGGCGCGCCAGCGCACCCACTGGGTGTAGTCCCCGAGTTCCGGGTCGGCTGCTGAGCAAGCGGCTCGGAACTCCTTCTGATGAGCTCCGAGGACTAACTTTCGCTTTTGCCGGCTTTTGCAGGAATATCATAATCTCCGCGCCGCTGCCTTCAACCGCAACGTCGAGGAGCTGAAGAAGCGTACCGCCGACCTGACGGAAAGCCGAGGTGAGTTATTTCTTCCTTCTTCGCGGGGGCGCGCTGGCGCACCCGCGGGCTGTAGTCCCCGAGATTCGGGCCGACTGCTGAGCAGTCGGGCCGGATCTCCCCGGCGATCTATCTTCCTTCTTCTCCGTGGGGGCGCGCTGGCGCGCCCGCGGGCTGTAGTCTCCGAGAATCGGGCCGACTGCTGAGCAGTCGGGCCGGATCTCCCCGGCGATCTATCTTCCTTCTTCTCCGCGGGGGCGCGCTGGCGCACCCGCGGGCTGTAGTCCCCGAGATTCGGGCCGACTGCTGAGCAGTTGGGCCAAATCTCCCCGGTGATCTATCTTCCTTCTTCTCCGCGGGGGCGCGCTGGCGCGCCCGCGGGCTGTAGTCCCCGAGATTCGGGCCGACTGCTGAGCAGTCGGGCCGGATCTCCCCGGCGATCTACCTTACTGATGACTTTCTTGTCTTCTTCTTCGATCTTCAGGTGCCAACGCCGCCCTCCAGGAGCAGCTGGGCGAGGCCAACACCGCTCGTCGCGCCAAGGAGGAGGAGTGCGACAAGCTCGCCCAAGAGCGCGATCTGCTGGCGACACAGCTGGCCAAGCAGAAGGAGCTGCTCCGGAAGGCGCGGGACGACGCCAAGTCGCGGGAGGATGCCCTCATGGCCGAGTTCGAGGTCGAACGCTCCGCCTGGACTGATCGGGAGGCGATGCTGACCTCCGGCTACCACGAGCTCGAGGACATCGTCGACGGTAAGCCTTTTCTGCTTCTTTGGTCTTTCGACTCTGTGTCGAGCTGATTTCTGATTTTCTGACTATCTTCTTTTCTGCCTTGGCAGATTTCTTTCCCGGCCATTCACAAGCCGTCCCTCTGGCCATCGAGGCGGCTCGGGAGGCGCGAAGGGCGGAAGGTGAGGTGATTGCCGCTAACGCCCCCCGAACCATCGATGAGCAGCTTCTGAGCATCGGGGCTCGTCTTCGTCCTGCTCACCGTCTGCTGCGCCATCTTCAGCGTGCCGGTGCCCAAGTGGTTGCCGCCCTGTGGCCGGACGTGCCGGCTCTTTGCACCGCCAGTCGGACCGCCGACTGGCTGGAGGTCACTGTCGGCCGCTTTGAGGCATGGAAGGGCTCCTCGGCCCGGGCCGAAGCATGCCGAGCCCTGGAGTTCGTCAAGGGGTGGTATCCGGGGCTGGACCTGGACCGTCTGGCCACATTCCGGTCAGAGGCCCAGGCCGAGCTGGAGGCCGTAGAAGGCGCCCTTGTCGAGCGCGCGGCGGCCATCGCCGAGTACACGGACACCAGTGTCTTTGTGCCCGAGCAGACTGAAGGCGGCGAGGAGGCACCGCCGGACTGGTTCGGGATGAACCCGGAGTACGAGGAAGACTCGGCGGAGGTGATTGACTCTAGCGCCGAGGAGGAGGACGAGTAGGAGGACAGAGGCGAGGAGGAGGCGCCAGAAGACGAAGCAGGCGGCCAGCCTCAGCCCGATCGCGCCTCCAGCAACGAGCCACGCAAGGACAAGGCGACTACCGCCGGAGGCGACCAAGCTGAGACTGCCCAGCCGACTGCCCTGGCATCCGACACCGCCGTCACCTCCGATCCTCCGGCTCCGGAGGCCGCCTCCTAGACTGCTTCTGTTTTCCTGTCTTTATTAATCCTTTTTCAAGACTTGTTAGATTCGAACAATTCCACCCGCGGGCTGTATGCCCGCGGGCTGTATCCTGAATTCTTATTCGGAGACTTGGCCGACGGCCTTATGTAAATATTTATCTAATTTCCGCCTTTCCTTGCTTTTTGATCCTTAGACTTTTTCCTTTGCCGCCTTCCTTTAGTTGCCGCCTTGCCGGTTGGGCAGCCTCTCTGCGGACTGTCGCCGGGTCAAGTGCTTGGCTACTTCAGGAAGGCAAGTACTTAGCCGTTTAGAGTTTTTTCAGCAAATCGGCTAGAAACCGACAGGCCGACTATTCGAGAGTCGGCTGTCCTTGATAAAAGTCGAGACAGCGAGCCGACTGCTCATGAGTCGGCTCGGTGTGGGGAGGCTGGTAGCCGGCTTGGGCTATGCGTAAGCTTTTAGGTCCTTAGCCATTTTTCACGCGTACGCTCGTTCTTATTTGTCCCCTGCCTGCCGACAGTCGCTCTGCGAGCTGCGGCTTTTGACAGGAGATGGCTTGAGCGCAACGCATTACTTTTCTGACCGTAGGAAGCATTTCATAGCGCAAGACGGCGAGTCCCCGGGTCGACTAGTCGGACCCGGTGCCAGACAGTATGATAAAAAAAAGAGCAGCATATTCGAAAGCGTAGTTCTTATCATACAGATAATCAAAAAGGCAGTCCCCAAGCTCGTCCCGGGGGGCCTAAGGTCTTAGTACTTTAATACAAAGAGGGTAGTGCGATACATACTGCATCAACCGTAAAATCTCCGAAGAAGATTCGTGTTCCACGGGCGCTCTGTTTCTTTGCCGGAGTCGTCCCTCTTGCGCGCTCGAGGCTTCTGAGCGTCGATCAGATAGTAGGCGTCGTTCCCTATTACCTTGCTGATGATGAGGGGACCTTCCCAAGGCGCCGACAACTTGTGCTGGCCAGTTGTCCTCTGAATCAGCCGGAGCACAAGGTCGCCCTCTTGGAACGATCTTGGCTTGACCTTGTGGTTGTAGTATCGGTGCAGACTCTGCTGGTAGATGCTGGACCGACTGAGTGCCAACAGTCGGCCCTCTTCCAACAGATCGACGCCGTCTTGGGGTGCTTCTTCGGCTTCCTCTTCGGTGTACATGGAGACTCACGGAGAGTCGAACTCTATATCCGTTGGGATGACGGCTTCGGCACCGTAGACGAGGAAGAAAGGCGTGAAGCCAGTTGACTTGTTTGGGGTCGTGCAGACTCCAGAGGACGGTAGGCAGCTTTTCGACCCAACAGCCGGCCGAACGCTCGAGTGGTTCGACCAATCAAGGCTTGATGCCGGATAGGATGAGGCCATTGGTTCGTTCCACCTGGCCGTTTGACTGCAGATGGGCAACGGACGCTAAGTCCAGTCGGATGCCCTGCGTCGCGCAGAAACGAGCCAAGGCGCCCTTGGCGAAGTTGGTGCCGTTGTCGGTGATGATGATGTGCGGTAATGCCGTACCGCACCGTGATGTCGGCAATGAAAGTCACTGCAGTAGGCCCGTTCAATTTCTTGATGGGCTTTGCTTCCACCCACTTGGTGAATTTGTCCACCGTGACAAGCAAATGAGTTAGGCTGCCTCGGGCCGTCTTGAATGGTCCCACCATGTCCAGGCCCCAAACTGCGAAGGGCCAGGCAATGGGGATTGTCTTCAGCGCGGAAGCCGGCTGAAGGGGCTTGGAGCGGAACATCTGGCACCCCTTGCATTTTTGGACTAGTTCTTTAGCTTCTTCCAGGGCGGTCGGCCAAAAGAAACCGTGCCGAAAGGCTTTGGCCATGAGTGCCCTCGAGGCCGCATGGTGGCCGCACTCGCCCTGATGGATGTCTTTGAGGATCGCTTGGCCTTGCTCTGACTCTACGCAGCGCTGGTAGACACCAGTGACACTGCGCCTGACTAGCTCTCTGTTGACTATGGTGTATGCTGTCGCTCGGCGCTGCACTTGCCGAGCCAAGATCTCGTCTGTTGGTAATTCTTTGTTCACGTTGAGGATGGGCGGTGCCCATGAAGGTGCTGCTATCTCTTCAACTGCTACCACAGCGACTTGGACAAGGGCGGCTGGGCTGGGGTCTGCCGCCGTTTGCTGGATTGAGGGAATCTCTAGGATGACTGGGGCAGCTCCCGGGCCGACTGGCGCAGTCCCCGGGCCGGACTCGGAAGTCCCCGGGCCGACTGGCGCAGTCCCCGGGCTGGTTTGAACTGTGGCTTTCTTGAGGTCGCCTGCCGGGGCCTTGGAGTCGGATCCAACTATTTCTGGCGGAGCCGGCACGAAGATGGAGTCTGACTCTGGTGAAGGCTTGATAGACGGCTTGAGGAGGCGCTGAAGGGCGACGCCAGAAGGCATCGCTTGGCGAGTGGAGCCGACTCCTGCCAAGGCATCTGCTTGATCGTTGTCGTTTCTTGGCACGTGAAGGAATTCGCACCCCTCGAAATATCCGCTGAGTTGCGGCACCAGGAAGCGGTAGCTCGCCATGTTTGCGTCTTTGGCGTCCCAGTCGTCGGATGATTGCTGAACTACCAAGTCGGAGTCTCCATAGCACAGGATCCGGCGAATGCCGAGTTCTTTGGCAAGCCGGAGCCCATGGATGAGCGCTTCATATTCGGCGACGTTGTTGGAGGCGGCGAAGTGGATTTGCAGCACGTATTTGAGCTTGTCGCCCTTAGGGGAGGTGAGGACGACACAGGCTCCAAGGCCGGTGCGCATCTTGGAGCCGTCGAAGTGCATTCGCCAATGAGTGGAGTCGGGCGCTGGCGGCAGGTACTGGGTCTCGGCCCAGTCGACGAGGAAGTCGGCCAGCGCCTGCGAGTTGATGGTGGTGCGGGGCTGGTAGTAGATGGTGTAAGGGGCTAGATCTATGGCCCATTTGGCCACTTGGCCGGAGGCGTCTCGGCTTCCAATGATCTCGGCGAGTGGAGCAGTGCAAACCATAGTGATTGGATGCTCTTGAAAGTAGGGCTTCAGCTTCTTGGCGGCGAAATGCACGCCGTAACACATCTTCTGATAGTGAGGGTAGTTTTGCTTGGAGGTCGACAGTACCTCGCTCAGGTAATATACCGGTCTTTGGACAGGGAGCGCCTTGCCTTCCTCCTTGCGCTCGACTACAATGACTGTGCTGACTACTCGGCTGGTAGCGGCGATGTACAAGAGCATGGGCTCTTTGGGAGTCAGAGCCGCCAACACGGGGGGAGTAGTCAACATCTTCTTCAGTTGGAGAAATGCCTCATCTGCCTTGTGGTTCCACTCAAAAAAGGTGGTCTTCTTCATCAGTTGATACAAAGGCAGAGCTTTCTCGACCAGCCGACTGATAAATCGGCTGATGGACGCCAGGTAGCCGGTGAACTTCTGCACATCCAACAGTCGGCTGGGTACCTCCATTCTCTCAATGGCCTTGATCTTCATGGGGTTGCACTCTATGCTGCATTCGGAGGCCAGGATGCCAAGGAGCTGGCCGGCTGGGACTCCGAACACGCACTTCTCGGGGTTGAGCTTGATCAGGAATCGGCGCAAATTTTCAAAGGTCTCTTTGAGGTCTTCCAGCAGCGTCCCACGTTTTTCCGTCTTCACCACCACATCATCCACATATACGTGGGCGTTCCTGCCTAGTTGCTTGATAAGGCACTTCTGCATGCAACGCTGAAAGGCGGCGCCGGCATTTCTTAAGCCGAACGTCATTGTTAGGTAGCAGAATGCTCCAAATGGCGTGATGAATGCGGTCTTCAGTTTGTCTGCTGGATTCAGCTTGATCTGGTGGTATCCCGAGTATGCGTCTAGGAAACTCAATAGCTCGCATCCGGCTGTGGAGTCTATCACCTGATCAATCCTTGGCAGAGCAAACGGGTCCTTTGGGCAGGCTTTTAATGAGGCTTGTGTAGTCGATGCACATCCGCCACTGCTTGTTCTTCTTCAGCACCAGCACCGGGTTCGCTAGCCACTCTGGAAAGAACACTTCCATGATGAAGCCGGCTGCCAGGAGCCGGGCTATCTCTTCTCCAACAACTCTTCTTTTTTCTTCTGACAGGCGGCGCAGGGGCTGCCTGACGGGCTTCATATCTGGCCTGACGTGTAGCTTGTGCTCGGCAAATTCCGTCGGCACACCCGGCATGTCCTTGGGGGACCATGCGAAGATGTCCCGATTCTCATGGAGGAAATCGACGAGCTCGCCTTCCTATTTGCTGTCAAGGCCTGTGCCTACGACAGCGTATCTCTCTGGGTGCTCTAGGTCCAGGGGTATGTTCTTGGTTTCTTTAGCCGGCTTGAATGATCCTTCTACCTCCGACTCCTTCGGGTCGGGCGACATCTCTGGCTGCTTTCCGGCCATCGCCACGACTCGGTCAAGGACCCGCTTCTCGGCTGCGATCACCAAAGACTCGGCCAGCCGACTGCTCTCGGCCGCGCAAGCGGACGACTTCTTGTAGTCGCCGGCAATGGTCAGAATCCCCTTGGAACTCGGCATCTTCATTTTGAGGTAGGCATAGTGGGGGACCGCCATGAACTTGGCCAAGGCAGGCCGGCCAAGCAGTGCGTGGTACGGGCTCTCCAAGTCCACCACCTCGAACCAGACCGGCTCTCGGCGGAAGTGATCTTTGTCTCCAAAGAGGACGTCTATCAGGATCTTGCCGATCGGTGAATAGGAGAGGCCGGGCACAATTCCATGGAACACAGTGCGGCTGGTCTGCAGCTGCCTTCGCCTGATTCCGAGCTTCTCCATGGTGTCTTTGTACAGGATGTTTATGCTGCTGCCTCCGTCTATCAGGACCCACGAGAAACGGGCAGCCCGCCTATCAGTGGCCAAGGTCGCACCTAAGACCAGGGCGTAAGAGCCTGGACTCGGCATCGCCTCTGGGTGATCCGCCCGACTCCAACTGATAGGCCTCTCGGACCAATGCATGAACTCTGGAGCATCCATTGCTACTGCATTTACTTCTTGCTGCTGTTGGCGCTTGCTGCGCCGGTCATCCGCCACACTGGTGAACACTACGTAGGCTCCATGCTCTTCTGGGAACTCGTCTTGTACTGCACCGACTGGCCGAGCCGCCGGCTGCTGGGGCGGCGGCGGAGGCGGCAGCCCTGCAGGCGGCGGAGGAGTGAGGCCGTCTCCCTTGGCAATTCTGGCGAGCCAGTGGCACTTTCTAGTGGTGTGGTTCGACGGCTTCGCACCGCTGTGGAACTTGCAGGGACCATCCAAAGTCTTCTCATAGGAGAAAGCCGGCAGCCAATTGGACTTGCCGCCTTTCTGCCGCTTGGCCGGAGGCTGCCCCTCCGGCTGCTGATCTTCTACTGCTGCGACCTGCCGACTGTTGGAAGTCGGCTGTGGGGCCTTGCGCTTGTTGTCGTTTTGTTGCTGTCACCGACTGGTGTCTCCAGCCGGTGTTCTGGGAGCCTGGCGAGTCACTTTGCTAGCCGCGTTGACTTGAATCTCCGTCTTCATAGAGGAGTCGGCCGTGGCGTACTTATCTGCTATGACTAGCAGCTCGTCAAGGGTTTCTGGCTCGTCGCAGAGGAGCTTGTGCTTGAGGAGGGCGCCCTCTCCGCACCCGGTAGTGAAGTACTCAATAGCCTGCACCTCGTGCACGCCCTCGCAGGAGTTTCGAAGTTCGCCCCAGCGTGTGAGGTAGTCGTGCGTTGATTCGTCAGGGCCCTGCACGCACAAGGAGAGCTGACGCGGCTTGGGAGGTCGCTTGTACGTGCTGGTTAAGTTGCGAATGAAGGCTTCGGTGAAGTCGACCCAGCTATTGATGCTGCAGGGCTTCAGGCTGTTCAGCCATGTCCGGGTCGTGCCCTGGAGCATGAGAGGAACATACTTCACGGCAACTCGCTTGTTGCCGTTTGCTATGTTGACTGCTGTGGAGTAGGCTATCAGCCAGTCCTCCGGCTTCACGGAGCCGGTGTATTTAGGTGTGTCTTGGGGGAGCGTGAACCCTTTGGGGAAGGGCTCATCTCTGATCCGGGGCCCGAAGCAAGGCGGACCCAACTCATCTTCTTCTTCCAGCGCCAGGGATCGGTGGAGTCGGTCGATCCGATGGCGGGCGTCATTCTCTCCGACTCCCTCTCGGCGGCCAAGGCGACCTCCGAGAGTCGGATGCTCAACAGGTGGCGGAGAAACTCGCCGCTCTCTTCGGGGCGGTGGAGGCAGATAATCGTCCCGTCGTTCTACTGCTCTTGGGCGGCCGTCTTGGTCGCGCTCGATGGTGATGCGAGTCCGGCTGTGACTGACAGCCGGCTCCTTCTCTTTCCTTTCGCGAACTCCACCAGTCGGCGTCCGGTAGGTCGCGCCTTGATCTCGGCGGGGAGGTACGTCGTCGTTTTGCTGCTGCAACGCATCTGCGCGGCCGCCGGCCGCGTTTTGCACAACAACCGCGTCGAGGAGCTGCTGGACTCGCTCCGTCATCACACGGCGCTCTTCGCCCTCAAAGTTCTTCAGCTCGTCAGTCGCCGCTTGGGCGGCGCGGATATTCTCCGCTGGGGTGGTGTACACGGGGTGTTTCGCCCCGAGCAAGTCGCGATGGCTGCGCCACACTGTCGGACCGCACCCAGACGGCTCGGTCCAGTCGGAGCCGGCGAGCCGCCTACGGCGCGATCCATCTCGCGCTGGTATGCTTCTAACAAGCGCCTTATGCTCGCCAACTTCTTGGCGCCTTCGATGATCTGAAGGCGGCGTGTTTCCAGCGTCTCGGCGTCCGCGTCCTCTGGAATGGGCGCGGTTAGGTCCTGCAGGACCGCTGGCAGCGGGTCCTGGGCTTCTTCGCCGGAGTGCTCGCCGTGGCTGATGATGAGCACCTCCGTGACGGCGCTTCCGCCACTCTCCTCGTACGGAAGCGGCTCTTCGTAGACCACCACGTTGGTGGGGAAGATGTCAAGCGATACGGCGTCGGAGTCGACCAGCATCGGATCGGAGGAGCCTACGGACTCCAAGTCTACGGCAGGCTCGCCGGCGATGTGGAGTTGGTCGAGGAGGCCCGCGAGAAGGTTCTCGAGGCCACCCGTGCCTGCATCCGGTGCAGGCTCGTCGGAGAGGCGCACCTCGCCGATAAGTTCGGCGAGGCCGCTCGCAGCGCAGGCGGCTTCGGCACCGCGCAGCGTGTTGATGCAGACTCCATCTGGCGAGCCGGGCTGGCTGCGCTCGCCGGGGAGGAAAAGGGTTCCCGTCCAGAACAGATCTCCGTACGACGGTGCACCTCGCCCCACGGTGGGCGCCAAATGTCAGGGGTTGGGTGCGACATATGCCAAAGGATGGCTTATCATGGTGGGGGCAAGTAGAACGTCGCCGGTGCCTGGAAACGGGATGAGGCACAGACATGCACGCCGGCGAATCTTACCCAGCTTCGGGGCTCTCCGGGGAGATAACACCCCTACTGCTGCTCTGTGGGGTCTCCGCATGGTCACTATGGCGAAAAGGTTACAAGGGTGCTCCTAGAGCTGTATCGGGAGGCAGGAGGGAGCTTGGCTGGCTCTCTCCTCCCCTGTCTATGTGTCTAACTCTATCCAAGGGCAAACCCTTTGCATGGGTGCCCCGGGGGGTTTATATAGGCCTACCCCCCGGGGGTACAATAGTAATCTGACTGGGCGTGGCCCCCAGCCGTTAGTCTCTCAAGCCGCCGTCCTTCCTGCCGGCTTCTGGGGCCCGCCGACTGGTGGGTCCCGCGGACAGGTCGACACTGTGCAGCACTCCTGATGACGCAGGCTTGGTCATGGGGTCGTGGCAACAGTGCCGCCGTCTGTCAGGCGATCACTGGCGCCACTCCCCATCCAATCTGGTTTGTGGCTTGTGGGGCCCTACCGGGGAGGCGGCCGACTCCGTGGAGGCCGACTCCCTCAGGGCCGCCTTCTGGCGCTCTGCTGTCTCTGATTCACCCACTGACGGGTGGCCCGGCGATCTCTGGGCCGTACAGGCCGGCGTCGTGGGCACAGTGCATCACGCACTGTGGCTGAGGTCAGGGGAGGCATGGCAACAGTGCCGCGCCTCGCCGGAGATCTCCCGGCGATACGGCTCAGTGTAGCCATGTCAACCCCTCGTAGGCGAGAGGGGATGGCCACGTCGGGGCCGTACTCTGCATTGGTCTCCATGAAAGGTCGCGGGCCGACTCCCATAGTCGGTGCTCCTGGAGGTCGCAAGCCCGGAGTCGGCTTGCTTTAAAGTCGTCGTCTGGGACTCGGCTTCTCCGAAGGTTGCCAGCTGGGACTCGGCCTCTCCGAAGGTCGCCAGCTGGGACTCGGCCAGAGGGGCGCGTCCTGCCCCGATGTCTTGAAAGATCCTGGGTCCCGGGTCGGCCTACCCGTGGCCCATTACTCTGACACCTGGGCACACTCCGATGACAGATTTAGGTCATGCTCATCGTGGTGGCAGGGAGCGGCTGTCATGGTCTCGAATCCGTCGAAGATCAAGTCTCCGCGGATATGGGTAATGCAATTCAATCTTCCAAACCTGACCTGATGGCCAGGGGCGTAGCTGTCGATCTGCACCAAATGGCCGAGCGAGTTGGCTCGCAGTGCGACGCCACCGAATACGAAGATCTGTCCGTGGAGAAAAACCTCCCCCTGGGCTGCATTGTTGTAAATGATTGACGGAGCCATCAAAAACCTTTTGGTGATGAGGCAGCGGAACTCTCAATGAAAGCACCAATGTCGGTGTCAAAACCGGCGTATGTCGGGTAGGGGGTCCCGAACTATGCATCTGAGGCTAATGGTAACACGAGGTGGGGGACACGATGTTTACCCAGGTTCGGGCCCTCTCTGTCGGTGTACTAAAGTAGGGGTACCTTAGTATCCCGAACTTGTGCACGGGCAGTCGCAGCGCCCCGAGGCAAGGCTTGCCGGGCGTCCGCCAAGATCCTCCGTAGCTCCTATTGATGCCATTCAAGAACAAAGTGTTTTAACTGAGAAGACAAGACTCCGGCAAGAGGAGCTTGCCGGAAAGGACAAGGCCCCGACAAGAGGAGCTTGCTGGGAAGACCAACCAAGACATTTTCAAGAAACGTGCCGCGTCGCGCCGCGCGTCCCGACAAGACCCGACGAGCGACAAGCTTCCGGGTGCGACAAGATAACGATCGCGGCAAGGCGCTTGCCGCGGCGAAGCCACCACTCTGCGCCCATGCTCCAGCACATTCGTCGACGTGTCGCCGCAGGATTGTTCCAGGCACACGTGGCGGGAGGCTGTGCAACCAAGCGGTGCGAGGTGGCAAGTGGAGATGACGAGAAGGCCATCGTGGCGAACGGTGGCGCCCCTAACGGTCGCTTTTCTACACTGTTGGGTGACGCGGACGGGCATTAAATGCTCTTGTCCCCTGCCGTCAGAGTTAGGTAGGATACGCTGTAGCAGCAGTTGTACCGACCCCTCTTTTTACATTTGTACCCCTGTCTACGTTGCCACCTGTCGGTGACCCCTTTAGCCGATAAAAGGAGGCCCATGCGCAACGTAGAGGGGGTTCGACTCATTCGAAACTACAGAACGCTCATGCTCTCGAGAAAGAACATAATACCACCACAAAGCAGCAGTAGGAGTTTTATCTCTCCGGAGAGCTCCGAAGCTGGGTAAATTCCCTCGCGTGCCTCGCCTCGATCTGCTCTTCGTGCGCCCTCCGCTCCCTGCCGGACCGAGAATGGGCCCTGCCCCATAGGTGTTCGTTTCCCACGACATCTTTGGCGCGCCAGGTAGGGGGCATCGAGGTTGTGCGAACCTGATCCGGCATTCGCGCGCGCTACATCAACATCTTCATCGACATGCCACCGAAGAAGAAGGCTTCGGAGGTGGCCGCTCCGTCCGCGTCGATCCCACCGCCACCGGATCAAACAGGCGGTGGGGTAGACATCGGCGGAAGAACAGGCGCCGATGGGGGAGCTCACATTGTCACCAGATCCAAGGACAAGGCCCCGCAAACTTAGGCGTCCGTACATGCACCGCACCCCTCTCAGGAGGCGCAGGACCGACAACGCCATGGTGCTCCTAGCACCGTACTCGCGTTGGAACAAGGCCAAGCTGGTGGATCACGGGACGTTCAAGGCCAACATGCGCGTCAGCATGTTGGCACGAGCGCGGCACGGTCGCCTGGACGAGATGATGCTCCTTCTAACACTGTTAGAAGTTTGAGCATATCCCGCTGTCGGAGTAATGGGCCACGGGTAGGCCGACTCGGGACCCAAGATCTTTCAAAGACATCGGGGCAGGCCGCGCCCCTCTGGCCGCAACCCAGCTGGCGACCTTCGGGGAAGCCGAGTCCCAGCTGGCGACCTTCGAAGAAGCCGAGCCCCCAGATGGCGACTCTGAAGAAAGCCGACTCTAGGCTTGCGACCTTAGGGGGGCCTACTATGGGAGTCGGCCTGCGACCTTTCTCGAAGACCGATGCAGGGTACGGACCTGACGTGGCCGTCCCCTCAAACCTACGAGTGGTAGGCATGGCTACAGTGAGCCGTATCGCCGGGAGATCTCCGGTGAGGCGCGACACTGTTGCCATGCCTCCCCTGACTTCAGCCATAGTGCGCGAGGCACTGTGACCACGACGGCGGCCTGTACGGCCCGAAGATCACCGGGCCCCCTGTCAGTGGGAGAGTAGAAGACGGCCAGAGTGCCTGTAGTCGGCCCTGTGGGAGTCGGCCTCCCCAGAGTCGGCCGCCTCCTCGCCTGGGCCCCCACAAGCCATAAACTAGATTGGACGGGGAGTGGCGACAGTGATCGCCTGACAGACGGTGGCACTGTTCCCACGACCACATGACCAAGCCAGCGTCATCAGGAGTGTTGTACAGTGTTCTGCATGTCCGCGGGACCCACCAGTCAGCGGGCCCCAGAAGCCGGCAGGAGGGACAGCGGCATGAGAGACAGACGGCTGGGGGCCACGCCCAGTCAGATTACTATTGTACCCCCGGGGGGTAGGCCTATATAAACCCCCCGGGGCACCCATGCAAAGGGTTCGGCCCTGGATAGATTTAGACACATAGCAAGCAGGGGAGAGAGCCAGCCTTGCTCCCCCCTGCCTCCCGATATAGCTCTAGGAGCACCTTTGTACTATCGCACCATAGTGATCATGCGGAGACCCCACAGAGCAGCAGTAGGGGTGTTATCTCCCCGGAGAGCCTCGAAGCTGGGTAAGATTCGCCTGCGTGCATGTCTGCGCCTCATCCCGTTTCCAGGCACCGGCGACGTTCTACTCGCCCCCACCATGATAAGCCACCCGTTGGCACATGTTGCATCCAACCCCCGACATTTGGCGCTCACCGTGGGGCGAGGTGCACCGTCGTCCGGAGATCTGTTCTGGACGGGAACCCTCTTCTTCCCTGACGAGCGCAGCCAGCCCGGCTCGCCAGATGGAGTTTGCATCGACACACTGCGCGGCGCCGAAGCCGCCTGCGCTGCGAGCGGCCTCGCCGAACTCATCGGTGAGGTTTGCCTCTCCGACGAGCCTGCACCAGGAGCAGGCACGGGTGGCCCCGAGAACCTTCTCGCGGGCCTCCTCGACCAACTCCACGTCGCCGGTGAGCCTGCCGTAGATTTGGAGTCCGTAGGCTCCTCCGATCCGATGCTGGTCAACTCCGGCGCCGTATCGATCGATATCTTCCCCACCAACGTGGTGGTCTACGACGAGCCGCTTCCGTACGAGGAGAGTGATGGAAGTGCCGTCACGGAGGTGCTCGTCATCGGCCACGGCGAGCACTCCGGCGAAAACGCCCAGGACCCGCTGCCGGCGGCCCTGCAAGACCTGACGGCGCCCATTCCAGAGGACGCGGACGCTGAGACGCTGGAAGAACGCCGCCTTCAGATCATCGAAGGCGCTAAGAAATTGGCAAGCATGAGGCGCTTGTCAGAAGCATACCAGTGTGAGGTGGATCGCGCCGTAGGCGGCTCGCCGGCTCCGACTGGGCCGAGCCGTCTGGGTGCGGTCCGAGAGCGCGGCGCAGCCATCGCCGACTTGCTCGGGGCGAAACGCCCTGTGTACGCCACCCCGGCGGAGAACATCCGCGCCGCCCAAGCGGCGGCCGAAGAGCTGAAGAACTTCGAAGGCGAAGAGCGCCGTGTAATGACGGAGCGAGTCCAGCAGCTCCTCAATGCGGTTGCCGCGCAAAATGCGGCGGGCGGCCGCGCAGACGCGCTGTAGCAGCCGAACGACGACTTACCCCCTCCCCGAGATCAAGGCGCGACCTCCCGGACGCCGACTGGTGGAGTCCGCGGAGGAAAAGAGAAGGAGCCGGCTGTCAGTCACAGCCGGACCCGCATCACCATCGAGCGCGACCAAGACGGGACGATTATCTGCCTCCCGCCCCGAAGAGAGCGGCGAGTTTCTCCGCCGCCTGTTGAACATCCGACTCTCGGAGGTCGCCTTGGCCGCCGAGAGGGAGTCGGAGAGAATGACGCCCGCCACCGGATCGACCGACTCCACAGATCCCTGGCGTTAGAAGAAGAAGATGAGCTGGGTCCGCCTTGCTTCGGGCCCCGCATCAGAGATGAGCCTTTCCCCAAAGGGTTCACGCTCCCCCGAGACACGCCCAAGTACACCGGTTCCGTGAAGCCGGAGGACTGGCTGATAGACTACTCCACAGCTATCAACATAGCAAACGGCAACAAGCGAGTTGCCGTGAAGTATGTTCCCCTCATGCTCCAGGGCACGGCCCGGACATGGCTGAACAGCCTGAAGCCCCGCAGCATCAATAGCTGGGTCGACTTCAGCGAAGCCTTCATTCGCAACTTCACCAGCACGTACAAGCGACCTCCCAAGCCGCGCCAGCTCTCCTTGTGCGTGCAAGGCCCTAAAGAATCAACACGCGACTACCTCATGCGCTGGGGCGAGCTTCGGAACTCTTGCGAGGGCGTGCACGAGGTGCAGGCCATCGAGTACTTCACGGACGAGTGCCGAGAGGGCACCCTCCTCAAACACAAGCTCCTCTGCGACGAGCCCGAAACCCTCGACGAATTGCTAGTCATAGTAGACAAGTACGCCACGGCCGACTCTTCAATGAAGACGGAGATTCAAGTCAACGCGGCTGGCAAAGTGACTCCCCAAGCCCCCAGAACCCCGGCTGGCGACGCCAGTCGGCGGCAACAGCAAAACGACAACAAGCGCAAGGCCCCACAGCCGGCTTCCAACAGTCGGCAGGTCGCAGCAGTAGAAGATCAGCAACCGGAGGGGCAGCCTCCGGCCAAGCGGCAGAAAGGTGGCAAGTCCAACTGGTTGCCGGGTTTTTCCTATGAGCAGACTCTGGATGGTCCTTGCAAGTTCCACAGCGGCGCGAAGCCGTCGAACCACACCACAAGAAAGTGCCACTGGCTCGCCAGAATCGTCAAGGGAGACGGCCTCGCCCCCCCCCCCCCCCCCGCCGCCTGCGAGGCCGCCGCCTCCGCCGCCGCCTCAGCAGCCGGCGGCTCGGCCAATCGTCGCAGTCCAAGACGAGTTCCTAGAGGAGCACAGAGCCAATGTAGTGTTCACCAGTCTGGCGGATGACCGGCGCAGCAGGAGCCAACAACAGCAAGAAGTCAACGCAGTGGCAACAGAGGCTCCTGAGTTCATGCATTGGTCCGAGAAGCCTATCAGCTGGAGTCGGGCAGATCACCCAGAAGTGATGCCGAGTCCGGGCTCTTACGCCTTGGTTCTAGGCGCGACCTTGGCCACTGATAGGCGGGCCGCCCGTTTCTCACGGGTCCTGATAGACGGAGGCAGCAACATAAACATCCTGTATAAGGACACCATGGAGAAGCTCGGAATCAGGCGGAGGCAGCTGCAGAGCAGCCGCACCGTGTTCCATGGAATCGTACCCGGCCTCTCCTGTTCACCAATCGGCAAGATTCTGATAGACGTCCTCTTCGGAGACAAAGATCACTTCTGCTGAGAACCAGTCTGGTTCGAGGTGATGGACTTGGAGAGCCCGTACCACGCACTGCTTGGCCGGCCAGCTTTGGCCAAGTTCATGGTGGTTCCCCACTACGCTTACCTCAAGATGAAGATGCCGAGTTCCAAGGGGATTCTGACTGTTGCCGGCGACTACCGGAAGTCGTCCGCTTGCGCGGCCGAGAGCAATCGGCTGGCCGAGTCTTTGGTGATCGCAGCCGAGAAGCGGCTCCTTGACCGAGTCGTGGCGATGGCCGGAAAGCAGCCAGAGATGTCGCCCGACCCCAAGGAGTTGGAGGCAGAAGGATCATTCAAGCCGGCTAAAGAAACCAAGAAGATACCCTTGGACCCAGAGCACCCAGAGAAATACGCTGTCATAGGCATAGGCCTTGACAGCAAATAGGAAGGCGAGCTCGTCGACTTCCTCCGTGAGAATCGGGACATCTTCGCAAGGGCCCCCAAGGACATGCCAGGTGTGCCGACGGAATTCGCCGCGCACAAGTTACACGTCAGGCCGGATGTGAAGCCCGTCAGGCAGCCCTTGCGCCGCCTGTCAGAAGAGAAGAGAAGAGTTGTCGGAGAAGAGATAGCCCGGCTCCTGGCAGCCAGATTCATCATGGAAGTGTTTTTTCCGGAGTGGTTAGCAAACCCAGTACTGGTATTGAAGAAGAATAAGCAGTGGCGGATGTGCATAGACTACACCAGCCTCAATAAAGCCTGCCCGAAGGACCAGTTTGCTCTGCCAAGGATTGACCAGGTGATAGACTCCACAGCCGGATGCGAGCTGTTGAGTTTCCTAGATGCATACTCAGGATATCACCAGATCAAGCTGAATCCAGCAGACAGACTGAAGACCGCATTCATCACGCCCTTTGGAGCCTTCTGCTACCTGACAATGACGTTCGGCTTGAGGAATGCCGGCGCCACTTTTCAGCGTTGCATGCAGAAGTGCCTCCTCAAGCACCTCGGCAGAAACGCCCACGTTTATGTGGATGATGTGGTGGTGAAGACGGAAAAGCGTGGGACGCTACTGGAAGACCTCAAGGAGACCTTTGAAAATCTGCGCCGATTCCAGATCAAGCTCAACCCCGAGAAATGCGTGTTCGGAGTCCCAGCCGGCCAGCTCCTTGGCTTCCTGGTCTCCGAACGCGGCATAGAGTGCAATCCCGTGAAGATCAAGGCTGTCGAGAGAATGGAGGTACCCAGCCGACTGTTGGATGTGCAGAAGTTCACCGGCTACTTGGCGTCCATCAGCCGATTCATCAGTCGGCTGGGCGAGAAAGCTCTGCCCTTGTACCAACTGATGAAGAAGACCACCTTTTTTGAGTGGAACCACAAGGCAGATGAGGCATTTCTCCAACTGAAGAAGATGCTGGCGACTCCCCCTGTGCTGGCGGCTCCGACTCCCAAAGAGCCCATGCTCTTGTACATCGCCGCCACCAGCCGGGTAGTCAGCACAGTCATTATAGTCGAACGCAAGGAGGAAGGCAAGGCGCTTCCGGTCCAGAGACCGGTGTATTACCTGAGCGAGGTACTGTCGACCTCCAAGCAAAACTACCCTCGCTATCAGAAGATGTGCTACGGCGTGCATTTTGCCGCCAAGAAGCTGAAGCCCTACTTTCAAGAGCATCCAATCACTGTGGTTTGCACTGCTCCACTCGCCTAGATCATTGGAAGCCGAGACGCCTCCGGCCGAGTGGCCAAGTGGGCTATCGACCTAGCCCCCTACACCATCTACTACCAACCTCGCACCGCCATCAAGTCGCAGGCGCTTGCCGACTTCCTCGTCGACTGGGCCGAGACCCAGTACCTGCCGCCAGCGCCCGACTCTACTCATTGGCGGCTGCACTTCGACGGCTCCAAGATGCACACCGGCCTCAGAGCCGGCGTCGTCCTCACCTCCCCCAAGGGCGATAAGCTCAAATACGTGCTGCAAATCCACTTCGCCGCCTCCAACAATGTCGCCGAATATGAAGCGCTCATTCACGGGCTCCGGCTTGCCAAGGAACTCGGCATTCGCCGGATCTTGTGCTACGGCGACTCCGACTTGGTGGTTCAGCAATCATCCGGCGACTGGGACGCAAAGGACGCAAACATGGCAAGCTACCGCTTCCTGGTGCAGCAACTCAGCGGATATTTTGAGGGGTGCGAATTTCTTCACGTACCAAGAAACGACAACGATCAAGCAGACGCCTTGGCACGAGTCGGCTCCACTCGCCAAGCGATACCTTTTGGTGTCGCCCTTCAGCACCTCCTCAAGCCGTCTATCAAGCCCTCACCAGAATCGGACTCCATCTTCGTGCCAGCTCCGCCAGAAATAGTCGGATCCGACTCCAAGGCCCCAGCGAGCAACCTCAAGAAAGCCACAGTCGAAACAAGCCCGGGGACTGCACCAGTCGGCCCGGGGACTTCAGAGCCCAGCCCGGGGACTGCGCCAGTCGGCCCGGGGACTTCAGAGCCCAGCCCGGGGACTGCGCCAGTCGGCCCGGGGACTTCCGAGCCCGGCCCGGGGACTGCGCCAGTCGGCCCGGGAGCTGCCCCAGTCAGCCCAGAGATTCCCTCGATCCAGCAAGCGGCGGCAGACTCCAACCCGCCGCCTCCCAGCCCAGCCACCCTTGTCCAAGTCGCTGTGGTAGCAGTTGAAGAGATAGCAGCACCTTTGTGGGCACAACCCATCCTCAAGTTCCTAGTGAACAAAGAATTACCAGCAGACGAGATCCTGGCTCGGCAAGTGCAGCGCCGAGCAGCAGCTTACACCATAATCAACAGAGAGCTAGTTAGGCGCAGCGTTACTGGTGTCCACCAGCGCTGCGTAGAGTCGGAGCAAGGCCAAGCGATCCTCAGAGACATCCACCAGGGCGAGTGCGGCCACCACGCGGCTTCACGGGCACTCGTGGCCAAAGCCTTTCGGCACGGTTTCTTTTGGCCGACTGCCCTGGAGGAGGCTAAAGAGCTAGTCAAAAAATGCAAGGGTTGCCAGATGTTCCGCTCCAAGCCCCTTCAGCCGGCTTCCACGCTGAAGACAATCCCCATTGCCTGGCCTTTCGCAGTTTGGGGCCTGGACATGGTGGGACCATTCAAGACGGCCCGAGGCGGCCTAACTCATTTGCTTGTCGCAGTGGACAAGTTCACCAAGTGGGTAGAAGCAAAGCCCATCAAGAAATTAAACGGGCCCACGTCAGTGACCTTCATTGTCGACATCACAGTGCGGTATGGCATACCGCACAGCATCATCACCGACAACGGCACCAACTTTGCCAAGGGCGCCTTGGCTTGTTTCTGCGCGACGCAGGGCATCCGACTGGACTTAGCGTCCGTTGCCCATCCGCAGTCAAACGGCCAGGTGGAACGAACCAACGGCCTCATCCTGTCCGGCATCAAGCCTCGATTGGTCGAACCACTCGAGCGCTCGGCCGGCTGTTGGGTCGAGGAGCTGCCTGCCGTCCTCTGGAGTCTGCGCACAACCCCAAACAAGTTAACCGGCTTCACGCCTTTCTTCCTCGTCTACGGCGCCGAAGCCGTCATCCCAACGGATATAGAGTTCGACTCTCCGCGAGTCTCCATGTACACCGAGGAGGAGGCTGAAGAAGCACGACAAGACGGCGTCGATCTGCTGGAAGAGGGCCGACTATTGGCACTCAGTCGGTCCGGCATCTACCAGCAGAGTCTGCGCCGGTACTACAATCGCAAGGTCAAGCCAAGATCGTTCCAAGAGGGCGACCTTGTGCTCCGGCTGATTCAGAGAACAGCCAGCCAGCACAAGTTGTCGGCGCCTTGGGAAGGTCCCTTCATCATCAGCAAGGTGCTAGGGAACGACGCCTACTATTTGATCGACGCTCAGAAGCCTCGAGCGTGCAAGAGGGACGACTCCGGCAAAGAAACAGAGCGCCCGTGGAGTGCGAATCTCCTCCGAAGATTTTACAGCTGATGCAGTATGTATCGCACTACCCTCTTTGTATTAAAGTACTAAGACCTTAGGCCCCCCAGGGCGAGCTCGGGGACTGCCTTTTTGAGTATCTGTATGATAAGAACCACGTTTCCGAATATGTTGTTTCCTTTTATCATACTGTCTGGCACCGGGTCCGACCTGTCGGCTCGGGGACTCGCCGTTTGCGCTATGAAATGCTACCTGTGGTCAGACAAGTAATGTGTCGCGCTCAAAGCCATCTCCTGTCGAAAGCCGCAGTTTGTAGAGCGACTGTTGGCAGGCAGGGGATGAGCAAGAACGGGCGCGCATATGAAAAATGGCTAAGGACTTAAGAGCTACGCATAGCCCAAACCGGCTACCAGCCTCCCCTTATCGAGCCGACTCACGAGCAGTCGGCTCGCCGTCTCAAATTTCGTCAAGGATAGCCGATTCTCGAATAGTCGGCCTGTCGGTTTCTAGCCAACTTGTTGAGATACTCTAAACGACTAAGTACTTGCCTCCCTAAAGTAGCTAAGCACTTGACCCGGCGGCAGTTCGCAGAGCAGCTGCCCAGCCGGCAAGGCGGCAACTGAAGGAAGGCGGCAAAGGAAAAAAGTCTAAGGAGCAAAAAGCAAGGAAAGGCGGAAATTAGATAAATATTTACATAAGGCCCTTGGCCGAATACACCCAGTGGGTGGAATTGTTCGAACCTAACAAGTTTTTCAAAAGAACAACAAAGACAGATAAACAGAAGCACTCTAGGAGGCGGCCTCCGGAGCCGGAGGGTCGGAGGTGACGGCGGTGTCGGATGCCGGGGCAGTCGGCTGGGCGGTCTCGGCTTGGTCGCTTCCGGCGACAGTCACCTTGTCTTTCTGCGGCTCGTTGCTGGAGGCGCGATCAGGCTGAGGCTGGCCGCCTGCTTCGTCTTCCGGCGCCTCCTCCTCGCCTCCGTCCTCCGACTCGCCCTCCTCCTCGGCGCTGGAGTCGATCACCTCCGCCGAGTCCTCCTCGTACTCCAGGTTCATCCCGAACCAGTCCTGCGGTGCCTCCTCGCCGCCTTCGGTCCGCTCGGGCACAAAGACACTGGTGTCCGTGTACTCGGCGATGGCTGCAGCGCGCTCGCAACGGCGCCTTATACGGCCTCCAGCTCGGCCTGGGCCTCTGACCGGAACGCGGCCAGGCGGTCCAGGTCTAGCCCCGGATACCACCCTTTGACGAACTCCAAAGCCCGGCGTGCTCCGGCACGGGCCGAGGAGCCCCTCCAAGCCTCAAAGCGGCCGGCGGCGACCTCCAGCCAGTCGGCGGTCCGACTAGCGGTGCAAAGAGCCGGCACGTCCGGCCATAGGGCGGCGACTACTTGGGCACCGGCGTGCTGAAGACGGCGCAGCATACGGTGCGCAGGACGAAGACGAACCCCGATGCTCAGGAGCTGCTCGTCGATGGTTCGGGGGGCGTTGGCGGCAATCACTTCTCCCTGCGCCCTTCGCTCCTCCCGAGCCGCCTCGATGGCCAGAGGAACGGCCTACGAGTGGCCGGGAAAGAAGTCTGCCAAGACAGAAGGAAAGACAGTCAGAAAACCCAAAATCAGCCCGACGCAAAGTCGGAAGACCAAAGAAGAGAAAAAAAAAGACTTACCATCAATGATGTCCTCGAGCTCGTGGTAGCCGGAGGTCAGCATCGCCTCCCGGTCGGTGCACGCGGAGCGTTCGACCTCAAACACGGCTATGAGGGCATCTTCTCGCGACTTGGTGTCGTCCTGCGCCTTCCGGAGCAGCTCTTTCTGCTCGGCCAGCTGCGTCGCCAGCAGGTCGCGCTCTTGGACGAGCTTGTTGCATTCCTCCTCCTTGGCGCGGCGTGCGGTGTTGGCCTCGCCCAGCTGCTCCTGGAGGGCGGCGTTGGCGCGTGAAGATCGAAGAAAAAAGACAAGAAGGTCATCAGTAAGGTAGATCGCCGGGGAGATCCGGCCCGACTGCTCAGCAGTCGGCCCGAATCTCGGGGACTACATCCCGCAGGCGCGCCAGCGCGCCCCCGCGGAGAAGAAGGAAGATAGATCGCCGGGGAGATCCGGCCCGACTGCTCAGCAGTCGGCCCAAATCTCGGGGACTACAGCCCGCGGGTGCGCCAGCGCGCCCCCGCGAAGAAGAAGAATTAGCTCACCTCGGCTTTCCGTCAGATCGGCGGTCCGCTTCTTCAGCTCTTCAACATTGCGGTTGAAGGCAGTGGCGCGAAGATTGTGGTATTCCTGCAGAGCCGGCAAAGCAAAAGTTAGTCTTCAGAGCTCACCAGAAGGAGTTCCGAGCCGCCTGCTCAGCAGCCGGCCCCGAACTCGGGGACTACACCCAGTGGTTGCGCTGGCGCGCCCCCACAGAAGAAGATAGAAATCAAAAAAGAGAAATGAAGCGTACCCGGACGGAGGTCCGCAAGGCCAGATGCGCCCTGGTACAGAGTTGGAGGGCCTCGCCCTCTTCGCACAGCTTCGACTGGACGTCCAGAAGGGCCTGGTTCAGCGGGCTGGTGCCGCCTTCACGCAGCCAGCCAGTTGGCGCGACACTTGAGGCCTTGACGTCCAGATTCGCCGAACTTGCAGCACCGGTTTCCCGAGCCCGCGGCGCTGAGCTCGTCCTCTCAAGCCGGCGGCGCGCCGGCGCGGCGACCTGAATAAGCAGTTGCGCGTCAGCGTCGTCCGCAGTCGGAGGATCCTGCGGGTCCACCGGCTGTTTGCCATGCGGCCTCGAAGACGGAGGCGGCGGTGGCGGCGGAGGCGGCGCGTGAGTATCCGAGCCTGAGACGTCGCCGCCCTCCTCCGCGAGAGGGTTCGCGGTGCCGACCTCCCCGGTCTGCCCCGTGAACTCATGAGCCGGCGGCGCCGACGATAGCGGGGGGACAAGCATCGCCGATCGGCGACGTGCGACCTCCTCAGCATGCCGCTTCGCTGCGGCCGCAGTCTCGGCCTCCTCCAGGCGTCGCTAGGCGTTGGCGGCCGCCTTCTCGGCCTCCGCCTTCTCCAGGCGGTCGGCCTCCTCCTCCTCGCTCTTCTCTCGCGCGTTCCGTTCCGTCGCCTCCCGAAGGTCGGCGGCAGGATCAATCCGCCGAGTGTTGGCAGACGTCTCCACCGACCCCATGACGGAGGGGACGGCGGCTCTCTCAAGGGAGATGGGAGCTCTGGAAAAGATTGGAGGGAAAATCAGAAAAGACTCAAATGAGATCTAACAAAGAAGTGACAGAGTAAGAAGACTCACGAAGAAACTAGCGGCGGCCTTCTCACTTCCTTTCGCAAGCGGTTGGCCTTCGCGGCCGCCTCCTCCTGCTAGGTTGCGGCGGCGGCTCCCTTGAACTTCTTTGGCTTGCCACCGGGCGAACTTGGCCCGGCGTGACGCCTCTTCGCGCCGGCTTGGCCGGAGGGGCCGACTCTCGGCTGGCGGCGCGGGACGACTTCCACGTTGACGTCGTCCTCGGGCCAGTCGGCGAAGGTTGCCGACGGCCTGAGGCTGCCGTCTGCCCCCTCTCCGCCGCCTTCGGCGTCGGCCTCCAGCGCCGCTGCCCCCAAGTCGGGGTCGTCGACGTCGCTGGCCTCGTCGATGGCGCCGGCTGCGGGCGCCGTGAGAGGGTTCTGCTCAGAAGATTCCAAGCGATTATCAGAGTTCGAAGTCAGACGCGGAAGAGATCGAACTACAGACGGATGTGACTTACCATTGGTGGGGGGGGTTGTCGCGCGAGTACGGCTCCTTGCCGAACTGCCAGTCCTCCGTGAACTCGCAGTGGGCGATGTGGTTCACCAAGTTCGCCACCTCCCCGCGCGGCATGTCCTTCGTGCACAGCCGGCTCGGATCGTGGCGGCCGCTCATCTGACAGATGAGGTGAGGCCGCCCCTGGAGCGGAAGAACTCGGCGCGCCACGAAGGCGGCCAGAAGATCGGAGGCGACTAGCCCCTCCGACTGCAGCATGACTCGGAGTCGCGCCATGGCGCCGGCTCCGGAGGGTGAAAGAGATTTGGACCGGTGGGACCAGCTGGCGAGCCGGCCAGTCAGAGGCTCGGGGTCGAAGGGCGGCAAGTTGACCCAGTCGCCGTCGGTGGAGATGTTCTTCACGTAGAAGTAGGACTTCTGCCACATCTTCACCGACTTCACCAACGAAATGGGAGGAAAAGGATTGTCGGCCGTCGTGCGCCGCACCGCGATGTAGGTGCCGCACTGAGCCGGCGTGCCGGCGGCCTGGGTGCCGAGTTTCGAAGAAAAGAACTCCCCCCACAGCTCGAGGGTGGGGAGAACACCGATGTAGCCTTCGCACAGGGTGGCGAAGGCGGAGAGAAGCACCACCGCGTTGGGGGTGAGGTGGTGCGGCTGCAGCTTGTGGAACTCGAGAAACGAGCGGAAGAATCCGCTCGCCGGAAGTCCCAGCACGCGCATAAGGTGCGAACGGAAGATGACCCGCTCGCCCTCCTCCCGCGCGGGCCGGATCCCTCCCGCCGGCGCGGGACGGGCGCGCACCAGGTCCGCACTGGGGAGGCGGCGGGTTCGGCGGAGGAACTCGATGTGCTCCGCCTCCACGTCGGAGCCATCCCACACGCCGGAGCGCGAGGTGGGGGGCGCGGCGGAAGAAGAGCTCATCGCCGGCGAAGAAGAGCGCCCTGGCTCGCGGCGGGGGAAGAAGAAAGGGCAGGAGAGCGGGGGAGAGGGTGTGCGTACATTGCCGCCCCGCTCCCTCCCGCCTACTTATAGCCCTGCGGGCTGAGGAGCCGAGGGGGCGGACGTGGGATTAACTGCGCCCACGGCCCCACACCGCCCATGATTAACTCCCACGAAGTTACTGCGCGCAGTAACAACGTGGGGATGCCAACCGCCCTCGGCCACAGCGGATCCGCTCGGGAGCCGAGGCGCGGTAGTGGCGGGCCCCCCCTGGCGGCCCGTCCCGTCACGCGCGTGAGAAGGCAGACTATCGCCTCCACGTGGCGCCGTGCGATAGGACCGTCTCAATAATTGCAGGGAAGCGTAACCGATACGCCGCCCGTTTTCCGCCGCGGCTTGCGAGCGGCGGCTCCTCGTAGAGCCAATCCGGCTTCGGTGAGGCGGCCCAAAGAAACGGCGGCCGAGTCTCAGAATCGGCGCTGAGAGGATTGAAACTGCTGAAGCCCCACGAGGCGGCGCCCGCTGGGCTTCACCAGCTTCGGGGACTACTGTCGGAGTAATGGGCCACGGGTAGGCCAACCCGGGACCCAAGATCTTTCAAATACATTGGGGCAGGCCGCGCCCCTCTGGCCGCAACCCAGCTAGCGACCTTCGGGGAAGCCGAGTCCCAGCTGGCGACCTTCGAAGAAGCCGAGCCCCCAGACGGCGACTCTGAAGCAAGCCGACTCTGGGCTTGCGACCTTAGGGGGGCCGACTATGGGAGTCGGCCCGCGACCTTTCTCGAAGACCGATGCAGGGTACGGCCCTGACGTGGCCGTCCCCTCAAACCTACGAGTGGTAGGCATGGCTATAGTGAGCCGTATCGCCGGGAGATCTCCGGTGAGGCGCGACACTATTGCCATGCCTCCCCTGACTTCAGCCACAGTGCGCGAGGCACTGTGCCCACGACGGTGGCCTGTACGGCCCGAAGATCACCGGGCCCCCTATCAGTGGGAGAGTAGAAGACGGCCAGAGCGCCTGGAGTCGGCCCTGTGGGAGTCGGCCTCCCCAGAGTCGGCCGCCTCCTCGCCTGGGCCCCCACAAGCCATAAACCAGATTGGACGGGGAGTGGCGACAGTGATCGCCTGACAGACGGCGCCACTGTTCCCACGACCACATGACCAAGCCTGTGTCATCAGGAGTCTGTACAGCGTTCTGCATGTCCGCGGGACCCACCAGTCGGCGGGCCCCAGAAGCCGGCAGGAGGGACAGCGGCATGAGAGACAGACGGCTGGGGGCCACGCCCAGTCAGATTACTATTGTACCCCCGGGGGGTAGGCCTATATAAACCCCCCGGGGCACCCATGCAAAGGGTTCGGCCCTGGATAGATTTAGACACAGATCAAGTAGGGGAGAGAGCCAGCCTTGCTCCCCCTGCCTCCTGATACAGCTCTAGGAGCACCTTTGTACTATCGCACCATAGTGATCATGCGGAGACCCCGCAGAGCAGCAGTAGGGGTGTTATCTCCCCGAAGATCCCCGAAGCTGGGTAAGATTCGCCGGCGTGCATGTCTGCGCCTCATCCCGTTTCCAGGCACCGGCGACGTTCTACTCGCCCCCACCATGATAAGCCACCCGTTGGCATATGTCGCATCCAACCCCCGACACCCGCTCCTCGCGTCGTTCGCCCCTGCCACCGAAAACCCCGGAAGAAGCGTTGGCTCGAGCCCAACTACTCCTAGACTACCCTCCAGCGCCAGACAGGATCGACGATTGGAGGATCACCATTCAGAGCCTCATCGGCTTCTCCAATGGCAACACTCCCGGGCAACCGAGCACGTCGAAGCCACGGCAAGACGCCCAGGCGCAAGCCGGTGGTGACAAGACCGGTGGGGGTGCCACCACCGTGCACTCCCCGCCCCGAAGGCCAAGATCGCCGGGTCAACCTCGACACCGACTCCACGGCGTCGTCAGATCCACGAGTTCGTCGTGATCAGCGCCAAGTTCTTCAAGAACGGCAGCAAGAGGATGCTCGCACTCGAATCGAACATCGAAGAGAAGCGCGGCATCAATCAGAACAGTGCGCTGGACCCGCTGTCGACATGCATGCGCCAGGGGAAGCAGGCAACTTGCCGCACGCGGCAGGTTGCCCTGCGTTCACCCGTGAGCTGCGGTAAGTCTAGTGGCCCAGTACCAAGAACATCAAGCCGGATGTACCCGAGAAGTACGATGGCAGGATACATCCGTCGGAGTTCCTCAGCGTCTACACCATCGCGGTGCAGGCGGCCGGGGGGCGCGACGAGAAGATCGTCGCCAACAACTTCCCGCTGGTGCTCAAGCCCAATGTCTGATCGTGGCTCATGCACTTGCCGGACAACTCCATCTCCTCATGGGCGGATCTGTGCCATCAGTTTGTCGGCGCCTTCACAGGCGGCCACAAGCCCCATGGCCAGGAAAGCGATCTTCATCTGCTCGCCCAGAAGGAAGGAGAACCCCTGCGCAAGTACATTCAGAGATTCAGCCAGGTGCAGCGCAACATCCCGGACGTCCACCCTGCCGCGGTCATCTGCGCGCTCCATCAGAACGTGCGAAACCGCAGGATGAGGGAGGAGATGGTGATGTGCAAGATTAGAGACGTCAGTGAGCTATATGCCTTGGCCGACAAGTGTGCATGTGCTGAAGAGGGGAGGAAACTCCCCGGAGAGAATGCAGGAGCAGAAGGGTCTGACAGTGAGGATGCCACCCCAGCAAGGAAAAACCGGCGGCGGAACAATAGAAAGAGGAAAGCAAAAGATGTGCTAGTCGTCGAGCAGTCTGGCAACGGAGGTGGCGCCGAGAAGGCCAAAGCTAGTAACTCCGGCGAGGCCGTGGTGGCCGCCGACAAGCAGGACGGCTCCGGCAAGTAGTACTGCAAGATCCACCGCACCAAGGGCCATGATCTCCAGACCTGCAAGAAAGTTGAGCAGCTTGTTGAACTGCAGAAAGCTGAATATGAGCGACGCGACAAGGGGAAGGCCCAAGAAGGTGGTGGAGGATCCGGCAAGAAGCGTCCCGGCCGGCGAGGGCACCGCGGCAAGGCCAAGCAGCGGCAAGGAGACAGGCCTCCCCGCGGCCGCGACAAGGATGAAGATGAAGATGAAGATGAAGAGATGGATGAGGATGAGGCCGACGAGCAGGAGTTTCAGAAAGCAACAGAGGTTTTGTGCGTCGAAGGCGGTGCTTCTCTGCATACTTCGCACCGCTAGCTCAAACAGTGGGTGCGGGAAGTTAATGCAGCGGAACCGTCAGTTGAGTCGCGCAAGCCTTTGAAGTGGTCCAGCACGCCCATCATCTTTGATGTTGAGGATCACCCTGATCGCATAACTGCGGTCGGGTGCTTGCCGATGTTGGTTTCGCCAACTATCCGCAACCTCAAGGTCACAAAGATGCTGGTTGACGGTGGGGCCGGCTTGAATCTCATCTCCTCCACGGTATTCAAGAAGCTCCAGATCCCCGACAGCGAGCTCGAAGAGACCGGCACTTCCCAAGGAATCAACCCGGGAAGGAGCAAGCTGAAGGGGAAGATTACACTGCCAGTGACATTTGGCAGCGAGCTGAACTTCAGGATAGAGAAAGTCACCTTTGACGTTGCTGATTTCCCATTCCCTACAATGGGATACTCGGCCGTCCAGCGCTCGCCAAGTTCATGGCAGCCTCTCACTACGCCTACAACGTGCTCATGATGCCTGGTCCAATAAGTGTCATTTCTGTCCCTGGCGACAAGAAGGATGCCCTTATCTGTACCGACAAGATCTACCGGGAAGCAGCAGCCGCAGCAGAACGCAAACCACTTGCCGCTGAAGCTCCCGGGGGGAAGAAGAAGACCAAGTCCTGCAAGAGCAGCTCTGATGCCCACTCCGGCAAGCACACCTCTTCGGAGTGCTGCGCTACCGTCGAGGACGCACCATCGAGCTCCATCGGCAAGTGTAAGGCAAAGACAGCTTCACCAGAGACCAAGAAAGTGGCCGCCAAGGAGGACGGCACTGGTGGTACCTTCACCATCAGTGCCACGCTTGACCCTAAATAGGAAAGCGCGCTCGTTGCTTTCCTGCGGGCGAATGTCGACGTGTTTGCATGGCAACCGTCTGATATCCCCGGCGTTCCCAGGAAAGTAATTGAGCACCACCTTGCCGTCTGCCCTCATGCGCGGCCCGTCAAGCAGAGAGTTAGGAAACAAGCAGTGGAGCGTCAAGAATTCATTGCAGAAGAGATCAAGAATTTGGAAGCAGCAGGCCTTGTCAGAGGAGTGCTCCATCCTACGTGGCTGGCCAATCCTGTAGTCGTGCGCAAGGCGAACGGGAAATGGAGGCTTTGTATTGACTTCACTGATGTTAATAGAGCTTGTCCCAAAGACCCATTTCCCTTGCCGCGCATTGACCAGATTGTTGACTCCACGGCCGGATGTGACTTGCTTTCGTTTCTTGATGCATATTCAGGATATCACCAGATCTTCATGGCAGAAGAAGATGAGGAGAAAACCGCATTCATTACTCCATGTGGCACATACTGCTTTGTACGAATGCCTTTCGGACTAAAGAATGCTGGTTCGACATTTGCAAGGGTAGTCCACGAAGGTTTTGAGCCACAGTTGCACAGAAATGTAGAAGCTTACATGGATGACATAGTGGTCAAGAGCAAAGACGGAGCAACTCTGATCCAGGATTTGGACGAGACCTTTGCAAATCTGCGCAAGATCAATCTCAAGTTGAACCCCGAGAAGTGTGTGTTTGGAGTCCCCTCCGGCAAGCTTCTCAGGTTCTTTGTGTCTCAGCGGGGGATTGAAGCCAATCCCGACAAGATCAAGGCCATTGAGCAGATCGAAGCACCGAAGCGCGTCAAGGATGTGCGAAGGCTTGCCGGCTACGTAGCTGCTCTCAGCAGGTTCATCTCTAAGTCCACGGAGCGCGCCCTGCCATTTTTCAAAATATTGAAGAAGGCAGGTCCAATGAAATGGACTCCGGAAGCGGAGGCTGCGCTCCGGGACTTGAAGAGATACATGTCCTCCACTCCAATACTTGTCGCACCTAAGCCACAAGAGAAGTTGTTATTATATCTAGCGGCAACCAATCAAGTGGTTAGTGCTGCGTTAGTAGCGGAAAGAGAGGCGGATGATGAGCCAGCAACCACGGCAAGGGCATCCAGCAACAAGCAGGGGGCTTCTCCGACAAGCTCTGGTCCCGACAAGGATGGATCTGCACAGCCACAAGAGGAGAAACAGCAGAAAATGGTGCAGCGCCCAGTTTACTTTGTCAGTTCCCTTCTGTAGGGGGCTAGATCAAGGTACTCTGGTGTGCAGAAATTGCTTTTCGGCCTTCTCATGGCCTCGAGGAAGCTGCATCATTAATTTCAAGCACATGAGATCACAGTTGTCACTCGCTTTCCGTTGAAGACGATATTGCAAAATCCAGAAGCAACAGGCAGGATTGTCGAGTGGGCACTGGAACTGTCAAGCTTTGGCCTCAAATTTGAGAGTACCTCAACTATCCAGAGCCGAGCATTGGCAGAATTCATACCAGAATGGACGCCAACACCTGATGAAGAAATTCCAGAGACGAGCATCCCCGTCAAGGAGACAAGCAAAGAATGGGTCATGTACTTCGATGGTGCCTTTTCGCTGCAAGGCGCCGGTGCAGGCGTATTACTTGTCGCACCCACCGGAGAGCACCTCAAGTACGTGGTCCAGATGCACTTTCCCAAGGAGCAAGCGACAAACAATACTGCAGAATATGAAGGACTGCTTGCCGGACTCAGGATTGCTGCAGACCTTGGGATCAAGAAGCTCATTGTCAGGGGTGACTCGCAACTTGTCGTCCGCCAAGTAAACAAAGATTATCAGAGTCCATTGATGGAAGCTTACATTGACGAAGTGAGAAAGTTGGAAGAGCATTTTGACGGCCTGCAGATGGAACACGTTCCGAGAGCTCAGAACGACATTGCAAACGGCCTGTCAAAGTGCGCCGCACTCAAGTTACCTATGGAACCAGGGATTTTTGTGCTCAAGCTGACTCAACCATCTGTAACACCATCAACTGGACAGAACAGGAAGAGGAAGTTGGTTTCTGGTGACTACTTTCCGGCAGAGCTCCCCGAAGCCGCCGCCAAGAAGGTCCCCAGGATCAACACAAAGAGTGCTGAGGGGCAGTCTGCTCCGACAAGCCCTAGGGTTTGTTTCGTTGAAGCAGACGCCCCCGACAAGTTTTGCTCCGGCAACCTTGCCGGGGAACATCACGCTACAGCTGAACCGCAGATTCTCGCCGTAGAACCGGATGTTCTCGCAGCAGCATATGTGCCTTTAGTCCTTGTTGTCGAGCCACAAGCTCCAGCATGGGCACAACAGATTGTCCATTTCCTTCAAACAGGAGAACTCCCCAAAGAGCAAGAAGAAGTAGAGAGAGTATCCCGGCAATCAAGTATGTACCAGTTTGTCGATGACATACTTTACAGAAGAAGATTCAACAGAGTGAAATTGAAGTGCATTCCCCGGGAAGATGGACAGGAGCTGTTGGCGGAGATACATTGAGGCATATGTGGCCACCACATTGGCGCAAGAGCACTTGCCGGCAAAGCATTCCGGCAAGGTTTCTTTTGGCCGACAACCCTCCAGGATGCAACTGCACAAGTAACCAAGTGTGAAGCGTGCCAATTCCACTCCAAGCAGATACATCAACCAGCTCAAGCTCTCCAGACGATACCTTTATACTGGACATTTTCGGTCTGGGGGCTCGATATCCTCGGCCCCTTTCCCGAGCTGTCGGGGGCTTTGAGTACTTGTACGTCGCAATCGACAAGTTCACAAAGTGGCCGGAAGTGGAAGCAGTGAGGAAGGTGACAGCACAGTCAGCAGTCAAGTTCTTCAGGTCGATTGTTTGCCGTTTCGGAGTCCCTAACAGTATCATCACCGACAATGGCACACAATTTACGAGCCGCACCTTCATGCAGTACGTCCAAGATCTTGGCGCCAAGGTCTGCTTCGCTTCTGTTGCTCACCCAAGAAGCAACGGTCAAGCGGAGTGGGCGAACGCTGAAGTGCTGCGCGGGCTCAAGACCAGGACTTTCGACAGGCTGCACAAGTGCGGAAAGAATTGGATTGAGGAGCTGCTGGTGGTTCTTTGGTCGATCAGGACGACACCAAATCGAGCCACTGGCCAGACACCTTTCGCTCTAGTCTATGGAGCAGACGCAGTTCTCCCCACGGAACTCGTATATGGATCGCCTCGAGTGCTCGCTTATGATGAGCTCGAGCAAGAGCAGCTGCGGCAAGATGACGCGCTGCTCCTTGAGGAAGATCGTCTTTAGGCTGCTGTACGAGCTGCTCGATACCAGCAAGCTTTGCGTCGCTACCATAGCCGCAAAGTCAATGCCAGAAGTCTCGAGGAAGGCGACCTTGTTCTTCGGCGCGTTCAATCTGCCAAGAATTCCAACAAGTTGACGCCGAAGTGGGAAGGCCCTTATCGGGTGAAACGAGTCACTAGGCCTGGCGCTGTCCGCCTTGAGACCGAAGATGGCTTTCCGGTGAGCAACTCCTAGAACATAGAGCATCTTCGTAAGTTTTATCCATAAGGCGCGGTTGCCGGAACCTGCTGTTCCGACAACCACCTTTCGTACAAGCCTTTCCGCTGTTGCATGTAACCCTTTGTACAATGTCGGGCGCAGATCCCGCGCATAAATAAAGATCATATGCTCTGCAAATTTTGTCAAATTTCATGCCTTTTTTTTTCTTTCGCATGTATTATCTGACACTTTGTGCAGCTCTTGCCCCCGGTAAGCAATAACGAGCCTTAAGGCTCCATATCTTTATTTTCTCTTCTTTCTTTTTCTCAAAAAGAAGGTTCCTTCGCCCACAAGTTAACCGGGGGGGAACGAGAAGATAATGGTGTGGACCAGGCACCGTTCACAGAAGTATAGCCTTGCCGGGACGCAAACGACAGAAAAGCTAAGTTGCCAAAGTTTGAGCACAACTAGTTTTGAAATTTTTTTAAGTTATCTTCCTTGAACGACCGTGCTTTGTATGGAAAACCTGTGCGCGGAGGAACCAACTCATAGCTAGTTGCGCCCTTACCTTGTTTTCGAGTCCGCTCAACAACGTAAGTGTGCTGCGACTAGTTCCGACAAGGTTTCTTGCCGGAGGCGACACCACCAGCAGGCTGCTGATGTTCCGCACTCAGCGCTCGCGGCAAGGGTGCCTGTGCCAGCAAGTTCCCTAAAAGCGTAGGGTAAAAACATACAAGGGAGGGAATCAAGTAAAGGAAATAACATAGCAAGTACTACCCAGAATAAAGTTATATTACAATAATAACTTGCCGCGCTCTAATAGGTTGTTCCCGTAACATGTCTAGCAGCGGCAAGAAAAAGGAGAAAACACGCGGCCTAATCTACGCGGCCGCCATCAACCCTCCTGACTTCATTCACCTTGTCCATGATGGGTGCGACAAGGGCCTTGATCTCTTCAAGATCAGCGCCCGCCGGCAGCTTCTTGAGGACGTTGGTGAGGTTGAGGCCCGGATTGCGGAAGAGCACCTTCACCAACACCTTCTCCAGAACTCTGGCGCAGATTGCGCGCGACTTATCAGCCAGCTGCTTTGGGATCCTTTCCCGGAGTTGCTGGAGAGCCGTCGCCACGCCCTTGAAGAACAGAGTGAGCTTGGCGCTGGGCTGGAGGTTCTCATCGGAAGAATACTCGAAGCACGCCAAGTCCAGTTGCGCCAGCTCCTTGTCGATGACTGCAGCAATGTTGACGAGGCCCTCCGTCCAGAGCTCCACCGTAGCCCTGAAGGTGTTTTGAGTCTCGGCGGCCCTCGTTAGCAGCTCCTCGTTGGCCTTGATCTCTCCCTTCAAGTCCTCCTCTCGCTTGTTGGCGCCGTCCAGCGTCTCAGTCAGCGTGGATAGCTTCAGCTCCAGATTAGCATTTGAGTCCTTGGCGGCGTTCAGTTCCTTGACCTTATCGGCGAGTTGAACTTCCAGATCGCCATGAGCGGGGGCGTCCTTCTTGCGCTCGCGCTATAGCGTAGCAAGCTCCTCATCCTTCCCTTTCAGATCAGCCTCCAGCTGCGTCATCTTCACCTCCAGTTCCTTCTTGGCGGCCTCGGCAGCTGCGGCAGCGTCCTTCGCTTCCTTAAGTGCCCCGCCAAGTGCTTGCTCACGCGCGGCAAGCTCCTCCTCGTAGCTGTCCAGATAGACTTTCCGCTGCGTTAGTTCACCTTCTCGGGTGGACAGCTCCTCAGTGGCAAGCCTATGTTGCTCCTCAGCCTCAGCCTTCTTGAGGAGGAAGGCCTTCCGCGCCTCGACAAGCTGCGCCCTCTCTTCTGCAATGGATAGGAGGGCCTCTTGGTTGTGGCTCTGGAGCTCCTCCGCATGCTTCTCTATGTCCACTCCCGCCTGCGCGACAAGCGCTTCCCGAGACTCCAGCTTTGCTTGTCGGGCGCGGTAGGGCGACACCAACTTCCGGAGCAGCTGCTCCTCCTCAGACTCGCCGCTGCTGCTGCTTGGCGCGTCAACCACTGTCAGCCCAGCAGAGGCGAGCACTTCTCCGTTAAAAGCCTCCCCCTCGACTGGTGCCCTAGAGCTCGACGCCCAGGGGAGCTTGATGAAGACACCGTCGCCGGCCTTCAAGTAGGCGCCGGGCTGGGACTCCTCGGAGCCTGGCGCTGCGTCAGCGGCGGAGGGATCGGCGGTTGGCGTAGCGCCCTGCGCTCCTGCGGCCCTCGGGTTGTCAGTACGATCGCCGGATCCCTCGCCAGCTCCAGCGCCAGCAGCCTTGGCGGCCTCTTCGTCGGTAGGATCATCGGCGCCGGCCTCTTCTTCGATGGCAGCGGTTTCGTCAGTATTACCGCGCCCGCCCTCCTCGCCGGTGGCCTCGGTCTCCATCGGCTCCGTGGAGGGAGGATCTGATGATAGGAAGAGGGAGAAAAAGTCAAACAAATATCCAAAAAAGAAGATCAGAAGAAGAAAAACCCAAGGGAAGTTCTCTGGCAAGAAGGATTACCTGTGCTGGGCTCTGTAATCATGGGCTCCACCACCGTGGGATCGTCGGTCCCGTCCCTTGCCGGAGAACCGCCCATTGCCGGGGACCTCTCCCTTGCCGGAGAACGCTCACTTGTCGGGGAATCGTCCCTTGGCGGCGTAGTTGAAGCAGATAGCACCTCAGGAGCGGCTTTTGGTTGTTCCTGATGGGCCTGTTCTGCTCCTACACAAGCAAACCAACAATCAAGATATCAACAAGGAAGGAGCACTCATTCGCGCCACACAACAGGAAGTGAACAACTACTTACGCTGGGGGCTGCTTTGGGGAGAGATTGCCGAGTCTGACAAGGTGGTCTCGGACGCGCCCCCTGTACCCACAGTGGGATCATCCTCGATGACAACCACGGGGACCTTGGCCCTCTTCGCCGCTCCCTCGGCCAGAGTCCTGAAAAGGAACAAGGTTCAGAGGGAAGCAGATCAGATACAAAACTAGAAACAACAAGAAATGAAGAAATATAAGTACAACAAGGAGAAAGTCTTACTCCTCCTCCTCTTCTTCCTCCTCGTCGGAGCTGAGCGCGGAAAGGTCGAAGTCCGGTACCCTTTCTGCGCGACGAGGCGGAGGAGTAGGCTCCCTTGGACACTTGGCGGAAGCTGCAGCAGGATCGAAACTGGCGGCCCGAGAAGACCCCGCCCCAGTTGCCGGTACGGCGTGAGATGCTCCCGCGGCAACGGTGCTTGTCGCGGTGGAGCATGTCCCGCGGCGCGGCGGCTGTTGGCCCGTCTGCGGCCCTGCTGTGTTTCCTGTCCTGCGGAGGCGCCTTCGTGGTTGAGCTGGGGGCTGCACTGAGGGCTCCGCTGGTGGCAAGTTGCTTGAAGATGGCTGGCCACTTGCGCCCCCAGCGGGCTCACTCGTTTCGGCTTTGGGCTCTCCCTCGCCAACGACCTCCCCGACAAGCCCCTCTCGGTCGGCAAGGATTGCCACCTCGGCCGCCTCTGCCTCCTCCAACGTAAAACCAAACTCGCCCGCGGCGGCGGCTGCCGCCGCCTCCTCCGCCCTGGTGGCGATGCGCCGCAGCTCGTCATCAGTGGTGTCGCGGGTGAGAAGCCTCTGCTCGTCGGTGCGGACCGCTACCTCGACCAAGCCATCGAAGAATTGCTGCTCGACCTCGTCGCAGGGCTCCTGCCAAGTCGGGATAATCCCATGCGAGTCGCACTCCGGCATCATTGCGCGGATGCGATCGAGCTGGGAGTTGTTGCACAATGGGACGACGCCCTGCGCCAGCCTAAACCACTCGGGATGGTTGGGGTCATGCTTGAACAGCTCCTTGAGCATCCCATCCAACTCCAAGGCAGTGAAATTAGAATTGAGGCCTGGGCGCAGCCTCATGATATCTGCCGGGCCCCCGAACAGCCAGGCGGGCCTCCCCCTCTCCTGCAGAGGGGCGATGCGGCGGCGAAGGATGTCCGCACCAACGGCCCCTACAGTGAGCCCGGCAAGCCTGAGCCGCAAGATTCGGGTGGTGGCGATCTTTAGTCTAGCATCGTCCGCCGCCAGGGCGCTCCAATCGCCGCCGCGCACTACTCGGGCTTGGCGCAGGTTGGTGAATGGCTGCGGATCCGCGTCAACAATCCAACACCACTCCGCTCTCCACTCATCTCATTTGCTACGGAGTTCCTCCTCCAGATAGGCCTCCTTCTTGCCGGTTCTCGAGATCCAGGCGATCCTGCCGGACAAGGGCTCTCCTTTCTCGACCCGGGGCATGAAATAGTGGCGGAAAAGGGCTACATTTGGGTGGATTCCGACGAAGTTCTCGCAAAGATGCGCGAAAACCGCCATGGTCAGAACGGCGTTGGGGGTGAAGTCGAGGAGATGGAGCCCGTACGTGTTCATAATGTCGTAGAAGAAATCGGAAAAGGGCAAGAACAAGGCGAAGAAGTAGTATCCTTTTGGACACCGCTTCAAAGTAGAAGCTTCGGCGGAGAGTACCTGCGTGCGCGGGTGCGCCCGCGTCTCCGTCAACCAGAAAAGATAGAATCACTCCCGCAGCGCCTTCGCGGTGAGCTCGGGGGGGGGGGGGGGGGAGGGGGGGGGGAAGTGCTCGCTCCTAGCGGAGCGCCTCAAGCCGCAGCGCCTTGGCCGACTTCGCGCCCTTCCCGGTCTTCGGAGCCATGGCGGAGGCGGTGGGGGAGAGCGAGGGCGTTGGCGGCGATGGCGGCGACGGGAGCGGAGCGCTGCTCTCTTCCGGCTTGGGAAGCGGAGGGGAGCGGCGGAGCTTTCTGAGGAAGGAACTGCAGGTGGCGAAGGTGGGGGAACGGCCCCTGTTTCCCCTGCTTATAAAGAGGAGAGGCGAAAGTTACGCCTTTTTCGATTAAAGAATCACCCACGATCTCTCCCACGATGCCGCGTTTGACGCGTGCCGTTACGGGAGGGCGTGGTGGATACGGAGTTAGATTTGGTGTGGACTCAGGCCGCGTGTGCCCGTGCCCTGTTTTGGGCCTGGCCCAACAGCGCTCGGCACCGTGTGTGGCCCAGGCCCGGGGGCTCCTGTCGGTGTACTAAAGTAGGGGTACCTTAGTATCCCGAACTTGTGCACGAGCAGTCGCAGCGACCCGCGGAAAGGCTTGCCGGGCGTCCGCCAAGATCCTCCGTAGCTCCTATTGATGCCATTTAAGAACAAAGTGTTTTAACTGAGAAGACAAGACTCCGGCAAGAGGAGCTTGCCGGAAAGGACAAGGCCCCGACAAGAGGAGCTTGCCGGGAAGACCAACCAAGACATTTTCAAGAAACGTGCCGCGTCGCGCCGCGCGTCCCGACAAGACCCAACGAGCGACAAGCTTTCGGGTGCGACAAGACAACGATCGCGGCAAGGCGCTTGCCGCGGCGAAGCCACCACTCTGCGCCCATGCTCCAGCGCATTCGTTGACATGTCGCCACAGGATCGTTCCAGGCACACGTGGCGGGAGGCTGTGCAGCCAAGCGGTGCGAGGTGGCAAGTGGAGATGATGACAAGGCCATCGTGGCGAACGGTGGCGCCCCTAACGGTCGCTTTTCTGCACTGTTGGGCGACGCGGACGGGCATTAAATGCTCTTGTCCCCTGCCGTCAGAGTTAGGTAGGATACGCTGTAGCAGCAGTTGTACCGACCCCTCTTTTTACATTTGTACCCCTGTCTACGTTGCCACCTGTCGGTGACCCCTTTAGCCTATAAAAGGAGGCCCATGCGCAACGTAGAGGGGGTTCGACTCATTCGAAACTACAGAACGCTCACGCTCTCGAGCAAGAACATAATACCACCACAAAGCAGTAGTAGGAGTTTTATCTCTCCAGAGAGCTCCGAAGCTGGGTAAAATCCCTCGCGTGCCTCGCCTTGATCTGCTCTTCATGCGCCCTCCGCTCCCTGCCGGACCGAGAAGGGGCCCTGCCCCATAGGTGTTCGTTTCCCACGACACTCTCTACGGAAGTAATACCCTGCTTCCTGCTTGATTGATCTTGATGAATATGAGTATTACAAGAGTTGATCTACCACGAGATCGTAATGGCTAAAACCCTAGGATTCTAGCCTGTATGATTATGATTGCGTTTTTTCTCTACGGACTAAGCCCTCCGGTTTATATAGACACCGGAGGGGACTAGGGTTATACAAAGTCGGTTACAGAGAAAGGAATCTACATATCTGAACACCAAGCTTGCCTTCCACGCCAAGGAGAGTCCCATCCGGACATGGAATGAAGTCTTCTGTCTTGCATCTTCATAGCCCAACAGTCTGGCCCATGTTAATAGTCCAGCCGTCCGAGGACCCCTTAATCCAGGACTCCCTCAACAACGCATCCAAACGAGTCTGGTCTGCACATAATAGCGATAAATCAACGAATCTGGACCTTGATTAGCAGTTCGACCTCCGCCGATCGCCCTACCAGGTTGCGGCTTATGTACCGTGCATACACAATTACACACTAAAAATACCGTGGGTGGCGCCGGTGGCACACTGCAGAATAGGTCCATTGCACAGCTTGACCATGGTTGGAGCGCATATATCTTTTTCTTTTAAGGCAGGTTCATCAAGAGCCCTACTTACAAGATGGTTGTCGCAGGAGATCCTTTTAAGGGCGGCACATCCCAACCATCAAATACTCCTCTCAAAGGACTTACTACTAAGGAGAAAAGGCGCAGACATGTGGCAGGGCATCATTGGAGTTTCTTTCCCGAACTATGATTTTTAGGCCCTCTGTTAGGCTTTCCCTAATGTATGATCTTTTCTTTTTCTCTTTGGGCATGTAATATGACCTTAATATTGAACGGCATTGCCTCTCATCAACGTATCAATAAAGATATGAGGGACGCAGATTATTATTACCTTCTTGGTTGGGTCTTGGTTTTTTCCTTGTCATCTATGCTCCCCCTTACGTTCGACTGGCACACGTGGTTCGACACGGTCATCATACCAGGGGTTGTATTAGGTCTCGCAAAATTCTGAAGTCTGAACACCTATAGGGAACTCTTCGGCGTCCCGGATGTGGCATTATATGCATCGGCTCTGAATCATGTCTTTGGTCTATAGTTGGGTTGCCCGGCTCCTGTGTTTACCGCCTTACGTTCCGCAAGTTCGGCTAAGGTAGTAAAGCGAGAACTACTGCGATTGCATTTCTGGTTCGTCTGGTTAAGTACCTCAGTAGAGAAAGCCGAAAACTGACTGTCATGACGGGCGAGAGCGGGTCAACAATCCGGTGACTTATTGTTACACTACGAATCATTCTCAATTTATGCCATGCTATGCGAGGGGCTGGGTTTTCAACCAGCCGCATTGCAAAGGCGCCACACTCCGTATTGCCATTCATGCAACGAGGGGCTAGTACTTAGCGACACCAATAGACTCTTATGGCTAAGTGAAAGTGCTAAAGCTGCATAGTCTGATTGCCTAGTTCACTCCGCAAGATGCCTCCTACATCAGACCAAGACATTGGATTAAGTGCTATCATGCGCTCTCGAACACCCCTTTAATATTTACGTGGGGGCTGAAGCTGACGACTAGTAAACTTTCAGACATATAAACGTCAAAAATAGGAGGATAAACTAATTATAAAATGCATAACCATTTTTACAACATGAGTTCATTATATGACTGTTACAAAACCGGACACAACTACTCAAATATGATGTCCTTGGAGCACTGGCCCTCTACAATACGGGCTCCCTCAAGGACCTCGTCGAAATACCTCTCCGGCCAACGGTGCTCCACGCCTTCAGGTGGCCCTGCGGTGGCAATCTCGGTGGCCTTCATTTTTGCCCACTGCACCTTGACATGGGCGAAGGCCATCTGAGCACCTTCTATACAGGATGACCGCTTAAGGGCATCAATCCGAGGAAGCGCATCTACTAGCCTGTCGTGGGGGACGAGCACCTATGGGGCAGGGAGCCCCTTTTCTGGTCCGGCAGGGGGGCAAGGGCGCACGAAGAGCAGATCGAGGTCACACACGCGGGGGTAACATGGGCGATTTTTTACCCAGCTTCGGAGCTCTCCGGAGAGATAAAACTCATACTGCTGCTTTGTGTTTGTATTTGTTCTTCGCTCGAAAGCGTGGGTATGCTGTTATCTCCAAACTGCGGAACCCTTTCTACGTGCGCATGGGCCTCCCTTTTATAGTATAAGGGGGTCACCAACAGGTGGTAGTGTAGAAAGAGGGGTAGAAAGGTAAAAACGCGGGTTGGTACACTGCTGTGTACAGTCTCCCCTACCTAACTCTGACGGCAGGGGACAAGGGCATTTAATGCCCGTCCGGTCGCCCCAACAGTGCAAGGAAGCGACCGTTAGGGGCGCCACCGATCGCCACGATGGCCTCCTTGTCAGCTTCGCTTGCCACCTCGCACCGCTAAGCTGCCCAGCCGCCCGCCACGTGCTCCAGGAGCGGTCCTGTGGCGACACGTCGTCGGGTGAGCTGGAATGCGGAGTGTTGGCCTTGCCGCGGCGAGCGCCTTGCCGCGGCCATCGTCTCGACGCACCAGCGAGCTTGTCACCCGCCGGGCCTTGCCGGGACGCGCGGGGCGTCGCAGCAGGTTTTATGAAGTGCCTTGGTTGGTCTTCCCGGCAAGCTCCTCTTGCCGGGGCCTTGTTCTTCCCGGCAAGCTTCTCTTGCCGGGGCCTTGTTCTTCCCGGCAAGCTTCTCTTGCCGGGGCCTTGACTTCTTTAGTTAATACTTTGTTCTTGAATGGCAGTGACTGGGAGTGACGGAGGGCCTTGGCGGGCGCCCGGCAAGCCTCGACGCGGGGTGCTGTGACCGCCCGTGCCCAAGTTCGGGGCACTAAGGTACCCCTACTTTAGTACATCGATAGGAGCCCCCGGGCCTGGGCCATACACGGTGCCGAGCGCTGTTGGGTCAGGCCCAAAACAGGGCACGGGCATGCGTGGCCTGGGTCCAAACCGAATCCACTTCGTATCCACCGCGCCCTCTCACAACGGCACGCGTCAATTGCGGCGTCCTGGGAGAGAACGTGGTCAATACTTAATTCCAGGAAATGCGTAACGTTCGCATCCCCCGTTTATAAGCAGAGGAAACAGGGCCGTTCCCCCACCTTTTGCAGTTCCTTCCTCCGAAAGCCCCGCCGCTCCCTTCCGCTTCCCAAGCCGAAAGAGAGCAGTACTCCGCCGCCCGCCGCCGCCGTCGCCCTCGCCTTCCCCCACCGCTTCCGCCATGGCTCCGAAGACCGGGAAGGCTGCGAAGGCTGCGAAGGCTGCGAAGGCCGCGAAGTCGGCCGAGGCGCTGGAGCTCGCGGCACTGCGCAAAAAGCGAGTGCTTTTCCTCCCCGAGCTCACCCCGGAGGCGCTGCGGGCGGAGTTCTACCTCTTCTGGTCGACGGAGACGTGGGCGCATCCGCGCACGCCGGTGCTTTCCGCTGAGGCTTCCAAATCGAAGAGGTGCCCCAGAGGTTACTACTTCTTCCCTGTGTTCTTCTATTGCGGGCTCTGCCCGCCTTTTTCCGATTTCTTCTGCGACATCATGAACACCTTCGGGTTTCATCTTCTTGATTTCACCCCCAACACCGTTCTGACAATGGCGGTTTCCGCACACCTCTGCGAGAACTTTGTTGGCATCCTCCCCAATGTCGCTCTTTTTCGTCATTATTTCTCTCCCCGGGCCGAGAAAGGGGAGCCACTGGCTGGCGGAATCGCCTGGACCTCCCGGATGGGTATGAAGGAGGTGTACTTGACGGGCGAGCTCCGCAGCAAGTGGGACGAGTGGAGGGCGGAGTGGTGCTGGATCTGTGATGCCAACCCGCAGCCATTCACCAAATTGCGCCAGACCCAGGTGGTGCGTGGCAGCGACTAGAGCTCTCTGTCGCCGGACGATGCCAAGCTGAAGATCGCCACCACCCGAATCCTGTGGCTCAGGCATGCCGGGCTCACAGCAGGGGCGGTTGGCGCGGATTTCCTTCGCCGTTGCATCGCCCCTCTGCAAAAGAGGGGGAGGCCCGCCTGGCTGTTTGGCGGCCCGGCGGATATCATGAGGCTGCGTCCAGGCCTCAATTTCAACTTCACCGTTCTGGAGCTTGACGCGATGCTGAGGGAGATGTTCAAGCATGACGCCAACCACCCAGAGTGGTTCAAGTTGCCGCAGGGCGTCGTCCCTTTGTGCAACAACTCCCAGCGAGATCGCATCTGCGCAGTGATGCCAGAGTGTGATTCGCACGGAGTAGTCCCACTTTGGGTGGAGCCTGCCGACGACGTGGTGCAGCAATTCTTTGATGATTTGGCGGAGGTGGCAGTCAACTCCGACGAGCAGAAGCTCCTCACCCGCGCCACAACTGCCAACGAGATGGCATACATTGCCAGCTGGGCCGAAGAGGCGGCGGCAGCCGCTGCCGCGGGCAAGTTTGGCTTCACGCTGGCGGAGGCGGATGCAGCTAAGGCGGCAAGCCTTGCCGCTCGGGAAGATCTTGCCGGAGAAGTCGCTGGCGAAGGGGAGGCCGAGGTCGAAGCGAGCGAGCCCGCCGAGGGCGCGAGCGGCCAGCCGTCTTCGAGTAACTTGCCGCAGGCGGAGCCCCCAGTGCAGCCCCAATTCCGACCGAGAAGGCGTCTTCGTCGAGTTGGAGAGCTGGTAGAGGAGCAGGCCGTCCAGCAGCCGCGGCGCCGCGGGACACGCTCCACCGCGGCAAGTACCGTTGCCGTGGGAGGGTCCCAGGCCGTGCCGACAACTGAGGCGGGGTCTTCCCGGGCCGCCACGCCTGATCCTGTCGCAGCCCTCGGCAAGCGCCGAAGGAAGCCTAGTCCTCCGCCACACCGCGCCGAGAGGGTACCGGAATTCGACCTCTCCGCGCTGAGCTCCGATGACGATGAAGAGGAGGAGGAGGAGGAGGATGAGGAGGAGTAAGGCTTTCTTCTTTACTGCACTTGTCTTTCTTTGTTGTTGTTTATCTTGTATCTAATTTGCTTCTCCTTGAACTCCTGTTCCTTTTCAGGACTTTGGCCGAGAGGGCGGCGAAGAGGGCCAAGATCCCCGTGGTCGACATCGGGGACGATCCTGTCGTGATGACGGAAGATTCGTCCGAGACCACCTTGACGGACCAGATCCCTTCCCCTCGCGGCAGCCCCCAGCACAGCCCCCAGCGTAAGTGCCTGGTTTATTTCCTGTTGTGGGGCGCGCATGGGTGCTTTTCCTTTTGCTGACACCTTATTTGTTGGTTCATTTGTCTAGGAGCAGAACAGGCCCACCAGGGGCAACCAGAGGCCACCCCGGAGGTATCGTAGGCTTCGACTACGCCGCCAAGGGCCGATTCCCCGGCATGGGAGCACTCCCCGGCAGGGGAGGGATCCCCGGCAAGGGGCAGAACTAGTGAGCCCCCAGTGGTGGAGCCCATGATCACAGAGCCCAGCACAGGTAACCCTCCTTGTCGGCAACTTTCCCTTGGGTTCTTCTGATCTTCATTTGGATATTTGTTTGACTTTTCTTTCCTCCTCCTGTCTTCAGATCCTCCTCTTGGGGACCCGATGGAAACTGAGGCCACCGGCGAGGAGGGCGCACGCGGCAACACTGGGGACGTCACCGCTGAGGAGGAAGAGGCCGGCGCTGATGAGCCCGCCGACGACGAAGCCGCCAAGGCTGCTGGCGCAGGAGCTGGCGAGGGGTCCGGCGATCGTACTGACGACCCGGAGGACGCAGGAGAGCGAGGCGCTGCACCGACCACCGACCCCTCCGCCGCTGACGCAGCGCTGGGCTCTGAGGAGCCCCAGCCAAGCGCTTACTTGAAAGCTGGTGAGGGCGTGTACATCAAGCTTCCCTGGGCATCGAGCTCCAGGGCGCCGGAGTACTCGCCTCCGCTAGGCTGGCGGTGGTCGACAAGCCAGGCAGCAGCAGCGGCGAGTCCCAGGAGGAGCAGTTGCTCCGAAAGCTGGTGTCACTCTACCGCGCCCGGCAAGCGAAGCTCGAGTCCCGGGAAGCGCTTGTCGCGCAGGCGGGAGTTGACATAGAGAAACACGCGGAGGAGCTCAAGAGCCGCAACCAGGAGGCCCTCCGGTCCATTGCTGAGGAGAGGGCGCAGCTCGACAAGGCGAAGAAGGCGTTCATCCTGGAGAAGGCTGAAGCCGAAGAGCAGCAGAGGCTCACCGCCGAGGAGCTGTCTAAGCGGGATGGTGAGCTGATACAGAAGAAGATGAACTTGGACAGCCACGAAGAGGAGCTCGCCGTCCGGGAGCAGTCACTTGGCGGGGCACTCAAGGAGGCGAAGGATGTCGCTGCGGCTGCCGAGGCCGCCAAGAAAGAGTTGGAGGAGAAAGTGGCGCAGCTGGAGGCGGGTATGGGAAAGAAGAACGAAGAGCTCGCCGCACTCCAGCGTGAGCGCGAGAAGGACGCACTTGCCCATGGCGATCTGCAAGCTCAACTCGCCGAGAAGGCCAAGGAACTGAATGCCGCCAAGGACTCAAGCGCTGATCTGGAGACGAAGCTGGCCACCTTGGCGGGGACACTGGATGCCGCCAAGAAGCGAGAGGATGACTTGAGGGAGGAGCTCAAGGGAGCGAGGAGCTGCTGACGAGGGCCACCGAGACCCAGAACACCTTCAAGACCACGGTGGAGCTCTGGACGGAGGGCCTCGTCAACATCACCGCGTCCATCGACGAGGAGCTGGCGGAGCTGGACTTGGCGGGCTTCGGGTACTCCACTGAGGAAAATCTCCAGCCCAGCTCCAAGCTCACGCTTTTCTTCAAGGATGTGGTGACGGCTCTCCGGCAGCTCCGGGAAAGGATCCCGAAGCAGCTGGCCAACGAGTCGTGCGCGATCTGCACCAAGGTCCTGGAGAAGGTGTTGGTGAAGATACTCTTTCGCAACCCGAGCGTCGACCTCACCCGCGTCACCAAGAAGCTGCCGGTGGGTGCCGATCTTGAAGAGCTCAAAGCCATCGTCGCACCCATTGTGGACAAGATCAACGAAGTTAGGAGGGTCGACGGCGAGCGCGTGGATTAGGCCACCCTTCTTCTCTCTTTCCTTGCCGCTGCTAGATATGTCATAAGAATAACTCATCAACGTGCGGCAAGTTATTTATTGTAATATAACTTTATTCTGGGTACTGTCTGCTATGTTACTTCCTTTACTTGATTCCATCTCTTGTATGTTTTTACCCTACGCTTTTAGGAAACTTGCCGGCGCTAACACGCTTGCTGAGTGCGGAACATCAGCAGCCTGCTGGCGGTGTTGCTTCCAGCAAGAAACCTTGTCGGGGTCAGTTGCAGCTCGCCTTCATTGTTGAGCGGACTCGAAACAAAGCAAGGGCGCAACTTAGCCACGAGTTGGTTCCTCCGCGCACAGGTTTTCCATACAAGATACGATCGTTCGAGGAATGTAACTTAAAAGTTAAAACTGACTATGCTCAAACTTTGGCAACTTAGCTTTTCTGTCGTCTGTGTCCCAGCAAGGCTAGATTCCTTTGAACGATGCCTGGTCCACACCTTTATCTTCTCCTCCCCCCCCCCCCCGATGAACTTGTGGGCGGAGGAATCTCTTTTTTGAGAAGAAAGAAGAGTAAATCATGATATGGAACCTTAAGGTTCGCTATTGCTTACCGGGGGTGAGTGCTGCACAAATTGTCAGATATATATGCAAAAGAGAAATATGCATTAAATTTGACAAGGTGTGTGAGGCACGTAAACTTTATTTACGCACGGGAGCTGCGCCCGGCTTTGTACAAAGGGTTACATGCAACAGCGGCAAGGCTTGTACAAAAGGTGGTTGCCGGAACGAGGCCCGGCAACCGCGCCTTATGGGTAAAACTTGCGAAGATGTTCTACGTTCTAGGAGTTGCTCACCGGAATGCCATCTTCGGTCTCAAGGCGGACAGCGCCGGGCCTAGTGACTCGTTTCACCCGATAAGGGCCCTCCCACTTCGGCGTCAACTTGTTGGAATTCTTGGCGGACTGAACACACCGAAGAACAAGGTCGCCTTCCTCGAAGCTTCTGGCATTAACTTTGCGGCTATGGTAGCGGCCCAAAGCTTGCTGGTAGCAAGCAGCTCGCACAGCAGCCTGAAGACGATCCTCCTCGAGGAGCAGCGCGTCATCTTGCCGCAGCTGCTCTTGCTCAAGCTCATCATAAGCGAGCACTCGAGGCGATCCGTATACGAGTTCAGTGGGGAGAACTGCCTCTGCTCCGTAAACAAGAGCAAAGGGTGTCTGGCCAGTGGCTCGATTTGGTGTCGTTCTGATTGACCGAAGAACCACCAGCAGCTGCTCGATCCAATTTCTTCCGCACTTGTGCAGCCTGTCGAAAGTTCTGGTCTTGAGCCCACGCAGCACTTCAGCGTTTGCCCTCTCCGCTTGACCGTTGCTTCTCGGGTGAGAAACAGAAGTGAAGCAGATCTTGGTGCCAAGATCTTGGACATACTGCATGAAGGTGCGGCTCGTGAATTGTGTGCCGTTGTCGGTGATGATCCTGTTAGGGACTCCGAAACGGCTAACAATTGACCTGAAGAACTTGACTGCTGACTGTGCTATCACCTTCCTCACTGGTTCAACTTCAGGCCACTTTGTGAACTTGTCGATTGCAACGTACAAGTACTCAAAGCCCCCGACAGCTCGGGGAAAAGGGCCGAGGATGTCGAGCCCCCAGACCGAAAATGGCCAGGATAAAGGGATTGTTTGGAGAGCTTGAGCTAGTTGATGAATCTGTTTGGAATGGAACTGGCACGCTTCACACTTGGTTACTTGTGCAGTTGCATCCTGGAGGGCTGTCGGCCAAAAGAAACCTTGCCGGAAAGCCTTGCCGGCAAGTGCTCTTGCGCCAATGTGGTGGCCACATATGCCTCCATGTATTTCCGCCAACAGCTCTTGTCCTTCTTCCCGGGAAATGCAGTTCAATTTCACTCCGTTGAATCTCCTTCTGTACAGTACGTCATTGACAAACTGGTACATACTTGATTGCCGGGCTACTTTCTCCGCTGCTTCTTGTTCCTCGGGAAGTTCTCCTGTTTGCAGGAAATGGACGATCTGCTGTGCCCATGCCGGAGCTTGTGGCTCGACGGCAAGGACTAAAGGCACGAATGCTGCTGCGAGAACATCCGCTTCTACGGCAAGGATCTGGGATCCTGCCGGAGCGTGATGCTCCCCGGCAAGCGTGTCGGGACACAGCTTGTCGGGAGCGTCTGCGTCAATGGAACAAACCCTAGGGCTTGTCGGAGCGGACTGCTCCTCAGCACTTTCTGTGTTGATCCTAGGGACTTTCTTGGCGGCGGCTCCGGGAAGCTCCGCCGGAAAGTAGTCGCCAGTGACCAACTTCCTCTTTTTCTCTGTCCAGTTGATGGTGTTACAGATGGCTGAGTTAGCTTGAGCACAAAAATCCCTGGTTCCACAGGTAACTTGAGCGTAGGACACTTTGACAGGCCATCTGCAATGTCATTCTGAGCTCTTGGAACATGTTCCATCTGCAGGCCGTCAAAATGTTCTTCTAGCTTCCTCACTTCATCGATGTATGCTTCCATCAACGGACTCTGATAGTCTTTGTTCACTTGGCGGACGATAAGCTGCGAGTCACCCCTGACAATAAGCTTCTTGATCCCAAGTTCAGCGGCGATTCTGAGTCCGGCAAGCAACCCTTCATACTCAGCAATATTGTTTGTTGCTTGTTCCTTGGGAAAGTGCATTTGGACCACGTACTTGAGGTGCTCTCTGGTGGGTGCGACTAGCAGTACACCCGCACCGGCGCCTTGCAGTGAGAAGGCACCATCAAAGTACATGATCCACTCTTTACTTGCTTCCTTGACGGGGATACTCTTCTCCGGGGTTTCCTCATCGGGCGTTGGCGTCCATTCTGCTATGAACTCTGCCAACGCTCGGCTCTGAATAGTTGAAGTACTTTCAAACTTGAGGCCAAAGCTTGACAATTCCAGTGCCCACTCGACAATTCTGCCTGTTGCTTCTGGATTCTGCAATATCCTCTTCAACGGGAAGCGAGTGACAACTGTGATCTCATGTGCCTGAAAATAATGGCGCAGCTTCCTCGAGGCCATGAGAAGGCCGAAGAGCAACTTCTGCACACCAGAGTATCTTGATCTATCCCCCTGTAGAAGGGAGCTGACAAAATAAACTGGGCGCTGCACCATCTTCTTCTGTTTCTCTTCCGGCAACTGCTCAGACGCATCCTTGCCGGAGCCAGAGCTTGTCGGGGAAGCCTCCTGCTTGTCGCTGGACTTGCTTGCCGCGGCCGCTGGCTCATCATCCGCCTCCCTCTCTGCTACTAACGCAGCGCTAACCACTTGATTGGTTGCCACTAGATATAGCAACAACTTCTCTTGTGGCTTACGTGCGACAAGTGTTGGAGTGGAGGATAGGTATCTCTTCAAGTCCTGCAGCGCAGCCTCCGCTTCTGGAGTCCATTTCATTGGACCCACCTTTTTCAAGATCTTGAAAAATGGCAGGGCACGCTCAGCAGACTTAGAGATGAACCTACTGAGAGCAGCAACGCAGCCGACAAGCTTTCGCACATCCTTGACGCGCTTCGGGGCCTCAATTTGCTCGATGGCTTCAATCTTGTCGGGATTGGCTTCAATCCCCCTCTGAGATACAAAGAATCCGAGAAGCTTGCCGGAAGGGACTCCAAACACACAATTCTCGGGATTCAGCTTGAGATTGATCTTGCGCAAATTTGCAAAAGTCTCGTCCAAATCCTGGATCAGAGTCTCTTTGTCCTTGCTCTTGACCACTATGTCATCCATGTAAGCTTCTACATTTCTGTGCAGCTGTGGATCAAAAGCATAACTGACTACTCTTGCAAATGTTGAACCAGCATTCTTTAGTCCGAAAGGCATCCGTACAAAGCAGTACGTGCCACACGGAGTAATGAATGCGGTTTTCTCTTCATCCTCTTCTGCCATGAAGATCTGATGATATCCTGAGTATGCATCAAGGAATGAAAGCAGATCACATCCGGCCGTGGAGTCGACAATCTGGTCAATGCACGGTAAGGGAAATGGATCTTTGGGACAAGCTTTGTTAACATCAGTGAAGTCAATACAAAGCCTCCACTTCCCGTTTGCCTTGCGCACGACTACTGGATTGGCTAACCACGTTGGATGGAGTACTCCTCGGACCAAGCCTGCTGCTTCCAACTTCCTGATCTCCTCTGCAATGAACTCTTGATGCTCCATTGCTTGTTTCCTGACTTTCTGCTTGACGGGCCGCATGTGAGGACAGACGGCAAGGTGGTGCTCAATCACTTTCCTGGGAACACCAGGGATGTCGGATGGTTGCCACGCAAACACATCGACATTCGCCCGCAGGAAAGCGACGAGCGCGCTTTCCTATTTAGGGTCAAGCGTGGCACTGATGGTGAAGGTACCAGCAGTGCCGTCCTCCTTGGCGGCCACTTTCTTGGTCTTTGGTGAAGCTATCTTTGCCTTCTTGCACTTGCCGGTGGAGCTCGATGGTGCATCCTCGACGGCAGCGCAGCACTCCGAAGAGGCGCGCTTGCCGGAGTGGGCATCAGAGCTACGCTTGCCGGACTTGGTCTTATTCTTTCCCCCGGGAGCTTCAGCGGCAAGTGGTTTGTGCTCCGCTGCGGCTGCTGCTTCCCGGTAGATCTTGTCAGTACAGATAAGTGCATCTTTCTTGTCGCCGTGGACAGAAATAACACTTATCAGACCAGGCATCTTGAGCACATTGTAGGCATAGTGAGAGGCTGCCATGAACTTGGCAAGTGCTGGACGGCCGAGTATCCCATTGTATGGCAATGGGAAATCAGCAACATCAAATGTGACTCTCTCTGTCCTGAAATTCAGCTCGCTGCCAAAAGTCACTGGCAGTGTGATCTTCCCCTTGGGTTGCTCCTTCTCGGATTGATTCCTTGAAAGGTACCAGTTTCTTCGAGCTCACTGTCAGGGATCTGGAGCTTCGTGAGCACTGCGGAGGAGATGAGATTCAGGCCGGCCCCGCCGTCAACCAACATCTTTGTGACCTTGAGGTTGCGGATGGTTGGCGAAACCAACATCGGCAAGCACCTGACCGCAGTGATGCGATCAGGGTGATCCTCAACATCAAAGACGATGGGCGTGCTGGACCACTTCAGGGGCTTGCGCGATTCGACTGACGGTTCTGCTGCATTCACCTCTCGTACCCATTGTTTGAGTTGACGGTGCGAGGTGTGCAGAGAAGCACCGCCGTCAATGCACAAAACCTCCATTGCCTTCTGAAACTCTTGGTCGTCGGTCTCATCCTCATCCATCTCATCATCCTCATCTTCTTCTTCATCCTTGTCACGGCCACGGGGAGGTCTATCTACTTGCCACTGCTTGGGCTTGCCGCGGCGTCCTCCCTGGGCAGGAAGCTTCTTGCCGGATCCTCCACCACCTTTCTAGGCCTTCTCCTTGTCGCGGCGCTCGTATTCAGCCCTCTGTAGCTCCGCCATCTGCTCAACCTTCTTGCATGCTTGGAGATCATGGCCCTTGGTGCGATGGATCTTGCAGTACTGCTTGCCGGAGTCGTCCTGCTTGTCGGCGGCCACCACAGCCTCGCCGGAGTCGTCAGCTCTGGCCTTGTCGGAACCGCCTCCGTTGCTGGACTGCTCAACAACTAGCACATCCTTAGCCTTTCTCTTTCTGTTATTCCGCCTCCGGTTCCTTCTTGCCGGAGCGGTGTCCTCTCCTACATTCTCTCCGGGGAGTTTCCTCCCCTCTTCAGCACGGGCGCACTTGTCGGCCAGAGCATAGAGCTCGCTGACATCTCTGATCTTGCACATCGCCATCTCCTCCCTCATCCTGTGGTTACGTACGTTCTGATGGAACGCGCTGATAACCGTGGCAGGGTGGACGTCTGGGATGTTGCGCTGCACCTGGATGAATCTCTGTATGTACTTGCGCAGGGGTTCTCCTTCCTTCTGGGCAAGCAAATGAAGATCGCTTTCCTGGCCATGGGGCTTGTGGCCGCCTGTGAAGGCGCCAACAAAATGATGGCACAGGTCCACCCACGAAGAGATGGAGCTGTCCGGCAAGTGCATGAGCCAAGATCTGACGTTGGGCTTGAGTACCAGCGGGAAGTAGTTGGCGAGGATCTTCTCATCGCGCCCCTCGGCAGCCTGCACCGCGATGGTGTAGACGCTGAGGAACTCCGACGGATGTATCCTGCCATCGTACTTCTCGGGCATGTTTGGCTTGAAGTTCTTGGTGCTGGGCCACTGGACTTGCCGCAGCTCACGGGTGAATGCAGGACAACCCACCGCGTACGGCAAGTCGCCTGGTTCCCCCGCAGCGTGCATATCGACAGTGGGCCCAGCGCGCCGGTCGGACTGACGTCGCGCTTCTCTCCGACGCTCGATACGAGTGCGAGCGTCTTCGTGTTGTCGTTCTTGGATAACTTGGCGTTGATCGCGGCGAGTTCGCGGGTCCGACGACGTAGTGGAGTCGGCGTCGGGGTTGGCCCGGCAAGCCGGCGATCTCGGCCTTCGGGGCGGGGAGTGCATGGTAGTGGCACCCCCAGCGGTCTTGTCGGCGTCGGCTTGCGCCTGGGCGCCTTGCCGGGGCTTCGATGCGCTCGGTTGCCGGGGCTTGTCGCCGTTGGCGAAGCCGATGAGGCTATAAATGGTCATCCTCCAGTCGTCAATCTTGTGTGGCGCCGGAGGGTAATCTAGAAGCAGCTGGGCTCGGGCCAGCGCTTCCTCTGCGGTCTTGGGTGGCGGTGGTGACGAGCGGCGCGAGGAATGGGATGTGCTCGGACTCCCAACTGGATTGGAAGGAGCAACACCCCGTCCAGGCGACCGTACTTCACTCGCGCCAGCATGCTGGCGTGCATGCTGGTCTTGAACGCCCCGCGACCCACCAGCTTGGCTTTGTTCCAACGCGAGCACGGTGCTAGGGGCACCGTGGCGTTGTTGATCTTGCACCTCCTGAGAGGGGCGCGGTGGATATCCAGACGCTGAAGCTTGCGGGGCCTTGTCCTTGGACCTGGTGATGACGCGAGTGCCACCGTCGGCGCCCGCTCTTCCGCCGGCGTCTCCTCCACCGCCCATTTGCTCCGGTGGCGATAGGACAGTTGCAGACGGAGCGGCTACCTCCGAAGCCTTCTTCTTCAGTGGCATGTTGACGAAGATGTTGATGTAGCGCGCGCGGAGACCGGATCAGGTTCGCACGACCTTGATGCCCCCTACCTGGCGCGCCAAAGATGTCGTGGGGGACGAGCACCTATGGGGCAGGGAGCCCCTTTTCTGGTCCGGCAAGGGGGCGAGGGCGCACGAAGAGCAGATCGAGGTCACACACGCGGGGGAAACACGGGCGATTTTTTACCCAGCTTCGGAGCTCTCCGGAGAGATAAAACTCCTACTGCTACTTTGTGTTTGTATTTGTTCTTCGCTCAAAAGCGTGGGTATGCTGTTATCTCCAAACTGCGGAACCCTTTCTACGTGCGCATGGGCCTCCCTTTTATAGTATAAGGGGGTCACCAAGAGGTGGTAGTGTAGAAAGAGGGGTAGAAAGGTGAAAACGCGGGTTGGTACACTGCTGTGTACAGTGTCCCCTACCTAACTCTGACGGCAGGGGACAAGGGCATTTAATGCCTGTCCGGTCGCCCCAACAGTGCAAGGAAGCGACCGTTAGGGGCGCCACCGATCGCCACGATGGCCTCCTTGTCAGCTTCGCTTGCCACCTCGCACCGCTAAGCTGCCCAGCCGCCCGCCACGTGCTCCAGGAGCGGTCCTGTGGCGACACGTCGTCGGGTGAGCTGGAATGCGGAGTGGTGGCCTTGCCGCGGCGAGCGCCTTGCCGCGGCCATCGTCTCGACGCACCAGCGAGCTTGTCGCCCGCCGGGCCTTGCCGGGACGCGCGGGGCGTCACAGCAGGTTTTATGAAGTGCCTTGGTTGGTCTTCCCGGCAAGCTCCTCTTGCCGGGGCCTTGTTCTTCCCGGCAAGCTTCTCTTGCCGGGGCCTTGTTCTTCTCGGCAAGCTTCTCTTGTCGGGGCCTTGACTTCTTTAGTTAATACTTTGTTCTTGAATGGTAGTGACTGGGAGTGACGGAGGGCCTTGGCGGGCGCCCGGCAAGCCTCGCCGCGGGGTGCTGCGACCGCCCGTGCCCAAGTTCGGGGCACTAAGGTACCCCTACTTTAGTACACCGACATAGCCGCTTCACGAGGCCGAAGTGGCTGCTAGGTATGGCCGCGGCCGGCCATAACAGACTATCACATCCTTCATGCATATCTAGTCCGGCCACCCTGTGCAGCTCAGACAGCTGCTTCAGTTGGTCACTCAGGGGCACGGAAGCTCCGGCGCAAGGTACTACGACCAAAACAACTTCTCCGTTGAGCTCCCCTCTTCGACTCGAAAGAATGCGGTGGCATCCACAATACTCCTCGACAGATCCGCAAAGGCGCATGGAGAACTCCAAACTCGTGTCAGTAAAATATATCTCTTACTTTTATATCTACTCTGCATGATAAAGGCCTTACAAGCCGCAATCTGCCTTGCCTCTTGAATCTCCTAGCGAGCATCTTGCGCATCAACCCGGGCCTCCTTCATGCTCTCAAGAGCTTTGGTGAGCTCGTAGGCCTGTTCTGAACTCTTTTGCTCCAAGGACTCACACCGGGCGATGGCGTCCTTGAGCTCCTGTTCGACCTCCTCCACCGGTGCCTCATGTCTGCGGCGGGCGGTCAGCTCCACCTCTAACTCTTTGGCTGCTTTGTCCGCGGCCACCTTGCTCACCTCCGCCTCCTTCTTGGCTTCGGCAAGAGCACTCTTGAGGGACTCGACCTTGGCTGCGTCAACTGTGAGTATATTTATAACATTCTTATATAGTTTAAAACTGACTAGCACACATATAATTTTTGGATATGCTGAAATGCCGCATACCATGGGTTTCGTTGAACCTCTTGTTGCTGCGGTCGAGTTCCTCATCGGATAGCCGAAGCTTCCGATTGAGCTCAGGAATTTCTGTGGCTTGGGTAGTAGCCGCCAGCTTAGAAGCCTGTCTATTAACATATATAGTGCATTATATACTTGTTGATGATCCTTTGTTCCGATTGTTCTAATTCAGACAGAGTCTCTAGGGCTACTGTCTACACACGGGCCTTGCCTCACACACACACACACACACAAATACACACACACACACACACACACACACACACACACATATACACACACACACAAAAAATACTTGTGAAGAATATTACATCGCTTACCTCGAAGCCTGTCAGTAGGCTGTCGAAAGCTTCGGTCAGGCCGCTCTTTGCAGACTGAACCTTCTCCATTACCACACCCATAAGGGTGCGGTGTTCCTCCATGATGGAGGCACGTTGCAGTGCCTCCCGCAGAGTGTCAACGGCCTCTGGATGGACAGAGGCCACTGATGGAGCTCCTGCTCCTCCCCCCCTCTTTTGAAGGGGGATGTTGGTCCGAACCCAGAGCCGTACTAGTCTCTGGGACTGTGGTCGGCGAGGGCCCGGACTATTGAAGCCCCCTCCCTCAATGGTCATGGGGGTCACCGTGCCTAGCTCTACAACGTCCGAAGTGTTATCCTTCGGCGCTTTCTGGACGGTCTCGCCCGCCCCTCCCCCACCGGGAGATGGCCTTTGGGATGACACCTTGATGTCCTCAATGGCAGGGGGAGAGGGCGTGAGATGGGCCGTCACTCTCCGCCTTCCCCAGTGCTAGAGAGTTCCCCGTCGAAGAAGAGGGGATCGGGATCTCGCGCGGAGGGATAAAAAGTATAAAAGGATTGGGCATGAAAGAGGCAGATTAAAGCGATAATTAAACGAGTAAGTTTCTGGCACTTACATTTCGGCCAGGGGCTTCCCCCTTTGGGCCCTCTCTGGGCTGTGTTCAGACTCCATGTTCGAACTATCCGAGAGGATTACCCTCCCCTTCTTCGGTATCGCCCCCTCTAGGTTCTCGGAGGCTGTCCTCTTTCCCCTCCTCGTCTTGAGGGGGGAGTTGCTCTCCACGTCATCTTCTTCCTCCACCTCCTCTTCATCCTCGTCTTCCTCATGGGAGGAGATGAGCTCGGTCTCTCCGGACACAGCTTCCGGAGGGCCTTTGTGGCGGGGCCCGTTCTTGAGCCCCTTTCTCTTCTTCTTGGCCTTCTTCTCCTGTGGTTGATAAGGCGCTGGGACCAGCATCACCTCTAGCTGAGGAGTGATTTGGTTTTTGGGCAGTGGAGCCGGACTCTTGATCCGCTCCGACTTCTTGGTCCAGCCCTGTAACACAAGATGGGTTGATGGGTTCGGTATGACTTCGGAGATATCATATAATTACTGGTGAGGCCGGATACGCGACGTTGAGGCCAAAGTATTCGGTCTCCATGGGCCAGCTGCTCTTCTGCGCCTTGAAAAGCAGTTTCCACATTCCCTCGTGCGTGGTGCCGAGGAGATGTTGTAGCGTCCGCGGATCCTCCGGCTTGAATTCCCACATGGGGGAAGCCCGGCGCTGGCTGCTATGTCTTGAGCTTGCGTTGGTTTTCCTTGAAGAGGAAACTGTGATGCAGAAATAGTAGCGTAAGTATTTCCCTCAGTTTTTGAGAACCAAGGTATCAATCCAGTAGGAGGCTCCTCAAAAGTCCCACACACCTACACAAACAAACAAAGAACTCGCAACCAACGCAATAAAGGGGTTGCCAATCCCTTCACGGGCACTTGCGAAAGTGAGATCTGATAGAGATAATATGGTAAGATAAATATATTTTTGGTATTTTATGATATAGATTGGAAAAGTAAAGATGCAAATAAAAGTAGATTGAAAGCTTGTATGATAAAAGATAGACACAGGGGCCATAGGTTTCACTAGTGGCTTCTCTCAAGGATAGGATAAGTATTATGGTGGGTGAACAAATTACTGTCGAGCAATTGATAGAAAAGCGAATAATTCTGAGATTATCTAGGCATGATCATGTACATAGGCATCACGTCCGTGACAAGTAGACCACCTCCTGCCTGCAACTACTACTATTATGCCACACATCAACCGCTATCCGGCATACATCTAGAGTATTAAGTTCATAAAGAACAAAGTAACGTTTTAAGAAAGATGACATGATGTAGAGGGATAAACTCATGCAATATTATATAAACCCCTTCTTTTTATCCTCGATGGCAACAATACAATACGTGCCTTGCTGCCCCTACTGTCACTAGGAAAGGACACCGCAAGATTGAACCCAAAGCTAAGCACTTCTTGCATTGCAATAAAGATCAATCTAGTAGGCCAAACCAAACTGATAATTCGAAGAGACTTACAAAGATAACCTAATCACACATAAAAGAATTCAGAGGATATTCAAATATTTCTCATAGATAAACTTGATCATAAACCCACAATCATCGGATCTCAACAAACACACCGCAAAAAGAGTTACATCGAATAGATCTCCAAGAAGATCAAGGAGAACATCGTATTGAGATCCAAAAAGAGAGAAGAAGCCATCTAGCTAATATCTATGGACCCGAAGGTCTGTCGTAAACTACTCACAACTCATCGGAGGGGCTATGGTATTGATGTAGAAGCCCTCCATGGTCGATTCCCCGTGTGGCGGAGCGCCGGTGAAGGCTCCAAGATGGGATCTCGCGGATGCAGAAGGTTACGGTGGTGGAAATAGTTTTTCGTGGTTGCCTTTGATGTTCTCGGGGTACGTGGTTATATATAGGAGGAAGAAGTAGGTCGGTGGACGCCCGAGGGGCCCACGAGATAGGGGGTCGCGCCCAGTGGGGGGCGCGCCCTCCACCCTCGTGGCCACCTCGACTGCTTCTTGACTTGCACTCCAAGTCCTTTGGATCACGTTCGTTCCAAAAATCACACTCCCGAAGGTTTCATTCCGTTTGGACTCCGTTTGATATTCCTTTTCTTCGAAACACTGAAATAGGCAAAAAAACAGCAATACGGGCTGGGCCTCTGGTTAGTAGGTCAGTCCCAAAAATGATATAAATGTGTAAAGTAAAGCTCATAAACATCCAAAACGGATAAAATAATAGCATGGAACAATCAAAAATTATAGATATGTTGGAGAAATATCACTGGCAGGGGAGAATGCGGCGGAAGAGCATGATCTGGACCACGTTGGTTAGACCAACATTCTTCCCCAGCACGTTGGTAATGCGTGTCTGCAGCGCCAGCACCTCCGCCTGGGACCCCTAGTTGAGGCCCTTCACGTTCCAGGTGGTGAGCCTCATGAGGGGTCCGAATCTGAACTCCGGAATGGCCACCCACTTAGTGCGGCGCAACTCGGTGATGTAGAACCTCTCCTGTTGCCAGATCTTCATGGTCTCCACAAAGGCCCCGTTGGGCCATGTGGTGTTTGGCAGCTTGCTAATAATAGCGACACCATAGTCCGCGTGCTGCCCATCGACCACCTTTGGCTTTACATTGAAGACCTTGAGCCATAGGCTGAAGTGTGGGTGGATGCGGAGGAGAGCCTCACAACCGACAATGAGAGCCGAGATGTGGAGGAATGAGTTTGGGGTTAGATCGTAGAAATCTATCCCGTAGTAGTACATGAGTCAATGGATGAATGGGTGGAGTGGAAAACATAACCCTCTAAGGAAGTGGGGAACGAAGACAACCCGTTCGCCGGGCTCTGGAGTGGGAATGACTAGACCTTCGGGGGGAAGCCTGTGCTTGATATCGGTGGTGAGATACCCCGCGCTCATAAGATCTTTTATTTCCTTCTCCGTCACGGAGGAGGCCTCCCACTTGCCTTTGGAGCCAGCTCCGACCATGGTCAGAGTAGGTGGTGGTGGTGGTGAGAAAGACGGAGACTTTGCGGGCGCAGAGAGCTTGGGAGATTGGAAGGCTAAGGAGATGTGAAGGCGTGGAGAGGAAATTAAGAATCCATTGCCCTCTTATAGGCAGTAAAAATTCCAACCGCCCCCCTCGCTCGTGCCTTGAATCTCGCCTATTCCCAATGAAGGCATGCGCCGCAAACGGTTGGATTCCCAAATATCATTGATGTGCAATCCCGCAATAGGCGAGCATGATCTCTGTTTTGGTAGGACATGCCAATAAGGCGTGGCCTTGAAACACGGAACACGGGGTAGCAAAACAGTTCAAAATACCGAAGGGTCAAGTCTGACGCTTCATAAAAAAGTTGTCAGTAAAAAAGGTGGAGCGGATACACTGTCCGGCCCCGCTACCGGAGGAACCGGCCAGACCTCTTCTGATGAAGATGCTGGTCCCGGCGCCTTACGAGGCGCCAAAGAAAGAGGCCTCCAAGAAGGTCAAAGATACCCAGAGTGGCCTCCGTCATCATGATGCTTCGGACACAAAATCCGAAGACTCCAGCAACCATCCCTCTTCCGAAGACGAAGAGGAGGAAGCGGAGGAAGACGAGCCTCCCGCAGGAGGTGGGAAGAAAAGGACGGCCTCCTCATCCCTGGAGGCCGAATCGCCCAAGAGGGGGAAAGGTTCCCTCCCAGAGGCATCCACCACGGCTGCCGATAGCAGCCCGGAGTGGGATCCCAGGGCCCAGCCCCTGGAAAAGTCATAAGTATATGAAATCGGAACACACATATGCGTCCGGGGTTGTTTGGGTATAGTAGTTTTAACTGTCGCCATATTTCGTACAGCCCGGCGAGGTCTCGCGCTGGACAGTCCTTAGTGGAGGATTCGCTGAGCTTAGACGCCTTGGCGAGCGAGACGCCTCCAAAGGCCCCTTCCCCAAAGTCCAGGCACGACACTGAGATGTCGTCTCAATGGGACCCGGACTAGGGGGGCATATCTCTGGAGCCGAAAACACGGGGGCGATGGCCCCCAAGCGTGTCGACGGCGGGGGCGATCTCGGGTTCGGACCATAGCCGGACACGGTCCTGGAGACTTCTAAGGCTCTAGGATCGGGCGAGCAGCCACCTTTAATGGGGGGAGGCTTCCCTACTCCGCCAGCAACCTCTGTCCAATTAGAGCTGCCGGGCGGCCTATCGACAGCGTTAAGGAGCGCGTCTATCGTTGATGAACATCGGACCCTCATGGGTGCGGTGATTGAAAAGATTCAGTCCGCCGAGAGCGGGCTGAATGAGTCCTGCCTTGGCCTTATAAAGGCCTTTGAGGTGTGTTTTCTAGGAAACCTTTGAGGAATTGTCATAATATGAGTAGTAGCCCCTGATGCACTGTCCGACGAAAGAGAGAGAAAAAGCTGGACATGGAATCAAATCATCCGCTTTTGCAGGAGCCTTTGCTAATGACGTATATCCCTTTGTTTGAAAAAAGGCATCTGCAGAGAAGACCGCCGCTCATAATGAGGAGGTGACTGGACTTAAGCAGAGCCTGGAACGGGCCGAGGAGGAACTTGGCCGTGTGAAGAAGCAATTGGAGGGAAAGCAAGGTATGTTAAAACATTGTCTTGAATTCGGCACGAAAGAGTAACTGTGCCTGATGAAACATATTTGTATTTTATGCTCTAGGAGCGAGTGCTGAATTTGAGGCACTGAAGAAGGCTGTGGCTGATGCCAACGAGAAGGCTGCCGCCGAACAGGTGCTTCATGAGAAACACGAGGCCAGGGTCATCGACGATGAACGAGAGATCCAGGAGGCTGTGAAGAAAAGTGATGCCTTGGAGCAGAGTTTAGCAGGGAAAGAATCTGAACTCGCTCAAGCTCTCCAAACCACGGAGGATGCTCGGGCAGAAGCCCGCGGTTCTCTGAAGGATATTCAGGAGGCACGGAAGGTTGCGGCTGGTAAGGCCTTTTGTATTCAGGGACACTTTTTTATAGTAATGTGGCTCTAAGCAACAAGCTGAATTCTTGTTTTTCCTGGGGTGTTTACAGATCTGCCTTGCAGCATATCAGATGCCGCCCAATTCTATCTGACCAAGGAGAAGAAGTCTATGGAGAGGGATTTCTGGTCGCAGTATTTGGTGCCGAATTATCCAGTGCCCTTTATCGATCAGTTCAAACAGTTGGTTGAACTGCACCAGGCAGCCGAACTAGTCATGAAGGACTTGGTTGTCTGGCTGTGGCCCGCGGAGCCAATTCCAAGCAGTTACTTCGGACTCGTGAAGCGAATTGTTGGCGCCTGCGCTCGGCTTTATGTCATTAAGCGATCAGTCTGTATAGAGAGTGCGCGCATGGCGTTTGCCCGTGCAAAGGTGCATTGGGGGAAACTCGATGCGGAGAAGCTGATAACTGAGGGGCTGCCGGAGGGTAAGGAGCACCGCAAGCCCGAGTTGTACTATGAAGGTGTACTAAAAGGATCCCGCCTTGTGGCGGATAATTGTTCCAATGACATTATATTTCCCTGAAGGCAGTGGTGCCGTTCTTTGTAATGTGGGATAACGACACTTTTATTATTTATTGCCTGTTTTGTTTGAACGATTGTTCTTCCTGTGCGGCTGTTTAGTGTATGTAAATCCTGAGAGTTGGCCAGTCGTCGGCTTCTGCCCCCACGTAAAAAGTACGGGGGTGTTTGGGACATACCTGAACACTCTTTATCCCATGGTTGGGTCCTTTTAAGGAGGTGTTCTTCACCACGAACCAGGCAATCAGACTATAGGGCTTTATCACTCTCACTTAGCCATAGGAATTCGAGTATGGTAGGTGCAGCCCCTAGTGTTTAGAAGGCCGAACTGGGGGCTCTATCGGCGCCTGATCGGAAGACCGATGCGTCGCACCCTGCATTTATAATGGCATTATGCGGAATAAATCTTTAAAGATTTTACAACCTCTCGAACAGCTGACAAGCTCTCGCTGTATCACGACAGTCAGTTTTTTGCTTTCTCTACTGAGGTGCTCGTCCGGATGAACTGGGACACAATCACAGTAGTTCTCCCAACGCTACCTTAGTCGATGGGGCGAAACGTAAGGTACCAAAACATGGGAGCCGGGGAAACGCAACTAATGACCCAAGACATGATTCAGAGCTGATGCATATAGTGCTATAAGTTCGGGGTGCCGAGCGACTCAAAAGGTGGTCAGACTGTATTGCCGTACTATGAAGCCCCTGGCATAATCGTGCATAACACAAGGCGTGGGTGCCATTTGTGAAGAAGAGGCGTCAATGAAAAACGACGGCCGATAAGTATTATTTAAGTCCACGCATTGTAGTAAAATGACATGTTGATACGTCTCCAACGTATCTACTTTTCCAAACACTTTTGCCCTTGTTTTGGACTCTAACATGCATGATTTGAATGAAACTAACCCAGACTGACACTGTTTTTAGCAGAACTACCATGATGTTGTCTTATGTGTAGAAAAGAAAAGTTCTCGGAATGTCCTAGAAATCCATGAAAGCACTTTTTGGAATTAATAAGAATTTTTGGCGAAAGAATCAATGCCAGGGGGCCCACAGGCTGTCCACGAGACAGGGGGGCGCCCCCCTAGGGCGCGGCCTCCTATCTCGTGGGCCCCCTGGACCTCCAACGACCTCAACTCCAACTCCATATATTCTGTTTCACGGGAAAAAATATCAAAGAGAAAGTTTCATCACGTTTTATGACACGGAGCCGCCGCCAAGCCCTAATCTCTCTCGGGAGCGCTGATCTGGAGTCCGTTCGGGGCTCCGGAGAGGGGGATTCGTCGTAGTCGTCATCATCAACCATCCTCCATCACAAATTTCATGATGCTCACCGCCGTGCGTGAGTAATTCCATCGTAGGCTTGCTGGACGGTGATGGGCTAGATGAGATTTACCATGTAATCAAGTTAGTTTTGTTAGGGTTTGATCCCTATTATCCACTATGTTCTGAGATTGATGTTGCTATGACTTTGCTATGCTTAATGCTTGTCACTAGTGCCCGAATGCCATGATTTTAGATCTGAACCTATTATGTTTTCATGAATATATGTGTTTTCTTGATCCTATCTTGCAAGTCTATAGTCTCCTATTATGTGTTATGATCCGACAACCCCGAAGTGACAATAATCGGGATACTTCTCGGTGATGACCGTAGTTTGAGTTCATGTATTCACTATGTGCTAATGCTTTGTTCCGGTTCTCTATTAAAAGGAGGCCTTAATATCCCTTAGTTTACGGAAGGACCCCGCTGCAATGGGAGGGTAGGACAAAAGATGTCATACAAGTTCTTTTCCATAAGCACGTATGACTATTTACGAAATACATGCCTACATTACATTGATGAACTGGAGCTAGTTCTGTGTCACCCTATGTTATAGCTATTACATGAGGAATCGCATCCGGCATAATTATCCATCATTGATCCATTGCCTACGAGCTTTTCATATATTGTTCTTTGCTTATTTACTTTTCCGTTGCTACTATTACAACTACTAAAAAAAACCCAAAACATTTATCTTTACTTTTGCTACCGTTACCTTTATTATCATACCACTTTTGCTACTAAATACTTTGCTGCAGATACTAAGTTATCCAGGTGTGGTTGATGTGACAACTCAACTGCTAGTACTCAAGAATATTCTTTGGCTCCCCTTGTGTCGAATCAATAAATTTGGGTTGAATACTTTACCCTCGAAAGATGTTGCGATCCCCTACACTTGTGGGTTATCAAGACTAATTTCTGGCGCCGTTCTCTGAGTCACTTGGGATTTATATCTGTTGATCACTATGAAGAACTTGAAAGACGCTAAGACCTTGATTTTGCCGTCAACTACGAGGGGAGGTAAGGAACTGCCATCTAGCTCTGCACTAGATTCTCCTTCCATTATTAGTAAGCTTGCGACACCTAAACCTGCTACTGCTATGAATTTTGATATGTCGCATGTAATTGATGATGCCACTTCTGCCATGCATGATGAAACTACTTCTGTGCGTGATACTACTTTGCCATTAGGTGAATTTTTGATGAACAACTTGCTAGAGTTAGGGGAAATGAAAATATTGAAGAACCTATTATTGATGATAGTGATGATGAAAGTTCCCCTAATGATTATTTATTACCTATTGTTCCTAAGGGTTATGTTATGAATGAAGCAGCTGCTATGGAAATCCTTGCTTGCAATGATAGAAATGATCTAAAGAAATTATTAGCTAAATGGAAGCAGCAATCTCTTAATGCTAGAATGAAACCCGATCCTGCTTTTGCTACTTCACCTATCTGTGTTACTGATAAGGATTATGAATTCTCTGTTGATCCTGAAATTATTACTTTAGTTGAATCTAATCATTTTTATGGCCTTGAATCTGAAACTGTTGTGGCACATCTTACCAAGTTGAATGATATAGCCACCCTGTTTACTAATGACGAGAAGTCTCGCTATTTATATATCCTTAAGATATTTCCGTTCTCATTAAGGGGTGATGCTAAGACTTGGTATAATTCTCTTGCTCCTAGTTGTGTGCGTAGTCCCCAGGATATGATTTATTAATTCTCTGCTAAATATTTCCCTGCTGATAAGAAACAAGCTGCCTTGTGGGAAATATATAATTTTGTGCAAATCAAAGAAGAGAGTCTCCCAGAAGCTTGGGGGAGGCTTCTCCGGTTACTTAATGCTTTACATGATCATCCTCTTAAGAAAAGTGAAATACTTGATATCTTTTATAATGGACTAACCGATACCTCCAAGGACTACTTGGATAGTTGTGCTGGTTGTGTTTTCAGGGAAAGAACAGTCGACGAAGCTGAAATACTGTTGAATAATATGTTGACTAATGAAAATAATTGGCTCTTCCTGAGCCAATTCCTGAAGTAATTCCTGAACCAATTGAGACAACTCCTGAGACTATTCCTAAACCCACTCCGAAGAAGAGAGGTGTTTTATTTCTCAATCCTAAAGATATGCAAGAGATAAAGAAATCAATGAAAGAAAATGGTATTAAAGCTGAAGATGTTAAGAATTTACCACCTATTGAAGAAATACATGGTCTTGATAACCCGACACAGGTAGTAAAGGTAAATTTTCTCTATAGATATGATAAAGTTGAAATACCCTCTACTAAAATTTCATAGCCCTTGCTCAGATGAATTTGATGACATTATGGCTAGACAAGAAAGTTTTAATGCTTATGTTGGTAGAGAGTTAAAGAATAATGCTTTCGAGATAGGACGCGTAAGTGATAACCTGGTTAGAGTTAAAGATGAACTTCATCGCGTTAGCAAATATGCTTCTATGGTTGCTACTCAAGCTGAGCAAGTACTTAAAGCTCAAAATGATTTGCTTCATGAATTAAATAATAAAAATGACTTTGCTGTTAGAGTGGCTACTAGAACTGGTAGAATGACTCAGGAACCTTTGTACCCTGAAGGCCACGCTAAGAGAATCGAGCAAGATTCTCAGAGAAATAATTTAGAGGCACCTAGTTCTTCTAAGGAAAACGATAGGACTTTGCATGCTTCTAGTGAACCTACTGTAGACACACCTGAGAATCCCAATGATATTTCTATTTCCGATGCTGAAACACAATCAGGTGATGAACATGAACCTAGTGATAATGTTAATGATAATGTTCATGTTGATGCTCAACCTAGCAAAAACAATGATGTAGAGATTGAACCCGCTGTTGATCTTGATAACCCACTATTAAAGAATCAACGTTATGATAAGAGAGATTTTGTTGCTAGGAAGCATGGTAAAGAAAGAGAACCATGGGTTCAGAAACCCATGCCCTTTCCTCCTAAACCATCCAAGTCAAAGGATGATGAGGATTTTGAGCGCTTTGCTGAAATGATTAGACCTATTTTCTTACATATGCGCTTAACTGATATGCTTAAAGTGAATCCTTATGCTAAGTATATGAAGGATATCATTACAAACAAAAGAAAGATACCGGAAGCTGAAATTTCCACCATGCTTGCTAATTACACTTTTAAGGGTGGAATGCCAAAGAAACTTGGAGATCCGGGTGTTCCAAGTATACCATGCTCCATTAAAAGAAATTATGCTAGAACTACTTTATGTGATCTTGGGGCCGGTGTTAGTGTTATGCCTCTCTCTTTATATCATAGACTTGAATTGAATAAGTTGACACCTACTGAAATATCTTTGCAAATGGCTGATAAATCAACTGCTATACCTGCCGGTATTTGTGAGGATGTGCCTGTTGTGGTTGCAAATGTCACTATTTTAACGGAATTTTGTTATCCTTGATATTCCCGAGGATGATAGTATGTCTATTATCCTTGGTAGACCTTTTCTTAATACTGTAGGGGCTGTTATTGATTGCAACAAAGGCAATGTCACTTTTCATGTTAATGGTAATGAGCATACGGTACACTTTCCGAGGAAACAATCTCAAGTTCATAGCATCAATTCTATTGAAAAACTTCCAACTATCATTTTTGGAGGTTTTGAATTTCCTCTCCCTACTGTCAAGAAAAAGTATGATATTATTATTGTTGGGGATTTTCATATCCCCGTTGAGGTAACTTAGTGTTATTCGAAATTTCTCCGGTTCCGTGTTATTCGGAATGAGTTTGTTAACAAGACTTGATCAACCTTTTAGTGGGTTCATTTTGATGATCACGAGATGGATGAAACTAGAAGGGACAACCTTCTGTACCCTCTTTTTACTTTCTGTTATTTAGAATAAATGAAGCAAAAATAGTATTATCTGTCTGTTTTCTGAATTATCCGTGCATTAAAAAATAGTCCGAAAATAAAAGTGCTCCAAATGCCCTGCAAATTTAGTACGATTTTTTCTGGAATATTTGAGGATTTTAGGCACTAAAAACACTGCAGGAGGGGCAAGCACTAGGCCGCGAGAGAGGAGGGCGCGCCCCCTGTCTCGTGGCCCCCTGGTGGCTCCCCTCCACTTATGCCAGCACCCACACACTTCATCTTCTACCCAAAAAAATCCCCATCCATCTCAAGCACGAGTTCTAGCTTGTTTTGCTGCGATTTTCGATCTCTTAGCTCAAAGCTCCATTCACAAAACCGCTTTGGGAGATTGTTGCTTGGTATGTGACTCCTCCATTGGTTAAATTAGTTTTTGTTCTAGTACTTTGTGCATTACAAATTTTTGCTACATAGGTGACCATGTTCTTAAGCTTGCATGTCAAATTTATGAGGTCCCAAGAAATTCCAATGCATGATATAGGTTCTAGACACTTGTAGGAGTGGTTGCTCTCAATCTTGTTTAGTTTTATTCACTTTTATTTTGAAGTTACTAAAATTTCAGAAATTTTCAGAAAATGTTAAGGAGGCTCTTTAAAGGCTCTTCTAGCCAAAGCTCTCGGAAAAACAAGCCAAAGAGAAGGAAAAAGCCAAGTATAATATTCCTCGCTTAGCGGAAGTATGGTCGTGCGAATGGCCATGTGAGGATTTCTTGAAAGAAGCTGGAATTCATGAAGATTTTTATTCTTTGATTGAGACTGCAGGCCCCACCGGTTTCATGAATGACCGAATCGATCAGTATCTCTTACTCACCAATACCTTCGTGCAAAACTATTATTATTATCCCAAGAAGTCACCGCCTGCAGTATCATTTCATTTATATGATGAATTCAAAGAAATGTGTTTACGTCATTTTTGTGCGGTATGTAGGATACCTTATGAGGGAGAATTAGAGGAACCCCATCGTGAAGATGTGGGTGGCTTCGTTAAAACTATTGTTGTGGAAGAGACAAACAAGGGCTCTGAGGCAAAAGTCTCTAGCATACACTTTCCTGTTTTACGCTACTTTGCCATATTTGCTAGTAGATGCTTGATTGGTCGTGGAAATAGCGGAAATTTGAGCGTTCCAGATATTATTATTCTTCAACATTCTTTGCTAGGAGACAATACTTTTAGTATGGGTGCCGTCGTTGCTAAACGGCTAGCCCTAAATCGTACAAAAGGCCCCATATTTGGAGGTATCTATGCTGCACGTCTTGCTGAACATTTTCAGATACCCATTAGGCACCATGAGGAGGATGAGATAAAATTGCATCCTCACATTTTAGATTACAAGAGCATGGTAGCACACAGGTTTATTATTGACAATGAAGAGAAGATGCTCTTGTATAAACTTAGATTTAATAAGAAACACGTTGAGATTATTATTTTGCCTGCGCCTCTGTTGTTTGATTTGCTTGCAGAAAATCATCTCGTCACACCGGAAGCGGCGAACAACCATTGAGCCCAAGCTTTTACTCCAGAACCTGAACCTGAGCTGGAACCTGAACTGGACCCTTATCATGCATCATCTGTCCAGTGGGATCCGGAGATGACCAGCTAGTGGCATCCTGATTACACCTCCCACTACCCCGGGGAGAGTAGCGGCGGTCCTTGGTACTAGACCAACTTAGGTCAAAATCCTAAGCTTGGGGGAGTACGTATTTCTCACTGACTTTACATTCATGTTCACACACTAGTCGTAGGTGCTCATACTCTTTCATTGTATTATCCATGCTAGTTTAAATTTCTTTTTCTAGTTTTCTTCTTGTGTGTTTGATAAATCTTAAGAAAAACCAAAAAAATTAGTTAGTTTAATTTCCATGCTGGTAGTAGAAATTAAAATAAAACCCCAAAAAGATTTCTAATTCTTCTTCTTACTTGTTGGGAGCTTTCCCGTGTAAATAGTTTTATTTTCTTTTCTTTCCTTTGGGGGTCGAGAAGACCATATTGGAAATGCTTAGTGGCTCCTATATGCATGATTGTCTATTTAACATAGAGCCCATATTACTTGTCTTCTCTCTTGAGTTGACTGCTTGCAGATTCCAGCTTAGTCCAATGAACGTGCACTCTTATTATTATACACATCGTTCGGTCGTGCAAGTGAAAGGCAATAATGACGATATATGATGGACTTATTGGGATGAGAAAATCTGGTATGAACTCAACCTCTTTTGTTTTTGTAAATATGATCATTCATCGTTCCTGGGTCAGCTATTATGAAGTAAACATATTTGCAATGACATTTAGAGATTATAGTTGCTTGTGCCATGCTTGATTAGCTATGAGTTATAATGGTTTACCTTGCGTGCCAACATGCTATTAGAATGATTATGATGTGGTATGATGGTATGGTATCCTCCTTTGAATGAATTGAGTGACTCGACTTGGCACATGTTCATGCATGTAGTTGAAACAAATCAACATAGCCTTCATGATATTTATGTTCATGGTGGATTATATCCTACTCATGCTTGTGTTCGGTGTGAATTAATTTCAATGCATGTTTATGACTGTTGCCACTCTCTCAGTTGGTCGCTTCCCAGTCTTTTGCTAGCCTTCACCTGTACTAAGAGGGAATACTGCTTGAGCATCCCAACTCCTTAAACCCCAAAGTTGTTCCATATGAGTCCACTATACCTACCTATATGCAGTATTTACCTGCCGTTCCAAGTAAATTTGTATGTGCCAAACTCCAAACCTTCAAATGAAATTCTGTTTTGTATGCTCGAGCAGCTCATGTTACAACTAGGGCAGCCTATATCTTCCATGCTAGGTGGGTTATTCTCAAGACGAGTGGACTGCACTCCTCATTCACAAGAAAGGGCCGGTAACCGGGATGCCCAGTCCCGTGATCCAAAATGATCAAAGCAAATCAAAATAATTAAACAAAACTCCCCCAGGGCTATTGTCTGTTGGAGGCACTTGTTGTTTCGAGCAAGCCATGGATTGATGCTTGTTGGTGGTTGGGGGAGTATAAACCTTTACCATTCTGTTTGGGAACTGCCTATAATGCATTTAGTATGGAAGATACAGCCATCTCATAGTTGTTGCGTTGACAGCGAAAGTATGCCGCTCAAAATGTTATTCAATCTCTATTTTAAAATCGAGCTCTGGCACCTCTACAAATCCCTGCTTCCCTCTCAAAGGGCCTATCTATTTACTTTTATGTTGACTCATCACCCTTCTTATTAAAAGCACCCGCTGGAGAGCACATTGTCATTTGCATTCATTACTATTGGTTTATATTGGATATGACTTGACTAGATCTCTTTTACCATGAATTACAATGTTTAGTCTGTCCTTGATCTTTAAAGGTGCTCTGCATTTATGTTTTGCGGTCTCAGACAGGGCTAGCGAGATACCATTTTGTTATATCATGTTATGATCATTTTGAGAAAGTGTTCTCATCCGAGTTTTATTATTATGGCTCGCTAGCAGATTATGCTATTGATATGAGTAACTGTGAGACCTAAGTGTTATTGTGAGTATGGTTAGTTCATAATATTTGCTGAAACTTGAATGCTGGCTTTTCATGTTTACAACAACAAGAGCAAAAGATTTTGTAAAAGTTTTTCTTTATCACTTTCAGTTTATCAATTGAATTGCTTGAGGACAAGCAAAGGTTTAAGCTTGGAGGAGTTGATACGTCTCCAACGTATCTACTTTTCCAAACACTTTTGCCCTTGTTTTGGACTATAACTTGCATGATTTGAATGAAACTAACCCGGACTGACACTGTTTTCAGCAGAACTACCATGATGTTGTTTTATGTGTAGAACAGAAAAGTTCTCGGAATGTCCTGGAAATCCACGAAGGCACTTTTTGGAATTAATAAGAATTTTTGGCGAAAGAATCAATGCCAGGGGGCCCACAGCCTGTCGACGAGACAGGGGGCGCCCCCCTATGGCGCGGCCTCCTATCTCGTGGACCCCCTGCACCTCCACCGACCTCAACTCCAACTCCATATATTCCATTTCGCGGAGAAAAAAATTAGAGAGAAAGTTTCATCGTGTTTTACGACACGGAGCCGCCGCCAAGCCCTAATCTCTCCCGGGAGGGCTGATCTGGAGTTCTTTCGGGGCTCCGGAGAGGGGGATTCATCGCTGTCGTCATCATCAACCATCCTCCATCACCAATTTCATGATGCTCACCGCCGTGCATGAGTAATTCCATCGTAGGCTTACTGGACGGTGATGGGTTGGATGAGATTTACCATGTAATCAAGTTAATTTTGTTAGGGTTTGATCCCTAGTATCCACTATGTTCTGAGATTGATGTTGCTATAACTTTGCTATGCTTAATGCTTGTCACTAGGGCCCGAGTGCCATGATTTCAGATCTGAACCTATTATGTTTTCATGAATATATGTGTGTTCTTGATCCTATCTTGTAAGTCTATAGTCACCTATTATATGTTATGATCCGACAACACCGAAGTGACAATAATCGGGATACTTCTAGGTGATGACCGTAGTTTGAGGAGTTCATGTATTCACTACATGCTAATGCTTTGTTCCGGTTCTCTTGTTCATGTATTCACTATATGCTAATGCTTTGTTCCGGTTCTCTATTAAAAGGAGGCCTTAATATCCCTTAGTTTCCGTAAGGACCCCACTGCAACGGGAGGGTAGGACAAAAGATGTCATACAAGTTCTTTTCGATAAGCACGTATGACTATTTGCGGAATACATGCCTACATTACATTGATGAACTAGACCTTGTTCTGTGTCACCCTATGTTATAGCTATTACATGAGCAATCGCATCCGGCATAATTATCCATCATTGATCCATTGCCTGTGAGCTTTTCATATATTGTTCTTCGCTTATTTACTTTTCCGTTGCTACTGTTACAACTACTACAAAAACCCCAAAACATTTATCTTTACTTTTGCTACCGTTACCTTTATTATCATACCACTTTTGCTACTAAATACTTTGCTCCAGATACTAAGTTATCCAGGTGTGGTTGAATTGACAACTGAACTACTAATACTCAAGAATATTCTTTGGCTCCCCTTGTGTCGAATCAATAAATTTGGGTAGAATACTTTATCCTCGAAAGCTGTTGCGATCCCCAACACTTGTGGGTTATCACATGTCTATGCATACGAGTGTGGTTTATTCTTATGAATAGGAGTATTTTGGGCGGAACCTGTCGTGGACGGATTGGAGGAGCCTGTGTGTGGATCTGAGGTACATCCGGACTACCTGCCTTATGCGTCTGAGCTGATTCCGCGTCGCCAGTCCTGTTCTGCGCCAAAGTTAGTCTATAATGACAAATGCTTTAAGGCAGCTGCATATACCGTTGCGATTGAATCGCGGGTGCCTGAGCGGAGCCTGGCTGAACCATGCCATAAAGTAATTCAGATTCCTTAGTTGGTGTCCGGGTGTTCATCTGCCGAATTAGAATTTGATAAACGGGCACGACTCGCTATTTCAGTGGCGGTATGATTTCCACTCTAGTGGTGTGGTTCGACCTTGCCCATAGTTGTGACTATGTCACGCGGGACTGGCCTGATGTTGTACCTTGTTGAATCTAGCCAACGTGGTTCGTCCCAGTAGTATATGGTAATTACTATATAAGGGGATTGTCGGTGTCAAAACCGGCGGATCTCGGGTAGGGGATCCCGAACTGTGCGTCTAGGCGGATGGTAACAGGAGACGAGGGACACGATGTTTTTACCCAGGTTCGGGCCCTCTCGATGGAGGTAAAACCCTACGTCCTGCTTGATTAATATTGATGATATGGGTAGTACAAGAGTGGTTCTACCACGAGATCAAGGAGGCTAAACCCTAGAAGCTAGCCTATGGTATGATTGTTGTAATGTATGTTGTCCTACGGACTAAAGCCCTCCGGTTTATATAGACACCGGAGGAGGCTAGGGTTACACAGAGTCGGTTACAATGGTAGGAGATCTACATATCTGTATTGCCAAGCTTGCCTTCCACGCCAAGGAAAGTCCCATCCGGACACGGGATGGAGTCTTCAATCTTGTATCTTCGTAGTCTTGGAGTCCGGCGGATAATGATAGTCCGGCTGTCCGGATACCCCCTAGTCCAGGACTCCCTCAGTAGCCCCTGAACCAGGCTTCAATGACGATAAGTCCGGCGCGCATAATGTTCGGCATTGCAAGGCGGGTTCCTCCTTAAATAATCCAGAGAAGATTATGAAAACTAGGATAGTGTCCGGCTCTGCAAAAATAATTTCCACATTCCACCGCAGAGAGAATAAAATGTACACTTAGCTTAATCTACTGACGTATTATGCGGCGTGACATCGCACCACCACCAAGCCTTTGTTTGAATCATTTTTTACTATACCACCTCAGCACGTTTAGCGAAGCGGTTTCCTTGGCACGTCTTGTCGAAGCAGAGATCGTGTTCCCCTTATTCTGGGATTCTCATCAATACGTGCGTGGGTAACCCAACCGCGCCATTGATGGTGGCGCCTGGGAGATAAGCGAGTTTTACCAGGCCGGTGGGGGACGCATAGTTTTCGTCCGCCTATATATAAGGGATAAGGATTCACCTTCTCACCTACGCCTTCTTCCTCCTTTGCTTATCCATCTCCGCGCACTCAAGCTCCAACGCCCAAGCTCGCGCATCCCGCCTCAACCTTCTCCGAATATGTCCGGAGGGGGAGGCAAGTGGTTGGCCTCCACCGCTAAGGAGGAGCACATCACCAAGCTGCGCGACGCCGGATACCTCCCCAGCAATATCGCGCATCGGCTACCCGACGAGGGGCAGCTCATCCCCACCCCTGAGCCTCACGAGAGGGTCGTCTTCCTTCCCCACTTCCTCCGCGGACTGGGCTTTCCGCTCCATCCATTCGTCCGGGGGCTCATGTTCTATTACGGCCTGGATTTCCACGATCTGGCGCCGAACTTCATCCTCAACATCTCGGCATTCATCGTCGTGTGTGAGGCTTTCCTCTGCATCTGGCCCCACTTCGGCCTGTGGCTCAAGACCTTCAACGTCAAGCCGAAGGTTGTGAAGGGCACGCAAGCGGAATGCAGAGGCGCGATGTTGGGTAAATTACCCAACGTCCTTTGGCTCGAAGGGGCCTTTGTGGACTCCATCAAGGGGTGGCAATCGGGGTGGTTCTACATCACCGAGCCGCGCAAGCCTACATGGGCGGCGGCCCCCGAGTTTAGATCTGGCGTCCCCACGCAGCTCACCTCTTGGAAAGAGAAGGGCTTGCAGTGGGGCAATCCGGTGGAGGTGACGGGACTCCGAGCCTGCATCCAGAAGCTGGTGAGCAATAAGCTCAGGCTCGTTGACGTGGTCCAACTCATGCTCATCCGCCGGATTCTCCCATGCCAAGAACGGGCATTCAATTTGTGGGAGTTCAATCCGGAACAGCACCAGGTGATGGATTCATGTACCTAGGGTAGGGTCATAGGCCTGACCTAAGTGTCCTACCCAAGGGCACCCTTAGAAGAGATCACCTTCCAGTCGACCAACGAGGAACCCACTCGACTGACTAGAAGGACTCAACCATGAAGACTCACTCGACCGCCAGAAGGTCAGAAGGCACTCTGCACTGCAACGGCCTGTAAATGAATAGACTTTATGGTAGTTAAGACACTTTATGTGAGGCGTTACCAGTAACGCCCCAGACTTAATGTACTTTAACCCCTTCATTACATGGGCTGGCAGGGGTCCTGGCGCACTCTATATAAGCCACCCCCCTCCACAGACAGAAGGGTTCGCACTCTTGTAACACCTATACACATAATCCACTCCACCGCCTCAGGGCGCCGAGACGTAGGGCTTTTACTTCCTCCGAGAAGGGCCTGAACTCGTACATCACTTGTTTTTACAACCTCTCCATAGCTAGGACCTTGCCTCTCCATACCTACCCCCCACTCTACTGTCAGACTTAGAACCACGACAGTTGGCGCCCACCATGGGGCAGGTGTTTTAGCGATTTTGTGGAGAAGTTGCGGTACTTCCGAGTACTTTCATCATGATGTCTGCTGGAGTTTTGGTCGAGGGGCGCGAGATCCGTCTCGGCGCTCTCACCTTTGTCGCCGACGACTCCGCGTGGCTCCAGGAGGCTCCACTCGACGTTGATGCGCTCCCCGTCCGCGGTGCGACGCATTTTCGCGCATGTGTCCGCGGCGTTCTGCTGCGGCAACCGTCGACCCCGTATCGGTCGACTCCCCTATTGGTCACCCGTCCGGTCTCCCACCAGCGCAAGCGCTCTGGTCGGTCGAGGCTTCAGCGGTGGGTGAAGCACGCGGTGGCTCGCCAGACGGCCATCGCCCAAGTTGCGGCAATCGAGCCCGACGAATCTCTCTACGGCCTGTTTGATCTGTCGACTGGCTCCGTAGAGACTGCATCCGAATGTGATAGCAGTGATCCGGCGGCGGAAATTCTCATGGTCGACAGACCCCGCAGTCCTCCCGGCTTCGCCCATGGGGGCGGAGCAGGCGGTGGAGGTGACCTCGCACAAGATCATGAAGAGTACCAGCCCGAGCCACTCGACTCTCTGCAGAGAGAAGAGCTTCGCCGCAGGAACATGGATGCCCTGCATACTCCCATCGCGGGAGAAACCCCCGAGGCTCGCGCCTTGGAGGAGGCACGTTTGGCCAATGTGGCTGAACGCGCTCGTCTAGAGAACCTTCAGCGAGCACTCGACGAGCGCGCGCGGCAGCGAGTACCCGAAGCCAGTCGACATCGACTCTTCCCGCCGACTCAGGTATACCGCACGCCAATCCAGAATTTAGCAGCTGCAACCCGTATAGCAGAGTCCATCCAGCCTTCTCAGTCGGAAGCTGGGAGAGGCTTGATGCAGATCAGAGAATTACTCCGAGCAGCAGGATATCAGAACTCAGCCATGTCGCAGTCGCGCAACAGAATTCACAATCGATCCGTCGCTGCGAATACGGTTCAGTCGGCTCACAGTCCCAGATCGCCTCCACGGCGGGAAGGGCGCGACAACCGGCGGGATCAGTATGGAGACCGACACGACCGAGATGACAGGCGTCGAGTGCCCGCATCCCCTCCGAGGGATGGGTCTTACGCTCCTCGGCAATAGGATGACAGGCGTCAGTTCAGTACGGGGCGAAGAGCTCCAGTCGACCCCAGGTAACCAGGCTTTGACGCGCGATCCATTATCGTGCAAGGCTTGGTCGACCGGAACAGAGCCCATCGAGGCGGACCCGAGAGAGATGCACCCACGAGCAGTCGAGTGCATGTTTCTGGTCCAGAGTGTTTTAGCAGGGCTATCAGAGCCGCAGTTATTCCCCCCAATTTCAGGTTGGCAACAGGAGTCAGCAAGTTCACTGGGGAGTCCAAGCCTGAAACTTGGCTTGAAGATTACCGAGTGGCTGTTCAGATTGGTGGTGGGAACGACGAGGTGGCCATGAAGCATTTGCCCCTCATGTTGTAAGGTTCTGCCAGAGCATGGTTGAATCAGTTACCTCCTAGCAGTATTTACACGTGGGAAGATTTGTCCCGAGTGTTCGTCAGAACTTTTGAAGGAACTTGCAAGCGACCAGCTGGTTTGACAGAGCTGCAAGTCTGTGTGCAGAAGACCAATGAGACTCTCCGAGAGTACATTCAGAGGTGGATCACTCTGCACCATACTGTGGAAAATGTGTCTGATCATCAGGCAGTTTGCGCCTTCAAAGATGGCGTCAAGAACAGAGAATGAGTCTGAAGTTTGGTCGAACCGGGGATATGACCCTGAGTCGAATGATGGAGATTGCTACCAAGTATGCCAACGGCGAGGAAGAGGACCGACTCCGAAGCGGCAAGTACAAGCCAAGTCAGTCGGAGAAGGGAAATTCCAGTTGGAAACAGAAGAGGAAAGCCGAGCCAGCAGCTCCTGGAGAGGCCCTGGCCGTGACTCAGGGGAAATTCAAGGGGAAGCCAAAAGGATCCTGGAATCCTAAGAAAGTAAAGGATAAAGAAGGAAACGACGTGATGGATATGCCATGCCACATCCACATGAAGAAAGATGAAGAGGGCAACATCATTTACCCAAAGCACACCACTCGCCAGTGTCGACTCCTGATCCAGCAGTTTCAGGGGAAACAGTCTAAGGACAAGGAGAAGGAGTCAGATAAGGCCGAATACAAAGAGGACAGTGAGGAAGGATATCCGCATGTCAACTCCACTCTGATGATCTTCGCAGATGTGGAAAGCAAGAGTCGACTGAAAGTCATTAACCGTGAGGTGAACATGGTTGCCCCAGCAAAACCAAGTTATCTAAGATGGTCCCAAACACCCATCACATTCGACCAATCTGATCACCCGACCCACATTGCCACCCCCGGGAGGCAAGCTTTGGTGGTCGATCCAGTTGTCGAAGGCACTCGACTGACGAAAGTGCTGATGGACGGTGGTAGTGGGCTGAACTTGTTGTATGCAGACACACTGAAAGGAATGGGCATCCCGATGTCCCGACTGAGCACCAGCAACATGAGTTTCCATGGAGTCATACCAGGGAAGAAAGCCGAGTCACTCGGCCAAATAGCCCTGGACATGGTTTTTGGTGATTCCAAGCATTTTCGCAAGGAAAAGTTGACCTTTGAGGTTGTGGATTTTCAGAGTGCGTACCATGCCATTTTGGGGAGGCCAGCCTACGCACGGTTCATGGCTCGACCATGTTACGTGTACCTCAAACTGAAAATGTCAGGTCCCAAAGGAGTGATCACTGTCACCGGCGATCGGAAAAAGGCAGAAGAGTGCTTTCAGAAGGGCTCGAAGATTGCCGATTGCCAGGTGACAGCGGTCGAATTCGAAGAATACAAGCAAAATGCAGATCCGAGTGATTTGTTGAGATCCAAGAAACCCGCCACAGAATCTGCATTTCAGTCGTCTGGTGAGACGAAGCCTGTTCACATTCACCTGACTGACCCCAACGCAGCACCGACCCACATCTCCACAACACTCGACCCGAAATAGGAAGAAGCGCTCATCCAGTTCCTCCGTGAGAACTAGGACATTTTTGCATGGAAGCCAGCTGACATGCCAGGTGTTCCCAGGAGACTGGCTGAGCATCGCCTCAGGGTCGACAAGTCAGCGAAACCAGTCAAAGAGCATCTTCGGCGGTCCGCCGTCTAGAAGAGAAATGCTATTGGTGAGGAAGTGGCTCGACTGTTGGCAGCAGGATTTATCCGAGAGATATACCACTCCGAGTGGCTCGCTAATGTCGTCATGGTTCCCAAGAAGGACAAGTCACTCCGCATGTACATTGACTTCAAGCACATCAATCGGGCCTGCCCGAAAGATCATTTTCCTCTCCCTCGCATAGATCAAATTGTTGACTCAACCGCGGGATGTGAGAGATTGTCTTTTCTAGACGCATATTCTGGGTATCATCAGATCCGTCTGTATGGACCCGATGAAATAAAAACAGCTTTCATCACTCCATTCGGGTGCTTCTGCTATATCACCATGCCATTCGGCCTCAAGAATGCCTGAGCCACATTTATGCGAATGATTCAGAAGTGTCTTCTCACGCAAATCAGTCAGAATGTGGAAGCGTATATGGATGATATCGTCGTCAAGTCGCGAAAGGGTTCCGACCTGCTTGCTGACCTCGCCGAAACATTTGCCAACCTCAGAAGGTATGATATCAAGCTCAATCCGTCAAAGTGCACATTCGGGGTTCCTGGTGGAAAGTTACTCGGTTTTCTCGTTTCCGAGCGAGGGATCGATGCTAATCCTGAGAAGATCGGCACTATTCTCCGAATGAAACGCCCTGTGCGAGTGCACGATGTCCAGAAGCTTATTGGATGCTTGGCCGCATTAAGTCGATTCATCTCACGACTCGGTGAAAAGGCATTGCCTCTTTACCGACTGATGAAGAAGGCCGACAAGTTCGAGTGGACTCCAGAAGCTGATGCAGCGTTTGCCGAGCTAAAAGCTCTGCTCTCCACCCAGCCGGTGCTTGCTGCTCCAATCAGCAAAGAGCCTCTGTTGCTTTATATCGCAGCCACAGGACAAGTCGTGAGTACAGTACTTACGGTCGAGCGGGAAGAGGAAGGAAAAGCCTTCAAAGTTCAGCGCCCGGTGTATTATTTGTCTGAAGTCTTGACTCCATCCAAGCAGAGATATCCTCATTATCAGAAGCTTGTGTATGGAATATACATGACCACGAAGAAGGTTGCTCATTATTTCTCTGATCATTCTATCACAGTCGTCAGCGACGCTCCTCTATCAGAGATTCTGCACAACAGAGACGCAACCGGTCGAGTGGCGAAATGGGTGATTGAACTTCTTCCCCTTGATATAAAGTTTGAGGCAAAGAAAGCCATTAAGTCCCAGGAAATAGAAGATTTCCTCGCCGAGTGGATTGAACAACAGCTGCCGACTGAAGTTCACTCGGAGCATTGGACCATGTTCTTCGATGGCTCTAAGATGCTGAATGGTTCCGATGCTGGGGTTGTTCTGGTTTCCCCCAGAGGAGATAAGCTTAGGTATGTGCTCCAGATTCACTTTGATTCCTCCATCAATGAGGCAGAGTATGAGGCCCTTTTATATGGATTACGCATGGCCATCTCACTCGGCGTCCGTCGCCTGATGGTCTATGGCAATTCAGATTTAGTGGTCAACCAGGTGATGAAGGAGTGGGACGTGAGAAGCCCAGCAATGACTGGATACTGCAATGCAGTAAGGAAGCTGGAAAAGAAGTTCGAGGGGTTAGAGCTCCATCACATCCCCCGACTGAAAAATCAGGCAGCAGATGATTTGGCAAAGATAGGTTCCAAAAGAGAAGCCATTTCGAGTGGTGTGTTTTTGGAGCATATACACACTCCGTCAGTCAAAGAAGATCCTTTCACAGAAGAAGCTCCACAGCCCAAGAGTGCCTCAGATCTGACTGAGGTTGAGGTCCCAGCAGTGGTCGACTTGGTCATGGAGGTTTTAGTGGTCACTCCCGACTGGACAATTCCCTATATCGCGTATATCCTGAGAAAAGAGCTCCCATAGGATGAGGAAGAGGCTCGGCAGATCGTCCGTCGATCCAAAGCCTTTACCGTTATCAAAGGACAGTTATATAGAGAGAGCCCGACTGGAGTTGGTCAAAAATGCATAACACCAGAAGAAGGTCGAATCATTCTCAATGATATCCACTCGGGGACCTGTGGTCACCATGCGTCCTCTCGGACCATTGTAGCCAAAGCATACCGAGCCGGATTTTACTGGCCAAGGCCGAATGAGATGGCGAAGGAAATCGTGGACAAGTGCGAAGGATGCCAATTCTACTCCAATATGTCGCACAAGCCTGCGTCAGCTCTGAAGACCATTCCACTCGTCTGGCCGTTCGCAGTATGGGGGTTGGACATGGTCGGTCCCTTGAGAACAGGCCAAAGTGGTTTCACGCACGTTCTGGTAGCAGTCGACAAGTTCACCAAGTGGATTGAGGCTAAACCAATCAAGAATCTTGACGCCGGTACTGCGGTTACCTTCATTAGGGAGCTGACGTTCAGATATGGAGTCCCGCACAGCATCATTACAGATAATGGGTCGAACTTTGACACGGAAGAATTCAAGGATTTCTGCAACGCTCAAGGCACACGAGTCGACTACGCTTCGGTCGCCCATCCGCAGTCGAATGGACAAGCAGAGCGAGCCAATGGCTTAATCCTCAAGGGTTTGAAACCCCGACTGATGCGTGATCTCAAGCATACGGCTGGAGCATGGGTCGACGAACTCCCTTCGGTGCTTTGGGGTTTGCGGACCACACCCAATCGGTCGACCGGAAGAACTCCATTCTTTTTGGTCTATGGAGCTGAAGCAATCTTGCCGACTGATCTTCTTCACAATGCTCCTCGAGTTGAACTCTACAACGAAGCAGAAGCTAAGCAAGCGCGTCAGGATGCAGTCGACCTTCTAGAAGAAGAAAGGGAGATGGCTCTGATCCGATCGACCATCTACCAACAAGACTGGCGTCGCTTTCACGCCAGAAATGTGAGAGGTCGAGCCTTCCAGGAAGGAGATCTAGTGCTCCGAGTGGATCAGCAGAAACCACACAAGCTCGCTCCTTCTTGGGAAGGACCCTTCATCGTCACCAAGGTTCTCCACAACAGGGCATACCGTCTTTACAATGTCGAACACAACATAGAAGAGCCCCGAGCTTGGAATGCGGATCTGCTCCGCCCATTTCACACTTAAAGTTTTTCACTCGGATGAGTTGTACTAAAGTACTTCTGTAGTTCATGGATTTCGAAATAATAGTGTCATAATTCTTTCATAATTTTTGTCACTTTTTATTTTTGTCCAGTAAAATTTTCACCCACTGGGTGTACACCCAGTGGGTGGCTTAGCCGCGAATCTGTTTCGCCTAAGTTTGTAAAAATCCTACTGAGTGGTAAGCCAGACTTCCACTCGGAGGCTTAGACGCGAATTTGTTTCGCCTAAGTTATAAAAAATCCTACCGAGTGGTAAGCCAGACTTCCACTCGGGGGCTTAGCTGCAGCCCAGTGCTCGCCTAAGTTATAAAAAATCCTACTGAGTGGTAAGCCAGACTTCCACTCGGGGGCTTAGCTGCAGCCCAGTGCTCGCCTAAGTTATAGAAAATCCTACCGAGTGGTAAGCCAGACTTCCACTCGGGGGCTTAGCTGCAGCCCAGTGCTCGCCTAAGTTATAAAAAATCCTACTGAGTGGTAAGCCAGACTTCCACTCGGAGGCTTAGCTGCAGTCCAAGTACTCGCCTAAGTATAACGTACGCTCGCAAGGAGGATGAGGTGCAGGTCGACTGCGACCCTCTCCTCCGAGCTACGCCATAAGTACAATGTGTGCTCGCAAGGAGGACGAGGTGCAGGTCGACTGCGACCCTCTCCTCCGAGCTACGCCATAAGTACAATGTGTGCTCGCAAGGAGGACGAGGTACAGGTCGACTACGACCCTCTCCTCCGAGCTACGCCATAAGTACAATGTGCGCTCGCAAGGAAGGCAAGGTGCAGGTCGACTGCAACCCTCTCTTCTGAGCTTCGCCACAAATACAACGTAAAAATCCTACCGAGTGAAGAGCAAACCTCTCACTCGGGGGCTTAGCTGCAGCCCAGCGCTCGCCTAAGATATAAAAATCCTACCGAGTGAAGAGCAAACCTCTCACTCGGGGTCTTAGCTGCAGCCCAGCGCTCGCCTAAGATATAAAAATCCTACCGAGTGAAGAGCAAACCTCTCACTTGGGGGCTTAGCTGCAGCCTAGCGCTCGCCTAAGATATAAAAATCCTATCGAGTGAAGAGCAAACCTCTCACTCGGGGGCTTAGCTGCAGCCCAGTGCTCGCCTAAGATATAAAAATCCTACCGAGTGAAGAGCAAACCTCACACTCGGGGGCTTAGCTGCAGCCCAGTGCTCGCCTAAGATATAAAAATCCTACCGAGTGAAGAGCAAACCTCTCACTCGGGGGCTTAGCTGCAGCCCAGTGCTCGCCTAAGATATAAAAATCCTACCGAGTGCAAAGCAAACCTCTCACTCGGAGGCTTAGTAGCAGCCCAGTGCTCGCCTAAGGAATAAGTCGACTGTAGTGAGCATCTTGCTGTGAACCTGCAAAGAACATTTCGAGCCAAAAGCAATCATATTCAAACATCAAATCCAAGTTTAGGTCGATACCTAAAGGAACCGAGAGAGCTCAGGCGCTAAGCCTGTTAAGGTTTTTTCGGTTACAATTCCACTCGGCATACCAAGGCAAATTTAAAGTGTCGGGCTTAAAGGAAGTTTTTTACCCCTCCTGTGGAGGGCTGGAAGGAGCAACGAACTCATCAAGGTCGATTCCGTCTGCGATCCGGGTGGCAGCAGCAATGAAGGTTTCCATGAAGGACCTGAAGTCGTGTTTCTTGGTGTTGGCCACTCGAAGAGCCGCCAGCTTCTCTTCTCGCGCATCTTTGTAGTGGACTCGAGCCAGACACAAAGCAACATCTGCGCCACACCGAGCTGAGGACTTCTTCCACTCCTGCACTCGGTCAGGGACCGCGTTTAGTCGAGCCATCAACGACTCGAGGTCACTCTGGAGTGTCTCCCTGGGCCAAAGCGTCGAGTCGATGCGAGAAGTGGCGGCCTTCAGCCTTGCAAGATAGTCCACGACAGCTGCAACGCGGGACTCCAGTCGGAAGACATTCATGGCAACTTCATCATTCACCGGAGAATTGACAGGGTCAAGGTTCGGCTCCAACTGGCTAGTCTCTTCTTCAAAGTTTCGACAGAATTCTACAAGGACAAACGCCGAGTCAAGACAGTGGTCGAATGGGAACATCGCAGTTGAAAAGGGCAGCATAAAGGATTACCTTCGAGCATAAGGAACAGTTTCTTGGCAAGTCCACCCAGGAAGGCTTCCAGGTCATTTTTCTTCCTAGTCAACTGATTGATCTTGTCGGTCAGGGTAGTCTTGTCAGCCTTCAGTCGGTCGACTTCCTTGTTGGCAATCGCCAGAGCAGCTTTCAGATTGGTGTTTTCCTGTTCAAGCTTGGTGACTGAAGCTAACTTCTCGTCAGCAAGCTTGGTCTTCTCAGCTAGCTCAAGGTCTTTCCTCTTCTGGGCCTCCTTCACCTTGCCTGCAAGTGACAGCAAGGTCAGATTTTGAAACAAATAAAGGGAAAAAGGAGTCGTCGAGGTCTCACTGAACATACCTCTGGTCTCCTCGTTCGCCTTCGTCAGATTCTCCTGAACCAGCTTCAGATCCAGCTCGAGCTGAATGTGCTTCTGCTCCAGCTCAGTATAGCGAGCCGCAAGGTCACAGGATTTCTACGAAGAACCAATCGACAAGATATCAAAGATAATTCACTTCCGAGTGGATAAGAGAAAATCATACGTTTCTAAGACTACAGTCGAATGCAAACATTCGACCTTAGTCTCGGGGACTACACCCAGTGGGCGCACTCAGCGTGCCCCCACGTTCTATTCAAGACAGAGTCGACTAGTCGACCCAAAAAAAGGACATATTCTTCAGACTGTAATCGACTGCCCGCAGTCGACCACAGTCTCGGGGACTACACCCAGTGGGTGCACTCAGCGTGCCCCCACCGGTTTCGGAAAACCATTCGCCACAGTCGAATGATGAAAAGCCTTTACTTATAAAGCCTAAGTCCGACTGCCAGCAGTCGACCTTAGCCTTGGACTACACCCAGCAGGTGCACTCAGCGTGCCCCTGCTAACACGGAGTTTCTTATTGACACACCCACTGGGTGATAGCCATGGATTCCAGAAAGAAAAAGTTTTGATAGCGTATCCTAACAGAACAGGCGGTGGTCGACTGACCTGAACATTGCTTTGAAGGGCGGAGCTGGCGTCATAAGCTGCATGGCTTGCATCCCGGATGGTCTTAACCTTCTCCATCATGATCCCTGCTTGGCGTATCGCTTCCTTAGCAGCGCTGGCTTGGTCCTCCGGGACGTGGTGCGTTGTGAAGAGCGAAGGTTGCGCGGCACTCGACGAAGTGGGACGAGCACTCGTCAACGGCACCGTGAAAGACACGGTGTGTCGAGTGGTGTTCTCCCCCTCCGTGACCACAGTCTCGGGCGCCGTCACATCCTGGGCCGCCTTACCAGTAGACGCCTTCCGGCTCCTCCTATGCTTCAGCGGTTCCTCATCCTCATCATCATCATCGGGAAGGGTGATAACGACATTGGATGGAGCTTCAGAAAAGAATTGGAGTTAGAAATCATGAGTCAGTCGACTAAACAAGGAATTAAGAGTATAGTACCAGGATTTGAGGTTGCTGCGTCCTCCATCTCATGGTCGTCAGCCTTGCCTGAGGTCTCAAAAGTTGCAGCACTGAAGTTCCAAAGAATCAGTCGATTAATTCAAGTATCAACCAGAGATAAAGCTTGTACAAAACAAGAAGACTTAAGTAATATGTTTACCCTGATATGGTGGGGATGGACACCTTCATCTTCGGCAGGAGGTTGGTTGGCTTCGACGGAGCCACCTTCGACTGCTTCGGCGCCTTTTCAGTCGGCACCGGAGAAGCGGTCCGAGGGCGTTTGGTCGACTGCGAGGCAGTCGCAACCCCCTTACCGCGTTCAGTCGCGGGGTCATGGACAAGTTTCGACCGCCTTTTCGAGCGCGTTGGTGCAACCTCCTCCTCCTCCTCTTCTTCGTCCTCATCATCCTCGTCGTCATCATCGTCATCTTTGGCAGCGTCTGAATCCCACTCATCCTGGCTCTCGCCCCCGCTGGCTTCTCCCTCCTCAGTCGGAGCCTGAGCTCCATTGGGCATCGAGTACAGCTCGGTAAGGGCCTGGAAGACGTCAAGACAGAGATCAATCGACCAAGTTGCAGAACATACAGAAACAAATACGACAAATATACAATGGAAGGCAGAGCAAATGTACCTTGTCTGGAACGCTGTGATGGTCGAGTGGAGGAATCCTCCTGGATCCACGGGGATTATCCTTGTTCCCAGTGATTGCGGCCATCCACCTTTCCACCGTGGCGTCGTCGACTTCTTCCGGGTGGACTCGAGTCTCGTCTTCAGTTCCGCAGTACAACCACATGCAATGGATCCGGAACTGAAGAGGCTGAATACGTCGCCGAAGGAAAACCTCCAAAAGGTCCATGCCAGTCACGCCGTCCCGAACCAACTGCACCACGCGATCCATCAGCATCTTCACGTCAGCTCTCTCCTCCGGAATCACCTTCAGAGAGGAGGGCTTGTTCACTCGGTCCATGGTGAATGGAGGGAGTCCACTCGACTGCCCCGACGTCGGCTCATTCTGGCAGTAGAACCAGGTCGACTGCCAACCCCTGACCGACTCGGGAAACGTCATAGCTAGGAAGGTGCTCTTGTTCCTCACTTGAATTCCCAGTCCCCCGCACATTTGGACAACATGGGTTTTCTCATCGCCTAGACTCGCCTTCTTCACGGTCTGACAACGACACGTGAAGATGTGCTTGAACAAGACCCAGTGCGGTCGGCAGCCCAGGAAGTTCTCACACATGGATACAAACGCAGCAAGATACGCGATGGAGTTTGGGGTAAAGTGATGGAGTTGGGCTCCAAAGAAGTTCAAAAAACCACGAAAGAAAACGCTCGGTGGCAGAGAAAATCCGCGATCGACATGAGTGGCCAGGAGCACACACTCACCCTCTTCCGGCTGAGGTTGCCACTCCTTCCCTGGAAGCCTTGCGACGCCGTGGGGGATCAGCCCGTCGTCGGCCATGTCGAGGAGATCCTTCTCCCTGATGGTTGACTGGATCCAATCTCCCTGGACCCAGCCCTTCGGCAGGCGGGATCTCGACGAAGACCCGCTGCGGCTGGTGGATCTCCCCTTCGCCTTCTCCGCCGCCGACGCCTTCTTTGCGCGCTCCAGCACCGTCGTCTTCTCCTTGACCATGGCTGCTGGCGAGATGCGCGAACAAGAGCTTTGTGGAGGCGAAAGCGGGTGCGTTGGGCGGAGACGAGGATAGCACAGGAGAAAGAATGGAGCACTGTTTAGAAACCCTCACTAGTCGCATTTATAACATCCCTTCCGAGTGGATGACAGGTGGTCCCGGGCAATATAATCATATCCCGAAACAGTTGCATTGACGTGATACGTGGCGGAAAAAGCGGCGCGGAGATCAAGGCGTCTATGTCCCGTCCCGTCCGAATGCCGCGGTTCGTTCCGCTTCGCGCGCTTCCCCAAATTTTGTATCCCGTGGAATCCGCGAATGGCAGATCGGTCTGTCAGACGCGAGATTTCCTGCGATCCGTCGCTCGGCGACCGGCAAAGTCCAAAAGATCACTCGACGAAAGACAAGAATGGATCGAATCGACTGAAGAAAAGTTGCTCGTTATCAACAAAGAAGATCTTGATCCAGAACGACGCATAGCCAGTATGCAAAAGTCAATCGGAAACAGCATCAACTCCTTCCTCATTCAAGCCTCAATCCATTCGGGGGCTAATGATGGATTCATGTACCTAGGGTAGGGTCATAGGCCTGACCTAAGTGTCCTACCCAAGGGCACCCTTAGAAGAGATCACCTTCTAGTCGACCAACGAGGAACCCACTCGACTGACTAGAAGGACTCGACCATGAAAACTCACTCGACCGCCAGAAGGTCAGAAGGCACTCTGCACTGCAACGGCCTGTAAATGAATAGACTTTATGGTAGTTAAGACACTTTATGTGAGGCGTTACCAGTAACGCCCCAGACTTAATGTACTTTAACCCCTTCATTACGTGGGCTGGCAGGGGTCCTGGCGCACTCTATATAAGCCACCCCCCTCCACAGACAGAAGGGTTCGCACTCTTGTAACACCTATACACATAATCCACTCGACCGCCTCAGTGCTCTGAGACGTAGTGCTTTTACTTCCTCCGAGAAGGGCCTGAACTCGTACATCACTTGTGTTTACAACCTCTCCATAGCTAGGACCTTGCCTCTCCATACCTACCCTCCACTCTACTGTCAGACTTAGAACCACGACACCAGGCGCTAAGCGGGCTCTTCGATACAACATACGAAGGCGCCTGGAGGGTGCTGTTCAAGGGCGCCGAAGCCCCCGCATCCGCGATGGAAGATCGCGGATTCAGCTCGCAGTATCCAACTGACGAGGTAAGTGATTCAACCCCATTATGGGACACTTGTGATAATTAAATTCACTCTAGTGGGGTTTCATTCTGTCTCTTCCTTTGACAGGACTGGATGGAGAAGGCCAAGCTGCTTATCAGCCCGGGTCCCATGCCAGAAGACCCAGTGGACGCCCGCTTAGCACGGCTGCTGGTTCCGGCACCGCACGTGGTGCCGGAGAAGAAGGCCAAGAAGGTGGCCGCGGGGACTCGAAAGTGTTCCCGCAATCAGGCGTCTGACGATGACGCGGACTCCTCCCCCGAAGACGAGGAGGAGGAGTATTCTCTCCCGGAGGAGGGAGAGAAGAAGAGGAAAGCTTCCCCAATCGGGGAGGCCGAAGGGTCCAAGAGGGGGAGAACTATCCCCCCGGACAGTTTCGCCAACACCAGCATTGGCGAGGATGAGTGGCCTCCAAGGGCCAGGCGTCCGGCAAGATCGTAAGTATCCGGATCATTTATATGCAATATCTTTTATGTAGTATCCTTCTAACGCCGCATTCTGCCCGTAGTCCGGCCGATGACGATCTCCTCGACTCATCGAGCGGGTCGTTGGCCTCGTCGGATGTGAATTCAATCCTGACTGCCTGTACCCCACGCGCCAACGAGGACGCCGAGGTGGGATCCCAGAGAGGGACCCATCAGGAGGAGGCTCCGGAGGCGCCGTCAGGCAGCCTCCCGGACTTTGTGCCGGACTCTACATCGGGACCCGCAGTGGTTCCAGAGTCCGGCAAGCGGCCCCTTCGAAAGAAGGGCAAGACCGTGATGCCGGCGGCCTCCGTCCAACCGGAGGCGCCGGATAACTTGCTGGAGGCGCTTAAAGGCGCTTCCATCGAGGAAGAGCACCGCACTATCATGAGTGCGGTGATTCAAAAGGTTCAGCTCGCCAAAAGCGGGCTGACCGAAGCCTGCAGCAGCCTTTTAATAGGCTTTGAGGTAGGAAGTTAAAATCATGTAATTTAATACCGCATAGACAGTAGCCCCTGATGCTCAGTTCAGTGTTCGGAAAGAAAAGCCGGACTGAGGATCTAACAAGATATGCGCAGGGTTGCTAAAAATATGTCAATATGGGTTTGTAGGCTGCGCTGCTGGCCTCTGCCGCGTTAACGGCGGAGGTCGATGTGCTGAAGCAAGATCTCGAGCGGTCCGAGCGAGAGCTCGGCCATGCGAAGAAGCAGCTCGAGGACAAAGAAGGTGAGTAACACCACTTTGAATAGGTACCTTACAGAAAAGGATTTTGGTTGCAATAAAATTAACAAGGATAATATGTGTATTGCAGGGGCCACTAACGAGGTGGCAGCCCTGAAGGATGCTGTGTCCGCGGCCGAACACAGTGCGGCCGCGGAACGGGCTGAGCGAGAAAAGCAAGAGGCACGGGTGGCGGAAGTTCGGCAAGAGCTCCAGGCTCTCATGGAAAAGCATGAGAGTTTGGAGCGTGACTCCAAGACTCGAGAGTCCGAGCTTGCCTCGGCTCTCGAAAGTGCCAAGTCCGCCAAGGCCGAGGCCCATAAGGCCCTTCAGGAGGTTGAAGATATAAAGAAAATAGCGGCGGGTAAGGCATTTTTCATGCAGAGCAAGCATGTTAATGTAAAATACCTGATACTTACCCGCATTCGGAGCTCTCCAGGGGCGTTTGCAGATCTACCGCGTAGTGCGTCCGAAGCCTCCGCATTCTATCATGGCGAGGAGGGGAGCTCGACGGAAAAAGTCTTCTGGTCTCAGTATGCTGAGGCCGGACACCCGGTGCCCCCAAGCGACCAGCTGAAGCAGCTGGTCGAACTCCACAAGGTAGCTGAAGAGGCCATGAAGGGCCTTATAGTCCGGCCGTGGCCTGGACAGGCCATGCCTGGGAGCTACTTTGGCCTCGTGCGGCGGCTGGTGGATGCATGCCCCTGGGTGGATGTCATCAAGCGCTCCGCCTGTATTGAAGGCGCTCGCCGGGCCCTTGCCCGCACAAAGGTGCAATGGGGCAGGTTGGATGCGGAGAAGCTTCTCACGGACCCACCGCCGCCGGGCAAGGAGTATCGCACGCCCGAGATGTATTATAAAACTGTCCTGAAGGGAGCCCGCAATATAGTGGATGAGTGCCCCAGAGATGTAATCTTTGAGTGAATTTGCTATGTATTATCCTGCGCGCTAAAACTTTGTTCATGTGCGTGCTAAGCAACGCTTGTTTAATTTAAAATATTACCTTCTGCGCGGCCGTTTATAAAATCTGAGAGATGGCAAGTCGTTGGCTTCAACCCCCAAGCCGCGAGTGCTGGGGTGTTCGGGATAAACTTGAACACTCTTGTTCCCATTGTTGGGTCCATCGAGGGAGGCGCTCAACAGAACGAACAAGGCAACCGGACTTATAATGCTTGAGCACTCTCACTTAGCCATAGAATTCTATAATTTTAAATTTCGGCGAAGCCCCTGGTATTCGGAAGACCGAATCCGGGGCGCTATCCACGCCTTCTTCGGACATTGTCCGGAACTTCGCTCGAAGCGGCGTGAGTCTTTAAGGACCCGAAAAAACCTCTCGAACAACGACCAGTCTCTTGCCTTATCATGCCAGTCAGTTTTAGCTTTCTCCACTGAGGCGCTCGCCCGGCTCAACCGGGGCGCAATCGCAGTGGTTCTCCCAGTGCCACCTTAGCCGACAGAACGGAACGTAAGGCACCAAAACGTGGGAGCCGGGCAAACCCAACTATTGACCCAAGACATGATTCGGAGCCGATTCATATAATGCTATAAGTTCGGGGTGCCGCACTTGTGAAAGTGTTCGGACTTGTCACACCATAGAGTGAGGAACGTAAGCCCCCGGTGTATTAGGCCGTACCAAAATATACGGGTGTAGGATGTCATATAATGAGCATATATATATAAAAGGTAATGCAATTGCGATCAACAAGGTGCTGCATTATTTATGAAAGAAAGTCTGCTAGTAGAGCGGACTGATACAAATAGTGTGGTAAGCAAGGGATTTGGACTAAATAAACATGTCCCCCTCCAGGGATGAGCTGCGGACTTGGTGTATATAATCGAATTTAATGCTCGTAATTGAGACCACCTGGGTGTTCGTCGCAGCCTTCTTTAGTCCCTGACTGTTGCATCGTGGGTTCGGCAGGTTCGCCGCCGGACAGGGCTTCTGCTTAACGGAGTCCTGTGTACACAAAGTATTAAAGTGAAAAAGAAAAGAAGGGGGGCACACTTGCGAGCCCCTGGTGTGGTCAAGCCGCACCCTGGGTCCATTGTGATCGTACCCCTTTCCCTGCGCCCATGGTATCTCCAAAGCGTAATGATGTACGCAGAGGGTTATTTCTGTGGTCATGCGCGGGCGAGGGTTGGGGCCGCATTGCTACGCATGCTCTGATCGCGCCAGGTGGTCTTGATTGGCATTGCTCCGGGCGCGTTTCGCTGTATCCGGCCTTTTAACGGCCGGACTCGAGAATTGCCTTAAGAGGCTGCTCTGTACTTCTGCCGCGAGAGCCGCTGTATGTTCCTCCGTTCGGAGGGAGCATTCCGTATTCCCATTGACCATGATGACTCCACGAGGGCCTGGCATCTTGAGCTTTAGGTATGCATAATGCGGCACCGCGTTGAATTTTGCAAACGCGGTTCGTCAAAGTAGAGCATGATAGCCGCTGCGAAACAGGACTATGTCGAAGATTAACTCTTCGCTCCGGAAATTATCCGGGGATCCGAAGACCACTTCCAGTGTGACTGAGCCTGTACAATTGGCTTCCACTCCTGGGATGACACCTTTAAAGGTTGTCTTTGTAGGTTTAATCCTTGATGGGTCTATGCCCATTTTGCGCACTGTATCCTAATAAAGCAGGTTCAGGCTACTGCCGCCGTCCATCAGGACTCTCGTGAGGTGAAACCCATCGATGATTGGGTCTAAAACCAATGCGGCGAATCCGCCATGGCGTATGCTGGTCGGATGGTCTCTTCGATCGAAAGTGATCGGACAAGAGGACCATGGATTGAACTTTGGGGCGACTCGCTCCATCGCATAGACGTCCCTTAGTGCGCGTTTCCTCTCCCTCTTGGGTATGTGGGTCGCGTATATCATATTCACCGTCCGCACTTGTGGGGGAAAACCCTTCTGTCCTCTATTGTTCGGCGGTCGGGTCTCTTCCTCGTCGTCGCTATTTAGCCCCTTGTCATTGTTTTCGGCAATTAACTTGCCGGCCTGCTTGAACACCCAGCAATCTCTATCAGTGTGGTTAGCTGGCTTTTCAGAGGTGCCATGTATCTGGCATAAGCGGTCGAGTATTCGGTCCAGATTGGACGAACCCAGAGTGGTTCTTTTGAATGGCTTCTTCCGCTGACCGGGTTTAGAGCCTCGAAATCCGGCGTTGACTGCCGTATCCTCCTTATCGTCGCCGTTAATGCGGCGCTTGTTTTTGTTTCGGCGTGACCTGCCGTTGTTGTACTTAGTATCCGGACTGCCAGAATTTTTACGGAGGTTGTTGCTGCGGGCTAGCCAGCTGTCCACTCCCGCGCAAAAGCGGGTCGTTAACAATGTGAGGGCTTCCATGGATTTTGGTTTTTCCTGCCCCAGGTGCCGGGCTAGCCATTCGTCCCGGATGTTATGTTTGAAGGCTGCAAGGGCCTCTGCATTCGGACAGTCGATGATTTGGTTTTTCTTTGTCAAGAACCGTGTGCAGAATTGTCTGGCCGATTCGTCTGGCTGCTGAATAACGTGGCTTAGATCATCGGCGTCTGGTGGTCGCACATACGTGCCCTGGAAGTTGTCGAGGAATGAGGCCTCCAGGTCCTCCCAGCACCCAATTGACTCCGCGGGCAAGCTGTTTAGCCAATGCCGTGCTGGTCCTTTAAGCTTGAGTGGGAGATACTTGATGGCATGGAGATCATCACCGCGGGCCATATGGATGTGGAGAAGATAGTCTTCGATCCAAACCGCGGGGTCTGTTGTGCCATCGTAAGATTCGATGTTTACGGGTTTAAACCCTTCGGGGATCTGATGATCCATTACTTCGTCAGTGAAGCATAGAGGGTGTGCGGCGCCTCTGTATTGAGCGATATCGCGACGCAGCTCGAGAGAGCGCTGTCTGCTGTGTTCGGCTCAGCCGGGGTTATTGTATCCGGCGCGACGGTATTCGTCGTGGGTCGTAGGGTGCCCACATGATCCGTAGATGGATCTGGATTGCCATGCTTTGTCCTCCAATATGTCTCGCAAGTCCGGCGCGTTCCCTCTTGGCTTCGTACTTTTGGAGCGATGCCGGGGTACGGTCTTGGCTGGGGGCCTGGATGCCTCTCTGTCACGACCACAGGGTGGTCGGTCAGCCATATCGTGCGCTGGTGATGGAGGTATGTATGCTTCCTCCTCTAATCGGGGGAGCAGCTTGCGTCTTGGGTAACTTTTGGAGGGGCGTTCGAGTTTATACTCTTCGGCCGCGAGGACCTCGGTCCATCGATCGGCCAGCAGGTCCTAATCAGCTTGGAGCTGTTGCTGCTTTTTCTTTAGGCTGTTTGCTGTGGCGATAAGCCTGCGCTTGAAGTGCTCTTGTTCGACGGGATCCTCAGGTACGACGAATTCATCGTCGTTGAGGCTTGCTTCGTCTTCGGAGGGAGGCATATAGTTATGATCCTCAACCTCTTCGTCTGCCGCCCTCTCGTGGGGGCTTGCTTATGCATCCTCCTGCGCTGAGTCTTGCTGGAGGGAATTGTCTTCGGCACTCTCTAGAGTATTATTATCTCCTGTGCCGGAATCTCCATTCTTGCTGTGGTGGGATTTAGAGTGGCGCCGCTGACGTCGGCGTTTGGGCTGCTTCTTTAGAGAGTCTGCCTCCGCTGCTTCTTCGCCATCCCCGTCTTTTGGGGTGTCCACCATATATATGTCGTATGACGAGGTGGTCTTCCAGTGCCCTGTAGGCGCTGGTTCCTGTTCGTCTCCGGCATCGTCGTCCATAGTGTCGATGTCGTCGGAGTCGTAGTCTAGCATGTCGGTTAGATCATCCATAGTGGCTACAAAGTGGGTGGTGGGTGGGCTCTGAATTTCTCCGTCGTCCGTACCCCAACCATCCTGGCCATAGTCCGGCCAGGACTCTCCTGATAACGAGAGATGATTTAGTGAATTCAGGATATCGCCAAAAGGCGAGTATGGAAAGATGTCCGCGGCAGTGAATTCCATAACCGGCGCCCAATCCGGATCGATTGGTAGGGGCGAGGGAGGTTCGGAGTCCGGCGAGGAGTCCAGCGCCTCGGAATCACGAGTTTCGCAGGGGACAAGATCAGTGTTCGGCTCCAACGCCGTGGATGTTGAAGCCCCCAGGGCGGCGTCTATCCACCGGCCCTCGATCTGGGCGATCGGCTCCGGGCTAATGGCCGAAGCGGATCCGGGTGCGGCCACCAGGGCACTGTTTGGTGGCAGAGCTAGATCATGCCCATCATCACAGTGCGGCGCACTTGGCTATGGCTCGAGTCCGTCGAAGATCAAGTCTCCGCGGACATCGGCCGTGAAGTTCAAGCTTCCGAATCTGACCTGACGGCCAGGGGCGTAGCTTTCAATCTGCTCCAGATGGCCAAGTGAATTGGCCCGCAGTGCGAAGCCGCCGAATATGAAGATCTGCCGGGGAGAAAAGTCTTACCCTGGACAGCGTTGTTGGTTGAAGATGCCATCAAGCCTATCGGTGACGACGCAGAGGAACTCTCAATGAAAGCACCAATGTCGGTGTCAAAACCGGCGGATATCGGGTAGGGGGTCCCGAACTGTGCGTCTAGGCGGATGGTAACAGGAGACGAGGGACACAATGTTTTTGCCCAGGTTTGGGCCCTCTCGATGGAGGTAAAACCCTACGTCCTGCTTGATTAATATTGATGATATGGGTAGTACAAGAATGGATCTACCACGAGATCAAGGAGGCTAAACCCTAGAAGCTAGCCTATGGTATGATTGTTGTAATGTATGTTGTCCTACGGACTAAAGCCCTCTGATTTATATAGACACCGCAGGAGGCTAGGGTTACACAGAGTCGGTTACAATGGTAGGAGATCTACATATCCGTATTACCAAGCTTGCCTTCCATGCCAAGGAAAGTCCCATCCGGACACGGGACGGAGTCTTCAATCTTGTATCTTCGTAGTCTTGGAGTCCGGCGGATAATGATAGTCCGGCTGTCCGGACACCCCCTAGTCCAGGACGCCCTCAGGGATAATGCCGAAGACTTATTCTTCGATGTGGTATTTGTTTGGTGGTCCGAAGACAACCATTAGTATGGTGGGTCAGTTAAACATGACCTTTGCACCTTGCATCTTTGAGGAAATGTTATTGATAATTTTGTGCCTGGGGGGGCTCGTGTAAAACGGAGCCCCCAAGCTACTGGGTAGATAGTGAGTGCAATAAAATTGCTATGGCTGGTGTTGTCCGGGCGGTCGATGTGATTAGAGACGATCGGCCGTATTTTTGTACTGTGAGGGGATGTTCCTCGCCATGTTGGACTGGTCCTTTGTTGTCCGAGACCTCCCTTTATTGTTTTCAGCGCAAGATCGGCCGTTTTGTTTGGAAGATCCTGCATTCTCTATTGGTATGCTTGGTCGTCCTTCTGGGGGTAGCATGAATTTCACATGGTTGATCAAGTGTGTTGCCTGGGCCGTGTGGGCCTGGGCTGTTATTTTTCCGCTGACCGGACTGGGGACTGCTGAATTTGGCACCAACTTCCCTGACTTGATGTTTATGACGATTGCGCCGAGGCTTGAGGATGCCTCCTCGTGTATCCTTCGTATTGTCTTGGACCGTTGTGGTGTGTTGACGGCGAGGTGTGTGCCTTGGGTTCTCCTTCTTAGGTTGAGGTTGCAAATTATGCCGTGTGTGCCCTTTGTCGGGGTGATCGAGTCCGTATTCTTCGGTGGCCAGGACCTTGGTCCACCTATCAATGAGCAAATCTTGGTCGGCTTTAAGCTGCTGTTGCTTCCTTTGCAGGCTCCTTGCCGTGGCCATGAGCCGTCGGTTGAAGCGAACTTGCTCCACTAGATCCTCAGGCACGCCGAATTCGTCATTGTCGAGGCTTACCTCGTCTTCGGAGGGGGGCATATAGTTATTGCTTTTCAAGTATCCAACCGTGGCCAGTCCGGCCTGCTTGAAGGCAGGCTGCTCGGGGTTGTATTCTTCTTTGGCACCATCCGGTTTGGTTTTGTCTCCTGTGCAGGTATTGTTGTGGCGGGGCTTGGAGCGGCATTGACGACGCCCATGCTTAGCTTTCTTCCCTGAGGGGTTATCCTCCATTGCCTCGTCGCCATTGGGTTTCTTCGTAGTGTCCACCATATATATACCGTATGAGGAGGTGGCCGTCCACCGCCCCGTGAGCGTTGGTTCCTGTTCTTCTCCTGCATCGTCGTCCATACCGGCGATGTCTTCGGAGTCATAGTCAAGCACGTTGGTTAAGTCATCGATAGTGGCAATGAAGTGGGTGGTGGGTGGGCAACGAATTCCTTCGTCGCCTACTTCCCACTCGAGCCGGACATAGTCCGTCCATGAGTCTCCTGACAAAGAGAGATACTTTAACGAGTTTAGCACGTCGCCAAGGGGAGAGTGCTGGAAGATATCTGCAGCGGTGAACTCCATTACCGGAACCCAACCAGGTTTGGAGGGCTCGGGATCACGCGGGTTGGAACCTACAGCCGGATACGAGTCCAGGGGTCCCGTGTCACAGGCTTCCTTAGAGGTGAGTCCTGTGTTCGGCTCTACCGCCAATGCGTGTGCGGCCTGCGGGACGGGGTTCATCCACCAGCCCATGGGTGATGCGATATGCTCCGGATTTAGGTCCGGGGCTACTGCAGGGGTCATATCCCGAGCATTGTCCGACAGCAGGTCTAAGCCGTGCTCGTCGTGATTGTCCAGCGCTCCTGGCGCAGCCCCGGTCCCATCAAAGATCAAGTCTCCGCGGTTATCGGCCGTGTAGTTCTGGTTTCTGAACTTGACCTGGTGGCCAGGGGCGTAGCTGTCGATCTGCTCCAGGTGGCCAAGTGGATTGACCTGCAGTGCGAAGCCGCCGAACACGTAGATCTGTCCAGGGAGAAAAGTCTCACCCTAGACCGCGTTTTTGTTGACGATTGAAGGAGCCATCAGGCCTTGCAGTGACGACACAGAGGAACTCTCAATGAAAGCACCAATGTCGGTGTCAAAACCAGCGGATCTCGGGTAGGGGGTCCCGATCTGTGCGTCTTAGGCTGATCGTAACAGGAGGCAAGGGACATAATATTTACCCAGGTTCGGGCCCTCTCGATGGAGGTAAAACCCTACTTCCTGCTTGATTGATATTGATGATATGAGTAGTACAATAGTAGATCTACCACGAGATCGTAGAGGCTAAACCCTAGAAGCTGGCCCATGATTGTGATCGTCCCTCTAAGGACCAACCTCTCCGGTTTATATAGACACCGGAGAGGGCTAGGGTTTACACGGAGTCGGCTACAAGGAAGGAAATACAATATTCGGATCGCCAAGCTTGTCTTCCACGCAAAGGAGAGTCCCATCCGGACACGGGGCGGAGTCTTGAGTCTTGTATCTTCACGCTCCAACAGTCCGGACGAAGTATATAGTCTGGCTGTCCGGATACCTCCTAATCTAGGACTCCCTCAATGTGAGAGGGGATTTTGGATCTAGGGGGCGTACACAATGGCGGATGTGGTGTTAGCATGTATATATCTGAATGGGCCATAGAAACACGAGAAGGAGCAGACGGCTCACATGAAACTATGACAGAATAGGAAAACAATCTAGCACGACCACCATATAAATGGCGCGGCAAAGCGCGCATGTACATCTAGTGATATTTGAAAGAAGTCACAATTTGACAGCAATATATGATACGTGAAGAGGCCGTCCAAAATAGATCATCATGGAGAGGGTCGACTTGCACAAAACAAATAATGTCCAAAGTGGCTACCGATGGGCAGTTGAACACCTTGCACCACATACAAAAAGAAAAGCTCAAAGTTAGAGCATCTAATATCATGAGCAAGATGGACAATACAATCAGAAACTCAGAATATAATAACAAAAAATAACTATCACAGGTCACATACTGGATATAGGATGGAACAAGGCACCATATGAGGCTAAAATTTTCACATAAGATTAACACATATTAGTAGTATGAAAGTATATTTTACATGGCAAAAGGAAACCATGTGTATAGCTGACATGTAGATGAATGGGATGCAAATAGATTGGTACTACCATAATATGTCTTTTTTAAAGATCAAAAAATACCTTTTGACCACTGTCTAGTCTAGATTAAAAAAAGCATATAGTTGGAGTAAGAGTTTCAGCTGGAGTAACATTTCATGGAATTTTCAACTCTACCTGAATCAATTTAGAAGCTATTTTAGGTTTAATAAATGTCTAATATAGTAAGACTTGAAATAAGAGAATTTCCACCCGCTTTATATGTTCACCCGCGCACCCAATATTTCCCTTTCATAAGTCATAACCTGAATAACCGCATGATTCATCAAGTAACCAGTACCATGAAAAAAACAAATGCATGTGAATAGCAAATACACCTAGTAGTTGTAGTGCTTGTTAACTAGTCCACCAATTGCTACCAAAACTAAATAACCTCAACTCACATCAACTTGAACCTGAAGAGATTGAAAGCGGCTGAGGCGAATGTGTAGCCTAGAGTTTTCAGAGATAAACGGTCACATATATATCCTATGGAACTGTGAAGTCCCAAAAATCAGAATCGGACGCGCAGAACAAGTATCAAACACTTGGCAGGCTCAAATTGTAATACTCTCAAGAGATTGTTAGAAAGGGCATAGAGAGAAATCTCAACCAAGGGAGAAGACAGAAGGGTGACAGATCAACATGGACGGGTCTGCACAAAATGAAGCTTGAGATAATGATGAGAACCCATAGTGAGAAGGGCACATGGATGGTGGAAGAGTTGCTTGGTTCTGCTCCTGGAACAACGGGAGAGCATGAGGCGATGGAGTAGATATTTATAGGTGCACGAACTAAACTAGGTATAGGCTGCCAAAGCAATAACATACCTCTACTAATCAACGCCGCGAGTAGGGCACATCAACCGCTATGAAAGCTTCCAGGAACTTATGCTTCAATGCTTCCTTCAATGCCGGCAAATCAAACATCGATCTGATTTCCGCCGTGCCGTTTCGCATGTTTCTACCGCTTCAGTTGCCAAGATGTGCGAGGAGATCCCCATTGGTTGCTGACTCCCACATCATCGCCTCCCCAGAATTGCTTCGGCCCACCTTGGCTAGCCGATCAGGAAGACCATGTGTCGTTCGCTCGATCACCATCTCTCTTTGGACTGGATGTTTTTCCTAATATTTTGAGCAGACTATTGTGTGATACAACTGTTGAGTTGCTCGGTGGGCTTTTTCTGATGCTAGGGCCGCGAGCCATTTTGCTGCCATACCCCGCACCTCAAAAGGCCCCAATTAATCAGAGAATGTCGATTTGGTTTTAGCAGCAGCGACCCATAGAACATCCAGCCCAGCTGCGGGAAGTGTTTCATTGAGAAATTGATCCAACGGCCACAAAACATCTAGGGGATGGATTAGACGGTTCATAATGGTGAGGACGTGAGAAGCCTCCTAGAGTGCATAGTTATAATGTCTTTAAAGCAGCGGCGCATAGAACATCCAGCCCAGCTGCGGGAAGTGTTTTGCTGAGAAATTGATCCAACGGCCACAAAACATCTAGGCGATGGATTAGACGGTTCATGATGGTGAGGGCGTGAGAAGCCTCCTAGAGTGCACAGTTATAATGCCTTTAAATGTAAAGACATTTAGTTGTGAAAAAAATCATGTGGCTCGACCGCCCGATTTGATTTCCAAACCAAGAAAAATATGCATACCCGTAATATAGTCGGAGGAGCGCTGGTCATCGTACATCCATTGCCGGTTCATCTGCGTTCATTATATAATTAAGTATATCAAAAACAATTACAGAACATCATGAATAGAAAAATGATCAAATTAAAACCAAAGTACAATAGTGATCAAAAGTTATTACTGAAAAAATAAATACATAAAGTTCATACATAGTTCTCATAGAACAACATTCAACTCTCTAGAGCATCTAATTAAATCATACATTGAAACTAACATACAACTATGTAAAATATTTAAATGCAACAACAAATGCGATCAAAATTGCAACTAAGGTTACAATTGATCCAACGACATAATGATATCAAGCCTCATTATCAATGGCATATTTTCTAATCTTTCTAATCTTCAAGCGCATTGCATCAATTTGGGTCTTGTGATCATCGACGAATCGGCAGCATGCAACTTCAATTTCATCTTCTCTTCTTCAACTCTTTTCAATTTCCTTTCAAATAATTGTTTTGTTTTTCAACTAAATTTAACATCTTGACAAGAGGGTCGGTTGAAATTTCCGGTTCACATACCTCCTAGATAAAGACATCTATGTCAAGTTGGTCGGCATAATTGTCATAAACACTAAATGAAACAAATAGTTATAAAAGAAAATATACCACATCCTAATCATAGACCAGACGAGAGCCGACGGGGCGGATACCAAAACCATGGCACTATATAATAACAAGCATTAATGAAAGTAAGAAAATCATACAAGTAAGATTTTTTTAAAGAAGATAAGAACAAGAGCCTCACCACGGTGGTGCCAGCGGCGAGATCAGCACAGGCGATCGACAGCGGTGAGGACAGGGACGGGACGACACCCTACACATGTGCAAACTCTAAGAAGTTAATTTGAGCTCAAATTGTGCATCTAAATCAAATGAACTCCCGCATACACTCCTCCACTAAAACCCACAAACCACTCTACGTCTAGATCATTTGAAATGATCTGAACTAGCAGTGAGAGATGAAAGGATGAAGTTGCTAAACTTTTAGAACACTTGGATAGTTGGTGCACCTCCAAACCTGAACAAATCTTGGGGAAAATGTAGCTTGGAGGTCGAGCTTAGAGAGGAGAAAGCTTAACTGTGGCTCATCGAACACCTCATGTGCATAGGAGGTGAGAACAGAGTAGCACACACCTCCCACATGTCGGCCGCCCAAAAAACAAAGGAGTGAGCGGCCGGAGACGAGCATACATAGGCAACTTTTTAGTCCCGGTGGGTGTCTAGAACCGGGACTGAAGTCTGACCTTTAGTCCCGGTTCTAGACTCTAACCGGGACTAAAGGGGTTGCGCAAGGAGTGAGGTCATTTAGTCCCGGTTGGTGGCTGGAACGGGGACTAAAGGTCCCAGTCGAACCGGGACTGGTACCTGCCAAGGCCCGGCCGGCGTCCTAGCCGCTCGAACTGGGACTGATGCTTGATACGTCTCCAACGTATCTATAATTTTTTATTGTTCCATGCTATTATATTACCCGTTTTAGATGTTTATGGGCTTTATTTTACACATTTATATCATTTTTGGGACTAACCTACTAACCGGAGGCACAACCTGTATTGCTGTTTTTTTGCCCATTTCAGTATTTCAAAGAAAAGGAATATCAAACGGAGTCCAAACGGAATGAAACCTTCGGGAGCGTGATTCTGGATCGAACGTGATCTAGAGAACTTGGAGTGCAAGCCAACAAGCAGCCGAGGCGGCCACGAGGGTGGATGGCGCGCCCACCCCTACAAGGCGCGCCCCCCCTGTCTTGTGGGCCCCTCGGGCGGCCACCGACCTACTTCTCCCTCCTATATATACCCACGCACCCCGAAAACATCCAGGGAGCCAACGAAAAACAATTTCCACCTCCGTAACCTTCTGTATCTACGAGATCCCATCTTGGAGCCTTCGCTGGCGCTCCGCTGGAGGGGGGATCGACCATGGAGGGCTTCTACATCAACACCATAGCCCCTCTAATGACTTGTGAGTAGTTTACCACAGACCTTCGGGTCCATAGTTATTAGCTAGATGGCTTCTTCTCTCTTTTTGGATATCAATACCATGTTCTCCCCCTCTCTTGTGGAGATCTATTCGATGTAACTCTTTTTGCTGTGTGTTTGTCGAGATTCGATGAATTGTGGGTTTAGGATCAAGTTTATCTATGAGAAATATTTAAATCTCCTCTAAATTCTTTTATATATGTTTGAGTTATCTTTGCAAATCTCTCCGAATTATCAGTTTGGTTTGGCCTACTAGATTGATGTTTCTTGCAATGGGAGAAGTGATTAGCTTTGGGTTCAATCTTGCGGTGTCCTTACCCAGTGACAATAAGGGTTGCAAGGCACGTATTGTATTGTTGCCATCGAGGATAAAAAGATGGGGTTTATATCATTGCATGAGTTTATCCCTCTACATCATGTCATCTTTCTTAATGCGTTACTATGTTCTTATGAACTTAATACTCTAGATGCATGCTGGATAGCGGTCGATGTGTGGAGTAATAGTAGTAGATGTAGGCAGGAGTCGGTCTACTTGTCACGGACGTGATGCCTATATACATGATCATGCCTAGATAATCTCATAATTATTTGCTTTTCTATCAATTGCTCGACAGTAATTTGTTCACCCACCGTAATACTTATGATATCTTGAGAGAAGCCACTAGTGAAACCTATGGCCCTCGGGTCTATCTTTTATCATATAAGCTTTCAATCTACTTTTATTTGCATCTTTACTTTTCCAATCTATATCATAAAATACCAAAAATATATTTATCTTATCATACTACCTCTATCAGATCTCACTTTCGCAAGTGGCCGCGAAGGGATTGACAACCCCTTTATTGCGTTGGTTGCGAGTTCTTTGTTTGTTTGTGTAGGTGCGTGGGACTTTGAGGAGCCTCCTACTGGATTGATAACTTGGTTCTCAAAAACTGAGGGAAATACTGACGCTACTATTGCTGCATCACCCTTTCCTCTTCAAGGAAAACCAACGCAAGCTCAAGATGTAGCAAGAAGGATTTTTGGCGCCGTTGCCGGGGAGGTCTTCACTCAAGTCAAGACATACCAAGTATCCATCACAAACTCATCTCCCTCGCATTACATTATTTGCCATTTGCCTCTCGTTTTCCTCTCCCCCACTTCACCCTTGCCGTTTTATTCGCCCTTCTTCTGTCTGTCTTTTCATTTGCTTTGATGTCTTACTTGGCTCGTTTGGTCGTTTAGTTGGAATACTTGTTTATTTATTGCTAAATAGAGAAGCTAAGATCTATGGATCCTCATCCGCTTGCTAATCTTTTGAAGAGATCCAATTATGATGAACCAATTGGTAGTGAGTTTTGTGCACTATATTATCTTTATGAAGCTTTGCTTGAAATTCGTGAATCTGAAAATTATGATGAAGAAATTTATGAAGAGATTCACAGTAACTCTTTGAATAAAAATCATGATTGCAATGATGTTACTATAAATTCTCTTGATGTCAACTGTGCTAATAATATGCAAACCTAAGCTTGGCGATGCTAGTTTTGCTATGTCTACTACTTGTTGCAGTGATCATGATTGAGGTGATTCTTCTTTTGATCTTGAAAATTTATTTAACCCCCATGATGAATATAAGATTGATAATAGTGTTTGCAATACTATTGAAAGTGGGTTTGGAAGAGTGTCAACTGTAGATCCCACATATTTGGATTTTGATCAATTGTATGAAATTTTATATAAAATTGGGCTTGGAGAGGTCATGACTTTAGTTAATGTTAATCCCACTATTTTGGAAGAGTGTCAACTTCGCATGCATGTGGATTGTGTTGAAAATATTTTATGTGATAGCTATTTTGTTGAATTTGCTTATGATCCTACATATAATTATTATGAGAGAGGAAAATATGGTCTTAGAAATTTTCATGTTACTAAATTACCTCTCTTCATGTTGAGATTGCTATCATCTCTTTGTTCTTCCTTGCATATGCTAGTTTTTTCTTGCCTTGATAATTTGTTTGCTTACAAGATTCCAATGCATAGGAAGTATGTTAGACTTAAGTGTGTTTGTCACATGTTTTATGATGCTCTCTTTGTGCTTCAATTCATGTCTTTCATGTGAGCATCTTTGAAATCTCAATGCCTAGCTATAAAGAAAAGCGCTTGTTGGGAGACAACCCAATATTTTTGCTTGCTGTTATTTAATAAATTTTGCATCTACCTTCTGTTTAGATGTGTTTTATGTCTTACTTAGTGTTTGTGCCAAGTAGAACCTATAGGATAACCTATGGTGATAGTTAATTTGATTCTGCTGAAAAACAGAAACTTTGCACGCACGAAATTATTTTTGTTAAATCACAGAAACATGATTTTGCGTTGATTCTTTTTGATTTAGATCAATAGACAAATTGTCCAGGACTTCTTATTCTTTTAGGATTTTTAGAGTTCCAGAAGTATTCGTGGGTTACAGATTGCTACATACTATTCTGTTTTTGACAGATTCTGTTTTTCGTGTATTGTTTGCTTATTGTGATGCATCTATGGCTAGTATTAAGTGGTATGAACCATAGAGAAATTGAAATACAGTAGTTTTAACACCAATATAAATAAAGAATGAGTTAATTACAGTACCTTATGTGGTGGTTTTGCTTTCTTTCACTAACGGAGCTTATGAGATTTCCTGTTGAGTTTTGTGTTGTGAAGTTTTAAAGTTTTGGGTAAAGATTTGATGGACTATGGAATAAGGAGTGACAAAAACCTAATCTTGGGGATGCCCATGGCACCCCAAGATATTCAAGAGTAGCCAAAATCCTAAGCTTGGGGATGCCCCGGGAAGGCATCCTCTCTTTCGTCTTCGTTCATTGGTAACTTTACTTGGAGCTATATTTTTATTCGCCACATGATATGTGTTTTGCTTGGAGCGTCGTGTATGATATTAGTATTTTATGTTTAGTTTACCACAATCATCCTGTCTGTACACACCTTTTGGGAGAACCCCATTTTATTGAAATTTATTAGAATACTCGATGTGCTTCACTTATATCTTTTGAGCTCGATAGTTTTTGCTCTAGTGCTTCACTTATATCTTTTAGAGCATGGCAGTGGCTTAATTTTCTAGAAATTGCTAGTCTCTCATGCTTCACTTATACTATTTTGAGAGTCTCTTAGAACAGTATGGTATTTGCTATGGTTATAAAATTGGTCCTAGAATGGTAGGCATCCAAGTTGGGTATAATAAAAACTATCATAGGAAGTGAATTGGATGCTATGATCAATTTGATCCTTGATAATTGTGTTGAGATATGGAGGTAGTGATATTAAAGTCATGCTAGTTGGGTGATTATGAATTTAAAGAATGCTTGTGTTTAAGTTAGCAAGTCCCGTAGCATGCACGTATGGTTAAAGTTGTGTAACAAATTTGAAACATGAAGTGTCCTTGGATTGTGCATCCCTATGAGTGGCGGTCGGGGACGAGCGATGGTCTTTTCCTACAAATCTATCCCTCTAGGAGCATGCGCGTAGTGCTTGGTTTTTGATGACTTCTAAATTTTTGCAATAAGTATATGAGTTCTTTTGACTAATGTTGAGTCCATGGATTATACGCACTTTTACCTTTCCATCATTGCTAGCCTCTTCGGTAACGTGCATTGCCCTTTCTAACCTTGAGAATTTGTGCAAACTTCATCGGTGCATCCAAACCCCGTGATGTGATACGCTCTATCACCCATAAACCTCCTTATATATTCCTCAAACATCCACCATACCTACCTATTATGGCATTTCCATAGCCATTCCGAGATATATTGCCATGCAACATTCCATCGTTCCGTTTATCATCATGACACGCATTACTTTTGTCATATTTCCATTGCATGATCATGTAGTTCACATCGTATTTGTGGCAAAGCCACCATGCATAATTTTTCATACATGTCACTCTTGATTCATTGCACCATCCTGGTACACCGCCGGAGGCATTCATATAGAGTCATATCTTGTTCTAGTTTCGAGTTGTAATTCATGTGTTGTAAATCAATAAAAGTTTGATGATCATCATTATTAGAGCATTGTCCCCAAAAAGAAAAGAAACAGAGAAAGGACAAAAGAAAAAAGAAATAAAGGCCAAAGAAAAAAAAGAAAGGCCAAAAGAAAAAAAAGGAAAGGCCCAAAAGAAAAAAAGAAAAAAAAGAAAATAAATAAATAAAAAGGGGGCAATGTTACTATCTCTTTTCCACACTTGTGCTTCAAAGTAGCACCATGTTCTTCATATAGCGAGTCTCATATGTTGTCACTTTCATATACTAGTGGGAATTTTTCTTTATAGAACTTGGCTTGTATATTCCTATGATGGGCTTCCTCAAAATTCCATAGGTCTTCGTGTGCAAGCAAGTTGGATGCACACCCACTAGTTTTGTTTTGTTGAGCTTTCATTCATTTATAGCTCTAGTGCATCCATTGCATGGCAATCCCTACTCCTCATGTTGACATCAATTGATGGGCATCTCCATAGCCCGTTGATTATCCTCGTCAATGTGAGACTTTCTCCTTTTTTTGTCTTCTCCACACAATCCCCATCATCATATTCTATTCCACCCATAGTGCTATATCCATGGCTCACGCTCATGTATTGCGTGAAAGTTGAAAAAGTTTGAGATTATTTAAGTACGAAACAATTGCTTGTCCTGTCATCGGGGGTGTAAAATTCGGGAACATATTTGTGTGAAGAAAATGAACCATAGCCTAACTATATGATTTTGTAGGGATGAACTTTCTTTAGCCATTTTATTTTGAGAAGACATGATTGCTTTGATTAGTATGCTTGAAGTATTACTATTTATTGTGTCAGTATGAAATTTTATTTTGAATCATTTGGATCTGAACATTCATGTCACAATAAAGAAATTTACATTGATAATTATGCTAGGGAGCATTCCACGTCAAAAATTCTGTTTTTATCATTTACCTACTCGAGGACGAGCAGGAATTAAGCTTGGAGATGCTTGATACGTCTCCAACGTATCTATAATTTTTGATTGTTCCATGCTATTATATTACCCCTTTTGGATGTTTATGGGCTTTATTTTACACATTTATATCATTTTTGGGACTAACCTACTAACCGGAGGCCCAACCCGTATTGCTGTTTTTTTGCCTATTTCAGTATTTCAAAGAAAAGGAATATCAAACGGAGTCCAAACAGAATGAAACCTTTGGGAGCATGATTTTTGGAACGAACGTGATCCAGAGGACTTGGAGTGCAAGCCAAGAAGCAGCCGAGGCGGCCACGAGGGTGGAGGGCGCGCCCACCCCTATAGGGCACGCCCCCCTGTCTCGTGGGCCCCTCGGGCGGCCACCAACCTACTTCTTCCTCCTATATATACCCACGTACCCTGAAAACATCCAGGGAGCCAACAAAAAACAATTTCCACCGCCGCAACCTTCTGTATCCGCGAGATCCCATCTTGGAGCCTTCGCCGGCGCTCCACCGAAGGGGTAATCGACCCTGGAGGGCTTCTACATCAACACCATAGCCCCTCCGATGAGTTGTGAGTAGTTTACCATAGACCTTCGGGTCCATAGTTATTAGCTAGATGGGTTATTCTTTCTTTTTGGATCTCAATACCATGTTCTCCCCCTCTCTTGTGGAGATCTATTAGATGTAACTCTTTTTGCGGTGTGTTTGTCGAGATCCGATGAATTGTGGGTTTATGATCAAGTTTATCTATGAGAAATATTTGAATATCCTCCTAATTCTTTTATGTATGAGTGAGTTATCTTTTCAAGTCTCTTCGAATTATCAGTTTGGTTTGTCCTACTAAATTGATCTTTCTTGCAATGGGAGAAGTTCTTAGCTTTGGGTTCAATCTTGCGGTGTCCTTAACCAATGACAATAAGGGTTGCAAGGCACGTATTGTATTGTTGCCATCGAGGATAAAAAGATGGGGTTTATATCATGTTGCATGATTTTATCCCTCTACATCATGTCATCTTTCTTAATGCGTTACTCTGTTCTTATGAACTTAATACTCTAGATGCATGTTGGATACCGGTCGTTGTGTGGAGTAATAGTAGTAGATGTAGGCAGGAGTCGGTCTACTTGTCACGGACGTGATGCCTATATACATGATCATGCCTAGATAATCTCATAATTATTCACTTTTCTATCAATTGCTCGACAGTAATTTGTTCACCCACCATAATACTTATGCTATCTTGAGAGAAGCCACTAGTGAAACCTATGGCCCCCGGGTCTATCTTTTATCATATAAGCTTTCAATCTACTTTTATTTCCATCTTTACTTTTCCAATCTATATCAGAAAATACCAAAAATATATTTATCTTATCATACTATCTCTAATCAGATCTCACTTTCACAAGTGGCCGTGAAGGGATTGACAACCCCTTTATTGCGTTGGTTGCGAGTTCTTTGTTTGTTTGTGTAGGTGCGTGGGACTTTTGAGGAGCCTCCTACTGGATTGATACCTTGGTTCTCAAAAACTGAGGGACATACTTACGCTACTATTGCTGCATCACCCTTTCCTCTTCAAGGAAAACCAACGCAAGCTCAAGATGTAGCAATGCTCCCATTAGTCCCGGTATGTAACACGACGGGACTGTTGCTCTGATCTAGCAAAAACCAATGCCCTGTTTTCTAGTAGTGGTAAGCCTCTACCTAGTATTCTCGTCTGTTTAGTAAATGATATGTCTGAAGATATAACCAGCTTTGCGACAGGCTTACTATGAGATTATGCCCCTAAGTCGTGCCTTGGCACGTGTGGGATATAGTCGCATATTGGGTGTTACAGTAAACTAGGAAAAGATGCTTGAGAGTTATGGGAGGATGAAAATTTCTTCGGCCGTTGACATTCTTTTTTGCGAGAATACTTCCAATCTATTCATCTCCAATCATGGCAGTACAACAAACACCAGAAATAATAAAAATTACATCCAGATCCGTAGACCACCTAGCGACGACTACCAGCACTGAGCAAGCCGAATAATCTATAGAGAAAAAAACTCAAAAAGACACTTCAAAAAGACATTTTTCGAGACTCGATGTTGTTTTATTATATCTCTATGGCTCCTCTAATGACATTAAACCACAAGAAGTTTTATGCTCCTACCACACTCAAGCATCTTTGATGAAAAAACAGAAATTTTAATTTTTTTACTATTATGTCAAATTGTTGATGGGAGTAGATGAGCCCAGGCTCATCATAGAATTATTTATACAATTACTTTTATACAATTGTTGATGGGAGCAGACGCCGGGCAAGAATCACCCCCCCCCCCCCCCCCGCCGCCGCTCCCCCGTCTCCTCCTTCACCATTTTCTTCACCATTTCGATGGCATCCGACGGGCAGGAAGAGCAGTTCTCTGGCATAAAAGACGGCATGGTGGCCCGCCGGATACGAGCGAGGAAGCTTGCTACACCACCTCCCTTCCCTAGGCCGACAGAGCAAGTTGGCACTATCGTCGGAACATATCTGACATTAGAGATAGGGGGTACGTACACTACAAAAAAAGACACATCCATGACATTTTGGGCCGAACGAAATTTTTTTCTATCATACATACGACACTTCTATGACGATAATTGTGACAAAACCCGGTATCATCATAGATTGGTGGGCTCCTACTTCTATGACAAAAAATCATGACAGAAAATGGGCTTTTCATCCTGGGCGGGCCGAAGACGCAACTGCATGACATTCTTTGGGCCGTCCATGATGGAAAAAACCACGGTAGAAGCGAGGGGGAGGAAAATTTCGGGGAGTTGCCGGTTACGGTGGGAGGTGGTGGGCCGAGCGATGCGCGTTTCTCTCGTACGTACATGCGTGTGTGCGAGGCGTTGGCTCAAACTGAACCCGAGCGAGGCGTTGGGCTCTAACTAAACCCGAGCGATTGCACTGTAGGCTACGCATTACTGAACCCGAGCGATCGATCGATGGCTGTTAACTGAACCCGATGGAGCGATTCCTTCGCTACTGCTGCTAACTGAAGCCGATCGATTGGATGAACAGTGAGCGTTGCGGGGGGGGGGGGGGGTTGGGATGAACAGTGAGTGGTGGCGTTGCCTCTGGATGAACAGGAACCCGTGGTGTGGAGGGCTGGATGAACAGTAGATGATGGAGGGGTAGCCGTGGAGGGGTGTTTGAACAGGACCCCGTGGTGTGGAGGGCTGGATGAACAGTAGATGGTGGAGGGGTGCCCGTGGAGGGGTGGTTGAACAGTAGCCGGTGGAGTAGCGCGCGGTGGAGGCTGGATGACGTCGATGGTGGAGACGAACAGTATCCTGTGGAGTCCCGTTTTGCGGTACGCCACACCCCTCCTAATGAACAGGACCCCCGTTTCGACCGTAGCACTCCAACACAAGTCCGTTTCGTCCGTTTTGCGGTACGCCACACCCCTCCCAATCAATAGGACCCCTGTTTCGACCGTAGGAGGTCCGTTTCCTCCGTTTTCCGGTACGCCACACACCTCCCGATCAACAGGACCCCCGTTTCGACCGTAGGAGGCCCATTTCCCCCATTTTGCGGTACGCCAGACCCCTCCCGATGAACATGATCCCGTTTCGAACGTGGCCGGTCGAACACAAGGCCGTTTCCTCCTTGTGCGGTATGCCAAGCCTCGTTTCCATCGCGTGTTCCATCCAAGTCCTCCCGATGGACACGACCACGCATTCCGTTCCGACCCAGCCGGTTGGCTCCCACGCGTTCCGTTGCCTCCCGATGAACACGACGCATTCTGTTGCCTCCCCATGAACACGACGCATTCTGTTGCCTCCCCATGAACACGATGACGACACTGTTTCTCCGTTCCAACCCAGTCATGTACGTATGCGCGAGTAGGCGTTCGAGACCCTGCCCGTATGTACGTACGTGGCCGTATTTTCTTTCTTGCACCCTCGCCATTGTACGTACGTGTACATGCTACATGCGCACCTCTACTACGACACGTGCGCGCCTCTACATCCACCAGTATATATATACGTACACGTTCGCGACCGGAATGACAACGCTATGTACGCTGCGACCAGGTGGGTCCCGACTGTCAGGCACTTCCTTGCCTGTGAAGATATAGCTGGTGGGTCCCAGCAGTCAGGGGGGTGAATCGTTTTGTGTTTTATTGCCCGGACACACTTCCTTGCGTGCGAAGACGTAGCTGGTGCGTCCCAGCAGTCAGGGGGCGAATCGTTTTTTTTTCGGACGCACTTCCTTGCGTGCGAAGGTGTAGCTGGTGGGTCCCAACAGTCAAGGGGGAAATGTATTTTTCACGAAATATGGTGGCCCGTCCGGTGGGTCCCCGCTGTCAGGTGGAGGAATAATTATTTTGCGCGTAATAAGGAGGCACTTCCTTGCTGCGGCCCCAGACCCAGCTGTCAGCCTCTCCACGTACAGTCCATGTCCGATGGAAGCCATTCCTTGACCACGTTGACCACGCCGCACCGAGAGCACCAGGGCGGTGGACGACGGCGAGGCCTAGAAAGGGGACGATGCGGAGCCGGGGAAGACGCGGCAGTGGATGCCCACGCATAGAGGAGTACGAGGGTTCACTGGTTCGCTGCGGTGTGAGGCTACCATCGCCGCAGAATAACAGGGGGTGTGGGTGAGTAGAGGGATGGCCTGGCCAGCGGTGGGAGTAGTAGGGGGCGGTGAGGCTTCCGCCGCATCGCAGCCGACCACGGGAGGCAGGAGCACGAGGCACGACCGCCGCTGGTTTGGGCGGCTGGAGCAAGAAGACCAGAGGTTGAATAAGCACTACGGCCGTTGGATGGACATTGTGCGGTCACTGGAGCTAGAATCGTGCATATTGACTAAGTTGACAAAGCCCTCCGTCCCCGTCAACTTAGTAGGCCCACAAGTCAGCTTGCCACTATACTGGGTCCCAGCTAACAGGGGGAGTATTCATTTTTTTGTGCGTAATAAGAAGGCACTTCCTTTCGTGCGAAGATATAGCTGATGGGTCCGAGCTGTCAGCGACGGTAACATTTTTTTTCGCGAAAATATAGAGGCCCTTTCGGTGGCTCCCTGATGTCACATGGAGGAATCATTATTCTGCGCATAATAAGGAGGCATTTCCTTGCGTGCGGCCATGGACCCAGCTGTCGGCCTCTCCACGTATAGTCCACTTCGGATGCATGTCGGTCATTGACCAGGCCGCGCCGAGAGCACCAGGGCGGTGGACGACGGCGAGGCCTAGGAAGGGAACGACACGGAGGCAGGGAAGACTCGGCAGTTGTTTCCCACGAATAGGGGAGTACGACTGTACGAGGGTTTACTGGTTCGTCTGCCGTCGCCGGAGAATAACAGCAGGTGTGAGTGAGTAGAGGGATGGCTAGGCCAGCGATGGGAGTACGGTGGGGCGGTGAGGCCTGCGCGGCAGCACAACCGGCCGCGGGGAGGAGGGAGCAGGCAGTCCCGCCGGTGCTTGTTTGAGCGACTGGAGCAGGAAGAGCAGAGATTGAAGATGCACGACGGCCGTGGGATGGATATCCAACAGTCACTGCTTGTGCGTCAACCTGTTTTTTAGGAAAGCCTCTAATCTGTGGAAAACAGCATACAACCCATCTTCCATTATTTCTAATAATTTACAGCCCATTTGCTAATTCTTATGGTTTTTTTTTGAGCCATATTCTTTTTGTTAGAATTACAGCCCATTTGCTAATTCTTAAGGGTTTTTTTGGAGCTCATATTCTTTTTGTTAGCATTACAGCCCATATTGTGGCCACGGTTAAAAAATTATACGAAATTTTGCATATTTCAGTGCGGTCCGAACTATTTTTAATCCAGAAATTTCGACTCACATTCAAACTGATTTTAAAAATAAATGTACATCAATATAAAATCCAACAAATTCTCCGCGCATAAAAATTAATGTAATCTAAAATCTAGAAATGAAAAAAAAAGATATTTGAAACTAATTGCCGGTTTGATGTGTTTTAAAAATGTACAACCCATTTCTCATTACTGATGGGCCATTTTCTTGGCCAGCCGAATGAAAGCTCTCCTCGTCTTGAAAGATTTGCAGCCCAACAGGCCTGACAAAGCGACTTACTTGGAAAAACACAAAAAAACTGAGTTGTTGCCGTGGACCCAGCTGTCAGCCTCTCCACGTACAGTACTCTTCCGATGGAATGTCATTGACCACATTGACCACGCCGCGCCGAGAGCACCAAGGCGGTGGATGACGGGGAGGCCTAGGAAGAGGACAACGCGGAGGCGGGGAAGACGCGGCAGTGGATGCCCATGCGTAGAGGAGTACGAGGTTTCATTGGTTCGGCTACCATCGCTGCAAGGCCTGGCTAGCGGTGGGAGTAGTAGGGGCGATGAGGCCTCAACGGCAGCACAGCCAGCCACTGGAGGCAGGAGCAGGCAGTCTCCCCGATGCTGGTTTGGGCAGCTAGTGCAAGAAGAGCAGCGATTGAAGAAGCAGCAGGACCGTTCGATTCAAATCCAACGGTTACTTCTGCTAGAATCGTTTATTGACTAAGTTGACAAGCCCTGCGTACGGATCAACGTAGTAGGCCCATAGGTCAGCCTCCCAACCGGTGCGCCCCAGATGTCAGTGGGAGGAATCATTTTTTTTGCGTAATCAGGAGGCAGTTGATTGCATGCGGCCAGGCCAGCGGAGGGAGTAGGGTGGGTCGGGGAAGCCTGCACGGCATCACAGCGGGCCGCAAGGGGAGGGAGCAGGCAGTCCCGCCGGCGCTAGTTTAGGCGGCTAGAGTAGGAAGATCAGAGATTGAAGAAGCATGATAACCCACAAGTGTAGGGGATTGCAACAGTTTTCGATAAGTAAGAGCGTCGAACCCAACGAGGAGCTAAAGGTAGAATAAATACTCCCTCAAGTTCTATCAAGCACCGATACAACTCTACGCACGCTTGACGTTTGCTTTACCTAGAACAAGTATGAAACTAGAAGTACTTTGTAGGTGTGAAAGGATAAGTTTGCAAGATAATAAAGAGCACGTAAATAAAGACTAGGGACTGTTTAGATAAAGACACAACTAAATTAGTAAAAGTAAAGTGCTTGTTGTCACGAGAAAGTTATTTGTCCCTAGGCAATCGATAACTAGACCGGTAATCATTATTGCAATTTTATTTGAGGGAGAGGCATAAGCTAACATACTTTCTCTACTTGGATCATATGCACTTATGATTGGAACTCTACCAAGCATCCGCAACTACTAAAGATTCATTAAGGTAAAACCCAACCATAGCATTAAAGCATCAAGTCCCCGTTATCCCATACGCAACAATCCCTCTTACTCAGGTTTGTGTTTCAGTCACTCACCAACCCACTATAAGTGAATCATGAACGTATTGCAACACCCTACAGCGGGAATCCCTCACGCTTGCGCGACACGAAAGGCACCATAGGACAGCACCAATAATAAAACATACAACTCAAACCAATCACAATCATCAAACAGCCATTAGGACAAAACAGATCTACTCAAACAGCATAGGATAGCCATACATCATTGGGAAATAATATGTAGCATTGAGCACCATGTTTAAGTAGAGATTACAGCGGGTAAGAGAGAGGTTACACCGCTGCATAGAGGGGGGAAGAGTTGGTGATGATGGCGGTGAAGTTGTTAGTGAAGATGGCGGTGATGATGATGGCCCCGGCAGCGCTCCGGCGCCACCGGAAGCGAGGGGGAGAGATCCCCCTCCTTCTTCTTCTTCCTTGACCTTCTCCCTAGATGGGAGAAGGGTTTCCCCTCTGGTCCTTGGTTCCCATTGCTTGGGAGGGGCGAGAGCCCCTCCGAGATTGGATCTATCTCTCTGTTTCTGCGTTCTCAGATTCTACCCCTTCTCCGTTTCCTTTATATCTGGAGATCCGTAACTCCAATTGGGGTGAATCTTTTGCCCAGATCTTTCTCATAAAATTATCTTTCTTGCACCAAAATAAGAGCATCAACCGCCTTACGGGTGGACCATGAGGGCCAGGGGCGCGCCTGGGGGGGGGGGGGGTGGGGGTAGGGCGCGCCCCCTACCTCGTGACCACCTCGGACACCATTTCGTGTTGATTTTACTTCCCAAAAATCATAAATATTCCAAAAAAAATCTCCGTCCATTTTTATCCCTTTTGGACTCCGTTTGATATTGGGTTTCTGCGAAACAAAAAACATGCAACAGACAGGAACTGGCACTGGGCACTGGATCAATATGTTAGTCCCAAATATAATATAAAAAGTTGCCAAAAAGTATACGAAAGTGAATAATATTGGCATGGAACAATCAAAAATTATATATACGACGGAGACGTATCAGCATCCCCAAGCTTAATTCCTGCTCGTCCTCGAGTAGGTAAATGATAAAAAGAAATAATTTTTGATGTGGAATGCTACCTAGCATAATCTTGATCATATGTCTAATCATGGCATGAATATTAAGACACGAGTGATTCAAAGCAATAGTCTATCATTTGACATAAAAACAATAATACTTCGAGCGTACCAATAAAGCAATCAGGTGTTTTCAAAACAACATGGCCAAAGAAAGTTATCCCTACAAAATCATATAGTCTGGCTGTTGCTCTATCTTCATCACACAAAGTATTTAATCATGCACAACCCCGATGACAAGCCAAGCAATTGTTTCATACTTTAATAATCTCAAACTTTTTCAACTTTCACGCAATACATGAGCGTGAGTCATGGATATAGCACTATAGGTGGAATAGAATATGATGGTGGGGGTTATGTGGAGAACACAAAAAGGGAGAAAGTCTCACATCAACTAGGCGTATCAACGGGCTATGGAGATGCTCATCAATAGATATCAATGTAAGTGGGTAGGGATTGCCATGCAACAGATGCACTAGAGCTATAAGTGTACGAAAGCTCAAACTGAAAACTAAGAGGGTGTGCTTCCAACTTGCTTGCTCATGAAGACCTTGGGCATTTGAGGAAGCCCATCATCGGAATATACAAGCCAAGTTCTTTAATGAAAATTCCCACTAATATATGAAAGTGAAAGCATAGGAAACTCTCTCTATGAACAACATGGTGCTACTTTGAATCACAAGTGTGGTAAAAGGATAGTAACATTGCCCCTTCTCTCTTTTTCTCTCATTTTTTATTTTCTATTTTTTTGGTGGGCTTCTTTGGCCTCTTCTATTTTTCATGAAGTCCGGAGTCTCATCCCGACTTGTGGGGGAATCATAGTCTCCATCATCCTTTCCTCACTGGTGCAATGCTCTAATAATGATGATCATCACACTTTTATTTACTTACAACTCAATATCTAGAACAAAGATATGACTCTATATGAATGCTTCCGGCAGTGTACCGGGATGTGCAATGATCTAGCATAGCAATGACATCAAAAGACGGACAAGCCATGAAAACATCATGCTAGCTATCTTACGATCATGCAAAGCAATATGACAATGAACGCTCAAGTCATGTATATGATGATGATGGAAGTTGCATGGCAATATATCTCGGAATGGTTATGGAAATGCCATGATAGGTAGGTATGGTGGTTGTTTTGAGGAAGATATATGGTGGGTGTATGGTACCGGCGAAAGTTGTGCGGCACAAGAGAGGCTAGCAATGGTGGAAGGGTGAGAGTGCGCATAATCCATGGACTCAACATTAGTCATAAAGAACTCATATACTTATTGCAAAAATCTACAAGCCATTGAAAACAAAGTACTACGTGCATGCTCCTAGGGGGATAGATTGGTAGGAAAAGACCATCGCTCATCCCCGACCGCCACTCATAAGGAAGACAATCAATAAATAAAATTGTGCTCCAACTTCATCACAAAGAGGTTCACCATACGTGCATGCTACGGGAATCACAAACCTCAACACAAGTGTTTCTACAATCCACAACCACCCACTAGCATGACTCTAATATCACCACCTTTATATCGCAAAACTATTGCAAGGAATCAAACATATCATATTCAGCGATCTACAAGTTTTGTAGGATTTTATGACTAACCATGTGAATGACCAATTCCTGTCATCTCTCTAAATAGATATAAGTGAAGCAAGAGAGTTTAATTCTTTCTACAAAAGATATGCCCACTCTCTAACAAATATAAGTGAAGCAAAAGAGCATTCTATAAATGTCGGTTTTCTATGTAAAGAGAAACAGGCAATCCAACTTCAAATGATATAAGTGAAGCACATGAAGCATTCTATAAAGCCATACTCAAAAGGTTTAAGTGAAGTGCAATGAGCATTCTATAAATCAACAAGGACTATCCCATACCAGAATGGTGCATAAAAGAAAAATAAAAACCTAATTGCAAAAGACGCTCCAAGACTTGCACATAATGCATGAACGAAACGAATCTGAAACATACCGATACTTGTTGAAGAAAAGAGGGGATGCGGCATCCCCAAGCTTAGACGCTTGAGTCTCCTTGAATATTTACTTGGGGTGCCTCGGGCATACCCAATCTTGAGCTGTTGCCTCTCTTCCTTCTTCTCACATCGAAACATCCTCGATTAGACACTATATCCACACAAAACTTGAACAGAAAACTCGGTAAGATCCATTAGTATAATAAAGTAAATCACCACTCTAATTACTATTGCAAACCAATTCATATTTTGTTTTTGCATTGTGTCTACTGTAATATAGCCTTTCCATGGTTTAATCCACTGATATAAATTGATAGATTCATCAAAATAAGCAAACTATGCACCAAAAACAGAATCTGTCAAAACAGAATAGTCTGTAGCAATCTGAACATCCACCATACTTCTGGTACCCCAAAAATTCTACCAAAATTAGGAAAAATAAACAAGTTGTATAGCAAGACATTGCAAAAGGAATCAGAACCAATTGATGTTCCTCTTAGAAATGTAAAATCACGCACTACAGCCGAAGTTTCTGTCCTGCACCGTACAAACCAACAAGCATTGTAAACATCCTAAAGGAAAACCTTGGCACATTATTTTTATAATACAATGGAATTGTACAAGGGGATAATTATTTTTATTGAAAAGTTTCTGTAATTAAGATTCACAAAGTTCCCATGGGCATGAACAAAGTTCAAGGACGTCCCCTACTTTAACAATGCTCGTCTCTCTCACTTTCACTTCTCTTTTTGAAAAGTTTTGGGTTCCCCTCTTTATTTTTGTTGTTTTTAAACTATATGAAAGCACTCAACAGAAATAAATGACTCTCTAAAACTTCCGGGTTGTCTCCCTAGCAGCGCTTTCTTTAAAGCCATTAAGCTAGGCATATAGTGCTCAAGTAATGAATCCACCCAGATCCCAAGGTATATCAAAGCCAATTTTAATTAACAATGATTTGCAATTTAGCAGTGAGCACAAAGTAACATAAATCATGTAATGACGAAGTCTAAATCTCTTCCTATGCATCGGCATGTCATGAGAGAACAATTCATGCACACATAGTAAATGCCAATGCATAGTATAAGCAGTTTCTTGCAATTTCATAGTATGGGAAACATAGAGAGGTGGAGATATAGTTCCTCTCTCATAATAATTGCAAGTAGGAGCAGCAAGCACATGCATATTATATCTATCATCATGTGCAACGGTAAAAGGCAACCCATCAATATAATCCTTAATAAGTGCAAGCTTCTCCGATATAGTGTAGTCAGGAGAATTCAAAAAGATAATAGGACTATCATGCGTGGGTGCAATAGCAACAATTTCATTCATAACATAAGGAACTATAGCAAGTTCATCTCCATAAGCAACATTCATATTGGCATCTTGGCCACAAGCATAGCAAGCATCATCAAAAAGGGATATTTCAGGAGAATCAATGGGATCATAGCAATCATCCTTCGGTAAGCACGAAGGGAAATTAAATAATGTATGAGTTGAAGAGTTACTCTCATTAGAAGGTGGGCACGGGTGATCAATCTGCTCTTCCTCCTTTTGTTCTTCGCTCTCCTCCTCATATCTTTCATCCAATGAGCTCATAGTTTCATCAATTTCTTCTTCCATAGATTCCTGCAAAATATTAATCTCTTCTTGGACAGCGGAGACTTTCTTAATAAGTGCATTAATTTCATAATTGTATTTATAAGTCTCATAGCAAAATTTGAGGGTAGCTAACTTTTTAGATCTATAAACAGCACCATCAAAATCCTCAAACTCTTTACACATAGATTCAATTTCATAAGCACCCATAAAAGCAACAAATTCTTCTATTTGTTCCACATCATAGTAATCATATATACCATTAGCATAAGAAGCTAAGGTTTTATTATCATTAAATTTTCATGAAAAGGGATGGTGTGGAGAATTCATCCTAAAGCAACAAGTATAATCATATTCCACGCATAGTTGCCAAGCATACCAGTTCAATATATGAATTTGATCCCATAATAGTTTCCCTTTTTGTGTCAAGCAATAATCCCTAAAGTATTCACGTTGATACAACGTTACTCCCATTACATAGTTGAATGGGGTTTTTCTCAGGATTATCAAAGTAGTACATAATATCTTTCACATAACCAGCATCGAGGGCTTTAGGAGGTTCCCCATCTCCATGAGTAGCAAGTACACCTAATTTTTTTGGTATTTTGTGGTCCATATCCATAACTAAAGATAAAGAACAACTAAGAACAGCAAATAAAAATTACTTAGTGACAAAGCAAACAAGCACACACGAGAATATTCACCCCGCGCTATTGCTCCCCGGCAACGGCGCCAGAAAAAGGTCTCGATAACCCACAAGTGTAGGGGATCGCAACAGTTTTCGATAAGTAAGAGTGTCGAACCCAACGAGGAGCTAAAGGTAGAATAAATATTCCCTCAAATTCTATTGACCACCGATACAACTCTACGCACGCTTGACGTTTGCTTTACCTAGAACAATTACGAAACTAGAAGTACTTTGTAGGTGTGAAAGGATAAGTTTGCAAGATAATAAAGAGCACGTAAATAAAGACTAGGGGCTGTTTAGATAAAGACACAACTAAATTAGTAAAAGTAAAGAGCTTGTTGTCACGAGAAAGTTATTTGTCCCTAGGCAATCGATAACTAGACCGGTAATCATTATTGCAATTTTATTTGAGGGAGAGGCATAAGCTAACATACTTTCTCTACTTGGATCATATGCACTTATGATTGGAACTCTAGCAAGCATCCGCAACTACTAAAGATTCATTAAGGTAAAACCCAACCATAGCATTAAAGCATCAAGTCCCCTTTATCCCATACGCAACAATCCCTCTTACTCAGGTTGGTGTTTCAGTCACTCACCAACCCACTATAAGCGAATCATGAACGTATCGCAACACCCTACAGTGGGAATCCCTCACTCTTGCGCGACACGGAGGGCACCATAGGACAGCACCAATAATAAAACATACAACTCAAACCAATCATGATTATCAAATAGACATTAGGACAAAACAGATCTACTCAAACATCATAGGATAGCCATACATCATTGGGAAATAATATATAGCGCTGAGAACCATGTTGTAGTAGAGATTACAGCGGGTAAGAGAGAGGTTACACCGCTGCATAGAGGGGGGAAGAGTTGGTGATGATTGCGGTGAAGTTGTTGGTGAAGATGGCGGTGATGATGATGGCCCCGGCAGCGCACCGGCGCCACGGAAGCGAGGGGGAGAGAGCCCCCCTCCTTATTCTTCTTCCATGACCTTCTCCCTAGATGGGAGAAGGGTTTCCCCTCTGGTCCTTGGCTCCCATGGCTTGGGAGGGGCGATAGCCCCTCCGAGATTGGATCTATCTCTCTGTTTCTGCGTTCTCAGATTCTACCCCTTCACCGTTTCCTTTATATCTGGAGATCCATAACTCCGATTGGGGTGAATATTTCGCCCAGATCTTTCTCATAAAATTATATTTCTTGCACCAAAAGAAGAGCATCAACCGCCTTACGGGTCGACCACGAGGTCCAGGGGTGCGCCTGGGGGGGGGGGGTAGGGCACGCCCCCTACCTCGTGACCACCTCGGACACCATTTCACGTTGATTTTACTTCCCAAAAATCATAAATATTCCAAAAAAATCACCGTCCATTTTTATCCCGTTTGGACTCTGTTTGATATTGGGTTTCTGCGAAACAAAAAACATGCAACCGACAGGAACTGACACTGGGCACTGGATCAATATGTTAGTCCCAAAAATAATATAAAAAGTTGCCAAATAGTATATGAAAGTGAATAATATTGGCATGGAACGATCAAAAATTATAGATACGACGGAGACGTATCAAAGCACGTCGGTCGTTGGATGGACATCCAACAGTCACTTCTGCTAGAATCGTGTGTTCACTGACAAAGCCTTGCGTAAACAAGTCAGCCTCGAAATCTGTGGCGTGTACAGCCCATTTGCTATTATTTTTATAATTTTTACTCATTTTCTAATTCATATGGAATTTATTGCAGCCTGTTTTCCATTTTTAGAATTCCCGGCCATTTTCTGGTCTGTACCAGGGTCAAAAACTTAACTAAATATGTGGTAAATTTTGAAAATTCGCACATTTTTGCTGGGGAACAAAATATTCTTAATCCAAAAATTAATAGCCATACTAAAACAAATTTAAAAATAAATTAGTACTATGTCATGTTATATCCAATGAAATACGTATAAGATATGAGTGAAGAACAAAATTTAAAAAAAAACTAACATCCCATTTGCTATAAATTTTTTGGAATTTTCAACCCCTTTTGATATTACTTTTAACAGACATTGACCATACTCTTTGGCCAGGACGGAATGCATCCCTCCTCGTCTTGAAGGATTTGCAGCCCAGTAATTCGGAGAAAACAAATAGGCCTAGCTTGGGTATTCTTCAAAAAAGAAATATTGGGCTACCTATTTTCCCAAAGAACTGGTGCATGAGCATTTAGCTTTATTTATTTATTTACGTATTTATGTTTAGGGGACATTAAGCATGTACCTGGGCCGGATTCATGTGAGAGCCTCCCTTCCAGTTAATTATGGGCTTCTCTATTGGGCCTTCATCAGTGGGCTGCATGTTATCAACAAGTGGAAAATGTGTTCTGTACGAAAAATAGTATGATCTATGTACGGTACGAGGCACTAAAGGATCGAACCGTGCAACGACTTCCAAAACAACACATTTATTCAACCAACTGACGAAATATACTACTGATTGTACATTGAAAACAGCAGCAGCAGCAACCAGGGCTGGGGGTGCAGCAGAAGCAGTAAGTAGGCTAGAAGAGTGAAGACGCAGCTCTCTCTTCCAAACCAAACATCAGCCATCATTACAAAAGGGCTACAAAAAAAGAACAAGTGTATGCATCAAACTAAATAAAGATCCTACTACACCAAGTGTACGCATCTAACTAACTGGCTCAGTTAGACGTTACTATTTATTAAGCTGTGGAGATTGGCTGACGGCTTGAACCAGATGGGTGCCTGACGGGGGAAACTCCAGCCAGCAGGTCAAAGTCTGATACTTGCAACCCTCTCTCCTACTTTGGGCTGCAGAGCATGGCGGCACATATCAGGGTATGGTGCATGTAGAGACGCATGGTACGCTGTGTACACACAGTTTTGCCCGATGAACGAAACAGCGCTGTCATCATGATCCTTGCCATAGGTTATCTCCTGGTTAATCTGATAATTTAGTCCGACAAACAAAGAGCGTGTACCAAGGCTACTTACCAGCCTCCAGTCAAAAATTCCTGAAGACCCAGAGAAGTTGGGATCCTGCTCAAAGACCTTGCAGTGACTATGATTGTATTCCGCGAAACAACACGTCCGGTATGTGTGAACGATCATCAATCTTTCGCCGTCGTCTGATCGAGGCAGGAACCACCTGCAACTGCCATGCCGCTTTTCTTTGAAAGGTTCTAGGATTAGGAAGGGTAGGGACACCAGGCGGCCTACAACATCATATCAAGTTGGAGTCAAATAAAAAGGGCTCTTGATTTAGTCAATCTTAAGAACAACATGTTATGTGCATGAATATTTTTTCAATAAATGTTGACAGTAATATAAGCAAGCCATCATGATATCATAGGAAAGTAACATACTGCTGTAACAGCCGTTTTTAGCGATGACTGGAGTAGGCCAGCAATACGTCCAGCCATAGAAGGAGTCGACAGCGTAAATAAAGCCCTTGTGTTCAATGGCATCAGAGAACCATGGAGGATGTATGATCCTGCGATGGACGTGCAGATTTATCCACTTACCGCAGTGACCTGTCAGATAGGCGAGACCGCGGTTGAAGAACACAATTAGCCTGAAATCTTTATAATTCATAGATCTTGTGGGCACTTGGCAGATTACAACCTTGAGAAAATCAAACTTGGTATCATGTTGGCTACTGTAAGATTCCGAGTATTCTGGGCCGCGGTGACAAAGCAGTGCAGTGTTAATCGGCGGAAGGGGGGTCATTCGCCGGGTGTAGACCTCCACGAGCATCTAGCTGCCGCGACCGTCGACGAGCACCATCCAAGACGTGTTCATGCCTTACATACCGTTAATGTAGCTGAGGCTGATGGGGATCGGATCGCAATGAAGGGGGTTGATGCTCACCACCCTACGATCGTTATGCTGCATGACATGCCATTTTTGAAGATCAGGCAGCATCAACAAGCAAGGATCTGGCGTAAAAAGCTCCGGCCTGAGGGCTTTGAATAAATGGTACAGCCCCGACGAGCACGCGGCGAGCGGCATGGTACTGAGATTGTCCACACGCGAAACAATGAGCTTGATTACCTCTGTGGGGAGCGAATTACATCCACTCTTTCAGCGGACACTGCTCGGTTCTGCCATTGTTAGTGCTTGGGTTTCGGACGAGGGGGGAGGCACCTTAGTGGGGATGGAAGCTTGTACGAGATTATGTGCGGACAAAGATGGGGAAGCGAATATATGTTGTGGTAAGTGGACAGGTGATGATGACTACAGCATGCCGCTTGACTTACGAGACACATACCAGCAGCGTAGGGTCATATCGATGCCAAACAACTTGCTTGAGTGATCACAGTACTGGTACTCCCCACAGTACCTACTACAGTACTATGCGCTAGCTTGCTAGAGTAGAGTAGTAGAGTAGGACTCTGCTCTACTACTAGCACCGGAGGAGTAGTATATTCTAATCTAAAATAGTTACAAACTTCAATGCCCGAGCGTGGAACGACTACGAACTATGCTCAAGGACTGTGTCTACGTGGTGTTTGGACTTATATGAAAAAATAGCAAGATGCCCGTGCATTGCACGGCACACCATCATCACCAACTCGGTTTTTTCTCTACTCCTACTCCTATAAAAGACTCAGTTGGTGATGATGGAGGCGAGGAGGCGTGTTCAGCCGGGCGTGCAGCGGACGGCGCAGCACTATTTGATTTGTTATAAAAAAAAGTAGTAGAGATAGAGACATAGGAGGAGCACGAGGTTGTGGGAGATAAGGATGAACGAGGCAAGGCCTTATCTGTAAATGTGGAGAGAGGTGCGGGTATCTTTTGTAAAATTGTCATAGTTGGCTTTCTATCCATTAGGTATAGATCGGATGGTCTATATTACAAGATGGCAGGCATACCATCATCACCAACTCGGTTTTCTATAAGAGTAGATTGATATCTATAGATATATATAGATAGAGACTAGGGAGTACTAGTAAGGACACCATCTACTGCTTCGTGTGGTACTCCTGTGCTCCATTCGGCGGCCGCAACGTCCCCTACAGCCACTCCCTCCCGCGCTCCATTTGGCAGGCGCTGTTGAAATCTAGGGAGCGCACTCTCTTCCTCAACGACATGGGCGACAACCTCAACGCCAACGGTACTGCTCCCGTTGGACAATATGTGTTTCTGTCCTTCCTGTTCGAAATCGTGGTAGAATTCATGTTTCTACTCTGTATCCTACTACTATGCTAGTCCACATGATTAGTTTCATCTCTGTTATAGTCGTCATGATTTATTTTGTGCTTATTCGGATTAAATCTCATAGTAACTTGCTCATATATTCAACTGGTGCAACGTTCCCTACAGCCACTCCCGTTACATGGACGGCTTGGTCGATGCCTGCAAGGAGCCCCTCGTCCACTGCTATGAGTGCCTGATGCCGTTTTGTGGCTCGCCGGCGGACATGGTGCATCACCTCACGGATGCGTGCAGCGGTCACTACTGGCCCTTGGCGGAGAACATCAAGTACGACACGTGCTACCGGTTCACCATGCCGGAGTCGCTGGAAGATCACCGCCGCCTGCTAGTCTCGGAGGAGGACGGCGGCGTCTTCCTCTTGATCGTGGGCACCGGCGAGGCCCGCAGGCCGCCGCCCCGTCTCTGTAATGTGCGTTAGGGGCGTCGCCGCTGACGCTGACACTGACACGAGGCCGATGTACGGGTGCGTGGTCAATGTTACTACCCCTCCAGGCGCGTGCGGCGAAACCGGCCTCATCAGACAGACTTGGACTCTGAGGAGCTGGGACTATCCCGCCAATGTGGACTTGGAAAACCCATGGCATCCGTTCCATCCTTTACCCGCTGACTCGGTGCGCGGGGACTCCAAGGAGGTTCACCTGGACATACGCATTATCAAGTGCACTTCGAAAACATGTAGTGTGTGTGTGTGGGCGCTTATGGCCCGTGTCTTTGCCGCTTTTGATTCTGAAAGCTTGTCGTTAAACTTGAGTGGCTTTCGCCGCAGTCCTTCCTTTGAACTGCGCCTCTTAGTGAGCTAATGTAAGACACTTTGGGTTTCATTTGATTATGGAACCGGGGAGGAGCCTCCCAGTTCTTCTAAAAAAATACGCATTATCAAGTTAAATGTTGATCATTAGTCTTCGCTCAATGTAATCCGTAGTCTAAGCATTTGGAGACTTCCATGCAGGATCTTGCTCTATTGGAGTATCGCGCATGAATAAAAGTGTATTCGTTTATGGTTTAGTCTAGAATCTTCCATGTATGAATTTTTACTACAGTACTGGTGAAAGACTTACGATGAACCATTTCTTACATCTCCTCTGCCCCCTTGCAAGTCATCCTGATTTAGTCCCTCTGTCTAGGTGTATAAGGGCATGGTTAATATTACTTAATAGTATAGCCAACCGTTGACTATAATAAAGTGCCATGTCATCTGTAGCCAACATGTATAACAATCAATACTCAAAAACTAATTCTTAAAGATCATTTCTTGCAAAGCACAATAAGTGTTATCTCTTCACAAGTTTTGGATGCAGGTTGAATAGTTGAACGCTTTTGTTTGCGAAAGATACCTTTTTATCTATTTCACCCGGATGTTTGTGAGCTCTAGAAATGAGATAATATCCGAAGAAACCTATCGATACCCGTTACACATGAGATGACCCCCACATCCTTTGTCAAAATAAACAACTCCCCGATCAATGCATTTCATTCTTTGGTGCAACGCATGGGCACCTTACTACTATAGATTAGTACGACCGAAAATTGAACTAACATTGTATATAGTACGATAAATACTGATGCATGTCACCTAAAATTATATCATTCAAAACTATGTTCAAATACGAATCCAACGATATAGTTTTTGTTGACATGCACTAACATTTTGTCAGTTAAATCTTCAGTCAAATTCAATGGGGGACTAATAAACCACGACCGTTGTAGTACAAGTGTAGAGGGCGGTGCTGCACGGGAGTCTCACCTCTCACTCGTGGCGCGACAGTAAAGCCGTCATATCACAAAACCCAACCACTCCCAGTAATAAGTAGCTTGGTAAAATAAACGGACAAGCAACCATCACATCCCTCCGTCTTTTTTGCATTTCATCTCTCTGCATTTACTTTCTCCGGTTCATCTCCCATACTCGATCCCTAGCTAGTACTCCTAGGGCCAGTTCTTTTGGCGGCTTCCCCAACTTTTCCCACAAGACTAGTCACAGTGGAGAGTAACAATAAGGCGCCTCACTCATTTATTTGGGCTTCTAAACTACTACTCTGTCCTGGTTTATTCCTCACCATTGTAATTTGTGCTAAATTTTGACCAAAGATTTAACTGATAAAACGTTACTCAAAACACTTAGGCGCGGTGCATCTAGGTGTGTAAGTCATCTTACGAAAACCAAATAATCCCAAAACACTTAGGCGCGGTGCATTAACTTCTACCTCGTTTCTTGTTTCTTGACATATCAACCAATAAGAGATAAAGAGTGTGCATGCTTTTAATGACTTGAGATATCAAACACGACATGCAGTCATTAGTTAATTGCATGCAATACTATTAATTAGCAAATAAACATTAACGTTTCTCGTTTTCTCCTCCTCCTTGGTCAGGGTGCACAGCCTAAGATGACTTACTCACCTAGACGGATGGAGTGGTGCATGTGACATGCACTAACATTTCATTAGTTAAATTTATGATCAAAATTTGACACAGATTACAATGGGGACCAATAAACTAGGACGGAGGTAGTAGTTATGGGATTACTAATCTAGAAGCCTAAAAGAACTGGCCCCTGGTACTCCTACTAGTAGTAGTACTCACGTTGGAATCGTTTCACAGGCTTGACTAGTGCTGTATTTCTACTTTTACAAAAACCGCATCGTAATGTTAAAACGTGCATTTGCACGTACACAAGTAATAGTAGTAATCCCTCTGTCTAGGTGTACAAATCTTCCCTCCTTCTTGGTCACCGTGCACAACCAAAGATGACTTATTGACCTGGACGGAGGGAGTAGAAAAGTATGCAAGCATATATCGAGAGAGACGTGTAGTCCGATAGTATATAGTAAAGTTTGTGCTATATGCACATACTTGCAAAATGCGTAATAAAACACAACGTTTCCAAACTTTCCCTTTTACATAATTAAGGACGCTAAAAATTCCTGAACGTTCGGAATTTATCATTTGCGTCCCAAAACTAATGAGATCGCCTTACGAAACAAAAATTATACTCCTCCTAAAAGCCACGGCGCTCGCAGGAGCGCTTGCGGCGCGCCACGAGTGCCCTGGTGCGCGGCTATTTCCCAGCGCACCAACACAAAACCTCTTCCTCAGCCTCACAACTCACGAGGTGCTGATTGGCGGCTTGCCGACGGGCGAGCGCAATCTCACCGGTGTGGTGATCCGGCGCCAACAGGTACTCTTCCTGGCTAGAAGCGTGCACCCGGTCCACGTACCGCCAAGCGTAGATGAGGCGCTTGGGCCCGATTGCACTCAGGGCGTCGGCACAGGCGTCCTCCGCCACCCTCACGGCACTCGCACAAGCCTTCTGCCAAAGAACCAATTGCTTGACTCTCTCGGACGCGACATAGATCTCCCAGAAAGCTTGTTGCGCGGTGCGCTTCTCTTCCTCGGCCTTCTTCTTCACCTCTATTTTGGCGTGCTCTGCTGGAGGCAAAGCCTCCCACAAGGCGACATCCATTTCTTGCCAAAGCTGCTCAAGGCTGGGGGGCTTGGCGGGTGGCGCGACGTTCTTCTCATAGTGGGGAGCCGACGTGTCCTCCTACGCGCATGCTGGCGAGATTGGGAACGCCGACGTGTCCTCGATGCGTCGCGGCAAGGAGCGGAACACCGACGCGTCCTCCTCGACTAGTGGCGGCGAGGAACGGAACGGCGACACGTCGCGTCGCCGTGAGGAGCGGAACACCGACGCGTCCTCCTTGACTAGTGGCGGTGAGCAACAGAACGGCGACGCGTCGCGTAGCGGAGAGGAGCGGAACACCGACGCGTCCTCCTCGACTACTGGCGGCGAGGAACGGAACGACAACACGTGACCGTCCGCGCGGTGCAGCGAGGGGCTCCTAGGGCTTGGGAGGGGCGATTGCATGGTGGTCGATGTGAGAGGGAGGTGGAGGAGATAGCGATGAACGTGAACGTGAGGGGGAGGAGATAGCAATGTCGTGGGAGGCGCAGTATTTATAGCAAGCAATGGCACACCTACGTAAGATATGGACTGAGCTGCACTGACTTAACTGCAGGTCCAGTTGCGTCACTGACATGTGGGCCAGTACATGTGGGTCAGTGACCCAATGCACCTGAAGTTAAGTAAAATCTACGTGGTAATATTTGTTGGAGTAAATTACGAGGGAGCAAAGGGGTGGAAATATTGCTGGTCACAACGGATTGGACGAGCATGGGGGAGGAGGGTCATGCATGGAGATTTTTTCACACGGGGTGGAGTGGTGGGACCACCGGAGGGAGAAGAAGAGTTTGGCAGGCATATTGTTTCCACACATGGAGAGGAAAAGATTTGGAGACGAACGGGCTTCCTGCAGGTATGGGGAACGGTGCATAATAAGTCATCTTGCATGCCGGGCTATGTCTAGTCTCAAGTCATTAAAAACATACACGCCCCACACATGTTCATATTTCAAGGTGCACTAAATTATTGCATGCGATGATTAAGGCTGGCCATAATGGTGGTATCTTAGCTGGTATCATGCACAAGGGAATAGAAAACATGCTGATGTGGCAAAGAATTAAAGAAGAGAGGGGGTTAGAGTAACTAGTGTTCATGCAGCATTGGTAAACACATTTTTTTGTGAAGAACGATAGCACTAGTTGAGTACTTTTGCAGACTTCAAAAACTATTCCACCGCTTCTACTATCTTGCTAAGAGTAGGTGAAATTTTTGAGTCGAGCCCTTTAAACTAGAAGGGAGGTAGTGGTACTCTAATAGCTAGGTGTGTAAGTCATCTTACGAAAACCAAATAATCCCAAAACACGTAGGCGCGGTGCATTAACTTCTACCTTGTTTCTTGTTTCTTGACCTATCAACCAATAAGAGATGAGGGTGTGCATGCTTTTAATGACCCGAGACTATCAAACATGACATGTAGTGGTTAGTTCATTGCATGCAATACTATTTAATTAGCAAATAAACATTAATGTCTCTCGTTTTCCCCTCCTCCTTGGTCATGGTGCACAGCCTAAGACGACTTACTCACCTAGATGGAGGGAGTATCAACATTCACAATGTCAAATCAATATTTTTACACTCATTATAAAACGTAGTTCTTAAACTCATTATAATCAGTATTGTAGATATTGATATTTTTAGTATAAATTTGGTCGTGGGATTTCATTGATGCCTGTCAAAGCGTGGAGGAAGCGGAGCTTAGGGCTTGCATTGCCGGTCTCTACATAGGTATTTCTCTTCATAATCCTGTAATTTTAGAGACTGATTGCGCTTTTGTGGTAGCGTCTCTTGCATCGAGGGACTATGACAGGTCTGCTATGCGTGACATGAAGATGAAAGCGTTGAGCATCTCGAAGTTGATCAACAATCTTCAATTGTCAAAGATTAGCCGTTCGGCCAATAAGGTGGCACACTTAATCACTAAGTATAGCTTTGACAATAGATTAGATGGTATTCTTGTAAATAACATACCACCCTGTGTGGTGAATATTGTATCGAATGAGTGTACTGGTGTGGCTGGTTACTTAATATAAGGTGGTGTTCAAAAAAAGTATATATTTGGTCAAACATTTTGCAAACGGTTGATGGGAGTAAAAAGGACCAGAGGGAGTATCATGCATGCGGAGTAGGCAAAAAAAATTGCTCATTTATAGCCGGTCGAAGTCTCAAAGGGCGCGACCGCGCGAGGGAGGCGAAGGTCGTGGGAGGCGCGACGGTTGACTGAATTAAGTGAAGTTACATCCACGTGCCGGCATGGCGTGCGAACAGGCAGAAGCTATACCGCCAAGCCTACGATATGGGTCTAGTAGACATGACATCTAGTGGGTCCCGCATAGTTCTCGAGAACTCTTTGGGGGCTTGCAGCCGTTTATCCATCGGGCAAGCCAGCAACCCCACGCCGTTCGCACGCCCTACTCGTCCCCGTCTTCTACCTCACAACAGTTCGCTCCCAGTCGTCCCGTCCTTTCACATTATTTCGCTCCCAGTTTTTGCGAGGTACAACAGTTCAACTTATCCTAACCCTCCTCCAAAATCCATGGCCTCCCAAATCTCCATGGTCGCCGCTGAGTACCGGGTTAGAGCCATCACCGGCGATCAGTTCATCATCATCTACACACGTGGATCCGCGACGGTGAAAGCATGGCTTGCTCGCTTCCTACGCATGTTCAGCAGTTCAATGGATGAGTGGGTCGCTGGGCTAGATGTTGAGTACACCACAGTCGTGGGACGAGAGAAGTATCTAAAGGACGAAGAGAGGAAGAAGCCCGCCGTGATCTAGGTTTGCGTAGATAGCGTTTGCTTGGTCTACCACATATGCCATGCCGACTTTGAGTGCCAGGATTTTAAGAACTTCCTCAAGGACAAAAGAGTGAAATTCGTTACTGTAGGCTTTAAGAACGACAGAGATGTCCTACGTCGGATAGGTCTCGTTGTAAGCCAGCCCTTCGATCTCCAGAAGGCAAGCCTGGTGTCATCCTCTCAACCTTCAATGCTGACCCTAGCAGCAGCCATGATTGATCCTTTGTACGCTAAACTGAAGAAACCTCATCACGAGTTTCATCATGCATGGGAGTCGAAGACATTAGATGAAGATCACATCTTGGACGCAGCAATGGATGCCTACCTTTGTTTAAATATCTACATGGGTTGGATGAAGAAGCAGAGCCCAGTGTCCGGTTCAAGCAAAGAAGCGTCAGCGAAGAGGAAGAGGAAGAGGGACGAGGACGAAGTCGAGGATGTGGACTTGGACTCCGAGTAGGTGGCAGTGTCGTCGCTCATGCTGGTTCTACTGTAGTGTCAAGTGGACTAGTTGCTTAGTTTGTTTTCAAGGGTGTGTTGTGCTGAGGCCCCAGCAGAACTATGTTTATGTTCTTTCTTGTTATTTGAACTCTTTAGTACGTAGAGTAGTACTACTACTATGTCTTACTACTGTTCTTCTTGCAGTTGGTACTACTACTCGTATCTTCGTGTTCCTACTGTACTTAATACGTTTGTACTAGTAGTATAATTCGGGTCAGACGATTTGTGAAAGAAGTTCGACGGAGCGAAGGAAGAAGACGGCAGAAGAGGTGGAAGAAGCCCTTCTAGCCATCCATGTTGCATCAAACGGCTCACATGAGTCGACTGACCCAAATTGCTCCTTCAGATTGCAGGATCCACGTGGCATTCAAGGTCTCGAAGGTAGATTCCGTGTCCGCACCAGGTTTGCGGGCTCGACGTGCGCACGACCGGCTTCCGTCGCGACATCCACCATGCACGCCTCCTCCGCGCGGGCGGAGACGACAATGACATGCTAGTTCCTCCTCGCCGGCGTGCTGGAGCACGCGCTCGTCCTCCTCTTCGTATGCTGTGTGAATAAACGCGGCTCCACCAGCTGCTCGCGTGCTTGGCAGCGCGGCGGCATGGCGAGGAGGGACTGCAGACGACGTGAGCGGGCGAGCCTTCAGCTTCATGGCACAGGGATGGCGGCGACATGGCGGTGATGGGTGAGAAATTGTTGGCTGGAGCAAAGGGCGCCGGCATGCGCAACAGCGGCGGCGGTATATTGATGAGTGCGCATATGGGAGCTTACTTTAGTTTTATATAAGGTTGGTCAAACTTAAAATAAAACCGTTCTAGTACACGTAAACATTAGACTTAGGCAGCGCTTTTATTAAAAAAAATTGAAGTTAGTACCATAGCCACGATACGGAATCCTGTGCAAGCGCGTGAACCGCGGCCGCGCGGTCGATTGAACGGTGCGTCACCGTGTCGCGCTCGAAGGACATCCACCGAACCTTTTTGTGTGTGTGAAAACAATCCTCGAATATTACTCAAGTTTTTTTTCCTAGGAAAGTTCTGGACGCTGCAATATTTCCATATATTTGAATTTAGCTCCAGTTTGTGTTTATTTGGATTTGGACATTTTAGGTGCGCCCTAGTTTTTTTAATACTTATTTTGTGTGTGTGACTGAGAGAGAACTTGTGTATGTGTCCATATGTGTGTTGTGGCGGAAGGGCAATGTGGAGACGGCGTGCGTGTGATACAGACATAGAGAGGTGTGAATGTGCAAATGATCATGCATGAGTGAGACATAGACAGATGCCGATACGTTGTGTCTACATGAGAGAACGGTCTTCTAGTTTACTTGTGTGTGTGTGTGTGTGTGAGAGAGAGAGAGAGGAGCATCCGTAACACAACAACCATCACTCTTGATTCGTCCGTCCCTCGCACGATCGCATGCAACACATGCATCAACGCGCACATTTTGACACCCTCACTCGGCCCCTGCCCACCTCAAGGCTCGCACAATCTCTTCGTGAATACCCATTTCTCTCCTTAGGTTTGTTTTTGCTCAATATCTGACACACACACACACACACACGCACGCGCGCGTGTGCACACACACGCACACGCAGCACAACACACACACTCCCCCGAGCACACAATTCACCCCCATACAAGGTTATACGGCGACCACTCTCGCTTGTGCTTCTTTGCACCCCAACATGCACAACACCTCAATCTTCAAAGAGGGCTTTGAGCAGATCGAAGACGGCGACCACACCGCACTATAGAATGCGGGGTCATTTGGAAGCAGGGTGATGTCACGACGGCTGACTGACTCCTCCCCCCACCCTCTCTCTCTCTCTCTCTCTCTCTCTTGCGCAAAATTTACCAATCCCTCTCTCCCCTGCACAAAATTGTCAATCCCTCAACCCATGAGATCCTTCCCCTCTCGTCCATGTTTTTCCACCTCTCTCATCAAACATGTTGTCTCTTCTCCTTCCACGTATACAGAATCCAAATGTACACACATCTCACGTATATTACATGTCTCCATCTTTCTCACAGACCTAACTTCTTCCTCTCTCTTTCTCTTTCTCTCTATCTATGTCTCGTTAGGTTTGTCTCCTACTCTCTCATCCACATACATACAATCTTTCCCACCCTATCCGCTCCAACTTCAAAAGCTCTTTCTACATGTTTCATTCACACAATGGGATATGTCAAAATGTTGCTTCTATAATGGCTGATGTAGAGTTTTGGTTGTTTTTGTTGCATCCTACAAAGTAATAACTATGATATGCATTTAGATTCTCATTTGACTGGGATTATCTGAGTTTGAGCATGTTGTGAAGTACTATAGACCTTGTATACATCTTGGGATTCGACAATGATTGTAACTATTGAATTGTATAGACCATTACATTCGAAGTCAATAGCCTAATATATTTATTTCACAATTTCAAAAAATGATCAGTTCACTACAAACTAAGAAAACAAATGTGTACTCCCTCCGTTTTTATTTAAGAAGTCCGCGTATTAGCATTGGTCAAAGTCAAGTTTTGTAAACTCTCAGAAAGCTTATAACAAAAAATATTAACATATACAATAACAAATAAATACCATTAGATTCATTATTGAATGTACTTCCACATCATACATATTTGTTATGGTAAATTTTTATATTTTTATATAAACTTGGTCAAACTTTAGGAAGTTTGACTTCGGTCAAACCTAATATGCAGAGTTTACTACTACTACTACTCGCTAGTTGCTTAGCCGAATCACTCAACACGCCTCACGGGGAGTCCAGTGTCACAAAATTTTGAGGTCGGCGGGAAAATCTCCCGCGACCCTGATTCGAGTAGTGGGAAGTTACCATCATAGACTTCGGAACAGGCCTACGGATGACGCTTGGTAGGGGCTGTTTTCATAACTTCAGGTTCACCCTACCCAGCCAACCCCACCCCGGCACCCAGAGTAGTACACCTGAATACTCCCCATTTTCTATCCCCACCGCAAAATAGACTTCTGCACGGCACCGCAGCCTTTGTGCTCCTCCCCTTTACATTGGCGCACTCGTCCCCCGTAGCGCATCTGCCTCATCGACGACCTCGTACGCCGCACTGGAGGTGGTCCACCATCGTCGTCGTAGACGGAGCCTCTTCCCCGGCATCGTCTACCACGGTCTCGGATCTGCTTCCCGGAACCCGACGCCAAGCGCAGAAGTACCACCGTCGTGGACAATGAACTGACTCTCGTTGCCGACCATGACACACAGAGGCCGCCGCGACCATCGTTCTCCTCCTCGATTGGTAATGTGTGTATTGAATCACTTAGCAGTACATGTGCAGTTCCAATTTTGTTCATACCTACACTTCAATTTTCCTGGGTGCTATTGTTCCCGTAAAAGTAATTGGTTATAGCCTCCATTGTCCAACAGAATATCAGCTTGTAATTGTGCGTCGCTCCTGTACTGCGCTGTGCTTGGGTAAGTTTTTCATCTGCAACCTGTAGTGTGGCAAATGATGGAAATGTTTTTAGAACTAGCAAGATGCCCATGTGTTGCACGCATCAAGATGCATTTGTATGAGTAGTTTATCTTGTGGGAGAAAAGGATGAACGAGGGAAGGCCTTATTTGCAAATATGGAGAGGGGTATGGGTATCTTTTTGCAAAATTCCCATTTGTTTCCTTCCTATCTATCAGATATAAATCGGACGGCCTACGTTGCAAGAAAAAAAGTATAGAGAAAAAAAGTAGACAGTAAAGGAAGTAGAGATAAATATTAAATATTAAATGTAAAATAAATATAACCGTAGAGAATAGAGTACAGATAGCAGAGACGTCGGGAAAGGATCGCGCGCACGGGAAAAAGCGGCCGGGCGTGCGCTAGTTTTGGCGCGTGGCGTCCGGTGCGCTTTATAAAATCCAACGACCTCCCACCGCTCTGTGCCTTGCCACCACTCTGTGCCTCGCCACCGCTCTCTCCCTGCTCTTTTTTGCCTCGCCGCTGCTGCGCCAACATGTCGCCGCGTCGCCAGGAAACTTGGGGATACCGCGGCGTCTGCGCGCGCCCCTCCTGCGGCTTCTCCGCCGACATCCGGTTCCGCGGGATGCGCCTCGGCCTCGGCAATTTCAACACCGCCAATGAGGCCGCCAGCGCGTACGACGCGGTGGCGTGGCGCCTCCGCTGGCCTCATAGAACATTGAACTTCCCCAACGTGCCGACGCAGGAGCGGCCGCAGGAGCTCATGCCTCTACCGCGGCTTAGCACCAACGAGGATCGTTGCGACAACCGGAGGCGGGAGCACCGTCTCGGCATCGCCGAGATGGACGAGGAAGCCATGGCGCTGTGGCACCAAAACTTCCCCCAGGACATCATCAACGAGCGCGAGTTCTACGCACAAAGGAGGGTGGAGAGGGATAAGAGGAGGGCGGAGCGACCCGCCTATCGCGAGGACAAGCGTAGGCGAAAAGCGGACGCTCAATTCAACATGAGGCTAGGAGCAGCGTCGCCCAGGGAATCCGACGACAATCGGTATCTTCACGCCTATAGTCAGACGTCAGAGGAGGACATCACCGAGGAGGAGTCGAAAGACGAGGAGTAGTTGAATTATCTTTTTTTATCTATCTATGATGAGAACTATCCTCTACTCTCTAGTATCTACTTCTCGATCTCAGCACTGTAAATGCTTTTTTAAAGCGTCGCACGTTGCGATTCTGTTGGAGATGCTCTAACATGGCAGACGAGTGCTTTAATGTTGCCCACAAGATGCGCGAGTATTACTAGTAGTATTTTTCCTGCCATGTTGAGATTTTAAAACCACGAGTGTGAACATGCAGAGGAGCAATGAAGACCAAACACGGGATATTCGGGACATCTTCAAGGAGCGTGGCAAGTTAAAGAGGAGCTGCACTGAACCTGTAAAACGAGCTTTGCTAAGTAACACCCTTTCAATTACTTTTGTTTAGCCTCGTGTTCTTCGATGTGTATATGTTGTAGTTTCTGTTTCTCTTAAGCGTGGTGTTCTTCGATGTGTAATAAGAAGAGTCTTAATCGTCCTAATGCTTTGTTTTTAACTTGATGTAGGAAGTGGGTGTTCTCACCTTGTAGTCTTAATCACATTGTCTGAACTTTTATACTCCTATGAAACTACATTTTGGTGGGCATTTTGAAAATAGCGTATCTTTTTGACTGTGCATCATATGAAGATGTGCTATGCATGAATGTTGATCAGCACGATGTTAACTGGCTGGTAGTTCCATTTTCAACCATGAATAAAACTTCCAACATGATGTTAACCCTGTTTGAAAAGGCCGTGTTAATATAAATGCTCTACCTCTGAAAGTTGCAGTTTCTTATATGAAACTGAACTTGCAGTTTCTTATCTGAAACTGAAACTTGCAGTTTCTTCTTTGAGAATCACATTGTCTGCACTTTTATACTCCTATGAAACTACATTTTTTAAGTGCTAAAAATATCTCTCTAGAATTCATAAAATACTTCATATGCTCAATACTGCAAATCAGAAATTCAAAAGACATTCATATCTGAAAGTACTCTCAAAATACACAACACAAAACACAATTCACAACCTGAGAATACTGACAACCCTAAGCTCCTCCTGACAATTCACAACCTACCCGACTATTGGGCTGGGGGCAGTCCCCTCCTATTCCTTGGTGAAAGACAGCCGCCCCGTGAGACAATGTGAACGGCGAGGGAGAGGATGGTGGAGAAGCATCGTCGGGCCAACTGCTTTTCTCCTCTTGTAGTTGGGTTCGATCTACAAACACTCCACTGGCTCGCTCTGGCACGACACCCTCACAAATGGCACCCTGTAGATGCTAGATCCTTCAATCTCTAGTGGATGCTCCATCTGGGATCGATACTCCCACCACCGCTCCCTCACAATCTGATTCGGTGAATCTGTTTGCTCCATGGCCTAGAGGAGCAGCTCCATGTACTCCTGCGCGACTCCCTCCGGGAGTATCACCGCCTTTTCGCTCTGTTGAAGATATTTGGCCATGGATGTTGCCATCGCCGCTAGTTGGTTCTTGTTATCAAACCAAGACTGTATCTCCAACATCCTAGCTAGCTTCACAGGGTCGCCGTCTGCGATCCTCACATATCGGTTTTACTCCTCCATCGATCTACTTCTCCACAGCACATTCACTCACCGACGGTGGTTTTTGAATGGAAGAGGAGAGGAGCAACGCTGGTTTTGGATTAGAACGGAGGAGGAGCGACGCTGGTTTTGGATTGGAATAGGAGAGGATGGACGTGGTTTTGAAATGGAAGAGGAGAGGAGCAGCGCTGGATTTAGATTGGAATAGGAGAGGAGCGACGGTGGTTTAAGAGGAGAAGAGCGGACGAGCGGCGCTGGTCTTGGAAGTATTTTTTTGTTTTGCGTATTTTGGGTCAAAGTTTCACCACGTACTATATTTGACAAGCAAAATGTGAATGCATGTCACCAAAAATTGTATCGTTTGGTTCGTATCTGAATGTACTTTCAAATTATATTATTTTTGCAATGTATAACATATATTTTATTTGCGAAAATCATGGTCAATTATGACCCAGAATAAAAGGGAGACTAGTTAATGTGGGGTCGCTTTCTTAGGGTAAATTGATTTTGATTTTGATCCACTCACAGTGTGCCGGCCCTCTCGTCCAATCCTAAATCGCTGTTGCACCCTCCTCTCCCTCTTCTCCATTGCAAAATCACCTCCTCTCCTCTCCATCATCTCCATTCCAAAACCACCGTCTTGCCTCTCCCTCTTCTCCATTGCAAAACCACCTCCTCTCCTCTCCATCATATCCATTCCAAAACCACCATCTCGCCTCTCCCTCTTCTCTATTGCAAGACCATCGACTCTCCTCCCATCTTCCAAAGCTAGCACCGGACCACTCAGAAGGACATCTATGGAGAGGATGCAGCAGCGAATCAGGCAGATCACCGGTGGCGACCAGACAAAGTTAGCCAGGTTGAAGGAGATCCTTACTTGGTTTGACAATGAGTGGGAGATTTTGAGGACCGTGAGGGCCATGTGGCAATGTATGTGAAAGAGCGAGACGACGACGATGAGGGCGGCGATGTACATGTACTCCTTTGTGGCAGTCACGCCGCAGTCCTCCGAGTTCATCGAGTATCTCCTCTGGGCGATGGAGCAGACAGATTCGCCCAAGGCGACAGTCAGGCGGAGGTGGTGGGCGTACAAGTCGAAGGTCGAGAATCCAGAGGATAACAAAGCGATCGAGTACGGTGTTCCATTCGTGAGGGTGCAGAGCCAGCTAGAGCCACAGGAGTATTCGTTCTTCCACCGCAAGAGAAGGCCGGATGGCATGACGTCGCTTCCCTGCCGTTCTCCATGGTTGCCTCGAGGCTCGCCTCGTTTCAACGGCAGTGGTAGGGTTTAAGGTAAACTTCGCACTAACCTAATCTTCCACCTGTTCATGCTTACAATCAGTGTGACAGCTAATGAAAATCATGCTTACAATCAGTCTCCGAGTACAACACCAATCACCCTAAAATAGCTCTGGACCTTTGGGTCAAAGTTGTGACACTGTGTACAAATAAAGAAAAATAGATTGGAGCTTCTTCCAGAAAGAGTACTCCCTCGAAAACTGCCAATATAAGCTACTAGTATTTGGTTAGAGGATTTGCTGCCGAGAAAGATCTGTCCATAGAGGAGCATGGTTGGTTTCGGTAATTTTTACTTGGCACACCTTGCACTCTGCATATATGCCGGTTCCATACGTACATTTGTGCAGTTCCACCAAAGTGCAGCTGAATAACCCTGTTTGCACATGTTTGCACAGATAATGAAAACGCGTGATTACATTATAGTGGCACTAGTTGATGAAACACACAAAATAAATAGAAGAAAATATTGTGATAGTATCATAGTATGCCATGCTGCGAGGGCGAGATGGGCTCTGCGACGCCTCATACGGTACGCCTCATACTGAAAATCGTCCCAAATCTCCCAGATACACCTTCAGCCAATGATGAACATCAGTGTACAACGGTAGTACAAGGAGGAGCCTTGAGACATTCAAATCTCTATTTGTGTGCAGATCAACTAAAATTAAGCACCCCGGTTTGCATAAATGCTTAAACATTAACAATGGGACTAGTTGATGAAACATAAATTAACAAAGAGAAGCACTTTCTTTATCTACATTGGAAATGAAATGATAGAGAGGACACTCGCTCTATTTTAACTGTATTATTACTTCATTTTATCAGTGACACTAGGGTCGAGCAGGTGGCAAAGGAGGTGTACCGTGCATCGCAAGGATGGAGGTCGGGCGTGCTTAGACTGGGATGCTGAAGCTGGCTCTTTTAGTCACCAACATGGATGATTCAATTCATGGGACCTTTTGGTGCAGTTCACGTAAAATGAAACAATGTCCCATGAGCTAGCAGCTTCTTCTTCATTTTTTTAGAAAAGGGCTCCAGCCCAGGTTCCATTTCCATCAGAAAACGAAACCCACACAGCTTCTTCTTCATTAGTTGCAATAAAATTGAGCAACATCAACGTTGGTTGTGAAGCTCCTGGAATGTTCAACTATAATTTGGATATCATTTGTGCAGTTCAACTAAGATCGAGCGTGAAATGTATATCCCTGTATACACAAAAAAGGTGGAAAGGAGGGTGACTAACAAGTGATGAAACATGCATCAAATAAAAAGAAGCATGTTCCTTATCCGAATGGCAATCCTACAAGGACAGTAGCAATTTCTAAAGCAGCAGCATTGCTAGATATTAGTGTGGGCATTAGGATTAACTATGACAACCGTTAAATACGACATTACTTTAATGGTGCCATTGCTTCATTTTACCAGCAACATTACATTAACAGCTGCTACAGAGTCGGTATTTGGGCACGAGAGAGTAGGCGGACCAGGACAGTTGCATTTCTAACGAAAAGAAGCAACTTATCTTAATGGAAAATTTAGCAGGACATGTAAAAAAGTGCCATTGATTCATATTACTGGAGGCATTACATTGAAAACAACATTGGTTTAACGTGTCCTTACTTTTAACAGTGCGACTACTACATTTTACCAGTGGCATTACATAAGAGTGGCTCGGGTAACAAACATCAGAACATGATATCTGGGTTGGTCCCATTTTTGTTTGGTATAGCCACCTTATACTGTGTGAGGCTAGCAAATCTAGTGCTGGACTTACACTGTTGACTTGTCCCCCAGTCCCCACTTTCTTTCCTTTCTCAACCAATAGATCGGGTTTATATTGAGTTTGTACTGCGTTTCCCTTTATTTCCCTATTAGTCCTAGAGACCGGTTGGATAGCCAGTCTCTGCTACTTTTCACCCCCATTATTTCCTCTTTCAACCAAGTTCTAGATTCAGGTAACAAATCTTCCCCCACCCCCACCCCCTTTCTTCCTTGTTTGAACCAAGTAGTACAAGATTCGAGTGCATGAACTAGTTTTTCCTCTTAACTGTAAAAATTTAGGTGGTTTTCGAACAGCCGGTCGATCCTATCTACGAGGGGGGCTGAGAAATAGTAAAAGATACAAATGCAGCGACGTCAGGAGCTCGAGAAGTAGAGCAAGGCCGGTTTCGAAGGAAGTAATACCTGAGGGTCACCGGGATGTCGCTAGGTGGGCGGTGGGACGCGCCCACACTATGACGATGAGGAAGAAGGGGTCGGAGGCCCTCCCTCACCAGCGGTGCTTGGGAGAGAACGGCAAGGCACGCTGATCGGGACGCGCCGGCAGTGGGTAAGAGCCGTCGGTGAGGATGACCACGTGAACGTTGCACCTTCTCACCATCCCCGACGGAGAGGATCCAGCTGGATCTGTGACTAGCAGCGAGCAGAGAGAGAGAGTGTGGCCACCGCTGTCGTGTTTAGATCTAGAGAGGACTAGACAGTGTGAAGAGAGCAACACTAGCAAGCAAGCGCAGAGGCTCCTACCTATATAGTGGAGTACTAGTTTTCTTTTGTGTATGGGAGCCGGCTTGACCACGTCAATGACTGTCGAGAAGTCTTCATGCACGTGCCCCAGAGGCGCAGTTGTCGTCATTTTGATCAGAAGCACCGGATTATAACATATTACACGAAAAAATGCCACATGACAAGAAATCATTACCTCACTGCCCAAAGGAGACAACATGAATCCCGACGGACAAACTAGATGAGGATCAAAGCTCAAATTAAAGATAAACTCGTTGAAAAGGGGTCCGTCAATAGATGTCCTAATTAACATAGCCGGCTTGACCTAGATGGCAGCCGAGTAGTCTTCGTGCATGTGCCCCCGATGACTAGCCCAACTCAGTTGTCACTATTTAACCCTCGCAGTGATCCGACGCACATGTCACCTAATTTTGCGAGATGACAAGAAACCTTTTTTTAGATTTCTCACCAGAACTACAGCCCTGTACAACACAGCATGCGCAATATGTAGACGATAGCCAATCCAGGCGTGTCTGCTGGAGTTTGGTCACATGCATGGACGAACTGATCTTTCGTGTCTTGCAGGGATCGTCCAGGCACCAACGTAGTACAACACTTCTCTAGTACTATCGCTCGTCTCTCTCTTCTATTAAGTCACCCAACTTGCGGGGCCGAGGAGTGTGCCTATGGTCAATTCTCAATTGCGGTCCCACATGTGTGTGCAAACGCAATATGACGTGCGTTCCATTCGAAGAGCAGCATGCCAGACCGACCGACCATCTGGGGTGCGACGCGAACACGACAGGCGTGTTGTATACACCGTACATGTGTACCGCCATTTTCTTGAGGCTTTGCTCCATGCCGCAATCCATGGATACAAAATTAGTATATTGTACTATTTCAAAGTCGAGGGCGGGGCTTTTCCTGCATGGTAGGTGGGGCAGTTCTGCCTAGTCAGTTCGATAGAGACGCGAGAAGACGAGGCTGCTGCAAACATAGGGCTGTGTGATTTGACAGTGAGTTACTAGTGGACAGGTGGGGCCCCGTGATTTGACTTTCCATTATCATTTTAACTGCGGCACTATGACCGGCGTGAGTCTCCTGATTCTTGACCACCTCCATATAGGTGCCTCTCCCAATGCTCCATCATGTAGAGGCTGGCTCTTGCATGAGAGCCCACTTCTCCACTTTTTCCTTGCCTCTTTCCTCCACATATGCAAAAATGCCATGTACAGCGGGCTTATAGCCCACTATTGTACTTACTTGCTCCTACAGGTGCAAAGCTTGCCACATAGGCATAAAGTCTGATGTGGGAAGTTAGTTAAGAAGAGAGAGACTAGTTTGGTGACCCAAGGAAGAAACGGTGCTAAGCGTGTGTACCTAGGTGAAAAGACAATTTTGAGTCTAGCTAATTAAATGAAGCGAACTTAGCAACAAAAAACTAAGCACCTATGCATTGGGGACTTGATTGCTAAGCCATTTAATGCCCTTAGCACCTCATCTAAGCACCATTTCATTGGAAGAGGTAACTCCTTGGCAAATGCAATAAATACTAGGAAGAAAGAGATAGAAAGAAGTAAAAAAATACACTTATAGCCAACCTTATAGCTAACCTTGTTGTAGTATGAGTGACCAAGTGATGACTATGTATGACATGCCAACATCAGATAGCCTAACGCACCATGTTAAATCTCCAAGGGCGCGACCATGCGAGCGAGGCGACGGTCATGGTAGGCGCGACTATGATACAGGTTGCTGGCAGCCCTTGGATCTGAGATCATACGGTCGCATGCTAAGTTGCTGAAAATTTCCAGAATAACCCTCCAGGATAGGATATTCACCCATAGGTCTAGAATCATGCCATGCAACTGTTCGATCTCAGATCCAAGGGCTCTCGGAAGCCCGTATCATGGGAGAATGGAAAGCCACTACCCTGCCGTTCGCACGCTGGCAGTTTGCTCCTACTCGTCCCTCCACGTCCTTTAATATTACGGCAGTTCTCTCCTAGTCGCACTACAAAAAAAATACACTTCCGTGATGATACGTGTTTGTCACGGTAGGTCGCATTTTCTATCATGCATGTACATCCATGACAAATTTATGACAGAATCAAGATAGTCATACCTGTGCTATCATAGAAGTGTTCCATGACATTACCAAAATCATCATCACGGAAGTGTCCACTTCCATGACGATAAATTGCGCGTCACAGAAGTGCTTTCTTCAAGGGTGACCGACACGTGGCATCCACCATAACGGAACGCCGTTAAGCTATCAGGTCGGGTATTGGATCCGGTAACCCGTTAACAGCCCCGACCAATGGGGATTTTCCATGTGTAAAATCATCATTGGATGGAGGAGACACGTGTCAGGTCCGCGTTGGCACAGGTGTCACTCATCCAATGGGCAAGACGCGCCTATGATATGTTGACACGTGGATTGGCTCATCAAGTTTAAATGGGCCGGCCCAACTAAAGGCCCACAAGATTTTGCGTACCATAATGGGCCGGCCCAGCTAAAGGCCCACGAGATTTTGTGGACCATAATGGGCTGGCCCAGCTAAAGGCCCACAAGATTTTGCGGGCCATAATGGACCAGCCCAGGTAAAGGCCCACAAGATTTTTGGGTGCCATAATGGGCCGGCCCAGGTAAAGGCCCACAAGATTCTTGCGGATCATAATGGGCCGGCCCAGCTAAAGGCCCACGAGATTTCACCGACACTAATGGGCCGGCCCAGCTGTAGGCCCACAAGATTTTGAGGACCCTAGTAGGCCTGCCCATTAAATGGCTGCCATGTTTTGGGCCAAATGTCGGCCCCATATTTGATCCGCTCCATTAATGGCCTGCCACGTTCCAAGCCTAATAATGGCCCATATGAGATCTGGCCCGTTAAAAGCCTACCACGTTCTGGGCCAAATTAAGGCCCAGATCAGGTCCGGCCCTTTAAGAGGCTTTGGGCTCAATTATGGCCCATATGAGATTCGGCCCGTCAACTGGACGCTATGCTTTTGGGCCCACTTGCTAAAGGCCCACTTAGCAATTCGGCCTGATATTAGTCTCGGCCTATTAAGGGCCCGTTTAACATTTTGGCCCTATATTAATTTCGGCATGTTAAAAGCCCGTCATATAGTTGGGCCTAATTACGGCCCGGTTTGCATCCGGCCTGCTCGCAGCCGATATCTGATTGGGCCAAACAAGGACCGAGATAATTTTGGCCTGTTAAAAGCTAGTGATTTGATTCGCACAATCATGGGTCGGGGTCCATTTCGGGCTGCTGCCGGCCCGTGAGCTGTTCGGCACGTTTCAGGCCTAACCTACATCGTGATTGCATGACGGCCCGATTACATGCCGTAATTGTACGGTTCGGCTGGTTTACTGTGAAGATAGGATATATATACAGTAAAATAACTGCAGCATCATGAATAAGAAAAAACCTAGACTATACAATAAAGAAATTACGGCATATTACATCCACTGGGCATCAAAGTTCGCCACTATGATAATAAAGCACAAGCAGACAGCAAATTACATACACTGGGCATCAAAGATCGCCACCAGTGCAAATAAACACGCCGACAAAATAATATACAAAACCGACAGCACTTCAATAGAGTTCAAGAAAGGTTAGCCCTGCTGGGAAGCTGCAGCGCAAGCAGCTGAGCAAGATGATGAGACTGCGCTTGTTCAACACTTATATCTTCCTCACTCTGAAAGATAAACAAATAGACAGATGACAGGTTTTTCACATAAAAGTATCAGTGCTGACAATTCATCACATTTCTTACTGACGAATAGAGTGACACAGTTTAAAATTGCATTAACACAATATGGTATTGTTCAGTTCAAGACATGGCAGGAAATGACATTGTGAAGGAGTTGGCAGCTTCACGACACCACTGGATTACAGATCAAGAACTCATAAGTATCAATGGTTAGTGTGCTGTCAATTTATCCCTTTTCAGATTGGAAAATAAAGAGACAGTTTAAATAATAGTAGAATGATATGACATTGGTCATAGTTAAGACATTGCAGAATATGACATTGTGCTGTAGTGGGTAGGTTCACCACACCACTGGATTACGGATGAAGAACAGAAGCATACATGCAGTGCAAAAGAAGATCACTTGCTCTGTATAGTTTAATTTACATGGTATGAAGAAGGAACTTGGTTGTACAACTGAAAACTTAAATTGAGAAGGACAAACTTTTGTTTATGAACTACACAATAAACTTTAAACATGCAATTTGATGCAAACACCAAAAATAAACAGCTGTTGCAGTCATGCCTAACCAGATATATACAACAAAGTTTGAAGGCTTGAGAAGGACAAACTTACATTATTGGAAGACAGGCTCTATAAAGGCCTTGTCCATGCTGATGGGGGGGGGGCAATTCAAGAAGTTTACCACAGAATCTTCTTCATAAGCATTGGCTTTATTCTACATTTTGTTAAGACTAAATATAGATGTGATAATATACGAAAAAATGGAGAATATTTAAGATAAGATGAAGAGTGATGCTACATAACCAAGTAGCTATAAATGTAAGTGCAGCGATACAGGCAAAAGGTACAGCCAAGAGCAATGCACAGCTAAACTTCTTCAGTACCAACCTTATGGTAAGAGTAAATATAGATCTGATGTGTAGAAAATGGAGGGCAAAGGAAAATAAGCTGCAGAGTGATGGTACATGAACAACTACCAGTCATTATAAGTACACTGATAAACGACAACATGTACTTACAAGAACAATCCAGAGCTAAAAAACATTGGCATTGTATATATTCTACACTAATGTAACCATTCATATAGATCAGATAATTTGGAGCAAACAATTGATAAGCAAGCTATCATGCATACTGCTGTCACATAATGAACCAGGTATGTATGCAAGTACAATGATACAGGACAATAGTTACTAACAAGAGCAAAGCAGCGGGCAGCATATTTGCGATATCCTGTCATTCTTTTCAAACCGGAATTCTTCTTCGAGCAGATTTGTTGCAAAAAAGATCCGTAAGGCACATGCGGAAAAGTAGAAGTTCAAATTGTCATGTGATTTCATAGAGAGTATCTCATCCTGGGAATTAGACCAGTGCATAACAAGGTTTTTCCATTCAATGTCTTCTAAATTTAGCACAGGAGACTTCACCGGAAATTCATTTATAGACTTGCCATCAAAGTGTGATTTCCTCAGGTAACACCGATACTTTTGCAATGCTTCCTTGAAAAGAATAAGCAAGCTTTGCTCGTCATGACTATCCAGATTGACCCTCGCCTAGTTACAACAATGTAATGTAAATCATTGATGTGTTCAATCAGCAAAAAACAGGAAAATAATAACCATAAATAATAGCACTTACATATAAGTTGGACAGGAAGATGTGAAAATGGTGTTTTTCTTCACTATAATCTTCCCATGATGGGAATATATGCATGTAGTCCCTAACAACATTGAAAGCATGAATTGGCCGTCTCTGCAGTTGGGATAGGTCTTTGGCTGGTGGACTTGCTGTACTTTTTGCTGGAGTGGGATTTTTCTGTGGTACGGCTGGTGCTATGGCAAATGAAATCGGTATACCTTTTGCTGGAGTGCAGGTTCTGTGTGGTGGGGCCAGTGGTGTGGCCAGTGAAGTATGGGTACATTCTGCTAGAGTCGGTCCTACATTTTGTGTCACTGGTTGTACAACCAATATAAGTGGGGTGCTGTCTGATTTCTCCGGCACCAACACATTTTTCAAGGACTTTGCTGGTGCTCCTTCAGGTTTGGCAATCACCCTCTTCCTTTTTAATGTCTGATGCACAAGAACAGCATTTGAGTGAAAAAACATGGTATGATGACAGATGGAATATGTATTGATAATGGATGGGCATGTCATCTCGACATATATGATGAGTAAACTAAGCAGATGGCGGTGCAACAAAGTAGCAGAAATGCAATACAACATATGCAGGATACCCGCAATCAATAAAACCTTGCCAAATTAGAACAGGCACTTTGATGGGTGAACAGGACAGGCCATCTGCCTTTGACTCCTCGAGGTTAGAATAGTCATTAGGATCATATTCTGAACAAGAATCAATAGGTGGGGAGCGTATGAGTTTCATTGCATCCAGAATGGCACTCAATGCCTTGGTGCCAATTTTGTAAGACATTGCAGTGTTTAGCTTCAAGAGTGCACTGCTGCTAGTGCGACACAAAGCAGCTACAAAGATCATAGTGTAGATATATCGGGGAAAACTGTAAGCATCGGAGTAAAATCAGCGAAGTGGAACTTGCTGGAATATATGTGCTAGTACTGCCGGTAAGGCTAGAAAGGCTTCGGATACTAGCTCTCTTCAACTAAAGGTGCGGTACTATTAATATCAGTGTAACTCTCAAAGGCGACACAGCTCTTCGTATTTCCTTGCTATTCTTATAGGATTCAAGTGGGCAGGCCACTACAAATCCTATTCCTATGTTTACAAGATCCTACGAATCAAAGAGGCTCAAAGTGTCCATCACAACCGACCGTATAGACCTCTACACTGCAAATGTCCATGCTCATCTTCAGTACAAGGAACATATTGTACTACTATCATACTCCCTCCGTTCCAAAATATAAGTCTTGGTAGAGATTTCCACTATGGATCACATACAAATGTATCCAGATACATTTTAGAGTGTACATTCACTCATTTTGCTCCATATGTAGTCCATGGTGGAATCTATACAAACACTTGTATTTAGGAGCGGAGAGAGTACATATTAAATAAGAACGGAAGAGGAACATGGTAAAGAAGAGCAAGTAGATTTTGGATAATAAAATGTTGGTTGCACAGTGCCCACACATGATGAACCAGAGCGCATTAAGAATGCAACTCCCATCCGTCTCTTGACCATTTCAGGCAGTTGGATGAAGATCCTACCTCTCCTAACCCTTCTTCTTCCTCGTCTCTGATTCTTCCCATACAGAACACCGCACGGGCCACCGACCAGACCACCGGCCCCCACTGCCTGTGTTCCTTGCCACCCTCACCCCCACCCCCACCCGCGTTGAGTTTTCTTCGTTCGGTGAGGCCCCACAACCACCCGAGCCCCTTCGATCGCACTGGCGAACTCCGACGAGCTCTAAAAAATCGACTGACCCAATTTTGAAATCTAGTCTACTGTGATTTAACTAGTGTGGAATATAAAAGGGGAAAACCATAAGCATTGGGAGTATAGTGTTGAGCGTGCCATGGCGGATCTGAAGGTGCAAACCGGACAAAGGCAACTTTGCAACCAAGACAAGAAATCAGAGTAAAGCAGTGGCGATCTATTTTCTTGCTACGATAAATAAGTTGAGAAGATAATAAAGAGTACCGCCTTTGGTGCGGCGCCGTTTACGCATCTGCTGATAATTTGACGGTGCTGCGGTAGCGATGGCTGTCGGCAGCGTGGAAGCAGATCTAGGAGGGTAGACGGTGGCGGCGGGCCGTGGTGGACGAGACGATTGTAGGAGCGGCGCCGGCAAGGTGGACGACGGCAGGGATGAAGCGAGAGGACGGGATGCAAGGATCCCAGTCCGAAGCCGTGGATGAGAGAGGTCGATCTCTTATAATGGACGGCGGCGTCGGGGTATCAGCTCCGGCATGGTGGAGGAGGACGGCGGTGGATGGGGTGGCGGACGGAGGAGGGTGGGGTGGAGAGGGTGTTTTGGCGCCCATGGAGTACGAGTGGGGAAAAGGGAGGTAGAGAGGAAGGGGGAACCATGCAGGGCACGCTTGTCTCAAATGCGAGGAAATTTACAAACTTAGCCCCCGTTTCAAATTTCTACAACATCACAACAACATTAGTCAGTTGGGGATAGGACGCTAATCTCGCATACACCGAATATTTGCCGACGAGAGTTTGTTTTTGGCGCCCACCGTGTATGAATATGAATCCGGGAGGGAGTCGATTTCGGCCGAGGACACACTGTGTTTTGGCGCCCACCGTCTATGAATCCGGGTAAGAGGCGGTTACGTCACGTTTGGGTGAAATTACAAACCTACCCCTATCGAAACCTATAGAAATCCAGCAGATAGGCTTTGCGTGGCGGGGATAGGCAGTAGTAATTTCCATCGCAGCTTTTGGTTTCGGGCGGTTACTGCGACTTTCCCCGCTTCATTCAAATATTGCAGAGTGCACGTTTACCGTGCCAACACAATTCGAATCCCATTTGTATTCTATTTTTTTCGGTCAGGATCCATTTTCAATTGGAATTACATTCTATATACATCATTTTTTATATATACTTTCAAAAGCACAACAAAGAATTCTACTCCTTTATATGTATAATATGATTTACAAATACAATGATCTCAAAATCTTAAGTTTGAATTCGAAAAAATTTAACCAAATTATGTTCTACTAAAATGTATGGATCAGTAATATCTACATATTAAATAACATAGATGTGCGTGAATTCATATGAGTATACATGTTTGATAGATCAATTTTGGTTCGAGTATGGATTACATGTATCATCATCTCTAATTCAAATATTTGAATCCCTTTTTTGTTCACTCCTTTCACGCCCATCCCTCTCGCATGCAAGCTCCTTCAGGTAGCTATCACTCTCTTTTCTCTAGCTCACCCGCATGCTCACTTCATGTTTCTCCTATCCTCGCAAACATGGACTCTCGACGTCTCCCTTGAGAAGTGTCACACTCTCCCTATCATTATACATTACACGGTTTTCATTATCTCTCACGTCTCTAGTGTTCTCTGGTATCACTCGGTACCTAAGCTTTCTTTTTCACTGCCACACACACAGTCTCCACTCGTCTTTCACTTTGTCTTTCTCTCTATGGGATTCTCTCACACACCCTATATGTCTCTACATATGACTCATACCACTAAAATTACTCTCTCTCTCTCTATCTCTCTCTCTCTCTCTCTCTCTCTCTCCTGTAGACACAACATTTGTTGCGGTCTCCTTTTCGTCTCCATCCCAGACCGACATTATTAATTTGTTTACCGATCAGACAACCCCGACTACCGTCTCCTCTCTCTCACACACAGACACACACACACACACACACAACTCCTGCTTCCACTCCCCTTCCCGACTACCGTCTCTCTCTCTCACACACACAAAACTCTCGCTTTCGCACCCCGACTCGTATTTCTCTCACAAACATTTATCGACTAGCTAGCCTCTAGATAGGTTTGTACACCCGCACACTCGTGCTTCCACTATCGCATACATGTCTCTCTCCCGCTCCTTGTATCTATGTAGATTTTTCTTCCCTTCTTGAAACACGTGCCCTCGATCATGCACACACACACTATCGCCTCATTTTAAGGTGATACTTATCGCACACACACTCCTTGTGTGTTTGTCACACATGCACTCCGTCCTCCTCCACTCTCCCTCTCTCTCACACACACATGGGCTTTTTGCAACAACTAGCAAGGTGCCCATGCGTTTCACGGAACATCAAGATGCATTTCTATGAGTAGTTTATCTTGTGGGGGAAAAGGATGAACGAGGGAAGGCCTTATTTGCAAATGTGGAGAGGGGTGTGGGTATCTTTTTGCAAAATTGCCATAGTTTCCTTCCTATCCGTCAGATATAGATCGGACGGCCTATATTGCAGGATGGCAGGCACACGATCATCACCGACAATGCTTTTTATAAGAGTAGGGATAAAAATAGAGTTGGTGATGATGGTGGGCCTGCCATCCTGCAATGTAGGTCGTCCGATTTATATCTGACGGCTAGGAAGGAAAATATGGCAATTTTCCCGCACTCTTCATCAGATTTGCAGATAAGGCCTTCCCTCGTTCATCCTTTTCTCCCACAAGATTTTGATGTTCCGTGCAACGCATGGGCTTCTTGCTAGTAAGAGTAGAAATTAGACATATACAATTTCTCGAATCTTGAAACCAACAACATTCCTCCCTTATCTCATCAAAACCGCTAAAGGAATATATTTTGAGTGAAACATAACATACTTTTAGTGATATACATAATTTGAAACTAGACTTTTTTCTATCAAATCGGTGAATACGTATTAATCTACTTTGATCGTGTGGCAACGCATTGGCACACTGCTAGTAGTTATTATAATTTTTTGGACACCAGACAAACGGTGGAGTACATATACGAAGAGAAGAGGCACACGCACGCAGTCGGCCTCTCGTTGTCTTGCACACATGAGTGTTACGTAAAGGCAATGTTAACAAATAAACCCTAAAACCCTAGGTGCTCGATTGCTGCATTTGCGGGTACCGGGTACGTGGTGGAGCACCTTTGTAGGAATAGTCAGCTCGCGTGATAATTTGATCCGAAGGAGTTGATGGTCGGGACCACGGGTGAACGACTTGGAGCGTGGTGGCTCGCCAGTTGCCACAGATCGAGTAGCCACGTTTAAAATATCGTTTTTTAGTGGGGTTAAGAGTTCCGATTTTCAATGGCGTGTTATAAGTAGTAAGTACATTTTAGAACGATTGGTATGGAGCGAAAATGGAATTCGTAGTACTACATACCTCCTTGGCGTATGGTTGTAATGGTTTATGTTGCGAGATGTTGAACCTGGTAGTTCTAGGGCAAATACAATGGTTTAGATTTAGATGTTGGTTTTCAGTAATGAAAATTGGAAGGGGAAACCCTTCTTTGATTAAAAAACTTCTACCTCCATTCTGGTTTACTAGTCCCCATCGTACTTTGGGTCAAAGTTTGTCCACGAACTTACTTGTAAAATGTGAATGGAAAACGAGATTTTGTTATACCCAAACAAAAAAGGACTGGAGGGAGTGATTGCTCTGACACGGACGCGACCTCTCATAGCGCAGGCAGTGAATCGGCGTGCCGGCCAAGAGGGTCGCGCTCGCTGCAGGCCCGGCTGAGCACGCCTCCTCTCCGCGTGCAACCAGCTTAAGAGTGCCCCGCCTGCCTTCATTGAATCCACGCGTGTGCCAGTAACACATCCTTCCGCGAGCCGGCAGGCATTTTAGACCACAAAAAATGACTAAAATATAATTAATTTATGCATGGTCTTGACTTGTTGTGCTCGCACTGGTAGCAGGAACTAGTAGAGGTTTTTCTTTATTTATAACTCTCCTCACATTTTTTTTGTCTTTGAAGTGAATCATGGTTGTGGACATTATGTATGAATGTGCAGATATCCATGAACATGAGTTTGATGTGGAAGTTGAACTTGGAATGTCGGGCTTGCGCGTGAACTATACCATGTCCAATGCTTCGTCTGTTATTGTTTGGAAAGTAATTGTTGTTATTACATGACCCAAAAAAACATTTTGTGCCACATCAGTAGATGCACGGACATCACAACAGGCATGTTGACTGGATAAACATTGAACCTAGCTATTATGAAGGAAATTTTGTATTGACAACAGTTTTAGATAGCAGGAGACGCCTAGCTTGCTCTGCCTCTGCTAGCTTATTTCTGGCTTCTTCCATCTCTTCTTTGGCTTGGGTGAAGAGAGTATCTGATTGCTCTTTTCGCTTCTTTAGGAACTCAGCAACATTCTCAAGGGCTGTTACACGCTTTCTTTCAGCCTTTACTAATGCCACGAGGACACGAACAGCTGACGACTCCACCTGGCTTGTGTGTAATCCAGCATCATCTGGGAATTTGCACCTTGTGTCTAATCCAGCATCATTAGGGAACTGGCACCTTGTGTGTAATCCAGCCTCATTTTGGAAACATGATCTCGAGGTTGACCATACTTCCCTCCTCGCAGGAACTGCATCCTGACATGAAGTTACTTCTTTTTTAGATCAATACTCAGAGCAACCTGGATCCGTTTAGTAGAAGCCAGATAAATGAACTCGGAGAAGTGAATTCAAAAGGAAAAATAATATAAAAATAGACTACAAGGTGAGAACACCCACTACCTACATCAAGCTAAAAACGAAAGGATTAGGACAATTAAGACTCTTCTTATTACACATCGAAGAACACCACGCTTAAGAGAAACAGAAACTACAACATATACACATCAAAGAACACGAGGCTAAACGAAAGTAATTGAAAGGGTGTTACTTACCAAAGCTCGTTTTGCAGGTTCGGTGCAGCTCCTCTTTAACTTGCCACGCTCCTTGAAGATGTCCCGAATATCCCGTGTTTGGTCTTCATTGTTCCTCTGCATGTTCGCACTCGTGGTTTTAAAATCTCAACATGGAAAGAAAAATATACTACTAGTAATACTCGTGCATCTTGTGGGCAACATTAAGGCACTCGTCTGCCATGTTAGAGCATCTCCAATAGAATCGCAATGCGCGGCGCTTTAAAAAAGCGTTTGCAGTGCTGAGATCGAGAAGTAGAGACTAGAGAGTAGAGGGTAGTTCTCAGCATAGATAGATAAAAAAGATAATTCAACTACTCCTCGTCATCCGACTCCTCCTCGGTGATGTCCTCCTCCGATGTTTGACTATAGGCGTGAAGATATCGATCGTCGTCGGATTCCTAGGGCGATGCTGCTCCTAGCCTCATGTTGAATTGAGCGTCCGCTTTTCACCTACGCTTGTCCTCGCGACAGGCGGCTCGCTCCGCCCTCCTCTTATCCCTCTCCGCCCTCCTTTGCGCGTAGAACTCGCGCTCGTTGATGATGTCCTGCGGGAAGTGTTGACGCCACAGCACCATGGCTTCCTCGTCCATCTCGGTGATGCCAAGACGGTGCTCCCACCTCCGGTTGTCGCGACGGTCCTCGCCAGTGCTAAGCGCGGCAGAGGCGCGAGCTCCTGCGCCCGCTCCCGCGTTGGTACGTTGGGGAAGTTCAAAGTTCTACGAGGCCACCGGAGGCGCCACGCCGCCGTGTCGTACGCGCGGGCGACCTCGTTGGCGGTGTCGAAATTGCCGAGGCCGAGGCGCATCCCACGGAACCAGATATCGGCGGAGAAGCTGCCGGAGGGGCGCGCGCGGACGCCGCGGTATCCCCAAGTTTCCCGGCGACGCGGCAGCATGGTGGCGCGGCGGCGGCGAGGTGAAAAAGAGTGGGGAGAGAGTAGTGGCGAGGCACAGAGCGGGGAGAGAGCAGTGGCAAGGCACAGAGCGTTGGATTTTATAAAGCGCGCCGGACGCAGAGCGCCAAAACTAGCGCACGCCCTGTCGCTTTTTCCCGCGCGCGCGATCCTTTCCCGACGTATCTACAATCTCTACTCTCTTCTCTACTGTTATATTTATTTAATATTTAATATTTAATATTTATCTCTACTTCTCTAATGTCTACTTTTTTTCTCTATACCATTTTTTTCTTGCAATATAGGCCGTCTGATTTGTATCTGACAGATAGGAAGGAAACAAATGGGAATATTGCAAAAATATACCCATACCCCTCTCTAGATTTGCAAATAAGGCCTTCCCTCATTCATCCTTTTCTCCCACAAGATAAACTACTCATACAAATGCATCTTGATGCATGCAACGCATGGGCATCTTGCTAGTTCTAAAAACCTTTCCATCATTTTCCACACTACTGGTTGCAGATGAAAAACCTACCCAAGCATAGCACGATATAGGAGCGATGCACAATTACAAGCTGATATTCTGTTGGATAATGGAGGCTATAACCAATTACTTTTACGGGAACAATAGCACCCAGGAAATTTGAAGGGTAGGTATGAACAAAATTGGAACTGCACATGTACTGCTAAGTGATTCAATACACACATTACCAATCGAGGAGGAGAACGATGGTCGCGGTGGCCTCTGTGAGTCATGGCCGGCAATGCTAGTCAGTTCATTGTCCACAACAGTGGTACTTCTGCACTTGGCGTCGGCTTCCTGGAAGCAGATCCGAGATCGTGGAAGACGATGTCGGGGAAGAGGCTCCGTGTACGACGACGATGGTGGACCGGCTCCAGTGTGGCGTACGAGGTCGTCGATGAGGCAGATGCGCTGCGGTGGACAAGTGCGCCGATGTAAAGGGGAGGAGCACGAAGGCTGCGGTGCCGTGGAGAAGTCTATTTTGCGGTGGGGATAGAAAATGGGGAGTATTCGAGTGTACTACTCTGGTTACCGGGTTGGGGTTGGATGGGTAGGGTGAACTTGAAGTTACGAAAACAGCGCCCTACCAAGCGTCATCCATAGGCCTGTTCTGAAGGCTATGATGGTAACTTCCTACTGCTCGAATCAGGGTCGCGGGAGATTTTCCCGCCGACCTCAAAATTTTGTGACACTGTACTCCCCATGTGGCGTGTTGAGTGATTCGTCTAAGCAACTAGCAAGTAGTAGTAGTAAACTCTGCATATTAGGTTTGATTGAAGTCAAACTTCCTAAAGTTTGACCAAGTATAGAAAAACATAATCATTTACCATAACAAATATGTATGATTTGAACGTACATTCAATAATGAATCTAATGCTATTTATTTGTTATTGTATATGTTAATATTTTTTGTTATAAGCTTTCTGAGAGTTTACAAAACTTGACTTTGACCAATGCTAATACGCGGACTTAAATAAAACGGAGGGAGTACACATTTGTTTTCTTAGTTTGTAGTGAGCTAATCATTTGTTGATATTGTGAAATAAATATATTAGGCTATTGACTTCGAATGTAATGGTCTATACAATTCAATAGTTACAATCATTGTCGAATCCCAAGATGTATACAAGGTCTATAGTACTTCACAACATACTCAAACTCACATAATCCCATTCAAATGAGAATCTAAATGCATTTCATAGTTATTACTTTGTAGGATGCAACAAAAACAACCATAACTCTACATCAGCCATTATAGAAGCAACATTTTGACATATCCCAATGTGTGAATGAAACATGCAGAGAGAGCTTTTGAAGATGGAGCAGATAGGGCGGGAAAGATTGTATGTATGTGGACGAGAGGGTAGGAGACAAACCTAATGAGATAGAGAGAGAGGGATAGAGAGAGAAAGAGAGAGGAAGAAGTTAGGTCTGTGAGAAAGATAGAGACGTGTAATATACATGAGATGTGTGTGCATCCGGATTCTGTATATGTGGAAGGAGAAGAGACAACATGTTTGATGAGAGAGATGGAAAAACATGGACAAGAGGGGAAGGATCTCGTGGGTTGAGGGATTGACAATTTTGTGCCGGGGAGAGAGGGATTGGTAATTTTGTGCAAGAGAGAGAGAGAGGGTGGGGGGAGGAGCCAGTCAGCCATCGTCACATCATCCTACTTCCAAATGACCCTGCATTCTCTAGCGCGGTGTGGTCGCCGTCTTTGATCTGCTCGATGCCATCTTTGAAGATTGAGGTGATGTGCATGTTGGGGTGAAAAGAAGCACACGCGAGAGTGGTCGCCGTATAACCTTGGATGGGGATGAATTGTGTGCTCGGGGGAGGGTGTGTGTGTGTTGTGCTGCGTGTCTCTCTCTCTCTCTATGTGTGTGTGTGTGTGTCAGATATTGAGAGAAAATAAACCTAAGGAGAGAAATGGGTATTCACGAAGAGATTGTGTGGGCCTTGAGGTAGGCACGACCCGGGTGAGGGTGTCAAAATGTGCGCGTTGTTGCATGTGTTGCATGCAATCATGCAAGGGACGGACAAATCGAGAGAGATGGTTGTTGTGTTATGGATGCTTCTCTCTCTCTCTCTCGCTCTCTCTCTCGCTCTCTCTCTCTCTATCTATCTATCTCTCTCTCTCTCTCTATCTCACACACACACACACACACACACAAACACACACACACACACAAGAAAACTAGAAGACCGTTCTCTCATGTATACACAACGTATCAGCATCTGTCTACGTCTCACTCATGCATGATCATTTGCACATTCACACCTCTCTATGTCTGTATCACACGCACACCGTCTCCACATTGCCCTTCCGCCACAACACACATATGGACACATACACACGTTCTCTCTCAGTCACACACACAAAATCAGTATTAAAAAAACTAGGGCGCACCAAAAACATCCAAATCCAAATAAACTCAAACATGAGCTAAATTCAAATATATGGAAGTATTGAGCGTCAAGAACATTCCGAGGAAAAAAAGTTGAGTAATATTTGAGGATTGTTTTCACACACACAAAAAGGTTTAGTGGATGTCCTTCGAGCGCGACACGGTGACGCACTGTTCGATCAACCACGCGGCCGCGGTTCACGCGCTTGCATAGGATTCCGTATCATGGCTGTGGTACTAACTAATAAAAGTGTTGCCTAAGTCTAATGTTTACGTGTACTAGTACGGTTTTCTTTTAAGTTTGACCAACCTTATATAAAACTAAAGTAAGCTCCCACACGCGCACTCATCAATATGCCGCCGCTGCTGTTGGGCATGCCGGCGCCCGCCTGCTCCGGCCAACAATTTCTCGCCCATCACCACTGTGTCGCCACCATCCCTGTGCCATGAAGCCGAAGGATCGCCAGCTCACGTCGTCTGCAGTCCCTCCTCGCGATGCCGCCACGCTACCAAGCACGTGAGCAGCTGGTGGAGCCGCGTCTATGCACGTAGCGTACGAAGAGGAGGACGAGCGCATGCTCCAGCATGCCGGCAAGGAGGAACTAGCGTGTCATTGCCGTCTCCGCCCGCGTGGAGGAGGCGCGCATGGTGGCTGTCGCGGCGGAAGCCGGTCGCGCGTGCGTCGAGCCCGCAAACTGGGTGCGGACGCGGAATCTACCTTCGAGACCTTGAATGCCATGTGGATCCTGCAATCTGAAGGAGCAATTTGGGTCAGTCGACTCATGTGAGCCCTTTGATGCAACATGGATGGCTAGAAGGGCTTCTTCCACCTCTTTTGTCGTCTTCTTCCTTCGCTCCGTCGAACTTCTTTCACAAATCGACTGACCGAAGTTATACTACTACTACGAACGTATTTAGTATAGTAGGAACACAAAGATACGAGCAGTAGTACCAACTTCAAGAAGAACAGTAGTAAGACATAGTACTAGTACTATTGTACTTACTAAAGAGTTCAAAAAACGAGAAAGAACATAAACATAGTTCTGCTGGGGCCTCAGCACAACACACCCTTGAAAATAAACAAAGCAACTAGTCTGCTTGACACTGCAGTAGAACCAGCATGAGCGATGGCACTGCCACCTACTCAGAGTCCGAGTCCTCGTCCTCGACTTCGTCCTCGTCCCTCTTCCTCTTCCTCTTCGCCGACGCTTCTTTGCTTGAACCGGACACTAGGCTCTGCTTCTTCATCCAACCCTTGTAGATATTTAAACAAAGGTAGGCATCCATTGCTGCGTATAGGATGTGATCTTCATCTAATGTCTTCGACTCCCATGCATGATGAAACTCGTGATGAGGTTTCTTCAGTTTAGCGTACAAAGGATCAATCATGGCTGCTGCCAGGGTCAGCATTGAAGGTTGAGAGGAGGACACCAGGCTTGCCTTCTGGAGATCGAAGGGCTGGCCTACAACAAGACCTATCCGACGCAGGACATCCCTGTTGTTCTTCAAGCCTACAGTAACGAATTTCACTCTTTTGTCCTTGAGGAAGTTTTTAAAATCCTGGCACTCAACATCGGCATGGCATATGTGGTAGACCAAGCAAACGTTATGTATGCAAACCTGGATCACAGTGGGTTTCTTCCTCTCTTTGTCCTTTAGATCCTTCTCTCGTCCCAGGATTGTGGTGTACTCAACATCTAGCCCAGCTACCCACTCATCCATTGAACTGTTGAACATGCGTAGGAAGCGAGCAAGCCATGCTCTCACCGTCACAGATCCACGTGTGTAGATGACAATGAACTGATCGCCGGTGATGGCTCTAACCTGGTACTCAGCAGTGACCATGGAGATTTGGGAGTCCATGGATTTTGGAGGAGGGTTAGGAGAAGTTGAACTGTTGTACCCCGCAAAAAAAACTGGGAGCGAACTAATGTGAAAGGACGGGACGACTGGGAGTGAACTGTTGTAAGGTAGAAGACAGGGACGAGTAGGGCGTGCGAACAGCATGGAGTTGCTAGCTTGCCCGGTGGATAAACGGTTGCAAGCACTACAAAAAAAAGATAGATCCGTGACATTTTGGGCCAAACGAAAAAAGTTTCTATCATACATATGACACTTCTATGACGATAATTGTGACAAAACCCGGTATCATCATAGATGTGGTGGGCTCCTACTTCTATGACAAAAAATCATGACAGAAAATGGGCTTTTCATCCTGGGCGGGCCGGAGACGCAGGTGCATGACATTCTTTGGGCCGTCCATGACGGAAAAAACCGTGGTAGAAGCGAGCGGGAGGAAAAATTCGAGGAGTTTCCAGTTACGGTGGGAGTTCGGGGGCCGAGCGATGCGTGTTCCTCTCGTACATGTACGCGCGTGTGTGCGAGGCGTTGGCTCTAACTGAACCCGAGCGAGGCGTTGGGCTCTAACTGAACCCGAGCGATTGCACTGCATGCTACAGGTTACTGAACTGGAGCGATCGATCGATGGCTATTAACTGAAACCGATCGAGCGATTCCTTTGCTACTGCTGCTAACTGAAGTCGATCGATGCTGCCTCTGGGATGAACAGTGAGTGTTGCGGGGGGGTTTGGATGAACAGTGAGCGGTGGCGTTGCCTCTGGATGAACATGACCCCGTGGTGTGGAGGGATGGATGAACAATAGATGGTGGAGGGTTGGCCATGGAGGGGTGGTTGAACAGGACCCCGTGGTGTGGAGGGCTGGATGAACAGTAGACGGTGGAGGGGTGCCCGTGGAGGGGTGGTTGAACAGTAGCCGGTGGAGTAGCGCGCGGTGGAGGCTGGATGAATAGGAGGCCGTGGAGGCAGGAGGAGGTCGACGGTAGCCCGTGGAGGCTGGAGGAGGTCGACGGTGGAGATGAACAGTTTCCCGTGGAGTCCCGTTTTGCGGTACGCCACACCCCTCCCAATGAACAGGACCCCTGTTTCGACCGTAGCGGTCCAACACAAGTCTGTTTCCTCCGTTTTGCGGTACGCCACACCCCTCCCGATCAACAGGACCCCCGTTTCGACCGTAGGAGCTCTGTTTCATCCGTTTTGTGGTACACCGCACCCCTCGCGATCAACAGGACCCCTGTTTCAACAAGAGGAGGTCCATTTCCTCCGTTTTGCGGTACGCCACACCCCTCCCGATCAACAGGACCCCATTCCGAACGTAGGAGGTCTGTTTCCTCCATTGTGCATTACGCCAGGCCTCGTTTCCATCGCCTGTTCCGTCCAAGCCCTCCCGATGAACATGAACACGCATTCCGTTCCAACCCAGCCGGTTGGCTCCCACGCGTTCCATTGCCTCCCAATTAACACGACGCATTCCATTGCCTCCCCATGAACACGACGCATTCCGTTGCCTCCCCATGAACACGATGACGACGCTGTTTCTCCATTCCGACCCAGCCATGTACACGAGCCGTTGTACGTACGTGTACATGCTACGTGCGCTCCTCTACTACGACACATACGCGCCTCTACTACGACACGTGCGCGCCTGTACATCGACCAGTATATATGTACATACACATTCGCGACCAGAATGACAACACTACGTACGCTTGGACTAGGTGGGTCCCGACTGTCAGGCACTTCCTTGCGTGCGAACATGATGCTGGTGGGTCCCAGCAGTCAGGGGGAAACATTTTTTTCCGTAAAATACAGTGGCCCGTCTAGTGGGTCCCAGCTGTCAGGTGGAGGAATCATTATTTTCCGCGTAATAAGGAGGCACTTCCTTGCTGCGGCCGTGGACCCAGCTGTCATCCTCTCCACGTACAGTCCACGTCCGATGGAAGTCGTTCCTTGAACATGTTGACCAGGCCACTTCGAGAGCACCACGGCGGTGGACGACGGCAAGGCCTAGGAAGGGGACAATGTGGAGCCGGCAAAGACGCAGAAGTGGAAGCCCGCGCGGAGAGGAGTACGAGGGTTCACTGGTTCGGCTGCGGTGTGAGGCTGCCGTCGCCGCAGGGCCTGGCCACGGGAGGCAGTAGCATGCGGCACGACCGGTGCTGCTTTGGGCGACTGGAGCAAGAAGACCAGAGGTTGAAGAAGCACTACGGCCGTTGGATGGACATCGTACGGTCACTGGATCTAGAATCGTTCAGATTGACAAAGTTGACAAAGCCCTCAATCCCCGTCAACTTAGTTGGCCCACAAGTCATCCTCCCACTGTGGTGGGTCCCAGCTAGCAGGGTGGGTATTCATTTTTTTGTGCGTAATAAGGAGGCACTTCCTTGCGTGCGAAGATATAGCTGGTGGGTCCGACATGTTAGCGGGGGGAACGGTTTTTTTGCGAAATATAGAGGCCCTTCGAGTGGGTCCCAGCTGTCAGGTGGAGGAATCATTATTTTGCGCGTACAGTCCACGACCGACGGATGTCGTTCGTTGACCACGTTGACCAGGCCGCGCCGAGAGCACCATGGCGGTGGACGACGGCGAGGCCGAGGAAGGGAACGACACGGAGCCGAGGAAGACTCGGCAATGCTTGCCCATGCGGTGGGGAGTACGAGGGTTTACTGGTCCGGCTGCCGTCGCCGGAAAATAACAGGAGGTGTGGGTGAGTAGAGGAATGGCCTGGCCAGCAATGAAGTAGGGTGGGGCGGTGCGGCCTGTGCGGCAGCACAGCCGTCCATGGGAGGCGGGAGCAGGCAGTCCCACCGAAGCTGGTTTGGGCGGCTGGAGCAAGCAGATCAGATATTGAAGAAGCAGCACGGCCGTTGGATTAACATCCAAAGTACACGTCAACCTAGTAGACCCACAAGTCAGCCTCCAAATCTGTCCCAAACAGCATACAGCCCGAAATTTCTAGCCAGATTCAAATTAATTTTAAATCTAAATATACCTCAATTCAAATTCAATGAAATTTTACTCGCACAAAAGCAATGAAATTTAAAATATCAAAATCCGAAAGAAAGCAGTATTTGGGAACTAATTGCCTATTTGTTGTATTTTTTCATTTTACAGCCCATTTATTATTACTTATAGCCCATTTCTTATTACTTATAGCCCATTTTCTAGGAAAAATGCATCCCTCCTCGTCTTGAAAGATTTCCGGCCCAGCAGGGCGTAGCAAAGCAAGTAGGCCTATGTTGGTTATTCTGCAAAAAACAAAAATAGCTGGCTAGCCAATTTTCAGAAAGGAAAAAACATACTGGGCTGGTCATGTGCTAAACATATGAAATAAAAGCCTGGGCTAGACGGGCCACGGGTCCCGCACAACCCAGTTGATACCCTTCTCCATCCCGAAAAAACAAAATTATTGCGTGCACTGCTGGGTCCCTACTGTCATCCTCACCTTGTACATTCATCTCCTTATTCCTCTCGGTTGTTGACCATGTTGACAACACCGGAGGGCGGCGCCACAGCGAGCGAACCAAGGCGGAGGACGATAGTGAGGCCTCAGACGGGAACGAACAGGAGCCGGGGAAGATCACAGCCAGCCGTGGGAGGCGGGAGCAGGTGGTCCCGCCAGCGCTGGTTTGGCTTTGGCGGCTCGAGGAAGAAGAGACTGAAGAAACGCGACAGACGTTGAATGTCAATCCAACAGTCAAGGTTGGCAGAATCGTTTTTTGACTAAGCAGACACCAAGTAGCATACTTTTTTATATATAGGAAGAAAACTGCGAGGAAAATGCGTTCGTCTGCCGTCCTCCTCACAGTGAACATTTGCCACATAAGTGACTAGCACCCTTGGTTTTCAACCGAGAGGTCTTGGGTTCGAGTCCGAGGAACTCTCAATTTTGTCCTCCTTCCCTCCTCGCAAAAAAGGAAAGAAAATCAAAGACTTGGGAAGGCGTACAGAACAAGCTAGTGTACGAGTAAAGAGACGTTGCCGAGTTTTAGAAAAAAGAAGACGTGCTCCTGTAGCTGGTTCGAATCCAAACCTAGACTATGACTATATATGGTGCTATGCTACTCTGCAAGTAATGAAACTGACATATCCAACGTTCGCTTCTCCGCTTCTCTACTTACTCTGCCTAGCATCAAAATCTCTGGCCGCAGCAACCATGTCGGCTGGCTGCTCGTCCACCTGCTCTTCAGCAGGCAACAACCAGATATGCACCAAGTCGCCACCCGTACCATCGCCTATGGGTCTCATCACACGCCCGCCGGCACGTGCACCGCAGCCGATTGCTCATCGCAAACTGCTACCGTTGTTGTGGTTCCATTGCTGCAAATCACCCAGAGTCATCCATCGCGTCTCAACCACAATCCGCAAGCCTGGCCGAGTCTTCTAAAAATGCCCGAATCATGGGGTAATAATATGTTTAAGTGTTGTTCTGCTACTTTCAGTTGCTGATTTTTTAATAGTTTGGTTGATGATCTTCCAATTTGATTCATGCAGAAAAGGGAAGATTTGTGTGATTTGTATTTCTGGGAAGTTGCTGATGTGGGGGAATGCAACTACGCTGATTATTTGGTTAGCCGAGGAATCCCAATACCAGCAGGTTGGGGTGTTGGACAAGTAACTGAAGGAACGGCAGAAGAGGAATATGCGGAGCAGAAGGTTAAAGATGCTGTTCCTCTGATCATGGCCAAGCAACAGCTGCTAAACGGCCTTGACAGCAATGAGGAGATGAAAGAGCTTGTGAAGATAATGGGCAAAATCGATGTGCTCTGTAGGATGATTGTCTCTTTATTTGTAGTGTATGTAGCACTTGTGATGTATTCAGTGGCTACGACATGAGCACTTTGCTGAAACTAGTAATGAATGAAACCTGTGTAGCAGGCTGGGCGTAGTGTTGTGAACATCTAATTATTTCTATTAACGGAAATCAGGGGGTATCCCCTTTTGTTCATATAAATAAATAAATAGCAGAGGCCCTGTCGGGTCAGTTTTGTTCTCATTCGAAGACGTCGAGCAAATTGCAGTCCAACAGCAAACTATGTCATCAAATTCAAGTTTCACAGCCAAATATGAGTACAACTAAACAACAATGTCATCATGTTTTAGTTGTCATACAATCACCAAACACAAATCAGCATACATAACAAGTGATGTTCTCACAGCAAAATACTAAACAACATGTTCATCAGGTTTCAGTTGTCATAGCAAACACAATTTCACATAGTAGATAAAAAAACGTCTTCTGACAGGCAAATACTACAAAAGCAATGTAATCATCATCTGCAGCAGCAGCGTCAACATCTTCGCCATGTGTATCAGTCTGAATTGTAATTCCCCACGATGTCATCTTCTTCTTCGTCCTCAACGTCCTCGAACATTGGATTCTTCTTGATCAACTCTTGTATGTCCACAGCACGATATGCAATCTTTTCGCCGGCGTCATTGACGTGATGGTTCTCAAAGATATTAGGAACATCTGTGTTATCTTGTACATCAGGAGCAGTGTAAGCATCATCTTTTTGTGCAACTTCATTAAACGAATTCCTCTACTCAAACCTTTGCAATAGTCTCCAGTCATTTCTACGTGCAAATGTGTCTTCCAAGAAAAATATTTGTGTTGCTTGATTTGCCAAAATAAAATGCTCGTTGGTCTGGTACGCCGCCTTGACATTGATGGATTTGAAATAATCATCAACTCTGGGTTTTTTTATCCTGGAAAACAGGTTATACCAACAACAGCACAACAGAACCACACACCGATGATCCTCGAAACTGGAGATATACTGCAACTGAACAATGTCTGTTATGTTAGCATACATTTCATTTATCTCTTTGTCATACGTATCCGTGCTCATGATGGCACTGTTTTGTGTCTTCCTGCCTTTGTCTCATGCAAGGGTGTTGTAGCGCACATATCCAACAATGCAAGATTCGTAATGTCTTACCCGAGTATCAGGACCCATTGCTAGTGAGTAAAGGGCATCATCAAATGCCTGCCCATCCTCCCGCATCTTCTTAACCTATGGTTAGAAAATAGACAAGCTGATCATCTTATGTACTATATTAAAAAAACTGACAGTGCACTTCAAAAGCTTACATGGTTCTTGAACCATTTCGCAAATCCTGCCATAACCAGTTTGTCAATGTTTCTTGGATTTTGTGGCAGTAACTCCTCTTTGTAGATGCTACACAACATAGTGATCGCGTCAAACATCTAAATTTATAAGAATGTGCTGCAAGTTTAGTAGATTACGATGTATAAGCTGCAGTACTGCACTTACTTGATATAAGGTAGTATCTCAGGACAGTTATTCAACACATACCAAACCATTTTGTCCAAATCTTTAGGTTTGTCCTCTTGTCGTCTCTTCCCTGTATCTCAAACAGAATAATCAAAAACTTTGAGCCCGGGATTGTCTTCACCCACCTCTTTGCTAAGCTGACCAGCTGTTTCAATGTATTTTGAGCAGAATGTCAACACTTCTGTAGCAATGTAGGCCTCTGCAATCGAACCCTCGGGTCTAGCTCTGTTCCTAACATAGCCCTTGAAAGTGCCTAGCCGCCTTTCAATAGGGTACATCCAGCCGTACTGTACTGGACCTCTAAGTAGTACCTCATCAGGTAGATGAACATCCAAATGCACCATCACATCAAAGAAGGCTCGAGGATATATCTTCTCAAGGTCGCATAGGATAGTTGGTATCTTGTCTCTAAGATGCTCCAAAGCATCTATCCTGATATTTCTGCAGAGTTCCTTGAAGAATTGTGTGAACTCTGCAACTGCTCTGTATAAGTCAGGGTGGCCCAATCCTCTAAGGATAATAGGTAAAACCCTTTGAAGTAGGACGTGGCAGTCATGAGTTTTCAACCCTTGTACCTTGTTTCCATCTGCACTGACTCTCCTTTCAGGGTTGGAAGCAAATCCATGTGGGAATCTCACAGGTGACAGGACCTCGCAGAATTCTTTTCTTTTTACCTTGTCCAAGGCATACACAGCTGGTGCCATATCCCGTGGTTTACCTTCATCTTGCACCTGCAAATCCTTTCTGATACCCTGGTGTGTCAAATCAATCCTAGATTTTAAGGTATCTTTCGTCTTGCCTTCAATGTTAAGAAGTGTGCCGATAATGTTGTCACATATATTTTTCTCGATGTGCATCACATCAAGATTATGCTGCAGATCCAAATCTTTCCAATACTCCAAGTCCCACAAAGTGGACCTGCGGGTAAACAATAATCTCTCTTCTACCATGCCACGCTTCCTTTTCCCGCTACCATTAACAGGATGGTTTCCTGGTGTAATATGCTTGACCTTCTCTAATTCCACTTGCAACTCATCGGCGGTCAGCCTCTTTGGCGCATCACGGTTTTCATGCTTTGCATTGAACACATGTCTTCGGTATTTTCTAGGATGCAGCTTGTCCTTGGCAAGGAAACGACAGTGTCCAATGTAACAGATCTTGCTAAGTATTGCGTATGACAGTGGATTCCTGTCACAGCGAACACATGCATTGTAACCATGTGTCGTTCGCCCTGATAGTGCCCAAAGCCGGATAATCATGGATGCACCAAATTACAACAACACGCAGAAAGAAATCAGCTGGTGGGCTGCTATATAGGTCTCGAGTGAGAACACCCTTCCATAGCTGTTGAAGTTCCTCCACAAGAGGCTCCATGAACAAATCAAAATCCTTTCCAGGACTTTTTGGACCTGGGATGAGCAAGGCCATCATGTAGTTTGATTCTTTGGTGCAGACATTTGGAGGCATGTTGTAAGTAATAACAAGCACTGGCCACATGCTATATCTGGCACTCTGGTGGCCAAATGGGTTAAATCCATCTAAAGCTAAGCCAAGTCTAATGTTTCTCGGGTCAGCAGCAAACTCTTTGTGTTTATCATTGAAGCTTTTCCACTAACTACCATGAGATGGATGGCTCATTACATTCTGATCTCTGTACTCCTGGTTCCTAGAATGCCACAGTACATCCTCTCTTGTTTCAGCGTCATGAAACAACCTCTGCAATCTTGGTGTAATTGGAAATGTCTCAGAACATTATGAGGAACCCTCTTCACAGCATCGCAATCTTTCCATCTTGATGATTTGCATTTCGGGCATTCACTTAAGTTGGCATAATCCTTCCGGAACAGAACACAATTATTCTTACAAACATGGATCATATCATATCCAATTCCAACTGCACGAAGGAAATTCTTCATTTTACTGTAGGTGTGTGGTAGCTCAGACGCATCTAGGAAAGATTTGCGGAAAGCAGCCAACATTGCATCGAATGATTTGTTAGTCATCCGCTCAGATGTCTTCACCTGAAGAAAGGTGACCATAGCTGAGAATACTGACAGCTTATTTCCTAGGGAGACAGCAACGTTGCATTGTTCCAACATGCGGGCCCACCGTTTTTCTTCTGCAGGTGAAAGTTCACAGAATGCACGAGCATTTCGTAGCATTGTTTCAATGTTGGTCAAACTCACTGGCTCCTCCACCAACACCTCCTCCTCCTCTTCCACCTGAGCATCAGGCAGATCAAGATGGTGATCTGCTGCTTCCACGTAGTCAATAACATTGACGTTCACAGCTTCACCATGATGAACCCACCTAGTATATGTGACCGACATCCCATACAAGTGTAGATGATTTTGCACAGTTGACTGGGGTCTTGTAACTGAATTCATACAACTACTACACGGGAAGAGCACATCTGATTTTGGACCACCGTACTCAGCTCTGATAAAGTTCATGAGGTTTTCAACCCCCTCGACATATGTAGCAGAGAATCTTCGAGCAGAAGTTATCCAAGTCTTGTCCATCTGTTAGACATACAAATTAGTTCTTCTCCTAGATATTACAGGAAAAACATATATGCTTTTTTATGAAGTCCAAAAAAAATACCTAGGTCGATGTATAAAGTTATGGCAAGATATTTGGACGAGCAGATCTAAGTAATGAAATATATGTAAAGATAATTCAGCAAACAGATTTGAGTGCTAAATTATGGCAGGCTATTTCAGTAGTCAATGAGGCCGAGCACACAGCCATCAAACTATCGAAGGCCATCGCAGCAACAAAGGTCGAGTATAAAATGGTGTAGAGCTATTTCACCTAACAGATTGGCTACTAGACCATGGCAATCTACGTCACAATAAATATATGGCAGGATATTTTAGCAACTAATCAGCCTTGGCATGCCATCTCAGCTAAGCAGATTGAGTGCAGAACAGGGCAAGCAAGCTTCTTAAGCAGAGCATATTGACAGTAAACTACTTCGGCAAACAGTGAGATTAATAGCGTCTATCAACCAACACTCAGCGCTACACCTACATGAACGGGGCCTCAGTCTAGAATGCACGTACCGTGGGAGAAGCTGACCGCCTTGCATCTCCACACGAATGTCGCCAGCGGTGGCGACGCTGACCACCGTGCACCTCCACAAGAACGTAGCTAGAGGTGGCAGCGGCTAGAGGACGGCAGTCTACGAGAGCGTACTGTGGGAGCGATAGGATCACCGTGCGTCCCCTCAACGAACCGTGGCGCCGATGTATCGACGCTGCGGGGAGGGCGGCTTTGGCGGAGCGAATGGAGGGGGGAAAGGGGGGAGGGGGGTTTGGGGAATATTTGGCCGAAGGGCGGTTTGAATCGGATTTGGGTGGAATTTTTGTGTGGGGGCTGAGGATTTTCGCGCGGTGGGCGGGGGGAGTTTTGCGCATGGTCGGTTTCTCCAAGTGCAGTCCCACGTGTCAGTGAAGAGGCAAGCCGAAGCGCGTTCTGTTTGTGTCAGCCGTGTGCAGGACCGAACGTGTGTGGGGTGCAATGCGACCGTGACAGGAGTGCTATGAGTGTACCGCCTTTTTTTCCTTTTAAACTAGGTGCTTCGCCCCCTCAAAAAAAATTGTTGCTTCGCGCGATCCATTGATACTACTACTAGTAATCCGGTAATCCCAACTAAAACGGTGTGGCCGGGTCTTTTCTCGCGTGATATGCTGGGAGGTTGGCTTAGTTGGGTTTTTAGATTTGTCTCGGTTCAATAAAAAGCAGAGTTGGTGATGATGGTGTGCCTGTCATCCTGCAATATAGGCCGTTCGATCTATATCTAACGGATACGAAGGAAATTATGACAATTTACCCGGACTCCTCTCCACATTTGCAGATAAGGCTTTCCCTCGTTCATCCTTTTCTCCCACAAGATCTTGATCTTCCGTGCAGCGCACGGCATCTTGCTAGTACTCCTACAATATGTATATTATTGTGAAAGTTCATGTACACCGGCCGAGATTAATGCAAACACGGCAGATTTTCATTACTTTTCGAACTTTTATAGGACAGAAAAATAAAAGAAACCCGACCCTAAACCTATTCTACGGCGGTGACCGACGTCCTCCATCTGCGATCTCTATGTACGGGGGCGAGGTTCAAGACCCGTGAAGTGAAGGTGCGGTCTCCGGCGAGGAAGAGTAGAACACGGGATATGGACAGGCTAGTTGGTATACGATGCCCTGCCGCCTCCCATGCCCTACTCATCCTCGGAGGAGTCCCCGACCTAGGCGGTGCCGGATGTTGGACGACGACAAGTAGGACACGCGTGGCTGACGGTGCTCCTGTCGTCGGCCGCCAGCGTGGCCACTGCTTGTGCGGTCGCATTCATGTCCGGCTACGCCGCTATTGCGTCGCGAGAGGCGACTTGAGCGAGGGCGGCGACCTCGAGCTTCATCCACGAAGACAAGCTCTCCCGCAGAGCGTTCGCACTTGCGGTCATGGCGGATGTGGTGCCAGGTAGGAGGACGATGCACTATGGTGTGGAGATTAGGTGGGCGTTGCCGCTTTAAGTAGCGCATTCTGGTGAGGCCAAGCGTCCGGGTGTGTCATTAAGTCGACGGAGTTGGTTCCTCGGGCACCGAGCCTCTTAACGACAACATACGAACGGACGGCATGAATGTGGGTAGCTGGCGCCGTTGGGAACGCACCGTGCGACGGTGCGAGGGACGAGGGCTTTGGTGTGCCAGGGTAGTCAGATGCGGTCGTGGCAACGTTGGAGATGTCCTTTGCTCAAATGCGATCCCCGCATGTCATTGAAAAAGCAAGACGACCCGGCATGGTCTCAGATCCAGAGGATGTAGTTGGCCATGCTACACCACTTCATGGACGCGTTGTGGCGCCCTGTGCATCCTCGACGAGCCGGGTGTTGAGGTGTGTTTGGATTGTGGCCAAAGTGCACCTTACCAAAATTTTGGTCATGATGCAAAGGTTGGTCTTTGTTTGGATGGTTGCCATTTTTTTGGCATGCCAATGAACTCTAGCCAACTCTAGTTCATTTTTCTTGCCAATGTCGGCAAAATCATGGGCAACCAATACCTCAACCAAAATTTTGGTCATGACCCAAAGATTGGTCTTTGTTTGGATGGTTGCCATTTCTTTGGCATGACAATGAACTCTAGCCAACTCTAGTTCATTTTTCTTTCCAATGTCGGCCAAATCATGGGCAACCAATACCTCAACCAAAATTTTGGTAATGACCCAAAGATTGGTCTTTGTTTGGATGGTTGCCATTTCTTTGGCATGCCAATGAACTCTAGCCAACTCTAGTTCATTTTTCTTGCCAATGTCGGCCAAATCATGGGCAACCAATAACTCAACCAAATTTTTGGCTACCCAATGCTTTGATGGGGCAACCTTGGGCACAAACCAAACATACCGTTGGTCGTGCCACAGCACTAACGCCACCCTCGGCACACTGAAATGGACCGTGTCTAGCGAAGATATGAGCTTGTCGCTCACCGCGGTCGCCGTGTCCAGAGGTGGTGCTGGAGCTGCACCCTGTTGTTGGCCCCAACGACCCATATGAACGATTGTCGGTGGCGAGGAGGTCATGGGCCAGCTCCTCCATTGGACTAGTCTGCGCTACGCCGTCCCGACGGGTGTGCCCCACATGTCGGTTTCCCTGTTTTCCCGCCATATTCGAGCGCCAGTGCTCCACGTTGCGCATTAGGCCTTTCACTATGTAGGCCAAGCGAGACAACTTATTGTTTATTTGAGTTGTTCAAGTGTAATCATGTGGCGTTTGCTTATTTCTTGTTCCTCTCCAACCCTCTTCTCCATCGATCTTGTCGCCCTCCAGTCGAGTCCATCCTCCCGCATGCCTCATTTGAACATTCCGCCGAGTATCATTCGCATGTACCCACCCTAGTCCTCTTTCAATAGGTCTCCGGACCCCGAGCTGAAATCGAGAGGGAACAAGTGGGGGCACATGATTCCTAAGGCGGATTCAAAATTTTGAACCGGTGATCATAGCATCCGCAAATCATATATAAAGGGTATTCAATGTTCATTTCGTTTTTGAACGTACAATATACTCCCTCCTATCCTTTCTACTTTACATATAAGTTTTATGTGTAGTCAAAGTATCTCTACTATGATAAAAAAGGTATCAACATTCAACAACGCCCAATCAATATTGTTAGATTCGTACGTACTCCTAGATTTGTACTCGAGGTGGTTTCCAATTTGACTATTGACAAGATTAATAGTACTCCCTCCGTCTAGGTGAGTAAGTCATCTTAGGCTGTGCACCGTCACCAAGGAGGAGGGGAAAACGAGAGACATTAATGTTTATTTGCTAATTAATAGTATTGCATGCAATGAACTAACCACTGCATGTCATGTTTGATAGTCTCAGGTCATTAAAAGCATGCACACCCTCATCTCTTATTGGTTGATATGTCAAGAAACAAGAAACGAGGTAGATGTTAATGCACCGCGCCCACGTGTTTTGGGATTATTTGGTTTTCGTAAGATGACTTACACACCTAGACGGAGCGAGTACATGAGATGTATAATGTGAAAATTATATCATTGGAAACTCCTTTCACATACGAAATTGACCGTATGCTTTGTGTAAGTTTCATGTCATATATTATTACTCTAACATTTGGTCAAAGTAGTATAGTGGAAGTGGATCCTCTGACATAGGTATCCCTGCCTTACCCTCCCTTTCGGTCACTTACTGGCGGACCCCATGCTTGCTAGGCCTCGCATGTCAGTTACTCAATGGGTTCGGCCACGTCAGGGGATCCTCATCCATAGTATACTCCCTCTATTTTTATTTACTCCGCATAAAACGGAGGGAGTGGTGGTATAATAAATGACGCGGGGGGGGGGGAGGGGCAGGGACGTCGGTTTGCTCTCAGCTGCGGTCCCACAAGCGAGCGAAAACGCAAGACGAAGCGCATTCCATTCGGTGAGCGACATGGAGGGTCCAGCGTGTCGGGCTGCAACGCGAACGCGACAAGTGAGATGTACAGTCAAAACTGATTGACCGGTAGTCACCGGAACCACTATTCATACCAGAACCTTTGCTGCTCGGCCTAAGCCAGCCACTACCCTAAAACCACACCAAATCTCCAGCCCATTCCCCCACCTTTTGATTCCCTAGCCTGCATCAAGCGTCCCCTAGTTCGCCGGAAAGCCATGGTACGCCGCAAGATCACTTACTACAAGATGCTGACGCCGGAGCGCCGCGCAAAAATTGCGGCGGCGGTTGGCGCCACAGACCTCCGTTCCCAAGCTCGCTTTGCGGCGGGCCAATCCCCGAGTTCTCTGGAGCCAAGCTACGACGAGGAGGAAGCCGATCCAATGTTCACTGTGGAGGTCGCGGCGCAGAAGGCCCTTAATGGGTATGAGACGATGGACGTTGACTTCGTGTCGGCGTCCGAGTCCCCCATGGTGTAGGCGGACCAGCGGTTCAACATGGCGATACTAAAGGAGGACCGGGAGGCAGAGGCTCAACTCCACGCGGAGCGCGCGCATGCCGCTGCCATCGAGGCTCTCCTGCAGGCGGAACCGGATGTCGTGGATGTGAACCAGGAGGCGGAGGCTCAACTTGAGGCAGAGCGCGCGGATGCCGCTGCCATTGAGGCCCTCCTGCAGGCGGAACCGGACGTCCTGGACGTGAACCGGGCAGCAGAGGCTCGACTAGACACAGAGCGCGCGGATGCCGCTCTCATCGACGACCTCCTGCAGGCGGAACCGGACGTCCTGGACTTGAACCGGGCAGCAGAGGCTCGACTCGACGTGGAGCGCGCGGATGCCACTGCCATCGAGGCCCTCCTGCAGGCGGAACCGGACGTCATCGACTTGAACCGGGCTGTGCTCTCGTCCGTGCAGAGCGCCCGAATGCTCCGCCTGAACGAGTAGCTAGAGGCCGAGGACAACCACGGTGCGGAGACACACGTCGGCACCGACGGCTGGTTCGTGCCAGCAGCCAAAGACGACGAGGTCGTCTCTTTCCACGAGCAGTGATAGTTTTTCTTTATGTTGTTGTTTTTATGGATCTTTTGCTGTGTAAAAACATACTATATTTGTTATGCAAGTCGCCTGACTTGGGTCAGTCTACCATTTCAGGTGGTTGGATGAATATCCTATGTCTCCTAACCCTTATTTCCTTCTTTATCACCTCTTCTTCTTCCCCAACAGACCACCGCACGGGCCGCACGGATACTCCCCAACATGCGGTTGGAAATGACATACTCTATGAACGAAAATTATGTGTTAGCGATAGGATGGCTGAGTTTGGTTTGTTCACATGCGACAGCACGTGTCAGTGAGGGTGTGTTCCCTTGGTTGGGTTTGCGGTGTGTAGGAGCGACTGTGTGAGGGTGCGATGCAACCGCGGCGTGCAGGAGCGACTGTGTGAGGGTGCGGTGCGACCGTGACACCCGTGTGCAAGTGTACCTCCTTGTCATTTTGAAAACTTTAGGTAAGCTTCGCAAAAATGTGTGGCGAAGTTTGGCAATGCAAGGCCTAGACCCAAACAGGATAAGTACGTACGTACTAGGAGTACTAGTGTTAAAAAATAAAGGCGGAGTTTTCCTTCGCAGGATTTAATCGATACAAATCCTGGTTTCACGTGTCAATTAATGCGCATTTTTTTCTCTAAAGACCAACGAGCTAACCATCTCACTCCTCATCGCTTGATTAATGCAGCGCCATGCAAACCAACCTTCTCACTTCCGCATGCATGCAGGGGATATTAATGTCCTTGGTTGCTAACCCCATCAATTTTGCCTCGATTAGTGTTAGTGGCCCTTTGCAAATTGTAATTTTGATATACAGGCCTTGTGTACAAAAAAATGGAGCTAGTAACTATATTTGACTTCCTTCCCCATTGCGGTGACGTCGACGATATTTTTTTTGTGGTTTGGCGAAGTGCGTTCGACGGAGAAAACCATTGAGGGAGACCACGGTAAGTCATTCGCAAGTGCCGCCTGCAAGCCGAGACAACCGCCTTATTTGCATCTAGGAAGTCCTTTACTAGTACTACTACTAGGAGTATAAGTGTGGTGAGATGGTTTCTCGAAGAAGACGATGGAGAAGCGGAGTCAGCGAAGAGTGAAATGATGGTTTCTTCATCCGTGCTTTGTGATTTGACGCCTCACTACTTTGTGATTTGTGATAGAAGGGACAAGGGAGTAGACTCTGTGCTCTATACTGTACTACATGCATCCAAGCATGGGAGAAAGAGGAGAGACATTGCATTTTTCTATTCCTTCAATCAATCAATCAGGGAGCTTCGGTTCCATCTTTTTGGCTTTGGCAACACCGTCCACAATGGTTCCCACGATGCCAAAAGCTATTTTCATATTTGGCTACACATTGTGGATGCCCTTAACCGTACCACTTGGTTTTGCTCTTGTGTGCTATCTATACAAATCTCAATTATATTGATCTAAAAAAATTATAGAATCAAGATTAGTAAAAAGGAGGTGATTTTGCCGCGCGGATGGCGGGGGAGGTTTCTTATTTTCGGAGGACGTTGTCCTGGCGGTTTGCTAACATGCGGTCCCACGTGTCAGTGCTTTACCAAGCCGATCCGCGTCCCACATGAGGCAGAACAACGGCAGAAGCAACACGTGGTTAAGTTGAAGAAGATGAGGGAGAAGCGGATTCAGCAACGAGTGAAATGATGGTTGCTTCGTCCCTCCAACTTCTTTTTTTAGCATTATTACTTCGTCCCTCCAACTTAACTGCGGGAAAGGTGCAGCTTTGTGATTTGACGCCTCATTGCTCATTACTACGCCGGCGCCATGACTGGGGTGCTTCACCCCTGCTGCTCTGCACTGTATTCCGGTATGGCACGTGGACCCAGTAGCTTGATGTCCCATATGTCTGCGAAAGGGACTAGAATATTTATGAAAGCGAGCGCTCCACTCTTACGACGAAGGAGTAGACGACACGAAGGCCCAGTGAACTATCACTTGTACTGTATAGTACTATAGTTTTGCTGTTTCGCACGATCCAAAGATACAAACCCGATTAAACAGGAAAGGGCGGGATTTTTCCCGCGCGGTAGATGATACTGGCCATACATTTGAAAGGCAATTTTAATGTATGCAAACTGAATAATTATAAGTAACAATATGATATCTAGTAAAACTAAAAGCACATATGATTTATTGTGTTAGAGTGTAGTAGTAGTGTTGTATTGCATAGTTGTTAGATGTAACATGCGAGAACGTGTAGAGATGTAATTTTGGAGGGCCTACAGAGAGAAAAGCATAATACGGTCACCGAACTTCAGAATAAGCTGATTACGGTCACTATATACGTTTTGCGGTGATTATCCGGTCACTTGCTCATAGTTCAGCATCGGATTGCACTCTGTTGACTGGCCAAATAGTCTGCGTGGCGCCATATTGACTAGTTAAATTGACCACGTTCCTTGTGGGTCCCACCTGTCAGTTTGCATAGGGAAAAGGTCAGATAAACACAAATTTACACAGGCGCGACAAGGCTCCAACCCGTGCATGGGAATCACCTGGTTGTGTATGTGTCTCTCAGGGCCTGATGTGTGCGCATGCACGTGTAGGTTGAGCACTTGAGCGTGAGAGTGTGTGTTGGTCGTGTGGTGTACTGGTGTGTGCATGCATGCGTGCGTGTGTGCGTGTGAGTGTTGTGTGCGTGCGTGGCTGCGTGTGTACGTGTGAGTATTGCGTGCATGTGTTTGTGTGAGTGTTGCATGGATGCAGTTCATGTGCATGCGTGCGTGTGTGTATAATCACCACACCAGCTCCTGTGTGTTAAAACAGACGGCTCAGCATACCAATACAAGGCCACCTTGTCTGCTGTGCCCGCGGTCATGACTTCGAACCACCGTCAAAATATTTTTTTGTCGTTTGTTTTCATTCTTACTAGCAAGATGCTCGTGCGTTGCACGTAACATCAAGATGCATTTGTATGACTTGTTTATCTTGTGAGAGAAAAGGATGAACGAGGGAAGGCCTTATTTGCAAATGTGGTGAGGTGTGTGGGTACCTTTTTGCAAAATTGCCATAGTTTCTTTCCTATCCATCAGATATAAATCAGACGGCCTATATTGCAGGATGGCAGGCACACCATCATCACCAACTCTGTTTTTTATAAGAGTGTATTTTATGTATTTTATAAGAGTGTAGACGTAGAGTAGATACAAGTCGACAGGTGGGCACAATGGTAGCGAGATAATGTGATGCAACACTAGAGGTGCCACCTGGAGCGTTTAACTGGTCAACTAGTCATGTCATGAGCAAATACAAAGTTGTACGGTGAGCCCGTGACTGTATAATAACCACTAAACATAAACGGTGACCGTAATGAGTGGATTATGAAGTCCAATGTATGTATCGTGCTTTCGCTTCAAATACAATAATCGTCATTGCACATATCACGAGAGAAAGATGAAACACGCGTGAATTTTCTAGGGGCTTACTTTTAGAGGACCTGGAGATAGTTTTGTGTGCATACGTGAAAGGGGTGTACAGGGGGGGTATGCGATGGAGAGAGAGATGCTCTTCATTTCTCTTTATTATGACTAACTTTGTATATAGTATAAAAATATACAAATTCACAGTGCAGAATAAATATCATTGTGGGCACCATGCAATGCAAATTAGCGTTCGTACTCCTCCATATAACTTTGCAATGTTGTATATATGTAGAAACTCTAAAATAATTTTTTGGCCACACTATATTCAAAAGGAATGTTGTATGCAAAATAAACGTGAAGAGATGGCATTTTAGATCAATTGGGTACGTGATGTAACATGTGTGAATGTGTAGTTGATGCATTTGGCGGGGCCTAGAGAGGTATGTGTGTGTATTACGTATTCGAGAGAGGCATGGATAGAGGGGCCGACGGGGGGCGTGGGAGAGATAGCACGAGAAATGAGAGTGGTCTAGAGAGAGAGACGAATATGACGTCACGACAAGAGATTCCATTCCCTTGAGTGTGTATATGCAAGGGGGGGGAATAGAGGCACCAGGAGAAATTTTCTGTGTGTATGGTGTTTGTGTTGGTATGTGTGGGTGTGAGAAGATAATGAGACGTGGGGGCAGAGGGTGTGTCACCGCGTGAGGTCCAGTGGGTCGAGGTGAGGCCCTTCGTTCGGTTCCGTCCTGCGCCACATTGGTCGGCCCATGACACATTTAGGAAGACCCATGGATGACTAGTCGTACAAGACAAAGATAGCAGAATTGTGAAGCGACTCTGTGTCCACTAACAAAGCCGGCTAGGATTTGTAACCCTAGGTTCTCGGATTAAGGTAACCCCTTTATCTCTGATATTACTATTCATCCAACCTAACTTTAAGGGGCATCTTACAGAATGCCCTGCTAGAATCATACTCGTCTATTAGGAAGAGAGGTGTGAGACAATGCGTGAGAGACGGGCGTAAAGATAATGTGCGTACATGAGACGCGTAGGCAGGTCCATGTATATAGAAAGGGTCGATGAGGATTGTGCGTGTGTATGTTTGTGAGAGCAAGAGTGCTTGTGATAAAGGTTAGTGAAAACAGTTGTAAATGGTTACGAGAGGGAGGGAGGGTTATATCTAGAGCATGTGTGCGAGAAAGACACCTCGGGAGAGAGTGTGTGAGCATGTGTGAGAGACCACCGATGGAGAATGAAACTAGACGTAAAAGATTGCTCTACACATTGATTAAAGATATAAATTGTATCCAAATATTAGGATGGGATCATGATATTTGCAATTCGCGTAAGGAGCGGTCATTGATCCATCAGACATCTAGATTCTATCGAATTTGAGCATGTCTATGTTATTATTCGACACAGTTGATCCACATAGTTAGTATTTTGAACTCCAGACAATGCATCGCTTTAGCAATCGAATATAAACGTGAGTATAGTTCATGTTGTGTGTGTAAAGCACATTATACATATGAAAGTTACACAATGGACATTATATATTGCCACCTATGAACTAGCATACATTTGAATTCAACTTAAGGTGGTTAAAAAAATCGAATTCAACATGAAGTCCATTCAATTATTTGAATTTGATATGATGGCATTTGTAAACCATACCTAAATTATGGGGGCACCAATCTTTGCTCTGATTTTGTACATAATAGCATATGTAGTCGTGTACAAAATAGATTGAAATTTAGCTCCTCCATTCCAAAATAATCGTAGTTATAGGATTTTCAAGTGTCAAAATTTCAAAAAGAAGCGGATAATTTAATGAGGTTTTCAAACATACAAGGTCAAAGTTAACGTTGTCTATTTAGATCAATCCTCATAGTTCAAGAGTACTCTAAACGTGAATGCTTGTGTTTCAAAATTTCGAATGAAGCGCCAAAAGAGCCTCTAGTCGCCGGAAACCGCGTGAGACCAATGTTTGGTAGTACAAGGAAATTACTTTTCTAATAACTCTGACCCGTGGAACCTACCGGCCCGACGTCCGAAGGTCTAAACCGGGGTAGGTTTGTAGCTTCATCTAGACGCCACGCAACCGCCTCCGAAAAACATTCATACACAATGGCCGCCTAAGCACACATGCGCGCGGCCAAAATCGCTCCCGCCCACTATTTGGGACACCTGGGATTACCATCCTACCCCCGACCCACAGTAGGTCCGAAATTTAAGAGGGGGGCAAAGTTTGTACTTTCCCCAAATTTCAAACAAGCGCGTCCCATCTTCCGTTCAAAAAAGCCAAAAACAAGCGCGTCCCAGACCAAAACATGGTTCCCCCCCACCCGTCCGATTCCCCATTCGTACTCCGTGGGCGCCAAAACTACCTCTCCACCAGCCGCGAAACCCCGGCGTCCTCTGTCCGCCATCCCATCCCACCCATCAACCGCCGCCGTCCTCCATCACGCCGGAGCCGATACCCTGACGTCGTCGTCCACAGCAACCTCAACCGCAACGCCCTCCACGGCAAGTAGTTGAAGCAGAGGCCGAGCCGTCCATACCCGAGCCAGTTCAACCACGCCATCCTGCGCCTCACCGTTGCCGCTCCAACTTCGCCACCCTCCACTGCACCGGAGTTGTTCTTGCTATGCCGTCCTTCGCCACCTTGGATCTGCTTCCCCTCCGCCAACATACGGCCACGGCAACACAGTCAACAATTTGGCCATGGGTTCGTCCAAGCCTGCACCCTCCAGAACATCAGTTTCCTCGGTAAAAAGAACAAGACCGGCACGACATGTGGAGGTGACCACACCGGCAACCGAAGAAGGTACTCCTCTTCCCTTATTCATGCAAATCTTACGTCTCTGCTTGCACAGTATTCATCCCACAGAAGACACTAGTTGACCGCTTCTTCTAGATACTAGATGTTCCTAGTAACTCGCGATGCACAAGGTTTCTCCTCATATACTATTTCACCTTAGCTAGAGGTACGTCGCCCCCTTGAATTTCAATTTCTGGCCAGTTGATTCCAAATTAACGGAAGCATTCCCCGGTGTAACAGGCGCTAGTACGACTATTACGCCGGGGAAGCAGCGCCTTGGTGTTTATCTTTGGGGCGTGTGCAGCCTAGAGCTACTGGCGCCCGATCTGGAGGTCGGCCGGGATTAAAGGGATGGCCTGGGGGCGCTGCCAAGCACGGCGGTGGTGTGAGGTCGATGGGAGGGCGGGGCAGCGGAGGCAGGGGTCTGGGCTGGTGGTCGCTGGCATTTCGAGAAAGATCGTCAACAGTGACTGGCGGGAGGTAGACGAAGGCCATCTGCCCGTTCCTTATCGATCGGACGGTTCATTAAAAAAATCGACTGACCTATTTATTTTCAGTCGACTGTTATCTTAGATATGACCACATGTGGTGGTGTGCTGGAGGAGTACGTGCATTTCCTATGCTCATATATTACAAAATCATACGGAGTAGAATCTAATTTTGTTTGCCAGGCTATGCTACTCCGGTGTAAAATCATATGCTACTGGCGCCTAGTGCACTGTAAAATCATATGTCTCCTGTCATTTATTTTTCAGCTACCCGCTATCTGCTACTTTTACAGTGCACTAGTTCTGCACACACTTCACCCATACTCTCACTATTGTGTTTTTATGCAAGGGTATTTCAGAGTCTACCGAAAGAGAAGCAAAAAAGAAAAGAGACAAGTCGTGCCAGCTTTCTACGCGGCTAGGCACGGCACGTTACAACACTATAAAGGTTGTAGTGTCAGCAGATGGAGACGGTAAACGTTGCTCTGGAGTTGATGACCTCGCTCGCAATGAACCACCATCCCAGGTGTTTGCTTTAACTTCACGGTGTCATATGTGGTTGCATGTTCCATATGGTGTCTAGCTTGTATTCGAAAGGCCGAAGTCGGTCTTTATTAAGATAAGCAAAGATATTTTTTACATGAACCACCATCCCGTGAGCACCAGAAGACAAATAGCTAGTCAGGGCACTGGCCGAGCCAGTGACATGCCCAGCAAAGACAGGCATCACCTGGAAGCCAACTGAAAAGCCGCGATGGTGGCAAAGCAACCCGCCTCCCACCAGGCTCTCAGGTCCTAGATGATCATGTTCACCACTCCAGCCGGATGTCTAGCTTGTATTGCTTCCAATTTGGTTAAATTGCATCTGCTTAGCTTACACATTATACCTTTGAATATGACATGCCTTTCTGTTTTTGGTACGTACTAGTACATCTGTGTATTAACCATGTTCTTACATCAAACTAATGTTCTTGTGTATCCCTCGTCAATCAATTATGACGAGGCAGGCAGGCAAGGGGACTACTCCTCATTTAAAGAATGCAGCGTCAGCCTCCCGACATGATTCTCAAGAAACAGAAATGCTAGATGAAGATAGTGAACGTAGCTCTGTAGTTGATTACAGCATTTCCCCTACACTAGCATCGCAGGTGCTTGCTCTAACTTAGCAGCGTGATATGTGGTTGCATGTTGCATATGGTGTCTAGATTGTAATTCTTCCAATCGGGTTAAACTGCATGTGCTAGTCTGCTTAGCTTATACTCCCTCCATCCCATAATGTAAGACGTTTTTTGGCACTAAATTGGTGCCAAAAAATGTCTTACATTATGGGACGGAGGGAGTACATTATACCTGTTAATGTGACATGCCTTCCTGTATTTTGTACATAGTACATCTGTCTATTAAGCATGTCCTTACATAAAACTATTGTTTTTTTTGTATCCCGCATCAATCAATATGACGAGACACCTTTAGTATATGTAGTCCGATATTAGCTGCATCTTTCATATGATTTATAGCATGCGCTGCTTATAATTTGTTGAAATTCCATTTATGATGGGATGCTTTTAACTTGGCAGAGTCATATTGGTTGCATCTCTCATGTGGTGTCTAGCTTGCATTGCTTCTTATTTGCCGGAATGGTTTCTGCTTAGTTTACACAAACAGTTGTGAACATGTCATGCCGTCCTGTTTTTCATACATATTCCTTCCTGGTATCATGTGTTTGCCTTACATCAAAGTAGTGATTGTCAGTATCATGCATGAATGAGTTCTGAAGAGAGAATTTTATTGCTTTTTATTGTTTGTTTTACTTGATAATTCAAAATCAATAAAGCGGAAGGAAGTTAGCAAGGCAGCGGATAAAGGTGCTCCTTCTAAACGGAGGGCCTCTACAGTTTGTACTCCTCCACACCCCCAAGATGATTTCCAAGACAATACATGCATAGACACTCAACAAAGCTGTGTTTATGGTGAGCACGTCTCCCCTAGTGCAGCATCACTGGTGCTCCCTCTAACTTGGCACTGTTATATGTGGTTGCATGTTATGTGTGATGTATAGCTTGTATAGCTTCTAATTTTGTTGAATTCCATCTGCTTACTTTACACATTATACTTGAATAAGACACGTGTTCCTGTTTCTAGAACATACAATATCTGTCTATCACACCATGTTCTTACATCAAATTACTACTATTGTGTAACCTGCAACAATCACTTATCATAAGACATGTTTGACTTCGGAGTGTGATATAGGTTACATCTCACATTCTTTTCTAGCTTGTACTACTAATTTGTTGAAATGGCACTTATGACTAGACAGTTTTAACTTGGTAGAGTGATATTCGTTGCATCTTTCATATGGTGTCTAGCTTTCATTGTTTCTAATTTGTTGAAATGCCTTCTCCTTAGTTTACACATCATAAGCTGTGAATATGCAATGCTGTGAATATGCAATGGCACTAATGATGAGAGACCTCTAACATGGTAGTGTGATGTTGTTTGCATCTTGCATATGATTTATTTCTTGTACTGCTTCACATTTGTTTAAACGCCATTTATGATGAGACACTGTTAACTTGGCAGAGCGATATTTGTAGCATCTTTCATATGGTCTCTACCTTCCATTGCATTGCTTCTAATTTGGTGAAATATCTTCTTCTTAGTTTACACATCATAGTTCTGGTTATCTCTTTCGTCCTGTTTTTCATACATATTACATCCTCCTATCATGTGGTTGTCTAACATCAAATTCAGTTTGTCTGCATCACGCATCAATTTGTTCTGAAGAACTAAATTGTTATTCATTTTTCTTGTTGGCTTGACTTAACATGGCACAGAGAAAGAGGAAGAAACACAGAATGGCAGGGAATGAGAAGCGGATGAATCTTGCAGACTCTTCTGGTACTGTTGGTGCAATAGAAGGTGAAAGTCAAGCGGAAAATTCTACAAACATAGCATCCCATGCTACACGAGCTGCAAAAAAAGCCAAACAGAAACAAATAGCTGCCACCAAACAAGCAGAGACAGCCCTAATTCTTGCAACACCTACCACAGTACTACCAGCTGCATGACTTACTCGTGCGTCAACTGAGCTAGCTGCACGTTCCCAAGCTCCCTTGCCACCTGACACTACTTCCCAAGCACTCCTGACACAAGACGAGTTGGCAATATCAGATGAACCTTGTGAGCTTCAACAGCAAGAAGGTAGTTGCTGGAGTCAAGTTACAGTTGCATGCTTCTTTATATGTAGTCTCACAGTTTGATGTACACTAACACTTCCTATGTTCGTTGTTGGACTAGCACCTAGGCGCAAGAGGAAACAAACATCAGGGATAATGATCGATAGGTTAACTAAATCTAGAGGAGGAATAATGGAGATCCGTTTTGAGGTAGGTTTAAAAAGGCCATGTGATGCTACAGAGTCAGCTAAGTTAGTATCAGAGGCAGCGGTTGCCGTTAGGTGTCATGTACGTATCCTCCCAACATGGATTTAGTACAGGAATGACAAAGACGAAACCCAGTTCAACACCTTCCTCGACCATTTATCTGTAAGTATGGTTATGTATGGAAACTAGTAATATCGTCTTGCTCTGTCCCATACTTTCTAGGTTGCTGATAATGAGACTCCCATAATTTTCAACAGATGAGGTTCAAGTTGGATAGACAAGATGATGCGACCAGACAATCTTGCACCCATGTTTTCAAGTCTGCTCTGCGACATTATCGGTATAACTTGAGGAAAATTCACTTTGAAGGCAAGGCTAATAGTGAACTTTCCCAAACATCTCTAGTGGAAAATATATTGGATGAAGACTGGAGGGGCCTTCTTAAACACTGGTTTGATCCGAAGTATCAGTTACATTATATATATGTGATTAGATCACATGTTGAAGTCCTATTTACGCATGTGCCACACAAATCTATCTTCTTGTAGGCAAACTGTTCAAAGAACAAGGCCAGCCGTACAAAAGTGAAATTCCAACAAATGACAGGATCTCGTAGCTATATTGCACACTGCGAGGCTCTTGTAATTAGTTGTTGTTTCACTCTTTTCGTTGTACCATATTATCAGATCTATATTGACTTGTTTGAAATGCAGAGGAAAGCCCGCAAGGACCAAAGAGTACCTGAACCAAATGTTGTGGAAATCTTCAAGGATTGTCACACCAGCAAGAAGAAGGGCATGACTACACCAGTCAAAGCCGATGTTGTAAGTCCTTAATCCTCATGCCTTTTAACTACTACTTACTCTGACTTGTGCCTTGAACTGCATGGTTTGCAGCCAATGTCTATTACTCTTTTCAATTTTATACACAATTGTCTTAGCGTATCATTGCACCTTACAAGGTTTAAAAGAGAGGAGTGATGTTCCTTTGATCTTGACCCGTAATCTAGTTCTGTGCTGGACTTGCCCACACAACGTTACAATTCTTTTTGTCTGTTCTCAGTTGTTTTGTGATATGAATGGTGTCATACTATGCTTACCATATTATAAACTTCATCTCTTTATCCTTAGCCCTCAATACAATGTGAAGAAATAGACAATACATTAGTGATGGTACATGGTCATATGTTTGGAACCTGGTTTTATTATGTACTTTGCAATAAAATACAACTAATATTTTACATGGGTTCACCAGAATAAGCTCTGTATATAGACCAAAGCTATTTTGTTTGGTTTTGCTGCCTCGTTAATATCTTCTGTTCTGGTACTACTAACATAAAACCTCAACTTCTCAGCGAGCTATGGAAAAAATGGTGGAACCGCCACCTTCTGAAGGTGGCGAGGCAACTATAACCGCAATGTTAGCTCTTCCTGCAGTGGGTCAGTACCTGTCCACTAATAGTGCCAAAAGCACGTTCCTACATAATACTGGGTTGGTTGTTAAGGAAATATCGTCCAAACTGCCTCATGATCAAGATATGCAAGCTCAAAGCAATGTTGTATCTGCGCTCCAGACACAAGTCCATTCCCTAACAGAGGCCCTTTGTGAAACAAGGAGAAACATTGCTCAATGTCGTCAAGATATGCATGGTTTTGAAACCAGACTATCAGACATTTGCTATGTTGTTCAGGAGCCTAGGGGAAATGAAGGCGAGGGTTATGGTGCTCCATCGGACAATACAGCATGAAAACATAACAGTCAGGTCAAATGAACCGAGCTTCCGAACTTCTGGTGGTGCATTTATCTGCTAGACTGTTAAGTTTTATGCCAACCTTCCTTTCGTTATATAGTTGTAATTTGTTTTGGTGTGATACAAAATTTATTCTTAATGTGCAGCCACCGGCTGAAGAAAACAGCAAGCCATTTTTGTATAGTGTAGGGTGTTCCCTATATTTGCACTGGTGGCGATCTTTGATTCCGAGTGGATGTAATCTATGCAATCGACTTAATAGCCTAGCGTTAGTTTCGGCCTTATTTATTTCCTAGTCTTCTTTTTCCCTGGTTTGCTAGTGGCTGCAACTACCATGGGCCATATACGGGCAGTAGGATCCATGGGTCTCCTACGGGCCGTCGATAAATGGGCCTGTAATCGGTGGGCCTCGGGCCGTCGATAAATGGGCCTGTAATCAGTGGGCCTCGGGCCGTCGGATAAATGGGTCTACATGGGCCGTAATCGGGCGTAATTGGTATCGGCCCAGCACGGTAATGGGTCGTTAACAGGCCGTAGGACTGCGATGGCTTAGTTCTGTCATAGGCATAACGGGTCGTTAATGGGCCAGAATATAGGACGGACTGGAAACGGTGCAACGGGTTAACAGGCCAGAAACGGGCCGACTCTTGCCGTGGGTCAAATTTGGCCCATTAGGGTAACAGGCCAGTAACGGGATGACCCTTTCCATGGGCCGAATTTGGCCCACCATGCCAGTAACGGGCCGACTCCTGCCATGGGTCGAATTTGGCCCATTAGGGGAACAGGCCAGTAACGGGCCGAAAGTAATCGAGGGCCGAAAAGGAGGCCAAGAACGTATCGGCCGTCAATAGGCCGAAAGCTAACACGGGCTGGAAACGGGCCATGTGAATCACGAGCCGTTAACGAGTACAAAGAAAATTACTGTTCATTATGGGCTAGAGTCACCGAGGGCCTGTAAAGGGCCGAAAGATACGAAGGCCTCATATGGCCGAAAGACGTCGTGGGCCATACATGGGCCGAAAGGGAAATGGGCTAGTGTTATATTCGACGGCCCACATGACGTTGTTGGGCCGATTTCCTTTAGGGACTAACGGGCCGTGAGTTAACGGGCCGTAAAATGGGCTATTTGCGAAGAGACCGTTAACAGGCATTTCATGGGCCGTCCCGTTAAATTTTGACCAAGTCAAACTGGCCGGCTTTGTAAGCTAAATGGGCGAGTGGTGGGTCGTGGCACTTGTCGACATATCATAGGCGCCTATCTGACCCACTGACGAGCTGACATGTGTTTCGTCCGGCCAGTAAGAATTTTACACGTGGAAATTTCCCATTGGTCGGGGCTGTTAATGGGTTATCGGATCCAAAACCCGACCCATAGCTTAAAGGCATTCCGTTACGGTGGATGCCACGTGTCGGTCACCCTTGATGAAAGCACTTCTGTGACGCGCGATTTATCATCATGGAAGTGGACACTTCTGTGATGATAATTTTGGTAATGTCATGGAACACTTCTACGACAGCACAGGTATGACTCTCTTGATTCTGTCATAAAATCGTCATGGATGTACATGCATGACAAAAACGCGACCTACTGTGACAAACACGTATCATCACGGAAGTATATTTTTTGTAGTGAAGCCCCCAAAAAGTTCTCGAGAACTATGCGGGACCCACTAGATGTCATGTCTACTAGACCCATATCGTAGGCCTGACGGTATAGCTTCTGCCTGTTCGCACGCCATGCTAGCGCGTGGATGTAGCTTCACTTAATTCCGTCAACCGTCTCGCCTCCCACGACCTTCGCCTCGCTCGCGCGGTCGCGCCCTTTGAGACTTCGACCGGCTATAAATGAGCAATTTTGTTTTGCCTTTTTTTAGTCAAGCAATTTTTTTGCCTACTCCGCATGCATGATACTCCCTCTGGTCCTTTTTACTCCCGTCAACCGTTTGCAAAGGTATTGACCAAATTTATACTTTTTTTGAACACCACCTTATATTAATTAACTAGCCACACTAGTACACTCATTCGATACAATATTCACCACACAGGGCGGTACGTTATTTACAAGAATACCATCTAATCTATTGTCAAAGCTATACTTAGCGATTAAGTGTGCCACCTTATTGGCCGAACGGCTAATCTTTGACAATTGAAGATTGTTGATCAACTTCGAGATGCTCAACACTTTCATCTTCAGGTCACGCATAGCAGACCTGTCATAGTCCCCCGATGCAAGAGACGCTACCACAAAAGTGCAATCAGTCTCTTAAATTACAGGATTATGAAGAGAAATACCTATGTAGAGACCGGCAATGCAAGCCCTAAGCTCCGCTTCCTCCCTATATTATTAACCATGCTCTTAGCTATTAGAGTACTACTACCTCCCTTCTAGTTTAAAGGGCTCGATTCAAAATTTTCACCTACTCTTAGCAAGATAGTAGAGGCGGTGGAATAGTTTTTGAACTCTGCAAAAGTACTCAACTAATGTTGTCGTTCTTCACAACTGTGTTTACCAATGCATGCATGAACACTAGTTACTCTAACCCCCCTCTCTTCTTTAATTCTTTGCCACATTAGCATGTTTGCTATTCCCATGTGCATGATACCAGCTAAGATACCACCATTATGGCCAGCCTTAATCATCGCATGCAATAATTTAGTGCACCTTGAAATATGAACATGTGTGGGGCGTGTATGTTTTTAATGACTTGAGACTATACCTAGCCCGGCATGCAAGATGACTTATTATGCACCGTTCCCCATACCTGCAGGAAGCCCGTTCGTCTCCAAATTTTTTCCTCTCCATGTGTGGAAACAATATGCCTGCCAAACTCTCCTTCTCCCTTCGGCGGTCCCACCACTCCACCCCGTGTGAAAAAATCTGCAAGCATGACTCTCCTCCCCCACGCTCGTCCAATCCGTTGTGACCAGCAATATTTCCACCCCTTCCCTCCCCCATAATTTACTCCAACAAATATGCCTACGTAGCTGTTACTTAACTGCAGGTGCATTGGGTCACTGACATATGGGGCCAACAGGGGTTTGGCCCACATGTCAGTGATTCTGGACATGCAGTTAAGTCAGTGCAGTTCAGTCCATATCTTATGTAGGTGTACCATTGCTCGCTATAACTACTACGCCTCCCACGACATTGCTATCTCCTCCCCCTCCCTCTCACGTCGACCATCATGGCATCGCCCCTCCCAATCCCTAGGATCCCCTCGCTGCACCGCGCGGACGGTCACGCGTCGCCGTTCTGTTCCTCGCCGCCACTAGTCAAGGAGGACGCGTCGGTGTTCCGATCCTCGCCGCTACGCGGCGCGTCGCCGTTCCATTACTCGCCGCCACTAGTCGAGGAGGACGCATCGACATTCCGCTCCTCACCGCGGCGCGATGCATCGTCGTTCCGTTCCTCGCCTCCACTAGTCGAGGAGGACGCGTCAGCATTCCGCTCCTCGCCGCGATGCGACGCGTCGCCGTTCTGTTCCTCGCTGCCACTAGTCAAGGTGGACGTGTCGGTGTTCCGCTCCTTGCCGCGACGCGTCTAGGTGGACGCATCAGCATTCCCAATCTCGCTAGCACGCGCGTCGGAGGACGCGTCGGCTCCCCGCTACGAGGAGAACACCGTGCCGCCCCCCGAGCCCCCCAGCCTTGAGGAGCTTTGGAAAGAAATGGATGTCACCTTGTGGGAGGCTTTGCTTCCAGCAGAGCGCGCCAAAATAGAGGCGGAGAAGAAGGCCGAGGAAGAGAAGTGCACCACGGAACAAGCTGTCTGGGAGGCCTATGTCGCGTCCGAGAGAGTCAGGCAATTGGCTCTTTGGCAGAAGGCTCGTGCGAGGGCCGTGAGGGTGGCGGAGGACGCCCGTGCCGACGCCCTGAGAGTAGTCGAGCCCAAGCGCCTCATCTACGCTTGGCGGTACATGGACCGGGTGCACGCCTTCCAGCAAGGAGGAGTACCTGTTGGCGCCGGATCACCACACCAGTGAGATCGCGCTTGCCCGCCGGCAAGCCGCCAATCATCACCTCGCGAGTTGCGAGGCTGAGGAAGAGGTGTTGTGTCAGCCCGCTGGGAAACGGCCACGCACCAGGGCACTCGTGGCGCGCCGCAAGTGCTCCTGCGAGCGTTGTGGCTTTTAGGAGAAGTATAATTTTTGTTTTGTAAGGCGATCCCATTAGTTTTGGGACGCAAATGATAAATCCCGAACGTTCAGGAATTATTAGCATCCTTAATTAAGTATGTAAAAGGGAAAGTTTGGAAACCTTGTGTATTCCTACGCATTTTGCAAGTACGTGCATATAGCACAAACTTTACTATATACTATCACACTACACGTCTCTCTCGATATATGCTTGCAGACTGTGCTACTCCCTCCGTCCAGGTCAATAAGTCATCTTTGGTTATGCACCGTGACCAAGAAGGAGGGAAGACTTATACACCTAGACGGAGGGAGTACTACTATTACTTATGTACGTGCAAATGCACGTTTTAACATTATGATGCGGTTTTTGTAAAAGTAGAAAAAGAGCACTACTCAAGCTTGTGAAGCGATTCAATGCAAAACAAATGCAAAAATGCTCGTTTGATTGTTTACTTTTAGCTTCCTTCTCTGTGGTTATTTCTCTGTCGTACTTTGTACGGAGTATCTCACTAGTTGGAAAGGCATGCAAATTCCCAAACCGCTTCCTACACCCTGTATCGAATTTTTTGCCTAACAAGTTGTGCCGTGCAATTGGATTTCCAACTTGAGTACTACTAGTAGTAGGAGTACCCAGGGGCCAGTTTCTTTTAGGCTTCTAGATTAGTAATCCCATAACTACTACCTCTGTCCTGGTTTATTGGTCCCCATTGTAATCTATGTCAAATTTTGATCATAAATTTAACTAATGAAATGTTAGTGCATGTCACATGCACTACTCCATCCGTCTAGGTGAGTAAGTCATCTTAGGCTGTGCACCGTGACCAAGGAGGAGGAGAAAACGAGAAATATTAATGTTTATTTGCTAATTAATAGTATTGCATGCAATGAACTAACCACTGCATGTCGTGTTTGATATCTCACGTCATTAAAAGCATGCACACTCTGTATCTCTTATTGGTTGATATGTCAAGAAACAACAAACAAGGTAGAAGTTAATGCACCGCGCCTAAGTGTTTTGGGATTATTTGGTTTTTGTAAGATGACTTACACACCTAGACGGAGGGAGTAACATTTTATCAGTTAAATCTTTGGTCAAAATTTAGCACAAATTACAATGGTGAGGAATAAACCAGGACGAAGTAGTAGTTTAGAAGCCCAAATAAATGAGTGAGCCGCCTTATTGTTACTCTCCACTGTGACTAGTCCTATGGGAAAAGCTGGGGAAGCCGCCAAAAGAACTGGCCCTAGGAGTAGTAGCTAGGGATCGAGTGTGTGAGATGAACCGGAGAAAGTAAATGCAGAGAGATGAAATGCAAAAAAGACGGAGGGATCTGATGGTTGCTTGTCCGTTTATTTTACCAAGCCACTTATTACTGGGAGTGGTTGGGTTTTGTGATATGATGGCTTTACTGCCGCGCCAGGAGCGAGGTGAGAGGTGAGACTCCCGTGCAGCGTTGCCCTCTACACTTGTACTACATCGGTCATGGTTTATTAGTCCCCCATTGAATTTGACTGAAGATTTAACTGACAAAATGTTAGTGCATGTCAACAAAAACTATATCGTTGGATTCGTATTTGAACATAGTTTTGAATGATATAATTTTAGGTGACATGCATCAGCATTTATCGTACTATATATAATGTTAGTTCAATTTTTGGTCGTACTAATCTATAGTAGTAAGGTGCCCGTGCGTTGCACCAAAGAGTGAAATGCATTGAACGGGGAGTTGTTTATTTTGACAAAGGATGTGGGGGTCATCTCATGTGTAACGAGTATCGATAGGTTTCTTTGGATACTATTTCATCTCTAGAGCTCACAAACATCCGGGTGAAATAGATAAAAAGGTATCTTTTGCAAACAAAAGCGTTCAACTATTCAACCTGCATCCAAAACTTGTGAAGAAATAACACTTATTGTGCTTTGCAAGAAATGATCTTTAAGAATTAGTTTTTGAGTATCGATTGTTATACATGTTGGCTACAGATGACATGGCACTTTCTTATAGTCAACAGTTGGCTATACTATTAATTAATATTAACCATGCCCTTAAATACCTAGATGGAGGGATTAAATCAGGATGACTTGCAAGGGGGCAGAGGAGATGTAAGAAATGGTTCATCGTAAGTCTTTCACCAATACTGTAGTAAAAATTCATACATGCAAGATTCTAGACTAAACCATAAATGGATACACTTTTATTCATGCGCGATACTCCAATAGAGCAAGATCTTGCATGGAAGTCTCCACATGCTTAGACAGTGGATTACATTGAGCGAAGACTAATGATCAACATTTAACTTGATAATGCGTATGTCCAGGTGAACCTCCTTGGAGTCCCCGTGCAACGCGACGGCGGGTAAAGGATGCCATGGGTTTTCCAAGTCCACATCGGCGAGATAGTCCCAGCTCCCCAGAGTCCAAGTCCGTTCGATGAGGCCGGTGTCGCCGCCCACATGACCTGGAGGGGTAGTAACACTAACCACGCACCCATACATCGGCCTCATGTCAGTGTCAGCGTCAGCGGCGTCGCCCCGACACACACTATACAGACGGCGCGGCGGCCTGCGCGGGCCTCGATGGTGCCCACGATCAAGAGGAAGACGCTGCCATCCTCCTCCAACACTAGCAGGCGGCGGTGATCCTCCAGCGACTCCGGCATGGTGAACGGGTAGCACGTCTCGTACTTGATGTTCTCCGCCAAGGGCCAGCAGTAACCACTACACGCATCCGTGAGGTGATGCACCGTGTCCGCTGGCGAGCCACAAAACGGCATCGGGCACTCATAGCAGTGGACGAAGGGCTACTTGGAGGCATCGACCAGGCCGTCCATGAAACATGAGTGGCTGTAGGGGACGTTGCGCCAATTGAATATATGAAAGTTACTACGAGATTTAATCCGAATAAGCACAAAATAAATCATAACGGCTATAACAGAGATGAAACTAATCATGTGGACTAGCATAGTAGTAGGATACAGAGTAGAAACATGAATTCTACCATGATTTCGAACAGGAAGGACAGAAATAGATACGATGCAATAGGAGCAGCACCGTTGGCATTGAGGTTGTCGCCCATGTCGTTGAGGAAGAGCTTGCCGAGGTCGGGGAAGATGTCGTCGTCGGTGAAGTCATGGCTGCCAGCAGTCGTGAGATTGCGCTCCCCAAATGTTAACAGCACCCGCCGAATGGAGCGCAGGAGGGAGTGGCTGTAGGGGACGTTGCGGCCGCCGAATGGAGCGCAGGAGTAGCACACGAAGCAGTAGATGGTGTCCTTACTAGTACTCCCTAGTCTCTATCTATCTATATCTACTCTTATAGAAAACCGAGTTGGTGATGATGGTATGCCTGCCATCTTGTAATATAGACCATCCGATCTATATCTGACGGATAGAAAGCCAACTATGACAATTTTACAAAAGATACCCGTACCTCTCTCCACATTTACAGATAAGGCCTTGCCTCGTTCATCCTTATCTCCCACAACCTTGTGCTCCTCCCTATGTCTCTATCTCTACTACTCTTCTTTGTTATTTATAACAAATCGAATAGTGTTGCACCGTCCGCTGCACGCCCGGCTGAACACGCCTCCTCGCCTCCATCATCACCAACTGAGTCTTTTATAGGAGGAGTAGAGAAAAAACCGAGTTGGTGATAATGGTGTGTCGTGCAATGCACGGGCATCTTGCTATTTTTTTTTGCATATAAGTCCAAACACCACGTAGACACGGTCTTTGAGCACGGTTCCTAGTGGTTCCACGCTCGGGCACGGAAGTTTTGTAACAGCCACAAAATTGGGTTATCAATTTTTGTGCTGTTATTTCTTCATGGCACTCATTTTCAAAATCTTTCTTCTGAGTTTTGCTGATGAATTTGAAAATTCTTGTCATTTCCAACCTTTCAAAACTTGCTCAAGTCCTTTTTTAGTGGGCAAGACCTCAGTTGCATCATCTTAAACCCTCTCAAACCCTAATTCCAAATTTTTGGAATTTGAATATGCCCTTTCTGATTTCAAAGGGGCTATCATTTCCATTGATCTGTTGATCATTCCATCTGTTCCTAGAGACCCTTCTAGCCTTCTAAACCTTGGATATGCAAAAATATTGCCAAGTCCCATGCAATAAAACCCGTGCAGCGGCACGGGCTAGTTATGTAGATATTAGCTTAGTTGTTTGATAAAACAAACATTATATTAGAAAAAGTGCTAATTATAAATTGAGGTACTATATGTATTATTTATACATAAACCATAAAAGTTTTTTGGGTAGCCATACACACATATAAAATTTTAATTTATTTAAAAGCCTGATAAAATTATTTTGTTACCCCAGATAATGTGAATATTTTCTGTGACATATGCCAAAAAATCATGCTAAAGTAAAATGTAAATAAAATCTTAGCCTTACAATGAACTTTTTAAAACTGCCCAAAGTATATTTAATATAAATGTGTTCAAAAAAATATAATCTATAATTCTACCACAAAAAAATACAATTATGGGGAAATATAATATTTAGATGTTTACATACAGCCACAGAAAACTTTACACTACTTTCTTAAATGTAGGGAGTTATTGTTGAGCGGAGAAGAATCGTGTATATAATCATGCCATTCTACCAAATAACTAAATAAACATGAGACCATGAGTTTCTACCATCTTCGTAAGTTCAGAAACACATGGGTGCTTCATGCATAATCATTCTATATTATTCAAGTGTTATTACACAAAGGATGTACACGGTGAACATAGAAAATACCTTGTGTCCCTGTGTTTTTCTTCTAAATTAATTGACTGAAGTACACTATCTGCAGCTCTAGCAGTTTTACCTGCTAAAGTGATGTAAAAAATAATCAAGTGCAGAAAAGTTGTGCATTTATCAAAACCTTTCCTAAAAAGATACAAACTTCAGCAAACCTTTAATATCATACCTTCTCTATTATTTCTCTAATCCCAAAGATTACGTGGAAATATTATCAAATATTGAAATTATTATACAGATGAGAAACATCACAGTGGATAAAGGAAATTCAACCCACTTTACAAACTATAAAACAAAACTGGATTATATAGTAGTAAAAAAGGGAAACTGGGCAAAGATTAATATAATAATTTTTCTGAATGACGTCTACAGATGGCTAAAAACTTAAAGTAATTTGAAAAACTTGTTTCTCTTTCACTGGCACCAAACACGCTTCCTTTTCTTCGGAAGAAAAATGTGTATTCTTTTTTTAATAGAAGGCCAATAAAAACCTTGGAGTAAAGTTACATTCTATGTTGCTTTATAAACCAAGAAATAACATTCTAAAGTAAATATATAAAAAGGTACAAACATGCAAATCCTCCCTAAGTCAAATGTAGCAATAGCTTCCATCTACTGGCTGCTATGTATTCTAGTATTGCATTGCGATGTTGATGATTCCTGCTAGGAATCAAGTGGGCATTTACAAACGAATTTATTCAACTATAATTATATGATATGAAAATAGAATAAATGAGTAGTTTACTTAATGTTTAAGCTGAACATAATTACATTTCGTTCGGGTGCTGCAACATAATTTGTGGGACAAAAGAGGTTCTTCATGAACAAATATGCCTCAGTTTTAAGAAATAGCTCTCTCTGCGTAAAAGAATTATGCCGATTTGGAGCATTATAGAACAACCAATCATATAAAAGATTAGACCATAAACTCCTCTGAACAAATTATAATCTGGACTTCTGAAGCCTCCGGTCCTTTAAGAGATTGCCATATAATACACACAGGAGTGAATACAAGATTGTTTTCTGATAAATTGATGGAAAGTTGAGTGCCAATGATTGGAGAGAAAATAAGACTGAGCATAAAAAAATATATGATCTCACCAAAGACGGAATTAGTATCATCTAAGCTAGAATTTTTTGACTTCAAATGCACATTCCAACGTACACCTTCATGCATGATCTTTAGGCATTGTTGCACTGCTGTAACCTCGATTGATGCATCATTGTCCCCGGCAACTTTTCATGCAAGGAGCGATCAATACACATACATACAAAAGATCAATAATGAAACCTTGTTGAATATCCCCAACAAACTATTTTGTGATCCTTCTTCCTTAAATTGCACTGATGCTGACGTGTCTTTGTTCTTCAAGATTTGAGTAGATAAATAAATAAACAGGGTAGGCAACATCTGCAACAACAACTACGACTAAACTTGTACAACTGACATTGGTCAACTCTAACCATGATGTCAACTGTACATGTTTCAGGCATATCAAAAATAGAACTACATACTGTTTTGTACTGTTTTTGTTGTACCATTCTATACTGAAGATTTCAAGTAAAAGAACTTATTGGAAGAACTCAAATTAGTTCATCCAAATATTTCAGTATGTTAAGCACGCACAAAAAATCTAGCTTTATGAAGTTTGCATGTAACATCAACCTTTAGGATTGACCGATTGAGTATTGGAGATAATTAGAATTTAAAGACGTGGAGTTACTTGCCTGCTGAGTGGGCCTTGGAGCGACTATCAAGGATGTCAGTAGATTTTCCAACAACCATCGTAGGTCCTTCACCGGCAGCCTCGCGGACGCCAGCGGCCACCAAATCTAATTGAAACTGCAGTCTGTAGTACAGAACACCTCCTACTTTGCTTCCTCAACCATCGTGGGATAGTTTCATCTACATGAATAAGAACAGATGATGGATTGCACTTTCAGCTTCACTGGATCGTATCCTTTTTAGATCCATTCAAATGTGGATGGAGCATGGCATAGTTTTGGCAGGCTACGTGATATTCTGATCCATCTCCTTGTAGTTATTGTGGCCGCCGCTGTCGGTGTACTTAGAGTAGGGGTACCCTTGTATCCCGAACTTGTGCACGGGCAGTCGCAGTACCCCGCGGCAAGGCTTGCCGGGTGACCGCCAAGGTCCTCCGTGGTTCCTTTGGAGTCATTCAAGAACAAAGTGTTTAAGCCGAGAAGACAAGGCCCCGGCAAGAGGAGCTTGCCGGGAAGCTCAAGGCCCTGGCAAGAGGAGCTTGCCGGGAAGGCCAACCAAAGCATTTTCAAGGAACTTGCCGCGACGCGCCTCGCATCCCGGCAAGGCCTCGTGAGCGACAAGCTTCCGGACACGACAAGACAACGACCGCGGCAAGCCACCACTTTGCACCCGCGCTCCAGCACATCCACCAACGTGTCGCCCTGGGGCCTTTCTAGGCGCGCGTGGCAGGAAGCTGTGCAGCTAGCGGTGCGAGGTGGCAAGCGGAGATGACAAGATGGCCATCGTGGCAAGCGGTGGCGCTCCTAACGGTCACTTTTCTGCACTGTTTGGGCGACACAGACGGGCATTTAATGCCTTTGTCCCCTGCCGTCAGGGTTAGGTAGAATGCACTGTACAAGTAGGTGTACCAACCGCACCTCTTTTCCATTTTTACCCTTGCATGCGTTGCCACCTATCGGTGACCCCTTGAGCATATAAAAGGAGGCTCATGCGCAACGTAGAGGGGGGTTGGAAACCAGAAAGCACTCACGCTCGGTCTCGTTAGTAGCTGAGGTGTACTGTAGCTCTCGGCGCTCCCGAGCAAGAACACAATACAATCCGACAAGCAGCAGTAGGAGTATTATCTCTCCGGAGAGCTCCGAAGCTGGGTAAAACCGCTCGCGTGCTTCGCCTCGATCCGCTCTTCGTGCGGCCTCCGCCCCCCGCCGGACCGAAAAGGGGCCCTGCCCCATAGGTGTTCGTTCCCACGACATCTTTGGCGCACCAGGTAGGGGGTGCGTCGAGGTTGTGTGAACATGATCCAGCGGAGGAACGAGCGTCGACGAGGGAGCTCACGATGCTGCCAGGTCCAATGACAAGGCTGCACAAACCTCGGCGTCCGTACATGCACCGCGCCCATCTCAGGAGGCGCGGGACCGACAATGTCATGGTACTCGCGGTACCATACGTTCGTTGGGCCAAGGCCAAGCTGGTGGATCTCGGGATGCTCAAGACCAGCATGCACGCCAACATGCTGGCACGAGCGCGGCACGGTCGCCTGGACGAGATGCTGCTCCTTCTAACACGGTTAGAAGTTCGAGCATATCCCGCTCCTCGCATCGTTCGCCACCACCACCCAAGACTCCAGAAGAAGCGTTGGCCCGAGCTCAACTGCTCCTGAATTACCCTCCAACGGCAGACAAGATCGATGATTGGAGGGCCACCATTCAGAGTCTCATCGGCTTCGCCAACGGCGACACTCCCAGGCAACCGAGCACATCGAAGCCGCGACAAGACACCCAGGCGCGAGCCGATGGCGACAAAACTGGTGGGGGTGCAACCACCGTGCACTCTCCACCCCAAAGGCCAAGATCGCCGACTCACAGGGTCAACCTCGACAGCGACTCCACCGCGTCATCTGATCCTCGAGCTCGTCGTGATCAGTGCCAAGTTCTTCAGGAACGGCGGCAAGAAGACGCTCGTACTCGCATCGAGCGTCGAAGAGAAGCGCGGCGTCAATCAGACCAGCACGCTGGGCCCGCTGTCGACATGCATGCGCCAGGGGAACCAGGCGACTTGCCGTACGCGGTAGGTTGCCCTGCGTTCACTCGTGAGCTGCGGCAGGTCCAGTGGCCCAGCACAAAGAATTTCAAACCAGATGTACCAGAGAAGTACGACGGCAAGTTGCATCCGTCAGAGTTCCTCAGCATCTACACCATCGCGGTGCAAGCTGCCGGGGGGCGCGACGACAAGATCCTTGCCAACTACTTCCCGCTGGTGCTCAAGCCCAATGTCAGGTCCTGGCTCATGCACTTGCCGGACAACTCCATATCCTCCTGGGCAGATCTATGCCATCAGTTTGTCGGCGCCTTTACAGGCGGCCACAAGCCTCATGGCCAAGAGAGCGATCTTCATCTGCTCGCCCAGAAGGAAGGAGAGCCCCTGCGCAAGTACATTCAGAGATTCAGCCAAGTACAGCGCAACATCCCAGATGTCCACCCTGCCGTGGTCATCAGCGCGTTCCATCAGAACATGCGAAACCGCAGGATGCGGGAGGAGATGGCGATGTGCAAGATCAGAGACGTCGGTGAGCTATATGCCCTGGCCGACAGGTGTGCGCGTGCTGAGGAAGGGAGGAAACTCCCCGGAGAGAATGCAGGAGCTGGAGGGTCTGACAGTGAAGATGCCGCCCCGGCAAGGAAAAACCGGCGGCGGAACAACAGGAAGAAGAAAGGCAAAGATGTGCTAGTCGTTGAGCAGTCCGGCAATGGAGGTGGCGCCAAGGAAGCTGAAGCTGTGGCGGCCGCCGACAAGCAGGACGGCTCCGGCAAGCAATATTGCAAGATCCACCGCACCAAGGGCCATGATCTCCAGAGTTGCAAGAAGGTTGAGCAGCTTGTTGAGCAGCAGAAGGCTGAGTACGAGCGACGTGACAAGGAGAAGGCCCAAGAAGGTACTGGAGGATCCGGCAAGAAACGTCCCGGCCGAGGAGGGCGCCGCGGCAAGGCCAAGCAGCGACAAGGAGACAGACCTCCCCGCGGCCGCGACAAGGATGAAGATGAAGACGAAGATGAAGATATGGATGATGACGAGGCCGATGATCAGGAGTTCCAGAAAGCCACAGAGGTCCTATGCGTTGACGGCGGTGCTTCTCTGCATACTTCACACCGCCAGCTCAAACAGTGGGTGCGAGAAGTCAATGCTGCAGAACCGCCCGTCGAGTCACGCAAGCCTCTGAAGTGGTCCAGCACGCCTATCATCTTTGATATTGAGGACCACCCTGATCGCATAACTGCGGTCGGGTGCTTGCCGATGTTGGTCTCACCAACTATCCGCAACCTCAAGGTCACTAAGATGCTAGTTGACGGCGGGGCCGGCTTGAACCTGATCTCCTCCGCGGTACTTTAGAAACTCCAGATCCCTGATAGCGAGCTCGAAGAGACTGGTACATTCCAAGGAATCAACCCGGGAAGGAGCAAGCCGAAAGGGAAGATCACGTTGCCGGTAACATTTGGCAGCGAGTTGAACTTCAGGACTGAGAGGGTCACTTTTGACGTTGCTGACTTTCCATTGCCCTACAATGGGATACTCGGCCGTCCAGCACTCGCCAAGTTCATGGCGGCCTCTCATTATGCATACAATGTACTGAAGATGCCCGGCCCAATAAGTATCATCTCTGTCCGTGGCGACAAGAAAGATGCTCTTATCTGCGCCGACAAGATTTACCGGGATGCAGCAGCCGCAGCAGATCGCAAGACACTTGCCGCTGAAGCTCCCGGGGGGAAGAAGAAGACCAAGTCCGGCAAGAGCTCTGATGCCCACTCCGGCAAGCGCACCTCTTCGGAGTGCTGCGCTACCATCGAGGACGCACCATCGAGCTCCACCGGCAAGTGCAAGAAGACAAAGGCAGCTCCACCAGAGACAAAGAAGGCTTCCGCCAAGGAGGACGGCACTGGTGGTACCTTCACCATCAGTGCCACGCTCGACCCTAAATAGGAAAGCGCGCTCGTTGCTTTCCTGCGGGCGAATGTCGACGTGTTTGCATGGCAACCGTCTGACATCCCCGGTGTTCCCAGGAAAGTAATCGAGCACCATCTTGCCGTTTGTCCTCATGCGCGGCCCGTCAAGCAGAAAGTCGGGAAACAAGCAGTGGAGCGCCAAGAATTCATTGCAGAAGAGATCAAGAAACTGGAAGCAGCAGGCCTTGTCAGAGGAGTGCTCCATCCTACGTGGTTGGCCAATCCTGTAGTCGTGCGCAAGGCAAACGGGAAATGGAGGCTTTGTATTGACTTTACTGATGTTAATAAAGCTTGTCCCAAAGACCCATTTCCCTTGCCGCGCATTGACCAGATTGTTGACTCCACGGCCGGATGTGACTTGCTTTCATTTCTTGATGCATACTCAGGATACCATCAGATCTTCATGGCAGAAGAGGATGAGGAGAAGACCGCATTCATCACTCCATGTGGCACATACTGTTCCGTACGGATGCCTTTCGGATTAAAGAATGCTGGTTCAACATTTGCAAGAGTAGTCCATGACGCTTTTGAGCCACAGATACACAGAAATGTAGAAGCCTACATGGATGACATAGTGGTCAAGAGCAAGGACAGAGCAACACTGATTCGGGATTTAGACGAGACCTTTGCAAATCTGCGCAAGATCAACCTCAAGCTTAACCCCGAGAAGTGTGTGTTTGGAGTCCCCTCCGGCAAGCTTCTCGGGTTCTTCGTGTCTCAGTGGGGAATTGAAGCCAACCCCGACAAGATCAAGGCCATTGAGCAGATTGAAGCACCAAAGCGCGTCAAGGATGTACGAAGGCTTGCCGGTTGCGTGGCTGCTCTCAGCAGGTTTATCTCTAAGTCTGCTGAGCGTGCCCTGCCATTTTTCAAAATATTGAAAAAGGCAGGTCCAATGAAATGGACTCCGGAAGCGGAGGCTGCGCTGCAGGACCTGAAGAGGTACCTGTCCTCCACTCCAATACTTGTCGCACCTAAGCCACAAGAGAAGTTGCTGCTGTATATAGCGGCAACCAATCAAGTGGTTAGTGCTGCGTTAGTAGCGGAGAGGGCGGCGGATGATGAGCCGGCGATCGTGACAGATGCATCCAGCCAAGCAGGGGGCTTCGCCGACAAGCTCTGGTCTCGACAAGGGTGGATCCGCGCAGGCGCATGAGGAGGTGCAGAAGAAAATGGTGCAGAGCCCAGTTTACTTTGTCAGTTCCCTTCTGCAGGGGGCTAGGTCAAGGTACTCTGGTGTACAGAAATTGCTTTTCGGCCTTCTCATGGCCTCGAGAAAGTTGCGCCAGTACTTCCAAGCACATGAGATCACAGTTGTCACTCGCTTTCCGCTGAAGAGGATACTGCAGAATCCAGAAGCAACGGGCAGGATTGTCGAGTGGGCACTGGAACTGTCAAGCTTTTGGCCTCAAGTTTGAGAGCACCTCAACTATCCAGAGCCGGGCATTGGCAGAATGCATAGCAGAGTGGACGCCAACACCAGATGAAGAAATTCCTGAAACGAGCATCCCCGTCAAGGAGGCGAGCAAAGAGTGGTTGATGTACTTTGATGGTGCCTTTTCGCTGCAAGGCGCCGGTGCGGGCGTGCTGCTTGTCGCGCCCACCGGAGAGCACCTCAAGTACGTAGTCCAGATGTACTTTCCCAAGAAGCAAGCAATGAACAATACTGCAGAGTATGAAGGTTTGCTTGCCGGTCTCAGGATCGCGGCAGACCTTGGGATCAAGAAGCTCATTGTCAGGGGTGACTCGCAGCTTGTCGTCCGCCAAGTGAACAAAAGCTATCAGAGCCCGTTGATGGAAGCTTACGTTGATGAGGTGAGGAAGTTAGAAGAGCATTTTGACGGCCTGCAGATGAAACATGTTCCGAAAGCTCAGAATGACATTGCTGACGGCCTGTCAAAGTGCGCCGCACTTAAGTTACCTGTGGAACCAGGGATCTTTGTGCTCAAGCTGACTCAACCATCCGTAACACCATCAACTGGACAGAGCAAGAAGAGGAAGTTGATTTCTGGTGACTACTTTCCGGCAGAGCTCCCCGAAGCCGCCGCCAAGAAGGTCCCCAAGATCAACACCAAAGGTGCTGAGGAGCAGTCTGCTCCGGCAAGCCATAGGGTTTGTTCCGTTGAAGCAGACGCTCCCGACAAGTTTTGCTCCGGCAAGCTTGCCGGGGAACGTCAAGCTCCGGCTGAACCACAGGTTCTTGCCGTAGAAGCGGATGTTCCCGCAGCAGCATATGTGCTTTTAGTCCTTGTTGTCGAGCCGCAAGCTCCAGCATGGGCACAACAGATTGTCCGTTTCCTTCAGACAGGAGAACTTCCTGAAGAGCAAGAAGAAGCGAAAAGAGTAGCCCGGCAGTCAAGTATGTACCAGTTTGTCAACAACACACTGTACAAAAGAAGACTCAACGGTGTGAAATTGAAGTGCATTTCCCGGGAAGACGGACAAGAGCTGTTGGCGGAGATACATGGAGGCATATGTGGTCACCACATTGGCGCAGGAACACTTGCCGGCAAGGCGTTCCAGCAAGGTTTCTTTTGGCCGACAGCCCTCCAGGATGCAACTGCACAAGTAACCAAGTGTGAAGCGTTCCAGTTCCATTCCAAGCAGATACATCAGCCAGCTCAAGCTCTCCAGATGATCCCTTTATCCTGGCCATTTTCGGTCTGGGGGCTCGACATCCTCGGCCCCTTTCCCCGAGCTGTCGGGGGCTTTGAGTACTTGTACGTTGCAATCAACAAGTTCACAAAGTGGCCGGAAGTGGAAGCAATGAGGAAGGTGACAACACAATCAGCAGTCAAGTTCTTCAGGTCGATTGTTTGCCGTTTCGGAGTCCCTAACAGGATCATCACCGAGAACGGCACACTATTCACGAGCCGCACCTTCATGCAGTACGTCCAAGATATTGGTGCCAAGGTCTGCTTCGCTTCTGTTGCTCACCCGAAAAGCAACGGTCAAGCGGAGAGGGCAAATGTTGAAGTGCTGCGCGGGCTCAAGACCAGGACTTTCGACAGGCTGCACAAGTGCGGAAAGAACTGGATCGAGGAGCTGCCGGTGGTTCTTTGGTCGATCAGGACGACGCCAAATCGAGCCACTGGCCAGACACCTTTTGCTCTAGTCTATGGAGCAGAGGCAGTTCTCCCCACGGAACTCGTATACGGGTCGCCTCGAGTGCTCACTTATGATGAGCTTGATCAAGAGCAGCTGCGACAAGACGACGCGCTGCTCCTTGAGGAAGACCGTCTTCAGGCTGCTGTACGAGCTGCTCGATACCAGCAAGCTTTGCGCCGCTACCATAGCCGCAAAGTTAATGCCAGAAGCTTCGAGGAAGGCGACCTTGTTCTTCGGCGCGTTCAGTCCACCAAGAATTCCAACAAGTTGACGCCAAAGTGGGAAGGCCCTTACCGGGTGAAACGAGTCACTAGGCCTGGCGCTGTCCGCCTTGAGACCGAAGATGGCTTTCCGGTGAGCAACTCCTGGAACATTGAGCATCTTCGTAAGTTTTACCCGTAAGGCGCACTTGCCGGAACCTGTTCCGGCAACCACCTTTTGTACAAGCCTTGCCGCTGTTGCATGTAACCCTTTGTACAAAGCCGGCCGCAGACCCCGTGCATAAATAAAGCTAGTATGCTCTGTACATCCTGTCAATTTCATGCTTTCTATTTTTTGCATGTATTATCTGACACTTTGTGCAGCACCTACCCCCGGTAAGCAATAACGAGCCGTAAGGTTCCATATCTTTATTTTCTCTTCTTTCTATTTCTCAAAGAAAGGGAAGGTTCCCTCGCCCACAAGTTTGCCGGAGGGGAAGGAGAAGATAATGGTGTGGACCAGGCATCGTTCAAGAAAATTTTGCCTTACCGGGAAGCAAACGACAGAAAAGCTAAGTTGCCAAAGTTTGAGCAATCAGTTTAAATTTTTTTTTGAGTTATCTTCCTTGAACGACCGTGCTTTGTATGGAAAACCTATGCGCGGGGGAACCAACTCATAGCTAGTTGCGCCCTTACTTTGTTTCGAGTCCGCTCAACAATTTAAGTGTGTTGCGACTAGTTGCGACAAGGTTTCTTGTCGGTAGCGGCACCGCCAGCAGGCTGCTCTCGTTCCGCACTCAGCGCTCGCGGCTAAGGTGCCTACGCCAGCAAGTTTCCTAAAAGCGTAGGGCAAAAACATAAAAAGGAAGGAATCAGGTAAAGGAAATAACATAGCAGTCGATACCCAAAATAAAGTTATATTACAAGATAACTTGTCGCGGCTCTAATAGATTGTTCCCGTAACATGACTAGCAACGACAAGCAAAAGAAGAAACGGGCGGCCTAATCTACGCGGCCACCATCAACCCTCTTGACCTCATTCACCTTGTCCACAATGGGTGCGACAGGGGCCTTGAGCGCTTCCAGATCAGCATCTGCCGACAGCTTCTTGAGGACGTTGGTGAGGTTGAGGCCTGGGTTGCGGAAGGCCACCTTCACCAACACCTTCTCCAGAACTCTTACGCAGATCGTGCGCGACTCATCGGCCAGCTGCTTTGGGATCTTCTCTCGGAGTTGCCGGAGGGCCGTCGCCACGCCTTTGAAGAACAGAGTGAGCTTGGCGCTGGGCTGGAGGTTCTCGTCGGAGGAGTACCCGAGATCCTCCACCCCTAGCTGCACCAGCTCCCCGTCAATGACTGCAGCGATGTTCACGAGGCCCTCTGTCCAGAGCTCCACCGTCTCCCTAAAGGTGTTCAGGGTTTCGGCGGCCCTCGTTAGCAGCGCTTCGTTGGTCTTGATCTCCTATTTCAGGGCCACCTCCTGCTCCTTGGCGCTGTCCAGCGTTTGGGTCAATGTGGCCAGCTTCAGCTCAAGATCAGCATTGGAGTCTTTGGCGGCGCTCAGCTCCTTGACCTTCTCGACAAGACAACCCTGCAGCTCGCCGTGAGCGTGGGCGTCCTTTTGGCGCTCACGCTTGAGCGCGGCAAGCTCTTCGACGCTCGCCTTGAGATCGGCCTCCAACTGCGCCACCTTTGTTTCCAGCTCCTTCTTGGCGGCCTCGGCAGCTGCGGCCGCGTCCTTTGCTTCCTTGAGAGCCCCGCCAAACATTTGCTCACGCGTGGCAAGATCCTCCTCGTGGCTATCAAGGTTAACCTTCCGCTGCGACAGCTCGCCTTCCCGCGCAAACAGCTCCTCAGCGGCAAGCCGCTGCAGCTCTTCGGCTTCAGCTTTCTCGAGGAGGAAGGCTTTCCGTGCCTCTGCGAGTTCCTCCCGCTCCTTTGCGATGGACCGGAGAGCTTCCTGATTGCGCTCCCGGAGCTCCTCTGCGCGCTTCTCAATGTCTGCTCCCGCCTGCACGACAAGCGCATCTCGGGATTCCACCTTGGCTTGTCGGGCGCGGTAGAGCGACACCAGCTTCCGGAGTAGCTGCTCCTCCTCAGACTCACCGCTGCTGCTGCTCGGCGCGTCAACCAGCGTCAGCCCAGCAGAGGCGAGCACTTCTCCATCTAAGGTCTCTCCTTCAACCGGCGCCCTGGAGCTTGAAGCCCAGGGGAGCTTGATGAAGACACCATCGCCGGCCTTCAAGTAGGCGCTGGGCTGGGGCTCTTCGGAGCCTGGCGCTGCATCAGCGGTGGAGGGATCGGCGGTTGGCGTAGCGCCTTGCGCTCCTGCGGCCTCAGGGTCGTCAGTGCGATCGCCGGACCCCTCGCCAGCTCCTACCCCAGCGGCTTTGGCGGCCTCTTCGCCGGCGGGATCATCAGCGCCAGCCTCTTCTTCGGTGGCGGCGGCATCGTCAGGGTTGCCGCGCGCGTTCTCCTCGCCGGTGGCCTCGGTCTCCATCGGCTCCATGGAAGGTGGATCTGAAGGCCGGAAGAGGAAGAGAAGTCAAGCAAATATTCAGAAAGAAAATCAGAAGAAGAAGAACCCAAGGGGAGTTTCAAGCAACGGGATTACCTGTACTGGGATCCACAGTCATGGGCTCCACCACCGGGGGGTCGCTGGTGCTGCCCCTTGCCGGAGACTCCTCCCTTGCCGGAGTTTTCTCCCTTGCCGGAGAACGCTCCCTTGCGGGGGAATCCTCCCTTGGCGGTGTAGTTGAAGCAGATGGCACGTCGGAGACAGTTTCCGAGCGCGCCTGGTGAAGCTGTTCTGCTCCTACACAAATAAACCAAGAATCAGATATCAGCAAAGGAAGAACACCCATGCGCGCCCAACAGCGAGAAGTAAAACCATGTACTTACGCTGGGGGCTGCGCTAGGGGCTGCTTCGGGGAGTAGTTGTCGGGTCCGACAAGGTGGTCTCGCACGCGCCCCCTGCTGTCGCGGTGGGCTCGTCCTCGATGACAATCACCGGAGCCTTGGCTCTCTTCGCCGCTCTCTGGGCCAGAGTCCTGAAAAGGAACAAGGTTCAGAGTAAAGCAGATCAGATACAAGACAAAAACAGCAAAAATTGAAGAACGACAAGTACAACAAAGATTCTTACTCTTCTTCATCGTCGGAGCTGAGCGCGGAGAGGTCGAAGTCCGGCCCACCTTTGGTGCGACAAGGCGGAGGAGTAGGATCCCTTGGCCGCTTGGCGGGGGCAGTGGCGGTGGTCCAGGAAGACCCCGCTCCAGTTGCCGCAGCGGTGCCAGGCGCTCCCGCGGCAACAGTGCTTGTCGCGGTGGAGCGTGTCGCGCGGCGCAACGGCTGCTGACTCGTCTGCCGCCCTGCTACCTCCCCGGCCCTGCGGAGACGCCTTCTTGGTGGAGCTGGAGGCTGCGCTGGGGGCTCCGCCTGCGCCAAGCGGCCTGGAGATGGCGGGCCGCTTGCACCCTCGGCGGGCTCGCTCGACTCGGCGTCAGGCGCGACAAGCTCTTCCTCGCCGTCAAGCCATTCTCGCTCGGCAAGGCTTGCCGCCTCTGCTGCCTCTGCCTCCTCCATGGTGAACCCAAACTCGCCCACGGCTGCGGCTGCCGCCGCCTGTTCCGCCCTGGTGGCGATGCGCTGCATCTCCTCCTCAGTGGTGTGGCGGGTAAGGCTCCTCTGTTCGTCGGCATGGACAGCCACCTCCACCAGGCCGTCGAAGAACTGCTGCACAACGTCGTCCGCGGGCTCTTTCCAAGTTGGGACAAGACCATGCGAGTCGCACAGCGGCATCATTGCGCGGATGCGGTCGAGCGAAGATTTGTTGCACAGCGGAACGACACCTGCTGGCAACCTAAACCATTCGGGATGCTGAGGATCATGCTTGAACAACTCCTTGAGCATCGCGTCCAATTCCATGACGGTGAAGTTGAAGTTGAGGCCCGGGCGCAGCCTCATGATGTCCGCTGGACCCCCGAATTCCCAGGCGGGTCTCCTCCTCTCTTGCAGGGGGGCGATGCGGCGGCGAAGAAAATCCGCGCCTACGGCACCTACAGTAAGCCCGGCAAGCCTGAGGCGCAATATCCGGGTGGTGGCGATCTTCAGCTTGTCGTCTTTCGCGACCAAGCTGCTCCAATCGCCGCCGCGCACTACTGGGACTTGGCGCTGGGCGGTGAACGGCTGCGGGTTCTCCTCGACGATCCAGCACCATTCTGCTCTCCACTCCTCCCATTTGCTGCGGAGCTCCCCCTCCAGATACGCCTCCTTCTTGCCGGATCTCGAGATCCAGGCGATCCCGCTGGATAAAGGCTCTCCTCTCTCGACCCGGGGCATGAAGTAGTGGCGGAAAAGGGCTACATTTGGGTGGACTCCGACAAAGTTTTCGCAGAGATGTGCGAAAACTGCCTTGGTCAGAACGGCATTGGGGGTGAAGTCAAGGAGGTGGAACCCGTAGGTATTCATGATGTCGCAGAAGAACTCGGAGAAGGGCGGGCAGAGCCCGCAGTAGAAGAACAGTACGAAGAAGGGGTATCCGCTTGGAGCCCGTTTCGAAGCGGCGGCGGAGAGTACCTTCGTGCGCGGATGCGCACACGTCTCCGTCGACCAGAAGAGGTAGTACCACTCCCTCAGCTCCGCCGCGGCGAGCTCAGGGGGGAAAGTTGCCCGCTCCTTTCGCAGCGCCTCGAGCCGCAGCGCCTCAGCCGACTTCACGCCCTTCCCGGCTTTCGGATCCATGGCGAAGGTGGTGGGGGAGATCGACGGCGTTGGTGGCGACGGCGGCGATGGGGGGCAGAGCGCTGCTCTCTTTCGACTTTGAAAGCGGAGGGGAGCGGCGGAGATTTCTGAGATGGGAACAGCGACTGGCGAGATGGGGGAACTGCCCCTATTTCCCCTGCTTATAAAGAGGAGGAGGCGAACGTTACGCTTTTTCTGAATAAAGAACCACCCACGATCTCTCCCACGACGCCGCATTCGACGCGTGCCGTTAAGGGAGGGCGCGGTGGATACGGGGTCAGATACGGCGTAACCCAGGCCGCGCGTGCCCATGCCCTGTTTTGGGCCTGGCCCAACAGCGCTCGGCACCGTGTGTGGCCCAGGCCCGGGGGCTCCTGTCGGTGTACTAGAGTAGGGGTACCCTTGTATCCCGAACTTGTGCACGGGCAGTCGCAGCACCCCGCGGCAAGGCTTGCTGGGTGACCGCCAAGGTCCTCCGTGGTTCCTTTGGAGCCATTCAAGAACAAAGTGTTTAACCCGAGAAGACAAGGCCCCGGCAAGAGGAGCTTGCCGGGAAGGTCAAGGCCCCTGCAAGAGGAGCTTGCCGGGAAGGTCAAGGCCCCGGCAAGAGGAGCTTGCCGGGAAGGCCAACCAAAGCATTTTCAAGGAACTTGCCGCGACGCGCCTCGCATCCCGTCAAGGCCCGGTGAGCGACAAGCTTCTGGACACGACAAGACAACGACCGCGGCAAGCCACCACTTTGCACCCGCGCTCCAGCACATCCACCAACGTGTCGCCCTGGGGCCTTTCCAGGCGCGCGTGGCAGGAAGCTGTGCAGCTAGCGGTGCGAGGTGGCAAGCGGAGATGACAAGATGGCCATCGTGGCAAGCGGTGGCGCTCCTAACGGTCACTTTTCTGCACTGTTTGGGCGACACAGACGGGCATTTAATGCCTTTGTCCCCTGCCGTCAGGGTTAGGTAGAATGCACTGTACAAGTAGGTGTACCAACCGCACCTCTTTTCCATTTTTACCCTTGCATGCGTTGCCACCTGTCGGTGACCCCTTGAGCATATAAAAGGAGGCACATGCGCAACGTAGAGGGGGGTTGGAAACCAGAAAGCACTCACGCTCGGTCTTGTTAGTAGTTGAGGTGTACTGTAGCTCTCGGCGCTCCCGAGAAAGAACACAATACAATCCGACAAGCAGCAGTAGGAGTATTATCTCTCCGAAGAGCTCCGAAGCTGGGTAAAACCTCTCGCGTGCTTCACCTCGATCCGCTCTTCGTGCGGCCTCCGCCCCCCGCCGGACCGAAAAGGGGCCCTGCCCCATAGGTGTTCGTTCCCACGACAGCCACAGGCTACCATATGTAGCTTCATATTCTGCAAGTTCTTGTCCCCTGATGTCCCGTTCTTCCAGCCAGAACTTTCTCCTCGAGCTGGTGTGCCAAGGCAACCATAGCTCTTCTTCCGTAACTAATATGTCTCGTCTCAAACTGGCGATGTTGCTTCCCTACGTGATCAGCGCCGGCCGGCCGTACATGGCAAGAGATGCAAAGTAGGATGCCGAGAAGAGTGGATCAATAGGGAAGTGAGACGGGAGTCCCTGATGGGAGCAGGGCGTCCAATCGTGGACGAAGGACCAACACCGGGCCAGATGTAGGAGATGGAGCAAAGCACAATCTGCATGATCCACAGGAGGCCATGGGAGGTAGACGTACGGTAGATTTTTTTGTAATTAATCTGGTGCTTGCTAGATTGGAGTGGTGACGATGATTGGATGTGTTTTTGTTTTCTTTTCCACGAAGAAAGGCGTCGTGTTGGTAGGAGATCGGAAGTTTACCTCCGACAACATTGATCGATAAGATAGGGGACGTGGCCTTTTTCCTTTTTCAGATTTTTTTTTACTTTTCACAGATCGGATGGATACAATTTTCTTCATACGCGAGGATGGGCTTGTGCATAGGCCGGCAGGATTAGGGAGACGTTTTTTCTCCTAAAAGTGATGCACGTGGGATAATAACCTAGGACTCCTAAGATACCTCATCCGATGGCTGTAGATAATTAATCTGGAGATCGAACGGACAATTTGTTGAGTTGTTTAGGATTACCGTGGAGTCTCGTATGGTGCCTCCAATTAATAAATATAAGATTCCTTTTCTTGCCTTCCTGAGGGATAAAATCAAAAGGCATAGCTAGCCATCTCCTAAATTCATGTGAATTGGTGGAGTTGATAATTATACCTAATCCAAGCTCTGGCAATTATATTGGCCATAATTAAATAAGAAAAATTGCCTTTTTCCTATTTAATACCAATATTGCATTTCTGCCATTATCTAAAGGAACTACTATTTTCATAGTTGGGAAAATTCCCACATAAAGTGTGGAGCATGTCCTTGTTATATAATCACTAGTTCCATCTTTATCTCATGATCATCAGTTCAAAATTGGGCACATGATCCAATGCAAGTTTCTGCCTTCTCTGAAATTTTACAGAGGAAGTGCTTTATTCCTAATTCCATTTGAGGTGAAAATTGGCAGGGTGTTTAATATTGGTAAATAATTCATGTATACCAAAGATGAGCTCAATCCAATCATCCTAGCTCCCTGTGCAATTTTTCAAAGTTTTTGTCCAGATTGTCACTTTGTGAAGGAAGTGCCATCATAGTGTTTCCAAATGGGATGAAACTTTTCCATCCTCTTAAGTATCCCAAATCATTAGCCTTCACCCAAATTCAGATCATTTCATTGAGTTATGTGATCCCAGGAGCAATTCTTGTTTTCTGTCCAAATTTTCAGTTTGTGAAGCAAGTATATTTTATCTTGCTCCATTATGGCTGAAAATAATTCCAAGCCTTCTCCTATCCATATAACCCACCTAACCAAGAGTTTGGCTAATTTTATTTAGCCAATATTTTCCTAGACTTTTCCCAAGTTTCTGGTCCAAAGTGATGCTTGTGAAGAAAGTACCAATTTCGTAAGTCCATTTGGTGTTATATTTTTACAGCATCTACTTATGACCAAATCATTAGGATTTGCCAAGTTATAACTAAATCCAACACTCCTAGTGAGTGCTTCATCATCATTTGATTTCCGGACACATTTTAGCAGTTGTTAAGCAACTATGCTAAATAATTGTCCTAATGCCCTCAAAACTCCCACGACCGTAGTCCTTGCTACCCTAAGCCTACCAGACATCAATTCTACCATTTCACCTCTCTGGTTTTACCTCTGGGATGTTGCCAAGTTTGCAGTAGTAACCTTGTGGGGCTTGGTTTACTCAGCTCACTTTATCTCTGCCCAAGTATTTACCGTAGTAATAATCCATCGTCGAAGGACTACGCGGTAGACATGGTTTAACCTCAATAAAAAAACCTAGAGTGCAGCCAGCCAAAACGGTGGTCTAGCCACTGTTCTCGTCAGCAGCGCTGCTCCGACCGTCCCTCACCTTGCCATTAATGTCCAGCAGCTCCCCCTCGTCGTCGCCGTTCGCCTGGACCCCGCTCCCCCTCCGTTTTCTTCTCCGACGAGCCGTGCCAAGGGTCGAGCAATGCGCCCGTGGCCATCATCTTCTTCCTCTCTTCTGTTTTCTTCCCCCTCTCGTCCGTGAGTGCCCCTCGTCTCCGTGAGCCTCTAGCGCTCGTCGTGACCCCCCTCGTCGCGTTCCCACTGCCTCCCGTGAGCCCTGGCCGCGACTGCCGACGACTGCCGCCGTGTGCCACCTCGCCCCTCCCCCTTGAGCTCCCCCGCGGCTATAAGTAGCACGCCCTGAGCCCCCTCGCAGTCAGCAAACCCTCCCGTAGCTCTCCCCCTTGCTCGGAGCCTCTCCATCTCTTCCCCATCTCCATGGCCACCGCCTCGGTCTTCTCTGGTCCCGGCGACTAGGGCCTTCCCTCGCTGTTCTTCCACCACCAGCGCCTTCCCCCAAGGTCCAGCGAGCCGCCCCGTAGCCTCAGTCCCTCATTCCCTCGCCGGAGCCCCTAGCTTACCCGATGCCCGAAGCCTTTCACCACCGTCCGCCATTCTCAAGGTCGCCGTCGCTCCCCTCATTCCTGGAGTCCCTGGAGTGGGGGAACGGATGCGCCTCTCCGCTGTGAGCACGCCGGTGGCCGGCGCCTCACCGGAGGTGGCCCGTGTCGCTGGGGCTCGTCGCTGGAGCGCGGCCATTCTCTGCCCATGTGCGCGTGTCGGGGAGAAGAAGGAGCGGCCAGGAGGAGGCGTTGACCTGGCCAGGCTGGCCAGGCGGGCCCCGCGACCCCACCTGCAGCGACACTGGAGCCCGGCCCCGCCTCTGCCCTTTGACACGGTCATCGCCATGTCATTCAAGTGGAAGCACCCTCCGCGAAGCCATTTCCCTTATTAGAAGGTGTATTTCAGAAAAGACGCGTTCGGTTTAAAACTGCCACGGACCTGTTTGTAGAAGTATTTTTACAGATTAATCCCTCAGTTTTAAACGTCCGTATCTTTTTATCGTAACTCCGATTGAGGTAAATCCAACGCCCATGTCTTCGTCTCGTCGAGCCCGTTCTGTTTCCTTCATTTTTCCTATGGTTTGACACTGTAAATATGACCACTTTGCCCTTGTCCGTAAATAGCCCCCTCCGAAAGAGAACTGTTTCCGGCAAATTTTTCTGCGGTCGTTTCACACTTCTTCCCGGAGTATTTGTCGATCCCCAGGCAAGCCAACCTCTTATCATGAGCCCCAAACTTGCATGTTGACTTTGCTTGCACCTTGTTTGTGTGTAGTTGCAGTTATTTCTTCTCGTTTTTGTCTACAGTTATTTCATTATGGTTATCATGCATACTTGTGTGTTCATGATATATTTTGCCTTGATAATTAGACTGTTGTTACTGATCATGCCATGTCACTAATCTAAATTATTTTCATATCATCATTTTAAAATGCTATGATGATGGTAATGCACCGTGGATATATTAGTACTTGGTATTGTCATGTTCTTTATGCTGTAAGCGTTCACTTGAGAAGTTCGATATGTTATTAAAGCATTTGTATGATGTATGCTCATTGTTACATTCATGTTAAAATGCTGGTATGATGATTGATGATGGAGAAGATAATAATATGACTTAATAAAAATCCTCCGTCATCGATGGGATTGAGTCATAGTGCTGCCAAACCGAACTTTTTCCAAGTGCAACCACATTTGCCGGTATGGGACGGCCTTAATGCGGTCTATTGTCGTGCCTCTGGTCGGTGCCTCCAACTAGGGAAGGTTATGGGGGCGCGCTACCCAGATCAGGTAGGCGGACATAAGCCTTGTGAGCCCGTTGTTAAGTTGAGTTTTGGTACCGGGTCCCAGTGTGGATCGTGGCCACGACGGTGGTCGAGGTGTCTGGAGGTAGACACGGGGCCACCCAGGACTAGCCCAGTGGGGAGTGAGTCGTAGCGGCCGAGAGAGTGTCATGACAGTAGATCAGTTTCGTCGGAATGCCGTTGGTCCACCCGAATGGCAGTGCGAGGCCATGGGTTCCGTAGTGTGGGTACAGTGTACTAACCTCTACAGAGTGTATTTAAACTATCGATAGCCGCATCCTCGGTCATGGGCACAAGTTCATAGTAGGGTACACTATCGAGTCTTGGTCGAAATGGAGGATAAACCTGAAATAATTAAGCTGAGTAATATAGTTGTGATCGCCGTAAGGATCACGGGCCAGCTGTTGGTCGGGTTGTGATCAATGTAAGGATCACAGGCCAGTTATTAGTCGGGTTGTGATCGCCGTAAGGATCACGGGCCAGATGTGGTCGGGTTGTGATCGCCGTAAAGATCACAAGTTTGTCTCTGCTGGTGATCAGGAAATGAGGTGATCACCGTTGGTAAGAGAGTCCGAGGGACTCAGTGCACAAAGTATGGTGGTATTGCATGAGTTATATGTGTGCATTTAAAGAACCATAGTAGAACATGAGTTGGTTGCATACAGTTAACATGCTATGTCTGCATTTGATATGAATGGTAGTTTGTTTTCAGAATAGTCTCACGATGCCATGCCACGCTTTCATTGATATGATGGAGATGATATGTTATGTTTTGATGTTGCCATGTTAGAAATAAATTTGCTATGCCATGTTGTTGCCATGCTAGTGGATGTCATGATTGATTTATGTCTTTCGTTGATATTATGCCATGCTTAGTTTCTGATATGAGCTAGGTTGTTGCATTTTCTTGGTTCCTACTTTGTGTTTTGCTTGTTTGGATGCTATGTATTTGGTTGTCTTGCAAGTACATTCAATGTACTGACCTGGCGTGTCATGCCAGTTTTGTAGGTCATGCTCGCTTGTTCCGTCATGCTAGGCCGTAATCTTGCCAGTCCTGTGAGTTGTGGAGCCCGGCCAGAGTAATATGCTGCCAAGACTTCCACTGCCATTTTAATAGACTTCCACTGCCATGTAAATAGCCTTAGGGCTATGCCAGAAGATTATATTCATCACTGATGTAATCATATACACATGTATTTGATGAATATTCTTGTACCTGGAATGCTATATCATGGACCTGTCATGTATCAGGTGTTATCCTAGGCTGACGTGCGAAGGCCCCCTGCTCCATGCGGATCGGGGTGCCATAGGGCTTGGTATTAGAGCAGCCAGGCTGGCATAGATTATCCTAGCATTATATCACCACTACCATCAACCCGCAATGACCCCAAGGGATTTGACCCATCCCTGGCATCCGGCATGGCCACTGTTAATCAACAGGTGGCGCAGTCGGAACCAACACGTCCTCAACCCGCTATCCCCGCCTAGTTATCCGTGGAACGTGTAGCAATCCTATCCTTTCTGGTCGGCCGCACCGCTTTCCCTTCGCCATTAAGGGAAAGGGGGCACGCCATGCGAGCCTGTCCCACGTAGCTGCCTATAAATGCCCTTTCCGCTAGCCGTATCGCTCGCTCCTCAGTCCGCCATGTCCCTGCAGAGAAGCTTAGCTAGTAGCTCCCCAGCCATGGCTAGCAACTATAAAACTCCCACGTATTACACCCGCACCTATGCCATCAACCACCCTGGCTTTCCACCCCTTCTTACCGAGATGCTCACCAAAGCATTTGGTAGTAAGACTAGCCCCGATTACCTGGTGTTCCAATCGACACCCGTCCCTCACCTTCATCGCTTTGCTGCAAGAGTGCACATCAGCCTAGGCCCTGCAGCAGATGTTCGGCCTTTGGTTTTACAGGGTAGAGCCATGCCTACCTCTGGTTTCGCCATTCAAGCCGCTGCTGTGGAGGCTATCCTACACCTCCGAACCAACTTCCCGCATGTATCAACAAGGCGGGAGTTCTGCTTTTTCCCCACTGTGTCAAATGCAGTAATGCAGCCTTCTTCCGTTAGCCAAGGAGATGATCCTTCAATCGCTCGCCTGGTGCAATACATCACTGCCCAGGGGATGTTGATTTCAATGTTGCTTGCCGAGTTTAGAGCCATGGACAATAATGTGGTACGAGTTGTCAAGGAACCTTACCGTGAGGCTTGTAATTTCGCATCTCAAGCTATTGGCCCAACGCCATCCGAACCAGTGCTATCCTCCCAACCTGTGCTATGGCCCAAGCCAAACAACATCACCCACGACAAGTCTCTTCTCCGGATCCATCAGCAGCATTTTCCTGGAGCAATTACAGCCCCACCGCCCCAACCCATAGAAGTGTCAGACGATGAAGATGGAGATTTGCTCAGTCATCGTCCTCCAGGACAGCCCCAGCAAGGCCAGTCTTCTGCCTGACTTTAGTCACGCAGTCAGCGGTTCCTGCTAGTCGATTGGTCTGTCGGTTCATCCCCGATATGAGGATAGAACCATGTATCCCGAAGTGAGTAGTTTCGTTTAGCGCGTAGCGCGTTCGTGCTCGTTGTATGTTGGTACTGTAGTAACCCATATGATGTGTTATTTGCTTGCTTGCTTTTTTTCGTGTGTTTGTTTTTGCCTATCTCTCCGTCAAACAGAAATGTTTGACAGGGTTGGTGCTATGTCTTGAGGTTGTGTTGGTTTTCCTCGAAGAGGAGAGGGTGATGCAGTAGAGTAGCGTAAGTATTTCCCTCAATTTTTGAGAACCAAGGTATCAATCCAGTAGGAGGCTCCTCAAAAGTCCCACGCACCTACACAAACAAACTGAGAACTCGCAACCAACGCAATAAAGGGGTTGTCAATCCCTTCATGACCACTTGCGAAAGTGAGATCTAATAAAGATAGTAAGATAAGATAAATATATTTTTGGTATTTTATAATATAGATGCAAAAAGTAAAGATGCAAATAAAAGTAGATTGGAAGCAAATATGATAAGAGATAGACCCGGGGCCATAGGTTTCACTAGTGGCTTCTCTCAAGATAGCATAAGTATTACGGTGGGTGAACAAATTATTGTCGAGCAATTGATAGATAAGCGAATAATTATGAGATTATCAAGGCATGATCATGTATATAGGCATCACGTCTGCAACAAGTAGACCGACTCCTGCCTGCATCTACTACTATTACTCCACACATCGACCGACTCCTGCCTGCATCTAGAGTATTAAGTTCATAAGAACGGAGTAACGCATTAAGCAAGATGACATGATGTAGAGGGATAAACTCAAGCAATATGATATAAACCCCATCTTGTTATTCTCGATGGAAACAATAGAATACGTGCCTTGCAACCCTTTCTGTCACTGGGTAAGGACACCGCTAGATTGAACCCAAAGCTAAGCACTTCTCCTATGGCAAGAAAGATCAATCTAGTAGGCCAAACCAAACTGATAATTCGAAGAGACTTGCAAAGATAAATCAATCACACATAAAAGAATTCATAGAAGATTCAAATATTATTCATAGACAAAATTGATCATAAACCCACAATTCATCGGATCTCGACAAACACACCGCAAAAAGAGTTTACATCGAATAGATCTCCACAAGAGACGGGGAGAACATTGTATTGAGATCCAAAAAGAGAGAAGAAGCCATCTAGCTAATAACTATGGACCCTTAGGTCTGTGGTAAACTACTCACAACTCATCGGAGGGGCAAGGATGTTGATGTAGAAGCCCTCCATGGTCGATTTCCCCTCCGGCAGAGTGCCGGCGAAGGCTCCAAGATGAGATCTCGTGGATAAAGAAGGTTACGGTGGTGGAAATTGTGTTTCGTCTGCTCCCTAGATATTTTCGGGGTACGTAGGTATATATAGGAGGAAGAAGTACGTCGGTGGACGCCCGAGGGGCCCACGAGACAGGGGGGCGCCCTATAGGGGTGGCGCGCCCTCCTATCTTGTGGGAGCCTCGGCAGCTTCTTGACTTGCACTCCAAGTCCTCTAGATCACGTTCGTTCCAAAAATCACGCTCCCGAAGGTTTCATTCCATTTGGACTCCGTTTGATATTCATTTTCTTTGAAATACTAAAATAGGCAAAAAAAACAACAATATGGGCTGGGCCTCCGGTTAGTAGGTTAGTCCCAAAAATTATATAAATATGTAAAATAAAGCCCACAAACATCCAAAAGGGGTAATATAATAGCATGGAACAATCAAAAATTATAGATACGTTGGTGACGTATTAGTTGGCAATTTGTGCCAACAAGATTTTAATCAGTAGAACACATACACTAAAAACAACATTGACCCGTTCCGAGTCTCTAATAAAATACGCGCTGGTGTAGGTATATGTATACCAGGATTACATATACCCACTAGCATTAAAACACCCTAGTGAGATTTGTCTGTTCTGTTTTTCTGTTGCATGTTTATTGCATCTGTCTACTTGCTTAGATTTTACTGCATACTGCACGCATACCCGGTTCACCCACGAGTACATTTGAGCAGTACTCGGGGGTTTGCAAAGTCACATATCCCTTTCTATCTGTGCATACCCTGTGTGCCATATTTTCCAAACCCAGAACCTCGAAGAGGCCATTTTCATCTAGTCATTTCTCGGCCCCGATTCTTTTTCATGAACCCAATGGTGTTTCCAGAGAAACACTGCCAGCTTTATTTCTCGCGATCCATTACAACTCCCGGACACAGATTTCAACTCCGATTCTACCTCGACACATACATTTCATGGAGCAATCCGTGAAATTTTTCCCATGCCCTAAACTGATTCCTGAGCTGGCATAGCCACCTCACCTGTATCTGGACCCCTCACCCAGACCATCACTGCCTTGCGTGGCGCCGCAATTCGCCACCACTGCTCCACCGCAGCTCGCGATTACTCCGCCGGTGCGAAGCGACGGAGAACCAAGCATGGCGGAGGACCACCCCATGCCCCATCTTCTTCCACACCTCGAGCCACCAGCCGCGCGTTGTCTCGAGCCCGCTCGTTCCTAATGAATATCACCAGGAGGATCGACGAGCCGATCAGCGTGCCCAGCAGTGCCGCGAGGAACAACCGTAGCACCACCAAGAACACCTCCTCGCCGAAGGAGCTCGGCTCGATCTCGCCCAAACTGAAGAGGTAGTAGAGTGGCATTGTGTTTGTGTGTTGGAACCAAGCCGTGTTGCTATTTTTATAGCCCAACCCCGGTGTACGGTGAACGGAGTCCAGGAAACTCGCTCGTCGCTCGATCACTGGCGTCCAGGAGGCGAATCCGCGAGCAGTGCCGACAAGGTGCTGGCCCGCGACGTGAGTGCTCGCTGCACTGGCGCCGTGCACGCCGCGCACTATGACACTAGGGTCCTTATCGCCCTAGGAGCTAGATGCGTGCAGCACCAAGCCGCACGCGAAGCACCAACACGGGATAAGCAGTTAGCCGGAGGTAGAAGAAGGAGGCTGCAAGTGGTCCCTGGACCCACGTGTCAGCAGGTGAGTCCACTGTTCACTGGGTGCATCTAGCAATTTTTCGAGAGTTTGATCTCGAGTGCCCCAAGCCGTGGATTTAACCGTGTTTGCCCATATCTCTCCCTGGGTGTACCAATTATCGGTGCCCCAACTCGTTCAAATTCAACCAAAGGGTTAAAATTAACCCAGAGGTTTTTCTCCGGAGCGGTTATCTTTTCTTTGTGCTGTAACCCTAGGAATCTCGAGGACGAGATTCTTTTAAGGGGGGAAGGTTTGTAACAGCCCCAAAATTGGGTTATCAATTTTTGTGCTGTTATTTCTTCCTGGCACTCATTTTCAAAATCTTTCTCATGAGTTTTGCTGATGACTCTAAGAATTCTTGTCATTTCCAACCTTTCAAAACTTGCTCAAGTCCTTTTTCAGTGGGCAAGCTTGCATCATCTTAAACCCTCTCAAACCCTAATTCCAAATTTTTGGAATTCAAATATGCCCTTTGTGATTTCAAAGGGGCTATCATTTCCCTTGATCTGTTGATCATCCCATCTGTTCCTAGAGACCCTTCTAGCCTTCTAAACCGATATGCAAAAATATTGCCAAGTCCCATGTAATATTTTTGAATTATGATTTATTCCTTTTCTTGCCTTTCTGAGGGATAAAATCCAAAGGCATAGCTAGCCATCTCCTAAATACATGTGAATTGGTGGAGTTGATAAGTATGCCTAATCCAAGCTCTGTCAATTATATTGGCCATAATTAAATAAGCAAAATTGCCTTTTTCCTATTTAATACCAATATTGCATTTCTGCCATTTTCTAAAGGAAGTACTATTTTCATATTAGGGAAAATTCCCACATAAATTGTGGAGCTTGTCCTTGTTATATAATCACTAGTTCCATCTTTATCTCATGATCATCAGCTCAAAAATTGGGCACATGATCCAATGCAAGTTTTTGCCTTCTCTGAAATTTTGCAAAGGAAGTGCTTTATTCCTAATTCAATTTGAGCTGCAAATTGGCAGGGTGTTTAATATTGATAAATCACCCATGGATACCAAAGAGGAGCTCAATCCAATCATCCTAGCTCCCTGTGCAATTTTTCAAAGTTTCTGACCAGATTGTCACTTTGTGAAGGAAGTACCTTCATAGGGCTTCCAAATGGGATGAAACTTTTCCTTCCTATTAAGTATCCCAAATAATTAGTCTTCACCCAAATTCAGCTCATTTCATTGAGTTATGTGAGCATAGGAGCAATTCTTGTTTTCTGTCCAAATTTTCAGTTTGTGAAGCAAGTATATTTTATGTTGCTCCATTATGGCTGAAAATAATTCCAAGCCTTCTCCTATCCATATAACACACCTACACAAGAGTTTGGCTAATTGTATTTAGCCAATATTTCCTAGAATTTTCCCAAGTTTCTAGTCCAAAGTGATGCTTGTGAAGAAAGTACCAATTTGGTAAGTCCATTTGGTGTTATATTTTACAGCATCTACTTATGACCAAATCATTAGGATTTGCCAAGTTATAGATAAATCCAACACTCCTAGTGAGTGCTTCATCATCATTTGATTTCTGGACACATTTTAGCAGTTGTTAAGCAACTATGCTAAATAATTGTCCTAATGCCCTCAAAACTCCCAGGACCGTAGTCCTTTCTACCCTAAGCCTACCACACATCAATTCTACCATTACAACTGTCTGGTTTTACCACTGGGATGTTGCCAAGTTTGCAGCAGTAACCTTGTGGAGATTGGTTTACTCAGCTCACTTTGTCTCTGCCCAAGTATTTACCATAGTAACAATCCATCGTCGAAGGACTACGCGGTAGACATGGTTTAACCTTAGTAAACCCCCAGAGTGCGCTATGCTAGTGGTGACCACGAGTGCAGCAAGCCAAGACGGTGGTCTAGCCACTATTCTCGTCGGCAGCGCTGCTCCAACCGTCCCTGACCTCACCATTAATGTCCAGTAGCTCCCCCTCATCGATGTTGTTCGCCTGGACCCCGCTTCCCCTCCGTTTTCTTCTCCGATGAGCCGTGCCAAGGGTCGAGCAGTGCGCCCGTGGCCATCGTCTTCTATCTCTCTTCTGTTTTCTTCCCCCTCTCGTACGCAAGTGCCCCTTGTCTCCGTGAGCCTCTGGCGCTTGTCGTGACCCCCTCGTCACCTTCCCACTGCCTCCCGTGAGCCCTGGCCGCGACTGCTGACGACTGCGCGGTCGCCGACAGGTGGACACGTCGCCCGCCGTGTGCCACCTCGCCCCTCCCCCTCGAGCTCCCACGCGGCTATAAGTAGATAGCCCCGAGCCCCCTCGCAGTCAGCAAACCCTCCCGCAGCTCTCCACCTCACTCGGAGCCTCTCCATCTCTTCCCCATCGCCATGGCCGCCGCCTCGGTCTTCTCTGGTCCCGGCGACCAGGGCCTCCCCTCGCTGTTCTTCCACCACCAGCACCTCCCCCAAGGTCCGGTGAGCCGCCCCGTAACCTCAGCCCCCACATTCCCTCGCCGGAGCCCCTAGCTTGCCCGATGCCCGAAGCCTTTCACCATCGTTCGCCATTCTCAAGGTCGCCGTCGCTCCCCTTGTTCCTGGAGTCCGTGGAGTGGGGGAACGGATGCGCCTCTCCGCTGTGAGCACGCCGGTGGCCGGAGCCTCGCCAGAGGTGGCCCGTGTCGCCGGGGCTCGTCGCTGGAGCGCGGCCGTTCTCTGCCCATGTGCGCGCATCGGGGAGAAGAAGGAGCGGCCAGGAGGAGGCATTGACCTGGCCAGGCTGGCCAGGCGGGCCCCGCGACCCCACCTGTCAGCGACACTGGAGCCCGGCCCCGCCTCTGCCCTTTGACCCGGTCGTCGCCACGTCATTCAAGTGGAAGTGCCCTCCGCGAAGCCGTTTCCCTGATTCGAAGGCGTATTTCAGAAAAGACGCGTTCGGTTTAAAACTACCAGGGACCTGTTTGTAGAACTATTTTTACAAATTAATCCTTGAGTTTTAAACGTCCGTATCTTTTTACCCGTAACTCCGATTGAGGTAAATCCAACGCCCACGTCTTCGTCTCGTCGATCCCATTCCGTTTCCATCATTTTCACTATGGTTTGACACTGTGAAAATGACCGTTTTGCCCTTGTCCGTAAACAGCCCCCTCCGAGAGAGAACTATTTCCGGCAAATTTTTCCGTAGTTGTTTCACACTTCTTCCCAGAGTATTTGTCGATCCCCAGGCAAGAAAACCTCTTATCATGAGCCCCGAACTTGCATGTTGACTTTGCTTGCACCTTGTGTGTGTAGTTGCAGCTATTTCTTCTCGTTTTCGTCTGCAGTTATTTCATTATGCTTATCATGCATGCTTGTGTGTTCATGACATATTTTGCCATGATAATTAGACTGTTGTTACTGATGATGCCATGTCACTACTCTAAATTATTTTCATATCGTCATTTTAAAATGCTATGATGATGGTAATGCACCATGGACATATTAGTACTTGGTATTGTCATGTTCTTTATGCTACAAGCGTTCACTTGAGAAGTTCGATATGTTATTAAAGCATTTGTATGATGTATGCTCATTGTTGCATTCATGTTAAAATGCTGGTATGATGATTGATGATGGAGAAGATAATAATATGACTTAACAATAAAACCCCTCCGTCATCGATAGGATCGAGTCATAGTGCCGCCAAACCAAACTTTTTCCAAGTGCAACCACATTTGCCGGTATGGGACGGCCTTAATGCGGTCTATTGTCGTGCCTCTGGTCGGTGCCTCCAACTAGGGAAGGTTATGGGCGCGCGCTACCCTGATCAGGTAGGCGGACATAAGCCTTGTGAGATCGTTGTTAAGTTGAGTTTTGGTACCAGGTCCTAGTGTGGATCGTGGCGGTCAAGCTGTCTAGAGGTAGACATGGGGCCACCAAGGACTAGCCCAGTAGGGAGTGAGTCGGAGTGGTCGGGAGAGTGTCATTATAGTAGATCGGTTTTGTCGGAATGTCGTTGGTCCACCCGAATGGGAGTGCGAGGCCATCGGTTCCGTAGTGTGGGTACAGTGTACTAACCTCTGCAGAGTGTATTTAAGCTATCGATAGCCCCATCCTCGGTCATGGGCACAAGTTCGTAGTAGGGTACACTATCGAGTCTTGGTCGAAATGGAGGATAAACCTGAAATAATTAAGCTGAGTAATATAGTTGTGATCGCCGTAAGGATCACGGGCCAGTTGCTGGTCGGGTTGTGATCGTCGTAAGGATCACAGGCCAGTTATTGGTCGGGTTGTGATCGCCGTAAGGATCACGGGCCAGATGTGGTTGGGTTGTGATCGCCGTAAGGATCACAAGTTTGCCTCTGTTGCTGATCAGGAAATGAGGTGATCACGGTTGGTAAGAGAGTCCGAGGGACTCAGTGCACAAAGTTTGGTGGTATTGCATGAATTATATGTGTGCATTTAAAGAACCATGGTAGAACATGAGTTGGTTGCATACAGTTAACATGCTATGTCTGCATTTGATATGAATGGTAGTTTGTTTTCAGAATAGTCTCATGATGCCATGCCACGCTTTGATTGGTATGATGGATATGATATGCTATGTTTTGATGTTGCCATGTTAGAAATAAATTTGTGATGCCACGTTGTTGCCATGCTAGTGGATGTCATGATTGATTTATGTCTTTGGTTGATATTATGGCATGCTTAGTTTCTGATATGAGCTAGGTTGTTGCATTCGCTTGGTTCCTGCTTTGTCTTCTGCTTGTTTGGATGCTATGTATTTGGTTGTCTTGCTAGTACATTCAATGTACTGACCTAGCATGTCATGCCAGTTTTGTAGGTCATGCTCACTTGTTCCGTCATGCTAGGACGTAATCTTTCTAGTCCTGCGAGTTGTGGAGCCCAGCCCCAGTAATATGCTACCAAGACTTCCGCCGCCATTTTAATAGACTTTCGTTGCCATGTAAATAGCCTTAGGGCTATGCCAGAAGATTATATTCATCACTATTGTAATCATATACACATGTATTTGATGAATATTCTTGTACCTGGAATGCTGTATCATGGACCTGTCGTGCGTCAGGTGTTATCCTGGGCTGACGTGCGAAGGCCCCCTGCTCCATGCGGATCGGGGTGCCACAAGTTTGTAACTATTTTAGATTAGAATATACCACTCCTACGGTGCTAGTAGTAGAGAAGAGTCCTACTCTACTACTCTACTCAAGCAAGTTAGGGCATAGTACTGTAGTACGTACTGTAGGGAGTACCAGCACTACAAAAAAAATACACTTCCGTGATGATACGTGTTTGTCACAGTAGGTCGCATTTTTTGTCATGCATTTACATCCATGACAAATTTATGACAGAATCAAGATAGTCATACCTGTGCTGTCGTAGAAGAGTTCCATGACATTACCAAAATTATCATCACGGAAGTGTCCACTTCCATGACGATAAATCGCGTGTCACGGGAGTGCTTTCGTCAAGGGTGACCGACACGTGGCATCCACCGTAACGGAACGCCGTTAAGCTATCGGGTCGGGTTTTGGATCCGATAACCCGTTAACAGCCCCGACCAATGGGGATTTTCCACGTGTAAAATCATCATTGGCTAGAGGAAACACGTGTCTGCTCATCGTAGGGACATATGCCATCCACTCATTGGACGGAAGGCACCTATGATACGTCGACACGTGGCACGGCCCAACAGAGGCCCATTCTTGTGAAAAGGCCGGCCCGTTTGACTTGGTCAAAATGTGGCGGGCCGGCCCATGGAAAGCCTGTTAACGGCCTGTTCGCATATAGCCCATTTACAGCCCGCTAACCCAAGGCCCATTACGCCTATCCGAATTAGGCCCAGTAGCGTCATCTGGACCACCCAATATGATTCCAGCCCATTTTCACTTCTGTCCCATGTATGGCCCATGACGTCTTTTGGCCCATACGAGGCCCTATGTAACTCTTGGCCTATTAACGGCCCATGGTGAAACTGGCCCGTAATGAACTGTGTATCACTTTACACCCATTAACGGCCCGTGGTGAAACTGGCCCGTAATGAGCAGTGTATCACTTTATACCCATTAACGGCCCGTTATTCCGTAAGGCCGTTTCCAGCCCATGTTATCTTTCGGCCTTCTCGGAGCCCATTTATTCTTGGGCTCATTTCCAGCATTCGTTTACTTACGGCCCGTTACTGTCATTTTTTGCTTGTGGGCCAAATTCAGCCCATGGTTACAGTCGGCCCATTTGTGGTCCGTTAATACGTTGGGCCGTTTTCATAGCGTCATGAAATACGGCCTCTTGATGGCCCGTTATGGTCGGCCCATGAACGGACGATTCCAACTCTAGCCCGTTTACGGCCATAATGCGGCCTGTTATTGGCCCATGTTATCATACTGCCCGTATAAGGCCATTGATGATACGGCCCGTAGAAAGCCCATTGTTTCTACGGCCCTTAGAAGGCCCATTGTTTCTACAGCCCGTAGAAGGCCCACTGTTTCTACGGCCCGTAGGAGGCCCAGTGTCACTATAGTAAATATTAGCCCATGGTTATTGTAGCCTAGTTTTAGAAAATAGGTTATTGCAGCCACTAGCAAACCGCAGAAAAAGAACTGCAATGACTACAAGCAAACAAATAAACAAGACAACAAGGAAACAAATAAGCAAGCAACTTACGCTAGGCTATCACGGCTATCACATATTACATCCACTGGGCATCAAAGTTCGCCACCGGAGCAAATAAACGCGCCGACAAAAGAATATACAAAACTGAGAGCACTTCAGAAGGCACAAGGCCTGGCCAGGAAGGGCCCCCCAAACAGCTGAAGAAGCTGAGTAGACCTCAGCTGTGTCAACGATAGATGCATCAACACTAGATTTAAGGCTTGATGGTGTGCACGGCAGTCCTCTGACATCTTCATTGCATCTTTGACTTCAAGTCGGAGCTGAGCTGAAGCAAGCCTGTCCGCTTTAAGTTGAGACTGAAGAAGTCGAACTGATTGAGGCAGCAACTGCACAGAGGTTGTCTCACACCTGCTGGTGAGTAGCTTCAACTCACTGTCTTCATCAAGATAGGACCTTGGGGTCATCTCGCTGTCCACAATATGGTTTGGCTCACTATCTTCCCTAAAGTTCTGCCTAGCGTAAGAGATACGACTCTGAAAGAGAAACAAGGAGACACGTAACAGCTTTCACAATTATATAAGCAAATAAATGGATCTGTTCTGCATAAGGAACATGTTTTTACAGCTACAATTTGAAACTGGTAGTTGTTGCAAACATCCAATCAGATGTAAACAGCAAAGCAAACAGCAGTGGAGGAAATGATGCCTATCCAAATCTATACTAGAACAAAGTTTGAAGGCTTGAGAAGGATGAACTTACATTACATGTTAACACGGGCTAGACAAAGCCCTTCTCCATGTTGATGGAAGGATAATTCAATAAATTCCCCAAAGAAAATTCTTTATAAGCGTTGCCATTATTCTACATTTTGCAAAGAGTAAATATAGATCAAATAATATTGTAAGAAACAGAGGATAATGAAGCTCAGGTGCAGACTGATGATACATAATCAAATAGCAATTAATTAAGTACAGCGTTACAAGGCAAAAGGGAGAGAGGTACTGACGAGAGCAATGCAGAGCCCATTATTGTTTTGAGATCGTATGATCCTTTGAGCAAGGATATTCATCTGAAATTAGTTTTCATACAAGAGAGAAGGTAAGGCACAAGCAGAAATTTAGGAGTTCAAATTTTGAATTGATATCATAGATAGTACCTGACGCTGGGCTCCCAGGAGTTCTAATAGGGGTTTGGCCACTGGAGTAGGGGTAAAGTGTGGTACAGTTGGGCCTGTGTTTTCTGTGGCTGCTGATCTATCTGATTTAACAGGTATCACTACCTTTTACAAATACATAGTTTGTACTCCTTGAGGATCTGCACTCACCCTCTTCCTTTTGGACATCTATTACGAAAGAACAACATTTGACTGGAAAAACATAGTGTGATGACACATGGAATAGGTACAGAAAATGGATAGGTATGGCATATAATCATATATGATGCTTAAACTAAGCAGATGGTGTAACAAAGTAGAAGTAATGCAATAGGTCAGATGCAAAATATGTGCGACCAATACAACTTTGCAAAGCTAGAGCAAGCACCTTGATGGGTGAATAAGATAGGTCATCCTCCACCATGCCAAGTTTGTTAGCCAGTGGATCGTTCTGCAATATTCCTCTCGTGCACCCATTCTTATATTCATTTTGATAATGTTCAATATCTGACATGCATGAAAACATAAAAACAAGTGAGAGTTTCTTTGTAATGCAGAAGTGATTCTAATCCAATACTGCCTCCCTGTAAACCCCTTTGTGCTATCTCTGTAATTCTTTTAAAAGATGCCATGCATGCTGTAATTTGTTGTGTGCATTAATATAATGTGGCCTACTACTCAAAATATGAGAGCTCCAGAACTGATGACACTTCGTAGATGATAGCTTCAACATATAGTAAAGAAGAACAAGTCGACCTGACCTGACAGATTCAAAATATACTAAGGGAGAACAACTCGACCTGACCAGTCGACCGCAAGAGAAGAGTATCATCTTAAAGAAGAGCAGAAGAGCAAGCAGATTGAAGATATTACAAGTCTTTCAATACAATGTCGGTTGGCCACCCATGATGAACTAGAGCGCACGGAGAAATACTATTCTTTCCGGTCTCTCCATATGTGGCTCACATGCATTTCGAAACTAAAGTAGGAACATTTAGCTCACCAATTAAACATCTCTCAGTTTTACTAATATCAGCAATAATATCAGATATGAATTTGTACAACTAAGCTTGTTTAGCTCGATGGGTGGAGCAGTGCTATTACGACACGAACCACGTAGGCTTATTGTGGTCATCATAAAATGGGGAAAACATAAGCATGATGAGTACAGTGTTGACCGTGGCAGTGGGATGGCAGATCTGAAGCTGCAAACTGCGCAAAGGGTAGTTAGCAACCGATGTTTGCTTTGAAATAACAACTAAGATTTGGTATGGACAAGAAAGTATGGTCAACAAGTGACAAAGACATGCAATTATGTTGTCTCTCTATATGTCACGACATGCATTTGGAAACTCAAGTGGGACCTTTATCTAACCAATTAAATGTGTCGGTTAACTAATATCAGTATCATATCACAATCATATTTGAACAACTAAGCTTTCGAATTCCAAGTGTTGTGTTGTTTAGCTTGAAGGGTGGAGTAATGCCAGTATGACAGAAAGCACCTATGCAGATCATAGTAGAGTAGATAAAAGGGGAAAACCCTAAGCATCAAGAGAAAAATCAGGAAAGTGAAACTAGCTGGACCAATGGGTGGCGCACATGCTTTTCGAAAGGAATATAGGAACATTAGGTGACCAATTAAATGTTCTCTGTTTTAGTGATATGAGCATCATATCAGATTCATATTTCAACACGTAAGCTTTGGGTTGAGGTCTTAAGGAGCAGTACTAGCACGACACGAAGCACCTACGATGATGGTAGTGAATATAAAGGGGGAAACCATAAGCTTTACGAGTATAGTGCTCGTGCCATGGCGGATCTGAAGGTGCAAACCGGACAAAGATACTTTGCAACCAATGTTTGCTTTCAACTAGCCACTACGTTTTGGTACGGACAAGAAAAGTACAGTAAACAAATTACGATCTATTTTCCGGGTGAGATCAATAACTTAAGCACATATGGAAGAGTACCACCTCTCTTGCGACGCCGTGTAGGCCTATGCTGATACGTTGAGGGTGCTGTGTGTGCGATGGCTGTCAGCGGCGGGGAAGAAGACTTTAGACGGAAGATGGCCGGGTCGGGGGATATATCCTGTTGCCGTGGACGAGGCGGTCGTAGGAGCGGCAACGGCAAGGTGGACGACGGCACCGATGAACCGAGAGGAGGCAATGAAAGGATCCTGGTCCAGCGATGTGGATGAGAGACGTCCATCTATTGCAGTGGACGACGCGGTAGGGGTAGCGGCTCCGACAAGGTGGAGGATGGGGTGGCGGACGGAGGAGGTTGGCCATAGTGCGGAGGTTGTCGTTCCGCCAACGGTGTATGCATGGGGAAATGGAGGGGAGGGGGGATCTCAAACTTTGCGACGCGCTTCTCTGAAATGGGGGAAAGTTATGAACTTATCCCCCGTTTAAAATTTTGGACATCGCGTCGGTTGGGGATAGAACGGTAATCTCGCATCTCCCAAATATTTGTCGGTAACTATTTCGGGCGAGGAGAGGGTGTTTTGCCGCCCATGGTTGGCGCCCACGATGTATGAATGGGGCTGACAGGTAGGGCGGTTGTGTCACGTCTGATGGAAGTTACACATCTGCCCCTATTTAAAATATTAGCCTACATCAATTTCGGACGAGGAGAGTTTGTTTTGCCGCCCACCGTGTCTGAATGGGGAAATGGAGGAAGAGACACATGTCTTTCGGACGAGCTTGAATCAAATGTGTTTTGCCGCCCATGTTTGGCGCCCACCGTGTCTGAATGGGCTCAGAGGCCATCGTGTCACATCTGATTGAAGTTACTAGTCTACCCCTATCGACAGCTGTGTAAATCCGGTCGATAAGGATGTACTCAGTGTCAGGGGTAGACAGTAATTTCCATCTCACAAACACTTGCTTCAGGCAGCCCACAAATTATAGTGGGTGTTTAGCCACTTTGTTCAAAACTTGGGAGAATTAGCATTCACGTTTGCCCTAGGACATGGCAAACTAAATTCAAATTCAATTTGTATTCGATTACGAATATCCACAGATAATTATACATTTTGTTATTTATTTCTTCAACACCACAACAAAGATTTATTCCACCTTTATATATGATTATGATTTAGAAATGCCGTGATCTTTGAATTCAGTAGGTTGGATACACTCTGATTCAAACAGTTATTTCATCCAATACAATATGCTCACACGAAAAACAGTTCACCTTATGTCAATCATACAAGTACTGAGGATTACCTCGCCTAAAAAATTCGGATCATTACAACACATGGACAACATGGAATTCCGGACAACATAGGGGGTCTTGCAACATAATCCATTCAGAGACATGACACAACATGCAAGTACAATAATCTAATGACAATTGCAACTGGTATCTAAAGAAGAAACGGGATTACCTTGGGCTTCAGATAGCAGAAACAGCAGGACCTCCTTCGTCTTCAAATGCAACATTCTTACTTCCTCCAATTCTTGGGTTGCTTGCATAATGCATGCCGCTAATTCCGTGATTTACAGCCTCAAGATAAAGATTACCTCATTCATGGCAGCCACACCATCTCTTTCTGCCTCTAGTAGAACCTCAAGCACTATAATATCTGTGCTCAGACTGCTCTTCGGCGGTGTTGCCTCTGAACTGCTACCATCTGGTAACATGGATGGAGCACTGCTTCCACAAATTGATTCTGGGGTTGTACATTGTGTCCTAGTGTGAATGACATCCTGAAAGGTTTCCGCTGGACATAAGTAAGAGATAGTTATCATATGATCCAGGCAGTAAGCTTACATGGTAAACGACAGACGAATTATTGCCGAGCATGGCAAACTATATTTGAATGGTTTGAAGCAGCATCAGCCGAAAAGAAATTAAAATGGTAAGATGAAACTAGGGATGTAAGTGGCAAATAAACGACATCCGCCAGTCCCATCTAGTTAGTTTTTGCTACCTCCCTAGTTCATTTTCCTCAAAAAACAAAAACTCTTCTGAAGTGTCATACCACTAGTGGACTTTAATCGGGATTAAACGGGACCCAGTTGACATCCCTAGTTGAAAGGGAGTGTACAACCGCTATATTTAAGTTGCCAAGGCATCTAAGCAGTTGAAATAATCTGAGAAAGCACTTAACAGTGTGGCCTCATATAAACTACGAAGACAGTCTTGTGATGAAGTTGAGAGGAAAAGTTAAGGACTCAAATGAAATAGGCATGCATTTATTTACAATAGTACAGCAGGCACTGCTGACATATTGGCCAACTCAGGTATAGTGTAACAACAAACAAGCATTCGAATCAAGCAATACAACAAAGCAGACAACTGAACTATTTGTAATTCGGTAGGATTACACGTTAAGGGCACAAGCCAAGAAAGCAGCCCACTCGCATTACATTTCACATGTACTAAAACACATTGGCTTACCATATGTTGCTGTAAAGCCTAGCTGCTGTTGCAATGTTCTTTGAAAATATCGTCAGCATCTCGTGGTTGCAAATCTAGTTGTTGTAGTTTATTCTGCACCATCTATTTAGGTAAAATTAATTTTAATCGCATGCACTGGTCCGAATTGATCATCAGTGGTTCATCTAAACTAATGAAAGAAGGGTGTGTGCATACACGACAATATATCTGCTTCCCTCTATTTTTATGCTTGTTCGAGGTGCCAGCCCCAAAAGAACAAATATTTTGCTTGATGGGGTTGGCACCTCCATAATTAATAGAAGCATCAAATTAGTCATGCAACTTGGGAAGATCAAGAACACACAAACAAGTAATGAACAGAGGCTCGGAGCAGTGATGTAATAGCTAGCATCAGAAAATGTACGGTAAAATGAACAAAAAGCAGCGGAACCACATGCTAGTTTGCTGATGTGTAATTAAGCATAGAGAACATTAACCAATCTGATGGAACCATCAGGTGGCATCAGAACAAAACAAAAGCATATTAACTATATGTGCACTGGTATGTAATTTAGCACATGTAACATGTTCACTGCCAGAAGTATGGCCCTACAGGTGCAAGCAGAATAACGCGTCTCATGAAAAACTGAATGATGCCCTGAAGAAATTCAAAGGTGCGGTGCTTATGCTAGGAAAGTGAATGTAGGCACCGGCCGTTGGATGATAGTATCTGATTCTCGGCGGCGTATGGGTATCGTTGTCATACTTGATAGCTATGGATCGTCGATGGTGCTCGTGTTGCGGTTGAGTTTGGGCCTGCTGTCGCCGTCGCTGAAGCGGCTCCGGTGCTACGGTTGCGGCGCCTGTCGACATACAAGAAAGCTCATCTGTGGTAAGTGAACAGTTTCACGATAAAGAGAAAAACCGAAGGAGTAAAAATCGAAATAACCTGATGAGGCTGCGGCGTCGGTAAAGCAGGGCCGGTGGAGTTGAATATGGTGTCCATGGAGCGGGTCCGATGCAGTGGATGAAGGCTTCGGCGGGCGCATTGTACAGTGCTTTCGGTGAGGCGGATCTGTTGCCGAGGACGAGGGCTTGTATGAAGGGCCAGCGAAGGGGCGGACGAGGGAGTCAGTGAAGGGCCTGCGCTGTGGTGGACGAGGGCGCCGGTTAAGCAGATCCGGTGCGGTGGACCACGATGGCGGTGAAGGAGATCTGGAGCGATGGACAAGCCAGTCGCTGAAGCGGCTCCGGTGAAGTGGTGAGTTGGCAGTTGGGGGTTCCAAGGTGCAGAAGGTAGATCCGGCGGGGTGTGAGGTCCACTGCTGCGACGGAGGACTAGATTCGGCGGCTTGACGTGGTTGGGGGTCGGGGAGGGGAAGGGGAGGGGCTCTGGGGAAGAATGTTGGGGGCAAAGAGGGGGAAAACAATGGAGTTACCAAAGCAGCCCTTTTCCGTTCATATGGCAGGGGTAAAACAGGAATATCGCAGGGCTAAACTTTCGGGCGCGTGATATTTCTATGTGAGCGGGAAGTTTGAAAGCTTTTGGCGCCTAAAATTATAAGTATCCTGCTCTCGTACGGCCTGCTATGATATCATGGCCGACAATTTGTTTGTTTTGCATGCAAAAAAATGTGCAAGTTTTGAAAATCAATGTCTCCAACTCGAAACTTAGATTGTCCATTCAATTCAAATATGGATCATTGAGCTACTACAAGCAAATACCATCATACGGTCCAATTCAAATGAAATTCCAAATGTGTTTATCATAAATATGATGACAAAAGCAAAAATGTGTATGTGTATGAATAAAGTGAATGATTATAAAGTTTGAACATGCCCGTATGTGTATATCTCTAGGTTTGATATATGAATTTGAAATCATGAAATTCTGGCTTAAAAAATGTACCTCCGTTTAAATGAATTACAAAAGCTAATGATGGAGTCGAATTCCAAAATTCCAATCTTAGGTTTGTAATTCTGGTACATCAAGGTATATCACGCATGTTCAAAAGTATCGTTATCTCATAGTACAAACTATGAAACAAATTGATCAACCATGAGTGCACAATATCTCAATTACGCTAGTCCCTCAAATATAGACACCTCACTCTTTATCTGAAGTCACCCCCCCCCCCACCACCACCACCACACACACACACATAGAGAAGTCGTTCTCTCCCCCAGACACCAACACACGAGCACATTAACACCCCTCTCTCTTGTAAAGTCCGGACCCCAACATAGGTCTCTATCACTTTGTCTTCCGTGCATGCACACATCTCTTCCCTCGCTCTCTAGGTCTCCCGCTATCTCTCTTACCCAAGCACACGCACTATGTAGAGTGTATATTTCCCATACACACAAAACGTCGCCCCCAAACGTCTATCTCCCTAGTTATGTGGTTCTCGCGCACTCACGTCACACACCACCCCCACTGCAAACAAGCACACTTTGTCTCCTTGTGCACCACTCTCCTCTTTCTATCTCTCCCACATGCGGACCCGCCCTAGCTCCTTCCCTGTATACATATATGTCGTGACTCTTTGCATAGCTCCCTAATGTATAATCATCTCGATTTCGCACATTGTTCTGTACACCATCTATTCTAGATCTCTTATGAAGTCCCTATCACACACTCGATGACTCGCTTCCCCTGCATCTCCATTCATAGGCCAATTTCGGACAACATCAACATTGTCTCCCTATCTATACGCCATTTATGGACACAAACAACCCCTCTCGCCCCCCTCTCTTCCTCTCTCTCTCTCTCTCTCTCTCTCTCTCTCTCCCACACACACTCGATGTCTCTTCTAAATAGTCTGCTCCCCCCGCCCGCACCCGTGCTATCTCGCTACTACACATGTCACACCATTCCCCCTTCCCTTATACTAGGTTTACATCATCAGTGGTCTCTCTTCTCCACATACACTCTCTCCCTGTCACACACAAACGCATGCACAAACACACACAGACACGCACAAACACCCATTTATCTGGATCCTCATCTCTCCCCATGTCCGCATGTGTATCTCACACACACACTGTCTAATTATGTATATGTGTCTCCATTTTATACAACACAAAGCCCCATGTACATGTCTCTCTCTATCCTCCACACACATAGACACAAAGAATCTGTCATCATTACCTCAGTCTCTAACATATTGCACACGCACACTGTCTGTCTGTCTCTCTCTCTCGCAAACACGCTCAACAAGGGTTTCCCCGTGAATAACTTACCATCTACTCATCAACAGTCATGGCAGTACGGCGAACACGAGACGTGAAAAAGAATAAATCTACACGTGCTTAGACCACCTAGTATGACTACTAGTACTAGAGCAAGCCAAAAAGCGCGCCGCCGTCACCCCCTCCTTGTCGGCGATGGGAAAATCTTTGTTTTACACAGTCGAGAAGTCATTGTGCTAAGGCCCCACATGCCGAGGCGTTGAATAGAATGTAGATGCTAGTTTACGGAAGCAAGTATCGATAATACGTTTGTATCTCCATACTTATATTTCTTCTTTTATAAAAAACCGAGTTGGTGATGATGGTACGTGTGCCATCTTGCAATATAGAGCGTCTGATCTATATCTGACGGATGGAAATTAAACTAAAAGATACCCGCACCCCTCTCCACATTTGCAGACAAGGCCTTCCCTCGTTCATCCTTATCTCCAACAAACCTCATTGTTGAGCAATTAAGAAAGGAAGCCTTTGGAACAAACTGGCCTAGTGGCCGCTGCCGGCGTCGTCAATCCCCATGCCTCTGCTCAGTCCGACCACCAACCACCACCACACCCAACTCCTCTTCACCTTATCTCATATTTCTCGAGATATCATTAGCTTTTACACACGGGATTACTCCCGCAAGGGTCAATCACAACAAGTGTTTTTATAAAAAAATGCATCTTGATGTTCCGTTAATGCACGGATCTTGCTAGTACTCCTACACAAGACTAAGTTGGTGATGCTGGTGTGTCTGCCATCCGTCATTTCTGACCATTAGATCTACATCTAACGATTGTGAGGTAAGTTGTTTCCTTTTCTCACCAACATCCCACTTGTCTACCAATTTGCAGAAAAACCCATAATTAGTATCTTAAAACCAACCACATCCCTCCCTGACCTCACCAAAATAGCCCAAGGAATATATTATAATTGAAACATAATATACATATGTATACAAAATTAGGGTGTTTTGTACCAAGTTTGTGAATAAGTATTATTCTAATTATGATTCGTTGCAACGGACATGAACATTGCTAGTATTTCCAACCATGTATTTTTTTCTAGTATTCCATAGTTTCGAGTTTTCCATCAAGATATTAGTCACTCATGGTTGATATTTACTTTCAATCATGTACACATATGCACTATGTAACTAGCCTTGCTTATTGTCGTCCAAAGCTTAACTTTCACTCCTACATACAATATGTAGAGTATTTAACAAAAAACTACAACTTTAAACCAGCCCTAGGAAGAATCTATTGTACAAAAAATAGCAAAAACATACCCAAAATTTCTTAATCCACGCCAAAAACTACTACTACCTCCGTTTCAGTTTACAAGTCTTGCGCGTATACCTAGGTTGTCAATTTTATCACCCTAATATAAACTATATAGCACAAAAATTATACCTTTTGAAAGTAGAAACTCCATACTTTATGTTGGTATATGTTTTGTAATATATGACTTGTATTAGGTTGGTCAAATTGACGACCTAGGGGTACGCGCACGCCGTGTAAAGTGAGAGAGAGGTAGTACCTAGTACTCCTACCGATTAGGTTTGTTTAAACCCATTTATGACTGGGTTGGCCCACACGTCCGTGCTGACGAGGAAGATTAAACCAACACATTTTGTTTGACCGTTGACACGAGGGACCCACATCTGACCTTCTATCCTGTTATTCCCCCTCAAATCATTATTTTTCCTGAACATTACTTCAAACAGTACTGATGCGTGTTCGTCGGTGGCACCAGTGATGAGCGAGTTGGCCGCCGCTCCGCCGGACGGGCCGGACGCCGCGCTGGCCTTCGCTCGAGCCAGATGGCCGGCCTGAGCGCGGCGCGCGCGAGCAAGCCGTCGCGCTGCTGTGCCAATCTAACTAGCAAACCTTGCAAACAAGCCGCTGGATGGAGCTATCTTGGCTAGCTAGCGGCCACGAGCGCCGGACAGAGTTGGCATCCGGGCTGCCGCAACATGGGCTCCGCACCGCCGGCGGTTTTGACCTCGCCTTCTGCCGGCGGCGGTAGCTGCGTCCCATGGCCGAGGATGACTAGGTGGACGGGCCGGAGGTAGGAGGTCACTCGAGGATTTTGGTTGGCAAGAGCATGTACAATGGTTGATAAGGTAGTCTTATCTTAAGTCTGCCACGTATGCAAGTGGTAGTAGTTTCTTGGCATTTTAGTGGTTTCTTGCATTATTAGGGGTTTCTTGTAAGGAACAATGTACGTACTACTAGCGACAAAAGGTGATTCTAGGTTGCGTTGTACTCCAAGGAGTACTACTAGTGGTCGCGGGAGTGTATACCTCGTTTTGTGGGTTCGATCCTGGCCGAACGCACGGCGGCCTTTTTTAAAAAATAGTACTACTACACTTCGCTGCGAGCCAATATTTTACACGGGTAGTTTGAGTTTTGAAGTCAAACGGACGTGCGGCCCCACAATCTGGGTGCACTGGACAGCCTAGCCACATGAACGGGTTTTCCTTCCCAGCATCCCGTGGCTCGCATGCTCACCCTAGCCGCACCTTGCTTGCAGCTTCCTCATCAGCTAGTAGTAGCATATTTAAACTAGCGCCTCCCAATTAAGCCCGAGGAGCCGGAAAAGCCTGGCGGGGCATTGGGAATTGTGCAATATGGCTTTGTACTCTATGTAAAGTGTTGTACTACTAGTACTCTGTAGCTTGTGGCGTTGCACGCATGGACTTCACTTCATTATCGGCTCTACTATAAAAGAAATTCCTCTTGACGTGTTTTTTTTTCAACAGACGCAAAAGCTTTGCTTCATCTCATTTATAAAGAAGGAACTACTCCAAAAATGGAAGCGAAAAGCCTAGTCTCGCTGTATCAAATAACTCAAATGTTCTGCCCCCGCAGACCGCAGTAACCGTCGCTGATAAACAGGCTGCTAGTGTGTGCGTGAGAGGAGTGGCTGAATATAGCACCGAGAGTACCCACTAGGCCACTACGCAGGTGTACTTCCCCTGCATTGATAGTACAGCGATGGTTCTAGGGAACAGTAGTACCCTCCACTTCCAACTATAGCTCCTTAGTCCTGAGATTCAAGAGTTCAAAACTGGTGCACTATACTAGACTAGACTAGACTAGAAGTACAGTACATCGCACTAATACTCGTAGTTGAGAAAAGTAGTACTGGTATTGCTACAGTACGAGTACATACTCCTCCGTCACATAATGTAAGACGTTTTTTGACACTAGTTGGCGTGTACAAAAAATGGCAAAAACATACCCAAAATTTCTTAATCCACGCCAAAAACTACTACCTAGTGCCAAAAATTTCTTACTAGTGCTATTATTTACAGTATAATGCAATCCCATAACGTTCCATAATGCTAGTACTAGTAGTAAATTATAGCCTCACCCCTTTGCTGAGGAACGATCTACAGTTGGAAGGGACGAGGCCCTGCGGTTACTATGCTCTTATCTCCTCCTCGCCAGTTCCCCTCCCCCCGGAGAGAAGGCAGTTCGTCGCTGCTCCCATGGATTCGCCAGGCGGTTCTCCTCCTCATCGGGGCTGGGAGACCTTGGACGACGATCCTCTGGGAGAAATCGCACGCCGCTCCGACGTCCTCACCGCCGCAAGACTCGGTGCTTCCTGCACCAACTTTTTCAAGACGCTACTTAAACAGGTTTGGGAAACGGCCATGCTTGTTGGTCTTCCATGCGTCCTCGAGGAGAAGGTTCTTCTATGGGACAATCCTTCGAACAGTCCACCGCTCCCTGACCATGGTTGCACGTTGACTCCGCTAGAGTTGCCGACGTTGAGAGGTAGTCGGATTTTGTCCGATGAGCAGGTCAGTAATGGAGTTTGATCATGTAGTACTTAGTTATTCCATTTCCATCCCGTAATTTCTCCGCTGCCCACCGTCTTATATATAGGTCTGGGTCGGTGCCAACGAAGATTGGCTTGCATATCTCCGGCCGGATACCACCATCATTTTGCACAACATCCACAGCAGTGCGGCCGTTCTGGTAGACCCCTTCTCCACCATTGGGATCGGCCTTTCGGACTGGCTGGGCTTGAATACGTATGATGATCCTACATGAGATTGAAGAAGATAGCAATTGCAGACCCGCCGACAAAGCGACGCGGCTACGGCGATTACTATCTCATCGCGGTGTTTGACATAAGGATTGCCATCAATGCAAGACGCAGTAACGACAGAGGCTGGCGCATGTTGGCGGCGGCAGATTTGTACCCCTACACGTTCGAAGACGCAGTGCGCCATCTAGGCCGCATCTTCGCGGTGACAAGCCAGGGGACTTGTTTCATCTGGTTGCCATCCTACGGTATAGGAGATTACAAACGGAATGCACAAACCATCATTTGCATCCCTAACGGAACTCCATTATTTTGCAGGGACTAGTCATCGCCCGATCAAAATAAGATCGTCGATCCTGGATGTGCATTTGCATCCGCGATTCGGTCTAACCTGGAACCTTGTAGCTGACTTTGGCATATTGGGATCAACTATCTTAGCAGTCGTTACCCATGGTACCACTGATGTGCAACATGGTCACACAATCTACCACGATCGGACCGTCACCATCTACCCAGGTATTCCATTTTTTTAACCCTCTCGCCTTCTCTTTCATTGTTGTATTAGTAGTATACTTAGTACTACTAGTAGGAGTACTTTACCTTGGAGGACGCGTATAGCTAGCTGGGCCCTTGAAGACTTGAACCCACTAGCTGCCACCATTTTTGTTTTTCCTTGTCTTACTATCTCATCCATGTAGCCAAGAGTGGCTATATATAATAAGCCGGTTATTTTACTTCCTCTATACCGGAGTAGTACTATTTGTTGCAAAGTATTACTGACCGCCATATTTGAGCACAACATTATTATGCATGGACCTTGACTATGTACGTCACCATGTGTCCAGATCTGGGATGCCGCGTGTACCAGATGAACGGCGCCGAGTTCGACCCCCGTGATGTTACGTGGGTGCCGAGGAACACTCTTGGAGAGTACTCGCTTTTCATTGGGGATAGCTACCCCATTGTGAAGCGGATGCCACCTTCCATGCACGACACGGAAGGCCTGCCGTTCATGAAGCATGGTTGTGTCTTCATTGCGCACCGCCGGATGAACGACATGCTGGGATACGCTATCCCTGATTTATGCCGCTTCAGCTTGGATGAGTCTCCATCGTGTGGAACCGGACTAGAAAGCTGCGACAATGATTCCCGTTGCCCACTGCTATGGATCGTGCCATCCATGAAGAACACCTGGGAATGGAACCTGGAGGAGGACATGCATGTAGCCCATCTATAACGTGTAAGTGGAGTACGGTAATTGTGAACGGTAGCGATGTGAATATATGTAGACTAGTCGTGCACAAATTTATCACATGAATTGGAGATGAACTTGTGTGGCATACTGGCATTTGTCCTTTAGAATTTATTGCTAGTAAATGTGTTATGTGTACGTGCAACTTGTGTGGTTGTTGCACGGGCTCTGTCGGTGTCAAAACCGGCGGATCTTGGGTAGGGGGTCCCGGACTGTGCGTCTAGGCGGATGGTAACAGGAGACGAGGGACACGATGTTTTTACCCAGGTTCGGGCCCTCTCAATGGAGGTAAAACCCTACGTCCTGCTTGATTAATATTGATGATATGGGTAGTACAAGAGTGGATCTACCACGAGATCAAGGAGGCTAAACCCTAAAGCTAGCCTATGGTATGATTGTTGTAATGTATGTTGTCCTACGGACTAAAGCCCTCCGGTTTATATAGACACCGGAGGAGGCTAGGGTTACACAGAGTCGGTTACAATGGTAGGAGATCTACATATCCGTATTGCCAAGCTTGCCTTCCACGCCAAGGAAAGTCCCATCCGGACACGGGACGGAGTCTTCAATCTTGTATCTTCGTAGTCTTGGAGTCCGGCGGACGATGATAGTCCGGCTTTCCGGACACCCCCTAGTCCAGGACTCCCACAGTAGCCCCTGAACCAGGCTTCAATGACGATAAGTCCGGCGCGCATAATGTTCGGCATTGCAAGGCAGGTTCCTCCCTTGAATAATCCAGAGAAGATCATGAACACCAGGATAGTGTCCGGCTCTGCAAAATAAATTCCACATTCCACCGTAGAGAGAATAAAATGTACACTAGTCCAATCTGCTGACGTATTACGCGGTGTGACATCACACGGCTACATAGCCACTGTTTGAATCGTTTTTACTTTATACCACCTCAGCACGTTTAGCGAAGCGGTTTCCTTGGCAGTTCTTGTCGAAGCAGAGATCGTGTTCCCCTTATTCCGGGATTCTCATCAATACGGACGTGGGTAACCCAACCGCGCCAATGATGGTGGCGCTTAGGAGATAAGCGAGTTTTACCAGGCAGGTGGGGGACGCACAGTTTCGTCCGCCTATATATAAGGGATAAGGATTTACCTTCTTACCTACGCCTTCTTCCTCCTTTGCTTATCCATCTCCGCGCACTCAAGCTCCAACGCCCAAGATCACGCATCTTGCCTCAACCTTCTCCGAATATGTCCGGAGCGGGAGGCAAATGGTTGGCCTCCTCCGTTAAGGAGGAGCACATCACCAAGCTGCGCAGCGCCGGATACCTTTCCGGCGATATCGCGCATCGGCTGCCCGACGAGGGGCAGCTCATCCCTACCCCTGGGCCTCATGAGAGGGTCGTCTTCCTTCCCCACTTCCTCCGCGGACTGGGCTTTCCATTCCATCCATTCGTCCGGGGGCTCATGTTCTACTACGGCCTGGATTTCCACGATCTGGCGCCGAACTTCATCCTCAACATCTCGCCGTTCATCGTCGTGTGCGAGGCTTTCCTCTGCATCCGGCCCCACTTCGGCCTGTGGCTCAAGACCTTCAATGTCAAGCCGAAGGTTGTGAAGGGCACGCAAGAGGAATGCGGAGGCGCCATGTTGGGTAAATTGCCCAACGTCCTTTGGCTCGAAGGGGCCTTCGTGGACTCCGTCAAGGGGTGGCAATCGGGGTGGTTCTACATCACCGAGCCGCGCAAGCCCGCATGGGCGGCAGCCCCCGAGTTTAGATCTGGCGTCCCCACGCAGCTCACCTCCTGGAAAGAGAAGCGCTTGCTGTGGGGCAATCTGAAGGAGGTGACGTGACTCCGAGCCTGCATCCAGAAGCTGGTGAGCAATAAGCTCAGGCTCGTCGACGTGGTCCAAGTCATGCTCATCCGCCGGATTCTCCCATGCCAAGAACCAGGCGCTGAGCGGGCTCTTCGATACGACACACGAAGGCGCCTAGAGGGTGCTATTTAAGGGTGCTGAAGCCCCCGCATCCGCGACAGATTTAATCGCGGATTAAGCTCGCAGCATCCAACTGACGAGGTAAGTGATTCAACCCCATTACGGGACTCTTTATAGTAATCGAATTGATTCTAAGAGGGTTTCATTCTTTCTTTTCCTTTGACAGGAATGGATGGAGAAGGCCAAGCAGCTTATCAGCCTGGCTTCCATGCCAGAAGACCCAGTGGACGCCCGTTTAGCAGGGCTGCTGGTTCCGGCACCGCATGTGGTGCCGGAGAAGAAGGCCAAGAAGGCGGCCGCGGGGACTCGAAAGAGTTCCCGCAATCAGGTGTCCGACGACGAGGCGGACTCCTCCCCCGAAGACGAGGAGGAGGAGGAGGACTCTCTCCCGGAGGAGGGAGAGAAGAAGAGGAAGGCTTCCCCAATAGGGGAGGCCGAAAGGTCTAAGAGGGGGAGGACTATCCCCCCGGACAATTTCGCCAACTCCACCGTTGGCGAGGATGAGTGGCCTCCAAGGGCCAGGCGTCCGGCAAGATCGTGAGTATCCGGATCCTTGATATACAATTTCTTTCGTGTCACGTAGTGTCCTTCTAACGCCGCATTCTGTCTGTAGTCCGGCTGATGATGATCTCCCCGCTTCATCAAGCGGGTCATTGGCCCCGTCGGATGTGGATTCACTTCCGACTGCCACTACCCCCCGCGCCGGCGAGGACGCCGAGGTGGGATCCCAGAGAGGGACCCATCAGGAGGAGGCTTCGGAGGCGCCGTCAGGTTGCCTTCCAGACTTCGTGCCGGACTCTACATCGGAACCCGCAGTGGTTCCAGAGTCCGGCGGGTGGCCCCTTCAAAAGAAGGGAAAGACCGTGACGCCGGCGACCTCCATACAACTGGAGGCGCCGGATAACTTGTTGGAGGCGCTTAAAGGCGCTTCCATCAAGGAAGAACACCGCACTATCATGAGTGCGGTGATTCAAAAGGTTCAGCTTGCCAAGAGCGGGCTGACTGAAGCCTGCAGCAGCCTTTTAACAGGCTTTGAGGTAAGAAGTTAAAATTATGTAATGTAATACCGCATAGACAGTAGCCTCTGATGCTCAGTTCGGTGTTCGAAAAGAAAAGCCGGACTGAGGATCTAACAAGATATACGCAGGGTTGCTTAAAATATGTCAATATGGGTTTGCAGGCTGCGCTGCTGACCTCTGCCGCACTATCGGCGGAGGTCGATGTGTTGAAGAAGGATCTCGAGCGGTCCGAGCAAGAGCTCGGCCATGCCAAGAAGCAGCTCGAGGAAAAAGAAGGTGAGTAACACCACTTTGAATAATTACCTTACAGAAAAGGGTTTTGGTTGCGATAAAGTTAATAAGGATAATATGGGTATTGCAGGGGCCACTACGAGGTGGCAGCCCTGAAGGATGCTGTGTCCGTGGCTGAATGCAGTGCGGCCGCGGAACGGGCGGAGCGAGAAAAGCAGGAGGCACGGGTGGCGGAAGTTCGGCAAGAGCTCCAGGCTCTCATGGAGAAACATGAGAGTTTGGAGCGTGACTCCAAGACTCGAGAGTCCGAGCTTGCCTCGGATCTCGAAAGTGCCAAGTCCGCCAAGGCCGAGGCCCATAAGGCCCTTTAGGAGGTTGAAGATATAAAGAAGATAGCGGCGGGTAAGGCATTTTTCATGCAAAGCAGGCATGTTAATGTAAACTACCTGACACTTACCCGCATTCGGAGCTCTCCAGGGGCGTTTGCAGATCTACCGTGAAGTGCGTCTGATGCTGCCGCATTCTATCGTGGCGAGGAGGGGAGCTCGACGGAGAAGGTCTTCTGGTCTCAGTACGCTGAGGCCGGCCATCCGGTGCCCCCAAGCGACCAGCTGAAGCAGCTGGTCGAACTCCACAAGGTAGCTGAGGAGGCCATGAAGGGCCTTATAGTCCGGTTGTGGCCTAAACAGGCCATTCCTGGGAGCTACTTCGGCCTCGTGCGGCGGCTGGTGGATGCGTGCCCCTGGGTGGAGGTCATCAAGCGCTCCGCGTGTATTGAATGTGCTCGTCGGGCCCTTGCCCGCACAAAGGTGCACTGGGGCAAGTTGGATGCGGAGAAGCTTCTCACGGATCCACCACCACCGGACAAGGAGTATCGCACGCCTGAAATGTATTATAAAACTGTCCTGAAGGGAGCCCACGATATTGCGGATGAGTGCCCCAGAAATGTAATCTTTGAGTAAACTCGTTATGTGTTATCCTTTACGCTGAAACATTGTTCATGTGCGCATTAAGCAACGCTTGTTTAATTTAAAATATTACCTTCTGTGCGGCCGTTTATAAAATCTAAGAGATGGCTAGTCGTTGGCTTCAGCCCCCAAGCCACGAGTGCTGGGGTGTTCGGGATAAACTTGAGCACTCTTGTTCCCATTTTTGGGTCCATCTAGGGAGGCGCTCAACACAACGAACAAGGCAACCGGACTTATAATGCTTGAACACTCTCACTTAGCCATAGAATTCTATAATTTTAAATTTCGGCGAAGCCCCTGGTATTCGGAAGACCGAATCCGGGGCGCTATCCACGCCTTCGTCGGACATTGTCCGGAACTTCGCTCGAAGCGGCGTGAGTCTTTAAGGACCCGAAAAAACCTCTCGAACAGCGACCAGTCTCTCGCCTTATCATGCCAGTCAGTTTTAGCTTTCTCCACTGAGGCGCTCGCCCGGCTCAACCGTGGCGCAATCGCAGTGGTTCTCCCAGTGCCACCTTAGCCGACAGAACGGAACGTAAGGCACCAAAACGTGGGAGCCGGGCAAACCCAACTATTGACCCAAGACATGATTCGGAGCCGATTCATATAATGCTATAAGTCCGGGGTGCCGTACTTATGAAAGTGTTCGGACTTTATCACACCATAATTTGGGGGACAGAAGCCCCTGGCGTATTCGGCCGTACCAAAATATACGGGTGCAAGATGTCATGTAATGAGCATATATATATATAAGGTAATGTAATTGCAGTCAAAAAGGTGCTGCATTGTTTATGAAAGAAAATCTGCTATGAATGCGGACTGATACAAGTAGTGCGGTAAGCAAGGGATTTGGACTAAGTAAACATGTCCCCCTCCAGGGGTGGGCTGTGGACTTGGTGTATGTAATCGAATTTAATGCTCGTAATTGAGACCACCTGAGTGTTCGTCGCAGCCTTCTTTCGTCCCTGACTGTTGCATCATGAGTTCGGCAGGTTTGCCGCCGGATAGGGCCTCTGGTTAATGGAGTCCTATGTACATAAAGAAGAAAAATAAAAAAAATAAAAATAAAAAAAGGGGGGCACACTTGCGAGCCCCTGGTGTGGTCGAACCGCACTCTGGGTCCATTGCAATCGTGCCCCCTCCCCTGTGCCCATGGTATCTCCAAAGCGTAATGATGTATGCGGAGTGTTATTCTCGCGATCATGCGCGGGCGAGGGTTGGGGCCGCATTGCTACGCATGCTCTGATCGCGCCAGGTGGTCTTGGTTGGCATTGCTTCGGGCGCGTTTTGCTATATCCGGCCATTTAACGGCCGGACTCGAGAATTGCCTTAAGAGGCTGCTCTGCACTTCTGCCGCGAGAGCCACTGTATGTTCCTCCGTTCGGAGGGAGCGTTCCGTATTCCCGTTGACCGTGATGACTCCACGAGGGCCTGGCATCTTGAGCTTGAGGTATGCATAATGCGACACCGCGTTGAATTTTGCAAACGCGGTCCATCCGAGCAAAGCGTGATAGCCGTTGCGAAACGGGACTATGTCGAAGATTAACTCCTCGCTCCGGAAATTATCCGGGGATCCGAAGACCACTTCCAGTGTTACTGAGCCTGTGCAGTTGGCTTCCACACCTGGTATGACACCTTTAAAGGTCGTCTTTCTAGGTTTAATCCTTGAGGGGTCTATGCCCATTTTGCACACTGTGTCCTGATAAAGCAGGTTCAGGCTACTACCGCCGTCCATCAGGACTCTCGTGAGGTGAAATCCATCGACGATTGGGTCTAAAACCAGTGTGGCGAATCTGCCATGGCGTATGCTGGTCGGATGGTCTCTTTGATCGAAAGTGATCGGACAAGATGACCATGGATTGAACTTCGGGGCAACTGGCTCCATCGCATAGACGTCCCTTAGTGCACGCTTCCTCTCCCTTTTCGGTATATGGGTTGCGTAAATCATGTTCACCGTCCGCACTTGTGGGGGAAAACCCTTCTGTCCTCTATTGTTCAGCGGTCGGGTCTCCTCCTCGTCGTGGCTGTTTACCCCTTGTCATTGCTTTCGGCAATTAACTTGCCTGCCTGCTTGAACACCCAGCAATCTCTATTAGTATGAGCGGTCGAGTATTCGGTCCAAATTGGACGGACCCGGAGTGGTTCTTTTGAATGGCTTCTTCCGTTGACCGGGTTTAGAGCCTCGGAATCCGGCGTTGACTGCCGTATCCTCCTTATCGTCGCCGTTAATGCGGCGTTTGTTTTTGTTTCGACGTGACCTGCTGTTGTTGTCCTTAGTATCCGGACTGCCAGAATTTTTACGGAGATTGTTGCTGCGAGATAGCCAGCTGTCCTCTCCCGCGCAAAAGCGGGTCATTAATGATGTGAGGGCTGCCATGGATTTCGGCTTTTCCTGCCCCAGGTGCCGGGCTAGCCATTCGTCCCAGATGTTATGTTTGAAGGCTGCAAGGGCCTCTGCATCTGGACAGTCGATGATTTGGTTTTTCTTTGTCAAGAACCGTGTCCAGAATTGTCTGGCCGATTCGTCTGGCTGCTGAATAATGTGGCTTAGGTCATCGGCGTCTGGTGGTCGCACATACGTGCCCTGGAAGTTGTCGAGGAATGCGGCTTCCAGGTCTTCCCAGCACCCAATTGACTCCGCGGGCAAGCTGTTTAGCCAATGCCGAGCTGGTCCTTTAAGCTTGAGTGGGAGATACTTGATGGCATGGAGATCGTCGCCGTGGGCCATATGGATGTGGAGAAGATAATCTTCGATCCAAACCGCGGGGTCTGTTGTGCCATCGTAAGATTCGATGTTTACGGGTTTAAACCCTTCGAGGATTTGATGATCCATTACTTCATCGGTGAAGCATAGCGGGTGTGCGGCGCCTCTGTATTGAGCAATATCACGACGCAGCTCGAGAGAGCGCTGTCTGCTGTGTTCGGCCCGGCCGGGGTTATTGTATCTGGCGCGATGGTATTCGTCATGGGTCGTGGGGCGCCCACGTGATCCGTAGATGGATCTGTATTGCCTTGCTTTGTCCTCCAATACGTCTCGCAAGTCCGGCGCGTTCCCTCTTGGCTTCGTACTTTTGGAGCGATGCCGGTGTACGGTCTTGGCTGGGGGCCTGGATGCCTCTCTGTCACGACCACGGGGTGGTCGGTCAGCCATATCGTGCGCTGGTGATGGAGGTATGTATGCTTCCTCCTCTAATCGGGGGAGCAGCTTGCATCTTGGGTAGCTTTTGGAGGGGCGTTCGAGTTTATACTCTTCGGCCGCGAGGACCTCGGTCCATCAATCGGCCAGCAGGTCCTGATCAGTTTGAAGCTGTTGCTGCTTCTTCTTTAGGCTATTTGCTGTGGCGATAAGCCTGCGCTTGAAGCGCTCTTGTTCGACGGGATCCTCAGGTACGACGAATTCATCATCGTTGAGGCTTGCTTCATCTTCGGAGGGAGGCATATAGTCATGATCCTCAACCTCTTCGTCTGCCGCCCTCTCGTGAGGGCTTGATTCTGCATCCTCCTGCGCTGAGTCTTGTGGGAGGGGATTGTCTTCGGCACTTTCTGGAGTATTATTATCTCCTGTGCCGGAATCTCCATTCTTGCTGTGGCGGGATTTAGAGCGGCGCTGCTGACGCCAGCGTTTGGGCTGCTTCTTTAAAGAGTCTGCCTCGCTGCTTCTTCGCCGTCCCCGTCTTTTGGGGTGTCCACCATATATATGTCGTATGACGAGGTGGTCTTCCAGTGCCCTGTAGGCGCTGGTTCCTGTTCGTCTCCGGCATCGTCGTCCATAGCGTCGATGTCGTCGGAGTCGTAGTCTAGCATGTCGGTTAGATCGTCGACAGTGGCTACAAAGTGGGTGGTGTGTGGGCTCTGAATTTCTTCGTCGTCCGTATCCCAACCATTTTGGCCATAGTCCGGCCAGGACTCTCCCGATAATGAGAGATGCTTTAACGAATTTAGGATGTCGCCGAAGGGCGAGTGTTGGAAGATGTCCGCGGCGGTGAATTCCATAACCGGCGCCCAATCCGAATCGATTGGTAGGGACGTGGGAGGTTCGGAGTCCGGCAGGGAGTCCGACACCTCGGAATCACGAGTTTTGCGAGGGACAAGATTAATGTTCGGCTCCGTCGCCGTGGAAGTTGGAGCCCCCAAGGTGGCGTCTATCCACTGATCCCTGATCTGGGCGATCGGCTTAGGACTAATGGCCGAAGCGGATTCATGTGCGGCCACCAAGGTACTGTTCGGCGGCAGAGCTAGATCATGCCCATCGTAACAGTGCGGCACGCTTGGCTGCGGCTCGAGTCCGTCGAAGATCAAGTCTCCGCGGACGTCGGCCGTGAAGTTTAGGCTTCCGAACCAGACCTGTTGGCCAGGGGCGTAGTTTTCGATCTGCTCCAGATGGCCAAGCGAATTAGCCCGCAGTGCGAAGCCGCCGAATACAAAGATCTGTCCGGGGAGAAAAGTCTCACCCTGGACGGCGTTGTTGGTTGAAGATGCCATCAAGCCTATCGGTGACGACACAGAGGAACTCTCAATGAGAGCACCAATGTCGGTGTCAAAACCGGCGGATCTCGGGTAGGGGGTCCCGGACTATGCGTCTAGGCGGATGGTAATAGGAGACGAGGGACACGATGCTTTTACCCAGGTTCAGGCCCTCTCGATGGAGGTAAAACCCTACGTCCTGCTTGATTAATATTGATGATATGGGTAGTACAAGAGTGGATCTACCACGAGATCAAGGAGGCTAAACCCTAAATCTAGCCTATGGTATGATTGTTGTAATGTATGTTGTCCTACGGACTAAAGCCCTCCGGTTTATATAGACACCGGAGGAGGCTAGGGTTACACAGAGTCGGTTACAATGGTAGGAGATCTACGTATCCGTATCGCCAAGCTTGCCATCCACGCCAAGGAAAGTCCCATCCGGACGCGGGACGGAGTCTTCAATCTTGTATCTTCGTAGTCTTGGAGTCCGGCGGACGATGATAGTCGGCTGTCCAGACACCCCCTAGTCCAGGACTCCCTCAGGCTCCAACACGTTCTTTGAGAAAAAAAGGTGGCACAGCTTTGGATATACGTGACGTGGCGGCATCATACAGTAGAATCGTTCGCTATAGTTGTAGTACACTCCTACTAGGACGAAAACTCCTATAAAACCTTGCGCTTGGCTCTTTGCCTCTTCGGGAGGTTCAACAGTTCGTACTCGTGTGAATCTTGCACTTGCCTCTTCGCCTCTTCGAAAGGTCCAACAATGATGATACTACAGTACAATATGCGTCTGGCAATCTGACACCGATTGAACTACTGCACGTCCACCACGAGGGCGAGGGCGAGGGCGAGGGAGAGGAAGAGGGAGAGGGTGCTGTAGTAAGCGTCCGCGTCCTGCGAACCACCGCGCGCGTGGGCGAGGGAGAGGCGTAGTAAGCAAGCTTCTCCTTGTTCGGCGAGTTGACAGGACACATCAAAGCAGTACTGTTACTAGTAGTAGTCCATACTGCGTCCTTTCCGATTAATATGGCTTAATTTGAAATGAGAAAAATACACTGGCGGTCAACGTATGTAACAATATGCTCTTTACGGTCACTATATATAGTTTTGCGTCGATTATACGATCACTAGCTCATCGTAGAGCACCGTATTGCACCCTACTGACCGGCACATAGTCGACATGGCACTTTGTTAACTGGTTAAATTGTCACCTGGTTTCTGGGTCCCATATGTCAGTTGGCGGAGCAAAGAAATCAGTTAAACAAAACTTTACGCAGGTGCCACACGAGTCCAACCCTTGCGCCCGAACCGCCCTGGCTGTGTATGTGAGTGCATGCACGTGTCCTCCCTCAGCCTTCCAACAAAGAGTGTACATCGGCTATAAAACAAAGAGTGTAGTAGTACATGATGTACATCTACACTTACAATGCATCACTAGTAGAAAAACACCTATTTGTCCCAGTTCGTAAGGGCCTTTAGTCCCGGTTCATGAACCGGGACTAATGGGTCGTTACTAATACCTCCCCCTTTAGTCCCGGTTCTAACACGAACCGGGACAGATGGTCCTACACGTGGCCGGTGCGCCGAGCCCAGGCAGGGGGGCCTTTGGTCCCGGTTGGTGGCACCAACCGGGACCAAAAGGCATCCACGCGTCAGCATTCCAGTGGCTGCGGTTTTTGGTTTTTTTAAAGGGGGGGGGGGTTTGGGGGTTTTGGGGGTTAATTTAGGTGTTTCATATATTGTGTTAGCTAGCTAATTAATAGAGAGAAGTGTCCTCTCTTATGTCCGTGCTTGGTCGACGCTACGTACTATATATATATATATATAGCCCTCGACACGCTAGCTAGTAAGAAAATGAAGGGAACCATCGAGTACAGAAGTTCGTCATGCATACCGAGAGAAATGATCGATCGACCTCTCCTTCTCCGAGAGATTGGTCGAACAACAAGTTTTCGTATCATACGTCCGACGCTACTGGCTACATACATGTACAATATATAAGATCTCTCAATTACAGTCCCCTAGCATTTGAAATCAACTTCCACATGGTATTCTCCGGCTTTATTGATGACGTGGTCAAGAAAGAATCCTGCCAATTCCTCTTGAATTGCTTTCATGCGATCTAGTTCTAGGAGTTCATTCCGCATCTGCCACGTCTAATTTGAAGAAGGGGGTTAATTAATGCATATATATGAATGAAACTCAACAGAAATAATGGTGTAATAAAATGAAATTGTGAATATTATTAATTGCTTACGCACTTCATATTGTCTTTGAGAGTAGCCCCGCTTGTTTTTCAAAGTCGCGTTGTGGATGAACTCGCACACGTAGTATCCACAGAAATCATTCCCTTGTTCCTGCCACAAGCACTTTACGAGAAATAGAGGTCAATCAAACTGATAATGAAGCATTATAAATGGCATTGATGAAAGTATAGCTATATAATCAACGGGAGATGCGCACAACTAGCTAGCCAGTAGTACTTACTTTCGGGTATGTATATCGCAGCTCCTTCGGCAGTCCCAGAGCTAGTGCGGTGAACTATTTCCAAACCCTGCAAGACAAAGAAAATAATTATTATTACTTGAGATATCAGGAAATGAACAAAAAGTTGCCGACATGGTGCGATAATGATCGATTGAACTTAATTGCTGAGCATTTCAGTTATGTCCGCATAGGTGCTGGGATCTTTCCGTCTCGAGTCTAAGACGGTTACTAGTCCACGCTCAAGCTTAATCTCCAGAAGAATATAGTGGAAACTGCGCATGCATCATAACTCATCAATTACATTACTATAACCTCGCTCGAGTAATAAGGGAAACCGAATATGCAAACGATCAGTAACACTCACTTGCCGTTGTAAGGAAAGAGTATGGTATCTTTGTTTTGATTTTTGATCAACGATTGTAGCAAGTTGTCCTCGGCCTCTTCGACGTCCTTTTCAACCAGAAATACATCTATGATATTTGTGTTAATGAACCCAATATCATAGATTTCATTTTTTTTGCACTCGACGATCTTCAATCTGCATAATATATTGAGGATAATTAATTATAAATACATGCAATGAAAGAGCCGAGCTATATATAGAGACTTAATGAAAGAAATAGTACTTACAGGCAGTAGCAAAAGACCGTTAATTTATCGAGGGCCTTTTGATTGAAGAACGCGAAGAACTCCTCAAATGGAACACAGAACAGATCAGTTCCAACAAGGTCGTGCTCCTCTTTAATGTGCAGATACAAACTATTCGCCCCCTCAGACTCTCTGCAGGTTTTCATGTACCAAGTATGGAACCTTCGCATCATCGTTGTTAGAGATTTTTCATCTTTGACGAGAGGCTTCCCGTACTCGTATCTGTGTTCTTCCACATCATGTAATCAGGAAGTGCATCGTCAGGCAGGTAATCTTGTAGATTGCCATAACCGGCCACCATCCCCGGAACATTAGCGACGATGTTGCCGCTAGACACATTGAGCGGGGGGCACGATTGGTTTGCTTGTTCGCCGAGCTGGTCAATTTTTTTCGCAGCTGCTCGTTCTTTTGCTCTTTGATGTCTGACAGTACTTCCCGACTGCTCCGCTTGGAGATATGTCTATTCAGTAATGCGCTCATAGTTGGTTCTCGGCGGAGACTTTGCCGGTTTCCTCAGGGAATCGAGAGTGCGCTTTGCTTTCACCAGATCTACCTTCTCCTCCGGAGGTGGATGTCTCTTTGCTTTCACCCCTTCAAAGAACTCCTTCACGTGGGCATGCACGATCGTATTGTTTTCCTCCTCGGTCCTCTCGTACGGTAACTTCTCTAGAGGCTTTAGAGGTGCACCGTATCTGTATTGCCTCTCTCCTCTTCTTGTGCTGCTAGACGCCGGAGCAGACGGAGCGGCTGCGGCGTCTGTCTTCTTTCGTGCTTGCTTACGAGGCGGAGGAGAAGGACTACGACGCGCCGAAGCAGCTAGGGCGGCGGCGGGTCTCTTCCGCCCTTGCTGGCGAGGCGGAGAAGGAGGAGGCGGAGTGCCGCCACGCGCTAGAGAAGGAGGCGGAGTGCCGCCACGCGCTGGAGAAGGAGGCGGAGTGCCGCCACGCGTGCCCTGATCGTCAGTCGCCAGAGGAGGAGGCAGTGGAGGAGGCGGAGTGCCGCCATGCGTGCCCTGATCGTCACTCGCCGGAGGAGGAGGTGGAGGAGGAGGCGGAGTGCCCTGACTCGCCGGAGGAGGAGGAGGAGGCGGAGGCGTCCAGTTCAGAAGGTTGATGAGCTCCTTCCGCCATAGGCATGGAGTCTTCAGAGCAGAACCCAGCCTAGTCTCCCCTTCACCGGTCGGGTGCTCAAGCACGAGGTTCTCAAATCCCGCCGTTATTTCATCCACCATCACCTTAGCATATCCTTCTGGAATCGGCTGTCAATGATAAGTTGTGTCGGGTCCACTAGGATAAACTTGGCCAACAGCCGCCTTGACCTTCAAATTCATCCATTGCGCCATAATGTGGCAATTTTGAGACTCCATGATACCATCCACGGGATAGCTGGCAGGAGCCGTCAAGACATGCTCCGGCTGAAGCAGCTCGGTGGAAGCCACGCTGCCTCTCCACTGAGATGGCGGGGAAGCTTCGGTAGGTCGTTTGCTGCGATCTGCTGCTTCTCATTCCTCTTCTTGTTACTCTAGCCCCATTACCCTTTCGTGCAGTGCCTGCAGTTGGTCCTGCTCCAGTTTCTTCCTCCTCTCGTGGGTTTTGTAACCCCCTGCGTCCGGAAAACCAACCTTCCATAGAATGGATCCTGGCATGCCTCGTGTCCGTCCAGGGTGCTCAGGATTCCCAAGGGCCATTGTGAGCTCGTCCTTCTCCCTGTTTGGAAGGAACGTCCCTCGTTGCGCTGCATCGATATAGTGTCGAAGGTTCTTGACTGGTATTTGCAGTTGCTCGTCCGTCCACTGGCACTTCCCTGTTACAGGGTCCAAGGTTCCTCCAGCCCCGAAGAACCAAGTCCGGCAACAGTCTGGCCAGTACATTGTCTCTGGTTCGATCCCTTTTTCAAGCAGATCATTCTCAGCCTTGGACCACTTAGGCCGGGCTTTGAGGTAGCCACCTGACCCTGTGCGATGGTGAAGCTTCTTCTTCGCAGCATTTTTCTTGTTTGTCGCCGACATCTTCTTACTCTTTTCCGATGTCTTGTGGGCCACAAATGCGGGCCAGTGATCTTTGATCTTCTCATATTTGCCGATGAATTCTGGTGTATTTTCTTTCTCGACAAACTGGTTCAGCTCTTTCCTCCACCTCCTCATTAGAGTTGCCATCTTCTTAAGAGCACAAGACTTGATTAATTGCTCTTTAACTGGCTTCTCCGGATCCTCCTCTGGCGGTAGGGTGAAATTTGCCTTCAGCTCAGTCCAAAGATCTTCTTTCTGCATATCATTGACATAAGACACCTCAGGGTCTTCCTCCTTAGGCTTATACCATTGCTGGATGCTGATCGGGATCTTGTCCCTAACAAGAATCCCGCACTGAGCAGAAAATGCCTTCCTTGTCCGAATGGGTTCAATCGGTTCGCCGTCCGGCGCGATTTCTATGATCTCAAACTTTTCATCTGAGCTCAACTTTTTCTTCGGGCCTCGTCTCCTTACCGAAGTTGTGCTCGATCCGGAGGGCTAGAAATTATAAGGAAGAAAGATGAGAGTAATTAATATGTTTACATATACCAAAACAATGGATGCATCAATTAACTAGTCAGCACGGGCTTAACTAATATATATATACCTGGCCGGACTCGGTTCGGTGACCGGAGCAGTCAGCACGGTCTCCTTCTTGTACCTCCATTGTGTCACCGGAGCCATCATGAACATAGTCCTCTTCTTGTACCGGCATTAATGGGTCGAAGCCATCATGAACATAGCCCTCTTCTTCACCCAGTCCTTCCTGACCATCGGTCTCGTTGATAAATGACGCAACTTCATCACTTCCTTGTGCGATTATGTCCCCCAACATCGCTTCTATTTCTTCGTCTCGGGAGTGCTCCATAGTTTCTGCAAATATTTACAACATGTCAATTATTATTCAAACATGGTACAAATGGATATATATATATATATATATATATATATATTAGTGGCAAACGTAGAACTAGCTAGCTAATCACAATAAGGAATCATGTTAGTGGCCTCGACGCTGTTTCTCTAGGGTTTGGGGTCGCCTCGACACAACGCTTCAAGGGTTTGGGGTGGCCTCGACGACAACGCTCTTTTAACTTGATAAATTTGGGTGGCCTCGAGAGAGTTAATTTGTCGGGTAGGGGTGCGGCGGGAGGGGGTAGGAGACCAACATCGTTTTCTCTCTAGGGTTTGGGTGTCCTCAAGAGTTTTGGTCGAGCGAGAGGGCCGAGGGGGTGCTCTAGTTGTATAAGTTATCACGGTCTAGAGGGGGTATATATATCGACCGCCCCTCATGTTGAAGTTATCTAGAGGGAGTTATATCGACAACGATGCGACATACATATACATGGGAAAATAATGTTATCGGGGAGGGGGTATCGGTACCACCCCCTAGCTCGTGTTGAAGTTTCTTCTTTCTCCTCTATTCCTCTCTTTCTTCTTCTCCACTTCTTTTTCTTCTTCTCCCTCGAGAAAGGAAAATAATTAAGGAAAAGGAAGAAAATAGGAAGAAGGAAGAAGGAAGAAGAAGAAGAAAAAATAAGAAGAAAAAAAAGAGGAGAAGAAGAAAGGAATAGAGGAGAAGAAGAAAAAATAGAATTTTTTTCTTCTATTTTTTCTTCTTCTCCTCTATTCCTTTCTTCTTCTCCTCTTCTTTTTCTTCTTTTTTCCTCTTATTTATTTCTCCTCTTCTTCCTCTCCTCTTTTTCTCCTTTCTTCCTCTTCTTATTTTCCTTTTTCCTCTCATTCTTTTTCTTCTTCTTCTTCCTTCTCCCTTCTTCCTCTTTTCTTCATTTTCCTTATTTTACTTTCTCCTCTACACTAACCTAAAATCGATATCTACTAACAACCTAAATATAAAATTAATACATATATGAAAAAACATATATAAACAAAAAAATGCTATGAACATTATATTCATACATACATATATAGCCACATCCATTCATCATATATATAGCTACCACATACATATATACATTATATATATGAAAAAAATGCAATGAACAAAAAAATACACTTATGAAAAAAAAATACTATGAACATGTACACATATATACACATACAAACACATATACACAAAAAAATGCAAAAAATACATATATACTTGCATATATGTATAAATTTTGGCATATATAAACTTCTCCATATATAAAAAAAGAGGAATGGGCGCCGGCGGCCGGACCGAAGGCGGCGGCGTGTGGTCGGGGCGACGGCGACGGGGTTGGGGAAGGGGCGGCGCGCGCAGCGACGGCGACGGGGTCGGGAAGGGGCGGCACACGCGGCGACGGCGACGGGGTCGGGGTAGGGGCGGCGCGCGCGGCGACGGCGACGGGGTCGGGGAACGGCCGGTGGCGCGCGCGGTGACGACGATGGTGTCGGGGCCGGCAGGGGTGGCGGGCGCGGCGACGGTGTCGGGGCAGTGGCTCGGCGGCGGCGGCGGCGAGCTGGACCAGCCTGACGGCATCGGGGCAGGGCTCGGCGGCGACGGCGACGAGGAGCAGAGGCGTCGGGGCGAGAAGAAAGAGATGGGTTTTGGCGAAAACTGCTAAGTCCTGTATATATAGCAATAGCATTGGTCCCGGTTCATGGCATAAACCGTAATTCCCCCTTTAGTCCCGGTTGGTGCCACCAACCGGGACCAAAGGCCTCTTTTTCGGCAGCCCAAAGGGCGGGAAGTGGCGTCCTTTGGTACCAGTTGGTGCCACCAACCGGGACCAATGCCCCCCCTTTAGTCCCAGTGGGTGCCACCAACCGGGACCAAAGGCCCAAGTGTTGCCCGCGTCGGGGCCAAAGTTTAGTCCCACTTCGATAGTTGAGAGGGGCGCGCAGTGGTTTATAAGCCCCATTGCCGCACCCCTCTCGAGCTCCTCTCGACCGCAGGCTTTCGGGCCTACTTGCTAAACTTTGCCTTATGGGCCTTCTGGGCCTACTGCGGGGCTGAATCCTGGCCCATAGTAGAGTTTCATGTCGTATTCAGGCCGTGGGGGCCCAGTTGGAGGCATTTTTTCTTTACTTATTGTTGCTATTTTTTTCCTGTTTTTTTGTTTTGTTTTCTGCATTATTTATTTTCTTTTGTTTTTTGCTTTATTTTTTAATTCTTTTTGCTTTTAGTTTTAGGAAAATTATAAACTTTCTGTTAGTGCCACTACTTTTCAAATTTGAAAACACTTTTTTTGTTTTTTTGTTTTCTTTCTTACTTTATTTATTTTATTTTGTTTCTACTTGCAACAAAATACTTATTGTTGCTATTTTTAATTATTAAGAGGGCTGAACCATAAGACATTAAAGCATTTCAAATGAACTCTGAAAAAGTTGAAAGTTGGCATGGTATCATAAATTGACCCACACATAGCATGTGCATCTACAAAGCGGACAATGGTATCATACTCGTCAGTTACAAAGTTGGCATGGTATCATCATAATAGTTGCGGGAGAAAGTCTTCACTTTTTCTTCGCTTGTGTCATTTGCTTATTGCACCGTAACCATGGATAATCTTCCTCATTTATCAGGATGCTGGGGTCAGCCTTGACTTTAAAAGGAGGAATTTCATGAAACTTTTCATAATCTTCAGACATGTCTGTCTTGTCCTCCATTCCCACGATGTCCCTTTTTCCTGAAAGAACTATGTGGCGCTTTGGCTCATCGTATGATGTATTCGCTTCCTTATCTTTTCTCTTTCTCGGTCTGGTAGACATGTCCTTCACATAGATAACCTGTGCCACATCATTGGCTAGGACGAACGGTTCGTTAGTGTACCCAAGATTTTTCAGATCCACTGTTGTCATTCCGTACTGTGGGTCTACCTGTACCCCGCCTCCTGACAGATTGACCCATTTGCACTTAAACAAAGGGACCTTAAAATCATGTCCATAGTCAAGTTCCCATATGTCCACTATGTAACCATAATATGTGTCCTTTCCCCTCTCGGTTGTTGCATCAAAGCGGACACCGTTGTTTTGGTTGGTGCTCTTTTGATCTTGGTCAATCATGTAAAATGTATTCCCATTTATCTCATATCCTTTCTAGATCAATACAGTCAAAGATGGTCCCCTGGACAACAAGTACGGCTCATCACAAATAGTGTTGTCACCTCTGATACGTGCTTCCAACCAACTGCTGAAAGTCCTGATGTGTTCACATGTAATCCAGTCGTCGCACTGCTCCGGGTGTTTGAAGCGCAGACTGTTCTTGTGTTCATCGACATACGGGGTCACCAAGGTAGAGTTCTGTAGAACTATGTAGTGTGCTTGAGACCAAGAATATTCGTCCCTGCATATTATTGAGTCCCTTCCAAGCGTGCCTTTTCCAGTCAGTCTCCCCTCATACCGCGATTTAGGGAGACCTATCTTCTTAAGGCCAGGAATGAAGTCAACACAAAACCCGATGACATCCTCTGTTTGATGGCCCATGGAGATGCTTCCTTCTGGCCTAGCGCGGTTACGGACATATTTCTTTAGGACTCCCATGAACCTCTCAAAGGGGTACATATTGTGTAGAAATATGGGGCCCAGAATGACAATCTCGTCAACTAGATGAACTAGGACGTGCGTCATGATATTGAAGAAGGATGGTGGGAACACCAGCTCGAAACTGACAAGACATTGCACCACATCACTCCTTAGCCTTGGTATGATTTCTGGATCGATCACCTTCTGAGAGATTGCATTGAGGAATGCACATAGCTTCACAATGGCTAATCGGACGTTTTCCGGTAGAAGCCCCCTCAATGCAATCAGAAGCAGTTGCGTCATAATCACGTGGCAGTCATGAGACTTTTGGTTCTGAAACTTTTTCTCTGCCATATTTATTATTCCTTTTATATTCGACGAGAAGCCAGTCGGGACCTTCATACTAAGCAGGCATTCAAAGAAGATTTCCTTCTCTTCTTTGGTAAGAGCATAGCTGGCAGGACCTTCATACTGCTTTGGAGGCATGCCGCCTTTTTCGTGCAAACGTTGCAGGTCCTCCCGTGCCTCAGCTGTATCTTTTGTCTTCCCATACACGCCCAAGAAGCCTAGCAGGTTCACGCAAAGGTTCTTCGTCACGTGCATCATGTCGATCGAAGAGCGGACCTCTAGGTCTTTCCAGTAGGGTAGGTCCCAAAATATAGATTTCTTCTTCCACATGGGTGTGTGTGTCCCCCAGCGTCACTCGGAACAGCTAGTCCGCCAGGACCCTTTCCAAAGATTACGTGTAAATCATTGACCATAGAAAGTACGTGATCACCGGTACGCATGGCGGGCTTCTTCCGGTGATCTGCCTCGCCTTTGAAATGCTTGCCTTTCTTTCGACATTGATAGTTGGTCGGAAGAAATCGATGATGGCCCAGGTACACATTCTTCCTACAGCTTGCCAGGTATATACTATCGGTGTCAAGTAAACAGTGCGTGCATGCGTGGTATCCCTTGTTTGTCTGTCCTGAAAGGTTACTAAGAGCGGGCCAATCGTTGATGGTCACGAACATCAACGCCTTTAGGTTAAATTCCTCCTGTTTGTGCTCATCCCACGTACGTACACCGTTTCCATTACATAGCTATAAAAGTTCTTCAACTAATGGCCTTAGGTACACATCAATGTTGTTGCCGGGTTGCTTAGGGACTTGGCTGAGAACTGGCATCATAATGAACTTCCGCTTCATGCACATCCAAGGAGGAAGGTTATACATACATAGAGTCACGGGCCAGGTGCTGTGTTTGCTGCTCTGCTCCCTGAAAGGATTAGTGCCATCCACGCTTAAAGCAAACCATACATTCCTTGGCTCAATTGCAAACTCATCCCAGTACTTTCTCTCGATTTTTCTCCACTGCGACCCGTCAGCGGGTGCTCTCAACTTCCCGTCTTTCTTACGGTCCTCACTGTGCCATCGCATCAACTTGGCATTCTCTCCGTTTCTGAACAGACGTTTCAACCGTGGTATTATAGGAGCATACCACATCACCTTCGCAGGAACCCTCTTCCTGGGGGGCTCGCCGTCAACATCACCAGGGTCATCTCGTCTGATCTTATACCATAATGCACTGCATACCGGGCATGCGTTCAGATCCTTGTACGCACCACGGTAGAGGATGCAGTCATTAGGGCATGCATGTATCTTCTGCACCTCCAATCCTAGAGGGCATACAACCTTCTTTGCTGCGTATGTACTGTCGGGCAATTCATCATCCTTTTGAAGCTTCTTCTTCAATATTTTCAGTAGCTTCTCAAATCCTTTGTCAGGCACAGCATTCACTGCCTTCCACTGCAGCAATTCCAGTACGGTACCGAGCTTTGTGTTGCCATCTTCGCAATTGGGGTACAACCCTTTTTTGTGGTCCTCTAACATGCGATCTAACTTCAGCTTCTCCTTTTGACTTTCGCATTGCATCCTTGCATCGACAATGACCCGGCGGAGATCATCATCATCGGGCACATCGTCTGGTTCCTCTTGATCTTCAGCAGCTTCGCCCGTTGCAGCATCATCGTGCGCATCGTCTGGTCCCTCTTGATCTTCAGTAGCATCACCGTATTCAGGGGGCACATAGTTGTCATCGTACTCTTCTTCTTCACCGTCTTCCATCATAACCCCTATTTCTCTGTGCCTCGTCCAAATATTATAGTGTGGCATGAAACCCTTGTAAAGCAGGTGGGTGTGGAGGATTTTCCGGTCAGAGTAAGACTTTGTATTCCCACATATAGGGCATGGACAACACATAAAACCATTCTGCTTGTTTGCCTCAGTCACTTCGAAAAAATCATGCACGCCCTTAATATACTCGGAGGTGTGTCTTGAACCGTACATCCATTGCCGGTTCATCTGCGTGCATTATATATAATTAAGTGTGTCAAAAATCATTACAGAACATCATGAATAGATAATTAAGTGACCAAAGTAATAGAAGTTCATCATCACATTAAAACCAAAGTACATACATAGTTCTCATCTAACAACATAAAGCTCTGCAGAGCATCTAAATTAATTAAACCATACACTGAAACTATGTAAAACATTTCAATGCGAAAACAAATGCGATCATAATCGCAACCAATGTAACAACTGGTCCAATGGCATAATGATACCAAGCCTCGGTATGAATGGCATATTTTCTAATCTTTCTAATCTTCAAGCGCGTTGCATCCATCTTGATCTTGTGATCATCGACGACATCTACAACATGCAACTCCAATATCATCTTCTCCTCCTCAATTTTTCTAATTTTTTCCTTCAACAAATTGTTTTCTTCTTCAACTAAATTTAACCTCTCGACAATAGGGTCGGTTGGAATTTCCGGTTCAACAACCTCCTAGATAAATAAAATCTATGTCACGTTGGTCGGCATAATTGTCATAAACAATAAATGAACCAATAGTTATGAAAAGATAATATATACCACATCCGAATCATAGATAGGACGAGGGCCGACGGGGGCGGATACCAAAACCATCGCACTATATAAGATGCAATAATAAAAGTAAGAAAATAATACAAGTATCTATCTAAACATACAAGTAAGAATATTTTTCCTTTCAGAAAGAAGATAAGAACAAGAGGCTCACCACGGTGGTGCCGGCGATGAGATCGGCGCGGGTGATCGACGACGGTGAAGATGGGGACGGGGCATGACGGACCGCTAAACCTAGACAAATATTGAGGAAAATGGAGCTTGGAGGTCGAGCTTGGAGAGGAGAAACCTTATGTAGTGTGGCTCGGGCATTCCATCGAACACCTTGTGTGCATAGGAGGTGAGCTAGAGCACCACCAAGCCCTCTCCCCCTCGGCCAAAAAAAAACAGAGCAGTGTGCTCTGCTCTTGCGTGAGGGGGTATATATAGGCACCACCATTGGTCCCGGTTGGTGGCATGAACCGGGACCAATGGTGGTGGGCCAGGAGTGAGGCCCATTGGTCCCGGTTCGTCCCACCAACCGGGACCAAAAGGTCCAGACGAACCGGGACCAATGGCCCACGTGGCCCGGCCGGCCCCCGGGGCTCACGAACTGGGTCCAATGCTCCCATTGGTCCCGGTTCTAGATTGAACCAGGACTAATGGGCTGGACCGGCCTAGACCATTGGACCCTTTTCTACTAGTGCATTTAGCCTTTAATCTAAATCGATATTGATTGACTAATGCACCAACTTGTGCTGTAGGTATAGGCTATATGTCTATCCTTAATTACAGCATGCAACGGCCTTCATCTAATCTTCTTATCTCAATGGTCGCATGCACACATAAGTCTGCTACTTTTGGGCGTTAATTATACCCTGGTCAATGTGTAAATCTCTAAATATACAGTCTTTCACTGACGTAGGGAGTATGTTGAGCACTTGAGCGTGAGCGTGTGTGTTGCGTCGTGTGCTGTGTGCCGCATGGGTGCGTGAGTGTTGCGTGCGTCCATGTGGAGTACGTGTGAGTGTTGCATGTTGCATGCATGCATGCATGCATGGGGCTTACTCCCTCCCATTGACATGTTCATATTTCAAACTTCCTCTGTTCCCTCCATATGGTGATACTCCCTCTGTTCCCAAATACTCCAGTATGGAGTAAAAGCCTCCCTCTGTTCCCAAATACGGAGTATTTGTCTTTCTACAGATTTCAACAAGTGACTAGGTACGGAGCAAAATGAGTGAAGTGAGCGTAGAGGCATATGGATACTGTAGAAAGGTAATCCTCACGATCCATCATTCCCCATCTCGGTCAGAGAGAACTATTCAACTAGTCTTCGCAGTGAAGTGACAATACACGCAGCAGCAGATGGGACACATAATTAATAAGCTGAACCAGCGTGTTCGTGTTACTAAATCAGCCTTACCCAGTACTGCCATCATGTTTGCCAGTAGAGCACGCTTCCGCAAATACGCCTACGCACCTGTGTCCTCCATTAACTGACATATGGGCCCTCTTGTGGTAGACCCACATGTCATCAGTGTAACTATTTACACTCCGGAGGACGGTGCCTATATCCTGGTAGTAGTACTAGTAGAATTGAGATTTAATGCACTTTCTTCCCCGTCTTCCACTCTTCTTCCTCCTCTCTTCTTCTTCCTCCTCTCTTCCCCATTGTCGGCCGCACACCATTTACCTCCGCTCACTGCTCGCCCACCTGCGCCATCTTCCTTGGTAGCTCACGCGTACCACATCCCCCCGCTCACTGCTCACCCGCCCGAATCCACTTCCCCGCTGGCTCGCAGGCACTGAAAACCCCAATGGTAGAACCGACTGACACGCAAAGCCGCGATTGGAATTCCCTCCCCGATGTTCTCTTGGAGCAGATCTGTAGTCGTATGGACCTAAACAGCACCGTCTGTCTGGCCGCATGCTCGGTGTCTTTGTACCATCTACTCATCTGCAACCGGCCGGCTCTTTTCAAGACACCCTGCTTGCTGATGCCCGATCCTCGCAGGTGGCCCAGACACCGACTTGACGATCCTACGGAGGTTGCCGTGGTGCCCCTCGACATGCTACCACTACCCGTCCACCTGTCCTTCATGTGCGGCCACTACTGGGCGGGCATGAAGGCCAACTGGATCGTCCTCATCCACCACACCAGTAGTCCGTGGCGTCTCGTGGATATCTACACCTAGCGAGAGATCACCCTTCCATCGTTGGATACCGCCGACATCGAGCCTCGCGGCCCGCCGAACACTCCTGCCTACTACACAGGAGACGCGTCAAGCTTGTGGCTCGACCTCTATTTGCAGAAAGTTGTAATCTGCGAAGTGCCCACACCATCAGAAGACTACATGGATTACAAGCTCATTGCCTTGTTCAACATGGGATTAGTCTATCTGGAATCCGGTCGCCATACATGCTTATGGCTCATCATCAATCCTGTTGAGGCAACATTTCTGTGTGATGCTATAGTGCACGATGGCATCGTTTACGCGGTCGACGCACAGATTGGCTGCCTATACTGGTGGAATCTATCGTCGTGTAATTGTTCTATCTCATCTCATCTTTACCTTATGAATACGACTGCATGTTCATTTGTTACAAATTTAGAATGCATAGCATGTCTATAACCACATCATTGCTATATGTTCCTCTCATTTCCTAGATTTTTATGACCACACATGTTATTGTTAGAGTTGATATGAGAACAATTGGCATCTAATGACTGTTAGAATACATATTATGAGCATAACATCATGATTGCTATATGTTACTCTCGTTTACTAGATTTTTATAACAACGCATGTTATTGCTTAGAGTTGATATGAGAATAGTAGTAGTAAGTGCTATGGTAGAATATGAGTAAGCGCTGTCATAGCTGTTTTCCTCTCATTGTTACATGATGTTTGAACCATGACATGTTGCTAGAATATGAAAGCCATTGGCTTATTTTTTTTAACTTGGGGTATGATTATGACCACGGCATTGCAATTCTCTGTCTATGATATGTGTCACTGTTATAATAATCTTAATTCCACACATATTCTGAACATGATTGTTTATTTTTGTCCTTTTGGTCTCCAATTTGAATTGTTGCAGCAGACGCAAATGCGCTGGCCTTCATGATTCCAGGACCTGGAATCATACCAGCCAATGGGTGCTGGTTTATCGCTCGTTCAGCTGACGGTGGTCATTTGATGCTCATTCGCACATACCAAATTGACCAAACCATTACATCAAACCACATGCAGTACAATGCATGGGGTGTTCATGACATTGATGGCTATGGCTGCTTCGTGTTCGAGAAAGATCCCAGCTCCGTTGGGCCAGGCGTATTCAACTAGAGGCGGGTTTACAGCCTCGGCAACCACTCCTTGTTCCTCGGGCTCAATTATCCGATCATCCAACCAATCATCGATCATATCACCGACGATGATTACTGTGCTATGCAACTTCCATTTGTGAGGGGGGGTTGTGTTTACACATCATACCATGGGTTCAATGAATCACCATATCCAGAGATTCGTCGACACAGCTTGTTGCCAGGTAATCTTCAGTGTGTGAAAGGCATCAAGCTTCCATGCGATGGATGGCTTTTGCAAAACCGACATGCAGCGATGTGGTTCATGCCAACAGCAAATATGCACAACTTGATTCGTGCTGATATATAGACTGAGCCATGTATTCTGTTGCTGTAGCACGACCCTCTTTTGTTGGATATTATGTATTGCTGTTAGTTTAAAGCACTCCTCTGGTTTGAAGGATAGATACCTTCCTGGGATCAAGTGCATCCTAACTCACCTGCGTAGGATGTACTGATAATGATGATGGAGATGCTGTGCAGAAGCCATATATATACATATATATCAGTTAGGCTTCAAGTGCGTACTTGTTAGTTAAACCTATGTATAAATTGTGACACTAAATATGACTAGTAAGTAGTACGGTAGCAGTACTAGTATACGTCAGTCAAATTATTCATCATGCCCACACATTAAATTGACGTGACAACACGCTGCGCGTGAGGTGACACAAGAATCCCGGCGGCGTGTTCGGGTATTCCAGACTTCAGATTTGGAGTACCACTTATCTGAAATCTGTTTTTTTTTAAACGGAGGCAAAAGACTTGCCTCATCCATTAAATAAGAGGAGAATAGAGTTTAGAGTTTTTACAAGCGCCCTTGCAAAACGGCATGGCAATTACTCTCGTACAACTGTCGAAGAAGCGCGAGTTTTTACTCTGTCGAAATCTTTCATCATTTACTTAAAACAGTCGATTGGTCATACATTGAGTACCATATAACTAGAATTACCGATGCAAGTTGAAGAAGGATTGGCTGGTGCTGCCGGCTGGCGTCAAGTTCGATCCCACGGATCAGGAGCTGATCGAGCACCTTGAGGCCAAAGTGAGTGTTGACAGCGCGAGATTCCAGTCTCTCATCGATTTGTTCATACCAACCATCGACATTGAGCACGACATATGCTACACCCAACCTGAGAAACTTCCAGGTAAGACACCGATCGGCCGTCTACTTGCACAAACATATTCCTTTGTTTATAGCTCTATTTTTCTTTTTAGACGCAGACCTGGTGAAACAATTACAATTTGACAGTTAATAAAAAGTGAAACAAGTGACTGCAACATGCCAAAGATGTTATGAAAATGCCAACTAGGTACACTAAAACTTTTATTCCACAATACTGCAGGTATCACACTGAGTGGCCTAAGGAAGCATTTCTTCCAGCGCAATTCCAGGGCGTTCAAAAGGGGCATGTGGACGCGTCGCAAGATACACTCGGAGTGCGGCACGCACGCGATGTGGCACAAGACTGGCAATACCTTGCCTGTGATGGTCAACGGCCGGCAGACGGGCAGCAAAAAAGGTTCTGGTGCTGCACACCAACAAGAACTTCGACCAGCAGAGGACCAACTGGGTGATGCACCAGGACCACATCGGGGACCTGGAGCAAGAGAAGGAGAGGGAGCTGGTCCTCTGCAAGATTTTCTACCAGACGAACACTAGGGCCAGGAGTAGTTTGGTATTGGTAGTTGTACTACCTTGTCGTCCGCAAGTTGGTATTGTTGTTAACGATCTTTTGGTATGAACTTGCATTTGCTTCCAACCATCATGCCGAGGGTCGACGTGGATATAAAGCTGAATCATTTGTTTCGAAACGAATTCTCAGGCATCTGATTTTTATTTGATGGTTAGCATAAGCACCCGCCATTTGAATTCCCAGTTCTGCAGTTTTTTCAAAACAAGTGCATGCACTTATTATCACGATAAAAACAAATATCCATGTTGTGTCCTAGTTATCAGTCTGTGCTTGCAGAATTCTCTCGTTTATTGAGCACGTATATTTTTTTCATGTCGAGCAAGTTTCAACTGGGCTGTAGACTGACCAGGGTTGGTTTTGTTTTTAACAGGCCCAGCCCATGACGACAACGGGGCACAAAGATCCAGCAGGTATCTAATGGCCTCTGGCCCGCCAGCGTTAGTTATATTTTGTCTTACAACATCCGCAGGCAGTTTTGTTACTGAATCAAACACACAGCCCAGTTCTATTTTCCTCTTGAAACACATGTCCAACATCCGTTTTCTAATCTCTACCTATAGTTTTACTAGTTCATATACACGTATCATTATATTGAAAACACATAAAATTCCCTTTCATATTTACATCCTTATTTTTGTTGTTTTTTCCCACCTAGCGCTGATTTTTTAACCACTGGTTTTCCCTTAAACCAACTCAAATGTCCCACGTCTTATTTGATTACAAAAACAATCATTTTTTTTGGCAAATCAATAAGTTCTTAAAAAATGTTTATCATTTCGGGATTACAACAGTTTGGACTCCACCGAAATATGCAAAATAAGGTTGAATTTTTTGACCGTGGTCCTGGGCAGAAAATGGGCTGTAATAAATTACTTAAGAATTAGAAAATGGGCTGCAAATTATAAAAAATAGCAAATGGGCTGCAAATTGTAAAAAAATAGCAAATGGGCTTTATGTTGTCTGCCACAGATTTGGAGGCTGACTTATGAGCCTACTAAGTTCATGCGTACACAAGGTTTCTTAAAAAAGAAACTTAGTCAACAATCGACTCTACCAGCGTCAGACCGTTAGATGTCAATCTAATGGCATTCGTGTTTCTTCAGTCTCTGATCTTCCTACCCTAGCCGCCCAAACCAGCGCCGTCAGAACCGCCTGCTCCCACCTCCCGTGGCCGGCAGTGCTGCCGGGCAGGACTCACGGCCCAATCATACTCACATCCCTGGCCTGTCTATCCCTCTACTGACCCACACCTCTTGTTATTTTCCGGCGACGGCAGCCGAACCAGTCAACCCTCATACTCTCCACCGCGTGGGCAGCCACTGCTGTGTCTTCGCCGGCTCCATGTCGTTCCCTTTGTAGGCCTTGCCGTCGTCCACCGCCCTGGTGCTCTCGGCGTGGCGTGGTCAACGATGTCCATCCAACGGCCGTAGTGCTTGTTCAACCTCTGGTCTTCTTGCCCCAGCCTCCCAAAGCAGCGCAGGTCGTGCCGCATGCTCCTGCCTCCCGTGGCCGGCTGTGCTGCCGCGAAGGCCTCACCGTCCCCATACTACTCCCACCGCTGGCCAGGCCATCCCTCCACTCACCCACTCCCCCTGTTATTCTGCGGCGATGGCAGCCTCACACCGCAGCCGAACCAGTGAACCCTTGTACTCCTCTCCGTGTGGGCATCCACTGCCGCGTCTTCCCCGGCTCCGCGTCGTCCCCTTCCTAGGCCTCGCCGTCGTCCACTTCCCTGGTGCTCTCGGCGCGGCGTGGTCAATGTGGTCAATGACCAACTTCCATCGGAAGAGTACTGTACGTGGAGAGGCTGACATCTGGGTCCACGGCAGCCGCAAGGAAGTGCCTCCTTATTACGCGCAAAATAATTATTACTCCACCTGACAACGGGGACCCACCGGACGGGCCACCAGTATTTTGCGGGAAAAACTTTTCCCCCCTGACTGTTGTGACCCACCGGAGGGGCAACCGTATTTTGCGAAAAAAATGTTTGCCCCTGACTGTTGGGACCCACCGGACGGACCACCGTATTTCGCGAAAAAAACATTCCCCCCACTATCAGCTCGGACCCACCGGAAGTGCCTCCTTATTATGCACAGAAAAATGAATACTCCCCCTGCTGGCTGGGACCCACCATGGTGGGAGGCTGACTTGTGGGCCTACTAAGTTGACGGGGACAGAGGGCTTTGTCAACTTAGTCAATATGAACGATTCTAGCTCCATTGACCGTACGATGTCCATCCAATGGCAGTCGTGCTTCTTCAATCTCTGCTCTTCCTGCTCCAGCCGCTCAAACAAGCACCGGCGGGACTGCCTGCTCCCTCCTCCCCGCGGTCGGCTGTGCTGCCGCGCAGGCCTCACCGCCCCACCGTACTCCCATCGCTAGCTTAGGCATCCCTCTACTCACCCACACGGCCACAACTGTTGTTATTCTCCAGCGAGGGCAGACGAACTAGAAAACCCTCGTACAGTCGTACTCCCCTCTGCGTGGGAAACAACTGCCGAGTCTTCCCTGCCTCCGTGTCGTTCCCTTCCTAGGCCTCGCCGTCGTCCACCGCCCTAGTGCTCTCGGCGCGGCGTGGTCAACATGGTCAAGGAACGGCTTCCATCGGACGTGGACTGTATGTAGAGAGGCTGACAGTTGGGTCCGCGGCCGCAGCAAGGAAGTGCCTTGTTATTACGCGCAAAATATTTATTCCTCCACCTGACATCTGGGACCCACCGGAAGGGCCTCTGTATTTCGCGAAAAAAACGTACCCCAGCTGACATGTCGGACCCACCAGCTATCTTCGCATGCAAGGAAGTGCCTCCTTATTAAGCACAAAAAAATGAATACTCCCCCTGCCAGCTGGAACCCAGCATAGTGGGAGGCTGACTTTTGGGCCTACCAAGTTGACGGGGACGGAGGGCTTTGTCAACTTAGTCAATATGAATGATTCTAGCTCCTGTTACCGTACGATGTTCATCCAACGGCCGTAGTGCTTCTTCAACCTATGGTCTTCTTGCTCCAGCCGCCCAAACCAGCGCCGGTCGTGCCGTGTGCTCCTGCCTCTCGTGGCCGGCTGTGATGCCGTGGAGGCCTCACCGCCCCCTACTACTCCCACCGCTGGCCAGGCCATCCCTCTACTCACCCACACCCCTGTTATTCTGCGGCGACAGCAGCCTCACACCGCAGTTGAACCAATGAATCCTCGTACTCCTCTTCGCGTGGGCATCCACTGCTGCGTCTTCCCCGGCTCCGAGTCGTCCCCTTCCTAGGCCTCACCATCGTCCACCGCCGTGGTGCTCTCGGCGCGGCGTGGTCAACGTGGTCAAGGAACGACTTCCATCGGACGTGGACTGTATGTGGAGAGGCTGACAGCTAGGTCCACGACCGCCGCAAGGAAGTGCCTCCTTATTACACGCAAAATAATTATTCCTCCACCTGACAGCAGGGACCCACCAGACGGGCCACCGTATTTCACGAAAAAAACGATTTGCCCCCCTGAGTGCTGAGACCCACCAACTACATCTTCGCACGCAAGGAAGTGCGTCCGGGAAAAAAAAATGATTCGCCCCCTGACTGCTGGGACCCACCAGCTACATCTTCGCACGCAAGGAAGTGCCTGACAGTCGGGACCCACCTTGTCGAAGCGTATGTAGCGTCGTCATTCTGGCCGCGAACGTGTACGTACATACTGGTCGATGTAGAGGCGCGCTCGTGTCGTAGATGTAGAGGCGCGCACGTGTCTTAGTAGAGGCGCGCACGTAGCATGTACACGTACATACAATGGCGAGGGTGCAAGAAAGAAACTACGGCCACGTACGTACATACGGGCAGGGACTCTAACGCCTATCGTGCATACGTACATGGCTGGGTCGGAACGGAGAAACAGCGTCGTCGTCGTGTTCATGGGGAGCCAACCGGCTGGGTCGGAACGGAATGTGTGGTCGTGTTCATCGGGAGGGCATGGACGGAACAGGCGATGGAAACGAGGCCTGGCGTACCGCACAATGGAGGAAACGGCCTTGTGTTCGACCAGCCACGTTTGAAACGGGGTCCTATTGACCGGGAGGGGCCTGGCGTACCGAAAAACGGAGGAAACGGACCTCCTACGGTCGAAACGGGGGTCCTGTTCATCGGGAGGGGCGTGGCGTACCGCAAAACGGACGAAACGGACTTGTGTTTGAGCACTACGGTCGAAACGGGGGGAGGGGTGTGGCGTACCGCAAAACGGGACTCCACAGGATACTGTTCATCTCCACCGTCGACCTCCTCCAGCCTCCACGGGCTACCGTCGACCTCCTCCAGCCTCCACGGGCTCCTGTTCATCCAGCCTCCACCGCGCGCTACTCCACCGGCTACTGTTCAACCACCCCTCCACGGCCACCCCTCCACCGTCTACTGTTCATCCAGCCCTCCACACCACGGGGTCCAGTTCAACCACCCCTCCACGACCACCCTCCACCGTCTACAGTTCATCCAGCCCTCCACACCACGGGGTCCTATTCAACCACACCTCCACGGCCACCCCTCCACCGTCTGCTGTTCATCCAGCCCTCCACACCATGGGTTCCTGTTCATCCAGAGGCAACGCCACCGCTCACTGTTAATTCAAACCCCCCCCCCCCCCGCAACGCTCACTGTTCATCCCAGAGGCAGCATCGATCGGCTTCAGTTAGCAGCAGTAGCGAAGGAATTGCTCCATTGATCGGGTTCAGTTAACAGCCGTCGATCGATCGCTCGGGTTCAGTAACACGTAGCCTGCAGTGCAATCGCTCGGGTTCAGTTAGAGCCCAACGCCTCGCTCGGCTTCAGTTAGAGCCAACGCCTCACACACACGTGCGTACCTGTACGAGAGAAACGCGCATCCTCTCCCACCGTAACTGGCAACTCCCCGAAATTTTCCTCCCCCTCGCTTCTACCACGGTTTTTTCCGTCATGGACGGCCCAAAGAATGTCATGCAGCTGCGTCTCCGGCCCTCCTAGGACAAAAATCCCATTTTCTCTCATGATTTTTTGTCATAGAAGTAGGAGCCCACCACATCTACGATGATACCGGGTTTTTTCACAATTATCGTCATAGAAGTGTCATATGTATGACAGAAAAAAATTTCATTCAGCCCAAAATGTCACGGATGTGTCTTTTTTTTAGTGCAGTACTGTGATCACTCAAGCAAGTTGTGTGGCATCTATATGACCCTACGCTACCAGTATATGTCTCATAAGTCAAGCGGCGTGTTGTAGTCATCATCAGCAGTCCACTTCCCGTAGCACATATTCGCTTCTCCATCTTTGTCCGCACATAATCTCGTCCAATCTTCCATCCCCGCTAAGGCGCCTCCCAACCTCGTCCGAAACCGAAGCACTAACAATGGCAGAACCGAGCAGCGTCCGCCGAAAGAGTGGCTAGAATTCGCTTCCCACAGAGGTAATCAAGCTCATTGTTTCGTGTGTGGACAATCTCAGTACCATGCCGCTCGTCGCGTGCTCGTCGGGGCTGTACCGTTTACTCAAAGCCCTCAGGCCAGAGCTTTTTAAGCCAGCTCCTTGCTTGCTGATGCCGCCTAATCTTCAGAAACGGCGTGTCATGCAGCATTACGATCGTAGGGTGGCGAGCATCAACCCCCTTGACTGCGATCCGATCCCCGCCAGCCTCAACTACATTAATGGTATGTACTGGGTCGGCATGAACATGTCTTGGATGGTGCTCGTCGACGAACGCGGCAGCTGGATGCTCGTGGAGGTCTACACCCGGCGATTGATCCCCCTTCCTTTGATTAACACTGCACTGCTTTGGCACCGTGGCCCAGAATACTCGGAATCTTACAGTAGCCAACATGATACCAAGTTTGATTTGCTTAAGGTTGTAATCTGCCAAGTGCCCACAAGATCTGCAAATTATAAAGACTTTAGGCTAATTGCATTCTTCAACCGCAGTCTCGCCTATCTGATAGGTCACTGCGGTAAGTGGATAAATCTGCACGTCCATCGCAGGATCATACATCCTCCATGGTTCTCTGATGCCATTGAACACAAGGGCTTCATTTACGCTGTCGACTCCTTCTATGGTTGGACGTATTGCTGGCCTACTCCAGTCATCGCTACAAACGGCTGCTACAGCAGTATGTTACATTCCTATGATATCATGATGGCTTGCTTATATTACTGTCAACATTTACTGAAAAAATATTCATGCTCATAACATGTTGTTCTTAAGATTGACTAAATCAAGAGCCCTTTTATTTGACTCCAACTTGATATGATGTTGTAGGACGCCTGGTGTCCCTACCCTTCCTAATCCCAGAACCTTTCAAAGAAAAGCGGCATGGTAGTTGCAGGTGGTTCCTGGCTCGATCAGACAATGGCGAAAGATTGATGATCGTTCGCATGTACCGGACGTGTTGTTTCGCGGAATACAATCACAGTCACTGCAAGGTCTTTGAGCAGGATCCCGGCTTCTCTGGGCCTTCGGGAATTTTTGACTGGAGGCTGGTAAGTAGCCTTGGTACACGCTCTCTGTTTGTCGGACTGAATTATCCGATTAACTAGGAGATAACCGGCGGCAAGGATCATGATGGCAGCGCGCTTTCGTTCATCAGGCAAAACTGTGTGTACACAGCGTACCATGCGTCTCTGCATGCACCATACCCTGATATGTGCCGCCATGCTCTGCGGCCCAAAGTAGGAGAGAGGGTCGCAAGTATCAGACTTCGACCTGCTGGCTGGAGTTTCCCCCGTCAGGCACCAATCTGGTTCAAGCCGTCAGCCAATCTCCACAACATAATAAATAGTAACGTCTAACTGAGCCAGTTAGTTAGATGCATACACTTGGTGTAGTAGGATCTTTATTCAGTTTGATGCATACACTTGTTCTCTTTTGGTAGCCCTTTTGTAATGATGGCTGATGTTTGGTTTGGAAGAGAGAGCTGCATCTTCACTCTTCTGGCCTGCTTACTGCTTCGGTTGCACCCCCAGCCCTGGTTGCTGCTGTTGCTGTTTTCAATGTACAATCAGTAGTATATTTCGTCTGTTGGTTGAATAAATGTGTTGTTAGAACGACAAACACAATGTTTTGGAAGTCGTTGCACGGTTCGATCCTTTAGTGCCACGTACCGTACGTAGCTCACACTATTTTTCGTATGAAACACATTTTCCACTTGTTGATAACATGCAGCCCACTGATGAAGGCCCAATAAAGAAGCCCATAATTAACTGGAAGGGAGGCTCTCACATGAATCCGGCCCAGGTACATGCTCATGGTCCCCTAAACATAAATAAGTAAATAAATAAATAAAGCTAAATGCTCATGCACCAGTTCTTTGGGAAAATAGGTAGCCCAGTATTTCTTTTTGAAGAATACCCAAGCTAGGCCTATTTGTTTTCTCCGAATTATTGGGCTGCAAATCTTTCAAGACGAGGAGGGATGCATTCCGGCCTGGTCGAAGAATATGGTCCATGTCTGTTAAAAGTAATATCAAAAGGGGTTGAAAATTCCAAAAAAAATTATAGCAAATGGGATATTAGTTTCTTTTTTTGTTTTTGTTCTTCACTGATATCTTATACGTATTTCATTGGATTTAACATGACATAGTACTAATTTATTTTTAAATTTGTTGTAGTATGGCTATTAATTTTTGTATTAAGAATATTTCGTTCCCCAGCAAAAATTTGCGAATTTTCAAAATTTCCCACATATTTAGTTAATTTTTTGACCCTGGTACTGACCAGAAAATGGCCAGCAATTCTAAAAATGGAAAACGGGCTGCAATAAATTCGATATGAATTAGAAAATGAGTAAAATTTATAAAAATAATAGCAAATGGGCTATACATGCCACAGATTTCGAGGCTGACTTGTTTACGCAAGGCTTTGTCAGTGAACACATGATTCTAGCAGCAGTGACTGTTGGATGTCCATCCACGGCCGACGTGCTTCTTCAATCTCTGATCTTCCTGCTCCAGCCGCCTAAACTAGCGCCGGCGGGATGGCATGCTCCCTCCTCTTGTGGCCCGCTATGATGCCGCGCAGGCTTCCCCGGCCCACCCTACTCCCTCCGCTGGCCTGGCCGCACGCAATCAACTGCCTCCTTATTATGCGAAAAAAATGATTCCTCCCACTGACATCTGGGGCGCACCAGTTGGGAGGCTGACCTGTGGGCCTACTAAGTTGATGCGTACGCAGGGCTTGTCAACTTAGGCAACAAATGATTCTAGCAGCAGTAACTATTGGATTTGAATCGAATGGTCCTGCTGCTTCTTCAATCACTGCTCTTCTTGCACCAGCCGCCCAAACCAGCGCCGGGGAGACTGCCTGCTCCTGCCTCCAGTGGCCGGTTGTGCTGCCATTGAGGCCTCATCGCCCCCTACTACTCCCACCGCTAGCCAGGTCCTGCAGCGACGGCAGCCTCACACCACAGCCGAACCAGTGAAACATCGTACTCCTCTCTGCGTGGGCATCCACTGCCGCGTCTTCCCCGGCTCCTCGTCATCCCATTCCTAGGCCTCGCCGTCGTCCACCGCCTTGGTGCTCTCGGCGCGGCGTGGTCAATGTGGTCAACGACATTCCATCGGAAGAGTACTGTACGTGGAGAGGCTGACAGCTGGGTCCACAGCCACAACCCAATTTTTTTGTGATTTGCCAAGTAAGTCGCTTTGTCAGGCCTGTTGGGCTGCAAATCTTTCAAGACGAGGAGATCTTTCATTCGGCTGGCCAAGAAAATGGCCCATCAGTAATGAGAAATGGGTTGTACATTCTAAAACACATCAAACCGGCAATTAGTTTCAAATATCTTTTTTTTCATTTCGAGATTTTAAATTACATTAATTTTTATGCATGGAGAATTTGTTGGATCTTATATTCATATACATTTATTTTTAAAATCAGTTTGAATGTGAGTCGAAATGTTGGGATTAAAACAGTTCGGACCGCACCGAAATATGCAAAATTTCGTATAATTTTTGAACCGTGGCCACAATATGGGTTGTAATGCTAACAAAAAGAATATGGGCTAAAAAAACCTTAAGAATAAGCAAATGGGCTGTAAATTATTAGAAATAATGGCAGATGGGTTGTATGCTGTTTTCCACAGATTTTAGGCTTTCCTAAAAAAAAAGGTTGACGCACAAGTAGTGACTGTTGGATGTCCATCTAACGGCCGTCGTGCTTCTTCAATCTCTGCTCTTTCTGCTCCAGTCGCTCAAACAAGTGCTGGCGGGACTGCCTGCTCCCTCCTCCCCGCGGCCGGTTGTGCTGCCGCGCAGGCCTCACTGCCCCACCGTACTCCCATCGCTGGCCTAGCCATCCCTCTACTCACCCACACCTGTTGTTATTCTCTGGCGACGTTAGACGAACCAGTAAACCCTCGTATAATCGTACTCCCCTCCGTGTGGGAAACAACTACCGAGTCTTCCCTGCCTCCGTGTCGTTCCCTTCCTAGGCCTCGTCGTCGTCCACCGCCTTGGTGCTCTCGGCGCGGCCTGGTCAACATGGACAACGACCGACATGCATCTGAAGTGGACTGTACGTGGAGAGACCGACAACTGGGTCCACTACTGCACGCAAGGAAATGCCTCGTTATTACGCGCAAAATAATGATTCCTACAGCTGACATCAGGGACCCACCGAAAGGTCCTCTGTATTTTGCGAAAAAAACGTTACCTTCGCTGACAGCTCGGACCCACCAGCTATACACTACTAGGAAAAGGGCTATAGATGAGATGGACACTAATGGCGCACCTGTCATGTGGTGCGCCAATACTATATAGCAGTGGCGCACCATGTGCAGGTGCGCCATTAGTGTGGGAGACAGTAATGGCGCACCAGGTACATGGTGCACCACTAGTAACAAAAAAATATTATTTTTCCAAACATACTAATCGCGCATCGTGGCACGGTGCGACTAGTAATGGCGCACCGGCCACACAGTGCGCCACTACTGTTGTTTTTTTTTTTTGCAAAACTACTAATGGCACACGTAGCATAGTGCGCCATTACTAGTTTAAACTAGTAACGGCGCACTGTGCCACGGTGCGCCATTAGAATATATACTTTTTTATTTTTTTGCAAAACTTCTAATGGCGCACCAGCAGCAGGTGCACCATTAGTAACCAGGGTTACTAATGGCGCATCTGCAGGTGGTGCGCCATTAGTAACCTGCGACCAACAACATATTTTGGACAGCCCACCTACCCACTCACTTTCCCCACTTCATTCTCTCCACCTCCTCCTCCAAGCTTGTCTCAGCTGCCTCCTCCTCCTCACCTCATTTGCACCATAGATTCATCCAAATTAAGTGGTTAAATTACCTTTTTTGATAGGTAAGTAAGGGGGGAAGCTGTCTTTATGTTGTTCTCCCTCTCCAACAATGTGCACATGCACTTTTGTGGCCTAGCTAGGTCTATGTATCTTCGTGGTGTTGCATATGTTTGTGGTGTTGCATATATGTTTATGTTTGCAGGTACCGGTATTTGAAATGTGATAGTTGCCAATATTTTGCTGGAATGTTGATTCATTTCCGTTTCGGCGAGAATTTTGGCACTATGCATTCTTTTTGGTCCTATTTTTAGGGAAAGTCATGCCAAATTTTTTCTTGGTTCTAAAATATCGTTTTGCTCTACCCCGCAGGCGACCATGGTCTGACGATGACCGAAGGCATCGTGAATAGGTTTTTGAGCTCCGCGAAGGCCGAGATGCTTCAAAAGAACGAGACGGAGATAAGATGTCCGTGTCGAAGATGCAAGCTGAAGAGCCTTATTGCGGACCCGGATTCCAGGCAGGTGCGGGACCACCTGCTCTTGCGTGGTTTCATGGATGGCTATCGGTGGCAAGGTGATGAAGATAACTATGAAGTCGTCCATGGGGCCGGGCAAGAAATGAGGAAGGGCCGCAAGACAACCACCACAGCTCGGGTGGGCGAGAAGACGAAGAATCTCCAGGACATGATCACGACGGTGATGCTGTACAAAGTCATCATGTAGAAGATGCAGGACATGATGATGAGGAAGATGCCGGAGCAGACGAAGGGCATGATCATGAAGATGAAGATGCCGGCGGAGCAGATGACGATGGACCATCGATGGGCTGGGTGCAGGACCCTCATATTAAAGAGCTGCTTCTCAAGCAGACGGATAACGCAAGAGCTGCTGCCCGAGAGAAAACCAAGCTGGATCAACTGGAGATAGACGTGGTTACTCCATTGTATGAAGGATGCAGGCCCGAGGATACCCGCCTGAAAGTAATGCTCATGGCTCTGGAGATGAAGCTAAAACACAAAATGACCGATGCATGCTTCGACGAGAACATGTCATTCTGGCACGAACGTCTTCCCAAGGGGAACAAGTGCCCGACCAGTTTCGAGGAGGCGAAGAAAATCGTGTGTCCTCTGGATTTACCACACCTGAAATACCATGTGTGCATGAACAATTGCATCATCTATCGGGACGAGCACGCGGAGTCTACCATATGTTCAGTGTGCGGCGTCACTCGGTACAAGAAGAGGAAGAAAGCTCCTCGAAAAGTGGTGTGGTACTTTCCGATCACTCCTCGTCTGTACAGGTATTTCGTGGACCCTAAGGTAGCAAAGCTCCTGCGTTGGCACGCGGATAGGGAGGAGAAGAAGCGAGAAGATGATGCAAATGATCCAGAGATAAATAAAAAAGACAAGATGCTGAGTCACCCAAAGGATGCGAGCCAGTGGCAAGCGTTGAACTTCGAACACCTAGAATTTTGGAAGGATCCAAGGAACATCGTGCTGGGCGCGAGCATCGATGGAGTCAATACGTTTGGCAGCCAGAGAAGCACACATAGCACCTGGCCTATGTTTGTGTGGATGTACAACCTTCCCCCCTGGTTGTGCATGAAGAGGAAGTACATTCACATGAGTATGCTAATTGAAGGGCTGAAACAACCAGGGAACGACATCAATCTGTATCTGGGGCTGCTAAAAGAGAGGCTAGACACGCTGTGGAAAACGCCAGCCAATACGTGGGACGCCGCAGAGAAAGAATATTTCCCTATGAGAGCCGCACTGCTCATGACGGTGCACGACTATCTCGGTTACGGATATCTCGCGGGGCAAGTGGTCCACGGATTTTCTGGACGCGTCAGGTGCATGGATGACACAACGTATCGCTAGCTAGATAGAGATCCCGGGTCTTAGAAAACCGTGTTCATGGGACATCAAAGGTGGCTTCACGACGATGACCCGTGGAGGAAACGCAAGGATCTGTTCGATGGTGAAACCGAACCGCGAAGACGTCCGCGTACGAGGAGCGGCGAGGAAATAGACCAGCTGTTGAAAACTTGGAAAGATTGCCCACTGCCGGGAAAGAAGCAAAAGGCGCCAGAGCCGGGAAAGAAGTGAACAGCGCCAGAGCCGCTGCTAAAGGTATGGAAAATGAGGTCTGTTTTCTGGGACTTGCCGTACTGGAAGATCCACCGTGTGCCTCACAGCCTTGATGTCATGCATATCACGAAGAACATGTGTGAGAGTCTGCTTGGTACCCTGCTCAACATGCCAGAGAGGACCAAAGATGGGCCGAAAGCAAGGGCAAACTTGAAATCAATGGGCATCAGGGAGGAGCTTCACACTAATGATGATGATGATGATGATGATGAGGCAAAGCAGGACACGGAAAGTCGTCGCAAAGGCAAAAAGGCCAAGAAGACCGGAAATGACTACCCTCCCGCGTGCTTCACTCTAAGTCAGGAGGAGATCGAGCAGTTTTTCACCTGCCTCGTAGGAGTAAAACTTCCTTACGGTTACGCGGGGAAGATAAGCAGATGCCTAGACCCAGCGAAGCAGAAGTTCAGCGGGATGAAGTCTCACGACTATCACGTGCTGATGAAGCAGATACTTCCAGTTGCAATCCGTGGGATCATGGACGCGCACGTCCGTGAAACGCTATTTGGCCTATGCAACTTTTTCGACGTCATCTCTCGGAAGTCGGTTGGCGTGAGGCAACTCAGAAGGCTACAGGAAGAGATCGTGGTGATACTATGCGAGCTTGAGATGTACTTCCCGCCCGCATTCTTCGATGTTATGGTGCATCTGCCGGTCCATATCGTTGAGGATATCATCCAACTCGGGGCGACGTTCCTGCACAGCATGATGCCGTTCGAAAGGATGAATGGTGTCATCAAAGGATACGTTCGCAACATGTCACGTCCAGAGGGAAGCATAGCCAGGGGCTTTCTGACCGAAGAGTGCATCTCCTACTGCACGAATTATCTAGGCATCGAGGACCTCGTTGGTCTGCCCGTCAACAGGCACCTCGGTAGGCTCGCTAGATGGGGTCACCGTGAGGGTCACCGTGAAATGCATGTCGACTTCGAGGGTCGACTCGCCGACTTTGAAAGAGCAAACCTAGTCGCGCTACAACACATAGATGTGGTCGATCCTTCGGTGGTAGAGCACAAAACCTTTATTGAGAAGACGTACAATGACCGAGACCAACAGAGGACGGACGGAGGTATAATCAAAGAGCACAACTCATGTTTCACGCGTTAGTTCAAGCAGAAGCTTCTGTCTACCCTTTACATGAGGATTCTTTCGCGGAAGAACAACTCATATTCGCCTTGTCACAGGGCGCTGAGCACAACCTGATGACCTATGAGGCGTATGATATCAACGGCTACACATTCTACACCGAGGACAAGGACATGAAGAGCGATGGTTATCAGAACTCCGGGGTAACGATGGAATCCTACACCGGTAACGACAAGGACAGATACTACGGAAGGATCAAGGAGATCTGGGAGCTGAGCTACGCTGGAGAGAAGGTCCCGATGTTCCATGTTAGATGGGCCAAGAGCGTCCTAAAAGAAGACCAGTATTTCACCACCATGGTTATACCCGAAGCCAAATCCAAGACCGCGGGCGCAAACGTCGCCGCGAAAAATGAGCCATGGGTACTGGCTTCCCAAGTGGACCAATGCTTCTTCATTACCGACCCGTCAAAGCCCAGTCGTGTTGTCGTGAGGAGAGACAAAAGGAAGATCATCAGAATGGATGGAGTAGCCAATGAGCAAGACTTCGACAAGTACGGCGACCCGAAGATCGAACATGACGACGACGATGAATTAGCAGCATACACCACAAGAAGAAGCAGGACCACCCTACCTAAAGGACGTCCGTTCCACAGAAGAACTCCATTTGTGAAAAAGAAGGGCAAGAAGGTTGTGAATAGATAGCTAGCTAAGATCGATTGTATTTAAATCGTAGTCTTCATTTCTCAATTGTATTTCATGGGCACTTTAATATTGAACTCCTGAATATTTTTTAAATTTCATGGACACTCGATCTCGATCCCCCTCCATCTCGATCGCTATCCCACCTCGCCAGATCCGGTCCCCCTCGCCGCCGAGCACCCCCTGCACCATCTCCCCTGCTCCACCGGCCACCGCCGCCGACCCCCCACACCCTCCCCCACTCCACCGCCGCGGACGACCCCCCGCACCCTCTCCCCCGCACCCTCCCCCGCCCGCTCCACCGTCACAAATGAATGCAACTAAAATTGCAAAAAAACAAATTTGATTATATTTCAAATAACAAAGTTGATGATATTTTGAAATAATAAATTTGATGATATTTTTTCATATTCATAAATATTTTCAAATAACAAATTTGAAAATATTACTGTTATGATTTAGACAAGTTTGAACATATTTAAACACAAATAAATATCAAACAGCATTTTAAATGCATAAAAACAAAAATTGGGGAGCCTAGGAATTGAACCCAGGACCTCCTAGTGTGTGTGTTGCGTGCTGACCAGTCGGGCTAGTGGGCGTGTTCTGATGGAGAGAGGGTTAGGTGGAATATAATCTAACCAGACGGGCTAGTAATTAAAACAAAATCCTAATGGCGCACCAGGGGGAGGTGCGCCATCGCTATCGTCATACTTATGGCGCACTAGGGGGAGGTGCGCCATTGCTAACCCTCCCCCCACTCCACCTATTCCCCTCACACTGTGGCCTCCCTCCCTCCCTCGCCAGATCCCCCACTCGACCCCAACCGTACGCCGCCGCCCCCTTGCTCCGCCCCCTCCGTCCGCCGCGCCTGCACACCATCAGCGCCGCCGCCGCCGCTGTGGTCTTGCGCTGCCCCGACGCCGCCGCCCCGACCCCCGCGAGACTCCACCCCCGCCGCCCCCACGCCCCCCGAACGGGATCGGCCGAGCGCGCGCGCTAGGGTTCCTCACCCCGCCGCCCGCTCCTCTCCTCTCCTTCTCCCTCCGACGAGCGAGGGCCTCCTCCGGCCCCTGCAGCAGCTGGCGAGCGCGGCCCTGACGCGCCCACCCTGCCTGCCCCTACCGTCCTCCGCCACCGGCCCCTGCTCTTCTTCGATCGCGGCGAGCGAGGACCTGGACGAGCTCGGACCCCAACCCCGACCCCTTCGCCGACCCCGACCCCGACCCCTCCAGCGACCAGGTACCTCTCCTCCTGTCTCCTTCCTCCCTCTCTCCACCATTCCCCATTCCCTTCCTCCCTCCCCTCGACCGTGGCAGTTTAGGTCATCTGATCATTTTATTTCTTGCTTGAGTTGCAAGTTCTTGTCATGTTCATATATGTTATTTGCCTGGCATGGTTCAAAATGTGAGTGTGATTACTGCCAATCCCGGGGTTCTGAAACTATATTTACTGAAGTATTTCGGAAAACTGATGAATTTATTTTGCTTGCATTGCTCAAGTTTTTATACTGAAACTAAGTAAAAATATTTGTAGATGTATTCTGAAAATAGTGTATATTCTAAAAATATTTGTAGATGTATTCTGAAAATAGAGTATAACTGCCAATCCCTAGGGTTTATCTTGGGTTTATAAAGTTGGTAGTTCTATCATAAGTATTTGTTGAGGATCACCATGAGAAATAATTCAAACTGAATGTATTGGCAGTGTGTTAACTGAATTTTTGCACTACATTTTTGTAACTAGGGTTTATCTTGGGTAGGACCAGGAGATGTCTGCTACCTCTTGAGCACTGCGTTGGATTTCCCCGAAGAGGAGAGGATGATGCAGCAAAGTAGCGTAAGTATTTCCCTCAGTTTTTGAGAACCAAGGTATCAATCCAGTAGGAGACCACGCACAAGTCCCTCATACCTACACAAAACGATAGCAACTCGCAACCAACGCTTAGGGGTTGTCAATCCCTTCACGGTCACTTACGAGAGTGAGATCTGATAGAGATAATATTTTTGGTATTTTTGATAGGTAGATGCAAAGTGAAAAGTAAAAGGCAAAGCAAAAACAAAGCAAGTAAATAAAGTGATAGAGATTGATATGATGATAATAGACCCGGGGGCCATAGGTTTCACTAGTGGCTTCTCTCAAGAGCATAAGTATTCTACGGTGGGTGAACAAATTACTATTGAGCAATTGACAGAACTGAGCATATTTATGAGTATATCTAGGCAATGATCATGTATATAGGCATAAGTACTCCACTCGTCGACCGCTATCCAGCATGCATCTAGAGTATAAAGTTAAAAACAGAGTAACGCCTTAAGCAAGATGACATGATGTAGAGGGATAAATTCATGCAATATGATAAAAAAACATCTTGTTATCCTCGATGGCAACAATACAATACGTGCCTTGCAACCCTTTCTGTCATTGGGTAAGGACACCGCAAGATTGAACCCAAAGCTAAGCACTTCTCCCATTGCAAGAACTACCAATCTAGCTCGCCAAACCAAAAAGGATAATTCGAAGAGACTTGCAAAGATAACTCAATCATACATAAAAGAATTCAGAGAAGAATCAAATATTTTCCATAGATAATACTGGATCATAAGCCCACAATTCATCGGTCTCAACAAACACACCGCAAAAAGAAGATTACATCGAATAGATCTCCACGAGAGAGGGGGAGATCATTGTATTGAGATCCAAAAAGAGAGAAGAAGCCATCTAGCTACTAGCTATGGACCCGAAGGTCTGAAGTAAACTACTCACACTTCATCGGAGGGGCTATGGTGATGATGTAGAAGCCCTCCATGGTGGATGCCCCCTCCGACGGAGCTTCGGAACAGGCCCCAAGATGGGATCTTGTGGATACAGAAGGTTGCGGTGGTGGAATTAGGTTTTTGGCTCCTGTTCTGATCGTACGAGGATATGTAGGTATATATAGGAGGAAGGAGTACGTCGGTGGAGCTTCAAGGGGCCCACGAGGTAGGGGCTGCGCCTAGGGGGGGCGCGCCCTCCACCCTCGTGACCGCCTCGTGGCTTTCTTGACGGAGGGTCCAAGTCTCCTGGATCTTATCTGATGAAAAAATCACGTTCCCGAAGGTTTCATTCCGTTTGGACTCCGTTTGATATTTTGTTTCTTTGAAACACTGAAAAAGGCAAAAAACAACAATTCTGGGCTGAGCCTCCGGTTAATAGGTTAGTCCCAAAAGTAATATAAAAGTGGAAAATAAAGCCCAATATAGTCCAAAACAGTAGATAAAGTAGCATGGAGCAATCAAAAATTATAGATACGTTGGAGACGTATCGGGCATCCCCAAGCTTAATTCCTGCTCGTCCTCGAGTAGGTAAATGATAAAAAAGAATTTTTGATGCGGAGTGATACTTTGGCATAATTTCAATGTAAATCTTCTTAATTGTGATATGAATATTCAGATCCGAAGATTCAAGACAAAAGTTTATATTGACACAAAAATAATAATACTTCAAGCATACTAATCAAAGTAATCATGTCTTCTCAAAATAACATGGCAAAAGAAAGTTCATCCCTACAAAATCATATGGTTAGGCTATGCTTCATTTTCGTCACACAAAGATGTTCCCAACTTCTATACCCCCGATGACAAGCCAAGCAATTGTTTCATACTTAAATAATCTCAAACTTTTTCAACCTTCACGCAATACATGAGCGTGAGCCATGGATATAGCACTATGGGTGGAATAGAATATGATGATGGGGATTGTGTGGAGAAGACAAAAAAGGAGAAAGTCTCACATTGACGAGGCTAATCAACGGGCTATGGAGATGCCCATCAATTGATGTCAACATGAGGAGTAGGGATTGCCATGCAACGGATGCACTAGAGCTATGAATGCTCAACAAAAGAAAACTAGTGGGTGTGCATCCAACTTGCTTGCTCATGAAGACCTAGGGCATTTGAGGAAGCCCATCGTAGGAATATACAAGCCAAGTTCTATAATGAAAAATTCCCACTAGTATAAAAAGACAACTTATGAGACTCACTACATGAAGAACAAGGTTCTACTTTGAAGCACAATATATGAGACTCGCTACATGAGGAACAAGGTGCTGCTTTGAAGCACAAGTTTGGAAAAAGAGATAGTAGCATTGCCCTTTTATTTTCTTTTTTTTCTTTTTTTGGGCCTCTCTTCTTTTTTTGGCCTTTATTTATTTATTTATTTATTTATTTATTTGGGCAACGCTCTAATAATGATGATCATCACACTTCTATTGATTACAACATAAAGATTACAACTCGAAACTTAGAACAAGATATGACTCTATATGAATGCCTCCAGTGGTGTACCGGGATGGTGCAATGAATCAAGAGTGGCATGTATGGAAAATAATGCATGGTGGCTTTGCCACAAATACAATGTAAACTACATGATCATGCAATGGCAATATGACAAAAGTAATGTATGTCATGATGATGGTGATGGAAGTTGCATGGCAATATATCTCGGAATGGCTATGGAAATTCCATGATAGGTAGGTATGGTGGCTGTTTTGAGGAAGATATAAGGAGGTTTATGTGTGATAGAGCGTATCGTATCACGGGGTTTGGATGCACCGGCGAAGTTTGCGCCAACTCTCAAGATGAGAAAGGGCAATGCACGGTACCGAAGAGGCTAGCAAAGGTGGAAAGGTGAGAGTGCGTATAATCCATGGACACAACATTAGTCAAAAGAACTCATATACTTGTTGCAAAAATTTAGAAGCCATAAAAAATTCAAGTACTACGCGCATTGCCCTAGGGGGATAGATTGGTAGGAAAAGACCATCTCTCGTCCCCGACTGCCACTCATAAGGATACACAGGCCAGGTACACTTCATGTTTGAAATTTGTTACACAACTTTAACCATACGTGCATGCTACGGGACTTGCAAACTTCAACACAAGTATTTCTCAAATTCATAATCACCCAACTAGCATGACTTTGATATTATCACCTCCATATCTCAAAACAATTATCAAGCATCAAACTTATCTTACTATTCAACGCACTCAAAAGAAAGGTTCACATATCTTGAACACCAAGTATATTAACATTAAGCAAATTACCATGCTATTAACGATTCTCAAAATAATCTAAGTGAAGCATGAGAGATCAATACTTTCTTTAAAACAAATCCACCACCATGCTCTAAAAGATATAAGTGAAGCACTAGAGCAAAAATTATCATGCTCAAAAGATATAAGTGAAGCACTATGAGCAAAACTATCACGCTCAAAAGATATAAGTGAAGCACTATGAGCAAAACTATCAAGCTCAAAAGATATAAGTGAAGCACATAGAGTATTCTAAAAAATTACAATTCGAATATGGCTATCTCAAAAGGTGTGTACAACAAGGATAATTGTGGTAGACTAACAAGCAAAGACACAAATAATACAACACGCTCCAAGCAAAACACATATCATGTTGGTGAATAAAAATATAGCTCCAAGTAAATTACCGATGGAAGTGGACGAAAGAGGGGATGCCTTCCAGGGCATCCCCAAGCTTTGACTTTTTGGTGAACTTGGATTATCTTGGGGGTGCCATGGGCATCCCCAATATTAGGGTCTTGCCACTCCTTGTTCCATAATCCATCAAAAGAATTCACCCAAAACTTGAAAACTTCACAACACAAAACTCAACAAAAATCTCGTGACCTCTGTTAGAGAAAGAAAACAAAAGACAACTTCAAGGTACTGTAATGAACTCATTATTTATTTATATTGGTGTTAAACCTACTGTATTCCAACTTCTCTATGGTTTATAAACTATTTTACTGGCCATAGATTCATCAAAACAAGCAAACAGCACACGTAAAACAGAATCTGTCAAAAACAGAACAGTCTGTAGCAATCTGTAACCAACGCAAACTTCTGGAACTCTAAAACTTCTACCAAAATAGTAAGTCCTGTACAATTTGTTTATTTAACAGCAGCAAAAAGGATCAACGCAAAAGCACGTTTCTGTGATTTATCATAACTAAATTCGTGCACGCAAAGTTTCTGTTTTTCAGCAGAATCAAATCAACTATCATCGTAGGTTATCCTATAGGTTCTACTTGGCAAAAACACTAATTAAAAGATAAAACCACATCCAAACAGAAGGTAGGTGGATTATTTATACCTAAACAGAAGCAAAAACAAAAAACACAAAATAAAATTGGGTTGCCTCCCAACAAGCGCTATCGTTTAACGCCCCTAGCTAGGCATAAAAGCAAGGATAGATCTAGGTATTGTCATCTTTGGTAGGCAATTCTTCAATGAGGCATCTACCTCCTTTAGAATTTTCTTTCTTCCTAGTAATTGTCAAATTTTTAGGAAAAAGATCAAAAAATTCATCTATAGCAAATGGTTCCTTAATGATGGTAAAAAGATTGGGATGAACACTTATAGATTTAAGATCCGCAGTTTCCTTACTAGATGATTCACCCTTATTCTTAGGAACATAAATAAGCTTAGTATTTTTAGTAGAAGAACTTGGAGTGTTTTGAACGGAAGAAAAAGCGGTTCCCAAGTTGGTAATGATACCCTCAAGTTTATCGATTCTTGTGGAATCTAGATTTATTTTCTCATTAACTATGGGTTCTTTTTCCTTAATATTTTTCAAAGTCATACCTACCTTAGATCCATATTGGGTAATTTGATTGTGGATCTTTTTATCAAGATTTTCAATTGATTCAATGGTAGCAACTTTATTTTCAATAGTTTCAAGCCTTTGCATAACATGCTCCAAAGTTAACGTAGTTCCATTAATCAAAAGGGGTGGTGAGCCAAATATATCTATTAAAGAATTATAAGAATCAAAAGTATGGCTACCCAAAAAATTTCCTCCGGTGATGGTATTAAGGATATATCTATACCAAGGATTAGCACCTACATAAAAATTGCGAAGAAGAACTGAGGTAGATTGCTTCCTGGTAGATTTATTTTGAGCATTGCAAATTCTATACCAAGCATCTTTTAGATTTTCTCCCTCCCTTTGCTTAAAATTTAGGACTTCATTCTCGGGAGATAATGGAGAAGATATGAAACTAGTCACGACGACAAGCAAACTAACACACGAGCAAACAAAAAGGCAACAAGAAAAAGGCAAACAGAAAAGAAAGGAGGAGATTGGGAAAGAGAGGGCAAATAAAACGGCAAGGGTGAAGTGGGGGAGAGGAAAACGAGAGGCAAATGGCAAATAATGTAATGCGAGAGATAGGGATTGCGATGGGTACTTGGTATGATTGACCTGCTTGCGTGAGCCTCCCCGGCAACGGCGCCAGCAATTCTTCTTGCTACCTCTTGAGCACTGCGTTGGATTTCCCCGAAGAGGAGAGGATGATGCAGCAAAGTAGCGTAAGTATTTCCCTCAGTTTTTGAGAACCAAGGTATCAATCCAGTAGGAGACCATGCACAAGTCCCTCGTACCTACACAAAACGATAGCTACTCGCAACCAACGCTTAGGGGTTGTCAATCCCTTCACGGTCACTTACGAGAGTGAGATCTGATAGAGATAATATTTTTGGTATTTTTGATAGATAGATGCAAAGTGAAAAGTAAAAGGCAAAGAAAAAACAAAGCAAGTAAATAAAGTGATAGAGATTGATATGATGAGAATAGACCCGGGGGCCATAGGTTTCACTGGTGGCTTCTCTCAAGAGCATAAGTATTGTACAGTGGGTGAACAAATTACTATTGAGCAATTGACAGAATTCAGCATAGTTATGAGTATATCTAGGCAATGATCATGTATATAGGCATCACGTCCAAAACAAGTAGATCGAAACGATTCTGCATCTACTACTATTACTCCACTCATCGATCGCAATCCAGCATGCATCTAGAGTATTAAGTTAAAAATAGAGTAACGCCTTAAGCAAGATGACATGATGTAGAGGGATAAATTCATGCAGTATGATAAAAACCCCATCTTGTTATCCTCGATGGCAACAATACAAGCGTGCCTTGCAACCCTTTCTGTCACTGGGTAAGGACACTGCAAGATTGAACCCAAAGCTAAGCACTTCTCCCATTGCAAGAACTACCAATCTAGTTGGCCAAACCAAAAAGGATAATTCGAAGAGACATGCAAAGATAACTCAATCATACATAAAAGAACTCAGAGAAGAATCAAATATTTTCCATAGATAATACTGGATCATAAACCCACAATTCATCGGTCTCAACAAACACACCGCAAAAAGAAGATTACATCGAATAGATCTCCACAAGAGAGGGGGAGATCATTGTATTGAGATCCAAAAAGAGAGAAGAAGCCATCTAGATACTAGCTATGGACCCGAAGGTCTGAAGTAAACTACTCACACTTCATCGAAGGGGCTATGGTGATGATGTAGAAGACCTCCATGGTGGATGCCCCCTCTGGCGGAGCTCCGGAACAGGCCCCAAGATGGGATCTCATGGATACAGAAGGTTGCGGCGGTGGAATTAGGTTTTTGGCTCCTGTTCTGATCGTACGGGGATACGTAGGTATATATAGGAGGAAGGAGTACATCGGTGGAGCTTCGAGGAGCCCACGAGGTAGGGGGTGCACCCAGGGGGGCGCGCCCTCCACCCTCATGACCGCCTCGTGGCTTTCTTGACGGAGGGTCCAAGTCTCCTGGATCTTATCTGATGAGAAAATCACGTTCCCGAAGGTTTCATTCCGTTTGGACTCCATTTGATATTATGTTTCTTCGAAACACTGAAAAAGGCAAAAAAAACAGCAATTCTGGGCTGGGCCTTCGGTTAATAGGTTAGTCCCAAAAGTAATATAAAAGTGGAAAATAAAGCCCAATATAGTCCAAAACAGTAGATAAAGTAGCATGGAGCAATCAAAAATTATAGATACGTTGGAGACGTATCAATGTCTAGGGACAATATTTTGGCCATATGGTTAGCAATGTGAAGGGAATATGAGAGATTAATTCAAACTGAATGTATGTTTGTAACTGAATTTTTTTGACAGTGTGTTAACTGGGCACTTATCTTCATTTCAAAGCCCAAGTTGCAGCCCTTTAGATTGACAGTTGGGCAGAAGGTATCTTCTAGTAACTTTAGAGTGGAAGGCAGCTTCACTCTGTAGCTATATAGACAACTTCAAATTGGATGGCATGGAACATATTGTTGGGGTTTTCACTTTTTCTACTTTGCTTGGTATTTTTTTTAAATGTTAGACACAATAACATAGTTCATGAAATAAATAAAAAAGACCAACACAGGCTCATCAACCTGTATGTTCCTTTAGAAGCCCTTTAGAAGTCTGATATGTGAAATTTCCTTTTCTGCATGTCACATCAACCTGTATTACTCTCACAGTCACATTGCGAGGCATTGTCTTGCTGCCTCATGAAATAAATAAAAAAGACCAACACAGGCTCATGCCCAGTGCAACCTAAAATTAGCACCTTCTGTTTAGAAGTTTATATTTACAACTTATTTTGTTAACATAGTAACAGCCAGACTTACCAATCCAGCTGATATATTGAATATGACCACGTGGACTTCACTTTGTCACTTGTCAGACTTCTGCATCCAATGAATTGGGGCTTTCTGATATTATTTTTTTATAAAATGACATTCTTTTTAGAGTTTCAGCTTTTATTGACATACATTAAACTAAAAAGGTATCTCTACCACTACATGAAGTATAAGCATGCATTCTAACAGAACTATGTCTCTACGTAAAAGCATTCATTCTAAAGAAGATACCTTTGGTAAAATGTGTTTAACTTGTAGCTTCTAGCTTAAGTGAGTAGCCAGTACTGTAGTGAGTAGCTTAACTTGTTTAAGTACTGCCAGTTAGTAATACTGCTAGTGAGTAGATGAACTCCATTTAACTAGCTTAATTGAGTTTCAGTTGTGTAGTGAAGTTCTTCTATTTTGTATGATGCGGTTCACGCTTAAACTGTCCTGCTATGTAGTCTGTTGGATCATCTATGTACTATGTATGTTGTGGCATGTGGTGTGGTCGATGCTGAGATGTCAACTCTATGTACTATGTATGTTGTGGCATAGGTGAAGCCACTGACTACACTTCAGGTTCTACTCCTGGAACACTTCAGGACTTTTACTTCATAACTAGAGGATTTTGATGATATTGGGGGGTTTTGTCTCCGACCATCGTGTCGTGATGATATTGTGGGGTGTTGTGGGGTTGCAGCTGGGCGGGGGTGGGGTAATGATTTTGCAGGTACCCCGAGAGACCCTTGAGTTTGCTGGAATGTTGATTAACTTCCGTTCCGGCAAATTCGGGTACTCCATATGTCCTATTTTCAGCAAAGGTCATGCTGAAATTGTCCGTGAATTTTAGCATGACTTTGCTAAAAATAGGACATATGGGGTACTTGCGACTAATGCATGGGCCGGGGTATCTTAGTACTTAGTTAAGTAGGATCAACTGCCCCGCCATTCTTGCTGCATAGGTGGCAATAGAGCCAAGTGATTAGTGCCAAGTGATTAGGCCCAACCTAGGGTGCCTCGGCATCGATAAACCCTAAATGATGAAAACTTAACTTAGCATTTAGGGTGCCTCGGTGTTGACAAACCCTAAATGATGAAACCTTGGCTTCTATAGGGTGCCTCGGTGTCGATGAGAACCTAAATGATGTACGCTTAGGCTTTTAGGGTGCCTCGGCGTCGACAAACCCTAAATGATAAAAGCTTAGCTTTTAGGATGCCTCGGTGTCGACAAACCCTAAATGATGAGACCATGATCTTGTTCCTTGACAATAACCAACTTTTTGACCAAACTTTTTTCCTATTCAGAGATAAACATGGCCCACAATGATGAGGCCGGCGGTTCGGGTGGCAAGCAATTTTGGGAGCTGTCCCAGGAGATGGAGGAACAACCTCACTGCTATGAGGATGCCGCGGAAGACATTGATCCTGACTACACAACCCCTAGTGGCGTCGGGGATGACACCACTGATGGTGCCGCCGAGGATGCCACCACTGATGGTGCCGCCGAGGATGCCACCACTGATGATGGCAGCTGCACGCACAGATGGCAGCCAACCAAAGAGGCAACGGAAGGACCGGCGCCCGAACGCGCTCCGCACCGTCAAGGAGGAATTTACTCAAGTGAACTCCGACGGGCATCCAACGGAGCCCAAACATATAGGCAAGGGGTACTCCGTTCAGCTCGGGTGCATTCTCCGGAGCACCGTCTCGATCAACACCGAGAACCTTAGGCATAAGGACCGAGGGAATTTGCGCAACCTCCTCTTCACGAAGTTGCACGAACGATATAAGTTCCCCGCTGAATTTGAAAACACATGCCTCTCAGGGAATAAAGTGAACAGTGCCACCCTCACGAGGATGAGCACGGCCCTGTCTACTTGGAGAAGTGCAGTGAAGAGAATGATTGACAAAGGTGATAGTTATGAGAAGATCAAGGCGAAAAATCCTTCGATCAGCGAAGAGGACTACAACGAGTTCAAGATCAAGTGCGAGAGCAGTGCAACCTCCGAATCAAGTCAGTGGGGGAAAGAAATGCAGGAGTTAAACTTAGGGGAACACAAACTCGGTCCCAGCGGTTACAGAGTGGCGGAGCCTATATGGGACAAAGAGGACGCGGAGCGTGCCGAGCAAGGCCTACCGCCCCACTTCGAGAAATACAGCAGTGACAAGCAGACCAGGAACTATGTCAGGGCCCGGTACAAGGAGGACCCGATAACAAAGGAGCTTACCACGGATCCGAAGACCAGAGCGCTTGAGCTTGTTCTGGCGAAGGAGACTGAAAGCAGTAGCGCGGGTTTGTCTCAGAGCACCCATGCTTTGGACAGCACTCTAAATAGGGCGTTGAACGTAATGAAAAACAAGGATAAGCTCAGTAAGCCATCGTCAGCTGGTCGTGTGGCCGGCAAAGGCTTGTCCACAAAATGGTCGTCATACTATACCGCTGGTGGGCGAAAGGAGAAAAAGACCAGCTCGGAAAGCCAGTCGCACGAGGTTCAAGAACTCAAGGCACAAGTGGTGCGGATTCCAGAGATTATCCAAGAGCAAGTGCAACAACAACTGGAATCGATGCTCACTGGCATTATGCCTACCTTGATTCATGGGCTGGCGACGTGGATTGCAGGTGGCCAAAAGGGGCCGCCCCCGATTCCCAGCTTCATGGCCAGCAACTCGCACAACGCGCAGGCGGTGCCATTGGTGTCTTCGGCGGCGCCATTGGTGTCTCCGGTGGCGGTGGTATTGGTGTCTCTGACGCCGGCACGGCCGGCATTGGAGCTTAATGCACCCGAGTGTACGCCAGCCGGCACCTCGGCAGCAAGTGGCCCCTCCGTCAGTTGCACGCCCGCCGTTGGCGGTGCCTCGACATTAGCCGAGCTCGACGCCATCATCACGGTAACTAATAAAGCCTCTCGGCCGAGGACTTCATCTCCTTTTTCCTTTGACTGGGCATCCCTTAGGCCCTACATGTTTTCGCAGGGCGCCGCCGACGTTCCGTGCACTCTCCTGCACTTCGTGAACGATGAGTTGGTCGATGTCGCCAAGGGAAAAATCGTTCAACCGGGCAACCCCGTGTTCCACAGTAAACCGATGCCACCCACAGTGTATAGGGTTCAACTGGTTCGAGTGCTGCCAGGCTGCGACGAGTTGTTACCTCCGATTCGACCCGCCGGGGCCAACGAAGATGATCTGATGACCCTCAGCGCCTGCCTAAGCTGGCCCCTGCTTTGGCCGAAGAGCCAGATTCGTTTGGGGGCGGGGGACACCACCCCAAAGACAACACCGCCAGTCGTGCCAGCGCCAAGCCATGACAAGACCGCCGCAACACTACCGGACATGCCGGACATCCCTATTGTAACGCCCCGGATTCGATGCGCCAGCTGTCTGCAAGTTATTCGCCGTCGTTGCCATGTCATTTGCTTGCGTGTTGCACTTTATCATGTCGTCATGTGCATTTCATTTCGCATACGTGTTCATCTCATGCATCCGAGCATTTTCCCCGTTGTCCGTTTTGCAATCCGGCTCTCCTATGTCATCCGGCGGTCCCTTTTGACCTCTTCTCTTGTGCGGGTGTTAAACTTTCTCGGAATGGCCCGAGGTTTGCCAAGCGGCCTTGGTATAGCACCGGTAGACCGCCTGTCAAGTTTCGTGCCATTTGGAGTTCGTTTGGTACTCCAACGGTTAACCGGGTAACCGTGAAGGCCTCTTTTGTGTGCAGCCCAACACCCCTCCCAAAGTGGCCCAAAACCCATCTAACTCCCCTCCATGCTCTCGGTCGTTCGATCACGATCGCGTGGCCGAAAACCGCTCCTCATTTGGACTCCCCTAGCTCCCTCTACCTATAAATATGCCCTCCCCTTCCATTTTCGCGGTCTAATCCCCCCAAACCCTAGCCCCGCTCCCTCTCCGCCGCCGGACATGTCCGGACGGAGCAAGACACGTCCGCGCCGCCGCGCCCAGCCAGTCCGATCCCGCCACGTGGCCTCCGCCGCGCCCCCATGCCGCCGGCCCGCCGGGCCCGAGGCCGGCCCGCCCGCGCCGCGACCGGGCCCCGGCCGCGCCCCGGGCCGCCCGTCCCGCCGCCGCCGCGGTGCCCTCACCGCCGACCGGCCGCCGGCCGCCTCCTCCGCCGCGCCCAGCCCGGCGCCGAGCTCCGCCGCCCTTCGCCGCCTCGCCGCCGGCGGCCTCCCCCACCTCCGCGCCTCCATGGCCGCCGCCCGGCCCGCTCCCAGCCGACGCCCCCGCCTCCGCGCGACCGTCGCCGCCCGCCGCCGCCCACGCCGGAGCCGGCCTGCTCCTCCCGCGCCGCCCCGCCTTCTCCCTGCCAGCGCCGCACCTCCCCGTCTCCGGCGCCCTCCCTCCGGCCGCTGCACCGACCGTCTCCGGTGAGCCCGGCCCGCCTCGGTCCGCGTGCCTCAGATCCAGATCCAGAAACTCGAAGGTTGACCCCGTTTTCCCACTGTCCCTAAGTTTTCAACATAATCATGCCATGTTCATCGCATCACATCTCTGCATCCGTAGCTCTGTTTTGCGCGTTTAATATGTCAAATTGTTCGTCTCTACGAGTAGATCATTTCATTCCATTGCATCGTTTCAATTCGAGCTCATCTTGATGCCCGAAATGCTGTTGGAAGAGTGCATGTTGATGTTAATCTGCTGAAACTGTTATAACTTGCTGTTTTATCATTTTTGCCATGATTGATGTGTGCATCCTATGAGGTTGATGTCTACATGAATGTTGATCTATGCCATGCCATATCTCCAGGGGTGCCAACCATGTATTTTTGTGAATTGTGTGCTGAGTGTATCAAGCTTGTTAAGTAGGGTAGTTGCTGTTGCTGTTTTCCTAACAGATTCTGTTATATTTTGTTGCTATGTTAACATGCTTCTACTAATCATTCTATGCATAATCTGGAGATGTTCTATAAACATGTTTTGATCTAGATGTCATGCTCTATCCATTCATGCCCTTGGGTGCAATTATAGCCTGCTGGAACCTGTTGTAATCTTGCTCCAAAGTTGCTTCATAATGTTGTTGTCAGCCTGTTAACATTAAGTTCACTTGTTCCCATGTGTTTTCCTAGTGATCCATGCACCCTATGAACTTGCTCTTGCCATGCTTAGCTTCATAAACATGCCTTCTTACTGTTGGTTGTCTTGCCATGCCATGTATTGCTCTGTAGTGAGTGGTTCAAGCTCACAAACATGCCTACTTATTGTTGTTCCTGCCATGTATGAATCTGTAATATAACTTGCCATGTTTACATGGGTGCCATCATATTTTCCGTGCCCTTTTGGCTTATGATCAGTAAGGGACTTTTGATCTATGCAATTAGTAGATTCATGCCATGCCTTTGTTTGCCATGATAAGTTCCTGTAACATATTGTTTGATAGCTCTGAACATTGCAACCTGATGTTATTTCTGCTAAAGTCTGAAACTGTTATTATTTGCAATCTTACCATGTGTTTTGGAGCATGTTCTATTGATTTCTAGAGATAGCTCAGTGTTCATGTTTTGTTATGCTTTACGTGTACTTCATGCCCATGCCTTTTTTTATTATGTTGGGGTGCTGTAGCATATTGTTTTGATGCTTGCAATGTGCCTAGTTGGTGTTATGGACAGATTGTTGCTATGACTTGTATAGAGTGTATGTGTTGCACCGTTGCTCCGTTTTGAGTGTGCTCTATATGAAACTTGCTTGTTTTTGCATGTAGCTTCATATTATCATGTTGCATCTTTGTTTTGGTGTGTTTTCTTGATGTTTGGGTGCATTTTGCATCAATGCCATGTTTAACTTGTTTTGCTCATATCTTCTAGGCCGTAGCTCCGAATCTAATGAACTTTATATGTAACTTGACTAGAATTTCGTGTAGATCCTTGTGGTGCATCTTAACTTGCTGTTTAACAACTTGAACATAAGGTTTATTCAGTTCTGGACCAATTTCGAAATTTGCATATGAGGACTTTCCGGAATTGTTATATGTTGTTCCCGGCCTCCTTTAAACTTGCCTTGATGTGTTGTTCTTGTTTGCATCATCTCTTGCCATGAGTAGCTTCATGTAGCTTGTTCATGCATCATGTTTGTTGTGCCTCATGCCTTGTTCATGTGTGGTGTGTTTACCCATGTTGTGTGCTTCTTCTCGATAGTTCCCGTTTCGTTGCGATCGTGAGGATTCGTTCGTTTACGGTTGGTTCGGCTTCATCCGTTCGTCTTCTTCATGGACTCGTTCTTCTTCCTTGTAGGATTTCAGGCAAGATGACCGCTACCCTGGATCTCACTACTATCATTGCTATGCTAGTTGCTTCGTTCTATCGCTATGCTGCGCTACCTATCACCTGTTTATCAAGCCATCCCATATTGCCATGAACCTCTAACCTTTGACACCCTTCCTAGCAAACCATTGTTTGGCTATGTTACCGCTTTGCTCAGCCCCTCTTATAGCGTTGCTAGTTGCAGGTGAAGTTGAAGATTTCTTCATGGTGGACAGGGTTATGTTGGGATATCACAATATTTCTTATATTATTAATGCATCTATATATTTGGTAAAGGGTGGAAGGCTCGGCCTTATGCCTGGTGTTTTGTTCCACTCTTGCCGCCCTAGTTTCCGTCATACTGGTGTTATGTTCCCGGATTTTGCGTTCCTAACGCGGTCGGGTGATTTATGGGACCCCCCTGACAGTTCGCTTTGAATAAAACTTGTCCAGCAAGGCCCAACCTTGGTTTTACCATTTGCCTCACCACCACCTACTTTTCCCTTGGGAGTAATTAACCCAAGGGTCATCTTTATTTTAGCCCCCCCCCCCGGGCCAGTGCTTGTCTAAGTGTTGGTCCGAACCGAGCTGCCTGCGGGGCCACCTCGGGGAAACTCGAAGTCTGGTTTTACTCGTAGCTAGTCTCATCCGGTGTTGCCCTGAGAACGAGATATGCGTAGCTCCTATCGGGATTGTCGGCGCATCGGGCGGCTTTGCTGGTCTTGTTTTACCATTGTCGAAATGTCTTGTAAACCGGGATTCCGAGACTGATCGGGTCTTCTTGGGAGAAGGTCTATTCCTTCGTTGATCACAAGAGCTTGTCATGGGCTAAGTTGGGACACCCCTGCAGGGTTTAAACTTCCGAGAGCCGTGCCCGCGGTTATGTGGCAGATGGGAATTTGTTAATGTCCGGTTGTAGATAACTTGACACCAGATCCGAATTAAAATGCATCAACCGCGTGTGTAGCCGTGATGGTCTCTTCACGGCGGAGTCCGGTAAGTGAACACGGTTTCTGGGTTATGTTTGACGTAAGTAGGTGTTCAGGATCACCTCTTGATCATTACTAGTTGACGACCGTTCCTTTGTTTCTCTTCTCGCTCTCATTTGCGTATGTTAGCCACCATATCATGCTTAGTCGCTGCTGCAACCTCACCACTTTACCCCCCTTCCTTTCCCATTAAGCTTTGCTAGTCTTGATACCCATGGTAATGGGATTGCTGAGTCCTCGTGGCTCATAGATTACTACAACAACAGTTGCAGGTATAGGTTTATGCGATGATCTTGACGCGAGAGCGATGCTTGCTTGCTTGAGTTCATCTTCTGCTTCTTCTTCGATCAGGGGATAGGTTCCAGGTCGGCAGCCTGGGCTAGCAGGGTGGATATTGTTTGAGTTTCTGTTTATGATTCATCCGTAGACGGATGTTGTTCTTGTATGATGTATTGTTGTATTCGTGTGGCATTGTATGCCTCTTGTATGTATCCCCATCTATTATGTAATGTCGATGTAATGATATCCACCTTGCAAAAGTGTTTCAATATGCGGGTCTATCCTTAGTGGGACCTTCGAGTTCCTTTTGGATAGGGTCGCATATTGGGCGTGACAAGTTGGTAATCAGAGCCTCGATCGACCCTAGGAGCCGCCCTTGATTGATCGTGTAGTTTGGCCGTTGTTGAGTCTAGAAGAAAACTGTTTTTGGAGTCTAGTTATATCGGAGAGTAGGAATTCTTTTTACTCCTCTGCCCCTTCGTCGCTCTGGTGAGGAATCTTGACGTAGGTGTTTTGAACTACTCCTCTTCCCCTTCAAATTTTTCCTTAGGATCTCGTGGTTAGTTTTCGTGAGTTGTCCATCCTCTTTTATCCGGTGCACTTTTCGTCAAGTTGACTCGAGCCTCTTCATCCTTGAGTTCAATCCTCAGTTGTTTTATTTTCCCACCCCCCCCCCTTCTTCTTTTCGGAACCGGAGTCCGTAATCGAGTATCCTTCCTACTCGTGCGAAGTCTTTGCTTTCTTTCCTCAATGTTTTCAACCGGTATTTTCTCTTCAAGATATTCGTCGATTCCCCTTCCAGTTTCCTTTGTTTTCCCGCCCTCCCAACCCTCTTCTTCTCGGAGCCTGAGTCTCTTTCGAGCATCAATTTCATTCATGCGGAGTCTTTTCAGTCTTCCCTCAATCATTTCAACCGGTGAATTCTTCTCTTGTTCGTCATTCTTCATCTCTTTTTCTTTTTCGGTGGATTCGATTCAAGTTTTTCGGGTTGATCATATTCTTTCTCTCGGCTCAAGTATTTCCCTTTGCTCGTTCGCCTCTCGCCATTTTATCCTTCCGGAGGATGATGCACCGGAACAATTCAAATATTTCAATCATCCCGTCGTATCATCTACCTCTTCTACAATCCTCTCCAATGGTATTTTTCTCTTTAGTGGGCCCTAACCCACAGGTCTTTTCCCAGGATCTTACCTAACTCTTCTAATTACCCCGGAGTTTTCTCAATTCTTTCCAAGTGTGACGTAAGAATGGATTCCATCAGTCACATGCCTTTTCCAAGATTGATTTCAAATTCTTTTCGTTGTTGGCTCAACCTCTTCGTTTTCATTCTCCCGGAGTATCTCAGTAATTTTGGTGGTGTTTCTCGCCGTCATTTGAAGACCGAAGAAGAGCTTTTCCTCTAAATCTTGCCCATTCTCCCGGAGATTCGCGGTGCTAGCTCGATGTTATCATATCAAATTGTTTCAAGTCATGCAAATTCTTTTCATCCATCCGGAGTATTTCAGGAGTTGATTTCTGTTTCTTTTACCGGAGGCCATCATTCCAGTTATCGTTCTCTATTTATCCCGGTGCTTCGTTCAAGTATTCTTTAATCATCTCATGATCTCTTTGTTCTTTTGCATCTAAATCCTCTCTAGCATATCGGTTCCTCTAATTCTTCCCGGTGATTCATTCTCTTTCGCCAGACATTTCCGAATTCTTACGGTGGTTCGTTCAACATTCTTTTTACTTGATTATCATTTTTATTCATTCATTCTTTCCAATCCTACCGGTGGTTCATGAAGACCTTCTCAAGTTTGCGATATATCCCTTCTCTATTCTTTTTCAAGAAGAATAAGTAGTATGCTAAATCCATTGCTTGTCACCAATTTAATTTGGTGAAGGATAAGTATACAATAAATCTTATTCTTATTTCATCCAAGTGTTTAATCCATTCCTTCGGAGTTTGTTCTTGTTGAATAAATTCTAGTTCCAAGTATTTTTCATCTTTTCCGGAGTTCAATTTTCCTCGGCCATTTCGTCGGAACCTCCATGTAATTCATCGCAAGGCTCATCTTATTCTTTCATCCTTCAATTTTATCTCGTCATTCTTTTGTCACCGGAGTTCTTCATGGTAGTTATTCATGATTTAATTCATTCTTCAAGAGTTCATCAAGATTCTTGTTGGTGGAGTTCAAGTATTTTTTTCTTCTCGCGTCTCAAAGTGCAATTAATTCTCCATATTCTTTGGAGTGGAGTTTTGCATTTCTTCGTTCTTCTCAGCTATTCAATCTTTTCCGCTTGTGGTCGGAGATCACCTCATAATTTTGAGATGTTATCCATAAGTCCACAACAAACTTATTCTTTTCGTTGTTGATTTTCTCAACAACTCCGTTCAATCCTTTCTTCTGAGGTTGCTTTCTATTTCATTCATCGCACAAGTTGTCATTTTCTTCTCCGTTCTTTTCATTCAACTCTTTCAATTCCTTTCCAGAGATTTGGTGTCATGTCTTCATCAAGTATCATTCCATCCTCTCTACCTCGTGTTCTATTCTTTCCATGTTCTGCCTAATTCCTTTCAGACTTATTCATTTCTTTTCTCATTCTAACCACTCCGGTTAGAACGAGTGATTTCATAGCCTATCCGATTCCATGAGCTTTGATTCTCGTCATTCTCGTCGCTCCTCTCTTCTTCTTGAGTGCTCTCGATTCTTTGCTTCTTCTCTTGATTTTTTATTTCACCTCATCCCTTTTCCCTTCTGTCTCGGTCCTAAGATCTCGGGACGAGATCTCTTGTTAGTGGAGGAGTGTTGTAACGCCCCGGATTCGATGCGCCAGCTGTCTGCCAGTTATTCGCCGTCGTTGCCATGTCATTTGCTTGCATGTTGCACTTTATCATGTCGTCATGTGCATTTCATTTCGCATACGTGTTCATCTCATGCATCCGAGCATTTTCCCCGTTGTCCATTTTGCAATCCGGCACTCCTATGTCATCCGGCGGTCCCTTTTGACCTCTTCTCTTGTGCGGGTGTTAAACTTTCTCGGAATGCCCCGAGGTTTGCCAAGCGGCCTTGGTATAGCACCGGTAGACCGCCTGTCAAGTTTCGTGCCATTTGGAGTTCGTTTGGTACTCCAACGGTTAACCGGGTAACCGTGAAGGCCTCTTTTGTGTGCAGCCCAACACCCCTTTCAAAGTGGACCAAAACCCATCTAACTCCCCTCCATGCTCTCGGTCGTTCGATCACGATCGCGTGGCCGAAAACCGCTCCTCATTTGGACTCCCCTAGCTCCCTCTACCTATAAATATGCCCTCCCCTTCCATTTTCGCGGTCTAATCCCCCCAAACCCTAGCCCCGCTCCCTCTCCGCCGCCGGACATGTCCGGACGGAGCCGGACACGTCCGCGCCGCCGCGCCCAGCCAGTCCGATCCCGCCACGTGGCCTCCGCCGCGCCCCCGCGCCGCCGGCCCGCCGGGCCCGAGGCCGGCCCGCCCGCGCCGCGACCGGGCCCCGGCCGCGCCCCGCGCCGCCCGTCCCGCCGCCGCCGCGGTGCCCTCACCGCCGACCCGCCGCCGGCCGCCTCCTCCGCCGCGCCCAGCCCGGCACCGAGCTCCGCCGCCCTTCGCCGCCTCGCCACCGCCGGCCTCCCCCGCCTCCAACCCTCCATGGCCGCCGCCCGGCCGGCTCCCCGCCGACGCCCCCGCCTCCGCGCGACCGGCGCCGCCCGCCGCCGCCCACGCCGGAGCCGGCCTGCTCCTCCCGCGCCGCCCTGCCTTCTCCTTGCCAGCGCTGCACCTCCCCGTCTCCGGCGCCCTCCCTCCCGCCGCCGCACCGACCGTCTCCGGCGAGCCCGGCCCGCCTCGGTCCGCGTGCCTCAGATCCAGATCGAGAAACTCGAAGGTTGACCCCGTTTTCCCACTAAGTCCCTAAGTTTTCAACATAATCATGCCATGTTCATCGCATCACATCTCTGCATCCGTAGCTCCGTGTCATGCGTATAATATGTCAAATTGTTCGTCTCGACGAGTAGATCATTTCTTTCCATTGCATCATTTTAATTCGAGCTCATCTTGATGCCCGAAATGCTGTTGGAAGAGTGCATGTTGGTGTTAATCTGCTGAAACTGTTATAACTTGCGGTTTTATCATTTTTGCCATGATTGATGTGTGCATCCTATGAGGTTGATATCTACATGAATGGTTATCTATGCCATGCCATCTCTCCAGGGGTGCCAACCATGTATTTTTGTGAATTGTGTGCTGAGTGTATCAAGCTTGTTAAGTAGGGTAGTTGCTGTTGCTGTTTTCCTGACAGATTCTGTTATATTTTGTTGCTATGTTAACATGCTTCTACTAATCATTCTATGCATAATCTGGAGATGTCCTATAAACATGTTTTGATCTACATGTCATGCTCTATCCATTCATGCCCTTGGGTGCAATTATAGCCTGCTGGAACCTGTTGTAATCTTGCTCCAAAGTTGCTTCATAATGTTGCTGTCAGCCTGTTAACATTAAGTTCACTTGTTCCCATGTGTTTTCCTAGTGATCCATGCACCCTATGAACTTGCTCTTGCCATGCTTAGCTTCATAAACATGCCTTCTTACTGTTGAGCTTCTTGCCATGCCATATATTGCTCTGTAGTGAGTGGTTCAAGCTCACGAACATGCTACTTATTGCTGTTCCTGCCATGTATGAATCTGTAATATAACTTGCCATGTTTACATGGGTGCCATCATATTTTCCGTGCCCTTTTGGCTTATGGTCAGTAAGGGACTTTTGATCTATGCAATTAGTAGATTCATGCCATGCCTTTGTTTGCCATGATAAGTTCCTGTAACATATTGTTTGATAGCTCTGAACATTGCAACCTGATGTTATTTCTGCTAAAGTCTGAAACTGTTATTATTTGCAATCTTACCATGTGTTTTGGAGCATGTTCTAGTGATTTCTGGAGATAGCTCAGTGTTCATGTTTTGTTATGCTTTACGTGTACTTCATGCCCATGCCTTTTGTTATTATGTTGGGGTGCTGTAGCATATTGTTTTGATGCTTGCAATGTGCCTAGTTGCTGTTATGGACAGATTGTTGCTATGACTTGTATAGTGTATGTGTTGCACCGTTGCTCCGTTTTGAGTATGCTCTATATGAAACTTGCTTGTTTTTGCATGTAGCTTCATATTATCATGTTGCATCTTTGTTTTGGTGTGTTTGCTTGATGTTTGGGTGCATTTTGCATCAATGCCATGTTTAACTTGTTTTGCTCATATCTTCTAGGCCGTAGCTCCGAATCTAATGAACTTTATATGTAACTTGACTAGAATTTTGTGTAGATCCTTGTGGTGCATCTTAACTTGCTGTTTAACAACTTGAACATAAGGTTTATTCTGTTCTGGACCAATTTCGAAATTTGCATATGAGGACTTCCCGGAATTGTTATATGTTGTTCCCGGCCTCATTTAAACTTGCCTTGATGTGTTGTTCTTGTTTGCATCATCTCTTGCCATGAGTAGCTTCATGTAGCTTGTTCGTGCATCATGCTTGTTGTGCATCATGCCTTATTCATGTGTGGTGTGCTTACCCATGTTGTGTGCTTCTTCTCGATAGTTCCCGTTTCGTTGCGATCGTGAGGATTCGTTCGTCTACGGTTGGTTCGGCTTCATCCGTTCGTCTTCTTCATGGACTCGTTCTTCTTCCTTGTGGGATTTCAGGCAAGATGACCGCTACCCTGGATCTCACTACTATCATTGCTATGCTAGTTGCTTCGTTCTATCGCTATGTTGCGCTACCTATCACCTGTTTATCAAGCCATCCCATATTGCCATGAACCTCTAACCTTTGACACCCTTCCTAGCAAACCATTGTTTGGCTATGTTACCGCTTTGCTCAGCCCCTCTTATAGCGTTGCTAGTTGAAGGTGAAGTTGAAGATTTCTTCATGGTGGACAGGGTTATGTTGGGATATCACAATATCTCTTATATTATTAATGCATCTATATATTTGGTAAAGGGTGGAAGGCTCGGCCTTATGCCTGGTGTTTTGTTCCACTCTTGCCACCCTAGTTTTCGTCATACCGGTGTTATGTTCCCGGATTTTGCGTTCCTAACGCGGTAGGGTGATTTATGGGACCCCCCTGACAGTTCGCTTTGAATAAAACTTGTCCAGCAAGGCCCAACCTTGGTTTTACCATTTGCCTCACCACCACCTACTTTTCCCTTGGGAGTAATTAACCCAAGGGTCATCTTTATTTTAGCCCCCCCCCTCGGGCCAGTGCTTGTCTAAGTGTTGGTCCGAACCGAGCTGCCTGCGGGGCCACCTCGGGGAAACTCGAAGTCTGGTTTTACTCGTAGCTAGTCTCATCCGGTGTTGCCCTAAGAACGAGATATGCGCAGCTCCTATCGGGATTGTCTGTGCATCGGGCGGCTTTGCTGGTCTTGTTTTACCATTGTCGAAATGTCTTGTAAACCGGGATTCCGAGACTGATCGGGTCTTCCTGGGAGAAGGTCTATTCCTTCGTTGATCGCGAGAGCTTGTCATGAGCTAAGTTGGGACACCCCTGCAGGGTTTAAACTTTCGAGAGCCGTGCCGGCGGTTATGTGGCAGATGGGAATTTGTTAATGTCCGGTTGTAGATAACTTGACACCAGATCCGAATTAAAACGCATCAACCGCGTGTGTAGCCATGATGGTCTCTTCTCGGCGGAGTCCGGGAAGTGAACACGGTTTCTGGGTTATGTTTGACGTAAGTAGGTGTTCAGGATCACCTCTTGATCATTACTAGTTGACGACCGTTCCTTTGTTTCTCTCCTCGCTCTCATTTGCGTATGTTAGCCACCATATCATGCTTTGTCGCTGCTGTAACCTCACCACTTTACCCCCCTTCCTTTCCCATTAAGCTTTGCTAGTCTTGATACCCATGGTAATGGGATTGCTGAGTCCTCGTGGCTCACAGATTACTACAACAACAGTTGCAGGTACAGGTTTATGCGATGATCTTGACGCGAGAGCGATGCTTGCTTGCTTGAGTTCATCTTCTGCTTCTTCTTCGATCAGGGGATAGGTTCCAGGTCGGCAGCCTGGGCTAGCAGGGTGGATATTGTTTGAGTTTCTGTTTATGATTCATCCGTAGATGGATGTTGTTCTTGTATGATGTATTGTTGTATTCGTGTGGCATTGTATGCCTCTTGTATGTATCCCCATCTATTATGTAATGTTGATGTAATGATATCCACCTTGCAAAAGCGTTTCAATATGCGGGTCTATCCTTAGTGGGACCTTCGAGTTCCTTTTGGATAGGGTCACATATTGGGCGTGACACCTATGGCACAGGATCCGAACATGCATATGGCACAGGATCTGGACGATGACGACAACGACGACGGCCGTACATTTAGCAACGTCGATAAGTACTTTGCCGAACATGGGTACGATGACGAATTCTGCATGGCTCTTTCTCAAGAACCCAACCCTACAAAAGACGACCGCGATCTAGCTGGTACGGCAGAGAAACCCAATTGCAATAGGCGTCGTCTGGCGTTCAGTTCTTAGAAGACGCCTCCAGCTGCCGACTTCACCGAGCCTCAGATAGCCGAGGTGCCAAAAACACACTCAAGAAGGCGGTTTGTGAGCAGAACTCGGTCCCATTACAACAGAAGAAGAAGGGACGAAAAAAAAGAGTAACAAGGGTGCGACCAGCCGGCACTGAGTACGATCCGTGCTTAGGACAGGCCACCTTCACCTAAGGATATCTCGAGGAGAGTGCATGTGGCGGGTAGGGAGATGCTACCGACAAATATGCTCAGTGTTGCAACCGGTGCTATGTGGAGTCTTCATGACAGTGTTCTTTCTTTGGAGAAGCGGCGTCTCAGAGAGAATGATGTGGCATACCTGGTTTTCGTGGCCAAGGTGCCAAAGGGCAAGGGCTTTGTGGATGGCCCCATCGGGGGTACGATCATCCTGCGGTTTGATGACATCTTTGCTATGTTTAACCTTCATCCGCTGCACTACACCTTCGTTCGGCTGTTTTTGCTGAGTATGGAGATGCAGATCATAGAGATAAGACCCCAGAAATCGTGATAGTCGACCCCTTCTACATGTGTGCCAAGAACTTGTGCAGCGCTGGGGACCGGCATGTCATGAGTTCTTACCTCAAAGGCGTCATTCTGGCAAACCCAGATAAGGATAACTTCCTCGTGCCTTACTTTCCCGATTAAGTCATCCCCTAACCGCCCCGTAACATATGATTTCTTAGATTTCGATCATTCTTTTTTTTTCTAACATTCCGTGTTCTGTGTAGTGACACACATTGCACACTCATCCTCTTAAGCCCGAAATATTCCATGGCCACGTATTTCGACCTGGACCGTGACTCCAAGATAGACTACACAAATATCAAGAAAGTTCTTGATGATGTTCTCCCCGGCTACGCCAAATCTGGAGGCACCTTCGCCAAGCCAGTTTGTAGGCGGTATGGCACGCACGTGTTTTCCCACAATACAAAGTTCTCCTACGTCAAACAGCCGCCTGGCGGTCAGAAGGATGCCTACTACGCCCTCCATCACATGCGGGCGATCGTACGGGACCATCATCACCTTCTGCTACCAGATAATCTCAAAGATTGGGCCGCGAGCTTGTCGGCAATCCAGGACGCGGACATCAGACAAGAATTCTTTCGCATCGAGTCAGAGTTTGCGGAAATTATCCATCAAGATGTCCTTCGTACCGCGGGGCAGTTCTACCTCAAATATCAACCATCCTACAGTGAGATAGACACAACGATACAAATGCAGGCTGACAACGCCCGCGATTTCATGACCATCACGACAGACGGCGGCTTCATCCATGCTCCGGTCCCATGAGTCGAGTCGAAAGTAGTGATGCTATGTGTAGTTCTGAAACATTGATTTGCTCATGTTGGAATTAAACTTTAATGAACTTGTATGTATCTTTGGTTTGGATAGTCGTTCAACTTAGATGTAGTCGATGCTATTTATTAGTAGGACCATGAATCGTGCTATTAATGTCTTGCTTTTCTCTTCTGATCCTTTTGTTGCATACTTATATATTGCTTATGTATTGTCTGTTGTTTGGCTTGTGCATAGAGATGCTGTCGTATGTCGTGTACAAGGGTAAGGTTCCCGGAGTCTACGACAACTGGGAGGAGTGTCGGAGACAGGTTCACCGTTTCAGCGGTAACAGTTACAAAGGGTACACCACTAGGGCGGAGGCGGAATCTAGATACGCCCGCTATCTAGCGGGAGAGAGAAGGGAGCGTTGGAGGAACTGGATGAAGACCAGTTTCATTGTGATGATGCTCATCATGATGACTGCAGCTCTCTTCTATGTGATGGTAGTTTAGATAATCGATATCGACTTGTAATGTGAAGACAAACTCACTACTCGCGGTCTCGAGACTTGTAATGTTCTATCTTTGTTCGGTCTTTTGAATTCGGAGACTAATATGATGAATTGTATTCGGAGACTAATCTTCTATTGTATTCGATGAATCTGCCGTTGCTGTGTGGTGTTGTCTAAATTCTGTCCAATAATATATTTTGAAACCTGTGAAAATATCAGAAAAGAAAAAATAATAATCCCTAATATTCATACTAGTGGCGCACCACACAAGACACTAATGGCGCACTGTGATAATCACACTACTGGCACATCAACCACTGGTGCGCCATTAGTATGCCAAAGCACATGGGTACATATGGCCCCCTGGGAGGAATTCTAATGGCGCACTGTGGGCAATACTAATGGTGCACTACGTGGTGCGCCATTAGAACACCAGATACTAATGGCGCACCAGTGGTGCGCATTAGAAGTTAATTCTAATGGCGTGATGCTAGTGACGCACCAGTAGTGCGCCATTAGAAGGCAAAACTGGTGCGCCGCTAGCCAGGCCCTGCAGCGACGGCAGCCTCACACCACAGCCGAACCAGTGAACCCTCATACTCCTCTCCGCGTGGGCATCCACTGCCGCGTCTTCCCCGGCTCCGCGTCGTCCCCTTCCTAGGCCTCGCCATCGTCCACCGCCTTGGTGCTCTCGGCGCGGCGTGGTCAATGTGGTCAACGACATTCCATCGGAAGAGTACTGTACGTGGAGAGGCTGACAGCTGGGTCCACGGCCACAACCCAGTTTTTTTGTGATTTGCCAAGTAAGACGCTTTGTCTGGCCTGTTGGGCTGCAAATCTTTCAAGACGAGGAGAGCTTTCATTCGGCTGGCCGAGAAAATGGCCCATCAGTAATGAGAAATGGGTTGTACATTTTAAAACACATCAAACCGGCAATTAGTTTCAAATATCTTTTTTTTCATTTCGAGATTTTAAATTACATTAATTTTTATGCATGGAGATTCTTTTGGATCTTATATTGATATACATTTATTTTTAAAATCAGTTTGAATGTGAGTCGAAATTTCGGGATTAAAACAGTTCGGACCGCACCGAAATATGCAAAATTTCGTATAATTTTTTAACCATGGCCACAATATGGGCTGTAATGCTAACAAGAAGAATATGGGCTAAAAAACCTTAAGAATTAGCAAATGGGCTGTAAATTATTAGAAATAATGGCAGATGGGCTGTATGCTGTTTTCCACAGATTTGAGGCTTTCCTAAAAAAAGGTTGACATACAAGCAGTGATTGTTGGATGTCCATCCAACGGCCGTCGTGCTTCTTCAATCTCTGCTCTTTCTGCTCCAGTTGCTCAAACAAGCGCCGGCGGGACTGCCTGCTCCCTCCTCCCCGCGGCCGGCTATGCTGCCGCGCAGGCCTCACGGCCCCACCGTACTCCCATCGCTGGCCTAGCCATCCCTCTACTTATCCACACCTGCTGTTACTCTCCGGCGACGGCAGACGAACCAGTAAACCCTCGTACAGTCGTACTACCCTCCGCGTGGGAAACAACTGCCGAGTCTTCCCTGCCTCCGTGTCGTTCCCTTCCTAGGCCTCGCCATCGTCCATCGCCCTGGTGCTCTCGGCGCGGCCTGGTCAACATGGTCAATGACCGATGCATCTGAATTGGACTGTACGTGGAGAGGCCGACAGCTGGGTCCACGGCCGCACGCAAGGAAATGCCTCCTTATTACGCGCGAAATAATGATTCCTCCAGCTGACATCAGGGACCCACCGGAAGGGCCTCTGTATTTTGCGGAAAAACACGTTACCTTCGCTGACAGCTCGGACCCACCAGCTATATCTTCGCACGCAAGGAAGTGCCTCCTTATTACGCACAAAAAAATGAATACTCCCCCTATTAGCTGGGACCCAGTATAGTGGCAGGCTGACTTGTGGGCCTACTAAGTGGACAGGGACAGAGGGCTTTGTCAACTTAGTCAATATGCATGATTCTAGCTCCAGTGACCATACGATGTCCATCCAACGGCCGTAGTGCTTCTTCAACCTCTATTCTTCTTGCTCCAGCCGCCCAAACCAGCGCCGGTCATGCCTCGTGCTCCTGCCTCCCATGGCCGGCTGAGATGCGGCGGAGGCCTCACCACCCCCTACTACTGCCACCGCTGGCCAGGCCATCCCTCTACTCACCCACACCCCCTGTTATTCTGCGGCAACGGCAGCCTCACATCGCAGCCGAACCAGTGAACCCTCGTACTCCTCTCCGCGCGGGCTTCCACTGCCGCGTCTTCCCCGGCTCTGCATCGTCCCCTTCCTAGGCCTCGCCGTTGTCCACCGCAGTGGTGCTCTCGGGGCGGCGTGGTCAACGTGGTCAAGGAATGGCTTCCATCGGACTTGGACTGTACGTGGAGAGGCTGACAGCTGGGTCCACCGCTGCAGCAAGGAAGTGCCTCCTTATTACGCGCAAAATAATTATTCCTCCACCTGACAGCGGGGACCCACCGGACGGGCCACCATATTTCGCGAAAAAAACAATTCCCCCTGACTGCTGGGACCCACCAGCTACATCTTCGCACGCAAGGAAGTGTGTTCGGGCAAAAAACGATTCGCCCCCCTGACTGCTGGGACCCACCAGCTACATCTTCGCAGGCAAGGAAGTGCCTGACAGTCGGGACCCACCTGGTCGAAGCGTACGTAGCGTTTTCATTCTGGTCGCGAATGTGTACATACATACAGGTCGTTGTAGAGGCGCACACATGTCGTAGTAGAGGCGCGCACGTAGCATGTACACGTACGTACGACGGCCAGGGTGCAAGAAAGAAAATACGGCCACGTATGTGTACATACGGGCGGGGTCTCGAACGCCTACTCGTGCATACGTACGGCCAGGGCTCGTGTACATGGTTGGGTCGGAACGGAGAAACAATGTCGTCGTCATGTTCACGGGGAGCCAACCGGCTGGTTCGAAACGGAATGCGTCGTTGTGTTCATCGGGAGGGCTTGGACGGAACAGGCGATGGAAACGAGGCCTGGCATACCGCAGAACGGAGGAAACATCCTTGTGTTCGACCGGCCACATTCGAAACGGGGGTCCTGTTGATCGGTAGCGGTCTTGCGTACCGCAAAATGGAGGAAAGTGACCTCCTACGGTCGAAACGGGGGTCATGTTGATCGGGAGGGGTGTGGCGTACCGCAAAACGGACGAAACGGACCTCCTACGGTCAAAACGGGGGTCCTGTTGATCGGGAGGGATGTGGCGTACCGCAAAATGGACGAAACCGACTTGTGTTGGAGCACTATGGACGAAATGGGGGTCCTGTTCATCAGGAGGGGTGTGGCGTACAGCAAAACGGGACTCCACGGGATACTGTTCATCTCCACCGTCGACCTCCTCCAGCCTCCACGGGCTACCGTCGACCTCCTCCAGCCTCCACGAGCTCCTGTTCATCCAGCCTCCACCGCGCGCTACTCCACCGGCTACTGTTCAACCACCCCTCCATGGGCACCCCTCCACTGTCTACTGTTCATCCAGCCCTCCACACCATGGGGTCCTGTTCATCCAGAGGCAACACCACCGCTCACTATTCATCCAACCCCCCCCCCCCCGCAACGCTCACTGTTCATCCAGAGAGGCAGCATCGATCGGCTTCAATTAGCAGCAGTAGCAAAGGAATTGCTCGATCGGGTTCAGTTAACAGCCATCGATCAATTGCTCGGGTTCAGTAGCCTGTAGTGCAATCGCTCGGGTTAAGTTAGAGCCCAACGCCCTCGCTCGGGTTCAGTTAGAGCCAACGCCTCGCACACACGCGTGTACGTGTACGATAGAAACGCCCATCGTTCGGCCCCCGACCTCCCACCGTAACCGGGAACTCCCCAAAAATTTCCTCGCCCTCGCTTCTACCACGGTTTTTTCCGTCATGGACGGCCCAAATCATGTCATGCAGCTGCGTCTCCAGCCCGCCCAGGACGAAAAGCCCATTTTCTGTCATGATTTTTTGTCAGAGAAGTAGGAGCCCACCACATCTTTGATGATACCGGGTTTTGTCACAATTATCGTCATAGAAGTGTCAGATGTATGACAGGATAAAAATTCTTTGGCCCAAAATGTCACGGATGTGTCTTTTTTTTGTAGTGTCGTCCCGTCCTTTCACATTATGGAAGTTCCACTAATCCTAACCCTCCTCCCAAATCCATGGCATCCCAAATCTCCATGATCAGCGGTGAGTACAAGGTTAGAACCATCACCGGTGATGAGTTCGACGTCATCTACACCCGTTCTTCCGCGATGGTGAAAGGATGCCTTGCTCGCTTCAGACGCATGTTCAAAAACTCAAATGATGAGTGGGTCGCAGGGCTAGATGTTGAGTACACCACAGTCCTAGGACGAGAGAAGGATCTAAAGGAGGAAGAGAGGAAGAAGCCCGCCGTGATCCAGGTTTGCATGCATGACTTATGCTTGGTCTACCACATATGCCATGCCGACGTTGAATGCCAGGATTTTAAGAACTTCCTCAAGAGCGACCTAGTCAAATTCATTACTGTAGACTTTACGAACAACGAAAGGGTCCTAGGTCAGATAGGCCTCGTTGTAGGCAACCCCTTCGACCTCCAGAAGAATCGGATGCTGCCCTCCAGTGGTCAGCCTTCAATGCTGACCCTGGCAGGAGCCATGGTTCATCCTTCGTATGGTAAACTGGAGAAACCTCCGTACACATTTCATCGTCATGCATGGCAGTGGAATGTACTAGATATAGACCACATCCACTACGCTGCAATGGATGGCTTCCTTTGTTTCAATATCTACAAGGGTTGGATGAAGAGCAAGAGCCAAGTGTGTGGTTCAAGCAAAGAAGTATCGTCCAAGAGGAAGAGGGACAAGGACGAAGTCGAGGACGTGGACGAGGACTTCGAGTAAGGTGGCAGTGTCGTTTCTCATGGTGGTTCTAATGCAGTGTCTACCGGATTAGTTGCATAGTTTAATTTCAGGTGTGCTTAGTTTAATTTGAGGGGTGTGTTGTGTTGAGCCCCCAGCAGAACTATGTTATGTTTCTTCTCGTTACTTTAACTCTTCAGTATGTACATACTAGTATTTCTTTAATAGAATTTAGCACCCCATTTAAGCATGTACTAGCTTTTTTAATAGTACTATATGCATAATTTGGCGACGAGCGCTCTCTATATGTACCACCTTTTTTTATTTCAAGTTTTGCTCCATGGCGCAATCCATCGATACTACTACTATACAAAAGTATACATTTTTTAAAAGGCTAGAGGGCGGGGCAGTCTAGCTTGGTCGGTTTCATGAGAGGCGAGGGCCTTTGTGATTTGACGGCTCATTACTGCTGGAAGGCGGGGCTGTGATTTGACTACTCATATAAATGTGCCGACGACCTGAGGAGGAGCAAAGAACTGTGCGGTATACTCAAGTTTTCCACTGGAGTAGTACTATGATGGAGGAGCACGAAACACGGCAGCCCAGTGCCATATGGCGATAAAAATGATCTAATTTGCTAGTCATCTCATTGTTAGCATTCTTCTATTCATGGCTCGCAGAGAACGTGACACGTACGGCGAAACACCCGAAGCAAAAGATGAAACACGGGAGCAAAAGAAGAAGGAATATTATCACCCCAAATGATCTAATTCGCCGCGGAGTCGTAACTGCTTCTTCATCGCCTCCACGACCTCCATCTCCTTGTGCGTCTCCTCCACCATCTTCTTCATTCTATCCATGATGCGGGATTTCTCGACGCGAGCCTTCATCATTTGTTCCACGGCCGCATTACGTACCTTGACAGTAGTCGGGTGCTCGAAGCGGAGCTTCACCAACTCGTCCTTCTATTCCATGACGAGCACCTGCATCATCTTCATCGAGGAACTACAATTCTCATGCAGCTTCTTCCAGCCGACGTTCTTCTCCTCCAACAGGTCGAGCTCATTGCAGAGCTTCGCCTTGTCCTCCTGAAGTTGCAGGATTTCGCGATCGCCTTCTTCTCCGAGGCAATGCTCTTCTTCAGCAGCATCACCAAGCCGGCGGTCAACTCCCCCTGCTTATTGAGCTCAGCGGGCATGTCTTCGAGGCTCTCCTTCAGCAGCTCCAACAAGCCGTGGATGAACACCTTCTGCTTATTGAGGTGCTTATTTAGCTGATCGGGCATGCCGTCTAGGGATAATGACTCCAGCGCCGCCGGCTCGGCATGTTCGCCTCCGCGGCTAGGGCGCTCCTGGGAGCCATCGCCTGCCCGTGAGAGATCTTTCGATGTCTCTGCATGGAGGCGAGCCCTCTTTTTTTAGCCTTGGTTGCCGCTCCCTTGTTACGAGTAGTTCTCGACCTAGAGCTCTGCTTGCCAGCCATGGTAAGGACGGACGAAGAAGAAGCACTTATGAGGAGGAAAGGTAGAGTAATTTTAGGTTAGGTAGTTCCCCTTTTTAAAACCTAAGTACTAGCACTAGTACTAATACCTGCATAGTGGGAACATGTTCAGGTTTGGTACATACTAGTAGGTGTGAGCAGGATTTTGAATGTGATGCGAACAAGGTAAAGATTAATTGATGGTTTTGGTTTCGAGGCCCGAAACGGCTCCTGATGAGTTTAGTGGAACATAAATTTCAAGTAGACTACACTTCTCAAATGCGTAAATATTCTGTTACTGTCAAAAATTGGCAAAAAATACGAAGGAGACCAATGGAAGTACTACTAGCAACCCATGATTTAGCTACTCGCATGTGCGCAGTGGAGTAGTAATGTCTTTCTTCCGCCCTCACATCCACTCAATTTGCATGCGTTGTATTAATTTACCATCAATGAAGTGAACAGCTTTACACGCATCAAATTATCACATGGGGTGGATCTTGGTACAAAATTTCGTCCGCCCGTGTACCTGCGTGTGCGTGCGAGGGAATGAGTGCGTGTGTGGTGTGCGTGCACATCTTCGCTTCATGCATGTACCGCCAGTATGGCTCAGGGAGGACGAGTACATTCTTCTGGAACCAGCAGCACGTCACTGTGATCAATCCACACAAGGAGGTCATGAAAACGCCTCCACATGTGCCACGTGGCTTCATGAACTGTAAGAGAGACACCGTGTAGCCTGCCATTGGAATTCTAATTTACGTGTTTTGCACATACACGAAGTACTAGTAAGGTACACGTGCATTGCACGCATCCGATTTTGCAACCAAATTATGAATAAATACCACACTATAGCATGTAAGCTCTGAGTCATATATGCCTGATGTAGACCTTCGTTTAATTCTTCTAGTTCATCTCATTCAAAATCAATTAGTTTTTATAAAAAAGCTAGGGCCTCTTGGATTCGTAGGATTTCCAAAACGCGGGAGTAGGAAAAACATGGGATTATAGTGGAATGTCGTCTTCAATCCTACATGATTGTACGAGTGTTTGATTGTGCATAGAAAAACCGCAGAATTCTTTCAAAGAGGTTTGAGTGGATGGGATGTTTCCTATGAAATCTAGTGCAAATGAATCATATGGAAAAATTCCTATGGTTTACAATCCTACGAATCAAACAACCAAGATAGGAAAAATTCCTAAGGATTAGAATCCTCCAAAATTCCTTTAAGAATCCTTTGAATCAAAGAAGCCCTTATTCTATTTTATGATTCATGGAATTGTGCATTGTAAAGCATAAAGTAAAAACAAATAATGGCAATTCAACTAGAAAAAAGTTTGCGCAGTTATGATACGGAAGATTCTAGAACAAAGGAGAACCACTGTTGTTTTGAGGTTTGTACATTATGCTTAAGTTCAACCATGGAGTCTGCTAGATTGTACATGTGGCAAAATCCGGTGGGGGCTAGAAGATGGTGCGAGGGTCCAAGTGGAGGGAGACTATGAAGGAGTGCACAAGTGCGAGATCGGTATTTAGAGAGAGGGGGCGAGAACATGCGCTGTTGCGCGCAGTGGCGGAGCCATGAAAAATAAATGAGCTAGGGGGCCAAGCATTGCTAATCCTTTACGAGGAGGGCCAATTCATGAACTTAAACCATTTTTTACCAGCAATTGTCTAATGATCACATTCATATTAGCCTCGATATATAGTGATGTTAAGGGGGGCAGGGCCCTTGCTGCCCCCTGTCTTCGCCATTGTGCGCGCGTCTGAGAGATGAAGCGGAAGGCATGGATGATGAGAGAGGGACGTTGGATATATAATTAATGTAGGTGTATCAGCTATATATGTAGGGGTTGTTTGGTTCTAGGCCTAGGAGTGCCACACTTTGCCATACAATGTTGCCAAACTTGCCTACGGTTAGTTCTTCAAAATGAGAGCCACAAGTTGGCAAGCCTAAGGGAATCTTGCCACACTCGTTGTGTGTATGTGATGTGGGACCATAGTGTGGCTTGCCTAAGATGTGGCTTGAACCAAACACACACCTAAGTTGGTAAAATTTGCCTAACCTTAGGTGTGGCAAGCTTTCGCAAACTTAGTCTCAAACCAAACAACCCCGTAATCCTATATAGAGAGGTATAGATTGATCGATGTGGACGTGGGAAAGAGGGTGAGACCTCACTAGATATATAGATTGATCGGTTTGTGTGGAAAACTATGAAAGACCTAGCTATACACACACATACAGAGAGAGAGAGAGGAACATCGATCGTTGCGCATGCACATATGAAAGATAACGAATGCCCGATATGATGGAGAGGGGGATGTGTGTGTGTGTGCCTTCATGGGAGACTGGCCTGAAGAAAAGGATTACATGTGTGCGATGGATAATGCCGACTGGTAGTGTGTGTGCATGCATGCACGAGAGAAAGTTAGTGGTGCAATTATAAAGAGAAGACGATTGTGTGGGTGTAAAAGACTAGGTGAGGTCATAATCAATGTAAAGTTGAATTCAAATATTTGAATAAGAGATCATGATGTTTGAAACCCATGCATGCATGAATATAACAGAGATCTGCGCGGTGTGGTTTGGAAACAAGCATGTTGTAATGTATACACATTGAACAAGGTCAGACTAATTTGAATTTGAGATACCGATGGTAGACATTGTTTGGCCACATTGCATCTGTGCATAGACACACTATTATAATTGAAGATGACGGGTGGCTTTTGCATCACATATCTATATCTATACCCCTATATATGTATTAAAATTTATATTTTTTATATTGTCTGCGGGTAACTTTAACTTTGAAAGATGGTCGTCGGATGAGGCGAATCCGATGGTGCAAAGATGGCAAATTTGAGCACTACTGGCCGTTGGATATCATCTAGATTCCACCAGATTTTGCCACATGTACAATCTAGAAGACTCCACGGTTGAACTTAAGCATAATTCACAAACCTCAAAACACAAGCACTTCTTCATTGTTCTAGAATCTTCTGTATCAGAATTGCCCAAATGTTTTTCTATATGGTTTGCCATTATTTGTTTTTACTTCAGGTCTTACAACGCACAATTCCATGAATCTTAAAATAGATTAGCTTTCTTATAAAAACTAGATGATTTTGAATGAAATGAACTATAAGAATTAAACAAACATCTACATCATGCATATATGACTCAAAGCTTACATGCTATAATGTGGTATTTATTCATAATTTGGTTGCCAAATCTCATGCGTGCAATGCACCTGTACCTTACTAGTCTATATGGTGTTTGTGTGTGTGTTGTGCGTGTTGAGGTGCGAATTGTCTTTTTCTGGTACACGTTAAGCTTGTTCTCCCGAAATTTCAAGCCGCGCCTTGTTATGCCGAAATTTCAAGCTAGTGTCTTTGTCTATCGTGCTGTGAAACTCCCGCCTCTTCAACCCGCGCCTTGTTGCCCCGAAATATTTAAGATATATCTTTGTCTCGTTGTGCTCCGACAACTCCCTCCATCTCAACCCGCGCCTTGCTATTCCAAAATTACAACGCGCGCGAAAACTCCCACCTCCTATGAAATCCCGACACGCGAAACGCCCGTGGTACCCCTGAACCGAAAGAACCGCCTCAAATCGGTGGGGGTACTTTTGTAACTTACCCCACATTTTGGACAAGCGCGTTCCTAAGCCATGGTTCCCCACTCCCATCCCATCCACCCACCCATTCATGCACCAAGGCCGCGAAAACCCGCGAAGCCCCATACCCTCCTCCGTCCGCCACCCATCCGGAGCCTCTTCCCCGACGACGTCGTCCACAACAACACCTCGACGTCCCTCATCCACCGTACCAGATGAGGATCCATCATCAATCTCATCATCTTGCCGGTTCAGCCACCCTGTCCTCCATCTCCAAGGAGCTGCCCCGACGTTCCCCTCGTCTTTCGCGCCACCTCCATTCCCACACCATCGTCTTCACCTGCACCACCGGAAGAGCAGCATCATCATTGTTTCCTTGGATGAAGCTGTAGCCTAATCGGTGCCACAAAGAGGTTGTACACTAATCGCCGCATTTTCTTCTTGATTCGATCTCATGGTGCAGCCGGCGCTCGGTCCCGATCCAACACGGCGCGGCTCCATCCACGGCGGCGTCGCCGGCCACTTCCTCAACGGCGTCGCTCCCTCGGCGACGATGTCCACATCAGTAGGAGCTGCTGCTGCTTTAGCTCTCGCTTGCGCTGCTTCTCTGCTCTTGCTCTCGGTCCCCTGCCTGGTCTGCTCTTGCTCGCGCTGCTGCTCTCGCTCTTGCTCTTGCTTGCGATGCTGCTTCGATTTAGCTACATTTCAGTCGACTGAATCGACTTTTGGGTCAGTCAATTTTCAAGGGGTGGGGGGGCTTGCCGGAGTTAAGGAAGAACCAGCCTCAGCGGGGAGGGGGGCTCGCCAGAGAGGTACCCCACTATCTATCTTAGGGTTCAAGGTGGGGGCAGTGGTCACCGGCGGTGGTGGGGCGGTGGCGCGGGGATCTCCGGAGAAAAAGCTCGGCATGGGGGGGGGCTAGAGGGAGTGTTTTTGGGGCGGGCGGGGCGGTGCACCGCCGGTCGCGGGCGGTGGGGGGGCGGCTGTTTGGCCGGTGGTGGCTGGCGGCTCAGGGGGGTGGAGGTTGAAGATGAACTACAGGCTCTTGATTTCGTATCCAACGGCTGCAAAATCGACTGACCAGAGATGAAAAGGTGACATGTACCCTCACCTCTAGTGCGTTCAGTTTCGATAGTAAAGTTCAGTTTCGACAGCAAAATTCAGTTTCGGCAATTAAGTTCAGTTTCGACAGTTAAATTCAGTTTTGACAGTTAAGTTCAGAGATGAGCGGCTGATGTATTTTACATCTAGCACTTTGTGGTTATGTATTTTACGTCATCTATTGGAGATGCTATTAGAATTCCACTTAGGTTAACATTATCTCTCTTGTCCAGCTTTAGCCTCGGCGTCGTACAACCCACCGGAGCTGCTCCAACGACAAAACCCTCCATCACAGCAGAGCAGTACCACGGGCTCCATTTCCAGACGCCTAAGATCTTCTTCCCCTCCTCCGACAGCAAAGTCAGCCGAAGCATCCTCACTTGCCAACCCAATCACGCTGAGATCGACATGGCTTCGCCAAAGAGGTTGTACACTTGTTGCATCTCTTTTTTAATCTACATGTTATATATATTGTCTACTGAGCACAGTAGTAACATGAAATATGATTATTTTATCCTACTATATGACAAGCAGTGAGGTACCAGGCAACTTAGCTATCCATGATGGACTCTCTTGAACGCCATCATTATTTATCTCTGCGCATTTGAGCTGTGCATTTGTCGATGGGCCTGGGAGTTGAGCTAGTAGGGCAGTGGCCTGGGTCCAAAGTAATGAAGCAAAACAAAAACATTTTTTTAGTGTAGGATTTTCCTTGCTCAAGCCTGCCTACTAGAATCGCCAGTGCTTGAAAGGAAAAGTGAATGAAAAACATAGGAATTGGAAAGTTTCCTATGGTACTACTTTTCATGAATTTGGTGCAAAGGAATGGAGCAAAGGAAAACTGTAGGATTTGTTCCTTTGGTGTCTCCTTGAAAGAAAAATTGTAGGAATTCTAATTTCCACTTGTCCTCCTTTTCATATTCCTGTTCATGAAGCACAAGACTAAGAGATAGTAGCATAATAGCATTATAACCGTACATTTTTTGAGGTTTGACTTAATCTCACCATGCTTCTTTGCATCCTGCGATCTTCCAATTCTTGTGAATCAAACACCCAGATTGGCAGAAATCCTGTGTTCTTAAATTCTCTGTTTTGCACATGCATTCCTATCCTATTCCTATCTATTTCCTATCCTTGCATTGTTAGAATCCTCAAATTCAAACAAGCCATTACACAATTACTTCTGTTACAGATATGTGTCAAAGAAAACCTTGTGTGGTTTGTCCTGCTCTTGCGGCGTTGTGTTCCGCCCCAGCTCAGCTGCTCCAACGACGGAAGGGTTCACCACAACAGGGATCCGCTCTCCAGACTACCTTTCGCCACCTCAGATCTTCTTCCCCGCCGCCGGCAGCCATGGCAACTGCATTACCATCATCAACTAAGTAGATGACCTTGAGGACTACACGGGTCCGCAAGAGAGGTCGCACTCTTTCATGTCTCCTTACGTTATGCATCACTTAATATGATGACATGCTACATTATCATCGTGTTCACCTATTAGACTCTGAGTCAGGTCCAAACTAATGCTGAAACTTGAGTTTTTAAATGGTTGTGGGGTACATATTGGGGCAGTAATTAGTACTATCTGTCTACTATCTGGTTAATCTCGGGTGTCTACTATGAGTTTCATGTTGGGTGCAAACAAAAATTAAAGGATCCATTATCTATATTTTTTAAGCTATTATCTGCCTGCTATCATTGGTTTTTTGGGTCTATCCATAGTTTGCTACCATCACTCTAGATTTGTGCATGCACTCCTTACATAATCTCACTATGTTTTATTCCTATGCATGCTAGTTATTGTACACAATGGAACTGATCATGTAGAGCAAAATAGACGAGCCTTGCATGGCAATAAAATTTCATGCAGATGTCGCTCCATGATGGGCGCAAAGGCATCCCCCCTCCACCCATTTCGGATCGTAATCAAGAGGAAGATAACTGTTCTGAGGGGGATTCAGAAGGGGAAGACCACTTCTATTTGCCCCATGAGGTCTTCGCTCTAACTTGGCATGCTGATATTGGTAATATCATGCATATGGTGCCTTGCATTGCTTACTGTAGGTCTTCAGAGCAGACAATGCTATATGACGAAGTGCATGTCTTGCTGGTTATAGATAGCTCCTCAGAGGAGGATTCAGAGACAGATGACCAGTCCTATTCCCCCCCCCCAAGGTGCATGCTCTAACTTGGCAGGGTTATGTTGCTCATATCGTGCGTATGGTATCTTGCATTGCTATGTCATTTGCTTATTTTAGACATGCTTTGTGTGAATGCCACCTGTTTAGTGTCTAATTACCATATATATGAATTATGCAATGTCATCTTGTTGCAAGACATTATATATGTGAATTATGCAATGTTATCTTGTTGCAAGGCATTATATATGTGAATTATATCATGCCATCCTTTTTTTTGTATTTGTCATTGCTTTTGTCGACAACGTTTGTATATTCAACTGCTCTTCCTGTGCATCAGCCATTTGAATTGGTGATGGAGAAAACTGGAGTGAAAACAAGGTCTTCAGAGCAGACAATGCTACCTGCTGAAGCAGATATCTTGCTGGTTACAGATAGCTCTTCAGAGGAGGATTCAGAGGCAGATGACCAGTCCTATTATCCCCCTGAGGTGTATGCTCAAACTTGGCAGGGTTATATTACTCATATCATGCATATGTTGTATTGCAATGCTTAGTTTTTACATCATATACACAATATTGAATGCCATCTCCTTAGTTGACACATCATATATGTGATTGCCCTCTGCTCACTTCCTTAGTATATAAATCATATATTTGGATATATCATACCATGATGTTTACATAGATAGCATGTATCTAAATTATGGCATGCCAACCCATTTTCTAAAGACATAATATAGTTATATCATCTAATCATGTTTACATAGTCATCATATTTTAAATTATGTCATTCTATTTGTGAATTATATCATGCCATCATGTTTCCATCGACGGCATGTTTGTGATTTATGGCATGCCAACACTTTAATAGACACATCGTATAGTTATATCATGCCATCCTGTTTACATAGTCATCATATTTTGAAGTATGTCATTCTATCTTGTTTAGTTAGCCATCATACATGTGAAATTGTATCATGCTATCCTGTTTAATTAGCCATCATATATGTGAAACTATGTCCTGCTATTCTGTTTGGTTAGACAACATAAATGTGAGTTATTTCAAGCCATGTTTTCTTCCCTAGTATCCATTGCACATGTCTATCTTACAATGTCTGTACATTCAATTACTTTTCTTGTTTATCAACCATTTCAATTGGAGGGGGTGATGGCAGTATCTGTGGGAGTAAAATCATGGTCTATAGAAAAGATCGTGCTACCTGTTGATGCAGATAGAACCACGGTTGTACTTGCCCAAGAACTAGCCCCACCACACATAACCCAGACTCATGCAGATTGTATCCCTACCAAGTTGGACAGAGAACCAGCTACACCCCTTCTAACCTCAACCCTAGCAGATAGTAACCCGGTTCCCGTTGACACAGCACAGTCTCCACCACAGAGCACTGATAACCCACAAGTGTAGGGGATCGCAACAGTTTTCGATAAGTAAGGGTGTCGAACCCAACGAGGAGCTAAAGTTAGAATAAATATTCCCTCAAGTTCTATCGACCACCGATACAACTCTATGCACGCTTAACGTGTGCTTTACCTAGAACAAGTATGAAACTAGAAGTACTTAGTAGGTGTTGTTGGATAGGCTTGCAAGATAATAAAGAACACGTAAACATAAACTAGTGGTTGTTTAGATAAAGATGCAATAAAGTAAATCACTATTGCAATTCTATTTGAGGGAGAGGCATAAGCTAACATACTTTCTCTACTTGGATCATATGCACTTATGATTGGAACTCTAGCAAGCATCCACAACTACTAAAGATTCATTAAGGTAAAACCCAACCATAGCATTAAAGTATCAAGTCCCCTTTATCCCATATGCAAACAACCTACTTACTCGGGTCTGTGCTTCTGTCACTCACGCCACCCACCATAAGCAAATCATAAACATATTGCAAACCCTACAGCGGGAATCCCTCATGCTTGCGCGACACGGAGGGCAGAATAGGACAGCACCAATAATAAAACATGCAACTCAAACCAATCATAGCAATTCATCAATCACCGATAGGACAATGAAAATCTACTCAGACATCATAGGATGGCAACACATCATTGGAAAATAATATGAAGCATAAAGTGCCATGTTCAAGTAGAGGGTACAGCGGGTTGCGGGAGAGTGGACCGCTGAATATAGAAGGGGGAAGGTGATGGAGATGTTGGTGAAGATGATAGAGGTGTTGGTGAAGATCGCAGTGATGATGATGGCCCTCGGCAGCGCTCCGGCGCCACCGGAAGCAAGGGGGACAGAGGCCCCCTTCTTCTTCTTCTTCTTCCTTGACCTCCTCTGAGGGAGTCCTGGACTAGGGGGTGTCCGGATAGCCGAACTATCATCATCGGCCGGACTCCAAGACTATGAAGATACAAGATTGAAGACTTCGTCCCGTGTTCGGATGGGACTTTCCTTGGCGTGGAAGGCAAGCTTGGCGATACAGATATGTAGATCTCCTACCATTGTAACCGACTCTGTGTAACCCTAGCCCTCTCCGGTGTCTATATAAACCGGAGGGTTTTAGTCTGTAGAACACGACAACAACAATAACAACAATCATACCATAGGCTAGCTTCTAGGGTTTAGCCTCCTTGATCTCGTCGTAGATCCACTCTTGTACTACCCATATCATCAATATCAATCAAGCAGGAGTAGGGTTTTACCTCCATCGAGAGGGCTCGAACCTGGGTAAAAACATCGTGTCCCTTGTCTCCTGTTACCATCCGCCTAGACGCACAGTTCGGGACCCCCTAACCGAGATCCGTCGGTTTTGACACCGACATTGGTGCTTTCATTGAGAGTTCCTCTGTGTCATCCCCAATAGGCTCAATGGCTCCTTCGATCATTAACAACGAAGTAGTCCAGGGTGAGACTTTCCTCCCCGGACAGATCTTCGTATTCGGCGGCTTTGCACTGCGGGCCAATTCGCTTGAACATCTGGAGCAGATCGAAAGCTACGCCCCTGGCCGTCAGGTCAGATTTGGAAGTCTGAACTTCACGGCTGACATCCACAGAGACTTGATCTTCGATGGATTCGAGCCACAGCCGAGCGCGCCGTGCTGTCACGATGGGCATGATTTAGCTCTGCTGCCAGACAGTGCCCTAGAGGCCGCACACGAGTCTGCTCCGATCCTCAATTCGGAGCCGGCTGGGCAGATCAAGGACGGGTGGCTAGACACCGCCTCGGGGGCTGCAACCTCTACGGCGATGGAGCCGAATACTGACCTTGTCCCTTGTGAAGCTCGTGACTCCGAGGTGCCGGACTCCTCGCCGGACTCCGAACCTCCCGCGCCCCCTCCAATTGAATCCGATTGGGCGCCAATCATGGAGTTCACCGCCGCGGACATCTTTCAACACTCGCCTTTCGGCGACATCCTGAATTCGCTGAAATATCTCTCGTTATCAAGAGAGCCCTGGCCGGACTACGGTCAGGACGGTTGGGATGTGGACGACGAAGAAATTCAAACCCCACCCACCACCCACTTTGTAGCCACTGTCGACGATCTCACCGACATGCTAGACTACGACTCCGAAGACATCGACGGTATGGACGATGATGCCGGAGACGACCAAGAACCAGCGCCTACGAGGCACTGGAAGACCACCTTGTCATATGACATATACATGGTGGATATCCCAAAGGATGGGAATGGCGAGGAAACAGCGGAGGAAGACTCCTCCAAGAAGGAGCCTAAGCGCCGACGTCAGCGGCGCCGCTCTAAATCCCGCCACAGCAAGAATGGAGATTCCGGCACCGGAGACAATAACACCCCAGACAGTGCTGAAGACAACCCCCTCCAGCAAGACTCAGCACAGGAGGACGGAAAAGCCAGCCCTCACGAGAGAGCGGCAGACGAAGAGGTAGAGGACGATAATTACATACCTCCCTCTGGAGACGAGGCAAGCCTCAAAGACGACGAATTCGTCATGCCTGAGGATCCCGTCGAACAAGAGCGTTTTCAACGCAGGCTTATGGCCACGGCAAATAGCCTCAAGAAAAAGCAGCAACAGCTTAGAGCTGATCAAGATCTGCTAGCCGACAGATGGACCGAAGTCCTTCCGGCCGAAGAGCATGAACTCGAACGCCCCCCCAAAAGCTACCCTAAACGCAAGCTGCTACCCCGATTAGAGGAGGAAGCATATAAACCCACATCACCAGCGCACAATACGGCCGACCGGCCACCTCGTGGCCACGATAGAGAGGCCTTCAGGCCCTCCACTAAGGCCGTACCCCGGCCTCGCTCGAAAAGCACAAAGCCACGAGGGAATGCGCCGGACTTGCAAGACATATTGGAGGATAAGGCAAGACAATCAAGATCGATCTACGGATCGCGTGGGCGCCCCACGATGCATGACGACTACCGTCGCGCCGGATACAGCAACTCCGGCCGGGCCGAACACAGTAGACAAAGCTCGCTTGAGCTACGTCGTGATATAGCCCAATATAGAGGCGCCGCACACCCACTATGCTTCACAGATGAAGTAATGGATCATCAAATCCCCGAAGGGTTCAAACCCGTGAATATTGAATCCTATGATGGCACAACGGACCCCGCGGTTTGGATCGAGGACTACCTCCTTCATATCCACATGGCCCGCGGCGATGATCTTCACGCCATCAAATACCTCCCACTCAAGCTTAAAGGACCAGCTCGGCATTGGCTTAACAGCTTGCCAGCAGAATCAATTGGGTGTTGGGAGGACCTGGAAGCCGCATTTCTTGACAACTTCCAGGGCACATATGTGCGACCACCAGATGCTGATGACCTAAGCCACATAATTCAGCAGGCAGACGAATCAGCCAGACAGTTCTAGACACGGTTCTTGACAAAGAAAAATCAAATCGTCGACTGTCCGGATGCAGAGGCCCTCGCAGCCTTCAAACATAACATCCACGACGAATGGCTTGCCCGGTACCTAGGACAGGAAAAGCCGAAATCCATGGCAGCCCTCACATCACTCATGACCCGCTTCTGCGCGGGAGAGGACAGCTGGCTAGCCCGCAGCAACAACCTCGGCAAAAATTCTGGCAGTCCGGACACCAAGGACCACAATGGCAGGTCGCGTCGCAACAAGAACAAAAGCCGCGTTAACGGCGACAATACTATGGATATGGCAGTTAATGCCGGATTCAGAGGCTCCAAACCCGGTCAGCGGAAAAAGCCATTCAAAAGAACTACTCCGGGTCCATCCAATTTGGACCGAATACTCGACCGCTCTTGCCAGATACATGGCACCCCCGAAAAGCCAACTAATCACACCAACAGGGATTGTTGGGTATTCAAGCAGGCAGGCAAGTCAATTGCCGAAAATAATGACAAGGGGCTGCACAGCGATGACGAGGAAGAGACCCGGCCGCCGAACAATAGAGGACAGAAAGGTTTCCCCCCACAAGTGCGGACAGTGAACATGATATACGCAACCCACATACCCAAGAGGGAGCGGAAGCGTGCACTCAGGGACGTATATGCGATGGAGCCAGTCGCCCCGAAGTTCAACCCATGGTCCTCCTGCCCGATCACTTTTGATCGAAGGGACCGCCCCACCAGTATTCGCCACGGCGGATTCGCCGCATTGGTTTTAGACCCAATCGTCGATGGATTTCACCTCACTAGAGTCCTGATGGATGGCGGCAGCAGCCTGAACCTGCTTTATCAGGATACAGTGCGCAAGATGGGCATAGACCCCTCAAGGATTAAACCCACAAAGACGACCTTCAAAGGCGTCATACCAGGTGTAGAGGCCAATTGTACAGGCTCAGTTACACTGGAAGTGGTCTTCGGATCCGCGGATAACTTCCGAAGCGAGGAGTTAATCTTCGATATAGTCCCGTTCTGCAGTGGCTATCATGCTCTGCTCGGGCGAACCGCGTTCGCAAAGTTCAACGTGGTGCCGCACTACGCATACCTCAAGCTCAAGATGCCAGGCCCTCGAGGAGTCATTACGGTCAACAGAAACACTGAACGCTCACTCCGAACGGAGGAACACACAGCGGCTCTCGCGGTAGAAGTACAGAGCAGCCTCTTAAGGCAATTCTCGAGTCCGGCCGTTAAGCGACCGGACACGGCCAAACGCGCCCGGAGTAACTTACAACAAGACCACCTGGCACGTTCCGAGCACGCGTAGCAATGCGGCCCCAACCCCAGCCCTCACAAAATTGCAAGACTGGTCCTTCGCGTACATCATTACGCTCTAGAGATACCATGGGCATAGGGGGAGGGGCACGACCACAACAGGCCCAGAGTGCGGCTCAACCACACCAGGGGCTCCCAAGTGTGTCATCCTTCTTATTTTTTCTTCTTATCCACAGGACTCCACTTACTAGAGGGCATGTCTGGCAGTAGACCTGCCGAACTCACGATGCAATAGCCAGGGAAGGAGAAAGGCTACGACGAACACTCAGGTGGTCTCCATTACGAGCATTAAATCTGTTTAATACACCATTCCGCAGCCTACCCCTGGAGGGGGACATGTTTAATAGTCCAATCCCTTGCTTACCGCACTATTTGTATCGTTCTGCATTCATGACAGTATTTCTGGAATAAACAATGCATCGCTTTTTTGCTTATAATTGCATTTCTTTCTTATACATATGTTCATCTATGACATGTTGCATCCGTACACTCTGGTACAGCTAAATACACCAGGGGCTTAAGTTCCCCACATTATGGTGTGATAAGTCCGAACACTTCCACAAGTGCGGCACCCCGAACTTATAGCATTATATGCATCGGCTCCGAATCATGTCTTGGGTCAATAGTTGGGTTTGCCCGGCTCCCATGTTTTGGTACCTTACATTCCGTTGTATCGGCTAAGGTAGCACTGGGAGAACCACTGCGATTGCGCCCCAGTTGAGCTAGGAGAGCGCCTCAGTGGAGAAAGCTAAAACTGACCGTCATGATGAGGCGAGAGCTGGTCGCTGTTCGAGAGGTTTTTTCGAGTCCCTAAATACTTATGACGCTTAGAGCGAGGAACCGGCCTTTTGTCCGGCCCAGGCGTGGATAGCGCCCCGAATTCGGTCTTCCGAACACTAGGGGCTTCGCCGAAATTTAAAATTATAGAATTCTATGGCTAAGTGAGAGTGTTCAAGCATTATAAGTCCGGTTGTCTTGTTCGTTGTGTTGAGCGCCTCCCTAGATGGACCCAAAAATGGGAACAAGAGCGCTCAAGTTTATCCCAAACACCCCAGCACTCGTGGCATGCGGACTGAAGGCGACGACTTGCCATCTCTCAGATTTGATAAATGGCCGCACAGACGGTAATATTTTAAATTAAATAGCATTGCTTAGCGCATATGAACAAAGTTTTCAGCGCACAGGATAACAAAATGCGAGTCTACTCAAATATTACATCATTGGAGCACTCACCCGCAATAATGCGGGCACCCTTCAGGACACCCTTATAATACATCTCGGGTGTGCGATACTCCTTTCCCGGCGGTGGCGCGTCCGTCACAAGCTTCTCAGCATCCATCTTGCCCCAGTGCACTTTGGCACGGGCAAGGGTCCAACAGGCACCTTCAATACAGGTGAAGCGCTTGACGACTTCAACCCAGGGACACGCATCCACCAGCCGCCGCACCAGGCCGAAGTAGCTCCCAGGCATGGCCTCTTTGGGCCATAGCCGAACTATAAGGCCCCTCATGGCCTATTCGGCCACCTTGTGGAGCTCGACCAGCTGCTTCAGCTGGTCGCTAAGGGGCACCGGATGTCCGTCTTCAGCATACTGAGACCAGAATACCTTCTCCGTCGAGCTCCCCTCCTCGTCCCTGTAGAAAGCGGCAGCATCGGACACGCTGCGGGGCAGATCTGTGAACGTTCCTGGAGAGCTCCGAATCCGGGTAAGTAACAGGTAATTCACTTTAACATGCTTGCTTTGCATGAAGAATGCCTTACCCGCCGCTATTTTCTTCAAATCCTCGATTTCCTAGAGGGCCTTGTGGGCATCGGCCTTAGCAGCCTTGGCACTCTCAAGAGCCGACGCAAGCTCGGACTCTCGAGCCTTCGAGTCACGCTCCAAACCCTCGTGCTTTTCCACGAGAGCCTGGAGCTCTTGCTGTACCTCCGCCACCCGCGCCTTCTGCTTCTCTCACTCGGCTCGCTCCACGGCCGCATTGCGTTCGGCCGCGGACACCGCCTCCTTCAGGGTCGCCACCTCATTCGTGACCCCTGGAGTACCCACGTTATCCTTGTTATTTCTCTTGCAACCAAATCCTTTTCTGTAAGGTACAACTTTAACACGGTGTTACTCACCTTCCTTGTCCTCGAGCTGCTTCTTGGCATGGTCGAGCTCGCTTTCGGACCGCTCGAGGCTCTCCTTCAAAGCATTGACCTCCGCAGTCAGTGCGGCAGAGGTCAGCAGCGTAGCCTGCAATCCCATATTGACACATTTTTTCAGACTCCTGCGTATATCTTTTTAGATCCTCAGTCCGGCTTTTGTTTCCGAACACCAAACCGAGCATCAGGGGCTACTGTCTATGCGGTATTATATTACATATCTTAAAATTCTTACCTCAAAGCCTGTTAGAAGGCTGCTGCAGGCTTCGGTCAGCCTGCTCTTGGCGAGCTGAACCTTCTGAATCACCGCACTCATGACAGTGCGGTGTTCTTCTTCGATGGAAGCGCTGTTGAGCGCCTCCAGCAAGTTATCCGGTGCCTCCGGCTGGACAGAGGCCGCCGGTGTCACAGTCTTGCCCTTCTTACGAAGGGGCCACCCACCAGACTCCAGAACCACTGCAGGTTCCGGTGCGGAGTCCGGTGCGAAGTCCGGGAGGTTGCCCTGCGGCACCTCCGGAGCCTCCTCCTCCTGGTGGGTCCCCTCCTGGGATCCCACCTCAGCGTCGTCAGCGCCACGGGGAGTGGAGGCGGTCGGAAGGGAATCCATATCCGACGTGCCCAAGGACCCGCTCGACGAAGCGGGAAGATCGTCCTTGGGCGGACTACAGGGTCGTATGCGGCATTAGAAAGACACTATGTGACAAAAAGAAAAATTATAAAGCATCTAGGAGTCCGGATACTTACGATCTCGCCAGGGGCTTGGCCCTTGAGGGCCACTCCTCGTCGCCGTCGCCGACGTTAGCGGAACAGTCCGGGGGAAGGGTCCTTCCCTTCTTGGACCCTTCGGCCTCCCTCGTTGGGGAGGCCTTCCTCTTCTTCTCTCCCCCCGCTGGGGGCGAGTCCTCTTTCTTCTCCTCCTTGTCCTCGTGGGAGGAGTCCGCCTCGGAGTCATCGGACGATGAGTCCGATACCACCTGACGCTGGGAACTCCTTCGGGTTCCCGTGGCCTTCTTCTTGGCCTTCTTCTCCGGCACCATGTAAAGTGCCGGGACCAGCAGCCCTGTCAAACGGGCGTCCGCTGGGTCTTCTGGAAGGGGAGCCGGACAATTAACCTGTCCGGACGTCGTCTGCCAGGCCTATTAAAGGTATCGGGAGTTTAGATCCCGCATGAAGTCAAAACATGAAAAGAAAAGTGTCCCATAAAGGATAACATGGCTTACCTCGTCAGCTGGACGCTGCGAGTTGAATCCGCGATCTTCGGTAGCGGATGCAGGGGCTTTGGCGCCCTTGAACAGCACCCTCCAGGCGTCTTTGTATGTAGTATCAAAGAGCCCGCTTAAGGTCTGGTGCTGTGCCGGATTGAACTCCCACAAATTGAAGTCCCGTTGCTGGCAGGGGAGAATCCGACGGAAGAGCATGACCTGGACCACGTTGACAAGCTTGAGCTTCTTGTTCACCAGGGTCTGGAGACAGGACTGGAGTCCGGTCAGCTCCTCCGAACTACCCCATAGCAAGCCCTTCTCTTTCTAGGAGGTGAGCTGCATGGGGATGCCAGATCTGAATTCGGGGGCCGCTGCCCATTTAGGGTCACGCGGCTCGGTGATGTAGAACCACCCCGATTGCCACCCTTTGACGGATTCCACGAAGGCGCCCTTGAGCCAAGTAACGTTGGGCATTTTGCCCACCATGGCGCCTCCACACTCCGCTTGGCTGCCCTTCACAACCATCGACTTGACATTGAAGGTCTTTAGCCACAAGCTGAATTGGGGCTGGATGCAGAGGAAGGCCTCACACACGACGATAAACGCCGAGATATTGAGGATAAAATTCGGGGCCAGATCATGGAAATCCAGGCCGTAGTAGAACATGAGCCCCCGGACAAAAGGATGGAGTCGGAAGCCCAGTCCACGGAGGAAATGGGAAAGGAATACTACCCTCTCATGGGGCCCGGGGGTGGGGATGAGCTGCCCCTCATCGGGGAGCCGGTGCGCGATGTCGCTGGACAGATATCCGGCATCGCGCAGCTTCTTGATGTGCCCCTCCGTAACGGAGGAGGCCATCCACTTGCCTCCCGCTCCGGACATGGCTGGAGAAGGTCGAGGTGAGATGTGCGGACTTGGGCGCTGGAGCTTGAGTGCGCGGAGATGGATAAGCAAAGGAGGAAGAAGGCGTAGGTAAAAACGTGGATCCTTATCCCCTTATATATGGGCGGAAGAAACTATGCGTCCCCACCGGCCTGGTAAAACTCGCTTGTCTCCCAAGCGCCGCAATCAATGGTGCGGTTGGGTTACCCACGTCCGTATTGATGGGAATCCCGGAATAAGGGGAAAACGATCTCTACTTCGACAAGACGTGCCAAGGAAACCGCTTCGCTAAACGCGCTGAGGTGGTATAATAAAAATGATTTGAGTAAAGGCTTGGTTGTGGTGTGACGTCACGCCACAAAATACGTTAGCAGATTGAACTTGTGTAAATATTATTGGGACATTTACATTTGTGCCCCTAACTAGAACCCACTACTCAGATTTGCCCCTAATTTTGAAGCATGCTCAAATTTGCCCCTCTGCCGTTAAGTCATTACTTAGAAATGCCCTTCCGTACAGTACTGTAGCACTTTCCGTCCAATACTGTAGCACTTTCCGTCTACTACAGTACACATGGACCTTTGACGGTCAAAGGCCTTTTACTGGATGGAAGGGCATTTCTGAGTAGTGACTTAATGGCAGAGGGGCAAATTTGAGCATGCTTTGAAATTAGGGGCAAATCTGAGTAGGTGGTTTGAGTTAGGGGCAGAAATGCAAATGGCCCAATATTATTCTCTCTACGGTGACATGTGGAATTTATTTTACAGAGCCAGACACTATCCTGGTGTTCACAATCTTCTATGAATTATTCGGAGGAGGAACCCACCTTGCAATGCCGAAGACAATATGCGCGCCGGACTCGTCGTCATTGAAGCCTGGTTCAGGGGCTACTGAGGAAGTCCTGGACTAGGGGGTGTCCGGATAGCCGAACTATCATCATCGGCCGAACTCCAAGACTATGAAGATACAAGATTGAAGACTTTGTCCCGTGTCCGGATGGGACTTTCCTTGGCGTGGAAGGCAAGCTTGGCGATACGGATATGTAGATCTCCTACCATTGTAACCGACTCTGTGTAACCCTAGCCCTCTCCGGTGTCTATATAAACCGGAGGGTTTTAGTCTGTAGGACACGACAACAACAATAACAACAATCATACCATAGGCTAGCTTCTAGGGTTTAGCCTCCTTGATCTCGTGGTAGATCCACTCTTGTACTACCCATATCATCAATATCAATCAAGCAGGAGTAGGGTTTTACCTCCATCGAGAGGGCCCGAACCTGGGTAAAAACATCGTGTCCCTTGTCTCCTGTTACCATCCGCCTAGACGCACAGTTCGGGACCCCCTACCCGAGATCCGCCGGTTTTGACATCCTCCCTAGATGGGAGACGCGTTTCCCCTCTGGTCCTTGGCTTCCATGGCTTGGGAGGGGCGAGAGCCCCTCCGAGATTGGATCTATCTCTCTGTTTCTGCGTTCTGGAATTCTGCCCTGGCACCATTTTCTTTATATCTGGAGATCCGTAACTCCGATTGGATTGAAACCTTCGCCCAGATCATTTTCCAAAAATTAGCATTCTTGTGGCCAAAGAGGGCATCAACCGCCTTACGGGTGGCCCACGAGAGTGGGGGGCGCCCCCACCTGGAGTGGTGGCATGGGCCACTCTCGTGGCCACCTCGGGCACCGTTTTGCATTGATTCTTCCTCCCAAAAATCACAATTATTCCAAAATAATTCTCTGTCCGTTTTTATCCCGTTTGGACTCCGTTTGATATTGGGTTTCTGCGAAACAAAAAACATGCAACAAACAGGAACTGGCACTGGGCACTGGATCAATATGTCAGTCCCAAAAAATAGTATAAAAAGTTGCCAAAAGTATATGAAAGTTGTAGAATATTGGCATGGAACAATCAAAAATTATAGATACGACGGAGACGTATCAGCATCCCCAAGCTTAATTCCTGCTCGACCTCGAGTAGGTAAATGATAAAAAAGATAATTTTTGATGTGGAATGCTACCTAGCGTAATCTTGATCATGTATCTAATCATGACATGAATATTAAGATACGAGTGATTCAAAGCAATAGTCTATCATTTGACATAAAAACAATAATACTTCGAGCGTACCAATAAAGCAATCATGTCTTTTCAAAACAACAAGGCAAAAGCAAGCTTATCCCTACAAAATCATATAGTTTGGCCATGCTTCATTTTCGTCACACAAAATGCCCCCATCATGCACAACCCCGATGACAAGCCGAGCAATTGGTTCATACTTTCTAACGCGCTTCAGCTTTTTCAACCCTCGCGCAATACATGAGCGCAAGCCATGGATATAGCACTATAGGTGGAATAGAATATAATGATGGAGGTTATGTGGAGAAGACAAAAAGGGAGAAAGTCTCCCATCAACGCGGCTAATCAACGGGCTATGGAGATGCCCATCAATTGATGTCAATGTTAGGAGTAGGGATTGCCATGCAACGGATGCACTAAGAGCTATAAGTGTCTGAAAGCTCGACAAAAGAAACTAAGTGGGTGTGCATCCAACTTGCTTGCTCATGAAGACCTAGGGCATTTGAGGAAGCCCATCGTTGGAATATACAAGCCAAGTTCTATAATGAAAATCCCACTAGTATATGAAAGTGACAACATAGGAGACAATCTATATGAAGAACATGGTGCTACTTTGAAGCACAAGTGTGGAAAAAGGATAGTAATATTGCCCCTTTCCTTTTCCTTTTTTTTCTTTCGATGGGCTTCTTTGGCAACCTTTTTTATTTAGGCTTCTTTGGCCTTTCCATTTTTTTGTTTTTTTCTTTTTTTTCATGGGGCAATGCTCTATAATGATGATCATCACACTTTTATTTACTTACAACTCAATATTACAACTCGATACTAGAACAAAGATATGACTCTATATGAATGCTTCTGGCGATGTACCAGGATGAGCAATGATCTAGCGTAGCAATGACATCAAAAAAAGGACAAGCCATGAAAACATCATGCTAGCTATCTTACGATCATGCAAAGCAATATGACAATAAATGCTCAAGTCATGTATATGATGATGATGGAAGTTGCATGGCAATATATCTCGGAATGGCTATGGAAATGCCATGATAGGTAGGTATGGTGGCTGTTTTGAGGAAGATATAATGAGGCTTATGTGTGATAGAGCGTATTGTATCACGGGGTTTGGATGCACCGGCGAAGTTTGCACCAACTCTCGAGGTGAGAAAGGGCAATGCACGGTACCGAAGAGGCTAGCAATGATGGAAAGGTAAAAGTGCGTATAATCCATGGACTCACATTAGTCATAAAGAACTCATATACTTATTGCAAAAGTTTATTAGCCCTTGAAGCAAAGTACTACTACGCATGCCCCTAGGGGGATAGATTGGTAGGAAAAGACCATCGCTCGTCCCCGACCGCCACTCATAAGGAAGACAATCAAAGAAACACCCCATGCTTGCAATTTGTCGCACAACGGTCACCATACGTGCATGCTACGGGACTTACAAACCTTAACACAAGTGTCTCTACAATCCACAACCACCCACTAGCATGACTCTAATATCACCATCTTTATATCGCAAAACTATTGCAAGGAATCAAACATATCATATTCAGCGATCTACAAGTTTTATGTAGGATTTTATGACTAACCATGTGAATGACCAATTCCTGTCATCTCTCTAAATTGATATAAGTGAAGCAAGAGAGTTTAATTCTTTCTACAAAAGATATGCCCATGCTCTAACAAATATAAGTGAAGCAAAAGAGCATTCTACAAATGGCGGTTTTCTATGTAAAGGGAAACAGGCAATCCAAACTTCCAATGATATAAGTGAAGCACATGAAGCATTCTATAAAGCCACACTCAAAAGATATAAGTGAAGTGCAATGAGCATTCTAAAATTCAACCAAGGACTATCTCATACCAGCATGGTGCATAAAAGAAAAATAAAAACTAAATGCAAAAGACGCTCCAAGACTTGCACATAATGCATAAACGAAACGAATACGAAAACATACCGATACTTGTTGAAGAAAGAGGGGATGCCTTCCGGGGCATCCCCGAGCTTAGACGCTTGACTCTCCTTGAAAATTTACTTGGGGTGCATCGGGCATCCCCAAGCTTGAGCTCTTGCCTCTCTTCCTTTTCCTCATATCGAGACCTCCTCGTTTAGACACTTCATCCACACAAAATTCAACAGAAAACTCGGTAAGATCCGTTAGTATAATAAAGCAAATCACTACTCTAAGTACTATTGCAAACCAATTCATACTTTGTTTTTGCATTGTGTCTACTGTAATATAACTTTTTCATGGCTTAAATCCACTGATATAAATTGATAGATTCATCAAAACAAGCAAACTATGCATCAAAAACAGAATCTGTCAAAAACAGAACAGTCTGTCGTAATCTGAACATTCACCATACTTCTGGTAACCCAAAATTCTACCAAAATTAGGAAAAATAAAAAAGTTGTATAGCAAGACAGTGCAAAAGGAATCAGAACCAATTGACGTTCCAGTTAAAAATGTAAAATTGCGCACTACAGCTAAAGTTTCTGTCCTGCACCGTACAAACCAACAAGCATTGTAAACATCCTAAAGGCAAACTTTAGCACATTATTTTTATAATGCAATGGAAATATACAAGGGGATAATTATTTTTTATGAAAAGTTTCTGTAATCAAGATTCACAAAGTTTCCGTGAGCATGAACAAAGTTCAAGGAGCTCTCCCACTTCAACAATGCTTGTCTTTCTCACTTTCACTTTCCTTTTTGAAAAGTTTTTGGGTTCCCCTCTTTATTTTTATTTTTGTTTCTAAACTATATAAAAGCACTCAACAGAAATAAATGACTCTCTAAAACTTCCGGGTTGTCTCCCTGGCAGCGCTTTCTTTAAATCCATTAAGCTAGGCATTTAGTGCTCAAGTAATGAATCCACCTGGATCCAAAGGTATATCAAAGCCAATTTTAATTACCAATGATTTGTAATTCAGTAGTGAGCACAAAGTAACATATATCAAGCAACAACGAAGTCTAACTCTCTTCCTATGCATCGGCATGTCATAAAAGAACAATTCATGCACACATAGTAAAGGCCAATGCATAGTATAAGCAGTTTCTTGCAATTCTATCGTGTTGGAAACATAAAGAGGCGGAGATGTAGTTCCTCTCTCATAATAATTGCAAGTAGGAGCAGCAAGCACATGCATATTTCATTCATAAAAATCATCATGTGCAAAGGTAAAAGGTAACCCATCAATATAATCCTTAATAAGCACAAACTTCTCCGATATAGTGTAGTTTGGAGAATTCAATAAGATAATAGGACTATCATGCGTAGCTGCAATAGCAACAATTTCATGTTTAACATAAGGAACTATAGCAAGTTCATCTCCATAAGCGTAATTCATATTGGCTTCTTGGCCACAAGCATAGCAAGCATCATCAAAAAGGGATATTTCAAGAGAATCAACGGGATCATAGCAATCATCCTTCGGTAAGCACGAAGGGGAATTAAACAATGTATGAGTTGAAGAGTTACTCTCATTAGAAGGTGGGCACAGGTGATCAATCCGCTCTTCCTCCTTTTGTTCTTCGCTCTCCTCATCATCTTTTTCATCCAATGAGCTCACAGTTTCATCAATTTCTTCTTCCATAGCTTCCTGCAAAATATTAGTCTCTTCTTGGACAGCGGAGACTTTCTCAATAAATGCATTAATATTGTAATATTATTCATAATTTTCGTAGCAATATCTAAGTATAGCAAAATTTTCAGGTCTATAAACTGCATCATCAAAATCATCAAACTCTTTAAACATAGATTCAATCTCATAAGCACCCATAAAAGCAACAAATTCTTCTATTTGTTCCACATCATAGTAATCATATACACCGTTAGCATAAGAAGCTAAGGTTTTATTATCATTGAATTTGCATGAAAAGGGAAGGTGTGGAGCCTTCATCCTAGAGCAACAAGTATAATCATGTATCAAGCATAGTTGACGAGCATACCAACATAATATATGAATTTGATCCCATAATAGTTTCCCTTTTTGTGTCAAGCGATAATCCCTAAAGTATTCACGTTAATCCAACATTACTCCCATAACATAGTTGAATGGGGTTTTCTCAGGATTATTAAAGTAGTACATAATATCTTTCACTTAATGATCATCGAGGGTTTTAGGAGGTTCCCCATCTCCATGAGCAGCAAGTACACCTAATTTTTTTTGGTATTTCGTGTTCCATATCCATAACTAAAGATAGAGAACAACTTAGAACAGAAAATAAAAATTACTTAGTGATAAAGCAAAGAAGCACACACGAGAATATTCACCCCACGCTATGATTCCCCGGCAACGGCGCCAGAAAAAGGTCTTGATAACCCACAAGTGTAGGGGATCGCAACAGTTTTCGATAAATAAGAGTGTAGAACCCAACGAGGATCTAAAGGTAGAATAAATATTCCCTCAAGTTCTATCGACCACCGATACAACTCTACGCACGCTTAACGTTTGCTTTACCTAGAACAAGTATGAAACTAGAAGTACTTCGTAGGTGTTGTTGGATAGGCTTGCAAGATAATAAAGAACACGTAAACATAAACTAGGGGTTGTTTAGATAAAGATCCAATAAAGTAAATATAGCGAGTGTGGAAAAGTGGTGGTAGGAGTTGTGAAATTGTCCCTAAGCAATTGACTACGTTACTAGACCGGTAATCACTATTGCAATTCTATTTGAGGGAGAGGCATAAGCTAACACACTTTCTCTACTTGGATCATATGCACTTATGATTGAAACTCTAGCAAGCATCCGCAACTACTAAAGATTCATTAAGGTAAAACCCAACCATAGCATTAAAGTATCAAGTCCCCTTTATCCCATATGCAAACAACCTACTTACTCGGGTCTGTGCTTATGTCACTCACGCCACCCACCATAAGCAAATGATAAACATATTGCAAACCCTACAGCGGGATCCCTCACGCTTGCGCGACACGAAGGGCACAATAGGACAGCACCAATAATAAAACATGTAACTCAAACCAATCATAGCAATTCATCAATCACCGATAGGACAATGAAAATCTACTCAGACATCATAGGATGGCAACACATCATTGGAAAATAATATGAAGCATAAAGTACCATGTTCAAGTAGAGGGTACAGCGGGTTGCGGGAGAGTGGACGGCTGAATATAGAAGGGGGAAGGTGATGGAGATGTTGGTGAAGATGATGGAGGTGTTGGTGAAGATCGTGGTGATGATGATGGCCCCTGGCAGCGCTTCGGCGCCACCAGAAGCAAGGGGGAGAGAGGCCCCCTTCTTCTTCTTCTTCCTTGACCTCCTCCCTAGATGGGAGAAGGGTTTCCCCTCTGGTCCTTGGCTCCCATGGCTTGGGAGGGGCGAGAGCCCCTCCGAGATTGGATCTATCTCTCTGTTTCTACGTTCTGGAATTCTGCCCTGGCACCGTTTCCTTTATATCTGGAGATCCGTAACTCTGATTGGATTGAAACCTTCGCCCGGATCATTTTCCAAAAATTAGCTTTCTTGCGGCCAAAGAAGGGCATCAACCTCCTTACGGGTGGCCCACGAGAGTGGGGGGCGCGCCCACCTGGAGTGGTGGTATGGGCCACTCTTGTGGCCACCTCGGGCACCGTTTCGCATTGATTCTTCCTCCCAAAATCACAAATATTCCAAAAAAATCTCCGTCCGTTTTTATCCCATTTGGACTCCATTTGATATTGGGTTTCTGCGAAACAAAAAGCATGCAATAGACAGGAACTGGCACTAGGCACTGGATCAATATGTTAGTCCCAAAAAATAGTATAAAAAGTTGCCAAAAGTATATGAAAGTTGTAGAATATTGGCATGGAACAATCAAAAATTATAGATACGACGGAGACATATCAAGCACCCAAACACGAGCAGTTAGTAAGGCAACTGCAGTGCCCAAAGCACGAGGACCACCACTCCGAACCCCAAGTCAATGCTTAAAGCAGAAGAAGAATTGTTCTCAGGTCAGGTTCCGTAGCTATGGTTCATACTACTTTGCTCTTGCATCACTGTATTTACTCATACCAACTAATTTCAAATTTGAAGGATGCAACTGAAACTCCAATGGCGCAACAGGTATGTTTTAAACCTGTTTCTTTAACGTGTTTGCTGTTGTAACTTACTCTATGTTGATTTCAGTTTCAATTGAATAAACAGTTATGTTCTCATGCCATGCACATTACAAGTGTTGTTATTGTTGTGTAGTTTCCCACACTTATATTCTGTCTATACTGCTTTGTCTTAAATAGATATGATTCGAATTGTATCTATCTTGATTTGGCAACATAAACTAGAATGATATAGACCATACAATGACCATACTACATAGATATATGTTTCTTTCATGTTGTTATCCTGTCCACCTTACTACTGAACTGGTTTACCAAAATGAGTTTCATATACTACATTGTAAACCTATGATATGTCTCTTTTAGAACGCGGATAAAATATTGGAGAAGAGTACCCCGTTATGCAATGGTAAAGGAAGTAATGTAGATAAGGTTCAAGATAGTGAGACATCCCTGTTGGTCTCCAAGAAAGCTGATAAAAACTATATTGAAGACACTGAGACAACCCCAAAGTCCTGTCTTGATGTAGTGTTCGAGTTACTGATACGTCTCCAATGTATCTACTTCTCCAAACACTTTTGCCCTTGTTTTGGACTCTAACTTGCATGATTTGAATGAAACTAACCCGGACTGACGTTGTTTTCAGCAGAACTGCCATGATGTTGTTTTATGTGTAGAAAACAAAAGTTCTCGGAATGTCCTAAAAATCCACGGAGATAAGTTTTGGAAAATATAAAAAATACTGGCGAAAGAATCAAGACCAGGGAGCCCACACCCTGTCCACGAGGGTGGGGGCGCGCCCCCTGTCTCGTGGGCCCCCTGACGCTCCACCGACCTCAACTCTAACTCCATATATTCCGTTTCGCGGAGAAAAAAATCAGAGAGAAAGTTTCATCGCATTTTATGATACGGAGCCGCCGCCAAGCCCTAATCTCTCTCGGGAGGGCTGATCTAGAGTCCATTCGGGGCTCCGGAGAGGGGGATTCGTCACCGTCGTCATCATCAACCATCCTCCATCAATTACAAGATGCTCACCGCCGTGCGTGAGTAGTTCCATCGTAGGCTTGCTGGACGGTGATGGGTTGGATGAGATTTACCATGTAATCAAGTTAGTTTTGTTAGGGTTTGATCCCCGGTATCCACTATGTTCTGAGATTGATCTTCCTATGACTTTGCTATGCTTAATGCTTGTCACTAGGGCCCGAGTTCCATGATTTCAGATCCGAACCTATTATGTTTTCATGAATATATGTGTGTTCTTGATCCTATCTTGCAAGTCTATAGTCACCTATTATGTGTTATGATCCGACAACCCCGAAGTGACAATAATCGGGATACTTCTCGGTGATGACCATAGTTTGAGGAGTTCATGTATTCACTATGTGTTAATGCTTTGTTCCGGTTCTCTATTAAAAGGAGGCCTTAATATCCCTTAGTTTCCGCTAGGACCCCGCTGCCATGGGAGGGTAGGACAAAAGATGTCATGCAAGTTCTTTTCCATAAGCACATATGACTATATTTGGAATATATGCCTACATTACATTAATGAACTAGAGCTAGTTCTGTGTCACCCTATGTTATAGCTATTACATGAGGAATCACATCCGACATAATTATCCATCACTGATCCAATGCCTACGAGCTTTTCACATCTTCTGTTTCGCTTATTTACTTTTCTGTTGCTACTGTTACAATTGCTACAAAACTATTGTCTTTACTTTTGCCACTGTTTCCTTTATTATCATACCACTTTGCTACTAAATACTTTGCTGCAAATACTAAGTTATCAAGGTGTGGTTGAATTGACAACTCAACTGCTAATACTTAAGAATATTCTTTGGCTCCCCTTGTGTCGAATCAATAAATTTGGGTTGAATACTCTACCCTCGAAAGTTGTTGCGATCCCCTACACTTGTGGGTTATCAAGACTAATTTCTGGCGCCATTGCTGGGGAGCATAGCTCTATTCTTTGAGTCACTTGGGATTTATATCTATTGATCACTATGATGAACTTGAAAGACAAAAGAACCAAGATTTTTCCCTCAACTACGAGGGGAGGTAAGGAACTGCCATCTAGCTATGCACTAGATTCTCCTTCTGTTTTGAGTAAGCTTGCGACACCTAAACCTGCTACTGCTATGAATTCTGATATGTCGCATGTTATTGATGATGCCACTTCTGCTATGCATGATACTTATGATGAAACTACTTATGTGCGTGATACTACTTTGCCATTAGGTGAATTTCTTGATGAACAACTTGCTAGGGTTAGAGAGAATGAAATTATTGAAGATGCTATTATTGATGATAGTGATGATGAAAGTTCTCCCCCTGATTTTGAATTACCTGTTGTTCCCGAGGGTTATGTTATGGATGAGGAAGCTGCTAGAGCTATCTTTGCTTCCAAAGATAGATATGATCTTAAAAAGTTATTAGCCAAATGAAACCTGACCCTGCTTTTGCTACTTCGCCTATCTGTGTTACTGATAAGGATTATCACTACAAAAAATACACTTCCGTGATGATACGTGTTTGTCACAGTAGGTCGCGTTTTTTGTCATGCATGTACATCCATGACAAATTTATGACAGAATCAAGATAGTCATACATGTGTTGCCGTAGAGGTGTTCCATCACATTATCAAAATTATCATCACAGAAGTGTCCACTTCCATGATGATAAATCGCGCGTCACAGAAGTGCTTTCGTCAAGGATGACCGAAACGTGGCATCCACCAAAATAGAACGCTGTTAAGCTATCGGGTCGGGTTTTGGATCCGATAACCCATTAACAGCCCCGACCAATGGGGATTTTCCACGTGTAAAATCATCATTGGCTGGAGGAGACACGTGTCAGGTCCGCGCTGGCACATGTGTCACTCATCCAATGGGCAAGACGCGCCTATGATATGTTGACACGTGGACCAGCCCATCAAGTTTAAATGGGCCGGCCCAACTAAAGGCCCACAAGATTTTGCGGACCATAATGGGCCGGCCCAGCTAAAGGCCCACGAGATTTTGTGGGCCATAATGGGCTGGCCCAGCTAATGGCCCACAAGATTTCGCGGGCCATAATGGGCCGGCCCAGGTAAAGGCCCACAAGATTTTTGTTTGCCATAATGGGCCCGCCAAGGTAAAGGCCCAATAGATTCTTGCGGATCATAATGGGCTGGCCCAGCTAAAGGCGCACGAGATTTCGCCGACATTAACAGGCCGGCCCAGCTGTAGGCCCACAAGAATTTGAGGGCCCTAGTAGTCCGGCCTATATTTGATCCGGTCCATTAATGACCTGCCACGTTCCGGGCCTAATAGTGGCCCATATGAGATCTGGCCCGTTAAAAGCCTACCAAATTCTGGGCCAAATTACGGCCCAGATCAGGTATGGCCCTTTAAGAGGCTATGGGCTCAATTATGGCCCATATCAGATTCAGCCCGTCAACTGGACACTATGCTTTTGGGCCCACTTGCTAGAGGCCCACTTAGTAATTTGGCCTGACATTAGTTTTGGCCTCTTAAGGACCCATTTAACATTTCGGCCCTATATTAATTTTGGCCTGTTAAATGCCCGTCATATAGTTGGGCCTAACTACGGCCCGGTTTGCATCCGGCCTGCTCGTAGCCGATATTTGATTGGGCCAAAGAAGGACCGAGACAATTTTGGCCTGTTAAAAGCCCGTGATTTGATTCGCACAATCATGGGCCGGGGTTCATTTTGGGCTGCTGCCGGCCCATTAGCTGTTCGGCATGTTTCAGGCCCAACCTACATCGTGATTGCATGACGGCCCGTTTATGTACCATAATTTTACGGTTTGGCTGGTTTACTGTGAAGACAGTAAAATAACTGCAGCATCGTGAATAAGAAAAAACCTAGACTATACAATAAAGAAATTACAGCATATTACATCCACTGGGCATCAAAGTTCGCCACTATGATAATAAAGCACAAGCAGACAGCAGATTACATACACTGGGCATCGAAGATCACCGCCAGTGCAAATAAACACGCCGACAAAATAATATACAAAACCGACAGCACTTCAATAGAGTTCAAGAAAGGTTAGCCCTGCTGGGGAGCTGCAGCGCAAGCAGCTGAGCAAGATGATGAGACTGCGCTTGTTCAACACCTAAATCTTCCTCACTCTGAAAGATAAACAAGCAGACAGATGACAGGTTTTGCACATAAAAGTATCAGTGCTGACAATTCATCACATTTCTTACTGACGAATAAAGTGACACAGTTTAAAATTGCATTAACACAATATGGTATTGTTCAGGTCAAGACATGGCAGGAAATGACATTGTGAAGGAGTTGGCAGCTTCACGACACCACTGGATTACAGATCAAGAACTCATAAGTATCAATGGTTAGTGTGCTGTCAATTTATCCCATTTCATGTTGCAAATAAAGAGACGGTTTAAATAATACTCCCTCCGTCTGGAATTACTTGTCATCAAAATGGATGTGTCTAGAACTAAAATGCATCTAGATACATCCATTTCAATGACAAGTATCTTCGGACGGAGGGAGTAGTAGAATGATATGACATTGTTCATAGTTAAGACATTGCAAAATATGACATTGTGCTATAGTGGGTAGGTTCACCACACCACTGGATTACGGATGAAGAACAGAAGCATACATGCAGTGCAAAAGAAGATCACTTGCTCTGTATACTTTAATTTACATGGTATGAATAAGGAACTTGGTTGTACAACTGAAAACTTAAATTGAGAAAAGACAAACTTTTGTTTATGAACTACTCCCTCCGTTCTAAAATAGATGACCCAACTTTATACTAACTTCAGTACAAAATTGGGTCATCTATTTTGGAACGGAGGGAGTACATAATAAACTTTAAACATGCAATTTGATGCAAACACCAAAAATAAACAGCTGTTGCAGTCATGCCTAACCAAATATATACAACAAAGTTTGAAGGCTTGAGATGGACAAACTTACATTATTGGTGAAGACAGGCTCTATAAAGGCCTTGTCCATGCTGATGGGGGGGGGCAATTCAAGAAGTTTACCACAGAATCTTCTTCATAAGCATTGTCTTTATTCTACATTTTGTTAAGAGTAAATATAGATGTGATAATATACGAAAAAATGGAGAATATTTAAGATAAGATGAAGAGTGATGCTACATAACCAAGTAGCTATAAATGTAAGTGCAGCGATACAGGCAAAAGGTACACCCAAGAGCAATGCACAGCTAAACTTCTTCAGTACCAACCTTATGGTAAGAGTAAATATAGATCTGATATTTAGAAAATGGAGGGCAAAGGAAAATAAGCTGCAGAGTGATGGTACATGAACAACTACCTGCCATTATAAGTACACTGATAAAGGCAGCATGTACTTACAAGAACAATGCAGAGCTAAAAAAACATTGGCATTGGATACTGAAGAATTTGGAGCAAACAATTGATAAGCAAGCTATCATGCATACTGCTGTCACATAATGAACCAGGTACGTATGCAAGTACAGTGATACAGGACAACAGGTACTAACAAGAGCAAAGCAGCGGGCAGCATATTTGCGATATCCGGTCGTTCTTTTCAAACCGGAATTCTTCTTCGAGCAGATTTCCTGCAAAAAAGATCCGTAAGGCACATGCGGAAAAGTAGAAGTTCAGATTGTCATGTGATTTCATAGACAGTACCTCATCCTGGGAACGAGACCAGTGCATAACAATGTTTTTCCATTCAATGTCTTCTAAATTTAGCACAGGAGACTTCACCGGAAATTCGTTTATAGATTTGCCACCAAAGTGTGATTTCCTCAGGTAACACCGATACTGCTGCAATGCTTCCTTGAAAAGCACAAGCAAGCTTTCCTCGTCATGACTATCCAGATTGACCCTCGCCTAGTTACAACAATGTAATGTAAATCATTGATGTGTTCAATCAGCAGAAAACAGGGAAATAATAACCATGAATAATAGCACTTACACGTAAGTTGGACAGGAAGAGGTGAAAATGGTGTTTGTCTTCACAATAATCTTCCCAAGATGGGAATATATGCATGTAGTCCCTAACAACATTGAAAGCATTGCCTTTTAAATTGGGAATAAATGGAATGGGGTTCCAATCTGCAGGAATTGGCCGTCTCTGCAGTTGGGATAGGTCTTCGGCCGGTGGACTTCCTGTACTTTTTGCTGGAGTGGGATTTTTCTGTGGTACAGCTGGTGCTATGGCAAATGAAATCAGTATACCTTTTGCTGGAGTGCAGGTCCTGTGTGGTGGGGCTAATGGTGTGGCCAGTGAAGTATGGGTACAGTCTGCTGGAGTCGGTCCTACGTTTTGTGTCACAGCTCTATCGAACATGGTAAAGAAGAGCAAGCAGATTTTGGATAATAAAATGTTGGTTGTGCAGTGCCCACACATGATGAACCAGAGCGCATTAAGAATGCAACTCCAAGCTGTCTCTCGACCATTTCAGGCGGTTGGATGAAGATCCTACGTCTCCTAACCCTTCTTCTTCCTCGTCTGTGATTCTTCCCATAAGAACACCGCACGGGCCGCCGGCCGGACCACCGGCCCCCACCGCCTGTGTTTCTCCGCCACCCCCACCCCCCACCCGCATCGAGTTTTCTTCATTCGGCGAGGCCCCACAACCACCCGAGCCTCTTGGATCGCACCGGCGAACTCTGGCGAGCTCTGAAAAATTGACTGACCCAATTTTGAAATTTAGTCTACTGTGATTTAACTAGTGTGGAATATAAAAGGGGAAAACCATAAGCATTGGGAATATAGTGTTGAGCGTGCCATGGCGGATCTGAAGGTGCAAACCGGACAAAGGCAACTTTGCAACCAAGATAAGAAATCAGAGTAAAGCAGTGGTGATCTATTTTCTTGCTGCGATAAATAAGTTGAGCAGATACGAAAGAGTACCGCCTCTGGTGCGGTGCCATGTACGCATCTGGTAAGAATTTGACGGTGCTGCGGTAGCGATGGCTGTCGGTGGTGTGGAAGCAGATCTAGAAGGGTAGACGGTGGCGGCGTGGCGCGATGGACGAGACGGTCGTAGGAGCGGCGCCGGCAAGGTGGACGACGGCGGGGATGAAGCGAGAGGATGGGATGCAAGGATCCCGATCCGAAGGCGTGGATGAGAGAGGTCGATCTCTTGTAATGGACGGCGGCGTCGGGGTATCAGCTCCGGCATGGTGGAGGGCGGTTGATGGGGTGGCAGACGGCGGCGGACGGAGGAGGGTGGGGTGGAGAGGGTGTTTTGGCGCCGACGGAGTACGAATGGGGAAAAGGGAGGTACAGAGAGGAAGGGGGAACCATGTAGTCAAGGCACGCTTGTCTCAAATGCGAGGAAATTTACGAACTTAGCCCCCGTTTCAAATTTCTACTACATCACAACAACATTAGTCGATTGGGGATAGGACGGTAATCTCGCATACACCGAATATTTGCCGACGAGAGTTTGTTTTTGGCGCCCACCGTGTATGAACATTTATCGGGGAGGGAGTCGATTTCGGCCGAGGGCACACTGTGTTTTGGCGCCCACCGTGTATGAATCCGGGTGAGAGGTGGTTACGTCACGTTTGGGTGAAATTACAAACCTACCCCTATCGAAACCTATAGAAATCCAGCAGATAGGCTTTGCGCGGTAGGGATAGGCAGTAGTGATTTCCATCTCACAGATTTTGGTTTCGGGCGGTTACTGCGACTTTCCCCGCTTCGTTCAAATTTTGCACAGTGCACGTTTACCGTGCCAACTCAATTCGAATCCTGTTTGTATTCTACTATTTTTTTTCGGGCGGGATCCATTTTCAGTTGGAATTACATGTTATATACATCATTTTTTTACATATATACTTTCAAAAGCACAACAAAGAATTCTGCTCCTTTATATGTATAATATGATTTACAAATACAACGATCTCGAAATCTTAAGGTTGAATTCGAAAAAATTTAACCAAAATATGATCTACTAAAATGTATGGATCAGTAATATCTACATATTAAATAACATAGATGTGCGTGAATTCATATGAGTATGCATGTTTGATAGATCAATTTTGGTTCGAGTATGGATTACATGTATCATCATCTCGAATTCAAATATTTGAATCCCTTTTTTGTTCACTCCTTTCACGCCCATCTCTCTCGCATGCATGCTCCTTCAGGTAGCCATCACTCTCTTTTCTCCAACTCACCCACACGCTCACTTCATATTTCTCTATCCTCGCAAACATGGTCTCTCGACGTCTCCCTTGAGAAGTGTCACACTCTCCCTATCATTATACATTACACGGTTTTCATTATCTCTCACGTATCTACTGTTCTCTGGTATCACTCGGTACCTAAGCTTTCTTTTTCACCGCCACACACACAGTCTCCACTCGTCTTTCACTTTGTCTTTCTCTCTATGGAATTCTCTCACACACCCTATATGTCTCTACATATGACTCATACCACTAAAATTACTCTCTCTCTCTCTCCTGTAGACACAACATTTGTTGCGGTCTCCTTTTCGTCTCCATCCCAGACTGACACCGATCAGACAACCCCGACTACCATCTCCTCTCTCTCTCACACAGACACACACACACACAACTCCTGCTTCCACCCCCCCCCCCTTCCCGACTACCGTCTCTCTCACACACACACAAAACTCTCGCTTTCACACCCCGACTCGTATTTCTCTCACAAGCATTTATCGACTAGCTAGCCTCTAGATAGGTTTATACACCCGCACACTCATGCTTCCACCATCGCATACATGTCTCTCTCTCGCTCCTTGTATCTATGTAGCTTTTTCTTCTCTTCTTGAGACACGCCCTCTCGATCGTGCACACACACATTATCGCCTCATTTTAAGCTGATACCTATTGCACACACACTACTTGTGTCTTTGTCACACATGCACTCCGTCCTCCTCCACTCTCCCTCTCTCTCACACACACATGGGCTTTTTGCAACAACTAGCAAGATGCCATGCGTTGCACGGAACATCAAGATGCATTTGTATGAGTAGTTTATCTTGTGGGGGAAAAGGATGAACAAGGGAAGACCTTATTTGCAAATGTGGAGAGGGGTGTGGGTATCATTTTGCAAAATTGCCATAGTTTCCTTCCTATCCGTCAGATATAGATCGGACCGCCTATATTGCAGGATGGCAGGCACACGATCATCACCGACAATGCTTTTTATAAGAGTAGGGATAAAAAATAGAGTTGGTGATGATGGTGGGCCTGCCATCCTGCAATGTAGGTCGTCCAATTTATATCTGACGGATAGGAAGGAAAATATGGCAATTTACCCAAACTCTTCACCACATTAAGGCCTTCCCTCGTTCATCCTTTTCTCCCACGAGATTTTCATGTTCCGTGCAACGCACGAGCATCTTGCTAGTAAGAGTAGAAATTAGACATATACAACTTCTCGAATCTTGAAACCAACAACATGCCTCCCTTATCTCATCAAAACCGCCAAAGGAATATATTTTGAGTGAAACATAACATATTTTTAGTGATATACGTATTTCAAAACTAGACTTTTTTTTCTATCAAATCGGTGAATATGTATTAATCTACTTTGATCGTGTGCCGACGCATTGGCACATTGCTAGTAGTTATTATAATTTTTTGGACAACAGACAAATGGTGGAGTACATATACGAAGAGAAGAGGCGCACGCACGCAGTCGGCCTCTCGCTGTCTCACACACATGAGTGTTACGTAAAGGCGACGTGAACAAATAAACCCTAAAACCCTAGGTGCATGATTACTGCATTCGCGGGTACCGGGTACGTGGTGGAGCACCTTTGTAGGAGTTGATGGCCGGGACCACAGGTGAACGACTTGGAGCGCGGTGGCTCGCCAGTTGCCACAGACCGAGTAGCCACGTTCAAAATATCGTTTTTTAGCGGGGTTAAGAGTTCTGATTTTAAATGGCACGTTATAAGTAGTAAGTAGTTTTTAGAACGATTGGTATGAAGCGAAAATGGAATTCATAGTACTACGTACCTCCTTGGCGTATGGTTGTATGGGTTTATGTTACGAGATGTTGAACCTGGTAGTTCTAGGGAAAATACTATGGTTTAGATTTAGATGCTGGTTTTCAGTAATCGGAAGGGGAAACCCTTCTTTGATAAAAAAAACTACTACCTCCATTCTGGTTTACTAGTCCCCATCATACTTGGGGTCAAAGTTTGTCCACGAATTTTACTTGTAAAATGTGAATGGAAAACAAGATTTTGTTATACCCAAACAAAAAAGGACTGGAGGGAGTGATTGCTCTGACACGGACGCGACCTCTCATAGCGCAGGCATTGAACCGGCGCTGTGGCCAAGAGGGCCGCACTCGCTGTAGGCCCGGCTGAGCACGCCTCCTCGCCGCGTGCAACCAGCTTAAAACTGCCCCGCCTGCCTTCATTGAATCCGCGCGTGTGCCGGCAACACGTCCTTCCGCGAGCCGGCAGGCATTTTAGAACACAAAAAATGACTAAAATATAATTAATTTACGCATGGTCTTGACTTGTTGTGCTCGCACTGGTAGCAGGAACTAGTAGAGGTTTTTCTTTATTTATAACTCTCCTCACATTTTTTTGGCTTTGAAGTGAATCATGGTTGTGGACATTATGTATGAATGTGCAGATATCTGTGAACATGAGTTTGATGTGGAAGTTGGACTTGGAATGTCGGGCTTGCGCGTGAACTATACCATGTCCAATGCTTCGTCTGTTATTGTTTGGAAAGTAATTGATGTTATTACATGGCCCGAAAAAAACATTTTGTGCCACATCAGTAGATGCACAGACATCACAATAGGCATGCTAACTAGATAAACATTTGAACCTAGCTATTATGAAGGAAATTTTGTATTGACAACAGTTTTAGATAGCAGGAGACGCCTAGCCTGCTCTGCCTCTGCTAGCTTATTTCTGGCTTCTTCCATCTCTTCTTTGGCTTGGGTGAAGAGAGCATCTGATTGCTCTTTTCACTTCTTCAGGAACTCAGCTACATTCTCAAGGGCTGCTGCACGCTTTCTTTCAGCCTTTACTAATGTCACGAGGACACGAACAGCTGACGACTCCACCTGGCTTGTGCGTAATCCAGCATCATCTGGGAATTTGCACCTTGTGTCTAATCCAGCATCATTAGGGAACTGGCACCTTGTGTGTAATCCAGCCTCATTTTGGAAACATGATCTCGAGGTTGACCATACTTCCCTCCTCGGAGGAACTGCATCCTGACATGAAGTTACTTCTTTTTTAGATCAATACTCAGAGAAACCTAGATCCATTTAGTAGAAGCCAGATAAACAGAACTCGGAGAAGTGAATTCAAAAGGAAAAGAAATATAAAAATAGACTACACGGTGAGAACACCCACTTCCTACATCAAGTTAAAAACGAAAGCATTAGGACGATTAAGACTCTTCTTATTACACATCAAAGAACACCACGCTTAAGAGAAACAAAAACTACAACATATACACATTGAAGAACATGAGGCTAAACGAAAGTAATTGAAAGGGTGTTACTTACCAAAGCTCGTTTTACAGGTTCGGTGCAGCTCCTCTTTAACTTGCCATGCTCCTTGAAGATGTCCCGAATATCCCGTGTTTGGTCTTCATTGCTCCTTTGCATGTTCACACTCGTGGTTTCAAAATCTCAACATGGCAAGAAAAATACTACTAGTAATACTCGCGCATCTTGTGGGCAACATTAAAGCACTCGTCTGCCATGTTAGAGCATCTCCAACAGAATCGCAACACGCGGCGCTTTAAAAAAGCATTTACAGTGCTGAGATCGAGAACTAGATACTAGAGAGTAGAGGATAGTTCTCAGCATAGATAGATACAAAAAAGATAATTCAACTACTCCTCGTCGTCCGACTGCTCCTCGGTGATGTCCTCCTCCGACGTCTGAATGTAGGCGTCAAGATACCGATTGTCATCAGATTCCCAGGGCAACGCTGCTCCTAGCCTGTTACGCCCAATATGCGACCCTATCCAAAGGGAACTCGAAGGTCCCACCAAGGATAGACCCGCATATTGGAACGCTTTTGCAAGGTGGATATCATTACATCAACATCACATAATAGATGGGGATACATACATAAGGCATACAATGCCACACGAATACAACAATACATCATATACAAGAGATCAACATCCGACTATGGATGAATCATAAACAAAAACTCAAACAATATCCACCCTGCTAGCCCAGGCTGCCGACCTGGAACCTATCCCCTGATCGAAGAAGAAACTCCAAAACAAGCAACATCGCTCTCGCGTCAAGATCATCGCAAAACCTGTACCTGCAACTGTTATTGTAGTAATCTGTGAGCCACGAGGACTCAGCAATCCCATTACCATGGGTATCAAGACTAGCAAAGCTTAGTGGGAAAGGAAGGGGTAAAGTGGTGAGGTTGCAGCAGCGGCTGAGCAAGATATGGTGGCTAACATACGCAAATAAGAGCGAGAAGAGAACAAGCGGAACGGTCGTCAACTAGCAATGATCAAGAGGTGATCCTGAACTCCTACTTACGTCAATCATAACACAGAAACCGTGTTCACTTCCCGGACTCCGCCGAGAAGAGACCATCACGGCCACACACGCGGTTGATGCATTTTAATTCGGATATGGTGTCAAGTTATCTACAATCGGACATTAACAAATTCCCATCTGCCACATAACCGCGGGCACGGCTCTCGAAAGTTTAAACCCTGCAGGGGTGTCCCAACTTAGCCCATGACAAGCTCTCACGATCAACGAAGGAATAGACCTTCTCCTAGGAAGACTTGATCAGTCTCGGAATCCCGGTTTACAAGACATTTCGACAATGGTAAAACAAGACCAGCAAGACCTCCCGGCGTGCCGACATCCTGATAGTAGCCGCGCGTATCTCGTCTCAGGCCACGACCGGATGAGCAGTACATACAACTAGAACCAGACCTCAAGTTTCCCCAAGGTGGCGCTGCAAGTGGCTCTAGTTTGGACCAACACTTAGACAAGCATTGGCCCGGGGGGGCTGAATAAAGATGACCCTTGGGTTAATTACTCCCAAGGGAAAAGTAGGTGGTGGTGAGGCAAATGGTAAAACCAATGTTGGGCCTTGCTGGAGGAGTTTTATTCAAAGCGAACTGTCAGGGGGGTCCCATAAATCACCCGACCACGTTAGGAACGCAAAATCCGGGAACATAACACCGGTATGACGGAAACTAGGGCGGCAAGAGTGGAACAAAACACCAGGCATAAGGCCGAGCCTTCCACCCTTTACCAAGTATATAGATGCATTAATAATATAAGAGATATCGTGATATCCCAACATAACCCTGTCCACCATGGAGCAATCTTCAACTTCACCTGCAGCTAGCAACGCTATAAGAGGGGCTGAGCAAAAGTGGTAACATAGCCAAACAATGGTTTGCTAGGAATGGTGTCAAAGGTTAGAGGTTCATGGCAATATGGGATGGCTTGATGAGCAAAAGATAGGTAACGCAGCATAGCGATAGAACGAAGCATCTAGCATAGCAATGATAGTAGTGAGATCCAGGGTAGCGGTCATCTTGCCTGAAATCCCGCAAGGAAGAAGAACGAGTCCATGAAGGAGATGAAGCCACGAAGACGAACCACACGTAGATGAACGAATCCTCACGATCGCAACGAAACGGGAACTATCGAGAAGAAGCACACAACATGGTAAACACACCACACATGACAAGACATGATGCACAACAAGCATGATGCATGACAAGGCTACATGAAGCTACTCATGGCAAGAGATGATGCAAAATGCAAAAAAACATCAAGCAAACACACCAAAACAAGGATGCAACATGATAATATGAAGCTACATGCAAAAACAAGCAAGTTTCATATAGAGCACACTCAAAACGGAGCAACGGTTCAACACACACACTCTATACAAGTCATAACAACAATCTGTCCAAAACAGCAACTAGGCATATTGCAAGCATCAAAACAACAAGCTACAGCACCCCAACATAATAACAAAAGGCATGGGCATGAGGTACACGTAAAGCACTACAAAACATGAACACTGAGCTATCTCCAGAAAAAGGCTAGAACATGCTCAAAAAGACATGGAGATATTGCAAATAATAACAGTTTCAGACTTTAGCAGAAATAACATCAGGTTGCAATGTTTAGAGCTATCAAACAACATGTTACAGGAACTTATCATGGCAAACAAAGGCATGGCATGAATCTACTAATTGCATAGAGCAAAAGACCCTTACTGACCATGAACCAAAAAGGCATAGAAAATATGATGGCACCCATGTAAACATGGCAAGTTATATTACAGATTCAAACATGGCAGGAACAACAATAAGTAGGCATGTTCGTGAGCTTGAACCACTCACCACAGAGCAATACATGGCATGGCAAGGCAACCAACAGTAAGAAGGCATGTTTATGAAGCTAAGAATGTCAAGAACAAGTTCATAGGGTGCATGGATCACTAGCAAAACACATGGGAGCTAGTGAACTTAATGTAAACAGGCTAACAGCAACATTATCAAGCAACTTTGGAGCAAGATATGAACAATCTACAGCAAGTTATAAATGCAACCAGGGGCATGAATGGATAGAGCAAGACATGTAGATCAAAACATGTTTATAGAACATCTCCAGATTATGCATAGAATGATTAGTAGAAGCATGTTAACATAGCAACAAAATATAACAGAATCTGTCAGGAAAACAGCAACAGCAACTACCCTACTTAACAAGCTTGATACACTCAGCACACAACTCACAAAAATACATGGTTGGCACCCCTATAAAGATGGCATGGCATAGATCAACATACATGTAGACATCAACCTCATAGGATGCACACATCAATCATGGCAAAAATGACAAATGAGCAAGTTATAACAGTTTCAGCAGATTAACATCACTTAGCACTCTTCCAACAGCATTTCGGGCATCAAGATGAGCTCAAATGAAAATGATGCAATGGAATGAAATGAAGTACTCGTCGAGTCGAACAATTTGACATATTACACGCACGAAACGGAGCTACGGGTGCAGAGATACAACAGGTCAAACATGGCATGATAATGCAAAAATAGTCGGGACAGACGAATTTCAGAGGTGGGGGAAGTCAACCTCGTGTGCACGGAAACCGAAGCGGTGGCGGATCTGGCCGGAGTTCGCCGGAGGATGGCCGGAGATGCACGGGGAGGTGGCCTCGGACCGGATCCGGCCGGATCAGGCCGGCGGCGGGCGCGGGAGGCGCGGGCCGGCGCTGGAGGCGGCGGTCGGGGCGACCGGCGGCGAGGGCGCGAGCTCGCCGGAGCTCGCGGCCGGCACGACTCGGGGCGGCGCGGGGCGGACGGTCGGCGGCGGGGGCTCGCGCGGCCAGGCGGAGGCCAGGCGCGGCCGGGCGGGCGCGGCGGCGGCCCGGCGAGGCGCGCGGCGTGGGAGCCGAGGCGAAGCGGCATCGGGGCGACGGAGGCGGCGGACGTCGGCCGGCGCCGGCGGGTGGGGCCGCGGCGGCGGGCGGATGGGCCAGGCGGCGGCGGCGCGAGGGCCCGCGCGGGCCCGCGATGGGCTCCGCGGGCCGGCGGCGAGGGAGGCGGCGGAAGGCCACGCGGCGCGCTCGGATTGGGCGAGGGGTCGGCGGCGCGGATGTGTCCGGCTCCGTCCGGACATGTCCGGCGGCGGAGAGGAGGGGGGCTAGGGTTTCGGGGGGAAAATGATCCGAAAAATTTCGGGGGAGGTGCAGATTTATAGGTAGAGGGAGCTAGGAGAGTCCAAATGAGGTGCGGTTTTCGGCCACGCGATCGTGATCGAACGACCGAGAGGATGGAGGGGAGTTTGCTGGGTTTTGGGCCACTTTGGAAGGGGTGTTGGGCTGCAACTAAAGAGGGCTTCTGCGGTTACCCGGTTAACCGTTGGAGTATCAAACGACCTCCAAATGGCACGAAACTTGACAGGCGGTCTACCGGTGCTATACCGAGGCCGCTTGGCAAACCTTGGGCCATTCCGAGAAAGTTCAACACCCACACACGAAAAGAGAGAAGAGGGGGACGCCGGAGGACATAGGAGCGCCGGATTGCAAAACGGACAACGGGGAAAATGCTCGGATGCATGAGACGAACACGTATGCAAAATGAAATGCACATGATGACATGATATGAAATGCAAATGATGACATGGAAAAGTGCAACACGCAAGCAAATGACATGGCAATGACGGCGAATAACTGGCAGACACCTGGCGCATCGAAACCGGGGCGTTACAACACTCCTCCACTAACAAGAGATCTCGTCCCGAGATCTTAGAACCGAGACGGAAGGGAAAAAGGGATGAGGTGAAACAAGAAATCAAGAGAAGAAGCAAAGAATCGAGAGCACTCGAGAAGAAGAGGGAACGACAAGAATGACGAGAATGGAAAGCACACGGAATCAGATAGACTATGAAACAACTCGTTCTAACCGGAGTGGTTAGAATGAGAAAAGAAACGAATGAGACTGGAAGGATTTAGGCAGCAATTCGGCTGAAACATGGGGGAATAGAACACGAGCTTGAGAGGATGGAAAGATACTTGATGAACTCTTGAAGGATGAAATAAATCATGAAGAGCCACCATGAAGAACTCCGGTAACAAAAGACAATAAGATAGCGTTGAAGGATGAAAGAATAAGATGAGCCTTGCGATGATTTAGATGGAGGTTCCAACGAGATGACTGAGAAAATTGAACTCCGGAAAAGAAAAGATGAAAAACGCTTGGAACTAGAATTTATTCATCAAGAACAAACTCCGAAGAAAAGGATTAATCACTTGGATGAAATAAGAATAAGATTTATTGTATGCTTATCCTTCATGAAATTAAATTGATGACAAGCAATGGATTTTTGCATACTACTTATTCTTCTTGAAAAGGATTAAGGGGAAATATGGCGCAAAACTTGAGAAAGTCTTCATGAACCACCGTAAGAATACAAAATGACTGATGAAAGATAATGAATCACCGGGAAGAATTAGAAGAACAAATATGCTTGAGGGGATTTAGATGCGAAAGAACGACGAGATCGCGAACTGATTGAAGAATACTTGAATGAAGCACCGGAAGAATACTGAGATGAACGAAGGGGCACGGATATAGAATAATTGGAGAACGAATCTGAAAACTTATGATGAAGAAATCTTCCGAAAAGATGGCCTCCGGATGATCGAGAGAGAAAGCAACTCCTGAAATGCTCCGGATGGATGAAAAGAATTGGCATGACTTGAAACAATTTGATAGGATAACAATGAGCTAACACCGCAAATCTTCGGGAGAACATACAAGATTTAGAGGAAAAACTCTTCTTCTTTGGTCTTCAAATGATGACGGAAAACACCACCAAAATTACTGAGATACTCTGGGAGAATGAAAAGCGAAGAGGTTGAGCCAACAATGAAATGATTTGAAATCGATCTTGGAAAAGGCATGTGACTGATGAAACTCATTCTTACGTCACACTTGAAAAGAATTGAGAATAACTCCGGGGGAATTAGAAGAGTCAGGTAAGATCCTGGGAAAAGACCTGTGGGTTAGGGCCCACTAAAGAGAAAACACCGTTGGAAAGGATTGTTGAACAGATATATGATGCACCTAATGATTGAAATATTCGAATGAGGTGACAACCTCGAATTAATTCGAACACAGACGAATCTCCTGAACTATCTTGAACACTCCGGAAGGATAAACTGGCGAGAGGCGAACGAGCAAAGAGAACACTTGAGCTGAGGAAAAGAATATGATCAACACCGAATACTTGAATTGAATCCACCGGAAAAAGAAAAAGAGATGAAGAATGATGAACAAAACAAGAATTCACCGGTTGAAATGATTGAGGGAAGACTGAAAAGACTCCACACGAATGGAATAGATGGTCGAGAGAGAGTCAGACTCCGGGAAGAAAAAGGGTGGGAGGGCGGGAAAACAAAGGCAACTTGCAAGAGGAAATCGACGACTAACTTGAAGAGAAAACCCCGGTTGAAATCATTGAAGAAAGAAGGCAAAGACTTCGCACGAGTAGGATGGATACTCGAGAAGAAGAAGGGAGGGCGGGTGGCGAAAAAAACAACTGAGGATTGAACTTGGCAAAGAAGAAGAGGCTCGAGTCAACTTGCCGAGAAATGCACCGGATAAAAGAGCATGGACAACTCACGAAACTAACCACGTGATCCTAAAGAAAAATTTGAACGGGAAGAGGAGTAGTCCAAAACACCTACGTCAAGATTCCTCACCAGAGCGACGAAGGGGCTGAGGAGTAAAAAGAATTCCTACTCTCCGATATAACTAGACTCCAAAACAGTTTTCTTCTAGACTCAACAACGGCCAAACTACATGATCAATCAAGGGGGCTCCTAGGGTCGGTCGAGGCTCTGATACCAACTTGTCACGCCCAAGATGCGACCCTATCCAAAGGGAACTCGAAGGTCCCACCAAGGATAGACCCGCATATTGGAACGCTTTTGCAAGGTGGATATCATTACATCAACATCACATAATAGATGGGGATACATACATAAGGCATACAATGCCACACGAATACAACAATACATCATATACAAGAGATCAACATCCGACTACGGATGAATCATAAATAGAAACTCAAACAATATCCACCCTGCTAGCCCAGGCTGCCGACCTGGAACCTATCCCCTGATGGAAGAAGAAACTCCAAAACAAGCAACATCGCTCTCGCGTCAAGATCATCGCAAAACCTGTACCTGCAACTGTTGTTGTAGTAATCTGTGAGCCACGAGGACTCAGCAATCCCATTACCATGGGTATCAAGACTAGAAAAGCTTAATGGGAAAGGAAGGGGTAAAGTGGTGAGGTTGCAGCAGCGGCTAAGCAAGATATGGTGGCTAACATACGCAAATAAGAGCGAGAAGAGAACAAGCGGAACGGTCGTCAACTAGCAATGATCAAGAGGTGATCCTGAACTCCTACTTACGTCAATCATAACACAGAAACCGTGTTCACTTCCCAGACTCAACAGAGAAGAGAACATCACGGCCACACACGCGGTTGATGCGTTTTAATTCGGATATGGTGTCAAGTTATCTACAACCGGATATTAACAAATTCCCATCTGCCACATAACCGCGGGCACGGCTCTCAAAAGTTTAAACCCTGCAGGGGTGTCCCAACTTAGCCCATGACAAGCTCTCGCGATCAACGAAGGAATAGACCTTCTCCCAGGAAGACCCGATCAGTCTCGGAATCCCGGTTTACAAGACATTTCGACAATGGTAAAACAAGACCAGCAAGACCTCCCGGCGTGCCGACATCCTGATAGTAGCCGCGCGTATCTCGTCTCAGGCCACGACCGGATGAGCAGTACGTACAACTAGAACCAGACCTCAAGTTTCCCCAAGGTGGCGCTGCAAGTGGCTCTAGTTTGGACCAACACTTAGACAAGCATTGGCCCGGGGGGGCTGAATAAAGATGACCCTTGGGTTAATTACTCCCAAGGGAAAAGTAGGTGGTGGTGAGGCAAATGGTAAAACCAATGTTGGGCCTTGCTGGAGGAGTTTTATTCAAAGCGAACTGTCAGGGGGGTCCCATAAATCACCCGACCGCGTTAGGAACGCAAAATCCGGGAACATAACACCGGTATGACGGAAACTAGGGCGGCAAGAGTGGAACAAAACACCAGGCATAAGGCCGAGCCTTCCACCCTTTACCAAGTATATAGATGCATTAATAATATAAGAGATATTGTGATATCCCAACATAACCCTGTCCACCATGGAGCAATCTTCAACTTCACCTGCAGCTAGCAACGCTATAAGATGGGCTGAGCAAAAGCGGTAACATAGCCAAGCAATGGTTTGCTAGGAATGGTGTCAAAGGTTAGAGGTTCATGGCAATATGGGATGGCTTGATGAGAAAAAGATAGGTAACGCAGCATAGCGATAGAACGAAGCATCTAGCATAGCAATGATAGTAGTGAGATCCAAGGTAGCGGTCATCTTGCCTGAAATCCCGCAAGGAAGAAGAACGAGTCCATGAAGGAGATGAAGCCACGAAGACGAACCACACGTAGATGAACGAATCCTCACGATCGCAACGAAACGGGAACTATCAAGAAGAAGCACACAACATGGTAAACACACCACACATGACAAGACATGATGCACAACAAGCATGATGCATGACAAGGCTACATGAAGCTACTCATGGCAAGAGATGATGCAAACAAGAACAACACATCAAGGCAAGTTTAAATGAGGCCGGAAACAACATATAACAATTCCGGTAAGTCCTCATATGCATATTTCGAAATTGGTCCAGGTCTGAACAAACCTTATGTTCAAGTTGTTAAACAGCAAGTTAAATAGCACCAAGAGGATCTACACGAAAATTCTAGTCAAGTTACATATAAAGTTCATTAGATTCGGAGCTATGGCCTAGAAGATATGAGCAAAACAAGTTAAACATGGCATTGATGCAAAATGCAAACAAACATCAAGCAAACACACCAAAACAAGGATGCAACATGATAATATGAAGCTACATGCAAAAACAAGCAAGTTTCATATAGAGCACACTCAAAACGGAGCAACGGTTCAACACACACACTCTATACAAGTCATAACAACAATCTGTCCAAAACAGCAACTAGGCATATTGCAAGCATCAAAACAACAAGCTACAGCAACCCAACATAATAACAAAAGGCATGGGCATGAGGTACACGTAAAGCACTACAAAACATGAACACTGAGCTATCTCCAGAAAAGGCTAGAACATGCTGAAAAAGACATGGAGATATTGCAAATAATAACAGTTTCAGACTTTAGCAGAAATAACATCAGGTTGCAATGTTTAGAGCTATCAAACAACATGTTACCGGAACTTATCATGGCAAACAAGGGCATGGCATGAATCTACTAATTGCATAGAACAAAAGACCCTTACTGACCATGAGCCAAAAAGGCATAGAAAATATGATGGCACCCATGTAAACATGGCAAGTTATATTACAGATTCAAACATGGCAGGAACAACAATAAGTAGGCATGTTCGTGAGCTTGAACCACTCACCACAGAGCAATACATGGCATGGCAAGGCAACCAACAGTAAGAAGGCATGTTTATGAAGCTAAGCATGTCAAGAACAAGTTCATAGGGTGCATGGATCACTAGCAAAACACATGGGAACTAGTGAACTTAATGTAAACAGGCTGACAACAACATTATAAAGCAACTTTGGAGCAAGATATGAACAATCTACAGCAAGTTATAAATGCAACCAGGGGCATGAATGGATAGAGCAAGACATGTAGATCAAAACATGTTTATAGCACATCTCCAGATTATGCATAGAATGATTAGTAGAAGCATGTTAACATAGCAACAAAATATAACAGAATCTGTCAGGAAAACAGCAACAGCAACTACCCTACTTAACAAGCTTGATACACTCAGCACACAACTCACAAAAATACATGGTTGGCACCCCTGGAAAGATGGCATGGCATAGATCAACATACATGTAGACATCAACCTCATAGGATGCACACATCAATCATGGCAAAAATGACAAATGAGCAAGTTATAACAGTTTCAGCAGATTAACATCACTTAGCACTCTTCCAACAGCATTTCGGGCATCAAGATGAGCTCAAATGAAAATGATGCAATGGAATGAAATGAAGTACTCGTCGAGTCGAACAATTTGACATATTACACGCACGAAATGGAGCTACAGATGCAGAGATACAACAGGTCAAACATGGCATGATAATGCAAAAATAGTCAGGACTTGGACGAATTTCAGAGGTGGGGGAAGTCAACCTCGTGTGCACGGAAACCGAAGCGGTGGCGGATCTGGCCGGAGTTCGCTGGAGGATGGCCGGAGATGCACGGGGAGGTGGCCCCGGACCGGATCCGGCCGAATCCGGCCGGCGGCGGGAGCGGGAGGCGCGCGGGGAGGCGCGGGCCGGCGCTGGAGGCGGCGGTCGGGGCGACCGGCGGCAAGGGCGCGAGCTCGTCGGAGCTCGCGGCCGGCACGACTCGGGGCGGCGCGGGGCGGACGGTCGGCGGCGGGGGCTCGCGCGGCCGGGCATGCGCGGCGGCAGCCCGGCGAGACGCGCGGCGCGGGAGCCGAGGCGAAGCGGCACCGGGGCGGCGGAGGCGGCGGACGTTGGCCGGCGCCGGCGGGGGGGGGCCGCGGCGGCGGGCGGATGGGCCAGGCGGCGGCGGCGCGAGGGCCCGCGCGGGCCCGCGATGGGCTCCGCGGGCCGGCGGCGAGGGAGGCGGCGGCAGGCCACGCGGCGCGCTCGGATTGGGCGAGGGGTCGGCGGTGCAGACGTGTCCGGCTCCGTCCGGACATGTCCGGCGGCGGAGAGGAGCGGGGCTAGGGTTTCGGGGGGAAAATGATCCGAAAAGTTTCGGGGGAGGTCTAGATTTATAGGTAGAGGGAGCTAGGAGAGTCCAAATGAGGTGCGGTTTTCGGCCACGCGATCGTGATCGAACAACCGAGAGGATGGAGGGGAGTTTGCTGGGTTTTGGTCCACTTTGGAAGGGTTGTTGGGCTGCAACAAAAGAGGGCTTCTGCGGTTACCCGGTTAACCGTTGGAGTATCAAACGACCTCCAAATGGCACGAAACTTGACAGGCGGTCTACCGGTGCTATACCGAGGCCGCTTGGCAAACCTCGGGCCATTCCGAGAAAGTTCAACACCCACACACGAAAAGAGAGAAGAGGGGGACGCCGGAGGACATAGGAGCGCCGGATTGCAAAACGGACAACGGGGAAAATGCTCGGATGCATGAGACGAACACGTATGCAAAATGAAATGCACATGATGACATGATATGAAATGCAAATGATGACATGGCAAAGTGCAACACGCAAGCAAATGACATGGCAATGACGGCGAATAACTGGCAGACACCTGGCGCATCGAAACCGGGGCGTTACATAGCCTCATGTTGAATTGAGCGTCCGCTTTTCGCCTACGCTTGTCCTCGCGATAGGCGGCTCGCTCCGCCCGCCTCTTATCCCTCTCCGCCCTCCTTTGCGCGTAGAACTCGCGCTCGTTGATGATGTCCTACGGGAAGGTGTTGGCGCCACAGCGCAATGGCTTCCTCGTCCATTTCGGTGATGCCAAGACGGTGCTCCCGCCTCCGGTTGTCGCGACGATCCTCATCGGTGCTAAGCCGCGGCAGAGGCGCGAGCTCCTGCGCCCGCTCCCGCGTCGGCATGTTGGGGAAGTTCAATGTTCTATGAGGCCACCGGAGGCGCCACGCTGCCACGTCGTACGCGCGGGCGGCCTCGATGGCGGTGTCGAAATTGCCGAGGCCGAGGCGCATCCTGCGGAACCGGATCTCGGCGGAGAAGCCGCCGGAGGGGCGCGCGCGGACGCCGCGGTATCCCCAAGTTTCTCGGCGACGCGGCGGCATGGTGGCGCGGCGGCGGCGAGGTGAAAAAGAGCGGGGACAGAGCGGTGGTGAGGCACAGAGCGGTGGCAAGGAACAGAGCGGTGGGAGGGCGTTGGATTTTATAAAGCGCGCCGGACGCCGCGCGCCAAAACTAGCGCACGCCCGGCCGCTCTTTCCCGCGCGCGCGCGATCCTTTCCTGACGTCTTTGCTATCTCTACTCTCTTCTCTACGGTTATATTTATTTTATATTTTATATTTAATATTTATCTCTACTTCCTTTACTGTCTACTTTTTTTCTCTATACTTTTTTTTCTTGCAATATAGGCCGTCCGATTTATATCTGGCAGATAGGAAGGAAACAAATGGGAATTTTGCAAAAAGATACCCATACCCCTCTCCAGATTTGCAAAATAAGGCCTTCCCTCGTTCATCCTTTTCTCCCACAAGATAAACTACTCATACAAATGCATCTTGATGCGTGCAACGCATGGGCATCTTGCTAGTTCTAAAAACCTTTCCATCATTTGCCACACTGCTGGTTGCAGATGAAAAACCTACCCAAGCACAGCGCGATACAGGAGTGACGCACAATTACAAACTGATATTCTGTTGGACAATGGAGGCTATAACCAATTACTTTTACAGGAACAATAGCTCCCAGGAAAATTGAAGGGTAGGTATGAACAAAATTGGAACTGCACATGTACTGCTAAGTGATTCAATACACACATTACCAATCGAGGAGGAGAACGATGGTCGCGGCGGCCTCTGTGGGTCATGGTCGACAACGGGAGTCAGTTCATTGTCCACAACGGTGGTACTTCTGCGCTTGGCGTCGGCTTCCGGGAAGCAGATCCGAGACCGTGGAAGACGATGCCGGGGAAGAGGCTCCGTCTACGACGACGACGGTGGACCGGATCCAGTGTGGCGTACGAGGTCGTCGATGAGGCAGATGCACTGTGGTGGATGAGTGCGCCGATGTAAAGGGGAGGAGCATGAAGGCTGTGGTGCCGTGGAGAAGTCTATTTTGCGGTGGGGATAGAAAATGGGGAGTATTCAGGTGTACTACTCTGGGTGCCGGGGTGGGGCTGGTTGGGTAGGGTGAACCTGAAGTTACGAAAACAGCCCCCTACCAAGCATCGTACGTAGGCCTATTCCGAAGGCTATGATGGTAACTTCCCACTGCTAGAATCAGGGTCGCGGGAGATTTTCCCGCCGACCTCAAAATTTTGTGACACTGGACTCCCCGTGGGGCCTGTTGAGTGATTCGGCTAAGCAACTAGCGAGTAGTAGTAGTAGTAAACTCTGCATATTAGGTTTGACCGAAGTCAAACTTCCTAAAGTTTGACCAAGTTTATATAAAAATATAAACATTTACCATACAAATATGTATGATGTGGAAGTACATTCAATAATGAATCTAATGGTATTTATTCGTTATTGTATATGTTAATATTTTTTGTTATAAGCTTTCTGAGAGTTTACAAAACTTGACTTTGACCAATGCTAACATGTGGACTTAAATAAAAATGGAGGGAGTACACATTTGTTTTCTTAGTTTGTAGTGAACTAATCATTTGTTGAAATTGTGAAATGAATATATTAGGCTATTGACTTTGAATGTAATGGTCTATACAATTCAATAATTACAATCATTGTCAATCCCAAGATGTATACAAGGTCTATAGTACTTCACAACATGCTCAAACTCACATAATCCCAGTCAAATGAGAATCTAAATGCATTTCATAGTTATTACTTTGTAGGATGCAACAAAAACAACCAAAACTCTACATCAGCCATTATAGAAGCAACATTTTGACATATCCCATTGTGTGAATGAAACGTGCAGAGAAAGCTTTTGAAGATGGAGCAGATAGGGCGGGAAAGATTGTATGTATGTGGACGAGAGAGTAGGAGACAAACCTAACGAGACACACACATAGAGAGAGAGAGAAAGAGAGAGGAAGAAGTTAGGTCTGTGAGAAAGATGGAGACATGTAATATACGTGATTCTGTATACGTGGAAGGAGAAGAGACAGCATGTTTGATGAGAGAGCTGGAAAAACATGGACGAGAGGGGAAGGATCTCATGGGTTGAGGGATTGACAATTTTGTGCGGGGGAGAGAGGGATTGGTAATTTTGTGCAAGAGAGAGAGAGGGTGGGGGGAGGAGTCAGTCAGCCGTCGTCACATCACCCTGCTTCCAAATGACCCAGCATTCTCTAGCGCGGTGTGGTCACCATCTTCGATCTGCTCGGTGCCCTCTTTGAAGATTGAGGTGTTGTGCATGTCGGGGTGCAAAGAAGCACAAGCGAGAGTGGTCGCCGTATAACCTTGGATGGGGATGAATTGTGTGCTCGGGGGAGTGTGTGTGTGTGTGTGTGTGTGTGTGTGTGTGTGTGTGTGTGTGCGTGTGTGTATGTGTGTGTGTGTGTCAGATATTGAGCGAAAACAAACCTAAGGAGAGAAATGGGTATTCACGAAGAGATTGCGTGGGCCTTGAGGTGGGCAGGGGCCGAGTGAGGGTGTCAAAATGTGCGCGGTGATGCATATGTTGCATGCGATCGTGCGAGGGACGGACGAATCGAGAGAGATGGTTGTTGTGTTATGGATGCTCCTCTCTCTCTCTCTCCCTCTCTCTCTCTCTCTCTCTCTCTCACACACACACACACACACACACACGCAAGTAAACTAGAAGACCGTTCTCTCATGTATACACAACGTATCGGCATCTGTCTATGTCTCACTCATGCATGATCGTTTGCACATTCACACCTCTCTATGTCTGTATCACACGCACACCGTCTCCACATTGCCCTTCCTCCACAACACACATATGGACACATACACACGTTCTCTCTCAGTCACACACACAAAATAAGTATTAAAAAACTAGGGTGCACCTAAAATGTCCAAATCCAAACAAACACAAACTGGAGCTAAATTCAAATATATGGAAATATTGCAGCGTCAAGAACTTTCCCAGGAAAAAAAGTTGAGTAATATTCGAGGATTGTTTTCACACACACAAAAAGGTTCGGTGGATGTCCTTCGAGCGCGACACGGTGACGCACCGTTCGATCGACCGCGCGGCCGCGGTTCACGCGCTTGCATAGGATTCCGTATCATGGCTGTGGTACTAACTTCAAAAAAAGCGCTGCCTAAGTCTAATGTTTACGTGTACTAGTACGGTTTTCTTTTAAGTTTGACCAACCTCATATAAAACTAAAGTAAGCTCCCATACGCGCACTCATCAATATGCCGCCGCCGCCATTGCGCATGCCGGCGCCCGCCTGCTCCGGCCAACAATTTCTCGCCCATCACCGCCATGTCGCCTCCATCCCAGTGCCATGAAGCCGAAGGCTCGCCCGCTCACGTCGTCTACAGTCCCTCCTCGCCATGCCGCCACGCTGCCAAGCATGCGAGCAGCTGGTGGAGCCGCGTCTATGCACGCAGCGTACGAAGAGGAGGACGAGCGCGTGCTCCAGCACGCCGGCGAGGAGTAGCTAGCGTGTCAGTGTCGTCTCCGCCCGCGCAGAGGAGGCACGCGTGGTGGCTGTCGCGGCGGAAGCCGGTTGCACGCGTGTCGAGCCCGCAAACCGGGTGCGGACGCAGAATCTACCTCCGAGACCTTGAATGCCACGTGGATCCTGCAATCTGAAGGAGCAATTTGGGTCAGTCGACTCATGTGAGCCGGTTGATGCAACATGGATGGCTAGAAGGGCTTCTTCCACCTCTTCTGTCGTCTTCTTCCTTTGCTCCGTCGAACTTCTTTCACAAATCGACTGGCCCAAATTATACTACTAGTACGAACGTATTACGTACAGTGGGAACACGAAGGTACGAGCAGTAGTACCAACTGCAAGAAAATAGTAGTAAGACATAGTACTAGTACTACTCTACGTACTAAACAGTTCAAATAACGAGAAAGAACATAAACATAGTTCTGCTGGGGCCTCAGCACAACACACCCTTGAAAATAAACTAAGCAACTAGTCAGCTTGACACTGCAGTAGAACCAGCATGAGCGACGGCACTGCCACCTACTCGGAGTCCGAGTCCACGTCCTCGACTTCGTCCTCGTCCCTCTTCCTCTTCCTCTTCGCCAATGCTTCTTTTCTTGAACCGGACACTGGGCTCTGCTTCTTCATCCAACCCATGTAGATATTTAAACAAAGGTAGGCATCCATTGCTGCGTACAGGATGTGATCTTCATCTAATGTCTTCGACTCCCATGCATGATGAAACTCGTGATGAGGTTTCTTCAGTTTAGCGTACGAAGGATCAATCATGGCTGCTGCCAGGGTCAGCATTGAAGGTTGAGAGGAGGACACCAGGCTTGCCTTCTAGAGATCGAAGGGCTGGCCTATAACGAGACCTATCTGATGCAGGACTTCTTTGTCGTTCTTAAAGCCTATAGTAACGAATTTCACTCTTTTGTCCTTGAGGAAGTTCTTAATATCCTGGCACTCAATGTCGGCATGGCATATGTGGTAGACCAAGCAAATGTTATGTACGCAAACCTGGATCACGGCGGGCTTCTTCCTCTCTTCGTCCTTTAGATCCTTCTCTCATCCTAGGACTGTGGTGTACTCAACATCTAGCCCAGCGACCCACTCATCCCTTGAACTGTTGAACATGCGTAGGAAGCGAGCAAGTCATGCTTTCATCGTCGCGAATCCACGTGTGTAGATGACGATGAACTGATCGCCGGTGATGGCTCTAACCTGGTACTCAGCGGCGACCATGGCAATTTGGGAGGCCATGGATTTTGGAGGAGGGTTAGGAGAAGTTGAACTGTTGTACCCCGCAAAAACTGGGAGCGAACTAATGTGAAAGGACAGGACGACTGGGAGTGAACTGTTGTGAGGTAGAAGACGGGGACGAGTAGGGCGTGCGAACGGCGTGGGGTTGCTGGCTTGCCCGGTGGATAAACGTCTGCAAGCCCCCAAAGAGTTCTCGAGAACTATGCGGGACCCACTAGATGTCATGTCTACTAGAACCATATCATAGGCCTGACGGTATAGCTTCTGCCTGTTCGCACGCCATGCCGGCGCGTGGATGTAACTTCACTTAATTCCGTCAACCGTCGCGCCTCCCACGACCTTCGCCTCCCTCGCGCGATCGCGCCCTTTGAGACTTCGACCGGCTAAAAATGAGCAATTTTTTTTGCCTACTCCGCATGCATGATACTCCCTCTGGTCCTTTTTACTCCCATCAACCGTTTGCAAAGTGTTTGACCAAATATATACTTTTTTAAACACCACCTTATATTGATTAACCAGCCACACTAGTACACTCATTCGATACAATATTCACCACACAGGGCAGTATGTTATTTACAAGAATACCATCTAATCTATTGTCAAAGCTATACTTAGCGATTAAGTGTGCCACCTTATTGGCCGAACGGCTAATCTTTGATAATTGAAGATTGTTGATCAACTTCAAGATGCTTAACGCTTTCATCTTCAGGTCACGCATAGCAGACCTGTCATAGTCCCCCGATGCAAGAGACGCTACCACAAAAGCGCAATCAGTCTCTAAAATTACAAGATTATGAAGAGAAATACCTATGTAGAGACCGGCAATGCAAGCCCTAAGCTCAGCTTCCTCCACGCTTTGACAGGCATCAATGAAATCCCACGACCAAATTTATACTAAAAATATCAATATCTACAATACTGATTATAATGAGTATAAGAACTACGTTTTATAATGAGTGTAAAAATATTGATTTGACATTGTGAATGTTGATACTCCCTCCGTCTAGGTGAGTAAGTCATCTTAGGCTGTGCACCGTGACCAAGGAGGAGGGGAAAACGAGAGACATTAATGTTTATTTGCTAATTAAATAGTATTGCATGCAATGAACTAACCACTGCATGTCATGTTTGATAGTCTCAAGTCATTAAAAGCATGCACACCCTCATCTCTTATAGGTTGATATGTCAAGAAACAAGAAACGAGGTAGAAGTTAATGCACCGTGCCTACGTGTTTTGGGATTATTTGGTTTTCGTAAGATGACTTACACACCTAGCTATTAGAGTACCACTACCTCCCTTCTAGTTTAAAGGGCTCGACTCAAAAATTTCACATACTCTTAGCAAGATAGTAGAGGCGGTGGAATAGTTTTTGAAGTCTACAAAAGTACTCAACTAATGATGTCGTTCTTCACAAAAAAAAATGTGTTTACCAATGCATGCATGAACACTAGTTAGTCTAACCCCCCTCTCTTCTTTAATTCTTTGCCACATCAGCATGTTTGCTATTCCCGTGTACCAGCTAAGATACCACCATGATGGCCAGCCTTAATCGTCGCATGCAATAATTTAGTGCACCTTGAAATATGAACATGTGTGGGGCGTGTATGTTTTTAATGACTTGAGACTATACCTAGCCCGGCATGTAAGATGACTTATTATACACCGTTCCCCATACCTGCAGGAAGCCCGTTCGTCTCCAAATCTTTTCCTCTCCATGTGTGGAAACAATATGCCTGCCAAACTCTCCTTCTCCCTCCGGCGGTCCCACCACTCCAACCCGTGTGAAACAATCTGCATGCATGACTCTCCTCCCCCCACGCTCGTCCAATCCGTTGTGACCAGCAATATTTCCACCCCTTCGCTCCCCCGTAATTTACTACAACAAATATGCCCACGTAGCTTTTACTTAACTTCAGGTGCATTGGGTCACTGACATACGGGCCCAGCAGTGTACTAGCCCACATGTCAGTGACGCAACTGGACCTGCAGCTAAGTCAGTGCAGCTCAGTCCATATCTTACGTAGGTGTGCCATTGCTCGCTATAAATACTGCGCCTCCCATGACATCGCTATCTCCTCCCCCTCACGTTCACGTTCATCGCTATCTCCTCCCCCTCCCTCTCACGTCGACCACCATGGCATCTCCCCTCCCAAGCCCTAGGAGCCCCTCGCTGCACCGCGCGGACGGTCATGTGTCACCTTTCCGTTCCTCGCCGCCACTAGTCGAGGAGGACGCGTTGGCGTTCCGCTCCTCGCCGCTACGCGATGCGTCGTCGTTCCGTTCCTCGCCGCCACTAGTCGAGGAGGACGCGTAGGCGTTCCGCTCCTCGCCGCGACGCGTCGAGGTGGATGCGTCGGCGTTCTCAATCTCGTCGGCACGCACGTCAGAGGACACGTCGGCTCCCGCTACGAGGAGAACGCCGCGCCGCCCGCCGAGCCCCCCCCCCAGCCTTGAGGAGCTTTGGAAAGAAATGGATGTCGCCTTATGGGAGGCTTTGCCTCCAGCAGAGCGCACCAAAATAGAGGCGGAGAAGAAGGCCGAGGAAGAGAAGCGCACCGCGCAACAAGCTTTCTGGGAGATCTATGTCGCGTCCGAGAGAGTCAAGCAATTGGTTCTTTGGCAGAAGGCTCGTGCGAGGGCTGTGAGGGTGGCGGAGGACGCCCGTGTCGACGCCCTGAGTGCAGTCGGGCCCAAGCGCCTCATCTACGCTTGGTGGTACGTGGACCGGGTGCACGCTTCCAGCCAGGAGGAGTACCTGTTGGTGCCGGATCACCACACCGGTGAGATCGCGCTTGCCCCCCGGCAAGCCGCCAATCATCACCTCGCGAGTTGCGAGGCTGAGGAAGAGGCGTTGTGTCGGTGCGCTGGGAAATGGCCGCACACCAGGGCACTCGTGGTGCGCCGCAAGCGCTCCTCCGAGCGCCGTGGCTTTTAGGAGGAGTATAATTTTTGTTTCGTAAGGCGATCTCATTAGTTTTGGGACGCAAATGATAAATCCCGAACATTCAGGAATTTTTAGCGTCAGTATGTAAAAGGGAAAGTTTGGAAACGTTGTGTATTATTACGCATTTTGCAAGTATGTGCATATAGCACAAACTTTACTATATACTATCGGACTACACGTCTCTCTCGATATATGCTTGCAGACTGTGCTACTCCCTCCGTCTAGGTCAATAAGTCATCTTTGGTTGTGCACGGTGACCAAGAAGGAGGGAAGACTTGTACACCTAGACGGAGGGAGTACTACCATTACTTATGTACGTGCAAATGCACGTTTGAACATTACGATGCGGTTTTTGTAAAAGTGAAAAAACAGCACTAGTCAAGCTTGTGAAATGATTCAATGCAAAACAAATGCAAAAATGCTCGTTTGCTTGTTTACTTTTAGCTTCCTTCTCTGTGGTTATTTCTCTGTGCACCGTGACCAAGGAGGAGGAGAAAACGAGAAATGTTAATGTTTATTTGCTAATTAATAGTATTGCATGCAATGAACTAACACTACATGTCGTGTTTGATATCTCAAGTCATTAAAAGCATGCACACTCTTTATCTGTTATTGGTTGATATGTCAAGAAACAAGAAACAAGGTAGAAGTTAATGCACCGCGCCTAAGTGTTTTCGGATTATTTGGTTTTCGTAAGATGACTTACACACCTAGATGCACTGCGCCTAAGTGTTTTGAGTAACATTTTATCAGTTAAATCTTTGGTCAAAATTTAGCACAAATTACAATGGTGAGGAATAAACCAGGACGGAGTAGTAGTTTAGAAGCCCAAATAAATGAGTGAGGCACCTTATTGTTACTCTCCACTGTGACTAGTCTTGTGGGAAAACCTGGGGAAGCCACCAAAAGAACTGGCCCTAGGAGTAGTAACTACGGATCGAGCGTGGGAGATGAACCGGAGAAAGTAAATGCAGAGAGATGAAATGCAAAAGAGACGGAGGGATGTGATGGTTGCTTGTCCGTTTATTTTACCAGGCCATTTATTACTGGGAGTGGTTGGGTTTTGTGATATGACGGCTTTACTGCCGCGCCACGAGCGGGGTGAGAGGTGAGACTCCCGTGCAGTGCCGCCCTCTACACTTGTACTACATCGGTCGTGGTTTATTAGTCCCCCATTGAATTTGACTGAAGATTTAACTGACAAAATGTTAGTGCATGTCAACAAAAACTATATCGTTGGATTCGTATTTGAACATAGTTTTGAATGATATAATTTTAGGTGACATGCATCAGTATTTATCGTACTATATATAATGTTAGTTCAATTTTTGGTCGTACTAATCTATAGTAGTAAGGTGCCCGTGCGTTGCACTAAAGAGTGAAATGCATTGATCGGGGAGTTGTTTATTTTGACAAAGGATGTGGGGGTCATCTCATGTGTAACGGGTATCGATAGGTTTCTTCGGATATTATCTCATCTCTAGAGCTCACAAACATCCAGGTGAAATAGATAAAAAGGTATCTTTTGCAAACAAAAGCGTTCAACTGTTCAACCTGCATCCAAAACTTGTGAAGAAATAACACTTATTGTGCTTTGCAAGAAATGATCTTTAAGAATTAGTTTTTGAGTATCGATTGTTATACATGTTGGCTACAGATGACATGGCACTTTCTTATAGTCAACAGTTGGCTATACTATTAAGTAATATTAACCATGCCCTTATACACCTAGACGGAGGGATTAAATCAGGATGACTTGCAAGGGGGCAGAGGAGATGTAAGAAATGGTTCATCGTAAGTCTTTCACCAGTACTGTAGTAAAAATTCATACATGGAAGATTCTAGACTAAACCATAAATGGATACACTTTTATTCATGCGCGATACTCCAATAGAGCAAGATCCTGCATGGAAGTCTCCACATGCTTAGACAGCGGATTACGTTGGGCGAAGACTAATGATCAACATTTAACTTGATAATGCGTATTTTTTAGAAGAACAGGGAGGCTCCTCCCCGGTTCCATTATCAAATGAAACCCAAAGTGTCTTACATCAGCTCACTGAGAGGAGCAGTTCAAAGGAAGGACTGCGGCGAAAGCCACTCAAGTTTAACGACAAGCTTACAGAATCAAAAGCGGCAAAGACACGGGCCATAAGCACCCACACACACACTACATGTTTTCTAAGTGCACTTGATAATGCGTATGTCCAGGTGAACCTCCTTGGAGTCCCCATGCACCGAGTCGGCGGGTAAAGGATAGAACGGATGCCATGGGTTTTCCAAGTCCACATTGGCGGGATAGTCCCAGCTCCTCAGATTCCAAGTCTGTCCGATGAGGCCGGTTTCGCCGCCCACGTGACCCGGAGGGGTAGTAACATTGACCTTGCACCTGTACATCTGCCTCGGGTCAGTGTCAGCGTCAGCGGCGACGCCCCTGACGCACGCTACAAAGAAGGGACGGCCGCTTGCGCAGGCCTCGCCGGTGCCCACGATCAAGTGGAAGACGCTGCCGTCCTCCTCCGAGACTAGTAGGCGGCGGTGATCCTCTAGCGACTCCGGCATGGTGAACCGGTAGCACGTGTCGTACTTGATGTTCTCCGCCAAGGGCCGGCAGTGACCGCTGCACGCATCCGTGAGGTGATGCACCATGTCCACCGACGAGCCACAAAATGGCATCGGGCACTCATAGCAGTGGACGAAGGGCTCCTTGGAGGCATCGACCAGGCCGTCCATGAAACAGGAGTGGCTGCAGGGCACGTTGCGCTAGTTGAATATGTGAGCAAGTTACTACGAGATTTAATCCGAATAAGCAAAAAATAAATCATGACGGCTATAACAGAGATGAAACTAATCATGTGGACTAGCATAGTAGTAGGATACATAGTAGAAACATGAATTCTACCACGATTTCAAACAGGAAGGACAGAAACACATACGGTGCAACGGGAGCAGCATTGTTGGCGTTGAGGTTGTCGCCCATGTCGTTGAGGAAGAGGTTACCGAGGTTGGGGAAGAAGTCATCATCGGTGAAGTCATGGCTACCAGCAGTCGCGAGAGTGCGCTCCCCAGATTTCAACAGCGCCCGCCGAATGGAGCGCAGGAGGAGTGGCTGTAGGGGACGTTCCGGCCGCCGAATGGAGCACGGGAGTAGCACACGAAGCAGTATATGGTGTCCTTACTAGTACTCCCTAGTCTCTATCTATCTATATCTATATATATCTACTCTTATAGAAAACCGAGTTGGTGATGATGGTTTGCCTGCCATCTTGTAATATAGACCGTCCGATCTATATCTGACGGATATAAAGCCAACTATGACAATTTTACAAAAGATACCCGCACCTCTCTCCACATTTACAGATAAGGCCTTACCTCGTGCTCCTCCCTATGTCTCTATCTCTACAAGTACTTTTTTTATAACAAATCGAATAGTGCTGCGCCGTCTGCTGCACGCCCGGCTGAACACGCCTCCTCACCTCCATCATCACCAACTAAGTCTTTTATAGGAGTAGGAGTAGAAAAAAACCGAGTTGGTGATGATGGTGTGCCGTGCAATGCACGGGCATCTTGCTATTTTTTGCATATAAGTCCAAACACCACGTAGACACGATCTTTGAGCATGGTTCGTAGTCGTTCCACGATCGGGCATCAAAGTTTGTAACTATTTTAGATTAGAATATACTACTCCTCCGGTGCTAGTAGTAGAGCAGAGTCCTACTCTACTACTCTACTCTAGCAAGCTAGGGCATAGTACTGTAGTAGGTACTGTAGGGAGTACCAGTACTGTGATCACTCAAGCAAGTTGTCTAGCATCGATATGACCCTACGCTGCTGGTGTGTGTCTCGTAAGTCAAGCGGCGTGCTGTAGTCATCATCACATGTCCACTTCCCGCAGTACATATTCGCTTCTCCATCTTTGTCCGCACATAATCTCGTCCAAGCTTCCATCCCCACTAAGGCGCCTCCCCCCCGTCGTCCGAAACCCAAGCACTAACAATGGCAAAACCGAGCAGTGTCCACCAAAAGAGTGGCTGGAATTCGCTCCCCATAGAGGTAATCAAGCTCATTGTTTCGCGTGTGGACAATCTCAATACCATGTCGCTCGCTGCGTACTCGTCGGGGCTGTACCGTTTACTCAAAGCCCTCTGGCCGGAGCTTTTTAAGCCAGCTCCTTGCTTGCTGATGCCGCCTGATCTTCAGAAACAGCATGTCACGCAGCATAACGATCGTAGGGTGGCGAGCATCAACCCCCTTCACTGCGATCCGATCCCCGTCAGCCTCAGCTACATTAACGGTATGTACTGGGTCGGCATGAACACGTCTTGGATGGTGCTCGTCGACTGTCGCGGCAGCTGGATGCTCGTGGAGGTCTACACCCGGCGATTGATCCCCCTTCCTTCGATTAACACTGCGCTGCTTTGGCACCGCGGCCCAGAATACTCGGAATCTTACAGTAGCCAACATGATACCAAGTTTGATTTGCTCAAGGTTGTAATCTGCCAAGTGCCCACAAGATCTGGGAATTATAAAGATTTCAGGCTAATTGCGTTCTTCAACCGCAGTCTCGCCTATCTGACAGGTCACTGCGGTAAGTGGATAAATCTGCACATCCATCGCAGGATCATACATCCTCCATGGTTCTCTGATGCCATTGAACACAAGGGCTTCATTTACGCTGTCGACTCCTTCTATGGATGGATGTATTGCTGGCCTACTCTAGTCATCGCTACAAACGGCTGTTACAGCAGTATGTTACTTTCCTATGATATCATGATGGCTGGCTTATATTACTATCAACATTTACTGAAAAAATATTCATGATCATAACATGATGTTCTTAAGATTGACTAAATCAAGAGCCCTTTTTTATTTGACTCCAACTTGATATGATGTTGTAGGCCGCCTGGTGTCCCTACCCTTCCTAATCCCAGAACCTTTCAAAGAAAAGCGGCATGGCAGTTGCAGGTGGTTCCTGGCTCGATCAGACGACGGCAAAAGATTGATGATCGTTTGCACGTACCGGACGTGTTGTTTCGCGGAATACAATCACAGTCACTGCAAGGTCTTTGAGTAGGATCCTAGCTTCTCTGGGCCTTCAGGAATTTTTGACTGGAGGCTGGTAAGTAGCCTTGGCACACGCTCTTTGTTTGTCGGACTGAATTATCCGATTAACCAGGAGATAACCGACGGCAAGGATCATGATGGTAGCGCGGTTTCGTTCATCGGGCAAAACTGTGTGTACACAGCGTACCATGCGTCTATGCATGCACCATACCCTGATATGTGCCACCACGCTCTGCAGCCGAAAGTAGGAGAGAGGGTCGCAAGTATCAGACTTCGACCTGCTGGCTGGAGTTTCCCCCGTCAGGCACCCATCTGGTTCAAGCCGTCAGCCAATCTCCATAGCTTAATAAATAGTAACGTCTAACTGAGCCAGTTAGTTAGATGCGTACACTTGGTGTAGTAGGATCTTTATTTAGTTTGATGCATACACTTGTTATTTTTTGGTAGCCCTTTTGTAATGATGGCTGATGTTTGGTTTGGAAGATAGAGCTGCATCTTCACTCTTCTGGCCTGCTTACTGCTTCTGTTGCACCCCCAGCCCTGGTTGCTGCTCCTGCTGTTTTCAATGTACAATCAGTAGTATATTTCGTCTGTTGGTTGAATATAAATGTGTTGTTAGAACGCCAAACACAATGTTTTGGAAGTCGTTACATGGTTCGATCCTTTAGTGCCTCGTACCGTACGTAGCTCATACTATTTTTCGTACGGAACACATTTTCCACTTGTTGATAACATGCAGCCCACTGATGAAGGCCCAATAGAGAAGCCCATAATTAACTGGAAGGGACGCTCTCACATGAATCCGGCCCAGGTACATGCTCATGGTCCCCTAAACATAAATGAGTAAATAATTAAATAAAGCTAAATGCTCATGCACGAGTTCTTTAGGAAAATAGGTAGCCCGGTATTTCTTTTTGAAGAATACCCAAGCTAGGCCTATTTGTTTTCTCCAAATTACTGGGCTGCAAATCTTTCAAGACGAGCAAATGGGATATTAGTTTTTTTTTTATTTTGTTCTTCACTGATATCTTATACGTATTTCATTGGATTTAACATGACATAGTACTAACTTATTTTTAAATTAGTTTTAGTATGGCTATTAATTTTTGGATTAAGAATATTTCGTTCCCCAGCAAAAATCTCCCACATATTTAGTTAATTTTTTGACCCTGGTACTGACCAGAAAATGGCCGGCAATTCAAAAAATGGAAAACGGGCTGCAATAAATTGCATATGAATAAGAAAATGAGTAAAAATTATAAAAATAATAGCAAATGGGTTGTACACGCCATAGATTTCGAGGCTGACTTGTTTACGCAAGGCTTTGTCAGTGAACACACAATTCTAGCCGCCGTGCTTCTTCAATCTCTGATCTTCCTGCTCCAGACGCCTAAACTAGCGCCGGCGGGACTGCCTGCTCCCTCCTCTTGTGGCCCGCTGTGATGCCGCGCAGGCTTCCCCGGCCCACCCTACTCCCTCCGCTGGCCTGGCCGCACGCAATCAACTACCTCCTTATTACGCGAAAAAAATGATTCCTCCCACTGATATCTGGGGCGCGCCGGTTGGGAGGCTGACCTGTGGGCCTACTACGTTGACGCGTACGCAGGGCTTGTCAACTTAGTCAACAAATGATTCTAGCAGCAGTAACCGTTGGATATGAATCGAACGGTCCTGCTGCTTCTTCAATCGCTGCTCTTCTTGCACCAGCCGCCCAAACCAGCGCCGGGGAGACCGCCTGCTCCTGCCTCCAGTGGCTGGCTATGCTACCGTTGAGGCCTCATCACCCCCTACTACTCCCACCGCTAGCCAGGCCCTACGGCGACGGCAGCCTCACACCGCAGCCGAACCAGTGAACCCTGGTACTCCTCTCCGCATGGGCATCCACTGCCGCGTCTTCCCCGGCTCCGCATCGTCCCCTTCCTAGGCCTCGCCGTCGTCCACCGCCTTGGTGCTCTCGGCGCAGCGTGGTCAATGTGGTCAACGACATTCCATCGGGAGAGTACTGTACGCGTAGAGGCTGACAGCTGGGTCCATGGCCACAGCCCAGTTTTTTTGTGATTTGCCAAGTAAGTCGCTTTGTCAGGCCTGTTGGGCTGCAAATCTTTCAAGACGAGGAGAGCTTTCATTTGGCTGGCCGAGAAAATGGCCCATCAGTAATGAGAAATGGTTTGTACATTTTCAAAACACATCAAACCGGCAGTTAGTTTCAAATATCTTTTTTTCATTTCAAGATTTTAAATTACACTAATTTTTATGCGTGGAGAATTTGTTGGATTTTATATTGATATACATTTAATTTTAAAATCAGTTTGAATGTGAGTCGAAATTTCGGGATTAAAAATAGTTCGGACCGCACCGAAATATGCAAAATTTCGTATAAGTTTTTAACCGTGGCCACAATATGGGTTGTAATGCTAACAAAAAGAATATGGGCTCCAAAAAAAACCTTAAGAATTAGCAAATGGGTTGTAAATTATTAAAAATAATGGCAGATGGGTTGTATGCTATTTTCCATAGATTTGAGGCTTTCCTAAAAAAAGGTTGACGCACAAGCGGTGACTGTTGGATGGCCATCCAACGACCGTCGTGCTTCTTCAATCTCTGCTCTTCCTGCTCCAGTCGCTCAAACAAGCGCCGGCGGGACTGCCTGCTCCCTCCTCCCCGCGGTCGGCTCTGACAGCTCGGACCCACCAGTTATATCTTCGTACGCAAGGAAGTGCCTCCTTATTACGCACAAAAAAATGAATACTCCCCCTGTTAGCTGGGACCCAGTATAGTGGCAGGCTGACTTGTGGGCCTACTAAGTTGACAGGGACGGAGGGCTTTGTCAACTTAGTCAATATGCACGATTCTAGCTCCAGTGACCGTATGATGTCCATCCAACGGCCGTAGTGCTTCTTCAACCTCTAGTCTTCTTGCTCCAGCCGCCCAAAGCAGCGCCGGTCGTGCCTCGTGCTCCTGCCTCCCGTGGCCGGCTGCGATGTGGCGGAGGCCTGACCGCCCCCTACTACTCCCACCGCTGGCCAGGCCATCCCTCTACTCACCCACACCCCCTGTTATTCTGCGGTGACGGCAGCCTCACACCGCAGCGAACCAATGAACCCTCGTACTCCTCTACGTGTGGGCATCCACTGTCGCGTCTTCCCCGGCTCCGCGTCGTCCCCTTCCTAGGCCTCGCCATCGTCCACCGCCCTGGTGCTCTCGGCGTGGCGTGGTCAACGTGGTCAAGGAATGGCTTCCCTCGGACATGGACTGTACGTGGAGAGGTTGACAGCTGGGTCCACGGCCGCAGCAAGGAAGTGCCTCCTTATTACGCGAAAAATAATTATTTCCACCTGACAGCGGGGACCCACCGGATGGGCCACCATATCTAGCGAAAAAAACGTTTCCCCCCTGACTGCTAGGACCCATCAGCTACACCTTCGCACGCAAGGAAGTGCGTCCGGGCAAAAAAAACAAAACGATTCACCCCCCCCCCCCTGACTGCTGGGACCCACCAGCTACATCTTCGCACGCAAGGAAGTGCATCCGAGCAAAAAAAATGATTCGCCCCCCTGACTGCTGGGACCCACCAACTAGATCTTCGCACGCAAAGGAAGTGCGTCCAGGCAAAAAAACGATTCGCCCCTCTGACTGCTGGGACCCACCAGCTACATTTTCGCATGCAAGGAACTGCCTGACAGTCGGGACCCACCTGGTCGAAGCGTACGTAGCATTGTCATTCTGGTCGTGAACGTGTACGTACATACTAGTCGTTGTAGAGGCACACACGTGTCGTAGTAGAGGCACGCACGTAGCATGTACACGTACGTACAGCGGCCAGGGTGCAAGAAAGAAAATACGGCCACGTATGTGTACATATGTGTGGGGTCTCGAACGCCTAGTCGCGCATACGTACGGCGAGGGCTCGTGTTCATGGGGAGGCAACGAAATTCTCGTGTTCATGGGGAGACAACGGAATGCGTCGTGTTCATGGGGAGGCAACGGAATACGTCGTGTTCATCGGGAGGCAACGGAATGCGTGGGAGCCAACCGGCTGGGTCGGAACGAAATGCGTGGTCGTGTTCATCGGGAGGGCTTGGACGGAACAGGCTATGGAAACGAGGCCTGGCGTACCGCAAAACGGAGGAAACGGCCTTGTGTTCGACCGGCCACATTCGAAATAGGATCCTGTTCATCGGGAGGGGTCTAGTGTACCGCAAAATGGAGGAAACGGACCTCCTACGGTCGAAATGGGGTCCTGTTGATCGGGAGGGGCCTGGCGTACCACAAAACAGAGGAAACGGACCTCCTACGGTCGAAACAAGGGCCCTGTTCATCGGGAGGGGTGTGGCTTACCGCAAAAGGGATGAAACGGACTTGTGTTGGGGCGCTACGGTCGAAACGGGGGGGAGGGGTGTGGCGTACCGCAAAACGGGACTCCACGGGTTCAGTAATGCGTAGCCTGCAGTGCAATCGCTCGAGTTCAGTTAGAGCCCAATGCCTCGCTCGGCTTCAGTTAGAGCCAACGCCTCGCACACACGCGCATACGTACGAGAGAAACGTGCATCGCTCCACCCCCGACCTCCCATCGTAACCGGCAAGTCCCCGAAATTTTCCTCCCCCTCGCTTCTACCACGGATTTTTCCATCATGGACGGCCCAAAGAATGTCATGCAGCTGCGTCTCCGGCCCGCCCAGGACGAAAAGCCCATTTTCTATCATGATTTTTTGTCATAGAAGTAGGATCCCACCACATCTATGATGATACCGGGTTTTGTCACAATTATCGTCATAGAAGTGTCATATGTATGACAGAAAAAAATTCATTTGGCCCAAAATGTCACGGATGTGTCTTTTTTTTGTAGTGTATGAATTCTTTGTTGATCCTGAAATTATTACTTTAGTAGAATCTAATCCTTTTTATGGCCTTGAATCTGAAACTGTTGTGGCACATCTTACCAAGTTGAATGATATAGCCACCCTGTTTACTAATGATGAGAAGTCTCGCTATTATTATATCCTTAAGATATTTCCGTTCTCATTAAAGGGTGATGCTAAGACTTGGTTTAATTCTCTTGCTCCCGGTGTGTACGTAGTCCCCAGGATATGATTTATTACTTCTCTGCTAATTTCCCTGCTCATAAGAAACAAGTTGCCTTGCGGGGAATATATAATTTTGTGCAAATTGAAGAAGAGAGTCTCCCACAATTTTGGGGGAGGGTTCTCCGATTACTTAATGCTTTGCCTGATCATCCTCTTAAGAAAAATGAAATACTTGATATCTTTTATAATGGACTAACCGATGCTTCCAAGGACTACTTGGATAGTTGTGCTGGTTGTGTTTTCAGGGAAAGAACAGTCGACGAAGCTGAATTACTATTCAATAATATGTTGACTAATGAAAATAATTGGACTCTTCCTGAGCCAATTCATGGGGAAATTCCTGAACCAATTGAGCCAACTCCTGAGCCTATTCCTAAACCCACTCCGAAGAAGACAGGTGTTCTATTTCTCAATCCTGAAGATATGCAAGAGGCAAAGAAATCAATGAAAGAATAAGGTATTAAAGCTGAAGATGTTAAGAATTTACCACCTATTGAAGAAATACCTGGTCTTAATATACCGCCTGTCGAAGAAACACATTGTGTTGATAACCTGACACAGGTAGTAAAGGTAAACTCTCTCTATAGATATGATAAAGTTGAAATCCCCTCTACTAAATTTCATAGCCCATGCTTAGATGAATTTGATGACTTTATGGCTAGACAAGAAAGTTTTAATGCTTATGTTGGTAGAGAATTAAAGAATAATGCTTTCGAGATAGGACGCTTGAGTGATTATATGGATAGAGTTAAAGGTGAACTTAAACTCATTAGCAAATATGCTTATATGGTTGCTACTCAAGCTGAGCAAGTACTTAAAGCTCAAAATGAATTGCTCGAAGAATTAAATAATAAACATGACTTTGCTGTTAAGTGGCTACTAGAACTGGTAGAATGACTCAGGAACCTTTGTATCCTGAAGGCCACCCTAAGAGTATCGAGCAGGATTCTCATAGAAATAATTTAGAGGCACCTAGTTCTTCCAAAAAGAAGAAAAAGAAAAACGATAGGACTTTGCATGCTTCTAGTGAAACTGTCGTAGACACACCTGAGAATCCCAATGATATTTCTATTTCTGATGCTGAAACACAATCAGGTGATGAACATGAACCTAGTGATAACGTTAATGATAATGTTCATGTTGATGCTCAACCTAGCAAAAATAATGAAGTAGAGATTGAACCTGTTGCTGATCTTGATAACCCACAATCAAAGAATCAACGTTATGATAAGAGAGACTTTGTTGCTAGGAAGCACGGTAGAGAAAGAGAACCATGGGTTCAGAAACCCATGCCCTTTCCTCCCAAACCATCCAAGACAAAGGATGATGAGGATTTTGAGTGCTTTGCTGAAATGATTAGACCTATCTTCTTACGTATGTGCTTGGCTGATATGCTTAAAGTAAATCCTTATGCTAAGTATATGAAGGATATCATTATAAATAAAAGAAAGATACCGGAAGCTGAAATTTCCACCATGCTTGCTAATTACACTTTTAAGGGTGGAATACCAAAGAAACTTGGAGATCCAGGGGTACCAACTATACCATGCTCCATTAAAAGAAATTATGTTAAAACTGCTTTATGTGATCTTGGAGCTGGTGTTAGTGTTATGCCTCTCTCTTTATATCGTAGACTTGAATTGAATAAGTTGACACCTACTGAAATATCTTTGCAAATGGATGACAAATCAACTGCTATACCTGTCGGTATTTGTGAGGATGTGCCTGTTGTGGTTGCAAATGTCACTATCTTAATGGACTTTGTTATTCTTGATATTCCCGAGGACGATAGTATGTTGATTATCCTTGGTAGACCCTTTTTGAATAATGCAGGGGCTGTTATTGATTGCAACAAAGGCAATGTCACTCTTCATGTTAATGGTAATGAGCATATGGTACACTTTCCGAGGAAACAATCTCAAGTTCATAGCATCAATTCTATTGGAAAAAGTCCAACTATCATTATTGGAGGTTTTGAATTTCCTCTTCCTACTGTTAAGAAAAAGTATGATATTCTCATTGTTGGGGATGTTCATATCCCCGTTGAGGTAACCTAGTGTTATTTGAAATTTCTCTGGTTCCGTGTTATTCGGAATGAATTTGTTAACAAGACTTGATCAACGTTGTTAGTGGAATCATTTTGATGATCATGAGATGGATGAAACTAGAAGGCACAACCCTCTGTACCCTCTTTTTACTTTCTGTTATTTAGAATAAATAAAGCAAAAATAGTATTATCTGTCTATTTTCTGAATTATCCGTGCAATAAAAAATATCCCGAAAATAAAAGTGCTCCAAATGCCCTGCAAATTTAGTATGATTTTTTATCGATTATTTGAGGATTTTAGGCACTGAAAACACTACAGAGGGGGCAAGCACCTGGCCACGAGGGTGGAGGGCGCGCCCACCCCCTGGACGCGCCCCCCTGTCTCGTGGGCCCATGGTGGCCCCCTCCAATTATTCCTGCACCCACACACTCCATCTTCTTCCTAAAAAAATCCTCATCCAGCTCAAGCACGAGTTCTAACTCATTTTGCTGCGATTTTCGATCTCCTTGCTCAAAGCTCCATTTACAAAACTGCTTTGGGAGATTATTGCTTGGTATGTGATCCCTCCATTGGTCCAATTAGTTTTTGTTCTAGTGCTTTATTTATTGCAAACTTTTGCTGCATAGATGACGATGTTCTTGAGCTTGCATGTTAAATTTATGAGGTCCCAAGTAATTCTAATGCATGATATAGGCTCTAGGCACTTGTAGGAGTAGTTGATATCAATCTTGTTTAGTTTTATTCACTTTTATTTTGAAGTTACTAAAATTTCAGAAATTTTTCAGAAAAGGAAATATGTCTAGGAGAATGTATAAAGGTGGTTCCTCGATAAAGAAAGGACCCAGGCTTGCTATGCGTGAGCAAGACGATGAACTATCGAGGGACGCAGAAGTTCGAGCTTGTGAGTGGCCATCAAACGATTGTATGGTCAAGGCAGGCTTTAAGGAGGAATTTGACGCATATGTGCGCAATGCCGATCTTGAGGACTTCTTACAAGATAAGTGTCCTCAGTACTATCTATTGACTGATTCGTTTGTGAGAAGGTTTAAATATAAATGTTCATGTAATTCTCAGAGTGTCCTGTTTGATATTTATGATAGATCTTATACCATGGACTTAGAGGATTTTACAACTGCTTGCAAACTTCCATAGTGGGGCAATGTTAATGATCCCCACAAATCTGAATTTAGAGACTTTCTTGCTAGTATTACTGTGGGAGAATCTAGGGATATAGCACAAGCTACCATAGGGAGCATTCATTTTCCTGCTATACATTATTTTGCTCTCTTTATTGGTAGATGCATTAACGGTAAAGATGAAGCTTGTCATATGTGTGTCCCGGATCTTTGTGTCCTCAAGAGTGCCGTGTTAGGTTATAAAGATTATAACTTGGGGGCAATAGTTGCACGTAGGTTGCATAATAATGGTAGGGCTGGAGATTTATTTGGAGGAATTTATGCAACCCGTGTGGCTAATTATCTTGGTATAGCCCCACGAGAGGGGGATATGGTGTTGCCTCCTGCTTATTTAGATTATGACGCTATGTTCAAACATCATTTTCTTAGGAGGAATGAACAATTCCTCCAGTATCGACTAATCTTTAACAGACATAGCTCTGTCCATGTTACTCTTCCTGCTCCTTTCCTTTTTGATTACCAGGCAAAAGGAAGATATGTTGTTACCAGGGAGGAAGCAGCTGAACACGAGGGGAGAGCGGAGGCAGCTCGCCAACATGCCGCAGCTCAGGAGGCATTTGCTGCTGCATCTCAGTACGACCCCAGTTACAACTACGGATATCAGCCAAGCTACCCTTGGCCTTAGACCAACTTAGGCCAAAAGCCTAAGCTTGGGGGAGTACGTATTTCTCACCGACTTTACATTCATGTTCACACACTATTCTAGTTGTCGGTGCTCATATTCTTTCATTGTATTATCCATGCTAGTTTAATTTTCTTTTTCTAGCTTTCTTCTTGTGTGTTTGATAAACCTTAAGAAAAACCAAAAAAATTTAGTTAGTTTAATTCCCATGCTTGTAGTAGAAATTAAAATGAAAACCCAAAAAAATTTCTCGTTCTTCTTTTTACTTGTTGGGAGCTTTCCCGTGTAAATAGTTTTATTTTTCTTTTCTTTTCTTTGGAGATCGAGAGTAGAAGACCATATTGAAAATGTTTAGTGGCTCTCATATGCATGATTGTTTATTTAATTTAGAGCCCATATTACTCTGTCTTCTCTCTTGAGTTGAATGCTTGCAGATTCCAACTTAGTCCAATGCACGTACACTATTATTATTATACACACCGTTCGGTCGTGCAAGTGAAAGGAAATAATGACGATTTATGATGGGCTGATTGAGATGAGAAAAGCTGGTATGAACTCGACCTCTCTTGTTTTTGTAAATATGATGAGTTCATCATTCCTGATTCAGCCTATTTATGAAGTAAACATATTTGCAATGACAATTAGAGATTATAGTTGCTTGTGCCATCCTTGATTAGCTATGAGTTATAATGGTTTGCCTTGCGTGCCAACATGCTATTAAAATGATTGTGATGTGGTATGATGGGATGGTATCCTCCTTTGAATGAACTGAGTGACTCGACTTGGCACATGTTCACGCATGTAGTTGAAACAAATCAACATAGCCTTCGTGATATTTATGTTCATGGTAGATTATATCCTACTCATGCTTGTACCCGGTGTGAACTAATTTTAATGCATGCTCATGACTGTTTTCGCTCTCTCAGTTGGTCTCTTCCCAGTCTTTTGCTAGCCTTCACCTGTACTAAGCGGGAATACTACTTGTGCATCCAAATTCCTTAAACCCCAAAGTTGTTCCATATGAGTCCACCATACCTTCCTATATGATGTATCTACATGTCGTTCCAAGTAAATTTGTATGTGCCAAACTCCAAACCTTCAAATGAAATTCTGTTTTGTATGCTGGAGCAGCTCATGTTTCAACTAGGGTTGCCCATACCTTCCATGCTAGGTGGGTTATTCTCAAGAGGAGTGGACTCCGCTCCTCATTCACGAGAAAGGGCCGGTAACCGGGATACCCAGTCCCATGATCCAAAAAGATCAAAGCAAATTAATATAATTAAACAAACTCCCCCAGGGTTGTTGTTAGTTGGAGGCACTCGTTGTTTCGAGCAAGCCATGGATTGATGCTTGTTGGTGGTGGGGGAGTATAAACTTGTACCATTCTATTTGTGAACTGCCTATAATGCATGTAGTATGGAAGATATAGCCATCTCATAGTTGTTGCATTGACAGTGAAAGTATGCTGCCCAAAATGTTATTCATCTCTATTTTAAAATCGAGCTCTGGCACCTCTACAAATCCCTGCTTCCCTCTGTGAAGGGCCTATCTATTTACTTTTATGTTGAGTCATCACCTTCTTATTAAAAAGCACCCGCTGGAGAGCACACTGTCATTTGCATTCATTACTGTTGGTTTATATTGGCTATGACTTGACTGGATCTCTTTTATCATGAATTACAATGTTTAGTCAGTCCTTGATCTTTAAAGGTGCTCTGCATTTATGTTTTGCGGTCTCAGAAAGGGCTAGCGAGATACCATTTTGTTATATCATGTTATGATTGTTTTGAGAAAGTGTTGTCATTCGAGTTTTATTATTATGGCTCGCTAGCTGATTATGCCATTGATATGAGCAATTGTGAGACCTAGGTGTTATTGTGAGTATGGTTAGTTCATAATATTTGCTGAAACCTGAATGCTGGCTTTACATGTTTACAACAACAAGAGCAAACAGAGTTTGTAAAAGTTTTTCTTTATCACTTTCAGTTTATCAACTGAATTGCTTGAGGACAAGCAAAGGTTTAAGCTTGGGTGAGTTGATACATCTCCAACATATCTACTTTTCCAAACACTTTTGCCCTTGTTTTGGACTCTAACTTGCATGATTTGAATGAAACTAACCCGGACTGACGTTGTTTTCAGCAGAACTGCCATGATGTAGTTTTATGTGTAGAAAACAGAACTTCTCGGAATGTCATGAAAATCCACAGAGATAAGTTTTGGAAAATATAAAAAATATTGGCGAAAGAATCAAGACCAGGGGGCCCACACCCTGTCCACGAGGGTGGGGGCGCCCTCCCCCCTGGGCGCGCCCCCTGTCTCGTGGGCCCCCTGATGCTCCATCGACCTCAACTCCAACTCCACATATTCCGTTTCACGGAGAGAAAAAGCAGAGAGAAAGTTTCATCGCGTTTTACGATATGGAGCCGCCGCCAAGCCCTAATCTCTCTCGGGAGGGCTGATCTGGAGTCTGTTCAGGGCTCCGGAGAGGGAGATTCGTCGCCGTCGTCATCATCAACCATCCTCCATCACCAATTACATGATGCTCACCGCCGTGCGTGAGTAATTCCATCGTAGGCTTGCTGGACGGTGATGGGTTGGATGAGATTTACCATGTAATCAAGTTAGTTTTGTTAGGGTTTGATCCCTAGTATCCACTATGTTCTGAGATTGATGTTTGCTATGACTTTGCTATGCTTAATGCTTGTCACTAGGGCCTGAGTGCCATGATTTCAGACCTAAACCTATTATGTTTTCATGAATATATGTGTGCTTGATCCTATCTTGCAAGTCTATAGTGACCTATTATGTGTTATGATCCGACAACCCCGAAGTGACAATAATCGGGATACTTCTCGGTGATGACCATAGTTTGAGGAGTTCATGTATTCACTATGTGCTAATGCTTTGTTCTGGTTCTCTATTAAAAGGAGGCCTTAATATCCCTTAGTTTCCGCTAGGACCCCGCTGCCACAGGAGGGTAGGACAAAAGATGTCATGCAAGTTCTTTTCCATAAGCACGTATGACTATATTCGGAATACATGCCTACATTACATTGATGAACTGGAGCTAGTTCTGTGTCACCCTATGTTATAGCTATTACATGAGGAATCGCATCCGACATAATTATCCATCACTGATCCGATGCCTACGAGCTTTTCACATCTTGTGTTTTTCTTATTTACTTTTCCGTTGCTACTGTTACAATTACTACAAAACTATTATCTTTACTTTTGCCACTGTTACCTTTATTATCATACCACTTTGCTACTAAATACTTTGCCGCAGATACTAAATTATCCAGGTGTGGTTGAATTGAGAACTCAACTGCTAATACTTAAGAATATTCTTTGGCTCCCCTTGTGTCGAATCAATAAATTTGGGTTGAATACTCTACCCTCGAAAGCTGTTGCGATCCCCTACACTTGTGGGTTATCAGTTACTAGCTACTACTGCTGGCACCAGCTCTTCGAACTCGTTGCCTGAATCAGTTTGGCTTCTTGAGTCTCAACTTCAAGTTGAAAGACATCGATCAGATGTTATGCGATAGGAAGCCGAAGGACTGAGGAAGTCCCTGCAGAATTCAGATGCATACTTTCTGGTGCAACAGCAAGTGCTGGAGGATTTAAGCGCCAAACAAGATAAAGTTAATATGCTTGCTAAGCATCTTGCCAGCATTATGGGTACCTAGGATATTGTCTCTTGAGCTCTTCTGAAGTGGTTTCAGTTCTGGACTTGTTTTGCTGCGGCGTTTATATGCTGTTGTGTTCCCTATATTTGCACTGGTGGCGAACTTTGATGCCCAGTGGATGTAATATGTGTAATAGCCGTGATAGACTAGCGTAAGTTGCTTTCTTATTTATTTCCTTATTGTCTTGTTTATTTCTTTGCTTGTAGTCAGTGCAGTTCTTTTTCCGCGGTTTGCTAGTGGCTGCAATAACCTATTTTTTAAAACTAGGCCACAATAACCATGGGCTACATATTTACTGTAGTTACCATTTCCCTCTTATGGGCCGTAGAAGCAATGGGCCTTCTACGGGTCGTAGAAACAATGGGCCTTATACGTGTCGTAGACACAATGGGCCTTCTACGGGTTGTATCATCAATGGGCCTTCTACGGACCGTATGATCGGTCGGCCAAACATGGGCCAATAATGGACCGCATTATGGCCGTAAACGGGCTAGAGTTGGAATCATTCGTTCATGGGCCGACCATAACGGGCCATCATTAATTGGCCATATTTGATGACGCTATGAAAACGGCCCAACGTTTTAACGAGCCACAAATGGGCCGACTGTAACCTCGGGCTGAATTTGGCCCACAAGCAGAAAATGACAGTAACGGGCCGTAAGTAAACGAATGCTGGAAATGAGCCCTAGAATAAATGGGCCCTGAGAAGGCCGAAAGATAACATGGGCTGGATGTTGGGGAACGTTGCAGAAAATTAAAAATTTTCCTACGGTTTCACCAAGATCCATCTATGAGTTCATCTAAGCAACAAGTGATAGGAGTGCATCTACATACCCTGATAGATCGCGAGTGAAAGCGTTCAAGAGAACGGGGATGATGGAGTCGTACTCGTCGTGATCCAAATCACCGATGACCAAGTGCTGAACGGACAGCACCTCCGCGTTCAACACACGTACAGAGCAGATGACGTCTCCTCCTTGATCCAGCAAGGGGGAAGGAGAGGTTGAGGAAGAAGGCTCCAGCAGCAAAACAACGGCGTGGTGGTGGTGGAGAAGCAGTACTCCGGCAGGGCTTCGCCAAGCTCTTTAACGGAGGAGGAGAGGTGTTGGGGAGGGGAGGGGCTGCGCCTTGGATGTGGTGTGCAGCCCTCCCCTCGCCCCTCTATTTATAGGGGAAGGGGGAAGGGGGCCGGGCCCCTCTAGATGAGATCTAGAGGGGGGGCGGCGGCCAAGGGAGGGGGCTTGCCCCCCAAGCAAGGGGGGCGCCCCCACTAGGGTTCCCCCCCCAACCCTAGGCGCATGGACCCAAGGGGGGCGCGCCCAGCCCTCCAGGGGCTGGTTCCCTGCCCCCTACGGCCCATGAGGCCCTCCGAGAGAGGTGGCCCCTCCCGGTGGACCCCCGGAACCCCTCCGGTGGCCCCGATACAATACCGATATGCCCTCGAAACTTTCCGGTGACCGTATGGCAACTTCCCATATATAAATCTTCACCTCCGGACTATTCCGGAACTCCTCGACGTCCGGGATCTCATCCGGGACTCCGAACAACATTCGGTAATCACATACAAGTCTTCCTAATAACCCTAGCGTCACCGAACCTTAAGTGTGTAGACCCTACGGGTTCGGGAATCATGCAGACATGACCGAGACAGCTCTCCGGCCAATAACCAACAGCGGGATCTGGATATCCATGTTGGCTCCCACATGTTCCACGATGATTTCATCGGATGAACCACGATGTCGAGGATTCAATCAACCCCGTATACAATTCCCTTTGTCAATCGGTACGTTACTTGCCCGAGACTCGATCGTCGGTATCCCAATACCTCGTTTAGTCTCGTTACCGGCAAGTCACTTTACTCGTACCGTAATGCATGATCCCGTGACCAAACACTTGGTCACTTTGAGCTCATTATGATGATGCATTACCGAGTGGGCCCAGAGATACCTCTACGTCATACGGAGTGACAAATCCCAGTCTCGATCCGTGTCAACCCAACAGACACTTTTGGAGATACCTGTAGTGCACCTTTATAGTCACCCAGTTATGTTGTGACGTTTGGTACACCCAAAGCACTCCTACGGTATCCGGGAGTTACACGATCTCATGGTCTAAGGAAAAGATACTTGACATTGGAAAAGCTCTAGCAAACGAACTACACGATCTTGTGCTATGCTTAGGATTGGGTCTAGTCCATCACATCATTCTCCTAATGATGTGATCCCATTATCAACGACATCTAATGTCCATAGTCAGGAAACCATGACTATCTGTTGATCAACGAGCTAGTCAACTAGAGGCTTACTAGGGACATATTATGGTCTATGTATTCACACGTGTATTACGATTTCCGGATAATACAGTTATAGCATGAATAAAGACAATTATCATGAACAAGGAAATATAATAATAATCCTTTTTATTATTGCCTCTAGGGAATATTTCCAACAGTCTCCCACTTGCACTAGAGTCAGTAATCTAGTTACATTGTGATGAATCAAACACCCATAGAGTTCTGGTGTTGATCATGTTTTGCTCGCGAGAGAGGTTTAGTCAACGGATCTGCGACATTCAGATCCGTATGTACTTTGAAAATATCTATGTCTCCATCTTGAACATTTTCACGGATGGAGTTGAAACGATGCTTGATGTGCCTGGTCTTCTTGTGAAACCTGGGCTCCTTGGCAAGGGCAATAGCTCCAGTGTTGTCACAGAAGAGTTTGATCAGCCCCGACGCATTGGGTATGACTCCTAGGTCGATGATGAACTCCTTCGCCCAAATTGCTTCATGCGCTGCCTCCGAGGCTGCCATGTACTCCGCTTCACATGTAGATCCCGCCACGACGCTCTGCTTGCAGCTGCACCAGCTTACTATTGGGAACGTAGTAACTTCAAAAAAAATCCTACGCACACGCAAGATCATGGTGATGGCATAGCAACGAGAGGGGAGAGTATTCGTCCACGTACCCTCGTAGACCGTAAGCAGAAGTGTTATCACAACGCGGTTGATGTAGTCGTACGTCTTCACGATCCGACCGATCCAAGCACCGAACGTACGGGGCCTCCGAGTTCAGCACACGTTCAGCTCAATGACGATCTCCGGCCTCCGATCCAGCGAAGCTCCGGAGATGAGTTCCGTCAGCACGACGGCGTGGTGACGATGATGATGTTCTACCGGCGCAGGGCTTCACCTAAACTCCGCGACGATATGACCGAGGTGGAATATGGTGGAGGGGGGCACCGCACACGGCTAAGGAACGATCCGTAGATCAACTTGTGTGTCTATGGGGTGCCCCCCGCCCCCGTATATAAAGGAGCAAGGGGGGAGGCCGGCCGGCCCTTGGGGCGCGCCAAGGAGGGGGGAGTCCTCCTAGTGGGAGTGGGACTCCCTTTTCCTAGTCCAACTAGGAAGGAGGAAGGGGGAAGGAAAGAGGGGGAGAGGGAGAGGGAAAGAGGGGCCGCGCCCCCTCCCCTTGTCCAATTTGGACACCCCTTGGGGGGGTGCCACCTCCTGGTATGCTGCCCTCTCTCTCCCCTCAGGCCCACTAAGGCCCAATACTTCCCTGGGGGGTTCCGGTAACCCCTCCGGCACTCCGGTTTTCTCCGAAATCACCCGGAACACTTCCGGTGTCCGAATATAGTCGTCCAATATATCAATATTTATGTCTCGACCATTTCGAGACTCCTCGTCATGTCCGTGATCACATCCGGGACTCCAAACAAACTTCGGTACATCAAAACTTATAAACTCATAATAAAACTGTCATCATAACGTTAAGCGTGCGGACCCTACGGGTTCGAGAACTATGTAGACATGACCTAGAACCATTCTCGGTCAATAACCAATAGCGGGACCTGGATGCCCATATTGGTTCCTACAAATTCTACGAAGATCTTTATCGGTCAAACCGCATAACAACATACGTTGTTCCCTTTGTCATCGGTATGTTACTTGCCCGAGATTCGATCGTCGGTATCCAATACCTAGTTCAATCTCGTTACTGGCAAGTCTCTTTACTCGTTCCATAATACATCATCTCATAACCAACTCATTAGTTACAATGCTTGCAAGGCTTAGGTGATGAGTATTACCGAGAGGGCCCAGAGATACCTCTCCGACAATCGGAGTGACAAAACCTAATCTCGAATTACGCCAACCCAACATGTACCTTCGGAGACACCTGTAGAGCACCTTTATAATCAACCAGTTACGTTGTGATGTTTGGTAGCACACAAAGTGTTCCTCCGGTAAACGGGAGTTGCATAATCTCATAGTTGCAGGAACTTTGTATAAGTCATGAAGAAAGCATTAGCAGTATACTAAACGATCAAGTGCTAGGCTAACGGAATGGGTCATGTCAATCACATCATTCTCCTAATGATGTGATCCCATTAATCAAATGACAACACATGTCTATGGTTAGGAAACATAACCATCTTTGATTAATGAGCTAGTCAAGTAGAGGCATACTAGTGACTATATGTTTGTCTATGTATTCACACATGTATCATGTTTCCGGTTAATACAATTCTAGCATGAATAATAAACATTTATCATGATATGAGGAAATAAATAATAACTTTATTATTGCCTCTAGGGCATATTTCCTTCAGTCTCCCACTTGCACTAGAGTCAATAATCTAGATTACATAGTAATGATTCTAACACCCATGGAGTCTTGGTGTTGATCATGTTTTGCTCGTGAGAGAGGCTTAGTCAACGGGTCTGCAACATTCAGATCCGTATGTATCTTGCAAATCTCTATGTCTCCCACTTGGACTTGGTCCCGAATGGAATTGAAGCGTCTCTTGATGTGCTTGGTCCTCTTGTGAAATCTGGATTCCTTTGCCAAGGCAATTGCACCAGTATTGTCACAGAAGATCTTCATTGGTCCCGATGCACTAGGTATGACACCTAGATCGGTAATGAACTTCTTCATCCAGACTCCTTCATTTACTGCTTCCGAAGCAGCTATGTACTCCGCTTCACATGTAGATCCCGCCACGACGCTTTGTTTAGAACTGCACCAACTTACAGCTCCACCGTTTAATAAAAATACGTATCCAGTTTGTGATTTAGAATCGTCCGGATCAGTGTCAAAGCTTGCATCGACGTAACCATTTATGACTAGCTCTTTGTCACCTCCATATACGAGAAACATATCCTTAGTCCTTTTTAGGTATTTCAGGATGTTCTTGACCGCTGTCCAGTGATCCACTCCTTGATTACTTTGGTACCTTCCTGCCAAGCTTATTGCTAAGCATACGTCAGGTCTGGTACACAGCATTGCATACATGATAGAGCCTATGGCTGAAGCATAGGGAACATTTTTCATTTTCTCTCTATATTCTGCTGTGGTCGGGCATTGAGTTTGACTCAACTTCACACCTTGTAGCACAGGCAAGAATCCGTTCTTTGCCTGATCCATTTTGAAGTTTTTCAAAATTTTGTCAAGGTATGTGCTTTGTGGAAGTCCTATTAAGCGTCTTGATCTATCTCTATAGATCTTGATGCCCAATATGTAAGCAGCTTCACCGAGGTCTTTCATTGAAAAACTTTTATTCAAGTATCCCTTTATGCTATCCAGAAATTCTATATCATTTCCAATTAATAATATGTCATCTACATATAAAATTAGAAATGCTACAGAGCTCCCACTCACTTTCTTGTAAATACAAGCTTCTCCAAAAGTCTGTATAAAACCATATGCTTTGATCACACTATCAAAGCGTTTATTCCAACTCTGAGATGCTTGCACCAGTCCATAAATGGAACGCTGGAGCTTGCACACTTTGTCAGCACCTTTTGGATCAACAAAACCTTCCGGCTGCATCATATACAACTCTTCTTCTAGAAATCCATTCAAGAATGCAGTCTTGACATCCATTTGCCAAATTTCATAATCATGAAATGCAGCAATAGCGAACATGATTCGGACAGACTTAAGCATCGCTACGGGTGAGAAAGTCTCATCGTAGTCAACCCCTTGAACTTGTCGAAAACCTTTTGCAACAAGTCGAGCTTTATAGACAGTAACATTACCATCAGCGTCAGTCTTCTTCTTAAAGATCCATTTATTCTCAATGGCTTTCCGATCATCGGGCAAGTCAACCAAAGTCCACACTTTGTTTTCATACATGGATCCCATCTCAGATTTCATGGCCTCTAGCCATTTTGCGGAATCTGGGCTCATCATTGCTTCCTCATAGTTCGTAGGTTCATCATGGTCAAGTAACATGACTTCCAGAATAGGATTACCGTACCACTCTGGTGCGGATCTTACTCTGGTAGACCTACGAGGTTCAGTAGAAACTTGATCTGAAGTTTCATGATCATTATCATTAGCTTCCTCACTAATTGGTGTAGTTGTCACAGGAACCGGTTCTTGTGATGAACTACTCTCCAATAAGGGAGTAGATACATGTATCTCATCAAGTTCTAGTTTCCTCCCACTCACTTCTTTCGAGAGAAACTCCTTCTCTAGAAAGGATCCATTCTTAGCAACGAATGTCTTGCCTTCGGATCTGTGATAGAAGGTGTACCCAACAGTCTCTTTTGGGTATCCTATGAAGACACATTTCTCCGATTTGGATTCGAGCTTATCTAGTTGAAGTTTCTTCACATAAGCATCGCAGCCCCAAACTTTAAGAAACGAGAACTTTGGCTTCTTGCCAAACCACAGTTCATAAGGCGTCATCTCAACGGATTTTGATGGTGCCCTATTTAACGTGAATGCGGCCGTCTCTAAAGCATAACCACAAAACGATAGTGGTAAATCAGTAAGAGACATCATAGATCGCACCATATCAAGTAAAGTACAATTACGACGTTCGGACACACCATTTCGTTGTGGTGTTCCAGGTGGTGTGAGTTGCGAAACTATTCCACATTGTTTCAAGTGTAGGCCAAACTCGTAACTCAAATATTCTCCTCCACGATCAGATCGTAGAAACTTCATTTTCTTGTTACGATGATTTTCCACTTCACTCTGAAATTCTTTGAACTTTTCAAATGTTTCAAACTTGTGTTTCATCAAGTAGATATACCCATATCTGCTCAAATCATCTGTGAATGTGAGAAAATAACGATACCCGCCGCGAGCCTCAACATTCATTGGACCACAAACATCAGTATGTATGATTTCCAACAAATCAGTTGCTCGCTCCATAGTTCCGGAGAACGGCGTTTTAGTCATCTTGCCCATAAGGCACGGTTCGCAAGTACCAAGTGATTCATAATCAAGTGATTCCAAAAGTCCATCAGTATGGAGTTTCTTCATGCGCTTTACACCGATATGACCCAAACGGCAGTGCCACAAGTAAGTTGCACTATCGTTATCAACTCTGCATCTTTTGGTTGCAACACTATGAATATGTGTATCACTACTATCGAGATTTAATAAAAATAGACCACTCTTCAAGGGTGCATGACCATAAAAGATATTACTCATATAAATAGAACAACCATTATTCTCTGATTTACATGAATAACCGTCTCGCATCAAACAAGATCCAGATATAATGTTCATGCTCAACGCTGGCACCAAATAACAATTATTCAGGTCTAAAACTAATCCCGAAGGTAGATGTAGAGGTAGCGTGCCGACCGCGATCACATCGACTTTGGAACCGTTTCCCACGCGCATCGTCACCTCGTCCTTGGCCAGTGCTCGCTTATTCCGTAGTCCCTGTTTCGAGTTGCAAATATTAGCAATAGAACCAGTATCAAATACCCAGGTGCTACTACGAGCTCTAGTTAGGTACACATTAATAACATGTATATCACATATACCTTTGTTCACTTTGCCATCCTTCTTATCCGCCAAATACTTGGGGCAGTTCCACTTCCAGTGACCAGTCTGCTTGCAGTAGAAGCACTCAGTTTCAGGCTTAGGTCCAGACTTGGGTTTCTTCTCTTGAGCAGCAACTTGCTTGCTATTCTTCTTGAAGTTCCCCTTCTTCTTCCCTTTGCCCTTTTTCTTGAAACTAGTGGTCTTGTTGACCATCAACACTTGATGCTCCTTCTTGATTTCTACCTCCGCAGCTTTTAGCATTGCGAAGAGCTCGGGAATAGTCTTGTTCATCCCTTGCATATTATAGTTCATCACAAAGCTCTTGTAGCTTGGTGGCAGTGATTGGAGAATTCTGTCAATGACGCTATCATCCGGAAGATTAACTCCCAGTTGAATCAAGTGATTAATATACCCAGACATTTTGAGTATATGCTCACTGATAGAACTATTCTCCTCCATCTTGCAGCTATAGAACTTATTGGAGACTTCATATCTCTCAATCCGGGCATTTGCTTGAAATATTAACTTCAACTCCTGGAACATCTCATATGCTCCATGATGTTCAAAACATCGTTGAAGTCCCGGTTCTAAGCCGTAAAGCATGGCACACTGAACTATAGAGTAGTCATCAGCTTTGCTCTGCCATACGTTCTTAACGTCGTCAGTTGCATAAGCAGCAGGCCTGGCACCCAGCGGTGCTTCCAGGACGTAACTTTTCTGTGCAGCAATGAGGATAATCCTCAGGTTACGGACCCAGTCCGTGTAATTGCTACCATCATCTTTCAACTTTGCTTTCTCAAGGAACGCATTAAAATTCAACGGAACAACAGCACGAGCCATCTATCTACAAACAAACATAGACAAGCAAAATACTATCAGGTACTAAGTTCATGATAAATTTAAGTTCAATTAATCATATTACTTAAGAACTCCCACTTAGACAGACATCTCTCTAGTCATCTAAGTGATTACGTGATCCAAATCAACTAAACCATAACCGATCATCACGTGAGATGGAGTAGTTTTCAATGGTATGTTGATCATATCTACTATATGATTCACGCTCGACCTTTCGGTCTCCGTGTTCCGAGGCCATATCTGCATATGCTAGGCTCATCAAGTATAACCTGAGTATTCCGCGTGTGCAAAAATTGGCTTGCACCCTTTGTAGATGGACGTAGAGCTTATCACACCCGATCATCACGTGGTGTCTGGGCACGACGAACTTTGGCAACGGTGCATACTCAGGGAGAACACTTCTTGATAATTTTAGTGAGAGATCATCTTAAAATGCTACCGTCAATCAAAGCAAGATAAGATGCATAACGGACAAACATCACATGCAATCAATATAAGTGATATGATATGGCCATCATCATCTTGTGCTTGTCATCTCCATCTCCGAAGCAACGTCGTGATCACCATCGTCACCGGCGCGATACCTTGATCTCCATCGTAGCATCGTTGTCGTTTACGCCATCTATTGCTTCTACGACTATCGCTACCGCTTAGTGATAAAGTAAAGCAATTACAGGGCATTTGCATTTCATACAATAAAGCGACAACCATATGGCTCCTGCCAGTTGCCGATAACTTCGGTTACAAAACATGATCATCTCATACAATAAAATATAGCTTCACGTCTTGGCCATATCACATCACAACATGCCCTGCAAAAACAAGTTAGACGTCCTCTACTTTGTTGTTGCAAGTTTTACGTGGCTACTACGGGCTGAGCAAGAACCGTTCTTACCTACGCATAAAAACCACAACGGTAGTTTGTCACGCCCAATATGCGACCCTATCCAAAAGGAACTCGAAGGTCCCACCAAGGATAGACCCGCATATTGAGACGCTTTTGCAAGGTGGATATCATTACATCAACATTACATAAATAGATGGGGATACATACATAAGGCATACAGTGCCACACGAATACAACATCATCATACAAGAGATCAACATCCGACTACGGATGATACATAAACAGAAACCCAAACAATATCCACCCTGCTAGCCCAGGCTGCCGACCTGGAACCTATCCCCTGATCGAAGAAGCAGAAGAAGAAATCAACGCAAGCAAGCATCGCTCTCGCGTCATGATCATCGCAAAACCTGTACCTGCAACTGTTGTTATAGTAATCTGTGAGCCACGAGGACTCAGCAATCCCATTACCATGGGTATCAAGACTAGCAAAGCTTAATGGGAAAGGAAGGGGTAAAGTGGTGAGGTTGCAGCAGCGACTAAGCAAGTATGGTGGCTAACATACGCAAATGAGAGCGAGAAGAGAACAAGCGGAACGGTCGTGAAGCTAGCAAAGATCAAGAGGTGATCCTGAACACCTACTTACATCAATCATAACCCAGAAACCGTGTTCACTTCCCGGACTCCGCCGAGAAGAGACCATCACGGCTACACACGCGGTTGATGCGTTTTAATTCGGATCTGGTGTCAAGTTATCTACAACCGGACATTAACAAATTCCCATCTGCCACATAACCGCGGGCACGGCTCTCGAAAGTTTAAACCCTGTAGGGGTGTCCCAACTTAGCCCATGACAAGCTCTCGCGATCAACGAAGGAATAGACCTTCTCCCAGGAAGACCCGATCAGTCTCGGAATCCCGGTTTACAAGACATTTCGACAATGGTAAAACAAGACCAGCAAGACCTCCCGGCGTGCCGACATCCTGATAGTAGCCGTGCGTATCTCGTTCTCAGGGCAACACCGGATAAGTCAAGCTACGAGTAAAACCAGCCCTCGAGTTGCCCCGAGGTGGCCCCGCAGGCTGCTCAGTTCGGACCAACACTTAGACAAGCACTGGCCCGGGGGGGCTAAAATAAAGATGACCCTTGGGTTAATTACTCCCAAGGGAAAAGGTAGGTGGTGGTGAGGCAAATGGTAAAACCAATGTTGGGCCTTGCTGGACAAGTTTTATTCAAAGCGAACTGTCAGGGGGGTCCCATAAATCACCCGACCGCATTAGGAACGCAAAATCCGGGAACATAACACCGGTATGACGGAAACTAGGGCGGCAAGAGTGGAACAAAACACCAGGCATAAGGCCGAGCCTTCCACCCTTTACCAAATATATAGATGCATTAATAATATAAGAGATATTGTGATATCCCAACCAAAATCCTGTCCACCATGGAGAAATCTTCAACTTCACCTGCAACTAGCAACGCTATAAGAGGGGCTGAGCAAAGCGGTAACATAGCCAAACAACGGTTTGCATAGGAATGGTCTCAAAGGTTAGAGGTTCATGGCAATTTGGGATGGCTTGAATAAATAGGTGATAGGTAGCGCAGCATAGCGATATAACGAAGCAACTAGCATAACAAAGATAGTAGTGAGATCCAGGGTAGCGGTCATCTTGCCTGAAATCCCGCAAGGAAGAAGTACGAGTCCATGAAGAAGACGAACGGACGAAGCCGAACCAACCGTAGACGAACGAATCCTCACGATCGCAACGAAACAGGAACTAACAAGAAGAAGCACACAACATAGGTAAACACACCACACATGAACAAGGCATGATGCACAACAAGCATGATGCATGACAAAGCTACATGAAGCTACTCATGGCAAGAGATGATGCAAACAAGAACAACACATCAAGGCAAGTTTAAATGAGGCCGGGAACAACATATAACAATTCCGGAAAGTCCTCATAAGCATATTTCGAAATTGGTCCAGAACTGAATAAACCTTATGTTCAAGTTGTTAAAAAGCAAGTTAAGATGCACCAAGATGATCTACATGAAATTCTAGTCAAGTTACATATAAAGTTCATTAGATTCGGAGCTACGGCCTAGAAGATATAAGCAAAACAAGTTAACCATGGCATTGATGCTAAATGCACCCAAACATCAAGCAAACACACCAAAACAAGGATGCAACATGGTAATATGAAGCTACATGCAAAATCAAGCAAGTTTCATATAGAGCACACTCAAAACGGAGCAACGGTGCAACACACACACACACACTATACAAGTCATAACAACAATCTGTCCATAACAGCAACTAGGCATCTTACAAGCATCAAAACAACATGCTACAGCACCCCAACATAATAACAAAAGACATGGGCATGAAGTACACGTAAAGCATAACAAAACATGAACACTGAGCTATCTCCAGAAACAACTAGAACATGCTCAAAATGACATGGTAAGATTGCAAATAATAACAGTTTCAGACTTTAGCAGAAATAACATCAGGTTGCAATGTTAAGAGCTATCAAACAACATGTTACAGGAACTTATCATGGCAAACAAAGGCATGGCATGAATCTACTAATAGCATAGATCAAAAGTCCCTTACTGACCATGAGCCAAAAAGGCATAGAAAATATGATGGCACCCATGTAAACATGGCAAGTTATATTACAGATTCATACATGGCAGGAACAACATTAAGTAGGGATGTTCGTGAGCTTGAACCACTCACTACAGAGAAATAAATGGCATGGCAAGGCAACCAACAGTAAGAAGGCATGTTTATGAAGCTAAGCATGGCAAGAGCAAGTTCATAGTGGTTCATGGATCACTAGGAAAACACATAGGAACAAGTGAACTTAATGTTAACAGGCTGACAGCAACATTTTCAAGCAACTTTAGAGCAAGATTACAACATGTTCCAGCAGGATATAATTGCAACCAAGGGCATGAATGGATAGAGCAAGACATGTAGATCAAAACATGTTTATAGAGAATCTCCAGATTATGCATAGAATGATTAGTAGAAGCATGTTAACATAGCAACAAAATATAACAGAATCTGTCAGGAAAACAGCAACAGCAAGTACACTACTTAGCAAGCTTGATACACTCAGCACACAACTCACAAAAATACATGGTTGACACCTCTGAAAAGATGGCATGGCATAGATCAACATACATGTAGACATTAACCTCATAGGATGCACACATCAATCATGGCAAAAATGATAAATGAGCAAGTTATAACAGTTTCAGCAGATTAACATCAACATGCACTCTTCCAACAGCATTTCGGGCATCAAGATGAGTTCAAATGAAAATGATGCAATGGAATGAAATGATCTACTCGTCGAGATGAACAATTTGACATATTACACGAACAAAACGGAACTACGGATGCAGAGATGTGATGCGATGAACATGGCATGTTTATGTAGCGGAACTGGGGACTTAGTGGATTTTCACCTCGGGGACAAAGTGGACGGTGCGATCCGGGATGGAGGCGTTTGGATCGGGGGCTTGGTGGATCTGGTCCCGATCCACGGACCTCGCCGGAAAACATGCCGGAGACGGGGGAGATGGCCGGAGACGGGCGGAGGAGGCGGATCCGGGGCCGGGGAGAAGTGGGGATGGCGGATCCGGCGGAGCACGGGGCCGGGAGGCGATGGCGAAGGGGCGCCGGCGCGGAGGGCGGCGACCGGAGGCGGGACGGCGGCGGGGACGGGCTCGCGCGGGCCTCAAATGGGCTCGGCAGGCCCGCGGCGGTGCGCTGGAGAGAGAGAGGCCGGCGGGACAGGTGGCGCCTCCTGGTTGGCTGCGGTCGGCGGGGCGGACATGTCCGTCGGCGGGCGGACGTGTCCGTCGGCGGGAGGAGGAAGAAGCTAGGGTTTCGGGGGAAATCATCCGCGAAAATGGAAGGGGAAGGCATATTTATAGGTAGAGGGAGCTAGGAGAGTCCAAATGAAGAGCGGTTTTCGGCCACGCGATCGTGATCGAACGACCGAGAGCATGGAGGGGAGTTTGGTGGGTTTTGGGCCACTTTGGAAGGGGTGTTGGGCTGCAACAAAAGAGGCCTTAACGGTTACCCGGTTAACCGTTGGAGTACCAAACGACCTCCAAATGGCACGAAACTTGACAGGCGGTCTACCGGTGCTATACCAAGGCCGCTTGGCAAACCTCGGGCCATTCCGAGAAAGTTTAATACCCACACAAGAGAAGAGGCAAAAGGGAAACGCCGGAGGACATAGGAGCGCCGGATTGCAAAACGGACAACGGGGAAAATGCTCGGATGCATGAGACAAACATGTATGCAAATTCGATGCACATGATGACATGATAAAATGCAGATGATGACATGGCAAAATGCAACACGCAAGCAAATGACATGGCAATGACGGCGAATAACTGGCAGACAACTGGCGCATCGAATCCGGGGCGTTACATAGTTCGTCAAGTTGGTGCTGTTTTAACCTTCGCAAGGACCAGGCGTAGCCACACTCGATTCATCTAAAGTGAGAGAGACAGACACCCACCAGCCACCTTTAAGCACGAGTGCTCGTAACGGTGAAACCAGTCTCGCGTAAGCGTATGCGTAATGTCAGTCCGGGCCGCTTCATCTCACAATACCGCCGAACCAAAGTATGACATGCTGGTAAGCAGTATGACTTGTATCGCCCACAACTCACTTGTGTTCTACTCGTGCATATAACATCAACGCATAAAACCTAGGCTCGGATACCACTGTTGGGAACATAGTAATTTCAAAAAAAAATCCTACGCACATGCAAGATCATGGTGATGGCATAGCAACGAGAGGGGAGAGTGTTCGTCCATGTACCCTCGTAGACCGTAAGCGGACGCGTTATCACTACGCGGTTGATGTAGTTGTACGTCTTCACGATCCGACTGATCCAAGCACCGAAACTACGGGGCCTCCGAGTTCAGCACACGTTCAGCTCGATGATGATCTCCAGCCTCCGATCCAGCGAAGCTCCGGAGATGAGTTCCGTCAGCACGACGGCGTGGTGACAATGATGATGTTCTACCGGCGCAGGGCTTCGCCTAAACTCCGCGACGATATGACCGAGGTGGAATATGGTGGAGGGGGGCACCGCACACGGCTAAGGAACGATCCGTAGATCAACTTGTGTGTCTATGGGGTGCCCCCCGCCCCCGTATATAAAGGAGCAAGGGGGGAGGCCGGCCGGCCCTTGGGGCGCGCCAAGGAGGGGGGAGTCCTCCTCCTAGTGGTAGTAGGACTCCCCTTTCCTAGTCCAACTAGGAAGGAGGAAGGGGGAAGGAAAGAGGGGGAGAGGGAGAGGGAAAGAGGGGCCGTGCCCCCCTCCCCTAGTCCAATTTGGACTCCCCTTGGGGGGGCGCGCCACCTCCTGGGCTGCTGCCCTTTCTCTCCCCTCAGGCCCACTAAGGCCCAATACTTCCCTGGGGGGTTCCGGTAACCCATCCGGCACTCCGGTTTTCTCCGAAATCACCCGGAACACTTCTGTTGTCCGAATATAGTCGTCCAATATATCAATCTTTATGTCTCGACCATTTCGAGACTCCTCGTCATGTCCGTGATCACATCTGGGACTTCGAACAAACTTCGGTACATCAAAACTTATAAACTCATAATAAAACTGTCATCGTAACGTTAAGCGTGCGGACCCTACGGGTTCGAGAACTATGTAGACATGACCTAGAACCATTCTCGGTCAATAACCAATAGCGGGACCTGGATGCCCATATTGGTTCCTACATATTCTACGAAGATCTTTATCGGTCAAACCGCATAACAACATACGTTGTTCCCTTTGTCATCGGTATGTTACTTGCCCGAGATTCGATCGTCGGTATCCAATACCTAGTTCAATCTCGTTACTGGCAAGTCTCTTTACTCGTTTCGTAATATATCTTCTCATAACCAACCCATTAGTTACAATGCTTGCAAGGCTTAGGTGATGAGTATTACCGAGAGGGCCCAGAGATACCTCTTCGACAATCGAAGTGACAAAACCTAATCTCGAATTACGCCAACCCAACATGTACCTTCGGAGACACCTATAGAGCACCTTTATAATCACCCAGTTACGTTGTGACGTTTGGTAGCACACAAAGTGTTCCTCCGGTAAACGGGAGTTGCATAATCTCATAGTTGCAGGAACTTTGTATAAGTCATGAAGAAAGCAATAGCAGTATACTAAACGATCAAGTGCTAGGCAAACGGAATGGGTCATGTCAATCACATCATTCTCCTAATGAGGTGATCCCATTAATCAAATGACAACACATGTCTATGGTTAGGAAACATAACCATCTTTGATTAATGAGCTAGTCAAGTAGAGGCATACTAGTGACTATATGTTTGTCTATGTATTCACACATGTATCATGTTTCCGGTTAATACAATTCTAGCATGAATAATAAACATTTATCATGATATGAGGAAATAAATAATAACTTTATTATTGCCTCTAGGTCATATTTCCTTCACTTACTGCTCCACCATTCAACATATACACGTATCCGGTTTGTGACTTAGAGTCATCCAGATCTGTGTCGAAGCTAGCGTCGACGTAACCCTTTACGACGAGCTCTTCGTCACCTCCATAAATGAGAAACATGTCCTTTGTCCTTTTCAGGTACTTCAGGATATTCTTGACCGCTGTCCAGTGTTCCTTGCCGGGATTACTTTGGTACCTTCCTACCAAACTTACGGCAAGGTTTACATCAGGTCTGGTACATAGCATGGCATACATAATAGATCCTATGGCTGAAGCATAGGGGATGACACTCATCTCTTCTTTATCTTTTGCCGTGGTCGGGCATTGAGCTGAGCTCAATCTCACACCTTGCAATACAGGCAAGAACCCTTTCTTGGACTGATCCATTTTGAACTTCTTCAAAATCTTATCAAGGTATGTGCTTTGTGAAAGACCTATGAGGCGTCTCGATCTATCCCTATAGATCTTGATGCCTAATATGTAAGCAGCTTCCCCAAGGTCCTTCATTGAAAAACACTTATTCAAGTAGGCCTTAATGCTATCCAAAAGTTCTATATCATTTCCCATCAATAGTACGTCATCTACATATAATATGAGAAATGCTACAGAGCTCCCACTCACTTTCTTGTAAATGCAGGCTTCTCCATAATTCTACATAAACCCAAACGCTTTGATCATCTCATCAAAGCGAATGTTCCAACTCCGAGATGCTTGCACCAGCCCATAAATGGATCGCTGGAGCTTGCATACTTTGTTAGCATTCTTAGGATCGACAAAACCTTCCGGCTGCATCATATACAGTTCTTCCTTAAGATGTCCGTTAAGGAATGCCGTTTTGACGTCCATCTGCCATATCTCATAATCATAGTATGCGGCAATTGCTAACATGATTCGGACGGACTTCAGCTTCGCTACGGAGAGAATGTCTCATCATATTCAACCCCTTGAACTTGTCGATAACCCTTAGCGACAAGTCGAGCTTTATGAAGGAAATATGCCCTAGAGGCAATGATAAAGTTATTATTTATTTCATCATGTCATGAGAAATGTTTATTATTCATGCTAGAATTGTATTAACCGGAAACATGATACATGTGTGAATACATAGACAAACATATAGTCACTAGTATGCCTCTACTTGACTAGCTCATTAATCAAAGATGGTTATGTTTCCTAACCATAGACATGTGTTGTCATTTGATTAATGGGATCACATCATTAGGAGAATGATGTGATTGACATGACCCATTCCGTTAGCCTAGCACTTGATCGTTTAGTATACTGCTATTGCTTTCTTCATGACTTATACAAGTTCCTGCAACTATGAGATTGTGCAACTCCCGTTTACCGGAAGAACACTTTGTGTGCTACCAAACGTCACAACATAACTGGGTGATTATAAAGGTGCTCTACAGGTGTTTCCGAAGGTACATGTTGGGTTGGCATAATTCGAGATTAGGTTTTGTCACTCCGATTGTCGGAGAGGTATCTCTGGGCCCTCTCGGTAATACTCATCACCTAAGCCTTGCAAGCATTGTAACTAATAAGTTAGTTATGAGATGATGTATTACGGAACGAGTAAAGAGACTTGTCGGTAACGAGATTGAACTAGGTATTGGATACCGACGATCAAATCCCGGGGAAGTATTGGGCCTTAGTGGGCCTGAGGGGAGAGAGAGGGCAGCAGCCCACGAGGTGGCGCCCCCCCCCCTCCAAGGGGAGTCCGAATTGGACTAGGGAGGGGGGCGCGGCCCCTCTTTCCCTCTCCCTCTCCCCCTCTTTCCTTCCCCCTTCCTCGCTCCTAGTTGGACTAGGAAAGGGGAGTCCTACTCCCACTAGGAGGAGGACTCCCCCCTCCTTGGCGCGCCCCAAGGGCCAGCCGGCCTCCCCCTTGCTCCTTTATATACGGGGGCGGCGGGGCACCCCATAGACACACAAGTTGATCTACGGATCATTCCTTAGCCATGTGCGGTGCCCCCCTCCACCATATTCCACCTTGGTCATATCGTCGCGGAGTTTAGGTGAAGCCCTGCGCAGGTAGAACATCATCATAGTCACCACGCCGTCGTGCTGACGGAACTCATCTCCGGAGCTCGGCTGGATCAGAGGCCGGAGATCGTCATCGAGCTGAACGTATGCTGAAATCGGAGGCCCCGTACGTTCGGAGCTTGGATCGGTCGGATCGTGAAGACGTACGACTACATCAACCGCGTTGTGCTAATGCTTCCGCTTTCGGTCTACGAGGGTACGTGGACGAATACTCTCCCCTCTCGTTGCTATTCCATCACCATGATCTTGTGTGTGCGTAGGAAAATTTTTGAAATTACTACGTTCCCCAACAGTGGTATCAGAGCCTAGGTTTTATGCGTTGATGTTATATGCACGAGTAGAACACAAGTGAGTTGTGGGCGATACAAGTCATACTGCTTACCAGCATGTCATACTTTGGTTCAGCGGTATTGTGAGATGAAGCGGCCCGGACCGAAATTACGCGTACGCTTACGCGAGACTGGTTTCACCGTTACGAGCACTCGTGCTTAAAGGTGGCTGGCGGGTGTCTGTCTCTCTCACTTTAGCTGAATCGAGTGTGGCTACGCCCGGTCCTTGCGAAGGTTAAAACAGCACCAACTTGACGAACTATCGTTGTGGTTTTGATGCGTAGGTAAGAACGGTTCTTGCTCAGCCCGTAGCAGCCACGTAAAACTTGCAACAACAAAGTAGAGGACGTCTAACTTGTTTTTTCATGGCATGTTGTGATGTGATATGGTCAAGACGTGATGCTATATTTTATTGTATGAGATGATCATGTTTTGTAACCGAAGTTATCGGCAACTGGCAGGAGCCATATGGTTGTCGCTTTATTGTATGAAATGCAAACGCCCTGTAATTGCTTTACTTTATCACTAAGCGGTAGCGATAGTCGTAGTAGCAATAGATGGCATAAACGACAATGATGCTATGATGGAGATCAAGGTGTCGCGCCGGTGACGATGGTGATCACGACGGTGCTTCGGAGATGGAGATCACAAGCACAAGATGATGATGGCCATATCATATCACTTATATTGATTGCATGTGATGTTTATCCTTTATGCATCTTATCTTGCTTTGATTGACGGTAGCATTTTAAGATGATCTCTCACTAAAATTATCAAGAAGTGTTCTCCCTGAGTATGCACCGTTGCCAAAGTTCGTCGTGCCCAGACACCACGTGATGATCGGGTGTGATAAGCTCTACGTCCATCTACAACGGGTGCAAGCCAGATTTGCACACGCGGAATACTCGGGTTATACTTGATGAGCCTAGCATATGCAGATATGGGCTTGGAACACGAAGACCGAAAGGTCGAGCGTGAATCATATAGTAGATATGATCAACATAGTGATGTTCACCATTGAAAACTACTCCATCTCACGTGATGATCGGTCATGGTTTAGTTGATTTGGATCACGTAATCACTTAGATGACTAGAGAGATGTCGGTCTAAGTGGGTGTTCTTAAGTAATATGATTAATTGAACTTAAATTTATCATGAACTTAGTACCTGATAGTATTTTGCTTGTCTATGTTTGTTTGTAGATAGATGGCTCGTGCTGTTGTTCCGTTGAATTTTAATGCGTTCCTTGAGAAAGCAAAGTTGAAAGATGATGGTAGCAATTACACGGACTGGGTCCGTAACCTGAGGATTATCCTCATTGCTGCACAGAAAAGTTACGTCCTAGAAGCACCGCTGGGTGCCAGGCCTGCTGCTGATGCAACTGACGACGTTAAGAACATCTGGCAGAGCAAAGCTGATGACTACTCTATAGTTCAGTGTGCCATGCTTTACGGCTTAGAACCGGGCCTTCAACGACGTTTTGAACGTCATGGAGCATATGAGATGTTCCAGGAGTTGAAGTTAATATTTCAAGCAAATGCCCGGATTGAGAGATATGAAGTCTCCAATAAGTTCTACAGCTGCAAGATGGAGGAGAATAGTTCTGTCAGTGAACATATACTCAAAATGTCTGGGTATAATAATCACTTGATTCAACTAGGAGTTAATCTTCCGGATGATAGTGTCATTGACAGAATTCTCCAATCACTGCCACCAAGCTACAAGAGCTTTGTGATGAACTATAATATGCAAGGGATGAACAAGACTATTCCCGAGCTCTTCGCAATGCTAAAAGCTGCGGAGGTAGAAATCAAGAAGGAGCATCAAGTGTTGATGGCCAACAAGACCACTAGTTTCAAGAAAAAGGGCAAGGGGAAGAAGAAGGGGAACTTCAAGAAGAACAGCAAGCAAGTTGCTGCTCGAGAGAAGAAACCCAAGTCTGGACCTAAGCCTGAAACTGAGTGCTTCTACTGCAAGCAGACTGGTCACTGGAAGCGGAACTGCCCCAAGTATTTGGAGGATGAGAAGGATGGCAAAGTAAACAAAGGTATATGTGATATACATGTTATTGATGTGTACCTAACTAGAGCTCGTAGTAGCACCTGGGTATTTGATACTGGTTCTGTTGCTAATATTTGCAACTCGAAACAGGGACTACGGAATAAGCGAGCACTGGCCAAGGACGAGGTGACGATGCGCGTGGGAAATGGTTCCAAAGTCGATGTCATCGCGGTCGGCACGCTACCTCTACATCTACCTTCGGGATTAGTTTTAGACCTAAATAATTGTTATTTGGTGCCAGCGTTGAGCATGAACATTATATCTGGATCTTGTTTGATGCGAGACGGTTATTCATTTAAATCGGAGAATAATGGTTGTTCTATTTATATGAGTAATATCTTTTATGGTCATGCACCCTTGAAGAGTGGTCTATTTTTACTAAATCTCGATAGTAGTGATACACATATTCATAGTGTTGAAAACAAAAGATGCAGAGTTGATAACGATAGTGCAACTTATTTGTGGCACTGCCGTTTGGGTCATATCGGTGTAAAGCGCATGAAGAAACTCCATACTGATGGGCTTTTGGAATCACTTGATTATGAATCACTTGGTACTTGCGAACCGTGCCTCATGGGCAAGATGACTAAAACGCCGTTCTCCGGAACTATGGAGCGAGCAACTAATTTGTTGGAAATCATACATACTGATGTTTGTGGCCCAATGAATGTTGAGGCTCGCGGCAGGTATCGTTATTTTCTCACCTTCACAGATGATTTGAGCAGATATGGGTATATCTACTTGATGAAACACAAGTCTGAAACATTTGAAAAGTTCAAAGAATTTCATAGTGAAGTGGAAAATCATCGTAACAAGAAAATATAGTTTCTACGATCTGATCGTGGAGGTGAATATTTGAGTTACGAGTTTGGCCTACACTTGAAACAATGTGGAAAAGTTTCGCAACTCACGCCACCTGGAACACCACAACGAAATGGTGTGTCCGAACGTCGTAATCGTACTTTACTTGATATGGTGCAATCTATGATGTCTCTTAATGATTTACCGCTATCGTTTTGGGGTTATGCTTTAGAGACGGCCGCATTCACGTTAAATAGGGCACCATCAAAATCCGTTGAGACGACGCCTTATAAACTGTGGTTTGGCCAGAAACCAAAGTTGTCATTTCTTAAAGTTTGGGGCTGCGATGCTTATGTGAAGTAACTTCAACCAGATAAGCTCGAACCCAAATCGGAGAAATGTGTCTTCATAGGATACCCAAAAGAGACTGTTGGGTACACCTTCTATCACAGATCCGAAGGCAAGACATTCGTTGCTAAGAATGGATCCTTTCTAGAGAAGGAGTTTCTCTCGAAAGAAGTGAGTGGGAGGAAAGTAGATGAGATAACTGTATCTACTCCCTTATTGGAAAGTAGTTCATCACGAGAACCGGTTCCTGTGACAACTACACCAATTAGTGAGGAAGCTAATGATAATGATCATGAAACTTCAGATCAAGTTTCTACTGAACCTCGTAGGTCTACCAGAGTAAGATCCACACCAGAGTGGTACGGTAATCCTATTCTGGAAGTCATGTTACTTGACCATGATGAACCTACGAACTGTGAGGAAGCGATGATGAGCCCAGATTCTGCAAAATGGCTAGAGGCCATGAAATCTGAGATGGGATCCATGTATGAAAACAAAGTGTGGACTTTGGTTGACTTGCTCGATGATCGGCAAGCCATTGAGAATAAATGGATCTTTAATAAGAAGACTGACGCTGATGGTAATGTTACTGTCTATAAAGCTCGACTTGTTGCAAAAGGTTTTCGACAAGTTCAAGGGGTTGACTACGATGAGACTTTCTCACCCGTAGCGATGCTTAAGTCTGTCCGAATCATGTTAGCTATTGCTGCATTTCATGATTATGAAATTTGGCAAATGGATGTCAAGACTGCATTCTTGAATGGATTTCTAGAAGTAGAGTTGTATATGATGCAGCCGGAAGGTTTTGTTGATCCAAAAGGTGCTGACAAAGTGTGCAAGCTCCAGCGTTCCATTTATGGACTGGTGCAAGCATCTCAGAGTTGGAATAAACGCTTTGATAGTGTGATCAAAGCATATGGTTTTATACAGACTTTTGGAGAAGCCTGTATTTACAAGAAAGTGAGTGGGAGCTCTGTAGCATTTCTAATTTTATATGTAGATGACATATTATTAATTGGAAATGATATAGAATTTCTGGATAGCATAAAGGGATACTTGAATAAAAGTTTTTCAATGAAAGACCTCGGTGAAGCTGCTTACATATTGGGCATCAAGATCTATAGAGATAGATCAAGACGCTTAATAGGACTTTCACAAAGCACATACCTTGACAAAATTTTGAAAAACTTCAAAATGGATCAGGCAAAGAAAGGATTCTTGCCTATGCTACAAGGTGTGAAGTTGAGTCAAACTCAATGCCCGCCACAGCAGAAGATAGAGAGAAAATGAAAAATGTTCCCTATGCTTCAGCCATAGGCTCTATCATGTATGCAATGCTGTGTACCAGACCTGACGTATGCTTAGCAATAAGCTTGGCAGGAAGGTACCAAAGTAATCCAGGAGTGGATCACTGGACAGTGGTCAAGAACATCCTGAAATACCTGAAAAGGACTAAGGATATGTTTCTCGTATGTGGAGGTGACAAAGAGCTAGTCGTAAAGGGTTACGTCGATGCAAGCTTTGACACTGATCCGGACGATTCTAAGTCGCAAACCGGATACGTATTTTTATTAAACGGTGGAGCTGTAAGTTGGTGCAGTTCTAAACAAAGCGTCGTGGCGAGATCTACATGTGAAGCGGAGTACATAGCTGCTTCGGAAGCAGCAAATGAAGGAGTCTGGATGAAGGAGTTCATTACCGATCTAGGTGTCATAACTAGTGCATCAGGACCAATGAAGATCTTCTGTGACAATACTGGTGCAATTGCCTTGGCAAAGGAATCCAGATTTCACAAGAGGACCAAGCACATCAAGAGACGCTTCAATTCCATTTGGGACCAAGTCCAAGTGGGAGACATAGAGATTTGCAAGATACATACGGATCTGAATGTTGCAGACCCGTTGACTAAGCCTCTCTCACGAGCAAAACATGATCAGCACCAAGACTCCATGGGTGTTAGAATCATTACTATGTAATCTAGATTATTGACTCTAGTGCAAGTGGGAGACTGAAGGAAATATGCCCTAGAGGCAATAATAAAGTTATTATTTATTTCCTCATGTCATGATAAATGTTTATTATTCATGCTAGAATTGTATTAACCGGAAACATGATACATGTGTGAATACATAGGCAAACATATAGTCACTAGTATGCCTCTACTTGACTAGCTCATTAATCAAAGATGGTTATGTTTCCTAACCATAGACATGTGTTGTCATTTGATTAATGGGATCACATCATTATGAGAATGACGTGATTGACATGACCCATTCCGTTAGCCTAGCACTTGATCGTTTAGTATACTGCTATTGCTTTCTTCATGACTTATACAAGTTCCTGCAACTATGAGATTGTGCAACTCCCGTTTACCGGAAGAACACTTTGTGTGCTACCAAACGTCACAACGTAACTGGGTGATTATAAAGGTGCTCTACAGGTGTTTCCGAAGGTACATGTTAGGTTGGCATAATTCGAGATTAGGTTTTGTCACTCCGATTGTCAGAGAGGTATCTCTGGGCCCTCTCGGTAATACTCATCACCTAAGCCTTTCAAGCATTGTAACTAATAAGTTAGTTATGAGATGATGTATTATGGAACGAGTAAAGAGACTTGTCGGTAACGAGATTGAACTAGGTATTGGATACCGACGATCAAATCTCGGGCAAGTAACATACTGATGACAAAGGGAACAACGTATGTTGTTATGCGGTTTGACCGATAAAGATCTTCGTAGAATATGTAGGAACCAATATGGGCATCCAGGTCCCGCTATTGGTTATTGACCAAGAATGGTTCTAGGTCATGTCTACATAGTTCTCGAACCCGTAGGGTCCGCACGCTTAACGTTACGATGACAGTTTTATTATGAGTTTACAAGTTTTGATGTACCGAAGTTTGTTCGGAGTCCCGGATGTGATCACGGACATGACGAGGAGTCTCGAAATGGTCGAGACATAAAGATTGATATATTGGACGACTATATTCGGACACCGGAAGAGTTCCGGGTGATTTCGGAGAAAACTGGAGTGTCGGAGGGGTTACTGGAACCCAGCAGCCCAGGAGGTGCCCCCCCCCCCAAGGGGAGTCCGAATTGGACTAGGGAGGGGGGGCGCGGCCCCTCTTTCCCTCTCCCTCTCCCCCTCTTTCCTTCCCCCTTCCTCCTTCCTAGTTGAACTAGGAAAAGGGAGTCCTACTCCCACTAGGAGGAGGACTCCCCCCTCCTTGGCGCGCCCCAAGGGCCGGCCGGCCTCCCCCCTTGCTCCTTTATATACGGGGGCGGGGGGGCACCCCATAGACACACAAGTTGATCTACGGATCGTTCCTTAGCCGTGTGCGGTGCCCCCCCTCCACCATATTCCACCTCGGTCATATCGTCGCGGAGTTTAGGCGAAGCCCTGCGCCGGTAGAACATCATCATCGTCACCACGCCGTCGTGCTGACGGAACTCATCTCCGGAGCTCGGCTGGATCAGAGGCCGGAGATTGTCATCGAGCTGAACGTGTGCTGAACTCGGAGGCCCCGTACCTTCGGAGCTTGGATCGGTCGGATCGTGAAGACGTACGACTACATCAACCGCGTTGTGCTAATGCTTCCGCTTTCGGTCTACGAGCGTACGTGGACGAATACTCTCCCCTCTCGTTGCTATGCCATCACCATGATCTTGTGTGTGCGTAGGAAATTTTTTGAAATTACTACGTTCCCCAACACTTTATAGATGGTAACATTACCATTCGCGTCCGTCTTCTTCTTAAAGATCCATTTGTTTTCTATCGCTCGCCGATCATTGGGCAAGTCTGTCAAAGTCCATACTTTGTTTTCGTACATGGATTCTATCTCGGATTGCATGGCTTCAAGCCATTTGTTGGAATCTGGGCCCGCCATCGCTTCTTCATAGTTCGAAGGTTCACGGTTGTCTAACAACATGATTTCCAAGACAGGGTTGCCATACCACTCTGGTGCGGAACGTGTCCTTGTGGACCTACGAAGTTCAGTAGCAACTTGATCTGAAGTACCTTGATCATCATCATTATTTTCCTCTCCAGTTGGTGTAGGCATCACAGGAACATTTTCCTGAGCTGCACTACTTTCCTGTTCAAGAGGTAGTACTTCATCGAGTTCTACTTTCCTCCCACTTACTTCTTTCGAGAGAAACTCTTTTTCCAGAAAGGATCCGTTCTTGGCAACAAAGATCTTGCCCTCGGATCTTAAGTAGAAGGTATACCCAATGGTTTCCTTAGGGTATCCTGTGAAGACGCATTTTTCCGACTTGGGTTCGAGCTTTTCAGGTTGAAGTTTCTTGACATAAGCATCGCATCCCCAAACTTTTAGAAACGACAGCTTAGGTTTCTTCCCAAACCATAATTCATACGGTGTCGTCTCAACGGATTTAGATGGTGCCCTATTTAAAGTGAATGTAGCTGTCTCTAGAGCGTACCCCCAAAATGATAGCGGTAAATCGGTAAGAGACATCATAGACCGCACCATATCCAATAGAGTGCGATTACGACGTTCGGACACACCATTACGCTGAGGTGTTCCAGGCGGCGTGAGTTGTGAAACGATTCCACATTTCCTTAAGTGTGTACCAAATTCTTGACTTAAATATTCTCCTCCACGATCTGATCGTAGGAACTTTATCTTTCGGTCACGTTGATTCTCTACCTCATTCTAAAATTCCTTGAACTTTTCAAAGGTCTCAGACTTGTGTTTCATTAAGTAGACATACCCATATCTACTCAAGTCATCCGTGAGAGTGAGAACATAACGATATCCTCCGCGAGCCTCAATGCTCATTGGACCGCACACATCGGTATGTATGATTTCCAATAAGTTGGTTGCTCTCTCCATTGTTCCGGAGAACGGAGTCTTGGTCATTTTGCCCATGAGGCATGGTTCGCATGTGTCAAACGATTCATAATCGAGAGACTCTAAAAGTCCATCAGCATGGAGCTTCTTCATGCGCTTGACACCAATGTGACCAAGGCGGCAGTGCCACAAGTATGTGGGACTATCGTTATCAACATTACATCTTTTGGTATTCACACTATGAATATGTGTAACATTACGCTCGAGATTCATTAAGAATAAACCATTGACCATCGGGGCATGACCATAAAACATATCTCTCATATAAATAGAACAACCATTATTCTCGGATTTAAATGAGTAGCCATCACGAATCAAACGAGATCCAGATACAATGTTCATGCTCAAACTTGGCACTAAATAACAATTATTAAGGTTTAAAACTAATCTCGTAGGTAAATGTAGAGGTAGCGTGCCGACGGTGATCACATCGACCTTGGAACCATTCCTGACGCGCATCGTCACCTCGTCCTTCGCCAGTCTCTGCTTATTCCGCAGCTCATGCTGTGAGTTACAAATATGAGCAATGGCACCGGTATCAAATATCCAGGAGTTACTACGAGTACTGGTAAGGTACACATCAATTACATGTATATCAAATATACCTTTAGTGTTGCCGGCCTTCTTGTCCGCTAAGTATTTGGGGCAGTTCCGCTTCCAGTGACCCTTCCCCTTGCAATAAAAGCACTCAGTCTCAGGCTTGGGTCCATTCTTTGACTTCTTCCCGGCAACTGGCTTACCGGGCGCGGCAACATCCTTGCCGTCCTTCTTGAAGTTCTTCTTACCCTTTCTGTCGTGGATTTGTCACGGCAGATGTCCTAGTGAAAGGACTTAGTCGTGGAGCCATCGCTACGGGTTAACTTGAAGGGGTTAAAGCGTACACAAAGACACGAGGGTTTATACTAGTTCGGCCCCTTCGATGAAGGTAAAAGCCTCCGTCTAGTTGTGATGGAATTGATGTGGTCTCGATGGCTAGGGAGCAAACAAGCTTCGCCTAGGCTCGAGTTGTTCTTGTCTGTCCTTGAACCGCCGCCGGGTCGTCCCCTTATATACACGGGTGACGCCCGTCGGTCCATAGAGTCCTAACCGGTCCATACTCGTATCCCGGTTGGTATCTCTCTATTCCTAACTTACAATACAAGTTTACATATCAAGCCGGTTTATGGCTACAAGTTCTAAACCGACTGTAGGCCTTGGGCCTTCATCTACTTATACTACTACTGAAGTTAACCCGGCCCAGGTAGGCCGGTTCACGCCCGGTGGTAATATCCCCAACATTAGGCCCCAGATTGATTTGAACTGGTTCATGTCAATCCTTCACAAAATCTTTGTCTTGGACATCTTCTGGTAATTGGTAAACCGCCATATCGTCATCATCTCTGGTTGCTGTAAACAGGCATGACGTCATCATAAAGTTAACATTTATGATGCCTTCTTTTATTAATAGATCTGCGATACCCAAGTCATCAGCTCCACTTCCGAAATTTTGGCTCCTGGATTCGCGTGCTTGACCCACGTCCGTTGCCTTATAAATAGGACCGACGGGTCATTTCCTTTTCTCCTCTTCGTCTCTTTCTCTTCGTCTTCCTCGCGTCGCCAACCTTGGAGCTCCGCCGCCGCCGTCGACCTCTGCATCGTCTTGGGCCGCTGCATCAACCTGAACGCACCAGAGCACTGCGGTAGCCTTCCGCGTCCTCTTCGTTTCTAGTAAGCCTTCTTTTCTTCTTGACACAGATCTGTTCTTAGGGTTTCATGTTCTTGCCGTGTTCATCGCTTGCTCATGCTCGTACCCAGACTCCTGGATAAATCTGGGAACCCCTGCTCTGATTAGCAGTAGCATTTTAGCATCCGCCTGTAGTTTCACGCTTAAGTCCATAGATCTCATCTACATATCTACCCATTGGTTCACTTCCGTTCTGACTTTACCCTTTTGAATATTTTCTGTTTTTCTGAACTTGCTTCAGATCCATTGCTGCAATAAGACTTTGCGAAACCTGTTTCTGCATACTTAGCCATCCGCAACCTTAGATCCGGCGGTTTAACTCAATATAGAATAAGTTAATAAACCGGCATATACCATTAGTCCCCTGGTTGAACCGCCAGAATTCTTTAGCCATACGATGCCACTTCATAGAAATCCGGTTTAAATATACTGCCTCCGGTTTAGCATTGCTCATACCAGCGCCTTCCTTTATTCAACATGTTCTTGAACCGGAATCACCTATTTCTTGTAGATCTCATCATGGCCAAACAAGTATATGAATGCAATTGGGTTCCTTCTCGCGTCACAGAAACTCAGCTGGATGATCTAGTCTTGATCGGCGCTTTAGACAGCAAAGATACTATCCACTGGAGGGTTCCTGGAAATGAATGTCCTCCCACACCTCAAGAGGGAGAGGTTGTGATCTTTGCAGATCATTTAGCCCGGGGCTTCAAACCGCCTGGTTCTAAATTTTACCGGGATGTGTTAGCCAATTTTCAGCTCCGCCCGCAAGATATTGGCCCCAATTCTGTTACCAACCTACGTCACTTCCAAGTGCTCTCTGAGGTATACCTTCAAGAGGAGCCTTCAGTTGAATTGCTTAGAGACTGCTTCCACTTAAACCGCCGCACAGAATTCACTGATGTCACATCCCCAGTTCAGGCCTTGCTTGTCTTTGCTTTATCACCCATGCATCATGTTTAAAATTTATGAAACTTGAAATGGGGATTGCCTAAACCCTAGCATCAAAGGAATTCACTAGGTTCAACTAAAATATTTTCAGTGAATCCAAATGGCTTACAAAAATGTCCATCATCTCTGGAAAATGCTGGAAACATTAACCAGAGGTGTTGCACATTTTTCCATGTCATATTTGGGCTCTGAATTAAATCATATGGTATTTTCATTTGGGCATTTAAATACTATAAAATATTTTAAATGCTCAAATAATCATAAACTAAAATGTTTGCTGTTGGTTATATTTCAAACGGTGGCATTGATCAGTTTCATGATTTTTGGGTTTGGTCTAGTATTTTTAATAAAGTCACAAAGTTGCAGAAAAATAGAAAACAGGAAGGAAATTTTACCTGGCGCCTACCAACCGGCCCACCTGCCGGCCCAGCCCAGCTGCCGCGCCAGCGAGCTGCTTGGCTCGGCCAGGCAGGCAGGCAAGGTGCTCGGTGGCGAGCACCGCATGGGTGCCACGCACATGGTCGCCGCCTCGCCGCTCCCCTCGTCCAGCCGCGACGTGGATCGCTTCCCCTCTCTCCCCCGAACCCCTCAGACACCTCCTCTCCTCTCCAGCTCCTCCCCCTCGCGCTCCCCAGCCATGGCCAACGCCACCGCCGCCGCTCCATCACCGTAGCCGCACTCCCCGCCGTCCGTGCTACGTCTCGTCGTGTCCAGGAGCTCCGCCGCCATCCTCTTCGTCGAGCTAGCCGAGCCCCGAGCGCTCGCATGCCCTGAAGCCACCGCACGACTTCGCCCGAGTCCGCCGTCGCCGGAGATCCCTTTCAACGCCGTCGCTGCCTCAGTTCGTCCCCGACCCCGCCGGTTGCCTCTACGAGTGCTCTGTGAGCCTAGCTACCTCCCCTCCCCTTCCTCTCTCGCCCCCGAGCTGTGTAGCAACCACACGAAGATCACCCGCACGCACCGCCGCGGATCTCGTCGCCCACGTGCTCCCGGCCATCCTCCGGCCACCTCTCGGTGTCCATCGCACTCACCATGATGCGTAGAGTCTAACCATGCACTCCCCGCACCTCACCGCACACCCTAGTTTCGAGTTCGCATCCACCCGAACTCCGGCAGCTGCCTAGGTCGTCGCCGGCGCCAACTCCGGCAACCCCGACCTCAACTAACTCCACCAAGAGCTGCGGTTTGTCCCCAGCTCCACCTAGATGCCTTCCGCGACCCATTTGGTGGCCAGAACGGCCAAAATCACTTTCGCCGCCGCGTCGGGCTCGCCGGTGGCTAAACGCCGGCGCAGCTGACTTTGACTTTGACCGCGGGTGGGCCCTGGTTGACTCTGTTGAGTCAATGACAGGTGGGGCCCAGCCCTGTTAACTAAACTGGTTTAGTTTTAATTAATTTTAGCTAAACTAATTACACTGACACCCTGGACCCACAGTCAGGTTTGACCTGGACGTCTCTGTTGACTTGCTGAGGTCAGCATGACATCATGCTGACTCAGTAATCCTTTTCTGGAATTAAAATAAATCCAGAATGATTTATAAATTCCAGAATTTAGTTCAAACTTCTAAAATTCATATAAAATCAACCGTAGCTCCAAATCAAATAAATTATATATGAAAAATGATCAGAAAAATCCAATCTATCCATCTGTACCATTGTCATGCATGTTAGAACAACTTTTGTTCACTATTTAGGCCAAATCATATAAATGGCATTTAAAGCTTCACATATGAAGTTTGAATTTGAACCTAGGGTTCAAACCAACTTCATTTAATCTGGTTGCTAGTTGCATTAGCTCAAACCAAAGCATATTGCCATGTCACACTCATGCACCATATTGTTGCATTGCATTGATTGTGTTCTTTCTCTGTTGTCGGTATTGTCCCCTCTCAGTAGACGATGTTCGACGATGTGATCGATGACACCGATGAAGAACTATATTATCTTCAGAAGTGCCAGGCAAGCAAAAACCCCTTGTTCATTCCGATACAATCCCACTCTCTCGCTCCTGCTCTCTTTTACTGCATTAAGACAACAACGATTCAACTGTTACTTGCTGCGGTAGCTGAACCCCTTTATCCTTTGCATGACCTGTCATTCCACAGTAAATAGATGAAACCCACTAGCATGAGTAGGAGTTGTTTGAGCCCTGTTGTGCCTACTCATTCGTGCTTGTTTGTCATGCCTGCTACTGCTTAGAGTTGAGTCAGGTCTGATTCATCTGGGGTGAATCAAAGGTGTGTGAACATGTCCTACTGTGTGTGAGCTAAGGTTGTAAACACGATTTGGTAAAGGTAGCGGTGAGAGGCCATGTAGGAGTACATGGTGGGTTGTCTCATTGCAGCCGTCCTCAGGAACTGAGTTCTGTGTTTGTGATCCATGATTCAGCTACTACCACGCATTGGGCCCGAAACCAATGGACCCTCTCGGCTTCTTAATCACCCTTGTCCTCTGTCCAGGAGTTGCAAGTAGTTTCTGGTGTTTGTAGTATGCTGGAGGCCGTGCGCAGCGCTGACAGTAGGGGTGGGCTGTGATGCGGTAGGCATGTGGCACGGTGTACCGGGCGCCCGTTTGGTGTCTCGGGAACCCTGCTCACATCGTTTGGGGCTGTGAGTGAAACTTCGGCCGGATCTCCTCATGGATGGAACCCGAATAGGCGATAAACCTGGACTAGGGACTTGAGTGTTTAGGTAGGTCGTGGCCGACACCCTCGTTGGGCTTCCGCTTGAAGGTTGCCGAGTACATGTCGTGTAAACGGCGGTAAGTGGTGAGAGCGTGTGTGAAGAAGTACACCCCTGCAGGGTTAACATCATCTATACGAATAGCCATGTCCGCGGTAAAGGACTTCTGGGTTGCCTGTATAGTTCATAGACAAGTGAAAGTGGATACTCTAAAATACGCAAGATAAGCGTGAGTGCTATGGATGGCGTTCTCGTAGGGAGACGGAGTGGATCCATAGTGGTGTATTGATATGGTGAATATGTGGACTCGTGTGCGCCACCTCAAAAGAGTTACTTGCAGTCGTAGTTCAGGATAGCCACCGAGTCAAAGCTGGCTTGCTGCAGTTAAACCCCACCATCCCCTTTGTTGATAATGATGCATATGTAGTTAGTTCTGATGTAAGTCTTGCTGGGTACATTTGTACTCACATTTGCCTATTTTATGTTTTTGCAGAGAGACTTCAGTCTCGTTAGTAGTTCCGCGTGGACTTCGACGTTTAGCTTGATACCTCAGCTACGATCTTGCGCCCTCGACAGGATCTGGTAGATAGTCAGGCTTCTAAGCCTTTTTCATTTGTAGATGTCTGTACTCAGACATGTTAGCTTCCGCTTGTGCTTTGATGTGTATGCTCTGAATGTTGGGTCGTGAGACCCATGTTTGTAATATCTCGCTCCTCGGAGCCTATTGAATAAAATACTTGAGTCGTAGAGTCATGTTGTGATGCCATGTTGTATTTGCACATATCGAGCATATTGTGTGTATGTTATTGAAATGCTTGGTATGTGTGGGATCTGACTATCTAGTTGTTTATCTTTAGTAGCCTCTCTTACCGAGAAATGCTCCTAGTGTTTCCACTGAGCCATGGTAGCTTGCTACTGCTCCGGAACACTTAGGCTGGCCGGCATGTGTCCTTCTTCGTTCCTGTGTCTGTCCCCTCGGGGAAATGTCACACGATGAATACCGGAGTCCTGTTAGCCCGCTACAGCCCGGTTCACCGGAGTCCTGCTAGCCCAGTGCTACAGCCTGGATTCACTCGCTGATGACCGACACGTTCGATGCTGGGTCATGAATGCCTGTCCCTGTAAGTCTGTGCCACTTTGGGTTTACGACTAGCCATGTCAGCCCGGGCTCCTTATCATATGGATGCTAGCGACACTATCATATACGTGTGCCAAAAGGCGCAAACGGTCCTGGGCAAAGGTAAGGCGACACCCGTGGGAATACCGTGCGTGAGGCCGCAAAGTGATATGAGGTGTTACATGCTAGATCGATGTGGCATTGAGTCGGGGTCCTGACAACTGATGGCCCCAATACTGAATTGGGCGGTATGGCAATTCAGAAAAGAAAGGAGATCACTTATCCCCACGCCAGACTACACAGTCACCCCAAGGAGTGGAATGCAACATGGTTCTACTGCAATGACACTTCTCCTGAGAATGAAAATCCTTTACCTGGCTTTCGTCCGGAGCGGCTCAGCAACACTCACCCCTTTCCACAAAGATTAAGTGCCAAGGAGAGAAGTAAATATGCTCCGCAACTGTCCAAGCTCCGAGCCTTCATGGCCAACGGTTTAACAGGAATAGATCTTGCACGCTGTTGGATATCATGGAGCGTACTGCCTCTCAGCCGGCGCTCCGGTTTGATGTGCAAGTATACTAATAGCGTCGACGACCCACCCCGACACACTAAAATCCAGCTCTCCGATGATGAAGTCACAGATTCTGTGAAGAAAATGTTGAATGAACCGGAGCACCTCTGCGCTCAAACCGGCCAGCTCCCTTTCTGCGCTACCAACAAACCGCCAGCTGTAAGATTTTGATTGTTCTTTTATTGAACCTGTTACCGCTATCTTCGTCTGACATCAATTACTGCTTAACCAGGGTGATAACCCGTTTTGGAGCAAGAAGCTTCCACAAGATAAAACGGAGAAAGCAGAATGGCCAACCCGGCCAAAGACCAAGGTCATGAAGAAGCATGCTAAAAAGAGGAAAACCACTGCTTCATCTGATCCGGCTGTTGATGAGGATGTGGGTAACTCGGACCTTGAGGTAGAACTCGATTCACTAGGCTTACTTTTTACACGCCTTATTGATGATGATACTTGTCAGGACGACGCTGAAGCCAGTAATGCTGATGTCGCTGAGGTAACTATTCTCTCTTCCGATTCAGATCCTTTGCCTTTACCAAAATTTCGCCAGGCAAACCGGAAAGTTAAATTTTCTCATCCTCTTGCTTACTTGGATCCCAAATTTCTTGTGAAGACTCAGCAACATGAAGCTCGCCGCACAACCCGGCACAGCGGCCAGGTAGTTACCTCCGCCGGTTTACCAAACAGTCCGGCTCGAAAACGCCGCTCCGAGGTCTCCGACCTTTTTATTAATTTATATCCTAAAGCGGGTTTCATCCGTCAACCTCTTAATCCGTCCGACTCCGATTATCAGGTTACTTCTCATTCTTCCTCTGGTGAATCATCGGCCACTCAACTGCCACCACTGAAAACGGTCCTTGGGTAAGCTAGGCTGAACATATGCTTCTGGTATACTGTGTTATAACTTATGCTGTTTCTTGACTCTTTGTTTCTCTTTCAGGGCTAAACCTAAACCGAGCAAGAAAGCCCGCTTGGACAAAGCGGCTGAGGAAGATGTCGCCCCTGAACAGGATAAAGCACCAGATCTTGAAGCGTTCGTTCATGAGGATATTCCCAATGATCCTCCTTTGCAAGATGATGCTAGTCCTGAGGAAAGGCCTATCAATACTTCAGTCCCTGCTGACCCGCCTGCCAGCTCCGTCCGGATTGCAAGATCCCGCAGTCCTGCCGATAAACCGACCGCGCCAACGCAAACCGGTGAGTCCAAGGATGATGACGTTGTAATTACCGGCGTAGGTCGCTTTGAATCAGGGAATCCTGTCGCTTTAGCCAAGCATACAGTGAAAGAGGATTTTTCTGCCAAAAATAAAGGCAAATGGGATGTGAAACTGGAGACATATGCTGCTCTGAGTGCCCAAGATCTTTATTATGGCTACTTGAACCGGCTATATACTAGTCGTGACTGTGAAGCTGGCCTGGTAAAGATGATGAGAGACAAATTTGAGGTAACTTCCTTGTGCTTCTTCTTTCTTTACTTACTGCCACTGTATTAATCCTCCTAGCCCCCAAGGGCCGGTTTGTAACCTTCTTCAAACTGGGACTTTGAATATAATCCTCAGTATTTTGAAATCCGTCAATATAGCCCCCAAAGGCCGATTCAACTTAGCATAGTTAAACCGGGATTCCAATAAAGATTCTAACATCAGAACATAACTGAGCAAATAGCCATTAGCCCCCAAGTGCCAAGTTGAATACCTGTATTGAGCTTGGGACTTTGTGATTTAGTAATAGATGAAAAATTGAAGGTGCATTAGCCCCCAAGTATCAAGCGTATAACTTGTTATGTGGTTGGTACTTCAAATTCTTGTACCGTTTTGTTTAAAGCAAAGTACTGTCTGTATGCAGGCTGAAGTGAGGGTCAAAGAGGACCAGATTACTGATCTGCAAGAAACTCTAAAAACCCAACAAGCCGAAACTGACAAAGCAAGGGAGGAATTGACCAGCGCCTTGAGCATCACGGAACAGCTGAAGGAGGGCTTCAAGAAGGAGCGGGCTGATTGGGCCACTGAGAAGGCCGCTTTAGTAAAAAGAGCTGAAAACGCTGAAGCTGCTCTTAAACCGGTGGTAGATGAGCTGACCGCCGTAAAGCGGCAAATACACTCCATGACTGCTGCTATCTTTGGTAACCTCCTTTTGGTTTCTATGACAACTCTGGCTTGCTTATAATAGATTCGGTTTGTGATCGTTCCTGTACTGTTTGCAAGTACACGCATTGGTCACTTAGGATCAGATGTTCGAAAGAAGTTGAAAGCAGCCTACACTTTAGTTGAACAACTGTATACCGGAGCGCAGCGGATCATCACCACGGCCTCTCATAACAATCTGGCACCCTCTTTAATCCAAGACACTCTTAATAGGTTGTCAATGCTTCCTGCTCGGATTGAAGAGCTGAAAAAATCTGCTGCTCGAACCGGAGCCATTAATGCCTTGATCCGGGCAAAAGCATGGGTGCCAGATTTCGATCCTGTTGAGGCAGCTCAAGGCTATCCCAGCCTGAAGGAAGATGGCTCCGAGTTCAATGAAGATGATTTGAGGGCAATAAACCGTGCAGTACGCCCTCTAGCTTGTCAATTGGCTGAAGAGGCAGACTTGTCGCATTATCAAGCCCAGTACAACGGTCAGAACAAACGAGTGCCTGCTCCAACTCTTGAAGTGGAGAATCTGATTCCTCCAATCCGTAAGCATACTTACGCTCCTGATATTGAACCGTCTTCTCTGATCCATGAAGAGGTTGTCTTTCAATCTTTAATGGGAATCGACTGGACCACTATTGATTTCCAGCCAATGGATAGAGACGAGGAAGCTGAAGCGGCGCAAGACGATGAGCAGGCTTGAACCGGAAGCCGGTTTAAATAACTGCCTTACGATGATCCGCCAAAATAACAATGATCTTATTTGGGCACCGTGTTGCCTTGTAATAGGATAGTTAATGCTTCTGCCTTGAATATGCCTTCGTGCATAAGTACTGATGCTTTTTTTTTGAAAAACCTCAATTTATATTTCCTGCCATCACTGGGCATGAAGTTGGCTTAGCCAGGCTTGAAGCGGAGATTTTATAAACCATTACCATCAAAGGGGAGAAAACAGCTCCCATGTAAACCGTGCTGGGTCATTACGAGCCCCCCTGTTACTCCATGATGTTAACAGGAAAGGTAAATCGGGCATAATTCTCCGGATTAAAAATGAACCAAATCCGTCAGCTGAACCGGTAAAAAAGTGTTGTTGGTTTAAATGAAACAGAACAAAAATTAAGAAATAGCCATAAAAGAAATATGGAAGCAAAGGCAATGATAAAAAAAACCGTTTGCAAAAAACATGCTATACTGAGCTGATCAGATGGTGTTACCATGGTCGGACAGGACCAAGCCCCCAATAGGAGTGACAATGGTTCAAGTCAGCCAGGTCCCCAAATGAAACCGTGGCATATATGCCAATCAAAAGGCGTGGCAATGGTTCGGGTTCGACCAAGCCCCCAAGTGATTTTGTGGCCTTAGGTCGATCAAGAGGCGTGACTGGTTCAGACTTGACCATGTCCCCAAGTGATCTGGTGGCTTTCGCCTATCAAAAGGTGTCGCGTGGGTTCGGACACGACCAAGGCCCCAAGTGATATAAAAAAGCAAATGTCAAGGGGTAAACCGGAGGCCGCTTTAAAACAGAACCACTCCATGTAACCACGCATGATATGAAAAGACAGAGACCCCGCTTTAGCTGAGGCTCCGGTTTTATTATATCAAAGATAATATATACACTGTCATAATATGTACATAGATAGAGTCAATGGCTCAGGTGTAGTAAGGCCGAAGATGAGCTATGTTCCACGGCCTGTTGGTCTCCTCCTCTGATGTGCGTGAGTCTTTATGCTCTCGAATATCAATCAGATAGTATGACCCGTTGTGCAGATTCTTACTGACCACGAAAGGTCCCTCCCAAGGTGGGGATAACATGTGCATATCTGTCTGGTCTTGGATGAGTCGAAGCACCAAATCTCCTTCTTGAAAAGTTCTGGTTCTGACCCGGCGACTGTGATAGCGACGAAGATCTTGTTGATAAATCGCCGAGCGGGCAGCCGCTATGTCACGTTCCTCATCCAATAGGTCCAAAGCGTCTTGACGTGCTGTCTCATTGTCCGCTTCAACATAAGCCGCCACACGAGGCGAATCGTGCCGGATATCACTCGAAAGAACCGCCTCCACTCCGTAGACCATGAAAAACGGCGTGTATCCTGTAGATCGGTTGGGCGTAGTATTGATACTCCATAGCACAGATGGTAGCTCTTCAACCCAACATCCCGGTGTTCTTTGCAACGAAACCATAAGCCGGGGTTTGATGCCTTGCAAGATCTCTTGATTAGCCTGTTCTGCCTGCCCATTGGACTGGGGGTGAGCCACTGATGATACGTCAAGTCGGATCTGCTCACGTTCACAGAATTCCTTCATAGCACCCTTGGATAAATTGGTACCGTTGTCAGTTATGATACTGTGTGGAAAGCCAAACCGGAAAATCACCTTTTTAATGAACTGCACCGCCGTAGCTGCATCACACTTGCTGACAGGCTCCACTTCAACCCACTTGGTAAACTTGCCAACTGCCACCAAAAGATGGGTTTTCTTATCCTTGGATCTTTTAAAAGGTCCGACCATATCCAGCCCCCATGTTGCAAACGGCCAAGTAATTGGAATCATCCTCAATTCTTGAGCCGGCACATGAGCACGCCTTGAAAATTTCTGACAGCCCTCACACCATTTAACCAAGTCCTCCGCATCAGCATGTGTTGTCAACCAGTAGAACCCGTGACGAAACACCTTTGCCACCAGAGACTTTGAACCGGCGTGGTGACCACAATCTCCTTCATGGATTTCACGTAAGATTTCACAGCCTTCCTCAGGAGAAACGCAGCGTTGAAACGCCCCGGATACACTGCAATGATGCAATTCGCCGTTGACAATAGTCATAGACTTGGATCGCCGGACTATCTGCCTGGCTAGAATCTCATCCTCTGGCAACTCCCCCCGGTTCATGTACACAAGATAAGGAACTGTCCAATCCGGTATGACATGCAGGGCTGCCACCAATTGAGCCTCCGGATCAGGAACAGCCAAATCCGCTTCACCCGGGAGCTTGACTGACGGGTTGTGCAACACATCAAGAAAGACATTAGGCGGGACCGGTTTACGCTGAGAACCCAGCCGGCTTAAAGCGTCCGCCGCTTCGTTCTTTCGACGGTCCACGTGATCCACCTGATAACCCTTGAAGTGACCCGCAATATTATCCACCTCACGACGATATGCAGCCATAAGCGGGTCTTTAGAATCCCACGTGCCAGACACTTGTTGAGCCACGAGGTCCAAGTCACCGAAGCACTTAACCCAACTTAGGTTCATCTCCTTAGCCATCCGGAGACCATGGAGCAAGGCTTCATACTCAGCTACATTGTTAGTGCAAGGGAACATTAAGCGGAGAACATAACAAAACTTATCACCTCGTGGGGAAGTTAATACGACTCCAGCCCCCGAGCCCTCCAATTGCCTGGATCCATCAAAATGGATAGTCCAATATGTGTGATCCGGCTTCTCCTCTGGTGCTTGCAACCCAGTTCAATCATTGATGAAATCCACAAGTGCTTGAGACTTCACCGACGTCCGAGGTACATACTTCAATCCATGCGGCCCAAGCTCTATAGCCCACTTGGCAATCCGGCCAGTCGCCTCCCGGTTCTGTATGATATCGCCCAAGGGAGCTGAACTAACTACTGTGATGGGGTGCCCTTGGAAATACTGCTTCAACTTCCGGCTTGCCATAAAAACTCCATATACCAGCTTCTGCCAATGCGGTTACCTTTGCTTAGATTCAATAAGCACCTCGCTGATATAGTAAACCGGCCGCTGAACCGGATATTCCTTGCCCGCCTCCTTGCGTTCTACCACAATAGCCACGCTAACTGCACGAGCATTGGCCGCTACATATAGTAATAACAGCTCTTTGTCGACTGGAGCTGCAAGAACGGGCGGATTGGCTAACTGCCGCTTCAAGTCCTCCAACGCTTCATCAGCAGCCGGACTCCAGATGAATTGATCTGTCTTTCTCAGCATCTGGTATAAAGGGATAGCCTTCTCACCGAGGCGGCTGATAAACCGGCTCAGTGCGGCGATCCGGCCCGCCAAACGCTAAACATCGTTGATACACTTCGGTTTAGCCAGGGAGGTGATAGCCGTAATCTTCTCCGGATTAGCCTCGATTCCTCTGTTGGACACAAGAAAACCCAGTAACTTGCCTGCCGGAACACCAAAAACACACTTGGCCGGGTTAAGCATCATCTTGTAAACTCGCAAGTTGTCAAAGGTTTCCTTCAAATCATCCACTAGCGTCTCCTTCTGCCTTGACTTGACTACAATATCATCCACATAAGCATGCACATTACGGCCGATCTGTTTATGCAAGAAGTTCTATACACACCGTTGATAAGTGGCTTGGGCGCTCTTGAGCCCAAAGGGCATAGATACATAGCAGAAGGCTCCAAAGGGAGTAATAAACGCCGTCTTCTCCTGGTCCTTAACCGCCATTTTGATCTAATGATACCCTGAGTATGCATCCAAAAAACTCAAACTCTCACAACCCGCCGTGGCATCAATGATCTGGTCAATGCGGGGAAGGGCAAAAGGATCCGCTGGACAAGCCTTGTTAAGATCCGTGTAATCCACACACATACGCCAAGTGCTGTTTTTCTTAAGAACCAGCACCGGATTAGCAAGCCACTCTGGATGGAACACTTCAATGATAAAGCCAGCCACTAAGAGTCTGGCCACTTCCTCTCCAATAGCTTTGCGCCTTTCCTCGTTAAACCGGCGGAGAAATTGCTTTATTGGTTTATACTTAGGATCCACATTAAGAGTGTTCTCAGCGAGTTCCCTCGGTACACCTGGCATGTCAGAAGGCTTCCATGCAAAAATGTCCCGATTCTCACGGATGAACTCGATGAGCGCGCTTTCCTATTTAGGGTCCAAGTTGGCACTGACAGTGAACTGCTTGGACGAATCGTCGGGCACGAAGTCAACAAGCTTGGTCTCAGCTGCCGATTTGAACTTCAGATCTGAATCATGCTCTGTAGTGGGCTTCTTCAAAGGGGTCATGTCCGCCGGATCAACATTGTCCCTATAATATTTCAACTCCTCCGTGGCACAAACCGATTCTGCATAGGCCGCATCACCTTCCTAACATTCCAAAGCAATCTTGCGGCTCCCATGAACCGTTATTGTCCCTTTGTAACCCGGCATCTTGAGCTGCAAATAGATATAACAAGACCGTGCCATGAATTTGGCATAAGCCGGCCGCCCAAACAAGGCGTGATATGGGCTCCGGATTTTCACCACCTCAAAGGTTAGTGTCTCGGATCGAGAATCATGCTCGTCCCCAAAAGCCACCTCCAGAGCTATCTTACCAACAGGATATGCTGATTTGCCAGGCACCACACCATGGAACACCGTATTAGACGGTCTGAGATCTTTGTCTGTTAGCCCCATGCGGCGGAATGTCTCATAGTACAGGATGTTAATACTGCTCCCTCCATCCATGAGTACCTTGGTGAACTTATAACCTCCCACCTAAGGGTCTACCACTAATGCCAACTGGCCCGGATTATCAATCCGGGGGGGGTGATCCTCCCTGCTCCACACGATAGGCTGCTCCGACCAGCGTAAGTAACGTGGCACAGCCGGTTCAACAGAGTTCACCGCTCGCTTGTGAAGCTTCCGGTCGCGCTTATCCAAGCTAGTTGTGAAAACGTGATACTGTCCGCTGTTCAACTGTTTTGGCTAGCTCTGATAACCTGACTGCTGCTGCTGCTGCTGTTGGTTGTAACCCCCTTGACCGCTCTGATTATTCTGGTTATTATTGCCGCCCTGATTGAAACCTGAACCGGAAGCTCCATCGTGACCCGGCCCATGGAAACCGGATCTTGAACCGCCACCTGACCCACGGTCATACCGGAAGGCATTAGAGTTTTTAAACTCCTGCATAATGTAACAATCCTTCCAAAGGTGGTTAGCCGGCGCCTCCTTCGTCCCGTGTTTTGGGCAAGGCTGATTCAACAAATAGTTCAAGCGATCCGGGTTAGGATTTGGAGCCCCATTACGATTCGCCGCTTTACCTCTGCGCCCTTGTCCTGCGCATTAGTGTTAGCCACAAAGTCCATGCTGCCATCCGCCTTACGTTTACCTCCATTTCCGTGGCCCGCCGGTTTATACTGATGCCCCTTGGAGTTGCTATTCTTCTTTCCCTTCCCTGCTTCATCGTCGTCAGTCTCGGGATCCTTGGTACTATCAGAATCAGCATACTTCACCAAAGCGGCCATGAGAGTCCCCATGTCATTACAGAACCGCTTCATACGCCCCAATTTCAACTTTAAAGGCATAAACCGGCAGTTGCCCTCCAGGGTTAGGATCGCAGAGTCAGCATTAATCCTGTCAGACGAGTGTAAAACTTCCGAAACGCGGCGTACCCAATGGGTTGTTGACTCTCCGTCCTCCTGAACACAAGCCGCCAGGTCTACTATGGACTTGGGCTGCTTACATGTATCTTTGAAATTCTGGATAAACCAGGCCCGCAACTGGGCCCATGAACTGATAGAATTAGGCGGCATGCTCTTCAACCAAGTACGGGCCGTGCCTTCAAGCATCATGGTGAAGTACTTTGCACACGCGGTCTCATCCACATCCAGCATCTCCATGGCCATCTCATAACTCTCTACCCACGCTTCTGGAGATAAATCAGCGGTGTAATTCGGCACCTTGTGCGGACCCTTGAAATCTTTGGGCAGGCGTACATTGCGTAAAGCGGGGACTAAACAGGGCACTCCCAAAGCAGATGCGACCCCTGGCCCGGTAGAGGTGGTAGGACGAACCGGTGTAAGCTGATCCGCCTCGTTCTATGCTGCTAACTCGGCCTCCCTTCGTGCCCGGGCCCGGTCCACTACATCCTGAGCATCACAAACACCACCTGCTGGGTTATTGCCATGGGCCGCTTCACGGCCCCGTGCATTGCTTGATATGGCCGGTTCATCCAGGCACCTACTATAGCTCCGGCTCGGGCGAGGTGTGGAATGAATCCGATCGCGGCTGTATGAATATGCCTCCTGTTGAATCAAAGCGGTTCGGAGAAGCTCCTTAACCCGGCGCGTCTCTATTGCTTGTGGAGAATCTCCTTTGACTGGGATAGCTTCTAATCGCGCAGCAGCTGCGACAAGATTGTCCATAGGGTTAGAATAATGACCCGGAGGTGTCTGGACCGGCGGAGGAATCACAATGTTCTGTCGAGGAGGTTCCATCAGGCGGGGTTGGACTGTCGCTCCTGGCCCTGGTGCCTCGATCCGGTTTACCTCCTGGTGCCCCGGCGGATTACTGGTTCCGGCTCCCGGAGTGTGAAAGAGATTTCGAGGGTCGAACCCTAACGGCAGGCGCGATCTGTGCTTCCGCTCCAAGACCTCCTGTGATGCGTTCTGGTCGAGCATGAGCTTATAGGCCTGGGCGTCCAAAGCGGCTCGCTCTGCGGCCATCCTGTCTTTCTCTGCTGCCAGGTCGGCTTTGGCCTGCATGATCTGCTCTCTCACCTTGGCAATCTCTGCATCATGGGCCTCCTGATCCACCGGATTGGCCTCTGCCATAGGTGCAGCTAGTGCGTCAAACAGGTCGGACAGAACTTGAACCGGTGGGCGCATAATGATTCGGTCTCTCCGGTTGAGGACTCGTCGCCGGAATAGACGATGGTCTCACCGCCGTATCCTGACTCGTCCTCATGCTCTCCTCCGTGGATAACTCCAACGAAGGCACGCTTCACGGCCGGTTCAACCTGGGTAGATCTCGGACGCTGAGCCGTCTTGACGAGGTCGGTGCAGATGTCCGGCTCAGGCCCAGGCTCACCGATCTTGCCGATGAAAACGTGTATGCCACCAAAGGGGACCCGGTATCCGCACTCGATCGAGTTGGCTTCGGGACCCCATCTTGAATCGTCGATGTAGAGCTTGTCACGACGACTCTTGGTCATCCGGCCCACAGCATAGCCTTCGAGTCCTTTGAGCTTTCCCTCCAAGATCATCAAACCGTCGTGCGATAGCCCCACGGTGGGCGCCAACTGTCGTGGATTTGTCACGGCAGATGTCCTAGTGAAAGGACTTAGTCGTGGAGCCATCGCTACGGGTTAACTTGAAGGGGTTAAAGCGGACACAAAGACACGAGGGTTTATACTAGTTCGGCCCCTTCGATGAAGGTAAAAGCCTACGTCTAGTTGTGATGGAATTGATGTGGTCTCGATGGCTAGGGAGCAAACAAGCTTCGCCTAGGCTCAAGTTGTTCTTGTCTGTCCTTGAACCGCCGCCGGGTCGTCCCGTTATATACACGGGTGACGCCCGTCGGTCCATAGAGTCCCAACCGGTTCATACTCGTATCCCGGTTGGTATCTCTCTATTCCTAACTTACAATACAAGTTTACATATCAAGCCGGTTTACGGCTACAAGTTCTAAACCGACTGTAGGCCTTGGGCCTTCATCTGCTTATACTACTACTGAAGTTAACCCGGCCCAGGTAGGCCGGTTCACGCCCGGTGGTAATATCCCCAACACTTTCCCTTATTGAACTTGGTGGTTTTATTGACCATCAACACTTGATGTTCTTTCTTGATTTCTACCTCTGCCGACTTCAGCATTGAAAATAATTCAGGAATAGTTTTCACCATCCCCTGCATATTGTAGTTCATCACAAAGCTCTTGTAGCTTGGTGGGAGAAACTGAAGGATTCTTTCAATGACCGCCTCGTCCGGGAGGTTAATGTCCAGCTGGGACAGGCGGTTGTGCAACCCAGACATTTTGAGTATGTGCTCACTGACAGAACTATTTTCCTCCATCTTACAACTATAGAACTTGTCGGAGACTTCATATCTCTTGACCCGGGCATGAGCTTGGAAACCCATTTTCAGCTCCTCGAACATCTCATATGCTCCGTGTTGCTCAAAATGCTTTCGGAGCCCCGGTTCTAGGCTGTAAAGCATGCCGCACTGAACGAGGGAGTAATCATCAGCACGTGACTGCCAAGCGTTCATAACGTCTTGGTTCTCTGGGATGGGTGCTTCACCTAGTGGTCCATCTAGGACATATGCTTTCTTGGCAGCTATGAGGATGATCCTCAGGTTCTGGACCCAGTCCGTATAGTTGCTGCCATCATCTTTCAGCTTGGTTTTCTCTAGGAACGCGTTGAAGTTCATGTTGACATGAGCGTTGGCCATTTGATCTACAAGACATATTTGCAAAGGTTTTAGACTAAGTTCATGATAATTAAGTTCATCTAATCAAATTATTTCAATGAACTCCCACTTAGATTAAACATCCCTCTAGTCATCTAAGTGTTACACGATCCGAGTCGACTAGGCCGTGTCCGATCATCACGTGAGACGGACTAGTCATCATCGGTGAACATCTCCATGTTGATCGTATCTTCCATACGACTCATGTTCGACCTTTCGGTCTTTGTGTTCCGAGGCCATGTCTGTACATGCTAGGCTCGTCAAGTTAACCCTAAGTGTTTTTGCATGTGTAAAACTGTCTTACACCCGTTGTATGTGAACGTAAGAATCTGTCACACCCGATCATCACGTGGTGCTTCGAAACGACGAACTTTAGCAATGGCGCACAGTTAGGGGAGAACACTTTCTTGAAATTGTTATAAGGGATCATCTTATTTACTACCGTTGTTCTAAGTAAACAAGATGCATAAACATAATAAACACCACATGCAATTATATAGTAGTGACATGATATGGCCAATATCATATAGCTCCTTTGATCTCCATCTTCGGGGCTCCATGATCATCTTCGTCACCGGCATGACACCATGATCTCCATCATCATGATCTCCATCATCGTGTCTTCATGAAGTTGTCACGCCAACGACTACTTCTACTTCTATGGCTAACGCGTTTAGCAATAAAGTAAAGTAATTTACATGGCGTTCTTCAATGACACGCAGGTCATACAAAAAATAAAGACAACTCCTATGGCTCCTGCCGGTTGTCATACTCATCGACATGCAAGTCGTGATTCCTATTACAAGAACATGATCTCATACATCACAATATATCATTCATCATTCATCACAACTTTTGGCCATATCACATCACAAGGCAATTGCTGCAAAAACAAGTTAGACGTCCTCTAATTGTTGTTGCATCTTTTACGTGGCTGCAATAGGGTTCTAGCAAGAACGTTTTCTTACCTACGAAAAAGCCACAACGTGATTTGTCAACTTCTATTTACCCTTCATAAGGACCCTTTTCGTCGAATCCGCTCCAACTAAAGTGGGAGAGACAGACACCCGCTAGCCACCTTATGCAACTAGTGCATGTCAGTCGGTGGAACCTGTCTCACGTAAGCGTACATGTAAGGTCGGTCCGGGCCGCTTCATCCCACAATGCCGCTGAAGCAAGATAAGACTAGTAGCGGCAAGAAAGTTGACAACATCTACGCCCACAACAAATTTGTGTTCTACTCGTGCAATAGAGAACTACGCATAGACCTAGCTCATGATGCCACTATTGGGGAACGTTGCAGAAAATTAAAAATTTTCCTACGGTTTCACCAAGATCCATCTATGAGTTCATCTAAGCAACGAGTGATAGGAGTGCATCTACATACCCTTGTAGATTGCGAGCGAAAGCGTTCAAGAGAACGGGGATGATGGAGTCGTACTCGCCGTGATCCAAATCACCGATGACCAAGTGCTGAACGGACAGCACCTCCATGTTCAACACACGTACGGAGCGGATGACGTCTCCTCCTTCTTGATCCAGCAAGGGGGAAGGAGAGGTTGAGGAAGAAGGCTCCAGCAGCAGCACGACAGCGTGGTGGTGGTGGAGAAGCAGTACTCCGGCAGGGCTTCGCCAAGCTCTTTAACGGAGGAGGAGAGGTGTTGGGGAGGGGAGGGGCTGCGCCTTGGATGTGGTGTGCAGCCCTCCCCTCGCCCCTCTATTTATAGGGTAAGGGGGAAGGGGGCCAGCCCCCTCTAGATGAGATCTAGAGGGGGGGCGGCGGCCAAGGGAGGGGGCTTGCCCCCCAAGCAAGGGGGGCGCCCCCACTAGGGTTCCCCCCCCCCCAACCCTAGGCGCATGGGCCCAAGGGGGGCGCCCAGCCCTCCAGGGGCTGGTTCCCTGCCCCCTACGGCCCATGAGGCCCTCCGAGAGAGGTGGCCCCTCCCGGTGGACCCCCGGAACCCCTCCGGTGGCCCCGGTACAGTACCGATATGCCCCCGAAACTTTCCGGTGACCGTATGGCAACTTCCCATATATAAATCTTCACCTCCGGACTATTCCGGAACTCCTCGTGACGTCCGGGATCTCATATGGGACACCGAACAACATTCGGTAATCACATACAAGTCTTCCTAATAACCCTAGCGTCACCGAACCTTAAGTGTGTAGACCCTACGGGTTCGGGAATCATGCAGACATGACCGAGACAGCTCTCCGGCCAATAACCAACAGCGGGATCTAGATACCCATGTTGGCTCCCACATGTTCCACGATGATTTCATCAGATGAACCACGATGTCGAGGATTCAATCAACCCCGTATACAATTCCCTTTGTCAATCGGTACGTTACTTGCCCGAGACTCGATCGTCGGTATCCCAATACCTCGTTCAGTCTCGTTACCGGCAAGTCACTTTACTCGTACCGTAATGCATGATCCCGTGACCAAACACTTGGTCACTTTGAGCTCATTATGATGATGCATTACCGAGTGGGCCCAGAGATACCTCTCCGTCATACGGAGTGACAAATCCCAGTCTCGATCCGTGTCAACCCAACAGACACTTTCGGAGATACCTGTAGTGCACCTTTATAGTCACCCAGTTACGTTGTGACGTTTGGTACACCCAAAGCACTCCTACGGTATCCGGGAGTTACACGATCTCATGGTCTAAGGAAAAGATACTTGACATTGGAAAAGCTCTAGCAAACGAACTACACGATCTTGTGCTATGCTTAGGATTGGGTCTAGTCCATCACATCATTCTCCTAATGATGTGATCCCGTTATCAACGACATCTAATGTCCATAGTCAGGAAACCATGACTATCTGTTGATCAACGAGCTAGTCAACTAGAGGCTTACTAGGGACATATTATGGTCTATGTATTCACACGTGTATTACGATTTCCGGATAATATAGTTATAGCATGAATAAAGACAATTATCATGAACAAGGAAATATAATAATAATCCTTTTATTATTGCCTCTAGGGCATATTTCCAACACTGGAAACGGCCCAACGGAATAACGGGTCGTTAATGGGTATAAAGTGATACACTGTTCATTACGGGCCAGTTTCACCACGGGCCATTAATGGGTATAAAGTGATACACTGTTCATTACGGGCCAGTTTCACCACAGGTCGTTAATGGGCCAAGAGTTACAAAGGGCCTCATATGGGCCGAAAGACGTCATGGGCATGGGCCAGAAGTTAAAACGGGCTGGAATCATATTGGAAGGCCCAGATGACGCTACTGGGCCTAATTCGGATAGGTCATAACGGGCCCTGGGTTAGCGGGCTGTAAAAGGGCTATATGCGAACAGGCCGTTAACAGGCTTTCCATGGGTCGGCCTGCCACTTTTTGACCAAGTCAAACGGGCCGGCCTTTTCACAGGAATGGGCCTCTGTTGGGCCGTGCCACGTGTCGACGTATCATAGGCGCCTTTTGTCCAATGAGTGGATGACATCTGTCCCAACGGTGAGCCGACAGATGTTTCCTCCAGCCAATGATGATTTTACACGTGGAAAATCCCCATTGGCCGGGGCTGTTAACGGGTTATCGGATCCAAAACCGGACCCGATAGCTTAACGGTGTTCCGTTACGGTGGATGCCATGTGTCGGTCACCCTTGAAGACAGCACTTCTCTGACGCGCGATTTATCGTCATGGAAGTGGACACTTCCGTGATGATAATTTTGGTAATGTCATGGAACACTTCTACGACAGCACATGTATGACTATCTTGATGCTGTCATAAAATCGTCATGGATGTACATGCATGACAGAAAACGTGACCTACTGTGACAAACACGTATCATCACGAAAGTGTATTTTTTTGTAGTGAAGTGCTCCAGCATGCCCAGCATCATCATCTATGCCCAGGTCAAAGGTTGGTGCATCGTAGTAACCGTCACCATGATAGTTGTAAGAATTTGATCTGCGTATGGGTTGAAGGCCAGGTGCATCTTCTTGTGGCACAATCACAGGTGCATCGTTCACTGACCTGGTTCGCAGTAATGTTGTGGTTGGTGGCCTTGGAGGCTTGCACCTGCTTACAATGTTGAACACCTCCTCTTGTGTTAATGTGTTCTGAAAATCAGCTCTTGGTGATGCAGACTTGCTTGGATGCTCTGTGATAGCTCTTGGAGACGGCAGTTTGACAGATTGACAACCTCCTTCCATGTTTGGCATTGAAGAATCTCTATGAATTGTCACCTTGGGGCTTGCTGTTGCAGTTCAGTCTTCCTGAGCAACTCTGCTAGTTTTGGCTGTGACCACTTCAGTTGGTCACTGGTATCTGCAGCTGGCACCTTTGCAGCCTGAGTTGGCACCAAACTAGCAGAACTTGGCAGTCCTGCATCGATGGCTGTGGCACGTTGTTCTGTCTCGTGTCTGAAACCCACACCTTTTCTACCTTGTTCTTCCTTTGTGCCCTTGGCAAACTTGACAATCTTTTGTTGCTTAGCTGGTTTAGGTGGGGCTGTTGATAGAGGAATCTTCCCCTTGATCTGTTGAACTCTTGTGATGGTTGTAGGCTCAACGGGAATTGCTGACACATCTTGAGTGGTGGTTGGCTCTCTGATCACTACAGTTTCGCCACAGCTTCCTTGTCCACATTTATTTATGCATCTGCCCTCGGCATCTATTGCTTGGTTTGAGGCAACTTCAGATTCTTCTTCATTGTAACTCAATTGCTCTTCTGGACCACACACTACAAGAAATATGTCAACTTGTGACCTTGACTATTGGTCACTGAAAGGTCATTATTTTTCATTTGCGACCTTTTTGTGACCAAAAACAGAAGGTCAAAAGCTGGCGGTCGTAAACTGAAATTAACGACCTTCTTTGTGAGAAGGTCGTAGACGTTTACGACCAAAATAGAAGGTCGTTGAACCCATGACCTTTTGTTTTGGTCATCGGTTGTCTGCCCAGGCCACGTCGGATCCAACGTGGCAATCTGACGTGGCAAAACTACGACCAATTGAAAAGGTCACTAACAAGAATCAGCCCGGTCCGATTAGGTGTGTATATGGGCCAAGCCCATTAAATCAGCCCATTTATTATATTTTTTCCTGCCAGTTTTTGTTAGCTATCTGGGCCTGGGCCAACAATTCGGCCTCTTATTTATTTCTGGGTCGTGGCCTTTTAACATTGTTTGGGCCATTATATTTTGAAGCTGGTCCCACCAATCAGATGGGTCCCACTTGTCATCACTTCACACATTGGGCCCACTTGGCAGAAATTTCAAAACTGCTCAGATTATTTTTCATAAGTGGGTCCCACGAGTCAGGTTTCCTTCCATTCCACACATTTTCAAATCACATACATAGTCAATATTTCAGACGGAACAATACAAATGTAGTTCACCAAATACAACTAAGTCTACTACAATCTGTACATAGTGTATTACAACCCAAATATGCCTACTGTTACAATATTACAATATTTACAATCTATACGGCTCTTTCCTGAGTAGGGCTATACAGCTTCAAACTTCAAATTTCGTACACCTGGAGCTCCTGTAAAAGAGTGAACACATAGGCTACCAGCATTAGATTCGCTATTATTCTTGGAGTTGATTTGCAAACCTCTAGGTTTAGTGTACAGACTAACAAAAAAATATATTGAAAGAGATCTCATAGAAATGTAGATTTATGGGCCAAATATATGATAAAGCAACAGATTCAGCCACCTTCAAAGACCTAGATGTTTGTGATGCATCTTCACAAAACCACAAGAACACTAGATATAGTATAATATGATTCCAGGAGTATAATGCTAACCATAAGAGCATCAATCAGCAACAGGTATATAGCTAGCAAACTATCTACTAGACATCATCGACACTTGAACCATAACATGTCCAGCAAGGAAACAAAAAATGGGACAAGTACTAATTCTGGATAACATGTGCAGGAAGGCCATCCAATGGTTTCAGACACATCCTAATAAACCAGCGACACTCTAATACTACTAATTACCAGCAGCAAATAAAATAGCCACATGAGGCACCAACACTTGATCATTGACACAACAGTCGGCAAGGACTCAACCACGGCACAAAAAGCATCGAAATCCTAACCAACCCATGAAATAGAGCATGGTTGTAGCATAGCAAAGGGAGGAGCTCACAATGATGGTTTGTGTAGCCGATGTCGAACAACCTCCGTTCGTCGCTTGCAAGCACCATGCACCTTGGTGCCTTGCATACTACCTCCTTTGAGTCTGCGAGAGAAATAACAAGGTGAAGGTTAGTACACATCAAGGATGCTGTTGTTCTGGGTCAAGCTAAGTCAAGGGCATAAGAGATTTTAGTCAACAAAAATTAAGATGTGAACATCTTGCACAAACTATCATCATTTATAAAAAAATACAAAACAAATATGCAAATAGCTGACAATGGTTGAGTGCTCATACTTATATTACATTGCTTTAACTCAATTGCTAAGCTAGGAAACAAAAAATCCCACTCCATGATGTTATCTCATCGCTCGTGATTCGGGGGCAGCAAGGGTATGAGTAATGGATGCGCTACAGGAAAGAGCTGAGTGGGATTAGTACCTGGAGCTTGCAATTGATGGAGTCATGGTCGTCCTGCTGCTGTTGTATCCCCATGGAACCCTTGTGCTACACAAGAAGGACAGACGATTGATCAGCTGAAATCAAAATCAACAGTTGTTGCTGCACAAGAGCCTATAAAGCTCAACAATGTAAAAGACATGTTTGTTATGTCTTAGACAGAAAAGAAACATGTGATGTTTTGTCCATCAAGATCAAAATAAACAAAATTAAGCAGTGCAGGTAAACATCATCATTAGTGTATAATTGCCAATATAAACAAGCCATGTAGAAATGCCAAGTTACAGAAACTGCATCACAAATATGATTTGCCTCTGGTGTTTGCCATACAACAACAGTAGTAGTACAAAGATGTTTGACTGTACATGTGAATAGAGATATGATAATAGCAGATATAGATAATTTGAGGGAACCACAAGTAGTAGATATGACAATAACACTAGTATAGATTATAGTAGTAAGCATGCAAGGAAACAAAACATGGGACTAATATAACAAAACAACCAGGATAACAATAAGCTACTACAGGTGCAGGTTTAGGAAGCAAGAAACACTACAAGTGTAGGTTTAGGAAGCAAGAAACAGAGTGAAATGGCGGTGAGTGTGGAGACTTTATTTTGCTGAACTTTTGGTTATCTTATACTCCTACAGGATGCAGGCAATGGGGTCGTCAGTCTATGGATTTTCCTCCAATTTGACCCTCTTCCCCAGGGATCAGAAAGATTTCATTTCGAGGTTTTTCAATCTGCTGCACCAACTGTATCTATCTAATCAATAGGACAAAGTCAATGCTAAAAAAAGGCAGTTGAATGTTTTCCCAGAATTCCAAACTGGTGACTTTTGGCACAACGACTAAGCTCTGTAGAACCAAGAGATGCTCAAGATTGATGAGGAGAAACAAAATTTGGAAGCAGTAACCCTCTACAAGGTAATAATCCGCTACCACAACTTCAGGTACACACACTTTCAGCTAGACTAGTCAACAGCGGATTTTCAGCTCATGTTCCAAAATTCTGCTAGTCGGTAAGGCCGTCATACGCTCATGCGCACGGTCAACAGAAGACAAACATATCCTTGTCGGAAGAAATCAGCCTCGGTGTAGACAACATTCCGACGATCTGCTCCAGCTGCAACAGAAAACGTCAGCCCATGTTAACTTGTTTGCTAGGCGCTCGAATACAATCAAAACTGATTTTAACAAAACACTACAGAAGAAATCTAATGTACTACTATATATGAACCGGCTATCAACTATCACGATCCAACATGCTTTTTTACAACCTGGTGCAGACTGTAACTTTGATGCACCATGAACTTTGTGGCTGAAGTGTTGTACATGGAACCAAACTTCTACAAGAAACGGTCGTCTCACCTTAAGGAGGTTTAGACGAGAAAAAAACACATTACACCTGGGATTTGCTGATTCACCGAGCATATTTACAAGCTGAAAGAAAAGAAAACCCCAGGGTCAAGACAGATAAATCTTTTAGAACTTCGATAGCATAGCTTCAGACATAGTACATATTGCACGGTCACAATCTAGTCAATACATACCTCTGGATAGAAATATTTTCTCCCTGGCAATGAGTAGACGACCAAATGATGTCCTCCCCTGATCTGCATATTTAAAAAGCACGAGTTTAAACATTACACAAAGGAACACTTAGGTGCATGCTCATGAACGGCAGCAAGAGCACACATCATAAAAAGTACTCAAGGGAGGTACTCAAGGGAGGGCCTTTTAGATGCTATGACCTTGTATCCGTGGAAGAAGTGAGATCTCTCACTATAAAGCAAGATCTTCTTCTGGCCCTCAAAGAACCAGAGCCTTGCACGAGATATATCCTGCTGTGACGTCGCCCTAATGTACGAGCACATATAGACAGTTAATATACACAAAAAAACATATTCTCGATAAAAATGAAGACTGAGAGCATACCCTTTTAGGTGAACTAATAATATAAGCTAGTAAGCTACAAGAATAAGGAAGGTCCACTTACTCCCCAATTCTACAGAAAGACGCATCCTAAGATTTTAGAAAACTGCTTAGCCTAATGTATTCAAAATAGGAACTGGCGAATAGCAGCACTCCGCCCTGCATATTTGCAACAAGCAATTAGAGAAATATTGCACATGATATTTCCAATCTACTAACATAAAATTTTCCTTCAACATGGTGCCATTTCCAGACAAGTATGGCACATCCACCGACAAGATTTACTGCAAAATGCACAACATTCTGGTACACCTTCGATATACTGTTGTAAAATTTTCCTGGGCGACAATAACATTAAGTATGTACATCCCACTGCTACAAAATGGTATGTTTGTTTATATCCCTCGAAAATGCTATGTGCTGTTAGATGCAGACATAGTTTCTTGAATTCTTACCCCCCTTTAGTCAACTATCAAGGCCCAACTCCTACAGGTTGACATTTAGGAGGCCAATCACAGCCAAGTTATTAGCTAGTACAAAGCAACAAGAAAAACTAACAAGAAATCGCAGAAACACCATGATATCCGTGCAGTTACACAGTCCACACCTTGAACAGCACAAATCTACAACCTAGGTACACGCAGAGAAGAACAGTCTAAACTAAACATGAAACTGAGCACGATCTCAATCACTACATCCATATAGGCTCCTCCACCTAAGCAGATCGAGAATGGCAGGAGGAAGTAGGGAAGGCGATCGAACTCACCCTGTTCTGGTCAACAACGTCGACGATGACGACAAGGCGGCCGTAGTCCTTGCCATAGTTCACCAGGGCGACCCGCCCGATCTCCACGAACCTCTTGAACAGCTGCACGAGCACAAAAACATGGCACCCATCGTCATCAACCAAGACCACCAGGGAGAAGGCGAGAGAAAAAGCCTGACAGCGAGTGAGATTTCCTAGGTCTTCCTACCATTTTGCGGCTGCGCACCATCCAGGGGCCCGCGAAACCCTAGCCACGGGGAGGGCTGCGGGTGAGCGTTTGAGGCCGCGAGAGGCAAATCCCGCCGAGGGGAAGCCCCAGCGGAGCGAGACGAGCTCGTGTTGTGTCGCGCGGTGGCGTGAGTCGCCGAAGATCGCCAGAATCGTCTGGCATCTCTGGCGGCGCAGATGTGTCCCGGGAGAGAGAGGGGTCGCTAGAGAGGGCTCTACTTGAGGTGGGAGGTAAGCTCGGAGGAGAGGAGGTGGGGGATCCGCTTGAGGTGGGAGATACGGAGGTGCGGTTTGGGAGGGATGGCGGGTGGGTGGCGGCGGCGATGTGGGAGATGAGGGGAGATGGGAGACGATGGGGGGATCTGAGCTAGGTTTGGGCTGCGGGAATCTCTTTTTCTTTTGTTTTCTTTTTTTCTGTAGATAGATGGATGGATGGATGTGGGATGGAGAGATTGATGGATGGGTGGATGGATTGGCGCCATGTCATCGATCCGTGGGAAGAGTCCTGATTGGTTCAGAAAATCAGTTATTTTAAATAGTTTCCAAGTGTTAAAGATAGAGCTATTTTATGAAGCAGTTATCAACAATATTTTGCAAAAGGGCATCACACAAATTTTCACTCAAGTTAGACCACATTTTATGGATGAGCGCCAATTTGTATGCATTTCTAATCTTTCTAGCTATTTTTAATCATTTTTCAAGTGCCCAAATGAGTTTTTTTGTGAAGGACCTACCATATATTTGTTTCAAAATTAAAACAAATAAACTTTATAAAATATTAGACCATATATAATGTACAATTGACCAAATGATTGGGTGTCAAAAGTTTTGATCCACCTCTCGTGAAAAAGACAAAATACCGCCGATTCAGTTGGAAGTGTGTCAAATTTGAACTGCAGCTACCTCATATTTGCTCTTTATTTTTTCAAAAATCATTTTTAGGTTCAAAAGTATTTATTTAATCAAAGAAACACTAAAAAACTTCCAAAATTCAACCACTAGCTATGAACAGTCATGCCCGCCGTTTTGACCGCATTTTGAAACGGGCATAAAAAATTCAAAAAAATCAAAAAATTAGAAAACCTTCGCACTATGTCATTATATGTGGCCAAGTTACTAGGAAAAATAATAAACTTGTAGTACGGAAATTATTTTAAAAAAGTGTTCTCAGAAATGAGCTATCATGTGTGAAGATTCATGACTTTCAAGCCAAATGATCAATCTTATGGCCACATTCATGGCATAGTTTGTTCAAATGATCTCATATTGTGCACAAGGGTGCATCTTGGAATTCCAAACAATGTTGCCTAAGGGAGTTTTCATTTTCTTTGCACGGAAAATTCATTTTCCCTATTCCGAGTGCCCGAAATGAGTTTTTTTGTGAAGGACCTGCCATATATTTGTTTCAAAATTGAACCAAATCAATTTTATAAAATACTAGGCCATATTTAATGCAGAACTAACAAAATGGTTGGGTGTCAAAAGTTTTTGATCCACCTCTGGTGAAAAAGACAAATTCCCGCTGATTCAATAGGAAGCGGGTCAAATTTGAACTGCAGCTGCCTTATAGTTTACTCTTTATTTTTTCCAAAAATCATTTCTAGGTACATAAGTATCTATTTAATCAGAGAAACATCAAGAGTTTTCCAAGATTCAACCACTAGCTAGGAACTGTCAAGCCCGTCGTTTTGACCGCATTTTGAAACGGGCATAAAAAATTCAACAAAAAACAAAAAATTGGAAAACCTTCGCATTGTGTCATTATATGTGACCAAGTTTCCAAAAAAATAATAAACTTGTAATAAGGCAATTATTTTAAAAAAAGTGTTCTCAGAAATGAGCTATCATGCGTGAAGATTCAGGGCTTTCAAGCCAAATGATCAATCTTATGGCCACATTCATGGCATAGTTTGTTCAAATGATCTCATATTGTGCACAAGGGTGCATCTTGGAATTCCAAACAATGTTGCCTAAGGGAGTTTTCATTTTCTTTGCACGGAAAATTCATTTTCCATTTTCCGAGTGCCCGAAATGAGTTTTTTTTTGTGAAGGACCTACCATATATTTGTTGCAAAATTAGACCAAATCAATTTTCTAAAATACTAGGCCATATTTAATGCACAATTGACAAAATGGTTGGGTGTCAAAAGTTTTGATCCACCTCTGGTGAAAAAGACAAATTCCCGCAGATTCAGCATGAAGCGGGTCAAATTTGAATTGCAGCTGCCTCATAGTTTGCTCTTTATTTTTTCCAAAAATCATTTCTAGGTACATAAGTACCTATTTAATCATAAATACATGGTTTGGTGGCGATACATTAAGGTTTGGACGGTGGCCGAGGGCCCCAACTCTAGAGCGCGTAAACTCGCATGCCCGCCGCGTGGTCACTGCGTGACCGTGGTGTTGCCATGTGTTCTGGGTGGCCTAGGAATGTCTAGTGGGTTGGGCACTTCCCAGATAGGTGCTAGGAATAAAATCACAACATAAGGTTCTCACGAGGAGACCGATCGATGCTCAAACATGAATAAGCAGCCAAGTGTTTGATTAGCGGTACGGGAAATGCACATGGCTAATGGGCATGAGTTTTGGCAGAGGATGATCAGTTACTAAGAAGACCATCTTCACAATTTTCAGCTCAAATGGAGGAACCTAGGTGGTACTTGCTTTACAAAGTACCACACTGGACATAAATACGAATGTTGAAGCTGGGCTCAAAATAATGAATGGATTGAGTTGGCATTTGGTGGAGGATGGTTATTTGGGCATAGGAAAGCACCGTAGAAAATGGATACCATTTGGACATGCCAAAGTGGTACTTCCTTCACAAAGTGTTTTTTTGAACATAATAGGAAAATGAATATTTTTGAATTAATTTTGAACTAGGCAAGGAAGGTTTTTTACATATTTGATGAAGATATGACCCAAAGAATTTATGAGATTTTTTTGGAAATTTTGGGAATGACAGAAATATAGGTTGCTTCACAACCTAGGGCAAGAACTGCCACATGGACATGACACATAGGCAAAACTGATGAGGTGGCGCCTAGTCATAGCAACCCATCACAACTTACAAGGTCATGATCATCTAGAAATTAGGCAGCGGACCAGTGCTATCTGCTTTATGACCATTTTGTGTAAGGAAATTATGACCTTTCTAACCAAAATGGTCGTTATAGTTTAGGGTTTGGAGCCCCCGAACAGCTTTTGACCAATTGGTCTAAAATGGTCATAGATCTATGACCAATTCTTCCAAGGTCACTGACAGAAGGTCACTAGTTGACATATTTCGTGTAGTGACATGAGGGTTTGCCACAGATGTTGCCTTGCTCTTGCTGGAGCTGATATCTGGAAGCTGATTCAAATATTCCTTGTATTTCTCCTCGAATGAACCCAATCAAGCCCCTTCCCTGCTTCCTCCATGTCAACTGGATTCTTTTCAGCCTCACTCAAGAAGAGCAGATTCTGGTCAATAGCAAAATCAATCTTGTCACACAACTCTCGCTCATGGAAGTCTGGCACAGGGAAAGTGGTTGGCAAAGCTGGCTTCATGTTGCACAGCTTGAACATGTCAATGCTCCCCTGAGACTCCACTTCATCATTTTTCTTTGACTTTGGCATTGTCTTTCCAACAAGTTTTGTCGATCAACATCTATAGTGTACTCCTGCTACTCATTGAGTTGCTGCTGCTGGCAGGGTTGGCAGAGCTGCTACTCACCCTGGTTGTGTTGCCGCCTGTATCACCAGAACCAGGGTCATTGTCATCATTATCATCAGAGCTGTCACTGCCTCCATTGGATCCCTCTTGATCATCAGGATCGGCATCCTCATCTTCTTCCTCATCATCTCCTTCCCCCTCACTGCCATCAATTGCTGCAGCTTTGTCTCCATCTCCTTCTTTGGCCTCAATTTCTTGTTCCTCCTCCTCCTCTGCCACACTATCTTCTTCCTTGCCCTCCTCCTCTCCTTTGTCCTCTTTTTCTTTGTCCTCCTCCTCCTCTTCTTCCTCCTTCCCCTCCTCCTCCTCATCTTCTTCTTTGTCCTCCTCATCATCATCATCATCATCGTCATCATCTTCTTCTTTGTCATCCTCTACTTTGTCCTCCTCCTCTTTGTCCTCCTCCTCCTCCTCATCATCATCATCTTCTTCTTCTTCTTCTTTTTCATCCTCCACTTTGTCCTCCTCCTCTTTGTCCTCCTCCTCTGATTCATCCTCATCTGTCTCCCCGTCATCTTCAACATCTTGTGGTACTTCCATTTCATCATCTTCTTCTGACTCCTCCTCATCAAACTCTTCTTCTTCTTGTATAGGTGAAACCTGCCTCTTCCTTTTTGGAGCATGGCGTGACGGAGCGGTTCCCGTTGATGTCTGTTGTACATATGGATCAATATCCGGTTCCTCATCATCAATCTTGGCAACTGCTTCAATGAAGGTGCCAACCTGTTCAGTTACTGCCTTGCACAAGTCATTGACCACTTTGGCAATCTTTGCCTTTTTCTGCATCAACACAACAAAAATTTGAGTACTTATTCAATTATAAATAGTTTAAAAAAAGAAAATGTCGATAAATGATCGAAACTCCTTTATGCAAAAGACTTACCTGCGGATTGTATGTTAGTGGTAATTTGGATGCAACAAATGCTTGAGCTTGCAAAAGACCACCAAACAGTGGTGTCTGTTCCGTGCCCCTATACTCCTCTTTAAGTTGATGTAAAAAGGAGAAAAAAGAAAAGAACAAGGTTATCAAAACAGATATTGTGTTGAACGAAAAAACAGAATGTTATAACTTGTGCAACTACAACAAAATGCTGGGCAGACTGGATTCTACATGTATGCAACTGCACAAACCAAAAAAAAAGTGCACCCCACAGGTCACCTAAAAAAAGGTTTCTGCCAACTGATGTCACACATCTGTGCAACAAGATAAGTAAAACTGTGCAACTTGAAACATATGATGTCTCATACAAAAATGAACATGTGACCACATGCCAAACTAGAGATACAAGCTGTGCAACTACAGGCATTATTGTGCCAACTGATTATAGTTTTTGTGCAACTACCAAAAAGTGTTGAAAAGCTGATCTCAAAATCGTATATGCAACTACCAAGGAATTAAAACTGGGCAGAAATGAATAGAACATAAAAATAGCCATTGTTGAAAAAAACAAAAGGGAACTCACTTGTAATTTGCCGAACACACCAGGAGAGATCGTGTCCTTCTTGATCACCTTGGCAATTAGGTTACTGTCCCATGCATTCGATCGTATCGCACAGTTGCTTACTGGGATGTCATGAACGAGCGCGTCAAGGTACATGATCTGCCGCGGAACCAAAAAAGAAAACCCAACTTCAGTTATTATGAGGGGTATTTTCAGAAACTATAACTGCACAAAAAGAAGGAAAATACATGGAAGTGCTAGTTTTCACTCACCATCAAGTGATACAAGCAGCAGCAAACAGTTTGCTTCGTCTGGTCCATGTTCCGGAAAGCTTCATTAATGTATTCTGCTACAAAAAGGCAGATGTTTGTGTTCTTGAGGTTTGGATGATCTAGCACGAGTCCATAGCACTTTGGGCTCAGCCTCAGGGCCGTGGTTGGTGCTAGGAAAGTGTTGAATGCAACCGCAAGCCAGTCCATAAAGAATGTCTCATCCGTTCTTCCCCCATATCCTTAATCATCTTGCACCATGTAGTGATCTGGGAATGAGAATCTCCACGTATGTTGAAAGTCTCTCTGAATCTCTTAGTTGAATCCTTGTCAACTTTATATCTGACTTTTTGACCCCTGTTAGGAAGATCAAATACCCTTTGAACACTGTCAGCATCGACACGGATACTTCCCCTGCCTGGGAACACCATTTCAGAGGTCTCTGGCTGGTAGGACTGCACCAGGAATTTACTGAAGTCCCCTAGAAGTGTATCTGATAAGTTCAAGAGGCCCCAAAACAACCTTGAAACTTGCTCGGACTTCTGCAGCGGGGATAGCGAGCTGTTCAACTTCGCAAACCGCCCTGGTGATGCCCTTAACCTGCCAGCTTGTGATGGTCGCTCCACATCTTCCCGGGCAGCCACCTCAACTCCTTCACCGCTGGCCTGATGATGAAAAAATAAAAATAATAAACACAGGACAGAAAACTGGACTGTGAAAAAACTAGCAATGATCACATGGATCAGTATTGCAAAAACTATATAAACATAAAATGGATCATGCCAACTAATATGATGTTTTTGTGCAACTAAGAAAGCTCATCATGGCAACTGAAGACTACTAGTGTGCAACCTGCAAGAAAACTAGGAAAACATACTAGACCTGACAACTACAAAAAGTTCCAGGGGATGTGCAATGATAAAGCATGATATTGGAAAGAAGATAACAACAACTAAAAAAGGTTTGCAAGAAACAGTTCAATAGCTCATAAACACAGACAAAAAACCACATACCTCAGCATCTGCTGCAGAAGATGAGGCAACTCCTCCACCAATTGCTTTCTGCAGAAAAATTGTGACCAGTAATGTCAACTACAAAGATGCCAACTCATGTCAACTTCTGTGAAAACTATATGTACATCAAGATGACCAGTGATGTCAACTACAAGTTGGTAATTGAGCAACTAGAACAAAAATAGTTGTGCCAACAGCTGCATAATTTCATCAGCCCCTAAAAAACCCGAGAAACATTGATATTCAAGGATTTACTTACGCTAGTAGATGATTCAGCTCGCCCTGCTGCTGCTGCACGTTTAGTCCGCTTTACAACCCGAAACCGATCAACATCCTAAGAAAATAAAAAAACATGGGCATGAGAAAAAAATTTATTATATGACCCAAAATAAGGTGAATGTGTAATCAGCATGCCCTTACCTCAACTTCATCTCCCTGCTCAACACTACGTTTTGGGCATGGCTGGCGATTAGCAGCACGCTTTGAGTTCCGGCGAAGGGACTGACTTCCAGAATCCTAATTAAGCAACCAAAAAACATGAACAAAGGACATAAGCATACATGGATAAGTTGAAAACAACTCAAATATGTAGAAAAAAATGATAAAAATACATCTCCTTCATTGCCATGAGCTTCTCCTCCTATTATAACCATTTTTTAGCCTGTGGGGGAAATATAAGAAAAGAAAACATAGTTAGAAGATGCGCAAATGAAGTAGAGAAAACATAAAAGCTTGCTTTGATCTGCAAACATCTACACATAAGCAGGACACCTAGTGCAAAAAAACTGTAAAACATGAGGACAGCCAACTACTACAGTGATGCAGCCAACTGGGCAGTCAACCTTGTGCAACTGCACAGCTTATAAGCCAACTAGTTTCACTAAGGCAAGAAATAACTAGGGAGAAAAATAGTTAACTAAAGCTAGCCAGCTGAGTATGATAATTTGTGCAACTGGGACAAACAAAAGGACTAGGACAAAAGAAATGCAAAGTAGGAAGCAGAGCAACTTTGTGCAACTCAACAGCATATAGACAACCAACCTAATACAAAATAGGAAGCAAACCTAAGCATGACAACTAGTGCAAAAAAGCAAAACATGTGGACAACCAACTAGTATATGGATGCAACCAACTATCAGGCAACTTGTGCAACTGAACGACGCGTAGACAGCCAACCTAGCACAAAACAGCAAGCAAACTAAGCAGGACAACTAGTGTCCATTGTAGAACACTTGGACAGCCAACTAGTATAGTGATATAGCCAACTCAGTAGGCAACTTGTGCAACTGAACAGCGTGTAGACAACCAACTACAAACAGTTAGGAACAGTAAGCCAACTGACCAAGACAACTAGTGCAACTGCAGAGCATATGGACAACCAACTACTATATGGATGCAACCAACTTGGGAGAATTTTGTGCAACTAATCAAAAATATCTACATATACAACAAGTTCAATCAGCCATTGCAATGCACACACCATTGCGCACATCTAACAAACAACAACATAGAACTCGACATAGAACTTGAAGAAGGACTAGGAGAAATCATGAACAAATCTCAAACCCCCTGCCTTGACAGCAACAACCCTGGACAATGAACAACCGCTCTCCATTGCCCTAAAATGGCACAACGGGCGCCCTGGACGTGCATCCCCTGCTAGCTTTCGAACACAGTAGCAAAACGAGTACCTGTGCCCTACCCAACTACACCACTCTGCCATAGATCCTGCCCACAGTTGGGGGCGTGCTACCAGATAAAAGGCTCAACTGCATCAGAGGGAGAGATGTGCTAAATTGACCATAAGTTGGAGGGATTGGAGTAGTTCGCGTCGTTCGAACCATAGGAAGAGGAAGCATCCCTCTCACATTTCGATCCGCGACCCAGCGAGACGGAGAGAGGAAGAACAAGCAAGGAGAAGCAGAGCATACTTTCGACGCCGACGAGCACCAACGATTCCCTCCGCGGAGAGCCACCCTCGAGCCCCCCCCCCCCCGACTTGAGGACTCCGCCGCGCATCCCCCGTATTGCAACCCGTTCGGCTAAGAGGCTGGCGAGGACAAAGACGAGGGCGAGGGGATGGAATGGGGAGAGAGCACCGCTGCGGGCGAGGGATTTCAGGCACAGATTTCAAAACCGCCACCCACGACCCCCTCTCCTCCCATCCTCTATGGCTTACATGTGGGCCTCCCCACGTCCGGATATGGACAAACCACTCACGACCGCGGCACGGGGGCAATCCAGACCAGGTGGCACCTGGCGCATCCGGGCGCGATCGCTTGCGCGATCGTGCGGCCAGGAAGCGGCCGCTCGTTCCCTCGAAATAGTGCACGTGCACTTTGAAGGATTTAGGCTGGTCATAGTGGGGAGTAACATATACTAGTATCATGCATATGATACTAGTGTATGATACTACCTTCATAGTGCATAGTAACATAAAGTAGTATCATATATGATCATATTTATTGCCATGCATGACACAAAGTAGCATAGCATTTAACATGATATGATATCTACCTATGTTACTCTAACCCTCTCTCGTGCCACATAAACATGTTTGCTAGTCCCAAGTGCACGTTAGGCTGGTCATAGTGGAGAGTAACTTGCATATGTTACTAGTCTATGTTACTACCTTCATAGTGGATAGTATCATATATGTGGTAACATAGATGTCTTCATTTATTGCTTTGTAGACTCATTTTGCATTGGGAAGCGCTATGTGATGGTAACATATTATGTTACTCTATTTGCTTCTCTCCTCATTAACTACTTGCCACCTCATCACTTTTGCCTATGTGGCATCTAAGTTACTACCTATGTTACTCCCACTATAACCAGCCTTGCCGGTTATGTTACTCCCACCGTGGCCCGCCTTAAGGCACAACGATTAGACCGAGACAACCGCGCCCACCCAACCTCGACTCTCCGCCGAAGCGAAACGAGCACACGTGCAGAGCAAACTCCACCGAAGCGGCCCACCCGCCTCCAGCTCCCTCCACTTCGCCTCTCCGGCTCTCCTCCTGATTCGCACCGTTCCCTTTTCGGCGTAAAACACCCCGACGTCACCCTCCAAACCCTAACCCTAGAAGAAGACATCCATCTCTCCACCCCCGGCGCGCGCCCGGCTGCTCGGGGCAGCGGCGATGGGGAGGCGGAAGGAGCGCCGCCTGGCGGCCAAGGCGGCCTCGGGCCGCAGGGTCAAGCTCGACCTCTTCCTCGATCCTCCCCCCGGTGAGTTCTCCGCCCCTGCCCCGGGTTCGGTTTTCCTCCGTGGTCTGTGCTTGGTCGACTCGCGACTGATGTGCGTCTAGTTGCTGGTTTCATCGCGTCGATTATCTAGCTTGCAATCGGGGCAGGCTTGAATGTAACTCGGTTAGTTTATATTCTGAACACTCGAAGGTTATCCTGTTGCATGGTTTATGATTGTTTGGCTGCCTGAATCTGTCCATCCTGATTAAGTGGATGCACCTTGAATCACCAGCTCTACCTGTAGAAAATCTGGACGTGGTAATTGACACATCAGAAGGGGCAATGAGGCTAAAACCTAAAACAAAAGGAGAAGTGGCTTGCTAGCCTAGGCTGACCTTAAACCTGTGTGCACTATATAGAGTTTCAGTATCACTTTCAGCTGCATATTTCACCGCGTGTTAAACAAGTTATTACTGGTTCAGGGATATAGGGAATTGCCTGAGTCGGGGAAGAAACATGTCCAGTGCAGCTCCTAAATCAGCACCATATGCTGCACTTGTATCAGACCATAATCCAAGATGTTTCTACTATAGGAATTTAAGTGGTGAAGGTTATAATGTTAGATTACTGGGGTGAGAGCCACCAAAACTACTAGTAAAGATCAGTGTGTATTTTTGGAGTTCGAAGCTAGCAGTTTAATATATTGTTGTATGAAAAATAACTGAAAAGGAGCACACAATTTCCATTTCAATGAGCAGAGATAAAAACTTAAAATATAACCTGAGGAAACAAATAAAATTTGGTAATGAAATTTGTGAATCTGTGCATGTACAGCTATGTTACATCCCTTGTTAAATAAATGCTGCTGCTCAGCCCAAAACATGGGTTTGGTTATGGAGAGACCTGATGGTTACTGGGTTCTGCATTTGCTCTACATTGCCCCAACTGAATCAACAGAGGTGATGTATGACATCACCTCATGCGATATGCCAGTTCTGGTAAAAAAAAGAGATGGAATCAAGGAAGGATCGTTAACAGTTTTTTTGGAACCCACTCCTTATAATTGTAGAGATCAGCTATTTGTTGCACTTTTGAATGCCCAAGAGTATGAGTAGCAACATATGATTGCAGTAGTATAACTACTGAGCATAAAATGCCACTCCAAATATCCAATAGACCTTGAACAAGCTGACTGCTGATACTTTAAACTTGCATTGCAGGGGAGGCATCTATGAAAGAGGGAGTTGGAGAGGAAAACCGTGGGGAGCAAACTGGTGTTCCCACTTCACCATCTTCGTCAGGTGGGTTCAATCAATTTCCTTCCAAGGGATATGTAAAGACGGCACATGCCTATGGAACGTAAATTTGGTGGAAATTTGGAATTTTCTTCAAGCATGTGTATGCTCCAAATTTCTGGTTTGAGGCACATGTAGGGTTCCCGGCCTGCAAGGAACATTAAGTAAATTCTTCAGATCAGGCTGCCACTGTCAAAACTGGGTGTGTTCCTTCCGGTAATTTCTCTTTTGGCAGCATCTGAGCGTGGGGATTTCAGGATGATTGTTGCCTCCTCGGTTCGTATGTCTCTTTCTTTATATTGTAGCTCCTAACCTGGTATTTTAATTATTGCTGGGCCGCCATGGTGCATTTTAAAGTAATTTTAACGAACTTGTTCTACTTTTATACCTGAGTTGACCCTCACATATACTTCAGAAAATAGTGCAATATAGATTGTGTCACATGAAAGCTTTTGCGTTTTTAATTATGAATTTATTTTTTCAGATAAGAAGGAAAATCCTCTAGCGTTGCTTGGGCAATATAGTGATGATGAAGAAGAGGATGAAGTAGCAACAGATCAACCCAATGGTGAAACTAAGGGGAGTCCAACAGATGCAAGTGCCGAGGTAATTGAATCTCCTATTTATTCTCTTGTACCCTATAAGACCAAACAGGTTGAACTTTGTTGTGCTAACCATTTAATCTGAAGATTCTTGTATATTGTATTGTAAGCCCCATATATGCTGAACCCATTTTGATATATTAGCTGAAGCCTCCAAATAGTTCATGATTTGTATTCTGTAGATTGGAGGTATTAAGCACCCGTATGATTCTGTTTCAACGATAGTATATTATCTTGCAGAGAAGATTATTCAGATTAAGAAGTTTGAGCTCAGTTCGTCTTACGATGAAATTTGTTCACTTTCAGGTTATTCATGATCATGGTGATGTAACTGGGGATAACGGCGATGCAGATAGTGAACTGCCTGCTTCTGTTAGTGTTCAGCAGGAGGTATCTCAAGCTTTTGATGTCAAAAATATCACAGAAAGTGTTGCTGAGGAATTTACTGTTGCCCCTGAGCCAACTCTGGAAAATGAGTGTGTGACAGCTACGGAAGCTGTCCCAGATTCATCTGGCATGCAAATTGTTGGTGACATTGGTGGGAATTGGAAGGCTATAATGCATGAACAGAGTAACCAGTGCTACTACTGGAACACAGTTACAGGAGAAACTTCTTGGGAGATTCCTAATGGATTAGCTTCAGTAGTTGCTGCTGATGGAGTCACTTCTGCATCTGTGCCTACTCATATGGGGTACTCTGTAGAAGCTCAAGCACATGTCCTTCCCCACAGTAATGTCGAAGCATATCCTAGTGATGTGTCTGTTGGAAATGGCACAGCAACCTATACTGCTATGGGAACTTATACTCATGATCCTTATGCTTACACTGGAGCCGTTGCTAGTCATGGGACAGTGGACATTGACCCCTTGCAGCTTGCAAAATATGGTGAGGATTTACTGCAAAGACTGAAGCTGCTGGAAAGGTGCTTGTTATTTTTATCATCCTTTTGCCATTTCAGTTTACCCTTTTCAACCATTCCTCTACACAGAACTGCGTAACTAATTTTTCCATGTCATCATGCAGGCCACATGTTGCCATTGACAGTCTTGAGTTGATAAAAAGAGAAATTGAGATACGAATAGCAGACTGTAATACCCTCTCCTCGTATGGATCTTCTTTACTTCCGTTGTGGTTGCATGCTGAGGTGCACCTTAAGCAACTAGAACTTTCAGTTTCCAAGTTTGAAGCTAGCTACACTACCAAACATGGATATCTGGAGACAGTGGATGCAGGACACAAAGCACCTAATGAAGCTGAAGTTATGGCACCCTCTGAGGGTGAGCATTTGAAGGTTGATGTTAGCACTCTGGGAATAGGTACTGGCAATGAAAATATTAAGGTTGAGGAACCATGTACAACATCTTCTGTTCAGAACTCACAAGGTGTGGCAGCAGCTATTTTAAGAGTTGAATCAGACAGTGATGAAGATATGGACGTGGAAATGGAGGTCGATGAAGAAGGTGTTGAAGTGCAGGGCGGTTCCACTTCTATGCCAAATAAGGAGCATCCTTCATCAGAGCAAGTACGATCACCAGCTTTGTCATCATTGGAGGATTCTGCTCCCCCACAGGATAATGACATTCCTCCTCCACCACCACCACCAGAAGAGGAATGGATTCCACCTCCACCACCTGAGAATGAACCAGCTCCTCCACCTCCTCCTGAGCCTGAAGAGCCCGCTGTATCATTTGTTCATGCTGATACACTTCCTCAGCCATACGGAGATCAAGCAAACTTGGGTTATATGCTTCCAGGAATGGAGTACTATCCTGCTGCTGGTACAGATGGCACAAATGCCAACTACTATATGCAAGCAAGCGATTCTCATATTCTTCAATCACAGCAGCATTCTTACTATGCACCATTGTCTGCAAGTGGCGTATCTATTCCTGTTGAGACCACATCCATCCCCCCAGTACCAGGTTCTTATTATAGCTATCCTTCCGTCACTATGGCTGCCACTGAAGTAGCGGCTGAATCTTCTGGATACTATGCTTCATCAACCTCTGCCATTTCTAGTGGTGAATTAGATAACAAAACAAGCTCGGCCTCCCTTGTTGCAAATAGTAATGTGAATCCTGTGGAGTCTGATAAAGTGATATCCAAGGAGCCCACAGTTGCGTCTTTGAGCCAATCAGTAGAAGCAGTCTCAGCTTCAGGACCAACAGTACATGGAAGTAATACTCAAGCTTCTACTAGCACCACTAATCAGACTAAAGGTACTTTTATTATTCTTTACAAGGACACTTCATCTTACTAGCTTATAATTGTTTTAGTTTTGACATTTGCACTGATTTGCAGTTCTTCGTACTAAGAAGCGACCTGTTGCTGTTGCATCATCACTGAGATCTAATAAGAAGGTGTCAAGTCTGGTGGATAAGGTATCTCTCTGACCTCCCAAAGCTGCTGTTAAAATAGTGACCATTTATGCTCTCTCCTACCCTACCATCCACTGCCCCCTAGTGTGGTGTCCTGACATTAATGAAGAAATTTAACACACTGCATGATATGCATTACTGCTAATTGTGTGTACTTAGCCGTTGAGACATACTCTTGGTTATGTCATTAACAAGAGAGCACACTGTTCTTGGCCAGTTTATTTCATTGTGCACAATATAGGTCGTCCAGAAAAAAACGACTCATGCAAGTGGGAGTGTGACAGTGTTTCCTGACTATTTTGTCTCATGTTTATCATTTCTTATTTTAAAGGCAGAGCAATCTGTTTACATGGTAATTGGTAAGGCTTAAGACAAGGTGAGTGTTGATGTATAATGATTGTTTCCTTATTAATCTACCTTTGCTAAAGCAACCTCTCTTTTATTTCACTATTACAGTGGAAAGCTGCAAAAGAGGAGCTTCGTGATGAAGAGGAAGAGGAGCCTGAAGATGCTTTGGAGTACCTAGAAAGGAAACGCCGGAAGGAAATAGATGTAACTCTTTTCACCTCTCTTGAGAACATATACGCTATGACAAATGCTTCTGAAGTCTTTGGATTTGATCAGTTTCATTAATTTCAGGGGTGGCGTAAGCAACAAATAGCTAGTGGAGAAGCCAAGGAAAATGCCAATTTTGTTCCCCTTGGTGGTGACTGGTATTGTTCCTTCACCATATGATGTTTGACACCTCATATTTACAACAAAGTATTACTCCCTCTGATCCATATTAATTGTCGCTGGTTTAGTGTTGTACTAAACCAGCGACAATTAATATGGATCGGGGGAGTACTGGCCTTTGGCATATTTTCCTCTTTCTCAAATTTATCCTTTCTGAGTCTTGACTTAAAATAATATGGATTGTATAACTTGCTTATAGACTTGAACTCTTGCTATAGCATTGATTGTGGACCATGCCATTTCTAGGATTACAAATGTTAGGCACCTGCATTTAATCTTTTTTTAGATTTACTGGGATTGTTCTAGTTTGTAACTCAAGCTCAACTTGGTAATCTTCATCATTTTTGTAGGCGTGACCGTGTAAAACGCAAAAGAGCTGAAGCAAAGAAGGAAGCGAAGACTGAATCTATTCGTGCAGATGCCGAACAACACAAAGGGGAGCCTGATCTCTCAGAGCTCTCCAAGGGTCTTCCTTCTGGGTGGCAGGTTAGTATTTTACCTGGTTCCATACACTTGTTTTTTTTTTTTGCCATACTAGCTAAAACATCCAGACTGAATGATGCATCTCAGTTTCCAATAAATACATGTTTCTTGCTGACAATCTAATACAAAGTATAGCTATGATTTTTTTAACACAACCTGTTCTTTGCTCGCAGGCATACATAGACGAGTCTACGAAGCAAGTGTACTATGGGAACAACCTCACTTCCGAGACGACTTGGGATCGGCCTAGCAAATAAAGATTTGGATTAGTTGAAGATGGTCTAGTTTTGTTCTGTAGATATCCCCGTACCTCGATCGATACGTTGCCCGTCACGTCCTGATAAGCAACCAGTTTCTGATGTTACCTTGGTTTTGAGGCTGTATTGTTTCTTTTATTTTCCACTGGGAGATCGTAGTGTGGAGAAGAGTTCGTTTTGGTAGAGGCAGGCACCCTTGTAAGAGTGGCAACTTGAGATCGAATTACTGAAGCAAAATCTACTAAAATACTCGTCGCTGAAATGATGTATCTATAACTAAAATACATCTATATACATCCATACGTGCGACAAGTAGTTCGGAACGGAGGGTTAGTTGCTGACCAAGGAAAAATGTGCCTTGTTAAGTGGTGGGAGTCTTTACCTGGATCTGATATCGTTTGCTTTCAAAACAATGTCAATTATATTCAATTTTACTTCAAATATTTACATCATTAGAAAGAAAGATGATATTTAAGTTCTTTTTTCATACTAAAAAATTCAGAACTGTTAGATTTTGTTTACATCATGTGATCTAAGTTATCTATTAGACTAGCCATAATGGTGAGTAACATACACTAGTAACATGCACATATCCCTAGACTATGTTACTACCTCAATAGTGGATAATAAATTGCATTGGGACATGTGATGTTACAGTAACTAGCTAAGTTACTAGTACTACATCTCTCCTCTTTAACTCACTGCCACATAAGCAAATTTGCTGAGTTGGATTCGATGTTACTACCGAAGTTACTCCCACTGTGGCTAGTCTTATGTCCCAAGGCAATTGACGTCCGCAAGTTTCGTTTTGGTTTTTCACTAGACTTTATGGTCGGTGTTTTGGGGCGCAGGTGCTTATGTAGTCTATATTGAAATCTCTAAAAAGGAGTGTAACACTGTCAGGATGCACAAAATCTCCTGTAATTTTATTCAGATGCAAGAATATCAGCTCCTCGATGTACATAGAACTTCAATAAACTGACCAGTAGGAAGGTTGAAACATCAGGCTTCCACATGCCCGCGGATGCTTTGAACTGTCTGCATAAGCAAATCAAATTAACTAAGGCCAGACATCACAGGGTTTAGGAAAAGGTTTATCCCATAATACAGAGTCGCTTATGGCGCTTTACAAGTCCCGCAGCCAGGTTTGCGACAATTACGTTTGGCTCTTTCAGCCGCTGAGGTAGTCTCGCTGTCTAGGTTCAGAATCCCGACGTGCTTTTCTTGATCACAGCAGAGCAGAACTCTGCCCCAGTCAGCGCTAGCAAGCAAAAGGAAAGCATGGGTTTTCACCTCAAGAAGCCCCACAACACCTACATATTTCATGCAGCAAAAAGAGTTATCACAAGACAAAAAACATAACAGCGTACATTATTTTGGTAAGAATATGAACTCGCACAAGAAATAAGAAGGCTGGATCTATCTACAAAGAGGAAAAGAAGGATGTGTTCAGTTGGCTACCACAGTTGGCCACACCTAAGTTATGGCGAATAAATTGGTCGCCACACACTACAAGTCTTGGTAAAAGCATATGTGTGACATGTGGATTATGTTAGAGCAACTCCAACGGGCCGACCCAAACGGACGGCGCATTTGTCTGCTTATTGTCCGTTTGGGTCGGCCGCCCGCCCGGCGTCCGCCCAGTTTTGCATTTGGGTCGGCAGTGCGCCCAACGCGCCGACCCATTTCATGTCCGCATTCAACTTTTAAAAAAAGGCCCGCGGGCGATCATGCCAGCGGCCATGTCTCATGCCGGCACCATGCCAGCGCCGGCATACAATGCCGGCTTCAGAAAATATCACCACAGTTCATGTTGGCGCACTCGCCAGCCGGCCGACACACATGCCAGCACACAAAAAAGGTGGGACTTGAGTTCGACCACGCCATCGCGGCTCCCGTGGTCATGCCGGCACACCTGCCGGCATACAAAAAAGATGGCGCTCGCCGCCATAGATCACTCGTCATCGAACTTGAGCATGTCGGCCTGCATCTTCCCGAACCACGGCCTCTTCCTTGGCGACACGGTGTTGAGATCCACCTTCATGATCTCCACCCCGGTCATCATGCTCGCGAGAGCCACTTCTTTCGCCTTGGTCTTGGCGTTGGCGGCCTCGATCTCTAGCATCTTGGCTTGCTTCTCCGCCTCTAACTCGAACATCTTGGCTTGCTTCTCGGCGTCCAGCTCAAGCCTCCTCCTTTGGATCTCCATGAAAGCGTCCATTTGCTCCGCCTTGAAACGCCGGCGCTCCTCCTCCCTTGAGTCCTTCTTATTCATCATGCCGTCCACGCTTGTGATCAAGGCGTTGGTGGCCGCATCTCGCTTGTCCTCCTTCTTGGAGTTGGTCTTCCCCCGCGGCCGTGCCGGCTCGCCCTCCCCAACATCCTCCACGGCTTTCTTCCCCCCACGCGACTTGAGTGCGGCATATTGCGCCTTGAACTTCTCCTCGTCCTTGATGACCCGATAGCAATGGGAGAGGTTGAAGCACTTGCCATTGTGTTGAACCTTGAATGCCTCCAAAGCTTGAAATGCCTACAAAATGTTTCCATGCAAGCATATGGGCAAGTGATATGCAAATGAACACACAAAGGATGAACTTGATGACACAAAAGAGGGCGGCTTGCTAGCATACCATGTCTTGCATGCCGATGCCGCTCACGGGGCGACCCTAGAAGCTCTCAAGAGTGGCGCAAAACTTGTTGCACTCTTGTTGGATCACCCTCCACCGCTTGGAAATGGAGACCCACCCGCACGTGCTCACAAATTGGTAAGGAGGAAACTTCTTGCGCTCATGAAACTCTCGGTGGACACGAATCCAAAAGGTTGAATGCTTTTGCTCGGCGCCCGTCTTGGGGTCTTGTCCAATGTCTCGCCAACACTCGCAAAGAAGCTTGTCCTCGGCTGCCGTGTACGCCTTCGTGCGCTTGCTCTTGCGCTTCAGCTTAGGACCGGCGGCTTGGTTGGCGAGTTCGTCCTCGAACAGGATCTATGCTTCCTGTTTGCACTCTTTCTAGGTCCAATGCGATAGAGAAGCAGGCAGTGAACGGATTCATCCTGCAAAAGTGACCTCCGGCTCAGCCCACGACTTCCTTCCCTTCGCATAGCTCAGATGACTCCCTTCCCCCTTTTTTCCCAGAATGAATTAGCCCGACACGACGAATCCTGCCCTCCTGTCTTTCTTTCTCATTGAATGAACCACTGCCTGGGACGCTTTCTTCCTTCCCTTCTGTAAACCAAGCAGTGACTAGCCTCTGGCACTCACTTTCCAAAGCACCAATTGACGGCTCCACTTCGATGTCGCACTCGTTCTCTTCCTCTAGCCCGTAGTCGTCCGGGAACTCGTGGACGAGGGGGAAGCCGTCCAGGTCGATGTCGACCTGATCACGCATGAAGGCCGCCTAGTCGGGATCATAGCCAGCGGCCGGCGTGAACGCCCCGCGGCCGTCCTGCCTTTGTGTCTCGTCGGGATCGTAGCCAGCGGCCGACGCACCGCCCTCAAAGATGAGGTTCTACATGTAGTCCTCGTCGACGACATTTCCTCGAACAGGTTGCGGGCGTCCGGGAGCACGTCGGCCGGCGTCTGCCGCGCGCGTTTCCTCGCGCCGCCGGATGACGAGCCACCGGCCACCAGGGTGGCGTTGAGGTCGATGGGCGCGGACGCGGGCGTGGAAGGCGCGACCACGCTCACGTCGGGCGAGCACTCCCCGGAGAGGCTGGAGGCCTGCGGGTAGACGTGGAAGACGGGGATCGGGTTGCAAGCCGACGCGCGGGGCGAGTCGGGCAGTACCATACAAGGAAACGCCGACGAGCCGATGCTGGCCGCGGCGACGGCGGCTTGGACGAGGCCGTGCTGGCTAGGGTTTAACCCTAGCATGTAGAGCGCCTCCCTCATTGCCGCCGCGACGAGGCCGTTGGTGACCTCCTGCTGCGCGGCGGCGACGACGACGGCCTGCGCGGCGGCCTCATCCCTCGCGTCCGCGGCGTGCCTCCGGCCCTTCCTCTTGGCCGACTCGCGTGCCCGCTGTTCAGGCGTCAGCGCCTTCTTTGGCTTGGTCGCGGCGGCCGTCTTGCGCGGGGCACGAGGCTTGCCTTTCCCGGAGGGGGCGGCGGCGCCGGACGAGGCGAGGGAGGCGAGGCCGGCGGCGGCGTCGAGGTCGATGGCATCATCCATGGCTGGTTGGGGCGGGAGCATGCGCGGGCGGGAGTGTTTTTGGGGAAAATGGGGAGAAATGGTAGTGGCTGCCACCGATCGGCGGGCCCGGGGAGAGGAGTAGGTGCGCGCCCGTCTCGTGTCCGCGCCGACGCAAATCCGGCTCAAAAATGGGCCGGGAATGGGTCGCCATGCGGACACCAAGCGGACACGCGTCCGTTTGGGTCAGCGCGTTGGGCCGCCTTTTCTGTCCGCGCCGAGCCAAACGGACGGCGGCGGACGAAATGGGTCGCCCCGTTGGAGTTGCTCTTAGGAACCAAAGTCACAAAAAAAGGTTAGGTTAGCCTAAGTGGAGTATGGCAATGTGTGGCAATGGAGCAATCAGGATTTGGAGTGCCACTTATAAGTTCAAGCAAGTGAAACACCATTTAGTATTTAATGCACAAGAATGACGTGCCATCATAAATGGTACAAGCCTCCATGGATTACCAAGCTATATCAGCTGCCTAGCATCTCACTTTTTCACTCGTGAAGAATAGACACAAACTAAAGAAGTTACCAAATGGGCCAAACTTCCTCGCTCCAAATTTCAGTGAACCAAGGACAGGAGCCCTGCCAAGTAACAAAATCTTGTACATACTGAAAAATCTATATCTACCTTTTGCTAAGATAGTAGTAACCGCGCGCTTACAGATTTTCTACAATTATATTCTCTGTAGGTTGTCCATCTAAAAGAAAAGATGTAAGTGCACATGTATTTGCAGCAACCTGATTTTCAAAGGAAACACAACACCAACAAACGAGTGGCAACAGAACATCATTAATAAAACAGTATCAGGCATGGAAGAATCATACTTTTTATATCGTTTCTTAGAACCGCATGGGCAGAGAGCATTCCTACTTATCTGACCACTCTTTGCCAGATTAGCTCTTCCAAGGTCCAAGGCTGTATTACCCATTAGATTTTGCACCTAGAAAGGTGATACGATCCAGCATAAAACATTAGACATATCAAACATCAGCACATAACTGTTGCTTCAAATATGAGGAAAGAAATCACCATATCCTGTATTGACCTAATCATTCACATTATGATGGCTAAACTGAGCTACTTATCTTTAGCCTGATCCTCTTACATTGATATTCCCTAAAAAATGGTTAGCATATTATAAATTCTTAATACCCCCCCCCCCCCCCCCCCCCCACCCCCCGGCGATGTTTCATTATTTTGCACCTTCACATGTAATTTATCCACTCTTCAATGACTAGTGAAACAAAAGAATTAGCACCCTATCCGACAGTTACAACGGTTAGACCCGAGTTACCTCAGCAAATGTCTTTGGCACTGGCTTTCCTTCTTCTTTGAGTTTTTCAATCTTCTTTTGGGCATCTTTAGCCCATGTGTACTTGGCCAGTATGTGCTCGACATCAGCAATTGTGCAGTTGCAATGCTTGGTGGCACTAATTTTATCACTGGTTTTGAGCTTCTGCAGAACAAAGAGCAGCACACACAACACAATGAACCAACCGCCACGCCGCACTAGCAAAGCATGCTGTATGTACCATAAAGAAAATGAAATCCGCTCTATGATCATTGTATACCTCGCCGGTTGGGTCGATGGTGGCGAGGTAGCGGAGAACGGCGGCGTGCTTCTCGCAGGCGGCTACGACGGTGGCCTCGCTGCATCTCCCTGACACGAAGTTCTTGAAAGTTCCTACCTTCCTCGCCATCTCCATCGAATCCGCGAACACTGCAAACCCGGAGGGCCCGAATCAGACCACCCACTGTACCAAGAGAGGATGAACCAGAAATCTCGGACGAATACTTACTGTTGAGATTGAAGGATTCGGACGGGGGGAAGGGTGAGTCGGCGGCCTTCTTGCCGGTGAAGGTGTCCTTGATTTTGTTGATCCACCCGAGGGAGGCGAGATGTGGGGTTGAGGAGATGCCCCGAGATGCCGTTAGGAGGTGGAGGACGCGGCGGGACGCCATGGGTGGCAGTAGCGGGGCACTCATGTCTCCGGTGAGCCGCCGACGGCGAGGTGCGGTGGGATCCTCGGTTGGGTTTACGGCGGCTGGGCCGAGAAAGGTGGGAGAGGGGAAGAGGTACGGGATGGGCCGTTAGAAGGAAGTGAGTGAGCGCACGCACATGGACCTCTTAGCAGCCCATGTGATTTTACCTCAGATGGGCTTACAACAACTTAATCTTTATAGCCGCCTCTGTCTAAAAAAAACGGAGCTCACATTTGAAGGTTGGGGTCCGCTAAAAAAAAATAAAAAAAATTGAAGGTTGGGGGTACTGTTCATCTCTATATCTATATCTATACTCCTATAAAAAACTGAGTTGGTGATGATGGTGTGCCTGCCATCTATCATGTATAGCCGTCGGATCTGGATCTGACGCATACAAAGCAAATTGCTGCAGTTTTGCAAAAAGATGCCCGCACTTGTTTCCATATTTACAAACAACTCCTTGTCTCTCACAATGAGCCTTATCTCTTCCCACCACATCAAGAAGGCCATGGAACAATCTGGTGTCATGGCCGCTGCCGGCGCCGTCCACCCTCAATCTTGGTGTTCCGTGAAATGCACGGGCATCTTACTAGTTTTCAAAAAAGGGAGGCTGAGGTACAGATACTGTAAAGATCATTCTAAACTCAATCGAAGTGACGGGAGTGTACTTTCAAGTCCTTCCTCTTCCTGCCAATGGAGTATATACTCCCATAGATGTGTTTTCCACTAAAAAAACACACCCATTAATACCCCTTATCGACCCATTGCCATCCATTTTTCCTCTCACCCGGGTAGTTTCTCAGAGAGAGTTCTCGGTGCCCGCACCTTCCCCTGCCGCACACCATTGTCAGACATAAAACACTCTCCGGAAGGCGTCTAGAGCCACTCCTCACATCTCCGCCTTCTTTCCTCTGTCACCACCATGTCACCTCGCCATCCGCTTAGACTTAGGGGATTGTCATGGCCCTGACAGGGTCCAACTGAGGTGGAGCTATATGGAACTAGCAGGAGACGATCGCCTTCAAAGCCCTCGTCATGGCCACAACTGCCAGGGAGGTGGAGGGCGATGTTGTAGAGGAGGGCGACACTGACATGATGGCCGACATCAAACTCTTGACAAACAAGCGAGCTTCGCAAAGATGTACACCACCATGACACAAGTGGCGGTAATGGATGTTGTGAGAGAGTGCGTCATCTGGACCATGCCTTCACCAGGGTTGCCGTCAAGCAGATGAGGAGGATGTCTGCCCAACATGGCAGCCCACCCAGGTCTACTCAGAATGACAGGGCAGCCAATGTCGGTAAAGCCGCGCCCGCCCTTTGCCCAAGACTACAAGGCCTCTTCCCAGGCCGACAAGTCACACGCAAGCTAGATTATATACCCCCTCCATTTCTTTTTAATCTGCATATAAGATTTGGTCAAAGTCAAACTTTGTTAACATTAACTGAGGGAGTCCTGGATTAGGGGGTGTCCGGATAGCCGAACTATCACCTTTGGCCGGACTCCTGGACTATGAAGAAACAAGATTGAAGACTTCGTCCCGTGTCCGGATGGGACTTTCCTTGGCGTGGAAGGCAAGCTTGGCGACACGGATATGTAGATCTCCTACCATTGTAACCGACTCTGTGTAACCCTAACCCTCTTTGGTGCCTATATAAACCGGAGGGTTTAGTCCTTAGGACGAACAACAATCATACCATAGGCTAGCTTCTAGGGTTTAGCCTCTCTGATCTCGTGGTAGATCTACTCTTGTACTACCCATATCATCAATATTAATCAAGCAGGAGTAGGGTTTTACCTCCATCGAGAGGGTCCGAACCTGGGTAAAAACATCGTGTCCCTTGTCTCCTGTTACCATCCGCCTAGACGCACAGTTCGGGACCCCCTACCCGAGATCCGCCGGTTTTGACACCGACATTGGTGCTTTCATTGAGAGTTCCTCTGTGTCATCATCTTTAGGCCCGATGGCTCCTCCGATCATCAACAACGATGCGGTCCAGGGTGAGACTTTTCTCCCCGGACAGATCTTCGTATTCGGCGGCTTTGCACTGCGGGCCAATTCGCTTGGCCATCTGGAGCAGATTGAAAGCTACGCCCCTGGCCATCAGGTCAGATTTGGAAGTTTGAACCATACGGCTGACGTCCGCGGAGACTTGATCTTCGACGGGTTCGAGCCACAGCCAAGAGTGCCGCACTGTCACGATGGGCATGGTCTAGCTCTGCCGCCGGACAGTGCCCTGGAGGCCGCACAAGTGTCCGCTCCGACCCTTAGCTCAGAGCCGACTGCGCCGATAGAGGACGGGTGGCTGGACACCGCCTCGGGGGCTGCTATCTCTACGGCGATTGAGCCGAACACCAACCCTGTCCTTTGCGAAGCTCGTGACTCCAAGGTGCCGGACTCCTCTCCGGACTCCGAGCCTTCCACGCCCGTGCCAATCGAATCCGATTGGGCACCGATCATGGAGTTCACCACCGCAGACATCTTTCAACACTCGCCCTTTGGCGACATCCTGAATTTACTGAAGTCTCTCTCTTTATCAGGAGAGCCCTGGCCGGACTATGGTCAGCAAGGTTGGGATGCGAAAGACGAAGAAATTCAAAGCCCACCCACCACCCACTTCGTAGCCACTATCGAAAGTTTAAACGACGTGCTCGATTTCGACTCTGAAGACATTGACGGTATGGACGACGATGTAGGAGATAAGCATGAACCAGCACCTATAAGGCACTGGACAGCCACCTCATCTCACGATGTATACATGGTGGACACACCTAAAGGAAGCAACGACGAGGAACAACGGGACGCCACGGGGGATCATTCCCTCGAAAAGCAGTCAAAATGGCGACGTAAGCGCTGCTCAAAATCCCGCCTCGACAAAGACAACAGCCACACAGACCCAGCCATAGAGCAGGGTGAACCGGTGGACGACGAACATGCTATCGAGCAACCGTCCAAACAGGACAATATGGATAAACAATCCGTCCCCGGCGAAGATAACAGTCCGGACGATCTCACGCCGGACAAGTTGCTGGAGCAGAAGAACCTCCACAAAAGGCTCGTCGCCACTGCGCGTAGCCTGAAAAAGCAGAAGCGAAAGCTCAAAACAGCGAAAGATGCGCTCAGAATCAGATGGAGCAAAGTACTCAACACCGCAGACAAATACGGCGATAGTCGCCGAACAAAGAGCTACCCGAAGCGAAAACTACTGCCAGAATTTGATGAGGAGGCCGTAGAGCCCAGGCAATCAAAGAACAAGGAGACCACCTGGTCGGATAGATGACCCCATGGCAAACATAGAGCGGCAAACGGCGCCGCACACAAGCCTGCACGCGATCCGCAAACGGATTCGCATAAAAAAGATGGCCCAGTTAGATCTATCTATGGGCCAAGAAAGCAAGCTCTAGTAAGCAATGCAACACATCAAGTATCCGAATATTACGGTACAGCTAAATATAGGGGTGCCGCACACCCTCTATGTTTCACCGATGAGGTTCTGGATTATGAATTTCCAGCGGGATTCAAGCTCGTAAACATAGAGGCATACGACGGAACAACAGACCCTGGAGTCTGGATTGAGGATTACATCCTCCACATACACATGGCCAGAGGAGATGACCTCCATGCCATAAAATACTTACCCCTCAAGCTCAAAGGGCCAGCCCGGCATTGGCTCAAAAGCCTCCCCGAAAACATCATTAGAAGTTGGGAAGAGTTCGAGGATTGTAAATTTTCAAGGGACCTATGTCCGACCTCCGGATGCAGACGATTGAAGTCACATAACTCAACAACCCGGAGAGTCAGCCCGAAAATTCTGGAACAGATTCCTTACTAAAAAGAACCAATAGTCGACTGTCCAGACGCCGAAGCCTTAGCAGCTTTCAAACACAACATCCGAGACGAATGGCTTGCCAGACACCTCGGCCAAGAAAAGCCAAGAACAATGGCTGCATTAACAAGCCTCATGACCCGCTTTTGCGCGGGAGAGGATAGCTGGCTAGCAAGATGCAGTACCAGCAACCCAAGTACATCTGAAGTCAGGATGGAAACGGGAAACTGCGACGCAGCAAGGACCAACGTCGGACCAAGGGAAACAGCCCGAAGAGCACAGCAGTCAACGCCAGATTCAAAAGCTCTCGGCAGAATCATAAAAAACTGCCCCTTAAGGATAACAGGGATTAGCTATCTAACTTAAACAAAATCTTGGACAAGATATGCCAAATCCACAGTACTCCCGGGTGAAGGAAATATGCCCTAGAGGCAATAATAGAGTTAATATTTATTTCCTTATTTCATGATAAATGTTTATTATTCATGCTAGAATTGTATTAACCGGAAACATAATACATGTGTGAATACATAGACAAACATAGTGTCACTAGTATGCCTCTACTTGACTAGCTCGTCAATCAAAGATGGTTAAGTTTCCTAGCCATAGACATGAGTTGCCATTTGATTAACGGGATCACATCATTAGGAGAATGATGTGATTGACTTGACCCATTCCGTTAGCTTAGCACTTGATCGTTTAGTATGTTGCTATTGCTTTCTTCATGACTTATACATGTTCCTATGACTATGAGATTATGCAACTCCTGTTTACCGGAGGAACACTTTGTGTGCTACCAAACGTCACAACGTAACTGGGTGATTATAAAGGAGCTCTACAGGTGTCTCCAAAGGTACATGTTGGGTTGGCGTATTTCGAGATTAGGATTTGTCACTCCGATTGTCGGAGAGGTATCTCTGGGCCCTCTCGGTAATGCACATCACTATAAGCCTTGCAAGCAATGTAGCTAATGAGTTAGTTACGGAATGATGCATTACGTAACGAGTAAAGAGACTTGCCGGTAACGAGATTGAACTAGGTATTGAGATACTGACGATCGAATCTCGGGCAAGTAACATACCGATGACAAAGGGAACAACATATGTTGTTATGAGGTCTGACCGATAAAGATCTTCGTAGAATATGTGGGAGCCAATATGAGCATCCAGGTTCCGCAATTGGTTATTGACCGGAGACGTGTCTCAGTCATGTCTACATTGTTCTCGAACCCGTAGGGTCCGCATGCTTAAGGTTTCGATGATAGTTATATTATGAGTTTATGAGTTTTGATTTACCGAAGGAGTTCGGAGTTCCGGATGAGATAGGGGACATGACGAGGAGTCTCGAAATGGTCGAGACGTAAAGATAGATATGTTGGACGACTATATTCGGAGTTCGGAAAGGTTCCGAGTGATTCGGGTATTTTTCGGAGTACCGGAGAGTTACGGGAATTCGCCGGGGAGTATATGGGCCTTATTGGGCCATACGGGAATAGAGGAGAGAGGCCAAAAGGAAGGAGGCCTGCGCCCCCCCTCTGGTCCGAATTGGACAAGGGGCGCAGCCCCCCTTTCCTTCTTCCTCTCCCCCTCTTTCCCCGTCTCCTACTCCAACAAGGGAGGTGGAATCCTACTAGGATTAGAGAGTCCTAGTAGGACTCCACACTTGGCGCGCCCCCTCCTAGGGCCGGCCTCCTCCCCCCTTGCTCCTTTATATACAGGGGCAGGGGGACACCCCATGACACACAAGTTGATCTTCGTGATCGTTCCTTAACCGTGTGTGATGCCCCCCTCCACCATATTCCACCTCGGTCATATCGTCGCAAAGTTTAGGCGAAGCCCTGCGCCGGTAGAACATCATCATCGTCACCACGCCGTCGTGCTGACGGAACTCATCCCCGACACTTTGCTGGATCAGAGTCCGGGGATCATCATCGAGCTGAACGTGTGCAGAACTCGGAGGTGCCGTACGTTCGGTACTTGGATCGGTCGGATCATAAAGACGTACGACTACATCAACCGCGTTGTCATAACGCTTCCACTTACGGTCTACAAGGGTACGTGTACAATACTCTCCCCTCTCGTTGCTATGCATCACCATGATCTTACGTGTGCGTAGGAAAATTTTTTTGAAATTACTACGTTCCCCAACAGTGGCATCCGAGCCTAGGTTTTATGCGTAGATGTCATATGCACGAGTAGAACACAAGTGAGTTGTGGGCGATACAAGTCATACTGCTTACCAGCATGTCATACTTTGGTTCAGCGGTATTGTGAGATGAAGCGGCCCGGACCGACATTACGGTACGCTTACGCGAGACTGGTTTCACCATTACGAGCACTCGTGCTTAAAGGTGACTGGCGGGTGTCTGTCTCTCTCACTTTAGTTGAACCGAGTGTGGCTGCGCCCGGTCCTTGCGAAGGTTAAAACAACACTAACTTGACGAACTATCGTTGTGGTTTTGATGCGTAGGTAAGAACGGTTCTTGCTCAGCCCGTAGCAGCCACGTAAAAATTTGCAACAACAAAGTAGAGGACGTCTAACTTGTTTTTGCAGGGTATGTTGTGATGTGATATGGTCAAGACATGATGCTATATTTTATTGTATGAGATGATCATGTTTTGTAACCGAAGTTATCGGCAACTGGCAGGAGCCATATGGTTGTCGCTTTATTGTATGAAATGCAAACGCCCTGTAATTGCTTTACTTTATCACTAAGCGGTAGCGATAGTCGTAGAAGCAATAGATGGCGTAACGACAACGATGCTACGATGGAGATCAAGGTGTCGCGCCGGTGATGATGGTGATCATGACGGTGCTTCGGAGATGGATATCACAAGCACAAGATGATGATGGCCATATCATATCACTTATATTGATTGCATGTGATGTTTATCCTTTATGCATCTTATCTTGCTTTGATTGACGGTAGCATTTTAAGATGATCTCTCACTAAATTATCAAGAAGTGTTCCATGAGTATGCACCGTTGTGAAAGTTCTTCGTGCTGAGACACCACGTGATGATCGAGTGTGATAGGCTCTACGTTCAAATACAACGAGTGCAAAACAGTTGCACCCGCGGAATACTCAGGTTAAACTTGACGAGCCTAGCATATAACAGATATGGCCTCGGAACACGGAGACCGAAAGGTCGAGCGTGAATCATATAGTAGATATGATCAACATATTGATGTTCACCGTTGAAACTACTCCATCTCACGTGACGATCGGACATGGTGTAGTTGATATGGATCACGTAATCACTTAGAGGACTAGAGGGATGTCTATCTAAGTGGGAGTTCTTAAGTAATATGATTAATTGAACTTAAATTTATCATGAACTTAGTCCTGGTAGTATTTTGCAAATTATGTTGTAGATCAATAGCTCGTGTTGTTGCTTTCATATGTTTATTTTGATATGTTCCTAGAGAAAATTGTGTTGAAAGATGTTAGTAGCAATGATGCAGATTGGATCCATGATTTGAGGTTTATCCTCATTGCTGCACAGAAGAATTACGTCCTTAGTGCACCGCTAGGTGACAGACCTATTGCAGGAGCAGATGCAAACGTTATGAACGTTTGGCTAGCTCAATATGATGACTACTTGATAGTTTAGTGCACCATGCTTAAACAACTTAGAATTGGGACTTCAAAGACGTTTTGAACGTCATGGACCATATGAGATGTTCCAGGAGTTGAAGTTAATATTTCGAGCAAATACCCGAGTTGAGAGATATGAAGTCTCCAACAAGTTCTATAGCTAAAAGATGGAGGAGAATCGCTCAACTAGTGAGCATGTCCTCAGCTTGTCTGGGTACTTCAATCGCTTGAATCAAGTGGGAGTTAATCTTCCAGATAAGATAGTGATTGACAGAATTCTCTAGTCACCATCACTAAGTTACTAGAACTTCGTGATGAACTATAGTATGCAAGGGATGACGAATACGATTCCCGAGCTCTTCGTGATGTTGAAATCGACGAAGGTAGAAATCAAGAAAGAGCATCAAATGTTGATGATTGACAAGACCACTAGTTTCAAGAAAAGGGCAAAGGGAAAGAAAGGGAAACTTCAAGTAGAATGGCAAACAAGTTGTCACTCCCGTGAAGAAGACCAAAGCTAGACCAAAGCCTGAAACTGAGTGCTTACACTGCAAAGGAAATGGTCACTGGAAGCGGAAATGCCCTGAATATTTGGTGGATAAGAAGGATGGCAAAGTGAACAACGGTATATTTGATATACTGATTATTGATGTGTACCTTACTAGTGTTTATAGTAGCCCCTGAGTATTTTGATACTTGTTCGGTTGCTAAGATTAGTAACTCAAAACAGGAGTTACAGAATAAATAGAGACTAGTTGAAGGGGAAGTGACGATGAGTGTTGGAAGTAGTTCCAAGATTGATATGATCATCATCGCACACTCCCTAAACATTCAGGATAAGTGTTAAACCTAAATAAATGTTATTTAGCATTTGCGTTGAGCATGAATATGATTTGATCATGTTTATTACAATACGGTTATTCATTTAAAGTCAGAGAATAATTGTTGTTTTGTTTACATGAATAAAACCTTTAATGGTCATACACCCAATGAAAATAGTTTGTTGGATCTCGATCGTAGTGATACACATATTCATAATATTAATGCCAAAAGATGCAAAGTTAATAATGATAGTGCAACTTATTTGTGGCACTGCCGTTTGGGTCATATTGGTGTAAAGCGCATGAAGAAACTCCATAAAGATGGATTTTCGGAATCACTTGGTTATGAATCATTTGATGCTTGCGAACCGTGCCTTTTGGGCAAGATGACTAAAACTCCGTTCTCCGAAACAATGGAACAAGCTACTGACTTATTGGGAATAATCCATACCGATGTATGCAATCCAATGAGTGTTGATGCTCGTGGCAAGTATCGTTATTTTCTGACCTTCACAAGATGATTTGAGCAGATATGGGTATATCTACTTGATGAAACATAAGTCTGAAATAGTTTAAAGGTTCAAAGAATTTCAGAGTGAAGTGGAAAAATCATCGTAACAAGAAAATAAAGTTTCTATGATCTGATCGCATAGACGAATATTTGAGTTACGAGTTTGGTCTTCAATTAAAACAATGTGGAATAGTTTCACAGCTCACGCCACCTGGAACACCACAACGTTATGGTGTGTCCGAACATCGTAACCGCACTTTATTTGATATGGTGCGATCTATGATGTCTCTTACTGATTTACCACTATTGTTTTGGGGTTATGCATTAGAGACAGCTGCATTCACGTTAAAAGGGCACCATCTAAATCCGTTGAGATGACACCGTATGAACTATGGTTTAGCAGTAAACCTAAGTTGTCGTTTCTTAAAGTTTGGAGTTGTGATACTCATGTGAAAAAGGTTTTCAACCTGATAAGCTCGAACCCAAATCGGAGAAGTGCGTCTTCATAGAATATCCAAAAGAAACTGTTGGGTACACCTTCTATCACAGATCCGAAGGCAAAACATTCGTTGCTAAGAATGGATCCTTTCTAGAGAAGGAGTTTCTCTCGAAAGAAGTGAGTGGGAGGAAAGTAGAACTTGATGAGGTAATTGTACCTTCTCCCGAATTGGAAAATAGTTCATCACTGAAATCAGTTCCAGTGATTCCTACACCAATTAGTGAGGAACCTAATGATAATGATCATGAAGCTTCAGATCAAGTTACTACCGAACTTTGTAGATCTTCCAGATTAAGATCCGCACCAGAGTAGTACGGTAATCCTATTCTGGAAGTCATGTTACTAGACCATGATGAACCTACGAACTATGAGGAAGCGATGATGAGCCCAGATTTCGCAAAATGGTTTGAGGCCATGAAATCTGAGATGGGATCCACGTATGAGAACAAAGTGTAGACTTTGGTGGAGTTGCCCGATGATCGGCAAGCCATATTGTATAAATGGATCTTCAAGAGGAAGACAGATGCTGATAGTAGTGTTACTATCTACAAAGCTCGACTTGTTGCAAAAAGGTTTTCGACAAGTTCAAGGTGTTGTACAATGAGATTTTCTCAACTGTAGCGATGCTTAAGTCTGTCCGAATCATGTTAGCAATTGCCACATTTGAGGAAATCTGGCAAATGGATATCAAAACTGCATTCCTTAATGGTTTTCTTAAAGAAGAGTTGTATATGATGCAACCAGAAGATTTTGTCAATCCTAAAGGTGCTAACAAAATGTGCAAGCTCCAGCGATCCATCTATGGACTGGTGCAAGCATCTCAGAGTTGGAATATACGCTTTGATAAGTTGATCAAAGCATATAGTTTTGTACAGACTTACGGTGAAGCCTGTATTTACAAGAAAGTGAGTGGGAGCACTACAGCATTTCTGATAAGTATATGTGAATGACATATTGTTGATTGGAAATAATGTAGAATTATTCTGCAAAGCATAAAGGAGTGTTTGAAAGGAGTTCTTTAAAAGAAAGACCTCAGTAAAGCTACTTACATATTGAGCATCAAGATCTATTGAGATAGATCAAGATGCTTGATAAGATTTTCAATGAGTACATACCTTGACAAGATTTTGAAGTAGTTTAAAATGGAACAGTCAAAGAAAGAGTTCTTGCCTGTGTTGCAAAGGTATGAAATTGAGTAAGACTCAAATACCACGACAGAAAATAGAAAAGAGAATGAAAGTCATTCCCTATGCCTCAGTCATAGGTTCTATAAACTATGCTATGCTATGTACCAGACCTATTGTATACCTTGCTCTGAATTTGGCAAGGGAGTACAATAGTGATCTAGGAGTAGATCACTGGACATTGGTCAAGAATATCCTTAGTGAGGACTAAGGAAATATTTCTCGATTATGGAGGTGATAAAAGAGCCTGTCGTAAAAGGTTACATCGGTGCAAGCTTTCACACCGATACAGATGACTCTAGGTCTCAATCTGGATACATATTGAAAGTGGGAGCAATTAGCTAGAGTAGCTCCGTGAAGAGCATTGTAGACATAGAATATTTGCAAAATACATACGGCTCTGAATGTGACAGATCTGTTGACTAAGCTTCTCTCACGAGCAAAACATGATCACACCTTAGTACTCTTTGGGTATTAATCACATAGCGATGTGAACTAGATATTGACTCTAGTAAACCCTTTGGGTGTTGGTCACATGACGATGTGAACTATGGGTGTTAATCATATACAGATATGAATATTGGTGTTAAATCACATAGCGATGTGAACTGGATTATTGACTCTAGTGCAAGTGGGAGACTGAAGGAAATATGCCCTAGAGGCAATAATAAAGTTATTATTTATTTCCTTATTTCATGATAAATGTTTATTATTCATGCTAGAATAGTATTAACCAGAAACATAATACATGTGTGAATACATAGACAAACATAGTGTCACTAGTATGCCTCTACTTGACTAGCTCATGAATCAAAGATGCTTAAGTTTCCTAGCCATAGACATGAGTTGTCATTTGATTAACGGGATCACATCATTAGGAGAATGATGTGATTGACTTGACCCATTCCGTTAGCTTAGCACTTGATCGTTTAGTATGTTGCTATTGCTTTCTTCATGACTTATACATGTTCCTATGACTATGAGATTATGCAACTCCCGTTTACCGGAGGAACACTTTGTGTGCTACCAAATGTCACAACGTAACTGGTGATTATAAAGGAGCTCAGGTGTCTCCAAAGGTACATGTTGGGTTGGCGTATTTCGAGATTAGGATTTGTCACTCTGATTGTTGGAGAGGTATCTTTGGGCCCTCTCGGTAATGCACATCACTATAAGCCTTGCAAGCAATGTAGCTAATGAGCTAGTTACAGAATGATGCATTACGTAACGAGTAAAGAGACTTGCCGGTAACGAGATTAAACTAGGTATTGAGATACCGACGATCGAATCTCGGGCAAGTAACATACCGATGACAAAGGAAACAACGTATATTGTTATGCGGTCTGACCGATAAAGATCTTCGTAGAATATGTGGGAGCCAATATGAGCATCCAGGTTCCGCTATTGGTTATTGACCGGAGACATGTCTCGGTCATGTCTACATTGTTCTCGAACCCGTAGGGTCCGCACGCTTAAGGTTTCGATGATAGTTATATTATGAGTTTATGAGTTTTGATGTACCGATGGAGTTCGGAGTCCCGGATGAGATCGAGGACATGACGTGGAGTCTCGAAATGGTCGAGATGTAAAGATCGATATATTGGACGACTATATTCGGAGTTCGGAAAGGTTCCGAGTGATTCGGGTATTTTTTGGAGTACCGGAGAGTTACAGGAATTCGCCGGGGAGTATATGGGCCTTATTGGGCCATACGGGAATAGAGGAGAGAGGCCAAAAGGAAGGAGGCCTGCGCCCCCCCTCTGGTCCAAATTGGACAAGGGGCGCAGCCCCCCTTTCCTTCTTCCTCTCCCCCTCTTCCCCCTTCTCCTACTCCAACAAGGGAGGTGGAATCCTACTAGGATTAGGGAGTCCTAGTAGGACTCCACACTTGGCGCGCCCCCTCCTAGGGCCGGCCTCCTCCCCCCTTGCTCCTTTATATACGGGGGCAGGGGGCACCCCATGACACACAAGTTGATCTTCGTGATCGTTTCTTAGCCGTGTGCGGTGCCCTCCTCCACCATATTCCACCTCGGTGATATCGTCGCGAAGTTTAGGCGAAGCCCTGTGCTGGTAGAACATCATCATCGTCACCATGCCGTCGTGCTAATGGGACTCATCCCCGACACTTTGCTGGATCAGAGTCCGGGGATCGTCATCGAGCTGAACGTGTGCAGAACTCGGAGGTGCCGTACGTTCGGTACTTGGATCGGTCGGATCGTGAAGACGTACGACTACATCAAACGCGTTGTCATAACGCTTCCGCTTACGGTCTACGAGGGTACGTGGACAATACTCTCCCCTCTCGTTGCTATGCATCACCATGATCTTGCGTGTGAGTAGGAAGTTTTTTGAAATTACTATGTTCCCCAACACCGGGAAGCCTGCAAACCATACCCACAGAGATTGTTGGGTATTCAAGCAGTCCGGCAAACTCAACGCCGAACACAAGGGGCTCGACACACCAAGCGAGGACGATGACGAACCCCACAAGCAGAGCACCGGAAAACAAAAGAATTTCCTACAAGAAGTCAAAACAGTAAACTCACTTCACATGACAAAAGGGAAAAATAGAGCGGCGCCCATAGAGGTACGCGCCATACGGCCTATCCCAGAGGAGTCTCGCCACTGGTTGTTAAAACCAATCACCTTCGACCATCAGGATTACTCTAGAAGTATCCGGAATGCTGGATGGACTGCCTTGATATTAGACCCGATAATTGGCGGACTCTAATTTACACAAGTCCTAATGGACGGCGGCAGTGATCTAAACCTGCTACACGAGGACACAATCCGCAAAATGGGGATAGACCCAACCAAAATTCGCCATAGCAACACTTCCTTTCAAAGGGTAATGCCAGCCCCATATGCCCATTGTACGGGCTCTCTACTGCTAGACCCAACCAAAATTAACCTTCCACCTCGCCCCATTTACAAGTAGCTACCAAGCACTACTGGGACGCGAAGCTTTCGCCCGCTTTAACGCAATACCGCATTATGCATCCCTTACACTTAAAATGCCCGGTCCGCGAGGCATCATCTCCTTAAAGGGAAGTATCGAGTGTTCCTCGAGCGTGGAAGATTGTGTGACTGTCTTGACAGCCATACACTAAACCAGGCTTCACTAATCAAAGCACCTAAATAGGTCGTCCAGACCCTGGACACGGTTAGACGAGTCTGGCATAAACATACAAGGGCTTACTAGCCGCATACCCCCGCACAAGGGGCTCCGCGCCTGTACAACAAGAGACAATAAGGCTCAATCTTATTCATTTTTTGAATCGTACTTTGTTTATTTAATATAACGTACATTTTCGCACGATATTTTTCAACTAAGTTCCTCTCTTTTACAGATGACACCGTGCTACACCCGTCCAGGATACGGCACAACAGAGATACAGGCGCAGACGTGCAGTAGGGACCCATGACAAGGATTCTTTTCAGATTAAGACCCTGCGTAAACCTTTTTTGCTGTCTCTTGTTGATACACATCCCCTGGTTTCTTGCCATAACCGAGGAGGAGGCTGGCGTTTTGGCATGGGCCACGTCAGAATTTTGCGTGTACCTGGACACCAGGGGCTTATTACCAAGGGCGTTGTTCGTCCCATTTTCATAAAGACCGAATACCTTAGGGAGTGTTCGGCGTCTCGAGTTAGGCCTTATATGCATCAGCTCCGAATCATGTCTTTGGTCAAATGTTGGGTTTGCCCGGCTCCTGTGTTTTGCTGCCTTATGTTCCGCTCTATCGGCTAAGGCGGCACCAGGAGAACTACTGCGATTGTGCCCCAGTTCGGCCAGGCGAGCACCTCAGTAGAGAAAGCCGAAAACTGACTGTCATGATATAGCGTGAGACTGGTCAACCACTCGATGATCCGCCGGAATCTATAGGATTCCTCCGCATTGACGAAGGGCCGTTTCCCGGTCAGGCACATACGCGCCCCGAATTCGGGTGAGCGCGGTGCCCCTAGGGGCTATATAGTAGCCCCACTATCAAACTCCTATGGCTAAGTGAAAGTGATAAAGCACTATAGTCCGGTTGCCTAGTTTGCTGCGCTACCACCTCCTTTATAGGACCAAGACGTTGGATCAAGTGTGAAAATGCGCCTTTTGCAAACACCCCCGCATTATATGTGTGGGGGCTGAAGCCGAAGACTGCCATATTTCAGGTTATATATACATATACATTAGCGGCCGCACAGGAGGTATTTTAATTCTTGAAAGGCACAAGTATAAAAAGCTTTTTCCATCGATACATTGTTTCACAATAATACATGTCATTCGAACATAATATCCTTCGAGCATTGCATCTCTATTAAACGAGCGCCCTGCAGAACTTTCTGAAAATAGTGCTCAATAGGTATTCGGCCCGTCCAAATCCGGGGATGCAACATCGGTGGCCTTCATCTCCGTCCAGTATGTCTTGACACGGGCAAGAGCCATCCGCGCACCCTCTATGCTGAAGGAAATATGCCCTAGAGGCAATAATAAAGTTATTATTTATTTCCTCATATCATGATAAATGTTTATCATTCATGCTTGAATTGTATTATCCGGAAACATGATACATGTGTGAATACATAGACAAACATAATGTCACTAGTATGCCTCTACTTGACTAGCTCATTAATCAAAGATGGTTATGTTTCCTAACCATAGACATGTGTTGTCATTTGATTAACGAGATCACATCATTAGGAGAATGATGTGATTGACTTGACCCATTCTGATAGCCTAGCACTTGATCGTTTAGTATGTTGCTATTGCTTTCTTCATGACTTATACAAAGTTCCTACAACTATGAGAGTATGCAACTCCCGTTTACCGGAGGAACACTTTTTGTGCTACCAAACGTCACAACGTAATTGGGTGATTATAAAGGTGCTCTACAGGTGTCTCCAAAGGTACATGTTGAGTTGGCATAATTCGAGATTAGGTTTTGTCACTTCGATTGTCGGAGAGGTATCTCTGGGCCCTCTCGGTAATACACATCACTTAAGCCTTGCAAGCATTGTAACTAATGAGTTAGTTACGGAATGATGTATTACAGAACGAGTAAAGAGACTTGCCGGTAACGAGATTGAACTAGGTATTGGATACTGACGATCGAATCTCGGGCAAGTAACATACCGATGACAAAGGGAACAATGTATGTTGTTATGCGGTTTGACCGATAAAGATCTTCGTAGAATATGTAGGAGCCATTATGAACATCCAGGTTCCACTATTGGTTATTGATCGGAAACAGTTCTAGGTCATGTCTACATAGTTCTCGAACCCGTAGGGTCCGCACGCTTAACGTTACGATGACAGTTTATAAGTTTTGATGTACCGAAGTTTGTTCGGAGTCCCCGATGTGATCACGGACATGACGAGGAGTATCGAAATGGTCGAGACATAAAGATTGATATATTGGAAGCCTATGTTTGGACATCGGAATAGTTCCGGGTGAAATTGGGATTTTACCGGAACACCGGGGGGTTACCGGAACACTCCTGGGGGTTAATGGGCCTTAATAGGCCATGAGGGAGAAGAGGAGGGCCGGCCAGGGCAGGCCGCGCGCCCCCTTCCCCCCTAGTCCGAATAGGACAAGGAAGGGGGGGGCGGCGCCCCCCTTTCCTCTTTCCCTCCCCCCAAGTCCTAATCCAACTAGGAAAAGGGGGGAGTCCTACTCCCGGTGGGAGTAGGACTCCTCCGGCGCGCCTCCTCCTAGGGCCGGCTGCACCCCCCCCCCCCCTTGCTCCTTTATATACGGGGGCAAGGGGGCACCCTAGAACACACAAGTTGATCTACGGATCATTCCTTAGCCGTGTGCGGTGCCCCCCTCCACCATATTCCACCTCGGTCATATCGTCGCGGAGTTTAGGCGAAGCCCTGCGCTGGTAGAACATCATCATCGTCACCACACCGTCGTGCTGACGGAACTCATCCCCGACACCCTGCTGGATCGGAGTCCGGGGAACGTCATCGAGCTGAACGTGTGCTGAACACGGAGGTGCCGTACGTTCGGTGCTTGGATCGGTCGGATCGTGAAGACGTACGACTACATCAACCGCGTTGTCATAACGCTTCCGCTTTCGGTCTACGAGGGTACGTGGACACACTCTCCCCTCTCTTTGCTATGCATCACCATGATCTTGCGTGTGCGTAGGAAATTTTTTGAAATTACTATGTTCCCCAACATATGCATGCCGACCTCCTCATTGCATTGATATGCGGCACCACACCAAGGAACTGCTGCACCAAGCCAAAATAACTCTTCGGCTCGGGCCTTTTCGGCCACAAAAGACTCACGACATCCTTCATGGCAAGTTCGGATAACCTATTCAGCTCCGCCCATTCAGCCAAGCGATCGGTTAATGGAAGTGGGCACTCTGGATTATGGAACTGCGACCAATAACCTTTTCCATTTCGTGATCTTTTTTATCTCGGAAGTGTTCGGCCGCGTCCACGGCACTTGCCGCCAAGTCCAGATAAGCATCCTCCGCACTCCACAACCGGTCCAACTGAGCATAATTAGGATCCATGAATGTCCTCCGCAGCAGAAAGGGCTTTCCAGCCGCGATATCTCCGGCCTGATGCATCTCCTCCTTCATAGCTCTCATCGCAGAGCGAGCATCCTTGGCCTCGGTAGTGGCCTTCTTCAGGTCCTCTTGCACCGCTCAATCTTCTTTTTCAAGAAGCTTGCAGCGGTCGGCAGCATTCTTCAACTTCACGGCCATCTCGGCCATTTCCTTATTGCTTCGGCATTGAGCAGCCTGTTCGGCTTTTAGCTCTTCGGCCGCCTTTAAGGCAGCCGCATCACTCTTCCTGGCCTGCTCCTTGGCTCGGGCGAGCTCCGCCCGAAGGTTGTCCATGGCAGCGGCACCATCTGCATCAAGCATACATGTTGTAAGGCACGGGCATCAAGCTCCCTTACCAGGTGTCCGCGGAGAAATTTCATACCTTGTGACTCGTCAAGTCGCTTATTGACAAGCGCGATGTCGGCATCCGCCACGTCAAGTTGCCGCTTTAGTTCAGCAAATTCATCAGTCCGGCTAGCCACCGGACCCTTCGCCACCTACATAGGAAGGGCGACATATTATACCTGGGATTATGATCCTCGGTGCGCTGTCATTTTTTGACAACACATCGAGCCTCAGGGGCTACTATCTACACAGGGCACATTTTATATGTGGAACTGTCAGAAGGTACATCATTTTGCGTACCTCAAAACCTGCCAGCACACTTCTGACGGCTTCATGCAATCCGCTCTCAGCCGATGAAATCCTTTCAATCACCATACCCATTAGCGCACGATGATCTTCTGAGATAGACGCTCGCCCGAGCAGATCCTTCAGCTCCTCCGACCGTACACCAGGTGGTGCCGGACTCGTCCGATGGCCTTTTTCGAAGGCCGGACGCAGAGGGCTTGGAGGGGACATACAACTGCCTTCCGGCCCCGCCGGACTCGGAGAAACCCTCCGCGACGACACCTCAGGGTCGCCTGCCTCGCAAGACGGTACGGCAGGGGGAGGCATTTCGCTCTCTATCATCTCCGGACGAAGATCCCCCGAAGATGAGCTCTGCTGAGAAGGGCTGAGATCCGAACTACAAGGTAAAATTTCGGTTATCAGAAATAGGCCAGGGATATCCTTTATTTTAAGAAAAACTCCCCTTTTCACTTACGGCTCGGTGGAGGGCTGATCCCCTTGGGGGCACAATGCGGCCGAGGCATCTCTCGGCGCAGGACCCTCTGACGAAGATTTCTTCCCCCGCTTGGAGACCATGGTCTCCGGGTCTTCGGAGGCGGTCCTCTTCTTCCCCTGGATGGAGGGATTCTCGATCCCTGCTTTCCTGACAGCCTCCTTTGCGGAGGCAGTAGCTTCCTTGTTCCCCCCTTCACCTTCTTCCAAAGGCCCAACCTCCAGCATCCTGGTTAACACAGGATCCGGCGTGGTCTCAGGAAGGGGGGCCGGACACCTGATTAACTTCGCTTTCGCTATCCACTCCTGTTCAAGGAACAACTCTTTTAAAGGTCAAGTTCATTATAAATATGGGATAGCGTGTCGGGGTACAGGGCTACTTACTTGAGTATCCGGACGATTGCAGCTCAGACCTGCGTCCTCGGTCAAGTCCGGACACGTCGCTTGTGATCCGAAGAAAAGCTTGTACATCTCCACGGGTGTCGCGCCCATAAAATGTTGGAGAGCTCGTGGTCCCTCCGAGTTAAATTCCCACAGGCGGAGGGGGCGACGTTTGCAGGGCAGGGTGCGACGAATCAGCATGACCTGTGCTACTGCGACCAGAGTAATCTCTCTCTCTAGTAGGTCTCGAATGTGGCCCTGCAACAAGGGTACGTCCTTGGACGGCCCCCAGTCAAGTCCTTTATTGACCCATGACGCCAGCCGTGGTGGAGGACCCGAGCGAAAGGCAGGTGGCGCCACCCATTTGGTGCCCCTGGGAGCTGTGATATAAAACCACTCTTGTTGCCATAGGCTGAGCTCCTCTTGAAAAGAGCCCTCGGGCCACGGAGCATCAGAATTCTTGCTTATAACAGCCCCTCCGCACTCTGCCAGCTGCCCCTTGATCATCTTCGGCTCCACTTTGAAGGTCTTGAGCCACAATCTGAAGTAAGGGGTAATGCGGAGGAAGGCTTCGCATACGACAATGAACGATGAGATGTGGAGGATGGACTCCGGATCCAAGTCGTGAAATTCCAACCCATAATAAAACATGAGCCCCCTCACGAAGGGGTCCATCGGAAAGCCTAGCCCCCGAAGGAAGTGAGACGCGAACACCACGCTTTCACCAGGCTTGGGAGTGGGAATAACCTGCCCTTGGGCAGGCAACCTATGCGAAATTTTGTCGGTTAGATACCTGGCATCTCTTAGCTTTAGCACGTCTTCTTCCGTAACGGAGGAAGGAATCCACCGGCCTTGCAGGTCGGAGCCAGACATCACCGAAGGTCCGAAGCGCCTGAATCTGGAGCTTTGGGTGTTGGAACTCGAGGCGAGGGGCGGATTCGATTGAGATTGAAAGAAAGGAGTGGAGCCTTGGTCTCTTTATAAAGAGGTTGAATACCAAGAGCCTTCCCCGTGACCGTTGGGGACTCGCCTTCGATAGAGGAGACGTGCCAACGGGCACGACTGGGTTACCCGCGCCCGTATTAATGAGAATCCCGGAATAAGGGGACACGATCTCTGCTTTGACAAGACGTGCCAAGGAAACCGCCTCGCTAAACGCGCTGAGGTGGGACAGTAAAAACAATTCGAATAAAGGCTTGGCCGTGGTGTGATGTCATGCCACAGAATACGTCAGCAGATTGAATTTGTGTAAATATTATTCTCTCTACGGTGGTATGTGGAACTTATTTTGCAGAGCCGGACACTATCCTTGTGTTCAAAATCTTCTATGAAGTATTCGGAGGAGGAACCCGCCTTGCAATGCCGAAGACAATATGCGCGCCGGACTCGTCGTGATTGAAGCCTGGTTCAGGGGCTACTGAGGGAGTCCTGGATTAGGGGGTGTCCGGATAGTCGAACTATCACCTTTGGCCGGACTCCTGGACTATGAAGAAACAAGATTGAAGACTTCGTCTCGTGTCCGGATGGGACTTTCCTTGGCGTGGAAGGCAAGCTTGGCGATACGGAGATGTAGATCTCCTACCATTATAACCGACTCTGTGTAACCCTAACCCTCTTCGGTGCCTATATAAACCGGAGGGTTTTAGTCCGTAGGACGAACAACAATCATACCATAGGCTACCTTCTAAGGTTTAGCCTCTGTGATCTCGTGGTAGATCTACTCTTGTACTACCCATATCAACAATATTAATCAAGCAGGAGTAGGGTTTTACCTCCATCGAGAGGGCCCGTACCTGGGTAAAAACATCATGTCCCTTGTCTCCTCTTACCATCCGCCTAGACGCACAGTTCGGGACCCCCTACCCGAGATCCGCCAGTTTTAGCACCGACATTGACTAAGGGGGTGTTTGGTTCAGGGACTTTTTAGTCCCAGAGACTAAAAAAATCCCTAAAAAGTCCCTAGGAACCAAACGGGAGGGACTTTTTCTGTAGGGACTAGAAAAAGACTCTACTAGAGAGTCTTTTTTGATTAGTTCCTCGGACTAGAAAAAGTCCTAAGACTTCTGAACTAAACACCCCCTAAGTTTATAGAAAAAAAATCAAGATTCACAATATGAAATCAATATTGTTAGATGCATCATCAAATTAATTTTCGTATCATATAGCTTTAGTATTATATATGTTGATATTTTTTTCCTATAAAGTTGGTCAAACTTTATAAAATTTGACTTTGACCAAATCATATATGCAGACTAAAAAGAAACGGAGGGAGTATCAAGTATCTTGTATAGTAGTGTATGCTCGACATTTTCCGTAGTAAAAAAATGACGCGGCATGTATGTATAATGTCGATAATCTACAACTTTTGCCCTTGTAGATGAACTTAACTAGTTTGCACTGTTGTTCAATTTTTCGATGTAGATCCTGCCAAAGTCTGTGCCAGATCGAAGTAGAATTTTTGAATGGATGTGACGAAAATTATGGAGGCTGTGGTTTTGGACAATCTGAAATTGCGCACAAGCTTGGCAGGCTCCAAATGTTCTGGAATGCACTCAAAAATGGTTTGGAGGTTGCTGATATGGGAAATCTGCTAGCGCCCCCACCCCCCCAGGGGCTGCTAGCATTGCTCATAGCTCAACGGCGATGGAGTGAATTGCATAAAACCATCACATTTCAGGCTTCATCTGCAGAAAACCACCTGGTCCCTAATCATTTGCAAACATCACCGCACATTCAGTAAACTTTTTGCAAAATGCACTAATCAGGTGATTTACCTCGTTAAATCACTTTCTGACAAGTGGAACCCGAATGTAAGGAGCTAATTTGGCAACAAATTGACGCATACCTCCCTGGATCTTAAAAGAAAAAGCAATCAAACCCCTCCCCCTCCCCCTCCCCCACAGAGGGCATCTCCTTCCTTGCGCGCAGCAACAGGGGGGCACACCGGCCGGTGAGACGCGTGATGGCGCAGCAGATCTCCCCGCAAGTGCCAGTCGTCTTCGCGGGCACGAGGGCCAGCGGCGCACTGTCGCCACGAGCCTCCGCACACTCTCGAGCCGCGCCACCTGGTCCTCTAGCGCACGCCACAACGTCGATCCAGGGTGTGGTGGCCATCGGAGCTTGGTCTGGGCGGCGGTGAGCTCCTGGATCCATGAAGAGGAGGCGACAGGGTGGTGGCACACCTCTCCTATGCTCCCCTGGAGCCGGCAGCACGCTCCTAGGTGTCGAGCGGCCCAGGCGTCCCCGAGAGATGGCCGAGGCGCGGCCACGGCAGGGCCTGGGCGTCCCCGACAGATGGTCGAGGCGCGGCCATGACAGGGCCTGGGCGCGCCACCGGCCTTCAAGGCCCCGAGCAGCAGCCCACTTGCGCTGCTTCCGGCAGATGGCAGGGCTGGTGGAGCGAGCGCGCGCCGGAGAACGGCCCCGCGGCCACGAGTATGGAGGCGCTCCTCCTGCCACTTCTTTGTCGCCGTGAATAAGAAGACGGGCGCGGTGGTGCTGGCAGTGGTCTCCGGCGATGGGAGGGGTGTGTCTGACAGCGGAGGAACGGCGCCGACCGGAGAGCAGCGCACCGGCGGTCAAGGGCTTTGGGGTATTTAGATTTTGGACTGCTCGAGGTTATCCACAAGGGGAGGGCCTGATTGCGTTTTTCTTTTAGATGTAGGGGTGTGTGTGTTAATTTGTTGCCAAATTAGCTCCTTACATTCCGGTCCCACTTGTCAGAAAGTGATTAAACGGGGTAAATCACCTGATCAGTGCATTTTGCAAAAAGTTTACTGAATGTGCGGTGATGTTTGCAAATGATTAGGGACCAAGTGGTTTTCTGCAGATGAAACCCGAAATGTGGTGGTTTTATGCAATTCACTCACGGCGATGAGAGGCGTGTGTCAGTGTGTGGCATACTTATGAAATTCCTTGGCCTTTCTACCGCAAAGATAAAAGAAGATGAATTATTGTACCTTCAACCAACAGAACACACTTTATAACTTCTTATAAACCGCAAGAAAACATGCGACTTAGGAAAAATATGCACGAACGCTTGAAAACCCCAGAATGTTCATAACAATAGCCAAAAGCCCAGAAGCAAGAATGTTCCTGCGGTGAACTAGGAAAGGGCGACACATATCCATGCGAGCAGAAACAAGATAATTACTACTCCTACTACTGTACATAATTTGATTGATCATGTTGCTTCCTGCCCGCCCGGGCTAAATTAACCCATACACAGAGCCTACGGTTGACAAATGGTTCATTCCACAGCGACGGAGAACACGTAAGGAACGTCGTCGAAAAACATTCATCCACATGCGGCCATACATATATAGTGATAACACAGAACATATTGCCATGCCCTTCATGTATACTGCTTTCTAGCGACACGGAGCGGGGGAGAAGAAGCAGAGAGGCACTTAGGACTAACTACTACTAGTAGTAGTGGTGACGGGAAGGGTCGCTCTAGCGGCGCAGCCCGTCCCTCTGCCTCGCGTCGGCGAGCAACTCCAGAAACTCGCCGCAGATGGCCTCCTGACGCTGCTGCTCTTTCTTGGCCTTACCGGCCTGCGCCCTGAGCCGCTTTCGGTCGGCCCCCAGGCCCTTCCTGGTGTAGGCTTCTTCGGCCGGCATCGGCGCCCGCCGGTTGTCCGCGCGCTTGCCGCGCCCGCGGGACGCAGCGGCGATCTGGTCCTGCACCCAGCCGCGCTTTGCTGCTATGCATGATGATGTCCGGCGGTAGTCGTCGAGGATGTATTCGATGTCGTCCGACTGCAGAGCCTCGCCTATCCCGACGATCCGGAGAACGACCTCCTCCGTCGCCGTCGTGCCGCGCGCGGCGTTCGCGCGCCCAGCCGCCCACGCCGCCATTGTCGATCGCTTCCTGGAGTTTGGACACGAGAAGCTTTGTATGTACTAGAAAATGTTGCTGGAACGATCTTGTCAACTGCGAATGATCGCCCGCGGGGGGGGGAGGAGATCAAGAGGCGAAGTGGGAACGGCATTTTGGAAGGGGCGTGAATGGGGGTAGCTTAGCGGTTACACTGTAACCGTTACGGATTCACGGTAGAGATGGGCACCGTGGTGTTGGCAACTGCCGGATGCGAAGAGGCGTTCGTGCGCGCGGTTGATTCCTGCCCAGTTTGGGCCATGAGCACACGAAACGACGACATGGGGGAGAGAGGAGCGACGCAACCTTGGGGACTGCATCGCAAGTTCCAACTTCCATGCGAAACTAGATTTTCCTTTTTTTTCAGAAAAAAAAAGGATATTCCTAATTGACTAACTCCAATGCCCACTGCAATACTGCATGATTATGCGGGAGATTAGAGCTCGTAAATCTTTTTTTTTTGGCATGTGGTTTCTGGTATGCATAGCGTGCTTGTAATGAGGAGGCTCATAGGTTGACTAGGATGGTAATGACTCCAGATGTGGGTCACCATGTGTGGCTCTCTAATCCTTCCTGCCCACCTTTTGTTTGCCTATGAACTTGGCTACATGGATTCTCTGGGAGCGCCAAGTCTCGGCCCTAGCCGCGGTTGCCAAGTTTATACGCCATGATGCCTGCTTTGGCCCCTCTCTCCTCTTCTCCGTCCAGCAGCCTCATCGGCGGCAAGAGTGGGGACCTGTCCGTCCGTTCTCTTTTCTCCTTAGGTTTTTTCCCGTGATGACGAGGTGGTGGCGATAATGACATGCTGGAATAAGTTCTCTCCAATCTCTTCCTGCCTCGATGACGTTTGATCCGGCGTTGGTGAATGGCATGTGAGCAGTGGCGGAGCGTAGTGGGGACAATACCGGGCCTTGGCCACCCCTTGCTAGAGAAAAAAATTACACAGTATGCTTATATTTCTACTAATCGCTCTACTAATCTTCCGGCATGTCTGATCACCCTAGCCTTTTCTATGTCATACACTCGTTTTGGCCCCTCCTTACATTTGGTTCATGCTCCGCCACTGCATGTCAGAGTTTATGTCCCAGATATATTGGCTCTCTTCAGATCTTGGCAGCTTGTGTGTCCTTCTAGGAGAGCAATTGCTTGGCCAATGGTGCGATGACTTCAACATCTTATTTGTTGTTCCGTGGCATGGTTCATTTTCTCCAACCTTATGGACTGATGGCGATGGATTGCAAACATCTCCTGCATGGGGTGATGCTCCAACTGATGCTTCTTCCGCGACTTCTAAATCTCCTCTCAAGGGAGTGAGTCACTACAAGAAATATGTCAACTTGTGACCATCACTATTGATCACTGAAAGGTCATTGTTTTTCATTTGCGACCTTTTTGTGACCAAAAATAGATGGTCAAAAGCTGGCGGTCGTAAACTGAAATTCATGACCTTCTTTGTGATATGTAAAAGGTCGTTGATTCTTTGACCAAATTTTTGGTCACTAGCAGCCTCCCCAGGACACGTAGGATCCAGCGTGGCAAGCTGACGTGGATAAGAATCAGTCCGGTCCAATTCGGTGTTTATATGGGGCCAAGCCCATTAATTCAACCCATTTATATATTTTTTCCTATGATTTTTTTGTCAGCTTCATGGGCCAAGCCCAACAATTTGGCCTTTTAATTTTCTGGGCCATGGCCCTTTTGCAGAGCATTTCGTTGAGCCTTTTTGTTCATGTTTTCTAGAAATAAACAATGTTCCAGTCCACTATTATTTGGGCCATAGCCTTTTTAGAGCTCATATATTATTTGGTCCAATAGAACATTTGGTCTTTTTATTCACTGATTTCCAATTTACACATTTGAACAACAAACACTCAATAATTCTCTTGATTAAATGATTAAATTCAGAAATCATTCAGCCAAATACACACAACAGCACATACAAGTTCGCATGCCCCACATCAACTAAACTTAGCACATACAAGCAAAAACGATACACAAGCACATACAAGTGTGCTTACAAGCAAAAACAGATACACAAGCACCAAAACATGGTGCAACATCAACTAAAACTATGGTGAGTATCTCCATGCCTCTTCTGATCTTCCGTCACAGCAGCAGCAGCCTAAACAACATTAGATCCTGATCCAGATCACCAAAAAGAAACATTATTAAATAAAATGATTAGGAACAAAATAAAAGTAAATCTAACAGCATATTTACTCTGCAAGGAACCACAACATATTTCTGCAGAAAAAGAACATGTATGCAAACCAACCACCAAACAAATAACGAGCTGGTTCATCTTATACCGGAATAAAAAAGAACACCGACAAGGAATAGAAGCATTCCTTGGTTTTCAAGCACACCAATTCATAAACATGATTTGGATATGGAGAAGACAAACATAGCAACAAGAGATAATCATAGTAAGTCAGCCATCCTACTAGTCAATAAATGGTTCAGATTTCACCGTAACAAAACACTTAACAACCTCAACACTTGTATTTTTGCTTGCTGCAATCTAAACAACATCACCACAAGTTCTATGATGCATCCAAACTAGTGAACTTTGTGCATAGATTGGATCAAATCAAAGAGAGAAGGGGAAGGGAAGGGCTACCTTGAGGATCGAATCGAATCAGCCTGCTTCTTCCTGCCATCTTCTTGTGAACAACCTTCTTCTTCCTGCCATGAGCGGAAAGCTTTTTAAGTACAACAGGAGAAACGTTTCATACAGCGGAAAGGGGGACTTGATCAACATCCACTAACTTTACAAAAGAAAACACCTATCCAGGCAATAATTTCCCCCTGATTTATGGGTGTATGGATATCAAAACAAACAAGAGAGGAACGACAATCTATTTTAAGTACTTCAGGTTTGAGCCATTTTCGATACTAAAATCAATACATAACAGCCAATATTATGTGTGTACAATCAGTCAATAACTACTACAGCCAGTCAACATTATGTGTGGACAACCAGCCAACATTATGTGTGTACAACCAGCCAGTGCTGCACATGCGCCCATGTGAATGTGATGTGATCTGCCGAAACAACTACAGCAGTCAATGCTGGCAGCAGAGAACAAGATCCATGGACAACAACGAGGTATGTGTGTACTGTGATACTCCCTCTGTAAACAAATATAAGAGCGTTTAGTTCACTACTTTAGTGATCTAAACGCTCTTATATTTCTTTACGGAGGGAGTAATAATTATGTAACACTGGAGCAAGACAGTGTACAATCTGTCATCATCAAGCTCAAGGAATCATTCTAGCTAGTACCAAATCGACAGCAACAACATGAGAGGAGAAGAAGCTCTCTAGTATGGAACGAAACAAGATCAAGAGCATATCACAAAATTATGAACTTAAATCAAACACAAGCGACTCCGAATTACTCATTAAGATTGTACATGATAATGAGACACTGACACTGACACGAGACGACAGACAGTACCAGTAGAATGCAACGTAGAATGCAACAGGACGTTGCTTGCACACCGCCATTGTGCCAGAGGTCTTCCAGGCATATGTTGTTCACCTGATCACCACCTCCCTGCATGCCACACACACACTGCAAGTTAGATTACATACAGACAGATTGTGTTTCTAATGCATGCATACCACTAACAGAGACCGTGGTGTTCTAGGATGATGCAGAGTCCATCTAACTAATCAATATCATATATGATGCAGAGTCCTCCTGATGATGGAATACCTTTCAAAGTGAGGCATCCTTAGAATACTAGGTTGTTCTGATGCTATATAAAATAGCATAAAAAAAACTAAGGTAATCATCCTAATCGAGGCAGCAGGAAAAAGGACATGTGAGCAGGGCATGTATGCACATTTTGAAAAGAATGAACAGAGCCAACTAAAATCTGTGAGCATTAAAACTTGTGGGAAATTTGGTCAATCACATGAACAGGGCCTTTATGCACATTTTTCTCTACCAGTAGTCCAGTACCAGTAGAAAGACAACAGATCGGCAGTATCATTTAAAAAACTTTGTTGTAAGTTTGCTGTTAGCTTTCTACTCTGATTCAAGTTAACTTGGCACCTGTAAGATTTGTAAACACGTACTGTGGCTTCACACTTACTTGGGAGTAACCCATGAGGTCTGAAAGATTCAGATTTAACAATCAACTCTGATTCAAATTCAGAATTCAGATTAGAAAATTTACATCATGATTTCTGTTTACATGCATGCATGATTCGTTCAATTTTTTGAAGTATAAGCGAAGATCCAGCATGTCTTAAGCAAGAGGAAGCATGTCTTAAGCAAGAAGAAACAAAACAGAACAGAAGAGATACCACATGGTTACTTGCTCACTCCATCGACCTCATCCGTTTATCTTTCATTTCTATGATGAAAGTAGACTTGGGGTTATATGGTTTGAAACTCTGAATCAAGTGGCCAACAAGTGGCTGCTAGGTGAGTATCAATGACTCGGCCACGATTACTGATTGGCTCACCATAGATGTATACTACGTAAAATGCGTAGCGCGTGTCCATCCCAGTGGATGAAGACGCGTAGTGTGAGGGAGTGTGGGCGCCAGACGGAGACGGTCAAGTATATACTAACTTAACAATTCAGTCATAGTCACATGGATTATCAGTCTATATATGAAACCTTCAGCATTAACAGGATGCATGCACTATACCAGTGCTGTGCTGTGTTGCAGGGTTCAGACCTGGGATGGTCAAGACTCAAAGTACCCGCAAAATAAAATAAAATAAAATGTTTCAGTTCATTTGCACGTGGCACTGTCCATTTCATAAGAGCAATCGGTACCGTGAGTAACCCATTGGCTGCACTAGATAATATCATGGATTCATGGTCGAATCATGCTGATAAGGCCACACTGACATGAACTAACTGAAATTTGGATTCTCTGGGAACGATGGTATCTGGACTAAGGTTGCATTGACACAATGAAACTGGAACTCAAAGATTCAGTGGAGGCTAAATGCATATAGAAAAATAAGAAGCCAAACTCAAAAATTAACAAATGTACAACCTAAGGTTAAATTTAGATAGGATGCTTAGTATCACTAGCACATGCAGACCACCACAGACCACTGTCAATGGTTCAGCAGCAAAAATTAGCACCCAGCAGCAAAAATACAAACTAGAGATATTCAAGCCAAGCATAACAGTATAGGCCTAGGAAGCATCGAAGAATCTATCTATGCATCTGAAATATACTACAAAATGTAAGGTTCTAACTTCCACCAGGTGCTCATCATCGTACACACTACAAGCATAAGCCCAGTCCTTTGGTAGAGATCTGAAGAAAACAGGGTTAAATGCTGGATCGTATCCATCGTTAATTGCCTCTCGAACTGATGTGATTTTTTCCAGGGGAGATAATCCAAGAGAAGGGCTACCTCGGAGGCGGATCCGCGCAGAGAAGATGGGGGTACAACCGGCGGGGCAGGGGCAGCGGCGCCGCCCTCCTCGCGTGTGGTGGGGAGGAGCGGCGGGGGTGGCATGAGATGGGAGGCACCCGCGACGGAGGGGACGGGGCGGTCAGATCGGCGCGGCGGACATCCCTTGGCGGAAGAGCTGGGTGGCGTGGGCGGCGAAATCGTTGTATTCCCTGGCCTTGGCCTTGGCGGCTACCACCCGAGTAGTCCTCATCTCCGGTGAGGATCCATCTTCGCCTTCATGGGTGCCTGCAGAGAAAGAGATTTAGATAAAGAAATCATGACAAAGAGAGAGAGATGGAGGGAGATGAACCGTCCTGGAAGAGCATGCCACCGTGTTCGTGCAGAAGATCAACGAGAGACCGCAAGGTCAGAGACGGTAGGCGGTCGGATCTGGCCAAGGGGAAGGGGGCGCGCGGAGGGCGGCTCGAGCACGAGACGGAGGCTGCCAGCAAGGACCTCGACCCGCAGACGAGCAGGGCGTCGAGGAGGTCGTCGCAGGCGCGGACGAAGCGGGCGACGTGAGCTTGGGCTGGCCGGTCATGGCGGCGCGCTGGCCGGTCGAGGCGGAGCAGGGAGCCGGGGCGAGGGAGGAGGGACAGCAGGGAGAGCAGCAGGGGACGGAGGTTGTGCGCGCGCAGGCAGCAGAGGGGCTTGCCGGTGGAGCTGATGGGGAGGGAGAGGTGGCGGCGGCGATCTAGACGGGGAGGAGGAGAGCTCTCACTCTCTCTCCGCATCGGGCGAGAGACACAGCGGGTGGGTGGGTGGGTGGATGGATGGATGGATGTGGGATGAAGAGATGGATGGATGGATGGATGTGTGCCATGTCATCGATCCATGTCACACATGTTTCCACCAATGACAATTAAGCTTATGCAATTGTTTTTTTCCTCTGTTTCTCTTATATATTTTCTCACCAATGTAAATAACATATCGAATATTTGTTGCAAAAGGGCACCATTTTATTTTTCAAAAATATTATACCATATTGACTAATTCGGGGAGGCTTCGTTGCAACTCCGGCGACCCCCGACGATATTACATCACAACACTAGCGGCCCGACAATGCTTCAGTGCAACTCTGTCGGTCCCCAAGATGTTGGATCACAGCACCGACGGTCCCCGGCGATGCTATGTTGCATCAACGGTGACTAGTGCGGCATCACCTTCTGCTGCAACCCCTGGCGACCTTGCGACACCATCGTCGTGTGCATGATTGGTGGTCACTACCCGGCAGCCCGCGGCGCCACGCATCACTGCCCCATACCATGAGCTTCGACACCCCTCGCATCAACAAATCGTCGCCACGGTCGTCGAACAGCAGCCATCGCAGCAGCAGCAGCTTCGCCGACCGGGGTGGAAGAGGGCACAGACTGAGGGGAGGTTATCAAGGAGAGAGGAGATGAAGGTTGCGGAGGGGAATGGCGAGAGAGGCAAACAAGTATGTATCTTGGATAGGCAAACAATGTTGCCAAAGGGAGTTTTCATTTTTTTTTTGCACACAAAAATCATTTTCCATTTTTCGAGTGCCCAAAATGAGTATTTTTGTGAAGAACCTATCATATATTTGTTGCAAAATTAGACCGCGCCATTCTTAGGAAATACTAGGACATATGTAATGCACAATTGACCAAATGGTTGGGTGTCAAAAGCTTTGATCCACCTTTCGTGAAAAAGACAAATTTGTGCCGATTTAGTTGGAACCGGGTCAAATTTGAACTGCAGCTGCCTCAAAGTTTGCTCTTTATTTTTTTCCAAAAATAATTTTTAGGTACTTAAGTATCTATTTAATCAAAGAAATGATACGTCTCTAACGTATCTATAATTTTTGATTGTTCCATGCTATTATATTACTCCTTTTGGATGTTTATGGGCTTTATTTTACACATTTATATCATTTTTTGGACTAACCTACTAACCGGAGGCCCAACCCGTATTGCTGTTTTTTTGCCTATTTCAGTATTTCGAACAAAAGGAATAGCAAACGGAGTCCAAATGGAATGAAACCTTCGGGAGCGTGATTTTTGAAACGAACGTGATCCAGAGGACTTGGAGTGCAAGTCGAGAATCAGCCGAGGCGACCACGAGAGGGTAGGGCGCCCCCCTATAGGGCGCGCCCCCTGTCTCGTGGGCCCCTCGGGCGGCCACCGACGTACTTCTTCCTCCTATATAAGCCTACGTACCCCGAAAACATTCAGGGAGCCAACGAAACACAATTTCCACTGCCGTAACCTTCTGTATCCGCGAGATCCCATCTTGGAGCCTTCGTCGGCGCTCCGTCGGAGGGGGAATCGACCACGGAGGGCTTCTACATCAACACCATAGCCCTTCCGATGAGTTGTGAGTAGTTTACCATAGACCTTCGGGTCCATAGTTATTAGCTAGATGGCTTCTTCTCTCTTTTTAGATCTCAATACAATGTTCTCCCCCTCTCTTGTGGAGATCTATTCGATGTAAACTCTTTTTGTGGTGTGTTTGTCGAGATCCGATGAATTGTGGGTTTATGATCAAGTTTATCTATGAGAAATATTTGAATCTCCTCTGAATTCTTTTATGTATGATTGAGTTATCTTTGCAAGTCTCTTCGAATTATCAGTTTGGTTTGGCCTACTAGATTGATCTTTCTTGCCATGGGAGAAGTGCTTAGCTTTGGGTTCAATCTTGCGGTGTCCTAACCCAGTGACAGAAAGGGTTACAAGGCACGTATTGTATTGTTGCCATCGAGGATAAAAAGGTGGAGTTTATATCATATTGCATGAGTTTATCCCTCTACATCATGTCATCTTGCTTAAGGCGTTACTCTGTTCTTATGAACTTAATACTCTAGATGAAGGCAGGAGCCGGTCGATGTGTGGAGTAATAGTAGTAGATGCAGGCAGGAGTCGGTCTACTTGTCACGGACGTGATGCCTATATACATGATCATGCCTAGATAATCTCATAATTATTCGCTTTTCTATCAATTGCTTGACAGTAATTTGTTCACCCACCGTAATACTTATGCTATCTTGAGAGAAGCCTCTAGTGAAACCTATGGCCCCCGGGTCTATCTCTTATCATATTTGCTTTTAATCTATCTTTATTTGCATCTTTACTTTATGCATCTATCTTATAAAATACCAAAAATATATTTATCTTATCATACTATCTTTATTAGATCTCACTTCCGCAAGTGGCCGTGAAGGGATTGACAACCCCTTTATTGCGTTGGTTGCGAGTTCTCAGTTTGTTTGTGTAGGTGCGTGGGACTTTTGAGGAGCCTCCTACTGGATTGATACCTTGGTTCTCAAAACTGAGGGAAATACTTATGCTACACTTTGCTGCATCACCCTCTCCTCTTCGAGGAAAACCAACGAAGCTCAAGACGTAGCAAGAAGGATTTCTGGCGCCGTTGCCGGGGAGGTCTTCGCTCAAGTCAAGACATACCAAGTACCCATCACAAACCCATCTCCCTCGCATTTACATTATTTACCATTTGCCTCTCGTTTTCCTCTCCCCCACTTCACCCTTGCCGTTTTGTTCGCCCTCTCTTTCCCAATCTCCTCCTCTCTTTTGCTTGCCTTTTGTTTGCTCGTTTACCTTGTCATCATGTCTAGTTCCTTACCCGCTCCTATGTCTCCCGAGTTTGAAGTTCTTCACTTCAAGCAAAGGCAAGGAGAAAATTTAAAAGATGCTTGGTATAGGATGATGGAATCTTATCGCAAGTGCACCCTAGAGGCGAACTTTAGAATTCTTCTTCGTAATTTTTATGTTGGGTTAAATATGACGCATAGACAACTCTTGGATTGCATTGCCAAGGGAAATTTCATTGAAATTGATCCCAGTATTGCGCATGAAATTATAGAGGGAATAGTGGGAACACTACCTCCAAAGGGAGGATCACATCCTACCCAAGAAGAAACCCAAGTGTTTGGAAAGATTTGTGAAGTAATAATTTTTTTACAAAAGTCTCTTGAGCCTCTTAAAAGTGTTAGCGGAAATCTTCACCGCATGAATATGTTGATTACTCTTTGCAATAAGCGGTTGGATTCTTTAGATCTAAAAATTCCCGAGTATGAAGGGAAGCGTAAAGAACCTCCCGGATTCGAGCATGACTCCGCTAAAAATCTGAAAATACAAGATGGCACTAGTTAGATCTATCCTTGGTTTTATGCCTAGCTAGGGGCGTTAAACGATAGCGCTAGTTGGGAGGCAACCCAATTTTCTTTATGTTTTTTGTTTTTGCTCATGTTTAGTAATAAATCTTGCATCTACCTTCTGTTTAGATGTGTTTTTATCTTTTAATTAGTGTTTGTGCCAAGTAGAACCTATAGGATAACCTACGATGATAGTTGATTTGATTCTGCTGAAAAACAGAAACTTTGCACGCACGAATATAATTTTGTTAATTCACAGGAACATGATTTTGCGTTGATTCTTTTTATGCTGTTCAATAAACAAATTTTCCAGGACTTCATATTTTGGTAGGATTTTTAGAGTTCCAGAAATTTGCGTTAGTTACAGATTTCTACAGACTGTTCTGTTTTTGACAGATTCTGTTTTTCGTGTGTTGTTTGCTTATTTCAATGCATCTATGGCTAGTAATTCAGTCTATGAACCATAAAGAAGTTGGAATACAGTAGGTTTAACACCAAATTAAATAAAGAATGAGTTCATTGCAGTACCTTATGTAGTGGTTTTGTTTTCTTTCACTAACGGAGCTTATAAGATTTCCTGTTGAGTTTTGTGTTGTGAAGTTTTCAAGTTTTGGGTAAAGCTTTTATGGACTACGAAATAAAGGGTGGCAAGAGCCTAAGCTTGGGGATGCCCATGGCACCACAAGATACTCAAGAATAGCCAAAAGCCTAAGCTTGGGGATGCCCCGGGAAGGCATCCCCTCTTTCGTCTTCGTTCATTGGTAACTTTACTTGGAGCTATATTTTTATTCGCTACATGATATGTGTTTTGCTTGGAGCGTCGTGTATTATATTAGTCTTTGCTTTTTAGTTAAAAACAATTATCCTTGCTGTACACACCTTTTGGGAGAAGCCTATTTGATTAGAATTTGCTAGAATACTCTATGTGCTTCACTTATATCTTTTGAGCTTGATAGTTTTTGCTCTAGTGCTTCACTTATATCTTTTAGAACACGGTGGTGTCTTAATTTTGAAGAAATTACTAGTCTCTCATGCTTCACTTATATTATTTTGAGAGTCTTTTAGAACAGCATGGTATTTGTTATGGTCATAAAGTTGGTCCTAGAATGATGAGCATCCAAGTTGGGTATAATAAAAACTATCATAGGAAGTGAATTGGATGTTATGATCAACTTGATACTTGATAATTGTTTTGAGATATGGAGGTAGTGATATTAAAGTCATGCTAGTTGGGTGATTATAAATTCAAAGAATGCTTGTGCTGAAGTTAGCAAATCTCGTAGCATGCACGTATGGTTAAAGTTGTGTAACAAATTTGAAACATGAAGTGTACTTGGCTTGTGCATCCTTATGAGTGGTGGTCGGGGACGAGCGATGGTCTTTTCCTACCAATCTATCCCCCTAGGAGCATGCGCGTAGTACTTGATTTTTGATGACTTCTAAATTTTTGCAATAAGTATATGAGTTCTTTTGACTAATGTTGAGTCCATGGATTATACGCACTTCTACCTTTCCATCTTTGCTAGCCTCTTCGGTACCGTGCATTGCCTTTTCTCACCTTGAGAGTTGGTGCAAAATTCACCGGTGCATCCAAACCATGTGATACGATACGCTCTACCATACATAAACCTCCTTATATCTTCCTCAAAACAGCCACCATACCTACCCATTATGGCATTTCCTAGCCATTCCGAGATATTTTGCCATGCAACTTTCCACCGTTTCGTTCATCATTTTCATGACATACTTACTTTTGTCATATTGCCATTGCATGATCATGTAGTTGACATCGTATTTGTGGCAAAGCCACCTTGCATTATTTTTCATACATGTCACTCTTGATTCATTGCACCATCCCGGTACACCACCGGAGGCATTCATATAGAGTCATATCTTGTTCTAGTTTCGAGTTGTAATCCTTATTTTGTAATCAATAGAAGTGTGATGATCATCATTATTAGAGCATTGCCCAAAGAAAAAAAGAAAAAAAAGAAGACAGGCCAAAAAAAGAAAGGCCCCCAAAAAAAAAGAAGAAAAGAAAAAGAAAAAAGAAAATAAATAAAAAGGGCAATGTTACTATCTCTTTTTCCACACTTGTGCTTCAAAGTAGCACCTTGTTCTTCATGTAGTGAGTCTCATATTTTGTGCTTCAAAGTAGCACCTTGTTCTTCATGTAGTGTGTCTCATAAGTTGTATTTTTCATACTAGTGGGAATTTTATTATAAAACTTGGCTTGTATATTCCTACGACGGGCTTCCTCAAATGCCCTAGGTCTTCGTGAGCAAGCAAGTTTGATGCACACCCACTAGTTTTTGTTGTTGAGCATTCATTTATAGCTCTAGTGCATCCGTTGCATGGCAATCCCTACTCCACATGTTGACATCAATTGATGGGCATCTCCATAGCCCGTTGATTATCCTCGTCAATGTGAGACTTTCTCCCTTTTTGTCTTCTCCACACAATCCCCATCATCATATTCTATTCCACCCATAGTGCTATATCCATGGCTCACGCTCATGTATTGCGTGAAGGTTGAAAAAGTTTGAGATTATTTAAGTATGAAACAATTGCTTGGCTTGTCATCGGGGGTATAGAAGTTGGGAACATCTTTGTGTGACGAAAATGAAGCATAGCCTAACTATATGATTTTGTAGGGATGAACTTTCTTTTGCCATGTTATTTTGAGAAGACATGATTACTTTGATTAGTATGCTTGAAGTGTTACTATTTCTTATGCCAATATGAACTTTTATTTTGTATTCTTTTGGATCTGAACATTCATGCCACAATAAAGAAAATTACATTATGAATTATGCTAGGTAGCATTCCACATCAAAAATTCTCTTTTTTATATTTACCTACTCGAGGACGAGCAGGAATTAAGCTTGGGGATGCTTGATACGTCTCCAACGTATCTATAATTTTTGATTGTTCCATGCTATTATATTACCCCTTTTAGATGTTTATGGGCTTTATTTTACACATTTATATCATTTTTGGGACTAACCTACTAACCGGAGGCCCAGCCCATATTGCTGTTTTTTTTTGCCTATTTCAGTATTTCGAAGAAAAGGAATATCAAACGGAGTCCAAACGGAATTAAACCTTCGGGAGCATGATTTTTGGAACAAATCTGATCCAAAGAGCTTGGAGTGCAAGTCAAGAATCTCCCGAGGGCCCCACAAGATAGGGGGCCGCGCCCCCCTGTAGGGCACGCCCCCTGTCTCGTGGGCCCCTCGGGTGGCCACCGACGTACTTCTTCTTCCTATATATACCTACGTACGCCGAAAACATCCAGGAGCACCACGAAACACAATTTCCACCGCCGTAACCTTCTGTATCCGCGAGATCTCATCTTGGAGCCTTCGCCGGCACTCTGCCGGAGGGGGAATCAACCACGGAGGGCTTCTACATCAACATCCTTGCCCCTCCGATGAGTTGTGAGTAGTTTACCACAGACCTACGGGTCCATAGTTATTAGCTAGATGGATTCTCTCTTTTTGGATCTCAATACAATGTTCTCCCCCTCTCTTGTGGAGATCTATTCGATGTAATCTTCTTTTTGCGGTGTGTTTGTCGAGATCCGATGAATTGTGGGTTTATGATCAAGTTTATCTATCAATAATATTTGAATCTTCTCGGAATTCTTTTATGTACGATTGAGTTATCTTTGCAAGTCTCTTCGAATTATCAGTTTGGTTTGGCCTACTAGATTGATCTTTCTTGCCATGGGAGAAGTGCTTAGCTTTGGGTTCAATCTTGCGGTGTTCTTACCCAGTGACAGAAAGGGTTGCAAGACACGTATTGTATTGTTGCCATCGAGGATAACAAGATGGGGTTTATATCATATTGCATGTGTTTATCCCTCTACATCATGTCATCTTGCTTAAGGCGTTACTCTGTTCTTATGAACTTAATACTCTAGATGCAGGCAGGAGTCGGTCGATGTGTGGAGTAATAGTAGTAGATGCAGGCAGGAGTCGGTCTACTTGTTACGGACGTGATGCCTATATACATGATCATGCCTAGATAATCTCATAACTATGCGCTTTTCTATCAATTGCTTGACAGTAATTTGTTCACCCACCGTAATACTTATGCTATCTTGAGAGAAGCCTCTAGTGAAACCTATGGCCCCCGGGTCTATCTCTTATCATATTTGCTTTCAATCTATATTTATTTGCATCTTTACTTTTTGCATCTATCTTATAAAATACCAAAAATATATTTATCTTATCATACTATCTTTATTAGATCTCACTTTTGCAAGTGGCCGTGAAGGGATTGACAACCCCTTTATTGCGTTGGTTGCGTGTTCTCAGTTTGTTTGTGTAGGTGCGTGGGACTTTTGAGGAGCCTCCTACTGGATTGATACCTTGGTTCTCAAAACTGAGGGAAATACTTACGCTACACTTTGTTGCATCACCCTCTCCTCTTCGAGGAAAACCAACGCAAGCTCAAGACGTAGCAGTGGCCGGCGGCGCCGGAGTGAATGCCGCCGGTATGGGCCAGTGGGCGATGGGTTGGGGCGGGTCGGGAGCGGACATGACTCCTATGGCTCCCTGCTGCTGAGTACAAGAATGTGATGGCCAAACGCCGCCAAACGTGTACATTTCACCAACACAAGTAGTAAAAGTTGCATATGGCGTCGCGTAGATTTGGGACGCCGGTGATATTTTGCTAAATACCAGCGATGTGAACACTGTATGGAACGCCGGACACTACATGCTAAGAGTGGCACAGGAAAAATATGGGTCACACCACTAACTTACTACACATATAAGAATTTTTCTACTAGTGTAAGTGTCACAGAAAAAACCTACCTTCTTTTGGGCATAAGCATGTAAACAAGTCTTGTCTTCATATCTGAATTTTCTTCTGAACACTCATCTACGTCCTACTCGTACTGGTTTGCAACTATAAGGATGATCGGTGATCTCCCAAGTTCCATTATCCAGGATGGAGTCTATCTCACTTTGAATTGCTTCCTTCCAGCAGTCTGCACCCGGAGATGCATAAGCATCTAAAATGATAGCGGGAGTTTCATCCATAAGATTGTCATGTCAGTGACCCACCAGGGTGGTGACACGACGCGGAAGATACCTGGTGGGGCCGAGACGTCAGGGACAAGTGGCTGAGAGCCGTGTGTGTGCATGCAACCGCACCAGGATTGTTGGGCGGTGGCGTGGATGGTGTGAGTGCTATATATGGCTGGCTGAGACTCCTGTAGCGGTATCGAGAAAGTAAACAAACGAATGAAAAGAGTGGAAGCTGATCTTCCCTCACCTCTCCTTACCTACCCTTATCCCCTCCTCGCTCCAGATCCCAAATCCTCCTCTTCCTCTTCCTAGATCGGCCTGAACAACTTGGTATCAGAGCTCAGGCGTCGATCTGGAGCCGCCGGACTACCCGCGGAAGCCGCGCTACAACACCAAACAAGTTCTCCGCGCCGCTGCCATGGAAGAGCAGTTAGCAACCCTGATCCAGAGCGTCAACGAAAGCCGCGCCGCCAACGACGCTAAGCTCGAGGTCATCTAGGTCTCCCTCGAGCTCTGGCGCCCCGCCGTGACCAACCTGCAACACCAACTCGACGAGCTCCGCACGCAAGTGGGCCGGATCGTGCTCCACCCAGCGCTCGCCGATCCAGCGGCTGCAGCGCCAGATCCAGTGGTGCAGCCCGTCGCGTCGCCGTCAGCGGCTGATCTGGGGCACCACGGGCCAAGTGGCCACAGCGTCGTCTATGATTCCGGGGGTCGGGCACCTGGGGTGGTCACCACCCTAGCGCCGCCTCCGGTCAACGGTGCGTACAGTATCTCGTCTTCTTCTTCGTTTCCGTGCATGGCAGTAGAAGTAGGGGATGGGGGGAAGGAGCTCGATCATAGGCAGTTTTCCCCACATAATTGGGTTGTGCCTAAGTTGGATTTTCCTTCGTTCGATGGTGACAACCCCCAATTCTGGCAGAGTAGGTGTGAGAAGTACTTTGACGTGTATGGTGTGCAGCCGGAGTTGTGGGTGCGCGTAGCGACGCTCCACTTCACCAGCAACGTTGCTCGCTGGTTGCAGTTGCAGGAATCACAGAGGGCATCCTTCACTTGGGAGGCTTTGTGCGCACCGCTGCGGGGCAAATTCGGTAGGGAGCAGTATTAGGCGCAGTTGCGACAGTTTCGTACTCTTCATCAGACAGGCACAGTCCATGCCTACATGACATAGTTCAAGGAGATTATGCACCAATTCTTGGCTCATAATTCTTCATTTGATTCAGTCTTTTTCACCACGCAATTTCTTGAAGGGCTTAAGCATGAGATTTGCATGGGAGTGTTGTTACATCAGCCAAAAGATTTGGACTCTGCTTTTTCCCTTGCTGCATTACAGGAGGAGCTGGTGGAGGCCCTTCCTCATCGCGAATTCAGACGGCAAGACGTGTCGGTTGTTTGCCAGCAAGCACGGCCGCTGCTGGCATTGGGAGCTCCGCCCGCGTGACCCCTCCAACACGGGCTTCCCGCGGTGGCGGATGACAGGCGTGTCCTGGACGCGGCCAACGCTCCAGAACGCCAAGCGCGGGGGGACGACAGAGTCGCGGTGCTACGCAGTTACCGCCATGCCTGCGGTCTATGCTCCAAGTGCGGCTAACGGTGGGGGCAAGGCCACCAATGCGCCGCTACCGTGCAACTCCATGTAGTGGAAGAGCTGCTGGATCTCCTCCAGGCCAATGATCCACTCCCTCTTCTTCCTAAAGAGGACTTGGAAGATGATGTTCTGATGTCGATTTCCAAGGTTGCTACTACAGGGAAGACCACCCCCACACGGTCAGATTGGTGGGCAGAATTGCAGGCAAGGAAGTACTCATGTTGGTGAATTCGGGTATCTCGCATAGCTTTATCAGTGAAGCTGTGGCTAGCCGTATGTGAGATCAAGTTCAGCCTACCCAAGGGATGTCAGTCAAGATAGCAGATGGAGGTGTGCTTCAGTGCTCAGGTGTCATTCCGGCCTGTCAGTGGCAGACTCAAGGACATACGTTCGAGTCAAATCTGTGAGTCCTATCCCTGGGATGTTATGATATGGTAGTGGGCATGGATTGGTTGCAGAGATGTGGTCCAATGTGGGTTGATTGGGAGCAGAAACAGCTGCAGTTCACACACCACGGTGAGCTGATCATGCTTCAAGGAGTGCAAGGGAAGTTGCAGCCAGTGCCGCAAATATCCCTAGACCAGCTTCAGATTTTGGAAGCTGACGATGTGATAGCCTGCGTGGTCACTACATTCTAGATAAAGGATGCAAAAGAGACAAAAGAGCCTGATGATGTACCACCGGAAGTTGTGGAAATCTTGGATCAGTTTCAAGTGATGTTTTTGGAACCCAAGCAGCTACCAAAACACAGGCCGTGGGACCACTCAATTCCCCTTATTCCTGGGGCGAAGCCAGTTAACATCAGGCCGTATCGATGCACTCCAGAACAGAAAAATGAAATCATGGAGCAAGTAAAAGAGATGCTGAAAGCAGGGTTGATTGTGCCCAGTACTAGTCCCTTCTCCTCCGAGGTGCTGTTGGTCAAGAAGAAGGACCAGACCTGGCGATTCTGCGTCGACTTCCGGCACCTGAACATGATCACTATCAAGAATACCTACCCCTTGTCGGTGATAGATGAACTGGTTGATGAGCTTTCTGGATCCCATTGGTTCTCCAAACTTGATCTACGGGCGGGCTACCACCAAATCAATCTGGTGGAGCAAGATGAAGAGAAAATTGCATTCAAAACCCACCAAGGGCACTACCAATTCAGAGTGTTGCCATATGGTGTGACGGGAGGTCCCCCAATGTTTCAGACTGGCATGAACATTGCCTTTGCACCCCTCCTGCGCCATGGAGTCCTTGTCTTCATGGATGATATCCCGATCCACACTCGCACATACAGTGCACATCTGGGATTGTTGCGTCAGGTGCTGCAGCTTCTGAAGGATAACGAGCTCTTTGCCAAGAGATCCAAATGCTCGTTCGCTCAGAACAACATTAGTTACTTGGGACACAAAATCAGTGGGGAGGGTGTGGCTACACTAGAAGAACATGTGCAGACAGTAAAAACTTGGCCGCGACCACAGACAATGATGCATCTCAGGGGATTCCTCGGGCTAGCTGGTTACTATCGTGAATACGTCAAGAACTTCGGGATTCTCAGCCGTCCGCTCAACGACCTCCTTAAGAAGAACTCCCTGTTTGTGTGGACGCCCACTGTGGAGGAGGCATTCCAAGCCCTGAAACGAGCACTGGTTGAAGCGCCCGTTCTTGCTCTGTTGGACTTCTCCAAGCCATTCATGGTGGAAACCGATGCGAGTGCAACGGGGATCGGCGCGGTGTTAATGCAGGATGCACATCTCGTGGCTTATCTGAGCAAGGCGCTCGCACCGCGTAATCTGGGGCTCTCAGCATACGAAAAAGAGTGTCTCGCCTTACTCCTTGCGGTGGATCGATGGCGTCCATATCTTCAGCATACAGAGTTCTTGATTCGCACGGATCAGAAAAGTTTGTTCAATTTGACTGATCAACGCCTGAACACGCTGGTCCAGCAGCGAGCTTTCACAAAGCTAGTTGGGCTGCAATTTAAAATACAGTTTAAGGCTGGGATCTCCAACAAGGCAGCAGATGCGCTGTCAAGACGCAGCCACGATGGCACAACAAAGTTAGAAGCCATTGCTGTGTGCCGCCCGGCATGGTTTGAAGCGGTCCTAGCCAGTTACAGTCAGGACGATAAGGCTCAACAACTACTGTCGCGACTGGCGCTCAGCTCCCAGGATGAGGAAGGGTTTACCCTCCAGGATGGTGTCATCAAATTCCAAAAGCGAATCTGGATTGGCAATGATACAAAGATCCAAAACAACTTGATCAAGGCTCTCCACGGCAGCGCTACTGGGGGGCATTCAGGATTTCATGCCACTTATCATCGAGTCCGTCGGCTGTTCGCCTGGAAGAATTTAAAGATGATGGTCAAGGAGTTTGTCCATCACTGTATCACTTGCCAGAAGGCGAAGACAGAGCGTGTCTCTCCAGCTGGACTGTTGCAACCTCTTCCAATCCCGAAGCGTCCCTGGGCAGTGGTGTCGCTGGATTTCATTGAAGGCTTGCCAAAATCAGCAGGGTTCGACGTGATCCTGGTGGTAGTGGACAAATTCTCTAAATATGCCCACTTCGTGCCCATGAAGCATCCGTACACAACATTAACCGTGGCAACAACATACATGAAACAGATCCTCCATCTGCATGGGTTACCCTTGGCGCTGATTTCAGACCGGGACAGAATCTTCACTAGTGCATTGTGGCAAGAATTGTTTCGGCTGTCCCAAACACAACTTCGCATGAGCTCATCGTATCACCCGCAAACGGATGGCCAGACAGAAAGAGTCAACCAGTGCCTGGAGACCTATCTGAGATGCTCCGTCCACTCCTGCCCTCACAACTGGTACCGCTGGTTGTTCCTGGCTGAGTATTGGTATAATACTACCTTCCATTCAGCTCTGGGAAGGACGCCGTATGAAGTGATCTACGGTACTCTACCTCGGGAGTTTGGACACGAGCAACTAGATCAGTGCACGGTACCGAACCTGGCAACTTGGCTCAAGGAGAGGGAGATCATGATGGAACTCTTGCAGCAACAGTTAAAGCGCGTGCAGGACAGAATGAAAGCACAGGCAGATAAGAAGCGCACGGATCGGGAGTTTGCTGTCGGGGATTTGGTGTTCCTCCGGCTTCAGCCATTCATCCAAACTTCAGTGGCTCAACGCCCATTCCAGAAACTGGCATTCCGGTACCATGGGCCTTACAAGATCGAGGCTCGTGTGGGCAAAGTGGCATACAAGTTGAAGTTACCAGCTACCGGCAAGATTCACCCGGTGGTTCAAACATGCCCTTGGATGTGACATTCCAGCCGAGGAAGATCTACCCCCCGACAACGACATTCTGCAGGCTGAACACATGCCACTGAAGGTTCTGGATGATCGTATGGTGACTACTGCGACAGGTGAGCAATCGCGTCTCTTCATTCTGTGGTCAGATCTGCCCCCCTCAATGGCCACATGGGAGGATCCAGAACAATTGCAGCGCCGGTTTCCAACTTCACTGGCTTGGGGACAAGCCAGACCTCAACAGGGGGAGAATGTCACGTTAGTGACCCACCAGGGCGGTGACACGATGCGGCAGATACCCGGTGGGGTCGAGACGTCAGGGACAAGTGCCTGAGAGCCGTGTGTGTGTGCAACCGCACCAGGATTGTTGGGCGGTAGCGTGGGTGGTGTGAGTGCTATATATGGCTGGCTGAGACTCCTGTAGCGGTATCGAGAAACTAAACAAACGAATGAAAAGAGTGGAAGCTGATCTTCCCTCACCTCTCCTTACCTACCCTTATCCCCTCCTCGCTCCAGATCCCAAATCCTCCCCCTCTTCTTCCTAGATCGGCCCGTAACAAAGATGCACAATGAAGTCGTCACCAAAAGACTTTTGTGTTTGCTTCCTTCCAGCAATCTTTTGTGGAATCTATCTCACTTTGATTGCTTCCTTCCAGCAGTCTTTTGTGTTTTGCTTCTTGAAGGAGCTTAATTGTCATGCTAATTAGAAGTTTCATCATTGGAGTGTTTCAGATCTTCCATTAAAGTGGGAAATTTTGGATCAGATTCCTAACAAGACTTGTTAGGCATATTGTCGACTCGAAGTGGGATTAGACTCATTTCAAATACCAATTAATTATAACCAATTAATTACATTATGCACTATATAAATACTATCATCATACACTAACGTCATATTTGTGATACTTTTCACTCTAATCAGTCTAATCAGGGTTACAAGTAATCAAGTACGCCTAGATGGATTGGAGGAGACCGTTAATTGTGTGTGCTCTTTAACCTTAGTGTAAAAAGGGTCCAATTGCTGCAGAAATTTACCTTGCATTGGTCTTAACCAAGCAAACGATACACCCTTGCCTTTGTCTTAGCCATGCAATGTGATACAACTAATGATAAAACTTAGTGTATGATGAGCTAGCCATGAGCGACCGTCACTTGGTGGTGTTCGACCCCGTCTCCAGCTCACGACTGCGCATAACCCACAAGATCATCTCCGGCAACTCGTTCCACTGCTTCCTCCCGTCCAGAAGCGGCGGTCCGACCTCATTCTGTGTGCTCTCCTTGGAGAACCGGAGCGGCAGGGTGCACGCACACGTTTACATCTCCCAAACGGGCGAGTGGCGCTCCCACTCGTCGTCGCCCAAAGGCATTACTGTACCAAGGAATGGCCACCGTGTGTACCTCAAGTGGCCCATGCACGGCGGTGGCCGCATCTATTGGATCAGCCAGAACTAGCGGCTCACCTCCCTCGATGTCGGCTCCATGGAGTTCTCCCATGTTAACCTCCCGGAGAAGGTGTCCTATGATCCGCGGTCGTACGCCGTAGGGGACGTGGAGGACGGCACAACCTGCCTCATGGACATCTCATCAATTTCCAACGAACTTGTCCTTTTTTTTGGAAATGGAGGCGTACCTCTGGCCTTTGCATCATGATGATGCATGCAGCCATATTATTAAGAATTCACAAAGTATCACAAAGTCGTCTTACAGCTCGCAAGTGGAGCGAAAAATAAAAGTAAAGCAAAGTTCATGCTAACAATCTCAACCGGAATGGCAATAAGAAGGATAAGCTCCCTAGAGTCCTATCCTGTTATGCGACCACCATCCGAACGGTTTGAATATAGCCCATGCGACCATCTCCCACTGGTTGCACCCAGTAACCAAAGGCTTCCTGGATTCCATAGGAGTGAGTAAGGACCACGTACGGATCCAAGCGGTAGCTCTGAAGATGACCTGCAAGAAAGTTAAATACTGTTGTCTGTTAAATATCAAATCATTCCTGCAATTCCATATAGCCCACAACAGTGCACAAATTCCAATCCGAATACGAGCCGCCGTAGTATGTTCGACCCCAGTTAACCACATTCCAAACAACGATGCAATGTCAACTGGAGGAGTAATGTTGAAGGCTATATGAATCATTCTCCAAAGCAATTTGGCCAATGGGCATTCAAGAAATAAATGTTGTATTGTTTTATCATGATCACAAAAGCAACATCGTGGACTACCAATCCATCGCCTCTTGATTTAGTTGTCCTTTGTAAGAATGACTTGTTTGTGGACAAACCACGAAAAGGTTTTAATGCGCAAAGAAACCTTAATCTTCCAAATATGCAACGATCTCGAGACTGGGCCAGAATTAATCAAATCCATATAGAAAGTTTTTACCGTACAAATCCCATTCTTAGCTAGTTTCCATTGCATGGAGTCCGGTTGATCAGAGAGTTGAACATCTATCAATCTCCAAACCAGGTGCATCCATGCATTCCATTGCTCACCAACTAGTGCTCGTCTGAATTGAATATTTAAGGGGATCGTATGTAAAACTGTGCCTACGTAATCCTCCTTCCGTTGCACAATGTTGTACAGCGTAGGATATTGTACGGCCAGGGGCGTCTCTCCTAACCATGTATCCTCCCAAAACCTTGTTGACATCTGATACGTCTCCGTCGTATCTATAATTTTTGATTGTTCCATGCCAATATTATTCAACTTTTATATACTTTTGGCAACTTTTTATACTATTTTTTGGGACTAACGTATTGATCCAGTGCCAGTGCGAGTTCCTGTCTGTTGCATGTTTTTTGTTTTGCAGAAACCCAATATCAAACAGAGTCCAAACGGGATAAAAACGGACGGAGAATTATTTTGGAATATTTGTGATTTTTGGGAGGAAGAATCAACACGAAACGGTGTCCGGGGTGGCCACGAGACAGGGGGGCGCGCCCTGGACTCTCGTGGGCCACCCGTAAGGTGGTTGATGCTCTTCTTTTGCCGCAAGAAAGCTAATTTTACGAGAAAAATCTGGGCGAAAGATTCACCCCAATTGGAGTTATGGATCTCCAGATATAAAAGAAACGGTGAAGGGGCAGAATCTGAGAACGCAGAAACAGAGAGATAGATCCAATCTCGGAGGGGCTCTTGCCCCTCCCAAGCCATGGGAGCCAAGGAACAGAGGGGAAACCCTTCTCCCATCTAGGGAGAAGGTCAAGGAAGAAGAAGAAGAAGGGGGGCTCTCCCCCCCCTGCTTCTGGTGGCGCCAGAACACCACCGGGGGCCATCATCATCACCGCGATCTTCACCAACACCTCCATCATATTCACCAACATCTCCATCACCTTCCCCCTTCTATATTCAGCGGTCCACTCTCCCGCAACCCGCTGTACCCTCTACTTGAACATGGTGCTTTATGCTTCATATTATTTTCCAATGATGTGTTGCCATCCTATGATGTCTGAGTAGATTTTCGTTGTCCTATCAATGATTGGTGAATTTCTATGATTGGCTTGAGTTGCATGTTTTATTATTGGTGCTATCCTATTGTGACCTCCGTGTCGCGCAAGCGTGAGCGATTCCCGCTGTACGGTGTTGCAATGCGTTCATGATTCGCTTATAGTGGGTTGCGTGAGTGACTGAAACACAAACCCGAGTAAGGGGATTGTTGCGTATGGGATAAAGGGGACTTGATACTTTAATGCTATGGTTGGGCTTTACCTTAATGATCTTTAGTAGTTGCGGATGCTTGCTAGAGTTCCAATCATAAGTGCATATGATCCAAGAAGAGAAAGTATGTTAGCTTATGCCTCTCCATCAAATAGAGTTGCAATAGTGATTACTGGTCTAGTAACATAGTCAATTGCTTAGGGACAATTCCACAACTCCTACCACCACTTTTCCACACTCGCTATATTTACTTTCTTGCATCTTTATCTAAACAGCCCCTACTATTTATTTACGCGTTCTTTACTTTCTTGCAAAACTATCCAACAACACCTACAAAGTACTTCTAGTTTCATACTTGTTCTAGGTAAAGCGAACGTCAAGCGTGCATAGAGTTGTATCAGTGGCTGGTAGGACTTGAGAGAGTATTTGTTCTACCTTTAGCTCCTCGTTGGGTTCGACACTCTTACTTATCGAAAGAGGCTACAACTATCCCGTATACTTGCGGGTTATCAAGACCTTTTTCTGGCGCCGTTGCCGGGGAGTCATAACGTGGGGTGAATATTCTCGTGTGTGCTTGTTTGCTTTATCACTATGTAATTTTTATTTGTTGTTCTAAGTTGTTCTCTATCTTTAGTTATGGATATGGAACGCAAAATACCAAAAAATTAGGTGTACTTGCTACTCATGGAGATGGGGTAACTCCTAAAACCCTCGATTCTCATTATGTGAAAGATATTATGTACTACTTTGATAATCTTGAGAAAACCCCATTCAACTTTATAATGGGAGACACGTTGGATCAACGTAAATACTTTAGGGATTATCGCTCGACACAAAAATGGAAACTATTATGGGACCAATTTATTATGTTGCGTTGGTATGCCCGGGATCTATGCTTGAGATATGATATTACTTGTTGCTCTAGGATGGAGGCTCCACACCTTCCCTTTTCATGCAAATTTAATGATAATGAAACCTGAGCTTCTTATGCTAATGGTATATATGATTACTATGATGTTGAACAAATAGAAGAATTTGTTGCTTTTAAGGCTGCTTATGAAATAGAATCTTTGTTTGAAAAGTATGAAGCTTTTGATGATGATGGTGTTTATAGGCCTGAAAATCTTGCTATACTTAGATATTGCTATGAAAATTATGAATAAAATTACTATATTAATGCATTTATTGAGGAAGTCTCCGCTGTCCAAGAAGAGACTAATATTTTGAAGGAAGCTATGGAAGAAGAAATTGATGAAACTGTGAGCTCATTGGATGAAAAAGATGATGAGGAGAGAGAAGAACAAGAGGAGGAAGAGCGGATTGATCACCCGTGCCCACCTTCTAATGAGAGTAACTCTTCAACTCATACATTGTTTAATTCCCCTTCGTGCTTACCGAAGGATGATTGCTATAATGATTGCTATGATGATTGCTATGATCCCGCTGATTCTCTTGAAATATCCCTTTTTGATGATGCTTGCTATGATTGTGGCCAAGATGCCAATATGAATTATGCTTATGGAGATGAACTTGCTATAGTTCCTTATGTTAAATATGAAATTGTTGCTATTGCACCCACGCATGATAGTCCTATTATCTTTTTGAATTCTCCAAACTACACTATTTCAGAGAAGTTTGTGCTTATTAAGGATTATATTGATGGGTTGCCTTTTACCATTGCACATAATGATTTTGATGAATGTAATATGCATGTGCTTGCTGCTCCTACTTGCAATTATTATGAGAGAGGAACTCTATCTCCACCTCTCTATGTTTCTCATACTATGAAATTGCAAGAAACTGCTTATACTATGCATTGGCCTTTACTATGTGTGCATGAATTGTTCTTTTATGACATGCCGATGCATAGGAAGAGAGTTAGACTTTGTTGTTACATGATTTATGTTAATTTGTGCTCACTACTAAATTACAAATCATTGTTCATTAAAATTGGCTTTGATATACCTTGGGATCCGGGTGGATCCATTACTTGAGCACTATATGCCTAGCTTAATGGCTTTAAAGAAAGCGCTGCCAGGGAGACAACCCGGAAGTTTTAGAGAGTCATTTATTTCTGTTGAGTGCTTTTATATAGTCTAAAAACAAAAAAAATTAAGAGGGGAACCTAAAAATTTTTCAAAAAGGAAAGTGAAAGTGAGAAAGACAAGCATTGTTGAAGTGGGAGAGCTCCTTGAACTTTGTTCGTGCTCACGAAAACTTTGTGAATCTTGATTACAGAAACTTTTCAACAAAAATAATTATCCCTTTGTATAATTCCATTGTATTATAAAAATAATGTGCCAAGGTTTGCCTTTAGGATGTTTACAATGCTTGTTGGTTTGTACGGTGCAGGACAGAAACTTTGACTGTAGTGCGCGATTTTACATTTTTGACTGAAACGTCAATTGATTCTGATTCCTTTTGCACTGTCTTGATATAATTTTTTTTTATTTTTCCTAATTTTGGTCGAATTTGTGGAGTACTATAAGTATGGTGGATATTCAGATTTCTACAGACTGTTCTGTTTTTGACAGATTCTGTTTTTGATGCATAGTTTGCTTGTTTTGATGAATCTATCAATTTATATCAGTGGATTAAGCCATGAAAAAGTTATGTTACAGTAGACACAATTCAAAAACAAAATATGAATTGGTTTTCTATAGTACTTAGAATAGTGATTTGCTTTATTATACTAACGGATCTTACCGAGTTTTCTGTTGAAGTTTTGTGTGGATGAGTGTCTAAACGAGGAGGTCTCGATATGAGGAAAAGGAAGAGAGGCAAGAGCTCAAGCTTGGGGATGCCCGAGGCACCCCAAGTAAATATTCAAGGATACTCAAGCGTCTAAGCTTGGGGATGCCCTGGAAGGCATCCCCTCTTTCTTAAACAAGTATCGGTATGTTTTCGTATTTGTTTCGTTTATGCATTATGTGCAAGTCTTGGAGCGTCTTTTGCATTTAGTTTTCATTGTTCTTTTATGCACCATGCTGGTATGATAGAGTCCTTGGTTGATTTATAGAATGTTCATTGCACTTCACTTATATCTTTTGAGTGTGGCTTTATAGAATGCTTCATGTGCTTCACTTATATCATTTGAAGTTTGGATTGTCTGTTTCCCTTTACATAGAAAACCGCCATTTGTAGAATGCTCTTTTGCTTCACTTATAATTGTTAGAGCGTGGGCATATCTTTTGTTTTAAGAATTAAACTCTCTTGCTTCACTTATATCTATTTAGAGAGATGACAGGAATTGGTCATTCACATGGTTAGTCATAAAATCCTACATAAACTTGTAGATCGCTGAATATGATATGTTTGATTCCTTGCAATAGTTTTGCGATATAAAGATGGTGATATTAGAGTCATGCTAGTGGGTGGTTGTGGATTGTAGAGACACTTGTGTTGAGGTTTGCATGTCCCGTAGCATGCACGTATGGTAACCATTGTGTGACAAAATTTGAAGCATGGGGTGTTTCTTTGATTGTCTTCCTTATGAGTGGCGGTCGGGGACGAGCGATGGTCTTTTCCTACCAATCTACCCCCCTAGGGGCATGCGAAGTAGTACTTTGCTTCGAGGGCTAATAAACTTTTGCAATAAGTATATGAGTTCTTTATGACTACTGTGAGTCCATGGATTATACACACTTTTACCTTTCCATCATTGCTAGCCTCTTCGGTACCGTGCATTGACCTTTCTCACCTTGAGAGTTGGTGCAAACTTCGCCGGTGCATCCAAACCCCGTGATATGATACGCTCTATCACACATAAGCCTCCTTATATCTTCCTCAAAACAGCCACCATACCTACCTATCATGGCATTTCCATAGCCATTCCGAGATATATTGCCATGCAACTTCCATCGTCATCATATACATGACTTGAGCATTCATTGTCATATTGCTTTGCATGATCGTAAGATAGCTAGCATGATGTTTTCATGGCTTGTCCGTTTTTTTGATGTCATTGCTACGCTAGATCATTGCACATCCCGGTACACCGTCGGAAGTATTCATATAGAGTCATATCTTTGTTCCAGTATCGAGTTGTAAGTAAATAAAAGTGTGATGATCATCATTATAGAGCATTGCCCCATGAAAAAAAAGAAAAAGGGAAAGGCCAAAGAAGCCTAAATAAAAAAGGGGGCCAAAGAAGCCCACCGAAAGAGAAAAAAAGAAAAAAGAAAAAGAAAAGAAAAGGGGCAATGCTACTATCTTTTTTTTCACACTTGTGCTTCAAAGTAGCACCATGTTCTTCATATAGATTGTCTCCTATGTTGTCACTTTCATATACTAGAGGGAATTTTCATTATAGAACTTGGCTTGTATATTCCAACGATGGGCTTCCTCAAATGCCCTAGGTCTTCATGAGCAAGCAAGTTGGATGTACACCCACTTAGTTTCTTTTGTTGAGCTTTCATATACTTATAGCTCTTAGTGCATCCGTTGCATGGCAATCCCTACTCCTCGCATTGACATCAATCGATGGGCATCTCCATAGCCTGTTGATTAGCCGCGTCGATGTGAGACTTTCTCCTTTTTTGTCTTCTCCACATAACCTCCATCATTATATTCTATTCCACCTATAGTGCTATATCCATGGCTTGCGCTCATGTATTGCGTGAGGGTTGAAAAAGCTGAAGCGCGTTAAAAAGTATGACCCAATTGCTCGGCTTTGTCATCGGGGTTGTGCATGATGGGGACATTTTGTGTGACGAAAATGAAGCATGGCCAAACTATATGATTTTGTAGGGATAAGCTTACTTTGGCCTTGTTGTTTTGAAAGACATGATTGCTTTATTGGTACGCTCGAAGTATTATTGTTTTTATGTCAAATGATAGACTATTGCTTTGAATCACTCGTGTCTTAATATTCATGCCATGATTGACATATGATCAAGACTATGTTAGGTAGCATTCCACATCAAAAATTATCTTTTTTTATCATTTACCTACTCGAGGACAAGCAAGAATTAAGCTTGAGGATACTGATACGTCTCCGTCGTATCTATAATTTTTGATTGTTCCATGCCAATATTATTCAACTTTTATATACTTTTGGCAACTTTTTATACTATTTTTTGGGACTAACATATTGATCCAATGCCCAGTGCGAGTTCCTGTCTATTGCATGTTTTTTGTTTCGCAGAAACCCAATATCAAACGGAGTCCAAACGGGATAAAAATGGATGGAGAGTTATTTTGGAATATTTGTGATTTTTGGGAGGAAGAATCAACTCTTCTTTTTCCGCGAGAAAGCTAATTTTACGAGAAAAATCTGGGCGAAAGATTCACCCCAATCGGAGTTACGGGTCTTGAGATATAAAGAAACGGTGAAGGGGCAGAATCTGAGAACGCAGAAACAGAGAGATAGATCCAATCTCGGAGGGGCTCTCGCCCCTCCCAAGCCATGGGAGCCAAGGACCAGAGGGGAAACCCTTCTCCCATCTAGGGAGAAGGTCAAGGAAGAAGAAGAAGAAGGGGGGCTCTCTCCCCCTTGCTTCCGGTGGCACCGGAACGCCACCGGGGGCCATCATCATCACCGCGATCTTCACCAACACCTCCATCATCTTCACCAACATCTCCATCACCTTCCCCCTTATATATTCAGCGGTACACTCTCCCGCAACCCGTTGTACCCTCTACTTGAACATGGTGCTTTATGCTTCATATTATTTTCCAATGATGTGTTGCCATCCTATGATGTCTGAGTAGATTTTCGTTGTCCTATCGGTGATTAATGAATTGCTATGATTGGTTTGAGTTGCATGTTTTATTATTGGTGCTGTCCTATTGTTCCCTCCGTGTCGCGCAAGCGTGAGGGATTCCCGCTGTAGGGTGTTGCAATGCGTTCATGATTCGCTTATAGTGGGTTGCGTGAGTGACTGAAACACAAACCCGAGTAAGGGGATTGTTGCGTATGGGATAAAGGGGACTTGATACTTTAATGCTATGGTTGGGCTTTACCTTAATGATCTTTAGTAGTTGCGGATTCTTGCTAGAGTTCCAATCATAAGTGCATATTATCCAAGAAGAGAAAGTATGTTAGCTTATGCCTCTCCCTCAAATAGAATTGCAATAGTGATTACCGGTCTAGTAACATAGTTAATTGCTTAGGAACAATTCCACAATACCTACCACCACTTTTCCACACTCGCTATATTTACTTTCTTGCATCTTTATCTAGACAGCCCCTACTTTTTATTTACGCGTTCTTTACTTTCTTGCAAAACTATCAAACAACACCTACAAAGTACTTCTAGTTTCATACTTGTTCTAGGTAAAGAGAACGTCAAGCATGCGTAGAGTCGTATTATTGGCCGATAGGACTTGAGAGAGTATTTGTTCTACCTTTAGCTCCTCGTTGGGTTCGACACTCTTACTTATCGAAAGAGGCTACAACTATCCCGTATACTTGCGGGTTATCAACATCCCATTGCCAACCAGGAATTTGACCCTCCGAAAGAACAAGTCCTTTACTCGCATAAGCCCTTTCTAGAATGGCGAGTCTGTTGGTCTCATGGTAACCTGAGCGAGTGTTTTGGACTAGAGGTATTTATTACGCAAAATCTGTGCCCACATGCCCTTCGGCTCCGTCTCTAACCTGTAGAGCCATTTGCTCATGAGGCACTTGTTCTTGATTGCTAAGTTCTCAATACCGAGACTGCCCTGGTCTTTTGGTCGACAAAGAATGTCCCAACGCGTGAGACGGTATTTCCTCTTGGCCTCATCTGACTGCCAGAAGAACCGAGATCTGAAGAAATCAAGTCGTTTCCGTACCCCTTTTGGAATTTCGAAGAACGATAGTAGGAACATCGGCATACTAGTCAGTACTGTGTTAATCAACACTAACTAACCGACCTCCATAAGATATTAGCTTACCTTCCATCAACTAAGCTTTTTTTCTATTCGATTTTCGATGCATTTCCATTCTTTATTGGATAACTTACGGGGATGAATCGGTATACCCAAATATAAAATGGTAAAGAACCCAATTCACACCCGAACAATTGTTTATATGTGTCTTGTTCGTCTTTGGCCTTCCCAAAATAGAACAACTCACTTTTGTGAAAGTTTATCTTTAAACCAGACAATTGATCGAAAAGACGTAAAATAAGTTTCATATTACGCGCCTTAGCAATGTCATGTTACATGAATAGGATAGTGACATCAGCATACTGTAAGGTGGATACTCCTCCATCAACCAGATGAGGAACTAACCCCTCCACTTGCCCATGCTGCTTGGACCTGCCAATAAGAATGGCTAACATATCGGCCACTATATTAAACAGGAGAGGAGACATGGAATCTCCTTGTCTCAAACCCTTGTGTGTCTGAAAATAATGACCGATATCATCATTAACCTTGATTCCGACACTATCCTTCTGGACTTGAGAACCCACTTGGTTCCGCCAGACCTCACTAAATCCTTTCATGCACATTTCCTGTTGTAGGAAAGGCCACTTAACTTTATCACACGCCTTCTCAAAATCCACTTTGAAGGTAACCCCATCTAGCTTCTTCGAATGAATTTCATGTAGCGTTTCATGTAAAACGACCACCCCCTCAAGTATATGTCGTCCTGGCATAAACGTTGATTGGCTCGGTTGTACCACTGAATGCGCGATCTGTGTCAGTCTATTAGTACGCACTTTTGTGAAGATTTTGAATCTCACATTGAGAAGATAGATTGGCCTGAATTGTTCAATTCAAACTGCCTCTTCTTTCTTTGGCAATAGCGTAATCATGCGAAAGTTAAGATGAAACAACTCTAAATGACCGCTAAAGAAATCATGAAACATAGGCATAAGATCACCCTTAATAATATGCCAACATTTCTTATAGAATTCAGCTGGAAACCCATCTAGTCCCAGTGCTTTATTCGATTTCATTTGTGAGATTGCATCTAGAACCTTTCTCAGTAAACGGTGCAGCCAAAATATCGTCCTCTTCTACCTGTAGCTGCGGAATATCACCAATTACAGACTCGTCTAGGGACACCTTACTTGCTTCCGGATGGCCAAAGAGTTGTTTATAGTAATTAGAGATATACGCCTTCAGGTTCTCATGCCCTATAATTGTCCATTCGTCCTGTTCAAGCTGAATAATTTTCTTCTTCCTATGTTTGCCATTCGCAATCATATGGAAAAATTGTGTATTGTCATCCCCTTGGACAACCTTAAGCACTTTGGCACGAAGTGCCCATTTGAGCTCCTCTTCTCTAAGAAGCGCTCGAATGCTTAGCTCAACTTCGGACTTGGAACTTTGCTCATTCACCGTAAGCAGGGTACTTTCTGCTTTTAAATCTAAAGCTTCAATTAAACGAGTAAGTCTCACTTTTTCTTGTTTGTAAAGCCCACTTCCGTTTCTGGCCCAACCTCGCAAAAACTATCTCAAATGACGGATCTTATTTTGCCATCTCTCAAGACTAGTGTTTCAACTAACCGGAATTGCCCATTCACGTGCGATGATCTCCAAGAAGTTACACGTATGTTCAACATAACACGAAACAGTGCCCTCCTTGACTAGAGGCTTTGCCGTGTCAATACTCTCCGACCCCTCCTCATCCTCGGTGTCATCACTAGGCAAAAGATTATTGAGGTAATATCATCGGTAGTCATAAAACTTACGATTGATGTTCAGTTTGGTGCTAAAACTTCGAAAATACGGATTTGAGATCATCCAACTCGCATTCTTGTGCAAATATGGTACTTCCTCTCGTACCCAGCCGTATGGCATGCCCACATGGCGTGCAGGCTGGCGAAGGTCCACTTGTCAGTGGTTGGGAGTGCACAAGACGTTGGGTGACCCTTGCACATTTTTTTTTGCAGAAAACACCCTCGCAATTTATTTAACTATGCACAAAAGATATCAAATGTAACGAAAAAAGGGGGTTAGGCAGGTGGGGTTTGAACCCACGACCTGCAAATTAAACACTCAAACGTACACCCGTCCCATCAATGCTAGTTGACGCTGAAATATACAACTAAAATTTGTTTATTTATTTACACTGAAGTTTGTCTAGGCCCACATGTCTACCAGGGTAATTTAGGGGTAGGACACTAGTCAGTGAGATACTAACAACGGGTTAGCCTAATCTAGACAGTTCCTACCTGTCAGTGGGTTAACCATCGGGCGTATAGATAATTTTGCAGAAAAAAGGGTGCAAATAGTTTTGACCTCTCATCTCAACCTCAGGATTGGAACAGCAGGCGCTAACCATTACACCAAGTACTCTGTAAAGAGAAACACTGAATTTTATATTTTGGCCACGACAACTACTCGTATTCAGTTTTTTTTCCCGGACCGAAATTCGGATAACCAGTCGGTCACCTAAAATTTTGGTGGTCCCCCTGAGAGTTTGTGATCGCCCAATTTTTTTGAATTTAAACGATAGAAACTATGTCAAAGGTAATATCTTTCGTCCGCATACAATATCAAAACCACGCAGTTAGCTTAGTGGTAGGGTCTATGGTTCTATTCCTGTATTGTGAAATACTATATATTTATAAGTTGTTCATGCTCATTTAGAAAAAATGGTCTTGGTGCTGCAACAATGAATTGAACTTGCAATCTTCTATAAGAGAGTAGTCGAGCGGAGCACTGTAATAGGAAGCACTTACTTAAATTGTTTGTTAAAATAAATATATTTAGACATTAAAAATATTTGAATTCAAAATTCGTTTCAAAATTTTGGGCGAAAAAACTGGAATTGCCAAGATAGTTTGAAACCCGAATTTTCCGGTCCCTTCGAGAAGAAAAGGGAATTAAAAAAATCTTGCTCGTAGAAAAGTGTCATACATTATGGGTTGAACATTATACATTTTGACGTGATCTTTTATTTGGATTTCATTTGAAAATTTTTGGCGCAAAAAGGCGATATTTTTCGAAAAATGGTTTCCTGCCCGGGAAAAAATGGAATCTAGAAAAAACCTACGTCAAATATATAACCAAGTGTATCTCTCTATAGGCATGAATCTGTAGTTGGTGCAGTGGTTGGCTAGCGCATGCGTGTATATGAGCTTAGGAGTTTGAATCCTTGCGCACTTTTTTTATTTTCATTTCTCCGGCCGCCTTATGCTGACAAGTGGAACCCAAACATGTTATTGATCAGCTTTTGCTTAATTAAATATAGAATGACCAGTGCTTCTGCAAAAAAACAAAACACGCTGCCCGATCTGTTCCAGTCACTGACAATAGGTCGTAGACATGCTGGCATGCCACAGAAGCGCATGATTCATCTGAATACGGGTGAAGTGACCGTATTTGCACTAGAACGCAAGTTGAATGACCATAAATTCGTATTTTCAAAGTTTTAGCACCAAACTGAACATTGAGCGCAAGTTCTATGACTTACGGTGATATTACCACTTTTTTTTTGAAAGCACCTTGGCTTTATTACTTAACTGTGGCTAGCATATCACCCAAAACACGGTGACCCACATGGGCGGGTACATCAGGCTCCCACTGCATACAGTGGTTTGGATCATACATACGACCAAGGTTGGCCAATTCATGAGCTACTAATTCGCACTTCTCCTACAAACCGAGATGGAAAACTCACAGAACCAAATTTTCAATTGATATTTCATGTCCTCGATCACCGTGGCGTACGTCGAGGAATCCACCTTGCCCAGGTCAAGAGCATCCGCCAGGAGTTGTGAGTCAGTTTCGAACTCCACTCGGGTCATGCCCAGATCCGCAACAGTGTTGATCGCTTGTGACATCGCTATGGCTTCTGCCGCGAAAGCATCGCTGATATTCTCGCCTCGACCAGCCCGTGCACATAGCAAATGCCCATCCGTCGATCTGATTGCGATGCCCCAACCTGCATGTTGCTGACCAGGAACGAACGATCCGTCGGCGTTAGCTTTGTACACTGGATCTTTGAGTGGACGCCATTTGTCCGGCGATGATTTGGCTTCTGGCTTCCCAAAAATCTCCATGAACTCAAGGACGCCGCTCCTTGATCGTCGCGCCACTTCTTCAGCCGTAGTAGGTAGCTCCCCTTCTCTCAGTCTGTTTCTGTTCGACCACCACATCCACCAAAAGGTCAGCACTAGTAGTCGCTTTTTTACATCAAGACCCCACAGAAAATCAAACATTGCATGCACGGACGTGATGCGCTCTAGGGCCGCCCTCTCCTTCTCCATAGCAAGATCTCTTCAGACCTCCTTAGCGTTTTTGCACTTGATGAATAGATGCGCCCCATCCTCATCAGCCTTGCCACAGAACATACATTTGGTGTCCTCAATGGGAATACCTCGCCGGGCCAGGTTAGTGCGGAGCGCAAGGGATTCGTGCTTGACTCGCCATGTAAACATCTGGATGGTTTTCAGACAGGGCAACTTCCAGATACGCTTCCATGAGTCGTCATTGGCCTTATCCAGAACCCCCGGGTTGGAGCCGCTCCCGCCGACGTCGCCGTTACTCTTGGTTTTCTCGAGTTGTTGGTAGAGCTTGTAGGCAGACTTGACAGAATGAACCCCCTTGCTATCATAGTACCATGCTATGAAATCCTGGACTCCCTCTCTCAGCGGAATTTGGAGAATATACTTGACATCGTCCGCCCAGAACGTGTCTCTTACCAGCTGCTCATCCCACTGGCCTGTGAAGGGATCAATGATATCGCTAACATGTTCCAGTAGGCTCTGCCCTCGAGCAGTCAGGACTCAGCGTGACCATGGCCTCGGTATCCACGGTTCCGTCCAGATGTTAACTTGTGTGCCATCGCCGATCCTCCAGCTATATCCTTCGTGGAATAGTTGTAACCCATGCAATAAGCTGCGCCAGGAGTAAGAGATGCCGTCTCTAGGTACTGCTTCCAGGATCTGTCCATTAGGAAAGTAACGTGCCCGTAAGATTTGAGCACATAATGAGTCCGGGTATTGGATGAGCCTCCAAATCTGTCTCGACAGCATCGCTATGTTGAAACGTGCATATCACGAAACCCGAGCCCTCCCTCAGCTTTCGGCTTAATAAGGGTTTCCCAACCAATCCAATGGACGATGTTCTCCTTGTCTTGTTGGCTCCACCAATAATTACCAATCAGCGAAGTAAGCTCCTCACAAAAAGTTTTGGTCAGATCGAAACAAGACATGGCGAAGGTGGGAATTGCTTGGGCCATAGTCGTGACCAAGGTCTCCTTCGCGACTTTGGCAATCAATCTCTCTTTCCAGCCGTATACCCGGCCCGCCATGGCTCCCTTAACAAAACCAAATGCTTTCCTTCTTGATTTTCCAACATGAACTGGGAGGCCCAAGTACCTTTCATTCCAATTCTTGTGTGAATTTGCAGAGCATCCTTGACAGCAGTTTTGGACGTGGACTCCGTGTTTGGGCGGAACATAATAGCAGACTTCTCCAAGTTAATGCACTGACCCGAACAATCCTCGTACAGATCCAGGACACACCGGAGCTCAAGGGCTTCCTCCTCCTTCGCTTTCAGTAACAGCATTGAGTCGTCCGCAAAAAGCAAATGTGACAGCATCGGTGCCGTTTGGCAAATCCTGACGCCTGTGATCTTGCCCGTTGTCCATGTCAAAACCGGCAGATCTCGGGTAGGGGGTACCAAGTTGTGCGTCTTAGGATCGATGGTAACATGAACACGGGATTTTACCCAACTTCGGGCTCTCTTGAAGAGATAATACCCTACATGCTGCTTGATTGACTATAATGAATATAGGGGTTACAAGAGTTGATCTACCTCGAGATCATATGTTGTGGTCTAAACCCGAGAGGTATGATGAGTAATGCCATAATGATCTAGCATATCCCTATCGACTAGCCAGGCCTCGGCTTATATAATGTACCCGAGGCCTAGGATAACAAGAGACCTAGCCGAATACGCCGGTGGAGAGGAGTCCTTGTCTTGATCGCCAAGTCTTGTGGAATCTTCCTCGTGTATACTTCGGCTATCCGAACTGGCCCATGAGTAAACGGCCATGGGGGTCCTCGGCCCAATCCAACTGATCGGGAGACGACGTGGTGAGTACCCCCCTAGTCCAGGACACCGTCAGTAGCCCCCTGAACCGGTCTTCAAGCTGGGGACGCTCCTCGATTATTCCGAACTGTTCTTCATCTTCGGTCGTCGGTCTTGAAAACGGGTTCAATAAATCTTCTCATCTTTAATATTGAGGATCGCCGAAGTGAATCTGAAGAGTTTACACGTCGGGTATCCGAGGAGTCCTTTAAGTCTTCGGACTTTATCAATGCCTTGTTATTTTTATGCCACGCATCGGGGTTGAAGTGTTGCCCGTGCGGCGGTGTCCTCTCGCATCCGAGCTCCAATGCCAGACTGCATTTGAGGTATCTTTTGCAACCGAGCACCAACGTTGGGCCGCTTCCGAGCTCCAGCGCCGGACTATATCCGAGCTCTAATGCCGGACTATGTCCGAGCTTCAACGCCGGACTGTATCCGAGGTGTCATAGATCACCTTGGTTAAAAAAAGTTGAAGGAGTTTAGCCGAGCTTAATGCCGGAAATGCCCTCTATGGAGCCAGCCATTGGCGCCCGAGTTTTATGCCGGACTGCTTCTGAGGTGGTGCACCACCCCGACTGCGGGCTGATTTTTTGACTGGTGCAATTTATACTCTGCCGAGATATATAGCCAGTAGCCGTCAAGGTGTGTGTATCGGTCTAAAACCCGAGATGCACCTGAAGGATGACATAAGACCGCTGATCCAAGTAGCCCCTGAGACTCAGGTTGATTCGCAAAATCAGCCTGAGGATCAAGTCCTAGCTTGACAGAAAACTTCGGGACACAAAAAGCGGCGTGCTCAGCCCTCAAGACTCAGGTTGGGTGCGGCCGACCAATCTGAGGATCATAATCTCCTCGGAAACTGTATTGCACTTAAAATTTTCTGCATTGAATAGGCAATGAAGTAGCCCCCGAGACACTGGTGGGGTGGCAACACTAGATCAGGGGATCGATGTGCCTCTTTAATATTCATAAATAATGATAAGCCCGAAGCCCAGTAGCCCCCGAGCCTTAATGCGGACACGGGTGGCCGAATTGAGGATCGATATCTAGAGTAAAATCACAAATTATGCGCCTCCGGCCCCGGTTAGTGTTCGACGACAGCCGAGGTCAAGCCGTAAACACTTTGGCCAATGTTATGAATGACCCGTCATTTAATACAGTCATCGGACTGCTGAACAGTTTACGCTTATTGTGACAGTCAGTTTTTGGCTTTCTCCACTGAGGTGCTTAACCATGCGAGCTAGAAGCACAATCGCAGTGGTTCTCCCTTTGCACACCTAGCCGAACAAAGTGGAACGTAGGAGGCAAGCACAGGAGCCGGGCAACCCAACTATTGACCGAAGACACAATTCGAAACTAATGCATATATAGCAATATCCGAGATTTTTTGCCGAATCTCTAAAGGCATCCGGCATTGCACTGCGAGACTTATGCAGAAAACACACAAATAGTTTAAAAGTGCCATAGGCTTGAAAAACCAAAAACGTCGGTAAAAACTCGACGTCCGAACTAGATCAATTGTTTGGTGCCAGTCAGAAAATTGGTCTTAGAAAAAAAAATTGTGCTTCTGTCGTGCTTTAGCATGACACATCCTATCTCAAGACCTCAAGCGGGTCAGCCTACGGGTTCAACCTCCTATCCCGAAGGCGGAGTACTTCTTGTTAGGCCAGTTTAGCAAACTTTAGCGGCTTTGAGAGAGAAATTAGGCTCCCCGACTATTGACCACACACTTGCGTCGAAAAAAGGAGTGATAGAAAAAAGACTTTACAACGACTAAGAAGAAGAACACTTACTATAAAACAGCTCACATAAATTTAAGAGCCCCTGAGTGACTTGGGTAAAAGAATTCCATGTATAATGATTGTATGTACCGAAGCACTTATATCATATCTGTGTTCACCCGAACTTTAAACACGTCTTAACCGACCATTGGCTTCTCCCTCTTCGGCCAACGGCCGAAAAGTGTTATGTACTACCCCTGTCGAGAATATCGACGGTGTTTCCGATAACCAGGCAATCAGGCCATAAGGCTGTAACAGACAAAGCGTGCTCAGGGAACTTATGCTATATTACTGATGAAGTGTAAGAAGCATCTTCGAAGAAAATAGTACTCCCACCGATACCTTTCTTCGGTTGCTCATTATTACTATGAGACTTGTGCAATAGATTTTTTGTACTCATGAGTCCGTTGTGTGCCGACCATAATTGAAAACAATAAGAGCGCTAGCTTTCGGCTTCACCCAGTCTGAGGTCCGAGCTCGGATGACCCGATCGTGACAATCGCAGAGGTGCTCCCTTTACTCCCTAGCCTAACAATCGGGAACGTAGGGGTAAACACAGGAGCAAGGCAACCAAGCTTGCAAATCTCTTAAGTCAACATGGCGCATATTGTGGTGTAATACACGAACAAGGAACGAAGTCGTACAAGTATAATCATTTGCAAGAGGAAAGGCTTCATAAAGGAAGCCCCCAAGTAAACGGGGTATTTGAATTTGTGGGTCACAAAAAAAGTTTTGACAAGGAAGGTTTTCACAAACAACTTTTTGCCAAAAAAGTATAATGCTTGGACGAACCGAACAAAATTTAGAACTGAAAGTTTCTGAGCATGAAAGCAACTTAGCTGGTTAATGTGTTCAGCATTGACGACGCAGTCCGAGCTTGATGCAGGACAAAGTCCGAGCCCCCGAGCCGGTCCCGAGGTGGCGGAGCGAAGTGCTCGGCACTCCGAAGTGGTGACATAGCATGGCCAATGCAGGCCGGCAGAGTGACGCCGAAGCCCCCGACGTAGGTTAATGAAGTGTTGGCGAAGCCCCCCATCCAGCCGAGGTGACGTGGTCTGTCAGTACGCCGAGGTGATAACACTGCCCGACCCAAAACATTCTCCTGTGCACAAAAAATAGTGCAAACCGGAGATAACAGTAATAATAATAAATTAAAAAAATGTTGCATAATAAATAATTTATGCAAAGTGAGTAATAAAAGAAATAAGGCCTGTGCGCCGAACACTCGATGAGGTAGAGTTCTCTCGGTGATGCCGAAGTCTCCGGGGAAACCGGATACGTCCATATGGCAACACGACCAACAAGGTGATCACACGAGCCGATTTACGCCGATTGGGACGACGGCGTCGGCTTACCGAAGAGACCACGTGACGCAGTCAAAGTCGATTACCTACACATGTAAAATAGTGCAGGCCAACAATAATAATATAAATATATAAAAGTCCTCGCGTAATTAATTTACGTAAAATAATTTATTTAAAGAGATGTGGCTTGGCGCCGAAGTCAATGTCGATGCAGGGCGTCAGCATGATGCAGTGAAGGTGTGACAAAGCCTGAATTTGCAGGGCGGTCCGAGTTCCGGATGCGGCGTTCGCCGAACTATGTACAGAAACTGATCAAACCACCACGCGACTGTCGTTAATGCGGCCACCATTCGATAGACCTATGTACAGATGATGGAACAAACCAGAGTAATAGTTCTTGGGAAAAATAAACCCGAACAAGCAAAAATTACTAGGATTAATAGCACATGGTTTGTTTGTTGTAGCCATCCGAAGGAAGATGACTCCCAAAATTGGGACTCAATCCGCACACTCATTGCCTGATGGGCGATGAAGCGACAGCATGGCAATGCTGGCAAAGGTTGGCTCGCCAAGGCAAAGCCCCCGGTCCAGCTAATGTGACGAAGCCGGTCGGTTGGTGATGCCGAAGTCACCGGGGTAGTTTTGATGAAGATAAGGTAAAGCCCCTGGTCTAGCCGAGGTAATGGAGCAGGTCGGTAAGGAGACGTTGCATCTGCCATGTCCGCCGAGGTGTTGAAGTAGTTCGGCGTGATGAAGATCGACTTGAAGAAGCAACAGTGCGGCCATGCCGACGTAGTCGTAACTTGTGACGCGGTCAATGCCGGCTTGATGAAGTGACCATGCGGTGATGCCGTGTGCTCGCTCCGTGTAATTCGTGGGGCGGCGATGTTGGTGATGATTTATCCTTGGTGATTCCGAACTCTTGTTCGGCTCGCCGAGATGAGGATCCGAAGAAGTTGAGCTTGGCTCAAAAAGCGACGACGTGTCGAACGCTGGTCCGCAACCGTGGAGCAATATTGCCGGACTAGTTTGACACCAGCGTGATGGCGTAGATTACCTAGGCTTAAGATTTTATGGGTGTGTGTTGAAGAACTATACACAATACGCCAGAAGGAAATTCCTTTAAAAAGGTTGTCCAATGTCACGTTCATAAAGAAACATGAGTTCGGGTTGGATCCGTATTCGCATAGAAAATAGATCCGAAAATTGGTCTACTCATCGGAAGGTTCCTGGAGTTTGGACCTTCAGATCAAGCTGAAATTTGGAGGGGTGGTAGACATGGGAATTCCGCAGTAGATGAACGGTTGGATATTCCAAAGGACCTCTGAGCCGGGCTCTGGAGATCATGCCCTAAACTCGTCCAGATTCCCGTCCAGATTTGACAGGGCTCTGGTATATCATAGATCGTCAGAGATTCCTCCATCAGAACGTGACGACATTTTGCAGGGTTGTTATATACTTAATTCCGCACAATTCTACCGAAGCAATCGTTAAAGCGACACTCGAGGAAGAGGTGGCGGTGGATACAAGTTTGCCATCCAGAAAAATAGTGCGGTCGCTCAAGGGCAATGCTGACGTTGAGTCCCTGAGCTCCATGGATGATTCCTCCATGATCTTGATAGAGATCGGAGTTGATGATGACGAGGACATATGTCCGATCTTGACGATTCGAAGAGGAGCCTAGTCCTCGGCCCAACCGAGGTGACCAGCCGAGCCGGCGATGAAGACGCCGACATTGCAGTTGATCTGCAAGCGAGCCATTGATCCTTTTGCCGATCACACAGCGGAACTCTCAATGAAAGCACCATTGTTGGTGTCAAAACCGGTAGATCTCGGGTAGGGGGTCCCAAGCTGTGCGTCTTAGGATCGATGGTAACATGAACACGAGATTTTACCCAGCTTTGGGCTCTCTTGAAGAGATAATACCCTACATGCTGCTTGATTGACTATAATGAATATAGGGGTTACAAGAGTTGATCTACCTCGAGATCATATGTTGTGGTCTAAACCCTAGAGGTATGATGAGTAATGTCATAATGATCTAGCATATCCCTATCGACTAGCAAGGCCTCGGCTTATATAATGTACCCGAGGCCTAGGATAACAAGAGTCCTAGCCGAATACGTCGGTGGAGAGGAGTCCTTGTCTTGATCGCCAAGTCTTGTGGAATCTTCCTCGTGTATACTTCGGCTGTCCGAACTGGCCCATGAGTAAACAACCATGGGGGTCCTCGGCCCAATCCAACTGATCGGGAGACGACATGGTGAGTACCCCCTAGTCCAGAACACCGTCACCCGTCGCTTCCGCGTAATGCAGAAGGGCCGATAAACCCTCCACGTAGATGACGAACAGATAAGGTGAGGCTAGGTCACCCTGCCGGAGGCCGGGAAGGGGAAAACTGTTGCGTCAGCTTGCCATTCACCTTAATCTGGTACCGTACTGAGGTCACAGAGGTCATGACCAAATCGATCCATCTTGTTCCGTAGCCGAGCTTGCTCAACATTGCTCTTAGGAATCCCATTCGACCCTATCGTACGCTTTACTCATATCCGCTTTTACTACTCCAATCCCTTCCTTCCCTCTCTTCTTATTCTGCAGGTAGTGTGATACCTCGTACGCCACAAGAATGTTGTTGGTAATCATCCCGACATGGTATTTTTTCGGGAGATAGTGATCGATGGCGTGCAGATTTTCTAGAGGTAGCGATCATTGGCGTCTGCCAGCAAAACATTCAATCTCAATCGTTGATTTAATTGACAAACAATGGATGTAATATGGACACTTAGATGTGATTAAGTTGGTTTAATCAAAGGTCTCTGGTTATCCCATGTGCATTTTGTGGTGTGGCTATTGAAAAATTGATGTTCGCTCTTTTAATAGTAGTATAGAAAAGCCACGTGGCAGAATCTAGCGTCTAGTCCGTTATTTAGTCTTCCTTCCAGCTAGGGAGTACGTACTTGATACACAAAAATGATGACTGCACTTGCAAATCTCTTAAGAATTGAGTGAAATATATATGTAAAATATATTAACTGCATCATACAAAGCATTCCATCAATAGCTAGATAGCAATATAGTCATACAACCAAAATGATAGTTTAACATACGACGGGAATCCACATGTCAGACCCTGAAATTAGAGTATTTGACAAAAAACTACCACACTACAGGTTACCGTCCCACAGAACTACCACTTTCAGAAAAGTGATCGATAACTACCGAAAATTTTAAATTTTTTGACAAAAAACTACCAAGTCGTGTTGATTGTCGTTTTAACCAGTTTAAGTGCTTTTCTGACATGGCTGGCCCACATGGCAGGCTGACGCATGCCCTAACAGCTAACGGCACCCACTCGCGGCTGTTAGTGGCCTGGCTCGGCCCGGTCGGAACGAGCACTCCCTCAAGATCAAAACGGCCGACCAACACTCTCTCTGTCTAGTCCACTCACTCCTCTCCCCCGAGCTCTCTTCTTCCTCTGTTTCCCCTTCTTTCTCAACTCCGGCGACTGCAACGCGGCGGCTCGCCTTCCTGGCCCAACAGTGATACGTCCATTTTGCATCATGCTTTTATATCGATATTTATTGCACTATGCGCTGTTATTACACGTTATGTCACAATACTTATGGCTATGCTCTCTTATTTTACAAGGTTTATCATGAAGAGAGAGAATGCCGACAGCTGGGATTCTGGCTGGAAAAGGAGAAAATATTGGAAACCTATTCTACACAGCTCCAAAAGTCCTAAAACTCCACGAAAGTCATTTTTGGAATTAATAAGAATTATTGAGCAAAGAAAGTACCAGAGGGGGCCCATGTTGGGGAACGTAGTAATTTCAAAAAAACTCCTATGCACACACAAGATCATGGTGATGCATAGCAACGAGAGGGGAGAGTGTGTCCACGTACCCTCGTAGACCGTAAGTGGAAGTGTTAGCACAACGCGGTTGATGTAGTCGTACGTCTTCACGATCCGACCGATCAAGTACCAAACGCACGACACCTCTGGGTTCAGCACACATTCAGCTCGATGACGTCCCTCGAACCCCGATCCAGCCGAGCTTTGAGGGAGAGTTCTGTCAGCATGACGGCGTGGTGACGATGATGATGTTCTACCGATGCAGGGCTTCGCGTAAGCACCGCAACAATATTATCGAGGTGGATTATGGTGGAAGGGGGCACCGCACACGGCTAATAGATCTCAAGGATCAATTGTTTTGTCTCAAGGGGGTGCCTCCCTCCCCGTATATAAAGGAGTGGAGGAGGGGGAGTGGGCCGGCCACCCTGGGCGCGCCCCATGAGGAGTCCTACTCCCACCATGAGTAGGACTTCCCCCCTTCCTTGTTGGAGTAGGAGAGGAGAGAGAAGGAGAGAGAGGGGGAAAGGAAAGGGGCGGGGGGGGGGGGGGGAGGGGGGGGGGGGGGCGCCGCCCCCTCCTTGTCCAATTCGGACTTGGGGGGATGAGGGGTGCACGGCTGCCCCTTGGCCGCCTCTCCTCTTCCACCACTTGGGCCCATGAGGCCCATTAACCTCTGGGGGGTTCCGGTAACCCCCCGATACTCCGGTATATATCCGATAACCCCCGAAACCATTCCGGTGTCCGAATATAGTCGTCCAATATATCAATCTTTATGTCTCGACCATTTAGAGTCTCCTCGTCATGTCCGTGATCATATCCGGGACTCCGAACTACCTTCGGTACATCAAAACATATAAACTCATAATATAACCGTCATCTAACTTAAAGCGTGCGGTCCCTACAGGTTTGAGAACTATGTAGACATGACCGAGACACGTCTCCGGTCAATAACCAATAGAGGAACCTGGATGCTCATATTGGCTCCTACATATTCTACGAATATCTTTATCGGTCAAACCGCATAACAACATACGTTGTTCCCTTTGTCATCGGTATGTTACTTGCCCAAGATTCGATCGTCGGTATCTCAATACCTAGTTCAATCTCGTTACCAGCAAGTCTCTTTACTCGTTACGTAATGCATCATCCCGTAACTAACTCATTAGCTACATTGCTTGCAAGGCTTATAGTGATGTGCATTACCGAGAGGGCCCAGAGATACCTCTCCGACAATCGGAGTGACAAATCCTAATCTCGAAATACGTCAACTCAACAAGTACCTTCGGAGACACTTGTAGAGCACCTTTATAATCACCCAGTTACGTTGTGACATTTGGTAGCACACAAAGTGTTCCTCCGGTAAACGGGAGTTACATAATCTCATAGTCATAGGAACATGTATAAGTCATGAAGAAAGCAATAGCAACATACCAAACGATCAAGTGCTAAGCTAATGGAATGGGTCAAGTCAATCACATCATTCTCCTAATGATGTGATCCCGTTAATCAAATGACAACTCATGTCCATGGTTAGGAAACTTAACCAACTTTGATTTACGAGCTAGTCAAGTAGAGGCATACTAGTGACACTCTGTTTGTCTATGTATTCACACATGTATTATGTTTCCGGGTAATACAATTCTAGCATGAATAATAAACATTTATCATGATATAAGGAAATAAATAATAACTTTACTATTGCCTCTAAGGCATATTTCCTTCAGTCTCCCACTTGCAATAGAGTCAATAATCTAGATTACACAGTAATGATTCTAACACCCATGGAGCCTTGGTGCTAATCATGTTTTTCTCGTGGAAGAGGCTTAGTCAATGGGTTTGCAACATTCAGATCCGTATGTATCTTGCAAATCTCTATGTCTCCCACCTGGACTTGGTCCTGGATGGAATTGAAGTGTCTCTTGATGTGCTTGGTTTTCTTATGAAATCTGGATTCCTTTGCCAAGGCAATTGCACCAGTATTGTCACAAAAGATTTTCATTGGACCCGATGCACTAGGTAGGTATGACAGCTAGATCGGATATGAACTCCTTCATCCAGACTCCTTCATTTGCTGCTTCCGAAGCAGCTATGTACTTCGCTTCACATGTAGATCCCGCCACGACGCTTTGTTTAGAACTGCACCAACTGACAGCTCCACCGTTCAATATAAGCACATATCTGATTTGCGATTTAGAATCATCCGGATCAGTGTCAAAGCTTGCATCAACGCAACCATTTACGACTAGCTCTTTGTCACCTCCATAAACGAGAAACATATCCTTAGCCATTTTCAGGTATTTCAGGATGTTCTTGACCGCTATCTAGTGATTACTCCTGGATTAATTTGGTACCTCCCTGCTAAACTAATAGAAAGGCACACATCAGGTCTGGTACACAACATTGCATACATGATAGAGCCTATGGCTGAAGCATAGGTAACTTCTTTCATTTTCTCTCTATATTCTGCTGTGGTCGGGCATTGAGTCTGACTCAATTTCACACCTTGTATTATAGGTAAGAACCATTTCTTTGCTTGATCCATTTTGAACTTCTTCAAAACTTTATCAAGGTATGTACTTTGTGAAAGTCCAATTAAGCGTCTTGATATATCTCTATAGATCTTGATGCCCAATATATAAGCAGCTTCACCGAGGTCTTGCATTGAAAAACTTTTATTCAAGTATCCTTTTATGCTATCCAGAAATTCTATATCATTTCCAATCAATAATATGTCGTCCACATATAATATTAGAAATGCTACAAAGCTCCCACTCACTTTCTTGTAAATACAGGCTTCTCCAAAAGTCTGTATAAAACCATATGCTTTGATCACACTATCAAAGCGTTTATTCCAACTCCGAGAGGCTTGCACCAGTCCATAAATGGATCGCTGGAGCTTGCACACTTTTTTAGCACCCTTTGGATCGACAAAACCTTCTGGTTGCATCATATACAACTCTTCTTCCAGAAATCCATTTAGGAATGCAGTTTTGACATCCATTTGCCAAATTTCATAATCATAAAATGCGGCAATTGCTAACATGATTCGGACAGACTTAAGCATTGTGTAACGCCCACGATGCAGCTATATCTCTCACGTGTCGAGGCATGACTGAGAGGCATAACCGCATTGTAGGTTTTGTCACAAGAAGGGTCATCTTCACACAATCCCATGTAATGAACAAGAATGGGATAAAGAGAGTTGGCTTACAATCACCACTTCACACAATACATAAATAAATTCATACATCATTCGAAATACACTCATAGACCGACTACGGTCAAATCCAAATGAAAAGAAGATAACCCCAAATGCTAGTCCCCGATCATCCCAACTGGGCTCCACTATTGATCATCAGGAAACGAAACGTAGTAACGACCAAGGTCCTCGTCGAACTCCCACTTGAGCTCGATTGCGCCACTTGCACTGGTATCCTCGACACCTGCATCTGTTTTGGTAGAATCTGTGAGTCACGGGGACTCAGCAATTTCATACCCGCGAGATCAAGACTATTTAAGCTCATGGGTAGGAAAGGGGTAAGGTGTAACGCCCCAGATTTGATGCGCCAGGTGTCTGCCAGTTATTCGCCGTCGTTGCCATGTCATTTGCTTGCGTGTTGCACTTTGCCATGTCATCATATGCATTTCATATCATGTCATCATGTGCATCTCATTTGGCATACGTGTTCGTCTCATGCATCCGAGCTTTTTCCCCGTTGTCCGTTTTGCAATCCGGCACTCCTATGTCATCCGGCGTCCCCCTTTTTGTCTCCTATTGTGAGCGGGTGTTAAACTTTCTCGGAATGGAACGTGATTTGCCAAGCGGCCTTGGTACACCACCGGTAGACCGCCTGTCAAGTTCCATGCCATTTGGAGTCCGTTTGATACTCCAACGGTTAACCGTGTAACCCCGAAAGCCCCTTTTGTCTTGCAGCTCAACACCCCTCCAAAGTGGTCCAAAACCCATCCAAACCCCCTCCATGCCCTCCGCCGTTCGATCACGATCGTGTGGGCGAAAACCGCTCCTCATTTGGACTCCCCTAGCTCCCAGAATCTATAAACATGCCCTCCCCCGAAAATCCCGCAGTCCAACCCTAGCCCTCTCCCTCTCCGCGCCGCCGGACGTTTTCCCTCCTAGCCCGGACATGTCCGCGCCCGCCGGACGTCCCGCGCCGCCGCCCTGCACCAGTGGCCGCCCGCCATGTGGCCCGCGCCGCCGCCCCGCGCCAGTGGCCGCCCGCCACGTGGCCCACGCCGCCGCCCCGCGCCGCGACCCGCAGCGGGCCCCCGCGGCCCGATCCGCCGCCGCCGCCGACCGCGGGAGCCCCGCGCCCGAGCCCTACGGCTCTCCTGCCCCGCCGCTGAGTCGCCATCGCCGCCGTCGACCGCCGCCTCCGCCGGCCTCCGCGTCGCCGCCCGCGCCGGCCTGGGCCGCCGCGCCGCCTGACCGTGCCTGGCCCGGCGCCCCGCGCCACCGCTCGCCCCGAGCTCCGCCTGGATCTGGCGCCCCCCATCTCCGGTCGTCTTCCTCCCCTCCGGCTTCAACTCGGGCGAGCTGCTCCGGCCAGCCTCGATCCACGCGCCAGATCCAGATCCGTTTGAGGTTGACCCCGGAATCCTCTGTCCTGAGATTGTCATAATATATGCCTCTGTTCATCGCATCATAACTCTGCATCCGTGGCTCCGTTTTGGGCGTGCAGCATATCAAATCGTTCATCTCAATGAGTACTTCATTTCATTCCATCGCATCATGTTCATTTGTGTCCATCTTGATGCCTGAATCATCGTTGCAAGAGTGCATGTTGATGTTAATCTGCTGAAACTGTTATAACTTGGTGTTTTGTCATTTTTGTTGCATTTGATGTGTGCATCCTATGAGCTTGACCTCTACATGTGTTTTGAACTACCTCATTTCATCTTTGCTGTGGTGCAATCTATGTATTTTTGTGGGTCTTGTAGTGAGTGCATCAAGCTTGTTAAGTAGGGTACTTGTTGTTGCTGTTTTGCTAGGCAGATTTTGCTATATGATGATGCTATGTAAACCTGCTGCTACAAGTCATTCTATGCATAATCTGGAGATGTCCACTAAGGATGTTTTCTTATACATGTCATGATCTATCCATTGATGCCCCTGGTTGCATTTATAGCCTACTGTAGCTTGTTGTTAGCTTGCTCTCAAATTGCTAAATAATGTTGCTGTCAGTCTGTTAACATTAAGTTCAGTTTTGCCATGTGTTTTGCTAGTGATCCATGCACCCTATGAACTTTCCATTGCCATGCTTAGCTTCACAAACATGTATTCATACTGTTGGTTGCCCTGCCATGCCATGTATTGCTCTGTGGTGAGTGGTTCAAGCTCACCAACATGCCTACTTATTGTTGTTCCTGCCATGTATGAGTCTGTCATATAACTTGCCATGTTTACATGGGTGCCATCATATTTTCTGTGCCCTTTTGGCTCATGGTCAGTAAGGGACTTTTGTTATATGAGATTAGTTTATTCATTCCATGCTTTTGTTTGCCATGTTAAGCTCCTGTAACATGTTTCTTGATAGCTCTAAACATTGCAACCTGATGTTATTTCTGCTAAGCCTGAAACTGTTATTATTTGCAATCTTGCCATGTCCTTTTGAGCATGTTCTAGTGATTTCTGGAGATAGCTCAGTGTTCATCTTTTGTCATGCTTTACCTGTACTTCATGTCCATTCCTTTTGTTTTCCTATTGTGGTACTGTCTCATGTTGTTTTGGTGCTTGCAATATGCCTAGTTGCTGTTTTGGACAGCTTGCCCTTTAATCTTGTTTGGAGTGTATGTGTTGAACCGTTGCCCCGTTTTGAGTGTGCTCTATATGAAACTTGCTTGTTTTTGCATGTAGTTTCATATTATCATGTCACATCTTTGTTTTGAGGTGTTTGCTTGATGTTTGTATGCATTTTTCATCAATGCCATGTTTAACTTATTTTGCTCATATCTTCTAGGCCGTAGCTCCGAACTAAATGAACTTTATATGTGACTTGACTAGAATTTCATGTAGATCCTCTTGGGGCATCTTAACTTGATGTTTAACAACTTGAACATAAGGTTTATTCAGTTCTGGACCAATTCCTAAATTTGCATATGAGGACTTACCGGAATTGTTATATGTTGTTTCCGGCCTCATTTAAACTTGCCTTGATGTGTTGTTCTTGTTTGCATCATCTCTTGCCATGAGTAGCTTCATGTAGCCTTTGTCATGCATCATGATTGTTGTGCATCATGTCTTGTTCATGTGTGGTGTGTTTACTATGTTGTGTGCTTCTTCTCGATAGTTTCCATTTCGTTGCGATCGGGAGGATTCGTTCGTCTACGCTTGGTTCGTCTTCGTGGCTTCGTCTTCTTCATGGACTTGTTCTTCTTCCTAGAGGGATTTTAGGCAAGATGACCGTCACCTTGGATCTCACTACTATCATTGCCATGCTAGTTGCTTCGTTCTATCGCTTTGCTGCGCTTCCTATTCATTTGCTCTTCAAGCCTCCCAAATTGCCATGTCAGCCTCTAACCTTTTTCACCCTTCCTAGCGAACCGTTGCTTGGCTATGTTACCGCTTTGCTCAACCCCTCTTATAGCGTTGTTAGTTGCAGGTGAAGTTGAAGATTGCTCCATGGTGGACAGGATTATGTTGGGAGATCACAATATCTCTTATTTAATTAATGCATCTATATACTTGGTAAAGGGTGGAAGGCTCGGCCTTATGCCTGGTGTTTTGTTCCACTCTTGCCGCCCTAGTTTCCGTCATACCGGTGTTATGTTCCCGGATTTTGCGTTCCTTACGCGGTTGGGTGATTTATGGGACCCCCTTGACAGTTCGCTTTGAATAAAACTCCTCCAGCAAGGCCCAACCTTGGTTTTACCATTTGCCTCTCCTAGCCCTTTTTCCCTTGGGTTTCCGGAGCCCGAGGGTCATCTTTATTTTAACCCCCCGGGCCAGTGGTCGTCGTGAGTGTTGGTCCAACCTGTCAGCCGCCGGTGGCCACCAGGGGCAACTCTGGGATGGCCTACCGGAAGTTTGGACAATCCGGTGTGCCCTGAGAACGAGATATGTGCAGCTCCTATCAGGATTTGTCGGCACATTAGGGCGGCTTTGCTGGTCTTGTTTTACCATTGTCGAAATGTCTTGTAAACCGGGATTCCGAGACTGATCGGGTCTTCCTGGGAGAAGGTATATCCTTCGTTGATCGCGAGAGCTTATCATGGGCTAAGTTGGGACACCCCTGCAGGGTATTAACTTTCGAAAGCCGTGCCCGCGGTTATGTGGCAGATGGGAATTTGTTAATGTCCGGTTGTAGATAACTTGACACCAGATCCGAATTAAAACGCATCAACCGTGTGTGTAGCCATGATGGTCTCTTCTCGGCGGAGTCCGGGAAGTGAACACGGTTTCTGTGTTATGTTTGACGTAAGTAGGAGCTCAGGATCACTTCTTGGTCATTACTAGTTGACGACCGTTCCGTTTGCTCTCTTCTCGCTCTTATTTGCATATGTTAGCCACCATATCATGCGTAGTCGCTGCTGCAACCTCACCACTTTACCCCTTCCTTTCCCATTAAGCTTTGCTAGTCTTGATACCCATGGTAATGGGATTGCTGAGTCCTCGTGGCTCACAGATTACTACAACATCAGTTGCAGGTACAGGTTATGCGATGATCATGACGCGAGAGCGATGTTTGCTTGTTTGGAGTTCTTCTTCTGCTTCTTCTTCGATCAGGGGATAGGTTCCAGGTTGGCAGCCTGGGCTAGCAGGGTGGATGTCGTTTGAGTTTCTGTTTGTGTTTCATCCATAGTCGGATGGTGCTCTTATGTAAGATGATGTTGTATTCGTGTGGCATTGTATGCCTTTTGTATGTATCCCCATCTATTATGTAATGTTGATGTAATGATATCCACCTTGCGAAAGCATTTCAATATGCGGGTCTATCCTTGGTGGGACCTTCGAGTTCCTTTTGGATAGGGTCGCATATTGGGCGTGACATAAGGTGGTGGAACTGTAGCAAGCACTAAGCATATATGGTGGCTAACATACGCAAGTGAGAGCGAGAAGAGAAGAAACGCATCGGTCGAGAAGCTAGAAGTGATCAAGAAGTGATCCTGAAACTACTTACGTTCATACATAACCCAAACCGTGTTCACTTCCCGGACTCCGCCGAAAAGAGACCATCACGGCTACACACACGGTTGATGCATTTTAATGAAGTCAAGTGTCAAGTTCTCTACAACCGGACGTTAACAAATTCCCGTCTGCCACATAACCGTGGGCACGACTTTCGAAAGATAATACCCTGCAGGGGTGTCCCAACTTAGCCCATCACAAGCTCTCACGGTCAACGAAGGATATACCTTCTCCCGGGAAGACCTGATCAGTCCCCGAATCCCGGTTTACAAGACATTTCGACAATGGTAAAACAAGACCAGCAAAGCCGCCCGACTATGCCAACAAATCCCGATAGGAGCTGCACATATCTCGTTCTCAGGGCACAACGGATAGGTCAGCCTACGAGTAAAACCAGCCCTCAAGTTGCCCCGTGGTGGACCCGCTGTCGGTGTCAAAACCGGTGGATCTCGGGTAGGGGGTCCCGAACTGTGCGTCTAGGCGGATGGTAACAGGAGACAAGGGACACGATGTTTTTACCCAGGTTCGGGCCCTCTCGATGGAGGTAAAACCCTACTCCTGCTTGATTGATATTGATGATATGGGTAGTACAAGAGTGGATCTACCACGAGATCAAGGAGTCTAAACCCTAGAAGCTAGCCTATGGTATGATTGTTGTAATGGTTGTCTGTCCTACAGACTAAAACCCTCCGGTTTATATAGACACCGGGGAGGGCTAGGGTTACACAGAGTCGGTTACAATGGTAGGAGATCTACATATCCGTATTGCCAAGCTTGCCTTCCACGCCAAGGAAAGTCCCATCCGGACACGGGACGAAGTCTTCAATCTTGTATCTTCATAGTCTTGGAGTCCGGCTGACGATGATAGTCCGGCTGTCCGGACACCCCCTAGTCCAGGACTCCCTCAGTAGCCCCTGAACCGGGCTTCAATGACGATGAGTTCGGCGCGCATATTGTTCGGCATTGCAAGGCGGGTTCCTCCTCCGAATAATTCATAGAAGATTGTGAACACCAGGATAGTGTCCGGCTCTGCAAAATAAATTTCACATTCCACCGTAGAGAGAATAATATGTACACAAGTTCAATCTGCTGACGTATTTTGTGGCATGACGTCACACCACTACCAAGCCTTTACTTGAATCGTTTTTTATTATACCACCTCAGCGTGTTTAGCGAAGCGGTTTCCTTGGCACGTCTTGTCGAAGCAGAGATCGTGTTCCTCTTATTCTGGGATTCCCATCAATACGGACATGGGTAACCCAACCACGCCCGTTGCCACGCCCCCTCTATCGGAGGCGAGTCCTGAACGGTCACGGGGACGGCTCCTGGTATTCTCCCCCTTTATAATGGGACCAAGGCTCGTTTCTTTTCTTCAATCGCCAATCGAATCTGTTCCCTACCCCGAGTTCCAACACCCAGAGCCCCAGATTCGAGCGCTTCAGACCTTCAACAATGTCCGGCTCCAACCTACAGGGCCGGTGGATGCCCTCCTCCGTCACGGAAGAAGACGTGCTAAAGCTGCGAGAGGCCAAGTACCTGTCTTACGAGATTTCGCATAGGTTGCCCACCAAACGGCAAGTCATCCCCACCCCCGAGCCCGGTGAGTATGTCGTGTTTGTTTCCCACCTCCGTCAGGGTTTAGGCTTGGGTTGGAATTCCACGACTTGGCTCCGTAGTCCATCCTCCATATCTCTTCATTCATTGTCGTTTGCGAAGCCTTCCTCCGCATTACCCCTCACTTCGGCTTGTGGCTTAAGACCTTCGATGTGGAGCCGAAGATGATCGAGGGGCGTCAAGCAGAGTGCAGCGGGGCGGTGCTAAGCAGAAGGGCTAACGGTCCCTGGCCCGAGGGCTCTTTTCAGGAGGAGCTCGGCTTGTGGCAACAGGAGTGGTTCTACATAACCGCTCACAGGGGCAGCAGGCAGAAGCTGCCGCCTATCTTCCGCTCGGGCCCTCCGCAGCGGCTGATGTCATGGGTCAGCCAAGGGCTCAACTGGGGGCCGTCAAAGGACGTGCCCCTATTGCAGGGCCGGATTCAAGACCTCCAGGCGAGGGAGATCGATCTGGTCGTGGTGATGCAGGTCATGCTGATTAGGCGTCTCCTGCCCTGCAAATGCCGTCCTCTCCAGCTGTGGGAGTTTAATCCGGAGGGACCGCGAATTCTCCAACACTTCATGGGTACGACACCCGTGGAGATGTACAAACTGTTCTTCAGATCACGAGAGGCATGTCCGGAATTGACCGAGGACGCCGGCCTAAGCTGCAATCGCCCGGATACACAAGTAAGTAGCTCCGTGTCCGGACATACCGTTTGTTTGCCTTTCTATGATTCGCTTTTTGACCAACTGCCCTCTAAATAGGAGTGGATAGCGTAGGCAAAACTGATACGGTGTCCGGCCCCCTCCCAGAGACCACGCCGGATCCCGTGCTGGTCAGGATGCTGGAGGTTGCGCCTTCAGAGGAAGGCGAAGGGGAGAACAGAGGAACTACCGCCTCAACCAAGGAGGCTTTTAAGGAAGGGGGGATCGAGAATCCCTCCTTCCAGGGGGAGAAGAGGACTGCCTCCGAAAACCCGGAGGCCAAAGCCCCGAAGCGGGGGAAGAGATCTTCACCAGAGGGTCCTGTGTCCGGAGAGGCTCCGGCCGCATAGTCTCCCCTAAAGGATCAGCCCTCCAGCGAGCCGTAAGTAGAAAAAAAGGGAGTTTTGTAATAAGGGACATCCCTATTTGTGCTTCTGAGGATAACTTAAGTTTTTACCTTATAGTTCGGATCTCCGTCCTTCTCAGATGAGCTCGTCTTCGGGGGAACTCCATCCGGAGATGATGGAGAGCGAGACGCCTCCATCTGCCGCCCCATCGGACAGGGCGGACGAGCCTGAAGTGTCATCGCGGAGGGTATCCCCGAGTCCGGCGGGGCCGAATAGTTCGGCCCCAACTGGTGTGCGGTCGGGGGAGCTGAAGGATCTGCTTGAGAGGGCGTCCATCTCAGAAGGTCACCGTACACTGATGAGTACGGTGATTGAAAGAATTTCATCCGCTGAAGGCGGATTGCGTGATGCCATCAGGAGTTTGCTGGCGGGGTTTGAGGTACGTAAAAATGACATACCCTTTAACAGTTTTACACATAAAGTGTGCCCTGTATAGATAGTAGCCCCTGAGACTCGGTATGGTGTCGAGAACGACAGCGTGCCGAGGATCAAAATCCCAGGTATTGATTTACGCCTTTCCTAAGCAGGTGGCGGATAGTTCGGTGGCTAGACGGACTGATGGAGTTGCCGAACTAAAGCGGCAGCTCGACGTTGCGGATGCGGACATCGCACTGGTCAATAAACAACTTGACGAGTCGCAAGGTTGGTTGTTTCTCCGTGGTCACCTAGTAAGGGAGCCGAAGCCCACTCCTTACAACATGTGTGCTAAATGCAGAAGGTGCCGTTGCTGTGGAGAGCCTTCGGGCGGAACTTGCTCAAGCCAAGGAGCAAGCCAGAAGGAGTGATGCGGCTGCCTCGAGGGCGGCCGAGGAGCTAGAAGCCGAAAGGGCTGCACACTGCCCGAAATGGCCGTGAAGTTAAAAGGTGCTACCGACCGCAATGAGGTTCTTGAAAAGGAGCGCCTGGCGGAGCAAGAAGACCTAGGAAAGGCCACCGCCGAAGCCAAGGATGCCAGTTCTGCAATGCGGGCTATAAAGGAGGAGCTGCGCCAGGCCGGAGACATTGTGGCTGGCAAGCCTTTTCTGCTGCGCCAAAGGTTTACAGATCCAAAGTACGCTCAACTTGGCCAGCTGTGGGGTCCGGAGGATCCTTATATGGACTTAGCGGCGAGTGCGGTAGATGCCGTTGTGCACTTCCGAAGTCAGAAGTGAAAGTGCGTTATATCGACTAGAGGGGGGGTGAATAGGCGATTTTTATGAAATTCTTCACTGAGGAATTTGTCGGTGAGGAAATTCCTTAGCGAAGAACTACTAGCAGCGGAATATGTACTCAGAGGTAAACATAGCAGGATACACACATAGTCAGCATGATGAAATGAAGACTAATAACAGAGTACGGGAAGCGTAAACACAGGATAACAAGATGAAGACAAACAGACTGAAGAAATTGAACTGAGGAATTTGTGAAAGTCTTCAGTCAAAGTCTTCAAGCACAGATATGAACAACATGCAACACAGAATGAGGAAATGGATGAGTTGAGGAAATAGAACCAGTCAGTTGGTGAAGACAATGATTTGGTAAACCAGTTCCAACTGCTGTCTCAGTTGTACGTCTGGTTGGAGCGGCTGAGTATTTAAACTCGAGGACACACAGTCCCGGACACCCAATCTCTGAGCCGCAACTCAGGACACCCAGTCCTCACCGTATTCTCCTTGAACTAATACCACGCAGGCCTCATCCAATCACTCGTGGTAAGTCTTCAGGTGACTTCCAAACCTTCACAGACTTGGTCACTCGGCGATCCACAATTTCTCTTGGATGCTCTAGACCTTGACGCCTAACCGTCTGGAAGAAGCACAGTCTTCAAAGGTAACAAGCGTCGGATCCACGCAGGATCAATTTCTTCAGTGATGCTCAATCACTTGGGGTTTGTGGGTTTGGTTTTGGGATTTTCCTCACTTGATGATTTTCGCTCAAAGTCCTCGGAGGATGGGTTGCTCTCAAATGACAAGTGTCAAGTTCTCTCGGAGCAGCCAACCAACTAGTGGTTGAAGGGGGCGGCTATTTATAGCCTAGGGAGCAGCCCGACATGATAAGACATAAATGCCCTTCAATGATATGACCGTTAGGTGGATAAGATATTTTGGTCCGCCGGCGCGCAGCACAGCAACGGTCGGAAATTTGACTCTCAAAGTCCTCAGGGCTATCATGTTCCTCACTGTGTAGGCAATTCGCACTGGCGAATTCCTAACTCCTCAGTCAGAGCAAAGTCCTCAGTGAACAGAAGAACTGCGTCTCTGTCACTGATGAATTTGACTGAACTGTATGAGATTTCCAATGGCTTCACTCGAAGGGATTGGTAGGTGTAGGATTTTGAGTTGAGCATCACATGGAAATTTTTCCTTAGTATTTCCTCGACCCCCTTTAACAGTACGGTGTTTCCTATGACACAAGAAAGAGAAAATGAAACTACGAAAACAAAAGTCTTCACGCTTCATATTCCTCGAATGAATATCAAGTCTTCATGGTCACACCAATTTCTTCACTTTCAAAGTCTTCAGAAAGTCTTCAGAATATCAAAGTCTTCAGTTGAAGAACTTCATTTTTAGGGGTCGACTTTCTCTGTAAATATCAAACCCCTCATAGACTTATAGACCTGTGTACACTCACAAACGCATCAGATACTTAACCTATAAGTCTTCAATACACCAAAATCACTAAGGGGCACTAGATGCACTTACAATCTCCCCCTTTTTGGTGATTGATGACAACATAGGTTAAGTTTTCAACAGGGATAAACATATGAAGTGTAAATACTGATATTGAGGAATTTGTTTGCAAGATATAGAAGAACTCCCCCTGAATGTGTGCATAATGAGGAATTTGCTTTTGAGGCAATGCACATTTGAAGAATTGAATCATGGAGATCTCCCCCTATATCTTGTAATTCATACACGCATTTGATATATAATATGAAGAATTTGAAATGCATGATGAAATATGGTGCCTGATGAGATTCAGCATGCGTGCAGAATATCACATCAAAAGTATCAGAGCTCAAATATCACATTGAAAGTTTCAGAGCACAGTGCAAAGTCAGCACAATGCACCGTTCAAAAGTATCAGGGCACCATCAGATTTAAGATTACAACTCGATCCAATAAAACTTTCGGAAGAACGAGAGTTGTAACTTAATAAAAACGCCCATAGTATAAACCCGCTTGAAGACTAACTCAGATTTCTCCCCCTTTGTCATCAAATGACCAAAAGGATCGAAACTGAGGACTAACGCCCCTGAAGATATTCAAGTTGATGGAGGAGCGCCAGCGTTGTCGGGGTTGTTTGTTGAAGTAGGGCCTGCCGCAGTATCGTCCAAATCTTCATATTCATCAGTTTCACGCGATGAAGAATAAGAGCTGGCCACCAGATCAGGAACTTTGACTCTCTTGAATTTCTTCGGAGGTGGTGCAGACCAGTCAAAAGCTTCTTGAAGACCCATAGTCTTCAATTCTTCCGCGGAATATACATGATTAAGAATAGCCCAGGTGCGGTTGAGGGTTTCATGAAGGTAGTATGTTTTTCTTCACTGCATTATGCGTTGAGGTCATGTTGTGAAGAATTGCAGCAAATTGGCGCTTCACCCATTTCTGATTGCGTTCAACCTTCTGATGAAGACTGAGGAGTAACTCACGATCAGTCATCACCCTGGGTGCAGTTGCTTGAGGCTGTTGCTTGGTTGAGGTATTTGCGGCAGTGTCATGCGTTGCAGAATCGTCATTGGTGGAGTAAGATGCAGCCTTGCGAAATTGACCATCCAATGGACGAGTGCCTTCATCAATTACAGCTGCTGCCTTGCCCTTATCATCAGATGATGAAACTGGTCGCTTGAGGACTTCAATGGGAGGCAAGTAGCTGCCATGATTCAGAGTGTCAGCCTTGTAGTTCAGTGAAGATCTTGCCCTTATGAATCTCATGATCCAAGGCGCATATGGCTTCAGCTCAAAAGGTGACATTGCAACATTGGCCAGAGTCCTCATTAAGAAATCATGGAAATTGACAGGAACGCCATGAATGATATTGAAAAGCATGTTCTTCATGATGCCTACGACATCTTCTTCATTTGAGTCGTGGCCTTTTATGGGACTCATTGTCTTCGTCAAGATCCTATAAACAGTCCGAGGCACATACAGCAAATCCTTGACGAGGAATTTGGTTCGAGGGGCTTGACCTGGCTTCAGTGGCTTCATAAGCACTTGCATAAAGTGATCAGACAATTCGTGGTCATTGTAGATGCAACGTGCAGATTCATGGGGAGGATCAAGAGGAAGGACACGAAGCAATTCAGTTGCTGGTGCCTTGTAGTGAGTATTCTCTGTCATCCAATCCAATACCCATGAGTTGATGTCTTCAGCATCTCCGGTGATGTGCAGGGAGGCATAGAACTGAAGAATGAGTTCTTCATTCCAGTCACATATATCAGTGCAGAAATTCAGTAGCCCTGCATCGTGAAGAACACGGAGTACTGGCTCGAAGCACGGCAGTGATTCCATATCCACATGAGGAATATGCTTATGGTCGAAGATCTTGTCCTTGTCAAATAGCACTGAGGAATAGAAATTTGCTTGTGTTGGAGTCCAGAAGCGTCTTTTCCTCATTCGAGCAGAGTCATATGGATTATAAGCAGTGAAGAACACGTGCTCAGAAAAGAAGTCTTCAGCCTTGAATTTTTGCTTGCTTGAGAACGGATTATTTGGCTTGGGCAGAGGAATATCTGTGATTTGCAGCACAACCTCAGGAATCGCGATCTCAGGTTCTTCAGGCTGAGGAATTTCTGGTTCCTCTCCTTGTGCAGTTTGAGGATCAGCAGTGGGTTCTTCAGCGCTAGTGGCTGGAATTTCTTCATTGATAGATGAAGTGGGATGAGTTTCTTCAGAGCCCATTTGAACAGTTGTAGCCGGGGACAGAGGAACTTGTTGAAGCGGAGTGAAGAGAGGAGTATTGGGATGCTGACTTTCCCAAAAGTCATCATTCATCACTGGTGTAGTGCACCCAATATCCACGTCTTCGTCTTCTTTTTCAATTTCCTCAACACCTGCCTCTTCAGCTGTGAACTGAGGCACGGGTGAGGAAACAACTGGGGTTGAAGGGAATGCTTCCACTTCAATCTCTTCATCAAGCTGTTCTGAGGTAGCGACAGATTGATTTTCTTCATCAGATCCGCTTGGGATCGAGTACTCTTCTCCATAAGGAACAATCTCCTTGGACGACATGGAGGAGATGGGAATGGCATCAATAGGATTTTCAATCGAGCTGGTCATTGGCTTCATTTTCTTCGCAGCCGAAGAATTTGACGCAGCTGATGCCTTCCTTTTCTTCACTGCAGCTCGTTCTGCAGCCTTTGTCTTCTTCACTTCATATGCAGAAGGAAGAATTGGAGATGGTGTTGGTGCAGGAGGAGCTGAGGATTGTGGTACAGTTTCTTCAGGCGCAACTGGTGCAGTTGACCTGTTTCCTTCAGATTCTTCAGGCGCACCACTAGTGGATGCCCTGGGAATTTCTTCAGCAGCTGGAATGGAGTCATCAGCCCTGGAACTTGTGTTCTCATCAGCACGCTGAAAGTCATCAGCAATGCTGGCATGTTCATCAGCAGGCTGAGCAGAATCTTCAGCCTGAGGATTTTTTGGTTGCGATGGGGCAGCAACAGTTGTCATTTTCTTCGTCAGATTGACGAATCTCACCTTGGCTCCTTGCCAATCAGCATTGTAAGCATCAAAATCCTTGCTGAGGGCTTGGATTTCTGATTGAGCTTTGAGAAGTTCTTCAGAAGTCAAGTTGACTAAGTTCCTCCTCAGAAGCTTCTCCTTTCTGATTTTTGCTCTCTTCAATTCACGAGCCTTTTCAAACTTCCATTTCTCTTCAGCGATGAAATGGTTAAGCATATGACTTTGACCAGGAGTCAGTGGCAGATCCGGAATGGGAGTGTTTGGATCCTGATGCCATAGGTCAATGAAGTCAAGGATCTTCTTTGGATCCAAAAGCAGAGGAACACTTGTTCTTTTGGCTCTAGCGGCCTTGGTCAGTCTGTCTCTGATGATTTCTTCAAGTTCTTCATCAGAGGCCTCATCATCAGAAGGCACATTGAATGCAACCTGTTTCTTCTTTGGACTTGGCCGAGGACCGCGTCCAGCTGTTGCTTTTGTCTTCAGCAGAGTGGGGCCTGTTGAGGACATTGGTGCAGCTGAGGAACTTGCTGAGACACCAGAAGCAATTGAGAAACCCTGAGTCCTTTGACAAGTAGCCAGATGCACAGGTGTTGAGGACTTGGAGGGAGCTGCTGAGGATTTTGAATGAGCAGCAGCAGTCTGAGGAATTTGCCGTGAGGGCGCGGCTGAGGAACTGGGCCGTGAGGGCGCTGACGGTGAAGCACTTGGCTTGCGAGCAGGCTTCTTCGGCATTGATTTCCTCGGCTTGACCGAGGGCTCAGCAGCAGCAGCAGCAGCAAAATCCTCATTGAATTTCCTCACTGCCTCCTTGGCCTGTCTTGCCAATTTGGCTTGGCGCCTGGACCATTCTTCAGGAAAGTCTTCACCACTCTTGATGCTAGTGGGGTCAGCAACTTGGCCAGGTGCCAGTGGAGCTCTTGGGCATGGAGGGTTTAAAGCAAATTTCCTCATGTACTTGGGAGTGACATAGCGGTATTCCCTCCATTCTCGTGCCCATCTTCTTTCTATCCTCTGTATGCGCACTTTGCGCTGATTTTTGGTCTCCTTGCCAAACTTGGATTCATCAGGTGTGCAGTAGCCTTTGTATATTTCCTCAGGAATATCGAAAGCAGTCATGACTTCCGGTTTCTTTCCACCCTTCTGTGGTCTCTTGCCCTCTGCCATTTTCTTTAGGTGAGGAATTTGAACAATAGAGCACTCTGAAGAAGTATGCAGTTTTTCTTCGAGGAACGCTGCAAATGAGTTAAGTTGATGAGAACCTAGTGATTCAGCAGCGGACATGAGTACCTGTGAACAGAGTGTAGGTGCGAGGAATTTGGAGAGGTCATATGCGTTCTCAGAAGATTTTTCAAAAGGAACAAGTTTTGAGGAATTTGACCAGTTGAGCCTTGAGGAATTTCACTAAGCGTTTCGTCTTAGGTTCCAGAGTTGTACAGATTGAAAATCCGCACAATTGAGGAATCTTGAAGAAATGAATGCTTAGAGAGATAAATCAAGAGCATATAGTGTGTGAGGTGTTCATATGTGAAGATTTGAAGAGCAAAAACACCTTTGAAGATTTTCAGAAGGATTTGAGAATCAACGCGAGTAACAAAAATGACTTTTAATTACCCGAACTGAAGAACACGACGAACAGGAGTGAACTGCAGTGAAGTTCGTCACGTTAGATCTCCCACGCCCTAACTTGGCAGAGGGAGACGGCTACGGCGGCGGCGGAGTGAAGATTTCCGCGACCGGCGCGAGTACGATGGCGATGAGGTTGAGGCAGTGAAGCTTTTCCTCACCGGCGGCGATGGAGTAGCGGCGGCGCTAGGGTTTGAGGAGAGCTCGAGCGAGAGACAACGATCGAGCGGAGTAAATGAAGTGAGGAGGGTAGAGGGGTATTTATAGCCACGGTGAAAAACTGTTCGCCCGAAGATTTTGGGACGAACGTGCCCCTGCCCTTTCTCCTTCACGCGACATGTGTCACCCATGTACTGTGCAGATGAGATCTTGTAAGATCGTGGGTGATTAAACTAATACATCGTGGGATGCGGAACGGTTTGAGCGGTAAAACCGAAAACTTGGATAAGATTTGTTTAAAAATTTCGTTCGCAATTTCTTCAGCTGTCAAGGACACAGTGAAGACTTTGAACGAGTTTCAATCAGAACGCACATGAAGAATTTGTGAATAGATTGGATTGAGTATAGCATAGAGGGGGAAGGGTCCGATCACATTCACTTAGCAGAAATCGCAACTTGAAGAAATAGCAATAAGTGAATGCTGTAGAGGACATAAACTTATATATATATATATATATAGCCAATGAAGAAAAATGACGGAAACATTGAAGATTTTGCAGAGTTGAAGAATTTGAAAAACTGAGGAATTTCAAAAGTGAGGAAAAACTCAAATTGAAGATTTTCAACTTTTGTGGTGGCGTAGCCCACCGTATAAGAATGATGATTTCAGACACCGCGTACAATTGTCGTAGGGTTCTGAGAATCAAATTCTTCATTAATTTCTTCACACTTAGAGTGTTATTCTTCATTGATTGAAGAAAAACGTTTCTTCATGTGTTGCACATCTAAGTCATCAATTATGCATAAGGGTTAGGATGTGTGTCCTTTTCAAAGAACATTCGAAGATTCTAAGATATTTAGCTCACACCGCAACTTGCTAAATCTCTTCTCATCCAAGGGCTTGGTGAAGATATCAGCTAGCTGTTCTTCAGTCTTCACATGCTCGATGGAGATATCGCCCTTCAGCACATGATCATGAAGAAAATGATGACGAATCTGGATGTGCTTAGTCTTCGAGTGCTGAACTGGGTTGTGAGCAATCTTGATGGCACTCTCATTGTCGCAGAGGAGAGGCACATTCTTCACATTGACGCCATAGTCCTTGAGGGTTTGCTTCATCCAAAGCAGTTGAGCACAGCATGAGCCAGCAGCAATGTATTCAGCTTCAGCAGTAGACAGTGATACGCAGTTCTGTTTCTTCGAGGACCAACGGACCAAAGATCGTCCGAGGAAATGACAAGTGCCAGATGTTGACTTGCGGTCCACACGATCACCAGCATAGTCAGAGTCAGAATATCCAATGAGATCAAAAGCAGAGCCCTTGGGGTACCATAGTCCTAGTGTTGGTGTGTGAGCTAGATATCGAAGAATATGCTTCACAGCCTTATGGTGTGATTCCTTCGGTGCAGCTTGAAATCGGGCACACATGCAAACACTAAGCATTATATCTGGCCTAGATGCACATAAGTACAATAAAGAACCAATCATGGAGCGGTATACCTTGTGATCGAAATCAATACCATTTTCATCAGTGCATAGATGGCCATTTGTGGGCATAGGAATTTTGACGCCTTTGCAATCTTGCATGCCGAATTTCCTCAGTACATCTTTGAGGTATTTCTCCTGAGATATGAATATGCCATTGCGCTGCTGACGAATTTGAAGACCTAAGAAGAATTTCAACTCTCCCATCATAGACATTTGATATTCTTCACTCGTCATATAGGCAAATTCATCACTATATCGTTGGTTAGTACAGCCAAAGATAATATCATCAACATATATTTGGCACACAAACAGTTCACCATCATATGATTTAGTAAATAGAGTAGGGTCAAGTGAACCGGGTGTGAAGCCATTCTTCACGAAGAATTCCTTCAATGTGTCATACCACGCCCGTGGGGCTTGCTTGAGGCCATATAGAGCCTTATTGAGTCTGAAGACTTTGTCAGGATTCTTGGGATCTTCAAAACCTGGGGGTTGAGCAACATATACTTCTTCCTCAAGCTTACCATTGAGGAATGCACTTTTCACATCCATTTGATATAAGATGATATCATGATGGTTAGCATAGGCAAGTAAAATGTGAATAGCCTCAAGTCTAGCAACAGGTGCAAAAGTTTCATCGAAATCAATTCCTTCAACCTGTGTGTAGCCTTGAGCTACAAGTCGTGCCTTATTCCTCACCACAAGGCCATTTTCATCTTGCTTGTTGCGGTAGATCCACTTTGTGCCAATGATATTATGCTTGCGAGGATCTGGGCGATTGACCAATTCCCAGACATTGTTCAGCTCGAACTGATGTAATTCTTCTTGCATAGCCTGAATCCACTCCGGCTCCAGAAATGCTTCATCTACCTTAGTGGGCTCTGAGATAGACACAAAAGCATAGTGCCCACAAAAGTTAGATAAGTGTGAGGCTTTTGAGCGGGTGAGAGGACCTGGTGCGCTGATGTCATCAATGATCTTCTCCACTTGCACTTCTTTTGCAACGTGTGGATGAGTTGGTTGACGCTGAGGATTTTGATCAGCATTTTCTTCAGCACCATTTTCCTCATCATGTTCTTCAGGTGCATCAGCTCGACGTTCTTCACGAACAGGGATGAATTCTTCAGCAGATTCTTCAGTAGGAATGACATCCTCAGTTGCCTTGAGCTTGATAGCATCCTCAGGTGCTGGTTCATCTAACACAGAAGGTAGGTGCTCTCTTTGCGAGCCATTAGTTTCATCGAACCGCACATCTACAGTGTCAACAATCTTGTGAAGAACAATGTTGAAGACTCTGTAGGTGTGCGAGTCCTTTCCGTAACCAAGCATAAAACCTTCATGTGCTTTCGGTGCAAATTTAGAGTTGTGGTGAGGATCTCTAATCCAACATTTAGCACTGAAGACTTTGAAATAACTCACATTGGGTTTCTTGTCAGTGAGGAGTTCATAGGCAGTCTTCTTGAAGAATTTGTGAAGATATACTCTGTTGATGATGTGGCAGGCAGTATCAATTGCATCAATCCAAAAACGCTGAGGCGTTTTGTATTCATCAAGCATAGTGCGAGCCATCTCAACAAGAGTTCTGTTCTTGCGCTCCACGACGCCATTCTGCTGAGGAGTATAGGGGGCAGATAATTCATGAGTAATACCAAGTTCATCAAGATAGGCATCGAGACCAGAATTCTTGAACTCAGTCCCATTGTCACTTCTGATATGCTTGATCTTCACACCAAAGTTGGTTGAAGCCCTCGATGAAAATCGTTTGAAGACTTCCTGCACTTCATGTTTGTAAGTAACAATGTGTACCCATGTGTATCGAGAATAATCATCAACAATGACAAAACCATATAGAGATGCATCATTAGTGACTGCTGAATAATGATTAGGTCCGAAGAGGTCCATGTGAAGCAATTTGAATTGACGGGTAGTGGTCATGATAGTCTTCGCTGGGTGCTTGGCCTTGGTCATTTTTCCGGCTTCACATGCTCCGCATAAGTGATCCTTGAGGAATTTGACATTCTCAATGCCAATGACATGCTTCTTCTTCGCAAGCGTGTTCAAATTCCTCATGCCTGCATGACCAAGTCGTCGATGCCATAGCCAGCCTTCTGAAGCTTTTGCAAGTAGACACATGGCTGGTTGTGGTCTTGTAGAGAAATCAACAATATACAGGTCTCCTCTCCTAAAGCCTTCGAAGACTTTGGAATTGTCAGCTTCCATAATCACAACACAGCGATATTTGCCAAAGACAACAACCATATCAAGATCACAAAGCATTGAGACTGACATGAGATTGTATCCTAAGGACTCAACAAGCATGACTTTGTCCATGTGCTTATCCTTAGAGATAGCAACCTTACCAAGACCCAATACCTGACTTTTGCCTTTGTCAGCAAATATGATATGCTTCAGAGATGACGGTGATAAAGGAGCATCCATCAATAGATTCTTGTCACCAGTCATGTGATTTGTACATCCACTATCGAGGACCCATTCAGTGGTTTTGGGTTGATCATCCTGCAGATGAATTAGTATAACTTACAATCTCATATGCTTCATCAGTGAAGAATATGATATCAAGTTTATCAGATGAATTTCATCAAGCAGTAAACAGATATAGCAGTATGAGGACGTGTGAAATGAAAGTTCATTTCATCATGATTCGCCTGCGTCCTTTCAGGCATTTTGTTAGGTCCCCAGCAAATTCTTCAGACGTTAGAGCACGTCTGGAGACCTGACCCTGCAGAAGGGATTAGTTCCTTTTCTTCACCACCCACATCTGGAGGGGTGGCAAAGAGTTCATCATCCTATGAGCGCCATGTGAGAAAGGTGGCAAAGATGCCAAACCATTTCGCTTAGCATGAGAGAGGTTAGGGTATGCATATGAATAGGCAGAGTAATTCTTTGAGGACTTATGAACATAATGGTTTGAAGAATAATGCACATATTCATAGCCCTTAGCTTTGCCCTGCGAGACAGATTTGTTAGCACAATGATAATCATATGAGGACTTTGATCCAGTTGAGGAATTTGATCCTCGTGAAGAATTTGGTCCATATGAGGATTTGGATCCATATGAAGAGTTTTGTCCATATGAAGAATTTGATCTGGGGTTCCTGTTCTTCACAGGTGGTGTCATGAGGACATTCACCTGAAGACTTTCAACACAACTTTTCGGAACCCAGATTTTCTTCATAGGGGAACCGTTCCTGCAGTTAGTGCCAACATATCTAGCAAATACTTCACCATTCTGATTTTTGAACAGTTTATAGTTGGAGTCAAATGACTCATCAGAAGAATGAGGAGATTCACATGTAAAGCCAGACAAGTTAGATGGATCAACTGGAGGTCCCTTTGCAGCAACCCATGAGGTTTTGGGATACTGCTCAGGCTTCCAATATGTTCCATCGGCGTTGAGTTTCCTCTCAAAGGCAATACCCTCTTTCCTAGGGTTTTTGTTGAGGATCTGCTTTTTGAGCACATCACAAAGTGTCTGATGCCCTTTGAGGCTTTTGTACATGCCTGTCATGTACAATTCCTTCAGCCCTGCATTGTTAGTGATACTAGCAAAGTCCTCAGATGAGGAATTAGTGATAGCAGAGGCAGATGAAGAATTTGTAACAGTTGAAGCATTTGAACATTCAGGTGAAGAATTTGCAGATTCACGTTCGATGCACTTTAAGCATGGAGGAACAAATTCTTCCTGAGAAGCGCTGATTTGTTGAGCTAGTAATGAATCGCGCTCCTTCTGAAGATCTTCATAACATACTCTTAGCTTTTCAAGATCTGCCTTTCTTTGAATAGCTTCAAGAGAAAGCTTCTCATTGTCTTGCTTTTCTTGAAGAAATTCATAAGAAAGTTTCTCATGATCAGACAAGAGAGAGTTATGATGACCTTGAAGGTTATCATACTTAGACTGAAGTCTCTGAAGATTTTCAGTCAGGGCTTTAGTGCGATCCATTTCTTCACCCAACATATCATCACTTTTATCTAGCATGTTTTGAACCTTTTCAAGAGCCCGTTGTTGTTTCACAGCAATTTTAGCAAGTTTAGAGTAGCTGGGCTTTAGATCCTCATCAGATTCATTTTCACTAGAGTCAGAGGAGTTGTATTTGAGTACCTTAGCTCCTTTTGCCATGAAGCAATAGGTGGGAGCGTAGCCATCATTATCTTCAGTATGCTTGTCGGTGGAGTCAGTTTCTTCAGTGTTGAAGATGGACTTGCTGACGAAAGCAGTAGCAACGGCTAGACTCGCCACACCAGACTCAGATTCTTCAGACTCCTCCTCTTCATCATTTTCCTCAGATTCAGCTTCAGAGTCCATTTCCTTGCCAATGAATGCCCGAGCTTTCTTGGAGCTGCCCTTCTTGTGAGATGAGGACTTTGATGGTTTTGAAGACGAAGATTTTGATGATTTCTTCTTCTTCTTCATATCATCAGAACTGTAGTCCTTGTATTTCTTCTTCTTCATTTCCTTTTCCCACTGAGGACAATCTTGAATATAGTGACCAGGCTTCTTGCATTTGTGGCAAAGTCTTCCCTTGTAGTCACTGGATGAAGAATCATTTCCTCTTGAGGATTTTCCAAAACGACCATGTCTTGTGAACTTCTGGAATTTCTTCACAAGGAGAGCTAGATCCTGGCTCAGTTCTTCAGGATCACCAAGGCTACTACCAGAATCCTCACATTCAGAGTCAGACACAACCTTTGCCTTCAGGGCACGTGGTTTGCCATAGTTTGAGCCATAGAGATCTCTCTTTTCAGCAAGCTGGAACTCGTGAGTGTTAAGCCTTTCAAGGATATCAGCAGGATCAAGCGACTTGTAGTCAGCACGTTCTTGTATCATCAGTCCCAGAGTATCAAATGAGGAATCAAGCGATCTCAGCAGTTTCTTCACAACTTCATGATCAGTGATGTCAGTGGCACCGAGGGCTTGAAGCTCATTTGAGATGTCAGTGAGGCGATCAAAGGTTTGTTGGACATTTTCGTTGTCGAGTCTTTTGAAGCGGTTGAAGAGATTCCGAAGAACATCAACTCGAGAGTCACGCTGAGTAGAGACTCCTTCATTTACTTTGGACAGCCTATCCCAGATAAGCTTAGCAGTTTCCAAAGCACTCACTCTCCCATACTGTCCTTTGCTCAGATGGCCACAGATGATATTCTTCGCTTGAGAGTCGAGTTGTTTGAATCTCTTCACATCAGTAGCGGTCAGTGTTTCAGTGACAGCGGGGACACCATTTTCCACAACATACCAGAGATCATTATCAATTGCCTCAAGATGCATTCGCATCTTGTTCTTCCAGTAGGGGTAGTCCGTTCCATCAAAGGTAGGACACCCAGCCGAGACCTTGATCATACCTGCGGTCGACATAACTAGAACTCCAGGTGGTTAAACCAAAATCACACAGAACAAGGGAGTACCTTGCTCTGATACCAATTGAAAGTGCGTTATATCAACTAGAGGGGGGTGAATAGGCGATTTTTATGAAATTCTTCACTGAGGAATTTGTCGGTGAGGAAATTCCTTAGCGAAGAACTACTAGCAGCGGAATATGTACTCAGAGGTAAACATAGCAGGATACACACATAGTCAGCATGATGAAATGAAGACTAATAACAGAGTACGGGAAGCGTAAACACAGGATAACAAGATGAAGACAAACAGACTGAAGAAATTGAACTGAGGAATTTGTGAAAGTCTTCAGTCAAAGTCTTCAAGCACAGATATGAACAACATGCAACACAGAATGAGGAAATGGATGAGTTGAGGAAATAGAACCAGTCAGTTGGTGAAGACAATGATTTGGTAAACCAGTTCCAACTGCTGTCTCAGTTGTACGTCTGGTTGGAGCGGCTGAGTATTTAAACTCGAGGACACACAGTCCCGGACACCCAGTCTCTGAGCCGCAACTCAGGACACCCAGTCCTCACCGTATTCTCCTTGAACTAAGACCACGCAGGCCTCGTCCAATCACTCGTGGTAAGTCTTCAGGTGACTTCCAAACCTTCACAGACTTGGTGACTCGGCGATCCACAATTTCTCTTGGATGCTCTAGACCTTGACGCCTAACCGTCTGGAAGAAGCACAGTCTTCAAAGGTAACAAGCGTCGGATCCACGCAAGATCAATTTCTTCAGTGATGCTCAATCACTTGGGGTTTGTGGGTTTGGTTTTGGGATTTTCCTCACTTGATGATTTTCGCTCAAAGTCCTCGGAGGATGGGTTGCTCTCAAATGACAAGTGTCAAGTTCTCTCGGAGCAGCCAACCAACTAGTGGTTGAAGGGGGCGGCTATTTATAGCCTAGGGAGCAGCCCGACATGATAAGACATAAATGCCCTTCAATGATATGACCGTTAGGTGGATAAAATATTTTGGTCCGCCGGCGCGCAGCACAGCAACGGTCGGAAATTTGACTCTCAAAGTCCTCAGGGCTATCATGTTCCTCACTGTGTAGGCAATTCGCACTGGCGAATTCCTAACTCCTCAGTCAGAGCAAAGTCCTTAGTGAACAGAAGAACTGCGTCTCTGTCACTGATGAATTTGACTAAACTGTATGAGATTTCCAATGGCTTCACTCGAAGGGATTGGTAGGTGTAGGATTTTGAGTTGAGCATCACATGGAAATTTTTCCTTAGTATTTCCTCGACCCCCTTTAACAGTACGGTGTTTCCTATGACACAAGAAAGAGAAAATGAAACTACGAAAACAAAAGTCTTCACGCTTCATATTCCTCGAATGAATATCAAGTCTTCATGGTCACACCAATTTCTTCACTTTCAAAGTCTTCAGAAAGTCTTCAGAATATCAAAGTCTTCAGTTGAAGAACTTCATTTTTAGGGGTCGACTTTCTCTGTAAATATCAAACTCCTCATAGACTTATAGACCTGTGTACACTCACAAACGCATCAGATACTTAACCTATAAGTCTTCAATACACCAAAATCACTAAGGGGCACTAGATGCACTTACAAGAAGGATCACAAGACGGAAGAACTGTTTTGGTCTCAATTCCATAGTCCAGAACATTCACTTCCGCTGACCGATCGGCTGGCCGAGTGGGCTGAGCTGAACAGATTGTCCGGGCTTGCCATGACGGATATCGTGGCTCATGTCTGGCCGGATAGGCCCAAGCCGAAAAGTTATTTTGGCTTATTGCAACAGTTCCTTGGGGCGGTGCCGCATATCAAGGCGATGAAGCAGTCGGCTTGCATAGAAGGTGCACGGATGGCCCTCGCCCATGTGAAGACACATTGGACAGAGATGGACGCCACCGCTGTTGCGACCCAGGGTTCGGACGAGAGCCGGTTACTCGCCGAGCACTATTTTGGGGAAGTTCTGCGTGGTGCTCGTGTAATAGAGTCGCAGTGCTCGAAGGATGCCACGTTCAAATGAACGTCTTTGGTTTGTAAAATGATGTTTATGATGTAAGCGCTTTTTTGGACTTGTGCGTTCAAGTATTAAAATATCTCCTGCGCGGCCGTTTATGTATACGTGTGTATAACCTGAAAGATGGCAGTCGTCGGCTTCAGCCCCCACGCACAAGGTGCGGGGGTGTTCGCAAAAATAGCGCATTTTCACACTTAATCCGACGTCTCGGTCCTGTGAAGGAGGTGGTAGCGTAGCAAACGAGGCAACTAGACTATAATGCTTTATCACTTTCACTTAGCCATAGGAGTTCGAGGGTGGGGCTATGATATAGCCCCTAGTGGCACCACGCTCTCCGAATTCGGGGCGCGTATGTGCCTGACCAGGAAACGGTCCTTCGTCAAAGCGGAGGAATTCTAAACATTCCGGTAGTCGATCGAGTGGTTGACCAGTCTCTCGCTGTATCATGACAGTCAGTTTTCGGCTTTCTCTACTAAGGTGCTCGCCCGGCCGAACCGGGGCACAATCGCAGTAGTTCTCCTGGTGCCGCGTTAGCCGATGATACGAAACGTAAGGCAGCAAAACACAGGAGCCGGGCAAACCCAACATTTGACCAAAGACATGATTCGGAGCTGATGCATATAAGGCCTAACTCGAGACGCCGAACACTCCCTAAGGTATTCGGTCTTTATGATAGCGGGCAAAACAATGCCCTAAGCCCCTAGTGTCCAGGTACACGCAAGGTCCTCTGACGCGGCCGATGCCAAAACGTCAGTATCCTCTCCGGTTATAATGAAAAACCAGGGGACATATAGCAACAAGAGACAGTAAAAAAGGTTTACGCAGGGTCTTAATCTGAAAAGAGTCCTTGCAACGGGTCCCTACTGCACGTCTGCGCCTGTGTCTCCGTTGTGCTGTATCCTGGACGGGTTTAGCATGCTGTTCATCTGTAAAAGAGAGGAACTTAGTTTGAAAAGTAATTGTGCAAAAAATGAATTAAAAATCGAAATATGAAGGAATGAATGAAGCTGAGCCTATACTAGCTCATACGCACAGCCCCTTGTAAAGGGGTGTGCGGCTAGGGAGCCCCTAGCTTATTTTATGCCGGACTCGTCTAGCCGTGTCCGGGGTCTTGAACGACCTTTTAATGAGATGATGCCGCGTGGACCAGGCATTTTAAGTGTAAGAGACGCGTAGTGTGGTATTGCATTAAAGCGGACAAAAGCTTCACGTCCCAATAGTGCTTGATGGCTACTTTTGAATGGGGCGACATGAAAGATTAGCTTTTCGCGTCGGAAGTTGTCGGGTGACCCGAACACAACTTCTAGTAGTAAGGAGCCCGTGCACTTGGCGTAGGGGCCTGGCGTCACTCCTTTGAAGGAAGTGCGGCTATGTCGAAGTTTAGTAAGGTCTATCCCCAACTTGCGGATTGTGTTCGGATATAGCAGGTTTAAATCGCTGCCGCCGTCCATCAGGACTTGTGTAAACTGTAGTCCATCGATTATAGGATCCAATATCAGAGCAGTCCATCCTGCGTTTCGAATACTTCTGGAATAATCCAGGTGGTCGAAAGTATTTGGTTTTGACATCCAATCTCGAGGTTCCGCTGGGGTGGACCGTGCGACGCCTACTTTGGCGGGTGCCGCACTATTGTTCCGTATTATCACATGAAGTGAATTTACTGTTTTGACTTCTTGTGGGAAAGTCTTCTGTTTTCTGGTGCTCTGCTGGTGGGGTTCGTCATCATCCTCGCTTGGCGCATCGAGCCCCTTGTGTTCGGCGTTGAGTCGGCCGGACTGTTTGAAAACCCAACAGTCTCGGTGGGTGTGGTTTGCAGGCCTTCCGGAGGTGCTGTGGATTTGACATATCCGATCCAAAATTTTGTTTAAGCTGGATAGCTCTTCACTGTTGTCCTTAAGAGGCAGTGCTTTGTTGTTTGGCCGCGAGCTTTTGAATCCGGCGTTGACCGCCGTATTCTTTGGGCTTTTTTCTTTATTTCGGCGCTGGTCCTTTTTGCGTCGTGATTTTCCGTTTCCATCTTTGATTTCGGATGTACTTGGGTCGCTGGTGCTACATCTTGCTAGCCAGCTGTCCTCCCCTGCGCAAAAGCGGGTCATGAGGCTTGTTAGCGCGGCCATAGTTCTCGGCTTCTCTTGGCCGAGGTGTCTGGCGAGCCATTCGTCTCGGACATTATGTTTAAAAGCTGCTAAGGCTTCGGCGTCTGGACAGTCGACTATTTGGTTCTTTTTGGTAAGAAACCTGTTCCAGAATTTGCGCGCTGACTCTCCGGGCTGTTGAGTTATGTGACTTAAATCGTCTGCATCTGGAGGTCGGACATAAGTCCCTTGAAAATTTGCTCTAAACGCGTCCTCGAGCTCTTCCCAACTTCCAACAGTATTTTCTGGGAGGCTTTTGAGCCAATGCCGAGCTGGCCCTTTGAGCTTGAGGGGTAGATATTTTATGGCATGGAGATCATCTCCTCTAGCCATGTGTATGTGCAGTATGTAATCCTCAATCCAGACTCCTGGGTCTGTTGTTCCGTCGTATGCCTCTATGTTTATGGGTTTGAATCCCGCTGGAAATTCATGATCCAGCACCTCATCGGTGAAACATAGTGGGTGTGCGGCGCCCCGGTATTTAGGCGTGCCGTTATCTTCAAGCGTGCGGCGTGTTGTGTTGCTTCCTGGGGCCCTCTTTTTTGGCCCATAAACGGACCTGACTGGGCCATCTGTTTTGTGAGGATCGTATGCCGTCTTGTGTGCGGCGCCGCTTGTCGCTTTTGGCCTGTCATCTGGTCGTCTATCCGGCCAGGCGGCCTCTTTGCTTTTTGGCTGTGGGGGCTCTATGGCCTCCTCGTCGAATTCTGGCAGCAGCTTGCGCTTCGGGTAGCTCTTTGTTTGGTGGCTATTGCCATATTTGTCTGCGGTCTTGAGTACTTTGCTCCACCTCATTCTGAGTATGTCTTCCGCTGTTTTGAGCTTCCTTTTTCCTTTTTCGAACTTCTTGCAGTGGCGACAAGTCTTTTGTGAAGGTTCTTATGCTCCGGTGGTGTGTCCGGCGTGAGGTCGTCTGGACTGTTGTTGTCGCCGGGCATGGAATGATTATCCGATTCGTCCTGCTCGGATGGTTACTTGGTTGCATGCTCGTCGTCCACTGGTTTGCCCTGCTCTATTGCTGGGTCATTAGGAGTGCTGTTTTTGTCGAGGCGGGACTTAGGGCGGCGTCTGCGTCGCCGTTTTGGTTGTTTGTCGGCGGAATTATCTTTTGCCGCGTCCCGTTGTTTCTCGTTATCGCTTCCTTTTGGGGTGTCCACCATGTATACATTATGGGTTGGGGTGGCCTTCCAGTGCTCGGTAGGCGCTGGTTCTTGGTAGTCTCCGGCATCATCGTCCATACCGTCGATGTCTTCGGAGTCGTAGTCTAGCATGTCTTAGAAGTGATATCGAGGGTATGGTCATCTTGCCTGCACGGTTCTCAGAGCTGTCGAAAGCTTGATCCTCGTTAGCGTACTCAACGGGTTCCTCATTCACGTACTCGTCTCCCGGCTCTACCCAAAGCAAGAACACAAACAATTGAATCACAATCAACCACGGTGCAATGCACAAGCAACATGATGCAATACATGGCATGATACGCGAGATGTGATATGCAATGCATATGCGTGCTCCAGAAGGAAAATGATGAACAAGGCATCAACTTGGCAAACCAAGTACGCCGCTGGAAATATGAGATAATTTCGGTTGAAATCGATATAAAGATCACCGGAATCGGATGCACGGTTTGCAAATGGCAAGCAAAACAATGATGACCCAATTCTGCGGTTAACAACATGATAGCACTTAGAATACATCAAGAAACTATGCTACAGCACCCCAACATATCAACAAAACACATGGCAGTGATCTACAAGAGATGCTTGACAAAAGATGAACACTGAGCTACAGCTAATTCACACATTAACAGGTTCAAACAAGCATGGCAAAAGTGCAAAAGATACCAGCTTCACAGACTTGGTGAAAATACTGAACATGGCAGAAACAGCATCAGGAAACAATGTTTAGGGCAAGCGAACATCATGCTACAGGAACATACCATAGAAAATTAAGGCATGTCATGATACTACTAAATGCACAGAACAAAAGTCCCTTACTGACTATGAGCCAAAAAGGACAAAAAGAAATGATGGCACCCATGTAAACATAGCAAGTTGGGTTAACAGATTCAGCAAACAGAGCATGGCATGAACAGAATTATGAAGGCATATTTGCAAGCTCGATTCACTCATCACAAGTCACTGCATGACAAGATAACCATAGCACCAGCAAGAAGACATGTTTATGAAACTAAACATGGCAAGAACAAGCTCATAACATGCAAGGATCAACTACAACAAGCTTGGCAAAACTGAATAACATGTAAACAATCTGCCAGGAAACATTTTATAGCAAAAGTAGAGCAAGAAAATGACATGCTAGACTACTCCATAATTGCAAGTAGGAGCATGGATGGATAGAGCATAACCATATGTTCAAAACATCCTTACTGGAGTATCTCAAATAAGCATGGATCACTCTGTAGCATCAAGTTAACATGGCATCAAAAATAACAGCAGAACAGGGACTGAAATCAGCAACATCACGAGGCCTAGTTTGCATGCTTGTTCTAGTCACCACATAAATCACAAAAATACATGGCAAGCACCTATGTAAATAAGATATGGCATAGTTCAAAACACATATAGAGCTCATGCTCATAAGATGCACACATCAAATGCAACAAAAATGACAATACATCAAGTTCTATTAACAGACAGCAGTAAACATCATATATCACTCTTCCAACAATGATTTAGGCATCAATATGAGCTCAAACAGACATGGCACAATGGAACAAAATGAAGAGCATCTCATGATGAACATTTTGATATATTATATGCATGAAACGGAGCTACGGTCATGGAGTTGTGATGCGATGAACCGGGCAACAAACTGTGAAAGAAAAAGGACTTAGAGGATTTCGGGGGGTCAACCTCGTTCAGATCTGGATCGGCGTGGAATCCGAGGATGGCCTGAGTTCGTCGTCGGAGATGACGAGGGAGATGGCCAGAGGAAGGGCGCCGACGTCGGGGCCGGCCGGATTTGGTCCGGGGCGGCGTCCTGCGGGCGGGGTCGCGGCCGGCGACGAGGAGGCTCGGGGCGGCGGCGGAGCTCGCGACCGGTAGCGGCGGCTTGCCGGGGAGCCCGGGTGGCGAGCGGAGGCGGCTCGGGCAGGCGGCGTCGGGCGCGGATGCGGGCGGAGGCGGCGTGGCGATTTGGGCCCGGAGGGCCTCCCGCGGGCTCGCGGGCCGGCGGCGGCGTGCCACGTGGCGCGCCCTCATTGGCGCGGGGCGGCGGCGGGACTCGTCCGGCGTGGACCGGACGTGTCCGGCGCGCGGAGGGAGCGGGGCTAGGGTTTCAGGATCCGGAATTTCGGAGGGGAGGACATATTTATAGGTAGAGGGAGCTAGGAGACTCCAAATGGGGTGTAGTTTTCGCCCACACAATCGTGATCCGACGACGGAGAGCATGGAAGTGACTTAGATGGGTTATTGGGCTGTTTTGGAGGGTGTTGGACAGCAACACATAAAAGGCCTTTGCGGTTACCCGGTTAACCATTGGAGCATCAAACGACCTCCAAATGGCACGAAACTTGACAGGTGGTCTATCGGTGGTGTACCAAGGCCACTTGGCAAGACTCGGTCCATTCCGAGAAGGTTTGACACCCGCTCACGAAAAGAGACAAGGGGGGTGCGCCGGTGCAAGTGGGAGTGTCGAATTGCAAAACGGATAACGGGGAAAATGCTCGGATGCATGAGACGACCAGGTATGCAAATGAGATGCACATGATGACATGAACAAAATGCAAAACGAAAGGCAAAAACCCAACCACAGAGGGAATATCATAACACATAGCCGAAAATGGCAAGAGTTGGAGTTACAAATATGGTCGCATCCGGGGTGTTACACATCGCTACGGGTGAGAAAGTCTCATCATAGTCAACCCCTTGAACTTGTCGAAAACCTTTTGCAACAAGTCGAGCTTTGTAGACAGTAACATTACCATCAGCGTCAGTCTTCTTCTTGAAGATCCATTTATTCTCGATGGCTTGCCGATCAACGGGCAAGTCAACCAAAGTCCATACTTTGTTCTCATACATGGATCCCATCTCAGATTTCATGGCCTCAAGCCATTTTGCGGAATCTGGGCTCATCATCACTTCCTCATAGTTCGTAGGTTCGCCATGGTCAAGTAACATGACCTCCAGAATAGGATTACCGTACCACTCTGGTGCGGATCTTACTCTGGTTGACCTACGAGGTTCGGTAGTAACTTGATCTGAAGTTTCATGATCAACATCATTAGCTTCCTCACTAATTGGTGTAGTCGTCACAGGAACCAGTTTTTGTGATGAACTATTTTCCAATAAAGGAGCATGTACGGTTACCTCATCAAGTTCTAGTTTCCTCCCACTCACTTCTTTCGAGAGAAACTCCTTCTCTAGAAAGGATCCATTCTTGGCAACGAATGTCTTGCCTTCGGATCTGTGATAGAAGGTGTACCCAACAGTTTCCTTTGGGTATCCTATGAAGACACATTTCTCCGATTTGGGTTCGAGCTTATCAGGTTGAAGCTTTTTCACATAAGCATAGCGGCCCCAAACTTTAAGAAACGACAACTTTGGTTTCTTGCCAAACCACAGTTCATAAGGCTTCATCTCCATGGATTTTGATGGTGCCCTATTTAACGTGAATGCAGCCGTCTCTAAAGTATAACCCCAAAACGATACCGGTAAATCAGTAAGAGACATCATAGATTGCACCATATCTAGTAAAGTACGATTACAACGTTCGGACACACCATTTCGCTGTGGTGTTCCGGGTGGCGTGAGTTGCGAAACTATTCGACATTGTTTCAAATGTAGACCAAACTCGTAACTCAAATATTCTCCTCCACGATCTGATCGTAGAAACTTTACTTTCTTGTTACGATGATTTTCAACTTCACTCTAAAATTCTTTGAACTTTTTAAATGTTTCAGACTTATGTTTCATTAAGTAGATAAACCCATATCTGCTTAAATCATCTGTGAAGGTGAGAAAATAACGATACCCGCCGCGAGACTCAACATTCACTAGACCACATACATCAGTATGTATGATCTCCAACAAATCAGTATGTATGAGGCATGGTTCGCAAGTACCAAGTGATTCATAATCAAGTGATTCCAAAAGTCCATCAATATGGAGTTTCTTCATGCGCTTTACACCAATATGACCCAAACGGCAGTGCCACAAATAAGTTGCACCATCATTACCAACTCTGCATCTTTTGGCTTCAACATTATGAATATGTGTATTACTACTATCGAGATTCATCAAAAATAGACCACTCTTTAAGGGTGCATGACCATAAAAGATATTACTCATGTAAATAGAACAACCATTATTCTCAGATTTAAATGAATAACCATCTCGCATCAAACAAGATCCAGATATAATGTTCATGCTCAACGCTGGCACCAAATAACAATTATTTAGGTCTAAAACTAATCCCGAAGGTAGATGTAGAGGTAGCGTGCCGACGGCGATCACATCGACTTTGGAACCATTTCCCATGCGCATCGTCACCTCGTCCTTAGCCAGTGTCCGCTTAATCCGTAGTCCCTGTTTCGAGTTGCAAATATTAGCAACAGAACCAGTATCAAATACCCAGGTGCTACTGCGAGCTCTGGTAAGGTACACATCAATAACATGTATATCACATATACCTTTGTTCACCTTGCCATCCTTCTTATCCGCCAAATACTTGGGGTAGTTCCGCTTCCAGTGTCTAGTCTGTTTGCTGTAGAAGCACTCAGTCTCAGGCTTAGGTACAGACTTGGGTTTCTTCTCTTGAGCAGCAACTTGTTTGCCGTTCTTCTTGAAGTTCCCCTTCTTCTTCCCTTTACCCTTTTTCTTGAAACAGGTGGTCTTACTAACCATCAACACTTAATGCTCCTTCTTGATTTCTACCTCTGCAGCCTTTAGCATTGCGAAGAGCTCGGGAATTGTTTATTCATCCCTTGCATATTATAGTCCATCATGAAGCTCTTGTAGCTTGGTGGCAGTGATTGAAGAATTCTGTCAATAACACTATCATCAGGAAGATTAACTCCCAGTTGAATCAAGTGATTGCAATACCCAGACATTTTGAGTATGTGTTCCCTGACAGAACTATTCTCCTCCATCTTGCAGCTGTAGAACTTATTGGAGACTTCATACCTCTCAATCCGGGCATTTGCTTGAAATATTAACTTCAACTCCTGGAACATCTCATATGCTCCATGACGTTCAAAACATTGTTGAAGTCCCGGTTCTAAGCCGTAAAGCATGGCACACTGAACTATAGAGTAGTCATCAACACGTGACTGCCAGGCATTCACAATGTCTGCAGTAGCTGGCGTAGGTGGTACACCTAGTGGTGCTTCCAGGATGTAAATCTTCTGTGCATCAATGAGGATAATCCTCAAGTTACGGACCCAGTCCGTGTAATTGCTACCATCATATTTCAACTTTGCTTTCTCAAGGAACGCATCAAAATTTAACGGAACAATAGCACGGGCCATCTATCTACAACAAACATAGACAAGCAAAATACTATGAGATACTAAGTTCATGATAAATTTAAGTTTAATTAATCATATTACTTAAGAACTCCCACTTAGATAGACATCCCTCTAATCATCTAAGTGATCACGTGATCCAAATCAACTAAACCATAACCGATTATCACGTGAAATGGAGTAGTTTTCAATGGTGAACATCACTATGTTGATCATATCTACTATATGATTCACATTCGGCCTTTCGGTCTCAGTGTTCCGAGGCCATATCTGCATATGCTAGGCTCGTCAAGTTTAACCTGAGTATTATGCGTGTGCAAAACTGGCTTGCACCCGTTGTAGATGGACGTAGAGCTTATCACACCCGATCATCACGTGGTGTCTGGGCACGATGAACTTTGGCAACGGTGCATACTCAGGGAGAACACTTTTATCTTGAAATTTAGTGAGAGATCATCTTATAATGCTACCGTAAATCAAAGCAAGATAAGATGCATAAAAGATAAACATCACATGCAATCAATATAAGTGATATGATATGGCCATCATCATCTTGTGCTTGTGATCTCCATCTCCGAAGCACCGTCATGATCACCATCTTCACCGGTGCGACACCTTGATCTCCATCATAGCATCGTTGTCGTCTCGCCAACTATTGCTTCTACGACTACCGCTACCGCTTAGTGATAAAGTAAAGCAATTACAGGGCGATTGCATTGCATACAATAAAGCGACAACCATATGGCTCCAGCCAGTTGCCGATAACTCGGTTACAAAACATGATCATCTCATACAATAAAATATAACATCACGTCTTGACCATATCACATCACAACATGCCCTGCAAAAACAAGTTAGACATCCTCTACTTTGTTGTTGCAAGTTTTATGTGGCTGCTACGGGCTTAGTAAGAACCGTTCTTACCTACACATCAAAACCACAATGATAGTTTGTCAAGTTAATGTTGTTTTAACCTTCTCAAGGACCGGGCGTAGCCACACTCGGTTCAACTAAAGTTGGAGAAACAGACACCCGCCAGCCACCTGTGTGCAAAGCACGTCGGTAGAACCAGTCTCGCGTAAGCGTACGCGTAATGTCGGTCCGGGCCAGTTCATCCAACAATACCACCGAACCAAAGTATGACATGCTAGTAAGCCGTATGACTTGTATCGCCCACAACTCACTTGTGTTCTACTCGTGCATATAACATCAATGCATAAAACCAGGCTCGGATGCCACTGTTGGGGAACGTAGTAATTTGAAAAAAATTCCAATGCACACACAAGATCATGGTGATGCATAGCAACGAGAGTGGAGAGTGTGTCCACGTACCCTCGTAGACCGTAAGCGGAAGCGTTAGCACGACGCGGTTGATGTAGTCGTACGTCTTCACTATCCGACCGATCAAGTACCGAAGGCACAACACCTCCGAGTCTAGCACACGTTCAGCTCGATGACGTCCCTCGAACCCCAATCCAGCCAAGCTTTGAGGGAGAGTTCTGTCAGCACGATGGCGTGGTGACGATGATGATGTTCTACTGACGCAGGGCTTCGCCTAAGCACCGCAACGATATTATCGAGGTGGATTATGGTGGAGGGGGGCACCGCACACGGCTAATAGATTTCAAGGATCGATTGTTGTGTCTCAAGGGGGTACCTCCCTCCCCATATATAAAGGAGTGGGGGAGGGGAGGGGGCCGGCCACCCTTGGCGTGCCCCATGAGGACTCCTACTCCCACCGGGAGTAGGACTCCCCCCTTCCTTGTTGGAGTAGGAGAGGAGAGGGAAGGAGAGAGAGAGGGGGAAAGAAAAGGGGGGGGGAGCCGCCCCCTCCTTGTCCAATTCGGACTTGGGGGGGAGGGGCGCGCGGCTGCCCCTTGGCCGCCTCTCCTCTTCCATCACTTGGGCCCATGAGGCCCATTAATCTCCGGGGGGGGGGGGGGGTCCGGTAACCCCCCGGTACTCCGGTATATATCCGATAACCCCCGAAACCATTCCGGTGTCCGAATATAGTCGTCCAATATATCAATATTTATGTCTCGACCATTTCAAGACTCCTCTTCATGTTCGTGATCATATCTGGGACTCCGAACTACCTTCGGTACATCAAAACATATAAACTCATAATATAACTGTCATCTAACTTTAAGCGTGCGGACCTTACGGGTTCGAGAACTATGTAGACATGACCGAGACACATCTCCGGTCAATAACCAATAGCGGAACCTGGATGCTCATATTGGCTCCTATATATTGTACGAAGATCTTTATCGGTCAAACTGCATAACAACATACGTTGTTCCCTTTGTCATCGGTATGTTACTTGCCCGAGATTCGATCGTTGGTATCTCAATACCTAGTTCAATCTCGTTACCAGCAAGTCTCTTTACTCGTTACGTAATGCATCATCCCGTAACTAACTCATTAGCTACATTGCTTGCAAGGCTTATAGTGATGTGCATTACCGAGAGGGCCCAGAGATACCTCTTCGACAATTCGAGTGAAAAATCCTAATCTCGAAATACGTCAACTCAACAAGTACCTTCGGAGACACCTGTAGAGCACCTTTATAATCACCCAGTTACGTTGTGACGTTTGGTAGCACACAAAGTGTTCCTCCGGTAAATGGGAGTTACATAATCTCATAGTCCTAGGAACATGTGTAAGTCATGAAGAAAGCAATAGCAACATACTAAATGATCAAGTGCTAAGCTAATGGAATGGGTCAAGTCAATCACATCATTCTCCTAATGATGTGATCCTGTTAATCAAATGACAACTCATGTCCATGGTTAGGAAACTTAACCATCTTTGATTTACGAGCTAGTCAAGTAGAGGCATACTAGTGACACTCTATTTGTCTGTGTATTCACACATGTATTATGTTTCCGGGTAATACAATTCTAGCATGAATAGTAAACATTTATCATGATATAAGGAAATAAATAATAACTTTATTATTGCCTCTAGGGCATATTTCCTTCAGCCCACACCCTGGCCAGGAGGGTGGGGTGTGCGCCCACCCCTACTGGGCGCGCCCTCCTGTCTTGTGGCCCCCCTGGTGGCCCTCCGGTGCCCATCTTCTGCTATATGAAGTCTCTTACCCTGGAAAAAATCATAAGCAAGATTACGGGATGAAACTCCGCCGCCATGAGGCGGAACCTTGGCGGAACCAATCTAGGGCTCCGGCGGAGCTGTTCTGCCGGGGAAACTTCCCTCCGGGAGAGGGAAATCATCATCATCGTCATCCCCAACGATCCTCTCATCGGGAGGGGGTCAATCTCCATCAACATCTTCACCAGCACCATCTCCTCTCAAAACCCTAGTTCATCTCTTGTATCCAATCTTGTATCAAAACCACAAATTGGTACCTGTGGGTTGCTAGTAGTGTTGATTACTCCTTGTAGTTGATGCTAATTGGTTTACTTGGTGGAAGATCATATGTTCAGATCCTTAATGCATATTAATACTCCTCTGATCATGAACATGAATATTCTTTGTGAGTAGTTACGTTTGTTCCTGAGGACATGGGTGAAGTCTTGCTATTAGTAGTCATGTGAATTTGGTATTCGTTCGATATTTGATGAGATGTATGTTGTCTCTCCTCTAGTAGTGTTATGTGAACGTTGACTACATGAAACTTCACCATTATTTGGGCCTAGAGGAAGGCATTGGGAAGTAATAAGTAGATGATGGGTTGCTAGAGTGACAGAAGCTTAAACCCTAGTTTATGCGTTGCTTCGTAAGGGGCTGATTTGGATCCACTAGTTTCATGCTATGGTTAGGTTTACCTTAATACTTCTTTTGTAGTTGCGGATGCTTGCAATAGGGGTTAATCATAAGTGGGATGCTTGTCCAATAAAGGGCAGCACCCAAGCATCGGTCCACCCACATATCAAATTATCAAAGTACCGAACGCGAATCATATGAGCGTGATGAAACTAGCTTGACGATAATTCCCATGTGTCCTCGGGAGCGCTTTTCTCATTATAAGAAATTGTCCAGGCTTGTCCTTTGATACAAAAAGGATTGGGCCACCTTGCTGCTCCTTATTTACTTTCATTGCTTGTTACCCGTTACAAATTATCTTATCACAAAACTATATGTTACCTACAATTTCAGTGCTTGCAGAGAATACCTTACTGAAAACCGCTTGTCATTTCCTTCTGCTCCTCGTTGCGTTCAACACTCTTACGTATCGAAAGGACTACGATAGATCCCCTATACTTGTGGGTCATCAAGACTCTTTTCTGGTGTCGTTGCCGGGGAGTGAAGCGCCTTTGGTGAGTGGAACTTGGTAAGGAAACATTTATATAGTGTGCTGAAATTTTCTGTCACTTGTTACTATGGAAATTAATCCTTCGAGGGGCTTGTTCGGGGCATCTTCGCCCCGACCAGTAGAGCAAAGAGTTGCTCCTCAACCTACTGAAGCTACTGAAAATGTTTACTTTGAAATTTCTTTGGTTATGATAAGAAACTGCTAGCTAATCCTTTTGTAGGAGATGGAACATTGCATCCCGATTTACACCTTATCTATGTGGATGAAGTTTGTGGATTATTTAAGCTTGCAGGTATTCCCGATGATGTTGTTAAGAGGAAGGTCTTCCCTTTATCTTTGAAGGGAGACGCATTGACATGGTATAGGCTATGTGATGATACGGGATCTTGGAACTATAAACGATTGAAGTTGGAATTTCACCAGTAGTTCTATCCTATGCATCTTGTTCATCGTGATCGTAATTATATATATAATTTTTGGCCTCGCGAAGGAGAAAGTATCGCTCAAGCGTGGGGGAGGCTTAAGTCAATGTTATATTCATGCCCCAATCATGAGCTCTCAAGATATATGATTATTCAAAAAAATTATGCTCGGCTTTCTCTCAATGATCGCACCATGCTCGATACTTCCTGTGCTGGTTCTTATATGTTGAAGACTATTGAATTCAACTGGGATTTATTGGAAAGAATTAAATGCAACTCTGAAGATTGGGGTTCCGACGATGGTAAGGGGTCAGGTATGACACCTAAGTTTGATTGTGTTAAATCTTTTATGGATACCGATGCTTTTTGTGGATTTAACGCTAAATATGGACTTGACTCTGAGATAGTAGCTTCTTTCTGTGAATCTTTTGCTACTCACGTTGATCTCCCTAAGGAGAGGTGGTTTAACTATAATCCTCCCATTGAAGTAAAAGTAGTTGCACCTGTTACAGTTGAAGAAAAGACTATCACTTATAATGATCCTATTGTTCCTACTACTTATGTTGAGAAACCACCTTTCCCTATTAGAATAAAGGATCATGCTAAAGCTTCAACTATGGTTCGTAAGAGTAATACTAGAACATATACACCTCCTGAGCAAATTAAAGTTGAACCTAGTATTGCTATGGTTAAAGATCTCTTGTCTGATAATATAGATGGGCATGTTATTCACTTCTGTGATGAAGCTGCTAATATTGCTAGACCAAATGCTAAGATACATAGACCTGTTGTAGGCATGCCTGTTATTTCTGTCAAAATAGGAGATCATTGTTATCATGTCTTATGTGATATGGGTGCTAGTGCTAGTGCAATACCTCATTCCTTATATGAAGAAATTATGCATGATATTGCACCCGCTGAAATAGTTGTATTGATGTTACTATTAAGCTTGCCAATAGAGATACTATTTCACCAGTTGGGATTGTTAGAGATGTTGAAGTCTTGTGTGGGAAAGTTAAATATCCTGCCGATTTTCTTGTTCTTGGTTCCCCACAAGATAGCTTTTGTCCCATTATATTTGGTAGACCCTTCTTGAATACTGTCAATGCTAGGATTGATTGCAAAAAGGATGTTGTTACTATTGGTCTGGGGAATACGACACATGAGTTTAATTTTGCTAAATTCTGTAGACAACCCCATGATAAAGAATTGCCTAGTAAGGATGAGATTATTGGTCTTGCTTCTATTGTCGTGCCTCCTACTGATCCGTTAGAACAATATTTGCTAGACCATGAAAATGATATGTTTATGAATGAAAGAAGGGAAATAGATGAAGTATTCCTTCAACAAGGTCCAATTATGATACACAACTTGCCTGTTGAAATCCTAGGGGATCCTCCTCCACCCAAGGGTGATCCCGTGTTTGAGCTCAAACCTTTACCTGATAATCTTAAATATGCTTATCTTGATGAAAAGAAGATATATCCTGTTATTATTAGTGCTAACCTTTCAGAGCAAGAAGAGGAAACATTATTGAAAACTCTGAAGAAGCACCATGCTGCTATTGGATATACTCTAGATGATCTTAAGGGCACTAGTCCCACTCTATGCCAACATAAAATTAACTTGGACGAAGGCTCCAAACCAGTTAGAGATCATCAACGACAGTTAAATCCTAAGATGAAAGAAGTGGTAAGAAAGGAGATACTAAAGCTCCTTGAGGCAGGTATAATTTATCCCGTTGCTGATAGTGATTGGGTAAGTCTTGTCCATTGCGTCCCTAAGAAGGGAGGTATTACTGTCGTTCCTAATGATAAAGATGAATTGATTCTACAAAGAATTATTACAGGTTATAGGATGGTAATTGATTTCCGTAAATTAAATAAAGCTACTAAGAAAGATCATTACCTTTCATTGATCAAATGCTAGAAAGACTATCCAAACATACACATTTCTGCTTTCTAGATGGTTATTCTGGTTTCTCTCAAATACTTGTGTCGGCGGATGATCAATCAAAAACTACTTTTACTTGCCCTTTCGGTACTTTTTCTTATAGACGTATGCCTTTTGGTTTATGTAATGCACCTGCTACCTTTCAAAGATGCATGATGGCTATATTCTCTGACTTCTGTGAAAATATTTGAGCAAACTTGATCGAGTTTTGCAAAGATGTGAAGACACTAGTCTCGTCTTGAATTGGGAAAAGTGCCACTTTATGGTTAATGAAGGCATTGTCTTGGGGCACTGATGGGGAACGCAGTAATTTCAAAAAATTTCCTACGCACACACAAGATCATGGTGATGATACAGCAACGAGGGGAGAGTGTTGTCTACGTACCCTCGTAGACCGAAGCGGAAGCGTTGACGCAGCGTAGAGGAAGTAGTCGTACGTCCTCCCGGTTCAACCGATCCAAGCACCGTTACTCCGGCACCTCCGAGTTCTTGACACACGTACAACTCGACGACGCACCCTCGATCTCCGATCCAGCAGAGGCGCCGAGGGGGAGTTCCGTCAGCACGACGGCGTGGTGACGATCTTGATGTTCTCCTGTCGCAGGGCTTCGCCTAAGCACCGCTACAATATGACCGAGGTGTAATATCGTGGAGGGGGGCACCGCACACGGCTAAGGAACGATCAATGATCAACTTGTGTGTTCTAGGGTGCCCCCCTACCCCCGTATATAAAGGAGGGAGGGAGGAGGTGGCCGGCCCCAAGGGGGGGCGCGCCATGGGGAGGGGAAACCTACTCCAAGTAGGTTTCCCCCCTTTTTCCTTATCTTATTTGGAGGGGGAAGGAAGGAGTACTAGTATTAGGAAGTAGTACTAGTAGTAAGAAGGAAGAGAGGGGGAAGGAGAAAGGAAAGGGGGGGCCGGCCCCCTCCCCAATTCGGATTGGTCTTGGGGGGGCGCGCCCCCCTCCCTTGCTCCTTCTCTCTTCCTCCTACATGGGCCCAATAAGGCCCATATACCTCCCGGGGGGTTCCGGTAACCTCCCGGAGCTCCAAACTTCTCCGGAACCTTTCCGGTGTCCAAATATATCCGTCCAATATATCAATCTTTATGTCTCGACCATTTCGAGACTCCTCGTCATGTCCGTGATCATATCCGGGACTCCGAACAAACTTCGGTACATCAAAATACATAAACTCATAATATAATTGTCATCGAAACCTTAAGCGTGCGGACCCTACAGTTCGAGAACGATGTAGACATGACTGAGACACATCTCTGGTCAATAACCAATAGCGGGACCTGGATGCCCATATTGGTTCCTACATATTCTACGAAGATCTTTATCGGTCAAACCGCATAACAACATACGTTGTTCCCTTTGTCATCGGTATGTTACTTGTCCGAGATTCGATCGTCGGTATCCAATACCTAGTTCAATCTCGTTACCGACAAGTCTCTTTACTCATTCTGTAATACTTCATCTTATAACTAACTCATTAGTTACATGCTTGCAAGGCTTAGGTGATGAGCATTACCGAGAGGGCCCAGAGATACCTCTCCGACAATCGGAGTGACAAAACCTAATCTCGAATTATGCTAACTCAACATGTACCTTCGGAGACACCTGTAGTACTCCTTTATAATCACCCAGTTACGTTGTGACGTTTGGTAGTACCCAAAGTGTTCCTCCGGTAAACGGGAGTTACACAATTCTCATAGTTACAGGAACATGTATAAGTCATGAAGGAAGCAATAGCAGAATACTAAACGATCAAGTGCTAAGCTAACGGGATGGGTCATGTCAATCACCTCATTCTCCTAATGATGTGATCCCATTAATCAAATGACAACATATGTCTATGGTTAGGAAACATAGCCATCTTTGATTAATGAGCTAGTCAAGTAGAGGCATACTAGTGACTATATGTTTGTCTATATATTCACACATGTATCATGTTTCCGGTTAATACAATTCTAGCATGAATAATAAACATTTATCATGATATGAGGAAATAAATAATAACTTTATTATTGCCTCTAGGGCATATTTCCTTCAGTCTCCCACTTGCACTAGAGTCAATAATCTAGATTACATAGTAATGATTCTAACACCCATGGAGTCTTGGTGCTGATCATGTTTTGCTCGTGAGAGAGGCTTAGTCAACGGGTCTGCAACATTCAGATCCGTATGTATCTTGCAAATCTCTATGTCTCCCACTTGGACTTGGTCCCGAATGGAATTGAAGCGTCTCTTGATGTGCTTGGTCCTCTTGTGAAATCTGGATTCCTTTGCCAAGGCAATTGCACCAGTGTTGTCACAGAAGATCTTCATTGGTCCCGATGCACTAGGTATGACACCTAGATCGGAAATGAACTCCTTCATCCAGACTCCTTCATTTGCTGCTTCAGAAGCAGCTATGTACTCCGCTTCACATGTAGATCCCGCCACGACGCTTTGTTTAGAACTGCACCAACTTACAGCTCCACCGTTTAATAAAAACACGTATCCGGTCTGCGATTTAGAATCGTCCGGATCAGTGTCAAAGCTTGCATCGACGTAACCATTTACGACTAGCTCTTTGTCACCTCCATATACGATAAACATATCCTTAGTCCTTTTCAGGTATTTCAGGATGTTCTTGACCGCTGTCCAGTGATCCACTCCTGGATTACTTTGGTACCTACCTTCCAAGCTCATTGCTAAGCATACGTCAGGTCTGGTACACAGCATTGCATACATGATAGAGCCTATGGCTGAAGCATAGGGAACATCTTTCATTTTCTCTCTATCTTCTGCTGTGGTCAGGCATTGAGTTTGACTCAACTTCACACCTTGTAGCACAGGCAAGAATCCTTTCTTTGCCTAATCCATTTTGAACTTTTTCAAAATTTTGTCAAGGTATGTGCTTTGTGAAAGTCCTATTAAGCGTCTTGATCTATCTCTATAGATCTTGATGCCCAATATGTAAGCAGCTTCACCGAGGTCTTTCATTGAAAAACTTTTATTCAAGTATCCCTTTATGCTATCCAGAAATTCTATATCATTTCCAATTAATAATATGTCATCAACATATAAAACTAGAAATGCTACAGAGCTCCCACTCACTTTCTTGTAAATACAGGCTTCTCCAAAAGTCTGTATAAAACCATATGCTTTGATCACACTATCAAAACGTTTATTCCAACTCCGAGATGCTTGCACCGGTCCATAAATGGAACGTTGGAGCTTGCACACTTTGTCAGCACCTTTTGGATCAACAAAACCTTCAGGCTGCATCATATACAACTCTTCTTCTAGAAATCCATTCAAGAATGCAGTCTTGACATCCATTTGCCAAATTTCATAATCATGAAATGCAGCAATAGCCAACATGATTCGGACAGACTTAAGCATCGCTACGGGTGAGAAAGTCTCATCGTAGTCAACCCCTTGAACTTGTCGAAAACCTTTTGCAACAAGTCGAGCTTTGTAGACAGTAACATTACCATCAGCGTCAGTCTTCTTCTTAAAGATCCATTTATTCTCAATGGCTTGCCGATCATCGGGCAAGTCAACCAAAGTCCATACTTTGTTTTCATACATGGATCATATCTCAGATTTCATGGCCTCTAGCCATTTTGCGGAATCTGGGCTCATCATCGCTTCCTCATAGTTCGTAGGTTCATCATGGTCTAGTAACATGACTTCCAGAATAGGATTTCCGTACCACTCTGGTGCGGATCTTACTCTGGTAGACCTACGAGGTTCAGTAGAAACTTGATCTGAAGTTTCATGATCAATATCATTAGCTTCCTCACTAATTGGTGTAGTTGTCACAGGAACCGGTTCTTGTGATGAACTACTTTCCAACAAGGGAGTAGATACAGTTCTCTCATCAAGTTCTACTTTCCTTCCACTCACTTCTTTCGAGAGAAACTCCTTCTCTAGAAAGGATCCGAATTTAGCAATGAAAATCTTGCCTTCAGATCTGTGATAGAAGGTGTACCCAATAGTCTCCTTTGGGTATCCTATGAAGACACATTTCTCCGATTTGGGTTCGAGCTTATCTGGTTGAAGTTTCTTCACATAAGCATCACAGCCCCAAACTTTGAGAAATGACAACTTTGGTTTCTTGCCAAACCACAGTTCATAAGGCGTCGTCTCAACGGATTTTGATGGTGCCCTATTTAACGTGAATGCGACCGTCTCTAAAGCATAACCCCAAAACGATAGCGGTAAATCGGTAAGAGACATCATAGATCGCACCATATCAAGTAAAGTACGATTACGACGTTCGGACACACCATTTCGCTGTGGTGTTCCAGGTGGCGTGAGTTGCGAAACTATTCCACATTGTTTCAAATGTAAACCAAACTCGTAACTCAAATATTCTCCTCCACGATCAGATCGTAGAAACTTTATTTTCTTGTTACGATGATTTTCTACTTCACTCTGAAATTCTTTGAACTTTTCAAATGTTTCAGACTTGTGCTTCATCAAGTAGATATACCCATATCTGCTCAAATCATCTGTGAAGGTGAGAAAATAACGATATCCGCCACGAGCCTCAACATTCATCGGACCACATACATCTGCATGTATGATTTCCAACAAATCTGTTGCTCTCTCCATAGATCCGGAGAACGGTGTTTTGGTCATCTTGCCCATGAGGCACGGTTCGCAAGTACCAAGTGATTCATAATCAAGTGATTCCAGAAGTCCATCAGTATGGAGTTTCTTCATGCGTTTTACACCGATATGACCTAAACGGCAGTGCCACAAATATGTTGCACTATCATTATCAACTCTGCATCTTTTGGCTTCTACATTATGAATATGTGTATCACTACTATCGAGATTCAATAAAAATAGACCACTCTTCAAGGGTGCATGACCATAAAAGATATTACTCATATAAATAGAACAACCATTATTCTCTGATTTAAATGAATAACCGTCTCGCATCAAACAAGATCCAGATATAATGTTCATGCTCAACGCAGGCACCAAATGACAATTATTCAGGTCTAAAACTAATCCCGATGGTGGATGTAGAGGTAGCGTGCCGACCGCGATCACATCGACTTTGGAACCATTTCCCACGCGCATCGTCACCTCATCCTTAGCTAATCTTCGCTTAATCCGTAGTCCCTGTTTCGAGTTGCAAATGTTAGCAACAGAACCAGTATCAAATACCCAGGTGCTACTGCGAGCATTAGTAAGGTACACATCAATAACATGTATATCACATATACCTTTGTTCACTTTGCCATCCTTCTTATCCGCCGAATACTTGGGGCAGTTCCGCTTCCAGTGTCCAGTCTGCTTGCAGTAGAAGCACTCAGTTTCAGGCTTAGGTCCAGACTTGGGTTTCTTCTCTTGAGCAGCAACTTGTTTGCCGTTCTTTTTGAAGTTCCCCTTCTTCTTCCCTTTGCCCCTTTTCTTGAAACCAGTGGTCTTGTTGACCATCAACACTTGATGCTCCTTTTTGATTTCTACCTCCGCGGCTTTCAGCATCGCGAAGAGCTCGGGAATAGTCTTGTTCATCCCTTGCATATTATAGTTCATCACAAAGCTCTTGTAGCTTGGTGGCAGTGATTGGAGAATTCTGTCAATGACGCTATCATCCGGAAGATTAACTCCCAGTTGAATCAAGTGATTATTATACCCAGACATTTTGCGTATATGCTCATTGACAGAACTGTTCTCCTCCATCTTGCAGCTGTAGAACTTATTGGAGACTTCATATCTCTCAATCCGGGCATTTGCTTGAAATATTAACTTCAACTCCTGGAACATCTCATATGCCCCATGACGTTCAAAACGTCGTTGAAGACCCGGTTCTAAGCCGTAAAGCATGGCACACTGAACTATAGAGTAGTCATCAGCTTTGCTCTGCCAGACGTTCTTAACGCCGTCAGTTGCATCAGCAGCAGGCCTGGCACCCAGCGGCGCTTCCAGGACGTAACTCTTCTGTGCAGCAATGAGGATAATCCTCAGGTTACGGACCCAGTCCGTGTAATTGCTACCATCATCTTTCAACTTTGCTTTCTCAAGGAACGCATTAAAATTCAACGGAACAACAGCACGAGCCATCTATCTACAAACAAACATAGACAAGCAAAATACTATCAGGTACTAAGTTCATGATAAATTTAAGTTCAATTAATCATATTACTAAAGAACTCCCACTTAGACAAACATCTCTCTAGTCATCTAAGTGATTACATGATCCAAATCAACTAAACCATGTCCGATCATCACGTGAGATGGAGTAGTTTCAATGGTGAACATCTCTATGTTGATCATATCTACTATATGATTCACGTTCGACCTTTCAGTCTCCGTGTTCTGAGGCCATATCTGTATATGCTAGGCTCGTCAAGTATAACCTGAGTATTCCGCGTGTGCAACTGTTTTGCACCCGTTGTATTTGAACGTAGAGCCTATCACACCCGATCATCACGTGGTGTCTCAGCACGAAGAACTTTCACAACGGTGCATACTCAGGGAGAACACTTCTTGATAATTAGTGAGAGATCATCTTAAAATGCTACCGTCAATCAAAGCAAGATAAGATGCATAAAGGATAAACACCACATGCAATTAATATAAGTGATATGATATGGCCATCATCATCTTGTGCTTGTGATCTCCATCTTCGAAGCACCGTCCTGATCACCATCGTCACCGGCGCGACACCTTGATCTCCATCGTAGCATCGTTGTCGTTACGCCATCTATTGCTTCTACGACTATCGCTACCGCTTAGAGATAAAGTAAAGCAATTACAGGGCGTTTGCATTTCATACAATAAAGCGACAACCATATGGCTCCTGCCAGTTGCCGATAACTTCGGTTACAAAACATGATCATCTCATACAATAAAATATAGCATCATGTCTTGGCCATATCACATCACAACATGCCCTGCAAAAACAAGTTAGACGTCCTCTACTTTGTTGTTGCAAATTTTACGTGGCTGCTACGGGCTTAAGCAAGAACCAATCTCACCTACGCATCAAAACCACAATGATAGTTTGTCAAGTTGATGCTGTTTTAACCTTTGCAAGGACCGGGCGTAGCCACACTCGGTTCAACTAAAGTTGGAGAAATAGACACCCGCTAGTCACCTGTGTGCAAAGCACGGCGGTAAAACCAGTCTCGCGTAAGCGTACGCGTAATGTCGGTCCGGGCCGCTTCATCCAACAATACCGCTGAACCAAAGTATGACATGCTGGTAAGCAGTATGAGTTATATCGCCCACAACTCACTTGTGTTCTACTCGTGCAAATAACATCAAACCATAAAAACCTAGGCTCGGATGCCACTGATGGGGAACGTAGTAATTTCAAAAAATTTCCTACGCACACACAAGATCATGGTGATGATACAACAACGAGGGGAGAGTGTTGTCTACGTACCCTCGTAGACCGAAGCGGAAGCGTTGACGCAGCGTAGAGGAAGTAGTCGTACGTCCTCCCGGTTCAACCGATCCAAGCACCGTTACTCCGGCACCTCCGAGTTCTTGACACACGTACAGCTCGACGACGCACCCTCGATCTTCGATCCAGCAGAGGCGCCGAGGGGGAGTTCCGTCAGCACGACGGCGTGGTGACGATCTTGATGTTCTCCTGTCGCAGGGCTTCGCCTAAGCACCGCTACAATATGACCGAGGTGTAATATCGTGGAGGGGGGCACCGCACACGGCTAAGGAACGATCAATGATCAACTTGTGTGTTCTAGGGTGCCCCCCTACCCCCGTATATAAAGGAGGGAGGGAGGAGGTGGCCGGCCCCAAGGGGGGGCGCGCCATGGGGAGGGGAAACCTACTCCAAGTAGGTTTCCCCCCTTTTTCCTTATCTTATTTGGAGGGGGAAGGAAGGAGTACTAGTATTAGGAAGTAGTACTAGTAGTAAGAAGGAAGAGAGGGGGAAGGAGAAAGGAAAGGGGGGGCCGGCCCCCCTCCCCAATTCGGATTGGTCTTGGGGGGGCGCGCCCCCCTCCCTTGCTCCTTCTCTCTTCCTCCTACATGGGCCCAATAAGGCCCATATACCTCCCGGGGGGTTCCGGTAACCTCCCGGAGCTCCAAACTTCTCCGGAACCTTTCCGGTGTCCAAATATATCCGTCCAATATATCAATCTTTATGTCTCGACCATTTCGAGACTCCTCGTCATGTCCGTGATCATATCCGGGACTCCGAACAAACTTCGGTACATCAAAATACATAAACTCATAATATAATTGTCATCGAAACCTTAAGCGTGCGGACCCTACGGTTCGAGAACGATGTAGACATGACTGAGACACATCTCTGGTCAATAACCAATAGCGGGACCTAGATGCCCATATTGGTTCCTACATATTCTACGAAGATCTTTATCGGTCAAACCGCATAACAACATACGTTGTTCCCTTTTTCATCGGTATGTTACTTGTCCGAGATTCGATCGTCGGTATCCAATACCTAGTTCAATCTCGTTACCGACAAGTCTCTTTACTCGTTCTGTAATACTTCATCTTATAACTAACTCATTAGTTACATGCTTGCAAGGCTTAGGTGATGAGCATTACCGAGAGGGCCCAGAGATACCTCTCCGACAATCGGAGTGACAAAACCTAATCTCGAATTATGCTAACTCAACATGTACCTTCGGAGACACCTGTAGTACTCCTTTATAATCACCCAGTTACGTTGTGACGTTTGGTAGTACCCAAAGTGTTCCTCCGGTAAACGGGAGTTACACAATTCTCATAGTTACAGGAACATGTATAAGTCATGAAGGAACCAATAGCAGAATACTAAAGGATCAAGTGCTAAGCTAACGGGATGGGTCATGTCAATCACCTCATTCTCCTAATGATGTGATCCCATTAATCAAATGACAACACATGTCTATGGTTAGGAAACATAACCATCTTTGATTAATGAGCTAGTCAAGTAGAGGCATACTAGTGACTATATGTTTGTCTATATATTCACACATGTATCATGTTTCCGGTTAATACAATTCTAGCATGAATAATAAACATTTATCATGATATGAGGAAATAAATAATAACTTTATTATTGCCTCTAGGGCATATTTCCTTCAGGCATAAAATTTTTGAAAGAGGTATTGAAGTCGATAAAGCTAAAGTTGATGCTATTGAAAATATGCCATGTCCCAAGGACATTAAAGGTATAAGAAGTTTCCTTGGTCATGTCGGTTTTTATAGGAGGTTCATGAAGGACTTTTCTAAAATCTCTAGGCCTCTGACTAATTTATTGCAAAAATATATTCCTTTTGTCTTTGATGATGATTGTGTAGAAGCATTTGAAATACTTAAGAAAGCTTTGATCACCGCACCTATTGTTCAGCCACCTGATTGGAATTTACCCTTTGAAATTATGTGTGATGCTAGTGATTATGCTATACGTGTTGTTCTAGGGCAAAGAGTTGATAAGAAATTAAATGTTATCCAATATGCTAGTAAAACTCTTGATACTGCCCAGAGAAATTATGCTACTACTGAAAAAGAATTCTTAGCAGTTGTATTTGCTTGTGATAAGTTCAGACCTTATATTGTTGATTCTAAAGTTACTATTCACACTGATCATGCTGCTATTAAATATCTTATGGAAAAGAAAGGTGCTAAACCTAGACTGATTAGATGGGTTCTCTTGCTTCAAGAATTTGATTTGCATATTAGTGATAGAAAGGGAGCTGAGAACCCCGTTGCAGACAACTTGTCTAGGTTAGAGAATGTTCTGGATGACCCACTACCTATTGATGATAGCTTTCCTGATGAACAATTAGCGGTCATTAATGCTTCTCGTACTGCTCCATGGTATGCTGATTATGCTAATTACATTGTTGCTAAATTTATACCATCGAGTTTCACTTACCAGCAAAAGAAAAAGTTCTTCTATGATTTAAGACATTACTTCTGGGATGACCCACACCTTTATAAAGAAGGAGTAGATGGTGTTATTAGACATTGTGTACCTAAGAATGAACAGGAACAAATCCTACGCAAGTGTCACTCTGAACCATATGGAGGACACCACACTGGAGATAGAACTGCACATAAGGTATTGCAATCCGGTTTTTATTGGCCTGCTCTCTTCAAAGATGCTCGTAAGTTTGTCTTCTCTTGTAATGAATGTCAAAGAATTGGTAATATTAGTAGACGTCAAGAAATGACTATGAATTATTCTCTTGTTATTGAACCATTTGATGTTTGGGGCTTTGATTATATGGGACCTTTTCCTGCCTCTAATGGATATACACATATTTTAGTTGTTGTTGATTACGTTACTAAGTGGGTAGAAGCTATTCCAACTAGTAGTGTTGATCATAACACCTCTATTAAGATGCTTAAAGAAGTTATTTTTCCAAGGTTTGGAGTCCCTAGATATCTCATGACTGATGGTGGTTCACATTTTATTCATGGCGCTTTTCATAAAATACTTGCTAAGTATGATGTTAATCATAGAATTGCATCTCCTTATCACCCACAGTCTTGGTCAAGTAGAATTGAGTAATAAAGAGCTCAAAATTTTGCAAAAGACTGTTAATAGATCTAGAAAGAATTGGTCCAAGAAACTTGACGATGCATTATGGGCCTATAGAACTGCATATAAAAATCCTATGGGTATGTCTCCATATAAGATGGTTTATGGAAAAGCATGTCACTTACCTCTCGAACTTGAACATAAAGCATATTGGGCTATTAAAGAGCTCAACTATGACTTCAAACTTGCCAGTGAGAAGAGGTTATTTGATATTAGCTCACTCGATGAATGGAGAACCCAAGCCTATGAGAATGCCAAGCTGTTCAAAGAAAAAGTTAAAAGATGGCATGACAAAAGAATACAAAAGCGTGAGTTTAACGTAGGTGATTATGTGTTGCTATTCAACTCTCATTTAAGATTTTTTGCAGGAAAACTTCTCTCTAAATGGGAAGGTGCTTACGTTATTGAGGAGGTCTATCATTCCGGTGCCATAAAAATCAACAACTTCGAAGGCACAAATCTGAAGGTGGTGAACGGTCAAAGAATCAAACATTAAATCACATGTAATCCTATAAATGTTGAAACTAATATTATTGAAACCGTAACCCCGGAGGAATACATAAGGGACACTTTCCAGAACGTTTCAGACTCCGAAAAGGAATAGGTATGTGGTACGGTAAGTAAACCGACTCCAAAACAATTCTAATAGCAATTTTTCTCTGTTTGGGAATATTTAAGAATTTAGAAAAATAAGAAGTAGTCCGGGAAGGACACGAGGCCTCCATGAGGGTGGAGGGCGCGCCCACCCTTACTGGGCGCGCCCCCCTGCCTCGTGGGCACCTCGTGTGCCTTCCGGACTCCGTTTTCTTGCACGTTACTTCTTTTGGTCGGTAAAAATTCGTTATATAACCTCCCAAAGGTTTTGACCACCGTATCACGCAAAAATCTTCTGTTTTCGTTTCAAGCTTTTTTTTTCTGACAGATTTAGAGCAAGATGTCTTCTCAAGAGTCAGGTGTCCCACCCGACGCCAGGTCCAGGAGCAAACAACGATGCTTATCACTTTGGGCCATCAACGGAGGATGAGATGGAGGCCGACTTGAAAAGGATAGATGCCATGGAGGAGGATCAAGAATTTACCTCTCGCTTCCAAGCAGGATTCATGATGGGGGAACTACAGAGCTCAGCTATTCCAAACTCGGTCATTCCTTCCAATGTTAAATTTCTTTTGTATGAAAATATGAAGAAGAGTGTCACTTGTTCTCCAGAAGCTATGCAACATCCTTGGGTAAAAGGAGCTTTATCCGTCACGGGCAAGCTCCGCAAGGAAAATATGGACCTCAAACAACAAGTCAATAAGGTCGAGGAGGAGAATCCTATCCTGAGGGGCATCATGGCCAAGAAGATCACAACACCAACTCTTAAGAAGGAGACATAATCACATGGGTATGTGCACTCCCCTTGGCAACTGCCAAGCTTGGGGGAGGTGCCCCGGTATCGTATCACCATCACACTCCTATCTTTACCGTTTTACTTAGTTCGATCCTTTTGGTAATATCTAGATCTAGTAGAATAAAGTTTTGGTTTGAATTAGTTTTGAGTTTTGCTTCGTGATCCCACTATGTAATCGAGTCCGTGAGCCATATAATAAAGATTAGTGTTGAGTCAAGGGATTTGCTATCTTGCTATGATCTTGAGAAAATAGGAAGAATAAAAAAGAATAAAAGAGTTCATATTGATCTTATGGATAGTAATGACTTCACACATAAAGAGTATGAGACTTAAAAGTTGTTGAAAGTTGACAAACATAGTTTTGGTCATCGTTGCAATTAATAGGAAGTAATAAAGAAAGAGAGGTTTTCACATATAAATATACTATCTTGGACATCTTTTATAGTTGTGAGCACTCATTAAAGTATGACATGCTAAAGAGTTGATGTTGGACAAGGAAGACAATGTAATGGTTTATTTTTTCTCACATCTCAGTTAAAGTATATTGTCATGGATCGTCCAACATGTTGAGCTTGCCTTTCCCCCTCATGCTAGCCAAATTCCTTGCACCAAGTAGAGATACTACTTGTGCTTCCAAATATCCTTAAACCCAGTTTTGCCAAGAGAGTCCACCATACCTACCTATGGATTGAGTAAGATCCTTCAAGTAAGTTGTCATGTTGCAAGCAATAAAAATTTCTCTCTAAATATGTATGACTTATTAGTGCGGAGAAAATAAGCTTTATACGATCGTGTGATATGGAAGTAATAAAAGCGACGGACTGCATAATAAAGGTTCATATCACAAGTGGCAATATAAAGTGACGTTCTTTTGCATTAGGATTTTGTGCATCCAACCCTAAAAGCACATGACAACCTCTGCTTCCCTCTGCGAAGGGCCTATCTTTTACTTTATGTCTTTTACTTTATGCAAGAGTCAAGGTGATCTTCACTTTTCCCTTTTTCATTTTATCCTTTGGCAAGCACCTCGTGTTGGAAAGATCCTGACACACACACACACACACACACATATATATATAAATATATATACAATTGGATGTAAGTTAGCATGAACTATTATAGTTGACATCACCCAAAGGTGAATACATTGGGAGGCAAAATTATAAGCCCCTATCTTTCTCAGTGTCCGATTAAAACTCCATAACCATAAGTATTGCATGAGTGTTAGCAATTGTAGAAGACTATATGATAGTTGAGTATGTGGACTTGCTGAAGAGCTCTATTCTTGACTCTTTCTAATGTTATGATAAATTTCAATTGCTTCAATGACTGAGATTATAGTTTGCTAGTTCTCAATGAAGTTTCTGAACCATACTCGACATTGTGAATTGATTGTTACTTGAGCATAAGAAATCATATGACAAAATCTATATATGTTGTTGTTATAAGGATGATCATGATGCCCTCATGTCCGTATTTTATTTTTATCGACACCTCTATCTCTAAACATGTGGACATATTTTTCGATATCGGCTTCCGCTTGAGGACAAGCTAGGTCTAAGCTTGGGGGAGTTGATGCGTCCATTTTGCATCATGCTTTTATATCGATATTTATTGCATTATGGGCTGTTATTACACGTTATGTCACAATACTTATGGCTATTCTCTCTTACTTTACAAGATTTATCATGAAGAGGGAGAATGCCGGCAGCTGGGATTCTGGCTGGAAAAGGAGCAAATATTGGAAACCTATTCTACACAGCTCCAAAAGTCCTGAAACTCCACAAAAGTCATTTTTGGAATTAATAAGAATTATTGAGCAAAGAAAGTACCAGAGGGGGCCCACACCTTGGCCACGAGGGTGGGGGCGCGCCCATCCCTACTGGGCATGCCCCTTGTCTCGTGGGCCCCCTGGTGGCCCTTCGGTGCCCATCTTCTGCTATATGAAGTCTCTTACCCTGGAAAAATAATCATAAGCAAGCTTACGGGACGAAACTCCGTCGCCACGAGGCGAAACCTTGGCAGAACCAATCTAGGGCTCCGGCGGAGCTGTTCTGCCGGGGAAACTTCCCTTCGGGAGGGGGAAATCATCATCATCGTCATCCCCAACGATCCTCTCATCGGGAGGGGGTCAATCTCCATCAACATCTTCACCAACACCATCTCCTCTCAAAACCCTAGTTCATCTCTTGTATCCAATCTTGTATCAAAACCAGAAATTGGTACCTGTGGGTTGCTAGTAGTGTTGATTACTCCTTGTAGTTGATGCTAATTGGTTTACTTGGTGGAAGAACATATGTTCAGATCCTTAATGCATATTAATACTCCTATAATCATGAACATGAACATGCTTTGTGAGTAGTTACGTATGTTCCTGAGGACATGGGTGAAGTCTTGCTATTAGTAGTCATGTGAATTTGGTATTCGTTTGATATTTTGATGAGGTGTATGTGTCTCTCCTCTAGTGGTGTTATGTGAACGTCGAGTACATGACACTTCACCATTATTTGGGCCTAGAGGAAGGCATTGGGAAGTAATAAGTAGATGATGGGTTGCTAGAGTGACAGAAGCTTAAACCCTAGTTTATACGTTGCTTCGTAAGGGGCTGATTTGGATCCACTAGTTTCATGCTATGGTTCGGTTTACCTTAATACTTCTTTTGTAGTTGCGGATGCTTGCAATAGGGGTTAATCATAAGTGGGATGCTTGTCCAAGAAAGGGCAGTACCCAAGCACCTATCCACCCACATATCAAATTATCAAAGTACCGAACACGAATCATATGAGCGTGATGAAACTAGCTTGATGATAATTCCCATGTGTCCTCGGGAGCGCTTTTCTCATTATAAGAAATTGTCCAGGCTTGTCCTTTGCTACAAAAAGGATTGGGCCACCTTGCTACACCTTATTTACTTTCATTGCTTGTTACTCGTTACAAATTATCTTATCACAAAACTATCTGTTACCTACAATTTCAGTGCTTGCAGAGAATACCTTACTGAAAATCACTTGTCATTTCCTTCTGCTCCTCATTGGGTTTGACACTCTTACTTATCGAAAGGACTACGATAGATCCCCTATACTTGTGGATCATCAAAGAGCAACGAGTCATCGGAGGCCGACGATGACGAGTACATGGATGAGTACAACAGCATGCAGATGGTGTATTTTGTAAGTGAGCTCACTCTGTTCTCTCCTATGCTAGGGTTAGGGTTAGGGTTTGAAGATGTTCTTGATTTCTTCCATGTTAGTTCTTATGTGTGAGATGTTGTGCCTGATATGTATGGGGTTGGTACTACAACTTACTCCTGACATGGTGATAGATCCAAGTTTCTGTGGGCTTGTAGTTGAATCTGGTCATAAGTGCATCCAGCAAAGGCAGACACCAGGCAGGTTTGTGGCATTTGAAGGGACTAACACTGGAAGGAGATTCATTGGATGTGCTACTACGGTAAGAGCAAACAATAGTGGTGTTCATCTGTAGATTTATTTGGTGGTACATTGTTTCAGTATCTGATAACTAAAAACTTAAGTACAGAGCTGGTGTGGTGTTCATGTGTTAGCTAAATCTATGATAGTAACTTAATCTAGGGCAACACCTAAAATTGGTCTAACTGAATTTGTTTGTTTCAGTATGAATTCTGTAACTAAATTTGACTAGATTTAGTTAGCATTAATCTTTCACTTCTGACTTTTTAGGATGGTGTGAACTGTGGTGTTCTGGAGTGGGTAGATGCCCCTTGGCCAGTAATTCTGCAAAGGTGTTTAACCAAGCTGTGGGAAATGTATCATGAGGAGAACCTTGGTAGAGTCCAGGACAAAGAGGCTCATGAGATAGAGGTTGCAAAACTGAAGGAGCTGGATTCTCTTGGCAATCAGTATAGTCAGCTTGTGAATGATGTATCCAAGCCGTTTGATTATCAGGATGGGCAGAAATCCCATCACATGGATTGCACAAGCCTGGCAGTCAATGAACTTAAGGAGAAGAAGCATCAGCTTGAGGAGCAGGCAAAGATTGAGGTTCAAATGGAGAAGCTTAAGCTCAAGAAAGAGCAGAAGTGCATCCTGCAGAGTCAAGCTGATATCATTCAAAACACTAGGAAGGCCATGAAGGAGATACAAGTGGAGAGAGACCTCCTTAAAGAAGAGAAGAAGAAGCTAGAGCAAGTCATTTGTGAGCTACTAAAGGCTGGTCATGGGTGCAAGGAAAAGTTGGACAAGATCAAAGAAGTTGTCATGGAGGAGTGAAGTTTTTAGCCATGATTGGTAAGTAAGTATGAGGCCTATATATATAACTGGCCTAGCAATGAAGGAGTCTGATGCAAATATGCATCTCGGTACTAATATTAGCTATGAACTGCCTAAGAACTTTCTATGGTTTCAGATCATTTTGGTTGTGGTGTGGGGTGCTGTAATGGCCCTGATCTGTAATGATCTAAGATGATGTTATGTTTAATGCCCTGATGCTAAGTTAAGAACCTTATTATCTAATCCCGATGAAGTTTCTATCTGTCATTTTTATCCTAAGTGGTTGCATCCCCTGCCTGCAATATGGTCCTGAGAAGTTAGTTGTAGCATTACACAGATTACACACACTAGGTAACACTGAACAAAGGTAGGTAGTTCACATAGGAGGCACCATAGGTAGCATTACATAGATAGTACATTACTGTCTCAGAATAACTAAAACTTGCTAACACTGAAGATAACTGACACTGGGAATAACTGACGAAACTGAATCTGAAGCTTACAGTTTCAGATTCACTTAGGTGTCTGTCCTGCTAAGCGTCCTGATCGTCGTACCTCTTGCTTCAGTTGGGTGGGATTTTGCTCCACCTCCACCTCCTCTTCCTCTTCGTCTTCCTCGATGACGATGATGGGAGGGGGACGGTGGCGAGCCTGCATTGCTGGCGGTGCGACGATCTGTAGGTCGTCGTCGTCTTCGTGCACCTCTGCTGCGTTTGCATGTGATGCAGCTTGTGCTGGAGTGACATAGAGGTGGTCTGCCCACCGTTGCCTCTGCCCAGCATCACCGGAGTCAGCCTCCTTCACTGCCCATTGGAGCATGTCGATGGGCATGATCACCTTACCTGGGTTTCCATAGCGCTGCTCCATCCGCTGCTTCTCCTCACTATTCGCCTTCTTCCTCACTTCCTCTGCTGCATCTACCAGCCCAAGAACGCTGGTGTACCTCATGGGAACCTTCATGTAGTCGAGGAAGAGTTCTTCGTCGCTGCGTGTTGAACTAGAAAGCATGGCAACGCATCCCTTGCCAGTTGGGAATGGGTTTAGCCATGGGTCTGGGGAAGAGGAAGAACTAGCCATGGTTGGAGCTAGGAGAGGAGATATGGAGTGCGGCAGAAGTGAGGTGGATAGGTGTTGGAGTAGTAGTTAAGTAGAGGAGGAGTTAAGTGGAGGTGTTGTGTGGCAGTGGAGAAGTAATAGTGAGGAGTGGTGAGATTTGACTACTTTGTACAGGTGGTTGATGTGCTGTAATTAATGGTCACAGTTTCAGTGTGTTGAAACTTGTGATAATTTACACAGATTGGAATGGAACCAAACATTAAAAGATTGCTCAAATTCTTACACGGATTCATAAACTTAAACGGCATTCAAACATAAACTTAAACATTCAAACATAAACGAGATTCAGTAGCATCGACACTTAGACATTGATTGTAGCAAACAAGCAGACTCCAAACAAGCTAGAAAACACATAAAACATGGTTGGTTCGAACTGATTAAAGCAAACATAGTACTAATACAGTAGCATCGACACTTCAGTTGCTGCTCCATCTCCATTGTTGCTTGCTCACTCACTCTATAGACGACGAAGACGACGTGCTCCCCCTCTGAACATTCAGAACAGCAATAAGTGCAGGCAAATGCAGTATAAACGATGAATTAGGTTCAGAGACATACATTATTAGATAGTAACAGAAAATACTGAACATGTAGAGAACTAATCATCTCTTCCTTCGAATGCAACCAACATCCTAGTCCACCGAGTCCTTGTTACTTGGAATAGGTGGAAGCTTGCCCTGTCTCTCGCCCACCATATGACAAGGTCATCCATGATGTGCGTTCCTTTTGGGAACGCCTCGTTGAACTGCTTGACATCGTTGGAGTTGTGTTTTGCCATAATCCTGGAACCTAGCCTCAGTCGTTGCTCCAGCAACTGAGCTCTGCGATTGGCCCTCAGAGCAGCCCTCTACGCAACCTCCTCATGCTCATCCACTACCTCTCCTAATGCTGGATCCATCTCTGGCTGAACTAGGGTCCGCGTGCTTACCCGACGGCTAGGTTTTGGGTTAGGGGAAAGAGGTCGTACGATTGCTGCGTCTTTTCTAGACAGAATGGCTAGCTTAGGAGGGGGGCTAGAGAGATCCAATAACCGAGCCCAGTACCAGGCCCAATTTAATAAAGCATAACAGGGCAGCAGGCCCATCTTAGATAAACTGTCATACAACTACATGCAGTTTCAAACAAGTGCTCATGCAGACAACTAAGTTCATGCACAAAACTAAGTTCAGAAAAGTTCATACTTACCATTAGTTACCACTTGCATAGAAGTAGCCCTTCAATTTAGAGCTTGGATACCTCTCCTTTTGGTCCCTGCCATACCATCTGAGGAAGTTGTGGTAGATCTTCGTGCACTGAAACCAGTATTTGTCCCTCTACCTGGAGGCTCGCCCCTTCTGGCTATACCAACAGGGGCTGGTGCTGATGTAGAAGGGCGTGGAGAAAAATATGCTGTTGCGGCAGGGCCTGATATGGTAGGATTGGCTCTTCTTGCAGTTGTAGCAGGGCCTGGAGCTGGTGTATCTGCATAAACTACGTTGTTTTACTGCATGTAAGAACCAGGACATTTAGTGAGGTAAATATCATGTAAAAAAGAAAACTTGTTGTGAGTCATGTAATTACCTGATGTTTATTTTTCCTCATCTGAAGCTTAGGCCTCAGAGCCTTCTGGAAACTTGTATACTTGTGTCCTTCTAGCCCATAGTTACTACATGTTATAGGCCCCATCCTACTACTATCTCTTGGACCAGGAACTTCAAACTTCCCTTTCCTCCTTGCAATTTGTTTTTCCCTTGCCTTTTCTTTAAAAACAGGAGGCTCAATGTCTGGTGTGCTTGTTTGAGGCCAGCAATCTGGATCAGGGACAGGGTATATAATTTTTTTGTATGTCTTAAAATATAATGGCTTCTTGAAAAAGTCACTAACATAGTCCTCAGGATGCAGTTTTTGCTTTGTAATTGCAGATATGCCATGACTGCAAGGTACTCCTGACGTGTCTCATCTCTTGCAATCACAGGTGTATTTTTCCATGTCAACACAATATTGTTTTTCTTTGCTAGTAACTTGCCATATTGTTGGACCTGCTCTATCAGCCCGGCAATACTTGGCATATTTCTTGTTCTCTTCTAAAATCTTTGCATAGTTGGGTATGATTGTCCACCTGCTAATCTGTAACTTCTCTCTAGTCTGTTGCCTCTTGATCATCTGCTTGGTCCTAATCCCTTCAAACATTGTGCTTATAGGCTTAGCCCTAACATCCAGTATCATCTTGTTGAACACTTCACTCAGGTTGTTCACCACTAGATCTGTTTTGCAAGTATGATCCATAGCAAACCTAGCCCAAGCAGAAACTTCAATCTTTTTGAGCCATTTCCAAGCTTCCTCACACTATTCTTTCAAATCTAACATCCCTAATTCATGACCATGTTTTGTGTAGGAGTAGCTGGCATTGTCAACACATTTCTTTAGTTCCTGACCTCTAAATCCAGCTGATTGGAAATTTGCATATATGTGCCTAAGACAATACCTTTGAGGTGAATCAAGGAATACCTCATTTGTTGCCTTAAGCAAGCACTGTACATTAACAAATTAGTAATGCACATGATCAAACTTAAATAATTCCAACATGCACTAAAACCACACTAATCAGACATATTTGTGCATAAGACACTAACCTTTTGCCTGTCAGATTTGATGGTGTATGTTATAAATTTGTTGCCACTACCAATGCAACATCTCAACTGAGTTAAAAACCAAGTCCAACTTTCTCCATCTTCCTTGTCAACCACACCAAAAGCTATGGGGTAGATGTTGTTGTTGCCATCCCTTCCTGTGGGTGCAAGTATTTGCTGTCCAGTGGTTAACTTGATGAAGCATCCATCAAGACCTGGATTAAGTGACAGATTAGCTACAACATAGAACTTCTAGGAAACCACTAATTAAGAACAGTTAAATCTTCAAAAATTACCTATAAATGGTCTAGAACCATTAAGAAAACCATCCTTTGAAGCTGCTTAACAGTAGAAAAGATACTTGAATCTAGGAGTAGGTGCTGGGTTTTCTGGATCTTCAAATGTTGTCACTATACACCTGCTCCCAGGGTTTTTATCAAGAATAGCTTGAAGATAATCTCTTAACCTCAAGTACTGCTGCTTGTGGTCACCTTGCACCACATCAACAGCCTTCCTCCTTGCCCTATATGCCACACTCCTTGACACATCCACTGAAAACTTGGTCTTTGCCTTTTTAATTAATGCATCCACATGAGATCTAATGTCTTCTCTCAATGCTTCCTGCACTGATCTGGACAACCATTTTGTAGTAACCTTTGTGGACTCTGCACATGCTCCACAAGTGTGCACAATATCACACTTCTTGATGTAGAAAGTTTTCTCATGAGCTATCTCTGGGCACCAAACAATAATCCTATCTAGGCATTTCTATGGTATTGAAAGTTCCTCAATGTCCTAATGTGAAAATCCCTAAGTGCATCTCTATACTCATAAACACTGGTGAAGCACAATCCCTTACAAAACTGTTCTCCTGGGTCTGGTAGTTTGGGATCGAACCATACCCTTTCCTTCAACTTCATATTCCTTCTCTTCCTCCCACTTGGTAGTTTATAGGATCCTTCAAGCTCATCTTCTTCATCACTAATGCCATAATCACCGGGAAAACATTTTTCATCAGCTTCAGGCAACCAATCTGGTTTTTCCATTTTCTCAGCCTCATTCTGTGATCTAATTGTTGGACCAGGATTTCTCACTGGCTTCGGTTTTTGTGCCATTGGTCTATCTTCATCATCAGAGGAAGAAATTGCTTGTAGTTCCACATTGTTACCATCTGAATCAGAGAGAAATTCTGACACATCAGTGTCACCTTTGAAATGATTGAGGTCAGCTTCTCTCTGAAGAATACTTTTCTTAAGCTCTTCCTTCCTGTCCATGCTTGTATCCACCAACTTAGTGCAACTTTGTTGGGTGTTAATGCAATGATCAACAAAATAATAATCTCTATTTTCATCTGCATTATAAGCTCATTTGCTCTCACAACTCTTATGTTCACAATCTTTTCATTTAGATAGTGGAGCAACATCTGCTACACATCATCTTCAGAAGATATTTTCTCTAAGCCTTCTATTCCTTTATGATCATCACTAACATAGTACATATAATCAACAGAGCAGCAACCCTCACTCCTAATAAGAGATACCAGAGTCCCAAATGATATGTCTGACTGGTACATGTTTCTAGCAATAGAATCTCTGCCTTGGAAATGGAACCAAATTCCCCATTTTGGGTCATCAATACTGGACAAAAATGAAATGAATTATTATAAATAATTCACAATGTTAAAGTTCCTATCAATTTGCAATTACTCTGTTATCATACATTTTTGAAAACTGACCTAAAATACATCATATTTACCAATGTCAATAAAACTGAAAAAGAAGAAGATGTGTTGTACCTGTCGCCTCCCGCACGAGGAAGCTTGCGCCGACCGCGAGGTGCACTTCTTGTCGTCGACGGTGGTTCAGCCGCCGCCAACTCCTGGGATGGCTCAGATGCAGGCTATTGCGCCGCAAAGCTAGAGCTGCCTAGCCAGGTATCAATCTCCGTCAGGTCGCCGTGGCCCCCAACAACGTCAGGAGGTTGGCCACCAAACGAATCGCCGCCGGAGTTTGGATCCACAGCTGCCATTACCGTCGCCGCCTAGGGATAGAGCTCGGGGGAGTGAGTAGTGAGTTCGGTCGGTCGGTCGGACGTTTTGACCTGGACCTGGCTTGGTTCCGACCGGACCGGGACACTAACGGCCGCGAGTGGGCGCCATTAGCCGTTAGGGCACGCGTCGGCCTGCCATGTGGGCCAGCCCTGTCAAAAAAGCACTTAAACTGGTTAAAACGACAATCAATGCGACTTGGTAGTTTCTTGTCACAAAAATTAGAAATTTTTGATAGTTTTCAGTCACTTTTTTGAAAGTGGTAGTTCTGTGGGATTGTTATCCCTAATGTGGTAGTTTTTTGTCAAATACTCCTGAAATTAAGACACTAATTACATGCTACTCGGGGCTATAATACGGACACTTCGCCGGGGAAGCATGGCGTGGTGCAGGGATGGGCATTCCTTCCTCGCGGATATAGAGGGGATTTTTCATGCTGGTGCCCGACAACAGCACCTGCTCAGGCCAGTCCACGTCCGGGACTTCATCAGCGGGCATAACAGAGCAGTAGCCTTCATACTTGTGTGACAGATCGAAATCCCACCCCCTCTTATAGACCACAGAGGACCTCCATCACGCCGACTCTAATATCACCACCATATAGCGGCCTTGAGCCGGTCTCGGTCGTACTCCGCGGTACCCCAAAGCATGCTTCGGCCTTCCAAACCAAGGTCCTGTTGTTGTCATACCAGGAAGCGACCTCCTTCATTTTGGCCAACAGAAACAACGGCGCCAAATGTTAATGCCTCGATGAGCCCATTCCAACCCCTACTACCGTCCATCTATAAAGACTATATACAAATAAGTTAAGATACACATTTTAACACAAGACAATAGCATATTTTTGATTAATCACAAAAAGGACACACATTTATACCCAGAGTTCTAATTAAGTTTCTAATGGGATACGACTCCTACAATCACTTTTATCGCCATATACAAATTCTAAAACGCTATGCATATGCATATGAAGAAAATATATCCAATTCATATCCGTAACACTTCTTTATCAATCCTCCATAACGCTATGCTTCCTAGTTTTAAAGTGCCCGCATTCAATTGAGGTCTCCAATTAGAATTGGTTCACCTGATTTTGATCGGGTCAATAATTTCTCAAAGCTCTCTTATTCAATTCTTTTATACTATACACTACGCGCCTAATTTTTATGGCCCCATAATATTCAATTTTAGAATTGGATTACTCAATTTTGACTGGATCAACAATTTCTCAAACTCTCTCATTCAATTATTTTAATTCACTATGTTCCCTAATTTTGAAGCTCTTTCATTCAATTGAGGTATTCAATTTAGGATTTGGTTTACGATTTTGACCTGGGGGCCAACGATTTTTCAAAGCAACTAGAAACAACCAGCCTATGAAAAATATATTAATCTCACACACCCTCTCACCATCTAAAAGAAAGAAGCGCCACCATGTGATATTGTAGCACCAATATAGTACATGCAACCATGAACGCAGAAATTTCCTAGCATAAATATAGGTTGGTTAGTGGATAACACAAAATCAAATCATAAAAGGCCCATCAAATCACCGGATTATAAATAAAAATAAAATAACTACATCATCTCCCCACCCACCAAACTAAATATTTCATCAATTCCAAAATATAAGGGGTATTAGTTTCTTGAAAAGTCAAATTTCTTTAACTTTGACTAAGTTCAGAGAAAAATATCGACATCCACAATATAAAAAAAACAGTATGGAAATTCATTTCACGATGAATCTAATCATACCGATTTGATATTACAGATTTTGATATATTTCTCTACAAATTTGATCAAACTTAAAAGATTTGACTTTTGAAAAAAGTAATACATCTTATATTTTGAAACATGTTTTTTGAAGAAACCCAACAACACCAACGGCGTAGCAAAGCGCGTCCGACCCTTCTAGTATTGTTGTAAACTCTAGTGCTATATAAATTAAAATTAAACCAATATATCAGATGTGGAGTATGTGATCCCGGGCTCCAGTGATCTCGGATGAACAGTAAAATCTAAAAAATAGTAAAAAAATTAAAAAAATCTGAAATTTGTTGACAACAAACGTTGTTGTTTTTTCTACATGCGTGCAAAATTTCATGACAAAATTACATTTGTGGAGGTGTGAAAAAAAACAAAATTGATGGTCCAAAAAAGTGTTTTTGGAAGCACTTTGGAACATCAATTTTGTTTTTTTAACCCACACCTCCATAAATGTAATTTCGTCATGAAATTTTGCATGCATGTAAAAAAAACACCAAAGTTTGTTGTCAAAAAATTTCAGATTATTTTGAATTTTTTTACCCTTTTTTTTTCAGATTTTGCTGTTTATCCGTGATCACAGGAGCTTGGATCACATCAGCACTTTCGCAATATACCTAATTAATTATCTATCTAACTAGCTAGATCCATATGATTGATCATACATCCAATTCATCCACATCAAATTAAACCTATCTATCTAACTAGCTGGATCCATATCATCCACATATATATCTCGATTGATCCGCATCAAAAAAATTAATTATCATATATAATTTATCTGCGTACCTATATAACATTAATTCAAGCTAAGCTAAACTAGAGTTCATTGTGAAGATTATCGTATGCCTATATAAAATATTCATACTTACATATGACAAAACTTAATTAGTAGGAAAAGAAGATAAATGGAAGACCTCTCACCTCGGCCGATGTGGTTTCTCTCGGCCCCTGGCATCGGGTTTGGTGGTGGAGGCGCAGACGGCGTCGAGCTCGGGGGCAGGTGGCGGTGGAGGAGGAAGGTATTTGTAGGCGAGGGGAGGACTGGCGAGGTAGGTGAACGATGATTGTAGGCGTTATGCCTCCATTGATGGCGGTATCAGTATCTGGACGACCATGACGCAGGCATTGCGTGTGAACAACTGTCTGCCGGCCTGCATTATGCCGTGTGTGTCGCCGAAGCACACGGCGTACACGCATGGCACATGGCTTACGTTCGACCCCGCCACGACGCTGTGAACTGCGACGAGCATGACCACGTGGCACCGCTATTGACCGTGCGGGCCTCTAAAACACTCGGCTTTAACCCCCGAAGACCGAGAGTTTTTTAGGGGTGTCACGCCGTACGTGGCAGTACGCTATGGCACATGTCAAAGTGCACCATGGGTTCACACGTGGTGTACAGTGGCGTAAGCCGAGTGACCGATAATTTACACTCGACGTATCGAGAAACACAAGGTAAAATATGTTTTTTCGTGTAGTGATCTATGGATAGCAAGAAGAACACGATGATTATCATCAATCTCGCATGCAGTTTCAATGACTCTGGTACTCAGTAGCCAGCATGAATGTGTGCATGTGGTGTATGTGATATTTTAGGAAAGGCAAGTGCTTCTTTGAGAAATAGCCAGTGTTATTGCTTAAGAAAAAGCACTTTGCTCTCCGACAGGTTTTCTGGCAAAAAGAAAAAGAATCAACTTCCTTTTCCTAAACACTTGTGCAACATTTGCATTGTACGCGGTCTTTGTGAAACAGTAAATGTTGAATGGAACTAATTAACGAGCGTAAAGGTGCAGTACGTGGACAAATAATTGCATGTCCTCTGCAAAATACGCTTACATGATTCACTTAATTGGGAGTACAGTAATTCAAACACTAGAACGTGTGGGTTTGTGGAACACATGCGTATTGTACAAGAACACCAGGAATTCACTTGAGAGTTGTTGGCACGCCGGCACGACGTCTCGGGGCTCTCTCAGCCACCGCTCTGTGCTGCAGGTGCTCGCGCATGCGGAGCCAGTCGTGGACGAAGTCCGGCAGGACGGCGGCGAGGCACCACAGGAGCTGGTGGCCGAGGTTGGGGGCGCAGAGGGGCGGGCCGTGGCCGATCCAGCGCACCGCCGCACGCGCGTACGCGTCGGGCGTCGGCGCGATGAGGAGCATAAAGAGGCGCCCGGCCCGCCCGCTCTCCGGCAAATCGAGACCATCTTGGTCGCCACGTAGAACGGAGCCTGCACGAGATAAAGTTAGCGAGAGCGCATTTATGCACAGAATGCAAGTATGACAATGCACCGCGTTATTCTTTTTTTTCAAGTCCAAAGAATGTCAGAAGCCACAGATGTACACCCTCCGTAAAGAAATATAAAAGATCTACACGCTCTTTTATTTCTTTATAGGAGTACTTGAGGACATGTAAAAGATTCTTCTACCATTTTTACTCAAAAATCAGTGTGTTAACTTGAATTTTGAAAAATATTTGCTTCCTTGTATTCTATCAACCCCATATTGTTTGCTTGCAATGTTATAGGCATCTTCTACAATGTTGTCATCATGTCTCTTTATTTATTTGCCTATAACTATCTTAGTGATGTCTCATAAAGACCTATGTCAGTTCTACTTTCTCCTATTGCTCCTAATTTCAGATCTCTTCAATATGTATTTTAAACTCTTTCTTGTCCTTTGGAGTGACATATTCTGTATTTTTTATAATATATACCTTATATTTTAATAGTCTATTGATTATCAAAGTCTAGCCCAGAATACGAAGGGGCCCAATAAACCCAGACAGAGGTAGTAGATTTTTTATTCCAATAGTTTATACGTACTTCTCCAATAATATGGATTTCTTCTAGTCATTGGACAATCATCTCTATATAGGGAAACAATCCAGGGCCTCATTGATTCACATAATTGCTGAAACACAAGAATAAAAAAGCACATAAATAGAGTGTCATGACATTCATGATTTTATGGTCATTTGATTTTACGCAGGAAAAACATTTGTTTCTTCACATGAGTTCGGAGTGGATGTAAATTTTCCTACAAAATGTAGTACCATTTTTTTCTAGAATACGCATAACCATCCATATCATACATTTACAAAGGCATTTTGAAGTACTGATTTTTTTGCCATGACTTCCATGAATGTCAATTCTTCATGTAAATTAGCAGGCACTCAAAACATTTGCGAAAGTTTTCACAAAAAATAATTCAGATTTATTTTTCATTTTTTGAATTTAACTATTCACCCTGAGTTCAAATGAGCTCAGGATTAGAAAGGGACTTTGTAGAGTATCTACTCCCTAGCTCAAATGCTCCCAGGTGGACAATAAAAAATGTAAACAAATCAAAAAAATACTATTTTTTTTGCTAAACTTTGACAAATGTTTTGTTTGCCTGCAACAATTTTTCATGAAATGACATTCATGGAAATTGTGGCAAAAAAACAAAACAAATCGATGTTCCAAAAATGCTCTTTACAAAAGCATTTTGGAGTACTGATTTTGTTTTTTGCCATGACTTCCACAAATTTCATTTCATGATGAAAATTAGCAGGCACTCAAAGCATTTCTCAAAGTTGGCATCACAAAAAAATGATTCTTTTTCATTTTTATCTTTTTTTGACCCGAGCTCAAATGAGCTAAGAAGAACCAATTCCAACTCCATGTATGTGAACGAGCGATCGAGCGACCCCCGCTCCTTCCCCCACCCCTGCGTCGCCAAACCTAGGCGACACGGGGGGCAACCACACCGCCGGCCTCCGCCCCACCACCCCACGTCCTCTCCCTCCCGCCGCCGCCAGAGGTCCCGTCGGGCAAAGCCCGGGCGGCGACGGCGGCGGCGGGGCCTTCTCCCTCGCGCGCGGTGTCGACGTTCTCTTCTCGCGACGGCGGCGCATGGCTCGGCGGCGATTCAACAGCGTCACACAAAGGGATCCCGGTGGAGAGCATGGGCCGGCGGCGATAGTGGAGGCGCGGCCTCACCGCGGTGGAGGCGCCCCTGTTACTGCGGCCGGGAGCTCCGATCTCACGCGGCCCAGATTGGATTGGGCGGGCCGGCAGATCTGGGCCGTGGCTACAGGCAGACCCGATGGAGCCTGACGGTGCCTGTTGCTCGGCACCATGGTGGTGCCGACGGTCGGCCAGGCGACGGCAAGCTGGATCCTCACCGTCTAGCCCCTTTTTTGGTGGTGGTGAGACGGTGGTATGCGCCTCCTGCTCCACCGACGACATCCTGGCTCGCCTCTCGTCGGCGGTGAGGTCAAGCCGGCTCCTTGCTTTTCATGGGCTTTGGGGTCGATGGCAGGGCCGGGCTAAAGCCCTGCGTGAAGCGGACGACGGCGACGCCCGTGGGCGCCATCACCTCCTTGGAGGCGTCGTCATGGCACTGCCCGTTCTTCCCTGCCTCGAGCACCAGGGGAAACCCTAGGTCCGGCCTTCGGATCGGGCGACGGCGGTGCGGCTGCGCCGTTTCCCTCTTGAAGGCGTTGCTTTGGTGGCTCGAGAGCCCTTGATACTAGTTGGAGTCGGTGTTGTCTGCCGCTGAGGGCGTGGGCTTCCAAGGTGCTATGTACATCGTCCTGGGCGCCTCTTGGTCGACGCCTCCCCCGGTCGGTTTGGTCCCGCCGTCCACTCGCCGACTCTTAGGCGCTATGGGCAGGCGGTGCGTTAGCTTGTGCCTTCTTGGAGTGGAATTGGTCATATGTGTAGAAGTGCATGCTCTAGCCAATGCAACCAAAAGACCGATCTGATGAAAGAGACTAAGCAGCATATTATACGTCAACACTCCCCCTCACGTGTGGCTCCCAGGCCTAAACGTGGACCGAAAGTGGGCTGCAATTTAATTGCGCCAGCCGGGTCTTGAACTCAAGACCTCTTGGCTCTGATACCATGTAGAAGTGCATGCTCTAGCCAATGCAACCAAAAGACCGATCTGATGGAAGAGACTAAGCAGCACATTATACGTCAACAATATGTTCTCATCTTCGGTCGTGACGCGGCTTTGTAGCTCGGTGTACCCCCTCTTCGACATTCATGGCGGGAGGTCGTGCAAGACGAGTCCTTTGTTGTTTGGCAGGTGTGGGTTGTGTTGTAATCCGTGTGGCATCGTGTTTGTATCTTGTAGCTTCTTGGCGTTGTCTCGGCCATCTTTGGTCTCTTCTTCTATGATATTGATACACCTCCCAGGGTGTATCCTTGAAACAAATGAGCTCGGAATTAGAAGGAGACTTTCGGGGTGAAGAGACCCGTCCAGGATTTACAATGCGGGCATTAGGCCCGAAACACTACAGGAAAAAAAAAAGAACAACTAGTCACTAATACGGTAATACCCCACCTACACAAGCTCTCAAGCCTACCTCCCACCGCTCCACCGAACAGACCTGCTGACTGTCAGCTTTTCCCGTTCTCTTGTACCGTAGCAATGACGAAAGATAAATCGTACGGATTACAATCATCGAACTAAAACCATGACGAGTAAATCGGAACGGAGGGAGTATGATCGAACAACGAACGTGTATGAAAAGTTCATAAGAATTAGAATCCTCCAATTTTTGCATGGAAATCCATTGAATCAAAGGGACTCTCAGATGAAGCTAACTATGCGTCGAACATGTAACGGGCAATATATATTACTACCTCCGTCCGGGTTTATTGGTCCTCATTGTATTTCGTGCAAAATTTTGACCATAGATTAAACTAACAAAATGTTCACGCATGTCACTAAACATTATATTTTTGAAAATTATGTTCAAATACGAATCCAATGAGATAATTTTTTTGACATGCATTAACATTTTGTTAGTTAAATCTTTAGTCAAAATTTGACACAAACTACAAAGGGGACCTATAAACCAGGACGGAGGTAGTACCTGGCATTGCACATCGATCCCTTCGCTTCTGTACTCAACGTAAAGGCTCCTGGAGAACTGCGCAACATACCTGTTGGGAATGAACCGCTCTCAGAGTCTCGCTTGTGAGCCCACAGGAATTAAATTTGCTCGACCGAAATGCTCCGCTTGTGTAAGACATACCGTTTGGTGGCGGCGTACATGGTGTAGAGGGGGAAGGAGGGGATGGCCTCCGACGAGGCTGAGCCCATGTTGACGACGGCGCCCCTGCCCCGCTCCACCATCCCCGGCAGCACCGCGGCGGTCACCTCCGTCACCGCCCACAGGTTCACCCGCATCAACCTCACACAAGCCTCCACGTCGGCCTCGTGCAGGTACACGGCGCCCGGCTTCGCCACCCCGGCGTTGTTCACCAACACTCCCACGTCCAGCCCCTCCACGGCCTCTCGGAGCCGCCGCATCGCCTCGTCACCTGCCGCCGCCGGCGGTCACCATGAGAGTGATGAAGCGACTCGTTGCTATTTGCTTCTGTGCCGTGCTTGAGTTTGAGTAGTATAGTACAAGTTTAATTACCTTGGGCAGTAGAAACGAGCGAGAGGTCGAACACCACGGTCTTGGTATGCACGGCGTGGCGAGATCTGACTGTGTGAGAGATCTCCTTGAGATTGGCGGCGTTGAGGTCGACGAGCACGAGGTTGAGCCCCCGGCTGGCGAGCTCCAGGGCGACGGACCGGCCGATGCCGGACGTCGGGCCGGTGACGACAGCCCAGGCACCGTAGCGGCGCCGGAGGTCCTTCGGCCGGCGCAAGCAGAGCGCGAGGTAGGCGAGGAACCGGAACGAGAATGCAGCGGCCTAAAGGGTGCCGAGGAAGGCCAGCGAGAGGAACCATGCCGGCGCCGCCTGCTCTTGACTGAGGAATGCCATCTCTCGCCGTTCTCTCCCCTTTTTCTTTATGACACTATGACATCCTCTCTCCTATTAAATAAACAGTGTGCATTTACCACGGCTGGTCGGCTGCCAACTACGAGCTGTGCACGATGTCCACTTCCAAGTACTCCTTCGTTTGAAAACGATGCAACGCGTATTTCACTGTTTTGACTCTCAAAATTTTGAATTCAGACTTTAGAAACACATGTCTCGTGCAGTTTTTTTTTTTGGCGGGGACATGTCTCAAGCAGTTGTTTGTTAACGGTTGAAAAACCATAACAATATGCACATCAACCAATGTGCTCCATTTATTTATTTATTTTAAAGTAGTTTCAATTTTTTATTAAACCTGAAAAAAGCTGTCATTCTAGAAATGAACATGTTTTTTTAAAAGAAGGAGGATCACCCCCGGCCTCTGCATCTGGGCGATACATGCAGCCATTTTATTAATTATTCATCAAAAAACTTACAAAGAAATACAACAATAAGTCTGAAGCCACCGTCTATGCCACAACTGTCGCTACTCCTATTCAACTGATGAAAGGATGCTGATAGTCCGGGTCTAATGCCATAGACCTTGCAGACAAGCCTAACATCTAAGACCCGAGGCCCCAACCAAGCCACTTGTTGGGTATGGGCACACACCGGTCTGGCGCGCTCTTAGATGTCGTCGCCGCCAACTGCCACCACCCTATCCTCAGAGCTGTACTCACGCACCATCCTTGCCCGGTCTAGTTGCCGTCAACCCCACCACGGTGCCCAACGACACCACCACCATGCGCGCGAAGTGTTGAGCACGTCGCGGTCGCCGCCGGTACACCTCAGCACCATGCCGCCAAGTACCACTAGCCGACACAGCTTGAAGTCTCTGAAAGATCTGTCATGCGTAGCACCTGCCGAGCAGGCATGACAAAGCGTAGCACATGTCGGTCAGGCATGACTTGACATCTCCATCGAAGCTCCGTGCAAGACGAAGTCGCTCCACCTCCTGCCTCTGACCACCAGCACTGCTCCACAAACGATGCTCCCAAGAGAGAAACGCCACCGCAGTGCCGCCATCGTCCGATCTGGAAGACCAGATCCTAGGGTTTCCCTAGAGCAGTACGAGTAGGTCGACATAAGTCACACAACGATGCCTTCATCAAGATAACGACGTAGATCGCCGCCATCGCCCGCCGTCGGCTCGATTTTCACCGGCAACTATGTCTCCCGACTCGCAGCCAATACTGGATCACGGATCTGGAGATCCGAACACCCAGCCTCAGGCCGACCACCTCTGACGGAAGAGATGACCACCACCACCGGTCACACCGGTCAGAATAGATCTGACCGGAGATGCCGCCGACGAGACCACCAGGAACTCCTCGCCGCCGCCACCGATCTAAAGGTAGTTTGCATGCCACCGCAGCCTAGCTGGCCGCCGCCGCAGCCGACCACAGCCGCCGCGCGAAATGGCAGGCCGCTGCGCCCGCAGCCACGCCGTCGTCCGAGGCTGGGCTGCCTGCCACGCCTAGCCGCCGCCGTCCGAGCACAGGCCGACCACCCGCCACCTATCACACCCATCCGTCGCGCTGCAGAACCCAGATCAGCCGCGCCACCACACGCTTAGGGGTCCCGCCCCAACCTGGAGACGCGTGAGAGAGGAGATCCCTGCCACCGCCGTCGCCCCCCGGGCTTAGCTCGGCGGCGGTGGAGGGAGAGGAGGAGGGAGTTCTTGGCGGCGGCGGCTAGGTTTCTGGGAGTCGTCCGAGTCGCCCTAGGGGGAGAGCTACGCGAGGAGAAAAATGTTATATGCCTGTGTGACTTCAAGTTCTCGTGAGAAAACTGTGTGTTGGTTTTATTCAACATGAAAGACTTTGCATGAAATTTAAAATCTTCACATGATACTTGGTCACCTAAATGTAGCGATTTTCTGGAACTTTTGGAGCAATGAAACCTTACTTTCTTTTTCAAACCATGCGTGTCTAATGCTAGATAGAAGAGAAAATAGAAAGTCCACTGTTTTTTCCGATGAAAAGGTCATTTTTATTCCGTCATAGTGAAGTATCAAGAGTATACAAAACACAGTTAACACACATTAGATTTCGGCACAACTAGAATGCACACAACTAATACCAACACACACAATTGATCATGCCAGCAAAAAACAAAGTCATTAAAGACTGAAGCTATGTATAGGGGGTGGAAAATAAAAGAAGAAGGAAAAATAAGGATAGCCAACGTAACCAACGACACACAATAGCGAGCAACATCATCAACCACCATATTTGACAACACATGAACTCCGATAAAGTTTCTTCAAAAGCAACACCTTTAGGAAGGTAACGCCGCATGAAGGATACAGCCTAGGCAGAGCATAGAGTAGACTGACACACCATCCCAATGAAAACAGGTTAGTTCGGTCTTCGTGAATTGGAAGCCTGCAAACTGATACACCATCCCAATGGAAACAAGTTAGTTCAGTTGGAAGCTTGTTCTTCAGGTTACTCACCATAGTCCAAAGCTTGGTATCATCTTTGATTTTGTCTGGCCCTGCTTGATTAGCGTGAGAGCTTTATCGAATACCCATTTAGTGTTCATGATGCTTCTTTTGGTTAGTGTTCGCGATGATGACCTGGACCCTTCGAACGACTGGTAACAAGATGATTGTTCAGCAGGTCTTCTTGCGACAGGCCACTGGCTCGATATTCAAATTTCTGTTTTTGCAGCACGGGTCACCGCTCCCTAGTCAACGGGGCAGAGATCGGTTAGGCGACTTGAAGAACAAGTTGATTATGGCAGGATGTAGTCTTGCTCTACCCCTTAGCCATTGATATAGCCATTGCTCTGCCTCCTAGTTATTGATCTGCCTCCTAGCCATTGATCTATCGGCCACTTGAGGGCTTTTCCTTTTTCTTTTATCATGTCATATTTGTATTGTTCCCCTCACAGGTTTATGTTTATATTTTCTGTATTGAACTTTTTGGATAAACATGGTTGTTGCTTTATCTATAAAACAAGGCAGAAGCCTTGTTTCGAGAGAAGGCCAATTTATTCCTTTGTTTGAATATTGATCATACCACTAAAATTGCAAGGGAGCTAAGCTTTATAAAAAATATCTACATGAACCCCTAATCATTTAGTTGCGCCTCAAAGAAATCCAAGAAAGGAGAGGATATTGATATCAAGTACGCTTGGATGACATCATATCAAAGATTAAAGCTGTTGGAGATATGCCTTAGAGGAAATCATGTATGATGATATTTTCTATGCGTTTATGAATAAAGATAGTCCTGGAATATTATCAATGATGTGTATTAGCAAGTAAGTGATTTATTTGTGGGACTATGAATTGTATGATGACTGTCCTAAAAGGTTCCTAGTCAAAAGGGCTGTATAGACACGCAATCGACTAGACTAGCATATGACACAGTGGGATGGCTCGGTCTCACTAGCCGTGGAGCATTGGATGCTAACCGGATAATATGGACTCGGAAGGATCTTGTTGGATTTGATGTAATACGATCCGAGTCGAGATAAGGTTCGAGTTGGACAAACCCGACTATGAGACGCAGCGATATGTCATCTGTGAGTCTCTAGTACAACATATATTATATGTCCTAAGACCCGAGTTGGCGCATGTACTCGGGATGGTGACAGACTTGCTTTGGGCCAACCAAACGCTACTCCGTAACTAGGTAGTTACAAAGGTAGATTTTGGGTTTGTCCAGACCCATGCTGCGAGACATGGTCGAGCAAGATGGGATTTGCCCCTCCAATCAATAGAGACATACTCTGGGGGCCTCGTGTGATCTGACCAAGATAAGCATGGCTATGAGATTAGGATTATGAGATAATCTGATTTATGGTTAGCATCATTGGAACGAGGTAGAGGTCGGGCTAGCACAAGGATGACAGACTTGCCTTGAGCCCGACAACATATATCGTGTGGCAAAGGGAATAGAAGTGTGATGTACAGGTTCGCCTAACCAGCTTTAGACACTTGGAGTCGACACGCTTTGCTAGAGGCCGCTACCGACTAGCCAAGCAGGATGTGATCTGACTCGCGACCAAGTGAACGAGAACCTAAGGGGTCGCATGCTTAAGAGAAGGAACCTGAGAGGCCTGATCCGACTCCACGAGTCAGATGTGATCCTACTCGAAATCGGATCCAGGCCAAACAGACTTTGGGCTTTAGGATCCGTGCAAGGCCCCAAGTGTTGATCCCGAGACGGATGCCTATATAAAGTGGAGTTGCGACACAATCATTCGGTTGACCGGCTGTTTGAGGGAGATCGGACAAGGAGGAGACGACTCCGGAGACGCGCTGCCCCAACTCTTCTTCCGCTGCACAACACTGCACGTCTAGTGGTAATGATCTGTGATCCATCTCCGATAGCATGTTCTTGGTTGTTCTGCGCCTAGGAAAATTTTAATTTGCAGTCGATGCACCCTACTGTAGATCCCAACAGTGGTATCAGAGTCTCTGCTATAGGATTTGGATTTAGATCAGATGCATATTTGATATGTGGAGACGATAGATGAGATATGTTGTCATTTATGAGATCGGCTATGTGCACGGTTGATAAGATCAACTACACATGGGCCGGGATCGATGTGGCAAAGTTTTCTGATGATCAGAATAGATGAGGTCATGACACAACCTATTCCTACCGGTCGATATCCTCCATCGGGGTTAACGGTGAAATGTAAATCCAAATCGAATTCATGATCATGTGCATAGATCGGTCAGATCGGAAAATTCGGTGGGACCGCCGTGTGCGTAGCGCCTTGTATTTCGTACACGATCACTCAAACTGGTAGAATGCGATTCTATGTGTAACTTTGTTTCGCAGGTTTGATGTGAATAGTATGGCTCATCTGTACGTGATGCATGTGTGTAAATTATACATGGCATGTCTGTCACGATTTGTCAGCCGACAGGAGCCAAAGAGTTGTCATTATAATGTACGACGACATGTGCGTTGACTTGTGATATCTCTGTAAAATTCATTACTAGTTGTAGCAGTTGGAGTATAGAGATCAAGTTTGAGGCTTTGGCGTACCGGTGTGACGAACAAGATGGAATCCAACCTGGTCATCGGAGTTGGAGCCGCCCTGGAAGGACATCCATGAAGGAGTCATACTATTTCACAATACATGTTTATTTGTGATTGTTGTGCTTCTTGTTTTTATGCATGTTAGAATGGTAGAAAGACCCCTCATTAATATCAAGCAATTTTCCATTCCCGATGTTGCAGTTTCTCACGTCAAGTACGTCTAGTGGTGGGCTCATAAAATTGGGGTGCTGTTAGGTGTCCTTGAGCTGAAGGGTTCATGTCGGACACGGACATGCACTGCATCCGGTTATGTTGACAAGGCTATAAAAAAGGTTTTGGGCCTTGTGGCAAAGGAGGTCGAGAGCCGGGATATGAGATACCTACCCGACCAACAGGAGTCGTATAGAGATACGATTAGCAAAGAGTTGCTTACCAGATAGTCATGTTGGCTAGCAGTGATGCCAAAGCTCACTAGTCGCATGCGCTAGTCGGGATCCTGAATCACTGAGAGTTTGCGGAGGGATGCTGACTTCAGTTGGAGTATTTCTGTTTAAGGCTTAAATTACTCTACATAAATGCATTGCTTAGTGATTGTTTATTTTTCTGTTGTAGATCAATGGCACCACCTTCTCAACCCAACTTTGCATTGAAATCAATTCTGGAAAAGGATAAACTGAATGGAAAAACTTTACCACCTGGTATAGAAATCTAAGAATTGTTCTCAAGCACGATCAAAAGGAACATGTTCTAGAGGATCCACTTTCAGACGAACCTGCTGATAATGCTAATGCCACAACCAGGATTGCCTACCAGAAACTCGTTGATGAATCAAACGAGATCAGCTGCCTCATGCTGGCATATATGGAGCCTGATTTGCAGTGGCATTTCGAAGATGTTGGGGCTTTCGATATGATCGGGAGTCTCAAGAGCATGTTTCAGGTACATGCTAGGACCGAAAGGTTCAACATCTGGCAATCCTTGATGGATTGCAAGCTGAAGGAAGGGGATCCACTGATCCCGCATGTGATTAAGATGATCTGATACGTGCAAGCTTTGGATCGGTTAGGCTTCCCGCTCTTGGATGAGCTAGCTACAGATGGAGTTCTTGGTTCTCTTCCGCCTAGCTATGGGACGTTCATCTCGAACTATCATATGCACGACATGGATAAGAAGCTCACTGAATTGCTGGGATGCTTAAGGTGGTAGAGCAGGATATAAAGAAAGGCACACATCAAGTGTTGATGGTGCAGAACTCGGGCAAGTTCAAGAAGAGTTGGTCCAAGAAGAAGGCTAAGGCAAAGTGCACGGAAATGGTAACCTCCACCGCTGCACCGAAGTTAGGACCAGACTCGAAGACCATTTGCTAGCATTGCAAGGAAACATGTCACTCAAAGAGGAACTGTAGCAAGTGGCTTGCTGAGCATGTCAAGAAGGCCAGAAATGCTGCTTTAGGCAATGGTACACTTGTTACATATGTTATAGACATTTACTTTGCTGATATACCTAGTAGCTCTTGGGTATTTGATAACGGATCAGTTGTTCTTTGCAACTCAATGCAGGGGTTGGTAAGAACTAGGCATGTGGCATAAGGGGAGATTGACATCAGGGTCGGCAACAAAGCAAGAGTTGCTGCGTTGGAGGTCGGCACGATGCAGCTCCAACTTTCTTCTGGATTTATTTTGGAATTGAATAATTGTTATTACATTCCTGCACTTAGTGAGAACATTATTTCTGCCTCATGCTTGATGAGTCAGGGTTATGAATTCAATTTAAAGGACAATGGTTGTTCATTTTATTTGAATGGTATGTTCCACGACTATTGCACCAATTGTTGATGGGCTATTTATATTGAATCTAGAAATGGAACCAGTCTATAATGTGAATTTCAAGAGGCATAAGCCTAATGAGATAAATCCGCAATACTTCTGGCATTGTCGGCTTGGACACATTAGTCTGAAATGCATGAAGAAGCTCCATGATTATGGGCTCCTAACTTCGTCCGACTTTGGGTCGTTCGAGACATGCGAATCATGCTTGCTCGGCAAGATGACTAAGTCTCCTTTTGAAAAGAGTTTCGAGAGGGCGTCTGAGCTGTTGGAGCTTATACATAGTGATGTGTGTGGTCCAATGAGCACAACTGCCAGAGGTGGCTATTAGTACTTCGTGACTTTACCGACGACTTGAGTAGATATGGGTATATCTATTTTATGAGGCACAAGTCGGAAACTTTTGAAAAGTTCAAAGAGTTTCATAAAGAGGTTGAGAATCAGCTCGACAAGACTATAGAACTTCTACGATCAAATCATGGAGGTGAGTACATGAGCCAGGAGTTTGATGATCATCTGAAAAGCCAAGGTATAGTATCTTAGCTCACACCTCCGGGTACGCCACAGAGAAATGGCATGTCGGAACGAAGGAATAGGACCTTGTTGGACATGGTATGGTCAATGATGAGCAAATCAGATTTACCCTTGTCATTTTTGGGATACGCTCTAGAAACTGCAGCTTTCACACTTAACAGGGTACCATCAAAGTCCGTAGACAAGACACCACATGAGATGTGGACCGAGAAGAATCCCAGTTTGTCTTCTCTAAAGGTTTGGGGTTGTGAAGCATTTGTCAAGCGACTTATGTCAGACAAGTTTACACCCAAGTCGGATAAATGCATATTCTTGGGATATCCGAGGGAAACCTTGGGATATAGCTTCTAACACCGGGAAGAGAACAAAGTGTTTGTTGCTCGGAACGGGGTTTTCCTTGAGAAAGAGTTTTTCAGTCGGGAGGCCAGTGGGAGGACGGTCTGACTCAAAGAAATTCGAGGACCACTCGGGGACGACTCGGCTGGTGATGAGACCATACCGGAGTCGGACAGGGAACCCGTAGTGGAAGCAGCACCGGAACCACAGAGGTCGGAAAGATTGCGCAGAGTGCGCGATGTTTTGTTGCTAGAGAGCAACGAGCCGTCCACGTATATGGAAGCGATGGTGAGCCCAGATTCCGAGGCATGGCTAGAGGCCATGAGATCCGAGCTAAAGTCCATGGATGAGAATCAAGTCTGGGACTTGGTTGATCCGTCGCCTGGCGTAATGACCATTGGTTGCAAATGGGTCTTTAAGAAGAAAACCGATGTGGATGGAAATGTTCAGATCCACAAGCTAGTCTTGTTGCAAATGGTTATGGACAAGTTCAAGGAATTGACTACAGTGAAACCTACTCGCCTGTAGCGATGCTGAAGTCGGTAAGGATCATACTAGCTATAGCTGCATATTTCAATTACGAGATATGGCAGATGGATGTCAAAACAACTTTCCTACACGGAAATTTAATGGAGGACGTGTATATGATACATCCTGAGGGTTTTGTCTATCCAACTAGCGCTAGTAAGGTATGCAAGCTCAAGAGATCCATCTATGGATTTAGGCAAGCCTCTCAGAGCTAGAATATTCGTTTTGATGAGGTCGTCACTAGTCTCGATTTCATCAAAAGCAAAGAGGATGCTTGTTTATACAAGCAGTTAAGTGGGAGCTCGATAGTGTTTCTGATCTTGTATGTGGATGGCATATTGCTGATCGGAAGCGATGTTTCGATGCTGAACTCGGTCAAGGTATCATTGAATGGCAAGTTTTCAATTAACGACCTCAGTGAAGCAGCTTATATTTTAGGCATCAGGATCTATAGAGATAGATTGAGGAGGCTGCTTCGCTTAAGCCAGAGCAAGTACATAGATAAAGTGTTGAACCAGTTCAACATGAGTGAGTTGAAGAAAGGGTTCTTGCCTCTCTCACATGGTATAAGGCTAAGCGACACTCAGAGTCCTTCGACATCTGATGAGTGAAGCAGGATGAGTAGGATTCCATATGCCTCGACAATCGGATCCATCATGTATGCCATGATATGTACACGACCAGATGTTGCATTTGCAATAAGCTTAAACAAGTAGATACCAGGGCAACTCCGGTGAGAGTCACTGGGCAGCGGTGAAAACTATTATAAAGTACCTAAGAAGGACTAAAGAGATGTTCCTTGTTTATGGAGGTGAGGAGGAGCTCTGTGTAAAGGGTTACACCGATGCTAGTTTCCAAACCGATAGAGATGATTGTCGATCACAGTCCGAATTCATGTATGTCATGAATGGAGGAGTAGTGAGCTAGACGAGTTCCAAGCAAGATACGGCGGTCGATTCTACCACAAAAGCCGAATACATTGCGGCTTGTGGAGCTGCAAAGGAAGGTGTTTGGATTCGAAACTTTCTGGATGATCTTGGTGTCTTCCCAGCCTCGGTAAAACCGTTGGACCTTTATTGTGATAATTCTGGTGCCATCGTACAAGCCAAGGAGCCGAAGAATCACCACAAGACCAGACACATAGATTGGAAATATCGCCTGATACAAAAGATCATAAAGAGTGGTGATGTTGAGTTATGCAAAATTCACACGGATGCAAATGATGCAGATCTGTTGACTAAGCCGCTTCCAGAACCCAAGCATGAGGGGCACGTTACAGCTATGGGCATTCGATGTCTATTTGATTGACTCTAGTGCAAGTGGCAGTGATAACCCACAAGTATAGGGGATCTATCATAGTCCTTCCAATAAGTAAGAGTGTCGAACGCAATGAGGAGCAGAAGGAAATGACAAGCAGTTTTCAGTAAGGTATTCTCTGCAAGCACTGAAATTATTGATAACAGATAGTTTTGTGATAAGGTAATTCATAACAGGTAACAAGTAACAAAAGTAAACAAGGTGCAGCAAGGTGGCCAAATCCTTTTTGTAGCAAAGGACAAGCCTGCACAAACTCCTATATAAAGGAGAGCGCTCCCGCGGACACATGGGAATTATCGTCAAGCTAGTTTCATCATGCTCATATGATTCACGTTCGTTACTTTGATAATTTGGTATGTGGGTGGACCGGTGCTTGGGTACTACTATGTCTTGAGCTTGCGTTGGTTTTCCTTGAAGAGGAAAGGGTGATGCAGCAAAGTAGCGTAAGTATTCCCCTCTGTTTTTGAGAACCAAGGTATCAATCCAGTAGGAGGCTCCTCAAAAGTCCCATGCACCTACACAAACAAACAAGAACCTCGCAACCAATGCAATAAAGGGGTTGTCAATCCCTTCATGGCCACTTGCAAAAGTGAGATCTGATAGAGATAATATGATAAGATAAATATTTTTGGTATTTTTATGATATAGATTGGAAAGTAAAATATGCAAATAAAAATAGGTAGAAAACTTATATGATAAAAGATAGACCCAAGGGCCGTAGGTTTCACTAGTGGCTTCTCTCAAGATAGCATAAGTACTACGGTGGGTGAACAAATTACTGCCGAGCAATCGATAGAAAAGCGAATAATTATGAGATTATCTAGGCATGATCATGTATATAGGCATCACGTCCGTGACAAGTATATCGACTCCTGCCTGCATCTACTACTATTACTCCACACATCGACCGACTCCTGCCTGCATCTAGAGTATTAAGTTCATGAAGAACAGAGTAACGCATTAAGAAAGATGACATGATGTAGAGGGATAAACTCATGCAATATGATATAAACCCCATATTTTTATCCTCAATGGCAACAATACAATAGGTGCCTTGCTGCCCCTACTGTCACTGGGAAAGGACACTGCAAGATTGAACCCAAAGCTAAGCACTTCTCCCATTGCAAGAAAGATCAATCTAGTAGGCCAAACCAAACTGATAATTCAAAGAGACTTGCAAAGATAACTTAATCACACATAGAAGAATTCAGAGGAGATTCAAATATTTCTCATAGATAAACTTGATCATAAACCCACAATTCATCGGCTCTCGAGAAACACAACGCAAAAAGAGTTACATCGAATAGATCTCCAAGAAGATCGAGGAGAACTTTGTATTGAGATTCAAAGAGAGAGAAGAAGCCATCTAGCTAATAACTATGGACCCGAAGGTCTGTGGTAAACTACTCACAACTCATCGGAAGGGCCTTGGAGATGATGTAGAGGCCCTCCATGGTTGATTCCCCCTCCGGCGGAGCACCGACGAAGGCTCCAAGATGGGATCTCGCGGATACAGAAGGTTGCGGCGGTGGAAATAGTTTTTCGTGGTGCTTTTGGATGTTTTCGGGTACATGGGTATATATAGGAGGAAGAAGTAGGTCGGTGGATGCTCGAGGGGGCCACGAGGGTGGGGGGCACGCCCACCTCCACGGGGAGCGCCGGGCACCCTCGTGGCCGCCTCCTCTGTTGCTTGACGTCCGCTCCAAGTCCCCTGAATCACGTTTGTTCCAAAAATATCGCTCCCGAAGGTTTCATTCCGTTTGGACTATGGTTGATATTCCTTTTCTTCGAAACACTGAAATAGGAAAAAAACAACAATTCGGGCTGGGCCTCCGGTTAGTAGGTTAGTCCCAAAAATGATATAAAAGTGTAAATTAAAGCCCATAAACATCCAAAACGGGTAATATAATAGCATGGAACAATCAAAAATTATAGATACGTTGGAGACATATCAAGCATCCCCAAGCTTAATTCCTGCTCGTCCTCGAGTAGGTAAATGATAAAAAAAAGAATTTTTTATGTGGAATGCTACCTAGCATAATTCTCAATGTAATTTTCTTTATTGTGGTATGAATGTTCAGATCCAAATGATTCAAAATAAAAGTTCATATTGACATAAGAAATAGTAATACTTCAAGCATACTAACTAAGCAATCATGTCTTCTCAAAATAACATGGCTAAAGAAAGTTCATCCCTACAAAATCATATAGTTTGGTCATGCTTCCATTTTCGTCACACAAGAATGCTCTCATCTTGCACACCCCCGATGACAAGCCAAGCAATTGTTTCATACTTTAGTAATCTCAACCCTTTTTCAACTTTCACGCAATACATGAGCGTGAGCCATGGATATAGCACTATGGGTGGAATAGAATATGATGATTGAGGTTGTGTGGAGAAGACAAAAAGGAAGAAAGTCTCACATCGACGAGGATAATCAACGGGCTATGGAGATGCCCATCAATTGATGTCAATATGAGGAGTAGGGATTGCCATGCAACGGATGCACTAGAGCTATAAATGTATGAAAGCTCAACAAAAGAAACTAGTGGGTGTGCATCCAACTTGCTTGCTCACGAAGACCTAGGGCATTTTGAGGAAGCCCATCGTAGGAATATACAAGCCAAGTTCTATAATGAAAAATTCCCACTAGTATATGAAAGTGACAACATAAAAGACTTTCTATATGAAAAACATGGTGCTACTTTGAAGCACAAGTGGAGAAAAGGATAGTAACATTGCCCCCTTTTTTATTTTCTTTTTTTTGGGCCTTCCTTTTTTTTCTTTGGCCTTTTTTCTTTTTGGACTTTTTTTCTTTGGCCTTTCTTTTCTTGGGCCTTTCTTCTTTTTTTTCTTTTTGGCCTTTTTTTATTTGGGGACAATGCTCTAATAATGATGATCATCACAATTCTATTTATTTACAACTCATGAATTACAACTCAAAACTAGAACAAGATATGACTCTATATGAATGCCTCCGGCAGTGTACCGGGATGGGCAATGAATCAAGAGTGACATGTATGAAAATTATGCATGGCGGATTTGCCAGAAATATGATGTCAAGTACATGATCATGCAAGGCAATATGACAATGATGATGCGTGTCATGATGATGAACGGAACGGTGGAAATTTGCATGGCAATATATCTCGGAATGGCTATGGAAATGCCATAAAGGTAGGTATGGTGGGTGTTTTGAGGAAGATATAAGGAGGTTTATGTGTGATAGAGCGTGTCGTATCACGGGGTTTGGATGCACCGGCGAAGTTTGCACCAACTCTCAAGGTGAGAAGGGGCAATGCACGGTACCTAAGAGGCTAGCAATGATGGAAGGGTAAGAGTGCGTATAATCCATGGACTCAACATTAGTCATAAAGAACACATATACTTATTGCAAAAATCTACAAGTCATCAAAAACCAAGCACTACGCGCATGCTCCTAGGTGGATAGATTGGTAGGAAAAGACCATCGCTCGTCCTCGACCGCCACTCATAAGGATGACAATCTAAGAACACCTCATATTTCAAATATGATACACAACTTTTACCATACGTGCATGCTACGGGACTTGCCAACTTCAACACAAACATTCTTTTAATTCACAATCACCCAACTAGCATGACTCTAATATCACTACCTCTATATCTCAAAACAATTATCAAGTATCAAATTGATCATAGCATCCAATTCACTTCCTATGATAGTTTTTATTATACCCAACTTGGATGCCCATCATTCTAGGACCAGTTTCATAACCATAGCAAGTACCATGCTGTTCTAAAATACTCTCAAAATAATATAAGTGAAGCATGAGAGATCCACAATTTCTTCAAAATTAAGCCACCGCCGTGCTCTAAAAGATATAAGTGAAGTACTAGAGCAAAACTATCTAGCTCAAAAGATATAAGTGAAGCACATAGAGTATTCTAATAAATTCTAATCAAGTGGGCTTCTCCCAAAAGGTGTGTACAGCAAGGATGATTGTGGTAAACTAGCAAAAACTAATATCATACAAGACGCTTCAAGCAAAACACATATCATGTGGCGAATAAAAATATAGCTCCAAGTAAAGTTACCGATGAACGAAGACGAAAGAGGGGATGCCTTCCGGGGCATCCCCAAGCTTAGGCTTTTGGTTATCCTTGAATATCTTTGGGTGCCATGGGCATCCCCAAGCTTAGGCTCTTACCACTCCTTATTCCATAGTCCATCAAATCTTTACCCAAAACTTGAAAACTTCACAACACAAAACTCAACAGGAAATCTCATAAGCTCTGTTAGTGCAAGAAAGAAAAACACCAAATAAGGTACTGTAATGAACTCATTATTTATTTATATTGGTGTTAAACCTACTGTATTCCAACTTCTCTATGGTTCATACCCCTTGATACTAGCCATAGATGCATCAAAATAAGCAAACAACACACGAAAAACAGAATCTGTCAAAAACAGAACAGTCTGTAGCAATCTGTAACTCTCAAATACTTATGAACTCTAAAAATCCTACAAAAATAGGAAGTCCTGGGTAATTTATCTATTTATCTAAAGCAAAAAGAATCAACGCAAATTCACGTTTCTGTGAATTACTAAAATTATTTACGTGCGTGCAAAGTTTCTGTTTTTCAGCAGAATCAAATTAACTATCACCGTAGGTTATCCTATAGGTTCTACCTGGCACAAACACTAATTAAAACATGCAAACACATCTAAACAGAAGCTAGATGAAATATTTATTACTAAACAAAAGCAAAGACAAAAAACAAAGATAAAATTGGGTTGCCTCCCAACTAGCGCTATCGTTTAACGCCCCTAGCTAGGCATAAAAGCGAGGATAGATCTAAGTAGTGCCATCTTTGGCACTCAATTCATAAGTAGCTCACATGATAGATTCATAAGGTAATTTAACTTTCTTTATTGGAAAGTGTTTCATGCCTTTCCTTAATGGAAATTGGAATCTAATATTCCCTTCCTTCATATCAATAGTTGCACCAATCATTCTAAGGAAAGGTCTACCAAGAATAATAGGACAAGAAAGGTTGCAATCTATGTCAAGAACGATAAAATCTACGGGCACATAATTCCTATTTACTACAATAAGAACATCATTGATACTTCCCATAGGTTTCTTAATGGTGGAATCCGCAAGGTGCAAATTTAAATAACAATCATCAAGATCATGGAAACCTAGGATATCACATAAAGTTTTAGGAATTGTGGAAACACTAGCACCCAAATCACACAAAGCATAGCACTCATGATCTTTAATTTTAATCTTTATAGTAGGTTCCCAATCATCATAAAGTTTTCTAGGTATAGAAACTTCCAAATTAAGTTTTTCCTCATAAGATTGCATCAAGGCATCAACAATATGTTTGGTAAAAGCTTTATTTTGACTATAAGCATGAGGAGAACTCAACACGGATTGCAACAAGGAAATACAATATATTAAAGAACAATTATCATAATTAAATTCCTTGAAATCCAAGATAGTGGGTTCAATGCTATTTAAAGTCTTGACCTCTCCAATCCCACTTTTACCAAATTTAGCATCAAGATCAAAAAACTGCGAATCATTGGGACGCCTTTTAACTAAAGTTGACTCATCTCCAGTCCCATCATTATTAAGATTCATATTGCAAAACAAGAATTTAATAGGGGACACATCAATAACTTTTAGATCTTCATCATTATTTTCTCCTAACCCTTCCGGTTTGGCAGCCACCTTATTGACCAAGGTGGCTTGCTTATCAGAAATTTGGGCTACTGATTTTTCAAGATGAACATCTAAGAATTCAAACAAAAAATTCTTTAGACATATCATCAAGCTCTTTGTTCATGTACTCCATAAAGCTTTTTTATCCTTTAAGCTCTTTTCTAAAGAAATATTATGCTCAAATTGTAAAGTCATAAAACTTCTAATGTTTAATTCAATCTCTTCCAACCTTCTAAGATGAAGGTCGGTGTTCTTAGGCAAAGCCATAAGGGCAAACAGGCACACAAGAAGATAAGTGAAAGAGAGAGGAGATTGGGAAAGAGAGGGCGAATAAAACGGCAAGGGTGAAGTTGGGGATAGGAAAACGAGAGGCAAATGGCAAATAATGTAATGCGAGGGAGATGAGTTTGTGATGGGTACTTGGTATATCTTCACTTGAGCGAAGACCTCCCCGGCAACGGTGCCAGAAATCCTTCTTGCTACGTCTTGAGCTTGCATTGGTTTTCCTTGAAGAGGAAAGGGTGATGCAGCAAAGTAGCGTAAGTATTTCCCTCAGTTTTTGAGAACCAAGGTATCAATCCAGTAGGAGGCTCATCAAAAGTCCCACGCACCTACACAAACAAACAAGAACCTCGCAACCAACACAGTAAAGGGGTTGTCAATCCCTTCATGGCCACTTGCGAAAGTGAGATCTGATAGAGATAATATGATAAGATAAATATTTTTGGTATTTTTATGATATAGATTGGAAAGTAAAAGATGCAAATAAAAATAGGTAGAAAACTTATATGATAAAAGATAGACCCGGGGCCATTGGTTTCTCTAGTGGCTTCTCTCAAGATAGCATAAGTACTACGGTGGGTGAACAAATTACTGTCGAGTAATTGATAGAAAAGCGAATAATTATGAGATTATCTAGGCATGATCATGTATATAGGCATCACGTCCGTGACAAGTAGACCGACTCCTGCCTGCTTCTACTACTATTACTCCACACATCGACCGACTCCTGCCTGCATCTAGAGTATTAAGTTCATGAAGAACAGAGTAACGCATTAAGAAAGATGACATGATGTAGAGGGATAAACTCATGCAATATGATATAAACCCCATCTTTTTATCCTCGATGGAAGCAATACAATACGTGCCTTACTGCCCCTGCTGTCACTGGGAAAGGACACCGAAAGATTGAACCCAAAGCTAAGCACTTCTCCCATTGCAAGAAAGATCAATCTAGTAGGCCAAACCAAACTGATAATTCGAAGAGACTTGTAAACATAACTTAATCACACATAAAAGAATTCAGAGGAGATTCAAATATTTCTCATAGATAAACTTGATCATAAACCCACAATTCATCGGCTCTCGAGAAACACAACACAAAAAGAGTTACATCGAATAGATCTCCAAGAAGATCGAGGAGAACTTTGTATTGAGATTCAAAGAGAGAGAAGAAGCCATCTAGCTAATAACTATGGACCCGAAGGTCTGCGGTAAACTACTCACAACTCATCGGAAGGGCCTTGGAGATGATGTAGAGGCCCTCCGTGGTCGATTCCCCCTCCGGCGGAGCACCGACGAAGGCTCCAAGATGGGATCTCGCGGATACAGAAGGTTGCGGCGGTGGAAATAGTTTTTCGTGGTGCTTTTGGATGTTTTCGGGTACATGGGTATATATAGGAGGAAGAAGTAGGTCGGTGGATGCTCGAGGGGGCCACGAGGGTGGGGGGCACGCCCACCTCCACGGGGCGCGCCGGGCACCCTCGTGGCCGCCTCCTCTGTTGCTTGACGTCCGCTCCAAGTCCCCTGAATCACGTTTGTTCCAAAAATATCGCTCCCGAAGGTTTCATTCCGTTTGGACTCCGTTTGATCTTCCTTTCTTCTGAAACACTGAAATAGGCACACAAAAAATAGCAATTCGAGCTGGGCCTCCGGTTAGAAGGTTAGTCCCAAAAATGATATAAAAGTGTAAAGTAAAGCCCATAAACATCCAAAACGGGTAATATAATAGCATGGAACAATAAAAAATTATAGATACGTTGGAGACGTATCAGGTACTGCCCTTCCTTGGACAAGCATCCCACTTATGATTAACCCCCCTCGCAAGTATCCGCAACTACTAAAGAAGAATTAAGGTAAACCTAACCATAGCATGTAACATATGGATCCAAATCAACCCCTTACGAAGCAACGCATAAACTAGGGTTTAAGCTTCTGTCACTCTAGCAACCCATCATCTACCTATTACCTCCCAATGCACTCCCCTAGGCCCAAACAATGGTGAAGTGTCATGTAGTCGACGTTCACATAACACCACTAGAGGAAAGACAACATACATCTCATCAAAATATCGAACGAATACCAAATTCACATGACTACATATAACAAGACTTCTCCCATGTCCTCAGGAACAAAAGTAACTACTCATAAATCATATTCATGTTCATAATCAGAGGGGTATTAATGTGCATAAAGGATCTGAACATATAATCTTCCACCGAATAAACCAACTAGCATCAACTACATGGAGTAATCAACACTACTAGCAACCCACATGTACCAATCTGAAGTTTTGAGACAAAGATCGGATACAAGAGATGAACTAGGGTTTGAGAGGAGATGGTGTTTGTGAAGATGTTGATGGAGATTGACCCCCTCATGATGAGAGGATCGATGGTGATGACGATGGTGATGATTTCCCCCTCCCGGAGGGATGTTTCCCCGGCAGAACAGCTCCGCTGGAGCCCTAGATTGGTTCCGCCAAGGTTCCGCCTCGAGACAGCGGTGCATCGTCCTGAAAGCTTCGTTATGATTTTTTCCAGGGCGAAAGACACCTTATACCAGAAGATGGGCATCGGGGGGCTTCCAGGTGGCCCACGAGGCAGGGGGCACGCCCTCCACCCTCGTGGACAGTGGGTGGCCCCCCTCTGGTTGAGCTCTAGAGTTCCTCCATCATGAATCTGGCTTGGAGACGAGAGGTAACTGAGTGAAATATGCCCTAGAGGCAATAATAAAGTTGTTATTTATATTTACTTAATCTTGCCAAATGTTTGTTATTCATGCTAGAATTGTATTAACCGGAAACTTAGTACGTGTGTGAATACATAGACAAACAGAGTGTCACTAGCATGCCTCTACTTGAATAGCTCGTTAATCAAAGATGGTTAAGTTTCCTAGCCATAGACATGAGTTGTCATTTGATCAATGGGATCATATCGTTAGAGAATGATGTGATTGACTTGATCCATCCGTTAGCTTAGCACTATGATCGTTTAGTTTATTGCTATTGCTTTCTTCATAACTTATACATGTTCCTATGACTATGAGATTATGCATCTCCCGAATACTGGAGGAACACTTAGTGTGCTATCAAACATCACAACGTAATGGGATGATTATAAAGTTGCTCTACAGGTGTCTTAGATGGTGTTTGTTGAGTTGGCATAGATTGAGATTAGGATTTGTCACTCCGATTATCGGAGAGTTATCTCTGGGCCCTCTCGGTAATGCACATCACTATAAGCCTTGCAAGCAATGTGACTAATGAGTTGAGTAAATAGACTTTCCGGTAACGAGATTAAACTAGGTATGATGATACCGACGATCGAATCTCGGTGAAGTAACATACCGATGACAAAGGGAACAACGTATGTTGTTATGCGGTTTGACCGATAAAGATCTTCGTAGAATATGTACTAACCAACATGAGCATCCAGGTTCCGCTATTGGTTATTGACCGGAGATGAGTCTCGGTCATGTCTACATAGTTCTCGAACCCGTAGGGTCCGCACGTTTAATGTTCGATGACGATCGGTATTATGAGTTTATGTGTTTTGATATACCGAAGGTTGTTCGTAGTCCCGGATGTGATCACGGACATGACAAGGAGTCTCAAAATGGTGAGACATGAAAATAGATATATTGTAAGGTTATGTTTGGACACCAGAATGGTTTCAAATGATTTCGGGCGTATATCAGAGTACCGGGGGGTTACCAAAACCCCCGGGGAGTTAATGGGCCTTAATGGGCCATGGTGGGAGAGAGGAGGAGGCGGCCAAGTGGGGGTGTGCCCCCCCAAGCCCAATCCGAATGGGGAGGGGGGCCGGCCCCCTTTCCTTCTCTCCTTCTCCCTCTTCCTTCTTCTCCTACTCCAACTAGGGAAGGAGGGAAACCTACTCCTACTAGGAGTAGGAATCCCACTTGCGGCGCGCCATAGAGAGGGCCGTCCCTTCCCTCCTTCACTCCTTTATATACGGGGGATGGGGGCCGGCCCCCTTTCCTTCTCTCCTTTTCCCTCTTCCTTCTTCTCCTACTCCAACTAGGGAAGAGGGGAAACCTACTCCTACTAGGAGTAGAAATCCCACTTGGGGCGCTCCATAGAGAGGGCCGTCCCTTCCCTCCTTCACTCCTTTATATACGGGGGAGGGGGGCACCCCATAGACACACAAGTTGATCTTAGCCGTATGCGGTGCCCCCTACACATATTTTCACCTCGGTCATATCGTTGTAGAGCTTAGGCGAAGCCCTGCATCGGTAACTTCATCATCACCATCAACATGCCATCGTGCTGATGAAACTCTCCCTCGACCTAAGCTGGATCTAGAAGTTCAAGGGACGTCACCGAGCCGAACGTGTGTAGATCGCGGAGTTGCCGTGCGTTCGATAATTGATCGGTTGGATTGTGAAGACGTTCGACTACATTAACCGCGTTACTTAACGCTTCCGCTTTCGGTCTACGAGGGTATGTGGACACACTCTCCCGCTCGTTGCGATGCATCTCCTAGATAGATCTTGCATGATCGTAGGATTTTTTTTGAAATACCGCGTTCCCCAACAGTGGCATCCGAGCCAGGTCTATGCGTAGATGTTATATGCACGAGTAGAACACAAAGAGTTATGGGCGATAATAGTCATATTGCTTTCCATCATGTCATACTTTGATTCGGCGGTATTATCGGACGAAGCGGCTCAGACCGACATTACGCGTACGCTTACGCGAGACTGGTTCTCCCGACGTGCTTCGCACACAGGTGGCTAGTGGGTGTCTGTTTCTCCAACTTTAGTTGAATTGAGTGTGACTAAGCCCGGTCCTTGTTGAACATTAAAACAGCAAACTTGACGAAAAATCGTTGTGGTTTTGATGCATAGGTAAGAACGGTTCTTGCTAAGCCCGTAGCAGCCACGTAAAACTTGCAACAACAAAGTAGAGGACGTCTAACTTGTTTTTGTAGGGCATGTTGTGATGTGATATGGTCAAGACATGATTATATAAATTGTAGTATGAGATGATCATGTTTTGTAACACAGTTATCGGCAACTGGTAGGAGCCATATGGTTGTCGCTTTATTGTATGAAATGCAACTGCCATGTAATTACTTTACTTTATCACTAAGCGTTAGCGATAGTCGTAGAAGCAATAGTTAGCGAGACGACAACAATGCTTCAATGGAAAGCAAGGTGTCAAGCCGGTGATGATGGTGATCATGATGGTGCTTTGGAGATGGAGATCAAAGGCACAAGATGATGATGGCCATATTGTTGGGGAACGTTGCAGAAAATTAAAATTTTTCCTACGGTTTCACCAAGATCCATCTATGAGTCCATCTAAGCAACGAGTCAAGGGAGTGAGATTCATCTACATACCACTTGTAGATCGTATGCGGAAGCGTTCAAGGGAACGGTGATGATGGAGTCGTACTCGCCGTGATTCAGATCACCGATGACCAAGCGCTGAACGGACAGCACCTCCGCGTTCAACACACGTACGGAACGGACGACATCTCCTCCGTCTTGATCCAGCAAGGGGGAAGGAGAGGTTGAGGAAGATGGCTCCAGCAGCAGCACGACGACGTGGTGGTGGTGGAGCAGCAGTACTCTGACAGGGCTTCGCCAAGCTCGTGATGGAGGAGGAGAGGTGTTGGGGAGGGGAGGGGCTACGCCTTGGTTGTCTCCAGCAGCCCTCCCCTCACCCCTCTATTTATAGCGGAAGGGGCAAGGGGGGCCGGCCCCTCTAGATGAGATCTAGAGGGGGGGCGGCGGCCAGGGGGGCTTGCCCCCCAAGCAAAGGGGGCGCCCCCACTAGGGTTTCCCCCCAACCCTAGGCGCATGGGCCCAGGGGGGGGGGGGCGCCCAGCTCTCCAGGGGCTGGTTCCCTGCCCCTTGCGGCCCATGAGGCCCTCCGAGAGGGGTGGCCCCTCCCGGTGGACCCCCGGAACCTCTCCGGTGGCCCCGGTACAATACCGATATGCCCCCGAAACTTTCCGGTGTCCGCATGACAACTTCCCATATATAAATCTTCACCTCCGGACCATTCCGGAACTCCTCGTGACGTCCGGGATCTTATCCGGGACTCCGAACAACATTCGGTAATCACATACAAGTCTTCCTAATAACCCTAGCGTCACCGAACCTTAAGTGTGTAGACCCTAAGGGTTCGAGAGACACGTAGACATGACCGAGACGGCTCTCGGGCAATAACCAACAGCGAGATCTGGATACCCATGTTGGCTCCCACATGCTCCTCGATGATCTCATCGGATGAACCACGATGTCGAGGATTCAAACAACCCTGTATTCAATTCCCTTTGTCAATCGGTACGTTACTTGCCCGAGGCTCGATCGTCGGTGTCCCAATACCTCGTTCAGTCTCGTTACCGGCAAGTCACTTTACTCGTACCGTAATGCATGATCCCGTGACCAACCACTTGGTAACTTTGAGCTCATTATGATGATGCATTACCGAGTGGGCCCAGAGATACCTCTCCGTCATACGGAGTGACAAATCCCAGTCTCGATCCGTGTCAACCCAACAGACACTTTCGGAGATACCTGTAGTGCACCTTTATAGTCACCCAGTTACGTTGTGACGTTTGGTACACCCAAAGCACTCCTACGGTATCCGGGAGTTACACGATCTCATGGTCTAAGGAAAAGATACTTGACATTGTAAAAGCTCTAGCAAACGAACTACACGATCTTGTGCTATGCTTAGGATTGTGTCTTGTCCATCACATCATTCTCCTAATGATGTGATCCCGTTATCAATGACATCCAATGTCCATAGCCAGGAAAACATGACTATCTGTTGATCAACGAGCTAGTCAACTAGAGGCTTACTAGGGACATATTATGGTCTATGTATTCACACGTGTATTACGATTTCCGGATAATACAGTTATAGCATGAATAAAGACTATTATCATGAACAAGGAAATATAATAATAATCCTTTTATTATTGCCTCTAGGGCATATTTCCAATAGTCTCCCACTTGCACTAGAGTCAATAATCTAGTTACATTGTGATGAATCGCACACCCATAGAGTTCTGGTGTTGATCATGTTTTGCTCGCGAGAGAGGTTCAGTCAACGGATCTGCGACATTCAGATCCGTATGTACTTTGCAAATATCTATGTCTCCATCTTGATCATTTTCACGGATGGAGTTGAAACGACGCTTGATGTGCCTGGTCTTCTTGTGAAACCTGGGCTCCTTGGCAAGGGCAATAGCTCCAGTGTTGTCACAGAAGAGTTTAATCAGCCCTGACGCATTGGGTATGACTCCTAGGTCGGTGATGAACTCCTTCACCCAAATTGCTTCATGCGCTACCTCCGAGGCTGCCATGTACTCCGCTTCACATGTAGATCCCGCCACGACGCTCTGCTTGCAGCTGCACCAGCTTACTGCTCCACCATTCAACATATACACGTATCCGGTTTGTGACTTAGAGTCATCCAGATCTGTGTCGAAGCTAGCGTCGACGTAACCCTTTACGACGAGCTCTTCGTCACCTCCATAAACGAGAAACATGTCCTTTGTCCTTTTCAGGTACTTCAGGATATTCTTGACCGCTGTCCAGTGTTCCTTGCCGGGATTACTTTGGTACCTTCCTACCAAACTTACGACAAGGTTTACATCCGGTCTGGTACACAACATGGCATACATAATAGATCCTATGGCTGAAGCATAGGGGATGACACTCATCTCTTCTTTATCTTTTGCTGTGGTCGGGGATTGAGCCGAGCTCAATCTCACTCCTTGCAACACAGGCAAGAACCCTTTCTTGGGCTAATCCATTTTGAACTTCTTCAAAATCTTATCAAGGTATGTGCTTTGTGAAAGACCTATGAGGCGTCTCGATCTATCCCTATAGATCTTGATGCCTAATATGTAAGCAGCTTCTCCAAGGTTGTTCATTGAAAAACACTTATTCAAGTAGGCCTTAATGCTGTCCAGAAGTTCTATATCATTTCCCATCAAGAGTATGTCATCTACATATAATATGAGAAATGCTACAGAGCTCCCACTCACTTTCTTGTAAACGCAGGCTTCTCCACAAGTCTGCATAAACCCAAACGCTTTGATCATCTCATCAAAGCGAATGTTCCAACTCCGAGATGCTTGCACCAGCCCATAAATGGATCGCTGGAGCTTGCATACTTTGTTAGCATTCTTAGGGTCAACAAAACCTTCTGGCTGCATCATATAAAGCTCTTCCTTAAGATGTCCGTTAAGGAATGCTGTTTTGACGTCCATCTGCCATATCTCATAATCATAGTATGCGGCAATTGCTAACATGATTCGGACGGACTTCAGCTTCGCTACGGGGGAGAATGTCTCATCGTAGTCAACCCCTTGAACTTGTCGATAACCCTTAGCGACAAGTCGAGCTTTATAGATGGTAACATTTCCATCCGCGTCCGTCTTCTTCTTAAAGATCCATTTGTTTTCTATCGCTCGCCGATCATCGGGCAAGTCTGTCAAAGTCCATACTTTGTTTTCATACATGGATTCTATCTCGGATTTCATGGCTTCAAGCCATTTGTTGGAATCTGGGCCCACCATCGCTTCTTCATAGTTCGAAGGTTCACCGTTGTCTAACAACATGATTTCCAGGACAGGGTTGCCGTACCACTCTGGTGCGGAACGTGTCCTTGTGGACCTACGAAGTTCAATAGCAACTTGATCCGAAGTACCTTGATCATCATCATTATTTTCCTCTTCAGTTGGTGTAGGCATCACAGGAACATTTTCCTGAGCTGCACTACTTTCCCGTTCGAGAGGTAGTACTTCATCGAGTTCTACTTTCCTCCCACTTACTTCTTTCGAGAGAAACTCTTTTTCCAGAAAGGATCCATTCTTGGCAACAAAGATCTTGCCCTCGGATCTTATGTAGAAGGTAAACCCAATGGTTTCCTTAGGGTATCCTATGAAGACGCATTTTTCCGACTTGGGTTCGAGCTTTTCAGGTTGAAGTTTCTTGACATAAGCATCGCATCCCCAAACTTTTAGAAACGACAGCTTAGGTTTCTTCCCAAACCATAATTCATACGGTGTCATCTCAACGGATTTAGACGGTGCCCTATTTAAAGTGAATGTAGCTGTCTCTAGAGCGTATCCCCAAAATGATAGCGGTAAATCGGTAAGAGACATCATAGACCGCACCATATCCAATAGAGTGCGATTATGACGTTTGGACACACCATTACGCTGAGGTGTTCCAGGCGGCGTGAGTTGTGAAACGATTCTACATTTCCTTAAGTGTGTACCAAATTCGTGACTTAAATATTCTCCTCCACGATCTGATCGCAGGAACTTTATCTTTCGGTCACGTTGATTCTCTACCTCATTCTGAAATTCCTTGAACCTTTCAAAGGTCTCAGACTTGTGTTTCATCAAGTAGACATACCCATATCTACTCAAGTCATCGGTGAGAGTGAGAACATAACGATATCCTCCACGAGCCTCAATGCTCATTGGACCGCACACATCGGTATGTATGATTTCCAACAAGTTGGTTGCTCGCTCCATTGTTCAAAATGATTCATAATCGAGAGACTCTAAAAGTCCATTAGCATGGAGCTTCTTCATGCGCTTGACACCAATGTGACCAAGGCGGCAGTGCCACAAGTATGTGGGACTATCGTTATCAACTTTACATCTTTTGGTATTCACACTATGAATATGTGTAATATTACGCTCGAGATTCATCAAGAATAAACCATTGACCATCGGGGCATGACCATAAAACATATCTCTCATATAAATAGAACAACCATTATTCTCGGATTTAAATGAGTAGCCATCTCGTATCAAACGAGATCCAGATACAATGTTCATGCTCAAACTTGGCACTAAATAACAATTACTAAGGTTTAAAACTAATCCCGTAGGTAAATGTAGAGGTAGCGTGCCGACGGCGATCACATCGACCTTGGAACCATTCCTGACGCGCATCGTCACCTCGTCCTTCGCCAGTCTCTGCTTATTCCGCAGCTCCTGCTATGAGTTACAAATATGAGCAACAGCACCGGTATCAAATACCCAGGAGTTACTACGAGTACTGGTAAGGTACACATCAATTACATGTATATCAAATATACCTTTGGTGTTGCCGGCCTTCTTGTCCGCTAAGTATTTGGGGCAGTTCCGCTTCCAGTGACCCTTCCCTTTGCAATAAAAGCACTCAGTCTCAGGCTTGGGTCCATTGCTTGACTTCTTCCTGGCAACTGGCTTACCAGGCGCGGCAACTTCCTTGCCGTCCTTCTTGAAGTGCTTCTTACCCTTGCCCTTTTTGAACTTAGTGGTTTTATTGACCATCAACACTTGATGTTCCTTCTTGATTTCTACCTCTTCTGACTTCAGCATTGAAAATACTTCAGGAATGGTCTTCACCATCCCCTGCATATTTTAGTTCATCACAAAGCTCTTGTTGCTTGGTGGGAGCGACTGAAGGATTCTGTCAATGACCGCCTCATCCGGGAGGTTAATGTCCAGCTGGGACAGGCGGTTGTGCAAACCAGACATTTTGAGTATGTGCTCACTGACAGAACTATTTTCCTCCATCTTACAACTATAGAACTTGTCGGAGACTTCATATCTCTCGACCCGGGCATGAGCTTGGAAAACTAGTTTCTGCTCCTCGAACATCTCATATGCTCCGTGTTGCTCAAAACGCTTTTGGAGCCCCGGTTCTAAGTTGTAGAGCATGCCGCACTGAATGAGGGAGTAATCATCAGCGCGAGACTGCCAAGCGTTCATAACGTCTTGGTTCTCTGGGACGAGAGCGTCACCTAGCGGTCGTTCTAGGACATATTGTTTCCTGGCAGCTATGAGGATGATCCTCAGGTTCCGGACCCAGTCCGTATAGTTGCTGCCATCATCTTTCAGCTTGGTTTTCTCTAGGAACGCGTTGAAGTTCATGTTGACATGAGCGTTGGCCATTTGATCTACAAGACATATTTGCAAAGGTTTTAGACTAAGTTCATGATAATTAAGTTCATCTAATCAAATTATTACAATGAACTCCCACTCAGATTAGACATCCCTCTAGTCATCTAAGTGTTACACGATCCGAGTCGACTAGGCCGTGTCCGATCATCACGTGAGACGGACTAGTCATCGTCGGTGAACATCTTCATGTTGATCGTATCTTCCATACGACTCGTGTTCGACCTTTCGGTCTCTGTGTTCCGAGGCCATGTCTGTACATGCTAGGCTCGTCAAGTTAACCCTAAGTGTTTTGCATGTGTAAAACTGTCTTACACCCGTTGTATGTGAACGTAAGGATCTATCACACCCGATCATCACGTGGTGCTTCGAAACGACGAACTTTAGCAACGGTGCACAGTTAGGGGAGAACACTTCTTGAAATTGTTGTAAGGGATCATCTTATTTACTACCGTCGTTCTAAGTAAACAAGATGCATTAAACATAATAAACATCACATGCAATTATATAGTAGTGACATGATATGGCCAATATCATATAGCTCCATTGATCTCCATCTTCGGGGCTCCATGATCATCTTGTCACCGGCATGACACCATGATCTCCATCATCGTGTCTTCATGAAGTTGTCACGCCAACGACTACTTCTACTTCTATGGCTAACGCGTTTGCAATAAAGTAAAGTAATTTACATGGCTTTCTTCAATGACACGCAGGTCATACAAAAATAAAGACAACTCCTATGGCTCCTGCCGGTTGTCATACTCATCGACATGCAAGTCGTGGTTCCTATTACAAGAACATGATCTCATACATCACAATATATCATTCATCATTCATCACAACTTCTGGCCATATCACATCACATGACAATTGCTGCAAAAACAAGTTAGACGTCCTCTAATTGTTGTTGCATCTTTTACGTGGCTGCAATTGGGTTCTAGCAAGAACGTTTTCTTACCTACGAATAACCACAACGTGATTTTGTCAACTTCTATATACCCTTCATAAGGAACCTTTTCATCGAATCCGCTCCAACTAAAGTGGGAGAGACAAACACCCGCCAGCCACCTTATGCAACTAGTGCATGTCTGTCGGTGGAACCGGTCTCACGTAAGCGTACGTGTAAGGTTGGTCCGGGCTGCTTCATCCCACAATACCGCTGAAGCAAGAAAATACTAGTAGTGGCAAGCAAGTTGATAAGATCCACACCCACAGCAAAATTGTGTTCTACTCGTGCAATAGAGAACTACGCATAGACCTAGCTCTGATACCACTGTTGGGGAACGTTGCAGAAAATTAAAATTTTTCCTACGGTTTCACCAAGATCCATCTACGAGTTCATCTAAGAAACGAGTCAAGGGAGTGAGATTCATCTACATACCACTTGTAGATCGCGTGCGGAAGCGTTCAAGGGAACGGTGATGATGGAGTCGTACTCGCCGTGATTCAGATCACCGATGACCAAGCGCTGAATGGACAGCACCTCCGCGTTCAACACACGTATGTAACGGACAACGTCTCCTCTGTCTTGATCCAGCAAGGGGGAAGGAGAGGTTGAGGAAGATGGCTCTAGCAGCAGCACGACGGCGTGGTGGTGGTGGAGCAGCAGTACTCCGACAGGGCTTCGCCAAGCTCGTGACGGAGGAGGAGAGGTGTTGGGGAGGGGAGGGGCTACGCCTTGGTTGTATCCAGCAGCCCTCCCCTCACCCCTCTATTTATAGGGGAAGGGGCAAGGGGGGCCGGTCCCTCTAGATGAGATCTAGAGGGGGGGCGACGGCCAGGGAGGGGGGCTTGCCGCCCAAGCAAAGGGGGCGCCCCCACTAGGGTTTCCCCCCCAACCCTAGGCGCATGGGACCAAGGGGGGGGGGGGGCTCCCAGCCCTCCAGGGGCTGGTTCCCTGCCCCTTAGGGCCCATGAGGCCCTCCGAGAGGGGTGGCCCCTCCCGGTGGACCCCCGGAACCTCTCTGGTGGCCCTGGTACAATACCGATATGCCCCCGAAACTTTCCGGTGTCCGCATGACAACTTCCCATATATAAATCTTCACCTCCGGACCATTCCGGAACTCCTCGTGACATCCGGGATCTCATCCGGGACTCCGAACAACATTCGGTAATCACATACAAGTCTTCCTAATAACCCTAGCGTCACCGAACGTTAAGTGTGTAGACCCTACGGGTTCGGGAGACACGTAGACATGACCGAGACGGCTCTCGGGCAATAACCAACAACGGGATCTGGATACCCATGTTGGCTCCCACATGCTCCTCGATGATCTCATCGGATGAACCACGATGTCGAGGATTCAAACAACCCCATATTCAATTCCCTTTGTCAATCGGTACGTTACTTGCCCGAGACTCAATCGTCGGTGTCCCAATACCTCGTTCAGTCTCGTTACCGGCAAGTCACTTTACTCGTACCGTAATGCATGATCCCGTGACCAACCACTTGGTCACTTTGATCTCATTATGATGATGCATTACTGAGTGGGCCCAGAGATACCTCTTCGTCATACGGAGTGACAAATCCCAATCTCGATCCGTGTCAACCCAACAGACACTTTCGGAGATACCTGTAGTGCACCTTTATAGTCACCCAGTTACGTTGTGACGTTTGGTACACCCAAAGCACTCCTACGGTATCCGGGAGTTACACGATCTCATGGTCTAAGGAAAATATACTTGACATTGGAAAAGCTCTAGCAAACGAACTACACGATCTTGTGCTATGCTTAGAATTGGGTCTTGTCCATCACATCATTCTCCTAATGATGTGATCCCGTTATCAATGACATCCAATGTCCATAGCCAGGAAAACATGACTATCTGTTGATCAACGAGCTAGTCAACTAGAGGCTTACTAGGGACATATTATGGTCTATGTATTCACACGTGTATTACGATTTCCGGATAATACAGTTATAGCATGAATAAAGACTATTATCATGAACAAGGAAATATAATAATAATCCTTTTATTATTGCCTCTAGGGCATATTTCCAACACATATCATATCACTTATATTGATTGCATGTGATGTTTATCCTTTATGCATCTTATTTTGCTTAGTACGGTGATAACCCACAAGTGTAGGGGATCGCAACAGCTTTCGAGGGTAAAGTATTCAACCCAAATTTATTGATTCGACACAAGGGGAGCCAAAGAATACTCTTGAGTATTAGCAGTTGAGTTGTCAATTCAACCACACCTGGATAACTTAGTATCTGCAACAAAGTGTTTAGTAGAAAAAGTGGTATGATAATAAAGTTAATGGTAGCAAAAGTAAAGATAAATGTTTTTGGGTTTTTGTAGTAGTTGTAACAGTAGCAACGGAAAAGTAAATAAGCAAAGAACAATATGTGAAAAGCTCGTAGGCAATGGATCAGTGATAAATAATTATGCTGGATGCGATTCCTCATGTCATAGCTATAACATAGGGTGATATAGAACTAGCTCCAATTCATCAATGTAATGTAGGCATGTATTCCGTAAATAGTCATACATGCTTATGGAAAAGAACTTGCATGACATCTTTTGTCCTACCCTCCCGTTGCAGCGGGGTCCTTACAGAAACTAAGGGATATTAAGGCCTCCTTTTAATAGAGAATCGGAACAAAGCATTAGCATATAGTGAATACATGAACTCCTGAAACTACGGTCATCACCGAGAAGTATCCCGATTATTGTCACTTCGGGGTTGTCGGATCATAACACATAATATGTGACTATGGACTTGCAAGATAGGATCAAGAACACACATATATTCATGAAAACATAATAGATTCTGATCTGAAATCATGGCACTCGGGCCCTAGTGACAAGCATTAAGCATAGCAAAGTCATAGCAACATCAATCTCAGAACATAGTGGATAGTAGGGATCAAACCCTAACAAAACTAACTTGATTACATGGTAAATCTCATCCAACCCATCACCGTCCAGCAAGCCTACGATGGAATTAATCACACACGGCGGTGAGCATCATGAAATTGGTGATGGAGGATGGTTGATGATGACGAAGGCGACGAATCCCCCTCTCCGGAGCCCCGAACGGGCTCCAGATCAGCCCTCCCGAGAGAAATTAGGGCTTGGCGGCGGCTCCGTGTCGTAAAATGCGATGAAACTTTCTCCCTGATTTTTTCTCCCCGAACGTGAGTATATGGAGTTGGAGTTGACGTCGGTGGGGGTCCAGGGGGCCCACGAGATAGGAGGCCGCGCCCTAGGGGGGGCGCCCCCCTGTCTCGTGGACAGCCTGTGGGCCCCTGGCATTGATTCTTTCGCCAAAAATTCTTATTAATTCTAAAAAGTGCCTTCGTGGATTTCCAGGACATTCCGAGAACTTTTCTTTTCTACACATAAAACAACATCATGGTAGTTCTGCTGAAAACAGCGTCAGTCCGGGTTAGTTTCATTCAAATCATGCAAGTTAGAGTCCAAAACAAGGGCAAAAGTGTTTGGAAAAGTAGATACATTGGAGACGTATCAACTCCGCCAAGCATAAACCTTTGCTTGTCCTCAAGCAATTCAGTTGATAAACTGAAAGTGATAAAGAAAATTTTTTACAAACTCTATTTGCTCTTGTTGTTGTAAACATGAAAAGACAACATTCAAGTTTCAGCAAATATTATGAACTAACCATACTCACAATAACACTTAGCTCTCACAATTACTCATATCAATAACATAATCAGCTAGCGAGCCATAATAATAAAACTTGGATGACAACACTTTCTCAAAATAATTATAACAGGATATAACAAAATGGTATCTCGCTAGCCCTTTCTGAGACCACAAAACATAAATGCAGAGCACCTTTAAAAATCAAGGAGTGACTAAACATTGTAATTCATGGTAAAAGAGATCCAGTCAAGTCATACCCAATATAAGCCAATAATAATGAATGCAAATGACAGTGTGCTCTCCAGCGGGTGCTTTTAATAAGACGGGTGATGACTCAACATAAAAGTAAATAGATAGGCCCTTCGCAGAGGGAAGCAGGGATTTGTAGGGGTGCTAGAGCTCGATTTTAAAATAGAGGCTGAATAACATTTTGAGTGGCATACTTTTGATGTCAACACAACAACTATGAGATGGCTGTATCTTCCATACTACGTGCATTATAGGCAGTTCCCAAACAGAATGGTAAAGGTTTATACTCCCCCAACCACCAACAAGCATCAATCCATGGCTTGCTCGAAACAACAAGTGCCTCCAACATACAACAGCCCTGGGGGAGTTTTGTTTAATTATTTTGATTTGCTTTGATCCTTTTGGATCATGGGACTGGGCATCCCGGTTACCGGCCCTTTCTCGTGAATGTGGAGCAGAGTCCACTCCTCTTGAGAATAACCCACCTAGCATGGAAGATATAGGCAGCCCTAGTTGTAACATGAGCTGCTCGAGCATACAAAACAGAATTTCATTTGAAGGTTTGGAGTTTGGAACATACAAACTTACTTGGAACGACAGGTAAATACCACATATAGGTAGGTATAGTGGACTCATATGGAACAACTTTGGGGTTTAAGGAGTTTGGATGCACAAGCAGTATTCCTGCTTAGTACAGGTGAAGGCTAGAAAAGACTGGGAAGCGACCAACTAGAGAGCGACAACAGTCATAAACATGCATTAAAATTAATTCACACCGAATACAAGCATGAGTAGGATATAATCCACCATGAACATAAATATCATGAAGGCTGTGTTGATTTTATTCAACTACATGCGTGAACATGTGCCAAGTCGAGTCACTTAATACATTCAAAGGAGGATACCATCTCATCATACCACATCATAATCATTCTAATAGCATGTTGGCACGCAAGGTAAATGTCAGGACCCCGACTCAATGCCACATAGATCTAGCATGTAACACCTCATATCACTTTGCGGCCTCACGCACGGTATCCCCACGGGTGTCGCCTTACCTTTGCTCGGGACCGTTTGCGCCTTTTGGCACACATATATGATGATGTCGCTAGCATCCATATGATAAGGTGCCCGGGCTGACATGGCTAGTCGTAAACCCAAAGTGGCACAAACTTACAGGGACAGGCATCCATGACCCAACATCGAACGTGTCGGTCATCAGCGAGTGAATCCAGGCTGTAGCACTGGGCTAGCAAGACTCCGGTGAACCGGGCTGTAGCGGGCTAACAGGACTCCGGTATTCATCGAATGACATTTCCCCGAAGGGACAGACACAGGAACGAAGAAGGACACATGCCGGCCAGCCTAAGTGTTCCTGAGCAGTAGCAAGCTACCATGGCTCAGTGGAAGCACTAGGAGACATTTCCCGGTAAGAGAGGCTACTAAGGATAAACAACTAGATAGTCAGATCCCACACATACGAAGCATTTCAATAACATACACACAATATGCTCGATATGTGCAAATACAACATGGCTTCACAACATGACTCTACAACTCAAGTATTTTATTCAATAGGCTCCGAGGAGCGAGATATTACAAACATGGGTCTCATGACCCAACATTCAGAGCATACAAGTCAAAGCACAAGCGGAAGCTTAACATGTCTGAGTACAGACATCTACAAATGAAAAGGGCTGAGAAGACTGACTAACTACCAAGTCCTGCCGAGGGCACAAGATCGTAGCTGAGGTAACAAGCTAAACGTCGAAGTCCACGCGGAACTACTAACGAGACTGACGTCTCTCTGCAAAAACATAAAATAGGCAAACGTGAGTTCAAATGTACCTAGCAAGACTTACATCAGAACTAACTACATATGCATCATTATCAAGAAAGGGGATGGTGGGGTTTAACTGTAGCAAGCCAGCTTTGACTCGGTGGCTATCCTAAACTACGACTGCAAGTAACTCTTTTGAGGTGGCGCACACGAGTCCACATATTCACCATATCAATATACCACTATGGATCCGCTCCCGTCTCCCTACGAGAACGCCATCCGTAGCACTCTCACTTATCTTGCGTATTTTAGAGTATCCACTTTCACTTGTCTATGAACTGTTATAGGCAACCCAGAAGTCCTTTACCGTGGACACGGCTATTCGAATAGATGATGTTAACCCTGCAGGGGTGTACTTCTTCATACATGTTTCCACCACTTAGCGTCTACACACGACATGTGCTCAGCAGACTTCAAGCGAAAGCCGACGTGGGTGTAAACCACGACTTACCTAAACACTCAAGTCTCTAGTCCAGGTTTATCGCCTATTCGGGTTCCATCCGCGAGGAGATCCGGCTGGAGTTTCGCTCACAGCCCCAAACGATGTGTGCAGGGTTCCCGAGACACCAAACGGGCGCCCGGTACACCGTGCCACGTGCCTACCACATCACAGCCCACCCCTTCGGTCAGCGCTGCGCACGGCCTCCAGCATACTACAAAGACCAGAAACTACTTGCAACTCCTGGACAGAGGACAAGGGTGATTAAGAAGTCGAGCGGGGTCATATTTCAGGGCCCAATGCATGGTAGTAGCTGAATCATGGATCACAAATGCAGAACTCAGTTCCTAAGGACGGCTTCAATGAGACAACCCACCATGTACTCCTACATGGCCTCTCACCGCTATCTTTACCAAATCGTGTTCACACACTTAGCTCACACATAGTAGGACATGTTCACACACCTCTGATTCATCCCCGATGAATCAGACCTGACTCAACTCTAAGCAATTGCAGGCATGATAAACAAACATGAATGAGTAGGCACAATAGGGCTCAAACAACTCCTACTCATGCTAGTGGGTTTCATCTATTTACTGTGGCAATGACAGGTCATGCAGAGGATAAAGGGGTTCAGATACCGTAGCAAGTAACAGATGAATCATTGTTGTCCTAATGCAGTAAAAGAGAGCAGGAGCGAGAGAGTGGGATTGTATCAGAATGAACAAGGGGGTTTTGCTTGCCTGGCTCTTCTGAAGATAATATAGTTCTTCATCGGTGTAATCGATCACATCGTCGGCACACGTCTACTGAGATGGGACAAGCACCGACAAACAAAGAAGGAACACAATCAATGCAATGCACAATATGATGCATGATCATGACATGGCAATATGCTGTGGTTTGAGCTAATGCATCTAGCAGCAGGTTAAATGGAGTTGGTTTGAATCCAGGATTCAAATTCAAACTCCATATGTGAGGGTTTAAATGCCATTTATATGACTTGTGCTAAACAGCAGCTATAAGTTGCTCTAATATGCATGAAAATGGTACAGATGGATAGATTGGATTTTTCTGATCATTTTTCATATATAAATCTTTGCATTTGGAGTTACAGATTAATTTCTATGAATTTTCGAAGTTTGCATGATTTTCTAGAATTTCCTATATAAAAATATATCCAGAAAAGGATTTAATGCGTCAGTATGACGTAGGTGTGACGTCAGCAGGTCAACTGGGTCGGCCAGGTCAAACCTGACCTGTGGGACCCATACGCCAGTGTCTCAGGCTGGTTTGGGTGGATGACAGGTGGGACTGGTCAACGCTGACCTGACCAAAGTCAAAGCTGACACGTGGGGTCCACACGTATTAGTACTAATCTTAACAGAAAATTAGGCTAACGTAATTATGCTCGGGGACTCACATGTCATTGACACAGGCAATAACTAAACATGATTAGCACCTAAACTAATGGTGCCACGTCAACCACCGGTGTTTAACCGCCGGCGACGACAGACCGTGGCTGTACCCGCGTCGGGTTTGTTCTACGGGCCACCGTTCGAAGCTTGTCTGGGTGCGTTGGAAAGCTCTTGCTCCCACGCGTCGAACGGTGCAGGTGCTGGGTCGTGGGGAGGCCGGAGCTCGCCGGAGTGGAGCCCGCGGCGGTTGCCGGAGCTTGGGATCGAGCGGCGCAGCGCTATGGTGCACGGGAAGACAAGCTGGTGGCGGCGTTAGCTTGCTGCGGAGCTGCTGAGCACGTAGCCGTGCTCGGGAACGAGCTTTGCTAGCTCTTGTTACAGCGGCGACAATAACGGCGGCGGCCGGCTCTCGGCTCCGGTGGAAACGGCGGGTACACGGCGCAACAGAGCAGAGGGTGAGAGGGGAGCGGCAGAGGAGCTCACAGTGAGTCAAACGGGAGGGTCAGCAAGCTCGGGGAGGCACCGGAGGCAGCAAAATGACGACGACGATCTCCGGTGGCCGATGAGGGGAACGGCGGTGCTTGCGGCGTCCAGGGGCTTCCGGCGTCAGGCGGCTCGGTGAGGAGGAAGAGAGGGACGAGGCGGAGCTTGTGGCCGCGTCGGTGAGGCCTGGGGTGACCGGTGGTCGCGGCAACGACGGGCGGTGGCGACGGCTGCGCTCGGGCATGAGAGGGAGAGGACGAGGGGGAGAGCTGAGGAGGGGAGAGTGGTATCCAGGGGGCCGAGGCAGCGCTGAGGAGAAGACGTGAGGCGTCGCGGTGGCCAGGTGACACAGGCGGGCAGCCTGGTGGTGTGGCGCCTGCGCGCGTGCCGTGCGCTGTCCCTCCTCTGCCTACTGGCAGAGGTGGGTGACGACTGGCACAGGCCAGTGGGCTGGGCCGTGCTGGGCCAGGCCAGTGAGCGCCAGGTAAAACCCTCTCTCCCTGCTTTCTGTTTTACTTTTTTATTTGTTTCTGTTCTCTGTATTGAAATAGTAGAAATACTATTTCATTTAGGAAAAACCTGAAAATATTCAAAGGAACATTTGAAAATATTCTCAACAGCCTAAAAAATACCTTCAGGATTATTTGGGCATTTTAAAATATTTATAGGATTTAAATTGCCCAAATGCAAATACTTATGGCTTGGTGCAAAAATCCAGAATAGCCTCCAAAAATATGAAACCATTTTTGGCAGAGGGTTTAGCCAGGACCAAAGATGGTGAACATTTTTGAAGGGCATTTTGGGTTCATTGAAATTCCAATTGTTGGAACCTAGTATTTCAAAAGGGGGGTGTTGGGGTTTGTTAGTCCCCATTTCAAGTTTAAGAAAAATTTAGACATGATGCACACATGACACTATCCTAGTGCAATGCCAGAAGCTAGGGATGTGACAACTCACCCCTACTAAACTAGAATCTCGTCCCGAGATTCAAGACGTGATGTAAGAAGACAGAGGGGACACAAGGCTAACACGATCTTCATGATCCGGACGTCTTTTCTCAAGGATGTTGATTTGACAACTCCAGTCGATCTTGACATCTTTGCTTTCGAGATCTTCATCCATCACGAGGACAAAAGAGCGAGACATGTCTACAAGGATGGATCATCCTAATGATCACAGGATCAACTCACGGAATGAGACATAGGAACATCTCTTGAGCTGAGAAGCAGAACATGCATCAAGAGGGGCGGAGGAGACAATTTGACGAGGGTTTCAGAATAGCGAGGAAGAATTGCCATGATTCCATAACGGGGCACCTTAGGGAAGGTGACTCGTAGAATTATTCCCTCAAGTGGCAAAAAGGAATTACTTTTGATACAAAGATCATTGGAACTCTTCTCACCAGCCTGAGGCAATTTTCTGAACGATCGTTTGATGGAGTTCGAAGGAGTAGCATACTCGGACTAGTATGGATGATGTGGATTACCTTGTTGAAGACAACACAGTGGATGACTTTTGCTTATCACCGGAAATGGACGGGACCCATGGTAGGACCACTTTTGAAGATGATCCTAAACAACAATTACTGAGAGGGCAGCCCATGGAAATTGGCACAATGGCGGTGCAAACTGGGAACAAAATGCAACTGTTGGGAATGTTCCAACCATCATATCTGCCTAAGATTCAGATCCGATTGGTGATAGTATACTTCAGACTCAGCATGTCCAAAGAGAAAGGTTGCAACACAAATCGACGAGATGATGTTGCGAGATTCTCGGGATATGAACTACGATAGCAAACTCCAAAACATGAGCTAGTTCTGCTACATACGTGTGAGAATGTTGTCCAAGACAAGAATGACCACATAGTAGTCTTATAATAAAATACTATCGAATTCTGGTTGGGAACCATCGTCGAGGATATCAAAGTCCTTGCATAAGGCATGCTCTTAAGAAGGGACTTCTTCTCCTTGAACAACTCAATCAGTGGCTTGGTGTGCTAGGAATACATATAGAATGAAGGTTGCAAGTCTCCAGACCACAGAATACTTCGCACATATGCATGACTGAATTGGGATGATTCCAGAGGAAGCAAAACAAACCTTTCTCAAATTCACAGCGGCAACTTGCACCTGATGCACATGAACTTGGAGAAAGTCATCTCTTACACCAAACATATACTTCATGAACGAAACACGAATGCATTGCTTACAAAGTTTTCAACACTAGGTTGATGTTCAACATGAATCATGGGGGGAGACAAAATGCTACTGATGGGCTCAATAGCAACTCATCGGAATTTCCATATCACTGGACTTCCACCATCATGTGAACACGGTGATAGCATTGGTCAGACCAAAAGATATAACGATGTATGCTCGAGGAATCAACCACAAGTAAGACAACATTACGAATATCATTGGTTCTAACTTGACTTGACGATAGCCCACACTCAAATCAAGGTTTGGACGAGACGATAGATTCAACAACCGATCGCGAGGAACAATCGATGAAGATATCATCTTTCTTCAACACACCCTCAAAAGGATATCCCTAAAAATGAACTAAGTTGGACAAGCTTTTATCTTCCAACTCTCCAAGTTGTTGTTTGGCTTAACCAACTAGCTCAGGGGTATCCAACATAGATTCTTGGAGAATGACTGGTTTAGAGGAAAACCAACTTGATCACGAGCTCAACATAACAGTCAGGGGACAACCTAGTAATACTTCCGAGAAGATATCCGGAAAATCACGAACCACCAATATGTTACTAAGCTCGAGAACAACCTTACTTTTCAGGGCAAGATGATATTATCAATAGAGTGAGGGATTGACACAATCCTAACTCATTGATCGAAGAGTGCACCAGAAATAAGGACTAGGTAGCACGATCAATCTTAGGATGATGATTTAATAACCAACACGCTAAGAATGAGAATATTGTCCATTAACTACCAAGCAATGAGGTTGCTAGGAGTATCGATTTCACACATCACAGTTCACTTGTCGGCATTCCGGTTACAACAACACGGGACCGAGGAATGAATAATGATAGTGAGAAGTATCACTACATCAAGAATTCATGAAAAATGGTGCAATCCTCATGACAATCCTGACATAAAGGGGGTAATACTCCGAGGCAGAACAGAATCAAAAGCTGGATTGGCATTTGATTTGTGGATTACAACTGCTTTGACCCAATCCTGGAAATGGATGAGGTACTGGAGTTTGTTTCTCCTAGTCATTCTGAATAGAATGGCTTGACGGACCACAAGAGTAATAGGCATCGATGCACACGGTTGCACAACTACTCCTGTCTATCAATTGATAGACGATGGTCGGAATACAAATGAAGAGGGACAACTCAAGAGGACATATATCTTTCTGAGTTGTGGATGCATAGATAAATATGTTGAACCAAGTTCAACAGGTTTCTTCCAGATAACCCATGCAGAAAGGTAGAACAGGCAGAATCACAATTATGAATGGAGAACTCCTCAAGAGTACTCTTGTTGTGCCCTTTTGATCCAACAAACTTCTGCCATAAGTGGTTCATAGTATTTGGAAGAAGGAAATACCACGGACCTCGAGGACTAATGCAAGGGTTACTAATATCCTAAAGGAACTAGCAAACACTATCAATAGGAGGTAAGTAGAGTGAATCTCGGGTTCAAGAACCCAGGGATAGAATACTATTGACTAAGTAGCATCACGGGATGCTTTCGAGAATAATGGCCAAAATCATCACACCGGGAACACAAAACATGGCTGGATTACCAGATGGTTTCATAAGATGCCTAGGGTCATAATAATAGCTCCAACATATATGTCGAGGCAACAAAGTACCTCAACTCACCGATTAGTGTGGTTAATCTGGCCCAAAGGGACATCAAAATGGGAGGAAGGAATTTTGCAAATGCTTCAGATTATTTTAGAAACCTGGGATGACTCGGACATCATAACTTGGGATGACTCGGACAACATAACGGCTGTAAATGCTCAAAAGGATTTTAGACATGCTACAAAAATGGTGGCATGACCACTCAACATCACAATATAGAGGTTCTGAGACCAACTATGAACACACGGAAGTAGTACAAACTGAACTGGGGCTTAAAACCAACAATGTTAAAAGTCTATGGATTAGTAACACGTCATCCTGATAGATAGATGAGAAGGCCTAGTTCTTAATCCCCATAGAAGAGAAGAGGATGACTCAGATCAGAAGGCCATGTGGTATAAGGAGTAAAAAGAGCCTTACGTTCCATCCCACAATCAATTCCCTTACATAACTAAAGCATTTCTAGACACAACTTCGACCAGTTTGGCTTGGTAATCCTACAGGCAGTCAAGCTCTCATACCAAAGCTGTCAGGACCCCGACTCAATGCCACATAGATCTAGCATGTAACACCTCATATCACTTTGCGGCCTCACGCACGGTATCCCCATGGGTGTCGCCTTACCTTTGCTCGGGACCGTTTGTGCCTTTTGGCACACGTATATGATAGTGTCACTAGCATCCATATGATAAGGAGCCCGGGCTGACATGGCTAGTCGTAAACCCAAAGTGGCACAAACTTAAAGGGACAGGCATCCATGACCCAACATCAAAAGTGTCGGTCATCAGCGAGTGAATCCAGGCTGTAGCACTGGGCTAGCAGGACTCCAGTGAACCGGGCTGTAGCGGGCTAACAGGACTCCGGTATTCATCGCGTGACATTTCCGCTAAGGGACAGACACAAGAACAAAGAAGGACACATGCCGGCCAGCCTAAGTGTTCCGGAGCAGTAGCAAGCTACCATGGCTCAGTGGAAGCACTAGGAGACATTTCCTGGTAAGAGAGGCTACTAAGGATAAACAACTAGATAGTCAGATCCCACACATACCAAGCATTTCAATAACATACACACAATATGCTCGATATGTGCAAATACAACATGGCATCAACATGACTCTACAACTCAAGTATTTTATTCAATAGGCTCCGAGGAGCGAGATATTACAAACATGGGTCTCATGACCCAACATTCAGAGCATACAAGTCAAAGCACAAGCGGAAGCTTAACATGTCTGAGTACAGACATCTACAAATGAAAAGGGCTGAGAAGCCTGACTAACTACCAAGTCCTGCCGAGGGCACAAGATCGTAGCTGAGGTAGCAAGCTAAACGTCGAAGTCCACGCGGAACTACTAACGAGACTGACGTCTCTCTGCAAAAACATAAAATAGGCAAACGTGAGTACAAATGTACCCAGCAAGACTTACATCAGAACTAACTACATATGCATCATTATCAACAAAGGGGATGGTGGGGTTTAACTACAGCAAGCCAGCTTTGACTCGGTGGCTATCCTAAACTACGGCTGCAAGTAACTCTTTTGAGGTGGCGCACACGAGTCCACATATTCACCATATCAATACACCACTATGGATCCGCTCCCGTCTCCCTACGAGAACGCCATCCATAGCACTCTCACTTATCTTGCGTATTTTAGAGTATCCACTTTCACTTGTCTATGAACTGTTATAGGCAACCCAGAAGTCCTTTACCGTGGACACGGCTATTCGAATAGATGATGTTAACCCTGCAGGGGTGTACTTCTTCATACATGTTTCCACCACTTAGCGTCTGCACACGACATGTGCTCGGCAGACTTTAAGCGAAAGCCGACGTGGGTGTAGACCACGACCTACCTAAACACTCAATTCTCTAGTCTAGGTTTATCGCCTATTCGGGTTCCATCCGCGAGGAGATCCGGCCGGAGTTTCGCTCACAGCCCCAAACGATGTGTGCAGGGTTCCCGAGACACCAAACGGGCGCCCGGTACACCGTGCCACGTGCCTACCGCATCACAGTCCACCCCTTCGGTCAGCGCTGCGCACGGCCTCCAGCATACTACAAAGACCAGAAACTACTTGCAACTCCTGGACAGAGGACAAGGGTGATTAAGAAGTCGAGCGGGGTCATATTTCAGGGCCCAATGCATGGTAGTAGCTGAATCATGGATCACAAACACAGAACTCAGTTCCTAAGGACGGCTTCAATGAGACAACCCACCATGTACTCCTACATGGCCTCTCACCGCTACCTTTACCAAATCGTGTTCACACACTTAGCTCACACATAGTAGGACATGTTCACACACCTCTGATTCATCCCCGATGAATTAGACCTGACTCAACTCTAAGCAATAGCAGGCATGACAAACAAACATGAATGAGTAGGCACAACAGGGCTCAAACAACTCCTACTCATGCTAGTGGGTTTCATCTATTTACTGTGGCAATGACAGGTCATGCAGAGGATAAAGGGGTTCAGCTACCGTATTAAGTAACAGATGAATCGTTGTTGTCCTAATGCAGTAAAAGAGAGCAGGAGCGAGAGAGTGGGATTGTATCGGAATGAACAAGGGGGTTTTGCTTGCCTGGCACTTCTGAAGATAATATAGTTCTTCATCGGTGTCATCGATCACATCGTCGGTACACGTCTACTGAGAGGGGACAAGCACCGACAAACAAAGAAGGAACACAATCAATGCAATGCACAATATGATGCATGATCATGACATGGCAATATGCTGTGGTTTGAGCTAATGCATCTAGCAGCAGGTTAAATGGAGTTGGTTTGAATCCAGGATTCAAATTCAAACTCCATATGTGAGGGTTTAAATGCCATTTATATGACTTGTGCTAAACAGCAGCTATAAGTTGCTCTAATATGCATGAAAATGGTACAGATGGATAGATTGGATTTTTCTGATCATTTTTCATATATAAATCTTTGCATTTGGAATTACAGATTAATTTCTATCAATTTTTGAAGTTTGCAAGATTTTCTGGAATTTCCTATATTAAAATATATCCAGAAAAGGATTTACTGCGTCAGTATGACATAGGTGTGACATCAGCAGGTCAACTGGGTCGGCCAGGTCACCTGGCCTGTGGGACCCATACGTGAGTATCTCAGGCTGGTTTGGGTGGATGACAGGTGGGACTGGTCAACGCTGACCTGACCAAAGTCAAAGCTGACACGTGGGGTCCACACGTATTAGTACTAATCTTAACAGAAAATTAGGCTAACCTAATTATGCTCGGGGACCCACGTGTCATTGACACAGGCAATAACTAAACACGATTAGCACCTAAACTAATGGTGCCACATCAGCCACTGGCGTTTAACCGCCGGCAACGACAGACCGCGGCTGTGCCCGCGTCGGGTTTGCTCTACGGGCCACCGTTCGAAGCGTGTCTGGGTGCGTTGGAAAGCTCTTGCTCCCGCGCGTCGAACGGTGCAGGTGCTGGGTCGTGGGGAGGCCGGAGCTCACCGGAGTGGAGCCTGCGGTGGTTGCCGGAGCTCGGGATCGAGCGGCGCAACGCTATGGTGCACGGGAAGACAAGCTGGTGGCGGCGTTAGCTTGCTGCGGAGCTGCTGAGCACGTAGCCGTGCTCGGGAACGAGCTTTGCTAGCTCTTGTTACAGCGGCGACAAGAACGGCGGCGGACGGCTCTCGGCTCCGGTGGAAACGGCGGGTACACGGCACAACAGAGCACGGGGTGAGAGGGGAGCGGCAGAGGAGCTCACAGTGAGTCAAACGGGAGGGTCAGCGAGCTCGGGGAGGCACCAGAGGCAGGAAATCGACGGCGACGATCTCCGGTGGCCGACGAGGGGAACGGCGGTGCTTGCGGCGTCCAGGGGCTTCCGGCGCGGGTGGCTCGGTGAGGAGGAAGAGAGGGCCGAGGCGGAGCTCGTGGCCGTGTCGGTGAGGCGTGGGGTGACCGGTGGTCGCAGCAACGACGGGCGGCGGCGACGGCTGCGCTCGGGCATGAGAGGGAGAGGACGAAGGGGAGAGCAGAGGAGGGGAGAGTGGTGTCCAGGGGACCGAGGCAGCGCCGAGGAGAAGACGCGAGGCGTCGCGGTGGCCAGGTGACGCAGGGAGGCAGCCTGGTGGCGTGGCGCCCGCGCGCGTGCCGTGCGCTGTCCCTCCTCTGCCTACTGGCAGAGGTGGGTGACGACTGGCACAGGCCAGTGGGCTGGGCCGTGCTGGGCCAGGCCAGTGAGCGCCAGGTAAAACCCTCTCTCCCTGCTTTATGTTTTACTTTTTTTATTTGTTTCTGTTCTGTGTATTGAAATAGTAGAAATACTATTTCATTTAGGAAAAACCTGAAAATATTCAAAGGAACATTTGAAAATATTCTCAACAGCCTAAAAATACCTTCAGGATTATTTGGGCATTTTAAATTATTTATAGGATTTAAATTGCCCAAATGCAAATACTTATGGCTTGGTGCAAAAATCCAGAATAGCCTCCAAAAATATGAAACCATTTTTGGCAGAGGGTTTAGCCAGGACCAAAGATGGTGAACATTTTTGAAGGGCATTTTGGGTTCATTGAAATTCCAATTGTTGGAACCTAGTATTTCAAAAGGGGGTGTTGGGGTTTGTTAGTCCCCATTTCAAGTTTAAGAAAAATTTAGACATGATGCACACATGACACTATCCTAGTGCAATGCCAGAAGCTAGGGATGTGACAGTAAACCATTATAACTCATAGCTAATCAAGCATGGCACAAGCAACTATAATCTCTAAATGTCATTGCAAATATGTTTACTTCATAATAGCTGACTCAGGAACGACGAGTCATCATATTTACAGAAACAAGAGAGGTCGAGTTCATACCAGCTTTTCTCATCCCAATAACTCCATCATATATCATCATTATTGCCTTTCACTTGCACGACCGAATGATGTGTATAATAATAAGAGTGCACGTGCATTGGACTAAGCTGGAATCTGCAAGCATTCAACTCAAGAGAGAAGACAAGTAATATGGGCTCTAAGTTAAATAGACAATCATGCATATAAGAGACACTAAGCATTTTCAATATGGTCTTCTCGACCCCCAAAGGAAAGAAAAGAAAATAAAACTATTTACACGGGAAAGCTCCCAACAAGTAAGAAGAAGAACTAGAAATATTTTTGGGTTTTCATTTTAATTTCTACTACAAGCATGGAAATTAAACTAACTAATTTTTTTTGGTTTTTCTCAAGATTTATCAAACACACAAGAAGAAAACTAGAAAAAGAAATTTAAACTAACATTGATAATACAATGAAAGAGTATGAACACCGACGACTAGTGTGTGAACATGAATGTAAAGTCGGTGAGAAATATGTACTCCCCCAAGCTTAAGCTTTTGGCCTAAGTTGGTCTAATATCAATGACCGCCTGGCTGATATCCATAAGTAAAACTGGGGTTGTACTGAGATGCAGAGGCAACAGCCACCTGAGCAGCAGCGTGTTGGCGAGCTGCCTCCATTCCCCTCTCATATTCAGTTGCTTCTTCCCTGGTGACAACATATCTTCCTTTTGCCTGATAATCAAAAAGGTAGGGGGCAGGAAGAGTAACAGGGACGACGTTGTGTCTGTCATAGATTAGTCGATAATGGAGGAATTGTTCATTCCTCTCAAGAAAATGATGATCAAACATAGCATCTTTATCCAAATAAACAGGAGGTACAATCATATCCCCCTCTCGTGGAGCTATATTAAGAAAATTAGCCACACGGGTTGCATAAATTCCTCCAAAGAAATCACCCCTTCTACTATTATTCTACAACCTACGTGCAACTATTGCTCCCAAGTTATAACCTTTATAACCTGACACAACACTCTTGAGGACACAAAGATCAGGGACACACATGTGACATGCTTTGTCCTTGCCGTTAATGCATCTACCAATAAAGAGAGCAAAATAATGTATAGCAGGAAAATGAATGCTCCCTATGGTAGCTTGTGCTATGTCCCTAGATTCTCCCACAGTAATACTAGCAAGAAAATCTCTAAATTCAGACTTGTGAGGATCATTAATATTACCCCACTGCGGGAGTTTGCAAGCAGTTGTGAAATCCTCTAAATCCATGGTATAAGATGTATCAAAAATATCAAACATGACACTAGGAGAATTACGCGCAGTGATATATTCGAACATCCGCACAAAGGAATCAGTCAATTGATAATATTGAGGACACTTATCTTTTAAGAAGTCCTCCAGCTTGGCGTTACGCACATACGCGTCAAATTCGTCCTTGAAGCCTGCTTCGACCATAAAATCATCAGATGGCCACTCACAAGCCCGTACATTTGCGTCCCTCGGCAATTTAACATCTTGTTCACGTATAGCAATCCTTGGCCCTTTCTTTGCCGAGGAACCTCCTTGGTACATTCTTCTAAGCATATTTCTTTTTCTGAAAATTTCTGAAATTTTAGTAACTTCAAAATAAAAGTGAATAAAACTAAATAAGAATGATAGCAACTACTCCTACAAGTGCCTAGAGCCTATATCATACATTGGAATTGCTTGGGACCTCAAAAATTTAACATGCAAGCTCAAGAACATGGCCACCTATGCAGCAAAAATTTGCAATGAACAAAGCACTAGAACAAAAACTAATTGGACCAATGGAGGAGTCATATATCAAGCAACAATCTCCCAAAGCAGTTTTGTAAATGGAGCTTTGAGCTAAGAGATCGAAAATCGCAGCAAAACGAGCTAGAACTCGTGCTTGAGATGGATGGGGATTTTTTGGGTAGAAGATGAAGTGTGTGGGTGCTGGCATAAGTGGAGGGGAGCCACCAGGGGCCCACGAGACAGGGGGGCGCGCCCTATAGGGGGGCGTGCGCCCTTCTCTCTCGTGGCCTGGTGCTTGCCCCTCCTGTAGTGTTTTCAGTGCCTAAAATCCTCAAATATTCTAGAAAAAATCATACTAAATTCGCAGGGCATTTGGAGCACTTTTATTTTTGGACTATTTTTTAATGCACGGATAATTCAGAAACAGACGGGTAATACTATTTTTTCTTTATTTATTCTAAATAACAGAAAGTAAAAATAGGGTACAGAAGGTTCTGCCTTCTAGTTTCATCCATCTCGTGATCATCAAAATGAATCCACTAACAAGGTTGATCAAGTCTTGTTAACAAACTCATTCCGAATAACACAGAACCGGAGAAATTTCGAATAACACTAAGTTACCTCAACGGGGATATGAAAATCCCCAACAATAAGAATATCATACTTTTTCTTGACAGTAGGGAGAGGAAATTCAAAACCTCCAAAAATGATAGTTGGAACTTTTTCAATAGAATTGATGCTATGAACTTGAGATTGTTTCCTCGGAAAGTGTACCGTATGCTCATTACCATTAACATGAAAAGTGACATTGCCTTTGTTGCAATCAATAACAGCCCCTGCAGTATTAAGAAAAGGTCTACCAAGGATAATAGGCATACTATCGTCCTCAGGAATATCAAGAATAACAAAGTCCGTTAAAATAGTGACATTTGCAACCACAACAGGCACATCCTCACAAATACCGACAGGTATAACAGTTGATTTATCAGCCATTTGCAAAGGTATTTTAGTAGGTGTCAACTTATTCAATTCAAGTCTACGATATGAAGAGAGAGGCATAACGCTAACACCGGATCCAAGATCACATAAAGTAGTTCTAACATAATTTCTTTTAATGGAGCATGGTATAGTTGGAACACCCGGATCTCCAAGTTTCTTTGGTATTCCACCCTTAAAAGTGTAATTAGCAAGCATGGTGGAAATTTCAGCTTCCGGTATCTTTCTTTTGTTTGTAATGATATCCTTCATATACTTAGCATAAGTATTTACTTTAAGCATATCAGTTAAGCGCATACGTAAGAAAATAGGTCTAATCATTTTAGCAAAGCGCTCAAAATCCTCATCATCCTTTGACTTGGATGGTTTAGGAGGAAAGAGCATGGGTTTCTGAACCCATGGTTCTCTTTCTTTACCGTTCTTCCTAGCAACAAAATCTCTCTTTTCATAACGTTGATTCTTTGATTGTGGGTTATCAAGATCAATAGCAGGTTCAATATCTACATCATTGTTTTTGCTAGGTTGAGCATCAACATGAAAATTATCATTAACATTATCACTAGATTCATGTTCATCACCTGATTGTGTTTCAGCATCAGAAATAGAAATATCATTGGGATTCTCAGGTGTGTCTATGACAGGTTCACTAGAAGCATGCAAAGTCCTATCGTCTTTCTTTTTCTTCTTCTTAGAAGAACTAGGTGCCTCTAAATTGTTTCTCTGAGAATCTTGCTCAATTCTCTTAGGGTGGCCTTCCGGATACAAAGGTTCCTGAGTCATTCTACATGTTCTAGTAGCCAATCTAACCGCAAAGTCATTTTTATTATTTAGTTCATCAAGCAAATCATTTTGAGCTTTAAGTACTTGCTCAGCTTGAGTAGCAACCACAGAAGCATATTTGCTAACGCGGTGAAGTTCATCTTTAACTCTAGCCAGATTATCGCTTACATGTCCTATCTCGAAAGTATTATTCTTTAACTCTCTACCAACATAAGCATTAAACTTTCTTGTCTAGCCATAAAGTCATCAAATTCATCTAAGCACGGGCTATGAAATTTAGTAGAGGGGATTTCAACTTTATCATATCTACAGAGAGAATTTACCTTTACTACCTGTGTCGGGTTATCAAGACAATGTGGTTCTTCAGGCGGTGAATTAAGACCATGTATTTCTTCAATAGGAGGTAAATTCTTAACATCTTCAGCTTTAATACATTTTTCTTTCATTGATTTCTTTGCCTCTTGCATATCTTCAGGACTGAGAAATAAAACACCTCTCTTCTTCTGAGTGGGTTTAGGAATAGGCTCAGGAGTTGGCTCAATTGGTTCAGGAATTACTTCAGGAATTGGCTAAGGAAGAGTCCAATTATTTTCATTAGTCAATATATTATTCAATGATATTTCAGCTTCGTCAACTGTTCTTTCCCTGAAAACACAACCAGCACAACTATCCAAGTAGTCGTTGGAAGCATCGGTTAGTCCATTATAAAAGATATCAAGTATTTCATTTTTCTTAAGAGGATGATCAGGCAAAGCATTAAGTAACCGGAGAAGCCTCCCTCAAGCTTGTGGGAGACTCTCTTCTTTGATTTGCACATAATTATATATTTCCCGCAAGGCAACTTGTTTCTTATGAGCAGGGAAATATTTAGCAGAGAACTAATAAATCATATCCTGGGGACTACTCACACAACCAGGAGCAAGAGAATTGTACCAAGTCTTAGCATCACCCTTTAACGAGAATGGAAATATCCTAAGGATATATAAATAGCGAGACTTCTCATCATTAGTAAACAGGGTTGCTATATCATTCAACTTGGTAAGATGTGCCACAACAGTTTCAGATTCAAGGCCATAAAAAGGATCAGATTCAACTAAATTAATAATCTCAGGATCAACAGAGAATTCATAATCCTTATTAGTAACACAGATAGGTGAAGTAGCAAAAGCAGGATCGTGTTTCATTCTAGCATTAAGAGACTGCTGCTTCCATTTAGCTAATAATTTCTTAAGATCATTTCTATCATTGCAAGCAAAAATTTCCGTAGAAGCTTCTTCATTCATAACATAACCATTAGGAACAACAGGTAATACTAATCATTGGGGGAACCTTCATCATCACTATCATCAGTAATAGGATCTTCAGTAATTTCATTCCTCGTAACTCTAGCAAATTGTTCATCAAGAAATTCACCTAATAGCAAAGTAGTATCACACACAGAAGTAGTTTCATCATGCATAGAAGAAGTTGCATCATCAATAACATGCGACATATCAGAATTCATAGCAGTAGTAGGTTTAGGTGTCGCAAGCCTACTAATAACGGAAGGAGAATCTAGTGCAGAGCTAGATTGTAGTTCCTTACCTCCCCTCGTAGTTGAGGGTAAAATCTTGGTTTTAGCGTCTTTCAAGTTCTTCATAGTGATCAACAGATATAAATCCCAAGTGACTCAGAGAATAGAGCTATGCTCCCCGGTAGCGGCGCCAGAAATTAGTCTTGATAACCCACAAGTGGAGGGGATCGCAACAGCTTTCGAGGGTAAAGTCATCAACCCAAATTTATTGATTCGACACAAGGGGAGCCAAAGAATATTCTTGAGTATTAGCAGTTGAGTTGTAAAATTCAACCACACCTGGATAACTTAGTATCTGCAGCAAGGTGTTTAGTAGCAAAAGTGGTATGATAATAATGGTAACGGTAGCAAAAGTAAAGATAAATGTTTTGGGGTTTTTGTAGTAGTTGTAACAGTAGCAACGGAAAAGTAAATAAGCGAAGAACAATATGTGAAAAGCTCGTAGGCAATGGATCAGTGATGGATAATTATGCCGGATGCGATTCCTCATGTAATGTAGGCATGTATTCCGTAAATAGTCATACGTGCTTATGGAAAAGAACTTGCATGACATCTTTTGTCCTACCCTCTCGTTGCAGCGGGGTCCTTACGGAAACTAAGGGATATTAAGGCCTCCTTTTAATAGAGAACTAGAACAAAGCATTAGCATATAGTGAATACATGAACTCCTCAAACTACGGTCATCACCGAGAAGTATCCCGATTATTGTCACTTCGGGGTTGTCGGATCATAACACATAATATGTGACTATAGACTTGCAAGATAGGATCAAGAACACACATATATTCATGAAAACATAATAGGTTCAGATCTGAAATCATGGCACTCGGGACCTAGTGACAAGCATTAAGCATAGCAAAGTCATAGCAACATCAATCTCGGAACATAGTGGATACTAGGGAGCAAACCCTAACAAAACTAACTTGATTACATGGTAAATCTCATCCAACCCATCACCGTCCAGCAAGCCTACGATGGAATTACTCACACATGGCGGTGAGCATCATGAAATTGGTGTTTGAGGATGGTTGATGATGATGACGGCGACGAATCCCCCTCTCCGGAGCCCCGGACGGACTCCAGATCAGCCCTCCCGAGAGAGATTAGGGCTTGGCGGCGGCTCCGTGTCGTAAAACGCGATGAAACTTTCTCCCTGATTTTTTTTCTCCCCAAACATGAATATGTGGAGTTGTAGTTGACGTCGGTGGAGGTCCAGGGGGCCCACAAGATAGGAGGCCGCGCCCTAGGGGGGGCACCCCCTGTCTCGTGGACAGCCTGTGGGCCCCCTGGCATTGATTCTTTCGCCCAAAATTCTTATTAATTCCAAAAAGTGCCTCCGTCGATTTCCAGGACATTCCGAGAACTTTTCTTTTCTACACATAAAACAACATCATGGTAGTTCTGCTGAAAACAACGTCAGTCTGGGTTAGTTTCATTCAAATCATGCAAGTTAGAGTCCAAAACAAGGGCAAAAGTGTTTGGAAAATAGATACGTTGGAGACGTATCATACGACAGTAGCATTATAAGATGATCTCTCACTAAATTTCAAGGTATAAGTGTTCTCCCTGAGTATGCACCATTGCTACAGTTCGTCGTGCCGAGACACTACGTGGTGATCGGGTATGATAAGCTCTAGGTTCACATACAACGGGTGCAAGCCAGTTTTTCACACGCAGAATACTCGGGTTAAACTTGACGAGCCTAGCATATGTAGATATGGCCTCGGAACACTAAGACCGAAAGGTCGAAATGAATCATATAGTAGATATGATCAACATAGTGATGTTCACCATTGAAAACTACTCCATCTCACGTGATGATCGGACATGGTTTAGTTGATATGGATCACGTGATCACTTAGATGATTAGAGAGATGTCTATCTATGTGGGAGTTCTTAAGTAATATGATTAACTGAACTTTAATTTATCATGAACTTAGTATCTGATAGTATTTTGTATGTCTATGTTGTTGTAGATAAATGGCCCGTGCTGTTGTTCCATTGAATTCTAATGCGTTCCTGGAGAAAGCTCAGTTGAAAGATGATTGATACGTCCATTTTGCATCATGCTTTTATATCGATATTTATTGCATTATGGGTTGTTATTACACGTTATGTCACAATACTTATGGCTATTCTCTCTTATTTTACAAGGTTTAACATGAAGATGGAGAATGCCGGCAGCTGGGATTCTGGGCTAGAAAAGGAGCAAATATTGGAAACCTATTCTGCAAAGCTCCGAAATTCTTGAAACTCCACTAAAGTCATTTTTGGAATTAATAAGAATTATTTAGCGAAGGAAGTACCAGAGGGGGCCCACACCCGGGCCACTAGGGTGCGGGGCACGCCCACCCCTATTGGGTGCGCCCCCTGCCTCGTGGGCCCCCTAGTGGCCCTCCGGTGCCCATCTTCTGCTATATGAAGTCTTTTACCCTAGAAAAAATCATAAGCAAGCTTACGGGACGAAACTCTGCTGCCACGAGGCGGAACCTTGGCGGAACCAATCTAGGGCTCCGGCGGAGCTGTTCTGCCGGGGAAACTTCCCTCCGGGACGGGGAAATCATCACCATCGTCATCACCAATGATCCTCTCATCGGGAGGGAGTCAATCTCCGTTAACATCTTCACCAGCACCATCTCCTCTCAAACCCTAGTTCATCTCTTGTATCCAATCTTTGTACCCAAACCTCAGATTGGTACCTGTGGGTTGCTAGCCGTGTTGATTACTCCTTGTAGTTGATGCTAATTGGTTTATTTGGTGGAATATCATATGTTCAGATCCTTAATGCATATTAATACCCCTCTGATTATGAACATGAATATGCTTTGTGAGTAGTTACGTTTGTTCCTGAGGACAAGGGTGAAGTCTTGCTATAAGTAGTCATGTGAATTTGGTATTCGTTCGATATTTTGATGAGATGTATGTTGTCTCTCCTCTAGTGGTGTTATGTGAACATCGACTACATGACACTTTGCCATTATTTGGGCCTAGAGGAAGGCATCGGGAAGTAATAAGTAGATGATGGGTTGCTAGAGTTACAGAAGCTTAAACCCTAGTTTATGCGTTGCTTCGTAAGGGGCTGATTTGGATCCATATGTTTCATGCTATGGTTAGGTTTACCTTAATACTTCTTTTGTAGTTGCAGATGCTTGCAATAGGGGTTAATCATAAGTGGGATGCTTGTCCAAGAAAGGGCAGCACCCAAGCACCGGTCCACCCACATATCTAATTATCAAAGTAACGAACGCGAATCATATGAGCGTGATGAAAACTAGCTTGACGATAATTCCCATGTGTCCTCGGGAGCGCTTTTCTCATTATAAGAATTTGTCCAGGCTTGTCATTTGCTACAAAAAGGATTGGGCCACCTTGCTTCACCTTACTTTCATTGCTTGTTACCCGTTACAAATTATCTTATCACAAAACTATCTGTTACCTACAATTTCAGTGCTTGCAGAGAATACCTTGCTGAAAACCGCTTGTCATTTCCTTCTGCTCCTCGTTGGGTTCGACACTCTTACTTATCTAAACGTCTACGATAGATCCCCTATACTTGTGGGTCATTAATGATGGTAGCAATTACACGGACTGGGTCCGTAACTTGAGGATGCACCGATGGGTGCCAAACCCACAGCAGGAGCAACGCCAGATGTTATGAACACCTGTCAGAGCAAAGCTGATGACTACTCGATAGTTCAGTGTGCCATGATTTACGGCTTAGAACCGGGACTTCAACGACATTTTGAACGTCATGGAGCATATGAGATGTTCCAGGAGTTGAAGTTAATATTTCAAGCAAATGCCCGGATTGAGAGATATGAAGTCTCCAATAAGTTCTATAGCTGCAAAATGGAGGAGAATAGTTCTGTCAGTGGGCATATACTCAAAATGTCTGGGTACCACAATCACTTGACTCAGTTGGGAGTTAATCTTCCAGTTGATTGTGTCATTGATAGAGTTCTTCAATCACTGCCACCAAGCTACAAAAGATTCATGATGAACTATAATGTGCAAGGGATGGATAATACAATTCCCGAGCTCTTCGCAATGCTAAAGGCTGCGGAGGTAGAAATCAAGAAGGAGCATCAAGTGTTGACGGTCAACAAGACCACCAGTTTCAAGAAGAAGGGCAAGGGGAACTTCAAGAAGAACGGCAAGCAAGTTGCTACTCAAGTGAAGAAGCCCAATTCTGGACCTAAGCCTGAGACTGAGTGCTTATACTGCAAAGGGACTGGTCACTGGAAGCGGAACTGCCCCAAGTATTTGGCGGAGAAGAAGGATTGCAAAGTGAAAGGTATATTTGATATACATGTTATTGATGTGTACCTTACTAATGCTCGCAGTAGCGCCTGGGTATTTGATACTGGTTATGCTGCTAATATTTGCAACTCAAAACAGGGGCTACGGATTAAGCGAAGATTGGCTAAGGACGAGGTGACGATGCGCATGGGAAATGGTTCCAAAGTCAATGTGATCACCGTTCACACGCTACCTCTACATCTACCTTCGGGATTAGTTTTAGACCTGAATAATTGTTATTTGGTGCCAGTGTTAAGCATGAACATTATATCCTGATCTTGTTTGATGCAAGATAGTTATTCATTTAAATCAGAGAATAATGATTGTTCTACTTATATGAATAATATCTTTTATGGTCATGCACCCTTGATGAGTGGTCTATTTTTACTAAATCTTGATAGTAGTGATACACATATTCATAGTATTGAAGCCAAAAGATATAAGTTTAATAATGATAGTGCAACTTATTTGTGGCACTACCATTTAGGTCATATTGGTGTAAAGCGCATGAAGAAACTCCATACTGATGGGCTTTTTGAATCACTTGATGCTTGCGAACCATGCCTCATGGGCAAGATGACTAATACTCCGTTCTCCGGAACAATGGAGCGAGCAAATGACTTATTGGAAATAATAGATACTGATGTATGCGGTCCGATGAGTGTTGATGCTCGCGACGGGTATCGTTATTTTCTAACCTTCACAGATGATTTATGCAGATATGGGTATATCTACTTGATGAAACATAAGTCTAAAACATTTGAAAAGTTCAAAGAATTTTAGAGTGAAGTGAAATCCTCGTAACAAGAAAATAAAGTTTCTACAATCTGATCGTGGAGGAGAATATTTGATTACAAGTTTGGTCTTCATTTGAAACAATGCGGAATAGTTTCGCAACTCACGCCACCCAGAACACCACAGCGTAATGGTGTGTCCGAACGTCGTAATCGTACTTTATTAGATATGGTGCGATCTATGATGTCTCTTACTAATTTACCGCTATCGTTTTGGGGTTATGCTTTATAGACGACTACATTCACGTTAAATAGGGAACCATCTAAATCCGTTGAGATGACACCATATGAACCGTGGTTTGTCAAGAAACCCAAGTTGTCGTTTCTTAAATTTGGGGCTACGATGCTTATGTAAAAAGGCTTCAACCTGATAAACTCGAACCCAACTTGGAGAAATGTGTCTTCATAGGATACCAAAAGGAGACTGTTGGGTACACCTTCTATCACAGATCCAAAGGCAAGATATTCGTTGCTAAGAATGGATCCTTTCTAGAGGAGGAGTTCCTCTCAAAAGAAGTGAGTGGGAGGAAAGTAGAACTTGATGAGGTAACTGTACCTGCTCCCTTATTGGAAAGTAGTTCATCACAGAAATTAGTTCCAGTGATTCCTTCACCAATAAGTGAGGAAGCTAATGATGATGATCATGAAACTTCTGATCAAGTTACTACTGAACCTCGTAGGTCAACCAGAGTAAGATCCGCACCAGAGTGGTACGGTAATCCTGTTCTGGAGGTCATGTTACTTGACCATGACGAACCTATGAACTATGAGGAAGCGATGATGAGCCCAGATTCCGCAAAATGGCTTTACGCCATGAAATTTGAGATGGGGTCCATGTATGAGAACAAAGTGTGGACTTTGGTTGACTTGCCCGATGATCGGGAAGCCATAGAGAATAAATGGATCTTCAAGAAGAAGACTGACACTGACGGTAATATTACTGTCTACAAAGCTCAACTTGTTGCGAAAGGTTTTCGACAAGTTCAAGGAGTTGACTACGATGAGACCTTCTCACCCGTAGCGATGCTTAAGTCCGTCCGAATCATGTTAGCAGTTGCCACATTTTATGATTATGAAATTTGGCAAATGGATGTGGAAACTGCATTCTTTAATGGATATCTTAAAGAAGAGTTGTATATGATGCAACCAGAATGTTTTATCGATCCAAAAAGTGCTAACAAAGTGTGCAAGCTCCAGCGATCCATTTATGGACTGGTGCAAGCCTCTCGGAGTTGGAATATACGCTTTGATAGTGTGATCAAAGCATATGGTTTTATACAGACTTTTGGAGAAGCCTGTATTTACAAGAAAGTGAGTGGGAGTTCTGTAGCATTTCTGATATTATATGTAGATGACATATTGTTGATCGGAAATGATACTGAATTTCTGAATAGCATAGAAGGATACTTGAATAAGAATCTTTCAATGAAATACCTCGGTGAAGCTGCTTATATATTGGGCATCAAGATCTATAGAGATAGATCGAGACGCTTAATTGGACTTTCACAAAGCACATACCTTGATAAAGTTTTGAAGAAGTTCAAAATGGATCATGCAAAGAAAGGGTTCTTGCGTGTGTTACAATGTGTGAAGTTGAGTCAGACTCAATGCCCGACCACTGCAAAAGATAGAGAGAAAATGAAATTCATTCCCTATGCTTCAGCCATAGGTTCTTACATGTATGCAATGCTGTGTACCAGACCTGACGTGTGCCTTGCTATTAGTTTAGCAGGGAGGCACCAAAGTAATCCAGGAGTCGATCACAAGACATCTGTAGGACCTTGAAGTATGTCTAGTGGGGGGAGGTGATTGGACTACTTGACCAATAAAAACTTAACCTTTTCCCAATTTTAGAGTTTGGCAGATTTTAGCTACTTTAGGACAAGTCAAGCAATCATCACACAATTCAAGCAAGCATGCAAAGAGTATATAGGCAGCGGAAATTAAAGCATGCAACTTGCAAGAAAGTAAAGGGAAGGGTTTGGAGGATTCAAACGCAATTGGAGACACAGATGTTTTTGGCGTGGTTCCGATAGGTGGTGCTATCGTACATCCACGTTGATGGAGACTTCAACCCACGAAGGGTAACTGCTGCGCGAGTCCACGGAGGGCTCCACCCAAGAAGATTCCACGAAGAAGCAACCTTGTCTATCCCACCATGGCCGTCGCCCACGAAGGACTTGCCTCACTAGTGGTAGATCTTCACGAAGTAGGCGATCTCCTTGCCCTTACAAACTCCTTGGTTCAACTCCACCATCTTGTCGGAGGCTCCCAAGTGACACCTAGCCAATCTAGGAGACACCACTCTCCAAGAAGTAACTAATGGTGTGTTGGTGATGAACTCCTTGCTCTTGTGCTTCAAATGATAGTCTCCCCAACACTCAACTCTCTCTCAATGGGTTTGGATCTGGTGGAAAGAAGGTTTGAGTGGAAAGCAACTTGGGGAAGGCTAGAGATCAAGATTCATATGGTAGGAATGGAATATCTTGGCCTCAACACATGAGTAGGTGGTTCTCTCTCAGAAATGGTAAGTTGGAAGTGTAGGTTCGTTCTGATAGCTCTCTCCACAAATGAAGAGGAGGTGGAGGGGTATATATAGCCTCCACACAAAATCTAACCGTTACACACAATTTACCAAACTCGGTGGGACCGAATTGCTAAACTCGGTCGGACCAATTTAGTAAACCTAGTGACCGTTAGTGAATTTCGGTGGGACCGACATGCATCTCGGTGAGAAAGATTCGGTTAGGGTTAGGGCATAACGTAATCTCGGTAAGACCGATTACACAAACTCGGTGAGACCGATTTGGTAATAAGCTTTCCAGAGAGTTGGTCAGGTAAACTCGGTGGGACCGATTTGCTCTTTTCGGTGAGACCAAAATGTTACAAAAAGGAAACAAAGAGTTTACATTGCAATCTCGGTGGGACCGATCGCTCACTTCGGTTAGACCGAAACGTTACGAAGGAACACAGAGAGATTGCAACCCCATCTCGGTAAGACCGATTTGCTTAGGGTTTGTGGCAGTGGCTATGACTTTTGGAATTGGTGGCGCCGGATAGGAAGTTTCAGTGTGACCGATTTTGGCTTTGGGTTTAGGTCATATGTGGATGTGGGAAAGTAGTTGAGGGTTTTGGAGCATATCACTAAGCACATTGATGCAAGAGGCTCATTAAGCAACACCTCATCCCTCCTTGATAGTATTGGCTTTTCCTATAGACTCAATGTGATATTGGATCACTAAAATGTAAAATGAAGAGTCTTGAGCTTTTGAGCTTGAGCCAATCCTTTGTCCTTAGTATTTTGAGGGGTCCACTTTCATCATCCATGCCATGCCATTCATTGAGCTTTCCTGAAATAATAGTCTTGGAATAGCATTAGCTCAATGAGCTATATGTTGTTATTAATTACCAAAACCACCTGGGGATAGTTGCACTTTCAATATCCCCCTTTTTGGTAATTGATGACAACATATAGATCAAAGCTTCGACAAATGATAATAAGATTGAATAACATCGTCGCTTTGAGAAGTATGTGATAAGCAAGAGCTCCCCCTAAATTTGTGCATAGTTTAAGATTTGCTTTGGACTGCAAATGCACAATGAATTAGGCTCATGGGTTACTCTTCCATGTCACATACATCTTGGTGGAGCGCTCAAAATAATAAACAATGAATACATGCACTCATCACCATGCATAAGTGTAGCTGATGATCAAACAAATGATCATCAATGTCTCATAGGCATAGTATCTCAACCAAAAGCAAACAAAATTTGAAAAACCACCAAATAAAGCAAGAGAGAATAAAAGCAACACACTCTCTCTCGAAGCCTATGATCTATACATTTTTCTCCCCTTTTGGCAACAAGTTACCAAAAAGTTCATAGAAAATGCATAGTGCTAGATCGTCTCTCAGGCTTGATCTTCTGGTGGTGGTGTAGAGATGTCTCCTTGGACGAAGGCTTCAGTTGAAGTAGAGGGTGCTGGAGCTGGTTGCACTGGAACTGTTGGGGCAGTAGCTGGTGCTGAAGTTGTAGCTCTAATGTCTGTCACTGGCACTGCAACTGACCTCTGGGCTCTGGGCACTCTGGCAAACACATTGGTGGTTGTCTTGCCCTTCCTCTCCTGCATGTCATCCTGCAGCTGCTCTACAACTGACTGAATCTCAGTTACCTTGACATCTAGATCATAGAACTTTTGTTCCATGATTCTCTCCAGGCTCTCCTGGTTTTGAGTTAGGGTGGCCAACCCTTTCTCAATCCTCAGAGTTGATGCTATCAAGTAACCAAGCTGCTCTTGTTTGGTCTTCAAGAAATACTCAGATGCCTCCTCTTGAGTTGGCATCTTGGCAGCCTTCTCCTTCTTTGCCTTCTCCTTCTTCTCCTGAGCTTGGACAGATTGTGGATCATCTTCATTCATGACAACCTCATTGTCCTCAAAGTCTGGATAAATTGGAAAATGTTCCTTATCCAAATGATATTTCCCTATGCCCATCTTGGAGTCGATCAATTCTTGAATTTGAGGTGCATATCCACAGCTCCTCTTCTGATCTGCTGTAGTCCTTTTGATTGTCTCAATGATCAGGCTCATGACTTTGAACTTGTGGGGCACATCAAACACATGCAGCATGTTTATGGCATGTCCTCCGATCATGTTACGGTCACCTGACTTGGGCAACAAGGTGTGCCTCAGAATCCAATTGATGGTTGCCAATCTTGACAGCAGAAAGTGGACTGATCCAAATTTGTGAGTCTCAACAGCCTTGTCAGGAATCTCCTTGTACATGTGAGCCATTGAGTTGTGTCCCAACTTCTTCTTTGCATATATATATCCAGGTCATCCTCTTCTTCCTTGGGGGCATTGATCAAACTTGCCCATTCTTCAACAGTGGATTGGTACCTAGTACCTTCAGACATCCACACAATTCTACCATCTGGATAAAAGTGTGTTGTGGAGTAGAACTGCATGATAAGCTCATCATTCTAGTTGGTGAACTTCTGTCCAACAAAATCTGCTACTCCACAAGCAATAAAGCTCTCCTCCAATCCAGGGTAGTGCTGCTCATTCTCCCTGATGAATTTCCAGTCAACCCACCTCATATCACAGAAAATGGGCTTCTTGTCCAATAGAATGGCCTCATAAAAGTCCTGTTGTTCCTTTGTGTGGAACCTGTAGTCAACAGTAGTTCTTCTTCTTGAAGCATATGGGTCTTCCATCCTCCACAGCCTCAGCCCTGAATCCTTCCTGATTCTCATGTCCTCAGCCACAGGATAGGCATCACTGTGGTCTGGTATCTTGGGCTTGAGCTTTCTGAGGACTTGTCCTTCTTCATCTTCATCTTCTACAACATTTAGCACTGGGGCCTTGTTCTTTTCAGCAGCTAGAATACTCCTAGTATTCCTCCTTGGAGCTTGATTGGCCTTGGAGGCAGCTTTGGGTGCATCTTTGGGCTTGGATGTTGCAGCCCCTGACCTGATTGCATCTCCCATAAGCTTAGCTGCCTTAGGAGCTGGTGCAGCATCCTCTTCCTCTTCATCAGAATCCCTTCTCATTGAGGGCTTTCCAAGGACCTTGGCAGTTGTGGTTCTAGCTCTCTTCTTTTTCTTGTCCTGGTCACCATCATCCTCTGATTCAATTGTGAACTTCATGGTTGCATCAGTGGGGACTTTCTGAGGTTGTGATGGTGGCTCTTTCCTTGCAGGTGCCACTTTGGGTTGAGCTTGAGCTGGCACTTGAGTGGACTTCCTGGCCTTTGGCATTGGAGTTCTCTTGGCAGGAACTTTCTTCTTCAGGCCTGGCTTTGTGCTTTGTGCAGAGCCATACTCTTTCTTGAGCACCACTTTCTTGGAAGTGGCCTCATCCTCCTCAGCTTTGTAAACCTCATCCTCCGAGTCTGAGGTTCTCTTCCTCCTTTGCCTAGTTGCAGCCTTAGGCAAGTTGCTAGGAGTGCTTCTGCTCCCATCATCTGAAGTTGAGGGGCTAGTGCCCTCACTCAAGTCCATGTGCTCTTCAGACCTATTCTGGCTGTCACTCTAATCAGACATACTGCAAAAGCTGACTGCTGACCCTGTGAAGAGTTATAGATGAGATAGAAAAGATGAGCATCACAAAATGCAGAGATTTTTGCAAAAGAATGATTCAAAAGTTCAGTTTTAGTTTTCCACAGAAAGCATTTCGGATCAACCGATTTTCAAACTCGGTGATACCGAAGCAGTTTTGGAACCTAAACTGATGATCTCGGTTGGACCGAGTTTGAGTTCGGTGGCACCGAGACTGCTAGGGTTTCACAGAATCTTCAAATCAGTCGCACCGATTAGTAATTCTCGGTCAGACCGAGAGTCACTAGTGCAATGGCATACGCCAAATCGTTGAGACCGAGTTTTTTAACTCGGTGGGTCCGAGATGGTTTCGGCCGAAACCTAACCCTAAAAATTTGAATCGCATCGAAACTACGAACTATTTTGGTTGGATAGAAGAATCTCAATCGTGGCAAGAATCAATATGAAAACAATGTGCTAGGAATCAGACTTGGATAGCACAAAGATCAAGTCCATACCCTAACTTGGCGGTGGACTTGCTACGGCGGCAACGGCTGGGACAATTTCCGTTGACGGTGATGAAGACTAGCGACAGGAGGCTGCTGGCGGCGAGGAGACGATCCGGAGACCACGATGGCAGAGCGAGCTATTGCGCGGGCGAAGGGTTTCGGAGAAATTTCCAAACTTTTGCCCGTGGCTATATATAGCCCGACCCTGTCGGTGTGACCGAGTGGAACAACTTGGTGGCACCGAGATGCATAACCGTGTTCAGTTATAGCAACCAAAAAGTTCAAATTGGTTGCACCGAGATTGAAAACTCAGATCAACTTGGTGATCTCAGTAGGACCGAAATGGAAGAATCGGTCAGACCGAGAATCACAAAGAGGTTTTGGAAGTTTAAGTCTATGACGAATCGGGTACTCCGAGTGCTCCTCACACAGAGTGGTTCGAATCTGACTTGATCAAATTTTGTGACGTAGCATGAATAGAGTTTGAGATGAGAAAAGCATAGATAGCTAAAGAAGGTTCTTAGGCATTCTTGTCCATCCACTTGGCACAAAGAAAATAATCCAAACAATCAAAACAACAAGTGGATGTCCTTGAATGAGTAAAATATGCACCAACATGCTCACACAATAAGATAGCAAATGAAATATGTGGCAAAGCATGCACAACCAATTCTAGCATCTATCAAACAATTGGCGATGACTAGGTCATCTATATATGAGTATATTGATTTAGGAGTCAAATGAGAACATTTGATCATAGGTCATACTCATCGTTTAAGCTCAAGTGGGGTTACCACTTTTACATAATGCATTAATGTGTTCACACCATTAGAGTTGCTTTGACTCAATTCTTAGAGTTAAGCTCCCCCTAGATGTGAGATCCCCCCTTAGAGGGATGAACTAACCTTGGGTTTTGTCGATGATGACTTCATGTAGGCGTTGAAGATGTAGATGCTCAAAGTTGATGTAGATCATTTGGAGCAATCCTTTGGAGTGAGTTGCACTTTCAACTTACCTACATGGATTAGTCCCACAAGGAACAAACAAGAATATCCATAGACATAGAGTGATGCACACACAAGATGATGTCCATGAAATCATTAGGTTACCTTGTCCCTTGTCTTACCAACATGAGGGTTTGTGACTCCTTGAACTAGTGCAAGATGTGGAAGTTGATTGCACTTGTTCTTGCCAAAATGATATGAGTGAAAAATGTTGGCGGAGTCACCCTCAAGAACTCTCTAGTTCTTCTTCTTCGGGATCGACATCATCTTGATGGGAATCCTTGGAGTTGTAGTTGTACTTGATGAAGTAGAACTTGACGTAGTCTTGGGGACCCACTTGAACGAGGCTCTGGGTGCTTCTTCAAATGCATCAATCTCTTCTTGAAGCTTGTCCTTGCCTTTGTTCTTGTGGTCTTGTGGTGGCATCTTGAGCTTGTGTTCCCTTGAAGGAAGTAGGATCATACTTCTCTTGTTGAGGAACAAACTTCGTCTTGGGGTATTGATCTTATTCCCACTCAACTCCATTGGCATTGAACTTTCGTTCAAAACCAACACCTTGATTCTTCCGGTGCCTTCCTTGCTTGCGTACAATTTCCTCGAATTGCTTACTCCCGGCAAGGCTCTTGTAAACACCTTTCTCTATAATTCCCTTCAATAAGTTATTTTCTTGCTCAAGTGTAACTTGGCTAAGAGAATCATTACTGGAATCAAGAGAACTACTAGAAGCAACAATATTGGATTTGACATTATTATTGTTACTACTAGAGGAAGTATCTTTCTTGTACTTGTTACTAGACTTGACTTGAGGCATGTAAGTAGATAAGAGTAAACGCTTGGCAATGTAAGAAGAACTTTTCTTGCGAAGATCATCATTGATTGCTTTTAAGAACTCATGCTCTTGCTCCAGATTGAGCTTTTCAAAGCGTAACTTCTCATGAGCCCTTAAAAGTTCTCGATGATCTTCGTAGATACTTTCATGAGCTAACTTAAGAGAGTTTAATTCTTTAGTTAGAAGCTCAATCTTCTCCTTTTCATTGTCATTCGTTTTAGCATGGTTAGCATGATTAATTGACGTTTCATCATAGTATTCATCACTAGAGTTGTCAACAAGTAAATCATCATCCACAAGAAAGTCATCTTCATCACTATTGAAATCAACATACTCGGGATGTGTTACCTTTGGACCTTTAGCCATGAAGCATCTTCCAACACCTTCATTTTGAGTATATTCGGAGTCGGAGTGATAGCTTCTCTCGGAGTGATTGTCGGAGTCGGAGCCGGATACCCATTCACCAACGTGAGCTTGATGTCTTCATTTTGTGTAGCTCCTTGATGACTTGTCCTTCCTTTCCGAATCCTTGCTTCTCCGTGAGGGTCTTCGTTCATAACGATCATCTCTACTCCTCCTTTCTCTTGGTGTTGATTCTTCTCTTTTGCTCCTTCTTCTTGGAGAATCTTCTCTTCTTTTGTAGGGTGTCATACACTCATTGGAGTAGCGTCCGAGTCTCTCACAATTGTAGCAATTGCGCTCTCGACTAGAAGATCTCTTGTCATTGTAAGACCTTGATTTGGAGATTCTTTCTTTGCTCCTACTCTTGTAGAATTTGTTGAAGTTCTTCACCATTAAGCTCAATTCTTCATTGAAGGTTGGTTTCTCACTTGATGATGTGGGGGCTTCACTTGAGGCTTTGTAAGCACCACTTGACTTGCTGTGAAGTTCCTCCTTATCCTTGAGTGACATCTCATGAGCAACAATCCTTCCAATGACTTCTGTTGGCTTGAGATCTTTGTAGTTTGGCATCATTTGAATCAATGTGCACACGGTATCATACTCTCCATCCAATGCTCTTAAGATCTTTTTGATGATGAATTTGTCGGTCATCTCTTCACTCCCTAAGCCGGCAATCTCATTTGTGATAAGAGCAAGCCTAGAGTACATTTCAGCGACACCTTCACCATCCTTCATTTTGAACTTGTCAAGCTGACTTTGGATCACATCCAACTTGGATACCTTGACGGACTCGGTACCTTCGTGCATATCAATCAAAGTATCCCAAATTTCCTTTGCATTCTCAAGACGGCTGATTTTGTTGAATTCTTCGGGGCACAATCCGTTGAAAATGATATCACAAGCTTGAGCGTTGTATTGCAGCATCTTCAATTCTTCCGCATTAGCTTCACGGTTCGGTTCTCTCCCATCGAAAAATTAACCTTGCAAGCCAATACAAATAATTGCCCAAACGGCGGGGTTATGTCCAAGAATATGCATTTTCATCTTATGCTTCCAACTAGCAAAATTAGTACCATCAAAGTAAGGACCTCTACGGTGATAATTTCCCTCGCTAGATGCCATAGTCTCCTAGGTTGTGAAACCAAGCCTATGACCACCAAAAGCTATGGAAATAAAAGCAAATGGAGACCAAGGCTCTGATACCACTTGTAGGACCTTGAAGTATTTCTAGGGGGGTGATTAGACTACTCGACCAATAAAAACTTAACCTTTTCCCAATTTTAGAGTTTGGCAGATTTTAGCTACTTTAGGACAAGTCAAGCAATCATCACACAATTCAAGCAAGCATGCAAAGAGTATATAGGCAGCGGAAATTAAAGCATGCAACTTGCAAGAAAGTAAAGGGAAGGGTTTGGAGGATTCAAACGCAATTGGAGACACGGATGTTTTTGGCGTGGTTCCGATAGGTGGTGCTATCGTACATCCACGTTGATGGAGACTTCAACCCATGAAGGGTAACGGCTGTGCGAGTCCACAGAGGGCTCCACCCAAGAAGGGTCCACGAAGAAGCAACCTTGTCTATCCCACCATGGCCGTCGCCCATGAAGGACTTTCCTCACTAGTGGTAGATCTTCACGAAGTAGGCGATCTCCTTGCCCTTACAAACTCCTTGGTTCAACTCCACAATCTTGTCGGAGGCTCCCAAGTGACACCTAGCCAATCTAGGAGACACCACTCTCCAAGAAGTAACAAATGGTGTGTTGGTGATGAACTCCTTTCTGTTGTGCTTCAAATGATAGTCTCCCCAACACTCAACTCTCTCTCAATGGGTTTGGATCTGGTGGAAAGAAGATTTGAGTGGAAAGCAACTTGGGGAAGTGTCGTGGGGCTGTGGAGCACGAGCACCTATGGGGCAGGGAGCCCCTTCTGGTCTGGCAGGGAGCTGAGGGGCGCACGAAGAGTAGATCGAGGTCGGGCGCGCGGGGGAAACGGGATTTTTACCCAGCTTCGGAGCTCTCCGGAGAGATAAAACTCCTACTGCTGATTTGTGTTTGTATTTGTTCTTGCTTGAAAGCGTGGGTATGCTGTGGTCTCAAGTGAGTCGAACTGACCGAACCCAAACGAGCCAAACCTCTTCTACGTGCGCATGGGCCTCCCTTTTATAGTCCAAAGGGGGTCACCGACAGGTGGCAACGTAGGAAGAGGGGTAGAAAGGTAAAAATGCAGGTTGGTACAACTGCTATCGACAGTGCCCCCTACCTAACTCTGACGGCAGGGGACAAGAGCATTTAATGCCCGTCTGGTCGCCCCAACAGTGCAGGAAACGACCGTTAGGGGCGCCACCGATCGCCACGATGGCCTCCTAGTCACCTTCGCTCGCCACCTCGCACCGCTAGGCTGCACAGCCACACGCCACGTGCACCAGGAATGATCCTATGGCGACACGTCGTCGGGTGAGCTGGAGCGTGGGGGCAAAGTGGTGGCTTCGCCGCGGCAAGTGCCTTGCCGCGGTATCTGTCTTGTCGCACCCGCAAGCTTGCCGCTTGCCGGGTCTTGCCGGGGCGCGCGGTGCGTCGCGGCAGGTCTTCTGAAGTGCTTTGGTCGTCCTTCCCGGCAAGCTCCTCTTGCCGGGGTCTTGTCCTTCCCGGCAAGCTTCTCTTGCCGGGGCTTCGTCCTTCCCGGCAAGCTTCTCTTGCCAGGGCCTTGACTTCACAACTAATACTTTGTTCTTGAATGGCAGTGAATGGGAGTGACGGAGGGTCTTGGCGGGCGTCCGGCAAGCCTTGCCGTGGGGTGCTGCAACCGCCCGTGCCCAAGTTCGGGGTACTAAGGTACCCCTACTTTAGTACACCGACAGGAGCCCCCGGGCCTGGGCCATACACGGTGCCGAGCACTGTTGGGCCAGGCCCAAAACAGGGCACGGGCACGCGCGGCCTGGGTCCAAACTAGATCCGCTCCGAATCCACCGCACCCTTCCATAACGGCACGCGTCAATCGCGGCGTCGTGGGAGAGGTCATGGGCAATGTGGGTGGCGTGCGTGATTTTCGAGGCGTCCACCTCCTGCGATCACGGGGCGGGGTGAGGTCACCTCACCCGTCGCCTCCGCTCTGCATCTTCGCCACGCGGCTCCCATGCGCCTGGGGTCACGGACGGTCGGAGTGGGAAGCTGGGCCATTGCGATTCCCGTGCCTTGATTGGCTGAGCGGGGCGGCCGAGCCCCCACCTCGCTCCTTTAAGAAGGGCGAGAGGGGAGCGCAGAAGCCCGCACTCTCCCATCTCCTTCTCTTCCTTCAGCTTCTGCTCCCCCTTTCTCACATTCGCCATGGAGAAGGGGAACCTTGGTTCTTCATCGGTGGCGGCGAGGGTCGCCACCAGACAGCGCGCCTCTCCCTATCCCGCGCCTGTGGTGGCGGAGCCAGCCACAAGGGGAAGGGGGAGGGGGCGAGGTCGTGGACGAGGTCGAGGATGCGGTCAGAGCGCTCGGGGAAGAGGCGGACGGGGCGGCGTGCCATCTCCGCCTCCGCCGACAGCTCCTCTTCTCACGGCGGTCCATACCGGGGACGACCCTTGCGAGTTCTTCGTCAGGCTGCACCGGGCGCCTCGTCGTCGCCTCCGTCTTCCAGCTCCGTTTGCGAGCATAATGGAGGCGGACCCGCCCGAGACGCTGAGATTGCACATGAGGGGCTGTGGAATCAACGGCACGCAAGTCCACGTTGTATTCCCAGCCCCTGATGTGATGTATCTTGACCGTGGGTGGAAGACGTTCGCTAGCATCCACAGCTTGACAGCGGGGTTTACCCTCCATTTTAAGTTAATGGAGGGCGACCTTCTCTCCGTCAAGGTCTTCGGGGACTCCGGCATTCGAGCGAGGTGCTGCGTGGACAGCTCCTCCGACAGCGAAGATTCCTCCTCGAGCGAGAGTGACGAGGAGGAGAGCGACAGCGACGACGAGGGTAGCGGCGGCGGGATGACGGGTCCGACTAGGTGTCGGGCGCCGCTTCGTGTGCCACCGGCGACCCCATCATCCGTGTCGCCGGCGCCTTGAACTCCCCGGGGTCGTCTCCTTGGGCGGCTGGCGTAGGGAGGCTGCGAAAGAGGAAGAGGGTTGGCGGCAAGGCCGTCAAGTCGGAGTACGAGGGCGTAGCGCCCTCGACAGCGTGCTGACGTCCTGCCGCCCCGTCTCCGAGCTCTTCTTCCGGCGCCGCCATGACCATCCAGCCTCCGGAGGTTCCCGGGATGTTCTTTTGGTGTCTTCAGGCACCCGTAGCTCGCCGAGGCGCCCCTTTTGCCCTCTTTGCCTCCTTAACCTACCTCCTGAAAAGAGGGACAGGAGAAGGGATTACGGGCACCTTATCTTTTCAATTTGTAAGCCTTCGGGCCTTAGCTAAAACTTGTAATCCTCTCTTTCATGTTTTTCATCCTCTATGGACTTGTACTAGAATGGGATGTTTTTTTAATGAAAAGGGGAATGCTTGCCGGGTTATATCCTTTACTTGATTCTATGCCTTGTATGTTCTTACCCTGCGCTCTGAGGGAACACTTGCCGGCGCAAGCACACTTGCTGAGTGCGGAACATCAGCAGCCCGCTGGCGGTGCTGCCTCCGGCAAGAAACCTTGTCGGGGCTAGTTGCAGCGCACTTGTATTGTTGAGCGGACTCGAAAACAAATCAAGGGCACAACTTAGCCGCGAGTCGATTCCTCCGCGCACAGGTTTCCCATACAAGGCATGCTCGTTCAAGGACGCGGCTTCGCATTCCCCAGTCCATAAGAGGATGCATGATGAGGGATGAAAAACTTATCTGATATCGCAGCCCCCGGCAACTCTGGCTTATCAGGGATGAATCTTGGTATTCGCAGCCCCCAGCAACACTGACTTGCCGGGACCCAGGTGCCGGCGCCCCTTTCTTTGTTCTTGCCGCTGCTAGATGCGTCATAGGAACAATCTCTTAGAGCGCGACAAGTTATTTACTGTAATACATATCCTTATCCTGGGCACTGCTTGTTACGTTATCTCCTTTACTTGATTCCATCCCTTGTATGTTTTTACCCCACGCTTTGAGGGAACTTGCCGGCGCAAGCACACTTGCTGAGTGCGGAACATCAGCAGCCCGCTGGTGGTGCTGCCTCCGGCAAGAAACCTTGTCGGGGCTAGTTGCAGCGCACTTGTATTGTTGAGCGGACTCGAAAACAAATCAAGGGCGCAACTTAGCCGCGAGTCGATTCCTCCGCGCACAGGTTTTCCATACAAGGCACGGTCGTTCAAGGAGTATAACGCGGCTTCGCATTCCCCAGCCCATAAGAGGATGCATGATGGGGGACAAAAAGACTTATCTGACATTGCAGCCCCCGGCGACCCTGGCTTGTCGGGGATGAATCTTGGTATTCGCAGCCCCCAGCAACACTGACTTGCCGGGACCCAGGTGCCGGCGCCCCTTTCTTTGTTCTTGCCACTGCTAGATGCGTCATAGGAACAATCTCTTAGAGCGCGGCAAGTTATTTACTGTAATACATATCCTTATCCTGGGCACTGCTTGTTACGTTATCTCCTTTACTTGATTCCATCCCTTGTATGTTTTTACCCCACGCTTTGAGGGAACTTGCCGGCGCAAGCACACTTGCTGAGTGCGGAACATCAGCAGCTCGCTGGTGGTGCTGCCTCCGGCAAGAAACCTTGTCGGGGCTAGTTGCAGCGCACTTGTATTGTTGAGCGGACTCGAAAACAAATCAAGGGCGCAACTTAGCCGCGAGTCGATTCCTCCGCGCACAGGTTTTCCATACAAGGCACGGTCGTTCAAGGAGTATAACACGGCTTCGCATTCCCCAGCCCACAAGAGGATGCATGATGGGGGACAAAAAGACTTATCTGACATTGCAGCCCCCGGCGACCCTGGCTTGTCGGGGATGAATCTTGGTATTCGCAGCCCCCAGCAACACTGACTTGCCGGGACCCAGGTGCCGGTGCGCCCTTCTGCTCCTTCCTTGTCGTTTTCTGTCATCTGTGTCCCGGCAAGGCTGCGCTTCTTTGAACGACGCCAATTGTTATGTTATCTCCTTTACTTGATTCCATCCCTTGTATGTTTTTACCCTACGCTTTTAGGGAACTTGCCGGCGCAAGCACACTTGCTGAGTGCGGAACATCAGCAGTCCGCTGGCGATGTTGCCTCCGGCAAGAAACCTTGTCGGGGCTAGTTGCAGCTCACTTGGGTTGTTGAGCGGACTCGAAAACAAATCAAGGACGCAACCTAGCCACGAGTCGGCTCCTCCGCGCATAGGTTTTCATACAAGGCACGGTCGTTCAAGGAATATAACATAGGAATTTAAAAGCGACTGTGCTCTACTTGCCGGTGGAGCTCGATGGCACGCCCTCGACGGCAGTGCTGCACTCCGGAGAGGTGCGCTTGCCGGAGTGGGCACCAGAGCTATTCTTGCCGGACTTGGTCTTTGGTGAAGCTGTCTTTGCCTTCTTGCACTTGCCGGTGGAGCTCGATGGTGCGTCCTCGACGGTAGCGCAGCACTCCGAAGAGGTGCGCTTGCCGGAGTGGGCATCAGAGCTACTCTTGCCGGACTTGATCTTCTTCTTTCCCCGGGGAGCTTCAGCGACAAGTGGGTTGCGCTCCGCTGCGGCTGCTGCTTCCCGGTAGATCTTGTCGGTACAGATAAGTGCATCCTTCTTGTCTCCTTGGACAGAAATGACACTTATCGGACCAGGCATCTTGAGCACATTGTAGGCATAGTGAGAGGTTGCCATGAACTTGGCAAGCGCTGGACGGACTGACGTTGCGCTTCTCTCCGACGCTCGATGCGAGTGCGAGTGTCCTCGTGTCGTCGTTCTTGGATAACTTGGCGTTGATCGCGAGGAGTTCGCGGGTCCGACGATGCAGTGGAGTCGGCGTCGGGGTTGGCCTGGCGAGTCGGCGAGCTTGGCCTTCGGGGCGGGGAGTGCATGGTAGTGGCACCCCCAGCAGTCTTGTCGGTGTCGGCTCGCGTCTGGGCGTCTTGCCGGGGCTTCGATGCGCTCGGTTGCCGGGGCTTGTCGCCGTTGGCGAAGCCGATGAGGCTATAAATGGCCATCCTCCAGTCGTCAATCTTGTGTGGCTCCGGAGGGTAGTCTAGAAGCAGCTGGGCTCGGGCCAGCGCTTCCTCTGGAGTCTTGGGTGATGGTGGCGACGAGCGGCGCGAGGAACGGGATGTGCTCGGGCTCCCAACTGGATTGGATGGAGTGGCACCCCGTCCGAGTGACCGCACCTCACTCGCGCCAGCATGCTGGCGTGCACGCTGGTCTTGAACGTCCCGCGACCCACCAGCTTGGCCTTGCTCCAACGCGAGCACGGTGCTAGGAGCACCGTGGCGTTGTCGACCCTGCACTTCCTGGGAAGGGCGTGGTGTATGTACGGTTGCCGAAGCTTGCGGGGCCTTGTCTTTGGACCTGGTGACGATGTGAGCCCCACCGTAGGCGCCCGCCCCTCCGCCGGCGTCTACCCCACCGCCCGTTTGCTCCTGCGGCGGTGGTGGAATTGACGTGGACGGAGCGGCCACCTCCGAAGGCTTCTTCTTCGGTGGCATGTCGATGAAGATGTTGATGTAGCGCGCGCGGAGACCGGATCAGGTTCGCACGACCTCGACGCCCCCTACCCGGCGCGCCAAATATGTCGTGGGGCTGTGGAGCACGAGCACCTATGGGGCAGGGAGCCCCTTCTGGTCCGGCAGGGAGCGGAGGGGCGCACGAAGAGCAGATCGAGGTCGGGCGCGCGGGGGAAACGGGATTTTTACCCAGCTTCGGAGCTCTCCGGAGAGATAAAACTCCTACTGCTGCTTTGTGTTTGTATTTGTTCTTGCTTGAAAGCATGGGTATGCTGTGGTCTCGAGTGAGTCGAACTGACCGAACCCAAACGAGCCGAACCTCTTCTACGTGCGCATGGGCCTCCCTTTTATAGTCCAAAGGGGGTCACCGACAGGTGGCAACGTAGGAAGAGGGGTAGAAAGGTAAAAACGCAGGTTGGTACAACTACTATCTACAGTGCCCCCTACCTAACTCTGATGGCAGGGGACAAGAGCATTTAATGCTCGTCTGGTCGCCCCAACAGTGCAGGAAACGACCGTTAGGGGCGCCACCGATCGCCACGATGGCCTCCTAGTCACCTTCGCTCGCCACCTTGCACCGCTAGGCTGCACAGCCACACGCCACGTGCACCAGGAATGATCCTGTGGCGACACGTCGTCGGGTGAGCTGGAGCGTGGGGGCAAAGTGGTGGCTTCGCCGCGGCAAGTGCCTTGCCGCGGTATCTGTCTTGTTGCACCCGCAAGCTTGCCGCTTGCCGGGTCTTGCCGGGGCGCGCGGTGCGTCGCGGCAGGTCTTCTGAAGTGCTTTGGTCGTCCTTCCCAGCAAGCTCCTCTTGCCGGGGTCTTGTCCTTCCCGGCAAGCTTCTCTTGCCGGGGCCTTGACTTCAGAACTAATACTTTGTTCTTGAATGGCAGTGAATGGGAGTGACGGAGGGTCTTGGCGGGCGTCCGACAAGCCTTGCCGTGGGGTGCTGCAACCGCCCGTGCCCAAGTTCGGGGTACTAAGGTACCCCTACTTTAGTACACCGACAGGAAGGCTAGAGATCAAGATTCATATGGTAGGAATGGAATATCTTGGCCTCAACACATGAGTAGGTGGTTCTCTCTCAGAAATGGTAAGTTGGAAGTGTAGGTTCGTTCTGATAGCTCTCTCCACGAATGAAGAGGAGGTGGAGGGGTATATATAGCCTCCACACAAAATCTAACCGTTACACACAATTTACCAAACTCGGTGGGACCGAATTGCTAAACTCGGTCGGACCGATTTAGTAAACCTAGTCACCGTTAGTGAATTTCGATGGGACCGACATGCATCTCGGTGAGACCGATTCGGTTAGGGTTAGGGCATAACGTAATCTCGGTAAGACCGATTACACAAACTCGGTGAGACCGATTTGGTAATAAGCTTTCTAGAGAGTTGGTCAGGTAAACTCGGTGGGACAAATTTGCTCTTTTCGGTGAGACCGAAATGTTACAAAAAGGAAACAGAGAGTTTACATTGCAATCTCGGTGGGACTGATCGCTCACTTCGGTTAGACCAAAACGTTACGAAGGGAAACAGAGAGATTGCAACCCCATCTCGGTAAGACCGAGATCCCTATCGGTAAGACCGATTTGCTTAGGGTTTGTGGCAGTGGCTATGACTTTTGGAATCGGTGGCGCCGGATAGGAAGTTTCGGTGCGACCGATTTTGGCTTTGGGTTTAGGTCATATGTGGATGTGGGAAAGTAGTTGAGGGTTTTGGAGCATATCACTAAGCACATTGAAGCAAAAGGCTCATTAAGCAACACCTCATCCCTCCTTGATAGTATTGGCTTTTCCTATAGACTCAATGTGATATTGGATCACTAAAATGTAAAATGAAGAGTCTTGAGCTTTTGAGCTTGAGCCAATCCTTTGTCCTTAGTATTTTGAGGGGTCCACTTTTATCATCCATGCCATGCCATTCATTGAGCTTTCCTGAAATAATAGTCTTGGAATAGCATTAGCTCAATGAGCTATATGTTGTTATTAATTACCAAAACCACCTAGGGATAGTTGCACTTTCAACATCGGTCAAGAACATCTTGAAATACCTGAAAAGGACTAAGGATATGTTTCTCATTTATGGAGGTGACAAAGAGCTCGTCGTAAATAGTCACGTCAATGCAAGCTTTGGCACTGATCCAGATGACTCTAAGTCACAAACCGGATACGTATTTTTATTGAATGGTGGAGCTGTCAGTTGGTGCAGTTCCAAGTAGAGCATCGTGGCGGGATCTACGTGTGAAGCAGAGTACATAGCTGCTTCGAAAGCAGCAAATGAAGGAGTCCAGATGAAAGACTTCATATCCGATCTAGGTGTCATACCTAGTGCATCGGGTCCAATGAAAATCTTTTGTGACAATACAGGTGCAATTGCCTTGGCAAAGGAATCCAGATTTCACAAGAGAACCAAGCACATCAAGAGACGCTTCAGTTCCATCTGCGACCAAGTCAAGGAGGGAGATAGAGAGATTTGCAAGATACATACGGATCTGAATGTTGCTGAACCGTTGACTAAGCCTCTCTCAGGAGCAAAACATGATTAGCACCAAGACTCCATGGGTGTTAGAATCATTACTATGCAATCTAGATTATTGACTCTAGTGCAAGTGGGAAACTGAAGGAAATATGCTCTAGAGGCAATAATAAAGTTTTTATTTATACTTCCTTAATCATGATAAATGTTTATTATTCATGCTAGAATTGTATTAACCGGAAACTTAGTACATGTGTGAATACATAGACAAACAGAGTGTCACTAGTATGCCTCTACTTGACTAGCTCGTTAATCAAAGATGGTTAAGTTTCCGTTAGCTTAGCACTATGATCGTTTAGTTTATTGCTATTGCTTTCTTCATAACTTATACATGTTCCTATGACTATGAGATTATGCAACTCCCGAATACCGGAGGAGCACTTAGTTTGCTATCATATGTCACAACGTAACTGGGTGATTATAAAGATGCTCTACAAGTGTCTCCGATGGTGTTTGTTGAGTTGTCATAGATCGAGATTAGGATTTGTAACTCCGATTGTCGGAGAGGTATCTCTGGGCCCTCTCGGTAATGCACATCACTATAAGCCTTGCAAGCAAAGTGACTAATGAGTTAGTTACGGGATGATGCATTACGAAATGAGTAAAGAGACTCTCCGTTAACGAGATTCAACTAGGTATGATGATATCGTTGATCGAATCTCGGGCAAGTAACATACCGATGACAAAGGGAACAACCTATGTTGTTATGCGGTTTGACTGATAAGGATCTTCTTAGAATATGTAGGAACCAATATGAGCATCCAGGTTCCACTATTGGTTATTGACCGGCGATGAGTCTCGGTCATGTCTACATAGTTCTCGAATCCGTAGGGTCCGCACGCTTAACATTCGATGACGATCGGTATTATGACTTTATGTGTTTTGATCTGCTGAAGGTAGTTCAGACTCCCAGATGAGATCACGGACATGACGAGGAGTCTCGAAATGGTCGAGACATGAAGATTTATATATTGGAAGGTTATGTTTGGAGACCGGAATGGTTTCGTATGAGTTCGGGCATATATCGGAGTACCGGGGGGTTACCGGAACCCCCGGGGAGTTAATGGGCCTTAATGGGCCATGGTGTGAGAGAGGAGGAGGCGGCCAAGTGGGAGCGCGCGCCCCCAAGCCCAATCCGAATTGGGAGGGGGCCCGGTCCCCCTTTCCTTCTCTCCTTCTCCCTCTTCCTTCTTCTCCTACTCCAACTAGGGAAGGGGGGAAACCTACTCCTACTAGGAGTAGGAATCCCCCTTGGGGCGTGCCATAGAGAGGGCTGGCCCTCCCCTCCTCCACTCCTTTATATACGGGGGAGGGGGCACTACATAGACACACAAGTTGATCTTAGTCGTGTGCGGTGCCCCCCTCCACATATTTCCACCTCGGTCATATCATTGTAGAGCTTAGGCGAAGCCCTGCATCGGTAACTTCATCATCACCGTCAACACACCGTCGTGCTGACGAAATTCTCCCTCAACCTCAGCTGGATCTAGAAGTTCGAGGGACATCACCGAGCTGAACGTGTGCAGATTGCGGAGGTGCCATGCGTTAGGTACTTGATCGGTTGGATCGCGAAGACGTTCGACTACATCAACCGCGTTACTTAACGCTTCCGCTTTCGGTCTATGAGGGTATGTGGACACACTCTCCCCGCTCGTTGCTATGCATCTCCTAGATAGATGTTGCGTGATCGTAGGAATTTTTTTGAAATACTGCATTCCCCAACAGTAACTTCTTGATCTTCCTCCATGGCATCTATCCTTTTCAAGTCGGCCTCCATCTCTTCCTCAGTTGATGGCCCAAAGTGATCGGCATCGCTGTCTGCTTTTGGCCACGGTGTCGGGTGAGATATGATGACCCACAAGTATTGGGGATCTATCATAGTCCTTTCAATAAGTAAGAGTGTCGAACCCAACGAGGAGCAGAAGGAAATGACAAGCGGTTTTCAGTAAGGTATTCTCTGCAAGCACTGAAATTATCGGTAACAGATAGTTTTGTGATAAGGTAATTTGTAACGGGTAACAAGTAATGAAAGTAAATAAAGTGCAGCAAGATGGCCCAATCCTTTTTGTAGCAAAGGACAAGCCTGGACAAACTCATATATGAAAGAAAATGCTCCTGAGGACACATGGGAATTATCGTCAAGCTAGTTTTCATCACGCTCATATGATCCACATTCGTTACTTTGATAATTTGGAATGTGGGTGGACCGGTGCTTGGGTGCTGCCCTTCCTTGGACAAGCATCCCACTTATGATTAACCCCTATTGCAAGCATCCACAACAACAAAAGAAGTATTAAGGTAAACCTAACCATAGCATGAAACATATGGATCCAAATCAGCCCCTAACGAAGCAACTCATAAACTAGGGTTTAAGCTTCTGTCAATGTAGCAACCCATCATCTACTTATTACTTCCCAATGCCTTCCTCCAGGCCCAAACAATGGTGAAGTGTCATGTAGTCGACGTTCACATAACACCACTAGAGGAAAGACAACATACATCTCATCAAAATATTGAACGAATACCAAATTCACATGACTACTTATAGCAGGACTTCTCCCATGACCTCAGGAACAAACATAACTACTCACAAATCATATTCATGTTCATATTCAGAGGGGTATTAATATGCATAAAGGATCTGAACATATGATCTTCCACCAAATAAACCAACTAGCATCAACTACAAGGAGTAATCAACACTACTAGCAACCCACAGGTACCAATCTAAGGCTTTGGTACAAAGATTGGATACAAGAGATGAACTAGGGTTTTAGAGGAGATGGTGCTGGTGAAGATATTGAAGGAGATTGACCCCCTCCCGATGAGAGGATCGATGGTGATGACGATGGTGATGATTTCCCCCTCCCAAAGGGATGTTTCCCCGGCAGAACAGCTCCGCCAGAGCCCTAGATTGGTTCCGCCAAGGTTCCGACTCGCGGCGACGATGTTTCGTCCCGTAAGCTTGCTTGTTTATTTTTCTAAGGTAAAAGACTTCATATAGCAGAAGATGGACACCAGAGGCCTGCCAGGGGGCCCACGAGGCAGGGGCGCGCCCAGGGGGTAGCGTGCTCCCACACCCTCGCGGCCAGGGTGTGGGCCCCCTCTGGTGGATACTTTCTCTAGTAATTTTTATATATTCCAAAACGTGCCTTTGTGAAGTTTCAGGACTTTTGGAGTTGTGCAGAACAGGTCTCTAATATTTGCTCCTTTTCCAGCCCAGAATTCCAGCTACCGGCATTCTCCCTCTTCATGTAAACCTTGTAAAATAAGAGGGAATAGGCATAAGTATTGTGACATAATGTATAATGACAGCCCATAATGCAATAAATACTGATATAAAAGCATGATGTAAAATGGACGTATCAACCCCACCAAGCTTAGACCTCGCTCGTCCTCAAGCGAAAGCCGATAACGAAAAATATGTCCACATGTTTAGAGATAGAGGTGTCGATAAAATAAAATACGGACATGAGGGCATCATGATCATTCTTATAGCAGCAATATATATATATATATATATATATATATATATATATATATATATATATATAGCGCTATTCGTCACCCTGGGTGAGGAATAGTTATTCTTCACCCCCCCTCTATTTTAACATCAATGCACCGTAATTTTACGTTCCTTAAATTTTGTCTTATTCCAGACATAAAAAAAGAACGTAAGAAAATATATAATCGCCGTAAAAAATATTTTATGTTACGTAAATTACAGATGTAAAAACATATTGTAAAATGTACATAAAATGTATTTTTTCTGGTCTTCTGACCTTTTTTTATGCCAAATTTTACGCAGTGAATCAATATGACCGTAAATATTTGTATTTGAAACATAATTTATTTATGAAATGATAGTAATATTACCCCGGGTGAAGAATAACTTATTCTGCACCCTGGGTGATGAATAGTAACACTATATATTTGGTTTCAGGTGGTTGTACTGATGTTTTTGAAGCTGTTGAACTGATGCTTTCAGTTGTGTTTCAAAGATCTTCTTTAGTTCAAAAACTTTTTGTAATTTTTTTGTCGGAACGGGCGTGTAATATATCGTTGGAAAGCTCTTGACAACCATATTTCAAGTATATTGAACGTTTTTGCAAAATCATTATGGTCTAAGAGCAGTTTTGAAAAAAACCGTTTTTTTCAAAACCGAAAACGTGAATCGTATTTTAGACTCAATTTTCAAACGGTTTGTCAGAATTGAGCAAATAAGATGGCGTTGGAAAGCTGGTGAAAATCCGCATCTTCCATATATGTATTGTTTTTTCTAATTCTATATGATTTAAAAGTAATTTGAAAAACGGTGAAATTTTGGGCGAAACGTATTTTTGCGATTTTTTGTAAACGGTTTGTCGGATTGACGCAAATGATACAGTGTTGGAAAGTGATAGAAAATGCGCAACTTTTTCGTATAGAAATGTTTTACTAATTCCTTACGGTTTAAAAACGAATTCAAATACGGTCAAATATGATTTTGAACAGGATTTTTTTAAAAGTTTGTCGAAATATGGAAAATAATATATCGTTGGATAGCTATCAAAAATTCAAAACTTAGTCATGTTGAACGTTTTCTCTACTTCGCAACCGTTTAAGAGTAATTTTGAATACGGCATGACGGATCCTGTTGTTTTCTCGTCTGAAAAACAGAGTAGTCGTACTGATATATGTATATGTTTGTACTGAGCTATTTTTTGTAGAGTAATTTTGAATGGTTCTGAAAAATGGTACTTGTACTGATGCTTGCATGGGTTTGTACTAAGCGTGTTTTCACTAACTAGACTTTGCTATGTTTTTTGGATAATATTTTTCTCGTAAGTTTTCAACGATTTACTGTATCGTCGCCCGTATACTTGTATGGTTTATATCATCGAACTGAATGATATTTTATTCAAAAACAAAATGTGTTTTTTTTGAACTGAATATTTTTTTGACAACGATGTTCTGAACTTCACTCATTTTACGACTTGTACTGAGGTAGTTACTAAGCAGGATTTTCATGGGGTTTCTTTTTTTGCTTGAATTTTTTACAATTTGAATTTCTATCATTTCTTTTATTCCGAACGGACCACCGTTTTTAATTGTACTAAGGTACTTACTACGCCCGAACTGGGGTGGCTGTCGCGTGTCTCGGCGAGGAAGAAGACGAAGCTGGGGGGCGAGGCTGGATTCGGCCGGCGGCTGGTCCGGTCAGTAGGATGCTGCACAAGGCGGGGGGTGACAGGCGCAGGGCGGCGGGGCTCGGAGTGGCGGCGCACGACAGAGGGGCTCGGGGTGGCAGCGCACGGCGGAGATGGCGGTGCGCGGCGGCGGAGGGAGGCTAGGACGGCGCGCGGCAGAAAACAAGTAAAGGATGTTCTAGTAATAGAGCATAATGGATAAATAAATTTTTGTGGCTTTCTTTTTGTTTCAGCTTTTTTTCCAACCTAACCCGGGACGTCATGTTGAACTTACAACTTTTTAATTAAGAACGTGTTGTGTTTTTACAATGCCAAAGCTAGCAAACAGTAGGGCATTCACCCAAGTTTCTTAATCCAAACTGATTGTTCTCTTTAATTTGAACTGATCATTCATTTTATTGAAATCCAATCTAATAGTTTTTTACTTCAAATTGATTTTTAAATTCAAACTGACCATTTTATTATTATTTTGAACTGGTCATTGTTTTCAATTCATACTGATTAATTGTTTTTTATGTAAGACATTTCTTTCATTCTTGGACGCACATCAAATGATCATGTATACCTTCTTTGAAGAAGTAGCAATCATATCATAGACAGAAAATTTTCCACACATATAATACATGTACATGAATGACATATACTATCACACCTGCTGCACATTTTTCATGGATGAATGACATACACCACACCGACTGCACATTTTTCATATTATCCATATCACCCACCGCAACACAAAAATCATAGGCCTATTTCCTGCACAGCAAATGTACAAGCACACCCAAATGACAACAATAATAATCATCAGAAAAATAAAGTGCTTTTGCACAAGGGTACAAATTTTTTTTCCTCCAGTGCAAAGCTTGAACCGGCCAAACACTATTGTTCTCTAACACACATAGGAACTTATAGCAATTGATCATTTGAACCAATAGCTATAGAAATAAGAAATGTGTACAAGGATACAACTTTGATCATCAAAATATAGAGTTAGAAGAAAGATACACAAGATGAGGTTTCTCGATGGAAAAATATGCATATGATGCGCATGTAGCAGCAGACAATCTGGTTTCGGTGTGCATTAAAAAAATCTTCACAATAACACTTCACTGAGAAGACAAAGGCTGCATTTACTGAATCTGCAATCCATATTTTTCCATCGAGAGGGGGGGTACTGACGGCAATAACACTACATCTACCAGCAGAGTACCGACGGCAGTAACAGTCTTCCATCCATATTTTTATGAAACTGCATGAGTTCTGATTTTTTGAACTCCTCCAGTGGTTACACACGAACTGAGCAATAAGCAACATAATGTTTTTTCTCTGAACTTTATAGGGGGAAAAGACTTGAACTTATGAAACGAGAACTCACCACCCACATCTGCTTCATACCTCAGTCTCGTTTCTCGCTGTGGTACACTTGCCACCCACTCGTTGTCGCCGGCCGTACCCTACACACACCAATAACCAATTAAGCACGCACCACAACACACCCAGGGACGTATCTTCAGTACACTTTGAACTGATGATATAGTAGCACAAGAAAATAATTCTTTCGAACTGATGATATAGTAGCACAAGAAGATAATTCTGTAGTCACATTTTCAGAATTCTATAGGTACACCCCAGGACTTTTGAATTGATGACATGCTGGTTTTGGGTAGGCTGGAGGTGGAACCTTCCATCTCATTTAAATGAGGATCCATGTGACACTTGCTTCCCATTCAACCTTGCTTCTCATTTCACCAGTACTAGTACGACTCAACAATAAATTCAGAATTGTAGCAGCATCCAGATCATAAAATAAAACATACACCTAACACATGCAGTGGTGAACAGACTGGTGCGGCGGCTGTGAACGGTCTGGGCACCGGAGCAGCAGTAGCAATGCGCTGTGGATTGGGGAGGCGTAGAGGAACGCGGCCGGCAGTGACGTGTAGGGGCCAGGTTGCCAGCGGCTGCATGCGTTGGTCTTGGGAGGAGCGAGGATGACCCGCGCGGCACCCTCTGACGGTGCATGGGAGGCAGGGCTAGGGAACAACAAGGGTCAGGGAGAAGATGGCGACGAGGTGGTGGCTGGATTTTTAGATTCAAACCTTTTTTGAAACATTGAACTAGTCATTGTTTTTATTCAGACTACCATGTTTATATTTTTCGGAGCCGTTTTTTCTTTCTTGTTTTTAATTCAAACTGATCATTGTTTTAAATTTGAACTGATCATTGTTTTTAATTTGAACGGATCTTTAATTCAAACTGATCATTTTCTTTAATTCAAACTGATAATTTGTTTTTAATTCAAAACAAATTTTCCGTCTCTTGCACACACACACATCAAACTGTCATTTTACATTTTCTTTTTGTGAAGAGAATGCATGTTGGACTGATAAACATACCCTATTCCCAGGCACAAACCAGTGCAGCAATGGAGTGAGCAAAGCACAAAACCAGTGCATCATTTGCCTCAATTCACATGCACCAATAGGGCGTTTTTATTTGTTTCATCAAATAATAAAAGTGCATTAGCAAGGCACAATCGACTGAGCTAGAGACGGAAAAATACAGGAGATGGGAAGTGCCAACAAGTGGACACTACAGTGGATGCGTTATTGTGATCTCCAACACCATATATACAATCTTTCTATACATAAGCTGGATGCATGCTAACCATTCCATTCGAAACGTAAGGATTTCGCAGCAAAGGGTTCAGAAAATGACTACCCCGTAATTGTATCTGACACTTCCTCTAATCGCTCTTGAATTATTTTTTAGTTTAACTTCCTGAGAAAAAATAACGGACAGAAAGTCAGAAATTAATTCCTTCTCAAGGATTCTTTACTTCTATAGTATGAAATCCTCTCACTCACTTATTTATGTCCTCATTATAAATTTTTTTGAGACAAACCATGACTAATAGGATTTACATAGAATCTGACTGGAGTAGAATATTGATCCTGAATATGTTGCAAGACCGTAAGGTTCTAACTGTTTATTACTATGGCAAATACGAATTTCAGTGTCTCCACTCTTTTTGCCTTTTCCACCTTATGCTAGCTGAATTGTATGGTTGAAACAGAGACAACTCAAAGAATAGGAATACATGGCTAACCTTGCCATCGTTGGGAGACTTGTTTCTCATGCATTCCTCCTCCAAATTGTTCGATTTAGAGCAGCAACTGAGCCCCCACTAAATCATTCACAAGAAAACATTTTCAACACCTAATTCAGTAGAGATGTTTCTCCAAGGAAACCATCCTATAAGCAACTGATGAACAATGAATAATTCTGTATAACTGAAGAACAAAATTTCCCCCCACCTTGGTGTCATCAGTTATAAAAGAAAACACCTAAGAGGCACAACTCCCATGCATCTCCATTAACACATTTTTTTCTAATATTTCCTCCTAGCGCTGACGAAGACAAGCATGAACCAATAATCACACACACCCATTAGAAGCGGCGTTAGTGTAGGACTGAAAAATGGGCAAAAATCCTGCGGAGTGAGAGGCGAAGAAGAATACGAAGATGATGTCAGACCGGATGGCTGAGTGGGACGCGGGGGTTAGGTTGGACTGAAGGAGCAATCTGAATACACAAAGCACTAGTGATAATAATAAGGCAGTCAAGCATCTAGTTTTGGCACACCCAATAATAGTTGTACTGAGATGGTCAACTAATTATACTGAGATAGTGAACTTATTTATTGCAAAAAGAAAGTCTAAATCATGGCTGAAATTTAGTCTGAATCATAAGACTAATGGGAGGATAAGGTAACTTTGGCAAATGTATACAGAATTTTAAATTTCCGAGCACATACCTTCTGTCTTGTTTGTTGCCGGCCATGCCGCCCCTACTCCTGTGGACTGACGGCACCGGCGAAGTCGAGCTGAAGGAGCGGGGATCACGAGCGGCGGCTTGGTGCGCCGGGATTTTTCCATCGTCGGGGGGTCCTAGCTACTACCAAGTCATTCCCGAGGAGCTTATAGAGGCGGTGCAGTTGGTCGCAGGCCAGGTGTAAGTTTGAACTATCAGGTGTGCCGGGATTTGGCCGTTGTAGAGAAACAAGAAGTCAGAACAAACAGGAGTTATATAGGTTACAAATTTTTGCCTTCTATAATGACGTGCTTCCTGGGCAGTCCAAAAGCAGCAGCCGCACAAGTTCAGTAGCCGCTCAACACGTGCACCTACTCAACGGGAATTTACAGACTGTTTGGAATTTATACAAAATTTTAAAACATGAACTCTATGGTCCAAAACTTAGTGTTTGAACTAAAATGCATGTTTTAACTAAGTTGCATGATAGCTCAAAATTGAAATCAAATCATTCATAAATTGCACGAAGTATATCACATTTTTGCAAAGATGAAATGCATCTAGTGTTGCTAGCAAGTTGATTAATAGAACGACTCTATGTATCTCTCTTATTTCTGTCCATGATGGATGATAAGTGATAACAATATACAATGTACAATACACACATGTACTACACAAGACTCTACGTCTGTACTGCCCAGAACAACAAATTAACCAAAGAAAACTAAGTTATGAAGGAAAAAATTCTTGAACTTTGGTTAGAGCTTTGTTTGTTGAGATTTTTGAACTCTTGCAATAGTTATATTTGAACTTGCCCTACACACTTCTTATTCAGTTGAGAGCATCTGATATTTTTGCAACACCAATAACATTCTAACCCTTTTAGCAAGTTGTAACAGAGCCAGAAGGCGTGTATGAGAACTTGTTCCGGCAATCTGAATCTACAAGTTGTAACATAGCTCATGTAAGAAAGTTTGAACTCCCTGTCAAATAATTGGTTTCAGTAGCAGAAAAAATTTATTTGAACTTCTATATTGAACACTTTTTATAGAGTGTCCCCGTGAGCTTCCCAACTTTTTTATTTTTTCATTGAATCAATGGGGCAAACGAACCTCTGCCCGGCGCTGAACGGCCTCAGTTGGCGGTGGTGAATAGACTGGGGTGGCGGCTGTGAATGGCCTGGGCGCTGTCGTTCCTCCAAATTGCATTATGTTGAAACAATTTTTTCTAACTTATCTTGGTGCCATATCTGACCTTCCATTTTTTGTTTTATTGAACTGAACATAAACAAGAAGTGAGCTTAATTGAAGTGAACTAAAATTTAGAAACTTAACTTAACAATATAAAAAACTAAACTTTCTTTTAATTAATGTCTATGTGATAAACATTTCTATGCAGAGTAACAAAAAGTTCTCGACTCATTTACCAACAGTAGCACATATCATGGGAACAAAAATTCTTTCCACTTAGGGAACAAAATGTTCTTCATCCAAAGAATAAAAAATGTTTTTGCTGGGTAATTTACAATCAGCACAACAATGGCATATAAACGTTTTATCCTAGATCATGCTACACATTCCTAGCAATTCACATTTCACTGATAACCAAAACATCCACCTGAAACTAGATCAATTCTTTAGATTCAGAGAAGTAATGGGGAACGAATGACACTACCTAATCATACTCAAATTCGGAAACAGAGCAAACATGGGCCAAACCTTGAATTTTGTACACATTTGCAGAGGCTGTTGGTAGTTCAGAACAGGGAGGGTGGCTTCCTTGGCGAAGTCTAGCCGGGATTCAACTTGTACGACAACCAGCGCTCAATTTGGACTGAGAAGGAGGTTGCAGCTGTGCCTGGGAGGACAAAAAGGGGTTCGCCCGGGCAGAAGACAGGGGAAGAAGCGAGGCCGCAGGAGGCGCGTGGCAGTTCAGGAACGCAATGACCGCAGCGGCAGCTGGTGCTGTGCTCAAGCATTACCATGACTCTTGCATAAGGTATAAGACAAGAAATAGAGATAGGCCCTTCACAGAGGGAAGTAGAGGTTGTCATGTGTCTTTGTGGTTGTATGCACAAAATCTTAATGCGAAACAATGTCACTTTATATTACCACTTGTTATATGGAGCTTTATTATCCAATCCGTCGCTTTTATTTCTTCCACATCACAAGATCGTATGAAGCTTATTTTCTCCACACTAATAAATCATACATATTTAGAGAGCAATTTTTATTGTATGCAACAATGACAACTTACTTGAAGGATCTTACTCAATCCATATGTAGGTATGGTGGACACTCATGGCAAAACTGGGTTTAAGGATATCCAGAAGCACAAGTAGTATCTCTACTTTGTGCAAAGAATTTGGCTAGCATGAGAGGGAAAGGCAAGATGAACATGTTGGATGATCCATGACAATATACTTTATTTCGGATCTAAGAAAACTTAACCCATTACGTTGTCTTCCTTGTCCAACATCAACTATTTAGCATGTCATACTTTAATGGGTGCTCACACTATAAAAGATGTCCAAGATAGTATATTTATATGTGAAAACCTCTCTTTCTTTATTACTTCCTATTAATTGCAATGATGACCAAAACTATGTTTGTCAACTCTCAACAACTTTTAGTCATCATACTCTTTATATGTGAAGTCATTACTCTCCATAAGATCAATATGATCTCTTTATTCTTTTTATTCTTTCTCTTTTCTTTTATTTTTATTCCCTCAAGATCATAGCAAGATAATCATACCATTGACTCAACACTAATCTTTATTATATATATAGCTCACGGACTCGATTACATAGAAGGATCATAAAGAAAAACTCAAAACTAGATCATACTAAAACTTTATTCTACTAGATCAAGATATAACCAAAAGGATCGACCTAAGAAAAAGGGTAAAGATAGGAGTGTGATGGTGATACGATACCGGGGCACCTCCCCCAAGCTTGGTAGTTGTCGAGGGGAGTGCCCATACTAGATACTTAGTTCTCCTTTGCTGATGAAGAAGATGGTGGTGATGATGGCTAGTCGCACATCGAGCGTAGGAGATCCTCCAATTTGCAGATAATGCCCTTGAGTGTGGTGATATGCTCCTTCAACAAAATATTTTCACGTGTGAGATACTTATTTTGTATGCGAGCTAACTCAATCATCTTGAAAGCTTCAATCTCCATTGGGGTAAGAAGATAGTAATGAGGTTGGAGGATGTCTTCATTTTCTGCTGCCGGAGCTTGGTCCTCCATGACCTTCTTGATCCCATCATCCTTGTTGACCTCCCCAGGCTCTCCTCTCTTCAGCTCTATCTTCATTAGCCAAGCATCGTTGCCCTCATTGTTGGAGGAGGGGGATGACATGATGCGTAGCTCTTGAAAATTCTGGCAGAAAACAACTTGAAACAAAAACAGAGGATATTTGCGTGATACAGTGGTCAAAACCTTTGGGAGATTATATAGTGATTTTTTACTGGCCAAAAGAAGTATCGTGCAAGAAAACGGAGTCCGGAGGGCACACGAGGTGCCCATGAGGCAGGGGCGCCCCCAGGGGGTAGGGCGCACCCTCCACCCTCGTGGACGCCTCGTGTCCTGCCCGGACTACTTCTTATTGTCCTACTTTCTTAAATTTTCCAAAACAGAGAAAAATTGCTATTAGAACTCTTTTGGAGTCGGTTTATTTACTGTACCACATATCTATTCCTTTTCGGAGTCTAAAACATTCTGGAAAGTGTCCCTTATGTATTTTTCCGGGGTTACGGTTTCAATAACGTTAGTTTCAACATTTATTGGATTACCTGAGATATAATGTTTGAATTTTTGACCGTTCACCACCTTCGGATTTGTGCCTTCGAAGTTGTTGATTTTTATGGCACCGGAACGATAGACCTCCTTGATAACGTAAGGCCCTTTCCATTCAGAGAGAAGTTTTCGTACAAAAAATCTTAAATGAGAGTTGAATAGCGACACATAATCACCTACATTAAACTCACGCTTTTGTATCCTTTTGTCATGCCATCTTTTAACCTTTTCTTTAAACAGTTTGGCATTCTCATAGGCCTAGGTTCTCCATTCATCAGTGAGCTAATGTCAAATAGCCTCTTCTCACCGGCAAGTTTGAAATCATAATTGAGCTCTTTAATGGCCCAATATGCCTTATGTTCTAGTTCGAGAGGTAAGTGACATGCTTTTCCATAGACCATTTTATACGGAGACATACCCATAGGATTTTTATATGCAGTTCTATAGGACCATAATGCATCATCCAGTTTCTTGGACCAATTCTTTCTAGATTTATTAACAGTCTTTTGCAAAATTAATTTGAGCTCTCTATTACTAAGTTCTACTTGACCACTAGACTGCGGGTGATATGGATATGCAATTCTATTACTAACATCATACTTAGCAAGCATCTTACGAAAAGCACCATGAATAAAATGCGAATCACCATCAGTCATTAAATATCTAGGGACTCCAAACCTCGGAAAAATAACTTCTTTAAGCATCTTAATAGAGGTGTTATGATCAACACTACTAGTTGGAATAGCTTCTACCCACTTAGTAACGTAATCAACAGCAACTAAAATATGTGTATAGCCATTGGAGGAAGGAAACGACCCCATATAATCAAAGCCCCAAACATCGAATGGTTCAATAACAAGTGAATAATTCATAGGCATTTCTTGACGTCTACTAATATTACCAATTCTTTAACATTCATTAGAAGACAAGACAAACTTACGGGCATCTTTGAAGAGAGTAGTCCAATAAAAACCGGATTGCAATAACTTATGTGCAGTTCTATCTCCAGCATGGTGTCCTCCATGAGCCTCGGAGTGACACTTGCGTAGGATATGTTCCTGTTCATGCTCAGGTACACAACGTCTAATAACACCATCTACTCCTTCTGTATAAAGGTGTGGGCCATCCCAGAAGTAATGTCTTAAATCATAGAAAAACTTTTTCTTTTGCTGGTATGTGAAACTAGGTGGTATAAATTTGCAACAATGTAATTAGCATAATCAGCATACCATGGAGCAGTACGAGAAGCATTTATGACAGCTAATTGTTCATCAGGAAAGCTATCATCAATAGGTTGTGGGTCATCAAGAACATTCTCTAACCTAGACAAGTTGTCTGCAACGGGGTTCTCAACTCCCTTTCTATCAATAATATGCAAACCAAATTCTTGTAGTAGGAGAACCCATCTAATAAGTCTAGGTTTAGCATCTTTCTTTTCCATAAGATATTTCATAGTAGCATGATCAGTGTGAACAGTTACTTTAGAATCAACAATATAATGTCTTAACTTATCACAAGCAAATACAACCACTAAAAATTCTTTTTCAGTAGTAGCATAATTTCTTTGGGTCTAGAGTTTTACTAGCATATTGGATAACATTAAATTTCTTATCAACTCTTTGTCCTAAAATAGCACCTAGAACATAATCACTAGCATCACACATAATTTCAAAGGGTAAATTCCAGTCAGGTGGCTGAACAATGGGTGCAGAAATCAAAGCTTTCTTAAGTATTTCAAATGCTTCTACACAATCATCATCAAAGATAAAAGGAACATCTTTTTGTAAGAGATTAGTTAGAGGCCTAGAAAATTTTAAAGAAGTCCTTAATGAACCTCCTATAAAAACCGACATGACCAAGGAAACTTCTTATACCTTTAATGTGCCTAGGACAGACATCTTTTCAATAGCATCAACTTTAGCTTTATCAACTTCAATACCTCCTTCAGAAATTTTATGCCCCAAAACAATACCTTCATTAACCATAAATTGGGACTTTTTCCAATTCAAGACAAGATTAGTTTCTTCACATCTCTGCAAAACTCAATCAAGGTTGCTTAAGCAATCATCAAAAGAAGTTCCGTAAATGGAGAAATCATCCATGAAAACCTCAACAATCTTTTCACAGAAGTTAGAGAATATAGAAGTCATACATCTTTGAAAGGTAGCAGGTGCATTGCATAAATCAAAAGGCATACGTCTATAAGCAAAGGTACCGAAAGGGCAAGTAAAAGTGGTCTTTTCTTGATCCTCTTTTGACACATGTATTTGAGAGAAACCAGAATAACCATCTAGAAAGAAAAAATGTGGATGTTTGGATAGTCTTTCTAGTATTTGATCAATAAAAGGAAAAGGTTAATGATCCTTTTTAGTAGCTTTATTTAGTTTGCGGAAATCAATTACCATTTTATAACGTGTAACAATTCTTTGTCGGGTCAATTCATCTTTATCATTAGGAACAACAGTAATACCTCCCTTCTTAGGGACATAATGGACAGGACTTACCCACTGATTATCGGCAACGAGATAAATTATACGTGCCTCCAGAAGCTTTAGTATTTCTTTTCTTACCACTTCTTTCATCTTAGGAATTAACCGTCATTGGTGATCAACAACTAGTTTAGCGTCTTTCTCCAATTTTATTTTGTGTTGGCATAGAGTGGGACTAATGCCCTTAAGATCATCAAGAGTATATCCAATAGCAACACGGTGCTTCTTCAGAGTTTTCAATAATTTCTCTTCTTCCTGCTCTGAAAGGTTAGCACTAATAATCATAGGATATATCTTCTTTTCATCAAGATAAGAATATTTAAGAGTATCAGGTAATGGTTTAAGCTCAAACACGGGATCACCCTTGGGTGGAGGAGGATCCCCTAGTATTTCAACAGACAAGTTGTGTTTCAAAATAGGTCCTTGTTTAAAGAATAGTTCATCTATTTCCCTTATTTCATTCATAAGCATATCATTTTCATGATCGAGCAAATATTGTTCTAAAGGATCATCAGGAGGCACGGCAATAGAAGCAAGACTAATAATTTCGTCTTTACTACGCAATTCTTTATCATGGGGTTGTCTACGAAATTTAGCAAAATTAAACTCATGAGACATATCCCTTAAACCAATAGTGACAACATCCTTTTGCAATCTATCTTAGCATTAACAGTATTCAAGAAGGGTCTGCCAAATATAATGGGACAAAAGTTATCTTGTGGAGAACCAAGAACAAGAAAATCAACAGGAAATTTAACTTTCCCAAACAAGACTTCAACATCTCTAACAATCCCAACTGGTGAAATAGTGTCTCTATTGGCAAGCTTAATTGTAACATCAATTTCCTCTTTCTCAGTAGGTGCAATATCATGCATAATTTCTTTGTATAAGGAATAAGGTATTGCACTTGCACTAGCAACCATTTCACATAAGCCATGATAGCAATGATCTCCTATTTTAACAGAAATAACAGGCATGCCTACAATAGGTCTATGTTAATTCTTAGTATCTGGTCTAACAATTCTAGCAGCTTCATCACAGAAGTAAATAACATGCCCATCAATATTATCAGCCAAGAGATCTTTAACCATAGCAATACTAGGTTCAACTTTAACTTGCTCAAGGGGTGTAGGTGTTCTAGTATTACTCTTACGAACCACAGTTGAAGCTTTAGTATGATCCTTTATTCTAACAGGGAAAGGTGGTTTCTCAATATAGGCGGTAGGAACAATGGGATCAACATTATAAGTGATAGTCTTTTCTTCAACTTTAATAGGTGCAACTACTTTTACTTCAATGGGAGGATTATATTTAAAACACTTCTCCTTAGGGAGATCAACATGAGTAGCAAAGGATTCACAGAAAGAAGCTACTATCTCAGAGTCGAGTCCATATTTAGTGCTAAATTCACGGAAAACATCGGTATCCATAAAAGATTTACACAATCATACTTGGGTGTTATGCCTGACTCCTTACCTTCGTTGAGATCCCAATCTTCAGAGTTGCCTTTAATTCTTTCCAATAAATCCCATTTGAATTCAATAGTCTTCATCATAAAAGAGCCAGTACAAGAAGTATCGAGCATGGAGCGATTGTTGAGAGAAAGCCGAGCATAAATTTTTTGAATAATAATTTCTCTTGAGAGCTCATGATTGGGGCATGAATATAACATTGACTAAAGCCTCCCCCAAGCTTGAGCGATGCTTTCTCCTTCGCGAGGCCAAAAATTATATATATATAATTATGATCACGACGAACAAGATGCATAGGATAAAACTTCTGATGAAATTCGGATATGTCTCCGTCGTATCTACTTTTCCAAACACTTTTGCCCTTGTTTTGGACTCTAACTTGTATGATTTGAATGGAAGTAACCCGGACTGACGCTGTTTTCAGCAGAACTGCCATGGTGTTGTTTTTTGTGCAGAAAATAAAAATTTTCGGAATGTCCTGAAACTCCACGGAACACCTTAGAAAAAATAAAGAAAAATCCTCCAAAAGATGAAGACCAGGGGGGCCACACCCTGCCCACGAGGGTGGGGGCGCCCCCCCTACCTTGTGGGCCCCCTGGTCGCCCTCCGACGCCAACTCCAACTCCATATATTGGCTTTTGGGGAGAAAAAAATTAGAGAGAAGAAATAATCGCGTTTTACGATACGAAGCCGCCGCGAAGCCCTAATCTCTCTCGGGAGGGCTGATCTGGAGTTTGTTCGGGGCTCTGGAGAGGGGGATTCGTCGCCGTCGTCATCATCAACCATCCTCCATCCCCAATTTCATGATGCTCACCGCCGTGCGTGAGTAATTGCATCGTAGGCTTGCTGGACGGTGATGTGTTGGATGAGATTTATCATGTAATCGAGTTAGTTTTGTTAGGGTTTGATCCCTAGTATCCATTATGTTCTGAGATTGATGTTGCTATGACTTTGCTATGCTTAATGCTTGTCACTAGGGCCCGAGTGCCATGATTTCAGATCTGAACCTATTATGTTTTCATGAATATCTGTGAGTTTTAGATCCTATCTTGCAACTCTATAGTCACCTACTATGTGTTATGATCCGGCAACCCCGAAGTGACAATAATCGGGACCACTCCCGGTGATGACCATAGTTTGAGGAGTTCATGTATTCACTATGTGCTAATGCTTTGTTTCGGTTCTCTATTAAAAGGAGGCCTTAATATCCCTTACTTTCCAATAGGACCCCGCTGCCATGGGAGGGTAGGACAAAAGATGTCATGCAAGTTCTTTTCCATAAGCACGTATGACTATATACAGAATACATGCCTACATTACATTGATGAACTAGAGCTAGTTCTGTGTCACCCTATGTTATGACTGTTCCATGACGAACCACATCCGGCATAATTATCCATCACTAATCCGGTGCCTACGAGTTTTCCATATACTGGTTCTCGCTTATTTACTTTTCCGTTGCTACTGTTACAATCACTACAAAATACCAAAAACATTACTTTTGCTGTCTTTACTTTTGTTACCGTTACCACCACTATCATATTACTTTGCTGCTAAACACTTTGCTGCAGATACTAAGTTTCCAGGTGTGGTTGAATTGACAACACAGCTGCTAATACTTGAGAATATTCTTTGGCTCCCCTTGTGTCGAATCAATATATTTGGGTTGAATACTTTACCCTCGAAAACTGTTGCGATCCCCTATACTTGTGGGTTATCAAGACCTTTTTCTGGCGCCGTTGCCGGGGAGCATAGCTCTACTCTTTGAGTCACTTGGGATTTATATCTGTTGAGAACTATGAAGAACTTGAAAGATGATCGAACTACTATTTTGCCCTCAACTACGAGGGGAGGTAAGGGACTGCCATCTAGCCTTGCACTGGATTCTCCTTCTGTTATGAGTAAGTTTGCGACACCTAAACCTACTACTGCCATGAATTCTGATATGTCGCATGTTATTGATGATGCCACTTCTGCTATGCATGATACTTATGATGAAACTACTTCTATGCTTGATACTACTGTGCCACTTGGTGAATTTCTTGATGAACAAATTGCTAAGTCTAGAGAAAGAGAAATTATTGAACCTGAACACGATGATGTGAGTGATGATGAACCTATGCCTGCTATTCCTGAGGGTTATCTTTTTGATGCTGAATCTTCTGCAGCTATTGTTGCTTGCCAGGATAGACGTGAACTTAAGAGGTTGCTAGTTAAATGGAGTAAAGAATCTTCTAGAGATAAAATGAGACCCGACCCTACTTTTGCTACTTCACCTATCTGTGTGCCTAATCAGGATTATTATGATTTTTCTGTTGATCCAGATATAATTACTTTGGTTGAATCTGATCATTTTTATGGCTATGAATCTGAAACTGTTGTGGCACATCTTACTAAGTTAAATGATATAGCTGCCCTGTTTACTAATAATGAGAGATCACGCTACCTTTATTTACTCAAGATATTTCCATTCTCATTAAAGGGTGATGCTAAGATATGGTATAATTCTCTTGATCCTGGTTGTGTGCAAAGTCCCTAGGATATGATTTATTACTTCTCTGCTAAATATTTCCCTGCTCATAAGAAACAAGTTGCTTTGAGGGAAATATACAACTTTGTGCAAATTGAAGAAGAGAGTCTCCCACAAGCTTGGGGGAGGCTTCTCAAGTTACTTAATGCTTTGCCTGATCATCCTCTTAAGAAACCTGAAATATTTGATATCTTTTATAATGGACTAACAGATGCTTCTAGAGATTACCTGGATAGTTGTGCTGGTTCTCTTTTCAGGGAAAGAACACCGGATGACGCTGAAATTCTATTGAATAATATGTTGGCAAATGAAAATAATTGGGCACCTCCTGAGCCACCTCCTGAGCCAGTCCCTGAGCCAATTACTGAGCCTATTCCTAAACCAACTCCGAAGAAGAGAGGTGTTCTATTTCTCAGTCTCGAAGATATGCAAGAGGCAAAGAAATCTATGAAAGAAAAAGGTATTAAATCTGAAGATGTTAAGAATTTACCTCCTATTGAAGAAATACATGGTCTTAATTTACCGCCTGTTGAAGAAGTATATGATCTCAATTACTTATTTAATGAAGAACCTCCCGATATCCCGACACAGGTAGTAAAGGTAAATTCTCTCTATAGATATGATAAAGCTGAAGTCCCTCCTACTAAAATTGCTAGTCAGTGCTTGGATGAGTTTGATGACTTTATGTTTAAGCAAGATGACTTTAATGCATATTTTGGTAGACAATTAAAACAGAATACTTTTATGATTAAACGCTTGGGTGATTATATGGCTGATATTAGAGGTGAACTTAAACTTGTTAGCAAGCATGCTTCTATGGTTACCACTCAAGTAGAACAAGTACTTAAAGCTCATAAAGAAGTGCTTGATGAAATGAATAGTAAGAAAAATGATTATGCTGTTAGAGTGGCTACTAGAACTGGTAGAATGACTCAGGAACCTTTGTATCCTGAAGGCCACCATAAGAGAATCGAGCAAGATTCTTAGAGAAACAATATTGATGTACCTAGTTCTTCTAAGAGGAAGAAAAAGAAAAATGATAGGACTCTGCAAACTTCTAGTGAACCTATTGTTGAACCACCTGAGAATCCGAATGATATCTCTATTTCTGATGTTGAAACACAATTAGGTGATGAACATGAACCTACTGATAATGCTAACGATAATCTTCATGTTGATGCTCAACCTAGTAATGATAATGGTGTAGAAGTTGAACCTGCTGTTGATCTTGATAACCCCCAATCAAAGAATCAACGTTATGATAAAAGAGACTTCCTTGCTAGGAAACATGGTAAAGAAAGGGAACCATGGGTTCATAAACCCATGCCTTTTCCTCCGAAACAATCCAAGAAAAAGGATGATGAGGATTTTGAGCGCTTTACTGAAATGATTAGACCCATCTTTTTGCATATGCGATTAACTGATGTGCTCAAAACAAATCCTTATGCTAAGTATATGAAAGATATTATTACTAATAAAAGAAAGATACCTGAAGCTGAAATTTCCACCATGCTTGCTAATTATACTTTTAAAGGTGGAATACCAAAGAAACTTGGAGATCCCGGAGTACCTACTATACCATGCTCCATTAAAAGAAATTATGTTAAAACTGCTTTATGTGATCTTGGAGCCGGTGTTAGTGTTATGCCTCTCTCTTTATATCGTAGACTTGACTTGAATAAGTTGACACCTACTGAAATATCTTTGCAAATGGCTGATAAATCAACTTGTATACCTGTCGGTGTTTGTGAGGATGTGCCTGTTGTAGTTGCGAACACTACTATTTTAACGGACTTTGTTATTCTTGATATTCCCGAGGATGATAGCATGTCTATTATTCTTGGAAGACCTTTACTTAATACTGCAGGGGCTGTTATTGATTGCACCAAAGGCAATGTCACTTTTCATGTTAATGGCAATGAGCACATGGTACATTTTCCGAGGAAACAACCTCAAGTTTATAGTATCAACTCTATTGGAAAAATTCCATCGATTATATTTGGAGGTTTTGAATTTCCTCTCCCTACTGTCAAGAAAAAGTATGATATTCTTATTGTTGGGGATTTTCATATCCTCATTGAGGTAACTTAGTGTCATTCGAAATTTCTCCGATTCCGTGATTATTCGGAATGAGTTTGTTAACAAGACTTGATCAACCTTCTTAGTGGGTTCATTTTGATGATCACGAGATGGATGAAACTAGAAGCACAACCTTCTGTACCCTCTTTATATTTTCTGTTATTTAGTAGAAATAAAGTAAAATAGTATATTTCTGTCTGTCTCCTGACTTATCCGTGCAATATAAAAATATCTCGAAAATAAAAGTCCTCAGAATGCCATGCCAATTTAATATGATCTTTTGGGAATATTTGAGGATTTACTGTGCAAAAATTACCACGGGGGGAGCTGCCACCTGGCCACGAGGGTGGAGGGCGCGCCCTACCCCCTAGGGCGCGCCCCCTGCCTTGTGGGCCCACGGTGGCCTTCCTCCACTTATTCCTGCACCCATCTTCTTCCTCTGTCTCACACAAACACGAAAAACCAACTCAAGCACGAGTTCTAGCCCCCGTTGCTGTGATTTTCGATCTCCTTGCTCAAAGCACCTCTTGCAAAACTGCTTGGGGAGATTGTTCCTTGGTATGTGACTCCTCCATTGGTCCAATTAGTTTTTGTTCTAGTGCTTTACTCATTGCAAATTTGTGGTGCATAGGTGACCATGTTCTTGAGCTTGCATGTAAAATTTATATGGTTCCAAGTAGTTCCAATGCTTTATATAGGCTCTAGGCACTTGTGGGAGTTGTTACTATCAATTTTATTGAAGTTGGTTCACTTTTATTCGAAGTTACTAAAAATTTCAGATTGTTTCAGAAATAATGAAGAAATTTTGAGGGGCTCGTCGAGCCAAAGCTCTAAGGAAAAACAAAAGGAAGAAGAGGAGAAGCCCAAATTCAATTTGCCCCGCACCGCAGAGGTCCGGCCGTGTGATTGGCCTTCCGATGACTTCTTGAGGAGAGCCGGGATTTATGAGGATTTCCATTTATTGATTGAGAATGCCGGCCTCACCAACTTCCTCCACGACCAACGTCATCAGTATCTCTTACTCACAAATACTTTTGTGCAAAACTTCTACTTTTTCCCTAAGAAATCACCTCCAACAGTAGAGTTTCATTTATATGACGTTGTTAAAGAGATGACATTAGCTGAATTCTGCGAGGTGTCGGGGAAACGGACCCACGAACACCTATGGGACCGGCGGACCGATCCCCTTTCGGTTCGGCGGGGGGCGGAGATCGCACGAAGAGCGGATCGAGGTGAAGCACACGAGCGGTTTACCCAGCTTCGGAGCTCTCCGGAGAGATAATACTCCTACTGCTGCATGTCTGAGTGTATTGAGTTCTTGCTCGAGAGCGCTGAGTGCTACAGTACACACTAGCTGCTAACGAGACCGAGCATGAGTGTTTTCTGGCTTCGAACCCCCCACTACGTTGCGCATGGGCCTCCTTTTATATGCTCAAGGGGTCACCGACAGGTGGCAACGCAGACAAGGGCAAAAATGGAAAAGATGTTGCGGTTGGTACAACTACCTGTACAGTGTATCATACCTAACCCTGACGGCAGGGGACAAAGGCATTAAATGCCCGTCTGTGTCACCCAAACAGTGCAAACAGGGACCGTCAGGGATGCCACCGCTTGCCACGATGGCAATCTTGTCAGCGTCGCTCGCCACCTCGCACCGCTGGCTGCACAGCCTCTTGCCACGCGCGCCTGGAAAGGTCCCAGGGCGACACGTTGGTGGATGCGCTGGAGCGTGGGTACAGAGTGGTAGCTTGCCGCGGCAAGCGCCTTGCCGCGGTTGTTGTCTTGTCGCGTCTGGAAGCTTGTCGCTCACTGGGTCTTGCCGGGACGCGTGGCGCGTCGCGGCAAGTTCCTTGAGATGCCTTGGTTGGCCTTTCCAGCAAGCTCCTCTTGCCGGGGCCTTGTCTTCTTGGCTTGAACACTTTGTTCTTGAGTGGCTCCAAATGAACTACGGATAAAGAAACCACCCCCTTTATAAGCAGGGGACACAGGGGCAGTTCGCCCACCTCGCTGTTGCTATTCCAATCTCAAAAATCTCCGCCGCTCCCCCCTTCTTCCAAAGCCGAAAGAGAGCAGCGCTCCGCCCCCCATCGCCACTGGCGCCACCAACGCCGTCGATCTCCCCCACCACCTCCGCCATGGCTCCGAAAGCCGGGAAGGCCGTGAAGTCGGCCGAGGCGCTGCGGCTCGAGGCGCTGCGAAAGGAGCGGGCAACTCCCCCCCCCCCCCCGAGCTCGCCGCGAAGGAGCTGAGGGAGTACTACTACCTCTTTTGGTCGATGGAGACGCGAGCGCATCCGCGCACGAAGGTACTCTCAGCCGCCGCTTCGGAACGGGCTCCGAATAGATATCCCTTCTTCGCGTTGTTCTTCTACTGCGGGCTCTGCCCGCCTTTCTCTGAGTTTTTCTACGACATCATGAACACCAACGGGTTCCACCTCCTTGACTTCACCCCCAATGCTGTTCTGACCATGGCAGTTTTCGCACATCTCTATGAAAACTTTGTCGGAGTCCACCCAAATGTAGCTCTTTTTCGCCACTTCTTTATGCCCGGAGTTGAGAGGGGGAGCCTTTATCCGGCGGGATCGCCTGGATCTCGAGAGTTGGCAAGAAGGAAGCTTATCTGGAGGGAGAGCTCCGCAGCAAATGGGAGGAGTGGAGAGCAGACTGGTGCTGGATTGTCGAGGAGAACCCGCAGCCATTCACCGCCCAGCGCCAAGCCCCTGTAGTGCGCGGCAACGATTGGAGCAACGTGGCCCCGAAGGACGATAGGCTGAAGATTGCCGTCACCCGGATCCTACGCCTTAGGCTTGCGGGGCTCACTGTAGGCGCCGTTGGCGTGGATTTCCTTCGCTGCTGCATCGCCCCCCGGCAGGAGAGGAGGAGACCCGCCTGGGAGTTCCAGAATGCGGCGGATATCATGAGGCTGCGCCCGGGCCTCAACTTCAACTTCACGGTCCTGGAACTGGAAGCGATGCTCCAGGAACTGTTCAAGTACGATCGACAACACCCTGAAGTGTTCAGGTTGCCGAAGGGTGCCGTTCCGCTGTGCAACAACTCCTCGCTCGACCGCATCCATGCAATGATGCCGCTGTGCGATTCGCATGGAATTATCCCAACCTGGCAAGAGCCTGCAGACGACGTCGTGCAGGAGTTCTTTGATGGTTTGGTGGAGGTGGCGGTCCGCTCTGATGAGCAAAAAAGCCTCACCCGCGACACCACCGATGCGGAGATGCAGCGCATCGCCACTAGCTAGGCTGGAGGAGGCGGCAGCAGCCGCTGCCGCGGGTGAGTTTGGATTCACCGTGGAGGAGGCAGAGGCAGCAGAGGCGGCAAGCCTTGCCGAGCGAGAGTGGCTTGCCGGCGAGGAAGAGCTTGTCGGGCCTGACGCCGAGTCGAGCGAGCCCGCCGAGGGTGCGAGCGGCTCGCCATCTTCAGGCAGCTTGCCGCAAGCAGAGCCCCCAGTGCAGCCCCCAGCTCCACCAAGAAGGCGTCTCCGCAAGGCCGGGGATGTAACAGGGCGGCAGACGAGTCAACAGCCGCCGCGCCGCGCGACGCGCTCCACCGCGACAAGCAGTGTTGCCGTGGGAGCGCCTCACGCCGCTGCGGCAACTAGAGCGGGGTCTTCCCGGACCACCACCACTGCCCCCACCAAGCGGCCAAGGGAACCTACTCCTCCGCCTCGTCGCGCCGAAGGTGGGCCGGACTTCGACCTCTCCGCACTCAGCTCCGACGAGGAAGAAGAAGAGTAAGATTCTCTGCTGTACTTGTAGTTCTTCAATTCTTGCTGTTTTTGTCTTGTATCTGATTTGCTTTACTCTGAACTCATTCCTTTTCAGGACGCTAGCCCAGAGAGCGGCGAAGAGAGCCAAGGTCCCGGTGATTGTCATCGAGGACGAACCCACCGCGACAGCAGGGGGTGCACCCGAGACCACCTTGCCGGACCCGGCAATCATTCCCCAAAGCAGCCCCCAGCGCCGCATATGGTTTACTTCCCGCTGTTAGGCGCGCATGGGTGCTCTTTCTTTGCTGACACCTGATTATTTGTTTGTGTAGGAGCAGAACAGCCTCACCAGGAGCGCCCGGAAACCGCCCCCGACATGCCATCTGCTTCGACTACACCGCCAAGGGAGGATTCCTCGGCAAGGGAGCGTTCTCCGGCAAGGGAGAAGTCTCCGATAAGGGAGAAGTCTCCGGCAAGGGAGAGTTCTCCGGCAAGGGACGGCACCAGCGACCCTCCGGTGGTGGAGACCACGACTGCAGAGCCCGGTGCAGGTAATCCTCTTGCTTGAAAACTTCCCTTGTGTTCTTCTTCTTCTGATTTTCTTTTTGGATATTTACTTGACTTTTCTCCCTTTTCCGGTCGTCAGATCCATTTGCCACGGAGCCGATGGAGACCGAGGTCGCCGGCGATGAGAACGCGCGTGGCAACACCAACGACGTCGCTGCTACCGAAGAAGCAGCCGATGCCGATGATCCTGCCAGCGAGGAGGCCACCAAGGCTGCCGCTGCAGAAGCCGGCGAGGGGTCCGGCGATCGCACTGACGACCCTAAGGCCGCAGGAGCGCAAGGCGCTACCCGACCGCCGATCCCTCCGCTGCTGGCGCAGCGTCAGGCTCAGAAGAGCCCCAGCCCGGTGCCTATTTGAAGGCCGGCGATGGCATCTTCATCAAGCTCCCCTGGGCGTCAAGCTCCAGGGCGCCGGTCGAAGGAGAAACCTTTGATGGAGAGGTGCTCGCCTCCGCTGGGCTGACGCTGGTTGACGCGCCGAGCAGCAGCAGCGGCGAGTCTGAGGAGGAGCAGCTGCTGCGGAAGCTGGTGTCGCTCTACCGCGCCCGACAGGCCAAGCTGGCATCCCGAGAAGCGCTTGTCGCGAGGGCGGGAGTGGACATCGAGAGGCACACGGAGGAGCTCCGGGGTCGTAACCAGGAATCCCTCTGGTCCCTGGCAGAGGAACGGGCGCAACTCGCCGAGGAGCGAAAAGCCTTCCTCCTCAAGAAGGCCGAAGTTGAAGAGCAACAGCGGCTTGCCGCCGAGGAGCTGTTTGCGCGGGAAGGCAAGTTGGCGCAGCGGAAGGTCAACCTTGACAGCCACGAGGAGGAGCTTGCCGCGCGCGAGCAAACATTTGGCGGGGATCTCAAGGAAGCAGAGGACGCTGCCGCAGCTGCCGAGGCCGCCAAGAAGGAGCTGGAGATGAAGGTGGCACAGCTGGAGGCCGATCTCAAGGCGGGCGGTGAAGAGCTTGCCGCGCTCAAGCGCGAGCGCGAGAAGGACGCCTACACTCTTGGCGAGCTGCAGGGTAGTCTCGCCGAGAAGGGCAAGGAGCTTCGCGCCGCAAAGGACTCCAACGCAGATCTTGAGTTGAAACTGACCACTTTGACCAAGACGCTGGACGGCGCCAAGGAGCAGGAGGTGGCCCTGAAGGAGGAGATCAAGGCCAACGAGGAGCTGCTGGCGAGTGCTGCTGTCACCCAGAACACCTTCAGGGATAATGTGGAGCTCTGGACGGAGGGTCTCGTGAATATCGCCGCAGTCATTGACGGGGAGCTGGCGCAGCTGGGGATGGAGGATCTTGGGTATCCCTCCGATGAGAACCTCCAACCCAGCGCCAAGCTCACCTTGTTCTTCAAAGGCGTGGCGACGGCCCTCCAGCGACTCCGGGAGAATATCCCAAAGCAGCTGGCCGACGAGTCGCGCAAGATCTGCGCGGGAGCTCTTCAGAAGGTGTTGGTGAAGGTGGCCTTCCCCAACCCGGGCCTCAACCTCACCAACGTCCTCAGGTCCTTGTCGCCGGATGCTGATCTGGAAGCGCTCAAGACCCTTGTTGCACCCATTGTGGACAAGGTGAGCGGAATCAAGAGAGTTGAGGGCGATCACGTAGATTAGGCCGCCCGTTTTCTCCTTTTCTTGTCGTTGCTGGTCATGTTACGAGAACAATCTGTTAGAGCTGCGACAAGCTATCTTGTAATATAACTCTATTTTGGGTGGTGATTGCTATGTTATTTCCTTTACTTGATTCCTTCCTTTGTATGTTTTTGCCCTACGCTTTTTAGGGAACTTGCCGGTGCAGGCACCTTAGCAGCGAGCATTGAGTGCGGGACGTCAGCAGCCTGCTGGCGGTGCTGCTACCGACAAGAAACCTTGCTGCAACTAGTCGCAGCTCACTTAAGTTGTTGAGCGGACTCGAAACAAAGTAAGGGCGCAACTAGCCACGAGTTGGTTCCTCCGCGCACAGGTTTTCCATACAAAGCAGGGTCGTTCGAGGAAGATAACTTAAAATTTTTAAAACCGATTGCTCAAACTTTGGCAACTTAGCTTTTCTGTCGTTTGCTTCCCGATAAGGCGAAACTTTCTTGAACGACGCCTGGTCCACATCATTATCTTCTCCTATCCCCCCGGCAAACTTGTGGGCGAGGGAACCTTCCTTTCTTTGAGAAAAAGAAAGAAGAGAAAATAAAGATATGGAGCATTACGGCTCGTTATTGCTTACCGGGGGTAGGTGCTGCACAAAGTGTCAGATAACACATGCAAAAATAGAAAGCATGAAATTGACAAGATGTGCGGAGCACATGAGCTTTATTTACGCATGGGGTCTGCGCCCGGCTTTGTACGAAGGATTACATGCAACAGAGGCAAGACTTGTACAAAAGGTGGTTGCCGGAACAGGTTCCGACAACCGCGCCCTACGGGTAAAACTTACGAAGATGCTCAATGTTCTAGGAGTTGCTCACCGGAAAGCCATCTTTGGTCTCAAGGCGGATAGCGCCAGGCCTAGTGACTTGTTTCACCCGGTAAGGGCCTTCCCACTTCGGCGTTTGGAATTCTTGGCGGACTGAACGCGCCGAAGAACAAGGTCGCCTTCCTCGAATCTTCTGGCATTAACTTTGCGGCTATGGTAGCGGCGCAAAGCTTGCTGGTATCGAGCAGCTCGTAAAGCTGCCTGAAGACGGTCCTCCTCAAGGAGCAGCGCGTCATCTTGCCGCAGCTGCTCTTGCTCAAGCTCATCATAAGCGAGCACTCGAGGTGACCTGTATACGAGTTCCGTGGGGAGAACTGCCTCTGCTCCATAGACTAGAGCAAAAGGTGTCTGGCCAGTGGCTCGATTTGGCGTCGTCCTGATCGACCAAAGAACCACCGGCAGCTCCTCAATTCAGTTCTTTCCGCACTTGCGCAGCCTGTCGAAAGTTCTGGTCTTGAGCCCGCGCAACACTTTAGCATTTGCCCTTTCCGCTTGACCGTTGCTTCTCGGGTGAGCAACAGAAGCGAAGCAGACCTTGGCGCCAAGATCTTGGACGTACTGCATGAAGGTGCGGCTCGTGAATTGCGTGCCATTGTCGGTGATGATCCTGTTAGGGATCTCGAAGCGGCAAACAATCGACCTGAAGAACTTGACTGCTGACTGTGCTATCACCTTCCTCACTGCTTCCACTTCCGGCCACTCTGTGAACTTGTCGATTACAACGTACAAGTACCCAAAGCCCCCGACAGCTCGGGGAAAGGGGCCGAGGATGTCGAGCCCCCAGACCGAAAATGGCCAGGATAAAGGGATCGTCTGGAGAGCTTGAGCTGGCTGGTGTATCTGCTTGGAATGGAACTGCACGCTTCACACTTGGTTACTTGTGCAGTTGCATCTTGGAGGGCTGTTGGCCAAAAGAAACCTTGCCGGAATGCCTTGCCGGCAAGTGCTCTTGCGCCAATGTGGTGACCACATATGCCTCCATGTATCTCTGCCAACAGCTTTTGTCCATCTTCCCGGTGAATACACTTCAATTTCACACCGTTGAGCCTTCTTCTGTACAGTGTGTTGTCGAAAAACTGGTACATACTTGACTGCCAGGCTACTCTTTCCGCTTCTTCTTGCTCTTCGGGAAGTTCTCCTGTCTGAAGGAAACGGACAATCTGCTGCGCCCATGCTGGAGCTTGCAGCTCGACAACAAGGACTAAAGGCACATCTGCTGCTGCGGGAACATCCGCTTCTACGGTGAGAACCTGCGGCTCAGCCGGAGCTTGACGTTCCCCGGCAAGCTTGCCGGAGCAAAACTTGTCGGGAGCGTCTGCTTCAACAGAACAAACCCTAGGGCTTGCCGGAGCAGACTGCTCCTCAGCACCCTTGGTGTTGATCTTGGGGACCTTCTTGGTGGCGCCTTTGGGGAGCTCTGCCGGAAAGTAGTCACCAGAAATCAACTTCCTCTTCTTGCTCTGTCCAGTTGATGGCGTTACAGACGGTTGAGTCAGCTTGAGCACAAAGATTCCTGGTTCCACAGGTAACTTTAGTGCGGCGCACTTTGACAGGCCATCGGCAATGTCGTTATCAGCTCTTGGAACGTGTTCCATCTGTAGGCCGTCAAAGTGCTCTTCTAGCTTTCTCACTTCATCAACGTAAGCTTCCATCAACGGACTCTGATAATTCTTGTTCACTTGGCGGACGACACGCTGCGAGTCACCCCTGACAATGAGCTTCTTGATCCCAAGGTCTGCTCGATCCTGAGACCGGCAAGCAAACCTTCATACTCTGCGGTATTGTTTGTTGCTTGCTCCCTGGGAAAGTGCATCTGGACTACGTACTTAAGGTGCTCTCCGGTGGGTGCGATAAGCAGCACGCCCGCACCGGCGCCTTGCAGCGAAAAGGCACCATCAAAGTACATCAGCCACTCTTTGCCCGCTTCCTTGACGGGGATGCTCGTTTCTGGAATTTCTTCATCTGGTGTTGGCGTCCATTGTGCTATGAATTCTGCCAATGCTCTGCTTTGGATAGTTGAAGTGCTCTCAAATTTGAGGCCAAAGCTTGACAGTTCCAGTGCCCACTCGACAATCCTGCCTGTTGCTTCTGGATTCTGCAGTATCCTCTTCAGCGGAAAGCGAGTGACAACTGCGATCTCATGTGCTTGGAAGTAACGGCGCAGCTTTCTCGAGGCCATGAGAAGGCCGAAAAGAAATTTCTACACACCAGAGTACCTCGACCTAGCCCCCTGCAGAAGGGAACTGACAAAGTAAACTGGGCGCTGCACCATTCTCTTCTGCATCTCTTCGCGCGCCTGCGCAGATCCATCTTTGTCGGGACTAGAGCTTGTCGGTGAAGCCCCCTGCTTGTCGCTGGATGCACCTGCCGTGGTTGCTGGCTCATTATCCGCCTCCCTCTCTGCTACCAACGCAGCACTAACCACTTGATTGGTTGCCGCTATATACAGCAGCAACTTCTCTTGTGGCTTAGGTGCGACAAGTGTTGGAGTGGAGGACAGGTATCTCTTTAAGTCCTGCAGCGCAGCCTCCACTTCCGGAGTCCATTTCATTGGACCTTCCTTTTTCAAAATTTTGAAAAACGGCAGGGCGCGCTCAGCAGACCTAGAGATAAACCTGCTGAGAGTAGCCACGCAACCGGCAAGTATTCGTACATCCTTGACGCGCTTTGGTGCTTCGATCTGCTCAATGGCCTTGATCTTGTCGGGATTGGCTTCAATTCCCCGCTGAGACACGAAGAACTCGAGAAGCTTGCTGGAGGGGACTCCAAACACACACTTCTCGAGGTTAAGCTTGAGGTTGATCTTGCACAGATTTGCAAAGGTTTCGTCTAAATCTTGAATCAGAGTTGCCTTGTCCTTGCTCTTGACCACTATGTCATCCATGTAGGCTTCCACATTTCTGTGTATTTGTGGCTCAAAAGCGTCATGTACTACCCTTGCAAATGTTGAACCAGCATTCTTTAAACCGAAAGGCATCCGTACAAAACAGTATGTGCCACATGGAGTGATGAATGTGGTCTTCTCCTCATCCTCTTCTGCCATGAAGATCTGATGATATCCTGAGTATGCGTCAAGAAATGAAAGCAAGTCACATCCGGCCGTGGAGTCAACAATCTGGTCAATGCGCGGCAAGGGAAATGGGTCTTTGGGACAAGCTTTATTGACGTCGGTAAAGTCGATACAAAGCCTCCATTTCCTGTTTGCCTTACGCACGACTACAGGATTGGCCAACCACGTAGGATGGAGCAGTCCTCTGACAAGGCCTGCTGCTTCCAATTTCTTGATTTCTTCTGCGATGAATTCTTGGCGCTCCACTGCTTGTTTCCTGACTTTCTGCTTGACGGGCCGCGCATGAGGACAGACGGCAAGATGGTGCTCGATTACTTTCCTGGGAACACCAGGGATGTCAGACGGTTGCCATGCAAACACGTCGAAGTTCGCCCGCAGGAAAGCAACGAGCGCGCTTTCCTATTTAGGGTCGAGCGTGGCACTGATGGTGAAGGTACCACCAGTGCCGTCCTCCTTGGCGGACACCTTCTTGGTCTCTGGTGGAGCTGCCATCGTCTTCTTACACTTGCCGGTGGAGCTCGATGGTGCGTCCTCGACGGTAGCGCAGCACTCCGAAGAGGTGCGCTTGCCGGAGTGGGCATCAGAACTCCTGCCGGACTTTGTCTTCTTCTTCCCCCCGGGAGCTTCAACGGCAAGTGACTTGCGATCTGTTGCGGCTGCTGCTTCCCGGTAGATCTTTTCGGCGCAGATAAGAGCATCCTTCTTGTCGCCAGGGACAGAGATGACACTTATCGGGCTTGGCATCTTCAGCATGTTGTATGCATAGTGAGAGGTTGCCATAAATTTGGCGAGTGCTGGACGGCCGAGTATCCCATTGTAAGGTAATGGAAAGTCAGCACGTCAAAAGTGACCCCCTCAGTCCTGAAGTTCAACTCACTGCCAAATGTCACCGGCAACGTGATCTTTCCCTTCAGCTTGCTCCTTCCCGGATTGATTCCTTGGAACGTGCCGGTCTCCTCGAGCTCGCTGTCAGGGATCTGGAATTTCCGGAGTACCGCGGAGGAGATCAAGTTCAAGCCGGCCCCGCCGTCAACTAGCATCTTAGTGACCTTGAGGTTGCGGATAGTTTGTGAAACCAACATCGGCAAGCACCCGACCGCAGTTATGCGATCAGGGTGGTCCTCTATATCAAAGATGATAGGCGTGCTAGACCACTTCAGAGGCTTGCGTGACTCGACGGGTGGTTCTGCCGCATTGACTTCCCGCACCCACTGCTTGAGCTGGCGGTGTGAAGTATGCAGAGAAGCACCGCCGTCAATGCACAGGACCTCTGTGGCTTTCTGGAACTCCTGCTCATCGGCTTCGTCATCATCCATATCTTCATCGTTGTCGTCATCTTCATCCTTGTCGCGGCCGCGGGGAGGTCTGTCTCCTTGCTGCTGCTTGGCCTTGCTGCGGCGTCCTCCTCGGCCGGGACGTTTCTTGCCGGATCCTCCAGCACCTTCTTGGGCCTTCTCCTTGTCGCGCCGCTCGTACTCAGCCTTTTGCTGCTCGACAAGCTGCTCGACCTTCTTGCAGCTCTGGAGGTCATGGCCCTTGGTGCGGTGGATCTTGCAGTACTGCTTGTTGGTGCCGTCCTGCTTGTCGGCGACCGCCACAGCCTCCTCGCCGGAGCTACCAGCTTTGGCTTTCTTGGCGCCACCTCTGTTGCCGGACTGCTCAACAACTAGCACATCTTTGCCTTTCTTCCTCCTGTTGTTCCGCCGCTGGTTTTTCTTTGCCGGGGCAGCATCCTCGCTATCAGATCCTCCTGCTCCTGTATTCTCTCCGGGAAGTTTCCTCCCTTCCTCAGCACGTGCACACTTGTCGGCCAGGGCATATAGCTCACTGACGTCTCTGATCTTCCACATCGCCATCTCCTCCCGCATCCTACGGTTTCGCACGTTCTGATGGAACGCGCTGATGATCGCGGCAGGGTGGACATCTGGGATGTTGTGCTGTACACGGCCGAACCTCTGGATGTACTTGCGCAGGGACTCTCCTTCCTTCTGGGCGAGCAGATGAAGGTCGCTCTCTTGGCCATGCGGCTTGTGGCCGCCTGTAAAGGCGCCGACAAACTGATGGCATAGGTCTGCCCAGGAGGATATGGAGTTGTCCAGCAAGTGCATGAGCCAGGATCTGACATTGGGCTTGAGCACCAACGGGAAGTAGTTGGCAAGGATCTTGTCGTCCCGCCCCCCGGCAGCTTGCACCGCGATGGTGTAGATGCTGAGGAACTCCGACGGATGCGACTTGCCGTCGTACTTCTTTGGTACGTCGGGCTTGAAATTCTTCGTGCTGGGCCACTGGACTTGCCGCAGCTCACGAGTGAACGCAGGGCAACCTATCGCGTACGGCAAGTCGCCTGGTTCCCCTGGCGCATGCATGTCGACAGAGGGCCCAGCGCGCTGGTCCGATTGACGCCGCGCTTCACTTCGGCGCTCGATGCGAGTACGAGCGTCTTCTTGCTGTCGTTCGTGAAGAACTTGGCGCTGATCGCGACGGGCTCGTGGATCTGATGACGCGGTGGAGTCGCTGTCGAGGTGGATCCGGCGAGTCGGCGATCTTGGCCTTCGAGGCAGAGAGTGCACGGTGGTTGCACCCCCGCCGGTTTTGTCTCCATCGGCTTGTGCCTGGCAGTCTTGCCGCGGCTGCGATGTACTCGGCTGCCGTGGAGTGTCGCCGTTGGCGAAGCCGATGAGACTCTGAATGGTGGCCCTCCATTCGTCGATCTTGTTCGCCATTGGAGGGTAACATAGGAGCAGTTGAGCTCTCGCCAAAGCTTCTGCCGGAGTGGTGGGTGGCAGTGGCGAACGGTGCGAGGAGCGGGATATGCTCGGACTTCTAACTATGTTAGAAGGAGCAGTATCCCGTCCAGGCGACCGTGTCCCGCCCGTGCCAGCATGTTGGCGTGCATGCTGGTCTTGGGCACCCCGAGATCCACCAGCTCGATCTTGGTCCAACGAACGTATGGTACCGTGAGTACCATGACGCTGCCGGTCCCGCGCCTCCTGAGATGGGCGCGGTGCATGTACGGACGCCGAGGTCTGCGCAGCCTTGTCCTTGGACCTGGCAGCACCGTGAGCTCCCTCGTCGACGCCCGTTCTTCCGCCGGTGTCTACTCCACCACCCGTTTGCTCCGGTGGTGGTGGGATCTGCGTGGACGGAACAGCCGCCTCCGAAGCCTTCTTCTTCGGCGGCATGTCGATGAAGAAGATGAAGATCTAGCTCATGTGAACGCCGGATCAGGTTCACACAACCTCGACGCCCCCTACCTGGCGCGCCAAAGATGTCGGGGAAACGGACCCACGAACACCTATGGGACCGGCGGACCGAGCCCCTTTCGGTTCGGCGGGGGGCGGAGATCGCACGAAGAGCGGATCGAGGCAAAGCACATGAGCGGTTTACCCAGCTTCGGAGCTCTCCGGAGAGATAATACTCCTACTGCTGCATGTCTGAGTGTATTGAGTTCTTGCTCGAGAGCGCTGAGTGCTACAGTACACACTAGCTGCTAATGAGACCGAGCGTGAGTGTTTTCTGGCTTCGAACCCCCCTCTACGTTGCGCATGGGCCTCCTTTTATATGCTCAAGGGGTCACCGACAGGTGGCAACACAGACAAGGGCAAAAATGGAAAAGATGTTGCGGTTGGTACAACTACCTGTACAGTGTATCATACCTAACCCTGACGACAGGGGACAAAGGCATTAAATGCCCGTCTGCGTCGCCCAAACAGTGCAAACAGGGACCGTCAGGGACGCCACCGCTTGCCACGATGGCAATCTTGTCAGCGTCGCTCGCCACCTCGCACCGGCTGGCTGCACAACCTCTTGCCACGCGCGCCTGGAAAGGTCCTAGGGCGACACATTGGTGGATGCGCTGGAGCGTGGGTACAGAGTGGTAGCTTGCCGCGGCAAGCGCCTTGCCGCGGTCGTTGTCTTGTCGCGTCTGGGAGCTTGTCGCTCACTAGGTCTTGCCGGGACGCGTGGCGCGTCACGGCAAGTTCCTTGAGATTCCTTGGTTGGCCTTTCCGGCAAGCTCCTCTTGCCGGGGCCTTGTCTTCTTAGCTTGAACACTTTGTTCTTGAGTGGCTCCAAATGAACTACGGAGGATCTTGGCGGTCACCCGGCAAGCCTTGCCGCGGGGTGCTGCGACTGCCCGTGCACAAGTTCGGGATACTAGGGTACCCCTACTCTAGTACACCGACACAAGGTTTGCAGAATACCCTTTGAGGGCACCTTAGATGAACCCCACCATAATGAAGTAGAAGCTTTTATTAACACTATCACTGTGGGAGAAACCAGGAAGGTTTCTGATGCAAGGATCACTAGCATACATTTTCCCGTTTTACGCTACTTTGCCTTATTTGCTAGCCGTTGCTTGATTGGACGCGGGAACTGTGGGAACCTTAGTATTCCTGATATTATTATTTTCCTCCATGGTTTATACTGCAATAACTCTGTTAGTATGGGTGGAATTGTTGCTAGATGGTTAAGTTTGAACTGTACTAAGGGCCCCATCTTTGGAGGCATTTATGCTTCATGCCTAGCTACCTATTAGGCATGAGGAGAAAGAAGAAACAGCGCTGCGCCGTGCTTATTTAGATTATAAGAGTATGATAGTGCATGATTTTCTTGTTAAGAGTCGCGATGAGGAGCTCAAATATAAATTATACTTTGATAAACATCACCCTGAGACTATTACTTTGCCTGCTCCTTCTTTGTTTAACTTGTCTGCAGAACCTCACATCGTTCCGTGGTCGGCTATACAAGCCTATCGGAACCCTGCACCAGCCCCAGAGCCGAATCCACAAATGAGCCTCCATGACTATCTGTTTATTCTTGGGATCTAGAGGAGGCTGCCAGCCAGTGGCAGCCAGAGTCTTCTTCGTCACACTACGACCCCAGCTACACCTACGGGTATCCACCAGGCCATCCCTGGCAATAGACCAACTTAGGCCAAAAGCCTAAGCTTGGGGGAGTACGTATTTCCCACCGACATTACATTCATGTTCACACACACACACTCATTGCTAGATGTCGGTGCTCATACTTTTTCACTATAATATCCATGCTAATTTAAATTTCTTTTTCCTGCTTTCTTCTTGTGTGTTTGTTAAACCTTAAGAAAAACAAAAAAAATTAGTGAGTTTACTTTTCATGCTTGTAGTAGAATTAAAAAGAAAACCCAAAAATATTTCCCGTTCTTCTTTTACTTGTTGGGAGCTTTCCCGTGTAAATAGTTTTTATTTCTTTTCCTTTCTTTGGGGGTCGAGAAGACTATATTGAAAATGCTTAGTGGCTCTTATATGCATGATTATTTATTTAACTTAGAGCCCATATTACTTGTCTTCTCTCTTGAGTTGAATGCTTGCAGATTCCAGCTTAGTCCAATGCACGTGCACTCTTATTATTATACACACCGTTCGGTCGTGCAAGTGAAAGGCAATGATGATGATATATGATGGACTTATTGGGAAGAGAAAAGCTGGTATGAACTCGACCTCTCTTGTTTTTGTAAATATGATGATTCATCGTTCTTGATTCAGCTATTATGAAGTAAACATATTTGCAATGACATTTAGAGATTATAGTTGCTTGTGCCATGCTTGATTAGCTATGAGTTATAATGGTTTACCTTGCGTGCCAACATGCTATTAGAATGACTATGATGTGGTATGATGGGATGGTATCCTCCTTTAAATGAATTGAGTGACTCGACTTGGCACATGTTCACGCATGTAGTTGAATCAAATCAACATAGCCTTCATGATATTTATGTTCATGGTGGATTATATCCTACTCATGCTTGTGCTCGGTGTGAATTAATTTTAATGCATGTTTACGACTGTTGTCGCTCTCTCAGTTGGTCACTTCCCAGTCTTTTGCTAGCCTTCACCTGTACTAAGCGAGAATACTGCTTGTGCATCCAAACTCCTTAAACCCCAAAGTTATTCCATATGAGTCCACTATACCTTCCTATATGCTGTATTTACCTACCGTTCCAAGTAAATTTGTATGTGCCAAACTCTAAACCTTCGAATAAACATTCTGTTTTGCATGCTCGAATAGCTCATATATCAACTAGAGCTGCCCTTATCTTCCGTGTTAGGCGGGTTATTCTCAAGAGGAGTGGACTCCGCTCCTCATTCACAAGAAAATGGCTGGTATCCGGGATGCCCAGTCCCATGCTTTATGCAAACTAAATCAAAATAACTGCAAACAAAACTCCCCTTGGGACCCGTTGAATTTTGGAGGCACTCGTTGTTTCGAGAAAGCCATGGATTGATGCTTGTGGAGGAAGGGGAGTATAAACTTTACCATTCTGTTTGGGAGCCACCTATAATCTGTTTAGCATGGAAGATATCGTCGTCTTTTAGTTGTTATGTTGACAATGAAAGTATGCCGCTCAAAATATAATTTATCTCTATTTCAAAACCGAGCTCTGGCACCTCTACAAATCCCTGCTTCCCTCTGCGAAGGGCCTATCTATTTACTTTTATGTTGAGTCATCACCCTTCTTATTAAAAAGCACCCGCTGGAGAGCACATTGTCTTTTGCATTCATTATTATTGGTTTATATTGGGTATGACTTGACTGGATCTCTTTTACCATGAATTACAATGTTTAGTCAGTCCTTGATCTTTAAAGGTTCTCTGCATTTATGTTTTGCGGTCTCAGAAAGGGCTAGCGAGATACCATTTTGTTATATCATGTTATGATTATTTTGAGAAAGTGTTGTCATCCGAGTTTTGCTATTATGGCTCGCTAGTTGATTATGCTATTGATATGAGTAATTGTGAGACCTACGTGTTATTGTGAGTATGGTTAGTTCGTAATAATTGCTGAAACTTGAATGCTGGCTTTTCATGTTTACAACAACAAGAGCAAACAGAGTTTGTAAAAGTTTTTCATTTTCTCTTTCAGTTTGTCAACTGAATTGCTTGAGGACAAGCAAGGGTTTAAGCTTGGGGGAGTTGATACATCTCCGTCGTATCTACTTTTCCAAACACTTTTGCCCTTGTTTTGGACTCTAACTTGTATGATTTGAATGGAACTAACCCGGACTGACGCTGTTTTCAGCAGAACTGCCATGGTGTTGTTTTTTGTGCAGAAAATAAAAATTCTCAGAATGTCCTGAAACTCCACGGAACACCTTAGAAAAAATAAAGAAAAATCCTCGCAAAAGATGAAGACCAGGGGGCCCACACCCTGTCCACGAGGGTGGGGGGCGCCCCCTTGGGCACAACCCCTACCTCGTGGCCCCACTGGTGGCCCTCCGACGCCAACTCCAACTCCATATATTGGCTTTCGGGGAGAAAAAAATCAGAGAGAAGAAATAATCGCGTTTCACGATACGGAGCCGCCGCCAAGCCCTAATCTCTTTGGAGGGCTGATCTGGAGTCCGTTCGGGGCTCCGGAGAGGGGGATTCGTCGCCGTCGTCATCATCAACCATCCTCCATCACCAATTTCATGATGCTCACCGCCGTGCGTGAGTAATTGCATCGTAGGCTTGCTGGACGGTGATGGGTTGGATGAGATTTATCATGTAATCGAGTTAGTTTTATTAGGGTTTGATCCCTAGTATCCATTATGTTCTGAGATTGATGTTGCTATGACTTTGCTATGCTTAATGCTTGTCACTAGGGCCCGAGTGCCATGATTTCATATCTGAACCTATTATGTTTTCATGAATATGTGTGAGTTTTAGATCCTATCTTGCAAGTCTATAGTCACCTACTATGTGTTATGATCCGGCAACCCCGAAGTGACAATAATCGGGACCACTCCCGGTGATGACCATAGTTTGAGGAGTTCATGTATTCACTATGTGCTAATGCTTTGTTTCGGTTCTCTATTAAAAGGAGGCCTTAATATCCCTTAGTTTCCAATAGGACCCCACTACCATGGGAGGGTAGTACAAAAGATGTCATGCAAGTTCTTTTCCATAAGCACGTATGACTATATACGGAATACATGCCTACATTACATTGATGAACTGGAGCTAATTCTGTGTCACCCTATGTTATGACTATTACATGACGAACCACATCCGGCATAATTATCCATCACTAATCCGGTGCCTACGAGTTTTCCATATACTGGTTCTCGCTTATTTAATTTTCCGTTGCTACTGTTACAATCACTACAAAATACCAAAAACATTACTTTTGCTGTCTTTACTTTTGTTACCGTTACCACCACTATCATATTACTTTGCTACTAAACACTTTGCTGCAAATACTAAGTTTCCAGGTGTGGTTGAATTGACAACACAGCTGCTAATACTTGAGAATATTCTTTGGCTCCCCTTGTGTCGAATCAATAAATTTGTGTTGAATACTTTACCCTCGAAAACTGTTGCGATCCCCTATACTTGTGGGTTACCAAATTCCAATTTCAATCGGTTGTACTTCCATGATCCCATATCATCACATAGCCTAAACCATGTCAATGACTTTCCCTTCAAAGATAAAGGGAATACCTTCTTCTTGATAAACATCCTCGGGCATACCTGCAAGCTTAAATAATCCACAAACTTCATCCAGATAGATTAGGTGCAAATCGGGATGCAATGTTCTATCTCGTGTAAAAGGATTAGCTAGCAGTTTCTCTATCATACCCGAAGGAATTTCAAAGTAAACATTTTCAGTAGGTTTAGTAGGTTGAGGAGGAACTCTTTGCTCTACTGGTCGGGGTGAAGATACCCCGAACAATCCCCTCAAAGGATTATGTTCCATAGTAACAAGTGACAGTAAATTTCAGCACACTATATAAATTTTTCCATACTAAATTCCACCTACCAAAGACGCTTCACTCCCCGGTAAGGGTGCAAGAAAAGAGTCTTGATGACCCACAAGTATAGGGGATCTATCGTAGTCCTTTCAATAAGTAAGAGTGTCGAACCCAACAAGGAGCAAAAGGAAATGACAAGCGGTTTTCAGTAAGGTATTCTCTGCAAGCACTGAAATTTTCTGTAACAGATAGTTTTGTGATAAGGTAATTTGTAATAGGTATCAAGTAATGAAAGTAAATAAAGTGCAGAAAGATGGCCCAATCCTTTTTGTAGCAAAGGACAAGCCTGGACAAACTCTTCTATGAAAGTAAACGCTCTCGAGGACACATGGGAATTATCGTCAAGCTAGTTTTCATCATGCTCATATGATTCGCATTCGTTATTTTGATAATTTGGTATGTGGGTGGACCGGTGTTTGGGTGCTGCCCTTCCTTCGACAAGCATCCCACTTATTATTAACACCTATTGCAAGCATCCGCAACTACAAAAGAAGTATTAAGGTAAAACTAACCATAGCATGAAACATATGGATCCAAATCAGCCCCTGACGAAGCAACTCCTAAATTAGGGTTTAAGCTTCTGTCACTCTAGCAACCCATCATCTACTTATTACTTCCCAATGCCTTCCTCTAGGCCCAACCAATGGTGAAGTGTCATGTAGTTGACGTTCACATAACACCACTAGAGGAAAGACAACATACATCTCATCAAAATACCAAACGAATACCAAATTCACATGACTACTTATAGCAAGACTTCTCCCATGTCCTCAAGAACAAACGTAACTACTCGCAAATCATATTCATGTTCATATTCAGAGGGGTATTAATATGCATAAAGGATCTGAACATATGATCTTCCACCAAATAAACCAACTAGCATCAACTACAAGGAGTAATCAACACTACTAGCAACCCACATGTACCAATCTGAGGCTTTGGGACAAAGATTGGATACAAGAGATGAACTAGGGTTTTAGAGGAGATGGTGCTGGTGAAGATGTTGATGGAGATTGACCCCCACCTGATGAGATGGTCTATGGTGATGATGATGGTTATGATTTCCCCCTCCCGGAGGGATGTTTCCCTGGCAGAACAGCTCCGCCGGAGCCCTAGATTGGTTCCGCCAAGGTTCCACCTCGTGGCTGCGGTGTTTCGTCCCGAAAGCTTGCTTGTTATTTTTTCCAGGGTAAAAGACTTCATATAGCAGAAGATGGACACCAGAGGCCTACCAGGGGGCCCACGAGGCAAGGTGCGCGCCTAGGGGGGTTGGCCGCGCCCCCACCCTCGTGGCCAGGGTGTGGGCCCCCTCTGGTTGATTCTTTCTCTAGCATATTTTATATATTCCAAAACGTGCCTCTGTGAAGTTTCAGGACTTTTGGAGTTGTGCAGAATAGGTCTCTAATATTTTCTCCTTTTCCAGCCCAGAATTCCAGCTGTCGGCATTCTCCCTCTTCATGTAAACCTTGTAAAATAAGAGGGAATAGGCATATGTATTGTGACATAATGTATAATAACAACCCATATTGAAATAAATATCGATATAAAAGCATGATGCAAAATGGACGTATCAAGATACCCGGCTCTCCCCGACTGACTCTTGAGAAGACATCTTGATCTAATCAGCAGCAGAAACAACTCAAAACAAAAATAGAGGATTTTGTCTCGGTATGGTGGTCAAAACCTTCAGGAGATTATATAATGAATTTTTACCGACCAAAAGAAATATCGTGCAAGAAAACAGAGTCCGATGGGCACGCGAGGTGCCCACGAGGAAGGGGGTGCGCCCTCCACCCTTGTGGATGCCTCGTGTCCCTTTCGGACTACTTCTTATTTTCCTTTTTTTAAAATATTCCAAAACAGAGAAAAACTGCTATTAGAACTGTTTTGTAGTCGGTTTACTTACCATACCACATACCAATTCCTTTTCGGAGTCTGAAACATTCTGGAAAGTGTCCCTTATGTACTCCTCCGGGGTTACGGTGTCAATAACATTGGTTTCAATATTTATGGGATTACCTGAGATATAATGTTTCATTCTTTGACCGTTCACCACCTTCAGATTTGTGCTTTCGAAGTTCTTGGTTTTTACGGCACCGGAATGATAGACCTCCTCAATAACGTAAGGACCTTCCCATTTAGAGAGGAGTTTTCCTGCAAAAAATCTTAAACAATAGTTGTATAACAGAACATAATCACCTACATTAAACTCACGCTTTTGTATCCTTTCGTCATGCCATCTTTTAACTTTTTCTTTAAACTGTTTGGCATTCTCATAGGCCTGGGTTCTCCACTCATCAAGTGAGCTAATGTAAAATAGTCTCTTCTCACTGGCAAGTTTGAAATCATAAATGAGCTCTTTAATGGCACAATATGCCCTATGTTCTAGTTCGAGAGGTAAGTGACATGCTTTTCCATAAACCATTTTATACGGAGACATACCCATAGGATTTTTATATGCAGTTCTATAGGCCCATAATGCATCATCAAGTTTCTTGGACCAATTCTTTCTAGATCTATTAACAGTCTTTTGCAAAATTAATTTAATCTCTCTATCACTCAGTTCTACTTGACCACTAGTTTGTGGGTGGTATGAAGATGCAATTCTATTATTAATGTCATACTTAGCAAGCATTTTACGAAAAACACCATGAATAAAATGTCAACCACCATCATTCATTAAGTATCTAGGGACTCCAAACCTCGGAAAAATAACTTCTTTAAGCATCTTAATAGAGGTGTTATGATCAACACTACTAGTTGGAATAGCTTCTACCCACTTACTAACGTAATCAATAGCAACTAAAATATGTGTATACCCTAGAGGAAGGAAACGGTCCCACATAATCAAAGCCCCAAACATCAAATGGTTCAATAAAAAGTGAATAGTTCATAGGCATTTCTTGACGTCTACTAATATTACCAATTCTTTGACATTCATCACAAGACAAGACAAACTTACAAGACACTTTAAAAAGAGTAGGCCAATAAAAACCGGATAGCAATACCTTATGTGCAGTTATATCTCCAGCGTGGTGTCCTCCATAAGCCTCGGAGTGACACTTGCTTAGGATATGTTCCTGTTCATGCTCAGGTACACAACGTCTAATAACACCATCTACTCCTTCTTTATAAAGGTGTGGGTCATCCCAGAAGTAATGTCTTAAATCATATAAAAACCTTTTCTTTTGCTGGTATGTGAAACTAGGTGGTATATATTTAGCAACAATGTAATTAGCATAATCAGCATACCATGGAGCAGTACGAGAAGCATTTATGACAGCTAATTGTTCATCAGGAAAACTATCATCAATAGGGAGTGGGTCATCAAGAACATTTTCTAACCTAGACAAGTTGTCTGCAACGGGGTTCTCAGCTTCCTTCCTATCAATAATATGCAAATCAAATTCTTGTAGCAAGAGAACCCATCTAATAATTCTAGGTTTAGCATATTTCTTTTCCATAAGGTACTTAATAGCAGCATGATCAGTGTGAACAGTTACTTTAGAATCAATAATATAAGGTCTGAAATTATCACAAGCAAATACAACTGCTAAAAATTCTTTTTCAGTAGTAGCATAATTTCTCTGGGCACTGTCTAGAGGTTTACTAGCATATTGGATAACATTTAATTTCTTATCAAATCTTTGTCCTAGAACATCACCTACAACATAATCGCCAGCATCACACATAACTTCAAAGGGTAAATTCCAATCAGGTGGCTGAACAACAGGTGCAGAAATCAAGGCTTTCTTAATTATTCCAAATGCTCCTACACAATCTTCATCGAAGACAAAAGGAACATCTTTTTGTAAGAGATTAGTCAGAGGCCTAGAAATTTTTGAGAAGTCTTAAATGAACCTCCTATAAAAACCGGCATGACCAAGGAAAATTCTTATACCTTTAATGTCCTTAGGACACGACATCTTTTCAATAGCATCAACTTTAGCTTTATCAAATTCAATACCTCTTTCAGAAATTTTGTTCCCCAAGAAAATACCTTCATTAACCATAAAGTGGCACTTCTCCCAATTCCAGACAAGATTAGTTTCTTCACATCTCTGCAAAACTCGATCAAGGTTGCTTAAGAAATCATCAAAAGAAGTTCCATACACGGAGAAATCATTCATGAAAAGCTGAACAATCTTTTCACAGAAGTCAGAGAATATAGCAGTCATACATGTTTGAAAGGTAGCACGTGCATTACATAAACCAAAAGGCATACGTCTATAAGCAAAGGTACCGAAAGGGCAAGTGAAAGTGGTATTTTCCTGATCCTCTTTCAACACATGTATTTGAGAGAAACCAGAATAACCGTCTAGAAAGCAAAAATGTGTATGTTTGGATAATCTTTCTAGCATTTGATCAATAAAAGCTAAGGGGTGATGATCCTTTCTAGTAGATTTATTTAATTTGCGGAAATCAATTACCATTCTATAACCTGTAACAATTATTTGTGGGATCGATTCGTCTTTATCATTAGGAACAACAGTAATACCTCCCTTCTTAGGGACACAATGGACATGACTTACCCACTGACTATCAGCAACAGGATAAATTATACCTGCCTCCAGAAGCTTTAGTATTTCATTTCTAACCACTTCTTTCATCTTAGAATTTAACCGTCATTGGTGATCAACAACCGGTTTAGCGTCTTTCTCCAATATTATTTTGTGCTGGCATAGAGTGGGACTAATGCCCTTAAGATCGTCAAGAGTATATTCAATAGCAGCACGGTGCTTATTCAGAGTTTTTTCAATAATTTCTCTTCTTCCTGCTCTGAATGGTTAGCACTAATAATAATAGGATATATCTTCTTTTCATTAAGATAAGCATATTTAAGAGTATCAAGTAATGGTTTATGCTCAAACACGGGATCACCCTTGGGTGGAGGAGGATCCCCTAGAATTTCAACTGGCAAGTTGTGTTTCAAAATAGGTCTCTGTTTAAAGAATACTTCATCTATTTCCCTTCTTTCATTCATAAACATATCATTTTCATGGAAAATATTGTTCTAAAGGATCATTAGGAGGCATGGCAATAGAAGCAAGACCAATAATTTCATCTTTACTAGGAAATTCTTTATCATGGGGTTGTCTACGAAATTTAGCAAAATTAAAATCATGAGACATATCCCCTAAACCAACAGTAACAATATCCTTTTCGCAGTCTATCTTAGCATTAACTGTATTCAAGAAGGGTCTACTAAATATAATGGGACAAAAGTCATCTTGTGGGGAAGCAAGAAGAAGAAAATCAGTAGGATATTTAATTTTCCCACACAAGACTTCAACATCTCTAACAATCCTAACTGGTGAAATAGTATCTCTATGGCAAGCTTATTTGTAACATCAATATCTTCTGTCTCAGCAGGTGCAATATCATGCATCATTTTTTTATATAAAGTATAAGGTATTGCACTGACACTAGCACCCATATCACATAGGCCATGTTAACAGTGATATCATATTTTAACAGAAACAAAAGGCATGCCAACAACAGGTCTATGTTTATTTTTAATATCGGGCCTGGCAATTCTAGTAGCTTCATCACAGAAGTAAATAACATGCCCATCAATATTATCGACCAAGAGATCCTTAACCATTGCAATACTAGGTTCAATTTTAATTTGCACAGAGGGTGTAGGTGTTCTAGCATTACTCTTACGAACCACAGTTGAAGCTTTAGCATGATCCTTTATTCTAACAGGGAAAGGTGGTTTCTCAATATAAGCTGTAGGAACAATAGGATCAACATTATAAGTGATAGTCTTTTCTTCAACTTTAATAGGTTAAACTACTTTTACTTCAATGGGAGGATGATATTTAAACCACTTCTCCTTAGGGAGATCAACATGAGTAGCAAATGGTTCACAGAAAGAAGCTACTATCTTAGAGTCAAGTCCATATTTAGTGATAAATTCCCGAAAAGCATCGGTATCCATAAAAGATTTAACACAATCAAACTTAGGTGTTATACCTGACTCCTTACCTTCGTCGAGTTCCCAATCTTCATAGTTGCATTTAATTCTTTCCAATAAATCCCATCTGAATTCAATAGTCTTCATCATAAAAGAACCAGTACAAGAAGTATCGATCATGGAGCGATTATTGAGAGAAAGCCGAGCATAAAATTTTTGAATAATAATTTCTCTTGAGAGCTCATGATTGGGGCATGAATATAAGATTGACTTAAGCCTCCCCAAGCTTGAGCGATACTTTCTCCTTCGCGAGGCCAAATATTATATATATAATTACGATCACAATGAACCAGATGCATAGGATAAAACTTCTGATGAAATTCCAATTTCAATTGGTTGTAGTTCCATGATCCAATATCATCACATAGAGTAAACCATGTCAATGCCTTTCCCTTAAAAGATAAAGGGAAGACCTTCTTCTTGATAACATCCTCGGGCATACCTGCAAGCTTAAATAATCCACAAACTTCATCCACACATATTAGGTGCACATCAGGATGTAATGTTCCATCTCCTATAAAAGGATTAGCTAGCAGTTTCTCTAACATTTTCAGTAGGTTCAGTAGGTTGAGGAGAAACTCTTTGCTCTACTGGTCGGGGTAAAGATACCCCGAACAAGCCCCAAAAGGATTATTTTCCATAGTAACAAGTGACAGTAAATTTCAGCACACTATATAAATTTTTCCTTACCAAATTCCACCTACCAAAGGCACTTCACTCCCTAGCAACGACACCAGAAAAGAGTCTTGATGACCCACAAGTATAGGGGATCTATCGTAATCCTTTCAATAAGTAAGAGTGTCGAACCCAACGAGGAGCAAAAGGAAATGACAAGAAGTTTTCAGTAAGGTATTCTCTTCAAGCACTAAAATTATCTGTAACAGATAGTTTTGTGATAAGGTAATTCGTAACGGGTAACAAGTAACAAAAGTAAACAAGGTGCAGCAAGGTGGCACAATCCTTTTTATAGCAAAGGACAAGCCTTGACAAACTCTTATATAAAGGAAAGCGCTCCCGAGGACACATGGGAATTATCGTCAAGCTTGTTTTCATCACGCTCATATTATTCGCGTTCGTTACTTTAATAATTTGGTATGTGGGTGGACTAGTGCTTGGGTTATGCCCTTCCTTGGACAAGCATCCCACTTATGATTAACCCCTATTGCAAGCATCCTCAACTACAAAAGAAGTATTAAGGTAAAACCATAGCATGAAACATATGGATCCAAATTAGCCCCTTACGAAGCAACGCATAAACTAGTGTTTAAGCTTCTGTCACTCTAGCAACCCATCATCTACTTATTACTTCCCAATGCCTTCCCCTAGGCCTAAACAATGGTGAAGTGTCATGTAGTCGACGTTCACATAACACCACTAGAGGAAAGACAACATACATCTCATCAAAATATCGAACGAATACCAAATTCACATGACTACTTATAACAACACTTCTCCCATGTCCTCAGGAACAAACGTAACTACTCACAAATCATATTCATGTTCATAATCAGAGGAGTATTAATGTGCATAAAGAATTTGAACATATAATATTCCACCGAATAAACCAACTAGCATCAACTACAAGGAGTAATCAACACTACTAGCAACCCACAGGTACCAATCTGAGGTTTTGAGACAAAGATCGGATACAGGAGATGAGCTAGGGTTTGAGAGGAGATGGTGCTGGTGAAGATGTTGATGGAGATTGACCCCCTCCCGATGAGAGGATCGATGGTGATGACGATGGTGACGATTTCCCACTCCCAGATGGATGTTTTCCCGGCAGAACAGCTTCGCTGGAGCCCTAGATTGGTTCCGCCAAGAGATGGCGGCGCTTCGTCCCGAAAGCTTCCTTATGATTTTTTTCCAGGGCAAAAGACACCTTATTCTAGAAGATGGGCATCGAGGGGCTTCCAGGTGGCCCACAAGGAAGGGGTGCGCGCCCAGGGGGTAGGGCGCGCCCTCCACCCTCGTGGACAGCGGGTGGGCCCCCTCTGGTGCTTTGTTCGCCCAATATTTTTAATATATTCCAAAACTGACTTCCGCGGAGTTTTAGGACTTTTGGACCTGTGCAGAATATGTCTCTAATATTTGCTCCTTTTCCAGCCCGGAATTCCAACTGCCGGCATTCTCCCTCTTCATGTAAACCTTGTAAGATAACTGAGAAACGGCATAAGTATTGTGACATAATGTGTATTAACAGCCCATAATGCAATAAATATCGATATAAAAGCATGATGCAAAATGGATGTATCAGGGAGACTGTTGGAGATATGCCCTAGAGGCAATCATGTATGATGATATTTCCTACGTGTTTATGAATAAAGATAGTCCTTGGACATTACCAATAATGTGTATTAGCAAGTTCATGACTTGTTTGTGGGACTTTGAATTGGATGATGACTGTCCTAAAAGGTTCCTAGTCGAAAGGGCTGTGTGGACATGCAGCCAACTAGACTAGCATATGACACGGTGGATGGCTCGGTCTCACTAGCCATTGAGCATTGGATGCTAATCGGATAATATGGACTCGGAAGGATCTGGTCGGATTTGACGTAGTCGGATTCGAGTCGAGATAAGGTTCGAGTTGGACAAACCCGACTATGAGATGCAACAATATGTCATCTGTGAGTTTCTAGTACAACATACGCTCTATGTCCTAAGACCTAAGTTGGCGCATGTACTCGGGATGGTGATAGACTTCTTTGGGCCAACAAAATGCTACTCCGTAACTGGATAGTTACAAAGGTAGGTTTCGGGCTTGTCTAGACCCATGCTGCGAGACATGGTTGAGCAAGATGGGATTTGCCCTCCAATCATGGGAGATATACTCTGGGCCCCTTGTGTGATCCGACCAAGATAAGCATGGCCATGCGATTAGGATTATGAGATCATCTGGTTTGTGGTCAACATCACTAGAATAAGAAATAGGTCAGGCTAGCACCAGGATAACAAACTTTCCTTTAGCCCGTCAACATATATCGTGTGGCAATAGGATCAAAAGTGTGATGTACAGGTTCGCCTAACCAGATTCATCAGACACTTGGAGTCGGCATGCTTTGCTAGAGGCCACTACCGACTAGTCGAGCCGGATGTGATTTGACTCACAACCAAGTGAACGAGAACCTAAGGGGTCGTGCGTTTAAGGGAAGGAACCTGAGAGGCCTGATCCGACTCCACGAGTTAGATGTGATCCTACTCGGAATCAGATCCAGACCGAACAGACTTTGGGCTTTAGGATCCGTCCAAGGCCCAAGTATTGAGCCCGAGATGGATGCCTATATAAACTGCAGGTGCGGCACACTCATTCGGTTGATTGCTTCGGTGCTGTCACTAGGGCTTTGCATGTGTTGCGAATAGCCACCTCCACTCACCGCCGACTGTGTGATCGAACCTAGCAGTCCGTAGCACTGTGTTCCTCGTGCACGCGCGGATACCGTTAGGGGCGGTGCACATGCGCCGCTCCGACGAACCAGTAGGTGGGATTCGACGACCGGCTGTTCGAGGGAGATCGAACAAGGAGGAGACGACTCCAGAGATGTGCTTGAAGGAAATATGCCCTAGAGGCAATAATAAAGTTGTTATTTATATTTCCTTATATCATGATAAATGTTTAGTATTCATGCTAGAATTGTATTAACCGGAAACTTAGTACATGTGTGAATACAAAGACAAACAGAGTGTCCCTAGTATGCCTCTACTAGACTAGTTCGTTAATAAAGATGGTTAAGTTTCCTGACCATAGATAGGTGTTGTCATTTAATCAATGGGATCACATCATTAGAGAATGATGTGATGGACAAGACCCATCCGTTAGCTTAGAATAATGTTGTTTAGTTTTATTGCTATTGCTTTCATCATGACTTATACATGTTCCTCTGACTATGAGATTATGCAACTCCCGAATACCGGAGGAACACCTTGTGTGCTATCAAATGTCAGAACATAACTGGGCAATTATAAAGATGCTCTACAGGTGTCTCCGATGGTGTTTGTTTAGTTGGCATAGATCAAGATTTGGATTTGTCACTCCGTGTATTGGAGAGGTATCTCTGGGCCCTCTCGGTAATGCTCATCACTATAAACCTTGCAAGCAATGTGACTAATGAGTTAGTTGTGGGATGATTCATTACGGAGCGAGTAAAGAGACTTGTTGGTAATGAGATTGAACTAGGTATGATGATACCGACTATCAAATCTCGGGCAAGTAACATACTGATGACAAAGGGAACAACGTATGTTTTTATGCAGTTTGACCGGGTTCCGCTATTGGTTATTTACCGGAGATGTGTCTCGGTCATGTCTACATAGTTCTCGAACCCGTAGGGTCCGCACGCCTAATGTTCGATGACGATTTGTATTATGATTTATGTGATTTGATGACCGAAGTTGGTCGGAGTCCCGGATGAGATCACACACATGACGAGGAGTCTCGAAATGGTCGAGATGTAAAGATTGATATATTGGACGATATTATTCGGACACCAGATGCCGGATAATTATCGGAGTGCCGGAGGGTTATCGGAACCCCCCCCCCCCCCCGGGGAACTAATGGGCCTTCATGGGCCTTAGTGGGAAGAGAGGAAGGGCCACAAGGGGCTGGCCGCCCCCTTGGGTCCGAATTGGACTACGGGAAGGGGGCGCCACCCCCTTTCCTTCCCTTCCCTCTCCCCTTCCTTCTTCCCCCTCTTCCTTAGGAGGAAACCTACTAGGACTTGGAGTCCTAGTAGGATTGCCCTCTCCTGGCGCGCCCTAGGAGGGCCGGCCGGCCTCCCCTCCCCTCCCCTCCCCTCATATATATATATATATATATATATATATATATATATATATATATATATATATATATATATATATATATATATATATATATATATATATATATATATATATGAGGGGAGGGGAGGGGAGGGGAGCAGGGGGCACTCTAGGACACACAAGTTTCTCTTAACCATGTGCGGTGCCCCCCTCCACAGTTACACACCTTGGTCATATCGTCGTAGTGCTTAGGCCAAGCCCTGCGCCGGTAACTTCATCATCACTGTCACCACGCCATCGTGCTGACGTAACTCTCCCTCAGCCTCAACTGGATCAAGAGTTTGAGGGACGTCATTGAGCTGAACGTGTGCTGATCGCGGAGGTGTCGTACATTCGGTACTTGGATTGGTTGGATCGTGAAGTTGTTTGACTACATCAACCGCGTTACTAAACGCTTCCGCTTTCGGTCTATGAGGGTACGTGGACACACTGTCCCCGTTCGTTGCTATGCATCTCCTAGATGGATCCTGCGTGATTGTAGGTAATTTTTTTGAAATACTGCGTTCCCCAACAGTGCTGCCCCAACTCTTTATCCGCTTCACGACAATGCGCATCTAGTGGTAATGATCTGTGATCCATCTCCCGTAGCATGTTCTTGGTTGTTCTGCGCGTAGGAAAATTTTAATTTGCCGTCGACGCACCCTACCATAGATCCCAACAAAGGCTATTCAAGACATCAAGACTGCACATGTCAAATTATTATAGGAAAAAGAATAAAAGACCTCCAAACTCGCACCGAAGCGATCAACAACACATCAAAAACCATCAACATCGACTACCGTCGTTAACCACGTAGCACACATGGTAAGCAATTCAAACTTGACAAAACTACTGCCGTTAGCACCACTTAAAATGTGAGAATTTTTATCAATAGTGCTGCAAATGACGACACATTGTGCAAGCAATACAACTTTTGTACACTTAGTGTATATTTTTCATGGTGGAGTTCAATTATGCAGAGGGGCCACTATTTTGGCTTGACCCATGGGTTAGCGGAGCCCATTATGTACAAGGTTGCCAAACTTGTTAGCCATTTTACGCGGATCTTGTGGTGTTGGTATCTACGGCTGTCCATATATAATGGCCACTTGAATATCTTGTTCTGACGGTCATTTGGGCATCTGGAGACTGTAGGGTGGGATAATCTGTGGGATGCCCTTACGCCGGTTCTCGTGGATTATCCGGACCCCGTATCCTTGCGGGTTGCATCTTCGGGGCCTTTCTCCATTAGCTCGGGTATCTTTCTCGGTGCCGTAGGCCGACTATTACCTGGACCCTACCTCCCTCTATGGAAGGTGCCCTTGCCCTTGAAGATGAAATTTTTTGTGTTGCAATTGAGGGATCATCTCCCATCTGGGACGGAGGTGCTGAAGAGGCACGGTCCGGGGAATGGGTTGTGCCCCCTTTATGGCGTCCTCCAGATGGAGACCCACAACCTTTTCTCTTGGACGATGACGAGATTTCTCTGGAGTTTTGTCGGTGAGGCTTTGGGGCCTGACTGGGAGGCCGTGGACCTGGCTGGGTTCCTTCAAACTAGAGCCAATCAGACCGGTAGGAAGAGGAACCTATTTGTCGGGGGTGTCGTCCGACATATGCCAAGGGATCACGGAGGGGTCAAAAGTACGTCGCCGGGCTCTAGAGGCGGGAGTGAGCGAGAACGCCTAAGCCGGCGAATCTTACCCAGGTTCGGGGCTCTCCTAGGAGATAACACCCCTAGTCCTGCTCTGCGGGGTCTCTGCATGATCACTATCTCAACCAAGTAGCTACAAGCTTGCTCCTTGAGCTATTTTGCTAGAGGAGGAAGAAGAACAAGGCTAGCCCTTACTCCACTCTCTCTATATTTGTGTGTGTGGTGTCTATGGTGTTGAACCCTTTGCATGGGTGGCCTGGGGGATTTATATAGGCGTACCCCCCAGGGATACAATGGTAACCCGGTCGGGTGTAGGACCCTGCCGTTAGTGTCTATGGTCGCCGGCTTCTCCGCCGGCTACTAGGGCCCGCTGCCAAGTGGGTTCCACTGGCTGTCTTGTACATGGCTGATAGGCCGCGCCCGCCGCTTGCGGGTCTTGCTTGATGCTTAGTACTTTAGTCGTGCCATTGATGATGCATCCTTTGTTGGGGAGAGCGTGGCTACAGTCCCGCCGCCTGGTGGGCGTTCACTCTAGCCACTCCCCGTCTCTTCTGGTTAATGGCGCACGGACTCCGAGGGAGGGGGAGGGCCGCCTGCTAGGAGTCGGCCTCCCTCGTGCCGCCTGGTCTGGGCTTGCCACCTTCTGGAATCTCATGGATAGGTAGGGCCCGCGCCTGCGGGCCGTACCGACAGCCCGTCGTGGGAGCATGGCTTCCTCTACCATGGATGATGTCACGGGTGGTGTGGCAACAGTGCTGCACTGGGCTCGGGATGTCCGCTTGGTACGCTGCACTGTGGCCACATTCTGCCCTGGATTCGGGGGTAGCAGGCCACACTGTAGCCACGTCCCGTCTTATCGTTGTAATGGGGTGCTAACTTCAAGGGAATGAGGGGCCGCCTGCTAGGAGTCAACCTCCCTGGCGGCCGCCTGCTAGGAGTCGGCCCATCTCGTGGCCGCCTTCTAGGATTCACCACCTTCTAGTACTCGGCCGCCTGGACTAGCCGGCCCCAAGAAGGCGGTCATTTGTCTTTGATGCTTGTGGGGTGCAGCCGACCCCACTGTCTTGAAATACCACGGAGGGCTGATGAGGCTACTCGTGGTCATTTACTCCGTCAGTAGTCCCCGAAGCTGGTGGGGCGCCGCGGCTGAAAAATGCGAGAAGCCTCTGCAGCTTCCTACTACGAGTGGTCTTGTGGTTTTGCTTCATCCGTATTATGAAGTGCCGACTGTTGGGAGCTGGATGTGACCAGGCAAGCCGCCTGGTGATTCTAAAACGTCGTGGTGGGGGCCAAGTGGCACGCCAGCCGGTTGTCAGGCTTGTCGCCCGTTCCTGCCCGCCACGAGGCGCCAGCAGGCCATGCGGGCCTGCCAGCCCCCACGCGCGACGGGACGTCGCCGCAGGCCGGGGCCCGCCACCATAGGGCCTCGGCACACGCGCTGATCCGCTGCGGCTGAGGCGGGCGGTTGGGCTTCTGCGGCAGTTAATTCACGCCATTACTGCCATGGTAAATGTGGGATCATGGGGGGAGTGGGCGCAGTTGATCCCACGACCCCCCATGTTCCGCCCCCTAGGCTCCGCCGCCTGGGGCTATAAGTAGGGGGAGGAGGGGGCGGCAGACGCTCCCGCGCCCTCCTCTCCCTTCGCCATTCTTCTTCTCCATCTCTCCGCCGCTACAGCACCCCTTTCTCTTGTTGAGGCACTGCCGCAGCTCACCATCACCGGGCTTCTTCTCTCCACGGCTTCCTTGCTCCACCGTAGATTCGCCCGCTCGTCACCGCGCCGCGCCTCGCCTACACCGAGCACCCATGTTCATGGCGCGCGCTCGGGCCGGCGACTGGAACAGCTCCAATATACATGAAGATCATCTCTCTTTTCTTCACCAGATGCGACGGCTGCCCCGGGAGACGCACATGGAGGTGCGTGTCCCCGCCGAGGCACAAATCTCGTCGACGCCGAAGGGCGGCGAATGCATCGTCTTCTGGTCCCATTTTCTTCGCGACTTGGCCTTCTGGCGAGCGGCTTTTTGCGCTCCTTCCTCACCTTATATCGAGTCCAGCCGCACCACCTCACGCCAAACACGGTGGTGCTGCTGGCCGCCTTCGTCACCCTTTGCGAATGCTATCTCGGTACTCTCCCCACCCTCGAGCTCTGGGGGAGTGCTTCTACCTCAAGCTCGACACCGCCGCCAAGGGCCAGGCGGTTGAATGCGGAGGCTGCGTGGCGGTGTGGCGTCCGGGTGCTGGGAACCGCTTGCCGCCCATCTCCCTGCTGCAGTCGGCCAAACTGTGGCAGAAGACCTACTTCTATGCCAAAAACATCCATCCGACGATGGACTACACGAACTTCCCTGAATACATAGCTGGCCCCCCTGTTGAGCCGTGCGCCAACTGGCAATTTAGGCCAAGCACCCTATTGGCCACCTCCTCCGCCGCTCTCGCCCGACTTCAGGTTATGACAGAGTCGGAGGGCCTCAGGGGCTCGGATCTGCTGCCCACCTACGTGGCGCACCGAGTGCTCCCTCTTCAAGCCCGGCCTCACATCATCAGTCGCATGAGCAGGCACCGGGACCCATACCAAATGTGCACATGGGAGCTGTCGGACTTGAAGGTGGCCCGGCTGGTTAACTAGTTCTCCAACTGCAAGTTGTCACAGACGGAGTGGCAGTTCAGCAAGCCGCCATATAGCCGCGCACACCCGCCGCCTGTGGTGAGTCCTTAATTCTTTTTTCTCTTCATTTGTTCGGGTTCTTCTTTGCCGCCTGACCAGTCGGCAACGGTGCAGATCTTCTCGACCCAGTCGGACACCGACGCTCTGGCGCCAGGTCATGAGTACATGCCGGACCAGATGAGAAGAGACGTGGATGACCCCAATTTGGGGGCAGCCGCCATGGAAGAGCACGACGCCACGGGTGGCGGGGGTGGAGTAGGCGGCTCCTCAAGAGGTGGCCTTGAGGACTGGCCGGATGATGACGAGGGGGAGAACGAGCCGCACCGCCCTCATGACACCTACAAGGCAGGCGCTGGCTCTTCAGCCGCGCCGACTACACCAGGTGGTGCATCGAAGCGTCGAGCCGAAGCCAGGTTGTTCGGCAGCCGGCCGAAGAAAGCCAAGAACGCGGCCGCCGTGACCAGGCGGCAGGAGGCTGCCGCGAAGGCGGCCCAATTCGAGAGGGCCCCGAAGCGGCTCCCGTTGGCGTCCAGGTGAGTACTTCGATTCTTCTTCTTTTGATTTTCTGTTTGCTTTTCCTCTTTCTTCTAGTTTTTTACTGTCTTCTTGTCGCTGTGTCTTCATAGCTAGGGCCCCGCTCTCTCTTCCGCGGGCACCGTCTGCCCCGGTGATTGGGGCAGCGGGCGGCTCCGCAGAGCCCTGCTGTCGGTGTCAAAACCGGCGGATCTCGGGTAGGGGGTCCCGAACTGTGCGTCTAGGCGGATGGTAACAGGAGACGAGGGACACGATGTTTTACCCAGGTTCGGGCCCTCTTGATGGAGGTAAAACCCTACGTCCTGCTTGATTAATATTGATGATATGGGTAGTACAAGAGTAGATCTACCACGAGATCAAGGAGGCTAAACCCTAAAAGCTAGCCTATGGTATGAATGTTGTAATGGAGGTTATGTCCTACGGACTAAAGCCGTCCGGTTTATATAGACACCGGAGAAGGCTAGGGTTACACAGAGTCGGTTACAATGGTAGGAGATCTACATATCCGTATCGCCAAGCTTGCCTTCCACGCCAAGGAAAGTCCCATCCGGACACGGGATGGAGTCTTCAATCTTGTATCTTCGTAGTCTTGGAGTCCGGCGGACAATGATAGTCCGGCTGTCCGGACACCCCCTAGTCCAGGACTCCCTCAGTAGCCCCTGAACCTGGCTTCAATGACGATGAGTCCGGCGCGCATAATGTTCGGCATTGCAAGGCGGGTTCCTCCCTTGAATAATCCAGAGAAGATTGTGAACACCCGGATAGTGTCCGGCTCTGCAAAATAAATTCCACATTCCACCGTAGAGAGAATAAAATGTACACAAGTTCGATCTGCTGACGTATTTTGCGGCGCGACGTCACACCACTACCAAGCCTTTACTTGAATCGTTTTTTATTATACCACCATAGCGCGTTTAGCGAGGCGGTTTCCTTGGCACGTCTTGTCGAAGCAGAGATCGTGTTCCCCTTATTCCGGGATTCTCATTAATACGAACGTGGGTAACCCAACCGCGCCCGTCGCCATGCCTCCTCTATCGAAGGCGAATCCCGAACGGTCACGGAGACGGCTCTTGGTATTCCTCCTCTTTATAATAGGACCAAGGCTCGTTTCTTCTCTTCAATCTTCCGTCGAATCCTCTCCTTGCTCCAAGTTCCAAACACTCAGAGCCCCAGATTCGAGCGCTTCGGACCTTCAACAATGTCCGGCTCCAACCTCCAGGGCCGGTGGATGCCCTCCTCCATTACGGAGGAGGACGTGCTAAAGCTGCGAGAGGCCAAGTACCTATCCTACGAGATTTCGCACAGGCTGCCTGCCGAAGGGCAGGCCATCCCCACCCCCGAGCCCGGCGAGTATGTCGTCTTTGTATCCCATCTCCGTCGGGGTTTAGGCTTCCCGACGGATCCCTTTGTGAGAGGGCTCATGTTCTACTACGGGTTGGAATTCCATGACTTGGCCCCGGAGTCCATCCTCCATATCTCCGCATTCATCGTTGTCTGCGAAGCCTTCCTCCGCATCACCCCCCACTTCGGTCTGTGGCTGAAAACCTTCAATGTGGAGCCGAAGATGGTCGGGGGGTGCCAAGCCGAATGCGGCGGGGCGACCGTAAGCAGGAGGGCTGATGCTCCATGGCCTGAGGGCTCCTTCCAAGAGGAGCTCGGCTTATGGCAGCAGGAGTGGTTCTATATCACCGCTCCGAGGGGCAGCAGGCAGAAGCCGCCGCCTCCGTTCCGCTCGGGACCTCCACGATGGTTGATGTCGTGGGTCAACCAAGGGCTCAACTGGGGGCCGTTGAAAGACGTGCCCCTATTACAGGGCCGGATTCAAGACCTCCAAACGAGGGAGATCGATCTGATCGTGGTGATGCAGGTTATGCTAATTAGGCGTCTCCTGCCCTGCAAACGCCGTCCTCTCCGGCTATGGGAGTTGAATCCGGAGGGACCGCGGATTCTCCAACACTTCATGGGTACGACACCCTTGGAGATGTACAAGTTGTTCTTCGGACCACAAGTGGCATGTCCGGAATTGACCGAGGATGCCGGCCTAAGCTGCAATCGCCCGAATAATCAAGTAAGTAGCTTTAGTGTTCGGACGTATCATTTGTTCGCCTTTCTTCAATTCGCCTTTTAACCCGTTATCCTTCAGCAGGAGTGGATAGCGCAAGCGAAGCTGATACGGTGTCCGGCCCCCCTCCCAGAGACCGCACTGGAGCCCGTGCTGGTCAGAATGTTGGAGGTTGCGCCTTCAGAAGAAGGCGAGGGGGAGAACAGAGGAGCTACCGCCCCGCCCAAGGGGGCGCTTGAAGAAGGGGGGATCGAGAGTCCCTCCCTCCAAGGGGAGAAGAGGACCGCCTCCGGAGACCCGGAAGCCAAAGCCCCTAAGCGGGGTAAGAAATCTTCGCCGGAGGGTCCTGCGTCTGGGGAGGCCCCGGCCGCACAGTCCTCTCTCAACGATCAGCCCTCTAGCGAGCCGTGAGTAGAAAAAAGGGGAATTCATTAATGAAAAACATCCCTATTTGTGCTTCTGAGGATAACCGAAATTTTTACCTTGTAGTTCGGATCTGCAACCTTCTCAGATGAGTTCGTATTCAGGGGATCTCCGTCCGGAGATGATGGAGAGCGAGACGCCTCCGTCTGCTGCGCCGTCGGATAGGGCGGACGAGCCTGAAGTGTCGTCACGGAGGGCATCCCCGAGCCCGGCAGAGCCAAAGAATTCAGCGCCAACTAGTGTTCGGCCGGGGGAGCTGAAGGATCTGCTTGAGAGGGCATCCGTCTCGAAAGACCACCGTGCATTGATGAGCATGGTGATCGGAAGGATTTCGTCCGCCGAAAGTGGATTGCACAATGCCGTCAGGAGTTTGCTGGCGGGGTTTGAGGTACGTAAAAATGACGCGCCTTTTTGATGAAAGTGCGCCCTGTGTAGATAGTAGCCCCTGAGACTCGGTAGGTTGTCGAAAGTGACAGCGTGCCGAGGATCAAAATCGCAGGTATTGAGAGTCGCCTTTCCTATGCAGGTGGCGGATAGTCCGGGGGCTAACCGGACTGGTGGAGTTGCCGAATTAATGCGGCAACTCGATGTAGCGGATGCGGACATCGCGCTAGTCAACAAGCGACTTGACGAGTCGCAAGGTAAATTAATTCTCCACAGTAACCTAGTAAGGGAGCTAAAGCTCGCCTCTTATGATATTTATGCATGACGCAGATGGTGCTGCTGCTGTGGAGAGCCTTCGGGCGGAACTTGCTCAAGCCAAGGAGCAGGCCAGAAGAAGCAACGCGGCTGCCTCGAGGGTGGCCGAGGAGTTAGAAGCCGAAAGGGCTGCACATTGCCGAAGCAGGGAAGAGGTGGCCGAATTGGCCGTGAAATTGATGGATGCTGCCGACCGCAATGAGGCTCTTGAAAAGGAGCGCCTATCGGAGCGAGAAGACCTGGTGAAGGCCACCGCCGAAGCCAAGGATGCCCGATCTGCAATGCGGGCTATGAAGGAGGAGCTGCGCCAGGCCGGAGACATTGTGGCTGGCAAGCCTTTTCTGCTACGCCGCAGGTTTACGGATCCAGAGTATGTCCAACTTGGCCAGCTGTGGGGTCCGGAGGATCCATATATGGACTTAGCGGCGAGTGCGGCAGATGCCGTTGTGCACTTCCGAAGCCAGAAGGATCACAAGACGGAAGAGATATTTTGGTCTCAATTCCATAGTCCGGATCGTTCACTTCCGCTGACCGATCGGTTGGCCGAATGGGCTGAGCTGAACAGGCTGTCCGGACTTGCCATGACGGATATCGTGGCGCATGTCTGGCCAGAGAGGCCCAAGGCGACGAGCTATTTTGGCTTATTGCAGCAATTTTTGGGGCGGTGCCACATATCAAGGAAATGAAGCGGTCGGCCTGCATATAGGGTGCGCGGATGGCCCTTGCCCGTCTGAAGACACATTGGACAGAGATGGATGCCGCCACTGTAGCAACCCAGGGTCCGGACGAAAGCCGGTTACCCGCCGAGCACTATTTTGGGGAAGTTATGCGTGGTGCTCGTGTAATAGAGTCGCAGTGCTCGAAAAATATCACATTCAAATGAACGTTTGTAAAACAATGGTTATTATGTAATTGCTTTTTATACTTGTGCCTTCCAAGTATTAAAATATCTCTTTTGCGGCCGCTTATGTATACATGTGTATAACCTGAAAGATGGCAGTCTTCGGCTTCAGCCCCCACACACAAGGTGCGGGGGTGTTCGCAAAAATAGCGCATTTTCACACTTAATCCGATGTCTCGGTCCTGTTAAGGAGGTGGTAGCGTAGCGAACGAGGCAATCCGGACTATGATGCTTTATCACTTTCACTTAGCCATTGGAGTTCGAGGGTGGGGCTATGACATAGCCCCTGGGGGCACCGCACTCTCCGAATTCGGGGCGTGTGTGTGCCTGACTGGGAAACGGTCCTTCGTCAAAGCGGGGGAATTCTAAACATTCCGGTTGTCGATCGAGTGGTTGACCATCGCTGTATCATGACAGCCAGTTTTCGGCTTTCTCTACTGAGGTGCTCGCCCAGCCGAACTGGGGCACAATCGCAGTAGTTCTCCTGGTGCCGCGTTAACCGATGATACGGAACATAAGGTAGCAAAACACAGGAGCCGGGCAAACCCAACATTTGACCAAAGACATGATTCGGAGCTGATGCATATAAGGCCTAACTCGAGACGCCGAACACTCCCTAAGGTCTTCGGTCTTTATAATTATGGGCAGAACAATGCCCTAAGCCCCTAGTGTCCAGGTACGGGGAAGGTCATCTGACGCGGCCGATGCCAAAACGTCAGGCTCCACACTGGTTATAATGAGAAACCAGGGGGTTATAGCAACAAGAGACAGTAAAAAAGGTTTACGCAGGGTCTTAATCTGAAAAGAATCCTTGCAACGGGTCCCTACTGCACGTCTGCGCCTGTGTCTCCGTTGTGCCGTTATCCTGGACGGGTGTGCACGTTGTTCATCTGTAAAAAAGAGAGGAACTTAGTTTGAAAGGAAATCGTGCGAAAAAAAGGTATATGAAAAATATTAACAAGTAAAGCGGAGTCTATATTAGCCCGTTGTTGCTCATACGCTCAGCCCCTTGTGAAGGGGCGTGCAGCTAGGGAGCCCCTAGCTTGTTTGTGCCGGACTCGTCTAGCCGTGTCCGGGATCTTTGCATGACCCTCGCAATGAAATGATGCCACGTGAAGCGGGCATTTTAAGTGTAAGAGACGCGTAATGTGGTATGGCGTTGAAGCGGACAAAAGCTTCACGTCCCAATAGTGCTTGATGGCCACTTTTGAATGGGGCGACATGAAAGATTAGTTTTTCGCGTCGGAAGTTGTTCGGTGATCCGAACACAACTTCTAGTAATAAGGAGCCTGTGCACTTGGCGTAAGGGTCTGGCATCACTCCCTTAAAGGAAGTGTGGCTATGTCGAATTTTGGTAAGATCTATCCCCAACTTGCGGATTGTGTTTGGATATAGCAGGTTTATGTCACTGCCTCCGTCCATCGGGACTTGTGTAAATTGTAGTCTGTCGATTATAGGATCCAATATCAGAGCAGTCCATCCTGCATTCCGAATACTTCTGGAGTAATCCCGATGATCGAAAGTGATTGGTTTTGACATCCAATCTCGAGGTTCCGCTGGGATGGACCTTGCGAGACCCGTTTTAGCGGATGCCGCATTGTTTTTCCGTATTATCACATGGAGTGAGTTTACTGCTTTGACTTCTTGTGGGAAAGTCTTTTGTTTTCCGGTGCTCTGCTTGTGGGGTTTATCATCATCCTCGCTTGATGCGTCGAGGCCCTTGTGTTCGGCATTTAGTCGACCGGACTGTTTGAAAACCCAACAATCTCGGTGGGTGTGGTTTGCAGGCCTTCCGGGGGTACTGTGGATTTGACATATCCGACCCAAAATTTTGTGTAAGTTGGATAGCTCGTCACTGTTATCCTTAAGAGGCAGTGTTTTGTTGTTCGGCCGCGAGCTTTTGAATCCGGTGTTGACCGCCGTATTCTTTGGGCTTTTTTCTTTATTCCGGCACTGATCCTTTCTGCGCCAGCTATCCTCCCCCGCGCAAAAGCGGGTCATGAGGCTTGTCAGTGCGGACATTGTCCTCGGCTTCTCTTGGCCGAGGTGTCTGGCGAGCCATTCGTCTCGGACATTGTGTTTAAAAGCGGCTAAGGCTTCGGAGTCCGGACAGTCGACTATTTAGTTCTTTTTAGTAAGGAACCTGTTCCAGAATTTGCGCGCTGACTCTCCGGGTTGTTGCGTTATATGACTTAGATCATCTGCATCCGGAGGGCGGACATAAGTCCCTTGAAAATTTGCTCTAAACGCATGCTCAAGCTCTTCCCAGCTTCCCACTGTGTTTTCTGGGAGGCTTTTGAGCCAGTGCCGAGCTGGCCCTTTGAGCTTGAGGGGTAGATATTTTATGGCGTGGAGATCATCTCCTCTAGCCATATGTATGTGTAGTATGTAATCCTCTATCCAGACTCCAGGGTCTGTTGTTCCGTCGTAAGCCTCTATGTTTATGGGTTTAAACCATGCTGGGAATTCATGATCCAGCACCTCATTGGTGAAACATAGTGGGTGTGCGGCGCCCCTATATTTGGGTCTGCCGTGTTCTTCGAACACTTGACGTGTTGTGCTGCTTCCCGGGGCCCTCTTTTTTGGCCCGTAAATGGACCTGGCTGGGCCTTCTTTCTTCCCGGGGTCATGAGTCGGTTTATGTGCAGCGCCGCTTGTAGATTTGGGCATATCATCTGGTCGTCTATCCGGCCAGGCAGCCTCTTTGTTTTTGACTGTGGGGGCTCTATGGCTTCCTCGTCAAATTCTGGCAGCAGTTTGCGCTTCAGATAGCTCTTTGATTGCTGGCCATTGCCGTATTTGTTCGCGGTTTTGAGCACTTTGCTCCACCTCGCTTTGAGTATGACTTCCGCTGTTTTGAGCTTCCGTTTTTCCTTCTTCAGGCTTCTTGCGGTGGCGACGAGTCTTCCTTGATGGTTTTTGTGTTCCGGTGGTATGTCCGGTGTGAGGTCGTCCGGACTGTTGGTTTCGCCGGGATTGGATTGATTATCCGATTCGTCCTGTTCGGACGGTTGCTTAGTTGCATGTTCGTCGTCCACTGGTTTGCCATGCTCTAACGCTGGGTCATTAGGAATGTTGTTTTTGTCGAGGCGGGTCTTAGGGCGGCGCTTGCGTCGCCGCTTTGGTTGTTTATCGGCGGGATTATCCTCTGTCGTGCCCCGTTGTTCCTCGTCATCGCTTCCTTTTGGGGTATCCACCATATATACGTTATGTGTTGAGGTGATCTTCCAGTGCCCTGCAGCCGCTGGTTCTTGGTCGTCTCCGGCATCGTCTTCCATACCGTCGATGTCTTCGGAGTCATAGTCTATCATGTCTGTTAGATCGTCGACAGTGGCTACAAAATGGGTGGTGGGCAGGTTTCGAATATCTTCGTTGTCCGTATCCCAACCAGCCTGGCCATAATCCAGCCAGGACTCTCCTGATAGCGAGAGATGCTTTAGCGAATTTAGGATGTCGCCAAAGGGCGAGTGTTGGAAGATGTTCGAGGCCATGAACTCCATGATCGGCGCCCAATCAGATTCGATTGGCAGGGGCGCAGGAGGTTCGGAGTCCGGCAAGGAGTCCGGCGCCTCGGAGTCACGAGCTTCAAAAGGGACAAGGTTAGTGTTCGGCTCCATCGCCGTGGAAGGTGCAGCCCTTGAGGCGGCGTCCAGCCACCGGTCCTCGATCTGGGCGATCCGCTCCGGACTGAGGGCCGGAGCGGTTTCGTGTGTGGCCACCAAGGCGCTGTCCGGCGGCAGAGCTAAATCATGCCCATCGTGACAGCGCGGCACGCCCGGCTGAGGCTCGAGTCCGTCGAGGATCAAGTCCCCGCGAATGTCGGCCGTGAAGTTTAGGCTTCTGAACCTGACCTGATGGCCAGGGGCGTAGCTTTCGATCTGCTCCAGATGGCCAAGTGAGTTGGCCCGCAGTGCGAAGCCGCCGAATACGAAGATCTGTCCGGGTAGAAAAGTCTCACCCTGGACGGCGTTGTTGATTGGAGAAGCCATCGAGCCTATCGGTGATGGCACAGAGGAACTCTCAATGAAAGCACCAATGTCGGTGTCAAAACCGGCGGATCTCTGGTAGGGGGTCCCGAACTGTGCGTCTAGGCGGATGGTAACAGGAGACGAGGGACACGATGTTTTACCCAGGTTCGGGCCCTCTTGATGGAGGTAAAACCCTACGTCTTGCTTGATTAATATTGATGATATGGGTAGTACAAGAGTAGATCTACCACGAGATCAAGGAGGCTAAACCCTAAAAGCTAGCCTATGGTATGAATGTTTTAATGGAGGTTATGTCCTACGGACTAAAGCCCTCCGGTTTATATAGACACCGGAGAAGGCTAGGGTTACACAGAGTCGGTTACAATGGTAGGAGATCTACATATCCGTATCGTCAAGCTTGCCTTCCACGCCAAGGAAAGTCCCATCCGGACACGGGACGGAGTCTTCAATCTTGTATCTTTGTAGTCTTGGAGTCCGGCGGACGATGATAGTCCGGCTATCCGGACACCCCCTAGTCCAGGACTCCCTCACCTGCCGTGTGGACCTGCTTGCCAACCTCTGGGAAGCGATGGAGCGGAAAGCGCGGGAGGCGCGTGAGGATCGGGAGAAGGCGGACGCGGCCAGGTCGGCGCAGGCAGAACGCGGCCGCCAAGCTCAGGCCAACGCCGCGGCCAAGGAGCAAGTGGACGCGGTCGCCAAGGCGCGGGAGGAGGAGGCGGCCCACAGCATGGTTCCGCAGCTTGTCATCCCGCTACGCGCGGTGCAACCGGCACCGGAGAGCCAGGCGCTGACTGGAGGGGTAGGAGGCGACCAGCCGGCCCTGGAGAGGGAGGGCGGAGGCCCCGTCATCTTGGAGGTGGAGGTCACTCCTCGCGCGCTGCTAGCTGACGCGTAGAGCAGTCGGCTTGAAGCGCCGCCGGTGCCACCAGCCGGCGGTGAGTTGGCGGTGGGCTCAACTCCGGCGGTCCGCACTCCGGGGCACCGTCGTGCAGAGAAGGCGGCTTCAGCGCCACGGCAGCTGGACTTCGGGGTTGCTAGCTCTTTGGCCCCTGACGCCGAGGCCACCAGTGATGCCCCACCGGAGTGGACGCCTGGGGGCGAGACGGGCATGCTGAACACGGTCGTGCAGGATGTCCAGGCGCGGTTCCAGGCTCAAGGCATCGCCCTTCAGCAGTACACGCAAGCGTTCTTGGCGACCCGAGCGGCCGTCCAGGTATGCTTCTTGCTTGTTATTTTTTATTCTTGTAATCTTTCGTGGGGGCGCGCCAGCGCACCTAGTGGGTGTAGCCCCTGAGTTCTGGGCAGGCAGCTCGGAACTTAATGTAAGTTCCGAGTGCTAACCTTTCCTTTTCTCTTCTGTTATTTTTGTGTAGGACTACCACAACATCCGCGCGACCACCTTCAACTCCCATGTCCAGGAGCTGGCCAGCGGACTGCTGATTTGGCCGAGAGCCGGAGTAAGCACTCCGCCTTCTTTCTCGCGGGGCCACGTCAGTGCACCCGCTAGGTGTAGCCCTAGAGATTCGGGCCGACTATTGAGCAGTCGGGCCGGATCTCCCAACAACTACTTGTCTTCTTTGTTGAAATTGATGTTCTTTCTTTCTTATCTTCTGCAGGGGCAGCCGCCGACCTGCAGCAGCGCCTGGGCGAGGCCCAAACCATGTTGCACGCTAAGGATCAGAAGCGCAGCAAGGCGGCCCAGTAGTGCGAACGCCTGGTCAAAGAGCCGGCAGACCAGGCGAATCAACACAAGGCGGAGCTCCAGACGGCAAAGGACAGTGAGGCCAACCTCCAGGCCGAGTATGAGACTGAACGCTCGGGCTGGGCTGAGAAGGAGACGGCTCTGAACGATGGCTTCAGCGAGATAGATGTTGGGTTCTATGGTAGGGTGCGTCAACTGCAAATTAAAATTTCCTACACGCAGAACAACCAAGATCATGCTATGGGAGATGGATCACAGATTGTTACCACTAGACGCGTAGTGCCGTGCAGCGGAAGTAGAGTTGAGGCAGCATGTTCTCGGAGTCTCCTCGCGTTCCCGACGTCCTCCTCCTTGCCGATCTCCCACATAGCCAATCGGATACCGCGAACAGGTTCGCCGGAGTGGCGCAAGTGCACCGCCTCTAATGGTATCTGCGCGTGCAAGAGGAACGTCGTGCGGCGGACTGCTAGGTCCGATCACACAACCGGTGGCGAGTGGAGGAGGCTATTCGCAACAAATGCAAACCCTAGTGACAGCGCCGAAGCGATCAACTAAATAAGTGCGCCGCACCTCCACTATTTATAGGCATCCGTCGCGGGCTCAATACTTGGGCCTCGCACGGACCCTAAAGCCCAAAGTCTACTCGGTTGCGTTCCATGTCCAGCTCGGATCACATCCGACCAGTGTCCTCCGAACCGACCTCGTACGTTCCTTCCCTTAAGCGCGCGACCCCTTAGGTTCAAGTCGTCTTGGTCACAGTTCGGATCACCTCTGACCTGCCCGGTTGGTAGCGGCCTCTAGCAAGGCGTGCCGACCACCAAGCAGACTATAAAGCTGGTTAGGCAAACCTGTGCAACATGTCACACTTCTGTTCCCTTTGCCTCATGATATATGTTGTCGGGCTCAAGACAAGACTGTCATCCTTGTGCTAGCCCGGCCTCTTTCTCGTTCCAGTGATACCGACCACAAACCGGATTATCTCATAATCCCTGTCGCATGGCCATGCTTATCCTGGTCGGATCACACGAGGGGCCCAGAGTATATCTCTCCTGATCGGAGGGGCAAATACCATCTTGCTCGACCATGTCTCGCAGCATGGGACTGGACAAACCCAAAACCTACCTTTGTAACTACCCAGTCACGAAGTAGCGTTTGGTCGGCCCAAAGCAAGTCTGTCACCATCCCGAGTACATGCATCAGCTTAGGTCTTAGGACATAGAACGTATGTTGTACTAGAGACTCACAGATGACATATCGCTGTGTCTCATAGTTGGGTCTGTTCGACTTGGACCTTATCTCGATCCGGATCCAACGACGTCGAATCCGACCAGACCTTTCCAAGTCCATATTATCCGGTTAGCATCCAATACTCAATGGCTAGTGAGACCAAGCCATTGACCATGTCATATGCTAGTCTAGTCGGCTGCGCGTCTGTCACACCCTGATTTTCATGCCACAACACTTAAGTCAATAAATCATGCTAAAATGTGTTTTTACAAAAACTTTTGAGTGTTTTGGACTTTGCTTGATTGGATTTTTGTTTGCTGTTTGCAAGTGCTCTAAAAATCAAATAAATCCTCCAACTCCTATACTCCATCTCCTTGCTACAAACTCTTGAACCAATGATCATGCCATGTGTATAGGACACAAAAATAATTTCTTACAAAAATAATTTGGCCAAATGGTATTTTCAAAAATTAGTTTCTCAAAAAACCCTGAATTGAGGTTTGCACTGCAAGTACTTAATTAAGGGCAGTAAAAATCTTTCCAAAAATATATTTGACTCCTATTAGATATAGGATACCCAGAAACCACAAAAATATAATTTTAAAAGTTACTTTCCTATTTTATTTAAAAGCTTTTTCTTAAGGCCAGAAATGGTATTTAATAGGGAAAAATTATTTTAATGTTTCAAAAATATTTGACAAAAACCTAGGGAGACTCAGTGGACATATATTGTCCATATATAAGAGTTTCAACACATGGTCATGTTCAAAATATTGATCAAATCCCTCATAAACCCTTTCTGGATATTTCAAGCTTTTGAAATATTTACAAAGGAAATATTCTCCAACAATTCCAAGAAAATTCTAGCATGTCACATATGACATGTTTGATGATCTTGACAAGTATCATGTCATGGAGAATAGTATACCTCCATGAAATCCCCTAAAAACCATTTCTGTCCATTTTGAAGTTTGAGCAACTTTGCATTGCCAAACATTTCCAAATGTTCTCAAACCTTGTGAACATGCTCAAATGATCTAATTATTCATCTAGACCAAGTGGCACATGTTGGAGAACAAGTTATATTGATCAAAGTGCCCCAAAACCCTTCCTGTCCAGAACCAAATTTGAACAACTCTACATTGGCAACTTTCTCCTTTTGATCTCAACTTTTGTGGACATGTTCCTAACCTTAAATTATGACACTAAACCAAGTGGTGCATCAAGGAGAATAGGTTTGTATGAATAAATCTTGGTAAAGCCATTTCTGCTAATTTCTAGGGTTTACCAAAGTTGCATTGTCAACTTTCTTCAAATGAGCTCCAACTTGGTGATCAACCTCATTTCTATATAACGCTTGACCCTGTTAATCTTCATACCAGTTGGAATCCATTTGCTTGCCCAAACCACCATCAAACACCTTCTGGCAAAAATTTAAAATTCATGTTCTGGCCATTTCCACTAGTCTCCATGAGCTAATCTTCCTCCCACAGCACAATATGGTCCTCCTCTAACCCCTGCATCTTTCCCTGCCCGAGGAGCCATGATTATGGGGGTGAAAAGCACTTTTCCCCTCTCTGGACAGAACCAAATCTTTCTCTCTCAACCTCCCTCCTCACTCCGATGGATCCCCAGGGCATCCAATGCCATATCCACATTGTTTACTCCCCCCTGCAACCACCAGACACAAGTGGGCGCGTGAGGACGCGAGAAAAAGCCGCGGGTGCCGGCCATTTGCGTGCTTTGGAGCACGTCAGCGTGCTCCCGACCGTTGACGCTGCGTCCCCCGACCACCTCGAGCCTCCCCCTCGCGCCAGTCAAGGTGCCTCGACGTCCGCAACACGCCACGCCCCTGGCCTCCTCCTCCTTCTCCCTCCTGCTGCCTCCTTTCGCACGCGCGCCGGCCGCCCGAGAGCTCCAATGACTGAGCTCACACGCGCGGTGCTCTGGCCCCCCCCCCCTGCTCCCTCTCTCCTCTCATCCCGCCCTAGACCAACCCCACGAACACCCCAGACACGCCCACGCGCGCCCCCGTGGCCTCCAGCAATGGCTAGGAGCTCGTCGGCGCACGAGCCATGGTGCACCTCGCCCCCTTCTATTTAAGGCCACCCCGAGCGCCCTCTCTGCTCCATTTGCCCCCTCTCCCTCCCGTGTGCCTCCCCGGCCCATCCACTCCTCCTCCCGTGCCTTCTCCCTCCGCCTCTGCCGCCATTGCCGCCTCGGACCCCCGCTCAAATTCAAGCCACCCCGACCTCCCTTCCTCCTCTGAACCGGTCCGTGGCACCCCCAAGCCTCCACGGAGCTCCCCTGCGCTCCATATTCTCTTCCCGATGACCGTAGCATCAACCTCGTCCTCGCTAGGACTCCAGCCACAGCGCAGAATGTTTCTCCCCTTCCCGAGATCCTCAGCAGGCGTAGAGCACATGGGCGGGTGCGTCTCGCCGCGCTGAACACTCCGGTGTGTAGAACGTCGCCAGGGACCGCCTGGGTCACCGGCACGATCGACGGCCGATCCCCTCTGCCTCCGCTTTGGTCGCAGGCGGGAGGAGGAAGACGACCGCCCCGCCAGCTGGCAGGGGCCCCACTTGCCAGCGGGAACCGCCCGGGCCCGCGCGGTTTAAGTGGAGACGGGACCAGGGAAGCCGTCTCCATCGCGTGGAGACATACTCCGTGAAGTACGCCTTCGGCGTGGCCACTTCCCGCAGGCAGCTGAGCCACTGGGCTGGCCCAGTGGCTATCCTTCGCCCGGTGCGTGCTTTAGGTATAAACCTAAACCTTTTCTTTTTCTTTTTCCAGTGAGCTTCTAAAATCCATAGAATATTCATATTAACTCCAAATTGGGTGGTTCAAATTTCTAGTAGTTTCTAAAATCATGCCCTACCACATGGTGCTATTGCCACATTTTTACAGAAGATTTTCCTTCACAAACATTTATCAAATCCTACTTTTCCTATTTCTGTGATGAACTTTAGAAAATCACAGAGAGCCCATTTTTGATCCAAATGCCATGATTCAAATCCCTAGATGCATCTAAGTTCATAACTTAGTTTATGAACATTTTTCTTAATACTTTCTTTACCCCCACAAAATAATGAGCCATTTCTTCATATTTGTCAACTTTGCAAATTCATAAGAAATTCATTTGAACTCCAAATCCAGTGAAACCAAATCCTAGATGCTTCTAAAATCATCCTTTGTTAAATGGGTATCTTTTCTCATTTTCCAAAAATATATTTCTGTACACTTCTTGCAAAACCATAAAACCCTTGATTCCATCATATCGAAATGTTCAGAAATATCCACTTATCCAATTCCATTGAAATCACTTTGGTCATTCCCCATATGACCAGAGGTATCCTAGAAAAGTCCAACTTGTATTTTTAGAGCACTTTTATTTCCTGCCTTGTTGTGTTGCTTATTATGGTTGCTTTCGATGATAGTTGACAAAGTAGACGAAATGCTCAGAGTTGGACCAGAGATATTTGAAGACCTCGAAGACTTTGTTAAAACAGGCAAGCAGCCCTTTGACCATGATGAACCCTTTTTATCGTAATTACATTTCTTTCCGTGATTGTTGAATGCATGATATCTTGAATGGCAACCTTGCTATGTTTGCCTTCGTTGCATACCCCGTTGATACTTGCATTGATCATGACTCTATCCTTGTTTAGAGTTGTGTTGGTGGGTTGTAGAAATATGCTATAGTTGTTGGCTGAGCAAAATGGGTCGGGGTTATGCATGGAAAGAAACCAAATGTGGTTTGACATACTTGCAAATAGCCCAGTGGGTGCCACTAATGCCCCTGGGAGATGATGATGAACTAGGTCACTACTTGGTGGAGAGGTAGTGTACCGAGGCTTGATGAAAGTGTTGTTTACAGAGACGGATTAGATTTAAGATTTGTCGACTGTCCCAACCTTACATGGGCAACCACTCTACCCTTATATGGGAAAGGGCATTATTGATTACCTAGGTCGATACTAGCTTGGAGCCCGCATTACTAGTGACGGGGGAGAGTTGGTGCTCTCTCTCGGGACGGGGTCGTGCCAGGTAGGGCGACCATGACTGTTTTTACAGGGCACCGGACACACCGTTGGTACCCCGTGCTTGTGGTATGTGATGAATATGGGAGCGAGGCTCCACAACTTTATGATGTGAAATGCTAGGCACGGGGGTTACTACCAATCGAGTGGACTCCATGTTAGTGTCGTCTAGGGAAAGATAGTGATCAGGTGCTTACCCCGGGTACTTGAGGTATCGCAGGTCGTGGATGACATGAAAGTTCCCCGGATCTTGTGGGTACAGTGTGCAACCTCTGCAGAGTGTAAAACTATTCGAATAGCCGTGTCCACGGTCAAGGACAGTTGGGCGGTGCTGCTTAGACTATGTCCATATGTTTCTGACAAACAACACCGTTTGGTGATATTGATGATGTGACTCGTGAGGAAGTCACGATGAGCTTGAGCATGAGTTGTTCATAACTCTTTCTCGATGTTGATGTCTGTAACCTCCTGATGCTTGTTGCAGATGCATTCCTGTCCTTGATAAATGTTGATCATACTTGCATGAGAAAAACTAGCTTTCCGCAACAATGCCAATTAAGCAGTAGAGCTTTGCATAATTATTTTGTTATCACTCTTGGGTTGCTTGCGAGTACATTCAAAGTACTCATTGGCTTGCCACTGGTTATTTTATTGGCCAGGCTTGAAAGAACAGGATATGATGAAGAATACTTCGATGACGAACATGCGAGCTAGGACGCTTCCCAGTCAGAATGCCTGTAGGGTTAAGGTAGATGGCATGGGTCCAAGTTATCGACGAAGATTTCCGCTGCGATGTTATACTCAAGACTCGACCATAATGGTCCTACTTGTGTAATACGGTATGTATGGATGTAAGAATCTTGTTATTCAGCTTCTGTGTGTTCAGTGAGCATTGATCTCTGGGATCACTGTACACGTGCATTCAGTGATCACGACTTATGAGTCGGGGTCCCCACAGAGCTGGTATCAAAGCCATCCTGACTGTAGGAAGCCTTAGTTAGCATGGTCGTTAGTTAGGGTAAAACTATTTCCAAAACTACTACTAGTTTTCAAAACTATCTGTACTTCTTTTCCCTTCTCAGTTTTTCGAAAACTAAGGTATACTTTCCTTATTGATCTCTTCCCCTTCAAAACCTTTGGTCGCTAGAGCCCTTATGTCCCTGACCACTGGATTCCTTATAATCCTCGTGGATAATCAAGAAGGAAGATGCCTTGCCAGACATTCACCCACATCTCCTGAACACAAGATTGGCGACATCACAACAAGATGATACCAACAGAAGTTACATCCTCGAGGGATGAGGACCTGAAGGCCCAGGAGATGGTGACACCCTTGACACTGCCCCAAGATGATGCAACCTTAGCCTATGATGATCAGGGCCTAGAATATGCAAGATCATGATATACATCGCTAATAGAGTAACCCTGTCACTACCGTTGTTGTATCGGCAACCACGGATGGATGAGAACCTAGCCATTTGGTCCGCCTCACCATAGTGAGTAGGAAAACAGTTCTCCTCATCCCCCGCTCTTGGTGTCGATGTTGTCATCAACGTAACCGACATGATGGACCTCTATTACGCCTTGATAATGTCATTGCATAAAGGATTACCTACCTGGTACCATCGACGGCTTAGAAGACAGAAAGGGATCGTCGTGATTAAGAAGACAATAGAAGACCAAGTCAATGCCAGTTACAAGGAGCCACCTTCACCCCATCACTTCAACAAGCGAGAAGTTGTTGAAGAATCTTCAGGCTCAACCCGGATTGTTTCATCGAACAACTACAAGAGACATAGCAACACCTGAGGAAACTCAGAAGACTGCATGAGGCACAAGGCACGACTACTGAGTCCGAGAACCCCTAGGGTAGGATGAGTCGTGTACCCCCTATGCGCAGTCAAGTCCGTATGATGGTTCGAATAGAACCATGATTGTGTGTTGCTTGTTTTTATTTGTTTGTGTTTTGATATAGGTCACACTTTTGCCCTAGGCAACAAGTACGCGACTATATCACCTGCCTTATTTTGTTGTTTGTGTTTGGCCTTTCTGGCACTTGTTTGTTTGCACTAGCACTATAGAACCCCCTTTAGGCATTCCCCTCCTCTATGCGACCTCTCCCTCTCATCTCTCTGCTCAACTGAAGGCTAGCAAGACAAGATACACCAAGGATTCTACTTTGGCAACCAACGAGCACTAGAGACTTTTGTTGCAGCCTCCTCGACCAAGTGCAACCCAGTAGCGTTATGTCTACTCCTCAAGATTAGGAACCCATTCCTAGACCCTTCGAGACTTCATAAGATACCCCGGCTCGAATACTTAACCATGTGCTTAACCCACAGAATTGCAAGAGAACCTGTTAAGCCTCCGTAACCTTGCTTATCACTGTGTTCATTAGGGAACTAGTGGACATAGTGAGCGAGCACATTATCTTCCTAAGATAGCACCAGAACTGACGATGCCATAGGGAGGACAAATCTGAGGATATATGAATAGAGGACAAATGACTTGATGAGTTTATACCAATGACTTGAGGAATTATATGAGACTATTTGGTGGATTATGAGGCTTTGATGTTGGTAGATGAACTTGTTGGGATCATGATTATAGAGTAGGATAGCTTTCATTACCCCTGAGTAAATTGGATTTATAGGACAATTATGATCGCAAGTTGAAATTCTTGGAAGTATTTGGATTTAACTTAGTCATGGGATATTGAGAGGAGATAGTTGATATTACGTAAATGACTTGGGGGAAACATGTAGGAATTCTCGTTGGACAAGAGATTTGGATTTAAGTAGGTGATTCTAGCTGAATAGAGATGATGAGTATGTCTACATGTTCGGAGTAAATTGGATTTAGACTGATGATCTCGATCATGATACCATCTTTCTCGGTGGACGATAAACTAGGAGATTGGATTAATTGTCGGAGTTGATATAAACTTGACCTTGGAGATTACTTGACCATGATAATGGAAATTGGTGGACTAACTATAGTAGAGATAGCCTTTTCAAGTATTTGGGGATTATAAGGACTTTAGAAGATCATGTAGAACACCATAAACATTGGATTTGTAGAAATTAATGGATTGTGTAGTGATTGATGGAAGTTAACGGGTTGTTGGAGTTGATTCATAGGAAGGAAACAAGATCTTGGAGTGGCTTACGACGTGTTTCCCTATGATAGAGGTGCTTTATCTTAGACCTTGGAAGAACAGGCTGAGCACTTGGATTGTCACGTTCAAGCTTAGCAGCTTATATGTTCTACCCATGGATTTTTAGGGGTAGACATACATATGAGTTTGGGGATTGTAGACATATGTGATTTTGTTAGACCTCCTCTCGAGAGCCATGAGGATATGAATAACATGAGTGATGATTGGAGTTGACCTATGCAAAATGATGCTATCGGTGATATGATGTGATTTGTTTAAAGGACTAGATAGACTATTGGCATCTCAGAAACCGTGCTTAAAGACAAGATGATAAATGTTCACTCGCACACTAGAATCCTTGAAACCCTTAAGCCCTACCAAGCTACAACATGGTCGGATCAGGACCTTAGGGCCTTGACACTAGATCTAGAACCACCTTGGCCCACACTCAACAAGACCACCACTAATTCCCCAGCCTACTTTATGTATCCCGTGCAAAACATCTTCATGGAGCACTTAGACAAGATAGTTGTCATCATTATTTGGTGACCTACTTGTCTACCCGAAGACGGAAGAAGGACCGTTCAGCTGGTCAGGGAACATCTGAAGACCGACATGTCAAGGAAGAAGAACTGCACCAACCACCATCAGCAAAGAAGTAAACCTCCGCGTCGAAGACCAGGTGTATCTGCAAGCCACTTCTCTCTGAGGAACCAAGCATTTCCATGACAAGGAGACCCACACCAAGAATCATCGGCCTTCTTCAAGATCACTCCGAGATTTAACAACCCCCCCCCCCCCCCCCGAGATCGCTACGAGACGAAGAGAAGACAGATACCAACTAGAGTTACCACCTGACTCACCCACTGTGCACAGCGTTTTTCCACAAGACACCACTCCGGAAACATTTCCAACTTCCTAACTAGCCCGGTCTCTACAAGGATATTGACCACCGAGCCATCAACCCCTAGCCCAATCTAACCTACCGCAAGCTACCCATTAGCAACCTGGATCAAGAAGAGCGTCATACAAGAAGCTACAACACCAGGTCCTTCAAGATTCAGTGGAGCACCACTCAGAAGCAGAAGCAGTATGAGGACGTGAAGACTACCCCAAATCCAAGTTTCCATACTCCTTTCCGCGCCTAGTCTGGGAATCTCGGGGACGAGATTCTTGTAAGGGGGGTAGGTCTGTCACACCCTGATTTTCATGCCACAACACTTAAGTCAATAAATCATGCTAAAATGTGTTTTGACAAAAACTTTTGAGTGTTTTGGACTTTGCTTGATTGGATTTTTGTTTGCTGTTTGCAAGTGCTCTAAAAATCAAATAAATCCTCCAACTCCTATACTTCATCTCCTTGCTACAAACTCTTGAACCAATGATCATGCCATGTGTATAGGACATAAAAATAATTTCTTACAAAAATAATTTGGCCAAATGGTATTTTCAAAAATAAGTTTCTCAAAAACCCCTGAATTGAGGTTTGCACTGCAAGTACTTAATTAAGGGCAGTAAACATCTTTCCAAAAATATATTTGACTCCTATTAGATATAGGATACCCAGAAACCACAAAAATATAATTTTAAAAGTTACTTTCCTATTTTATTTAAAAGCTTTTTCTTAAGGCCAGAAATGGTATTTAATAGGGAAAAATTATTTTAATGTTTCAAAAATATTTGACAAAAACCTAGGGAGACTCAGTGGACATATATTGTCCATATATAAGAGTTTCAACACATGGTCATGTTCAAAATATTGATCAAATCCCTCATAAACCCTTTCTGGATATTTCAAGCTTTTGAAATATTTACAAAGGAAATATTCTCCAACAATTCCAAGAAAATTCTAGCATGTCACATATGACATGTTTGATGATCTTGACAAGTATCATGTCATGGAGAATAGTATACCTCCATGAAATCCCCTCAAAACCATTTCTGTCCATTTTGAAGTTTGAGCAACTTTGCATTGCCAAACATTTCCAAATGTTCTCAAACCTTGTGAACATGCTCAAATGCTCTAATTATTCATCTAGACCAAGTGGCTCAAGTTGGAGAACAAGTTATATTGATCAAAGTGCCCCAAAACCCTTCCTGTCCAGAACCAAATTTGAACAACTCTACATTGGCAACTTTCTCCTTTTGATCTCAACGTTTGTGGACATGTTCCTAACCTTAAATTATGACACTACACAAAGTGGTGCATCAAGGAGAATAGGTTTGCATGACTAAGTCTTGGTAAAGCCATTTCTGCTAATTTCTAGGGTTTACCAAAGTTCCATTGTCAACTTTCTTCAAATGAGCTCCAACTTGGTGATCAACCTCATTTCTATATAACGCTTGACCCTGTTAATCTTCATACCAGTTGGAATCCATTTGCTTGCCCAAACCACCATCAAACACCTTCTAGCAGAAATTTAAAATTCATGTTCTGGCCATTTCCACTAGTCTCCATGAGCTAATCTTCCTCCCACAGCACAATATGGTCCTCCTCTAACCCCTGCATCTTTCCCTACCCGAGGAGCCATGATTATGGGGGTGAAAAGCACTTTTCCCCTCTCTGGACAGCACCAAATCTTTCTCTCTCAACCTCCCTCCTCACTCCGGTGGATCCCCAGGGCATCCAATGCCATATCCACATTGTTTACTCCCCCCTGCAACCACCAGACACAAGTGGGTGCATGAGGACGCGAGAAAAAGCCGCGGGTGCAGGCCATTTGCGCGCTCTGGAGCACGTCAGCGTGCTCCCGACCGTTGACGCCGCGTCCCCCGACCACCTCGAGCCTCCCCCTCGCGCTAGTCGAGGTGCCTCGACGTCCGCAACACCCCACGCCCCTGGCCCCCTCCTCCTTCTCCCTCCTGCTGCCTCCTTTCGCATGCGCGCTGGCCGCCCGAGAGCTCCAATGACTGAGCTCACACGCGCGGTGCTCTGGCCCTCCCCTGCTCCCTCTCTCCTCTCATCTTGCCCTAGACCAACCCCACGATCACCCCATACACGCCCACGTGCGCCCCCGTGGCCTCCAGCAATGGCTAGGAGCTCGTCCGCGCACGAGCCACGGTGCACCTCGCCCCCTTCTATTTAAGGCCACCCCGAGCCCCCTCTCTGCTCCATTTGCCCCCTCTCCCTCTCGTGTGCCTCCCCGGCCCATCCACTCCTCCTCCCGTGCCTTCTCCCTCCTCCTCTGCCGCCATTGCCGCCTCGGACCCCCGCTCAAATTCGAGCCGCCCCGACCTCCCTTCCTCCTCTGAACCGGTCCGTGGCACCCCCAAGCCTCCACGGAGCTCCCCTGCGCTCCATCTTCTCTTCCCGATGACCGTAGCATCAACCTCGTCCTCGCTAGGACTCCAGCCGCCGCGCCCAATGTCTCTCCCCTTCCCGAGCTCCTCAGCAGGCGTAGAGCACATGGGCGGGTGCGTCTCGCCGCGCTGAACACTCCGGTGTGTAGAACGTCGCCGGGGACCGCCTGGGTCACCGGCACGATCGACGGCCGATCCCCTCTGCCTCCGCTTTGGTCGCAGGCGGGAGGAGGAAGACGACCGCCCCGCCAGCTGGCAGGGGCCCCACTTACCAGCGGGAACCGCCCGGGCCCGCGCGGTTTAAGTGGAGACGGGACCAGGGAAGCCGTCTCCATCGCGTGGAGACGTACTCCGTGAAGTAGGCCTTCGGCGTGGCCACTTCCCGCAGGCAGCTGAGCCACTGGGCTGGCCCAGTGGCTATCCTTCGCCCGGTGCGTGCTTTAGGTATAAACCTAAACCTTTTCTTTTTCTTTTTCCAGTGAGCTTCTAAAATCCATAGAATATTCATATTAACTCCAAATTGGGTGGTTCAAATTTCTAGTAGTTTCTAAAATCATGCCCTACCACATGGTGCTATTGCCACATTTTTACAGAAGCTTTTCCTTCACAAACATTTATCAAATCATACTTTTCCTATTTTTGTGATGAACTTTAGAAAATCACAGAGAGCCCATTTTTGATCCAAATGCCATGATTCAAATCCCTAGATGCATCTAAGTTCATAACTTAGTTTATGAACATTTTTCTTAATACTTTCTATATCCCCACAAAATAATGAGCCATTTCTTCATATTTGTCAACTTTGCAAATTCATAAGAAATTCATTTGAACTCCAAATCCGGTGAAACCAAATCCTAGATGCTTCTAAAATCATCCTTTGTTAAATGGGTATCTTTGCTCATTTTCCAAAAATATATTTCTGTACACTTCTTGCAAAACCATAAAACCCTTGATTCCATCATATCAAAATGTTCAGAAATATCCACTTATCCAATTCCATTGAAATCACTTTGGTCATTCCCCATATGACCAGAGGTATCCTAGAAAAGTCCAACTTGTATTTTCAGAGCACTTTTATTTCCTGCCTTGTTGTGTTGCTTATTATGGTTGCTTTCGACGATAGTTGACGAAGTAGACGAAATGCTCAGAGTTGGACCAGAGATATTTGAAGACCTCGAAGACTTTGTTAAAACAGGCAAGCAGCCCTTTGACCATGATGAACCCTTTTTATCATAATTACATTTCTTTCCGTGATTGTTGAATGCATGATATCTTGAATGGCAACCTTGCTAGGTTTGCCTTCGTTGCATACCCCGTTGATACTTGCATTGATCATGACTCTATCCTTGTTTAGAGTTGTGTTGGTGGGTTGTAGAAATATGCTATAGTTGTTGGCTGAGCAAAATTGGTCGGGGTTATGCATGGAAACAAACCAAGTGTGGTTTGACATACTTGCAAATAGCCCAGTGGGTGCCACTAATGCCCCTGGGAGATGATGATGAACTACGTCACTACTTGGTGGAGAGGTAGTGTACCGAGGCTTGATGAAAGTGTTGTTTACAGAGACGGATTAGATTTAAGATTTGTCGACTGTCCCAACCTTACATGCGCAACCACTCTACCCTTATATGGGAAAGGGCATTATTGATTACCTAGGTCGATACTAGCTTGGAGCCCGCATTACTAGTGACGGGGGAGAGTTGGTGCTCTCTCTCGGGACGGGGTCGTGCCAGGTAGGGCGACCATGACTGTTTTTACAGGGCACCGGACACACCGTTGGTACCCCGTGCTTGTGGTATGTGATGAATATGGGAGCGAGGCTCCACAACTTTATGATGTGAAATGCTAGGCACAGGGGTTACTACCAATCGAGTGGACTCCATGTTAGTGTCGTCTAGGGAAAGATAGTGATCGGGTGCTTACCCCGGGTACTTGAGGTATCGCGGGTCGTGGATGACATGAAAGTTCCCCGGATCTTGGGGGTACAGTGTGCAACCTCTGCAGAGTGTAAAACTATTCGAATAGCCGTGTCCACGGTCAAGGACAGTTGGGCGGTGCTGCTTAGACTATGTCCATATGTTTCTGACAAACAACACCGTTTGGTGATATTGATGATGTGACTCGTGAGGAAGTCACGATGAGCTTGAGCATGAGTTATTCATAACTCTTTCTCGATGTTGATGTGTGTAACCTCCTGATGCTTGTTGCAGACGCATTCTTGTCCTTGATAAATGTTGATCATACTTGCATGAGATAAACTAGCTTTCCGCAACAATGCCAATTAAGCAGTAGAGCTTTGTATAATTATTTTGTTATCACTCTTGGGTTGCTTGCGAGTACATTCAAAGTACTCATTGGCTTGCCACTGGTTATTTTATTGGCCAGGCTTGAAAGAACAGGATATGATGAAGAACACTTCGATGACGAACATGCGAGCTAGGACGCTTCCCAGTCAGAATGCCTGTAGGGTTAAGGTAGATGGCGTGGGTCCAATTTATCGACGCAGATTTCCGCTGCGATGTTATACTCAAGACTCGACCATAATGGTCCTACTTGTGTAATACGGTATGTATGGATGTAAGACTCTTGTTATTCAGCTTCAGTGCATTCAGTGAGCATTGATCTCTGGGATCACTATACACGTGCATTCAGTGAGCCGACTGGTGCGAACAAGCTGAGACCAACCAGACGGCCGTTCCACCACCCGGTGCCAGAACCTCCGCCGACCCTTCAGATCCGACTGCTGCTCCTCTGGCCTAGGCGGCCAACTTATCTTTATTTCCTATTTTTGTAATCTTTTGGATAAATATGTTAAATTTACGCAATTCCACCCGCTGGGGTGTATTCAAACTCCGTTGAATGCTGGCCGAGGGCCTTTTTCTTATGTAAATTAACTTTGCCGGGTTCTAACTTGTCTTGCTTTTCTGCTCTTTTGGCTTTTTCCTTTGCCACCTTCCCTTTGCCTACCTCCTTGCCAGCCAAGCAGCCGCTCTACGGTCTGTGGCTGGGTCAGGTACTTGGCCATTTTGGGAAGACAAGTACTTTGGCTGTTTAGAACGTAACAAGTTAACTGAGAAACCGACCGGCCGGCTGCCTAACAGCCGGACGGTGAGGTGAGGAGCCGGCTTGGCCTATGTGGATGATTTTTTCCAAAGCCATTTTTCGTGTGGGCACCCTTTCCTGCCTTTAACTCTTGCCTACCAAACAGTCGCTCCGTGAGCTGCAGCTTACGGCAAGAGAGGGCTTAGATGCCGGCACACTACTTGTTCGACTGCAGGTAGTATCGACATAGTACAAGGCAGCAAGCCCCCGGGCCGACTGGTCGAACCCGGTGCCGGGCAAAGAAGTGAAATAACACATCCACAAGCATAGAACTTATCATATAGATAAAAAGGGTGGCCCCCGAGTGTTCCTTGAGGGACCTGATGTCTTACCTTCTTAATACAAAAGGTAGCATGGTACATACTACATTAACTGTAAAATCTTCGGAGGAGATTTGCATTCCATGGGCGCTCTGATTCCTTGCCGGAGTCATCTCTCTTGCGCGCTCTGGGCTTCTGTGCGTCGATGAGGTAATAGGATTCGTTGCCCAAAGCTTTCCTGATGATGAATGTGAAGGAAATATGCCCTAGAGGCAATAATAAAGTTATTATTTATTTCCTTATATCATGATAAATGTTTATTATTCATGCTAGAACTGTATTAACCGGAACTTGATACATGTGTGAATACATAGACAAACAGAGTGTCACTAGTATGCCTCTACTTGACTAGCTCGTTGAATCAAAGATGGTTAAGTTTCCTAGCCATAGACATGAGTTTTCATTTGATTAACGGGATCACATCATTAGAGAATGATGTGGTTGCATTGACCCATTCCATAAGATTAGCACTTGATCGTTTAGTATGTTGCTATTGCTTTCTACATGACTTATACATGTTCCTATGACTATGAGATTATGCAACTCCCGAATACCGGAGGAACACTTTGTGTGCTACCAAACGTCACAACGTAACTGGGTGATTATAAAGGTGCTCTACAAGTGTCTCCAATGGTGTTTGTTGAGTTGGCATAGATCGAGATTAGGATTTTTCACTCTGATTGTCGGAGAAGTATCTCTGGGCCCTCTCGGTAATACAAATCACTATAAGCCTTGCAACCAATGTGACTAATGAGTTAGTTGCGGGATGATGCATTACGGAACGAGTAAAGAGACTTTCCGGTAACGAGATTGAACTAGGTATGGAGATACCGATGATCGAATCTCGGGCAAGTAACATACCGATGACAAAGGGAACAATGTATGTTGTTATGCGGTTTGACCGATAAAGATCTTCATAGAATATGTAGGAGCCAATATGAGCATCCAGGTTCCGCTGTTGGTTATTTACCGAAGACGTGTCTCGGTCATGTCTACGTAGTTCTCGAACCCATAGGGTCCGCACGCTTAACGTTCGGTGACGATGGGTAATATGAGTTTATGTGTTTTGATGTACCTAAGGTAGTTCGGAGTCCCGGATGAGATCGGGGACATGACGAGGAGTCTCGAAATGGTCAAGTCGTAAATATTGATATATTGGATGACTATATTTGGACATCGGAAAGGTCTCGAGTGATTCGGGTATTTATCGGAGTATCGGGGAGTATATGAGCCTTATTGGGCTTTAGGGGAGAGAGAGAGAGGGCTGCCTAGGGCAGGCCGCACGCCCCCCAAGGCCTAGTCCGAACTGGACTAGGGGGAGGGGTGGCGCCCCCTCCTTCCTTCTCTTATCTCTTCCCCTTCCTTCTTTGCTACTCCTACTACTTGGAAGGGGGGAATCCTAGTCCCGGTGGGAGTAGGACTCCCCAGGGCGCGCCATAGAGAGGGCCGGCCCCTCGCATCCTCCACTCCTTTATATACGGGGATGGGGGGCACCCCAAGGATACACAAGTTGACCAGTTGATCCTTTAGTCATGTGCGGTGCCCCCCTCCACCATAATCCACCTCGGTCATATCCTAGCGGTGCTTAGGCGAAGCCCTGCGTCGGTAGCATCATCATCACCATGATCACGCTGTCGTGCTGATGGAACTCTCCCTCGAAGCTCTGCTAGATCGCTAGTTCATGGGACGTCACCGAGCTGAACGTGTGCTAAACTCGGAGGTGCCGTGTGTTCGGTACTTGGATCGGTCGGATCGTGAAGGCGTACGACTACATCAACCGCGTTGTCATAATGCTTCCGTTTTCGGTCTACGAGGGTACATGGACACACTCTCCCTGCTCGTTGCTATGCATCGCCATGATCTTGCGTGTCCATAGGAATTTTTTTGAAATTACTATGTTCCCAAACAGTGGCATCCGAGCCAGGTTTATGCGTATATGTTATATGCACGAGTAGAGCACAAGTGAGTTGTGGGTGATACTAGTCATACTACTTACGAGCATGTCATACTTTGATTCGGCGATATTGTTGGATGAAGCGGCCCGGACCGACATTACGCGTACGCTTACGCGAGATTGGTTCTACCGACGTGCTTCGCACACAGGTGGCTGGCGGGCGTCAGTTTCTCCAAATTTAGTTGAATCGAGTGTGGCTACGCCCGGTCCTTGTTGATGGTTAAAACAGCACATACTTGACGAAATATCGTCGTGGTTTTGACGCGTAGGTAAGAACGGTTCTTGCTCAGCCCGTAGCAGCCACGTAAAACTTGTAACAACAAAGTAGAGGACGTCTAACTTGTTTTTGCAGGGCATGCTATGATGTGATATGGTCAAGACATGATGCTAAATTTTATTGTATGGGATGATCATGTTTTGTAATAAAGTTATCGGCAACTGGCAAGAGATATATGGTTGTCGCTTTATTGTATGAAATGCAATCGCCATGTAATTGCTTTACTTTATCACTCAGCGGTAGCGATAGTCGTAGAAGCAATAGTTGGCAAGACGACAACGATGCTACGATGGAGATCAAGGTGTCGCGCCGGTGACGATGGTGATCATGACGGTGCTTTGGAGATGGAGATCAAAGGCACAAGATGATGATGGCCATATCATATCACTTATATTGATTGCATGTGATGTTTATATTTTATGCATCTTATTTTGCTTAGATCGACGGTAGCATTATAAGATGATCCCTTACTAAAATTTCAAGGTACAAGTGTTCTCCCTGAGTATGCACCGTCGTGACAGTTCTTCGTGCTGAGACACCACGTGATGATTGGGTGTGATAAGCTCTACGTTCACATACAACGGGTGCAAGCCAGTTTTGCACACGCGGAATATTCGGGTTAAACTTGAAGATCCTAGCATATGCAGATATGGCCTCGGAACACTAGAGACCGAAAGGTCGAGCGTGAATCATATAGTAGATATGATCAACATAGTGATGTTCACCATTGAAAACTACTCCATCTCACGTGATGATCGGTCATGGTTTAGTTGATATGGATCACGTGATCATTTAGATGACTAAAGGGATGTCTATCTAGGGAGTTCTTAAAGTAATATGATTAACTGAACTTTAATTTATCATGAACTTAGTCCTGATAGTATTTGCAAATCATGTTGTAGATCAATGGCTCGCTCATAGCTTCCCCATTTATTTTTGATATGTTCCTAGAGAAATGTAAGTTGAAAGATTTTAGTAGCAATGATGCGGATTGGATCCGTGATCTGGGGATTATCCTCATTGCTGCACAGAAGAATTATGTCCTTAATGCACCGCGAGGTGACAGACCGATTGCAAGAGCAGATGCAGACGTTACGAATGTTTGGCAAGCTCGATATGATGACTACTTGATAGTTCAGTGCACCATGCTTTACGTCTTAGAACCGGGACTTCAAAAATTGTTTTGAACGCCACGGAGCATATAAGATGTTCCAGGATCTTAAATTGGTATTTCAGACTCATGCCCGAGTCGAGAGGTATGAGACCCCTCACAAGTACTTTGCCTACAAGATGGAGGAGAATAGCTCAACCAGTGAGCATGTGCTCAGATTGTCTGAGTACTACAATCGCTTGATTCAAGTGGGAGTTAATCTTCCAGATAAGATAGTGATTGACAGAGTTCTCTAGTCACTATCACCAAGTTACTAGAACTTCATGATGAACTACAATATGCAAGGGATAACGGAAATGATTCTGAAGCTCTTCATGATGCTGAAATCGACGATGGTAGAAATCAAGAAAAGCATCAAGTGTTGATGGTTGACAAGACCACTAGTTTCAAGAAAAGGGCAAAGGGAAGAACGGGAACTTCAAGGAGAACAGCAAGCAAGTTGCTGCTCAAGTGAAGAAGCCCAAGTCTGGACCTAAGCCCGAGACTAAGTGCTTCTACTACGAAGGGACTGGTCACTGGAAGTGGAACTATCCCAAGTATTTGGCGGATAAGAAGGATGGCAAAGTGAACAAAGGTATATTTGATATACATGTTATTGATGTGTATTTTACTAGTTTTTATGGCAACCCCTTAGTATTTCATACTAGTTCGGTTGCTAAAGATCAGTAACTCGAAACGGGAGTTGCAGAATGAACATAGACTAGTTAAGGGTGAAGTGACGATGTGTGTTGGAAGTAGTTCCAAGATTGATATGATCATCATCGCACACTCCCTATACTTTCGGGATTAGTGTTGAACCTAAATAAATGTTATCTGGTGTTTGCGTTGAGCATGAATATGATTTGATCATGTTTATTGCAATACGGTTATTCATTTAAAGTCAGAGAATAATTGTTGTTCTGTTTACATGAATAAAACCTTCAATGGTCATACACCCAATGAAAATAGTTTGTTGGATCTCGATCATAGTGACACACATATTCATAATATTGAAGCCAAAAGATGCAAAGTTAATAATGATAGTGCAATTTATTTGTGGCACTGCCGTTTAGGTCATATTGGTGTATAGCGCGTGAAGAAACTCCATGCTGATGGGCTTTTGGAATCACTTGATTATGAATTAGTTGTTGCTTTCGAACCATGCCTCATGGGCAAGATGACTAAGACTCCGTTCTCCGGAACAATGGAGCAAGCAACTGACTTGTTGGAAATAATACATACTGATGTATGCGGTCTGATGAGTGTTGAGGCTCGCGGCGGGTATCGTTATTTTCTGTCCTTCACAGATGATTTGAGCCGATATGGGTATATCTACAAGAAAATAAAGTTTCTACAATATGATCGTGGAGGAGAATATTTGAGTTACGAATTTGGTCTTCATTTGAAACAATGTGGAATAGTTTCACAAACTCATGCCACTTGGAACACCACAGCATAATGGTGTGTCGAAACATCGTAACCGTACTTTATTAGATATGGTGCGATCTATGGTGTCTCTTACCGATTTACCACTATTGTTCTGGGTTGTTCATTAGAGACAGTTGCATTCACGTTAAATAGGGCACCATCTAAATCCATTGAGACGACACCATATGAACTGTGTTTTGGCTAGAAACCAAAGTTGTCATTTCTTAAACTTTGGGGTTGCGATGCTTATGTGAAAAGTTTCATCCTGATAAAGCTCAAACCCAAATCGGAGAAATGTGTCTTCATAGGATACCCAAAGGAGACAGTTGGGTACACCTTCTATCACATATCTGAAGGCAAGATCTTTGTTGCTAAGAATGGATCCTTTCTGGAGAAGGAGTTTCTCTCGAAAGAAGTGAGTGGGAGGAAAGTAGAACTTGATGAGGTAACTGTACCATCTCCCTTATTGGAAAGTAGTTCATCACAGAAATCTGTTCCTGTGAGTCCTACACCAATTAGTGAGGAAGCTAATGATGATGATCACGTAACTTCAGATCAAGTTACTACCAAACATCGTAGGTCAACTAGAGTGAGATCCGCACCAGAGTGGTACGGTAATCCTGTTTTGGAGGTCATGTTACTTGACCATGACGAAACCTACGAACTATGAGGAAGCGATGATGAGCCCAGATTCCGCGAAATGGCTTGAGACCATGAAATCTAAGATGGGATCCATGTATGAGAACAAAGTGTGGACTTTAGTTGACTTGCCCGATGATCCTCAAGCCATAGAAAATAAATAGATCTTCAAGAGGAAGACAGACGCTGATAGTAGTGTTAATATCTACAAAGCTAGACTTGCCGAAAAAGGTTTTTGACAAAGTTAAAGGTCTTGACTACGATGAGATTTTCTCACTCGTAGCGATGCTTAAGTCTGTCCAAATCATGTTAGCAAATTGCCACATTTATGAAATCTGGCAAATGGATGTCAAAACTAATGGATTACTTAAAGAAGAGTTGTATATGATGCAACCAGAAGGTTATGTCGATGCAACCAGATGCTAACAAAATGTGCAAGCTCCAGCGATCCATCCATTGACTGGTGCAAAGCATCTCAGAGTTGGAATATACGCTTTGATGAGTTGATCAAAGCATATAGTTTTATACAGACTTGTGATGAAGCCTGTATTTACAAGAAAGTGAGTGGGAGCACTACAACCTTTCTGATAAATATATGTGAATGACATTGTTGATCGAAAATGATGTAGAATTTTCTGGAAAGCATAAAAGGAGTGTTTGAAAGGAGTTTTTCAAAGAAAGACCTCGATGAAGCTGCTTACATATTAAGCATCAAGATCTATAGAGATAGATCAAGACGCTTGATAAAATTTTTCAACGAGTAAAAACCTTAACAAGATTTTGAAGTAGTTCAAAATGGAACAGTCAAAGAAGGAGTTCTTGCCTGTGTTACAAGGTGTGAAGTTGAGTGAAGACTCAAAACACGACCACGGCAGAAAATAGAAAGAGAATGAAAAGACATTCCCTATGCCTTAGTCATAGGTTCTATAAAGTATGCTATGCTGTGTACGAGACCTATTGTGTACCTCACCATGAGTTTGGCAAGAGGGTACAATAGTGATCTAGGAGTAGATCACTGGACAGTGGTCAAAATTATCCTTAGTGGAATAAGGATATATTTCTCGGTTATGGAGGTGATAAAGAGTTCGTCGTAAAGAGTTACGTCGATGCAAACTTTTACACCGATCGAGATGACTCTGTGTCCCAATCTGGATACATATTGAAAGTGGGAGCAATTAGCTAGAGTAGTTCCCTGCAGAGCGGTGTAGACATAGAAATTTGCGAAATACTTACGGATCTGAATGTGGCAGACCCGTAGACTAAAACTTCTCTCAAAAGCAAAACATGATCACACCTTATTACTCTTGGGTGTTAATCACATAAAGCGATGTGAACTAGATTATTGAATCTGATAAACCCTTTGATTATTAATCACATGGCGATGTGAACTATTGGTGATTAAATCACATGGCGATGTGAACTAGATTATAGAATCTGGTAAACCCTTTGAGTATTGGTCACATGGCGATGTGAACTGTTGGTGTTAAATCACATGACGATGTGAGCTAGATTATTGACTCTAGTGCAAGTGGGAAACTGAAGGAAATATGCTCTAGAGGCAATAATAAAGTTATTATTTATTTCCTTATATCATGATAAATGTTTATTATTCATGCTAGAACTGTATTAACCGGAAACTTGATACATGTGTGAATACATAGACAAACAGAGTGTCACTAGTATGCCTCTACTTGACTAGCTCGTTGAATCGAAGATGGTTAAGTTTTCTAGCCATAGACATGAGTTGTCATTTGATTAATGGGATCACATCATTAGAGAATGATGTGATTGACTTGACCCATTCCATTAGCTTAGCACTTGATTGTTTAGTATGTTGTTATTGCTTTCTTCATGACTTATACATGTTCCTATGACTATGATATTATGCAACTCCCGAATACCGGAGGAACAATTTGTGTGCTACCAAACATCACAATGTAACTGGGTGATTATAAAGGTGCTCTACAGGTGTCCCCGATGGTGTTTGTTGAGTTGGCATAGATCGAGATTAGGACTTGTCACTCCGACTGTCGGAGAGGTATCTCTGGGCCCTCTCGGTAATGCACATTACTATAAGCCTTGCAAGCAATGTGATTAATGAGTTAGTTGCGGGATGATGCATTACAGAGCGAGTAAAGAGACTTGCCAGTAATAAGATTGAACTAGGTATTGAGATACCGACGACCGAATCTCGGGCAAGTAACATACCGATGAAAAATGGAACAACCTATGTTGTTATGTGGTTTGACCGATAAAGAACTTCGTAGAATATGTAGGAGCCAATATGAGCATCCAGGTTCCGCTATTGGTTATTGACCGGAGACGTGTCTCGGTCATGTCTACATAGTTCTCGAACCCGTAGGGTCCGCACGCTTAACGTTCGGTGACGATCGATATTACGAGTTTATGTGTTTTGATGTATCGAAGGTAGTTCGGAGTCCCGGATGAGATCATAGACATGACGAGGTGTCTCGAAATGTTCGAGACGTAAAGATCGATATATTGGACGACTATAATCAGACATCGGAAAGGTTCCGAGTGATTCGGGTATTTATCGGAGTACCGGAGAGTTACGGGAATTCACCGGGGAGTATATGGGCCTTATTGGGCTTTAGGGGAGAGAGAGAGAGGGGCTGCCTAGGGCAGGCCGCGCGCCCCCAAGGCCTAGTCTGAATTGGACTAGGGGAGGGGCGGCGCCCCCTGCTTCCTTCTCTTTTGTCTTCCTCTTTCTTCTCTCCTACTCCTACTACTTGGAAGGGGGGGTCCTACTCCCGGTAGGAGTAGGACTCCCCAGGGCGCGCCATAGAAAGGGCCGGCCCCTCCGCTCCTCCACTCCTTTATATACGGTGAGGGGGGCACCACAAGGATACACAAGTTGATCAGTTGATCTTTTAGCCGTGTGCGGTGCCCCCCTCCACCATAATCCACCTCGGTCATATCGTAGCGGTGCTTAGGCGAAGCCCTGCATCGGTAGCATCATCATCACCGTCGTCACGCCGTCGTGTTGACGGAACTCTCCCTCGAAGCTCTACTGGATCTTGAGTTCGTGGGACGTCACTAAGATGAACGTGTGCTGAACTCGGAGGTGCCGTGTGTTCGGTACTTGGATCGGTCGGATCGTGAAGGCGTACGACTACATTAACCGCATTGTCATAACGCTTCCACTTTCGGTCTACGAGGGTACGTGGACACACTCTCCCCGCTCTTTGCTATGCATCACCATGATCTTGCGTGTGCGTAGGAATTTTTTTGAAATTACTACGTTCCCCAACAGAATGGCCCTTCCCAAGGGGCCAAGAGCTTGTGCTGGCCGGCTGTTTGCTGGATCAGCGGGAGCACAAGGTCGCCCTCTTGGAAGGATCGTGGCTTGACCTTCCGACTGTGGTAGCGGCGCAGGCCCTGCTGATAGATGGCGGACCGTTTGAGTGCCAACAACCGTCCTTCTTCCATCAGGTCAATGCCGTCTTCTCGCGCCTCCTTTGCTTCCACCTCCATGTACATGGTGACGCGTGGTGAGTTGAACTCGATGTCAGTTGGGATGATAGCCTCGGCCACGTACACGAGGAAGAAGAGAGTGAAGCTGGTTGACTTGTTCGGTGTGGTCCGAAGACTCTAGAGGACGGCTGGCAGCTCGTCGATCTAGCAGTCGGCCGAGTGCTCCAGTGGCTCGACCAGTCGGGGCTTGATGCCGGACAAGATGAGGCCGTTTGCTCGCTCGACCTGGCCATTTGACTGCGGATGGGCAACAGACGCTAGGTCCAGTCAGATGCCCTGCATCGCGCAGAAACGGGCCAAGGCACCTTTGGCAAAGTTGGTGCCGTTGTCGGTGATGATGCTGTGTGGTACACCATACCGGATGGTGATATCTGCGATGAAGGTCACAACAGTCGGACCATTCAGTTTCTTGATTGGCTTCGCTTCAATCCACTTGGTGAACTTGTCCACGGCGACAAGCATATGAGTCATGCCACCGCGTGCTTTCTTGGATGAGCCCACCATGTCCAGCCCCCAGACAGCAAATGGCAAGTAAGGGGGATGGTCTTGAGTGCAGAAGCCGGAAGATGTTGCTTGAAGCTGAATTTCTGGCACCCCTTGCACTTCTTGACCAAATCCTTGGCGTCTTCCAAAGCAGTCAGCCAGAAAAAACCGTGGCCGAAGGCTTTGGCGACAAGGGATCTGGAGGCCGCATGGTGGCCACACTCGCCTTGGTGGGTATCTTTGAGGATTGCCTTGCCTTTCTCTGGTTCTACGCAGCACTGGAGGACCCTAGTCACGCTGCCTGACAAGCTCTCTGTTTACTATCGTGTAGGCTCCTGCTCGGTGTTGCACTTGCCGGGCCGAGATCTCATCAACCGGCAGCTCTCCACTCACCAGGAAGTTGAGAATGGGTTGCGCCCATGATGGTGCTTCGACTTCGTCCACTGCCATCACGGCCATTGAGACTTGGGCAGCTGGGTTGGGAGGTGGCGGGGTGTAGTCAGCCACCGCTTGCTGCATTGTTGGAGTCCCCGAGCCGACTGCAGCAGCCCCGGGGCCGGGTTCTAGAGTCCCCAGGCCGGGTGCGACTGCTGCAGTCCCCAAGCCGCTTGGTGAGGTCCCTGGGCCGGCTACTACAGCCCCTGGGCTGGGATCTGAAGTCCCCAGGCCAGGTGTGACTGCTGCAGTCCCCGTGCCGCCTGACGAAGTCCCCTGGTCGGCTGCTGCAGCCCCCGAGTTGGATCCAACTGCTTCAGGAGCAGTCATCAAGAAGATGGATTCTGATTCCGGGGAAGGCTTGATAGATGGCTTGCGGAGGCACTGAAGGGAGACGCCGGCTAGTATTGCTTGGAGTGTAGAGCCAATCCGTGCCAGGGCATCAGCTTGCTCGTTGTCGTTTCGTGGCACGTGAAGGAACTCACACCCGTCAAAGTATCTGCTGATCTACTGGACGAGGAAGCGGTAGCTCTCCATGTTTGCATCCTTGGCATCCCAGTCGCCTGACGACTGTTGGACCACCAAGTATGAGTCACCATAGCATAGGATCCACGGATGCCAATCTCCTTGGACAGCCAGAGTCCGTGTACTAGCGCCTCGTACTCGGACACACTGTTGGAGGCGGCAAAGTGAATTTGCAGCGTGTATCTGAGCTTGTCGCCTTTGGGAGAGGTGAGGACGATGCCGGCTCTCAAACCGGTTCTCATCTTCGAGCCATCAAAGTGCATCCGCCAATGAGTGGTGTCCGGAGCTGGCGGCAGGGGTCTCGGCCCAGTCAACGAGGAAGTCGGCTAGTGCTTGGGACTTGATGGCGGTGTGTGGCTGGTAGAAGATGGTATAGGGGGCCAACTCGATGTCCTATTTGGTCGGTCGGCCTGATGCATCTCTGTTTCCTATGATCTCAGCAAGCGGAGCGGTGCAGACAACCGTGATCAGGTGCTCTTGAAAGTATGGCTTGAGCTTCTTGGCGGCAAAGTGCACGCTGTAGCACATCTTCTGGTAGTGAGGGTAGTTCTTCTTTGAGGCCGACAGTACCTCACTCAAGTAGTACACCGGCCTCTGGACCGGCTATGCTCTACCGTCTTCTGGGCGCTCCACCACAATGATAGTGCTGACCACCCGGCTGGGGTATTCAGCATTTTATTGAGCTGGAGGAAGGCCTCGTCCGCCTTGTCGTTCCACTCGAAATGAGTGGTCTTCTTCATCAACTGGTACATGGGAAGAGCCTTCTCACCTAGCCGACTGATGAAGCGGCTGATGGATGCCAAGCAGCCGGTGAACTTCTGGACGTCTCGCAGTCGGGTGGGTCTCTCCATCCTCTCAATGGCCTTGATCTTCACAGGGTTGCACTCAATGCCGCGTTCTGAGACCAGGAAGCCAAGGAGCTGCTGCAAACGGCGCACTTTTCTAGGTTGAGCTTGATTTGAAAACGGCGCAGATTATCAAAAGTTTCCTTGAGATCTTCCAAGAGGGTACCGCGCTTCTCCGTCTTCACCACAATATCGTCTACATAGACTTGGGCATTTATGTCGAGTTGCTTGAGGAGGCACTTCTGCATGCAACGCTGAAATGTGGCACCGGCATTTCTCAAGACGAATGTCATGGTCAGGTAGCAGAAGGCTCCAAATGGTGTGATGAAGGCGGTCTTCAGGCGGTCGGCCGGGTTCAACTTAATCTGCTGGTAATCTGACTAGGCATCCAAAAAATTCAGCAGCTCGCATCCGGCCGTGGAGTCTATTACTTGGTATATCTGTGGCTAAGCAAACGGATCTTTGGGGCAGGCTTTGTTGAGACTGGTGTAATCAGTGCACATGCACCACTTGTTGTTCTTATTCAGTACAAGGACTACGTTGGCAAGCCATTCTGGAAAAAAAGACTTCCATAATGAAGCCGGCTGCCAACAGGCGGGCGATCTCTTCACCAACGATTCTTCTCTTCTCCTCTGACAGGCGGGGGTTGCTTGAATTGTTTTGCATCTGATCTGACATGTAGCTTGTGCTCGGCGAAATCCGTCGGAACACCCAACATGTCTTTGGGAGACCATGTGAAGATGTCCCGATTCTCACGAAGGAAATTGACGAGCTAGCTTTCCTATTTCCTGTCAAGGTTGGCCCCTATGATAGCGTGCCTCTCTGGGTGGTCCGGGTCCAAGGGGATATTTGTTTCTTTGGCCGGCTGAAAGGAGCCCTGGGCCTCCAACTCCTTGGGGTCTGGGGACAGGTTCGGCTGCTTGTCGGCCATGGCAACAACCCGGTCAAGGAGCTTCTTCTCGGCAGCAATCACGAGGGACTCGGCCAGCCGACTGCTAGTAGCAGCACAGGCGGACGACTTGTTGTAGTCACCAACTATAGTGATTATGCCCTTGGTTCCCGGCATCTTCATCTTGAGGTAGGCATAGTGCGGCACCGCCATGAACTTGGCTAGAGTCGGCCGGCCTAGGAGCGCGTGATAAGGGCTCTCTAGGTCAACCACCTCAAACCAGATTGCCTCGTGGCGGAAGTGATCTCTGTCTCCGAAGAGGACATCTATCCTGATCTTGCCGATTGGTGAGCATGAAAGGCCGGGTACAATGCCATGAAAGATAGTTCGACTGGGCTGAAGTTGTCTCTCTTTGATGCACAACTTATCCATGGTGCCATGGTAGAAGATCTTGATGCTGCTACCGCCGTCTATCAGGACTTGGGAGAAGCTAGCAGCTTGCTTGTCTGTTGAGAAAGTGGCATCCAACACCAAGGCGTAAGAACCCGGAGAAGGCATAATCTCTGGGTGGTCAGCTCGGCTCCAGCTGATGGGGCTTTCGGACCAATGCATGAACTCTGGGACTGCAGATGTGACAGCATCACCTCGTGGTGCTACTGACGTCGGTTGTGCCTATCATTAGCCACACTTGTGAAGATGAAGTAGGCTCCATGTTCTTCAGGGAATTCATCTTGAATACCACCGACTATTGGACGGGCTACCGACTGCTGAGGAGGCGGAGCCGGCGGGCCAGCAGGAGGAGGATGCAGTCCTTCACCCTTGGCAATGGGACGAGCCAATGGCACTTCCGGGATGTGTGTTAAACGGCTTTGCGCCGCTATGGAACTGGTAGGGGGCATCGAGGGTCTGCTCGAAAGAGAAGGCGGGCAGCCAAGCGGGCTTGCCGCCTTTCAGACGCTTGGGGCCGGGTTGTCCTTCAGGCTGCTGGTCTTCAACTATTGCCACTTGTCGGCTGGTGGAAGCCGACTATGGGGCCTTGCGCTTGTTGTCGTTCTAATGCTGGCGCCGACTGTTGTCACCAGCCGGCGTGTGAGGAGCCGGAGGGAGCACCTTTCCAGATGCGTCCACTTGGAGCTCTGACTTCATGGAGGAGTCAGCGGTGGCATACTTGTCTGCTATGATCACCAGCTCGTCAAGTGTGGCCGGCTCGTCGCAGAGGAGTCGGTGCTTCATTAAGGTGCCCTCTCGGCACCCAGCAGTGAAGTACTCTATGGCTTTCATGTCATGCACCCCTTCGCAGGAGTTGCACAGTTCAGCCCACCGCGTCAAGTAGTCGTGGGTAGACTCGGTCGGGCCTTGGACGCACAGAGAGAGCTGGCGGGGCTTGGGCGGCCGCTTGTATGTGCTGGTGAAGTTGCGGACGAAGACTTCGATGAAGTCCAGCCAGCTGTTGATGCTGTAGGGCTTGAGGTTGTTCAGCCATGTCCGGGCCGTGCCCTGGAGCATGAGTGACACGTACTTCATGGCGACGCGCTTGTTGCCGTTTGCTATGTTGACTTCGGTGGAGTAGTCCACCAGCCAATCCTCCGACTTCACTGAGCCGTTGTACTTGGGAGTGTCTCGAGGGAGCGAGAACCCTTTGGGGAAGGGCTCGTCGCGAATGACGGGGCCGAAACAAAGCGGGCCGATGGCATCTTCTTCTTCTACCGCCAGGGATCGAGCCAGGCAGTCGATCCGGTGGCGGGCATCGTTCTCTCCGACTCCTTCTCGGCGGCCTAGCCACCTCCGAGAGTCGGGTGCTCGACAGGCAGTGGGGAGGCATGCCTCTCCCTGCGCGGGGGAGGCGGGCGATCGCTCCGCAATTCCACCACTCGTGGGCGGCCGTCTTGGTCGCGCTCGATGATGATGGGTGTGTGGCTGCGGCTAGCAGCCGGCTCTCCATCTCTTCGGTCACGGACGCCGCCTTCCGGGGACCGAGAGGTTGCGACGTGTTCTCGGTGAGGGGAAGGTTCTCGACGTACAGGCCGGGTTCTTCTACACGGAGGTCGGCTTCTTGCTGCGCGGCGGCCGCATCGATGAGCTGCTAGACGTGCTCCGTCATGAAGCGGCGTTCGTCGCCCTCCAGCTGGTCTAGCTCATCTGCCGCCGCCTGTGCGGCGCGCAGGTTCTCAATGGGTGTGGCGTAAACAGGGCGGTCTACCCCCAGCATGCTGGCGATGGCTGCACCACGTTGTCGGACCACGCCCACGCGGCTGGGCTCTCCAGCAGCCGGCGTGCCGCAGACGGTGCGGTCGATCTCGCGCTGGTAGGCCTCGGTGAGGCGTCTCATAGTGGCCAACTTCTTGGCGCTCTCGACGAGCGCGACGCGGCAAGCCTCCAGCGTCTCGTCATTGGCGTCTGCTGCAATGGGTGTAGACAGATCCCGCAGTGCCGCCTGCAACGGGTCCTGAGCGGCCCTGCCAGAGGCTCCGTCGTGGCTGATGACCAGCACCTCCAAGATAGTGCTGGTGCTGGCGTTGCTGGTTGTAGGAGGGAGCGGGTCGTCGATGACCACCTCGTTGGTGGGGAAGGCGTCGAGAGATGCTGTGTCAGAGTCGACAAGCATCAGATTGGTGGAGCCAACTGACTCTATGTCAGAGGCCGGCTCGTTGGCGATATGGAGCTTGCCAAGGAGATCGACGAGGCAGCTCTCGGAGCTGGTCGCTCCCGCGTCGGGCGCGGGCTCGTCAGGGAGGTGGATCCCGCCAAGGAGATCGGTGAGACGGCTTGTAGCGTAGGCGGCTTGCACGCCGCGTAGCGCGTCGATGCACATGCCATAAGGCGTGTCAGGCTGGCTACGCACGCTAGGAAGGAAAATGGTTCCCATCCAGAACATGTTTCCGTACGATGGTGCACCTAGCCCCACGGTGGGCGCCAAATGTCGGGGGTGTCATGGACATATGCCAAGGGATGGCTTATCACGGAGGGGGTCAAAAGTACGTTGCCGGGCTCTAGAGGCGGGAGTGAGCGAGAACGCCTAAGCCGGCGAATCTTACCCAGGTTCGGGGTTCTCCTAGGAGATAACAGCCCTAGTCCTGCTCTGCGGGGTCTTCGCGTGATCACTATCTCAACCAGGTAGCTACACCCTTGCTCCTTGAGTTGTTTTGCTAGAGGAGGAAGAAGAACAAGGCTAGCCCTTACTCCACTCTCTTTATATGTGTGTGTGGTGTCTACGGTGTTGAACCCTTTGCATGGGTGGCCTGGAGGATTTATATAGGCCTACCCCCTAGGGGTACAATGATAATCCGGCCGGGTGTAGAACCCTGCCGTCAGTGTCTATGGTCGACGACTTCTCCGCTGGCTGCTGGGGCCCGCCGCCTGGTGGGTCCCGCCGGCTGTCTTGTACTTGGCAAACAGGTCGCGCCCGTCGCTTGCGGGTCTTGCCGGCTGCTTAGAACTATAGCCGTGCCACTGATGATGCATGCTTTGTCGGGGAGAGCGTGGCTACAGTCCCGCCGCCTGGTGGTGTTCACTGTAGCCACTTCCCGTCTCTTCTGATTTATGGCGCACGGACTCCGAGGGAGGTGGAGGGCCGCCTGCTAGGAGCCAGCCTCCCCGTGCCTCCTTGTCTGGGCTCGCCGCCTTCTGGCATCTCACGGACAGGTAGGGCCCGCCGCCTGCAGGCTGTACCGACAGCCCGTTGTGGGAGCATGGCTTCCTCTGCCATGGATGATGTCACGGGTGGCGTGGCAACAGTGCTGCGCCAGGGTAGGGATGTCCGCTTGGTACGCTGCACTGTGGCCATGTTCTGCCCTGCATTCGGGGGTGGCAGGCCACACTGTGGCCACGCCCCGTCTCGTCGTTGTAATGGGGTACTAACATCAGGAGAACAAGGGGTCGCCTGCTAGGAGTTGGCCTCCCTGGTGGCCGCCTGCTAGGAGTCGGCCCATCTCGTGGCCGCCTTCTAGGCTTCACCGCCTTCTAGCAACCGGCCGTCTGGACTAGCCGGCCCCAAGAAGGCGGTCCTTTGTCTTTGATGCTTGAGGGGCGCAGTCGGCCCCGACGTCTTGAAATACCATGGGGGGCTGATGAGGCTACTCGTGGTCATTTACTCCGACACTATTCTAACTTGTGTCAGTGGTGTTAGCCGCATAATAAGTTCGTGATTGAGAGTCTTTCATAGACGGGCCTCTGGTTCATTCTTCTATTTTCTTTCTTTTCTGCAGAACTGTTATCTGTTGTCTAGGCAGCGCGACGACGAGCGTTTGGGACTCATAATGAATGTGCTGCATGTTATTGCTCGCCGACTATCCTCGCAGCAGGCGCCTTGAGTATGTGACCACTTGGTGGTCTTTTTCTCTATGTCTTTTAGGACCCTGATAAGTGTCATACATATGGCACGAACACATGACAACTCCGAACGTTGATGGCAAGTTTAGTGACGCGAGGATGGTAACTTTAGTTGTCAAGCATGGCTTTGAATTTCTTCATCTTCCGAATCCCAACCGTCCTGGCCGTAGTCCGGCCAGGTCTCTCCGGATAGCGAGAGATGCTTTAGCGAATTTAGGATGTCGCCAAAGGGCGAGTGTTGGAAGATGTCCGCGGCGGTGAATTCCATAACCGGCGCCCAATCAGATTTGATTGGCAGGGGCGTGGGAGGTCCGGAGTCTGGCAAGGAGTCTGGCACCTCGGAGCCTAGCGAGGGACAAGGTTAGTGTTCGGCTCCATCGCCGTGGAAGTTGAAGCCCCCGAGGCGGTGTCCAACCACCGGTCCTCGATCTGGGCGATCGGCTCCGGTCTAAGGGCCAGAGCGGATTCTTGTGCGGCCACCAAGGCACTGTTCGGCGGCAGAGCTAGATCATGCCCATCGTAACAGTGCGGCACGCTTGGCTGTGGCTCGAGCCCGTCGAAGATCAAGTCCCCGCGGATGTCGGCCGTGAAGTTTAGGCTTCCGAATCTGACCTGACGGCCAGGGGCGTAGCTTTCGATCTGCTCCAGATGGCCAAGTGAACTAGCCCGCAGCGCGAAGCCGCCGAATACGAAGATCTGTCCAGGGAGAAAAGTCTCACCCTGGACAGCGTTGTTGATTGAAGAAGCCATCGAGCCTATCGGTGACGACACAGAGGAACTCTCAATGAAAGCACCAATGTCGGTGTCAAAACCGGCGGATCTCGGGTAGGGGGTCCTGAACTGTGCGTCTAGGCGGATGGTAACAGGAGACAAGGGACACGATGTTTTACCCAGGTTTGGGCCCTCTTGATGGAGGTAAAACCCTACGTCCTGCTTGATTAATATTGATGATATGGGTAGTACAAGAGTGGATCTACCACGAGATCAAGGAGGCTAAACCCTAAAGCTAGCCTATGGTATGATTGTTGTAATGTATGTTGTGTCCTACGGACTAAAGCCCTCCGGTTTATATATACACCGGAGAAGGCTAGGGTTACACAGAGTCGGTTACAATGGTAGGAGATCTACATATCTGTATCGCCAAGCTTGCCTTCCACGCCAAGGAAAGTCCCATCCGGACACGGGATGGAGTCTTCAATCTTGCATCTTCATAGTCTTGGAGTCCGGCGGACGATGATAGTCCGGCTGTCCGGACACCCCCTAGTCCAGGACTCCCTCACCGCTCCTGCTGCGCCGTCGTCCACCCCAGCTCAGCTGCTCCAACGACAGAAGGGTCCAACACAGCAGGGGTCCGGCCTCCAGACTGTCTTTCCCCGCCTCAGATCTTCTTCCCTGCCGCCGGCAGCCACGACAACTGCATTACCATCATCAACCGAGTAGATGACCTGGAGGACTACACGGGTCCGCAAGAGAGGTCGCACTCTTTCGTGTCTGCTTATGTTATGCATCGCTTAATATTACAAGCTACTTTATCGTCATGTTCACCGATTAGACTCTTTGTCATCTCCAAAGTAATGGTTAAACTTGAGTTTTTAAATGGTTGTGGGGCCGCAATCAATAGTATCTATCTACTATCTGGTTAATCTCTGGTGTCTAATATGAGTTTCATGTTGGCTGGGAAACAAACAGTAAATAAGCCATTATCTGTATTTTTTAACTAAAGCTATTATCTGCCTGCTAACATTGGTTTTGGGTCTATCCACAGGTTGCTACCATCACTCTGGATTTCTACATGCACTCCTTATATAACCTCACTATGTTTTATTCCTATGCATGTCTGAAAGTGCGTTATATCGACTAGAGTGGGGGTGAATAGGCGATTTTTATGAATTCTTCACTGAGGAATTTGCCGGTGAGGAAATTCCTTAGCGAAGAACTACTTGCAGTGGAATAAGTACTCTGAAATAAGCACGACAGAATACACACATGGTCATCATGATGAAATGAAGACAAACACAGAGTACAGAAAGCGTAAACACAGGATAACACAAGATGAAGACAAACAGACTGAAGAAATTGAATTGAGGAAATTGAGAAAGTCTTCAGTCGAAGTCTTCAAACACAGATATGAGCAATCACTCAACATAGTAATGAAGAAATGAAAGAGTTGAGGAAGTAGAACCAGTAAGGTTGGTGAAGACAATGATTTGGTAGACCAGTTCCAACTGCTTCTCAGTTGTACGTCTGGTTGGAGCGGCTGAGTATTTAAACTCGAGGACACACAGTCCCGGACACCCAGTCGCTGAGCACGCAGCTCAGGACACCAAGTCCTCACCGTATTCTCCTTGAACTAAGGTGACACAGACCTCGTCCAATCACTCGTGGTAAGTCTTCAGGCGACTTCCAAACCTTCACAGACTTCGGTCACTCAGTGATCCACAATTCCTCTTGGATGCTCTAGACCATGATGCCTAACCGTCTGGAAGAAGCACAGTCTTCAAAGGTAACAAGCATCGGATCCACGCAGGATCAATCTCTTCAGTGATACTCAATCACTTTGGGTTTGTGGGTGTTTGGGTTTGGGTTTTTCCTCACTCGATGATTTTTGCTCAAAGTCCTCGGAGGATGGGTTGCTCTCAAATGACAAGTGTCAGTTTCTCTCAGAGCAGCCAACCAGCTAGTGGTTGTAGGGGGCGGCTATTTATAGCCTAGGGAGCAGCCCGACATGATAAGACATAAATGCCCTTCAATGATATGACCGTTATGTGGATAAGATATTTTGGGACAGCTAGCGCGTAGCACAACAACGGTCGGAAATTTGACTCTCAAATTCCTCAGGGCTATCATGTTCCTCACTGTGTAAGCAATCCGCACTGGCGAATTCCTAACTCCTCAGTCAGAACAAATTCCTCAGCGACCAGAAGAACTTCGTCTGTCACTGAAGAAATTTGACTGAACTGTATGAGATTTCCAATGACTTCACTCGAAGGGATTGGTAGGTGTAGGATTTTGAGTTGCGCATCACTTGGAAATTTTTCCTTATTATTTCCTCGACTCCCTTTAACAGTACGGTGTTTCCTATGACTCAAGAAGGAGAAAAACAAAACTATGAAAACGAAAGTCTTCAAGCTTCATATTCCTTGCATGAATATCAAGTCTTCACGGACACACCAATTTCTTCACTTTCAAAGTCTTCATGAAAGTCTTCAGGAATACCAAAATCTTCAGTCGAAGATATTCATTTTTAGGGGTCGACTTTCTCTGTAAATATCAAACTCCTCATAGACTTATAGACTTGTGTACACTCAAAAACACATCAGTCCCTTAACCTATAAGTCTTCAATACACCAAAATCACTAAGGGGCACTAGATGCACTTACAATCTCCCCCTTTTTGGTGATTGATGACAATATAGGTTAAGTTTTCAACGGGGATAAACATATGGAGTATAAGTACTGATATTGAGGAATCTGATTGCAAGATATAGAAGAACTCCCCCTGAAGATGTGCATAGTAAGGAATTTGCTTTTGAAGCAATGCACACTTGAAGAGTTGAATCATGGAGATATCCCCCTATATCTTGTAATTCATACATGCATTTGACATATAATATGAAGAATTTGAAATGCATGATGAAATATGGTGCCTGAAGAAATTCAACATGCGTGCAATAATATTAACGAGGAACAAGCATGCAGAATAACGCATCAAAAGTATCAGAGCACAGTGCATCAAAAGTATCAGAGCACCATCGGGTTTAAGATTACAACTCGATCCAATAAAAGTTTCAGAAGAGAGAGAGTTGTAACTTAGCAAAAAATGCACATATAATAGACCCGCTTGAAGACTAACTCAGATTTCTCCCCCTTTGTCATCGAATGACCAAAAGGATCGAAACGAGCACCATCAAGGGGAGGACTGAGTGGGAGGAGCGCCAGCGTTGTCGGGGTCGGTTGTCGTAGTAGGGCCTGCTGCAGTGTCGTCCAAGTCTTAATTTTCATCAGTGTCGCGCGATGAAGAATAGGAGCTAGCCACCAAGAAAGGAACCTTGACCTTCTTGAATCTCTTCGGTGGAGGTGCAGACCAGTCAAATTCTTCCTTGAGACCCATGCTCTTCAGATCTTTGGCGCTGTAGACATGAGAAAGAACAGCCCAGGTGCGGTTGAAGGTTTCATGGAGGTAGTAGTGGTTTTTCTTCACTGCATTGTGTGTGGAGGTCATGTTGTGAAGAATTGAACCAAACTGACGCTTGACCCATTTATGATTGCGATCAACTTTCTGATGAAGACTGAGGAGTAACTCACGATCAGTCATCACCCTGGGTGCTGGGGCTTGAGGAATTTGCTTGGTAGAGGTGTTGGCGGAAGAGTCATGTGTAGCAGAGTCATCATTGGTGGAGTAGGATGCAGCCTTGCGAAATTGACCATCCAATGGACGAATGCCTTCATTTATCACAGCGGTTGCCTTGCCTTTGTCATCAACTGAGGAAAATGTCCGTTTGAGGACATCAATTGGAGGCAAGTAGCTGTCGTGGTTCAGAGTATCAGCCTTGTAATTGAGTGAATACCTTGCCCTGATGAACCTCATAATCCATAGTCCATAAGGCTTTAGCTCAAATGGTGACATAGCTATATTCGCCAGAGTCCTAATGAAGAAATCATGGAAGTTGACGGGAACGCCATGAATGATATTGAAAAGCATATTCTTCATGATGCCAACGACTTCTTCATCATTTGAGTCGTGGCCTTTGATAGGACTCATTGTCTTTGTCAGAGTGCAATAGACAGTCCGAGGCACATACAGTAATTCCTTGACGAGGAATTTGGTTCGAGGGGCCTGCCCTGGCTTCAAAGGATACATCAGCACTTGCATGTAATGATTTGTAAGCTCAGGTTCATTGTAGATGCAATGAGCACCATCAAGGGGAGAACTGAGTGGGAGGGCACGAAGCAATTCATTTGCTGGTGCCTTGTAGTGAGTATTTTCTGACATCCAGTCCAGCACCCATGAGTTCACATCTTCAGAATTTCCTGTGATGTGCAGCGTCACATAGAATTGAAGAATGAGTTCTTCATTCCAATCAAAGATGTCAGTGCAGAAATTCAGCAATCCAGCATCGTGAAGAAAACTGAGGACTGGCTCGAAGCACGACAGAGATTCCATGTCCACGTGAGGAATGTGTGCTTGATCGAAGATTTTGTCTTTGTCGAATAGTACAGAGGAATAGAAATTGGCTTGACTAGCAGTCCAGAAACGCCTCTTCCTTATGCGAGCAGAATCATAGGGATTGTAGTCAGTGAAGAACACATGCTCGTTAAAGAAATCTGCAGCCTTGAACTTTTGCTTCTTTGAGAATGGATCCTTTGGCTTGGGCAGAGGAGTGTCAGTGAGTTGCATCACAACCTCAGGAATCGCAATCTCCGGTTCTTCAGGCTGAGGAATTTCTGGTTCCTCTTCAGTGGCAGTCTGCATGTTCAAAGGATCAGCAGCAGCAGTTTCTTCAGCACTAGTGGCTGGAATTTCTTCATGCACAGACGAGGTAGGATGATTTTCTTCAGAGCCCATTTGAACAGTTGGTGGAGGGGACTGAGGTATTTGTTGTATTGGGGTGAAGAGTGGAGAATTGGGATGCTGACTTTCCCAAAAGTCATCATTCATCACAGGCGTAGTGCATCCAATATCCATGTCTTCATCTTCAATTTCTTCAATGCCAGCCTCTTCAGCTGTGAACTGGGGCATTGGCGAGGAAGCAACAGGCGTTGAAGGGATCGCATCCACTTCAATTTCTTCATCAATCTGCTTTGACGAAGCATCAGAATGATTTTCTTCTTCACATCCGCTAGGGATCACATATTCTTCACCAAAAGGAACAAGGTCCTTTGATGGCATGGTGGAAATCGGAACAGCATCAATTGGATTTTCAAGTGAGCTGGTCATAGGCTTCATTTTCTTCGGAGCTGAAGAATCTGAAGCAGATGATGCTTTCCTTTTCTTCACTGCAGCTCTCTCTGTAGCCTTGGTCTTCCTCACATCTGATGCAGATGGAAGGGTAGGAGTTGGTGTATGCACAGGAGGAGCTGAGGAATCTGTTTGAATTTCCTCAGGCGCAACTGATGCAGTTGCCCCGACTTCTTCATTTTCTTCAGGCGCACCACTAGTGGATGCCCTGGCAATGTCTTCAGTGGCTGGAATGGAGTCATCAGCCTTGGAACTAGCATTTTCATCAGCAGCCTGAAAGTCATCAGCGGTGCTGGCATGTTCTTCAGTTTGCTGAGTAGAAGCTTCAGCTTGAGGAATTTCTTGTTGCGATGGGGCTGCAACATTGGTGAACTTCTTAGTCAGTTTAACGAACCTGACTTTGGATCCTTGCCAATCAGCATAATAAGCATTGAAATCATCGTTGAGGGCTTTGATTTCAGACTGGATCTTGAGGAGTTCATCAGTTGTCATTCTGACAACGTTTTTCCTCGGGAACTTCTCTTTCCTGAACTGAGCCTTCTTGATTTGTCTAGCCTTCTCAAACTTTCATTTCTCTTCAGTGATGAAATGGGTCAGCATGTGACTTTGTCCAGGAGTCAAATGAAAATCAGGCATAGGAGTGTTTGGGTCCTTGTGCCAGAGATCAATGTAGTCGAGGATCGCCTTTGGATCCAAAAGCAGTGGCACATTTGTGACTTTGGCTCTAGCGGCCCTTTCTTGCATGTCTCTGATGATTTCTGCAAGTTCATCATCATTAGCTTTATCGTCAGATGGCACTTGGAAGGCAACCTATTTCTTCTTCAGATTTGGCCGAGGACCTCGACCAGCTGTTGCCTTTGTCTTCAGCAGAGTGGGGCCTGATGAAGAGTTTGGTGCAGCTGAGGAACTCCCTGAGACACCAGAGGCAATAGAGATGCCTGCAATCCTTTGGCACATGGCCAAATGTACAGGTGTTGAGGACTTTGCCGGAGCAACTGAGGACTTTGGGGGAGGAGCTGAGGACTTTGGAGGAGCAGGAGCAACATGAGGAACTAACCGTGAGGGCTTTGAAGGATCTGGCCGTGAGGGCTTTGAAGCCGTGAGGGCATTGCTGAGGAACTTGGCCATGAGGGCACAGTTGGTGAAGCACTTGGCTTGTGAGCGGGCTTCTTTGCCATTGATTTTCTAGGCTTGACAGAGGCCTCAGTTTCGGCAGCAGTAGTAGAGTCTTCATTGAATTTCCTCACTGCTTCTTTGGCTTGTCTTGCTAACTTGGCTTGGCATTTGGCCCATTCTTCAAGGGAATCCTCACCACGCTTGATGCTGGTGGGGTCAGCTTCTTGGCCAGGTGCCAATGGAGCTCTTGGGCATGGATGATTTAGAGTGAATTTCTTCATATACTTTGGAGTTACATATCTGTACTCCCTCCATTCTCTTGCCCATCTCCTTTCAATCCTCTATATGTGCACCTTGCGCTAATTTTTGTTCTCCTTTCCGAACTTGGCCTCATCAGGTGTGCAATAGTCAGCATAGATGTCCTCAGGTATTTCAAACGCAGTCATGACCCCAGGCCTCTTTCCTCCTTTCTGTGGTTTCTTACCGTCTGCCATATTCTTCAGTTGAGGAATTTGAACAATCGAATTTTCTGAAGAAGTATGCAACTTTTCTTCAAGGAATGCTGCAAATGAGTTAAGTTGATGAGAACCTAGTGATTCAGCAACGGACATGAGTACCTGTGAACAGAGTATAGTTGTGAGGAATATGGAGAGGTCATATGCGTTCTCAGAAGGTTTTCAAAAAGAACAAGTTTGAGGAATTTGACCAGATGAGTCTTGAAGAATTTCACTAAGCGTACTTTGTCTTAGGTTCCAGAGTTGTATAGATTGAGGATCCACACAATTGAGGAATCTTTAAGATAAATGATGCTTAGAGAAACGAATCAAGAGCAGAAGATTAGTGAGGTGTTTTGTGTGTGAGGATTTGAAGAATAAAACACCTTTGAAGATTTTGTAGAGAAAATTTGAATCAAAGAGGGCAGTAAAAGTAACTTTTAATTACCCTGGATGAAGAACACAACGAACTGAGAAGTGTAGATTTGAAGCTCGTCAGTTCAGATCTTCCACGCCCTAACTTGGCGGAGGAAGACAGCTACGGCGGCGGCGGAGTGAAGATTTCCGCGGCCGGCGCGAGTACGACGGCGACGAGGTCGAGGCAGTGAAGCTCTTCCTCACCGGCGACGATGGAGTAGCGGCGGCGCTAGGGTTTGAGAAGCTCGAGCGAGAGAGAGAGCGGTCGAGCGAAGTAAAGGAAGTGAGGAAGGGGTGAGGGGGTATTTATAGTCGCAGTGAAAAATTGTTCGCCCGAATATTTAGGACGAACGTGCCCCTGACCCTTCTCATTCGCTTGACATGTGTCACCCACGTACTGAAAGGTGGAGATCATGTTAGATCGTGGTGAATAGATAAGTCTATCGTGGGATACGGAATGGTTTGAGCGGCAAAACCGAAAATTTGGATAAGATTAGTTTTAAAGTTCCGTTCGCAATTTCTTTAGCTAATAGGACACAGTGAAGATTTTGAACGAGTTTCAAATAGAACGCACATGAAGAATTTGTGAATAGATTGGGTTGAGTATAGCATAGAGGGGGAAGGGTCCGATCACATTCACTTAGCAGAAAATGCAACTTGAAGAAATAGCCATAAGTGAATGTTGTAGAGGACATAAACTCATATATATATATATAGCCAATGAAGAAAAACGACGGAAATAGTGAAGAGTTTGAAAAGTTGAAGAATTTGAAAAACTGAAGAATTTCAAAAACTGAGGAAAACTTAAATTGAAGATTTTCAACTTTGGTGGTGGCGTGACCCACCGTATAAGAATGATAATTTCAGACACCACGTACAACTGTCGTAGGGTTCTGAGAATCAAATTCTTCATTAATTTCTTCACACTTAGAGTGTTATTCTTCATTGGTTGAAGAAAAACCGTTTCTTCATGTGTTGCACATCTAAGTCATCAATTTTGCATAAGTGTTAGGATGAGCGTCCTTTTCAAAGAACATTCGAAGACTCTAAGATATTTAGCTCACACTGCAACTTGCTAAATCTCTTCTCATCCAAGGGCTTGGTGAAGATATCGGCTAGCTGTTCTTCAGTCTTCACATGATCAATAAAGATGTTGCCCTTCAACACATGATCGCGAAGAAAATGATGACGAATCTGAATGTGCTATGTCTTCGAGTGCTGAACTGGGTTGTGAGCAATCTTGATGGCACTCTCATTGTCATAGTAGAGAGGCACATTCTTCATGTTGATGCCGTCGTCCTTGAGAGTTTGCTTCATCCATAGTAATTGAGCACAGCAAGAACCAGCAGCAATGTACTCAGCTTCAGCAGTAGACAGTGATACGCAGTTCTGTTTCTTCGAGGACCAACAGACCAAGGATCGTCCGAGGAAATGACAAGTACCAGATGTTGACTTGCGGTCCACACGATCACCAGCATAGTCAGAGTCAGAATATCCAATGAGATCAAAAGTAGAGCCCTTGGGGTACCATAGTCCTAGTGTTGGTGTGTGAGCTAGATATCGAAGAATATGCTTCACAGCCTTATGGTGTGATTCCTTCGATGTAGCTTGAAATCGGGAACACATGCAAACACTAAGCATTATATCTGGCCTAGATGCACATAAGTACAATAAAGAACCAATCATGGAGCGGTATACCTTGTGATCGAAGTCAATACCATTTTCATCAGTGCATAGATGGCCATTTGTGGGCATAGGAATTTTGACTCCTTTGCAATCTTGCATGCCGAATTTCCTCAGAACATCCTAGAGGTATTTCTCCTGAGATATGAATATGCAATTGTGCTGTTGACGAATTTGAAGACCTCCCATCATAGACATTTGATATTCTTCACTCATCATATAGGCAAATTCATCACTATAATGTTGGTCAATACAGCCAAAGATAATATCATCAACGTATATTACGCACACAAATAGTTCACCATCATAAGATTTAGTAAAGAGAGTAGGGTTGAGTGAACCGGGTGTGAAGCCATTCTTCGCGAAGAATTCTTTCAAAGTATCATACCACGCCCGAGGGGCCTGCTTGAGGCCATAGAGGGCCTTGTTGAGTCTGAAGACTTTGTCAGGATTCTTTGGATCTTCAAAACCTAGGGGTTGAGCAACATATACTTCTTCCTCAAGCTTACCACTGAGGAATGCACTTTTCACATCCATTTGATATAAAGTGATATTATGATGGTTAGCATAAGCAAGTAATATGCGAATAGCCTCAAGTCTAGCAACAGGTGCAAAAGTTTCATCGAAATCAATTCCTTCAACCTGTGTGTAGCCTTGAGCTACAAGTCGTGCCTTATTCCTCACCACAAGGCCATTTTCATCTTGCTTGTTGCGGTAGATCCACTTTGTGCCAATGATATTATGCTTGCGAGGATCTGGACATTTGACCAGTTCCCAGACATTGTTGAGCTCGAACTGATGTAATCCTTCTTGCATGGCCTGAATCCACTCAGGCTCCAGAAATGCTTCATCTACCTTAGTGGGCTCTGTGATAGAGACAAAAGCATAGTGCCCACAAAAGTTAGATAAATGTGAAGCTTTTGAGCGTGTGAGAGGACCTGGTGCTTCAATGTCATCGATGATCTTTTCAACTTGCACTTCTTTTGCAACGCGAGGGTGAGCTGGTTGTCGTCGAGGAATTTGATCAGCATTTTCTTCAGCACCATTTTCTTCAGCATTATCTTCACGTGCATCAGCTCGACGTTCTTTGCGTTCTGGAATGAATTCTTCAGTAGATTCTTCGGTAGGAATGACATCCTCAGTAGCCTTGAACTTGATAGAATCCTCAGGTGCTGGTTCATCTATCATAGAAGGTAGGTGCTCTCTTTGCGAGCCATTAGTTTCATCGAACCGCACATCTACAGTTTCAACAACCTTGTGAAGAGCGTTGTTGAAGACTCTGTAGGTGTGCGAGTCCTTTCCGTAACCAAGCATAAAACCTTCATGTGCTTTCGGTGCGAATTTAGCATTGTGATGAGGATCCCTAATCCAACATTTAGCACCAAAGACTTTGAAATAACTCACATTGGGTTTCTTGTTAGTGAGGAGTTCATAGGCAGTCTTCTTGAAGAATTTGTGAAGATATACTCTGTTGATGATGTGGCATGCGGTATCAAGTGCATCAATCCAAAAACGATGAGGCGTTTTGTATTCATCAAGCATAGTGCGAGCCATCTCAACAAGAGTTTTGTTCTTGCGCTCCACGACGCCATTTTTCTGAGGAGTATAAGGAGCAGATAACTCATGAGTAATACCAAGTTCATCAAGATAGTCATTAAGACCGGAATTCTTGAACTCAGTTCCATTGTCACTCCTGATGTGCTTGATCTTCACACCAAAGTTGGTTGAAGCCCTCGAGGAAAATCGTTTGAAGACTTCCTGCACTTCATGTTTGTAAGTTACAATGGGTACCCATGTGTAACAAGAGTAATCATCAACAATAACAAAGCCATATAGAGATGCATCATTTGTCACAGCAGAATAATGATTAGGAACGAAGAGATCCATGTGAAGCAATTCGAATGGACGAGTGGTAGTCATGATAGTCTTCGCTGGATGCTTGGCCTTGGTCATTTTAACAGCTTCACAGGCTCCGCATAAGTGATCCTTGAGGAATTTGACATTCTCAATGCCAATGACATGCTTCTTCTTCGCGAGCGTGTGCAGATTCCTCATACCAGCATGACTAAGTCGTCGATGCCATAGCCAGCCTTCTGAAGCTTTTGCAAGTAAGCACACGGCAGGTTGTGGTCCTGTAGAGAAATCAACAATGTACAAGTCTCCTCTCCTAAGGCCTTCGAAGATTTTGGAATTGTCAACTTCCATGATCACAACACAACAATACTTGCCAAAGACAACAACCATATCAGGATCACAAAGCATTGAGACAGACATGAGGTTGTATCCTAAGGACTCGACAAGCATGACTTTGTCCATGTGTATGTCCTTAGAGATCGCAACCTTACCTAAACCCAATACCTGACTTTTGCCTTTTTCAGCGAAGATGATATGCTTCAGATGTGACGGTGTTAAGGGAGCGTCCATCAAGATATTCTTGTCACCAGTCATGTGATTTGTACATCCACTATTAAGGACCTACTCATTTGCCTTGGGTTGACCATCCTGTAGATGAATTAGTGTAGCTTACAAACTCATATACTTCATCAGTGAAGAATATGACATCAGTATCATTAGGTCAATTTCATCAAGTAAATTGATCAGATAATCAGTGTGAGGACGTGTGAAATGAAAGTTCATTTCATCATGATTCGCCTGCGTCCTTTCAGGCATTGTTTAGGTCTCCAGCAAATTCTTCAGTCGTTTTGAGCACGACTGGAGACCTGACCCTGCATAAGAGATTAGTTATTTTTCTTCAACACCCATATCTGGAGGGGTGGCAAAGAATTCATCACTCTGCGAGCATCATATGAGAAAGGTGGCATGGACGCCAGTCCACTTCGTTTCACATAAAAGGGGTTAGGGTAAGCATATGAATAAGCAGAGAAATTCTTCGAGGACTTATGAACATAATGATTTGAAGAATAATGCACATATTCATAGCCCTTAGCTCTACCCTGCGAAACAGAGTTGTTGGCATGATGATGTTCATATGAGGATTTTGATCCTTTTGAGGAATTTGATCCATGTGAGGAATTTGGTCCGTATGAGGACTTGGATCCATATGAAGAATTTTGTCCATATGAAGAGTTTGATCTGGGGTTCCTATTCTTCATTGGTGGTGTCATGAGGACATTCACCTGAAGACTTTCAACATAACTTTTGGGAACCCAGATTTTCTTCATAGGGGAACCGTTCCTGCAGTTAGTGCCAACATATCTAGCAAATACTTCACCATTCTGATTTTTGAACAGTTTATAGTTGGAGTCAAATGACTCATCAGAAGAATGAGGAGATTCACATGTAAAGCCAAATAAGTTAGATGGATCAACTGGAGGTCCCTTTGCAGCAACCCATGAGGTTTTGGGGTACTGCTCAGGCTTCCAATATGTTCCATCAGCATTGAGTTTCCTCTCAAAAGCAATACCCTCTTTCCTAGGGTTTCTGTTGAGGATCTGCTTTTTTAAGCACATCACAAAGAGTCTGATGCCCTTTGAGGCTTTTGTACATGCCTGTCATATACAAGTCCTTCAGACCTACATCGTCAGTGATACTAGCAATGTCCTCAGATGAGGAATTAGTGATAGCAGAGGCAGGTGAAGAATTTGTAACATTTGAACATTCAAGTGAAGAATTAGCAGACTCACGTTCAATGCACTTTAAGCATGGGGGATCAAATTCTTCCTGAGTGGCGCTGATTTGTTGAGCAAGTAATGAATCATGCTCCTTCTGAAGATCTTCATAACTCACTCTTAGCTTCTCAAGATCTTGCTTTCTTTGAAGAAGTTCAAGAGAAAGCTTCTCGTGATCAGATAAGAGAGCGTTATGATGACCTTGAAGGTCATCAAACTTGGAATGGAGTCCCTGAAGACTTTCAGCCAAGGCTTTTGACTGATCCATTTCTTCACCCAACATATCATCGCTCTTATTTAGCATGTATTGAACTTTTTCCAAGGCTCTTTGTTGTTTAGTGGCAAGGGAAGCAAGTTTGACATAGCTAGGTCCAAATTCATCGCCAGATTCATCATCACTAGATTCATATAGGTAGGATTCGGTTACCTCAGCACCGTTTGCCATAAGGCAGGGTGTAGATGATGATGATTCTGGTTCGAATGTCATTGCATTGAGAGATTCCTTGTAATCCTCAAACCAAGGATCATGACGAGTCCGATGACCTTCATAGACCTCAGATAGACGGTCCCAGATTAGCTTCGCGTGATTGAGATGCATGACGTTCCTGAACTGATTTTGGGACAGACTAGAGCAGATGACATCCTTTGCTGTGAGGTTAAACAGTGTGTACTTGCGAATGTCATCAGCCTCAGCCATCTTGCGGCATAGATCGTTAAGACCGATCTCGGTGACGGTCCACAGTTCGCTGTCCATAGCCATGAGTCGCTTTTTCATCATGGCCTTCCACCGAGGATACTCATGACCGTCAAAGATGGGGCAGGAAACGTTCCTCGATCCTGCAGTCGACATAACTAGAACTCCAGGTGGTTAAACCAAAATCACACAGAACAAGGGAGTACCTTGCTCTGATACCAATTGAAAGTGCGTTATATCGACTAGAGGGGGGGTGAATAGGCGATTTTTATGAATTCTTCACTGAGCAATTTGCCGGTGAGGAAATTCCTTAGCGAAGAACTACTTGCAGCGGAATAAGTACTTAGAAATAAGCATGACAGAATACACACATGGTCATCATGATGAAATGAAGACAAACACAGAGTACAGAAAGCGTAAACACATGATAACACAAGATGAAGACAAACAGACTGAAGAAATTGAACTGAGGAAATTGAGAAAGTCTTCAGTTAAAGTCTTCAAACACAGATATGAGCAATCACTCAACACAGTAATGAAGAAATGAAAGAGTTGAGGAAATAGAACCAGTAAGGTTGGTGAAGACAGTGATTTGGTAGACCAGAACTGCTGTCTCAGTTGTATGTCTGGTTGGAGCAGCTGAGTATTTAAACTCGAGGACACACAGTCCCAGACACCCAGTTGCTGAGCACGCAGCTCAGGACACCAAGTCCTCACCGTATTCTCCTTGAACTAAGGTCACACAGACCTCGTCCAATCACTCGTGGTAAGTCTTCAGGCGACTTCCAAACCTTCACAGACTTCGGTCACTCGGCAATCCACAATTCCTCTTTGATGCTCTAGACCATGACGCCTAACCGTCTGGAAGAAGCACAGTCTTCAAAGGTAAAAAGCGTCGGATCCACACAGGATCAATCTCTTCAGTGATGCTCAATCACTTTGGGTTTGTGGGTGTTTGGGTTTGGGTTTTTCCTCACTCGATGATTTTCGCTCAAAGTCCTCGGAAGATGGTTTGCTCTCAAATGACAAGTGTCAATTTCTCTCAGAGCAGCCAACCAGCTAGTGGTTGTAGGGGGCGGCTATTTATAGCTTAGGGAGCAGCCCGACATGATAAGACATAAATGCCCTTCAATGATATGACCGTTATGTGGATAAGATATTTTGGGACAGCTGGCGCGTAGCACAACAACGGTCGGAAATTTGACTCTCAAATTCCTCAGGGCTATCATGTTCCTCACTGTGTAGGCAATCCGCACTAATGAATTCCTAACTCCTCAGTCAGAACAAATTCCTCAGCGACCAGAAGAACTTTGTCTCTGTCACTGAAGAAATTTGACTGAACCGTATGAGATTTCCAATGACTTCACTCGAAGGGATTGGTAGGTGTAGGATTTTGAGTTGAGCATCACTTGGAAATTTTTCCTTAGTATTTCCTCGACCCCCTTTAATAGTATGGTGTTTCCTATGACTCAAGAAGGAGAAAAACAAAACTATGAAAACGAAAGTCTTCAAGCTTCATATTCCTTGCATGAATATCAAGTCTTCACAGACACACCAATTTCTTCACTTTCAAAGTCTTCATAAAGTCTTCAGGAATACCAAAATCTTCAGTCGAAGATATTCATTTTTAGGGGTCGACTTTCTCTGTAAATATCAAACTCCTCATAGACTTATAGACCTGTGTACACTCAAAAACACATTAGTCCCTTAACCTATAAGTCTTCAATACACCAAAATCACTAAGGGGCACTAGATGCACTTACAATGTCAGTTATTGTACACAATGGAACTGAACATGTAGAGCAAAAAGAGACGAGCCTTGCGTGGCAATAAAATTTCATGCAGACGTCACTCCATGGTAGGCGCAAAGGCAGCCCTCCTCCACCCATTTCGGATTGTAATCAAGAGGAAGATCACTGTTCTGAGGGGGATTCAAAAGGTGAAGACCACTCCTATTTACCCCCTGAGATCTTCGCTCTAACTTGGCATGCTGATGTTGGTAATATCATGCATATGGTGCCTTGCATTGCTTACTTTATACATCAAATATGGCATCTACTTAGTTTAGACATGCTTTGTGTGAATGCCATCTATTTAGTTTCTTCATCATATATGTGAATTATGCAATGCCATCTTGTTTAGCCAGGCATCATATATGTGAATTTTGTAATGCCACCTTGCTTAGCCAGTCATCTTATATGTGAATTATATCATGCCATCCTTTTTTTCATTATGTATTACATTTGTCAACAATGTTAGTACATTCAACTACTCTTCGTGTGCATCAGCCATTTGACACGGTGATGGAAAATTCTAGAGTGAAAACAAGGTCTTCAGAGCAGACTATGCTATCTGACGAAGAGCATATCTCACTGGTTATGGATAGCTCCTCAGAGGAGGATTCAGAGAGAGATGACCAATCCTATTTCCCTCCCAAGGTGTATGCTCTAACTTGGCAGGGTTATGTTGCTCGTATCATGCGTATGGTGTCTTGCATTGCTATGTCATTTGATTAGTTTAGACATGCTTTGTGTGAATGCCACCTGTTTAGTGTCTAATTACCATATATGTGAATTATGCAATGCCATCTTGTTGCAAGACATTATATATGTGAATTATGCAATGCTATCTTGTTGCAAGGCATTATATATGTGAATTATGCAATGCCATGATGTTTAGCCAATCATCATGTATGTGAATTATATCATGATATCCTTTTTTTGTATTACATGTTCCATTTGTAGACAACATTTGTATATTCAACTACTCTTCATGTGCATCAGCCATTTGAAGTAGTGATGGAAGTATCTGGAGTGAAAACAAGGTATTCAGAGCAGACAATGCTACCTGCTGAACTAGACATCTTGCTAGTTACAGAGAGCTCAGAGGAGGATTCAGAAACTGATGACCATTCCTATTTCCCCTCTGAGGTCTATGTTCAAACTTGGCAGGGTTATATTACTCATATCATGCATGTTGTCTTGCATTGCTTAGTTTTTACATCATATATATGATTGCCATCTGCATATTTGCTTACTATATAGATCATATATTTGAATTATATCATGCCATCATGTTTACGTATACAACATCTATCTAAATTATGGCATGCCAACTCATTTAATAAAGAAAACATATAGTTATATCATCTCATCCTGTTTAGTGTTTACAGTCATCATATTTTGAATTATGTCATAATATCCATGAATTATATCATGCTATCATGTTTCCATAGGCGGCATGTATGTGAATTATGGAATGCCAACCTATTTAATAAACACATTATATAGTTATATATTTTGAACTATGTCTTTCCATATTTTTAGTTAGCCATCATATATGTGAAATTGTGTCATGCTATCCTGTTTGGTTAGACAACATAAATATGAATTATTTCATGCCCTCTTTTATTCCCCATTATCCATTGCACCTGTCTATCATACAATGTTTGTACATTCAATTACTTTTCTTGTTTATCAGCCATTTGAATTGGAGAGGGTGATGGTCATATCTAAGGGAGTAACAACATGGTCTTCAAAAAAGATAGTGCTACCAGTTGATGCAGATAGAACCACGGTTGTACTTGCCCAAGAACCAGCCCCACCACACATAACCCAGACTCTCGCAGATTGTACCCCTACCTAGTTGGACAGAGAACCAGCTACACCCCTTCTAACCCCAACCACAGCAGATATTAACCCAGTTCCAGTTGACACAACACTGTCTCCACCACAGAGTACCCAAACACGAGCAGTTAGTAAGGGAACTGCGGTGCCCAAAGCACGAGAATCACCACTCCGAATCCCAACTCAATTCTTAAAGCAGAAGAAGAATTGTTCTCAGGTCAGGTTCTGTAGCTATGGTTCATACTCCTTTGCTCTTGCATCACTATATTTACTCATACCAACTATTTTCAAATTTGAAGGATGGAATTGAAACTCCAATGGTGCAACAGGTATCTTTTTAACCTGTTTCTTTAACTGGTTTGCTGTTGTAACTTGCTCTATGCTGATTTCAGTTTCAATTGAATAAACAGCTATGTTCTCATGTCATGCACATTACAAGTGTTGTTATTGCTCTATAGTTTCCCACACTTATATTCTGTCTATTCTTCTTTGTCTTGAACAAATATTATTTGAACTACGTCTCTATCTTGATTTGGCAACAAAAACTAGAATGATATAGACCATAAAGTGACCATGGTACATAGATATATGTTTGTTTCATGTTGTTATCCTGTCCACTTTACTACTGAACTGATTTACCAAAATGAGTTTCATATGCAACATGGTAAACCTATGATGTGTCTGCTTGTTTCTCTTTTAGAATGCAGACAAAATATTGGAGAACAGTACCCGTTTATGCAATGGTAAAGGAAGTAATGCAGACGAGGTTCAAGATAGTGAGACATCTCTGTTGGTCTCCAAGAAAGATGATAAAAACTATCTTGACGACAGTGACAGAACACATAAGTCTTGTCTTGATGTGGTGTTCAAGTTACTGGCCACTACTGCTGGCACAAGCTCTTTGAACTCGCTGCCTGAATCAGTTCATCTTCTTGAGTATCAACTTCAAGTTGAAAGATATCGATCAGATGTGTTGCGGCAGGCAGCTGAAGGACTGAGGAAGTCCCTATAGAATTCAGATGCATACTTTCTGGTGCAACAACAAGTGCTTATTTGCATTCGTCGCCAACTTTGACAACCAGTGTATATGATATGCTACTGTGTTCCCTATATTTGCACTGGTTGCGAACTTTGATGCCTAGATGTAATATCTGTAATAGCCATGATAGCCTAGCGTAAGTTGCTTGCTTATTTATTTCCTTGTTGTCTTGTTTATTTGTTTGCTTGTAGTCACTGCAGTTCTTTTTCCGTGGTTTGCTAGTGGCTGCAATAACCTATTTTTTAAAACTAGGCTACAATAACCATGGGCTACATATTTACTGTAGTTACCATGGGCCCCCTACGGGCCGTACAAATAATGGGCCTTCTAAGGGCCGAAGAAACAATGGGCCTTCTATGGGCCGTAGAATCAATGGGCCTTCTACGGGCCGTAGCATAAATGGGCCTTCTACGGGCCGTATGATCGATCGACCAAACATGGGCCAATAACAGACTGCAATATGGGTCGTAAACGGGCTAGATTTGGAATCGTCCATTCATGGGCCGACCATAATGGGCCGTCGTTAATCAGCAGTATTTGATGACGCTATGAAAACGGCCCAACGGATTAACGGGCCACGAATGGGCCGAAATTAACCACGGGCTGAATTTGGCCCACAAGCAGAAAAGGCCAGTAACGGGCCGTAAGTAACCGAATGCTGGAAATGAGCCCAAGAATAAATGGGCCCTAAGAAGGCCAAAAGATAACACGGGTTGGAAATGGCCCAATGGAATAATGGGTCGTTAATTGGTATAAAGCGGTACACTGTTCATTACGGGCCAGATTCACCACGGGCCATTAATGCGCCAAGAGTTACAAAGGGCCTTGTATGGGCCGAAAGACATCATGGGCCGTACATGGGCCGGAAGTTACAATGTGATGGAATCATATTGGACGGACCAGATGAAGCTACTAGGCTTAGTTCCGATAGGCCACAACAGGTCGTGAGTTAGTGGGCCATAAATGGGCTATATACGAACAGTTCGTTAACATGATTTCCGTGGGCAGGCCTGTTACCTGTTGACCAAGTCAAACGGGCCGGCCTTTTCACCGGAATGGGCCTCTATTGGGCCGTGCCACGTGTCGATGTTTCATAGGCACCTCCTGTCCAATGAGTGGATGACATTTGTCCCAACGGTGAGCCAACACGTGTTTCCTCCGGCTAATGAGAATTTTACGCATGGAAAATCCTCATTGCTCCGAGCTGTTAACGGGTTATCGAATCAAAAACCAAACTCGATAGCTTAACGGCGACCCGTTATGGTGGATGCCACGTGTCGGTTACCCTTGATGAAAACACTTCCATGACGCGCCATTTATCGTCATGGAAATGGACACTTCCATGATGATAACTTTGGTAATGTCATGGAACACTTCTACGACAGCACGGGTATGACTATCTTGATTCTGTCAAAAAATTGTCATGGATGTACATGCATGAGAGAAAACGCGACCTACAGATACATCTCCAACGTATCTATAATTTTTTTTATTGTTCCATGCTGTTATATTATCAATCTTGGATGTATTACAATCATTTATAGTCATTTTATATCATTCTTTGGTACTAATCTTTTGACATAGTGCCAAGTGCCAGTTGCTGTTTTTTCCATGTTTTTTACATCGCAGAAAATCAATATCAGACGGAGTCCAAATGCCCCGAAACTTTATGGAGGATTTTTATGGGCCAGAAGGAACACAACGGGTCCTAGCTGCGCCTAGGGGGTGCCCCGAGGGGGGCACAACCCACCAGGGCGCGCCAGGAGGCCCAAGCGCGCCCTGGTGGGTTGTGCCCACCTCGGGTGCCCCCCGGACTACCTCTTTGCTCTATAAATATCTCAATATTCCAGAAACCCTAAGAACGTCGACGAAGTATTCATCCAGCCGCCGCAGAGTCTAGAACCACCAGATCCAATCTAGACACCATCTCGGATGGGGTTCACCACCTCCATTGGTGCCTCTCCGATGATGCGTGACTAGTTCTTTGTAGACCTTCAGGTCCGTAGTTAGTAGCTAGATGGCTTTCTCTCTCTCGCTGGATTCTCAATACAATGGTCTCTTAGAGATCCATATGATGTATCTCTTTTGCGGTGTGTTTGTTGGGATCTGATGAACTTTGAGTTTATGACCAGTTATATCTTTTTATATCCATGAAAGTTATTTGAGTTTCTTTCATCTCTTATATGCATGATTGCTTATAGCCTCGTATTTCGTCTCTGATATTTGGGTTTTGTTTGGCCAACTTGACATATTTATCTTGCAACGGGAAGAGGTGCTTTGTAGTGGGTTCGATCTTACGGTGCTTGATCCCAGTGACAGAAAGGGAATCGACACGTATGTATCCACAACAAAAAAAATACACATCCGTGATGATACGTGTTTGTCACAGTAGGTCGCATTTTTTGTCATGCATGTACATCCATGACAAATTTATGACAGAATCAAGATAGTCATACCTGTGCTGTCGTAGAAGTGTTCCATGACATTGCCAAAATTATCATCACGGAAGTGTCCACTTCCATGATGATAAATCACGTGTCATAGAAGTTCTTTCGTCAAGGGTGACCGACACGTGGCATCCACCGTAACGGAACGCCGTTAAGCTATCGGGTCGGGTTTTGGATCCGATAACCCGTTAACAGCCCCGACCAATGGGAAATTTCCACATGTAAAATTTCGATTGGCCGAAGGGAACACCTGTCAGCTCGTCAGTGGGCCAGATGTCACCCGTCCATTGGAGGAGACATGCCTATGGTACGTTGACACGTGGCTGGGCCCAACAGAGGCCCATATAGGTTAAAAAGGCCGGCCCAGTCAAAAGCCCGTAGAACTTAATCAGGTACTAGTGGGCCAGCCCAATAACGGCCTGCTTAATAAAGGCCCACTTACAGCCCGAAACCAGATCTGGCCCGTTAATTATTCACCCAATATTTGGGCCCGTTTACGGCCCAAAGCCAGATCTGGCCCTTTGTTCGCCCAATATTTGGGTCCATTTGCGGCCCGAAGCCAGATCTGGCCCGTTAATTGTTCGCCGAATATTCGGGCCCAACTACAGCCCAATGACTTTCGGCCTGTTAGAGGCCTGATGTAGACATGGGCCCATTTTAGCCCGGTGTGACTTTCGGCCTGGGAATGGCCTGTGCTGCCCATGGGCCATATATGGTCCGACGGGACATCGGGCCCACTAACGGCCTGTGCTAAAGGTGGCAACAATTCAGCCCAACGTGACTTTGGGCCTGTTAAAGGCATGTCGCATAATTTGGCCCGTTGATGCATGTACTAAGCTTTCGGCCTCTTAAAGGCCCATGATATCAGTGGGCCAACTAAGGCCCGAGATATGTTTCGGCCTGCTAACGGCCCATGAGCTAACTGGGCCCATAACGGTCTGGTCTATATTTTGGCCTACTGCAGGCCTGTCGACGACTAGTGAAAACTGAGGCCCAACATGCATTTTGGCCTGCTAAAGGCCCGTGGTTTCATCTCATCCGTAACAGGCCAGTACAATATTCAGCCTGTTAATGGCCCAACGCTACCTGGGTCGAACTAAGTGCTTGGTCGACAAAAGGCCCAACTAAAATATAGGCCGGTGTAAGTTTGGGCCTGGCGCAATGTGTGAAGGCCCCAATCATTCAGGCCCAAGAAAGACGCAGGCCGGCCCAATTGTGGCCCGCTAAAAACCTGGCCCGTTATCGAATGTTTTGGCCTGGTTGACTACATCTGATTTTTTTTCAGATAGCGAATGATGGCAGTAACTAGTAGGAATTAAGAACAAACCTACTCTACACAATAAAGAATTACGACATAGTAACTAAGAATAAACCTACACTATACAAACAAAGGATTTAAGGTATATTACATCCACTGGGCATCGAAGTTCACCACTAGTGATCATAAAGCGCAACGAAGAAGCAGATTACAAAAACTGGGCACCATTGCAGCGTAAAAAAATAATACTGAACCGAGACCACTTCCAAGACAGTTCAAGAAAGGTTAGCCTTGCGGGGGAACTGCTGCGCAAGCTGCTGAGCAAGGCTGTGAGACTGGCCTAGCATGTTGGTCATAGCTTCCAGGTGTAGCTGTTTAGCGATGAGGTTCTCATTGGTGTTCTCCGCAATCTTTCTTAGAGATAGGACTTCAAGTCAAAGTTGAGTTGCAGAATGCCTTTCTGCTAGAACTTGGTACTGAAGAAGTCGAACTGATTCAGACAACGAATTCTGTGAGCTTGTCTGACTGTTATTCTCAAGTAACTTGAACACTGCATCAAGACAAGACTTTGGGGTTGTCTCGCTATCTTCAAGATGTTTTGCCTTCTTTGCTGCAATATATGTTGGGTTTGTCTCATAGCCTTCAGCAGACTTGTGCATTCCATCAGGCATATCACCCTGAAACAAAGCAGAGAGATGACAGGTTTTGCACGTGTATAAACAAAGATGATAACTGTTCTGTCAATTCTATCCAATTTCAAATTAGAAAATAAAGAGTAAGTTCAAAATATCAATAGCATAATTTGGCATTGTTCATAATGCGGGGAGCTTCACCACACTACTGGATTACCATGTCAACATAACAAGCATACATGAAGGCAAAGAAAATCATTTTATCTATTTTGGATAATGTGCATGGCATGTTGTTCATATCATCAGCCACATCAGTAAGATAAAACAGGAGATGACAAGGTGCAAACGTGGGCTGCTTCACCACACACTGGATTATAGATCCACAAAACCAGGCATACATATAGGGAGTATTAAGTAATGTGCATGGTATGAATAAGAAATTCGGTTTTACAAGTAAAACTTAGAACTTACGATTCTTACGAACATGCATTTTGGTGGAAACAGCAAACTAAACAGCAGTAAACAATAGGGAGTATGAGCAAATTAAACAGCAGTTGAGGATAAAGGCTCTAGAAGGACTGACTTACATTAACAGTTAACACTGGCTTTATAATGCCCTTCTCCATGTCAAGGGAAGGATAACTCAAGAATTTCAGCACAAAATCTTCTTCATAAGCATTGCCTGTACTCTACATTTTGTAGAGAGTAATTATAGATATGATAATACTGGAAGGGTAGAGGATAATGAAGATAAGATGCAGATTGATGCTACATAATCAACTACCAATCCCTGGAAGTACAAGCGTTACAAGACAAAATGTACTGACAAGAGCAATGGGCTACACTTCTGCACTGGCATTGTCTGTGTATTCTACTTGTTGGTAAGATTAAATATAGATCTGATCTTTTTTTAGTAAATGGTGGGCGAGGAAGATAAGATGCAGAATGCTACAAAATGAACCAATCCCTCTTCCCATAATACAAGAGTGTTTTGAACACTGGTGTACTGTACAAAACGTTCTTATATTATGGGACGGAAGGAGTAGCTGTTAATGTAAGTACAGTGATAGACCACGTTCAGTCCTTATAAGAGGACTGCAGAGCTAAACCTCTCCAAAAGCATTGGGTTGATTCTAAATTTGTGTGAGAGTCCATACGGATCTTATAATGTCCACCAAATGGGCGATTACGAGGCTAACATGTGCAGTGATGCTACATAATCAAACAGCTATGAAAGTAAGTATGGTCATACAGGGCAAGAGGTACTCACGAGAGCAATGCAGTGTGCAGTATAGTTGCGAGATTCTGTGGTCCCTTGAGAACGAATGTTCTTTTGCTAACAGTTTTCGTACAAGTGAGACATTAAGGCAAATGCAGAAATGTAGTTCAAATTGTGATGTGATATCATAGACAGTACCTTACGCTGCAGCCAAGACCAATGTGTAACAAGATTATTCCAGTCACCGTCGGATAAATGTAGCACCGGAGACTTTACAGAAATTTCATTCAGAGGCTTGCCATCGAAGTGCGCTTGCCTCAGGTAGGAACGATACCTCATCAACGAGTGCTTAAAAAGCGCAACCAACTCTTGCTCGTCATCACAATCCATTTTGTTCCTCGCCTATTTAAAAGAATGAAATCTTGTGTCTTCTGTCAGCAGAAACATATGCAGTAATGACCATGAATAACATTAGTACATTACTTACGTGTAAGTTGTGGAGGAAGACTGGAAATTGTTCTGTGTCTGCGGTATAATCTTTCCATGAAGGAAAGATGCGCACAAAGTTCCTGACAACAACATAAGCTTCGTCTTCTAAACTGGGAAGAAATGGAACAGGGGTCCTATTTGCTGCAATTGGGGCTCTCTCTGGTTCGAAAAGGGATTTGGTAACTGGATTTGGTGTACTCTTTGCTGGAACAGGGGTTTTGCATCGTACAGCTGGTGCTATGTCAACTGGTATAATCATACTGTTTGCTGCAGTTGGGGCCTGCTGAGTTGGGGCATCAGAAATGACCAGTGTAGTAGGGCTAGAGTCTGCTAGAGTTGGGGTATTTTGTGGGTCAGGTGATATTGCAACTACACCTAATGGGCTATTTCATTTATCAGGTGCCACTACCTTTTCCAAATACTTTGCTTGTGCTCCTCCACGATCAGTAATCGCCCTCTTCCTTCTGAACGTCTGATACACAAGAACAACATTTGAATGGATAAATATGGTATGATGACAGATGGAATATGTACTGAAAATGGATAGGCAGGGCGTATTCACATACACGATGTGTAAACTAAGCTAATGGCAGTTCAACAAAGTAGAAGCAATGCAAAGCATCAGTTGCAAGATATGTGCGAGCAATGTAGCCTTGGAAAGTTAGAGCAAGTACCTTGATGGGTGAATAAGATAGGGCATCTTCCTCTGACTCCTCCACTAGGGAGCTACATTGGCTTAGGTCTCCCTCTAGCTTAGAATCACTGTTAGGATCATATTCTGAGCATGAATCTGTAGGTGGAGAGCGTTTGCATTGCATTGCATCCAGACTTGATTTCAGTCCCTTAATGCCAAGTTTGACAGCCATGGCATTGTTCTGCTTTATTCTTTTCATGCGCGCAAGCTCATAATCATTATGATGCTGTTCTGAATCCGAGATTCATGAAAACATAAAAAGTAGTCAGATTATCTATGGAATGCACTGCGGATTCAACTCGGAGAGTGTCTCCCTATAAACCCCTGCATATGCAAAGTTCACCTCCCCAACCGTGCTGACCAGACCACACACAGAAATACAAATCCCTTATGTCTCTATAACAGGCAGGCACACATTTCAAAACTGAAGTAGGAACATTAGAATTATATGAAATTCGTATTTGAACAAATAAACTAAGCAATTATGAGTGGCGTAATGTTTAGCTTCAAGGGTGGAGTGTTGGTAGTGCGACACAAAGCAAGTAGGCAGATTGTATTCCATGTAAAAGATTGAAACCTATGTAAAAGCTAGAAATGACACTTTCTTTCTATACAATGCGGTGCTCGTTACCCACACATGATGGAAGAGATCACATAGAGAAATACTATTCACTCAGGTCTACGGTTCCAGTATTTAGAAATAGGGTGGTCCACCCTAAAAGAATATTGACAACAAATATGACAAGGCAAGCATAGATGTAGTGAATCAATCATTTACTTGTGAGCTTATTAGGACAAGTATGCAGAATTGTAACTACAGTAAGAGACCGTCCAAAATCTGAATGAAGAAGTTTGTCTAGCACTTATTGTTTGCAACTAATCGACGTGAATAATTGGATATTATATCAAATGAGTAAGAAAGACAAGTAAAATTGTCAACAAACCTGGCTTGTAGTAGTAATCTGGGTCAATGTCACTACGACCAACAATCCAAAATGGCTAGTTTCTGTTCCGAGGGCCGGAATTTTGAAAACCCTGTGAACTTTAGAGGTACTAAAGATTACCGAAATACATCTGAACCATTAAGTGTAGGTAGCACTGAGCACACAACAAACCCTAATGACAATCCTGCCTAATGAGTAATGAATCAATTAGAAAATGGGTGATGAGGAGTGGCTGCTGAGTTTTGAGGATGTATCTCAGGATAAATCGGGTTGGCTTGGTGGGTGTTGCACGCCTGAGCCCTGAACGGACTGGGAAGGTAGGCACGGCGGCGCGCCCAGGCAGCGGTCATGCAATTGGGCGAGCGGCTCCTGGCCTCCTGTTAGTCCGGTGTCTCCTCCTAGAGTCATGCCGTCCGGGGACGGCAAGTCGCCGGCGAGGCAGGTGGCTGGGGGCGAGTAGAGATCAAAAGCGCGCAGCAGAACAGAGGGGAATCGGGGCCTGGGACGACCCAAAATCCCAGGGTGGGCCGGCCCACCGTGGGCACCCTGTAGAGATACACACCCGAGCGGCGAACATGCATTTTTGAAACTAATTTAGGAACATTTAGCTGACCAATTAAACAACTCTATTTTAATAATATCAGATTCGTATTTGAACATCTAAGCTTGTTTAGCTTGATGCGTGGAGTAGTGTTATTATGACATGAAGCACGTATTCTGATCATATAGTGATCATAAAAGGGGGAAACTCTAAGTATATTTTTTTAGCAAAAGAGGGTTTTCCCTCCGATTTCTATTAAAGAAACCACCACGGAACCAACATGATCAATTAAACCCTAAGCATGATCAATTAAACCATATTATGGCTGTGCCATGGCAGATTTGAAGCTGCAAAACGGAGAAATGATATTTAGCATCCATTGTTTGCTTCGAACTAAGAACTAAATTCTAAGAGCTAAAAAGAAAGTAGAGTAACCAAGTTAAGATCTATTTTCTGGTTGAGATCAAAAAGTTGAGGAGATATGAAGTACCACCTCTCTTGCGGCGCCGTGTAGGCATCGGGGGTGCGATGGCTGTCGGTGGCGTTGAAGCAGATCTGCGTCGGTAGACGGGTGCATCGGGGGATAAGTCTCGTTGCGGTGGAAGAGAAGGTCGTGTGAGCAGCCCCGGCAAGAGGACGATGGCGCCAATGAAGCGAGAGGACACGATGCAAGGCTATTAGTCCGTCGCTATGGATGAGAAATGTCCATCTCTAGCAGTGGACGACGCGGTCTTGGTAGGCGCTCCGGCATGGTGGAGGACGGTGGCGGTGGATGTGGTGGAGGACGGCGGCGATGGATGGGGTGGCGGACGGAGGCTGGTGTGGGGATGGGGTGTTCTAGCGTGGACGGTGTATGAATGGGAAAATGGAGGGAGAGGTACGTGGAACCATGTTTTTGGGACGCCCCTGTCTGAAATATGGGAAAGTTACGAACTTAGCCCCCGTTTAAAATTTGGACGTCTCATCGGTTGGGGATAGGATGGTAATCTCGCATCTCGCCAATATTTGCCCAGAGCGATTTCGGGCGAGGAGAGGGTGGTTGGCGCCCATGGTTGGCACCCACGGTGTATGAACGGGGCTGACAGGTAGGGCGGTTGTGTCACGTTTGAGTGAAGTTACAAACCCTGCCCCTATTGAAAATATTTGCCTACATCGATTTCGGCCTAGTCGAGTTTGTTTTGCCGCCCACCGTGTATGAATGGGGAATGGAGGGAGAAACAGAGGTCTTTCAGACGAGCTTGAATCAAATGTGTTTTGCCACCCATGTTTGACGCCCACCGTGTTAGAATGGGCTCAGAGGCGGTCGTGTCACGTCTAATTGAAGTTACTAACCTACCCCTATTTAGAGCAGTGGAAATCGGGCCGATGGATTGTCCGTGTAATGGGTAGATAGTAATTTCCATCTCCCAAACACTTGGCTTCCGGCAGCTGACGTGGGAGTGGACATTTTGCAGCTTCTTTCGAATTTTGGGACAATAAGCATCCACGTTTACCCTGGCAAATAAATTCGAATCCATTTTGTATTCCTATATGGATCTTTATAAATCGTTCTATGTGTTTTTATATATCTTCAAAAGGATGACAAAGATGTATTCCACTGTCATATATGAATATGGTTTACAAATGCCGATACTCAAATTCAGAAACTAGTATCCAGTTTAAGGTGAATTCGAATATTTGGAACACTTCATGTCCAACTCAAATGTCACACGCAGCATAATGTGTACTCCCATTTAGATATGTACACAAGCGATGTATCAAGATTCAAATACCGAGTCAATCAACCAAGAATGTACAGAACTAACAGACATATAAACACTTATAGAATATATGGATCAATAATATCAACTAACATACATAAGCCAGGCCGCTGTACTTTTTTTGGCTACAACAACATCTTTTTTTAGCCAGCATCTTGGCCCTTTCCGATGCGTGCCACGGTCCATCTATACTACTACTATTGCTGAATGCACATTCAGCCCGATTGGCATATTTGTAGGTCTGGCACAGCAATCCAAATGAAATGTCTCCAAGTCTTATCAATTAATACAGACTTGTGCTCAAATAAAATTACAAACCAAAAAACAAAAAAAATTATTACATGATCTCTAAAACAAATGGTTTGATTGATTACATGAACAGACAACACAAAGGTTATTCAACTATGGAAAGAACATTTCACCTATGATTTACCAAGTAGGAATTTAATTTCCTTTTTTCCTTCAGGACCTTAACAATCTGGTCAGTCTCAGCTTGCTTCGTTTTGAAATCCACCAAATATTTAATGGTTGTCTTGAGTACTACTTGTGATTGTGTTGTTTGCTTCCTCAACATGTCAACTTCATCTCTAAGTGCAGAAGCAGAATCTCTTTCTACCACTAGTTTAGCCTCTAGAGCATCAGCAGTTCGCAATTCATAATGCACGACTGGGCCGGCGCCACTGCTGTGGGATGATGCAACGTCCATGGGGACCTCGCTCTTTGATCTTGGGCTAACCTGTTTTGCCATTAAAGTTCCGATTGGATTCGGAAAAGTTGAAGTTAGCAAAACATCTCAACAGGGAGTTATAACAGCAAACCAGTTAAAGAAACAAGGAATTAAAGAGTTTCAACTGGATGCTGAAAAGTACTCCCTCCGTCCCATAATGTAAGACATTTTTTAACACTATGCTAGTGTCAAAAAACGTCCTATATTATGGGACGGAGGGAGTAGTTATTAACATCATTGTAACCCGCTGTTGCAGCAGCAAAGCAGTTAAACAAACAAGTAGATATTTCAGTTAAGGCAAACAGATAATTCTTAACAGTAAGTATCAAACACATAGATAGGCGCAGTCTACAATATGATTAACAGGATGTGCCATTATGTAATCAGTAGCAAACTAAATTAAGCCAAGCAATATAATTGAACAATTTTGCAATAAGTGGCTAACTAAAATTCCGAGAAGCAGGTAACTGAACTTATGCTAGTTCTTTGTACAGGCACACTGCAACTTCTTTTTCGCTTACAAGGTTGTACAAAGGAGTTCATGGCATGAATTGCTTGGATACGCAGTCCCAATACTTCTTTCTACCCACATTGCATGGGTAAGTCGAATGGTTAATCTGGTAAGATGGTGCATCCTTGATATGTTATATAAGGACGTGTAGTCAGACTAGTTGTAGCCAAACACATCACACTGGCTTTTACTGTATATTTCATGCGATTACTTTTGGCATATCGAGATCTAAGCAATCTACAATAGGATGAAAAGACTGGCATCCTTCACATTATTGGCGAACTTAGTTCATAGAAACAAGCAATTCAACCATTCTGTGGGTAAATCAAAAGCGCCACTGGAATATTTTTCACAATCCAATCATACACGCAAAAAGGGGTGCGCCACCATAGGGGCTGGTATGGGCGGCTGCCTCAGGTGGCTGGAAAGTGTGCACCTAGTTTGAGTCATCTAGGTTGGCCCACGCTAGTTTTGTTCGTCCCAATGCACGAGCAGGCAATGTAAAAAATGAAGAATTTTTTTTCAATTTGGATGGGCCAATAACATAAGTGCAAGGCAGGCCCTATAGCAGGCTCGCGGCCCAAACGAGCGCCTCCCATATCGATCGATAGCAGGAAAAATCCCAATTCATTCGCTCCAGCCTCCAGTCTGGTTTGCTCCTAACCTAGACGCCACTGGACAGACCGACACAGCACTTCCTCGCGCCCTCGTTGGAGGGCAGTCGCCGGGCTTCAAGCGGACGGAAGGACAAGAAGATGAAGATCCAACCCTGGGTGTAGCCTGCGTGGGAGGCAGCGGCGGCAGCACAGGCATGGCATCAAGCTTGCGCAAACGGACAGTCGCAGCTTGCAAGAGTAGCATGTGCAACGAGCAGGTACATCACATCCCTGATTATATCTAATTCAACTCTTCAATTTTTGGCCAATAGTTAAACCTGACGGTGTTGTAAAACTACTTGTATGTAGGGAATCTATGATTAAATGAAACCAATTTCTTCTTATTTTATAACTCCCCCAATCAATACTGAACTGACTGAATCTGATGTATCTAATCAAGTTTCCGGTGCAAACATACAAGCTCATGTTGTTCTTGAGCCTGAAGTGTCTAATGAACAGACTGCTAAGGAAGGGTTTGATGCAAACATTTTACATGCTCCTGGTGATGAACATATAGTGTCTAATGAGGGATCTAATGCAAGCATTTTGCAAGCTCATTGAAGGATTTAGTGTCTAATGATGATCTACTATGTTGAGAGAGACAGAGATTTGCAGGCATTGATGACAAGAAAATTATAGTGCATTTTCATAGCTTGAGGAAATGCCGAGGCCATCTACCAGAAAGTCCCCGTATCATGACAACATAGCATAAATACTTTTCTAATCTGTTGTTTGAAACTATTAGCATACTTGTGCAGGATAGATATATTGATATGCAGTTTGTGCACTGGTTATACGTGCAATTACACTTCGATATTTTCAGCCAGAGAACGAATAATTCACGCAGGTACAGACCATGTTTGTAGTCCTTGTACACCATGTTGCATTTTGTGTTTTTTGGTGCTTGCATCATTTAGTGTTTATAATCTGAACTACTTTGGATCATTAGCTGGTTTTCAAAGTGCATGTAGCTTCACATTTCTCAAGTTATGTTGATTTCCGGAGTGCAAGTGCCTTCATATTTTAAGTTAAATGCTCGCCCCTGGTAACTTGAATTCGTGGACCAGCCACTGCACACAAATCATACATGAATGCCAATACGAATTAAATGAAATGCAGGGACTTACGGTAGCTCGTTGTACAGGCTCACTACAGCTCTGCTTGAGCTTGGGATGTTCCATGTACAAGTCCATGTTACCGCTTGCTTGGATGTGCAGGCCTTGTGCTCCTTGCATCCCCCTCTGCATTTTTGACACGGCGAATGGTTGATCAAATAAGAGGAATCGACCTTGATGTTGTACCATAGGACAGATACTTACAAGGTTATACAGGTGTGCGGGATGTGTACCAGATCCCGTAGCCCCGTCATGCTTCGCTAAAAAATGGATTTGCTTGTTTCAGATGACATCTCCAGAAGAAATAAGAGTTAAAGTCAGAGTTGCATAGGCATGTAAGCTAAGAGAGCAGTGAAAGGATATCCAAACATCGTCGGAACAGTGCACAAGGGAGTGATGTGTGGATACCTAGTTTGGGCCGGCGTTTAGGCATGCTCGCCTAGCTAGAGTGCGGGTCACTTTAGAGCCGTTGAGGGTGATGCGCTGGCGTTGGCTGGCCGCGCACAGATGCAGATCTTGAGTGGCAGCGGAGCGCTACGATGCGGTGGACGAGACCGTTGGTGAACCTCCAACGACCTCGGGGGGCGGAGGTGTGACGATGTGCTCGGTGAAGTAGCCCCGGTGAGCTGGGAGACGGTGTCGGTGAAGCGCACCTGATGCGGTGGAACTCGGTGTCTGTGAGGCACGTCGGTTGCGGCGGCTGACGTTGTCAGTGGACCACCCGGTGCGGCGGACGAGGGCATAGATGAGGTAGCTCCGGTGCGGTGCTGAAGCGCGACCATCGTCTTCATCGTCGTCGTCCGGCACAGAGGTGGGGAACAGTGGGGAAAGAGACGAGACGAGGGGCGATTCGAGGGATGGCGGTGAATTAGGGATTTGAGCAATCTGGGCGCGGAAGGGGACGGTGGAGAAGAGAGATTTTGCAGGGCTGGAATTGGGGCCGCCAGATATTTCAATCCGAAACATGGAAGCGCGAACTTATATTGTCGTCGTCCTTTTTTGGGGGGGAGGGGGTTGGGTGGCTGGGTGCTACGCGTCCGTCCGACACACGCGACCACCCCGACAGGACTACGCTTCGGTGCCTTAAGGCACCTGCCTTTGTGTCATGACATGTGGGCCCAACAGGTGGCTGGCCCACATGTCAGTCACCCAAGGGTTGTTGCCTTTAAGGCACCGAAGCAGCGTCCACCCCGACAAGACCCTGGTCTGCCTGGTGCGCCTACATTTGAGAATGCAAACGAATCTTCTTTCATTTGCAAACGAATATGTATGTATTACCATGCCCGTGTTTTCCTTGCAATAATTAGTCATTCGAAACGAGATACTCCATCCGTTCACTTTTGTAAGTCGTTTCAGACAACTTAAAATGAACTGTTTTGCACATTGTCTGAAATGTCTTCAAGGTCTTATAAAAGTGAACATAGGGAGTACTATAAATTAATTAATGAGGAGTTATTTGAAAAAATCAAAATGGTACCCACGCTAACGTGGATTAGAGTGTGTCACATAATTAGTTATTTGAATTAGAGTGTGTGTCATGTAGTTAGTTATTTGAATTAGAGTGTGTGTCACGTAGCGATCTCCAATTCTAACGTGGATTTCGCATTTCACTGTATCCACGCTACTTTTTTAATACAAATTCATATGTATATGATGAACACCATGGTAGTGAGAAAACTTTTGGATGGATTCAAACATATGACCTATAAAATAGCACAACAAATTGAGCCAATGTCAACTTTTTGAAACTTAGTATGGCACGAATTCAAAATAATTACCCATATGCCTGGTCCTCGGTTCAAATCTTACAATGTACACCGAATTGAAACATCGATATTAAGTCTCGTACTATGTACATTCAAATGTTGTTTTTAGTCCCCCCCCCCCCCCCCCCGCGCACAAACGCTACATACTTCCTGTATTGGTCAATCTTCCTCTCGTAACCACTTTAGCAAGCTATTGTTTCCAACACACGTTCATTCTTTCTCTCCATGTTTCGATCTCTAAGTCTCTCAACTACACAATCCCTTTTTCCACTCTTGTTACCAAATGTATTTAGCTCACACACCCGCTATTCCACCCCATGCCGAGCTCTCTCTCTCCCCCCTCTCCCTCTCACCCTCTCGCGCTAAATACATTCATTGCCTATCTAGCCCCCCCCCAACCTCTCGTGCGCACGAACGCATGTTGTATATCTAGGTCACTCCCTCGAGACTGTCTCACTCTTTCTTCCGCACAGTGGGCCACACTCTCTCAATCTCACTCTCTTTATCTGAGTCTCGTTTAACCTTGTTTTCTTTCACACACAAATGATATATCTCCCTGTTCGGGCCTCGATCGACACACTCTATACTCTCTCATGCAGATTGTCTATCTAGGTCAGTCCATCCAAGCCACTGCCACTCTTTCGACCTCATGGTGGGCCACGCTCACTCAATCTCTCTCTCTCTCTCTCTCTCTCTCTCTCTGTGTGTGTGTGTGTGTGTGTGTGTGTGTGTGTGTCGATTTACCTCGCTCTTTCTCGGATAAAAATGATATATCACCATGTTTGATCCCAATTCGACCTATTCACATTGTATACTCTCTCACGCACATTGTCTATCTAGGTCACTCTCTCCAACCCGTCTCACTCTTTCGATCGCACGACGACCCTATGTGATCGGTTGACCTTGCTTCCTCCCACACACAAAATATATCTACACGTCTGTGACTGGATCATCTCTCAAGCTCTATCTTACAACCCTCACCCTTACCAAAAGCTCAATCGGACAATATCTCTCCGGAGCATATATATTTGTTCAATGAATGTCGGACCACACTCACTTTGTCTCTCTATCTATATGTCTCTCGATTGACCTCGCTTTCTCATACCGTATCTTTCCACGCGTTGAAGCTACTACCTCTCCATCCCTCGCAAAGCCGGAGCTATTTACATTGCGAGGGGCACTCCAACCTTGGATTAATTTGTGTAGGCATTTATTCCGGTCAGTTTAGATTATATTTTCGTAGCATTCGGCCCACAACTACTCCAAACGCCGTTGCAACCCACGCAACTCCCTTGTTGATTTCCCTCTGGCTCGGTCATCGCTCTCTCGCACGTCCTTTCTCACCTTCAACGTCGCACCATGGTATTATTGAAAAAACTATATTGTTCTCTTTAATTATTATAAATAAGCTACAAAACCACAGACCGATAGTCCACTTGGAATGGAACAAATTTTGACCCACAAATTAAAGTGCTACAAACTACACACCAAGGGGCCCACATGTCATGAAAAAAATTTGGACCCATATACAAATTAAAAAATAAAGGACGAGGATTGAACTTGCGACCGAGCCTTGAAGCCGCACGTCAATAGGCAACATGCGTAGAATAGCAATGTTTGCTGTACCCCCTTTGTTCACTAATGTTTTTATGTTACCACAGCCTAATTAATGGATAACATGTAATATTATTTTGAGTACTATTCGCCTTCACTTACTGGTGGGTTCCATGTGTGCTCTCTCTCTTCTCCCCTTCCGCGTTTAGACGCACGGGCAAACAGGAAGAACTCGCGGGCGATGTTGCCGTTGACCATATCTGGACGCGTTCACAACTCACAAGTCACGGCACCAGTTTCACGTACTAGCAGCACTAGTCAGTGTGTACGTGCAATGCACATTAATTTGGAAGTATATTAAGTGCATGTGGATATTAACTACTAGGATATTATTTGCGTGTTGTCATGTGATTAGCACTATTTTTGGCATGAAATTAACTGCACACTAAACGTGTTGAGCGCTCGACATTGAAGCAGTCTAGGTCGTTGGATGACAAGGAATACATGTGGCTTGATGACGTTTTATATTTAATTTGATATGGCTCAAGCAGAACATTCAATCGATCAAACCATACATTTCGTTCAGTCTCACTCCGACTATAAATTATACGACGATCGATATAAAATAAACGGAAATGATAAATGTTCGGATTTTAAGCATGGCAATCCGAACGTTTTTCATGGCAAATTTAGATTACGCGATGGCGGCGGGGGCGTCTCGCGGTCGGAAGCGGCTCCTCTGTCGTGCTCTGCATGTCGTCGGGCCACTGACCGACGGCGACGGCGGCTGAGGGAGTCCTGGACTAGGGGGTGTCCGGACAGCCGGACTATCATCGTCCACCGGACTCCAAGACTACGAAGATACAAGATTGAAGACTCCGTCCCGTGTCCAGATGGGACTTTCCTTGGCATGGAAGGCAAGCTTGGCAATACGGATATGTAGATCTCCTACCATTGTAACCGACTCTGTGTAACCCTAGCCTCCTCCGGTGTCTATATAAACCGGAGGGCTTTAGTCCATAGGACAACATACATTACAACAATCATACCATAGGCTAGCTTCAGGGTTTAGCCTCCTTGATCTCGTGGTAGATCCACTCTTGTACTACCCATATCATCAATATTAATCAAGCAGGACGTAGGGTTTTACCTCCATCGAGAGGGCCCGAACCTGGGTAAACATTGTGTCCCTCGTCTCCTGTTACCATCCGCCTAGACGCACAGTTCGGGACCCCCTACCCGAGATTCACCGGTTTTGACACCGACATTGGTGCTTTCATTGAGAGTTCCTCTGTGCCGTCACCGATAGGCCCGATGGCATCTTCAACCAACAACGCTGTCCAGGGTGAGACTTTTCTCCCCGGACAGATCTTCGTATTCGGCGGCTTCGCACTGCGGGCTAATTCGCTTGGCCATCTAGAGCAGATCGAAAGCTACGCCCCTGGCCGTCAGGTCAGATTCGGAAGTCTAAACTTCACGGCCAACGTCCGCGGAGACTTGATCTTCGACGGACTCGAGCCACAGCCAAGCGAGCCGCGCTGTTACGATGGGCATGATCTAGCTCTGCCGCCGGACAGTGCCTTGGTGGCCGCACACGAATCCGCTTCGGCCATTAGTCCGGAGCCGATCGTCCAGACCGAGGATCGGTGGATGGACACCGCCTTGGGGGCTCCAACTTCCACGACGATGGAGCCGAACGCTAATCTTGTCCCCTGCGAAACTCGTGATTCCGAGGTTCCGGACTGCTTGCCGGACTCCGAACCTCCCGCGCCCCTACCAATCGATTCGGATTGGGCGCCGGTTATGGAATTCACCGCCGCGGACATCTTCCAACACTCGCCCTTTGGCGACATCCTAAATTCGCTAAAGCACCTCCCGTTATCGGGAGAGTCTTGGCCGGATTATGGCCAGGATGGTTGGGGTACGGACGATGAAGAAATTCAGAGCCCACCCACCACCCACTTTGTAGCCACTGTCGACGAACTAACCGACATGCTAGACTACGACTCCAATGACATCGACGCCATGGACGACGATGCCGGAGACGAACAGGAACCAGCGCCTACAGGGCACTGGAAGACCACCTCATCATACGACATATACATGGTGGACACCCCAAAAGACGGGGACGGCGAAGAAGCAGCGGAGGGAGACTCTTTAAAGAAGCAGCCCAAACGCCGGCGTCAGCGGCGCCGTTCTAAATCCCGCCACAGCAAGAATGGAGATTCCGGCACAGGAGATAATAATACCCCAGAGAGTGCCGAAGACAATCCCCTCCAGCAAGACTCAGCGCAGGAGGATGCAGAAGCAAGCCCTCACGAGAGGGCGGCAGACGAAGAGGTTGAGGATCATAACTATATGCCTCCCTCCGAAGACGAAGCAAGCCTCAACGATGACGAATTCGTCGTACCTGAGGATCCCGTCGAACAAGAGCGTTTCAAGCGCAGGCTTATCGCCATAGCAAACAGCCTAAAGAAAAAGCAGCAACAGCTTCAAGCTGATCAGGACCTGCTGGCCGATCGATGGACCGAGGTCCTCGCGGCTGAAGAGTATAAACTCGAACGCCCCTCCAAAAGCTACCCAAGACGCAAGCTGCTCCCCCGATTAGAGGAGGAAGCATACATACCTCCATCACCAGTGCACGATACGGTTGACCGACCACCCCGTGGTCGTGACAGAGAGGCACCGAGGCCCCCAGCCAAGACCGTACCCCGGCATCGCTCCAAAAGTACGAAGCCAAGAGGGAACGCGCCGGACTTACGAGACATATTGGAGGACAAAGCAAGGCAATCCAGATCCATCTACGGATCACGTGGGTGCCCCACGACCCATGACGAATACCGTCGCGCCGGATACAATAACCCCGGCCGGGCCGAACACAGCAGACAACGCTCTGTCGAGCTGCGTCGTGATATTGCCCAATACAGAGGCGCCGCACACCCACTGTGCTTCAGTGACGAAGTAATGGATCATCAAAACCCTGAAGGGTTTAAACCCGTAAACATCGAATCCTACGATGGCACAACAGACCCCGCGGTTTGGATCGAAGATTATCTTCTCCACATCCATATGGCCCGCGGCGACGATCTCCACGCCATCAAGTACCTCCCACTCAAGCTTAAAGGACCAGCTCGGCATTGGCTCAACAGCTTGCCCGCAGAGTCAATTGGGTGTTGGGAAGACCTGGAAGCCGCATTCCTTGACAACTTCCAGGGCACGTATGTGCGACCACCAGACCCCGATGACCTAAGCCACATTATTCAGCAGCCAGACGAATCGGCCAGACAATTCTGGACACGGTTCTTGACAAAGAAAAACCAAATCGTCGACTGTCCGGATGCAGAGGCCCTCGCAGCCTTCAAACATAACATCCGGGACGAATGGCTAGCCCGGCACCTGGGGCAGGAAAAGCCGAAATCCATGGCAGCCCTCACATCATTAATGACCCGCTTTTGCGCGGGAGAGGACAGCTGGCTAGCTCGCAGCAACAATCTCCGTAAAAATTCTGGCAGTCCGGATACTAAGGACAATAACAGCAGGTCACGTCGAAACAAAAACAAACGCCGCATTAACGGCGACGATAAGGAGGATACGGCAGTCAACGCCAGATTCCGAGGCTCTAAACCCGGTCAGCGGAAGAAGCCATTCAAAAGAACCACTCCGGGTCCGTCCAATTTGGACGGAATTCTCGAACGCTTATGCCAGATACATGGCACCCCTGGAAAACCAGCTAATCACACTAATAGAGATTGTTGGGTGTTCAAGCAGGCAGGCAAGTTAATTGTCGAAAACAATGACAAGGGGCTAAACAGCGACGACGAGGAAGAGACCCGACCGCCGAACAATAGAGGACAGAAGGGCTTTCCCCCACAAGTGCGGACGGTGAACATGATTTACGCGACCCATATACCCAAGAGGGAGAGGAAGCGCACACTAAGGGATGTCTACGCGATGGAGCCAGTCGCCCCGAAGTTCAATCCATGGTCCTCTTGTCCGATCACTTTCAATCGAAGAGACCATCCGACCAGCATACGCCATGGCGGATTCGCCGCATTGGTTTTAGACCCAATCGTCGATGGATTTCACCTCACGAGAGTCCTGATGGACGGCGGTAGTAGCCTGAACCTGCTTTATCAGGATACAATGCGCAAAATGGGCATAGACCCCTCAAGGATTAAACCAACAAAGACAACCTTTAAAGGTGTCATACCAGGAGTGGAAGCCAACTGTACAGGCTCAGTCACACTGGAAGTGGTCTTCGGATCCCCGGATAATTTCCGGAGCGAGGAGTTAATCTTCGACATAGTCCCATTTCGCAGCGGCTATCACGCTCTGCTCGGACGAACCGCGTTTGCAAAATTCAACGTGGTGCCGCATTATGCATACCTCAAGCTCAAAATGCCAGGCCCTCGTGGAGTCATCACGGTCAACGGGAATATGGAACGCTCCCTCCGAACGGAGGAACATACAGCGGCTCTCGCGGCAGAAGTACAGAGCAGCCTCTTAAGGCAAATCTCGAGTCCGGCCGTTAAACGGCCGGATACAGCAAAACGCGCCCGAAGCAATCCCAACCAAGACCACTTGGCGCGATCAGAGCACGCGTAGCAATGCGGCCCCAACCCCCGCCCGCGCATGATCGCAAGAATAACACTCCGCGTACATCATTACGCTTTGGAGATACCATGGGCACAGGGGAAGGGGCACGATCACAATGGACCCAGAGTGCGGTTCGACCACACCAGGGGCTCGCAAGTGTGCCCCCCTTTTTTTATTTTTTTATTTTTTATTTTCCTTCTTTGTGTACACAGGACTCCGTTAACCAGAGGCCCTGTCCGGCGATGAACCTGTCGAACTCATGATGCAACGGTCAGGGACGAAAGAAGGCTGCGACGAACACTCAGGTGGTCTCAATTACGAACATTAAATCCGATTATATACACCAAGTCCGCAGCTCACCCCTGGAGGGGGGACATGTTTAATTAGTCCAAATCCCTTGCTTACCGCACTATTTGTATCAGTCCGCACTCATAGCAGACTTTCTTTCATAAATAATGCAGCACCTTTTTGACTGCAATTACATTACCTTTTACATAGATATGCTCATTACATGACATTTTGCACCCGTATATTTTGGTATGGCCTAATACGCCAGGGGCTTATGTTCCCCACACTATGGTGTGATAAGTCCGAACACTTTCATAAGTGCGGCACCCCGAACTTATAGCATTATATGAATCGGCTCCGAATCATGTCTTGGGTCAATAGTTGGGTTTGCCCGGCTCCCACGTTTTGGTGCCTTACGTTCCGTTCTGTCGGCTAAGGTGGCACTGGGAGAACCACTGCGATTGCGCCCCAGTTGAGCCGGGCGAGCGCCTCAGTGGAGAAAGCTAAAACTGACCGGCATGATAAGGCGAGAGACTGGTCGCTGTTCGAGAGGTTTTTTCGGGTCCTTAAAGACTCACGCCGCTTTGAGCGAAGTTCCGGACAATTTCCGACGAAGGCGTGGATAGCGCCCCGGATTTGGTCTTCCGAATACCAGGGGCTTCACCAAAATTTAAAATTATAGAATTCTATGGCTAAGTGAGAGTGTTCAAGCATTATAAGTCCGGTTGCCTTGTTCGTTGTGTTGAGCGCCTCCCTAGATGGACCCAAAAATGGGAACAAGAGTGCTCAAGTTTATCACGAACACCCCAGCACTCGTGGCTTGGGGGCTGAAGCCAACGACTTGCCATCTCTTAGATTTTATAAATGGCCGCACAGAAGGTAATATTTTAAATTAAACAAGCGTTGCTCAAGGCGCACATGAACAAAGTTTCAGCGCACAGGATAATACATAGCAAGTTCACTCAAAGATTACATTTTTGGGGCACTCATCCGCAATATCGCGGGCTCCCTTCAGGACAGTTTTATAATACATTTCGGGCGTGCGATACTCCTTGCCCGGTGGCGGTGGGTCCGTGAGAAGCTTCTCCGCATCCAACCTGCCCCAATGCACCTTTGTGCGGGCGAGGGCCCGGCGAGCACCTTCAATACAGACGGAGCGCTTGATGACCTCCACCCAGGGGCATGCATCCACCAGCCGCCGCACGAGGCCGAAGTAGCTCCCAGGCATGACCTGTTCAGGCCACAGCCGGACTATAAGGCCCTTCATGGCCTCCTTAGCTACCTTCTGGAGTTCGACCAGCTGCTTCAGCTGGTCGCTTGGGGGCACCGGATGGCCGGCCTCAGCGTACTGAGACCAGAAGACCTTCTCCGTCGAGCTCCCCTCCTTGCCATGATAGAATGTGGCGGCATCAGACGCACTACGCGGCAGATCTGCAAACGCCCCTGGAGAGCTCCGAATGCGGGTAAGTATCAGGTAGTTTACATTAACATGCCTTCTTTGCATGAAAAATGCCTTACCCGCCGCTATCTTCTTTATATCTTCAACCTCCTGAAGGGCCTTATGGGCCTCGGCCTTGGCGGACTTGGCACTTTCGAGAGCCGAGGCAAGCTCGGACTCTCGAGTCTTGGAGTCACGCTCCAAACTCTCATGCTTCTCCATGAGAGCCTGGAGCTCTTGCCGAACTTCTGCCACCCGTGCCTCCTGCTTTTCTCGCTCTGCCCGTTCCGCGGCCGCACTGCGTTCGGCCGCGGACACAGCCTCCTTCAGGGCTGCCACCTCATTAGTGGCCCCTGCAATACCCATATTATCCTTGTTAACTTTATTGCAACCAAAATCCTTTTCTATAAGGTAACTATTCAAAGTGGTGTTACTCACCTTCTTTGTCCTCGAGCTACTTCTTCGCATGGCCGAGCTCTCGCTCGGACCGCTCGAGATCCTGCTTCAGCACATCGACCTCTGCCGTTAGTGCGGCAGAGGTCAGCAGCGCAGCCTGCAAACCCATCATATTTTAAGCAACCCTACGTATATCTTGTTAGATCCTCAGTCCGGCTTTTCTTTCCGAACACCAAACTAAGCATCAGGGGCTACTGTCTATGCGGTATTACATTACATAACTTTAACTTCTTACCTCAAAGCCTGTTAGAAGGCTGCTGCAGGCTTCGGTCAGCCCGCTCTTGGCGAGCTGAACCTTCTGAATCACCGCACCCATGATAGTGCGGTGTTCTTCCTTGATGGAAGCGCCTTTAAGTGCCTCCAACAAGTTATCCGGCGCCTCCGGTTGGACGGAGGTCGCCGGTGTGACGGTCTTGCCCTTCTTTCGAAGGGGCCGCCCGCCGGACTCTGGAACCACTGCGGGTTCTGATGTAGAGTCCGGCACAAAGTCCGGGAGGCAGCCTGACGGCGCCTCCGGAGCCTCCTCCTGATGGGTCCCTCTCTGGGATCCCACCTCGGCGTCCTCGCCGGCGTGGGGGGTAGTGGCAGTCGGAAGTGAATCCACATCCGACGGGGCCAATGACCCACTTGATGAAGCGGGGAGATCATCATCAGCCGGACTACGGACAGAATGCGGCGTTAGAAGGACACAACGGGACACGAAAGAAATTGCATATCAAGGATCCGGATACTTACGATCTTGCCGGACGCCTAGCCCTTGGAGGCCACTCATCCTCGCCAACGGTGGTGTTGGCGAAACTATCCGGGGGGATAGTCCTCCCCCTCTTGGACCCTTCGGCCTCCCCTATTGAGGAAGCCTTCCTCTTCTTCTCTCCCTCCTCCGGGAGAGAGTCCTCCTCCTCCTCCTCGTCTTCGGGGGAGGAGTCCGCCTTGTCGTCGGACGCCTGATTGCAGGAACTCTTTCGAGTCCCCGCGGCCACCTTCTTGGCCTTCTTCTCCGGCACCACATGCGGTGCCGGAACCAGCAGCCCTGCTAAACGGGCGTCCACTGGGTCTTCTGGCATGGGAGCCGGGCTGATAAGCTGCTTGGCCTTCTCCATCCATTCCTGTCAAAGGAAAAGAAAGAATTAAACCCTCTTAGAATCAATTCGATTACCACAAGTGTCCCGTAATGGGGTTGAATCACTTACCTCGTCAGCCGGATGCTGCGAGCGAAATCCGTGATCTTCCGTCGCGGATACGGGGGCTTTGGCGCCCTTAAACAGCACCCTCCAGGCGCCTTCGTATGTCGTATCGAAGAGCCCGCTCAGCGCCTGGTGCTTCCGGATTGAACTCCCACAGATTGAATGCCCGTTCTTGGCATGGGAGAATCCGGCGGATGAGCATGACTTGGACCACGTCGACGAGCCTGAGCTTATTGCTCACCAGCTTCTGGATGCAGGCTCGGACTCCCGTCACCTCCTTCGGATTGCCCCACAGCAAGCCCTTCTCTTTCCAGGAGGTGAGCTGCGTGGGGACGCCAGATCTAAACTCGGGGGCCACCGCCCATGTGGGCTTGCGCGGCTCGGTGATGTAGAACCACCCCGATTGCCACCCCTTGACGGAGTCCACGAAGGCCCCTTCGAGCCAAAGGACGTTGGGAAATTTACCCAACATGGCGCCTCCGCATTCCGCTTGCGAGCCCTTCACAACCTTCGGCTTGACGTTGAAGGTCTTGAGCCATAGGCCGAAGTGGGGCCGGATGCAGAGGAAGGCCTCGCACACGACGATAAATGCCGAGATGTTGAGGATGAAGTTCGGCGCCAGATCGTGGAAATCCAGGCCGTAGTAGAACATGAGCCCCCGGACGAATGGATGGAGTGGAAAGCCCAGTCCGCGGAGGAAGTGGGGAAGGAAGACGACCCTCTCATGAGGCCCAGGGGTAGGGATGAGCTGCCCCTCGTCGGGCAGCCGATGCGCGATATCGCCGGAGAGGTATCCGGCGCTGCGCAGCTTGGTGATGTGCTCCTCCTTAACGGTGGAGGCCAACCATTTGCCTCCCGCTCCGGACATATTCGGAGAAGGTCGAGGCGGGATGCGCGAGCTTCGGCGTTGGAGCTTGAGTGCGCGGAGATGGATAAGCAAAGGAGGAAGAAGGCGTAGGTGAGAAGGTAAATCCTTATCCCTTATATATAGGCGGACGAAACTGTGCGTCCCCCACCGGCCTGGTAAAACTCGCTTATCTCCCAAGCGCCACCATCAATGGCGCGGTTGGGTTACCCACGTCCGTATTGATGAGAATCCCGGAATAAGGGGAACACGATCTCTGCTTTGACAAGACGTGCCAAGGAAACCGCTTCGTTAAACGTGCTGAGGTGGTATAGTAAAAAACGATCTGAGTAAAAACCTGGTAGCGGTGTGATGTCATGCTGCATAATACATCAGCAGATTGGACTAGTGTACATTTTATTCTCTCTACGGTGGAATGTGGAATTTATTTTGCAGAGCCGGACACTATCCTGGTGTTCATGATCTTCTCTGGACTATTCAAGGGAGAAACCCGCCTTGCAATGCCGAACATTATGCGCGCCGGACTAATCGTCATTGAAGCCTGGTTCAGGGGCTACTAAGGGAGTCCTGGAGTAGGGGGTGTCCGGACAGCCGGACTATCATCGTCCGCCGGACTCCAAGACTACGAAGATACAAATTGAAGACTCCGTCCCGTGTCCGGATGGGACTTTCCTTAGCGTGGAAGGCAAGCTCGGCAATACGGATATGTAGATCTCCTACCATTGTAACCGACTCTGTGTAACCCTAGCCTCCTCCGGTGTCTATATAAACCGGAGGGCTTTAGTCCGTAGGACAACATACATTACAACAATCATACCATAGGCTAGCTTTAGGGTTTAGCCTCCTTGATCTCGTGGTAGATCCACTCTTGTACTACCCATATCATCAATATTAATCAAGCAGGACGTAGGGTTTTACCTCCATCGAGAGGGCCCGAACCTGGGTAAACATCGTGTCCCTCGTCTCCTGTTACCATCCGCCTAGACGCACAGTTCGGGACCCCCTACCCGAGATCCGCCGGTTTTGACACCGACAGCGGCGTCTTGCGCTGTTGTTGGCGTACTCCTGGACGTTGGCCTAGCTTCAAGGAAGGCCAAAATGTTCTGGACTTCGGAGCGAGTTAACTGGCGGGAGGAGGCGACTGGCGTTGGTGCAAGGAAGCAGTCAACGGCGGCCATCCATGCCGCTGAGAGGGCACTGGCACCCGCGCGGGGACAGGCGCTATCAACGGTGCGGGGAAGACGTTCGTGTGCATGGGCACCGGCACGGGCGCGCACGTCAGTGCACGCGCAGGCGCATGCGCTGGCAGATGCACGGGCACCGGCACAGGCGTGCACGTCAGTGCACGCGCAGGCGCAGGCGCTGGCAGGTGCATGAGCGTGTGAAAGTCGGAGGGGACCTCGTGGAACCCCGTGGCATCAAGCTCGACGACAATGTGCGGCTCCTAGCCAATCAATGCCACGGGGATGGGCGCTGGCGCAGTCGGGGCGATGGGAGCCGGAACGGGAGCGGGGACAGGCGCGGCGTCTTCCCGCAAGGCCAGTTCAAGCTCGTCACAAAGCGCCTTTTGTTCTTGAGACTCCGGCTGGGTGTCTTCCTCATGAAACTGGAACACTAAGGGCAGACTATCGTGATGCGGCATGGCATATGTTTAGGTCAGGCTAGTTGGAGGTAGACGACAGGAGAATCGGAGAGGAAGAGAGAGGATTGTAGCGATACCGGGTAGTGCGGGGTTGATTTTAAACTGCGGCGCTGGCGACATTAAAAGTGGGAGCAGTTGGGACGATGGTGGGCGGCGGAGCCTGGTCAAAGGGCCCGCCTCCCGGTGAGTCTGCACAGCGGTCTGCTTGCACGCCTCCTTGACAGCCGACGCAGCGGTCTGCTCGCACGCCTCTCGTCGACTCACACGCTTGCTAGGATGGTACCTACCAATGAGAAGCGAGGACTCGTGGCGGCACGTAAACACCCACGGTTTCAATAGTGAAAGCATTCGCCTTAACGTGACAAGTCTTTTCCCTCAAAAAAACGTGACAGGTCTTTGTTCCAAAATACCTTGGCTCTTCATTTGTGCAACTTGTCATAAGCAGCTTGTCTCGAATTGAAGAAAAAACTTACGAAGTAATATTTGTGCCATATCATGTGACCATGCTCAATTTCAAGAATTTATGCTCTCTTTTGGATTTTCTGAAATTTAAGACCCAGGATTCAAAACAATATCATAACCTGCATCATGCAATAAATTTTCAAGCCGTACATCTGTCATGTTGTATTTCTTAAGAAAGGATTTGGTCAAACATTTTGCTTAGTTAAACCTCCTTTCCGGTTTATAGGGCTCAATTCAAAAATCTCACCAACCAACGTAGATGGTGAGTGGTGGAACAATTGTTGTAGTTTGCAAAACCACTCAATTAATGCGCTTGTTTTCCTCAAAAATTGTGTTTATGAATGCATTAATTGCAATGCATGCATGCATAAAGTACATGCATTGGTCAATTTTCTCTTAATACTTGCATGTAATGATTTATTGCACCTTGAAATCTGAACATGTGATGGGGAACAACCAAATTGAGACTTATAAAATGGGAAAACTAAAATTTTGAGATAAGCCCTATAAGCCGGAAAGGATAATCCCTCCGTACCAGTGCATTGCCTGATATATTAACTCAATTACTAGGCACGAACAAAAAAAGTACTAGGCATGAACAAACGGGCTCAATTTTGTGCTCATCCTGGTGTAGTAGTAGTAGTACTACGCAATGCAGTTGACGGGTGACATTGACGAGCGGCGGCCAAGGGAATTGAACCGTGCTCGGCACGGTAGGTAACGTTGTCTAGTTACTAAAGCATCCCTCCATTGTTCATCAGTAGTCATTATGGACCGGGGACATGAGGGGAATTTCCTAGGGCTGGAATTCTAGTCGCCAGATATTTCGACTTGAAACGCTGAGGCTCGACTGGTTGGGTTGCCTAATGTGCGTACCACGCACACCACCGAAGGGCACGAGCCTTTTTTTAGGATCAACACGAGCCAAGGTCTGGCTGGTACGTCGTTGGGTCCTACCATTTGAGAATACGAAAGGAACCTTTTAAATTGCCGAATGAATCTATGTGTATTACAATACCCGCATTTTCCTTGCAAATACTAATCTCAACGTGGTAATAGATTTATGACGAATCGTTGAATTAGAGTGTATTTGTGATATAGTGATCTCAATGTGGATTTCACATTTCATGGTATCTAGTAAGTTTTTCAATGCAAATTCAAATTTAAAAGATGAACAATATGGAGGTGAGAAAACTTTGTGTGTATCAAGCATATGACCACACACACACACACACACACACAGAGAGACACACATGCACGAACACGACAACAATCCAATAAGTATAGTGCATCTATTTTTCCAACCCATGCATGTATGACACGAGTTCTATTCCTAAATATTAGTCTTTTAGAGAGTTCAACAAGTGACTACATACGGAGCAAAGTGAGTGAATCTAGACTCTAAAATATGTCTATATACATCCGTATGTGCCAGTCCATTTGAAGCCTCTAAAAAGACTATATATTTAGGAACGAAGGGAGTAAAATGTAAGACATCCATGGTCCTCAGTTCAATATTTAAAATGAACATGAAACTGAAACATGAATATTAAGTCTAGTACTACAGTACATGCAAATGTTGTCTTTAGGCGGAGCTATGATTGTCGGGGGTCAACCCCTCGACCTTAGATAAAACTGTGGAGCTCTGTTTAGGATTGTTTAGATTATATTTGTTCCCACCCTCCCAACCACCGATTGGTTGTGCACCCCCCACCACTCCACCCCGGGAGAATATCATGTGCCCCCATACCTTACATGCTATATGCCGATACGAGTTTCTTGGAGCTTGTAGATCTGAGATATAGCAGCTCACATGATGTGTCTTAATTTTTTTTCAGGAAACCTTGATGAGTTTGAGAATTGCACACAATTTGTACAAAAACTACTTAGATGCCATTTGATCCCATATCCAACAACGTCGAAGCTCGTATCACCGTAGCATCTAAGATGAAGGAGAACATCATATTCTCCTGTATGTAAGAATATCATGTGCCACCACACTTTAGATGCTTTGGTGATACAAGCTCTTCGGAGGCGTTGGATTTGTGACCCAACACCTCCTCGGTGGTTCGAATGGTTTTTTGTAGAAAAGCCCCAAAAGAGTTCGGTCACTGCTTAGAAGCACAAAGACTGCTCACATGCCATTCGATCTCAAATCAAACGACCTCCAAGCTCGTATCACCGTAGCATCCAAGCTGCGATAGCACCTTATGTTTTCTCGCACGGGAGAGTATGAGGTGCTCCCGCACTGTAGATTCTATGGAGATACGAGTTCACTAAGATCTAACGGCCCACAGTAGGAGGTTTGAATGTTTTTGCAATATACGACTGATAGAGTTTGGGAAATGCGTAGAAAGTACAAGTACTATGCATGTGCCATCTGATCATTGATCATATGACCTAGATGCTCATATCACTGTAGCGGGTAATTAAGCTACGGGGAGCACCTAATATTAGCACCGAGGAGCTGTTGGATCGAAGATGCAGCGGCACACACGAGGCCTGAATGTTTTATTTGCAAAAAAAACTTTGGAGAGTTTGGAAATTGTCCGTAATTACAAAGACTACTCCCAAGCCATTGGATCTCACTTCCAACAGGGTAAAAACTCGTATCACCATAGTATTTAAGCTGCGGGGTGGATGTGATATTCTATGCCGCTGTCATTTTTGTTCGTAAACTTGCAAAATACGTGTAACTCGTGTCGTTACTTGTCTAGACGCGCAAAGTGTTTGTTCAAAAAAACATCCTACACTGAAATATCGGAACAACACACGGGGGTCCCACTTGTCATTAATCAAATTTGGACCTAAAACTAACAAATCTGAAAGACGAGATTCGAACTGACAACCTAGACTACAAAGCGTAAGTCGATAGCCTGAAAAAACGAACGGTTGTTGGCTTTGTCCCATAACTTGATTTTATACAGTACTTGCATTGAGTATAGTAGAGGGAGTGCCTCGTCAACACGTGCATGACCGTTGTCTCACTTACGGGTGGTCCCAGGTCTGCGATCTCAATCTCTCTTCTCTCCATCGTCTAACCTTAGCACGGGCACACACGAAGAGCGGCGCTAGCTTGCCGTGGTGTTATTACAACTAAAAAAAGCTTGGAAAATAGAAGAATCGCCTAGAACAAGAGACGTTGCAGCTGGTCGAGACGAAGCTAAATGTGCCACATTTGCATGATGAAGCTGTGTGGCTAGTGGGGTGTTTTCGACCGACTGGCTGGGTCCCGAGGTCGAACCATAGGTACTACGTCTGATACAGTATATTTTAGACGCACATTTTTCCTCCGTGCCGAGACGTGGCACACCCTACCGCACGGTTTCGGGGTCCTCCCGGGTGGTGCACACATATATTCTTCCTGACGTGGGACGCCCTACCGCGCGTTTTCTGGGTCCTCCTCGGTCGTAGCGCTAAAGCAAGTAAATGAGTCGTCAAATCACGAAAGACCACCTTTCCCACCGAGTACATCAGTGAAGCACGGTGGCTAGCTAGTTGGGCTAGTTCGACCGATTAGTTAGGCCGCCGCCACATTTGTTTTTTCACCCCTTTTTTTATCTACTTGTCGGCTGGTAAATTTAAATATCCACCGCGGCGTTGCTCTGGTGTTTGGGCACGGCAGTATTTTAAATTTTTTGATTGACGGGAGCAGGCGCGACAGGATTTTAAATTTTTTGATTGACGGGAGCAGGCGCGATAGCAATTAGTCACGATTACTCCGCCTGTAAAAACCCACTGCTCCCTGATGTGAGAAGTCGTCGACTATTGTTTTACCTTGGTGAAAACCAAAAGATTCCCCGCACCTCGGCTGGCTCCCTCCGCCTTCCCGTAGATTGCATTGCCTTTTAGCCATTTCGCCCCCTTTGCTTCCTCTCCCCATTGCTTCTACCTGGTGCCATGGCGGCGTAGCAGATCACGGAGTCCGAGGTGAGGCGCCTAACACAGGAGCTTCATGCCAAGGATGCGGAGTTCAGGGCCAAGGACGTGGAGCTCCGTGAGCTCAAGGAGGAGAGGAGTGCCATGCTCCTCCGTTATGTGCGGGAGTTCACGGAGCTTCAAAAGCAGCAGCCGTCCACCACAAAGATGCTCAAGGCGTCGGCGGCGTTGCTGCAGAAAGCGGGAGATACGATAGGCCGTTAGGGGAGCCGGCTAGAGCGCGAGCGGGCCGATCGTGACGAGGTCCAGGATCGCCTCAGCCACTTGGTGAACCAAGTTGCCATGCATGTGTTGCGGCTGCGCGATGCCTACTATCATGCCAGCACGATGATGCCGGCCGTCGGGCTAAACCCGTTCGACCACCTGGTCGACTTCAACGAGCTGCAGCTTCCTGACCTGGTCTCCTTCTTCATCTATATCTTCGAGGAGCTGAGCCGTCTCCGCGCGATGGTGGGGGCTGAGCTGGACAAGGAGGGGTTGCACGCTGCCGTCGCCATTGCCGGGCGAATCCTTTCAGGGCTCCATCACCGGAATCCATTCGTGCCATTGGACACCGTCTTTGACGAGCTGGATCCCATCGACCGGGAGCGGGCTCTACGGGCGGTTGCACCCTGCATCACCAACGTCGTGCGCCTCGAGAAGCAGAGGGACTTCGGTGGTGTTTAGGCGCCCTCCGCATGGGCATGTCCATGTCTCGGCGCAACATGACCGTTGGATCAAACTCAGACGGTGCAGATCCATCACTGTAGCACAAAGCGTGTGGGTGTGTTTTGTTGCATTCTCATCTCAATATAGTTGTTTCCTCATCGTGTATTTTTGTCAACCTACTAGTGTGGACTCATGCACCCTTCATGCACTCTGCCAAACACCCAAAAGTGGGTCTAGAGGGAACTTTTGCTCCCATCCCGTGCACCCTTCATACACCCTGTCTAACACTATAGGATGTGCTTCATATGGTTCATGTTTCATGGAGTACTGTAGCACCGTACTCTCCGTGCGCTGTGGACCTAGTTTTGTTAACATCGATCTCACCGTTCATTCTCGACCGGACAGTCGAAAAAGCGGTACTATGTTACATATAGGAGTAGTTGACATGCGCACAACACAACAACAAGATTGTGTAGTACTGACGTATGAACCACTGCACATGCCTAGTAGTAGGAGCACTGTGTCTGTTCAAGTGGCTGCCGTGTTTCGCACTCCTCCGTCGTAAGAGTGGAAACGCTTGCTGTAATCATTTTTTCTTCAGAATGAAAAACAGTGGACACGCTCTACCGTGCGGATCCTCCTCCAGCCATGCACTAAATTACTCACTTTCGCCAACGTGTGGGAAAGCCAGCACCCGGGTCCACCAGCCATGCACTAAATTACTCCATAGTAGAGTGACGGTAGACTACCCCGATCGAACCGCCGCAGTAATGCCCAATGAGCCGTCAAATCACAAAGACCCCTCCTTTCCAGCAGTAAGTTGGACGGACGAAGCAACCATCATTTCACTCTTCTCTCTCAGCTTCCTCTCTTGACGAAAACCCCCACTCGCTTCACTTCTCCCTCATCTCATTCCTCCTTTCACTCTTCTCTCTCAGCTTCCTCTCTTGGATGGACGCCGGAGCACCGTCCGACGTGATGTCTATGGCTCTGGCCAAAACCGTCGAGGCTCATGGTACGAAGAAGAGCAAGCACCCCGCCGAGACTACCGCAGACAAGCTCAAAGCCATCGCCTTGTCCAAGCCCCACTCTCTGGGATCCCTCATTAAGCAAGTCCAGGTAATGTCTCTTGTTGACGATCTTTTTCTCGATCATGATCATGTTTTTTCATCTAACACGCAGTACTAGTACTGGTAGTACAACTTTCTGGGTGATCTTGCATGTGATTTTAGTGTGCCAAATGACGGTTCTAAATTCCTCTCTTGACCAAAACATGCGAGAGGTTGACACTGATTTCTTATAGATTACATTCAACTACTCCCTCTGTCCCAAATTTCTTGTCTTAGATTTGTCTAGATACGGATGTATCTAATACTAAAATGTGACTTGATACATCCGTATCTAGATAAATCTAAGACAAGAATTTTGGGATGGAGGGAGTACTTTATGAACATCAATGCTACCTTTTAAGAGGGTATATTTGCCTCAGTAACTTGTGTTATGGATATTGCATGTAATCCCTCTGCTCTCATGCCTTTGAAGACATGTTCTAGTGTCTTTGTTCACTCATTTCTGTGCGTACATGTAGTCATATATGGAGTATAATATCGAAAATCATCTTATATTTCTGAACGGAGGTAGTAATGAAATATGGTTTCTGTTTGAATTAGAACCAGGTCCGCGGTGGAGATGAAGTTCTCAAAGTCATGCCGTGTGAACTGGAAGACCTGATGATGAGTTCTACTGTTGAACTATCCAGCTGTTGTGTCCTTGTCGCCACGTGTCCTGAACTAGTGTTTTCCTGTAGCATTGTTGCCAGGCGTGTTCTCGAGGCTGTACTTGACCACAACAATTTCCTGGCTATGCCTTCAATTATGAAGGGTGTGGTTCTTGTAAAAGCTTCCCAACAAATCTGATGCGGCCTGTCTTCATCATCATGTTTATGAGTGGAAAGACCACTCTATTAGGTTCTCCAAGGTTGACAAGATGGTGATGGTGCATGTAGACATCTCACACGAAGTCCATGGCCTAGTCAGTTATGCGGGGTTCATCCTGTAGGTCGGTGGCAAGAAATAGTCTGCAGAGTTTAGTTAGTGCAACTTTGCTTGTCTATAGTAAGTACTATTGTTCAGTACTTGATTTGTGTTTGTGAACCCTGTATTGTTTATTAGTACTGCCGCTTTTGGTGTGTGGTCAATCCTGAGAACGGTCTATGTTAATGCCTGTCCACTCAATTCAGTCTGTACATTTTGAAGTATCCAGATCATATTTTTTTGTGAGGACGGTTTATCAATTATGGTTACACTCCAATATCTGTATGCATTGCAGGGTTTATCGCACCCACCAGGATTTCCAGTCCCGTGGATGTTCGGTCCATACGATTTGTCACGACCTTTGGACTGTCCTGCTTGTGGGAGTAGGCAGGGCCCCTGCATGCCACGCGTAGTTGGACGATCAATCTTCTGTTTAGTACTTCAACATAGTGATTTCCTGGTAAGGATTCACTCGTGTCACATCAAGTAAATCTTATTGATTTACTGTCTAAATCTTATTGATTTAATGTCATGTTTTCTTTCTTTTCCTGCAATTTTACGATGCAGGTTTTGCCATGTGACATTCATCACAGAATAAACCATTTGGTTTGCTCTACGATGGCTATTTTTGCAGGTTTCACTTCTTATGTCGTGTCAGTAACGAAGGCACTGTCCATCACTTATATTACTGGAAAAAATTGGATCAGTCTGTTGTCTGAGTACAAGCTGAATCCCTATGATGAACTGCAGTTTGGTTTAACAAAAACGCCCCAATTAGTCCTTCTCGTGTTTAAAAGAAATGAAGAAAAAACTGGATCACGGTCACGGATCCTAGTCAAGTTAGAAAGCTGATCATAGCAGACCAGACACGATCGCCGCTGTCTCGCACAGATCGAGCACCGACAGTTGCTCTAGCACTAACAGCGGCAACAACTCAGTCTGATCCAGCTGAGGGTTGGGCACCGACCGCGTCAGCGGATCAGTCTGATCTACCGGAGGATCGGGCATCGACACTGGCACCATCTCTACAAGGAGCACCATCTCCGGCAGCAGCAATGGCTTCGGCACCTGCACCAACACTTGCACTTGCATTTGGTCCGGCCCGTGCAGTTGCACCGGCAACAGACTGGGCTGCAGTTCACACTTCATATACCAAAGTCCTTACAAAAACCGACATGTCCACCTTCTTGGTAAGCATTGGCCGCCCAAGTGCTTCGTTCTTTTTTCTTTCCATGTTGTTTCACATGATTCACTGTGTTGATCTAACTGTTTGGGTATGTCTTCTTGTTTTCAAACAGAGAATTCCTAGAGCAAGAGGGAGTCGTTCAACAATCTGGGCGACCGCGCCAAGTTTCTCTTACCATGTGCAGCCTTGGTGTGAATGAACTTGCTCAATATACCGAGTACAAAGGATGGTCGCATGATGATTGATGCTAAAGGATGGTCAAGGTTCAAATCTAAATCATATCTTGCGGTAGGGGATGATGTCAAAATCGAACTTTCTCGGCAAGGAGAGCTGGTCCAAATCAACTTTGAAATTCTTCAGTAGCAGCACGCAACTGCCGAACTGATCTATCCTCCGAGAGATTTTGATGTAATAATCTGGCATGGTGAAACAAGTGTCATGTGTGTATAAGTAGTACGACAATATTATTTTTCACATGGTATATCGTTGACAGAATTGCAACTCTGATTGCTGGTTAGGAACTGTCGTTCGATTTCATTCCAACAGCTGTCGTGCTTTATTCAATTTTGTGTATTCGCCTTGCGACGGCATCTAAAACCAGCGCAGTACCGATCGCTTGCAACATGAAAAGCGTAGAGGTAGAACACATGGGCCCCCAAACATGCAGGGTCGGCCTGCGGCCCAAAGTCCAGAACCATGAGCCTATCTGAGTATTATATTCTCAGTTGAACCCCCATAAAAAAAAGCTGAACCCCCATAATGCTCGTGCATTGCAGAGGGATTATATTTCTCGGCAAGGTGAGCCTGTGATATAAAAGATTTGTATATTTCTTTACAGAGGAAGTATCTCTCTGTCAAAATATATATTTATGTGTAACTAGTTACTCCTGTCTTTCTACTTCCTTTCGCTGAAATGTGGGGCAACCAGCAACGGGGTCCACGTGCCATATGCACAAATTAGAGTGCACAACTTCACGGTAGACACACCCCGGTCGTAGCGCCGCAGTAATGCCCAATGAGCCGTCAAATCACAACCCCCCCCCCTTTCCAGCTTTAGCAGTAAGCTGGACGGACAAAGCGGCAATATTTCACTCAGCCTGAATCCCCTTCTCCCTCGTCTACTTGTTCAGAGAAAACCCCCGCTCAGCGATTGCATAGGGTTTTCTCATGGAGAACCAGGTACGAATTCTTCATCCATCCCCGATGAATCCAAGTCCCTTGGTCGCAGGTAATCCTAGGATGGCAGCCGCCGCCGTTGATGCATTTTTCTTCGTACTGAATCTAGTGTATTTCAGTTGCAGTGCCCAAAGTGCGAGTACCCTACAGATTTTTGCGCCCACGGCGAGACGCCACACTTGTTCCTTCTCATCCTACCACAACATTTTGAAACGCGCACAGTATGTTCCTAGAATCCTCTTCTCTATCCGGGAGGGTGGGTTTTTTTTGAACATGCTGTGTTCTCATATTATTTTTCCTACAGTGTATTATTTGCTCTGCCAGAACACATGTACTCAAGATGCTCGGCCTTGCCATAACTGAATACACTAGTTTAATGGTCACAGTGAAGACAATCCATGGATATTGCTTCCGAGTTGGGTTCAGAACCAAGAAGATCGCTGCTTTTTATGGCCGAACTTGGATAAACTTTCTCAAGTGTTACAGACTGAAAGCTGGCGCACGAATGTTGATGGAAATAGCAGAACCTGGTCTCATCTTCACTGCGATCTTCCACCCCGACGTTGTTCCAATTGTTCATCCAAGTTAGTTTTGTATCTGGTTCTTGCTTGTTGCCTCGATTACTTCTTAATCTACCTATTCTGTCTAACTAATCACAATTTAACTTTAGAAGTAGCAACGAATCTCTCACGAAGATGCTACTTCTAACTAATATTGTCTTATAATTGGTGGCACATGTTGGTTTTTTCAGAGTTAAGCAGTCTGCTCGTTTGTTACACTGTAATAACTCGGCTGTTACTGATGGCACTGAAGTTGGCTGGATCGACATCCACATGTTCCTACACTTTATTGATCGTCTTGAGGTCCTTGTGGGGCATTTCAATGGTGGAAGGCCATGTGGGATATGTGTGCCACTACTGCACTCGTTGAACAGGTCCAACTGTATCGAGAAACTTATTGAAAGGGCATGTAGCCCCTAAGTGTGGTTTTGGTAACTAAATGACAATCTCTATGGACTAATGTTTTCAGTGAGATATATTTGAAGGTTTTGTCCATAGATAGTGCCTCAAGGATATTGGACGGAATCAAGGATGAAGTCCATATATATGAAGATATATTTGCCCTACGCTTTGGTATTAAATGGCAATTCCTATGGAGCATCAAGTGCATTGAATCTTATATGAAGATACGTTCTATAGTGATGGTTGAAGTGCATTGGGTTGTTTTGTGAAGTCTGCCATCAAAGCATCCGAAGAAGTCCTCATGGTATCCTTCTCTAGATACCCCGTGCACATGGGCTTGTACCTTGCGCACGGGGTCAAGTGTCAACTCTCTGGATACCCTGTGCTCACGGGGCGTAGGTGTTGGCTCTCGAGATCCCATATCCAGTGAGGTTTCAAGTTGGTCTTCGAGTACTTCTATTGAAGCCATCAAGATTGGTTTCAATGCCTAATCTAATTATGTTCATGATGGAGTGCATTGGAGGATCTCAAAGATTGATATATTTGGGATTCTGAGGATCAAGGCTTGAGAGAGTAATCAAAGAGAAGAATTCAAGTTATGGTTACAAGACAAGATCATGGTGAGCTCATGTGTTGGGTTTAGGTTGATCAAGTCTTGAAGCAAACAACTAGAGTGAAGAATTCATTGTGCCTCTCAAGATATTATGATGGAGGGCTTTTAAGGATCAAGGGCTTGAGAGAATAATCAAAGAGAAGAATTCAAGTTATGGTCTCAAGACAAGATCATGGTGAGATCATGTGTTGGGTTTCGGTTGATCAAGTCTTGAAGCAAGCAACTGGAGTGACGAATTCATTATGCCTCTCAAGAGATTGTGATGGAGTTTTTAGAATGGCAAGTGGTGACCAAGATGATATTCATAGTGGAACTTGATATGGTCATGGAAGAGTCTTTGGTGATATAGTCTTGAAGCAATGAAGGGAAATGAAGAGTTCATTGTGGCTTTCAAGAAACCAAGATGGAGCCTCGAGTAAAGATGTTGGTTGAGCAAGATGAAGCTCAAAGATTATATCTAAGTGGTCAACTCTCAAAGCACAAACATTGTACAACGTGAGATCAAGTGATCTAGTGGTATGGTAAGTAATTGTGAATTGTGCTTTGTTACCTAACCCATGCTATGTGTTTGGTTTGTCTATGTGGGTTAGGTGTTTCTCATGGGCTTGCATCAAAAGGAAATATCTCAAGTAGCCTATGTGTGGATGACATCAAGTGGTGATGGTCATCGGGTTCGAGGATTCAAAGTGCAAGATGAGAAGCCGGAGGTTATATGCTTTGAAGCTTGCGGTCCACATCATGATAATGCTCATGTGAAGATGGGCTTAAGTTAAGGCTTCCCTCATTGCAATATGAGGAATCAATTCAAGCATCTTCACCAAGTGGTTGTGGACAAGAAAGGGATTCCAACTTGAGACAAGCATTGGAGTCATCACCAAGCTCAAGTTGAATATGCAAGGCAAAGGTATACCTTATCTAGGTTTTCCTAGTTTTGTCGGTCTCATGGTGCTTGGAGGGAGACCGGATTATAGGTTTGATAGCCGTACTATCAAGAGGGACTCTCGGGCAAGTAGCTTGATCATGTCGCATGTAGAGAGCTCAAACCTTTGCATTACTTGCATCATTATTTATTGTTGATCTTGTGTGGTTCTCTATGTGAGGACCTTGGGCTTTTCCATAGCTTCAAAACGAGCCCAAGATCATCGAATTTGGAGTCCGTATGCCAAAGTTATCACTGTTTTAGTGGGCTGCTGCAGGCTGTTCTGGGTACCCCGTGGACACGGGGTTTTTGACCCCCGTGGGCACGGGGCCCCGTGCACACGGGCTTGTACCGTGCGCACGGGACCCCGTGGGCACGGGGTCTAAACCCCCGTGGGCACGGGGTGTCCAGGAAGTGTCCGTTGGAGCCCCAACGGCTAGTTTTGGAAGTTGGCTATAAAAGAGCCCTTCCTCCCCACCGGTTTGGGGGTTGTTGATTCACATTCTAAACATCATTTTGAGCCTCTTACCACCTCTCCCAAACCCCTATCTCCCTTCTAAGTGAAGGGGGATTTGTGGATGGATCTTGGAGTCATTTGTTGATTTCCTCCATTGCATCCCCTCTCTTCAATCTCCCACTTTCTTGAGTTGCATCTTGTGAGATTGAGAGAGTGAGTTGAGCATTTGTTGCTTGACCTTGCATTGCATTTGTTGCATTGGTTTGAGCTCCCCGCATCAATTTGTTCGTGTGAGAGCCCGTGAGTTTATTACTCTTGGAGGCTTCGCCTCCTAGACGGTTTGGTGATATATTGAGAAGATTGTGAAGAGGCCTATGTGGCCAAGGTTTCCCCGGAAGCTTCCTTTCGTGGTGTGCTCCGAGGAAGGGTGTTCAAGTGGCCTAGGTGGTCAAGTTCCTCCGGAAGCTTCCGTGGTTGTGGTGTGCTCCGGAGAGGTTTGTAAAGGTGTGGTGGTCGCCTTCAAGACCAACCCCGAGTGAACCGAGGCTCATCCGTTGGGGGTGACTCGAAAGGGAGAATACGGTGAGTCACTTGGTGACGCCCTGGAGCTTTGGCTTCGGCACCGCTCTAACGGAGATTAGCACTCTCACGAGTGTGAACTTCGGGATAAATCCGCGTCCCTGACTCACTTGTGGTTATCTCATACCCACACCCTTTACTTTCCTCAATTCATACTTGCCCATATTGATATATCTTGTGATAGCTGAATTGCTTTGTTGTTCCTTCATTTCCATATCTTGTGATATAGTTTGTGCTTGCTAGTTTGCTTAATTGCCTATCTTGTTTAGCATAGGTTGTTGGTGCACTTAGTTGAGCCTAGCATATTTAGGATTTGTGCTTGAAAAGTTTCCGTTAGTTTAATTCCGCATTAGGATAAAGCCAAATCCGTAAAAGTTTTAAAACTCCTATTCACCCCCCGCCTCTAGTCGTCATCTAGATCATTTCAATTGGTATCAGAGCTTTGGTCTCTCCTTGGTAGGCTTCACCGCCTAGAGAGTAAAGATGACGAGTAGTGGTATAGTGCACGATGACACCTTTTGTTTTAGTGGCACAAACTATCACTTGTGGAAAATTCGCATGCTTTGTCATTTCCGGACCATGGGTCCAAATTTTGTGCGAATTATTCTTGTAGGGGCTTCTCCGTGGAAGGATGACCTTTTTCCAACTAGTGAGGAAAATGATGATATGCTTTGTGGATATAGTGCTAAGAATGCCATAATCCGGTTTATATCCCTCAAAGTATTTGAGTCTATCATGACTTGTTTGACGGCTCATGATATGTGGACCAAACTTGAAGAAATATATGGTGGGTCCAATCTTGTTGATATTCATCATCTTTCGGAGGAGTTAATTGAGGAGGTCTCCACATCTTCAAATCATGAAGATCTCCATATTGCTTCTTCCTCCGTGTACTTGGACATTTCAACTTCTTCCGCCTCACCATCATGTGGCATGTCCCAAGGTAATGACATGGTGAGTGAAAATATAATTTGTGATGATTGTGATGATGTGCTCAACATTGATGATCTTACATGTATACATGGTAGTGTTGTAGATTCTATGGACTTGAGCATATCTAGCAAAAATGACTTACATTCTTGTGTTGATAGTCCATGCATATCATTTGGAGATTCCTTGAATACCTTTTGTGATGATATGCTTGATACTCCTTGTTTCCATGATCTATGTGCTTCTATTTCCTCTAGTTGTTGTTTGACTAACCATGTAGAGGAAACAAGAGAAAATAGTGCACACATCATTAATGAGGAAATTGCTAGAGGAGCAAAGAAGGACATCACCTTGTTGGAGAGGAAATGCTATGAGTGTCAAGAGCATGGACATGGATATCCTACTCTTGATGATAAAGAAACTCCCTCTCCAAAAGAATCATCATCAACCTCCGATGTTCACATGTGCCTCATGGCAAGAGGTAATACTGAGGTATCATCTACTCTTTGTAATGATATTGATGAGAGTAATGATGAATGTGATAGGGATATGAGTCAAGAAATATATGAAATTGGTAATTCTCTTTGTGGGGTAAATAAGAACACTTATGAGATGTTTAAAGATCTCATCACTCATTTTGGAAAGTGTAAGATTTACTTCACGAAGAGCAAGAACAAAATGAAAAACTTGATTGTAACCTTCTTGATGCTCTAGAAACTCTTAGAGACTTAGAGTCTTCTAAAGAAGAGATTGAAGTTGCTCATGATCAACTTAAAGAGGATTTTGAGCACCTTGACCTTGTCTACAAGAATGTTAAAGGAGAGCTCACCAAACTCTCTAAGTCTTATAAGGAACTTCAAGCTACTCATGTGAAGTCTCTAGTTTCTTCTAGCTCCTCTCATATTGTCAATGATGCTTGTGCTACTAACTCTACTTCTTGTGAAGCATCTATCTTAAAGGAGAATGTTGAGCTAAGGGCTCAACTTGCTTTGCTAACTAGCAATTATAGAAGATTAGAAGAAAGTCATGAAAAGCTCTCGGGCTCTCATGATGACCTTCTAATCTCCCATGAAAGGCTAAAGTTAGCACATGAGGCTATTTTTACTAAGGTAACATCGTGTGATCCTCATGTGGACATGTCACGCCCAATATGCGACCCTATCCAAAAGGAACTCGAAGGTCCCACTAAGGATAGACCCGCATATTGGAACGCTTTTGCAAGGTGGATATCATTACATCAACATTACATAAATAGATGGGGATACATACAAAAGGCATACAATGCCACACAAATACAACATCACAATACAAGAGATCGACATCCGACTACGGATGATACATAAACAGAAACTCAAACAATATCCACCCTGCTAGCCCAGGCTGCCGACCTGGAACCTATCCCCTGATCGAAGAAGCAGAAGAAGAACTCAACGCAAGCAAGCATCGCTCTCGCGTCAGGATCATCGCAAAACCTGTACCTGCAACTGTTGTTGTAGTAATCTGTGAGCCACAAGGACTCAGCAATCCCATTACCATGGGTATCAAGACTAGCAAAGCTTAAAGGGAAAGGAAGGGGTAAAGTGGTGAGGTTGCAGCAGCGACTAAGCAATGTATGGTGGCTAACCAACGCAAATAAGAGCGAGAAGAGAAAAGCGGAACGGTCGTGAAGCTAGCAATGATCAAGAGGTGATCCTAAACACCTACTTACGTTAAACATAACATAGAAACCGTGTTCACTTCCCGGACTCCGCCGAGAAGAGACCATCACGGCTACACACGCGGTTGATGCATTTTAATTCGGATCAGGTGTCAAGTTATCTACAACCGGACATTAACAAATTCCCATCTGCCACATAACCGCGGGCACGGCTCTCGAAAGTTTAAACCCTGCAGGGGTGTCCCAACTTAGCCCATGACAAGCTCTCGCGATCAACGAAGGAATAGACCTTCTCCCAGGAAGACCCGATCAGTCTCAGAATCCCGGTTTACAAGACATTTCGACAATGGTAAAACAAGACCAGCAAGACCTCCCGGCGTGCCGACATCCTGATAGTAGCCGCGCGTATCTTGTCTCAGGCCACGACCGGATGAGCTAAGCGTACAGGTACCGACGTAACCCAAGTTTCCAAGGGATGGTCCCGCACGGTGCTCTAGTTTGGACCAACGCTTAGACAAGCACTGGCCCGGGGGGGGCTATAATAAAGATGACCCTTGGGTTAATTACTCCCAATGGAAAAGTAGGTGGTGGTGAGGCAAATGGTAAAAGTCAATGTTGGGCCTTGCTGGACAAGTTTTATTCAAAGCGAACTGTCAGGGGGGGTCCCATAAATCACCCGACCGCGTTAGGAACGCAAAATCCGGGAACATAACACCGGTATGACGGAAACTAGGGCGGCAAGAGTGGAACAAAACACCACGCATAAGGCCGAGCCTTCCACCCTTTACCAAATATATAGATGCATTAATAATATAAGAGATATTGTGATATCCCAACCAAAATCCTGTCCACCATGGAGAAATCTTCAACTTCACCTGCAACTAGCAACGCTATAAGAGGGGCTGAGCAAAGCGGTAACATAGCCAAACAACGGTTTGCGTAGGAATGGTGTCAAAGGATTAGAGGTTCATGGCAATATGGGATGGCTTGAATAAACAGGTGATAGGTAGCGCAGCATAGCGAAAGAACGAAGCAACTAGCATAGCAATGATAGTAGTGAGATCCAGGGTAGCGGTCATCTTGCCTGAAATCCCGCAAGGAAGAAGAACGAGTCCATGAAGAAGATGAAGCCACGAAGACGAACCACACGTAGACGAACGCATCCTCACGATCGCAACGAAACGGGAACTATCGAGAAGAAGCACACAACATGGTAAACACACCACACATGAACAAGGCATGATGCACAACAAGCATGATGCATGACCAAGCTACATGAAGCTACTCATGGCAAGAGATGATGCAAATTTCGAAATTGGTCCAGAACTGAATAAACCTTATGTTCAAGTTGTTAAACATCAAGTTAGGATGGACCAAGATGATCTACACGAAATTCTAGTCAAGTTACATATAAAGTTCATTAGATTTGGAGCTACGGCCTAGAAGATATGAGCAAAACAAGTTAAACATGGCATTGATGCAAAATGCACCCAAACATCAAGCAAACACCTCAAAACAAGGATGCAACATGATAATATGGCACTACATGCAAAAACAAGCACGTTTCATATAGAGTACACTCAAAACGGAGCAACGGTGCAACACACACACACACTATACAAGTCATAACAACAATCTGTCCATAACAGCAACTAGGCATCTTACAAGCATCAAAACAATAAGCTACAGCACCCCAACATAATAACAAAAGGCATGGGCATGAAGTACAGGTAAAGCATAACAAAACATGAACACTGAGCTATCTCCAGAAACGACTAGAACATGCTCAAAAAGACATGGAGATATTGCAAATAATAACAGTTTCAGACTTTAGCAGAAATAACATCAGGTTGCAATGTTTAGAGCAAGCAAACAACATGTAACAGGAACATAACATGGCAAACAAAGACATGGCATGAACCTACTAATTGCATAGATCAAAAGTCCCTTACTGACCATGAGCCAAAAAGGATCAGAAGATATAATGGCACCCACGTAAACATGACAAGTTATATTACAGATTCATACATGGCAGGAACAACAATAAGTAGGCATGTTCGTGAGCTTGAACCACTCACCACAGAGCAATACATGGTATGGAAAGGCAAGCAACAGTAAGAAGGCATGTTTATGAAGCTAAGCATGGCAAGAGAAAGTTCATAGGGTGCATGGATCACTAGGAAAACACATGGGAACAAGTGAACTTAATGTTAACAGGCTGACAGCAACATTTTTAAGCAACTTTAGAGCAAGATTACAACATGTTCCAGCAGGCTATAATTGCAACCAAGGGCATGAATCGATAGAGCATGACATGTAGATCAAAACATGTTTATAGTGCATCTCCAGATTATGCATAGAATGATTAGTAGAAGCATGTTAACATAGCAACAAAATATAACAGAATCTGTCAGGACAACAGCAACAGCAACTACCCTACTTAGCAATCTTGATACACTCAGCACACAACTCACAAAAATACATGGTTGGCACCCCTGGAAAGATGGCATGGCATAGATCAACATTCATGTAGACATCAACCTCATTGGATGCACACATCAATCATGGCAAAAATGATAAATGAGCAAGTTATAACAGTTTCAGCAGATTAACATCAACATGCACTCTTCCAACAGCATTTCGGGCATCAAGATGAGCTCAAATGAAAATTATGCAATGGAATGAAATGATCTACTCGTCGAGACGAACAATTTGACATATTATATGCACGAAACGGAGCTACGGATCATAGATGTAGCAGGTCAAACATGGCACGAAAAAAACGAAAATCTGGGACTTAGAAGAATCGGGGGCAACCTCCAGGTTTGTGCACGCGGATCGAGGCGGCCGGAGACCCGCCGGAGACGGCCGCCGGAGCAGGAGGAAGGGCCGGGGAGGTGCGGGGCGGCCGGATCCGGCCGGTCCTTCGCCGGATCTGGCCGGAGGAGGGCACGGGGCGGCGCTTGGAGGGCGGCGGCGGCCGGCTCGGGCCGGGCCGGGGCGGCGCCGGCGGGGGCTGCCGGGGCGCGGCCGGGCGGAGGCGGCGGGGCGAGCCCGGGATCGGGCGCGCGGCGTGCCGGCCGGCGGCGCCGGAGGCGGGGACGAGGGCGGCGCGCGGCGGCGGCGCGGGGGCGCGGGGCGGCGCCCGCGGCGGCCGACGGCGGAGGCGCCCGGCGGGGTGGCGGCCGGAGGCAAACGCCGGCGAGGTCGGCGGCGCGGCGACGGGCCTAGGGTGGCCGGCGCGCGGGCAGAGGCGCGGGCGCGCTCGGGCCCGGCGCGGCTCGGGCGGGCCGGCTTCGGGTCCCGCGGGCCCGGCGGCGAAGTGGGGCGACGCGGGCGCTGAGGTGGCGGGGTGCGGTTGGCTGCGGCGGCGGAGATGGTGACGTGGCGCTCCACGATTGGACGGAGGGACGTGGCGGCTGGACATGTCCGGCCGTCGGTGGACGCGTCCGGCGGCGCGGAGGGCGATTTGATCTAGGGCTTGGGGATTCATCCGCGAAAAATGGAGGGGAGGGCTTATATATAGATAGAGGGAGCTAGGATTGTCCAAATGAGGTGCGGTTTTCGGCCACGCGATCGTGATCGAACGACCGAGAGCATGGAGGGGAGTTAGATGGGTTTTGGGCCACTTTGGAAGGGGTGTTGGGCTGCAACTCAAAGAGGGCTTTCGCGGTTACCCGGTTAACCGTTGGAGTATCAAACGACCTCCAAATGGCACGAAACTTGACAGGCGGTCTACCGGTGCTATACCGAGGCCACTTGGCAAACCTTGGGCCATTCCGAGAAAGTTTAATACCCACACACGAAAAGAGGGAAGAGGGAGACGCCGGAGGACATAGGAGCGCCGGATTGCAAAACGGACAACGGGGAAAAAGCTCGGATACAAGAAACGAACACGTATGCAAAATGGAATGCACATGATGACATGATAAAATGCAGATGATGACATGGCAAAGTGCAACACGCAAGAAAATGACATGGCAACGACGGCGAATAACTGGCAGACACGTGGCGCATCAAATCCGGGGCGTTACAACACTCCTCCACTAATAAGAGATCTCGTCCCGAGATCTTAGGACCAAGATGGAAGGGCAAAAAAAGGAATGAGGTGAAACAAGATCTCAAGAGAAGAAGCAAAGAATCGAGAGCACTCGAGAAGAAGAGATGAACGAGGAGAATGACGAGGTTCGAAAGCTCACGGAATCAGATAGACTATGAAGCCACTCGTTCTAACCGGAGTGGTTAGAATGCGAAAAGAAACAGATTAGACTGAAAGGATTTAGGCAGCACTCCGGCTAAAAATGGGAGGATTAGAACACGCGCTTGAGAGGATGGAATGATACTTGATGAACTCTTGCAGAAAGAATTATCTCATGAAGAACCACCATGAAGAACTCCGGTGACAAAAGGATGATGAGATAGAATGAAGAATGAAAGAATAAGATGAGCCTTGCGATGATTTAGATGGGGGTTCCGACGAGATGGCCGAGGAAATTGAACTCCGGAAAAGAAAAAGATGAAAACACTTGAAACTAGAATTTATTCGTCATGAACAAACTCCGAAGAAAAGGAAGGGATTACTCGCTTGGATGAAATAAGAATAAGATTTATTGTATGCTTATCCTTCATCAAATTAAATTGATGACAAGCAATGGATTTAGCATATTACTTATTCTTCTTGCAAAAGAATTGAGAAGTGACATATCGCAAACTTGAGAAGGTCTTCATGAACCACCGGTAGGATTGAAAAGAACAAATGGATTTAAAAGATAACCAAGGAAAAAGAATCTGAAAGAACCACCGTTAGAATTCGGAAATGTCTGACGAAAGAGAATGAATCACCGGGAAGAATTAGAATAACAAATAAGCTAGAGGGGATTTAGATGCAAAAGAATGAAGAGATCCTGAGCTGATTAAAGAACACTTGAATGAAGCACCGGGATAAATAGAGAACGATCGCTGGGATGATGGCCTCCGGATAATCGAGAGAGAAAACAACTCCTGAAATGCTCCGGATGGATGGAAAGAATTTGCATGACTCGAAACAATTTGATAGGATAACGTCAAGCTAGCACCACGACTCTCCGGGAGAACGGACAAGATTTATAGGAAAAACTCTTCTTCGGTCTTCAAATGACGACGAGACACCACCAAAATTACTGAGGTACTCCAGGAGAATGAAAAACGAGGAGGTTGAGGAAACCATGGAAAGAATTTGAAAACGATCTTGGAAAGGCATCTGACTGATGGAATCCATTCTTACATCACACTAGAAAAGAATTGAGAAAAACTCCGGGGGAAATTAGAAGAGTCAGGTAAGATCCTGGGAAAAGACCTGTGGGTTAGGGCCCACTAAAAGAAAACACCGTTGAAAGGATTGTTGAACAGATAGATGATGCATCGGGATGATTGAAATATTTGAATGAGGTGACAACCTCGAAATAATTCAAACACAGACGAATCTTCTGAGATGTCTTCAGCACTCCGGAAGGATAAACTGGCGAGAGGCGAACAGGCAAAGGAAAATATTTGAGCTGAGGGAAAGAATACGATCGACAACGAAAAACTTGAATTGAGTCCACCGGAAAAGAAAAGAGATGAAGAATGACGAACGAGACGAGAATTCACCGGTTGAAATGATTGACGAAGGACTGAAGAGGCTCCACACAGATGAAACTGATGGTCGAAACAGACTCAAACTCCGGGAAGAAAAAAGGGTGGGAGGGCGGGAAAACAAAGGCAAATTGAAAGGGGGAAAACGACGAATATCTTGAAGAGGAAACACTGGTTGAAATCATTGAGGAAAAAAGGCAAAGACTTCGCATGAGTAGGATGGATACTCGATTACGGACTCCGGCTCCGAGAAGGAAAAGGGGTGGGCGGGTGGGAAAAGAAAACAACTGAGGATTGAACTTGGCAACGATGAAGAGGCTCGAGTCAACTTGACGAGGAATGCGCCGGAAAAAAGAGGATGGACAACGAACGAAAACTAACCGCGTGATCCTAAAGAAAAATTTGAACGGGAAGAGGAGTAGTTCAAAACACCTACGTCAAGATTCCTCACCAGAGCAATGAAGGAGCTGAGGAGTAAAAAGAATTCCTACTCTCCGATATAACTAGACCCCGAAAATAGTTTTCTTCTAGACTCAACAACGGCCAAACTACACGATCAATCAAGGGGGGCTCCTAGGGTCGGTCGAGGCTCTTATACCAACTTGTCACGCCCAATATGCGACCCTATCCAAAAGGAACTCGAAGGTCCCACTAAGGATAAACCCGCATATTGGAACGCTTTTGCAAGGTGGATATCATTACATCAACATTACATAAATAGATGGGGATACATACAAAAGGCATACAATGCCACACAAATACAACATCACAATACAAGAGATCAACATCCGACTACGGATGATACATAAACAGAAACTCAAACAATATCCACCCTGCTAGCCCAGGCTGCCAACCTGGAACCTATCCCCTGATCGAAGAAGCAGAAGAAGAACTCAACGCAAGCAAGCATCGCTCTCGCGTCAGGATCATCGCAAAACCTGTACCTGCAACTGTTGTTGTAGTAATCTGTGAGCCACGAGGACTCAGCAATCCCATTACCATGGGTATCAAGACTAGCAAAGCTTAAAGGGAAAGGAAGGGGTAAAGTGGTGAGGTTGCAGCAGCGACTAAGCAATGTATGGTGGCTAACCAACGCAAATAAGAGCGAGAAGAGAACAAGCGGAACGGTCGTGAAGCTAGCAATGATCAAGAGGTGATCCTGAACACCTACTTACGTCAAACATAACACAGTAACCATGTTCACTTCCCGGACTCCGCCGAGAAGAGACCATCACGGCTACACACGCGGTTGATGCGTTTTAATTCGGATCAGGTGTCAAGTTATCTACAACCGGACATTAACAAATTCCCATCTGCCACATAACCGCGGGCACGGCTCTCGAAAGTTTAAACCCTGCAGGGGTGTCCCAACTTAGCCCATGACAAGCTCTCGCGATCAACGAAGGAATAGACCTTCTCCCAGGAAGACCCGATCAGTCTCGGAATCCCGGTTTACAAGACATTTCGACAATGGTAAAACAAGACCAGCAAGACCTCCCGGCGTGCTGACATCCTGATAGTAGCCGCGCGTATCTCGTCTCAGGCCATGACCGGATGAGCTAAGCGTACAGGTACCGACGTAACCCAAGTTGCCAAGGGATGGTCCCGCACGGTGCTCTAGTTTGGACCAACGCTTAGACAAGAGCTGGCCCGGGGGGGCTATAATAAAGATGACCCTTGGGTTAATTACTCCCAAGGGAAAAGTAGGTGGTGGTGAGGCAAATGGTAAAAGTCAATGTTGGGCCTTGCTGGACAAGTTTTATTCAAAGCGAACTGTCAGGGGGGTCCCATAAATCACCCGACCGCGTTAGGAACGCAAAATCCGGGAACATAACACCGGTATGACGGAAACTAGGGCGGCAAGAGTGGAACAAAACACCAGGCATAAGGCCGAGCCTTCCACCCTTTACCAAATATATAGATGCATTAATAATATAAGAGATATTGTGATATCCCAACCAAAATCCTGTCCACCATGGAGAAATCTTCAACTTCACCTGCAACTAGCAATGCTATAAGAGGGGCTGAGCAAAGCGGTAACATAGTCAAACAACGTTTTGCATAGGAATGGTGTCAAAGGATAAGAGGTTCATGGCAATATGGGATGGCTTGAATAAACAGGTGATAGGTAGCGCAGCATAGCGAAAGAACGAAGCAACTAGCATAGCAATGATAGTAGTGAGATCCAGGGTAGCGGTCATCTTGCCTGAAATCCCGCAAGGAAGAAGAACGAGTCCATGAAGAAGATGAAGCCACGAAGACGAACCACACGTAGACGAACGCATCCTCACGATCGCAACGAAACGGGAACTATCGAGAAGAAGCACACAACATGGTAAACACACCACACATGAACAAGGCATGATGCACAACAAGCATGATGCATTACCAAGCTACATGAAGCTACTCATGGCCAGAGATGATGCAAACAAGAACAACACATCAAGGCAAGTTTAAATGAGGCCGGGAACAACATATAACAATTCCGATAAGTCCTCATATGCAAATTTCGAAATTGGTCCAGAACTGAATAAACCTTATGTTCAAGTTGTTAAACATCAAGTTAAGATGGACCAAAATGATCTACACGAAATTCTAGTCAAGTTACATATAAAGTTCATTAGATTTGGAGCTACGGCCTAGAAGATATGAGCAAAACAAGTAAAACATGGCATTGATGCAAAATGAACCCAAACATCAAGCAAACACCTCAAAACAAGGATGCAACATGATAATATGGCACTACATGCAAAAACAAGCAAGTTTCATATAAAGCACACTCAAAACGGAGCAACGGTGCAACACACACACACTATACAAGTCATAACAACAATCTGTCCATAACAGCAACTAGGCATCTTACAAGCATCAAAACAATAAGCTACAGCACCCCAACATAATAACAAAAGGCATGGGCATGAAGTACAGGTAAAGCATAACAAAACATGAACACTGAGCTATCTCCAGAAACAACTAGAACATGCTCAAAAATACATGGAGATATTGCAAATAATAACAGTTTCAGACTTTAGCAGAAATAACATCAGGTTGCAATGTTTAGAGCAAGCAAACAACATGTAACAGGAACATAACATGGCAAACAAAGGCATGGCATGAACCTACTAATTGCATAGATCAAAAGTCCCTTACTGACCATGAGCCAAAAAGGATCAGAAGATATAATGGCACCCACGTAAACATGGCAAGTTATATTACAGATTCATACATGGCAGGAACAACAATAAGTAGGCATGTTCGTGAGCTTGAACCACTCACCACAGAGCAATACATGGCATGGAAAGGCAACCAACAGTAAGAAGGCATGTTTATGAAGCTAAGCATGGCAAGAGCAAGTTCATAGGGTGCATGGATCACTAGGAAAACACATGGGAACAAGTGAACTTAATGTTAACAGGCTGACAGCAACATTTTTAAGCAACTTTAGAGCAAGATTACAACATGTTCCAGCAGGCTATAATTGCAACTAAGGGCATGAATGGATAGAGCATGACATGTAGATCAAAACATGTTTATAGAGCATCTCCAGATTATGCATAGAATGATTAGTAGAAGCATGTTAACATAGCAACAAAATATAACAGAATCTGTCAGGACAACAGCAACAGCAATTACCCTACTTAGCAAGCTTGATACACTCAGCACATAACTCACAAAAATACATGGTTGGCACCTCTGGAAAGATGGCATGGCATAGATCAACATTCATGTAGACATCAACCTCATAGGATGCACACATCAATCATGGCAAAAATGATAAATGAGCAAGTTATAACAGTTTCAGCAGATTAACATCAACATGCACTCTTCCAACAGCATTTCGGGCATCAAGATGAGCTAAAATGAAAATGATGCAATGGAATGAAATGATCTACTCGTCGAGACGAACAATTTGACATATTATACGCACGAAACGGAGCTACGGATGCAGAGATGTAGCAGGTCAAACATGGCACGAAAATAACAAAAATCTGGGACTTAGAAGAATCGGGGGCAACCTCCAGGTTTGTGCACGCGGATCGAGGTGGCCGGAGACCCGCCGGTGACGGCAGCCGGAGCAGGAGGAAGGGCCGGGGAAGTGCGGGGCGTCCGGATCCGGCCGGTCCTTCGCCGGATCTGGCCGGAGGAGGGCACGAGGCGGCGCTCGGAGGGCGGCGGCGACCGGCTCGGGCGCGGGCCGGGGCGGCGCCGGCGGGGGCTACCGGGGCGCGGCCGGGCGGAGGCGGCGGGGCGAGGCCGGGATCGGGTGCGCGGCGCGCCGGCCGGCGGCGCCGGAGGCGGGGACGAGGGCAGCGCGCCTCGCGGGCGGCGCGCGGCGGCGGCGCGGGGGCGCGGGGCGGCGCCCGCGGCGGCCGGCGGCGGAGGCGCCCGGCGGGGCGGCGGCCGGAGGCAAACGCCGGCGAGGTCAGCGGCGCGGCGACGGGCCTCGGGCGGCCGGCGCGCGGGCAGAGGCGCGGGCACGCTCGGGCCCGGCGCGGCTCGGGAGGGCCGGCTTCGGGTCCCCCGGGCCCGGCGGCGAAGTGGGGCGACGCGGGCGCTGAGGTGGCGGGGTGCGGTTCGCTGCGGCGGCGGAGATGGTGACGTGGCGCTCCACGATTGGACGGAGGGACGTGGCGGCTGGACATGTCCGGCCGTCGGTGGACGCGTCCGGCGGCGCGGAGGGCGATTTGATCTAGGGTTTGGGGATTCATCCGCGAAAAATGGAGGGGAGGGCTTATATATAGATAGAGGGAGCTTGGAGTGTCCAAATGAGGTGCGGTTTTCGGCCACGCGATCATGATCGAACGACCGAGAGCATGGAGGGGAATTAGATGGGTTTTGGGCCACTTTGGAAGGGGTGTTGGGCTGCAACTCAAAGAGGGCTTTCGCGGTTACCCGGTTAACCGTTGGAGTATCGAACAACCTCCAAATGGCACGAAACTTGACAGGCGGTCTACCGGTGCTATACCGAGGCCACTTGGCAAACCTCGGGCCATTCCGAGAAAGTTTAATACCCACACACGAAAAGAGGGAAGAGGGAGACGCCGGAGGACATAGGAGCGCCGGATTGCAAAACGGACAACGGGGAAAAAGCTCGGATACAAGAAACGAACACGTATGCAAAATGAAATGCACATGATGACATGATAAAATGCAGATGATGACATGGCAAAGTGCAACATGCAAGAAAATGACATGGCAACGACGGCGAATAACTGGCAGACACCTGGCGCATCGAATCCGGGGCGTTACAGGACATTAGCACTAATTCTACTCAAAATGCTTTATTGACATGTGCTAGTCCTAGTGATTCATCTAGACATATTATTGCTAATTTTTGTGATGAATTGATCTCCTTGCCTTGCTGCTCTAACAATGAAGCTTCTACTTCCTCTAGTACTTTTGTTGATACTAACCTTGTAGAGGAAAACAAAGAGCTCAAGGCCCAAGTCACTATTTTAAAGAAAGACTTGGAAATTTGTCATGAAGGAAATACCTCTCTCAACGCTATCTTGAGTGTTCAAAAATTCCCTCATGACAAGGGCGGACTTGGTTTCATCTCCAACAATAAGAAGTCCAAGAGAAAGAAGAAGGGACAAGATCAAGTCAAGAATCTGGCCAACATTACATGCTTCAAGTGCAAGAATATTGGACACCATGTGAGATCTTGTCCATTGAAGAAGAAGGCTTCAAATGTGAAGCATCAAGTGAAGTGTCCTCAAGTTCAATCTCAAGGTCAACCTCGTGTTGAAGAAAGGCCACTACCAATGATGAACAAAGATGATGCTCCCCAAGTTGATGAAATAAAGAAGAAGAGAAGGGGGAGCACATGTTGCTATATTTGTCGTGATAAGGGACACATATCCTCATCTTGTCCCAACAGTAACATCCCTAAGCCTCCTCTCGTCAATGATCATTATTCGCTTAGGAAGGATGTTGTTGGCAATTTGTTTGCCAAGTTTGTTGGTGCCCAAAGTGGTTTGGAAATGGAAAAGACCATTTGGGTTTCCAAGCCTATTGTGACTAACTTCTTAGGACCCAACTTGGTTGGGGACCATCAAGCTCAAACTTGATCAATAGGTGTGTGGAGGACATTGGAGATTTGGCTAGTCCATGAAGAAAAGAATATTCATCATTTATTTGTTCGAGCCAAGTCATGTGGTTTATCTTCATATTATCTATCCAATGTTCCTCCTTGCGGTAACTTGTATTTTTATTGCTTACATTGAAAGTTCTCGCCCCTTGCATGCTTAGGTTTTGTATCTAGCATGTGCATTTATATGTTGTGTTTTCTAGTATGCTTGATTTGTGTTATCTAGCATGTGTAGGTTGCATTGCACATCATATAGTGGTGCTTGTTGTTTTGAGCCTTTATTGTATCTTGTTTGGCTCTTGCGAGATATTAGAGGATCATCACATTATGGGGGAGTGCTATGTTTTGTGCACATCACAAACCCAAAATGTGAATATGAGAAATACCACATAGTATTGATGCTCAATATTATCTAGTCACTATGTGGTATGTCAAGCTCATTTGAAATTCAGATTCTCAGAGTATCCATTAGTTATCTCTTTTAGGTGGTTATTTGCCTCTGTTGTATGCCTGCCGTGGTATCCAGTAAGTTGCACCAGAAAAGTTCTGGATACCCCGTGCGCACGGGGTCTTTTGACCCCCCCCCCCCCCCCCGTGCGCATGGGGTGTTGCGTAACTCTCTGGGTACCCCGTGCGCATGGGGTCTTTTGACCCCCGTGCGCACGGGGTGGTTGTTGATTATGATCTTGTGCTTCTTCGGATTCTACCACCGAGTGTTAATTCCAAATACCAATTGGTATTTCTTCTTGTGGTAGAATTTTATGATCATCTTCTTCTCGGCTTGTGCTTCAACTTGCCTTATCTCACTCCTTGTACTATCTATTATCTACTTGAGTGAGATAAGCCTTTGAGCATGTGTGTAATGTATATCCTATATGCTCTTTGGTTTTTTCTTAGTTAATATGTTGTACTTTTCTTGCGGTCCTGTGTGGATTCGTCTCTTTGATATAATTTGGACAACTTGAATGCTTTATGTTATTTTTGGAGTATTCTTTGTTTAAGTGTTCTCTTGTCCAAATTGTATCTCTTTGGTTCTTGGTAGGCATGTGCATGCATATTTATTTATATACTTTTTCATGCCTTGATAGCTCTACTTGACCCTCTCTATAGGGTAAACTCCATCAAATCATTACTGATTAAAAGTGTGCATGAACTTCAAGTTCATATCCTTTTGCACATATTTAATATGGAGTTTGCCCTATGTATTATGGTTGGACTAACTACTTTGGACCCAATAAGTTTGGGGACCATATTGTACCTTAATGTGTTTTAGGTACGCTGGAGAAGCATTGGATGCTTGTCTTATTCATGAGGAAGGTGGAGACACCATGGAAAATGATTACAGCTAAGCTTGGTTGATTCATTGATTTGAGAGAGAAGATAAATGAAAACCCGGTTCGGTTGTAAGTGTTTCATTCTCACCATGTAAACCCAGATATACAAAATTTGGGTCTTTTTGTTGGATATGCATCAAACTCCCACACTTACTATATTCTCAATAAATCCACGGGATGTATTGAGGAAATGGTGAATGTGGAGTGTGATGAGAATAACAGCTTCCATGCAGAGCAATTTATTTCAAGTGTTGTAGGTGATGAGGCTCCTTCCCAAGCTACAAGTATAATGGGGATTGGTCATATTCTTCCATAAGAAACACCCCTTGTCCATGTAGAAGAAGAAGGAGTAAGAGCCCCTCTTGTGGATCCACCACAAGGGAAGTCATCACCCCCAACATAAGAACAAGATGCTATGGGAAATCATGTACCTATCCAAGAACAAGATCAAGTCCCTCATGTTCTCTTACTAGATCAAGGGCCCCTTGAACCAATGCTCTCTCTCTCGGTAACAAGTACTTACTTCATGCATTTATTTAAATTAGAGTCAACATTGTGTATGTTGCATCATAGCACGATTAGTACTTGTTGAGTGAGTGCTCCTATGTTTTGCATATATGTTTGCACTCATGAGTTGTTGGATATATTTTGGACCCATGCTTAGCATGATTATCATATTGGATATCTCCATTATCCCTTGTCCAAAATATGTTCTTTGGATCCTTTGAATGTTTGATTCTATTGTCATATCTTTTTGGTGCATTCTATGGATCCTCAATATAGTGTGAATTTCTTCGTTTGTTCGTAACTGGATATGTGCATTTGATTCCACTCACAATATGAGAAATGCAAAAATTAAGGAGGAACTCATACTATATTGGCCGTCTATATTTTTCTTCCATTTTGGCACTTGTTGCCAATGGGGGAGAAGTTTAGAGGGTTCGGGTAAAGTGGGTTGGTTCCTGTCATTCATGCTTATCTACTTTTGTTGTGCTTGCTCATTGCATGGATGTGTATATAGAGGAAACTCCACCAAGTTATTTCCTGTGCATATATTGTGGGGGAGTTTGCTCTATATATTGTGGTTCTACTAGCATCAAATTCTTGTGTAGTATTTCGACGCTAGTACAACTGGTTTTGATAACATCAACTATCTTTGTGATGTTTGAGGCTATCAAAACCACCTCAAGTATACAATTTATTCTCGGATAAATTGCATACTTGTCTTAAATTCATTATATAAACCCTCTTGTTGAGATTGTCATCAATTACCAAAATGGGGGAGATTGAAAGGGCATGTAGCCCCTAAGTGTGGTTTTGGTAATTAAATGACAATCTCTATGGACTAATGTTTTCAGTGAGATATATTTGAAGGTTTTGTCCATAGATAGTGCCTCAAGGATATTGGACGGAATCAAGGATGAAGTCCATATATATGAAGATATATTTGCCCTATCCTTTGGTATTAAATGGCAATTCCTATGGAGCATCAAGTGCATTGAATCTTATATGAAGATATGTTCTATAGTGATGGTTAAAGTGCATTGGGTTGTTTTGTGAAGTCTGCCATCAAAGCATCCGAAGAAGTCCTCATGGTATCCTTCTCTAGATACCCCGTGCACACAGGCTTGTACCTTGCGCACGGGGTCAAGTGTCAACTCTCTGGATACCCCGTGCTCACGGGGCCTAGGTGTTGGCTCTCGAGATCCCATATCCAGTGAGGTTTCAAGTTGGTCTTTGAGTACTTCTATTGAAGCCATCAAGATTGGTTTCAATGCCTAATCTAATTATGTTCATGATGGAGTGCATTGGAGGATCTCAAAGAATGATATATTTGGGATTCTGAGGATCAAGGCTTGAGAGAGTAATCAAAGAGAAGAATTCAAGTTATGGTTTCAAGATAAGATCATGGTGAGCTCATGTGTTGGGTTTAGGTTGATCAAGTCTTGAAGCAAACAACTAGAGTGAAGAATTCATTGTGCCTCTCAAGATATTATGATGGAGGGCTTTTAAGGATCAAGGGCTTGAGAGAATAATCAAAGAGAAGAATTCAAGTTATGGTCTCAAGACAAGATCATGGTGAGATCATGTGTTGGGTTTCGGTTGATCAAGTCTTGAAGCAAGCAACTGGAGTGACGAATTCATTATGCCTCTCAAGAGATTGTGATGGAGTTTTTAGAAGGGCAAGTGGTGACCAAGATGATATTCATAGTGGAACTTGATATGGTCATGGAAGAGTCTTTGGTGATATAGTCTTGAAGCAATGAAGGGAAATGAAGAGTTCATTGTGGCTTTCAAGAAACCAAGATGGAGCTTCGAGTAAAGATGTTGGTTGAGCAAGATGAAGCTCAAAGATTATATCTAAGTGGTCAACTCTCAAAGCACAAACATGGTACCACGTGAGATCAAGTGATCTAGTGGTATGGTAAGTAATTGTGAATTGTGCTTTGTTACCTAACCCATGCTATGTGTTTGGTTTGTCTATGTGGGTTAGGTGTTTCTCATGGGCTTGCATCAAAAGGAAATATCTCAAGTAGCCTATGTGTGGATGACATCAAGTGGTGATGGTCATCGGGTTCGAGGATTCGAAGTGCAAGATGAGAAGCCGAAGGTTATATGCTTTGAAGCTTGCGGTCCACATCATGATAATGCTCATGTGAAGATGGGCTTAAGTTAAGGCTTCCCTCATTGCAATATGAGGAATCAATTCAAGCATCTTCACCAAGTGGTTGTGGACAAGAAAGGGATTCCAACTTGAGACAAGCATTGGAGTCATCACCAAGCTCAAGTTGAATATGCAAGGCAAAGGTATACCTTATCTAGGTTTTCCTAGTTTTGTCGGTCTCATGGTGCTTGGAGGGAGACCGGATTATAGGTTTGATAGCCGTACTATCAAGAGGGACTCTCGGGCAAGTAGCTTGATCATGTCGCATGTAGAGAGCTCAAACCTTTGCATTACTTGCATCATTATTTATTGTTGATCTTGTGTGGTTCTCTATGTGAGGACCTTGGGCTTTTCCATAGCTTCAAAACGAGCCCAAGATCATCGAATTCGGAGTCCGTATGCCAAAGTTATCACTGTTTTAGTGGGCTGCTGCAGGCTGTTCTGGGTACCCCGTGGACACGGGGTTTTTCACCCCCGTGGGCACGGGGCCCCATGCACACGGGCTTGTACCGTGCGCACGGGACCCCGTGGGCACGGGGTCTAAACCCCCGTGGGCACGGGGTGTCCAGGAAGTGTCCGTTGGAGCCCCAACGGCTAGTTTTGGAAGTTGGCTATAAAAGAGCCCTTCCTCCCCACCGGTTTGGGGGTTGTTGATTCACATTCTAAACATCATTTTGAGCCTCTTACCACCTCTCCCAAACCCCTATCTCCCTTCTAAGTGAAGGGGGATTTGTGGATGGATCTTGGAGTCATTTGTTGATTTCCTCCATTGCATCCCCTCTCTTCAATCTCCCACTTTCTTGAGTTGCATCTTGTGAGATTGAGAGAGTGAGTTGAGCATTTGTTGCTTGACCTTGCATTGCATTTGTTGCATTGGTTTGAGCTCCCTGCATCGATTTGTTCGTGTGAGAGCCCGTGAGTTTATTACTCTTGGAGGCTTCGCCTCCTAGACGGTTTGGTGATATATTGAGAAGATTGTGAAGAGGCCTATGTGGCCAAGGTTTCCCCGGAAGCTTCCTTTCGTGGTGTGCTCTGAGGAAGGGTGTTCAAGTGGCCTAGGTGGTCAAGTTCCTCCGGAAGCTTCCGTGGTTGTGGTGTGCTCCGGAGAGGTTTGTAAAGGTGTGGTGGTCGCCTTCAAGACCAACCCCGAGTGAACCGAGGCTCATCCGTTGGGGGTGACTCGAAAGGGAGAATACGGTGAGTCACTTGGTGACGCCCTGGAGCTTTGGCTTCGGCACCGCTCTAACGGAGATTAGCACTCTCACGAGTGTGAACTTCGGGATAAATCCGCGTCCCTGACTCACTTGTGGTTATCTCATACCCACACCCTTTACTTTCCTCAATTCATACTTGCCCATATTGATATATCTTGTGATAGTTGAATTGCTTTGTTGTTCCTTCATTTCCATATCTTGTGATATAGTTTGTGCTTGCTAGTTTGCTTAATTGCCTATCTTGTTTAGCATAGGTTGTTGGTGCACTTAGTTGAGCCTAGCATATTTAGGATTTGTGCTTGAAAAGTATCCGTTAGTTTAATTCCGCATTAGGATAAAGCCAAATCCGTAAAAGTTTTAAAACTCCTATTCACCCCCCCCCCTCTAGTCGTCATCTAGATCATTTCACTTATGGTACGAGCTGTTTTCTGTTATATATGTTGTTCATAAACTATTGCTTATACACAGTTTTACAGCTGTGATCTTCTTGAAACAGGAACTGCCGAGTTCTATTGTTCCTATACAGATGCCTGACCATGGTCGGGTCAGACTTGCGCTTGGTCACAATAAGATGTTTATGTCGACCTACTCAATTCCCCTTGGAGGCGAAAAGATACTTATTCGTGGGTGGTCTTGGATAATGAAGGCACGTCCATCTTAGAGAATAGGACAGAAGATTATGTTCATGCTTTTCCATGGCTCTAAAGCGAATATCCACGTTGCAAGATGAAGCCACTTTCAGAAGGTTGTCGATGCGCGGGGTGGCGCCTGGGCCTTGTCCTGGGGCTTGGCGGCCTCACCCTTGGTTAACTGTAGGCAAAGTAGCACTGTTCGAGGCGTGCTTTTTACGGTTGAACCTGTATAAGTACTCATACTGCTTTCAGCTTTGGTTGTTAAGTGCCCCTGCTGGTTTCAGTTAAGGTTGTTAAGTACTCCTGCTGCTTTTACAGTCTGTCATGTTTCTTCAGTCCTGTCTTCCTCCAGCCGCCAAAACCAAACCAGCGCCAGCGGGGCCGCCTGCTTCCGCCTGCCATGGCTGGCTGCGCCTCAGCGCACGCATCACCGCCCCACCGTCTCCTAAATCATTAACGCCGACGTCCTCCGCGCGCTTTGGTGCGCTCGCCGCGGCGCCGCCCTCTCCCATTGTCAACATGGTCAACAAACAACAGGAATCGGCAGAAGTACGTGGAGGGGATGACAGTAGGGGCCCACCACGTCAGCGTATGGAAAAATAAAATGCTTCCTCCTAGTGTTTTCCTGACATCTGGGACCCATGACATTGTGAGCGTATATAGTCAATAGACAATAGAACAGCACAAGATCGGCTGACACCTGGGACGTAGCTACTCGAGCAGTATTTTTTTTGTTTGGTATTGTTGAGACGGAGCGGGATTTGAACTGGGTTGTGGCCCGTCTAGCCCAGGCTTACATTTTATGTTCACCATGTGACCAGCCCAGCTATTTTTTCTTTGTGCAAATGAGCCCAGTTTATTTTTTCTAAAGAATGCCCAATCCAGGCCTACTTATTTTTCTACGCCTTGAAAGTAATATGAAATGGGTTGTAAATATAAAAACAGATGACAAATTGGCAATTACTTTATCATTTTTGATTATTTTTTTCACATTTTCAGATTCCTATTTCACTAGGCATTAACCTAATTCAAATATATCTTCAAAGTACTTTAAATCTGGCTCGACATTTCGGTATTAAAAATAGTTTGGAACCCACAGAAATATGCGAAATTGGCCCTGGCCAACCAAAAAAATGACTGCAATAAATTGCATAAGAAGTTGCCATGAGCTATATATAAATTATTAAAAAAAGAGGGAGTGGTCTGACTTGTGGGCCTATTTAGTTGACGTGTATGCAAGATTTTTTTAGTTAATATATACTACGTCAACAAACGATTCTAGCAGACGTAACCGTTGGATGTCAATCCAACGGCCGTCATGTTTCTTCAATCTCTGATCTTCTTGCTCCAGACGCCAAAGCAGCGCCGGCGGGACCGCGTGCTCCCGCCTCCCGTGGTCGGCTGTGCTGCCGCGCAGGCCTCAGCGCCCCCTACAACTCCGACCGCTCGCCAGGGCATCCCTCTACTCACCCACACCCCCTGTTATTCTGCGGCGACGGCAGCCTCACACCGCAGCCGAACCGGTGAACCCTCGTACTCCTCTTCGCGCGGTCTTCCACTGTCGGGTCTTCCCCGGCTCCACATCGTCCCCTTCCTAGGCCTCACCGTCGTCCACCGCCGTCGTGCTCTCAGCGCGGCATGGTCAATGTGGTCAACGACCGACTTCCATCGGAAGAGTACTATACGTGGAGAGGTTGACAGCTGGGTCCACGGCAACCGCACGGAAGTGCCTCCTTATTACGCGGAAAATAATTATTCCTCCACCTGACATCTGGGACCCACTGGACGGGCCACCAGTATTTCGCGAAAAAAACGATTCCCCCTGACTGTTGGGACCCACAAGTCGGGCCACCGTATTTCGCGAAAAAAATGTTCCCCCGCTGTCAGCTCGGGCCGACCGGAAGTGCCTCCTTATTACGCACAAAAAAATAATACCCCCTGCTAGCTGGGACCAACCTTGGTGGGAGGCTGACTTGTGGGCCTACTAAGTTGACTGGGACGGAGGCCTTTGTCAACTTTAGTCAATGTATGAACGATTCTAGCTCCAGTGACCATACGATGTCCATCCAACGGCCGTAGTGCTTCTTCAACCTCTGTCTTCTTGCTCCAGCCGCCCAAAGCAGCGCCGGGCGTGTCGCCTGCTCCTGCCGCCCGTGGCCGGCTGTGATATCGCGGAGGCCTCACCAGCCCCTACTACTCCCACCGCTGCCAGGCCATCACTCTACGCACCCACACCCCCTGTTATTCTATGGCGACGGCAGCCTCACACCGCAGCCGAACGAGTGAACCCTCATACTCCTCTACGCGTGGGCATCCACTGCCGCGTCGTCCCCTTCCTAGGCCTCGCCGTCGTCCACCGCCCTGGTACTCTCGGCGCGGCATGGTCAACGTGGTCAAGGAATGGCTTCCATCGGACATGGACTGTACGTGGAGAGGCTGACAGCTGGGTCCACGGCCGCAGCAAGGAAGTGCCTCCTTATTATGCGCAAAATAATTATTCCTCCACCTTACTGCAGGGACCCACCGGACGGGCCACCGTATTTTGCAAAAAAAAACGTTTCCCCCTGTCTTCTGGGACCCACGAGCTACATCTTCGCACACAAGGAAGTGCGTCCGAAAAAACGATTCGCCCCCCTGACTGCTGGGACCCACCAGCTACATCTTCGCACGCAAGGAAGTGCGTCCAGGAAAAAAAAACCAAAATGATTCACCCCCCTGACTGCTGGGACCCACCAGCTACATCTTTGCAGGCAAGGAAGTGCCTGACAGTTGGGACCCACCTGGTCGAAGCGTACGTAGCATTGTCATTCTGGTCGCGAACTTGTACGTACATATATACTGGTCGATGTAGAGGCGCGCACGTGTCGTTGTAGAGGCGCGCACGTGTCGTAGTAGAGGCGCGCACATAGCATGTACACATACGTACAGCGGTGAGGGTGCAAGAAAGAAAATACGGCCACATACGTACATACGGGAAGGGTCTCGAACGCCTACTCATGCATACGTACATGGCTGGATCGGAATGGAGAAACAGCGTCGTCGTCGTGTTCATGGGGAGCCAACCGGCTGGGTCGGAACGGAATGTGTGTTCGTGTTCATCGGGAGGGCTTGGACGCAACAGGCGATGGAAACGAGGCCCGACGTACCGCAAAACAGAAGAAACGGACCTCCTACGGTCGAAACAGAGGTCCTGTTAATCGGGAGGGGTGTGGCGTACCGCAAAACGGACGAAACAGACCTCCTACAGTCGAAACGGGGGTCCTGTTAATCGGAAGGGGTGTGGCGTACCGCAAAACGGACGAAACGGACTTGTGTTGGAGCGCTACGGTCGAAATGGGGGGGGGTGTGGCGTACCGCAAAACAGGACTCCACGGGATACTGTTCATCTCCACCGTCGACCTCCTCCAGCCTCCACGGGCTACCGTCGACCTCCTCCAGCCTCCACAGTCTCCTGTTCATCCAGCCTCCACCGCGCGCTACTCCACCGGCTACTGTTCAACCACCCCTCCACGGGCACCCCTCCACCGTCTACTGTTCATCCTGCCCTCCACACCACGGGGTCCTGTTCAACCACCCCTCCACGGCCACCCCTCCACCGTCTACTATTCATCCAGCCCTCCACACCACGGGTTCCTGTTCATCCAGAGGCAACGCCACCGCTCACTGTTCATCCAAACCCCCCCCCCCCCCCGCAACGCTCACTGTTCATCCCAGAGGCAGCATCGATTGGCTTCAGTTAGCAGCAGTAGCGAAGGAATCGCTCCATCGGGTTCAGTTAACAGCCATCAATCAATCGCTCGGGTTCGGTAACGCGTAGCCTGCAGTGCAATCGCTCGGGTTCAGTGCCTCGCTCGGCTTCAGTTAGAGCCAACGCCCCACACACACAGGCGTACCTGTACGAGAGAAACGCGCATCGCTCTCCCACCGTAACCGGCAACTCCCCGAAATTTTCCTCCCCCTCGCTTCTACCACGGTTTTTTCCGTCATGGACGGCCCAAAGAATGTCATGCAGCTGCGTCTCCAGCCCGCCCAGGACGAAAAGCCCATTTTCTGTCATGATTTTTTGTCATAGAAGTAGGAGCCCACCACATCTATGATGATACCGGGTTTTGTCACAATTATCGTCATAGAAGTGTCATATGTATGACAGAAAAAAATTCGTTCGGCCCAAAATGTCATGGGTGTGTCCTTTTTTTGTAGTGATCGTTGCTACTAAGGATAAAACAATGGGGTCTATCTCTACATAGATAGATCTTGTCTATATCATGTCATCGTTCTTATTGCATTACATCATTTCTCCAAGAACTTAATACACTAGATGCATGCTGGATAGCGGTCGATGTGTGGAGTTATAGTACTAGATGTAGGCAGGAGCCAGTCTACTAATTTTCGACGTGATGCAAATATAATGATCATTGTCTGGATATCATCATGATTATTTGAAGTTCTATCAATTGCCCAACATTAACTTGTTCTCCCACCGTTTGCTATTTTTCTCGAGAGAAGCCACTAGCGAAACCTACGGCCCCGGGTCTTCTTTCTCTTTTATTTGCCTTTGCGATCTACTTTTCTCTTGCATTTATTTTCAAATCTACTAAACCAAAAATATAAAAATACCTTGCTGCAATTTTTCTTTATTTATTTTATCTGGCGTTCGATCTATCAATTTACTTCAAAACTTTATCCCATCTGCGCACCGTTCTGGCGCTGTTACCCGAAAGGGATTGACAACCCTTTAACACGTGGGGTTGCGAGTGGTTGTTATTTGTGTGCAGGGGCTGTGTACATTGTGGTATTTGGTTCTCCTACTGGTTCGATAACCTCGGTTTCATATCTAAGGGAAATACCTTCTGCCGCTGTGCTGCATCATCCCTTCCTCTTTGGGGAAATACCGACGTAGCTTCAAGCGACATCAAAAGGAATTTTCGGCGTCGTTGCTGGGGAGTTTCTTCAACATATACCAGGTTAATAATCACATATCTCATCTCCTCACAATTTATATTATTTTTCATTTGCCTCTCGTTTTCCTCTCCCCCACTTCACAAAAATTTGTCATTTTATTCGCTTCTCCTTTTCGTTCGCCGTTTTCTTCAGGATTTGTTTTTGTGTGCAATCTTGTTTGACGTTATGGATAGATCTTCCTCTATTTCTTGCACTCCCGAGAACGAGGTTCTCAACTTTAAACAAAGGGGAGGAGAAAATTTAAAAGATGCTTGGTATAGGATTTGCAATGCTCATAATAGATCTATCCTTAAGCAATCTACCATTGTTCTTCTTCATTGCTTTTATGTTGGCATCACCACTTGGTATTGATTCGTCCTTGATACGATTACCGGTGGAAATTTATTGATGTGTCCCTCTGTTGATGCTTTTAATGCTTTGGGAAATTTAGTGGGCTCACCACCTCTTATGATTAATGAAACAGCTTTGACTCTTGAGCATGTTATGGAAAGATTAGATGCTATTGAAAAGAAAATGCTCATCGAAGACCATCTGGAAGTTATAAATAAAAAGATGCATAATTTTGCCACCAAGATTGGGTCAAGAGTGGGAGAAATTTTTCAGTTGGTAAAAGAAAAGGGTACCATAATCCATGAAAGAATAGAAGAAAGCCTGTCTCAGATTGATAAATTAGAGGAAATCTTTAGTAATCTAAGCACGGCTTTTGCTTCCGCTAAAACTACCAAAAAAACTCCCATGAAAATTGGCAAAGCTACCAAGAACAAGGGTGCAACTTCTAGTAGTGGTAATAAAGAAGATCTTAAGATGATTAGTATTCACCCTGATTTTGTTGAAGTGATAAGAGATCCTTTCTGCAAGAATGAATTCTTTCAATTTATTCCTAGGAGTATTGCTATTGAAGATCTTTATGCTAAATCCTGAAGGATCCTAAGTGTTTGATTGAAGAGTTGGACAAAGATGACAAAACTTAGATCCTTGCTTTATGCCTAGCTAAGGGCGTAAAACTATAGTGCTTGTTGGGAGGCAACACAATGAATAAATTTTATTTTTGCTTTTTGCTTTCTGTTCTTGAGTGTTAGCACAATTATGCTACTGCTATGATTGTGTTTTTTGTATTTTAATTAGTGTTTGTGCTAAGTAGAACGGACAGGATCTTCTTGGGTGATAGTTGTTTGATCTTGCTGAGAAAGACAGAAACTTTGCGCTCACGAAAATAATTCTCTTTTTTTATCAGAAAGATCTTTTGCCCTGATTCTTTTTGCATAAGATTAATATACAAATTTCTCAGGCCGTCCTATTTTTTCAGAATTTTTGGAGTTCCAGAAGTTATCAAAAAAATCAGATTGCTACAGATTGTTCTGTTTTGACAGATGTTGTTTTGTTTGTGTTGTGTGCTTATTTTGATGGCTCAGTTTTTGCCATATAAAACTTGGAATACAGTAGATATAATACAAAAACAAAATATGAATTGGTTTGAAATAGTACTTATAGTAGTAGTTTGCTTTCTTACAATAACGGATCTTACGGAGGTTTTGTTGAGTTTTGTGTGATTGAAGTTTTCAAGTTTTGGGTTATCTTACGATGGATGAAGGAAGGATAGAAGAGCCTAAGCTTGGGGATGCCCCGGCATCCCAAGCTATTATCCAAAAATGGGCAACCAACTAAGCTTGGGGATGCCCCCGAGTGCATCCCCTCTTTCTTCTAATGACCATCGGTATTTTACTCGAAACTATATTTTTATTCATCACATAATATGTGTTTTGCTTGGAGCGTCTTGTATGATATGAGTATTTGCTTGTTTTATTTTGTGTTTTAAGTCATCAATCCTTGCTGGACACACCTATTTGAGAGAGCCAAAATTATGTCATGACTTGTTAGAGTTGCTCTCTATGCTTCACTTAAATTTTTATAAGCAATGGACTTGCTCTAGTGCTTCACTTATGTCTTTTTGAGAACGGTGTGCTATAGTATTTTTGAAGAAATGCTCTCTTGCTTCACTTATGATTATTTGAGAATTAGTAAAAGTTTCAAGAAATTCTCTCTTGCTTCACTTAAATTAATTTGAGTGAAAGAAAAAAATTATGCTCATGATCTTCACTTATATTTGTTTGATCTTATGAAAAGCAACACATGAAAAATAGTCCCAAAGTGATAGATATCCAAGAAGGATATAAAAAAACTTTCATGAAGATCATTGGACAAAATAAACTTGATTATTAGTAATAGTTTTGAGATATGCTGATGTGATATGTGAGTTATGTTGATGAGTAATTATGCTTTATTAAGAATATTGGTGTTAAGGTTTGTGATTCCCTATGCAAGTACGAAAGTAAATAGTCATGCAATGAAGTTATATCCTACTTGTGGTGCATTATTCGGTCTTATTTATGCTTAATGCTTGCTTATTAGATTATCCATTTCTTGGTTGGTCGCTTCTCAATCTTTTGCTAGCCTTCATTTTTCACAAAGTATGATCTCTACTTGTGCATCCAAAACCCTTAAACCAGTTTTGCCACATTAGTCCACTATATCTACCTATATGCGGTATTCTTTTGCCGTTCTAAGCAAATTTGCATGTGCCATCTCTAATTTTCAAAATAGACTTCTCTTTTGTGTGTTTGTTTCGCTCGTGGAGCGGTGAGGGGTGGCTAATATTTTCCATGCTAGCTGTGTTATTCTCACGATGAGTATTTATTCACTTGTCATTGCACGAGAGTAAGGCAAAGGTATTAGGGATGCCCCGTCCCGAAATGTAAAAAAGAATTAATTTACTTTATGTTGTCAAATAATATATTCCTTGGAAAGTGTTAGTATGGAGGGAAACCATGGATACGGATAGCCATGGAAAGTGAAAGTATGGTGGAAAAGGGAATAAGCTTTATTTTCTGTTTGGGAACCGCCTATGATATATCCAGCATGAAACTGTTGGGAACTCTAAGTCGTTTTCGTTGGTAGGATGGATACACGTCCCAAAATGTTTTTATCTCTAAGTTTTTCACTTTGAGCTCTCGCACCTCTACAAATCCCTACATCCCTCTGCGAAGGGCCTTTCTTTTACTTTATGCAACTTTTATTTTTGAATTTCAGTCTCCATCTTCTCTTACAAAAGCACCAACTAGGAGGCAATATGATCGTACTTAAGTATAGGGTGTAACTAATATTCGAGTGTGTTTCATGAATGGATCAATGGTTGAGCATGATGGGCTAGGGATAACTTATTTTAGTGTTGATATTTTGAAAGACATGGTTGCTTGTTGATATGCTTGAGTATCTAAATTATCATGTCAAAACTAGACTATTGCTTTGAACAACTAAAAGTCCAAATGTCCATGCTATAAAGAAAACAAATATGATATGACATGTTAGCCAGCATTCCACATCAAAAATTATGTTTTATCACTTACCTACTCGAGGACGAGTAGGCGTTAAGCTTGGGGATGCTGATACGTCTCCAACGTATCTATAATTTTTTTTATTGTTCCATGCTGTTATATTATCAATATTGGGTGTTTTACAATCATTTATAGTCATTTTATATAAATTTTTGGTACTAATCTTTTGACATAGTGCCAAGTGCCAGTTGCTGTTTTTTCCATGTTTTTTACATCGCAAAAAGTCAATATCGAACGGAGTCCAAATGCCCGGAAACTTTACGGAGAAATTTTATGGGCTAGAAGGAACACAACAAGCCCTGGCTGCGCCTGGGGGGTGTCCCGAGGGGGGCACAACCCACCATGGCGCGCCAGGAGGCCCAGGCGCGCCCTGGTGGGTTGTGCCCACCTCAGGTGCCCCCCGGACCACCTCTTTGCTCTATAAATACCCCAATATTTCAGAAACCCTAAGAATGTCGATGAAATATTCAGCCAGCAGTCGCAGAGTCCAGAACCACCAGATCCAATCTAGACACCATCTCGGATGGGGTTCACCACCTCCATTGGTGCCTCTCCGATGATGCGCGTGTAGTTCTTTGTAGACCTTCAGGTCCGTAGTTAGTAGCTAGATGGCTTTATCTCTCTCGCTGGATTCTCAATACAATGGTCTCTTGGAGATCCATATGATGTAACTCTTTTTGCGGTGTGTTTGTTGGGATCTGATGAACTTTGAGTTTATGATCAATTATATCTTTTTATATCCATGAAAGTTATTTGAGTTTCTTTGATCTCTTATATGCATGATTTCTTATAGCCTCGTATTTCTTCTCCGATATTTGGGTTTTGTTTGGCCAATTTGATCTATTTATCTTGCAATGGGAAGAGGTGCTTAGTAGTGGGTTCGATCTTACGGTGCTTGATCCCAGTGATAGAAAGGGAACTGACACGTATGTATCGTTGCTACTAAGGATAAAACGTTAGGGTCTATCTCTACATAGATAGATCTTGTCTACATCATGTCATCATTCTTATTGCATTACCCCGTTTCTCCATAAACTTAATACACTAGATGCGTGCTAGATAGCGGTCGATGTGTGGAGTAATAGTAGTAGATGCAGGCAGGAGTAGGTCTACTAAGAGCATATGCAGCTATTGGCCCCCCAGGAGGCGCTAAAAATTGCCGCGTGGGGGCGTACCGGTGCTAAACCGCGTGCTGGGGGCGTGATGCTCCCCAGTTGCCGCGCCCACGTTTTTTTAGAAACAAAATCCGCCCCACATTCGCTCAAACAAGGCACAAATTTAACCAATCTTCGGCGAGTTCATCAAATATTTTACAAAAGAAGAAAAAAAACACTACTAGACCCGTCGTCGCCCTCGCCGTTCCTCGCTGCCCGCCGCCCTGAAGCTCTAAATGCCGAGGAACCTATAGAACTTCATGTAGTCGCCGCCGCCGTCGTCGTCATCGTCGCCTGTTCCATGGCCGTTGTCCTTGCTGCTCCCCTGCCCAGGGTCGCCGAGGCGCGGCGGGTTGGACGGTCCGGGGGCGTCCTCGTCCTCATCGCTGTCGAGGATCACCATGCCGTTCTCGTCCTCGCGCCCACGCTGGCGGGCGGCTATCTCCTGCAGGGCTCGGTGCTGCCGGACAATCTTGTCGCGAAGGTAGTCGTCCCGCGCCCACTTTGGGGCGGCCTCGACGGAGAAGCCGGACCGAGCTATGGCCTTGTACTACGCGGGGATGCCGGACTCTACCATCGGCCTGACGAGCCGGGCAGAGGTGGGGGAGGACTCGGTGATGCGGACGCCGCAGCTGCGGGTGCGACGGCTGATCAGCCCATCCTGGGGCTCATGCTTGACGGGGAGGAGGGAGGGAGAGCCGGTCGAGCGACTGGACGAGGAGGAGGACGCCGGGTCCATGCCTCTCGGCGTCCACGAGCTTCCACACCGACGGGAGAAGGTTGTAACACCCCCAGTGTCATGCTACAGTAACCCTCCGTGATTAAACTAATCATTTTTTCAAACAGTGCTTAATCACCTTTGTTCAATATCCCATTTGAAATGCCAGTCAATTCAAATTCAAGTGAAGTTTGAAGTTGCTCAAAAGTTGCTGGAAAAATGTTCATCATTTGTCAAAAATTCTGTAACAATTATTTGTTAAGGAACACAACGTCACTTTTGTACAAAGATGAGCATTAGCAATTATAACAGCACTGATTCAGCATTTTTAAATGCTATCCTATTTATGAAAATACCAAATGAATTCTTCTGGTCTCCAAAATATTTGTGGCACTGTCTAAGATCACCAGGGAATAAAAGGGGCACTTCCCATATTTTTCCTAAGTAAGTAGCATGCCCAATATTTTCTTACCCATCTCTGTTTATTAAAAAAACAGAAAGCAAAGAATTGAAAAGAAGAAGAGAGCCCCCTGCCTCACCTGGACTTCAGCCCACCCGAGCCAGCTGGCCCAGCTAAGCCGGCCCACTCCTCCTCCCCGGTCATCCCTCTCCTCTCTGTTCACGCGACCGAGCCCCTCCCCCCAGCTCGTTCCCACCGGACCAGGCACGGCGCCCCGCGCTGCCACGTTGGCGGCGAGGGGATAAGGGCAGCCCCGACGCCTCGGGCTCCCTTCCCACTCGCCCACTCCACCCAGCTCTTCTTCTCCGCCTTCCCCTCTCCCAGGGGCGGATCTACACCCCAGGCTCCCAGGGCCCAGGCCCGGGGCGTGGCCTTTTTTCCTAGCTATTATCTATCTGTATTTTTGAATAGGCCCCGGGCTTAGCAAAGCGTACAGCTCAGGCCCAGCTACACTTGCTCCTTTCCCCCGTGCCAAACACAACCCAGCCCAGCTACATGACCTAACCACGACGCACGCACGGTACGGAAGGCGACAATCGTTTGCCTCTTGCAGTTGCGGTCAGTTCGCTGCCGGCGACTCCCACCCCACTCCCTGGACGCCCCCTTTGCCTGGTCATTCCTGCGATCCGTCCGTCGTCGTTTCGCGAGCTCTGCCCATGCCCTCTCTCCCACTCACCGACGAGGCAGGGGAGCTCCTGCTCAGCGTGTGGTACCGCTGCTCACTTGCTCCAGCCAGGCGTCGCAGCGACGGCTTTGCTCCGGCTAGCCTCTCCCGGTCTGTCTCACTGCTTGCTGCCTGCCCAAGTATTGTTGATGATAATCAGTGTATATGTATTATGAAAATTTAATTGAACTTGATTGAAAAACCATGTATCAGTGTATATGTGGGTGCATACATTCAGTCATCAGTCCTATATGTATTACTGTTTTGATCATTTGAAAGTGAATGCATTTTGATACCAATTTCATTTCATATTGTAGAAGTAGAAGCTGAAGAGATATTTTTCATCGATGCCCACAGCTGAAGGGTCTACACCTGGGGCTTCAGCTCGAGCCAATCAAGGGGGAGAGGACTGAGCGAGATGCATTTGCAAGTATTGTTGCTGATGATATTTTATACCGCTTGCAAGCCTGTAGGGATCACAAAGGGATTTTACCTTGTTCTTAGAGGTAAGTTTTGAAATTTGAACCAGTGTTAATTATTTCACTATGTTTATGCCTTTTAGATTTATTTTGTACTCCATCCGTCCGGCAGTATGTTCTTGCACATGGTTTTTTTTTTTGGAATGTTATCATGTGTTTATGTGTAGTTATATGTACCAAAGTTTTCCTATACCGCCGGGAAAAAAAATTGGGCCCGGGCTTTGCTTCAATCCTGGCTCCGCCACTGCCCTCCCCCACCAGATCCCCTTACACCCCTCCCCCAACGTCTTCGTCGCCGCCCGCCGTCGTCCACACAGCCACCGACCGCCTCTCGTCTCGCCGGTGTGTCCAGGAGCATCCTCGTCCTTTCCTACGTTGTCTACATCGACCCGTTCGAGCTCAACATCGCCACCACGTGGATCGGCCCCGTCTTCCTCGTCTTCGCCCGCTGGCCGCCGTCATCGACCACCTTCTTCAACCTCTGCCTTCGGCGATCTCCTTCGATCCGCTGCCGTTCGTCCACCCCGGCGTCCACGAGCCGTCCGCACGACCTCACGGTGAGCACCACAGCAAAAGCCCCAGTTTTCCCGTTCGATTCCTCCCCGTAGCTGACATCCCCACTTGTAGCGTTGACCCCGTCCATCCCATGCTTCGGCCGTCGCCGTTTAGTCGCAATAGATGGGAGTTCGCCCCGTCCACGCACACGCTTGACCGTCCACACACGGACGCGCTCGCGCACTCGCTCGCGCCGTGCCTACCGCAGCTCCCCTGCCTTGGTTGGCCGCGCTCGTCGCGAGCTCCTAGCCGCCCCGGCCGCGGCCGCCGGCGCGTGCTGCGTCGTCACGCACGCCCGGGTCGTGCACCGCGCGCAGCTACTGCGCTACGGCCGTGCTACTCGCCTGCTGCATTGCTGCTTGCCTCGCCGCTGCTGCTGCCCTTGCTGTTGGCGCCTGCTACTGCACTACTGCTGCTCCGGTTGCTGCTCTTCTAGTGCTGCTTACTACTGCTCTATCTTCCTGCTACTACGTTGTTGCTTGTTGCTGCTAATGACCATGGCCGCCGTGGTTCTGCCAGTGTTGGCCGTGGCACAGCCACTAGGTGTGAGAACGGCCCTGTCCAATTAGTTTAGTGTTAATCACTAGTTAGGTTACTTACTAGCCTATGGCAAGTGGACCCCATTTAGTTAAGTTAGATTTTATTTATTTTGTTTAGGTTTAGTCTATGCCATGTGGGCCATGCCTTCCTTTTTGACCAGTCAAATTGACTTGGTCAATTCGGATTAATTAAATGCAGAAATTTCATAATATTTGTTAAACTTTAAAATATCATTTTAAATTCAACCGTAAGTCAGATGAAAATGTTTTCTACATGAAAGTTGCTCAGAACGACGAGAAGAATCCGAATACGCGGTCCGTTTGTCTGCCACACGTCCCTAGCATAGCGAACATGCAACCTTTCCTCCCCGTTTCATCGGTCCGAAAATGCCAAACTTCGGGGAAACATTCCCGGATGTTATCCCCTTCGCCGGTAACGTATAGCACCGCGTTAGAACACGTCTAGCTCTGTCTGTTGTCCTGTTATACACTTGCTTGCTTTGTATTTATTGTTTCTTCCCCCTCTTCTCTTCGGTAGAACCCGAGACCGATGATGCCCCTGTGATCGACTACGTCGACGATGACCCCTCCTTGCCAGAGCAACCAGGCAAGCCCCCCCTTTGATCATCCCGGTATCGCCCATTCCATTCTCTCATGCTTGCATTAGATTTTGCTATTGTTATTGTTTGCTCCTGTTCTGATGCATAGCCTGCTTTTGTATCATGCTTATTGTTACCTTACCTGCTTATCCTAAACTGCTTATTATAGGTTGGTTAGTGATCCATCAGTGACCCCCACCTTGTCCTTGTTGCGCCTGCTTCATCATTGAAGACCCGATCAACAGGATCGAAGACCAGGCCCCGACACCGCACATCACTTTCCCCTTAGTTGCTCGACACTAATGGGTTACTATCGAGTGCCGAGGGTGAGACCTGTACATCACTTCTGATGTTAACCCTGTAGTGTAGTTATTCGGTCGTGGTCATCGAGGGTGATTCCGCCTTAACCACTTCCAATACGACTTTGTCGTGCAACCCCTCAAGTGTGAACCTCGGGGTGATTTCTCTTACGTTCACCTTGGTGATTACATCGAGTGGAATTCACCGGGGGTGATTCCTCGGGTTTTCCCCCTTGATGTTTAGACACACAGTTACTATGATTACTATGACTTTACACTGAACCCTGTTACTAAAGACGGGTCGATCCTGAGGGGTACCTGCGCGAGCATAATTGCGAGTGATGTGGAGTCGGGTTGACCTGTAAGGTGCCCGTGAGATAATTACGAGGCGTGGCCGGGCATTCTTAGCCCTTGCCGCAAGTCCTCGAGACGGGGCAACGGGGTCACATCTTTCGTGAGTCTCTGCTTGTTACCGCGCGTTCCTAATCCACTATGATTTGGATATTTGATCCGAGGGGCCTCTGGCCTGATAGCACTAACCATCACGTGGGCATAGTATGGGCGTTCTGCGTCGTATGCATCAGCCGAAGCTTAATAGACGTCAGCGAATGAGCGGCGCACGCCGGGTTGACTTGTAAGCACCTACCTTTTTTAAGGAGATAGCTAGGTCTGCTCACCGGCCGCGTACGCAACGTGTAGGAGTTCCCGGGGAGATGGCCCATGACCCCTGGGGGCATAGGTTTAGTCCGGCGTGCTTGACTTCTCTATTAAGCCGAGGTCGGGTTGCGGCGTATTGTTTGACCGAGGCCGGTCATGACCCAGGAAAGTGTGTTCGGCCGGAGTTAATCGAGCATGGTGGGTAAGTTGGTGCACCCCTGCAGGGAAGAAAACATCTATCGATAGCCTGTCCTACGGTAACGGACACTTGGAGTTGTATCCCGATCGATACAACTAGAACTGGATACTTGTGATGAGAATTGGATGGTGATGAGAATTGGATTGTGATGACAATTGGATAGTATGGCTCTGGGATTTCTTTCTCGCAGGGAGTCGAGAAAGGATCTCTGGCCGAGGTTGATAACACTACTACTACTTTACTTTATGCTACTCTACTCCCTCCTGTTTGCTGCAAGATGGTGGTTTCTAGAAGATGCTAGTCTTCGATAGGACTAGGCCTTCTCTCTATTCTGGCATTTCTGCAGCCCAGTCCACATATACAGCCTTCCTTTGATAATGTTGCATATGTAGTGTAGATCCTTACTTGCGAGTACTTTGGATGAGTACTCACGGTTGCTTTGCTCCCCCTTTCCCCCCTTCTTTCTTCTTTCTGGTTGTTGCAACCAGATGGTGGAGTCTAGGAGCCAGATGCCACCTTTGACGACTGCTGCTACCCAGAGGGTGCCTACTACCACGTGACGGACACCGACGACCAGGAGTAGTTAGGAGGCTCCCAGGCAGGAGGCCTTGCCTTTTCGATCGATGTTGTTTTTGTGCTAGCCTTCTTAAGGCAAACTTGTCTAACTTCTGTCTGTTCTCAGATATCGCTGCTTCCGCTGAATCTTGTGTATTCGAGCTTATGTATTCTAGCCCTCGAGGCCCATGGCTTGTAATATAAAGCTTGTATTATTTTATTTGTGTCTAGAGTTGTGTTGTGATATCTTCCCGTGAGTCCTTGATCTTGATCGTACACCTTTGCGTGTATGATTAGTGTACGATTGAATCGAGGGCGTCACAAGTTGGTATCAGAGCCGACTGCCTGTAGGTAGCCCCCTTTCCAACTCCTTGGCCGAAGTCGAGTCTAGTCATTGGAAAAACTTTTACTAACATGGTTGTGTGGCTTACGGGCCCACGTCGCCATTGGGTGGTATTAGGATCTTTTATTCCTCGTCTATACTCTGGGATTCTGATATCTCTTCTATTCGGGTTAAATGATTTTGCTAAATTCTAACTTTAGGTTCTCGAAATTACTCTCTCGGAGACCCCCTTCAGTCCAGATGATCGCTTGCTGCACCAGAAGATTTCGAAGATACTCTCTGATGTTTCCCCGAAACCCTTGTGCCTTCGGCGTTGCAATTCCATATCACCAATAAATCCTTACGGGTAGCTGCATACACTTGTCGTCCATACCTTGTTTTCTTTTCCAATTGTTCTTGATATTACAAGATACCCTGAAATACCTTGGATATTCCGAGAATCCTTTGTGCCTGCTACCTTGCAGCTCCTTTTCCGCATGAATACATGTATGAATAATTTCTCACACTTACCGGGGATTCGTTCATCCTCAATGGTTCATGCGTTTCACAAATGTCTTGGAAACGCTATTCAATCTTCCAAAAAATCCTCAGCAACCTATTGCTCTGGGTAGTTTTACCTGCTTGCATTATGGTTAATTTCATATGTATAGCAATATTCATTAAAATCCTTTGTCGTTGTCGTTCCGAGCCTTTGATTCAACATGTGTGAATTACTCACAGTCTTCAATTGATCTTTAGAAATTTTACTTTTGGCTCAGACGATATTTTAAATAGGAGCTGGTTCTCGGCAAATCAAACCTTAGTTGAATGTCGTTCTAATTCTATTCAACTTACCCATCATTTAATCAGAGCGTCTGGTTCTGATCCTTCACTTTGGAAATCATAATTCCTTTGTTAATTAAACTTTGAATTAGTCAGTTGTTTCTATAATCTCATCTCCTTGCATTCTTTCTTTGTCTGATTGGGTACCGACACCCACATCAGCTCTATTATGGGTCATCAGATCCTTTGTTGGACTACCATCCGACAGTGTCCTTCATATTTAATCACCTCGTGAAGTTCTTTCCGAGATACATAATGCCTTTGGTAATTGTATCCTCTCTTTTTTGTGAACCATGCTCTGCTTTCGAGCTCGTGTTGTTTACTTCTGAAGTTTGTGGAATAGGTTCCTAAGATGCCCCTCTGGGTTGAACCTATGCCTCCCATAATCCGTTTGAACTTGAGAGTTTTCACGAGTCATACTCTTCTGGTGTTTTGCCAGATAACATTTCAACACTACAATTTCATCGAAAATGAGAAGTAAATGAAATTATATGCATTGAAGAAGTGGGAGTCGACCTTGAACTTTGTGTTCATGCCCATGGACACGATGTAGATCTTATCATGAAAGCTTCTCTTAAAATTAATTATCCCCTTGGTATAAGATCATCTTATATCTAGGATTTGATCCTTTGCAACCATGGTTCTGACCATAATTGTTCCCCTTTGATTCCATTTCTCGGACAAGTTAAAGCACTTGACTTCTGTAGATAAATGCATCTTCGCAATCTCTATTTTGATGTTCCACCGAGTATTACCCTCTGGTATCTTGAGAATAACAAAGAACCGTGTTGCTTCCTACGAGTCTTCATCTGGTATTGCTTCTCATTGATTTCAGATTTCCCCGGGTTTTGAGTTGTTAGTCACTCGAGAACGCCGATAAGTGAATCGATTCCACACTTCGATTCTATAACTCCAAGTAATTTTTGTTGCTTACGAATTTAATAATCCTTCAAGTCATTCCTAGCCTGATCGGCTATATCTTTACCATGGTAACTTTTAACTGTGCTACCTGGTCCTTCTTCCCGGAGCACAATTTTCGACGACGAGCTAAGCTTATGTTGATCTTCCTCGTCATACCATTTCGCCATGAACAACAAATTTGCTTTCGAGTTTGTGTCGTACCCATGGTACCAATAACCTTTCGCTTCATCATTCCTTTGACTTGATGTCATCTCCGATCGATTACATCTTCCTGAAATCTCTCGACAATTGTGTCGCGCTCGTCAACATCCTGACCTCTTCCAGCATATCAATCGAATTCGTGGTGATAAATACCATCCTTAACCTTAGATGATTTGAGTTATCATCGACAACTCCCTTGTCTTCTTTCCAACACATGTTTGATCATGTCTTGGTTATACCTTGGACTCCTTGCTATTCCTGCAATTGTTCCTTGAGTATTTCTTGTGATCTTCAACTCCAACCCCTACCTGTAACACCATGTTAATGCTACCTCGAAGCATGACTGGGGTATTCCGAATATCAACAAGAACATTGGGAGCGCAATGCTAACTGTTCTTGATCAGTTATCCAAACACCGTTGTATGGGTAAACCTCATAAATTCCTTGCCCCTTTGTCTAAATGGTTTAATACTTGGAACCCTATCATGCTCTGCCTTTCCTTGGGAATGTTATACTCTAATACTTGGGTATAAACACCTTTTCTTTCCATTGGTCTGATTATCATAGTAATCACATTTTCCTTTCCATTGTTTTGTTTCACCTTTCTTGTAATCTAACTTGTCTGAGCAGAGATAAATCCCTGCTTAAGTAAGCACCTCGGTGTAAAACTCTGTCAGTAAGACCATGTTACTATTGTTGATGACATTCCGGTAACCACCGATGGACGAGAACTTTGCCTATTGGTTCGACTCGTCCTAACGAGCAGGAAAATGGTTCTCTTCGTCCCTCGCCCTTGGTACCGACGTTGTTGCCAACATAACTGGTAGTCTATGCTCTGACGTGTCTTGCTATCAACGCCCTTCTTACTTTCAACCCACATGGTGGGCCCATAACCCATAGTTCCACAGGATCGGAACCTGACTCTCCTGTACATCCCTGTTTTCAAAAAGTTGTTCCTCGCACTTGGCTTCGTATGTAAACCATGAGCCACATTCCTAGTGATCTATTCTGGTATCAGACGCACTACTTATTCCCATTGCTCTGAACCCCTTTCACCCCTTGTTTCAGGCAACAAACGATTGTCTACCAGGTTGAAGCTTCTTATTGCACCTTACCTTGCTCTCGATGACTTTCTTGAATTTTAACTCGAGAGATGCATTTATGCCACGTTCACTTACATAGTCCCCTCGTACCTATCTTGTGTTGAGCTCCGCCCTTCCCGAGTCTTTCCCCTTACTCCACCTCTTAAATCTCGGGACGAGATTTCTTGTAGTGGAGGAGATTTGTAACACCCCCAGTGTCATACTACAGTAACCCTCTGTGATTAAACTAATCATTTTTCCAAACAGTGCTTAATCACCTTTGTTCAATATCCCATTTGAAATTCCAGTCAATTCAAATTCAAGTGAAGTTTGAAGTTGCTCAAAAGTTGCTGGAAAAATGTTCATCATTTGTCAAAAATTCTGTAACAATTATTTGTTAAGGAATACAACGTCACTTTTGTGCAAAGATGAGCATTAGCAATTATAACAGCACCGATTCAGCATTTTTAAATGCTATCCTATTTATGAAAATACCAAATGAATTCTTCTGGTCTCCAAAATATTTGTGGCACTGTCTAAGATCACCAGGGAAAAAAAGGGGCACTTCCCATATTTTTCCTAAGTAAATAGCATGCCCAATATTTTCTTACCCATCTCTGTTTATTAAAAAAACAGAAAGCAAAGAAAGGAAAAGAAGAAGAGAGCCCCCTGCCTCACCTGGACTTCAGCCCACCCGAGCCAGCTGGCCCAGCTAGGCCGGCCCACTCCTCCTCCCCGGTCATCCCTCTCCTCTCTGTTCACGCGACCGAGCCCCTCCCCCCAGCTCGTTCCCACCGGACCAGGCGCGGCGCCCCGCGCTGCCACGTCGGCGGCGAGGGGATAAGGGCAGTCCCTACGCCTCGGGCTCCCTTGCCACTCGCCCACTCCACCCAGCTCTTTCTCTCCGCCTTCCCCTCTCCCCACCAGATCCCCTTACACCCCTCCCCCAACGTCTTCGTTGCCGCCCGCCGTCGTCCACACAGCCACTGACCGCCTCTCGTCTCGCCGGTGTGTCCAGGAGCATCCTCGTCCTTGCCTACGTTGTCTACATCGACCCGTTCGAGCTCAACATCGCCACCACTTGGATCGGCCCCGTCTTCCTCGTGTTCGCCCGCTGGCCGCCGTCATCGACCACCTTCTTTAACCTCTGCCGTCGGCGATCTCCTTCGATCCGCTGCCATTCGTCCACCCCGGCGTCCACGAGCCGTCCGCACGACCTCACGGTGAGCACCACAGCAAAAGCCCCATGTTTCCCGGTCGATTCCTCCCCGTAGCTGCCATCCCCACTTGTAGCGTTGACCCCGTCCAACCCATGCTCCGGCCGTTGCCGTTTAGTCGCAATAGATGGGAGTTCGCCCCGTCCACGCACACGCTTGACCGTCCACACACGGACGCGCTCGCGCACTGTCTCGCGCCGTGCCTACCGCCGCTCCCCTGCCTCGGTTGGCCGCGCTCGTCGCGAGCTCCTAGCCGCCCCGGCCGCGCGTGCTGCATCGTCACGCACGCCTGGGTCGTGCCCCGCGCGCAGCTGCTGCGCTACGGCCGTGCTACTCGCCTGCTGCATTGCTGCTTGCCTCGCCGCTGCTGCTGCCCTTGCTGTTGGCGCCTGCTACTGCACTACTGCTGCTCCGGTTGCTGCTCTTCTAGTGCTGCTTACTACTGCTCTATCTTCCTGCTACTACGTTGTTGCTTGTTGCTGCTAATGACCATGGCCGCCGTGGTTCTGCCCCATGAGTGTTGGCCGTGGCACAGCCACTAGATGTGAGAACGGCCTTGTCCAATTAGTTTAGTGTTAATCACTAGTTAGGTTAGTTACTAGCCTATGGCAAGTGGACCCCATTTAGTTAAGTTAGATTTTATTTATTTTGTTTAGGTTTAGTCTATGCCATGTGGGCCATGCCTTCCTTTTTGACCAGTCAAATTGACTTGGTCAATTCGGATTAATTAAATGCAGAAATTTCAGAATATTTGTTAAACTTTGAAATATCATTTTAAATTCAACCGTAAGTCAGATGAAAATGTTTTCTACATGAAAGTTGCTCAGAACGACGAGAAGAATCCGAATACGCGGTCCGTTTGTCTGCCACACGTCCCTAGCATAGCGAACATGCAACCTTTCCTCCCCGTTTCATCGGTCCGAAAATGCCAAACTTCGGGGAAACATTCCCGGATGTTATCCCCTTCGCCGGTAACGTATAGCACCGCGTTAGAACAGGTCTAGCTTTGTCTGTTGTCCTGTTATACACTTGCTTGCTTTGTATTTACTGTTTCTTCCCCCTCTTCTCTTCGGTAGACCCCGAGACCGATGATGCCCCTGTGATCGACTACGTCGACGATGATCCCTCCTTGCCAGAGCAACCAGGCAAGCCCCCCCTTTGATCATCCGGATATCGCCCATTCCATTCTCTCATGCTTGCATTAGATTTTGCTATTGTTATTGTTTGCTCCTATTCTGATGCATAGCCTGCTTTTGTATCATGCTTATTGTTACCTTACCTGCTTATCCTAAACTGCTTATTATAGGTTGGTTAGTGATCCATCAGTGACCCCCACCTTGTCCTTGTTGCCCCTGCTTCATCATTGAAGAACCGATCAACGGGATCGAAGACCAGGCCCCGGCACCGCACATCACTTTCCCCTTAGTTGCTCGACACTGCTGGGTTACTATCGAGTGCCGAGGGTGAGACCTCTACATCACTTCTGATGTTAACCCTGTAGTGTAGTTATTCGGTCATGGTCATCGAGGGTGATTCCGCCTTAACCACTTCCGATACGACTTTGTCGTGCAACCCCTCAAGTGTGAACCTCGGGGGTGATTTCTCTTACGTTCACCTTGATGATTACATCGAGTGGAATTCACCGGGGGTGATTCCTCGGGTTTTTCCCCTTGATGTTTAGACACACAGTTACTATGATTACTATGACTTTACACTGAACCCTGTTACTAAAGACGGGTTGACCCTCAGGGGTACCCGCGCGAGCATAATTGCGAGTGATGTGGAGTCGAGTTGACCTGGAAGGTGCCCGTGAGATAATTACGAGGCGTGGCCGGGCATTCTTAGCCCTTGCCGCAAGTCCTCGAGTCGCGGCAACGAGATCACATCTTTCGTGAGTCTCTGCTTGTTACCGCGCGATCCTAATCCACTACGTATGCATCAGCCGAAGCTTAATAGACGTCAGCGACTGAGCGGCGCGCGCTGGGTTGGACTGGTAAGCACCTACCTTTTTTAAGGAGGTAGCTAGGTCAGCTCACCGGCCGCGTACGCAATGTGCAGGAGTTCCCGGGGAGATGGCCCATGACCCCTGGGGGCATAGGTTTAGTCCGACGTGCTTGAACTCTCTATTAAGCCTAGGTCGGGTTGCCGCGTATTGTTTGACCGAGGCCGGGCATGACCCAGGAAAGTGTGTCCGGCCGGATTTAATCGAGCGTGGTGGGTAAGTTGGTGCACCCTTGCTGGGAAGAAAACATCTATCGATAGCCTGTCCTACGGTAACGGACACTCGGAGTAGTATCCCGATCGATATAACTAGAACTGGATACTTGTGATGAGAATTGGATGGTGATGAGAATTGGATTGTGATGACAATTGGATAGTATGGCTCTGGGATTTCTTTCTCGCAGGGAGTCGAGAAAGGATCTCTGGCCGAGGTTGATAACACTACTACTACTTTACTTTATGCTACTCTACTCCCTCCTGTTTGCTACAAGATGGTGGTTTTCAGAAGATGCTAGTCTTAGATAGGACTAGGCCTTCTCTCTATTCTGGCATTTCTGCAGCCCAGTCCACATATACAGCCTTCCTTTGATAATGTTGCATATGTAGTGTAGATCCTTGCTTGCAAGTACTTTGGATAAGTACTCACGGTTGCTTTGCTCCCCCTTTCCCCCCTTCTTTCTTCTTTCTGGTTGTTGCAACCAGATGGTGGATTCCAGGAGCCAGATGACACCTTTGACGACTGCTGCTACCCAGAGGGTGCCTACTACCACGTGACGGATGCCGACGACCAGGAGTAGTTAGGAGGTTCCCAGGCAGGAGGCCTTGCCTTTTCGATCGATGTTGTTTTTGTGCTAGCCTTCTTAAGCCAAACTTGTCTAACTTATGTCTGTTTTCAGATATAGTTGCTTCTGCTGACTCTTGTGTATTCGAGTTTATGTATTCGAGCCCTCGAGGCCCATGGCTTGTAATATAAAGCTTGTATTATTTTATTTGTGTCTAGAGTTGTGTTGTGATATCTTCCCGTGAGTCCTTGATCTTGATCGTACACCTTTGCGTGTATGATTAGTGTACGATTGAATCGAGGGCGTCACAAAGGTGGGGGGAGCGGGGCACTCCAGGCTCAGCGTGTTGCCGCCCTCGATGTACTCGAGGACGACCTCCAGCATGCGGCCGGGCACGCCCCACCATTTGCGGCACCCGTCGGCGTTGAGCCTCCCGGAAGGGACGATGTCGTTGGTACCTCGAGCTGCTCGGCGTGGCGACGATGGAAGTACGGCTCCCACAGCAAGCTATCGGGGGTGTACCTCGGTCCTTCTCTCGCCGCCTGCGGCAGAGAGGCACGGATACGGGTGCTACCTCCTGAGCATGCGTTGGTTTTCCCTTGAAGAGGAAAGGGTGATGCAGCAAAGTAGCGTAAGTATTTCCCTCAGTTTTTGAGAACCAAGGTATCAATCCAGTAGGAGACTACACACAAGTCCCTTGTACCTGCACAAATAAATAAGAACTTTGCAACAAACGCAATAAAGGGGTTTTCAACCTTCACGGCCACTTGCAAAATTGAGATCTGATAGAGATAATAAGATAATTATTTTTGGTATTTTTATGATATAGATTGGAAAGTAAAGATTACAAAATAAACGACAACAGAAATTGGCAAGTTGACAGGAAAGTAATATGATGGAAGATAGACCCGGGGGCCATAGGTTTCACTAGTGGCTTCTCTCAAGATAGCATAACTTACGGTGGGTGAACGAATTACTGTCGAGCAATTGATAGAAAAGCGCACAATTATGAGAATATCTAGGCATGATCATGTATATATGCATCACGTCCGTGACAAGTAGACCGAAACGATTCTGCATCTACTAGTATTACTCCACACATGGACCTCTATCCAGCATGCCTCTAGAGTATTAACTTCATAAGAACAGAGTAACACATTAGGCAAGATGACATGATGTAGAGGGATAAAGTCAAGCACTATGATATAAACCCCATCTTTTTATCCTCGATGGCAACAATACAATATGTGCCTTGCTGCCCCTGCTGTCACTGGGAAAGGACACCGCAAGATTGAACCCAAAGCTAAGCACTTCTCCCATTGCAAGAAAGATCAATCTAGTAGGCCAAACCAAACTGATAATTCAAAGAGACTTGCAAAGATAATTAAATCATGCATAAATGAGTTCAGAGAAGAATCAAATATTGTTCATAGATAATCTTGATCATAAACCCACAATTCATCAGATCTCGACAAACACACCGCAAAAAGAATTACATCGAATAGATCTCCAAGAGAATCGAGGAGAACTTTGTATTGAGATCCAAAGAGAGAGAAGAAGCCATCTAGCTAATAACTATGGACCCGAAGGTCTGTGGTAAACTACTCACACATCATCGGAGAGGCTATGGTGTTGATGTACAAGCCCTCCATGATTGATTCCCCCTCCAGCGGAGCGCCAAAAAAGGCCCCAAGATGGGATCTCACGGGTACAAAAGGTTGCGGCGGTGGAAATAGGGTTTCATGGTGTTGTCGAATGTTTTCAGGGTATATGAGTGTATATAGGCGAAAGAAGTAGGTTGGTGGATCCACAAGGGGCCCACGAGGGTAGAGGGCACGCCTACCCCCCTAGGCGTGCCTTCCTACGTCGTGGCCGCCTCGTTGCTTCCTTGGCGTCCACTCCAAGTCTCCTGGATTGCGTTTATTCCAAAAATAACTCTCCTGAAGGTTTCATTCCGTTTGGACTCCGTTTGATATTCCTTTTCTGCGAAACACTGAAATAGGCAAAAAAAACAGCAATTCGCACTGGGCCTTTGGTTAATAGTTTAGTCCCAAAAATAATATAAAGTGCATATTAATGCCCATTAATCATCCAAAACAGATAATATAATAGCATGGAACAATCAAAATTATAGATATGTTGGAGACGTATCAACGGGCGATCTCCGCACGACGCGCCGCCCTGGTGGGCGGCGGTGGCACCGGGACGCCGCGAACGCTTATCCTCCATGCCCCAGGCACCCGCATGTCCGCCGGGACTGGGTACTCGGCCTCATAGAGAAGTCGGGCTTCGTCCTCGTGAAGGTGGCGGCGGCTGAAGCCGTTCGCCGCAGCGCCATTGCTTGGGTAGCGCTCGGCCACTGGGTGAACTAGAAACGGCAAGAAGAGAGGGAGGAACGGGGGCGTCGGCGGTGGAGAGCGAGGTCTGTGCGTGGCTCACCTGTGCGGGAGGGGTGACTTATATAGGCGGCGCCCGCGTAGTCTTCGTGTGTACGCGTGGCTGGCGTGGTTCGCGCGTCGCCCCGTCTTCACTGCGTCGCCTGTGAGGCATCAATGGAGGCTGACCGGCGCGGCAGCGCGCGACAACTTTGGCATTGCTTCCCCCGCGGGAACCAAGGCGATGAGACAACGGAGCGACGAGAAGAGCCGAGTTGTTGCCAAGGAGGGCTCGCCGATTTTCACGCCAAAAATGATTCGGCCGGAGCCCCCAAGCGCCCCCCAGCGCGCCGGGTTCGGCCTGGGTCCGCGGGCACCAATTTCGGCCCAAGCCGGCGAAAAAAGGGCCTTCGGGGGCGCGACTGGGCTGATTTTTCGGCGCCGGCGGCCAAAAATTCGCCTGGGGGCCTTCTTGGGGGCGCAACTGGAGATGCTCTAATCTTGGACGTGATGCGTATATAATGACCATTGCCTGGATATCGTCATGATTATTTGAAGTTCTATCAATTGCCCAGCAATAATTTGTTCTCCCACCGCTTGCTATTTTTCTCGAGAGAAGCCACTAGTGAAACCTACGGCCCCCGGGTCTTCTTTCTCTTTTATTTGCCTTTGGGATCTACTTTCACTACAAAAAAAGACACATCCGTGACATTTTGGGCCAAACGAAAAAAATATTTGTCATACATATGACACTTCTATGACGATAATTGTGACAAAACCCGGTATCATCATAGATGTGGTGGGCTTCTACTTCTATGACAAAAAATCATGACAGAAAATGGGCTTTTCGTCCTGGGCGGGCCGAAGACGCAGCTGCATGACATTCTTTGGGCCGTCCATGACGAAAAAACCGTGGTAGAAGCGAGGGGGAGGAAAATTTCGGGGAGTTGCCGGTTATGGTGGGAAGTCGGGGGCCGGGCGATATGCGTTTCTCTTGTATAGGTACGCGCGTGTGTGCGAGGCGTTGGCTCTAACTGAACCCGAGCGAGGCGTTGGGCTCTAACTGAACCCGAGCGATTGCACTGCAGGCTACGCGTTACTGAACCCGAGCGATCGATCAATGGCTGTTAACTGAACCCGATCGAGCGATTCCTTCGCTACTGCTGCTAACTGAAGCCGATTGATTGGATGAACAGTGACCGTTGCGGGGGCTGTTTGGATGAACAGTGAGCGGTGGTGTTGCCTCTGGATGAACATGACCCCATGGTGTGGAGGGCTGGATGAACAGTAGACGGTGGAGGGGTGGCCGTGGAGGAGTGGTTGAACAAGACCCCGTGGTGTGGAGGGCTGGATGAACAGTAGACGGTGGAGAGGTAGTTGAACAGTAGCCTGTGGAGTAGCGCGCGGTGGAGGCTGGATGAACAGGAGCTCGTGGAGGCTGGAGGAGGTCGACGGTAGCCCGTGGAGGCTGGAGGAGGTTGACGGTGGAGATGAACAGTATCCCGTGGAGTCCCGTTTTGCGGTACGCCACACCCCTCCCGATGAACAGGACCCCCGTTTCGACCGTAGCGCTCCAACACAAGTCCGTTTTGTCCGTTTTGCGGTACGCCACACCCCTCCCGATCAACAGGACCCCCGTTTCGACCGTAGGAGGTCCGTTTCGTCCGTTTTGCGGTACACCACACCCCTCACGATCAACAGGACACCCGTTTCGACCGTAGGAAGTCCGTTTCATTCCTCCGTTTTGCGGTACGCCACACCCCTCTCGATCAACAGGACCCCGTTCTGAACGTATGAGGTCCGTTTCCTCTGTTGTTCGGTACGCTAGGCCTCATTTCCATCGCCTGTTTCGTCCAAGCCCTCCCGATGAACACGACCACGCATTCTGTTCTGACCCAGCCGGTTGGCTCCCACGCGTTCCGTTGCCTCCCGATGAACACGACGCATTCCGTTGCCTCCCCATGAACACGATGCATTCTGTTGCCTCCCCATGAACACGACGACGATGTTGTTTTTCCGTTCTGACCCAGCCATGTACACGAGCCCCGGCCGTACATATGCGCGAGTAGGCGTTCGAGACCCCGCCCGTATGTACACATACATGGCCGTATTTTCTTTCTTGCACCCTGGCCGCTGTACATACGTGTACATGCTACGTGTGTGCCTCTACTACGACACGTGCGTGCCTCTACTACGACACGTTCGCGACCAGGATGACAACGCTGCGTACGCTTCGACCAGGTGGGTCCCGACTGTCAGGCACTTCCTTGCCTGCGAAGATGTAGCTGGTGGGTCCCAGCAGTCATGGGGGCGAATCGTTTTGTTTTTTTTTTGCCCGGACGCACTTCCTTGCGTGCGAAGATGTAGCTGGTGGGTCCCAGCAGTCAGGGGGGCAAATAGTTTTTTTTGCCCAGACGCACTTCCTTGCGTGTGAAGATGAAGCTGGTGAGTCCCAGTAGTCAGGGGGAAACGTTTTTTCCGCGAAATACAGTGGCCCATCCGATGGGTCCCAGCTGTCAGGTGGAGGAATCATTATTTTCCGTGTAATAAGGAGGCACTTCCTTGCTGCGACCGTGGACCCAGCTGTCAGCCTCTCCTCGTACAGTCCACGTCTGATGGAAGTCGTTCCTTGACCACGTTGACCAGGCCGTGCCAAGAGCACCACGGCGGTGGACGACGGCGAGGCCGAGGAAGGGGACGACGCGAAGCCGGGAAAGAAGTGGCAGTGGAAGCCCGCGCGGAGAGGAGTACGAGGGTTCACTGGTTCGGCTGCGGTGTGAGGTTGTCGTCGCCGCAGGGCCTGGCCAGCGGTGGGAATAGTAGGGGCAGTGAGGCCTCCGCAGCAGCACAGCCGACCACGGGAGGCAGGAGCATGCAGCACGACCGACGCTGCTTTGGGCGGCTGGAGCAAGAAGACCAGAGGTTGAAGAAGCACTATGGCCGTTGGATGGACATCGTACGGTCACTGGAGCTAGAATCGTTCATATTGACTAAGTTGACAAAGCCCTCCGTCCCCGTCAACTTAGTTGGCCCACAAGTCATCCTCCCACTATGGTGGGTCCCAGCTAGCAGGGCGGGTATTCATTTTTTTTGTGCGTAATAAGGAGGCACTTCCTTGCATGTGACGATATAGCTGGTGGGTCCGACATGTCGGCGGGGGGAACGTTTTTTTCGCGAAATACAGAGGCCTTTCGGTGGGTCCCAGCTGTCAGGTGGAGGAATCATTATTTTGCGCGTACAGTCCACGGCCGATGGATGTCGTTCGTTGACCACGTTAACCAGCCCACGCTGAGAGCACCATGGCGGTGGACGATGGCGAGGCCTAGGAAGGGAATGACACGGAGCCGGGGAAGACTCGGCAATGGTTGCCCACGCGGTGGGGAGTACGAGGGTTTACTGGTCTGGCTTCCGTCGCCGGAAAATAACAGGAGGTGTGGGTGAGTGGAGGAATGGCCTGGCCAGCAATGAAGTAGGGTGGGGCGGTGCGGCCGGTGCGGCAGCACAGCCGGCCACGGGAGGCGGGAGCAGGTAGTCCCACCAGAGCTGGTTTGGGTGGCTGGAGCAAGAAGATCAGATATTGAAGAAGCAGCACGGCAGTTGGATTAACATCCAACGGTCATTGCTGCTAGAATCGTTTGTGGACTAAGTTGACAAAGCCAAAGTACACGTCAACCTAGTAGACCCACAAGTCAGCCTCCAAATCTGTCCCAAACAGCATACAGCCCGAAATTTCTAGCCAGATTCAAATTAATTTTAAATCTAAATATACCTTAATTTAAATTCAATGAAATTTTACCCGCACAAAAACAATGAAATTTAAAATATCAAAATCCGAAAGAAAATAGTATTTGGGAACTAATTGCCTGTTTGCTGTATTTTTTATCATTTTACAGCCCATTTATTATTACTTATAGCCCATTTCTTATTACTTATAGACCATTTCTTATTACTTACAGCCCATTTTCTGGGCAAAATGCATCCCTCCTCGTCTTGAAAGATTTCTGGCCCAGCAGGGCGTAGAAAAGCAAGTAGGCATATGTTGGTTATTCTGCAAAAAACAAAATAGCTGGCTAGCCATTTTTCAGAAAGGAAAAAAACAAACTGGGCTGGTCATGTGCTAAACATATGAAATAAAAGCCTGGGCTAGACGGGCCACGGGTCCCGCACAACCTAGTTGATACCCTTTTTCGTCCTGAAAAAACAAAATTACTCCACGCGCTGCTGGGTCCCTACTGTCATCCTCACCATGTACAGTCATCTCCTTATTCCTCTCGGTTGTTGACCATGTTGACAACACCGGAGGGCGGCGCCGCGGTGAGCGAACCAAGGCGGAGGACGATGGTGAGGCCTCGGACGGGAACGAACAGGAGCCGAGGAAGATCACAACCAGCCGTGGGAGGTGGGAGCAGGCGGTCCCGCCGGCGCTGGTTTGGCTTTGGCGGCTCGAGGAAGAAGAGGCTGAAGAAACGCGACATACGTTGAATGTCAATCCAACGGTCAAGGTTGGCACAATCGTTTTTTGACTAAGCGGACACCAAGCAGCATACTTTTTTATATATAGGAAGAAAACTGCGAGGAAAATGTGTTCGTCTGCCGTCCTCCTCACAGGGAATGTTCGCCACATAAGTGACTAGCACCCTTGGTTTTCAACCGAGAGGTCTTGGGTTAGAGTCCGAGGAACTCTCAATTTTGTCCTCCTTCCTTCCTCCCAAAAAAGGGAAAGAAAATCAAAGACTTGGGAAGGCGTACAGAACAAGCTAGTGTACCAGTAAAGAGACGTTGCCGAGTTTTAGAAAAAAGACTTGGGAAGACGTGCTCCTGTACCTGGTTCGAATCCAAACCTAGACTATGACTATATATGGTGCTATGCTACTCTGCAAGTAATGAAACTGACATATCCAACGTTCGCTTCTCCTCTTCTCTACTTACTCTACCTAGCATCAGAAGCTCTGGCCGCAGCAACCATGTCCGCTGGCTACTCGTCCACCTGCTCTTCAGCAGGCAACAACCGGATATTTGCAAAGTCGCCACCCTTACCATCGCCTGTGGGTCTCATCACACCCCCGCCGGCACGCACACCGCAGCCGATTGCTCATCGCAACCTGTTGCCGTTGGTGTGGTGCCACTGCTGCAAATCACGCAGAGTCATCCATCGCGTCTCAACCACAATCCGCAACCCTGGCCGAGTCTTCTACAAATACCCGAATCATGGGGTAATAATATGTTTAAGTGTTGTTCTGCTGCTTTCAGTTGCTGATTTTTTTAATAGTTTGGTTGATGATCTTCCAATTTGATTCGTGTAGAAAAGGGAAGATTCGTGTGATTTGTATTTCTGGGAAGTTGCTGATGTGGGGGAATGCAACTACGCTGATTATTTGGTTAGCCGAGGAATCCCAATACCAGCAGGTTGGGGTTTTGGACAAGTAACTGAAGGAACGACAGAAGAGGAAGATGCAGAGAAGAAGGTTAAAGATGCATTTCCTCTGATCATGGCCAAGCAACAGCTGCTGAACGGCCTTGACAGCAATGAGGAGATGAAAGAGCTTGTGAAGATAATGGGCAAAATCGATGTGCTCTGTAGGATGATTGTCTCTTTATTTGCAGTGTATGTAGCACCCGTGATGTATTCAGTGGCTACGACATGAGCACTTTGCTGAAACTAGTAATGGATGAAACCTGTGTAGCAGGCTGGGCGTAGTGTTGTGAACATCTAATGATTTCTATTAACGGAAATCAGGGGGTATCCCCTTTTTCTCATATAAATAAATAAATAGCAGAGGCCCTGTCGGGTCAGCTTTGTTCTCATTCGAAGACGTCGAGCAAATTGCAGTCCAACAGCAAACTATGTCATCAAATTCAAGTTTCACAGCCAACTATGAGTACAACTAAACAACAATGTCATCATGTTTTCGTTGTCATACAATCACCAAACACAAATCAGCATACATAACAAGTGATGTTCTCACAGCAAAATACTAAACAACATGTTCATCAGGTTTCAGTTGTCATAGCAAACACAATTTCACATAGTAGATAAAAAACGTCTTCTCACAGGCAAATACGACAAAAGCAATGTAATCATCATCCACAGCAGCAGCGCCAACATCTTCGCCATGTGTATCAGTCTGAATTGTAATTCCCCATGGTGTCATCTTCTTCTTCGTCCTGAACATCCTCGAACGTTGGCTTCTTCTTGATCAACTCTTGTATGTCCACAGCACGACAGGCAATCTTTTCGCCAGCATCATTGATGTGATGGTTCTCAAAGATATTAGGAACATTTGTGTTATCTTGTACATCAGGAGCAGTGTAAGCATCACCTTGTTGTGCAACTTCATTAAACGAATTCCTCTGCTCAAACCTTTGCAATACTCTCCAGTCATCACTACGTGCAAATGTGTCTTCCAAGAAAAATATCTGTGTTGCTTGATTTGCCAAAATAAAAGGCTCGTTGGTCTTGTACGCCGCCTTGACATTGATGGATTTGAAATAATCATCAGCTCTGGGTTTTCCAATCCTGGAAAACAGGTTATATCAACGACAACACAATAGAACCACACACCAATGATCCTCGAAACTGGAGATACACTTCAACTGAACAATGTCTGTTATGTTAGCATACATTTCAGTTGTCTCTTTGTCATACGTATCCGTGCTCATGATGGCACTGTTTTGTGTCTTCCTGCCTTCGTCTCGTGCAAGGGTGTTGTAGCGCACATCTCCAACAACGCAAGATTCATAATGTCTTACCCGAGTATCAGGACCCATTGCTAGTGAGTAAAGGGCATCATCAACTGCCTGCCCATCCTCCCGCATCTTCTTAACCTATGGTTAGAAAATAGACAAGCTGATCATCTTATGTACTCAATATATTAAAAAAACTTACAGTGCACTTCAAAAGCTTACATGGTTCTTGAACCATTTCGCAAATCCTGCCATAACCAGTTTGTCAATGTTTCTTGGATTTTGTGGCAGTAACTCCTCTTTGTAGATGCTGCACAACATAGTGATCACGTCAAACATCTAAATATATAAGAATGTGCTGCAAGTTTAGTAGATTACGATGTATAAGCTGCAGTACTGCACTTACTTGATATAAGGTAGCATCTTAGGATTGTTATCAACACATAGCAAACCATTTTGTCCAAATCTTTAGGTTTGTCCTCTTGTCGACTCTTCCCTGTAACTCGAACAGAATAATCGGAAACATTGAGCCCGGGATTGTCTTCACCCACCTCTTTGCTAAGCTGATCAGCTGTTTCAATGTATTTTGAGTAGAATGTCAACGCTTCTGTAGCAATGTAGGCCTCTGCAATGGAACCCTCGGGTCTAGCTCTGTTCCTAACATAGCCCTTGAAAGTGCCTAGCCGCCTTTCAATAGGGTACATCCAGCCATACTGTACTGGACCTCTAAGTAGTGCCTCATCAGGTATAGATGAACAACCAAAGAAGGCTGGAGGATATATCTTCTCAAGGTCGCATAGGATAGTTGGTATCTTGTCTCTAAGACGCTCCAAAGCATCTATCCTGATATTTCTACTGCAGAGTTCCCTGAAGAGTTGTCCCAACTCTACAACTGCTCTGTATAAGTCAGGGTGGCCCAATCCTCTAAGGATAACAGGTAAAACCCTTTGAAGTAGGACGTGGCAGTCATGAGTTTTCAACCCTTGTACCTTGTTTCCATCTGCACTGACTCTCCTTTCAGGGTTGGAAGCAAATCCATGTGGGAATCTCACACGTGACAGGACCTCGCAGAATTCTTTTCTTTTTACCTTGTCCAAGACGTACACAGCTGGTGCCATATCCCGTGGTTTACCTTCATCTTGCACCTGCAAATCCTTTCGGATACCCAGGTGTGTCAAATCAATCCTAGATTTTAAGGTATATTTCATCTTGCCTTCAATGTTAATAAGTGTGCCGATAATGCTTTCACATATATCTTTCTCGATGTGCATCACATCAAGATTATGCCGTAGATCCAAATCTTTCCAATACTCCAAGTCCCACAAAGTGGACCTGCGGGTAAACAATAATATCTCTTCTACCATGCCACGCTTTCTTTTCCCGCTACCATTACCAGGATGGTTTCCTGGTGTAATATGCCTGACCTTCTCTAATTCCACTTGCAACTCATCGGCGGTGAGCCTCTTTGGCGCATCACGGTTTTCATGCTTTGCATTGAACACATGTCTTCGGTATTTTCTAGGATGCGGCTTGTCCTTGGCAAGGAAACGGCAGTGTCCAATGTAACAGATCTTGCTAAGTATTGCATATGACAGCGGATTCCTGTCACAGCGAACACATGCATTGTAACCATGTGTCGTTCGCCCTGACATAGTGCCCAAAGCCAGATAATCATGGATGCACCAAATTACAACAGCACGCAGAAAGAAATCAGCTGGTGGGCTGCTATATAGGTCTCAGGTGAGAACACCCTTCCATAGTTGTTGAAGTTCCTTCACAAGAGGCTCCATGAACAAATCAAAATCCTTTCCAGGACTTTTTGGACCTGGGATGAGCAAGGCCATCATGTAGTTTGATTCTTTGGTGCAGACATTTGGAGGCATGTTGTAAGGGATAACAAGCACTGGCCACATGCTATATGTGGCGCTCTGGTGGCCAAATGGGTTAAATCCATCTGAAGATAAGCCAAGTCTAATGTTTCTCGGGTCATCAGCAAACTCTTTGTGTTTATCATTGAAGCTTTTCCACTCACTACCATGAGATGGATGGCTCATTACATTCTGATCTCTGTACTCCTGGTTTCTAGAATGCCACAGTACGTCCTCTCTTATTTCAGCATCATGAAACAACCTCTGCAATCTTGGTGTAATTGGAAAATGTCTCAGAACATTATGAGGAACCCTCTTCACATCATCTCCATCTTTCCATCTTGATGATTTGCATTTCGGGCATTCACTTAAGTTGGCATAATCCTTCCGGAACAGAACACAATTATTCTTACAAACATGGATCATATCATATCCAATTCCAACTGCACGAAGGAAATTCTTCATTTTACTGTAGGTGTTTGGCAGCTCAGACGCATCTGGGAAAGATTTGCGAAAAGCAGCCAACATCGCATTGAATGATTTGTTGGTCATCAACTCAGATGTCTTCACCTGAAGAAAGGTGACCATAGCTGAGAATACTGACAGCTTATTTCCTGGGGTGACAGCAACGTTGCATTGTTCCAACATGCGGGCCCACCGTTTTTCTTCTGCAGGTGAAAGTTCACGGAATGCACGAGCATTTCGTAGCATTGTTTCAATGTTGGTCAAACTCACTGGCTCCGCCACCACCATCTCCTCCTCCTCTTCCACCTGAGCATCAGGCAGATCAAGATGGTGATCTGCTGCTTCCACATAGTCAATAACATTGACGTTCACAGCTTCACCATGATGAACCCACCTAGTATATGTGACCGACATCCCATACAAGTGTAGATGATTTTGCACAGCTGACTGGGGTCTTGTAACTGAATTCATACAACTGCTACACGGGCGGAGCACATCTGATTTTGGACCACCGTACTCAGCTCTAATAAAGTTCATGAAGTTTTCAACCCCCTCGACATATGCAGCGGAGAATCTTGGAGCAGAAGTTATCCAAGTCATGTCCATCTGTTAGACATACAAATTAGTTCTTCTACTAGATATTCCAGGAAAAACATATATGCTTTTTTATGAAGTCCAGAAAAAATGCCTAGGTCGATGTCTAAAGCTATGGCAAGATATTTGGACGAGCAAATCTAAGTAACGAAATATATGTAAAGCTAATTCAGCAAACAGATTTGGGTGCTAAATTATGGCAGGCTGTTTTAGCAGTCAATGAGGCCGAGCACACAGCCATCAAACTATCGAAGGCCATCGCAGCAACATAGATCAAGTACAAAACGGTGTAGAGCTATTTCACCTAACAGATTGGCTACTAGACCATGGCAATCTACGTCACAATAAATATATGGCAGGATATTTTAGCAACTAATCGGCCTTGGCATGCCATCTCAGCTAAGCAGATTGAGTGCAGAACAGGGCAAGGAAGCTTCTTAAGCAGAGCATATTGACAGTAAACTACTTCGGCAAACAGTGAGATTAACAGCGTTTATCAGCTAACATTCAGCGCTACACCGACATGAACGGGGCCTCAGTCTAGAATGCACGTACCGTGGGAGAAGCTGGCCGCCATGCGTCTCCACACAAACGTCGCCAGCGGTGGCGGCGCTGACCGCCGTGCGCCTCCACAAGAACGTAGGCAGAGGTGGCGGTGCCGCTAGAGGACGGCAGTCTACGAGAGCGTACTGTGCGAGCGAGAGGATGTATCGGCACGGCGGTCAGCTTCTCCCCTCGACGAACCGCGACGCCGATGGATCGTCACGGCGGGGAGGGCGGCTTTGGCGGAGCGAATGGAGTGGAGGGGGGACGGGGGGGAGCGGGTTTTGGGGAATATTTGGCCGAAGGGCGGTTGAATCGGATTTGGGGGGGATTTTTGTGTGTGGGGGGGGGAGGATTTTCGCGCGGTGGGCGGGGGGAGTTTGGCGCATGGTCGGTTTCTCCAAGTGTAGTCCCACGTGTCAGTGAAGAGGCAAGCCGAAGCGCGTTCCGTTTGCGTGAGCCGTGTGCAGGACCGAACATGTGTGGGGTGCAATGCGACCACGACGGGAGTGTTGTGAGTGTACCACCTTTTTTCCTTTTAAACTAGGTGCTTCGCCCCCTCAAAAAAATTGTTGCTTCGCGTGATCCATCGATACTACTACTAGTAATCCGGTAATCCCGACTAAAATGGCGCGGCCGGGTCTTTTCCCGCGCGATATGCTCGGAGGTTGGCTTAGTTGGGTTTTCTAGATTTGTCTCGGTTCAATAAAAAGCAGAGTTGGTGATGATGGTGTGCCTGTCATCCTGCAATATAGGCCGTCCGATCTATATCTAACGGATAGGAAGGGAACTATGACAGTTTACCCGCACTCCTCTCCACATTTGCAGATAAGGCTTTCCCTCGTTCATCCTTTTCTCCCACAAGATCTTGATCTTCCGTGCAATGCACGAACATCTTGCTAGTACTCCTACAATACGTATATTATTGTGAAAGTTCATATACACCGGCCGAGATTAATGCAAACACGACAGATTTTCATTACATTTGAAACCTTTATAGGACAGAAAAATAAAAGAAACCCGACCCTAAACCTATTCTACGGTGGCGACCGACGTCCTCCATCTGCGATCTCTATGTACGGGGGCGGGGTTCAAGACCCGTGAAGTGAAGGTGCGGTCTCCGGCAAGGAAGAGTAGAACACGAGATACGGACCAGCCAGTTGGCACACCATGCCCTGCCGCCTCCCATTCCCTACTCATCCTCGGAGGAGTCCCCGACCTCGGCGGTGCCGGACGTTGGACGGCGGCAAGTAGGACGCGTGGCTGACGGTGCTCCCGTCGTCGGCCGCCAGCGTGGCCACCGCTTGTGCGGTCGCGTCCGCGTCCGGCTACGCCGCTATTGCATCGCGAGAGGCGACTTGAGCTAGGGCGGCGACCTCGAGCTTCATCCCCTAAGACAAGCTCTCCCGCAGAGCGTTCGCACTTGCGGTCATGGCGGATGTGGTGCCAGGTAGGAGGATGATGCGCTATGGTGTGGAGGTTAGCTGGGCGTTGCCGCTTTAAGTAGCGCATTCCGGTGAGGCCAAGCGTCCGGGTGCGTCATTAAGTCGCCGGAGTTGGTTCCTCGGGCACCGAGCCTCTTAACAACGACATACGAACGGATGGCATGAATGCAGGCAGCTGGCTCCGGCTGGGAACGCACCGCGCGACGGTGCGAGGGACGAGGGCTTTGGTGTGCCAGGGTAGTCAGCTGCGGTCGTGGCAACGTTGGAGATGCCCTTTTCTCAAATGCGATCCCCGCATGTCATTGAAAAAGCAAGACGACCCGGCATGGTCTCAGGTCCAGAGGGTGCAGTTGGTCGCGCTACACCACTCCACGGACGCATCGCGGCGCCCCGTGCATCCTCGATGAGCCGGGTGTTGGGATGTGTTTGGATTGTGGCCAAAGTACACCTTACCAAAATTTTGGTCATTACCGAAAGATTGGTCTTTGTTTGGATGGTTGCCATTCTTTTGGCATGCCAATGACCTCTAGGCAACTCTAGTTCATTTTTCTTGCCAATGTCGGCCAAATCATGGGCAACCAATCCCTCAACCAAAATTTTGGTCATGACCCAAAGATTGGTCTTTGTTTGGATGGTTTCCATTTCTTTGGCATGCCAATGAACTCTAGCCAACTCTAGTTCATTTTTCTTGCCAATGTTGGCCAAATCATGGGCAACCAATACCTTAACCAAAATTTTGGTCATGACCCAAAGATTGGTCTTTGTTTGGATGGTTGCCATTTCTTTGGCATGCCAATGAACTCTAGCCAACTCTAGTTCATTTTTCTTGCCAATGTCGGCCAAATCATGGGCAACCAATACCTCAACCAAAATTTTGGCTACCCAATGCTTTGATGGGGCAACCTTGGCACAAACCAAACATACCGTTGGTCGTGCCACAGCAGTAACGCCACCCTCGGCACACTGAAACCGACCGTGTCTAGCGATGATATGAGCGTGTCGCTCACCGCGGTCGCTGTGTCCAGAGGCGGTGCTGGAGCTACGCCCCATTGTTGGCCCCAACGACCCACATGAATGATAGTCGGTGGTGAGGAGGTCGTGGGCCAGCTCCTCCATTGGACTAGTCTGCGCTACGTCGTCCCGACGGGTGTGCCCCACATGTCGGTTTCCCTGTTTTCCCGGCCATATTCGAGCGTCCGTGCTCCGCGTTGCGCATTAGGCCTTTCACTATGTAGGCCAAGTGAGACAACTTATTGTTTATTTGAGCCATTCAAGTGTAATCATGTGGCGTTTGCTTATTTCTCATTCCTCTCCAACCCTCTTCTCCATCGATCATGTCGCCCTCCAGTCGAGTCCATCCTCCCGCATGCCTCATTTGAACATTCCGCCGAGTATCGTTCGCATGTACCCACCCTAGTCCTCTTTCAATATATCTCCGGACCCTGAGATGAAATCGAGAGGGAACAAGTGGGGGCACGTGATACCTAAGGCGGATTCAAAATTTTGAACCGGTGATCATAGCATCCGCAAATCATATCTAAAGGGTATTCAATGTTCGTTTCGTTTTTGAATGTACAATATACTCCCTCCTATCCTTTCTACTATACATATAAGTTTTATGTGTAGTCAAAGTATCTCTACTATGATCAAAAAGGTATCAACATTCAACAACGCCCAATCAATATTGTTAGATTCATACGTACTCCTAGATTTGTACTTGAGATGGTTTCCAATTTGACTATTGACAAGATTAATAGTACTCCCTCCATCTAGGTGAGTAAGTCATCTTAGGCTATGCACCGTGACCAAGGAGGAGGGGAAAATGAGAGACATTAATGTTTATTTGCTAATTTATAGTATTGCATGCAATGAACTAACCACTGCATGTCATGTTTGATAGTCTCGGGTCATTAAAAGCATGCACACCCTCATATCTTATTGGTTGATATGTCAAGAAACAAGAAATGAGGTAGAAGTTAATGCACCACACCTACGTGTTCTGGGATTATTTGGTTTTCGTAAGATGGCTTACACACCTAGACGGAGGGAGTACATGAGATGTATAATGTGAAAATTATATCATTGGAAACTCCTTTCACATACGAAATTGACCGTATGCTTTGTGTAAGATATATTATTACTCTAACATTTGGTCAAAGTTAGCCTCAAAAACGCATTAGAACCTGTATGCTTTGTGTAAGTTGCATGTCATATATTATTACTCTAACATTTGTGTAAGTTGCATGTCATATACTCCCTCCGTTCCTAAATATAAGTCTTCGTAGAGATTTCACTATGGACCACGTACGGATGTATATAGATGCATTTTAGAGTGTAATTCATTCATTTTACTCCATATGTGGTCCATAGTGCATGTCTCCAAAGACTTATATTTAGGAACGGAGGGAGTATTATTACTCTAACATTTGGTCAAAGTAGTATAGTGGAAGTGGATACTCTAACGTAGGTATCCCTGCCCTACCCTCCCTTTCGGTCACTTACTGGCGGACCCCATGCTTGCTAGGCCCCGCATGTCAGTTACTCAATGGGTTCGGCCACGTCAGGGGATCCTCATCCGTAGTATACTCCCTCTGTTTTTATTTACTCTGCATAAAACGGAGGGAGTGATGGTATAATAAATGACGCGGGCGGGGGAGGGGGAGGGATGTCGGTTTGCTCTCAACTACGGTCCCACAAGCGAGCGAAAATGCAAGACTAAGCGCGTTCCATTCGGTGAGCGACGTGGAGGGTCCATCGTGCCGGGCTGCAACGCGAACGCGATAAGAGCGATGTACAGTCAAAACCGATTGACCGGTCGTCACGGGAACCACTATTCACACTAGAACCTTCGCAGCTTGGCCTACGCCAGCCACTGTCCTAAAACCACACCAAATCTCCAGCCCATTCCCCCACCTTTCGATCCCCTAGCCTGCATCAAGCGTCCCCTACTTCGCCGGAAAGCCATGGTGCGCAGCAAGATCACTTACTACAAGATGCTGACGCCGGAACGCCGCGCAGAAATCGCGGCAGCGGTTAGTGCCACAGACCTCCATTCCCAAGCTCTCTTTGCGGCGGGCCAATCCCCGAGTTCTCTGGAGCCAAGCTACGAGGAGGAAGCCGATCCAATGTTCACTGCGGAGGTCGCGGCGCAGAAGGCCCCCGATGGGTATGAGACGATGGACGTCAACTTCGTGTCGGCGTCCGAGTCCCCCATGGTGCAGGCGGACCAGCGGTTCAACATGGCGATACTAAACAAGGACCGGGAGGCAGAGGCTCAATTCAACGCAGAGCGCGCGCATGCCACTGCCATCGAGGCTCTCCTGCAGGCGGAACCGGATGTCGTGGATGTGAACCGGGCGGCGGAGGCTCAACTTGAGGCGGAGCGCGCGGATGCCGCTGCCATCAAGGCCCTCCTGCAGGCGGAACCGGACGTCCTCGAGTTGAACCGGGCTGTGCTCTCGCCCGTGCAGAGCGCCCGCACGCTCCGCTTGAACGAGTAGCTGGAGGCCGAGGACAACCACGGTGTGGAGACACACATCAGCAGCGATGGCTGGTTCACGCCGGCAGCCAAAGAGGACGAGGCCGTCTCTTTCCGTGAGTAGTGATAGTTTTTCTTTATGTTGTTGTTTTTATGGATCTTTTGCTGTGTAAAAACATACTATATTTGTTATGCAAGTCGCCTGACTTGGGCCAGTCCACCATTTCAGGCGGTTGGATGAATATCCTACGTCTCCTAACCCTTCTTTCCTTCTTCCTCACCTCTTCTTCTTCCCCAATAGACCACCGCACGGGCCGTACGGATACTCCCCAACATGCGGTTGGATAAGCATACACTATGAACGAAAATTATGTGTCAGCGATAGGATGGCTGAGTTTGGTTTGTTCACATGCAACATCACGTGTCAGTGAGGGTGTGTTCCCTTGGTTGGGTTTGCGGCGTGCAGGAGCGGCTGTGTGAGGGTGCGGTGCGACCGCGGCATGCAGGAGCGACCGTGTGAGGGTGCGGTGTGACCGTGACAGCCGTGCGCAAGTGTACCTCCTTCTCATTTCGAAAACTTTAGGCAAGCTTGGCAAAAATGTGTGGCGAAGTTTGGCAATGCAAGCTTAGACCCAAACAGGATAAGTACGTACGTACTAAGAGTACTAGTGTTAAAAAAAAGAAAGGCGGGGTTTTCCTTCGCGGGATTTAATCGATACAAATCCTCGTTTCATGTGTCAATTAATGCGTATTTTTTTCTCGACAGACCAAAGAGCTAACCATCTTACTCCTCATCGCTTGATTAATGCAGCGCCATGCAAACCAACCTTCTCACTTCTGCATGCATGCAGGGGAAATTAATGTCCTTGGTTGCTAACCCCATCAATTTTGCCTCGATTAGTGTTAGTGGCCCTTTGCAAATTGTAATTTTGATATACTGGCCTTGTGTACAAAAAAATGGAGGTAGTAACTATATTTGACTTCCTTCCCCATTGCGGTGACGACGATATTTTTTTTGGTTTGGCGAAGTGCGTTCGACGGAGAACACCATTGAGGGAGACCACGGTAAGTCGTTCGCAAGTGCCGCCGGCAAGCCGAGACAACCGCCTTATTTGCATCCAGGAAGTCCTTTACTAGTACTACCACTAGTAGTACTAGTGCGGTGAGATGGTTTCTCGAAGAAGACGATGGAGAAGCGGAGTCAGCGAAGAGTGAAATGATGGTTGCTTTGTCCGTGCTTTGTGATTTGATGCCTCACTGCTTTGTGATTTGTGATAGAAGGGACAGGGGAGTAGACTCTGTGCTCTATACTGTACTACATGCGTCCAAGCATGGGAGAAAGAGGAGAGACGTTGCATTTTTCTATTCCTTCAATCAATCAATCAGGGAGATTCGGTTCCATCTTTTTGGCTTTGGCAACACCGTCCACAATGGTTCCCACGATGCCAAAAGCTATTTTCACATTTGGCTACACATTGTGGATGCCCTTAACCGTACCACTTGGTTTTGCTCCTGTGTGCTATCTATACAAATCTCAATTATATTGATCTAAGAAATTATGGAATCAAGATTAGTAAAAAGGAGGTGATTTTGCTGCGCGGATGGCGGGGGAGGTTTCTTATTTTTGGAGGACGTTGTCCTGGAGGTTTGCTAACATGCGGTCCCACGTGTCAGTGCTTTACCAAGCCGATCCGCGTCCCACATGAGGCAGAACAACGGCAGAAGCAACACGTGGTTAAGTTGAAGAAGATGAGGGAGAAGCGGATTCAGCAACGAGTGAAATGATGGTTGCTTCGTCCCTCCAACTTATTTTTTTAAGCATTATTACTTTGTCCCTCCAACTTAACTATGGGAAAGGTGCAGCTTTGTGATTTGGCGCCTCATTGCTCATTACTACGCCGACGCCATGACTGGGGTGCTTCACCCCGGCTGCTCTGCACTGTATTCTGGTATGGCAGGTGGACCCGGTAGCTTGATGTCCCACATGTCGGTGAAAGGGACTAAAAGATTTATGAAAGCGAGCGCTCCACTCTTACGGCGGAGGAGTAGACGACACGACGGCCCAGTGAGCTGTCAGTTGTACTGTATAGTACTATAGTTTTGCTGTTTCGCACGATCCATCGATACAAACCCGATTAAACAGGAAAGGGCGGGATTTTTCCCGCGCGGTAGATGATACTGGCCATACATTTCAAAGGCAATTTTAATGTATGCAAACTGAATAATTATAAGTAACAATATGATATCTAGTAAAACTAAAAACACAAATGATTTATTGTGTTAGAGTGTAGTAGTAGTGCTGTATTGCATAGTTGTTAGATGTAACATGCGAGAACGTGTAGAGATGTAGTTTTGGAGGGCCTACAGAGAGAAAAGCGTAATACGGTCACCGAACTTCAGAATAAGCTGATTACGGTCACTATATACGTTTTGCGGTGATTATCCGGTCACTTGCTCACAGTTCAGCATCGGATTGCACTCTGTTGACCGGCCAAATAGTCTGCGTGGCGCCATGTTGACTGGTTAAATTGACCATGTTCCTTGTGGGTCCCACCTGTCAGTTCGCAGAGGGAAACGGTCAGATAAACACAAATTTACGCAGGCGCGACAAGGCTCCAACCCATGCACGGGAATCACCTGGTTGTGTATGTGTCTGTCAGGGCCTGATGTGTGCGCATGCACGTGTAGGTTGAGCACTTGAGTGTGAGAGTGTCTGTTGGTCGTGTGGTGTACTGGTGTGTGCATGCATGCGTGCGTGTGTGCGTGTGAGTGTTGCGTGCGTGCGTGGGTGCATGTGTTTGTGTGAATGTTGCGTGGATGCAGTTCGTGTGCATGCGTGCGTGTGTGTATAATCACCACACCAGCTCCTGTGTGTTAAAACAGACGGCTCAGCGTACCAATGCAAGGCCACCTTGTCCGCGCTGTGCCTGCGGTCATGACTTCGAACCACCGTTAAAATATTTTTTTGCCGTTTGTTTTCATTCTTACTAGCAAGATGCCCGTGCGTTGCACGTAACATCAAGATGCATTTGCATGACTTGTTTATCTTGTGAGAGAAAAGGATGAACGAGGGAAGGCCTTATGTGCAAATGTGGAGAGGTGTGTGGGTACCTTTTTGCAAAATTGTCACAGTTTCTTTCCTATCCGTCAGATATAAATCGGATGGCCTATATTGCAGGATGGCAGGCACACCATCATCACCAACTCTGTTTTTTATAAGAGTGTATTTTATGTATTTTATAAGAGTGTAGATGTAGAGTAGATACAAGTCGACAGGTGGGCATGATGGTAGTGAGATAATGTGATGCAACACTAGAGGTGCCACGTGGAGCATTTAACTGGTCAACTAGTCATGTCATGAGCAAATACAAAGTTGTACGGTGAGCCCGTGACTGTATAATAACCACTAAACGTAAACGGTGACCGTAATGAGTGGATTATGAAGTCCAATGTATGTATCGTGCTTTCTCTTCAAATACAATGATCGTCATTGCATATATCGTGAGAGAAAGATGAAACACGCGTGAATTTTCTGGGGGCTTACTTTTAGAGGACATGGAGGTAGTTTTGTGTGCATACATGAAAGGGGCATACAGGGGGGGATGTGATGGAGAAAGAGATGCTCTTCGTTTCTCTTTATTATGACTAACTTTGTATATAGTATAAAATATACAAATTCACAGTGCGGAATAAATATCATTGTGGGCACCATGCAATGCAAATTAGCGTTCGTACTCCTCCATATAACTTTGTAATGTTGTATATATGTAGAAACTCCAAAATAATCTTTTGGCCACACTTTATTCAAAAGGAATGTTGTATGCAAAATAAACGTGAAGAGAGGGCTTTTTAGATCAATGGGGTACGTGATGTAACATGTGTGAATGTGTAGTTGATGCATTTGGCGGGGCCTAGAGAGGTATGTGTGTGTATTACGTATTCGAGAGAGGCATGGATAGAGGGGTCGATGGGGGGGCGTGGGAGAGATAGCACGAGAAATGAGAGTGGTCTAGAGAGAGAGAGACGAATATGACGTCACGACAAGAGATTCCATTCCCTTGAGTGTGTATATGCAAGGGGGTAGGGAATAAAGGCACCAGGAGAAATTTTCTATGTGTGTGGTGTTTGTGTTGGTATGTGTGGGTGTGAGAAGATAATGAGACGTGGGGGCAGAGGGTGTGTCACCGCGTGAGGTCTGGTGGGTCGAGGTGAGGCCCTTCGTTCGGTTCCGTCCTGCGCCACATTGGTCGGCCCATGACATATTTAGGAAGACCCATGGATGACTAGTCGTACAAGACAAAGATAGCAGAATTGTGAAGGACTCTGTGTCCACTGACAAAGCCGGCTAGGATTTGTAACCCTAGGTTCTCGGACTAAGGTAACCCCTTTATCTCTGATATTACTATTCATCCAACCTAACTTTAAGGGGCATCCTACAGAATGCTCTACTAGAATCATACTCGTCGATTAGGAAGAGAGGTGTGAGACAATGCATGAGAGACAGGCGTAAAGATAACGTGCGTACATGAGACACGTAGGCAGGTCCATGTATATAGAAAGGGTCGATGAGGATTGTGTGTGTGTATGTTTGCGAGAGGAAGAGTGCTTGTGATAAAGGTTAGTGAAAACAGTTGTAAATGATTACGAGAGGGAGGGAGGGTTATATCTAGAGCATGTGTGCGAGAAAGACACCACGGGAGAGAGTGTGTGAGCATGTGTGAGAGACCACTAACGGAGGGTGAAACTACACGTAAAAGACTGCTCTACACATTGATTAAAGATATAAATTGTATCCAAATATTAGGATGGGATCATGATATTTGCAATTCGCGTAAGGAGCGGTCATTGATCCATCAGACGTCTAGATTCTATCGAATTTGATCATGTCTATGTTATTATTCGACACAATTGATCCACATAGTTAGTATTTTGAACTCCAGACAATGCATCGCTTTAGCAATCGAATATAAACGTGAGTATAGTTCATGTTGTGTGTAAAGCACATTATACATACGAAAGTTACACAATGGACATTATAAATAGCTACCTATGAACTAGCATACATTTGAATTCAACTTAAGGTGGTTTAAAAAAAATCAAATTCAACATGAAGTACATTCAATTATTTGAATTTGATATCCTGGCATTTGTAAACCATACCTAAATTATGGGGGCACCAATCTTTGCTCTGATTTTGTACATAATAGCATATGTAGTCGTGTACAAAATAGATTCAAATTTAGCTCCTCCATTCCAAAATAATCGTAGTTATAGGATTTTCAAGTGTCAAATTTTCAAAAAGAAGCGGATAATTTAATGAGGTTTTCAAACATACAAGGTCAAATATAACGTTGTCTATTTAGGTCAATCCTCATAGTTCAAGAGTACTCTAAACGTGAATGCTTGTGTTTTAAAATTTCAAACAAAGCGCCAAAAGAGCCTCTACTCGCCCGAAACCGCGTGAGACCAATGTTTGGTAGTACAAGGGAATTACTTTTCTAATAACTCTGACCCGTGAAACCTACCGGCCCGACGTCCAAAGGTCTAAACCAGGGTAGGTTTGTAGCTTCATCTAGACGCCACGCAACCGCCTCCGAAAAATATTCATACACAATGGCCGCCTAAGCACACATGCGCGCGACCGAAATCGCTCCCGCCCACTATTTGGGACACCTGGGATTACCATCCTACCACCGACCCGCAGTAGGTCCGAAATTTAAGAGGGGGGCAAAGTTTGTACTTTCCCCAAATTTCAAACAAGCGTGTCCCATCTTCTGTCCAAAAAAGCCAAAAACAAGCGCGTCCCAGACCAAAACATGGTTCCCCCCCCCCCCACCTGTACGATTCCCCATTCGTACTCCGTGGGCGCCAAAACTACCTCTCCACCAGCCACGAAACCTGGGCGTCCTCCGTCCGCCACCCCATCCCACCCATCAACCGCCGCCCTCCTCCATCACGCTGGAGCCGATACCCTGACGTCATCGTCCACCACAAACTCAACCGCAACGCCCTCCACGGCTAGTAGTTGAAGTCGAGGCCGAGCCGTCCGTACCCGAGCCAATTCAACCACGCCGTCCTGCGCCTCACCGCTGCCGCTCCAACTCCGCCACCCTCCACCGCACCAGAGCTGTTCCTGCTACGCCGTCCTTCGCCGCCTTGGATCTTCTTCCCCTCCGCCGACATACGGCCACGGCAACACAGTCAACAGTTTGGCCATGGGTTCGTCCAAGCCTGCACCCTCCAGAACATCGGTTTCCCCGGTAAAAAGAAGAAGATCGGCGCGACATGTGGAGGTGACCACACCGGCAACCGAAGAAGGTACTCCTCTTCCCTTATTCATGCAAATCTTACGTCTCTGTTTGCACGGTATTCATCCCACAGAAGACACTAGTTGACCGCTTCTTCTTGATACTAGATGTTCCTAGTAACTCGTGATGCACAAGTTTTCTCCTCATATACTATTTCACCTTAGCTAGAGGTCCGTAGCCCCCCTAAATTTCAATTTCTGTCCAGTTGATTCCCAATTAACGGAATCATTCCCCGGCGTAATAGGCGCTAGTATGACTATTACGCCGGGGAAGCAGCGCCTTGGTGTTTATCTTACGGGCGTGTGCGGCCTAGAGCTACTGGCGGCCGATCTGGTGGTCGGCCGAGATTAAAGGGATGGCCTGGGGGAGCTGCCAAGCACGGCAGTGGTGTGAGGTCGATGGGAGGGCGGGGCGGCGGAGGCAGGGGTCTGGGCCGGTGGTCGCTAGCTGTTCGAGAAAGATCGTCAACAGTGACTGGCGGGAGGTAGTGCCCGTTCCTTATAGATCGGACGGTTCATTAAAAAAATCGACTGACCTATTTATTTTCAGTCGACTGTTATCTTAGATATGACCACATGTGGTGGTGTGCTGGAGGAGTACCTGCATTTCCTGTGCTCATATATTACAAAATCATACGGAGTAGAATCTAATTTTGTTTGCCATGCAATGTTGTTGAGCTATCATATGTCTCCTGTCATTTATTTTTCAGCCACCTGCTATCTGCTACTTTTACAGTGCACTAGTTCTGCACACACTTCACCCATACTCTCACTATTGTGTTTTTATGCAAGGGTATTTCAGAGTCTGCCGAAAGAGAAGCAAAAAAGAAAAGAGACAAGTCGTGCCAACTTTCTACGCGGCTAGGCACGGCACGTTACAGCGCTATAAAGGGTGCAGTGTCAGCAGATGGAGACGGTAAACATTGTGCTGGAGTTGATGACCATGCTCGCAATGAACCACCATCCCAGGTGCTTGCTTTAAATTCGCGGTGTCATATGTGGTTGCATGTTCCATATGGTGTCTAGCTTGTATTCGAAAGGCCGAAGTCGGTCTTTATTAAGATAAGGAAAGATATTTTTTACATGAACCACCATCCCATGAGCACCAGAAGACAAATAGCTAGTCAGGGCACTGGCCGAGCCAGTGACAAGCCCAGCAAAGAGAGACATCACCTGGAAGCCAACTAAAAAGCCGCGATGGTGGCGAAGCAGCCAGCCTCCCACCAGGCTCTCAGGTCCTAGATGATCATGTTAACCACTCTAGCCGGATGTCTAGCTTGTATTGCTTCCAATTTGGTTAAATTGCATCTGCTTAGCTTACACATTATACCTTTGAATATGGCATGCCTTTCTGTTTTTGGTACATACTAGTACATCTGTGTATTAACCATGTTCTTAGATCAAACTAATGTTCTTGTGTATCCCTCATCAATCACTTATGACGAGGCAGGCAGGCAAGGGGACTACTCCTCATTTAAAGAATGCAGCGTCAGCCTCCCGACATGATTCTCAAGAAACAGAAATGCTAGATGAAGATAGTGAACGTAGCTATGTAGTTGATTACAACATTTCCCCTACACTAGCATCGCAGGTGCTTGCTCTAACTTGGCAGCGTGATATGTGGTTGCATGTTGCATATGGTGTCTAGATTGTAATTCTTCCAATCTGGTTAAACTGCATGTGCTAGTCTGCTTAGCTTATACATTATACCTGTTAATGTGACATGCCTTCCTGTATTTAGTACATAGTACATCTGCCTATTAAGCATGTTCTCACATAAAACTATTGTTTTTTTGTATCCCGCATCAATCAATATGACAAGACACCTTTAGTATATGCAGTGCAATATTAGTTGCATCTTTCATATGATTTATAGCATGCGCTGCTTCTAATTTGTTGAAATTCCATTTATGATGGGACGCTTTTAACTTGGCAGAGTCATATTGGTTGCATCTTTCATGTGGTGTCTAGCTTGCATTGCTTCTTATTTGCTGGAATGGTTTCTACTTAGTTTACACAAATAGTTGTGAACATGCCATGTCGTCCTGTTTTTCATACATATTCCATCCTGGTATCATGTGTTTGCCTTACATAAAGTAGTGATTGTCAGTATCATGCATGAATGAGTTCTGAAGAGAGAATTTTATTGCTTTTTCTTGTCGGTTTTACTTGACAATTCAAAATCAATAAAATGGAAGTTAGCAAGGCAGCGGATAAAGGTGCTCTTTCCGAACGGAGGGCCTCTACAGTTTCTACTCCTCCACACCCCCAAGATGATTTCCAAGACAACACATGCATAGACACTCAACAAAGCTGTGTTTATGATGAGCACGTCTCCCCTAGTGCAGCATCACTGGTGCTCCCTCTAACTTGGCACTGTTATATGTGGTTGCATGTTATGTGTGATGTCTAGCTTGTATTGCTTCTAATTTTGTTGAATTCCATCTGCTTACTTTACACATTATACTTGAATAAGACACGTGTTCCTGTTTCTAGAACATACATTATCTGTCTATCACACCATGTTCTTACATCAAATTACTATTGTTGTGTAACCTGCAACAATCACTTATCATAAGACACGTTTGACTTTGGAGTGTGATATAGGTTACATCCCACATTCTTTTCTAGCTTGTACTACTAACTTGTTGAAATGGCACTTATGACGAGACAATTTTAACTTGGTAGAGTGATATTCGTTGCATCTTTCATATGGTGTCTAGCTTTCATTGCTTCTAATTTGTTGAAATGCCTTTTCCTTAGTTTACACATCATAAGCTATGAATATGCAATGTTGTGAATATGTAATGGCACTAATGACGAGAGACCTCTAACATGGTAGTGTGATGTTGTTTGCATCTTGCATATGATTTATTTCTTGTACTGCTTCACATTTGTTTAAACGCCATTTATGATAAGACACTGTTAACTTGGCAGAGCGATATTTGTAGCATCTTTCATATGGTGTCTACCTTCCATTGCATTGCCTCTAATTTGGTGAAATGTCTTCTTCTTAGTTTACACATCATAGTTCTGGTTATCTCTTCCGTCATGTTTTTCATACATATTACATCCTCCTATCATGTGGTTGTCTAACATCAAAGTTCAGTTCATCTGCATCATGCATCAATTTGTTCTGAAGAACTAAATTGTTATTCATTTTTCTTGTCGGCTTGACTTAACATGGCACAGAGAAAGAGGAAGAAACACAAAATGGCAAGGAATGAGAAGCGGATGAATCCTGCAAATTCTGTGGTACTGATGGTGCAATAGAAGGTGAAAGTCCAGCGAAAAATTCTACAAACACAGCATCCCATGCTACACGAGCTGCAAAAAAATCCAAACAGAAACAAATAGCTGCCACCAAACAAGCAGAGACAACCCTAGTTCTTGCAATACCTACCAAAGTACTACCAGCTGCATGACTTACTCGTGCGTCAACTGAGCTAGCAGCACGTTCCCAAGCTCCTTTGCCACCTGACACTACTTCCCAAGCACTCTTGACACAAGACGAGTTGGCAATATCAGATGAACCTTGTGAGCTTCAACAGCAAGAAGGTAGTTGCTGGAGTCAAGTTATAGTTGCATGCTTCTTTATATGTAGTCTCACAGTTTGATGTACACTAACACTTCCTATGTTCGTTGTTGGACTAGCACCTAGGTGCAAGAGGAAACAAACATCAGGGATAATGCTCCATAGGTTAACTAAATCTAGAAGAGGAAGAATGGAGATCTGTTTTGAGGCAGGTTTAAAAAGGTCACATGATGCTACAGAGTCAGCCAAGTTAGTATCAGAGGCAACGGTTGCCGTTAGGTGTCATGTATGTATCCTCCCAACATGGATTCAGTACAGGAATGACAAAGACGAAACCCAGTTCAACACCTTCCTCGACCATTAATCTGTAAGTATGGTTATGTATGGAAACTAGTAATATCGTCTTGCTCTGTCCCATACTTTCTAGGTTGCTGATAATGAGACTCCCATAATTTTCAACAGATGAGGTTCAAGTTGGATAGCCAAGATGATGCAACCAGACAAGCTTGCACCCATGTTTTCAAGTCTGCTCTGCAACAGTATCGGTATAACTTGAGGAAAACTCACTTTGAAGGCAAGGCTAACAGTGAACTTTCCCAAACATTTCCAGCGGAAAATATATTGGATGAAGACTGGAGGGGCCTTGTTAAACAGTGGTCTAATCCGAAGTATCAGGTACATTATATATATGTGATCAGATCACATGTTGAAGTCCTATTTACGCATCTGCCACACAAATCTATCTTCTTGTAGGTGAACTGTTCAAAGAACAAGGCCAACCGTACAAAAGTAAAATTCCAATAGACGACGGGATCTCATAGCTATATTGCACACTGCGAGGCTCTTATAATTAGCTGTTGTTTCACTCTTTTCGTTGTACCATATTATCATATCTATATTGACTTGTTCGAAATGCAGAGGAAAGCCCGCAAGGACCAAAAAGTACCTGAACCAAATGCTGTGGAAATCTTCAAGGACTGTCACACCAGCAAGAAGAAGGGCATGACTACACCAGTCAAAGCCGCTATTGTAAGTCCTTAATCCTCATGCCTTTTAACTACTACTTACTCTGACTTGTGCCTTGAACTGCATGGTTTGCAGCCAATGTCTATTACTCTTTTCAATTTTATACACAATTGTCTTAGCGTATCATTGCACCTTACAAGGTTTAAAAGAGAGGAGTGATGTTCCTTTGATCTTGACCCGTAATCTAGTTATATGCTGGACTTGCCCACACAATGTTACAATTGCCTGTTTGTCTGTTCTCAGTTGTTTTGTGATATGAATGATGTCATACTATGCTTACTGTATTATAAACTTCGTCTCTTTATCCTTAGCCCTCAATACAATGTGAAGAAATAGACAATACATAAGCGATGGTACATGGTCATATGTTTGGAACCTGGTTTTATTATGTACTTTGCAATAAAATACAACTAATATTTTACATGGGTTCACCAGAATAAGTTCTGTATATAGACCAAAGCTATTTTGTTTGGTTTTGCTGCCTCCTTAATATTTTCTGTTCTGGTACTACTAATGTAAAACCTAAACTTTTCAGCGAGCTATGGAAAAAATGGTGGAACCGCCACCTTCTGAAGGTGGCGAAGCAACTATAACCGCAATGTCAGCTCTTGCTGCAGTGGGCCAGTACCTGTCCACTAACAGTGCCAAAAGCACGTTCCTGCATAATACTGGGTTGGTTGTTAAGGCAATATCGTCCAAACTGCCTCATGATCAAGATATGCAAGCTCGAAGCAATGTTGTATCTGCGCTCCAGACACAAGTCCATTCCCTAACAGAGGCCCTTTGTGAAACAAGGAGAAACATTGCTCAATGTCATCAAGATATGCATGGTTTTGAAACCAAACTATCAGACATTTGCTATGTTGTTCAGGAGCCTAGGGGAAATGAAGGCGAGGGTTATGGTGCTCCATCGGAGAATACAACATGAAAACCTAACAGTCAGGTTAAATGAACCGAGCTTCTGGTGATGCATTTATCTGCTAGACTGTTAAGTTTTATGACAACCTTCCTTTTGTTATATATTTGTAATTTGTTTTGGTGCGATACAAAATTTATTCTTAACGTGCAGCCACCGGCTGAAGAAAACAGCAAGCCATTTTTGTGTAGTGTAGGGTGTTCCCTATATTTGCACTGGTGGCGATCTTTGATGACGAGTGGATGTAATCCTTTCAATCGCCTTAATATCCTAGTGTTAGTTTCGGCCTTATTTATTTCCTAGTCTTCTTTTTCCCTGGTTTGCTAGTGGCCGCAACTACCATGGGCCATATACGGGCCGTAGGATCCATGGGTCTCCTACAAGCCGTCGATAAATGGGCTTGTAATCGGTGGGCCTCGGGCCGTCGATAAATGGGCCTGTAATCGGTGGGCCTCGGGCCGTCGGATAAATGGGTCTACATGGGCCGTAATCGGGCGTAATTGGTATTGGCCCAGCACGGTAACGGGCCGTTAACAGGCCGTAGGACTGCAAAGGCTTAATTCTGTCACAGGCATAATGGGTCGTTAATGGGCCAGAATATAGGACGGGCTGGAAATGGCGCAACGGGTTAACAGGCCAGAAACGGGCCGACTCTTGCCATGGGCCGAATTTGGCCCATTAGGGTAACATGCCAGTAACGGGCCGAATCTTGCCGTGGACCGAATTTGGCCCATTTGGGGAACATGCCAGTAACGGGCCGACACTTGCCATGGGCCGAATTTGGCCCATTAGGGGAACAGGCCAGTAACGGGCCGGAAGTAATCGAGGGCCGAAAAGGAGCCCAAGAACGTATGGGCCGTCAATAGGCCGAAAGCTAACACGGGCTGGAAACGGCCCATGTAAATCACAGGCCGTTAACGGGTATAAAGAAAATTACTGTTCATTATGGGCTAGAGTCACCGTGGGCCTGTAAAGGGCCAAAAGATACGAAGGCCTCATATGGGCCGAAAGACGTCGTGGGCCACACATGGGCCGAAAGTGAAATGGGCTGCTGTGATATTAAACGACCCACATGATGTTGTTGGGCCGATTTCCTTTAGGGCCTAACGGGCCGTAAAATGGGCTATTTGCGAAGAGACCGTTAATAGGCTTTTCATGGGCCAACCCGTTAACTTTTGACCAAGTCAAACTTTCATAGGCGCCTATCTGACCCACTGACGAGCTGACACGTGTTTTGTCCGGCCAATAAGAATTTTACACATGGAAATTTCCCATTGGTCGGGGCTATTAACGGGTTATCGGATCCAAAACCCGACTGGATAGCTTAACGGCGTTCTGTTACGATGGATGCCACGTGTCGGTCACCCTTGATGAAAGCACTTCTGTGACGCGCGATTTATCGTCATGGAAGTGGACACTTCCGTGATGATAATTTTGGTAATGTCATGGAACACTTCTACGACAGCACAGGTATGACTATCTTGATTCTGTCATAAAATCGTCATGGATGTACATGCATGACAAAAAACGCGACCTACTATGACAAACACGTATCATCACGGAAGTGTATTTTTTTGTAGTGTTTTCTCTTGCATTTATTTTCAGATCTACTAAACCAAAAATACAAAAATATCTTGCTGCAATTTTTCTTTATTTATTTTATTTGGCGTTCGATCTAAATTTACTAAAAAAAATTATCCCGTCCGCGCACCGTTCGGGCGCCGTTACCCGAAAGGGATTGACAACCCCTTTAACACGTCGTGTTGTGAGTGGTTGTTATTTGTGTGCAGGGGTCGTTTACGTTGTGTTGCTTGGTTCTCCTACTGGTTCGATAACCTTGGTTTCATATCTGAGGGAAATAGCTACCGCCGTTGTGCTGCATCATCCCTTCCTCTTTGGGGAAATACCGACGTAGCTTCAAGCGACATCAACTACTGTGACAAACATGTATCATCACGGAAGTGTATTTTTTTGTTGTGTGGGTCGGTGGCTGGCTGTCCGTGCATAACTCAGGGGAAACATACGCCCCTGTTTGATTACCTCGACACACCTTGTGATGATCAGGTGTGATAGACTCTACGTTCACATACAATGGGTGTATGGTAGTTTTGCACATGCAGAATACTTGGGTTAAACTTGATGAGCCTAGCATGTACAGACATGGTCTCAGAACACTGGAGACCGAAAGGTCGAACATGAGTCATATAGTAGATATGATCAACATAGAGATGTTCATCATTGATGACTACCCCATCTCACGTGATGATCGGACATGGGTTAGTTGATTTGGATCATGTATTACTTAGATAACTTGAGGGATGTTAATTTAAGTGGGAGTTCATTAGTAATTTGATTAATTGTACTTATTTGTCATGAACTTAGTCTTAATAGTTTTTGCATATCTATGTTGTAGATCAATAGCTCGCGATATAGCTCCGCTATTTTTGATATGTTCCTAGGGAAAACTAAGTTGAAATATGATGGTAGCAATAATGCGGACTGGCTCCGTGATCTGAGGATTATCTCATTGCTGCATAGAAGAATTATGTCCTTAATGCACCACCAGGTGACAGACCTGTTGCAGACATTATGAACGTTTGACAAGCTTGATATGATGACTACTTGATAGTTTAGTGTGCCATGCTCTACTGCTGAGAATCGGGGCTCCAAAGACATTTTGAACGCCATGGAACATATGAGATGTTCCAAGAGCTGAAATTGGTATTTCAGGCTCATGCCCGTGTTGAGAGGTATGAGACCTCTGACAAGTACGTCGCCTACAAGATGGAGGATAATAGCTTAGCCAGTGAGCATGTGCTCAGAATGTCTGGGTACTACAATCACTTGAATCAAGTGGGAGTTAATCTTCCAGATAAGATAGTGATTAACAGAGTTCTCTAGTCACTATCACTAAGCTACTAGAGCTTCGTGATGAACTATAGAATGCAAGGAATGACTAAAACAATTTCTGAGCTCTTCGTGATGCTAAAATCGGTGGAGGTAGAAATCAAGAAAGAGCATCAAGTGTTGATGGTTAACAAGACCACCAGTTTTAAGAAAAGGGCAAGGGAAAGAAAGGGAACTTCAAGAACAAGAACAAGCAAGTTGTCGCTCCCGTGAAGAAGCCCAAAACTAGACCCAAGCCTAAAACTGAGTGCTTCGACTGCAAAGGAAATGGTCACTGGAAGCAGAACTGCCCCAAATACTTGGTGGATAAGAAGGATGGCAAAGTAAACAAAGGTATATTTGATATACATGTTATTGATGTGTACCTCACTGGTGCTCATAGTAACCCCTGGGTATTTGATACCGGTTTAGTCGCTAAGATTAGTAACTCGAAACAGGAGTTGCAAAATAAACGGGGACTGGTTAAGGTCAAGGTGACGATGTGTGTTGGAAGTGTTTCCAAGAATGATATGATCACCATTGCACACTCCCTATACCTTTGAGATTAGTGTTAAGCGTGAAGAAATGTTATTTGTTGTTTACGTTTAGCATGAACAAGATTAGATTGTGTTTATTGCAATACGGTTATTCATTTAAAGTCAGAGAATAATTGTTGTTCTATTTACATGAATAAAACCTTCTATGGTCGTACACCCAATGTGAATGGTTTATTGAATCTCGATCGTAGTGATACACATATTCATAATATTGATTCCAAAATATGCAAAGTTGATAATGATAGTGCAACATACTACTGGCACTGCCGTTTAGGTCATATTGATGTAAAACGCATGAAGAAACAACATGCGGATGGACTTTTGGAATCACTTGATTATGAATCATTTGATACTTGTGAACCATGCCTCATGGGCAAGATGACTAAAACTCCATTCTCTGGAACAATGGAGCGAGCTAATGACTTATTGGAAACAATACATACCGATGTATGCGGTCCGATAAGTGTTGAGGCACGCGGCGGGTATCATTATTTTCTGACCTTCACAGATGATTTGAGTAGGTATGGGTATATGTACTTGACAAAACACGAGTATGAAACATTTGAAAAGTTCAAAACAATTAGAATGAAGTGGAAAATCATCGTAACAAGAAAATAAAGTTTCTACAATCTGATCGCGGAGGCGAATATTTGAGTTACGAGTTCGGCCTTCAAATAAAACAATGTGGAATTGTTTCACAACTCACGCCACATGGAATACCACAGTGTAATGGTGTGTCTGAACGTTGTAATCATACTTTATTGGATATGGTGCATTCTATGATGTCTCTTACCGACTTACGACTATCGTTTTGGGGTTATGCATTAGAGATTGCCGCATTCACGTTAAATAGGGTACCGTCTAAATCCGTTGAGACAACACCGTATGAACTATGGTTTGGCAAGAAACCTAAGGTGTAATTTATTAAAGTTTGGGGATGCGATGCTTATGTCAAAAGGCTTCAGCCTAATAAGCTCGAACCTAAATCGGAGAAGTGCGTCTTCATAGGATACCCTAAGGAAACTATTGGGTACACCTTCTACCACAGATCCGAATTCAAGACCTTTGTTGCCAAGAATGGATCCTTTCTAGAGAAGGAGTTTCTCTCGAAAGAAGTGAGTGGGAGGAAAGTAGAACTTTATGAGGTAATTGTACCTTCTCTCGAATTGGAAAGTAGTACATCAGAGAAAGTCGTTCCCGTGATGCCTACACCAACCAAAGAGGAAGAAAATTATGATGATCATTAAACTTTAGATCAAGTTACAACTGAACCTCGTAGGTCGACCAGAACACATTCCGCACCAGACTGGTGCGGCAATCCTATCCTAGAAGTCATATTGTTTGGACAACAGCGAACCTACGAACTATGAAGAAACTATTATGAGCCTAGATTCCGAAAAACGGCGTGAGATAGGATCCATGTATGAGAACAAAGACAGACGTTGATGGTAATATCACTGTCTACAAAGCTCGACTTGTCGTGAAAGGTTTTCGACAACTTCAAGGGGTTTACTTTGATAAGACTTTCTCACCCGTAGCGATGCTTAAGTCTGTCCGAATCATGTTAGCAATTGCCACATTTTATGATTATGAAATCTGGCAGATGGATGTCAAAACTACATTCCTTAACCGGTTTCTTAAAGAAGAGTTGTATATGATGCAACCAGAAGGTTTTATCGATCCTAAAGGTGCTAACGAAGTGTGAAAGCTCCAGTCATCCAACTATGGACTGGTGCAAGCATCTCGAAGTTGGAATATATACTTTGATGATGAGATCAGAGCATATGGTTTTATACAGACTTACGGTGAAGCCTATATTTACAAGAAAGTGAGTGGGAGCTCTGTAGCATTTCTGATATTATATGTGGATGACATACTATTGATTGGAAATGATATAGAATTTCTGGATAGCATAAGAGAATACTTGAATAAGGATTTTTCAATGAAAGACCTCGATGATGATGCTTATATATTGGGCATCAAGATCTATAGGGATAGATCGAGACGCTGAATAGGAATTTCACAAAGCACATACCTTGACAAAGTTTTGAAGAAGTTAAAAATGGATCGGTCAAAGAAAGGGTTCTTGCCTTGTGTTGCAAGGTGTGAAGTTTAGTAAGACTCAAAGCCCAACCATGACAGAATATAGAGAGAGAATGAAAGTCATTCCCTATGCCTCAGCCATAGGTTCAATAAAGTGTGCCATGCTGTGTAGCACACCAATTGTGTGCCTTGCCATGAGTTTGGCAAGGGGGTACAATAGTGATCCAGGAGTGGATCACTGGACATCGGTCATAATTATCCTTAGGTACCTAAAGAGGACTAAGGAAATGTTTCTTGGTTATGGAGGTGATAAAGGGTTCATCGTAAAGGGTTACATCAATGCAAGCTTTAACACTGATCCAGATGATTCCGAGTCTCAATCTGGACACGTATTGAACGGGGAGCAATTAGCTAGAGTAGCTCCATGCAGAGCATTGTAGATATATAAATTTGCAAAATACAAACAGATATGAATATGGAAGACTCGTTGACTAAACTTCTCTCACAAGCAAAACATGATCACACCTTAGTACTCTTTGGGTATTAATCACATGTCGATGTGAACTAGATTATTGACTCTAGGAAACTCTTGGGGTGTTGGTCACATGGCGATGTGAACTATGGATGTTAATCACATGGTGATGTGAACTAGAATGTTGACTCTAGTGCAAGTGGGAGACTGATGGAAATATGCCCTAGAGGCAATAATAAAGTTGTTATTATTATATTTCCTTATTCATGGTAAAGGTTTATTATTCATGCTAGAATTGTAGTGACCGAAAACTTAAATACATGTGTGAATACATAAACAAATACCGTGTTCCTAGTGAGCCTCTAATAGACTAGATCGTTGATCAAAGATGGTTAAGGTTTCCTAACCATAGACATGAGTTGTCATTTGATAACGGGATCACATCATTAATAAGGAGAATGATGTGATGGACAAGACCCATCCGATAGCTTAGCATATGATCGTTCAGTTTATTGCTATTGCTTTCTTAATGTCAAATTCATATTCCTTCGACTATGAGATCATGCAACTCGCGGATACTGGAGGAATACCTTGTGTGCTATCAAATGTCACAACATAACTGGGTGATCATAAAGATGCTCTATAGGTATCTCTGAAGGTGTGTGCAGAGTTGGCATGGATCGAGATTAGGATTTGTCACTCCGTGTGTCGGAGAGGTATCTCTGGGCCCTCTCGGTAATAGACATCACAAAGAAGCTTGCAAGAAAAGTAACTAAGGAGTTAGTTACAAGATGATTTATTATGAAACGAGTAAAGAGACTTGTCGGTAACGAGATTGAACTAGGTATGAAGATACCGACGATCCAATCTCAGGCAAGTAACATACCGATAGACAAAAGGAATTATGTATATTGTCATAAGGTTTGACTGATAAAGATCTTCGTAGTATATGTAGGAACCAATATGGGCATCTAGGTTCCGCTATTGGTTATTGACCGGAGAGGTGTCTCGGTCATGTCTACATAGTTCTCAAACTCGTAGGGTCCGCACGCTTAACGTTCGATGACGATATAGTGTTATATGAGTTACGTGATTTGGTGACCCAATGTTGTTCAGAGTCCCGGATGAGATCACGAACAGGACGAGGAGCTCCGGAATGGTCCTGAGGTAAAGATTAATATATAGGACGAGGAGCTCTGGAATGGTCCGGAGGTAAAGATTTATACACCAGAAGAGTTTCGGGGGTGTCGGGTATTCATTGGATCAGCAGAAGGGGTTCCTCCGGGAATCCCCGGGAGGCTATATGGGCTTAATGGGCCAAAGGGGAAACATACCAGCCCACAAGGGGCTGGTACGACCCTTTCCCTAGTCGCCGACCCTAGGGGGAAAGGGGGAGTGTTGGCCCCTCCTGCCGTTCTCTCCTCATGAGGAAAGGAAAGGTGGGGGCGCCACCTCCCCCTGCCTTACTCCCGCGCACAAATAAGGAAAGCGGGGCATGGCTAGGCAAGAGCACAAGGAGGATTCAGCCTCCTTGGGGGCACCTCCTGGCTACCTCCCCTCTCCCCCACCTATATATATGAGGGAGGGGGAACCACACAAGACTACGACAATCTCTTAGCCGTGTGCGGCGCCCCTCTCCACTGTTTAGTCCCTCGGTCATATTTTCAGAGTCCTTAGGTGAAGCCCTGCAGAGATAGCATCGCCACCATCATCACCATGCCGTCATGCTGCCGGAACTCATCCACTACTTCGCCATCATGCTGGATCAAGAAGGCGAGGACGTCACCGAGCTGAACATGTGCTGAACATGGAGGTCCCGTACGTTCAGTACTTGATCAGTTGGATCATGAAGAAGTTCGACTACATCAACCGCGTTACTAAACTCTTCCGCTTACGGTCTATGAAGGTATGTAGACACACTCTCCCATCTCATTGCTATGCATCTCCATGGATAGATCTTGCCAGTGCGTAGAATTTTTTTGTTTTCCATGCAACGTTTCCCAACAGTAGCGCCGCACCTTGAGCATGGGAGGATCACTATGTTGCAATATGCTGATGGTATGATTGTTTTTATAGAACATGGCCTGGACAAGGCTAGGAATTTGATACTCTTGCTTTTAGCTTTTCAACGATGACATGTCTAAAAAATTAACTTCCATAAAAGTAAGTGTTTTGTTTCGGAGAAGCCAATTAGGTTGCTGCATAATACATTGAATGGTTTTGTTGTGCACAAGGTCAATTCCAATTAATATTTGATAATTCCTATTCAATATTGGCGTCTCACTTATGTTGAGCGGACAAATGTAGAAGTGCGCTTAGAGAAAATGTTGAGCAGTTGGAAAGGAAAATTGCTCTCTATTGAAGGATGGCTGATCTTGATCAATTATGTACTCAACAAATCTGGTTCTCTACATGCTCTTATTTTTCCAGTTTACAGAAGGGTCCTGCAAAGGCTAGGTTATTTCACATCCATATGCTTTTGGCAAGGAGAAAGTCGAAAGAAAAGGTATAGGCTAACCAAATGGAGTGCAATTTGTTGACCAAAAGACCAGTAAGGTTTAGGCATTCAGGACCTCCAGGTCAAGAATGATGTCTTACTTAATAAATGGTTGTTCAAGCTACTTACTAAGGATGAAAATTGCCAAACCCTATTGTGTAATAAGTATTGATGCCAAAAAGATATGTCTCAGGCATATTGAAAACTAGTAGATTCACACTTTTTGTTTGGGTTGATGGAGGAAGAGAAGCACCTTTTTGCTTTAGATCTTTCGTGATAAAGGATGGCTCATAGATAAGTTTCTAGGAGGAAAAGTGGTCTAGAGATGCCACTCTCCGGGAAAAGTATCCACCCTTGCACCACATTGTATGCGATAAGAATAATACTCTAGCGCATGTGCTCAGTTCCTCCCCATCGGATGTATCATTCGGACATGATTTGATTGGCCCACATACTATGTCATGGCAATATTTTCTACCCTAGTTGGATTTAGTTGGCCTAACACATAGACGGAGTGTGTTTCACTGGAATTTCACTACATCTAAGTATTTCACAGTTGACTCTATGTACCTTGCCTTGACACATTCAGAGATTTTTCATGTGATGCCACTAAAAGTTAAGATTTTCATGTGATATCTTCGAAAGGGAGTTGTGGTAGGCAAAGACAACCTCACTCTTCACAACTGGCATGACAGCAAGAACTATATTTTTTGTACTCGCAATGAGACAATCAAACACCTCTTCTTCAAGTGCAAGTTTGCATGTTCTATATGGCCAGTCATCCAAATAGCATCAATTTTGTATCCTTCCACAAGTTTTGTCAAAAATTATGGTCAATGACTGGATGAAATACCAAATAGGTTCAGAATGCTAATAAGAGTGGAAACATGTATCTTATTATGGTTGCTTTGGCTATGTATAAATAGTATTATTTTAATGGAAAAAACTATTCTGATATGCGGGTTATATAGTGTTGTATGCATAGGTTCCTACGTGATTTATGCTTCATCGAATGGAGTACCAACCGATGTTCAAGCCAGAGTGTATGGAGTTGGAGCGGGTGACTAGGGTGGTTTTTACGCAACATGGGTGGTAGAGTAATCCTTGGACCGGTCCACCATCTCCTTTGACATAGGTATAGAGTCAGTCCAGTAAGTCTTTTCTTTTTGTAATATGTTATTCTTCTTATTTGTTGACAACTTGTGTTGTCGTTGTGCATCTTAACTGTGCAGAGGCCGAATATTGATCATCAATGTTTCCTTCACCACATTTAACAATAGTTTTTCTAGCCAACCTTGTATGTTGTGCCATATTGCTTCCTATATATACACATTTTTTTGCTCTTCGTAGCTCCAAGATGAATAGGCAAACCAAGACACCTTTCATTACGTAACTCAGCGGGGATACCAAGAACTTGCAGCACATGCTATTTGGTGTGGGTGCTGCTCTTCTTGTTGAAGAGGGCCGAAGGTTTGTCCGTGTTTATTTTATGCCCCACTTTATATCATACATCGCAAGAATCTCTTGGATCCTTGCTGACTAGCTCACTAAAAGAGGTGATTTATGCTAGTGCACTTCGTCTTTCAATCTCGGCGTGTGCCACATAATAGAGAAGGCCTCCGCACAAAAATGAACAAGTATGGAGATAGAGGATTGCCTTGACCCAATACCCTATGTGAAAGAAAAGGCCTCGTTAATTGCTTATTTACCTTCCCTTGATAAGAGATAGACCATACACACTTCATTATCAAACTCGTCCACACAGGAGCAAAGCCCATAGTGTTCATCATCATCTTGAGGAAACTCCACTCCACGCGATCGTACGCTTTCCTCGTGTCCAGCATGACCGCTATCAACCCTTGCTGATACATCTCCAATGTATACGTATTTATAATTTTTTATTGTTCCATGCTGTTATATTATCATTGTTGGATGTTTTATAATCATTTTACAGTCATTTATATCATTTCTTGGTACTAACCTATTGACATGGTGCCAAGTGTCAGTTGCTGTTTTTTGCATGTTTTTTACATGGCAGGAAATCAATACCAAATGGAGTCCAAACACAATGGAACTTTTTGTGGATTTTTTTTGACCAGAAGACATCCAGTGGGCCAGAGAAGCGCCTGGGGGGTGCTCCGAGGGGAGCACAACCCACCAGAGCGCACTTGGAGGCCCAGACGCGCCCTGGTGGTTATGCCCACCTCTAGTGCCCCCCCCCCCCCGGACCGCCTCTTTACTCTATAAATACCCCAATATTCCAGAAACCCTACGGGAGTCGATGAAAATCAATTCGAGCCGCCGCAAGTTCCAGAACCACCAGATCCAATCTATACACCATCACGGGTTCATCATGTCCATTGGTGCCTCTCCGATGATGCGTGAGTAGTCTTTTGTAGACCTTCGGGTCCATATTTAGTATCTAGATGGCTTCCTCTCTCTCTTTTGATTCTCAATACAAAGGTCTCTTGGAGATTCATGTGATGTAACTCTTTTTGCGGTGTCTTTGTTGGGATCGGATGAATTTTGAGTTTATGATCAGATCTATCTTTTTATCCATGAAAGTTATTTGACTCTTCTTTGATCTCTTATATGCATGATTGCTTATAGCCTCGTATTTCTTCTCCAATATTTGGGTTTTGTTTCGCCAATTTGATCTATTTATCTTGCAATGGGTAGAGGTGCTTTGTGATGGGTTCGATCTTACAGTGCTTGATCCCACTGACATAAGGGGAACAGACACGTATGTATTGTTGCCATTGAGGATAACAAGATGGGGTCTATTTCTACATAAATAGATCTTGTCTAGATCATGGCATCGTTCTTATTGCATTACTCTGTTTCTCCATGAACTTAATTCACTAGATGCATGCTGGATAGCAGTCGATGTGTAGAGTAATAGTAGTAGATGTTGGCAGGAGTCGGTCTACTAATCTTGGACATGATGCCTATATAATGATCATTGCCTGGATATCGTCATGATTATTTGAAGTTATATCAATTGCCCAATAGTAATTTGTTTACCCACCGTTTTCTATTTTTCTAGAGAGAAGCCACTAGTGAAACCTACGGCCCCCGGGTCTCTTCTTTAATATATTTGCCTTTGCGATCTATTTTATTTTCTTTTATTTTCAGATCTATTAAACAAAAAAAATACAATTATACCTTGATGTACTTTATTTTATTTGGCATTCGATCTATCAAATAATTACAACTTTCTCACGTTCGTTTGCCAATTTATGGCGCCATTACCCGAAAGGGATTGACAACCCCTTTACACGTCGGGTTGCGAGTATTTGTTATTTGTGTGCGGGTGTTTTTTACGTAGTGTTGCTTGGTTCTCCTACTGGTTCAATAACCTTGGTCTCATAACTGAGGGAAATACCTACCGTTGTTGTGTTGCATCATCCCTTCCTCTTTGGGGAAAAACACCAACGTAGTCTAGCAGACATCAACAGGAATTTCTGGCGCCATTGCCGGGGAGAGATCATCAACATCTACCAGGTTCCTAATCACAAATCTCGTCTCCTCGTAATTTACATTATTTTCCATTTGTCTCTCGTTTTCCTCTCCCCCATTTCACAAAAATTTGCCGTTTTATTCTCCCTATTTTTCATTCACCATTTTCTTGTCGGATCGGTTTTTTAGTGCAATCTTGTTGCATAGTCACAATGACTCAAGAGAACACCAAGTTGTGTGATTTCTCAAATACCAACAACAATGATTTTATTAGCACTCCGATTGCTCCTGCCACTAGTGCAGAATCTTGTGATATTAATACTGCTTTGCTGAATCTTGTTATGAAAGATCAATTTTCTGGTACTCCTAATGAGGATGCCGCATCCCATCTTAACACATTCGTGGAACTATGCGATATGCAAAAGAAAAAAGATGTGGACAATGATGTTGTTAAGATGAAATTATTTCCGCTTTCTTTGCGAGGTCATGCAAAAATTTGGTTTTCTTCTTTGCCTCGCAATAGTATTGATTCTTGAAATAAGTGCAAAAATGCTTTTATCACTAGTATTTTCCGCTGGCAAAAATTATTTCCCTCAGTCTTGGAGTAAGCAACTTGAACATGAGCATGTTGCACAATCTTGGGAAAGGATGAAAATGATGCTAAGGAATTGCCCAACTCATGGGTTAAATCTTTGGATGATCATACAAAATTATTATACGGGGTTGAATTTTGTTTCTCATAATCTTTTAGATTCCGCCGCGGGTGGTACTTTTATGGAAATTACTTTGGGTGAAGCCACCAAATTGCTTCATAATATTGTGGCAAATTATTCACAATGGCATACCAAAAGAGCTCCTACTAGTCAAAAAGTTAATTCGGTTGAAGAAATTTCTTCTTCGAGTGAAAAAGTTGATGCTCTTATGAAATTGGTTGCTAGTAAAAGTACTCCTATTGATTTCAATGATATGCCTTTGTCTACTTTGATTGAGCAAAATAGTGATGCCGTAGACGTGAATTTTATCTCGCGAAATAATTTCAATAACAATGCATCTAGAGGTAATTTTAATCCTAGGCCTTTTCCTAGAAATTCCTATAATAATTATGGTAATTCCTATGGTAACCCTTATTATAATAATAATAGGAACAATTCTGATCTTGAGAATAATATTAAAGAATTTATCAACACTCAAAAAGTTTTCAACATTACAATGGAAGAAAAGTTGAATAAGCTTGATGATTTCTCTAAAAGTGCTGACAGAATTTCTCATGATGTAGAACATCTCAAGATGAAAATTTTTGTGCCTAAGGTTGAGGAATCAATTAAATCTCTTTATGTTTCTATGAATGAAAGTAAGAAAAGAATCGCTATGCTTAGAGCTAGAAGAGAATTTTTTGAAAAAGTGTTTTCTAGTGATTGCTTTCATAAAAGTGATGAAGATCTTAAAATGATTGGTGTTTCTTCTACCGATTCCTTGTTTAGTAAAATTAAGATTGATGAAAAAGGGACTGAAGAAGAGTCAACTTTAGTTAGAAGGCGTCTCGATAATTTGGAGGGTGAAAATCGTGTTGAGAAAATTGATAAAAGTGGGTTTGAAGAGGTCAAAACTTTAACTAGTGATGTACCCACTCTTTTGGATTACAAAGACTTTAATTATGATACTTTCTCTTTGATTGATTATATTTCTTTGTTGCAATCCATGATAAACTCACCCCATGATTATGAACAAAATAAAGCTTTTACTAAACATATTGTTGATGCTATGATGACAACTTTAGAAGAAAAGTTGGAATTAGAAGTTTCAATTCCTAGAAAATTACATGATGAAAGGGAACCTACTAAAGTCAAGATTAAAAATTATGAGTGTTTTGCTTTATGTGACTTGGGTGCTAGTGTTTCTACAATTCCGAAATCTCTATGTGATGTGCTTGGTCTTACCGATATAGAAGATTGTTCTTTAAATTTGCACTTGGCGGATTCTACTATTAAAAAGCCTAAGGGAAGAATTAATGATGTTCTTATTCTTGCAAATAGGAATTATGTGCCCATAGATTTTATTGTTCTTGATATTGATTACAATCCGTCTTGTCCAATTATTCTTGGTAGACCGCTTTTACGCACTATCGGTGTCGTGATTGATATGAAAGAAGGCAATACTAAGTTTCAATGTCCACTAAGGAAGGGTATGGAACACTTCCCTAGAACAAGAATTAGGCCACCATATGAATCAATCATGAGGGCATCTTATGGATCTAGAAACAAAGATGACAAAACTTAGATCCTTGCTTTATGCCTAGCTAGGGGCGTGAAACGATAGCGCTTGTTGGGAGGCAACCCAATGAATAAAATTTATTTTTGCCTTTTGCTTTCTGTTCTTGAGTGTTTGCATAATTATGCCACTATTATGATTTTTTCTGTTTTAATTAGTGTTTGTGCCAAGTAAAGCCTTTAGGATCTTCTTGGGTGATAGTTGTTTGATCTTGCTAAAAAACAGAAACTTTCGCGCTCACGAAAATAATTTTCATTTTTAACAGAAGCGTGATAAAATACCAATTCTTTTTGCATAAGATTAATATACAAATTTCTCATGTCGTTTTTTCAAAAAATTTGGAGTTTAAGAAGTATTCGAAATATCCAGATTGCTACACATTGTTCTGTTTTTGACATATTCTATTTTCTTTGTGTTGTGTGCTTGTTTTGATGATTCTGTGGTTTTCTTTGAAGGGTTTTTGCCATAGAAAAGTTGGGGTATAGTAGATATAATGCAATAATAGAATATGAATGGGTTGCAACAGTACTTTGATTAGTTTTCTTATACTAACGGATCTCACGAAGGTTTTGTTGAGTTTTGTGATTGAAGTTTTCAAGTTTTGAGTGATATTACGATGGATGACCGAATAAGGAGTAAGAAGAGCCTAAGCTTGGGGATGCCCATGGGATCCCAAGCTATTATCCGGAGAGAAGCAAGCAACTAAGCTTGGGGATGCCCTGAGTGGCATCCCATCTTTCTTCAAACGACCATCGGTATTTTCCTTGAAGCTATATTTTTATTCGTCACATACTATGAGTTTTGCTTGGAGCGTCTTGTATGATATGAGTCTTTGCTTGTTTTACTTTTTGTTTTAAGTCTTGAATCCTTGCTGGACACACCTATTTGAGAGAGCCAAAATTATGCCATGACTTGTTAGAATTGCTCTCTATGCTTCACTTACATTTCTATGAGCTATGGAATTGCTCTAGTGCTTCACTTATATCTTTTTGAGCATGGTGTGTTTTAGTATTTTTTAAATAAATTCTCTCTTGCTTCACTTAAATTAATTTGAGAGGAAGAAATATTATGCTCATGATCTTCACTTATATTTGTTTGAGCTTATCAAAAGCAACACATGAAAAATAGTCCCAAAGTGATAGATATCCAAGAAGGATATAATAAAAACATTTATGAAGATCATTGGACAAAATAAACTTGATTCCTTGTAATAGTTTTGAGATATGAGGATGTGATATGTGAGTAATGTTTATGAGTAAGTATGCTTTAGTAAGAATATTGGTGTTAAGGTTTGTGGTTCCCTATGCAAGCACGAAAGTCAATAGTCATGTAATGAAATTACATCCTACTTGTGGTGCATTATTCGGTATTAATTATGCTTAATGCTCACTTATGAGATTTTTGTTTCTTGGTTGGTCGCTTCTCAATCTTTTGCTAGCCTTCATTTTTCATTAAGTATGATCACTACTTGTGTGTCCAAAATCCTTTAAACCAGTTTTGCCACATGAGTCCACTATACCTACCTATATGCGGTATTCTTTTATCATTCTAAGCAAATTTGTATATGCCATCTCTAATTTTCAAAATAAATTTCTCTTTTGTGTGCTATTCTCACGATGAGTGTTTATTCACTTGTCATTGCACGAGAATAAGGCAAAGGTATTAGGGATGCTCAGTCCCGAAATGTAAAATGAATTTACTTTATGTTGTCAAATAATAAATTCCTTGGAAAGTGTTGGTATGGAGGGCACCCATGGATACAGTTATTCATGGAAAGTGAAAGTATGGTTGAAAAAGGAATAAACTTTGTTTTCTGTTTGGGAACCACCTATGATATATCTAGCATGGAAAGTGTTGGGAGCTCTAAGTCATTTTCGTTGGTGGGAAAAGTGTGCATCTCAAAATGTTTTTATTTATCAATTTTTGCTTTGAGCTTTGGCACCTCTAAAAATTCCTACTTCCCTCCGCGAAGGCCTTTCTTTTTTACTTTGAGTCTCCATCTTCTCTTATAAAGCACCAACTAGGGGGCACTATGATCATACTTGAGCATTGGGTGTAGCTAATATCTGAGTGTGTTTCATGAATGGATCAATGATTGAGCATGATGGGCTAGGAATAAATTATTTTAGCGTTGATATTTTGAAAGACATGGTTGCTTGTTGGTATGCTTGAGTATTAAAGCCTCATGTCAAAACTAGACAATTGCTTTGAACCATATAAAAGTCCAAATGTCCATGATACAAATAAAAGAATATGAGATGACATGTTAGGTAGCATTCCACATCAAAAATTCTGTTTTTATCATTTACCTACTCGAGGACGAGCAGGAATTAAGCTTGGGGATGTTGATATGTCTCCAACGTATCTATAATTTTTTATTGTTCCGTGCTGTTATATTATCATTCTTGGATGTTTTATAATCATTTTATAGTCACTTTATATCATTTTTTGTACTAACCTATTGACATAGTGCCAAGTGCCAGTTGTTGTTTTTTGCATGTTTTTTACATCACAGGAAACAATACCAAACGGAGTCCAAATGCAGTGAAATTATTTGTGGATCTTTTTGGACTAGAAGACATCCAGTTGGCCGGAGAAGCGCCTGGGGGTGCTCCGAGGGGAGCAAAACCCACCAGGGCGCGCCTGGAAGCCCAGGCGCGCCCTGGTGGGTTGTGCCCACCTCAGGTGCCCCCGAACCGCCTCTTTACTCTATAAATACACCAATATTCTAGAAAACCTAGGGGATTCGATGAAAATCAATTCCAGCTGCCGCAAGTTCCAGAACCACCAGATCCAATCTAGACACCATCACGGAGGGGTTCATCATGTCCATTGGTGCCTCTCCGATGATGCGTGAGTAGTCTTTTGTAGACCTTCGGGCCCGTAGTTAGTAGCTAGATGGCTTCCTCTCTCTCTCTCTCTCTCTCTTTCTCTCTCTCTCTCTCTTGATTATGAATACAATGGTCTCTTGGAGATCCATATGATGTAACTTTTTTTGCGGTGTGTTTCTTGGGATCGGATAAACATTGAGTTTATGGTCAGATCTATCTTTTTATCCATGAAAGTTATTTGACTCTTATTTGATCTCTTATATGCATGATTGCTTATAGCCTCGTATTTCTTCTTTGATATTTGGGTTTTTCTTGGCCAACTTGATCTATTTATCTTGCAATGGGAAAAGGTGCTTTGTGATGGGTACGATCCTACGGTGCTTGATCCCAGTGACAGAAGGGGAATGGACATGTATGTATCATTGCCATTAAGGATAACAAGATGGGGTCTATTTCTACATAAATAGATCTTTTCTACATCATATCATTGTTCTTATTGCATTACTCCGTTCCTCCATGAACTTAATACACTAGATGCATGCTGGATAGCGGTCGATGTGTGGAGTAATAGTAGTAGATGCAGGCATGAGTCGGTCTACTAATCTTCAACGTGATGCCTATATAATGATCATTGCCCGGATATCGTCATGATTATTTGAAGTTCTATCAATTGCCCAACAGTAATTTGTTTACCCACCGTTTGCTATTTTTCTCGAGAGAAGCCACTAGTGAAACCTACGACCCCTGGGTCTCTTCCTTAATATATTTGCCTTCGCGGTCTATTTCATTTGCTTTTATTTTCAGATCTATTAAACCAAAATACAAAAATACCTTGCTGCACTTGATTTTATTTGGCGTTCGATCTATCCAATTATTACAACTTTCCAACGTCCGTGTGCCAATTTCTGGCACCGTTACCCAAAAGGGATTAACAATCCCTTTAACACATCGGGTTGCGAGTATTTGTTATTTGTGTGCAGGTGCTATTTATGTAGTGTCGCTTCGTTCTCCTACTGGTTCGATAACCTTGATCTCATCACTGAGGGAAATACCAGCCATCGTTGTGCTGCATCATCCCTTCCTCTTTGGGGAAATACTGATGTAGTCTAGCAGACATCACTTGCCTACCCCATTTCCTCTTGTGTTAGCACCCCTAACATGCCTATAGTACAAACCCCGCAAGTCACCGAGTCAGGCAAGGAGACGGCCCAAGGCCCGGCAAAGAGGATCATGAAGCCCACCCAGCGTATCGCTCGGGATGAGTGGGTGAACTCTACTAGCAAAGTATAAGTGGCATGGGAAAGGACTAGAGAGGCATCGAAGATTGATCAGGCTGGAACAACACGGTGGCGGCGCGGCTATGTATCAATTAGAATCCTAGTTCCTTTCCTTTTCCCTTCATGAATTTGGCACATTTGTGCTTGTAAGGAGAGAAATTTTGTACTCTGGACCACATATACATATTAGAGAGTATTGTAGAGCTAACACTTTGTACTCAGAGCCAAGGCCCAATTTCGCTTCCGTCCTGGCGGCAGTCATCATCGAGACAAGCAATAGCAAGCTGATCGCCTACAGCGGGAGTTGGAGCCCGTCACCAAGGGTGATCTCAAGGAGCTCCACATGGAATGGAAGGAGGAAATCAAGTCCTCAGTCGCCATCGAGTTTGCTTCATGAAGGCCCATGATCGACTCCCAGATTGCTGATCTACAGGAGGCGGTTGATCTGCTCAAGAAGCAACACACTGACGGCAAGAGATCCAACACAGGGGAGGCGTCAGCGAAAAATCATCCTGATCTATCGGCGTGGAAGAGCAATTCGTCTTTGGACGGATCTCAGGCGCGTGATTCTCCTCGAGCCGATGGCCATGGTACTACTCCATCCCCACGGACGGCGGTCGATGGGTTATCCAATAGCCTGCCAGCCCCTCCAGCCAATGGTACAGTCGTTTCCCACCCTGGGTTACCCACTGCTGTTGTGCCCCTATCACCTCCCGGGGGTTTAGATAATCTTTCCCATTTTTTGTGCTTCTAGTGATCCTAGTCCCACATCTATGCCATTCCTAGTGTCCGATGGAGAGAACTTGCTTCTGTGGAAAGATCTCTGTGAGCAATATTTCTCCATTTATGGGATTCCCGGGTTAGTTTAGGTGCATGGCCACCCTCAACTTTTCCCCTACTACAGCAATTTGGTTGCAAACAGTTAGGAAAAAAAATTGTGAGTCTGAATAGGGAAGGCTTGTGTTCTACCTTGTCGACCCATTTCGGTCGCGACCGTCATCAGTTTTTGATCCGCCAATTTTTCGCTATTAAACAGTCTAGTCCTATGCAAGGTTACATTGAGAGATTTGAACATTTGATGGACCAATTGTTATCGTGTTCTGATGAAATTCATCCATTTTATTTTTTGACACGCTTCATTGGTGGATTGCGGGCGGATATGTGAACGGCGGTCATGGTTCAGCAGCCTTCTCATCTTGACACGGTGTGTGCTCTCGCATTGGTCCAGGAGGAGGTGCACAACGGGGTTCGAGCAGAGGACTTCCGTCCCTCGACTCCGATGTACCGCACTGCGCCGCGCCTTCCTCTTCAGGCGGTTCCAATCTATCAACCTCGGCCTCCTGCAGCACAAGCCATGGTTGATCGTCGCGGTGTCAACACAGCTCGCGCGGCACCGGTGGAATGGCCACGTCAAGCACCTGCAGAAACCAATCCGATCAACACGCTCTGTGCATACAGAAGGGCTCGTGGTTTGTGCTTCATGTGTGGGGAGCGGTGGGGTCGTGATACGTCTCCAACGTATCTACTTTTCCAAACAATTTTGCCCTTGTTTTGGACTCTAACTTGCATGATTTGAATGAAACTAACCCGGACTGATGCTGTTTTCAGCAGAACTGCCATGATGTTGTTTTATGTGTAGAAAGCAAAAGTTCTCGGAATGTCCTGAAAATCCACGGAGGCACTTTTTGGAAAATATAAAAAATACTAGCGAAAGAATCAAGACCAGGGAGCCCACACCCTGTCCACGAGGGTGGGGGCGTGCTCCCTCCCCCTGGGCATGCCCCCCTATCTCGTGGGCCCCCTGGACCTCCACCGACCTCAACTCCAACTCCATATATTCACGTTCGAGGAGAAAAAAATTAGAGAGAAAGTTTCATCGCGTTTGACGATACGGAGCCGCCGCCAAGCCCTAATCTCTCTCGTGAGGGCTGATATGGAGTCCGTTCGGCGCTCCGGAGAGGGGGATTCGTCGCCGTCATCATCATCAACCATCCTCCATCACCAATTTCATGATGCTCACCGTCGTGCGTGAGTAATTCCATCGTAGGCTTGCTGGACGGTGATGGGTTGGATGAGATTTACCATGTAATCAAGTTAGTTTTGTTAGGGTTTGATCCCTAGTATCCACTATGTTCTGAGATTGATGTTTCTATGACTTTGCTATGCTTAATGCTTGTCACTAGGGCCCGAGTGCCATGATTTCAGATCTGAACCTATTATTTTTTCATGAATATATGTGTGTTCTTGATCCTATCTTGGAAGTCTATAGTCACCTATTATGTGTTATGATCCGACAACCCCGAAGTGAAAATAATCGGGATACTTCTCGGTGATGACCGTAGTTTGAGGAGTTCATGTATTCACTATGTGCTAATGCTTTGTTCTAGTTCTCTATTAAAAGGAGGCCTTAATATCCCTTAGTTTCCGCTAGGACCCCGCTGCCACGGGAGGGTAGGACAAAAGATGGCATGCAAGTTCTTTTCCATAAGCATGTATGACTATTTACGGAATACATGCCTACATTACATTGATGAACTGGAGCTAGTTCTGTGTCACCCTATGTTATAGCTATTACATGAGGAATCGCATCTGACATAATTATCCATCACTGATCCATTGCCTACGAGCTTTTTACATATTGTGCTTCGCTTATTTACTTTTCCGTTGCTATTGTTGCAATCATTACAAAACCCAAAAACATTACTTTTGCTACCATTACCTTTATTATCATACTACTTTGCTACTAAATACTTTGCTGCATATACTAAGTTATCCAGGTGTGGTTGAATTGACAACTCAATTGCTAATACTCAAGAATATTCTTTGGCTCCCCTTGTGTCGAATAAATAAATTTGGGTTGAATACTTTACCCTCGAAAGCTGTTGCGATCCCCTACACTTGTGGGTTATCAAGACTAATTTCTGGCGCCGTTGCCGGGGAGCATAGCTCTATTCTCTGAGTCATTTGGGATTTATATCTGTTGATCACTATGAAGAACTTGAAAGACGACAGAACCAAGATTTTGCCCTCAACTACGAGGGGAGGTAAGGAACTGCCATCTAGCTCTGCACTAGATTCTCCTTCCGTTATTAGTAAGCTTGCGACACCTAAACCTGCTACTGCTATGAACTCTGATATGTCGCATGTTATTGATGATGCCCCTTCTGCTATGCATGATACTTATGATGAAACTACTTCTGTGCGTGATACTACTTTGCCATTAGGTGAATTTCTTGATGAACAACTTGCTAGAGTTAGAGGGAATGAAATTATTAAAGATGCTATTATTGATGATAGTGATGATGAAAATTCTCCCAATGATTATGAATTGTCTGTTGTTCCTGAGGGTTATGTTATGAATGAAGAAGCTGCTAGAGCTATCTTTGCTTGCAATGATAGATATGATCTTAAGAATTATTAGCTAAATGGAAGCAACAGTCTCTTAATGCTAGAATGAAACCTGACCCTGCTTTTGCTACTTCACCTATCTGTGTTACTGATAAGGATTATGAATTCTCTGTTGATCCTAATATTATTACTTTGGTTGAATCTGATCCTTTTTATGGCCTTGAATCTGAAGCTATTGTGGCACATCTTACCAAGTTGAATGATATAGCTACCCTGTTTACTCATGATGATAAGTCTCACTATTATTATATCCTTAAGATATTTCCTTTCTCATTAAAGGGTGATGCTAAGACTTGGTACAATTCTCTTGCTCCTGGTTGTGTGCGTAGTCCCCAGGATATGATTTATTACATCTCTGCTAAATATTTTCCTGCTCATAAGAAACAAGCTGCCTTGCGGGAAATATATAATTTTGTGCAAATCAAAGAAGAGAGTCTCCCACAAGCTTGGGGGAGGCTTCTCCGATTACTTAATGCTTTGCCTGATCATCCTCTCAAGAAAAATGAAATACTTGATATCTTTTATAATGGACTAACCGATGCTTCCAAGGACTACTTGGATAGTTGTGCTGGTTGTGTTTTCAGGGAAAAGAACAGTCGACGAAGCTAAATTACTATTGAATAATATGTTGACTAATGAAAATAATTGGACTCTTCCTGAGCCAATTCCTGAACCAATTGAGCCAGCTCCTGAGCCTATTCCTAAACCTACTCCGAAGAAGAGAGGTGTTTTATTTCTCAGTCCTGAAGATATGCAAGAGGCAAAGAAATCAATGAAAGAAAAAGGTATTAAAGCTGAAGATGTTAAGAATTTACCTCCTATTGAAGAAATACATGGTCTTAATATACCGCCTGTTGAAGAACCACATTGTCTTCATAACCCGACACAGGTAGTAAAGGTAAATTCTCTCTATAGATATGATAAAGTTGAAATCCCCTCTACTAAATTTCATAGCCCATGCTTAGATGAATTTGATGACTTTATGGCTAGACAAGAAAGTTTTAATGCTTATGTTGGTAGGGAGTTAAAAAATAATGCTTTCGAGATAGGACGCGTGAGCGATAATATGGCTAGAGTTAAAGGTGAACTCAAACTCATTAGCAAATATACTTCTATGGTTGCTACTCAAGCTGAGCAAGTACTTAAAGCTCGAAATGATTTGCTTGATGAATTAAATAATAAAAATGACTTTGTTGTTAGAGTGGCTACTAGAACTGGTAGAATGACTCAGGAACCTTTGTATCCTGAAGGCCACCCTAAGAGAATCGAGCAAGATTCTCAGAGAAACAATTTAGAGGCACCTAGTTCTTCTAAAAAGAAGAAAAAGAAAAACGATAGGACTTTGCATGCTTCTAGTGAACCTACTGTAGACACACCTGAGAATCCCAATGATATTTCTATCTCTGATGCTGAAACACAATCAGGTGATGAACATGAACCTAGTGATAATGTCAATGATAATGTTCATGTTCATGCTCAACCTAGCAAAAACAATGATGTAGGGATTGAACCTACTGTTTATCTTGATAACCCACAATCAAAGAATCAACGTTATGATAAGAGAGATTTTGTTGCTAGGAAGCATGGTAGAGAAAGAGAACCATGGGTTCAGAAACCCATGCCCTTTCCTCCTAAACCATCCAAGAGAAAGGATGATGAGGATTTTGAGCACTTTGCTGAAATGATTAGACCTATTTTCTTACGTATGCGCTTAACTGATATGGTCAAAGTAAATCCTTATGCTAAATATATGAAGGATATCATCACAAACAAAATAAAGATACCGGAAGCCGAAATTTCAACCATGCTTGCTAATTACACTTTTAAGGGTGGGATACCAAAGAAACTTGGAGATCCGGGTGTACCAACCATACCATGCTCCATTAAAAGAAATTATGTTAGAACTGCTTTATGTGATCTTGGAGCCGGTGTTACTGTTATGCCTCTCTCTTTATATCGTATACTTGAATTGAATAAGTTGACACCAACTGATATATCTTTGCAAATGGCCGATAAATCAACTACTATACCTGTCGGTATTTGTGAGGATGTGCCTGTTGTGGTTGGAAATGTCACTATCTTAATGGACTTTGTTATTCTTGATATTCACGAGGATGATAGTATGTCGATTATCCTTGGTAGACCCTTTTTGAATACTGCAGGGGCTGTTATTGATTGCAACAAAGGCAATGTCACTTTTCATGTTAATGGTAATGAGCATACAGTACACTTTCCGAGGAAACAATCTCAAGTTCATAACATCAATTCTATTGGAAAACTTCCAACTATCATCATTTGAGGTTTTGAATTTCCTCTCCCTACTGTCAAGAAAAAGTATGATATTATTATTGTTGGGGATTTTTATATCCCCATTGAGATAACTTAGTGTTATTCAAAATTTCTCCGGTTCCGTGTTATTCAGAATGAGTTTGTTAACAAGACTTGATCAACCTTGTTAGTGGATTCATTTTGATGATCATGAGATGGATGAAACTAGAAGGCACAACCTTCTGTACCCTCTTTTTACTTTCTGTTATTTAGAATAAATAAAGCAAAAATAGTATTGTCCGTCTGTTTTCTGAATTATCCGTGCATTAAAAAATATCCCGAAAATAAAAGTGCTCCAAATGCCCTGCAAATTTAGTATGATATTTTATGGAATATTTGAGGATTTTAGGCACTAAAATCACTGCAGGAGGGGCAGGCACCAGGCCACGAGAATGGAGGGCGCGCCCCCTGTCTTGTGGGCCCCTGGTGGCCCCCCTCCACTTATGCCAGCACCCACACACTTCATCTTCTACCCAACAAATCCCCATCCAGCTCAAGCATGAGTTCTAGCTCATTTTGCTGCGATTTTCGATCTCCTTGCTCAAAGCTCCATTCACAAAACTGCTTTGGGAGATTGTTGCTTGGTATGTGACTCCTCCGTTGGTCCAATTAGTTTTTGTTCTAGTGCTTTATTCATTGCAAATTTTTGCTGCATAGGTGACCATGTCCTTGAGCTTGCATGTTGAATTTATGAGGTCCCAAGCAATTCTAATGCATGATATAGGCTCTAGGCACTTGTAGGAGTAGTTGCTACCAATCTTGTTTTGTTTTATTCACTTTTATTTTGAAGTTACTAAAATTTCAGAAATTTGTCAGAAAAAGAATTATGTCTAGGAGAATGTACCAAGGTGGTTCCTCGGTAAAGAAAGGACCCAGGATTGCTATGCGTGAGCAAGATGTTGAATTACCGAGGGACGCAGATGTACGAGCTTGTGAGTGGCCATCTGATAATTTTATGGGCTTTAAGGAGGAATTTGACGCGTATGTGCGTAATGCTGAACTGGAGGACTTCTTACAAGATAAGTGTCCTCAGTACTATCAATTGACTGATTCTTTTGTGCGGAGGTTTAAATATAACTGTACGCGTAATTCTCCTAGTGTCATATTTACTTTGTGAAGGGCCTATCTATTTACTTTTATGTTGAGTCATAACCCTTCTTATTAAAAAGCACCCGCTGGAGAGCACATTGTCATTTGCATTCATTATTATTGGTTTATATTGGGTATGACTTGATTGGATCTCTTTTACCATGAATTACAATGTTTAGTCAGTCCTTAATCTTTAAAGGTGCTCTGCATTTATGTTTTGCGGTCTCAGAAAGGGCTAGCGAGATACCATTTTGTTATATCATGTTATGATTGTTTTGAGAAAGTGTTGTCATCCGAGTTTTATTATTATGGCTCGCTAGCTGATTATGCTATTGATATGAGTAATTGTGAGACCTAAGTGTTATTGGGAGTATGGTTAGTTCATAATATTTGCTGAAACCTGAATGCTGGCTTTACATGTTTACAACAACAAGAGCAAGCAGAGTTTGTAAAAGTTTTTCTTTACCACTTTCAGTTTATCAACTGAATTGCTTGAGGACAAGCAAAGGTTTAAGCTTGGGGGAGTTGATACGTCTCCAACGTATCTACTTTTCCAAACACTTTTGCCCTTGTTTTCGACTCTAACTTGCATGATTTGAATGAAACTAACCCGGACTGAGCTATTTTCAGCAGAACTGCCATGATGTTGTTTTATGTGTAGAAAGCAAAAGTTCTCGGAATGTCCTGAAAATCCACGGAGGCACTTTTTGGAAAATATAAAATATATTGGCAAAAGAATCAAGACCAGGGGGCCCACACCCTGTCCATGAGGGTGGGGGGCGCGGCCCCTCCCCCTGGGCGCGGCCCCCTGTCTCGTGGGCCCCCTGGACCTCCACCGACCTCAACTCCAACTCCATATATTCACCTTTGGGGATAAAAAAACAGAGAGAAAGTTTCATCGTGTTTTACGATACAGAGCTGCCGCCAAGCCCTAATCTCTCTCGGGAGGGCTCATCTGGAGTACGTTCGGGGCTCCGGAGAGGGGGATTCGTCGTCGTCGTCGTCATCAACCATCCTCCATCACCAATTTCATGATGCTCACCGTCGTGCATGAGTAATTCCATCGTAGGCTTGCTGGACGGTGAGGGTTGGATGAGATTTACCATGTAATCAAGATAGTTTTGTTAGGTTTGATCCCTAGTATCCACTATGTTCTGAGATTGATGTTGCTATGACTTTGATATGCTTAATGCTTGTCACTAGGGACCGAGTGCCATGATTTAAGATCTGAACCTATTATGTTTTCAAGAATATATGTGTGTTCTTGATCCTATCTTGCAAGTCTATAGTCACCTATTATGTGTTATGATCCGACAACCCCGAAGTGACAATAATCGGGATACTTCTTGGTGATGACCGTAGTTTGAGGAGTTCATGTATTCACTATGTGCTAATGCTTTGTTCCGGTTCTCTATTAAAAGGAGGCCTTAATATCCCTTAGTTTCCGCTAGGACCCCGCTGCCACGGGAGGGTAAGACAAAAGATGTCATGCAAGTTCTTTTCCATAAGCACGTATGACTATTTACGGAATACATGCCTACATTACATTGATGAACTGGAGCTAGTTCTATGTCACCCTATGTTATAGCTATTACATGAGGAATCGCATACGACATAATTATCCATCACTGATCCATTGCCTACGAGCTTTTTATATATTGTGCTTCGCTTATTTACTTTTCCGTTGCTATTGTTACAATCATTACAAAACCCAAAAACATTACTTTTGCTACTGTTAGCTTTATTATCATACTACTTTGCTACTAAATACTTTGCTGCAGATACTAAGTTATCCAGGTGTGGTTGAATTGACAACTCAACTGCTAATACTCAAGAATATTCTTTGGATCCCCTTGTGTCGAATCAATAAATTTGGGGTTAATACTTTACCCTCGAAAGTTGTTGCAATCCCCTACACTTGTGGGTTATCAGGTTGCGACCAAACTTGTCCGACAACAATTCAGATGCATGTGTTGGAAGAATCTATGGATTTCATGGGGATCGCACCATCCAAAGGGGAGGGACCGAGTACTAATCAAACTAAAACTGAAGAAGCAGTGTATGCAATGTCTTTGCAGGCGTTCAATGGCAATGATTCTTCGAAGTTGCTACAATTTACTGCATTTCTTCAAGGACAAAATGTGGAGGTGCTCGTTGATTCCAGCAGTTCAGCTTCTTTTATCAATTCCCGCTGCGTTCCTCAATTGCAAGGGTTGCATGCGCTGCCTAGGCCGGCTCGGGTCAAAGTGGCAAATGGTGCTGAACTCCGCTGTGAACTGGAAGTGCCCATCTGCCCCTGACTATACAAGATCATCAATTTTCCACTTCTTTCAAAGTTTTACCACTGGGAGGGTTTGACGTTATTGTTGGCATGGATTGGTTGGAAGAGCTGAAACCCAATATTGATTGGATCCACAAAACAGTGACTATCAAGATTGGGATGATCTAATTCAGTTGCAAGGACATGTATTCACTGGCAGCACATGTCCCACCATTTCTTCTGAGGAATTACACTTCATGTGCGTTCAAGGAGAAGTGGACCACTTGGTGTACCTTTGTAATGTTGCTGACAAACACAGACATCCTCAGAAACAGTTAGTAGCCCCACCGACTGAAATTCAGCAGCTCTTACAAGAATACTCTGATGTGTTTGCAACACCACAAGGGCTTCCACCCAGCCGAGCGTGTGACCACCGGATCCCCCTATTGCCGGGTGCTACACCAATTAGCATACGGCCTTACAGGCACTCTCCCGAAACGAAGACAGAAATTGAAAGACAAGTAGAAGAGCTTCTTGCATCTGGCGTTATTCAGCACTCCCACAGTCCATTTGCTTCACCCGCAACCTTGGTTCGTAAGAAGGATGGGCAATGGTGGCTTTGCATAGGCTGCTGTAAGTTGAATGCATTGACTATTACCCCAAAGTTTCCCCTCCCAGTTATCGACGAGCTGCTCCATGAACTTGCGGGTGCTAGCCGGTTCTCCAAACTAGATCTGCATGTAGAGTACCATCAAATCAGATTGGCAGAGGGGAAAGAGTACAAAACCGCATTCCAGACTCACTTTGGCCATTACAAATACAAGGTGCTGCCTTTTAGTGTAGCTAGGGGTCCGGCTACATTTAAGGGAGCCATGAGCCACACTCTGAAACCAGTATTACGCATCTGTGCTTTGGTATTTTTTGATGATATATTGGTCTTCTGAACTACCTTCGAGCAGCACTTGCAGCACCTTTGAGAAGTTTTGCACCTTTTGCACCTTCCAAATGCTATTTCGCTCGGTGAGAACTTTCTTACTTGGGGTTTGTCGTTAGTGAACAAGGGGTATCCATCGAACCAGATAAAATTCAACAAGTCCAACAATGGCCTATTCCACTCAATGTCAAGCAGTTGCGTCAATTCTTGGGGCTTTTAGGATATTATCGCAAGTTCGTTCGTCACTATGGCATCATTGCCAAACATTTGACACATTTGCTGAAGAAACATGTTCCTTTTGTATGGACAAGCAATTGCACAACTGCATTCGACACCCTAAAGCACTCTTTGGTGACAACTCTGGTTCTCGCTCTACCAAATTTTAGCAAACAATTTGTCATCAAGACTGACGCAAGCGACCTGGGAGTCAGAGCAGTTTTACAGCAAGAGGGTCATCCATTGGCATTCTTGAGTAAACTTTTGGGACCGCGTAACAAGGAGTTTTCCACTTTTGAAAAGGAGCTGCTTGCAATCTTGTTAGTCATTGAACATTAGTGACCATACTTGCAGACAGCCGAGTTCTTGATCAAAACAAATCAACGTAGTTTGGTGCATCTCGAAGACCAACGGTTACATACCCCATGGCAACAAAAGGCATTCACCAAGTTATTGGGTCTTCGCTACAGATTGTGCTACCGGAAAGGAGTTGACAATGGAGCTTCCAATGCTCTCTCTCGGCGCCCATTCACTGACGTAGATACCCTGTATGCAATCTCACCTTGGCAGCCAGAGTGGCTCAATGAGGTGAAAGCAGCTTATGCCCAGGAAGCGGCTACCCAGAAGATCATTGATGATTTGTGCAAGGATCCTCAATCCCACCAGCACTACTCCCTATTGGACGGCATCTTGCACTATCAAAGAAGAGTTTGGATTGGGCGAAACAATCAAATGCAGCAACAAATGTTACTTGCGGGGCACCAATCGACAATAGGGGGACACTCCAGAGCACCGTCCACTTATCAGCGTCTGAAATCAGTGTGCGCGTGGCCACGGATGAAATAAGCCATTGTGGAATTTGTTCAAACATGTGATGTTTACCACAGAGCCAATCCAGAGCAATGCAAATACCCAGGCCTGCTTGAACCACTCCCAGGTCCAGTTCGTGCATGGCAGATGGTGTCTATGGATTTCATTGAAGGATTGCCACAATCGGGGCAGTACAACTGTATTTTGATCGTGGTGGGCAAGTTCTCTAAATATAGTCACTTCCTAGCCTTGGCGCACCCATTCTCGGCCTCCCAGGTGGCTGCCACTTACATCGATCAAGTGTATAGGTTACATGGGCTTTCAGATTCCATTTTGTCATATCGTGACCCCATATTCACCAGTCGGTTCTGCCATGAGCTTTTCTGTTCAACTGATACGTCTTTGTCGTATCTATAATTTTTTATTGTTCCATGCCAATAATCTACAACTTGTACACACTTTTGGCAACTTTTTATACAATATTTGGGACTAACATATTGATCCAGTGCCTAGTGCCAATTCATGTTTGTTGCATGTTTTTTGTTTCGCAGAAAATCCATACCAAACGGAGTCCAAACAGGATAAAAACTGACAGAGATTTTTTTTGGAATATATGTGAATTTTGGGAAGTGGAATCAATGTGAGACGATGCCCGAGGGGCTCACGAGGGTGAGGGGCGCACCCCAGGGGGTCAGGCGCGCCCTGGGCCCTCGTGGCCACTCCATAAGGCAGTCGATGTCCTTCTTTCACTACAAGAAAGACAATATCCGAATTAAAATCGTGTCCAAATTTCAGCCCAATCGGAGTTACGGATCTCCGGGAATATAAGAAACGGTGAAAGGGCAGAATCAGGAACGCAGAAACAGAGAGAGACAGAGAGATGGATCCAATCTCGGAGGGGCTCTAGCCCCTCCACAACCATGGAGGCCATGGACCAAAGGGGAAACCCTTCTCCCATCTAGGGAGAAGGTCAAGGAAGAAAAAGAAGAAGGGGGGCTCTCTCCCCCTCTCTCCCAGTGGCACCGGAACGCCGCCGGGGCCATCATCATCACTGCAATCTACACCAACACCTCTGTCATCTTCACCAACATGTCCATCACCTTCCCCCATCTATCTACAGCGGTCCACTCTCCCGCAACCCGCTGTACCCTCTACTTGAACATGGTGCTTTATGCTTCATATTATTATCCAATGATGTGTTGCCATCCTATGATGTCTGAGTAGATTTTCGTTGTCCTATCGATAATTGGTGAATTGCTATGATTGGTTTAATTTGCTTGTGGTTATGTTGCTATCCTTTGGTGCCCATCATATGAGCGCGCGCGTGTATCACACCATAGGATTAGTTGTATGTTGATAGGACTATGTATTGGAGGGCAAGAGTGACAGAAGCTTCAACCTAGCATAGAAATTGATGCATACGGGATTGAAGAGGGACCAATATATCTTAATGCTATGGTTGGGTTTTACCTTAATGAACGTTAGTAGTTGCGGATGCTTGCTAATAGTTCCACTCATAAGTGCATAGAATTCCAAGTCAGGGATGACATGCTAGCAGTGGCCTCTCCCACATAAAACTTGCTATCGGTCTAGTAAAGTAGTCAATTGCTTAGGGATGCAACTCCTACCACCACTTTTCCACACTCGCTATACTAACTTTATTGCTTCTTTACCTAAAATGGCCCCTAGTTTATTTACGTTCTCTTTATATTCTTGCAAACCTATCCCACAACACCTACAAAGTACTTCTAGTTTCATACTTGTTCTAGGTAAAGCAAACGTCAAGCGTGCGTAGAGTTGCATCGGTGGTCGATAGAACTTGACGGAATATTTGTTCTACCTTTAGCTCCTCATTGGATTCGACACTCTGACTTACCGAAAGAGGCTACAATTGATCCCCTATACGTGTGGGTTATCAAGACCTTTTTCTGGCGCCGTTGCCGGGGAGTTATAGCGCAGGGTGAATATTCTCGTGTGTGCTTGTTTGCTTTATCACTAAGTAATTTTTATTTGTTGTTCTAAGTTGTTCTCTATATTTAGTTATGGATATGGAACATGAAATACCAAAAAATAGGTTTACTTGCTACTCATGGAGATGGGGAACCTCCTAAAACCCTCGATGCTCATTATGTGAAAGATATTATGTACTACTTCAATAATCCTAAGAAAACCCCATTCAATTATGTTATGGGAGACACGTTGGATCAACGTGAATACTTTAGGGATTATCGCTTGACTCAAAAAGGGAAACTATTATGGGATCAAATTTATATGTTGTATTGGTATGCTAGGCAACTATGCTTGAGATGTGATTATACTTGTTGCTCTAGGAAGAAGGCTCCACACATTCCCTTTTAATGCAAATTTAATGATCATGAAACCTTAGCTTCTTATGCTAATGGTATATATCATTACTATGATGTGGAACGAATAGAAGAATTTGTTTCTTTTAAGGGTGCTTGTGAAATTGAATCTTTGTTTAAAGAGTTTGAAGATTTTGATGGTTCAGTTTATAGACCTGAAAATTTAGCTATCCTTAAATATTGCTATGAGAATTATAAATACAATTATGATATCGATGAATTTATTGAGAAAGTCTCCGCTGTCCGAGAAGAGACTAATATTTTGCAGGAGTCTATGGATGAAGAAATTGATGAAACTGTGAGCTCATTGGATGAAAAAAATGATGAGGAGAGCGAAGAATAAACGGAGGAAGAGCAGATTAGCTACCCATGACCACCTTTTAATGAGAGTAACTCTTCAACTCATACATTATTTGATGCCCCTTCGTTCTTACCGAAGGATGAATGTTATGATCCCGTTGATTCTTTTGAAATATCCCTTTTTGATGATGCTTGCTATGCTTGTGGCCAAGATGCCAATATGAATTATGCTTATGGAGATGAACTTGATATAGTTCCTTATGTTAAACTTGAAATTGTTGCTATTGCACCCACGCATGATAGTCCTATTATCTTTTTGAATTCTCCTGACTACACTATATCGGAGAAGTTTGCCCTTATTAAGGATTATATTGATGGGTTGCGTTTCACTACTACACATGATGATTTTGATAGATATAATATGCATGTGATTGCTGCTCCTAATTGCAATTATTATGAGAAAGGAACTACATCTCCGCCTCTCCATGTTTCCAATATGATAAAATTGCAAGAAACTGTTTATACTATGCATTGGCCTTTACTATGTGTGCATGAATTGTTCTTTTATGACATGCCGATGCATAGGAAGAGAGTTAGACTTCATTGTTGCATGATATATGTTACTTTGTGCTCACTACTAAATCACAAATCATTGTTAATTAAAATTGGCTTTGATATACCTTGGGATCCGGGTGGATCCATTACTTGAGCACTATATGCCTAGCTTGATGGCTTTAAAGAAAGCGCTGCCAGGGAGACAACCCGGAAGTTCTAGAGAGTCGTTTATTTCTGTTGTGTGCTTTTATAAAGTTTAAAAATAAAAATAATGTGCCAAGATTTGCCTTTAGGATGTTTACATTGCTTGTTGGTTTGGGCGGTGCAAAACTGAAACTTTGGCTGTAGTGCGCGATTTTACATTGTTACTGGAACGTCAAACGGTTCTGAAACTTTTTGCACTGTCTTTCTATACAAATTGTTTATTTTTCCTAATTATTTCAGAATTCTTGGAGTACCAGAAGTATGGTAAATGTTCAGATTACTACAGACTGTCCTGTTTAAGACAGATTCTATTTTTGATGCATAGTTTGCTTGTTTTGATGAAACTATCAATTTCTATTAGTGGATTAAGCCATGGAAAAGTTATATTATAGTAGCTACAATGAAAAAACAAAATATGAATTGGTTTGCAATAGTACTTAGAGTAGTGATTTGCTTTATTATACTAACGGGTCTTACCGAGTTTTCTGTTGAGTTTTGTGTGGATGAAGTGTTCGAAGATCGAGGAGGTCTCGATGTGAGGAGAAGTAGGAGAGGCAAGAGCTCAAGCTTGGGTATGCCCAAGGCACCCCAAGTAAATATTCAAGGATACTCAAGCGTCTAAGCTTGGGGATGCCCCGAAAGGCATCCCATCTTTCTTCACCAAGTATCGGTATGTTTTTGGATTCGTTTCGTTCATGTGATATGTGCAAATCTTGGAGCGTCTTTTGCACTTAGTTTTCACTTTTATTTTATGCACCATGCTGGTATGAGATAGTCCTTGGTTGATTTATAGAATGCTCATTGCACTTCACTTATATTCTTTGAGTATGGCTTTATAGAATGCTTCATGTGCTTCACTTATATCATTTGAAGTTTGGATTGCTTGTTTCTCTTCACATAGAAAACCGCCATTTGTAGAATGCTCTTTTGCTTCACTTATATTAGTTAGAGCATGGGCATATCTTCTGTAGAAAGAATTAAACTCTCTTGCTTCACTTATATCTATTTAGAGAGATGACAGGAATTGGTCATTCACATGGTTAGTCATAAAATCCTACATAAAACTTGTAGATCACTGAATATGATATGTTTGATTCCTTGCAATAGTTTTGTGATATAGAGATGATAATATGTGGGAGGTACTAGTAAATGGTTGTGTTTAGTAAGAATATTGGTGTGAAGGTTTGTGATTCCCGAAGCATGCATGTATAGTCTCTCGTTATGCTACGAAGTTGGAGCATGATTTATTATTGATTGTCCTCCTTATGAGTGGCGGTCAGAGACGAGTGATGGTCTTTTCCTACCAATCTATCCCCCTAGGAGCATGCGTAGTAGTACTTTGCTTCGAGGGCTAATAACATTTTGCAATAAGTATGTGAGTTCTTTATGACTAATGTGAGTCCATGGATTATACGCACTCTCACCCTTCCATCATTGCTAGCCTCTTCGGTACCGTGCATTGCCCTTTCTCACCTCGAGAGATGGTGCAAACTTCACTGGTGCATCCAAACCCCGTGATATGATACGCTCTATCACACATAAGCCTCCTTATATCTTCCTCAAAATAGCCACCATACCTACCTATCATGGCATTTCCATAACCATTCCGAGATATATTATCATGCAACTTCCATCATCATCATATACATGACTTGAGCATTCATTGTCATATTGCTTTGCATGATCGTAAGATAGATAGCATGATGTTTTCATGGCTTGTCCGTTTTTTGATGTCATTGCTACGCTAGATCATTGCACCTCCCGGTACACCACCAGAGGCATTCATATAGAGTCATATTTTTGTTCTAGTATCGAGTTGTAAGTAAATAAAAGTGTGATGATCATCATTATTAGAGCATTGCCCCGGTGAGGAAAGGATGATGGAGACTATGATTCCCCCACAAGTCGGGATGAGACTCCGGACTTTAAAAAAATAAAAGAGGCCAAAGAAACCCACAAAAAAATAAAGGAGGCCAAAGAAGCCCACCAAAAAAGGAGAGAAAAAGAGAGAAGGCGTAATGCTACTATCCTTTTACCACACTTGTGCTTCAAAGTAGCACCATGTTCTCCATATAGAGAGTCTCTTGAGCTATCACTTTCATATACTAGTGGGAATTTTCATTATAGAACTTGGCTTGTATATTCCAATGATGGGCTTCCTCAAATACCCGAGGTCTTCATGAGCAAGCAAGTTGGATGCACACCCACTTAGTTTCAGTTTGAGCTTTCATACACTTATAGCTCTAGTGCATCTGTTGCATGGCAATCCCTACTCCTTGCATTGACATCAATTGATGGGCATCTCCATAGCCCGTTGATTATCCGCATCGATGTGAGACTTTCTCCTTTTTCGTCTTTTCCACACAACCTCCATCATCATATTCTATTCCACCCATAGTGCTATGTCCATGGCTTGCGCTCATGTATTGCGTGAGGGTTGAAAAAGCTGAAGCGCGTTAAAAAGTATGAACCAATTGCTCGGCTTGTCATCGGGGTTGTGCATGATAAATACTTTGTGTTAAGAAGACAGAGCATGACAAGATTATATGATTTTGTAGGGATAGCTTTCTTTACCATTGATATTTTGAAAGACATGATTGTTTGTTGGGATGCCTGAGTATTGATGTCTTTATGTCAAATTATAGACTATTGCTTTGAATCACTTATGTCTTAATATTCATGCCATGATTAGGTATATGATCAAGTTTATGCTAGGTAGCATTCCACATCAATTTTTTTTTATCATTTACCTACTCGACGATGAGCAGGAATTAAGCTTGGGATGCTGATACGTCTCCGTTGTATCTACAATTTTTTATTGTTCCATGCCAATATTCTACAAATTTTACATACTTTTGGCAACTTTTTATACTATTTTTGGGAATAACATATTGATCCAGTGCCCAGTGCCAGTTCCTGTTTATTGCACGTTTTTTGTTTCGCAGAAAATCCATATCAAACGGAGTCCAAACGGGATAAAAACTGACGGAGATTTTTTTGGAATAAATGTGAATTTTGGGAAGTGGAATCAACATGAGACGATGCCCGAGGGGCCCACGAGGGTGAGGGGCGCACCCTGGGCCTGGCCACTCCATAAGGTGGTTGGTTCCCTTCTTTCGCCGCAAGAAAGCCAATATCCGGATAAAAATCGTGTCCAAATTTCAGCCAAATCAGAGTTACGGATCTCCGGGAATATAAGAAACGCTGAAAGGGCAGAATCAGGAATGCATAAATAGAGTGAGAGAGAGAGAGAGAGATCCAATCTCGGAGGGGCTCTCGCCCCTCCGCCACCATGGAGGCGGGGAAACCCTTCTCCCATCTAGGGAGAAGGTCGAGGAAGAATAAGAAGAAGGGGGGCTCTTTCCCCCTCTCTCTCGGTGGCGCCGGAACACCGCCGGGGCCATCATCATCACCGTAATCTACACCAACACCTCCGTCATCTTCACCAACATCTCCATCACCTTCCCCCATCTATCTACAGAGGTCCACTCTCCCGCAACTCGATGTACCCTCTACTTGAACATGGTGCTTTATGCTTCATATTATTATCCAATGATGTGTTGCCATCCTATGATGTCTGAGTAGATTTTGGTTGTCCTATCGGTAATTGGTGAATTGCTATGATTGGTTTAATTTGCTTGTGGTTATGTTGTTGTCCTTTGGTGCCCATCATATGAGCGCGCGCGTGGATCACACCATAGGGTTAGTTGTATGTTGATAGGACTATGTATTGGAGGGCAAGAGTGACAGAAGCTTCAACCTAGCATAGAAATTGATGCATACGGGATTGAAGGAGGACCAATATATCTTAATGTTATGGTTGGGTTTTACCTTAATGAACGTTAGTAGTTGCGGATGCTTGCTAATAGTTCCAATCATAAGTGCATAGAATTCCAAGTCAGGGATGACATGCTAGCAGTGGCCTCTCCCACATAAAACTTGCTATCGGTCTAGTAAAGTAGTCAATTGCTTAGGGACAATTTCGCAACTCCTACCACCACTTTTCCACACTCACTATACTAACTTTATTGATTCTTTACCTGAAACATCCCCTAGTTTATTTACATTCTCTTTATATTCTTGCAAACCTATCCCACAACACCTACAAAGTACTTCTTGTTTCATACTTGTTCTAGGTAAAGTGAACGTCAAGCGTGCGTAGAGTTGTATCGGTGGTCGATAGAACTTGATGGAATATTTGTTCTACCTTTAGCTCCTCGTTGGGTTCGACACTCTTACTTATCGAAAGAGGCTACAATTGATCCCCTATACTTGTGGGTTATCATCGACCAACACTACTCTCCGGATGAGCACCCCTCACCATCCGGCCACCGATGGACAAACTGAACACACAAATCAGTGCTTGGAAACTTTTCTCCGATGCTTTGTTCATGCATCCTGAAGAAATGGATCTCGTGGCTGCCCTTAGCAGAATACTGGTTCAACAAAAGCTGACACAGTGTGCATGGCAAGTCCCCCTTGTTCGTCCTCTACGGCCATGAACCAAGACACTGGGGCATCAAAGCTTCTTCTGCCACCCCAATGACCGATCTAAATACTTGATTATCAGAGCGAGCGGAGATGCAAGCCTTAATCAGACTACATTTGCTGCAAGCTCAGATGAGAATGAAGCACTAGGCACACAAAAATCGCTCTGAACGCATCTTCACAGTGGGTGACTTGGTATACATTAAACTTCGGCCATACGTCCAGAGTTCTGTAGCTCACCGTGCATGCCATAAGCTCTCCTTCGGGTAATTCGGTCCATTCCAAGTACAGGCTCGGATTGGTCAAGTGGCATACAGAATTGCGTTTCTCGAAAAGATCCACCCCGTCTTCCATATCTCCCAACTCCGCAAAGCTCTTAAGCCAGGTGTTCCCGTCTCTTCTATCCTTCCTGATGATGCTAATCAATTTGCTGTACCTGTGGAAGTGCTCGATAGCCGCATGAAAAACAAGGCCAACAGGGTGATCACCCAAGTACTTGTCTGGTGGTCTGGTGCTGCACTCGAGCCGACGTGGGAAGATCGTGATGAGCTTCAGTCTCGCTTCCCTTGCACGGCGGCTTGTTGACAAGCCACAACTCAAGTAGGGGAGGGTGTTAGCACCCCTAACATCCATACAATACCGGCCCAGCAAGTCAGTGAATCAGGCAAGGAGACGGCCCAAGGCCCAGCAAAGAGGATCATGAAGCCCAACCAACGTATCGCTGGGGATGAGTGGGTGAACTCTACTAGCAAAGTATAAGTGACCTGGGAGAGGACCAGAGAGGCATCGAAGATCGATCAGGCTGACAATGCATGGTGGCGGCGGCGACTACCTATCAATTAGAACCCTAGTTCCTTTCCTTTTCCCTTCCTGAATTTGGCACCTTTTTGTGCTTATAAGGAGAGAAATTGTGTACTCTGAACCGCATATACATCTTAGAGCATCTCCAATAGCCGCCCAACGTGCGGCACACTAAAATTCAGTTTGCAGCGCGCCGATCGCCTGCTTTGGCACGGCGAGGAGCGCTGGCTCCAGCGGCCGCGGTAAATTTAACGTGCGCTCGTAGCTCCAGCAGGTGCGCTAAAATGCAGCGCGCGCTTTTGCACAAACAACATATGCTCTCCAAACACAAGCAAGAAGATCAAACACAAACAAAATAAATCAACAATAAATAGTTCAACTTCGTTATTACAACTCAAACAAATAGTTTATCTTTCAATGCAACAAATAGTTCAACAATACAACATCAAACGCACAATCATGATGCTCTTTGTCGGCCATTCCAAGCCCACCACTCCTCAATGAGATCCTTCTGAAGATCATCTTGCGCTTCGGTGCGTCGAATGGCATGATAGGAGGCAACAAAACAGGCCACCCTTTCAGCCCTCCGCCGCACTCGCACGGGATGTCCCAAGAGCTCATAGTGAGAGTAATCTGCATCTTGGCCACGCTCATTCTTCATGATCATGTTGTGCATGATCACACAAGCATGCATGATGTACCAAAGCATCTTTTGATCCCAAAATCTAGCTGGTCCTCTCACAATAGCAAATTGGGCTTGCAAAATCTCAAAAGCTCTCTCCACATCTTTTCTAGCCGCCGCCTGAGCATTGTGGAAATCAAGATTTTTCTTACCTTCTGGTTTTTTCAATGGCCTCACAAATGTTTTCCACTTTGGGTAGACGCCATCTGCAAGATAGTAGCCATAGTTGTATGTACGGTCATTTGCTACAAACTGCACCAGTGGCAGTTCACCATTTGCAATCTTATTCATCAGTGGTGACCGGTTGACAATGTTGATGTCATTCAAAGATCCAGGCTTTCCAAAAAAAACATGCCAAATCCAAGTCTCTTGATCGGCCACCACTTCAAGGATTATAGTGGAACCCTTTTTTGGCCGTGGAATTGCCCATGCCATGCCTTAGGACAATTCTTCCAACTCTAATGCATGCAATCTATTGAGCCAAGCATACCTAGGAAGCCACGAGCTTTGTTCATCTCCAATAGCCTTGCGGCGTCTTCAGCATTGGGAGATCTCAAATACTCCTGGCCAAACACTTGCACAATTCCGACTGTGAAGTGCTTAACCCACATGATGGCTTGGCTCTCACCCATGGCCAAGTGATCATCAACTAGATCAGCGGGGATACCGTATGCCAACATACACAAAGCGTCTGTCACCTTCTGAAAGGTGTTATGCCCAAGCTCTTCGGCGGCATTCCTCCTTTGCTGGAAAAAATGGTCATGGCATGCTAGTTTCTCTGCAATGCGCCTGAACAACTCGATGCTCATCCTAAATCGGCGACGAAAGTATGCCTTGGTGTATGTGGGATTCTTCACAAAATAGTGCCTTATCAATCTGTTGTGGGCATCGATCCTATCCCTCCAAATTTTCTGCCGACCCATAACCGAACCATCGTGCTTTGGTTTTTTATTGATGTGCATAGTGAAGAAAATATGCCCTAGAGGCAATAATAAAGTTATTATTTATTTCCTCATATCATGATAAATGTTTATTATTCATGCTAGAATTGTATTAACCGGAAACATGATACATGTGTGAATACATAGACAAACATATAGTCACTAGTATGCCTCTACTTGACTAGCTCATTAATCAAAGATGGTTATGTTTCCTAACCATAGACATGTGTTGTCATTTGATTAATGGGATCACATCATTAGGAGAATGATGTGATTGACATGACCCATTTCGTTAGCCTAGCACTTGATCGTTTAGTATACTGCTATTGCTTTCTTCATGACTTATACAAAGTTCCTGCAACTATGAGATTATGCAACTCCCGTTTACCGGAGGAACACTTTGTGTGCTACCAAACGTCACAACGTAACTGGGTGATTATAAAGGTGCTCTACAGGTGTCTCCGAAGGTACATGTTGGGTTGGCGTAATTCGAGATTAGGTTTTGTCACTCCGATTGTCGGAGAGGTATCTCTGGGCCCTCTCGGTAATACTCATCACCTAAGCCTTGCAAGCATTGTAACTAATGAGTTGGTTATGAGATGATGTATTACAGAACGAGTAAAGAGACTTGCCAATAACGAGATTGAACTAGGTATTGGATACCGACGATCGAATCTCGGGCAAGTAACATACCGATGACAAAGGGAACAACGTATGTTGTTATGCGGTTTGACCAATAAAGATCTTCGTAGAATATGTAGGAACCAATATGGTCATCCAGGTCCCGCTATTGGTTATTGACAGAGAATGGTTCTAGGTCATGTCTACATAGTTCTCGAACCTGTAGGGTCCGCACGCTTAACGTTACGATGGCAGTTTTATTATGAGTTTATAAGTTTTGATGTACCGAAGTTTGTTCGGAGTCCCGGATGTGATCACGGACATGACGAGGAGTCTCGAAATGGTCGAGACATAAAGATTGATATATTGGACGACTATATTCGGACACCGGAAGTGTTCTGGGTGATTTCGGAGAAAATCGGAGTGCCGGAGGGGTTACCGGAACCCCCCGGGGAAGTATTGGGCCTTAGTGGGCCTGAGGGGAGAGAGAGGGCAGCAGCCCAGGAGGTGGCGCCCCCCCCCCTCAAGGGGAGTCCGAATTGGACTAGGGGAGGGGGGCGCGGCCCCTCTTTCCCTCTCCCTCTCCCCCTCTTTCCTTCCCCCTTCCTCCTTCCTAGTTGGACTATGAAAGGGGAGTCCTACTCCCACTAGGAGGAGGACTCCCCCCTCCTTGGCGCGCCCCAAGGGGCGGCCGGCCTCCCCCATTGCTCCTTTATATACGGGGGTGGGGGGCACCCCATAGACACACAAGTTGATATACGGATCGTTCCTTAGCCGTGTGCGGTGCCCCCCTCCACCATATTCCACCTCGGTCATATCGTCGCGGAGTTTAGGCGAAGCCCTACGCCGGTAGAACATCATCATCATCACCACGCCGTCGTGCTGACGGAACTCATCTCCGGAGCTTCGCTGGATCGGAGGCCGGAGATCGTCATCGAGCTGAACGTGTGCTGAACTCGGAGGCCCCGTACATTCAGTGCTTGGATCGGTCGGATCGTGAAGACGTACGACTACATCAACCACATTGTGCTAATGCTTCCGCTTACGGTCTACGAGGGTACGTGGACGAACACTCTCCCCTCTCGTTGCTATGCCATCACCATGATCTTGCGTGTGCGTAGGAATTTTTTTGAAATTACTACGTTCCCCAACAGTGGCATCAGTGCCTAGGTTTTATGCGTTGATGTTATATGCACGAGTAGAACACAAGTGAGTTGTGGGCGATACAAGTCATACTGCTTACCAGCATGTCATACTTTGGTTCGGCGGTATTGTGAGATGAAGCGACCCGGACCGACATTACACGTACGCTTACGCGAGACTGGTTTCACCGTTACGAGCACTCGTGCTTAAAGGTGGCTGGCGGGTGTCTGTCTCTCTCACTTTAGCTGAATCGAGTGTGGCTACGCCCGGTCCTTGCGAAGGTTAAAACAGCACCAACTTGACGAACTATCGTTGTGGTTTTTATGCGTAGGTAAGAACGGTTCTTGCTCAGCCCGTAGCAGCCACGTAAAACTTGCAACAACAAAGTAGAGGACGTCTAACTTGTTTTTGCAGGGCATGTTGTGATGTGATATGGCCAAGCCGTGATGCTATATTTTATTGTATGAGATGATGATGTTTTGTAACCGAAGTTATCGGCAACTGGCAGGAGCCATATGGTTGTCGCTTTATTGTATGAAATGCAAACGCCCTATAATTACTTTACTTTATCACTAAGCGGTAGCGATAGTCGTAGAAGCAGTAGATGGCGTAAACGACGACGATGCTACAATGGAGATCAAGGTGTCGCGCCGGTGACGATGGTGATCACGACGGTGCTTCGGAGATGGATATCACAAGCACAAGATGATGATGGCCATATCATATCACTTATATTGATTGCATGTGATGTTTATCCTTTATGCATCTTATCTTGCTTTGATTGACGGTAGCATTTTAAGATGATCTCTCACTAAAATTATCAAGAAGTGTTCTCCCTGAGTATGCACCGTTGCCAAAGTTCGTCGTGCCCAGACACCATGTGATGATCGGGTGTGATAAGCTCTACGCCCATCTACAACGGGTGCAAGCCAGTTTTTGCACACGCGAAATACTCAGGTTATACTTGACGAGCCTAGCATATGCAGATATGGCCTCGGAACACGGAGACCGAAAGGTCGAGCGTGAATCATATAGTAGATATGATCAACATAGTGATGTTCACCATTGAAAACTACTCCATCTCACGTGATGATCGGTTATGGTTTAGTTGATTTGGATCACGTAATCACTTAGATGAATAGAGAGATGTCTGTCTAAGTGGGAGTTCTTAAGTAATATGATTAATTGAATTTAAATTTATCATGAACTTAGTACCTGATAGTATTTTGCTTGTCTATGTTTGTTTGTAGATAGATGGTTCGTGCTGTTGTTCCGTTGAATTTTAATGCGTTCCTTGAGAAAGCAAAGTTGAAAGATGATGGTAGCAATTACATGGCCTGGGTCTGTAACCTGAGGATTATCCTCATTGCTGCACAGAAAAGTTACATCCTGGAAGCACCGCTGGGTGCCAGGCCTGCTGCTGATGCAACTGACGACGTTAAGAACGTCTGGCAGAGCAAAGCTGGTGACTACTCTATAGTTCAGTGTGCCATGCTTTACGGCTTAGAACCGGGCCTTCAACGACGTTTTGAACGTCATGTAGCATATGAGATGTTCTAGGAGTTGAAGTTAATATTTCAAGCAAATGCCCGGATTGAGAGATATGAAGTCTCCAATAAGTTCTACAGCTGCAAGATGGAGGAGAATAGTTCTGTCAGTGAGCATATACTCAAAATGTCTGGGTATAATAATCACTTGATTCAACTGGGAGTTAATCTTCCGGATGATAGCGTCATTGACAGAATTCTCCAATCACTGCCACCAAGCTACAAGAGCTTTGTGATGAACTATAATATGCAAGGGATGAACAAGACTATTCCCGAGCTCTTCGCAATGCTAAAAGCTGCGGATGTAGAAATCAAGAAGGAGCATCAAGTGTTGATGGTCAACAAGACCACTAGTTTCAAGAAAAAGGGCAAAGGGAAGAAGAAGGGGAACTTCAAGAAGAACAGCAAGCAAGTTGCTGCTCAAGAGAAGAAACCCAAGTCTGGACCTAAGCCTGAAACTGAGTGCTTCTACTGCAAGCAGACTGGTCACTGGAAGCGGAACTGCCCCAAGTATTTGGCGGATAAGAAGGATGGCAAAGTGAACAAAGGTATATATGACATACATGTTATTGATGTGTACCTAACTAGAGCTCGTAGTAGCACCTGGGTATTTGATACTGGTTCTGTTGCTAATATTTGCAACTCGAAACAGGGACTACGGAATAAGCGAGCACTGGCCAAGGACGAGGTGACGATGCGCGTGGGAAACGGTTCCAAAGTCGATGTGATCGCGGTCGGCACGCTACCTCTACATCTACCTTCGGGATTAGTTTTAGACCTGAATAATTGTTATTTGGTGCCAGCGTTGAGCATGAACATTATATCTGGATCTTGTTTGATGCGAGACGGTTATTCATTTAAATCTGAGAATAATGGTTGTTCTATTTATATGAGTAATATCTTTTATGGTCATGCACTCTTGAAGAGTGGTCTATTTTTATTAAATCTCGATAGTAGTGATACACATATTCATAGTGTTGAAACCAAAAGATGCAGAGTTGATAACGATAGTGCAACTTACTTGTGGCACTGCCGTTTGGGTCATATCGGTGTAAAGCGCATGAAGAAACTCCATACTGATGGACTTTTGGAATCACTTGATTATGAATCACTTGGTACTTGCGAACCGTGCCTTATGGGCAAGATGACTAAAACGCCGTTCTCCGGAACTATGGAGCGAGCAACTGATTTGTTGGAAATCATACATACTGATGTTTGTGGTTCAATGAATGTTGAGGCTCGCGGCGGGTATCGTTATTTTCTCACCTTCACAGATGATTTGAGCAGATATGGGTATATCTACTTGATGAAACACAAGTCTGAAACATTTGAAAAGTTCAAAGAATTTCATAGTGAAGTGGAAAATCATCGTAACAAGAAAATAAAGTTTCTACGATCTGATCGTGGAGGAGAATATTTGAGTTACGAGTTTGGCCTACACTTGAAACAATGTGGAATAGTTTCGCAACTCACGCCACCTGGAACACCACAACGAAATGGTGTGTCCGAACGTCGCAATCGTACTTTACTTGATATGGTGCGATCTATGATGTCTCTTACTGATTTACCGCTATCGTTTTGGGGTTATGCTTTAGAGACGACTGCATTCACGTTAAATAGGGCACCATCAAAATCCGTTGAGACGACGCCTTATGAACTGTGGTTTGGCAATAAACCAGAGTTGTCGTTTCTTAAAGTTTGGGGCTGCGATGCTTATGTGAAGAAACTTCAACCAGATAAGCTCGAACCCAAATCGGAGAAATGTGTCTTCATAGGATACCCAAAAGAGACTGTTGGGTACACCTTCTATCACAGATCCGAAGGCAAGACATTCATTGCTAAGAATGGATCCTTTCTAGAGAAGGAGTTTCTCTCGAAAGAAGTGAGTGGGAGGAAAGTAGAACTTGATGAGATAACTGTATCTACTCCCTTATTGGAGAGTAGTTCATCACAAGAACCGGTTCCTGTGACAACTACACCAATTAGTGAGGAAGCTAATGATAATGATATTAAACTTCAGATCAAGTTTCTACTAAACCTCGTAGGTCTACCAGACACTACTAGGAAAAGGCATGCTAATGGCGCACCAAATTTGCCTTCTAATGGCGCACTACTGGTGCGCCACTGGCATCACGCCATTAGAATTAAATTATAATGGCGCACTACTGGTGCGCCATTAGTATCTGGTGTTCTAATGGCGCACCACATAGTGCGCCATTAGTATAGCCTGCAGTGCGCCATTAGAATGCCTCCCAGGGGCCATATGTACAAATGTGCTTTGGCATTCTAATGGCGCACCAGCAGCTAATGCGCCATTAGTGTGATGATCACAGTGCGCCATTAGTGTCTTGTGTGGTGCGCCATTAGTATGAATATTAGGTTTTATTTTTTTTCCTTTTCTGATTTTTGCACAGGTTACAAAATATATTATTGCATAGAATATAGACAGCAGCACACAGCAACATCAGATTCATCAAATACAATAGAAGATTAGTCTCCGAATACAATTCATCATATTAGTCTCCGGATTCAAAAGACCGGACAAAGATAAAACATTACAAGTCTCAAGACCGCGAGTATCGAGTTTGCCTTCACATTACAAGTCGATATCGATCATCTAAACTACCATCACATAGAAGAGAGTTGTGGTCATCACGATGAGCATCATCGCGATCAAACTGGTCTTCATCCGGTTCCTCCAACGCTCCCTCCTCTCTCCCGCTAGATAGCGGGCGTATCTAGATTCGGCCTCCGCCCTAGTGGTGTACCCTTTGTAACTGTTACCGCTGAAACGGTGAACCTGTCTCCGACACTCCTCCTAGTCATCGTAGACTCCGGGAACCTTACCCTTGTACACAACATACGACGGCATCTCTATGCACAAGCCAAACAACAGACAATACATAAGCAATGTGTAAGTATGCAACAAAAGGATCGGAAGAGAAAAGCAAGACATTAATAGCACGATTCATGGTCCTACTAATAAATAGCATCGATTACATCTAAGTTGAACAACCGTCCAAACCAAAGAGACATACGAATTCATTAAAGTTTAATTACAACATGAGCCAATCAATGTTTTAGAACTACACATCACTACTTTCGACTCAACTCATTGGACAGGAGCGTGGGTGAAGCCGCCGTCTGTCGTGATGGTCATGAAATCACGGTCGTTGTCACCCTGCATTTGTAGCGTTACATCTATCTCACTGTTGGATGGTTGATATCTGAGGAAGAACTGCCCCGCGGTATGAAGGACATCTTGATGGATGATGTCCGCAAACTCCGACTGGATGCGAAAGAATTCTTGTCTGAGGTCCGCGTCCTGGACTGCCGACAAGCTCGCGGCCCAATCTTTGAGATTATCTGGTAGCAGAAGGTGATGATGGTCCCTTACGATCGCCCGCATGTGATGGAGGGCGTAGTAGGCATCCTTCTGACCGCCAGGCGGCTGCTTGACGCAGCAGAACTTTGTATTGTGTGAGAAGATGTGCTTGCCGTACTTACAAACTGGCCTGGTGAAGGTGCCTCCAGATTGGGCGTAGCCGGGGAGAACATCATCAAGAACTTTCTTCACATTTGTGTAGTCTATCATGGAGTTACGGTTCGGGTCGAAATACGTGGCCATGGAATATTTCGGGCTTAAGAGGATGAGTGTGCAATGTGTGTCACTGCACAGAACATGGAATGTTAGAAAAAAAAGAACGATCGAAATCTAAGAAATCATATGTTACGGGGCGGTTAAGGGATGACTTACTCGGGAAAGTAAGGCACAAGGAAGTTATCCTTATCTGCGTTTGCCAGAATGACGCCTTCGAGGTGTGAACTCGCAACTTGGCGGTCCCCAGCGCTGCTCAAGTGCTTGGCACACATGTAGAAGGGGTCGACTATCACGATGTCCGGGGTATTGTCTCTAATGATCCGCATCTGCATGCTCAGCGAAAACAGGCGAACGAAGGTGTAGTGCAAAGGATGAAGGTTAAACATAGCAAAGATGTCATCAAACCACAGGACGATCATACCCCCGATGTCGCCATCCACAAAGCCCTTGCTCTCTGGCACCTTGGCCACGAAAACCGGGTATGCCACATCCTTCTCTCTGAGACGCCGCTTCTCCAAAATCAGAACACTGTCGTGCAGACTCCGCATAGCACCGGTTGCAGCATTCAGCATATTTGGCGGTAGCATCGCCCTACCCGCCACATGCACCCTCCTCGAGATATCCTTAGGTGAAGGTGGCCCGTCCTGAGCACGGATCGAACTCGGTGCCGGCTGCCTCGCACCGGCGCCCTTGTTAGTCTTTCGTTTCCGGCCCTTCTTCTTGATCTCATGTAATGGGACCGAGTTCTGCTCACAGACCGCCTTCTTCAGCGTGTTGGGGCTGATAATATTTCGCGCCTCAGCTATCTGAGGCTCGGTGAAGGCGGGAGCTGGAGGCGTGTCCTGAGAACTGAACGCCAGACGACGCTTGTTGCAATTGGATTTCTCCGCCGTACCAGCTAGATCGCGGTGGTCTTGGCTGGGTTCTTGAGAAAGAGGCCCGCAGAACTCGTCAGCGTACCCATGTTCGGCAAAGTACTTGTCAACTTTGGTAAATGTACCGTCGTCGTTGTCGTCGCCGTCCGGATCCTGTGCCATAGGGCTGTCCGGATCTTGTGCCATAGGGATGTCCGGCAGGTCCGGTAGCGTTGCGGCGTTCTTGCCATGGCTTGGCGCCGGCACGACTGGCGGTCTTGTCTGTGGGGTGGTGTCCCCCGCCCCCAAACGAATCTGGCTCTTCGGCCATAGCAGGGGCCAGTTTACGCAGGTGCCGAGGGTCATCTCATCTTCTTCGTCGGCCCCAGCGGGTCGAATCGGAGGTAACAGCTCGTCGCAGCCTGGCAGCACCCGGACCACTTCAACCCTATACATTGTGGTTGGCATCGGATTACCGTGGAACATGGGGTTGCCCGGTTGAACGATTCTGCCCTTGGCGACATCGACCAACTCGGCGCCCACGAAGTGCAGAAGAGTGCAAGGAACGTCGGCGGTGCCCTGCGAAAACATGTATAGGGCGTCAGGGATGCCCAGTCAAAGGCAAGGAGATGAAGTCATCGGCCGAGAGGCTTAGTTACCGTGATGCCGTCGAGCTCGGCTAATGTCGAGGCACCGCCAACGGCGGGCGTGCAACTGACGGAGGGGGCGCTTGCTGGCGAGGTGCCGGTCGGCGTACACCCGGGTGCATTAAGCTCCAATGCCCGTGCCGGTGCCAGAGACACGAATACCGCCTCCGCCGGAGACACCAATGGCGCCGCCGCCGGAGACACCAATGGTGCCGCCGCCGGAGACACCAATGGCGCCGCCTCCGGAGACACCAATGGTGCCGCCGCCGCGCTGTGCGAGTTGCTGGCCGTGAAGCTGGGAACCGGGGGAGGCCCCTTTTGGCCGCCCGCAATCCACGTCGTCAGCCCATGAATCAACGTAGGCACCATGGCGTTGAGCCTCGTTCCAAGTTGTTGTTGCACTTGCTCTTGGACAAGCTCCGAAATCCGTGCCACTTGTGCCTTGAGTTCTTCAACCTCGCGCGTCTGGCTTTCCGAGCTGGTCTTTTTCTCCTTCCGCACACCAGCGGTATAGTATGACCCCCATTTTGTGGACAAGCCTTTGCCGGCCACACGACCAGCTGACGTCGGCTTATCGAGCTTATCCTTCTTTTTCATTACATTCAACGCCCTATTTAAAGGGGTGTCGAAAGGGGAGCTCTTAGACGACCCCGCGCTACTGCTTTCATTGTCCTGCGAAAGGAACATGAACCATTTAGAAATATTGGGGATTAATTAGAGTGCAACCATATGGAGCTAATTACGCGGGGGTGTATTCCTTACCAGAACAAGCTCAAGCGCCCTGGTCTTCGGATCCGTGGTAAGCTCCTTTGTTATCGGGTCCTCCTTGTACCGGGCCCTGACATAGTTCCTGGTCTGCTTGTCACCGCTGTATTTCTCGAAGCGGGGCGGTAGGCCTTGCTCGGCACGCTCTGCGTCCTCCTTGTCCCATATAGGCTCCGCCACTCTATAACCGCCGGGACCGAGTTTGTGTTCCCCTAAGTTCAACTCCCGCATTTCTTTCCCCCACTGACTTGATTCGGAGGTTGCGGGGCTCTGGCACTTGATCTTGAACTCCTTGTACTCATCTTCGCTCATCAAATGATATTTCGCCTTGATCTTGTCATAACTATCACCTTTATCAATCATTCTCTTCACCGCGCTTCTCCAAGTAGACAGGGCCGTGCTCATCTTCGTGAGGGCGGCATTGTTCACTTTATTCCCTGAGAGGCGTGTGTTTTCAAATTCGGCGGGGAACTTGTATCGTTCGTGCAGCTTCATGAAGAGGAGGCTGCGCAAATTCCCTCGGTCCTTATGCCTAAGGTTCTCGGTGTTGATCGAGACGGTGTTCCGGAGAATGCACCCGAGCTGAACCGAGTACCCCTTGACTATATGTTTGGGCTCCGTTGGATTCCCGTCGGAGTCCACTTGAGTGAATTCCTCCTTGACGGTGCGGAGCGCATTCGGGCGCCGGTCCTTCCTTTGCTTCTTCGGTTGGCTGCCATCTGTGTGTGCGCCGCCACCATCTGTGTGTGCGCCGCCATCATCAGTGGTGGCATCCTCGGCGGCACCATCAGTGGTGTCATCCCCGACGCCACTAGGGGTTGTGTAATCAGGATCGGTGTCTTCCCCGGCGTCATCATAGCGGTGAGGTTGTTCCTCCATCTCTTGGGACAGCTCCCAGAATTGCTTGCCGCCCGAACCACCGGCCTCATCGTTGTGGGCTATGTTTCTCTCTAAATAGGAAAAAAGTTTGGTCAAAAAGATGGTTATTGTCAAGGAACAAGATCATGGTCTCATGATTTAGGGTTTGTCGACACCGAGGCACCCTAAAAGCCTAAGCTTTCATCATTTAGGTTCTCATCGACACCGAGGCATCCGGGGCAGCCAAGTTAAGTTTTCATCATTTAGGGTTTATCGATGCCGAGGCACCCTAGGTTGGGCCTAATCTTGGCTCTATTGCCACCTATGTTGGGTTTATCATCTAGGGTTTATCGATGCTAAGGATAATTCTAAGTTGGGCCTAATCACTTGGCTCTATTGCCACCTATGATTTAATGCAGCAAGAATGGCAGGGCAGTTGATCCTACTTAACTAAGTACTAAGATAGCCCGGCCCATGCATTAGTCGCAAGTACCCCATATGTCCTATTTTTAGCAAAGTCATGCTAAAATTCACGGAAAATTTCAGCATGACCTTTGCTGAAAATAGGACATATGGAGTACCCGAATTTGCCGGAACGGAAGTTAATCGACATTCCGGCAAACTCAAGGGCCTCTCGGGGTACCTGCAAATTCATCACGACACGATGGTCGGAGACAAAACCCAGCCACAGACCATATGGTCCTCTGCTTTCATATGGACAAAAATCAGCTCAACTTATGTGAGCTTCCATTCCAGATATAATATGTCTCCCAACAAAAAATCATCAATAGTTTAGCAAGTCTGTACAAACACAGAAAGAATGACAAATGTATTTTTACAGATCATGGCTCAGAGGTCTTTGTTTAACAGTGATAAGTCAACAACAAGGAACATCAAGCTTATTACAAAATCTCTTAGAACCTTATGAGAGTATGTACATATACAGATTTTGTTTACTAGCTTGGCACATGTCAAGTCTCACTTGCAGGTGCACATTTTTTCTTTCAAAGCACACCTCTTTCTTTCAGCTATCTATATATCTTGTTCTATGTTGCATTTTTAATTCCTGATGTTAACAAGAGTGTTTGTCAAAAGGAAAAACAAAGTTCATGGCAGTGTAGCTAGCTTCTCATGCATCCCTCTTATCATCTAGCTAGCTAACTCTTGAATCCATGGGTGTCCAAGATTTTCTTTATAATTATTAGTATATCATCGTATGAATAGATAAATCTTAAAAAAAATTATGAGCAGAGAGAAAAAGAAAGGAAAGAACAGTAGCAGTAGTACTACTACTAGCTAGCTAGCTAGCTGGTACTGATCTAGCTTCTGCATGCATTTCTCTGAATTTTGTTATACTTAAACACTACAAGGAATTATACTTTGTCATAGCTATTAGTCTTTGGACTAAGGGGCACTAGCACACTAGTAAGTGATAGGCAACCATCCTACATGGAAATGTGAAGAGTTACATGGATGAGTACCAGCTCTAAGTGAAGGCTCAATGGATTCAAGATCAACCGACTGAAGTTGCCCAAACCTGCAAGGAAAAGAGAGAATAATGATTTCGAACTGCTTCTGATGGCATACATAAGCATAAGTTCAGTCCCCCAAATCAAGTACTCCATCAGATTGGGATACTACTCTAGATTAGTGTAGCCACTATCTAACAAAAAATTTCAGAACTGAATTTCAGAGTACTCTAAATGTTGTGTGCCCTAGTATTTCTGTGTTCCCTTGCATTTCTATAACATTTAGTAGCATGACAATTTTATCATGTTGAAAAAAATTCAGTAACATGAATTTGGCTAAGCCAAGCATGATCTTGCTTGCATTGCCGCCTTTGCTACATGAAGCAATAGGGTAGGTTCAGTTTCACTGAATTTTTGAAACTATACATCATTTGCTGAATTTTTGCTCTACATCACTTGCTCTTTGTAAATTATTGCATATATCCAGTGACTGAATTTTTGAAACTATAGGTGAACCTCTTCAGGAAACGCAAAACAGTTAACTGAAACTATCTAAAATAGTTAAATCCACTTGATGCTTACCTAATGCAGGCCAACAGAATGAAATGAACTACGAAATTGTTCTCTGAAATACATGTAGGCCAACAGAGAGGATGTTCTTACAAGGGAGCAAGAAGCCTGCCGCCATGGCCCTAGGGTTTGCAGGTGAGGGGGTGGAGGAGAAGGGAGGAATCACCATGCATAGGTTGGGGAGGAAGGAAGGATGGAGAGGGAGGAAGGAGGAAGGAGGAGAGGTACCTGGGCAGGCGCGGCCGGTCGCCGGAGGGGTCAGGGTCGGGGTTGGGGTCGGGGTCGGCTGCGGCGGCGTCGTCGAAGGGATGCCTCAGTTGGCCGTGGGAAGGCCGGCGGCCGCGGTCGTCGTCCTGCACCCCGTGCCCGGACTAAGGAAGACGCCGGCGTTGAAGCTCCGGCAGTGGCTGGGCGTCGGGGGGCGACGGCGCGGGGGCGACGGCGCGGGGGCAAAGTTAGGTCGAGTGGGGGGGGGGATCTGGCGAGGGAGGGAGAGAGGCCAGAGGGGAATAGGTGGAGGGAAGCTTTCTAATGGCGCACCACACGCCGGTGCGCCATAAGTACGACTGTTCTAATGGCGCACCACCCCTCGGTGCGCCATTAGAATTTTGTTTTAACCTAGCCTAGTAGCCATATCTACAGCCCAACCCTATCTACAACAAAACCCACCCACTAGCCCGACTGGTCAGCACGCAGCACACACACCAGGAGGTCCTGGGTTCGATTCCCAGGATCCCCAATATTTTTTTATGCATTTTAAATGGTGTTTTTTATATTTATTTGTGTTTAAATATGTTCAAACTTGTTTAAATCATAACAGTAATATTTTTTATGCATTTTAAATGCTGTTTTTATATTTATTTGTGTTTAAATATGTTCAAACTTGTTTAAATTATAACAGTAATATTTTTTATAAAAATAGTAAAAAAAATTTAAAAAATATGTTCAAAAAGTGCGGGTGCGGGGGGCCGGGTGCTCCGGCGGTGGAGCGGGGGAGGGTTGCGATGGGTGGAGCTAGCGGGGGAGGGTGCGGGTGCGATCGAGATGGAGGGGGATCGAGATTGAGATGGAGGGGGAATCGAGATCAAGTGTCCTCATGAATTCAAAAAGTGCCCATGAAATTTAAAAATATTCATGATATCAAAAAGTGCCCATGAAATACAATCGAGAAATGAAGACTACGATTTAAATACAATCGGTCTTAGCTAGCTATCTGTTCACAATCTTCTTGCCCTTCTTTTTCGCAAACGGAGTTCTTCTATGGAACGGACGTCCTTTAGGTAGGGTGGTCCTGCTTCTTCTTGTGGTGTGTGCTGCTACTTCATTGTCGTCGTCATGTTCGATCTTCGGGTCGCCGTACTTGTCGAAGTCTTGCTCATTGGCTACTCCATCCATTCCGATGATCTTCCTTTTGCCTCTCCTCACGACAACACGACTGGGCTTTGGCGGGTTGGTAATGAAGAAGCATTGGTCCACTTGGGAAGCCAGTACCCATGGCTCATTTTTCGCGGTGACGTTTGCGCCCGCGGTCTTGGATTTGGCTTCGGGTATAACCATGGTGGTGAAATACCGGTCTTCTTTTATGACGTTTTTGGCCCATCTAACACGGAACATCGGGACCTTCTCTCCAGCGTAGCTCAGCTCCCAGATCTCCTCGATCCTTCCGTAGTATCTGTCCTTGTCGTTACCGGTGTAGGATTCCATCGTTACCCCGGAGTTCTGATAACCATCGCTCTTCATGTCCTTGTCCTCGGTGTAGAATGTGTAGCCGTTGATATCGTACGCCTCATAGGTCATCAGGTTGTGCTCGGTGCCCTGTGACAAGGCGAATATGAGTTGTTCTTCCGCGGAAGAATCCTCATGTAAAGGGTACGACAGAAGCTTCTGCTTGAACCAACGCGTGAAACATGAGTTGTGCTCTTTGAGTATATCTCCGTCCGTCCTCTGTTGGCCTCGGTCATTGTACGTCTTCTTAATAAAGGTTTTGTGCTCTACCACCCAAGGATCGACCACGTCTATGTGTTGTAGCGCGACTAGGTTTGCTCTTTCAAAGTCGGCGAGTCGACCCTCGAAGTCGACATGCATTTTGCGGCGACCCTCATGGTGACCCCATCCAGCGAGCCTGCCGAGGTGCCTGTTGACGGGCAGACCAACGGGGTTCTCGATGCCTAGATAATTCGTGCAGTAGGAGATGCACTCTTCGGTCAGAAAGCCCCTGGCTATGCTTCCCTCTGGACGTGACATGTTGCGAACGTATCCTTTGATGACACCATTCATCCTTTCGAACGGCATCATGTTGTGCAGGAACGTCGGCCCGAGTTGGATGATATCCTCCACTATATGGACCAGCAGATGCACCATAACGTCGAAGAATGCGGGAGGGAAGTACATCTCAAGCTCGCATAGTATCACCACGATCTCTTCCTGTAGCCTTCTGAGTTGCCTCACGCCAATCGACTTCCGAGAGATGACGTCGAAAAAGTTGCATAGGCCAAATAGCGTTTCACGGACGTGCGCGTCCATGATCCCACGGATTGCAACTGGAAGTATCTGCGTCATCAGCACGTGACAGTCGTGAGACTTCATCCCGCTGAACTTCTGCTTCGCTGGGTCTAGGTATCTGCTTATCTTCCCCGCGTAACCGTAAGGAAGTTTTACTCCTAGGAGGCAGGTGAAAAACTGCTCGATCTCCTCCTGACTTAGAGTGAAGCACGCGGGAGGGTAGTCATTTCCGGTCTTCTTGGCCTTTTTGCCTTTGCGACGACTTTCCGTGTCCTGCTTCGCCTCATCATCATCATTAGCGTGAAGCTCCTGCCTGATGCCCATTGATTTCAAGTCTGCCCTTGCTTTCGGCCCATCTTTGGTCCTCTCTGGCATGTTGAGCAGGGTACCAAGCAGACTCTCGCACACGTTCTTCGTGATATGCATGACATCAAGGCTGTGAGGCACATGGTGGATCTTCCAGTACGGCAAGTCCCAGAAAACAGACCTCGTTTTCCATACCTTCAGCAGCGGCTCTGGCGCCTTTCGCTTCTTTCCCGGCAGTGGGCAGTCTTTCCAATTTGTCAACAGCTTGTCTATTTCCTCGCCGCTCCTCGTACACGGCGTTTTCGAGGTTCGGTTTCACCATCGAACAGATCCTTGCGTTTCCTCCACGGGTCATCGTCGCGAAGCCACCTTCGATGTCCCATGAACACGGTTTTCGAAGACCCGGGATCTCTATCTAGCTGGCGATACGTTGTGTCATCCATGCACCTTACGCATCCAGAAAACCCGTGGACTACCTGCCCCGCGAGATATCCGTAACCGAGATAGTCGTGCACCGTCGTGAGCAGTGCGGCTCTCATAGGGAAATATTCTTTCTCTGCGGCGTCCCACGTATTGGCTAGCGTTTTCCACAGTGTATCTAGCTCCTCCTTCAGCAGCCCCAGATACAGATTGATGTCGTTCCCTGGTTGTTTCGGCCCTTCAATTAGCATACTCATGTGAATGTACTTCCTCTTCATGCACAGCCAGGGGGGAAGGTTGTACATCCACACAAACACAGGCCAGGTGCTATGTGTGCTTCTTTGGCTGCCAAACGGATTGACTCCATCGGTGCTCGCGCCCAGCACGATGTTCCTTGGATCCTTCCCAAATTCTGGGTCTTCGAAGTTCAACGCTTGCCACTGGCTCGCATCCTTAGGGTGACTCAGCATCTTGTCTTTTTTATTTATCTCCGGATCATTTCCGTCATCTTCCCGCTTCTTCTCCTCCCTATCCGCGTGCCAACGCAGGAGCTTTGCTACCTTAGGGTCCGCGAAATACCGCTGCAGACGAGGAGTGATCGGAAAGTACCACACCGATTTTCGAGGAGCTTTCTTCCTCTTCTTGTATCGAGTGACACCGCACACCGGACATATGGTAGACTCCGCGTGCTCGTCCCGATAAATGATGCAATTGTTCATGCACACATGGTATTTCATGTGCGGTAAATCCAGAGGACACACGATTTTCTTCGCCTCCTCGAAACTGGTCGGGCACTTGTTCCCCTTGGGAAGACGTTCGTGCCAGAATGACATGTTCTCGTCGAAGCATGAGTCGGTCATTTTGTGTTTTACCTTCATCTCCAGAGCCATGAGCGTTACTTTCAAGCGGGTATCCTCGGGCCTGCATCCTTCATACAGTGGAGTAACCGCGTCTACCTCCAGTTGATCCAGCTTGGCTTTCTCTCGGGCGGCAGCTCTTGCGTTATTCGTCCGCTTGAGAAGCAGCTCTTGAATATGAGGGTCCTGCACCCAGCCTCCATCGTCGTCTGCTCCGGCATCTTCATCTTCATGATCATGCCCTTCGTCTTGATCTTCCTCATCATCATGTACGACATCTTCTACATGATGACTGTGTACAGCATCACCGTCGTGATCATGTCCTGGAGATTCTTTGTCTTCTCGCCCGCCCTCGCCGCGGTGGTACTTGTCTTGTTGCCCTTCCTCATTTCTTGCCCGGCCCCGGCCATGGACGACTTGATAGTCATCTTCATCACCTTGCCACCGATAGCCATCCATGAAACCATGCAAGAGCAGGTGGTCCCGCACCTGCCCGGAATCCGGGTCCGCAATAAGGCTCTTCAGCTTGCATCTTCGACATGGACATCTTATCTCTGTCTCGTTCTTTTGAAGCATCTCGGCCTTCACGGAGCTCAAAAACCTATTCACGGTGCCTTCAGTCATCGTGCGGACCATGGTCGCCTACGGGGTAGAGCAAAACGATATGTTAGAACCAAGAAAAAATTTGGCATGACCTTCCCTAAAAATAGGACCAAAAAGAATGCATAGTGCCAAAATTCTCGCCGAAACGGAAATGAATCAAAACATTCCGGCAAAATATTGGCAACTATCGCATATTTCAAATATCGGTACCTTCAAACACAAACATATATGCAACACCACAAACATACATAGATCTAGCTAGGCCACAAAAAGTGCATGTGCACGTTGTTGGAGCGAGCTAGGGAGAAAAAAAAGTAGATCTATATCATGAAGATAGCTTTCCCTTACTTACCTATCAAAAAAAGGTAATTTCACCACTTAATTTTGTTGAATCTATGGTGGAAATGAGGTGAGGAGGAGGAGATGGCCGAAAGCTTGGAGAAGGAGGTGGATGGAATGAAGTGGGGAAAGTGAGTGGGTAGGTGTGGGCTGTTCAAAATATCTTGTTGGTCCCAGGTTACTAATGGCGCACCGTAGGATAATGCGCCATTAGTAACCCTGGTTACTAATGGCGCATCAGCAGACGGTGCGCCATTAGTAGTTTTGCAAAAAAGTAAAAATAATAAGTATATATACTAATGGCGCATCACCTCTTAGTGCGCCATTACTAGTTTAAACTAGTAATGGCGCATTGTGCGACGATGCGCCATTAGTAGTTTTGCAAAAAAAAGAATAAAACAAAATTTACAGTAATGGCGCACTGCCTGCTTGGTGCGCCATTAGTAGTTATAGATAGTAATGGCGCATTATGGACCAGATGCGCCATTAGTATGTATGGGAAAATGGAAAAAAAAATCATACTAGTGGCGCACCCTGTTTACGGTGCGCCATTAGTGTCTTCCACACTAATGGCGTATCACAAACAGGTGCGCCATTAGTATATAGTAGTGGCACACTTCTTCCATGGTGCGCCATTAGAATCAATCCTATCTATAGCCCTTTCCCTAGTAGTGAGAGTAAGATCCGCACCAGAGTGGTACGGTAATCCTATTCTGGAAGTCATGTTACTTGACCATGATGAACCTACAAACTATGAGGAAGCGATGATGAGCCCAGATTCCGCAAAATGGCTAGAGGCCATGAAATCTGAGATGGGATCCATGTATGAAAACAAAGTGTGGACTTTGGTTGACTTGCCCGATGATCGGCAAGCCATTGAGAATAAATGGATCTTTAAGAAGAAGACTGACGCTGATGGTAATGTAACTGTCTATAAAGCTCGACTTGTTGCAAAAGGTTTTCGACAAGTTCAAGGGGTTGACTACGATGAGACTTTCTCACCCGTAGCGATGCTTAAGTCTGTCCGAATCATGTTAGCTATTGCTGCATTTCATGATTATGAAATTTGGCAAATGGATGTCAAGACTGCATTCTTGAATGGATTTCTAGAAGAAGAGTTGTATATGATGCAGCCGGAAGGTTTTGTTGATCCAAAAGGTGCTAACAAAGTGTGCAAGCTCCAGCGTTCCATTTATGGACTGGTGCAAGCATCTCGGAGTTGGAATAAACGCTTTGATAGTGTGATCAAAGCATATGGTTTTATACAGACTTTTGGAGAAGCCTGTATTTACAAGAAAGTGAGTGGGAGCTCTGTAGCATTTCTAATTTTATATGTAGATGACATATTATTAATTGGAAATGATATAGAATTTCTGGATAGCATAAAGGGATACTTGAATAAAAGTTTTTCAATGAAAGACCTCGGTGAAGCTGCTTACATATTGGGCATCAAGATCTATAGAGATAGATCAAGACGCTTAATAGGACTTTCACAAAGCACATACCTTGACAAGATTTTGAAAAAGTTCAAAATGGATCAGGCAAAGAAAGGATTCTTGCTTGTACTACAAGGTGTGAAGTTGAGTCAAACTCAATGCCCGACCACAGCAGAAGATAGAGAGAAAATGAAAAATGTTCCCTATGCTTCAGCCATAGGCTCTATCATGTATGCAATGCTGTGTACCTGACCTGACGTATGCTTAGCAATAAGCTTGGCAGGAAGGTACCAAAGTAATCCAGGAGTGGATCACTGGACAGCGGTCAAGAACATACTGAAATACCTGAAAAGGACTAAGGATATGTTTCTCGTATATGGAGGTGACAAAGAGCTAGTCGTAAATGGCTACGTTGATGCAAGCTTTGACACTGATCCGGACGATTCTAAATCGCAAACCGGATACGTATTTTTATTAAACGGTGGAGCTGTAAGTTGGTGCAGTTCTAAACAAAGCGCCGTGGCGGGATCTACATGTGAAGCGGAGTACATAGCTGCTTCGGAAGCAGCAAATGAAGGAGTCTGGATGAAGGAGTTCATTTCCAATCTAGGTGTCATACCTAGTGCATCGGGACCAATGAAGATCTTCCGTGACAATACTGGTGCAATTGCCTTGGCAAAGGAATCCAGATTTCACAAGAGGACCAAGCACATCAAAAGACGCTTCAACTCCATTCGGGACCAAGTCCAAGTGGGAGACATAGAGATTTGCGAGATACATATGGATCTGAATGTTGCAGACCCGTTGACTAAGCCTCTCTCACGAGTAAAACATGATCAGCACCAAGAGTCCATGGGTGTTAGAATCATTACTATGTAATCTAGATTATTGACTCTAGTGCAAGTGGGAGACTGAAGGAAATATGCCCTAGAGGCAATAATAAAGTTATTATTTATTTCCTCATATCATGATAAATGTTTATTATTCATGCTAGAATTGTATTAACCGGAAACATGATACATGTGTGAATACATAGACAAACATATAGTCACTAGTATGCCTCTACTTGACTAGCTCATTAATCAAAGATGGTTATGTTTCCTAACCATAGACATGTGTTGTCATTTGATTAATGGGATCACATCATTAGGAGAATGATGTGATTGACATGACCCATTCCGTTAGCCTAGCACTTGATCGTTTAGTATACTGCTATTGCTTTCTTCATGACTTATACAAAGTTCCTGCAACTATGAGATTATGCAACTCCCGTTTACCGGAGGAACACTTTGTGTGCTACCAAACGTCACAACGTAACTGGGTGATTATAAAGGTGCTCTGCAGGTGTCTCCGAAGGTACATGTTGGGTTGGCGTAATTCGAGATTAGGTTTTGTCACTCCGATTGTCGGAGAGGTATCTCTGGGCCCTCTCGGTAATACTCATCACCTAAGCCTTGCAAGCATTGTAACTAATGAGTTGGTTATGAGATGATGTATTACAGAACGAGTAAAGAGACTTGCCAATAACGAGATTGAACTAGGTATTGGATACCGACGATCGAATCTCGGGCAAGTAACATACCGATGACAAAGGGAACAACGTATGTTGTTATGCGGTTTGACCGATAAAGATCTTCATAGAATATGTAGGAACCAATATGGGCATCCAGGTCCCGCTATTGGTTATTGACAGAGAATGGTTCTAGGTCATGTCTACATAGTTCTCGAACCCGTAGGGTCCGCACGCTTAACGTTACGATGGCAGTTTTATTATGAGTTTATAAGTTTTGATGTACCGAAGTTTGTTCGGAGTCCCGGATGTGATCACGGACATGACGAGGAGTCTCGAAATGGTCGACACATAAAGATTGATATATTGGACGACTATATTCGGACACCGGAAGTGTTCTGGGTGATTTCGGAGAAAACCGGAGTGCCGGAGGGGTTACCGGAACCCCCCGGGGAAGTATTGGGCCTTAGTGGGCCTGAGGGGAGAGAGAGGGCAGCAACCCAGGAGGTGGCGCCCCCCCCCCTCAAGGGGAGTCCGAATTGGACTAGGGGAGGGGGGCGCGGCCCCTCTTTCCCTCTCCCTCTCCCCCTCTTTCCTTCCCCCTTCCTCCTTCCTAGTTGGACTAGGAAAGGGGAGTCCTACTCCCACTAGGAGGAGGACTCCCCCCTCCTTGGCGCGCCCCAAGGGCCGGCCGGCCTCCTCCCTTGCTCCTTTATATACGGGGGCGGGGGGGCACCCCATAGACACACAAGTTGATATACGGATCGTTCCTTAGCCGTGTGCGGTGCCCCCTCCACCATATTCCACCTCGGTCATATCGTCGCGGAGTTTAGGCGAAGCCCTACGCCGGTAGAACATCATCATCATCACCACGCCGTCGTGCTGACGAAACTCATCTCTGGAGCTTCGCTGGATCGGAGGCCGGAGATCGTCATCGAGCTGAACGTGTGCTGAACTCGGAGGCCCCGTACGTTCGGTGCTTGGATCGGTCGGATCGTGAAGACGTACGACTACATCAACCGCGTTGTGCTAACGCTTCCGCTTACGGTCTACGAGGGTACGTGGACGAACACTCTCCCCTCTCGTTGCTGTGCCATCACCATGATCTTGCGTGTGCGTAGGAATTTTTTTGAAATTACTAAGTTCCCCAACACATAGTTAGGATCATTGCAAGATCCTCCTCCTCTTCCATATCAAATTCTTCTTCGGAAGAATCATACGATGAACTCATCTACAATGTTCAATTTAAACTAGCCTATAAAAACTACAAACAACATGCACCAAATTCATGTAAAAATGTGAATTTGAAGCAATACATACCTTGCGGGCATTTTGTCGAACACCTTGCGGGCGCCGAGCGGCAATGGGCGGCCGGGCGCTGTTCGTCGGAGGACTGCCGCGTGCAACGGGCGGCAGTGACTAGAGGGAGACGGAGGAAGCCGCGGCGGCGCGGGAATAGGCCGGGAAAGCGCTGGAACGGTTGCTGGAAGAAATGGGGTGGCGCGGGTGGCGGCGGTGCCAGCGGCTAGATAGGGTAGGTGGAGTTGCGAGCGAGTGCTCGAGAGTCCAGCGCGCGGGAGCGGGTGCAGCAAATAAGCGGCGTGCGATGGCGTTTCGGCCCGCGCGCTGAACTAGATATGCCGCGCGCATGGTTTTTGCGCCTCCACTGGAGCGCCCGGAGCGGTTGCGCGCGCGCAAAAGGCACTAATGTTTCAGTGCGGCGCTTATATAGCGCGGCCATTGGAGATGCCCTTAGAGAATAGTGCATAGCTAACATCTTGTGCATCAAATGTGTTATCTCATAAGCTAGAAGCATATTTTAGAAGTGAGAAGGTCACCAAAGCCATCGATCAGAATCGCTCCTTTGGCCCTATGGATGACTGGCACCACTACTCCTATTCCCTGCGCAAATTCCCGTGTTGCTGGTCTCGTAACCACGCGGCGCAGGAGCGGAGGGAGAAGGCCCTCCTTTCGGCTCAAATTGATGCTTTAGACCTTCGGGCTGACTCTTCCGGGCTCTCTGATTCTGAATGGGCTCTGCACTTTTCCCTTGAGGAGTCGCTGGTGCAGTCACATCACCTTGCTGAAATTTATTGGCGCCAAAGGGGCACGATCAATTGGATGCTTAAAGGAGACTCCCCCACTGCTTACTTCTTTGCCATTGCTAATGTGAGGCGGCGTAGATGTATGATAGACATCTTGACTAACGATGGGGTTAAAATTTCAGACCAAGGCATTATCATGAAACACATAGTCGACTTCTTTTCCTCCCTCCTCTCTGCCAAACCTGATTAGGGGTTTAGAATTTCCTCTGATTTTTGGAACCACGGCGATCGGGTGTCTCCGGATGAAAATTCTGCTCTTATACTACATTTTTCTGAAGAGGAGATTTTTATATCTATCAATAAGGCGAATGCTAACTCTGCTTCGGGCCCAGATGGCTTCTCTATCCCTTTCTTTAAAACCTTTTGGCCTTAGCTTAAGGCACTTATTTGTGCGATTATTCAAGGGTTTTGTTTGGGGACGGTGGCCATTTCTAGACTCAGTTATGCTGTGATCTCTCTCATTCCTAAAATCAAGGGCGCGGAGCTCATTTCCCAGTTCAGGTCCATTGCTCTTATTAATAATGTTGCCAAGTTCCCGGCCAAATGTATGGCCACTCGCCTTACTCCTGTGGCTCACCGCACCCTTTCCCCTACTCAATCTGCCTTTGTCAAAGGACGCTTTATCCTGGATGGGGTCCTCTGCCTGCATGAGATCATTCATGATATCCACAAATCAGGCAGCAAAGCAGTTATTCTTAAGTTGGACTTTGAAAAGGCCTACGATTCTGTGAGCTGGGGCTTCTTAAGGCAAGTTCTTCTGTCCAAGGGCTTTGATGGTGGCGTTGTCCATAGAATTATGCAGATGGTCTCGGGGGGCCACGCTGCCATTTCTGTCAATGGGAAGGTTAGCAACTTCTTCAAGAATTCTAGAGGCCTCAGACAAGGTGACCCGGCCTCTCCCATCCTATTTAACTTCGTGGCGGACACCCTCTCTAATATGTTGTCTAGAGCCGCGGGGCTGGACACATTACTCCGGTTAGCTTCCATCTTATTCCTCAAGGGATTACTCATCTTCAGTACGCGATGATACGATTATTATGGTGGAACTTAATGATTAGTGCCTCTCCCTCCTCAAGTTTCTTCTTCTCTGCTTTGAGGCACTTTCTGGTCTAAAAATTAACTTCTCCAAAAGTGAAGTTATCGTTACTGGAGTTTTGGATAACGAGGCCTTGCGTGTTGCCCACTTGCTGAATTGTTCCCTTGGCTCCTTCCCTCTTAAGTATCTAGGCCTTCCTATTTCTTCTGACAAACTCTTGGCAAAAGACTTCGCGCCAACGGTGGCCAAAGTTGGCAATCGTGTTATGCCCTGGAGGGGCAGATATAATACTCAGGCGGGGAAAGTTGCCTTGACTAATGCTTGCCTCTCTTCCCTCCCTATGTTCGTGATGGGTTTCTATCTGCTTACTAGTGGTACACACGATGGGTTTGATAAGCATAGAGGTTCTTTTTACTAGAACGCGGCTGATAACAAGCGCAAATATCGCATGGTAAAATGGGACCTTATTTGCAAACCAAAGAGCCTAGGGGGGCTGGGTATTATTAACACTCTAGTCATGAACAAATGCTTGATCATCAAATGGTGGTGGAAGATCATGACCACCACCTCGGATAAACCCCTCTGGTACAACATTCTCAAAGCTAAATATTTCCCTTCCTCTAGCCCCATGTTTTCTCGCGCCTCGGGCGCTTCTTAGTTCTGGAAAGATCTTGTTAAGCTTAGGCCTATCGTTCAAGGCCTTGTCAATTTTGTTGTGCGCAATGGCAGATCCACTAGATTCTGGCTTGACTGGTGGTGCGGCTCGACCACGCTGGCGAATTCTTTTCCTGTTCTTTTCTCTTACTGTCCCGACCCTGAGATCTCGATCTCTGAGCTCTCTGCCAATAATTGGGACCTTCGGCTGTGGCGTGCTCTGTCCTGAAGAGTTGGTCGACTGGCAGCGCCTTGTTGCCTTTTTCCCTATGCTCTCGGAGGAGGAGGACTCGGTGGTTTGGCACCATTCCTCTTCTGGCCATTTTTCTGTGAAATCTTTATATGGCAAACTGATTTCTGGTTCCAACACTTCCAAATTCAAGTGGATTTGGAGAGCCCGCATCCCTCCAAAGATCAAGATTTTCCTCTGGCAAGCTTCTCGCGGGCGGTTGCCGGCTGGTGATCAAATCCGCAAACGTAATGGCCCTGGCGCTGATCGATGCGCTCTTTGTGGGCAAAGAGAGGACGCGAAGCATATTTTCTTCAATTGTGTTTTGGCTAAACTTTTCTGGTGTTGTATCAGATCGTGGTTGCATGTTTCTTGGAGACCCTCTTCCTTCTCAGACCTTTGTCTCTTGGCCTCGAACCTGGTTGGGGGCCAGAGAAGAATATTTCGGGTGGGATTGGCAGCGATGTGTTGGACTCTATGGACGACAAGGAACAAATTTACCATTGAACATGTTTTCCTTGCTAAACCTGCTGATTGCTTATTTAAAACTCGTGTATTCTTGCAGAAGTGGAGATTATTGACTAAGGAGGAGGACCGGGATGCGGTCGATGTGATGATATCCAAGATTCGAGCTTCTGCTATTTCCCTTTCTCCAGTTCAAGCCGGCAATTAGGAGTTGTTGGCCCTGATTTCGCTGCCTTCGGATTCTCCGGCATGCGCGCCGTGTACTGGCCTGGGAGCCATGTACACGCTATACTTTAGCCTGTGTGGTTTTGGTTGTTACTTTGCTCTTGTTGTGCGGTGTTCTCTGTGGTTGGTTGTGACTGGTGACTTTATTTATAAAGTCGGGCTCGGGCCTTTTCTCTAAAAAAAAATAAGCTAGAAGCATATTGTCTGTGGTCATGCGTCCATGAACAAAAGCGGATTGAGTTGAGGATGACTTTCAACCGGTTAGTCAGCTCGGGGAGGGAAAAAAAAGTGTTGTGTTAAAAGACAATGGTTTGTTTTCACAAGGGAAAACCCTTGTCTGGCCTTCAATGGATCAACTAATTTGGATCCCTGGTAAGAAGTCGATTTGCTTGGCATTGACGTAAAGTATCTGGCCAAGAACCGTTTAATTCAAGGACATTGCAGTCAACAGAAAAGTAGATACAGGTAGGCATCAGCTGCGCGCGCATCAACGGCAACTTAAACCAAACCGCGGCTCACAGATAGTACATGTCAAATCATACACAGTACTACCACACCACAAAGTATGCACGCGCGTAGCCTGGGCCAAGCTAGCTCTGCTCGCCGCCGTTGGCGTGCGACGGCGCCCTCGGCGACCGGAGCCGCTGGAAGACGGCCCTCTGCCGCAGGTTCTCGCGCAGGCGCTGCGCGTCGAGGAGCCAGTCCGGCACGACGCGGCAGAGGCGCCACTGGAGCCGGTGGCCCAGGTTGGGCATGCAGAGCGGGCCGTGCCCGATCCAGCGCGCCGCCGCGCGCGCGTACTCCTCCGACGTCGGCACGAGGAGCCGCTGCAGCAGGCCACGGCGCCGCTTGCCGGGCCCCGCGACTATCGACGTCATCTTCGTCTGCACCAACAACGGGGCCTGCAGTTGCACCACACATATCATGATAGTACTGATTAGCAGCGTTTACTTTGGAACCCGTCTTATATATACTCCCTCCATCCAAAAATATTTGTCATTGAAATGGATAAAAAGAGATGTATTGAGAACAAGACAACTATTTCTGGACAGAGGGAATAGATATCTTACCCTACATGAAGAGTTTTATAGTCTAGCATGCAACTCGGTGGACCAGGTTTGAACCAACTCTCTGACGACCGATAACTAGGTAGATCATGTTCCAACTACCTCTGTGTCGATCAATAAATAGATCATCGCAGTACCGACGCGAATTTCGCCGGTTCTTCCATGTTTGTAATCAACGCGGCCTTCTCGAAGGTTAATCCGTCGGTGTGCAGAGCTTTAGACTCCGGCATTTCGGTGTTTGAACATATACTAGTACCCGTGATCTGGAGTAAGATGCAAGGCAGCATGGGGCTGTGCAGACTGTAAACTAGTCGAGGGAGTAAAACAAACTCCATTGATTTGGAATCTCTGCATCTGCAGTCTGTGTGCAGCTTTTTCTTTCTCGATCGAGGACAGTGGGGTCGATCACGTGTGATCTGCACTATGGACCTGCGGTAGGATGGCTCCTAGCTATATTTTTCATATGCTCAGGCAGTCAGGCTGCAGAAAGATGATCAGGCTTATTGGTCTCAGTCTGCTGCTCTCTCTATACTCACAGACTAAAATCAGTGATCCCCCCCACCCGCGTGAAATTTTAAACAAATATAGTTACTATAGTAAAACTACAATTTGAATTTGCATGCTTACCTGGCATTGCACATCGATCCCTTTGCTTCTGTACTCCACGTAGAGGCTCCGGGAGAACTGAGCAACGTACCTGAGATTTAAAACCTGTGTGATTTATCTACTTATTTTACTCAGAAAATCTAGAAAGAGTTGTATAGCATATAGACTAAGCGAATAACATCACACAGACGGACAGAGTCAAGAACACGATGACCATCCAAGAAACAGTTAGCGCAATGAATTACTACAGTTAGAAAGGCAGCAAGCGGAAACCAACCAAAGCGCCTTTCGGCGGGCGACCTACCCAAGAATCCAAGACACGTACTATGTGCAGTGAAATTGACAAGAGCGTATGCATGCTGTACCGTTTGGAAGCGGCGTAGATGGTGTAGAGGGGGAAGGAAGGGATGGCCTCCGACGACCCGGAGCCTATGTTGACGACGGCGCCCCTGCCCCGCTGCACCATCCCCGGCAGCACCGCGGCCGTCACCTCCGTCAGCGCCCACAGGTTCACTCGCATCATCCGCACCCACGCCTCCACGTCCACCTCGTGCACGTACAGCGCGCATGGCTTGGCCACCCCGGCGTTGTTCACCAGCACCCCCACGTCCAGCCCCTCCACGGCCTCCCGGAGCCGCCGCACCGCCTCGTCCCCTGCCAAATACAGTATATATGCTCAGCAGTTGAGTCTACACCATGAGGTAGATCACACAGTCAGCTCCATCTTATTCACATGGATGCCGTGCCGATGCTTGTGTTGTGCACAGTGCGTGCGCGTGGCTCACCTTGAGGGGTGGCGACGAGCGCGAGGTCGAAGACGACGGTCTTGGTCTGCACGGCGCGGGTCTTGGAGATGGTCTCGGAGATGTCCTTGAGCTTGGCGGGGTCGCGGCCGACGAGGACGAGGTTGAGGCCCAAGCGCGCGAGCTCCAGGGCCATGGACTGGCCGATGCCCGACGTCGGGCCGGTCACGACGGCCCACGCCCCGTAGCGGCGGCGGAGGTCCCTCGGCCGGCGCAGGAGGAGGGCGAGGTGTGAGAGGAGGCGTAGCACGACGGCCGCTGTGTACAGTGCGCCGAGGACGGCCAGGGAGACGAACCATGGCTCCTGCCGGAGGAGGGCGTCGGCGCCGCCCATCATCTCTCTCCCTCCCTCTTTCTCCGGCGGGTCGCGCGCGCGTGCCGCGGACTTGTCGCTGCGTCTGCTGAGCGCCGGGGATTCCTCTATAAATAAACGGAATGTCAGGCGCACCGCCCGGGTTGCAGGTTTATCTAGGAGTAGGTTTGACCCGAGTCGCTTGAGCTTGGTGTGCAAAATGTACTGGCAGTCACGTGCTGTGTGCACGCCGCTTTGAGGGCTGGCGACCTGGCGTGACGATTTTTGGTCATCTGCTAGGCTGTTGCGATGCGACAGTCCCATCCGAACAACTTAATGGCCGCAATGGCTTTTCTCTTTTGCAGTTGTGCGTCGTACGAGGTCGCATCAGCTGAAGTAACGTTTTCTGTGGCGCCGTGTAGCGGCTTTAATTTCCTCTGTTTGTTGTTGGGGAGAGAAAAGAAAACCATGAGCCCGGTGCCCCGGTGAGCAAGGCCGTATCCGGCATGCTTGAGATCACACACCAAAACGAAAAGATTGTGAAAAACTGGAGCTAAACCAATAGTGACGTCTAAAGACCAGCTCTAGGAGAGTCGGCAAAAGTATAGAAACTTTGTAGCAAAAGCAACTCTAGCAAAATCATCATATCGGAACATCGACAGTTGTCATAACACGTTAGATATGAAGGTTGCAACGGCTGTGTGCAAACACATGATTGTCAAAATGGTTGCCTCCATAAAATTCTTTGTTTTTTCATTTTGATCGATTTTGTAGGGGCACTTTAAGCTCAATAATCTAACCAACACGTGTATCAGCACAATAGATTAATAGCACCTATATTCAGTGGCCAAAATGCGTCGTTTTACATATAATTTATGAGTTAACGACATTTCCAACAACATTGCTACCTAGCACTGCTACCTACACTTGTCGGGGTCGGCCTCGTCTAGTCTTCGTCCTCCTTGTTGTTGTCATGGTCCTCTTCTTCTTCCTCTCTTACTCCTCCTCCCCCCTCCTCCAAGAGATCGTTGAGGTAGGCGTAGGGGTCGCACTCACAAGCAACAGTAGCTGCTCCTCCTAGACGGTGGTTGCGGGGCGGAACACGCGGCCGATTCCCTCCTAGTTGTGACCTTCGAGGGCAGAGAGCTGCAACACAACATCAAGTGATTTCTTCGTGCTCCGGCTCCTACTGAGCCTCGAAGGGGACAACATCGTTCACCGGGATGAGTGGTAGCGGGATAGACGTGGACGGTGTCCTCCATCTCGTTCCTGATGGGGGGGGGGGGGGGGGGCAGCCCTACGCCATCCGCAGCTAGTAGAGTCGTTAGCGCCACGGGAAGCGTTGTATCCCGCAGACACGACATCTGTCGCATGGTAGGAATATGCAACTGGTTGTATAACTAAAAGTGAAAGCTGAGAGTATGTTGCAAACATGCAATTTGATGCTGATGTCAAACTAATTAGCAATTGAGGCAGTAATGTATATCCAAATCTATACTACAATAAAGTTTGAAGGCATGAGAAGGATGGATTTACATTAGTTATTATCACCTGCTCTATAAAGCCCTTCTCCATGTCGATGGAGAATAATTCAAGAAGTTCACCACAAAAACTTTTCCATAAGCACATTGTCGTTATTCTACATTTTGCTAAGAGTAAATAAAGATATGATAATATTGAAAAAAAAGGATAAGGAAGCTAAGATACAAAGTGATGCCACATAATTAACTACCTATCAATTATAGTACAACGATAGAGGGCGAAAATGTACTAACGAGTGCAATGTAGAGCTAAACTTCTCTAGTAGTATTGGCTTTATTCAACACTTTTATAAGAGTAAATATAGATATGGTAATTTGGAGGAAAAAAATAGAGGATGGGGAAGATAAGATGTAGAGTGATGCTACATAATCAATAAGATGTCAATGTAACTACAGTGACACATGCCAGCAAGTACTTACAAGACCTACAAAGCACAACATTTTATAAGTATTGGATTTATTCTATATATATATATATATATATATATATATATATATATATATAAGAGTAAATGTATATCTGATAATTTGGAGCAAACGTTGGATAAGTAAACTAACATGCACATTGATGCAACATAATCAACTAGCTATTAATGTAACTAGAGTGACATAGGGCAACAAGTAGTAAGGAACGCAATGGAGTGCGTGGAATAGTTGTGAGATCCGGTGGTCACTGAGAATGGTTTCTTCTTCAAGCAATGTTCATACAAGGGAGATAGTAAAGTTATTGCTACTTTTCACCGAGTGAAAGTTAGTCGCTGCTCTGTCCTAGCTTAGTACACAATATTATTATGTTTTAGGTTATTACATACTGCTGACAAGAGTATCTTTCATATCAAAAGAAAAAGGGTGTAGCATTTTCCATAGTTTATCTAATCTTATTTAAAAAATCATATACCTCTATCGTAAAATATTCAAAATAGACAGGCACAACAATGTGCCACCAATGCTCTAGCAAACTAGTAAAAGTGGGATTAGCGTATCGTACCCTCCAGTCTGGAAGGTCAAAGTTGTGGCCGCGTTGATGACCGTGGCTTCAGCAACCTTCCTATTGGTGGTGGCACTTCCATCATGGCATCGTTGGGGAGGTCGAGGAAGTAGTCGAACAATAGCTAGCAAAAATCATATAACCCATATCCCGGTGCAAGATAACAAAGGACAGGGTTCCCTGGACCTGTTCTCCCTAGCAGCCGTGCATGCGGTCATCGGAAGGGAGTCGCCGGAAGCAACATCGAGAAGAAAGATGGTGATTTGGTGCGCGAGGAGACATAATAGATGTGATCTGATCAGGTGACTACTAGGGTTGCCAACGCTTTCAAGATATGCGGCCAGGTAGGGAGACATGGGATTAGGCCCACGACCGACTCGGTATCCAAAGGATCATATATGAAGACTCGTAACGCGTCCGTTAATGACTAATTGCCCATTATATCTGTTTCCAACCGGCAAAACCTAACAGGACACTTGGTTAGGTATGAGCTCAACTCCAGTCGTTCACAAAACTCGTTGAGCGTGAGTGAGGCGGATAACAAAGTCGGAGCCAATATGTATCGATCGTCTTCTCATGCTCTAATAGGAGGTCGGAAAGGATGTCTTATATGTTGATCTCAACTCTTCTTCATTTTCAGGGTGGTATTAAACATCAACATGTTATGAAATTCCACATGAGCTTGTGAGATTTACCCAGAAATCATTTGGTATACTGGCCTCTAGCCCATCTAACATTAAACTCTTTGATCCCTGATAGCGTCATATTATGCAGAGATTCCTCGCTGGGGCATAAGGCGCTAAATAGTACTTCAGCGATACATTACACATACCCTCTGAGTGCTAGTTCTCTAAGTGGGCTAGCCCAAGCAGATTTTTTTCACCGTCTGGGAACCTTCTATGAGGTTTCCTCCAATTTTTCACGATATTGTTTTCCAAATTCTTTTTTTAATTCTCAAATAGTTTTTGGGTTCATGAATGTTTTAAAAAGAGCAAACTTTGCTAAATAACCTTTGTGTACTTTTCAAATTCCCATTTTTCTAAAATCCTTTAAAAAATTTAGAATCCTATGTATTTTTTAAACTAGAAAAAATGTTATTGTTTTTTTATGAAGCATTAGTTTTTTTAGGGGTATTCTGAACCATTAGTTGTTGGCGAGTGAGTGAGGTGTCAACGGCACAGGGAGCGAACCAGCTAATGGGCTGCGGCCCGCTTAGAGTTTGCATCAGTGAGTGAGCGCTAGCGCGCGATTTGGCGCCTGAAGCGCCAAATAGGGCCTCCCATATTCCGGCGTAGTTTTATAGAAGTTGGCCACAATTGTTTTCTAACAAACCTATTTGTCATTTTCTTTTCTCATTTTGAGCTTTCTTTTGAATGCATTCGTGGCGAAGGCATATCTGACCGCAGAATGCATTTTATTTTGAGCTTGGTCTTTGACGAAGATATACAGGTAGCACCCGTCACGCATATGCATCGACGGCGAGATTTAAAACAAACCGCGGTTCAGAGATACAGGTAGTACTATTTTATATCATATCATAGCTGGTTCTTTCGGCCACGCCGTATGCACGCGCTCAGGGCCAAGCCTAGCTCTGCCTGCCGCCGTTGGCGTGCGGCGGCGCCCTCGGGGACCTGAGCCGCTGGAAGACGGCCCTCTGCCGCAGGTTCTCACGCAGGCGCAGCGCGTCGAGGAGCCGGTCCGGCGCGACGCGGCAGAGGTACCACTGGAGCCGGTGGCCCAGGTTGGGCATGCAGAGCGGGCCGTGCCCGATCCAGCGCGCCGCCGCCCGCGCGTACGCGTCCGACGTCGGCATGACCAGCCGCGACAACGGGCCTCGCTTGCCGTGCTTCCCGGATCTCCATGTCATCTTCGTCTCCACGAACAGCGGGACCTGCAGATGCTCGTAGAATTATGACATGATATGAAATGTAGGAACAAGAAACTGCCCGCATTTTTCTTTCAGCGTGATGGTCTTGGGAGAAATGCTGGACGTTTGCACACTCACCTGGCATTGCACGTCGATCCCTTTGCTTCTGTACTCGACGTAAAGGCTCCTGGAGAACTGCGCAACATACCTGAAATTTAAATCCGGGGTGATGTACTAGCATATATTTATCTCAGAAAATCTAGAGAGAGAGAGGTAAAAGGTGCATTGTACATGAGCACCGCAAGAGAGAGAAATTAATAGCATGATGACCAACCACCTATAACAGAATCCCGGATATGTCTGGTGTTTTTGGGTACCGTTTGGAAGCGGCGTAGACGGAGTAGAGCGGGAAGGAGGGGATGGCCTCCGACGACCCGGAGCCGATGTTGACGACGGCGCCCCTGCCCCGCTGCACCATCCCCGGCAGCACCGCGGCCGTCACCTCTGTCAGCGCCCACAGGTTCACCCGTATCATGCGCACCCACGCCTCCACGTCCATCTCGTGCAGGTACACCGCGCATGGCTTGGCCACCCCGGCGTTGTTCACCAGCAGCCCCACGTCCAGCCCCTCCACGGCCTCCTGGAGCCGCCGCATCGCCTCATCCCCTGCCAAATATGATCAGCGCTTCAGTTTATACAAGGTGAGGTAGACGATTACGGTCAGCTCCATTCTGATTCACACGGTCGCTTGCGTTGAGTGCGTGTCGGTTCGTCCTAGCTAGTTTTACCTTGAGGTGTGCCCACGAGGCAGAGGTCGAAGACGACGGTCTTGGTCTGCACGGCGCGGACCTTGGAGATGGTCTCGGAGATGTCCTGGAGCTTGGCGGGGTCGCGGCCGACGAGGACGAGGTTGAGGCCCCTGCGCGCGAGCTCCAGAGCCAAGGATTCGCCGATGCCGGACGTTGGACCGGTGACGACGGCCCATGCCCCGTAGCGGTGGCGGAGGTCCGTCGGCCGGCGCAGGAGGAGGGCGAGGTGTGAAAGGAGGCGGAGCACCACGGCTGCTGAGTACAGAGCGCCGAGGGTGGCCAGGGAGATGAACCATGGCTCCTGCCGGAGGAGAGCGTCGCCGCACATCATCTCTCTGTCTCTCCACAGTGTGTCGCGCGCGCCGTGGGCGTGTCGCTGGCTCACTGCGTGTGCTAAGCGCTCGAGGTTCTCGCATTAAATAGTCGGATTTGTTATCTATAACCACTTTAGTAATACTATTGTCCCTCAGAAAAAGGAAAAAAAAAGAATACTAACTGTTTATGGGTTCCTTGTTTATGGGGATGTGGTTATGGATGAAGTTGCCATGGGAATGAGTTGTAGATTGCCACCAATCTCCTCTCTACCCTTGAGCTTGCTTCCTGGGAAAACAATAAGAGCACGGTGAGCATCTTCAACAGCCGCACAGAAATTCCACGCCCAATAAAAGTTATAGCGCGTCACTGTAGCACTTTTAATGCGCTGGGACCAACATTGCTTTAGCAGACGCCAAAAAAGCATGCTGTGTAAATTGTGAAGCGCGCGTAATCCGAAGCCTAAAATATGGTGCGCGCGATAGCGTTTTTTAGCACGTGCCCAAAACTCTTTAGCGCGCACAATATTTTACAACATCTGTTGGAGCTGTTCGGCGCCCAAAAAACGATTTTTTAGCGTGCGGAGCTCTTTTTGGGCGCCTGGTGGAGATGCTCTTAATAGTATAACCGGTTGCTGTCTTGTCGCATTATCTACAGTCAATTTATAGCCGACAAGTATAATAATTATCATATAAATATGTATTACTTCATTGATACATGACCCATTTTCTTCTCTCACAAATTGTTAGGAGTATGTGGTACAGTTGGCTGTTGATCAGTAGCCCGCTTCTCCTCTCTCATATTCTCTCCTCTAATTCATCAAATAAAATATTTAAAGTCTTACAGCCCGTCTACGCCATCCTATTATACTTGCTTTAAACACACAAATATAGGGGCATGAGCTAGATTATCATGTGTTTTTGAGTAATGTTGCCATGTGAGATAAAGAGCTGCCATGTGATTTGGAGTGATGTTGCATTGTCGTGTTTACTAGCTAACACTGACAAATAGTGTCTGAGAAAATTTTGCGATGTGTAAAGGCATCTACGGTCGGGCGCCTCAAACCCGTCTCAAACATCCGAACGGACAGACCGGTCAGTGATTGGTCACAAAAACTTGATCCAGTTGGGCGCCTCAAACCGACTTCAAACGTCCGGCATGTCCGGCGCCCCATATATTCAGCCCAAATGTAGGGCGGATATGGGGCGACTTGCTCACGCCCGGGCACGTCCGCCACGTCAATCCGCCCAGCACCGACCGCACGATGTCCCCACCAAAAACCCCCAATATGTCTCCTCTTTGAACCCTAACACTCACTCACTATCATCTCTCGCTCCAGAAGATAGCCCTTCGCATTGTGTTGCAGAGGTCGAAGGTGGACACCGGGGGCAGCTCCGGATCTGCAACCGGCGTCGGTCCCTCACCGACGCAGCTCCACCAAGGCAGCGCCATCTGCTCCGCCCCCGCGCCGTCCCCTTCCCCCATCGGCTGCTGCTCCGCGCGGCCAACGGTGGGTGCTAGTGCCCGCTCCGCCAGCCCGCACGCGCACTCCGAAAAAGGGGCATGGACCACCCCGCCGCAAGAGGCAGCGGGCAAGGGAGAGGGACGTGGCGGGGCAGCCCATGCGCCGCCGCGGCGGGCTGCCGGCAGAGCCCAGCGAGGACGAGCGGCTCCTCGCTTGGGTCTACCGTCGGTCGCTGATGACGGTGGAGACGGGCACTCGCTGCCTACGGCGAAAGAACGCGAAGGCGCTCCGGCTTGCCATTGAGCAGTCGAAGCGCGAGGCGGCTCGGGTGACCAAACTCAAGCGGCAGCAGGACAGGGCCATCCGACGGATGAAGGGGGTCATCGTCCTCTCCGACGACGAACACCACCGCCACAGCTCCACCTCCGATGACCCTGATGATCCACCACCTGCCGCCGACACCTACAGCTGGGCTGGCGACCGGAAGGGCAAAGGCCCGACGAGGAAGTGGTGAATCTCCGCCGTTAATTTCTAGTTATTTATGTCTCTAGTTAGAACCTGTTGTATGTGGATTATGTGAACTTTGAGTAGCTTTTGAAGATCCGTTTGTGATCTTTTGGTTATCGGAATGTGCATATCTATGGTCGTTTCATAGTCCGTGCGGTGATCTACGTAATTTATGTTCACGTGCATGAGTTGTATGGATATGGAGGAGTGTCCGGTCAGTGGCCACATACGCGCTCGGTCAGTGGACACGGATGCACCCGGGCACGTCTGCAGGCGTTTGAGGGCCGAATTTGGTGACCCTGGCTGTAGATGCTTTTAGAAAATGTTGAAGGGTACTGCCATGCAAGGACGGTGTGGTTTGTGTGGAAAAACAAATAAAGTCCTTACAAAAGTTGCCATAGTCCTTACAAAAGGATGTTTTAAAGTTTCAAAAAAATCTAAAAAAATAAGGGATGTAAATAGGATGATGTTTTATTGCCACGCAAAATTTTAAGTTGAAACAAATTATGAGATGTGAGCTGTGAAAAAGATAAAATCATTGTTGAATACTGTTGAACAGTAATGCCACTGTTCAGGGCTGAATTTGTCTTTTTCATAGTTCTCATCTCGTAATATGTTTCAACGTGAAATTTTGCGTGGCAATAATACATCACCCTCTTAACATTGCATATTATTTTCAGAACTTTAAAATAAGGTTTTCACGAAGCTTTCATTGAATATTGGTTTCCATATGATATTCTCCTATTTATTTTTATTTTTATCGGATTTGCAGGTCTTTGTTGACGTCTCAGATCTAGAACCTACGTTTTTATGAAGCTAGAAGCCTCTGTATTTTGCACTTTGATTACACTGATTTTGGTTTCTGCCGTCGTGAACGTCGCTCAGAATGGGTTTAGGACGGGTAGCTGTGCCCTTGGTTTAATGGAAGCTCTAGTTTCCAGTTTCAAAAAATATGTATACCCCGTGCCAGCGCACACACAAAATCCATGCCTCGCAGCACTTGACTGCTTCGGAAACCCAAGGGTCAACACGCCTCACAGCACTTGACTGCTTCGGTTTCCTTGCTTACTCGGCGCTGCCCCGCCTCGTCCTCCTCCTCGACGCACCCGACGGCGCTGCCTCCTCCTGCTCCGCCGACGCTGGGCTAGTATCACGGATCAAAACGAAAAGATTGTGAAAAACCGGTCACGTCTAACGTCCAACCAGCCACTTCCTAGTGGATTTCCGATTGCATGATGAGCGTCGTATCCATGGACATGGGATTCATACACAATTCGTGAGGCTGATGAGGGACAGAACCTTGAAAGGGAGAGGAGCCATTTTGTTGGCTCGAATGGCAATGCAACCATGTGAACGGCCGCCGTGGTACTTCTTGTTTTTCTTTTTCTTTCTTTCTGGCAGCATGCAGTAGCTCATTCAGCTGTGCTAGTGTTAGCGAGACGAAAGGTGCGTAGCGTGTTCTAGCGCCTTGTTGCTTCAGTTTTTGTTTGAGGGTGTCTTCAAACTGATTGAAGTGTAGCACTGTCCGCATTTTTCAACAAATCTCTCGCTTCTCCTCCCAAAATAAACTACTAGTACCTAGCTCTGCAACACTTGGACACTAATATCAACAACTTTCGTAAACTTCACATCTGATTTAGATGAAGCTTACACTCGAACCCTGCACAACCTTTTCTTTTTAAAAGAAAGAGAGAGAAGATCCAGACACTTCTCACACACACAAAAAAGCAGCAAAAAGTAACAGCCACTTTCGCTATAACCTTGGCCCGTAAAACTGCAGTAATATAACTTTATTTGCACAAGATATAATAAGCTAACAATGGAACTTCACATACAGTAGCTCAACAAACCTTTTTCGATCCACGCCCAACGCATGCCTAACATCTGTAAATGGCAGTGGAAAGGAATGAAGGAAGGGGTCACGGTATCTGATATCTCTATCATGTGTCGATCGGGACAAGATACTTTCGGTCGATCAGCAACTAGATACAAAAGATACTTCAGGAATTACAAGGGCACGGGTGTGATCATCACATACATATTTGTTCCACTAGGGTTACGAGCTAAAAATTCTTGATACTGGAGACAGGAGACTTGACGAGAGAAACTTCAATCCACTAGAGCCTCCAGGGAAGTAGGATATGGTGTAGTAAGCAAGAGCGAGGACCTGGAACAAAAGCAAGAGCAAGGTCACTTCTTAAACAGGAGGCTTGAGTTATCCAAGTGCATGTGCACACTGAATTGTTTCCAAGAGTTAGAAAAGCATGCTTAGATCAGGATAAGGAAATCATTATGCCACAAAATGCACACGGAGAGAAGACGTTATAGCTCTGGCCATCAAATCATGGCCCTGATTACAAGCTTGTTAAAAGGAAATGGCACTGAAATGAAGACAAGATAAAAAGACACACCTGGAGGATCGAGAATATCACCGACAGAAAATAGCTGTGAAGCACCATAGAGACATATATCGTGCCAACCATGCATCCAGTGAACCCCACTGTAAACGGTAGCCTCTGAAAAAGAAAAGTTATGCAAGTTCTCTTATCAGAAACCGCTTACATTTGAATGCATCCCATTAAAAGAAAACTGAGCAAGTACAGGGCCATTCACTACTTTGTATCAACAACTTTTGTCACATGCTTATGTGCCTAAAATGGGTGCTTTTGGTTTTCCAAGTAGAAATAGGAAAGAGCTGTAAATTTGTACGTTATAAGCAAAATCCAGTGAATTAACATTTAAATGTTCCTTGCTGAATTGGAGCAAAACAGAATCAGAAATTGCATGCGTCGACAGAAACCATTGATCGTGCAGACCAGCAGTTACACTTGAGTCAAACTGTACTCATCCACGTGCCACCCCGTGACTTCCACAAGACAAACAAAGGAAAAGATTGAACCCATCGACAGGAATTGGGATAATGCAGCTGATTCCAGACATCAGACTGAGCCAAAATTCTGTCTGCTCATAGGTGAGAGAGAAAAAAAAATGCCAAGACTCCTTATGTTGCACCTGGTATTAGGAGAACCCACATCAACAGGTGAGCTCACCGGAAGGCCTGTCACAAGGTTGTCAGCTTCTACTACTCTCACTTCTTTTGGCGTGTTCAGATCATAAGCTCTACAACACATCCTTATGCTATTTTTTCTTATATTTCTCTCTTTCTTTCGAGTCTCAAGTTATTTGATTCTTGCATTAATGAACTGTGATAGGCCAGTTGTTGCGGAATATAAGTTTGATGCTAATGGTTCAATGGCATTCAAAATAATTATTTTAGAAGGACTTTACAAAGCATGTGCAGTTTTCCAGGTTGTGTAAAACTATAACGATAAGGAACAGTTCATGAGTTAGAAACGTCCTTCAGATCTATAATAAACCTTCAAGACCTGAACCACCAAAAACCTCAAGAGATAAACCCAACAACCAGATTGACTCCAGGCAATGGCAATTTAGACTAAACACTGAGTTTGAATAGGTTGACTGAAAGAAAGGCCTACTTGATCTGTGTGCTCAGTTTTTCTACAGTGCCCTTTCTGACTTGCTTATTTAGAATTAAGCACCGCAATATGCTCAACCACTCCTATATTAGTTTCATTCAAAACATTCCATAGACAATAGAAGGGTATAATTATCCCTTGAACTCCTCTTCTCAAGTGATTAAGTTATGCACGCAAAGATCCTCGCAAGGGATTCATATAAAGAACATCCTTGATGTAAGATCACAGTCTCGGAGCTATTGGTTCTCTTCCGTAAGAGGTAATGTTATAATCGGCTCAATTCCGGCCTTCAATTTGGGTAGTGATGGTTACTTTTTTTTGTTATCAGGCACTATGAGAAACTAAAAGTGTTTCATACAAACAACTTGTCAGCATAGATTTTCTTTCTCTAGGTTTATAGGGCCCTGTTTTGGAGATTTGGGGAAGAAAATACTTAACAAATCAAACTCAGAAAGGTTATATGGAGCACAATCAACCAAAGAGGACTGAAGGACAATATCATAACTACGTTGTTCATTTGCCAGTCGATCCACCCACATTTTGTCCTGACTCATTTTTTCCTATCACTATCCAAAGCACTAACTAACTTCTCTCGGGACAACCAAATGACCACCAGCTATGCTACAACTGATCCTTAAGAAATTTTCATTACTATGCAGGTCCCATGATATTCACATACACATGACCAAACTAGCAGATGGCAGTGTTTAGCTGTCTGTATGGAGCACTTAGTAATGAATTAAGATTTGTAACTTGTTTCCACATGTTCCAAGGCTGTAATCGTATTTGACCAAAAATAACAGCGGATGGGTTTTGACAGGGTAATCTCTACTCCCTCACTAGCAAACAAGACTATTAGTAATTTCTTCGAAAACTAAAACAAATGAACAGACATAACTGCAATCTGCAGCAATAGAGTACCTCTTTCGACGTCATATGGGCGAACTGGTTGCCGGGGCCTTTGAGCGCGAAGAGTGACGCGATGATGAGAGCACAGCCAAGCGTGAAGCAGATAGCGAACTTCTGCGGCATGAGCACCATGACCGGTAGGAAGAGCGTGAAGGCGATGAAGACGAAGAAGATGCCGGTGGCGAGGAAGAGCCCGAAGTACATGAGCGCCTTCCCCGAGGGGAAGCTGCTGGTGGCGCCCTGGAAGCTCCCCGGCAGCTCCCGCACGCCCTTGGACACCCTACGGCCCACGGATCGGAACGCGCTAGATCAGGGGCAGAGAGCTAGCTAGCTAATCGCACCCAGATCCCTCGGCTCGGAGGGCAGCGGAGCTTGGCGGGAGCGGATCAGATCTGAGGGACTAGGGCTGGGGAGAAGGGGGCTTACACATTGAAGGTGCCGGAGACGGTGTCGTTGGCGGAGCGGACGGCGGCCTCGATGTCGAACGGGAGGGGGGAGGAGGAGGAGACGTCCGAGCGGGTGGCGGCGTAGGAGTTCCAGTCGGCGAGCAGGGAGGGCTGCGACTCCGCGGCGGTGCTGGGGGAGGCGGTGCCGCCGGTGAACCAGGACTGCGCCGTCTTCTGCATCGCGGGGGTGCGGGTTTAGCTGCCGGCGGCGAGGCGAGATTGAGGTGGGCTAGGACGCGGATGTGCGTGTCGAGTCGCGGTGGATGGAGCGAAAGAGATCGAGGGAGAAAACGAGCAGACTCGTAATTTTGATGAACGTTTTTGCCAGACGATGATAACTTTCCGGCGAAGTATCCAGCGAAAACCCGAAAGCTTTACTTCAAAAAGAAGACACCAAAGTGCATTTTCTCTGCGAAATACCCGGACCAAAAATACAAATACCTCAAACATAATACTCCTTTCGTCCTAAAATAAGTGACTCAACTTATTTTAAAACGGAGGGAGTAAAATTTACTGAACAATTACTAGAGCTACAAGACTGAACTTATTGATGACAAACTGAAAAATCTTCGTGCATGTGCCTTTAAGACGAAAGTACTGAAGTTATAGTCGCCGTCGCCGTTATTGAACCCTTGAATCTGAAGCACCTAATACTAGATCATGCCTGTCACAAACTTGTGCACACTCTTAGCGCCAGCAAGCATGTTTTTAGGCAACATCTAACATGCTTAATCCTATAAACTATCTTATATAATGGCTGACATTTCTGATTTATTTATGGTAAATGTAACACTCAAGCCAAACCTATAAACTATCTTATATAATACCAGTTTTTGCACGTTGCGTACACATATGATGAGAAACTCTAACCTCGTCGGATCTTGTTGATTTCGTCGTGATGGACGAATTCGGGGACAATCGAAGCCCAGAGGACCAACTCAAGGATGAAATGTCATCATTCGTCCGAGTGCCGTCCTCGTGGGAACTTAACAAATCCTAACCTAAACTTTGGCAGAGTCGAGGCACCGGGATTCTCCTCCCCTCCACCAGCCGCTAACAAAGGGGGAGAGGATCCATGGGCTAGCTGGTGCAGCTTGGAGGGGAGGAGGCCCTACTCGCCTTAGGGTGAGAGAAAGGAAAAGAATACCCAAAGTGCATCCTATATTTGATAAATATCAACAAAAACAATATCTAATACCATGAGAGGAACAATTCAACACATACACGAAAAAATAAAGATCAACAACAAATAAAATTACATTATAAACCAGCAACAAGGAAAAGGTCGCCTGACGCAAGCCCGCCCTCCAAGATGTTGTTTGTGTTGGTCATTAACACCATCAACAAGTTGTTGGCCAAGGCCATGGAGTTCGGCTTGCTTCGCCTCCTGGCACCTCGAGACCTAATGACCGACATCTCGTTGTATGTTGATGATGTCGTCATCTTCTGCCATCCGGGCAGAGAGGAGTTGTTCGTTGTTCGATGCTTACTTGCGCTCTTTGGGCATGCTTCATGGCTAAAACACCAACTTCATGAAATGCTCGGTGTCCCCTATTGGTTGTTATGAGGTGGAGGCCCTAGAGGAGGCGTCGGTAATGGGTTGTTGGTTGGCACATTTCCCGATAAAGTATCCCGAGATCTAGTTGGTGAGAGGACTGTGTCGTCTTCTGCATCGTGGGGGTAGTCTGGTTAGCTGCCCATCGGTGAGATGAGATGGGCTGGAACGCGACTCTGCGTGTCGAGTCATAAAGGCAGAGTGAACAAAAGAAATCAAGGAAGAAAACAAGCAAACATGGGTTATTGAAGGTTTTCCTCTCACGTTGCTATATATACTTCCTTTTTCTTTGGCGGAATGTGATACATACTTTTCTATAGATTGATTTCTCGAAAAATCTCCATAGTGCTTTTCTTTTGGATCAGACTTTGATGCAATTATTAAAATTATTAAAGGAGAATATATAGAGAAAGTTGTAGAAGTAACATTCTTTTGCGGTGAATAGAGGTACCTTTAAAGCCGTTCACTTTCTTGTATGCACCGATTGATGCAGAGGGCGCGGTTAATCCTCCTTTTCAAAGAAAAAAACCAGTTCACTTTGAATCTTTCATCTTAGGTGGAGTATTTTACAAAAAACTACCACATTTGGGGTCATTGTCCCACTAAACTACAATTTTCAAAAAATTGACCAAAAACTACCACTTTTTTCTTTTTTGTTGCAAAAAACTACCGAAATGATTGATGACGGTTACAGACGATTGACATGTTTATGACAAACAGGACCCACCCGTCAGGGCTGACATGGTAGGAAAGTCAACGTTGTTTATTTGGTTGTTAAGTTGACCGTTATTATAGATGAGGCCCACACGTCATCATCAACCTTCTTCTTCCTCCTACTCTTTATCTCTCGCCCTGGCTTCTGATCCGCAGACCCCATAGGACTATGATTCGTCGACGCCGGAGATAGCGCCGTCCGCCACGTGCCTCCTATGACGAACCTCTGTTTAGGATCCCATGATCTATCACTCCCATGCACCACTGCATGGAGCCGCCTCCTGGTAGTCATCCCCGACGGAGGGGCTCCACCCCCGCCGTGTGTGAAGCAGCTGCTCCAAGGTCCTTGCATCAAAGACTGAACGTACCTCCTATTGAGACCGCCGCCCCCATGATGCTGCTGGAGCGCCGCCAGGAGGAACAGACACATGAGGAGGATCTTGCACCGCCATGCACTACTGCCCCTCCAAACAGCCGCGCCACAACCACCAGATGTCCTGCCGTCCCCTTCACCGGCGGAGCATGGGCTTTCTTGGCGGCCATCTCTGGGGATGACGAGGGAAGAGGGGAGGGAGAAGGGGATGCTAGCTAGGGACTAGTGTTTGCTCCCCCAGAGTCGCGCATACAGTTAGGGGGTTGCTTAGTTTTTAGGTTGTTCGTCGCCTTTGCTTTGGCGGCGGCGATGGCCGCGCTGAATAAAATTTCTTCAGATCCTACTCCGATGAGGCGATTGGTCCTATGGTTTGGGATGGATTTGGAATCCAGTTTGTTCAAGCAAGGATGGTGTGACGGCGGCGGCATCCTCGTGGTGGACCTATGTCCTCGGGCTCCGCCGTTGCGATGGTGTTTGCTCCAGCGCCGGCGCGAAACTTGGGAGGTAATTTTGTAAGTGCATCTAGTGCCCCTTAGTGATTTTGGTGTATTGAAGACTTATAGGTTAAGGGACTAATGCGTTTGTGAGTGTACACATGTCTATAAGTCTATGAGGAGTTTGATATTTACAGAGAAAGTTGGCCCCTAAAAATGAATGTCTTCAAGTGAAGACTTTGGATTTCTGAAGACTTTGAAAGTGAAGAAATTGGTGTGACCGTGAAGACTTGATGTTCATGTGAGGAATATGAAGCGTGAAGACTTTTGTTTTCGTAGTTTGAATTCATTCCACCATGTTTGAAATGCATTGAACGTGAATCTGCCAATTCTTCACCTGAAAGTTCAAATGCTTCTATGGCTGCAAATTCTTCAATTGTCTCTGCTATCACAAATTCCTCATCTGAGGATGCTACTAGTATCACTAACAATGTAGGGCTGAAGGAATTGTATGTGATATGCATGTACAAAAGCCTCAAAGGGCACCAGGCTCTTTGTGATGTGCTTAAAAAGCAGATCCTCAATAGGAACCCTAGGAAAGAGGGTATTGCCTTTGAGAGGAAACTCAATGATGATGGGACCTACTGGGAACCTGAGCAGTATCCCAAAACCTCATGGGTTGCTGCAAAGGGACCTCCCATAGATCCATCCACTTTATCTGGCTTTACATGTGAATCTTCATATTCTTCTGATGAGTCATTTGATTCCAACTATAAACTGTTCAAAAATCATAAGGTGAAGTATTTGCTAGATATGTTGGCACTAACTGCAGGAATGGTCCCCCTATGAAGAAAATATGGATTCCCAAAAGGTGCCTTGAAAGTCTTCAGGTGAATGTCATCATGACACCACCTGTGAAGAATAGGAACTCCAGATCAAATTATTCATATGGACCAAAGTCTTCATATGGATCCAAGTCCTCATATGGATCAAATTCCTCACATGGATCAAAATCCTCATATGAACATCATCGTGCTAACACTTCTGTTTCGCACGAAAGCCTAAGGGCTATGACTATGTGCATTATTCTTCAAATCATTATGTTCATAAGTCCTCGAAGAATTTCTATCACTACAAAAAAAGACACATCCGTGACATTTTGGGCCGAACGAAAAAAAATTCTGTCATACATAGACACTTCTATGATGATAATTGTGACAAAACCCGGTATCATCATAGATGTGGTGGGCTCCTACTTCTATGACAAAAAATCATGACAGAAAATGGGCTTTTCGTCCTGGGCAGGCCGGAGACGCAGCTGCATGACATTCTTTGGGCCATCCATGACGGAAAAAACTGTGGTAGAAGCGAGGGGGAGGAAAATTTCGGGGAGTTGCCGGTTACGGTGGGAGAGCGATGCGCGTTTCTCTCGTACGTACGCGCGTGTGTGCGAGGCGTTGGCTCTAACTGAAGCCGAGCGAGGCGTTTGGCTCTAACTGAACCCGAGCGATTGCACTGCAGGCTACACGTTACTGAACCAGAGCGATCGATCGATGGCTGTTAACTGAACCCGATGGAGCGATTCCTTCACTACTGCTGCTAACTGAAGCAGATCGATTGGATGAACAGTGAGCGTTGCGGGGTGGTTTGGATGAACAGTGAGCGGTGGCGTTGCCTCTGGATGAACAGGAACCCGTGGTGTGGAGGGCTGGATGAACAGTAGACAATGGAGGGGTGACCGTGGAGGGGTGGTTGAACAGGACCCCGTGGTGTGGAGGGCTGAATGAACAGTAGAAGGTGGAGGGGTGCCCGTGGAGGGGTGGTTGAACAGTAGCCGGTGGAGTAGCGTGCGGTGGAGGCTGGATGAACAGGAGCCCGTGGAGGCTGGAGGAGGTCGACGGTAGCCCGTGGAGGCTGGAGGAGGTCGACAGTGGAGATGAACAGTATCCCGTGGAGTCCCGTTTTGCGGTACGCCACACCCCTCCCCCCGTTTCGACCGTAGCGCTCCAACACAACTTCGTTTCGTCCGTTTTGCGGTACGCCACACCCCTCCCGATCAACAGGACCCCCGTTTCGACCGTAGGAGGTCCGTTTCCTCCGTTCTGCGGTACGCCAGGCCCCTCCCGATCAACATGACCCCGTTTCGAACGTGGCCGGTCGAACACAAGGCCGTTTCCTCCGTTGTGCGGTACGCCAGGCCTCATTTCCATCGCTTGTTCCGTCCAAGCCCTCCCGATGAACATGACCACGCATTCCGTTCCGACCCAGCCGGTTGGCTCCCCATGAACACGACGACGACGTTGTTTCTCCGTTCTGACCCAGCCATGTACGTATGCGCGATAGGCGTTAGAGACCCTGCCTGTATGTACGTACGTGGCCATATTTTCTTTCTTGCACCCTCGCCGCTGTACGTACGTGTAAATGCTACGTGCGCGCCTCTACTACGACACGTGCGCGCCTCTACATCTACGACACGTGCGCGCCTCTACATCGACCAGTATGTACGTACACGTTCGCGACCAGAATGACAATGCTACGTACGCTTCAACCAGGTGGGTCCCGACTGTCAGGCACTTCCTTGCGTGCGAAGATGTAGCTGGTGGGTCCCAGCAGTCAGGGGGCGAATCGTTTTTTTTTGCCCGGACGCACTTCCTTGCGTGCGAAGATGTAGCTGGTGGGTCCCAGCAGTCAGGGGGGCGAATTTTTTTTTTTTTGCCCGGACGCACTTCCTTGCGTGCGAAGGTGTAGCTGGTGGGTCCCAGCAGTCAGGGGGGAAACATTTTTTTCGCGAAATATGGTGGCCCGTCCGGTGGGTCCCGACTGTCAGGTGGAGGAATAATTATTTTGCGCGTAATAAGGAGGCACTTCCTTGCTGCGGCCGTGGACCCAGCTGTCAGCCTCTCCATGTACAGTCCACGTCCGATGGAAGCCGTTCCTTGACCACGTTGACCACGCCGTGCCGTGAGCACCAGGGCGGTGGACTACGGCGAGGCCTAGGAAGGGGACGACGCGGAGCCGGGGAAGACGCGGCAGTGGATGCCCACACGTAGAGGAGTACGAGGATTCACTGGTTCACTGCGGTGTGAGTCTACCGTCGCCGCAGAATAACAGGGGGTGTGGATGAGTAGAGGGATGGCCTGGCCAGCAGTGGGAGTAGTAGGGGGCGGTGAGGCCTCCGCCGCATCGCAGCCGGCCACAGGAGGCAGGAGCACGAGGCACGACCAGCGCTGGTTTGGGCGGCTAGAGCAAGAAGACCAGAGGTTGAAGAAGCACTACGGCCGTTGGATGGACATCGTATGTTCACTGGAGCTAGAATCGTGCATATTGACTAAGTTGACAAAGCCCTCCATCCCCGTCAACTTAGTAGGCCCAGAAGTCAGCCTGCCTCTATATTGGGTCCCAGCTAACAGGGGGAGTATTCATTTCTTTTGTGCGTAATAAGGAGGCACTTCCTTGCATGCGAAAATATAGCTGGTGGGTTCGAGCTGTCAGCGGCGGTAACGTTTTTTCGCGAAATACTGAGGCCCTTTTGGTGGGTCCCCGATGTCAGGTGGGGGAATTATTATTTTGCGCGTAATAAGGAGGCATTTCCTTGCGTGCGGCCGTGGACCCAGCTGTCGGCCTCTCCACGTACAATCCACTTCAGATGCATGTTGGTCGTTGACCATGTTGACCAGGCCGTGCCGAGAGAACTAGGGCGGTGGACGATGGCGAGGCCTAGGAAGGGAACGACACGGAGGCAGGGAAGACACCGCAGTTGTTTCCCACGCGGAGGAGAGTACGACTGAACGAGGGTTTATTGGTTCGTCTGCCGTCGCCGGAGAATAACAGCAGGTGTGAGTGAGTAGAGGGATGGCTAGGCCAGCGATGGGAGTACGATGGGGCGGTGAGGCCTGCGCGGCAGCACAGCCGGCCGCGGGGAGGAGGGAGCAGGCAGTCCCGCCGGCGCTTGTTTGAGCGGGGAGCAGGAAGAGCAGAGATTGAAGAAGCACGACGGCCGTTGGATGGCCATCCAACAGTCACTGCTTGTGCATCAACCTTTCTTTTTTGGAAAGCCTCAAATCTATGGAAAATAGCATACAGCCCATCTGCCATTATTTCTAATAATTTACAGCCCATTTGCTAATTCTTAAGGTTTTGTTTGGAGCCCATATTCTTTTTGTTAGCATTACAGCCCATATTGTGGCCACGGTTAAAAAATTATACAAAATTTTGCATATTTCGGTGCGTTCCGAACTGTTTTTAATCCCAAAATTTCGACTCCCATTTAAACTGATTTTAAAAATAAATGTATATCAATATAAAATCCAACAAATTTTCCACACATAAAAATTAATGTAATTTAAAATCTCGAAATGAAAAAAAGATATTTGAAACTAATTGTCGGTTTGATGTGTTTTAAAAATGTACAGCCCATTTCTCATTACTGATAGGCCATTTTCTCGGCCAGCCGAATGAAGCTCTCCTCGTCTTGAAAGATTTGCAGCCCAACAGGCCTGACAAAGCGACTTACTTGGCAAATCACAAAAAAACTGGGCTGTGGCCTTGGACCCAGCTGTCAGCCTCTCCACATACAGTACTCTTCCGATGGAAGTCGGTCGTTGACCACATTGACCACACCGCGCCGAGAGCACCAAAGCGGTGGACGACAGCGAGGCCTAGGAAGGGGACGACGAGGAGCCGGGGAAGACGCGACAGTGGATGCCCACGCGGAGAGGAGTACGAGGGTTCACTGGTTCGGCTGCGGCATGAGGCTGCTGTTGCCACAGAATAACAGGGGGTGTGGGTGAGTAGAGGGATACCCTTGGCCAGCGGTGGGAGTAGTAGGGGGCGGTGAGGCTTCCGCGGCATCACAGCCGGCCACGAGAGGCAGGAGCACGCGGCACGACCGACGCTGCTTTGGGCGGCTGGAGGAAGAAGACCAGAGGTTGAAGAAGCACTATGGCCATTGGATGGACATTGTACGGTCACTGGAGCTAGAATCGTTCATATTGACTAAGTTGACAAAGCCCTCCGTCCTCGTAAACTTAGTAGGCCCACAAGTCAGCCACCCACTATGGTGGGTCCCAGCTAGCAGGGGTATTCATTTTTTGGTGCGTAATAAGGAGGCACTTCCTTGCGTGCGAAGATATAGCTGGTGGGTCCGACCTGTCAGTGGGGGGACGTTTTTTTCGCGAAATACAGAAGCGTAATAAGGAGGAACTTTCCTTGCGTGCGACCATGGACCTCGTGGGTCCCAGCTGTCAGGCTCTCCACATACAGTCCTCTTCCGATGACTCTCGTATGTTGACCACGCCGCGCCGAGCGCACCGAGGCGGTGGACGACGGCAAGGCCCCAGACTAGAATGACCCGGAGATGGGGAAGACGCGGCAGTGGAGTCACAGACGGAGAGGAGTGGGAAACTTGACTGGTTCGGGTGTGGGGTGGGCCTACACTCGGCAGAGAATAACAGGAGGTGTGGAGTGGAGGGATGGCCTGGCCGTCGGCGGGGTAGCGTTTCGCTGAGGAGCGCAAAACAACGCCACTGGACGCCGAAGGCTGGAGCAGGCGGTTCCGGCAATGCTGGGGGAAGAAGACGAGAGATTTAAGAAGAATGTCGGCCGTTGGATGTAAATCCAACGCCTTCTTAGGCTTCGACCTACTGGCCCACATGTCAACCAGTCCATTTGTTTTTTTAGTCCATTTGGTGGGCTGGGTGAAACAATGATGTAGCTGTTGGGGAACGTAGTAATTTCAAAATTTTCCTACGCACACGCAAGATCATGGTGATGATATAGCAACGAGGGGAGAGTGTTGTCTACGTACCCTCGTAGACCGAAGCGGAAGCGTTGACGCAGCGTAGAGGAAGTAGTCGTACGTCCTCCCGATCCGACCGATCCAAGCACCGAGCGTACGGAGCCTCCGAGTTCAGCACACGTTCAGCTCGATGACGTCCCTCGAACTCCGATCCAGCCGAGTGTCGAGGGAGAGTTCCGTCAGCACGACGGCGTGGTGACGATCTTGATGTTCTACCGGCGCAGGGCTTCGCCTAAGCTTCGCGACGATATGACCGAGGTAGAATATGGTGGAAGGGGGCACCGCACACGGCTAGGGAATGATCCGTAGATCTACTTGTGTGTCTATGGGGTGCCCCCTGCCCCCGTATATAAAGGAGGGAGGGAGGAGGAGGCCGGCCCTAGGAGGAGGGCGCGCCAAGGGAGTCCTACTCCCACCGGGAGTAGGATTCCTTCTTTCCTAGTCCAACTAGGTCAAGGGGGGAAAGAAGGGAAGTGGAGAAGGAAGGAAGAGGGGGGCCGCGCCCCAAACCCTTTGTCCAATTCGGACTGGGCTTGGGAGGGGCGCGTGCCTCCTCCTGGCTCCTTCCCACTAAAGCCCATTAAGGCCCAATACTCTTCCCCGTATTCCCGTAACTCCCCAGTACTCCGAAAAATACCCGAATCACTCGGAACCTTTCCGAACTCCGAATATAGTCGTCCAATATATCGATCTTTACGTCTCGACCATTTCGAGACTCCTCGTCATGTCCCCGATCTCATCCGGGACTCCGAACTCCTTTGGTACATCAAAACTCATGAACTCATAATATAACTGTTATTGAAACCTTAAGCGTGCGGACCCTACGGGTTCGAGAACTATGTAGACATGACCTAGAACTATTCTCGGTCAATAACCAATAGCGGGACCTGGATGCCCATATTGGCTCCTATATATTCTACAAAGATCTTTATCGGTCAAACTGCATAACAACATACGTTGTTCCCTTTATCATCGGTATGTTACTTGCCCGAGATTCGATCGTCGGTATCCAATACCTAGTTCAATCTCGTCACCGGCAAGTCTCTTTACTCGTTCTATAATGTATCATCCCGTAACCAACTCATTGGTTACATTGCTTGCAAGGCTTATAATGATGTGCATTACCGAGAGGGTCCAGAGATACCTCTCCGACAATCGGAGTGACAAAACCTAATCTCGAAATACGCCAACTCAACATGTACCTTCGGAGACACCTGTAGTACTCCTTTATAATCACCCAGTTACGTTGTGACGTTTGGTAGTACCCAAAGTGTTCCTCCGGTAGACGGGAGTTGCATAATCTCATAGTTACAGGAACATGTATAAGTTATGAAGAAAGCAATAGCAACATACTAAACGATCAGGTGCTAAGCTAACGGAATGGGTCAAGTCAATCACATCATTCTCCTAATGATGTGATCCCGTTAATCAAATGACAACTCTTTTGTCCATGGCTAGGAAACATAACCATCTCTGATAAACGAGCTAGTCAAGTAGAGGCATACTAGTGACACTATGTTTGTCTATGTATTCACACATGTATTATGTTTCCGGTTAATACAATTCTAGCATGAATAATAAACATTTATCATGAAATAAGGAAATAAATAATAACTTTATTATTGCCTCTAGGGCTTATTTCCTTCAGTCTCCCACTTGCACTAGAGTCAATAATCTAGTTCACATCGTCATGTGATTTAACACCAATATTCATATCTGTATATGATTAACACCCATAGTTCACATCATCATGTGACCAACACCCAAAGGGTTTACTAGAGTCAATAATCTAGTTCACATTGCTATGTGATTAACACCCAAAGAGTACTAAGGTGTGATCATGTTTTGCTCGTGAGAGAAGCTTAGTCAACGGGTCTGTCACATTCAGAGCCGTATGTATTTTCCAAATATTCTATGTCTATAATGCTCTACACGGAGCTACTCTAGCTAATCGCTCCCACTTTCAATATGTATCCAGATTGAGACTTAGAGTCATCTGGATCAGTGTAAAAGTTTGCACTGATGTAACTTTTACAACAAACTCTTTTATCACCTCCATAATCGAGAAACATCTCCTTAGTCCTTACTAAGGATATTCTTGACCAATGTCCAGTGATCTACTCCTAGATCACTATTGTACTCCCTCGCCAAATTCAGAGCAAGGTATACAATAGGTCTGGTACATAGCATAGCATACTTTATAGAACCTATGACTGAGGCATAGGGAATGACTTTTCATTCTCTTTCTATTTTCTGCTGTGGTCAGGATTTGAGTCTTACTCAATTTCATACCTTTGTAACACAGGCAAGAACTCTTTCTTTGATTGTTCCATTTTGAACTATTTCAAAATCTTGCCAAGGTATGTACTCATTGAAAATCTTATCAAGCGTCTTGATCTATCTCAATAGATCTTGATGCTCAATATGTAAGTAGCTTTTACTGAGGTCTTTTCTTTTTAAAGAACTCCTTTAAAACACTCCTTTATGCTTTGCAGAAAAATTCTACATCATTTCTGATCAACAATATGTCACTCACATATACTAATCAGAAAGGCTGTAGTGCTCCCACTCACTTTATTGTAAATACAGGCTTCATCGTAAGTCCATATAAAACTATATGCTTTGATCAACTTATTAAAGCGTATATTCCAACTTCGAGATGCTTGCACCAGTCCATAGATGGATCGCTGGAGCTTGCACATTTTGTTAGCACCTTTAGGATTGACAAAACCTTCTAGTTGCATCATATACAACTCTTCTTTAATAAATCCATTAAGGAATGCAGTTTTGACATCCATTTGCCAGATTTCATAAAATGTGGCAATTGCTAACATGATTCAGACAGACTTAAGCATCGATACGAGTGAGAAAATCTCATCGTATTCAACACCTTTGAACTTTGTTGAAAACCTTTTGCAACAAGTCGAGCTTAGTGGATAGTAACACTACTATCAGTGTCCGTCTTCCTCTTGAAGATCCATTTATTTAACATGGCTTGCTGATCATCGAGCAAGTCACTCAAAGTCCATACTTTGTTCTCATACATGGATTATATCTCAGATTTTATGGCCTCGAGCCATTTCGCGGAATCTGGGCTCATCATCGCTTCCTCATAGTTCGTAGGTTCATCATGGTCTAGTAACATGACTTCCAGAACAGTATTACTGTACTACTCTAGTGCGGACTGTACTTTGGAAGACCTACGAGGTTTTGTAGTAACTTGATCTGAAGTTTCATGATCATCATCATTAGCTTCCTCACTAATTGGTGTAGGAATCACTGGAACTGATTTCCGTGATGAACTACTTTCAAATAAGGGAACAGGTACGGTTACCTCATCAAGTTCTACTTTCCTCCCACTCACTTCTTTCGAGAGAAACTCCTTCTCTAGAAAGGATCTATTATCAGCAACAAATTTGCCTTCGGATCTGTGATAGAAGGTGTACCCAACAATTTCCTTTGGGTATTCTATGAAGACGCACTTCTCCGATTTGGGTTCGAGCTTATCAAGTTGAAAAACCCTTTTTCATATAAGCATCGCAACTCCAAACTTTAAGAAACAACAGCTTAGGTTTACTGCTAAACCATAGTTCATACGGTGTCGTCTTAACGGATTTAGATGGTGCCCTATTTTAAACGTGAATGCAGCTGTCTCTAATGCATAACCCCAAAATGATAGTGGTAAACTGATAAGAGACATCATAGATCGCACCATATCAAATAGCAGTTACGATATTCGGACACACCATAACGATGTGGTGTTCCAGGTGGCGTGAGCTGTGAAACTATTCCACATTGTTTAAATTGAAGATCAAACTCGTAACTCAAATATTTGTCTTTGTGATCAGATCACAGAAACTTTATTTTCTTGTTACAATGATTTTTCCACTTCACTCTGAAATTCTTTGAACCTTTCAACTATTTCAGACTTATGTTTCATCAAGTAGATATACCCATATCTGCTCAAATCATCTTGTGAAGGTCAGAAAATAATGATACTTGCCACGAGCCTTCATACTCATTGGTTTGCATACATCAGTATGTATTATTTCCAATAAGTCGGTAGTTCGTTCCATTGTTCCGAAGAACGGAGTTTTAGTCATCTTGCCCAAAAGGCACGGTTCGCAAGCATCAAATGATTCATAACCAAGTGATTCCGAAAATCCATCTTTATGGAGTTTCTTCATGCGCTTTACACCGATATGACCCAAACGGCAGTGCCACAAATAAGTTGCACTATCATTATTAACTTTGCATCTTTTGGCCTTAATATTATGGATATGTGTATCACTACGATCGAGATCCAACAAACTATTTTCGTTGGTGTGTATGACCATAGAAGGTTTTATTCATGTAAACAGAACAATAATTGTTCTCTAACTTAAATGAATAACCGTATTGCAATAAACATGATCAAATCATATTCATGCTCAACGCAAACACCAAATAACATTTATTTAGGTTCAACACTAATCCCGAAAGTATAGGGAGTGTGCGATGATGATCATATCAATCTTGGAACTACTTCCAACACTCATCGTCACTTTCCCTTCAACTAGTCTCTGTTTATTCTGTAACTCCTGTTTCGAGTTACTAATCTTAGCAACCGAACAAGTATCAAATACTCAGGGGCTACTATAAACACTAGTAAAGCACACATCAATAACCTGTATATCAAATATACACTTGTTCACTTTGCCATCCTTCTTATCCACCAAATATTTAGGGCATTTCCGCTTCCAGTGACCATTTTCTTTGCAGTGTAAGCACTCAGTTTCAGGCTTTGGTCCAGCTTGGAGCTTCTTCGCGGGAGTGACAACTTGCTTGTCTTTCCACTTGAAGTTCCCTTTCTTTCCCTTTGCCCTTTTCTTGAAACTAGTGGTCTTGTCAATCATCAACACTTGATGCTCTTTCTTGATTTCTACCTTCGTCGATTTCAACATCACGAAGAGCTCGGGAATCATTTTCGTCATCCCTTGCATACTATAGTTCATCACGAAGTTCTATTAACTCGGTGATGGTGACTAGAGAATTCTGTCAATCACTATCTTATCTGGAAGAATAACTCCCACTTGATTCAAGCGATTGTAGTACCCAGACAATCTGAGCACATGCTCACTAGTTGAGCGGTTCTCCTCGATCTTTTAGCTATAGAACTTGTTGGAGACTTCATATCTCTCAACTCGGGTATTTGCTTGAAATATTAACTTCAATTCCTGGAACATCTCATATGGTCCATGACGTTCAAAACATCTTTGAAGTCCCGATTCTAAGCCATAAAGCATGGTGCACAAAACTATCAAGTAGTCATCATATTGAGCTAGCGAAACGTTCATAACGTCTGCATCTGCTCCTGCAATAGGTCTGTCACCTAGCGGTGCATTAAGGACATAATTCTTCTGTGCAGCAATGAGGATAAACCTCAGATCACGGATCCAATCCGCATCATTGCTACTAACATCTTTCAACATAATTTTCTCTAGGAACATATCAAAATAAACATATGAAAGCAACAACGCAAGCTATTGATCTACAACATAATTTGCAAAATACTACCAGGACTAAGTTCATGATAAATTTAAGTTCAATTAATCATATTACTTAAGAACTCCCACTTAGACAGACATCTCTCTAGTCATCTAGGTGATCACGTGATCCAAATCAACTAAACCATGTCCGATCATCACGTGAGATGGAGTAGTTTCAATGGTGAACATCACTATGTTGATCATATCTACTATATGATTCACGCTCGACCTTTCGGTCTCCGTGTTCCGAGGCCATATCTGTATATGCTAGGCTCGTCAAGTATAACCCGAGTATTCCGCGTGTGCAACTGTTTTGCACCCGTTGTATTTGAACGTAGAGCCTATCACACCCGATCATCACGTGGTGTCTCAGCACGAAGAACTTTCGCAACGGTGCATACTCAGGGAGAACACTTCTTGATAATTAGTGAGAGATCATCTTAAAATGCTACCGTCAATCAAAGCAAGATAAGATGCATAAAGGATAAACATCACATGCAATCAATATAAGTGATATGATATGGCCATCATCATCTTGTGCTTGTGATCTCCATCTTCGAAGCACCGTCGTGATCACCATCGTCACCGGCGCGACACCTTGATCTCCATCGTAGCATCGTTGTCGTTACGCCATCTATTGCTTCTACGACTATCGCTACCGCTTAGTGATAAAGTAAAGCAATTACAGGGCGTTTGCATTTCATACAATAAAGCGACAACCATATGGCTCCTGCCAGTTGCCGATAACTTCGGTTACAAAACATGATCATCTCATACAATAAAATATAGCATCACGTCTTGGCCATATCACATCACAACATGCCCTGCAAAAACAAGTTAGACGTCCTCTACTTTGTTGTTGCAAATTTTACGTGGCTGCTACGGGCTTAAGCAAGAACCAATCTCACCTACGCATCAAAACCACAACGATAGTTTGTCAAGTTGATGCTGTTTTAACCTTCGCAAGGACCGGGCGTAGCCACACTCGGTTCAACTAAAGTTGGAGAAACTGACACCCGCTAGTCACCTGTGTGCAAAGCACGACGGTAAAACCAGTCTCGCGTAAGCGTACGCGTAATGTCGGTCTGGGCCGCTTCATCCAACAATACCGCTGAACCAAAGTATGACATGCTGGTAAGCAGTATGACTTATATCGCCCACAACTCACTTGTGTTCTACTCGTGCAAATAACATCAAACCATAAAAACCTAGGCTCGGATGCCACTGTTGGGGAACGTAGTAATTTCAAAATTTTCCTACGCACACGCAAGATCATGGTGATGATATAGCAACGAGGGGAGAGTGTTGTCTACGTACCCTCGTAGACCGAAGCGGAAGCGTTGACGCAGCGTAGAGGAAGTAGTCGTACGTCCTCCCGATCCGAACGATCCAAGCACTGAACATACGGAGCCTCCGAGTTCAGCACACGTTCAGCTCGATGACGTCCCTCGAACTCCGATCCAGCCGAGTGTCGAGGGAGAGTTCCGTCAGCACGACGGCGTGGTGACGATCTTGATGTTCTACCGGCGCAGGGCTTCGCCTAAGCTTCGCGACGATATGACCGAGGTGGAATATGGTGGAAGGGGGCACCGCACACGGCTAGGGAACGATCCGTAGATCAACTTGTGTGTCTATGGGGTGCCCCCTGCCCCCGTATATAAAGGAGGGAGGGAGGAGGAGGCCGGCCCTAGGAGGAGGGCGCGCCAAGGGAGTCCTACTCCCACCGGGAGTAGGATTCCTTCTTTCCTAGTCCAACTAGGTCAAGGGGGGAAAGAAGGGAAGTGGAGAAGGAAGGAAGAGGGGGGCCGCGCCCCAAACCCTTTGTCCAATTCGGACTGGGCTTGGGAGGGGCGCGTGCCTCCTCCTGGCTCCTTCCCACTAAAGCCCATTAAGGCCCAATACTCTTCCCCGTATTCCCGTAACTCCCCGGTACTCCGAAAAATACCCGAATCACTCGGAACCTTTCCGAACTCCGAATATAGTCGTCCAATATATCGATCTTTACGTCTCGACCATTTCGAGACTCCTCGTCATGTCCCCGATCTCATCCGGGACTCCGAACTCCTTTGGTACATCAAAACTCATGAACTCATAATATAACTGTCATTGAAACCTTAAGCGTGCGGACCCTACGGGTTCGAGAACTATGTAGACATGACCTAGAACTATTCTCGGTCAATAACCAATAGCGGGACCTGGATGCCCATATTGGCTCCTACATATTCTACGAAGATCTTTATCGGTCAAACCGCATAACAACATACGTTGTTCCCTTTGTCATCGGTATGTTACTTGCCCGAGATTCGATCGTCGGTATCCAATACCTAGTTCAATCTCGTCACTGGCAAGTCTCTTTACTCGTTCTGTAATGTATCATCCCGTAACCAACTCATTGGTTACATTGCTTGCAAGGCTTATAATGATGTGCATTACCGAGAGGGTCCAGAGATACCTCTCCGACAATCGGAGTGACAAAACCTAATCTCGAAATACGCCAACTCAACATGTACCTTCGGAGACACCTGTAGTACTCCTTTATAATCACCCAGTTACATTGTGACGTTTGATAGTACCCAAAGTGTTCCTCCAGTAGACGGGAGTTGCATAATCTCATTGTTACAGGAACATGTATAAGTTATGAAGAAAGCAATAGCAACATACTAAACGATCAGGTGCTAAGCTAACAGAATGGGTCAAGTCAATCACATCATTCTCCTAATGATGTGATCCCGTTAATCAAATGATAACTCTTTTGTCCATGGCTAGGAAACATAACCATCTCTGATAAACGAGCTAGTCAAGTAGAGGCATACTAGTGACACTATGTTTGTCTATGTATTCACACATGTATTATGTTTCCGGTTAATACAATTCTAGCATGAATAATAAACATTTATCATGAAATAAGGAAATAAATAATAACTTTATTATTGCCTCTAGGGCATATTTCCTTCAGTAGCATCTATGCAGCCCGTTTAAATCCCATTTGCATTTTTCTCGAAATCCGCAGACTTGCTGGGCTGGGTGAAAATATCATGTTGGGCTAGACGGAGAAATGTTATAAAAACATAAACACATGATTGCACGTCAGTAAAATCTTTGCAAGCTTATGTACGCAATCACTAGGAGTTAACTTGGCAAGTTATATATAAACAATTATTATTATTATTTTATAATAACTTTCAACTTACGAAATAAAATATCATTTTAATTTGATGAGTTAATAGTACATGGGGTATTATTATTTTTTAGGCTAGACGTGGGACAGTTGAGTTGGTTCTAGGGGAAAGTACTGGGAGAAAACTCAGTTTACATTGAAAAAGAAAGTGTGAGAAAATTCAGAGACCTGCTGGGTCCACCTGTGGTGAGGAATATGTTGGGAGGAAGGAGATTCAAAGCACGGCAGCTGAGTGAACTAGTTTTTTTTACGGACAAGTGAACTAGTTTACATACATTAGCAAATAGCCACTAAAAAAAGCAATCAGGTTAATGGGTTCTTAAAAGAAATATTTCGGACAAAACAGATAATTATGACACATAGGCTAATGCATGAAACACTCAGATGATAAATGTGATTATAAACAGATAAAGTACAACATCTAGACCTTCCTGGCACGCTTGATCATGACGCTGCGGCTGTCCGTGTACTCGTCGGTTACAGGAAGCAGACACGCCCTCATGTCCAAGATCTGCCTGTACATGTCATAGCATGCGTATGCGTCCTTGGCTACGTAGGTTATGTAGGCTTGATTCAGAGGTACCTCCCACGTGTTTAGGTCGTCTTATTTCATATTGGCGTATCAGGGGTCGATGATGGTCTCAGCGAGGTCAACCACAGAGTCCTTCTCTTGTCCGTTGCTGATGATCTTGTATTGCTTCTGGGTGTTGACAAGCTTGTTGCACCAGATGGCCGAATCTTCGCGTTCTTCCTTCTCTCCACCGTAATGAAGGTGCAGTCGGCGCTGCCGATGAAACGGGCGAATGCTCCAGAACCTGGTGCAGCCATAGGACTGAGGCGAGGCAGAGCTTCACCGAGTCCGTATCGTTCGTGTACATCACATTCAACTTGGTGCAGCCATAGGACTGAACGGCGGACTAACTCCTTGCTGAAGTCCATATCCAGCAAGCTCACCCCTCGGATCGCCATTGGAGTCTCTTCGAGTGAACGAGTGTGTAGGCGGCGGCAGAAGTTCGTTTTTCAACTCTTGGGGAACTGGATTCAACAGTAAGCTGAGTGTGTACAGGCGACAACAGTTACTACCCCTCCCTTGTCTGCTGCACGCCCGGCAGAAGATGCACCCTCGGCGCATTCAAATGCCTCCATTAAGAAACCTACTTCGGCCACACGTTGGTTCACGAGCGGGTCTGTATTGAACTGTAATAACAGGAGTTAGTGGTCACTTTACTTAAATTTAATTAGCTTTAGTAGAAATTTATACTTAAAACAAGCAATGCATTGGCTCGTTCCATCAGTGCCACGGGATCAACATGCACAACAATTAGAATTATTATTCTCAGGACGCACACGATCAGCACATTTGTCGCACTTTCACAAAGATAATACTACCAAGTTTGAATTGTTTGTTATGGTTGCTGTCCTCTGCATCATCATGCCGTGTTTCCCAACTTGCAAGATTCAGAACCAACAAATAAGATCCAAATAATAAGTACAACAAAGATGCCTACACATCTCATTGATTCCCATCTTGCAAGATTCAGAACCAACAAATAAGATCCAAATAATAAGTACAACAAAGATGCCTACACGTCTCATTGATTCCCAGCTTGCAAGATTCAGAACCAACAAATAAGATTCAAATAATAAGTAAAACAAAGATGCCTACACATCTCACTGATTCCCAGCTTGCAAGATTCAGAACCAACCCATTAGAGCCTTTTGATAAAGTGAATATCGGGATTAAATCCATCTTGGCTAGCCATGTCATACAATCAAAGAACTTGGCGAATGCTCTTGACCGTCACAACATCTGTAGTAGAGTATTCCTGTTTGCACAGCATGTTTGCATAGCACAAACAAGGAGACATGAGAGCATGATTTCGCTTTAGTTGAACCATTTTCTGCAGTTCCACCAAAATTGAGAGATGTTGCTCTTGACCGTCACAACATCTGTAGTAGAGTATTCCTGTTTGCAACAGCATGTTTGCATAGCACAAACAAGGAGACATGAGAGCATGGTTTCACTTTAGTTTAACCATTTTGTGCAGTTCCACCAAAATTGAGAGATGTTGCTCACGTGACATTTTAGTTGAACTGCACAAGACACTCATTCCAAAAAAAAGTGTTTTGTGCAGTTCACCAAAAGGTCACAATAGCAACAAGGTGAAATGGATATCCCTATCTGCACAAAATGATAGAAAGTAAATAGTTGCTGGTCAATAAGAATATACGAAACATATACAAAATGAAAAGAAGCCTCTTAATTATGTTCATGGCAATCACGCAAGGGCAGTAGAAATTTTAAAATGTCAGCAATGCTTCATGTTACCAGAAGCATTATGATCAACAATGAGATTCCTCAGATATGGGATTACTTTAATGGTGGCATTGCTTGTTTACCAGACACAGTAAATCAACAACAACTAAAGAGTTGGTTTAAGGGCATGGGATCGTGGGGACACCAGGACACTCAACAGCGTAAAGGAGCGACTTATCATACTGGGGAAAACAGCAGGAGTGCCATTTGTAACACAGTTTAATTGCATCTTACCACTGGAGGCATTATATTAACAATAACACTGGTTAGACATGTCCCTAAGGTAACAGTGTGATCGCTTCATTTTACATGCGCCCTTACAGCAAAAGGTTGGTTTACCCGCAAAAAAACAGCAAAAGGTTAGTATAAGGACATGCGACAGTGGACACATCAGCACAATGTACCTACAAGGAGGCATAAAGTGGTGATGCCGAGCTTGTTCACGCTATGTGAGGGCAGCAAACCTAATCCTGGAGACCTTTTACTATGTGAGGGCAGAAAATCTAATCCTGGAGGCCTTTTACTATGTGAGGCAGCAAATCTAATCCTGAGACCTTTTACTATGTGAGGGCAGCAAATCTAATCCTGAGACCTTTTACTATGTGAGGGCAACAAATCTAATCCTGAGACCTTTTACTATGTGAGGGCAGCAAATCTAATCCTGGAGACCTTTTACTATGTGATGGCAGCAAATCTAATCCTGGACATACTCTGTTGACTTGTCCACCAGCCGCCACTTTCTATCCTTTTTTCAACCAATAATAGATCTGTTCCTTATCCAGTTTGTACTGCGTTTTCCCATTATTTCCCTTTTCAGCCAAGAGACCGGTTAGGTATCCGGTCTCTACTACTTTCACCATATTATTTCCTCTTTGAATCAAGTCCTAGATTCATGCTACAACTTCCCCCCCTTTCTTCGTTGTTTGAACAAAGCCCTAGATTCGAATGCATGAAGTAGCTTTACCTCTAATAATACTAAAAATTTAGGTGGCTTTGGAAGAGCTGATGGGAGTAGAAAAAGATGCACATGCAGACACGTGGGGAGATGGGGCAGTAGAGCAAGGCCGCTTTTGAAGAACTTATACCTGAGCGTCGCCGGGATGTCGGCGACAGCAGGTCGGATCTGCGGACAATACGGCAGGGAGGAAGAAGAGTCGGAGGACCTCCCGAGCCGGCGCTGTGTCGGAGAGAACGGCACGGGCAGAGGATCGGGCCCCTCCGGCAGCTGTGGGTTTCCTCCCTCGGCGGTGATGACCGCGTGAATGATGCACCTTTTAGTCCTCTACACACACCAGCCGAAGGGATCCGGCCGGATCTGTGACCAGCGGTGAGCAGAGAGAAAATGTCGCTACCGCTATCTTGTTTATATCTGGAGAGGATGAGAGAATGAAGAGAGCAACCCTAGTAAAGCAAGCGCTCAGGCCCCTGCGTCCATATATAGTGGAGTGATTATGTTTTTTCTCTCCACAACAAGCGTTTCAATTTGTGTACGTGGCATTAAAGAAAAGAAACTCTCTATTTAAGGTGACTACTCTATGACTCCTACTTACTACTACTACAGTACTACCTCCGTCCTGGTTTATAGGTCCCTTTTATAGTTTGTGCCAAATTTTGACTAAAGATTTAACTAACAAAATGTTAATGCATGTCAAGAAAAATTATCTCATTGGATTCGTATTTGAACATAGTTTTGAAAGATATAATGTTTCATGACATGCGTGAACATTTTCTTAGTTTAATCTATGGTCAAAATTTGGCACAAAATACAATGGGGACCAATAAACCCGGATAGAGGTAGTATTGTTCACTTGTGCTCCCCGCCCCTCCATTTATTGAACAACCCCATGGGTGAATAAACATACAGTAAGTACTGTATTTATATAGAACGAACAAGCTCGAACTATTTTCGCGTAGTTAAAAGTTGAGGGCGGGGCTTTTCGTGGGCAGTACGCGCTGTAGTTTTCGGGTAGGCGGTTTGACAGAGAGGCGAGGAGGGTGAGCGAGTGGGGCTGTGCGATTTGACGGCGCGTTACTGCTGGAAAGACTTGTGATATGACCACTCACTATAGTCATGAATTACTGGCGCTCCGACCGGGGTGATTCCCCCCTTCCGATCCGCGCTCTAATCTGGTGCATGACACGTCGACCCGGATGCTGGCTCTCCCACATGTTAGAGTAGTAAGAAGGAGCAAAGAATGATGCGGTATATACTAGTACTATACTACTCCCTCCGTTCCTAAATATAAGTCTTTGGACAGATTTCACTGTGGACCACATATGGAGAAAAATGAGTGAATCTACACATAAAATGCATCTATATACATCCGTATGTGCTCCACAGTGAAATATCTACGAAGACTTATATTTAGGAATGGAGGGAGTACTACTCAGGTCGGAGGAGTGCGAACCATGGCAGCCCAGTGAACCAGCTGTTGGGGAACCTAGTAATTTCAAAAAAATTCCTACGCACACGCAAGATCATGATGATGGCATAGCAACGAGAGGGGAGAGTGTTGTCCAGGTACCCTCGTAGACCGTAACGTTCCGACCGATCCAAGCACCGAACGTACGGCACCTCCGAGTTCAGCACACATTCAGCTCGATGATGATCCCCGGGCTCCGATCCAGCAAAGCTTCGGGGGTGAGTTCCGTCAGCACGACGGCGTGGTGACGATGATGATGTTCTACCGGCACAGGGCTTCGCCTAAACTCCGCGATGATATGACCGAGGTGGAATATGGTGGAGGGGGGCACCGCACACGGCTAAGGAACGATCCGTAGATCAACTTGTGTGTCCTAGGGTGCCCCCCGCCCCCGTATATAAAGGAGCAAGGGGGGGGGGGGGGGAGGCCGGCCGGCCCTAGAGGGCGCGCCAGGAGGAGGAGTCCTCCTCCTAGTAGGAGTAGGACTCCCCCTTTCCTACTCCTACTAGGAGGGGAAAGGAAGGGGGAAGGGGAGAAAGAAAGAGGGGGCGCCGCCCCCCTCCTAGTCCAATTCGGACCAGAGGGGGAGGGGGCGCGCGGCCCACCCTGGCCGCCCCTCTCTCTCTCCACTAAGGCCCATAAGGCCCATTGCTTCTCCCAGGGGGGGGGGGTTCCGGTAACCCTCCGGCACTCCGGTTTTCTCCGAAAACGTCCGGAACACTTCCGGTGTCCGAATATAGTTGTCCAATATATCAATCTTTATGTCTCGACCATTTCGAGACTCCTCGTCATGTCCGTGATCACATCCGGGACTCCGAACAAACTTTGGTACATCAAAACTTATAAACTCATAATAAAACTGTCATCGTAACGTTAAGCGGGTGGACCCTACGGGTTCAAGAACTATGTAGACATGACCTAGAACTATTCTCGGTCAATAAACAATAGCGGAACCTGGATGCCCATATTGGTTCCTACATATTCTATGAAGATCTTTATCGGTCAAACCGCATAACAACATACGTTGTTCCCTTTGTCATCGGTATGTTACTTGCCTGAGATCCGATCGTCGGTATCCAATACCTAGTTCAATCTCGTTACCAGCAAGTCTCTTTACTCGTTACGTAATGCATCATTCCGTAACTAACTCATTAGCTACATTGCTTGCAAGGCTTATATGATGTGCATTACCGAGAGGGCCCAGAGATACCTCTCCCACAATCGGAGTGACAAAACCTAATCTCGAAATACGCCAACCCAACATCTACCTTTGGAGACACTTGTAGTACTCCTTTATAATCACCCAGTTACGTTGTGACGTTTGGTAGTACCCAAAGTGTTCCTCCGGTAAACGGGAGTTGCATAATCTCATAGTTACAGGAACATGTATAAGTCATGAAGAAAGCAATAGCAATATACTAAACGATCAAGTGCTAGGCTAACGGAATGGGTCATGTCAATCACATCATTCTCCTAATGATGTGATCCCATTAATCAAATGACAACACATGTCTATGGTTAGGAAACATAACCATCTTTGATTAATGAGCTAGTCAAGTAGAGGCATACTAGTGACTATATGTTCGTCTATGTATTCACACATGTATCATGTTTCCGGTTAATACAATTCTAGCATGAATAATAAACATTTATCATGATATGAGGAAATAAATAATAACTTTATTATTGCCTCTAGGGCATATTTCCTTCAGTCTCCCACTTGCACTAGAGTCAATAATCTAGATTACATAGTAATGATTCTAACACCCATGGAGTCTTGGTGCTGATCATGTTTTGCTCGTGAGAGAGGCTTAGTCAACGGGTCTGCAACATTCAGATCCGTATGTATCTTGCAAATCTCTATGTCTCCCACTTGGACTTGGTACCGGATGGAATTGAAGCGTCTCTTGATGTGCTTGGTCCTCTTGTGAAATCTGGATTCCTTTGCCAAGGCAATTGCACCAGTATTGTCACAGAAGATCTTCATTGGTCCCGATGCACTAGGTATGACACCTAGATCGGAAATGAACTCCTTCATCCAGACTCTTTCATTTGCTGCTTCCGAAGCAGCTATGTACTCCACTTTACATGTAGATCCCGCCATGACGCTTTGTTTAGAACTGCACCAACTCACAGCTCCACCGTTTAATAAAAACACGTATCCGGTTTGCGATTTAGAATCGTCCGGATCAGTGTCAAAGCTTGCATCGACGTAACCATTTACGACTAGCTCTTTGTCACCTCCATATATGAGAAACATATCCTTAGTCCTTTTCAGGTATTTCAGGATGTTCTTGACCGCTGTCCAGTGATCCACTCCTGGATTACTTTGGTACCTTCCTGCCAAGCTTATTGCTAAGCATACGTCAGGTTTGGTACACAACATTGCATACATGATAGAGCCTATGGCTGAAGCATAGGGAACATCTTTCATTTTCTCTCTATCTTCTGCTGTGGTCGGGCATTGATTCTGACTCAACTTCACACCTTGTAGCACGGGTAAGAACCCTTTCTTTGCCTGATCCATTTTGAACCTTTTCAAAATTTTATCAAGGTATGTGCTTTGTGAAAGTCCTGTTAAGCATCTTGATCTATCTCTATAAATCTTGATGCCCAATATGTAAGCAGCTTCACCGAGGTCTTTCATTGAAAAACTTTTATTCAAGTATCCCTTTATGCTATCCAGAAATTCTATATCATTTCCAATTAATAATATGTCATCTACATATAATATCAGAAATGCTACAGAGCTCCCACTCACTTTCTTGTAAATACAGGCTTCTCCAAAAGTCTGTATAAAACCATATGCTTTGATCACACTATCAAAGCGTTTATTCGAACTCTGAGATGCTTGCACCAGTCCATAAATGGATCGCTGGAGCTTGCACACTTTGTTAGCACCTTTTGGATCAACAAAACCTTCTGGCTGCATCATATACAACTCTTCTTCTAGAAATCCATTCAAGAATGCAGTTTTGACATCCATTTGCCAAAATTTCATAATCATGAAATGCAACAATAGCTAACATGATTTGGACAGACTTAAGCATCGCTACGGGTGAGAAAGTCTCATCGTAGTCAACCCCTTGAACTTGTTGAAAACCTTTCGCAACAAGTCGAGCTTTATAGACAGTTACATTACCATCAGCGTCAGTCTTCTTCTTAAAGATCCATTTATTCTCAATGGCTTGCCGATCATCGGGCAAGTCAACCAAAGTCCATACTTTGTTCTCATACATTGATCCCATCTCAAATTTCATGGCCTCTAGCCATTTTGCGGAATCTGGGCTCGTCATCGCTTCCTCATAGTTCGTAGGTTCATCATGGTCAAGTAACATGACTTCCAGAATAGGATTACCGTACCACTCTGGTGCGGATCTTACTCTGGTGGACCTATGAGGTTCAGTAGAAACTTGATCTGAAGTTTCATGATCAATATCATTAGCTTCCTCACTAATTGGTGTAGTTGTCACAGGAACCGGTTCTTGTGATGAACTACTTTCCAATAAGGGAGCAGGTACAGTTACCTCATCAAGTTCTACTTTCCTCCCACTCACTTCTTTCGAGAGAAACTCCTTCTCTAGAAAGGATCCGATTTTAGCAACGAAAATCTTGCCCTCAGATCTGTGATAGAAGGTGTACCCAATAGTCTCTTTTGGGTATCCTACGAAGACACATTTCTCCGATTTGGGTTCGAGCTTATCTGGTTGAAGTTTCTTCACATAAGCATCACAGCCCCAAACTTTAAGAAATGACAACTTTGGTTTCTTGCCAAACCACAGTTCATAAGGCGTCATCTCAACGGATTTTGATGGTGTCCTATTGAACGTGAATGCGGCCGTCTCTAAAGCATAACCCCAGAACGATAGCGGTAAATCAGTAAGAGACATCATAGATCGTACCATATCTAGTAAAGTACGATTACGACGTTCGGACACACCATTTCGTTGTGGTGTTCCAGGTGGCGTGAGTTGCGAAACTATTCCGCATTGTTTCAAATGTAAACCAAACTCGTAACTCAAATATTCTCCTCCACGATCAGATCATAGAAACTTTATTTTCTTGTTACGATGATTTTCCACTTCACTCTGAAATTCTTTGAACTTTTCAAATGTTTCAGACTTGTGTTTCATTAAGTAGATATACCCATATCTGCTCAAATCATCTGCGAAGGTGAGAAAATAACGATACCCGCCGCGAGCCTCAACATTCATTGGACCACAAACATCAGTATGTATGATTTCCAACAAATCAGTTGCTCGCTCCATAGTTCCGGAGAACGGCGTTTTAGTCATCTTGCCCATAAGGCACGGTTCGCAAGTACCAAGTGATTTATAATCAAGTGATTCCAAAAGCCCATCAGTATGGAGTTTCTTCATGCGCTTTACACCGATATGACCTAAATGGCAGTGCCACAAATAAGTTGCACTATCGTTATCAACTCTGCATCTTTTGGTTTCAACACTATGAATATGTGTATCACTACTATCGAGATTCAATAAAAATAGACCACTCTTCAAGGGTGCATGACCATAAAAGATATTACTCATATAAATAGAACAACCATTATTCTCTGATTTAAATGAATAACCGTCTCGCATCAAACAAGATCCAGATATAATGTTCATGCTCAACGCTGACACCAAATAACAATTATTTAGGTCTAAAACTAATCCCGATGGTAGATGTAGAGGTAGCGTGCCGACCGCGATCACATCGACTTTGGAACCATTTCCCACGCGCATCATCACCTCGTCCTTAGCCAATCTTCGCTTAATCCGTAGTCCCTGTTTCGAGTTGCAAATGTTAGCAACAGAACCAGTATCAAATTCCCAGGTACTACCGCGAGCATTAGTAAGGTACACATCAATAACATTTATATCACATATACCTTTGTTCACTTTGCCATCCTTCTTATCCGCCAAATACTTGGGGCAGTTCCGCTTCCAGTGTCCAGTCTGCTTGCAGTAGAAGCACTCAGTCTCAGGCTTAGGTCCAGACTTGGGTTTCTTCTCTTGAGCAGCAACTTGTTTGCTGTTCTTCTTGAAGTTCCCCTTCTTCTTCCCTTTGCCCTTTTTCTTGAAACTGGTGGTCTTGTTAACCATCAACACTTAATGCTCCTTCTTGATTTCTACCTCCGTGCTTTTAGCATTGCGAAGAGCTCGGGAATAGTCTTGTTCATCCCTTGCATATTATAGTTCATCATGAAGCTCTTGTAGCTTGGTGGCAGTGATTGAAGAATTCTGTCAATGACACTATCATCAGGAAGATTAACTCCCAGTTGAATCAAGTGATTATTATACCCAGACATTTTGAGTATGTGTTCACTGACAGAACTGTTCTCCTCCATCTTGCAGCTATAGAACTTATGCTCCATGACATTCAAAACGTCGTTGAAGACCCGGTACTAAGCCGTAAAGCATGGCACACTGAACTATCGAGTAGTCATCAGCTTTGCTCTGCCATACGTTCTTAATGTCGTCAGTTGCATCAGCAGCAGGCCTGGCACCCAGCGGTGCTTCCAGGACGTAATTCTTCTGTGCAGCAATGGGGATAATCCTCAGGTTACAGACCCAGTCCGTGTAATTGCTACCATCATCTTTCAACTTTGCTTTCTCAAGGAACGCATTAAAATTCAACGGAACAACAGCACGAGCCATCTATCTACAACAAACATAGACAAGCAAAATACTATCAGGTACTAAGTTCATGATAAATTTAAGTTCAATTAATCATATTACTTAAGAACTCCCACTTAGACAGACATCTCTCTAGTCATCTAAGTGATCACGTGATCCAAATCAACTAAACCATGTCCGATCATCACGTGAGATGCAGTAGTTTCAATGGTGAACATCACTATGTTGATCATATCTACTATATGATTCACGTTCGACCTTTCGGTCTCCGTGTTCCGAGGCCATATCTGTATATGCTAGGCTCGTGAAGTTTAACCTGAGTATTCCGCGTGTGCAACTGTTTTGCACCCGTTGTATTTGAACGTAGAGCCTATCACACCCGATCATCACGTGGTGTCTCAGCACGAAGAACTTTCGCAACGGTGCATACTCAGGGAGAACACTTCTTGATAATTAGTGAGAGATCATCTTAAAATGCTACCGTCAATCAAAGCAAGATAAGATGCATAAAGGATAAACATCACATGCAATCAATATAAGTGATATGATATGGCCATCATCATCTTGTGCTTGTGATCTCCATCTTTGAAGCACCGTCGTGATCACCATCGTCACCGGCGCGACACCTTGATCTCCATCATAGTATCGTTGTCGTTACACCATCTATTGCTTCTACGACTATCGCTACCGCTTAGTGATAAAGTAAAGCAATTACAGGGCGTTTGCATTTCATACAATAAAGCGACAACCATATGGCTCCTGCCAGTTGCCGATAACTTCGGTTACAAAACATGATCATCTCATACAATAAAATATAGCATCACGTCTTGACCATATCACATCACAACATGCCCTGCAAAAACAAGTTAGACGTCCTCTACTTTGTTGTTGCAAATTTTACGTGGCTGCTACGGGCTTAGCAAGAACCATTCTTACCTACGCATCAAAACGATAGTTCATCAAGTTAGTGCTGTTTTAACCTTCGCAAGGACCGGGCGTAGCCACACTCGATTTAGCTAAAGTGAGAGAGACAGACACCCGCTAGCCACCTTTAAGCATGAGTGCTCGTAACGGTGAAACCAGTCTCGTGTAAGCGTACGCGTAATGTCGGTCCGGGCCGCTTCATCTCACAATACCGCCGAACCAAAGTATGACATGCTGGTAAGTAGTATGACTTGTATCGCCCACAACTCACTTGTGTTCTACTCGCGCATATGACATCTACGCATAAAACCTGGTTCTGATGCCACTGTTGGGGAACGTAGTAATTTCAAAAAAATTCCTACGCACACGCAAGATCATGGTGATGGCATAGCAACGAGAGGGGTGAGTGTTGTCCACGTACCCTCGTAGACCGTTAGCGGAAGCATTATGACAACGCGGTTGATGTAGTCGTACGTCTTCACGACCCGACCGATCCAAGCACCGAACGTACGGCACCTTCGAGTTCAGCACACGTTCAGCTCGATGACGATCCCGGGCTCCGATCCAGCAAAGCTTCGGGGGTGAGTTCCGTCAGCACGACGGCGTGGTGACGATGATGATGTTCTACCGGCGCAGGGCTTCGCCTAAACTCCGCGACGATATGACCGAGGTGGAATATGGTGGAGGGGGGCACCGCACACGGCTAAGGAACGATCCGTAGATCAACTTGTGTGTCCTAGGGTGCCCCCCCGCCCCAGTATATAAAGGAGCAAGGGGGGGAGGCCGGCCGGCCCTAGAGGGCGCGCCAGGAGGAGTCCTCCTCCTAGTAGGAGTAGGACTCCCCCTTTCCTACTCCTACTAGGAGGGGAAAGGAAGGGGGAAGGGGAGAAGGAAAGAGGGGCCCCCCCTCCTAGTCCAATTCGAACCAGAGGGGGAGGGGGCGCGCGGCCCACCCTGGCCGCCCCTATCTCTCTCCACTAAGGCCCATAAGGCCCATTACTTCTCCGGGGGGGGGGGGGGGGGGGTTCCGGTAACCCTCCGGCACTCCGGTTTTCTCCGAAAACGTCCGGAACACTTCTGGTGTCCGAATATAGTCGTCCAATATATCAATCTTTATGTCTCGACCATTTCGAGACTCCTCGTCATGTCCGTGATCACATCCGGGACTCCGAACAAACTTTGGTACATCAAAACTTATAAACTCATAATAAAGCTGTCATTGTAACGTTAAGCGTGTGGACCCTACGGGTTCGAGAACTATGTAGACATGACCTAGAACTATTCTCGGTCAATAACCAATAGCGGAACCTGGATGCCCATATTGGTTCCTACATATTCTACGAAGATCTTTATCGGTCAAACCGCATAACAACATACGTTGTTCCCTTTGTCATCGATATGTTACTTGCCCGAGATACGATCGTCGGTATCCAATACCTAGTTCAATATCGTTACCGGCAAGTCTCTTTACTCGTTACGTATTGCATCATTCCGTAACTAACTCATTAGCTACATTGCTTGCAAGGCTTATAGTGATGTGCATTACCGAGAGGGCCCAGAGATACCTCTCCGACAATCGGAGTGACAAAACCTAATCTCGAAATACGCCAACCCAACATCTACCTTTGGAGACACCTGTAGTACTCCTTTATAATCACCCAGTTACGTTGTGACATTTGGTAGTACCCAAAGTGTTCCTCCGGTAAACGGGAGTTGCATAATCTCATAGTTACAAGAACATGTATAAGTCATGAAGAAAGCAATAGCAATACACTAAACGATCAAGTGCTAGGCTAACGGAATGGGTCATGTCAATCACATCATTCTCCTAATGATGTGATCCCATTAATCAAATGACAACACGTGTTTATGGTTAGGAAACATAACCATCTTTGATTAATGAGCTAGTCAAGTAGAGGCATACTAGTGACTATATGTTCGTCTATGTATTCACACATGTATCATGTTTCCGGTTAATACAATTCTAGCATGAATAATAAACATTTATCATGATATGAGGAAATAAATAATAACTTTATTATTGCCTCTAGGGCATATTTCCTTCACCAGCCGTGCGAACCACGATAGGCTAGTGAACCAGCAGTAGAAAACAATAATGTGGTGATATGGCCATAAAAACAATGTGCTACGGTCCACACTGTAGCATGTACATTAACACTCCTCTTTGTTTGGATCCCTGAGTTAGAGCTAGTTTGGGTTGAGATAGCCTCAAATTATCGAAACAAGAGGGGTTAGTTTGAGCTAGTTTGCTCTAACCCAGCTAAAAAAACTAGCCCGGTGGAGAGGTTCTAATTGGGTTAGTTATCCTGGGCCCACTAAAAGAGAACTAAAAAAATCTCACCTGCCCGCACCAGATCGCTCCCCTAAAAGAATCTCACCTGCTCGGACCAGATCGCCCCCCTCTCCTACGACTCCTCTCTGTTCCCCATAGGGCCGCCTGCCCAAGCGCCGCTCGCCCTCCCTCTCCTCCGGCCGCCCTCTCCTTCCAGCCTCCGCCGCCCTACTCCGGCCGCCCTCTCCCTCCGACCTTCGAAGGTCGCCCCGCTCCCCCTTCACCAGTCGTCTTTCTCCCTCTGTCATGCGCGGCGGCGGCGCATCTACCAGGGAGGTCGCGAGAGGGGTGAGTTTGTTCGTTCCTTCTCTGTCTCACGACCATATCATTGATCTTGCTTGCTTTACCGCTAATTCTGATTTGGAAAAGTAGATCCTGATCAAACTTGCTATAGATTTGTGGTGCACGCATGGAATTGTTTGATGCTACTTGATGAGGTAATAAATCTTTCTAGATGGCCAAAGATTCATGTCACCTTTCTAGGTATTTCAATTTCAGGCTTGCATTATTTGTAGAGGCCCAAAGATTCAGTTCACCTTTCTTGGTGTTTCAATTTCAGGCTTGCATTGTTCCTAGAGGCCCAAAGATTCAGTTCACCTTTCTACGTATTTGAATTTCAGGCTTGCATTATTTCTAGAGGCCCAAAGATTCAGTTCACCTTTCTAGGTATTTCATTTTCAGGCTTGCATTATTTCTAGAGGCCCAATGAGGGAGTCCTGGATTAGGGGGTGTCCAGATAGCCGAACTATCACCTTTGGCTGGACTCCTGGACTATGAAGATACAAGATTGAAGACTTCGTCCCGTGTCCGGATGGGACTTTCCTTGGCGTGGAAGGCAAGCTTGGCGATACGTATATGTAGATCTCCTACCATTGTAACCGACTCTGTGTAACCCTAACCCTCTTAGGTGCCTATATAAACCGGAGGGTTTTAGTCTGTAGGACGAACAACAATCATACCATAGGCTAGCTTCTAGGGTTTAGCCTCTCTGATCTCGTGGTAGATCTACTCTTGTACTACCCATATCATCAATATTAATCAAGCAGGAGTAGGGTTTTACCTCCATCGAGAGGGCCCGAACCTGGGTAAAAACATCGTGTCCCTTGTCTCTTGTTACCATCCGCCTAGACGCATAGTTCGGGACCCCCTACCTGAGATCCACCGGTTTTGACACTGACATTGGTGCTTTCATTGAGAGTTCCTCTATGTCGTCATCTTTAGGCCCGATGGCTCCTCCGATCATCAATAACGATGCGGTCCAGGGTGAGACTTTTCTCCCCGGACAGATCTTCGTATTCGACGGCTTTGCACTGCGGGCCAATTCGCTTGGCCATCTGGAGCAGATTGAAAGCTACGCCCCTGGCCATCAGGTCAGATTTGGAAGTTTGAACTACACGGCTGACGTCCGCGGAGACTTGATCTTCTATGGGTTCGAGCCACAGCCAAGCACGCCGCACTGTCACGATGGGCATGATCTAGCTCTGCCGCCGAACAGTGCCCTGGAGGCCGCACCAGTGTCCGCTCCGACCCTTAGCTCGGAGCCGACTACGACGATCGAGGACGGGTGGCTGGACACCGCCTTGGGGGCTGCTATCTCTATGGCGATTGAACCGAACACCAACCCTGTCCTTTGTGAAGCTCGTGACTCCAAGGTGCCGGACTCCTCTCCGGACTCCGAACCTTCCGCGCTCCTGCCAATCGAATCCGATTGGGCGCCGATCATGGAGTTCATTGCCGCAGACATCTTTCAGCACCCGCCCTTTGGTGACGTCCTGAATTTACTAAAGTCTCTCTCTTTATCAGGAGAGCCCTGGCCGGATTATGGTCAACAAGGTTGGGATGCGGACGACGAAGAAATTCAAAGCCCACCCACCACCCACTTCGTAGCCACTGCCGAAAGTTTAAACGACGTGCTCGATTTCAACTCCGAAAGACATCGACGGTATGGACGACGATGTAGGAGATAAGCATGAACCAACACCTATAGGGCACTGGACAGCCACCTCATCTCATGATGTATACATGGTGGACACACCTAAAGGAAGCGACGACGAGGAACAACGGGATGCCACGAGGGATCATTCCCTCGAAAAGCAGTCAAAACGGCGACGTAAGCGCTGCTCAAAATCCCGCCTCGACAAAGACAGCAGCCATACAGACCCAACCATAGAGCAGGGCGAACCGGTGGACGACGAACATGCTATCGAGCAACCGTCCGAACAGGACAACATGGATAAACAATCCGTCCCCGGCGAAGATAACAGTCCGGACGATCTCACGCCGGACAAGTTGCTGGAGCAGAAGAACCTCCACAAAAGGCTCGTCGCCACTATGCGTAGCCTGAAAAAGCAGAAGCGAAAGCTCAAAACAGTGGAAGATGCGCTCAGAATCAGATGGAGCAAAGTACTCAACACCACAAACAAATACGGCGATAGTCGCCGAACAAAGAGCTACCCGAAGCGAAAACTACTGCTCGAATTTGATGAGGAGGCCGTAGAGCCTCCGCAATCAAAGAACAAGGAGACCACCCGGTCGGATAAACAACCCCATGGCAAACATAGAGCGGCAAACGGCGCCGCACACAAGCCGGAACGCGATCCGCACATGGATTCGCATCAAAAAGATGGCCCAGTTAGATCTATCTACGGGCCAAGAAAGCAAGCTCTAGTAAGCAATGCAACACATCAAGTATCCGAATATTACGGTACACCTAAATATAGGGGTGCCGCACACCCCCTATGTTTCACCGATGAGGTTCTAGATTATGAATTTCCAGCGGGATTCAAACCCGTAAACACAGAGGCATACGACGGAACAACAGACCCTGGAGTCTGGATCGAGGATTACATCCTCCACATACACATGGCTAGAGGAGATGACCTCCACGCCATAAAATACTTACCCCTCAAGCTCAAAGGGCCAGCCTGGCATTGGCTCAAGAGCCTCCCCGAAAACACCATTGGAAGTTGGGAAGAGCTCGAGGATGCTTTTCGGGCAAATTTTCAAGGGACCTATGTCCAACCTCTGGATGCAGACGATTTAAGTCACATAACTCAACAACCCAGAGAGTCAGTCCGAAAATTCTGGAACAGATTCCTTACTAAAAAGAACCAAATAGTTGACTGTCTGGACGCCGAAGCCTTAGCAGCTTTCAAACACAACGTCCGAGACGAATGTCTCGCTAGACACCTTGGCCAAGAAAAGCCAAGAACCATGGCCGCATTAACAAGCCTCATGACCCGCTTTTGCGCGGGAGAGGATAGCTGGCTGGCAAGATGCAGTACTAGTGACCCAAGTACATCCGAAGTCAGGGATGGAAATGGGAAACCACGACGCAGAAAGGACCAGCACCGGACCAAGGGAAATAGCCCAAAGAGCACGGCAGTCAACGCCGAATTCAAAAGCTCATGGCAGAATCATAAAAAACTGCCCCCTAAGGATAAGAGGGACGAGCTATCTAACTTAAACAAAATCTTGGACAAGATATGCCAAATCCACAGTACCCCCGGGAAGCCTACAAACCATACCCACAGCGATTGTTGGGTCTTCAAGTAGTCCGACAAACTCAACGCCGAACACAAGGGGCTCGACACACCAAGCAAGGACGATGACGAACCCCACAAGCAGAGCACCGGAAAACAAAAGAATTTCCCACAAGAAGTCAAAACAGTAAACTCACTTCACGTGACAAAAGGGAAAAATAGAGCGGCGCCCATAGAGGTACGCGCCATACGGCCTATCCCAGAGGAGTCCCACCACTGGTTGTTAAACCCAATCACCTTCGACCATCAGAATTACTCTAGAAGTATCCGGAATGCAGGATGGACTGCCTTGATATTAGATCCGATAATTGACGGACTCCAATTTACACAAGTCCTAATGGACGGCGGTAGTGATCTAAACCTGCTATACCAGGACACAATCCGCAAAATGGGGATAGACCCAACCAAAATTCGCCATAGCAACACTTCCTTTCAAGGGGTAATGCCAGGCCCATATGCCCATTGTACGGGCTCTCTACTGCTAGAAGTTGTGTTCGGCTCACCAGACAACTTCCGCCGTGAAAAGTTAACCTTCCACCTCGCCCATTTACAAGTGGCTACCAAGCACTACTGGGGCGCGAAGCTTTTGCCCGCTCTAACGGAATACCACATTATGCATCCCTTACACTTAAAATGCCCGGTCCACGAGGCATCATCTCCTTAAAGGGAAATATCGAGTGTCCCTCGAGCGCGGAAGATTGTGTGACTGCCTTGACAGCCACACACTAAACCGGCTTCACTAATCAAAGCACCTAAGAAGGTCGTCCAGACCCCGGACACGGTTAGACGAGTCCGGCATAAATATACAAGGGCTTACTAGCCACATACCCCCGCACAAGGGGCTCCGTGCCTGTACAACAAGAGACAATAAAGCTCAATCTTATTCATTTTTTGAATCATACTTTGTTTATTTAATATAACGTACATTTTCGCACGACCTTTTTCAACTAAGTTCCTCTCTTTTACAGATGAACACCGTGCTACACCCGTCCAGGATACGACACAACGGAGACACAGGGGCAGATGTGCAGTAGGGACCCGTGACAAGGATTCTTTTCAGATTAAGACCCTGCATAAACCTTTTTTTACTGTCTCTTGTTGATACACATCCCCCGGTTTCTTGCCATAACCGAGGAGGAGGCTGGCGTTTTGGCATGGGCCACGTCAGAATTTTGTGCGTACCTGGACACCAGGGGCTTATTACCAAGGGCGTTGTTCGTCCCGTTTTCATAAAGACCGAATACCTTAGGGAGTGTTCAGCGTCTCGAGTTAGGCCTTATATGCATCAGCTCCAAATCATGACTTTGGTCAAATGTTGGGTTTGCTCGGCTCCTGTGTTTTTCTGCCTTACGTTCCGCTCTATCGGCTAAGGCGGCACCAGGAGAACTACTGCGATTGTGCCACGGTTCGGCCAGGCGAGCACCTCAGTAGAGAAAGCCGAAAACTGACTGTCATGATATAGCGTGAGACTGGTCAACCACTCGACGACCCGCCGGAATCTATAGGATTCCTCCGCATTGATGAAGGGCCGTTTCCCGGTCAGGCACATACGCGCCCCGAATTCGGGTGAGCGCGGTGCCCCTAGGGGCTATATAGTAGCCCCACTGTCAAACTCCTATGGCTAAGTGAAAGTGATAAAGCATTATAGTCCGGTTGCCTAGTTTGCTGCGCTACCACCTCCTTTATGGGACCAAGACGTTGGATTAAGTGTGAAAATGCGCCTTTTGCAAACACCCCCGCATTATATGCGTGGGGGCTGAAGCCGAAGACTGCCATCTTTCAGGTTATATACACATATACATTAACGGCCGCACAGGAGGTATTTTAATTCTTGAAGGCACAAGTATAAAAAGCTTTTATATTTCATCGAAGCATTGTTTCAAATAATACATGTCGCTTATTAACAAGCGCGATGTCGGCATCTGACACATCAAGTTGCCGCTTTAGTTCGGCAAATTCATCAGTCCGTCTAGCCACCGGACCCTTCGCCACCTACATTGGAAGGGCGACACATTATACCTGGGATTATGATCCTTGGCGCGCTGTCATTTCTGACAACACACCGAGCCTCAGGGGCTACTATCTACACAGGGCGCATTTTATATGTGGAACTATCAGAAGGTACATCATTTTGCGTACCTCAAAACCTGTCAGTAAACTTCTGACGGCTTTGTGCAAACCGCTCTCAGCGGATGAAATCCTTTCAATCACCATACCCATTAACGCACGGTGATCTTATGAGATAGACGCTCATCCGAGCAGATCCTTCAGCTCCTCCGACCGTACACCAGGTGGTGTCGGACTCGTCCGATGGACTTTTTCGAAGGCCGGACGCAGAGGGCTTGGTGGGGACATACGACTGCCTTCCGGCCCCGTCGGACTCGGAGAAACCCTCCGCGACGACTCCTCAGGGTCGCTCGCCTCGCAAGACGGTACGGCAGGGGGAGGCGTTTCACTCTCTATCATCTCTAGACGAAGATCTCTCGAAGATGAGCTCTGCTGAGAAGGGCTGAGATCCGAACTACAAGGTGAAATTTCGGTTATCTTCATCAGAAATAGGGCAGGGATATCCTTTATTTTAAGAAAACTCCCCTTTTTACTTACGGCTCGGTGGAGGGCTGATCCCCTTGGGGGCACAATGCGGCCGAGGCATCTCTCGGCGCAGGACCCTCTGACGAAGATTTCTTCCCCCGCTTTGAGACCATGGTCTCCGGGTCTTCAGAGGCGGTCCTCTTCTTCCCTTGGATGGGGGGATTCTCGATCCCTCCTTTCCTGACAGCCTCCTTCACGGAGGCGGTAGCTTCCTTATTCCCCCCTTCACCTTCTTCCAAAGGCGCAACCTCCAGCATCCTGGTTAACACGGGATCCGGCGTGGTCTCAGGGAGGGCGGCCGGACACCTGATTAACTTTGCTTTCGCTATCCACTCCTGTTCAAGGGATAGCTCTTTTGAGGGCAAATTCATGATAAAATGGGATAGCATGTCCGGGTACAGGGCTACTTACTTGAGTATCCGGGCGATTGCAGTTCAAACCTACGTCCTCGGTCAAGTCCGGACACATCGCTTGTGATCCGAAGAAAAGCTTGTACATCTCCATGGGTGTCGCGCCCATAAAATGTTGGAGAGCTCGTGGTCCCTCCGGGTTAAATTCCCACAGGCGGAGGGGGCGACGTTTGCAGGGCAGGGTGCGACGAATCAGCATGACCTGCGCTACTACGACCAGAGTGATCTCTTTCTCTCTAGGAGATCTTGAATGCGGCCCTGCAACAAGTGCACGTCCTTGGACGGCGCCCAGTCAAGTCCTTTATTGACCCATGACACCATCCGCGGTGGAGGACCCGAGCGAAAGGCAGGTGGCGCCACCCATTTGGTGCCCCTGGGAGCTGTGATATAAAACCACTCTTGTTGCCATAAGCCGAGCTCCTCTTGAAAAGAGCCCTCAGGCCACGGAGCATCAGCATTCTTGCTTATAACAACCCCTCTGCACTCTGCCTGCTGCCCCTTGATCATCTTCGGCTCCACTTTGAAGGACTTGAGCCACAATCCGAAGTGAGGGGTAATGTGGAGGAAGGCTTCGCATATGACAATGAACGATGAGATGTGGAGGATGGACTCCGGATCCAAGTCATGAAATTCCAACCCATAGTAAAACATGAAGCCCCCTCACGAAGGGGTCCATCGGGAAGCCTAGCCCCTGAAGGAAGTGAGACGCGAACACCACGCTTTCACCAGGCTTGGGAGTGGGAATAACCTGCCCTTGGGCAGGAAACCTATGCGAAATTTCGCCGGTTAGATACCTGGCATCTCTTAGCTTTAGCACGTCTTCTTCCGTAACGGAGGAAGACATCCACCGACCTTGCAGGTCGGAGCCGGACATCATCGAAGGTCCGAAGCGCCCGAATCCGGAGCTTTGGGTGTTGGAACTCGAGGCAAGGGGTGGATTCGATTGAGATTGAAAGAAAGGAGTGGAGCCTTGGTCTCTTTATAAAGAGGTTGAATACCAAGAGCCTTCCCCATGACCGTTCGGGACTCGCCTTCGATAGAGGAGACGTACCAACGGGCACGACTGGGTTACCCATGCCTGTATTAATGAGAATCCCGGAATAAGGGGACACGATCTCTGCTTTGACAAGATGTGCCAAGGAAACTGGCTCGCTAAACGCGCTGAGGTGGGACAGTAAAAATGATTCGAATAAAGGCTTGGCCGTGGTGTGATGTCACGCCACGGAATACGTCAGCAGATTGAAGTTGTGTAAATATTATTCTCTCTACGGTGGTATGTGGAACTTATTTTGCAGAGCCGGACACTATCCTTGTGTTCAAAATCTTCTATGAAGTATTTGGAGGAGGAACCCGCCTTGCAATGCCGAAGACAATATGCGCGCCGGACTCGTCGTCATTGAAGCCTGGTTCAGGGGCTACTGAGGGAGTCCTGGATTAGGGGGTGTACGGATAGCCGAACTATCACCTTTGGCCGGACTCCTGGACTATGAAGATACAAGATTGAAGACTTCGTCCCGTGTCCGGATGGGACTTTCCTTGGCGTGGAAGGCAAGCTTGGCGATACGGATATGTAGATCTCCTACCATTGTAACCGACTCTGTGTAACCCTAACCCTCTTCGGTGCCTATATAAACCGGAGGGTTTTAGTCCGTAGGACGAACAACAATCATACCATAGGCTAGCTTCTAGGGTTTAGCCTCTCTGATCTCATGGTAGATCTACTCTTGTACTACCCATATCATCAATATTAATCAAGCAGGAGTAGGGTTTTTTCTCCATCGAGAGGGCCCGAACCTGGGTAAAAACATCATGTCCCTTGTCTCCTGTTACCATCCGCCTAGACGCACAGTTCGGGACCCCCTACCCGAGATCCGCCGGTTTTGACACCGACACCCAAAGATTCAGTTCACCTTTCTAGGTATTTCAGTTTCAGGCTTGCATTATTTCTAGAGGCCCAAAGATTCAGTTCACCTTTCTAGGTATTTAAGTTTCAGGCTTGCATTATTTCTAGAGGCCCAAAGATTCAGTTCACCTTTCTAGGTATTTCAGTTTCAGGCTTGCATTATTTCTAGAGGCCCAAAGATTCAGTTCACCTTTCTAGGTATTTTAGTTACAGACTTGCATTATTTATAGAGGCCAAAGATTAAGTTCCCAGTCGGCGGCAAGCGGCCCTGCTACCCATGCCGGTGTCGACCTCAACTCGCGAGGGCCGGCGTCGGAGGGGTTCCCGGGGCTTGGGCTCTACAGAGCCTTCCTCCAGAGCGATGATGGCGAGCTCCTCCCTCGGTGCGTGAGGGGCTCCGGGCTCCCTCCCTATCGTGAACAACTTTCATGATGAGTTAGCTCATTCTTTGTTTCATGAAGTGTTTTTTTATTTTGTGAAGCTTGATTGACGACTTGTATGTTTAAGTGGGATATCTCATTTGTATGGACAAAGTAAAAATTATCATGTTTTGCATGCTTGATTGTATAGATGGTTCGTTTATGTCAATTGTGAGCGGGAGGAGGCCACAGAAGAGCCGGCCACACCAAGAGGGTTCTTGGATCCAAGGGACTTATTTTAGTCTGACTAAAAATAGGGTCCAAAGTAGTCAAATGATTGAGATAGAGCATTTATTGTCAATCTAACCCTGCCATCCATACACCTCTTTGGTTTAGAGTTAGTTCAGGGTTAGAATCTAACTCTAACCTCTAACTGAGTTAGAGTTCTCCTCGTCTCGGTTCATCGCCATCATACTTTCCCCATTCCTGTGTTTTCAGTATCCTGCGAATCAAAGAGGCCCTTTTTTTTCGGGAAAAATCAAAGAGGCTCTTAGACTGGTTTAGGTCCGGTCATTTTTTATAAACATGTTATGTCCAAAATTTAATGAACGTGCTCCCGTTTCCACGAAAATAATCTGGTTTCATGTAGTAATTCATTGATTTATTTATTCTTCTGCGGGGGGTTTGCATGTAATTCGTGAGGTCTGAAATGTAAAGTACCCCGGCATATGCTCCGAGTCGTGCATGCACTACGACCCAGATGCTCTATGTCCCACATGTCAGCGAATGGGAGCACGTGGAAATAGCCTAGGAGTACATATAGGAGGATAAATGCGTGAAAAATATGTACTGTGAAGCATAGCCGCGGTTCGAAAAGTAGACCTAAAGTGATGACAGCTATAGGTCGCACGCACCCAACTAGTGGTACGTCTAATTTTTCCCTCAAAAAAAAGAGGCACGAGTGCTCAGTACTCCTATTCTATAAACACGAGTCCCATCTGACAACAGCGTCCGTGCTACAGCTAGCCCTCCTCCCTCATTTCTCTCTTCTACTCTCTAAAACTTGGCCGACGCCCGGTGGGTGGGGTGGGTTTGCTCAACTGCGGCCCCACCTCACAGTGAAAACGTTACGACTGGAATAAAAAATGCCATATACTCCCTCCGTTCATAAATATAAGCCTTTTTAGATACTACTTCAAATGGAATACAACATACAGATGTATGAAGACAAAGTTTAGAGTGTAGATTCACTCATTTTGCTCCGTATGTAGTAGTCACTTGCTGGAATCTTTAGAAAGACATATACTTGGGAACAGAGGGAGTACTATACTAACAAAACATTAAGGCCACGAGGCGATGCAGTGCTGGTTACAGGAGGCAAGAAGAAGAGATGCATCCATCGACGACATCCACCTCCTCGACTCAGGGCGCCGGCCCACCGAACATCGCCTAAGTAGCAGCAGCTTCCGTGGCCAGGTCGACGTGCTTCTGAACAATGGCGTCCAAAGATTCCAGCCGCTGGAAGAAGGCCAACGTCTTTCTGTCCTTGTTTGCCTTGTAGTGGCCTATGTAGATGATTTCCTCGTAGACGTGGATGTGCAGGTCGACGGTTTCTTGCATGGCGAGGCGCTGCGCGGCGAGCGCGGCCTCGAGGTGCACATTCTTCATCGCAACCTCCGGCACCTGCAGGGCCACCAGGGCTTGAAAGAGTTCGTCACCATGTAGGCCGATGAGGGTGACAGGCAATGAGGAGCCTGGGCGTGCGGGCTGGAGCAGTACGGCAAGGTCATCCGCGCGGTTCTTGACGGCGGTGAACTTGCGGATGGAGTTGACCATCATGTCGTCCATGCGAGAGGCGAAGCCGGCGTCGGCGAGGGCTACGATGCCTGCGGTCGCCAGCACCGTCTGGAAACGCTGCGCGGTGCGGGGCCGCAGGCCGGCGCCTTGGATGATTTGGCACAGCCGACTGCCGCTCGCGTCCATCGCCTCCATAGGTGCTTGTGGCTTCTAGTCGCTTGGTCTTGGATTGGAGTGAGCAGTGTTGCGCAGAGACTTGGGAGTAGATGGATTGGAGTGGTGGGGCGTCTTTATTATATGAGAGTCCAAACTCTGTTGCATTCACATCATGCTGGCTCTAGTCTGCTTCTTCAATTAATTCCCTCTGCATGTAATTGAGGATGCGTCATTGACCGTTCAACGTCTCGGGAACCGCTACCCTCTTCCTCCTTGGCATTCAAGCACCTATGGACCCGTCGACGACGAGGTGCCTATGGTGACTTCGTAAATTTCAAGATGATAGTGCCGTGTGTGTGTGTGTGTTCATAGGGGTGAGTGTATGCGCATGTATATGAGCGCTTGCGTCTGTACTGTGTAAAAAAAAACGTAAATGCGTGTCAAAAAGAGACTAGTCAGTATACTCAATATTGTGCACCTCAGAGAGGAAAACGATAGAACTAGTACATATTTATTTACGGTGCAGATTCACTCATTTTGCTCCATATGTACTCCGTCTCGGTGTAGTCTAGTCACTTGTTGAAATCTCTAGAAGGGCAAATACTCCTTTCTGGTTTACAGGACTATACTAGCAAGTAATTGTACGTACTAGTACAATAGTGGGCTCACATATCAATTTTGTCTCATGCAAGAGCCAATGTTCGCAACTGCAACGTTCGGTTTGCGCTTGTCTCTTCGCCTCTTTGAGAATACGAACAATGATGTTACTAGTACTGCTTCTACAGTGTCGAATCCACTGCTGCATGTCCGTCCACCACGAGCGGGACGGATAGCTTGTTGTGGAAGTACTACTACTAAGCAAAAGCCTGTCCTCGTTTGCGAGCAACCGCGCGCATGGGCGAGGGATAAGGCGTGTAGTAAAATCAAGCTTCTCCTCGTTCTACGAGTTGACGTGACACATCATAGCACTGGCCCCACATGCTTGCCTCTAAACTTGGCCGAAAGACCCGCAATGTACAATATATTTGCTGGAACCTCTAACATTTACCCACCACAAATTAAAATATATGTGGCCGTATGCATCGTTCTGATGCAGAGGCCGGGGAGTCCCCCTTTTCGAAAAAAACAAATTAAAATATATATTCCTGTCTTGACCAGATGAGCGTGCGAACTACAATCACCAGGGTGACAGGTAGGGCCAGAAGACTATTTTAATTTTTTAAAAAAACTTCGAGACGGCCACATAGCATGGAGCCGACCCCAACGATTTTAAGCTTACAGGCACGGTACACGCTATCTAGACTACTCTACACATGAAACTGCCACACGAGCGTCCGGGCTGTGCTTGGCTCTTGGCCTCTTCGGGAAGTCGAACAATGATGGTGTACTACTGCACTGGAGGAGTACTACAGTATGCTTCTGGCCATCTGGCACCGATTGAACCGCTGCATGTCCACTGCGTGCAGGAGGGAGAGCGTGTAGCGAAAGCTTCTCCTAGTCTTGCCAGCCACCATGCTCATGGGCAAGGGAGGGATGCTCCTGTCTTTGCGTGTATGATAGGAGGGCCCGACAGGTGTGTGGCCAACCTGTCATACAGCCAAAGGCAGGTGCAGTTAAGTCCGCAAGGGAGAGGATAATCAAACTTCTTGTTGATGTACGAGTTGACGCGACACATCAAAGCACTGCACTCGATATATTTCAATAATTTGCGTTACTGATGCATTAATCAATGCATGCATGCATGCCGTGACTCTTCTTTTGATAATACTTGCATGTGTTGATTTAATGCACCTTGAAGGATGGTTGTGGATGAGGAGGGCGAGATCATGCAGACCGAACAGGAACAGGACCCGACGATGGAGCTCTCTAAGGTCTCGATGGACCTCACCGTGCTCCACTGCCCCTTGTGCCTCCGCCCCTTGACGCCTCCAGTGTATGAGGTTCGAATACACCTCATCCGTTCGGCTGATTGAGCAAGGTGCAGGTTTCTTGATTGATGTGCTGTTGGATTGATTTCTGCAGTGCAAGGGAGGGCACCTGTCCTGCGTGGACTGCCGCGTCGAGCGCCCCGGGAACCAGCGGCAGTGCCAGAAGTGCGAGCGTGGCGGTGGCTTCAACGTGCGGAACACGGCGGTGGACTCCGTCCTTTCGTCGGTGAGGGTGGAGTGCCCGCACGAAGGCTGTGGGCTCTACGTCACTTGCCACAAGCTCGCCGATCACCAGAGCGTGTGTCCGCTCGCGCCCTGCAAATGCCCCGTGCCCGTCTGCGGCTACGAAGGCCCGCCGCCGGCGCTCTACCACCACATCAGCACCGCGCATCCCATGCCTGTGCACAGGATTCAGTACGGCAAGGTGCTCCAGCTGCAAGTGCCACTGTCGGAGCCACGGCTCTTGCTGTTCGTGGAGGAGAACCGCTGCGCGTTTTTCTTGGTCGGCGGCGTGCTCGACATCGGCGCGCCTATCGCCGTGTCGGTCGTCTGCATCAGAGCGAGGGCGTCCCCACTGCCACACTACTTGGCCAAGCTGTGGGCGAACGGCCCGCCGGGGGAGCCCAAAGGCACGACCGACGCCGTCAAGGTGGAAATGGAGGTGACAAGCAGCAAGGATCCCGGCGACGTCGACGTGCAGGAGCTGACCTTGTTGACAGTTCCGCCCAAGCTGCTGGCCGGGGCTAAGCTTGTGTCCCTCCACATTCAGATTGACAAGCTCACGTCCTAAATGTTTCGACAGTGCCTTTTGTTTATCTTAGTAATATGCTAATATAGGGATTACCTTGGTCTACTTTAGCTTAAGAAATGGTGGGTTTTGGTGGTGCTGCAGCAATTACTTTGACATCAGATCAGTAATTTCCAACAGTCGAACGGATATTTTGTGTCTGTTGGATATAAAGTTCCTTTGGGTAAGAGTACTACTTGTCATCAAAATGGATAAAAGGAGATGAATGTAGACGTATTTTTAGTTCTAGACACATCCGTTTTTATCCATTTTGATGACAAGCACTCCCTCCGTTCCACAATAGACATGCCTTCCATTTGTCAAAATATAGATGTATCTAGACATGTTTCAGTATATAGGTACACCCATGATAGAGCCAATCGGATGGTTGAGAACACTACAATTAGTAGCTACAGATGCGTGCGTGACTCCCAAATGCAGAGGCCGGGGGTCATCATCCTCCTTTTCGAGAAACAGACGCGTGTGTGAGAGGACAAGTGCGTGCGTGCACCTCTTCTCTTCCTGTATAACGTACTACTAAACTCAGAGTACAAGTTTTTGAGCTTGCATCTCGTCACATTCCAAATTACTCCATGCTATATTGAATTGCAAACCTGTTCACACCGATCACAACCTAAACGGTTTCCCACTTAGGAGCGTATTAGTACCATGCTAGTATATTGAATTCCAAACCTGTTCACACCGATCACAACCTAAACGGTTTCCCACTTAGGAGCGTATTAGTACTTGGTTATAAATAATAGTATGCCAAGATGACTGCACATTCCTCCTCAACTCCTCATCCACAAAAACAAACAAGTCATTCAGCATCCTTCCCTTGCGTCTGCCATGGCCAGCGTGAGTTCTGGGTCGAGAGATTGCTACCAGGGAGAGGCGAGCATGGAAGAGGAAGCACGAGAGATGTCCCGCCTCGCTGCGAGAGCAGCCGACATGTCCCGCCGCACGGAAGTAGCAGCACAGAGGTCCCGTCGTGCCGCTGAAGCAGCACGGAGGTCCCGCCGCGCCGTCGATGCACCAAACTGGTCCGGTCGCGCCGCGGAAGCAGCAGAGATGTCCCGCCGCGCCATGAATGCAACAGAGATGTCCTGCCGCGCCGCGGTGGCCTGGGAAAATTTCTCGCGGGCAGGCGACGACTGTTACAGGCGCATGCATGCGATCGTCCATAGCCAGATGGATCAGATCTCCGGCTTGGCGAGGTTGCAGGACAACGTGAAAGCCTCGTTTGAACAGGCTACCGGCGTCATCCGGCAACTAAGGGAGGGCAATGAGAGGCTCCGGGCCGAGCGCGACTTGCTGAGGGAGAAGATCGTCCGAAATGCAGACCAGCAGGAGGAGACCAGTGCCTTGTTGAAGAGGACCGGCGTCATCGTCAACAAACTTATGGACGAGAATGACATGCTCCGCAACAAGCGCCAAAGGATGGTGGAGGAATCCGTGGATGTTCTCAAGCAGCGTCTTGAGGACAAGAAAGAGCTCATCGCCGCTCGCCGCGGAGACTAGTTCTCGCGGCCTGCAGCAACGCATCAAGAAAGTAGAGATCAGCGAGCCAGATCCTTGTCTTCCTTCTTCTTTTGCCCTTATGTATTTCAGGCGTAGCTGCATGTGGCTTTTTTAATTATCTTTCTAATTATGTAAGACAATTAATCGTCCTTATCTTTCTGTGGAAGATCAATGTTGCGAGGCTGGAATGAAGAAAACTCTTGCCGTGGCGACCCTGGCGTTGCTGTTCTTCTAGTTGCTGCTAGGCTTCCTTCAGTTTCCTGGTTTCTTTTGATGTAATAATTGATTTAGGATGTCGATTGTGTCGCCGGTTGTGAAATGTTGGGTTCTAGCGCGGATGTTTGGCCTTTGTTGGCCTCTTGGGATGTTGCGATTTCAATCTGGTACTTCTCGTCCTTCGTGTTAGGCTGGAGTTGTGCTGAACTTCTTGTGAATTGTGGTGGTTTTCAGTAATGAAAATCGGAAGGGGCAAGCCCTTCTTTGATCCAAAAAAAATCGTCCTTATATATTCATCAGTCTCGCTATAAGTCGCAGTAGATGCTATATAGGTCCGTCGGATCTTACATCAAGATCCGTGCTGTCAGATTTTCTTTTTTCTCTCTTAAATCTCAGTCAAGTGAGACATATCCACGCCATTAAGGCGCCATTAATGGAGACCTTGGGAGAGAGGTGGACGGCATATGGAGGTCAAAGGGCTCTCCTCCCGATAAGCACGTGCAGGGGTCTGATCGCACGCCTCTCGTACCCAAATAGCTACCCTGCACGGCACCTCCTAGCTAATAAAAAATGGGGACGCGTGGCGGCACGTAAATGGTACTAGTAAGTATAACGCCCACGGTTTCAATATACTTGTGTTTCCGATTGTAACGTGACAACACTTGTTACAAAATGACTTTGTTGATTGTTAATGTGTGCGCCTTCGCAAATCGGACTGCAAATTTGCCACAGCATGTTGGTGCCATATCATGGCACCAAGCCAAGTTTCATTATTTTCATGCGTGTTTTGGATTTACAGGAATTAAAAAACTAAGTTTCTCAATGTTTCCAACCCAACCACGATGCCCAGAATTTTGCATTTCATTCCCATTTCTTGCATGGAACCTAGAAATTTACCCGAGGACACACATGTGATTTTTCAACCAACTTTGGTGCACTGGAACATGTGCTTGTATTTCAAATTTGAATTATGCACACAAAGGTGACACGTTCCCTCCCAGAACCACGAGCCTTCTTGAGAGAAGCTCTGATTTGCAGGAAGCTTATACCAAAATTTGTTCCTATTCGGCCAATTTTTTTACCACGGCATGGTACTACCATGACATGATACCATGCGAAGTTTCATGATTTTAAAACCAAGTTTCTCAATGTTCTTGACCGAGCCACGATGCCCAGATGTTTGAATCTTATTCTCATTTTTTGCATGGGAGTAGAAATTCACCTGAGGACACAAATGTGAGTTTCAACCAACTTTGGTGCACGGGAGCACGTGCTTGTAGTTCAAATTTTAATTATGCACATTAAATGACCAAAAACTCAATTAATGTGTAAATAAGGCCAAACAAAGCCGAAATAATTCCAAAATTTAACAGGGCAGTCATGTAGTTCTATGTTGCCTTTGTAAATAAACTCAAGGGGGACAACGTATATCGTTTCGCACTCAAAGGTGACATGTTCCCTCTCAGAACCACGAGCCTTCTTGAGAGAAGCTTCAGTTTGCAAGAAGCTTATACCAAAATCTGTTCCTATTCGGCCATTTTTTTACCACAACATGGTAGTACCATGACTTGACATCCATACCAAGTTTCATGATTTTCAGACATGTTTTGTATTTACAAGAATTTTAAAACCAAGTTTCTCAATGTTCTCGGCCGAGCCACGATGCCCAGATGTTTTAATTTATTCTCATTTCTTGCATGGGACCTAGAAATTCACCCGAGGACACACATGTGATTTTTCAACCAACTTTGGTGCACGAGAGCATGTGCTTGTAGTTCAAATTTGACTTATGCACATTAAATGACCAGAAACTCAATTAATGTATAAAAAACGACAAACGAACCCGGAATAATTCCAAAGTTTAACATGGCACTAATGTAGTTCTATGTTGCGTGTGTTAAGAAACTCAAGGGCGGGGGGGGGGGGGGGGGTGGCACGTTCCCTCTTAGAACCACGAGCTTCCAAATCGGCCCAATTTTTTACCACAAAATGTTAGTGCCATGACATGACACCATGCCAAGTTTCAATACATGAATTTAAAATCTAAGTTTCTTGATGTTCTCGGCAGAGTCATGATGCCCAGATGTTTGAATTTAATTCTCATTTCTTCCATGGGACCTAGAAATTCAACCAAGGACACACATGTGATTTTTCAACCCACTTTGGTGCACCGGAGCATGTGCATGCAATTCATATTTAGATTATGCACATTAAAAGTCCAGAAACTCAATTAATGTATAAAAAGGCCAAATGAACCCGAAACAATTTCAGAATTTAACAGGACACTCATATAGTTCTATGTTGCCTCTGTAAATAAAATCAGGGGGGAGGCAGCGTATATCGTTTCGCACACAAAGGTGACACGTTCCCTCTCGGAACCACGAGGCTTGTTGAGAGAATCTCCGGTTTTGCAAGAGGCTTATACCAAAACTTGTCCCAATTCAGCCAAAAATTATACGTATGAAAACAGGGTTTAGATTATCCCGAACATCTCGCTACCTAGACCAATAATGTACTATGATTTGAATTCAACATAAAATGGATACAGATATTTGAATTGGAGAGCGTATGGTACATGTAGTTCATAGTGAAATATGATTACTGCTATATGCATGTCTTTTTGTTATCAAGATAATATTTAAATTATTGTATAACTTGACAACAATCGTATTCAAATAAGGAAAATTGATTCAAATTTAGTCCATATGGTAGACGACAATATATATGTTCACATCACTACTAGGAAAAGGGCTATAGATGGGATGGACACTAATGGCGCACCAGAGAAGTAGTGCGCCACTACTATATACTAATGGCGCACCATTTGGTGATGCGCCATTAGTGTGGAAGACACTAATGGCGCACCAGACATAAGGTGCGCCACTAGTAATTTTTTTTCATTTTTCCATACATACTAATGGCGCATCCGAGCGAAGTGCGCCATTACTAGTTCTAACTAGTAATGGCGCACCAGCCACAGAGTGCGCCAGTACTTTATTCTTTTTTTATTCTTTTTTTGCAAAACTACTAATGGCGCACCGTGTCACAGTGCGCCATTACTAGTTTAAACTAGTAATGGCGCACTGTGACATGGTGCGCCATTAGTATATATATATATTTCTTTATTTTATTTTTTTGCAAAACTACTAATGGCGCACCACTTGCAGGTGCGCCATTAGTAACCAGGGTTACTAATGGCGCATTTGCATGTGGTGCGCCATTAGTAACCTGGGACCCAAACAAGATATTTTGGACAGCCACACCTACCCACTCACTTTCCCCACTTCATTCCCTCCACCTCCTTCTCCAAGCTTGTCGGCTGCCTCCTCCTCCTCACCTCATTTGCACCATAGATTCATCGAAATTACCTTTTTTGATAGGTAAGTAAGGGGAAAGCTATCTTCATGTTGTAGATCTACTTTTTTTCTCCCTAGCTCACTCCAACAACGTGCACATGCACTTTTTGTGGCCTAGCTAGATCTATGTATGTTTGTGGTGTTGCATACATGTTTGTGTTTGCAGGTACCGGTATTTGAAATGCGATAGTTGCCAATATTTTGCCGGAATGTTGATTCATTTCCGTTTCGGCGAGAATTTTGGCACTATGCATTCTTTTTGGTCCTATTTTTAGGGAAGGTCATGCCAAATTTTTTCTTGGTTCTAAAATATCGTTTTGCTCTACCCCGCAGGCGACCATGGTCCGCACGATGACCGAAGGCATCATGAATAGGTTTTTGAGCTCTGCGAAGGCCGAGATGCTTCAAAAGAACGAGACGGAGATAAGATGTCCGTGTCGAAGATGCAAGCTGAAGAGCCTTATTGCGGACCCGGATTCCGGGCAGGTGCGGGACCACCTGCTCTTGCGTGGTTTCATGGATGGCTATCAGTGGCAAGGTGATGAAGATGACTATGAAGTCGTCCATGGGGGCCGGGCAAGAAATGAGGAAGGGCAACAAGACAACCACCCGGCGAGGGTGGGCGAGAAGACGAAGAATCTCCAGGACATGATCACGACGGTGATGCTGTACATAGTCATCATGTAGAAGATGCCGTACATGATGATGAGGAAGATCAAGACGAAGGGCATGATCATGAAGATGAAGATGCCGGAGCAGACAACGATGGAGGTTGGGTGCAGGACCCTCATATTCAAGAGCGCTTCTCAAGAAGACGGATAACGCAAGAGCTGCCGCCCGAGAGAAAGCCAAGCTGGATCAACTGGAGATAGACGCAGTTACTCCATTGTATGAAGGATGCAGGCCCGAGGATACCCGCCTGAAAGTAACGCTCATGGCTCTGGAGATGAAGGTAAAACACAAAATGACCGACGCATGCTTCGACGAGAACATGTCATTCTAGTACGAACGTCTTCCCAAGGGGGACAAGTGCCCGACCAGTTTCGAGGAGGCGAAGAAAATCGTGTGTCCTCTGGATTTACTGCACGTGAAATACCATGTGTGCATGAACAATTGCATCATTTATCAGGACGAGCACACGGAGTCTACCATATGTCTGGTGTGCGGCGTCACTCGATACAAGAAGAGGAAGAAAGCTCCTCGAAAATCGGTGTGGTAATTTCCGATCACTCCTCGTCTGCAGCGGTATTTCGCGGACCCTAAGGTAGCAAAGCTCCTGCGTTGGCACACGGATAGGGAGGAGAAGAAGCGGAAGATGACGGAAATGATCCGGAGATAAATAAAAAAGACAAGATGCTAAGTCACCCTAAGGATGCGAGCCAGTGGCAAGCATTGAACTTTGAATACCCAGAATTTGGGAAGGATCTAAGGAACATCGTGTTGGGCACGAGCACTGATGGAGTCAATCCATTTGGCAGCCAGAGAAGCACACATAGCACCTGGCCTGTGTTTATGTGGATGTACAACTTTCCCCCTGGTTGTGCATGAAGAGGAAGTACATTCACATGAGTATGCTAATTGAAGGGCCGAAACAACCAGGGAACGACATCAATCTGTATCTGGGGCTGCTGAAAGAGGAGCTAGACACGCTATGGAAAACGCCAGCCAATACGTGGTACGCCGCAGAGAAAGAATATTTCCCTATGAGAGCCGCACTGCTCACGACGGTGCATGACTATCTCGGTTACGGATATCTCGCGGGGCAGGTAGTCCACTGATTTTCTGGATGCGTAAGGTGCATGGATGACACAATGTATCGCCAGCTAGATAGAGATCCCGGGTCTTCAAAAACCGTGTTCATGGGACATCGAAGGTGGCTTCGCGACGATGACCCGTGGAGGAAACACAAGGATCTGTTCGATGGTGAAACCGAACCCAGAAGACGCCCGCGTACGAGGAGCGGTGAGGAAATAGACGAGGTGTTGAAAAATTGGAAAGATTGCCCACTGCCGGGAAAGAAGCAAAAGGCGCCAGAGCCGGGAAAGAAGCAGAAGGCGCCAGAGCCGCTGCTAAAGGTATGAAAAACGAGGTCTATTTTCTGGGACTTGCCGTACTGGAAGATCCACCGTGTGCCTCACAGCCTTGATGCCATGCATATCACGAAGAACGTGTGCGAGAGTCTGCTTGGTACCCTGCTCAACATGCCAGAGAGGACCAAAGATGGGCTGAAAGCAAGGGCAGACTTGAAATCAATGGGCATCAGGCAGGAGCTTCACTCTAATGATGATGAAGATGATGATGATGATGATGGCGAAGCAGGACATAGAAAGTCGTCGCAAAGGCAAAAAGGCCAAGAAGACCGGAAATGACTACCCTCCCGCGTGCTTCACTCTAAGTCAGGAGGAGATCGAGCAGTTTTTCACCTGCCTCATAGGAGTAAAACTTCCTTACGGTTACGTGGGGAAGATAAGCAGATACCTAGACCCAGCGAAGCAGAAGTTCAGCGGGATGAAGTCTCACGACTGTCACGTGCTGATGACGCAGATACTTCCAGTTGCAATCCGTGGGATCATGGACGCGCACGTCCGTGAAACGCTATTTGGCCTATGCAACTTTTTCGACGTCATCTCTCAGAAGTCGATTGGCGTGAGGCAACTTAGAAGGCTACAGGAAGAGATCGTGGTGATACTATGCGAGCTTGAGATGTACTTCCCACCCGCATTCTTGGACGTTATGGTGCATCTGCTGGTCCATATCATGGAGGATATCATCCAACTCGGGTCGACGTTCCTGGACAGCATGATGCCGTTCGAAAGGATGAATGGTGTCATCAAAGGATACGTTCGCAACATGTCACGTCCAGAGGGAAGTATAGCCAGGGGCTTTCTGACCGAAGAGTGCATCTCCTACTGCACGAATTATCTAGGCATCAAGAACCCCGTTGGTCTGCCCGTCAACAGGCACCTCGGGAGGCTCGCTGGATGGGGTCACCGGAGGGTCGCGGCGAAATGCATGTCGACTTCGAGGGTCGACTCGCCGACTTTGAAAGAGCAAACCTAGTCGCGCTACAACACATAGACATGGTCGATCCTTGGGTGGTAGAGCACAAAACCTTTATTGAGAAGACGTACAATGACCGAGGCCAACAGAGGACGGACAGAGATATAATCAAAGAGCACAACTCATGTTTCACGCGTTGGTTCAAGCAGAAGCTTCTATCGTACCCTTTACATGAGGATTCTTCCGCGAAAGAACAACTCATATTTGCCTTGTCATAGGGCGCCGAGCACAACCTGATGACCTATGAGGCGTACGATATCAACGGCTACACATTCTACACCGAGAACAAGGACATGAAGAGCGATGGTTATCAGAACTCCGGGGTAACGATGGAATCCTACACCGGTAACGAGAAGGACAGATACTACGGAAGGATCGAGGAGATCTGGGAGCTGAGCTACGCTGGAGAGAAGGCCCCGATGTTTCATGTTAGATGGGCCAAGAGCGTCCTAATAGAAGACCGGTATTTCACCACCATGGTTATGCCCGAAGCCAAATCCAAGACCGCGGGCGCAAACGTCACCGCGAAAAATGAGCCATGGGTACTGGCTTCCCAAGTGGACCAATGCTTCTTCATTACCGACCCGTCAAAGCCCAGTCGTGTTGTCGTGAGGAGAGGCAAAAGGAAGATCATCGGAATGGATGGAGTAGCCAATGAGCAAGACTTCGACAAGTACGGCGACCCGAAGATCGAACATGACGACGACGATGAAGTAGCAGCACACACCACAAGAAGAAGCAGGACCACCCTACCTAAAGGACGTCCGTTCCACAGAAGAACTCCATTTGCGAAAAAGAAGGGCAAGAAGATTGTGAACAGATAGCTAGCTAAGATCGATTGTATTTAAATCGTAGTCTTCATTTCTCGATTGTATTTCATGGGCACTTTTTGATATCATGAATATTTTTAAATTTCATGGGCACTTTTTGAATTCATGAGGACACTCGATCTCGATCCTCCTCCATCTCGATCTCGATTCCCCCTCCATCTCGATCTCGATCCCCCTCCTTCTCGATCCCACCCGCACCCTCCCCCGCTACCTCCACCGCCGCCGATGACCCACCGCAACCGTCCCCCGTTCCACCACCGCCGACGAGCACCCGGCCCCCCGCACCCTCCCCCGCTCCACCGCCGCCAACGGGCACCCCCGCACCCTCCCCCGCTCCACCGCCGCCGCCGATGATATTTTCAAGTAACAAATTTGATGATATTTTAAAAAAATTATTACTGTTTTTATAAAAAATCATTACTGTTTCATATTCATATTCATTTTCTAAAAAATAATAATAAAAAAGTGTAGACTACAATTGTTGTTAAACAACAATTATCACTGTTCTTATAAAAAATTATTACTGTTTCATATTCATATTCATTTTTAAAAAAATAAAAAAAACATACTAATGGCGCACCGACGGGGGGTGCGCCATTGCTATCTAAAAAAAGATTTCTAATGGCGCACCGACAGGGGGTGCACCGTTGCTATTATAAAAAAAGATTTCTAATGGCGCACCGACGGGTGGTGCGCCATTAGTAAGCTTCTCCCCTAGCTATCCTCCCTCTCCCTCGCCAGATACCCTTCGACCCTCTCTCCCTCGCCACCAGATCCACCCGCAGGACTCCACCCCCGCCGCCCCCGCGCCCCCGCGGCCCCACCCCCACCGCCCCAACCCTCGCCGGACTCCACCCCCGCCGCCCCCGTGCCCCCACCCCCGCCGCCCCGACCCTCGCCGGACTCCGCCCCCGCTGCCCCCGCGCCCCCGCGCCCCCACCCCCGCCGCCTCGACCCTCACCGGACTCCTCCTCGCTGTCGGCGCTGAGCAGCGACGCAGCACCGTACGCCCCCCGACCCTCCTCCTCCCCTTGCCCCTCCTCCTCCTCCCCTTGCCCCCTGCCTGCGCAGATGACGACCCCTTCTCTGTCTCGCAGGGCAAGGTCTCCGGCGCCTCTACGACACCAACGCCTCCACCGTCTATGGCGTCTGCGCCTTCTTCCACCTCCGGCCACCGCGGCCTCACCGTCGAGTAGTCGTCAAATTCGTCTCCGTTGAACCATCCCCGACCACGCCGTCTACTCCTCTGCTACCGCTGTGAGATGCTCTTCAGTTTCCCCTCCTCCCCTTGGTCGTTTGCTTCCCGTAGCGCCGCCCCTGTGATTAATGCTTCATATGATGTTCAATTTTTGCATAAGTTGAAGAAACAATAGTTCTACTGACAAGCAAAAGAAAGGATTGGGCTCTGGTCCAAATGATGTTTAACATGAATTTAACTAAACAGGAATTTTATGTTGTTGCTGCTGAAGATGAGTAGTTGTAGGAAGATGATGCATAGTAGTTTTATGTTGTTGTAGTAGTTGTAGGATGTTATTGCAGTTGAAGTTGCAGGAGTAGATAATGGAGTACTGCCAATTACTATTAGTAAAGATGTTGAACACACAACTGTTGTTTACTCTAGTGATAGGAGTAGTAGTGGTGGCCATCTAGTTGGACTACTACTGCTAGGACTTGCTCCAGATTTTAGGATTTCTTTTCTTTTAGGATTTATTTTCTTCTAGGACTAGGTTTTCAGCACTACATTTTTATCTTATGTGTACATCTGTTTGTTTCCAATTGCTATATATGTATTGTTGTTACTAAAAATGATGAAGCTCCTGTCAATTGCTATACATATATATATGTGTATGATGATCCTCCTTTCCTGCAGTAGTATAGCACTTGCAGTAGTATGGCACTTGCAGTAGTGGTGCCTACGCAAGATACAGTTCAGATTTGATTAGTTCCGTAAATTTGTATGACCACAGATTTGTATAGTTTCAGAGATTTGTATGACCAAATATATAGTTCAGATTTGATTAGTTCCATAAATTTGTATGACCAAATACATATTTCAGATTTGTATAGTTTCAGAGATTTGTATGACCAAAGATACAGTTCAGATTTGAATTGTTTCAGAAATTTGTATGACCAGAGATACAGTTCAGATTTGAATTGTTTCAGAAATTGGTATGACCAAAGATGCTATTGTATATAAATGGGCTGCTGTAGAACTGTTCTTCATCTTTACAGTGTCGTTGTATAGAAATATGCTGAATTTTCTGCTCTGATTGTTGCTCAAAGAAATTTAGCAAAAAATGGGGTCCTGGGAGACGCCGCTGCTGCTTGAGGCCCTTGAGAGGCCCTTCGTGTCGTGATGCTTTTGCAGGTACCCCAAGAGGCCCTTGAGTTTGCTGGAATGTCGATTAACTTCTGTTCTGGCAAATTCGGGTACTCCATATGTCCTATTTTCAGCAAAGGTCATGCTGAAATTTTCCGTGAATTTTAGCATGACTTTGCTAAAAATCGGACATATGGGGTACTTGCTACTAATGCATGGGCCGGGGTATCTTAGTACTTAATTAAGTAGGATCAACTGCCCCTTTATTCTTGCTGCATTAAACCATAGGTGGCAATAGAGCCAAGTGATTAGGCCCAACTTAGAATTCTCCTCAGCATCGATAAACCCTAGATGATAAACACAACATAGGTGGCAATAGAGCCAAGTGATTAGTGCCAAGTGATTAGGCCCAACCTAGGGTGCCTCGGCATCAATAAACCCTAAATGATGAAAACTTAACTTAGCATTTAGGGTGCCTCGGCGTTGACAAACCCTAAATGATGAAACCTTGGCTTTTAGGGTGCCTCGGTGTCGATGAGAACCTAAATGATGTACGCTTAGGATTTTAGGGTGCCTCGGCGTCGACAAACCCTAAATGATGAAACCTTGGATTTTAGGATGCCTCGGTGTCGATGAGAACCTAAATGATGTACGCTTAGGATTTTAGGGTGCCTCGGCGTCGACAAACCCTAAATGATAAAAGCTTAGCTTTTAGGATGCCTCGGTGTCGGCAAGCCCTAAATGATGAGACCATGATCTTGTTCCTTGACAATAACCAACTTTTTGACCAAACTTTTTTCCTATTTAGAGCAAAACATGGCCCACAACGATGAGGCCGGCGGTTCGGGCGGCAAGCAATTCTGGGAGCTGTCCCAGGAGTTGGAGAAAGAACATCAGCGCTATGAGGATGCCGCGGAAGACACCGATCCTGACTACACAACACCTAGTGGCGTCGGGGATGACACCACTGATGGCACCGCCGAGGATGCCACCACTGATGATGGCGGCGCACACACAGATGGCAGCCAACCGAAGAGGCAACGGAAGGACCGGCGCCCGAACATGCTCGGCACCGTCAGGGAGGAATTTACTGAAGTGGAATCCGACGGTGCCCAAACAAGTAGTCAAGGGGTACTCGGTTCAGCTCGGGTGCATTCTCTGGAGCACCGTCTCGATCAACACCGAGAAACTAAGGCATAAGGACCACGGGAATTTGGGCACCCTCCTCTTCACGAAGCTGCACGAACGATACAAGTTCCCTGCTGAGTTTGCAAACACACGCCTCTCAGGGAATAAAGTGAACAGTACCTCCCTCACGAGGATGAGCACGACCCTGTCTACTTGGAGAAGAACGATGAAGGCAATGATTGACAAAGGTGGTAGTTATGACAAGATCAAGGCGAAATATCCTTTGATGAGCGAAGATGAGTACAAGGAGTTCAAGATCAAGTGCGAGAGTAGCGCAACCTCCGAATCAAGTCAGTGGGGGAAAGAAATGCGGAAGTTGAACTTAGGGGCCCACCAACTCGGTCCCGGCGGTTACAGAGTGGCGGAGCCTATATGGGACAAGGAGGACGCGAAGCGTGCCGAGCAAGGCCTATCGCCCCGCTTCGAGAAATACCGTGACAAGCAGACCAGGAACTTTCTCAGGGCCCGGTACAAGGAGGACCCGGTAACAAAGGAGCTTACCACGGATCCGAAGATCAGGGCGCTCGAGCTTGTTCTGGTAAGGAATACACCCCCGCGTAATTAGCTCCATATGGTTGCATTCTAATTAATCCCCAATATTTCTAAATGGTTCACGTTCCTTCCGCAGGACACTGAAAGCAGTAGCGCGGGGTTGTCTCAGAGCTCCCCTTTCGACACCCCTTTAAATAAGGCGTTGAACGTAATGAAAAACAAGGATAAGCTCAGTAAGCCGACGTCAGCTGGTCGTGTGGCCGGTAAAGGCTTGTCCACAAAATGTTCGTCATACTATACCGCTGGTGGGGAAAGGAGAAAAAGACCAGCTCGGAAAGCCAGTTGCGCGAGGTTGAAGCACTCAAGGCACAAGTGGCGCGGATTCCGAAGCTTGTCCAAGAGCAAGTGGAACAACAACTGGGAACGAAGCTCAACGCCATGGTGCCTATGTTGATTCATGGGCTGACGACGTGGATTGCGGGCGGCCAATAGGGGCCTCCCCCGATTCCCAGCTTCATGGCCAGCAACTCGCACAGCGCACAGGCGTCGCCATTGGTGTCTCGGGCGGCGCCATTGGTGTCTCCGGCGAAGGCGGTATTCGTGTTTCCGGCGCCGTCACGGGCATTGGAGCTTAATGCACCCGGGTGTACGCCGGCCGGCACCTCGCCAGCAAGTGGCCCCTCCGTCAGTTGCACGCCCGCCATTGGCGGTGCCTCGACATTAGCCGAGCTCGACGGCATCATGGTAACTAAACCTCTCGGCCGATGACTTCATCTCCTTGCCTTTGACTGGGCATCCCTGACGCCCTACATGTTTTCGCAGGGCGCCGCCGACGTTCCTTGCACTCTACTACACTTCGTGGGCGGCGAGTGGTCGATGTCGCCAAGGGAAGAATCATTCAACCGGGCAACCCCATGTTCCACGGTAATCCGATGCCACCCACAGTGTATAGGGTTGAAGTGGTTCGGGTGCTGCCAGGCTGCGACGAGCTGTTACCTCCGATTCGACCCGCTGGGGCCGACGAAGAAGATGAGATGACCCTCAGCGCCTGCGTAAACTGGCCCCTGCTTTGGCCAAAGAGCTAGAATCGTTTGGGGGCGGGGAACACCACCCCACATACAAGACCGCCAGTCGTGCCGGCGCCAAGCCATGGCAAGAACACCGCAACGCTACCGGACCTGCCGGACATCCCTATGCCGGACATCCCTATGGCACAGGATCCGGACATGCATATGGCACAGGATCCGGATGACAACGACAATGACGACGGTACATTTACCAACGTCGATAAGTACTTTGCCGAACATGGGTATGCTGACGAGTTCTGCGGGCCTCTTTCTCAAGAACCCAACCAAGACGACCGCGATCTAGCTGGTACGATGGAGAAATCCAATTGCAACAGGCATCGTCTGGCGTTCAGTTCTCAGGAGACGCCTCCAGCTCCCGCCTTCACCGAGCCTCAGATAGCTGAGGTGCGGAATATTATCAGCCCCAACACGCTCAAGAAGGCGGTCTGTGAGCAGAACTCGGTCCCATTACAGGAGATCAAGAAGAAGGGATGGAAACGAAAGACTAACAAGGGCGCCGGTGCGAGCCAGCCGGCACTGAGTTCGATCCGTGCTCAGGACGGGCCACCTTCACCTAAGGATATCTCGAGGAGGGTGCATGTGGCGGGTAGGGCGATGCAACCGACAAATATGCTCAATGCTGCAACCGGTGCTATGCGGAGTCTGCACGATAGTGTTCTTTCTTTGGAGAAGCGGCGTCTCAGAGAGAATGATGTGGCATACCCGGTTTTTGTGGCCAAGGTGCCAGAGGGCAAGGGCTTTGTGGATGACGACATCGTGGGTATGATCGTCCTGCGGTTTGATGACATCTTTGCTATGTTTAACCTTCATCTGCTGCACTACACCTTCGTTCGGCTGTTTTCGCTGAGTATGGAGATGCGGATCATTAGAGACAAGACCCCGGACATCGTGATAGTCGACCCCTTCTACATGTGTGCCAAGCACTTGAGCAGCGCTGGGGACCGCCAAGTCGCAAGTTCACACCTCGAAGGCGTCATTCTGGCAAACCCAGATAAGGATAACTTCCTTGTGGCTTACTTTCCCGAGTAAGTCATCCCTTAACCGCCCCGTGACATATGATTTCTTAGATTTCGATCGTTCTTTTTTTTCTAACATTCCGTGTTCTGTGCAGTGACACACATTGCACACTCATCCTCTTAAGCCCAAAATATTCCATGGCCATGTATTTCGACCCGAACCGTAACTCCAAGATAGACTACACAAATGACAAGAAAGTTCTTGATGATGTTCTCCCCGGCTACGCCAAATCTGGAGGCACCTTCACCAGGGCAGTTCGTAAGTACAGCAAGCACATGTTCTCACACAATAAGAAGTTCTGCTACGTCAAGCAGCCGCCTGGCAGTCAGAAGGATGCCTACTATGCCCTCCATCACATGCGGGCGATCGTAAGGGACCATCATCACCTTCTGCTACCAGATAATCTCAAAGATTGGGCCGCGAGCTTGTCAGCAATCCAGGACGCGAACCTCAGACAAGAATTCTTTCGCATCCAGTCAGAGTTTGCGGACATCATCCATCAAGATGTCCTTCATACCTCGGGGCAGTTCTTCCTTAGATTCAACCGTCCAACAGTGAGATAGACGGAATGCTATAAATGCAGGGTGACAATGACCGCGATTTCATGACCATCACGACAGACAACGGCTTCATCCACGCTCCTGTCCGATGATGCGAGTCGAAAGTAGTGATGTGTAGTTCTGAAACATTGATTGGCTCATGTTGTAATTAAATTTTAATGAATTCGTATGTCTCTTTGGTTTGGACAGTCGTTCAACTTAGATGTAATCGATGCTATTTATTAGTAGGACCATGAATCGTGCTATTAATGTCTTGCTTTTCTCTTCTGATCCTTTTGTTGCATACTTACATATTGCTTATGTATTGTCTGTTGTTTGGCTTGTGCATAGTGATGCCGTCGTATGTCGTGTACAAGGGTAAGGTTCCCAGAGTCTACGACAACTGGGAGGAGTGTCGGAGATAGGTTCACCATTTCAGCGGTAACAGTTACAAAGGGTACACCACTAGGGCGGAGGCCGAATCTAGATACGCCCGCTATCTAGCGGGAGAGAGGAGGGAGCGTTGGAGGAACCGGATGAAGACCAGTTCGATCGTGATGATGCTCATCATGATGACCGCAGCTCTCTTCTATGTGATGGTAGTTTAGATGATCGATATCGACTTGTAATGTGAAGACAAACTCGATACTCGTGGTCTTGAGACTTGTAATGTTTTATCTTTGTTCGGTCTTTTGAATTCGAAGACTAATCTTCTATTGTATTCGATGAATCTGCTGTTGCTGTGTGCTGCTATCTATATTCTGTCCAATAATATATTTTGTAACCTGTGCAAAAATCAGAAAAGTAAAAAAATAAGACCTAATATTCATACTAATGGCACATCACCTCAAGGTGCGCCATTAGTATGCCAAAGGATACTAATGGCGCATCACTACAGAGTGCGCCATTAGTGTGACAAAGCACATGGTTACGTATGCCCCCCTGGGAGGCATACCAATGGCGCATTTTGTTCCATACTAATGGCGCACTGCATGGTGCGCCATTAGTATACCAGATACTAATGGCGCACCAGTGGTGCGCCATTAGTAAAAAAATACTCGTGGCGTGATACTAATGGCGCACCAGCAGTGCGCCATTAGTAGGCAAAACTGGTGTGCCATTAGTAGCCCTTTTCCTAGTAGTGCATGGTGGAGTAAAATGTTCATATATGATGGAAGATCAAAATGTATGACTACATCAATTATAAACCACAAGGTCACCTAATGATATATTCGAATTCAAAATAACGTGGATTCAAAAATTGAAATTCGAGATCATGGCATCTGTAATCATATAAAAAGGGACATTACTCTTTCTTTGGTGGGAATTGATTTGTTTTTTGTTGTTGTTGAGGGAAGTGTGAATCGATTTGGTACTGTGCAGGGTAATCATGTTCTCCCGATTTTTTTACATTTTTCTTGTAGTTTTTTCAATGGCATCTATAGCAATATAGTAAAAGGGGACACTCCCTTGTGTCTTGTATGAGTTTTTTTACACATTAAGTTTGTTCTGCCGAACAAGGAATCCGCACCTTGTTATCCCGAAATTTTCAAGCTCGAGTATATTTTGTCTCACCTGCTTTGAAACTCCTGCTTCTTCAACCCACGCCACGCCTTGTTATCCCAAAATTTGGACGCGCGCGAGAACTCCCTCCTCATCCGAAATTGCTCCCGCAGCCCAGACACGCGAAATCCCCCGTCTACCCCTCAACCGGAAATGGAGCTCCACGTTGCGTGTCAAAACCGGTGGGGTATGCTGGTAACTTACCCTACATTTCGGACAAGCGCGTCCCTAAGCTTGGCTCCCCCTCCCCCCATTCGTACACCGAGGCTGCCAAAACCCGCGAAACCCCATTGTCGGTGTCAAAACCGGCGGATCTCGGGTAGGGGGTCCCGAACTGTGCGTCTAGGCGGATGGTAACAGGGGACGAGGGACACGATGTTTTACCCAGGTTCGGGCCCTCTCGATGGAGGTAAAACCCTACGTCCTTCTTGATTAATATTGATGATATGGGTAGTACAAGAGTAGATCTACCACGAGATCAAGGAGGCTAAACCCTAAAAGCTAGCCTATGGTATGAATGTTGTAATGGAGGTTATGTCCTACGGACTAAAGCCCTCCGGTTTATATAGACACCGGAGAAGGCTAGGGTTACACAGAGTCGGTTACAATGGTAGGAGATCTACATATCCGTATTGCCAAGCTTGCCTTCCACGCCAAGGAAAGTCCCATCCAGACACGGGACGGAGTCTTCAATCTTGTATCTTCGTAGTCTCGGAGTCCGGCGGACGATGATAGTCCGGCTGTCCGGACACCCCCTAGTCCAAGACTCCCTCAGTAGCCCCCGAACCAGGCTTCAATGACGATAAGTCCGGCGCGTATGTAGTCTTCGGCGTTGCAAGGCGGGTTCTCCTTCAAGTTCCATGTACCTGCCGAACAGTGTCCGGCTTCCTCATTAATGTTGCGCTTCTTGGCTTCTACACCCAATAATGACCTTCCACGCGTCGCACGAATGCGAAAAGCCGGGGTATCTTTAATGTTTTACCCCCTAACTGCACAAATAATCCGCCTATAAGAGAGGCAAGAATCCAGATCCAAATCACACCACCTTCCTTCCGCGAGTCCTCATCGGAGCGCGTCTGACCAAAAATCCATTCTATCATGGACCGTCGACGCGGCTCCTCTTCTCGCGCTCCCAGCCCTCTGCCAGGAGATTGGAGGAGATGTTCCGTTCCGCACAACGAGCTGGTGGCGCTTCAAGCAAAGGGATATCTCCCTTCAGCCTTCATGGTGCCGGTTAGAGCCGGGTTGGCCACCTACCAAGGTGGGAAACAAGCGGAGGCTACCCCAAGTCCCAACAAAGGGGAGCGGGTATGCTTCGTCCCCTATCTGGTAAGGGGACTCGGATATCCTATACATCCGTTCCTCCGCGGGCTCCTGGATTTCTACGGACTCCAGCTCCACCACCTTACGCCCGCCTCTATCCTGCATATTGCGGGTTACGTAGCTCTTTGTGAGCTATTTCTGGGTATCGAACCCCATTTTGCACTGTGGAGGAGGCTATTCTGCCTCGTACCCCGTTCTCACGAGGGGTCCATATACCAAGTGGGCGGCGCCGAGGTATGGCGCATCGCCGGGACCGGATATCTATCCAGAACCCCCAAGAAGGCGTCCGAAGATTGGCCTTCGGAATGGTTTTACATAGAAGACGCTCCGCTGCTGGACCCTGTTCGGATCGGCCTCCCGGAGTTCAGTTCTACTCCCCTGAAGAAACGCCTTAGCTGGCGCCCGCGGAGCCCCAAACTGGAGGAAGACAAGAGCGTCCATTATCTGATGGGCCAAATAAGGTTATTGGCCCACTCCGGGTTGACCATGATTGGAGTCATGGCAACATGTATTACGCGGGGGGTGCAGCCACTGCAATACAGGGGCCACCCCATGTGGGATTTCAATGGGGAAGACGACGCCACCCGCCATGGTCGCAAAGGACCGGATTCGGCTGAGGATCTGGTGACGATCCTGTCCGGCCTATACAAGGGGGAGAAGGAGGACTTTCTCCAGACGAACCCTCTGAATGGGTTCTCCATGAACAATCCCCGACGCTGGGTAAGCGAACACTTTGAGGGTCCGCCCCGCGCTTTCGAAGTTTAAGCTTTCTCATATTGTGTCTTCGGCGCAGGAACTACGCTGGACTGTGGAGGACATGATAAGTCTAGCCCCGCAACCCGAGGATCCGGAGAGGTCCCGGGATCCGGCCTCCGAAGAGGATCCGGACATAAAGGTGGAGCTAATCGACGGGGTGTTCCACCAGCTCAGCATGGACAATGCTTTAGTCGCCATTACGGCTGACTACCCCGGATTGCGTCCGGCTCCCCAGGTGATTGTGACCGAAGCCCCGACACCATTGTTTCTTCCTTGCCCATTTCTGACCTTCGGATACGATGGTGTTTTGCAGGAAGTGCCTTCAAGGCGGGAAGCCGAGCCCGCGGCGGCTGACCAAAAAAGGCCAGTCCGGACCGGTAGGCGGAAGAGGAGTGCGGCACGGACAGAAACGTCGCCGCTGAGGTATAGCTCGCATTTAATTATTTGGAGCAACGTTCCTAGGAAGCGTTTAAGTGCTCATGATCTTTGTAGGGGAAAAAGCACCCGCCGAACTGCGGGCGTGGCGGTTGCCAATCCAACCTCTACCAGCCAGGCTCCAGCGCCCGGTCTGGAGGGGGAGGCGAGCGCAAGGCGCGGGTCGGATAATCCTCCAACGGAGGATGCCGACAGACTGTCCGCCACCAAATCTGAGGTGGAGAGCGCCATGAACCACAGGCGCCGCCGGACAGTGTTTCGTGACACGTGCTTCTCCCCTGAGGCGTTGAATGCCTTTAACGCGGGGGACGCGCACCTCCGTGCTTCTCAAGATGGTTTTACCAGAGCCACGGAGCAATATGTAAAAGACATACGGGTAAGAGAATTTAATAGTTATATATGCCAGTAGCCCCCGAGACTTAAAGTAGTTATGTTAACAGATTTAAGGATCATTTGAAATGCAGGGTCTTACTGAGAAGAATACCCAATTGTCTCAGGAGCTGCAAGAGTGCAAGACCCAACTTGAGGTCGCACTTGCTGCCGCAGGAGGAAACACAGAGACCCCTCCTGGTAACACATTTTTATTCATAAATATAGGCGCTGTGCGGCATGCGCGCAAGTCTGATAATGACATTGCAGGTGCCGCCGGACAAGATCCGGACAAGCAGGAATTACTGCGCCAGCTGAAGGCCAGCGAGAGGGTGCTGAATAGGGTTCAGCAAGAGAGGAACAAGCTCCAGGATGCCCATGCCAAGCTCGGGGAAGAGCTGAAAGGTGTTCGGGCCGAGCTGTCCAGCTCCGTTAAGGAGAATCAACGGCTTCGTCGCGGCATCTATAGTAAGTGCTTAAGCGAACTCCTTTGAAAAGAAGAGTTCAGCGAGGAAGTCAATTGACAAAGTGTGTCTGTAGGTATTCTCACAGGTCGCCCTGCAGAGGAGATGCCCGTATCGACGGGTGATCAACTTCCCGAGCTGTTGCAGCTGCTCGAACGAGTTCGGCAGGCTATGAGTGGCGCCGTTCAGGCTTTATGGCCAGCCCTTTCCCTGCCCGAAGGCCTTGGGGAGCTTGCGGAGAAGCTTCAGGGAGTGCGGCGGCGCTTCCGTTTGTGGAAGATTTCGGCCGGCCGCCAAGGTGCCAGCGAGGCTTGGGCCATGGTGAAGACGCGGTACAAGAAGGCGGATCCCAACCATATGGCCGAGGTCGGACCTTTGGGGCCCGATGGGAAGGAGATCCCTGTGAGTTTAGTATACGACCAAGTAGAGTTGGCCGCTAAATTTTCCCAACGGGACTGTAAATTAGACAGCCTGTTAGACGGGATTGAGGAAGAATACAGTCAGTAATTTTGACAATGTATTTTTTTAAAATGACATGTGAAATGCCTTCTAGCCGGATTGTAGATCGTTTGTCTTTGCCGACCATTTCGCTTCAACCTCGGGACCCTAGGGTTCGGAGTGTGTCCGAATACCTTCTCGGTTAAGAAACAACCGTGGTATGCATGGAGACCAGGCGTAGGGGTCATTAGTGCTTTATCAGACAAGTGCCCAACTAGTTATGTTATATTACATGGTTAGTAAGAAACATCTTCCAGGGAGAATAGTTCCGTTAAGGGTTCCTTTCCCCTGGGAGGCATGCCCTAAGGTGCATGTCCGAACTGCGAAAAAAGCAGAAAAACATCTGGGGGCAGATAAATAGATAGGGTAAAATAAGAAAGTCATCTTTCACATCACCGACCGAATATTCCCTTAAGAACGCTAGCTTTCGGCTTCACCCAGTCTGAGGTACACATCCGGCTGACCCGGCAGTAACAATCGCAGAGGTTCTCCCTTTACCTCCTAGCCGAACAATCGGGAACGTAGGGGTAAGCACAGGAGCCAGGCAACCCAGCTTGGCCAAAACTTAAGTCATATCGATGCATATAATGGTGAGTAAAAGGTACATGTGGAAGCTTAACACATGTGTTGGGCATGAATCCCTTATAATTGTGCTTCTGGAAAAGAAGCCCCTAGGTATAATGAGTGCGAATGGCACATCAAGTGTATGCAAACAATGCACAAGTAGGCCCTTTAGGGCTTTGTGGTAAAAGGGTGAAGAGAAGAAAGAGAAACAAAAGACAGCCGAAGTGTAAAAAATTTGAATGAGGGAAGGGGACGAACTCTTTGTCCAGCGCTAGGCATAGAATCTTTGGAGGCGGGCTGCGTTCCATGGGTTCGGCTCGAGTCGGTTCTCCGACGCATTTCGTAGACGATACGCTTTGCCGGTCAGGACTTGATCGATAATGAAGGGGCCCTCCCATTTGGGCTTGAGCTTGTCCTTTTTCTTGTCCGGCAGGCGTAGAACTAGTTCGCCAACGTTGTAAGTCTTGGCCCGTACTTCTCTGCTTTGATATCTTCGAGCCTGCTGCTGATAGAATGCGGAACGAGCCTTGGCGACGTCGCGTTCTTCCTCCAATGTGTCCAAGCTGTCCTGCCGATCCAGCTCGGCCTCTCTTTCTTCGTACATGCGCACTCAAGGTGAGTCATGAATAATGTCGCAGGGCAGAACTGCCACTGCGCCGTATACCATAAAAAATGGTGTGAATCCGGTAGTACGGTTGGGCGTTGTCCGTAGCCCCCAGAGCACGGAGTCGAGCTCCTCTACCCAGTGCGTGTCAGATTTAGTAAGTGACCGCACTAGTCTGGGTTTAATGCTGCTCATTATTAGACCATTTGCTCATTCCACTTGACCGTTGGTTTGAGGATGATAGACTGAAGCGTAGTCGAGCTTAATGCCCATGTTTTTGCACCATGATTTAACCTTGTCGGCCATAAAATTTGTGCCGTTATCGGTGATGATGCTGTGGGGGACACCAAAATGGTGTACTACCCCGGAGATAAAGTCTATCACAGGTCCGGACTCTGCCGTTTTGACTGGTTTGGCCTCTATCCATTTGGTGAATTTGTCCACCATGACCAATAGGTACCTTTGCTTGTGGGTTCCCCCTTTGAGGGGTCCAACCATATCAAGCCCCCAGACCGCGAACGGCCAGGTAATGGGTATAGTTTTGAGGGCGGTGGGTGGCATATGGGTCTGATTAGCAAAGAGCTGACAACCAACGCATCTTTGGACTAAGTCCTGAGCATCTGCCCGGGCCATCGGCCAATAAAACCCTATACGGAATGCCTTTCCTACAAGAGCCCGTGCTGCCGCGTGGTGTCCGCCTAGTCCGGCATGAATTTCAGCCAGGAGGTTTCGCCCTTCATCTTCGGAGATACACCTTTGAAGGACTCCGGTTGTGCTTTTCTTATAAAGTTCTCCCTCGTGGACCTTGTAGGCTTTAGATCGCCGGATTATGCAGCGAGCCTCATTTTGGTCTTCGGGAAGTTCCTGCCTCAGCAAGTAGGCTAGGAATGGTTCTGTCCACGGGGCGATTACTGCCATTATGTCGTGGGCTGAAGGTGTTATGTCATCGGCTGAATCGCTGGTTGGCGCGGTTTTTTCCGGTTTGTCATCTCCGGACTCCTCTTACCATAGTACGGATGGCTTGAAGAGCCGTTCCAGGAAGATGTTTGGAGGGACAGCGTCACGTTTCGCACCGATACGTGCCAGTACGTTGGCTGCTTGGTTATTATCTCGGGCTACGCGATGGAATTCAAGTCCTTCAAACCGAGCTGACATTTTTAGGACAGCATTGCGATATGCTGCCATTTTCGGATCCTTGGTGTCAAAATCTCCATTTATTTGGGATATTGCAAGGTTTGAGTCCCCGCGCACCTCTAGGCGTTGAATGCCCATGGAGATTGCCATCCGGAGACCGTGTAACAGGGCCTCGTATTCGGCTGTGTTGTTGGAGTCCGTGTACATTATTTGAAGTACATACTGGACTGTGTCCCCGGTTGGGGACGTCAATACGACGCCAGCCCCCAGTCCGGCCAACATTTTAGAGCCGTCGAAGTGCATAATCCAATTGGAGTATGCGCCGTACTCTTTAGGGAGTTCGACTTCGGTCCATTCAGCGACAAAGTCAGCCAAGACTTGTGACTTTATAGCTCACCGAGGTTTGTAAGTTATATCGAATGGTAAGAGCTCAATGGCCCATTTTGCAATCCTGCCCATTGTGTCGCGGTTGTTTATAATGTTATTGAGTGGTACTTCGGAGGCCACTGTTAGTGAACACTCTTGAAAGTAGTGTCGAAGCTTCCGGGATGCCATGAACACCGCATACGCTATCTTCTGATAGTGCGGGTAACGGGACTTGCAGGGGGTTAACACAGTGGATATGTAATACACTGGTTTTTGAAGAGGGAATTTATGCCCTTCTGTCTCTCGTTCGACGACGAGTACTGCGCTTACAACTTGATGTGTTGCTGCGATGTATAACAACATTGGTTCGCCCAGGTTGGGCGCTGCCAGGACCGGATTTGTTGCCAATATGGCTTTTATTTCTTCGAGTCCGGCGGTGGCAGCATCCGTCCACTCGAAGTGTTCGGTGCGCCTAAGGAGGCGATAGAGGGGCAATGCCTTTTCTCCTAGACGGGAGATAAAGCGGCTTAGAGCCGCCATGCATCCAGTCAATTTTTGTATTTGCTTGAGGTCTTTTGGGATATCTAGCTGTGACAGAGCTTGGATTTTGGCTGGGTTTGCTTCAATTCCTCTACCGGATACAATAAAGCCCAGTAGCTTTCCGGCTGGTACACCGAAAACGCATTTTTCTGGATTCAGCTTGATGTCATATGCTCTGAGGTTGTCAAATGTGAGCCTCAAGTCGTCTACTAGAGTTTCGACATGTTTGGTTTTGACGACTACGTCGTCTACGTATGCCTCTACTGTTTTGCCGATCTGGGTGGCGAGACATGTTTGAATCATGCACTGATATGTTGCGCCGGCGTTTTGAAGTCCGAAGGGCATCATGTTGAAGCAGAATGGTCTGTATGGAGTGATGAATGCCGTTGCGGCTTGGTCTGCTTCCGCCATCTTAATTTGGTGGTATCCGGAGTATGCGTCAAGGAAACACAATGAATCGTGTCCTGCAGTAGCATCGATTATCTGGTCAATGCGGGGGAGGGGGAAGGGATCCTTTGGGCAAGCCTTATTGAGGTCTTTAAAATCGACGCATAGGCGCCAGGATTTATCCTTCTTTGGTACCATTACCAGGTTTGCTAGCCAGTCCGGATGTTTGATATCTCTGATGAATCTGGCCTCCAATAGTTTGGCTAGCTCTTCTCCCATTGCCTGTCTTTTGGGTTCGAAAAATCGTCGAAGAGCCTGTTTGACTGGCTTGAATCCTTTTAGGATGTTTAGGCTGTGTTTTGCTAATCTGCGTGGGATTCCGGGCATATCCGATGGGTGCCAGGCGAAGATGTCCCAATTTTCTCGAAGGAATTCTCGCAGTGCGGCATCTACATCAGGGTTCAATTGTGCCTCGATGGAGGCCGTCTTTGTTGGATCCGATGGATGGACCTGGAATTTTACTATTTCATCTGCTGGTTTAAAGGAGGTGGACTTGGATCTCTTATCGAGTATCACATCGTCCCTATTCACCGTAGAGCGCAGCGGGGTGAGTTCTTCTGCCGCTAGGGCTTCGGATAGCGCCTCCAGGGCTAACGCGACTGTCTTGTTCTCGGCGCGTAATGCTATGTCTGGATCACTAACGAGAGTGATTATTCCACCGGGCCCAGGCATTTTGAGCTTCATGTACCCGTAATGGGGTATGGCTTGAAAAATTGTGAATGCCTCCCGTCCTAGTATATCGTGATATCCGCTGTTGAACGGGGCCACTTGGAACGTGACTTCTTCGGATCTGTAATTGTCCGGTGAGCCAAACACCACATCGAGTGTGATTTTTCCGGTGCAGCGTGCTTCCCGGCTGGGTATTATTCCTTTGAAGGTTGTGCTGCTTCGCTCAATACGGCTCCAATCTATTTCCATCTTTTGAAGAGTTTCCTCGTAGATGAGGTTTAATCCGCTGCCGCCATCCATGAGGACCTTTGTAAGTCGAAAGCCGTCCACTATAGGAATAAGCACCAGTGCGGCTGGTGCTCGGGCTGTTTGGAATTTAGGTTCGTCGCTGGCGTTGAAGGTAATAGCTGTGTCGCTCCATGGATTTGTTGTTGCTACTTGGTAGACTTTGGCGAGGCCGTGGATTGTTCATTTCCGCATATTATTTGATGCGAAGGTCTCGAAGACTGTTGGTACCATACCGGTATTGTTGGAGTGGTTTTCCGGGGCTAGAAGCTCCTCGCCACTTTTGGCCACCTGCCGTAATATCCAACATGCTCGGAGGCTATGCGTTGGGACGGCGCCCTCTGTACTGTGAAGTTTACAGGGTCCGCTGAGCCATCCCTCCAGTACGGTTCTGTGCCCTCTATGGGGGTTTTTGCTTTTTGGTTTTTGTATCTGGTGCCTGAGTGTAATGCACCCTTTTGTTGCGGACTGGGGTTGGGGCCGGATTGTCCCAAAAATTATTTTCGGTTTTCCGGAAAATCTTCATCGCACAGTACTTTCGTACTATGGATGCCAGGTCGGCAAAGCGTGTAATTTTACGACGGCCGACGGCGTTCAAGATTCCCTGATCCGTGCAATTATTGCAAAAAATTGAGATTGCGTTATCCTCTCGGCAGTCCTTTATTCTGTCCATGACCAGGAGGAATCTGGCCCAGTAGTGATGTACTGTTTCAGCGGGCTCTTGCCGGATTAGAGATAGATCGCATATGTCTGGGCGGGTGGGTGGAATTAAGTCCGGAACCCTACCCGTCTCAAGGTTTAAAGGCCGGGAAGTTTCCAAATTCGGAAGTTTGGATTGCTGGACGTGGTCCAGTAAGTCCGGAACGATGCATGATTTTGAGTTCAGTGCTCGATCGAAGTCCGTCCCTCCGCGGAAATCCGGCATGAAGGGTTCGGGGACCCGGACGTGACTAGTTTTCAATATAGGAAAAGAGTCGCCGCATGGTTCCTCTACCACTACGACGTGGTGGGTGACCTGGGGAGAGTTAATCTCTCTCAGATCGGTTTTAAGCCCGATCTGATTGTAGTCCGTAGCGACTCCCAGGGCGGCGATGCGATCCAAGAGCTCGTTGACAGACGAGAGCTCTATTGGATCCAGCTGCTCGGCGGATTCCGAGCTGACGCGAAGATTGCTTTTGACGACTTGAGAAGTCATTGTCGAAGCAGTGGCCGGACAGGCGGTCATAAGAAAATCACCTAGCTGGATAGTTTGGCCGGAGGCCAAGGCCCCTTTGGCGAAAACACCATCCTTGAAGACGGGTGGAGGCATCCTTCCTATCGGTGACGACATAGAGGAACTCTCAATGAAAGCACCAATGTCGATGTCAAAACCGGCAGATCTCGGGTAGGGGGTCCCGAATTGTGCGTCTAGGCGGATGGTAACAGGGGACGAGGGACATGATGTTTTACCCAGGTTCGGGCCCTCTCGATGGAGGTAAAACCCTACGTCCTGCTTGATTAATATTGATGATATGGGTAGTACAAGAGTAGATCTACCACGAGATCAAGGAGGCTAAACCCTAAAAGCTAGCCTATGGTATGAATGTTGTAATGGAGGTTATGTCCTACGGACTAAAGCCGTCCGGTTTATATAGACACCGGAGAAGGCTAGGGTTACACAGAGTCGGTTACAATGGTAGGAGATCTACATATCCGTATTGCCAAGCTTGCCTTCCACGCCAAGGAAAGTCCCATCCGGACACGGGACGGAGTCTTCAATCTTGTATCTTCGTAGTCTTGGAGTCCGACGGACGATGTTAGTCCGGTTGTCCGGACACCCCCTAGTCCAGGACTCCCTCACCCATGCTCCTCCATCAGCCTCCCGACCGCCGCCCAGCTGCAGACTCTTCCCCGACTACGTCGTCCACCACAAAAGCTCGCCGTCCCTCATCCACCGCACCGGATGAGGATCCGTTGTCGATCTCGTCGTCCCGCCGGATCAGCCGCCCCGCCCTCCACCTCCAAGGAGTTGCCCCGATGTTCGCCTCGTCTATCGCGCCACCTCAATCCCCACAGCGCCGTCTTGACCTGCCCCACCGGAACCGCATCACCCTCAGCAATTCCTCCGATGAAGCCGAGGCCAACTCGGCGCCACCAAGGAGGTTCTGCACTCACCGTTGCATTTTATCTTTTATTCGATCTCATGGGGCTGCCGGTGCTCGATACCGAGCATACATGGCGTCTCCATCGACGGCGCCGTTGCCGGCCACATCATCCATGGCGTCTCTCCCCCATATCGTTGCTTCCTTGGCGGCGACTTCCACAACGGCACTAGCTGCAGCTGCTCCGGCTCTCGCTCGTGCTGCGGCTCTATTCTTCCTGTCGGTCGCGCTGCTGCACTGCTCCTACTTTCGTTCATACTACTGCTCTGCTCTTGCTCTCGCTTGCGCTGCTGCTGCTGCACGTCCTCCGGCAGCTACAGGAGTTGCTGCTTTAGCACTCGCTTGCGGTGCTACTGCACGACTTGCTCTCTGCTAGTGCATTCCCTGCTCGAGCGTCTGCTGATTTAGATCACTGCTTCTCTGCTACTAGTGCTCGAACGCCCTAAACATCTATTGCAATGCTCTATTACTAGTTCAATCAGTTTCAACAGTGAAATTCAGTTTCGACTGTGAAGTTCATTTTCTTCAGTTAAGTTCAGAGTGAATAGTACTTACAACATCTGTCGGAGCGGCCATGGCGCGGCTGATGTGTTTTACATCTAGCACTTTTTGGTGATGTATTTTACATCATCTATTGCAGATGATATTAGGGTCCCACTTCAGATTAAAGTTGTCTGTCTTGTCATGCTTCAGCCTCGTCGCCGTACACCTTAGCGGAGCTGCTCCAACGATGGAACCGTCCATCACAGCGGAGCAGTACCCTCGGCGCCGTTTCCAGAGGCCTCGGATCTTCTTCCCCGCCTCCGACAGTCACACCAGCATCATCACCATCCTCCACGTCCAACCCAATGATGCTGAGGTCCACAAGGCTATGCCAAAGAGGTTGTACAGTCGTCGCATCACTTTGTTTCTCCATTCCTCTGTTCTTCCAATTCATGTGAGCCAAACACCCAGGTTGACTGAAATCCTATGTTTCCAAATGCTCTATTTTGCACGTGCATTCCTATCCTATTCCTGTGTTTTTCCTATCCCTGCGTTTATAGAATCCTCCTATTCTAAGGAGCCCTTACAGATTTACTTCATTTTCAGATTGGCGTCAAAGAAAACTCTGTGTGTTATGTCCTGCTCCTGCCGTGCCGTCATCCACCCCACGTGAGGTGCACCATCGACAGAAGCGTTCACTGCAGCAAAGATCCCCCCTGCAGACTTTCTTTCACCGCCTCAGATCATCTTCCCTGTTGCCGGCAGCCATGCCAACTGCATTACCATCATCGACTGAGAAGATGAACCTGAGGACTAGACAGTTCCGGAAGAGAGGTCGCAGTCTTTCGTGTTTTCTTACGTTATACATCGGTTATTATTACCTGCTACTTTATCGTTCGATCTTGAGTTTTGAATTTCCCATGGGTCTCATATCGAGCCAGCAACGAATAGTATCTATCTACTATCTGGTTCATCTGGGGTCTTCTATGTGGTTCATGTTGGGTGGGCAACAAACAATAGATGATCCATTGTCTATCTTTTTAAACTGAAGCTATAATCTACCTGCTATCATTAGTTTTGGATCCATCCACTCGTTTGCTACCATCAGTCTTGATTTTTGCATGCACCCCTTAGGCCTTACAAAATCTAACTATTTTTTTGTTATGCATGTCAGATATTGTAAACAATCGTACTGAACATGTAGAGAAAAGGAAAAGACCGTTGCGTGCGAATATAATGTCATGCAAGCGCTGCCCCATGGTGGGCGAAGTGCCCCCCCTCTCCTGCATTTCCAGATTGTATTCTAGAGGAAGATAACTGTTCAGATCGAGATTCAGAAGGAGCCGACCATGCCTGTTTACCACCTGAGGTGTTTGCTCTAACCTGGCATGCTGATGTTGGTCATATCATGCATATGGCGCCTTGCATTGCTTACATTGTACATCTTATATGTCATTAGCTTAGTTTAGATTTGCTTCGTGTGAATGCAACCTGTTTGGTTTCTATATCATACTCCCACCATTCCTAAATATTTCTCTTTTTAGAGATTTCAACAAGTGACTACATACGGAACAAAATGAGTGAATCTACACTCTAAAATATGTGTATATACATCCGTATGTGGTAGTCCATTTGAAATATCTAAAAATACAAATATTTAGGAACGGAGGGAGTATATGGGAATTATGCAATGCCATCTTCTTTAGCCAGGCATCATATACGTGAATCATGCAATGCCATCCAATTTAGCCAGTCATCGTATATGTGAATTGTATCGTGCCATATTTTTTTCCATAATGTGCTCCATTTGTCAGCAATGTTTATACATTCATCTACTCTTCCTGTGCAACAGCCATTTGAGTCAGTCATGGGAAAATCTGGAGTGAAAACAAGGTCTTCTGAGCAGTCAGTGCTACCTGTAGATGCAGAATTCTTGCTGGTTACAGATAGCTCCTCAGAGGAGGATTTAGAGAGAGATGACCATTCGTACCAACCCCCGAGGTGCATGCTCTAACTTGGCTGGGTTATATTGCTCATATCATGCATATGGTGTCTTGCATTGCCATGCCATCTGCTTAGATTAGACATGCTTTGTGTGAATGCCTCCTATTTCTTTCTATATCAGATATGTGAATTATGCAATGCCATGTTTTTCAGCCAGTTATCATATATGTGAATTATGCACCGCCATGGAGCCAGACATCATATATTTGAATTATCTCATGCCATCTTTTTTCATTACGTATTCCATTTGTTGACAATCTGTGTATATTGAACTACTCTTCATGTGTATCAGCCATTTGAGCCGGTTATGGAAAAATCTGGAGTGAAAACAAGGTCTTCAGAGCAGGCAATGGTACCTGCTGAAGCATATATCTCAATGGTTACAGGGAGCTCCTCAGAGGAGGATTCAGAGACAGATGACCAGTCCTATATCCCACCTGAGGTGTATGCTCTAAGTTGCAATGTTTATATTTCTCATATGATGCATATGGTGTCTTGCATTGCTTAGTTTAGACATCATATGCACAATATTGAATTCTATCTGCTTAGTTTAGAGATCATACATGCGAGTGCCAGCTGCTTAGTATATGAATCAATTATGTCAATTATATCATGCCATCCTGTATACTTAGACAACATGTATGTGAATTATTTCATCCCAACCTATTTTAGAAAGACATCATATAGTTTTGTCATGTCATCCTGTTTAGGTACTCATCATATGTTGAATTATGCCATTATATCCTGTTAAGTTATCCATCATATATCTAAAACTGTGTCATGCTATCCTGTTTAGTTAGGCATCATATATGTGAAATTGTGTCATGCTGTCCTGTTTGGTTAGACAACATATATGTGAATTACCACATCTGTCTATCATACAATGTCTGTACATTCAATTTCTTTTCTTGTTTATCAGCCATTTGAATTGGAGGGGGTGATGGCAGTATCTAAGGGAGCAAAAACCCATTCTGCACAAAAGACAGTGCTACCCGTCGATGCAGATAGAACCATGGTTGTACTGGCCCACAAACTAGCCCCACCACACATAATCAAGACTCTTCCAGATTGCACACTTACACCGTTGGGCAGAGAACCAGCTACTACTCATCTAACCGCAACCCCAGCGGATAGTAACCCACTTATAGTTGACAAAGCACCATGTCCACCACAGAGTACCCCCACACGAGCAGTTTGTAAAGCTACTTCAGTGCCCAAAGCACGAAGACCACCACAGCTAACCCAAACTCCACGTTTAAAGCAGAGCAACTGTTCTCAGGTCAGATTCCGTAGCTATGGTCCATACTCATTTGCTCTTGCATCACTGTATTTACTCATACCAACTACTTTCGAATTTGAAGGATCCAATTGAAAGTCCAATGTCGCAACAGGTATGTTTTAAACCTATTTCTTTAACTGGATTGCTATTCTAACTTCTTGCTCTATGTTGATTTCAGTTTAAGTTGTATAAACAGTTATGTTCTCATGTGATGCACATTACAAGTGCTGCCAATGCTGTGTAGTTTCTCACACTTATATTCTGTCTATGCTGCTGTGTCTTAAAAATATACAAGTTGAACTGTGTCTCTATCTTGATTAGGGAACATAAACTAGAATGATATGGATAATACAGTGACCATAGTACATAGATATATGTTTGTTTCATGCTGTTATCCTGTCCACCTTACTACTGAACCGGTTTACCAAAATGAGTTTGGTATACTACAAGCTAAACCTGTGATGTGTCTGCTTGTTTCTCTTGTAGTACGCAAACAGAATATTGGAGAAGAGTACCCCACTATGCAATGGTAGAGAAAGTAATGCAGATAAGGTTCAAGATAGTGAGACAACCCTGTTGGTATCCAAGAAAGGTGATAAAACGATCTTGTAGACAGTGAGAAAACCCCACAGTCCTGCGTTGTAGTGTTCGAGTTACTGGCCAGTACCGCTGGCACAAGCTCTTCGAACTCGTTGCCTGAATCACTTCGGATTCTTCAGTCTCAGCTACAAGCTGAAAGGCATCAGTCATCTGTGCTGCGGCAAGAAGTCGAAGGACTGAGGAAGTCCCTGCAGAATTCAAATGTGTACTTTCTTGTGCAACAACAAGCGCTGGAGGATTTAAGCGCCAAACAAGAGAAAGTTAATAAGCTTGCTAAGCATATTGCCAGCATTATGGGTACCCAGGATATTGTTTCTTGAACTCTTCTGAAGTGGTTTCAGTTCTGGACTTGTTTTGCTGCAGCGTTTATATGCTGCTGTGTTCCCTATATTTGCACTGGTGGTGAACTTTGATGCCCAGTGGATGTAATATGTGTAATAGCCATGATAGCCTAGCATAAGTTGCTTGCTTATTTATTTCCTTGTTGTCTTGTTTATCTGTTTGCTTGTAGTCAGTGCAGTTCTTTTTCCGCGGTTTGCTAGTGGCTGCAATAACTTATTTTTTAAAACTAGGCCACAATAACCATGGGCTAATATTTACTGTAGTGACACTGGGCCTCCTACGGGTCATAGAAATAGTGGGCCTTCTACGGGCCGTAGAAACAGCAGGCCTTCTATGGGCCGTGGAAACATTGGGCCTTCTAAGGGCCGTAGAAACAATGGGCCTTCTACGAGCCCTATCATCAATGGGCCTTATACGGGCCGTATGATCGATTGGCCAAACATGGGCCAATAGCAGGCCGCATTATGGCTGTAAACGGGCTAGAGTTGGAATCGTCTGTTCATGGGCTGACCATAATGGGCCATCGTTAATAGGCTGTATTTGATGACGCTATGAAAACGACCCAATGTATTAACGGACCACAAACGGTCCGACTGTAACCACGGGCTGAATTTGGTCCACAAGTAGAAAATTACAGTAACGGGCCGTAAGTAAACGAATGCTCAAAATGAGCCCAAGAATAAATGGGCGCCGAGAAGGCCGAAAGGTAACATGGGCTGGAAACGGCCCAACTGAATAACGGGCCATTAATGGGTATAAAGTGATACACTGTTCGTTACGGGCCAGTTTCACCACGGGCCATTAATGGGTCTAAAGTGATACACTGTTCATTGCAGGCCAGTTTCACCACTGGCCGTTAATAGGCCAAGAGTTACATAGGGCCTCAAATGGGCCGAAAGACGTCATGGGCCATACATGGGCCAGAAGTGAAAACGGGCTGGAATCATATTGGATGGCCCAGATGACGCTACTGGGCATAATTCGGGTAGGGCGTAACGGGCCTTGGGTTAGCGGGCTGTAAATGGGCTATATGCAAACAGGTCGTTAACAGGCTTTCCATGGGCCGACCCGTCACCTTTTGAGCTAGTCAAACAGGCCGGCCTTTTCACAGGAATGGGCCTCTGTTGGGCCGGGCCACGTGTCGACGTATCATAGGCGCCTTCTGTCCAATGAGTGGATGACATCTGTCCCAACAGTGAGCCGACATGTGTTTCCTCCAGCCAATGACGATTTTACATGTAGAAAATCCCCATTGGTCGGGGCTGTTAACGGGTTATTGGATCCAAAACCCAACCCGATAGCTTAAAGGCATTCCGTTACGGTGGATGCCACGTGTCGGTCACCCTTGACGAAAGCACTTCTGTGACGCGCGATTTATCGTCATGGAAGTGGACACTTCCGTGATGATAATTTTGGTAATGTCATGGAACACTTCTACGACAGCACAGGTATGACTATCTTGATTCTATCATAAATTTGTCATGGATGTACATGCATGACAAAAAACGTGACCTACTGTGACAAACACGTATCATCACGGAAGTGTATTTTTTTGTAGTGTATGCTTATTCATATGCTTACTCTAACCCCTCATATGTGAAACGAAGTGGACTGGCTTCTATGCCACCTTTCTCATATGGAGCTCGCAGAATGATAAACTCTTTGCCACCCCTCCATATGTGGGTGGTGAAGAAAAAGAACTAATCTCTTATGCAGGGTCAGGTCTCCAGACGAACTTAAACGTCTGAAGAATTAGCTAGAGACCTGAATATGCTTGAAAGGACGCAAGCTAATCATGAAGAAATGAATTTTTATTTCTCACATCCTCATACTGCTATATCTGTTCTATTGCTTAATGAAATTGATCTGATGAATTTGATGTCATATTCTTCACTGATGAAGTATATGAGTTCATAAGATGCACTTATATGTCTCCAACGTATCTATAATTTTTGATGTATTCATGCCATGTTTATAATATTTCTACATGATTTTGGTATGATTTGGTTAGAACTAACCCGGATTGACGTTGTTTTCAGCAGAAAAGCCATGGTGTTGTTTTTTGTGAAGAAATAAAAGTTCTCGGAATGCGCTGAAAATCAACGGAGATTTTTTGTGGAAAATATAAAAAATACTGGAGCGAAAAGTTATCGTAGGTGAGTCCCGTGGGCCCCACGAGGTTGGAGGGCACCCCCACCCCATATGGCGCGCCCCTGTGCCTCATGGACTATCCGTGGGCCCCCCTTAGTTGTTCTCGACACCAACCTCTCTTATAAATCCCCAAACCTCCAAAAAATAACCTAGGCCGGGAGTTCCGCCGCCGCAAGCCTCTATAACCACCAAAAACCACTCGGAACCCTGTTTCGGCACCCTACCGGAGGGGGAAATCATCACCGGTGGCCATCTTCATCATCTCGACGCTCTCCATGATGAGGAGGGAGTAGTTCACCCTCGGTGCTGAGGGTATGTACCAGTAGCTATGTGTTTGATCTCTCTCTCTCTCTCTCTCTCGTGTTCTTGATTTGGCACGATCTTGATGTACCACGAGCTTTGCTATTATAGTTGGATCTTATGATGTTTCTCCCCCTCTACGCTCTTGTAATTGATTGAGTTTTCCCTTTGAAGTTATCTTATCGGATTGAGTCTTTAAGGAATTGAGAACACTTGATGTATGTCTTGCGTGGGATACCCGTGGTGACAATGGGGTATTCTATTGATCCACTTGATGTATGTTCTGGTGATCAACTTGCGGGTTCAGTGACCTTGTGAACTTATGCATAGGGGTCGGCACACATTTTCGTCTTGACTCTCCGGTAGATACTCTGGGGAACTCTTTGAAGTTCCTTGTATTGGTTTGAATAGATGAATCTGAGATTGTGTGATGCATATCGTATAATCAAACCCGCGGATACCTGAGGTGACAATGTAGTATCTAGGTGATATTAGGGTTTTGGTTGATGTGTGTCTTAAGATGTTATTTTACTATGAACTCTAGGGTTGTTTGTGACACTTATATGAATAGCCCAATGGATTGATCGAAAAGAATAACTTTGAGGTGGTTTCGTACCCTACAATAATCTCTTCGTTTGTTCTTCGCTATTAGTGACTTTGGAGTGACTCTTTGTTGCATGTTGAGGACTAGTTATATGATCCAATTATGTTATTATTGTTGCGAGAACTTGCACTAGTGAAAGTATGAACCCTAGGCCTTGTTTCGAAGCATTGCAATGCCGTTTGTGCTTAGTTTTATCATTAGTTACCTTGTTGTTTTTATATTTTCAGATTACAAAAACGTATATCTACCATCCATATTGCACTTGTATCACCATCTCTTCGCCGAACTAGTGCACCTATAAAATTTACCATTGTATTGGGTGTGTTGGGGGCACAAGAGACTCTTTGTTATTTGGTTGTAGGGTTGTTTGAGAGAGACCATCTTCATCCTACACCTCCCACGGATTGATAAACCTGAGGTCATCCAATTGAGGGAAATTTTCTATTATCCTACAAACCTCTACACTTGGAGGCCCAACAACGTCTACCAGAAGAAGGTTGCGTAGTAGACATCAAGCTCTTTTCTGGCGCCATTGCCGGGGAGGTTAGTGCTTGAAGGTATATATTTAGATCATGCAATCGAATCCTTTAGTTTCTTGTTTTATCACTATTTTAGTCTATAATAGAAAACAAAAAAATGGAATTGAGGTTGCCTCATATGCTTCATCTTTTTAATGTCTTTCGTGAAAATGATGGAAAGGAAAACTATGCTCAAGTGCTAGAAGAAGAATGCATTAAAATGTTTGGAACTAAATATTTGAATGATGAGCATGATTACAATGTTGTTAGTATAAATTCTTTGAATATCCATGATGCCAATGATATGCAAAGCCACAAGCTTGGGGAAGCTATGTTTGATGATTATGATATTTTTTGTCCCCCAAGTTTTGATGAGCAAATTTATTTTGATGATAGCATGCCTCCTATTTATGATGATTATACTGATGAAAGTGGGCGACAGGTCATGACTTTATTTAGTGATGAATCCGCTATTTCAGAAGAGGTTCCAATTGATTATGAGAACAAAGTTTCTATTTATGATGATTATTGTGATGACATGTATGCTATAATGAATAATGATAACCATGAAACTTGTCACCTTGATTTTAATTTTCAATTGGATTATGCCTCATATGATAGTTATTTTGTTGAGTTTGCTCCCACTACTATTGATGAGAATAAATTTGCTTATGTGGAGAGTAGTAAAATTTTTATGCTTGTGCATCATGAAAATAATGCTTTATGTGATGGTTATATTGTTGAATTCATTCATGATGCTAATAAAAATTAATACGAGGGAGGAATATATGCTTGTAGGAGTTGCAATAATATCAAGTTTCCTCTCTATGTGTTGAAAATCTTGAACTTATGCTTGTTTTGCCTTCCTATGCTACTTGATTCTTGCTCCCATGAATTGTTTGCTCACAAAATCCCTAGGCATAGGAAGTGGGTTAGACTTAAATGTGCTAGTCATATTCTTCATGATGCTCCCATTATGTTTCAATTCTTATCTTTCAAGTGAGCATCATTGAAATCATCATGCCTAGCTAAAAGGCATTAAAGAAAAACGCTTGTTGGGAGACAACCCAATATTTAACCTTACTGTTTTTGTGTTTTCACATGATTAAGCTACTGTAGTAATCATGTTTTATAGCTTTTGTTTCAATAAAGTGCCAATTAAAGCCTTTAGGATAGCTTATGGTGATAGTTGTGTTGATCCTGCTGAAAATTAGAAACTTTTGCACCCAGTAAATTAGTTTTAGTAATTCACAGAAACGTGATTTTTATATGATTATTTCTGATCTGGATTTGTACACAAATTTCTCAAGTTTTCCTAATTTTTATGGATTTTTGGAGTTACATAAGTATTCAAGAGTTACATATTACTACAGACTGTTCTGTTTTTGACAGATTCTGTTTTCTAAGTGTTGTTTGCTTATTTTGATGAATCTATGAGTAGTATCGGAGGGTATGAACCATAGAGAAGTTGGAATACAATATATGCTACACCAATATAAATAAATAATGTGTTCACAACAGTACCTAAGTGGTGATTTATTTTCTTATACTAACGGAGCTTACGAATTTTCTGTTGAGTTTTGTGTTGTGAAGTTTTCAAGTTTTGGGTAAAGATTCGATGGAATCTAGAATAAGGAGTGGCAAGAGCCTAAGCTTGGGGATTCCCAAGGCACCGAAGGTAATATTCAAGGACAACCAAGATCCAAAGCTTGGGATGCCCCGGATGGCATCCCCTCTTTCGTCTTCGTTCATCGGTAACTTTACTTGGAGCTATATTTTTATTCACCGCATGATATGTGTTTTGCTTGGAGCGTCCTTTTCTTTTATTAGGTTTTGCTTGCTGTTTGAATAATATCCCAATCTGAAATTCTTAAATGTTAGAGTCTTCACATAGTTACATAATTTATCGGCTACTCATTGATCTTCACTTATATCTTTTGGAGTAGTTTGTCGTTTGCTCTAGTGCTTCACTTATATCTTTTAGGGCACGACGGTGGTTTTATTTTGAAGAAATATATGAACTCTCATGCTTCACTTATAGTATTATTTTGAGAGTCTTAAGCAGCATGGTAATTTTCTTTGGTTATGAATTTAGTCCTAATATGATGGGCATCCAAGAGGGATATAATAAAAACTTTCATATAAAGTGCATTAAATACTATGAGAAGTTTGATTCCTTATGATTGTTTTGAGATATGAAGATGGTGATATTAGAGGCATGCTAGTGAGTAATTGTGGATTGTAGAAATACTTGTGTTGAGGTTTGTGATTCGCGTAGCATGCACGTATGGTGAACCGTTATGTGATGAAGTCGGAGCATGACTTTTTATTGATTGTCTTCCTTATGAGTGGCGGTCGGGGATGAGCGATTGTCTTTTCCTACCAATCTATCCCCCTAGGAGCATGCGTGTAGTACTTCATTTCGATAACTAATAGATTTTTGCAATAAGTATGCGAGTTCTTTATGACTAATGTTGGGTCCATGGATTATACGCACTCTCACCCTTCCACCATTGCTAGCCTCTCTTGTGCCGTGCAAGTTTCGCCAGTACCATACATGCACCATATACCTTCCTCAAAACAGCCACCATACCTACCTATTATGGCATTTTCATAGCCATTCCGAGATATATTGCCATGCAACTTTCCACCGTTCCGCTCCATCATTGTCATATTGCTTTGCATGATCATGTAGTTGACATCGTATTTGTGGCAAAGCTACCATTCATAATTCTTTCATACATGTCACACTTGATTCATTGCACATCCCGGTACACTATAGGAGGCATGCATATAGAGTCATATTTTGTTCTAAGTATCGAGTTGTAATTCTTGAGTTGTAAGTAAATAAAACTGTGATGATCTTCATTATTAGATCATTGTCCCAGTGAGGAAAGGATGATGGAGACTGTGATTCCCCCACAATTCGGGATGAGACTCCGGACGAAAAAATAAAAAAAGGACCAAAAAAAGAGAAGGCCCAAAAAAAGAGAAAACAAAAAAAATGAGGGAAAAAGAGAGAAGGGGCAATGCTACTATCCTTTTACCACACTTGTGCTTCAAAGTAGCACCATGATCTTCATGATAGAGAGTCTCCAATGTTGTCACTTTCATATACTAGTGGGAATTTTCATTGTAAGAACTTGGCTTCACTACAAAAAAAGACACATCCGTGACATTTTGGGCCGAACGAATTTTTTTCTATCATACATATGACACTTCTATGACGATAATTGTGACAAAACACGGTATCATCATAGATGTGGTGGGCTCCTACTTCTATGACAAAAAATCATGACAGAAAATGGGCTTTTCGTCCTGGGCGGGCCGGAGACACAGCTGCATGACATTCTTTGGGCCGTCCATGACGGAAAAAACCAAGGTAGAAGCGAGGGGGAGGAAAATTTCAGGGAGTTGCCGGTTACGGTGGGAGGTCGGGGGCGGAGCGACACACGTTTCTCTCGTACGTACGCGCGTGTGTGCGAGGCGTTGGCTCTAACTGAAACCGAGCGAGGCGTTGGGCTCTAACTGAACCCGAGCGATTGCACTGCAGGCTACGCGTTACTGAACCCGAGGGATCGATCGATGGCTGTTAGCTGAACCCGATGGAGCGATTCCTTCGCTACTGCTGCTAACTGAAGCCGATCGATTGGATGAACAGTGAGCATTGCAGGGGGGTTTGGATGAACAGTGGGTGGTAGCGTTGCCTCTGGATGAACAGGAACCCGTGTTGTGGAGGGCTGGATGAACAGTAGACGGTGGAGGGGTGGCCGTGGAGGGGTGGTTGAACAGGACCCCGTGGTGTGGAGGGCTGGATGAACAGTAGACGGTGGAGGGGTGGCCGTGGAGGGGTGGTTGAACAGTAGCCGGTGGAGTAGCGCGCGGTGGAGGCTGGATGAACAGGAGCCCATGGAGGCTAGAGGAGGTCGACGGTGGAGATGAACAGTATCCCGTGGAGTCCCGTTTTGCGGTACCCCACACCCCTCCCCCCCGTTTCGACTGTAGCGCTCCAACACAAGTCCGTTTCGTCCGTTTTGCGGTACGCCACACCCCTCCCGATCAACAGGACCCCCGTTTCGACCGTAGCGCTCCAACACAAGTCCGTTTCGTCCGTTTTGCGGTACGCCACACCCCTCCTGATCAACAGGACCCCCGTTTCGACAGTAGGAGGTCCGTTTCCTCCGTTTTGCGGTACGCCAGGCCCCTCCCGATCAACAGGACCCCGTTTCGAATGTGGCCGGTCGAACACAAGGCCGTTTCCTCCATTGTGCGGTACGCCAGGCCTCGTTTCCATCGCCTGTTCTGTCCAAGCCCTCCTGATGAACACGACCATGCATTCCGTTCCAACCCAGCCGGTTGGCTCCCCATGAACACGACGACGACGCTGTTTCTACGCTCCAACCCAGCCATGTACGTATCCGTGATAGGCGTTAGGGACCCTGCCCGTATGTACGTACGTGGCCGTATTTTCTTTCTTGCACCCTCGCCGCTGTACGTATGTGTACATGCTACGTGCGCGCCTCTACTACGACACGTGCGCGCCTCTACATCTATGACACGTGTGTGCCTCTACATCGACTAGTATGTACGTACACGTTCGCGACCAGAATGACAACGCTACGTACGCTTCGACCAGGTGGGTCCCGACTGTCAGGCACTTCCTTGCGTGCGAAGATGTAGATGGTGGGTCCCAGCAGTCAGGGGGGCGAATCGTTTTTTTTGCCCGGACGCACTTCCTTGCGTGCGAAGATGTAGCTGGTGGGTCCCAGCAGTCAGGGGGGCGAATCGTTTTTTTGTGCCCGAATGCACTTCCTTGCATGCGAAGGTGTAGCTGGTGGGTCCCAGCAGTCAGGGGGGAAACGTTTTTTTCGCGAAATATGGTAGCCCGCCCGGTGGGTCCCCGCTGTCAGGTGGAGGAATAATTATTTTGCACGTAATAAGGAGGCACTTCCTTGCTGCGGCCATGGACCCAGCTGTCAGCCTCTCCACCTACAGTCCATGTCCGATGGAAGCCGTTCCTTGACCACGTTGACCACGCCGCACCGAGAGCACCAGGGCGGTGGACGACGGCGAGGCCTCGGAAGGGGACGACGCGGAGCCGGGGAAGACGCGGCAGTGGATGCCCACGCGTAGAGTACGAGGGTTCACTGGTTTGCTGCAGTGTGAGGTTGCCGTCGCTGCAGAATAACATGGGGTGTGGGTGAGTAGAGGGATGGCCTGGCCAGCAGTGGGAGTACTAGGGGGCGGTGAGGCCTCCGCTGCATCGCAGCCGGCCACGGGAGGCAGGAGCACAAGGCACGACCGGCACTGGCTTGGCCGGCTGGAGCAAGAAGACCAGAGGTTGAAGAAGCACTACGGCCGTTGGATGGACATCGTATGGTCACTAGAGCTAGAATCGTGCATATTGACTAAGTTGACAAAGCCCTCCGTCCCTGTTAACTTAGTAGGCCCACAAGTCAGCCTTCCACTATACCGGGTCCCAGCTAACAGGGGGAGTATTCATTTTTTTGTGCATAATAAGGAGGCACTTCCTTGCGTGCGAAGATATAGCTGGTGGGTCCGAGCTGTCAGCGGCGGTAACGTTTTTTCGCGAAATACTGAGGCCCTTTCGGTGGGTCCTCGATGTCAGGTGGAGGAATCATTATTGCGCGTAATAAGGAGGCATTTCCTTGCGTGCGGCCATGGACCCAGCTGTCGGCCTCTCCACGTACAGTCCACTTCAGATGCATGTCGGTCGTTGACCATGTTGACCAGGCCGCGCCGAGAGCACCAGGGCGGTGGACGACGACGAGGCCGAGGAAGGGAACGACACGGAGGTAGGGAAGTCTCCGAAGTTATTTCCCACGCGGAGGGGAGTACGACTGAACGAGGGTTTACTGGTTCGTCTGCCGTCGCCGGAGAATAACAGCAGGTGTGGGTGAGTAAAGGGATGGCTAGGCCAGCGATGGGACTACGGTGGGGCGGTGAGGCCTGTGCGGCAGCACAGTCAGCCGCGGGGAGGAGGGAGCAGGCAGTCCCGCCAGCGCTTGTTTGAGCGGCTGGAGCAGGAAGAGCAGAGATTGAAGAAGCATGACGGCCGTTGGATGGCCATCCAACAGTCACTGCTTGTCCGTCAACCTTTTTTAGGAAAGCCTCAAATCTGTGCAAAATAGCATACAACCCATCTGCCATTATTTCTAATAATTTACAGCCCATTTGCTAATTCTTAAGGTTTTGTTTGGAGCCCATATTCTTTTTGTTAGCATTACATCCCATATTGTGGCCATAGTTAAAAACTTATATGAAATTTTGCATATTTCGGTGCGGTCCGAACTGTTTTTAATCCTGAAATTTCGACTCACATTCAAACTGATTTTAAAAATAAAATGTATATCAATGTAAAATCCAACAAATTCTCCACGCATAAAAATTAATGTAATTTAAAATCTCGAAATGAAAAAAAAAGATATTTGAAACTAATTGCCGGTTTGATGTGTTTTAAAAATGTACAACCCATTTCTCATTATTGATAGGCCATTTTCTCGGCCAACCGAATGAAGCTCTCCTCGTCTTGAAAGATTTGCAGCCCAACAGGCCTGACAAAGCGACTTACTTGGCAAATCACAAAAAAACTGGGCTGTGGCCTTGGACCCAGCTATTAGCCTCTCCACGTACAGTACTCTTCCGATGGAAGTCGGTCGTTGACCACATTGACCACGCCGCGCCGAGAGCACCAAGGCTGTGGATGACGGCGAGGCCTAGGAAGGGGACGATGAGGAGCCGGGGAAGACGCGGCAGTGGAGGCCCACACGGAGAGGAGTACAAGGGTTAACTGGTTCGGCTGCGGCGTGAGGCTGCTGTCGCCGAAGAATAACAGGGGGTGTGGGTGAGTAGAGGGATACCCTGGGCCAGCGGTGGGAGTAGTAGGGGCCGGTGAGGCCTCCGCGGCATCACAGCCGGCCGCGAGAGGCAGGAGCACGCGGCACGACTGGCGCTGCTTTGGGCGGCTGGAGCAAGAAGACCAGAGGTTGAAGAAGCACTATGGCCGTTGGATGGACATCGTATGGTCACTGGAGCTAGAACCATTCATATTGACTAAGTTGACAAAGCCCTCCGTCCTCGTCAACTTAGTAGGCCCACAAGTCAGCCACCCACTATGGTGGGTCCCAGCTAGCAGGGGGTGTTCATCTTTTGGTGCGTAATAAGGAGGCACTTCCTTGCGTGCGAAGATATAGCTGGTGGGTCCGACCTGTCAGCGGGGGGGGGGGGGGGACATTTTTTTTGCGAAATACAGAAGCCCTTCCCACGTACAGTGCACGTACAGTGCGTAATAAGGAGGAACTTTCCTTGCGTGCGACCATGGACCTCATGGGTCCCAGCCGTCAGGCTCTCCACGTACAGTCCTCTTCCGATGACTCTTGTATGTTGACCACTCTGCGCCGAGCGCACTGAGGCGGTGGACGACGGCAAGGCCCCAGACTGGAACGACCCGGAGATGGGGAAGACGCGGCAGTGGAGTCGCAGACGGAGAGGAGGGGGAAACTTGACTGGTTCGGGTGTGGGGTGGGCCTACACTCGGCAGAGAATAACAGGAGGTGCGGGGTGGAGGGATGGCCTGGCCGTCGGCGGGGTAGCGTTTCGCTAAAGAGCGCAAAACAACGCCGCTGGACGCCGAAGGCTGGAGCAGGTGGTTCCGGCAGCGCTGGGGGAAGAAGACGAGAGATTGAAGAAGAATGCCGGCCATTGGATGTAAATCCAACGCCTTCTTAGGCTTCGACCTACTGGCCCACATGTCAGCCAGTCCATTTGGTGGGCTGGGTGAAACAATGATGTAGCATCTATGCAGCCCGTTTAAATCCCATTTGCATTTTTCTCGAAATCCACGGACTTGCTTGGCTGGGTGAAAATATCATGTTGGGCTAGACGGAGAAATGTTATAAAAACATAAACACATGATTGCACGTCAGTAAAATCTTTGCAAGCTTATGTACGCAATCACTAGGAGTTAACTTGGCAAGTTATATATAAACAATTATTATTATTATTTTGTAAGAACTTTCAACTTACGAAATAAAATATCATTTTAATTTGATGAGTTAATAGTACGTGGGGTATTATTATTATTTAGGCTAGACGTGGGACAGTTGAGTTGGTTCTAGGGGAAAGTACTGGGAGAAAACTCAGTTTACGAAAGTGGGAGAAAATTCAGAGACCTGTTGGGTCCACCTGAGGAGAGGAATATGTTGGGAGGAAGGAGATTCAAAGCACGGCAGCCGAGTGAACTAGTTTTTTTTATGGACAAGTGAACTAGTTTACATACATTAGCAAATAGCCACTAAAAAAGCAATCAGGTTAATGGGTTCTTAAAAGAAATATTTCGGACAAAACAGATAATTACGACACATAGGCTAATGCATGAAACACTCAGATGATAAAGGTGCTTATAAACAGATAAAGTACAACATCTAGACCTTCCTGGCACGCTTGATCATGACACTGCGGCTGTCCATGTACTCATTGGTTATGGGAAGCAGACACGCCCTCATGTCCAAGATCTGCATGTACATGTCGTAGCATGCGTATGCGCCCTTGGCCGCGTAGGTTATGTAGGCTAGATTCAGTGGTACCTCCCATGTGTTCAGGTCGTCTTCTTTCATGTTGGCGTATCAGGGGTCGATGATGGTCTCAGCGAGGTCAACCACGGAGTCCTTCTCCTGCACGTTGCTGATGATCTTGTATTGCTTCTGGATGTCGACAAGCTTGTTGCACCAGATGGCCGAATTGTCGCGTTCTTCCTTCTCTCCACCATAGCGAAGGTGCAGTCGGCGCTTCTGATGAAACGGGCGAATGCTCCAGAACCTGGTGCAGCCATAGGACTGAGGCGAGGCAGAGCTTCACCGAGTCCGTATCGTTGGTGTACACCACATTCAACTTGGTGCAGCCATAGGACTGAACGGCGAACTAACTCCTTGCTGAAGTCCATATCCAGCAGGCTCACCCCTCGGATCGCCATTGGAGTCTCTTCGAGTGAACAAGTGTGTAGGCGGCGGCAGCAGTTCGTTTTTCAACTCTTGGGGAACTGGATTCAATAGTAAGCTGAGTGTGTACAGGCGACAACAGTTACCACCCCTCCCTCGTCCGCTGCACGCCCGGCAGAAGATGCACCCTCGGCGCATTCAAATGCCTCCATTAAGAAACCTACTCCGGCCACACGTCGGTTCACGAGCGGGTCTATATTGGTACTGTAATAACATGAGTTAGTGGTCACTTTACTTAAATTTAATTAGCTTTAGTAAAAATTTATACTTAAAACAAGCAATGCATTGGCTCGTTCTATCAGTGCCACGGGATCAACATGCACAACAATTAGAATTATTATTCTCAGGACGCACACGATCAGCACATTTGTCGCACTTTCACAAAGATAATACTACCAAGTTTGAATTGTTTGTTATGGTTGCTGTCCTTTGCATCATCATGCTGTGTTTCCCAGCTTGCAAGATTCAGAACCAACAAATAAGATCCAAATAATAAGTACAACAAAGATGCCTACACATCTCATTGATTCCCAGCTTGCAAGATTCAGAACCAACAAATAAGATCCAAATAATAAGTACAACAAAGATGCCTACACGTCTCATTGATTCCCAGCTTGCAAGATTCAGAACCAACAAATAAGATTCAAATAATAAGTACAACAAAGATGCCTACACAACTCACTGATTCCCAGCTTGCAAGATTCAGAACGAACCCATTAGAGCCTTTTGATAAAGTGAATATCGGGATTAAATCCATCTTGGCTAGCCATGTCATACAATCGAAGAACTTGGCGAATGCTCTTGAGCATCACAACATCTATAGTAGAGTATTCCTGTTTGCACAACATGTTTGCATAGCACAAACAAGGAGACAGGAGAGCATGATTTCGCTTTAGTTGAACCATTTTGTGTAGTTCCACCAAAATTGAGAGATGTTGCTCTTGACCGTCACAACATCTGTAGTAGAGTATTCCTGTTTGCACAGCATGTTTGCATAGCACAAACAAGGAGACAGGAGAGCATGGTTTCACTTTAGTTTAACCATTTTGTGCAGTTCCACCAAAATTGAGAGATGTTGCCCACGTGACATTTTAGTTGAACTGCACAACACACTCATTCCAAAAAAGTGTTTTGTGCAGTTCACCAAAAGGTCACAATAGCAACAAGGTGAAATGGATATCCCTATCTGCACAAAATGATAGAAAGTAAACAGTTGCTGGTCAATAAGAATATACGAAACATATACAAAATGAAAAGAAGCATCTTAATTATGTTGATGGCAATCACGCAAGGACAGTAGAAATTTTAAAATGCCAGCAATGCTTCATGTTACCAGAAGCATTACGATCAACAATGAGATTCCTCAGATATGGGATTACTTTAATGGTGGCCTTGCTTGTTTACCACACACAGTAAATCAACAGCAGCTAAAGAGTTGGTTTAAGGGCATGGGATCATGGGGACACCAGGACACTCAGCAGCGTAAAGGAGCAACTTACTTATCATACTGGGGAAAACAGCAGGAGTGCTATTTGTAACACAGTTTAATTGCATCTTATCACTGGAGGCATTAGATTAACAATAACACTGGTTAGACATGTCCCTAAGGTAACAGTGTGATCGCTTCATTTTACATGCGCCCTTACAGCAAAAGGTTGGTTTACCCGCAAAAAAACAGCAAAAGGTTGGTATAAGGACATGCGATAGTGGACGCATCAGCACAATGTACCTACAAGGAGGCATAAAGTGGTGATGCCGAGCTTGTTCACGCTATGTGAGGGCAGCAAACCTTATCCTGGAGACCTTTTACTATGTGAGGGTAGCAAATCTAATCCTGGAGGCCTTTTACTATGTGAGGGCAGCAAATCTAATCCTGAGACCTTTTACTATGTGAGGGCAGCAAATCTAATCCTTAGACCTTTTACTATGTGAGGGCAGCAAATCTAATCCTGAGACCTTTTACTATGTGAGGGCAGCAAATCTAATCCTGGAGACCTTTTACTATGTGATGGCAGCAAATCTAATCCTGGACATACTCTGTTGACTTGTCCACCAGCCGCCACTTTCTATCCTTTTTTCAACCAAAAATAGATCTGTTCCTTATCCAGTTTGTACTGCGTTTTCCCATTATTTTCCTTTTCAACCAAGAGACCGGTTGGGTATCCGGTCTCTACTACTTTCACCATATTATTTCCTCTTTGAATCAAGTCCTAGATTCATGCTACAACTTTCCCCCCTTTCTTCGTTGTTTGAACAAAGCCCTAGATTCGAATGCATGAAGTAGCTTTACCTCTAATAATACTAAAAATTTAGGTGGCTTTGGAAGAGCTGATGGGAGTAGAAAAAGATGCACATGCAAACACGTGGGGAGCTGGGGCAGTAGAGCAAGGCCGCTTTCGAAGAACTTATACCTGAGGGTCGTCGGGATGTCGGCGGCGGCAGGTTGGATCTGCGGACAATACGGCAGGGAGGAAGAAGAGTCGGAGGACCTCCCGAGCCGGTGCTATGTCGGAGAGAACGGCACGGGCAGAGGATCGGGCCCCTCCGGCAGCTGTGGGTTTCCTCCCTCGTCGGTGATGACCGCGTGAATGATGCACCTTTTAGTCCTCTACACACACTGGCCGAAGGGATCCGGCCGGATCTGTGACCAGCGGTGAGCAGAGAGAAAATATCGCTATCGCTGTCTTGTTTATATCTGGAGAGGATGAGAGAATGAAGAGAGCAACCCTAGTAAAGCAAGCGCTCAGGCCCCTGCGTCCATATATAGTGGAGTGATTATCTTTTTTCTCTCCACAACAAGCGTTTCAATTTGTGTACATGGCATTAAAGAAAAGAAACTCTCTATTTAAGGTGACTACTCTACGACTCCTACTTACTACTACTACAGTACTTGTTCACTTGTGCTCCCCGCCCCTCCATTCATTGAACAACCCCACGGGTGAATAAACATACAGTAAGTACTGTATTTATATAGAACGAACAAGCTTGAACTATTTTCGCGTAGTTAAAAGTTGAGGGCGGGGCTTTTCCCGGGAAGTACGCACGGCTGTTTTCGGGTAGGCGGTTTGACAGAGAGGCGAGGAGGGTGAGCGAGTGGGGCTGTGCGATTTGACGACGCGTTACTGCTGGAAAGACTTGTGATATGACCACTCACTATAGTCATGAATTACTGGCGCTCCGACCAGGGTGATGCCCCCCTTCCGTTCCGCGCTCTAATCTGGTGCATGACACGTCGACCCGGATGCTGGCTCTCCCACATGTCGGAGTAGTAAGAAGGAGCAAAGAATAATGCGATATATACTAGTACTATACTACTCCCTCCATTCCTAAATATAAGTCTTTGGAGAGATTTCACTATGGACCACATACGGAGAAAAATGAGTGAATCTACACATAAAATGCATCTATATACATTCGTATGTGGTCCACAGTGAAATATCTACAAAGACTTATATTTAGGAACGGAGGGAGTACTACTCAGGTCGGAGGAGTGCGAACCACGGCAGCCCAGTGAACCAGCCGTGCGAACCACGGTAGCCCAGTGAACCAGCAGTAGAAAACAATAATGTGGTGATATGGCCATAAAAAATAATGTGCTACGGTCCACACTATAGCATGTACAGTAACACTCCTCTTTGTTTGGATCCCTGAGTTAGAGCTAGTTTGGGTTGAAATAGCCTCAAATTATTGAAACAAGAGGGGTTAGTTTGAGCTAGTTTGCTCTAACCCAGCTAAAAAAACTTGCCCGATGGAGAGGTTCTAATTGGGTTAGTTATCCTGGGCCCACTAAAAGAGAACTAAAAAAATCTCACCTGCCCACACCAGATCACTCCCCTAAAAAATCTCACCTGCCCGCACCAGATCGCTCCCCCCTCTCGCACGACTCAGCTCTGTTCCCCATAGGGCCGCCCGCCCAAGCACTGCTCGCCCTCTCTCTCCTCTGGCCGCCCTCTCCTTCCGGCCTCCGCCGCCCTACTCCGGCCGCCCTCTCCCTCCGACCTTCGAAGGTCGCCCCGCTCCCCCTTCACCAGTCGCTTTTCTCCCTCTGTCGTGCGCGGCGGCGGCGCATCTACCAGGCAGGTCGCGAGAGGGGTGAGTTTGTTCGTTCCTTCTCTGTCTCACGGCCATATCATTGATCTTGCTTGCTCTAGCGCTAATTTTGATTTGGAAAAGTAGATCCTGATCAAACTTGCTATAGATTTGTGGTGCACGCATGGAATTGTTTGATGCTGCTTGAGGAGGTAATAAATCTTTCTAGAGGCCCAAAGATTCAGGTCACCTTTCTAGGTATTTCAATTTCAGGCTTGCATTATTTGTAGAGTCCCAAAGATTCAGTTCACCTTTCTTGGTATTTCAATTTCAGGCTTGCATTGTTTCTAGAGGCCCAAAGATTTAGTTCACCTTTCTAGGTATTTGAGTTTTAGGCTTGCATTATTTCTAGAGGCCCAAAGATTCAGTTCACCTTTCTAGGTATTTCATTTTCAGGCTTGCATTATTTCTAGAGGCCCAAAGATTCAATTCACCTTTCTAGGTATTTCAGTTTCAGGCTTGCATTATTTCTAGAGGCCCAAAGATTCAGTTCACCTTTCTAGGTATTTAAGTTTCAGGATTACATTATTTCTAGAGGCCCAAAGATTCAGTTCACCTTTCTAGGTATTTCAGTTTCAGGCTTGCATTATTTCTAGAGGCCCAAAGATTCAGTTCACCTTTCTAGGTATTTTAGTTACAGGCTTGCATTATTTATAGAGGCCCAAAGATTAAGTTCCCAGTCAGCGGCAAGCGGCCCTGCTACCCATGCCGGTGTCGACCTCAACTCCCAAGGGCCGGCATCAGAGGGGTTCCCAGGGCTTGGGCTCTATAGAGCCTTCCTCCAGAGCGACGATGGCGAGCTCCTCCCTCGGTGCATGAGGGGCTCCGGGCTACCTCCCTATCGTGAACAACTTCCATGATGAGTTAGCTCATTCTTTGTTTCATGAAGTGTTTTTTTATTTTGTGAAGCTTGATTGACGACTTGTATGTTTAAGTGGGATATCTCATTTGTATGGACAAAGTAAAAATTATCATGTTTTGCATGCTTAATTGTATATATGGTTCGTTTATGTCAATTGTGAGCGGGAGGAGGCCACAGAAGAGCCGGCCACACCAAAAGGGTGCTTGGATCCAAGGGACTTATTTTAGTCTGACTAAAAATAGGGTCCAAAGTAGTCAAACGATTGAGATAGAGCATTTATTGTCAATCTAACCCTGCCATCCATACACCTCTTTGGTTTAGAGTTAGTTCAGGGTTAGAATCTAACTCTAACCTCTAACTGAGTTAGAGTTCTCCTCGTCTCGGTTCATTGCCATCATACTTTCCCCATTCCTATGTTTTCAGTATCCTGCGAATCAAAGAGGCCCTTTTTTTCGGGAAAAATGAAAGAGGCCCTTAGACTGGTTTAGGTCCGGTCATTTTTTATAAACATGTCATGTCCAAAATTTAATGAACGTACTATGGTTTCCACGAAAATAATCCGGTTTCATGTAGTAATTCATTGATTTATTTATTCTTCTGCGGGGGGTTTGCATGTAATTCGTGAGGTCTGAAATGTAAAGTACCCCGGCATATGCTCCGAGTCGTGCATGCACTACGACCCAAATGCTCTATGTCCCACATGTCGGCGAATGGGAGCACATGGAAATAGCCTAGGAGTACATATAGGAGGATAAATGCGTGAAAAATATGTACTGTGAAGCGTAGCCGCGGTTCGAAAAGTAGACCTAAAGTGATGACAGCTATAGTCGCACGCACCCAACTAGTGGTACGACTAATTTTTCCCTAAAAAAAAGAGGCATGAGTGCTCATACTCCTATTCTATAAACATGAGTCCCATCTCACAACAGCGTCCGTGCTACAACTAGCCCTCCTCCCTCGTTTCTCTCTTCTACTCTCTAAGAGCATGGTTAATAATATAGCCAGCTGCCGGCTATATGATGTTGCCATGTCACATATAGTCAAGTTTATAGCCAACAAGTACAATAGCTAGATATAAATATGTACTACTTTGTTGATACATGGCCCATTCCACTCTCTCACAAAGTACCTAGGAGCACGTGCTGCATCCGGCTGTTAACTAGTAGCCCACTTCTCTTCTCTCTCCTCTTCTCTCTCTTCCAAGTAAGCAAGAATATAATATTTAATGTCTTACAGCCCGCCTACATCACCTTATTGTACTTGCTCTAAACTCGGTTGACGCTCGATGGGTGGGGTGGGTTTGCTCAACTGCGGCCCCAGCTCACAGTGAAAACATTACGACTAGAATAAAAAATGCCATATACTCCCTCAAATGGAATACAGCATACAGATGTATGAAGACATAGTTTAGAGTGTAGATTCACTCATTTTGCTCCATATGTAGTAGTCACTTGCTGGAATCTTTAGAAAGACTTATATTTGGGAACGGAGGGAGTACTATACTAATAAAACATTAAGGCCATGAGGCGATGCAGTGCTGGTTACAGGAGGCAAGAAGAAGAGATGAATCCATCAACGATGTCCACCTCCTCGACTCAGGGCGCCGGCCCACCGAACGGCGCCTAAGTAGCAGCGGCTTTCATGGCCAGGTCGACGTGCTTCTGAACAATGGCGTCCAAAGATTCCAGCCGCTAGAAGAAGGCCAACGTCTTTCTGTCCTCGTTTGCCTTGTAGTGGCCTATGTAGATGATTTCCTTGTAGACGTGGATGTGCAGGTCGACGGTTTCTTGCATGGCGAGGTGCTGCACGGCGAGCGCGGCCTCGAGGTGCACATTCTTCGTCGCGACCTCCGGCACCTGCAGGGCCACCAGGGCTTGAAAGAGTTCGTCACCATGTAGGCCGATGAGGGTGGCAGGCAATGAGGAGCCTGGGCGCACGGGCTGGAGCACTACGGCAAGGTCGTCCGCGTGGTTCTTGACGGCGGTGAACTTGCGGATGGAGTTGACCATCATGTCGTCCATGCGAGAGGTGAAGCCGACGTCGGCGAGGGCTACGATGCCTGCGGTCGCCAGCACCGTCTGGAAACGCTGCGCGGTGCGGGGCCGCAGGCCGGCGCCTTGGATGATTTGGCACAGCCGACTGCCGCTCGCGTCCATCGCCTCCATAGGTGCTTGTGGCTTCTGGTCACTTGGTCTTGGATTGGAGTGAGCAGTGTTGCGCAGAGACTTGGGAGTAGATGGATTGGAGTGGTGGGGCGCCTTTATTATATGAGAGTCCAAACTCTGTTGCATTCACATTGTGCTGGCTCTAGTCTGCTTCTCCAATTAATTCCCTCTGCATGTAATTGAGGATGCATCATTGACCGTTCAACATCTCGGGAACCGCTACCCTCTTCCTCCTTGGCATTCAAGCACCTATGGACCCGTCGACGACGAGGTGCCTCTGGTGACTTCATAAATTTCAAGATGATAGTGCCGTGCGTTTGTGCGTTCATAGGGGTGAGTGTATGCGCGTGTATATGAGCGCTTGCGTCTGTACTGTGTCAAAAAAAAAACGTAAATGCATGTCAAAAAGAGACTAGTCAGTATACTCAATATTGTGCACCTCGGAGAGGAAAACGATAGAACTAGTACATATTTATTTACGGTGCAGATTCACTCATTTTGCTCCGTATGTACTCCGTCTCGGTGTAGTCTAGTCACTTGTTGAAATCTCTAGAAGGGCAAATACTCCTTTTTGGTTTACAGGGCTATACTAGCAAGTAGTTGTACGTACTAGTACAATAGTGGGATCACATAGCAATTTTGTCTCATGCAAGAGCCTGGCTATATGCATGCTCCAATGTTCGCAACTGCAACGTTTGGTTTGCGCTTGGCTCTTCGCCTCTTCGAGAAGACGAACAATGATGTTACTACTACTGCTTCTACAGTGTCGAAACCACTGCTGCATGTCTGTCCACCGCGAGCGGGACGGATAGCTTGTTGTGGAAGTACTACTACTAAGCAAAAGCCTATCCTCGTTTGCGAGCAACCGCGCGCATGGGCGAGGGATAAGGCATGTAGTAAAATCAAGCTTCTCCTCGTTTTACGAGTTGACACGACACATCATAGCACTGGCCCCACATGTTTGCCTCTAAACTTGGCTGAAAGACCCGCAGTGTACAATATATTTGCTGCAACCTCTAACATTTACCCACCACAAATTAAAATATATGTGGCTGTATGCATCATTCTGATGCAGAGGCCGGGGAGTCCCCCCTTTTCAAAAAAAAACAAATTAAAATATATATTCCTGTCTTTAGCAGATGAGCGTGCGAACTACAATCACCAGGGTGATAGGTAGGGCCATAAGACTATTTTAATTTAAAAAAAAACTTCGAGATAGCCACATAGCATGGAGCCGACCCCAACGATTTTAAGCTTACAGGCACGGCCCACGCTATCTAGACTACTCTACACATGAAACTGCCACACGAGCGTCCGGGCTGCGCTTGGCTCTTGGCCTCTTCGGGAAGTCGAACAATGATGGTGTACTACTGCACTGGAGGAGTACTACAGTATGCTTCTGGCGATCTAGCACCGATTGAACTGCTGCATGTCCACCGCGTGCGGGAGGGAGAGCGTGTGGCGAAAGCTTCTCCTAGTCTTGCCAGCCACCACGCTCATGGGCAAGGGAGGGACGCTCCTGTCTTTGCGTGTATGACAGGTGGGCCCGACAGGTGTGTGGCCAACCTGTCATACAGCCAAAGACAGGTGCAGTTAAGTCCGCGAGGGAGAGGATAATCAAACTTCTCGTTGATGTACGAGTTGACGCGACACATCAAAGCACTGCACTCGATATATTTCAATAATTTGTGTTTACCGATGCATTAACTACAACGCATGCATGCATGCCATGACTCTTCTTTTGATAGTATTTGCATGTGTTGATTTAATGCACCTTGAATGATGGTTGTGCACGAGGAGGGCGAGATGATGCAGACCGAACAGGAACAGGACCCGACGATGGAGCTCTCTAAGGTCTCGATGGACCTCACCGTGCTCCACTGCCTCTTGTGCCTCCGCCCCTTGACGCCTCCAGTGTATGAGGTTCGAATACACCTCGTCCGTTCAGCTGATTGAGCAAGTTGCAGGTTTCTTGATTAATGTGCTGTTGGATTGATTTCTGCAGTGCAAGGGAGGGCACCTGTCCTGCGCAGACTACTACGTCGAGCGCCCCGGGAACCAGCGGCAGTGCCAGAAGTGCGAGCGCGGCGGTGGCTTCAACGTGCTGAACACGGCGGTGGACTCCGTCCTTTCATCGGTGAGGGTGGAGTGCCCGCACGAAGGCTATGGGCTCTACGTTACTTACCACAAGCTCGCCGATCACCAGAGCGTGTGTCCGCTCGCGCCCTGCAAATGCCCCGTGCCCGTCTGCTGCTACGAAGGCCCGCCGCCGGCTCTCTACCACCACATCAGCACCGCGCATCCCATGCTTGTGCACAGGATCCAGTACGACAAGGTGCTCCAGGTGCAAGTGCCACTGTCGGGGCCACGGCTCTTGCTGTTCGCGGAGGAGGACCGCCGCGCGTTTTTCTTGGTCGGCGGCGTGCTCGACATCGGCGCGCCTATCGCCGTGTCGGTCGTCTGCATCACAGCGGGGGCGTCCCCACTGCCGCGCTACTTGGCCAAGCTATGGGCGAACGGCCCGCCGGGGGAGACCAAAGGCACGACTGACGCCGTCAAGGTGGAAATGGAGGTGACAAGCAGCAAGGATCCCGGCGACGTCGACATGCAGGAGCTGACCTTCTTGACAGTTCCGCCCAAGCTGCTGGCCGGGGCTAAGCTTGTGTCCCTCCACATTCAGATTGACAAGCTCACGTCGTAAATGTTTCGACAATGCCTTCCGTTTATCTTAGTAATATGCTAATATAGGGATTACCTTGGTCTACTTTAGCTTAAGAAATGGTGGGTTTTGGTGGCGCTGCAGCAATTACTTCGACATCAGATCAGTAATTTCCAACAATCGAACAGATATTTTGTGTCTGTTGGATATAAAGTTCCTTTGGGTAAGAGTACTACTTGTCATCAGAATGGATAAAAGGAGATCTATGTAGACGTATTTTAGTTCTAGACACGTCCCTTTTTATCCATTTTGATGACAAGCACTCCCTCCATTCCACAATAGACATGCCTTCCATTTGTCAAAATATAGATGTATCTAGACATGTTTTAGTATATAGGTACATCCATGATAGAGCCAATCGGATGGTTGAGAACACTAGAATTCGTAGCTACAGATGCGTGTGTGACTCCCAGATGCAGAGGCCGGGGGTCATCATCCTCCTTTTCGAGAAAAAATAGACGCGTGTGTGAGAGGACGAGTGCGTGCTGCACCTCTTCTCTTCCTGTATAACGTACTACTAAACTCAGAGTACAAGTTTTTGAGCTTGCATCTCGTCACATTCCAAATTACTCCACGCTATATTGAATTGCAAACCTGTTCACACCGATCACAACCTAAACGGTTTCCCACTTAGGAGCGTATTAGTACCACTCTAGTATATTGAATTCCAAACCTGTTCACACTGATCACAACCTAAACGGTTTCCCACTTAGGAGCGTATTAGTACTTGGTTATAAATACTAGTATGCCAAGATGACTGCACATTCCTCCTCAACTCCTCATCCACAAAAACAAACAAGTCATTCAACATCCTTCCCTTGCGTCTGCCATGGCCAGCATGAGTTCTGGGTCGAGAGATTGCTACCAGGGAGAGGCGAGCATGGAAGCGGAAGCACGAGAGATGTCCCGCCTCGCTGCGAGAGCAGCCCCCGCCGTGCGGAAGTAGCAGCACAGAGGTCCCGCTGCGCCGCTGAAGCAGCACGGAGGTCCCGCCGCGCCGTTGATGCAGCAGATTGGTCCGGCCGTGCCGCGAAAGCAGCAGAGATGTCCCGCCGCGCCATGAATGCAGCAGAAATGTCCCGCCGTGCCACGGCAGCCTAGGAAAATTTCTTGCGGGCAGGCGACGACTGTTACAGGAGCATGCATGCGATCGTCCATAGCCAGATGGGTTAGATCTCCGGCTTGGCGAGGTTGCAGGACGACATGAAAGCCTCGTTTGAACAGGCTACCGGCGTCATCCGGCAACTAAGGGAGGGCAATGAGAGGCTCTCGGCCGAGCGCGACCAGCTGAGGGAGAAGATCGTCCGAAGTGCAGACCAGCAGGAGGAGACCAGTGCCTTGTTGAAGAGGACCGGCGTCATCGTCAAGAAACTTATGGACGAGAATGACATGCGCCGCAACGAGCGCTAAAGGCTGGTGGAGGAATCCGTGGATGTTCTCAAGCAGCGTCTTGAGGACAAGAAAGAGCTCATCGCCGCTCGCCGCGGAGACTAGTTCCCGCGGCCTGCAGCAACGCATCAAGAAAATAGAGATCAACGAGCCAGATCCTTGTCTTCCTTCTTCTTTTGCCCTTGTGTATTTCGGGCGTAGCCGCATGTGGCTTTTTTAATTATCTTTCTAATTATGTAAGACAATTAATCGTCCTTATCTTTCTGTGGAAGATCAATGTTGTGAGGCTGGAATGAAGAAAACTCTTGCTGTGGTGACCCTGGCGTTGCTGTTCTTCTAGTTGCTGCTAGGCTTCCTTCAATTTCCTGGTTTCTTTTGATGTAATAATCGGTTTAGGATGTCGATTGTGTCGTCAGTTGTGAAATGTTGGGTTCTAGCGCGGATGTTTGGCCTTTGTTGGCCTCTTGGGATGTTGCGATTTCAATATGGTACTTTTAGTCCTTTGTGTTAGGCTGGAGTTGTGCTGAACTTCTTATGAATTGTGGTGGTTTTCAGTAATGAAAATCGGAAGGGGCAAACCCTTCTTTGATAAAGAAAAGTCGTCCTTATATATTCATCAGTCTTGGTATAAGTCGCAGTAGATGCTATATAGGTCCATTGGATCTTACATCAAGATCCGTGCTGTCAGATTTTCTTTTTTCTCTCTTACTACCTCTGTCCGGGTTTACTGGTCCCCATTGTATTTCATGCCAAATTTTGACCATAGATTAAACTAAGAAAATGTTCACGCATGACACCAAACATTATATTTTCCCAAACTATGTTCAAATACGAATCCAATGAGATAATTTTTCTTGACATGCATTAACATTTTGTTAGTTAAATCTTTAGTCAAAATTTGGCACAAACTATAAAAGGGACCTATAAACCAGGACGGAGGTAGTAAATCTCAGTCGAGTGAGACATAGCCACGCCATTAAACAGAGGCTCAGGCGCCATTAATGGAGACCTTGGGAGAGAGGTGGACGGCAGATGGAGGTCAAAGGGCTCTCCTCTCGATAAGCACATGCAGGGGTCTGATCGCACGCCTCTCGTACTCAAATAGCTACCCTGCACGACACCTCCTAGCTAATAAAAAATGGGGACGCGTGGCGGCACGTAAATGGTACTAGTAAGTAGAACGCCCACGGTTTCAATAATACTTGTGTTTCCGGTTGTAACGTGACAACACTTGTTCCAAAATGACTTTGTTGATTGTTAATGTGTGTGCCTTCGCAAATCGGACTGCAAATTTACCACAACATGTTGGTGCCATGTCATGGCACCAAGCCAAGTTTCATTATTTTCATGCGTGTTTTGGATTTACAGGAATTAAAAAACTAAGTTTCTCAATGTTTCCAACCCAGCCATGACGCAAAATTTTGAATTTCATTCCCATTTCTTGCATGGAACCTAGAAATTTACCCGAGGACACACATGTGATTTTTCAACCAACTTTGGTGCACTGGAACATGTGCTTGTATTTCAAATTTGAATTATGCACACAAAGGTGACATGTTCCCTCCCAGAACCACGAGCCTTCTTGAGAGAAGCTCTGATTTGCAAGAAGCTTATACCAAAATTTGTTCCTATTCGGCCAATTTTTTTTACCACGGCATGGTACTACCATGACATGACACCATGCCAAGTTTCATGATTTTAAAACCAAGTTTCTCAATGTTCTTGACCGAGCCACGATGCCCAGATGTTTGAATCTTATTCTCATTTTTTGCATGGGAGTAGAAATTTACCCGAGGACACAAATGTGATTTTCAACCAACTTTGGTGCACGGGAGCATGTGCTTGTAGTTCAAATTTGAATTATGCACATTAAATGACCAAAAACTCAATTAATGTGTAAATAAGGCCAAACGAAGCCGAAATAATTCCAAATTTTAACAGGGCACTCATGTAGTTCTATGTTGCCTTTGTAAATAAACTCAAGGGGGACAACGTATATCATTTCGCACTCAAAGGTGACACATTCCCTCTCAGAACCACGAGCCTTCTTGAGAGAAGCTTCGGTTTGCAAGAAGCTTATACCAAAGTCTATTCCTATTCGGCCATTTTTTTACCACAACATGGTAGTACCATGACTTGACATCCATACCAAGTTTCATGATTTTCAGACGTGTTTTGGATTTACAAGAATTTTAAAACCAAGTTTCTCAATGTTCTCGCCCGAGCCACGATGCCCAGATGTTTTAATTTTATCCTCATTTCTTGCATGGGACCTAGAAATTCACCCGAGGACACAAATGTGATTTTTCAACCAACTTTGGTGCACGAGAGCATGTGCTTGTAGTTCAAATTTGACTTATGCACATTAAATGACCAGAAACTCAATTAATGTATAAAAAACGACAAATGAACCCGGAATAATTCCAAAATTTAACATGGCACTAATGTAGTTCTATGTTGCCTTTGTTAAGAAACTCAAGGGCGGGGGGGGGGGGGGGTGGCACGTTCCCTCTTAGAACCACGAGCTTCCAAATCGGCCCAATTTTTTACCACAACATGTTAGTGCCTTGACATGACACCATGCCAAGTTTCAATACATGAATTTAAAATCTAAGTTTCTGATGTTCTCGGCAGAGTCATGACGCCCAAATGTTTGAATTTCATTCTCATTTCTTCCATGGGACCTAGAAATTCAACGAAGGACACACATGTGATTTTTCAACCCACTTTGGTGCACCGGAGCATGTGCATGGAATTCATATTTAGATTATGCACATTAAAAGTCCAGAAACTCAATTAATGTATAAAAAGGCCAAATGAACCCGAAATAATTCCAAAATTTAACAGGGCACTCATATAGTTCTATGTTGCCTCTGTAAATAAAATCAGGGGGGAGGCAGCGTATATCGTTTCGCACACAAAGGTGACACATTCCCTCTCGGAACCACGAGGCTTGTTGAGAGAATCTCCGGTTTTGCAAGAGGCTTATACCAAAACTTGTCCCAATTCAGCCAAAAATTATACGTATGAAAACAGGGTTTAGATTATCCCGAACATCTCGCTACCTAGACCAATAATGTACTATGATTTGAATTCAACATAAAATGGATACATATATTTGAATTGGAGAGCGAATGGTACATGTAGTTCATAGTGAAATATGATTACTGTTATATGCATGTCTTTTTGTTATCAAGATATTATTTAAATTATTGTATAACTTGACAACAATCATATTCAAATAAGGAAAATTGATTCAAATTTAGTCCATATGGTAGACGACATTATATATGTTCACATGGTGGAGTAAAATGTTCATATATGATGGAAGATCAAAATGTATGACTACATCAATTATAAACCGCAAGGTCACCTAATGATATATTCGAATTCAACATAACGTGGATTCAAAAATTGAAATTCGAGATCATGGCATCTGTAATCATATAAAAAGGGACATTACTCTTTCTTTGGTGGGAATTGATTTGTTTTTTGTTGTTGTTGAGGGAAGTGCGAATCGATTTGGTAGTGTGCAGGGTAATCATGTTCTCCCGATTTTTTTACATTTTTCTTGTAGTTTTTTCAATGGCACCTATAGCAATATAGTAAAAGGGGACATGACTCTCTTGTGTCTTGTATGATTTTTTTACACGTTAAGTTTGTTCTGCCGAACAAGGAATCCGCACCTTGTTATCCCGAAATTTTCAACCTCGAGTATCTTTTGTCTCACCTGCTTTGAAACTCCCGCTTCTTCAACCCGCGCCGCGCCTTGTTATCCCGAAACTTGGACGCGCGCGAGAACTCCCTCCTCATCCAAAATCGCTCCCGCAGCCCAGACACGCGAAATCCCCCTTCTACCCCTCACCCGAAAATGAAGCTCCATGTCATGGTGTCAAAACCGGTGGGGGTACGCTGGTAACTTACCCTACATTTCGGACAAGCGCGTCCCTAAGCTTGGCTCCCCCCTCCCCCCCCAATTCATACACCTAGGCCGCCAAAACCCGCGAAACCCAACGCTCCTCCATCGGCCTCCCGACCACCGCCCAGCCAGAGACTCTTCCCCAACTACGTCGTCCACCGCAACAGCTCGCCGTCCCTCATCCACCGCACTAGATGAGGATCCGTTGTCGATCTCGTCGTCCCGCCGGATCAGCTGCCCCGTCCTCCACCTCCAAGGAGCTGCCCTGATGTTTGCCTCGTCTATCGCGCCACCTCAATCCCCACAGTGCCGTCTTGACCTGCCCCACCGGAACCGCAGCACCCTCACCAATTCCTCCGATGAAGCCGAGGCCAACTCGGTGCCACCAAGGAGGTTTTGCACTCACCGCTGCATTTTATCTTTTATTCGATCTCACGGGGTTGCCGGTGCTCGATACCGAGCAGACATGGCGTCTCCATCGATGGCGCCGTCGCCGGCCACATCATCCAGGACGTCTCTCCCCCATGTTGTTGCTTCCTCGGCGGTGACTTCCACAACGGCACTAGCTGCAGCTGCTCCGGCTCTTGCTCGCGCTGCTGCTCTGTTCTTGCTGTCGGTCGCGCTGCTTCACTGCTCCTGCTTTCGTTCGTGTTGCTGCTCTGCTCTTGCTCTCGCTTGCGCTGCTGCTGCTGCACGACCTCCGGCAGCTACAGGAGTTGCTGCTTTAGCACTCGCTCACGGTGCTACTGCACGACTTGCTCTCTGCTAGTGCGTTCCCTGCTCGAGCATCTGCTGATTTAGATCACTGCTTCTCTGCTACTAGTGCTCGAACGCCCTAAACATCTATTGCCATGCTCTGTTACTAGTTCAACCAGTTTTAACAGTAAAATTCTGTTTCAACTGTGAAGTTCATTTTCTTCAGTTAAGTTCAGAGTGAACAGTACTTACAACATCTGTCGGAGCAGTCGTGGCGCGGCTGATGCGTTTTACATGTAGCACTTTTTGGTGGTGTATTTTACATCATCTATTGCAGATGATATTAGGGTCCCACTTCGGATTAAAGTTGTCTGTCTTGTCATGCTTCAGCCTCGTCGCCGTACACCTTAGCGGAGCTGCTCCAACGACGGAATCGTCCATCACAGCAGAGCAGTATCCTCTGCGCCGTTTCCAGAGGCCTCGGATCTTCTTCCCCGCCTCCGACAGTCACACCAGCATCATCACCATCTTCCACGTCCAAGCCAATGATGCTGAGGTCCACAAGGCTATTCCAAAGAGGTTGTACACTCGTCTCATCACTTTGTTTCTCCATTCCTCTGTTCTTCCAATTGATGTGAGCCAAACACCCAGGTTGACTGAAATCCTATGTTTCCAACTGCTCTGTTTTGCACGTGCATTCCTATCCTATTCTTGTGTTTTTCCTGTCCCTGCATTTATAGAATCCTCCAATTCTAAGGAGCCCTTACAGATTTACTTCATTTTCAGACTGGCGTCAAAGAAAACTCTGTGTGTTATGTCCTGCTCCTGCCGTGCTGTCATCTACACCACCTGAGGTGCACCATCGACAGAAGCGTTCACTGCAGCAGAGATCCCCCCTGCAGACTTTCTTTCGCCGCCTCAGATCATCTTCCCCATTGCCGGCAGCCATGCCAACTGCATTACCATCATCGACTGAGCAGATGAACCTGAGGACTAGACAGTTCCGGAAGAGAGGTCGCAGTCTTTCATGTTTGCTTACGTTATACATCGGTTTTTATTACCTGCTACTTTCTCGTTCAATCTTGAGTTTTGAATTGCCCATGGGTCTCATATCGAGCCAGCAACGAATAGTATTTGTCTACTATCTGGTTCATCTGGGGTCTTCTATGTGGTTCATGTTGGGTGGGCAACAAACAATAGATGATCCATTGTCTATCTTTTTAAACTGAAGCTATAATCTACCTGCTATCATTAGTTTTGTACCCATCCACTCGTTTGCTACCAACAGTCTTGAATTTTGCATGCACCCCTTAGGCCTTACAAAATCTAACTATTTTTTATTATTATGCATGTGAGATATTGTACACAATCGTACTGAACAGGTAGAGAAAAAGAGAAGACCGTTGCGTGCGAATATAATGTCATGCAGACACTGCTCCATGGTGGGCGAAGTGCCCCCCTCTCTTGCATTTCCATATTGTATTCCAGAGGAAGATAACTGTGCAGATGGAGATTCAGGAGGAGCCGACCATGCCTTTTTACCACCCGAGGTGTTTGCTCTAACCTGGCATGCTGATGTTGGTCATATCATGCATATGGCGCCTTGCATTGCTTACATTATACATCTTATATGTCATCAGCTTAGTTTAGACTTGCTTTGTGTGAATGCCACCTGTTTGGGTTCTATATCATACTCCCAGCATTCCTAAATATTTGTCTTTTTAGAGATTTCAACAAGTGACTACATACGGAACAAAATGAGTGAATCTACTCTCTAAAATATGTCTATATACATCCGTATGTGGTAGTCCATTTGAAATCTCTAAAAAGACAAATATTTAGCAGAGGGAGTATATGGGAATTATGCAATGCCATCTTCTTTAGCCAGGCATCATATACGTGAATCATGCAATGCCATCCTGTTTAGCCAGTCATCGTATATGTGAATTGTATCGTGCCATATTTTTTCCATAATGTGTTCCATTTGTCAGCAATGTTTATACATTCATCTACTCTTCCTGTGCCTCAGCCATTTTAGTCGGTCATGGGAAAATCTGGAGTGAAAAGAAGGTCTTCTGAGCAGTTAGTGCTACCTGTCAATGCAGATTTCTTGCTGGTTATAGATAGCTCCTCAGAGGAGGATTCAGAGAGAGATGACCAGTCGTATCCACCCCCCCCCCCCCCCCCGAGGTGCATGCTCTAACTTGGCTAGGCTATATTGCTCATATCATGCATATGGTGTCTTGCATTGCCATGCCATCTGCTTAGATTAGACATGCTTTGTGTGAATGCCTCCTGTTTGCTTTCTATATCAGATATGTGAATTATGCAATGCCATGTTTTTCAGCCAGTTATCATATATATGAATTATGCACCGCCATGGAGCCAGGCATCATATATGTGAATTATCTCATGCCATCTTTTTTTCATTACGTATTCCATTTGTCGACAATCTGTGTATATTGAACTACTCTTCATGTGTATCAGCCATTTGAGCCGGTTATGGAAAAATCTGGAGTGAAAACAAGGTCTTCAGAGCAGGCAATGGTACCTGTTGAAGCATATATCTCGATGGTTACAGGGAGCTCCTCAGAGGAGGATTCAGAGACAGATGACCAGTCCTATATCCCACCTGAGGTGTATGCTCTAAGTTGCAATGTTTATATTTCTCATATGATGCATATGATTTCTTGCATTGCTTAGTTTAGACATCATATGCACAATATTGAATTCTACCTGCTTAGTTTAGAGATCATACATGCGAGTGCCAACTGCTTAGTATATGAATCAATTATGTCAATTATATCATGCCATCCTGTATACTTAGACAACATGTATGTGAATTATTTCATCCCAACCTATTTTAGAAAGACATCATATAGTTTTGTCATTTCATCCTGTTTAGGTACTCATCATATGTTGAATTATGCCATTATATCCTGTTAAGTTATCCATCATATATCTAAAACTGTGTCATGCTATCCTGTTTAGTTAGGCATCATATATGTGAAATTGTGTCATGCTGTCCTGTTTGCTTAGACAACATATATGTGAATTACCACATCTGTCTATCATACAATGTCTGTACATTCAATTTCTTTTCTTGTTTATCAGCCATTTGAATTGGAGGGGGTGATGGCAGTATCTAAGGGAGCAAAAACCCGTTCTTCACAAAAGACAGTGCTACCCGTCAATGTAGATAGAACCATGGTTGTACTGGCCCACAAACTAGCCCCACCACACATAATCGAGACTCTTCCAGATTGCACACTTACACCGTTGGGTAGAGAACCAGCTACAACCCATCTAACCGCAACCCCAGCAGATAGTAACCCACTTATAGTTGACAAAGCACCATGTCCACAACAGAGTACCCCCACACGAGCAGTTTGTAAAGCTACTGCAGTGCCCAAAGCACGAACACCACTACAGCTAACCCAAACTCCACGTTTAAAGCAGAAGAGCAACTGTTCTCAAGTCAGATTCCGTAGCTATGGTCCATACTCCTTTGCTGTTACATCACTGTATTTACTCATACCAACTACTTTCGAATTTGAAGGATCCAATTGAAACTCCAATGGCGCAACAGGTATGTTTTAAACCTATTTCTTTAACTAGATTGCTGTTCTAACTTCTTGCTCTATGTTGATTTCAGTTTAAGTTGTATAAACAGTTATGTTCTCATGTGATGCACATTACAAGTACTGCCAATGCTGTGTAGTTTCTCACACTTATATTCTGTCTATGCTGCTGTGTCTTAAAAATATATGAGTTGAACTGTGTCTCTATCTTGATTATGGAACATAAACTAGAATGATATGGACAATACAGTGACCATAGTACATAGATATATGTTTGTTTCATGCTGTTATCCTGTCCACCTTACTACTGAACCGGTTTACCAAAATGAGTTTGGTATACTACAAGCTAAACCTGTGATGTGTCTGCTTGTTTCTCTTGTAGTATGAAAAAAGAATATTGGAGAAGAGCACCCCACTATGCAATGGTAGAGAAAGTAATGCAGATAAGGATCAAGATAGTGAGACAACCCTGTTGGTCTCCAAGAAAGGTGATAAAAATGATCTTGTAGAAAGTGAGAAAACCCCACAGTCCTGCGTTGATGTAGTGTTCGAGTTACTGGCCAGTACCACTGGCACAAGCTCTTGGAACTCGCTGCCTGAATCACTTCGGCTTCTTCAGTCTCAGTACAAGCTGAAAGGCATCAGTCATTTGTGCTGTGGCAAGAAGCCGAAGGACTGAGGAAGTCCCTGCAGAATGTAGATGCGTACTTTCTTGTGCAACAGCAAGTGCTTGAGGATTTAAGCGCCAAACAAGAGAAAGTTAATAAGCTTTCTAAGCATCTTGCCAGCATTATGGGTACCCAGGATATTGTTTCTTGAACTCTTCTGAAGTGGTTTCAGTTCTGGACTTGTTTTGCTGCGGCGTTTATATGCTGCTGTGTTCCCTATATTTGCACTGGTGGTGAACTTTGATGCCCAGTGGATGTAATATGTGTAATAGCCGTGATAGCCTAGCATAAGTTGCTTGCTTATTTATTTCCTTGTTGTCTTGTTTATTTGTTTGCTTGTAGTCAGTGCAGTTCTTTTTCCGCGGTTTGCTAGTGGCTGCAATAACCTATTTTTTAAAACTAGGCCACAATAACCATGGGCTAATATTTACTGTATTGACACTGGGCCTCCTACGGGCCGTAGAAATAGTGGGCCTTCTACGGGCCGTAGAAACAGTAGGCCTTCTACGGGCCGTGGAAACATTGGGCCTTCTACGGGCCGTAGAAACAATGGGCCTTCTACGGCCCTATCATCAATGGGCGTTATACGGGCCGTATGATCGATTGGCCAAACATGGGCCAATAACAGGCCGCATTATGGCCGTAAACGGGCTAGAGTTGGAATTGTCCGTTCATGGGCCGACCATAACGGGCCATCGTTAATAGGCTGTATTTGATGACGCTATGAAAACGTCCCAATGTATTAACAGAACACAAACGGGCCGACTGTAACCACGGGCTGAATTTGGCCCACAAGCAGAAAATTACAGTAACGGGCTGTAAGTAAACGAATGCTCGAAATGAGCCCAAGAATAAATGGGCTCTGAGAAGGCCGAAAGATAACATCGGCTGGAAACGGCCCAACTGAATAACGGGCCATTAATGGGTATAAAGTGATACACTGTTCATTACGGGCCAGTTTCACCACGGGCCATTAATGGGTCTAAAGTGATACACTGTTCATTGCGGGCCAGTTTCACCACGGGCCGTTAATAGGCCAAGAGTTACATAAGGCCTCATATGGGCCGAAAGACGTCATGGGCCATACATGGGCCAGAAGTGAAAATGGGCTGGAATCATATTGGATGGCCCAGATGACGCTACTGGGCCTAATTTGGGTAGGGCATAACGGGCCTTGGGTTAGCGGCCTGTAAATGGGCTATATGCGAACATGCCGTTAACAAGCTTTCCATGGGCCGACCCGTCACCTTTTGACCAAGTCAAACAGGCCGGCCTTTTCACAGGAATGGGCCTCTGTTGGGCCGGGCCACGTGTCGATGTATCATAGGCGCCTTCTGTCCAATGAGTGGATGACATCTGTCCCAACAATGAGCCGACACGTGTTTCCTCCAGCCAATGACGATTTTACACGTGGAAAATCCCCATTGGTCGGGTCTGTTAACGGGTTATCAGATCCAAAACCCGACCCGATAGCTTAATGGCGTTCCGTTACGGTGGATGCCACGTGTCGGTCACCCTTGACGAAAGCACTTCTGTGACGCGCGATTTATCGTCATGGAAGTGCACACTTCCGTGATGATAATTTTGGTAATGTCATGGAACACTTGTACGACAGCACAGGTATGACTATCTTGATTCTGTCATAAATTTGTCATGGATGTACATGCATGACAAAAAACGCGACCTACTGTGACAAACACGTATCATCACGGAAGTGTATTTTTTTTGTAGTGCTTGTATATTCCAATGATGGGCTTCCTCAAAATTCCCTAGGTCTTCGTGAGCAAGCAAGTTGGATGCACACCCACTTAGTTTCTTTTTGAGATTTCATACAGTTATAGCTCTAGTGCATCCGTTGCATGGCAATCCCTACTCACTCACATTGATATCTATTGATGGGCATCTCCATAGCCCGTTGATACGCCTAGTTGATGTGAGACTATCTTCTCCCTTTTGTCTTCTCCACAACCACCATTTTATTCCACCTATAGTGCTATGTCCATGGCTCACGCTCATGTATTGCATGAAAGTTGAAAATATTTGAGAACATCAAAAGTATGAAACAATTGCTTGGCTTGTTATTTTGAGAAGACATGATTGCTTTGTTAGTATGCTTGAAGTATTATTATTTTTATGTCAATATTAAACTTTTGTATTGAATCTTATGGATCTGAATATTCTTGCCACAATAAATAGAAAATTACATGGATAAATATGTTAGGTAGCATTCCACATCAAAAATTCTGTTTTTATCATTTACCTACTCGAGGACGAGCAGGAATTAAGCCTGGGGATGCTGATACGTCTCAAACGTATCTATAATTTTTGATGTATTCATGCCATGTTTATAATATTTCTACATGATTTTGGTATGATTTGGTTAGAACTAACCCGGACTGACGCTGTTTTCAGCAGAACTGCCGTGGTGTTGTTTTTTGTGCAGAAATAAAAGTTCTCGGAATGCACTGAAAATTAACAGAGATTTTATTGGAAAATATAAAAAATACTGGAACAAAAATTTATCGGAGGGGAGTCCCATGGGCCCCACGAGGGTGGAGGGCACCCCCACCCCCTAGGGCGCGCCCCTGTGCCTCGTGGACTCTCCGTGGGGCCCCCTTACTTGTTCTCGACACCAACCTCTCCTATAAATTCCCAAACCTCGTAGAAATCATCACCGGTGGCCATCTTCATCATCCCGACGCTCTCCATGACGAGGAGGGAGTAGTTCACCCTTGGGGCTGAGGGTATGTACCAGTAGCTATGTGTTTGATCTCTCTCTCTCTCTCATGTTCTTGATTTGGCACAATCTTGATGTACTGCGAGCTTTGCTATTATAGTTGGATCTTATGATGTTTCTCCCCCTCTACCCTCTTGTAATGGATTGAGTTTTCCCTTTCAAGTTATCTTAACGGATTGATTATTTACGGATTTGAGAACACTTGATGTATGTCTTGCGTGGGATACCCATGGTGACAATGGGGTATTCTATTGATCCACTTGACGTATGTTTTGGTGATCAACTTGCGGGTTCAGTGACCTTGTGAACTTATGCATAGGGGTTGGCACACATTTTCGTCTTGACTCTCCGGTAGATACTTTGGGGAACTATTTGAAGTTCCTTGTGTTTGTTTCAATAGATGAATCTGATATTGTGTGATGCATATCGTATAATCAAACCCGCGGATACTTGAGGTGACATTGGAGTATCTAGGTGACATTAGGGTTTTGGTTGATGTGTGTCTTAAGGTGTTATTTTACTTTGAACTCTAGGGCTGTTTGTGACACTTATAGGAATAGCCCAATGGATTGATCGAAAAGAATAACTTTGAGGTGGTTTCATACCCTACAATAATCTCTTCGTTTGTTCTCTGCTATTAGTGACTTTGGAGTGACTCTTTGTTGCATGTTGAGGACTAGTTATATGATCCAATTATGTTATTATTGTTGAGAGAACTTGCACTAGTGAAAGTATGAACCCTAGGCCTTGTTTCGAAGCATTGCAATACCGTTTGTGCTCACTTTTATCATTAGTTACCTTGTTGTTTTTATATTTTCAGATTACAAAAACCTATATCTACCATCCATATTGCACTTGTATCACCATCTCTTCACCAAACTAGTGCACCTATACAATTTACCATTGTATTGGGTGTGTTGGGGACACAAGAGACTCTTTGTTATTTGGTTGTAGGGTTGTTTGAGAGAGACCATCTTCATCCTATGCCTCCCACCGATTGATAGAACTTAGGTCATCCAACTGAGGGAAATTTGCTAATGTCCTATAAACCTCTGCACTTGGAGTCCCAACAACGTCTACAAGAAGAAGGTGGCGTTGTAGACATCATGCACTAATTCATCTGTAGGATGATCAACCGAAAGCCACCGAGTTGGTCCTCGACAGTCGATGTACAAATCACATGACTGGTGACAGGAACTTATTGATGGATACTGCTTTATCTCCATCACATCTGAAGCATATCACCTACACTGACAAAGGCAAAAGCAAGGTATTGGGTCTAGGTAGGGTTGCGATCTCAAAGGATCGACACATGGACAAAGTCATGCTTCTCAATTCCTTAGGATTCAACCTCATGTCTATCTCACTGCTTTGTGATTTTGATATGGTTGTTGTCTTTGGCAAGTATCGTTGTGTTGTGATCATGGAAGCTGACCATTCCAAAGTCTTCGAAGGCTTTAGGAGAGAATACTTGTATATTGTTGATTTCTCTACAGGACCACAACCTGCCACATGTCTACTTGCAAAAGCTTCAGAAGGCTGGTTATGGCATCGACGACTTGGTCATGCTGGCATGAGGAACTTGCACACACTCGCGAAGAAGAAGCATGTCATTGGCATCGAGGGTGTCAAATTCCTCAAGGATCACCTGTGTAGAGCTTTTGAAGCTAGAAAGATGATCAAAGGCCAAGCATCCGTCAAAGACTATCATGATTACCACTTGTCCATTTGGATTGCTTCACATGGATCTCTTTGTCCCTACTCATTATTCCACATTTACTAATGTTGCATCTTTACATGGCTTTGTTATTGTTGATGACTATTCTCGTTACACATGGGTGCATATCATCACTTACAAAACTGAAGTGTAGGAAGTCTTTAAACGATTTTCCTCGAGGGCTTCAACAAACTTTGGAGTGAAGATCAAGCACATTTGAAGTGACAATGGAACCGAGTTCAAGAATACTGGTCTTGATGATTATCTTGATGAACTTGGTATTACTCATGAGTTATCTGCTCCTTATACTCCTTAGCAGAATGGTATCGTGGAGCACAAAAACAGGACTCTTGTTGACATGCCTCACACTATGGTTGATGAATACAAGATGCCTCATCACTTCTGGCCTAAGGCAATTGATACTACATGCCACATCATCAACAGGGTATATCTTCACAAATTCTTCAAAAAGACCTCATATGAAATCCTCAGTGACAAGAAACCATATGTGAGTTATTTCAAAGTCTTCGGTGCTAAATGTTGGATTAGAGATCCTCATCACAATTCTAAATTTACACCAAAAGGACATGAAGGTTTTATGCTTGGTTATGGAAAGGACTCGCACACCTACAGAGTCTTCAACACCGTTCATCACAAGGTTGTTGGAACTATAGATGTGCGGTTTGATGAAACTAATGGCTCACAAAGAGAGCACCTACCTCCCGTGCTAGATGAAATGTCACCTGAGGAATCCATCAAGCTCAAGGCTACTGAGGATGTCATTCCTACCGAAGAATCTGCTAAAGAATTCATTCCAGAACGTGAAGAACATCATGCTGGTGCACCTGAGGAAAATGGCTCTGAAGAAAATACTGAGCCAACTCAACATCGTCAACCCGCTCATCCTCGCGTTGCAAATGAAGTGCAGATCAAGAAAATCATCAGCAACATCGATGCACCAGGTCCTCTCACACGCTCAAAGGCTTCACATTTGTCTAACTTTTGTGTGCACTTTGCTTTTGTCTCTATCACAAAGCCCACCAAAGTAGATGAGGTATTTCTGGAGCCTGAGTGGATTCAAGCTATGCAAGAGGAATTACATCAGTTCGAGCTCAACAATGTATGGGAACTTGTCAAGCGACCAGACCCACGCAAGCACAATATCATCGGCACCAAATGGATCTACCGCAACAAGCAAGATGAAAATGGCCTTGTGGTGAGGAATAAGGCACAACTTGTAGCTCAAGGCTACACACAGGTTGAAGGAATTGATTTTGATGACTTTTGCACCTGTTGCTAGACTTGAGGCTATTCGCATATTGCTTGCTTATGCTAACCATCATAATATCATCTTATATCAAATGGATGTGAAAAGTGCATTCCTCAATGGTAAGCTTGAGAAAGAAGTATATGTTGCTCAACCCCCGGGTTTTGAAGATCCAAAGCATCCTGACAGTCTTTAGACTCAATAAGGCCCTCTATGGCCTCAAGCAGGCCCCTCGGGCGTGGTATGATACATTGAAGGAATTCCTAATGAAGAAAGGCTTCAAACCCGGCTCACTTGCCAACTCTTTTCACCAAAACCTATGATTATGAATTATTCGTGTGCCAAATATATGTTGATGATATTATCTTTGGCTGTACTGACCAACATTATAGTGACGAATTTGCCTATATGATGAGTGAGGAATATAAAATGTCTATGATGGGAGAATTGAAATTCTTCTTACGTCTTCAAATTCGCCAATAGCGCAACAACATCTTCATATCTCAGGAGAAATACCTCAAGGATGTGTTGAGGAAATTAATGACCCACAAGTATAGGGGATCAATTGTAGCTCTTTTCGATAAGTAAGAGTGTCGAACCCAACGAGGAGCAGAAGGAAATGACAAGTAGTTTTTAGTAAGGTAATATCTGCAAGCGCTGAAATTGTAAGTATTGAGTAGTTTGATAGCAAGATAATTTGTAACGAGCAAGTAACAATAGTAGTAACAAAAGTGCAGCAAGGTAGCCCAATCCTTTTGAGGCAAACAACAGGCCAAAACGGTATCTTATGATAAGCAAAGCGTTCTTGAGGGTACACGGGATTTTCATCTAGTCACTTTCATCATGTTGGTTTAATTCGCGTTCGGTACTTTGATAATTTGATATGTGGGTGGACCGGTGCTTAGGTGCTGTTCTTACTTGAACAAACCTCCTACTTATGATTAACCCTCCCGCAAGCATCCGCAACTACGAGAAAAGTAAAAGAATAAATTCTAACCATACATTAAACTTTTGGATCTAATCGGTCCCTTACGGAATAACACAGAAACTGGGGCTTATGCTTCACTCTCGCAACCCATCATTTAATTGCTACTCCACAATGCATTCCCTTAGTCCCAAATATGGTGAAGTGTCATGTAGTCGACGTTCATATGACAACACTAAGGGAATCACAACATACATACTATCAAAATATCGAACACATATCAAATTCACATGATTACTTGCAACATGATTTCTCCCGTGACCTAAAGAACAAAAGTAACTACTCACAGATAATAATCATGCTCAAGATCAGAGGGGTATTAAATATCATATTGGATCTGAACATATAATCTTCCACCAAATAAACCATATAGTAATCAACTACAAGATGTAATCAACACTACTAGTCACCCACAAGCACCAATCCATAGTTCCGGTAACAAGATTGAACACAAGAGATGAACTAGGGTTTGAGATGAGATGGTGCTGTTGAAGATGTCGATGGATATTGCCCTCCCCAAGATGGAAGAGTTGTTGGTGATGATGATGACGATGATTTTCCCCTCCGGGAGGGAAGTTCCCCCGGCGAAATCGCTCCGCCGGAGGGAAAAAGTGCTCCTGCCCAAGTTCCGCCTCGAGACGGCGGCGCTCAGTCCCGAAAGTCTCCTCCTTATTTTCTCTAGGTCAAAATGACCTATATACCATAAGATGGGCATCGAAGGTGGGCCTGGGTGAGCACTACCCACCAGGGCGCGCCTGGGCTCCCTGGCACGCCCAGGTGGGTTGTGCCCACCTGGTGGGCCCCCTCTGGTAGTTATTTGCTCCAATAATTCTTAAATATTCCATAAAAATCTTCATGAAGTTTCAGTTTGTTTGGAGCTGTGCAGAATAGGTAGCCTGGCGTAGCTTTCCAGGTCCAGATTTCCAGCTGCTGGAATTCTCCCTCTTTGTGTATACCTTGCATATTATGAGAGAAAAGGCATTAGAATTACTCCAAAAAGCATTATTATGGATAAAAACATCATAAATAACAATAAGAAAAGATGATGCAAAATGGACGTATCAACTCCCCCAAGTTTAGACCTCGCTTGTCCTCAAGCGAAAACCGAAATCAAAAAACATGTCCACATGCTTAGAGAGAGAGGTGTCGATGAAAACAAAAATACGCACATAGGAGCATCATGTTGATTATTATAACAGCAACAAAATTAAACATAAAACTTTTATCATAGATTTCTCATGAATAAGTGACAATTCATCACACATTTGAAGTATAAAGCAAAAACTCTATTAAAAACCAACAAACTATGTTCTCAGTCAACTTTGCAACTATAATTCATCATATTTTCAGGAAGGGTCACGTATCGGAGCCTTTAGGCAAGTCCACATACTCAACCATCATATAGTCTTCTATGATTGCTAACACTCACCTCGTACACACGAGTAAAACGTTTCAACCGGACGCATAGAAAGATAGGGGCTTATTATTTTGCCTCCCAACATATTCACCTCAAGGGTGATGTGAACAATAATAACTTATGCTATCTATATTCAACTGGACATATGTGCCTAGATCTTTCCTCACCACATGATGCTTGCCAAAGGAGAAAATAAAAAGGAATAGAAGGAAAACTTTGACTCTTTGCATAAAAGTAAATACAAGAAAAGGAAAAAGATAGGCCCTTCGTAGAGGGAAGCAGAGGTTGCCATGCACTTATTTGTTTGTATGCTTAACCCCTTAGTGCAAAAGAACGTCACATTACATTGCCCCTTGTGACAGCGACCTTTATTATGCAGTCTGTCGCTTTTTTTCTTCACCATCACAAGTTCGTGCAACGCTCAATTTTCTCTTACACTAAATGATCTCACATTTTTAAAAGCAAATTTTTATGGCCTTTTTGCACCGATGACAACTTACTTGAGGGATCTTGCTCAATCCCTAGGTAGGTATGGTGGACACTTGAAAATAAGATATGGGTTTAAGGGTTTTTGGATGCACAAGTACTATCTCTACTTAGTGCAGAATTTTTGGCTAGCAAAGATAGGGGCAAGCACCACATGGTAAAGGATATATGACAATATGACTTCTATGTGAATATAGACAAACATAAACCATTAAGTTGTCTACCTTGTCCAACGTCAACAATTTTGGCATATAATATTATGATGAGGGCTCACAATCACAAAAGATTTCTAGGATAGTATATTTATATGTGAATCTTCTCTTCCCTTATTAATTCTTTCATGAGTTGCATCATTGACTAATGCTATGTTTGTCAATCTCTAATAAAATTTTCTATTCATACTTTTCCTTATGTGGTGTCATCACCTACCATAGGATTAGTATATGATCTTATTGATTTATTTCCTTTATTTTATTTATTTCCTTTCTCCTTTTCTTCCTTATTTATTTTTCTTTTATTTACAACATGAAAGTAAAGAAAGCAAAAGCTCAAATTAAACTTTATTAAATAACTTGCACTCGATTACAAGGATAGATCACTAAGCAAACTCTCAAAGAAGAAAGGATACTAAACTTTTATTCATCTAAAGCAAAATATCGAACTAAAATAAGTAAAGGCAAAAGGATAGTGGGATGATACGATACCGGGGCACCTCCCCCAAGCTTGGCGGAAGCCAAGGGGAGTGCCCATACCCGATACTCAATTCTCTTTTGGTGATGAAGAAGATGATGGTGGTGATGAAGAAGGGATCTTGTCCTCGGATTTCCACGACAGTGGCCCACCGTCGTAAGAGCAGGAGCGAGTCTCACGGATCCTGTAACTAGCAGCCAAACTCATACCTTTAAACCTCGCCTCATATTCAAAGACTTGGTTTTGGAGATCATAAATCTGGCTTTGGAGGAAGTTGATTTGCTCGTTGAGGGTGAATACGATGTCCTTCATGGGTTTGCCATCCACCTTGAGATCACGGGAGAGATCCGTGATCATAACGTGATTGGCGTTAAATCCACGCTCCACCATCCCCTTGCACCTGAAGACGTCTTGCTCCATAGCTTCAAGCCTGGCCTCCACGGTTCCCGTCCCCTTGGGACATGGCACATCGTGGAGGTGAAGCACCCCCTCATGCATCTGGATGACCTAAGGGTGCTGCACCACCTCCCGTAGATACGGGTTGATGATGTTCTTGAAGAACTTGTCCTTAGAGGAACCGGAGGTGGCCATGGTAGATGGGGATCTGGCAGAAAACAACAAGGAAAAAGAAGACAGAGGATTTCTTCACGATACGGTGGTTAACAGGTTTGGGAAGTATATATAGAATTTTTTTATCTTGGGGGACAAGCATACGGTAGAAAAACAGAGTCCAAAAGGTGTCCTAGGTGGGCACAACCCACCTGGGCGCGCCAGGCAAGCCTGGCGCACCCTGGTGTCTTGTGCCCACCAGGGGACGCTTTCTAGAAGTTTCTTTATTTCCTAATTTTTTAAATATTCCAAAACTGATAAAAAATATTTTTGCAGATTTTTCGGAGTCCGTTTACTTACCGTATCACGTACCTCCTTATTTTCATGATTCTGGAGTGTTCCGGAAGGACTCTTTTATGTGTTATTCCAGTGTCAAAGTTTGGATAACATTACTTTCAACATTAATGGGCGTACCTGAGATATAATGTTTTATTCGTTGCTCATTAACAACCTTCGGGTTAGTACCTTCGTCATTATTTATTTTGATGGCTCCAGACCGATAAACCTCCTCGTTAATGTAAGGGCCTTCCCATTTTGAGAGGAGTTTTCCTGTAAAGAATCTGAAACGAGAGTTGTACAAAAGAACATATTCTCCGACTTTAAACTGAAACTTTTGGATTCTTTTGTCATGCCATCTTTTAACTTTTTCTTTGAATAATTTTGCATTTTCATAAGCTTGGGTTCTCCATTCATCTAATGAGCTAATATCAAATAACCTCTTTTCACCATCAAGTTTGAAATCATAGTTGAGATCTTTGATGGCCCAATAAGCTTTATGTTCTAACTCAAGAGGCAAATGACAATCTTTTCCATAAACTATTTTATAAGGAGACATACCCATAGGATTTTTATAAGCTGTTCTATAAGCCCAAAGTGCATCATCTAATTTCTTAGACCAATTCTTCCTGGACCTATTGACAGTCTTTTGCAAAATTAATTTTATTTCTCTATTGCTAAGTTCAACTTGACTACTAGATTGAGGATGTTAAGGTGATGCAATTATATGGTTAACATCATACTTGACAAGCATTTTACAGAAAGCACCATGAATAAAGTGTGAACCACCATCAGTCATTAAATATCTAGGGACTCCAAACCTTGGGAAAATAACTTCCTTAAGCATTTTAATAGAGGTGTTGTGATCAACACTACTGGTTGGAATAGCTTCTACCCAATTAGTAACATAATCAACAGCAACCAAAATATGTGTATACCCATTAGAGGAAGGAAAAGGTCCCATGTAATCAAATCCCCAAACATCAAAAGGTTCAACAGCAAGTGAATAATTCATTGGAATTTCTTGATGCTGACCGATATTACTTATTCTTTGACATTCATCACAGGTTAAGACGAACTTACGGGCATCCTTGAAAAGAGTAGGCCAATTAAATCCAGATTGCAATACCTTGTGAGCAGTTCTGTCTCCAGCATGATGCCCTCCTTAAGCTTAGGAGTGACATTTCCGTAGGATTTGTCCTTGTTCATGCTCAGGTACACAATGTCTAATAATACCATCTACTCCTTCTTTATAAAGATGTGGGTCATCCCAAAAGTAATGTCTGAAATCATGGAAGAATTTTTTCTTTTGTTGGTATGTAAAGCTAGGTGGTAAATATTTAGCAACAATGTAATTAGCATAATCAGCATACCAAGGAGTATTGTGAGCAACATTTATTGTAGCTAACTGCTCATCAGGGAAACTATCATCAATAGATAGTGGGTCATCAGGCACATTTTCAAGCCTAGACAAATTATCAGCTACGGGGTTCTCAACTCCTTTTCAATCAATGATATGTAAATCAAATTCTTGTAACAAGAGAACCCATCTAATAAGTCTAGGTTTAGCATCTTTCTTTTCCATAAGATATTTAATAGCAGCATGATCGGTGTGAACAGTAACTTTGGGATCAACAATATAAGGTCTAAATCTATCACAAGCAAACACCACTTCTAAGAACTCTTTTTCAGTAGTAGCATAATTTCGTTGAGCACTGTCTAGAGTTTTACTAGCATAATGAATAACATTCAGTTTCTTATCAACTCTTTGTCCTAGAACAACACCAACAGCATAATCACTAGCATCACACATAATTTCAATAGGCAAGTTCCAATCAGGTGGTTGAATAATAGGTACAGAAATTAGGGCTTTCTTAAGTGTTTCAAAGGCTTCTAAACAATCATCATCAAAAACAAAAGGAACATCCTTTTGCAAAAGATTCGTGAGAGGCCTAGAAATTTTAGAGAAGTCTTTAATAAATCTCCTATAGAAACCAGCATGAACTAGGAAACTACGAATACCTTTTATATCATTAGGACATGGCATTTTCTCAATTGCATCAACCTTAGCTTGGCCCACTTCAATACCTCTTTCAGAAATTTTATGACCCAAGAAAATGCCTTCATTAACCATAAAGTGGCACTTCTCCCAATTCAAGACAAGATTTGTTTGTTCACATCTCTGCAAAACTCGCTCAAGATTGCTTAAACAATCATCAAAAGACTTCCCATAAACTGAGAAATCATCCATGAAAACTTCAACAATCTTTTCACAAAAGTCAGAGAATATAACAGTCATACATCTTTGAAAAGTAGGAGGTGCATTACATAGACCAAAAGGCATACATCTATAAGCATAGGTTCCAAATGGACAAGTAAAAGTGATCTTTTCTTGATTAGGTTGAGAAACAGGTATTTGTGAAAAAACAGAATATCCATGAAAGCAAAAGTGTGTGTGCTTAGATAATCTTTCAAGCATTTGATCAATAAAAGGCAGAGGGTAATGATCTTCTCTAGTTGCTTTGTTTAATTTTCTAAAATCAATTACCATTCCATAGCCTGTAACATTTCTTTGTGGAATAAGTTCATTCTTATCATTAGGAACGATAGTTACACCTCCTTTCTTAGGGACACAATGAACATGACTTACCCATCTACTATCAGCTATAGGATAGATTATACCTGCTTCCAGAAGCTTTAAGATTTACGTTCTTACCACTTCCTTCATTTTTTGATTTAACTGACGTTGGTGATCAACAATGGGTTTAGCATCAGGTTCCATATTAATTTTTTGCTGACATAGAGTGGGACTAATGCCCTTTAAATCATCAAGAGTATATCCAATCGCAGCTTAGTGCTTCCTTAGAACTTTAAATAATCTTTCTTCTTCATGTTCTGAAAGGCTAGCACTAATAATAACAGGATATATCTTCTTTTCATCAAGATAAGCATATTTCAAAGTGGCTGGCAATTGTTTTAATTCAAACACAGGATCACCTTTAGGTGGAGGAGGACTTCCTAGAGTTTCAATAGGCATATTGTGTTTAAGCAGAGGACGTTGTTCAAAGAAAATCTTATCTATTTCATTTCTTTCATGCATATGAAAATCATTTTCATGGTCTAGCAAGTATTGTTCTAAAGGATCAGCAGGTGGCACAACAATAGAAGCAAGACCAATTAAATTATCCTTACTATGTAATTCTTTTTCATGAAGTTTTCTATTAAACTTGGAAAAATTAAACTCATGAGAGTCATCACCAAAGCTAACACTGACAGTTTGTTTCTTACAATCTATCTTAGCATTATTTGTATTCAAGAAAGGTCTACCAAAGATAATGGGACAAAAGTCATCTTGTGGGGAACCAAGAACAAGAAAATCAGTAGGGTACTTTATTTTTTCACACAAGACTTCAACATATCTAACAAGTTTAATAGTAACGTCTATGTTTTCTATTTCTGCAGGTGCTATGTCATTCATAATTTCTTGATATAAGGTGTAAGGAATCACTACTAGGGAAAACCCTAGCAGTAGCGCCTGTCATCCCATGCTACTGCTATACATGGCAAGCAGTAGAGAGCTTTAGTGTAGAGCGTTGCTACTAATATATGCAACGCTTTTTAGAAGGAAGCGCTACTGGTAAGGGAGCGCTACTACTAACTTTATTCCCCTCGCTACTGCTAGTTTTATTAGTTTTTGTTTTTTTTCTGCATATTTGTTTTGTATTTGAATAGGCTTTATACAATAATCTTTAGCATATCATACACATACAAATGTAATCTTAGCATATACATACAAACAGTCTCACCAAATCATGTCATCATCATAATCACCATCCAACACAAAGTGGTCTCTCGTCATCATCTCGAAAATAGCGATACAAGTCTCGATTACTTGCAACTACATCGTCATCCATCTAAACAATGATATACGTGAGAAGAGCTATCACTATGAGTGAGAGCGGAACTATGCAGTACATGAGTTCATATCCCTCTCTCGCATTAGTGTGAACCTAAACTAACTACTGGTTGTCGCTCGGAAACAGGAAACCGGTACACCTGGGCCTGACACTCCGGCCACTCGTCGTATACTCCCGACATAGCACTTCTTCGCCATCGATGATCTATGCACCTGCATCGTCACATGAGTCGATAATATGCAACATATATAGTTGAGCAACAGAAAGAGACAGACTTGACAAAAATAGAAGCAACATATCATAAGCATAAATAACAAAGTTCATCATACCTAAAATGCCCTAACTAGAGTGATCTTCGCTAGTCGAGGAGGACGGTTTAATTACATCACAAATAAAATTTCGTCGTGCATAACTCAAAGTTTTGTCATACAAAAAGTATGGACTAAAGGGACACATTGTCATATATCGACAATCACTACATGTTCTGCCATCCATCCATGTCAGGGACATAGTCCCCGAGCTTAGTGAAAGGCTTCAGGTCGAGACGCTGAGAGGCTACGCGTGTTTAGACGTCTTCCCGCGACATTTGTCCTTCTTCGTAGAACATCCCTGTTTTTTCGATGACCTCCTTCGTGATGATTTGGGCAAGTTCACACTGGATGTGATAGAACTCAACTCGAAATCGATGATCCTCGATATCTCCTAAGTCCTTTGCCCATCGCAGAATATGGGCATCACCGAATCTAGGTGACATGCGAAGGTTCTGGTGATCCCGTCTATACTCCAGCATGTGGTGTAGGACATAGAATCCATCATTAAGAGAATCACTCGGTTGCTGGATGTAGCAGAAGTCGGTCTTATGGCGGAAGGCAGGCCTGCTGTCCCTTATCTTCTTGTCGTTGACCTCTCCACCCCGTGTGCCGTAGTAAAACATAGCACTGTCGAGAACAGACTTGATGTGGGTGTAATCCTGTTTGTTAATGTTCTTCGACGAGTCCAAGTAAAGAGCGTGGGAGTATCGGGGGTAGAGGATGATGAGGACGGCGCTCCCGCCGCTACGTAAAATAAGCACACCTCAAATTAATTAGCCTCCATCGTGCAAATGAATGATTGAAATCGAAGGAAGGATATCCGAGCGGATGACTTAAAGGGGATGATAAGGCACGAGAATGGCCTCCTTGTCCTTATTGGCGAGCATGAAATTGACAAGGTAGTCCCTCGCGTATTCACAGTGCTTTGCGCAGACTGCGAAGAAGCCCTCGTGCATGAAGTACGGGTCAGCGACACAGATAAAAGGTATCTGCTCAACCCCAATGAGTTAATTCATGTGCAAGGCATAAAGGCGGACACACGTAAAATCCAGCTTCTTCAAGTGAAACATGTCGAAGATGTAATCGAATTGAAGGAAGAACTTCCCCGTGGGGAATGTGTTGACGTACGACAATTGCCGTGGCACGTTAACCATGTAGAGTGGGTATCCTGGATTTTTCGAGGTGATGAGGCCTTTCTCTATCCACAGCACATCGTCATGAAGTCTCCTTACATCGCCGAATCTGGCCGCTATCGCTGCTTTAGGTAGGATTGGTTCACCGGCGACATGCCATTTTGCCGCACCGGGGATATTTATACAGTCTTGAACCCGAGGCTGCTGAGGCTGCTGGATCATAGAAGCAGCTTTGTTGCCTTTCCTCGGTCTCTTCCTAGACTTCTTTGGTACCGGAAGGTCATCCATAGTACGTTCAGACTTCGGAGGTGGCAATTCAAGCACCAACTCATGACGCTCAAACCCTAAGTAGGCGCCAGTATTGACATAGTGTTGAGTGTCATCGTCATCCTCATCCTCATCTATGGCAACGTCACCAGCGACTAATGGAGCCTCTTCCTCACCCCGTCCGCTATCACCCAGCACGACAGCCGACGCTAATTGGGTAGGTGGGGTGTTGATGTTCATAGCTAACCGCGTGCTCGTGGGTGTGCTCCCGGCCGCCTCCAGATGAAGCATACTCTTTGGCCACAACAGGACCCACCCATTGCAATCACCAAGCCGCCGCGGGGTCTCGTCGTCATCCCCCCTAGTACCAGAGGAGCCAAATTCTCGTGACCCGGTTTGACACTGGCCACAGAAACCTTCAAGACGTGTGGGGGGGGATCGACCGGCTATGGAACAATGGTTCCTTTGGCTCCATTATCGTCGCCTTCCCCACGTCCACCTTCTGGTCGCCGATGGTGTACAATATGGTGCATAGGGTTTCGTCGGCCTGCAAAGAAATGTCTGTGACCTGAGACATCCAAAAGGCAACGAAAACGGGAGATTATACATTTATTGAAGAGGGCCGGTGTGACAGATACCGTGAGGGCGTCGAGCTCAGCCAAAGATGAAGCACCGCCGAGCACGTCTGGTGCCAGAGCCGGTGCGGGAGCAGGTGCAGCTGCAGGTGCTGGTGCAATACTAGTTGAGCTGCTCCCAAGAAGTCAGCAAGGGGAAAGTTTCCTGCATTTTTTCTGGATTTTGCCTGCTCCAATTGAAAACGGCCGGAACCAAGACAGTATTCATATCTACAAGCACCTATTTTGCGGCAGCTACCGCTGTTGCGACTGTCTCAGATGATTTCTTCTCAACCACAATCTCAACCTTCTTGTCGATGTTTTCTTCAGTTAACCTCCATCTTTCCTTTTTCTCCTCCGTGGTCTCACGGTAGTATTTCTTCCATGTGGCGCCATCTCTGACACCGTGCACGCGTCCATACGACGGTCGAATCTCCACCGGGAGTCCTTTCAATATGTTCAATGCCCAGTTGAATGGAGTGTCCCACTTGGGCCTCGCCAACGCCTCAGACGGCGAGTCGCTTTCGGCCGCAATCTTGTGCTGCTCTCTCTGCAAAAGGCACAAGGATCGTTTACAAATATGACTAACATGCAGTCGAATTGATCAGAAACTAAAATTACCAGCAGTCTCATGAACTCCACCGGGACCTCATTTGTCTCGAAAACCTTCTTCACTTGGTCCCAATGGTGCCGGGCTCTGAGGACGTCACCCTCCTGCGGGACAGTGAACTCTGCCAAGGGGTCTGGGATGCCCAGACTCTCGGCTTCCACATCCTCCTTGGCCCATATGGGCCTCTTCCCGCCGTAACTACGGCTTCCGAGGTGGTGGTACCCAATGTTCCTCTGTTGAAGCCCCTTCATGTACTTCAAGTTTTTTTTGGCAGCTTCGGCCTCGCAAGTCGCCTTGAATATTTCATAGTGCTCTTCCGTGATTCTAGGATTATCCTTTACAATCTCTGAGTAGGGTTCCTTTTTGTTGACGATCCGATATTTCACCCTTGCTTTCCAGGTGGCCAGTGCATCACTAAACTTGGTCATGGCGTGTTTGTTTATCTTCTTCATTGCCAGGTCCTTATCTGGATCTTTATAATCCTTTTCATTCTGGCCCGGGAACAAGAATATCTGGTGCAGCTTCTTTAGGAGGGAGGTCTCATGTTATCTATCTTCTTTAGTTTCTCATCGTTGATGGTGGCGGATGTCCGTATGATGCATCCTATTTGATTGCCGTAGCACGCGCGCGCTTCCTCGGGCGCGTTTGGCTCAAAATTGCTGTCGTCCACCTCTTTGACCACCAGCTAGTAGTCCTGAGCTTGTTAGGAAGCCGTTGCCTCTTTGCTTTCGGTTCTATACCGGCTCCGCTAGTCTCGGCGCCGGTCCCAGTCTCAGCGCTGGTCTTGATGCCGGTCCCAGTCTCAGCGCCGGTCTCGATGTCGGTCTCAATCTCCGATGTGACAGGTGGACCCAGCAACATCAACTATTGATCGTCGGCTTCCCTCAAAAATTCTTCTGCCGCCAGGTAGACGTTGTCGCAGTCACCAGAACCCTGTCCTTCATCGTTGCTAGCCATGTTTCCTACGATTAAATCTAGTCAATTAATTCTAGACCTAATAAAATGAATAATGACATTGAAAAAAGGCCTATTCTTTGCAGGAACGTTGACTCCTTCCCGGTGCGGCAAATCCCGGGCACTCGATATGTCCTAGTTTGTAGCACAAGTCATGCCGAAATTCACAGAAACTTTCGGCATGACTTTTGCTAAAAAGTGGAAAAATCGAGAACCTAAAATTTGCCGGAACAGAAATGAATCAACATTCCGACAAAACATAGGCCACTCGGCTTCATTCCCTGGAAACAGTGTTCAAATATCCATCTTCGACACCGCAACACATGTCCAAATATACACGAGCAACCACATGTCCAAATTTCACAAGCTAATTCAAAAACTAAGTGTAGAAGAAAATTGATTTAACTACAAATAGAACAAAATTCAGTTTACTTTAGTGCTTTATAATGATGAAAGGAAAAAAATTTCAGTTAACTACTAATTTCATTCATTTAGGTTATTCATTTAACTTCACCTAATTAACCTACTGTACCACTACTACTAGCAGCACTACTAACCTAATTAACCTAGCAAAACTCTACTGCCCTAACTAAAAAGCATCTAATTAACATCTACTAGTACCACTACTGCCCTAACCTAATTAACATCTACTAGCATCACTATATACTTCTAGCAACACTGCTACAACATTTTCTTCATTTTTTTCTTTAAAAAAACATCTAAGAAAACAAAATCCCTAATTAAACCCTACTACCCTAACTAACTTTTGATTTAAACCAATTTTTTTGCTCTAAACTAATTTTTTCTCTTAACATCTACTACTTAACATCTTTTGCTCAAAACCAAGTTTTTTGCTCTAAACTAATTTTTTGCTCTAAACTAATTTTTGCTCTAACATCTACTACTTAACATATTTTTGCCCTAACTAATTTTTGCTCTAACATCTACTAATTAAAATGCAGAGAGAGAGGACGGGTGGGGGCTTACAGAGAGGGGATAGACTGTGGCGGGGAGGTGCTCAGCGACGGAAGCAAGGGCGGGGAGAGCGGGCTCGGGCTCGGGCAGCGGTGGTCCTGGGCGGCGGTGAGGTCAAGGGCGGCGGCGGTGAGGTCGAGGGCAGCCCGAGAGGCGGCGGTGGCGAGGCTGGGCGGTCGCGGGCGGCGGCAGTGACGATGAGCGCGGCCTCGGGGGGAGACGGTGAGGTTGCCGGCGTCGACGCCGGTAGGAGACCTCGGCGAAGTGGGGCGATGGCGAATTGGGGAGACGACGGTGAAGTGGGGCGATGGATTTGGGGGAGAAGTGGTGCCCGTGTCACGACCGGTTTTTCCGGGTTTCAATTTCCAGAAAGAGATCGTCGTGCTCATCAGCCCCAGGATTACTGTTAGCTGATGAGGCTCCAACTTGATACCGAAATTCCAAGCAAAATACAAAATATGTGGTACAAGACCATTCTGGCCTGTGAGTACAACAAAAGGTTTCTAGTGGTTGATGGCGTGAAACATCAGTGTCTATGGGACTCCATTTCCCACGGGAACAGCTGACTAGGTTAACTCCTATCTTCGCGAGGCTGCTATCTCCATTGCATGGGTTCCAGGGCTATCAACACGGTCGCTCCTTTCCGCGCAAGAAATCTGGCCAAGACAATAGCCAGGGACAAGCCAGTGAGTACTTTGAATGTACTCGCAAACATTATGAACACAGGTATAATATAACAATGATGTGCTGAAAATATTTTATGCTCATGACGTCAGTCGCAAAAGATAAATAAAACTCTGATGCGTGCAAGCAAGTTATTTATAAAAATGCAATAACATAGTAGTATTAAAATTTATGAAATAAATAACAAGCAATGCCACAGTCGGGCGTCTTAGCGACACCTCATAAAGGGCTTTAAAAGAAATGCCACAGTCGGGCGTCTGAGCGACACCACATAAAGGGATTTAAAAGAAATGCCACAGTCGGGCGTCTGAGCGACACCACATAAAGGGCTTTAAAAGAAATGCCACAGTCGGGCGTCTGAGCGACACCACATAAAGGGCTTTAAAATAAACAATCATAGTGAATATCCCAGAGGTAGAACCATCCCAGAGATACTCGATGATAACAATAATATCATGGGTTAGTCAACAATAATAATAATCATAATTATCACAAGTCACAAGTAGTAATTCCCGTTCTGGTTTAACAGTTTCACCTCCGAAGACCGACACTAAGACCGACGCTTGACCCATCCCAGACTGTAATCCTTAACCATGGACACGGCTATTCGAATAGGTTTAATCTCTGCAGAGGGTGTACTCTTTACCCACGAGTAATGGATTTCTTTAGTCCATCGGGACTAATTCCGTCTACGGTCTTTTTGTTGAAAACACACCTAACTTGCACACACCAGCTTAACTCACACGTGTCTGGAATCACCCACGACACCTGTCAAGCAAACTCTAAGTGGGGAGGCTACAACCTCGCGTAGCATGGGATCAAATTTATATCGCGCGCTCTAAGGGGTGGCCTCCCCTCTCGGTCCCAACCGGAAACACCCATGCCCCCGGACCAGGTGGCCTGCCTACCAGCTACAACCAATATCTTCCACCCTGGCCTCTCTGTACGGTGTGTGCTAGAAAGAGGTTGACAACTTACTGAACCGTACTCTACTTGCTGTAGAGACGAGTGGTAGTACAAAACAAGTATGGGGGTTACTGGAACAAGACTCGATCTACGGTCGACTCAGGAGGTTTAAGTATTCCCTGCATGATTAGCATAACGAATATATTTCAAGCAACAGAGTCACCGCTCATATCACCTTGCCATGCCATACCAGACATAACTGTCCCGACGGAGACCGGCGACAAACTCATGCCTACCCAAGGCAGAGGTTTTCCCGGGTTCCTGCCGGTATGCATGCAAGGCACATGAGGATGATTATCATCACAAGTGTGTCCATTTCCAATAGCATGGAAATCAATAACATGCACCCATGCATATGATCATATCACATGAAATAACAAGTTTCTCCAAAGTGAGGTGATGTTGTGAACGTGTCATCGAAAACACAAAAATATTATGCTGGGGATCAGAATGCTTGCCTTCAATGTGTGGAAAGGCAGGGTCCATTTCAAACTCTTGAAATATATCTCCTCTCTTCAAAAATCCTATTTTAGAAATATAAATGAATTAACACACAAAATAAAAACAGCACAAAAAGTTTTTCTGAATTTTTTTCAAATAAATCTTAAAATAAACTAGACAATATTTGAGAGATGTAGGAAAAAGAATTAATTCATTTGGAGTTATATTTAAAAAGATATAGTCAGTCCAAGTTCTGGTCAAATCTGGTTTTAAATAAAACAGAAAAAGAAAAACGTTTCAGAGGGGAATACGCTTTCGAAGCGGGAGAAACATACTGCGGTGGATTACGCCTTCACTTAAACACGTGGACGGCGCGGGGTGTCACTGACAGTGGGTCCTAGGTGGCCCACTAGTCAGGTTTGACTAGTCGCCCTCCCTCCCCTTCCTCTGGCCGAACAGAGGCGGGGGCTCCAGCGATCTTCGCCGGCGTTAGGCGGCTCCTCGCGGGCATCCAAGGGTAGGGATGGATCCGCATGGCTGGGGCGGTTCTCCCGGTGGTCATAGGGTCGTCGGAGGTGGAGTAAATCGCCGGCGGCGAGTTCCGCGGCGGAGGAAAGCTTCGGGCATGATTGGGGGCTTTGTCTCTGGTGGCTCCCGATCAAATTCGAGCTTGGGGGTGGACTCACAAGACGAAGGGAGGGCCCCTGGTGAAGAGAGTGGAGGGGGGGAGGCCCTGGTGGCGCCGGAGTGAACGAGACAGTGGCGGCGGCCGTGGTTGCCGGAGATGAGGAAGACGACCTCTCTGGTCTTTCTACTGCTACGGGCGAATCGGTGAGGGAGTGTGGGAGCTTGCTTGAGGGTTTGGTGAGCTCGGGGGGGGGGGTCCTTATATAGCAATCGGGGGCGGTTCCGATGATGGCCGAGGATAAGAATGTCGGCGACCGCCATACTGTGCTGCAGGGCGACGTGGTGGCGACGAGGGCTTGCGGACAAGGCTGCGGATGAGCTTGAGCTTTCGAGGGGCAGGTGGCAAGCCGGGGTGGCTTTGGCGGCGCCGGCCTGAGCAGGGCTATCGGGCGGCCGTGGCGGCTAACCCTTTGCTTGCCGGGGACGCGGCGAGGCTCTGCTTGGCGCGTTGCGGTGAGGGGGAGCACGTAGCGCGCAAGGGGACACGGCGTGCCGGCTGCGGTCGGTCACGGGCTGGGGTGAGTGCGGGGCGTGACGCGGCGACTCGGGTGCCGCTCGTGCAATACGCGCACTCTGGGCGCGTCCAGTGCACGCACTGAAGGTGTTCGACATAATGCCGTGGCATGCTACAGGTCACAGGTCAGGGTGGCAAGCAACAGAGCTAGGTTGTTGATAGAATGAAGCTCAGAGGACAAGGTGGTTTGGTCAGGAGACCCTGTTCACAATGCCAACAACAATTCATGTCAAATCTGATCATGCACTCCAGGTGTTTGACAAAATGCCACAGGCACTTAGGCTTTTCTTGGAGGGGCCAACTCTTCCAGATCAGTGTCTCTTTGGATGCACAAGAGGGTGGTGAGGTTAGTTGGTGGAAAGCACAAACTTGCTAGTGCAAGTTTTGCAGAACTCCAAATCTGGATAGGAGGTGAATGGCATTATTTCATGAACCAAAAATATGCCAATGGTTTCATGCTCCTGGGCTTAGGATTTTAACATGGATGGCTACAAGTAGGAGAAAGAATCAAGGGCTAAAGAGCAAGCAAAAATATGGTTGCTGTACAAACCATCATGTTGGACCAGAATGAAGATGAGCTTGTTCCACTCAAATTTTTCAAATAACATCCCTGGATTTTTGCATATAATGGAATGATATGCTCCTACTGACATCCCATAATTTTGGTGGAAGCTAGAAACAAATATTTAAAAGGGCTGCAGTGCAAAAATGCCTACTGGACCAGAGAAGAAAAACATGTGTATCACTCAAAATATGCAATGAGTGAACTATATTATTGCATAAAAGTGATTTATAGGCATCACATGACATCTCCAAATTTTGGTGGAATTTTTAGGTAAATATATCAAATGGTTGTAGTACAAAAAGAGCTCCAAAACTCAAAACGAGTCATTTAATGAATAAAGCTCAGGGTGAAATAATTTAATAAATAAATCTACTGATTGAGAGATGTTTTTAAATGAGAGGAAAAATAAGTCCAATATGTTTTGGAAGGATCCACTTGGGAAAAACTCCTTAATATTAAAAGAAAAGTTTTGAAATCAACAGAGATATTCTTGCAGGCAAAATTTTTAAACTCTTGGCAAAATTTTCATATCTAAAACCTGGTTAAATTTTTGGGGTGTTACAATTACTACCCCCTTAAGAAAAAAATCTCGTCCTCGAGATTTGCTAAGAGCCGTTGTGAAAAACTAATACTCCATATGTGTTCGAGCGGTTGTGAGTGTGCTGTCATGGTGCTGCGTAAATAAAAGTAATCCATGTAGTGTGGGGATAAATGATGCAGCAATTCAGTAAAAAGAAAACTCATGCTAGGATTTTCGCGGTTACACAAGTTAATTACGAAGAAAACTACTCATACTAGTAGAAAATAAATACATGACTCGTCGCACACATTCGAGGTACCATGCATAAGTTACAATGCAAATATAAATGCTGCAAAAACAAATACAGAAGTGGCGTCTAAAATGAAAACGATAACTGGTTGGGGTCCTGATAAAATGTCTCTGGTAAAGGGATGCACTCCTCTTCCATCGGAGGAAGTGGATTGACCAGTCGATGTAAGTGTCTCTCCGGGTTTGGTCTCAGTGGTCTGCCGATGGCAATCTGAGGTATTAAATCAGCGAGACCCTGGAGATAATCCATTACTCGCTGGTTCAAATGCTCCTGAGCGATGATGTACTGGATAAGGTTGGCTAGAACTGGGTCTCTCTCAATCCGTCCACCGGGAAAAGATGTTACTCCTCCGGGCGTTGCACGACTCGGGAACTAATAATATCCTCGTTCACGGGCATAGGGTACTGTGGATCGAAGGCGAGCAATCGCTTCTTTCGCAGCAGCTTCTATGGCCAAGTGTGGGGTTGGCATAGATTTCCCCATGAAGGAAACTTCCGTTGGATCTTGATTGGAGTCTACGGGAGGAATGTGCACTGCTGCCCAATATTCCGAGGTGGAAGGGGTGATTCTAGATTTGAACAGCTCGTACTGGGGTGGCTGGGTAGAACCCATGGTACTGCGGGTAAAGTCCCACAATATTTTGACAAAGCTACCAGGGGTTGCATCTGGGGTTCTCAGATAAATACTGGGGCTCGGCATGACAGGAAAAGGTTGTGAGTGTGGTGCACAAGGTGTGGGGTGCTTGGTAAGGTCACGAGGTGGCCTTTATATAGCAATGGAGCTGGATCATTTTACCGTGGTGAAAGGTAATAAATTTGCCAGCTTAGCTCCAAAGGTCGGGTCAGTGTCAGAGATACACATATCTCATAAAGAGACGTGTTACTGTAGTTGTCGTCAAGGTTGGCTTTGGTAGCTGTGCCCGGAAATATATGCAACTATGCGCTGACCAAATACGCAAGGCTACTATTAAAACAGAGGCACAACGATAGGCTGCGTTTATATACAAGGTCGCACGATTACAAAGCGAGGATACACTGAAACTCGGTGCTACTCGCACAACTTAATCTACCTCGTTTATGTCTAAACGGGCGTGCCTGGTGGATGTCGAGGCTTCTCCACGTGTCTCACTACCGGGATTAGTCGGAGATGGCGGAGGAACGACAGGGTCGGGGTAGCGATTATGACCATCGCGGGGATTGTTAGCCAGAATCCCGTTGGAGTGTGCTCCCAAAAGGCGACGAAGCACTTCTGGGGTCATCAAAGCATCTCGGTTGGCGGCTGGAGCTGAACTCCGGGTTTCGATCGGGTGTCCGAACAGCACGACTGGGTTGTCGGCGTCGGGCTCGTCTTCTCTTCTTGCTGGGGCTCGACGAACCAGCTCTCCTCGAGCTGCGATCAAATCAATAGTGATCTAGTCGAACAATTGCACAAGGTGCAACAATGCGGGATCTGTCTCGTGATCTCCGTTGGCAACTTGGGGTGGTCTACCATACCCTTCACGCCTGGGGTAGTAGTAGAACGAGCGATAGTTAACTCTGGGCGATAACTGCCGAAGTTGAACTATAGCCTCTCGAGCAGCTAGCTGGATGGCTTGTGGCTCAAAGGAAGTTGTTCTTCCAGTGAACCTGTAGGGGCGTTCGGGCGCTAGACCCCTACCGTAGATGTGTACAGTGGCCCAGAATTGACGGTCCTCACCGCTCATGGGTCCTTGGTACACAACATATTCTGGTGGCTCCTCTAACGCATAGGCACGACGGGTGAGGTTTGCGAGGATGGTCACAAAACCTCCAAGATTGGTTGCTGTGGTCTCATTGTGCACGACGGGGCCAGGCATTATCGCTCGGCTTGGGGAAGAGGTTGTGCTGTGCTGGTTTGGGGCTAGCGTGCCCTTTTTATAGAAAAAGGGAACGGAGTCTTCTCTCGCACGCTTGCGAATGAGACACCTTGGGTGCTGGTTGCTGGTGCGTGATAGACAAGCTAGGTTGATAGGTTGGGCACCAACTGCCAAAAGTGTCGGGGTCACTGTGTGGCTATCTTGCACGAGAAGTTTGGCTGGGGTTCGGTTATGGCTTGGTGGGTTGGTTTGCCTAAGTTTTTTTTGACCTCGGTAAGATAGGATTAGCCAATGGTCAGCCTGGCTCTGATACCAAGTCTGTCACGACCGGTTTTTCCGGGTTTCAATTTCCAGAAAGAGACCGTCGTGCTCATCAGCCTCAGGATTACTGTTAGCTGATGAGGCTCCAACTTGATACCGAAATTCCAAGCAAAATACAAAATATGTGGTACAAGACCATTCTGGCCTGTGAGTACAACAAAAGGTTTCTAGTGGTTGATGGCGGAAGCGGGTTGTGAAACATCAGTGTCTATGGGACTCCATTTCCCATGGGAACAGCTGACCAGGTTAACTCCTATCTTCGCGAGGCTGCTATCTCCATTGCGTGGGTTCCGGGGCTATCAATACGGTCGCTCCTTTCCGCGCAAGAAATCTGGCCAAGACAATAGCCAGGGACAAGCCAGTGAGTACTTTGAATGTACTCGCAGATATTATGAACATAGGTATAATATAACAATGATGTGCTGAAAATATTTTATGCTCATGATGTCAGTCACAAAAGATAAATAAAACTCTGATGCGTGCAAGCAAGTTATTTATAAAAATGCAATAACATAGTAGTATTAAAATTTATGAAATAAATAACAAGCAATGCCACAGTCAGGTGTCTTAGTGACACCTCATAAAGGGATTTAAAAGAAATGCCACAGTCGGGCGTCTGAGCGACACCACATAAAGGGCTTTAAAAGAAATGCCACAGTCGGGCGTCTGAGCGACACCACATAAAGGGCTTTAAAAGAAATGCCACAGTCGGGCGTCTGAGCGACACCACATAAAGGGCTTTAAAATAAACAATCATAGTGAATATCCCGGAGGTAGAACCATCCCAGAGATACTCAATGATAACAATAATATCACGGGTTAGTCAACAATAATAATAATCATAATTATCACAAGTCACAAGTAGTAATTCCCGTTCTGGTTTAACAGTTTCACCTCCGAAGACCGACCCTAAGACCGACACTTGACCCATCCCAGACTGTAATCCTTAACCATGGACACGGCTATTCGAATAGGTTTAATCTCTGCAGAGGGTGTACTCTTTACCCACGAGTAACGGATTTCTTTAGTCCATCGGGACTAATTCCGTCTATGGTCTTTTTGTTGAAAACACACCTAACTTGCACACACCAACTTAACTCACACGTGTCTGGAATCACCCACGACACCTGTCAAGCAAACTCTAAGTGGGGAGGCTACAACCTCGCGTAGCATGGGATCAAATTTATATCACGCGCTCTAAGGGGTGGCCTCCCCTCTCAGTCCCAACCGGAAACACCCATGCCCCCGGACCAGGTGGCCTGCCTACCAGCTACAACCAGTATCTTCCACCCTGGCCTCTCTGTACGGTGTGTGCTAGAAAGAGGTTGACAACTTACTGAACCGTACTCTACTTGCTGTAGAGACGAGTGGTAGTACGAAACAAGTATGGGGGTTACTGGAACAAGACTCGATCTACGGTCGACTCAGGAGGTTTAAGTATTCCCTGCATGATTAGCATAACGAATATATTTCAACCAACAGAGTCACCGCTCATATCACCTTGCCATGCCATACCAGACATAACCGTCCCGACGGAGACCGGCGACAAACTCATGCCTACCCAAGGCAGAGGTTTTCCCGGGTTCCTGCCGGTATGCATGCAAGGCACATGAGTATGATTATCATCACAAGTGTGTTCATTTCCAACAGCATGGAAATCAATAACATGCACCCATGCATATGATCATATCACATGAAATAACAAGTTTCTCCAAAGTGAGGTGATGTTGTGAACGTGTCATCGAACACACAAAAATATTATGCCGGGGTTCAGAATGCTTGCCTTCAATGTGTGGAAAGGCAGGGTGCATTTCAAACTCTTGAAATATATCTCCTCTCTTCAAAAATCCTATTTTAGAAATATAAATGAATTAACACACAAAATAAAAACAGCACAAAAAGTTGTTCTGAAATTTTTTCAAATAAATCTTAAAATAAACTAGACAATATTTGAGAGATGTAGGAAAAAGAATTAATTCATTTGGAGTTATATTTAAAAAGATATAGTCAGTCAAAGTTCCGGTCAAATCTGGTTTTAAATAAAACAGAAAAAGAAAAACGTTTCAGAGGGGAATACGCTTTCGAAGCGGGAGAAACATACTGCGGTGGATTACGCCTTCACTTAAACACGTGGACGGCGCGGGGTGTCACTGACAGTGGGTCCTAGGTGGCCCACTAGTCAGGTTTGACTAGTCGCCCTCCCTCCCCTTCCTCTGGCCGAACAGAGGCGGGGGCTCCGGCGATCTTCGCCGGCGTTAGGCGGCTCCTCGCGGGCATCCGAGGGTAGGGATGGATCCGCATGGCTGGGGCGGTTCTCCTGGTGGTTGTAGGGTCGTCGGAGGTGGAGTAAATCGCCGGCGGCGAGTTTCGCGGCGGAGGAAAGCTTCGGGCATGATTGGGGGCTTTGTCTCCGGTGGCTCCCGATCAAATTCGAGCTTGGGGGTGGACTCACGAGACGAAGGGAGGGCCCCTGGTGAAGAGAGTGGAGGGGGGGAGGCCCTGGTGGCACCGGAGTGAACGAGACAGTGGTGGCGGCCGTGGTTGCCGGAGATGAGGAAGACGACCTCTCTGGTCTTTCTACTGCTACGGGCGGATCGGTGAGGGAGTGTGGGAGCTTGCTTGAGGGTTTGGTGAGCTCGGGGGGGGGGGGGGGTCCTTATATAGCAATCAGGGGCGGTTCCGACGATGGCCGAGGATAAGAACGTCCGCGACCGCCGTACTGTGCTGCAGGGCGACGTGGCGGCGGAGGGCTTGCGGACAAGGCTGCAGATGAGCTTGAGCTGTTCGAGGGGCAGATGGCAAGCCGGGGTGGCTTTGGCGGCGCCGGCCTGAGCAAGGCTATCGGGCGGCCGTGGCGGCTAGCCCTTGGCTTGCCGGGGACGCGGCGTGGCTCTGCTTGGCACGTTGCGGTGAGGGGGAGCACGTAGCGCGCAAGGGGACACGGCGTGCCGGCTGCGGTCGGTCACGGGCTGGGGTGAGTGCGGGGCGTGACGCGGCGACTCGGGGTGCCGCTCGTGCAATACGCGCGCTCTGGGCACGTCCAGTGCATGCACTGAAGGTGTTCGACATAATGCCGTGGCATGCTACAGGTCACAGGTCAGGGTGGCAAGCAACAGAGCTAGGTTGTTGATAGAGTGAAGCTCAGAGGACAAGGTGGTTTGGTCAGGAGACCATGTTCACAATGCCAGCAACAATTCATGTCAAATCTGATCATGCACTCCAGGTGTTTGATAAAATGCCACAGGCACTTAGGCTTTTCTTGGAGGGGCCAAATCTTCCAAATCAATGTCTCTTTGGATGCACAAGAGGGTGGTGAGGTTAGTTGGTGGAAAGCACAAACTTGCTAGTGCAAGTTTTGCAAAACTCCAAATCTGGACAGGAGGTGAATGGCATTATTTCATGAACCAAAAATATTCCAATGGTTGCATGCTCCTGGGCTTAGGGGTTTAACATGGATGGCTACAAGTAGGAGAAAGAATCAAGGGCTAAAGAGCAAGAAAAAATATGGTTGTTGTACAAACCATCATGTTGGACCAGAATGAAGATGAGCTTGTTCCACTCAAAATTTTCAAAGAACATCTCTGGATTTTTGCATATAATGGAATGATATGCTCCTACTGACATCCCATAATTTTGGTGGAAGCTAGAAACAAATATTTAAAAGGGTTGCAGTGCAAAAATGCCTACTGGACCAGAGAAGAAAAACATGTGTAGCACTCAAAATATGCAATGAATGAACTATATTATTTCATAAAAGTGATTTATAGGCATCACATGACATCTCCAAATTTTGGTGGAATTTTTAGATAAATATATCAAATGGTTGTAGTACAAAAAGAGCTCCAAAACTCAAAACAAGTCATTTAATGAATAAAGCTCAGGGTGAAATAATTTAATAAATAAATCTACTGATTGAGAGATGTTTTTAAATGAGAGGGAAAATAAGTCCAATATGTTTTGGAAGGATCTACTTGGGAAAAACTCCTTAATATTAAAAGAAAAGTTTTGAAATCAACAGAGATATTCTTGCAGGCAAAAATTTTAAACTCTTGGCAAAATTTTAATATCTAAAACCTGGTTAAATTTTTGGGGTGTTACAGCCCGGGGGAAGGGAAACCGCTGGGTTAAGTGAAACATAATGGTAGCGCGTTACTGAAAACACGTTAGAGCTAAGTTAGCTATAGCGCCTTTCAGAAAACGCGCTACTGCTATGCCTTCATCTTTTTCTCCTTTTTCGTTTATTTTTCTTTACGTTTTATTTTTTATTTTCTGCTTTTCTATTTCTTTCATTTTCATTTACTTTTCTACTTGTTTTTCATTTCATTTTATTTTTGTTAGCAGTAGCGCCTTACACCTAAACGCGCTGCTATAACTATATTAGCGGTAGTGCGGTTTTTGAAAGATCGCTACTACTATGTGTAGCCTATCGGCTTAGTGGTTGGAATTTTTATAGTAGCGTTTTTTCAAGGAGACGTGCTACTGATAAATATGTATCTGCAGCACGCTTATTTTGCACGCGCTACTGCTGTCTAGCAGTAGCGAGCTTTTTTAACTAGTGCTACTGCTAAAGTTCTGTGTATAAGGTTTTCCCTAGTAGTGAATATCACTTACACTAGCACCTATGTCACATAAACCATGATAACCGTGATCGCCTATTTTTACTGAGACAACAGGCATGCCAACAACAGGTCTATGTTTATCCTTTTTATCAGGTTTGGCAATTCTAGCAGCTTCTTCACAGAAGTAAATAACATGCCCATCAATATCTTCTTCCAAGAGATTTTTAACCATAGAAATACTAGGTTCTACTTTAATTTGTTCATCAGGTTTAGGTGTTCTAATATAGCTCTTGTTGACTACAGTTGAAACTTTTTTTTTGACCAATGAAAATAGCAGGAGAGACTCCTACTATTGTTTTTTCTTTATTAAAGAGTTAACCAATGGTTAACAGGAGGGCAAGATTTTACATGGATTTTACATGAAAGACATGTCCAAAAAGGGCCATGCCCAAAATAAAACAAGATAATCACTCAACTAGCCTTAATAGAAGTTTAAACAGTCAAAGAGTTGCTGGAACCTTCTAAAAAGGTTAAGTTTTGAGGGTTGAGCCTGAAACCCAAGATCACAAAATCTTCCTTGAGCTTTCTTAGCCACTCAGCGTGGGTGGCTACTTGACCATCAAACACCTTTCTGTTGCGCTGCTTCCAAATTTTCTAGGATGTGAGAATGGTTATCTCTTTGAATAGAGGTCCCTGCCAGCAAGATCTAGCTCTCTCATATTTTTGTTGCATGTTCAGCTGGTTGTCCCAATGGATGCCCACAGTTTCCCAACACTTTGTAGCAAATGGACACTCATAGAATAGATGTGTGTTTGATTGCAGTACGTCCATGTCGCACACCGGGCAGTCATGATCATCTCCAATGTTAAAGTGTCTTCTAAGAAGCATGTCCCTCGTATTAACTCTATCATGCAACATTAGCCAAGCAAACACTTTGTGTCTCATGATACACTTTGTTTTCCAAATGGAGGTGATGCATTGTGGTGCTAGTATATTCCTGAACATGAAGTTATAAAACTTCTTAGGTTTAAAAACAACATCACCCCAGCATAAAAACCATTGATCCGTCCCCATGGTTTCCAAGGTGACCCCTTCCAAGATCACTTGCAAATTGTCAAGCTGAGCTCTGGCTTCTATTGACAGAGGTAGGAGGAAGTTGTCCACGTGATCATTGTTGTTGTAGTATTGTGCCAAAGAGATATCTTCATTTGTGGTAAAAGAGAATATTTGTTCGTGGGTGTCCATCAATGGTCTCTCATTAACCCAAACATCTTTCCAAAGAACGATTGTATCCCCCGCAGCAGGATTACAAGATGTGATCCCGCGGTAGATATCCATTAGAGAGAAAACATCGAGCCACCAAAAAGAATTGCAACTAGGTTTTGCATGTGGGGGTGAATCATCATAATGAGCATTCCAAACTAGCATTACCCATGGCACATCTTGTTTGTGGATAAACTTGTGAAGATACTTGAGAAGCAATGCTTTTTTTGAATTTGCAAGTTTAAAACCCCAAGGCCTCCTTTTTTTCTTTGGTCGGCATACCATGTCCCAAGCTGCTAGAGAGTGAGATTTGGCATCACGGTCTACTTCTTTCCTCCATAGACTATGCCTCCTCGCACGATCAAATATCTCAATCAGCTTAAGAGGAATTTTCAGGACACACATGGCAAAAGGCAGCAGAGACGATAATGCAAAGTTGATCAGTTGTACTCATTCTTTGTAAGATGACCAGATAGCCATTCCAGTCAATCTTCTCTCAATTTCTGTCGACCAATGGCATCAAATCATTAACAGTGGGTCTAGTTGTACCTAGAGGTAGCCCTAAGTAGTAAACGACATCACCCCAACTTGGCAACTCAGAATATTGGCTAGATCCAGAGCTTTTTGATCACTCACATTAATTGGCATTAATTGTGATTTAGCATAATTAATTTTCAGACCAATTTCCCGGGCGTAAGAGTCAAGGATCACCTTAATTGTTTGAAGCTCATGATGATCAGCGGGGACGATAATTAATGTATCGTCTGCATATTGCGGGACCGGATAATCTTCCGAAGCAGGTTGATTGATAGGGAGTGTAGTTAAACCATCCCGCTAGGCTTTATTAATTAAGGACTATACTAAATCTGCCGCAAGCACAAATAACAAGGGGGATATTGGGTCACCTTGTCTCACTCTCCATTTACATTTAAATTCTATGCCTGGTATTCCGTTGAGAAGAATCGATGAAGATCCAGATTGTAGCAGCATTTTAATCCGTATACAATATCTATCGTCAAAACCCTTGCATTCCAGCATTTTCAAAATAAAAGAATGTTCCATCGTGTCGAAGGCTTTCTCAAAATCTAACTTCAATATCACAATTTCTTTGCCCGATAGTTTGCACTGGTGTAAATATTCGAAAGCCCAACCGAGGCAATCTTGAATTGTCCTATTCTTAATAAATCCATATTGGTTGCGATGTACCACCTTGAGAATCCAACATTGAAGCCTCTCAGAAAGAATTTTTGTGATGACCTTGAGAACACAATTTAACAAGGAGATTGGTCTATAATCATTGACAGATTCTGGCATCAGTTTCTTTGGGATCAGCATGATTAAAGAAGTATTCAAACATTGTAGGTTGGTTGATCCTTTCCAGAAGTCATCACATAGAGAATAAAAATCCTCTTTGATTATATCCCAACACACCTTAAGAAAAAGACCGTTGAAACCGTCAGGACCCGGTGCTCTATCAGCCGGAATAATCTTGATAACATTATCAATTTCTTCTTTTGTAAATGGAACCGAAAGCTCCTCCAGACCCTGGCATTTTTGAATAAGATCAGATAGATCAAAGTCAAACTGCAGCTGATTAGAAACCCCCATTCTTCTTTTAAAACAGTCATAAAAAGGTGCAGCCTTTTCCTCATGATTTTCAACCAAACACCCATCCGACAATAGTAAATTTGTAATGGCATTTCGTCGCAACCTTTCAGTTGCACGGGCTTGGAAATATTTAGTATTCTCCTCTCCTTGGACTGCCCACCGAAACGTGCATCTTTTTTTCCAATACTCACTTTGATATCTTAGCAGTCTTAGCAAATGAGCTTTTAGAATGATTTTGAAATTAGCTTCTCGAGTGGAAAGCTACCTAATTTCCTCAAGGTTATCAATCTGGAGCAAATTCTATTGCAATTTTCTATTAAAAGCTTTATCTTAGAGATGGACTTACTCCATTTTATTAAAGCATATCTTAGTCTCTTTAATTTAGAGGAGATTCTTGTGGCACTGGAAGAAGCCTTAATGGGAGCTAGCCAAGATGATTTCACAACCTCCAAAAAACCAGGATGAGAGGGCCAAAAAATTTCAAACGTGAACAGCTTAGTTCTTGGGATGGACGTTTCCACTGAAAGAATACAAGGCACGTGATCAGAGATTGGTCTAGCTAAAGGTTTTGCCATTTTATTTGGGAATTTTAAAATCCATTCGGGAGAAGAAAAAACCAATCTAATTGTTACAATAATGGTGTTTCTTGCATGTTACTCCACATATATCTTCTCCCTTTGATTGGAATTTCTAGCAATCTGAGATGACTAATAATCTCATCAAATTTGAAACTTTAGCATGTTCCTTTATCCTAATAGGGAAAGGTGGTTTCTCAATATAAGTAGTAGGAACAACTAGATCAACATTATACAATATAGTTTCTTCTTTAACTGGTACTGGTTCTTTAATTTCATCTTTAATAGGTGGGTGATATTTAAACCACTTCTCTTTAGGGAGATCAACATGAGTAGCAAATGATTCACAAAAAGAGGCTACTATCTCAGAGTCAACTCCATATTTAGTGCTAACCTTTTGAAAAGCATCGGTATCCATAAAAGATTTAACACAATCATATTTAAGTTTTTACCTTCATCGAGTTCCCAATCTTCAGAGTTGTGTTTAATTCTTTACAAAAGATCCCACCAGAATTCAATAGTCTTCTTCATAAAAGAGCCAGCACAAGAAGTATCAAGCATGGTTTGATCATTACGAGAAAGCCGAGCATAAAAATTCTAGATAATAATTTCTCTTGAGAGATCATGATTGGGGCATGAATATAACATTAACTTAAGCCTCCCCCAAGCTAGAGAGATGCTTTCTCCTTCACGAGGCCAAAAGTTATATATATAATTCCGATCACGATGAACTAGATGCATAGGATAATTTTTTTGATGGAACTCCAATTTCAGACGATTCCAGTTCCAAGATCCAATATCATCGCATAGCCTATACCATGTCAATGCTTTTTCCCTTCAAAGATAAAGGGAAAACCTTTTTCATAACTTCATCTCCGGGTAAACCTGCAAGCCTGAACAATCCACAAATTTGTTCTACATATATCAAGTGCATATCAGGATGTTCGGTTCCATCTCCTGCATAAGGATTAGCTAGCAGTTGTTTTATCATACCCGAAGGAATTTCATATTCAATATTTTCAGTAGGTGCAGCAGGCTGACTGATGACCCACAAATAGAGCGGATCTATCGTAGTCCTTTCTATAATTAAGAGTGTCAAACCCAACGAGGAGTAGAAGGAAATGACAAGCAGTTTTCAGTAAGGTATTCTCTGCAAGCACTGAAATTATCGGTAACAGATAGTTTTGTGATAAGGAAATTCATAACAGGTAACAAGTAACAAAAGTAAACAAAGTGCAGCAAGGTGGACCAATCCTTTTTGTAGCAAAGGACAAGCCTTGACAAACTCTTATATAAAGCAAAGCGCTCCCGAGGACACATGGGAATTACTGTCAAGCTAGTTTTCATCATGCTCATATGATTCGCGTTTGTTACTTTGATAATTTGATATGTGGGTGGACCGGTGCTTGGGTAATACCCTTCCTTGAACAAGCATCCCACTTATGATTAACCCCCCTCGCAAGCATCCGCAACTACGAAAGAAGAATTGAGGTAAACCTAACCATAGCATGAAACATATGGATCCAAATCAGCCCCTTAAGAAGCAACGCGTAAACTAGGGTTTAAGCTTATGTCACCCTAGCAACCCATCATCTTCTTATTACTTCCCAATGCCTTCCCCTAGGCCCAAAAAAATGGTGAAGTGTCATGTAGTCAATGTTCACATAACACTACTAGAGGAGAGACAACATACATCTCATCAAAATATCGAACGAATACCAAATTCACATGAATACTAATAACAAGACTTCTCCCATGTCCTAAGGAACAAACGTAAATACTCACAAATCATATTCATGTTCATAATCAGAGGGGTATTAATATGCATTAAGGATCTGAACATATGATCTTCCACCAAATAGACCAACTAGCATCAACTACAAGGAGTAATCAACACTACTAGCAACCCACAGGTACCAATCTGAGGTTTTGAGACAAAGATCGGATACAAGAGATGAACTAGGGTTTGAGAGGAGATGGTGCTGGTGAATATTTTGATGGAGATTAACCCCCTCTCGATGAGATGATCTATGGTGATCACGATGGCGATGATTTCCCCCTCCCGGAGGGATGTTTCCCTGGCAGAACGGCTCCCCCGGAGCCCTAGATTGGTCCTGCCCAGGTTCCGTCTCGAGACGGCGGCGCTTCATCCCGAAAGCTTCCTTATGGTTTTTTCCAGGGCAAAAGAAACCATATAGTAGAAGATGGGCATCGGTGGACTGCCAGGTGGCCCACGAGGCAGGGGGCGCGCCCAGGGGGTAGGGCACTCCCTCCACCCTCGTGGCTGGTGGGTGGCCCCCCTTGGTGCATTCTTTGCCCAATATTTTTAATATATTCCAAAACTAACTTTCGTGAAGTTTCAGAACTTTTGGAGTTGTGCAGAATAGGTCTCTAATATTTTCTCCTTTTCCAGCCCAGGATTCTAGCTGCCGACATTCTCCCTCTTCATGTAAACCTTATAAAATAAGAGAGAAAAGGCATACGTATTGTGACATAACGTGTAATAATAGCCCATAATGCAATAAATATTGATACAAAAGCATGATGCAAAATGGACGTATCAACTCCCCCAAGCTTAGACCTCGCTTGTCCTCAAGCGAAAGCCGATATCAAAAAATATGTCCACATGTTTAGAGATAGAGGTGTCGATAAAATAAAATACGGACATGAGGGCATCATGATTTCTTATGCTAAAGTAACAATCTATTCACAATGTAAAGTATGAATCAGAACCCTCATTGAAAACTAACAAACGATGATCTCAGTCATTGAAGTAATTGCAATTTATCATAACATCAGAAAGAGTGAATATTAGAGCTTTTCAACAAGTCCACATACTCAACTATCATTTAGTCTTTCACAATTTCTAACACTCATGCAATACTTATGGGTATGAAGTTTCAATCGGACACAGAGAAAGATAGGATCTTATAGTTTCGCCTCCCAACCTTTTACTTCAAGGGTAACCTATTATATATAAAAAGTAATTAATGAGCAGACTAGAAAATAGAGAAATAGTCCAGAAAATCACACAAAAATCTATTATATATAAAAATTACAAACATCCGACCTTTAATTTATCAGACCAAATAACCACAACCGGTAGATTAGAGTTGATAGAATTACCCACCTATGCCATTTACTAATTTCTAGAAAATAGAGAAATAGTCTAGAAAATCACAAAAAAATAGAAACATCCTACCTTTAATTTTTTAGACCAAATAACCACAACTGGTAGATTAGAGTTGATAGAATTACTCACCTATGCCATTTACTAATTTTTTTCCCATAAGGAAAGGGTATCCCATAACTCTTCTCCATCCCCCGTGTCTTTCTTTACCCTAAAAAAAGTTTCCCGTATAACTTTTCTATCGACCAATCGAGGCTACATCCTGAGTCCTCATGCCGCCGCCGCATCTGCCTGTAGATGACCTCGATCCTTCTCATGGAGCAAGCTAATCCTATCCTCCCCTACATGACTACACTATCATGGAATCTTCTTGGATTTAGATGGAGATCATCAATACATGATCTTGCTCGAGCCGCTCCTTCCATACATGGCTATCTGCACCGCCGGGGCGACCGACAGGATCAAGCGGACATGATGATCCACGAAGAGCAAGATGTTACGTACGTATACCCATCATGATGGCCGGCAATTCCCTATGGATGAACGACCGGCGTGATCCAGTGGATATGAAAATCCATCAATAGCAAGATGTTTGACCAGCAGCAGGAGGTTCCTTGATTCTTTACACCATCAGGTCCTGACGCTCTCCCTCCCTCTCCTTGATTCTTTACACCATCAGGTCCTTATGCTCTCCCTCCCTCTAATCATGAGTAATGCAGATGAAAGCAAATCAATTCCTTTGTGGAGGTGTGTTGCATCAGATAAGCGGATATTGCACACGCCCAGGTGACCGAGGCACCGGTAACTACATAAAAAGTACCATCTATTTCTCTATAAATTACAACATATGGTCAATAGATTGTTATATATTTTGATCTTTTTCTTCTTCTGTATTACACTCAGTAGGCCCGAACAGTGACATAAGATGATGTCAGTAGTATGTCTGATGCAATTATTTGATACATCTTATTTTAGAGGTATTGTGTGAACGGAAGGTCATGCTTTTGTATTCTTCCTTGCTCTGCCTACTCTCTGGTTTCTGGTGACACATTGCAGTAGAATCACAACTTGATCTTGAGTAGGTCGGCAAACTTTTCCATGGAAATCATGGATAAACAGAACTACAAAAGCTTGGAGATAGAGAAATAATAGAACGCCTTCCCTCTCATGCTTGGACTGTGAGGTCATGCGTGCAGACTACTAGAAAGTTCGAGAAATTTACGTTTAGCAGCAATAAGGTGAGCTGCATATATCTTCCCATGTAGCTACACAAGCCCTGTGGTATGTATATCAGATGGTAGTGTATTTCATCATTTTCTGTTTATGGTGACTTAATTTTTGTTTTTTCCCTATATAGTCTACTATTCAGAAGTTCAATGATTTATACCAATGCCATGGACAGAATCTTTTTTAAAATATCTGCCACTGTCATCTGAAGCTTGATACTTTGTATGCACTCTGCTCTTCAGAAGTTTAGGTTCATCTGCATCTTGAACTTATTAGATCTACCAGCTTCTATGTGGAAATCCTGGGCAGAAAAAAATTCAGAAAGCCTGAACGTGGAGCACCTAGCATGTTTTTCTTGGTGTGATGTACATGGACAGGTTGCTGAAGAAGAACAAAAGGGAAATCACACGTGGGCGAGTGAGTAGTTTAGTGTTGGTGGTCTACCTTGGTCGTTCCACATCCTAGAGAAGATGGTTTCGCCGCCCTCGACGTACAAAAGAAAATGACATGAAGTTGTGGTTTTGGCGTGATCACTAATGACACAACTGGAGTGCATTCTTACTGGCTGTAACCTGCTCCTCGAGAATGAACAGGTAATGGTAGGTTGATGTGTGCCTATCCACAACTGGTACTGTTAATCAATGGCCGATTATGATTTTTCCTTAACCATCACATGTCAATATATTTATGGATGATTACTTATTTTAGTATATGTTCACAACTGCAAGATGATGCTAATTAAGTTCAACACAGGCAAGCTGCTGTCATTAGTAGCAGGGCAGCAAATTTATTCTGGCATCAAGACTGTACAGAAATGAACCAAACCTCCAGACTTGATGCAGCGGGTTATATTTTTCATGGTTTTTCATTATGTGATGTGACAAGATGTTCGAAATGCTATTATTGACCAATGTATTGTTGTATGCTTAACTAATAAACTTTTTAATTCAGCTCTCTTATCTTCAGTTTGTAAAGTCAAATTTGTATTATTTTTTATATACACATGATTATGCATATTCAATTTCTTTCAGTCAATGGTGTTATGTATCAGGGAAGGGATGGATAACTTCAAGGATAAGTTTGCTGAAAAGTTTCTAACTAATTACCAAGGTACTCCACCATAACACTGCATTAATCCGTATTTTCTTGCTGATGTAGCCATACAAACTTAGAAACTTTAATGTCCTTGATAGTATCGCTTCTAGAAAAATTATTTTAGTATTGCAGTTAAATAGCTGTAATTTCATATATATTCCTATATATACCAGACTTGTAGATTATCGGTACACACATCTACAAGTCGAAAGTGTCATAAGAAAAAAGAGAAATAAGCTAAAAATTACCACAAACTTAATGTGAAATATCTGACCTTTTATTTCAGTAGTTAAAATGATATAGCCATTAGATTATATTTTAGCTAGATAAATTACAAACCTTTGCCATTACATAATTACTATGTAAAAAATGTTTCGGTCCTACCATTTTCGTTTTTCTTATTCTCCACCAAATGTACGTTGCTTGCCTCATGGGGTCCTAAACAAACTTCTATTTTCTCCACCATTCATAACTCATGGGATCTTCATGAAAAAATGCTACATCAGAAGCTAGCTTAGCATGCTCATGTACGCATTAATTCTCCACCACGTGGACCTTTCTTGCGCCATGAGATCCTAAAAAAAGATGCAGCACAAGCTAGCCTTTATTTTTTTTTTTTGAGAATTCGCCCTCTAGGCATTTTATTCAGAAATGCAGCACAAGCTAGCCTGGCTTGGTATATACAATGCATGCACCTCATCGAAAAATAAGCAAATTAACACAAAAATTAAAATCATCTAACCATTGATACGATGGATACTTATATTTCAATAAAAACTAACTGATCCTATTCAACTTTTTTCTTGAGAAGATATCAGATTTAACTTATAGGAGAGCGACTACACGTTGGTATCAACTGTGTAGTAGCTATAAAGTCGCACGGATGTGATGAGTATCTAGATTTCTTCTCGTGGACTAGCATTGGCTATGCCCCTGCGGTCAGACAAAGGATGTGCGGGAAGTTCGGAACATACATGGTAAGGCAAACTGTGAAGGCACATGTGATATGACCTTCATCATCATGGGATCTTGGGGCGGGCAAGGGTTATCTGTCTTCATTGTTGACTACCTTCAGTAGGGTCATGCTGATGTTATAGGAGAAGGCATGGAACTCCACTGCCATGAACTTGCATTAGTGCAGACAACTGTACTTTTCTTAGCGGCTAGTTCCATAGGGAGAATTGCGAAGGAGGGCAATTGGAGCTTTGCAGTACGACAACAAGAGAGCAGGGGTGACATTCCAGGAGTTCTCTTTGTTGGAAACACCGTGAGTTTTATCGGGGAGGAAAGGGAGAAAAGAAATTAAGAGGAAAAAGAGAGGGCACAACATGAGCCCTTGGCTAATAGTTTGTGCGTGTGCGTTCGTAAGATTTTGATGTGGTCGTTCATGTGGGCGAACTCCAAGACTCTTGGACGCTTGGTATCCTTGGCTCTGTGCGCAAGGACGTTGATTAGGATGTCTTGATACACGGCTACACGAGAAAGATTGGTGAAGCAATGCTATTTGTAGAAAACATACATGTTGTCTTATATGTTTTATTTTCTTATTATGCAACAATCATTAAGTATATCCAAATTTGATTGGGAAATGTATATCATGGTAGTTGGAGGATAAGTATGATATTTCCCTAAAGCAAAATTATAACCAAATCATCTTTTTTTCGCATGGGAATGATAACTGAATCTCCATATGCATGCCTGTCAACAAAAGAGATGCCCTTAGAAAAGGACTTAAATGTTCTTTGCTTCTCCTTGCAATCGTTAGAGGTTCTTAACTAATTACAATCTGGCAATGGATATGGTTTCAGATCCTTACCACAAGGGACATGTCACTTCTTACAAGATAGGAAAAACAATGCTTGCAGAAAGTTCGAAATGCTATTGTCCGCCAATGTAATGTTGTATGGAAAACTGCTGAACTTTTCTATTCTGCATAGTCAAGTTTGTATTATTTGTTATATTCACAGGATTATGCATATTCAATTTTTTCAGTCAATGGTGTTATGTCTCAGGGAAGGGATGGATAACTTCAAGGGAAAATTTGCTGAAATGTTTCTAACTAATTACCAAGGAACTCAACCATAGGACCGCATGAATTGACATTTTCTTGCAGATGTAGACGTATGAACTTAGAAATTCAATGTCTATGATAGTATTGCTACTAGAAAATTATTTAATATTGCATGTAAAGGGGTATAATTTCATATTTATTCCTATATATAGAGAACATGCAGATTACTGGTACACACATCTACAAATCGTAAGTAAAGGTGTCATTTTTAGACATGAAATCATTAACACCTGCTTATTACGTGATTATAGAAAAATATTCTTAAAATGGAGTACCACGCTAGAAACACCATTAAACTAGATAAACATAAATTGTGCAACGGGTTTGATCAGAACAGTTGGTGAAAGAATGCATGACATGTAGGTACAAGATTCATTTCAAACATAAATATTCAAATGTCAGCAAGCAAACCAAAAGTATCTAAGATTCTATTGTGTTTCAAAAAGGAAATTTTTATATATATCACTAAATTTGGTCACAGGTTTGTCACAAAAATCGAATAATATATTCTCAAGATAAATTCCAAGATATACGTAAATTGCATTTGTAAAATCCTAGCCCGCGCATCGAGCGGGCCACTTTGCTAGTGTCAACAATAATACTTTATGAAAACTACATCCAAGTGGATATATACATCAGGATCTTTCCAACACATAGTGCTTGCCAAAGGATAAACTGTAAAAAAAGGAAAGGTGAAGATCACCATGACTCTTGTATAAGGGTAGATGGTAAAAATAAAAGATAGGCCCTTCGCAGAGGGAAGCAGAGGTTGTCATGCACTTTTATGGTTGGATGCACAAAATCTTAATGCAAAAGAACGTCACTTTATATTGCCACTTGTGATAGGGACCTTTATTATGTAGTCCGTCGCTTTTATTTGTTCCATATCACAAGCTCGTATAAAGCTTATTTTCTTCACACTAATAGATCATACATATTCAGGGAGCAATTTTTATTGCCTGCACCGATGACAACTTACTTGAAGGATCTTACTCAATCCATAGGTAGGTATGGTGGACTCTCATGGCAAAACTGAGTTTAGGGAAATTTGGAAGCACAAGTAGTATCTCTACTTGGTGCAAAGAATTTGGCTAGCATGAGGGGGGAAGGCAAGCTCAATATGTTGGATGATCCATGACAATATAACTTTTTTAGATATAAGAAAACATAACCCATTATGTTGTCTTCCTTGTCCAACATCAACTTTTTTAGCATGTCATATTTTAATGAGTGCTCACAATCATAAAAGATGTCCAAGATAGTATATTTATATGTGACAACCTCTCTTTCTTTATTACTTCCTATTAATTGCAACGATGACCAAAACTATGTTTATCAACTCTCAACAACTTTTATTCATCATACTCTTTATATATGTAAGTCATTACTCTCCATAAGATCAATATGATCTTTTTATTTCTTTTCATTCTTTCTTTTACTCCCTCAAGATCAAAGCAAGATAGCAAAGCCCTTAACTCAAAACTAATCTTTATTATATATAACTCACGGACTCGATTACATAGATAGAGATAAAAAACTCAAAGCTAGATCATACTAAAACTTTATTCTACTAGATCAAAATATAACCAAAAGGATCGAACTAAGAAAAACGGTAAAGGTAGAAGTGTGATGTTGATACGATACCGGGGCACCTCCCCCAAGCTTGGCAGTTTCCAAGGGGAGTGCCCATACCCATGTATTTATGTCTCTTTCTTCAGCAGAAGTGATGTGATATTCTTCGCAGTGATGCCCTTTAGGATATGATTCTCTTCCTCGAGCTTATTAACTTGCTGCTTAAGATCCATTATTTCCTTATGGAGTTTACCCGTGACAACCAAGGCTCCTTTCACCCATGGATGTTGCATAGCTGCGGGAGAACAAGTAACACTCTTTTTCATATTTTCATAAGAAAGAAATCTAGCATTGGGAGGGATGACCGAGTTTGGAATTGCTGAGCTCTGGCTTGGAGACGAGAGGTAACTTCTTGATCCTCCTCCATGGCGTCTATCATTTTCAACTCAGCCTGCATCTCTTCCTCCGTTGATGGCCCAAAGTGGTCAGCATCACTGTTTGCTCTTGGCCCCGGTGTTGGATGAGATACCCGACTCTCCCCGACTAACTCTTGAGAAGACATCTTGCTCTAAATCTGCTGCAGAAATATCTCAAAACAAAAACAGAGGATTTCGTCGTGGTACGGTGGTCAAAACCTTCTGGAGGTTATATAATGAATTTTTACCAACCATAAGAAGTATCGTGCAAGAAAACGGAGTCTGGAGGGCACACGAGGTGGCCATGAGGCAGGGGGCGCGCCCTCCACCCTCGTGGTTGCCTCGTGTCTCTTTCGGACTACTTCTAATTTTTCTAAATTTTTAAATATTCCGAAACGGAGAAAAATTGTTGTTTGAGCAGTTTTGGAGTCGGTTTACTTACCGTACCACATACTTATTCCTTTTCGGAGTCTGAAACATTCTGGAAAGTGTCCCTTATGTACTCCTCCGGGGTTACGGTGTCAATAACATTGGTTTCAACATTTATGGGATTACTTGAGATATAATGTTTGATTCTTTTACCATTCACCACCTTTGGATTTGTGCCTTCGGCGTTGTTGATTTTGATGGCACCGGAACGATAGACCTCCTCGATAATGTAAGGACCTTCCCATTTAGAGAGAAGTTTTCTTTCAAAAAATCTTAAACGAGAGTTGTATAGCAAAACATAATTACCTATATTAAATTCACGCTTTTGTATCCTTTTGTCATGCCATCTTTTAACTTTTTATTTAAACAATTTGGCGTTCTCATAAGCCTGGGTTCTCCATTCATTAAGTGAGTAATGTCAAATAGCCTCTTCTCACCGGCAAGTTTGAAATCATAATTGAGCTCTTTAATGGCCCAATATGCCTTATGTTCTAGTTCGAGAGGTAAGTGACATGCTTTTCCATAAACCATTTTATACGGAGACATACCCATAGGATTTTTATATGCACTTCTATATGCCCATAATGCATCGTCAAGTTTCTTAGACCAACTCTTTCTAGATCTATTAACAGTCTTTGCAAAATCAATTTAATCTCTCTATTACTCAATTCTACTTGACCACTAGGCTGAGGATGATATGGAGATGCAATTCTATGATTAACATCATACTTAGCAAGCATTTTACGAAAAGCACCATGAATAAAATGTGAACCACCATCAGTCATTAAATATCTAGGGACTCCAAACCTCGGAAAAATAACTTCTTTAAGCATCTTAATAGAGGTGTTATGATCAGCACTACTAGTTGGAATAGCATCTACCCACTTAGTAACGTAATCAACAACAACTAAAATATGTGTATACCCATCGGAGGAGGGAGAAGGTCCCATATATTCAAAACCCCAAACATCAAATGGTTCAATAACAAGTGAATAGTTCATAAGCATTTCTTGACGTCTACTAATATTATCAATTCTTTGACATTCATCACAAGACAAGACAAACTTACGAACATCTTTAAAAAGAGTAGGCCAATGAAAACCCGATTGCAATACCTTATGTGCAGTTCTATCTCCAGCGTGGTGTCCTCCGTAAGCCTCGGAGTGACACATGCATAGGATCTGTTCCTGTTTATGCTCAGGTACACAATGTCTAATAACACCATCTACTCATTCTTTATAAAGGTGTGGGTCATCCCAAAAGTAATGTCTTAAATCATAGAAAAACTTTTTCTTTTGCTGGTATGTGAAACTAGGTGGTATAAATTTAGCAACAATGTAATTAGCATAATCAGCATACCATGGAGCAGTATGAGAAGCATTATGACAACTAATTGTTCATCAGGAAAGCTATCATCAATAGGTAGTGGGTCATCAAGAACATTCTCTAACCTAGACAAGTTGTCTGCAACGGGGTTCTCAGCTTCCTCTCTATCAATAATATGCAAATCAAATTCTTGTAGCAAGAGAACCCATCTAATAAGTCTAGGTTTAAAATCCTTCTTTTCCATAAGATATTTAATAGCAGCATGATCAGTGTGAACAATTACTTTGGAATCAACAATATAGGGTCTGAACTTATCAGAAGCAAATACGACTGCTAAAAATTCTTTTTCAGTAGTAGCATAATTTCTCTGGTCACTATCTAGAGTTTTACTAGCATATTGGATAACATTTAATTTCTTATCAACTCTTTGTCCTAGAACAACACCTACAGCATAATCACTAGCATCACACATAATTTCAAAGGGTAAATTCCAATCAGGTGGCTGAACAATAGGTGCAGATATCAAGGCTTTCTTAAGTATTTCAAATGCTTCTACACAGTCATCATCAAAGACAAAAAGAACATATTTTTGGAAGAGATTAGTGAGAGGCCTAGAAATTTTAGAGAAATCTTTAATAAACCTCCTATAGAAACCAGCATGACCAAGAAAACTTCTTATACCTTTGATATCTTTAGGACACGACATCTTTTCAATAACGTCAACTTTAGCTTTATCAACTTGAATACCTCTTTCAGAAATTTTATGCCCCAAGACAATACCCTCATTAACCATAAAGTGGCACTTCTCCCAATTCAAAACAATATTAGTTTCTTCAAATCTCTGCAAAACTCGATCAAGGTTTCTTAAGAAATCATCAAAAGAAGTTCCATAAACGGAGAAATCATCCATGAAAACCTCAACAATCTTTTCACAAAAATCAGAGAATATAGCAGCCATAGATCTTTGAAAGGTAGCAGCTGCATTGCATAAACAAAAGGGCATACGTCTATAAGCAAAAGTACCAAAAGGGCAAGTAAAGTGGTCTTTTCCTGATCCTCTTGTGACACAAGTATTTGAGAGAAACCAGAATAACCATCTAGAAAGCAAAAATGTGTATGTTTGGGTAATCTTTCTAGCATTTGATCGATAAAAGGTAGAGGGTAATGATCTTTTCTAGTAGCTTTTTTAATTTGCGGAAATCAATTACCATTCTATAACCTGTAACAATTCTTTGTGGGATCAGTTCATCCTTATCATTAGGAACAACAGAAATAACTCCCTTCTTAGGGACACAATGGACAGTACTTGCCCACTGACTATCAGCAACATGATAAATTATACCTTCCTCTAGAAGCTTTAATATTTCATTTCTTACCACTTCTTTCATCTTTGGATTCAACCGTCGTTGATGATCAACAACTGGTTTAGCATTTTTCTCCAGTTTTATTTTGTGCTGGCATAGAGTGGGACTAATGCCCTTAAGATCATGCAGTGTATATCCAATAGCGTCATGGTGCTTCTTCAGAGTTTTCAATAATTTCTCTTCTTCATGCTCTGAAAGGTTAGCACTAATAATAACAGGATATATCTTCTTTTCATCAAGATAAGCATATTTAAGAGTATCAGGTAATTGTTTAAGCTCAAACATGGGGTCACGCTTGGGTGGAGGAGGATCCCCTAGGATCTCAACAGGCAAGTTGTGTTTCAAAATAGGTCCTTGTTTAAAAAATACTTCATCTATTTCCCTTCTTTCATTCATAAACATATCATTTTCATGGTCAAGCAAATATTGTTCTAAAGGATCATTAGGAGGCACGACAATAGAGGCAAGACCAATAAGTTCATCTTTACTAGGCAATTCTTTATCATGGGGTTGTCTACGAAATTAGGCAAAATTAAAATCATGAGCCATATCCCCTAAACCAACAGTAACAGTATCTTTTTTGCAGTCTATCCTAGCATTAACAGTATTCAAGAAGGGTCTACCAAATATAATCGGACAAAAGTCATCTTGTGGGGAACCAAGAACAAGAAAATCAGTAGCATATTTAATCTTCCCACACAAGACTTCAACATCTCTAACAATCCCAATTGGTGAAATAGTGTCTCTATTGGCAATCTTAATTGTAACATCAATATCCTTTATCTCAGCAGGTGCAATATCATGCATAATTTCTTTGTATAAGGAATGAGGTATTGCACTCACATTAGCACCCATACCACATAAGGCATGATAACAATGATCTCCTATCTTAACAGAAGCAACAGGCATGCCTACAACGGGTCTATGTTTATTTTTAGTACTGGGTCTAGCAATTCTAGTAGCTTCATCACAGAAGTAAATAACATGCCTGTCAATATTATCGACCAAGAGATCTTTAACCATAGCAATACTAGGTTCAACTTTGATTTCTCAGGGGGTGTAGGTGTTCTAGCATTACTCTTATGAACCACAGTTGAAGCTTTAGCATGATCCTTTATTCTAACAGGAAAGGGTGGTTTCTCAATATAAGCGGTAGGAACAATAAGATCAACATTATAAGTAATAGTCTTTTCTTCAACTTTAATAGGTTCTACTACTTTTACTTCAATGGGAGGATGATATTTAAACCACTTCTCCTTAGGGAGATCAACATGAGTAGCAAATGATTCATGGAAAGAAGCTACTATCTCAGAGTCAAGTCCATATTTAGTGCTAAAATCACGAAAAGCATCAGTATCTATAAAAGATTTAACACAAACAAACTTAAGTTTTATACCTGACTTCTTACCTTCATCAAGTTCCCAATCTTCAGAGTTGCATTTAATTCTTTCCAATAAATCCCATCTGAATACAATAGTCTTCATCATAAAAGAACCAGTACAAGAAGTATCGAGCATGGAGCAATTATTATGAGAAAGCCGAGCATAAATTTTTTGAATAATAATTGCTCTTGAGAGCTCATCATTGGGGAATGAATATAGCATTAACTTAAGCCTCCCCCAAGCTTGAGTGATACTTTCTCCTTCACAAGGCCAAAAATTATATATATAATTACGATCACGATGAACCAGATGCATAGGAAAAAAGTTCTGATGAAATTCAATTTCAATTGTTTATAGTTCCATGATCCAATATCATCACATAGCCTAAACCATGTCAATGCATTTCCCTTCAAAGTGAAAGGGAAGACCTTCTTCTTGACAACATCCTCGGGCATACCTGCAAGCTTAAATAATCCACAAACTTCATCCACATAGATTAGGTGCATATCGGGATGTAATGTTCCATCTCTTGTATAAGGATTAGCTAGCAGTTTCTCAACATACCTGAAGGAATTTCAAATTAAATATTTTCAGTAGGTTCAGTAGGTTTAGGAGCAACTCTTTGCTCTTCTGGTTGGGGTGAAGATACCCCGAAAAGCCCCTCAAAGGATTATTTTCCATAGTAACAAGTGATAGTAAATTTCAGCACACTATATAAATGTTTCCTTACCAAATTCCACCTACCAAAGGCGCTTCACTCCCTGGCAACGGCGCCAACGAGGAGCAGAAGGAAATGACAAGCAATTTTCAGTAAGGCATTCTTTGCAAGCACTGAAATTATCGGTAACAGATAGTTCTCTGTTAAGGTAATTCGTAACAGGTAACAAGTAACAAAAGTAAACAAAGTGTAGCAAGGTGGCACAATCCTTTTTGTAGCAAAGGACAAGCCTGGACAAACTCTTATATAAAGCAAAGCGCTCCCGAGGACACATGGGAATTACTGTAAAGCTAGTTTTCATCATGCTCATATGATTCGCGTTCGTTACTTTGATAATTTGATATGTGGGTGGACCGGTGCTTGGGTACTGCCCTTCCTTGGATAAGCATCCCACTTATGATTAACCCCTCTCGCAAGCATCTAGAAATACGAAAGAAGAATTGAGGAAAACCTAACCATACCATGAAACATATGGATCCAGATCAGCCCCTTACGAAGCAACACATAAACTAGTGTTTAAGATTCTGTCACTCTAGCAACCCATCATCTACTTATTACTTCCCAATGACTTCCCCTAGGCCCAAACAATGGTGAAGAGTCATGTAGTCGACGTTCACATAACACCACTAGAGGAGAGACAACATACATCTCATCAAAATATCGAACGAATACCAAATTCACATGATTACTCATAACAAGACTTCTCCCATGTCCACAGGAACAAAAGTAACTACTCACAAATCATATTCATGTTCAAAATCAGAGGGGTATTAATATGCATTAAGAATCTGAACATATGATCTTCCACCGAATAGACCAACTAGCATCAACTACAAGGAGTAATCAACACTACTAGCAACCCACAGGTACCAATCTGAGGTTTTGAGACAAAGATCGGATACAAGAGATGAACTAGGGTTTGAGAGGAGATGGTGCTGGTGAAGATGTTGATGGAGATTGACCCCCTCTTGATGGGAGGATCGATGGTGATGACGATGGCGAAGATTTCCCCCTCTCGGGGGGGGGGGGGGGGATGTTTTCCTAGTAGAACAGCTCTGCCGGAGCCCTAGATTGGTACTGCCCAGGTTCCGCCTCGAGACGGCGGCGCTTCGTCCCGAAAGCTTCCTTATGATTTTTTCCAGGGCAAAAGACACCACATAGCAGAAGATGGTCATCGGGGGCCTGCCAGGTGTCCCACGAGGCAGGGGGCGCGCCAGGGGCCTCCACCCTCATGGCTGGTGGGTGGCCCCCCTCTGGTGCTTTCTTCGCCCAATATTTTTAATATATTCCAAAACTGACTTTTGTGTAGTTTCAGGACTTTTGGAATTTTGCAGATTAGGTCTCTAATATTTGCTCCTTTTACAACCCAGAATTCCAGCTGCCGGCATTCTCCCTCTTCGTGTAAACCTTATAAAATAAGAGAGAAAAGGCATAAGTATTGTGACATAAGGTGTAATAACAGCCCATAATGCAATAAATATTGATATAAAAGCATGATGCAAAATGGACGTATCATCGAGGGGTAGCTAATTGTGGTTCCGGTCGAGGTGAAGATACCCCGAACAAGCCCCTCAGAGGATTGTTTTCCATAGTAACAAGTGACAATAAATTTCAGTACATTATATAAATGTTTCCTTACCAATTTCCACTTACCAAAGGCGCTTCACTCCCCGGCAACGGCGCCAGAAAATAGCCTTGATGACCCACAAGTATAGGGGATCAATTGTGGCTCTTTTGATAAGTAAGAGTGTCGAACCCAATGAGGAGCAGAAGGAAATGACAAGTAGTTTTTAGTAAGGTAATGTCTGCAAGCGCTGAAATTGTAAGTATTGAGTAGTTTGATAGCAAGATAATTTGTAACGAGCAAGTAACGATAGTAGTAACAAAAGTGCAGCAAGGTAGCCCAATCCTTTTGAGGCAAAGGATAGGCCAAAATGGTCTCTTATAATAACCAAAGCATTCTTGAGGGTACACGGGATTTTCATCTAGTCACTTTCATCATGTTGGTTTAATTCGTGTTCGGTACTTTGATAATTTGATATGTGGGTGGACCGGGGCTTAGGTGTTTTTCTTGATTGAAGAAACCTCCTACTTATGATTAACCCTCCCGCAAGCATCCACAACTACGAGAAAAGTATTAGAATAAATTCTAACCATAGCATTAAACTTTTGGATACAATTAGTCCCTTACGGAATAGTGCATAAACTGGGGTCTAAGCTTCTGTCACTCTTGCAACCCATCATCTAATTGCTACTCCCCAATGCATTTCCTTAGGCCCAAATATGGTGAAGTGTCATGTAGTCGACGTTAACATGACACCACTTAGGGAATCACAACATATATACATGCTATCAAAATATCGAACACATATCAAATTCACATGATTACTTGCAACATGATTTCGCCCGTGACCTCAAGAACAAAAGTAACTACTCACAAATAATAATCATGCTCAAGATCAGAGGGGTATTAAATGGCATATTGGATCTGAACATATAATCTTCCACCAAATAAACCATATAGTAATCAACTACAAGATGTAATCAACACTACTAGTCACCCACAAGCACCAATCTATAGTTCCGGTAACAAGATTAAACACAAGAGATGAACTAGGATTTGAGATGAGATGGTGTTGTTGAAGATGTTGATGGAGATTGCCCTCCCCAAGATGGGAGAGTTGTTGGTGATGATGATGACGATGATTTCCCCCTCCGGGAGGGAAGTTCCCTCGGCGAAATCGCTCCGCCGGAGGGCAAAAGTGCTCCTGCCCAAGTTCGGCCTCGAGACGGCGGCGCTCCGTCCCGAAAGTCTCCTCCTTATTTTTTTTCTAGGTCAAAATGACCTATACACCAGAAGATGGGCACCGGAGGTGGGCCTGGGTGAGCACAATCCACCAGGGAGCGCCTGGGCTCTCTGGCACACCGAGGTGGGTTGTGCCCACCTGGTGGGCCCCCTCTGGTAGTTATTTGATCCAATAATTCTTAAATTTTCCAAAATAAATCTTTGTGAATTTTCATCTTGTTTGGAGTCGTGCAGAATAGGTAGCCTGACGTAGCTTTTCCAGGTCCAGATTTCCAGCTGCCAGAATTCTTCCTCTTTGTGTATACCTTGCATATTATGAGAGAAAAGGCATTAGAATTACTCCAAATAGCATTATTATGGATAAAAACATCATAAATAACAGTAAGAAAACATGATGCGAAATGGACGTATCAGAAATTCGGCATGCAAGATTGCAAAGGCGTCAAAGTCCCTATGCCCACAAATGGCCATCTATGCACTGATGAAAATGGTATTGACTTTGATCAAAAGGTATACCGCTCCATGATTGGCTCTTTATTGTATCTATGTGCATCTAGGCCAGATATTATGCTTAGTGTTTGCATGTGTGCCTGTTGTCAAGCTACACCGAAGGAATCACACCATAAGGCTGTGAAGCTTATTCTTTGATATCTAGCTCACACTCTAACACTTGGATTATGGTATCCCAAGGGCTGTGCTTTTGATCTCTTTTGATATTCGGACTCTGACTATGCTGGTGATCGTGTGGAACGCAAGTCAACATCAGCCACATGCCATTTCCTCGGACGATCCTTGGTATGTTGGTCCTCGAAGAAGCAGAACTGCGTTTCACTCTCTACTATTGAAGCTGAGTACGTTGCTGCTGCACTACAAAAAAAGACACATCCGTGACATTTTGGGTCGAACGAATTTTTTTATCATACTTATGACACTTCTATGACAATAATTGTGAAAAAACCCAGTATTATCATAGATGTGGTGGGCTCCTACTTCTATGAAAAAAATCATGACAGAAAATGGGCTTTTCGTCCTGGGCGGGCCGGAGACGCAGCTGCATGACATTCTTTTGGGTCGTGCATGACGGAAAAATCATGGTAGAAGCAAGGGCGAGGAAAATATCAGGGAGTTCCCAGTTACAGTGGGTGGTCGGGGGCCAAGTGATGCGCGTTTCTCTCGTACATGTACACGTGTGGGCGCGAGAGGCGTTGGGCTCTACCTGAACCCGAGCAATTGCACTAGCTAAGTTACTGAACCCGAGCGATCGATCCCTTGGTGTTAACTGAACCCGAGTGATTCCTTCGCAACTGCTGCTAACTGAAGCTGATCAAACCCTGCTGCCTCCTTCCCTTGATGAATAGTGAGCATTGTTGGGGGTTTGGATGAACAGTTCCTGGTGGGGGTGGATGAATAGGACCCTATGGTGTTGCCTCTGGATGAACAGGACCCCGACCGAGCCGGTTGGGGGTGGATGAATAGGACCCCGTGGAGGGCTGGATGAACAGGACGACCCCGTGGAGGGCTGGTTGAACAGTAGTCGGTGGAAGGGTGGTTGAACAGGACCCCGTGGAGAGGGCTGGTTGAACAGTAGCCGGTGGAGGAGCGCGCGGTGGAGGCTAGATGAACAAGAGCTCATGGATGAAAAGTCGTAGGTGGAGGCTGGAGGAGGTCGACGTTGGATGAACAGTAGCCCGTGGAGGCTGGAGGAGGTCGACAGTGGAGATGAATAGTATCCCGTGGAGTCCCGTTTTGCGCTACGCCACACCCCTCCTGATGAACAGGACCCCCGTTTCGACCGTAGCGCTCCAACACAAGTCTGTTTCCTCTGTTTTGCGGTATGCCACACCCCTCCCGATCAACATGACCCCGTTTCGACCGTAGGAGGTCCAACAGAAGTCCGTTTCCTCTGTTTTGCGGTACGCCAAACCCCTCCCGATGAACAGGATCCCGTTTCGACCGTGGCCAGTCAAACACAAGGCCGTTTCCTCCGTTCTGCGGTATGCCAGGCCTCGTTTCCATCGGCTGTTTCGTCCAAGCCCTCCCGATGAACACAATGTATGCCGACCCAGTCGGTTGCCTCCCGATGAACAAGATGATGTTTCTTTGTTCCGACCCAGCCGCTTCACTGCCCTATGAACAGGACGCCGTTGCTGCCGTCCGTTGCCTCTCCATGTACACAAGCCCAGACCGTCCGTATATATATGCGCAAGTACGCACTCAAGACCTCACCCGTATGTACGTACGTGGCCGTATTTTCTTTCTTGCACCCTAGCCGCTTTATGTACATGTACATGCTACGTGTGGGCCTCTACTACGACACGTGCCCTTCCTTACACGGCCACGGTTCATCGCTGCAGCCTGTTGATAGACCGATCGTATGTACGTACACGTTCGTGACCAGAATGACAATGCTACGTACGCTTCGACTAGGTGGGTCCCGACTGCCAGGCACTTCCTTGCATGCGAAGATGTAGCTGGTGGGTCCCAGCAGTCGGGGGGCAAATATTTTTTGCCCGTAATATGGACGCACTTCCTTGCGTGCGAAGATGTAGCTGGTAGGTCCCAGCAGTCGGGGGGGAAACGTTTTTTTTTTGCAAAATACGGTGGCCCGTCCGATGGGTCCCTGCTGTCAGGTGGAGGAATCATTATTTTCCATGTAATAAGGAGGCACTTCCTTGCTACGGCCGTGGACCCAGCTGTCAGCCTCTGCACGTACAATACTCTTCCGATGGAAGTCGGTCGTTGACCACATTGACCATGCCGTGCCGAGAGCACCAAGGCGGTGGACGATGATGAGACCTAGGAAGGGGACGACGCGGAGCCGAGGAAGACACGACAGTGGGTGCTCACGCGGAGAGGAGTACGAGGGTTCACTGGTTTCGCTGCGGTGTGAGGCTGCCATTGCCGCAGAATAACAGGGGGTGTGGGTGAGTGGAGGGATGGCCTGGCCAGCGGTGGGAGTAGTAGGGGGCGGTGAGGCCTCCGCGGTAGCACAGCCGGCCACCGGAGGCAGGAGCAGGCGGCAGGAGCGGTGCTGCTTTGGGCGACTGGAGTAAGAAGACCAAAGGTTGAAGAAGCACGACGGCCGTTGGATAGACATCGTACGGTCACTGCAGCTAGAATCGTTTATATTGACTAAGTTGACAAAGCCCTTGGTACGCGTCAACTTAGTAGGCCCATAGGTCAGCTTCCAAAATGGTGCGCCCCAGATGTCAGGGGGGAGGAATCATTTTTTGAGCGGGTGAAGCTAGAATATCCGAGATTGAAGAAGAAGCACGACATCCATTGGATGGACATCCAACGGCCACTGCTGGTAGAACCGTGTGTTGACTATAAGTTGACAAAGCTTTGCATACGTGTCAACTTTTTTTTTGAGGGGACGCATCAACTTAGTAAGCCCACAAGTGTGTGGCAGAGAACTTATAGCCCATTTGAGATTTGTAAGAATGTGCATCCCATTTTTGAATTCTAATGGAATTTAATATAGCCCATTATAGTTTGTTAAAAGTACAGCCCATTTTCTAGCTAGGACAACGATTAATAATTTCAACCAATCGTTCAATACAGAATTCAATAAAATTTCCCACATTTTGATGGGATCCAAAATATTTTTATCCCGAAATTTCTAGTCATATTAAATACAATTTTAATATAAATTTGTATTACATAAAAATCCAACGAAACATTGCACGCGCAACAATTAATGAAATTAAAATTTTCAAAATCCAAAAATAATATTTTATAAAGTAATTACGAGTTTGGTGCATTTTTTATAGTTACTGCCCAGTTTTCATAATTACATCCCATTTATTACTTCTTAAAGCCCATTTTCTTGTTAAGCCTAATTCATCCCTCCTAGGAAAGATTTGCAGCCCAGCGGGGCGGAGAATAACAAGTTGACCTTGCTTGGGTATTACTCACAAAAAAGTATAGCTGGGCTAGCCATTTTCAGCTTGAAAAAAATTAATATCTGGGTTGGATATCTGGCCTGGGCTTGATGGGCCACAGCCCACCTAGTTAATACCATGTTGTCCTCTGAACAACAACGAAAACATCGCTCAAGAAAAACTCTGCAGTGCTCACACCTCAAAAGACAAATACTGCTCGAGCTGCTTGGTCCCCGCTGTTGGCCGCTCCTTGTGCAATTCTCTCGTTTATTGACTCAATAGGTTGACAATGGTGTGGGACTGTGATGTCAGGAAACCAGGAGGAAGAAAAAAAATTACAGTTGTACATAATAAGGAGGCACTTGCATACATGCGGCTATGGCCCTGGTGTGTCCCCACTGTCATCCTCTCCAAGTAAAGTCATCTCCTCATTCCTCATGTCCGTTGACCATGTTGACAACGCGAGACGGCGGTGCGACGACAAGCGCAACAACTCGAAGGACAACGGAGAAGGCCTCGCGGGCCCTACGGATGGTCTGATATAGCACCCGCTGCTCATTCGGGAAGCCAGGATCATAGGGCCACATGTCCGCGACGACATTGTCGTTCGCTTATTCACCGGTGTTCGTTGAGGATTCAGAGGTTGCAGCACAGGTCGTCCTGTGCTGGTAGCTCTTCCGCCATTAGGGCGTCGAAGTGCGGTCGCACCTGCTCTATGGTGAACACGACATGAACTGGCTTGGACAGTGGCGTCGGCTCCTGGTTGGAAGCTACGTCCATCGTCTGATTGTCATCGCTCATCTCGGCGAGCTCACTGGCAAGCCAGCATGTCCGGCTGCTGAACCGACCTGCTACCAAGCACGAGTCTGACTGCCCTGGCCCACCCAGACAGCCTCCCTCGCCCGCGCGCGCTTTCGGCGCAAAACGGTCAGCGCCGCCCGCCCCACTTCCCAGTGCAGGCAATTGCTCCGCCTTCAAATGACACAAGTGCCGTCCGTCCATCCATCTGCCGCCCACATTAATGATACGCAGTTGCTGAGGCGGCTACTCCGGCACCACACGTCCGTCCCTCTGCCCCCTACCATTGCTATATAAACTGCTGCCCCGGCCATAGCTGCAACCATCTGCCTCCGTTCCTTTTCTCCTGTCCACACCACTACTGCCCACCATGGCTTCCTCACGCTCCAGCACTCTTGGGGACGGGCGGATGACGGACCACAAGGAGATGGCAGCCATTGCTGCCGACTGGCTGGCCGGCAGGCAGCCAGAGGACGACGACGCCCTAATGGAGAACATGGTAGTCGACGATCTAGCGCAAACCCCCTCCTCCGCGCCTTGCTCGCCGGTGCATTGCACCATGGCCATCGGCGAGGCCCGTGCCCAATACATGGGCACGGTGAGGTAGAAGTGTGAGGAGCAGTTCTGGGAGGCGCAGGCCAACACCTGGGTGTACCGCATGCGGGTGGAGGAGGCTGCGGCCGCCTACAAATAGGGCGATGAAGCGGGAGAGGCGCTGTTTGGTGAGACCGAGGACGAGGCAGAGGACAATGCCGGCTCCGACGAGTTCCCGATCTGTTGGCGTTGACGAGGCCCTGCTTTGCCGAGGCCCCACAGCGTCAACAACGAGGCAGAGGACACCGCCGACTCCGCCGAGGCCCCGCCCCACCAACAACGAGGCAGAGGACATCACCGGGTCAGCCGAGGCCCCACCCTGCCGGCAATGAGCCGGATGATTTCCCCCGCTCCGCCGAGGCACCGCCCCGCCGGCAACGAGACAGAGGACATCGTCGGCTCCCCCGAGGCCCCGCCCCGCTGGCACCGAGGTGGAGGCCCTACTCCGCCGAGGCCCCGCCCCGCCAACAATAAGGCTGAGGTCATCACTGGCTCAGCTGAGGCCCCACCCTGCCGGCAACGAGGGGGAGGATTTCTCCCACTCCGCCGAGGCGCTGCCCCATCGGCAATGAGACAGAGGACATTGCTGGCTCCGTCGAGGCCCCGCCCCGCTGCCAACGAGGCCGTGCCACACAGAAAACGAGGAAGAGTAGAACATGGCAGGTCGCCGCCGCTCGGGTCCAAGTAAGGCCACCGCTGCTACCCTCTAGTTGAAGCCAAGCTAGGTGGGTTGACCATTGACGGCCGATTAGCTTCTTGGCGGCGACGTGGAGTTGAAGAGCTATGTTGGAGAAGGACGCTGCTTCTACTTAACCGCTGATGCAGTTGGCTGACTGACACGTGGGCCCAACAGGCATCTGGGCCACATGTCAGTTACACGACTACACCTATAGTCAAGTCACTGAAGCTCACTCCGCTGGAGAAGAAGCTTCTGTGCGGCTCAGCCGGACACAGGTGGGTAGCTTCGGTTAATTAATTATACCTCCAGCGCACCCCTTTTTAGTTGAAGAATGTATGAAATGTAATGAAATCCGGCATGTTTATATGAAATCCGACTATGTATGAATGAATTTATTTCGACTCGTTCGAATTCTTGTATCACTAGCATTGGATGAACATGCAAAACAATATGTATTAACAAATCTGGTTTTAAATAAAACAGAAAAAGAAAAACGTTTCAGAGGGGAATACGCTTTCGAAGCGGGAGAAACGTACTGCGGTGGATTACGCCTTCACTTAAACACGTGGACGGCGCGGGGTGTCACTCATAGTGGGTCCTAGGTGGCCCACTAGTCAGGTTTGACTAGTCGCCCTCCCTCCCCTTCCTCTGGCCGAACAAAGGCGGGGGCTCCGGCGATCTTCGCCGGCGTTAGGCGGCTCCTCGCGGGCATCCGAGGGTAGGGATGGATCCGCATGGCTGGGGCGGTTCTCCTGGTGGTTGTAGGGTCATCGGAGGTGGAGTAAATCGCCGGCGGCGAGTTCCGCGGCGGAGGAAAGCTTCGGGCATGATTGGGGGCTTTGTCTCCGGTGGCTCCCGATCAAATTCGAGCTTGGGGGTGGACTCACGAGACGAAGGGAGGGCCCCTGGTGAAGAGAGTGGAGGGGGGGAGGCCCTGGTGGCACCGGAGTGAACGAGACAGTGGCGGCGGCCGTGGTTGCCGGAGATGAGGAAGACGACCTCTCTGGTCTTTCTACTGCTACGGGCGGATCGGTGAGGGAGTGTGGGAGCTTGCTTGAGGGTTTGGTGAGCTCGGGGGGGGGGGGGTCCTTATATAGCAATCGGGGGCGGTTCCGACGATGGTCGAGGATAAGAACGTCCGCGACCGCCGTACTGTGCTGCAGGGCGACGTGGCGGCGACGAGGGCTTGCGGACAAGGCTGCAGATGAGCTTGAGCTATTCGAGGGGCAGGTGGCAAGCCGGGGTGGCTTTGGCGGCGCCGGCCTGAGCAAGGCTGTCGGGCGGCCGTGGCGGCTAGCCCTTGGCTTGCCGGGGACGCGGCGAGGCTCTGCTTGGCACGTTGCGGTGAGGGGGAGCACGTAGCGCACAAGGGGACACGGCGTGCCGGCTGCGGTCGGTCACGGGCTGGGGTGAGTGCGGGGCGTGAAGCGGCGACTCGGGTGCCGCTCGTGCAATACGCGCGCTCTGGGCGCGTCCAGTGCACGCACTGAAGGTGTTCGACATAATGTCATGGCATGCTACAGGTCACAGGTCAGGGTGGCAAGCAACAGAGCTAGGTTGTTGATAGAGTGAAGCTCAGAGGACAAGGTGGTTTGGTCAGGAGACCATGTTCACAATGCCAACAACAATTCATGTCAAATCTGATCATGCACTCCAGGTGTTTGACAAAATGCCACAGGCACTTAGGCTTTTCTTGGAGGGGCCAAATCTTCCAGATCAATGTCTCTTTGGATGCACAAGAGGGTGGTGAGGTTAGTTGGTGGAAAGCACAAACTTGCTAGCGCAAGTTTTGCAGAACTCCAAATCTGGACAGGAGGTGAATGGCATTATTTCATGAACCAAAAATATTCCAATGGTTGCATGCTCCTGGGCTTAGGGGTTTAACATGGATGGCTACAAGTAGGAGAAAGAATCAAGTGCTAAAGAGCAAGCAAAAAATATGGTTGTTGTACAAACCATCATGTTGGACCAGAATGAAGATGAGCTTGTTCCACTCAAAATTTTCAAAGAACATCTCTGGATTTTTGCATATAATGGAATGATATGCTCCTACTGACATCCCATAATTTTGGTGGAAGCTAGAAACAAATATTTAAAAGGGTTGCAGTGCAAAAATGCCTACTGGACCAAAGAAGAAAAACATGTGTAGCACTCAAAATATGCAATGAATGAACTATATTATTGCATAAAAGTGATTTATAGGCATCACATGACATCTCCAAATTTTGGTGGAATTTTTAGGTAAATATATCAAATGGTTGTAGTACAAAAAGAGCTCCAAAACTCAAAACAAGTCATTTAATGAATAAAGCTCAGGGTGAAATAATTTAATAAATAAATCTACTGATTGGGAGATGTTTTTAAATGAGAGGGAAAATAAGTCCAATATGTTTTGGAAGGATCTACTTGGGAAAAACTCCTTAATATTAAAAGAAAAGTTTTGAAATCAATAGAGATATTCTTGCAGGCAAAAATTTTAAACTCTTGGCAAAATTTTAATATCTAAAACCTGGTTAAATTTTTGGGGTGTTACAGCCCGGGGGAAGGGAAACCGCTGGGTTAAGTGAAACATAATGGTAGCGCGTTACTGAAAACATGTTAGAGCTAAGTTAGCTATAGCGCCTTTCAGAAAACGCGCTACTGCTATGCCTTCATCTTTTTCTCCTTTTTCGTTTATTTTTCTTTACGTTTTATTTTTTATTTTCTCCTTTTCTATTTCTTTCATTTTCATTTACTTTTCTACTTGTTTTTCATTTCATTTTATTTTCGTTAGCAGTAGCGCCTTACACCTAAACGCGCTGCTATAACTATATTAGCGGTAGTGCGGTTTTTGAAAGATCGCTACTACTATGTGTAGCCTATCGGCTTAGTGGTTGAAATTTTTATAGTAGCGTTTTTTTCAAGGAGACGTGCTACTGATAAATATGTATCTGCAGCACGCTTATTTTGCACGCGCTACTGCTGTCTAGCAGTAGCGAGCTTTTTTAACTAGTGCTACTGCTAAAGTTCTGTGTATAAGGTTTTCCCTAGTAGTGAATATCACTTACACTAGCACCTATGTCACATAAACCATGATAACCGTGATCGCCTATTTTTACTGAGACAACAGGCATGCCAACAACAGGTCTATGTTTATCCTTTTTATCAGGTTTGGCAATTCTAGCAGCTTCTTCACAGAAGTAAATAACATGCCCATCAATATCTTCTTCCAAGAGATTTTTAACCATAGAAATACTAGGTTCTACTTTAATTTGTTCATCAGGTTTAGGTGTTCTAATATAGCTCTTGTTGACTACAGTTAAAACTTTTTTTTTGACCAATGAAAACAGCAGGAGAGACTCCTACTATTGTTTTTTCTTTATTAAAGAGTTAACTAATGGTTAACAGGAGGGCAAGATTTTACATGGATTTTACATGAAAGACATGTCCAAAAAGGGCCATGCCCAAAATAAAACAAGATAATCACTCAACTAGCCTTAATAGAAGTTTAAACAGTCAAAGAGTTGCTGGAACCTTCTAAAAAGGTTAAGTTTTGAGGGTTGAGCCTGAAACCCAAGATCACAAAATCTTCCTTGAGCTTTCTTAGCCACTCAGCGTGGGTGGCTACTTGACCATCAAACACCTTTCTATTGCGCTGCTTCCAAATGTTCTAGGATGTGAGAATGGTTATCTCTTTGAATAGAGGTCCCTGCCAGCAAGATCTAGCTCTCTCATATTTTTGTTGCATGTTCAGCTGGTTGTCCCAATGGATGCCCACAGTTTCCCAACACTTTGTAGCAAATGGACACTCATAGAATAGATGTGTGTTTGATTGCAGTACCTCCATGTCGCACACCGGGCAGTCATGATCATCTCCAATGTTAAAGTGTCTTCTAAGAAGCATGTCCCTCGTATTAACTCTGTCATGCAACATTAGCCAAGCAAACACTTTGTGTCTCATGATACACTTCGTTTTCCAAATGGAGGTGATGCATTGTGGTGCTAGTATATTCCTGAACATGAAGTTATAAAACTTCTTAGGTTTAAAAACAACATCACCCCAGCATAAAAACCATTGATCCGTCCCCATGGTTTCCAAGGTGACCCCTTCCAAGATCACTTGCAAATTGTCAAGCTCAGCTCTGGCTTCTATTGACAGAGGTAGGAGGAAGTTGTCCACGTGATCATTGTTGTTGTAGTATTGTGCCAAAGAGATATCTTCATTTGTGGTAAAAGAGAATATTTGTTCGTGGGTGTCCATCAATGGTCTCTCATTAACCCAAACATCTTTCCAAAGAACGATTGTATCCCCCGCAGCAGGATTACAAGATGTGATCCCGCGGTAGATATCCATTAGAGAGAAAACATCGAGCCACCAAAAAGAATTGCAACTAGGTTTTGCATGTGGGGGTGAATCATCATAATGAGCATTCCAAACTAGCATTACCCATGGCACATCTTGTTTGTGGATAAACTTGTGAAGATACTTGAGAAGCAATGCTTTTTTTGAATTTGCAAGTTTAAAACCCCAAGGCCTCCTTTTTTCTTTGGTCGGCATACCATGTCCCAAGCTACTAGAGAGTGAGATTTGGCATCACGGTCTACTTCTTTCCTCCATAGACTATGCCTCCTCGCACGATCAAATATCTCAATCAGCTTAAGAGGAATTTTCAGGACACACATGGCAAAAGGCAGCAGAGACGATAATGCAAAGTTGATCAGTTGTACTCGTTCTCCGTAAGATGACCAGATAGCCGTTCCAGTCAATCTTCTCTCAATTTCTGTCGACCAATGGCATCAAATCATTAACAGTGGGTCTAGTTGTACCTAGAGGTAGCCCTAAGTAGTAAACGACATCACCCCAACTTGGCAACTCAGAATATTGGCTAGATCCAGAGCTTTTTGATCACTCGCATTAATTGGCATTAATTGTGATTTAGCGTAATTAATTTTCAGACCAATTTCCCGGGCGTAAGAGTCAAGGATCACCTTAATTGTTTGAAGCTCATGATGATCAGCGGGGACGATAATTAATGTATCGTCTGCATATTGCGGGACCGGATAATCTTCCGAAGCAGGTTGATTGATAGGGAGTGTAGTTAAACCATCCCGCTAGGCTTTATTAATTAAGGACTATACTAAATCTGCCGCAAGCACAAATAACAAGGGGGATATTGGGTCACCTTGTCTCACTCTCCGTTTACATTTAAATTCTATGCCTGGTATTCCGTTGAGAAGAATCGATGAAGATCCGGATTGTAGCAGCATTTTAATCTGCATACAATATCTATCGTCAAAACCCTTGCATTCCATAATTTTAAAAATAAAAGAGTGTTCCATCGTGTCGAAGGCTTTCTCAAAATCTAACTTCAATATCACAATTTCTTTGCCCGATAGTTTGCACTGGTGTAAATATTCGAAAGCCCAACCGAGGCAATCTTGAATTGTCCTATTCTTAATAAATCCATATTGGTTGCGATGTACCACCTTGAGAATCCAACATTGAAGCCTCTCAGAAAGAATTTTTGTGATGACCTTGAGAACACAATTTAACAAGGAGATTGGTCTATAATCATTGACAGATTCTGGCATCAGTTTCTTTGGGATCAGCGTGATTAAAGAAGTATTCAAACATTGTAGGTTGGTTGATCCTTTCCAGAAGTCATCACATAGAGAATAAAAATCCTCTTTGATTATATCCCAACACACCTTAAGAAAAAGACCGTTGAAACCGTCAGGACCCGGTGCTCTATCAGCCGGAATAATCTTGATAACATTATCAATTTCTTCTTTTGTAAATGGAACCGAAAGCTCCTCCAGACCCTGGCATTTTTGAATAAGATCAGATAGATCAAAGTCAAACTGCAGCTGATTAGAAACCCCCATTCTTCTTTTAAAACAGTCATAAAAAGGTGCAGCCTTTTCCTCATGATTTTCAACCAAACACCCATCCGACAATAGTAAATTTGTAATTGCATTTCGTCGCAACCTTTCAGTTGCACGGGCTTAGAAATATTTAGTATTCTCCTCTCCTTGGACTGCCCACCAAAACGTGCATCTTTTTTTCCAATACTCACTTTGATATCTTAGCAGTCTTAGCAAATGAGCTTTTAGAATGATTTTGAAATTAGCTTCTCGAGTGGAAAGCTACCTAATTTCCTCAAGGTTATCAATCTGGAGCAAATTCTATTGCAATTTTCTATTAAAAGCTTTATCTTAGAGATGGACTTACTCCATTTTATTAAAGCATATCTTAGTCTCTTTAATTTAGAGGAGATTCTTGTGGCACTGGAAGAAGCCTTAATGGGAGCTAGCCAAGATGATTTCACAACCTCCGAAAAACCAGGATGAGAGGGCCAAAAAATTTCAAACGTGAACAGCTTAGTTCTTGGGATGGATGTTTCCACTAAAAGAATACAAGGCACGTGATCAGAGATTGGTCTAGCTAAAGGTTTTGCCATTGTATTTGGGAATTTTAAAATCCATTCGGGAGAAGAAAAAACCAATCTAATTGTTACAATAATGGTGTTTCTTGCATGTTACTCCACATATATCTTCTCCCTTTGATTGGAATTTCTAGCAATCTGAGATCACTAATAATCTCATCAAATTTGAAACTTTAGCATGTTCCTTTATCCTAATAGGGAAAGGTGGTTTCTCAATATAAGTAGTAGGAACAACTGGATCAACATTATACAATATAGTTTCTTCTTTAACTGGTACTGGTTCTTTAATTTCATCTTTAATAGGTGGGTGATATTTAAACCACTTCTCTTTAGGGAGATCAACATGAGTAGCAAATGATTCACAAAAAGAGGCTACTATCTCAGAGTCAACTCCATATTTAGTGCTAACCTTTTGAAAAGCATCGGTATCCATAAAAGATTTAACACAATCATATTTAAGTTTTTACCTTCATCGAGTTCCCAATCTTCAGAGTTGTGTTTAATTCTTTACAAAAGATCCCACCGGAATTCAATAGTCTTCTTCATAAAAGAGCCAGCACAAGAAGTATCAAGCATGGTTTGATCATTACGAGAAAGCCGAGCATAAAAATTCTAGATAATAATTTCTCTTGAGAGATCATGATTGGGGCATGAATATAACATTAACTTAAGCCTCCCCCAAGCTAGAGCGATGCTTTCTCCTTCACGAGGCCAAAAGTTATATATATAATTCCGATCACGATGAACTAGATGCATAGGATAATTTTTTTGATGGAACTCCAATTTCAGACGATTCCAGTTCCAAGATCCAATATCATCGCATAGCCTATACCATGTCAATGCTTTTACCCTTCAAAGATAAAGGGAAAACCTTTTTCATAACTTCATCTCCGGGTAAACCTGCAAGCCTGAACAATCCACAAATTTGTTCTACATATATCAAGTGCATATCAGGATGTTCGGTTCCATCTCCTGCATAAGGATTAGCTAGCAGTTGTTTTATCATACCCGAAGGAATTTCATATTCAATATTTTCAGTAGGTGCAGCAGGTTGACTGATGACCCACAAATAGAGCGGATCTATCGTAGTCCTTTCTATAATTAAGAGTGTCAAACCCAACGAGGAGTAGAAGGAAATGACAAGCAGTTTTCAGTAAGGTATTCTCTGCAAGCACTGAAATTATCGGTAACAGATAGTTTTGTGATAAGGAAATTCATAACAGGTAACAAGTAACAAAAGTAAACAAAGTGCAGCAAGGTGGACCAATCCTTTTTGTAGCAAAGGACAAGCCTTGACAAACTCTTATATAAAGCAAAGCGCTCCCGAGGACACATGGGAATTACTGTCAAGCTAGTTTTCATCATGCTCATATGATTCACGTTTGTTACTTTGATAATTTGATATGTGGGTGGACCGGTGCTTGGGTAATACCCTTCCTTGGACAAGCATCCCACTTATGATTAACCCCCCTCGCAAGCATCTGCAACTACGAAAGAAGAATTGAGGTAAACCTAACCATAGCATGAAACATATGGATCCAAATTAGCCCCTTAAGAAGCAACGCGTAAACTAGGGTTTAAGCTTATGTCACCCTAGCAACCCATCATCTTCTTATTACTTCCCAATGCCTTCCCCTAGGCCCAAAAAAATGGTGAAGTGTCATGTAGTCAATGTTCACATAACACTACTAGAGGAGAGACAACATACATCTCATCAAAATATCGAACGAATACCAAATTCACATGAATACTAATAACAAGACTTCTCCCATGTCCTAAGGAACAAACGTAAATACTCACAAATCATATTCATGTTCATAATCAGAGGGGTATTAATATGCATTAAGGATCTGAACATATGATCTTCCACCAGATAGACCAACTAGCATCAACTACAAGGAGTAATCAACACTACTAGCAACCCACAGGTACCAATCTGAGGTTTTGAGACAAAGATCGGATACAAGAGATGAACTAGGGTTTGAGAGGAGATGGTGCTGGTGAATATGTTTATGGAGATTGACCCCCTCTTGATGAGATGATCTATGGTGCTCACGATGGCGACAATTTCCCCCTCCCGGAGGGATGTTTCCCTGGCAGAACGGCTCCCCCGGAGCCCTAGATTGGTCCTGCCCAGGTTCCGTCTCGAGATGGCGGCGCTTCATCCCGAAAGCTTCCTTATGGTTTTTTCCAGGGCAAAAGACACCATATAGTAGAAGATGGGCATCGATGGACTGCCAGGTGGCCCACGAGGCAGGGGGCGCGCCCAGGGGGTAGGGCACTCCCTCCACCCTCGTGGCTGGTGGGTGGCCCCCCTTGGTGCATTCTTTGCCCAATATTTTTAATATATTCCAAAACTGACTTTCGTGAAGTTTCAGAACTTTTGGAGTTGTGCAGAATAGGTCTCTAATATTTTCTCCTTTTCCAGCCCAGGATTCTAGCTGCCGACATTCTCCCTCTTCATGTAAACCTTATAAAATAAGAGAGAAAAGGCATACGTATTGTGACATAACGTGTAATAATAGCCCATAATGCAATAAATATTGATACAAAAGCATGATGCAAAATGGACGTATCAACTCCCCCAAGCTTAGACCTCGCTTGTCCTCAAGCGAAAGCCGATATCAAAAAGTATGTCCACATGTTTAGAGATAGAGGTGTCGATAAAATAAAATACGGACATGAGAGCATCATGATTTCTTATGCTAAAGTAACAATCTATTCACAATGTAAAGTATGAATCAGAACCCTCATTGAAAACTAACAAACGATGATCTCAGTCATTGAAGTAATTGCAATTTATCATAACATCGGAAAGAGTGAATATTAGAGCTTTTCAACAAGTCCACATACTCAACTATCATTTAGTCTTTCACAATTTCTAACACTCATGCAATACTTATGGGTATGAAGTTTCAATCGGACACAGAGAAAGATAGGATCTTATAGTTTCGCCTCCCAACCTTTTACTTCAAGGGTAACCTATTATATATAAAAAGTAATTAATGAGCAGACTAGAAAATAGAGAAATAGTCCAGAAAATCACACAAAAATCTATTATATATAAAAATTAGAAACATCTGACCTTTAATTTATCAGACCAAATAACCAGAACCGGTAGATTAGAGTTGATAGAATTACCCACCTATGCCATTTACTAATTTCTAGAAAATAGAGAAATAGTCTAGAAAATCACAAAAAAAATAGAAACATCCTACCTTTAATTTTTTAGACCAAATAACCACAGCTGGTAGATTAGAGTTGATAGAATTACTCACCTATGCCATTTACTAATTTTTTTCCCATAAGGAAAGGGTATCCCATAACTCTTCTCCATCCCCCGTGTCTTTCTTTACCCTAAAAAAGTTTCCCGTATAACTTTTCTATCGACCAATCGAGGCTACATCCTGAGTCCTCATGCCGCCGCCGCATATGCCTGTAGATGACCTCGATCCTTCTCATGGAGCAAGCTAATCCTATCCTCCCCTACATGACTACACTATCATGGAATCTTCTTGGATTTAGATGGAGATCATCAATACATGATCTTGCTCGAGCCGCTCCTTCCATACATGGCTATCTGCACCACCGGGGCGACCGACAGGATCAAGCGGACATGATGATCCACGAAGAGCAAGATGTTACGTACGTATACCCATCATGATGGCCGGCAATTCCCTATGGATGAACGACCGGCGTGATCCAGTGGATATGAAGTTCCATCAATAGCAAGATGTTTGACCAGCAGCAGGAGGTTCCTTGATTCTTTACACCATCAGGTCCTGACGCTCTCCCTCCCTCTCCTTGATTCTTTACACCATCAGGTCCTTACGCTCTCCCTCCCTCTAATCATGAGTAATGCAGATGAAAGCAAATCAATTCCTTTGTGGAGGTGTGTTGCATCAGATAAGCGGATATTGCACACGCCCAGGTGACCGAGGCACCGGTAACTACATAAAAAGTACCATCTATTTCTCTATAAATTACAACATATGGTCAATAGATTGTTATATATTTTGATCTTTTTCTTCTTCTGTATTACACTCAGTAGGCCCGAACAGTGACATAAGATGATGTCAGTAGTATGTCTGATGCAATTATTTGATACATCTTATTTTAGAGGTATTGTGTGAACGGAAGGTCATGCTTTTGTATTCTTCCTTGCTCTGCCTACTCTATGGTTTCTGGTGACACATTGCAGTAGAATCACAACTTGATCTTGAGTAGGTCGGCAAACTTTTCCATGGAAATCATGGATAAACAGAACTACAAAAGCTTGGAGATAGAGAAATAATAGAACGACTTCCCTCTCATGCTTGGACTGTGAGGTCATGCGTGCAGACTACTAGAAAGTTCGAGAAATTTACGTTTAGCAGCAATAAGGTGAGCTGCATATATCTTCCCATGTAGCTACACAAGCCCTGTGGTATGTATATCAGATGGTAGTGTATTTCATCATTTTCTGTTTATGATGACTTAATTTGTGTTTTTTCCCTATATAGTCTACTATTCAGAAGTTCAATGATTTATACCAATGCCATGGACAGAATCTTTTTTAAAATATCTGCCACTGTCATCTGAAGCTTGATACTTTGTATGCACTCTGCTCTTCAGAAGTTTAGGTTCATCTGCATCTTGAACTTATTAGATCTACCAGCTTCTATGTGGAAATCCTGGGCAGAAAAAAATTCAGAAAGCCTGAACGTGGAGCACCTAGCATGTTTTTCTTGGTGTGATGTACATGGACAGGTTGCTGAAGAAGAACAAAAGGGAAATCACACGTGGGCGAGTGAGTAGTTTAGTGTTGGTGGTCTACCTTGGTCGTTCCACATCCTAGAGAAGATGGTTTCGCCGCCCTCGACGTACAAAATAAAATGACATGAAGTTGTGGTTTTGGCGTGATCACTAATGACACAACTGGAGTGCATTCTTACTGGCTGTAACCTGCTCCTCGAGAATGAACAGGTAATGGTAGGTTGATGTGTGCCTATCCACAACTGGTACTGTTAATCAATGGCCGATTATGATTTTTCCTTAACCATCACATGTCAATATATTTATGGATGATTACTTATTTTAGTATATGTTCACAACTGCAAGATGATGCTAATTAAGTTCAACACAGGCAAGCTGCTGTCATTAGTAGCAGGGCAGCAAATTTATTCTGGCATCAAGACTGTACAGAAATGAACCAAACCTCCAGACTTGATGCAGCGGGTTATATTTTTCATGGTTTTTCATTATGTGATGTGACAAGATGTTCGAAATGCTATTATCGACCAATGTATTGTTGTATGCTTAACTAATAAACTTTTTAATTTAGCTCTCTTATCTTCAGTTTGTAAAGTCAAATTTGTATTATTTTTTATATACACATGATTATGCATATTCAATTTCTTTCAGTCAATGGTGTTATGTATCAGGGAAGGGATGGATAACTTCAAGGATAAGTTTGCTGAAAAGTTTCTAACTAATTACCAAGGTACTCCACCATAACACTGCATTAATCCGTATTTTCTTGCTGATGTAGCCATACAAACTTAGAAACTTTAATGTCCTTGATAGTATCGCTTCTAGAAAAATTATTTTAGTATTGCAGTTAAATAGCTGTAATTTCATATATATTCCTATATATACCAAACTTGTAGATTATCGGTACACACATCTACAAGTCGAAAGTGTCATAAGAAAAAAGAGAAATAAGCTAAAAATTACCACAAACTTAATGTGAAATATCTGACCTTTTATTTCAGTAGTTAAAATGATATAGCCATTAGATTATATTTTAGCTAGATAAATTACAAACCTTTGCCATTACATAATTACTATGTAAAAAATGTTTCGGTCCTACCATTTTCGTTTTTCTTATTCTCCACCAAATGTACGTTGCTTGCCTCATGGGGTCCTAAACAAACTTCTATTTTCTCCACCATTCATAACTCATGGGATCTTCATTAAAAAAATGCTACATCAGAAGCTAGCTTAGCATGCTCATGTACGCATTAATTCTCCACCACGTGGACCTTTCTTGCGCCATGAGATCCTAAAAAAAGATGCAGCACAAGCTAGCCTTTTTTTTTGAGAATTCGCCCTCTAGGCATTTTATTCAGAAATGCAGCACAAGCTAGCCTGGCTTGGTATATACAATGCATGCACCTCATCGAAAAATAAGCAAATTAACACAAAAATTAAAATCATCTAACCATTGATACGATGGATACTTATATTTCAATAAAAACTAACTGATCCTATTCAACTTTTTTCTTGAGAAGATATCAGATTTAACTTATAGGAGAGCGACTACACGTTGGTATCAACTGTGTAGTAGCTATAAAGTCGCACGGATGTGATGAGTATCTAGATTTCTTCTCGTGGACTAGCATTGGCTATGCCCCTGCGGTCAGACAAAGGATGTGCAGGAAGTTCGGAACATACATGGTAAGGCAAACTGTGAAGGCACATGTGATATGACCTTCATCATCATGGGATCTTGGGGCGGGCAAGGGTTATCTGTCTTCATTGTTGACTACCTTCAGTAGGGTCATGCTGATGTTATAGGAGAAGGCATGGAACTCCACTGCCATGAACTTGCATTAGTGCAGACAACTGTACTTTTCTTAGCGGCTAGTTCCATAGGGAGAATTGCGAAGGAGGGCAATTGGAGCTTTGCAGTATGACAACAAGAGAGCAGGGGTGACATTCCAGGAGTTCTCTTTGTTGGAAACACCGTGAGTTTTATCGGGGAGGAAAGGGAGAAAAGAAATTAAGAGGAAAAAGAGAGGGCACAACATGAGCCCTTGGCTAATAGTTTGTGCGTGTGCGTTCGTAAGATTTTGATGTGGTCGTTCATGTGGGCGAACTCCAAGACTCTTGGACGCTTGGTATCCTTGGCTCTGTGCGCAAGGACGTTGACTAGGATGTCTTGATACACGGCTACACGAGAAAGATTGGTGAAGCAATCCTATTTGTAGAAAACATACATGTTGTCTTATATGTTTTTTTCTTATTATGCAACAATCATTAAGTATATCCAAATTTGATTGGGAAATGTATATCATGGTAGTTGGAGGATAAGTATGATATTTCCCTAAAGCAAAATTATAACCAAATCATCTTTTTTTTGCATGGGAATGATAACTGAATCTCCATATGCATGCCTGTCAACAAAAGAGATGCCCTTAGAAAAGGACTTAAATGTTCTTTGCTTCTCCTTGCAATCGTTAGAGGTTCTTAACTAATTACAATCTGGCAATGGATATGGTTTCAGATCCTTACCACAAGGGACATGTCACTTCTTACAAGATAGGAAAAACAATGCTTGCAGAAAGTTCGAAATGCTATTGTCCGCCAATGTAATGTTGTATGGAAAACTGCTGAACTTTTCTATTCTGCATAGTCAAGTTTGTATTATTTGTTATATTCACAGGATTATGCATATTCAATTTTTTTCAGTCAATGGTGTTATGTCTCAGGGAAGGGATGGATAACTTCAAGGGAAAATTTGCTGAAAAGTTTCTAACTAATTACCAAGGAACTCAACCATAGGACCGCATGAATTGACATTTTCTTGCAGATGTAGACGTATGAACTTAGAAAATTCAATGCCTATGATAGTATAGCTACTAGAAAATTATTTAATATTGCATGTAAAGGGGTATAATTTCATATTTATTCCTATATATAGAGAACATGTAGATTACTGGTACACACATCTACAAATCATAAGTAAAGGTGTCATTTTTAGACATGAAATCATTAACACCTGCTTATTACATGATTATATAAAAATATTCTTAAAATGGAGTACCACGCTAGAAACACCATTAAACTAGATAAACATAAATTGTGCAACGGGTTTGATCAGAACAGTTGGTGAAAAAATGCATGACATGTAGGTACAAGATTCATTTCAAACATAAATATTCAAATGTCAGCAAGCAAACCAAAAGTATCTAAGATTCTATTGTGTTTCAAAAAGGAAATTTTTATATATATCACTAAATTTGGTCACAGGTTTGTCACAAAAATCGAATAATATATTCTCAAGATAAATTCCAAGATATACGTAAATTGCATTTGTAAAATCCTAGCCCGCGCATCGAGCGGGCCACTTTGCTAGTGTCAACAATAATACTTTATGAAAACTACATCCAAGTGGATATATACATCAGGATCTTTCCAACACATAGTGCTTGCCAAAGGATAAACTGTAAAAAAAGGAAAGGTGAAGATCACCATGACTCTTGTATAAGGGTAGATGGTAAAAATAAAAGATAGGCCCTTCGCAGAGGGAAGCAGAGGTTGTCATGCACTTTTATGGTTGGATGCACAAAATCTTAATGCAAAAGAACGTCACTTTATATTGCCACTTGTGATAGGGACCTTTATTATGTAGTCCGTCGCTTTTATTTGTTCCATATCACAAGCTCGTATAAAGCTTATTTTCTTCACACTAATAGATCATACATATTCAGGGAGCAATTTTTATTGCCTGCACCGATGACAACTTACTTGAAGGATCTTACTCAATCCATAGGTAGGTATGGTGGACTCTCATGGCAAAACTGAGTTTAGGGAAATTTGGAAGCACAAGTAGTATCTCTACTTGGTGCAAAGAATTTGGCTAGCATGAGGGGGGAAGGCAAGCTCAATATGTTGGATGATCCATGACAATATAACTTTTTTAGATATAAGAAAACATAACCCATTATGTTGTCTTCCTTGTCCAACATCAACTTTTTTAGCATGTCATATTTTAATGAGTGCTCACAATCATAAAAGATGTCCAAGATAGTATATTTATATGTGACAACCTCTCTTTCTTTATTACTTCCTATTAATTGCAACGATGACCAAAACTATGTTTATCAACTCTCAACAACTTTTATTCATCATACTCTTTATATATGTAAGTCATTACTCTCCATAAGATCAATATGATCTTTTTATTTCTTTTCATTCTTTCTTTTACTCCCTCAAGATCAAAGCAAGATAGCAAAGCCCTTAACTCAAAACTAATCTTTATTATATATAACTCACGGACTCGATTACATAGATAGAGATAAAAAACTCAAAGCTAGATCATACTAAAACTTTATTCTACTAGATCAAAATATAACCAAAAGGATCGAACTAAGAAAAACGGTAAAGGTAGAAGTGTGATGTTGATACGATACCGGGGCACCTCCCCCAAGCTTGGCAGTTTCCAAGGGGAGTGCCCATACCCATGTATTTATGTCTCTTTCTTCAGCGGAAGTGATGTGATATTCTTCGCAGTGATGCCCTTTAGGATATGATTCTCTTCCTCGAGCTTATTAACTTGCTGCTTAGGATCCATTATTTCCTTATGGAGTTTACCCGTGACAACCAAGGCTCCTTTCACCCATGGATGTTGCATAGCTGCGGGAGAACAAGTAACACTCTTTTTCATATTTTCATAAGAAAGAAATCTAGCATTGGGAGGGATGACCGAGTTAGGAATTGCTGAGCTCTGGCTTGGAGACGAGAGGTAACTTCTTGATCCTCCTCCATGGCGTCTATCATTTTCAACTCAGCCTGCATCTCTTCCTCCGTTGATGGCCCAAAGTGGTCAGCATCACTGTTTGCTCTTGGCCCCGGTGTTGGATGAGATACCCGACTCTCCTCGACTAACTCTTGAGAAGACATCTTGCTCTAAATCTGCTACAGAAATATCTCAAAACAAAAACAGAGGATTTCGTCGTGGTACGGTGGTCAAAACCTTCTGGAGGTTATATAATGAATTTTTACCGACCATAAGAAGTATCGTGCAAGAAAACGGAGTCTGGAGGGCACACGAGGTGGCCATGAGGCAGGGGGGCGCCCTCCACCCTCGTGGTTGCCTCGTGTCTCTTTCGGACTACTTCTAATTTTTGTAAATTTTTAAATATTCCGAAACGGAGAAAAATTGTTGTTTGAGCAGTTTTGGAGTTGGTTTACTTACCGTACCACATACTTATTCCTTTTCGGAGTCTGAAACGTTCTGGAAAGTGTCCCTTATGTACTCCTCCGGGGTTACGGTGTCAATAACATTGGTTTCAACATTTATGGGATTACTTGAGATATAATGTTTGATTCTTTTACCATTCACCACCTTTGGATTTGTGCCTTCGGCGTTGTTGATTTTGATGGCACCGGAACGATAGACCTCCTCGATAATGTAAGGACCTTCCCATTTAGAGAGAAGTTTTCTTTCAAAAAATCTTAAACGAGAGTTGTATAGCAAAACATAATTACCTATATTAAATTCATGCTTTTGTATCCTTTTGTCATGCCATCTTTTAACTTTTTATTTAAACAATTTGGCGTTCTCATAGGCCTGGGTTCTCCATTCATTAAGTGAGTAATGTAAAATAGCCTCTTCTCACCGGCAAGTTTGAAATCATAATTGAGCTCTTTAATGGCCCAATATGCCTTATGTTCTAGTTCGAGAGGTATGTGACATGCTTTTCCATAAACCATTTTATACGGAGACATACCCATAGGATTTTTATATGCAGTTCTATATGCCCATAATGCATCGTCAAGTTTCTTAGACCAACTCTTTCTAGATCTATTAACAGTCTTTGCAAAATCAATTTAATCTCTCTATTACTCAATTCTACTTGACCACTAGGCTGAGGATGATATGGAGATGCAATTCTATGATTAACATCATACTTAGCAAGCATTTTACGAAAAGCACCATGAATAAAATGTGAACCACCATCAGTCATTAAATATCTAGGGACTCCAAACCTCGGAAAAATAACTTCTTTAAGCATCTTAATAGAGGTGTTATGATCAGCACTACTAGTTGGAATAGCATCTACCCACTTAGTAACGTAATCAACAACAACTAAAATATGTGTATACCCATCGGAGGAGGGAGAAGGTCCCATATATTCAAAACCCCAAACATCAAATGGTTCAATAACAAGTGAATAGTTCATAAGCATTTCTTGACGTCTACTAATATTATCAATTCTTTGACATTCATCACAAGACAAGACAAACTTACGAACATCTTTCTTTAAAAAGAGTAGGCCAATGAAAACCCGATTGCAATACCTTATGTGCAGTTCTATCTCCAGCGTGGTGTCCTCCGTAAGCCTCGGAGTGACACTTGCATAGGATATGTTCCTGTTTATGCTCAGGTACACAATGTCTAATAACACCATCTACTCCTTCTTTATAAAGGTGTGGGTCATCCCAAAAGTATTGTCTTATATCATAGAAAAACTTTTTCTTTTGCTGGTATGTGAAACTAGGTGGTATAAATTTAGCAACAATGTAATTAGCATAATCAGCATACCATGGAGCAGTACGAGAAGCATTATGACAGCTAATTGTTCATCAGGAAAGCTATCATCAATAGGTAGTGGGTCATCAAGAACATTCTCTAACCTAGACAAGTTGTCTGCAACGGGGTTCTCAGCTCCCTCTCTATCAATAATATGCAAACCAAATTCTTGTAGCAAGAGAACCCATCTAATAAGTCTAGGTTTAAAATCCTTCTTTTCCATAAGATATTTAATAGCAGCATGATCAGTGTGAACAATTACTTTGGAATCAACAATATAGGGTCTGAACTTATCACAAGCAAATACGACTGCTAAAAATTCTTTTTCAGTAGTAGCATAATTTCTCTGGTCACTATCTAGAGTTTTACTAGCATATTGGATAACATTTAATTTCTTATCAACTCTTTGTCCTAGAACAACACCTACAGCATAATCACTAGCATCACACATAATTTCAAAGGGTAAATTCCAATCAGGTGGCTGAACAATAGGTGCAGAAATCAAGGCTTTCTTAAGTATTTCAAATGCTTCTACACAGTCATCATCAAAGACAAAAAGAACATCTTTTTGGAAGAGATTAGTGAGAGGCCTAGAAATTTTAGAGAAATCTTTAATAAACCTCCTATAGAAACCAGCATGACCAAGAAAACTTCTTATACCTTTGATATCTTTAGGACACGACATCTTTTCAATAACGTCAACTTTAGCTTTATCAACTTGAATACCTCTTTCAGAAATTTTATGCCCCAAGACAATACCCTCATTAACCATAAAGTGGCACTTCTCCCAATTCAAAACAATATTAGTTTCTTCAAATCTCTGCAAAACTCGATCAAGGTTTCTTAAGAAATCATCAAAAGAAGTTCCATAAACGGAGAAATCATCCATGAAAACCTCAACAATCTTTTCACAAAAATCAGAGAATATAGCAGCCATAGATCTTTGAAAGGTAGCAGCTGCATTGCATAAACAAAAGGGCATACGTCTATAAGCAAAAGTACCGAAAGGGCAAGTAAAGTGGTCTTTTCCTGATCCTCTTGTGACACAAGTATTTGAGAGAAACCAGAATAACCATCTAGAAAGCAAAAATGTGTATGTTTGGGTAATCTTTCTAGCATTTGATCGATAAAAGGTAGAGGGTAATAATCTTTTCTAGTAGATTTTTTAATTTGCGGAAATCAATTACCATTCTATAACCTGTAACAATTCTTTGTGGGATCAGTTCATCCTTATCATTAGGAACAACAGAAATAACTCCCTTCTTAGGGACACAATGGACAGTACTTGCCCACTGACTATCAGCAACATGATAAATTATACCTTCCTCCAGAAGCTTTAATATTTCATTTCTTACCACTTCTTTCATCTTTGGATTCAACCGTCGTTGATGATCAACAACTGGTTTAGCATTTTTCTCCAGTTTTATTTTGTGCTGGCATAGAGTGGGACTAATGCCCTTAAGATCATGCAGTGTATATCCAATAGCGTCATGGTGCTTCTTCAGAGTTTTCAATAATTTCTCTTCTTCATGCTCTGAAAGGTTAGCACTAATAATAACAGGATATATCTTCTTTTCATCAAGATAAGCATATTTAAGAGTATCAGGTAATTGTTTAAGCTCAAACATGGGGTCACGCTTGGGTGGAGGAGGATCCCCTAGGATCTCAACAGGCAAGTTGTGTTTCAAAATAGGTCCTTGTTTAAAAAAATACTTCATCTATTTCCCTTCTTTCATTCATAAACATATCATTTTCATGGTCAAGCAAATATTGTTCTAAAGGATCATTAGGAGGCATGACAATAGAGGCAAGACCAATAAGTTCATCTTTACTAGGCAATTCTTTATCATGGGGTTGTCTACGAAATTAGGCAAAATTAAAATCATGAGCCATATCCCCTAAACCAACAGTAACAGTATCTTTTTTGCAGTCTATCCTAGCATTAACAGTATTCAAGAAGGGTCTACCAAATATAATCGGACAAAAGTCATCTTGTGGGGAACCAAGAACAAGAAAATCAGTAGCATATTTAATCTTCCCACACAAGACTTCAACATCTCTAACAATCCCAATTGGTGAAATAGTGTCTCTATTGGCAATCTTAATTGTAACATCAATATCCTTTATCTCAGCAGGTGCAATATCATGCATAATTTCTTTGTATAAGGAATGAGGTATTGCACTCACATTAGCACCAATACCACATAAGGCATGATAACAATGATCTCCTATCTTAACAGAAGCAACAGGCATGCCTACAACGGGTCTATGTTTATTTTTAGTACTGGGTCTAGCAATTCTAGTAGCTTCATCACAGAAGTAAATAACATGCCCGTCAATATTATCGACCAAGAGATCTTTAACCATAGCAATACTAGGTTCAACTTTGATTTCTCAGGGGGTGTAGGTGTTCTAGCATTACTCTTATGAACCACAGTTGAAGCTTTAGCATAATCCTTTATTCTAACAGGAAAGGGTGGTTTCTCAATATAAGCGGTAGGAACAATAGGATCAACATTATAAGTAATAGTCTTTTCTTCAACTTTAATAGGTTCTACTACTTTTAGTTCAATGGGAGGATGATATTTAAACCACTTCTCCTTAGGGAGATCAACATGAGTAGCAAATGATTCATGGAAAGAAGCTACTATCTCAGAGTCAAGTCCATATTTAGTGCTAAAATCACGAAAAGCATCAGTATCTATAAAAGATTTAACACAATCAAACTTAAGTTTTATACCTGACTTCTTACCTTCATTGAGTTCCCAATCTTCAGAGTTGCGTTTAATTCTTTCCAATAAATCCCATCTGAATACAATAGTCTTCATCATAAAAGAACCAGTACAAGAAGTATCGAGCATGGAGCAATTATTATGAGAAAGCCGAGCATAAATTTTTTGAATAATAATTGCTCTTGAGAGCTCATCATTGGGGCATGAATATAGCATTGACTTAAGCCTCCCCCAAGCTTGAGTGATACTTTCTCCTTCACAAGGCCAAAAATTATATATATAATTACGATCACGATGAACCAGATGCATAGGAAAAAAGTTCTGATGAAATTCAATTTCAATTGTTTATAGTTCCATGATCCAATATCATCACATAGCCTAAACCATGTCAATGCATTTCCCTTCAAAGTGAAAGGGAAGACCTTCTTCTTGACAACATCCTCGGGCATACCTGCAAGCTTAAATAATCCACAAACTTCATCCACATAGATTAGGTGCATATCGGGATGTAATGTTCCATCTCTTGTATAAGGATTAGCTAGCAGTTTCTCAACATACCTGAAGGAATTTCAAATTAAATATTTTCAGTAGGTTCAGTAGGTTTAGGAGCAACTCTTTGCTCTTCTGGTTGGGGTGAAGATACCCCGAAAAGCCCCTCAAAGGATTATTTTCCATAGTAACAAGTGATAGTAAATTTCAGCACACTATATAAATGTTTCCTTACCAAATTCCACCTACCAAAGGCGCTTCACTCCCTGGCAACGGCGCCAAAAAAGAGACTTGATGACCCACAAGTATAGGGGATCTATCGTAGTCCTTTCAGTAAGTAAGAGTGTCGAACCCAACGAGGAGCAGAAGGAAATGACAAGCAATTTTCAGTAAGGCATTCTTTGCAAGCACTGAAATTATCGGTAACAGATAGTTCTGTGTTAAGGTAATTCATAACAGGTAACAAGTAACAAAAGTAAACAAAGTGTAGCAAGGTGGCACAATCCTTTTTGTAGCAAAGGACAAGCCTGGACAAACTCTTATATAAAGCAAAGCGCTCCCGAGGACACATGGGAATTACTGTCCAGCTAGTTTTCATCATGCTCATATGATTCGCGTTCGTTACTTTGATAATTTGATATGTGGGTGGACCGGTGCTTGGGTACTGCCCTTCCTTGGATAAGCATCCCACTTATGATTAACCCCTCTCGCAAGCATCCAGAAATACGAAAGAAGAATTGAGGAAAACCTAACCATACCATGAAACATATGGATCCAGATCAGCCCCTTACGAAGCAACACATAAACTAGTGTTTAAGATTCTGTCACTCTAGCAACCCATCATCTACTTATTACTTCCCAATGCCTTCCCCTAGGCCCAAACAATGGTGAAGTGTCATGTAGTCGACGTTCACATAACACCACTAGAGGAGAGACAACATACATCTCATCAAAATATCGAACGAATACCAAATTCACATGATTACTGATAACAAGACTTCTCCCATGTCCACAGGAACAAAAGTAACTACTCACAAATCATATTCATGTTCAAAATCAGAGGGGTATTAATATGCATTAAGAATCTGAACATATGATCTTCCACCGAATAGACCAACTAGCATCAACTACAAGGAGTAATCAACACTACTAGCAACCCACAGGTACCAATCTGAGGTTTTGAGACAAAGATCGGATACAAGAGATGAACTAGGGTTTGAGAGGAGATGGTGCTGGTGAAGATGTTGATGGAGATTGACCCCCTCTTGATGGGAGGATCGATGGTGATGACGATGGCGAAGATTTCCCCCTCTCGGGGGGGGGGGGGGATGTTTCCCTAGTAGAACAGCTCCGCCGGAGCCCTAGATTGGTACTGCCCAGGTTCCGCCTCGAGACGGCGGCGCTTCGTCCCGAAAGCTTCCTTATGATTTTTTCCAGGGCAAAAGACACCACATAGCAGAAGATGGGCATCGGGGGCCTGCCAGGTGTCCCACGAGGCAGGGGGCGCGCCAGGGGCCTCCACCCTCATGGCTGGTGGGTGGCCCCCCTCTGGTGCTTTCTTCGCCCAATATTTTTAATATATTCCAAAACTGACTTTTGTGTAGTTTTAGGACTTTTGGAGTTTTGCAGATTAGGTCTCTAATATTTGCTCCTTTTACAACCCAGAATTCCAGCTGCCGGCATTCTCCCTCTTCGTGTAAACCTTATAAAATAAGAGAGAAAAGGCATAAGTATTGTGACATAAGGTGTAATAACAGCCCATAATGCAATAAATATTGATATAAAAGCATGATGCAAAATGGACGTATCATCGAGGGGTAGCTAATTGTGGTTCCGATCGAGGTGAAGATACCCCGAACAAGCCCCTCAGAGGATTGTTTTCCATAGTAACAAGTGACAATAAATTTCAGTACATTATATAAATGTTTCCTTACCAATTTCCACTTATCAAAGGCGCTTCACTCCCCGGGAACAGTGCCAGAAAATAGCCTTGATGACCCACAAGTATAGGGGATCAATTGTGGCTCTTTTGATAAGTAAGAGTGTCGAACCCAATGAGGAGCAGAAGGAAATGACAAGTAGTTTTTAGTAAGGTAATGTCTGCAAGCGCTGAAATTGTAAGTATTGAGTAGTTTGATAGCAAGATAATTTGTAACGAGCAAGTAACGATAGTAGTAACAAAAGTGCAGCAAGGTAGCCCAATCCTTTTGAGGCAAAGGATAGGCCAAAACGGTCTCTTATAATAACCAAAGCATTCTTGAGGGTACACGGGATTTTCATCTAGTCACTTTCATCATGTTGGTTTAATTCGTGTTCGGTACTTTGATAATTTGATATGTGGGTGGACCGGGGCTTAGGTGTTTTTCTTGATTGAAGAAACCTCCTACTTATGATTAACCCTCCCGCAAGCATCCGCAACTACGAGAAAAGTATTAGAATAAATTCTAACCATAGCATTAAACTTTTGGATACAATTAGTCCCTTACGGAATAGTGCATAAACTGGGGTCTAAGCTTCTGTCACTCTTGCAACCCATCATCTAATTGCTACTCCCCAATGCATTTCCTTAGGCCCAAATATGGTGAAGTGTCATGTAGTCGACGTTAACATGACACCACTTAGGGAATCACAACATATATACATGCTATCAAAATATCGAACACATATCAAATTCACATGATTACTTGCAACATGATTTCGCCCGTGACCTCAAGAACAAAAGTAACTACTCACAAATAATAATCATGCTCAAGATCAGAGGGGTATTAAATGGCATATTGGATCTGAACATATAATCTTCCACCAAATAAACCATATAGTAATCAACTACAAGATGTAATCAACACTACTAGTCACCCACAAGCACCAATCTATAGTTCCGGTAACAAGATTAAACACAAGAGATGAACTAGGATTTGAGATGAGATGGTGTTGTTGAAGATGTTGATGGAGATTGCCCTCCCCAAGATGGGAGAGTTGTTGGTGATGATGATGACGATGATTTCCCCCTCCGGGAGGGAAGTTCCCTCGGCCAAATCGCTCCGCCGGAGGGCAAAAGTGCTCCTGCCCAAGTTCGGCCTCGAGACGGCGGCGCTCCGTCCCGAAAGTCTCCTCCTTATTTTTTTTCTAGGTCAAAATGACCTATACACCAGAAGATGGGCACCGGAGGTGGGCCTGGGTGAGCACAATCCACCAGGGAGCGCCTGGGCTCTCTGGCGCACCGAGGTGGGTTGTGCCCACCTGGTGGGCCCCCTCTGGTAGTTATTTGATCCAATAATTCTTAAATTTTCCAAAAAAAATCTTTGTGAATTTTCATCTTGTTTGGAGTCGTGCAGAATAGGTAGCCTGACGTAGCTTTTCCAGGTCCAGATTTCCAGCTGCCAGAATTCTCCCTCTTTGTGTATACCTTGCATATTATGAGAGAAAAGGCATTAGAATTACTCCAAATAGCATTATTATGGATAAAAACATCATAAATAACAGTAAGAAAACATGATGCAAAATGGACGTATCAGAAATTCGGCATGCAAGATTGCAAAGGCGTCAAAGTCCCTATGCCCACAAATGGCCATCTATGCACTGATGAAAATGGTATTGACTTTGATCAAAAGGTATACCGCTCCATGATTGGCTCTTTATTGTATCTATGTGCATCTAGGCCAGATATTATGCTTAGTGTTTGCATGTGTGCCTGTTGTCAAGCTACACCGAAGGAATCACACCATAAGGCTGTGAAGCTTATTCTTTGATATCTAGCTCACACTCTAACACTTGGATTATGGTATCCCAAGGGCTGTGCTTTTGATCTCTTTTGATATTCGGACTCTGACTATGTTGGTGATCGTGTGGAACGCAAGTCAACATCAGCCACATGCCATTTCCTCGGATGATCCTTGGTATGTTGGTCCTCGAAGAAGCAGAACTGCGTTTCACTCTCTACTATTGAAGCTGAGTACATTGCTGCTGCACTACAAAAAAAGACACATCCGTGACATTTTGGGTCGAACGAATTTTTTTATCATACTTATGACACTTCTATGACAATAATTGTGAGAAAACCCAGTATTATCATAGATGTGGTGGGCTCCTACTTCTATGAAAAATATCATGACAGAAAATGGGCTTTTCGTCCTGGGCGGGCCGGAGACGCAGCTGCATGACATTCTTTTGGGTCGTGCATGACGGAAAAATCGTGGTAGAAGCAAGGGCGAGGAAAATATCAGGGAGTTCCCGGTTACAGTGGGTGGTCGGTGGCCAAGTGATGCGCGTTTCTCTCGTACACGTACACGTGTGGGCGCGAGAGGCGTTGGGCTCTAACTGAACCCGAGCAATTGCACTAGCTAAGTTACTGAACCCGAGCGATCGATCCCTTGGTGTTAACTGAACCCGAGTGATTCCTTCGCAACTGCTGCTAACTGAAGCTGATCAAACCCTGCTGCCTCCTTCCCTTGATGAATAGTGAGCATTGTTGGGGGTTTGGATGAACAGTTCCTGGTGGGGGTGGATGAATAGGACCCTATGGTGTTGCCTCTGGATGAATAGGACCCCGACCGAGCCGGTTGGGGGTGGATGAATAGGACCCCGTGGAGGGCTGGATGAACAGGACGACCCTGTGGAGGGCTGGTTGAACAGTAGTTGGTGGAAGGGTGGTTGAACAGGACCCCGTGGAGAGGGCTGGTTGAACAGTAGCCGGTGGAGGAGCGTGCGGTGGAGGCTGGATGAACAGGAGCTCATGGATGAAAAGTCGTAGGTGGAGGCTGGAGGAGGTCGACGTTGGATGAACAGTAGCCCATGGAGGCTGGAGGAGGTCGACAGTGGAGATGAATAGTATCCCGTGGAGTCCCGTTTTGCGGTACGCCACACCCCTCCTGATGAACAGGACCCCCGTTTCGACCGTAGTGCTCCAACACAAGTCTGTTTCCTCTGTTTTGCGGTATGCCACACCCCTCCCGATCAACATGACCCCGTTTCGACCGTAGGAGGTCCAACAGAAGTCCGTTTCCTCTGTTTTGCAGTACGCCAAACCCCTCCCGATGAACAGGATCCCGTTTCGACCGTGGCCAGTCGAACACAAGGCCGTTTCCTCCGTTCTGCGGTATGCCAGGATTCGTTTCCATCGGCTGTTTCGTCCAAGCCCTCCCGATGAACACAATGTATGCCCACCCAGTCGGTTGCCTCCCGATGAACAAGATGCTGTTTCTTTGTTCCGACCCAGCCGCTTCACTGCCCTATGAACAGGACGTCGTTGCTGCCGTCCGTTGCCTCTCCATGTACACAAGCCCTGACCGTCCGTATATATATGCGCAAGTACGCACTCAAGACCTCACCCGTATGTACGTACGTGGCCGTATTTTCTTTCTTGCACCCTAGCCGCTTTATGTACATGTACATGCTACGTGTGGGCCTCTACTACGACACGTTCCCTTCCTTACACGGCCACGGTTCATCGCTGCAGCCTGTTGATAGACCGATCGTATGTACGTACACGTTCGCGACCAGAATCACAATGCTACGTACGCTTCGACCAGGTGGGTCCCGACTGCCAGGCACTTCCTTGCATGCGAAGATGTAGCTGGTGGGTCCCAGCAGTCAGGGGGCAAATATTTTTTGCCCGTAATATGGACGCACTTCCTTGCGTGCGAAGATGTAGCTGGTAGCTCCCAGCAGTCGGGGGGGAAACATTTTTTTGCAAAATACGGTGGCCCGTCCGATGGGTCCCGTGCTGTCAGGTGGAGGAATCATTATTTTCCATGTAATAAGGAGGCACTTCCTTGCTACGGCCGTGGACCCAGCTGTCAGCCTCTCCACGTACAATACTCTTCCGATGGAAGTCGGTCGTTGACCACATTGACCATGCCGTGCCGAGAGCACCAAGGCGGTGGACGATGATGAGACCTAGGGAAGGGGATGACGCGGAGCCGAGGAAGACACGACAGTGGGTGCTCACGCGGAGAGGAGTACGAGGGTTCACTGGTTTCGCTGCGGTGTGAGGCTGCCATTGCCGCAGAATAACAAGGGGTGTGGGTGAGTGGAGGGATGGCCTGGCCAGCGGTGGGAGTAGTAGGGGGCGGTGAGGCCTCCGCGGCAGCACAGCCGGCCACCGGAGGCAGGAGCAGGCGGCAGGAGCGGTGCTGCTTTGGGCGACTGGAGTAAGAAGACCAAAGGTTGAAGAAGCACGACGGCCGTTGGATAGACATCGTACAGTCACTGCAGCTAGAATCGTTTATATTGACTAAGTTGACAAAGCCCTTGGTACGCGTCAACTTAGTAGGCCCATAGGTCAGCTTCCAAAATGGTGCGCCCCAGATGTCAGGGGGGAGGAATCATTTTTTGGGCGGGTGAAGCTAGAATATCTGAGATTGAAGAAGAAGCACGACGTCCATTGGATGGACATCCAACGGCCACTGCTGGTAGAACCGTGTGTTGACTATAAGTTGACAAAGCTTTGCATACGTGTCAACTTTTTTTTTTGAGGGGACGCATCAACTTAGTAAGCCCACAAGTGTGTGGCAGAGAACTTATAGCCCATTTGAGATTTGTAAGAATGTGCATCCCATTTTTGAATTCTAATGGAATTTAATATAGCCCATTTACAGTTTGTTAAAAGTACAGCCCATTTTCTAGCTAGGACAACGATTAATAATTTCAACCAACCGTTCAATATAGAATTCAATAAAATTTCCCACATTTTGATGGGATCCAAAATATTTTTATCCCGAAATTTCTAGTCATATTAAATACAATTTTAATATAAATTTGTATTACATAAAAATCCAATGAAACATTGCACGCGCAACAATTAATGAAATTAAAATTTTCAAAATCCAAAAATAATATTTTATAAAGTAATTACGAGTTTGGTGCATTTTTTATAGTTACTGCCCAGTTTTCATAATTACATCCCATTTATTACTTCTTAAAGCCCATTTTCTTGTTAAGCCTAATTCATCCCTCCTAGGAAAGATTGGCAGCCCAGCGGGGCGGAGAATAACAAGTTGACCTTGCTTGGGTATTACTCACAAAAAAGTATAGCTGGGCTAGCCATTTTCAGCTTGAAAAAAATTAATATCTGGGTTGGATATCTGGCCTGGGCTTGATGGGCCACAGCCCACCCAGTTAATACCATGTTGTCCTCTGAACAACAACGAAAACATCGCTCAAGAAAAACTCTGCAGTGCTCACACCTCAAAAAGACAAATGCTGCTCGAGCTGCTTGGTCCCCGCTGTTGGCCGCTCCTTGTGCAATTCTCTCGTTTATTGACTCAATAGGTTGACAATGGTGTGGGACTGTGATGTCAGGAAACCAGGAGGAAGAAAAAAAATTACAGTTGTACATAATAAGGAGGCACTTGCATACATGCCGCTATGGCCCTGGTGTGTCCCCACTGTCATCCTCTCCAAGTAAAGTCATCTCCTCATTCCTCATGTCCGTTGACCATGTTGACAACGCGAGACGGCGGCGCGACGACAAGCGCAACAACTCGAAGGACGATGGAGAGGGCCTCGCGGGCCCTACGGATGGTCTGATATAGCGCCCGCTGCTCATTCGGGAAGCCGGGATCATAGGGCCACATGTCCGCGACGACATTGTCGTTTGCTTATTCACCGGTGTTCGTTGAGGATTCAGAGGTTGCAGCACAGGTCGTCCTGTGCTGGTAGCTCTTTCGCCATTAGGGCGCCGAAGTGCGGTCGCACCTGCTCTATGGTGAACACGGCATGAACTGGCTTGGACAGTGGCGTCGGCTCCTGGTTGGAAGCTACGTCCATCGTCTGATTGTCATCGCTCATCTCGGCGAGCTCACTGGCAAGCCAGCATGTCCGGCTGCTGGACCGACCCGCTACCAAGCACGAGTCTGACTGCCCTGGCCCACCCAGACAGCCTCCCTCGCCCGCGTGCGCTTTCGGCGCAAAACGGTCAGCGCCGCCCGCCCCACTTCCCAGTGCAGGCGATTGCTCTGCCTTCAAATGACACAAGTGCCGTCCGTCCGTCCATCTGCCGCCCACATTAATGATACGCAGTTGCTGAGGCGGCTACTCCGGCGCCACACGTCCGTCCCTCTGCTCCCTACCATTGCTATATAAACTGCTGCCCCGGCCATAGCTGCAGCCATCTGCCTCCGTTCCCTTTCTCCTGTCCACACCACTACTGCCCACCATGGCTTCCTCACGCTCCAGCGCTCTTGGGGACGGGCGGATGACGGACCACAAGGAGATGGCAGCCATTGCTGCCGACTGGCTGGCCGGCAGGCAGCCAGAGGACGACGACGCCCTAATGGAGAACATGGTAGTCGACGATCCAGCACAAACCCCCTCCTCCGCGCCTTGCTCGCCGGTGCATTGCACCATGGCCATCAGCGAGGCCCGTGCCCAATACATGGGCACGGTGAGGCAGAAGTGTGAGCAGCAGTTCTGGGAGGCGCAGGCCAACACCGCGTACAACCACCATCTCCTCCAGGAGCACCTGCAGGCGGAGGAGCATATCACCGTGGAGCGGGCGGAGTAGGAGGCGCTGCTCGACTCGTGCCGCTCCGCCCGCGAGGGCTGCCTCGAGCACTGGGTGTACCGCATGCGGGTGGAGGAGGCTGCGACCGCCTACAAATAGGGCGATGAAGCGGGAGAGGTGCTGTTTGGTGAGACCGAGGATGAGGCAGAGGACAATGCCGGCTCCGACGAGTTCCCGATCTGCTGGGGTGACGAGGCCCTGCTTTGTCGAGGCCCCACAGCGTCAACAACGAGGCAGAGGACACTGCCGGCTCCGCCGAGGCCCCGCCCCACCAACAACGAGGCAGAGGACATCGCCGGGTCAGCCGAGGCCCCACCCTGCCGGCAATGAGGTGGATGATTTCCCCCACTCCGCCGAGGCACCGCCCCGCCGGCAACGAGACAGAGGACATCGTCGGCTCCCCCGAGGCCCCGCCCCGCTGGCACCGAGGTGGAGGCCCTACTCCGCCGAGGCCCCGCCCCGCCAACAATAAGGCAGAGTTCATCACTGGCTCAGCTGAGGCCCCACCCTGCCGGCAACGAGGGGGAGGATTTCTCCCGCTCCGCCGAGGCGCTGCCCCATCGGCAACGAGACAGAGGACATTGCTGGCTCCGTCGAGGCCTCGCCCCGCTGCCAATGAGGCCGTGCCACACAGAAAACGAGGAAGAGTAGAACATGGCAAGTCGCCGCCGCTCGGGTCCAAGTAAGGCCACCGCTGCTACCCTCTAGTTGAAGCCAAGCTAGGTGGGTTGACCATTGACGGCCGATTAGCTTCTTGGCGGCGACGTGGAGTCGAAGAGCTATGTTGGAGAAGGACGCTGCTTCTACTTAACTGCTGATGCAGTTGGCTGACTGACACGTGGGCCCAACAGGCATCTGGGCCACATGTCAGTTACACGACTACACCTATAGTCAAGTCACCGAAGCTCACTCCGCTGGAGAAGAAGCTTCTGTGCGGCTCAGCCGGACACAGGTGGGTAGCTTCGGTTAATTAATTATACCTCCAGCGCACCCCTTTTTAGTTGAAGAATGTATGAAATGTAATGAAATCCGGCATGTTTATATGAAATCCGACTATGTATGAATGAATTTATTTCGACTCGTTCGAATTCTTGTATCACTAGCATTGGATGAACATGCAAAACAATATGTATTAGCATTATTCCCAGGGTGATCACCTCGTTTGCAGCAGTTTCACATGTACTCCCTCCGGTCCTTTCTAGTCTGCATACAAGTTTTGTCTGCAGTCAAAGTATCTCTACTTTGACCAATCTTATAGAAAAAAGTATGCACTTTCACAATGTGCAAAGTAAAAAGGAACAGAAGGAGTACAAAGAGTTTGAGCAGCTTTTTAGCGTTCCTGTACATTGCAATCAAACACACGGGCCTAGCAATTCATAGAGAACATTCAAAATAATCGATGATTAGGCATCTCAGCAATTCACATGTCAGAGCCAATATTTACTTCACAATTAAAGAATAAAGAAAAATCGATCAACGCTGCTGACAGCAAAGGGCGTCCCATTTGAAAATATCAAATGCATGTCTTCTTGCTAACATCAATGAGCAAAATTTGACAAGGTTGTCCCATTCCAAAATATCAAATGCCTATGATTGTGGAATGGGCAGGGTTTGCCATCAGTTCGGACATTGACATGGCACCTCGTGCTAAATAAACCAGTTGTTTTTTTGTGCAGTTCCACCAAAATCAACCAAATTCGTGCGTAGCTTGTATGATTTCGCCCTTATATGTTGCAATGCCTTGAACTTATCGGCACCTCCTTTCTTGTGGTGGAAATGAATGATTCGATGTATTCATGAACATTTTGTGCAGTTCCCATTGAAATCACACTGAGCACCCCTGTTTGCACATATACAAAAAAAAGTGATTAGTATAAAGCAAACTGTACTATGAATTGGCAGTTTAAACAGGCACCTACATGGTCCATGTAGAGCACACTTTTATAAAATGGAACTCACCGGAAAGAATCCTAGAACAACATTGTACTTGCGCATCACAACAACAAAATGGAGATCTGTCAGTCCTTCTGAGCTGAAGTTAGTTTGGTCTTGTGGGGAGTAATGTAACCATCCTTCAACTGCTCCTTCTGATGAGAAGATAGACAGGGCTTCTTCATCCTGGCATAATCAGAACTAGTCACTTCAAGTACTCCATATTCTTCATCAGAGGAGGATAATCCTGTTGTGCAAAGACAAGAGGACAACTAAATGCTAGCATCCCTGTTTGCTCGAAAAAAGGAAAGGAAATATTTAAAACAACACAGATGAAGCACTTCTCAAGGACAATACCACTTTCTCATGACAGTATATAAATAGTAGCACAACACCAATAGAGATGACAAAGCTCAATCATATGGATGAAATCCGCGGGCGAGTACCAACCTTTTGTCAAGAGGCTTATTGTGTAGAGCATATAGATGAAGCACTTCTCCGGAACCATCTATTGCTATCTACTGTGGTGGCCATGCTTACTATATACTCCTCGATTAGTTTAATGTTTCCAACATCTTCTTGTGCAGTTCCACTAAAATATATGGTATCTTCAAAGAAGATCCCTGTTTGCACAAGTAGAGAAAGTTACATATTACATTAAGAGTGGCATCAAATCAGTGGCAAAACAATTGCTCGTTCCAGCCATAGCAATAAATTAAGATGCAACACTATATCATTACTTGTGTCATCACAGTTCCAGTGCTTCATTACAGCACCGGGAGTTGATTTTTGTTTTTCTTCCGCTTGTTATTCCCCTTCATCACTTGGTTCAATTATAGACAAGCTTCGCCTTCAATGTAAGATTTGGCATGTCAATTAGGAAGCATAAGTATAGCACTAAACAATGACATTAATTTTATGATGAAAGTGGCAAAATACAGGCCAACAGTTGTGAAATATCCTTATCTTACATCAATGGGATATTACGGTGCACATACAGATTGGAAGTCTTGTCTCCATTTGTGCAGTTCACTAAACATTACCGTACAAGTAGCACAACATATGAAAGCACACTTCAGAATCATGTGAAAGAAGGCTAGTACTAACCTCTCATGACGCGGAATTCAAACAACTCGCAAGAAGAATATCTGAACCAAATTTGTCAGCACGGATAGGAAGTAAGATCTCGTCTTGTGCAGTTCCACTAAAATCAAGCAATCAAGCAACATTGTCGGTGTGACATTTTGATCGAACTGCACAAAACACTCTTAAAACAAAAGTGTTTTGTGCAGTGCAGCAAAAGGTCACAATAGCAACAAGGTGAAGTAGATAACCCTGTTTACACAGAGGTGCAAAGGAAAAAACTAGTGGTCAATAACGGTGGATGACACAGAAGCCAACAAAAAGAAGCATCTAACTTATCTAAATGGGAAGAAAGCAAGACAGTAGTATTTCTCAAATGGTGGCATTGATTAATATTAACAGAGAGATTATATTAACAATAAAATTCGTTAAACATGTAATTTGCTTTTAACTATGGCATTGCATCAATTTTCCAGCGGCATTATTAGAGGGTGTTTGTTTACAGGGACATTTTGGTGTAGGGACTAAAAAAATTCTATGTCAGTCCCATCTAAACCAAACATGAGGGACTTTTAGGGACTAAAAGTGGGCATTTGGGACTACAGAAAGAGGACCCCGAGGGAGAGTCTTTTTGGGACTTTTTCCAACAGTTGCCCCTGCCCCGCATCGCACCTTGTCTCTATTAGTTCATTACTAGGGGTAACATGGTCTTTTAGCATGCCATTTAATAACCTCTAGTCCATGTTTAGTCCCTGGAACCAAGCAGGTAGGGACTAGGGAGTTTTTAACCAAACAGGGCCTTAGATTAACAACAACTAAAGAGTTGCACGGGACAGTGGACGCACCAGCACCATGTGCATCTACCGATGTACTCACTCCGTCCGGAAATACTTGTCATCAAAATGGATAAAAGGGGATGCATCCAGACATATTTTAGTTCTAGATACATCTTTTTTATCTATTTTGATGACAAGTATTTTCGGACGGAAGGAGTATGAAGGGGTGATGCACAGTTTGTTGCAACAAAGAAAAAACAACCAAGGAGCATATTTGTGTTGGTCCCAATTTTGTTATCTTTAGACACCTTTACCTATGTGAGCGCAACAAATCTAGTCCTGCTCAAACTCTAAAGCCTTGTCCCCCAAAACAAAAGATTAGTTCGTTACAGATATGCATATTGCGTTTGTCATTGTTTTCCCTTTTCGACCAACGTAGGTGCTGGATAGCCAGTCTGTACTAGTACTTTCCCCCCTTCCTTTCCTCTTTGAACCACGTCCTAGATTCATGCTATACAACTTTCCCCACTACTTTCCCCCATTCCTTTCCTCTTTGAACCATGTCTTAGATTCATGCTATACAACTTTCCCCACTACTTTCCCCCTTCCTTTCCTTTTTGAACCACGTCCTAGATTCATGCTATACAACTTTCCCCACTACTTTCCCCCTTTCCTTTCCTCTTTGAACCACGTCCTAGATTCATGCTATACAACTTTCCCCACTACTTTCCTGTTTGATCCAACACCTAGATTCGAGTGCAGAAGCGGAAAAAGCCCACATGCAGCTAGAGCAATGCATGTGAAATAAGTAAATTATACTTTAAGGTTCTTGGGGTGTGGTTCGGTGGGCGACCGGAGGCCGTTCGTCCCACACTATGTACGGCAGCAAAGAAGAGGGGGTCGAAGGCCCTCCCGTGCCGCCGCTGGGTGAAAGTGAACACCTGCGCCGGTAGTGGATTCCCTCTGTCGCCGACAGCGACATCATTAAGCCTCCTTCCCTTCCCGGCAGACGGATCCTGCCGGCTCTTTGACCAGCAGTGAGGGGAGAGAGAGAGGCCAACAAAGTATTGTTTAGATCTAGAGAGGGTGAGAGAGTGTGAAGAGAGCAACTACAAGCGCTGAGGCTCCAGCGTGTATATATATACTGGAGAGAGAGTGTGAAGAGTGCAAACCCTAGAAAACAAGTGCCGAGGCTGCAGCTTATACGTGATGAGGTGATTATACGGTCACTACGAGATTGTATAGCTCCGTATCCATCAATTTTGACCAGTCAAAGAATCCTCCTGGCACCGCCCCAGATCCGTATCCATCAAGTGCGCGTGTGTGTGTTTAACAGCATGTGTGTTAGAGAGAGTGACACATCGACCTACTCCTACAGAGAGATAGTGTGTAGTGTACGATTTAGCCGCGAGAGTCCGTGCATCCTCTCGTTTCTAGGCGTCCGATCAGGACAGGCGGACAGCTGCCACGCCCGCTCCTGACCAGCCTGGCCCACCCAAAGCCCCTCCATCGCCCCCGCGCGCTTCCCGACTGAAACGGTCAGCGCCGCTCCAAAGAATCGGTACCGCATTCATGCCCGGGAAGAGCAGATGCGACCTCTCAGTGGCGCCTGCGTTGAAGGGAGAAGCAGATTCAAGAGTAATGGTTGCTTTGTCTGTCCAACTTACTGGTGGGTCTATGTGATTTGACGGCTCATTGGTCATTATTACTGAGGTGGTAGGACTGCTGGATGTCCCACACTTTCGGCGAAAGGAGGTACTACTAGATTACAAGTTTCTCCATTCTTACAGCGGAGGAGTGCGGGAGCAGTAAAAACACGCAGGCTCAGTGATTACATGGCCCACCTCACACTATCACCATATTTTCTAGACACCGTGCGATACCTAACTCTTTACATAGTACTAGTATAGTACGTACTGTAATTTATCAGCGAGATAAATTTGTACAATGCTATGAAGCTTCCAGCTTCTGTTTCATGTATCTTGTGTCCAAGGTTGCCCATTGCAACATTTCATCAAATACAAAGGAGACTAACATGCATGCTATTGCATCTCAATGATTGACAAATCATAGCCAATATGTACTCCCTTCGTTCCAAAATAAGTGTCTCAACTTTATGCAAACTTTAGTACAAAGTTGTACTACTACTAAAGTTGACACTTATTTTGGAACAGAGACAGCTAAGGAAAAAAATGATCCATGCAGTCTCTAGCCCTAGAACCGTAAACCATAACCAGGCTTTAATTTGCTGGCAACGTTGGAGCTTCCCAAGAAATGAAGTTTGCAACCCTTTGACCATCGGATCATTTTGTGCAGTTTCACCAAAATCGAGATGAGCATCCTTGTGGCAAAGAAATTGAAGAAGTGTGTATGTAGAATCTAGTAGAGGTATGTGCGGGGCAAAGAAGTAGAGAAATATCCACATAGAGTGATGTGGGTAGCTGGAGCAGTGGTGCAAGCCGGCTGTAAAGGGAGTTGTACCTGAGGGATGTCGGGACGTAGCTCAACCTAGAGGAGGGCGGCGGGAGGCGGCAACTGCCCACGTCGCGGCAGTGAGCAAGGGACGAATGCAACCTCACCGGCTTTGTGAGAGAGAGCGACGGGGACCCCTGATGGGGATGTGCCGTCAGTGGGTTTTCGCCATCGGCAACAGCGACTGCATCTACACTAAGCATCCACCCCTTCCCCCAGCGGACGCGATCTGCCGGGATGTTAGAGATGTGGCCATAGTCGTTTTGCGCGAGAGAGTGTGAAGAGAGCAACCCCGGCAAGCAACCGTGTAGGCTCGTCCGGCCTATGTATATAGTGGAGCGGTTTCCTTTTTTCTCCATATGAACCTATTATATTGCGTATGTGTCACGCCCAATATGCGATACTATCCTAAAGAGACTCGAAGGTCCCACCAAGGATAGAACCGCATATTGAAACGCTTTTGCAAGGTGGATATCATTACATCAACATTACATAATAGATGGGGATACATACAAAAGGCATACAATGCCACACGAATACAACATCATCATACATAAGAGCATCATCTGACTACGGATGAAACACAAACAGAAACTCAAATGACATCCACCCTGCTAGCCCAGGCTGCCGACCTGGAACCGATCCCCTGATCGAAGAAGAAGCAGAAGAAGAACTCCAAAACAAGCAAACATCGCTCTCGCGTCATGACCATCTCATAACCTGTACCTGCAACTGTTGTTGTAGTAATCTGTGAGCCACGAGGACTCAGCAATCCCATTACCATGGGTATCAAAACTAGCAAAGCTTAATGGGAAAGGAAAGGGGTAAAGTGGTGAGGTTGCAGCAGCGACTAAGCATATATGGTGGCTAACATACGCAAAGAACAGCGAGAAGAGTGCAAGCGGAACGGTCGTCAACTAGCAATGATCAAGAGGTGATCCTGAACACCTACTTACATCAAACATAACCCAGAAACCGTGTTCACTTCCCGGACTCCGCCGAGAAGAGACCATCACGGCTACACACGCAGTTGATGTGTTTTAATTCGGATCTGGTGTCAAGTTATCTACAACCGGACATTAACAAATTCCCATCTGCCACATAACCGCGGGCATGGCTCTCGAAAGTTTATACCCTGCAGGGGTGCCCCAACTTAGCCCATGATAAGCTCTCGCGATCAACGAAGGATATTCCTTCTCCCAGGAAGACCCGATCAGTCTCGGAATCTTGGTTTACAAGACATTTCGACAATGGTAAAACAAGACCAGCACGACCTCCCACTGTGACGACAAATCCCGATAGGAGCTGCACATATCTCGTTCTCAGGGCACACCGGATGAGCCAGACGTCGGGTTGGCATAGACCCTGGTTGCCCAGGGGGCGCCGGACATCGCTCGGTTTGGACCAACACTTAGACAAGCATTGGCCCAGGGGGCTAAAATAAAGATGACCCTTGGGTTAATTACTCCCAAGGGAAAGGTAGGTGGTGGTGAGGCAAATGGTAAAACCAAGGTTGGGCCTTGCTGGAGGAGTTTTATTCAAAGCGAACTGTCAAGGGGGTCCCATAAATCACCCGACCGCGTAAGGAACGCAAAAATCCGGGAACATAATACCGGTATGACAGAAACTAGGGCGGCAAGAGTGGAACAAAACACCAGGCCTAAGGCCGAGCCTTCCACCCTTTACCAAATATATAGATGCATTAATAATATAAGAGATATTGTGATATCCCAACATAAACCCTGTCCACCATGGAGCAATCTTCAACTTCACCTGCAACTAACAACGCTATAAGAGGGGCTGAGCAATGCGGTAACATAGCCAAGTAACGGTTTGCTAGGAAGGGTGTCAAAGGTTAGAGGTTCATGGCAATTTGGGAGGCTTGAAGAACAAGATAGGTAGCGCAGCATAGCGATAGAACGAAGCAACTAGCATAGCAATGATAGTAGTGAAATCCAGGGTAGCGGTCATCTTGCCTGAAATCCCGCTAGGAAGAAGAACGAGTCCATGAAGAAGATGAAGCCATGAAGACGAACCACACGTAGACGAACGAATCCTCACGATCGCAACGAAACGGGAACTATCGAGAAGAAGCACACAACATTGTAAACACACCACACATAGACAAGACATGATGCACAAACAAGCATGATGCATGAGAAAGCTAGATGAAGCTACTCATGGCAAGAGACGATGCAAACAAGAGCAACACATCAAAGCAAGTTTAAATGAGGCCGGAAAACAACATATAACAATTCTGGTAAGTCCTCATATGCAAATTTCAAAGTTGGTCCAGATCTGAATAAACCTTATGTTCAAGTTGTTAAACAGCAAGTTAAGATGCACCAAGATGATCTACACGAGATTCTAGTCAAGTTACATATAAAGTTCATTTAGTTCGGAGCTACGGCCTAGAAGATATGAGCAAAACAATTTAAACATGGCATTGTTGCAAAATGCATACAAACATCAAGCAAACACCTAAAAACAAGGATGCAACATGATAATATGAAGCTACATGCAAAATCAAGCAAGTTTCATATAGAGCACACTCAAAACGAAGCAATGGTTCAACACATACACTCTATACAAGACATAACAACAATCTGTCCAAAACAGCAACTAGGCATATTGCAAGCATCAAAACAATATGATACAGCACCCCAACATGATAACAAAAGGCATGGACGTGATGTACAGGTAAAGCATGACAAAACATGAACACTGAGCTAACTCCAGAAATCACTAGAACATGCTCAAAATGACATAGAAAGATTGCAAATAATAACAGTTTCAGACTTGGCAGGAATAACATCAGGTTACAATGTTTAGAGCTATCAAACAACATATTACAGGAACTTATCATGGCAAACAAAGGCATGGCAAGAATCTACTAATTGCATAGAACAAAAGTCCCTTACTGAACATGATCCAAAAATGGTAATAAGATATGATGGCACCCATGTAAACAAGGCAAATAATATGACAGATTCATACATGGCAGGAACAACGATAAGTAGGCATGTTGGTGAGCTTGAACCCCTCACCACAGAGAAATACATGGCTTGGAAAGGAAACCAACAGTAAGAAGACATGTTTATTAAGCTAAGCATGGCAAGAGCAAGTTCATAGCATGCATGGTTCACTAGAAAAGCACATGGCCAAAACTGAACTTCATGTTAACAGGTTGACAGCAACATTATTTAGCAAACTTTGGAGAAAGATAACAACATGATACAGCAGGCTATAAATACAACCAGGGGCATGAATGGATAGAGCAAGACATGTATAACAAAACATCCTTAGTGAACATCTCCAGAATAATGCACGAAATGACTTGTAGCAGCAGGTTTACATAGCAACAAAATATAACAGAATCAGTCAGGAAAACAGCAATAGCAAGTACCCTAATTAACAAGCTCGATGCACTCAGTACAAGACTCAAAAAAGTACATGGATGGAACCTCTGGAAAGATGGCATGGCATAGATCAAAATACATGTAGACATCAACCTCATAGGATGCACACATCAAACATGGCAAAAATGACAAATGAGCAAGTTATAACAGTTTTAGCAGATTAACATCACATAGCACTCTTATGACGATGATTAGGGCATCAAGATGAGCTCAAATGAAAATGATGCAATGATATGAAATTAAGTATTCATCGAGACGAACAATTTGCCATATTACACGCATGAAACGGAGCAGTATGCAGCAAGTTATGATACGATGAACAAAGCACCAGAATGCAACTATTTGCAGGACTTGGCCGATTTTAGCAGAAAAGACAGGTGGGCGTCCGGTAGCTAAATCGCGCACGGGCGGGGAAAAGAGGGGAGGTGCTCACGTTGGGCTTGGCCTAGGATGGGGGGACAAGGCGGGCCGAGGCGATGGGCTGGGCCGCGGGGGAGGCCCACGTGGCCTGCGACGCTGGTCGTGCCCCACCTCGTGCAAGCATGAGAGAAAGCAGGGGCGGCGGTGCCCGGCGATGAGGCGGCGACGGCGAGGCTGGAGGTCGAGGGGAACTGGGGACGACCGGATCCGGTTGCTCCGGACCCGTTCCGGCCGGATCCGGCGGCAGCTCGCGACGGGGCTGCGGCGAGGAAGCTCCGGCGGCGGTGGCTCCTGTGAGGAAGAGAGAGAGGGGGGGAAACGGGTGAGCAAGGGAGAGAGAGAGAGGAGATGGCAGGACGGGGCGGCGCGGGCTCACCGGCGCCAGGCGCGAAAACGGTGGCGGGAGGCATGGGGCAGGCGGGCGGCGAGGCGCGACTATTGGGGAACGTTGCAGAAAATTAAAAAATTTCCTACGGTTTCACCAAGATCCATCTATGAGTTCATCTAAGAAACGAGTCAAGGGAGTGAGTTTGCATCTACATACCACTAGTAGATCGCGTGCGGAAGCGTTCAAGGGAAGGGTGATGATGGAGTCGTACTCGCCGTGATTCAGATCACCGATGACCAAGTGCTGAACGGACAGCAGCTCCGCGTTCAACACACGTATGGGACGGTCGACGTCTCCTCCGTCTTAATCCAGCAAGGAGGAAGGATAGGTTGAGGAATATTGCTCCAACGGCAGCACGACGGCGTGGTGGTGTTGGGGCTGCAGTACTCCGACAGGGCTTCGCCAAGCACGTAACGGAGGAGGAGAGGTGTTGGGGAGGGGAGGGGCTGCGCCTTGGGTTGTGTTTAGCAGCCCTCCCCTCACCCCTCTATTTATAGGGGAAGGGGCAAGGGGGGCCGGCCCCTCTAGATGGGATCTAGAGGGGGGGCGGCGGCCAGGGAGGGGGGACTTGCCCCGCAAGCAAGGGGGGCGCCCCCTCTAGGGTTTCCCCCCCAAACCCTAGGCGCATGGGCCCAAGGTGGGGGGCCGCGCCCAGCCCTCCAGGGGCTAGTTCCCTGCCCCTTGCGGGCCATGTGGCCCTCCGAGAGGGGTGGCCCCTCCCGGTGGACACCCGGAACCTCTCCGGTGGCCCCGGTACAATACCGATATGCCCCCGAAACTTTCTGGTGTCCGCATGACAAGTTCCCATATATAAATCTTCACCTCCGGACCATTCCAGAACTCCTCGTGACGTCCGGGATCTCATCCGGGACTCCGAACAACATTCGGTAATCACATACAAGTCTTCCTAATAACCCTAGCGTCACCGAACCTTAAGTGTGTAGACCCTACGGGTTCGGGAGACATGCAGACATGACCGAGACGACTCTCCTGTCAATAACCAACAACGGGATCTGGATACCCATGTTGGCTCCCACATGTTCCACGATGATTTCATCGGTTGAACCACGATGTCGAGGATTTGATCAACCCTGTATACAATTCCCTTTGTCAATCGGTATGTTACTTGCCCGAGACTCGATCGTCGGTATCCCAATACCTTGTTCAGTCTCGTTACCGGCAAGTCACTTTACTCGTACCGTAATGCATGATCCCGTGACCAACCACTTGGTCACATTGAGCTCATTATGATGATGCATTACCGAGTGGGCCCAGAGATACCTCTCCGTCATACGGAGTGACAAATCCCAGTCTCGATCCGTGTCAACCCAACAGAGACTTTTGGAGATACCTGTAGTGCACCTTTATAGTCACCCAATTACGCTGTGACGTTTGATACACCCAAAGCACTCCTACGGTATCCGGGAGTTACACGATCTCATGGTCTAAGGAAAAGATACTTGATATTGGAAAAGCTCAAGCAAACGAACTACACGATCTTGTGCTATGCTTAGGATTGGGTCTTGTCCATCACATCATTCTCCTAATGATGTGATCCCGTTATCAACGACATCCAATGTCCATAGCCGGGAAACCATGACTATCTGTTGATCAACGAGCTACTCAACTAGAGGCTCACTAGGGACATATTGTGGTCTATGTATTCACACGTGTATTACGATTTCCGGATAATACAGTTATAGCATGAATAAAGACAATTATCATGAACAAAGAAATATAATAATAATACTTTTATTATTGCCTCTAGGGCATATTTCCAATAGTCTCCCACTTGCACTAGAGTCAATAATCTAGTTACATTGTGATGAATCGTACACTCATAGAGTTCTGGTGTTGATCATGTTTTGCTCGCGAGAGAGGTTTAGTCAACGGATCTGCGACATTCAAATCCGTATGTACTTTGCAAATATCCATGTCTCCATCTTGAACATTTTCACGGATGGATTGAAACGACGCTTGATGTGCCTTGTCTTCTTGTGAAACCTGGGCTCCTTGGCAAGGGCAATAGCTCCAGTGTTATCACAGAAGAGTTTGATCGGCCCCGACACATTGGGTATGACTCCTAGGTCGGTGATGAACTCCTTCACCCAAATAGCTTCATGCGCTGCCTCCGAGGCTGCCATGTATTCCGCTTCACATGTAGATCCCGCCACGACGCTCTGCTTGCAGCTGCACCAGCTCACTGCTCCACCATTCAACATATACACATATCCGGTTTGTGACTTAGAGTCATCCAGATCTGTGTCGAAGCTAGCGTCGACGTAACCCTTTACGACGAGCTCTTCGTCACCTCCATAAACGAGAAACATGTCCTTTGTCCTTTTCAGGTACTTCAGGATATTCTTGACCGTTGTCCAGTGTTCCATGCCGGGATTACTTTGGTACCTTCCTACCAAACTTACGACGAGGTTTACATCAGGTCTGGTACACAGCATGGCATACATAATAGATCCTATGGCTGAAGCATAGGGGATGACACTCATCTCTTCTTTATCTTTTGCCGTGGTCGGGGACTGAGCCGAGCTCAATCTCACACCTTGCAACACAGGAAAGAACCCATTCTTGGACTGATCCATTTTGAATTTTTTCTAAATCTTATCAAGGTATGTGCTTTGTGGAAGACCTATGAGGCGTCTCGATCTATCCCTATAGATCTTGATGCCTAATATGTAAGCAGCTTCTCCAAGGTCCTTCATTGAAAAACACTTATTCAAGTAGGCCTTAATGTTGTCCAGAAGTTCTATATCATTTCCCATCAAGAGTATGTCATCTACATATAATATGAGAAATGCTACAGAGCTCCCACTCACTTTCTTGTAAACGCAGGCTTCTCCATAAGTCTGCATAAACCCAAACGCTTTGATCATCTCATCAAAGCGAATGTTCCAACTCCGAGATGCTTGCACCAGCCCATAAATGGATCACTGGAGCTTGCATACTTTGTTAGCGTTCTTAGGATCGACAAAACCTTCCGGCTGCATCATATACAGCTCTTCCTTAAGAAGTCCGCTAAGGAATGCCGTTTTGACGTCCATCTGCCATATCTCATAATCATAGTATGCGGCAATTGCTAACATGATTCGGACAGACTTCAGCTTTGCTACGGAAGAGAATGTCTCGTCGTACTCAATCCCTTGAACTTGTCGATAACCCTTAGCGACAAGTCGAGCTTTATAGATGGTAACATTTCCATCCGCGTCCGTCTTCTTCTTAAAGATCCATTTGTTTTCTATCGCTCGCCGATCATCGGGCAAGTCTGTCAAAGTCCATACTTTGTTTTCATACATGGATTCTATCTCGGATTTCATGGCTTCAAGCCATTTGTTGGAATCTGGGCCCGCCATCGCTTCTTCATAGTTCGAAGGTTCACCGTTGTCTAACAACATGATTTCCGGGACAGGGTTGCCATACCACTCTGGTGCGGAACGTGTCCTTGTGGACCTACGAAGTTCAGTAGAAACTTGATCCGAAGTACCTTGATCATCATCATTATTTTCCTCTTCAGTTGGTGTAGGCATCACAGGAACATTTTCCTGAGCTGCACTACTTTCTCGTTCGAGAGGTAGTACTTCATCGAGTTCTACTTTCCTCCCACTTACTTCTTTCGAGAGAAACTCTTTTTCCAGAAAGCATCCGTTCTTGGCAACAAAGATCTTGCCCTCGGATCTTAAGTAGAAGGTATACCCAACGGTTTCCTTAGGGTATCCTATGAAGACGCATTTTTCCGACTTGGGTTCGAGCTTTTCAGGTTGACGTTTCTTGACATAAGCATCGCATCCCCAAACTTTTAGAAACGACAGCTTAGGTTTCTTCCCAAACCATAATTCATACGGTGTCGTCTCAACGGATTTAGACGGTGCCCTATTTAAAGTGAATGTAGCTGTCTCTAGAGCGTATCCCCAAAAAGATAGCGGTAAATCGGTAAGAGACATCACAGACCGCACCATATCCAATAGAGTGCGATTACGACATTCGGACACACCGTTACGCTGAGGTGTTCCAGGCGGCGTGAGTTGTGAAACGATTCCACATTTCCTTAAGTGTGTACCAAATTCGTGACTTAAATATTCTCCTCCACGATCTGATCGTAGGAACTTTATCTTTCGGTCACGTTGATTCTCTACCTCATTCTGAAATTCCTTGAACTTTTCAAAGGTCTCAGACTTGTGTTTCATTAAGTAGACATACCCATATCTACTCATCAGTGAGAGTGAGAACATAACGATATCCTCCGCGAGCCTCAACGCTCATTGGACGGCACACATCGGTATGTATGATTTCCAACAAGTTGGTTGCTCGCTCAATTGTTCCGGAGAACGGAGTCTTGGTCATTTTGCCTATGAGGCATGGTTCGCATGTGTCAAATGATTCATAATCGAGAGACTCTAAAAGTCCATCAGCATGGAGCTCCTTCATGCGCTTGATACTAATGTGACCAAGGCGGCAGTACCACAAGTATGTGGGACTATCGTTATCAATTTTACATCTTTTGGCATTCACACTATGAATATGTGTAATATTACGCTCGAGATTCATTAAGAATAAACCATTGACTATCGGGGCATGACCATAAAACATATCTCTCATATAAATAGAACAACCATTATTCTCGGATTTAAATGAGTAGCCATCTCGTATCAAACGAGATCCAGATACAATGTTCATGCTCAAACTTGTCACCAAATAAAAATTATTAAGGTTTATAACTAATCCCGTAGGTAAATGTAGAGGTAGCATGCCGACGGCGATCACATCGACCTTGGAACCATTCCCGACGCACATCGTCACCTCGTCCTTCGCCAGTCTCCGCTTACTCCGCAGCTCCTGCTGTGAGTTACAAATATGAGCAACGACACCAGTATCAAATACCCAGGAGTTACTACGAGTACTGGTAAGGTACACATCAATTACATGTATATCAAATATACCTTTGGTGTTGCCGGCCTTCTTATCCGCTAAGTATTTGGGGCAGTTCCGCTTCCAGTGACCCTTCCCCTTGCAATAAAAGCACTCAGTCTCAGGCTTGGGTCCATTCTTTGACTTCTTCCCGGTAACTGGCTTACCGGGCGCGGCAACATCCTTGCCGTCCTTCTTGAAGTTCTTCTTGCCCTTGCCCTTCTTGAACTTAGTGGTCTTATTGACCATCAACACTTGATGTTCTTTCTTGATTTCAACCTCTGCTGACTTCAGCATTGAAAATACTTCAGGAATGGTCTTCACCATCCCCTGCATATTGTAGTTCATCACAGAGCTCTTGTAGCTTGGTGGGAGCGACTGAAAGATTCTGTTAATGACCGCCTCATCAGGGAGGTTAATGTCCAGCTGGGTCAGGCGGTTGTGCAACCCAGACATTTTGAGTATGTGCTCACTGACAGAACTGTTTCCTCCATCTTACAACTATAGAACTTGTCGGAGACTTCATATCTCTCGACCCGGGCATGAGCTTGGAAAACTAGTTTCAGCTCCTCGAACATCTCATATGCTCCGTGTTGCTCAAAACGCTTTTGGAGCCCCGGTTCTAAGCTGTAAAGCATGCCGCACTGAACGAGGGAGTAATCATCAGCGCGAGACGGCCAAGCGTTCATAACGTCTTGGTTCTCTGGGATGGGAGCGTCACCTAGCGATCCTTCTAGGCCATATTGTTTCCTGGCAGCTATGAGGATGATCCTCAGGTTCCGGACCCAGTCCGTATAGTTGCTGCCATCATCTTTCAGCTTGGTTTTCTCTAGGAACGTGTTGAAGTTCATGTTGACATGAGCGTTGGCCATTTGATCTACAAGACATATTTGCAAAGGTTTTAGACTAAGTTCATGATAATTAAGTTCATCTAATCAAATTATTACAATGAACTCCCACTCAGATTAGACATCCCTCTAGTCATCTAAGTGTTACACGATCCGAGTCGACTAGGCCGTGTCCGATCATCACGTGAGACGGACTAGTCATCGTCAATGAACATCTTCATGTTGATCGTATCTTCCATACGACTCGTGTTCGACCTTTCGGTCTCTGTGTTCCGAGGCCATGTCTGTACATGCTAGGCTCGTCAAGTTAACCCTAAGTGTTTTGCATGTGTAAAACTATCTTACACCCGTTGTATGTGAACGTAAGGATCTATCACACCCGATCATCACGTGGTGCTTCGAAACGACGAACTTTAGCAACGGTGCACATTTAGGGGAGAACACTTCTTGAAATTGTTGTAAGGGATCATCTTATTTACTACCGTCGTTCTAAGTAAACAAGATGCATAAACATAATAAACATCACATGCAATTATATAGTAGTGACATGATATGGACAATATCATATAGCTCCATTGATCTCCATCTTCGGGGCTCCATGATCATCTTGTCACCGGCATGACACCATGATCTCCATCATCATGATCTCCATCATCGTGTCTTCATGAAGTTTTCACGCCAACGACTACTTCTACTTCTATGGCTAACGCGTTTAGCAATAAAGTAAAGTAATTTACATGGCGTTCTTCAATGACACGCCGGTTGTCATACTCATCGACATGCAAGTCGTGATTCCTATTACAAGAACATGATCTCATAGATCACAATATATCATTCATCATTCATCACAACTTCTGGCCATATCACATCACATGACAATTGCTGCAAAAACAAGTTAGACGTCCTCTAATTGTTGTTGCATCTTTTACGTGGCTGCAATTGGGTTCTAGCAAGAACGTTTTCTTACCTACGAATAACCACAACGTGATTTTGTCAACTTCTATTTACCCTTCATAAGGACCCTTTTCATCGAATCTGCTCCAACTAAAGTGGGAGAGACAGACACCCGCCAGCCACCTTATGCAACTAGTGCATGTCTGTCGGTGGAACCGGTCTCACGTAAGCGTACGTGTAAGGTTGGTCCGGGCCGCTTCATCCCACAATACCGTTGATGCAAGAAAATACTAGTAGTGGCAAGCAAGTTGACAAGATCCACGCCCACAACAAAATTGTGTTCTACTCGTGCAATAGAGAACTACGCATAGACCTAGCTCATGATGCCACTGTTGGGGAACGTTGCAGAAAATTAAAAAATTTCCTACGGTTTCACCAAGATCCATCTATGAGTTCATCTAAGCAACGAGTCAAGGGAGTGAGTTTGCATTTACATACCACTTGTAGATCGCGTGCGGAAGCGTTCAAGGGAAGGGTGATGATGGAGTCGTACTCGCCATGATTCAGATCACCGATGACCAAGTGCTGAACGGACAGCACCTCCGCGTTCAACACACGTACGGGACGGTTGACGTCTCCTCCATCTTGATCCAGCAAGGAGGAAGGAGACATTGAGGAAGATTGCTCCAACGGCAGCACGACGGCGTGGTGGTGTTGGGGCTGCAGTACTCCGACAGGGCTTCGCCAAGCACGTAACGGAGGAGGAGAGGTGTTGGGGAGGGGAGGGGCTGCGCCTTGGGTTTTGTTCAGCAGCCCTCCCCTCACTCCTCTATTTATAGGGGAAGGGGCAAGGGGGGCCGGCCCCTCTAGATGGGATCTAGAGGGGGGGCGGCGGCCAGGGAGGGGGGACTTGCCCCCCAAGCAAGGGGGGCGCCCCCTCTAGGGTTTCCCCCCCAAACCCTAGGCGCATGGGCCCAAGGTGGGGGGGGGGGCGCCCAGCCCTCCAGGGGCTGGTTCCCTGCCCCTTGCGGCCCATGTGGCCCTCCGAGAGGGGTGGCCCTCCCGGTGGACCCCCGGAACCTCTTCGGTGGCCCCGGTACAATACCGATATGCCCCCGAAACTTTCTGGTGTCCGCATGACAACTTCCCATATATAAATCTTCACCTCCGGACCATTCTGGAACTCCTCGTGACGTCCGGGATCTCATCCGGGACTCCGAAAAACATTCGGTAATCACATACAAGTGTTCCTAATAACCCTAGCGTCACCGAACCTTAAGTGTGTAGACCCTACGGGTTCGGGAGACATGTAGACATGACCGAGACGACTCTCCGGTCAATAACCAACAGTGGGATCTAGATACCCATGTTGTCTCCCACATGTTCCACGATGATTTCATGGGTTGAACCACGATGTCGAGGATTCGATCAACCCTGTATACAATTCCCTTTGTCAATCGGTACGTTACTTGCCCGAGACTCGATCGTCGGTATCCCAATACCTTGTTCAGTCTCGTTACCGGCAAGTCACTTTACTCGTAACGTAATGCATGATCCCATGACCAACCACTTGGTCACTTTGAGCTCATTATGATGATGCATTACCGAGTGGGCCCAGAGATACCTCTCCGTCATACGGTGTGACAAATCCCAGTCTCGATCCGTGTCAACCCAACAGACACTTTCGGAGATACCTGTAGTGCACCTTTATAGTCACCCAGTTACGTTGTGACGTTTGATACACCCAAAGCACTCCTACGGTATCCGGGAGTTACATGATCTCATGGTCTAAGGAAAAGATACTTGACATTGGAAAAGCTCTAGCAAACGAACTACACGATCTTGTGCTATGCTTAGGATTGGGTCTTGTCCATCACATCATTCTCCTAATGATGTGATCCCGTTATCAACGACATCCAATGTCCATAGCCAGGAAACCATGACTAACTGTTGATCAACGAGCTAGTCAACTAGAGGCTCACTAGGGACATATTGTGGTCTATGTATTCACATGTGTATTACGATTTCCGGATAATACAGTTATAGCATGAATAAAGACAATTATCATGAACAAAGAAATATAATAATAATACTTTTATTATTGCCTCTAGGGCATATTTCCAACAGCGACCAGGAGCGGGCGGCGACGCGCGGGGCTGGGGAGACATCAGGCGCGGAGGCGACGGAGATGGGCCCGCGGGGGCCGGCTGCAGGGCCGCGGGCGGCGGACGGCGGCGGCCACGTGGCAACGCGCCACTGGCTGCGGGGCGGCGGCGGGTTTCATCCGGCGGCGCGCGGACATGTCCGCCGGGTGAGAGGGAGGAGGAGACTAGGGTTTGGACTGCGAAAATTCGGGGAGGGGCACATATTTATAGGTAGAGGGAGCTAGGAGAGTCCAAATGGGGAGCGGTTTCGCCCACACGATCGTGATCGAACAACCGAGAGCATGGAGGGGAGTTTGCTGGGTTTTGGGCCACTTTGGAGGTGTGTTGGGCTGCAAAGAGAAGGAGGCTTTTATGATTACTCGGTTAACCGTTGGAGTATCAAACGACCTCCAAATGGCACGAAACTTGACGGGCGGTCTACCGGTGGTATACCAAGGCCACTTGGCAAACCTCGGTCCATTCCGAGCACGTTTAACACCTGCACAAGAGAAGAGGCAAAAAGGGACGCCGGATGACATAGGAGTGCCGGATCGCAAAATGGACAACGGGGAAAATGCTCGGGTGCATGAGACGAACATGTATGCAAAATGAAATGTACACGATGACATGGAAAAATGCAACACGCAAGCAAATGACATGGCAAGGACGGCGAATAACTGACGGACACCTGGCATATCGAATCCGGGGCGTTACAACACTCCTCCACTAACAAGAGATCTCGTCCCGAGATCTTAGGACTGAGACGGAAGGGAAAAAGGGATGAGGTGGAACAAGAACTCAAGAGAGGAAACAAAGAATCGAGAGCACTCGAGAAAAGAGAGGAACGACGAGAATGGCAAGAATTGAAAGCTCACGGAATCAGATAGACTATGAAACCACTCCTGTTAGAACGAGTTAGAAACGAATAAGACTGAAAGGATTTAGGCAGCACTCCGGCTGAAACATGGATGAACAGAACACGAGCTTCAGAGGATGGAAAGGATACTTGATGAAGACATGACACAAAACCTCCGGAAAGAATTGAAAGAGTTTAGTGAGAAGAGCGAAGAAGAAAACGACAACTTGTGCCACGAACGAAATTGAAAGCATCTTAGAAGAAAATATTGAACGGAGTTGTTGAGAAAATTCAACAACGAAAAGAGTAATCTTGTTGTGGACTTAAGGATAACATATCAAAATTATGAGGTGATCGCCGACCACAAGCGGAAAATGATTGGATAGCTGAGAAGAACGAAGAAATGCAAAACTCCACTTCAAAAGAATACGGTGATGAACTCTTGAAGAATGAATTAAATCATGAAGAACCACCATAAAGAACTCCGGTGACAAAAGGATGATGAGATAGAAATGAAGGATAAAAGAATAAGATGAGCCTTGTGGTGATTTAGAAGGAGGTTCCGACAAGATGGCCGAGGAAATTTGAACTCCAGAAAAGAAAAGATGAAACACTTGGAAAGAATTTATTCCTCAAGAACAAACTCCGAAGGAAGGGATTACTCACTTGGATGAAATAAGAATAAGATTTATTGTATGTTTATCCTTCATCAAATTAAATTGATGAGAAGCAATGGATTTTGCATACTACTTATTATTCTTGAAAAGGATTGAGAAGTGACATATCGCAAACTTGAGAAGGTCTTCATGAACCACTGGTAGGTTTGAAAAGAAAGAAAGAATTAATATGATAATCAAAGAAAATGAATCTGAAAGAACCACCGTAAGAATTCGAAAATGACTGATGGAAGAGATTGAATCACCGGGAAGAATTAGAAGAACCAATAAGCTAGAGGGGATTTAGATACAAGAGAACGGGAAGAACTCGATCTGATTAAAGAGCACTTGAATGAAGCACCGGGATAAGTAGAGAACGATAACTGGAATGATGGCCTCCGGTGAAAAGAAATGGAAAAATAACTCCTGACATACTCCGGATGGGTAAGAAAGGAATATTTGACGAATGGCATAATTCGAGAGGACAACATGAAGCTAGAACCACGAATCTTCGAGAGAACGGACGAGATTTAGAGGAAAAACTCTTCTTTGATCTTCGAAAGTTGAGAATGACGACGAGAAAGAACACCAAAATTGTTGAGATACTCCGAGAGAATGAAAAGTGAAGAGGTTGAGTCAACAATGAAAAGAATTTGAAAGCAATCTTGGAGAAGGCATGTGACTGATGGAATCCATTCTTACGTCACACTTGAAAAGAATTGAGAATAACTCCGGGGGAATCAGAAGAGTCAGGTAATAATCTGGGAAAAGACCTGTGGGTTAGGGCCCACTGAAGAGAAAACACCATTGGAAAGGTATGTTGAACAGATAGATGATGCACCGGAACAATAGAAATATTTGAATGAGGTGATAACCTCGACTTAATTGGAACACAAACGAATCTCTTGAGATGTCTTGCACACTCCGGAAGGATAAACTGGCGAGAGGCGAACGAGCAAGGAAAACACTTGAGCCGAGAGAAAGAATATAATCACTACCGAAAAATGGAATTGAATCCACCGGAGAGATAAAGAGATGAAGAATGTCCACCGAGACGAGAATTCACTAGTTGAAATGATTGAGGGAAGACTGAAGAGACTCCACACGAATGGAATTGATGGTCGAAAGAGACTCAAGCTCCGGGAAGAAGAGGGTGGGAGGTCGGGAAAACAAAGGCAACTTGGAAGGGAGAACCAACGAATATCTTGAAGAGAAAACACAGATTGAAATAATTGAGGAAAGAAAGCAAAGACTTCGCATGAGTAGGATGGATACTCGATTATGGACTCTGGCTCTGAAGAAAAAGGGGTGGGCGGGTGGGAAAAGAAAACAACTGGGGATTGAACTTGGCAAAGATGAAGAGGCTCGAGTCAACTTGACGAGAAATGCACCGGATGAAAAGAGATGAGAACCAACGACCGAAAACCAACTGCGTGATCCTAAAGAAAATTTGAAGAGGAAGAGGAGTAGTTCAAAAGACCTACGTCAAGATTCCTCACCAGAGTGACGAAGGGGGCTGAGGAGTAAAAAGAATTCCTACTCTCCGATATAACTAGACTCCGAAAATAGTTTTCTTCTAGACTCAACAACGGCCAAACTACACGATCAATCAAGGGGGCTCCTAAGGTCGGTCGAGGCTCTGATACCAACTTGTCACGCCCAATATGCGATACTATCCTAAATAAACTCGAAGGTCCCACCAAGGATAGAACCGGATATTGAAACGCTTTAGCAAGATGGATATCATTACATCAACATTACATAATAGATGGGGATACATACAAAAGGCATACAATGCCACACGAATACAACATCATCATACATAAGAGCATCATCCGACTACGGATGAAACACAAACAGAAACTCAAACGACATCCTCCCTGCTAGCCCAGGCTGCCGACCTGGAACCTATCCCCTGATCGAAGAAGAACTCCAAAACAAGCAAACATCACTCTCGCGTCATGATCATCTCATAACCAGTACCTGCAACTGTTGTTGTAGTAATCTGTGAGCCACGAGGACTCAGCAATCCCATTACCATGGGTATCAAGACTAGCAAAGCTTAATGGGAAAGGAAGGGGGTAAAGTGGTGAGGTTGCAGCAGCGACAAAGCATATATGGTGGCTAACATACGCAAAGAAGAGGGAGAAGAGTGCAAGCGGAACGGTCGTCAACTAGCAATGATCAAGAGGTGATCCTAAACACCTACTTACGTCAAACATAACCCAGAAAGCGTGTTCACTTCCCGGACTCCGCCGAGAAGAGACCATCACGGCTACACACGCGGTTGATGCGTTTTAATTCGGATCTGGTGTCAAGTTATCTACAACTGGACATTTACAAATTCCCATCTGCCACATAACCGCGGGCACGGCTCTCGAAAGTTTATACCCTGCAGGGGTGTCCCAACTTAGCCCATGATAAGCTCTCGCGATCAACTAAGGATATTCCTTCTCCGAGGAAGACCCGATCAGTCTCGGAATCCCGGTTTACAAGACATTTCGATAATGGTAAAACAAGACCAGCAAGACCTCCCACTGTGCCGACAAATCCCGATAGGAGCTTCACATGTCTCGTTCTCAGGGCACACCGGATGAGCCAGACGTCGGGTTGGCATAGACCCTGGTTGCCCAGGGGGCGCCGGACATCACTCGGTTTGGACCAACACTTAGACAAGCATTGGCCCGGGGGGGGGCTAAAATAAAGATGACCCTTGGGTTAATTACTCCCAAGGGAAAGGTAGGTGGTGGTGAGGCAAATGGTAAAACCAAGGTTGGGCCTTGGTGGAGGAGTTTTATTCAAAGCGAACTGTCAAGGGGGTCCCATAAATCACCCGACCGCGTAAGGAACGCAAAAATCCGGGAACATAATACCGGTATGACGGAAACTAGGGCGGCAAGAGTGGAACAAAATACCAGGCATAAGGCCGAGCCTTCCACCCTTTACCAAATATATAGATGCATTAATAATATAAGAGATATTGTGATACCCCAACATAAACCCTATCCACCATGGAGCAATCTTCAACTTCACCTGCAACTAACAACGCTATAAGAGGGGCTGAGCAATGCGGTAACATAGCCAAGTAACGGTTTGCTAGGAAGGGTGTCAAAGGTTAGAGGTTCATGGCAATTTGGGAGGCTTGAAGAACAAGATAGGTAGCGCAGCATAGCGATAGAACGAAGCAACCAGCATAGAAATGATAGTAGTGAGATCCAGGGTAGCGGTCATCTTGCCTGAAATACCGCTAGGAAGAAGAACGAGTCCATGAAGAAGATGAAGCCACGAAGACGAACCACACGTAGACGAACGAATCCTCACGATCGCAACGAAACGGGAACAATCGAGAAGAAGCACACAACATAGTAAACACACCACACATAGACAAGACATGATGCACAAACAAGCATGATGTATGAGAAAGCTAGATGAAGCTACTCATGGCAAGAGACGATGCAAACAAGAGCAACACATCAAAGAAAGTTTAAATGAGGCCGGAAAACAACATATAACAATTCCGGTAAGTCCTCATATGCAAATTTCAAAGTTAGTCCAGATCTGAATAAACCTTATGTTCAAGTTGTTAAACAGCAAGTTAAGATGCACCAAGATGATCTACACGAGATTCTAGTCAAGTTACATATAAAGTTCATTTAGTTCGGAGCTACGGCCTAGAAGATATGAGCAAAACAAGTTAAACATGGCATTGATGCTACATGCAAAATCAAGCAAGTTTCATATAGAGCACACTCAAAACGAAGCAACGGTTCAACACATACACTCTATACAAGACATAACAACAATCTGTCCAAAACAGCAACTAGGCATATTGCAAGCATCAAAACAATATGCTACAGCACCCCAACATGATAACAAAAGGCATGGACGTGATGTACAGGTAAAGCATGACAAAACATGAACACTGAGCTAACTCCAGAAATCACTAGAACATGCTCAAAATGACATAGAAAGATTGCAAATAATAACAGTTTCAGACTTGGCAGGAATAACATCAGGTTACAATGTTTAGAGCTATCAAACAACATGTTACAGGAACTTAATATGGCAAACAAAGGCATGGCAAGAATCTACTAATTGCATAGAACAAAAGTCCCTTACTGACCATGATCAAAAAATGATCACAAGATATGATGGCACCCATGTAAACATGGCAAATAATATGACAGATTCATACATGGCAGGAACAACGATAAGTAGGCATGTTGGTGAGCTTGAACCACTCACCACAGAGCAGTACATGGCATGGCAAGGCAACCAACAGTAAGAAGACATGTTTATGAATCTAAGCATGGCAAGAGCAAGTTCATAGCATGCATGGATCACTAGAAAAGCACATGGCCAAAACTGAACATGTTAACAGGTTGACAGAAACATTATTTAGCAAACTTTGGAGCAAGATAACAACATGATACAGCAGGCTATAAATTCAACCAGGGGCATGAATGGATAGAGCAAGACATGTATAACAAAATATCCTTAGTGAACATCTCGAGAATAATGCACGAAATGACTTGTAGCAGCAGGTTTACATAGCAACAAAATATAACAGAATCAGTCAGGAAAACAGCAACAGCAAGTACCCTAATTAACAAGCTCGATGCACTCTGTACAAGACTCACAAAAGTACATGGATGGCACCTCTGGAAAGATGGCATGGCATAGATCAAAATACATGTAGACATCAACCTCATAGGATGCACACATCAAACATGGAAAAAATGACAAATGAGCAAGTTATAACAGTTTCAGCAGATTAACATCACATAGCACTCTTACGACGATGATTAGGGCATCAAGATGAGCTCAAATGAAAATGATGCAGTGAGATGAAATTAAGTACTCATCGAGACGAACAATTTTACATATTACACGCACGAAACGGAGCAGTATGCAGCAAGTTATGATACGATGAACAAAGCACCAGAATGCAACTATTTGCAGGACTTGGCCGATTTTAGCAGAAAAGACAGGTGGGCGTTCGGTAGCTAAATCGCGCACGGGCGGGGAAAAGAGGGGAGGTGCTCACGTTGGGCTTGGCCCAGGATGGGGGAGGACGAGGCGGGCCGAGGCGATGGGCTGGGCCGCGGGGGAGGCCCACGTGGCCTCTGAGGTTGGTCGTGCCCCACCTCGTGCAAGCACGAGAGAAGGCAGGGGCGGCGGTGCCCGGCGATGAGGCGGCGACGGCGAGGCTGGAGGTCAAGGGGCGCTGGGGACGACCGGATCCGATCGCTCTGGACCCGTTCCGGCCGGATCCGGCGGCAGCTCGCGACGGGGCTGCAGCGAGGAAGCTCCAGCGGCGGTGGCTCTTGCGAGGAAGAGAGAGAGAGAGAGAGAGAGAGGGAAAACGGGTGAGGGAGAGAGAGAGAGAGAGGAGATGGCAGCACGGGGCGGTGCGGGCTCACCGGCGCCAGGCGCGAAGACGGTGGCAGGAGGCATGGGGCAGGCAGGAGGCGTGGCGCGACCTGGAGCGGGCGGCGACGCGAGGCGTCGGGGAGACCTCAGGCGCGGAGGCGGCGGAGATGGGCCCGCGGGGGCCGGCTGCGGGCCGAGCGGGCCGCGGGCGGCGGACGGCGGCAGCGGCCACGTGGCAACGCGCCACTGGCTACGGGGCGGCAGCGGGTTTCATCCGGCGGCGCGCGGACATGTCCGTCGGGCGAGAGGGAGGAGGAGACTAGGGTTTGGACTGCGAAAATTCGGGGAGGGGCGCATATTTATAGGTAGAGGGAGCTAGGAGAGTCCAAATGGGGAGCGGTTTTCACCCACACGATCATGATCGAATGACCGAGAGCATGGAGGGGAATTTGCTGCGTTTTGGGCCACTTTGGAGGGGTGTTGGGCTGCAAAGAGAAGGAGGCTTTTACGGTTACCCGGTTAACCGTTGGAGTATCAAACGACCTCCAAATGGCACAAAACTTGACAGGCGGTCTACCGGTGGTATACCAAGGCCGCTTGGAAAACCTCGGTCCATTCCGAGAACGTTTAACACCCGCACAAGAGAAGAGGCAAAAAGGGACGCCGGATGACATAGGAGTGCCGGATCACGAAACGGACAACGGGGAAAATGCTCGGATGCATGAGACGAACATGTATGCAAAATGAAATGCACACGATGACATGGAAAAATGCAACACGCAAGCAAATGACATGGCAAGGACGGCCAATAACTGACGGACACCTGGCATATCGAATCCGGGGCATTACAGTATGTGCCACTGATGAAAAAAAACTTTATTTATAAATGATGCGGCACCTACTACTCGTTCTCCTATAAACCTTGTGCTTGGCATCTCCAAAATATTAACCTTGCGATTGGCTCTTCGCCTCTTCAGGAAGTCAAGCAATAATGGTACTGCAGTATATATCGTTCTGGCTATATGAGACTGAATGAATTGCTGCACGTCCACCACGTGGGCGAGGGTCGAGGGGCGAGGGAGAGTGCGTACTATTACGTCCGTTTCAATATGGACTACATACAGAGCAAAATGAGTGAATCTACAAGTATCTCACAAGTGAAAATATTTTGTTGAAGGAGCATATTGTTGCACTCAAGGGCATTATCCACAAGTTGGAGGATCTCTTACGCTCGATGTGCGACTATCCATCACCTCCACCTTCAACAACAAAGAAGGAGACGTAATCACATGAGTATGGGCACTCCCCTTGGCAAGTGCCAAGCTTGGGGGAGGTGCCCTGGTATCGTATCACCATCACAACTCCTAGCTTTACCATTTATCTTAGTTCGATCCTTTTAGTATTATCTTGATTTAGTAGAATAAAGTCATGGCATGATCTGGTTTTGAGTTTTGCTTTATGATCCTTCTTTGTAATCAAGTCCGTGAGCTATATAATGAAGTTTAGTGTTGAGTCAAGGGCTTGATTATTTTGCCATGATCTTGGGTAAATAGAAAGAAGAAAAAGAATAAAAAGAATCAAAGAGTTCATATTGATCTTATTGAAAGTAATGACTTCACATAGAACGAGTATGATGATTAAAAGTTGTTGGGAGTTGGCAAATGTAGCTTTGGTCATCGTTGAAATTAATAGGAAGTAATAATGAAAGAGAGGTTTCACATATAGATATATTATCATTGACATCTTTTATGATTGGGAGCACTCATTAAAATACGACATGCTAAAGAGTTGATGTTGGACAAGGAAGACAACATAATAAGTTATGCTTTCTTATATCTGAGATAAAGTATATTGTCATGGATCCTCTAACATGTTGAGCTTGCCTTTCCCCCTCATGCTAGCCAAATTCTCAGCACCAAGTAGAAATACTACTTGTGCTTCCAAATACCCTTAAACCAGTTCAGCCATGAGAGTCCACCATATCTACCTATGGATTGAGTAAGATCCTTCAAGTAAGTTGTCATCGGTGCAAGCAATAAAATTTGCTCTCTAAATATGCATGACTTTTTAGTGCAGAGAAAATAAGCTTTGTACGAACTTGTTGTGGAAGTAATAAAAGCGACAGACTGCATAATAAAGGTCCACATACCAGGGGCAATATAAAGTGACGTTCTTTTGCATTAAGATTTCGTGAATCAATCCTAAACGCGCATGACAACCTCTGCTTCCCTCTGCGAAGGGCCTATCTTTTATTATTATCCTCTACCTTATGCAAGAGTCACGATGATCTTCACCTTTCCTTTTTCATTTTATCCTTTGGCAAGCTCAGCATGTTGGAAAGAACATGATATATATATATATATATATATATATATATATATATATATATATATATATATATCTAATTGGATGTAGGGGAGCATGAATTGTCATTGTTGACATTACCCTTGAGGTAAAAGGTTGTGGGGAAAAACTATAAGCCCCTATCTTTCTCTGTGTCCGATTAAAACTCCGTAACCACAAGTATTGCGTGAGTGTTAGCAATTATGAAGGACTAAGTGATAGTTGAGTATGTGGACTTTCTTTTAAGCCCTGACATAGACTCTTTCCGATGTTATGATAAATTTCAATTGCTTCAATGACTGGGGTTATAATTTGTTGGTGCTCAATAAGGTTTCTGATTCATACTTTTACATTGTGAAAAGATCATCACTTGAACATAAGTAATCATATGACAAAATCTATATATGTTGTTGTTATGGAAATAATCATGATGCCTTCATGTCCGTATTTTATTTTTATCAACGCCTCTACCTCTAAACATGAGGACATGTTTATTGTTATCGGCTTTTCGTTTGAGGACAAGCGACGTCTAAGCTTGGGGGAGTTGATACATCCATTTTGTATCATGCTTTTATATAAATATTTATTGCATTATGGGATGTTATTTCATGTTATGTCACAATACTTATGGCTATTCTCTCTTATTTTACAAGGTTTACATAAAGAGGGAGAATGCCGGCAGCTGGAATTCTGGGCTGGAAAAGGAGCAAATATTGGAGACCTATTCTGCGCAACTCCAAAAGTCCTGAAACTCCACGGAATATCTTAAAATAAATAAAGAAAAATCGTCGCCAAAGATGAAGGCCAGGGGGCCCATACCCTGCTCACAAGGGTGGGGGCGCCCCCACCCCTGGGGCGCATCCCCCTACCTTGTGGGCCCCCTGGTGGCTCTCCGACGCCCATCTTCTCCTATATGAATTATTTCGATGAGAAAAAAATAGGAAGAAACCTTTCGGGATGAGACTCCGCCGCCACGAGGCGGAACCTTGGCGGAACCAATCTAGGGCTCCGGCAGAGCTGTTCTACCGGGGACACTTCCCTTTGGGAGGGGGAAATCATCACCATCGTCATCACCAACGCTCCTCTCATCGGGAGAGGGCAATCTCCATCAACATCTTCACCAGCACCATCTCATCTCCAAACCCTAGTTCACCTCTTGTATCCAATTCTTGTCTCCAAGTCCGGGATTGGTGCTAGTACGTTGCTAGTAGTGTTGATTACTCCTTGTAGTTCATGCTAGTTTGTTTATTTGGTGGAAGATCATATGTTCAGATCCATTATGCATATTATTACCCCTCTGATTATGAACATGAATATGCTTTGTGAGTAGTTACGTTTGTTCCTGAGGACAAGGGAGATGTCTTGCTATTAGTAGTCATGTGAATTTGGTATTCGTTCGATATTTTGATACGATGTATGTTGTCTAGCCTCTACTGGTGTTATGTGAACGTCGACTACATAACACTTCACCATTATTTGGGACTAGAGGAAGGCATTGGGAAGTAATAAGTAGATGATGGGTTGCTAGAGTGACAGAAGCTTAAACCCTAGTTTACGCGTTGCTTCGTAAGGGGCTGATTTGGATCCATATGTTTCATGCTATGGTTAGGTTTACCTTAATACTTTTGTTGTAGTTGCGGATGCTTGCAATAGAGGTTAATCATAAGTGGGATGCTTGTTCAAGTAAGAACAGCACCCAAGCACCGGTCCACCCACATATCAAATTATCAAAGTACCGAACGCGAATCATATGAGCGTGATGAAAACTAGCTTGACGATATTCCCATGTGTCCTCGGGAGCACTTTTCCTATGATAAGAGTTTGTCCAGGCTTGTCCTTTGCTACAAAAAGGATTGGGCCACCTTGCTGCACTTTATTTACTTTTGTTACTTGTTGCTCGTTACAATTTATCTTATCACAAAACTATCTGTTACCACTTATTTCAGTACTTGCAGAGAATACCTTGCTGAAAACCGCTTATCATTTCCTTCTACTCCTCGTTGGGTTTGACACTCTTACTTATCGAAAGGACTACGATAGATCCCCTATACTTGTGGGTCATCAGGGATCTATCGTAGTCCTTTTTATAAGTAAGAGTGTCGAACCCAACGAGGAGCAGAAGGAAATGACAAGCGGTTTTCAGTAAGGTATTCTCTGCAAGCACTGAAATTGTAGGTAACAGATAGTTTTGTGATAAGATAATTTGTAACTGGTAACAAGCAATGAAAGTAAATAAGGTGCAGAAAGGTGGCCCAATCCTTTTTGTAGCAAAGGACAACCCTGGACAATTTCTTATAATGAGAAAAGCGCTCCCGAGGACACATGGGAATTATCGTCAAGCTAGTTTTCATCACACTCATATGATTCGCGTTCGGTACTTTGATAATTTGATATGTGGGTGGACCGGTGCTTGGGTACTGCCCTTTCTTGGACAAGTATCCCACGTATGATTAACCCCTATTGCAAGCATCCGCAACTACAAAAGAAGTATTAAGGTAAACCTAACCATAGCATGAAACTAGTGGATCCAAATCAGCCCCTTACGAAGCAACGCATAAACTAGGGTTTAAGCTTCTATCACTCTAGCAACCCATCATCTACTTATTACTTCCCAATGCCTTCCTCTAGGCCCAAATAATGGTGAAGTGTCATGTAGTCAACGTTCACATAACACCACTAGAGGAGAGACAACATACATCTCATCAAAATATCGAACGAATACCAAATTCACATGACTACTGATAGCAAGACTTCACCCATGTCCTCAGGAACAAATGTAACTACTCACAAAGCATATTCATGTTCATGATCAGAGGAGTATTAATATGCATTAAGGATCTAAACATATGATCTTCCACCAAGTAAACCAATTAGCATCAACTACAAGGAGTAATCAATACTACTAGCAACCCACAAGTACCAATTTGTGGTTTTGATACAAGATTGGATACAAGAGATGAACTAGGGTTTTGAGAGGAGACAGTGCTGGTGAAGATGTTGATGGAGATTGACCCCCTCCTGATGAGAGGATCGTTGGTGATGACTATGGTGATGATTTCCCCCTCCCGGAGGGAAGTTTGTGGCCCGGCTCAGAGCAACCGGTTTACCATGCATTGCCAGCCCAGAGACCTTGTCTTCTCACAACACACAACAACTTGGTACAGAAAACAACCGCTTTATTGATGCTAGCGGATCAGAGTTTATATTACAACAGTTAGCGAGGCCAAGCGGCACACACGGTGCGGCTAAACAATATGTACATTATTTAGTGAACATAAAGGGGCCTCGATCATGACAACTATGTGGCAGCGGAACAATGTCGTAGCGGAACTCCATAGCATAGGGACACCGATGTGGACACGATCTAGACTCGGACAGCTCTCCTCTCCAACGGGACTTTCCTGAAATCTGGCATGACACGCCAGGTCAGTACATTGAATGTACTTGCAAGCTCACAACAAGCATAAACATAATGACAAACAATATCATGACAATTAACCAATTAATAACAATGCAACATTATATCCAACATGTTGTGACCATGCTCTTGTGATAATCATCCCTCGGACTGGCTTACCAAACGTGATTGTTCCGGGATCACAAACGTGCCAACCCAGAGACATCTCGTGATCCTTACGACTATCACAACCACGACCAATAAATGGCCCGTAATCCTTACGGCGATCACAACCACGACCAAGAAATGGCCCGTGATCCCTACGGCGATCACAACCACAACCAATAAATGGCCCATGATCCTTACGGCGATCACAACCATGACCAATAAATGGCCTGTGATCCTTACGGCGATCACACCCACGACCAATAAATGGCCCGTGATCCTTACGGCGATCACAACCACGACCACATCTGGTCCAACTCAACATGATGGCCTTTCCGCCATCACCACAATGCAAACTTCATACTTAGAGTGCAAAATTCATTAAGTGTTGACCCATGGTGTGACCTACTTTTGAGCGTGTCCTTAACCGTGGACACGCTATCGATAGATTAATATACTCTACAGAGGTAGCGCACTGGACCCACACCATGGAACCCATGGCCTCTCACTCCCATTCGGGTCTACCAATGGCATTCCGACGAAACCACTCCATTGCCATGACACTCTCCCGGCCACTCCGACTCAATCCCCATCGGGCTAGTCCTGGGTGGCCCCGCGTCTACCAAAGACACAACGACCACCGTCGTGGCCACGATCCACACTGGGACCCGGTACCAAAAACTTAACAACAGGCTCACAAGGTTATGCCTGCTTACCGGGCCAGGGTACAACACGCCCATAACCTTCCCTAGATGGAGGCACCGACCAGAGGCATGACAATGAAACGAATAAAGGCCGTCCCATACAGGCAAATGTGGTTGCACTGGGAAAGACTCGATTCAGCATCACCATGACCCGGTCAACAACATATTCAAGTTGAGTTATTATCAGGTTCAACTTAAAGTGAAAGTAACCGGCATCATAATGCCATGACATGCATCACAAACATATGCATCACATATCAACGAAAATAACTGAGTCAACTACGCTCTCACTGAGCAAGCAACAACTCATGATACTCCTCTGGTTAATATCAAACCTCACTTTAACCAGAATCTTTTCTAGCAAATTTATCATTTTCATCATGCAAAAATAATCTCACTAATTATTTATCTCTATAACCATATTATCTTCTCATCACCCATAACTAAATCATTGATAGCTAACTAACTAGGTTCACTACAAACTTTCTGTAAACCAAGCATATTTAATATAACAAGCATCTAACAGAATATAATTAACATATTAATAATTTAAATGCATGAATAATCAGTTTTTCAAGTAGAAAAATCACAAATATTGAAGTGGCACTATGAAAATGTTGTTGTGGCTTGCCTTAGTGCAGATGAGGTTCACAAGCCTCCTGGTGATCCTCAAGACAAGCCTGCTCTTCTGAAAATAAATAAAAACACAAAATGAAAACATCAAGAAACATTCTGAAATTCACCAGAAAATCTATACAGCAGGGAAAAATCCCATCTTTGGCGAGCTGCTAGATTTTTGGTCAAAGAACACAATGCAAAAAGAATCAACGCATTTGGACTTATAGATTAAAAGTTGTGGCTATTTGAAGTTCTCTAGATTTAAATGAAATTTGAATTAAAATTAAAATAGACTGGGGGTGACATCGAAGGCGTAAAAGCCCAGGGCGCCAACACTCGTACCCCTTCGCGCGCGTACTGGGTGGCTGACTAGCGCGCCCCACTAGTCAGGTGAGGAGGAGGGGGAGGGAAACAGGGAGCGACGGGGCTTCGCCGGAGCGCACGCCGGCGGCGAGGGCTCTTGGGCCAAAACGAGCGGGAGGTCGATAGCGGAGACGGAGGCGCACCTACCCGTACCCATAGAGTGGCTAGGGGTGGTCGGACGGCGTCGGAAACAGCCTCCCTAGCGGAGGCAGAGGGCAGCGGTCGCCGGAGATGAAGACGACGGCGACTAGGGGCAACTCCAAGGGCTCCAACCGGGCGGGACGGCACCACCGAAGAGTGGCGGAGGCCCTGGATGGGTGGCCCTGGCTTGGGAAGGGCTGTAGCTGCGGGGACGACCCGAGGGGATCGCCGGCGAGCTCGAGCTCGGGGACGGCAGCCCGCGGCCTGCCCGGCCGGGCTACGACTTTCTACTAGCTTGTGGGGTGTGTGAGAGTGGATGCGGGTGCTTGAGGAGGCCGGGCTGGCCGTATTTATAGGCGAGCAACGAGGGTTGTTCGGGCTCCGCAGGAGGACACCTGTCCACGGCGCCCAGCGACAAACGGCATCAGAGAGAGGGGGAAGAACACGTAGCTCACGCGGGAACTGTTGGCGAGTGCGGACGAGCACAGGGGCGAGAGGAAGACGACGAGCACAGTGCGCCGCGCACTGTGGCATTGGCCGGACCATGCCCGTGCCAAGGAAAAGAGGCTCCTAGCTAAAGTTGTCTCGCCCTGCTTCAAAACTACAGGGCGCGCGCTACGGCTTTGACCTAACGGCCTCCGTTTGCTGGAATCGGAATAGTTGAGAACAAAGTGGCGAACGGGTGCGTAACGCGTGGGAATCTGCCGCCCACTGCCGGACAGGTGCATCAGCCTCTTCTTTCTAGTTTCCGACAGGGCTACCCACACTAGCCTCTGACCTCTACTCCAAAACCTGAACTTCATAGATCCGGCAACCTTTTTGATTAATTCACAGGTAAGGCAAAGTGCTTTCTTTTAGAACCAAATGGAAACAGCAACTAACTATGGCTCTTGGCCTAGACAACGTCCTAGGCGTAGGGGAGATCAAAACAAGAAGTCACGCCTAGACGACGACGCGGTTTTATTTAAAAATGGTCCATACTTTTCGATCTTTGCGACGAGCTTCAGCGTCGGCGAGTGCCAGGGCGGAGTTAAGGGAGTGAATACGGTGATGGTGGCACGGTTTGGCACGCTCGGGTGGGTTGGGCAGCGAGCACACGCGCAACAGAGCGTTTGGCTGCACTTAGAGCGCGTGTTTTGCATGCCAGCACGCCTGGACGAACGCGGTCACCGCGTGAACTATGACATCAGGCCAACCTAAGCACAAACTTCATGTCTGGCGTGTAGTCCGTGGTAGTTTTGAGTGTTACCACGATTGGGTTGGGTTCCAGGTGCAGTAGAAATGGGTTTACACTCCAGGTAAGTTTCTGGACAGTAACTTTGGAGGTTTACTGTGGTCAAAGCACTGGGAGTTGAGGGCTGGGCTTTGGAGGCTAGCCAACACTTACTAAGGTGAATATGCACAAGAAAAACCAGCTACAATGGAGCTAGTAAAAAGGTAGTTGTTGTAGAAACTACCATTTCTGTCAAGAAATGAAAATATTTTCTGTAGCCAAAATATTCCAAAGAGTGATGAAATATTTTTGCTCAGAAATGTTCCCTAGGGTTCAAAGAATAATTGGTATTTTTCTCAGGATTTTAGGGGCAAGAAAAATTAGGGTTGCTTTGGAGCACAAAGGGCTAGCTAGGGTTTAGGAGGGCAAAATGAATATTTTTTATTAAAGAAAAATATTCCAAATGATATTTTGGGATGAACCAGAGATGGAGTGATGGTTTGAGAGGGGTTGAAGCACTTGGGTGAAAGTCAAGGGGTACCCAAGTGGTTAAGTCCAAATGAAAGATTCAAAAACTCCAAACTCAAATTCAAACCAACTGAAAACCAGGCAAAGAAAGAGGGGGCAAAAACTAGGCAGTCACAAACCTCCCCCACTCAGAATGAATCTCGTCCTCGAGATTCGGTTGCTTGGGAAAACCATTCTGGATAATGTGCCCTTAGAAATTCTTCTGATTCCCATGTTGATTCTGACTATGTGTGATGCTTCCATTGGACTTTGTAAAACTTCCTTGCTTTACTGTGAGTGACTCTTTACATTTGATCCAAAATTTTAACTGGCCTCTCTTCGTAGGTTAAATCCTTTGCCAGCTCTATTTCTTTCATATCAGCCTTTTTCTCAGGTGGCGATATGCATCGCCGTAACTGTGAAACATGAAACACGCTGTGTATGTCTGACAATTCAGGGGGTAGCTCCAACTGATATGCCACAGTACCCACTCGTGACATAACTGGAAATGGACCAATAAATCTGGGTGCCAATTTTCCACGAGTCTGAAACCTCTTGACTCCTTTCATAGGCGTCACTCAAAGGTATACATGCTCTCCGGGTTCAAAACTGATCTGTCGGTGCTTTGCATCATAATAACTCTTCTGTCGAGATTTGGCCAACTGCAATGTGTCCCTGATTTCCTTGACTTGTTTCTCTGCTTCCAGCATGAGATCCATTTTGAAAATATGGCTATCTCCAGTTTGAGACAAATTTAAAGGAGTGTGACACTTACGGCCATACAGAGCCTCATATGGTGACATCTTTAAACTGGTCTGGAAGCTATTGTTATAAGAAAACTCGGCATAAGGCAAACAGTCTTCCCATTTTGGTCCTTGGGCCAAAGCACAGGCTCGCAGCATATCTTTGAGTATTTGATTTACCCACTCTGTCTGTTCATCAATTTGAGGATGATAAGCGGTACTGTATTTCAATGATGTTCCCAAGGCTTGATGGAGACAGGACCAAAAGGCAGAGGTAAAAAGTGAACCTCGGTCAGAATTGATGGTTCGGGGTACTCCATGCAGACTGACTATTCTGGATACATACAGTTGTGCAAGCTCATCTGCTCGATATGAGGTTCTGATCGGGATAAAGTGGGCTACCTTGGTTAATGTATACACTATGACCCAGATTGCATCATTGCCCCGTCGGGTCTTAGGTAGTCCTGTGATGAAATCCATGCAGGTATCATCCCATTTCCATTGTGACACTGGTAGTGGTTGGAGAAGTCCAGTTGGCTTCTGATGTTCTGCCTTCACTTTGTTGCCTATGTCGCAACAGGCCACGAAATATGCAATGTTTTTCTTCATTCCATCCCACCAGAATATTTGTCGAAGGTCTTCATACATTTTTGTACCTCCAGGGTGAATTGAATACAAGGATTCGTGGGCTTCTGACAGGATCTTCTGCCTTAACTTTGCTTGATTGGGCACGCAAATCCTTCCCTGGAATCGGAGGGTACCGAACTGATCCTTCGAGAAATCGGAAGTCTGACTTGCCACCATATGCTTGGCACGTTTCTGCAGATCGGGGTCGTCTGGCTGGGCCTTGCGGATCTCTTCCTCAAGGGTGGGGGTAACTTCCAAAATATTAGCAAGGCTAGCCTCTACTATGATCAGGTTGAGCTGAGCAATCTCTTCTTGAAGTTCAGGAGGCAAGGATTCCAATATGACATTTAAACTAACGAGCTTTCGACTGAGCGCATCGGCAACCACGTTGGCCTTACCCGGGTGGTAATTTATTCCAAGGTCATAATCCTTGACTAACTCAAGCCATCGTCATTGACGGAGATTTAAATTTGGCTGAGTAAATATATACTTGAGGCTTTTGTGATCGGTAAAAATTTGGCACCTCTTCCCAATGAGATAGTGTCTCCAAATTTTTAAAACATGAACCACCGCGGCCAATTCCAAATCATGAGTAGGATAATTTCCCTCATGGGGTCGTAGCTGTCGTGAGGTGTAAGCTTTGCTGTCTTGCATAAGTACGCATCCCAGTCCTTGCCTGGAAGCGTCGCAATACACATCAAAACTGCGGTAGATATCTGGAAGAGTCAATACCGGAGCAGTTCTCAGCCGTTTCTTTAACTCATTGAAACTTTTCTCACAGTCCTCAGTCCATTCAAACTTCTTATCCTTCTTGAGTAGCTCTGTCATGTGTTTAGCAATCTTGGAAAACCCTTCAATGAAACGACGGTAATATCCGGCTAATCCAAGAAAACTCCGGATCTGAGATACGGTTATGGGTGGCAACCAATTGAGTACATCCTTTACTTTCCTTGGGTCTACGGCTATACCTTCGGCGGATAGCACATGTCCAAGAAATCCAACTTGCTTGAGCCAGAACTCACATTTACTGAATTTGGCGTATAACTGATGTTCACGGAGTCATTGTAACACTGCTCGAAGGTGTTCTTTGTGTTCTTCTTCACTTCTTGAGTAAATAAGTATATCATCAATGAAGACTACCACGAACTTATCAAGGAAGTCCATGAATACTTTGTTCATCATATGCATGAAGAAGGCAGGGGCATTGGTGAGGCCAAAAGACATAATTGTATATTCATAAAGACCGTATCGAGTGGTGAAGGCGGTCTTAGGAATATCCTCCTTTTTAAACTTGAGCTGATATTATCCAGTCTGTAAATCAGTCTTGGAGAATACCTTGGCCCCACTGAGATGATCAAACAGGACATCAATCCTTGGCAGTGGATATTTGTTTTTGATTGTGACATCATTCAGCTAACGATAATCCACGCACATGCGGAGGCTGCCATCTTTCTTGTCCACAAAGATAGTAGGTGATCCCCATGGTGAAGAGCTGGGACGGATATATCCTTTCTGGAGCATTTCATCAAGCTGTTTCTTTAGCTCCACTAACTCTGATGAAGGCATTCGGTAATACTTCTTGTGTATTGGTGTGGTCCCGGGCACAAGATCTATTGCAAACTGAAGCTCTCGGTCAGGTGGCATGCCTGGCAGTTCTTCTGGAAATACATCAGGAAACTCGCTGACCACCGAAATTAATTCCAATTCAGCCACTGTTGTGAAGACCATTTCCTTTGAGGGTATGCTTCTGCGAGCATAAAATTTTGTAGTCTGCCCTTCTTGGCTGGTCAAAGTGACTTCTTGGGTCGCACAATTTATGCACACTTGATACTGAGTCAGCCAATTCATGATAACATCCAACTTATCAGACTCAATAAGTATCAAAGAACAGACTCGGTTGTTATTGACTTCTAGATTGCGGCAGACTACATTGCTTCTGATTAGAGATCCCGGGGTTTGTACCAGCATATTCTTGCCCAAAAGCGAACATGGAAATTTGTTTTGGGCAACAAAACTCCAAGAAATAAAAGAGTGAGAAGCCCCAGAGTCAAATAAAATCACTGCAGGTATGCTATTAATAGAGAACATACCAATGACGACTTCGGGATTCTCTTGGGCTTCATCGGCGGAGATGTGATGAACGTATCGCATGATGTTGTGCTGGTTCGGGCATGCCTCCATACAATGGACTTGTGGCCTGAATATAGCATTCATCCGGTTGTTCTTGGGACATTGTTTGTCATAATGTTCGGTTTGCCCACAACTGAAACAAGAATTGCTGCACAGACGCTCCTCTTGCATTGGGTTGGTTACGACATTCTTGACTTGAGTGGTGGTCTTGTTAACATTTTGTTGCCAATTGGGCTTGTATTCTACCTGAGTCATTTGCCAGGTACGGGCCTTCTGCACTGGTTGTATTTCCTTCATTGGCTCAAACTTGCGCTTGTGATCGTTGTTGGCAGACTTATTATCCGATACAAGCTTGTGCTCTCTTTCAACAATGAAAGCCTTGTTCACCAGGGTTTGGAAGTCTGGGAAATCGAACATACTGACAGTACACTGGAGTTGTGAGTTTAATCCACCAAGAAATATGTCAATCTTTCTTTCTTCAGTGGCCACGTCATACAGGGAGTAACGTGATAGATGATTAAATTTCTGCAAATATTCACCCACAGACTGACTTCCTTGGAGGAGCGCGAGAAATTCACGCTGCTTAGTCTTCATAATTCCCGTAGGGATAGGATAATTCCAGAATCGTTCCTTGAATCTTGACCAGGTAATTTCTTCATCAGCAGACCACATGGCTCTTTCATTTTCCCACAATATGGCAACAGCGCCTTCAAGATAATGTGTTGCAAATGGAACCTTATCTCCTTCTTCAGTACGAGCAATCTCAAGCTTCTTCTCCATAGTTCTCAACCAATCATCTGCATCCAAGGGATCAATGGTCTGACTGAAACTGGGAGGCTTGGCCCTTTGAAAATCTGATAGCTTGGAAGGATGACCGGGCTGATTCCCATTCTGTCCAACCATAGCTTGAAAACTTCTTAATATTTCAGTTAGATCATTATTCCGTCTTTCCTCAAACATACGCAGAATTTGCTCGGTGGAGAGCGGATTTGGCAGTGGAGGCGGTGGTGGAACGTGCGGCTTGGGTGAGTGTCCTGCCTGTCGTGCGGAACGACGAATAGGAGAACCCTCGCGAACGTTGCTACTACTGCCTCCCCGCGTCATGCTAATATGATTTTTCCCAAGGCAACGCAACCGAGATGAGAAGCATTAAAATAAATGGGGGAAAGCCAGCAACAAACGCCCGAGAAAAACCGAAATGGCGAAGAAAATACGGCGAATAAAATAAAGTTCCAACATAATTATACATAGACTCATACATGAAAGATAACAACATGCCAGGTTCGACTACTCTCATACATGAAATGAAACATCATGACTCGTTGCTAGCCACCTTTCTCGCTATATAGACAGGGAACCATCCAGATCAATGACTGGGTGGTTCTGCATCCGGACCTCATTCTAGCGGAGCTCAACAAGTACCTCAAATGCAGCAAATTGGACGACCTGAGAAGCGGTAGAAGCGTAACCACTCCGAGAGGTACGAGTGTAAGTGCTGGAATCGGAACTGGTGCACAGAGTAACCACGGCGTGATAATCATACACTGAATCAGCTAGACGCTCCCAGTACACACGATAGGTTGGGTCATCACCGTGGGGGTACAGCCGACGCCACACGTTACAAAGGAGATGCGGCGACGTGTACGGCATCAGCTGCAACTGGCACGAATACAGCACCGGAGCCATCTACACTCACAACCATTAGCAGGTTAGCATAAAAAATAACATCTATGCATGCAATGCAACAACCAGCTACAAATGCTACCGGCACTCAACTACAACTCGTATCTAGCATCCGGTTAACTCGTCGAAGTCTAGCATGGCCTACAGCCAGCGCGGCTCTGATACCAAGCGTTGTGGCACCCTGGCTCAGAGCAACCGGTTTACCATGCATTGCCAGCCCAGAGACCTTGTCTTCTCACAACACACAACAACTTGGTACAGAAAACAACCGCTTTATTGATGCTAGCGGATCAGAGTTTATATTACAACAGTTAGCGAGGCCAAGAAGCACACACGGTGTGGCTGAACAATATGTACATTATTTAGTGAACATAAAGGGGCCTCGATCATGACAACTACGTGGCAGTGGAACAACGTCGTAGCGGAACTCTGTAGCACACGGACAACGATGTGGACACGATCTAGACTCGGACATTTCTCCTCTCCAACGGGACTTTCCTGAAATCTGGCATGACACGCCAGGTCAGTACATTGAATGTACTTGCAAGCTCACAACAAGCATAAACATAATGACAAACAATATCATGACAATTAACCAATTAATAACAATGCAACATTATATCCAACATGTTGTGACCATGCTCTTGTGATAATCGTCCCTCGGACTGGCTTACCAAACGTGATTGTTCTGGGATCACAAACGTTCCAATCCAGAGACATCTCGTGATCCTTACGGTGATCACAACCATGACCAATAAATGGCCCGTGATCCTTACGGCGATCACAACCACGACCAATAAATGGCCCGTGATCCTTACGGCGATCACAACCATGACCAATAAATGGCCCGTGATCCTTACGGTGATCACAACCCCGACCAATAAATGACCCGTGATCCTTACGGCGATCACAACCACGACCAATAAATGGCCCTTGATCCTTACGGCGATCACAACCACGACCAATAAATGGCTCGTGATCCTTACAGCGATCACAACCACGACCACATCTGGTCCAACTCAACACGATGGCCTTCCCGCCATCACCACAATGCAAACTTCATACTTAGTGTGCAAAATTCATTAAGTGTTGACCCATGGTGTGACCTACTTTTGAGCATGTCCATAACCGTGGACTCGGCTATCAATAGATTAATACACTCTGCAGAGGTAGCGCACTAGACCCACACCATGGAACCCATGGCCTCGCACTCCCATTTGGGTGGACCAACGGCATTCCGACAAAACCACTCCATTGCCATGACACTCTCCCGGCCACTCCGACTCAATCCCCATCGGGCTAGTACTGGGTGGCCTCATGTCTACCAAAGACACAACAACCACCGTCGTGGCCACGATCCACACTGGGACCCGGTGCCAAAAACTTAACAACGGGCTCACAAGGTTATGCCTGCTTACCGAGCCAGGGTATAGCACACCCATAAACTTCCCTAGATGGAGGCACCGACCAGAGGCATGACAATGAAACGAATAAAGGTCGTCCGATACCGGCAAATGTGGTTGCACTGGGAAAGACTCGATTCAGCAGCACCATGACCCAGTCAACAACATATTCAAGTTGAGTTATTATCAGGTTCAACTTAAAGTGAAAGTAACCGGCGTCATAATGCCATGACATGCATCACCAACATATGCATCACATATCAACGAAAATAATTGAGTCAACTACGCTCTCACTGAGCAATCAACAACTCATGATACTCCTCTGATTAAGATCAAACCTCACTTTAACCAGAATCTTTTCTAGCAAATTTATCATTTTTCATCATGCAAAAATAATCTCACTAATTATTTATCTCTATAACCATATTATCTTGTCTTCACCCATAACTAAATCATTGTTAGCTTACTAACTAGGTTCACTACAAGCTTTCTGTAAATCAAGCATATTTACTATAACAAGCATCTAACAGAATATAATTAACATATTAATAACTTAAATGCATGAATAATCATTTGTTCAAGTAGAAAAATCACAAATATTGAAGTGGCCTTATGAAAATGTTGTTGTGGCTTGCCTTAGTGCAGATGAGGTTCACAAGCCTCCTGGTGATCCTCAAGACAAGCCTGCTCTTCTAAAAATAAGTAAAAAACACAAAAAGAAAACATCAAAAAACCTTCTGAAATTCACCAGAAAATCTAGACAGCAGGGAAAAATCCCATCTTTGGCGAGCTACTAGATTTTTGGACACAAAACACAATGCAAAAAAGAATCAATGCATTTGGACTTATAGATAAAAGTTGTGGTAATTTTAAAATTAAAACAGAGAGGGGGTGACGTCAAAGGCGTAAAAGCCCAGGACGCCACCACTCATACCGCTTCACGCGCGTACAGGGTGGCTGACTAGTGGGCCCCGCTAGTCAGGTGAGGAGGAGGGGGAGAGGTAAACAGGGAGCGGCAGGGCTTCGCCGGAGCGCACGCCGGCGGCGAGGGCTCTTGGGCCAAAATGAGAGGGGGTCGATAGAGGAGACGAAGGCGCAACTGCCCGTACCCGTAGAGTAGCTAGGGGTGGTCGGACGGCGTCGGAAACAGCCTCTCCAGTGGAGGCAGAGGGCAGCGGTCGCCAGAGATGAAGACGAGGGCGACTGGGGGCAACTCCAAGGGCTCCAACCGGGTGGGACGGCACCACCGAAGAGTGGTGGAGGCCCAGGAAGGGTGGCCCTGGCCTGGGAAGGGCTGGAGCTGCGGGGACGACCCAAGGGGATCGCCGGTGAGCTCGATCTCGGGGACGGCAGCCCGCGGCCTGCTCGGCCGGGCTACGGCTTTATACTAGCTTATGGGGTGTGTGAGAGTGGATGCAGGTGCTTGAGGAGGCCGGGGTGGCCGTATTTATAAGCGAGCAGCGAGGGGGGTTCGGGCTCTGCCGGAGGACACCTGTCCATGGTGCCCGGCGATGAACAGCATCAGAGAGAGGGGGAAGAACACGTAGCTCACGCGGGCGAGCACAGGGGCGAGAGGAAGACGACGAGCACAGTGCGCCGCGCACTGTGGCGTTGGCCGGACCATGCCTGTGCCCGCTGCGGCGAGCTCCGGCGTCGGTGAGTGCCAGGACGGAGTTAAGGGAGTGAAGACGGTGATGGTGGCGCGGTTTGGCACGCTCGGGCAGGCTGGACAGCGAGCACGCGTGCAACAGAGTGCTTGGCGGCACTCAGAGCAAGTGTTTTGCATGCCAGCACGCCTGGACGAAAGTGGTCACCACGTGAACTATGACATCAGGCCAACCTAAGTGCAAACTTCATGCCTGGCGTGTAGTCCGTGGTAGTTCTGAGTGTTACCACGATTGGGTTGGGTTCTAGGTGCAGTAGAAATGAGTTTACACTCCAGGTAATTTTCTGGACAGTAACTTTGGAGGTTTACTATGGTCAAACCACTGGGAGTTGAGGGCTGGGCTTTGGAGGCTAGCCAACACTTACTAAGGTGAAGATGCACAAGAAAAACCAGCTACAATGGAGCTAGTAAAAAAAGTAGTTGCTGTAGAAACTACCATTTCTGTCTAGAAATGAAAATATTTTCTGTAGCCAAAATATTCCAAAGAGTGATGAAATATTTTTGCTCAGAAAAGTTCCCTACGGTTCCAAGAATAATTGGGATTTTTGTCTGGATTTAGGGGCAAGAAAAATTAGGGTTGCTTTGGAGCACAAAGGGCTAGCTAGGGTTTAGGAGGGCAAAATGAATATTTTTCATTAAAAAAAATTCCAAATGATATTTTGGGATGACCTAGAGATGGAGTGATGGTTTGGGAGGGGATGAAGCACTTGGGTGAAAGTCAAGGGGTACCCAAGTGGTTAAGTCCAAATGAAAGATTCAAAAACTCCAAACTCAAAGTCAAATCAACTGAAAACCAGGCAAAGAAAGAGGGGGCAAAAACCAGGCTATCACAAAGTTTCCCCGGCAGAACAGCTCCGCCGGAGCCCTAGATTGGTTCCGCCAAGGTTCCTCCTCGTGGCGGTGGAGTTTCGTCTCGTAAGCTTTCTTATGAATTTTTTTTCCAGGGTAAAAGCCTTCATATAGCATAAGATGGGCACCGGAGGGCTAACAGGGGGGCCCACGAGACAGGGGGCGCGCCCCCCACCCTCGTGGCCAGGGTGTGAGCCCCCTCTGGTACTTTCTTTTCTCAATAATTCTTATTAATTCCAAAAATGACTTCTGTGGAGTTTCGGGATTTTTGGAGCTGTGCAGAATAGGTTTTCAATATTTGCTCCTTTTCCAGCCAGAATCCCAGCTGCCGGTATTCTCGCTCTTCATGATAAACCTTGTAAAACAAGAGAGAATAACCATAAGTATTGTGACATAACGTGAAATAACAGCCCATAATATAATAAATGTCGATATAAAAGCATGATGCAAAATGGACGTATCACCAACCTATTTAATAAACACATTATATAGTTATATCATGTCATCCTATTTACATAGTCATCATATTTGAACTATGTCTTTCCATCTTTTTTAGTTAGCCATCATAATGTGAAATTGTGTCATGCTATCCTGTTTAGTTTGTCATCATATATGTGAAATTGTGTCATGCTATCCTGTTTGGTTAGACAACATAAATGTGAATTATTCCATGCCCTCTTTTATTTCCCACTATCCATTGCACCTGTCTATCATACAATGTCTGTACTTTCAATTACTTTTCTTGTTTATCAGCCATTTGAATTGGAGAGGGTGATGGCAGTATCTAAGGGAGTAACAACACGGTCTTCAGAAAAGATAGTGCTACCAGTTGATGCAGATAGAACCATGGTTGTACTTGCCCAAGAACCAGCCCCACCACACATAACCCAGACTCTCACAGATTGTACCCCTACCAAGTTGGACAGAGAACCAGCTACACCCCTTCTTACCCCAACCCCGGCAGATAGTAACCCAGTACCAGTTGACACAACACCGTCTCCACCACAGAGCACCCAACACAAGCAATTAGTAAGGGAACTTCAGTGCCCAAAGCACGAGGACCACCACTCCGAATCCCAACTCAACGCTTAAAGGAGAAGAAGATTTGTTCTCAGGTCAGGTTCTGTAGTTATGGTTCATACTCCCTTGCTCTTGCATCACTATATTTACTCATACCAACTATTTTCAAATTTGAAGGATGGAATTGAAACTCCATTGGCGCAACAGGTATGTTTTAAACCTGTTTCTTTAACTGGTTTGCTGTTGTAACTTGCTCTATGTTGATTTCAGTTTCAATTGAATAAATTGTTATGCTCTCATGTCATGCACATTACAAGTGTTGTTATTGCTCTATAGTTTCCCACACTTATATTCTGTCTATTCTCCTTTGTCTTGAACAAATATTATTTGAACTATGTCTCTGTCTTGATTTGGCAACAAAAACTAGAATGATATAGGCCATAAAGTGACCATGGTACATAGATGTATGTTTGTTTCATGATGTTATCTTGTCCACTTTACTACTGAACTAATCATGAGTTTCATATACAACATGGTAAACCTGTGATGTGTCTACTTGTTTCTCTTTTAGAATGCAGACAAAATATTGGAGAACAGTACCCCATTTTGCAATGGTAAAGGAAGTAATGCAGATAAGGTTTAAAATAGTGAGACATCCCTGTTGGTCTCCAAGAAAGCTGATAAAAACTATCTTGACGACAGTGAGAGAACCCAAAACTCCTTCTTGATGTAGTGTTCGAGTTACTGGCCACTACTGCTGGCACAAGCTCTTCGACCTCACTGCCTGAATTAGTTCGTCTTCTTGAGTCTCAACTTCAAGTTGAAAGACATCGATCAGATGTGCTGCGACAGGAAGCTGAAGGACTGAGGAAGTCCCTGCAGAATTCAGATGCATACTTTCTGGTGCAACAGCAAGCGCTGGAGGATTTAAGCGCCAAACAAGAGAAAGTTAATAAGCTTGCTAAGCATCTTGCCAGCATTATGGGTACCCATGATATTGTTTCTTGAGATCTTCTGAAGTGGTTTCAGTTCTGGACTTGTTTTGCTGCGGCATTTATTTGCGCTGGTCGCCAACTTTGACAACCAGTGTATATGATATGCTGCTTTGTTCCCTATATTTGCACTGGTGGTGAACTTTGATGCCCAGTGGATGTAATATGTGTAATAGCCGTGATAGCCTAGCATAAGTTGCTTGCTTATTTATTTCCTTGTTGTCTTGTTTATTTGTTTGCGTGTAGTGAGTGCAGTTCTTTTTCCGCGGTTTGCTATTGGCCGCAATAACCTATTTTTTTTAAACTAGGCCACAATAACCATCGGCTACATATTTATTGTAGTGACAATGGACCTCCTATAGGCCGTAGAAACAATGGGCCTTCTACGAGGCGTAGAAACAATCGGCCTTCTACGGGCCGTAGACACAATGGGCCTTCTACGAGCTGTATCATCAATGGGCCTTCTACGAGTCGTATGATCGATTGGCCAAACATTGGCCAATAACAGACCACATTATGGCTGTAAACAGGATAGAGTTGGAATCATACGTTCATGGGCCGACCATAACGGGTCATCGTTAATCGGCCGTATTTGATGATGCTATGAAAAGGGCCCAACATATTAACGGGCCACAAACGGGCCGACTGTAACCACGGGCTGAATTTGGCCCACAAGCAGAAAATTAGAGTGACAGGCCGTAAGTAACCGAATGATGGAAATGAGCCCAAGAATAAATGGGCCCTGAGAAGGCCGAAAGATAACATGGGCTGGAAATGACCCATTGGAATAATGGGTCGTTAATGGGTATAAAGTGATACACCGTTCATTACGGGCTAGTTTCACCACGGGCCGTTAATGGGCCAAGAGTTACAAAGGGCCTCATATGGGCCGAAAGACATCATGGGCCAGAACTTAAAATGGTCTGGAATCATATTGGACGGCCCAGATGATGCTACTGGGCCTAATTCAGATAGGTCATAACGGGCCCTGGGTTAGCGGGCTGTAAATGGGCTATATGCGAACAGGTCGTCAATAGGCTTTCCATGGGTCGGGCCGCCACCTTTTGACCAAGTCAAACGGGACGGCCTTTTCATAGGAATGGGCCTCTGTTGGGTTGTGCCACGTGTTGATGTATCATAGGCGCCTTCGGTGCAATGAGTGGATGACATCTGTCCCAACGGTGAGCCGACACGTGTTTCCTCCAGCCAATGATGATTTTACACGTGGAAAATCCCCATTGGTCGGGGCTATTAACAGGTTATCGGATCCAAAACCGGACCCGATAGCTTAACGGTGTTCCGTTACGGTGGATGCCACGTGTCGGTCACCCTTGACGAAAGCACTTCTATGGTGCACGATTTATCGTCATGGAAGTGGACACTTCTATGATGATAATTTTGGTAATGTCATGGAACACTTCTACGACAGGATAGGCATGACTATCTTTATTCTGTCATAAAATCGTCATGGATGTACATGCATGACAGAAAACATGACCTACTGTGACAAACACGTATCATCATGGAAGTGTATTTTTTTGTAGTGTTGGTTCATGGTGTGCTCAATTGCTATGGATGAAGCAAACCCTCAAGGACTACGGCATCAACATGAAGAATGTGCCACTCTTCTGTGACAATGAGAGTGCCATCAAGATTGCTTATAACCCAGTTTAGCACTCGAAGACAAAGCACATCCAGATTCGTCATCATTTTCTTCGAGATCATGTGTTGAAGGGCGACATCTCTATCGAGCACGTGAAGGCTAAAGAACAGCTAGCTGATATCTTCACAAAGCCCTTGGATGAGAAGAGATTTAGCAAGTTGCGGTGTGAGCTAAATATCTTAGAATCTTTGAATGTCCTTTGAAAAGGACACACATCCTGACACTGATGCAAATTGATGACTTAGATGTGCAACACACTAAGTAACGTTTTTCTTCAACCAATGAAGACTAACCCTCTAAGTGTGAAGAAATTAACGAAGAATTTGATTCTCAGATCCCTACGACAATTGTACGCAGCGTCTGAAATCATCATTCTTATACGGTGGGTCACGCCACCAACAAAAGTTGAAAATCTTCAATTTGAGTTTTCTTCAGTTTTTAAATTCCTCGATTGTTCAAATTCTTCAACTTTGCAGGTCTTCACTCTTTCCGACCATGTTCTTCATTGACTATAAATATATTTGAGTTTTCTGTCCTCTACAGCATTCACTTATTGCTAATTCTTCAAGTTGACTTTTCTGCTAAGTGAATGTGATCGGACCCGTCCCCCTCTATGTTAAACTCAACCCAGTCTATTCACAAATTCTTCATGTGCGTTCTATTTGAAACCCGTTCAAAATCTTCACTGTGTCCTTGCCAGCTGAAGAATTTGCGAACGAAACTTTAAAATATTCTTATCTGAATTTTCGGCTTTTGTCGCTCAAACCGTTCCACATCCCACGATATGATTATTCTATTCACCCACCATCTCACACGATCTCCACTTAACAATACGTGGGTGACACATGTCCCTAGGATGAGAAGGGTCAGGGGCACGTTCGTCCATTTTCCTCGGATGAGCAGTTTTTGACCTCGGCTATAAATACCCCTCACCCTCCTCAGACAGTATTTACCCCGCTCGACCTCACCCCCCTCGCTCGAGCTCTCTGACCTAGCACGGCCGCTACTTCCATCGTTGCCGGTGAGGAAGAGCTTCACTGCCTCGACCTCCTCACCGTCGTACTCGCGCCAGCCGCAGAAATCTTCACTCCGCGGCCGCCGTAGTTGTCTTCCGCCGCCAAGTTAGGGCATGGAAGATCTGAACGGATGAACTTCTCAACTCCTACTCCCAGTTCGTCGTGTTCTTCATCAAGGGTAAATAAAATTTATTTTTACTGCCCTTGTTGATTCTGATGATTTCCACAAAATCTTTAAAAGGTGTTTATTCTTCAACTTCCACACTCGTAAACACCACACTTGCATCTATTACTTGATTTGTTTCTCTAAGCAACGTTTTTCTTCAACATTCCTCAATTGTGTGGATTTTCAATCTATACAACTCCAGAACCTAACTCAAAGACCGTAGTGAAATTCCTCAAGACACTCCTGGTCAAATTCCTCAAACTTGTTTCTTTTTGAAAAACTTCTGAGAACGCATATGACCTCTCCAAATTCTTCGCACCTATACTCTTTTCACAGGTACACATGTCCGCTGTTGAATCTCTAGGTCCTCATCAACTTAACTCATTTGTAGCGTTCCTTGAAGACAAATTGCATACCTCGTTAGAGAATTGTATTGTTCAAAATCCTCAGCTCAAGAAAATGGCTGATGGCAAGAGACCTTAGAAGGGAGGCAAGAGACCAGAAGTGAAAACAGCTTTTGAGATCCCAAATGACATCTATGAGGAATATTGTACTCCTGATGAAGCCAAACATGGCAAGGAGAACAAAAATCAGCGCAAGGTGCGCATTTAGAGAATAGAGAGGAGATGGGCATGGGGAATGGAGGGAGTACAGCTATGTAACTCCGAAATACATGAAGAAACTCGCCTTACACCCTCCTTGCCCAAGACCTCCAGTGGCACCTGGCCAAATAGCTGATCCCACTAGCATCAAGCGTGGTGAGTACTTTACACATGAATGGGCCAAGCGGCAAGCCAAGTTGGCCAAAATGGCCAAAGAAGCAGTGAAGAAATTCAATGAAGATTCTGCTGTTGCCGCTGCTGAGGCCTATGCTAGCAAGCCTAAGAAGGCTATGCCAAAGAAGCCTGCTCACAAGTCTAGTTCCTCAGCATGCCCTCACGGCCTAGCTCATCAAAGCCCTCAAGGCATATTCCTCAAGCAGCTCAAGTCCCCACTATTACAAAACATTCAACTACTGCTGCAAAGTCCTCGACATCTGCGCATCTCGCCTCTTGCCAAAGGACCACTGGCATCTCTATTGCTTCAGGAGCATCTGCAAGTTCTTCAGCTCCTCAGTCCTCAACAGACCCAACTCCGCTGAAGAAAAAGGCCACTGCTGGACAAGGCACAACACCAACTCCTCACAAAAAGCAGGTTGCTTTTCAAGTATCGTCTAGTGTAGACGAAGTTGATGATGAAGAAGAACTAGCTGAAATCATCAGAGACCGACAGCAAAGGGCCACTAGAGCCAAAGGCAGTAATGTGCCACTGATGCTGGATCCTAGTTGATCCTCGACTTCATTGATCTATGGCACAAGGACCCCAATACTCCTTTGCCTGAGCTGAACCTCACTTCTGCCCAAAGTCATGTGTTAACTGATACGTCTCTGTCGTATCTACTTTTCCAAACACTTTTGCCCTTGTTTTGGACTCTAACTTGTATGATTTGAATGGAACTAACCCGAACAGACATTGTTTTTAGCAGAATTGTCATGGTGTTGTTTTATGTGCAGAAAATAAAAGTTTTCGGAATGACCTGAAACTCCACGAAACACCTTAGAAAAAACAATAAAAAATCCTCGCCAAAGATGAAGACCAGGGGGCCCACACCCTGTCCGCGAGGGTGGGGGCGCCCCCCTGGACGCGCGCCCTACCTCATGGGCCCCCTGGTGGCCCTCTGACGCCAACTCAAACTCCATATATTGGCTTTCGGGGAGAAAAAAATCAGAGAGAAGAAATCATCGCGTTTTACGATACGGAGCCGCCGCCAAGCCCTAATCTCTCTCGGGAGGGCTGATCTGGAGTCCGTTCGGGGCTCCGGAGAGGGGGATTCGTCGCTGTCGTCATCATCAACCATCCTCCATCACCAATTTCATGATGCTCACCGCCGTGCGTCAGTAATTCCATCATAGGCTTGTTGGACGGTGATGGGTTGGATGAGATTTATCATGTAATCGAGTTAGTTTTGTTAGGGCTTGATCCCTAGTATCCATTATATTCTGAGATTGATGTTGCTATGACTTTGCTATGCTTAATGCTTGTCACTAGGGCCCGAGTGCCATGATTTCAGATCTGAACCTATTATGTTTTCATGAATATATGTGTGTTCTTGATCCTATCTTGCAAGTCTATAGTCACCTACTATGTGTTATGATCCGGCAACCCCGAAGTGACAATAATCGGGACCACTCTCGGTGATGACCATAGTTTGAGGAGTTCATGTATTCACTATGTGCTAATGCTTTGTTCCGGTTCTCTATTAAAAGGAGGCCTTAATATCCCTTAGTTTCCAATAGGACCCCGCTGCCACGGGAGGGTAGGACAAAAGATGTCATGCAAGTTCTTTTCCATAAGCACGTATGACTATATACGGAATACATGCCTACATTACATTGATGAACTGGAGCTAGTTCTGTGTCACCCTATGTTATGACTGTTACATGACGAACCGCATCCGGCATAATTATCCATCGCTAATCCGGTGCCTAAAGTTTTCCATATACTAGTTCTCCTTATTTACTTTTCCGTTGCTACTGTTATAATCACTACAAAATACCAAAAACATTACTTTTGATGTCTTTATTTTTGTTACCGTTACCACCACTATCATATTACTTTGCTACTAAACACTCTGCTGCAGATACTAAGTTTCCAGGTGTGGTTGAATTGACAACTCAGCTGCTAATACTTGAGAATATTCTTTGGCTCCCCTTGTGTCGAATCAATAAAGTTTGGTTGAATACTCTACCCTCGAAAACTATTGCGATCCCCTATACTTGTGGGTTATCAAGACCTTTTTCTGGCGCCGTTGCCGGGGAGCATAGCTCTATTCTTTGAGTCACTTGGGATTTATATCTGCTGGACAGTATGAAGAACTTGAAAGATGATCGAACTATTATTTTGCCCTCAACTACGAGGGGAGGTAAGGAACTGCCATCTAGCCTTGCACTAGATTCTCCTTCTGTTATAAGTAAGCTTGCAACACCTAAACCTGCTGCTGCTATGAATTCTGATATGTCGCATGTTATTGATGATGCCACTTCTGCTATGCATGATACTCATGATGAAACTACTTCTATGCTTGATACTACTGTGCCCCTTGGTGAATTTCTTGATTAGCAAATTGCTAGGTCTAGAGAAAGAGAAATTGTTGAACCTGGATACGATGATGATAGTGATGATGAAAATATGCCTGCTATTCCTGAGGGTTATCTTTTTGATGCTGAATCTTCTGCAGCTATCTTTGCTTGCCAGGATAGATATGAACTTAAGAGGCTGCTAGTTAAATGGAGTAAAGAATCTTTTAGAGATAGAATGAGACCCGACCCTGCTTTTGCTACTTCACCTATTTGTGTTCCTGATAAGGATTATTATGATTTTTCTGTTGATCCAGATATAATTACTTTGGTTGAATCTGATCCTTTTTATGGCTATAAATCTGAAACTGTTGTGGCACATCTTACTAAGTTAAATGATATAGCTGCCCTGTTTACTAATAATGAGAGATCGCACGACCTTTATTTACTCAAAATATTTCCGTTCTCATTAAAGGGTGATGCTAAGACATGGTTTAATTCTCTTGATCCTGGTTGTGTGCAAAGTCCCCAGGATATGATTTATTACTTCTCTGCTAAATATTTCCCTGCTCATAAGAAACAAGCTGCTTTGAGGGAAATATACAACTTTGTGCAAATTGAAGAAGAGAGTCTCCTACAAGCTTGGGGGAGGCTTCTCAAGTTACTAAATGCTTTGCCTGATCATCCTCTTAAGAAACCGGAAATACTTGATATCTTTTATAATGGACTAACTGATGCTTCCAGAGATTACCTGGATAGTTGTGCTGGTTCTCCTTTCAGGGAAAGAACACCGGATGAAGCTAAAATTTCCACCATGCTTGATAATTATACTTTTAAGGGTGGAATACCAAAGAAACCTGGAGATCCAGGAGTACCTACTATACCATGCTCCATTAAGAGAAATTATGTTAAAACTGCTTTATGTGATCTTGGAGCCGGTGTCAGTGTTATGTGAAGGAAATATGCCCTAGAGGCAATAATAAAGTTATTATTTATTTCCTTATATCATGATAAATGTTTATTATTCATGCTAGAATTGTATTAACCGGAAACATAATACATGTGTGAATACATAGACAAACATAGTGTCACTAGTATGCCTCTACTTGACTAGCTCGTTAATCAAAGATGGTTAAGTTTCCTAACCATAAACATGAGTTGTCATTTGATTAAACGGGATCACATCATTAGAAGAATGATGTGATTGACTTCACCCATTCCGTTAGCCTAGCACTTGATCGTTTAGTATGTTGCTATTGCTTTCTTCATGACTTATGCAATGTTCCTACAACTATGAGATTATGAAACTCCCATTTACCGGAGGAACACTTTGTGTGCTACCAAACGTCACAACGTAACTGGGTAATTATAAAGGTGCTCTACAGGTGTCTCCGAAGGTACATGTTGGGTTGGCGTATTTCGAGATTAGGTTTTGTCACTCCGATTGTCGGAGAGGTATCTCTGGGCCCTCTCGGTAATACTCATCACCTAAGCCTTGCAAGCATATAACTAATGAGTTAGTTATGAGATGACGTATTACAGAACGAGTAAAGAGACTTGCCAGTAACGAGATTGAACTAGGTATTGGATACCGACGATCAAATCTCGGGCAAGTAACATACCGATGACAAAGGGAACAAAGTATGTTGTTATGCGGTTTGACCGATAAAGATCTTCGTAGAATATCTAGGAACCAATATGGGCATCTAGGTCCCGCTATTGGTTATTGACCGGAAACGTGTCTCGGTCATGTCTACATTGTTCTCGAACCGTAGGGTCCGCACGCTTAAGGTTTCGATGACAGTTATATTATGAGTTTATGTATTTTAATGTACCGAAGTTTGTTCGGAGTCCCGGATGTTATCACAGACATGACGAGGAGTCTCGAAATGGTCGAGACATAAAGATTGATATATTGGACAACTATATTCGGACACCGGAAAGGTTCCGGAAGTTTTCGGAGAAAACCGGAGTGCCGGGGGGGGGGGGGTTATCGGAACCCCCCGGGAGAGTTAATGGGCCACATGGGCCTAGGTGGGAAGAGAGAGGGGCGGCCAGGGTGGGCCGCGCGCCCCCTCTCCCTCCAGTCCGAATTGGACTATGAGGGGGGCGGCGCCCCCCTTTCCTTTCCCCCCTCTCCTCCTTCCTTCCCCCTCCTAGTAGGAGTAGGAAAGGGGGAATCCTACTCCTACTAGGAGGAGGATTCCTCCTCCCTTGGCGCGCCCCAAGGGGGCCAGCCGGCCTCCCCCTCCCTCCTTTATATACGGGGGTAGGGGGACACCCTAGACACACAAGTTGATCATTGATCGTTCCTTAGCCGTGTGCGGTGCCCCCCTCCACGATATTACACCTCGGTCATATTGTAGCGGTGCTTAGGCGAAGCCCTGTGACAAAAGAACATCAAGATCGTCACCACGCCATCGTGCTGACGGAACTCCCCCTCGGTGCCTCTGCTGGATCGGAGATCGAGGGTGCGTCATCGAGCTGTACGCGTGTCAAGAACTCGGAGGTGCCGGAGTAACGGTGCTTGGATCGGTCGGACCGGGAGGACGTACGACTACTTCCTCTACGTTGCGTCAACGCTTCCGCTTCGGTCTACAAGGGTACGTAGACAATACTCTCCCCTCGTTGCTATATCATCACCATGATCTTGCGTGTGCGTAGGAAATTTTTTGAAATTACTACGTTCCCCAACAGTGGCATCCGAGCCTAGGTTTTATGCGTTGATGTTATATGCACGAGTAGAACACAAGTGAGTTGTGGACGATATAAGTCATACTGCCTACCAGCATGTCATACTTTGGTTCAGCGATATTGTGAGATGAAGCGGCCCGGACCGACATTATGCGTACGCTTACGCGAGACTGGTTTCATCGTTACGAGCACTCGTGCTTAAAGGTGGCTGGCGGGTGTCTGTCTCTCTCACTTTAGTTGAACCGAGTGTGGCTACGCCCGGTCCTTGTGAAGGTTAAAACGGAGTCTATTTGACAAACTATCGTTGTGGTTTTGATGCGTAGGTAAGAACAGTTCTTGCTAAGCCCGTAGCAGCCACGTAAAATTTGCAACAACAAAGTAGAGGACGTCTAACTTGTTTTTGCAGGGCATGTTGTGATGTGATATGGTCAAGACGTGATGCTATATTTTATTGTATGAGATGATCATGTTTTGTAACCGAAGTTATCGGCAACTGGCTGGAGCCATATGGTTGTCGCTTTATTGTATGAAATGCAAACGCCCTGTAATTGATTTACTTTATCACTAAGCGGTAGCGATAGTCGTAGAAGCAATAGATGGCGTAAATGACAACGATGCTACGATGGAGATCAAGGTGTCGCGCCGGTGATGATGGTGGTCATGACGGTGCTTCGAAGATGGAGATCACAAGCACAAGATGATGATGGCCATATCATATCACTTATATTGATTGCATGTGATGTTTATCCTTTTTGCATCTTATCTTGCTTTGATTGACGGTAGCATTTTAAGATGATCTCTCACTAAAATTATCAAGAAGTGTTCTCCCTGAGTATGCACCGTTGCCAAAGTTCGTCGTGCCGAGACACCACGTGATGATCGGGTGTGATAAGCTCTACGTCCATCTACAACGGGTGCAAGCCAGTTTTGCACACGCGGAATACTCAGGTTATACTTGACGAGCCTAGCATATGCAGATATGGCCTCGGAACACGGAGACCGAAAGGTCGAGCGTGAATCATATAGTAGATATGATCAACATAGTGATGTTCACCATTGAAAACTACTCCATCTCACGTGATGATCGGTCATGGTTTAGTTGATTTGGATCACGTAATCACTTAGATGACTAGAGAGATGTCTGTCTAAGTGGGAGTTCTTAAGTAATATGATTAATTGAACTTTAATTTATCATGAACTTAGTCCTAGTAGTATTTTGCAAATTATGTTGTAAGATCAATAGCTTGCGTTGTTGCTTTCATATGTTTATTTTGATATGTTCCTAGAGAAAATTGTGTTGAAAAATGTTAGTAGCAATGATGCGGATTTGATCCGTGATCTGAGGTTTATCCTCATTGCTACACAGAAGAATTATGTCCTTGATGCACCGCTAGGTGACAGACCTATTGCAGGAGCAGATACAGACGTTATGAACGTTTGGCTATCTCAATATGATGACTACTTGATAGTTTAGTGCACCATGCTTAACGGCTTAGAATCGGGACCTCAAAGACGTTTTGAATGTCATGGACCATATAAGATGTTCCAGGAGTTGAAGTTAATATTTCAAGCAAATACCCGAGTTGAGAGATATGAAGTCTCCAACAAAGTTCTATAGCTAAAAGATGGAGGAGAATCGCTCAACTAGTGAGCATGTGCTCAGATTGTCTGGGTACTTCAATCGCTTGAATCAAGTGGGAGTTAATCTTCCAGATAAGATAGTGATTGACAGAATTCTCTAGTCACCATCACTAAGTTACTAGAACTTCGTGATGAACTATAGTATGCAAGGGATGACGAAAACGATTCCCAAGCTCTTCGTGATGTTGAAATCAACGAAGGTAGAAATCAATAAAAGACCATCAAGTGTTGATGATTGACAAGACCACTAGTTTCAAGAGAAGGGCAAAGGGAAAGAAAGGGAACTTCAAGTGGAAAGACAAGCAAGTTGTCACTCCTGCGAAGAAGCCCAAAGCTGGACCATAGCCTGAAACTGAGTGTTTACACTGCAAAGGAAATGGTCACTGGAAGCGGAAATGCACTGAATATTTGGTGGATAAGAAGGATGGCAAAGTGAACAAGGGTATATTTGATATACAGATTATTGATGTGTGCCTTACTAGTGTTTATAGTAGCCCATGAGTATTTGATACTTGTTTGGTTGCTAAGATTAGTAACTCGAAACAGGAGTTACAGAATAAACAGAGACTAGTTGAAGGGAAAGTGACGATGAGTGTTGGAAGTAGTTCCAAGATTGATATGATCATCATCGCACACTCCCTATACTTTCGGGATTAGTGTTAAAACCTAAATAAATGTTATTTAGCGTTTGCGTTGAGCATGAATATGATTTGATCATGTTTATTGCAATATGGTTATTCATTTAAAGTCAGAGAATAATTGTTGTTCTGTTTACATGAATAAAACCTTCAATGGTCATACACCCAATGAAAATAGTTTGTTGGATCTCGATCGTAGTGATACACATATTCGTAATATTGATGCCAAAAGATGCAAAGTTAATAATGATAGTGCAACTTATTTGTGGCACTGCCATTTGGGTCATATCGGTGTAAAGCGCATGAAGAAACTCCATAAAGATGGATTTTCGGAATCACTTGGTTATGAATCATTTGATGCTTGCGAACCGTGCCTTTTGGGCAAGATGACTAAAACTCCGTTCTTCGGAACAATGGAACGAGCAACAAACTTGTTGGAAATAATACATACTGATGTATGCAGACCAATGAGTATTAAAGCTCGTGGCGAGTATCGTTATTTTTTGACCTTCACAGATGATTTAAGCAGATATGGGTATATCTACTTGATGAAACATAAGTCTGAAATAGTTGAAAGGTTCAAAGAATTTCAGAGTGAAGTGGAAAATCATCGTAACAAGAAAATAAAGTTTCTGCGATCTGATCATGGAGGAGAACATTTGAGTTACGAGTTTGGCCTTCATATAAAACAAATGTGGAATAGTTTCATAGTTCACGCCACCTGGAACACTACAACATTATGGTGTGTCCAAACGTCGTAATCGTATTTTATAAGATATGGTGCGATCTATGATGTCTCTTACCGGTTTACCACTATCGTTTTGGGGTTATGCATTAGAGACAGCTGCATTCACTTGAAATAGGGCACCGTCTAAATCCGTTGAGACGACACCATGGTTTAGCAATAAACCTAAAGCTGTCGTTTCTTAAAGTTTGGGGCTACGATGCTTATGTGAAAAAGTTTCATCCTGATAAGCTCAAACCCAAATCGGAGAAGTGCGTCTTCATAGAATACCCAAAGGAAACTGTTGGGTACACCTTCTATCACAGATCCGAAGGCAAGATATTCATTGCTAAAAATGGATCCTTTCTAGAGAAGGAGTTTCTCTCGAAAGAAGTGAGTGGGAGGAAAGTAGAACTTGATGAGGTAACTGTACCTGTTCCCTTGTTGGAAAGTAGTTCATCACAGAAATCAGTTCCTGTGACAAATACACCAATTAGTGAGGAAGCTAATGATATTGATCGTGAAACTTCAGATCAAGTTACTACAGAACCTCGTAGGACTTCCAGAGTGAGATCCGCACCAGAGTGGTGTAGTAATCATATTCTGGAAGTCATGTTACTAGACCATGATGAACCTACGAACTATGAGGAAGCGATGATGAGCCCAGATTCCGCGAAATGGCTCGAGGCCATAAAATCTGAGATATGATCCATGTATGAGAACAAAGTATGGACTTTGATTGACTTGCTCGATGATCAGCAAGCCATGTTAAATAAATGGATCTTCAAGACGAAGACGGACACTGATAGTAGTATTACTATCTACCAAGCTCGACTTGTTGCGAAAGGTTTTCAACAAGTTCAAGGTGTTGAATACGATGAGATTTTCTCACTCGTATCGATACTTAACTCTGTATGAATCATGTTAGCAATTGCCACATTTTATGAAATCTGGCAAATGGATGTCAAAATTGTATTCCTTAATGGATATATTAAAGAAGAGTTGTATATGATGCAACCAGAAGGTTTTGTCAATCCTAAAGGTGCTAACAAAATATGCAAGCTCCAGCGATCCATCTATGGACTGGTGCAAGCATCTCGGAGTTGGAATATACGCTTGATAAGTTGATCAAAGCATATAGTCTTATATGGACTTACGATGAAGCCTGTATTTACAATAAAGTGAGTGGGAGCACTACAGCCTTTTTGATTAGTATATGTGAGTGACATATTGTTGATCAGAAATGATGTAGAATTTTTCTGCAAAGCATAAAGGAGTGTTTTAAAGGAGTTCTTTAAAAAGAAAAGACCTCAGTAAAAGCTACATACATATTGAGCATCAAGATCTATTGAGATAGATCAAGACGCTTGATAAGATTTTCAATGAGTACATACCTTGGCAAGATTTTGAAATAGTTCAAAATGGAACAGTCAAAGAAGGAGTTCTTGCATGTGTTGCAAAGGTATGAAATTGAGTAGGACTCAAATCCCGATCACAGCAGAAAATAGAAAGAGAATGAAAAGTCATTCCCTATGCCTCAGTCATAGGTTCTATAAAGTATGCTATGCTATGTACCAGACCTATTGTATACCTTGCTCTGAATCTGGCAAGGGAGTACGATAGTGATCTAGGAGTAGATCACTGGACATTGGTCAAGAATATCCTTAGTAAGGACTAAGGAGATGTTTCTCGATTATGGAGGTGATAAAAGAGTTTGTTGTAAAAGTTACATCAGTGCAAACTTTTACACCGGTCCAGAAGACTCTAAGTCTCAATCTGGATACATATTGAAACTGGGAGCAATTAGCTAGAGTAGCTCCGTGCAGAGCATTGTGGACATAAAATATTTGCAAAATACATACGGCTCTGAATGTGACAGACCCGTTGACTAAGCTTCTCTCACGAGCAAAACATGATCACACCTTAAACCCTTTGGATGTTGGTCACATGATGATGTGAACTATGGGTGTTAATCATATACAGATATGAATATTGGTGTTACATCACATGACGATGTGAACTAGATTATTGACTCTAGTGCAAGTGGGAGACTCAAGGAAATATGCCCTAGAGGCAATAATAAAGTTATTATTTATTTCCTTATATCATGGTAAATGTTTATTATTCATGCTAGAATTGTATTAACCGGAAACATAATACATGTGTGAATACATAGACAAACATAGTGTCACTAGTATGCCTCTACTTGACTAGCTCGTTAATCAAAGATGGCATGAGTTGTCATTTGATTAAACGGGATCACATCATTAGAAGAATGATGTGATTGACTTGACCCATTCCGTTAGCCTAGCACTTGATCGTTTAGTATATTGCTATTGCTTTCTTCATGACTTATACAATGTTCCTACAACTATGAGATTATGCAACTCCCGTTTACCGGAGGAACACTTTGTGTGCTACCAAACGTCACAACGTAACTGGGTGATTATAAAGGTGCTCTACAGGTGTCTCCGAAGGTACATGTTGGGTTGGCGTATTTCAAGATTAGGCTTTGTCACTCCGATTGTCGGAGAGGTATCTCTGGGCCCTCTCGGTAATACTCATCACCTAAGCCTTGCAAGCATATAACTAATGAGTTAGTTATGAGATGACGTATTACAGAACGAGTAAAGAGACTTGCCAGTAACGAGATTGAACTAGGTATTGGATACCGACGATCAAATCTCGGGCAAGTAACATACCGATGACAAAGGGAACAAAGTATGTTGTTATGCGGTTTGACCGATAAAGATCTTCGTAGAATATGTAGGAACCAATATGGGCATCCAGGTCCCGCTATTGGTTATTGACCGGAAACGTGTCTCGGTCATGTCTACATTGTTCTCGAACCGTAGGGTCCGCACGCTTAAGGTTTTGATAACAGTTATATTATGAGTTTATGTATTTTGATGTACCGAAGTTTGTTCGGAGTCCCGGATGTGATCACGGACATGACGAGGAGTCTCAAAATGGTCGATCCATAAAGATTGATATATTGGACGACTATATTCGGACACCGGAAAGGTTCCGGAAGTTTTCGGAGAAAACCGGAGTGCCGGGGGGTTACCGAAACCCCCCGGGAGAGTTAATGGGCCACATGGGCCTAGGTGGGAAGAGAGAGGGGCGGCCAGGGTGGGCCGCGCGCCCCCTCTCCCTCCAGTCCGAATTGGACTAGGAGGGGGGGGCGGCGCCCCCCTTTCCTTTCCCCCCTCTCCTCCTTCCTTCCCCCTCCTAGTAGGAGTAGGAAAGGGGGAATCCTACTCCTACTAGGAGGAGGATTCCTCCTCCCTTGGCGCGCCCCAAGGGGGCCAGCCGGCCTCCCCCTCCCTCCTTTATATACGGGGGTAGGTGGGCATCCTAGACACACAAGTTGATCATTGATCGTTCCTTAGCCGTGTGCGGTGCCCCCCTCCACGATATTACACCTCGGTCATATTGTAGCGGTGCTTAGGCGAAGCCCTGCGACAGGAGAACATCAAGATCGTCACCATGCCGTCATGCTGACGGAACTCCCCCTCGGCGCCTCTGCTGGATCGGAGATCGAGGGTGCGTCATCGAGCTGTACGCGTGTCAAGAACTCGGAGGTGCTGGAGTAACGGTGCTTGGATCGGTCAGACCGGGAGGACGTATGACTACTTCCTCTACGTTGCGTCAACGCTTCCGCTTCGGTCTACAAGGGTACGTAGACAATACTCTCCCCTCGTTGCTATATCATCACCATGATCTTGCGTGTGCGTAGGAAATTTTTTGAAATTACTACGTTCCCCAACATTATGCCTCTCTCTTTATATCGTAGACTTGACTTTAATAAGTTGACACCTACTGAACTATCTTTGCAAATGGCTGATAAATCAACTGCTATACCTATCGGTATTTGTGAGGATGTGCCTGTTGTGGTTGCGAACGTTACTATTTTAACGGACTTTGTTATTCTTGATATTCCCAAGGACGATAGTATGTCTATTATTCTTGGAAGACCTTTCCTTAATACTGCAGGGGCTGTTATTGATTGCAACAAAGGCAATGTCACTTTTCATGTTAATGGCAATGAGCACACGGTACACTTTCTGAGAAAACAACCTCAAGTTTATAGTATCAACTCTATTGGAAAAATTCCATGATTATATTTGGAGGTTTTGAATTTCCTCTCCCTGCTGTCAAGAAAAAGTATGATATTCTTATTGTTGGGGATTTTCATATCCCCGTTGAGGTAACTTAGTGTCATTCAAAATTTCTCTGGTTCCGTGATTATTCGGAATGAGTTTGTTAACAAGACTTGATCAACCTTGTTAGTGGGTTCATTTTGATGATCACGAGACGGATGAAACTAGACGCACAACTTTCTGTACCCCTTTTTATATTTTCTGTTATTTAGTAGAAATAAAGTAAAATAGTATTTTTCTATCTGTCTCCTGACTTATCCGTGCAATATAAAAATATCCCAAAAATAAAAGTCCTCAGAATGCCATGCCAATTTAATATGATTTTTTTGGGAATATTTGAGAATTTACTGTGCAAAAGTTACCACGGGGGGAGTTGCCACCTGGCCACGAGGGTGGAGGGCGCGCCCTACCCTCCTGGGCGCGCCCCCTGCCTCGTGGGCCCACGGTGGCCCTCCTCCACTTATCCCTGCACCCATCTTCTTCCTCTGTCTCACACAAACACGAAAAACCAACTCAAGCACGAGTTCCAGCCCTCATTGCTAAGATTTTTGATCTTCTTGCTCAAAGCATCTCTCGCAAAACTGCTTGGGGAGATTGTTCCTTGGTATGTGACTCCTCCATTGGTCCAATTAGTTTTTGCTATAGTGCTTTATTCATTGCAAATTTGTGCTGCATAGGTGACCATGTTCTTGAGCTTGCATGTCAAATTTATATGGTTCCAAGTAGTTCCATTGCTTTATTTAGGCTCTAGGCACTTGTGGGAATTGTTACTATCACTTTTATTGAAGTTGGTTCACTTTTATTTGAAGTTACTAAAAATTTCAGGAATTTTTCAGAGGAAACAATATGTTCAGGAGGATGTTCCAAGGTGGTTCTTCAAGGAAGCAAGGTCCCAGACTTGCAATACGTGATGCTGACGAGGAACCACCAAGAGACGCTCCTGTGAGGCCCTTTGAATAGCCTTCGAAAATTTTTATGAATCAAGTGGGAATCAAAGAAGAATTTAGTGCATATTTGAGTAATGCCGGTCTTGAGAACTTTGAAGCTGACAAATGCCCCCAGTATCATAATCTCACAAGTTCATTTGTGAGGAGGTTTCAGTTTTCATCTTCGCGTAATTCTCCTTCAGTCATGTTTGACCTTTATGACAAATCTTATACCATGGACTTAGAGGATTTCACTTCTGCTTGCAAACTTCCATCTTGGGGTAATGTCAGGGATCCCCTTAAATCTGAATATAGAGACTTTCTTGCTTTCTGTGGGGGAATCTAGAGATATAACACAAGCCACAATAGGGAGCGTTCACTTTCCTGCTATACATTATTTTGTTCTCTTCATAGGTAGATGCATAAATGCTAAGGATGAAGCATGTCACATGTGTGTCCCTGATCTCAGCATTCTCAGGAGTGCTGTGTTAGGAGACCAATCTTATCATATGGGAGCCATTGTGGCCCGTAGGTTGCATCAGAATAGACATAATGGAGACTTCTTTGGAGGAATTTATGCAACCCGCTTAGCTAATTTTCTTGAGATAGATATTCTTGAGGGTGATATGGAGTTACCCCCTTCTTATTTAGATTTTGATTCTATGGTTTCCCACCAGTTTGTTGATAGGACTGAACCACCTCCCCAGTATCAACTAATCTTTAATAAACGTCATGTAGTCCATATTGCTCTTCCTGCTCCTGCCTTCTTTGATTTTCAGACAAAAGGAAGATATATTATTACCAGAGAGGAGGCAGATGAGTACGAGAGGAGAGCGGAGGCTGCTCGACGCCATGCTACAGCTCAGGCGGCGATAGCCGCTGCATCACAGTATGACCCCAGCTTCACCTACGGGTATCCGCCAGGCTGTCCGTGGCAATAGAACAACTTAGGCCAAAAGCCTAAGCTTGGGGGAGTACGTATTTCCCACCGACATTACATTTATGTTCACACACACTCATTGCTAGATGTCGGTGCTCATACTCTTTCATTGTAATATCCATGCTAGTTTATTTTCTTTTTCCTGCTTTCTTCTTGTGTGTTTGATAAACATTAAGAAAAAACCAAACAAAATTAGTAGTAGTTTATTTCTTTGCTGTAGCAATTAAAAAGAAAACCCAAAAATATTTCCCGTTCTTCTTTTGCTTGTTGGGAGCTTTCCCGTGTAAATAGTTTTTATTTCTTTTCCTTTCTTTGGGGGTCGAGAAGACCATATTGAAAATGCTTAGTGGCTCTCATATGCATGATTGTTTATTTAACTTAGAGCTCATATTACTTGTCTTCTCTCTTGAGTTGAATGCTTGCAGATTCCAGCTTAGTCCAATGCACGTGCACTCTTATTATTATACACATCGTTCGGTCGTGCAAGTGAAAGGCAATAATGATGATATATGATGGACTTATTGGGATGAGAAAAGCTGGTATGAACTTGACCTCTCTTGTTTTTGTAAATATGATGATTCATCATTCCTAATTCAGCTATTATGAAGTAAACATATTTGCAATGACATTTAGAGATTATAGTTGCTTGTGCCATGCTTGATTAGCTATGAGTTATAATGGTTTACCTTGCATGCCAACATGCTATTAGAATAATTATGATGTGGTATGATGGGATGGTATCCTCCTTTAAATGAATTGAGTGACTCGACTTGGCACATGTTCACGCATGTAGTTGAATCAAATCAACATAGCCTTCATGATATTTATGTTCATGGTGGATTATATCCTACTCATGCTTGTATTCGGTGTAAATTAATTTTAATGCATGTTTACGACTGTTGTCGCTCTCTCAGTTGGTCGCTTCCCAGTCTTTTGCTAGCCTTCACCTGTACTAAGCGGGAATACGCTTGTGCATCCAAACTCCTTAAACCCCAAAGTTGTTCCATATGAGTCCACTATACCTTCCTATATGCGGTATTTACCTGCCGTTCCAAGTAAATTTGTATGTGCCAAACTCTAAACCTTCAAATAAACATTCTGTTTTGCATGCTCGATTATCTCATATGTCAACTAGAACTGCCCTTATCTTCCGTGTTAGGCGGGTTATTCTCAAGAGGAGTGGACTCCGTTCCTCATTCACGAGAAAATGGCTGGTCTCCGTGATGCCCAGTCCCATGCTTTATGCAAACTAAATCAAAATAACTGCAAACAAAACTCCCCTGGGACCCGTTGAATGTTGGAGGCACTCGTTGTTTCGAGCAAGACATGGATTGATGCTTGTGGAGGAGGGGGAGTATAAACTTTACCATTCTGTTTGGGAACCGCCTATAATCTGTTTAGCATGGAAGATATCGTCATCTTTTAGTTGTTATGTTGACAAAGATAGTATGCCGCTCAAAATATAATTTATCTCTATTTCAAAACCGAGCTCTGGCACCTCTACAAATCCCTGCTTCCCTCTGCGAAGGGCCTATCTATTTACTTTTATGTTGAGTCATCACCCTTCTTATTAAAAAGCACCCGCTGGAGAGCACACTGTCGTTTGCATTCATTATAATTGGTTTATATTGGGTATGACTTGACTGGATCTCTTTTACCATGAATTACAATGTTTAGTCAGTCCTTGATCTTTAAAGGTGCTCTGCATTTATGTTTTGCAGTCTCAGAAAGGGCTAGCGAGATACCATTTTGTTATATCATGTTATGATTATTTTGAGAAAGTGTTGTCATCCGAGTTTTATTATTATGGCTCGCTAGCTGATTATGCTATTGATATGAGTAATTGTGAGACCTACGTGTTATTGTGAGTATGGTTAGTTCATAATAATTGCTGAAACTTGAATGCTGGCTTTTCATGTTTACAACAACAAGAGCAAACAGAGTTTGTAAAAGTTTTTATTTTTCTCTTTCAGTTTGTCAACTGAATTGCTTGAGGACAAGCAAGGGCTTAAGCTTGGGGGAGTTGATACGTCTCCGTCGTATCTACTTTTCCAAACACTTTTGCCCTTGTTTTGGACTCTAACTTGTATGATTTGAATGGAACTAACCCGGACTGACGCTGTTTTCAGCAGAATTGCCATGGTGTTGTTTTATGTGCAGAAAATAAAAGTTCTCGGAATGACCTAAAACTCCATGGAACACCTTAGAAAAAACAATAAAAAATCCTCGCCAAAGAGGAAGACCAGGGGGGCCACACCCTGTCCACGAGGGTGGGGGCCCCTCCCCCCTGGGCGCGCCCCCCTACCTCGTGGGCCCCCTGGTGGCCCTCCGACGCCAACTCCAACTCCATATATTGGCTTTCGGGGAGAAAAAATCAGAGAGAAGAAATCATTGCGTTTTACGATACGGAGCTGCCGCCAAGCCCTAATCTCTCTCGGGAGGGCTGATCTGGAGTCCGTTTGGGGCTCCGGAGAGGGGGATTCGTCGCCGTCGTCATCATCAACCATCCTCCATCACCAATTTCATGATGCTCACCGCCGTGCGTGAGTAATTCCATCGTAGGCTTGCTGGACGGTGATGGGTTGGATGAGATTTATCATGTAATCGAGTTAGTTTTGTTAGGGTTTGATCCCTAGTATCCATTATGTTCTAAGATTGATGTTGCTATGACTTTGCTATGCTTAACGCTTGTCACTAGGGCCCGAGTGCCATGATTTCAGATCTGAACCTATTATGTTTTCATGAATATATGTGTGTTCTTGATCCTATCTTGCAAGTCTATAGTCACCTCCTATGTGTTATGATCCGGCAACCCCGAAGTGACAATAATCGGGACCACTCCCAGTGATGACTATAGTTTGAGGAGTTCATGTATTCACTATGTGCTAATGCTTTGTTCAGGTTCTCTATTAAAAGGAGGCCTCAATATCCCTTAGTTTCCAATAGGACCCCGCTGCCACGGGAGGGTAGGACAAAAGATGTCATGCAAGTTCTTTTCCATAAGCACGCATGACTATATACGGAATACATGCATACATTACATTGATGAGCTGGAGCTAGTTCTGTGTCACCCTATGTTGTGACTGTTACATGACGAACCGCATCCGGCATAATTATCCATCGCTAATCCAGTGCCTAGAGTTTTCCATATACTGGTTCTCGCTTATTTACTTTTCCGTTGCTACTGTTACAATCACTACAAAATACCAAAAACATTACTTTTGTTGTCTTTACTTTTGTTACCGTTACCACCACTATCATATTACTTTGCTACTAAACACTCTGCTGCAGATACTAAGTTTCCAGGTGTGGTTGAATTGACAACTCAGCTGCTAATACTTGAGAATATTCTTTGGCTCCCCTTGTGTCGAATCAATAAATTTGGGTTGAATACTCTACCCTCGAAAACTGTTGCGATCCCCTATACTTGTGGGTTATCATTGACGGCCTTCATTCATGAGGAAAAATGGAAATTTGAATATGGGAGGAAAGTGAAGAAAGCTCAGTACAAGAAAGAGTGCTTTTTGAAGAACAATGTTCTGAAGCTATCACCTAATGAACTTGTAGCTCTGCAAACAGAAATCAAGGGACTCAGTGATGAATTTGACCGATACTATGCCGATTGGCTGGGAGCCAAAGTCAGATTTGTCAAGCTGACCAAGAAATTTACTCCAAATGTTACAGCCTCATCGCAACATGACATTCCTTAGGCTGAAGCATCTACACAGCCTACTGAAGAACATGCAAGCACAACTGATGACAGTCCAGCTGTTGAAGGAAATGATAGCACCAGGGCTGCTGAAGATATTCCAGCCGCTGAAGAAACTGCCAGGGCAACCTCTAGTGTTGCGCCTGAAGAACAAACCAGGCCAGTTGAAGCATCTGCTACTACGCCCGAAGAAACTGAACATGCTAGGGCAACTACATCAGTTGCGCCTGAAGAAATTGCACCTATTTCCTTTGCTCCTCCTGCACAGATGACAAGCATCAACCTTCCTTCTGCATCAGAAGCGAAGAAAACCAAGGCTGCGGAGCGAGCAACTATGAAGAAAAGAAAATCATCTGCATCTTCAGGGTCTTCAGCTCCGAAGAAAGTGAATACTTTGACAAGCTCTTATGAAAATCCCATAGATGTTTTTACTATATCAAGCATGCCATCAAAGGAGATTGTTCCCTTTGGTGAGGAATATGTGATTCCAAGTGAATCGGATGAAGAAGATCCTTCTGCTGCTTCGTCAGAGCAGTTGGATGAAGAAATTGAAGTGGACAATATCACTTCAACTCCTCTAGTATCATCGCCTATGCCTCAGTTTACGGCTGAAGAGGCAGGCGTTGAGGAAATTGATGAAGAAGATGAGGACGTGGACATTGGGTCAACAACGCCAATTCTGAATGATGACTATTGGGAAAGTCATCACCCCAATTCTCCACTGACCACACCATTACACCAACTACCTCAGTCCCCAGTCCAAACCGAAGAAATTCATACGGGCTCTGAAGAACGTCAAGCTTCTCTTCATACTATTCATGAAGAAGTTCCAGCCACTAGAGCCGATGCAAATGTTGCTGAAGAAATGGAGGCCAAGGCTGCTGCTGATGACATTGCTCCTGAAATTCCTTAGCCTGTGGCTCCAGAGACTGTGATTTAAGAGGCTGTGAAGACTTCAACTGCTAATCTTCAGCATAAGCCACAGAATCCTCACACCAAGAAGAAGAAGTTCAAGGCTGAAGACTTCTTCAATGAGCACATTTTCTTCACTGACTAAAATTCATATGACGCTGCTCGACTTCGTCGCAAGCGCTTTTGGACTGCTAGCCAGATGAACTTCTATTCCTCGCTGATGTTTGATAAGGACAAAATCTTTGACCATGAGCAAATTCCTCATGTGGACATGGACTCTCTACCGTGCTTCACCCCAGTCCTCAATGTTCTTCATGAAGCTGGGCTGCTCAACTTCTGAACCGACATCTGCGACTGGAATGAAGAACTCATTCTTCATTTCTATGCCACGTTGCACATCACTGGCAATGCTGAAGATGTGACTTCATGGGTATTGGACTGGATGACAGAAAATACTCACTACAAAGCACCAGCCTCTGAATTGCTTCATGTCGTCCCAGTCAGTCCTCCCGCTGAAGGTGCAAGGCTCATCAATGCTGAACCTGAACTATCAGATCATCTAATGCAAGTGCTGATGAAGCCTTTGGAGCCAGGCCAAGCTCCACGGACCAAATTCCTTGTTAAGGAATTGCAAAATGTGCCAAGGACAGTGTACCAGAGATTGACCAAAACCCTCAGTCCAATCAAGGGCCATAACTTTGATGAAGAAGAGGTTGTTGGCATCATGAAGAATCTGCTTTCCAACATCATACATGGTATTCCTATCAACTACCATGATTTCTTCATGGGGACTTTGGCCAATGTAGCTCTGTCACCGTTTGAATTGAAGCCTTACGCTCCCTGGATCATGAGATTCAACAGATCAAGGTCTTCAATCAACTACAAGGCTGATTTTCAAAATCATCTCAGCTATTTGCCCCCAATTGAAGTCCTCAAAAGGACTATTTCCTCAGCTGATGAGAAGGGCAAAGTCGCTGTTATTGATGAAGGCACTCGTCCATTGGATGGACAGTTTCGCAAAGCTGCATCTTATTCCACCAATGATGACTCTGACACACATGTTTTTGCCGCAAATGCTTCAAAGCAATATCCTCAAGCCACTACTCCGCGTGTGATGACTAATCGTGAACTTCTCCTCAGTCTTCATCAGAAGGTCGATCGCAATCATAAGTGGGTCAAGCGTCAGTTTGGTTCAATTCTTCAGAACATGACAATCACGCAAAACACTGTGAAGAAGAACCATTACTACTTGCATGAAGTTTTTGATCGCACCTAGGCTGTATTGTCTCGCCTCTATGGTGATGAAGATCTCAAGCAGATGGGATTCAAGCAGGACTTTGACTGGTCTCAGTCGCCTTCGAAGAAATTCAAGAAGGTCAAAGTTCCTCACTTGGTTGCCAGTTCATATTCTTCATCACGCGAGACGGATGAAGCTGAAGACTTGAACGACACCGCGGCAGGCCCTACTCTAACGAACGACCCCAACAACACTGGGGCTCCTCCATCGACATCGTGATGATATTCTTCAGGGGCGTTAATCCTCATTTTTCGTCCATTTTGGTCATTTGATGACAAAGGGGGAGAAATTTGAGTTAGTCTTCAAGCGGGTCTCTATATATGGGCTTTTTTTATTAAGTTACAACTCTCGTTCTTCTGAAGTATTTGTTGGATCGAGTTGTAAACTTAAGTCCTATGGTGGTCTGATACTTTTGCTCTATTTTTCTGCATGCTATTTCCTCAAATATGTTAATGCACGCATGTTGAATTACATCAGTCACAATATTTCATCATGCATTTCAAATTCTTCCTATTATATGTTAAATGCCTGTATGAATTACAAGATATAGGGGGAGATCTCCATGATTCTACTCTACAATGTGCATTTTCTATTCAAAGCAAATTCCTCACATATGCACATCTTCAGGGGGAGTTCTTCTATATCTTGGAATCAAATTCCTCAATATCTATATTTACATTTCATATGTTTATCTCCGTTGAAACTTAACCTATATTGTCATCAATCACCAAAAAGGGGGAGATTGTAAGTGCATCTAGTGCCCCTTAGTGATTTTGGTGTATTGAATACTTATAGGTTAACGGACTAATGTGTTTGTGAGTGTACACAGGTCTATATTGTCATCAATCACCAAAAAGGGGGAGATTGTAAGTGCATCTAGTGCCCCTTAGTGATTTTGGTGTATTGAATACTTATAGGTTAACGGACTAATGTGTTTGTGAGTGTACACAGGTTTATAAGTCTATGAGGAGTTTGATATTTACAGAGAAAGTCGACGCCTAAAAATGAATGTCTTCAAGTGAAGACTTTGACTTTCTGAAGACTTTGAAAGTAAAGAAATTGGTGTGACTGTGAAGACTTGATATTCATGCGAGGAATATGAAGCGTGAAGACTTTTGTTTTCGTAGTTTCATTTTTCTCTTTCTTGAGTCATAGGAAACACCGTACTAGGGTCGAGGTAAAACTAAGGAAAAGTTTCCAAGTGATGCTCATCTCAAAATCTTACACCTACCAATCCTTTCGAGTGAAGCCATTGGAAATCTCATACAGTTCAGTCAATTTCTTCAGTGACAGAGATGAAGATCTTCTGGTCTCTGAGGAATTTGTTCTGACTGAGGAGTTAGGAATTCGCCAGTGCAGATTGCCTACAAGTGAGGAACATGATAGCCTTGAGGAATTTGATACTCAGATATCCGACCGTTGTTGTGCTATGCACCAACTGTCCCAAAATATCTTCCCACCTAACGGTCATATCATTGAAGGGCATTTATGTCTTATCATGTCGGGCTATAAATAGCCGCCCCCTACAACCACTAGTTGGTTGGCTGCTCCGAGAGAAACTGACACTTGTCATTGAGAGCATCCCATCCTCCGAGGACTTTGAGCGAAAATCATCAAGTGAGGAAAACACAAGCCCAAACACCTACAAACCCAAAGTGACTGAGCATCACTGAAGAGATTGTTTCTGTGTGGAACCGACGTTTGTTACCTTTGAGGAATGTGCATCCTCCAGACGGTTAGGCGTCATGGTCTAGAGCATCCAAGAGAAAATTGTGGATCGCCGAGTGACCGAGTCTGTGAAGGTTTGAAAGTCACCTGAAGACTTACCACGAGTGATTGGACGAGGTCTGTGTGACCTTAAATCAAGGAGAATACGGTGAGGACTGAGTGTCCGGGACTGTGTGTCGTCAGGTTTAAATACGTAGCCGCTCCAACCAGACGTATGACTGTCACAACAGTTAAAACTGGTCTACCAAATCACTGTCTTCATCAAGCTACTGGTTCTATTTCCTCATTCATATACTGTTGTACTTGATCGTACTATTTGAAGACTTTGACTGAAGATTTTCTCAATTTTCCTCAGTCCTAATTCTTCATTCACTCTGTCTTCAGCCTGCTTATCATGTGTTTACGCTACTTGTACGCTGTGCTTGTTTTCATTTCATCATGATGACTGCGCTACTGCTCTGTTATGCTTGCATCTGAGTATTTATTCCGTTGCTAAGTAGTTCGTTACTTAGGAATTTCCTCACACTGAAATTCCCCAGTGACGAATTTGTAAATTTGCCTATTCACCCTCCCCCCCTCCTGTTGATATAACACACTTTCAAGTTTAGGAGCGGATGCAAATGGTCTGCATAGGCGGCATCTGAAAAATGGTGATCGTGTGCTGGGTTTTTGATACGTGGATGGCAGGGATGGTTTCCTGCTCCGACGTCTTAGTCATGTGGGGGTGCCAGATCTGGAGTTTGATAGCGTGTCCGGGGTGTTGTCCCTGTCTGATTCATTCAACAATAATGGTTTCACCTTTGGTGAGTCACCTTTAAGTTTCGTAAAGCAGTATATCAGCGATGGAGCGTGTCGAGCTTGGATATGGTGATCCGTCAGTTTTTTTCTTCGGTGGCTTCTGTGATGGTGCCAGAGGCAGCTGACGGACATTGGAATCAGAAGGTTTCTTTGGTCTTCTTTGTAATTTTACTTCTTGGCCGTTGTTTTTTTGGCAAAGCATAGTGTTCTACTATTTATTCAATTTTGCCAGGTCGATATGTAACGTGGTTTGTATTATGATTCTTATGATATAAATGAGACACGTATTACCATAAAAAGACATTTGCGCAAAAAAACGTATCCTAAAAAAAAGACATAGGGAGCGCATATCAAAATGAAACAGACCTCGCTTGGTTACCCAACGGCGAAGGCACATTCACTCGCTCTCAGCTTTCACCATTTCTACCCCGAACCCGCAGACAGAACAGAAAGAAACAGAGCAATCTGACCCCAGCAGGCACAGCCATCCATCGTGTTCCCGCGTTGCGTGATCCGTGTACCAACGTCAAAAACAAGTAATGCACGTCCCAGCAGGTACAGCAAAAAATATGTTTGCACAGCACAACAACATCAAACCATGTCAACGTCCACAGACATCCCATTCGATGAACCCTTCGTATCTCCGACATCTCCGCCCTGAAGTTTCTCGGAGGCGATGTCAGCCTTAACCTTGCGCTCCACCTTCCGCGACCCGTCGATGGTGCCCGCGTCGACCGCCTCCAGGTACAGTGCCCTGGCCAGGCTCATGAACCGTCTCCTGAAGCTCGGTATCCGGGACATATTGGCCACGATCCCTTGCAACCTGTTGATTGATGAATATGTTGCTGATTCTGTAGCTGTTTCAAATTTATATTTGGGAGTTGACTGTGGCAAAGTACGAAGAGTGTGTACAGAAAGACACCTTCTGATGATCGCCTGTAGCTGAGCTCTCTTCACGCCGTCGCTTGACGGGAAACCGCAGTCGTCCCAATCCGACGGTTTTTCGTTCGCGTTCGTCATGATGAGCTTCTGCAAGCACAGCTCCTCGTCTTCGGTGAGCTCCAGTTTCTTCATCTGTTCTTTCAGAACCAGCAGCGGTCCGAGCATCCAGTCGAACACCTTGTCCTTTGGCCAATTGAAGTTGGTCACCTCAACGTCATCAGCTGCAACCAACAAGGAAATGGTAACCATGAACCATGAAGTCTTGAATTGCTTAATGTTATGCTAAGGCTGCCAGGGGATCATGCATACATATGAGCAAACCGTGCGTGTCGTGTTTCGCGGATCGTATCAGACAGTGAAGGATGCACCAGGCAGGTAGTTTTATGCTCAGCTTCTTTCCCTTTCCTTTGGTTACAAATTCCTCTATGTCTTCAGAACTGATCAGTCCCTCGCTCAGTAGTATCCTTCCATTTATCTCGCAAGATCGGAAGAGCCAATCCCATATCTGTAGAAGTTATGTCAGAAGGAGAATGATTAATTTATCAGTTAGAATAAAGATATAGATCATCCAAGAGAAAGAAATATTCATATACTTGAATGGGTCTTAGTCGTTGGATAGTTTCCATGAATGTCTTTGACCGGTGTAGAACCCTCCTATGCTTACGCTGGCCTTGATGTTGCTTCTCTGCATATGCAGCTGTAATATTGTGCTCATCTTTGTCACGGCCGGTCTCATACTTCGCAGAACCCGCTTTCCGATACTTGGGCCTGTCTATTGGAAGTAGTTTACTGACAAGTAGAATGAATTGCTATGCATGGAAAAGGAAGGCCATGCAAATAAGTAACAAAATTTGAACCTTCTCTCAAGAACCTTCCAAATCGTAGTAAAAATAACTGCTAAATCACACCTTGGCAAGCAAGAACCTTCTCTCAAGTAAAGAAGATCATTCGTGTATTCATCATACAATGCTACCGCAGAGATCATGTACGATAGCCCCATCCGAAACGAAGCCTCCTGCAGGCGATTACAGACATATACAAGTAGTGGTTCAGGTACTTGTACGGAATATATAAAAACTTGGAATTCACCCTTATTTTCTCCGAGTAGAAACGACAAATGACCTGATAAGCAATCAATCCAGCATGCAGGCCAAAGAAGAAGCTGCTAAGGAATGATGCAATCACTCCTGCAACGACAGCAAGCGGCCACAATATAATGGCCAAACCAGCGAAGGGGACACAGACAGTCTCTAGAAAAGGCCCTTCCCTCCCAACTAGATCCTCGCAGAGTCTTTGCCATCCTTTCAACAACATGCAGGGGCTTTTCCACAATGCCACCCCAGTAATCATCAATACATCCAGAGGAACGGCAACCAGCGCAACGAGGAAGCTCCGCGGTAGATAAGACAACCTTCAATCGTAGAAACAAGCATAATGTATTAGTACTAGAGGTTGTTTCAAGGTGAGTGCATAATTAGGATCTGATTCTCCATTTTGACGACATGAATATGTAACATGTTATATACTTGATGTCAATAGGTGCTTCGTCATCCCCCATTTTCTCGGAAAGCTCGTCCATGAAGGAGAAGTATGAGTGGAAGCAGAAGTCGGTCACATCACGCACCACCATACAAGCTCCCCTTATTGTGCTAGCAGTACCATCCTGTGACATAGCATTACTCCGTTAATTGGACGCATTATTTTGATTTGTAGTACCCCCTCAGACTCCAAAAAGAAGGCACGCACACTTTTCAAAATTCAAATTTGGCCCTGAATTTAACCAATAAAATGTGGGTTTGTGCTACAAAAATTATACCATCAAATTTGTGTCCACTGGTATAACGTTGATGGCCAAAATTAAATCTCGAAAAATGTGTGTGTCCTCTTTTTGGGGTCGGGGGAGTACATCCAGAAAACTTAACCAAATACGCATTCCAAGTTTCAGCAGCATATACGTACCAAAAAGCAATGAGAGAGCTTGTCTGCGACGCCCTCGCCAACAGCCTCAAAAGTCGCCATGAGGGGAGTGAAAACTCCATAACCGATACCAACCAGAACGCTCCCTACAATGCCAAGCACCGGCAATAGGAGCAACGGCAGTGGGAGGAATACCACGGCAAGGATCTTCAGAACCGGCCCAATTCGCTTCGTGCTGCAAACCAGGGTTTGCAGAATAGTTTGATCACATGCGACCAACACAATATTTCAGTCAAACTTATCCAGAAAATTTAAACTCGCTTAGGAATTTAAATTTGATTAGGCGTGCAGTCATTAATGAAATAAAATAAACCGCATCATCTTCAGTTTATTTCCACCACCGTACACACGGTTCATCATGTTGCAGGGAGGTGACGAATCAACGAATCAGGCATGGTAAAAAATGTGGGGGAAGTAAGTCGGCATACGCTAGCACGCAGCAGTAGGTCCAGACGAAATGCGCAGGCCACAGGCCGACGATGACGGCTGAATCGCCAAGGAAAACGATGGCCGCGACGACTGGGCCGATCAGAAGAGCTGCAAAAGGCATCGTCAGGCTGGGCATCGTGAGCACAAATATTCCATTGCTTTGGGCAGAAGACGGCAGCGATGGCGCTAGCCTCGGACATTGCAGGACAGGGAGAGGCGGGGATGGTGTTGGTTAGTTACCTTTGGCGGAGCCGAGCAGCAGCAGGAGGACGAAGAAGGGCAAGAATGACACGAAGCTCCAGAGCTTGGCGAGGAAGCCCACCGGGACGTTCATGGATCAGCGGCAGCGGCAGCGGCGGCCAACTAGTTGCTTCCTCTTGCCCTGGGCCTGACGAGAACGAAACAGAGAGCTTGAAACCCAGAGAAAGGGAATGAGAAGGAAAAGGAAGACGCCGTAGGTCCCTGTCGGCAGGTGAGAGTCCCGAGCGGTGTGTTGTGTAGCCGCCGTGGCGCGACACGTGCTGCTCTGCATGGGGCGCTCCCCAGCGCACGCACAATTTTCTATAGCAACAAGGTCGAAAGGCCATGGCGAGCACACCTGTCTCGCCCCCCTGCAGCAGACCTCAAGGGTTTCAACGCACAACGGAAAATTCCTATGACCTGCGCCAATTTGGAGCCATACGCATCAACAAGATTGTCTTCCTGTCTCTTTTTGGTCCATGTTGTGAAGATAGAAATGAAGATAGGTCAAAGCCAAACAATGCTAGTGCTTACAGCGGCAGGAATTATAGGGTTTCAGAACTGCAGGAATTTGAAAAATAGACATTACACGTTCAATTCAAGCGCCTTTGCGTTGGTTAAGTTGGCCAGAACAAAACGTCAGGAAACGGGGACAACAACATAATGGCACCCCATCAATTATTTCCCCACAAAAAAAAAACAGGTATAGCATGTGACGGGAGAAGAGCCTGTAGTAAAGCTTAAGCTACCGTGCATTTTAGTCTAAAAATGCCAACAACAAATTCTGGGGTTTCACTCGTTCGACAAGCGCTTGCGGCCCAGATGGTGGCTGGAAACCGGCACACAGGTCAAGCAGCGCTCCATGTTCAGATGGCCTCGGCTTCGTCGCCGCCCTCGACAGATTAGAGCTATCTATCTTACGTGAATGATCATCTTATTCAAGAGATCCTTGTGCTCCGGAAAATATTCCAGCAACTCAGCTTTGGTCACCCACGCGTGGTCCTCGCACCTCCTGATGTCCAAATGCGTGGTGCCGATCACTTGCGACTTGAAGAAGAACCGCTGCTAGATGCATATAACAGGATTAAGGGACAAATCGGGTGACACTGCGTCAAAACTAATATGTCAATTGCTTGATAAAATGCAAACAAATCTTCTTTTAATCAATGATACGCGTCCTATGCCTATTCTAGTACGAAAAGAAAAAAAATGGTGAACCAAGAAATACCTTGAATGGTGAAACAGTGGAATCCTCTTTTTGTTCAGTTACCATGTGAGCCATTGGAGCGTTGCCAACAAAATATGTATTGTCAAGCCCGCCGAGAACAGATTTTAGGGCTGACTCGGCACACTGAAATCAATACACAAAATATGAATACGCATGATACCATGAAACTACAATTTTATACTACCAGAAATTTATCAAATAATATAAGGAAATAAACTGGAAGTGAACTAAAGCATGGATCATCTAATAAAAATTAGAAGGCTTTTTTGGGAAGTGCATACCAAACGCAAAGAGTCTTCATTTTCATAAACTTTTTCTGGAAAATGCCAAACAGGCTTGCCATCAGGAGCCCCAAAAGTTTTGCCGTACAGGAGAAGATAGAGCTTATTATCCAGAGCTCGTTGTAGTGACCTACAGAAAACATTGGATTAGCAAAAGTTTACAGTGTTATACTCACAGAGCACATTGTCATGAAAGTTGGTTCACAATATATATATTTGAGTTTCAGGACATGATGGAGTGTTTTGCAGGTAACACAAAATATCAAACAAGATACTGCTGTATGAGGTATGTCTACAATCTTCAGGCTAGGAATGAGTAAAACATAAAAGAGCTATCCAGGAATACTAAAGATAAAATTATGACAACCATGCATATATTTGTAACTGCTGGTGATGTGGACAGGATGGTATCGGTTTGCACAGCAGAAGGAACAGTGCAGACCGCCCTTCCTATTTTCTCAACTATGGGCAAAAGCCGACTATACCACTCCATCACCAGCTTTTCTTAGTTACGCTTGGTAAACATGCTTTCAAGGTTCATGCCAAAGACACTTGCCCATCTTACCCAAATCCAAATGGAAACAATATGATCAAATCATCCTTTCTTGGCTACCTTGGACTCCATTGAGATCTCTGATTTAATATGAATATTGATGTGACTGCCAAAACAATTAAGGAGAACTACTCTCACAGAAACAAGGATGAGTCACATTGGCACACTCACATCCAAGGACACATCGCCACAAGTTAAATGGTGCTAGCCAAGCAGCCGCCATTGCCAACTTTCATCGACGTGCTTTACTCAAGGAACACGTCACATGAAAGTGAGTGTAACTCGATGAAGCTTGGGAAGGCCTACAGCCTATGGCAGAGGCAGAAATAAAATCTGTGGGGTCAACCCTGAAACTTCGAGCCTTCTAAGGCCTTGTACAATGGGAGGTGCTTAAGGGAGGTGCTTAGAGAAATAAACCAGACTTTTCTTAAGCACCGGTGCTTATTTGTACAGGATAGACGCTTATGCGTAGAAGAATTGTCAGACTAGTCACCGAGCTATTCATAAGTGTATATGGTGATAATGTACAACGCATCAAAGCAGATTTGGCGTGACAATGGTGTATCTACCATGATTTACTATACCATACTCCTACTGACATATATCAAAGGCCAACAAACCAAAGTACGGTTACATAATTAAAAAGGAGAGAGAGGGGAGAGTGGGGAATGAAGTCCCAAAACCCTAGAGGTTTAGGCCTAGGCTATAGAGGAACAATAGCAACAATCCTAGGCTTTAGGCTGGGTTTAACCATATGCACCAGCAGAGAAAACACTTCTTTGAATCTGGACACCCAAGGACAGGATGGCAGCACTCTTTGAAAAAGCTCATATTTTCCTTTCTTTTAATATACCTTCATCCATCATAGGTGTAGATACACCTAGATTGACCAGGACATTTAGCTAAATTCAAAGGAGATCTGGTACACAGGTGTATCTAAGCCTATGATGAATAAAGTACTTGTAATATTCATAGTAGTGTACATAAATGTAAAGAAACATGCAAAAATTTGTACAAACTGACTTGTACAGTGCTGTAAAAAGGAAAAAAGATTTCACTGTAGCAGCAATTTTTGTCTTCTTTGTACAAAACAATGTACAGGTCAATTTGCATAGTTTTTGCATGTACTCTTACATATACATCTACTAATGCCTGTGAAGTGTTTGAATATTTTCTGAATAGCACAAGTACCAAGATCCATCATAGGCATAGATACAGCTAGGCTGACCAGGACATTTAGCTACAATGAACTGGTCGGTTATATACTAAGCTTACAAGCAAAGCTCAACTAGATCTATCCTAATTCACAAAGGTTGTGGAGGTGAGTCACAGCATGCATGTGACGCAGACAACCCATGAACAGTACATGGCCATGTTCATACACTACATACGTCACATGCGTGTTGGATGACTTGGCTTGCTGCACTTGCCTCCATGTCATGCATTAGGATAGCTCTAGGTGCTACCTTCACTTGTGTGTCTATGCACGGACATGTTCATACATAGCATGTATCACAGGCATGCCAGGTGACATGGCTTGCTGCACTCCCCTACACAATTGTCGTGCATCAGAATAGGTTTAGTCGTTAGCTTCATTTCTAAGGTTTGTATACACATGTACTTGTACATATATACTGAATACAATAGTGATTCGCGTTGCAGATTTTCCACTCCCCATCTTATCACTCGGCCTCAAGATTTATGGTGTACCTCTTATTGCTATCTTGACAAATACTCCCTCCGTTCCGAACTCCTTTTAGAGATTTCAATGTGGACTACATACGAAGCAAAATGAGTGAATCTACACTCTTAAATATGTCTATATACATCCTTATATATCCTTATGGAAATCTCTAAAAAGACTTAGATTTAGGAACGAAGGGAGTATAATGTAATGCACACTTTCTTGGCAAATGGCTATCATATCGAGCTTTACATTACGTGAAAGATATAGGCAGAGATCAAGCCAAGTGGCCAACAAATGACAATGTAATTATTATACTTCTGCCATTTGACATATTGGCGAAGGGCGGGCCTGGTGCATGGTACAGTCTCTCCACTTGTGGCCTGGAGGTCCTGGTTTTGAACCAGCATTCTTGCAGAATTATTACGCAAGGGTAAGGCTGTCTAGAAATTCCCTTCCCCAGACCCCACATTGTGTGGGAACTTTCAGCACTGGGCACGCCCATTTGATATATTGGCAAAAGTGGAAAAGTGCCTAGGACATTATCCCTGGGAGCATATTTGCAGCGCCACTAAGAAAACTAGCACCAGTAAAATTAGTTGGAAGCTCGGAGATCACAGGATATGAGTACATGTGTTTTGATGCTAGCAACATTGATAGCATATAAATAAAATGGGATGGAGAGAAGAAGGGTGGTGAAGAGAATGACAGTTCAGCTGAAATCAGCTCTGATACCATGCAAGTCAATATGAATGTCCATTCATGCAGCTGAGGAGAGTAAGAAATCATAAGTGGGCACGTGTTATTTGTGTTACTCTAGTAGTGACAGATACATGAATGTGCATTCATGCAACTGAGAAGAGTAAGAAATGGAGAGAAATAGGGTCATGTGGATATGTTTGTACCCCGGGAAAGTACATGCAATTGTAGCCGATACAAGGTCACATAGGCTCAAGCATCCATGCAGGTAAGGCGTGGAAACACTATCACTAGCCAAAAAGGAAAATGAGGACAAGAGAATATCACTAACATGATACTGTAGTTTCGGCCTTTAGAATAAATAGTTCATTAGACTTAAGGTGAGAAACAAAAGAAATAAGCAAAGAAAGCCTGGTAAGGGTATAGAAGGTACAGAAAATGAGAATCTGGAGATACAACCTTAGAATGCAGTGCATGTTCGAAGGGCAAAACAGACTAAGCAAAAAATAATATGTACTAGACATACATATCTATATGATACTATCAATAGAATTAGAAACATTCAGGACAATGTGCAATATAAGTTAGCACATGCTTGCATAACAAGAGTGTAACTGACACTGACAATAACCACAAGAAAGTATGCACCCAAGCAAGCTAAGTTATGAAATAAAGTGACAGGAATGGAAGTTGGAAACTTACTTCCTGTCATTTGCTTTGTCAGCTTCTGTGATTCTTGGAGCAGGCACATAGTCTATCTGATAATCACCCTTGCCCCTGCACACGTAAACAAGCATGTTTCATGTACTACATAATGGCAACTGAAAAGACAATAATTGAATCAAAGCCTGCCTGCACATATTCCACTGCCGCATTGAAGTCGTCACAAAAGCCTATTGTGATCTATGTTATGGAGCAGATGATTCTGACAGTAGGTACAATTTCTGATCATGGGGATTCTGCCAAAATCATGCTTCATTAGCATGGAATGGGACCCAAATCCTTTACTCATGCTCCTTCTAAGAACCATCACAGATCTATGTGAACAGCCAGAGCGTTCCATTTGCGTGCAAGTTCTATTTCATGGCTCTAACTTGACCATTGGCAGGTTAACACGTGGGATTCTATCTATATTTTTGCCAGTTTTGGGTCAAGCATTGTTTAGGCACTAAGAAGTCGCAACTATTGGCATTGCTTGTACAAACTACTTCATGTATCAACTTGCAATTGCTCCCCACGTTTACCTTGTAAATACTAATTGTAAAAGCTGCATGGCCAGTGTTGTTCATTTTGCACACGAAACAAGAATAATTATTCCCCTCTCCTTGAAATTCCCAGTCTATTATGATACAAGACTCTTGTGCCGGCATACTCAATCGTATACTGCCCACAGGCACAGCAAAGAAAATATGCTACCCTTACCCAATAATGCACTTATAACCCATTATACACTTCAAATCCATAAGTGAGAAATGGGCGACGCGAACATAAACACACACACAAAGAAATTGCAAAGCGAGAGCGCGAAATGTCACCTCGCGTCCGCCTTGCCTAGGACATCGTCGGGGTACTGCCGCCTGTACTGCTGCCTCCACCGGAACCTAGCAATGGGAAGAAACCAAGCCCCGCGCGGAGGACGACATCAGCCCAACGAGCAAACAGCAGGCGAGGCAAAACTAGAGGAGAAGCACGCGGATCTGGAGTACGAGAATTCTTGGAAGGCGTAGACGACGGGGTGGATCTTGGGGATGACGACGGGGAGGCGCTCGAACACCACCGACGCCACGATCTTCCCGTCGGTCCCTTCCTTCGCGGCCGCGGCCGGGGCCGGGGACGAGCTGAAGCCTCGCGGCCACCGAAGCGACCGGAGGTGGAGGCTCGCCGGCGATCGCGGCAGCATCGTGTGGGATGGGAGGTGGGGGCGTTGGGGTCGGGGGTCGCGCCGCAAGGGGTGGGAGGAAGGGGCCAGTGAAGAACCCTGCTTAAACCCGGCTCGTGGGCCGGCCTTGTGCTCTCCTCCACGGGCCGCATCATTTCGCATTTGATTTGGTACGCGCCTGATGAATTCCAAGGGGCGCAACTCTTCAAATGCGCTATATTATACACTGATTTTATTTAGCGAGACATCGCTCAGAATGTTAGAGTATGTTTATTTTTTCTTTGACATGGCTAGAGCATATGCTATTGGCGGCCTTATTTAAATCAGTACTAAAAATCCTCTTCCCTAAAAATAAATTTAAATTTCAGACCCCAAGATTAAAAAATCCCCTATAAACTATCTAAGTATTCATGATGTATATTGAAAGATTAAATTACATTAAAAAAAGTTGACATGTCGACCTTGTAAGCATATTGCCACATCCTCCTTTTCTTTCTGTAGTAGTGTTTATCCTTGCCTCCAACTAGAAAGTGTCGTCAACAACAAACATGAAAAGAAAGAGAAATAATCACGCAAACAAGCCCATTAGATGAGAGTGGATTAAATATATAATTGTACACTGTATTTACTAGATTTTTTTAGGAGTGGTATTTACTAGATTTTTTTTAGGAATTTCATAAGAAAGTATATTCATTTTCTAGGATTTAGGTATTTAGGGTACTTCAAATTGTCGCCAAAAGGTGTTGTACTAAAATATAGTGTACCCCCTTTCCCCCTTCTTTTTTACCCACCACTGCTACAGTGAATTCAGAAAGTTGGATGTTAATGATGCTATGCTTGCTAACTATGATTATATTTCAGCGCTCTATCTTAGTTGTTTGTCTATTGAAGCTTATTTTAGCCTCCTTAAATAGCAAACCTATTCAACATTTGTCGTTGTGGAAAATGTTAGGTTCATCGAGTCTATTTTTCGGTCTACTTTGACTTTGTTACTCACCACACACTGGATCCCAAGCATGATTATGACTCAGCATCATTGTTGTCTTTACATGATTATCTAAACCACGACTTTAGGGTAATGGACAAAGATCATTTTTTCTACCCAAGCCATATATTTCTACTGTTGTGGTAGGCGCCAAGAAAGATACCATGAAATTAGGCACCATGTACTATCCATCACACTTAGAGTTGGTATTTATTGTTTGATTTGAATCCCTGCTTACCAAACAGTTGTCATAACAGATTTGAATGACAATATCCAATTATGAAATGACTAGAGGAGGCACAGAGATAAGACAGAACTGATGGTAAGGTAAATCAAAGGTTTTCATTTACCTTATCATCGTCGTAACTTTCTTATCTATTTGTGTATGCTATTAGAAAGGGAAATTCGATACAACCAACGCGCAAAACCTCCCGTCTTTCCTGTGAAAACAACTTCTGCCTGGATAGAATAGTTAGCCAACATGAATTCCTGCTTATTGTCCTTCTGGTGAAATGGATAATTTTCATATATTTCAATCTTGTAAGATTGTTATTTGTTTCATTACATTCTCACTATTTATTATCTCTTAGCACCTATTGTGTGGGTATAATTTTCATTGTTATATATACATGGTGCATCCATTTATTTGCACATCTTTTCTACAAACATTTTCCTATTTGAAAATGACTAAATATCCCGTGTATAAGCACCTACAATTTCTTAATATTTCTCATTTCCTTTATGTTTTCTAAGTGGTCCATGGTTTCCGATTCGTGCAACTGTAGTTAGTTTGATCAACCTGCAACATGGTGTTGTTTTGAGTGAGGTAAAAACTACATAATAACCAAGATTGATGAGTAATTTTATTAGAATTGATTGCTTTGGTTTTGATGTTTGGTTAAATTGTTATGCATACCGTTCATCTTATTTTTTGAAGCATGTATATGTGCATCTGGTACACTTTTGTTACCGTTCAAATATGCAAATCACTCGTACTTCGCGTCGAGTCATACATATGGTTTTCTGTTTTACCATTTGATCTATCTCCTTGAATATCACTGGTAGAAAAAAGCCCTTTAGTCCCGGTTCGCAACAGCCTTTAGTCCCGGCTGTGCAACCGGGACTAAATATGCGCGACTAAAGACCCAGTCGCGCCCCTTACGGACCGCGACTAAAGGCCCGTCCACGTGGGCGCCCGTGGTCCGTCGGGGCGGAGGACCTTTAGTCCCGGTTCTCGTGGCCAACCAGGACTAAAGGCCTCCTCCGCAGGTTTAGGGTTTCAGCCCCCCTAAACCTGGTTTCTTTTAAATTTGTAGTGTTTTATTTGTTTTATATTTTATTTTGTGTTTTATTTTATTTTTGATGAAGTTTCAGTACACATATTCTACGCTACTATATACATGCATATGAAATTTCAAACAAGAAGAATTCAAGAGGAATATATAATATATATTCAATCTCGGGTGACCATATACAACTTCGAACAAGTTTCCATACACAATTAGGATGGATGACCATATACAACTTCGAACAAGTTTCAATCTCGGGTATGCATATAAATTTCTTCGTCCTCGGTATAGTGTTCTCCTTTAGGATTGATGACTTCCCTCATGAAAAATCCTGCTAATTCTTCTTGAATTGGTCGGAAGCGAGCTTCTGGACTAAGCCTCCTCCGCAAGTTATCCATCGCGTTCCGCACGCTATCTGATGCCTTTCGCTCAGTGGTGTGTCTCCGGATGTTCTCACAAACATAGTATCCACATAGATTGGTCCTCGGTGGCTGCTTATCCACATTAACTAACCTTCTGAAATCTAGTTCATGTTTGAATTCACTGACAATTTCTTCTGAGAACCGTCTCCAAACCCTACAGGGCAAAGAAAATTAAATGAATAAGGGAGTTATTAGTTACTTGATATTAGGAAATGAACGAAAGAGACCGATCGATATAGAGCTCAAATGATTGAAAATAATTACTTTTGCAGCATTTTCCTCATGTCGGCCCAACGCTTTGGATCCGAATCCATAGAGTCCATGATTAGAACTCTGGAGGTGTGAAGTTCAATATTTAGCAGAATCCAGTGGAACCTGCGGACACGTTACATGCACAGTCATGCATAACTCATCGATTAGACATACCATGCATGGAGTAAACAAAAGAGAATGGGCACAAGAGAGAAACACTCACCCAAAATGGTAAGGAAATAGAATATGACTTTTGAGTTGATGCTTTCTAAGAAACTTGTACAGGTCTTTCTCCACGTCTTCGGGGTGATGTTGTAACACATGTCCATTAACGATATGTGGGTCAATGAACCCAACATCATGGATGTTTCTTATTTTGCATTCCCAAATCTTCAATCTGCATAATAGCGTACGCAACAATATAGTTAGGACAATATATATATATAGTGCAGGCAATGAAGAACGAGATGAGGTAGAAATAAATCACTTACAGAACGTAGCAACTCAGCATAGATTTGTCGAGGTCGCGCAGATTGAACAGCTGGAACAATTCACTCATATGAACTTCTACAGAGTACCGTTTGGTGTGATGCTCATCTGTAACATCCGCATAAACATATTCTTTGTCGGCCCATGTTATGAATTGCTTGTACCAACGTAGCAGATTTCGCATTTGTGGTGGTAGACTCTTTTCCTGCGCAGGCTCGACGAGAGGCCCATTCCGCACATATTATAATGCTATCTCACATACTGGCGCATCCTCAAGGTCTAAGAAGGCACGAAGAGTCAAACCCATCTCGGACGCTTGTTTCATGGCACCCGCTACAGTCAATCCAAGTGCTGCCGCAGCTGCTATGATCTCGGGGTCCTCTTCCGGACCGGCTTTCACTATGAGCGGGGGGATCGATTGTTTCTTCTGCATCCCGAGCTGGTCAACTTGTTTCCCGCTTTTTTTACTTTCTTCTTTCTCCTCCTTCAATATTTTTGCTTGCCTACGAAGTTCATGTCCATAGTCGTCAGGCATATTCAGCTCGGCTTGGGACGGTGTCGTCAAAAAATCCTTAGCCCACTTCTTTTGCTTCTCAGTGAATACTTGCTTGGGCTCAGGCTCTTTTTTCGCCTTCATGTCTGCCTTCCATTCCTCATAATCAGCAGACGCGGCCAATTTGATTTCAGCTTCACTAAGTTCCCCAGGCCTTGGGAGGAGAGGCTTCAGTGATGGCTCCGGTACCCTTGTGGTCTTAGGTACATAAGGGTCCGGGTTAATAGTCCAGGAGCGGGTTTCCTTGCTGTCCGCCTGCTTCTGCTTCTTCGCCGGAGGTGGATTGGGGGGCGTCGTACCCGCCGGAGGAGGATTGGGGGGCGTCGTACCCGTCGGAGGTTGTGGATCGGGGGACGGCGTCGAATGGCGTGAAGGAGGTGTAGGTGAACCACCACGACCACCACCACTGCCACCACCGCCACCACCACCACCACCATCGGAGGGGGGTGGACTTGCTAGCCTTGGCGCCTCGCCTGGAAACACTATGTACTTCTTTTTCCATAGAATGAACTGGCGCTTGACATCTCCAAGTATTCTCTCCCCTTCGGGTGTAGGTTTGTCAATCTCCAGGTCCTCAAACCCTTGGACTATGTCTTCCACCATGACACGAGCATAGCCATATGCAATGGGGTTGTTGTGGTGGAGTGCTCCAGGTGTACAGGGTAAAGCACTGCCGCTAGCTACCTTCGTGGAAACGTTCCCCACGGGATAATGCAGATCACATTCTTTCATCTCCTTTACATCATCCACGGGGTAGTGAGGCTCCGGTGCATGAATCTCGATCATCGGTGCACTAGCACCAGGCGGGGCATCCGTGGAAGCCACACTGCTTCTCCGCTGCTGGCTTCCGCGATCCGCTTCATGATCTTCATGCGGCCCTGCAGCCGATTTTTCTCTCACTAGTTCATGCACGGTCTGCTTCAACTCATGGAGTTCCGATGCTAACTTCGTCATAAGATCTGCATCCCGGTCCGTCTTTCTCTTACGGCTTCTGTAACAGTACGGGTCATTGTCCTGGGAAAACCCTACTTTCCACGGAACTTTGCCTTTGCCTCGTACACGTCCTCCGTGTTCATCATTCCCGAGGGCTATTGTCAGTGCGTCTTTCTCTCTGTTGAACTTGATCAAGCCCTCTTGAGCTTGGGTCATTGCGTCAATAAGGGCTTGGGTGGGAGCAAACTGTCTCTGCTGGTGAACACACACCCCTGTCTCCGGGTCTAGCGATCCCCCATGCCCGTACCACCAGCTTTTGGCCCTTGGGTCCCATCCCTCTGTACCTAGAGGGATTCCTCGCACCCTCAGGTCCTCCTCCATCTTCTGCCACCTAGGCTCCGAAAGGAGGTATCCTCCTGGCCCCATAATATGATGGTACTTTTTCTTACTCGCATTATCCTTATTTTTTTTGATATTTCCTTGAAATTCTTTGATTGCTTTTGCCTCACAAATTTTGGCCAATCATCTTTTAGTTTCTCATGTTGTCCATTGAAATCCGGAGTCTTGCCCTTGTTGACATAGTCACGGGTTAAATTTTTCTTGAAGTTCCGGAATGCTTCGCCCATCTTCTGAAGAGCGAACTCTTTAACTAGCCTCCTCCTCTGACGTCCACCCGGAACCTCGTTACCGAATTCATCGACTTTGTTGTATTCCGGAGGTAGAATGAAATGTTCCATAAGCTTTCTCCAGCAATCCTTTTTCGTTCTCTTGTCGACAAAACTGAAACCAAGACGTGCCTTCTTTGGCTCCTTCCATTCCTGGACGGTGATCGGGACGTTGTCTCTAACAACGACTCCGCATTGGTTGATAAACTTTGAGGTGTGCTGTAGGGGCTTGCCGGTTTCACTGACAAACTCAATGGCATATGTTTCTCCTGTTTTCATCGCCTTGGATTTGCCACGCTTTGTCGTACTCGATCCGGAGGGCTAAAAAAAGAAAGAGAGTCGCGCGCGTTAATACATATGTATTCACATTTCAGTAAGTTTGTATCATGAGAGGCTCAATGTATATATATACCTCGCCGGAGGTGGTTGCTACTTGCAATTCGAGATTGTCGGTTGTTGACGGTTGACCTCCGTCGACAATGTCCGTTCCTTCACCTTCTTGATCATCGACAATCTCTGTTCCACCGTCAAGGTTCAGATAAGAAGAGACTACATCCTCTTGTTGCTCATATTCTGAGCCCGGCACATAAGGAATCTCGTTGTTGATGATGCCCATTAAATAACGTTCAGCCTCCGGATTCCTAAGCGGCTCGGTTCTATCGTCCGCCATATGTCACTCCTGCATGTAGTAAAAATTCTTTAAGTATAAAGGAATTAAAAAATAAGATTAAGGGGACATAGAGGAGGAGGAATTAAAAAATAAGATTCTTTAAGTAAAAATTCTTTTTTTCTTCTTCTTCCTTTCTTCTTCCTCTTTCTTCTTCTTCCTTTTTCTTTCTTGTTTTTTCTTCTTCCTTTTTCTTTCTTTCTTCTTTCTTTCTTCTTTCTTTTTTTCTTCTTCCTTTTTTTTCTTCTTTCTTTTTTTCTTCTGTTGTTTTCTTCCTTTTTCTTTTTTTTCTTCCTTTTTCCTTTTTTCTTCCTTTTTCTTGTTTTTCTTCTGTTTTTCTTTTGTTTTCTTCTTCTTTCTTTCTTCTTCTTCCTTTTTCTTTCTTGTTTTTTCTTCTTCCTTTTTCTTTCTTCTTTCTTTCTTCTTTATTTTTTTCTTCTTCCTTTTTTTTTCTTCTTTCTTTTTTTCTTCTGTTGTTTTCTTCCTTTTTCTTTTTTTCTTCCTTTTTCCTTTTTCTTCCTTTTTCTTGTTTTTCTTCTGTTTTTCTTTTGTTTTCTTCTTCCTTCTTTCTTCTTCTTCCTTTTTCCTTTTTCTTTCTTCTTCTTCTTCCATTTTCTTCTTCCTTCTTCTTCTTCTGCCGGCGCGCGGAGGACGGCAGGCAGGGCCAGCGGGCGGCGGGCGGCAGGGCGTCGGGCGGCGGGCGGCGGGCGGCGGGCGGCGGGCAAGGGCGCAAGGCACGGGCGGCGGGCAAGGGCAGGGCACGGGCGGAGGCGGCGCTCACTGGGGACGGGGGCGGCGGCGCGCAGGGCTTCGGCGTCGGCGTCGGCGTCGGGGCAGGGCTTCGGCGTCGGTGTCGGGGCAGGGCTTCGGCGTCGATCAGCGTCGGGGCAGCGCTTCGGCGTCGAGAGAGAGGAGAATGCCAAGTGCAGTATTTATAGACGCACCTTTAGTCGCGGTTCGGGAGGCGGACCGCGACTAAAGGTACCCTTTAGTCGCGGTGCGCCTCACCAACCGGGACTAAAGGGTACTCTTTAGTCGCGGTCCGCCTCCCCAACCGGGACTGAAGGGTTTTGGCGCCGCTTTCGTTCCCGCGCAGAAAGACCCTTTAGTCGCGGTCCTCCTCCCCAACCGGGACTAAAGGTCTGTGCTAGAACTGGCGCGGTGCGGTGGGATGTTTAGTCCCACCTCGCTAGCCGAGAGGCTTCGACAGTGGTTTATAAGCGCGGCTGCGCTCACCACTTCGAGCTCCTCTCAAATGCAGGCTTACGGGCCTATTCTGTCACTATGTGCCTGTGGGCCTACTCTGCATTCTGCGGGCCTGAATCCTGGCCCTTTAATGGGTTTCTAGTCGTATTCAGGCCGTGGTGGCCCAGTAGGTGGCATATTTTTTCTTTTTTGCTTTATTTATTTTGTTTTGTTTTTCTTCTTTTTTTCTTCCTTTTTTCCTTTTTCCTTTTTTCTTCTGTTTTTTTCTTATGTTTTTCTTCTGTTTGTTTTTTTCTTCTGTTTTTCCTTTTTTCTTCTGTTTTTTTCTTCCTTTTTCCTTCTTTCTTCTTCTTCCTTTTTCCTTTTAAAATCAGAAAAATAAAACTAATTCATTTTAAAATCTTAAAAATACAATTATATATCAAAAAAATCAGAAAAATAAAACTAATTCATTTTAAAACCCCTTGAAGGTTTGACAAAAGGTTTGATACATCATTCAGTTCATCGACCAAATACAAAGTTTGGTACAATAAATTATTACACATCAATTCTTCCCTTGTGTCCCTGCTTGCTTACGATTGTGCCGTATCCATGGAGCATCCTCATCATTTAACTTAATGCTTGGGTCAGTGTTCACTTTGAAGGGCGGAATTTCACCAAACATATTATAATCTTCTGACATGTCTGTCTTGTCCTCCACTCCCACGATGTTTCTTTTCCCTGAAAGAACAATGTGGCGCTTTGGATCATCGCATGATGTACTGATCATTTTCTTATCTTTCCGTTTCCTCGGTTTGCTACTCATGTCCTTCAAATAAAAAACCTGAGCGACATCTTTGGCAAGGACGAATGGTTCGTCAAGGTAACCAAGATTGTTGAAATCCACCATTGTCATTCCGTATTGCTCGTCCACCTTTACCCCACCTCCTGTTAGCTTGAACCATTTGCACCGGAACAAAGGGACCTTAAAGGAGGGTCCATAGTCAAGTTCCCATATCTCCTCTATGTAACCATAATATGTGACCTTTTGCCCATTCTCGGTTGCTGCATCAAAGCGGACACCACTGTTTTGGTTGGTGCTCTTTTTATCTTGGGCGATGGTGTAAAATGTATTCCCATTTATCTCGTACCCTTGGAAAGTCGTTATAGTCGAAGATGGTTTCTTGGCCAACATGTACAGCTGATCTCCAACATCATTGTCATTCATTAAATGTTTTCGCAACCAACTGCCGAAAGTCTCCATGTGGGCCTTTCTAATCCAGGATTCAGGCTTCCCCGGGTTGTCCGAGTGTAAAATATTCTTGTGTTGCTCGAAGTACGGAGCCACCAAGCTGGAATTTTGCAGAACTGTGTGGTGTGCTTCAGTCATAGAATGACCGTCCATACATATCGTGGATTCCCTTCCGATCTTGCCTTTTCCACTTAGTCTCCCCTCGTGCCGCGATTGAGGAATACCAATCGGCTTAAGGTCAGGAACATAGTCAATACAGAACTCAATTACCTCCTCATTTCCATAGCCCTTGATGATGCTTCCTTCTGGCCTAGCACGGTTACGAACATATTTCTTTAATACTCCCATGAACCTCTCAAAGGGGAACATATTGTGTAGAAATACAGGACTGAGAATGGAAATCTCTTCGACTAGGTGGACCAGGAGGTGCGTCATAATATCGAAGAAGGATGGTGGGAACACCAACTCGAAACTGACAAGGCATTGGACCACATCGTTCTGTAACCGTGGTAGATCTTCTGGATTGATTACCTTCTGAGAGATTGCATTGAGGAATGCACATAGCTTCACAATGGCTACTCGAACATTTTCCGGTAGGAGCCCCCTCAAAGCAATCGGAAGCAATTGCGTCATAATCACGTGGCAGTCGTGAGACTTCAGGTTTTGGAACTTTTTCTCCGACATGTTTATTATTCCCTTTATATTCGACGAGAAGCCAGACGGGACCTTCATACTGCTCAGGCATTCAAAAAAATGACCTTCTCTTCTTTGGTAAGAGCGTAGCTGGCACGACCTTGAAACCATTCCGGATGCCGGTCATCTGGGTCTTTCAAAAGTTGCTGGTCCTGCCGTGCTTCCTTTGTATCATTTGTCTTCCCATACACGCCCAAGAAGCTTAGCAGGTTCACGCAAATATTCTTCGTAACATGCATCACGTCGATTGCAGAGCGGACATCTAGGACTTTCCAATATTCTAGCTCCCAAAATATAGATTTCTTCTTCCACATGGGTGCGTGCCCGTCAACTCCCCGCGGAACTGATTGTCCGCCAGGACCCTTTCCAAAGATGACTTTCAAATCCTTGACCATATCAAATATCTCAGCACCAGTACGTTCCGCAGGCTTCGGCCGGTGATCTGCCTTCCCGTTGAAATGCTTGCCTTTCTTTCTTACGTTATGATTTCGGGGAAGAAATCGACAATGACCCAGGTACACGTTCTTCTTACAATTAACCAAACGTACACTTTCAGTCTCATGTAAGCAGTGCGTGCATGCATTGTATCCCTTATTTGTCTGTCCCGAAAGGTTACTGAGAGCAGGCCAATCGTTGATGGTTACAAAAAGCAATGCTCGTAGGTCAAATTCCTCTCCTTTGTGCTCATCCCAGACACGTACACCAGGTCTGGCCCACAACTGTAAAAGTTCTTCAACTAATGGCCTTAGGTACACATCGATGTCGTTGCCGGGTTGCTTAGGGCCTTGGATGAGAATTGGCATCATAATGAACTTCCGCTTCATGCACAACCAAGGAGGAAGGTTGTAGATGCATAGAGTCACGGGCCAGGTGCTATGGCTGGAGCTCTGCTCGCCAAAAGGATTAATGCCATCAGTATTTAGACCAAATCTTATGTTCCTTGCGTCAGCTGCAAAATCTTTGAAAACTCTGTCGATCTTTCTCCATTGCGTTCCATCAGCGGTGTGTCTCAACTCCCCGTCGGACTTACGGTCCTCTTTGTGCCATCGCAACGACTTGGCATGCTTTTTGTTCATGAACAGACGTTTCAACCGTGGTATTATAGGAGCATACCACATCACCTTGGCGGGAACCCTCTTCCTGGGTTTCTCGCCCTCAACATCGTCACCAGGGTCATCGCCTCTGATCTTATAACGCAATGCAGTGCATACAGGGCATTCATTCAAATTCTCGTATTCACCGCGGTAGAGGATGCAGTCATTAATGCATGCATGTATCTTCAGAACCTCTAAACCTAGAGGGCAGACAACCTTCTTTGCTTTGTACGTACTGGCGGGCAACTCGTTATTCTTCGGGAACATATTCTTCAACATTTTCAGCAAATTTTCAAATGATGAGTCACCTACACCTTCCTGTGCCTTCCATTTTAGCAAATCCAGTGTGCAGCCCAGCTTTTTCAGACTATTATCGCATCCTGGATACAACGACTTTTTGTGATCCTCTAACATGCGATCCAAATTCTCCCTCTCCTTGTCAGTTTCGCAGCGTCTCCGTGCATCAGCAATGGTCCGACCAAGATCATCAGCGGGCTCATCATGTGCCTCTTCTTCACCTTCACCTAACCCTTCCCCACCTTCAGCATCATCCTCCATGAAAGTATCACCGAAATGATCATGATAGTTGTCATCGATATCATCCCCTTCTTCATCTTCTTCCATTCTAACCCCTCTTTCTCCATGCTTGGTCCAACAATTATAGCTTGGCATGAAACCATGCCGAAGCAGGTGCATGTGAACGTCTCTTGAGGAGGAGTAACCCTTCTGATTCTTACAGACAGCACATGGACAGATAATAAAACCTTGCTGCTTGTTCGCATTTGCCACTACGAGGAAATCTTTCAAACCCATAGTGAACTCGCCGGAGAGTCGGGGACCATACATCCATTGCCGATTCATCTGCATTATTATTATATAAAGTATATAATTAACCATGATGCATTTGTTAAACTAACTAGCTAGAAATAATACAAATTAAACAATGAACTACACACATGCGTATTTTATCAATGACACATGAAAGGTTCAAGTTGCTAACCGCGATCGCGGAGGAAAAATAAATGAGAAAGCTCAAGTGTGGCTCGGACACTTCATATCATGTTTGTTTCAGGCTCTCGGGCATTTCATCAAACACCTTGTGTGCATAGGAGAAACCAAAAGCAAACCCACCACCACCTTCTGAAAATTGTGAAATGAGCTGAGTGAAGTGAAGTGAGCTGAGTCCTATATATAGGGATGGGCCTTTAGTCCCGGTTGGCCTGGCCAACCGGGACTAAAGGCCTTCGGGGACCTTTAGTCCCGGTTGGCCAGGCCAACTGGGACTAAAGCCCCTCCCGTCCGCCAGCTGTCGACCGAGCACGCTGGGCCCAGATAGTTGGTCGCGGGTCTTCTCCCGAACCGCGACTAAAGACCCCTTTGGTCGCGGTTCGATTGTTTTGGGGACTAATGGGGGCGTATGGAAGCCTCTTTTTCTACCAGTGTATAAGGACAAGCCACGTGAGTTGTCAAAAGGTGTTACTATTCCAATATAATCATGATCATGATGCTACTTAAGCTGATTAGTTAAACCTTTTGTGTATTTTGAGTTTAGTGCATGCAGTTCTTCATTTCATTGTGGGTCAAACCGACAGAGTAATCGGTGGATAACATGGACAACATCCTGAGAGGCTAGAATGGGCGGCTTGTGTTCAACGTGGAGATGGGCACCAACGACACACACATCCAGTTCTGCAATCCGCACAAGCGTCCATGGAAAGAGAGGATGTAGTGTTAAAACAGAGAATGTGGAGGTCGAGTGGGAGGGGTCGTCAATGCTTATTGTTTAATGAGCCTATGATTTTTTTCCGTTGCAATGCACCGGCCCTTTTGCTAGTGACTTTAAAAGCAAGCCTAGGAACATTTTTAGCTTACTTCCCCCCCCCCCCCATGGTCAATATGGGTACCCCTATATAAAGGATAATCTCATTGTCAAAAGTAAGCCCAACTAAAAAGTTGAAGACAATGTCAGACAATGAGATCAGTCTTTATATAAGGGTACCTCCGTTGCAGAGCCTGGTGGAGGTGAACCAATTGCAGAGTACCAAACTTTGGACCTCGATAGACTTTAGCCCGGAGGAGATCAGATCAAGGCTTGGGTCTGGGAGGGAGAAGGAACATGTTGTTAGTCCGATGAGGGAGGGAGCAGCTAACTAGCTAGTCCGACGAGGGAGGGAGGCGGGAAGAGTTGGGTGTGCGTCCTAGCGGCGATCTGCCTGGACCACTTAGGGCTTTTTCGGTACAAAGGAAAACCAAGGGGAAAGCATAGGAAATCAGTTCCTGTGGATTTTACCAGGAATGCGACCTTTCCGATCCAGCAAAAAGTTTCAGTCCCTTGCCGATTCAGGAAAAAAACATCCACCTGTAGCTCATGTTTTTGAGTTGGCCCGAGGCAAGTGAGGACAGAGACTGCTGCAAACCATGCATTTGGGACCCATTTGGAGATTGGTCTGTGCACAGGTCAGATTCACATGCACAACTGCAGCCAGTGTACATATTTTAGCATTTAAAAATCACCAGACAAGACCCACTTCAGCTGATTCCTTGTGAATCCTTTCCTATGTTCCGAACGGCTACTGCGCATGCATTATACCAATTTTTTTGGTGTTTTGTATGTTCATTCCTTTCCAATCCCTGTGTTTTCCCAAATCCTACATTTTTCCTTTCCTTTGATCCGAATAGGCTCTTATATATAGAACTCTCAGAGGAACAGTTGTGGTGGTGGGTGGTGCCTACGCGGCCATGATGCATCCAAAAACAAGAATCACGGGAGGAACCCTGCCTCCTCAGCGATTTGGGATTCCTAGCTATCGGATCGGTTTCTTGATGTGATTTGGGTCGTTGGATCTTCCTCTGAAATCACTTCATCCGTCGAATCAAATTGAAACACTATTGCAATGAATAGTGTTAGAACTAGGATGGAACCGCCTGTAATTCCTAGAGTCCGCCGAGGGCATTTTTGTCACTTCACGTGGTTGGAAAAGTCATTAGTAGCGATCGGGGTGAGACCATGGAGAGCGAGCACCGGGTCGTTCCCCTCCCCCTCCCGCATGCTCTCCTCTCTTCCCGCTCCCTCCCACAAAACCCTAGCCGCCGCGCCCTGCAGCCGTCGCAGCGCCACGTACCCCTCCACGGCTTGACGCCACCACGCCTTCCTCCTCCTTCCACCTCCTAGCTAGCACCCAACCACCGCACCCTATCCCTCCCCTGCCACTGGCCTCTCCCTCAGCGGCGGCCAGATCTTCCACGGACACGGCCACAGTGGGGGCTTCTCGATCCGCGCCACCGTCAAGCTGGACGTGACCATCAACCTCGGACCACACTACCGCCGCCATGGATGCACCATATCAAGGTCTCCTCCCCCGCCCCCTATTCTTCTTCTTCTCCTTCTCTCTCTCAATCCCTGATGTGTTTTGATTTGGTAGGCTTGGTTCCTTCCCTGATCATGATGCGTGTAGACGCACACACAAAGTTAGGTATTATGATCTAGTTCAGGAACAACTGCTGTTGCTAGCCTTGTTTGTTGCCACCAACAATTATGCTTAGTGCCTCTCAGGTTTCGATTTTTCTTCTAACTTTTAGGTTATTTGCTAGGCATATCATCCAATCTAGTTTACTTACAGTCAAGTGCATCTCATCAATCAAATCAATTAAAGTACATATGGTATTAGAGTTCGTAAGAGATTTTTCCCACTAAGAAAGTTCAACAAGTTATTAGCTACTAGAAACTTGGATGCCCTGCAAGATAGATTTGTTCGTGATGCATGTCAGATCTATCATCTCTTCATCATATACTTACTATACTAGATTAAACAAATGTGGGGTTCAAGCACACAATTAAACAGTATTGTAGCTTTGAACAAAGTGATGGATGCATATTTTTGTGTGGCTTTGGACAAAGTCTTGGCATTTTTGTTGCATTCCATGCTTTATATTGATGAAAATGATTATGACATGGCTCAAAGTTGTGATACTTTGTGTCTGATGAGATATGATAGGGGACGATTAGTTGTCAAAATAGATAAATGATAAAGGGTAGTTAGAGATAAGGTGGGAATGGATCATGTAAAGATTAGTAGGCAACTATTTGTACAACAAATACTAACCAGATAAATTGGAATATATCCCACCATTGATCATTTTATTATACTAAGAATTGTCATATTACTGAGAGTAATTTGGCAGTTAGCTAGATCATGCTACTCTGTTTCATGATCCAGTATATCCCTAAGTCAAGGGTGTGACGCCCCTGACTCGACCGCGCACTGATCATACATGCGAATATGCACGATCATGATCAGAGACTCGCGAGAAAATATCAAAACACAACTCTAAGCACAAATTAAAGTCATACAAGCTTTATATTACAAGCCAGGGACTTAGAAGGCTCGAATACAAGTGAGTTAGCGGAAGCAAGAATATCTGAGTACAGACATAAGGTAAACAAGTTTGCCTTAAGAAGGCCAGCAAAAACAACAACAACACGGATCGAAAAGGCAAGGTCTCCTGCCTGGGAGCCTCCTAACTACTCCTGGTCGTCGGCGGTCTCCACGTAGTAGTAGGCTCCGTCGTGGTAGTAGTAGTCGGCGGCGGGATCAGCTGGCTCCTTGGCTCCGTCATCTAATCGCATCATCCGGGAAGAAGAAAGAAGGAGGGAAAAGGTAGCAAATCAACCGTGAGTACTCATACAAAGTACTTGCAAGACTTACATCAGCTCTATGCTAAGTATGCATCGGTATCAATGGGAAGGGGCTGTATCTGTGCACTATACTCCAGAATTGCCAGAACAGAGGGGAAGGCCTAGCCTATGGAAGACTAGCATCTTGCAGCAACACAAGAGAGTAGAGTAACATAACATATAGTAACAAGTATATTTAAGTAACGCCCAAAGATCCTTCCTCGAATCCCTGCGAGAAAGCGATCCCGAAGCCATCATTTCCATTTAGTATCTCCAGTATCCAGTTCTAGTTGTAATAGATCGAGATACAACTCCGAGCATCCATTACCGTGGACACGACTATTCGAATAGATTAACTTCCCTGCAGGGGTGCACCAACTTACCCAACACGCTCGATTAACTCCGGCCGAACACACTTTCCTGGGTCATGCCCGACCTCAGTTGATCGACCCACCGTAGTCCTACCTAGGATCAACAGAGAGACCGGCACGCCAGTCTACATCCTAAGCACTCAGGGGTCTTGGGCCCATCGCCCTTTGCACTCCTGCGCGTTGCATGGACAGCCGGGATCAGTCATGGCTACCTCTTTATACAAAGCAGGTGCTTATTGATACATCTCTGTCGTATCTATAATTTTTGATTGTTCCATGCCAATATTATTCAACTTTCATATACTTTTGGCAACTTTTTATATTATTTTTGGGACTAACATATTGATCCAGTGCCCAGTGCCAGTTCCTGTTTGTTGCATGTTTTTTGTTTTGCAGAAACCCAATATCAAACGGAGTCCAAACGGGATAAAAACGGACGGAGAATTATGTTGGAATATTTATGATTTTTGGGAAGTAAAATCAACGCGAGACGGTGCCCGAGGGGGCCAGGAGATAGGGGGCGCGCCCCAGGGAGGCAGGCGCGCCCTGGACTCTCCTGGGCCCCCCGTAAGGTAGTTGACGCTCTTCTTTTGCTGCAAGAAAGCTAATTTTATGAGAAAGATCTGGGCAAAATATTCACCCCAATCGGAGTTACGGATCTCCGGATATAAAAGAAACGGTGAAGGGGCGGAATCTGGGAACGCAGAAACAGAGAGATAGATCCAATCTCGGAGGGGCTCTCGCCCCTCCCAAGCCATGGGAGCCAAGGAGCGGAGGGGAAACCCTTCTCCCATCTAGGGAGAAGGTTAAGGAAGAAGAAGAAGAAGGGAGGCTCTCTCCCCCTTGCATCCGGTGGCGCCGGAGCGCTGCCAGGGGCCATCATCATCACCGCGATCTTCACCAACACTGCCGTCATCTTCACCAACATCTCCATCACCTTCCCCCATCTATATCCAGCGGTCCACTCTCCCGCAACCCGCTGTACCCTCTACTTGAACATGGTGCTTTATGCTTCATATTATTTTCCAATGATGTGTTGTCATCCTATGATGTCTGAGTAGATTTTCGCTGTCCTATCGGTGATTGATGAATTGCTATGATTGGTTTGAGTTGCATGTTTTATTATTGGTGTTGTCCTATTGTGCTCTCTGTGTCGCGCAAGCGTGAGAGATTCCCGCTGTAGGGTTTGCAATATGTGTATGATTTGCTTATGGTGGGTGGCGTGAGTGACAGAAGCACAGACCCGAGTAAGTAGGTTGTTTGCGTATGGGATAAAGGGAACTTGATGCTTTAATGCTATGGTTGGGTTTTACCTTAATGAATCTTTAGTAGTTGCGGATGCTTGCTAGAGTTCCAATCATAAGTGCATATGATCCAAGTAGAGAAAATATGTTAGCTTATGCCTCTCCCTCAAATAGAATTGCAATAGTGATTGCCGGTCTAGTAACATAGTCAATTGCTTAGGGACAATTTCACAACTCCTACTACCACTTTTCCACACTCGCTATATTTACTTTATTGCTTCTTTATCTAAACAACCCCTAGTTTATATTTACGTGCTCTTTATTATCTTGCAAACCTATCCTATCACACCTGCAAAGTACTTCTAGTTTCATACTTGTTCTAGGTAAAGCGAACGTCAAGCGTGCGTAGAGTCGTATCAGTGGCCGATAGGACTTGAGAGAGTATTTGTTCTACCTTTAGCTCCTCATTGGGTTCGACACTCTTACTTATCGAAAGAGGCTACAACTATCCCGTATACTTGCGGGTTATCAAGACCTTTTTCTGGCACCGTTGCCGGGGAGTCATAGCGTGGGGTGAATATTCTCGTGTGTGCTTGTTTGCTTTATCACTAAGTAATTTTTATTTGCTGTTCTAATTTGTTCTCTATCTTTAGTTATGGATATGGAACGCAAAATACCAAAAAAAAATTAGGTGTACTTGCTACTCATGGAGATGGGGTAACTCCTAAAACCCTCGATTCTCATTATGTGAAAGATATTATGCACTACTTTGATAATCCTGAGAAAACCCCATTCAACTTTATAATGGGAGACACGTTGGATCAACGTGAATACTTTAGGGATTATCACTCGACACAAAAAGGGAAACTATTATGGGACCAATTTATTATGTTGCGTTGGTATGCCCGGGATCTATGCTTGAGATATGATATTACTTGTTGCTCTAGGATGAAGGCTCCACACCTTCCCTTTTCATGCAAATTTAATGATAATGAAACCTTAGCTTCTTATGCTAATGGTATATATGATTACTATGATGTGGAACAAATAGAAGAATTTGTGCTTTTAAGGCTGCTTATGAAATTGAATCTTTGTTTGAAAAGTATGAAGCTTTAGATGATGATGCTTATAGGCCTGAAAATCTTGCTATACTTAGATATTGCTATGAAAATTATGAATACAATTACTATATTAATGCATTTATTGAGGAAGTCTCCGCTGTCCAAGAAGAGACTAATACTTTGCAGGAAGCTATGGAAGAAGAAATTGATGAAACTGTGATCTCATTGGATGAAAAAGATGATGAGGAGAGTGAAGAACAAAAGGAGGAAGAGCAGATTGATCACCCATGCCCACCTTCTAATGAGAGTAACTCTTCAACTCATACATTGTTTAATTCCCCTTCGTGCTTACCGAAGGATGATTGCTATGATCCCGTTGATTCTCTTGAAATATCCCTTTTTGATGATGCTTGCTATGCTTGTGGCCAAGATGCCAATATGAATTATGCTTATGGAGATGAACTTGCTATAGTTCCTTATGTTAAACATGAAATTGTTGCTATTGCACCCACGCATGATAGTCCTATTATCTTTTTGAATTCTCCCGACTACACTATATCGGAGAAGTTTGCGCTTAGTAAGGATTATATTGATGGGTTGCCTTTTACCGTTGCACATGATGATTTTGATGAATATAATATGCATGTGCTTGCTGCTCCTACTTGCAATTATTATGAGAGAGGAACTATGTCTTCACCTCTCTATGTTTCCAACACGATAGAATTGCAAGAAACTGCTTATACTATGCATTGGCCTTTACTTGGTGTGCATGAATTGTTCTTTTATGACATGCCGATGCATAGGAAGAGAGTTAGACTTCGTTGTTGCTTGATATATGTTACTTTGTTCTCACTACTAAATTACAAATCATTGTTAATTAAAATTGGCTTTGATATACCTTGGGATCCGGGTGGATTCATTACTTGAGCACTAAATGCCTAGCTTAATGGCTTTAAAGAAAGCGCTGCCAGGGAGACAACCCGGAAGTTTTAGAGAGTCATTTATTTCTGTTGAGTGCTTTTATATAGTTTAAAAACACAAAAATAAAGAGGGGAACCTAAAAACTTTTCAAAAAAGGAAAGTGAAAGTGAGAAAGACAAGCATTGTTGAAGTGGGAGAGCTCCTTGAACTTTGTTCATGCTCACGGAAACTTCGTGAATCTTGATTACAGAAACTTTTCATCAAAAATAATTATCCCCTTTGTACAATTCCATTGTATTATAAAAATAATATGCTAAGGTTTTCCTTTAGGATGTTTACAATGCTTGTTGGTTTGTACGGTGCAGGACAGAAACTTTGGCTGTCGTGCGCGATTTTACATTTTTAACTGGAACGTCAATTGGTTCTGATTATTCTTGCACTGCCTTGCTGTACAACTTGTTTATGTTTCCTAATTTTTGTAGAATTTTTGGGGTACCAGAAGTATGGTGGATGTTCAGATTGCTACAGACTGTTCTGTTTTTGACAGATTCCGGTTTTGATGCATAGTTTGCTTGTTTTGATGAATCTATCAATTTATATTAGTGGATTAAGCCCTGGAAAAGTTATATTACAGTATAAACAATGCAAAAATAAAATATGAATTGGTTTGCAACAGTACTTAGAGTGGTGATTTGCTTTATTATACTAACAGATCTTACCGAGTTTTTTGTTGAAGTTTTGTGTGGATGAAGTGTCCAAACGAGGAGGTCTCGATATGAGGAAAAGGAAGAGAGGCAAGAGCTCAAGCTTGGGGATGCCCGAGGCACCCCAAGTAAATATTCAAGGAGACTCAAGCGTCTAAGCTTGGGTGTCGGTGTCAAAACCGGCGGATCTCGGGTAGGGGGTCCCGAACTGTGCGTCTAGGCGGATGGTAACAAGAGACAAGGGACACGATGTTTTTACCCAGGTTCGGGCCCTCTCGATGGAGGTAAAACCCTACTCCTGCTTGATTGATATTGATGATATGGGTAGTACAAGAGTGGATCTACCACGAGATCAAGGAGGCTAAACCCTAGAAGCTAGCCTATGGTATGATTGTTGTAATGGTTGTTGTCCTACGGACTAAAACCCTCTGGTTTATATAGACACCGAGGAGGGCTAGGGTTACATAGAGTTGGTTACAATGGTAGGAGATCTACATATCCGTATCACCAAGCTTGCCTTCCACGCCAAGGAAAGTCCCATCCGGACACGGGACGAAGTCTTCAATCTTGTATCTTCATAGTCTTGGAGTCCGGCTGACGATGATAGTCCGGCTATCCGGACACCCCCTAGTCCAGGACTCCCTTAGTAGCCCCCGAACCAAGCTTCAATGACGATGAGTCCAGCACATATGTAGTCTTCGGTGTTGCAAGACGGGTTCTCCTTTAAGTTCCATGTACCCGCCGAACAGTGTCCGGCTTCCTTATCAATGTTGCGCTTCTTGGCTTCCACGCCCAATAATGGCCTTCTTCCACGCATCGCACGAATGCGAAAAGCCAGGGTATCGTTTATGTTTTACCCCCTAGCTGTGCAAATAATCTGCCTATAAGAGAGGCAAGAATCCAGATCCAAATCACACTATCTTCCTTCCGCGAGTACTCATCGGAGCGCTTCTGACCAAGAATCCATTCCATCATGGACCGTCGACGCGGCTCCTCTTCTCACGCTCCCAGCCCTCTGCCAGGAGATTGGAGGAGATGTTCTGTCCCGCACAACAAGCTGGTGACGCTCCAAGCGGAGGGATATCTCCCTCCGGCCTTCATGGTTCCGGTTCGAGCCGGGCTGGCCACCTATAAAGGTGGGAAGCAAGCGGAGGCTACCCCAAGTCCCAACAAAGGGGAGCGGGTATGCTTCGTCCCCTATCTGATAAAGGGGCTCAAATTTCCTATACATCCGTTCCTCTGCGGGCTCCTGGAGTTCTACGGACTCCAGCTCCATCACCTCACGCCCGCCTCTATCCTGCACATTGCGGGTTACATAGCTCTTTGCGAGCTATTTCTGGGCGTCGAGCCCCATTTTGCGCTGTGGAAGAGGTTGTTCTGCCTTGTACCCCACTCTCACGAGGGGTCCATATATCAAGTGGGCGGTGCCGAAATATGGCGCGTCGCCGGGACCGGATATCTATCCGGAACCCCTAAGAAGGCGTCCGAAGACTGGCCCTCAGAATGGTTTTACGTAGAAGACGCTCTGCTGCCGGACCCTGTTCGGATCGGCCTCCCGGAGTTCAGTAATGCTCCTTTGAAGAAACGCCTTAGCTGGCGCCCACGGAGCCCCCAGCCGGAGGAAGACAAGAGCGTCCATTATTTGATGGGCCGGATAAGGTTACTGACCCATTCCGGGTTGACCATGATCGGAGTCATGGCGACGTGCATTATGCAGGGGGTGCAGTCGCTGCAATACACGGGCCACCCTATGTGGGATTTCAACGGGGAGGACGATGCCACCCGTCATGGCCGCAAAGGGCCGGGATCGGCCGAAGACCTGGCGAAGATCCTGTCCGGCCTGTACAAGGGGGAGATGGAGGATTTCCTCTAGACGACCCCGTTGAATGGGTTCTCAATGAATAACCCTTGACATTGGGTAAGCGAACACTTTGTGTGCCCGACCCATGTTTTCAAAGTCTAAGTTTCTTGTATTATGCTTTCGACGCAGGAGCTGCGTCGGGTTGTGGAGGGCATGCTTAGTCCAGCTCCGCAACCCGAGGATCCGGAGAGATCCCAGGATCCGGCCTCCAAAGAGGACCCGAACATAAAGGTGGAGCTAATCAACGGGGTGTTCCACCAACTCAGCATGGACAATGCCATAGTCGCCATTACGGCTGACTACCCCGGACTATATCCGGCTTCCTAGGTGATTGCGACCGAAGTCCTGACACCATTATTTCTTCCTTGCTCATTTCTGACCATCGTATATGATGGTGCTTTGCAGGAGGCGCCTTCAAGGCGGGAAGCCAAGCCCACGGCGGCTGACCAACAGGGGTCAGTCCGGCCCAGTAGGCGGAAGAGGAGCGCGGCGCGGATTGAAACGTCACCGCAAAGGTATAGCTCACGGTTCGTTATTGAGAGCAACGTTCCTAGGAAGCGTTTGAATGCTCATGACTTTTGTAGGAGAAAAAGCGCTCGCCGGACTGCGGGCGTAGAGGTTGCCAACCCATCTTCTACCGGCCAGGTTCCAGCACCTGGTCTGGAGGGGGAGGCGAGCGCAAGGCGCGAGCCGGATACTCCTCCAACGGAGGATGCCGACAGACTGTCCGCCACCAAGTCTGAGGTGGAGAGCGCCATGAACCACAGGCGTCCCCGGACAGTTTTTCGTGACGCGTGCTTCTCCCCTGAGGCGTTGAATGCCTTTAACGTGGGGGACGCGCACCTCCGTGTTGCTCAAGATGGTTTGACCAGAGCCACGGAGCAGTATGTAAAAGACATACGGGTAAGAGAATCTAATAGTTGTATATGCCAGTAGCCCCCGAGACTTAAAGTAGTTATATTAACTGATTTAAGGATCATTTGAAACGCAGGATCTTACAGAGAAGAATACCCGACTGTCTCAGGAGCTGCAAGAGTGTAAGGCCCAACTCGAGGCCGCACTTTCTGCCGCAGGAGGAAACACAGAGACCCCTCCTGGTAACACATTATTTTAAAAAGATAAGTGGTGTGCGGCATGTGCGCAAGTCTAATAATGACATTGCAGGTGCTGCCGGACAAGATCCGGACAGGCAAGAACTACTGCGCCAGCTGAAGGCCGGCGAGAGGGTGCTGAATAAGGTGCAGCAGGAAAGGAACAAGCTCCAGGATGCCCACGCCCAGCTCGGAGAAGAGCTGAAAGGTGTTCGGGCCGAGCTGTCTGGCTCCGTTAAGGAGAATCAGCGGCTTCGTCGCGGCATCTATAGTAAGTGCTTGAGCGAACTCCTTTGTAAAGAAGAGTTCGGCGAGGAAGTCAATTGACAAAATATGTCTATAGGTATACTCACAGGTCGTCCTGCGGAGGAGATGCCCGTATCAACGGGTGATCAACTTCCCGAGCTGTTGCAGCTGCTCGAACGAGTTCGGCAGGCAATGAGCGGCGTCGTCCAGGCTTTGTGGCCAGCCCTCTCCCTACCCGAGGGCCTTGGGGAGCTTGCGGAGAAGCTTCAGGGAGTGCGGCAGCGCTTCCGTTTATGGAAGATTTCGGCCTGCCGCCAAGGTGCCAGGGAGGCCTGGGCCATGGTGAAGACACGGTACAAGAAGGCGGATCCCAACCACATGGCCGAGGTCGGACCTGTGGGGCCCGATGGGAAGGAGATCCCTGTGAGTTTAGTATACGGCCAAGTAGAGTTGGCCGCTAAATTTTCCCAACGGGACTGTAAATTAGACAGCCTGTTAGACGGGATTGAGGAGGAATACAGTCAGTCGATTTGACAATGTATTTTAAAATGACATGTAAAATACCTTCTAGCCGGATTGTAGATCGTTTGTCTTTGCCGACCTTTTCGCTTCAACCTCGGGACCCTAGAGTCCGGAGTGTGTCCGAATACCTTCTCGGTTAAGAAACAACCGGGGCATGCATGGAGACCAGGCGTAGGGGTCATTAGTGCTTTATCAGACAAGTGCCCAACTAGTTATGTTATATTACATGGTTAGTAAGAAACATCTTCCAGGGAGAATAGTTCCGTTAAGGGTTCCTTTCCCTGGGAGGCATGCCCTAAAGTGCATGTCCGGACTGCGAAATGAGCAGAAAACATCTGGGGGCAGATAAATAAGTAGGTAAAAAATCATCTTTCAAGTCACCGACCGAATATTCCCTTAAGAACGCTAGCTTTCAGCTTCACCCAGTCTGAGGTACACATCCGGCTGACCCGGCAGTAACAATCGCAGAGGTGCTCCCTTTACCTCCTAGCCGAACAATCGGGAACGTAGGGGTAAGCACAGGAGCCAGGCAACCCAGCTTGGCCAAAACTTATGTCATATCGATGCATATAATGGTGAATAAAAGGTACATGTGGAAGCTTGACACATGTGCTGGGCATGAAGCCCTTATAATTAAGCTTCTGGTAAAGAAGCCCCCAGGTATAATGAGTGCGGAAGGCACATCAAGTGTGTGCGAACAATGCGCAAGTAGGCCTTTAAGGGCTTTTTAGGAAAAGGGGTGAGAGAAGAAAGAGAAACAAAAGACAACTGAAGTGTAAAAATTTGGACGGGGGAAGGGGACGAACTCTTAGTCCGGCGCTAGGCATAGAATCTTCGGAGGCGGGCTGCGTTCCATGGGTTTGGCTCGAGTCGGTTGTCCGACGCATTTCGTAGACGGTATGCTCCGCTGGTCAAGACTTGATCGATAATGAAGGGGCCTTCCCATTTGGGCTTAAGCTTGTCCTTTTTCTTGTCCGGCAGGCGTAGAACTAGTTCGCGAACGTTGTAAGTCTTGGCCCGTACTTCTCTGCTTTGATATCTTCGAGCCTGCTGCTGATAGAATGCGGAACGAGCCTTGGCGACATCGCGTTCTTCCTCCAATGCGTCCAAGCTGTCCTGCCGATCCAGCTCGGCTTCTCTTTCTTCGTACATGCGCACTCGAGGTGAGTCATGAATGATGTCGCAGGGCAGAACTGCCTCTGCGCCGTATACCATAAAAAATGGTGTGAATCCGGTAGTACGGTTGGGCGTTGTCCGCAGCCCCCAGAGTACGGAGTCGAGCTCCTCTACCCAGTGCGTGTCAGATTTCGTAAGTGACCGACGAGTCTGGGTTTGATGCCGCTCATTATTAGACCATTTGCTCGTTCCACTTGACCGTTGGTTTGAGGATGATAGACTGAAGCGTAATCGAGCTTAATGCCCATATTTTTGCACCATGATTTAACCTCGTCGGCCGTGAAATTCGTGCCGTTATCGGTGATGATGCTGTGGGGACACCATAACGGTGTACTACCCTGGATATGAAGTCTATCACTGGTTCGGACTCTGCCATTTTAACTGGCTTGGCCTCTATCCATTTGGTGAATTTATCCACCATGACCAATAGGTACCTTTGCTTGTGGGTTCCCCCTTTAAGGGGTCCAACCATGTCAAGCCCCCAGACCGCGAACGGCCAGGTAATGGGTATAGTTTTGAGGGCGGTGGGTGGCATATGGCTCTGATTAGCAAAGAGCTAACAACCGACGCATCTTTGGACTAAGTCTTGAGCATCTGCCCGGGCCGTCGGCCAATAAAATCCTGTACGGAATGCCTTTCCTACAAGGGCCCGAGCTGCGACGTGGTGTCCGCCTAGTCCGGCATGAATTTCAGCCAGAAGGTTTCGCCCTTCCTCTTCGGAGATACACCTTTGAAGGACTCCGGTTGTGCTTTTCTTATAGAGTTCTCCCTCATGGACCTTGTAGGCTTTGGATCGCCGAACTATGCAGCGGGCCTCATTTTGGTCTTCGGGAAGTTCCTGCCTAAGCAAGTAGGCTAGGAATGGCTCTGTCCACGGGGCGATTACTGCCATTATGTCGTGGGCTGAAGGTGTTATTTCATCGGCTGAATCGCCGATTATGTCAGATTGCTCTGTGTCGGTTGGTGCGGCTGCTTCTGGTTTGTTATTTCCGGACTCCTCTTCCCATAGTACAGAGGGCTTAAACAGCCGTTCCAGGAAGATGTTTGGGGGGACCGCGTCACGTTTTGTGCCGATGCGTGCCAATACGTCGGCCGCTTGGTTATTATCCCTGGCTACGTGGTGGAATTCAAGTCCTTCGAACCGAGCTGACATTTTAAGGATAGCGTTACGATAGGCTGCCATTTTCGGATCCTTGGCGTCAAAGTCTCCATTTACTTGGGATATTGCGAGGTTTGAGTCCCCGCGCACCTCTAGGTGTTGAATGCCCATGGAGATTGCCATCCGGAGGCCATGTAAGAGGGCCTCGTACTCGGCTGTGTTGTTGGAGTCCGTGTACATTATCTGAAGTACGTATTGGACTGTGTCCCCAGTTGGGGACGTCAATACGACGCCAGCCCCCAATCCGTCCAACATTTTGGAGCCGTCGAAGTGCATAATCCAATTGGAGTATGCGCCGTACTCTTTAGGGAGTTCGGCTTCAGTCCACTCAGCGACAAAGTCAGCCAAAACTTGCGACTTTATAGCTCGCCGAGGTTTGTAAGTTATATCGAATGGTAAGAGCTCGGTGGCCCATTTTGCAATTCTGCCCGTCGCGTCGCGGTTGTTTATAATGTCATTTAGGGGTACTTCGGAGGCCACTGTTATCGAACACTCTTGAAAGTAGTGTCGGAGCTTCCGGGATGCCATGAACACCGCATACGCTATCTTTTGATAGTGCGGGTAATGGGACTTGCAGGGAGTTAAAACAGTGGATACGTAGTACACTGGTTTTTGAAGAGGGAATTTATGCCCTTCTGTCTCTCGTTCTACGACGAGTACCGCGCTTACAACTTGATGTGTTGCCGCGATGTATAACAACATTGGCTCGCCCAGGTTAGGCGTAGCCAGGACCGGATTTGTTGCCAATATGGCTTTTATTTCTTCGAGTCCGGCAGTGGCAGCATCCGTCCACTCGAAGTGTTCGGTGCGTCTGAGGAGGCGATAGAGGGGCAATGCCTTTTCTCCCAAACGGGAGATAAAGCGGCTTAGAGCCGCCATGCATCCAGTCAATTTTTGTATCTGTTTGAGGTCTTTTGGAATATCCAGCTGTGACAGAGCTCGGATCTTAGCTGGGTTCGCTTCGATTTCTCTACCGGATACAATGAAGCCCAGGAGCTTTCCGGCTGGTACGCCAAAAACGCATTTCTCTGGATTCAGCTTGATGTCATATGCTCGGAGGTTGTCGAATGTGAGCCTCAAATCGTCTACTAGAGTTTCGACGTGTTTGGTTTTGACGACTACGTCGTCTACGTATGCCTCTACTGTTTTGCCGATCTGGGTGGCCAGACATGTCTGAATCATGCGCTGATATGTTGCGCTGGCGTTTTTAAGTCCGAAGGGCATCGTGTTGAAGAAGAATGGTCCATATGGAGTAATGAATGCCGTTGCGGCTTGGTCCGCTTCTGCCATCTTAATTTGATGGTAGCCGGAGTATGCGTCCAGGAAGCACAATGAATCGTGCCCTGCGGTAGAATCGATTATTTGGTCGATGCGGGGGAGGGGGAAGGGATCCTTTGGGCAGGCCTTGTTGAGGTCTTTAAAATCGACACATAGGCGCCAGGATTTGTCCTTCTTTGGTACCATTACCAGGTTTGCTAGCCAGTCCGGATGTTTGATGTCTCTAATGAATCCGGCTTCCAATAGTTTGGCTAGTTCTTCTCCCATTGCCTGTCTTTTGGGTTCGGAAAATCGTCGAAGAGCCTGTTTGACTGGCTTAAATCCTTTTATGATATTTAGGCTATGCTCTGCCAATCTGCGTGGGATTCCCGGCATATCTGAAGGGTGCCAGGCGAAAATGTCCCAATTTTCCCGAAGGAATTCTCGTAGTGCGGCGTCTACATCAGGGTTCAATTGTGCCCTGATGGAGGCCGTCTTTGTCGGGTCCGTTGGATGGACCTGGAATTTTACTATTTCGTCCGCTGGTTTAAAGGAGGTGGACTTGGATCTCTTATCGAGTATCACATCGTCCCTATTCACCATAGAGCGCAGCGCGGTGAGTTCTTCTGCCGCTAGGGCTTCGGATAGTGCCTCCAGGGCTAATGCGGCTGTCTTGTTTTAGGCGCGGAGTGCTATGTCCGGATCACTCACGAGAGTGATTATTCCGCCGGGCCCAGGCATTTTAAGCTTCATGTACCCGTAATGGGGTACGGCTTGAAAAATTGTGAATGCCTCCCGTCCTAATATAGCGTGATATCCGCTGTTGAACGGGGCCACTTGGAACGTGACTTCTTCGGACCTGTAATTGTCCGGCGTGCCGAATACCACATCGAGTGTGATTTTTCCGGTGCAGCGCGCTTCCCGGCTAGGGATTATTCCTCTGAAGGTTGTGCTGCTTCGCTCAATGCGGCTCCAGTCTATTTCCATTTTTTGAAGAGTTTCCTCGTATATGAGGTTTAATCCGCTGCTGCCATCCATGAGTACCTTGGTGAGTCGAAAGCCGTCCACTATTGGACTAAGGACCAATGCGGCTGGTGCTCGGGCTGTTCGGAATTTAGGTTCGTCGCTGTCGTTGAAGGTGATGGCTGTGTCGCTCCATGGATTTGTTGTTGCTACTTGGTAGACTTCGGCGAGGCTGCGGATTGTTCGTTTCCGCATGTTATTTGATGCAAAAGTCTCGAAGACTGTTGATACTGTACCGGTATTGTTGGAGTGGTGTTCCGGGGCTAGAAGCTTCTCGCCACTTTTGGCCACCTGCCGTAATATCCAACATACTCGAAGGCTATGTGTTGGGGTGGCGCCCTCTGTACTGTGAATTTTATAGGGTCCGCTAAGCCATCCCTCTAGTACGGTTCCGTGCCCTTTATGGGGTTTGTGCTTTTTGGTTTTTGTACCTGGTGCCTGAGTGTAATGCACCCTTTTGTTGCGGACTAGGGTTGTATTCGGGGCCGGATTGTCCCAAAATTTATTTTCGGTTTTCCGGAAACTCTCCATCGCACAGTACTTTCGTACTAGGGACGCCAGGTCGGCGAAGTGTGTAACTTCACGATGGCTGATAGCGTTCAAGATTCCCTTGTCCGTGCAATTATTGCAAAAGATTGAGATTGCATTCTCCTCTCGGCAGTCCTTTATCCTGTTCATGACCAGGAGGAATCTGGCCCAGTAATGATGTACTGTTTCAGCGGGCTCTTGCCAGATTAGAGATAGATCGCATATGTCTGGGCAGGTGGGTGGAATTAAGTCCGGAACCCTACCCATCTCGAGGCTCAAGGGCCGAGGAGTTTCCAAATTCGGAAGCTTGGATTGCTGGATGTTGTCCAACGAGTCCGGTCCGCTGCCTGAATTTAGGTTCAGTGCTTGATTGAAGTCCGCCCCTCCGCGGGAATCCGGCATGGAGGGTTCGGGAGCCCGGGCATAACTAGTTTTCAATACAGGAGAAGAGTCGCCGCGTTGTTCCTCTACCACTTCAACGTGGTGGGTGACCTGGGGAGAGTTAATCTCTCTCAAATCGGTTTTAAGCCCAATCTGATTGTAGTCTGTAGCGACTCCCAGGGCGGCGATGCGATCCAAGAGCTCGTTTACGGACGAGAGCTCTATCGGATCCAGCCGCTCGGCGAATTCCGAGCTGACGTGAAGATTGCTTTTGACGACCCGAGAGGTCATTGTCGAAGCGGTGGCTGGACAGGCGATCATGAGAAAACCACCTAGCCAGATAGTTTGGCCGGTGGCCAAGGCTCCTTTGGCGAAGATACCGTCCTTGAAGACGGGAAGAGGCATCCTTCCTATCGGTGACGACACAGAGGAACTCTCAATGAAAGCACCAATGTCGGTGTCAAAACCGGCGGATCTCGGGTAGGGGGTTCCGAACTGTGCGTCTAGGCGGATGGTAACAGGAGACAAGGGACTCGATGTTTTTACCCAGGTTCGGGCCCTCTAGATGGAGGTAAAACCCTACTCTTGCTTGATTGATATTGATGATATGGGTAGTACAAGAGTGGATCTACCACGAGATCAAGGAGGCTAAACCCTAGAAGCTAGCCTATGGTATGATTGTTGTAATGGTTGTTGTCCTACGGACTAAAACCCTCCGGTTTATATAGACACCGGGGAGGGCTAGGGTTACACAGAGTCGGTTACAATGGTAGGAGATCTACATATCCGTATTGCCAAGCTTGCCTTCCACGCCAAGGAAAGTCCCATCCGGACACGGGACGAAGTCTTCAATCTTGTATCTTCATAGTCTTGGAGTCCGGCTGACGATGATAGTCCGGCTATCCGGACACCCCCTAGTCTAGGACTCCCTCATTGGGGATGCCCTGGAAGCCATCCCCTCTTTCTTCAACAAGTATCGATATGTTTTCGTATTCGTTTCGTTTATGCATTATGTGCAAGTCTTGGAGCGTCTTTTGCATTTAGTATTCACTTTTCTTTTATGCACCATGCTGGTATGAGATAGTCCTTGGTTGATTTATAGAATGCTCATTGCACTTCACTTAAATCTTTTGAGTGTGGCTTTATAGAATGCTTCATGTGCTTCACTTATATCATTTGAAGTTGGATTACCTGTTTCTCTTTACATAGAAAACCGCCATTTGTAGAATGCTCTTTTGCTTCACTTATATTTGTTAGAGCGTGGGCATATCTTTTGTAGAAAGAATTAAACTCTCTTGCTTCACTTATATCTTTTTAGAGAGATGACAGGAATTGGTCATTCACATGGTTAGTTATAAAATCCTACATAAACTTGTAGATTGCTGAATACGATATGTTTGATTCCTTGCAATAGTTTTGCGATATAAAGGCGGTGATATTAGAGTAATGCTAGTGAGTGGTTGTGGATTGTAGAGACACTTGTGTTGGGGTTTGCAAGTCCCGTAGCATGCACGTATGGTGTCGTGGAATTGTCACGTCAGATGTCCTCGTGAAAGGACTTAGTTGTGGAGCCGTCGCAACAAGGAAGCTTGAAGGGGTTAAATCGGGACAAAGGACACGAAAGAGTTTATACTAGTTCGGCCCATTACGGTGAAGGTAAGGCCTATGTCTAGTTGGGTTTCGTATTGATGTTTCGATTAATAGGGAGCGAGATATGCTATGCCCGGCTCTCGATGAGTTGTTTCTTGCCCTAAGCCGCCAGCAGGTCATCCCCTTATATACACGGGTTGACGCCCTCTGGCTTGCAGAGTCCCGGCCGGCTTATAAATAGTGTCCGGCTCGGTGACTAGTTAAATCTACCTTATGTTACAAGTCATGCTATCATGGCGGTTTACTACATCGGGCCTTAAGTCGCCTGTGGGCCTTAAGCCCTTTATTGAGTCGCCATCTTCATGCTTGGTCTTGGGCTTCTCTCTGATGAGTCTTCTTTGTGTAACCCGGCCCCTCCTGGGCGGCTTACACAAATAGTTATATCCCCAACATTAGGCCCCAGATTGATTTGAACCTGTTCATGTCAATCTTAAAAATATTTTTAAAGAATTAAATCTTCAGTCTTCTCTCTATACAGAGGGTTTTCTTTAAGCCGCCATGACGTCATCTTCTGGATCCGTCTTAACCCGGCGTGATGTCCACCTTTCCTTAATTCCTTTTCTATTCCATCGTATCCTTCAACGGATCTCTGCTTTTATTGATTGTTCCGAAAATCGAGGCGTCGGGGCCGCTGGATAGTAATTCTTATCTCCTCGTTTCCCGCGCCGTCTCAGTTATCCTCTCCCTATAAATAGACACGACTTAGGTCTTTCATTTTCCTCCTTCCAGTCGTCTTCTTCCTCTCCTCTCTGCCACTCGAGCTCCGCCGCCGCCGCCGTCGAACCCCTCGTCTTCATCGACTCAGGCCGCTGCATCAACCTGACTCTGACCAGAAATCGACGGTGAACCTCCACAGCTCGTCCACATCTGTGAGTTCCTCTCCTTCCCTTTCTGTAGATCTGCATTGGAACCCTATTGAGTTCGTCGGTGTTCATCACCGCCGACGCAAACCCTCGCTAGTTTGCACCTCCAATGCCCTGTTTAGATCGTAAAAACTATGTAGAACTGTCGCGGTAAGTGTTTGTGTTGATCTTGCATAGAAACAGATCTCATTTCCCTTGTTTGGAAACCCTCTTCGAGTGCATGAACTTCTATGCCCTGTTTTTAGGTCTAGAAAATTTCCCTTTCAGAGCAATAATTTGATCCAGAATAATAGCTGTCGTCTGTGAAACTTGTTTCTATCACCCGAAAAGCTTCTTCTGGAAAATGCCCTTTAAACACCACTATCCAGGTGTCCGGTTTAAATAAGTGATACTGAACTGTAAGCCTTGCCTTCTTCTCATGATCTTAAGAATTTTTGAATTGCTCTTGATACTTGTAGCGGCTTAAATATTGTTGCACAATCACCCTTATATCATTAGGCCCCTTTCTTAAGCCACCACTTTAAATTATTTAGATATTTCTCTCGGGTTAAAGTTGAACCGGAGCTTTCTTATTTTGTCGTAGGCCAACTGTTTTCATGGTTCCTAAGGCGGCCAATGCCCCCGTGACTTGCAATTGGGTTCCATCCACAGTGACCAAAAGCAAACTTGCCGAGTTCGTGAAGTCCGGCCATCTGCCAAAGAAGGAGGTCATGTCTTATCGTGCCCCTAACCCGTCTGAGGAGATACCTCAACCCAAAGATGGGGAGGTAATAGTTTTCACGGATCACATGAACCGGGGATTTGCCCCTCCCGGCTCAAAATTCTTCAGGGAAGTTCTGAATTTCTTTGACCTTAGACCTCAAGACATTGGACCCAATTCCGTGTCAAATCTCTGCAATTTTCAAGTCTTCTGCGAGGTGTACCTGGGAGAGGAGCCAAGCCTACTTTTGTTCAGAAAACTTTTTTATTTGAACCGGCAGAATGAACGTGCCAACGGGCCTAGCTTGGAACTTGGCAGCATATCAATCCAGCGGCAGAGAGATTGCCTTTTTCCTTATGCTGAACTGCCAAGTCACCCGAAAGATTGGAACCAGACGTGGTTCTACTGTCAAGACACGTCACCGGCTGATGAGAGTCCTCTGCCCGGCTTTCACACCCTGCGCCTTGAATCCAACCATCAGCTGGCGGATAAGTTGACTGCTGTTGAGCGCCTGCCTCTCAATCCCACCATTAAGAAGATCAAAGCTATTTTAGGCAACGGGTTAAGTGGAATCGATTTGGTCCGGGTCTGGGTCACCTGGCGGATACTACCATTAAGCCGCCGCTCCGGCTTAATGTGTACTTATATAGGCGAGAAGGATGACCCAATGCGTCATAGTCCCGATGACTTACCAGATGATGTGGTAGATGCTACAACCCAGTCACTATTGAAGGAGGGCACTGTAACTAGTAATGCCTTCGGCTTACTTCCCTTCTGCAAGAAGAACCCGGCCCCTGCGGTAAGTTACCAATCTTCATAAATACTCTTTGACATGTTTATACCTTCTTGTACTTATGATTCCTGATCTTTTTCCACAGGCCGGTGATAATTTCTGGAAGGTCAAGTATGACCATGAGGCTGCCAAACAAGCCAGGGCAGCCAAGAAAACCGAAAGGAAAGCCGCCAAGACGGGCACCTCTAAGAAGAAGAAGCCCAGCGCCTCTGATATGTTTAAATTGGATGACTCTTCTTTGGATGAGGAAGAGGTAATCCTTTGATTTTCTTAACTCCTTTGTTGTTATTTTACTAACATTCTACCCTTTCAGGAGGATACAGGGAACAGTCAAGCAATTGACGAAGAGGTAACTATAATCTCCTCCGACTCAGAGCCTTTGCCCAAGCAAAAAATCCGAAGGGTGACCCGGAAAGTAAGATTTTCACATCCTTTAGGTTACCAAGATCCTCAATTTTTTTTGAAGCAACAATAGCTTGAGAACCGGAGGCAGACTCGGGCCAATCAAGACGCTGAACTTTCCTCCGGCTTACTCGATGTAACCAGGAAGCGTTGGACTGAGGTTATCTCCGATTTACATTCTGCTTTACCTTTGGCTGGTTTGATTCACCAACCTCTCAATTCAATTGACTCCAATTACCAGGATACCTCTCCTTCTTCTGACGAGTCGATGCAATCAAACATGCCGGCTTTCAAAACAGCTCCCGGGTAATGTAACCTTTCTTACTTTAAGTTTTACCGGCTTATGCTTTAATACTCATCCTTCTACCTTGGTTTACAGCCTGCAAGTGAAGCCCAGCAAGAGGGCAAAGAAGAATAAGCCGTCCCAAGACCCGGTGGTCACTGAACCGGTGCTTGACTCATCCGCTCCTGATAGCTCCACTCATCAGCCACCGCCTGAACCGGCTTGTGATATCCCGGTGCCAACCTCTGACTCGCCTGCAGAAGATGTTATCCACAACTCTGATAACCCGGAAATTCCTAGCCCGGTCAAGACGACCGACTCGGAAGTTGAATTTTTGAGAAGTCAATATGTTGAACCGGGCCGGCCTACTGTTCTTGCTCAATGCATTGCCAAGGAGGAGTTTGCCCAGCGTCGAAAAGCCAAACAGGATATCACTGATTATACTCACCTAAGCATTGGTGATATAGTCTCGGGCTATCTGAACCAAGTGCACAATAGTCGTGACCTGGAAATTGACATGGTGAAACAAATACTGCACAAATCTGAGGTATAACTTATGCTTTTTCCTGAATCTTACTTACTGTACCAGCCCCCAAGTCTATTGCTTATGAATGAATATGCTGTAGACTTAGAGATCTACTTACTGTTAGTTTGTCCGGTTTATAGTGAATACATTTAACCCGGTGATAGCATGAGACTTTGAATTTGTGTTACACATTAGCCCCCAAGTGTCAAGTATCTTTACTTGTAAAGTGCTTGAGACTTAATATGTATAACTTGGTAGGATAGGTTAAAAAATTCTTTAAGCATACATTAGCCCCCAAGTGCTAAATATCTTTACTTGTAAAGTGTTTGGGACTTGAATGTTACCTTACTATGATTCTTACTATAACCTTATGTCAATACAGGCCACCATAAGTCAATTTGAGTCGGAGCTTGCCGACCTGAAGAGCCAGTTAAAAACTCAAGAGCTTGAGACTCAGAAAGCCAACTCCAAGTTTGAATTCAGCGTCTCTGAACAAGAGAAACTGAGGCAAAATTTTGAGTTAGAAAAGAAAATTTGGGCTGAAGAGAGGGCTTCACTAGTGACCCGGGCCGAGGCGGCAGAAGCATCTCTTGCAGAAGCAACAATTGAGCTGTCCGACTTAAAACGGCAGATTAGCCAAATGGTCTCACCCATCTTCGGTAAGTCACTCAAACATTGTACTCTTCCAAGGATAATTGTAATAGCTATCTCCGGCTCATTGCTATGCTTGTGAACATACAGGCCCCAGGAGTACCAACCTCAAGCAAAACATGATGATCAAGCTTAAGGCGGTTTACAGCTTAGTGGAACAGCTGTACTCCGGGTCACAACGTGCCTTGGCCGTTGTGGCCTTATCAAATACCACTCCTCGCCTCCTACAAGATGTGCTGAAGCATCTCGCAGTGCTACCTCAACGGATTCAGGATTTAAGGCAAGCATCTGCAAGAGCCGGAGCCATGGCCGCATTAAGCCGGGCAAAGGCATGGGTGCCAGAACTTGACTTGACCGATCTCTCTCTTGGATATCCAAGCCTGAAGGAGGATGGCGCTGTATTTGATGATCAAGACTTCACCGCCTGTGTCAAAGTCGTACGTCCCTTGGCAACTCTCATTGGGAATGACACTGATCTTACTAAGTATTCGCCGGGCTATGATAGCGAGAACCGGAGAATCCCAAACGTCCCATACGACCAAGTCAGCCTGATCCCTCCAACGCGTAAGCATACCTTTGCCCCTGAAGTGGACCAGGCCGGTTTAATAGATGACGAGGCTGAATTTGAAGCCTTGAGCGGCATTGACTGGGCCTCGTCCACCTTCCAGGACAAAACAACCGGTGGAGAGACGAAGAAGGATAACCTGGAGTCGTCAAGCCCGCCGAAGGAATGAGTCGCCAGGCATTTTATAACTTTTGCCAAAACAATGCTTCACTTATTGAGACTCGGGGAGTCTTGTAATAAGATAGCAAAAACTTCTTAATGCTTGTCATGCCCTCGCACCTGTTTATGGTGCTTATTACTTTGTAAGCCGCCATCACTATATTTCTCTGGCTTATGTTAACCATGTATTTCGTTGATGTTTAACTTGCTTTGCCTTGTCCTGCACATAAAACAAGCAAAATTTTCTGGGCGATTTACTGCACCAAGGGTTTATAGAGTATTGATGACCCGGAACATGATCCAAAGACATCATATATAAGCCGGTTTATGATTATTTAAAACATAATCACAACAGCATACCTGTGACCTCTTTGATAGTCTTTTCGGCCCATTTGATGCTTTACCTGGCACTTACGATCCTGGGGTGATCAATATTAAACCGGAAGAATCAAGGACCATCTCCTTAAGAAGGTTTCAAGATAGTCATAGTAATTATATGTATAAGCAATGTTCATAGGCTCCTGATTCGAATACGATCAGAAAACCGTCCTAAAGGGGTTAAGCTAAGATTCGGATACAATCATATAGCCCCCAGTGGCTTTGGCGATGCCGATCAAGTGGGTATCGACAGCTATGTTCTCTTTGGTTCGAATACGACCTATGTTTGAACAGGAAGCCCCCAAGTGAACATAAGAGTTGTTTAATGACGCTGATTCAAATACGATCCACGTCAGACCCAAAGGAGTTAAGCTGTGATTCAAATATGATCAAGAAGCCCCCAAGTGGGTTTGGTAGTATGTCGATCAAGTGGGTATCGACAGCTATGTTCTCTTTGGTTCGAATACGACCTATGTTTGAACAGGAAGCCCCCAAGTGACCATGGCTAGATTCAGATATGATCATAAGCCGGACCAAAGGGAAAGCCGGATTCAGATATGATCCGCCCCCTGTTGGTAGTGTCCACCACCTGATAAAGAAGACATAAAAACATTCTTTATAGGAAAAAGGACAGAGGTCCTGCTTTATTGCTTTATATAATATGTACATCCTCAAAAGTATATACATCTTAAGAGCCGGTGACTTAAGTATAGTAAGGCCGAAGATGGGCAATATTCCACGACCGGCGGGTCTCCTCCTCCGACTTAAGTGAGTCTTTGTGCTCTCGAACATCAATGAGGTAATATGACCCGTTGTTCAGATTCTTGCTGACCACAAAGGGTCCTTCCCAAGGCGGGGATAGCTTGTGCATGTTAGATTGATCTTGGATGAGCCGGAGCACCAAGTCGCCTTCCTGAAAGGCTCTGCTCTTAACCCGGCGGCTGTGATAGCGACGCATGTCTTGCTGGTAAATCGTCGAGCGGGCTATTGCCAAATCTCGCTCCTCATCCAACAAGTCAAGTGCATCCTGACGAGCCTTTTCGTTATCCGCCTCAACGTAAACCGCCACGCGGGGTGAGTCGTGTCGGATGTCACTTGGCAGAACTGCCTCTGCTCCATAGACCATGAAGAAAGGTGTGTATCCCGTAGATCTGTTAGGTGTAGTGTTGATGCTCCATAGCACGGATGGTAACTCCTCTACCCAACAACCCGGAGTCCGCTGTAAGGGGACTAAGAGCCGAGGCTTGATACCCTTCACGATCTCTTGATTCGCTCTCTCTGCTTGACCATTGGATTGAGGATGAGCCACAGCCGAAACATCAAGCCGGATATGCTCTCGTTGACAGAACTCTTCCATGGCACCCTTGGAGAGGTTAGTGCCATTATCAGTTATGATGCTATGTGGGAAACCAAAATGAAAGATCACCTTTTTCATGAACTGAACTGCCGTGGCTGCATCACACTTACTGACCGGCTCTGCCTCAACCCATTTGGTAAACTTGTCCACTGCCACCAAGAGATGTGTCTTTTTATCCTTAGACCTCTTAAAAGGCCCAACTATGTCAAGCCCCCAAACTGCAAACGACCAAGTGATTGGGATCATCCTCAATTCTTGAGCCGACACATGAGCTCGTCGTGAGAACTTTTGACAACCGTCACATTTGCTAACCAGATCCTCCGCGTCAGCATGAGCAGTCAGCCAATAGAAACCATGACGAAAGGCTTTGGCTACAAGAGATTTTGACCCGGCATGATGGCCACAATCCCCTTCATGGATCTCACGGAGTATTTCTTGGCCTTCTGCAGGGGACACATAGCGTTGAAATGCTCCGGTGACACTTAGGCGATGTAACTCACCGTTCACAATCGTCATAGATTTGGAGCGCCTGACGATTTGTCTTGCCAAGGTCTCATCCTCAGGTAACTCACCCCGGGTCATATAGGATAAATAGGGCACTGTCCAATCCAAGATGACGTGAAGAGTTGCCACCAGCTGTTCCTCCGGGTCTGGCACTGCTAGCTCTTCCTCGGTAGGCACCTTGACGTAAGGGTTATGTAAAATATCAAGAAAGGTGTTAGGCGACACCGGCTTACGTTGGGATCCCAGCCAGCTTAAAGTATCAACCGCCTCATTCTTCCTTCGGTCAATGTGCTCCACTTGATAACCCTTCAAGTGACCAGCCACAGCATCTACTTCACGATGATAAGCCGCCATAAGGGGATCCTTGGAATCCCACTTGCCTGACACTTGTTGAGCCACGAGATCTGAGTCGCCCAAGCATCTTACCCGGCTTAAGTTCATCTCCTTAGCCATCCGGAGACCATGGAGTAAGGCCTCGTACTCAACTGCGTTGTTAGTACATGGAAACATAAGTCAGAGTACATAACGAAATTTGTCACCTCGAGGGGAAGTTAACACCACTCCAGCCCCCGAGCCTTCTAGCTGCCTGAACCTGTCAAAGTGAATCGTCCAATATGTGTTATCCGACTTCTCCTCCGGTGCCTATAACTCTGTCCAATCATTGATAAAGTCCACCAAGGCCTGAGACTTAATAGCAGTACGTGGCATATACTTCAAATCGTGAGGCCCAAGTTCAATGGCCCACTTGGCGACTCGTCCTGTGGCCTCCCTGTTCTGAATGATGTCTCCCAAAGGGGCAGAACTTACCACAGTTATAGGGTGGCTTTGAAAGTACCGCTTCAACTTCCGGTTGGCCATAAACACTCCATAAACAAGTTTCTGCCAATGTGGATACCTTTGCTTGGATTCAATGAGCACCTCACTGATGTAGTAAACTGGTTGTCGGGGGTTCAGTGCGACATATGCCAAAGGATGGCTTATCATGGTGGGGGCGAGTAGAACATCGCCGGTGCCTGGAAATGGGATAAGGCGTAGACAGGCACGCTGGCGAATCTTACCCAGCTTCGGGGCTCTCCGAGGAGATAACACCCCTACTGCTGCTCTGCGGGGTCTCCGCATGATCACTCAAGTGAAATGACTACAATGGTGCTCCTAGAGCTGTTTCGGGAGGCAGGAGAGAGCAAGGCTAGTTCTCTCCTCCCTGGGCTATCTGGTCTAACTCTATCAAGGTCCCAACCCTTTGCACGGGTGCCCCGGGGGGTTTATATAGGCCTACCCCCCGGGGGTACAATGGTAATCCGGCTGGGTGCGGGCCCCAGCCGTCTGTCTCTCAGGCCGCCGTCTTTCCCGCCGACTTCTGGGGCCCGCCGACTGGTGGGTCCTGCGGACAGGCTTGACACTGTGCGGTGCTCCTGATGACGCAGGCTTGGTCATCGGGTCGTGGCAACAGTGCCGCCGTCTATCAGGCGATCACTGTCGCCATTCCCCATCTAATATGGTTAATGGCTTGTGGGGCCCTGGAGGGGAGGCGGCCGACTCCGGGGAGGCCGACTCCCACAGGGCCGTCTTCGGGCGCTCTGGCCGCCTTTGGTCCACCCACTAACAGGCGACCCCGCGGTCTTCGGGCCGTACAGGCCGGTGTCGTGGGCACAGTGCGTCGCGCACTGTGGCTGAGGTCAGGGCAGGCATGGCGACAGTGCCGCGCCTCGCCGGAGATCTTCCGACGATACGACTCACTGTAGCCATGCCAGTCCCTCGTAGGCAGGGAGGGACGGCCACGTTGTGACCGTACCCCGCATCGGGCTTTGTGAAGTGCCATGGGCCGACTCCCATAGTCGGCATCCGTGGAGGTCGCCAGCTTGGAGTCGGCTTCTGGGACTCGGCTTCTCTAGAGATCGCCAGCTGGGACTCGGCCTCTCTGGAGGTCGCCAGCTGGGACTAGGCTTCTTTAGAGGTCGCCAGCTGGGTCTCGGCCTCTCTGGAGGTCGCCGGCTGGGACTCGGCCTCTCTGGAGGTCGCCGGCTGGGACTCGGCCTCTCTGGAGGTCGCCAGCTGGGACTCGGCTGAAGGGGCGCGGCCGGCCCCGATGTCTTGAAAGATTCAGGGTCCCGGGTCAGCCTACCCGTGGCCCATTACTCCGACAGTAGTCCCCGAAGCTGGTGAAGCCCTGCGGACGCCGCCCCGTGGGGCTTCAACAGTTTCAAACTTTCCTGTGCAGACTCTGAGACCCGGCCGTCGTCTTCATTTTGGCCGACTCGCCGAAGTCGGATTCTGTTCATCGAGGGGCCGCCGTTTGTAAGTTGCGGCAGGAAATCAGGCGGTGTATCGGATACGCTTCCCTGCTGCCATCGAAGCGGTCCTATCGCATGGCGCCACGTGGAGAGGATAGTCTGCTCTCCCACGCGCGCGACGGGACGGGCCGTCAGGCAGGGCCCGCCACTACCGCGCCTCGGCATCCGAACGGATCCGCTGCGGTCGCGAACGGTTGGCTTCCCCACGTCGTTACTGTGCGCAGTAACTTCGTGGGGTAAATCGTGGGGTAAATCGTGGGGCGGCGTGGGCTTCACGCGCAGTTAATCCCACGCCCGCCCCCTCGGCTCCTCAGCCCACAGGGCTATAAATAGGCAGGGGGGAGCGGGATGGCACCGCACGCGCATCCTCTTCCCCACTCTCCTGCCTTCTCTTCTTCCTCCGCCACGAGCAAGAGCACCTCACACCACGGCGATGAGCTCTTCCTCCGCCGCGGCCCCCGCCACGCGCTCCGGCGTGTGGGACGGTTCGGATGTGGAGGCGGAACATATCGAGTTCCTCCGCCGGACCCGCCGTCTTCCCAGTGTGGACCTCGTGCGCGCCCACCCCGCGCCGGCGGGAGAGACCAGGCCCGCGCTGGAGGAGGGCGAGCGGGTCGACTTCCGCTCGCACTTCATGCGCGGCCTGGGGCTGCCGGCGAGCGGGTTCTTCCGCTCGTTCCTTGAGTTCCACAGCCTCCAACCACACCACCTTACTCCAAATGCAGTGGTGCTGCTCTCCGCCTTCGCCACTCTGTGCGAAGGTTTCCTCGGCGTTCTCCCCACCCTCGAGTTGTGGGGAGAATTTTTCTCTTTGAAGCTTGGTACGCAAGCCGCCGGCACGCCGGCTCAATGCGGCACCTACATCGCGGTGCGACGCACGACGGCCGACAACCCCTTTCCTCCCATCTCGCTGATAAAGTCGGTGAAGATGTGGCAGCGCTCCTACTTCTATGTGAAGAACCTCTCCACCGACGGCGACTGGGTCAACCTGCCGCCCTTCAACCCGGCCCCCCTAATTGGGAGGCTCCCCAATTGGTCTCAGCAGTCCAAGTCGCTGACTCCCTCCGGAGCCGCCGCCGCAGCGCGACTCCGAGTCCTGCTGCAGTCCGAGGGCCTTGTCGGATCCGACCTTCTGGCCGCCTTCATGGCGCGCCGAGTCCTCCCACTCCAAGGCCGGCCTCACCTAATCTGTCAGATGAGCGGCCGCCATGACCCGAGTCGGTTGTGCACCAAGGAGATGCCCCGCAGGGAGGTGGCGAACTTGGTGAACCACATCGCGCATTGCGAGTTCACGGAGGACTGGCAGTTCGGCAAGGAGTCGTACTCACGCGACAACCCCCCTCCAGTGGTAAGTCGCATCTTTATGTAGTTTTGTATTCTTTGCGGCCGACTCCGGCTTCTAATTCTTGTTGGTCTCTTCTGGGCAGAACCCCCTCATGGAGCCCGCAGCCGGCGCCACGCGAGAGCCCCGCGACTACGTCCCAGACCGCGCGGAGAGTAACGTTGACGACCCCGACTTGGGGGCGGCGGCATTGGAGGCCGACGCCGAAGGCGGCGGGGAAGGGGCAGACGGCGGCTTCAGGCCCTCGGCCACCTTCGCCGATTGGCCTGAAGACGACGCCGACGGGGAAGTCGTCCCGCGCTACCAGCCGAGGGCTGGCCAGGCCGGCCAAGGCGGCGCGAAGAGGCGTCACGCCGGGCCGAGTGCGCCTGGCAGCAAGCCGAAGAAGTTCAAGGGGGCGGCCGCCGCGACCAAATGGGAGGAGGCGGCCGCGAAGGCCAACCGCTTCCGAAGGGAAGTGAGAAGGCCGCCGCTAGTTTCCGCGTAAGTCTTTACGCTCTTTTACTTTCCTTTGTTGGATTTTGTCCGAGTCCTCTTTGATTTTCCCTCCGTTCTTCTCCAGAGCCCCCCTCTCCCTTGAGAGAGTTGCCGTCCCCTCTGTCATGGGGTCAGTAGAGACGTCCGCCAACACCTGGCGGGTCGATCCCGCCGCCGACCTTCGGGAGGCGATGGAGCAGAACGCGCGGGAAAAGTGCGACGAGGAGGAGGCCGACCGCCTGGAGAAGGCGCAGGCCGAGAAGGCGGCCGCCAATGCTCAGAAGAAGCTGGAGGAGGCCGAAGCCGCCACCGCGGCGAAGCGGCGTGCTGAGGAGGCCGCGCGTCGCCGATCGGGAATGCTCGTCCCTCCATTGTCGTCGGCGCCGCCAGCTCCGGAGTTCACGGGGCAGACCGGAGAGGTCGGCACCGAGAACCCCCTCATGGAGGAGGGCGGCGAGGCTTCAGGCTCGGACACCCTCGCGCCACCTCTGCTGCCTCCGCCACTGTCTGGGAGGCTGCACGGCAAACAGCCGGTGGGCCCGTTGGATCCGCCAATCGCGGATGAGGCCGAGGCGTGGCTGCTTCTTCAAGTCGCCGAGCCGGTGCGCCGCCGGCTTGAGAGGACGACCTCGGCGCCGCGAGCTTGGGAGATCGGCACCGCCAGCTCGGCGAGTTTGGACGTCGAGGCCTCCAGCGCCGCGCCCACCGGGTGGTTGCGCGGAGGCGGCACCGGACCGCTGAACCAAGCGCTCCTGGATGTCCAGGCGAAGCTGCGCGCGGAAACCGATGCCCTTCAAGTCTGCAACAGGGCACATCTGGCCGCGCGGACATCCGTCCGAGTAAGTTTCCTTCTTTTTTCTGATTCTTGTTTTACTCCGTGGGGGCGCGCCAGCGCACCCACTGGGTGTAGTACCCAAGTTCCGGGCCGACTGCTGAGCAGGTGGTTCGGAACTCCCTCTGGCGAGCTCCGAATACTAACTTTGCCTTTGTCGGTTTCTTTGCAGGAGTATCATAACCTCCGCGCCACTGCCTTCAACCACAATGTCGAGGAGTTGAATAAGCGGACCGCCGACTTGGCGGAAAGCCGGGGTGAGCTCTCTTCTTCCTTCTTTGCGGGGGCGCGCTGGCGCACCCGCGGGCTATAGTCCCCGAGATTCAGGCCGACTACTGAGCAGTCGGGCCGGATCTCCCCGCGATCCACTTTACTGATGACTCGTTTGTCTCTTTCTTCGTTCTTCAGGTGCCAATGCCGCCCTTCAGGAGCAGTTGGGCGAGGCCAACACTGCTCGGCGCGTCAAGGAGGAGGAGTGCGGCAGGCTCGCCAAAGAGCGTGACCTGCTGGCGACGTAGCTGGCCGAGCAGAAGGAGCTGCTCTAGAAGGCGCATGACGAGGCCAAGACGCGGGAGGCCGCTCTCATGGCCGAGTTTGAGATCGAGCGCTCCGCCTGGACTGACAAGGAGGCGATGCTGACCTCTGGCTACCACGAGATTGAGGACATCGTCGATGGTAAGTCTCTTTCATTTCTTTGGGCTTCTGACTATGTGCGAGGCCGGCTTCTGATTTTTTGGTTTTCTTCTCTTTTGTCATGGCAGACTTCTTTCCTGGTCACTCACAGGCAGTCCCTCTGGCCATCGAGGCTGCTCGGGAGGCGCGAAGGGCGAAAGGCGAGGAGATCGCCGCTAATGCCCCCCGAACCATCGACGAGCAGCTCCTGAGCATTGAAGCTCGTCTTCGTCCGGCTCACCGGCTGCTGCGCCGGCTTCAACGTGCTGGCGCCCAGGCGGTTGCCGCCCTGTGGCCCGACATTCCGGCTCTGCGCACCGCCAGTCAGACCGCCGACTAGCTGGAAGTCGCCGCCGGCCGTCTCGAGGCTTGGAAGGGCTCCTCGGCCCGGGCCGGAGCGCGCCGGGCCTTGGAGTTCGTCAAGGCGTGGTATCCGGGGCTGGACTTGGACCGCCTGGCCGCATTCCGGTCAGAGGCCCAGGTCGAGCTGGAGGCCGTAGAGGGCGCCCTTGTCGAGCGCGCGGCGGCCATCGCCGAGTACACGGATACCAACGTCTTCGTGCCCGAGCGGGCTGAAGGCGGCGAGGAAGTGTCGCTGGACTGGTTCGGGATGAACCCGGAGTATGGCGAAGACTCGGCAGAGGTGATCGACTCCAGCGCCGAGGAGGAGGACGAGGCGGAGGACGGAGGCGAGGAGGAGGCGCCAGAAGACGGAGCAGGCGGCTAGCCTCAGCCTGATCGTGCCTCCAGCAACGAGCCGTGCGGAGACAAGGCGACTGCCACCGGAGGCGACCAAGCTGAGACCGCCCAGCCGACTGCCCCGGCACCCGACACCGCCATCACCTCCGACCCTCCGGCCCCGGAGGCCGCCTCCTAGACTTCTCTTTTCCGCTTCTGTTTATCTGTCTTTAGTAATCTTTTGAAAGACTTGTTAGGTTCGAACAATTCCACCCGCGGGGTGCATCCTGAATTTCTATTCGAAAAATCGGCCAAGGGCCTATGTAAATATTTATCCGATTTCCGCCTTTCCTTCCTTATTGCTCCTTAGGCTTTTTCCTTTGCCGTCTTCCCTTAGTTTCCGCCTTGCCGGCTGGACAGCCGCTCTGCGGACTGTCGCTAGGTCAAGTGCTTGGCTACTTCGGGAAGGCAAGTACTTGGCCGTTTAGAGTTTCTTTAGCAAGTCGGCTAGAAAGCGATAGGCCGACTATCCAAGAGTCGGCCGTCTTTGATGAAAGCTAAGGCGGCGAGCCGACTACTCGTGAGTCGGATCTGCGGAGGGAGGCTAGTAGCCGGCTTGAGCTATGCATAAGCTTTTAGGTCCTTAGCCATTTTTTCATGTGTGTGCTCATTCTTGCTTGTTCTCTGCCTACCAGCAGTCGCTCTGCGAGCTGCGGCTTTCGACAGGAGACGGCTTGAGCGCAACACATTACTTGTCCGACTGCAGGAAGCATTTCATAGCGCAAGACGGCAAGTCCCCGGGCTGACTAGTCGGACCCGGTGCCAGACGGTATGATAAAAAAAGAGTAGCATATTCGGAAGCGTGATTCTTATCATACAGATAACAAAAAGGCAGTCCCCGAGCTCATCTCGGGGGGCCTAAGGTCTTAGTACTTTAATACAAAAAAAGGGGGTAGTGCGATACATACTGCATCAACTGTAAAATCTTCGAAGAAGATTCGCGTTCCACGGGTGCTCTGTTTCTTTGCCGGAGTCATCCCTCTTGCGCGCTCGAGACTTCTGAGCGTCAATCAGATAATAGGCGTTGTTCCCTAGCACCTTGCTGATGATGAAGGGACCCTCCCAAGGTGCCGACAACTTGTGCTGGCTGGCTGTTCTCTGAATCAGCGGGAGCACAAGGTCGCCCTCTTGGAATGATCTCGGCTTGACCTTGCGGTTGTAGTATCGGCGCAGACTCTGCTGGTAGATGCTGGACCGGCTGAGTGCCAACAGCCGGCCCTCTTCCAGCAGATCAATGCCGTCTTGGCGCGCTTCTTTAGCTTCCTCTTCGGTGTACATGGTGACTCGTGGAGAGTCGAACTCTATATCCGTCGAGATGACGGCTTCGGCACCGTAGACGAGGAAGAAAGGCGTGAAGCCGGTTGACTTGTTTGGAGTCGTGCGTAGACTCCAGAGGACGGCTGGCAGCTCCTCGACCCAGCAGCCGGCCGAACGCTCGAGTGGTTCTATCAGTCGAGGCTTGATGCCGGACATGATGAGGCCATTTGCTCGTTCCACCTGGCCGTTTGACTGCGGATGGGCAACGGACGCTAAGTCCAGTCGGATGCCCTGCGTTGCGCAGAAATGGGCCAAGGTGCCCTTGGCAAAGTTTGTGCCGTTGTCGGTGATGATGCTGTGCGGTATGCCGTACCGCACCGTTATGTAGGCGATGAAGGTTACTGCAGTCGGCCCGTTCAACTTCTTGATGGGCTTTGCCTCCACCCATTTGGTGAACTTGTCCACCGCGACAAGCAGATGAGTTAGGCCGCCTCGGGCCATCTTGAATGGTCCTACCATGTCCAGGCCCCAAACTGCGAAGGGCCAGGCGATGGGAATTGTCTTCAGCGCGGAAGCCGGCTGAAGTGGCTTGGAGCGGAACATCTGGCACCCCTTGCATTTTTGGACTAGCTCTTTAGCTTCTTCCAGGGCAGTCGGCGAAAAGAAACCGTGCCGAAAGGCTTTGGCGACGAGTGCCCTTGAAGCCACATGGTGGCTGCACTCGCCCTGATGGATGTCTTTGAGAATTGCTTGGCCTTGTTCTGACTCTACGCAGCGCTGGTAGACACCAGTGACACTGCGCCTGACTAGCTCTCTGTTGACTATGGTGTATGCTGCCGCTCGGCGCTGCACTTGCCGAGCCAGGATCTCATCTGTCGGCAGCTCTCTGTTCACTAGAAACTTGAGGATGGGCTGCGCCCATGAAGGTGCTGCTATCTCTTCAATTGCTACCACGACGACTTGGACAAGGGTGGCCGGGCTGGGAGGCGGCGGGCTGGAGTCTGCGGCCATTTGCTGGATTGACGGAGTCTCTGGGCCGACTGGCGCAGTTCCTGGGTCGAGCTCTAAAGTCCCCGGGCCGACTGGCACAGTCCCCGGGCCGGGTTCTGAAGTCCCCGGGTTGGTTTCAACTGTGGTTTTCTTGAGGATGTCTGCTGGGGCTCTGGAGTCGGATCCGACTACCTCTGGAGGAGCCGGCACAAAGATGGAGTCTGACTCTGGTGAAAGCTTGATAGACGGCTTGAGGAGGCGCTGAAGGGCGATGCCGGAAGGTATCGCTTGGCGAGTGGAGCCGACTCGTGCCAAGGCATCTGCTTGATCATTGTCATTTCTTGGCACATGAAGGAATTCGCACCCCTCAAAGTATCCGCTGAGTTGCTGCACCAGGAAGCGGTAGCTTGCCATGTTTGCGTCTTTGGCGTGCCAGTCGCCGGATGACTGCTGAACCACCAAGTCGGAGTTGCCATAGCACAGGATCCGGTGAATGCCGAGTTCTTTGGCAAGCTGGAGCCCATGAATGAGCGCCTCATATTCGGCGACGTTGTTGGAGGCGGCGAAGTGGATCTGCAGCACATACTTGAGTTTGTTGCCTTTAGGGGAGGTGAAGACGACGCCAGCTCCCAGGCCGGCGCGCGTCTTGGAGCCATCGAAATGCATCCGCCAATGGGTGGAGTCAGGCGCTGGCGGCAGGTACTGGGTCTCGGCCCAGTCGACGAGGAAGTCGGCCAGCGCCTGCGACTTGATGGCGGTGTGGGGCTGGTAGTAGATGGTGTAAGGAGCTAGATCTATAGCCCATTTGGCTACTCGGCCGGAGGCGTCTTGGCTTCCAATGATCTCGGTGAGTGGGGCGGTGCAAACCACAGTGATTGGATGCTCTTGAAAGTAGGGCTTCAGCTTCTTGGCAGCAAAATGCACGCCGTAGCACATCTTCTGGTAGTGAGGGTAGTTCTGCTTGGAGGTCGACAGTACCTCGCTCAGGTAATATACCGGTCTTTGCACGGGGAGCGCCTTGCCTTCCTCCTTGCGCTCGACTACAATGACTGTGCTGACTACTCGGCTGGTGGCGGCGATTTACAAGAGCATGGGCTCTTTGGGAGTCGGAGCCGCCAACACAGGGGGAGTAGTCAACATCTTCTTCAGTTGGAGAAATGCCTCATCCGCCTTGTGGTTCCACTCAAAAAAGGTGGTCTTCTTCATCAATTGATACAAGGGCAGGGCTTTCTCACCCAGCCGACTGATAAACCGGCTGATGGACGCCAGGCAGCCAGTGAACTTCTGCACATCCAACAGTTGGCTGGGTACCTCCATTCTCTCGATGGCCTTGATCTTCACGGGGTTGCACTCTATGTCGCGTTCGAAGACCAGGAAGCCAAGGAGCTGGCCGGCTGGTACTCCGAAAACGCACTTTTCAGGGTTGAGCTTGATCTGGAATCGGCGCAGATTTTCAAAGGTCTCCTTGAGGTCTTCCAGCAGCGTTCCGCGCTTCTCCGTCTTTACCACCACATCATCCACATAGACATGGGCATTCCTGCTGAGTTGCTTGAGGAGGCACTTCTGCATGCAACGCTAAAAGGTGGCGCTGGCATTCCTCAAGCCGAATGTCATTGTCAGGTAGCAGAAGGCTCCAAATGGCGTGATGAAGGCGGTCTTCAGTCTGTCCACTGGGTTCAGCTTGATCTGGTGATATCCTAAATATGCGTCTAGGAAACTCAGCAGCTCGCATCCGGCTATGGAGTCTATCACCTGATCAATCCTTGGCAAGGCAAACGGATCCTTAGGGCAAGCTTTGTTGAGGCTTGTGTAGTCGATACACATTCGCCATTGCTTGTTCTTCTTCAGCACCAAAACCGGGTTTGCCAGCCACTCTGGGAAAAACACCTCCATGATGAAGCCGGCTGCCAGGAGCCGGGCTATCTCTTCTCCAACAACTCTTCTTTTCTCTTCTGACAGGCGACGCAAGGGCTGCCGGACGGGTTTCACATCTGGCCTGACGTGTAGCTTGTGCTTGGCGAATTCCGTCGGAACACCAGGCATGTCCTTGGGGGACCATGCGAAGATGTCGCGATTCTCACGGAGGAAATCGACGAGCTCGCCTTCCTATTTGCTGTCAAGGCCCATGCCCATGACAGCGTATCTCTCTGGGTGCTCCAGGTCCAAGGGTATCTTGTTGGTTTCTTTGGCCGGCTTGAATGATCCTTCCGCCTCCGACTCCTTGGGGTCGGGCAACATCTCTGGCTGCTTTCCTGCCATCGCCACGACCCGGTCAAGGAGCCGCTTCTCGGCCGCGATCACCAGGGACTCGGCCAGCCGACTGCTCTCGGCCGCGCAGGCGGACGACTTCTTGTAGTCACCGGCTACGGTCAGAATCCCCTTGGAACTCGGCATCTTCATCTTGAGGTAGGCGTAGTGGGGAACCGCCATGAACTTGGCCAAGGCAGGTCGGCCAAGCAGGGTGTGGTACGGGCTCTCCAAGTCCACCACCTCGAACCAGACCGGCTCTCGGCGGAAATGATCTTTGTCTTCGAAGAGGACGTCTATCAGGATCTTGCCAATGGGCGAACAGGAGAGGCCGAGTACAATTCCATGGAACACGGTCCGGCTGCTCTGCAGCTGTCTTCGCTTGATTCCTAGCTTCTCCATGGTGTCCTTGTACAGGATGTTGATGCTGCTGCCTCCGTCTATCAGGACTCACGAAAAACGGGCGGCCCACCTATCAGTGGCCAAGGTCGCACCTAGGACCAGGGCATAAGAGCCTGGACTCGGCATCATCTCTGGGTGATCCGCCCAACTCCAACTGATAGGCCTCTCGGACCAATGCATAAACTCTGGAGCATCTATTGCTACCGCATTTACTTCTTGTTGCTGTTGGCGCCTGCTGCGCCGGTCATTTGCCACACTGGTGAACACTACATAGGCTCCATGCTCTTCTAGGAACTCGTCTTGCACCGCGCCGACTGGTCGGGCAGCAGGCTGCTGAGGCGGCGGCGGAGGTGGCGGCCCGGCAGGCGGTGGAGGGGTGAGGCTGTCTCCCTTGGCGATCCTGGTGAGCCAGTGGCACTTTCTGGTGGTGTGGTTTGACGGCTTCGCGCCACTGTGGAACTTGCAAGGACCGTCCAAAGTCTGCTCATAGGAGAAAGACGGCAACTAATTGGACTTGCCGCCCTTCTGCCGCTTGGCCGGAGGCTGCCCTACCGGTTGCTGATCTTCAACTGCCGCGACCTGCCGACTGTTGGAAGTCGGCTGCGGGGCCTTGCGCTTGTTGTCGTTCTGCTGCTGTCGCCGACTGGTGTCTCCAGCCGGAGTTCTGGGAGCCTGGGGAGTCACCTTGCCAGCCGCGTTGACTTGAATATCCGTCTTCATGGACGAGTCGGCCGTGGCATACTTGTCTGCTATGATTAGCAGTTCATCGAGGGTTTCTGGCTCGTCGCAGAGGAGCTTGTGCTTGAGGAGGGTGCCCTCTCGGCACCCGGCAGTGAAGTACTCAATGGCCTGCACCTCATGCACGCCCTCGCAGGAGTTTCGAAGCTCGCCCCAGCGCGTGAGGTAGTCGCGTGTTGATTCATCAGGGCCTTGCACGCACAAGGAGAGCTGGCGCGGCTTTGGAGGTCGCTTGTACGTGCTCGTGAAGTTGCGGATGAAGGCTTCAGTGAAGTCGACCCAACTGTTGATGCTACGGGGCTTAAGGCTGTTCAACCACGTCCGGGCCGTGCCCTGGAGCATGAGAGGAACATACTTTACGGCAACTCGTTTGTTGCCGTTCGCTATGCTGACGGCCGTGGAGTAGTCTATTAGCCAGTCCTCCGGCTTCACGGAGCCGGTGTACTTGGGTGTGTCTCGGGGGAGCATGAACCCTTTGGGGAAGGGCTCGTCTCTGATGCGGGGCCCGAAGCAAGGCGGACCCAACTCGTCTTCCTCTTCCAGCGCCAGGGATCGGTGGAGTCGGTCATCCGATGGCGGGCGTCATTCTCTCCGACTCCTTCTCGGCGGCCAAGGCGACCTCCGAGAGTCGGATGCTCAACAGGCGGCGGGGAAACTCGCCGCTCTCTTCTGGGCGGGGGAGGCAGGTAGTCGTCCCACCGCTCTACTTCTCTCGGGCGGCCATCTTGGTCGTGCTTGATGGTGATGTGAGTCCGACTATGACTGACAGCCGGCTCCTTCTCTTTTCTCCCGCGGACTCCGCTAGTCGGTGTCCGAGAGGTCGCGCCTTGATCTCGGCGGGGAGGCAAGTCGTCGTTCGGCTGCTGCAGCGCATCTGCGCGGCTGCCGGCCGCGTTTTGCGCAGCAACTGCGTCAAGGAGCTGCTGGACTCGCTCCGTCATCACACGGCGCTCTTCGCCCTCGAAGTTCTTCAGCTCGTCAGTCACCGCTTGGGCGGCGCGGATGTTCTCCGCTGGGGTGGCGTACACGGGGCGTTTTGCTCCGAGCAAGTTGGCGATGGCTGCGCTGCGCTGCCGGACCACACCTAGACGGCTCGGCCCAGTCGGAGCCGGCGAGCCGCCTACGGCGCGATCCATCTCGCGCTGGTATGCCTCTGACAAGCGCCTCATGCTTGCCAGCTTCTTGGCGCCTTTGATGATCTGAAGGCGGCGCGTCTCCAACGTCTCGGCGTCTGTGTCTTCTGGAATGGGCGCGGTTAGGTCTTGCAGGGCCGCGGCTAGCGGGTCCTGGGCTTCTTTGCCGGAGTGCTCGCCGTGGCTGATGATGAGTACTTCCGTGACGGCGCTTCCGCCGCTCTCCTCGTACGGAAGCGGCTCGTCGTAGACCACCACGTTGGTGGGGAAAATGTCGAGCGACACGACATCGGAGTCGACCAGCACCGGGTCGATGGAGCCTACGGACTCCAAGTCTACGGCAGGCTCGCCGGTGACGTGGAGTTGGTCGAGGAGGCCCGCGAGGAGGCTCTCGGGGCCGCCCGTGCCTACGTCGGATGCAGGTTCGTTGGAGAGGCGCACCTCGCCGACAAGTTCGGCGAGGCTGCTCGCGGCGCAGGCGGCCTCAGCGCCGCGCAGCACGTCGACGTAGACTCCATCTGGCGAGCCTGGCTGGCTGCGCTCGCCAGGGAGGAAGAGGGTTCCCGTCCAGAACAGATCTCTGGACGACAGTGCACCTCGCCCCACGGTGGGCGCCAAATGTCGGGGGTTGGGTGCGACATATGCCAAAGGATGGCTTATCATGGTGGTGGCGAGTAGAACGTCGCCGGTGCCTGGAAACGGGATAAGGCGTAGACATGCACGCTGGCGAATCTTACCCAGCTTCGGGGCTCTCCGAGGAGATAACACCCCTACTGCTGCTCTGCGGGGTCTCCGCATGATGACTCAAGTGAAATGGCTACAATGGTGCTCCTAGAGCTGTTTCGGGAGGCAGGAGAGAGCAAGGCTAGTTCTCTCCTCCCTGGGCTATCTGATCTAACTCTATCAAGGTCCCAACCCTTTGCACGGGTGCCCCGGGGGGTTTATATAGGCCTACCCCCCGGGGGTACAATGGTAATCTGGCTAGGTGCGGGCCCCAGCCGTCTGTCTCTCAGGCCGCCGTCTTTCCCGCCGGCTTCTGGGGCCTGCCGACTGGTGGGTCCCGCGGACAGGCTTGACACTGTGCGGTGCTCCTGATGACGCAGGCTTGGTCATCGGGTCGTGGCAATAGTGCCGCCGTCTATCAGGCGATCACTGTCGCCATTCCCCATCTAATCTGGTTAATGGCTTGTGGGGCCCTGGAGGGGAGGCGGCCGACTCCGGGGAGGCCGACTCCCACAGGGCCGTCTTCGGGCGCTCTGGCCGCCTTTGGTCCACCCACTGACAGGCGACCCCGCGGTCTTCGGGCCGTACAGGCCGGCGTCGTGTGCACAGTGCGTCGCGCACTGTGGCTGAGGTCAGGGCAGGCATGGCGACAGTGCCGCGCCTCGCCGGAGATCTTCCGGCGATACGGCTCACTGTAGCCATGCCAGTCCCTCGTAGGCAGGGAGGGACGCCACGTCGTGACCGTACCCCGCATCGGGCTTTGTGAAGTGCCATGGGCCGACTCCCATAGTCGGGGTCCGTGGAGGTCGCCAGCTTGGAGTCGGCTTCTGGGACTCGGCTTCGCTGGAGATCGCCAGCTGGGACTCGGCCTCTCTGGAGGTCGCCAGCTAGGACTAGGCTTCTTTAGAGGTCGCCAGCTGGGTCTCGGCCTCTCTGGAGGTCGCCAGCTAGGACTCGGCCTCTCTGGAGGTCGCCGACTGGGACTCGGCCTCTCTGGAGGTCGCCAGCCGGGACTCGGCTGAAGGGGCGCGGCCGGCCCCGATGTCTTGAAAGATCCAGGGTCCCGGGTCAGCCTACCCGTGTCCCATTACTCCGACACCGGTCGCTGAACCGGATGCTCCTTGCCAGCTTGCTTACGCTCCACCACGATAGCAACACTGACGGCTCGCGAATTGGCAGCCACGTATAACATCAACAACTCTTTATCAATGGGAGCCGCAAGAACCGGCGGTTCAGACAACTGTCTCTTCAAATCTTCAAAGGCAGCATCAGCAGCCTCACTCCAGACAAAAGTGTCTGTTTTCTTCATCATCTAATATAGCGGTAGGGCCTTCTCACCTAACCGGCTTATGAACCGGCATAAGGCGGCAACACGACCCGCCAATCGCTGAACATCATTGATGCACGCCGGTTTAGCCAGAGAGGTAATCGCCTTAATCTTCTCCAGATTAGCTTCAATGCCTCTGTTTGATACCAGAAAACCCAAAAGCTTGCCTGCAGGTACACCAAATATACACTTGGCCGGCTTAAGCATCATTTTATAAACCCGGAGATTATCAAAGGTTTCTTTTAAGTCGGATATTAAGGTTTCCTTCTCTCTGGACTTCACCACAATGTCATCCACATAAGCATGAACATTACGCCCGATTTGATCGTGTAGACAGTTCTGCACACATCTCTGATAAGTCGCCTGAGCACTCTTGAGTCCAAACGGCATAGATACATAACAAAAGGCCCCAAACGGAGTGATGAAAGTTGTCTTCTCCTGGTCCTTAACTGCCATTTTTATCTGATGATAACCGGAGTAAGCATCCAAAAAACTCAAACGTTCACAACCCGCTGTAGCATCAATGATTTGATCAATACGGGGGAGAGCAAAGGGATCAGCCGGACAAGCCTTGTTTAAATCCGTGTAATCCACACACATCCGCCAAGTGCCATTCTTCTTGAGGACAAGCACCGGGTTAGCCAACCACTCTGGGTGAAAAACTTCAACAATAAACCCGGCCGCTAAGAGCCAGGCCACCTCTTCCCCAATAGCTTTCCGTCTCTCTTCGTTGAACCATCGGAGAAACAGCCTGACCGGCTTATACTTCGGATCAATATTGAGAGTGTGCTCAGTGAGTTCCCTCGGTACACCCAGCATGTCAGAAGGTTTCCATGCAAAGATGTCTTGGTTCTCACGGATGAACTCAATGAGCGCGCTTTCCTATTTAGGATCCAAATTGCTGCTGATGCTGAACTGCTTAGAAGGGTCACCCGGGGTAAAGTCAACAAGCTTTGTCTCGGCGGCCGATTTAAACTTCAATGCCGGGTCGTGCTCTGTTGTTGGTTTCTTCAGGGAGGTCATATCCGCTGGGTCAACATTATCTTGATAAAATTTGAGCTCTTCTGCTGCACAGGCCAACTCAGCATAAGCCGCGTCGCCTTCTTCACATTCCAACGCCACCTTCCGACTTCCATGCACAGTGATGGTGCCCTTGTGACCCGGCATCTTGAGCTACAAGTAAACATAACACGGCCGGGCCATGAACTTAGCATAAGCCGGCCGCCCGAACAGAGCATGATATGGGCTCCTGATTTTGACCACCTCAAACGTCAACTTCTCTGCTCTGGAATCGTATTCGTCTCCGAAGGCCACTCTAGCTCAATCTTGCCAACTGGGTAAGCCGACTTACTAGGGACCACCCCATGGAAAACAGTATTGGACGTCCTTACATTTTTATCAGTTAAACCCATGCGTCGAAAGGTCTCATAGTAAAGGATATTGATGCTACTACCCCTGTCCATGAGTACCTTAGTGAATTTATATCCACCAACCTAAGGTGCCACCACCAAGGCCAACTGACCCGGATTATCGACCCGTGGAGGGTGATCTTCTCTGCTCCACACAATGGGTTGTTCTGACCACCTCAAGTAACGGGGCACTGCCGGCTCGACAGAATTCACGGCCCTCTTATGAACCTTCTGGTCACGTTTGCATAAGCTAGTGGTAAACACGTGATACTGCCCACCATTCAACTGCTTCGATATGCTTTGATAACTTGACTACTACTGCTGCTGCTCTCCTTGACCAGACTGTTGTTGATTATAGCCTCCTTGACGTCCCTGAAAGCTGGAGCCTGAGCCGCCACCCGGGCCATAAAAACCGCCAGCCCCTGAACTGCCACCAGACCCATTATGACCATCATAGGTGTTGGAATTTTTAAACGCCTTCATGATTGCGCAATCTTTCCACAGGTGTGTGGCGGGCCGCTCTCTGGTGCCTTGTCTCGGGCAGGGCTCATTGAGTAGCTGTTCAAGAGATGGGCCTGACCCACCGGATCGAGGCGGTTTACCCTTATGTCTCTGATTGTTACCTCGCGCATTGGCGTTGGCCACAAACTCCGGGTTACCGTCCGCCTTGTGCTTATTACCGCCTTGATTCCCCGGGTTATGCTGCTGACCCTTTCCATTGCCATTCTTCTTTCCCTTCCCGGTCTTCAAATCATCAGATGCGGGATCATTGGTACTATCAAAATCAGCATACTTAACTAAAGCCGCCATCAGCGTGCCCATATCCTTGCAGTCACATTTAAGGTGCCCCAGTTTCTGCCTCAGCGGCTCAAAGCTGCAATTCTTCTCCAACATAAGGACTGCAGAGCCGGCATCCATCTTGTCAGATGAATGAATTATCTCCTTGACCTGGCGTACCCAATGGTTGGTGGATTCACCCTCCCCCTGCTTACAATCCGTCAAGTCCACAATCGACATAGATTTCTTACAGGTGTCCTTGAAGTTCTGGATGAACCGGGCCTTTAACTCTTCCCATGAACCAATGGAATTGGGTGGCAAGCCATTTAACCAAGACCGGGCCGTTCCATCTAACATCATGGTGAAATATTTAGCCATTGCCGCGTCACTGACTTCCAACAGCTCCATGGCCATCTCATAGCTCTCGATCCATGCTCCAGGCTGTAAGTCGGCCATGTAATTCGCGATCTTTCGAGGTCCCTTGAAGTCCTTGGGCAGACGCACGTTGCACAAAGCCGGTACCAAACAAGGAACACCACCGGTTCTAGTGGCCACTCCTGTCTCAACAGAAGTCGTTGGATACTCTGGGATATCCCGATGAGCCGCCTGTTGAGCCGCCAGCTGAGCTGCCCGCTCGTTCTCTTGATGTATTCGGTCTTGTACTGGGTTATAGCCACCGTGTTGGTTATGGCATTGGGCGTTGCTTGACAAAGCTTCGGACTCCATGTGCCTGCTATAACTCGGGCTCCGGTTTTGACGAGGCGGTGTTAGCCAAGGCGGAGGAGTTGAATGAATCCTGTCCCTACTGTAAGAATAGGTCTCTTGCTGGGCCAGGCCATCTGAAGAAGCTCTCTGACCCTCCGGGTCTCCACCACTGTCGGGTCATCACCGTCCATAGGAAGAGCCGCCAAACGTATTGAGGCTGCGATTAAGTTCTCCATGGGGTTGGAAAAGTGACCCGGCGGGATTGGCACATAACACGGTGGTGGCATGCTTGCGTGAGGCGGTGCCATCTCCCGAGGCTGAGTCGGCCCTCCTGTTCCGGCTGTCATAAGCTGATTGGCCTCAGGCGGGTTACTTGGGTCGGTTCCGGGTGTAGCGAAAAGAACCCGGGGGTTGTAATTCGGAGGTAAACGGGACTGGGTTTTCTGATGTCTCCTCCTCATTACCTCATTGGATGCGTTAAAGCTCATCATGAGCTGGTAAGCTTCTAACTACAACCGCTGTGCCCGGGCGTCGAGAGCCGCCCGCTCTGTAGCTAGTCTAGTATCCTCAACTGCCAAGGCCTCCTTGGCCTGAGCTATCTCCTCACGCACCTGTGCTACCGCTGCGTCATGCTCATCTTTGTCTGCAGGAATAACCGTGGCGGTTAACAGGGCCGTAAGCTTGTCCATGAGGTCTATCAGCACCTGAGCCGGTGGGCGTACGGGGCCGCCTGCCCCGGCTGCTCCTAACCCGGACGTTACCGCTGCAGCAGCTGTAGAGTTTGAGCCGGGCTGAGTCCCAGCCATGAAGACTCCGGCCCATCTTGGCGGCTCACAGGGGTCCGAAATACTGATGCCATCGGAACAGCCCCCGAGCACGCCGTCTTGCACTTGGTACAACGAATCTGTTGAACCGGCGGATGAATCACCATCTGAAAGGACGGCCGTCTCACCCCTATCTTCAGATCCTTCAGAAAGTTCCTCTCCGTGGATGCAGCCGACGAAGGCACGCTTCATGACAGGTTGAGTCTGGGTCTTCCTCGCACGCTGAGCCGTCTCGACGAGGTCGGTGCGTTGTCCGGCTCAGGGCCCGGCTCACCGATCCGGCCGATGAAGACGTGGATTCCGCCGAAGGGGACCTGGTACCCATACTCAATTGAGCCGGCGTCGGGGCCCTAGCCTTCGTCGTCGATGTAGATCTTGCCGCGACGACTCTTGGTCATCCGGCCCGTCACGTATCCCTTGAGCCCTTCGAAGTTGCCCTTCAAGAACTCAAATCCACCGTGTGCTGGCCCCATGGTGGGCGCCAACTGTCGTGGAATTGTCATGTCAGATGTCCTCGTGAAAGGACTTAGTTGTGGAGCCATCACAACTAGGAAGCTTGAAGGGGTTAAATCGGGACAAAGGACACGAAGGAGTTTATACTAGTTCGGCCCCTTACGATGAAGGTAAGGCCTATGTCTAGTTGGGTTTGGTATTGATGTTTCGATGACCATGGAGCAAGATACGCTATGCCCGGCTCTCGATGAGTTGTTTCTTGCCCTAAGCCGCCAGCAGGTCGTCCCCTTATATACACGGGTTGATGCCCTCTGGCTTGCAGAGTCCCGGCCGGCTTATAAATAGTGTCCGACTCGATGACTAGTTAAATCTACCTTATGTTACAAGTCATGCTATCATGGCGGTTTACTACAACGGGCCTTAAGTCGCCTGTGGGCCTTAAGCCATTTATTGTGTCGCCATCTTCATGCTTGGTCTTGGGCTTCTCTCTGATGAGTCTTCTTTGTGTAACCCGGCCCCTCCTGGGCGGCTTACACAAATAGTTATATCCCCAATATATGGTAACCGTTGTGTGACAAATTTGAAGCATGGGGTGTTTCTTTGATTGTCTTCCTTATGAGTGGCGGTCGGGGATGAGCGATGGTCTTTTCCTACTGATCTATCCCCTAGGGGCATGCGTAGTAGTACTTTGCTTCGAGGGCTAATAAACTTTTGCAATAAGTATATGAGTTCTTTATGAATAATGTGAGTCCATGGATTATACGCACTTTTACCTTTCCATCATTGCTAGCCTCTTCGGTACCGTGCATTGCCCTTTCTCACATTGAGAGTTGGTGCAAACTTCGCCGGTGCATCCAAACCCCATGATACGATACACTCTATCACACATAAGCCTCATTATATCTTCCTCAAAACAGCCACCATACCTACCTATCATGGCATTTCCGTAGCCATTCCGAGATATATTGCCATGCAACTTTCATCATCATCATATACATGACTTGAGCATTCATTGTCATATTGCTTTGCATGATCATAAGATAGCTAGCATGATGTTTTCATGGCTTGTCCGTTTTTTGATGTCATTGCTACACTAGATCATTGCACATCCCATACACCGCCGGAAGCATTCATATAGAGTCATATCATTGTTCTAGTATCGAGTTGTAAGTAAATAAAAGTGTGATGATCATCATTATAGAACATTGCCCCATAAAAAAAGAAAAAGAAAAAAAAAGAAAAAAAAGGAAAGGCCAAAGAAGCCTAAATAAAAAAGGTGTCCAAAGAAGCCCACCGAAAAAAGAAAAAAAAGAAAAAAAAGAAAAAAAATAAAAAAAAGAAAAAAAGAAAAAAAAAGAAAAAAAAGAAAAAGAAAAGGGGCAATGTTATTATCCTTTTTCCACACTTGTGCTTCAGAGTAGCACCATGTTCTTCATATAGAGAGTCTCCTATGTTATCACCTTCATATACTAGTGGGAATTTTCATTATAGAACTTGGCTTGTATATTCCAATGATGGGCTTCCTCAAATGCCCTAGGTCTTCATGAGCAAGCAAGTTGGATGCACACCCACTTAGTTTCTTTTGTTGAGCTTTCATACACTTATAGCTCTTAGTGCATCCATTGCATGGCAATCCCTACTCCTCGCATTGACATCAATTGATGGGCATCTCCATAGCCCGTTGATTAGCCACGTCGATGTGAGACTTTCTCCTTTTTTCTCTTCTCCACATAACCTCCATCATTATATTCTATTCCACCTATAGTGCTATATCCATGGCTTGTGCTCATGTATTGCGTGAGGGTTGAAAAAGCCGAAGCGCGTTAAAAAGTATGAACCAATTGCTCGGCTTGTCATCGGGGTTGTGCATGATGGGGGCATTTTGTGTGACGAAAATGAAGCATGGCCAAACTATATGATTTTGTAGGGATAAGCTTGCTTTGGCCTTTTTGTTTTGAAAAGACATGATTGCTTTATTGGTACACTCGAAGTATTATTGTTTTATGTCAAATGATAGACTATTGCTTTGAATCACTCGTGTCTTAATATTCATGCCATGATTAGACATATGATCAAGATTATGCTAGGTAGCATTCCACATCAAAAATTATTCTTTTTTATCATTTACCTACTCGAGGACGAGCAGGAATTAAGCTTGGGGATGCCGATACATCTCCGTCATATCTATAATTTTTGATTGTTCCATGCCAATATTATTCAACATTCATATACTTTTGGCAACTTTTTATACTATTTTTTGGGACTAACATATTGATCCAGTGCCCAGTGCCAGTTCTTGTCTGTTGCATGTTTTTTGTTTCGCAGAAACCCAATATCAAACGGAGTCCAAACAGGATAAAAATGGATGGAGAATTATTTTGGAATATTTATGATTTTTGGGAAGTAAAATCAACGTGAGACGGTGCCCGAGGGGGCCAGGAGATAGGGGGGCGCGCCCCAGGGAGGCAGGCGCGCCCTGGACTCTCCTGTGCCCCCCGTAAGGCGGTTGATGCTCTTCTTTTGCTGCAAGAAAGCTAGTTTTATGAGAAAGATCTTGGCGAAATATTCACCCCAATCGGAGTTAGGGATCTCTGGATATAAAAGAAATGGTGAAGGGGCAGAATCTGGGAACGCAGAAACAGAGAGATAGATCCAATCTCGGAGGGGCTCTCGCCCCTCCCAAGCCATGGGAGCCAAGTACCAAAGGGGAAACCCTTCTCCCATCTAGGGAGAAGGTCAAGGAAGAATAAGAAGAAGGGGGGCTCTCTCCCCCTTGCTTCCAGTGGCGCCGGAGCGCTGCCGGGGGCCATCATCATCACCGCGATCTTCACCAACATCGCAGTCATCTTCACCAACATCTCCATCACCTTCCCCCATCTATATCCAGCGGTCCACTCTCCCGCAACCCGCTGTACCCTCTTCTTGAACATGGTTCTTTATGGTTCATATTATTTTCCAATGATGTGTTGCCATCCTATGATGTCTGAGTAGATTTTCGTTGTCCTATCGGTGATTGATGAATTGCTATGATTGGTTTGAGTTGCATGTTTTATTATTAGTGTTGTCCTATTGTGCTCTCCGTGTCGCGCAAGCGTGAGGGATTCCCGCTGTAGGGTTTGCAATATGTTTATGATTTGCTTATGGTGGGTGGCGTGAGTGACAGAAGCACAAACCCGAGTAAGTAGGTTGTTTGCGTATGGGATAAAGGGGACTTGATGCTTTAATGCTATGGTTGGGTTTTACCTTAATGAATCTTTAGTAGTTGCGGATGCTTGCTAGAGTTCCAATCATAAGTGCATATGGTCCAAGTAGAGAAAGTATGTTAGCTTATGCCTCTCCCTCAAATAGAATTGCAATAGTGATTACCGGTCTAGTAACGTAGTCAATTGCTTAGGGACAATTTCACAATTCCTACTACCACTTTTCCACACTCGCTATATTTACTTTATTGCTTCTTTATCTAAACAGCCCCTAGTTTATATTTATGTGCTCTTTATTATCTTGCAAACCTATCCTATCACACCTTCAAAGTACTTCTAGTTTCATACTTGTTCTAGGTAAAGCGAACGTCAAGCGTGCGTAGAGTCGTATCAGTGAGGACTTGAGAGAGTATTTGTTCTACCTTTAGCTCCTCATTGGGTTCGACACTCTTACTTATCGAAAGAGGCTACAACTATCCCGTATACTTGCGGGTCATCACTTATGTGGACCACCCGGGCGCTTGTCGCTCAATTGCTGACGTTCCAAGAGCTTTTGGAGAATCGTACGATGCCTATTGCCCATACTTATTCCTGCATGGTGGCTAGTGCGAAAAAGGCCAAAGGCCTACTCAGATCACATATCCAAACACGTTAGTGTCTTGGGAGCGCGCGGAGACGATCAACGATCTCTGGTCCCGTCACCCCGTCTCACAGACTTATGGTAAGGGTTAAGAATGTCCGGCCGTGCCGCGTAGTTAACTCGCGGGTACCCTCCAGGTCAACCCTACTCCACGTCACTCGCGGGTGCCCTCACGGTCAACCAGACTTCACATTTCTCCTTGGGGTACCCTGATAACCCACAAGTATAGGAGATCTATTGTAGTCCTTTTGATAAGTAAGAGTGTCAAACCCAACGAGGAGCAGAAGGAAATTACAAGCGGTTTTCAGTAAGGTATTCTCTGCAAGCACTGAAATTATCGGTAACAGATAATTTTGTGATAAGATAGTTCATAACGGGTAACAAGTAACAAAAGTAACAAGGTGCAGCAAGGTGGCCCAATCCTTTTTGTAGCAAAAGACAAGCCTGGACAAACTCTTATATAAAGCAAAGCGCTCCCGAGGACACATGGGAATTATCGTCAAGCTAGTTTTCATCATGCTCATATGATTCACGTTCGTTACTTTGATAATTTGATATGTGGGTGGACCGGTGCTTGGGTACTGCCCTTCCTTGGACAAGCATCCCACTTATGATTGACCCCCCCTCGCAAGCATCCACAACTACGAAATAAGAATTAAGGTAAACATAACCATAGCATGAAACATATGGATCCAAATTAGCCCCTTACGAAGCAACGCATAAACTAAGGTTTAAGTTTTTATCACTCTAGCAACCCATCATCTACTTATTACTTCCCAATGCCTTCCCCTAGGCCCAAACAATGGTGAAGTGTCATGCCGTCGACGTTCACATAACACCACTAGAGGAGAGACAACATACATCTCATCACAATATCGAACGAATGCCAAATTCACATGACTACTTATAACAAGACTTCTCCCATGTCCTCAGAAACAAATGTAACTACTCACAAATCATATTCATGTTCATAATCAGAGGGGTATTAATATGCATAAAGGATCTGAACATATGATCTTCCATCGAATAAACCAACTAGCATCAACTACAAGGAGTAATCAACACTACTAGCAACCCACAGGTACCAATCTGAGGTTTTGAGACAAAGATTAGATACAAGAGATGAAATAGGGTTTGAGAGGAGATGGTGCTGGTGAAGATGTTGATGGAGATTGACCCCCTCTTGATGAGAGGATCGATGGTGATGATGATGGTGACGATTTCCCCCACCCGGAGGGATTATTCCCCGGCAGAACAGCTCTGCCGGAGCCCTAGATTGGTTTCACCAAGGTTCCGCCTCGAGATGGTGGTGCTTCATCCCGAAAGCTTCCTTATGATTTTTTCCCGGGAAAAATACACCATATAGCAGAAGATGGGCATCAGGGGCCTGCCAGGTGGCCCACGAGGCAGGGGGCACGCCCTCCACCCTCATGGACGGTGGGTGGCCCCCCTCTGGTGCTTTCTTCGCCCAATATTTTTAATATATTCCAAAACTGACTTTCGTGGAGTTTCAGGACTTTTGGAGTTGTGCAGAATAGGTCTCTAATATTTGCTCCTTTTCTAGCCCAGAATTCCAGCTGCCGGCATCCTCCCTCTTCATGTAAACCTTGAAAGATAAGAGAGAAAAGGCATAAGTATTGTGACATAGTGTGTAGTAATAGCCCATAATGCAATAAATATTTATATAAAAGCATGATGCAAAATGTACATATCAACTCCCCCAAGCTTAGACCTCGCTTGTCCTCAAGAAAATGCCGAAATTGAAAAATATGTCCACATGTTTAGAGATAGAGGTGTCGATAAAATAAAATACAGACATGAGGGCATCATGATCATTCTTAGAATAGCAACATATATATTGTCATATGATTTCTTATGCTTAAGTAACAATCTATTCACAATCTAAAGTATGAATCAGAAACTTCATTGAAAACTAGCAAACTATGATCTCAGTCATTGAAGCAATTGCAATTTATCATAACATCGGAATGAGTCAATATAAGAGCTTTTCAGCAAGTCCACATACTCAACTATCATTTAATCTTTCACAATTGCTAACACTCACGCGATACTTATGAGTATGAAGTTTCAATCGGACACAGAGAAAGATAGGGGCTTATTGTTTTGCCTCCCAACCTTTTACCTGAAGGGTAATGTCAACAATAATACTTTATGAAAACCTACATCCAATTGGATATATATATATTAGGATCTTTCCAACACATAGTGCTTGCCAACGGATAAAGTGTAAAAAGGAAAGGTGAAGATCACCATGACTCTCGTATCAGGTAGAAGACAAAAATAAAAGATATGCCCTTCACAGAGGGAAACAGAGGTTGTCATGCGCTTTTATGGTTGGATGCACAAAATCTTAATGCAAAAGAACGTCACTTTATATTGCCACTTGTGATAGGGACCTTTATTATGCAGGCCGTCGCTTTTATTTCTTCCATATCACAAGCTCGTATAAAGCTTATTTTCTTCACACTAATAAGTCATACATATTTAGAGAGCAATTTTTATTGCTTGCACCGATGACAACTTACTTGAAGGATCTTACTCAATCCATAGGTAGGTATGGTGGACTCTCATGGCAGAACTAGGTTTAGGGATGTTTGGAAGCACAAGTAGTATCTCTACTTGGTGCAAAGAATTTGGCTATCATGAGGGGAAAAGGCAAGCTCAACATGTTGGATGATCCATGACAATATAATTTATTTCGGATATAAGAAAACATAACCCATTATGTTGTCTTCCTTGTCCAACATCAACTTTTTAGCATGTCTTATTTTAACGAGTGCTCACAATCATAAAAGATGTCCAAGATAGTATATTTATATGTGAAAACCTCTCTTTCTTTATTACTCCCTATTAATTGCAACGATGACCACAACAATGTTTGTCAACTCTCAATAACTTTTATTCATCATACTCTTTATATGTGAAGTCATTACTCTCCAAAAGATCAATATGATCTTTTTATTTCTTTTTATTCTTTCTTTTCTTCCCTCAAGATCATAGCAAGATAGCAAAGCCCTTGACTCAAAACTAATATTTATTATATAGCTCACGGACTCGATTACATAGATAGGGATCAACACAAAACTAAAAGCTACATCAAACTAAAAGTTTATTCTACTAGATCAAGATATAACCAAGAGTATCGAACTAAGAAAAACGGTAAATATAGAAGTGTGATGGTGATACGATACCGGGGCACCTCCCCCAAGCTTGGTAGTTGCTAAGGGGAGTGCCCATACCCATGTGTTTATGTCTTTCTTCGGAGGTGGTGATGTGATGTTCTTGGAGATGATGCCCCTTAGGATACGGTTCTCTTCCTCGAGCTTATTGACTTGCTCCTTAAGATCCATTATTTCTTTACGGAGTTTACCCGTGACGGTTAAAGCTCCTTTCACCCATGGATGTTGCATAGCTGCAGGAGAACAAGTAACACTCTTTTTCATATTTTCATAAGAAAGAAATCTAGCATTGGGAGGGATGACCGAATTTGGAATTGCTGAGCTCTGAAGTTCCTCCATCATGAATCTGGCTTGGAGACGAGAGGTAACTTCTTGATACTCCTCCATGGCATCTATCCTTTTCAAGTCGGCCTCCATCTCTTCCTCCGTTGATGGCCCAAAGTCGTTAGCATCGTTGTTTTCTCTTGGCCCCGGTGTCGGGTGAGATACTCGACTCTCCCCGACTGACTCTTGAGAAGACACATCTTGCTCTAGGTCTGCTGCAGAAACAACTCAAAACAAAAACAGAGGATTTCCTCGTGGTACGGTGGTCAAAACCTTCAGGAGATTATATAATGAATTTTTACCGACCAAAAGAAGTATCGTGCAAGCGGAGTCCAGAGGGCACATGGGGTGTCCACGAGGCAGGGGGCGTGCCCAGGGGGGTAGGGCGCGCCCTCCACCCTCATGGACGCCTCGTGTCCCTTTCGGACTACTTCTTATTTTCCTTTTAAATATTCCAAAACAGAGAAAAATTGCTATTAGAACTGTTTTGGAGTCGGTTTACTTACCGTACCACATACCTATTCCTTTTCGGAGTCTGAAACATTCTGGAAAGTGTCCCTTATGTACTCCTCTGGGGTTACGGTGTCAATAACATTGGTTTCAACATTTATGGGATTACCTGAGATATAATGTTTGATTCTTTGGCCGTTCACCACCTTCGGATTTGTGCCTTGGGCGTTGTTGATTTTTATGGCACATAAGGACCTTCCCATTTAGAGAGAAGTTTTCCTACAAAAAGTCTTAAACGAGAGTTGTATAGTAAAACATAATCACCTACATTAAACTCACGCTTTTGTATCCTTTTGTCATGCCATCTTTTAACTTTTTCTTTAAATAGTTTGGCATTCTCATAAGCCTGGGTTCTCCATTCATCAAGTGAGCTAATGTCAAATAGCCTCTTTCACCAGCAAGTTTGAAATCATAATTAAGCTCTTTAATGGCCCAATATGCCTTATGTTCCAGTTCGAGAGGTAAGTGACATGCTTTTCCATAAACCATTTTATATGGAGACATACCCATAGGATTTTTATATGCAGTTCTATAGGCCCATAATGCATCTAGATCTATTAATAGTCTTTTGCAAAATTAATTTAATCTCTCTATTACTCAATTCTACCTGACCACTAGACTGTGGATGGTATGGAGATGCGATTCTATGATTAACATCATACTTAGCAAGCATTTTATGAAAAGCACCATGAATAAAATGTGAACCACCATCAGTCATTAAGTATCTAGGGACTCCAAACCTTGAAAAAATAACTTCTTTAAGCATCTTAATAGAAGTGTTTTGATCAGCACTACTAGTTGGAATAGCTTCTACCCACTTAGTAACGTAATCAATAACAACTAAAATATGTGTATACCCATTAGAGGAAGGAAAAGGTCCCATATAATCAAAGCCCCAAACATCAAATGGTTGAATAACAAGTGAATAGTTCATAAGCATTTCTTGACGTCTACTAATATTACAAATTCTTTGACATTCACCACAAGACAAGACAAACTTACATGCATCTTTGAAGAGAGTAGGCCAATAAAAACCGGATGGCAATACCTTATGTGCATTTCTATCTCCCGTGTGATGTCCTCCATATGCCTCGGAGTGACACTTGCGTAGGATCTGTTCCTGTTCATGCTCAGGTACACAACGTCTAATAACACCATCTACTCCTTCTTTATAAAGGTGTGGGCCATCCCAGAAGTAACGTCTTAAATCATAGAAAAAGTTTTTCTTTTGCTGGTATGTGAAACTAGGTGGTATAAATTTAGCCACAATGTAATTAGCATAATCAACATACCATGGAGCAGTACGAGAAGCATTTATGACAGCTAATTGTTCATCAGGAAAGCTATCATCAATAGGTAGTGGGTCATCAAGAACATTCCCTAACCTAGACAAGTTGTCTGCAGTGGGGTTCTTAGCTCCCTTTCTATCAATAATATGCAAATTAAGTTCTTGTAGCAAGAGAACCCATCTAATAAGTCTAGGTTTAGTGTGAACAGTTACTTTGGAATCAACAATATAAGGTCTGAACTTATCACAACGAACACAAGTGCTAAAAATTCTTTTTCAGTAGTAGCATAATTTCTCTGGGCACCGTCTAGAGTTTTACTAGAATATTGGATAACATTTAATTTCTTATCAACTCTTTGCCCTAGAACAGCACCTACAACATAATCACAAGCATCACGCATAATTTAGGGTAAATTCCAATCAGGTGGCTAAACAATATGCGCAGAAATCAAGGCTTTCTTAAGTATTTCAAATGCTTCTACACAATCATCATCAAAAACAAAAGGAACATCTTTTTGTAAGTGTAGGACCTTGAAGTATGTCTAGAGGGGGGGTGATTAGACTACTTGACCAATTAAAAACTTAACCTTTTCCCAATTTTAGAGTTTGGCAGATTTTATCTACTTTAGGACAAGTCAAGCAATCATCACACTATTCAAGCAAGCATGCAAAGAGTATATAGGCAGCGGAAATTAAAGCATGCAACTTGCAAGAAAGTAAATTGAAGGGTTTGGAGGATTCAAACACAATTGGAGACACGGATGTTTTTGGCGTGGTTCCGATAGGTGGTGCTATCGTACATCCACGTTGATAGAGACTTCAACCCACGAAGGGTAACGGTTGCGCGAGTCCACGGAGGGCTCCACCCATGAAGGGTCCACGAAGAAGCAACCTTGTCTATCCCACCATGGCCATCGCCCATGAAGGACTTGCCTCACTAGCGGTAGATCTTCACGGAAAGGCTAGAGATCAAGATTCATATGGTAGGAATGGAATATCTTGGCCTCAACACATGAGTAGGTGGTTCTCTCTCAGAAATGGTAAGTTGGAAGTGTAGGTTTGTTGTGATGGCTCTCTCCACGAATGATGAGGAGGTGGAGGGGTATATATAGCCTCCACACAAAATCTAACCGTTACACACAATTTACCAAACTCGGTGGGACCGATTCAACAGACTCGGTCTGATCGATTTAGTAAACCTAGTGACCGTTAGTGATTTTCGGTGGGACTGACATGCATCTCGGTGAGACCGATTCGGTTAGGGTTAGGGCATAACGTAATCTCGGTAAGACCGATTACACAAACTCGGTGAGACCGATTTGGTAATAAGCTTTCCAGAGAGTTGGTCAGGTAAACTCGGTGGGACCGATTTGCTCTTTTCGGTGAGACCAAAATGTTACAAAAGGGAAACAGAGAGTTTACATTGCAATCTCGGTGGGACCGATTGCTCACTTCGGTTTGACCGAAATGTTACGAAGGGAAACAGAGATATTACAATCCCATCTCGGTGAGACCGAGATCCCTGTCGGTAAGACTGATTTGCTTAGGGTTTGTGGCAGTGGCTATGACTTTTGGAATTGGTGGCGCCGGATAGGAAGAATCGGTGTGACCGATTTTGGATTTAGGTTTAGGTCATTTGTGGATGTGAGTAAGTAGCTGAGGGTTTTGGAGCATATCACTAAGAACATGAAGCAAGAGGCTCATTAAGCAACACCTCATCCCTCCTTGATAGTATTGGCTTTTCCTATAGACTCAATGTGATCTTGGATCGCTAAAATATAAAATGAAGAGTCTTGAGCTTTTGAGCTTGAGCCAATCCTTTGTCCTTAGTATTTTGAGGGATCCACTTTCATCATCCATGCCATGCCATTCATTGAGCTTTCCTGAAATAATAGTCTTTGAATAGCATTAGCTCAATGAGCTATATGTTGTTATGAATTACCAAAATCACCTAGGGATAGTTGCACTTTCAATCTCCCCCTTTTGGTAATTGATGACAACATATAGATCAAAGCTTTGACAAATGATAATAAGATTTAACAACATCGTCGCTTTGAGAAGTATGTGATAAGCAAGAGCTCCCCCTAATTTGTGCATGGTTTAAGATTTGCTTTTGACTGCAAATGCACAATGAATTAGGCTCATGGGTTACTGTTCCATGTCACATACATCTTGGTGGAGCGCTCAAAATAATAAAAATTGAATACATGCACCCATCACCAAGCAAAGTGAATGATCACACAAGATAGATAGGATAATATCATCAACATGCATAAGTGTAGCTTATGATCAAACACATGATCATCAATGTCTCACAAGCATAGTATCACAAGCAATCAAAAGCAAACAAGTTTAACCACCAAATAAAGCAAGAGAGAACAAAAGCAACACACTCTCTCGAAGCCTATGATCTATACATTTTTCTCCCCCTTTGGCAACAAGTTACCAAAAAGTTCATAGAAAATGCATAGTGCTAGATCGACTCTCAGGCTTGATCTTCAGGTGGTGGTGTCCGGATAACTCCAAGAACGAAGGCTTCAGTTGAAGTAGAGGGTGCTGGAGTTGATGCTAGAGCTGGTTGCACTAGAGCTGAAGGGGCTGTAGCTGGTGCTGAAGATGTTGCTCTAGTGTCTGTTACAGGCACTGCAACTGACCTCTGGGCTCTAGGCACTCTAGCAAACACATTTGTGGTAGTCTTGCCCTGCCTCTCCTGCATGTCATCCTGCAGCTGCTCTACAACTGACTGAATCTCAGTTACTTTGACATCAAGGTCATGGAATTTGAGTTCCATGATTCTTTCCAGGCTCTCCTGATTCTGAGTGAGGGTGGCCAATCCCTTCTCAATCCTCAGCGTTGATGCTATTAAGTAACCAAGCTGCTCCTGCTTGTTCTTCAAGAAATATTCAGATGCCTCCTCTTGAGTTGGCATCCTGGCAGCCTTCTCCTTCTTTGCCTTCTCCTTCTTCTCTTGAGCTTGAACTGATGATGGATCATTCTCATTCATAACAACCTCATTGTCCTCAAAGTCTGGATAAAGTGGAAAGTGTTCCTTATCCAATTGATATTTCCCTGTGCCCATCTTTGAGTTTATCAACTCCTGAATCTGAGGTGCATATCCACAGCTCCTCTTCTGATCTGCTGCAGTCCTCTTAATGGTTTCAATCATAAGACTTGGGAAACAGAGTGTGCCTCAGAATCCAATTGATAGTTGGCAGCCCTGACAACAGAAAGTGGACTAATCCAAACTTATGTGTCTCAACTGCCTTGTCTGGGATCTCCTTGTACATGTGTGCCATGGAATTGTGATCCATCTTCTTCTTTGCATATATATCCAGGTCATCCTCATTTTCCTTTGGGGTATTGATCAGCCTTGCCCATTCTTCAATAGTGGATTGGTATTTGGTTCCTTCAGACATCCAAACAATTCTTCCATCTGGATAAAAGTGTGCTATGGAGTAGAATTGCATGATAAGCTCATCATTCCAGTGGGTGAGCTTTTGCCCAACAAAATCAGCAACTCCACAAGCAACAAAGTTGTCTTGCACTCCAGGATAGTGCTCTTCATTTTCCTTGATGTAGGTCCAGTCGACCCACCTCATATCACAAACTATGGGCTTCTTATCCAACAGAATTGTCTCATAGAAGTCCTGTTGTTCCTTTGTATGGAACCTGTAATCAACGACAGTTCTTCTCCTTGAGGCATATGGATCTTCCATCCTCCATATCCTCATCCCTGAATCCTTCCTGATCCTCATGTCCTCAGCCACATGTTGGGCATCATTGTGGTCTGGTATCTTGGGCTTGAGCTTCCTTAGGACTTGTCCTTCTTCATATTCTTATTTAGCAACATTTGGCACTGGGGCCTTGTTCTTCTCAGCAGCTGGAATACTCCTAGTATTCCTCTTTGGTACAAGCTTGGCCTTGGTGGCAGCTTTGGGTGCTTCCTTGGGCTTAGATGTTGCAGCCCTTGATCTTATAGCATCACCCATAAGCTTGGGTGTCTTAGGTGCTGGTGCAGCAACCTCTTCTTCTTCAGAATCTCTTCTCATAGAGGGCTTTCCAAGAACCTGGGCAGTTGTGGTTCTTGCTCTCTTCTTCTTCTTGTCCTGAGCACCTTCATCCTCTGATTCAATGGTAAACTTCATTGTCTCTCCAGTGGGAACTTTCTTGGGTTTGGAAGAAGTGACTTTCTTTTCAGGTGCCTCTTTGGGTTCAGTCTGTTCTGGCACTTGAGTGGACCTTCTGGCTTTGGGCATTGGTGTCCTCTTGGTAGGAACTTTCTTTTTCAGTCCAGGCTTTGTGCTATGTGCTGAGCCATATTCCTTCTTGAGCACTACTTTCTTGGAAGTAGCCTCATCTTCTTCAGCTTTGTAGTCCTCATCCTCTGAGTCTAAAGTTCTCTTCCTCCTTTGCCTGGTAGCAGCCTTGGGCAGGTTGCTAGGAGTTCTTCTGCTCCCTTCATCTGTAGAACTTGAGGGACTAGTGCCCTTGCTCATGTCAATCTGCTCTTCTGACCTGTTCTGGCTGTCACTCTGGTCTGACATGCTACAAACACTGACTACTGACCCTGTGAAGAGTTATAGATGAGATAGAGTGGATGAGCATCACAAAATGCAGAGATTTTTGCAAAAGAATGATTCAAAAAATTCAGTTTTAGTTTTCCACAGAAAGCATTTCGGATCAACCGATTTTCAAACTCGGTGATACCGAAGCAGTTTTGGAACCTAAACTGATGATCTCGGTTGGACCGAGTCATAGTTCGGTGGCACCGAGACTGCTAGGGTTTCACAGAATCCTAAACTCGGTTGCACCGATTAGTAATTCTCGGTCAGACCGAGAGTCACTAGTGCAATGGCATAAACCAAATCGGTGGGACCGAGTTTTTCTCGGTGGGTCTGAGATGGTTTCGGAGGAAACCTAACCCTAAAATTTTGAATCTCATCTAATCTACGGACTACATTGAGTGGATAGGATTGTTTCCATCGTGGCAAGAATCAATAAGAACACAATGTGCTAGGAATCAGACGAGGATAGCACAATGATCGAGTCCATACCCTAGCTTGGCGGTGAACTCACTACAGCGGCAACGGCGGGGCCGAAATCCGTTGACGGCGGCGGAGACCAGCGACAGGAGGCTGCTGGCGACGAGGAGACGATCCGGAGACCTTCGATGGCAGAGCGAGCTATTGCGCGGGCGAAGGGGTTCAGAGAAATTTCCAAAATTTTGCCCGTGACTATATATAGCCCGACCCTGTCGGTGTGACCGAGTGGAACAACTCGGTGGCACCGAGATGCATAACTGTGTACAGTTACAGCAAATCGGTGTGACCGAAAAGTTCAAATTGGTTGCACCGAGATTGAAAACTCAGATCAACTTAATGACCTCGGTAGGACCGAAATGGAGGAATCGGTCAGACCGAGAGTCACAAAGAGGTTTTGGAAGTTTAAGTCTATGACGAATCGGGGACTCCGAGTGCTCCTCACATAGAGTGGTTCGAATCTGACTTGATCAAATTTTGTGATGTAGCATGAATAGAGTTTGAGACGAGAAAAGCATAGATAGCTAGAGTAAGTTCTTAGGCATCCTTGTCCATCCACTTGGCAAAAAGAAAAGAACCCAAACAATCAAAACAACAAGTGGATGTCCTTGAATGAGTAAAATATGCACCAACATGCTCACACAATAAGATGGCAAATGAAATATGTGGCAAAGCATGCACAACCAATTCTAGTATCTATCAACAATTGGCGATGACTAGGTCATCTATATATGAGTATATTGACTTAGGAGTCAAATGAAAGACATTTGATCATAGGTCATACTCATCGTTTAAGCTCAAGTGGGGTTACCACTTTTACATAATGCATTGATATGTTCACACCATTAGAGTTGCTTTGACTCAATTCTTAGAGTTAAGCTCCCCCTAGATGTGAGATCCCCCCTTAGAGGGATGAACTAACCTTGGGTTTTGTCGATGGTGACTTCATGTAGGTGTTGAAGATGTGGATGCTCAATGTTGACGTAGATCATTTGGAGCAATCCTTTGGAGTGAGTTGCACTTTCAACTTACCTACATGGGTTAGTCCCACAAGGAACAAACAAGAATATCCATAGACATAGAGTGATGCACACACAAGATGATGTCCATGAAATCATTAGGTTACCTTGTCCCTTGCCTTACCAACATGAGGGTTTGTGACTCCTTGAACTAGTGCAAGATGTGGAAGTTGATTGCACTTGTTCTTGCCATAATGATATGAGTGAAGAATGTTGGCGGAGTCACCCTCAAGAATTCTCTAGTTCTTCTTCTTTGGGATCCACATCATCTTGATGGGAATCCTTGGAGTTGTAGTTGTACTTGATGAAGTAGAACTTGGCGTAGTCTTGGGAACCCACTTGAACGAGGCTTTAGGTGCTTCTTCAAATGCATCAATCTCTTCTTGAAGCTTGTCCTTGCCTTTGTTCTTGTGGTCTTGTGGTGGAAGATCATCTTGAGCTTGTGTTCCCTTGAAGGAAGTAGGATCATACTTCTCTAGTTGAGGAACAAACTTCGTCTTGGGGTATTGATCTTCTTCCCACTCAACTCCATTGGCATTGAACTTTCATTCAAAACCAACACCTTGATTCTTCCGGTGCCTTCCTTGCTTGCGTACAATTTCCTCCAATTGCTTACTCCCGGCAAGGCTCTTGTAAACACCTTTCTCTATAATTCCCTTCAATAAGCTATTTTCTTGCTCAAGTGTTACTTGGCTAAGAGAATCATTAGTGGAATCAAGAGAACTACTAGAAGCAACAATATTGGATTTGACATTATTATTGTTACTACTAGAGGAAGTATCTTTCTTGTACTTGTTACTAGACTTGACTTGAGGCATGTAAGTAGATAAGAGTAAACGCTTGGCAATGTAAGAAGAACTTTTCTTGCAGAGATCATCATTGATTGCTTTTAAGAACTCATGCTCTTGCTTTCGCCTCGAGTTCTACACCCACGCCTCCGCCATCTAGATTCTTCTCACCCTCGGCTTTGAGCAAGAAACCTCCATCCCCTACTCCGGCGTCATCTCTCAAGCAGTCCCCGGCTTCGTCATCCATGGCGAACTTCCCCGTGAGCCCGTTCGCCTTCGCTCCAGACCGATCCACCTATGATCGCGGGCCGGCTCACCGGGTCCAGAGGCACGTCATGGTGGTCGATGATCGGCCTCTGAATCACGATAGGTACGCCATTGTCTCCGTTAACCCTCCGGTCCTTGATCATCAGAAGGAGTTATGGCTAGCTGAGGTCTGCCGCATTATTGTTGGAGATTTAGAGTATGAACTGCTAGATGACTTTGTTTACTCGCTGGGGATCGGGTGCGTTGTGTTTGCGGATATGGAGAGTCGAGATGCTGCTATTAGAGAAGGACCGCATGCTCTGACTGAGGATTCTACTTTTTCCCTAGTTCCGCATGATGAGAGCATCAATATGCGTATGCCTGCTTTTGAATATGAAGTTTGGGTCATGTTTCTTGCTTTTCCAATGGACTATCAAACAGAGCATTATGTTCATAAGGCAGTCTCACATTTTGGGAAAATGCTTGCCTGGCCCCGCCCGGGACAGAACAAGGCCAAAGTCCTTGTTAAATGCCATATCAAAGATGTTGCAGAGGTGCCGCATAGTCTGGTAATTACTAGGGTTGGTTTACTGCCGGGTCTTGCTCGTTCATGGTCCGTACCAGTTTATGTTCTGAATGGCAGGAATACCATACCAAACTTGGTTGGTAATGAGGATGCTCCACCACTTTTGAATGCATCTCCACACCCATACCAGCTTCCTTACTATACCCTCATGCAACAAGCAAGAATCGATGAGATGGCTGCTCAGGATGCTTTGAATGCGGCTGCCTGGAATGCTCCTGAACCGGCCAATGATGTTCAGAACAATGGGTGGGGTGTGTGGCCTGTGGTGCCTCCACCTTACACTGGATTCAGCTTTAGGACATTCTTTCAGTATGATGGTCCGTCACTCATGGATGGTGTGGACCCGGAGCATAATGTGCAGGATAATTTATCTGACATTTGGTCATCTGACTCAGAGTTTCAGGCAGTGGAAGCTTTGGCTGATGGATTTGTGAATGGCAACCCTACAGCCAGGATGGAGTTCGTCAGGGCTGGAGGAAACTCTGTTTTTCTTTAGGTTGCAGTTGATCATGAGTTCTTGCTTTGGATTGGGGGTATGCTCAAACGCATTTATACGCCAGCTATCACCCTGCAACACAATTCTCCTGTGATGATGCCCCTCAACCCCTTTCAGATTATTCAGAATCATCTTAATGCAGCAGCGACAGCTTGGATTGAGTGTATGGTGCCTGAACCTGACATCTTCTCAAGGATCTTTGCTTCTGCACTTCAGTGGGGGACAGTCACTGTCCCATCTGGTATGCTGTCGCCTGAGCCTAGGGCTCGGTTCACTGCTGCGAACTGGGATCTTCCTGAACAATCTCTTGGCCTCAAGGCGCTTACACAGCTCGTCTCGGCGGAAGAGGGTCCTCAGATGGTGCTCTCATCAGACCAGCCTACTGCGCTCCAGGTGCTTGCGTATTCCTCTGTGTTCAATGCTAATCAACACCGTAATGTGTTAGTGCCCTTGGACACAACCACTGTCAGACGGAGCAACAGGTCCAACAAGTACGATGGCTTCAAAATCAACCATGCTCCGGATGCAAGGCGTTCAAAATCAAGGGTGAAACCTCGGGACATTCCTTTTGTCAATGCTGTTTCTTTGGCTGCTGCTCCTGTGCAGGTGCCCACTGCTGATTGCCCCCCACCAACGCCGATCGAGGATCTCCAACAGATGGGGAGCAACTGTGGAATTGCTCCGGAAGCCCTCTCCCGTGATAAGCTGCTGGATGATCAGAGCTCGTCGGGGGAAGCTGAACGCTGAAGTCTTCCCGCCTGATGAATAAATCGTGGAATGTGCTCTCGTGGAACATCAGAGGCATAAACTCTGATGAAAAACTTTTGGCTATTAGGAATGCGATTGATACCAGCGGTTGTTCTGTGCTATGTATCCAGGAAACTAAACGTGAATCCTTCGATCTTGCTTTTATTAAGACTTTCTGCCCTAAGCGCTTCGATAAATTTGTTTTTGCACCGTCAGTGGGGGCTTCTGGGAGCCTCATTGTTATCTGTAATAGTGCTGTTTTTACTGGCACATCTTGGTTTGTGGATTCTTTTGCCATTGGGATTTCTTTTGTGGCCACGCAGTCAAATGATTCGTGGAATCTAATCAATGTTTATGGACCCTGCTCTGGTCAGCGTAGACTGGACTTTACAAACTGGCTTTTTGATCTGAATATCCCTGATGACGACAACTGGTTAATCCTTGGCGACTTTAACTTTATTCGTTCCACGAATAATAGAAACAAGCCAGGTGGCGACGCTGCGGACATGCTGCTATTTAACGAGATCATCCGCGCACAATCACTAATGGAACTACCAATGAAAGGACGATCATACACCTGGAGTAACATGCAGGATGATCCTCTGCTTGAACAGTTAGATTGGTTCTTCATGTCGTCTGCTTGGACCACCAAATACCCCAACACAATGGTCTTGCCCCTGGGGAAGCCAGTGTCTGATCACATTCCGTGCGTGGTCACGATTGAATCAAGCATCCCACGGTCCAAGCTTTTTAGATTTGAGAATTTTTGGACAGATCATGAGGGATTCATGGAGGTTGTTGCTGGGTCATGGTCTAAATCATGCCGCGCATCCAATGCTGCGGTGCGTATTTGCAAAAAACTTGAAATTCTGCGATATGATCTCAAGCGTTGGAGTAAGGGTGTCTCGAAGCTTAAAGTTCTGATTCAAAACAGTAATGAGGTTCTGGCCAACATGGATGCACTTGAGGACAGGCGACCCTTATATGTTCAGGAGTCAAACTTCAGGAAGATACTGAAAACCCATCTACAGGCACTACTCAAATACCAGAATGAGTACTGGAGAAAGAGGTGTACGATCAGGTATTTTCGCTTTGCTAATGAAAACACCAAGCTCTTTCAGTCCTTGGCCACAGAGAGGTACAGGCACAACACTATTGCCATGCTTAGAGTTGGCGACGTCGAAATACATGACCATGTTGGCAAGGAGGGGGTGCTGTTCAATACATACAGGGACCGTTTGGGTTCTTCTAAACCTACCAACATGAAGTTTGATCTCTCTAGGATCATCCGCAGAATTGATGGGTTGGATCATCTGAGTGCGCCTTTCTCTAATGATAAAATAGATGCTGTTGTTAAGGAAATGCCGAATGACAGAGCAGCTGGCCCGGATGGTTTTAATGGCTGTTTTCTTAAGAAGTGCTGGCAGATTATCAAGACAGATTTCTATGATCTCTGTCACGCATTTCATGCAGGTGGTCTGGATATCACTAGCATAAGCGAGGGTTATATCACCCTGATTCCAAAAATATCCTCCCCGGAGACGGCTAATGACTTTAGACCAATTACCTTACTGAACTGTTGTCTGAAAGTCATTACAAAGATTTTGGCGAACCGACTGCAGAAAGTCATTCTAAAAATCATTCACAAGAACCAGTATGGGTTTATCAAAGGCAGGACCATCCAGGATTGTCTCGCGTGGTCGTACGAGTACATTCATCAGTGCCACTCATCTGGGAGAGAGATCATATTGCTTAAACTAGACTTTGCCAAGGCCTTTGACACGATCGAGCATGCCCCCATGTTGGAAATCATGAAACATATGGGTTTTGATGATAGGTGGTTGGATTGGATGGAAACGATATTTGGCTCCGGAGTTTCGTCAGTCCTATTAAATGGCGTTCCTGGCCGGAAATTCAAATGCAAATGTGGGGTACGCCAGGGTGACCCTCTCTCACCACTGATCTTTGTTCTTGCAGCTGATCTGCTACAGGCTGCGATCAATGATGCTTATGCCCAGGGATTGCTGGAGCTTCCCATCCCCCGTGAAAATGCAGGTGACTTCCCGGTGGTACAATACACTGACGACACAATCTTGGTTATGCAAGCATGTCCTGCACAGGCAGCCCGCATGAAACTTATCTTGGAGGATTATGCGGCCTCGATAGGGCTCAAAATTAACTTCCATAAATCGACCCTCATACCCATCAACGTCGACCACCAACGTGCCGGTGGGTTGGCCGAGGTGTTTGGTTGCTCGGTTGGTTCCCTGCCTTTTACATACCTTGGCCTCCCCATGGGGACGACGAGGTCGACTGTTCTTGATCTCATGCCATTAGTTCATTCGGTAGAGAGGAAAACTTCCACTGCCCTATCACTGATGTTGTCGGGGGCCAAGTTGACGCTGGTCAATTCGGTGGTCACCTCCATGCTGATATATGCAATGTGTACGATGAAGCTACACCCCAAAATTGTTGAACACCTGGACAAACTCCGCCGCTATTGTCTATGGGCAAAAAATTCTGATGATGGGATCAAATCCAACTCCCTTGCTGCCTGGGAGCATGTCTGTCGACCAAAACGGTGTGGTGGCCTCGGTGTTATTGATATCAGAATACAAAACGCCACGCTGCTCCTGAAATACTTGTTCAAATTCTACAATCGTGAGGATGTGCCCTGGGTTCAGCTGATCTGGGAGGCATACTACCCGAACAAGGTGCCACACACCACTGAGCCAGTGGTCTCCTTCTGGTGGAAAGATGTAATGCAGCTTAGTGGAACCTTCCGTGGGATCACCAGGGTCATCCCCGGGGATGGCCGCAGTTCTCTGTTCTGGAAAGATGTCTGGTTTGGAGACCATAGCTCCGCACTGATGGATACGCATCCGCGGGCATTCTCGTATGCTCTGAATGAGGATGATTCTGTTGCCAAGATCCTCAGAACCACTGATCCTGCCGCGATCTTCAGTCTGTCTCTTTCGATCCAGGCCAGGGAGGAGATCAGGGAGATACAGCAAGGGTCCGTGCACGTCGGTCTAGACAGTGGCTCGGTTGATGCTTGGGTCTGTGACCTGGGACGATACTCGTCTAAGAAATACTATATCCACTATTTCAGGCAGGTAATGGCTGATGAGGCCTTTGGATGGCTATGGAAATCCAAATGCCCAATCAAGTTCAAGATGTTTGGGTGGCTGCTTATGGTCGATCGTTTGAACACCAGGAATATGCTGAAGCGGCGGCACTATAATGTGGCTGGGAGCAACCATGCTTGCATGCTCTGCCAAAACCCACCTGAGGAAACCGTGGAACACCTCTTCTTCACGTGCCCTTTTGCCCAACAATGCTGGAGTAGGATTGGTCTAACGTGGCCAGGGGGAACCAACAGGCTTGCCATCTTGCATGGGGGTAGAGACGACTGGCGTCGGCCGCTATTCATGGACATCTTCTTGCTTGCTGCTTGGAGCCTGTGGATGGAAAGGAACAACCAACATTTCAGGGGGATCCCACATTCGTTCGGGGCGTGGTTAGCTAGATTCAAACATCTGCTGGGCCTGGTGATTCATAACTGTCCTGAAGAAAGTTCATCCTTTCCTCTCTGATTTCATTGTTAGTTTGGGCAGCTAGCTTCTGTTTTTGTATCCATCATGGCCGGGGGGCCTAAAAACCCTTTGTAACACAATTGTAACTGTTCTGTTGTGAGTAATACAAAGTCAGTGGGAGCCTCTCCCACTGTCACTAATCTTTCAAAAAAAAGATTGAGCTTTTCAAAGCGTAACTTCTCATGAGCCCTTAAAAGTTCTCGATGATCTTCGAAGATAGTTTCATGAGCCAACTTAAGAGTGTTTAGTTCTTTAGTTAGAAGCTCAATCTTCTCCTTATCATTGTCATTCGTTTTATCTTGATTAGCAAGATTAATTGACGTTTCATCATAGTATTCATCACTAGAGTTGTCAACAAGTAAATCATCATCCACAAGCAAGTTATCTTCATCACTATTTAAATCAACATACTCAGGATGTGTTACCTTTGGACCTTTGGCCATGAAGCATCTTCCAATTCCTTCATTTGGTGAATCAAATATGTCGTAGGAGTTGGTTGACACAAGTGCTAGAACGACAACACCTTCATCTTGAGTATATTCGTAGTCGGAGTGATAGCTTCTCTCGGAGTGATTGTCGGAGTCGGAGCCGGATACCCATTCACCAACATGAGCTTGATGTCTTTGTTTTGTGTAGCTCCTTGATGACTTGTCCTTCCTTTCCGAATCCTTGCTTCTCCGTGAGTGTCTTCGTTCATAACGATCATCTCTACTCCTCCTCTCTCTTGGTGGTGATTCTTCTCTTTTGCTTCTTCTTCTTGGAGAATCTTCTCTTGTTTTGTAGGGTGCCGTACACTCATGGGAATAGTGTCCGGGTCTCCCACAATTGTAGCAATTGCGCTCTTGACTAGAAGATCTTTTGTCATTGTAAGACCTTGACTTGGAGCTTCTTTCTTTGCTCCTACTCTTGTAGAATTTGTTGAAGTTCTTCACCATTAAGCTCAATTCTTCATTGAAGGTTTGTTTCTCACTTGATGATGTGGGGGCTTCACTTCAGGCTTTGTAAGCACCACTTGACTTGTTGTGAAGTTCCTCTTTATCCTTGAGTGACTTCTCATGAGCAACAATTCTTCCAATGACTTCCGTTGGCTTGAGATCTTTGTAGTTTGGCATCATTTGAATCAATGTGCACACGGTATCATACTTTCCATCCAATGCTCTTAGGATCTTCTTGATGATGAATTTGTCGGTCATCTCTTCACTCCCTAAGCCGGCAATCTCATTTGTGATAAGAGCAAGCCTAGAGTACATTTCAGCGACACCTTCACCATCCTTCATTTTGAACTTGTCAAGCTGACTTTGGAGCACATCCAACTTGGATTCCTTGACGGATTCGGTACCTTCATGCATATCAATCAAAGTATCCCAAATTTCCTTTGCATTCTCAAGACGGCTGATTTTTTTGAATTCTTCGGGGCACAATCTGGTGAAGATGATATCACAAGCTTGAGTGTTGTATTGCAGCATCTTCAATAATTCCGCATTAGCTTCACGGTTCGGTTCTCTCCCATCAAAGAATTCACCTTGCAAGCCAATACAAATAATTGCCCAAACGGCGGGGTTATGTCCGAGAATATGCATTTTCATCTTATGCTTCCAACTAGCAAAATTAGTACCATCAAAGTAAGGACCTCTACGGTGATAATTTCCCTCGCTAGACGCCATACTCTCCTAGGTTGTGAAACCAAGGCTATGACCACCAAAAGCTATGGAAATCAAAGCAAATGGAGACCAAAGCTCTGATACCACTTGTAGGACCTTGAAGTATGTATAGAGGGGGGGTGATTAGACTACTTGACCAATTAAAAACTTAACCTTTTCCCAATTTTAGAGTTTGGCAGATTTTAGCTACTTTAGGACAAGTCAAGCAATCGTCACACTATTCAAGCAAGCATGCAAAGAGTATATAGGCAGCGGAAATTAAAGCATGCAACTTGCAAGAAAGTAAAGGGAAGGGTTTGGAGGATTCAAACGCAATTGGAGACATGGATGTTTTTGGCGTGGTTCTGATAGGTGGTGCTATCGTACATCCACGTTGATGGAGACTTCAACCCACGAAGGGTAACGGTTGTGCGAGTCCACGGAGGGCTCCACCCACGAAGGGTCCACGAAGAAGCAACCTTGTCTATCCCACCATGGCCATCGCCCACGAAGGACTTTCCTCACTAGCGGTAGATCTTCATGAAGTAGGCGATCTCCTTGCCCTTACAAACTCCTTGGTTCAACTCCACAATCTTGTCGGAGGCTCCCAAGTGACACCTAGCCAATCTAGGAGACACCACTCTCCAAGAAGTAACAAATGGTGCGTTGATGATGAACTCCTTGCTCTAGTGCTTCAAATGATAGTCTCCCCAACACTCAACTCTCTCTCATAGGTTTTGGATCTGGTGGAAAGAAGATTTGAGTGGAAAGCAACTTGGGAAAGGCTAGAGATCAAGATTCATATGGTAGGAATGGAATATCTTGGCCTCAACACATGAGTAGGTGGTTCTCTCTCAGAAATGGTAAGTTGGAAGTGTAGGTTTGTTGTGATGGCTCTCTCCACGAATGATGAGGAGGTGGAGGGGTATATATAGCCTCCACACAAAATCTAACCGTTACACACAATTTACCAAACTCGGTGGGACCGATTCAACAGACTCGGCCTGACCGATTTAGTAAACCTAGTGACCGTTAGTGATTTTCGGTGGGACTGACATGCATCTCGGTGAGACCGATTCGGTTAGGGTTAGGGCATAACGTAATCTCGGTAAGGCCGATTACACAAACTCGGTGAGACCGATTTGGTAATAAGCTTTCCAGAGAGTTGGTCAGGTAAACTTGGTGGGACCGATTTGCTCTTTTCGGTGAGACTAAAATGTTACAAAAGGGAAACAGAGAGTTTACATTGCAATCTCGGTGGGACCGATCGCTCACTTCGGTTTGACCGAAACGTTACGAAGGAAACAGAGAGATTACAATCCCATCTCGGTGAGACCGAGATCCCTGTCGGTAAGACCGATTTGCTTAGGGTTTGTGGCAGTGGCTATGACTTTTGGAATCGGTGGCGCCGGATAGGAAGAGTCGGTGTGACCGATTTTGGCTTTAGGTTTAGGTCATTTGTGGATGTGAGTAAGTAGGTGAGGGTTTTGGAGCATATCACTAAGCACATGAAGCAAGAGGCTCATTAAGCAACACCTCATCCCTCCTTGATAGTATTGGCTTTTCCTATAGACTCAATGGGATCTTGGATCACTAAAATATAAAATGAAGAGTCTTGAGCTTTTGAACTTGAGCCAATCCTTTGTCCTTAGTATTTTGAGGGATCCTCTTTCATCATCCGCCATGCCATTCATTGAGCTTTCCTGAAATAATAGTCTTGGAATAGCATTAGCTCAATGAGCTATATGTTGTTATGAATTACCAAAACCACCTAGGGATAGTTCCACTTTCAGTAAGAGATTAGTCAAAGGTCTAGAAATTTTAGAGAAGTCTTTAATGAACCTCCTATAAAAACCGGCATGACCAAGGAAACTTCTTATACCTTTGATGTCCTTTGGACACGACATCTTTTCAGTAGCATCAACTTTAGCTTTATCAACTTCAATACCTCTTTTAGAAATTTTATGCCCCAAGACAATACCTTCATTAACCATAAAGTGCCACTTCTCCCAATTCAAGACAAGATTAGTTTCTTCACATCTCTGCAAGACTCGATCAAGGTTGCTTAAGCAATCATCAAAAGAAGTTCCATACACGGATAAATCATCCATGAATACCTCAACAATCTTTTCACCAAATTCAGAGAATATAATAGTCATACATCTTTGAATGTGAAAGTGCGTTATATCGGCTAGAGGGGGGGGGGGGGTGAATAGGCGATTTTTATGAATTCTTCACTGAGGAATTTGCTGGTGAGGAAATTCCTTAGCGAAGAACTACTTGCAGCGGAATATGTACTCAGAGGTAAACATAACTGGATACACACATAGTCAGCATGATGAAATGAAGACTAAAACAGAGTACGGAAAGCGTAAACACAGGATAACAAGATGAAGACAAACAGACTGAAGAAATTGAACTGAGGAATTTGTGAAAGTCTTTAGTCAAAGTCTTCAAGCACAGATATGAACAACATTCAACACAGTAATGAGGAAATGAAAGAGTTGAGGAAATGGAACCAGTCAGTTGGTGAAGACAATGATTTGGTAAACCAGTTCCAATTGCTGTCTCAGTTGTACGTCTGGTTGGAGCGGCTGAGTATTTAAACTCGAGGACACACAGTCCCGGACACCCAGTCTCTGAGCCGCAACTCAGGACACCCAGTCCTCACCGTATTCTCCTTGAACTAAGACCACGCAGGCCTCGTCCAATCACTCGTGGTAAGTCTTCAGGTGACTTCCAAACCTTCACAGACTTGGTCACTCGGCGATCCACAATTCCTCTTGCATGCTCTAGACCTTGACGCCTAACCGTTTGGAAGAAGCACAGTCTTCAAAGGTAATAAGCGTCGGATCCACGCAGGATCAATTTCTTTCGTGATGCTCAATCACTTTGGGTTTGTGGGGGTTTGGTTTTGGGATTTTCCTCATTTGATGATTTTCGCTCGAAGTCCTCGGAGGATGGGTTGCTCTCAAATGACAAGTGTCAAGTTCTCTCGGAGCAGCCAACCAACTAGTGGTTGTAGGGGGCGGCTATTTATAGCCTAGGGAGCAGCCTGACATGATAAGACATAAATGCCCTTCAATGATATGACCGTTAGGTGGATAAGATATTTTGGGACAGCCGGCGCGCAACACAACAACGGTCGGAAATTTGACTCTCAAATTCCTCAGGGCTATCATGTTCCTCACTGTGTAGGCAATTCGCACTGGCGAATTCCTAACTCCTTAGTCAGAGCAAAGTCATCAGTGACCAGAAGAACTGCGTATCCGTCACTGAAGAATTTGACTGAACTGTATGAGATTTCCAATGGCTTCACTCGAAGGGATTGGTAGGTGTAGGATTTTGAGTTGAGCTTCACATGGAAATTTTTCCTTAGTATTTCCTCGACCCCCTTTAACAGTACGGTGTTTCCTATGACTCAAGAAAGAGAAAATGAAACTACGAAAACAAAAGTCTTCACGCTTCATATTCCTCGAATGAATATCAAGTCTTCAAGGTCACACCAATTTCTTCACTTTCAAAGTCTTCAGAAAGTCTTCAAAATATCAAAGTCTTCAGTCGAAGAACTTCATTTTTAGGGTTCGACTTTCTCTGTAAATATCAAACTCCTCATAGACTTATAGACCTGTGTACACTCACAAACGCATCAGTTACTTAACCTATAAGTCTTCAATACACCAAAATCACTAAGGGGCACTAGATGCACTTACAATCTCCCCCTTTTTGGTGATTGATGACAACATAGGTTAAGTTTTCAACGGGGATAAACATATGGAGTGTAAATACTGATATTGAGGAATTTGATTGCAAGATATAGAAGAACTCCCCCTGAATATGTGCATATGAGGAATTTGCTTTTGAGGCAATGCACATTTGAAGAAATTGAATCATGGAGATCTTCCCCTATATCTTGTAATTCATACACGCATTTGATATATAATATGAAGAATTTGAAATGCATGATGAAATATGGTGCCTGATGAGATTCAGCATGCGTGCAATAATATTGACTAGGAATAAGCATGCAGAATATCACATCAAAAGTATCAGAGCTCAAATATCACATCAAAAGTTTCAGAGCTCAGTGCATCAAAAGCATCAGAGCATCAAACGTATCAAAGCACGACCAAAAGTATCAAGGCACCATCGGATTTAAGATTACAACTCGATCCAATTAAAAGTTTCGGAAGAACGAGAGTTGTAACTTAATAAAAACTCCCATAATATAAACCCTCTTGAAGACTAACTCAGATTTCTCCCCCTTTGGCATCAAATGACCAAAAGGATCAAAACTGAGGACTAACGCCCCTAAAGATTTTCAAGTTAATGGAGGAGCGCCAGCTTGTCGGGGTTGGTTGTTGAAGTAGGGCCTGCCGCAGTGTCGTCCAAATCATCATGTTCATCAGTTTCACGCGATGAAATATAAGAACTGGCCACCAAATCAGGAACTTTGACTCTCTTGAATTTCTTCGGAGGTGGTGCAGACCAGTCAAATGCTTCCTGGAGACCCATAGTCTTCAACTCTTCCGCGGAATATACATGATTGAGAACAGCCCAGGTGCGGTTGAGGGTTTCATGAAGGTAGTACTGATTTTTCTTCACTGCATTATGTGTTGAGGTCATGTTGTGAAGAATTGCAGCAAATTGACGCTTCACCCATTTCTGATTGCGTTCAACCTTCTGATGAAGACTGAGGAGTAACTCACTATCAGTCATCACCCTGGGTGCTGTTGCTTGAGGCTTTTGCTTGGCTGAGGTATTTGCGGTAGTGTCATGTGTTGCAGAATCGTCATTGGTGGAGTAAGATGTAGCGAGACGGAATTGACCATCCAATGGACGAATGCCTTCATCAATCACAGCTGCTGCCTTGCCCTTATCATCAGATGATGAAACTGGTCGCTTGAGGACTTCAATGGGCGGCAAGTAGCTGCCATGATTCAGAGTGTCAGCCTTGTAGTTCAGTGAAGATCTTGCCCTTATGAATCTCATAATCCAAGGCGCATATGGCTTCAGCTCAAAGGGTGACATTGCAACATTGGCCAGAGTCCTCATGAAGAAATCATGGAAGTTGACAGGAACGCCATGAATGATATTGAAAAGCATGTTCTTCATGATGCCAACGACATCCTCATCATTTGAGTCGTGGCCTTTGATGGGACTCATTGTCTTAGTCAAGATTCTATAGACAGTCCGAGGCACATACAACAATTCCTTGATGAGGAATTTGGTTCGAGGGGCCTGTCCTGGCTTCAACGGCTTCATGAGCACTTGCATAAAGTGATCAGACAGTTCGCGGTCATTGTAGATGCAACGTGCAGTTCCATGGGGAGGATCAAGAGGAAGGACACGAAGCAATTCAGTTGCTGGTGCCTTGTAGTGAGTATTTTCTGTCATCCAATCTAGCACCCATGAATTGACATCTTCAGCATCTCCGGTGATGTGCAGGGTGGCATAGAACTGAAGAATGAGTTCTTCATTCCAGTCACAGATATCAGTGCAGAAATTCAGTAGCCCTGCATCATGAATAACTCGGAGTACTGGCTCGAAGCATGGCAGTGATTCCATATCCACATGAGGACTATGCTCATGGTCGAAGATCTTGTCCTTGTCAAATAGCACTGAGGAATAGAAGTTTGCTTGAGTAGGAGTCCAGAAGCGTCTTTTCCTCATGCGAGCAGAGTCATATGGATTATAAGTAGTGAAGAACACATGCTCAGAAAAGAAGTCTTCAGCCTTGAATTTTGGCTTGCTCGGGAACGGATTCTTCGGTTTGGGCAGAGGAATATCAGTGATTTGCAGCACAACCTCAGGAATCGCGATCTCAGGTTCTTCAGGCTGAGGAATTTCTAGTTCCTCTTCTTGTGCAGTTTGGGGATCAACAGCAGGTTCTTCAGCGCTAGTGGCTGGAATTTCTTCATGAACAGACGATGTGGGATGAGTTTCTTCAGAGCCCATTTGAACAGTTGTAGCCGGGGACTGAGGAACTTGTTGAATCGGAGTGAAGAGAGGAGTATTGGGATGCTGACTTTCCCAAAAGTCATCGTTCTTCACTAGTGTAGTGCACCCAATATCCACGTCTTCATCTTCTTTTTCAATTTCCTCAACACCAGCCTTTTCAACCGTGAACTGAGGCACGGGTGAGGAAACAACTGGTGGTGAAGGGAATGCTTCCACTTCAATTTCTTCATCAAGCTGTTCTGAGGTAGCAACAGATTGATTTTCTTCATCAGATCCGCTTGGGATCGTGTAATCTTCTCCATAAGGAACAATTTCCTTAGACGACATGGAGGAAATGGGAATGGCATCAATAGGATTTTCAAGCGAGCTGGTCATTGGCTTCATTTTCTTCGTAGCCGAAGAATTTGACGCAGCTGATGCCTTCCTCTTCTTCACTGCAGCTCATTCTGCAGCCTTTGTCTTCTTCACTTCATAAGCAGAAGGAAGAATTGGAGTTGGTGTTGGCGCAGGAGGAGCTAAGGACTGTGGTTCAGTTTCTTCAGGCGCACCACTAGTGGATGCCCTAGGAATTTCTTCAGCGGCTGGAATAGAGTCATCAGCCCTGGGACTTGTATTTTCATCAGCATGCTGAAAGTCATCAGCAGTGCTGGCATGTTCTTTAGCAGGCTGAGCAGAGTCTTCAGCCTGAGGATTTTCTTGTTGCGATGGGGCTGCAACAGTTGTCATTTTCTTCGTCAAATTGACGAATCTCACCTTGGCTCCTTGCCAATCAGCATTGTAAGCATCGAAATCCTTGCTGAGTGCTTGGATTTCAGATTGAGCTTTGAGAAGTTCTTCAGGAGTCAAGTTGACGATGTTCTTCCTCAGAAGCATCTCCTTTCTAGCTTGTGTTCTCTTTAATTCACAAGCCTTTTCAAATTTCCATTTCTCTTCAGCGATGAAATGGTTCAGCATATGACTTTGACCAAGAGTCAGTGGCAGATCCGGTATGGGAGTGTTTGGATCCTGATGCCATAGGTCGATGAAGTCAAGGATCTTCTTCGGATCCAAAAGCAGAGGCACATTTGTTCTTTTGGCTCTAGCGGCCTTGGTCAGTCTGTCTCTGATGATTTCTGCAAGTTCTTCATCAGAAGCTTCATCATTAGAGGGCACGTTGAACACAACCTGTTTCTTCTTTGGACTTGGCCGAGGACCGCGTCCAGCTGTTGCTTTTGTCTTCAGCAGGGTGGGGCCTGACGAGGACATTGGTGCAGCTGAGGAACTTGCTGAGACGCCAGAAGCAATCGAGAAACCCTGAGTCCTTTGACATGTAGCCAGATGCACAGGAGTTGAGGACTTGGAGGGAGCTGCTGAGGATTTGGAGTGAGCAGCAGCAGTCTGAGGAATTTGCCGTGAGGGCGCGGCTGAGGAATTGGGCCATGAGGGCGCTGATGGTGAAGCACTTGGCTTGCGAGCAGGCTTCTTCGGCATTGATTTCCTCGGCTTGACCGAGGGCTCAGCGGCAGCAGCAGCAGCAGAATCCTCATTGAATTTCCTCACTGCCTCCTTGGCCTGTCTTGCTAGTTTGGCTTGGCGCCTAGACCATTCTTCAGGAAAGTCTTCACCACTCTTGATGCTGGTGGGATCAGCGACTTGGCCAGGTGCCAGTGGAGCTCTTGGGCATGGAGGGTTTAAGGCGAATTTCCTCATGTACTTGGGAGTAACATAGCGATATTCCCTCCATTCTCGTGCCCATCTTCGTTCTATCCTTTGAATGCGCACTTTGCGCTGATTTTTGGTCTCCTTGCCAAACTTGGCTTCATCAGGTGTGCAGTAATCTTTGTATATTTCATCAGGAATCTCAAAGGCAGTCATGACCTCCGGTTTCTTTCCTCCCTTCTGCGGTCTCTTGCCTTCTGCCATTTTCTTCAGATGAGGAATTTGAACAATAGAGCACTCTGAAGAAGTATGTAGTTTTTCTTCGAGGAACGCTGCAAATGAGTTAAGTTGATGAGAACCTAGTGATTCAGCAGCGGACATGAGTACCTGTGAACAGAGTGTAGGTGCGAGGAATTTGGAGAGGTCATATGCGTTCTCAGACGATTTTTCAAAAAGAACAAGTTTTGAGGAATTTGACCAGTTGAGCCTTGAGGAATTTCACTAAGCGTTTTGTCTCAGGTTCCAGAGTTGTATAGATTGAAAATCCGCACAATTGAGGAATCTTGAAGAAATGAATGCTTAGAGAGATAAATCAAAAGCATACAGTGTGTGAGGTGTTCATATGTGAAGATTTTAAGAACAAAAACACCTTTGAAGATTTTCAGAAAGATTTGAGAATCAACACGAGTAATAAAAGTGACTTTTAATTACCCGAACTGAAGAACACGACGAACAGGAATAAACTGTAGTGAAGTTCGTCACGTTAGATCTCCCACGCCCTAACTTGGCAGAGGGAGACAGCTACGGCGGCGGCGGAGTGAAGAATTCCGCGGCCGGCGCGAGTACGACGGCAACGAGCTCGAGGCAGTGAAGCTCTTCCTCACCGGCGGCGATGGAGTAGCGGCGGCGCTAGGGTTTGAGGAGAGCTCGAGCGAGAGACAGCGACCGAGCAGAGTAAATGAAGTAAGGAAGGGAGAGGGGTATTTATAGCCACTATGAAAACTGTTCGCCCAAAGATTTTGGGACGAACATGCCCCTGCCCTTTCTTCTTCACGCGACATGTGTCACCCACGTACTGTGCAGATGAGATCATGTAAGATCATGGGTGATTAAACTAATGCATCGTGGGATGCGGAACGGTTTGAGCGGTAAAACCGAAAATCTGGATAAGATTTGTTTAAAAATTTCGTTCGCAATTTCTTCAGCTGTCAAGGACACAGTGAAGACTTTGAACGAGTTTCAATCAGAACGCACATGAGGAATTTGTGAATAGATTGGATTGAGTATAGCATAGAGGGGGAAGGGTCCGATCACATTCACTTAGCAGAAATCACAACTTGAAGAAATAGCAATAAGTGAATGCTGTAGAGGACATAAACTCATATATATATATATATATATAGCCAATGAAGAAAAACGACGGAAACATTGAAGATTTTGCAAAGTTGAAGAATTTAAAAAACTGAGGAATTTCAAAAATGAGGAAAAACTCAAATTGAAGATTTTCAACTTTTGGTGGTGGCGTAGCCCACCGTATAAGAATGATGTTTTCAGACACCGCGTACAATTGTCGTAGGGTTCTGAGAATCAAATTCTTCATTAATTTCTTCACACTTATAATGTTATTCTTCATTGATTGAAGAAAAACGTTTCTTCATGTGTTGCACATCTAAGTCATCAATTATGCATAAGGGTTAGGATGTGTGTCCTTTTCAAAGAACATTCGAAGATTCTAAGATATTTAGCTCACACCGCAACTTGCTAAATCTCTTCTCATCCAAGGGCTTAGTGAAGATATCAGCTAGCTGTTCTTCAGTCTTCACATGCTCGATGGAGATATCGCCCTTCAACACATGATCATGAAGAAAATGATGACGAATCTGGATGTGCTTAGTCTTCGAGTGCTGAACTGGGTTGTGAGCAATCTTGATGGCACTCTCATTGTCGTAGAGGAGAGGCACATTCTTCACGTTGACGCCATAGTCCTTGAGGGTTTGCTTCATCCAAAGCAGTTGAGCACAGCATGAGCCAGCAGCAATGTATTCAGCTTCAGTAGTAGACAGTGATACACAGTTCTGTTTCTTCGAGGACGAACAGACCAAAGATCGTCCGAGGAAATGACAAGGGCCAGATGTTGACTTGCGGTCCACACGATCACCAGCATAGTCAGAGTCAGAATATCCAATGAGATCAAAAGCAGAGCCCTTGGGGTACCATAATCCTAGTGTTGGAGTGTGAGCTAGATATCGAAGAATATGCTTCACAGCCTTATGGTGTGATTCCTTCGGTGCAGCTTGAAATCGGGCACACATGCAAACACTAAGCATTATATCTGGCCTAGATGCACATAAGTACAGTAAAGAACCAATCATGGAGCGGTATACCTTGTGATTGAAGTCAATACCATTTTCATCAGTGCATAGATGGCCATTTTTGGGCATAGGAATTTTGACGCCTTTGCAATCTTGCATGCCGAATTTTCTCAGTACATCTTTGAGGTATTTCTCCTGAGATATGAATATGCCATTGCGCTGTTGACGAATTTGAAGACCTAAGAAGAATTTAAACTCTCCCATCATAGACATTTGATATTCTTCACTCATCATATAGGCAAATTCATCACTATATCGTTGGTTAGTACAGCCAAAGATAATATCATCAACATATATTTGGCACACAAACAGTTCACCATCATATGATTTAGTAAAAAGAGTAGGGTCGAGTGAACCGGGTGTGAAGCCATTCTTCACGAAGAATTCCTTCAATGTATCATACCACGCCCGAGGGGCTTGCTTGAGGCCATAGAGGGCCTTATTGAGTCTGAAGACTTTGTCAGGATTCTTGGGATCTTCAAAACCTGGGGGTTGAGCAACATATACTTCTTCCTCAAGCTTACCATTGAGGAATGCACTTTTCACATCCATTTGATATAAGATGATATCATGATGGTTAGCCTAGGCAAGTAAAATGCGAATAGCCTCAAGTCTAGCAACAGGTGCAAAAGTTTCATCAAAATCAATTCCTTCAACCTGTGTGTAGCCTTGAGCTACTAGTCGTGCCTTATTCCTTACCACAAGGCCATTTTCATCTTGCTTGTTGCGGTAGATCCACTTTGTGCCAATGATATTATGCTTGCGAGGATCTGGGCGATTGACCAATTCCCAGACATTGTTCAACTCGAGCTGATGTAATTCTTCTTGCATAGCCTGAATCCACTCCGGCTCCAGAAATGCTTCATCTACCTTAGTGGGCTCTGAGATAGAGACAAAAGCATAGTGCCCACAAAAGTTAGATAAGTGTGAGGCTTTTGAGTGAGTGAGAGGACCTGGTGCGCTAATGTCATCGATGATCTTCTCCACTTGCACTTCTTTTGCAACGCGTGGATGAGTTGGTTGTTGCTGAGGATTTTGATCAGCATTTTCTTCAGCACCATGTTCTTCATCATGTTCTTCATGTGCATCAGCTTGACGTTCTTCATGAACAGGAATGAATTCTTCAGCAGATTCTTCAGTAGGAATGACATCCTCAGTTGCCTTGAGCTTGATAGCACCCTCAGGTGCTAGTTCATCTAACACAGAAGGTAGGTGCTCTCTTTGCGAGCCATTAGTTTCATCGAACCGCACATCTACAGTGTTAACAATCTTGTGGAGAACAATGTTGAAGACTCTGTAGGTGTGCGAGTCCTTTCCGTAACCAAGCATAAAACCTTCATGTGCTTTCGGTGCAAATTTAGAGTTGTGGTGAGGATCTCTAATCCAACATTTAGCACCGAAGACTTTGAAATAACTCACATTGGGTTTCTTGTCAGTGAGGAGTTCATAGGCAGTCTTCTTGAAGAATTTGTGAAGATATACTCTGTTGATGATGTGGCAGGCAGTATCAATTGCATCAATCCAAAAACGCTGAGGCGTTTTGTATTCATCAAGCATAGTGCGTGCCATCTCAACAAGAGTTCTGTTCTTGCGCTCCACGACGCCATTCTGCTGAGGAGTATAGGGAGCAGATAACTCATGAGTAATACCAAGTTCATCAAGATAGGCATCAAGACCAGAATTCTTGAACTCAGTTCCATTGTCACTTCTGATATGCTTGATCTTCACACCAAAGTTGGTTGAAGCCCTCGTGGAAAATCGTTTGAAGACTTCTTGCACTTCATGTTTGTAAGTAACAATGTGTACCCATGTATATCGAGAATAATCATCAACAATGACAAAACCATATAGAGATGCATCATTAGTGACAGCTGAATAATGATTGGGTCCGAAGAGGTCCATGTGAAGCAATTCGAATGTACGAGTAGTGGTCATGATAGTCTTCGCTGGATGCTTGGCCTTGGTCATTTTTCCGGCTTCACATGCTCCGCATAAGTGATCCTTGAGGAATTTGACATTCTCAATGCCAATGACATGCTTCTTCTTCGCAAGCGTGTTCAAGTTCCTCATGCCTGCATGACCAAGTCATCGATGCCATAGCTAGCCTTCTGAAGCTTTTGCAAGTAGACACACGGCTGGTTGTGGTCCTGTAGAGAAATCAACAATATGAAGATCTCCTCTCCTAAAGCCTTCGAAGACTTTGGAATTGTCAGCTTCCATAATCACAACACAGCAATATTTGCCAAAGACAACAACCATATCAAGATCACAAAGCATTGAGACTGACATGAGATTGTATCCTAAGGACTCAACAAGCATGACTTTGTCCATGTGCTTATCCTTAGAGATAGCAACCTTACCAAGACCCAATACCTGACTTTTGCCTTTGTCAGCAAAGATGATATGCTTCAGAGGTGAAGGTGATAAGGGAGCATCCATCAATAGATTCTTGTCACCAGTCATGTGATTTGTACATCCACTATCGAGGACCCATTCAGTGGTTTTGGGTTGATCATCCTTAGCTCCTTTTGCCATGAAGCAATAGGTGGGAGCGTAGCCATCATTATCTTCATCAGGCTTGTTGGTGGAGTCAGTTTCTTTAGTGTTGAAGATGGACTTGCTGACGAAGGCGGTAGCAACGGCAAGACTAGCCACACCGGACTCAGATTCTTCAGACTCCTCCTCTTCATCATTTTCCTCAGATTCAGCTTCAGAGTCCATTTCCTTGCCAATGAATGCCCGAGCTTTCTTGGAGCTGCCCTTCTTGTGAGATGAAGACTTTGAGGGTTTTGATGACGAAGATTTTGACGATTTCTTCTTCTTCTTCATATCATCAGAACTGTACTCCTTGTATTTCTTCTTCTTCATTTCCTTTTCCCACTGAGGACAATCTTGAATATAGTGACCAGGCTTCTTGCATTTGTGGCAAAGTCTTCTCTTGTAGTCACTGGATGAGGAATCATTTCCTCTTGAGGGTTTTCCAAAGCGACCACGTCTTCACAAGCAGTGCTAGATCCTGGCTCAGTTCTTCAGGGTCACCAAGGCTACTTCCAGAATCCTCACATTCAGAGTCAGACACAACCTTAGCCTTCAGGGCACGTGGTTTGCCATAGTTTGAGCCACAGAGATCTCTCTTTTCAGCAAGCTGGAACTCATGAGTGTTTAGCCTTTCGAGGATATCAGCAGGATCAAGCGACTTGTAATCAGCACGTTCTTGTATCATCAGTCCCAGAGTATCAAATGAGGAATCAAGCGATCTCAGCAGTTTCTTCACAACTTCATGATCAGTGATGTCAGTGGCACCGAGGGCTTGAAGCTCATTTGAGATGTCAGTGAGGCGATCAAAGGTTTGTTGGACATTCTCGTTGTCGAGTCTTTTGAAGCGGTTGAAGAGATTCCGAAGAACATCGACTCGAGAGTCACGCTGAGTTGAGACTCCTTCATTTACTTTGGACAGCCTATCCCAGATAAGCTTAGCAGTTTCCAAAGCACTCACTCTCCCATACTGTCCTTTGCTCAGATGGCCACAGATGATATTCTTCGCTTGAGAATCGAGTTGTTTGAATCTCTTCACATCGGTAGCGGTCAGTGTTTCAGTGACAGAGGGGACACCATTTTCCACAACATACCAAAGATCATTGTCAACTGCCTAGTCCGTTCCATCAAAGGTGGGACACCCAGCCGAGACCTTGCTCATACCTGCGGTCGACATAACTAAACTCCAGGCGGTTAAACAAAAATCACACAGAACAAGGGAGTACCTTGCTCTGATACCAATTGAAAGTGCGTTATATCGACTAGAGGGGGGGTGAATAGGCGATTTTTATGAATTCTTCACTGAGGAATTTGCTGGTGAGGAAATTCCTTAGCGAAGAACTACTTGCAGTGTAATATGTACTCAGAGGTAAACATAACTGGATACACACATAGTCAGCATGATGAAATGAAGACTAAAACAGAGTACGGAAAACGTAAACACAGGATAACAAGATGAAGACAAACAGACTGAAGAAATTGAACTGAGGAATTTGTGAAAGTCTTCAGTCAAAGTCTTCAAGCACAGATATGAACAACATTCAACATAGTAATGAGGAAATGAAAGAGTTGAGGAAATGGAACCAGTCAGTTGGTGAAGACAATGATTTGGTAAACCAGTTCCAACTGCTGTCTCAGTTGTACGTCTGGTTGGAGCGGCTGAGTATTTAAACTCGAGGACACACAGTCCCGAACACCCAGTCTCTGAGCCGCAACTCAGGACACCCAATCCTCACCGTATTCTCCTTGAACTAAGACCACGCAGGCCTCGTCCAATCACTCGTGGTAAGTCTTCAGGTGACTTCCAAACCTTCACAGACTTGGTCACTCGACGATCCACAATTCCTCTTGGATGCTCTAGACCTTGACGCCTAACCGTCTGGAAGAAGCACAGTCTTCAAAGGTAATAAGCGTCGGATCCACGCAGGATCAATTTCTTCAGTGATGCTCAATCACTTTGGGTTTGTGGGGGTTTGGTTTTGGGATTTTCCTCACTTGATGATTTTCGCTCAAAGTCCTCGGAGGATGGGTTGCTCTCAAATGACAAGTGTCAAGTTCTCTCGGAGCAGCCAACCAACTAGTGGTTGTAGGGGGCGGCTATTTATAGCCTAGGGAGCAGCCTGACATGATAAGACATAAATGGCCTTCAATGATATGACCGTTAGGTGGATAAGATATTTTGAGACAGCCGGCGCGCAGCACAGCAACGGTCGGAAATTTGACTCTCAAATTCCTCAGGGCTATCATGTTCCTCACTGTGTAGGCAATTCGCACTGGCGAATTCCTAACTCCTCAGTCAGAGCAAAGTCATCAGTGACCAGAAGAACTGCGTCTCCGTCACTGTAGAATTTGACTGAACTGTATGAGATTTCCAATGGCTTCACTCGAAGGGATTGGTAGGTGTAGGATTTTGAGTTGAGCATCACATGGAAATTTTTCCTTAGTATTTCCTTGACCCCCTTTAACAGTACGGTGTTTCCTATGACTCAAGAAAGAGAAAATGAAACTACGAAAACAAAAGTCTTCACGCTTCATATTCCTCGAATGAATATCAAGTCTTCAAGGTCACACCAATTTCTTCACTTTCAAAGTCTTCAGAAAGTCTTCAGAATATCAAAGTCTTCAGTCGAAGAACTTCATTTTTAGGGGTCGACTTTCTCTGTAAATATCAAACTCCTCATAGACTTATAGACCTGTGTACACTCACAAACGCATCAGTTACTTAACCTATAAGTCTTCAATACACCAAAATCACTAAGGGGCACTAGATGCACTTACATAATGGTAGCAAGTGCATTACATAAAACCAAAAGGCATACATCTATAAGCAAAGGTACCGAAAGGCAAGTAAAAGTGGTCTTATCCTGATCCTCTTTTGACAGAGGTATTTGAGAGAAACCAGAATAACCATCTAGAAAGCAAAAATATGTATGTTTGGATATCTTTCTAGCATTTGATCAATAAAAGGTAGAGGGTAATGATCTTTTCTAGTAGCTTTATTTAATTTGCGGAAATCAATTACCATTCTATAACATGTAACTATTCTTTGTGGGATCAATTCATCCTTATCATTAGGAACAACAGTAATACCCCCCCTTCTTAGGGACACAATGGACAGGACTTACCCACTGACTATCAACAACAGGATAAATTATACCTGCCTCCAAAAGCTTTAGTATTTCATTTCTTACCACTTCTTTCATCTTAGGATTTAACCGTCGTTGGTGATCAACAACTGGTTTAGCATCTTTCTCCAGTTTTATTTTGTGCTGGCATAGAGTGGGACTAATGCCTTTAAGATCATCGAGAGTATATCCAATAGCAGCATGGTGCTTCTTCAGAGTTTTCCATAATTTCTCTTCTTCATGCTCTGAAAGGTTATCACTAATAATAACAGGATATATCTTCTTTTCATCAAGATAAGCATATTTAAGAGTATCAGGTACTTGTTTAAGCTCAAACATGGGATCGCCCATGGGTGGAGGAGGATCCCCTAGGATTTCAACAGGCAAGTTGTATTTCAAAATAGGTCCCTATTTAATGAATACTTAATCTATTTCTCTTCTTTCATTCATAAACATATCATTTTCATGGTCTAGCAAATATTGTTCTAAAGGATCATTAGCAGGCACAGCAATGGAAGCAAGACCAATAATTTCATCTTTACTAGGCAATTCTTCATCATGGGGTTGTCTACGAAATTTAGAGAAATTAAAATCATGAGGCATATCCCCTAAGCCAACAGTAACAATATCTCTTTTGCAGTCTATCCTAGCATTAACAGTATTCAAGAAGGGTCTACCAAATATAATGGGACAAAAGTCATCTTATGGGGAACCAAGGACAAGAAAATTAGTAGGATATTTAATTTTCCCGCACAAGACTTCAACATCTCTAACAATCCCAATTGGTGAAATATTATCTCTATTGGCAAGCTTAATATTAACATCAATACCTTCTATTCCAGCAGGTGCGATATCACATAATTTCTTCGTACAAGGAATGAGATATTGCACTCGCACTATCACCCATATCATATAAGCCATGATAACAATGTTCTCCTATTTTAACAGAAACAACAGGCATGCCAACAACAGGTCCATCTAGCAATTCTAGCAGCTTCATCACAGAAGTAAATAACATGCCCATTAATATTATCGACCAAGAGATCTTTAACAATAGCAATACTAGGTTCAACTTTAATTTGCTCGAGGGTGTAGGTGTTCTAGAATTACTCTTACGAACCACAGTTGAAGCTTTAGCATGATTGTCGGTGTCAAAACCAGCGGATCTCGGGTAGGGGGTCCCGAACTGTGCGTCTAGGCGGATGGTAACAGGAGACAAGGGACACGATGTTTTTACCCAGGTTTGGGCCCTCTCGATGGAGGTAAAACCCTACTCCTGCTTGATTGATATTCATGATATGGGTAGTACAAGAGTGGATCTACCACGAGATCAAGGAGGCTAAACCCTAGAAGCTAGCCTATGGTATGATTGTTCTAATGGTTGTTGTCCTACGGACTAAAACCCTCCGGTTTATATAGACACCGGGGAGGGCTAGGGTTACACAGAGTCGGTTACAATGATAGGAGATCTACATATCCGTATCGCCAAGCTTGCCTTCCATGCCAAGGAAAGTCCCATCCGGACACGGGACGAAGTCTTCAATCTTGTATCTTTATAGTCTTGGAGTCCGGCTGACGATGATAGTCTGGCTGTCCGAACACCCCCTAGTCCAGGACTCCCTCAGTAGCCCCTGAACCAGGCTTCAATGACGATGAGTCTGGTGCGCATATTGTTCGGCATTGCAAGGCGGGTTCCTCCTCCGAATAATTCATAGAAGATTGTGAACACCAGGATAGTGCCCGGCTCTGCAAAATAAATTCCACATTCCACCGTAGAGAGAATATTATGTACACAAGTTCAATCTGCTGACGTATCTTGCAGCATGACGTCACGCCACTACCAAGCCTTTACTTGAATCATTTTTTATCATACCACCTCAGCGCGTTTAGCGAAGCGGTTTCCTTGGCACATCTTGTCGAAGCAGAGATCGTGTTCCCCTTATTCCGGGATTCTCATCAATACGGACGTGGGTAACCCAACCGCGCCATTGATGGTGGCGCTTGGGAGATAAGCGAGTTTTACTAGGCTGGTGGGGACGCATAGTCTTCGTCCGCCTATATATAAGGGGATAAGGATCCGCCTTTTCACTTACGTCTTCTTCCTCCTTTGCTTATCCATCTCCGCGCACTCGAGCTCCAGCGCCCAAGTCCGCGCATCTCCTCTCGACCTTCTCCGACCATGTCCGGAGCGGGAGGCAAATGGTTGGCCTCCTCCGTTACGGAGGGGCACGTCGAAAGACTGCGCAGCGCCGGATATCTGTCTAGCGACATCGCGCACCGGCTGCCCGACAAGGGGCATCTCATCCCCACCCCCAGGCCCCATGAGAGGGTCGTGTTCCTTCCCCACTTCCTCCGCGGACTGGGCTTTCCACTTCACCCCTTTGTCCGGGGTCTCATGTTCTACTACGGCCTTGATTTCCACGAACTGGCGCCGAACTTCATCCTCAACATCTCGGCGTTTATCGTCGTGTGCGAGGCCTTCCTCTCCATCCGGCCCCACTTCGGCTTGTGGCTCAAGACCTTCAATGTCAAGCCGAAGGTAGTGAAGGGCACTCAAGCGGAGTGCGGAGGCGCCATGTTGGGCAAGATGCCTAACGTCATCTGGTTCGAAGGGGCCTTTGTGGAGTCCATCAAGGGGTGGCAATCGGGGTGGTTCTACATCACCGAGCCGCGCTACCCTGAGTGGGCGGCGGCCCCCGAGTTCAGATCTGGTATCCCTATGCAGCTCACCTCCTGGAAAGAGAAGGGCTTGCTATGGGGTAGTTCGGATGAGCTGACAGGACTCCAAGCCTGTATCCAGAAGCTGGTGAACAAGAAGCTTAGACTTGTCAATGTGATCCAAGTCATGCTCATCCGCCGGATTCTCCCCTGCCAACAACGGGCATTTAAATTGTGGGAGTTAAATCCGGCACAGCACCAGGCATTGAGCGGGCTCTTCGACACGACGTACAAAGGCGCCTGGAGGGTGCTGTTCAAGGGCGCCGAAGCTCCCGCATCCGCCACTGAAGTTCACGGATTTCGCTCGCAGCGTCCAGCTGACGAGGTAAGTGATTCTACCCCTTTACGGGACACTTGTTTTTTAATAGTTTGACTTTACGCGGGTTTCAATCTCCCTTTTCCTTTGATAGGACTGGATGAAGAAGGCCGAGTAGATCATCTGCCCGGCTCCCATGCCAGAAAACCCAGTAGACGCCCGTCTAGCGGGGCTGCTGGTTCCGGCACCGCATGTGGTGCCGGAGAAGAAGGCCAAGAAGGAGGCCACGGGTACTCGAAAGAGTTCCCGCTTTCAGTTGTCCGACGACTCCGAGGCGGACTCCTCCCCCGAAGACGAGGAGGAGAAAGAGGACTCTCTCCTAGAGGAAGGAGAGAGGAAGAGGAAGGCTTCCCCAACAGGGGAGGCCGAAGGGTCCAAGAGGGGAAGAACTATTCCCCCGGATAGCTCCGCCAATGCCAACATTGGCGACAAAGAGTGGCCCTCAAGGGACAGGCCTCCGGCAAGATCGTAAGTATCCGGATTCCTGAATGATTTATAATTTCTTTTTATGTCACATAGTGTCCTTCTAATGCCGCACACTGCCCGCAGTCCGGCCGATGATGATCTCCCCGCTTCATCGAGCGGGTCGTTGGCTCCGTCGGATGTAGATTCCATCCTGACCGCCTCCACCCCTCGCGACGCTGAGGACGCCGAGGTGGGGTCCCGAGAAGGGACCCATCAGGAGGAGGCTCCGGAGGCGCCACAAGGCAGCCTCCCGGACTTTGCGCCGGACTCCACGCCGGAACCCGCAGTGGTTCCGGAGTCCGGCAGGCGGCCCCTTCATAAGAAGGGCAAGACCGTGACGTCGGCGGCCTCCGTCCAACCGGAGGCGCCGGACAACTTGTTGGAGGCGCTCAAAGGCACTTCCATCGAGGAAGAACACCGCACTATCATGAGTGCGGTGATTCAGAAGGTTCAACTCGTCAAGAGCGGGCTGACCGAAGCCTACAGTAGCCTTCTAATAGGCTTTGAGGTAAGAAGTTTAAAATATGTAATGTAATGCCGCATAGACAGTAGCCCCTGATGCTCGGTTTGGTGTTCGGAAAGAAAAGCCGGACTGAGGATCTAAAAAAAGATATGCGCAGGGTTGCTAAGAAATTATGTCAATATGGGTTTGCAAGCTGCGCTGCTGACCTCTGCCGCATTGACTGCGGAGGTCGGTGCTTTGAAGCAGGACCTCGAGCGGTCCGAGCAAGAGCTCGGCCGTGCCAAGAAGCAGCTCGAGGACAAAGAAGGTGAGTAACACCACTTTGAATAGTTACCTTACAGAAAAGGATTTAGGTTGCAATAAAAATAACAAGGATAACGTGGGTACTGCAGGGGCCACGAACGAGGTGGCAACCCTGAAGGAGGCTATGTTCGCGGCCAAACGCAATGCGGCCGCGGAACGGGCAGAGCGAGAGAAGCAGGAGGCATGGGTGGCGGAGGTGCGGCAAGAGCTCCAGGCTCTCATGGAAAAGCATGAGAGTTTGGAGCGCGACTCAAAGACTCGAGAGTCCGAGCTTGCCTCGGCTCTCGAAAGTGCCAAAGCCGCCAAGGCCGATGCCCATAAGGCCCTTCAGGAGGTTGAGGATGTGAAGAAAATAGCGGCGGGTAAGGCATTTTTCATGCAAAGCAAGCATGTTAATGTAAACTTCCTGATACTTACCCGAATTCGGAGCTCTCCAGGGGCATTTGCAGATCTGCCTCGCAGCGTGTTTGATGCCGCCACATTCTACCGAGCCGAGGAGGGGAGCTCAACGGAGAAGGTCTTCTGGTCTCAATACGCTGAGGCCGGCCATCCGGTGCCCCTAGCGACCAGCTGAAGCAGCTGGTCGAGCTCCACAAGGTAGCCGAGCAGGCCATGAAGGGCCTCATAGTCCGGCTGTGGCTAGGAGAGGCCATGCCTGGGAGCTTCTTCGGCCTTGTGCGGCGGCTGGTGGATGCGTGCCCCTGGGTGGAGGTCATCAAGCGCTCCGCCTGTATTGAAGGTGCTCGTCGGGCCCTTGCCCGCGCAAAGGTGCACTGGGGCAGGATGGATGCGGAGAGGCTTATCACTGACGCGCTGCCAGCGGGCAAGGAGTATCGTACGCCCGAGATGTACTATAAGACTATCCTGAAGGGTGCCCGCAAGATTGCAGATGAGTGCCCCAGAGATGTAATTATTGAGTAAACTCGCAATGTGTTATCCTGTGCGCTGAAAACTTTGTTCATATGCGCTAAGCAACGCTTATTGATTTAAAATATTACCTTCTGTGCGACCGTTTATAAAATCTGAGAGATGGCAAGTCGTCGGCTTCAGCCCCCATGCCACGAGTGCTGGGGTGTTCGGGATAAACTTGAGCACTCTTGTTCCCATTTTTGGGTCCATCTAGGGAGGCGCTCAACACAACGAACAAGGCAACCAGACTTATAATGCTTGAACACTCTCACTTAGCCATAGAATTCTATAATCTTAAATTTCGGCGAAGCCCCTAGTATTCGGAAGACCGAGTTCGGGGCGCTATCCATGCCTTGGCCGGACATTATCCGGTTCTTCGCTCGAAGCGGCATAAGTCTTTAGGGACTCGAAAAGACCTCTCAAACAGCGACCAGTCTCTCGCCTTATCATTCCAGTCAGTTTTAGCTTTCTCCACTGAGGCGCTCGCCCAGCTCAACCGGGGCGCAATCGCAGTGGTTCTCCCAGTGCTACCTTAGCCGACAGAACGGAACATAAGGTACCAAAACATGGGAGCCGGGCAAACCCAACTATTGACCCAAGACATGATTTGGAGCCGATTCATATAATGCTATAAGTTCGGGGCACCGCACTTGTGGAAGTGTTCGGACTTATCACACCAGAATGCGGGGGACATAAGCCCCTGGTGTATTCGGCCGTACCAAAATATACGGGTGCAAGATGTCATTAATGAACATATATGTAAAGTAATGCAATTATAGGCAAAGAGTGCTGCATTATTTATTCAAGGAATTCTGCTATGAGTGCCGAATGATACAAATAGTGCGGTAAGCAAGGGATTGGACTAATTAAACATGTCCCCCTCCAGGGGTGGGCTGCGGATTGGTGTATATAATCAAATTTAATGCTCGTAATGGAGACCACCTGAGTGTTCGTCGCAGCCTTTTTCCCTCCCTGGCTGTTTCATCGTGAGTTCGGCGGGTTCGCCGCCGGACAGGGCCTCTAGTGAACGGAGTCCTGTGTATAAAAAGAAGGAAGAAAAAAAAAGCGACTCACTTGGGTGCCCCTGGTGTGGTCGAGCCGCACTCTGGGTCTGTTGTGGTCGTGCCCCTCCCCCTATGCCCATGGTATTTCCAAAGCGTAATGATGTACGCGGAGAGCTGGTCTTGCAATTATGCGAGGGCTGGGCTTGGGGCCGCATTGCTACGCGTGCTCGGAACGTGCCAGGTGGTCTTGATTGATGTTGCTCCGGGCGCGTTTGGCCATGTCCGGTCGTTTAACGGTCGGACTCGAAAATTGCCTAAGAAGGCTGCTCTGTACTTCTGCCGTGAGAGCCGCTGTATGTTCCTCCGTTCGGAGGGAGCGTTCTGTATTTCCATTGACCGTGATGACTCCATGAGGGCCTGGCATCTTGAGCTTGAGGTATGCATAATGCGGCACCGCGTTGAATTTTGCGAATGCGGTTCGTCCGAGCAGAGCATGATAGCCGCTGCGGAATGGGACTATGTCGAAGATTAACTCCTCGCTTCGGAAATTATCCAGGGATCCGAAGACCACTTCCAGTGTGGCTGAGCCTGTACAATTGGCCTCAACACCTGGTATGACGCCTTTGAAGGTCGTCTTTGTAGGTTTAATCCTTGAGGGGTCTATGCCCATCTTGCGCACTATATCCTGATAAAGCAGGTTCAGGCTACTGCTGCCGTCCATCAGGACTCTCGTGAGGTGAAATCCATCGACGATTGGGTCTAAAACCAATGCGGCGAATCCGCCATGGCGGATACTGGTTGGATGGTCTCTTCGATCGAAAGTGATCGGGCAAGAGGACCATGGATTGAACTTCGGGGCGACTGGCTCCATCGCATATACGTCCCTTAGTGCACGCTTCCGCTCCCTCTTGGGTATGTGGGTTGCGTATATCATGTTTACCGTATGCACTTGTGGGGGGAAGCCCTTCTGTCCTCTACTGTTCGGCGGCCGAGTCTCTTCCTCGTCATTGCTGTGCAGCCCCTTATCGTTGTTTTCAGCAATCAACTTGCCTGCCTGCTTGAATACCCAACAATCTCTGTTGGTGTGGTTAGCTGGCTTTTCGGGGGTGCCATGTATCTGGCAAGAGCGGTCGAGTATTCAGTCCAAATTGGACGGACCCAGAGTGGTTCTTTTGAATGGCTTTTTCCGCTGACCGGGTTTAGAGCCTCGGAATCCGGCGTTGACCGCCGTATCCTCATTGTTGTCGCCGTTAACGCGGCATTTGTTTTTGCTTCGACGCGACCTGCCGTTGTGGTCCTTAGTATCCGGACTCCTAGCATTTTTACTGAGGTTGTTGCTGCGAGCTAGCCAGCTATCCTCTCCCGCACAGAAGCGGGTCATTAATGATGTGAGGGCTGCCATGGATTTTGGCTTTTCCTGTCCTAGGTGCCGGGCTAGCCACTCGTCGCGGATGTTACGTTTGAAGGCTGCGAGGGCCTCTGCATCCAGACAGTCGACAATTTGATTTTTCTTTGTTAAGAACCGTGTCCAGAATTGCCTGGCCGATTCGTCTGGCTGCTGGATTATGTGGCTTAGGTCATCGGCGTCTGGTGGTCACACATATGTGCCCTGGAAGTTGTCGAGGAATGCGGCTTCCAGGTCCTCCCAACACCCAATTGACTCTGCGGGCAAGCTGTTAAGCCAATGCCGAGCTGGTCCTTTAAGCTTGAGTGGGAGATATTTGAAGGCGTGGAGATCGTCTCCGCGGGCCATATGGATATGGAGGAGATAATCTTCGATCCAAACCGCAGGGTCTGTTGTGCCATCGTAGGATTAAATGTTGACGGGTTTAAACCCTTCAGGGATTTGATGATCCATTACTTCGTCTGTGAAGCATAGTGGGTGTGCGGCGCCTCTGTATTGAGCAATGTCACGTCGTAGCTCAAGAGAGCGTTGTCTGCTGTGTTCGGCCCGGCCGGAGTTGCTATATCCGGCGCGACGGTATTCGTCGTGGGTCGTGGGGCTCCCACGTGATCCGTAGATAGATCTGGATTGCCTTGCTTTGTCCTCCAATATATCCCGCAAGTCCGGCGCGTTCCCTCGTGGCTTCGTACTTTTTGAGCGATGCCGGGGTACGGTCTTGGTGGAGGGCCTAGGTGCCTCTCTGTCCCGACCACGGGGTGGTCGGTCTGCCGTATTGTGCGCTGGTGATGAAGGTATATATGCTTCCTCCTCTAGTCGGGGAGCAACTTGCGTTTTGGGTAGCTCTTGGAGGGGCGTTCGAGTTCATACTCTTCGGTCGCGAGGACCTCGGTCCATCTGTCGGCCAGCAGGTCTTCATCAGCTTGAAGCTGCTGTTGCTTTTTCTTTAGGCTATTTGCTGTGGCCATTAGCCTGCGTTTGAAACGCTCTTGTTCGACGGGATCCTCAGGCACGACGAATTCGTCGTCGTCGAGGCTTGCCTCGTCTCCAGAGGGAGGTATGTAATTATCATCCTCGACCTCTTTGTCTGCCACTCTCTCGTGAGGGCTTGCTTCTGCATCCTCCTGCGCTGAATCTTGCTGGAGGGGGTTGTCTTCGGCACTTTCTGGGGTGTTATTATCTCCTGTGCTGGAATCTCCATTCTTGCTGTGGCGGGATTTAGAGCGGCGCCGCTGATGTCGGCGCTTGGTGTAAGTGCATCCAGTGCCCCTTAGTGATTTTGGTGTATTGACGACTTATAGGTTAAGTAACTGATGCGTTTGTGAGTGTACACAGGTCTATAAGTCTATGAGGAGTTTGATATTTACAGAGAAAGTCGACCCCTAAAAATGAAGTTCTTCGACTGAAGACTTTGATATTCTGAAAACTTTCTGAAGACTTTGAAAGTGAAGAAATTGGTGTGACCTTGAAGACTTGGTATTCACTTGAGGAACATGAAGCGTGAAGACTTTTGTTTTCGTAGTTTCATTTTCTCTTTCTTGAGTCATAGGAAACACCATACTGTTAAAGGGGGTCGAGGAAATACTTAGGAAAAATTTCCATGTGATTCTCAACTCAAAATCCTACACCTACCAATCCCTTCGAGTGAAGCCATTGGAAATCTCATACAGTTCAGTCAAGTTCTTCAGTGACAGAGACGCAGTTCTTCTGGTCGCTAATGACTTTGCTCTGACCGAGGAGTTAGGAATTCACTAGTGCGAATTACCTACACAGTGAGGAACATGATAGCCCTGAGGAATTTGAGAGTCAAATTTCCAACCATTGCTGTGCTGCGCGCCGGCTGTCCAAAATATCTTATCCACCTAACAGTCATATCATTGAAGGGCATTTATGTCTTATCATGTCGGGATGCTCCCTAGGCTATAAATAGCCGCCCCCTACAACCACTAGTTGGTTGGGTGCTCTGAGAGAACTTGACACTTGTCATCTGAGAGCAACCCATCCTCCGAGGACTTTGAGCGAAAATCATCAAGTGAGGAAAATCCGAAACCAAACCCCCACAAACCCAAAGTGATTGAGCATCACTGAGGAAATTGATCCCGCGTGGATCCGACGCGTGTTACCTTTGAAGACTGTGCTTCTTCCAGACGGTTAGGCGTCAAGGTCTAGAGCATCCAAGAGGAATTGTGGATCATCGAGTGACCAAGTCTGTGAAGGTTTGGAAGTCACCTGAAGACTTACCACGAGTGATTGGACGAGACCTGCGTGGTCTTAGTTCAAGGAGAATACGGTGAGGACTGGGTGTCCTGAGTTGCGGCTCAGAGACTGGGTGTCCAGAACTGCGTGTCCTCGAGTTTAAATACTCAGCCGCTCCAACCAGACGTACAACTGAGACAGCAGTTGGAACTGGTTTACCAAATCATTGTCTTCACCAACTAACTGGTTCTATTTCCTCAACTCTTTCATTTCCTGATTACTGTGTTGAATGTTGTTCATATCTGTGCTTGAAGACTTTGACTGAAGAATTTCTCAATTTCCTCAGCTCAATTTCTTCAGTTTGTTTGTCTTCATCTTGTCATCCTGTGTTTACGCTTTCTGTACTCTGTGCTAGTCTTCATTTCATCATGATAAATATGTTTGTATCCTGTTATGTTTACCTCTGAGTACTTATTCCGCTGCAAGTAGTTTTTCGCTAAGGAATTTCCTCACCGGCAAATTCCTCAGTGAAGAATTCATAAAAATCGCCTATTCACCCCCCCTCTAGTCGATATAACGCACTTTCACTTGGGCTATGTCTTTAAGGAATCTGCCTCTGCTGCTTCTTCGCCGTCCCCATCTTTTGGGGTGTCCACCATGTATATGTCATATGACGAGGTGGTCTTCCAGTGCCCTGTAGGCGCTGGTTCTTGATCGTCTCCGGCATCGTCGTCCATACCATCGATGTCTTCGGAGTCGTAGTCTAGCATGTCGGTTAGATCGTCGACAGTGGCTACAAAGTGGGTGGTGGGTGGGTTTTGAATTTCTTCATCGTCCGCATCCCAACCATCCTGGCCATAGTCCGGCCAGGGTTCTCCGGATAGCGAGAGATGCTTTAGCGAATTTAGGATGTCGCCAAAGGGTGAGTGCTGAAAGATGTCCGCAGCGGTGAACTCCATGATCGGTGCCCAATCAGATTCGATTGGCAGGGGCGCAGGAGGTTCGGAGCCCGGCAGGGAGTCCGGCACCTCGGAGTCATGTGCTTTATAAGGGACAAGGTCAGTGTTCGGCTCCATCACCGTGGAAGTCGCAGCTCCCGAGGCGGTGTCTAGCCACCCGTCCTCGATCTGCACAATCGGCTCCGGACTATGGGTCGGAGCGGATTCTTGTGCGGCCTCCAAGGTACTGTCCGGCGGCAGAGTTAGATCATGCCCATCGTGACATTGCGGCACGCTCGGCTATGGCTCGGATCCATCGAAGATCAAGTCTCCGCGGATATCCGCCGTGAAGTTTAGGCTTCCAAATCTGACCTGACATCTGAGTAAAGGACAGTATGGAAGAGTGAGTGCTTTGGAAACTGCTAAGCTTATCTGGGATAGGCTGTCCAAAGTGAATGAAGGAGTCTCAACTCAGCGTGACTCTCGAGTTGATGTTCTTCGGAATCTCTTCAACCGCTTCAAAAGACTCGACAACGAAAATGTCCAACAAACCTTTGATCGCCTCACTGACATCTCAAATGAGCTTCAAGCCCTCGGTGCCATTGACATCACTGATCATGAAGTAGTGAAGACATTGTTGAGATCGCTTGATTCCTCATTTGATACTCTGGGACTGATGATACAAGAACGTGCTGATTACAAGTCTCTTGATCCTGCCGATATCCTCGAAAGGCTAAATACTCACGAGTTCCAGCTTGCTGAAAAGAGGGATCTCTATGGTTCAAACTATGGCAAACCACGTGCCCTGAAGGCCAAGGCTGTGTCTGATTCTGAATATGAGGACTCTGGTAGTAGCCTTGGTGATCCTGAAGAATTGAGTCAGGATCTAGCACTGCTTGTGAAGAAATTCCAGAAGTTCACAAGACGTGGTCGCTTTGGAAAATCCTCAAGAGGAAATGATTCCTCATCCAGTGACTATAAGAGAAGGCTTTGCCACAAATGCAAGAAACCTGGTCACTATATTCAAGATTGTCCTCAGTGGGAAAAGGAAATGAAGAAGAAGAAATACAAGGATTACAGTTCTGATGATGCAAAGAAGAAGAAGAAATCATCAAAATCTTCGTCATCAAAATCCTCGAAGTCTTCATCTCACAAGAAGAGCAGCTCCAAGAAGGCTCGGGCATTCATTGACAAGGAAATGGACTCTGAAGCTGAATCTGAGGAAAATGATGAAGAGGAGGCGTCTGAAGAATCTGAATCTGGTGTGGCGAGTCTGGCCGTCGCTACTGCTTTCGTTAGCAAGTCCATCTTCAACACTGAAGAAACTGACCCCACCGACAAGCCTGATGAAGATAATGATGGCTACGCTCCCACCTATTGCTTCATGGCGAAAGGTGCTAAGGTACTCAAATACAACTCCTCTGAATCTAGTGAAAATGAATCTGATGAGGATCTCAAGCCCAGCTACTCTAAACTTGCTAAAATTGCTGTAAAACAACAAAAGGCTCTTGAAAAGGTTCAAAACATGCTAGACAAAAGTGATGATATGTTGGGTGAAGAAATGGATCACACTAAAGCCCTGACTGAAAATCTTCAGAGACTTCAGTCTAGGTTTGATAACCTTCAAAGTCATGATAACACTCTCTTATCTGATCATGAGAAACTTTCTTATGAATTTCTTCAAGAAAAGCAAGATCACGAGAAGCTTTCTCTTGAAGCTCTTCAAAGAAAGGAAGATCTTGAAAAGCTAAGAGTGTGTTATGAAGATCTTCAGAAGGAGCGCGATTCATTACTAGCTCAACAAATCAGCGCTTCTCAGGAAGAATTTGTTCCTCCATGCTTAAAGTGCATTGAACGTGAATCTGCTAATTCTTCACCTGAATGTTCAAATGCTTCAACTATTACAAATTCTTCATCTGCCTCTGCTATCACTAATTCCTCACCTGAGGACATTGCTAGTATCACTGACAATGCAGGGCTGAAGGAATTGTACATGACAGGCATGTACAAAAGCCTCAAAGGGCATCAGACAATTTGTGATGTGCTCAAAAAGCAGATCCTCAACAGAAACCCTAGAAAAGAGGGTATTGCCTTTGAGAGGAAACTCAATGCTGATGGAACATATTGGAAGCCTGAGCAGTACCCCAAAACCTAATAGGTTGCTGCAAAGGGACCTCCAGTTGATCCATCTAACTTATCTGGCTTTACATGTGAATCTCCTCATTCTTCTGATGAGTCATTTGACTCCAATTATAAACTGTTCAAAAATCAGAATGGTGAAGTATTTGCTAGATATGTTGGCACTAACTGCAGGAACGGTTCCCCTATGAAGAAAATCTGGGTTCCCAAAAGTTATGTTGAAAGTCTTCAGGTGAATGTCCTCATGACACCACCTGTGAAGAATAGGAACCCCAGATCAAATTGTTCATATGGACCAAACTCTTCATATGGATCCAAGTCCTCATATGGACCAAATTCTTCACATGGATCAAATTCCTCAACTGGATCAAAGTCCTCATATGATTATCATCGTGCTAACAACTCTGTGTCGCAGGGTAGAGCTAAGGGCTATGAATATGTGCATTATTCTTCAAACCATTATGTTCATAAGTCCTCGAAGAATTACTCTGCTTATTCATATGCTTACCCTAACCCATCTTATGTGAAACGAAATGGTTTGGCATATTTGCCCCCATTCTCACATGGTGCTCGCAGAATGATGAACTCTTTGCCACCCCTTCAGATGTGGGTGGTGAAGAAAAAGAACTAATCTCTTCTGCAGGGTCAGGTCTCCAGACGTGCTCTAACGTCTGAAGAATTTGCTGGGGACCTGACAAATTGCCTGAAAGGACGCAGGCGAATCATGATGAAATGAACTTTCATTTCACACGTCCTCATACTGCTATATCTATTTACTGCTTGATGAAATTCATCTGATGAACTTGATATCATATTGTTCACTGATGAAGCATATGAGATTGTAAGCTGCACTAATTCATCTGCAGGATGATCAACCCAAAACCACTGAATGGGTCCTCGATAGTGGATGTACAAATCACATGACTGGTGACAAGAATCTATTGATGGATGCTCCCTTATCACCGTCACCTCTGAAGCATATCATCTTTGCTGACAAAAGCAAAAGTCAGGTATTGGGTCTTGGTAAGGTTGCAATCTCTAAGGATAAACACATGGACAAAGTCATGCTTGTTGAGTCCTTAGGATACAATCTAATGTCAGTCTCAATGCTCTGTGATCTTGATATGGTTGTTGTCTTTGGCAAGTATCGCTGTGTTGTGATTATGGAAGCTGACAATTCCAAAGTCTTCGAAGGCTTTAGGAGAGGAGATCTGTATATTGTTGATTTCTCTACAGGACCACAACTAGCCGTGTGTCTACTTGCAAAAGCTTCAGAAGGCTGGCTATGGCATCGACGACTTGGTCACGCAGGCATGAGGAATTTGAACACGCTTGCAAAGAAGCATGTCATTGGCATTGAAAATGTCAAATTCCTCAAGGATCACTTATGCGGAGCCTGTGAAGCTGGAAAAATGACCAAGGCCAAGCATCCAGCGAAGACTATTATGACCACTACACGTCCATTCAAATTGCTTCACATGGACCTCTTCGGACCTAATCATTACTCAGCTGTCACTAATGATGCATCTCTATATGGTTTTGTCATTGTTGATGATTATTCTCGATATACATGGGTACATTGTTACTTACAAACATGAAGTGCAGGAAGTCTTCAAACGATTTTCCTCGGGGGCTTCAACCAACTTTGGTGTGAAGATCAAGCATATCATAAGTGACAATGGAACTGAGTTCAAGAATTCCGGTCTTGATGCCTATCTTGATGAACTTGGTATTACTCATGAGTTATCTGCTCCTTATACTCCTCAGCAGAATGGCGTCGTGGAGCGCAAGAACCGAACTCTTGTTGAGATGGCTCGCACTATGCTTGATGAATACAAAACGCCTCAGCGTTTTTGGATTGATGCAATTGATACTGCGTGCCACATCATCAACAGAGTATATCTTCAGAAATTCTTCAAGAAGACTGCCTATGAACTCCTCACTGACAAGAAACCCAATGTGAGTTATTTCAAAGTCTTCGGTGCTAAATGTTGGATTAGAGATCCTCACCACAACTCTAAATTTGCACCGAAAGCACATGAAGGTTTTATGCTTGGTTACGGAAAGGACTCGCACACCTACAGAGTCTTCAACATTGTTCTTCACAAGATTGTTGACACTGTAGATGTGCGGTTTGATGAAACTAATGGCTCGCAAAGAGAGCACCTACCTTCTGTGTTAGATGAACCAACACCTGAGGATGCTATCAAGCTCAAGGCAACTTAGGATGTCATTCCGACTGAAGATTCTGCTGAAGAATTCATTCCCGTTCATGAAGAACGTCGAGCTGATGCACCTGAAGAACATGATGAGGAAAATGGTGCTGAAGAAAATGCTGATCAAAATCCTCAGCGAGAACCAACTCATCCACGCGTTGCAAAAGAAGTGCAAGTGGAGAAGATCATCGATGACATTAGCGCACCAGGTCCTCTCACACGTTCAAAAGCTTCACATTTATCTAACTTTTGTGGGCACTATGCTTTTGTCTCTATCACAGAGCCCACTAAGGTAGATGAAGCATTTCTGGAGCCGGAGTGGATTCAGGCTATGCAAGAAGAATTACATCAGTTCGAGCTAAACAATGTCTGGGAATTGGTCAATCGCCCAGATCCTCGCAAGCATAATATCATTGGCACAAAGTGGATCTACCGCAACAAGCAAGATGAAAATGGCCTTGTGGTGAGGAATAAGGCACGGCTAGTAGCTCAAGGCTACACACAGGTTGAAGGAATTGATTTCGATGAAACTTTTGCACCTGTTGCTAGACTTGAGGCTATTCGCATATTACTTGCTTACGCTAACCATCATGATATCATCTTATATCAAATGGATGTGAAAAGTGCATTCCTCAATGGTAAGCTTGAGGAAGAAGTATATGTTGCTCAACCCCCAGGTTTTGAAGATCCCAAGAATCCTGACAAAGTCTTCAGACTCAATAAGGCCCTGTATGGCCTCAAGCAAGCCCCTCAGGCGTGGTATGATACATTGAAGGATTTCTTTGTGAAGAATGGCTTCACACCCGGTTCACTCGATCCTACTCTCTTTACTAAATCTTATGATGGTGAACTGTTTGCGTGCCAAATATATGTTGATGATATTATCTTTGGCTGTACTGACCAACGTTATAGTGATGAATTTGCCTATATGATGAGTGAAGAATATCAAATGTCTATGATGGGAGAGTTGAAATTCTTCTTAGGTCTTCAAATTCGTCAGCAGCGCAATGGCATATTCATATCTCAGGAGAAATACCTCAAAGATGTACTGAGGAAATTCGGCATGCAAGATTGCAAAGGCGTCAAAATTCCTATGCCCACAAATGGCCATCTATGCACTTATGAATGGTATTGACTTCGATCACAAGGTATACCGCTCCATGATTGGTTCTTTATTGTACTGATGTGCATCTAGGCCAGATATAATGCTTAGTGTTTGCATGTGTGCCCGATTTCAAGCTGCACCAAAGGAATCACACCATAAGGCTGTGAAGCATATTCTTCGATATCTAGCTCACACACCAACACTAGGATTATGGTACCCCAAGGGCTCTGCTTTTGATCTTATTGGATATTCTGACTCTGACTATGCTGGTGATCGTGTGGACCGCAAGTCAACATCTGGCACTTGTCATTTCCTCGGACGATCTTTGGTCTGTTGGTCCTCGAAGAAACAGAACTGCGTATCACTGTCTACTGCTGAAGCTGAATACATTGCTGCTGGCTCATGCTTTGCTCAACTGCTTTGGATGAAGCAAACCCTCAAGGACTATGGCGTCAACGTGAAGAATGTGCCTCTCCTCTGCGACAATGAGAGTGCCATCAAGATTGCTCACAACACAGTTCAGCACTCGAAGACAAAGCACATCCAGATTCGTCATCATTTTCTTCGTGATCATGTGTTGAAGGGCGATATCTCCATCGAGCATGTGAAGACTGAAGAACAACTAGCTGATATCTTCACTAAGCCCTTGGATGAGAAGAGATTTAGCAAGTTGCGGTGTGAGCTAAATATCTTAGAATCTTCGAATGTTCTTTGAAAAGGACACACACCCTAACCCTTATGCAGAATTGATAACTTAGATGTACAACACATGAAGAAACGTTTTTCTTCAATCAATGAAGAATAACACTCTAAGTGTGAAGAAATTAATGAAGAATTTGATTCTCAGAACCCTACGACAATTGTATGCGGTGTTTGAAATCATCATTCTTATACGGTGGGTCACGCCACCACAAAAGTTGAAAATCTTCAATTCGAGTTTTTCCTCAGTTTTTGAAATTCTTCAGTTTTTCAGATTCTTCAACTTTGCAAAATCTTCACTGTTTCCGTCGTTTTTGGATATATATATATATATATATATGTGTGTGTGTGTGTGTGTGTGTGTGTGAGTTTATGTCCTCTACAACATTCACTTATTGCTATTTCTTCAAGTTGTGATTTCTGCTAAGTGAATGTGATCGGACCCTTCCCCTCTATGCTATACTCAACCCAATCTATTCACAAATTCTTCATATGCGTTCTATTTGAAACTCGTTCAAAGTCTTCACTGTGTCCTTGTCAGCTGAAGAAATTGCGAACGAAACTTTAAAACAAATCTTATCCAGATTTTTGGTTTTACCGCTCAAACCATTCCGCATCCCACGATGTATTAGTTTATTCACCCACGATCTTACACGATCTCATCTGCACAGTACGTGGGTGACATATGTCACGTGAAGGAGAAAGGGCAGGGGCATGTTCGTCCCAAAATCTTCGGGCGAACAGTTTTTACCGTGGCTATAAATACCCCTCTCCCCTTCCTCACTTCATTTACTCCGCTCGGTCGCTGTCTCTCGCTCGAGCTCTCCTCAAACCTAGCGTCACCGGTACTCCATCGCCGCCGGTGAGGAAGAGCTTCACTGCCTCGACCTCGTCGCCGTCATACTCGCGCCGGTCGCGGAAATCTTCACTCCGCCGCCACCGTAGATGTCTCCCTCTGCCAAGTTAGGGCGTGGGAGATCTAACTTGATGAAGTTCATCGCTATTCATCTCTGTTCGTCGTGTTCTTCGGTTCGGGTAATTAAAAGTTACTTTTATTACTCGCTTTGATTCTCAAACTTTTCTGAAAATCTTCAATGGTGTTTTATTCTTAAAATCTTCACATATGAACACCTCACACACTGTATGCTCTTGATCCATCTCTCTAAGCACTCATTTCTTCAAGATTCCTCAATTGTGCGGATTTTCGATCTGTACAACTCTGGAACCTAAGACAAGAACGCTTAGTGAAATTCCTCAAGGCTCAACTGGTCAAATTCCTCAAAACTTGTCTTTTCGAAAAATCTTCTGAGAACGCATATGACCTCTCCAAATTCCTCGCACCTACACTCTGTTCACAGGTACTCATGTCCGCTGCTGAATCACTAGGTTCTCATCAACTTAACTCATTTGCAGCGTTCCTCAAAGAAAAATTGCATACTTCTTCAGAGTGTTCAATTGTTCAAATTCCTCATCTGAAGAAAATGGCTGAAGGAAAGAGACCGCAGAAAGGAGGAAAGAAACCGGAGGTCATGACTGCTTTCGAGATCCCTGATGAAATATACAAAGATTATTGCACACCTGATGAAGCCAAGTTTGGCAAAGAAAACAAGAATCAGCGCAAAGTGTGCATTCAGAGGATTGAACGAAGATGGGCACGAGAATGGAGGGAATATCGATATGTTACTCCTCAGTACATGAAGAAATTTGCCTTAAATCCTCCATGCCCAAGAGCTCCATTGTCACCTAGCCAAGTAGCTGATCCCACCAGCATCAAGCGTGGTGAGGAATTTCTTGAAGAATGGGCTAGGCATCAAGCAAAACTGGCAAGACAAGCCAAGGAGGCAGTGAGGAAATTCAATGAGGATTCTGCCGCTGCTGCTTCCGTTGAGACCTTGGTCAAACCGAGGAAATCAATGCCGAAGAAGCCTGCTCGTAAGCCAAGTGCTTCACCATCAGCGCCCTCACGGCCAAGTTCCTCAGCTGCACTCTCACGGCAAATTCCTCAGACAGCTACTGCCCCACCAAAGTCCTCAGCAGCTCCCTCAAAGTCCTCAACTCCTGTGCATCTGGCTACATGCCAAAGGACTCAGGGTTTCTCAATTGCTTCTGGTGTCTCAGCTAGTTCCTCATCTGCACCAGTGTCCTCATCAGGACCAACTCTGCTGAAGACAAAAGCAACAGCTGGACGTGGTCCTCGGCCAAGTCCAAGAAAGAAATAGGTTGCCTTCCAAGTGCCCTCTGAGGATGAGGCCTCTGATGAAGAACTTGCTGAAATCATCAGAGACAGACAAGCAAAGGCCGCTAGAGCTAAGGGCACATCTGTGCCACTGCTTTTGGATCCGAAGAAGATCCTTGACTACATTGACTTATGGCATCAGGATCCCAACACTCCAATGCCTGATCTGCCTCTGACTCCTGGTCAAAGTCATATGCTGACCCATTTCATCTCTCAAGAGAAATGGAAGTTTGAAAAGGCTCGTGAGATAAAGAGAGCTCAAGCTAGAAAGGAGAAGCTTCTGAAGAAGAACGTTGTCAGACTGACACCTGAAGAACTTCTCAAGGCTCAATCAGAGATCCAAGCCCTCAACAAGGACTTCGATGCATACAATGCTGATTGGCAAGGAGCCAAAGTGAGATTCGTCAATTTGACGAAGAAAATGACAACTGTTGCAGCCCCATCGCAACAAGAAAATCCTCAGGATGCAGACTCTGCTCAGCCTGCTGAAGAACATGCCAGCACTGCTGATGACTTTCAGCCTGCTGATGAGAATACAAGTTCCAGGGCTGGTGACTCCATCCCAGCCGCTGAAGAAATTCCCAGGGCATCCACTAGTGGTGCGCCTGAAGAAACTGAAGAGATCAGGGCAACTGCACCAGTTGCGCCTGAAGAAAATCAACCACAGTCCTCAGCTCCTCCCGCGCCAACACCAACTCCAATTCTTCCTTCTGCCTATGAAGTGAAGAAGACCAAGGCTGCAGAGCGAGCTGCAGTGAAGAAAAGGAAGGCATCAGCTGCGTCAAATTCTTCGGCTGCGAAGAAAATGAAGCCGATGACCAGCTCACTTGAAAATCCTATTGATGTCGTTCGGATTTCCTCCATGTCATCTAAGGAAATTGTTCCTTATGGAGAAGACTACAAGATCCCAAGCGGATCTGATGAAGAAAATCATTCTGCTGCTACTTCAGAGCAGTTTGATGAAGAAATTGAAGTGGAAGCATTCCCTTCAACGCCAATCGTTTCCTCACCTATGCCTCAGTTCACAGCTGAAGAGGCTGGTGTTGAGGAAATTGAAAAAGAAGATGAAGATGTGGACATTGGATGCACTACACCAGTGATGAACGATGACTTTTGGGAAAGTCAACATCCCAATACTCCTCTCTTCACTCCTATTCAACAGATTCCTCAGTCCCTGGCTACAACTGTTCAAATGGGCTCTGAAGAAACTCATCTCACATCGTCTGTTCATGAAGAAATTCCAGCCGCTAGTGCTGAAGAACCTACTGCTGCTGATCCCCAAACTGCACAAGAAGAGGAACCAGAAATTCCTCAGCCTGAAGCACCTGAGATCGTGATTCCTGAGGTTGTGCTACAAATCACTGACACTCCTCTGCCCAAACCGAAGAATCAGTTCTCTAGCAAGCAAAAATTCAAGGCTGAAGACTTCTTTTCTGAGCATGTGTTCTTCACTGATTACAATCCATATGACTCTGCTCGCATAAGGAAGAGGCATTTCTGGACTGCTACTCAAGCCAACTTCTATTCCTCAGTGCTCTTTGACAAGGACAAAATCTTCGATCATGAGCATATTCCTCATGTGGACATGGAATCTCTACCATGCTTCGAGCCAGTCCTCAGAGTTATTCATGATGCAGGACTACTGAACTTCTGCACTGATATCTGTGATTGGAATGAAGAACTCATTCTTCAGCTCTATGCCACTTTGCATATCACCGGAGATGCTGAAGATGTCAATTCATGGGTGCTGGATTGGATGACTGAAAACACTCATTACAAGGCACCAGCAACTGAATTGCTTCGTGTCCTTCCTCTTGATCCTCCCCATGACAGTGCACGTTGCATCTACAATGACCGTGAACTGACAGATCATTATATGCAAGTGCTCATGAAGCCTCTGAAGCCAGGGCAGGCCCCACGAACCAAATTCCTCGTCAAGGAATTGCTCTATGTACCTCGGACTGTCTATCGAATCCTGACGAAGACAATGAGTCCTATCAAAGGCCACGACTCAAATGATGAAGATGTCGTTGGCCTCATGAAGAACATGCTTTTCAACATCATTCATGGCGTTCCCGTCAACTTCCATGATTTCTTCATGAGGACTCTGGCTAATGTTGCAATGTCACCTTTTGAGCTGAATCCCTATGCGCCTTGGATTATGAGATTCATAAGGGCAAGATCTTCACTGAATTACAAGGTTGACACTCTGAACCATGGTAGCTACTTGCCGCCCATTGAAGTCCTTAAGCGACCAGTTTCATCATCTGATGATAAGGGCAAGGCAGCTGCTGTGATCGACGAAGGCACTCATCCATTGGATGGTCAATTCCGTCTAGCTACATCTTACTCCACCAATGACGATTTTGCAACACATGACACTGCCGCAAACACCTCAGCCAAGCAAAAGCCTCAAGCAACAGAACCCAGGGTGATGACTGACCGTGAGTTACTCCTCAGTCTTCATCAGAAGGTTGATCGCAATCACAAATGGGTGAAGCGTCAGTTTGCTGCAATTCTTCACAACATGACCTCAACCCATAATGAAGTGAAGAAAAATCAGTATCACCTTCATGAAACCCTCAACCGCACTATTCTCACTCATGTATATTCCGCGGAAGAACTGAAGACTATGGGTCTCCAGGAAGCATTTGACTGGTCTGCACCACCTCCGAAGAAATTCAAGAGAGTCAAAGTTCCTGATCTGGTAGCCAGTTCTTATTCTTCATCACGTGAAACTGATGAGCATGAAGATTTGGACGACACTGCGGCAGGCCCTACATCAACAAACAACCCCGACAACACTGGCGCTCCTCCATCAACTTGAAATTCTTCAGGGGCGTTAGTCCTCAGTTTTGATCCTTTTGGTCATTTGATAACAGAGGGGGAGAAATCTGAGTTAGTCTTCAAGCGGGTTTATATTATGGGCGTTTTGTTAAGTTACAACTCTCATTCTTTCGAAACTTTTATTGGATCGAGTTGTAATCTTAAACCCGATGGTGTTCTGATACTTTCGAACGGTGCATGATGCTTTTGATGCACTATACTCTGATACTTTTGATGTGATATTCTGCATGCATATTCCTCGTTAATACTATTGCACGCATGCTGAATTACATCAGGCACCATATTTCATCATGCATTTCAAATTCTTCATACTATATATCAAATGCGTGTATGAATTACAAGATATAGGGGGAGATCTCCATGATTCAATTCTTCAAATGTGCATTGCCTTCAAAAGCAAATTCCTCACTATGCACATATTCAGGGGGAGTTCTTCTATATCTTGCAATCAAATTCCTCAATATCAGTATTTACACATCATATATTTATCCCCGTTTAAAACTTAACCTATGTTGTCATCAATCACCAAAAAGGGGGAGATTGTAAGTGCATCTAGTGCCCCTTAGTGATTTTGGTGTATTGAAGACTTATAGGTTAAGTAACTGATGCGTTTGTGAGTGTACACATGTCTATAAGTCTATGAGGAGTTTGATATTTACAGAGAAAGTCGACACCTAAAAATGAAGTTCTTCGACTGAAGACTTTGATATTCTGAAAACTTTCTGAAGACTTTGAAAGTGAAGAAATTGGTGTGACCTTGAAGACTTGGTATTCACTTGAGGAACATGAAGCGTGAAGACTTTTGTTTTCGTAGTTTCATTTTCTCTTTCTTGAGTCATAGGAAACACCCTACTGTTAAAGGGGTCGAGGAAATACTAAGGAAAAATTTCCATGTGATGCTCAACTCAAAATCCTACACCTACCAATCCCTTCGAGTGAAGCCATTGGAAATCTCATACAATTCAGTCAAGTTCTTCAGTGACAGAGACGCAGTTCTTCTGGTCACTGATGACTTTGCTCTGACTGAGGAGTTAGGAATTCGCCAGTGCGAATTACCTACACAGTGAGGAACATGATAGCCCTGAGGAATTTGAGAGTCAAATTTCCGACCGTTGCTGTGCTGCGCGCCAGCTGTCCAAAATATCTTATCCACCTAACGGTCATATCATTGAAGGGCATTTATGTCTTATCATGTCGGGCTGCTCCCTAGGCTATAAATAGCCGCCCCCTACAACCACTAGTTGGATGGCTGCTCCGAGAGAACTTGACACTTGTCATCTGAGAGCAACCCATCCTCCGAGGACTTTGAGCGAAAATCATCAAGTGAGGAAAATCCGAAACCAAACCCCCACAAACCCAAAGTGATTGAGCATCACTGAAGAAATTGATCCCGCGTGGATCCGACGCTTGTTACCTTTGAAGACTGTGCTTCTTCCAGACGGTTAGGCGTCAAGGTCTAGAGCATCCAAGAGGAATTGTGGATCGCCGAGTGACCAAGTCTGTGAAGGTTTGGAAGTCACCTGAAGACTTACCACGAGTGATTGGACGAGACCTGCGTGGTCTTAGTTCAAGGAGAATACGGTGAGGACTGGGTGTCCTGAGTTGCGGCTCAGAGACTGGGTGTCCGGGACTGCGTGTCCTTGAGTTTAAATACTCAGCCGCTCCAACCAGACGTACAACTGAGACAGCAGTTGGAACTGGTTTACCAAATCATTGTCTTCACCAACTAACTGGTTCTATTTCCTCAACTCTTTCATTTCTCATTACTGTGTTGAATGTTGTTCATATCTGTGCTTGAAGACTTTGACTGAAGCCTTTCTCAATTTCCTCAGTTCAATTTCTTCAGTTTGTTTGTCTTCATCTTGTTATCCTGTGTTTACGCTTTCTGTACTCTGTGCTAGTCTTCATTTCATCATGATGACTATGTTTGTATCCTGTTATGTTTACCTCTGAGTACTTATTCCACTGCAAGTAGTTCTTCGCTAAGGAATTTCCTCACCGGCAAATTCCTCAGTGAAGAATTCATAAAAATCACCTATTCACCCCCCTCTAGTCGATATAACGCACTTTCACTTGGGCTGTTTCTTTAAGGAATCTGCCTCCGCTGCTTCTTCGCCGTCCCCATCTTTTGGGGTGTCCACCATGTATATGTCATATGACGAGGTGGTCTTCCAGTGCCCTGTAGGCGCTGGTTCTTGATCGTCTCCGGCATCGTCGTCCATACCGTCGATGTCTTCGGAGTCGTAGTCTAGCATGTCGGTTAGATCGTCGACAGTGGCTACAAAGTGGGTGGTGGGTGGGTATTGAATTTCTTCATCGTCTGCATCCCAACCATCCTGGCCATAGTCCGGCTAGGGTTCTCCGGATAGCGAGAGATGCTTTAGCGAATTTAGGATGTCGCCAAAGGGTGAGTGCTGAAAGATGTCCGCAGCGGTGAACTCCATGATCGGCGCCCAATCAAATTCGATTGGCAGGGGCGCAGGAGGTTCGGAGCCCGGCAGGGAGTCCGACACCTCGGAGTCACGTGCTTTATAAGGGACAAGGTCAGTGTTTGGCTCCATCGCCGTGGAAGTCGTAGCTCCCGAGGCGGTGTCCAGCCACCCGTCCTCGATCTACGCAATCGGCTCCGGACTATGGGTCGGAGCGGATTCTTGTGCGGCCTCCAAGGTACTGTCCGACGGCAGAGTTAGATCATGCCCATCGTGACAGTGCGGCACGCTCGGCTGCGGCTCGGATCCATCAAAGATCAAGTCTCCGCGGATATCCGCCGTGAAGTTTAGGCTTCCAAATCTGACCTGACGGCCAGGGGCGTAGCTTTCGATCTGCTCCAGATGGCCAAGTGAATTGGCCCGCAGTGCGAAGCCGCCGAATACGAAGATCTGTCCGGGGAGAAAAGTCTCACCCTGGACAGCGTTGTTGTTGATTGAAGAAGCCATCAAGCCTATCGGTGACGACACAGAGGAACTCTCAATGAAAGCACCAATGTAGGTGTCAAAACCGACGGATCTCGGGTAGGGGGTCCCGAACTGTGCGTCTAGGCGGATGGTAACAGGAGACAAGGGACACGATGTTTTTACCCAGGTTCGGGCCCTCTCGATGGAGGTAAAACCCTACTCCTGCTTGATTGATATTGATGATATGGGTAGTACAAGAGCGGATCTACCATGAGATCAAGGAGGCTAAACCCTAGAAGCTAGCCTATGGTATGATTGTTGTAATGGTTGTTGTCCTACGGACTAAAACCCTCCAGTTTATATAGACACCGGGGAGGGCTAGGGTTACACAGAGTCGGTTACAATGATAGGAGATCTACATATCCGTATCGCCAAGCTTGCCTTCCACGCCAAGGAAAGTCCCATCCGGACACGGGACGAAGTCTTCAATCTTGTATCTTTATAGTCTTGGAGTCCGGCTGACGATGATAGTCCGGCTGTCCGGACACCCCCTAGTCCAGGACTCCCTCAATGATCCTTTATTCTAACATGGAAAAGTGGTTTCTCAATATAAGCAGTAGGAACAATAGGATCTACATTATAAGTAATAGTCTTTTCTTCAACTTTAATAGGTTCTACTACTTTCACTTCAATGGGATGATGATATTTAAACCACTTATCCTTAGGGAGATCAACATGAGTAGCAAATGATTCATAGAAAGAAGCTACTATCTCAGAGTCAAGTCCATATTTAGTGCTAAATTCACGTAAAGCATCGGTATCCATAAAAGATTTTACACAATCAAACTTAGGTGTTATACCTGACTCGTTACCTTTGTCAAGTTCCCAATCTTTAGAGTTGCATTTAATTCTTTCCAATAAATCCCATTTGAATTCAATATTCTTCATCATAAAAGAACCAGTACAAGAAGTATCGAGCATGGATCGATTGTTGAGAGAAAGTCGAGCATAAAATTTTGAATAATAATTTCTCTTGAGAGCTCATGATTGGGGCATGAATATAACATTGACTTAAGCCTCCCCCAAGCTTGATCAATACTTTCTCCTTCATGAGGCCAAAAATCATATATATAATTATGATCACGATGAACCAGATGCATAGGATAAAACTTCTGATGAAATTCCAATTTCAATCGGTTGTAGTTCCATGATCCAATATCATCACATAGCCTAAAGCATGTCAATGCCTTTCCCTTATAAGATAAAGGGAAGACCTTCCTCTTAATAACATCCTCGGGCATACCTGCAAGCTTAAATAATGCACAAATTTCATCCACATTGATTAGGTGCATATCGGGATGTAATGTTCCATCTCCTGTAAAAGGATTAGCTAGAAGTTTCTCTATCATACCCGAAGGAATTTCAAAGTAAACATTTTCAGTAGGTTCAGTAGGTTGAGGAGCAACTCTTTGCTCTTTTGGTCGAGGTGAAGATACCCTGAACAAGCCCCTCAAAGGATTATTTTCCATAGTAACAAAGTGATAGTAAATTTCAGCACACTATATAAAATTTTCCTTACCAAATTCCACCTACCAAAGGCGCTTCACTCCCCGGCAACGGTGATACGTCTCCAATGTATCTATAGTTTTTGATTGTTCCATGCTATTATATTATCTGTTTTGGATGTTTAATGGGCTTTAATATGCTCTTTTATATTATTTTTGGGACTAACCTATTAACAAGAGGCCCAGTGCAAGTTTCTGTTTTTTTGGCCTATTTTAGAGTTCTGCAGAAAAGTAATACCAAACGGAGTCCAAACGGAATGAAACCTTTGCGAGGATCTTTCTTGGACCAAAAGCAATCCAGAAGACTTGGAGTTGAAGTCCGGAAATCAACGAGGAGGCCACAAGGCAGGAGGGCGTGCCCAGGGGGGTAGGCGTGCCCCCACCCTCGTGGGCCCCTCATAGCTCCACCGACATACTTCTTTCGCCTATATATACTCATATACCCTAGAAATATCAAGGGGAGCCACGGAACCACTTTCCCACCGCTGCAACCTTCTGTACCCGTGAGATCCCATCTTGGGGCCTTTTCCGGCGATCTGTCGGAGGGGGAATTGATCATGGAGGGCTTCTACATAAACACCATTGCATCTCCGATGAAGCGTGAGTAGTTTACCACAGACCTTCGGGTCCATAGTTATTAGCTAGATGGCTTCTTCTCTCTCTTTGATTCTCAGCACAAATTTCTCCTCGATGTTCTTGGAGATCTATTCGATGTAATACTCTTTTTGCGGTGTGTTGCCGAGATCCAATGAATTGTGGGTTTATGAACAAGTTTATATATGAATATTATTTGGTTCTTCTCTGAATTCTTATATGCATGATTTGATATCTTTGCAAGTATCTTCGAATTATCGGTTTAGTTTGGCCTACTAGATTGATATTTCTTGCAATGGGAGAAGTGCTTAGCTTTGGGTTCAATCTTGTGGTGTCCTTTCCCAGTGATAGTAGGGGCAGCAAGGCACATATTGTATTGTTGCCATCCAGGATAAAAAGATGGGGTTTATATCATATTTCTTGAGTTTATCCCTCTACATCATGTCATCTTGCTTAATGCGTTACTCCATTCTTATGAACTTAATACTCTAGATGCATGCTGGATAGCGGTCAATGTGTGGAGTAATAGTAGTAGATGCAGAATCGTTTCGGTCTACTTGACACGGACGTGATGCCTATGTTCATGATCATTGCCTTAGATATCTTCATAACTATGCGCTTTTCTATCAGTTGCTAGGCAACAATTTGTTCACCCACTGTAATACATGCTATCTTGAGAGAAGCCACTAGTGAAACCTATGGCCCCTGGTTCTCTTTCCAATTATATTACATATCTTTTATTTACATCGCATCTCGTTTACTATTTTGCAATCTTTACTTTCCAATCTATACAACAAAAATACCAAAATATTTGCTTTAGTATCTTTATTAGATCTCACTTTTGTGAGTGACCGTGAAGGGATTGACAACCCCTTTATCGCATTGGTTGCAAGGTTCTTGATTGTTTGTGCAGGTACTAGGTGACTTGTGTGTCGTCTCCTACTGGATTGATACCTTGGTTCTCAAAACTAAGGGAAATACTTACGCTACTTTGCTGCATCACCCTTTCCTCTTCAAGGGAAAAACCAACGCAAGCTCAAGAGGTAGCAAGAAGGATTTCTGGTGCCGTCGCCGGGGAGATCTACGCCAAGTCAAGACATACCAAGTACCCATCATAAACTCTTCTCCCTCACATTACATTATTTGCCATTCGCCTCTCGTTTTCCTCTCCCCCACTTCTAAAACGGTTTTCAAAAACCTTTGCCCTTTCTTTGCCCCTCTTCCGTTCATCTCTTTTCGCTTGCTTCTTGTGTTCTTGGGTTTTAGTGTGCCTGTTTGCTTTGATGGCTCTGCCAAAAAGCGTTGATCCTCACCTTAGAAGGTTGGAAGAAATTGAAAACAATGTTAGAAGCTTTATGTCTTTGCAATTTTTGCATAATAAATTCTTCAGAAACGATCTTAAAGAACAAAAAAGTTTTATGGAGTACATGAATAAAGAGCTCGATGATATGTCTAAGGAATTTTATGATTTGAAATATCAGTTTGCTCATCTTGAAAATTTAGTAGGCCAAATTTTGGATAAACAAGCCACCTTAGTTAATAAGATGGCCGCTAAACCGGAAGATCTAGATGATAATAATGATGAAGATCTAAAAGTGATTGATGTGACTCCTATTAAATCTTTGTTTTCCAATATGAATCTTGATAAAGATGGGATTGGAGATGAGTCAACTTTAGTTAAAAGGCATCCCAATGATTCAGAGTTTTTAGATTTAGATGCAAAAATTGATAAAAGTGGGATTGAAGAGCTCAAAACTTTACATAGCAATGAACCCACTATTTTGGATTTCAAGGAATTTAATTATGATAATTGCTCTTTGATAGATTGTATTTCCTTGTTGCAATCCGTGTTAAATTTTCCTCATGCTTATGATCAAAAGAAAGCTTTTACTAAACATATCATTGATGCTTTAATGCAATCCTATGAAGAAAAGCTTGAACTAGAAGTTTCTATCCCTAGAAAACTTTATGATGAGTGGGAACCTACTATTAAAATTAAGATTAAAGATTATTAATGCTATGCTTTGTGTGATTTGGGTGCTAGTGTTTCCACGATTCCAAAAACTTTGTGTGATGTGCTAGGTTTCTGTGAATTTGATGATTATTCTTTAGATTTGCATCTTGCGAATTCCACCATTAAGAAACCTATGGGAAGGATTAATGATGTTCTTCTTGTTGCAAATAGTAATTATGTGCCCGTAGATTTCATTGTTCTTGATATAGATTGCAATTCTACATGTCCTATTATTCTTGGTAGACCTTTCCTTAGAACGATTGGTGCAATTATTGACATGAAAGAAGGAAATATTAGATTCCAATTTCCATTAAGGAAAGACATGGAACACTTTCCTAGGAAGAAAATTAAATTGTCTTATGAATCTATTATGAGAGCTACTTATGGATTGCATACCAAAGATGGCAATACCTAGATCTATTCTTGTTTTGTATGCCTAGCTAGGGGCGTTAAACGATAGCGCTTGTTGGGAGGCAACCCAATTTTATTTTTGTTCTTTACTTTTTGCTCATGTTTAATAATAAATAATTCATCTATATTCTGTTTAGATGTGGTTTTATGTTTTAGTTAGTGTTTGTGCCAAGTAGAACCTTCGGGAAGACTTGGGTGAAGTCTTTGCGATATTGCTGTAAAAGCCAGAAACTTTTGCGCTCACGAGATTAGCTGTCATTTTTTAATGGAGAGTGATTTTAGGTTGATTATTTTTGCAAATGATTAATAGACAAATTACTCACGTCCACCAATTTATTTCAGAATTGTTAGAGTTACAGAAGTATTCAAAAGTTACAGATTACTACAGACTATTCTGTTTTTGAGAGATTCTATTTTTCGTGCGTTGTTTGCTTATTTTGATGAATCTATGAGTAGTATCGGGGGGTATGAACCATAGAGAAGTTGGAATACAGTAGTTTTAACACCAATATAAATAAATAATGAGTTAATTACAGTACCTTAAAGTGGTGGTTTATTTTCTTATACTAACGGAGCTCATGAGATTTTCTGTTGAAGTTTTGTGTTGTGAAGTTTTCAAGTTTTTGGGTAAAGATTTGATGTATTTTGGAATAAGGAGTGGCAAGAGCCTAAGCTTGGGGATTCCCAAGGCATCCCAAGGTAAAATTCAAGGACAACCAAAATCCTAAGCTTGGGGATGCCCCGGAAGGCATCGCCTCTTTCATCTTCATCTATTGGTAACTTTGCTTGAGACTATATTTTTATTCACCACATGATATGTGTTTTGCTTGGAGCGTCTTGTATGATTTGAGTCTTTGACTTTTAGTTTACCACAATCATCCTTGTCGTACACACCTTTTGGGAGAGACACGCATGAATCGGAATTTATTAGAATACTCTATGTGCTTCACTTATATCTTTTGAACTAGACAATATTGCTCTAGTGCTTCACTTATATCTTTTTAGAGCACGATGGTGGTTTTATTTTATAGAAATTATTGATCTCTCATGCTTCACTTATATTATTTTGAGAGTCTTTTAGAACAGCATGGTAATTTTCTTTGGTTATAAAATTAGTCCTAATATGATGGGCATCCAAGATGGGTAAAATAAAAACTTTCATTAAAGTGCATTGAATACTATGAGAAGTTTGATTCTTTATGATTGTTTTGAGATATGAAGATGGTGATATTAGAGACATGCTAGTAGAGTAGTTGTGAATTTGAGAGATACTTGTGCTAAAGTTTGTGATTCCCGTAGCATGCACGTATGGTGAACCATTATGTGATGAAGTTGGAGCATGATTTATTTATTGATTGCCTTCCTTATGTGTGGAGGTCGGTATTGCGCGATGGTTAACTCCTACCAACCCTTCCCCTAGGAGCATGATTTATTTATTGATTACTTTGTTTTGATGACTTGTAGATTTTTGCAATAAGTATGTGAGTTATTTATGACTAATGTTGAGTCCATGGATTATACGCACTCTCACCCTTCCACCATTGCTAGCCTCTCTAGTACCGCGCAACTCTCGTCGGTACCATACACCCACCATATACCTTCCTCAAAACAGCCACCATACCTACCTATTATGGCATTTCCATAGCCATTCCGAGATATATTGCCATGCAACTTTCCACCGTTCCGTTTATTATGACACGCTCCATCATTGTCATATTGCCTTGCATGATCATGTAGTTGACATCGTATTTGTGGCAAAGCCACCGTTCTTAATTTTTCATGCATGTCACTCTTGAATCATTGCACATCCCAGTACACCGCCGAAGGCATTCACATAGAGTCATATTTTGTTCTAAGTATTGAGTTGTAATTCTTGAGTTGTAAGTAAATAAAAGTGTGATGATCTTCACTATTAGAGCATTGTCCCAGTGAGGAAAGGATGATGGAGACTATGATTCCCCCACAAGTCGGGATGAGACTCCAGACTAAATAAAAAAAAGGCCATAAAAAAGAGAAAATGCCCAAATAAAAAATGAGAGAAAAATAGAGAAGGGGCAATGCTACTATCCTTTTACCACACTTGTGCTTCAAAGTAGCACCATGATCTTCATGATAGAGAGTCTCCTATGTTGTCACTTTCATATACAAGTGGGAATTTTTCATTATAGAACTTGGCTTGTATATTCCAATGATGGGCCTCCTCAAAAGTGCCCTAGGTATTCGTGAGCAAGCAAGTTTGATGCACACCCACTTAGTTTCTTTTGTTGAGCTTTCATAAACATATAGCTCTAGTGCATCTCTTGCATGGCAATCCCTACTCACTCACATTGATATCTATTCATGGGCATCTCCATAGCCCGTTGATACGCCTAGTTGATGTGAGACTATCTTCTCCTTTTTGTCTTCTCCACAACCACCATTCTATTCCACCTATAGTGCTATGTCCATGGCTTACACTCATATATTGCGTGAAAATTGAAAAAGTTTGAAAATACTAAAATATGGAACAATTGCTTGGCTGAAACCGGGGTTGTGCATGATTAAATAGTTTGTGCAATGAAGATAGAGCATAGCTAGACTATATGATTTTGTAGGGATAACTTTCTTTGGCCATGTTATTTTGAGAAGACATGATTGCTTTGTTAGTATGCTTGAAGTATTATTATTTTTATGTCAATATTAAACTTTTGTCTTGAATCTTTCGGATCTGAACATTCCTGCCACAATAAAGAAAATTACATTGATAAATATGCTAGGTAGCATTCCACATCAAAAATTCTGTTTTTATCATTTACCTACTCAAGGACGAGCATGAATTAAGCTTGGGGATGCTTGATACGTCTCCAACGTATCTATAATTTTTTATTGTTCCATGCTATTATATTATCTGTTTTGGATGTTTAATGGGCTTTAATATGCTCTTTTATATTATTTTTGGGACTAACCTATTAACCGGAGGCCCAGTGACAGTTTCTATTTTTTTGCCTATTTTAGAGTTTTGCAGAAAAGGAATACCAAACGGAGTCCAAACGGAATGAAACCTTCGCGAGAATCTTTCTTGGACCAAAAGCAATCCAGAAGACTTGGAGTTGAATTCTGGAACTCCACGAGGAGGCCACGAGGCAAGAGAGCGCGCCCAGGGGGGTAGGCGCACCCCCCACCCTCGTGGGCCCCTCATAGCTCCACCAATGTACTTCTTTTGCCTATATATACTCTTATACCCTAGAAACATCAGGGGGAGCCACGAAACCACTTTTCCACCGCCGCAACCTTCTGTACCTGTGAGATCCCATCTTGGGGCCTTTTCCGGCGATCTTCCGGAGGGGGAGTTGATCACGGAGGGCTTCTACATCAACACCATTGCCTCTCCGATGAAGCATGAGTAGTTTACCACATACCTTCGGGTCCATAGTTATTAGCTAGATGGCTTATTCTCTCTCTTTGATTCTCAATACAAAGTTCTCCTCGTTGTTCTTGGAGATCTATTCGATGTAATACTCTTTTTGAAGTGTGTTTTCCGAGATCTGATGAATTGTGGATTTATGAACAAGTTTATCTATGAATATTATTTGGTTTTTCTCTGAATTCTTATATGCATGATTTGATATCTTTGCAAGTCTCTTCGAATTATCGGTTTAGTTTGGCCTACTAGATTGATCTTTCTTGCAATGGGAGAAGTGCTTAGCTTTGGTTTCAATCTTGTGATGTCCTTTCCCAGTGACAGTAGGGGCAGCAAGGCATGTATTGTATTGTTGCCATCAAGGATAAAAAGATGGGGTTTATATCATATTGCTTGAGTTTATCCTTCTACATCATGTCATCTTGCTTAATGCATTACTCCGTTCTTATGAACTTAATACTCTAGATGCATGCTGGATAGCGGTCGATGTGTGGAGTAATAGTAGTAGATGCATAATCATTTTGGTCTACTTGACACGGATGTGATGCCTATGTTCATGATCATTACCTTAGATATCTACTCCGTCTCGGTGTAGTCTAGTCACTTGTTGAAATCTCTAGAAAGGCAAATACTCCTTTCTGGTTTATAGGGCTATACTAGCAAGCACGTACTACAATAGTGGGCTCACATAGCAATTTTGTCTCGTGCAAGATCCTGGCTATATGCGTGCTCCAAGGTTCGCAACTACCACGTTCGGCTTGTGCTTGGCTCTTCACCTCTTCGAGAAGGTGAACAATGATGTTACTACTACTGCTTCTACATTATCGAATCCATTGTTGCATGTCCGTCCACCGCGAGCAGGAGGGATAGCTTGTTGTAGAACTATAAGCAGAAGCTTGTCCTCGTCTGCAAGTCACCAAGCGCATGGGCAAGGGAGAAGGCGTGTAGTAGTAAAATCAAGCTTCTCCTCGTTGTACGAGTTGACGCGACATATCATAGCACTGGCCCCACATGCTTGCCTCTAAACTTGGCTGAAAGACCCGTAGTGTACAATATATTTGCTACAACCTCTAACATTTACCCACCACAAATTAAAATATATATTCCTGTCTTGACCAGATGAGCATGCAAACTAAAATCACCAGGATGACAGGTAGGGCCAGGAGATTATTTTAATTAAAAAAACTTCGAGACGGCCACATAGCATGGAGTTGACCCCAACGATTTTAAGCTTACAGGCATGGTACACACTATCCTAGACTACTCTACACATGAAACTGCCACACGAGCGTCCGGGCTACGCTTGGCTCTTCGCCTCTTTGGGAAGTCGAACAATGATGGAGTACTACTGCACTGGAGGAGTACTACAGTACGCTTCTGGCCATTTGACACCGATTGAACTTCTACATGTCCACCACGTGCGGGAGGGAGAGCGTGTAGCGAAAGCTTCTCCTAGGCCACCACGCTCATGGGCGAGGGAGGGACGCAACTTCATTGACTTAGTGCTCCTGCCTTTGCGTGTATGATAGGTGGGCCCAACAGGTGGGTGGCCAACCTATCATACAGCCAAAGGCAGGTGCAGTTAAGGCACCGGAGCTCAGTCCGCGAGGGAGAGGATAATCGAACTTCTCATTGTTGTACGAGTTGACGCGACACATCAAAGCACTCCACTTGATATATTTCAATAATTTGCACTTACCGATGCATTAATTACAACGCATGCATGCATGCCGTGACTCTCCTTTTGATACTTGCATGTGTTGATTTAATGCACCTTGAAGTAGTATGAATATGTGACGGTAAAGCTTTGTAATGCCCCAGCCCTAAAGCGAGAGATGGTTGTGCACGAGGGGGGCGAGATCATGCAGACGGAACAGGACCCGACGATGGAGCTCTCTATGATCTCAATGGACCTCACCTTGCTCCACTGCCCCTTGTGCCTCCGCCCCTTGAAGCCTCCAGTGTATGAGGTTCGAATACACCTCGTTCGTTCAGCTGATTGAGCAAGGTGCAGGTTTCTTGATTGATGTGTTGTTCGATTGATTTTTGCAGTGCAAGGGAGGGCACCTGGCCTGCGCGGACTACCGCGTCGAGCGCCCGGGAACCAGCGGCAGTGCCAGAAGTGCGAGCATGGCGGTGGCTTTGACGTGCGGAACACGGCGGTGGACGTCGTACTTTCATCGGTGAGGGTGGAGTGCCCAGACAAAGGTTGTGGGCTCTACGTCACTTACCACAAGCTCGCCGATCACCAGAGCATGTGTCCGCTCGCGCCCTGCAAATGCCCCATGCCCGTCTGTGTCTATGAAGGCCTTCCACCGGCTCTCTACCACCACATCAGCATCGCGCATCGCATGCCCGTGCACAGGATCCAGTACGGCAAGGTGCTCCAGCTGCAAGTGCCACTATCGGACCCATTGGGGGAGCCCAAAGGCATGACCGACGCCGTCAAGGTGGAAATGGAGGTGACAAGCAGCAGGGATCCCGACGATGTTGCCGTGCAGGAGCTGACCTTCTTAACAGTTCCGCCCAAGCTGCTGGCCGGGGCTAAGCCGGTGTCCCTCCACATTCAGATTGACAAGCTCACGTCCTAAATGTTTCTACAATGCCTTCTGTTTATCTTAGTAATATGCTAATATAGGCATTAGCTCGGTCTACTTTAGCTTAAGAGATGGTGGGTTTTGGTGGCGATGCAGCAATTACTTCGACATCAGCTCAGTAATTTCCAATAGTCGAACCAATATTTTGTGTGTGTTGTTTATAAAGTTCCTTTAGGTAAGAAGTACTACTTGTCATCAAAATGGATAAAAGGAGATGTATCTAGATGTATTTTAGTTCTAGATACGTCCCTTTTTATCCATTTTGATGACAAGTATTTTTGTACGGAGGGAGCCTATATGCTTGTTTGTTCACGAAGTGTTTCATACTTGTGCGAGTTGACGCGACACATCAAAGTAGTACTACTACTAGTAGTACTCCCTCCGACCCTAATTTCTCTGTGCATAAGTTGAGGCGCAGATACCAAGTAGGGTCTGGTTGTGTTGGACAACTCACCGGACTGCGCACCAGGCAGACGAAGCTCGTGTCGTGTTGGTGCCATGTGTGGCATGCACATTAACCAAAACCTTGCGCCTCCAGCTTAGCCTCCGCGTTTTAAACTTCTCAATCTCAAGGCCAAGGAGCAACATGAAACCTATGATAGAGCCAATCGGATGGTTGAGAACACTACAATTCGTAGCTATAGATGCGTGTATGAGAGAGGACGAGTGCGTGCGTGCACCTCTTCTCTTCCTGTATAACGTACTAAACTCAGGGTACAAGTGTATGTGGGTGGCATCGACCAAGGGAGATAGAGATGGTGCGTGCGAGAAGTCCTGAGAGATAGGTGTAATGCGTCTAAAAAAAAGACTAGTCTATAGCTCGCCACGCGGCTATTCCTGCCGAACGCCCCAATAACCGTAAGATATGTATCCGACGGTGCCAGTTATTGCACGTACACAACAGTAGAAAAAGAACTACCATGGCATATGCTACACCACGGCCGAGAACACGTGCCCACGTTACGCCATCCGTGAATAGCGCCGCACTTCGAAACTAGAACCGTCAATAAATTTTGAGCTTGCGTCTCGTCACATTCCAAATTACTACTACTACCACGCTATATTTAATTGCAAACCTATTCATATCGATCACAACCTAAACGGTTTCCCACTTAGGAGTGTATTAGCACTCGATTATAAATACTACTATGCCAAGATTACTGCACATTCCTCCTCAACTCCTCATCCACAAAAACAAACAAGTCATTCAGCATCCTTCCCTTGCGTCTGCCATGGCCAGCATGAGTTCTGGGTCGAGAGATTACCACCAGGGAGAGGCGAGCATGGAAGCGAAAGCACAAGATATGTCATGCCTCGCCATGAAAGCAGTCGACATGTCCCGCTGCACGGAAGTAGCAACACATAGGTCCTGTCGTGCCGCCGAAGCAGCACGGAGGTCCAATCACGCTGTTGATGCAGCAGACTGGTCCGGCCGCACCACAGAAACAGCAGAGATGTCCCACAGTGCCGCGAATGCAGCAAAGATGTCCCGCCATGCCGCGGCGGCCTGGGAAAATGTCTCACGGGCAGGGGACCACTCTTACAGGCGCATGGATGCGATCGTCCGTAGCTAGATGGATCAGATCTCCGGCTGGGCGAGGTTGCAGGATGACATGAAAGCCTCTTTTGAACAGGCTACCGGCGTCATCCGACAACTAAGGGATGAAAATGAGAGGCTCCAGGCCGAGCGTGACCTACTGAGGGCAAAGATCGTCCAAAGTGCAGACCAGCAGGAGGAGACCAGTGCCTTGTTGAAGAGGACCGGGGTCATCGTCAAGAAACTTATGGACGAGAATGACATGCTTTGCGTCGAGCGCCAAAGGCTGGTGGACGAATCCGTGGATGCTCTCAAGCAGCGTCTTGATTACAAGAAATAGCTCATTGCCGCTCGCCACGGAGACTAGTTCTCGTAGCCTGCAGCAACGCATAAAGAAAGTAGAGATCAGCGAGCCAGATTGTTGTCTTCCTTCTTCTTTTGCCCTTGTGTATTTCGAGCGTAGCCGCATGTGGCTTTTTTAATTATCTTCCTAATTATGTAAGACAATTATTATCCACTGTCATTGTCCTTATATATTCATCAGTCTTGCTATAAGTCGTAGTAGATGCTATATATGTCCATCGGATCTTACATCAAGATCCGTGCATAATTTTCTTTTCATATTTTCTTTTCTCTCTCTTAAATCTCAATGGAGTGAGACATAGCCACGCCATTAAACAGAGGCTCAGGCGCCATTAATGGAGACCTTGGGAGAGACGTGGACGGCAGATGGAGGTCAAAGGGCTCTCCTCCCGATAAGCACGCGCAGGGGTCTGATCGCATGCCTCTTGTACTCAAATAGCTACCCTGCATGGTGCCTCCTAGCTAATAAAAAAGGGGATGTGTGGCGGCACGTAAATGGTAAATAGAACGCCCACGGTTTCAATAATACTAGTGTTTCCGATTGTAACGTGACATCACTTGTTCCAAAATGACTTTGTTGATTGTTAATATGTGCGCCTTCGCAAATCGGACATCAAAATTACCACGACATGTTGGTGCCATGTCATGGCACCAAGCCAAGTTTCATTATTTTCATGCATGTTCTGGATTTATAGGAATTAAAAAACTAAGTTTCTCAATGTTTCCAGCCCAGCCACGACGCCCAGAATTTTGAATTCCATTCCCATTTCTTGCATGGGACCTAGAAATTTACCCGAGGACACACATGTGATTTTTCAACCAACGTTGGTGCACTGGAGCATGTGCTTGTATTTCAAATTTAAATTATGCACACAAAGGTGGCACATTCCCTCTCATAATCACGAGCCTTCTTGAGAGAAGCTCCGGTTTGCAAGAAGCTTATACCAAAATTTGTTCCTATTCGGCCGATTTTTTTACCGCAGCATGGAAGTACCATGACATGACACCATGCCAAGTTTCATGATTTTCAGGCATGTTTTGGATTTACATGAATTTTAAAACCAAGTTTCTCAATGTTCTCGGCCGAGCCACGATGCCCAGATGTTTGAATTTTATTCCCATTTCTTGCATGGGACCTAGAAATTCACCCGAGGACATAGATGTGATTTTTCAACCAACTTTGGTGCACGGGAGCATGTGCTTGTAGTTCAAATTTGAATTATGCACATTAAATGACCAGAAACTCAATTAATGTATAAAAAAGGACAAACGAACCCGGAATAATTCCAAAATTTAACAGGGCACTCATGTAGTTCTATGTTGCCTTTGTAAAGAAACTCAAGGGGGGCAGCGTATATCGTTTGCACTCAAAGGTGGCATGTTCCCTCTCATAACCATGAGCCTTCTTGAGAGAAGCTTCGGTTTGCAAGAAGCTTATGGGGCTGTTTGGATGGCAGCCCCAAGATGCCCTTCCAAAATTTTGGTCGTTGACCACAGGTTGGGCCAGTGTTTTGATCGCAACCAAGTTTTTGGCTCACAGCCAACTTTTTGGCCAGCCATTGTGATTCCGCACTAGCGTGTGGGCGAGTTCCCGATGGCTATTTCCTTCGCCAAAATTTTGGCATGCCGTCGTTTTGGTCGGGATGGTGTGCGCATAATCCAAACGGCCCCTATACCAAAACTTGTTCCAAATCGGCCCAATTTTTACCACAGCATGTTAGTGCCATGACATGACACCATGCCAAGTTTCATGATTTCCAGGCGAGTTTTGGATTTACATGAATTTAAAATCCAAGTTTCTCGATGTTCTCGGTCGAGTTACGACGCCCAGATGTTTGAATTTCATTCTCATTTCTTTCATGGGACCTAGAAATTCAACCAAGGACACACATGTGATTTTTCAACCAACTTTGGTGCACCGGAGCATGTGCATGCAGTTCAAATTTGGATTATGCACATTAAATGTACAGAAAGTCAATTAATGTATAAAAAGGCCAAACAAACCCGGAATAATTCCAAAATTTAACAGGGCACTCATATAGTTCTATGTTGCCTCTGTAAAAAAATCAAGGGGGAGGCAGCGTATATCATTTCACACACAAAGGTGACATGTTCCCTCTTAGAACCACGAGGCTTGTTGAGAGAATCTCCAGTTTTGCAAGAAGCTTATACCAAAACTTGTCCCAATTCAGCCAAAAATTATACATATGAAAACAGGGTTTAGATTATCCCAAACATCTCGCTACCTAGACCAATGTACTATGATTTGAATTCAACATAAAATGGATACAAATATTTGAATTGGAGATCATATGGTACATGTAGTTCATAGTGAAATATGATTACTGCTATATACATGTTTTTTGTTATCAAGATAATATTTAAATGATTGTATAACTTGACAACAATCATATTCAAATAAGGAAAATTGATTCAAATTTAGTCCATACGGTAGACGACAATATATATGTTCATAGAGTGGAGTAAAATGTTCATATATGATGGAAGATCAAAATGTATAACTACATCAAAACCGCAAGGTCACTTAACGATATATTCGAATTCAACATAACGTGGATTCAAAAGTTGAAATTCGGGATCCTGGCATTTGTAATCATATAAAAAGGGACATTACTCTTTCTTTTGGTGGGAATTGATTTGTTTTTTGTTGTTTGTTGTTGTTGAGGGAAGTGCGAATCGATTTGGTACTATACGGGGTAATCTTGTTCTCCCGATTTTTTTTACATTTTTCTTGTATAGTTTTTTCAATGGCATATATAGTAATATAGTAAAAGGGGACATGAATCTCTTGTGTCCTGTATGAATTGTTTTTTTGTACACGTTAAGTTTGTTCTGCCGAACAAGGAATCCACACCTTGTTATCCCGAAATTTTCAAGCTCGAGTATCTTTTGTCTCACCAGCTTTGGAACTCCCGCCTCTTCAACCCGCGCCGCGCCTTGTTATCCCGAAATTTCGACGCGTGCGAAAACTCCCTGCATATCCAAAATCGGTCCCGCAGCCGAGACACGCGAAATCCCCCTTCTACCCCTCAGCCGGAAATGAAGCTCGACATCGCGGTGTCAAAACCGGTGGGGGTATGCTGGTAACTTACCCTACATTTCGGACAAGCGCGTCCCTAAGCCATGGCTCCCCTCCCTTCCCCTTCGTCCCCCCCCCATTCATACACTGAGGCCGCCAAAACCCGTGAAACCCCATGCTCCTCCATCGGCCTCCCGGCCGCCGCCTAGCCGGAGACTCTTCCCCGACTACGTCGTCCATCGCAACAGCTCGTCGTCCCTCATCCACCGCACCGGATGAGGATCCGTCGTCGATCTCGTCATCCCACCGGATCAGACGCCCCGTCCTCCACATCCAAGGAGCTGCCCCGACGTTTGCCTTGTTTATCATGCCACATCCATCCCCACAGCACCGTCTTGACCTGCCCCACCGGAACTGCAGCACCCTCACCAATTCCTCCGATGAAGCCGAGGCCAACTCGGCGCCACCAAGGAGGTTCTGCACTCACCCCTGCATTTTATCTTTTATTCAATCTCACGGGGATGCCGGTGCTCGATATCGAGCAGCCATGGCGGGTCTCCATCAACGGCGCCGTCACCGGCCACTTCATCCACGACATCTCTCCCCCATGTTGTTACTTCCTCGGCGGCGACTTCCACACCAACACTAGCTGCAGCTGCTCCGGCTCTCGCTCGTGCTGCTGCTGCTGCTGCTCCAGCTCTCGCTCGTGCTGCAGCTCTGTTCTTGCTGTCAGTCGCGCTGCTGCACTGCTCTTGCTTTTGTTCGTGCTACTGCTCTACTCTGCTATTGTTGTCGGTTGTGCTGCTGCTCTGCTCTTGCTCTCATTCGCGCTGCTGCTCCGCTCTTGCTCTCGCTCGCGCTGCTGCTGCTACATGATCTCCGGCAGCTACAGGAGTTGCTGCTTTAGCACTCGCTCACGGTGCTACTGCACGACTTGCTCTCTGCTAGTGCGTTCCCTGCTCGAGCGTCTGCTAATTTAGATCACTGCTTCTCTGCTACTAGTGCTCGAATGCACTAAACATCTATTGCAATGCTCTACTAGTAGTCCAATTAGTTTCGATAGTAAAATTCAGTTTCGATTGTAAAGTTCAGTTTCTTCAGTTAAGTTCAAAGTGAACAGTACTTACAACATCTGTCGGAGCGGCCGTGGCGCGGCTGATGCGTTTTACATCTAGCACTTTTTGGTGATGTATTTTACATCATCTGTTGCAGATGATATTAGAGTCCCACTTCAGATTAATGTTGTCTGTCTTGTCCTGCTTCAGCCTCGCCGGCGTACACCTCACCGGAGCTGCTCCAACAACGGAACCATCCATCATAGCGGAGCAGTACCCTCGGCACTATTTCTAGAGGCCTCAGATCTTCTTCCTCGCCTCCGACAGTCACACCAGCATCATCATCCTGCACGTCCAACCCAATGATGCTGAGGTCCACAAGGCTATGCCAAAGAGGTTGTACATTCGTCACATCACTTTGTTACTCTGCATTCATGTTGATCCCTCAGGGATCCTTTGCTACGGAACTACTATGGTACTACTATTCATGCATTAGGTTAGAAGGAGTGGAGCAAAGCAAAACTAGAGGATCTTTTCCTTTGGTGTCTCTTTCAAAGAAAAAACGTAGGAATTTTAATATTCACTTGGACATCCTTTTCAAATTAATATGCATGAAGAACAGAACTAATTGCATTACTGGCATAATAAGATTCTTATTTTTTCATTTTCACATGGTTTGACTTTAATTTGACCATGTTTCTCCATTCCTGTGTTCTTCCAATTCATGTGAACCAAACACCCAGGTTTACTGAAATCCTATGTTTCCAAATGCTCTGTTTTACACGTGCATTCCTATCCTATTCCTGTGTTTTTCCTGTCCCTGCGTCTGTAGTCCTCCAATTCTAAGGAGCCCTTACAGATTTACTTCATTTTCAGATAGGCGTCAAAGAAAACTCCGTGTGTTATGTCCTGCTCCTGCTGTGCCATCATCCACCCCACCTGAGGTGCACCATCGACAGAAGCGTTCACTGCAGTAGAGATTCCCCCTGCAGACTTTCTTTTGCCGCCTCAAATCATCTTCCCCATTGCCGGCAACGACGCCAACTGCATTACCATCATCGACTGAGCAGTTGAACCTGAGGACTACACAGTTCCGGAAGAGAGGTCGCAATCTTTTGTGTTTGCTTACGTTATACATCGGTTATTATTACCTGCTACTTTATCATTCAAACTTGAGTTTTAAAATGCCCGTGGGTCTCATATTGAGGCAGCAGCAAATAGTATCTGTCTACTATCTGGTTCATCTGGGATCTTCTATGTGGTTCATGTTGGGTGGGCAACAAACAATAGATGATCCATTGTCTATCTTTTTAAACTGAAGCTATAATCTACATGTTATCATTAGTTTTGGATCCATCGACTCGTTTGCTACCAGATTTTTGCATGCACCCCTTAGGCCTTACAAAATATAACTATTTTTTTATTATGCATGTCAGATATTGTACACAATCGTACTGAACATGTAGAGAAAAAGAGAAGACCGTTGCGTGGGAGTATAATGTCATGTAGACGCCGCTCCATGGTGGGCCAAGTGCCCCCCTCCCGCCATTCCAGATTGTATTCCAGAGGAAGATAACTATTCAGATGGGGATTCAGAGGGAGTCGACCACTCCTGTTTACCACCTGAGGTGTTTGCTCTAACCTGGCATGCTGATGTTGGTCATATCATGCATATGGCGCCTCGCATTGCTTACATTATACATCTTATATGTCATCAGCTTAGTTTAGATTTGCTTTGTGTGAATGCCACCTGTTTGGTTTCTATATCATACTCCCACCATTCCTAAATACTTATCTTTTTCGAGATTCAATAAGTGACTACATACGGAGAAAAAAGAGTGAATCTACACTCTAAAATATGTCTATATACATCCGTATGTGGTAGTCCATTTGAAATCTCTAAAAGGCGAATATTTAGGAACGGAGGGAGTATATGGGAATTATGCAATGCCATCTTCTTTAGTCAGGTATCATATACGTGAATCATGCAGTGTCATCCTGTTTAGCCAGTCATCGTATATGTGAATTGTATAGTGCCATATTTTTTTTCATAATGTATTCCATTTGTCAACAATGTTTATACATTCATCTACTCTTCATGTGCATCAGCCATTTGAGTCGGTCATGGGAAAATCTGGAGTCAAAACAAGGTCTTCTGAGCAGTCAGTGCTACCTACCGATGCAGATTTCTTGTTGGTTATAGATAGCTCCTCAGAGGAGGATTCAGAGACAGATGACCAATCATATCTCCCCCCCCGAGGTGCATGCTCTAACTTGGCAGGGTTATATTGCTCATATCATGCATATGGTGTCTTGCATTGCCATACCATCTGCTTAGATTAGACATGCTTTATGTGAATGCCTCCTGCTTGCTTTCTATATCAGATATGTGAATTATGCAATGCCATGTTTTCCAGCCATTTATCATATATGTGAATCATGCACCACCATGTAGCCAGGCATCATATATGTGAATTATCTCATGCCATCTTTTTTTCATTACGTATTCCATTTGTCGACAATCTGTGTATATTGAACTACTCTTCATGTGTATCAGCCATTTGAGCCGGTTATGGAAAAAACCGGAGTGAAAACAAGGTCTTCGGAGCAGGCAATGGTACCTGTTGAAGCATATATCTCGATGGTTACATGGAGCTCCTCAGAGGAGGATTCAGAGACAGATGACCAGTCCTATATCCCACCTGAGGTGTATGCTCTAAGTTGCAATGTTTATATTTCTCATATCATGCACTTGGTGTCTTGCATTGCTTAGTTTAGACATCATATGCACAGTATTGAATTCCATCTACTTAGTTTAGAGATCATACATGCGAGTGCCAACTGCTTAGTATATGAATCAATTATGTCAATTATATCATGTCATCCTGTATACTTAGACAACATGTATGTGAATTATTTCATCCCAACCTATTTTAGGAAGACATCATATAGTTTTGTCATGTCATCCTGCTTAGATACTCATCATATGTTGAAATTATGCCATTATATCATGTTAAGTTATCCATCATATATCTGAAACTGTGTCATGCTATCATGTTTAGTTAGGCATCATATATGTGAAATTGTGTCATGCTGTCCTGTTTGGTTAGACAACATATATGTGAATTACCACATCTGTCTATCATACAATGTCTGCACGTTCAATTTGTTTTCTTGTTTATCAGCCATTTGGATTGGAGGGGGTGATGGCAGTATCTAAGGGAGCAAAAACCCGTTCTTCACAAAAGACAGTGCTACCCGTCGATGCAGATAGAACCATGGTTGTACTGGCCCACAAACTAGCCCCACGACACATAATCGAGACTCTTCTAGATTGCACACTTACACCGTTGGGCAGAGAACCAGCTACAACCCATCTAACCGCAACCCCAGCGGATAGTAACCCACTTCTAGTTGACAAAGCACCATTTCCACCACAGAGTACCCCCACACGAGCAGTTTGTAAAGCAACTGCAGTGCCCAAAGCACGAAGACCACCACAACTAACCCAAACTCCACATTTAAAGCAGAAGAGGAACTGTTCTCAGGTCAAATTCTGTAGCTATGGTCCTTACTCCTTTGCTGTTGCATCACCGTATTTACTCATACCAACTACTTCCGAATTTGAAGGATCCAATTGAAACTCCAATGGCACAACAGGTATGTTTTAAACCTATTTCTTTAACTGGATTGTTGTTCTAACTTCTTGCTCTATGTTGATTTAAGTTTCAGTTGTATAAACAGTTATGCTCTCATGTGGTGCACATTACAAGTGTTGCCAATGCTTTGTAGTTTCTCACACTTATATTCTGTCTATGCTGTTGTGTCTTAAAAATATATGAGTTGAGCTGTGTCTCTATCTTGATTAGGCAACATAAACTAGAATGATATGGACAATACAGTGACCATAGTACATAGATATATGTTTGTTTCATGTTGTTATCCTGTCCACCTTACTACTGAACTGGTTTACCAAAATGAGTTTCGTATACTACATGCTAAACCTGTGATGTGTCTGCTTGTTTCTCTTGTAGTATGCAAACAAAATATTGGAGAAGAGCACCCCCACTATGCAATGGTAGAGAAAGTAATGCATATAAGGTTCAAGATAGTGAGACAACCCTGTTGGTCTCCAAGAAAGGTGATAAAAACGATCTTATAGACAGTGAGAAAACCCCACAGTCCTGCATTGATGTAGTGTTCGAGTTACTGGCTAGTACCGCTGGCACAAGCTCTTCGAACTCGCTGCCTGAATCACTTCGGCTTCTTCAGTCTCAGCTATAAGCTGAAAGGCATCAGTCAGCTGTGCTGCGGCAACAAGCCGAAGGTCTGAGGAAGTCCCTGCAGAATTCAGATGCATACTTTCTTGTGCAACAACAAGCGTTGGAGGATTTAAGTGCCAAACAAGAGAAAGTTAATAAGCTTGCTAAGCATCTTGCCAGCATTATGAGTACCCAGGATATTGTTTCTTGAGCTCTTCTGAAGTGGTTTCAGTTCTGGACTTGTTTTGCTGTGGCGTTTATATGCTGCTTTGTTACCTATATTTTCACTGGTGGCGAACTTTGATGCCCAGTGATGTAATATGTGTAATAGCCGTGATATCCTAGCGTAAGTTGCTTGCTTATTTATTTCCTTGTTGTCTTGTTTATTTGTTTGCTTGTAGTCAGTGCAGTTCTTTTTTCGTGGTTTGGTAGTGGCCGCAATAACCTATTTTTTAAAACTAGGCCACAATAACCATGGGCTACATATATACTGTGGTGACACTGGGCCTCCTATGGGCCGTAGAAACAATGGGCCTTCTACGGGCCATAGAAACAATGGTCCTTCTACGGGCCGTAGACACAATGGGCCTTCTATGGGCCATATCATCAATGGGCCTTATAAGGGCCGTGTGATCGATTGGCCAAACATGGGCCAATAACGGACCAGATTATGGCCGTAAACAGGCTAGAGTTGGAATCGTCCGTTCATGGGACGACCATAACGGGCCGTCGTTAATAGGTCGTATTTTATGACACTATGAAAACGGCCCAACGTATTAACCGGCCACAAACGGGCCGACTGTAACAACAAGCTGAATTTGGCCCACAAGCAAAAAATGACAGTAACGGGCCGTAAGTAACCGAATGCTGGAAATGAGCCCAAGAATAAATGGGCCCTGAGAAACCCGAAAGATAACATGGGCTGGGAACGGCCCAATGGAATAATGGCCCGTTAATGGGTATAAAGTGATACACTGTTCATTACGGGCCAGTTTCACCACAGGCCGTTAATGGGCCAAGAGTTACAAAGGGCCTCATATGGGCCGAAAGACATCATGGGCCATACATGGGCCGGAAGTTAAAATGGGCTGGAATCATATTGGATGGCCCAGATGACACGGGGCCTAATTCGGGTTGGTCGTAACGGGCCTTGGGTTAGCGGGCTGTAAATGGGCTATATGCGGCCATGCCGTTAACAGGCTTTCCGTGGGCCGGCCCGCCACCTTTCGACCAAGTCAAATGGGCCCGCCTTTTTCACAGGAATGGGCCTCTGTTGGGCCGTGCCATGTGTCGACGTATCATAGGCGCCTTCGGTCCAATGAGTGGATGACATCTGTCCAAACGGTGAGCCGACACGTGTTTCCTCCAGCCAATGATGATTTTACATGTGGAAAATCCCCATTGGTCCGGGCTATTAACGGGTTATCGGATCCAAAACCGGACCGATAGCTTAACGGTGTTCCGTTACGGTGGATGCCTGATACGTTTCCAACGTATCTATAATTTTTGATTGTTCCATTCTATTATATTACCTCTTTTGGATGTTTATGGGCTTTATTTTACACATTTATATCATTTTTGGGACTAACCTACTAACCAGAGGCCCAGCCCATATTGCTGTTTTTTCTGCCTATTTCAGTATTTCGAAGAAAAGGAATATCAAACAGAGTCCAAACGGAATGAAACCTTCGGGAGCGTTATTTTTGGAACAAATCTGATCCGGGGAGCTTGGAGTGCAAGTCAAGAAGTCTCCGAGGGCCCCCCTGTCTCGTGGGCCCCTCGGGCGGCCACCGACGTACTTCTTCCTCCTATATATACCTACGTACCCCGAAAACATCCAGGAGCACCACGAAACACAATTTCCACCGCCGTAACCTTCTGTATCCGCGAGATCCCATCTTGGAGCCCTTGCCGGCACTCTGCCGGAGGGGGAAGCAACCACGGAGGGCCTCTACATCAACATCCTTGCCCCTCTGATGAGTTGTGAGTAGTTTACCACAGACCTATGGGTTATTAGCTAGATGGCTTCTTCTCTCCTTTTGGATCTCAATACAATGTTCTCCCCCTCTCTTGTGGAGATCTATTCGATGTAATCTCTTTTTGCGGTGTGTTTGTCGAGATCCGATGAATTGTGGGTTTATGATCAAGTTTATCTATGAATAATATTTGAATCTTCTCTGAATTCTTTTATGTATGATTGAGTTATCTTTGCAAGTCTCTTTGAATTATCAGTTTGGTTTGGCCTACTAGATTGGCCTTTCTTGCCATGGGAGAAGTGCTTAGCTTTGGGTTCAATCTTGCGGTGTTCTTACCCAGTGACAGAAAGGGTTGCAAGACACGTATTGTATTGTTGCAATCGAGGATAACAAGATGGGGTTTATATCATATTGCATGTGTTTATCCCTCTACATCATGTCATCTTGCTTAAGGCGTTACTCTGTCCTTATGAACTTAATACTCTAGATGCAGGCAGGAGTCGGTCGATGTGTGGAGTAATAGTAGTAGATGCAGGCAGGAGTCGGTCGATGTGTGGAGTAATAGTAGTAGATGCAGGCGGGAGTCGGTCTAGTTGTTATGGACATGATGCCTATATACATGATCATGCCTAGATAATCTCATAACTATGCGCTTTTCTATCAATTGCTCGACAGTAATTTGTTCACCCACTGTAATACTTATGCTATCTTGAGAGAAGCCTGTAGTGAAACCTATGGCCCCCGGGTCTATCTCTTATCATATTTGCTTTCAATCTACCTTTATTTGCATCTTTATTTTTTGCATATATATTATAAAATACCAAAAATATATCTACCTTATCATACTATCTTTATTAGATCTCACTTTCGCAAGTGGCCGTGAAGGGATTGACAACACCTTTATTGCGTTGGTTGCGAGTTCTCAGTTTGTTTGTGTAGGTGCGTGGGACTTTTGAGGAGCCTCCTACTGGAATGATACCTTGGTTCTCAAAACTGAGGGAAATACTTACGCTACACTTTGCTGCATCACCCTCTCCTCTTCGAGGAAAACCAACGCAAGATCAAGACATAGCAATGCCACATGTCGGTCACCCTTGACGAAAGCACTTCTGTGACGCGCGATTTATCATCATGGAAGTGGACACTTACATGATGATAATTTTGGTAATGTCATGGAACACTTCTACGACAGCACATGTATGACTATCTTGATTCTGTCATAAAATCATCATGGATGTACATGCATGACAGAAAATGTGACCTACTATGACAAACACGTATCATCACGGAAGTGTATGTTTTTGTAGTGCAACAAAGTCTCTCTTATCATAACGTTGATTCTTTGATTGTGGGTTATCAAGATCAACAGCAGGTTCAATCTCTACATCATTGTTATTACTAGGTTGAGCATCAACATGAACATCATCATTAACATTATCGCTAGGTTCATGTTCATTACCAGATTGTATTTCAGCATCAGGAATAGAAATATCATTGGGATTCTCAGGTGTGTCAATAACAGGTTCACTAGATGCATGCAAAGTCCTATCATTTTTCTCTTTCTTCTTCTTAGAAGGACTAGGTGCATCAACATTAGTTCTCTGAGAATCTTGTTCAACTCTCTTAGGATGGCCCACAGGATACAAAGGTTCCTGAGTCATTCTACCACCTCTAGTCATAACTCTAACATCATTATCATTGTTTTTAGTATTTAATTCGTTGAGCAAATCATCTTGTGCCTTAAGCACTTGTTCTACTTGAGTGGTAACCATAGAAGCATGTTTACTAATAAGCTTAAGATCACCTTTAACTCTACACATATAATCACTCAAGTGTTCAACCATATAAGCATTACGTTTCAATTGTCTACCAACATAAGCATTGAAGTTTTCTTATTTAACAATAAAATTATCAAACTCATCCAAGCATTGACTAGCAGACTTATTATGAGGAATATCACCTTCATCAAATATACAGAGAGAATTTACCTTTACTACACGTGTCAGGTTATCAAGACCATGTATTTCTTTCATAGATTTCTTTGCCTCTTGTATATCTTCAGGATTGAGAAATAGAATACCCCTTTTCTTTGGAGTTGGTTTAGGAGTTGGTTCAGGAAGGGTCCAATCATTATCATTACTCAATATATTATTCAATAGCAGTTCAGCTTGCTCAACAGTTCTTTCCCTAAAAACACAACCAGCACAACTATCCAGGTGGTCTCTGGAAGCATCGGTTAGTCCATTATAAAATATATCAAGTATTTCATTTTTCTTGAGAGGGTGATCAGACAAAGCATTAAGTAATCGGAGAAGCCTAACCCAAGCTTGTGGGACACACTCTTCTTCAATTTGCACAAAATTAAATATTTCCCTTAAGGCAACTTGTTTCTTATGAGGGGGAAATATTTTACATAGAAGTAATAGATCATATCTTAGGGACTACGCACACAACCAGGAGCAAGAGAATTAAACCATATCTTAGCATCACCCTTTAATGACAAAGGAAATAATTTAAGGATATAATAATAGCGAACTTTTTTCCTCATGAGTAAATAGGGTGGCTATATCATTCAATTTAGTAAGATGTTCAAAAACAGTTTCAGATTCATAGCCATAAAAAGGATCAGATTCAAGCAAAGTAATTAACTCAGGATCGATAGAGAAATCATAATCCTTATCTGTAACACAGATAGGTGAAGTAGCAAAAGCAGGGTCATATTTCATTCTAGCATTCAGAGACTTTTCTTTCAGCTTAGCTAACAGTTTCTTAAGATCAGATCTATCATTGCAAGCAAAAAGGTCTCTAGCAGTTTCTTCATCCATAACATAACCCTCAGGCACAACAGACAATTCATATCTAGGGGGAGAATATTCATCATCACTTTCATTAATATCATGAGTTTCAATAATTTCATTCTCTCTAACCCTAGCAAGTTGTTTATCAAGAAATTGACCTAATGGCACAGTATTATCAAGCAGAGAAGTAGTTTCATCATAAGCATCATGCATAGCAGAAGTGGCATCATCAATAACATGCGACATATCAGAATCAATAGCAGGTGCATGTGTCACAAGTTTACTTAAAACAGAGGGTGAATCAAGTGCAGAGCTAGATAGCAGTTCCTTACCTCCCCTCATAGTTGAGGGAATTTTTTGGTTCTTTCATCTTTCAAATTCCTCATAGTGATCAACAAATATAAATCCCAAGTGACTCAAAGAATAGAGCTATGTTCCCCGGCAATGACGCCAGAAAAAGGTCTTGATAACCCACAAGTATAGGGGATCGCAATAGTTTTCGAAGGTAGAGTATTCAACCCAAAATTATTGATTCGACACAAGGGGAGCCAAAGAATATTCCCAAGTATTAGCAGTTGAGTTGTCAGTTTAACCACACCTGAAAGACTTAATATTTGTAGCAAAGTATTTAGTAGCAAAGTAGTAAGGAAGTAACGGTAATGGTGGCAAAAGTAATAGTAGCAGTTTTGTAGCAATCGTAACAGTGGCAACGGAGAAGTAATTAAACAAAGATCAATATTAAAAGAGCTCGTCGGCAATGGATAAATGATGAATAATTATGTCGGATGCAATTCATCATGCAACAGTTATAACATAGGGTGACACAGAACTAGCTCCAGTTCATCAATGTAATGTAGGCATGCATTCCGAATATTGTCATACATGCTTATGGACAAGAACTTGCATGACATCCCTACCCTCCCGTGGCAGTAGGGTCCTATTGGAATCTAAGGGATATCAAGGCCTCCGTTTAATAGAGTACCGGACCAAAGCATTAGCACTTAGTGAATACACAAACTCCTCAAATTACGGTCATCACCGAGAAGTGTCCCGACTATTATCACTTCGGGGTTTGCCGGATCATAACACATAGTAGGTGACTATAACTTGCAAGATAGGATCAATAACTCACATATACTCATGAAAACATAATAGTTTCAGATCTGAAATCATGGCACTCGGGCCCTAGTGACAAGCATTAAGCATGGCAAAGTCATAGCAACATCAATCTTAGAACATAATGGATACTAGGGATCAAACCCTAACAAAACTAACTTGATTACATGGTAAATCTCATCCAACCCATCACCGTCCAGCAAGCCTACGATGAGATTACTCATGCACACCGGTGAGCATCATGAAATTGGTGATGGAGGATGGTTGACGATGATGATGGCGACGAATTCCCCTCCTATAGCCCCGAATGGACTCTAGATCAGCCCTCCCAAGGAAGATTAGGGCTTGGCGGCGGCGCCGTATCGTAAAACGTGATGAATCACTATAGAAAAATACACTTCCGTGATGATACGTGTTTGTCACAGTAGGTCGCGTTTTTTGTCATGCATGTACATGCATGACAAATTTATGACAGAATCAAGATATTCATACTTGTGCTGTCGTAGAAGTGTTCGATGACATTACGAAAATTATCATCACGGAAGTGTCCACTTCCATGACGATAAATCGCGCGTCACAGAAGTGCTTTCATCAAGGGTGACCGACACATGGCATCCACCGTAATGGAACGCTGTTAAGCTATCGGGTCGGGTTTTGGATCCGATAACCCGTTAACATCCCCGACCAATGGGGATTTTCCACGTGTAAAATCATCATTGGCTGGAGGAGACACGTGTCAGGTCCGCGTTGGCACAGGTGTCACTCATCCAATGTGCGAGACGCACCTATGATATGTTGATACATGGACCGGCCCATAAAGTTTAAATGGGTCGGCCCAACTAAAGGCCCACAAGATTTTGCGGACCATAATGGGCTGGCCCAGGTAAAGGCCCACAAGATTTTTGTGTGCCATAATGGGCCAGCCCAGGTAAAGGCCCACAAGATTCTTGCGGATCATAATGGGCCGGCCCAGCTAAAGGCCCACGAGATTTCGCCGACATTAATGGGCCGGCCCAACTGTAGGCCCACAAGATTTTGAGGACCCTAGTAGGCCGGCCCATTAACTGGCTACCATGTTTTGGGTCAAATGTCGGCCCATATTTGATCCGGTCCATTAATGGTCTGCCATGTTCTGGGCCTAATAATGGCCCATATGAGATCCGGCCCATTAAAAGCCTACCACGTCTGGGCCAAATTACGGCCCAGATCAGGTCCGGCCCTTTAAGAGGCTTTAGGCTCAATTATGGCCCATATTAGATTCGGCCCGTCAACTGGATGCTATGCTTTTGGGCTCACTTGCTAAAGGCCCATTTAGTAATTCGGCCTGATATTAGTTTCGGCCTATTAAGGGCCCGTTTAACATTTCGGCCCTATATTAATTTTGGCCTGTTAAAAGTTCGTCATATAGTTGGGCCTAACTACGGCCCGGTTTGCATCCGGCCTGCTCGCAGCCGATATCTGATTGGGCCAAACAAGGACCGAGACAATTTTGGCCTGTTAAAAGCCCATGATTTGATTCACACAATCATGGGCCTGGGTCCATTTCGGGCTGCTGCCGGCCCGTGAGCTGTTCGGCACGTTTCAGGCCCAAGCTACATCGTGATTGCACGACGGCTAGATTATGTACCGTAATTTTACGGTTTGGCCGGTTTACTGCGAAGACATGATATATATATATACTAGTATGTATGCACGTGCAATGCACGTTTTAATATAATAGAGTGATTTTAGAGTGTGAGTCAAATAAAAATATATATAACAGAATGGTTTTGATAAAAGGAATAAAAAGGTTCAAAGATTTGGTTATAGATCGAGCCAAAAGAGATACAGTGATATATGAATGCAAATATTAAGTAGGAATTGCCGTTCATTCTTCCAGCAATTGATTTTAATATTCATGGTTGACTTGAGACTCTCTCGCTTCCATTTATCCATCCAAAGCTCTCTTTTATCACCCAATGAAATTTTTCCAAACACCGGTGACTACTTCTCAAGTCATTCCCTGGATCAGTATCTTGCACTACAGAGTCAACTTCTTGCATCATTCCCTGGATCAGTATCTTGAACTACAGATCGCTTCCATTTCTCCATCAAGAACCCTCTCAAAACATAACCTCCCCACCAACACGATTACCGCGCACGCCTCCGGCCCTCACAGACTGGATGCGTATGCCAGGATAGGTAAGGTGACAGCTATGCACACGGATATAGTGGAGAACAACAGTAAGCAGCTGAACTTTTCTACATGGGTAAACTGTCGATGGTTCTGGAAGAGAGCAGTATCTTCATTGCTACTATAGCATGTACTGTTGATGTGAATCCCAACATTTTGAACCATTGGATGGACTATATCAACGGCTGAAGTTGATTCCTGGTCTTGAAGTTTATAAGTTTCAAACTAGTACACTATATAGTAGTATAGATATACAGTAAAATAACTGTAGCATCGTGAATAAGAAAAAACCTAGACTATAAAATAAAGAAATTATGGCATATTACATCCACTGGGCATCAAAGTTCACCACGATGATAATAAAGCACAAGGAGACAACAGATTACATACACTGGGCATCAAAGATCGCCACCAGTGCAAATAAACATGCCGACAAAATAATATACAAAACCGATATCACTTCAATAGAGTTCAAGAAAGGTTAGCCCTGCTGGGGAGCTGTAGCGCAAGCAGATGAGCAAGATGATGAGACTGTGCTTGTTCAACACTTATATCTTCCTCACTCTGAAAGATAAACAAGCAGACAGATGACAGGTTTTTCACATAAAAGTATCAGTGCTGACAATTCATCACATTTCTTACTGACGAATAAAGTGACACAGTTTAAAATTGCATTAACACAATATGCTATTGTTCAGGTCAAGACATGGCAGGAAATAACATTGTGAAGGAGTTGGCAGCTTCACCACACCACTGGATTACAGATCAAGAACTCATAAGTATCAATGGTTAGTGTGCTGTCAATTTATCCCATTTCAGATTGGCAAATAAAGAGACGGTTTAAATAATAGTAGAATGATATGACATTGTTCATAGTTAAGACATTGCAGAATATGACATTGCGCTGTAGTGGGTAGGTTCACCACACCACTGGATTACGGATGAAGAACAGAAGCATACATGCAGTGCAAAAGAAGATCACTTGCTCTGTGTAGTTTAATTTACATGGTATGAAGAAGGAACTTGGTTGTAGAACTGAAAGCTTAAATTGAGAAGGACAAACTTTTGTTTATGAACTACATAATAAACTTTAAACATGCAATTCGATGCAAACACCAAAAATAAACAGCTAGTCATGCCTAACCAAATATATACAACAAAGTTTGAAGGCCTGAGAAGGACAAACTTACATTATTGGTGAAGACATGCTCTATAAAGGCCTTGTCCATGCTGATGGGGGGGGGGGGCAATTCAAGAAGTTTACCATAGAATCTTCTTCATAAGCATTGCCTTTATTCTACATTTTGTTAAGAGTAAATATAGATGTGCTAATATACGAAAAATGGAGAATATTTAAGATAAGATGAAGAGTGATGCTACATAACCAAGTAGTTATAAATGCAAGTGCAGCGATACAGGCAAAAGGTATGTTGGAGTAATTGACCACGGTTACCTCGAAGACGGCAAGACGATATTTCAAGACATCGGGGCTAGCAAAGCCCCTCAGTCCGACTGCCTGGCTACTCCTGCCGGCTCCCCGTCCGGCTGCCCTGCCCGGCCGGCTGCCGGCTGCCGACTGCGCCAACCAGTCGGCTGCCGCCTGCGCCAACTAGCCGGCTGCCGACTGCGCCAACTAGCCGGCTGCCGACTACAGCTCGACTGGACACCGACAAGACCCCGACAAGACAACCATACCGCGGACAAGACAACCGTACCGCGACACCATCATGTACAGTGTCACTTGTCCCTGGGCACTATTTATGAAGTGACCCAGGAGACAAGCATGACAGCCACACCATGCCCTCATGTCCACCACATAGCTTAGATACTAAGCTAGCCACACTATATATAGCATCCATCCATCCACCACACACAGGGGACATGCACTTGGCCGGCCACAATGGCTCCCTGGACAAGCACTCCACGCATGCATGATAGCTAGCAAGCTAGCTAGCTAGCACACACATATGAGACATATACGAGGTCAGATGCCTATGGCACTGACCTCAGATACAGCTCCAGGAGCACTCTGTACCAGATATACCAGATACACTCAGACATGCAGCAGTAGGAGTATTATCTCTCCGGAGAGCTCCGAAGTTGGGTAAACCACCGCGTGCTACTCGCATACCCGCTCCCGGGCCTATCAGCAGCAGTCTTGCCCTCACACGAAGCCACCCTGTGGCATATGTCATCTTGCACCCCCCCCCGTGAGAATACCACGACATTTGGCGCCCACCGTGGGGCGGTACTATGCTACCGCACTGCTGCTGGTTTCGCTGTCCGGGCGGGACCCTTTTTTCTTCATCACCTCTGCCGCGGCGTCGCGCCGTCTCTCCGGTAGCACTCGGGGGCTCGACATCGACATGCCCCAGGAATGGCCGTGAGGGGCGCCGCGTCCTCGCCGTTGGCCTTGCCTTCTTTGTCACCACCGTTGCGACGCCGACCGCCCGTCCGCGCGCGCGCCGCGCGCGGGGCCTTGTTTCGGTCGACCATGGCCATCCACGCGCCACTTGCGTTTGCTTCCCTCCTCATTGCGCCTTGCTTTGGCTGACACACGAGCGCTCGCTCCTCCATTTATCGTCTGTACAAACTAGCTAGATGCAAGTCAATGGTCAAACCATCCATACACATCCTAGACATTAGCCAGATAATCCCCAGACACAAGACAGATAATGGCCATATATAGCTCATACACTTCCCAGATGCAATACACTAGCCAGAGGCTAGTCAGATAGCAGTCGGACTTTGGTCAGATAATGGCCAGGCGTCGGCTAATCTTCGGTCCGCCTACGGCCGGCCGCTGCTACGATTCGTTCGGCCTGGGCTTGCACCACGCTGCGCCCGCGGTGCGCATCTGCCAGCCGTGCCTGTGCGTGCACTGCTGGGCCTACACGGCGCTCCGCTCCGTCCGCTTCCACGAGCTCGAGATCCTCGCCATGTCGCCTGCAGCTCCCCTTCGCGGCACGGTCACGCACGACCATCCCTGCTGCTCCACCTCGCTCCTCCATGTGATACCGCGCGCGGTCGGCTCCTCGGCACACCCCTGTGCCCGCGCCGCCCGCGGCTCCTCGACCAGCTCTGCGCTCCCCCGCGGCGCTGGCTCCCCCGTCGTGCAGCGCCCGCCTGCCGGCGGCTGACCACTCAGGTGCTACTCCAGGGCGCACGTCGCCCTCGACTCCTGCGATGGAGCCACCCACGGCTTCCTGCGCGCTGCTGCTCTCCACCAAACGCACTGCATCCCAGCACCCGGCCGTCGCCGCTCCTCAACTACAGGGGCCGGCTGCTGCTCTGCGCCTTGCCCCTGCTCCGAGCCGCCCGGACCGTGCTCCGGCCATCTTCGCGCCGGCCCGACCTCCCCAGGCACCCGCTTGCCGGCTCTGCCCCGCCGGGCCACCTCCGCCAGCGGCCGTGTGTGCCGCTCCTTTCCCCGCGGCGGCCAACTGCGCCCCCATGCCGGCTCGCCGTGGCCAACTACCCCCCACTCCGGCCGGCTCCGGCTGGCCGCCCCGTGCGCCTCGCGCCTCCATCCCCGGCCAGTCGCTGCTCTGGGTCCGCTCCCCGCACCTCGCTCCACACCTGAGCGCCCGAGCTTCCCAGCTCCGCACCCCCCTGCGCTCGCGTCGCGCCCAGCAGCTCGTGCGCCCCGCCGACTGCTGGCCTCCCGCGCTGAGTCCGGCCTCCGCGCTCGCAGACTGCTGGCCTCCCGCGCCGGGTCCGGCCTCCGCGCCTGCCGACTGCTGGCCTCCCGCGCCGGGTCCGGCCTCCGCGACTGCCGACTGCTGGCCTCCCGCGCCGGGTCCGGCCTCCGCGCTCGCAGACTGCTGGCCTCCTGCGCCGGGTCCGGCCTCTGCGCCTGCCGGCTGCTGGCCTCCCTCGCCCGCCTGCTGCTGGCCTCCCGTGCCCGCCGGCTCGCCACTCCAGCCGGCGGCCGGCTTCCGACCGCTTCCCACCCTGCCGGCTTCGGTCGGGACCCGGACGCCGGCTGCTATCGTGCCGTTCCTACCGATCGCTTAGGCGGTGAAAGAAAGAAAGAGAAAAGTCAGGGCCGAGTGCAAAGAAGAGGCCCGGCTGCCCAAGTCCAGGTGGGACTAAGGAAAGAGAGAGATCCGACTCGAAGAGAAAGACAAGGCCGGCTTGTCGAAAAGAGGTGGAGGCCGGCTGCCCGTATACGGGCTGGCTAGAAAAGTCATGGCCGGCTCCCCATCGAAGAAAGAAAAAAGAAGGGTCTAGCGCAGTCGGACAGAAAAAAAAGGAGAAGAAAATAAGGAGAGTGCCCAAGCCGGCTGAGAAAGAGGTGGCCGAGTGCTGAAAACAAATCCGTGTCCGGCTGAGAAAGTGGCCAGATGCTGAGAAAAAAGAAATGTGCCCGTCCGGCTACCGGCAGTCGGCGGATGAAGAGAAAAGAGAGGAAGACAAAAGTAGTTGCCGGGAGATCCGGCCCGACTGCTCAACAGTCGGCCCGAATCTCGGGGGCTACACCCAGCGGGTGCGCTGACGCGCCCCTGCGAAAAAGAAGACAAAGTAGTCGCCGGGAGATCCGGCCCGACTGCTCAGCAGCCGGCCCGAATCTCGGGGGCTACACCCAGCGGGTGCGCTGGCACGCCCCCGCGAATATTGCATACAAGAGAAGAGTTTTGTCCGCTGCCAGCAGCCGGCAGAAGAGAAAAAGAAGAAGAGGGCGCTGCCAGACTCCTCGCCGCCTGGCCGGCTGCGCCAAGCCGGCTCGGCCGCGTTCCCCTCGCCGCCTGGCCGGTCGAGCCTGACCGGCCAGGAACCCCCTTCGAGCACCCAGGGGCTCGAAGGCTACACCCAGCGGGTGCACCGGCGTGCTTCGCGAGCGCCGAGTCGCGCCGGCTATCTTCGACGACCGTGACTACACGAAAATCAATGTGAGCTCCTCACCCGCATATTTTTTGCACCGCGAAAGCATGAATAACCTCGAGCGATGCTCGGGGGCTATCTCCGCATTTTATTACGGTTGCACTACTGTTCACCCCGGCGCCAGCCAGAGTTGGCCCGGGGGCTGGCCGCTTTGCCTGAGATGTTAGTTTCCGCAGACGGCTTAGTAGCGTGCGTGGTACCAAAGGCCCACTCTCAGTCACAGACCGCAGAGCGGCTGTCCGACTAGCAAGAGTGAACGCTGGAGGCCACTCACGCGAAAAAGGTCCGGAAAGAAAAATGCTTCGGGCGACCCGACCGTTTCCTTTATGAGTATCTACTCGGTTAAATTCGCTCCAAGAGTCTGAGTATTGTACGCTCCACTCCGCGGCCCACTCTCAGCCACAGACCGCAGAGCGACTATCCGGCTAGCGAGAGCACTAGCCAAAGAGCGGAGGGGACATGAAAAAGATAGAAGGGGGCTCAGACGAAACCGAGTCGGCACCCTCCGAATAGAACTTGCAATGCTAAAAGCAAACATTTGATATATCTGCATGGACTAACTTTGTCTTTTTTCATGATCATTTCCATGAACACTCACCAAAAACCTCCGCCCAACTTTGCCAAGTTGCCCGGAGGCTTGGGGGCTACTGTCGGGGTAATTGACCACGGGTACCCCAAAGACGGCAAGACAAGACATCGGGGCTAGCGAAGCCCCTCAGTCCGACTGTCCGGCTACTCCTGCCGGCTCCCCGTCCGAATGCCCTGCCCGGCCGGCTGCCGGCTGCCGACTATGCCAACCAGTCGGCTGCCGACTGCGCCAACTAGCTGGCTGCCGACTGCAGCTCGACCAGACACCGACAAGACCCCGACAAGACGACCATACCGCGGACAAGACAACCGTACCGCGACGCTATCATGTACAGTGTCACTTGTCCCTGGGCACTATTTATGAAGTGACCCAGGAGACAAGCATGACAGCCACACCATGCCCTCATGTCCACCACATAGCTTAGATACTAAGCTAGCCACACTATATATAGCATCCATCCATCCACCACACACAGGGGACATGCACTTGGCCGGCCACAATGGCTCCCTGGACAAGCACTCCACGCATGCATGATAGCTAGCAAGCTAGCTAGCTAGCACACACATATGAGACATATACGAGGTCAGATGCCTATGGCACTGACCTCAGATACAGCTCCAGGAGCACTCTGTACTAGATATACCAGATACACTCAGACATGCAGCAGTAGGAGTATTATCTCTCCGGAGAGATCCGAAGCTGGGTAAACCACCGCGTGCTACTCGCATACCCGCTCCCGGGCCTATCAGCAGTAGTCTTGCCCTCACACGAAGCCACCCTGTGGCATAAGTCGTCTTGCACCCCCCTGTGAGAATACCACGACAAGGTACAACCAAGAGCAAGGCACAACTAAACTTCTTCAGTACCAATCTTATGGTAAGAGTAACTATAGATCTGATGTGTAGAAAATGGAGGGCAAAGGAAAATAAGTTGTAGAGTGATGGTACATGAACAACTACCTGTCATTATAAGTACACTGATAAAGGACAACATGTACTTACCAGAACAATGCAGAGCTAAAGAAAAACAATGGCATTGGATATATTCTACACTAATGTAACCATTCATACATATCAGATAATTTGGAGCGAACAATTGATAAGCAAGCTATCATGCATACTGCTGTCACATAATGAACTAGGTATGTATGCAAGTACAGTGATACAGGACAACAGGTACTAACAAGAGCAAAGCAGCGGGCAACATATTTGCGATATCCTATCGTTCTTTTCAAACCAGAATTCTTCTTCGAGCAGATTTCCTGCAAAAAAGATCCATAAGGCACATGCGGAAAAGTAGAAGTTCAAATTGTCATGTGATTTCATAAACAGTACTTCATCCTGGGAACGAGACCAGTGCATAACAAGGTTTTTCCATTCAATGTATTCCAAATTTAGCACAGGAGACTTCACCAGAAATTCATTTATAGACTTGCCATCAAAGTGGGATTTCCCCAGGTAACACCGATATTGCTGCAATGCTTCCTTGAAAAGCACAAGCAAGCTTTGCTCGTCATGACTATCCAGATTGACCCTCGCCTAGTTACAACAATGTAATGTAAATCATTGATGTGTTCAATCAGCAGAAAACAGGAATTAATAATCATGAATAATAGCACTTACACGTAAGTTGGATAGGAAGATGTGAAAATGGTATTTGTCTTACTATAATCTTCCCATGATGGGAATATATGCACGTAGTCCCTAACAACATTGAAAGCATTGTCTTCTAAACTGGGAATAAATGGAATGGGGTTCCAATCTGCAGGAATTGGCCGTCTCTGCAATTGGGATAGGTCTTCGGCCGGTGGACTCGATGTACTTTTTGCTGGAGTGGGATTTTTCTGTGGTACGGCTGGTGCTATGGCAAATGAAATCAGTATACCTTTTGCTGGAGTGCAGGTCCTGTGTGGTGGGGCTAGTGGTGTGGCCAGTGAAGTATGGGTATAGTCTGCTGGAGTCGGTCCTATGTTTTGTGTCACTGGTTATACAGCCAATATAAATGGGGTGCTGTCTGATTTCTCCGACACCACCACGTTTTTCAAGGACTTTGCTGGTGCTCCTTCAGGTTCGGCAATCACCCTCTTCCTTTTTGATGTCTGATGCACAAGAACAACATTTGAGTGGAAAAACATGGTATGATGACAGATGGAATATGTATTGATAATGGATGGGCATGGCATCTCGACATATATGATGAGTAAACTAAGCAGATGGCGGTGCAACAAAGTAGAAGAAATGCAAGACAACATATGCAAGATACCTGCAATCAATAAAACCTTGCCAAATTAGAACAGGCACCTTGATGGGTGAACAGGACATGCCATCTGCCTTTGACTCCTTGAGGCAGAATAGTCATTAGGATCATATTCTGAACAAGAATCAATAGGTGGGGAGCGTATGAGTTTCATTGCATCCATAATGGCACTCAATGCCTTGGTGCCAATTTTGTAAGTCATTGCAGTGTTTAGCTTCAAGAGTGCACTGCTGCTAGTGCGACACAAAGCAGCTACACAGATCATAGTGTAGATATAATGGGGAAAACCGTAAGCATTAGAGTAAAATCAGCAAAGTGGAACTTGCTGGAATATATGTGCTAGTACTGCCGGCACGGATAGAAAGGCTTCAGATACCAGTTCTCTTCAACTGAAGGTGCGGTACTGTTAATATCAGTGTAACTCTCAAAGGCAACACAGCTCCCCGCATTTCCTTGCTATTCTTATAGGATTCAAGTGGGCAGGTCACTACAAATCCTATTCCTATGTTTACAAAATCCTACGAATCAAAGAGGCTCAAAGTGTCCATCACAACCGATCGTATAGACCTCTACACTTCAAATGTCCCTTCTCATCTTCAGTACAAGGAACATATTGTACTACTATCATACTCCCTCCGTTCCAAAATATAAGTCTTGGTAGAGATTTCCACTATGGATCACATACAGATGTATCCAGATACATTTTAGAGTGTAGATTCACTCATTTTGGTCCATATGTAGTCCATGGTGGAATCTATACAAACACTTGTATTTAGGAATGGAGAGAGTACATATTAAAGAAGAATGAAAGAGGAACAAGGTAAAGAAGAGTAAGTAGACTTTGGATAACAAAATGTTGGTTGCGCAGTGCCCACACATGATGAACCATAGCGCATTAAGAATGCAACTCCCAGCTATCTCTCGACCATTTCAGGCGGTTGGATGAAGATCCTACATCTCCTAACCCTTCTTCTTCCCCGTCTCTGATTCTTCCCATACAGAACACCGCACGGGCTGCCGGCCGGACCACTAGCCCCCACCGACTGTGTTCCTCCGCCACCCCCACCCCCACCCGCGTCGAGTTTTCTTCATTCGGCGAGGCCCCACAACCACCCGAGCCCCTTTGTTCATACCGGCGAACTCCGGCGATCTCTGAAAAATCAACTGACCGAATTTTGAAATTTAGTCTACTGTGATTTAACTAGTGTGGAATATAAAAGGGGAAAACCATAAGCATTGGGAGTATAGTGTTGAGCATGCCATGGCAGATCTGAAGGTGCAAACCGGACAAAGGCAACTTCGCAACCAAGACAGGAAATCAGAGTAAAGCAGTGGCAATCTATTTTCTTGCTGCGATAAATAAGTTGAGCAGATACGAAAGAGTACCGCCTCTGGTGCGGCGCCGTGTACGCATCTGCTGAGAATTTGATGGTACTGCGGTAGCGATGGCTGTCGGCGGCGTGGAACTAGATCTAGGAGGGTATACGGTGGTGGCGGGGCGCGGTGGACGAGATGGTCGTAGGAGCGGCGCCGGCAAGGTGGATGACGGCGGGGATGAAGGGAGAGGAAAGGATGCAAGGATCCCGGTCCGAAGCCGTGGATGAGAGAGGTCGATCTCTTGTAATGGATGGCGGCGTCGGGGTATTAGCTCCGGCATGGTGGAGGAGGACGGCGGTGGATGGGGTGGCGGATGGCGGCGGACGGAGGAGGGTGGGGTTGAGAGGGTGTTTTGGCACCCACGGAGTACGAATGGGGAAAAGGGAGGTAGAGAGGAAGGGGGAACCATGTATTCAGGGCGCGCTTGTCTCAAATGCGAGGAAATTTACAAACTTAGCCCCCATTTCAAATTTCTACTACATCACAGCAATATTAGTCGGTTGGGGATAGGACGGTAATCTCGCATACACCGAATATTTGCCGACGAGAGTTTGTTTTTGGCGCCTACCGTGTATGAATATGAATCAGGGAGGGAGTCGATTTCGGCCGAGGACACACTGTGTTTTGGCGCCCACCGTGTATGAATCCGGGTGAGAGGCGGTTACATCACGTTTGGGTGAAATTACAAACCTACCCCTATCGAAACCTATAGAAATCCAACAGTTAGGCCTTGCATGGCAGGGATAGGCAGTAGTAATTTTCCATCTCGCAGATTTTGGTTTTGGGCGGTTACTGCGACTTTCCCCACTTCGTTCAAATTTTGCAGAGTGCACGTTTACTGTGCCAACTCAATTCGAATCCCGTTTGTATTCTATTTTTTCGGGTGGGATCCATTTTCAATTGGAATTACATTCTATATACATCATTTTTTATATATACTTTCAAAAGCACAACAAAGAATTCTGCTCCTTTATATGTATAATATGATTTACAAATATAACGATCTCAAAATCTTAAGGTTATTCGAATTTTTTTAACCAAATTATGTTCTACCAAAATGTATGGATCAGTAATATCTACATATTAAATAACATAGGTGTGCGTGAATTCATATGAGTATGCATGTTTGATAGATCAATTTTGGTTCGAGTATGGATTACATGTATCATCGTCTCGAATTCAAATATTTGAATCCCTTTTTTGTTCACTCCTTTCACGCCCATCTCTCTCGCATGCACGCTCCTTCAAGTAGCTATCACTCTCTTTTCTCCAGCTCACCCGCACGCTCACTTCATGTTTCTCCTATCCTCGCAAACATGGTCTCTCGACGTCTCCCTTGAGAAGTGTCACACTCTCCCTATCATTATACATTACACAGTTTTCATTATCTCTCACGTCTCTGTTGTTCTCTGGTATCACTCGGTACCTAAGCTTTCTTTTTCACCGCCACACACACAGTCTCCACTCATCGTTCACTTTGTCTTTCTCTCTATGGGATTCTCTAACACACCCTATATGTCTCTACATATGACTCATACCACTAAAATTACTCTCTCTCTCTCTCTCTCTCTCCCTCTCCTGTAGACACAACATTTGTTGCGGTCTCCTTTTCGTCTACATCGCAGACTGACATTATTCATTTGTTTACCAACCAGACAACCCCGACTACCGTCTCCTCTCTCTCTCTCTCTCTCTCACACACACACACAACTCCTGCTTCCACTCCCCTTCGCGACTACCGTCTCTCTCTCACACACACAAAACTCTCTCTTTCGCACCCCGACTCGTATTTCTCTCACAAACATTTATCAGCTAGCTAGCCTCCAGATAGGTTTATACACCCGCAGACTCGTGCTTCCACTATCGCATACATGTCTCTCTCCCGCTCCTTGTATCTATGTAGATTTTTCTTCCCTTCTTGAGACACGCCCTCTCGATCGTGAACACACACACTATCGCCTCATTTTAAGCTGATACCTATCGCACACACACTCCTTGTGTCTTTGTCACACATGCTCTCCGTCCTCCTCCACTCTCCCTCTCTCTCACACACACATGGGCTTTTTGCAACAACTAGCAAGATGCCCATGCGTTGCACGGAACATCAAGATGCATTTGTATGAGTAGTTTATCTTGTTGGGGAAAAGGATGAACAAGGGAAGGCCTTATTTGAAAATGTGGAGAGGGGTGTGGGTATCTTTTTGCAAAATTGCCATAGTTTCCTTCCTATCCGTCAGATATAGATCGGACGGCCTATATTGCAGGACGGCAGACACACGATCATCACCGACAATGCTTTTTATAAGAGTAGGGATAAAAAATAGAGTTGGTGATGATGGTGGGCCTGCCATCCTGCAATGTAGGTCGTCCGATTTATATCTGACGGATAGGAAGGAAAATATGGCAATTTACCCGCACTCTTCACCACATTTGCAGATAAGGCCTTCCCTCGTTCATCCTTTTCTCCCACAAGATCTTGATGTTCCGTGCAACGCATGGGCATCTTGCTAGTAAGAGTAGAAATTAGACATATACCACTTCTCAAATCTTGAAAGCAACAACATTCCTCCCTTATCTCATCAAAACCGCCAAAGGAATATATTTTGAGTGAAACATAACATATTTTTAGTGATATACGTATTTCAAAACTAGACTTTTTTTCTATCAAATTGGTGAATATGTATTAATCTACTTTGATCGTGTGGCAACGCATTGGCACATTATTAGTAGTTATTATAATTTTTTGGACACCAGACAAATGGCGGAGTACATATATGAAGAGAAGAGGCGCATGCACGCAGTCGGCCTCTTGCTGTCTCGCACACATGAGTGTTACGTAAAGGCAACGTTAACAAATAAACCCTAAAATCCTAGGTGCATGATTGCTGCATTCGCGGGTACCGGGTACGTGGTGGAGCACCTTTGTAGGAATAGTCAGCTTGCGTGATAATTTGATCCGTAGGAGTTGATGGTCGGGACCACAGGTGAACGACTTGGAGTGCGGTGGCTCGCCAATTGCCACAGATCGAGTAGCCATGTTTAAAATATCTTTTTTAGCGGGGTTAAGAGTTCCGATTTTCAATGGCGCGTTATAAGTAGTAAGTAGTTTTTAGAACGATTGGTATGGAGCAAAAATGGAATTCATAGTACTACGTACCTCCTTGGCGTATGGTTGTATGGGTTTATGTTGCGAGATGTTGAACTTGGTAGTTCTAGGGCAAATACTATGGTTTAGATTTAGATGCTGGTTTTCAGTAATGAAAATCGGAAGGGGAAACTCTTCTTTGATTAAAACAAACTACTACCTCCATTCTGTGTTACTAGTCCCCATCGTACTTTGGGTCAAAGTTTGTCCACGAATTTTACTTATAAAATGTGAATGGAAAATGAGATTTTGTAATACCCAAACAAAAAAGGACTGGAGGGAGTGATTGCTCTGACACGGACGCAACCTCTCATAGCGCAGGCATTGAACCGGCGCGCCGACCAAGAGGGCCGCACTCGGTGCAGGCCCGGCTGAGCACCCCTCCTCGCCGCGTGCAACCAGCTTAATACTGCCCCGCCTGCCTTCATTGAATCTGCGCATGTGTCGGCAACACGTCCTTCCGCGAGCCGGCAAGCATTTTAGAACACAAAAAATGACTAAAATATAATTAATTTATGCATGGTCTTGACTTGTTGTGCTCGCACTGGTAGCAGGAACTAGTAGAGGTTTTTCTTTATTTATAACTCTCGTCACATTTTTTTGGCTTTGAAGTGAATCATGGTTGTGGACATTATGTATGAATGTGCAGATATCTGTGAACATGAGTTTGATGTGGAAGTTGAACTTGGAATGTCGGGCTTGCGCGTGAACTATACCATGTCCAATGCTTCGTCTGTTATTGTTTGGAAAGTAATTGTTGTTATTACATGACCCAAAAAAACATTCTGTGGCACATTAGTAGATGCACGGACATCACAACAGGCATGTTGACTGGATAAACATTTGAACCTAGCTATTATGAAGGAAATTTTGTATTGACAACAGTTTTAGATAGCAGGAGATGCCTAGCCTGCTCTGCCTCTGCTAGCTTATTTCTGGCTTCTTCCATCTCTTCTTTGGCTTGGGTGAAGAGAGCATCTGATTGCTCTTTTCGCTTCTTCAGGAACTCAGCTACATTGTCAAGGGCTGCTGCACGCTTTCTTTCAGCCTTTACTAATGCCACGAGGACACGAACATCTGACGACTCCACCTGGCTTGTGTGTAGTCCAGCATCATCTGGAAATTTGCACCTTGTGTCTAATCCAGCATCATTAGGGAACTGGCACCTTGTGTGTAATCCAGCCTCATTTTGGAAACATGATCTCAAGGTTGACCATACTTCCCTCCTCGTAGGAACTGCATCCTGACATGAAGTTACTTCTTTTTAGATCAATACTCAGAGCAACCTAGATCCATTTAGTAGAAGCCAGATAAACATAACTCGGAGAACTGAATTCAAAAGGAAAAATAAAATAAAAACAGACTACAAGGTGAGAACACCCACTTCCTACATCAAGCTAAAAATGAAAGCATTAGGATGATTAAGACTCTTCTTATTACACATGGAAGAACACCACACTTAAGAGAAACAGAAACTACAACATATACACATCGAAGAACATGAGGCTAAATGAAAGTAATTAAAAGGGTGTTACTTACCAAAGCTCGTTTTACAGGTTCGGTGCAGCTCCTCTTTAACTTGCCACACTCCTTGAAGATGTCCCCAATATCCCGTGTTTGGTCTTCATTGCTCCTCTGCATGTTCGCACTTGTGGTTTTAAAATCTCAACATGGCAAGAAAAATATACTACTAGTAATACTTGCGCATCTTGTGGGCAACATTAAAGCACTCGTCTGCCATGTTAGAGCAACTCCAACAGAATCACAACGTGCAGTGCTTTAAAAAAGCGTTTACAGTGCTGAGATCGAGAAGTAGACACTAGAGAGTAGAGGATAGTTCTCAGCATAGGTAGATAAAAAAAGATAATTCAACTACTCCTCCTCGTCCGACTCCTCCTCGGTGATGTCCTCCTCCGATGTCTGACTGTAGGCGTGAAGATACCGATCATCGTCAGATTCCCAGGGCGACGCTGCTCCTAGCCTCATGTTGAATTGAGCATCCGCTTTTTGCCTATGCTTGTCCTCGCGATAGGCGGCTCGCTCCGCCCTCCTCTTATCCCTCTCCGCCCTCCTTTGCACGTAGAACTCGCGCTCGTTGATGATGTCCTGCGGGAAGTGTTGGCACCACAGCGCCATGGCTTCCTCGTCCATCTCGGCGATGCCGAGACGGTGCCCCCGCCTCCGGTTGTTGCGACGATCCTCGTCGGTGCTAAGCCGCGGCAGAGGCGCGAGCTCCTGCGCCCGCTCCCGCGTCGGCACGTTGGGGAAGTTCAATGTTCTATGAGGCCACCCAAGGCGCCATGCCACCGCATCGTACGCGTGGGCGGCCTTGTTGGCGGTGTCGAATTTGCCGAGGCCGAGGTGCATCCTGTGGAACCAGATCTCGGCGGACAAGCCGCCGGAGGGGCGCGCGCGGATGCCGCGGCATCCCCAAGTTTCCCGGCGACGCGGCGACATGGTGGCGCGGCGGCGGCGAGGCGAGAAAGAGCGGGGAGAGAGCGGTGGCGAGGCACAGAGCGGGGAGAGAGCGGTGGCAAGGCACAGAGCGATGGGAGGGCGTTGGATTTTATAAAGCGCGCTGGACGCCGCGCGCCAAAACTAGCGCATACCCGGCCGCTTTTTCCCCCGCGCACGCGATCCTTTCCCGACGTCTCTGCTATCTCTACTCTCTTCTCTACTGTTATATTTATTTTACATTTTATATTTAATATCTATCTCTACTTCTCTACTGTCTACTTTTTTTTCTCTATACTTTTTTTTCTTGCAATATAGGCCGTCCGATTTATATCTGACAGATAGGAAGGAAACAAATGGGAATTTTGCAAAAAGATACCCATACCCCTCTCCAGATTTGCAAATAAGGCCTTCCCTCGTTCATCCTTTTCTCCCACAAGATACACTACTCATACAAATGCATCTTGATGCGTGCAACGCATGGGCATCTTGCTAGTTCTAAAAAACTTTCCATCATTTGCCACACTACTGGTTGCAGACGAAAAACCTACCCAAGGACAGCGCGATACAGGAGCGACACACAATTACAAGCTCATATTCTATTGGACAATGGAGGCTATAACCAATTACTTTTATGGGAACAATAGCACCCAGGAAATTTGAAGGGTAGGTATGAACAAAATTGGAACTGCACATGTACTACTGAGTGATTCAATACACACTTACCAATCAAGGAGGAGAACGATGGTCGCGGCAGCCTCTGTGAGTCATGGTCGGTAACGGGAGTCAGTTCATTGTCCATGACGGTGGTACTTCTGCGCTTGGCGTCGGCTTCCAGGAAGCAGATCCGATACCGTGGAAGCCGATGCCAGGGAAGAGGTTGCGTGCACAATGACGACGGTGGACCGGCTCCAGTGCGGCGTACGAGGTCGTCGATGAGGCAGATGTGCTGCGGTGGATGAGTGCGCCGATGTAAAGGGGAGGAGCACGAAGGCTGCGGTGCCGTGGAGAAGTCTATTTTGCGGTGGGGATAGAAAATGGGGAGTATTCAGGTGTACTACTCTGGGTGCTGGGGTGGGGTTGGCTGGGTAGGGTGAACCTGAAGTTACGAAAACAGCCCCCTACCAAGTGTCATCCGTAGGCCTGTTCCGAAGGCTATGCTGGTAACTTCCCACTGCTCGAATCAGGGTCGCGGGAGATTTTCCCGCTGACCTCAAAATTTTGTGACACTGGATTTGCCGTGTGGCGTGTTGAGTGATTCGGCTAAGCAACTAGCGAGTAGTAGTAGTAAACTCTGCATATTAGGTTTGACCAAAGTCAAACTTCCAAAAGTTTGACCAAGTTTAAGAAAAATATAAACATTTACCATAACAAATATGTATGATGTGAAAGTACATTCAATAATGAATCTAATGGTATTTATTTGTTATTGTATATGTTAATATTTTTTGTTATAAGCTTTCTGAGAGTTTACAAAACTTGACTTTGACCGATGCTAATACGTGGACTTGAATAAAAATGGAGGGAGTACACATTTGTTTTCTTAGTTTGTAGTGAACTAATCATTTGTTGAAATTATATATTAGGCTATTGACTTCGAATGTAATGGTCTATACAATTCAATAGTTACAATCATTGTCGAATCCCAAGATGTATACAAGGTCTATAGTGCTTCACAACATGCTCAAACTCACATAATCCCAGTCAAATGAGAATCTAAATGCATTTCATAGTTATTACTTTGTATGATGCAACAAAAACAACCATAACTCTACATCAGCCATTATAGAAGCAACATTTTGACATATCCCAATGTGTAAATGAAACGTGCAGAGAGAGCTTTTGAAGATGGAGCAGATAGGGCGGGAAAGATTGTATGTATGTGGATGAGAGAGTAGGAGACAAACCTAACGAGGCATAGAGAGAGAGATAGATAGAGAGAAAGAGAGAGGAAGAAGTTAGGTCTGTGAGAAAGATGGAGACATGTAATATACGTGAGATGCGTGTGCATCTGGATTCTATATACGTGGAAGGAGAAGAGACAACATGTTTGACGAGAGAGCTGGAAAAACATGGATGAGAGCAGAAGGATCTCGTGGGTTGAGGGATTGACAATTTTGTGCGGGGGAGAGAGGGATTGGTAATTTTGTGCGAGAGAGAGGGAGAGAGGGTGGGGGAGGAGTCAGTCAGCCGTCGTCACATCACCCTGCTTCCAAATGGCCCTGCATTCTGTGGTTGCCATCTTCGATCTGCTCGATGGCCTCTTTGAAAATTGAGGTGTTGTGCATGTTGGGATGCAAAGAAGCACAAGTGAGAGTGGTCGCCGTATAACCTTGGATGGGGATGAATTGTGTGCTCGGGGGAGGGTGTGTGTGTGTGTGTGAGTGTGTGTGTGTGTGTGTGTGTGTGTGTGTGTGTGTGTGTGTGTGTCAGATATTGAGAGAAAACAAACCTAAGGAGAGAAATGGGTATTCACGAAGAGATTGTGCGGGCCTTGAGGTGGGCAGGGGCCGGGTGAGTGTGTCAAAATGTGTGCGTTGATGCATGTGTTGCATGCAATCGTGCGAGGGATGGACGAATTGAGAGAGATGGTTGTTGTGTTACGGATGCTCCTCTCTCTCTCTCTCTCTCTGACACACACACATACACACAAGTAAACTAGAAGACCGTTCTCTCATGTATACACAACGTATCGGCATCTGTCTATGTCTCACTCATGCATGATCATTTGCACATTCACACCTCTCTATGTCTGTATCACACACACACACCGTCTCCACATTGCCCTTCCGCCACAACACACATATGGACACATACACACGTTCTCTCTCAGTCACACACACAAAATAAGTATTAAAAAAACTAGGGCGCACCTAAAACGTCCAAATCCAAATAAACACGAACTTGAGCTAAATTCAAATATATGGAAATATTGCAGCGTCAAGAACTTTCCCAGGAAAAAAAGTTGAGTAATATTCGAGGATTTTTTCACACACACAAAAAGGTTCGGTGGATGTCCTTCGAGCGCGACACGGTGATGCACCGTTCGATCGACTGCGCGGCCGCGGTTCACGCGCTTGCACATGATTCCGTATCATGGCTGTGGTACTAACTAATAAAAGTGCTGCCTAAGTCTAATGTTTACGTGTACTAGCACGGCTTTCTTTTAAGTTTGACCAACCTTATATAAAAACTAAAGTAAGCTCCCACACATGCACTCATCAATATGTCGCCGCCGCCATTGCGCATGCCGGTGCTCGCCTGATCCGGCCAACAATTTCTCGCCCATCACCGCTGTGTCGCCGTCATCCCTATGCCATGAAGCCGAAGGCTCGCCCACTCACGTCGTCTGCAATCCCTCCTTGCGATGCCGCTGCGCTGCCAAGCACGCGAGCAGCTGGCGGAGCCGCGTCTTTGCACGCAGTGTACAAAGAGGAGGACGAGCGCGTGCTCCAGCACGCCGGTGAGGAGGAACTAGCGTGTCATTGTCGTCTCCGCCTGCGTGGAGGAGGCGCGCATGGTGGCTGTCGCGGCGGAAGCTGGTCACGCGCGCATCGAGCCCGCAAACCTGGTACGGACGCGGAATCTACCTTCGAGACCTTGAATGCCACGTGGATCCAGCAATCTGAAGGAGCAATTTGGGTCAGTCGACCCTTGTGAGCCGTTTGGTGCAACATGGATGGCTAGAAGGGCTTCTTCCACCTCTTCTGCCGTCTTCTTCCTTCGCTCCGTCGAACTTCTTTCACAAATTGACTGACCCAAATTATACTACTAGTATGAACGTATTAAGTACAGTACGAACACGAAGATACGAGCAGTAGTACCAACTACAAGAAGAGCAGTAGTAAGACATAGTACTAGTACTACTGTACATACTAAAGAGTTCAAATAACAAGAAAGAACATAAACATAGTTCTGCTGGGGCCTCAACACAACACACCCTTGAAAATAAACTAAGAAACTAGTCCGCTTGACACTGCAGTAGAACCAACATGAGCGATGGCACTGCCACCTACTCGGAGTCCGAGTCCACGTCCTCAACTTCGTCCTCGTCGCTCTTCCTCTTCATCTTCGCTGACGCTTCTTTGCTTGAACCGGACACTGGGCTCTGCTTGTTCATCCAACCCTTGTAGATATTTAAACAAAGGTACGCATCCATTGCTACGTACAGGATGTGATCTTTATCTAATGTCTTCGACTCCCATGCTTGATGAAACTCGTGATGAGGTTTCTTCAGTTTAGCATACGAAGGATCAATCATGTCTGCTGCCAGGGTCAACATTGAAGGTTGAGAGGAGGACACCAGGCTTGCCTTCTAGAGATTGAAGGGCTGGCCTACAACGAGACCTATCTGACGCAAGACATCCCTGTCGTTCTTAAAGTCTACAGTAACGAATTTCACTCTTTTGTCCTTGAGGAAGTTCTTAAAATCCTGGCACTCAACGTCGGCATGGCATATGTGGTACACCAAGCAAACGTTATGTATGCAAACCTGGATCACGGCAGGCTTCTTCATATCTTCGTCCTTTAGATCCTTTTGTCGTCCCAGGACTGTGGTGTACTCAACATCTAGCCCAGCGACCCACTCATCCATTGAACTGTTGAACATGCGTAGGAAGGGAGCAAGCCATGCTTTTACCGTCGCGGATCCACGTGTGTAGATGATGATGAACTGATTACCGGTGATGGCTCTAACCTGGTACTCAGCGGCGACCATGGAGATTTGGGAGGCCATGGATTTTGGAGGAGGGTTAGGAGAAGTTGAACTGTTGTACCCCGCAAAAAAAACTGGGAGCGAACTAATGTGAAAGGACGGGACGACTGGGAGTGAACTGTTGTAAGGTAGAGTATGGGGACGAGTAGGGCGTGCGAACGGCATGGGGTTGCTGGCTTGCCCGGTGGATAAACGGCTGCAAGCCCCCAAAGAGTTCTCGAGAACTATGTGGGACCCACTAGATGTCATGTCTACTAGACCCATATCGTAGGCCTGACGGTATAGCTTCTGCCTGTTCGCACGCCATGCCGGCGCATGGATGTAACTTCACTTAATTCCGTCAACCGTCGCGCCTCCCACGACCTTTGCCTCCCTCACGCGGTCGCGCCCTTTGAGACTTCGACTGGCTATAAATGAGCAATTTTTTTCGCCTACTCCGCATGCATGATACTCCCTCTAGTCCTTTTTACTCCCGCCAACTGTTTGCAAAGTGTTTGACCAAATTTATACTAAAAATATCAATATCTACAATACTGATTATAATGAGTATAAGAACTACGTTTTATAATCAGTGTAAAAATATTGATTTGACATTGTGAATGTTGATACATTTTTCTATAAGTCTGGTGAAAGTAGAGGTACATTGACTTCAGACAAAACTTAAATGCACAATGCAGACTAGTTCCTCCGTCCAGTTGCATGCCATGTCCTATCTTGTCATCACAACAAGGTTAGCTATTAGAGTACCACTACCTCCCTTCTAGTTTAAAGGGCTCGATTCAAAAATTTCACCTACTCTTAGCAAGATAGTAGAGGTGGTGGAATAGTTTTTGAAGTCTGCAAAAGTACTCAACTAATGTTGTCGTTCTTCACAAAAAACTGTGTTTACCAATGCATGCATGAACACTAGTTACTCTAACCCCCCTCTCTTCTTGAATTCTTTGCCACATCAGCATGTTTGCTATTCCCGTGTGCATGATACCAGCTAAGATACCACCATTATGGCCAGCCTTAATCATCGCATGCAATAATTTAGTGCACCTTGAAATATGAACATGTGTGGGGCGTGTATGTTTTTAATGACTTGAGACTATACCTAGCCCGGCATGCAACATGACTTATTATGCACCATTCCCCATACCTGCAGGAAGCCCATTCGTCTCCAAATCTTTTCCTCTAAATGTGTGGAAACAATATGCCTACCAAACTCTCCTTCTCCCTCCGGCGGTCCCACCACTCCACCCCATGTGAAAAAATCTGCATGCATGACTCTCCTCCCCCCACGCTCGTCCAATCCGTTGTGACCAACAATATTTCCACCCCTTCCCTCCTCCGTAATTTACTCCAACAAATATGCCCACGTAGCTGTTACTTAACTATAGGTGCATTGGGTCACTGACATATGGGCCCAACAGGGGTCTGGCCCACATGTCAGTGACGCAACTGGACCTGTAGTTAAGTCAGTGCAGCTCAGTCCATATCTTACGTAGGTGCGCCATTGCTCGCTATAAATACTGCGCCTCCCACGACATCGCTATCTTCTCCCCCTCATGTTCTCGTTCATCGCTATCTCCTTCCCCTCCCTCTCATGTCGACCACCATGGCATCGCCCCTCCCAAGCCCTAGGAGCCCCTCGCTGCACTGCGCGGACGGTCACGCGTCACCATTTCATTCCTCGCCGCCACTAGTCGAGGAGGACGCGTCGGTGTTCTGCTCCTCGCCACTACGTGACGCATCACCATTCCGTTCCTCGCCACCACTAGTCGAGGAGGACGCGTCGGTGTTCCGCTCCTCGCCGCGACGCGACATGTTGCCGTTCCGTTCCTCGCCGCCAATAGTCGAGGAGGACGCGTCAGCGTTCCGCTCCTCGCCGCGACGCCTCGAGGTGGACGCGTCGGCGTTCCCAATCTCACCAGCACGCGCGTCAGAGGACGCGTCGGCTCTCCGCTACGAGGAGAACGCCGCGCCGCCCGCCGAGCCCCCCCAGCCTTGAGGAGATTTGGAAAGAAATGGATGTCGCCTTGTGGGAAGCTTTGCCTCCAGCAGAGCGCACCAAAATAGAGGCGGAGAAGAAGGCTGAGGAAGAGAAGCGCACCGCGGAACAAGCTGCCTGGGAGGCCTATGTCGCGTTCGAGAGAGTCAAGCAATTGGTTCTTTGTAAGAAGGCTCGTGCGAGGGCCGTGAGGGTGGCGGAGGACACCCGTGCCGGCACCCTGAGTGCAGTCGGGCCCAAGCGCCTCATCTACGCTTGGCGGTACGTGGGCCAGGTGCACGCTTCCAGCAAGGAGGAGTACCTATTGGCGCCGGATCACCACACCGGTGAGATCGCGCTCGCCCGCCGGCAAGCCGCCAGTCAGCACCTCGCGAGTTGCGAGGCTGAGGAAGAGGCGTGGTGTCGGTGCGCTGGGAAATGGCCGCACACCAAGGCACTCGTGGCGCACCGCAAGCGCTCATGCGAGCGCCGTGGCTTTTAGGAGGAGTATAATTTTTGTTTCGTAAGGCGATCTCATTAGTTTTCGGACGCAAATGATAAATCCCGAATGTTCAGGAATTTTTAGCGTCCTTAATTAAGTATGTAAAAGGGAAAGTTTGGAAACCTTGTGTATTCATACGCATTTTGCAAGTACGCGCATATAGCACAAACTTTACTATATACTATCGCACTACACGTCTCTCTCGATATATGCTTGCAGTCTGTGCTACTTCCTCCATCCAGGTCAATATTCATCTTTGGTTGTGCACCATGACCAAGAAGGAGGGAAGACTTATACACCTAGACAGAGGGAGTACTACTATTACTTATGTACGTGCAAATGCACGCTTTAACATTATGATGCGGTTTTTGTAAAAGTAGAAAAACAGCACTAGTCAAGCTTGTGAAACGATTCAATGCAAAACAAATGAAAAATGCTCGCTTGATTGTTTACTTTTAGCTTCCTTCTCTGTGGTTATTTCTCTATCGTACTTTGTACGGAGTATCTCACTGGTTAGAAAGGCATGCAAATTCCCAAACCTCTTCCTACACCCTGTATCGAATTTTTTGCCTAACAAGTTGTGTCGTGCAATTGGAATTCTAACTTGAGTACTACTACTAGTAGGAGTACCAGGGCCAGTTCTTTTAGGCTTCTAGATTAGTAATCCCGTAACTACTACCTCTGTCCTGGTTTATTTGTCCCCATTGTAATCTGTGTCAAATTTTGATCATAAATTTAACTAATGAAATGTTAGTGCATGTCACATGCACTACTCCCTCCGTCTAGGTGAGTAAGTCATCTTAGGCTGTGCACCGTGACCAAGGAGGAGGGGAAAACGAGAAACGTTAATGTTTATTTGCTAATTAATAGTATTGCATGCAATGAACTAACCACTGCATGTCGTGTTTGATATCTCAAGTCATTAAAAGCATGCACACTCTTTATCTCTTATTGGTTGATATGTCAAGAAACAAGAAACGAGGTAGAAGTTAATGCACCGCGCCTAAGTGTTTTGGGATTATTTGGTTTTTGTAAGATGACTTACACACCTAGACGGAGGGAGTAACATTTTATCAGTTAAATCTTTGGTCAAAATTTAGCAGAAATTACAATGGTGAGGAATAAACCAGGACGGAGTAGTAGTTTAGAAGCCCAAATAAATGAGTGAGGCGCCTTATTGTTACTCTCCACTGTGACTAGTCTTATGGGAAAATCTGGGGAAGCCGCCAAAAGAACTGGCCCTAGGAGTAGTAGCTAGGGATCGAGTGTGTGAGATGAACCGGAGAAAGTAAAATGCAGAGAGATGAAATGCAAAAAAGACGGAGGGATGTGATTGTTGCTTGTCCGTTTATTTTACCAGGCCACTTATTACTGGGAGTGGTTGGGTTTTGTGATATGACGGCTTTACTGCCGCGCCACAAGCGGGGTGAGAGGTGAGACTCCCGTGCAGCGCCGCCCTCTACACTTGTACTACATCGGTCGTGGTTTATTAGTCCCCCATTGAATTTGACTGAAGATTTAACTGACAAAATGTTAGTGCATGTCAACAAAAACTATATTGTTGGATTCGTATTTGAACATAGTTTTGAATGATATAATTTTACGTGACATGCATCAGCATTTATCGTACTATATATAATGTTAGTTCAATTTTTGGTCGTACTAATCTATAGTAGTAAGGTGCCCGTGCATTGCACCGAAGAGTGAAATGCATTGATGGGGGAGTTGTTTATTTTGACAAAGGATGTGTGGATCATCTCATGTGTAACGGGTATCGATAGGTTTCTTCAGATATTATTTCATCTCTAGAGCTCACAAACATCCGGGTGAAATAGATAAAAAGGTATCTTTTGCAAACAAAAGCGTTCAACTGTTCAACCTGCATCCAAAACTTGTGAAGAAATAACACTTATTGTGCTTTCCAAGAAATGATCTTTAAGAATTAGTTTTTGAGTATCGATTGTTATACATGTTAGCTACAGATGACATGGCACTTTCTTATAGTCAACAGTTGGCTATACTATTAAGTAATACTAACCATGCCCTTATACACCTAGACGGAGGGATTAAATCAGGATGACTTGCAAGGGGGCAGAGGAGATGTAAGAAATGGTTCATCATAAGTATTTCACCAGTACTGTAGTAAAAATTCATACATGGAAGATTCTAGACTAAACCATGAACAGATACACTTTTATTCATGCGCGGTACTCCAATAGAGCAAGATCCTGCATGGAAGTCTCCACATGCTTAGACAACGGATTACACTGAGCGAAGACTAATGATCAACATTTTACTTGATAATGCGTATGTCCAGATGAACCTCCTTGGAGTCCCCGTGCACCGCGTCGGCGGGTAAAGGATGCCATGGGTTTTCCAAGTCCACATCAGCGGGAAAGTCCCAGCTCTGCAGAGTCCAAGTCCATCCGATGAGGCCGGTCTCGCTGCCCACGTGACCCGAAGGGGTAGTAATAGTGAGCACGCACCCGTACATCGGCCTCGTGTCTGTGTCAGCGTCAGTGGCGTCGCCCCTGACGGACACTACATAGACGGGGCGGTGGCCTACGCAGGCCTCGCCGGTGCCCACGATCAAGAGGAAGACGCTGCCATCCTCCTCCGAGACTAGCAAGCGGTGGTGATCCTCCAACGACTCCGGCATGGTGAACGGGTAGCACATCTCGTACTTGATGTTCTCCACCAAGGGCCAATAGTTACCGATGCATGCATCCATGAGGTGATGCACCATTTCCACTGGCGAGCCCCAAAACGGGATCGGGCACTCATAGCAGTAGACGAAGGGCTCCTTGGAGGCATCGACCAGGCCATCCATGAAACGGGAGTGGCTGTAGGGGATGTTGGTCCAGTTGAATATATGAGCAAGTTACTACGAGATTTAATCCGAATAAGCACAAAATAAATCATGACGGCTATAACAGAGATGAAACTAATCATGTGGACTAGCATAGTAGTAGGATATAGAGTAGAAACATGAATTCTACCACGATTTTGAACAGGAAGGACAGAAACACATACGGTGCAACGGGAGTAGCACCGTTGGCGATGAGGTTGTCGCCCATGTCGTTGAGGAAGAGGTTGCCGAGGTCAGGGAAGAAGTCGTCGTCGGTGAAGTCGTGGCTGCCAGCAGTCGCGAGAGTGCGCTCCCCAAATTTCAACAGCGCCCACCGAATGGAGCGCAGGAGGGGGTGGCTATAGGGCACGTTGCGGCCGCCGAATGGAGCGCAGGAGTAGCACACAAAGCAGTAGATGGCGTCCTTACTAGTACTCCCTAGTCTCTATTTATCTATATCTACTCTTATAGAAAACCGAGTTGGTGATGATGGTATGCCTGCCATCTTGTAATATAGACCATCCGATCTATATCTAACGGATAGAAAGCCAACTATGAAATTTTTACAAAAGATACCCGCACCTCTCTCCACATTTACAGATAAGGCCTTGCCTCGTTCATCCTTATTTCCCACAACATCGTGCTCCTCCCTAAGTCCCTATCTCTACTACTCTTCTTGTTTTTTTATAACAAATCGAATAGTACTGCGCCATCCCCTGCATGCCCAGCTGAACACGCCTCCTCGCCTCCATCATCACCAACTGAGTCTTTTATAGGAGTAGGAGTAGAGAAAAAACCGAGTTGGTGATGATGGTGTGCCGTGCAATGCACGGGCATCTTGCTATTTTTTTGCATATAATTCCAAACACCACGTAGACACGGTCTTTGAGCATGGTTCGTAGTCGTTCCACGCTCGGGCATTGAAGTTTGTAACTATTTTAGATTAGAATATACTACTCCTCCAGTGCTAGTAGTAGAGCAGAGTCCTACTCTACTAATCTACTCAAGCAAGTTAGGGCATAGTACTGTAGTAGGTACTGTAGGGAGTACCAGTACTGTGATCACTCAAGCAAGTTGTCTAGCATCGATATGACCCTACGCTGCTGGTATTTGTCTCGTAAGTCAAGCGGCGTGATGTAGTCATCATCACCTGTCCACTTCCCGTAGCACATATTCGCTTCTCCATCTTTGTCCGCACATAATCTCGTACAATCTTCCATCCCCGCTAAGGCGCCTCCCCCCTCGTCCGAAACCCAAGCACTAACAATGGCAGAACCGAGCAGTGTTCGCCGAAAGAGTGGCTGTAATTCGCTCCCCAGAGATGTAACCAAGCTCATTGTTTCACGTGTGGACAATCTCAGTACCATGCCGCTCGCCGCGTGCTCGTCGGGGCTGTACCGTTTACTCAAAGCCCTCAGGCCGGAGCTTTTTAAGCCAGCTCCTTGCTTGCTGATGCCACCTGATCTTCAGAAACGGCATGTCACGCAGCATAATGATCGTAGGGTGGCGAGCATCAACCCCGTTGACTGCGATCCGATCCCCGTCAGCCTCAACTACATTAACGGTATATACTGGGTCGACATGAACACGTCTTGGATGGTGCTCGTCGACGGTCGCGGCAGCTGGATGCTCGTGGAGGTCTACACCCGGCGATTGATCCCCCTTCCTTTCATTAACACTGCACTGCTTTGGCACCGTGGCCCAGAATATTCGGAATCTTATAGTAGCCAACATGATATCAAGTTTGATTTGCTCAAGGTTGTAATCTGCCAAGTGCCCACAAGATCTGCGAATTATAAAGACTTCAGGCTAATTGCGTTCTTCAACCACGGTCTCGCCTATCTGACAGGTTACTGTGGTAAGTGGATAAATCTGCACGTCCATCGCAGGATCATACATCCTCCATGGTTCCCCGATGACATTGAACACAAGGGCTTCATTTACGTTGTCGACTCATTTTATGGCTGGACGTATTGCCGGCCTATTCCAGTAATCGCTACAAATGGTTGTTACAACAGTATGTTACTTTCCTATGATATCATGATGGCTTGCTTATATTACTGTCAACATTTACTCAAAAAATATTGATGCTCATAACATGTTGTTCTTAAGATTGACTAAATCAAGAGCCCTTTTTTATTTGACTCCAACTTGATATGATGTTGTAGGCTGCCTGGTGTCCCTACCCTTCCTAATCCCAGAACCTTTCAAAGAAAAGCGGCATGGCAGTTGCAGGTGGTTCCTGGCTCGATCAGACGACGACGAACGATTGATGATCGTTCGCACGTACCAGACGTGTTGTTTCGCAGAATACAATCACAATCACTGCAAGGTCTTTGAGTAGGATCCCAGCTTCTCTGGGCCTTCAGGATTTTTTGACTGGAGGCTGGTAAGTAGCCTTGGTACACGCTCTCTATTTATCGGACTGAATTATCCGATTAACCAGGAGATAACCGACGGCAAAGATCATGATGGCAGCACGGTTTCGTTCATCGGGCAAAACTGTGTGTACACAGCGTACCATGCGTCTCTGCATGCACCAGACCCTGATATGTGCCACCACGCTCTGTAGACCAAAGTAGGAGAGAGGGTCGCAAGTATCAGATTTCGACCTGCTGGCTGGAGTTTCCCCCGTCAGGCACCCATCTGGTTCAAGCCGTCAGCCAATCTCCACAGCTTAATAAATAGTAACGTCTAACTGAGCCAGTTAGTTAGATGCGTACACTTGGTGTAGTAGGATCTTTATTTAGTTTGATGCATACACTTGTTCTTTTTTGGTAGCCCTTTTGTAATGATGGCTGATGTTTGGTTTGGAAGAGAGAGTTGCGTCTTCACTCTTTTGGCCTGCTTACTGCTTATGTTGCACCCCCAGCCCTGGTTGCTGCTGCTGCTGTTTTCAATGTACAATCAATAGTATATTTCATCTGTTGGTTGAATAAATGTGTTGTTAGAACGACAAACACAATGTTTGGGAAGTTGTTGCACGGTTCGATCCTTTAGTGCCCCGTACCGTACGTAGCGCATACTCCATCCGTCCAGAAATACTTGTCGGAGGAATGGACGTATTTAGACGTATTTTAGTGTTAGATACATCCATTTTTAGTCATTTCTACGACAAGTATTTCCGGACGGAGGGAGTACTATTTTTCGTACGGAACACATTTTCCACTTGTTGATAACATGCAACCCACTGATGAAGGCCCAATAGAGAAGCCCATAATTAACTGGAAGGGAGGCTCTCACATGAATCCGGCCCAGGTACATGCTCATGGTCCCCTAAACATAAATAAGTAAATAAATAAATAATGCTAAATGCTCATGCACCAATTCTTTGGGAAAATAGGTAGCCCAGTATTTCTTTTTGAAGAATACCCAAGCTAGGCCTATTTGTTTTCTCCGAATTACTGGGCTGCAAATCTTTCAAGACGAGGAGGGATGCATTCTGGCCTGGCCAAAGAGTATGGTCAATGTCTGTTAAAAGTAATATCAAAAGGGGTTGAAAATTCCAAAAAAATTATAGCAAATGGGATATTAGTTTCTTTTTTTGTTTTTGTTCTTCACTGATATCTTATACGTATTTCATTGGATTTAACATGGCATAGTACTAATTTATTTTTAAATTTGTTTTAGTATGGCTATTAATTTTTGGATTAAGAATATTTCGTTCCCTAGCAAAAATTTGCGAATTTTCAAAATTTCCCACATATTTAGTTGATTTTTTGACCCTGGTACTGACCAAAAAATTATATCCAGCAATTCTAAAAATGGAAAACAGGCTGCAAAGTAAAAATTATAAAAAAGATAGCAAATGGGCTGTACACGCCACAAATTTCGAGGCTGACTTGTTTACGCAAGGCTTTGTCAGTGAACACACGATTCTAGCAGCAGTGACTATTGGATGTCCATCCAACGGCTGACGTGCTTCTTCAATCTCTAATATTCCTGCTCCAGCCGCCTCAACTAGCGCCGGCGGGACTGCCTGCTCGCTGCTCTTGTGGCCCGCTGTGATGCCGCGCAGGCTTCCCCGGCCCACCCTACTCCCTCCGCTGGCCTGGCCGCACGCAATCAACTGCCTCCTTATTACACGAAAAAATGATTCCTCCCACTGACATCTGGGGCGCACCGGTTGGGAGGCTGACCTGTGGGCCTACTAAGTTGACACATACGCAGGGCTTGTCAACTTAGTCAACAAACAAGTCTAGCAGCAGTAACCGTTGGATTTGAATCGAACGGTCCTGCTGCTTCTTCACTTGCTGCTTTTCTTGCACTAGCCGCCCAAACCAGCGTCGGGGAGACCGCCTGCTCCTGCCTCTAGTGGCCGGTTGTGCTACTGTTGAGGCCTCATCGCCCTCTACTACTCCCATCGCTAGCCAGGCCCTGTGGCGACGGCAGCCTCACACCGTAGCCGAACCAGTGAACCCTCGTACTCCTCTCCGCGTGGGCATCCACTACCGCGTCTTCCCTGGCTCCACGTCGTCCCCTTCCTAGGCCTCGTCGTTGTCCACCGCCTTGGTGCTCTCAGCGCGGCATGGTCAATGTGGTCAACGACATTCCATCAGAAGAGTACTATACGTGGAGAGGCTGACAGCTGGGTCCACGGCCACAGCCCAGTTTTTTTGTGATTTGCCAAGTAAGTCGCTTTGTCAGGCCTGTTGGGCTGCAAATCTTTCAAGACGAGGAGAGCTTTCATTCGGTTGGCCGAGAAAATGGCCCATCAGTAATGACAAATGGGCTGTACATTTTTAAAACACATCAAACCGGCAATTAGTTTCAAATATCTTTTTTTTCATTTCGAGATTTTAAATTACATTAATTTTTATGCGTGGAGAATTTGTTGGATTTTATATTGATATACATTTATTTTTAAAATCAGTTTGAATGTGAGTCAAAATTTCGGGATTAAAAACAGTTCGGACCGCACCAAAATATGCAAAATTTCATATAATTTTTTAACCATGGCCACAATATGGGTTGTAATGCTAACAAAAAGAATATGGGCTAAAAAAACCCGTAAGAATTAGCAAATGGGCTGTAAATTATTAGAAATAATAGCAGATGGGTTGTATGTTGTTTTCCACAGATTTGAGGCTTTCCTAAAAAAAGGTTGACGCACAAGCAGTGACTGTTGGATGTCCATCCAACGGCCATCGTGCTTCTTCAATCTCTGCTCTTCCTGCTCCAGCCGCTCAAACAAGCACCGATGGGACTGCCTAATCCCTCCTCCCCGCGGCCGGCTGTGCTGCTGCGCAGGCCTCACCGCCCCACTGTACTCCCATCGATGGCCTAGCCATCCCTCTACTGACCCACACCTGCTGTTATTCTCCGACGACGGCAGACGAACCAGTAAACCCTCGTACAGACGTACTCCCCTCTGTGTGGGAAACAACTACCGAGTCTTCCCTGCCTCCATGTCAATCCCTTCCTAGGCCTCACCGTCGTCCACCGCCCTGGTGCTCTCGACGTGGCCTGGTCAACGTGGTCAACGACCGACATGCATATGAAGTGGACTGTACGTGGAGAGGCCGACAGCTGGGTCCATGGCCGCATGCAAGGAAATGCCTCCTTATTACGCGCAAAATAATGATTCCTCCACCTGACATCAGGGACCCACCGAAAGGGCCTCTGTATTTCATGAAAAAAACATTACCGCCACTGACAGCTCGGATCCACCAGCTATATCTTTGCATGCAAGGAAGTGCCTCCTTATTACACAAAAAAAATGAATACTCCCCCTGTTAGCTGGGACCCAGTATAGTGGCAGGCTAACTTGTGGGCCTACTAAGTTGACGGGGACGGAGGGCTTTGTCAACTTAGTCAATATGCACAATACTAGCTCCAGTGACCGTACGATGTCCATCCAACGGCCGTAGTGCTTCTTCAACCTCTGGTCTTCTTGCTCTAGCCGCCCAAACCAATGCCGGTCGTGCCTCATGCTCCTGCCTCCCGTGGCCGGCTGCGATGCGGAGGAGGCCTCACTGCCCCCTACTACTCCCACCGCTGGCCAGGCCATCCCTCTACTCACCCACACCCCCTGTTATTCTGCGGCGACGGCAGCCTCACACCGCAGCGAACCAGTGAACCCTCGTACTCCTCTATGCGTGGGCATCCACTGTCGCGTCTTCCCCGGCTCCATGTCGTCCCCTTCCTAGGCCTCTCCATCGTCCACCGCCCTGGTGGTCTCGGCGCGGCATGGTCAACGTGGTCAAGGAATGGCTTCCATCGGACGTGGACTGTACTTGGAGAGGCTGACAGCTGGGTCGACGGCCACAGCAAGGAAGTGCCTCCTTATTACGCGCAAAATAATTATTCCTCCACCTGACAGCGGGGACCCACCGGACGGGCCACCGTATTTTGCGAAAAAAACATTTCCCCCTGACTGCTAGGACCACCAGCTACATCTTCGCATGCAAGGAAGTGCGTCCGGGCAAAAAAAACGATTTGCCCCCCTGACTGCTGGGACCCACCAGCTACATCTTCGCACGCAAGGAATTGCCTGATAGTCGGGACCCACCTGGTCGAAGCGTATGTAGCGTTGTCATTCTGGTCGCAAACGTGTACGTACATACTGGTCGATGTAGATGCGTGCACGTGTCATAGTAGAGGCGCGTACGTGTCGTAGTAGAGGCGCACACATAGCATGTACATGTACGTACAACGACCAGTGTGCAAGAAAGAAAATACGGCCATGTATGTGTACATACGGGCGGGGTCTCGAACGCCTACTCACGCATACGTATGGCCAGGGCTCGTGTACATGGCTGGGTCGGAACGGAGAAACAGCATCGTCGTCGTGTTCATGGGGAGGCAACGGAATGTGTCGTGTTCATGGGGAGGCAACGGAATGCTCGTGTTCATCGGGAGGCAACGGAACGCGTGGGAGCCAACCTGCTGGGTCGAAACGGAATGCGTCGTCGTATTCATCGGGGGGCTTGGACGGAATAGGCAATGGAAACGAGACCTGGCCTACCGCAGAACAGAGGAAACGGCCTTGTATTCGACCGGCCATGTTTGAAAAGGGATCCTGTTCATCGAGAGGGGTCTGGCATACCGCAAAACGGAGGAAACGGACCACCTACGGTCAAAATGGGGGTCATATTTATCGGGAGAGGTGTGGCATACCGCACAACGGTCGAAACAGACTTGTGTTGGAGCGCTACGGTCGAAACGGGGGTCCTGTTCATCTGGAGGGGTGTGACATACCGCAAAACGGGACTCCACGGGATACTGTTCATCTCCACCGTCGACCTCCTCCAGCCTCCACGGGCTACCATCGACCTCCTCTAGCCTTCACGGACTCATGTTCATCCAGCCTCCACCACATGCTACTCCACCGGCTACTGTTCAACCACCCCTCCACGGGCACCCCTCCACCGTCTACTGTTCATCCAGTCCTCCACGGGGTCGTCCTGTTCATCCAGCCCTCCACACCACGGGGTCCTGTTCATCCATAGGCAACGCCACCGCTCACTGCTCATCCAACCCCCCTGCAACGCTCACTGTTCATCCAGAGAGGCAGCATCCATCAGCTTCAGTTAGCAGCATAGCAAAGGAATCGCTCGATCGGGTTCAGTTAACAGCCATCGATCAATCGCTCGGGTTCAGTAACACGTAGCCTGCAGTGCAATCACTCGGGTTCAGTTAGAGCCCAACGCCTCGCTCGGGTTCAGTTAGAGCCAACGCCTTGCACACACGCACATACGTGTACAAGAGAAACATGCATCGCTCAGCCCCCGACGGCCCACCGTAACCGGGAACTCCCCAAAAGTTTCCTCGCCCTCGCTTCTACCACGGCTTTTTCCTTCATGGACGGCCCAAAGAATGTCATGCAGCTGCGTCTCCGGCCCACCCAGGACGAAAAGCCAATTTTCTGTCATGATTTTTTGTCATAGAAGTAGGAGCCCACCACATCTATGATGATACCGAGTTTTGTCACAATTATTGTCAGAGAAGTGTCATAAGTATGGCAGAAATTTTTTTCGTCCGGCCCAAAATGTCACGGATGTGTGTTTTTTTGGTAGTGAATCCTTCTCTCTGATTTTTTTCTCCCTGAACATGAATATATGGAGTTGGGGTTGAGGTCGGTGGAGGTCTAGGGGGCCCACGAGGCAGGGGGGCGCGCCCCAGCGGGTGGGCGCGCCCTGCACCCTCGTGGACAGGGTGCGGGCCCCTTTACGTTAATTCTTTCGCCAATATTTTTTATTAATTCCAAAACTTGACTCCGTGGAGTTTTAGGACATTCCAAGAACTTTTATTTCTGCACAAAAATAACACCATGGCAATTCTGCTGAAAACAGCGTCAGTCCGGGTTAGTTCCATTCAAATCATGGAAGTTAGATTCCAAAACAAGGGCAAATGTGTTTGGAAAAGTAGATACGTTGGAGACATATCAGAGGCCAAGGAAGAAGAAGAAGAAGGAGGGGGCTCTCTCCCCCTCTCTCCCGGTGAAGCCGGAGTGCCGCCGGAGCTAGGACTGTGACGGCGATCTACACCAACAATCTTGCTACCGTCAACACCAACTTTCTCCCCCTCTATGCAGTGTTGTCACACCTCTTCTCCCTGCTATAATCTCTTCTTAAACATGGTGCTCAACTCCATATATTATTTCCCAATGATCTATGGTTATCCTATGATGTTTGAGTAGATCCATTTTGTCCTATGGGTTAATCGTGATCTTGGTTGGTATGATTGAATATTTTATTTATGGTACTGTCTTACGGTGCCCTCCATCTCGCGCAAACGTGAGGGGCCCTCATTTTAATGTGTTGCAATATGTTCATGGTTTGCTTATTGTCAGTGTTGCGGGGGATGACAACAGCCTAAACGCGGATAAGTGGGTTATGGCATATGGGAGTAAAGAGGACTTGATACTTAATGCTATGGTTGGGTTTCATGACCTTAATTATCTTTAGAGTTGCGGATGCTTGCTAGAGTTCCAATCATAAGTGCATATGATCCAAGTATAGAAAGTATGTTAGCTCATGCCTCTCCCTCATATAAAATTGCTAGAATGATTACCGATACTTGTTATCGATTGCCTAGGGACAAATGACTTTCTTGTTGACAAAAGCTATCCTATTTTATTACCTTGCAATTTATTCTTAGTTTTATTCCCGCAAAGTACTCATAGTTTTATTCTTGCAAAATAGTTTCATACTTGTTCTAGGTAAAGCAAACGTTAAGTGTGCTTAGAGTTGTATCGGTGGTCGATAGAACTTGAGGGAATATTTGTTCTGCCTTTAGCTCCTCGTTGGGTTCGACACTCTTATTGATCAAACAAGGCTACAAATGATCCCCTATACTTGTGGGTTACCAAGACCTTTTTCTGGCACCGTTGCCGGGGAGCAATAACGTGGGGTGAATATTCTCATGTGTGCTTGTTTGCTTTATCACTAAGTAGTTTTTATTTTCAGTTCTAAGTTATTCTATATCCTTAGTTATGGATATGGAACATGAAACAACAAAAAAATTAGTTGTACTTGCTACTCACGGAGATGGGGAACCTCCTAAAACCCTCGATGCTCGTTATGTGGAAAATATTACGCACTACTTTGATAATCCTGAGAAAACCCCATTCAACTTGAAAATGGGAGTAACGTAGGATCAGCATGAATACTTTAGGGATTATCGCTGGACTCATAAAGGGAAATTGTTATGGGATCAAATTCATATGTTGCATTGGTATGCTCGGGAGCTATGCTTGAGATATGATTATACTTGTTGCTCTAGGATGAACGCTCCACATCTTCCCTTTTCATGTGAATTTAATGATAATGAAACCTTGGATTCTTATGCTAATGGTATATATGATTACTATGATGTGGAACGAATAGAAGAATTTGTTGCTTTTAAGGGTGCTTATGAAATTGAATCTTTGTTTGAAAAGTTTAAATTTTTTGATGATTCAGTTTATAGACCTGAAAATTTTGCTATCCTTAAATATTGCTACGATAATTGTAAACTGAATTCCTATATTGATGAATTTATTGAGAAAGTCTCTGCTGTCCAAGAAGAGATTAATATTTTCCAGGAGTCTATGGAAGAAGGAATTGATGAAATTGTGAGCCCATTGGATGAAAAAGATGATGAGGAGAGCGAAGAACAAAAGGAGGAAGAGCGGATTGATCACTTGTGCCCACCTTCTAATGAGAGTAACTCTTCAACTCATACATTGTTTAATGTCGCTTCGTTTGTACCAAAGGAAGAATGATATGATAATTGCTATGATCCCGTTGATTCATTTGAAATATCCCCCTTTGATGAACTTGATGCTTGCTATGCTTGTGGCGATGGTGCAAATATGAATTACGCTTATGGCGATGAACTTGCTATAGTTCCTTATGTTAAATATGAGATAGTTGCTATTGCACCCACACATGATAGTCCAATTATCTTTTTGAACACTCCCAGCTACACTATATCGGAGAAGCTTGCACTTATTAAAGATTACATTGATGGGTTGCCTTTTATAGTTGCACATGATGATTTTGATGAATATAATATGCATGCTCTTGCTGCTACTACTTGCAATTATTATGAGAGAGGAACTACATCTCCACCTCTTTATGTTTCCAACACTATAGAATTGCAAGAAAATGCTTATACTATGCATTGGCCTTTACTATGACATGCCGATGCATAGGAAGAGAGTTATACTTCGTAATTGCATGATATATGTTGCTTTGTGCTCACTACTAAATGCCAAATCATTGTTAATTAAAATTGGCTTTGATATACCTTGGGATCCGGGTGGATTCATTACTTGAGCACTTTATGCCTAGCTTAACGTATTTAAAGAAAACGCTGCTAGGGAGACAACCCGGAAGTTTTAGAGAGTCATTTATTTCTGTTGAGTGCTTTTATAAAGTTTAAAAACAAAAAGTTATAGAGGGGAACTTAGAATTTTTTCAAAAAGAGAAGCGATTGAAAGGTGATGCATTGCGGAAATGAGGGTCAACCTTGAACACTTGTGTTCATGCTCATGGAAACTATGTATAATTTTTCATGAAGACTCTCACAAAAATAATTATTCCCTTGTACAATTCCAGTGTATTATAGAAATAATGTGCCAAGGTTTGCCTTTAGGATGATTGGATTGCTTGTTGGTTTGTGCGGTGCAAAACAAAAACTTTGGCTGTAGTGCTCGATTTTACATTTTTCATTGGAATGTCAAATGGTTCTGAAACATTTTGTACTGTGTTGCTATACAAATTTTTTATTTTGTACTAATTGTTTAGAATTTTTAGAGTTACAGAAGTATGGTGGATGTTCAAATCTTTACAGACTGTCCTTTCTTCACAGATTGTTGTTATAGCTTCATTATTTCCGTATGTTTGAATTCTTGTTGCAGCCTCCTTGATTTGGGGCCATAGAGTTGTGATAGCATATATTGGGTAATGTTTTTTTATAATTATACAATAATGTTACAGCAGTACATGATGGGACTTCATTGCCATATTCACTAACCCCGCCACTAAAAGTTCGGTTAAGTTTTGTGTGGATGAAGTGTTCAAAGATCAAGGAGGTCTCGATGTGAGGAGAAGGAGAAGAGGCAAGAGCTCAAGCTTGGGGATGCCCAAGGCACCCCAAGTAAATATTCAAGGAGACTCAAGCGTCTAAGCTTGGGGATGCCTGGAAGGCATCCCATCTTTCTTCAATCAGTATCGGTATAATTTTGGATTCGTTTCGTTCATGTGATATGTGTAAATCTTGGAATATCTTTTTTGTTTATTTTTCACTTTTCTTTTATGCACCATGCTGGTATGAGATAGTCCATGGTTGATTTATAGAATGCTCATTGCACATCACTTACATCTTTTGAGTATGGCTTTATAGAATGCTTCATGTGCTTCACTTATATCATTTGAAGTTTGGATTGCCTGTTTCTTTTCACATAGAAAACCGATGTTCGTAGAATGCTCTTTTGCTTCACTTATATTTGTTAGAGCATGGTCTTTTGTAGAAAGAATTAAACTCACATGCTTCACTTATATCTATTTAGAGAGTGAACAGGAATTGGTCAATTGCATGGTTAGCCATGAAATCCTACATAAAACTTATGGATCACTGAATATGATATGTTTGATTCCTTGCAATAGTGTTGCGATATAGAGATGGAATATGTGGGACGTACTAGTAAATTGTTGTGGTTAGTAAGAATATTGGTGTTAAGGTTTGTAATTCCCGAAGCATGCATGTATAGTCTCTCGTTATTCTATGAAGTTGGAGCATGATTTATTATTGATTGTCTTCCTTATGAGTGCCGGTCGGGGATGAGCGATGGTTTTTTCCTACCAATCTACCCCCTAGGGGCATGCGTAGTAGTACTTTGCTTCGAGGGCTAATAAACTTTTGCAATAAGTATATGAGTTCTTTATGACTAATGTGAGTCCATGGATTATACAAACTCTTACCTTTCCGCAATTTTCTAGCCTCTACGGTACCGTGCATTGCCCTTTCTCACATCGAGAGTCGGTCCAAACTTCGTCGATGCATCCAAACCCCGTGATATGATACGCTCTATCACACATAAGCCTTATTATATATTCCTCAAAACAGCCACCATACCTACCTATTATGGACATTCCGAGATATATTGCCAGGCAACTTCCACCGCTTCTGTTTGATGACTTGAGCATTCATTGTCATATTGCTTTGCATGATCATATAGCTGACATAGTAGGTGTGGCTCAGCCATCGTTCATAATTTTTCATACATGTTAGGCTAGCTCATTGCACATCCTGGTACATTGCCAGAGGCATTCATATAGAGTCATACTTTGTCATAGGTATCAAGTTGTAATTTTTATTTCTTTTGAGTTATAAGTAAATAGAAGTGTGATGATCATCATTATTCATTTTTAGAGCAGTGCCCCAGTGAGGAAAGGATGATGGAGACTATGATTCCCCCACAAGTCGGGATGAGACTCCGGGCAATAAGAGAGAGAAAAAAAGAAAAAGAGAAAAAAATAAAAAGAAAAAATGAAAAGAAAAAAATAAACGAAGAGAGCAGGGGCATTGTTAGTATCCTTTACCACACTTGTGCTTCAAAGTAGAACCATGTTTTTCATATGGAGAGTCTCCTATGTTCTCACTTTCATATACTAGTGGGAATTTTTCATTATAGGATTAGATGCACACCCACTTAGTTTTCATATTGAGCATTCATACACTTATAGCTCTTAGTGCATTCGTTGCATGGCAATCCCTACTCCTTGCATTGGTATCAATTGATGGGCATCTCCATAGCCCGTTGGTTAGCCGCGTCGACTTGAGACTTTCTTACTTTTTTTGTCTTCTCTATATTTACCCCTATCATCATACTCTATTCCACCCGTAGTGCTATATCCATGGCTTGCGCTCATGTATTGTGTGAGGGTTGAAAAGGCTGAAGCGCGTTAAAAAGTATGAACCAATTGCTCGGTTTGTCATCGGGATTGTGCATGATAAATACTTTGTGTCAAGAAGATAGAGCATGACAAGACTATATGATTTTTTAGGGACAGCTTTCTTTAGCATTGATATTTTGAAAGACATGATTGTTTGTTGGGATGCCTGAGTATTGATGTCTTTATGTCAAATTATAGACTATTTCTTTGAATCACTTATGTCTTAATATTCATGCCATGACTAGACATATGATCAAGTTTATGTTAGGTAGCATTCCATATCAAAAATTGTCTTTTTATCATTTACCTACTCGAGGACGAGCAAGAATTAAGCTTGGGGATGCTGATACGTCTCCCACGTATCTATAATATTTGATTGTTTCATGCCAATTTTATTCAACTTTTACATACTTTTGGCAACTTTTTATATGATTTATTTGGACTAACTTACTTATCCAGTGCCCAGTGCCAGTTCCTGTCTGATGCATGTTTTTGTTTCGCAGAAAATCCATATCAAACGAAGTCCAAACGCGATAAAAATTTACTGAGAATTATGTTGCAATATATGTGATTTTTAGGAGGTGGAATCAATGCAAACAGGGGCCCAAAGTGCCCACAACCCACCAGGGCACGCCACCAGGGCCCAGGCGCCCCTGGTGTATCGTGCCCTCCTCGAATGTCGGTTGGAGCCCTTCTTCTGACACAAGAAAGATAATTTATGGGAAAAAACCGTGTAAAAATTTCAGCTCAATCGGAGTTATGGATCTCTGGAGATTTAAGAAACCATGAAGGGCCAAATGTGGGGAACGCGAAACAGAAGAGAACAGAGAGGGAGATCCAATCTCGGAGGGGCTCCCGCCGCTCCACCACCATGGAGACCATGGACCAGAGGGGGAACCCTCCTCCCATATAGGTGGGAGGCCAAGGAAGAAGATGAAGGAGGGGGGCTCCCTTCCCCTCTCCCCCTCTCTCCCAGTGGCGCCGGAGTGCTGTCGGGGCTAGGATCGTGACGGTGATCTACATCAACAATCTTGCTACCGTCAACACCAACTTTCTCCCCCTATATGCAGCGGTGTCACACCCCTTCTCCTCGCTGTAATCTCTAATTAAACATGGTGCTCAACTCCATATATTATTTCCAATGATCTCTGGTTATCCTATGATGTTTGAGTATATCCGTTTTGTCCTATGAGTTAATCATGATCTTGGTTGGTATGATTGTATATTTTATTTATGGTGTTGTCCTACGGTGCGCTTCCTCTCATGCAAACGTGAGGGCCCCCCGCTATAGGGTGTTGCAATATGTTCATGGTTTGCTTATTGTCAGTGTTGCGGGGGATGACAGCAGCCTAAATGCGGATAAGTGGGTTATGGAGTATGGGAGTAAAGAGGACTTGATAATTAATGCCATGGTTGGGTTTCACGACCTTAATGATCTTTAGTAGTTGCGGATGCTTGCTAGAGTTCCAATCATAAGTGCATATAATATAAGTAGAGAAAGTATGTTAGCTCACGCCTCTCCCTCATATAAAATTGCAAGAATGATTACCGGTACTTGTTATCGATTGCATAGGGACAAATGGCTTTCTTGTTGGCAAAAGCTATCCACTTTTATTACCTTGCAATTTATTCATAGTTTTATTCTCGCAAAGTACTCATAGTTTTATTCTTGCAAAATAGTTTCATACTTGTTCTAGGTAAAGCAAACATCAAGTGTGCGTAGAGTTGTATCGGTGGTAGATAGAACTTGAGGGAATATTTGTTTTGCCTTTAGGTCCTTGTTGGGTTCGACACTCTTATTTATCGAAGAAGGCTACAAACGATCCCCTATACTTGTGGGTTATCAATTACTCCCTCCTTATCGTGGTGGCCGCCGGGATGATGAAGATGGCCACTGGAGATGATTCCCCCCTCCGGCAGGGTGCCTGAACGTGGTCTTGATTGGTTTTTGGTGGCTACAGAGCCTTACGGTGATAGAACTTCTGATCTAGGGTAACCCTAAGGGTTTCTGGAATTTTTGGGAATTTATAGTGTAAAGAGGGGGTGCAGGAGGCCACCGAGGTGGGCAACCCACCTAGGCGCGCCTGGGCCCCCAGGTGTGCCCTGGTGGGTTGTGACCCCCCTCGAGGCACTCCCCAAGTGCTGCTCTGGCCCATTGGTGGTCTTCTGGTCCATAAAAAATGCACAAAAAGTTTCACGGTGTTTGGATTCCGTTTGATATTGATTTCCTACGATGTAAAAAACAAGCAACAAACTGCAACTGGCACTGGGCACTGGGTCAATAGGTTAGTCCCAAAAAATGATATAAAGTTGTTATAAGATGATTGTAAAACATCCAAGAATGATAATAAAACAACATGAATACTTCATAAATTATAGATACATCGGAGACGTATCAGCAAGCTCTAGTGATCCATCTATGAACTGGTGCAAGCATCTCGGAGTTGGAATATATGCTTTGAGAGGTGATCATAGCATATGATTTTATACAGACTTTCGGAGAAGCCTGTATCTACAAGAAAGTGAGTGGGAGCTTTGTAGCATTTCTAATATTATATGTGGATGGCATATTGTTGATTGGAAATGATGTAGAATTTCTAGATATCATAAAAGGATACTTGAATAAAAGTTTTTCAATGAAAGACCTCGGTGAAGCTTCTTATATATTGGGCATCAAGATCTATAGAGATAGATCAAGATGCTTAATAGGACTTTCACAAAGCACATACCTTGATAAAGTTTTGAAGAAGTTCAAAATGGACCAGTCAAAGAAAGGGTTCTTGCCTGTGTTGCAAGGTGTAAAGTTGAGTCAGACTCAATGCCCGACCACTGCAGAAGATAGAGAGAAAATGAAAGTCATTCACTATGCCTCAGCCATAGGTTCTATCATGTATCCTATGTTGTGTACCAGAACTGATGTGTGCCTTGCCATATGTTTAGCAGGAAGGTACCAAAGTAATCCAGGAGTGGATCACTGGACAGCGGTCAAGAACATCTTGAAGTACCTAAAAAGGACCAAGGATATGTTTCTCGTTTATGGAGGTGAGAAAGAGCTCGTCGTAAATGGTTACATAGATGCTAGCTTTGACACTGATCCCAATGACTCTAAGTCACAAACCGGATACATATTTATATTGAGTGCTGAAGCTGTCAGTTGGTGCAATTCCAAGCAGAGCGTCATGGCGGGATCTACATGTGAAGCGGAGTACATAGCTGCTTCGAAAGCAGCAAATGAAGGAGTCTAGATGAAGGAGTTCATATCCGATCTAGGTGTAATACCTAGTGCATCGTGTCCAATGAAAATCTTTTGTGACAATATTGGAGCAATTTCCTTGGCGAAGGAATCCAAATTTCACAAAAGAACCAAACACATCAAGAGATGCTTCACCTCCATCAGTGATCAAGTCAAGGAGGGAGACATAGAGATTCACAAAATACATATGGATTTGAATGTGGCAGACCTGTTGACTAAGACTCTTCCACAAGAAAAACATGATCAGCACCAAGACTCCATGGGTGTTAGAATCATTACGATGTAATCTAGATTATTGACTCTAATGCAAGTGGGAGGCTGAAGGAAATATGCCCTAGAGGCAATAATAAAGTTGTTATTTTATATTTCCTTATTTATGATAAATGTTTATTATTCATGCTAGAATTGTATTAACCAGAAACTTGATACATGTGTAGATACATAGACAAAACACCGTGTCCCTAGTAAGCCTCTACTAGACTAGCTCATTAATCAAAGATGGTTAAGTTTCCTAACCATAGATATGTGTTGTCATTTGATGAACAGGATCACATCATTAGGAGAATGATGTGATGGATATGACCCATCCGTTATCTTAGCATATTGATCGTTCGGTTTTATTGCTATTGCTTTCTACATGTCATATACATATTCCTTTGACTATGAGATTATGCAACTCTCGAATATCGGTGGAATACCTTGTGCGCTATCAAACGTCACAACGTAACTAGGTGATTATAAATATGCTCTACAGGTATCTCCAAAGGTGTTTGTTGGGTTGGCATAGATCGAGATTAGGATTTGTCACTTCGAGTATCGGAGAGGTATCTCTGGGCCCTCTCGACAATACACATCATAAGAAGCCTTATAAGCAAAGTGACTAATGAGTTAGATGCGAGATGATGTATTACGGAACGAGTAAAGATACTTGCCGGTAACGAGATTGAACTAGGTATGAAGATACCGACAATCAAATCTCGGGCAAGTAACATATCGATGACAAAGGGAATAACATATGTTGTCATTACGGTTCGACCAATAAAGATCTTCGTAGAATATGTAGGAGCCAATATGAGCATCTAGGTTCCGCTATTGGTTATTGACCGGAGAGGTGTCTCGGTCATGTCTACATAGTTCTTGAACCCGTAGGGTCCGCACGCTTAACGTTCGATGACGATTTAATATTAAATGAGTTATGTGATTTGGTGACTGAATGTTGTTCGACGTCCCGGATGATATCACGGACATGACGAGGAGTCTTGAAATGGTCAAGTGGTAAAGATTGATATATAGGATGATAGTATTCGGACACCGGAAGTGTTCCGGATAGTATCGGGTATTTATCGGAGTACCGGGGGGTTACTGGAACCCCCGGGGGAATAATCGGCCTTATGGGCAATAAGAGGGGAGCACACCAGCCCACAAGGGGTGGCGCGCCACCTTTAGGCAAGAGGCCGAATTGGAGAAGGAAGAGGGGATTCGACCCCCCTTTCCTTCCCCCCTTCCCTCTTCCCTTTTCCTCTCCGGTGAAATAAGGAAGGGGGCGAATTGGGATAGGACCCCAAGTAGGATTCCTCCTACTTGGGGCGCCCCATGGCTGCTCCCCTCCCCCTCCCACCTATATATACGTGGGGAGGGGGCACCTAGAAAACACCAACAATTGTTAGCCGTGTGCGGCGCCCCCCTCCACAGTTTATGCCTCCGGTCATATCTTCATAGTGCTTAGGCGAAGCCCTGCACGGATCACTTTACCATCACCGTCACCACGCGATCGCGCTGATGGAACTCATCTTCTTCCTTGACACCTTTGCTGGATCAACAGGACGAGGGATGTTATCGAGCTGAACGTGTGCAGAACTCGGAGGTGCCGTACGTTCAGTGCTTGATCAGTCGTATCTAGAAGAAGTTCGACTACATCAACTGTGTTGTCAAATGCTTCTGCTTTCGGTCTACGAGGGTATGTGGACACACCCTCCCCGTCTCGTTGCTATGCATCTCCTAGATAGATCTTGCGTGAGTGTAGGAAATTTCTGAAATTGCATGCTACGTTCCCCAACACTACTCGTTAAGAAAGAATGTAAGTGCATCTAGTGCCCCTTAGTGATTTTGGTGTATTGAAGACTTATAGGTTAAGGGACTGATGCGTTTGTGAGTGTACACAGGACTATAAGTCTATGAGGAGTTTGATATTTACAGAGAAAGTCGACCCCTAAAAATGAAGTTCTTCAACTGAAGACTTTGGATTTCTGAAGACTTTGAAAGTGAAGAAATTGGTGTGACCTTGAAGACTTGGCAATCGTTCGAGAAACATGAAGCGTGAAGACTTTTGTTTTCAAAGTTTCATTTTCTCTTTCTTGAGTCATAGGAAACATCGTACTGTTAAAGGGGGTCGAGGAAATACTAAGGAAAAAATTCCATGTGATGCTCAACTCAAAATCCTACACCTACCAATCCCTTCGAGTGAAGCCATTGGAAATCTCATAAAGTTCAGTCATATTCTTCAGTGACAGAGACGAAGTTCTTCTGGTCTCTGAGGAATTTGTTCTGACTGAGGAGTTAGGAATTCGCCAGTGCGGATTGCCTACACAGTGAGGAACATGATAGCCCTGAGGAATTTGAGAGTCAAAATTCCGACCGTTGTTGTGCTATGCGCCAGCTGTCCCAAAATATCTACCCACCTAACGGTCATATCATTGAAGGGCATTTATGTCTTATCATGTCGGGCTGCTCCCTAGGCTATAAATAGCCGCCCCCTACAACCACTAGTTGGTTGGCTGCTCCCAGAGAAACTTACACTTGTCATTTGAGAGCACACCATCCTCCGAGGACTTTGAGCGAAAATCATCAAGTGAGGAAAACCTAAACCCAACACACCTACAACCCAAAGCGATTGAGCATCACTGAAGAGATTGATCCTGCGTGGATCCGACGCTTGTTACCTTTGAAGACTGTGCTTCTTCCAGACGGTTAGGCGTCATGGTCTAGAGCATCCAAGAGGAATTGTGGATCGCCGAGTGACCTAGTCTGTGAAGGTTTGGAAGTCACCTGAAGACTTACCACGAGTGATTGGACGAGGTCTGTGTGACCTTAGTTCAAGGAGAATGCGGTGAGGACTATGTGTCCTGGACTATGTGTTTAGGACTGGGTGTCCGGGACTGTGTATCCTCGATTTTAAATAGTCAGCCACTCCAACCAGATGTACAACTGAGACAACAGTTGGAACTGGTCTAGCAAAGCATTGTCTTCACCAAACTTACTGGTTCTATTTCCTCAACTCTTTCATTTCCTCATTTTAGTTTTTGTGTGCTTGTTCATATCTGTTTGAAGACTTTGACTAAAGACTTTCTGAATTTCCTCAGTTCAATTTCTTCAGTCTGTCAGTCTTCATCCTGTGTTATCCTGTGCTTACGCTTTCTATACTCTGTGCTTGTCTTCATTTCATCATGATGATTATGCTTGTGTTCTGCTATGTTTACTTTTGAGTACTTATTCCGCTGCAAGTAGTTCTTCAGTTAGGAATTTCCTCACCAGCAAATTCCTCAGTGAAGAATTCATAAAAATCCCCTATTCAACCCCCTCTAGTCAGTATAACGCACTTTCAAAGAAACTCCATGACCTCACGGTTAACCCAACAAACATACATAACATGCAACAACCATGAACCCTGGCACTTCTATGTCGCAAAGAAACCCTCAACAAAACCAATGTTGAGTACATCAGACGCCAAGAAAAACACGGAGACGAGCCTGATACGTCTCCAACGTATCTATAATTTTTTATTATTTCATGCTATTATATTACCCGTTTTGGATGTTTATGGGCTTTACTCTGCACTTTTATATCATTTTTAGGACTAACCTACTAACCGGAGGCCGAGCCCCAATTGATGTTTTTTTCCTATTTACGTGTTTCGAAGAAAAGGAATATCAAACGGGGTCCAAACAGAATGAAACCTTCGGGTGCGATCTTTTTGGAACAAACGTAATCCAGGAGACTTGGAGTGGAGAAGCAGCTGAGGCGGCCACGGGGCAGGAGGGCGTGCCCTAGGGGGGTAGGCGCGCCCCCACCCTCATGGGCCCCTTGTGGCTCCCCTGACCTACCTCCTTTGCCTATATATATCCACGTACCCCGAAAACATCCAGTAGCACCAAGAAAAACTATTTCCACCGCTGCAACCTTCTGTATCGCGAGATCCCATCTTGGAGCCTTCGCTGGCCCTCCGTTGGAGGGGGAATCGACCACGGAGGGCCTCTACATCATCTCCAATGCCTCTCCGATGAGTTGTGAGTAGTTTACCACAGACCTTCGGGTCCATGGTTATTAGCTAGATGGCTTCTTCTCTCTCTTTGAATCTCAATACAAAGTTCTCCTTGATCTTCTTGGAGATCTATTCGATGTAACTCTTTTTGCGGTATGTTTGTCAAGATCGATGAATTGTGGGTTTATGATCTAGTTTATCTATGAGAAATAATTGAATCTTCTCCGAATTCTTTTATGTGTGATTGGTTATATTTGCAAGTCTCTTCGAATTATTAGTTTGGTTTGGCCTACTAGATTGATCTTTCTTGCAATAGGAGAAGTGCTTAGCTTTGGGTTCAATCTTGTGGTGTCCTTTCCCAGTGACAGCAGGGGTAGCAAGGCACGTATTGTATTGTTGCCATCGAGGATAAAAAGATGGGGTTTATATCATATTGCTTGAGTTTATCCCTCTACATCATGTCATCTTGCTTAATGCGTTACTCTGTTCTTATGAACTTAATACTCTAGATGCGGGCAGGAGTCGGTCGATGTCTGGAATAATAGTAGTAGATGCAGAATCGTTTCGATCTACTTGTTGTGGACGTGATGCCTATATACATGATCATGCCTAGATAATCTCATAACTATGCACTTTTCTATCAATTGCTCAACAGTAATTTGTTCACCCACCAAAATACATATGCTATCTTGAGAGAAGCCACTAGTGAAATCTATGGCCCCCGGGTCTATCTTTTATCATATAAGTTTCCCATCTACTTTTATTTTGCAATCTTTACTTTCCAATATATATCTTAAAAATACCAAAAATATTTACCTTATCTTATTATCTCTATCAGATCTCACTTTCGCAAGTTACCGTGAAGGGATTGACAACTGTAAGTGCATCTAGTGCCCCTTAGTGATTTTGGTGTATTGAAGACTTATAGGTTAAGGGACTGATGCGTTTGTGAGTGTACACAGGTCTATAAGTCTATGAGGAGTTTGATATTTATAGAGAAAGTCGACCCCTAAAAATGAAGTTCTTCAACTGAAGACTTTGGGTTTCTAAAGACTTTCTGAAGACTTCGAAAGTGAAGAAATTGGTGTGACCTTGAAGACTTGGCAATCATTCCAGGAACATGCAGCGTTAGACTTTTGTTTTCGAAGTTTCATTTTCTCTTTCTTGAGTCCTAGGAAACACCGTACTGTTAAAGGGGGTCGAGGAAATACTAAGGAAAAATTTCCATGTGATGCTCAACTCAAAATCCTACACCTACCAATCCCTTCGAGTGAAGCCATTGGAAATCTCATACAGTTCAGTCATATTCTTCAGTGACAGAGACGAAGTTCTTTTGGTCTCTGAGGAATTTGTTCTGACTGAGGAGTTAGGAATTCGCAAGTGCGGATTGCCTACACAGTGAGGAACAAGATATCCCTGAGGAATTTGAGAATTAAAATTCCGACCGTTGTTGTGCTATGCGCCAGCTGTCCCAAAATATCTACCCACCTAACGGTCATATCATTGAAGGGCATTTATGTCTTATCATGTCGGGCTGCTCCCTAGGATATAAATAGCCGCCCCCTACAACCACTAGCTGGTTGGCTGCTCCGAGAGAAACTGACACTTGTCATTTGAGAGCATCCCATCCTCTGAGGACTTTGAGCGAAAATCATCAAGTGAGGAAAACCCAAACCCAACACACCTACAACCCAAAGTGATTGAGAATCACTGAATAGATTGATCCTGCATGGATCCGACGCTTGTTACCTTTGAAGACTGTGCTTCTTCCAAACGGTTAGGCATCATGGTCTAGAGCATCCAAGAGGAATTCTGGATCACCGAGTGACCTAGTCTGTGAAGGTTTGGAAGTCACCTGAAGACTTACCACGAGTGATTGGACGAGGTCTATGTGACCTTAGTTCAAGGAGAATACGGTGAGGACTAGGTGTCCTAGACTGTGTGTTCAGGACTGGGTGTCCGGGACTGTGTGTCCTCGAGTTTAAATACTCAGCCCCTCCAACCAGACGTACACTACTAGGGAAAACCCTAGCAGTAGCGCGGGTTTTGTGTCCACTAGTAGCGCGGGTGGCCGCGCTACTAATAAGGCGCTACATCTATTGCTTAGCAGTAACACGTGCACGCACGCGCTACTGCTAGGACAAATAGCTGCAGCGTTCTACTTGTGGCGTGTTTTCTGTTCATCGCTACTAGTATGTTTTTTTATTTTTTTATTTTTAGTGTATTTATGCGCCATCGTACAAATATTGGTACAATACCAGTTATGAGGTTTATATCATTATGTCCATAACAGTGTATCAAATGATGGTGGATTAGGTTCAAGTGAAGGCAATATGTGGTGCATGTCAAAAGTATACTACTAATCCAAACTTGATCTAGTTTGGACTAGTAGTACTTTCGATGTGCACCACATGTTGCCTCCACTTCAATCAAATCCGCCAGCACAAGCTATTTAATCATCATCATAGTCATTACCACCAACAATATTTATTTAATCACCACTAACACTAGCTAATAATAATCATCATAGTCATTACCACAACACTAGCTATTTTATCATCATAGTAATAGAGTAGCACATCATCATCCTCAAACTCATTTCTAGCTAGCTAATCACTCCTGCTGCTCTCTCTTAGGTAAAATAACATAAAACATGTATAGCTCTCCTCCTTGATCAAACTGGAGCATGCAGATGAACCTGTCTCCTAATCGTGGGTAGCACATCTGTTTGTTGCCCCCTAGTACTTCTCTGCGCTCCCCCATCACATATTTGGTCCAGTCTTGCACTATTAAGCATTCGTCGCTAATCTTGAATGCACTAAAGTAATCTGTAGGATATCTTGGCCGTAAGCTGATAATACTCATGGTACCTTTAGTCTCGATCCCATAAGGCACAACATTCATCGGGAGTCCCTGTTGAAGAACATCGTACGGTAACATACTTAGCAATGAAGTTTAGCTTCAAAAATAATGTATGGAAAAGATGCACTGATGACACATAGTAAAAATATTACCATCCTTCCTAAATAGATGTGACCGTAGTTCATTACGAACACTATTGGTCGCACATTTTCAGTACTAATATTTCTAAATGCAGATAGAAAATTTGTCTTGACAGTATCAAGATCCTCAAGCCATGAAACATAATGACTGAGCTCCTTGCAGTTGAGTTCAGCCCCAGGACAGTATACGGTCCTGTCTACCAAGCGCTGGACATGTTTGCTTGCACCGAAATAAGCTGACAATACAAATTAGTTGTCAACTATTGTTTAATAAACAATATCAAAGACATAAATATGGTTGAGAAACTTACATAATGGTATAACTGGAGGCATCTGCACATCGACCCAGATGTCGGTATTACCTTCAATATCATCTTTCGGACGAATATAAAAGGTGATAACCATATCAGGCTCAAATGCATAAGTCTTGCATAGTGCTCGCCATGTTTTGCATCCAAAATAGGTGTAGTCGTCTGAATTGTATAATTTTGCATGGAAAATATAACCATGCTCGGTCTTCAAGTAAACTTTCTTTTCCTCCATACTATGACTGAAACCTATCTTATCCAATGCAAAAACTCTTGCATGGCAGGGGATACACTAGTAGAATAGTAAAAAAATATAAGTTGAAGAAAATGAAGCAGATGTCATGCTTAATTACGAAAAAAGACTTGTCATTGTGACTTACTGTATCCACTTCGAAGTTCTCGTCCATCTTGATGCTGAAGCGCCTATCATCATCTAGGAAGATTCTGTCACACAGGCCGCGCTCGTCTTCGCAGTATTTGCAAATACCGAAATCCTTTTCATCGTCAGACATTTCCTATGTTCATAGTCAAAACATTAATTGAAAATCGATCAAAGACAACTACCAAGATACTCAACACACAAATCCGGGGCACTCGATATTTCCTACATATTCTGGCACAAGTCATGCCAAAATTCACGGAAAAATCCGGCATGACCTTTGCTAAAATAGGACATATCGAGCGCCTGAAATTTGCCGGAACGGAAATGAATCAACACTCCGGCAAAACATAGGCCACTCGGAGGTGTAACCTGCAAACATGACCGGCCACTTGGATATTGAGCAACACAAGATATACATTTCAAAATATCTTATAGGGCTCAAATTAGCATGCATTCAATAAGCAAAAGTAAATCATCTCATGCGTCCGTACATTGTCGAATATTATCACTAATACATCACGAATAGTGTCATACATATAACATCACTAATACAACTAAAACTCTAGCACACGACGGGTATCGGCGCGGGCGGTGGACACCCACAGAGAAGGAACCATCACGAGATCATAGCTCCAGTGAGATCCCCGGAGAACCTGCCAGGTATTGGAGAACGGCCTGTGCTCCAACGCAAACAAGTAGTGACGGACGTGCGCGTCCTCCTCACTGACACGGTGACGCACCACCTCCGCGGAGTCCTCGAGCCTCTGGATCATCACTGGCCCACACGACCGCCACCATAGAAGGTTCGGGTCAACGACAGGCTGGCTCCTCACCAACCTGCGCCCCCGGTAGGTAGCGCCTCCCAGTACCACCCCGGCGGAGCCCAGTCCCGGACATGGCCGATCTGGTCAAGCAGGTGTCGTCCTCCGCCGACTCGACAACAAGGATGTGGGATAGGCATCGTCCACGTCGAGGCGGGAAAAATTGCTTTAACTAAAAAATAGAAACAAGTTCTTAATAAACTAGTTCTATTAATTCAACTAGTTCTTACTAAAAATAAGTACCTAGGAACTACTGCCCTAATTACCATCTAAGTAATTAACTAACTAGCACTAAAAATAGCCTAGGTTTCATACTAACTAGCACTAAATTGCTAGGGTTCATACTAAGCAGAGAAGAGGGATTGGAAGGGGAGAGTGCTTACAGAGGGCGGGGAGAGAGATGGGGTCGGGGGAGACGGAGGCACCGAGGCGCGGCGAGGCGGGGTCGGGGGAGACGGCGGCCAGGCGGGTCGAGGGAGACGACGGCGAGGCGGGGTCGAGGGAGACGGCGGCGAGGCGGGGTCGGGGGAGACGGCGGCGAGGCGGGGTCGGGGGAGACGACGGCAAGGCGGGGTCGGGGGAGACGGCGGCGAGGCGGAGGCGACGAGGAATAGTAGGAGAATTGGGGGAGGAAGCAGAGGAGAGGGAATCAGGCCGTGCGGGGGGTTAGGTGAAAATAGCTTTAACTGTAGCGTGGGGAGGAAAAACGCGCTACTTCTAAAATCCATAGTAGTAGCACTATTCATAGAAGGGCGCTACTACTATACCTAACACGTCGGGAACGGTGTGGCAATTATGGTAGTAGCGCTTTCTCTACCTGCCGCGCTACTGCTAAGCGGCTAACAGTAGTGTGGTTCTGCCAGACGCGCTACTGCTAAGTAGCAGTAGAGCCTCATTTTAACAAGCACTACTGGTAACATTCTATGTATAAGGTTTTCCCTAGTTGGAACTGGTCTACCAAATCATTGTCTTCACCAAGCTTACTGGTTCCATTTCCTCAACTCTTTCATTTCCTCATTTCAGTTGTTGTGTGCTTGTTCATATCTGTTTGAAGACTTTGACTGAAGAATTTCTCAATTTCTTCAGTTCAATTTCTTCAGTCTGTCCATCTTCATCCTGTGTTATCCTGTGCTTATGCTTTCCGTACTCTGTGCTTGTCTTCATTTCATCATGATGACTATGCTTGTGTTCTGCTATGTTTACTTTTGAGTACTTATTCCACTGCAAGTAGTTCTTCAGTTAGGAATTTCCTCACCAGCAAATTCCTTAGTGAAGAATTCATAAAAATCGCCTATTCACCCCCCCTATAGTCGATATAACGCACTTTCAATTGGTATCAGAGCAAGGTACTCCCTTGTTCTGTGTGATTTTGGTATAACCGCCTAGAGTTTTAGTTATGTCGACCACAGGTATGAAGAAAGTGACATGCCCCATCCTTGACGGTCATGATTATCCCAAGTGGGAGGCCATGATGAGGAAGCGCCTCATGGCAATGAAGTTGTTCGACCGTCACCGAGATTGGTCTTACTAATCTGTGCAAGATGGCGGAAGGTGATGACATTCACAAGTACACTCTTCTCAACCTTACGGCGAAGGATGTTATCTGCTCCTGTCTTTCTCAAAATCAGTTCAGGAACGTCATGCATCTCAACCATGCAAAGCTTATCTGAGACCGACTCTCTGACGTCTATGAAGGTCATCGAACCCGTCATGATCCTTGGTTTGAGGATTTCAAGGAATCTCTCAATGCGATGACATTCGAACCAGAATCATCATCTTCTACACCATGCCTTATGGCAAAAAGTGCTAAGGTAACTGAATGCTACCTATCTGAGTCCAGTGATGATGAATATGGAGATGAATTTGGACCCAGCTATGTCAAACTTGCTTACCTTGCCACTAAACAACAAAGAGCTTTGGAAAAAGTTCAATACATGCTAAATAAGAGCAATGATATGATGGGTGAAGAAATGGATGAGTCAAAAGCTTTGGCTGAGAGTCTTCAGAGACTTTAGTCCAAGTCTGACACCCTTCAAGGTCATCATAACACTCTCTTATCTGATCACGAGAAGCTTTCTTACGAATTTCATCAAAGAAAGCAAGATCCTGAGAAGCTAAGGGTGAGTTATGAAGATCTTCAGAAGGAGCGCGATTCATTACTTGCTCAACAAATCAGCGCTACTCAGGAAGAATTTGTTCCTCCATGTCTGAAGTGCATTGAACGTGAATCTGCTAATTCTTCACCAGAATGTTCAAATGCTTCTAATGCTACAAATTCTTCACCTGTCTCTGCTATCACTAATTCCTCATCTGAGGACATTGCTAGTATCACTGATGATGCAGGGCTGAAGGAATTGTACATGACAGGTGTCAGATTTAGGGTTCCGGCAGACCCTCAAGGTTCGAACTCTGGGGTGCGCGCGGAGATCAAACCTACTGCCTACCCGTGTCTCGTTGCCTCGCAAGGATCTAAACTACACGAAGAACAACACAAAGGACGCAAGGTTTATACTGGTTCGGGCCACCATTGTGGTGTAACACCCTACTCCTGTGTGTGGTGTGTGGATTGCCTCTGGGGCTGATGAGGAATAGTACAAGGAAGAACAGCCTCGCGAGGGTCTGTTCTTGGCTGGTGCGATGAACTGCTAGGGGGAGTTCAATCGCTTCTCTCTCTCTATCCTTCTATCCTTGTTCTTTCGATCCCTCTACCCTGTCGGTGGCTAGTTCTATTTATAGGCGGAGGCCCTGGGCCTCTTCCCAAATATTGAGCGGGAAGGATGCCAACAATTGGCCATTTTTGAAGGGGGACATCTAGTACACTTATCCTGACTAAAGTTGGTCCTTGCCTGCCAAAGACCCTGACGATGATGCCGGCTTGGGCTCCACGATGACCTCCATTATGCCGTCCTGCTGGTCTTGGTCTTGTTGCATCGAAATGGTTGCCTTTGCTTTATACTCTTGCCTGTGATTGCCCCCTTTGCACCAAGGAGGAAACAAGGACTCTGCGCTGGCCGGCGCCCGCCTAGCGCCCGCCTGGCCTTGGTCGTCATGGGCACCTAGTGAGGTACCCCGCCTTGATCTCTCCGCCTCCTCACGAGCCAGCCTGACGAGGATGTGTCCGAGGAAGCCTCCTGTCGTCCGCCCCGCGAGGCTTGGCCCCTCGCGAGGGTCTTGAGCATGTGTTGGTGAAGATGGGCCGTACCGGGCCACTCCTTGAGCCACGCCGCAGGACGCAGGCAGGCAAGTCTGGGTACCCCCGTTCCTAGAACGTCGACAGTAACCCCAGGGCCCAAGGCGCGCCCGGACTTGGCTTAGCAGGGAAGCGAAGGGGCAAGTACGAAGCGCCGTGGGTCCCATCAGCCTGCGGCCTGGGGAACCGCATGGTGGTTGATTGGACGTAGGCGTCCCGGCTCCCCCACGACACCTCGGCAACTGCGCGAATTGACAAGTCCCTGCATGCAAAACGGGTCATGATTACCTGTGATCATGGAGGCCGACGGTTGGCCTCCCTCGGCTATATGTATGGAACAGCGCGAGCCCTTCCAGTCCATCTCTTCCTGCTACTCTCCATCTTCCTCTTCGTCCTCGCTCCTCCCTACGCCAATGGCGCCGATCCGTCAGTTTTCTGCCGAAGAGAAGGGGAAGGCCCCCCGAGAGGATCATGCCCCGTTTCCTCCAAAGAAACGGCTCGCCTCCTGCCACGGCGAAGGGGGTGCTTGGCAGGAGGTGTCGAGGCCATGGTTCGAGCGGCCGCCGCCTGGATTCCCATTGCCCTTGTACGCCCGGATCGAGGGTCCTGAAGGCGCTGGCGCCGAGCGGCACCGCCAGAGGTGCCGTCGTCGCCGGCGGATCACGGCGGTGCGCGTCGTTCCTCCTGGAGTTCACGCTGAGGGCTCCTCTCGCGAGCTCGTGCTTCACGCTGCCATGCCTCCTCGGTCTTGGATCCGCCTCCCTCCTTCCTTCGCCTTCGAGATCCCGCCGAGGGGGCCTATCGAGCTTTGGCTGCAGTATGCTGGCTGCAGTACCCCTGTGACCGAAGCGGAGGTCGAGGTCGTCGCTCCGGGCAGGGTCTACCTGACCCGTGGCTGGGGCGAGATCGCCCGGGTCTGCAGGACAGGTGGCGCCCTCGTAATCCACCTCGAGTACAACGGCGCCTCCCTAGTGTTCTTCAAGGTCTTCGACATGGAGGGACACCGGCTGGAGTGCTGCCCTGAGAAGGGCGGCTGGGGCCTTGCCGCGGCGAGGACTAGGCTCGCCAATCGCTTCCCTGTGGCTCCTCAGGCAGCGAAGGTGTCGGAGGATCCAGCGACTCCACCGAGCTCTTCGCGACTCCAGAGATGAGCGACGACAGCTACGAGCCTCCGAGCTTGCGTCGCTCTCGGAGCAGGGCGGGCTTGTCAGGCCGCCGTCACCACTGATCTGTATGGGGTTGGCGCTGGTGCCTGACGGCCCACTGTTGATGATGGCGTCTTTTGTAGAGGCGCGTGCAGTTAGCGCTCTTTAGTATTTTCTCCTTTTGTTCCCTACGCGGAATCGAAGAACACACCCCGTGGGGGTTTGTAAGGTGCTTGCAGTTCCATTTGTTAATATGATCCTTATTGTGAAGTGGTGAGACATGCTCATCCCGTCTTAGGTTAGTTCCTCCTTTCAAACCTCACGAGGACTTGACGCTCTGTGCTGACAGGTCCCGGTCCCAAGGCAGGCTTCAACCGTCGTTGGTATGCCAGGTCGCGATGCCGTGGTCAAGTGTCGTGGGAAACGAGCACCTATGGGGCAGGGCCCCTTTTCGGTCCGGCAGGGAGCGGAGGGCGCACGAAGAGCAGATCGAGGTCGAGCACGCGAGGGATTTTACCCAGCTTTGGAGCTCTCCGGAGAGATAAAACTCCTACTGCTGCTTTGTGTTTGTATTTGTTCTTGCTTGAGAGTGTGGGTGTGTTGTAGTCTCGAATGAGTCGAACCCCCTCTACCTGCGCACGGGCCTCCTTTTTATTGTCTAAAGGGGTCACCGACAGGTGGCAACGCAGAGAGAGGGGTAAAAAAGTAAAAACGCGGGTTGGTACAACCGCTATCAACAGTGCCCCCTACCTAACTCTGACGGCAGGGGACAAGGGCATTTAATGCCCGTCCGGTCGCCCAAACAGCGTAGGAAGCGACCGTTAGGGGCGCCACCGATCGCCATGATGGCCTCCTAGTCATCTTCTCTTGCCACCTCGCACCGCTTGGCTGCACAGCCGCCCGACACGTGCGCCAGGAGCGATCTTGGGGCGACACGTCATTGGATGCGCTGGAGCGTGGATGCAGAGTGATGGCTTAGCCACGGCAAGCGCCTTGCCGTGGTCGCCGTCTTGTCGCACCCGCAAGCTTGTCGCTCGCCGGGTCTTGCCGGGACGCGCGGCGCGTCGCGGCAAGTCTCTTGACATGCCTTTGTTGGCCTTCCCGGCAAGCTCCTCTTGCCGGGGTCTTGTCCTTCCCGGCAAGCTCCTCTTGTCGGGGCCTTGTCTTCACATTTAAACACTTTGTTCTTGAATGGCAGTAAATGGGAATGATAAAGGATCTTGGCGGACGTCCGGCAAGCCTTGCCGCGGGACGCTGCAACTGCCCGTGCACAAGTTCGGGGTACTAAGGTACCCCTACTTTAGTACACCGACAGGAGCCCCCGGGCCTGGGCCATACACGGTGGCGAGCGCTGTTGGGCCAGGCCCAAAACGGGGCACGGGCACGCGCGGCCTAGGTCCAAACCAAATCCACTCCGTATCCACCGCGTCCTCCCGTAACGGCACGCGTCAATCGCGGCGTCGTGGGAGAGATCGTGGGTAATTTTTAACTCAGGAAATGTGTAACGTTCGCCTCCCCTGTTTATAAGCAGAGGAAACAGGGTCGTTCCCCCCACCTTCGCCACTTGCACTTCCTTCCTCCGAAAGCTCCGCCGAGTTGGAGATACGGCAGGGGGGCAGGCAGGCTAGCAGCCGCGGCACCGTGGGACACGCTCCACCGCGGCAAGTACCATTGCCGCGGGAGGGTCCCAGGCTGTGCCGACAACTGAGGCGGGGTCTTCCCGGGCCGCCACGCCTGATCCTGCCGCAGCCCCCGGAAAACGTCCAAGGGAGCCTACTCCTCCGCCTCGCCGCGCAGAAAGGGTACCGGACTTAGACCTCTCTGTGCTGAGCTCCGACGAGGAGGAAGAAGAGGAGGAAGAGTAAGGCTTTCTCCTTGCTGTATTTGTATTTCTTCGATCTTTGTTATTTCTTGTCTTGCATCTGATCTGCTTCTTCTCTGAATCTCGTTCCTTTTCAGGACTCTGGCCGAGAGAGCGGCGAAGAGGGCCAAGGTCCCCGTGGTTGTCATCGAGGACGATCCTGCCGTGATGGCAGAAGACACATCCGAGACCACCTTGACGGACCCTATTCCTTCTCCTCGCAACAGCCCCCAGCACAGCCCACAGCATAAGTGTTTGGTTCACTTCCTGTTGTGGAGCGCGCATGGGTGCTTTTTCTTTTGGTGACATCTTGATTGTTGATTTATTTGTTTAGGAGCAGAACAGGCCCATCAAGAGCAAGTAGAAACCGCCCCGGAGGTGCTGTCTGCTTCGACTACGCCGCCAAGGGGCGATTCCCCGATAAGGGAGCGCTCCCCGGCAAGGGAGGGGTCCCCGGCAAGGGGCGGAACCAGTGAGCCCCCAGTGGTGGAGCCCATGGTCACGGAGCCCAGCACAGGTAGCCCTCCTTGTCGGAAATTTTCCCTTGGTTTCTTCTTCTGATCTTCTATCTTCTTTTTTTGGATATTTGCTTGACTTTTCCTTCCTCTTCCTGTTCTCAGATCCCCCTCTCACAGACCCGATGGAGACCGAGGCCACCGGCGAGGAAGGTGCACGCGGCAACACTGGGGATGCCGCTGCTGACGAGGAAGAGGCCGGCGCTGACGAACCCGCCGACGAAGAAGCCGCCAAGGCTGCTGGCGCAGGAGCTGACGAGGGGTCTGGCGATTGTACTGACGACCCGGAGGGTGCAGGAGCGCGAGGCGCTGCACCGACCGCCGACCCCTCTGCCGCTGATGCAGTGCCGGGCTCCGAGGAGCCCCAGCCAGGCGCATACTTGAAGGCCGGCGAGGGCGTATACATCAAGCTTCCCTGGGCGTCGAGCTCCAGGGCGCCGGTCGAAGGAGAGGAGTTTGACGGGGAAGTACTCGCCTCTGCTGGGCTGACAGTGGTTGACATGCCAAGCAGCAGCAGCGGCGAGTCTGAAGAGGAGCAGTTGCTCCGGAAGTTGGTGTGACTCTACCGCGCCCGGCAAGCGAAGCTTGAGTCCCGGGAAGCGCTTGTCGCGCGGGCGGGAGTTGACATAGAGAAGCATGCGGAGGAGCTCAAGAGCCGCAACCCGGAGGCCCTCCGATCTATTGCGGAGGAAAGGGCGCAACTTGACGAGGCGAAGAGGGCGTTCATCCTGGAAAAGGCTGAAGCCGAGGAGCAGCAGAGGCTCGCCGCCGAGGAGATGTCCATGCGGGAAGGTGAACTGACGCAGAAAAAGGTTAACCTGGATAGCCACGAGGAGGAGCTCGATGCACGAGAACAGTCACTTGGCGGAGCGCTCAAGGAGGCAAAGGACGCTGCCGTGGCTGCCGAGGCCGCCAAGAAGGAGTTAGAGGAGAAAGTGGCGCAGCTGGAGGCGGATATGGGAAAGAAGAATGAAGAGCTTGCCGCACTCCAGCGCGAACGCGAGAAGGATGCACTTGCCCATGGCGATCTGCAAGTTCAACTCGCCGAGAAGGCCAAGGAACTGAACGCCGCCAAGGACTCAAGCGTTGATCTGGAGATGAAGCTGGCCACCTTGACGGAGACACTGGACGCCGCCAAGAGGCGAGAGGATGACTTGAAGAAAGAGCTCAAGGGCAACGAGGAGCTGTTGACGAGGGCTGCCGAGACTCAGAACACCTTCAGGGCTACGGTGGAGCTCTGGATAGAGGGCCTCGTCAACATTGCTGCATCCATCGACGAGGAGCTGGCGGAGCTGGACTTGGCGGGCTTTGGGTACTCCTCCGACGAGAACCTCCAGCCCAGCGCCAAGCTTACTCTTTTCTTCAAGGGGGTGGTGACGGCTCTTCAGCAGCTCCGGGAAAGGATCCCGAAGAAGCTGGCCGACGAGTCGCGCGCAATCTGCGCCAAGGTCTTGGAGAAGGTGTTGGTGAAGATACTCTTCCGTAATCCAGGCCTTGACCTCTCCCGCGTCCTCAAGATGCTGCCGGCGGGTGCTGATCTTGAAGAGCTCAAAGCCATTGTCGCACCCATCGTGGACAAGGTCAATGAAGTCAGGAGGGTTGATGGCGAGCGCGTGGATTAGGCCACCCTTCTTCTCCCTTCCTTCTTCTTGCCGCTGCTAGATATGTCATAGGAACAATCTCTTAGAGCGCGGCAAGTTATTTATTGTAATATAACTTTATTCTGGGTACTATCTGCTATGTTACTTCCTTTATTCGGTTCCATCCCTTGTATGTTTTTACCCTTATGCTTTTAGGGAACTTGCCGGTGCAAACACACTTGCCGCGAGCGCTGAGTGCGGAACATCAGCAGCCTGCTGGCGGTGTTGCCTCCGGCAAGAAACCTTGTTGGGGCTAGTCGCAGCACACTTTCATTGTTGAGCAGACTCGAAACAAAGTAAGGGCGCAACTTAGCCACGAGCCGGTTCCTCCGCGCACAGGTTTTCTATACAAGGCACGGTCGTTCAAGGAATATAACTTAAAAACTTAAAATTGACTGTGTTTAAACTTTGGTAACTTAGCTTTTCTGTCGTCTGCGTCCCGGCAAGGCTATGCTTCTTTGAACGACGCCTAGTCCACACCATTATCTTCTCCTCCCCCCCGGTGAACTTGTGGGCGGAGGAATCTTCTTTTTTTTGAGCAAAAGAAAGAAGAGAAAATAAAGATATGGAGCCTTAAGGCTCGTTATTGCTTACCGGGGGCAAGCTCTGCATAAAGTGTCAGTGTATACATGCTAAAAAGAAAAAGGCATGAAATTTGACAACATGTACTGAATATAAAATCTTTATTTATGCACGGGAGCTGCGCCCGGCTTTGTACAAAGGGTTACATGCAACAGCGGCAAAGCTTGTACAAAAGGTGGTTGCCGGAACGGGTCCCAGCAACCGCGCCTTATGGGTAAAACTTGCGAAGAGCTCTATGTTCCAGGAGTTGCTCACCGGAAAGCCATCTTCGGTGTCAAGGCGGACAGCGCCGGGCCTAGTGACTCGCTTTACCCGATAAGGGCCTTCCCACTTTGGCGTCAACTTGTTGGAATTCTTGGCGGATTGAACGCGCCGAAGAACAAGGTCGCCTTCCTCGAAGCTTCTGGCGTTAACTTTGCGGCTATGGTAGCGGCGCAAAGCTTGCTGGTAGCGAGCAGCTCGTACAGCAGCCTGAAGACGATCTTCCTCGAGGAGCAGCGCGTCATCTTGCCGCAGCTGCTCTTGCTCAAGCTCATCATAAGCGAGCACTCAAGGCAATCCGTATACGAGTTCCGTGGGGAGAACTGCCTCCGCTCCGTAGACAAGATCAAAAGGTGTCTGGCCAGTGGCTCGATTTGGCGTCGTCCTGATCGACCAAAGAACCACCGGCAGCTCCTCGATCCAATTTCTTCCGCACCTGTGCAGCCTGTCGAAAGTTCTGGTCTTGAGCCCGCGCAGCACTTCGGCGTTCACCCTCTCCGCTTGACCGTTGCTTCTCGGTGAGCAATAGAAGCGAAGCAGATCTTGGCGCCAAGATCTTGGACGTACTGCATGAAGGTGCGGCTCGTGAATTGTGTGCCGTTGTCGGTGATGATCCTGTTAGGGACTCCGAAACGGCAAACAATTGACCTGAAGAACTTGACTGCTGACTGTGCAGTCACCTTCCTCACTGCCTCCACCTCCGGCCACTTCGTGAACTTGTCGATTGCCACGTACAAGAACTCGAAGCCCCCGACAGCTCGGGGAAAGGGGCCAAGGATGTCGAGCCCCCAGACCGAAAATGGCCAGGATAAAGGGATTGTTTGGAGAGCTTGAGCTGGTTGATGAATCTGTTTGGAGTGGAACTGGCACGCTTCGCACTTGGTTACTTGTGCAGTTGCATCCTGGAGGGCTGTCGGCCAAAAGAAACCTTGCCGGAAGGCTTTGCCGGCAAGTGCTCTTGCGCCAATGTGGTGACCACATATGCCTCCGTGTATCTCCGCCAACAGCTCCTGTCCTTCTTCCCGGGAAATGCACTTCAATTTCACTCCGTTGAATCTTCTTCTGTACAGTATGTCATCGACAAACTGGTACATACTTGATTGCCGGGCTACTTTTTCTGCTTCTTCTTGCTCTTCGGGAAGTTCTCCTGTCTGAAGGAAATGGACTATCTGCTGTGCCCATGCCGGAGCTTGTGGCTCGACAACAAGGACTAAAGGCGCAAATGTTGCTGCGGGAACACCCGCTTCTACGGCAAGAATCTGGGATCCTGCCAGAGCGTGATGCTCCCCGGCAAGCGTGTCGAGACACAACTTGTCGGGAGCGTCTGCTTCAACGAAACAAACCCTAGGGCTTGTCGGAGCAGACTGCTCCTCAGCACTTTCTGTGTTGATCCTGGGGACCTTCTTGGCGACGGCTTCGGGGAGCTCTGCCAGAAAGTAGTCGCCAGTAACCAACTTTCTCTTCTTGCTCTGTCCAGTTGATGGTGTTATAGATGGCTGAGTCAGCTCGAGCACAAAAATACCTGGTTCCACAGGTAACTTGAGTGCGGCGCACTTTGACAGGCCGTCAGCAATGTCATTTTGAGCTCTTGGAACATGTTCCATCTGCAGGCCGTCAAAATGCTCTTCCAGCTTCCTCACTTCATCAATGTATGCTTCCATCAGCGGACTCTGATAATCTTTGTTCACTTGGCGGACGACAAGCTGTGAGTCACCCCTGACAATGAGCTTCTTGATCCCAAGGTCTGCCGCGATCCTGAGTCCGGCAAGCAGGCCCTCATACTCTGCAGTATTGTTTGTTGCTTGCTCCTTGGGAAAGTGCATTTGGATCACGTACTTGAGGTGCTCTCCGGTGGGTGCGACAAGTAGCACACCCACACCGGTGCCTTGCAGCGAGAAGGCACCATCAAAGTACATGATCCATTCCTTGTTTGCTTCCTTGACGGGGATCCTCGTCTCCGAAGTTTCTTCATCAGGTGTTGGCGTCCACTCCGCTATGAATTCTGCCAATGCTCGGCTCTAGATAGCTGAAGTATTTTCAAACTTGAGGCCAAAGCTTGACAATTCCAGTGCCCACTCGACAATCCTGCCTGTTGCTTCTGGATTTTGCAATATCCTCTTCAACGGAAAGTGAGTGACAACTGTGATCTCATGTGCTTGAAAATAATGGCGCAGCTTCCTCGAGGCCATGAGAAGGCCGAAGAGCAACTTCTGCACACCAGAATACCTTGACCTAGCCCCCTGTAGAAGGGAGCTGACAAAATAAACTGGGTGCTGCACCATCTTCTTCTGTTTCTCTGCCTGCGGCTGCACAGACTTATCCTTGTCGGGACCAGAGCTTGACGGAGAAGCCCCCTGCTTGTCGCTGGACTCGCTTGCCGCGGCTGCTGGCTCATCATCTGCCTCCCTCTCCACTACTAACGCAGCACTAACCACTTGATTGGTTGCCACTAGATACAGCAGCAACTTCTCTTGTGGCTTAGGTGCGACAAGTACTGGAGTGGAGGATAGGTATCTCTTCAAGTCCTGTAGCGCAGCTTCCGCTTCCGGAGTCCATTTCATTGGACCTGCCTTTTTCAAAATTTTGAAAAATGGCAGGGCGCGCTCAGCAGACTTAGAGATGAACCTACTGAGAGCAGCAACACAGCCGGCAAGCCTTCACACATCCTTGACACGCTTCGGGGCTTCGATCTGCTCGATGGCCTTGATCTTGTCGGGGTTGGCTTCAATCCCCCTCTGGGACACAAAGAACCCGAGAAGCTTGCCGGAAGGAACTCCAAACACGCACTTCTCGGGGTTCAACTTGAGATTGACCTTGCGCAGATTTGCAAAAGTTTCCTCCAAATCTTGAACCAAAGTTTCTCTATCTTTGCTCTTGACCACTATGTCATCCATGTATGCTTCTACATTCCTGTGCAGCTGTGGCTCAAAAGCATGATTGACTACTCTTGCAAACGTCAAACCAGCATTCTTTAGTCCGAAAGGCATTCGTACAAAGCAGTACGTGCCACACGGAGTAATGAATGCGGTTTTCTCTTCATCCTCTTCCGCCATGAAGATCTGATGGTATCCTGAGTATGCATCAAGAAACGAAAGCAGATCACATCCTGCCGTGGAGTCGACAATCTGGTCAATGCGCGGCAAGGGAAATGGATCTTTGGGACAAGCTTTATTAACATCCGTGAAGTCAATACAAAGCCTCCACTTCCCGTTCGCCTTGCGCACGACTACTGGATTGGCTAACCACGTTGGATGGAGTACTCCTCGGACGAGGCCTGCTGCTTCCAACTTCTTGATCTCTTCTGCGATGAACTCTTGGCGTTCCACCGCTTGCTTCCTGACTCTCTGCTTGACGGGCCGCGCGTGAGGACAAACGGCAAGGTGGTTCTCAATTACTTTCCTGGGAACACCGGGGATGTCAGATGGTTGCCATGCAAACACATCGACATTTGCCCGCAGGAAAGCAACGAGCGCGCTTTCCTATTTAGGGCCAAGCGTGGCACTGATGGTGAAGGTACCACTAGTGCCGTCCTCCTTGGCGGCCACTTTCTTGGTCTCTGGTGCAGCTGTCTTTGCCTTCTTGCACTTGCCGGTGGAGCTCGATGGTGCGTCCTCGACGGTAGCGCAACACTCCGAAGAGGTGCGCTTGCCGGCGTGGGCATCAGAGCTACTCTTGCCGGACTTGGTCTTCTTCTTCTTCCCCCCGGGAGCTTCAGCGGCAAGTGGTTTGCGCTCTGCTGTGGCTGCTGCTTCCCGGTAGATCTTGTCGGTACAGATAAGTGCATCCTTCTTGTCGCCTTGGACAGAAATGACACTTATCGGACCAGGCATCTTGAGCACGTTGTAAGCATAATGAGAGGCTGCCATGAACTTGGCAAGCGCTGGACGGCCGAGTATCCCATTGTAGGGCAATGGAAAATCAGCAACGTCAAATGTGACCCTCTCTGTCCTGAAATTCAGCTCGCTGCCAAATGTTACCGGCAGTGTGATTTTCCCCTTCGGCTTGCTCCTTCCCGGGTTGATTCCTTTAAAGGTACCAGTTTCTTTGAGTTTGCTATCGGGGATCTGGAGCTTGTTGAGCACCGCGGGAGAGATCAGATTTAGGCCGGCCCCGCCGTCAACCAACATCTTTGTGACCTTGAGGTTGCGGATAGTTGGCGAAACCAACATCGGCAAGCACCCAACCGCAGTGATGCGATCAGGGTGATCCTCAACATCAAAGATGATGGGCGTGCTGGACCACTTCAGGGGTTTGCGTGACTCGACTGACGGTTCTGCTGCATTCACCTCCCGCATCCACTGTTTGAGTTGATGGTGCGAGGTGTGCAGAGAAGCACCGCATTCAACGCACAAAACCTTCGTCGCCTTCTGAAACTCTTGCTCGTCGGTCTCATCCTCATCCATCTCATCATTTTCATCTTCGTCTTTGTCCTTGTCGCGGCCACGGGGTGGTCTGTCTCCTTGCCGCTGCTTGGCCTTGCCGCGGCGCCCTCCCCGGGAGGGACGCTTCTTGCCGGATCCTCCGCCACCTTCCTGGGCCTTCTCCTTGTCGCGGCGCTCGTATTCAGCTTTCTGTAGCTCTGCCATCTGCTCAACCTTCTTGCAAGCTTGGAGGTCATGGCCCTTGGTGAGATGGATCTTGCAGTACTGCTTGCCGGAGCCGTCCTGCTTGTCGGCGGCCACCACAGCCTCGCCGGAATCACCAGCTTTGGCCTTGCCGGCGCCGCCCCCGTTGCCGGACTGCTCGATGACTAACACATCCTTAGCTTTCCTCTTTCTGTTATTCCGCCTCCGGTTCTTCTTTGCCGGAGGGGCATCCTCACTGTCAGATCCTTCTGCTCCTGTGTTCTCTCCGGGGAGTTTCCTCCCCTCTTCAGCCCGTGCACACTTGTCGGCCAGAGCATATAACTCGCTGACATCTCTGATTTTGCACATCGCCATCTCCTCCCTCATCCTGCGGTTACGCACGTTCTGATGGAACGCGCTGATAACCGCGGCAGGGTGGACGTCTGGGATGTTGCGCTGCACCTGGCTGAATCTCTGTATGTACTTGCGCAAGGGTTCTCCTTCCTTCTGGGCAAGCAAATGAAGATCGCTTTCCTGGCCATGGGGCTTGTGGCCGCCTGTGAAGGCGCCGACAAACTGATGGCACAGGTCCGCCCACGAAGAAATGGAGTTGTCCGGCAAGTGCATGAGCCAAGATTTGATGTTGGGCTTGAGCACCAGCGGGAAGTAGTTGGCGAGGATATTCTCGTCGCGCCCCCCGGCAGCCTGCACCGCTATGGTGTAGATGCTGAGGAACTCTGACGGATGTATCCTGCCATCGTACTTCTCGGGCACGTCTGGCTTGAAATTCTTGGTGCTGGGCCACTGGACCTGCCGCAGCTCACGGGTGAACGCAGGGCAACCTACCACGTACGGCAAGTCGCCTGGTTCCCCTGGCGCATGCATATCGACAGTGGGCCCAGCGCGCTGGTCAGACTGACGTCGCGCTTCTCTCTGACGCTCGATGCGAGTGCGAGCGTCTTCGTGTCGTCGTTCTTGGAGAACTTGGCGTTGATCGCGGCGAGCTCGCGGGTCCAACGATGCAGTGGAGTCGTTGTCGAGGTTGGCCCGGCGAGTCGGCAATCTTGGCCTTTGGGGCGGGGAGTGCACGGTAGTGGCACCCCCAGCGGTCTTGTCGGCGTCGGCTTGCGCCTGGGCGTCTTGCCGGGGCTTCGATGTGCTCGGGTGCCGGGGCTTGTCGCCATTGGCGAAGCCGATGAGGCTTTGAATGGTGATCCTCCAGTCGTCGATCTTGTCTGGCGCTGGAGGTTAATCTAGAAGCAGCTGGGCTCGGGCCAGCGCTTCCTCTGGAGTCTTGGGTGGTGGTGGCGAACGACGCGAGGAACGAGATATGCTCAGACTTCTAACAGTGTTAGAAGGAGCAACATCTCGTCCAGGCGATCGTACCGCGCTCGTACCAACATGCTGACACGCTTGTTGGCCTTGCGCGTCCCGCGATCCACCAGCTCGGCCTTGCTCCAACGCGAGTACGGTGCCAGGAGCACCATGGCGTTGTCGATCCTGACCCCCTGGGAGGGGTGCGGCGTATGTACAGACGCAGAAGCTTGCGGGGCCTTGTCCTTGGACCTATTGACGACGTGAGTCCCACCGTCGGCGCCCGCTCCTCCGCCGGCGTCTACCCCACCGCCCGTTTGCTCTGACGGCGGTGGGATCGACGTGGACGGAGCGGCCACCTCCGAAGGCTTCTTCTTCGGTGGCATGTCGATGAAGATGTTGATGTAGCGCGCGCGAAGACCGGATCAGGTTCGCACAACCTCGACGCCCCCTACCTGGCGCGCCAAAGATGTCGTGGGAAACGAGCACCTATGGGGCAGGGCCCCTTTTCGGTCCGGCAGGGAGCGGAGGGCGCACAAAGAGCAGATCGAGGTCGAGCACGCGAGGGATTTTACCCAGCTTCAGAGCTCTCCGGAGAGATAAAACTCCTACTGCTGCTTTGTGTTTGTATTTGTTCTTGCTTGAGAGTGTGGGTGTGTTGTAGTCTCGAATGAGTCGAACCCCCTCTACGTGCGCACGGGCCTCCTTTTTATAGTCTAAAGGGGTCACCGACAGGTGGCAACGCAGAGAGAGGGGTAAAAAAGTAAAAACGCGGGTTGGTACAACCGCTATCAACAGTGCCCCCTACCTAACTCTGACGGCAGGGGACAAGGGCATTTAATGCCCGTACGGTCGCCCAAACAGCGCAGGAAGCGACCGTTAGAGGCGCCACCGATCGCCACGATGGCCTCCTAGTCATCTTCTCTTGCCACCTCGCACCGCTTGGCTGCACAGCCGCCCGACACGTGCGCCAGGAGCGATCTTGGGGCGACACGTCGTTGGATGCGCTGGAGCATGGATGCAGAGTGATGGCTTAGCCGCGGCAAGCGCCTTGCCGTGGTCGCTGTCTTGTCGCACCCGCAAGCTTGTCGCTCGCCGGGTCTTGCCGGGACGCGCGGCGCGTCGCGGCAAGTCTCTTGACATGCCTTTGTTGGCCTTCCCGGCAAGCTCCTCTTGCCGGGGTCTTGTCCTTCCCGGCAAGCTCCTCTTGCCGGGGCCTTGTCTTCACATTTAAACACTTTGTTCTTGAATGGCAGTAAATGGGAATGACGAAGGATCTTGGCGGACGTCCGGCAAGCCTTGCCGCGGGACGCTGCAACTGCCCGTGCACAAGTTCGGGGTACTAAGGTACCCCTACTTTAGTACACCGACATCAAGGCCAAGAGGTGAGCGGCCCGGGGTCCAGTAAGAGCCCGTGAGTCACGATGCTCGGGAGGTCCCCTTTAGTGCTCAAGCAGTCATCGTTCGGTGAGAAAGGAGCACGACGTTGCCAAAACGGGACCGCATTAGGTGCGAGGTTGGTGTTGCGATAGCTAGTGTCTCTGGAGGATGACTTATCTCAAGGGTTAGAAGCCACCCCTTGGCGCGGCGCCAGGCCCGCGCATCGACGGTCGAGGAGTTTCCTGGCGAGGTCCCCGCGCTCTTCTTCCCTCTCGCCTTTGCTCCCCTTTGTGCTCTACGTCCTCAGGTCCCGGCCCTCGAGCGTGCTCAGCCGTCGCTGGTATGCTAGGTCGCAATGCCGTGGACAAGGCTAGAGGGTGAGGGCTGGAGAGCTAGTAAGAGCCCATGAGTCGCGATGCTCAGGTACCCCCCATTAACGTGCAAGCGGTTCGCGTGGACGAGAGCGAAGGAGACGATGCGGAGGCCTCGCCCGACGCTGCTCCTTAAAGCGATCCTGCGAGTTCATCATGAGAAAAGCGAGGGTTTGCCGTTGCAATTGCCGGCCAGCTGCTGGTTGCTCTGGGAAGGTGACGAGGCACTGTAGGCTTGGTGAGGTGGCGCCCTGCGGGGTTGCCGCGGCTAGAGCTCAGCCATCCGGGTTTGTCGACGTTACAGGGACGGACCCATGCGCAAGCGTCATGTTGTGAGGGAGAAGCTCCATCAGTTGGTGTCAATCGAGCGGGCGATTACGTCAAGCACGTTAATCATGAAGGAGAAGACCCAATTAGATAGGCGTAGAAAGAGACGAACGCCGCTGGGTCGGAACCAAGCGACTTGGGGATGATGCAGCCCGAGGGGCGCCCCCGATAAAGTAAACTAAAAACATGAACTAAAGGGATACATGCCGCAGGGACGGACCCACGCGGCCTGGGAATGATGCAGCCCTGGGGGTCTCTCCCAGCTGAAAACAAAACTTGAAGGATGTCACCTGATGATGCTGAAGATGAAGGGATGCTGAAGTAGCGGACGGCGTGCACTGGGGAAGCCGATCTTCATGAGCCCCCAGGCCCAGGAGCCTCGGGAGGCTCCGGGGGCGCTGGCGGCTCCTCGTGGACCATCTCCATCTCCGCCAGGACTGTGGAGTGCCAGATCGCTTGAGCCTCCAAGATGCTCCTCATGAGGCGCTGACGCACAGAAGCCGCGTTCGGCAGGCCGTAAGGCATGCGAACATAGCTGTGGGGTGGACCTTCGCAGCGTCCCACGCATGAGGGCCAGAGGCGCTCCTGAGAGGCGACTCGGTTGAGTCCTGGTATGTCGATGCAGATGCGCAGCCCGCCATCCTCGCCTGGATGGGGAGCTACGGCGGGTAAGCGGCGGCTGCCATTCATGACTCTTGACTCCTGCAGCTCCTGAATGATCTCGCTGACGAACTCCCGAGGGTTTGGCCTTCCTTGCCTTGCTCCTTCCTGAGGGAAACGTGCGTTGAAGCACACCTCCAAGTGTTGCCCGAGCGCCTCCCTCATGATCTTAGCAAAGTCGATGGCCCTCCAGGAGAGAGCCCCCGAGCCTTGCTCGAGGAGGGCGTCGGGCGCGCCTTCCTATGCGACAGAAGGAGGCGCCCCCTGAACAGGCACGGACCCTAAGGGGCCTGCCTCCCGAGGGGTCAGAACAGGCGATGTCTTCTTCTTCTTTGGAGGAGCCCCGGGAAGCCTCCCGCTCCTGTGATCTAGGTCTTCAATCGATGCGGCTTGGAAAGCACGCTCCAGAGAGCACACAATGTCTCTCTCTTCGCAAGGCACCGTGATGACTCCGCCGCTTCCTGGCATCTTGAGGACATTGTAGCCGTGATGGGTCACGGCCATGAACTTGGCCAGGGCTGGGTACCCAAGGATGGCATTGTACGGCAGGCGAATGTGAGCGACATCGAAGTCAATGAGCTCGGTGCGGTAGTTTTCACGCTTCCCGAAGGTGACAGGAAGGCGGACCTGCCCTATTGGAACCGTGGAACCATCAGTGACTCCTGAGAAAGGCTTGGTTGGCTGCAGCTGATTGTAGGGCACTTGGAGATTGTTGAATGTCTCGACGGACAGGACATTGAACCCTGCTCCGCCGTCGATGATGGTCCTGGTGACTTGCACATTGCTAATGATTAGGGAGCAAAGCATCGGGAGGACTCTGGCTGTGGCCGCGCACTTGAGCTGATCCGCTGAGCTGAACGTGATGGCGCACGCTGACCACCTAAGAGGGCGTGTGGCCTCAAGATTGGGGAGGACTACATTCACTTCGCGAGCAAACTTCTCGAAGATGCGCTAAGAAGCCGGGGATTGAGCGCCACCCAAGATGCAAGCAATTGCGCGCGGCTCCTGGAAGCCTCTAGCCCCCTCGTCCTGATGATGGTCTTCATTCCTCCTCGGCTGCGGTGGCAGAGGAGGGAGGCCCGCATTGCCTTGTGGGCGATCCTCGCGAGGCTGATCCCTCCAACCCCCCTCGCGAGGTGGGTCCCTCCAACCTCCCTCACGAGGCTCGTCCTGCCAGCGGTCCTCGCGAGGTCGGTCGCACCACCCTTGGCGAGGGCCTCGGTCTTCCCAACGTCCTCCACCTCTTCCTCCTTGGCCATAGCCCCGGTCGCTGCACTCGGGGCGTCGGCCGGCACGCACGTCTCGTATGGCCCTAAGCTCTTGGCATTCGTTGGTGTTGTGGGTGTGAAGGTCGTGGTACACGCAGTACCGACTGCCCTTGGATGACTCAGGCTGATCCCTGCCTTGCTTGGTGTCTGGTTCGGCTGCAAGCATGGCAGCCCCCTTGCCCTTCACGTCCTTGGCCTTGGGCTTCTTCTCTTCTGGGTCTGCAGCTGGCAGCTCGAGGAGGGAAAGGTGCCCTTCCTCAGCCCTGGCGCACTTGGTTGCCAAATTGAATAGCTCCAGGGAGGTGCACAGGTCCTCATGGATCGCAAGCTCCTCCATCATCTTGACATCATGTACGCCGTCGGAGAAGGCTGAGATGATGGCCTCCTCAGACACCTTGGGGATCTTAAGGCGAGCGCTGTTGAAGCGCTGGATGAACTTCTACAGGGTCTCTCTTGGCTGCTGCTTGATGCGGCACAAGTCACTCATGGCCGGTGGCCGGTCGCGGGTGCCTTGGAAGTTGGCGATGAATCGGGTGCGCATCTCGTCCCAGGAGGATATCGTGCCAGGAGCCAGGTGCGGGCGCTGTCCTTGAGCGCCATGGGGAACCAGTTCACCATGACCTTCTCGTCCCCGTTGGCGGCTTCGATGCCCAGCTCGTAGAGCTGGAGGAACTCAGCAGGGTCAGTCATGCCATCGTAGCACGGGGGCAGGTCTGGCTTGAACTTGCCCGGCCAGGCCACGCTGCGCAGCTCGGCGGAGAAGGAACGACAGCCTGCAGTGGCCGCGGGAGCCCTTTGGTGACGGAGAGCTTGATCTTGCGGGTCTCCGTGCGCTGCCGCCAGGTGCAGCGCGGGGTTTTGATGCGGTGAAGCGGGAGCGCGCTCGTGCCGGGCCGGTGCGGGGAGCACACGGGAAGCTTCTTGGGGACGAGGGATCTCTTGGCAGCTCTTCTCTTGCTGCGCTGGCCATGGACAGAGTGGGTTCCGCCCAGGGGCCACGCGCCTTGGGGCCAACGCACCTTCCCGAGGGCGAGGCGGCTGAGGCGCTCCCGGAGCTTCATCGCCCGCGCAGGGCGGGGCGCGGTGCCGCGAGAGGGATGGTGCAGGGGAGCCCCCAGCAGCGCTGACGAGCTCGGTGATGCGGGCGAGCCACTCATCATAGAGGTCGTCGACGGGACGGTAGTGCAGGAGCTCCCGCGCCAGGAGCAGCGCGGCGTGCGCGTCCGCAGGAGCACGACAGGCGTGGGACGAGGAGCCGGCTGGAGTCAGCGATGGGGTGGTGGTGCGGCCTTCTCGCCGCACCGAAGGATGCAGGGACGATGCCTGCTGCTCGTTCCCCGCCGGGCCGGTGGCGGCGTTGACGGCAGGCGACGGGGAACGGCGGGGGCGCCCGCCGACGGGGGCCGTCTGGGCGACGCGAATGGCGAGAGCGGCCCGGCGCTCGGCGCGGACTCGACGAGCGTCTGACATGGATGCGAAAGGCGGTGAAACACGAGGCGATGGAAGGCAGATTCCGGCGGACCCCTACCTAACACGCCAAATGTCGGATTTAGGCTTCCAACAGACCCTCAAGGTTCGAACTCTGGGGTGCACGCGGAGATCACACTTACTGCCTACCCGTGTCTCATCACCTTGCAAGGATCTATACTACACGAAGAACAACACAAAGGACGCAAGGTGTATACTGGTTCGGGCCACCATTGTGGTGTAACACCCTACTCCAGTGTGTGGTGTGTGGATTGCCTCTAGGGCTGATGAGGAACAGTACAAGGAAGAACAACCTCGCGAGGGTCTGTTCTTGGCTGGTGCGATGAATTGCTAGGGGGAGTTCAATCGCTTCTCTCTCTCTCTCTATCCTTCTATCCTTGTTCTTTCGATCCCTCTACCCTGTGGGTGGCTAGTCCTATTTATAGGCGGAGGCCCTGGTCCTCTTCCCAAATATTGAGCGGGAAGGGCGCCAACAATTGGCCATTTTGAAGGGGAACATCTAGTACACTTATCCTGACTAAAGTTGGTCCTCGCCTGCCAAAGACCCTGACGATGACACTAGCTTGGGCTCCACGATGACCTCCATTCTGCCGTCCTGTTGTTCTTGGTCTTGTTGCACCGAAATGGTTGCCCTTTGCTTGATACTCTTGCCTGCGCTTGCCCCCTTTGCACCAAAGAGGAAACAAGGACTCTGCGCTGGCCGGCGCCCGCCTGGCGCCTGCCTGGCCTTGGTCGTCATGGCTTGCGTCATGGGCACCTTGTGAGGTACCCCGCCTTGATCTCTCCGCCTCCTCGCGAGCCAGCCTGACGAGGCTATGCCCGAGGAAGCCTCCTGTCGTCCGCCCCACGAGGCTTGGCCCCTCACGAGGGTCTTGAGCATGTGTTGGTGAAGATGGGCCATACTGGGCCACTCCTTGAGCCACGCCGCAGGCCGCAGGCAGGCAAGTCTGGGTACCCCCGTTCCCAGAACACCAACAACATGCATGTACAAAAGCCTCAAAGGGCATTAGACTCTTTGTGATGTGCTTAAAAAGCTGATCCTCAACAGGAACCCTAGGAAAGAGGGTATTGCCTTTGAGAGGAAACTCAATGTTGATGGAACATATTGGAAGCCTGAGCAGTATCCCAAAACCTCATGGGTTGCTGCAAAGGGACCTCCAAATGATCCATCTAATTTATCTGGCTTTACATGTGAATCTCCTCATTCATCTGATGAGTCATTTGACTCCAACTATAAACTCTTCAAAAATCAGAATGGTGAAGTATTTGCTAGATATGTTGGCACTAACTGCAAGAACGGTTCCCCTATGAAGAAAATCTGGGTTCCCAAAAGTTGCCTTTAAAGTCTTCAGGTGAATGTCCTCATGACACCACCTGTGAAGAATAGGAACTCCAGATCATATTCTTCATATGGACCAAATTCTTCATATGGATCCAAGTCCTCATGCAGACCAAATTCCTCACGTGGATCAAATTTCTCAAAAGGATCAAAGTCCTCATATGATCATCATCGTGTTAACCCTTCTGTTTCACAGGGTAGAGCTAAGGGCTATGAATATGAGCATTATTATTCTAATCATTATGTTCATAAGTCCTCGAAGAATTTCTCAGCTTATTCATATGCTTATCCTAACCCATCTTATGTGAAACGAAGTGGACTGGCTTCTATACCACTTTTCTCATATGGTGCTCGCAGAGTGATGAATTCTTTGCCACCCCTTCAGATGTGGGTTGTGAAGAAAAAGAACTAATCTCTTATGCAGGGTCAGGTCTCCGGACGTGCTTAAAACGTCTGAAGAATTTGCTGGAGACCTGAAATTGCCTGAAAGGACGCAGGCTAATCATGAAGAAATGAACCTTCATTTCTCACGTCCTCATACTGTTCTATCTATTCTATTGCTTGATGAAATTGATCTGATGATATTGATGTCATATTCTTCACTGATGAAGTATATGAATTCGTAAGTTGCACTAATTCATCGACAGGATAATCAACCCAAAGCCAATGAGTGGGTCCTCGATAGTGGATGTACGAATCACATGACTGGTGACAAGAATCTACTAATGGATGCTGCTTTATCACCATCGCATGTGAAGCATATCATCTTCGCTCACAAAGGCAACAGTCAGGTATTGGGTCTAGGTAAGGTTGCGATCTCAAAGGATCGACACATGGACAAAGTCATGCTTGTCGAGTCCTTAGGATAAAACCTCATGTCTGTCTCGATGCTTTGTGATCTCGATATGGTTGTTGTCTTTGGCAAATATCGTTGTCTTGTGATCACGGAAGCTGAGAATTCCAAAGTCTTCAAAGGCTTTAGGAGAGGAGACTTGTACATTGTTGATTTCTCTACAGGACCACAACCAGCCGTATGCCTACTTGCAAAAGCTTCAGAAGGCTGGCTATGGCATCGACGACTTGGTCATGCTGGCATGAGGAATTTTCACACGCTTGTGAAGAAGAAGCATGTCATTGGCATTGAGAATGTGAAAGTGCAACTATCCCTAGGTGGTTTTGGTAATTAATAACAACATATAGCTCATTGAGCTAACACTATTCCAATACTATTATTTCAGAAAAGCTCAATGAATGGCATGAAATGGATGATGAAAGTGGATCCCTCAAAATACTAAGGACAAAGGATTGGTTCAAGATCAAAAGCTCAAGAATCTTCATTTTACATTTTAGTGATCCAAGATCACATTGAGTCTATAGGAAAAGCCAATACTATCAAGGAGGGATGAGGTGTTGCTTAATGAGCCTCTTGCTTCAATGTGCTTAGTGATATGCTCCAAAACTCTCAACTACTTTCCCACATCCACATATGACCTAAACCCAAAGCCAAAATCGGTCACACCAAAACTTCCTATCCGGTGCCACTGATTCCAAAAGTCATAGACACTGCCACAAACCCTAAGCAAATCGGTCTTACCGATAGGGATCTCGGTCTCACCGAGATGGGGTTGCAATCTCTCTGTTTCCTTCATAACATTTCGGTCTAACCGGAGTGAGCGATCGGTCCCACCGAGATTGCAATGTAAACTCTCTGTTTCCTTTTTGTAACATTTCGGTCTCACTGAAAAGAGCAAATCGGTCCCACCGAGTTTACCTGACCAAATCTCTGGAAAGCTTATTACCAAATCGGTCTCACCGAGTTTGTGTAATCGGTCTTACTGAGATTACGTTATGCCCTAACCCTAACCGAATCGGTCTCACCAAGATGCATGTCGGTCCCACCGAAAATCACTAACGGTCACTAGGTTTACTAAATCGGTCCGACCGAGTTTAACAATTTGGTCCCACCGAGTTTGGTAAATTATGTGTAACGGTTAGATTTTGTGTGGAGGCTATATATACCGCTCCACCTCCTCTTCATTCGTGGAGAGAGCCATCAGAACGAACCTACACTTCCAACTTACCATTTCTGAGAGAGAACCACCTACTCATGTGTTGAGGCCAAGATTTTCCATTCCTACCATATGAATCTTGATCTCTAGCCTTCCCCAAGTTGCTTTCCACTCAAATCTTCTTTCCACCAGATCCAAACCCATTGAGAGAGAGTTGAGTGTTTGGGAGACTATCATTTGAAGCACAAGAGCAAGGAGTTCATCATCAACGCACCATTTGTTACTTCTTGGAGAGTGGTGTCTCCTAGATTGGCTAGGTGTCACTTGGGAGCCTCCGACAAGATTGTGGAGTTGAACCAAGGAGTTTGTAAGGGCAAGGAGGTCGCCTACTTCATGAAGATCTACCGCTAGTGAGGCAAGTCCTTCGTGGGCGACGGCCATGGTGGGATAGACAAGGTTGCTTCTTCGTGGACCCTTCTTGGGTGGAGCCCTCCGTGGACTCGCGTAGCCGTTACCCTTCGTGGGTTGAAGTCTCCATCAACGTGGATGTACGATAGCACCACCTATTGGAACCACGCCAAAAACATCTGTGTCTCCAATTGCGTTTGAATCCTCCAAACCCTTCCCTTTACTTTCATGCAAGTTGCATGATTTAATTTCCGCTGCCTATATACTCTTTGCATGCTTGCTTGAATTGTGTGATGATTGCTTAACTTGTCCTAAAGTAGCTAAAATCTGCCAAACTCTAAAATTGGGAAAAGGTTAAGTTTTTATTGGTCAAGTAGTCTAAGCACCCCCCCTCTAGACATACTTCAAGGTCCTACAAGTGGTATCAGAGCTTTCGTCTCCATTTGCTTTGATTTCCATAGCTTTTGGTTGTCATAGCCTTGGTTTCACAACCTAGGAGAGTATGGCGTCTAGCGAGGGAAATTATCACCATAGAGGTCCTTACTTTGATGGTACTAATTTTGCTAGTTGGAAGCATAAGATGAAAATGCATATTCTTGGACATAACCCCGCCGTTTGGGCAATTATTTGTATTGGCTTGCAAGGTGAATTCTTCGATGGGACAGAACCAAACCGTGAAGCTAATGCAGAAGAATTGAAGATGCTGCAATACAATGCTCAAGCTTGTGATATCATCTTCAACGGATTGTGCCCCGAAGAATTCAACAAAATCAGCCGTCTTGAGAATGCAAAGGAAATTTGGGATACTTTGATTGATATGCATGAAGGTACCGAGTCCGTCAAGGTATCCAAGTTGGATGTGCTCCAAAGTCAGCTTGACAAGTTCAAAATGAAGGATGGTGAAGGTGTCACTGAAATGTACTCTAGGCTTGCTCTTATCACAAATGAGATTGCCGGCTTAGGGAGTGAAGAGATGACCGACAAATTCATCATCAAGAAGATCTTAAGAGCATTGGATGGAAAGTATGATACCGTGTGCACATTGATTCAAATGATGCCAAACTACAAAGATCTCAAGCCAACGGAAGTCATTGGAAGGATTGTTGCTCATGAGATGTCACTCAAGGATAAGGAGGAACTTCACAACAAGTCAAGTGGTGCTTACAAAGCCTCAAGTGAAGCCCCCACCTCATCAAGTGAGAAACCAACCTTCAATGAAGAATTGAGCTTAATGGTGAAGAACTTCAACAAATTCTACAAGAGTAGAAGCAAAGAAAGAAGCTCCAAATCAAGGTCTTACAATGACAAGAGATCTTCTAGCCGTGAGCGAAATTGATACAATTGTGGGAGACCCGGACACTACTCCAATGAGTGTACGGCACCCTACAAAAGAAGAGAAGATTCTCCAAGTAGAAGGAGCAAAAGAGAAGAATCACCACCAAGAGAGAGGAGGAGTAGAGATGATCATTATGAACGAAGACCCTCACGGAGAAGCGAGGATTTGGAAAGGAAGGACAAGTCATCAAGGAGCTACACAAAACGAAGACATCAAGCTCATGTTGGTGAATGGGTATCCGGCTCTGACTCCGACAATCACTCTGAGAGAAGCTATCACTCCGACTCCGAATATACTCAAGATGAAGGTGTTGCCGGTCTAGCACTTGTGACAACCAACTCCTACGACATATTTGATTCACCAAATGAAGGTGTTGGAAGATGCTTCATGGCCAAAGGTCTAAAGGTAACACATCCCGAGTATGTCGATTTCAATAGTGATGAAGATGACTTGCTTGTGGATGATGATTTACTTGTTGACAACTCTAGTGATGAATACTATGATGAAACGTCAATTAATCATGCTAAACATGCTAAAACGAATGACAATGATAAGGAGAAGATTGAGCTTCTAACTAAAGAATTAAACTCTCTTAAGTTAGCTCATGAAACTATCTACGAAGATCATCGAGAACTTTTAAGGGCTCGTGAGAAGTTACGCTTTGAAAAGCTCAATCTTGATCAAGAGCATGAGTTCTTAAAGGCAATCAATGTGATCTTCGCAAGAAAAGTTCTTCTTACATTGCCAAGCGTTTACTCTTATCTACTTACATGCCTCAAGTCAAGTCTAGTAACAAGTACAAGAAAGATACTTCCTCTAGTAGTAACAATAATAATGTCAAATCCAATATTGTTGCTTCTAGTAGTTCTCTTGATTCCACTAATGATTCTCTTAGCCAAGTTACACTTGAGCAAGAAAATAGCTTATTGAAGGGAATTATAGAGAAAGGTGTTTACAAGAGCCTTGCCGGGAGTAAGCAATTCGAGCAAATTGTACGCAAGCAAGGAAGGCACCGGAAGAATCAAGGTGTTGGTTTTGAACGAAAGTTCAATGCCAATGGAGTTGAGTGGGAAGAAGATCAATACCCCAAGACGAAGTTTGTTCCTCAACAAGAGAAGTATGATCCTACTTCCTTCAAGGGAACACAAGCTCAAGATGATCTTCCACCACAAGACCACAAGAACAAAGGCAAGGACAAGCTTCAAGAAGAGATTGATGCATTTGAAGAAGCACCCAAAGCCTCGTTCAAGTGGGTCCCCAAGACTACGTCAAGTTCTACTTCATCTAGTACGACTACAACTCCAAGGATTCCCATCAAGATGATGTGGATCCCGAAGAAGAAGAACTAGAGAGTTCTTGAGGGTGACTCCGCCAACATTTTTCACTCATATCATTTTGGCAAGAACAAGTGCAATCAACTTCCACATCTTGCACTAATTCAAGGAGTCACAAACCCTCATGTTGGTAAGACAAGGGACAAGGTAACCTAATGATTTCATGGACATCATCTTGTGTGTGCATCACTCTATGTCTATGGATATTCTTGTTTGTTCCTTGTGGGACTAACCCATGTAGGTAAGTTGAAAGTGCAACTCACTCCAAAGGATTGCTCCAAATGATCTACATCAACATTGAGCACCTACATCTTCAACACCTACATGAAGTTATCATCGACAAAACCCAAGGTTAGTTCATCCCTCTAAGGGGGGATCTCACATCTAGGGAGAGCTTAACTCTAAGAATTGAGTCAAAGCAACTCTAATGGTGTGAACACATTAATGCATTATGTAAAAGTGGTAACCCCACTAGAGCTTAAACGATGAGTATGACCTATGATCAAATGTTCTCATTTGACTCCTAAGTCAATATACTCATACATAGATGACCTAGTCATCGCCAAATTGCTTGATATATGCTAGAATTGGTTGTGCATGCTTTGGCACATATTTCATTTGCTATCTTATTGTGTGAGCATGTTGGTGCATATTTTTCTCATTCAACATCCACTTGTTGCTTTGATTGCTTGGTTTCTTTTCTTTTTTTGCCAAGTGGATGGACAAGAATGCCTAAGAACCTTCTTTAGCTATCTGTGCTTTTCTCATCTCAAACTCTATTCATGCTACATCACAAAATTTGGTCAAGTCAGATTCGAACCACTCTGTGTGAGGAGCACTCGGAGTCCCCGATTCGTCATAGACTTAAACTTCCATAACCTCTTTGTGATTCTCGGTCTGACCGATTCTTCCATTTCGGTCCTACCGAGATCACCAAGTTGATTTGAGTTTTCAATCTCGGTGCAACTGATTTGAACTTTTCGGTCTCACTGATTTGCTATAACTGAATACAGTTATGCATCTCGGTGCCACCGAGTTGTTCCACTCGGTCACACCAACAGGGTCGGGCTATATATAGCCACGGGCAAAAGTTTGGAAATTTCTCCGAAACCCTTCGCCCGCGCAATAGCTCGCTCTGCCATCATGGTCTCTAGATCGTCTCCTCGCCGCCAGCAGCCTCCTGTCGCTGGTCTTCATCGCCGTCAACGGAAATCGTCCCCGCCGTTGCCGCCGTAGCAAGTCCACCGCCAAGTTAGGGTATGGACTTGATCTTTGTGCTATCCACGTTCGATTCCGAGCACATTGCTTACATATTGATTCTTGCCACGATTGAGATTCTTCTATCCAACCAAAATAGTTCGTAGTTTAGATGCGATTCAAATTTTTAGGGTTAGGTTTCCGCCAAAACCATCTCGGACCCACTGAGTTGAAAAACTTGGTCTTACCGATTTGGCGTATGCCATTGCACTAGTGACTCTCGGTCTGACCAAGAATTACTAATCGGTGCGACCGATTTGAAGATTCTGTGAAACCCTAGCAGTCTCGGTGCCACCGAACTGAAACTCGGTCCAACCGAGATCATCAGTTTAGGATCCAAAACTGCTTCGGTATCACCAAGTTTGAAAATCGGTTGATCCGAAATGCTTTCTGTGGAAAACTAAAACTGAACTTTTGGATCATTCTTTTGCAAAAATCTCTGCATTTTGTGATGCTCATCTATTCTATCTCATCTATAACTCTTCACAGGGTCAGTAGTCAGCTTTTGCAGTATGTCTGATCAGAGTGACAGCCAGAATAGGTCTGAAGAGCACATGGACTTGAGTGAGGGCACTAGTCCCTCAACTTCAGATGATGGGAGCAGAAGCACTCCTAGCAACTTGCCTAAGGCTGCAACTAGGCAAAGAAGGAAGAGAACCTCAGACTCAGAAGATGAGGATTACAAAGCTGAGGAGGATGAGGCCACTTCCAAAAAGGTGGTGCTCAAGAAAGAGTATGACTCTGCACAGAGCACAAAGCCAGGGCTGCAGAAGAAAGTTCCTGCCAAGGGAACTCCCATGCCAAAGGCCAGGAAGTCCACTCAAGTGCCAGCTCAGGCTCAACCCAAAGTGGCACCTGCAAGGAAAGAGCCACCATCAAAACCTCAGAAACTCCCCACTAGTGCAACCATGAAGTTCACAATTAAATCAGAGGATGATGGTGACCAGGACAAGAAAAAGAAGAGAGCTAGAACCACAACTGCCAAGGTCCTTGGAAAGCCCTCAATGAGAAGGGATTCTGATGAAGAGGAAGAGGATGCTGCACCAGCTCCTAAGGCAGCTAAGCTTATGGGAGATGCAATCAGGTCAGGGGCTGCAGCATCCAAGCCCAAAGATGCACCCAAAGCTGCCTCCAAGGCCAAGCAAGCTCCAAGGAGGAATACTAGGAGTATTCCAGCTGCTGAAAAGAACAAGGCCCCAGTGCCCAATGTTGCTGAAGAAGAGGATGAGGAAGGACAAGTCCTCAGAAAGCTCAAGCCCAAGATACCAGACCACAATGATGCCCATCCTGTGGCTGAGGACATGAGAATCGGGAAGGATTCAGGGCTGAGGCTGTGGAGGATGGAAGACCCATATGCTTCAAGGAGAAGAACTGCTGTTGACTACATGTTCCACACAAAGGAACAGCAGGATTTTTATGAGACCATTCTGTTGGACAAGAAGCCCATTGTCTGTGATATGAGGTGGGTTGACTGGAAATTCATCAGGGAGAATGAGCAGCACTACCCTAGAGTGGAGGAGAGCTTTATTGCTTGTGGAGTAGCAGATTTTGTTGGACAAAAGTTTACCAACTGGAATGATGAGCTTATCATGCAGTTCTACTCCACAGCACACTTTTATCCAGATGGTAGAATTGTGTGGATGTCTGAGGGTACTAGGTACCAATCCACTGTTGATGAATGGGCAAGTTTGATCAATGCCCCCAAGGAAGAAGAAGATGACTTGGACATATATGCCAAGAAGAAGTTGGGTCACAATTCAATGGCTCACATGTACAAGGAGATTCCTAACAAGGTTGTAGAGACTCACAAGTTTGGATCAGTCCATTTTCTGCTCTCAGGCTTGGTAACCATCAACTAGATTCTGAGGCACACCTTGTTGCCCAAGTCAGGTGACCATAATATGATCAGAGGGCATGCCATCAACATGTTGCATGTGTTTGATGTGCCCCAGAAGTTCAAAGTCATGAGCCTGATCATTGAAACTATGAAGAGGACTGCAGCAGATCAGAAGAGGAGCTGTGGATATGCACCTCAAATTCAAGAATTGATCAACTCCAAGATGGGTATAGGGAAATACTAGTTGGATAAGGAACACTTTCCAATTTATCCAGACTTTGAGGACAATGAGGTTGTCATGAATGAAGATGATCCACAATCTGTCCAAGCTCAGGAGAAGAAGGAGAAGGCCAAGAAGGAGAAGGCTGCCAAGATGCCAACTCAAGAGGAGGCATCTGAGTATTTCTTGAAGACCAAACAAGAGCAGCTTGGTTATATGATACCATCAACTCTGAGGATTGAGAAGGGGTTAGCCACCCTGACTCAAAACTAGGAGAGCCTGGAGAGAATCATGGAACAAAAGTAGAGCAGCTGCAGGATGACATGCAGGAGAGGAAGGGAAAGACAACTACCAATGTGTTTGCCAGAGTGCCCAGAGCCCAGAGGTCAGTTGCAGTGCCAGTGACAAACACTAGAGCTACAACTTCAGCACCAGCTACTCCCCCAACAGTTCCAGTGCAACTAGCTCCAGCACCAACTCCTCCAGCACCCTCTACTTCAACTGAAGCCTTCGTCCAAGGAGCCATCTCTAAACCACCACCAGAAGATCAAGCCTGAGAGACGATCTAGCACTATGCATTTTCTATGAACTTTTTGGTAACTTGTTGCCAAAGGGGGAGAAAAATGTATATATCATAGGCTTCGAGAGAGTGCGTTGCTTTTATATCCTCCTGCTTTATTTGGTGGTTTTTCAAACTTTGTTTGCTTTTGGTTGAGATACTTTGCCTGTGAGACATTGATGATCATGTATTTGATCATAAGCTACACTTATGTATGCTTGATATTATCCTATCTATCCTATGTGATCATTCACTTTGCTTGGTGATGAGTGCATGTATTCATTGTTTATTGTTTTGAGCGCTCCACCAAGATGTATGTGACATGGAAGAGTAACCCATGAGCCTAATTCATTGCGCATTTGCAGTCCAAAGCAAATCTTAAACTATGCACAACTTTAGGGGGAGCTCTTGCTTATCACATACTTCTCAACGCGACGATGTTATTCAATCTTATTATCATTTGTCGAAGCTTTGATCTATATGTTGTCATCAATTACCAAAAAGGGGGAGATTGAAAGTGCAACTATCCCTAGGTGGTTTTGGTAATTAATAACAACATATAGCTCATTGAGCTAATACTATACCAAGACTATTATTTCAGGAAAGCTCAATGAATGGCATGGCATGGATGATGAAAGTGGATCCCTCAAAATACTAAGGACAAAGGATTGGCTCAAGCTCAAAAGCTCAAGTCTCTTCATTTTACATTTTAGTGATCCAAGATCACATTGAGTCTATAGGAAAAGCCAATACTATCAAGGAGGGATGAGGTGTTGCTTAATGAGCCTCTTGCTTCAATGTGCTTAGTGATATGCTCCAAAACCCTCAACTACTTTCCCACATCCACATATGACCTAAACCCAAAGCCAAAATCGGTCACACCGAAACTTCCTATCCGACGCCACCGATTCCAAAAGTCATAGCCACTGCCACAAACCCTAGGCAAATCGGTCTTACCGATAGGGATCTCGGTCTCACCGAGATGGGGTTGCAATCTCTCTGTTTCCCTTCATAACATTTCGGTCTAACCGAAGTGAGCGATCGGTCCCACCGAGATTGCAATGTAAACTCTATGTTTCCTTTTTGTAACATTTCGGTCTCACCGAAAAGAGCAAATCGGTCCCACCGAGTTTACCTGACCAACTCTCTGGAAAGCTTATTACCAAATCGGTCTCACCGAGTTTGTGTAATCGGTCTTACCGAGATTACGTTATGCCCTAACCCTAACCGAGTCGGTCTCACCGAGATGCATGTCGGTCCCACCGAGATGCATGTTGGTCCCACCGAAAATCACTAACGATCACTAGGTTTACTAAATCGGTCCGACCGAGTTTAACAATTCAGTCCCATCGAGTTTGGTAAATTGTGTGTAACGGTTAGATTTTGTGTGGAGGCTATATATACCCCTCCACCTCCTCTTCATTCGTGGAGAGAGCCATCAGAACGAACCTACACTTCCAACTTGCCATTTCTGAGAGAGAACCACCTACTCATGTGTTGAGGCCAAGATATTCCATTCCTACCATATGAATCTTGATCTCTAGAATTCCCCAAGTTGCTTTCCACTCAAATCTTCTTTCCACTAGATCCAAACCCATTGAGAGAGAGTTGAGTGTTGGGGAGACTATCATTTGAATTACAAGAGCAAGGAGTTCATCATCAACGCACCATTTGTTACTTCTTGGAGAGTGGTGTCTCCTAGATTGGCTAGGTGTCACTTGGGAGCCTCCGACAAGATTGTGGAGTTGAACCAAGGAGTTTGTAAGGGCAAGGAGATCGCCTACTTCATGAAGATCTACCGCTAGTGAGGCAAGTCCTTCGTGGGCGACGGCCATGGTGGGATAGACAAGGTTGCTTCTTCGTGGACCCTTCTTGGGTGGAGCCCTCCGTGGACTCACGCAGCCGTTACCCTTCGTGGGTTGAAGTCTCCATCAACGTGGATGTACGATAGCACCACCTATCGGAACCACGCCAAAAACATCCGTGTCTCCAATTGCGTTTGAATCCTCCAAACCCTTCCCTTTACTTTGTTGCAAGTTGCATGCTTTAATTTCCGCTGCCTATATACTCTTTGCATGCTTGCTTGAATTGTGTGATGATTGCTTGACTTGTCTGAAAGTAGCTAAAATCTGCCAAACTCTAAAATTGGGAAAAGGTTAAGTTTTTATTGGTCAAGTAGTCTAATCACCCCCCCTCTAGACAGACTTCAAGGTCCTACAGGATGTTAAATTCCTCAAGGATCACTTATGCGGAGCTTGTGAAGCTAGAAAGATGACAAAGGCCAAGCATCCAGCAAAGACTATCATGACTACCTCTTGACCATTTGAATTGCTTCACATGGATCTCTTTGGTCCTAATCATTATTCTGCTGTTACAAATGATGCATCTCTATATGGCTTTGTTATTGTTGATGATTATTCTCGTTACACATGGGTGCACATTGTCACTTACAAACATGAGGTGCAGGAAATCTTCAAACGATTTTCCTCGAGGGCTTCAAAAAACTTTGGTGTGAAGATCAAGCACATCAGAAGTGACAATGAGACCGAGTTCAAGAATTCCGGTCTTGATGACTATCTTGATGAACTTGGTATTACTCATGAGTTATCTGCTCCTTATACTCCTCAGCAGAATGGCGTCGTGGAGCGCAAGAACAGAACTCTTGTTGAGATGGCTTGCACTATGCTTGACAAATACAAGACGCCTCATCGTTTCTGGATTGAAGCAATTGATACTGCGTGCCACATCATCAACAGAGTATATCTTCACAAATTCTTCAAGAAGACTACTTATGAACTCCTCACTGACAAGAAACCCAATGTGAGTTATTTCAAAGTCTTTGGTGCTAAATGTTGGAGAGATCCTCATCACAATTCGAAATTCGCACCAAAAGCACATGAGGGTTTTATGCTTGGTTACCGAAAGGACTCGCACACCTACAAAGTCTTCAACAACGTTCTCCACAAGGTTGTCGAAACTATAATGTGCGGTTCGATGAAACTAATGGTTTTCAAAGAGAGCACCTACCTTCTGTGTTAGATGAACTAGCACCTGAGGAATCTATCAAGTTCAAGGCTACTGAGGATGTCATTCCTACTGAAGAATCTGCTGAAGAATTCAATCCAGAACGTGAAGAATGTCGAGCTGGCGCACTTGAAGAAAATGGTGCTGAGGAAAATGCTCCTGAAGAAAATGCGGATCAAATTCCTCGAAGACAACCCGCTCATCCTTGCATTGCAAACGAAGTGCAAGTCGAGAAGATCATCGATGACATTGAAGCACCGGGTCCTCTCACACGCTCAAAAGCTTCACATTTGTCTAACTTTGCTTTTGTCTCTATCACAGAGCCCACTAAGGTAGATGAAGCATTTCTGGAGCCTGAGTGGATTCAAGCTATGCCAGAAGAATTACATCAGTTCGAGCCCAACAACGTCTGGGAACTGGTCAAACGTCCAGATCCTCGCAAGCACAGCATCATTGGCACAAAATGGATCTACCGCAACAAACAAGATGAAAATGTCCTTGTGGTGAGGAATAAGGCACGACTTGTAGCTCAAGGCTACACACAGGTTGAAGGAATTGATTTCGATGAAACTTTTGCACCTGTTGCTAGACTTGAGGCTATTCGCATATTACTTGCTTATGCTAACCATCATGATATTATCTTACAACAAATGGATGTGAAAAGTACATTCCTCAATGGTAAGCTTGAGGAAGAAGTATATGTTGCTCAACCCCTAGGTTTTGAAGATCCAAAGCATCCTGACAAAGTCTTCAGACTCAATAAGGCCCTATATGGCCTCAAGCAGGCCCCTCGGGCATGGTATGATACTTTGAAGGAATTCCTCATGAAGAAAGGATTCAAACCTGGTTCACTTGACCCAACTCTTTTCACTAAGTCTTATGATGGTGAATTGTTTGTGTGCCAAATTATGTTGATGATATCACTTTTGGTTGTACTGACCAACGTTGCAGTGATGAATTTGCCTATATGATGAGTGAAGAATATCAAATGTCTATGATGGGAGAATTTAAATTCTTTTTAGGTCTTCAAATTCATCAACAGTGCAATGGCATATTCATATCGCAGGAGAAATACCTCAAAGATGTATTGAGGAAATTCAGCATGCAAGATTGCAAAGGGGTCAAAATTCCAATGCCCACAAATGGCCATCTATGCACTGATGAAAATGGTAAAGACTTCGATCAAAAGGTATACCACTCCATGATTGGCTCTTTATTGTACCTATGTGCATCTAGGCCGGATATTATGCTTAATGTTTGCATGTGTGCCTGATTTCAAGCTACATCGAAGGAATCACACCATAAGGCTGTGAAGCATATTCTTCGATATCTAGCTCACACACCAACACTTGGATTATGGTATCCCAAGGGCTCTTCCTTTGATCTCATTGGATATTCAGACTCTGACTATGCTGGTGATCATGTGGACTGCAAGTCAACATCTGGCACATGCCATTTCCTTGGACGATCTTTGGTCTCTTGGTCCTCGAAGAAACAGAACTGCGTATCACTCTCCACTGCAGAAGCTGAGTACATTGCTGCTGGATCATGCTGTGCTCAATTACTATGGATGAAGCAAACACTCAAGGACTATGGCATCAACGTGAAGAATGTGCCTCTCTACTGCGACAATGAGAGCGCTATCAAGATTGCTCATAACCCAGTTCAGCACTCGAAGACCAAGAACATCCAGATTTTTCATCATTTTCTTAGTGATCATGTGTTGAAGGGCGACATCTCCATCGACCACGCAAGCACTGAAGACCAGCTGGCCGATATCTTCACTAAGCCCTTGGATGAGAAGAGATTTAGCAAGTTGCGGTGTGAGCTAAATATCCTAGAATCTTCAAATGTTCTCTGAAAAGGACACACATCCTAATACTTATGCTGACTTGATGACTTAGATGTGCAACACACAAAGTAACGTTTTTCTTCAATCAATGAAGACTAACCCTCTAAGTGTGAAGAAATTGATTCTCAAAACCCTACGACAATTGTACGCGGTGTCTGAAATCAGCTTTCTTATACGGTGGGTTACGCCACCAACCAAAGTTGAAAATCTTCAATTTGAGTTTTTATTTGTTTTTTGAAATTCCTCAGTTTTTCAAATTCTTCAACTTTGCATTGTCTTCACTCTTTCCGGCGTTGTTCTTCATTTGAATATATGAGTTTATGTCCTCTACACCATTCACTTATTGCTAATTCTTCAACACTATTTTTCAGCTAAGTGAATGTGATTGGACCCTTCCCCCTTTATGCTAAACTCAATCCAATCTTTTCACAAATTCTTCATGTGCGTTCTATTTGAAACTCGTTCAAAATCTTCACTGTGTCCTTGACAGCTGAAGAAATTGCAAACGGTACTTTTAACTTATCTTATCTAAGTTTTTGGCTTTGCCGCTCAAACCGTTCCGCATCCCACGACAATACATATCTATTCACCCACGATCTTACATGATCGCCACCTCTCAGTACGTGGGTGACACATGTCAAATGAATGAGAAGGGACAAGGGCACGTTCGTCCGATTTCCTCGGGCGTACAGTTTTTCACTCCCACTATAAATACCCCCGCCTCTTCCTCACTTTGTTTTTACTCCGCTCGTTCTCACTCCCGCTCGAGCTTCTCAAACCCTAGCGCCGCTGCTACTTCATCACCGCCGGTGAGGAAGAGCTTCACTGCCTCGACCTCGTTGCCGTCGTACTCGCGCCGATTGCGGATTTCTTCACTCCGCCGCCGCCGTAGCTGTCTTCCTCTGCCGAGTTAGGGCGTGGAAGATCTGAACTGACAAACTTCACATCTACACTTCCCATATCGTCGTGTTCTTCATCAAGGGTGATTAAAAGTTACTTTTACTGCCTCTTTGATTCAAATGTTTTCTTGAAAATCTTCAAAGGTGTTTATTCTTCAAATCTTCACACACTGAACACCTCACATGTCATCTGCTCTTGATTCGTTTCTCTAAGCAATGATTTTCTTCAAGATTCCTCAATTGTGTGGATTCTCAATCTATACAACTCTGGAACCTAAGACAAAGAATTCTTAGTGAAATTCTTCAAGACTCATCTGGTCAAATTCCTCAAACTTATTCTTTTTGAAAAACCTTCTGAGAACGCATATGACCTCTCCAAATTCCTCGCAACAATACTCTGTTCATAGGTACACATGTCCGCTGCTAAATCACTAGGTTCTCATCAACTTAACTCATTTGCTGCGTTCCTCGAAGAAAAGTTGCACACCTCTTCAGAAACTTCAGTTGTTCATATTCCTCAGCTGAAGAAAATGGCTGACGATAAGAAGCCGTAGAAGGGTGGAAAGAGGTCTGAGGTCAACACAGCATTTGAGATCCCTGATGATATTTATGCTGGATACTGCACACCCCCTGAGGAAGATAAAAATCAGCGCAAGGTGCGCATTCAAAAGATTGAGAGGAGATGGGCACGAGAATGGAGGGACTACAAATATGTCACTCCCAAGTATATGAAGAAATCCGCACTCAACCCTCCAAGCCCAAGACCTCCATTGGCACTTGGCTAATTGGCAGATCCCACCAGCCTCAAGCGCGGTGAGGACTATCCTGATGAATGGGCAAAGCGCCAGGCCAAACTGGCCAAACAAGCAAAGGAAGCAGTGAGGAAATTTAATGAAGACTCTGCTGCTGCTGCTACCGCTGCTGAGGCCTCTGCTAGCAAGCCGAAGAAGGCCATGGTTAAGAAGCCTGCTCACAAGCCAAGTGCTTCACCCTCAATGCCCTCACGGCCAGATTCTTCAAAGCCCTCACGGCCAATTCCTCAAACTGCTCCTCCTCCTTCATAATCATCAGCTCATCCGACAAAGTCTTCAGCTGCTCCGACTAAATCCTCTGCACCTGTGCACCTCGCCACGTGACAAAGGACTACAGGCATCTCAATTGCCTCAGGAGCTTCTGCGAGTTCCTCAGCTCTACCAAATTCCTCAACTGGCCCCTCTCTGAAGAAAAAGGCCACTGCTGGACGAGGCCTTCGACCAAGTCCTCACAAGAAGCAGGTCGCCTTGCAAGTGCCCTCTGATGATGATGAGGCTGATGATGAAGAACTTGCCGAAATCATTAGAGGCAGGCTTGCAGAGCCTCTAGAGCCAAAAGGCAGCAATGTGCCACTGTTATTGGATCCAAAGTTGGTCCTAGATTTCATTGATCTATGGCACAAGAACCCAAACACGCCTTTGCCGGAGATGAACCTCACTCCTGGTCAAAGTCATGTTTTGACTGCCTTCATTGAAGAAGAAAAGTGGAAATTTGAAGAAGGAAGAAGACTGAAGAAAGCGTAGTACAAGAAGCAGCGCTACCTAAAGGACAATGTCCTCACTCTTACCCCTGATCAACTTGTTGCCTTGCAAGCTGAGATCAAGCAACTGAGTGATGAATTCAATCACTACTATGCTGATTGGAAGGGCGCCAAGGTCCGGTTCGTCAAGCTGACGAAGACATTCACTTCAAGTGTTGCTGCTCCTGTGCATATTGAAGTCACTCCGGCTGAAGCATCTGCTTAGCCTACTGAAGAACATGCCAGCACCATTGATGACAATCAGGCTGCTGAAGAAAATGAAAGTACCAGGGCTGATGACTGCATTCCAGACACTTAAGAAATTGCCAGGGCATCCACTAGTGGTGCGCCTGAAGAAAATGAAGAAGTCAGGGCAACTGCATCAGTTGCACCTAAAGAAACTGAACCAAATTCCTCTGCTCCTCCTGCGCCTACACCAACTCCGATCCTTCCATCTGCATCAGATGTGAAGAAGACCAAGGTTGTAGAGCGTGCAGCTGTGAAGAAAAGGAAGGCATCAACCTCATCAGATTCTTCAGCTCCGAAGAAGATGAAGCCTTTGACAAGCTCAATTAACAACCCAATTGATGTCGTTCCTGTCTCATTCATGCCATCAAAGGACCTTGTTCCTTTTGGTGAAGATTATGTGATTCCAAGCGAATCCGATGAAGAGAATCCTTCTGCCGCTTTGTCAGAGTAGTTGGATGAAGAAATTGAAGTGGATGCAATTCCTTCAACACCAGTTGTCTCCTCGCCTATGCCTCAATTCACTGCTGAAGAGCTCGGCGTTGAAGAAATGGAAGATGAGGATGTGGACATTGGTTGTACCACACCTATGCTGAATGATGACTTTTGGGAAAGTCAGCACCCCAACTCTCCGATGTTCACTCCACTTCAAGCAATTCCTCAGTCCCCTGCTGCTACTGAAGTACAAATAGGATCTGAAGAACCTCATGCAACCCCATCTGTCCATGAAGAAATTCCAGCCACTAGTGCTGATGAAAATGTAAATGAAGAATTGAAGACCCAGGCTGTAGCTGAAGAAGAACCTCCAATTCCTCAGCCTGTGGATCCTGAGATTGTGATTCCTGAGGTGGTGATGCAATTGACTGATACTCCTCAGCCCAAGCCAAAGGATCCCTTCTCAAAGAAGTAGAAATTCAAGGCTGATGACTTCTTCGGCGAGCATGTTTTCTTCACTGATTTAAACCCTTATGTCAATGCTCGTCTTAGAAGGAAGCGCTTCTGGACTGCCAGCCAGGCAAATTTCTATTCTTCACTGCTTTTCAACAAGGACAAAGTCTTCGACCATGAGCATATTCCTCACGTGGACATGGAATCAATGCCTTTCTTCTATCAAGTCCTCATATGCTTCATGATGCAGGACTGCTCAACTTTTGCTCTGACATCGTTGATTGGAATGAAGAGCTTATTCTTCAATTCTACGCCACACTGCACATCACAAGTGATGCTGATGATATCAACACTTGGGTGTTGGACTGGATGACCGAAAACACTCATTATAAGGCGCCGGCCTCTGAATTACTTCATGCCCTGCCAATCAGTCCTCCACCTGAAGGTGCTCGTTGTCTGTACCAAGAGCCTGAACTCACTGCTCATTACATGCAAGTGCTCATGAAGCCTCTGAAGCCTGGTCAAGCCCCAAGGACCAAATTCCTCGTGAAGGAATTGCTGTATGTGCCAAGAACCGTCTACCGCATTCTGACGAAGACTATGAGTCCTATCAAAGGCCATGACTCATCTGATGAGGAAATTGTTGGCATCATGAAGAATATGCTACTCAACATCATGCATGGCATCCCTGTCAATTACCATGATTTCTTCATGAGGACTCTGGCAAATGTTGCACTTTCTCCGTTTAAGCTGAAGCCTTATGCTCCTTGGATCATGAGATTCCTCAAAACAAGGTCTTCACAAAACTACAAAGCTGACTATCAGAATCACCTCAGCTACTTGCCACTGATTGAAGTCCTCAAGCAGACATATTCCTCAGTTGATGAGAAGAGCAAGGCACCAGTTGTTATCGATGAAGGTATTCGTCCATTGGATCGTCAGTTCCTCAAAGTTGCATCTTATTCCACCAATGATCACTTTGCCACTCATGATTCTGCTGCAAATGCATCCAAGCCAAATCCTCAAGCCACTGCTCCTCGTGTGATGACTGACTGAGAGCTGCTTCTAAGTCTTCACCAGAAGGTGGATCGAAACCACAAATGGGTTAAGCGTCAGTTTGGCTCTATTCTTCACAACATGACTTCTACACATAATGTAGTGAAGAAAAACCATTACTACCTCCATGAAGTCTTTGATCGCACCTGGGCTATTCTGTCTCATCTCTATGGTGAAGAAGATTTGAAGCAAATGGGTTTCAAGGAAGATTTTGACTGGTCTGCTCCTCCACCGAAGAAATAAAAGAAGGTCAAGGTTCCTTCTTTGGTCGCCAGTTCATTTTCTTCATCACGTGACACAGATGAATATGAAGACTTAGACGACACTGCGGCAGGCCCTACAACGACACAAGACCCCAACAACGCTGGCGCTCCTCCATCATCATGATATTCTTCAGGGGCGTTAGTCCTCATTTTCAACCCTTTTGGTCATTCGATGACAAAGGGGGAGAAATTTGAGTTAGTCTTCAAGCGGGTCTATCTCATATGGGCATTTTTTTTCCTAAGTTACAACTATCGTTCTTTCGATGACTTTGCTGGATCGAGTTGTAAACTTAAACTCTATGGTGGCCTCATACTTTTGCTGAGTTCTTCTGCATGCTTATTCATCATTAATGTTAATGCACGCATGCTAAATTACATCAGTCACCATATCTCATCATGCATTTCAAATTCTTCATACTATATGTTAAATACGTGTATGAATTACAAGATATAGGGGGAGATCTCCATGTATACTCTTCAAGTGTGAATTGCTTCAAAAGCAAATTCCTCACAACGCACATCATCGGGGGGAGTTCTTCTATATCTTGCAATCAAATTCCTCAATATCAGTATTTACACTTCATATGTTTATCCCCGTTGAAAACTTAACCTATATTGTCATCAATCACCAAAAAGGGGGAGATTGTAAGTGCATCTAGTGCCCCTTAGTGATTTTGGTGTATTGAAGACTTATAGGTTAAGGGACTGATGCATTTGTGAGTGTACACAGGTCTATAAGTCTATGAGGAGTTTGATATTTATAGAGAAAGTCGACCCCTAAAAATGAAGTTCTTCAACTGAAGACTTTGGATTTCTGAAGACTTTCTGAAGACTTTGAAAGTGAAGAAATTGGTGTGACCTTGAAGAGTTGGCAATCATTCGAGGAACATGAAGCGTGAAGACTTTTGTTTTCGAAGTTTCATTTTCTCTTTCTTGAGTCATAGGAAACACCGTACTGTTAAAGGGGGTCGAGGAAATACTAAGGAAAAATTTCCATGTGATGCTCAACTCAAAATCCTACACCTACCAACCCCTTATAGTGAAGCCATTGGAAATCTCATACAGTTCAGTCATATTCTTCAGTGACAGAGACGAAGTTCTTCTGGTCTCTGAGGAATTTGTTCTGACTGAGGAGTTAGGAATTCGCCAGTGCGGATTACCTACACAGTGAGGAACATGATAGCCCTGAGGAGTTTGAGAGTCAAAATTCCGACCGTTGCTCTGCTATGCGCCAGCTGTCCCAAAATATCTACCCACCTAACGGTCATATCATTGAAGGGCATTTATGTCTTATCATGTCGGGCTGCTCCCTAGGCTATAAATAGCTGCCCCCTACAACCACTAGCTGGTTGGCTGCTCCGAGAGAAACTGATACTTGTCACTTGAGAGCATCCCATCCTCCGAGGACTTTGAGAGAAAATCATCAAGTGAGGAAAACCCAAACCCAACACACCTACAACCCAAAGTGATTGAGCAACACTAAAGAGATTGATCCTGCGTGGATCCGACGCTTGGTACCTTTGAAGATTGTGCTTCTTCCGGACGGTTAGGCGTCATGGTCTAGAGCATCCAAGAGGAATTGTGGCTCGCTGAGTGACCTAGTCTGTGAAGGTTTGGGAGTCACCTGAAGACTTACCACAAGTGATTGGACAAGGTCTGTGTGACCTTAGTTCAAGGAGAATACGGTGAGGACTAGGTGTCCTGGACTGTGTGTTCAGGACTCGGTGTCCGGGACTGTGTGTCCTCGAGTTTAAATACACAGCCGCTCCAACCAGACATACAACTGAGACAACAGTTGGAACTAGTCTACCAAATCATTGTCTTCACCAAGCTTACTGGTTCTATTTCCTCAACTCTTTCATTTCCTCATTTTAGTTGTTGTGTGCTTGTTCATATCTGTTTGAAGACTTTGACTAAAGACTTTCTCAATTTCCTCAGTTCAATTTTTTTAGTCTGTCCGTCTTCATCCTGTGTTATCCTATGCTTATGCTTTCTATACTCTGTGCTTATCTTCATTTCATCATGATGACTATGCTTGTGTTCTGCTATGTTTACTTTTGAGTACTTATTCCGCTGCAAGTAGTTCTTCAGTTAGGAATTTCCTCACCAGCAAATTCCTCAGTGAAGAATTCATAAAAATCGCCTATTCACCCCCCCTCTAGTCGGTATAACGCACTTTCAAAGAAACTCCATGGCCTCACGGTCAACCCAACAAACATACATAACATGCAACAACCATGAACCCTGGCACTTCTATGTCGCAAAGAAACCCTCAACAAAACCAATGTTGAATACATCAGATGCCAAGAAAAACACGGAGAAGAGCATGATACGTCTCCAACGTATCTATAATTTTTTATTGTTTCATGCTATTATATTACCCGTTTTGGATGTTTATGGGCTTTACTCTGCACTTATATATCATTTTTAGGACTAACCTACTAACCGGAGGCCCAACCCGAATTGATGTTTCTTTTCTATTTCAGTGTTTCAAAGAAAAGGAATATCAAACGGAGTCCAAACAGAATGAAACCTTTGGGAGTGATCTTTTTGGAACAAACGCAATCCAGGAGACTTGGAGTGGAGAAGCAGTCAAGGCGGCCACGAGGCAGGAGGACGCGCCCTAGGGGGGTAGGCATGCCCCCACCCTCGTGGGCCCCTTGTGGCTCCCCTGACCTACCTCCTTCACCTATATATATCCACGTACCCTGAAAAAACATCCAGGAGCACCACGACAAACTATTTCCACCGCCGCAACCTTCTGTATCCGCGAGATCCCATCTTGGAGCCTTCGATGGCGCTCCGCCGGAGGGGGAATCGACCATGGAGGGCCTCTACATCATCTCTAATGCCTCTCCGATGAGTTGTGAGTAGTTTACCACAGACCTTCGGGTCCATAGTTATTAGCTAGATGGCTTCTTCTCTCTCTTTGAATCTCAATACAAAGTTCTCCTTGATCTTCTTGGAGATCTATTCGATGTAACTCTTTTTGCGGCGTGTTTGTCGAGATCCGATGAATTGTGGGTTTATGATCAAGTTTATCTATGAGAAATAATTAAATCTTCTCTGAATTCTCTTATGTGTGATTAGTTATATTTGCAAGTCTCTTTGAATTATCAGTTTGGTTTGGCCTACTAGATTGATCTTTCTTGCAATGGGAGAAGTGCTTAGCTTTGGGTTCAATCTTGCGGTGTCCTTTCCCAATGACACCAGGGGTAGAAAGGCACGTATTGTATTGTTGCCATCGAGGATAAAAAGATGGGGTTTATATCATATTGCTTGAGTTTATCCCTCTACATCATGTCATCTTGCTTAATGTGTTACTCTATTCTTATGAACTTAATACTCTAGATGCAGGCAGGAGTCGGTCGATGTCTAGAGTAATAGTAGTAGATGCAGAATCGTTTTGATCTACTTGTTGCGGACGTGATGCCTACATACATGATCATGCCTAGATAATCTCATAACTATGCACTTTTCTATCAATTGCTCGACAGTAATTTGTTCACCCACCGTAATACTTATGCTATCTTGAGAGAAGCCACTAGTGAAATCTATGGCCCTCGGGTCTATCTTTTATCATATAAGTTTCCCATCTAATTTTATTTTGCAATCTTTACTTTCCAATATATATCATAAAAATACCAAAAATATTTACCTTATCTTATTATCTCTATCAAATCTGACTTTCGCAAGTTACCGTGAAGGGATTGACAACTATAAGTGCATCTAGTGCCCCTTAGTGATTTTGGTGTATTGAAAACTTATAGGTTAAGGGACTGATGCGTTTGTGAGTGTACACATGTCTATAAGTCTGTGAGAAGTTTGATAATTACAAAGAAAGTCGACCCCCAAAAATGATGTTCTTCAACTGAAGACTTTGGATTTCTAAAGACTTTCTGAAGACTTTGAAAGTGAAGAAATTGGTGTGACCTTGATGACCTAGAATTCATTCGAGGAACATGAACCGTGAAGACTTTTGTTTTCGTAGTTTCATTTTCTCTTTCTTGAGTCATAGGAAACACCGTACTGTTAAAGGGGGTCGAGGAAATACTAAGGAAAAATTTCCATGTGATGCTCAACTCAAAATCCTACACCTACCAATCCCTTAGAGTGAAGCCATTGGAAATCTCATACAGTTCAGTCATATTCTTCAGTGACAGAGATGAAGTTCTTCTGGTCTCTGAGGAATTTGTTCTGACTGAGGAGTTAGGAATTCGCCAGTGCGGATTACCTACACAGTGAGGAACATGATAGCCCTGAGGAGTTTGAGAGTCAAAATTCCGACCGTTGCTCTGCTATGCGCCAGCTGTACCAAAATATCTACCCACCTAACTGTCATATCATTGAAGGGCATTTATGTCTTATCATGTCGGTCTGCTCCCCAGGCTATAAATAGCTGCCCCCTACAACCACTAGCTGGTTGGCTGCTCCGAGAGAAACTGATACTTGTCACTTGAGAGCATCCCATCCTCCGAGGACTTTGAGCGAAAATCATCAAGTGAGGAAAACCCAAACCCAACACACCTACAACCCAAAGTGATTGAGCAACACTGAAGAGATTGATCCTGCGTGGATCCGACGCTTGGTACCTTTGAAGATTGTGCTTCTTCCGGACGGTTAGGCGTCATGGTCTAGAGCATCCAAGAGGAATTGTGGATCGCTGAGTGACCTAGTCTGTGAAGGTTTGGGAGTCACCTGAAGACTTACCACAAGTGATTGGACGAGGTCTGTGTGACCTTAGTTCAAGGAGAATACGGTGAGGACTAGGTGTCCTGGACTGTGTGTTCAGGACTGGGTGTCCGGGACTGTGTTTCCTCGAGTTTAAATACACAGCCGCTCCAACCAGACATACAACTGAGACAATAGTTGGAACTAGTCTACCAAATCATTGTCTTCACCAAGCTTACTGGTTCTATTTCCTCAACTCTTTCATTTCCTCATTTTAGTTGTTGTGTGCTTGTTCATATCTGTTTGAAGACTTTGACTAAAGACTTTCTCAATTTCCTCAGTTCAATTTTTTTAGTCTGTCCGTCTTCATCCTGTGTTATCCTATGCTTATGCTTTCTATACTCTGTGCTTATCTTCATTTCATCATGATGACTATGCTTGTGTTCTGCTATGTTTACTTTTGAGTACTTATTCCGCTGCAAGTAGTTCTTCAGTTAGGAATTTCCTCACCAGCAAATTCCTCAGTGAAGAATTCATAAAAATCGCCTATTCACCCCCCCTCTAGTCGGTATAACGCACTTTCAAAGAAACTCCATGACCTCACGGTCAACCCAACAAACATACATAACATGCAACAACCATGAACCCTGGCACTTCTATGTCGCAAAGAAACCCTCAACAAAACCAATGTTGAATACATCAGATGCCAAGAAAAACACGGAGAAGAGCATGATACGTCTCCAACGTATCTATAATTTTTTATTGTTTCATGCTATTATATTACCCGTTTTGGATGTTTATGGGCTTTACTCTGCACTTATATATCATTTTTAGGACTAACCTACTAACCGGAGGCCCAACCCGAATTGATGTTTCTTTTCTATTTCAGTGTTTCAAAGAAAAGGAATATCAAACGGAGTCCAAACGGAATGAAACCTTTGGGAGTGATCTTTTTGGAACAAACGCAATCCAGGAGACTTGGAGTGGAGAAGCAGTCAAGGCGGCCACGAGGCAGGAGGGCGCGCCCTAGGGGGGTAGGCACGCCCCCACCCTCGTGGGCCCCTTGTGGCTCCCCTGACCTACCTCCTTCACCTATATATATCCACGTACCCTGAAAAAACATCCAGGAGCACCACGACAAACTATTTCCACCGCCGCAACCTTCTGTATCCGCGAGATCCCATCTTGGAGCCTTCGATGGCGCTCCGCCGGAGGGGGAATCGACCATGGAGGGCCTCTACATCATCTCTAATGCCTCTCCGATGAGTTGTGAGTAGTTTACCACAGACCTTCGGGTCCATAGTTATTAGCTAGATGGCTTCTTCTCTCTCTTTGAATCTCAATACAAAGTTCTCCTTGATCTTCTTGGAGATCTTTTCGATGTAACTCTTTTTGCGGCGTGTTTGTCGAGATCCGATGAATTGTGGGTTTATGATCAAGTTTATCTATGAGAAATAATTAAATCTTCTCTGAATTCTCTTATGTGTGATTAGTTATATTTGCAAGTCTCTTTGAATTATCAGTTTGGTTTGGCCTACTAGATTGATCTTTCTTGCAATGGGAGAAGTGCTTAGCTTTGGGTTCAATCTTGCGGTGTCCTTTCCCAATGACACCAGGGGTAGAAAGGCACGTATTGTATTGTTGCCATCGAGGATAAAAAGATGGGGTTTATATCATATTGCTTGAGTTTATCCCTCTACATCATGTCATCTTGCTTAATGTGTTACTCTATTCTTATGAACTTAATACTCTAGATGCAGGCAGGAGTCGGTCGATGTCTAGAGTAATAGTAGTAGATGCAGAATCGTTTTGATCTACTTGTTGCGGACGTGATGCCTACATACATGATCATGCCTAGATAATCTCATAACTATGCACTTTTCTATCAATTGCTCGACAGTAATTTGTTCACCCACCATAATACTTATGCTATCTTGAGAGAAGCCACTAGTGAAATCTATGGCCCTCGGGTCTATCTTTTATCATATAAGTTTCCCATCTAATTTTATTTTGTAATCTTTACTTTCCAATATATATCATAAAAATACCAAAAATATTTACCTTATCTTATCATCTCTATCAAATCTGACTTTCGCAAGTTACCGTGAAGGGATTGACAACTATAAGTGCATCTAGTGCCCCTTAGTGATTTTGGTGTATTGAAAACTTATAGGTTAAGGGACTGATGCGTTTGTGAGTGTACACAGGTCTATAAGTCTGTGAGAAGTTTGATAATTACAAAGAAAGTCGACCCCCAAAAATGATGTTCTTCAACTGAAGACTTTGGATTTCTAAAGACTTTCTGAAGACTTTGAAAGTGAAGAAATTGGTGTGACCTTGATGACCTAGAATTCATTCGAGGAACATGAACCGTGAAGACTTTTGTTTTCGTAGTTTCATTTTCTCTTTCTTGAGTCATAGGAAACACCGTACTGTTAAAGGGGGTCGAGGAAATACTAAGGAAAAATTTCCATGTGATGCTCAACTCAAAATCCTACACCTACCAATCCCTTAGAGTGAAGCCATTGGAAATCTCATACAGTTCAGTCATATTCTTCAGTGACAGAGATGAAGTTCTTCTGGTCTCTGAGGAATTTGTTCTGACTGAGGAGTTAGGAATTCGCCAGTGCGGATTACCTACACAGTGAGGAACATGATAGCCCTAAGGAGTTTGAGAGTCAAAATTCCGACCGTTGCTCTGCTATGCGCCAGCTGTCCCAAAATATCTACCCACCTAATTGTCATATCATTGAAGGGCATTTATGTCTTATCATGTCGGTCTGCTCCCTAGGCTATAAATAGCTGCCCCCTACAACCACTAGCTGGTTGGCTGCTCCGAGAGAAACTGATACTTGTCACTTGAGAGCATCCCATCCTCCGAGGACTTTGAGCGAAAATCATCAAGTGAGGAAAACCCAAACCCAACACACCTACAACCCAAAGTGATTGAGCAACACTGAAGAGATTGATCCTGCGTGGATCCGACGCTTGGTACCTTTGAAGATTGTGCTTCTTCCGGACGGTTAGGCGTCATGGTCTAGAGCATCCAAGAGGAATTGTGGATCCCTGAGTGACCTAGTCTATGAAGGTTTGGGAGTCACCTGAAGACTTACCACAAGTGATTGGACGAGGTCTGTGTGACCTTAGTTCAAGGAGAATACGGTGAGGACTAGGTGTCCTGGACTGTGTGTTCAGGACTGGGTGTCCGGGACTGTGTGTCCTCGAGTTTAAATACACAGCCGCTCCAACCAGACATACAACTGAGACAACAGTTGGAACTAGTCTACCAAATCATTGTCTTCACCAAGCTTACTGGTTCTATTTCCTCAACTCTTTCATTTCCTCATTTTAATTGTTGTGTGCTTGTTCATATCTGTTTGAAGACTTTGACTAAAGACTTTCTCAATTTCCTCAGTTCAATTTTTTTAGTCTGTCCGTCTTCATCCTGTGTTATCCTATGCTTATGATTTCTATACTCTGTGCTTATCTTCATTTCATCATGATGACTATGCTTGTGTTCTGCTATGTTTACTTTTGAGTACTTATTCCACTGCAAGTAGTTCTTCAGTTAGGAATTTCCTCACCAGCAAATTCCTCAGTGAAGAATTCATAAAAATCGCCTATTCACCCCCCCCCCCTCTAGTCGGTATAACACACTTTCAAAGAAACTCCATGACCTCACGGTCAACCCAACAAACATACATAACATGCAACAACCATGAACCCTGGCACTTCTATGTCGCAAAGAAACCCTCAACAAAACCAATGTTGAATACATCAGATGCCAAGAAAAACACGGAGAAGAGCATGATACGTTTCCAACGTATCTATAATTTTTTATTGTTTCATGCTATTATATTACCCGTTTTGGATGTTTATGGGCTTTACTCTGCACTTATATATCATTTTTAGGACTAACCTACTAACCGGAGGCCCAACCCGAATTGATGTTTCTTTTCTATTTCAGTGTTTCGAAGAAAAGGAATATCAAACGGAGTCCAAACGGAATGAAACCTTTGGGAGTGATCTTTTTGGAACAAACGCAATCCAGGAGACTTGGAGTGGAGAAGCAGCCGAGGCGGCCACGAGGCAGGAGGGCGCGCCCTAGGGGGGTAGGCACGCCCCCACCCTCGTGGGCCCCTTGTGGCTCCCCTGACCTACCTCCTTCACCTATATATATCCACGTACCCTGAAAAAACATCCAGGAGCACCACGACAAACTATTTCCACCGCCGCAACCTTCTGTATCCGCGAGATCCCATCTTGGAGCCTTCGATGGCGCTCCGCCGGAGGGGGAATCGACCACGGAGGGCCTCTACATCATCTCTAATGCCTCTCCGATGAGTTGTGAGTAGTTTACCACAGACCGTCGGGTCCATAGTTATTAGCTAGATGGCTTCTTCTCTCTCTTTGAATCTCAATACAAAGTTCTCCTTGATCTTCTTGGAGATCTATTCGATGTAACTCTTTTTGCGGTGTGTTTGTCGAGATCCGATGAATTGTGGGTTTATGATCAAGTTTATCTATGAGAAATAATTAAATCTTCTCTGAATTCTCTTATGTGTGATTAGTTATATTTGCAAGTCTCTTTGAATTATCAGTTTGGTTTGGCCTACTAGATTGATCTTTCTTGCAATGGGAGAAGTGCTTATCTTTGGGTTCAATCTTGCGGTGTCCTTTCCCAATGAGACCAGGGGTAGAAAGGCACGTATTGTATTGTTGCCATCGAGGATAAAAAGATGGGGTTTATATCATATTGCTTGAGTTTATCCCTCTACATCATGTCATCTTGCTTAATGTGTTACTCTGTTCTTATGAACTTAATACTCTAGATGCAGGCAGGAGTCGGTCGATGTCTAGAGTAATAGTAGTAGATGCAGAATCGTTTCGATCTACTTGTTGTGGACGTGATGCCTACATACATGATCATGCCTAGATAATCTCATAACTATGCACTTTTCTATCAATTGCTCGACAGTAATTTGTTCACCCACCGTAATACTTATGCTATCTTGAGAGAAGCCACTAGTGAAATCTATGGCCCCCGGGTCTATCTTTTATCATATAAGTTTCCCATCTACTTTTATTTTGCAATCTTTACTTTCCAATATATATCATAAAAATACCAAAAATATTTACCTTATCTTATTATCTCTATCAAATCTGACTTTCGCAAGTTACCGTGAAGGGATTGACAACTATAAGTGCATCTAGTGCCCCTTAGTGATTTTGGTGTATTGAAAACTTATAGGTTAAGGGACTGATGCGTTTGTGAGTGTACACAGGTCTATAAGTCTGTGAGAAGTTTGATAATTACAAAGAAAGTCGACCCCCAAAAATGATGTTCTTCAACTGAAGACTTTGGATTTCTGAAGACTTTCTGAAGACTTTGAAAGTGAAGAAATTGGTGTGACCTTGATGACCTGGAATTCATTCGAGGAACATGAACCGTGAAGACTTTTGTTTTCGTAGTTTCATTTTCTCTTTCTTGAGTCATAGGAAACACCATACTGTTAAAGGGGGTCGAGGAAATACTAAGGAAAAATTTCCATGTGATGCTCAACTCAAAATCCTACACCTACCAATCCCTTCGAGTGAAGCCATTGAAAATCTCATACAGTTTAGTCAATTCTTCAGTGACAGAGATGAAGTTCTTCTGGTCGCTGAGGAATTTGTTCTGACTGAGGAGTTAGGAATTCGCCAGTGCGGATTGCCTACACAGTGAGGATCATGATAGCCCTGAGGAAATTGAGCCTCAAAATTCCGACTGTTGATGTGCTATGCGCCAGCTGTCCCAAAATATCTACCCACCTAACAGTCATATCATTGAAGGGCATTTATGTCTTGTCACAGCCTGGTTTTTGCCCTCTTTTCCTTGCTTGATTTTCACCTGAGTTGGTTTTGGATTTGGAGTTTTGAATCATTCCATTTGGACTTGATCACTTGGGTATCCCTTGATTTTCACCCAAGTGCCCCCTCTCCTCTTCTAATCCATCATTTCACCCCTGGCCAACCCAACAATATTGTTTGGAATATTTTTCTTAAATGAAAAATATTCATTTTGCATCTTAAACCCTAGCTAAACTCTTTGACCTCCAAAGCAACCCTCATTTCTGTTGCCCTAAAAATGTTGAGAAAAATCCCAAATATTCTTTGGACCCTAGGGCACATTTCTGAGCAAAAATATTTCACCACTTTTTGGAGTATTTTTTCTACAGAAAATAAAATCACTTCTGGGCTGAAATGGTAGTTTCTACAACAACTACCTTTTTACTAGCTCCAATGTAGCTGGTTTTCCCTGTGCTTATTCACCTTAGTAAGAGTCAGTAAAACCCCAAAGCTCACCCTTTGAATCACTGTGGTTTGACCACATTAACTGCTCGAAGTTTCTGTCCAGTAACTTAACCTCTTCACCATTTCACTTCTACTTCACCTGGAAACAAACCGAGACGTGGTAACACCTAAGTTTACTAAGGACTACACGCCAGGCATCATGGTTAGTGCAAATGTGGCCTGATGTCACGGTCCACGCAGTGACCGTGTTCGTCCGAGTGTGCTGGCATGCCAAAAGCGCGCTCTGCGCGTCGCCAGCGCCTCTGTGGCGCGCGTGCTCACTGCTCGGCCAGCCAGAGCGTGTCCCCCCTCGCCACCATCCTCGTCTCCACCCCCTTTACTCCACCCTGCCGCTCGCCGACGCCGGAGCTTGCTGCAGCGAGCAAAGGCACGGTTCGGCCAACGGCACAGTGCCCGCGCATCGTGTCCATCCCTTTCCTCCTCGCTACTGTGCTTGTCCGCGTCCGTGCACAGCTCCCGCGTGACCCCGTCGCCTTCCCCCCCTCTCTCTGGCACCATTCGTCACCGGGCGTCGGAGACAGCTGTCCTCCGGCGGAGCCCTCCTCGCCACCCCGCCTATAAAAAAACCCCTCCGCAGCCTGTTGGAGCATCGCAGCTCACCACCTCTCCCTCCTATAGCTACTAGAAGCCGCAGCCCGGCCGGGCAGGCCACAGGCTGCCATCCCCGAGCCGAACTCGCTGGCGATCCCCTCTAGATCGTCCCCGCAGCTCCGGCCACTCCCAAGCCGAGGCGACCCCGCCAGGGCCTCCGCCTCTCCTCCGTGAAGCTAACGCGCCAAGCTAGAGCCCTTGGAGCCGCCCCTAGCCGCCATCTTCCTCATCTGCGGCGACCACCGTGTTCTGCCTCCGCTGGCGAGGAAGAATCTGACGCCATTTGGTCACCATTTGCCAAGATACGGGTACGGGCAGATGCGTGAGAGCCTTCTCCATCGATCCTTCCCTCTCGTTTTCCTCCAAGATGCCTCAACGCCGGCGTAAGCTCCGGCGAAGCGCCGCGCCTCTCTGTTTCTTTCTCCCCTCCCTCCGGCCTGATTAGCGGGGCCTGCTAGTCAGCCATTCACTATGCGCGCGAAGCGGTATGAGTGGTGGCGCCCTGGGAAAATACGCCATCGATGTCACCCCCCTCTGTTTTCTTTTTCAAATTCATTTAAGTTCCAGTAGCATTCAAACAGCCATAACTTTTATTCTACAAGTCCAAATGCAGTGATTCTTTTTGCATTGTGTTCTTTGTCCAAAAATCTAACAACTCCCAAAAGATGGGATTTTTCCTTGCTGTCAAGATTTTCTGGCAATTTTCAGAAGGTTTCTTGATATTGTCAATTGTGGTTTTTGAATATTTTTCAGTGGAACCATCTTGTCTTGAGGATCACCAGGAGCCTTGTGAACCTCATCAGTACTAAGGCAAGCCACAGTAACATTTTCATGGTGCCACTTCAATATTTATGATTTTCATACTTGAACTTATGAATAATGATGCATTTAAATTAGTTATATAATAAATATATTCTGTTATATGCTTGTTATGTGAAAATGCTTGAACTTCAGTATGCTTGAAGTAGATATTGTTAGTAAGATAATGTCACACGCAATATGCAATACTATCCTAAAGAGACTCGAAGGTCCCACCAAGGATAGAACCGCATATTGATACGCTTTTGCAAGGTGGATATCATTACATCAACATTACATAATAGATGGGGATACATACAAAAGGCATACAATGCCACACGAATACAACATCATCTTACATAAGAGCATCATCCGACTACGGATGAACCACAAACAGAAACTCAAACGACATCCACTCTTCTAGCCCAGGCTGCCGACCTGGAACCTATCCCTTGATCGAAGAAGAAGCAGAAGAAGAACTCCAAAACAAGCAAACATTGCTCTCGCGTCATGATCATCACATAACATGTACCTGCAACTGTTGTTGTAGTAATCTGTGAGCCATGAGGATTTAGCAATCCCATTACCATGGGTATCAAGACTAGCAAACCTTAATGGGAAAGGAAAGGGTAAAGTGGTGAGGTTGCAGCAGCGACTAAGCATATATGGTGGCTAACATACACAAATAAGAGCGAGAAGAGAAGCAATGAAACGGTCGGGACACTAGAAGTGATCCTGAAACTACTTACGCACAATCATAACACAAAGACCGTGTTCACTTCCCGGACTCCGCCGAAAAGAGACCATCACGGCTACACACGCAGTTGATGCATTTTAATTAAGTCAAGTGTCAAGTTCTCTACAACCGGATATTAACAAATTCCCATCTGCCACATAACTGCGGGCACGGCTCTCGAAAGTTTAAACCCTGCAAGGGTGTCCCAACTTAGCCCATCACAAGCTCTCACGGTCAATGAAGGATATTCCTTCTCCGAGGAAGACCCGATCAGTCTCGGAATCCCGGTTTACAAGACATTTCGACAATGGTAAAACTAGACCAGCAAAGCCGCCCGATGTGCCGACAATCCCGATAGGAGCTGCACATATCACGTTCTCAGGGAAACACCAGATAAGTCAAGCTACGAGTAAAACCAGCCCTCGAGTTTCCCCGAGGTGGCCCCGCAGGCTACTCGGTTCGGACCAGCACTTAGAGAAGCACTGGCCCGGGGGGCTAAAATAAAGATGACCATCGGGAGGGAGACTCCCGAAGGAAAAGTATAGGTGGTGGTGAGGCAAATGGTAAAACCAAGGTTGGGCCTTGCTGGAGGAGTTTTATTCAAAGCGAACTGTCAACGGGGTCCCATAAATCACCCAACCGCATAAGGAACGCAAAATCAAGGAACATAACACTGGTATAACGGAAACTAGGGCGGCAAGAGTGGAACAAAACACCAGGCATAAGGCCTAGTCTTCCACCCTTTGCCAAGTATATAGATGCATTAATTAAAATAAGAGATATTGTGATATCCCAACATAATCCGGTCCAACATGGAGCATTCTTCAACATCACCTGCAACTAACAACGCTATAAGAGGGGCTGAGCAAAGCGGTAACATAGCCAAGCAATGGTTTGCTAGGAAGGTGAAAAATGTTAGAGGCTGACATGGCAATTTGGGAGGCTAGATAAACAAGTGACAGGTAACGCAGCATAGCGATAGAACAAAGCAACTAGCAAGCAAAGATAGAAGTGATATCGAGGGTGATGGTCATCTTTCCTGAGATCCCGCAAGGAAGAAGAATGAGTACATGAAGAAGACAAACGGACGTAGTCGAGCGAATCCTCACAACTCCGGAACGAAACCGAAGCTAACGAGAGAAGCAAACCGGAAAGAAGCAAACAACATGGTAAACACACAAGCATAAACATGTCATGATGCACAAAAAAGTATGATGCATGTCCGGTTTAATGAGGCATGGCATGGCAATATGCATAAAACAACACTACAAGTTAAGTGGAGCTCAATATGCAATGAGTTGCATATTGACGAAACACCACATCAGTTATTTAGTTCTCTCTCGTTTAGGAACACAACAATATTACATGTTGTTATAACCATGGCAAGAAGTGAAACATAATTAAACTACCTATCTAGGCAAGTTTAAGTGAGGCCGGAAACAACAAACAACAATTCCGGACATCCCCATATGTTATTTAGCAATTTAACGCAAACAACAATTTTAAACATTTTAATTGTTGTTATCATGATGCGGATGACATATGCAAGTTTTATGCAATTTTATGAAAATGTTGACATGAGCATGTTATGAAGCATTTGGTCACCATGGCGGAACAGAAAGGGGTGCCACGGCAACGACAACGGAAATGGCAGGGCATCGCAAACGACAATTCGATCATGGTGCAAACACGAGCATCTCATACAACACATGCATTTGATCCACGGGTGATCATCTCGGGATTATACCTTTGAAGCGTGCATTTCGGGGCGGTTCAAAATCGTCGAGGGAAGTAGTCGTTCGCGGGTTGTAGGGGAAGTAGTCGTACACGTTACGTAGTTGTACACACTCCATAGATGTTCGGGGTCACGTCAAGGAACTTGACGTCCACGGGGTCTTCGAGGTCGACGGTACTGGTACACACATCGTCGTGGAAGTAGTGGTTCATGTTTTGAAGAGGAACTTGACGAATCCGATTTCCCTGGCGGTCCAGAGTAGTGGTACTTGACGCAATCCACGTGAAGGGTGCTGGTTCGGGCAACGGTCTTGACGAAGGTGTACTTGGAGAACCAGGGGGTATGTCTTGGCGTGCGTCAGTCTATTGACGAACAACGTGTACAGGAGACAGAGAGATCTCTTGCGGTCTTCCAGTCAATGTGAACAGGAGGCCAGCTCTGGCGAAGGGAAGGGGAGGCGGCCTCGACCCGTGGACCTGGCATTTGGCTGAATTGAGTCCACGGGGACAAGCGGGCGAGCTACTGGAGATGGTCTCGGCCATCGCGTCCCTGCGGTAGCTGCGAGCTCATGGCCTGCAGCAGTATGGCGGGGGACGAGACGGAGACGCCGGGCACTAATGGTGGTGGAGCAGGGGCTTCACGCGAACAGGGCCGTGGTGATGCTGATGGCGTCGCGGGCCATGGCAGGCGGTGGGCATGTAGGAAGAGAGAGAGCGCTAGAGATGAGGAGGCCCGGCGCGAGGCACGTGCGTGGTGGAGGCGGGCGATGGTCGCGGCAGCGAGGAGAAGGTCGTGGCAAAGGGAGGCAAGGGCGAGGTGCAGGGCAGAGCAAAGGGGACGCGGCTCCACGACGAGGCGGCAGCGGGGATGCTCGGTGGCTGGAGGAAAACAGAAGCAGCGGCCATGCCAGGGGCGGCGGAACAGGAAGCTTGAGAGCGCGGGCGCCATGGTTCTGAGTGACGGGGCCGCTTCTGGTGGCATGGGAGTCCGGGCGGCAGAAAGAGAAGGAGGGGATCGAGCGAGGAGATGGGGAATCAAGCGCTGGCGGCGCTGGAGGGAGGACGAGGGAGAGATGGAGATCGATGGGAGTGAGGAGGAGGTCGGGCTAGGGTTAGGATTAGATAGGTGGTTAGGTGGGTTGTGGATTAGGCCGGCCGGCTGGGCTGGAAGAATTGGGAAACGAGGAGAGATGGGTTGGCCTGCACTGCGTGAGGATTTATTCCATGTCTCAAATCAGGAAAGAAAAGGAGAGGGCTGAAAATAATACAAAGTTCCACAACTTGGATTGGAGTATCGGGGAAAGATCAAGGATTTAAAAATATTTGGAAAAGGAAGGAACTTTAATTGCAAGTGGGTTGTTGTTAGTTCCAAATAAATGGAAGATTTATTATAGCTCCGTAAATATCGAGAGGATATGTTATAAAGAGAAATCACCATTTGAATTCCCTCGATTTAAATAGATCAATGATCTAAGCAATTTATTTAGCTGAGTTTTAAAAATTAAATGACATGCTGGCATGGTGACATGATGCAATGCAAAAATAAATAGAGCAAGCACAAATAAAAAACACATGGAGGTCACAAAAAATATGGAAGTCTTCTGGATCGTCGGTCTTGGGGCGTCACAACACTCCTCCACTTACAAGAGATCTCGTCCCGAGATCTAGGATGGCGCCGGAGAGAAGCGGAAGAAAAAGAGGTAAGACAAAGTTGCTTCTTTGACAAACGAGTGAAACCAATGAACCTCGAGAGGTTGAAAAGTTGAAAGAAAGAACATAACAGAGTTGAACACAATTGAGAGCACTGCGGTAGAAAATAGAAACAAGGAACACCATGTGAACCTTGTAGGTTGCAAAGCTATGAATGATGAGTACAATGGACAACAAAGAATTGGAACCACTCTGGTTGAAACAAGATGAGAGAGGAACAATCCGGGCGGCACTCCACTTGAACATGGAAGGAATAGAACATGATCTTGAGAAGATGGGATGATACTTGATGAAATCAACTACACACTGCCTTCGGAACTATTGAAAGAATGGCACAAGGGGTAAGAAGGATTTCAGACAGCAATCCGGTTGAAAAGAGAGGCAAAACTTGATAAGATGAAAGAACTTGAATGAGAACACAACACTCCGGTTAAATGGATAAGCATGAAAAGAACACGATCCTCAATTCGCGATGATGAGTGAAGAGAGCAACATCACAATGCCTCCGGTAGAAAGAATAGAAGATAGATCATTGGAATAACAGAATGGAGAAGAAAATGCCAACTTCTACCACAAATGAGCTTGGAAAGCACCCTTCCAAGAAGGTTATAATGGAGTTGTTGGAAAACCAACAACGAAACGAATAAACTTGTTGTGGTCTTATGGAAAACTTCTCAAAATTGAGGCGAAATTCTGCCACTACGAAAATAAATAATATAATTATAACACCAACAAGATGAAAAACTTCTTCCACCAAGATGATAGAGAGATAACTTGGACCATTGATAATAACCACAATAGCAACATTCCTTAGGGAAGGCTTTAGGTGAAATATGACACAAAATAACTCCAACGAAGAGATTAATGGATTTAAAATACCTCATTCTTGACAACATGTGAATCGCGAAACATGAAGGAAATTCTCAAGAGTGACATAACACCACCTCAAAAGATAAGGTAGAAAGAATTGCACTTCAAAATGCAAGAAGAAGAATACTTGAACTCCTCAAAAAAAACATGTGTTGAGCACCATGTTTATTTTTGAGTATAGCTTGGCGGATCTTAGCTTCGAGAGAAATCTTGAAGTATAATTGAAGAATGAAAAGAATCCTTGACGACCCACCATGTAGATCCTCCATGAAGAACTCCGGTAATAAAAGGATGATAGAAAGAAAGAGAAGTTGAAAACACAAGGTGAAGCCTTGCGATGATTTAGATGGAGCTTCACGACGAAATAAAGCGGAAAACTTGGAACTCCGGAAGAAATATGAACAACAAGAAACCAAGAATTTATTCCTCCTGAACAAACTCCGAAGGAAGGATTAATCACTTGGATGAAACAAGAATAAGAATTATGTTATGCGTATCCTTCACCAATTTAAATTGATGACAAGCAACGGATTTGGCATACTACTTATTCTCATAGAAAGGATTAAGAGAGATATAGTGTAAACCTGAGAAGGTATAGATGGAACCATCGGTAGGATTTGGAAACTACGAATGAATTAATATGATAACGAAGGAAGTGAAATCTTGAACGAACCACCGTAAGAATTGAAAATGAAAGTAGCAAAGGCACAAATCACCGGGAAGAATTGGAAAACGAATGAAGATACTTGAGGGGATTTAGATACCTAAGAACGAAGAGATCATGAACTGATTAGAGGATATTTGAACGATGCACCGGTAAGATTTGGAGAACGACAGCTACACGCTGAGAATCAAGAATTATGACATGATGGCCTTCGGAGGAAAGAAATAGAAACAACTCATGAAATGCTTCGGATGGTAAGAAAAGAATTGTCACAATCAAAAACAATTATGAGAGGATGGCATAAAGCTAGAACCATGAATCTCTGTAAGAACAGGTAAGGATTTAAGAGGAACTCTTCTTCGGTCTTCAAAATCCGAGAATGACGACGATAAACACCACCATGAATTGTTGAGATACTCCGGGGGAATGAAAAACAAAGAGGTTGAGCCAAAAATAAAAATAATTTGAAATCGGTCTTGGAAAACATCTGACTGATGAAATTCATTCTTAAGTCAAACTTCGAAAAGAATTTGGGAATGGCACCGGAAAATTTAGGAGAGTTAGGTAAGATCCTGGGAAAAGACCTGTGGGTTAGGGCCCACTCAAAAGGAAACACCATTGAACGATTTTTAAAAGAAAGATTGCACCGGTTGAATTAAATGACTTGAATGAGATAATAATCTCCAAATAGCTTGAACGGATCTTGAATGAAAAGATGAGCCTTCGGAGATATCTTCAGCACTCCAGAACAAATCAATAGCGAGAAGTGAGTGATTGATAGGTGCACCGGTATGAGAAAGCATTTGACACGAGGAAAAGAATATGATCAACACTGAAAGCTTGAATTGGATCCACCGGAGAAGAAACAACAACGAAGGATGATGAACTTGAAACTGTTGAGCATCTTCATGGGAAATCACCGGATAAGAACATTGAAAGAAACGAATGTAGAGACTTCTCACAAATAAAAGGATACATGATTAAGAAATTTGAGTCCTTGAAGTTAAAGGGTGGGAGGGCGGGAAAACAAAGGCAACTTGGGGCATATGGAATGGATACCGTTGAGAAAACTTAGAATTGAACTCGCAAATGTTGAAATGATCGGATCCACTTGAAGAGAATCATGCCGGTTGGAAAAGAATTAACATGACGACATCGATGATCAAGAAGGATTAGTATTCACATAGCAATATGAGAACACCGTTTAGGAAAGGTATGGATTCAATATTTGACTCCGAAGCAACTCGAATACCAAAAACAAAACAAAACAAAGGATTTGGCTTGCAGAGTAAGCCGGAAACAAACATATGATAGAGATTTCGTTCGAAGTTTTCGTGGTGGGGCCCACACGGGCTCGATTGTACAACACCATCATGTACAAGGCAGTGCACATGACATACAAAGCGTCCCCGAACCAGCATAGCCAAGGGCTCTTTAAGACACAACGAGGCCACTGTAAAAACGACCATGGATAGGCGGACCACTAGACGTCGAACCCCAATCTCATATCATGCATCTGTCGAAAAGGAAAAAAACTAGAGCTACTTGAACTCCCACCTATTAAACTCTTGAAACTTTCTGGTTATGCAATCTGGTGTTGGGGATACAGGGGAAGCAATATATATCTCACCCAAAACTAACAATTCCTACATCCAAGATGTATCCATCCGTCAACACATAACCAAGAAACCTTCGGAAATCGTGTACCTCAACCTTCGAAAAGCATCCATTATACGAGCTATGGCAATACTCCCGAACTCCCCTGTACTGGGTGGCGTCGAGGTTATCTCAACAACAACTACATAAAAGAGATTTTCGATGTCGGCGAAACTCATGTATTCCAGAACTGCAACGATAAAATTATGACGACAACACCTCGGAGCTCAACTCCCCGGGACACTTCCACAACCCCTAAATGTCAAGAGGCACCAAGAACAATGTTCTCGTCATAAGAATATTGGAACGATCCCAAGATACCCGCGTGAACCTAAATTTTTTTTAGTGAAATTTGAGGAGAGGAAAGTCAAAACATCTACGTCAGGAGACCTCACCAGAGCGACGAAGGGACTGAGAAGTAAAAAGAATCCTACTCTCTGATATATATAATCCTAAGACTCAAAACATTTTTGTTCTAGACTCAACAACGTCAGCGATTCGATCAACCAGGGGGCTCCTAAGTCGGGATGGCTCTGATTACCAACTTGTCACACCCAATATGCGATACTATCCTAAAGAGACTCGAAGGTCCCACCAAGGATAGAACCACATATTGATACGCTTTTGCAAGGTGGATATCATTACATCAACATTACATAATAGATGGGGATACATACAAAGGGCATACAATGCCACACAAATACAACATCATCTTACATAAGAGCACCATCCGACTACGGATGAACCACAAACAGAAACTCAAACGACATCCACCCTGCTAGCCCAGGCTGCCGACCTGGAACCTATCCCCTGATTGAAGAAGAAGCAGAAGAAGAACTCCAAAACAAGCAAACATCGCTCTCGCGTCATGATCATCGCATAACCTGTACCTGCAACTGTTGTTGTAGTAAGCTGTGAGCCACGAGGACTCAGCAATCCCATTACCATGGGTATCAATACTAGCAAAGCTTAATGGGAAAGGAAGGGGTAAAGTGGTGAGGTTGCAGCAGCGACTAAGCATATATGGTGGCAAACATACGCAAAAAAGAGCGAGAAGAGAAGCAACAGAACGGTCGAGAAACTAGAAGTGATCAAGAAGTGATCTTGAAACTACTTACGCACAATCATAACACAAAGATAGTGTTCACTTCCCGGACTCCGCCGAAAAGAGACCATCACGGCTAGACACGCGGTTGATGCGTTTTAATTAAGTCAAGTGTCAAGTTCTCTACAATCGGATATTAATAAATTCCCATCTGCCACATAACCGCGGGCATGGCTCTCAAAAGTTTAAACCCTGCAGGGGTGTCCCGACTTAGCCCATCACAAGCTCTCACGGTCAACGAAGGATATTCCTTCTCCCAGGAAGACCCGATAAGTCTCGGAATTCTGGTTTACAAGACATTTCGACAATGGTAAAACAAGACCAGCAAAGCCGCCCTATGTGCCGACAATCCCGATAGGAGCTGCACATATCTCGTTCTCAGGGCAACACCGGATAAGTCAAGCTACGAGTAAAACTAGTCCTCGAGTTTCCCCGAGGTGGCCCCGTAGGCTGCTCGGTTCGGACCAGCACTTAGAGAAGCACTGGCCCGGGGGGGGGGGGGGGGGGCTAAAATAAAAATGACCCTCGGGAGGGCGACTCCCAAGGGAAAAGTATAGGTGGTGGTGAGGCAAATGGTAAAACCAAGGTTGGGCCTTGCTGGAGGAGTTTTATTCAAAGCGAACTGTCAAGGGGGTCCCATAAATCACCCAACCGCGTAAGGAACGCAAAATCAAGGAACATAACACCGGTATGATGGAAACTAGGGCGGCAAGAGTGGAACAAAACACCAGGCATAAGGCCGAGTCTTCCACCCTTTGCCAAGTATATAGATGCATTAATTAAAATAAGAGATATTGTGATATCCCAACATAATCCGGTCCAACATGGAGCCATCTTCAATTTCACCTGCAACTAACAACGCTATAAGAGGGGCTGAGCAAAGCGGTAACATAGCCAAGCAACGGTTTGCTAGGAAGGTGAAAAATGTTAGAGGCTGACATGGCAATTTGGGAGGCTGGATAAACAAGTGACAGGTAGCACAGCATAGCGATAGAACGAAGCAACTATCAAGCAAAGATAGAAGTGATATCGCGGGTGATGGTCATCTTGCCTGAGATCCCACAAGGAAGAAGAACGAGTCCATGAGGAAGACAAACGGACGTAGTCGAACGAATCCTCACAACTCCGGAACGAAACCGAAGCTAACGAGAGAAGTAAACCGGAAAGAAGCAAACAACATGGTAAACACACAAGCATAAACATGTCATGATGCACAAACAAGTATATATGATGCATGTCCGGTTTAATGAGGCATGGCATGGCAATATGCACAAACAACACTACAAGTTAAGTGGAGCTCAATATGCAACGAGTTGCATATTGACGAAACACCACATCAATTATTTAGTTCTCTCTCGTTTAGGAACACAACAATTTTACATGTTGTTATAACCATGGCAAGAAGTGAAACATAATTAAACTACCTATCTAGGCAAGTTTAAGTGAGGCCGGAAACAACAAACAACAATTCCGGACATCCCCATATGTTATTTAGCAATTTAACGCAAACAACAATTTTAAACATTTTAATTGTTGTTATCATGATGCGGATGACATATGCAAGTTTTATGCATTTTTATGAAAATGTTGACATGAGCATGTTATGAAGCATTTGGTCACCATGGCGGAACAGAAAGGGGTGCCACGGCAACGACAACGGAAATGGTGCCACGGCAACTTTTCGATGATCCGGCAACTCAACGAGATGTTGGTGCAAAAGAAAGTGTGGGCGTGCAGAACATGCAAAAGAAGGTGGGGTGATCCCAGATACCGGGTTCCCATGTGTCGGTGGCATGGCAAAAGAGGGGCATCATAAACGACAATTCGATCACGGTGCAAACACGAGCATCTCATACAACACATGCATTCGGTCCACGGGTGATCATCTCGGGATTATACCTTTGAAGCGTGCATTTTGGGGCGGTTCAAAATCCTCAAGGGAAGTAGTCATTCGCGGGTTGTAGGGGAAGTAGTCATACACGTTATGTAGTTGTACACACTCCATAGATTTTTGGGGTCACGTCAAGGAACTTGACGTCCACGGGGTCTTCGAGGTCGACGGTAGTGGTACACACGTCGTCGTGGAAGTAGTGCTTCACGTGTTGAAGAGGAACTTGACGAATCCGATTTCCCCCGACGGTCGAGAGTAGTCGTACTTGATGCAATCCACGCGAAGGGTGCTGGTTCGGGCAACGGTCTTGATGAAGGTGTACTTGGAGAACCAGGGGGTATGTCTTGGCGTGCATCAGTCTATTGACGAACAACGTGTACAGGAGACAGAGAGATCTCTTGCGGTCTTCCGGTCAACGTGAACAGGAGGCTAGATCTGACGAAGGGAAGGGGAGGCGGCCTCGACCCGTGGACCTGGCGTTTGGCCGAATCGAGTCCACGGGGACAAGCGGGCGAGCTGCTGGAGATGGTCTCGGCCATCGCATCCCTGCGGTAGCCGCGAGCTCATGGCCTGCAGCAGCAGCAAGGCGCGGAATGGGACGGAGACGCGGGGCACTGATGGTGGTGGAGTAGGGGCTTCACACAAATAGGGCCTCAGCGGATGCTGATGGCCTCACGGGCCATGGTAGGCGGTGGGCATGGTAGCAAGAGGGCGAGCGCTGGAGATGAGGAGGCCCGGCGCGAGGCACGCGCGTGGTGGAGGCGGGCGATGGACGCGGTAGCGAGGAGAAGGTCGTGGCAAAGGGAGGCAAGGGCGAGGTGTGGGGCGGAGCAAAGGGGACGCGGCTCCACGACGAGGTGGCGGCGGGGATGCTCGGCGGCTAGAGGAAAACAGAAGCAGCGGCCATGCCAGGGGCGGCGGACCAGGAAGCTTGAGAGCGTGGGCGCCATGGTTCCGAGTGACGGGGCCGCTTCTGGTGGCATGGGAGGCTGGGCGGCAGTAAGAGAAGGAGATGGGGATCGAGCGAGGAGATGGGGGGATCGAGCGCTGGCGGCGCTGGAGGGAGGACGAGGGAGAGATCACCATGTGAATTCCCTCGATTTAAATAGATCAACGATCTAAGCAATGTATTTAGCTGAGTTTTAAAAATTAAATGACATGCTGGCATGATGACATGATGCAATGCAAAAATAAATAGAGCAAGCACAAATAAAAAACACATGGAGGTCACAAAAAATATGGAAGTCTTCTGGATCGTCGGTCTTGGGGTGTCACAGATAATGAGAACTTAGTTGCAAGTGATAAATAAATAATATGGTCATAAAGTTGATGAGTAATTTGAATATATATTTTTTTGCATGAGGTAAAATGATTATAATTGCTAGAAATAGTTCTGGTATAAGTAAAGAGAGGTTCTAACCAGTATAGTAGCATGAGTTTATGTTGGCTCCGTGGGAGCGTGATTAGTGCAGTCATTGCACGGATTGTGTGATGCATATGTTAAGTGATGCATGGTATGGCAGTATGACACCGGTTATTTTATTTTCACATTAAAGTTGAACCTGATAATAATTCAACTTGAACATGTTGTTGACCGGGTCGTGGTGCCGCTGAAACGAGTCTTTCCCAGTGCAACCACATTTGCCGGTATGGGACGGCATTAATGCGTTTCGTTGTCGTGCCTCTGGTCGGTACCTCAATTTAGGGAAGGTTATGGGCGTGTTGTACCCTGGACCGGTAGGCAACCATAATCTTGTGAGCCTGTTGTTAAGTTGATTTTGGTACCGGATCCTAGTGTGGATCGTGGCCACGACGGTGGTCGAGGTGTCTGAGGTAGAAACGGGGCCACCCAGGACTAGCCTGGTGGGGTCTGAGTTGGAGGGGCCGGGAGAGTGGCATGGCAGTGAAATGGTTTCGTCGGAACGCCGTTGGTCCACTCGTATGGGAGAGTGAGGCCATGGGTTCTGTAATGTGGGTACAGTGTACTAACCTCTACAGAGTGTTTTTAATCTATCAATAACCGAGTCCACAGATACGGACACGCTCGAAAGTAAGGTACACCATGGGTCAACACTTAATAAATATGCACACTAATTGCCCTAAAGATGACAGTGAGGTCATCGTGTTGAGTTGGACATGCGTTGTTGGGTTGTGATCACCGTAAGGATCATGGGCCACGAGTTGGTCGGGTTGTAATCGTTGTAAGGGTCACGGGCCATGAGATGGTCGGGTTGTGATCGCCGTAAGGATCACGAGTATGTGTTAGTAATATTTTGTTTGTTGGTCACACCTGGTAAGCAAGTCGGGAGAATGAGTACCTGTTGAGCACTGTCACAGCATGTTGGTTATATAGTTGCATTGTTGATTAAATTGGATAAATATCATAATATTGTCTGTCATCTTGTTTATGCTTATTGTGAGCTTGCAAGTACATTCAATGTACTGACCTGGTGTGTCATGCCAGATTTCAGGAAAGTCCCGTTGGAAAGGAGTGATGTCCGAGTCTATAGCGTGTCCACGTTGGTGTCCTTGTGCTATGAAGTCCTGCTACGACGTTGTTCCGCTGCCGAGTAGTTGTCATGATCGAGGCCCCTCTATGTTCACTAAATAATGTACATATTGTTCAGCCGCACCGTGTGTGCTACTTGGCCTCGCTAACTGTTGTAATGAACTATGTTCCGCTAGCATGAATAAAGTGGTTGTTTTCTATGCCATGTTGTTGTGTGTTGCCAGAAGACAAGGTCTCTGGGCTGGCAATGCAAGGTAAACCGGTCGCTCTGAGCCGGGGTGCCACAACGCTTGGTATCAGAGCCGCACTGACTGTAGGCCACGCTAGACTAAGCCGAGTTAACTGGATGCTGGATACAAGTTGTAGCTGAGTGTCGGTAATGACTGTAGCTGGTTGTTGCATTTCTTGCACTAATTATATATTTTTCTATGCTAACCTGCTAATGGTTGTGAGTGTAGATGGCTCCGGTGTTATATCCGTGCCAGTTGCAGCTGATGCCGTACACGTCGCCGCATCTCCTTCATAACGCGTGGCATCGGGTGTACCCTCACGGAGACGATCCAGTCTATCGTGTGTACCAGGAGCGCCTAGCTGACTCAGTGTATGAGTATCACGCCATGGTTACTCTGCGCACCAGTTCCGATTCCAGTTCTTACACTCGTACCTCTCGTAGCGGCTATGCTTCTTCCGCTTCTCAGGCTGTCCAGTTTGCTGCATTCGAGGTACTTGTTGAGCTCCGCTACAACGAGGTCCGGATGCAGAATCACCCAGGTTTCCACTACTACCCTTCTCTCCACGATAATGGTAGCGTCCGTTTCCCTATCATTGATCCGGACTCTGATAGTGTCGCTAGCCACCTTTCTCGCTACATCACTGCTAGCTCTCTTCTGATCTACGAGCTGGCTCGTGAGCTGAGTCGTGCCCGTACTGCTTTAGCCTCTACTTTAGTCACTGCTCACTCAGCCACTACTTCTCCACCTGTGGTATTTATTCCCTACGTTCCTGCTAGTTCTAGATCCCATGTTTCTCCGGTTACTCCCCAGAGTAGCTCGGGCACCGCGACTGCGAGTCCCCTTAGTGCTCCTGCAGAGTGGGTTTCACTCCTCGCCACTCATGCAGCCCCGATGATCCTCCCTCCACCTACCCTAGATGGAGAGCCCTCGAGGCAGCGTCGTCGTGTCACTTTTAACCCGGAGGTCTCCGTTAACCCCGTTAGTTCTAGATTCGAGTCCGCATCAGGAGAGGACCCCGCAGCGCCAGCCGGGCAGTAGAGCTTTTGAGTATTCTCAGTTGTCGGGACGGAGATTGATGTAATCGTACTAGTCATGATGTTTCGGTTCATGTATGAGGGTAGTTGGACCTGGCATGTTGTTATCTTTCATGTATGAGTCTATGTATAATTATGTTGGAATTTATTTTATTCGCCATATTTTCTTCGTCTTTCCGGTTTCGCTTGGTTTTTGTTGCTGGCTTCTCCCCAATTTTTGTTGAATGCTTCTCATCTCGGTTGCGTTGACTTGGGAAAAATCATATTAGGATGACGCGGGGAGGCTGTAGTAGCAACGTTCGCGAGGGTTCTCCTATTCGGCGTTCCGCACGACAGGCAGGACAATCACCCGAGCCGTACGTTCCACCACCGCCTCCACCGCCAAATCCGCCCTCCACCGAGCAAATTATGTGTATGTTCAAGGAACGACGAAACAATGATCTAATGAAAATATTCATAAGTATTCAAGCAATGGTTGGACAGAATGGAAATCAGCCTGCCTCTCACTCCAAACTATCTGATTTTCAAAGGACTAAACCTCCCAGTTTCAGTCAGGTTGTTGATCCCTAGGATGCAGATGATTGGTTAAGAACTATGGAAAAGAAACTTGAGGTTGCTCGAACTGATGAAGAGGATAAAGTTCCATTTGTAACACATTATCTGGAAGGCGCTGTTGCCATATGGTGGGAAAGTGAGAAAGCCATAGGGACTAAGAATGAAGCAATTACCTGGTCAAGATTCAAGGAGCAGTTCCGAAAAATATCACATCCCTGCGGGAATTATGAAGACTAAGCAGCGTGAATTTCTCGCGCTCCTCCAAGGAAGTCAGTCAGTGGGAGAATATTTACAAAAATTTAATCACCTGTCATGTTACTCTCAATATGACGTGGCTACTGAAGAAAGGAAGATGGACCGCTTTCTTGGTGGATTAAACCCGCAACTCCGCTGTGCTCTCAGTATGTTCGATTTTCCAGATTTTCAAACCCTGGTGAATAAGGCTTTCATTGCTGAAAGGGAGCACAAGCTCGTGTCAGATAATAAGTCTGCCCATAACGATCACAAACGCAAGTTTGAGCCCAAGAAGGAAATGCAACCAGTGCAGAAGGTTCGTACCTGGCAGCCAACTCCGATGGCATGCCAGCCCAGTTGGCAACAAAATGTTAACAAGACCACCACCCAAGTGAAGAATCATGTGCTCAACCCAGTTATGGAGAATCGTCTGCGCAAAAATTCCTGTTATAGTTGCGGACAAACCGGACATTATGCCAAACAGTGTCCCAAGAACACCTAGACCAATGCTACGTTCAAGCCTCAAATCCATTTTTTGGAAGCCGGTCCAAGTCAGCACGACGTCACAGGATACGTTCATCACATCTCAGCCGACGAAGCCCAAGAAAATTCTGAAATCGTCATTGGTATGTTCCCTGTTAATAACATACCTACAGTAATTTTATTTGACTCTGGGGCTTCCCACTCTTTTATTTCTCAGAGTTTTGTCACCCAAAACAAATCTCCTTGTTCACTATTGGGCAAGAATATGCTGGTACAAACCCCGGGATCTATTATTCAAAGGAATCTTGTCTGCCGCAGTATGGAAGTCACGATCAACGAAATCCGTTTCCCGGCGTCTCTGATACTGATTGAGTCTAAAAAATTGGATGTAATCTTGGGTATGAATTGGCTGACTCAGTACCAAGTATGCATAAATGGTGCGACCCGGGAAGTCAATTTGATCGGACAAGATGGACAAGCTACCAAGTTTATTGCTCGTAGAAGCATACTCTCCAAGGAAATGGTTTTTACAGCAAGAGCAGAAATGGAATTAATTCCAGTGGTCAGTGAGATTCCCGATGTATTCCCAGAAGAACTGCCAGGCATGCCACCTGACCGAGAGCTTGAGTTTGCAATAGAACTTGTGCCCGGAACCACACCAATACACAAGAAATATTATCGAATGCCGTCATCCGAGTTGGTGGAGCTAAAGAAATAGCTTGATGAAATGCTCCAAAAAGGATATATCTGCCCTAGTTCCTCGCCATGGGGATCACCCGCTATTTTTGTGGACAAGAAAGATGGCAGCCTGCGCATGTGTGTGGACTATCGACAGTTGAATAATGTCACGATCAAAAGCAAATACCCTCTGCTAAGAATTGATGATTTATATCATCAGCTCAGTGGAGCCAAGGTATTCTCAAAGATTGATTTACGGACTAGATATTACCAGCTCAAAATTAAAAAGGAGGATATTCCCAAGACCGCGTTCACCACTCGCTACGGTCATTATGAATATACCGTCATGTCCTTCAGCCTCACCAACGCCTCTGCCTTCTTCATGCACATGATGAACAAAGTGTTCATGGATTTCCTTGATAAGTTCGTGGTCGTATTCATCGATGACATACTTATTTACTCAAGAAGTGAAGAAGAGCATAAAGGACACCTCCGCGCAGGGCTACAACGACTCCGTGAGCACCTGTTGTACGCCAAGTTCAGTAAATGCGAGTTTTGGCTCAAGCAAGTTGGATTCCTCGGGCATGTACTATCTGCTGAAGGGACAGCCGTGGACCCAAGCAAAGTAAAAGACATGCTCGACTGGTTGCCACCCGCCACCGTGTCTCAGATCCGGAGTTTTCTTGGATTAGCCAGATATTACTGTCGATTCATTGAAGGGTTCTCCAAGATTGCTAAGCCCATGACGGAGTTGCTAAAAAGGATAAGAAGTTTGAATGGACGTCATACTGTGAGAAAAGTTTCACCGAGTTAAAGAAGCGCTTAACAACTGCGTCGGTATTGACACTTCCAGATATCTACCGCAACTTTGACGTATATTGCGACGCTTCCCGGCAAGGACTTGGGTGCGTGCTTATGCAAGATGGCAAGGTAGTAGCCTACGCCTCACGGCAGCTATGACCCCATGTAGGCAATTACCCCACTCATGATTTGGAATTGACCGCGGTAGTTCATTCTTTAAAAATTGGAGACACTACCTCATTGGAAAAAGGTGCCAAATTTTTACTGACCACAAAAGTCTCAAATACATATTTACTCAGCCGGATCTAAACCTCAATCAGCGAAGATGGCTGGAGTTGGTCAAGGATTATGATCTTGGAATAAATTACCATCCGGGTAAGGCCAACGTGGTTGCTGATGCACTCAGTCAAAAGCCCGTCAGTTTAAACGTCATGCTGGAATCTCTGCCTTCAGAACTTAAAGAAGAAATTGCTCAGCTCAACCTGGTCATTGTTGAGGCCGGTCTTGCCAATATTCTGACGGTCACTCCTAATCTTGAGGAAGAAATCCGCAAGGCCCAGCCAGGCGATGCCAAACTGCAGAAACGCATCAAGTCATCCGATTTCTCGAAGGATCCATACGGTACCCTCCAATGGAAGGATTTGTGTGCCAAATCAAGCTAACCTAAAGCAGAAAATTTTATCAGAAGCCCACGAGTCCTCGTATTAAATCCACCCTGGAGGCACAAAAATGTATGAAGACCTTCGACAAATATTCTGGTGGGATGGAATGAAGAAAGACATTGCTTATTTTGTGGCATGTTGCGACATGCAACAAAGTTAAGGCGGAATATCAGAAACCAGCCGGACTTCTCCAACCATTGCCCGTGTCACAATGGAAATGGGACGATGTCTGTATGGATTTCATCACAGGATTACCCAGGACCCGACGAGGCAATAATGCGATCTGGGTCACAGTGGATACATTAACCAAGGTGGCTCACTTCCTCCCAGTCAAAACCTCATACCAAGCAGATGAGCTTGCCCGACTGTATGTATCCAGGATTGTTAGTTTACATGGAGTTCCCAGAACCATCACTACTGACCGAGGCTCACTTTTCACCTCTGCTTTCTGGACTCGTCTCCATCAAGCCCTTGGGACGGAATTACAATATAGCACCGCTTATCATCCTCAGACGGATGGGCAAACGGAAAGAGTAAATCAGATACACGAAGATAAGCTCCAAGCCTGTGTTTTGGCCCAAGGACCACAATGGGAAGATTGCTTGTCGTACGCCGAGTTCTCGTATAACAATGGATTCCAGACCAGTTTAAAGATGTCACCTTATGAAGCTTTGTATGGCCGTAAGTGCCGCACTCCATTAAATTGGTCTCAAACTGGAGATGGCCGTATTTTCAGAACCGATCTCATGCTGGAAGCCGAAAAGCAAGTCAAGGAGATCCGAGACAGATTACAACTGGTCAAGTCACGACAAAAAAGTTATTACGATGCAAAGCACCGGCATATTAGTTTTGAACCCGGAGAGCATGTCTACCTTTGAGTCACACCCATGAAGGGAGTAAGAAGGTTCCAAACCCGTGGAAAATTGGCACCCAGGTTTATTGGTCCATTTCCCGTCATGACACGAGTAGGTGTTGTGGCATATCAGTTGGAGCTGCCTCCGGAACTGTCCGACGTGCACAACGTGTTCCACGTTTCACAACTGCGACGGTGCATCTCACCACCCAAGAAAAAGACCGATTTGGTAGAGATAGAGCTGGCAAAGGACTTGACCTATGAAGAGAGGCCAGTGAAAATTTTGGATCAGATGGAAAGAGTCGCTTGCAGTAAATCACGGAAGTTTTACAAGGTTCAATGGATGCATCATACTGACTCAGAATCAACCTGGGAATCAGAAGAATTTCTAAGGGCATGTTATCCAGAATGGTTTTCCCAAGCAACCGAATCTCGAGGACGAGATTCATTCTAAGTGGGGGAGGTTTGTCACATCCTAGTTTTTGCCCTCTTTTCCTTGCTTGATTTTCACCTGAGTTGGTTTTGGATTTGGAGTTTTGAATCATTCCATTTGGACTTGATCACTTGGGTATCCCTTGATTTTCACCCAAGTGCCCCCTCTCCTCTTCTAATCCATCATTTCACCCCTGGCCAACCCAACAATATTGCTTGGAATATTTTTCTTAAATGAAAAATATTCATTTTGCCTCTTAAACCCTAGCTAAACTCTTTGACCTCCAAAGCAACCCTCATTTCTGTTGCCCTGAAAATCTTGAGAAAAATCCCAAATATTCTTTGGACCCTAGGGCACATTTCTAAGCAAAAATATTTCACCACTTTTTGGAGTATTTTTGCTACAGAAAATAAAATCACTTCTGGGATGATATGGTAGTTTCTACAACAACTAACTTTTTACTAGCTCCAATGTAGCTGGTTTTTCCTGTGCTTATTCACCTTAGTAAGAGTCAGTAAAACTACAAAGCTCAACCCTTGAATCACTGTGGTTTGACCACAGTAACTATTCGAAGTTTCTGTCCAGTAACTTAACCTCTTCACCATTTCACTTCTACTGCACCTGGAAACAAACCGAGACGTGGTAACACCTAATTTTACTAAGGACTACACGCCAGACACCATGGTTAGTGCAAATGTGGCCTGATGTCACGGTCCACGCAGTGACCACGTTCGTCTGAGTGTGCTGGCATGCCAAAAGCGCGCTCTGCGCGTTGCCAGTGCCTCTGTGGCGCGCGTGCTCGCTGCTCGGCCAGCCAGAGCGTGTCCCCCCTCACCACCATCCTAGTCTCCACCCCCTTTACTCCACCCTGCCACTCGCCGACGCCGGAGCTCGCTGCAACAAGCACGGGCACGGTCCGGCCAATGGCACAGTGCCCGCGCACTGTGTTCGTCCCTTTCCTCCTCGCTCGTGTGCTCGTCCGCGTCCGTGCACAGCTCCCGCGTGACCCCGTCGCCTTCCCCCTCTCTCTCTGGCACCATTCGTCGCCGGGCGCCGGAGACAGCTGTCCTCCAGCGGAGCCCGAGCCCTCCTCGCCGCCCCGCCTATAAAACCCCCCCTCCGCAACCTCTTGGAGCATCATAGCTCACCACCTCTTCCTCCTATAGCCACTAGAAGCCGCAGCCTGGCCTGGCAGGCCGCGGGCTACCATCCCCGAGCTAAGCTCGCTAGTGATCCCCTCTAGATCGTCCCAGCAGCTCCGACCACTCCCAAGCTGAGGCGACCCCGCCAGAGCCTCCGCCTCTCCTCTGTGAAGCTAACACACCAAGCTAGAGCCCCTGGAGCCGCCCCTAGCCACCGTCTTCCTCATCTCCGGCGACCATCGTGTTCTGCCTCCGCTTGCAAGGAAAAATCCGAGGCCGTCTAGTCACCATTTGCCAAGCTACGGGTACGGGCAGGTGCGCGAGAGCCTTCTCCGTCGATCCCTCCCTCTCGTTTTCCTCCAAGATGCCTCAACGCCGACGTAAGCTCCGGCGAAGCGCCGCGCCTCTCTGTTTCTTTCTCCCCTTCCTCCGGCCTGCCTAGCGGGGCCCTCTAGTCAGCCACTCACTACGCGTGCAAAGCGGTATGAGTGGTGGCGCCCTGGGAAAATACGCCATCGACGTCACCCCCCTCTGTTTTCTTTTTCAAATTCATTTAAATTCCAGTAGCATTCAAACAGCCATAACTTTTATTCTACAAGTCCAAATGCAGTGATTCTTTTTGCATTGTGTTCTTTGTCCAAAAATCTAACAGCTCCCAAAAGATGGGATTTTTCCTTGCTGTCTAGATTTTCTGGCAATTTTCAGAAAGTTTCTTGATATTTTCAATTGTGGTTTTTGAATATTTTTCAGAGGAACCAGCTTGTCTTGAGGATCACCAGGATCCTTGTGAACCTCATCAGTATTAAGGCAAGCCACAGTAACATTTTAATGGTGCCACTTCAATATTTATGATTTTCATACTTGAACTTATGAATATTGATGCATTTAAATTAGTTATATAATAAATATATTCTATTATATGCTTGTTATGGTAAAATGCTTGAACTTCAGTCTGTTTGAAGTAGATATTGTTAGTAAGATAATGAGAACTTAATTGCAAGTGATAAATAAACAATATGGTCATAAAGTTTATGAGTAATTTGAATATTATTATTTTTTTGCATGAGGTAAAATGATGATAATTGCTAGAAATAGTTCTGGTATAAGTAAAGAGAGGTTTTAACCAGTATAGTAGCATGAGTTTATGTTGGCTCCGTGGGAGCGTGATTGGTGCAGTCTTTGCACGGATGTGTGATGCATATGTTAAGTGATGCATGGTATGGCAGTATGACACCGGTTATTTTATTTTCACATTAAAGTTGAACCTGATTAATAATTCAACTTGAACATGTTGTTGACCGGGTCGTGGTGCCGCTGAAACGAGTCTTTCCCAGTGCAACCACATTTGCCGATATGGGACAGCCTTAATGCGTTTCATTGTCGTGCCTCTGGCCGGTACCTCAATTTAGGAAAGGTTATGGGTGTGTTGTACCCTGGCCCGGTAGGTAAGCATAACCTTGTGATCCCGTTGTTAAGTTGATTTTGGTACCGGATCCCAGTGTGGATCGTGGCCACGACGGTGGTCGAGGTGTCTGGAGGTAGACACGGGGCCACCCAGGACTAGCCCGGTGGGGTGAGAGTCGGAGGGGCCGGGAGAGTGTCATGGCAGTGAAATGGTTTCGTCGGAACGCCATTGGTCCACTCGTATGGGAGAGTGAGGCCATGGGTTTCGTAATGTGGGTACAGTGTACTAACCTCTGCAGAGTGTTTTTAATCTATCGATAGCCGAGTCCACGGATACGGACACGATCCAAAGTAAGGTACACCATGGGTCAACACTTAATAAATATGCACACTAATTGAACTAAAGATGACAGTGCGGTCCTCGTGTTGAGTTGGACATGAGTTGTCGAGTTGTGATCGCTGTAAGGATCACGGGCCACGAGTTGGTCGGGTTGTGATCGCCGTAAGGATCACGGGCCATGAGATGGTCGGGTTGTGATCGCCGTAAGGATCACGAGTATGTGTTAGTAATATTTTGTTTGTTGGTCACACCTGGTAAGCAAGTCGGGAGAATGTGTACCTGTTGAGCACTGTCACAGCATGTTGGTTATATAGTTGCATTGTTGATTAAATTGGATAAATATCATAATATTGTCTGTCATCTTGTTTATGCTTATTGTGAGCTTGCAAGTACATTCAATGTACTGACCTGGCGTGTCATGCCAGATTTCAGGAAAGTCCCGTTGGGAAGGAGTGCTGTCCGAGTCTAGACCGTGTCCACGTCGGTGTCCTTGTGCTATGGAGTCCCACTACGACGTTGTTCCGCTGCCGACTAGTTGTCATGATCGAGGCCCCTTTATGTTCACTAAATAATGTACATATTGTTCAGCCGCACCGTGTGTGCCGCTTGGCCTCGCTAACTATTATAATGAACTATCTTCCACTAGCATGAATAAAGCGGCTGTTTTCTATGCCATGTTGTTGTGTGTTGCCAGAAGACAAGGTCTCTGGGCTGGCAATGCAAGGTAAACCGGTCGCTCTGAGACGGGGTGCCACATGTCTTATCATGTCGGGCTGCTCCCTAGGCTATAAATAGCCGCCCCCTACAACCACTAGCTGGTTGGCTGCTCCGAGAGAAACTGACACTTGTCATTTGAGAGCATCCCATCCTTCGTGGACTTTGAGCGAAAATCATCAAGTGAGGAAAACCCAAACCGAAACACCTTCAAACCCAAAGTGATTGAGCATCACTGAAGAGATTGATCCTGCGTGGATCCGACGCTTGTTACCTTTGAAGACTGTGCTTCTTCCAGACGGTTAGGCGTCATGGTCTAGAGCATCCAAGAGGAATTGTGGATCGCCGAGTGACCAAGTCGGTGAAGGTTTGGAAGTCACCTGAAGACTTACCACGAGTGATTGGGCGAGGTCTGTGTGACCTTAGCTCAAGGAGAATATGGTGTGGACTGTGTGTCTGGGATTCTGTGTCCTCAGGTTTGAATACCTAGCTGCTCCAACCAGACGTACAATTGAGACAGCAATTGGAACTGGTCTACCAAATTATTGTCTTCACCAAGCTTACTGGTTCTATTTACTCAACTCTTTCATTTGTTGTGTGCTTGTTCAAATCTATTTGAAGACTTGGACTGAAGACTTTCTCAATTTCCTCAGTTCAATTTCTTCAGTCTGTCCGTCTTTATCCTGTGTTATCATGTGTTTACGCTTTCTATACTCTGTGCTTGTCTTCATTTCATCATGATGACTATGCTTGTGTTCTGTTATGTTTACTTTTGAGTACTTATTCCGCTGCAAGTAGTTCTTCGCTAAGGAATTTCCTCACCCGCAAATTCCTCAGTGAAGAATTCATAAAAATCGCCTATTCACCCTCCCTCTAGTCGATATAATGCACTTTCAATTGGTATCAGAGCAAGGTACTCCCTTGTTCTACGTGATTTTGGTTTAACCGTATGGAGTTTTAGTTATGTCGACCGCGGGTATGAAAAAAGTGACATGCCCCATCTTTCACGGTCATGATTATCCCAAGTGGAAGGCCATGATGAGGAAGCGCCTCATGGCAATGAACAGCAAGCTGTGGACCATCACCGAGATTGGTCTTACTGATCTGTGCAAGATGGAGGAAGCTGATGACATTTGCAAGTACACTCTTCTCAACCTTACGGCGAAGGACGTTATCTGCTCCTGTCTGTCTCAAAATCAGTTCAGGAACATCATGCATCTCAATCATGCAAAGCTTATCTGGGACCGTCTCTCTGATGTCTATGAAGGTCATCAAACCCGTCATGATCCTTGGTTTGAGGATTTCTAGGAATCTCTCAATGCGATGACATTCAAACCAGAATCATCATCTTCTACACCATGCCTTATGGCAAAAGGTGCTAATGTAACTGAATGCTACCTATCTGAGTCCAGTGATGAAGAATCTGGAGATGAATTTGGACCCAGCTATGTCAAACTTGCTTTCCTTGCCACTAAACAACAAAGAGCTTTGGAAAAAGTTCAATACATGCTAAATAAGAGCGATGATATGTTGGGTGAAGAAATGGATCAGTCGAAAGCTTTGGCTGAAAGTCTTCAGAGATTTCAGTCCAAGTTTGACACCCTTCAAAGTCATCATAACACTCTCTTATCTGATCACGAGAAGCTTTCTTATGAATTTCTTCAAAAAAAGCAAGATCTTGAGAAGCTAAGAGTGAGTTATGAAGATCTTCAGAAGGAGCGTGATTCATTACTTGCTCAACAAATCAGCGCTACTCGGGAAGAAATTGTTCCTCCATGTTTGAAGTGCATTGAATGTGAATCTGCTAATTCCCCACCTGAATGTTCAAATGCTTCTAATGATACAAATTCTTCATTTGTCTCTGCTATCACTAATTCCTCATCTGAGGACATTACTAGTATCACTGATGATGCAGGGCTGAAGGAATTGTACATGACAGGCATGTACAAAAGCCTCAAAGGGCATCAGACTCTTTGTGACGTGCTTAAAAAGTAGATCCTCAACAGGAACCCTAGGAAAGAGGGTATTGCCTTTCAGAGGAAACTCAATGCTGATGGAACATATTAGAAGCCTAAGCAGTACCCCAAAACCTCATGGATTGCTGCAAAGGGACCTCCAGTTGATCCATCCAAATTATCTGGCTTTACATGTGAATCTCCTCATTCTTCTAATGAGTCATTTGACTCCAACTATAAACTGTTCAAAAATCAGAATGGTGAAGTATTTGCTAGATATGTTGGCACTAACTGCAGGAACGGTCCTCCTATGAAGAAAATCTGGGTTCCCAAAAGGTGCCTTGAAAGTCTTCAGGTGAATGACCTCATGACACCACCTGTGAAGAATAGGAACTCCAGATCAAATTCTTCATATGGACTGAATTCTTCATATGGATCCAAGTCCTCATACGGACCAAATTCCTCACGTGGATCAAAATCCTCATACGATCATCATCGTGCTAACCCCTCTGTTTCGCAGGGAAGAGCTAAGGGCTACGAATATGAGCATTATTCTTCTAGCCATTATGTTCATAACTCCTCGAAGAATTTCTCAGCTTATTCATATGCTTATCCTAACTCCTCTTATGTGAAACGAAGTGGACTGGCTTCTATGCCACCTTTCTCATATGGAGCTCGCAGAGTGATGAATTCTTTGCCACCCCTTCAGATGTGGGTGGTGAAGAAAAAGAACTAATCTCTTATGCAGGGTCAGGTCTCCAGACATGCTTAAAACGTGTGAAGAATTTGCTAGAGACCTGAAAATTGCCTGAAAGGACGCAGGCTAATCATGAAGAAATGAACTTTCATTTGTCACGTCCTCATACTGTTTTATCTGTTCTATAGCTTGATGAAATTGATCTGATGATATTGATGTCATATTCTTCAATGATGAAGCATATGAGTTCGTAAGTTGCACAAATTCATCTGCAAGATGATCAACCCAAAGCAAATGAGTGGGTCCTCGATAGTGGATGTACAAATCACATGACTGGTGACAAGAATCTATTGATGGATGCTCCCTTATCACCATCGCATCTGAAGTATATCATCTTTGCTGACAAAGGCAAAAGTCAGGTATTGGGTCTAGGTAAGGTTGCGATCTCAAAGGATCGACACATGGACAAAGTCATGCTTGTCGAGTCCTTAGGATACAACCTCATGTATGTCTCAATCCTTTGTGATCTTGATATGGTTGTTATCTTTGGCAAATATCGTTGTGTTGTGATCATGGATGCCGACAATTCCAAAGCCTTCGAAGGCTTTAGGGGAGGAGACTTGTATATTGTTGATTTCTCTACAGGACCTCAACCGGCCGTATGCCTACTTGCAAAAGCTTCAGAAGGCTGGCTATGGCATTGACGACTTGGTCATGCTGGCATGAGGAATCTGCACACGCTTACGAAGAAAAAGCATGTCATTGGCATTGAGAATGTCAAATTCCTGAAGGATCATTTGTGCGGAGCCTGTGAAGCTGGAAAGATGACCAAGGCCAAACATCCAACAAAGACTATCATGACTACCACTCGACCATTTGAATTGCTTCACATGGATCTCTTTGGTAATCATTATTCTGCAGTTACAAATGATGCATCTCTATATGGCTTTGTTATTGTTGATGATTATTCTCATTACACATGGGTGCACATTGTTACTTACAAACATGAGGTGCAGGAAGTCTTCAAATGGTTTTCCTCGAGGGCTTCAACCAAGTTTGGTGTGAAGATCAAGCACATCAGAAGTGACAATGGAACTGAGTTCAAGAATTCTGGTCTTGATGACTATCTTGATGAACTTGGTATTACTCATGAGTTATCTGCTCCTTATACTCCTCAGCAGAATGGTGTTGTGGAGCGCAAGAACAGAACTTTTGTTGAGATGGCTCGCACTATGCTTGATGAACACAAGACGCCTCGTCGATTCTGGATTGAGGCAATTGATTTTGCGTGCCACATCATCATCATAGTATATCTTCACAAATTCTTTAAGAAGACTGCTTATGAACTCCTCACTGACAAAAAGCCCAATGTGAGTTATTTCAAAGTCTCCGGTGCTAAATGTTGGATTATAGATCCACATCACAATTCTAAATTCGCACCGAAAGCACATGAGGGTTTTATGCTTGGTTATGGAAAGGACTCGCACACCTATAGAGTCTTCAACAACGTTCTTCACAAAGCTGTTGAAACTGTAGATGTGCGGTTCGATGCAACTAATGGCTCTCAAAGAGAGCACCTACCTTCTGTGATAGATGAACCAGCACCTGAGAAATCTATCAAGTTCAAGGCTACTGAGGATGTCATTCCTACCGAAGAATCTGCTGAAGAATTCATTCCAGAACGTGAAGAACGCTGAGCTAGTCCACCTGAAGAAAATGGTGCTGAGGAAAATGGTCCTGAAGAAAATGCGGATCAAATTCCTCGACGACAACCCTCTCATCCCCGCGTTGCAAACAAAGTGCAAATTGAGAGAATCATCGATGACATTGAAGCACCAGGACCTCTCACACGCTCAAAAGCTTCATATTTGTCTAACTTTTGTGGGCACTTTGCGTTTGTCTCTATCACAGAGCCCACTAAGGTAGATGAAGCATTTCTGGAGCCTGAGTGGATTCAAGCTATGCAAGAAGAATTACATCAATTCGAGCACAACAACGTCTGGGAACTGGTCAAACGTCCAGATCCTTGCAAGCACAATATCATTGGCACAAAGTGGATCTATCGCAACAAGCAAGATGAAAATGGCCTTGTGGTGAGGAATAAGGCACGCCTTGTAGCTCAAGGCTACACACAGGTTGAAGGAATTGATTTTGATGAAACTTTTGCACCTGTTGCTAGACTTGAGGCTATTTGCATATTACTTGCTTATGCTAACCATCATGATATAACTTTATATCCAATGGATGTGAAAAGTGCATTCCTCAATGGTAAGCTTGAGGAAGAAGTATGTGTTGCTCAACCCCCAGGTTTTGAAGATCCAAAACATCCTGACAAAGTCTTGAGACTCAGTAAGGCCCTGTATGGCCTCAAGCAGGCCCCTCGGGCATGGTATGATACTTTGAAGGAATTCCTCATGAAGAAAGGCTTCAAACCCGGTTCACTCGACCCAACTCTTTTCACTAAATCTTATGATGGTGAATTGTTTGTGTGCCAAATTTATGTTGATGACATCATTTTTGGCTGTAAGGGCCAACATTACAGTGATGAATTTTCCTATATGATGAGTGAAGAATATCATATGTCTATGATGGGAGAATTGAAATTATTTTTAGGTCTTAAAATTCGTCAACAGCGCAATGGCATATTCATATCTCAAGAGAAATACCTCAAAGATGTATTGAGAAAATTCGGCATGCAAGATTGCAAAGGGGTCAAAATTCCTATGCCCACAAGTGGCCATCTATGCACTGATGAAAATGGTATCGACTTCGATCAAAAGGTATAACGCTCCATGATGGCTCTCTATTGCATTTATGTGCATCTAGGCCAGATATTATGCTTAGTGTTTGCATGTGTGCCCGATTTCAAGCTACACCGAAGGAATCACACCATAAGGCTATGAAGAAGATTCTTTGAGATCTAGCTCACACACCAACACTTGGATTATGGTACCCCAAGGGCTCGGCTTTTGATCTCATTGGATATTTAGACTCTGATTATGCTGGTGATCGTGTGGACCGCAAGTCAACATCTGGCACATGCCATTTCCTCGGACGATCTTTGGTCTATTGGTCCTCGAAGAAACAGAACTGCGTATCGCTATCAACAGCTGAAGCTTAGTACATTGCGGCTGGCTCATGCTGTGCTCAATTGCTGTGGATGAAGCAAACTCTCAAGGACTACGGCGTGAACATGAAGAATGTGCCTCTCTACTGTGACAATGAGAGTGCAATCAAGGTTGCTCACAACCCAGTTCAGCACTCGAAGACAAATCACATCCAAATTCGTCATCATTTTCTTCGTGATCATGTGTGGAAGGGCGACATTTCTATTGAGCATGTACGGACTGAAGAACAACTAGCCGATATCTTCACTAAGCCCTTGGATGAGAAGAGATTTAGCAAGTTGAGGTGTGAGCTAAATATCCTAGAATCTTCGAATGTTCTTTGAAAAGGACACTCATCCTAACACTATGCAAAATTGATGACTTAGATGTGCAACACGCGATGAAACGTTTTTCTTCAATCAATGAAGACTAACACTCTAAGTGTGAAGAAATTAACGAAGAATTTGATTCTCAGAGCCCTACGACAATTGTACGCGGTGTCTGAAATCGTCATTCTTATACGGTGGGTCACGCCACCACCAAAAGTTGAAAATCATCAATTTGAATTTTTTTTCCTCAGTTTTTGAAATTCCTTAGTTGTTCAAATTCTTCAACTTTGCATTGTCTTCACTGTCTCCATCGTTTTTTCTTCATTGGCTATATATATATGAGTTTATGTCCTCTACAGCATTCACTTATTGCTATTTCTTCAAGCTGTTTTTTTCTGCTAAGTGAATGTGATCGGACCCTTCCCCCTCTATGCTAAACTCAACCCAATCTTTTCACAAATTCTTCAGTGCGTTCTATTTGAAACTCGTTCAAAATCTTCATTGTGTCCTTGTCAGCTGAATAATTTGAGAACGGAACTTTTAACTTATCTTATCTAAATTTTCGGCTTTGCCACTCAAATCGTTCCGCATCTCACGATAATACTTATCTATTCACCCACGATCTCAGACGATCGCCACCTCTTAGTACGTGGTTGACACATGTCAACCGAATGAGAAGGGTCAGGGGCACGTTCGTCCAATTTCCTCGGGCGTACAGCTTTTCACTCCGACTATAAATACCCCCTCCCCTTCCTCACTTCGTTTTTACTCCGCTCATTCTCACTCCCACTCGAGCTTCTCAAACCCTAGCGCCGCCGCTACTTCATCATCGCCGGTAAGGAAGAGCTTCACTGCCTCGACCTCGTCACCGTCGTACTCACGTCCGGCTGTGGATTTCTTCACTCCGCCGCCGCCGCAGCTGCCTTGCTCTGCCAAGTTAGGGCGTGGAAGATCTGAACTGACGAACTTCACATCTACACTTCCTAGTTCGTCATGTTATTCATCAAGGGTAATTAGAAGTTACTTTTACTGCCCTCTTTGATTCAAATGTTTTCTTAAAAATCTTCAAAGGTGTTTATTCTTCAAATCTTCACACACTAAACACCTCACATCTCATCTTCTCTTGATTCGTTTCTCTAAGCAATAATTTTTCTTCAAGATTCCTCAATTGTGTGGATCTTCGATCTATACAACTCTGGAACCTAAGACAAAGAACTCATAGTGAAATTCTTCAAGACTCATCTGGTCAAATTCCTCAACTTATTCTTTTCGAAAAACCTTCTGAGAACGCATATGACCTCTCCAAATTCCTCGCAACTATACTCTGTTCACAGGTACTCATGTCTGCTACCGAATCACTAGGTTCTCATCAACATAACTCATTTGCGGCGTTCCTCAAAGAAAAGTTGCACACATCTTCAGAGAATTCCATTATTCAAATTCCTCAGCTGAAGAAAATGGCTGATGGTAAGAACCACAGAAGGGTGGAAAGAGGCCTGAGGTCAATACTACTTTCGAGATCCCTGATGACATATACAAGGATTATTGCACTCCTGATGAGGCCAAATTTGGCAAGGAGGACAAAAATCAGTGCAAGGTGTGCATACAAAGGATAGAGAGGAGATGGGCACGGGAATGGAGGGAGTACAGATATGTTATCCCCAAGTATATGAAGAAATTCGCTCTCAACCCTCCATGCCCAAGAACTCCATTGGCACCTAGCCAATTGGCAGATCCCACCAGCCTCAAGCGCGGTGAGGATTATCCTGATGAATGGGCCAAGCGCCAGGCCAAACTGGCCAAACAGGCAAAAGAAGTAGTGAGGAAATTCAATGAAGACTCTGCTGCTGCTACCACTGCTGAGGCCTCTGCAAGCAAGTCGAAGAAGGCCATGGCTAAGAAGCCTGCTCACAAGCCAATTGCTTCACCCTCAATGCCCTCACGGCCAAGTTCCTCAGCAATGCCCTCACGACCAGATTCTTCAAAGCCCTCACGGCCAACTCCTCAAACTGCTCCTACTCCTTCAATGTCCTCAGCTTCTCCGACAAAGTCCTCAGCTGCTCCAACTAAATCCTCTGCACCTGTGCATCTCGCCACATGCCAAAGGACTGCAGGCATCTCAATTGCCTCAGGAGCTTCTGCAAGTTCCTCAGCTTCACCAAATTCCTCAACTGGCCCCTCTCTGCTGAAGAAAAAGGCCACTGCTGGATGAGGCTCTCGACCAAGTCCTCACAAGAAGCAAGTCGCCTTTCAAGTGCCATCTGATGATGACGAGGCTGATGATGAAGAACTTGCCAAAATCATCAGAGACAGGCAGGTCGAGGCCGCTAGAGCCAAAGGCAGCAATGTGCCAATGTTACTAGATCCGAAGCTGATCCTAGATTTCATCGATCTATGGCACAAGGACCCGAACACACCTTTGCCGGAGATGAACCTCACTCCTGGTCAAAGTCATGTTTTGACTGCCTTCATTGAAGAAGAAAAATGGAAATATGAAGAAGGAAGAAGAGTGAAGAAAACGCAGTACAAGAAAGAGCGCTTTCTGAGGGAAAATGTTCTGAAGCTTTCCCGTGAAGAACTCGTTGCCTTACAAGCTGAGATCAAGCAACTGAGTGATGAATTTGATCGCTACTATGCTGACTGGCTTGGAGCCAAAGTCAGATTTGTGAAGATTACTGATAAATTCACTTCAAATGTCAAGAAAATCCTCAGGCTGAAGCATCTGCACAGCCTACTGAAGAACATGCCAGCACCGCTGATGACAATCAGGTTACCGAAGAAAATGAAAGTACCAGGGCTGATGATTGCATTCCAGCCACTGAAGAAATTGCCAGGGCAACCACTAGTGTTGCGCCTAAAGAAAATAAAGAAGTCAGGGCAACTGCATTAGTTGTGCCTGAAGAAAATGAACCAAATTCCTCTGCTCCTCCTGCACCAACGCCAACTCCAATCCTTCCATCTGCATCAGATATGAAGAAGACCAAGGTTGCAGAGCATGCAATTGTGAAGAAAAGGAAGGCCTCAACTTCATCAGATTCTTCAGCTCTGAAGAAGATGAAGCCTTTGACAAGCTCATTTGACAACCCAATTGATGTCGTTCCTATCTCATTCATGCCATCAAAGGACCTTGTTCCTTTTGATGAAGATTATGTGATTCCAAGTGAATTAGATGAAGAAATTCCTTCTGATGCTCCGTCAGAGCAGTTGGATGAAGAAATTGAAGTGGATGCAATCCCTTCAACACCAGTTGTCTCATCGCCTATGCCTTAGTTTACTGCTAAAGCGGCGTTGAAGAAATGGAAGATGAAGATGTGGACATTGGCTGTACCACACCTGTGCTGAATGATGACTTTTGGGAAAGTCAGCACCCCAACTCTCCACTGTTCACACCACATCAACAAATTCCTCAGTCCCCTGTTGCTACTGAAGTACAAATGGGATCTGAAGAACCTCGTGCAACCCCATCTGTCCATGAAGAAATTCCAGCCACTAGTGCTGATGAGAATGTTAATGAAGAATTGAAGACCCAGGCTGCAACTGAAGAAGAGCCTGAAATTCCTCAGCCTGTGGATCCTGAGATTGCGATTCCTCAGGTGGTGATGCAATTGACTGATACTCCTCAGCCCAAGACAAAAGATCCCTTCTCGAAGAAGCAAAAATTCAAGGCTGGTGATTTCTTCGGCGAGCACATATTCTTCACTGATTATAATCCCTATGATTCTGCTCGTCTTAGAAGGAAGCGCTTTTGGACTGTCAACCAGGCCAATTTCTATTCTTCACTGCCCTTCAATAAGGACAAAGTCTTTGACCACGAGCATATTCCTCACGTGGATATGGAATCACTGCCTTGCTTCTCTCTAGTCCTCAGTGTGCTTCATGATGCAGGATTGCTCAAATTTTGCTCTGACATTGTTGATTGGAATGAAGAGCCTATTATTCAGTTCTACGCAATGCTGCACGTCATAGGTGATGCTAACGATATCAACACTTGGGTGTTGGACTGGATGACCGAAAACACTCATTACAAAGCACCAGCCTCTGAAGTACTTCATGCCCTGCCAATCAGTCCTCCCCTTGAAGGTGCTCGTTGTCTGTACCAAGAACCTGAACTCACTCCTCATTACATGCAAGTGCTAATGAATCCTCTAAAGCCCGGTCAATCCCCAAGGACCAAATTCCTCGTGAAGGAATTGTTGTATGTGCCAAGAACAGTATATCGCATTCTAACGAAGACTTTGAGTCCTATCAAAGGCCATGACTCATCTGATGAGGAAATTGTTGCCATCATGAAGAATCTTCTATTCAACATCATGCATGGCATCCTTGTCAATTATCATGATTTCTTCATGCGGACTCTGGCAAATGTTGCACTTTCTCCATTTGAGCTAAAGCCTTATGCTCCTTGGATTATGAGATTCCTCAGAATAAGATCTTCACTCAACTACAAAGCTGATTTTTAGAATCACCTCAGCTACTTGCCCCCGATTGAAGTCCTCAAGTGGACATATTCCTCAGCTGATGGGAAGGGCAAGGCATCGACTGTTATTGATGAAGGCATTCGTCCATTGGATGGTCAGTTTCGCAAAGCTGCATCTTATTCCACCAATGATGACTCTGCCACTCATGATTCTGTTGCCAATGCACCCAAGTCAAATCCTCAAGCCACTGCTCCTCGTGTGATGACTGGCCGTGAGCTGCTTCTTAGTCTTCACCAGAAGGTGGATCGAAACCACAAATGGGTTAAGTGTCAGTTTGGTTCTATTCTTCACAACATGACTGCTACACATAATGTTGTGAAGAAAAACCATTACTACCTCCATGAAGTCTTCGGTCGCACCTGGGCTACTTTGTCACATATATATGGTGAAGAAGATCTGAAGAAAATGGGTCTCAAGGAAGATTTTCACTGGTCTGCTCCTCCACCGAAGAAATACAAGAAGGTCAAGGTTCCTTCCTTGGTAGCCAGTTCATATTCTTCATCACGCGACACAGATGAGTATGAAGACTTGGACGACACTGCGGCAGGCCCTACAACGACACACGACCCCAACAACGCTGGCGCTCCTTCATCATCATGATATTCTTCAGGGGCGTTAGTCCTTGTTTTCAACCCTTTTGGTCATTCGATGACAAAGGGGGAGAAATTTGAGTTAGTCTTCAAGCGGGTCTATCTTATATGGGCATTTTTTTGCTAAGTTACAACTCTCCTTCTTTTGATGACTTTGCTGGATCGAGTTGTAAACTTAAACCCTATGGTGGCCTGATACTTTTGCTGAGTTCTTCTGCATGCTTATTCCTAATTATTATCAATACACGCATGCTGAATTACATCAGTCACCATATTTCATCATGCATTTCAAATTCTTCATATTATATGTCAAATGCGTGTATGAATTACAAGATATAGGGGGAGATCTCCATGATTATACTCTTCAAGTGTGCATTGCTTCAAAAGCAAATTCCTCACTATGCACATCTTCAGCGGGAGTTCTTCTATATCTTGCAATCAAATTCCTCAATATCAGTATTTACACTTCACATATTTATCCCCGTTGAAAACTTAACCTATATTGTCATCAATCACCAAAAAGGGGGAGATTGTAAGTGCATCTAGTGCCCGTTAGTGATTTTGGTGTATTGAAGACTTATAGGTTAAGGGACTGATGCGTTTGTGAGTGTACACAGGTCTATAAGTCTATGAGGATTTTGATAATTACAGAGAAAGTCGACCCCTAAAAATGAAGTTCTTCAACTGAAGACTTTGGATTTCTGAAGACTTTCTAAATACTTTGAAAGTGAAGAAATTGGAGTGACCTAGATGACCTGGAATTCATTTGAGGAACATGAAGCGTGAAGACTTTTGTTTTCGTAGTTTCATTTTCTCTTTCTTGAGTCATAGGAAACACCGTACTGTTAAAGGGGGTCGAGGAAATACTAAGGAAAAATTTCCATGTCATGCTCAACTCAAAATCCTACACCTACCAATCCCTTCGAGTGAAGCCATTGGAAATCTCATACAGTTCAGTCAATTCTTCAGTGACAGAGACGAAGTTCTTCTAGTCGCTGAGGAATTTGTTCTGACTGAGGAGTTAGGAATTCGCCAGTGCGAATTGCCTACATAGTGAGGATCATGATAGCCCTGAGGAAATTGAGCCTCAAAATTCTGACTGTTGTTGTGCTATGCGCCAGCTGTCCCAAAATATCTACCCACCTAACGGTCATATCATTGAAGGGCATTTATGTCTTATCATGTCGGGCTGCTCCCTAGGCTATAAATAGCCGCCCCCTACAACCACTAGCTGGTTGGCTGCTCCGAGAGAAACTGACACTTGTCATTTGAGAGCATCCCATCCTCCGAGGACTTTGAGCGAAAATCATCAAGTGAGGAAAACCCAAACCCAAACACCTTCAAACCCAAAGTGATTGAGCATCACTCAAGAGATTGATCCTGCGTGGATCCGATGCTTGTTACCTTTGAAGACTGTGCTTCTTCCAGACGGTTAGGCGTCATGGTCTAGAGCATCCAAGAGGAATTGTGGATCGCCGAGTGACCGAGTCTGTGAAGGTTTGGAAGTCACCTGAAGACTTACCACGAGTGATTGGGCGAGGTCTGTGTGACCTTAGATCAAGGACAATACGATGAGGACTGTGTGTCTGGGACTGTGTGTCCTCAAGTTTAAATACCTAGCCGCTCCAACCAGACGTACAACTGAGACAACAGTTCGAACTGGTCTACCAAATCATTGTCTTCACCAAGCTTACTGGTTCTATTTCCACAACTCTTTCATTTCCTCATTTCAGTTGTTGTGTGCTTGTTCAAATCTGTTTGAAGACTTTGACTGAAGAATTTCTCAATTTCCTCAGTTCAAATTCTTCAGTGTGTCCGTCTTTATCCTGTGTTATCCTGTGTTTACGCTTTCTGTACTCTATGCTTGTCTTCATTTCATCATGATGACTATGCTTGTGTTCTGTTATGTTTACTTTTGAGTACTTATTCTGCTGCAAGTAGTTCTTCGCTAAGGAATTTCCTCACCCGTGACACGTCTCCAACGTATCTACTTTTCCAAACACTTTTGCCCTTGTTTTGGACTCTAACTTGCATGATTTGAATGAAACTAACCCAGACTGACACTGTTTTCAGCACAACTGCCATGATGTTGTTTTATGTGTAGAAAAGAAAAGTTCTCAGAATGTCCTGAAAATCCACAGAGGGACTTTTTGGAAAATATAAAAAAATATTGGTGAAAGAATCAAGACCAGGGGGCCCACACCTTGTCCACGAGATAGGGGGCGTGCCCCCTCCCCCTGGGCGCGCCCCCTATCTTGTGGGCCCCCTGGACCTCCACCGACCTCAACTCCAACTCCATATATTCACGTTCAGGGAGAAAAAAAATCAAGGAGAAAGTTTCATCACGTTTTACAACATGGAGCCGCCACCAAGCCCTAATCTCTCTTGGGAGGGCTGATCTGGAGTCCGTTCGGGGCTCCGGAGAGGGGGATTTGTCGCCGTCGTCATCATCAACCATCCTCCATCACCAATTTCATGATGCTCACCACCGTGCGTGAGTAATTCAATCATAGGCTTGCTGGACGGTGATGGGTTGGATGAGATTTACCATGTAATCAAGTTAGTTTTGTTAGGGTTTGATCCCTAGTATCCACTATGTCCTGAGATTGATGTTGCTATGACTTTGCTATGCTTAATGCTTGTCACTAGGGCCCGAGTGCCATGATTTCAGATCTGAACCTATTATGTTTTCATGAATATATGTGTGTTCTTGATCCTATCTTGCAAGTCTATAGTCACCTATTATGTGTTATGATCCGACAACCCCGAAGTGACAATAATCGGGATACTTCTCGGTGATGACCGTAGTTTGAGGAGTTCATGTTCACTATGTGCTAATGCTTTGTTCCGGTTCTCTATTAAAAGGAGGCCTTAATATCCCTTAGTTTCCACTAGGACCCCGCTGCCACGGGAGGGTAGGACAAAAGATGTCATGCAAGTTTTTTTCCATAAGCACGTATGACTATTTACGGAATACATGCCTTCATTACATTGATGAACTGGAGCTAGTTCTGTGTCACCCTATGTTATAGCTATTACATGAGGAATCGCATCCGGCATAATTATCCATCACTGATCCATTGCCTACGAGATTTTCACATATTGTTCTTTGCTTATTTACTTTTCTGTTGCTACTGTTACAACTACTACAAAAACCCAAAAACTATTATCTTTACTTTAACTACTAGTACTTTTATTATCATACTACTTTCCTACTAAATACTTTGCTGTAGATACTAAGTTATCCACGTGTGGTTGAATTGACAACTCAACTGCTAATAATCAAGATTATTCTTTGGCTCCCTGATACGTCTCCAACATATCTATAATTTGTGACTGCTCCATGCTACTTTATCTACTGTTTTGGACTATATTGGGCTTTATTTTCCACTTTTATATTACTTTTGGGACCAACCTATTAACCGGAGGCCCAGCCCGGAATTGCTGTTTTTTGCCTTTTTCAATATTTCGAAGAAACAGAATATCAAACGGAGTCCAAACGGAATGAAACCTTCGGGATCGTGATTTTCCAACCGAACGTGATCCAGGAGACTTGGACCCTACTCCAAGAAGTCTCCGAGGAGGTCACGAGGGTGGAGGGCGCCCCCCTGGGCGCCCCCCCTACCTCGTGGGCCCCTCGGAGCTCCACCGACGTACTCGTTCCTCCTATATATAACTACGTATCCCCGAACGATCAGAACAGGAGCCAAAAACCTAATTCCACTGCCGCAACCTTCTGTATCCACGAGATCCCATCTTGGGGCATGTTCCGGAGCTCCGGCGGAGGGCGCATCTACCACGGAGGGCTTCTACATCATCACCATAGCCCCTCCGATGAAGTGTGAGTAGTTTACTTCAGACCTTCGGGTCCATAGCTAGTAGCTAGATGGCTTCTTTTCTCTTTTTGGATCTCAATGTAATGTTCTCCCCCTCTCTCGTGGAGATCTATTCGTTGTAATCTTCTTTTTCCTGTGTGTTTGTTGAGACCGATGAATTGTGGGTTTATGATCCAGTATTATCTATGGAAATATTTGATTCTTCTCTGAATTATTTTATGTATGATTGAGTTATCTTTGCAAGTCTCTTCGTATTATCTTTTTGGTTTGGCCGACTAGATTGGTAGTTCTTGCAATGGGAGATGTGCTTAGCTTTGGGTTCAATCTTGCGGTGTCCTTACTCAGTGACAGAAAGAGTTGCAAGGCACGTATTGTATTGTTTCCATCGAGGATAACAAGAAGGGGTTTTTATCATATTGCATGAATTTATCCCTCTACATCATGTCATCTTGCTTACGGCGTTACTCTGTTTTTACTTAATACTCTAGATGCATGCTGGATAGTGGTCGATGAGTGGAGTAATAGTAGTAGATGTTGAATCGTTTCGATCTACTTGTTTTGGACGTGATGCCTATATACATGATCATTGCCTAGATATACTCATAACTATGCTCAATTCTGTCAATTGCTCAACAGTAATTTGTTCACCCACCGTAGAATACTTATGCTCTTGAGAGAAGCCACTAGTGAAACCTATGGTCCCCGGGTCTATTCTCATCATATCACTTTATTTACTTGCTTTGTTTTTACTTTGCCTTTACTTTTTACTTTGTATCTATCTATCAAAATACCAAAAATATTATCTATATCAGATCTCACTCTCGTAAGTGACCGTGAAGGGATTGACAACACCTAAGCGTTGGTTGCGAGTTGCTATTGTTTTGTGTAGGTACGAGGGACTTGTGCGTGGTCTCCTACTGGATTGATACCTTGGTTCTCAAAAACTGAGGGAAATACTTACGCTACTTTACTGCATCATCCTCTCCTCTTCGGGGAAATCCAATGCAGTGCTCAAGAGGTAGCAAGAAGAATTTCTGGCGCCGTTGCCGGGGAGGCTCACGCAAGCAAGTCAACCATACCAAGTACCCAATGCAATCCCTATCTCTCGCATTACATTATTTGCCATTTGCCTCTCGTTTTCCTCTCCCCCACGTCAACCTTGCCGTTTTATTTGCCCTCCTTTCCCTTTTGTTTGCTTTCTTCCGCCTTGCTTTTTCTGCCGCTATGTCTGAAATTGGGGAGATTATCGTTGATATGGACAACAATGATAATACAGAAATTCCCGAGGCTCCGGCCGATGAACCTCCTATCTTGCATACCAAAAAGTTTCGAATCGGTAGTGGTAACATTATTGGCAAAGGTGTTATTCAAGATTTCTTTACGTGTGCCGGTGCTTTACCTTCCATGGGCTGTTCTATTCTTCATAGAACTAGTAGCCTTGCGGATGCTATAGCTATGCTTATGGTTGAACTTGAAAGACAATTTATGCATATGCACCCTTGCATACAGAGAATTTTCTTAGAATTCTCTAATATTGAGCACTCTTCTATTAAGTGCGGTGTTACTATCTTTTTGGCTCATGAATTTAGATTTATCATAAGAGAAGCCAAAGAAATCTTTTCGCACTATAGGGTGGACGCCGGTCGTCCACCCATAGAAGCAATCCTCTATGATCAAGAGGAAATTAGACGTTTTCAATCTTCGGACTATGTCGCTTTCAATGAAAACCTTAGAAAAAAGGTCCCTATCAATGTCTTGGTTGATTGGATTAATGAGCTTAATAATGATTTCGCCCTTAGAAATAAAGAGCTACGATACTCTCTCGAGTATAAGCTCACAAGATTTTGCCAAAAGAATGCTTTCAGTGATGAAATAGTTGTGCACTATGAAGGGCCAAGGGAGGAACCCGTTCCTCCCGTGATTGATGTTGGGGATTTTTGTCCCGCTAAATTTAGCCCTTTTGATTATTTTTGCTTGCCTCAAAGGAAACTTGCTGCCGAACGTAGGGAATACGAGATGAGCTTTCAAGAACAATCTTATTATTACGGCAATACCTAGATCTATCCTTGCTTTTATGCCTAGCTAGGGGCATTAAACGATAGCGCTTGTTGGGAGGCAACCCAATTTTATTTTGCGTTTTTTGTTTTTGCTTCTGTTTAGGAATAAATAATCCATCTACCTTCTGTTTGGATGTGGTTTTATGTTTTAATTAGTGTTTGTGCCAAGTAGGACCTATAGGATAACCTACGATGATAGTTGATTTGATTCTGCTGAAAAACAGAAACTTTGCGCGCACGAATTTAGTTATGATAAATCACAGGAACGTGCTTTTGCATTGATTCTTTTTGCTCCTGATCAATAAAAAAAATTCCAGGACTTCCTATTTTGGTAGAATTTTTAGAGTTCCAGAAGTTTGCATTAGTTACAGATTGCTACAGACTGTTCTGTTTTTGACAGATTCTGTTTTTCGTGTGTTGTTTGCTTATTTTGATGAATCTATGGCTTGTAAATTAGTTTATAAACCATAGAGAAGTTGGAATACAGTAGGTTTAACACCAATATAAATAAAGAATGAGTTCATTACAGTACCTTGAAGTAGTCTTTTGTTTTCTTTCTCTAACGGAGCTCGAGTTTTGTGTTGTGAAGTTTTCAAGTTTTGGGTGAATTCTTTTGATGGATTATGAAACAAGGAGTGGCAAGAGCCTAAGCTTGGGGATGCCCATGGCACCCCCAAGATAATCCAAGGACACCAAAAATTCAAAGCTTGGGGATGCCCCGGAAGGCATCCCCTCTTTCGTCCACTTCCATCGGTAATTTACTTGGAGCTATATTTTTATTCACCAACATGATATGTGTTTTGCTTGGAGCGTCTTGTATTATTTGTGTCTTGGCTTGTTAGTCTACCACAATCATCCTTGCTGTACACATCTTTTGAGATAGCCATACATGAATTGGAATTTGTTAGAATACTCCATGTGCTTCACTTATATCTTTTGAGCTTGATAGTTTTTCTCATAGTGCTTCACTTATATCTTTTGAGCGTGATAATTTTTGCTCTAGTACTTCACTTAGATCTTTTAGAGCACGGTGGTGGATTTGTTTTAAAGAAACTATTTGATCTCTCATGCTTCACTTAGATTATTTTGAGAGTCTTTAATAGCATGGTAATTCGCTTAATGTTAATATACTTGGTGTTCAAGATATGGGAAACTTTCTTTTGAGTGAATTGAATACTAAGATAAGTTTTATGCTTGATAATTGTTTTGAGATATGTAGTGATAATATCAAAGTCATGCTAGTTGGGTGATTATTAATTTAATAAATACTTGTGTTGAAGTTTGCAAGTCCCGTAGCATGCACGTATGGTTAAAGTTGTGTAACAAATTTGAAACATGAAGTGTACCTGGCTTGTGCATCCTTATGAGTGGCGGTCGGGGACGAGCGATGGTCTTTTCCTACCAATCTATCCCCCTAGGAGCATGCACGTAGTACTTGAATTTTTGATGACTTCTAAATTTTTGCAATAAGTATATGAGTTCTTTTGACTAATGTTGAGTCCATGGATTGTACGCACTCCCACCTTTCCACCTTTGCTAGCCTCTTCGGTACCGTGCATTGCCCTTTCTCACCTTGAGAGTTGGCGCAAACTTCGCCGGTGCATCCAAACCCCGTGATATGATACGCTCTATCACACATAAACCTCCTTATATCTTCCTCAAAACAGCCACCATACCTACCTATCATGGCATTTCCATAGCCATTCCGAGATATATTGCCATGCAACTTCCATCATCATCATCATGACGTACATTACTTTTGTCATATTGCCATTGCATGATCTTGTAGTTGACATCGTATTTGTGGCAAAGCCACCGTGCATTATTTTCCATACATGTCACTCTTTATTCATTGCACCATCCCGGTACACCGCCGGAGGCATTCATATAGAGTCATATCTTGTTCTAAGTTTCGAGTTGTAATCCTTGTGTTGTAATCAATGGAAGTGTGATGATCATCATTATTAGAGCATTGCCCAAATAAAATAAAAAAGAGAAAGGCCAAAAAAAAGAATTGCCCAAAAAAACAAAAAAAGGGCAATGCTACTATCCCTTTTTCCATACTTGTGCTTCAAAGTAGCACCTTGTTCTTCATGTAGTGAGTCTCATATATTGTGCTTCAAAGTAGCACCTTGTTCCTCATGTAGTGAGTCTCATATATTGTGCTTCAAAGTAGCACCTTGTTCCTCATGTAGTGAGTCTCGTAAGTTGTCTCTTTTATACTAGTGGGAATTTTTCATTATAGAACTTGGCTTGTATATTCCTACGATGGGCTTCCTCAAATGCCCTAGGTCTTCGTGAGCAAGCGAGTTGGATGCACACCCACTAGTTTTCTTTTGTTGAGCATTCATAGCTCTAGTGCATCCGTTGCATGGCAATCCCTACTCACTCACATTGATATCTATTGATGGGCATCTCCATAGCCCGTTGATACGCCTAGTTGATGTGAGAATTTCTCCTTTTTTGTCTTCCCCACACAATCCCATTCATCATATTCTATTCCACCCATAGTGCTATATCCATGGCTCACGCTCATGTATTGCATGAAGGTTGAAAAAGGTTGAGATTATTTAAGTATGAAACAATTGCTTGGCTTGTCATCGGGGGTATAGAAGTTGGGAACATCTTTGTGTGACGAAAATGAAGCATAGCCTAACTATATGTTTTGTAGGGATGAACTTTATTTTGCCATGTTATTTTGAGAAGACATGATTGCTTTGATTAGTATGCTTGAAGTATTATTATTTTTGTGTCAATATGAACTTTTGTACTGAATCTTTCGGATCTGAATATTCATATCACAATTAAGAAGATTTACATTGAAATTATGCCAAAGTATCACTCCGCATCAAAAATTCTTTTTTATCATTTACCTACTCGAGGACGAGCAGGAATTATGCTTGGGGATGCTTGATACGTCTCCAACGTATCTATAACTTTTGACTGCTCCATGCTACTTTATCTATTGTTTTGGACTAGATTGGGCTTTATTTTCCACTTTTATATTACTTTTGGGACTAACCTATTAACCGGAGGCCCAGCCCAGAATTGCTGTTTTTTGCCTTTTTCAGTATTTCGAAGAAACAGAATATCAAACGGAGTCCAAACGGAATGAAACCTTCGGGATCGTGATTTTCCAACCGAACGTGATCCAGGAGACTTGGACCCTACTCCAAGAAGTCTCCGAGGAGGTCACGAGGGTGGAGGGCGCCCCCCCTGGGCGCCCCCCCTACCTCGTGGGCCCCTCGGAGCTCCACCGACGTACTCCTTCCTCCTATATATACCTACGTATCCCCGAACGATCAGAACAGGAGCCACAAACCTAATTCCACCGCCGCAACCTTCTGTATCCACGAGATCCCATCTTGGGGCCTGTTCCGGAGCTCCGCCGGAGGGGGCATCCACCACGGAGGGCTTCTACATCATCACCATAGCCCCTCCGATGAAGTGTGAGTAGTTTACTTCAGACCTTCGGGTCCATAGCTAGTAGCTAGATGGCTTCTTCTCTCTTTTTGGATCTCAATACAATGTTCTCCCCCTCTCTCGTGGAGATCTATTCGATGTAATCTTCTTTTTGCGGTGTGTTTGTTGAGAACGATGAATTCTGGGTTTATGATCCAGTATTATCTATGGAAAATATTTGATTCTTCTTTGAATTCTTTTATGTATGATTGAGTTATCTTTGCAAGTCTCTTCGAATTATCTTTTTGGTTTGGCCAACTAGATTGGTAGTTCTTGCAATGGGAGAAGTGCTTAGCTTTGGGTTCAATCTTGCGGTGTCCTTACTCAGTGACAGAAAGAGTTGCAAGGCACGTATTGTATTGTTGCCATCGAGGATAACAAGATGGGGTTGTTATCATATTGCATGAATTTATCCCTCTACATCATGTCATCTTGCTTACGGCGTTACTCTGTTTTTACTTAATACTCTAGATGCATGCTGGATAGCGGTCGATGAGTGGAGTAATAGTAGAAGATGCAGAATCGTTTCGATCTACTTGTTTTGGATGTGATGCCTATATACATGATCATTGCCTAGATATACTCATAACTATGCACAATTCTGTCAATTGCTCAACAGTAATTTGTTCACCCATCGTAGAATACTTATGCTCTTGAGAGAAGCCACTAGTGAAACCTATGGCCCCCGGGTCTATTCTCATCATATCAATTTATATCACTTTATTTACTTGCTTTTTTTTTACTTTGCCTTTACTTTTTACTTTGCATCTATCTATCAAAAATACCAAAAATATTATCTCTATCAGATCTCACTCTCGTAAGTGACCGTGAAGGGATTGACAACCCCTAAGCGTTGGTTGCGAGTTGCTATTGTTTTGTGTAGGTACGAGGGACTTGTGCGTGGTCTCCTACTGGATTGATACCTTGGTTCTCAAAAACTGAGGGAAATACTTACGCTACTTTACTGCATCATCCTCTCCTCTTCAGGGAAATCCAACGCAGTGCTCAAGAGGTAGCGCTCCCCTTGTGTTGAATCAATAAATTTGGGTTGAATACTATACCCTACACTTGTGGGTTATCAAGACTAATTTCTGGCACCGTTGCCGGGGAGCATAGCTCTATTCTCTGAGTCACTTGGGATTTATATCTGTTCATCACTATGAAGAACTTGAAAGATGACAAAACTATGATTTTGCCCTCAACTACGAGGGGAGGTAAGGAACTGCCATCTAGCTCTGCACTAGATTCTCCTTTGGTTATTAGTAAGCTTGCGACACCTAAACCTGCTACAGCTATGAATTCTGATATGTCGCATGTTATTGATGATGCCACTTCTGCTATGCATGATGAAACTACTTCTGTGCGTGATACTACTTTGCCATTAGGTGAATTTCTTGATGAACAACTTGCTAGAGTTAGGGGGAATGAAATTATTGAAGATGCTATTATTGATGATAGTGATGATGAAAATTCTCCCAATGATTATGAATTGCATGTTGTTCCTGAGGGTAATGTTATGAATGAAGAAGTTGCTAGAGCTATCTTTGCTTGCAATGATAGATATGATCTTAAGAAATTATTAGCTAAATGGAAGCAGCAGTCTCTTAATGCTAGAATGAAACCCGACCCTGCTTTTGCTACTTCACCTATCTGTGTTACTGATAAGGATTATGAACTCCCTGTTGATCCTGAAATTATTACTTTAGTTGAATCTGATCCTTTTTATGGCCTTGAATCTGAAACTGTTGTGGCACATCTTACCAAGTTGAATGATATAGCTACCCTGTTTACTCATGATGATAAATCTCGCTATTATTATATCCTTAAGATATTTTCATTCATTAAAGGGTGATGCTAAGACTTGGTATAATTCTCTTGCTCCTGGTTGTGTGCATAGTCCCCAGGATATGATTTATTACTTCTCTGCTAAATATTTCCCTGCTCATAAGAAACAAGCTGCCTTGCAGGAAATATATAATTTTGTGCAAATCAAAGAAGGGAGTCTCCCACAAGCTTGGGGGAGGCTTCTCCGGTTACTTAGTGCTTTGCCTGATCATCCTCTCAAGAAAAATGAAATACTTGATATCTTTTATAATGGACTAACCGATGCTTCCAAGGACTACTTGGATAGTTGTGCTGGTTGTGTTTTCAAGGAAAGAACAGTCGACGAAGCTGAATTACTATTGAATAATATGTTGACTAATGAAAATAATTGGACTCTTCCTGAGCCAATTCCTGAACCAATTGAGCCAATCCCTGAGCCTATTCTTAAACCCACTCCGAAGAAGAGAGGTGTTTTATTTCTCAGTCCTGAAGATAAGCAAGAGGCAAAGAAATCAATAAATAAAAAGGTATTAAAGTTGAAGATGTTAAGAATTTACCTCCTATTGAAGAAATACATGGTCTTAATATACCGCCTGTTGAAGAACCACATTGTCTTGATAACCCGACACAGGTAGTAAAGGTAAATTCTCTCTATAGATATGATAAAGTTGAAATCCCCTCTACTAAATTTCATAGCCCATGCTTAGACAAATTTGATGACTTTATGGCTAGGCAAGAAAGTTTTAATGCTTATGTTGGTAGAGAGTTAAAGAATAATGCTTTCAAGGTAGGACATGTGAGCGATAATATGGCTAGAGTTAAAGGTGAACTCAAATTCATTAGCAAATATACTTCTATGATTGCTACTCAAGCTGAGCAAGTACTCAAAGCTCAAAATGATTTGCTTGATGAATTAAATAATAAAAATGACTTTGCTATTAGAGTGGCTACTAGAACTGGTGGAATGACTCAAGAACCTTTGTATCCTGAAGGCCACCCTAAGAGAATCGAGCAAGATTCTCAGAGAAATAATTTAGAGGCACCTAGTTCTTCTAAAAAGAAGAAAAAGAAAAATGATAGGACTTTACATGCTTCTAGTGAACCTACTGTAGGCACACATGAGAATCCCAATGATATTTCTATTTCTGATGCTGAAACACAATCAGGTGATGAACATGAACCTAGTGATAATGTTAATGATAATGTTCATGTTGATGCTCAACCTAGCAGAAACAATGTAGTAGAGGTTAAACCTGTTGTTGATCTTGATAACCCACAATCAAAGAATAAACGTTATGATAAGAGAGATTTTGTTGCTAGGAAGCACGGTAGGGAAAGAGAACCATGGGTTCAGAAACCCATGCCCTTTCCTCCTAAACCATCCAAGACAAAGGATGATGAGGATTTTGAGCGCTTTGCTGAAATGATTAGACCTATCTTACGTATGCGCTTAACTGATATGCTGAAAGTAAATCCTTATGCTAAGTATATGAAGGATATCATCACAAACAAAAGAAAGATACCGGAAGCTGAAATTTCCACCATGCTTGCTAATTACACTTTTAAGGGTGGAATACCAAAGAAACTTGGAGATCCCGGGGTACCAACTATACCATGCTCCATTAAATGAAATTATGTTAGAACTACTTTATGTGATCTTGGAGCCGGTGTTAGTGTTATGCCTCTCTCTTTATATCGTAGACTTGAATTGAATAAGTTGACACCTACTGAAATATCTTTGCAAATGGCTGATAAATCAACTGCTATACCTGTCGGTATTTGCGACGATGTGCCTGTTGTGGTTGCAAATGTCACTATCTTAACGGACTTTGTCATTCTTGATATTCCCAAGGACGATAGTATGTCTATTATCCTTGGTAGACCTTTTTTGAATACTGCAGGGGCTGTTATTGATTGCAACAAAGGCAATGTCACTTTTCATGTTAATGGTAATGAGCATACGGTACACTTTTCGAGGAAACAATCTCAAGTTCATAGCATCAATTCTATTGGAAAAGTTCCAACTATTATTATTGGAGGTTTTGAATTTCCTCTCCCTACTGTCAAGAAAAAGTTTGATATTCTTATTGTTGGGGATTTTCATATCCCCATTGAGGTAACTTAGTGTTATTCGAAATTTCTCTGGTTCCGTGTTATTCGGAATGAGTTTGTTAACAAGACTTGATCAACCTTGTTAGTGGATTCATTTTGATGATCAGGAGATGGATGAAACTAGAAGGCACAACCTTCTGTACCCTCTTTTTACTTTCTGTTATTTAGAATAAATAAAGAAAAAATAGTATTATCCGTCTATTTTCTGAATTATCCGTGCATTAAAAAAATATCCCCAAGTGCTCCAAATGCCCTGTAAATTTAGTATGGTTTTTTATGGAATATTTGAGGATTTTAGGCACTGAAAACACTGCAGGAGGGCAAGAACCAGGCCACGAGAGTGGAGGGCACGCCCACCCCACCTGGGCGCGCCCCCTGTCTTGTGGGCCCCTGGTGGCCCCCTCCACTTGTGCCAGCACCCACACACTTCATCTTCTACCCAAAAAAATCCCCATCCAACTCAAGCACGAGTTCTAGCTCATTTTGCTGCAATTTTTTGAAGGAAATATGCCCTAGAGGCAATAATAAAGTTATTATTTATTTCCTTATATCATGATAAATGTTTATTATTCATGCTAGAATTGTATTAACCGCAAACATAATACATATGTGAATATATAGACAAACAGAGTGTCACTAGTATGCCTCTACTTGACTAGCTTGTTAATCAAAGATGGTTATGTTTCCTAACCATGGACAAAGAGTTGGTATTTGATTAACGGGATCACATCATTAGTTGAATGATCTGATTGACATGACCCATTCCGTTAGCTTAGCACCCGGTCGTTTAGTATGTTGCTATTGCTTTCTCCATGACTTATACATGTTCCTATGACTATGAGATTATGCAACTCCCGTTTACCAGAGGAACACTTTGTGTGCTACCAAACGTCACAACGTAACTGGGTGATTATAAAGGTGCTCTACAGGTGTCTCCAAAGGTACTTGTTGGGTTGGCGTATTTCGAGATTAGGATTTGTCACTCCGAATGTCGGAGAGGTATCTCTGGGCCCTCTCGGTAATGCACATCACTTAAGCCTTGCAAGCATTGCAACTAATGAGTTAGTTGCGAGATGATGTATTACGGAATGAGTAAAGAGACTTGCCGGTAACAAGATTGAACTAGGTATTGGATACCGACGATCGAATCTCGGGCAAGTAACATACCTATGACAAAGGGAACAACGTATGTTGTTGTGCGGTTTGACCGATAAAGGTCTTCGTAGAATATGTAGGAACCAATATGGGCATCCAGGTCCCGCTATTGGTTATTGACCGGAAACGTGTCTCGGTCATGTCTACATTGTTCTCGAACCGTAGGGTCCGCACGCTTAAGGTTTCGATGACAGTTATATTATGAGTTTATGAGTTTTGATGTACCGAAGGAGTTCGGAGTCCCAGATGAGATCGGGGACATGAAGAGGAGTCTCGAAATGGTCGAGACGTAAATATCAATATATTGGACGACTATATTCGGAGTTCGGAAAGGTTCCGAGTGATTCGGGTATTTTTCGGAGTACCGGAGAGTTACGGGAATTCGCCGGGGAGAAGTATTGGGCCTTATTGGGCCCTGCGGGAAAGAGAGAAGGGCTGCCTAGGGCAGGCCGCGCGCCCCCCCATGGCCTAGTCCGAATTGGACTAGGGGGAGGGGCCGCACCCCCTCCTTCCTTCCCTTCTCTCTTCCCCTTCCTTGTCTCCTACTCCTAATACATGGAAGGTCTCCTAGTTGGACTAGGAAAGGGGGAATCCTACTCCCGGTGGGAGTAGGACTCCCCTAGGGCGCGAGATAGTAGAGGGCCGGCCCTCCCCTCCTCCACTCCTTTATATACGGGGATAGGGGGCACCCCATGGACACACAAGTTGATCATTGAGATCGTTCCTTAGCCGTGTGCGGTGCCCCCTTCCACGAGATTACACCTCGGTCATATTGTAGCGGTGCTTAGGCGAAGCCCTGCGACAGTAGAACATCAAGATCGTCACCACGCCATCGTGCTGACGGAACTCCTCCCCGTGCCTCTGCTGGATCGGAGATCAGGGTGCGTCATCGAGCTGTACGTGTGTCAAGAACTCGGAGGTGCCGGAGTAACGGTGCTTGGATCGGTTGAACCGGGTGGACGTACGACTACTTCCTCTACGTTGCGTCAACGCTTCCGCTTCGGTCTATGAGGGTACGTGGACAACACTCTCCCCTCTCGTTGCTATGCATCACCATGATCTTGCGTGTGCGTAGGAAATTTTTTGAAATTACTACGTTCCCCAACAGTGGCATCCGAGCCTAGGTTTTTATGGTTTGATGTTATATGCACGAGTAGAACACAAGTGAGTTGTGGGCGATATAAGTCATACTGCTTACCAGCATGTCATACTTTGGTTCGGCGGTATTGTTGGATGAAGCGGCCCGGACCGACATTACGCGTACGCTTACGCGAGACTGGTTTTACCGCCGTGCTTTGCACACAGGTGACTAGCGGGTGTCAGTTTCTCCAACTTTAGTTGAACCGAGTGTGGCTACGCCCGGTCCTTGCGAAGGTTAAAACAGCATCAACTTGACAAACTATCGTTGTGGTTTTGATGTGTAGGTGAGATTAGTTCTTGCTTAAGCCCATAGCAGCCACGTAAAACTTGCAACAACAAAGTAGAGGACGTCTAACTTGTTTTTGCAGGGCATGTTGTGATGTGATATGGCCAAGACATGATGCTATATTTTATTGTATGAGATGATCATGTTTTGTAACCGAAGTTATCGGCAACTGGCAGGAGCCACATGGTTGTCGCTTTATTGTATGAAATGCAAACGCCCTGTAATTGCTTTACTTTATCACTAAGCGGTAGCGATAGTCGTAGAAGCAATAGATGGCGTAAACGACAACGATGCTACGATGGAGATCAAGGTGTCGCGCCGGTGACGATGGTGATCATAATGGTGCTTCGGAGATGGAGATCACAAGCACAAGATGATGATGGCCATATCATATCACTTATATTGATTGCATGTGATGTTTATCCTTTATGCATCTTATCTTGCTTTCATTGACGGTAGCATTTTAAGATGATCTCTCACTAAAAATTATCAAGAAGTGTTCTCCCTGAGTATGCACCGTTGCCAAAGTTCGTCGTGCCCAGACACCACGTGATGATCGGGTGTGATAAGCTCTACGTCCATCTACAATGGGTGCAAGCCAGTTTTGCACACGCGGAATACTCAGGTTAAACTTGACGAGCCTAGCATATGCAGATATGGCCTCGGAACACGGAGACCGAAAGGTCGAGCGTGAATCATATAGTAGATATGATCAACATAGTGATGTTCACCATTGAAAACTACTCCATCTCACGTGATGATCGGTTATGGTTTAGTTGATTTGGATCACGTGATCACTTAGATGACTAGAGAGATGTCTGTCTAAGTGGGAGTTCTTAAGTAATATGATTAGTTGAACTTAAATTTATCATGAACTTAGTCCTGGTAGTATTTTGCAAATTATGTTGTAAGATCAATAGCTTGCGTTGTTGCTTTCATATGTTCATTTTGATATGTTCCTAGAGAAAATTGTGTTGAAAGATGTTAGTAGCAATGATGCGGATTGGATCCGTGATCTGAGGTTTATCCTCATTGCTGCACAGAAGAATTATGTCCTAGATGCACCGGTAGGTGACAGACCTATTGCAGGAGCATATGCAGACGTTATGAACGTTTGGCTAGCTCAATATGATGACTACTTGATAGTTTAGTGCACCATGCTTAATGGCTTAGAATCGGGACTTCAAAGACGTTTTGAACGTCATGGACCATATGAGATGTTCCAGGAATTGAAGTTAATATTTCAAGCAAATACCCGAGTTGAGAGATAGGAAATCTCCAACAAGTTCTATAGCTAAAAGATGGAGGAGAATTGCTCAACTAGTAAGCATGTGCTCAGATTGTCTGGGTACTACAATCGCTTGAATCAAGTGGGAGTTAATCTTCCAGATAAGATAGTGATTGACAAAATTCTCTAGTCACCATTACCAAGTTAGTAGAACTTCATGATGAACTATAGTATGCAAGGGATGACAAAAATAATTCCCGAGCTCTTCGTGATGTTGAAATCGACGAAGGTAGAAATCAAGAAAGAGCATCAAGTGTTGATGGTTGAAAAGATCACTAGTTTCAAGAAAAGGGCAAAGGGAAAGAAAGGGGAACTTCAAGTAGATTGACAAGCAAGTTGTCACTCCCACGAAGAAGCCCAAAGCTGAACCAAAGCCTGAAACTGAGTGCTTACACTCCAAAGGAAATGGTCACTGGAAACGGAAATGCCCTAAATATTTGGCGGATAAGAAGGATGGAAAAGTAAACAAAGGTATATTTGATATACATGTTATTGATTTGTACTTTACTAGTGTTTATAGCAACCCCTCGGTATTTGGTACTAGTTCAGTTGCTAAGAGTAGTAACTCGAAACGGGAGTTGCAGAATAAACAGAAACTAGTTAAGGGTGAAGTGACGATGTGTGTTGAAAGTAGTTTCAAGATTGATATGATCATCATCGCACACTCCCTATACTTTCGGGATTAGTGTTGAACCTAAATAAATGTTATTTGGTGTTTGCGTTGAGCATGAATATGATTTGATCGTGTTTATTGCAATACGGTTATTCATTTAAGTAAGAGAATAAACCGTTGTTCTGTTTACATGAATAAAACCTTATATGGTTACACACTCAATGAAAATGGTTCATTGGATCTCGATCGTAGTGATACACATATTCATAATATTGAAACCAAAAGATGCAAAGTTAATAATGATAGTGCAACTTATTTATGGCACTGCCGTTTAGGTCATAATGGCGTAAAGCGCATGAAGAAACTCCATGATGATGGGATTTTGGAATCACTTGATTATGAATCACTTGATGCTTGCAAACCATGCCTCATGGGCAAGATGACTAAGACTCCGTTCTCCGGAACAGTGGAGCGAGCAACTGACTTATTGGAAATAATACATACTAATGTATGCGATCCAATGAGTGTTAAGGCTCGCGGCGGGTATCGTTATTTTCTGACCTTCACAGATGATTTGAGCAGATATGGGTATATCTACTTGATGAAACATAAGTCTGAAATAGTTGAAAGGTTCAAAGAATTTCAGAGTGAAGTGGAAAAATCATCGTGACAAGAAAATAAGGTTTCTACGATCTGATCGCGGAGACAAATATTTGAGTTACGAGTTTGGTCTTCAATTAAAACAATGTGGAATAGTTTCACAAATTCATGCCACCTGGAACACCACATCATAATGGTATGTCCGAACGTCATAACCGTACTTTATTGGATATAGTACAATCTATGATGTTTCTTACCGATTTACCAATATCGTTTTGGGATCATGCATTAGAGACAGCTGCATTCACGTTAAATAGGGCACCATCTAAATCTGTTGAGACGACACTATATGAACTGTGGTTTAGCAAGAAACCAAAGTTGTCGTTTCTTAAAGTTTGGGGCTGCGATGCTTATGTGAAAAAGTTTCATCCTGATAAGCTCAAAACCAAATCGGAGAAGTGCGTCTTCATATAATACCCAAAGGAAATTGTTGGGTACACCTTCTATCATAGATCCGAAGGCAAAACATTCGTTGCTAATAATGGATCCTTTCTAGAGAAGGAGTTTCTCTCGAAAGAAGTGAGTGGGAGGAAAGTAGAACTTGATGAGGTAACTGTACCTGTTCCCTTATTGGAAAGTAGTTCATCACAGAAATCTGTTCTTGTGACTACTATACCAATTAGTGAGGAAGCTAATGATGATGATCATGTAACTTCAGATCAAGTTACTACCGAACCTCATAGGTAAAACGGAGTGAGATCCGCACCAGAGTGGTACGGTAATCCTGTTCTGGAGGTCATGTTACTTCACCATGACAAACCTACAAACTATGAGGAAGCGATGATGAGCCCAGATTCCGCGAAATGGCTTGAGGCCATGAAATCTGAGATGAGATCCATGTATGAGAACAAAGTGTGGACTTTGGTGGAGTTGCCCGATGATCGGCAAGCCATAGAAAATAAATGGATCTTCAAGAGGAAGACGGACGCTGATAGTAGTGTTACTATCTACAAAGCTAGACTTGTCAAAAAAGGTTTTTGACAAAGTTCAAGATGTTGAATACAATGAGATTTTCTCACTCGTATCGATGCTTAAAAGTCTGTCCGAATCATGTTAGCAATTGCCGCATTTTATGAAATCTGGCAAATGGATAAACAAAACTGCATTCCTTAATGGAGTTATTAAAGAAGAGTTGTATGTGATGCAACCAAGAGGTTTTGTCGATCCTAAAGGTGTTAACAAAATGTGCATCTATGGACTGGTGCAAGCATCTCGGAGTTGGAATATACGCTTTGATAAGTTGATCAAAGCATATAGTTTATACAGACTTGCAGTGAAGACTGTATTTACTAGAAAGTGAGTGGGAGCACTACAGCATTTCTGATAAGTATATGTGAATGACATATTGTAGATCGGAAATAATGTAGAATTATTCTGCAAAGCATAAAGGAGTATTCGAAAGGAGTTTTTCAAAGAAAGACCTCGGTGAAGCTGCTTACATATTGAGCATCAAGATCTATAGAGATAGATCAAGATGCTTGATAAGTTTTTTCAATGAGTACATACCTTGACAAGATTTTGAAGTAGTTCAAAATGGAACAGTCAAAGAAAGAGTTCTTGCCTGTGTTACAAGGTGTGAAATTGAGTAAGACTCAAAACCCGACCACGGCAGAAGATAGAAAGAGAATGAAAGTCATTCCCTATGCCTTGGCCATAGGTTCTATAAAGTATGCCATATTGTGTACCAGATCTATTGTATACCCTGCACTGAGTTTGGCAAGGGAGTACAATAGTGATCTAGGAGTAGATCACTGGACAGCGGTCAAAATTATCCTTAGTGGAATAAGGATATGTTTCTCGATTATGGAAGTGACAAAAGGTTCATCGTAAAGGGTTACGTCGATGCAAGTTTTGACACCGACCTGGATGACTCTAAGTCTCGATCTATATACATATTGAAAGTGGGAGCAAATAGCTAGAGTAGCTCCGTGCAGAGCATTGTAGACATAGAAAATTGCAAAATACATAACGGATCTGAATGTGAAAGACCCGTTGACTAAGATTCTCTCACAAGCAAAACATGATCACACCTTAGTACTCTTTGGGTGTTAATCACATAGCGATGTGAACTAGATTACTGAATCTAGTAAACCCTTTGGGTGTTGGTCACATGGCGATGTGAACTATGGGTGTTAATCACATGATGATGTGAATTATCGATGTTAGTCACATGGTGATGTGATCTAGATTATTGACTCTAGTGCAAGTGGGAGACTGAAGGAAATATGCCCTAGAGGCAATAATAAAGTTATTATTTATTTCCTTATATCATGATAAATGTTTATTATTCATGCTAGAATTGTATTAACCGGAAACATAATACATGTGTGAATATATAGACAAACAAAGTGTCACTAGTATGCCTCTACTTGACTAGCTTGTTAATCAAAGATGGTTATGTTTCCTAACCATGGACAAAGAGTTGTTATTTGATTAACAGGATCACATCATTAGTTGAATGATCTGATTGACATGACCCATTCCGTTAGCTTAGCACCCGATCGTTTAGTATGTTGCTATTGCTTTCTCCATGACTTATACATGTTCCTATGACTATGAGATTATGCAACTCCCGTTTGCCAGAGGAACACTTTGTGTGCTACCAAACGTCACAACGTAACTGGGTGATTATAAAGGTGCTCTACAGGTGTCTCCAAAGGTACTTGTTGGGTTGGCGTATTTCGAGATTAGGATTTGTCACTCCGAATGTCGGAGAGGTATCTCTGGGCCCTCTCAGTAATGCACATCACTTAAGCCTTGCAAGCATTGCAACTAATGAGTTAGTTGCGAGATGATGTATTACGGAACGAGTAAAGAGACTTGCCGGTAACAAGATTGAACTAGGTATTGGATACCGACGATCGAATCTCGGGCAAGTAACATACCGATGACAAAGGGAACAACGTATGTTGTTGTGCGGTTTGACCGATAAAGATCTTCGTAGAATATGTAGGAACCAATATGGGCATCCAGGTCCCGCTATTGGTTATGGACCGGAAACGTGTCTCGGTCATGTATACATTGTTCTCGAACCGTAGGGTCCGCACGCTTAAGGTTTCGATGACAGTTATATTATGAGTTTATGAGTTTTGATGTACCGAAGGAGTTCGGAGTCCCAGATGAGATCGGGGACATGACGAGGAGTCTCGAAATGGTCGAGACGTAAAGATCGATATATTGGACGACTATATTCAGAGTTCGGAAAGGTTCCGAGTGATTCGGGTATTTTTCGGAGTACCGGAGAGTTACGGGAATTCGCCGGGGAGAAGTATTGGGCCTTATTGGGCCCTGCGGGAAAGAGAGAGGGGCTGCCTAGGGCAGGCCGCGCGCCCCCCCATGGCCTAGTCCGAATTGGACTAGGGGGAGGGGCCGCACCCCCTCCTTCCTTCCCTTCTCTCTTCCCCTTCCTCGTCTCCTACTCCTAATAGATGGAAGGTCTCCTAGTTGGACTAGGAAAGGGGGAATCCTACTCCCGGTGGGAGTAGGACTCCCCTAGGGCGCGCCATAGTAGAGGTCCGGCCCTCCCCTCCTCCAATCCTTTATATACGGGGGTAGGGGGCACCCCATGGACACACAAGTTGATCATTGAGATCGTTCCTTAGCCGTGTGCGGTGCCCCCTTCCACGAGATTACACCTCGTTCATATTGTAGCGGTGCTTAGGCGAAGCCCTGCGACAGTAGAACATCAAGATCGTCACCACGCCGTCGTGCTGACGGAACTCCTCCCCGTGCCTCTGCTGGATCGGAGATTGGGTGCGTCATCGAGCTGTACGTGTGTCAAGAACTCGGAGGTGCCGGAGTAACGGTGCTTGGATCGGTTGAACCGGGAGGACGTACGACTACTTTCTCTACGTTGCGTCAACGCTTCCGCTTCGGTCTACGAGGGTACGTAGACAACACTCTCCCCTCTCGTTGCTATGCATCACCATGATCTTGCATGTGCGTAGGAAAATTTTTGAAATTACTACGTTCCCCAACATTTTTGATCTCCTTGCTCAAAGCTCCATTCACAAAACTGCTTTGGGAGATTGTTGCTTGGTATGTGACTCCTCCATTGGTCCAATTAGTTTTTCTTCTAGTGCTTTATTCATTGCAAATTTTTGCTACATAGGTGACCATGTTCTTGAGCTTGCATGTTAAATTTATGAGGTCCCAAGCAATTCTAATGCATGATATAGGCTCTAGGCACTTGTAGGAGTAGTTGCTACCAATCTTGTTTAGTTTTATTTACTTTTATTTTGAAGTTATTAAAATTTCAGAATTATTTTAGAAAAAGAATTATGCTTAGAAGAATGTACCAAGGTGGTTCCTCGGTGAAGAAAGGGCCCAGGATTGCCATACATGAGCAAGATGTTGAATTGCCGAGGGACGCGGATGTACGAGCTTGTGAGTGGCCATCCGGTAATTTTATGGTCGAAGCAGGCTTTAAGGAGGAATTTGATGCGTTTGTGCATAATGCCGAGCTGGAGTACTTCTTACAAGATAAGTTTCCTCAGTACTATCAATTGACTCATTCTTTTATGCGGAGGTTTAAATATAACTGTGCGTGTAATTCTCCTAGTGTCATATTTGATATTTATGACACATCTTATACCATGGACTTAGAGGATTTTACAACTGCTTGCAAACTCCCGCAGTGGGGTAATATTAATGATCCTCACAAATCTGAATTTAGAGACTTCCTTGCTAGTATTACTATGGGGGAATCTAGGGATATTGCACAAGCTACCATAGGGAGCATTCATTTTCCTGCTATACATTATTTTTCTCTCTTTATTGGTAGATGCGTTAATGGTAAGGATGAAGCATGTCACATGTGTGTCCCTGATCTGTGTGTCCTCAAGAGTGTTGTGTTAGGATATAAAGGTTATAACTTGGGGGCAATAGTTGCACGTAGGTTGCAGAATAATAGTAGAAAGGGAGATTTATTTGGAGGAATGTGTGCAACTTGTGTGGCTAATTATCTTGTTATAGCCCCACGAGAGGGAGATATGTTGATACCTCCTGTTTATTTGGATTATGAAGCTATGGTCAATCATCAATTTCTAAGGAGGAATGAACAATTCCTCCAATATCGACTAATCTATGACAGACGCAACGTCGTCCATGTTACTCTTCCTGCTCCCCACCTTTTTGATTATCAGGCAAAAGGAAGATATGTTGTCACCAGGGAGGAAGTAGCTCAACACGAGGGGAAAGCGGAGGCAGCTCGCGAACACGCCGCAGCTCAGGAGGCGGTTGCTGCTGCATCGCCGTACGACCCCAGTTTCACTTACGGATATCAGCCAGGCGGTCCTTGGTACTAGACCAACTTAGGCCAAAAGCCTAAGCTTGGGGGAGTACGTATTTCTCACCGACTTTACATTCATGTTCACACACTAGTCATCGGTGCTCATACTCTTTCATTGTATTATACATGCTAGTTTAATTTTCTTTTTCTAGCTTTCTTCTTGTGTGTCTGATAAACCTTAAGAAAAAACAAAAAAATTAGTTAGTTTAATTTCCATGCTTGTAGTAGAACTAAAATGAAAACCCAAAAAGATTTCTAGTTCTTCTTCTTACTTGTTGGGAGCTTTCCCGTGTAAATAGTTTTATTTTCTTTTCTTTCCTTTGGGGGTCGAGAAGACCATATTGAAAATGTTTAGTGGCTCTCATATGCATGATTGTTTATTTAACTTAGAGCCCATATTACTTGTCTTCTCTCTTGAATTGAATGCTTGCAGATTCCAACTTAGTCCAATGCATGTGCACTCTTATTATTATACACATCATTCGGTCGTGCAAGTGAAAGGCAATAATGACGATATATGATGGACTTATTGGGATGAGAAAAGCTGGTATGAACTCGACCTCTCTTGTTTTTGTAAATATGATGAGTTCATTGTTTCTGAGTCAGCTTATTATGAAGTAAACATATTTGCAATGATATTTAGAGATTATAGTTGCTTCTGCCATGCTTGATTAGCTATGAGTTATAATGGTTTACCTTGCGTGCCAACATGCTATTAGAATGATTATGATGTGATATGATGGGATGGTATCCTCCTTTGAATGAATTGAGTGGCTCGACTTAGCACATGTTCACGCATGTAGTTGAAACAAATCAACATAGCCTTCATGATATTTATGTTCATGGTACATTATATCCTACTCATGCTTGTACTCGGTGTAAATTAATTTTAATGCATGTTCATGACTGTTGTCGCTCTCTCAGTTGGTCGCTTCCCAGTCTTTTGCTAGCGTTCACCTGTACTAAGCGGTAATACTACTTGTGCATCCAAATTCCTTAAACCCCAAAGTTGTTCCATATGAGTCCACTATACCTTCCTATATGTGGTATTTACTGTCGTTCCAAGTAAATTTGTATGTGCCAAACTCCAAACCTTCAAATGAAATTCTATTTTGTATGCTCGAGTAGCTCATGTTTCAACTAGGGCTGCCTATATCTTCCATGCTAGGTGGGTTATTCTCAAGAGGAGTGGACTCTGCTCCTCATTCACGAGAAAGGGCCGGTAACCGGGATGCCCAGTCCCATGATCCAAAAAGATCAAAGCAAATCAAAATAATTAAACAAAACTCCCCCAGGGCTGTTGTTAGTTGGAGGCACTCGTTGTTTCGAGCAAGCCATGGATTGATGCTTGTTGGTGGTTGGGGTAGTATAAACCTTTACCATTCTGTTTGGGAACTGCCTATAATGCATGTAGTATGGAAGATACAGCCATCTCATAGTTGTTGCATTGACAGCAAAAGTATGCCGCTCAAAATGTTATTCAATCTCTATTTTAAAATCGAGCTCTGGCACCTCTACAAATCCCTGCTTCCCTCTGCGAAGGGCCTATCTATTTACTTTTATGTTGAGTCATCACCCTTCTTATTAAAAAGCACCCGCTGGAGAGCACACTGTCATTTGCATTCATCATTATTAGTTTATATTGGGTATGACTTGATTGGATCTCTTTTACCATGAATTACAATGTTTAGTCAGTCCTTGATCTTTAAAGGTGCTCTGCATTTATGCTTTGCGGTCTCAGAAAGGGCTACCGAGATACCATTTTGTTATATCATGTTATGATTGTTTTGAGAAAGTGTTGTCATCCGAGTTTTATTATTATGGCTCGCTAGCTGATTATGCTATTGATATGAGTAACTGTGAGACCTAAGTGTTATTGTGAGTATGGTTAGTTCATAATATTTGCTGAAACCTGAATGATGGCTTTGCATGTTTACAACAACAAGAGCAAATAGAGTTTGTAAAAGTTTTTCTTTATCACTTTCAGTTTATCAACTGAATTGCTTGAGGACAAGCAAAGGTTTAAGCTTGGGGGAGTTGATACGTCTCCAACGTATCTACTTTTCCAAACACTTTTGCCCTTGTTTTGGACTCTAACTTGCATGATATGAATGAAACTAACCCGGACTGACGCTGTTTTCAGCAGAACTTCCATGATGTTGTTTTATGTGTAGAAAAGAAAAGTTCTCGGAATGTCCTGAAAATCCACGGAGGGACTTTTTGGAAAATATAAAAAATATTGGCGAAAGAATCAAGACCAGGGGGGCCACACCTTGTCCACAAGACAGGGGGCGCGCCCCCTCCCCCTGGGCGCGCCCCCCTATCTCGTGGGTGAGGGAGTCCTGGATTAGGGGGTATCCGGATAGCCGGACTGTGTACAACGTCTAGACTATTGAAGCGTGAAGATACAAGACTCAAGACTTCGGCCCGTGTCCGGATGGGACTCTCCTTTGCGTGGAAGACAAGCTTGGCGATTCGGATATTGTGTTTCTTTCCTTGTAAGCGACTCCATGTAAACCCTAGCCCTCTCCAGTGTCTATATAAACCGGAGAGGTTGGTCCTTAGAAGGCCGATCACAATTACAATCATACCATCATAGGCTAGCTCTTAGGGTTTAGCCTCTATGATCTCGTGGTAGATCTACTCTTGTACTACCCATATCTTCAATATTAATCAAGCAGGAAGTAGGGTTTTACCTCCATCGAGAGGGCCCGAACCTGGGTAAACATCTGTGTCACTTGCTTCCTGTTACCATCGGCCTTGACGCACAGATCGGGACCCCCTAACTGAGATCCGCCAGTTTTGACACCGACATTGGTGCTTTCATTGGGAGTTCCTCTATGTCTTCACCTCAAAGCTCGATGGCTCCTTCAATCATCAATAACACAGTCCAGCGTGAGACTTTTCTCCCCGGACAGATCTTCGTGTTCGGCGGCTTCGCCCTACGGGCCAATTCGCTTGGCCATCTGGAGCAGATCGGCAGCTACGCCCCTGGCCATCAGATCAGGCTCGGAAACCTGAAATACATGGCAGACACCCGCGGAGACTTGATCTCCGACGGATTCGAGCCTATGCTAGGAGCACCGGACAGTCACGACAGGCATGGCCTAGACCTGCTAGCGGACAGCTCTTGGGATATCACCCCTGCAGTAGCCCCGGACTCAAATCCGGAGCAGGCTGCGTTGCCCAAGGATGGAGGGATGGACCCCGCCCCGCAGGCCGTACCCTCATCAGTGGTAGAGCCGAACACGGGCCTCACTTATGAGGAAGCCTGTGACTCCGGACCCCCAGACTCGTATCCGGTTGTAGGTTCCTGTTCGCGCACTCCCGAGCCAGTCGAGGCAGGTTGGGCTCCGGTAATGGAGTTCACCGTTGCGGACATCTTCCAGCACTCGCCCTTTGGCGACATGCTGAACTCATTAAAAACTCTCTCCTTGACAGAAAATTCTGGGCCGAACTATGTCCGGCTCGAGTGGGAAGCAGGTGACAAAGAAATTCGTTACCCACCCACCACCCACTTCATAGCCACGGTTGATGATTTAACCGACATGCTTGACTTCGACTCCAAAGGCATCGACGGTATGGACGAGATGCAGGAGAAGATTCAGAATCTATGGGATACCGGACTTCCGCCTCGTCACACGACATATATGTGGTGGATATGCCCAAGGAGGAAGACGGTGATAATCCGGAAGATAAAACTCTCGGGAAAAAGCCAAAGCGATGGTGCAGACGCCGTTCCAAGTCCAGCAACAGTAAAAACATCAGCAAGAGTGCCAGAAGGATCGATACTCCGGTCAACCTCGAAGGCAATAACGACCATACGGAACCAGCGATGGACCGGGACGAACCAGGTCACGCCAAACACAGTTCAGAGCAGACGCCCGAAGACAATGATCCAGAGGGACGAGTTCATCAAACCGGCCCAGGACAAGAAGACAGTCCAGACAATGATGCATTCATCATCCCGGAAGAACGCGTGGAACGAGAAAACCTCCACAGGAAGCTTATGGCCACATCTAGAAGTCTGAAGAAGCAGAAGCAATGGCTTAAAGCCGCACAGGAAACGCTCAACTGCAGATGGAACAAAGTGCTAGACACTGAAGAAAGATATGGCGACGATCGCCATACAAAGAGCTACCCAAAACGCAAGCTACTGCCAGAATTTGACGACGAGGCCGTTCCACCAAAGAGTAACACGACCAGGAGGCTAGATGTACCACTCCATAACCGCAACAAAGCAGCTACCGACGCCGCGCACGATCTACGTGAGCACCTGGATAAGAAAGCTGGCGCAGCTAGGTCCATCTACGGATCTAAAGTGCACACCCCGGCGAGGGACTATGGTCATCAAAATGATTATGCCAATCAAATACCAGTTCGGAACAAACACTAGACACAACAACAGCTGACGGCATGCCACAACACGTCTAGATACAGAGGGGCTGCTCACCCCCTGTGCTTTACCGAAGAGGTACTGGACCATGAATTCCCACAGGGCTTTAAACCTGTGAACATAGAGGCATACAACGGAACGACAGACCCAGGGGTCTGGATCGAGGACTTTATCCTACATATACATATGGCTCGCGGGGATGACCTCCACGCCATCAAATACCTTCCCCTCAAACTAAAGGGACCAGCTAGACACTGGTTGAAAAGCCTCCCCGAAAATTCAATTGGGAGTTGGGAGGAACTCGAAGACGCTTACAGGGCCAATTTTCAAGGGACGTATGTCCGGCCTCCGGATGCTGACGATTTAAGTCACATAGTCCAACAGCCCGGAGAGTCTTCCCGAAAGCTTTGGAACAGATTCCTCACTAAGAAGAATCAAATTATTGATTGTCCGGATGCCGAAGCCTTAGCGGCATTCAAACACAGCATCCGTGACGAGTGGCTCGCCAGACACCTCGGCCAAGAAAAGCCAAGGACAATGGCAGCCCTAACAAGCCTTATGACCCGCTTTTGCACGGGTGAAAATAGCTGGCTAGCCCGTAAGGGCACCAGCGACCCTAGCACATCTGAAATAAGGGATGGCAACGAGAAGCCACGGCGTAATAAAAACAAGCGCCAAAACAAGGAAGAGAGCCCGGATAACACAACGGTTAGCGCCGGATTCAGGGGCTGTCAACCTAATCAGCAAAATAAGCCATCTAAAGGCAGTAAAGAGGGACCGTCCGGTCTGAATAGAGTCCTGGACAGACTATGCCAAATTCATGGCACCCCTGACAAACCTACGAACCACACGCACAGAGAGTGTTGGGTCTTCAAGCAGGCCGGCAAACTAAACGCCGAACACAAGGGAACAGAGATACCAAGTGAAGACGAGGATGAACCTCGCCAGCCAAACACTGGGGGACAGAAAAAATTCCCGCCAGAGGTCAAAACAGTGAACATGATCCATGCAACTTGTACATCCATGAGAAGGCACGAACGCACGCGTAGAGACGCGCGCGATATAGAGCCCATCGTACCTACACTTAACTACTAGATGTCTTATCCAATCACCTTCGGCCGCTTGGAAGGCCGAACTAGTATTCGGCGCGAAGGATCAGAGGCCTTGGTGCTTGACCCAATAATCGACGGATACCATCTCACTCACGTACTCATGGACGGCGGCAGCAGTCTCAATCTAATATATGAGGACACTGTCCGCAAGATGGAGATAGACCCATCCAGAATTAATCAAAGCAACACCACCTTTGAAGGGGTGATACCAGGCGTTGAAACCCACAGCCGGGGCTCTGTCATACTGGAGGTAACATTCGGCTCTCCAGGCAACTCCAGAAGCGAAGAACTACTCTTCATCATCGCACCCATCCAAAGCAACTATCACGCATTGCTTAGAAGAACGGCCTTCGCTCGCTTCAACACATTGCCACACTATGGCTACCTTACACTCAAGATGCCTGGTCCACGTGGCGTCATCACCATTAGCGGAATAACAGAGTGCTTTTCATGCGCAGAGGAACACGCGACGGCCCTAGCAGCCGGACTATAAGCGGCCTCCAATCTCAAAAAAAACATGACTGGTCGTTAAGACCACAGACACGGTTAGACGAGTCCGGTAGCCCAGATAAAATAAACCAGGGCACCGTATATATAATCCCATAGTGGATACCAGGGGCTATAAGCACTTAAAAAAGCCCCACACTTGGCTCAAACTTATTGACAGGCCAATATCTTACACTTTTACTATCCATCACGTACTTATGTTGCACTCTCCTACGAGTTTTTCTTTTTCCACAGACAACGTTTGCGCGATACCCTTCCAGGATACGGCACAACTTAGACAAAGGCGCAGACGTGCAGCAGGGCCCCATTCAACAGGTTTCTTTTTAGATTAAGCCCCTGTGTAAACCTTTTCTATTGCCTCTTGTTGCTTAACCATCCCATGGGTTCCATACCCACAGAGGATACTGCCGTTTTTGGCATTTCGCCACGACAGATTAATGCACGTACCTGGAAACATAGGGTTTATAATGAACGAGCATTCTTGAGCCCATCATCTGTTATAAAGTCCGAACACCTTCGGGAGTGTTCGACGTCATGAGTTTGGCCTTGTATGCATCAGCTCCAAATCATGTCTTTGGTCAAATGTTGGGTTAGCCCGACTCCTGGATTTGTCGCCTTACGTTCCGTTATTATCGGCTAAGGTGGCCAAAGGAGAACTACTGCGATTGTGCCCTGGTTATTCCGGACGAGAACCTCAGTAGAGAAAGCCGAAAACTGACTGTCATGATACAGCGAGAGACTGATCAACCACTCGACGACTCACCAGAATCTTTAGGATTCCTCCGCATTAACGAAGGGCCATTTCCCGGCCATGTACACACGCGCCCGTATTCGGATGCACGCGAAGGTACCAGGAGCTACATAGTAGCCCCAACATTAGACTCACGTGACTAAGTGAAAGTGTTACAGCTATATAGTCAGGTTGCCTAGTTCGACGTGCGATCACCTCCTTAATGGACCAAGACGTTGGATCAAGTGTGATTAAGCACATTTTTCGCGAACACCCCCGCATTGTATGCGTGGGGGCTGAAGCCAACAACTGCTAACTTTCGGATTACACACACACACACACACACACACACACACACACACACACACACACACACACACACATATATATATATATATATATATATATATATATATATATATATATATATATAACGGCCGCACAGGGGACACAATCATATTTTCAGGCAAACAGTATAAATATAGCCTTATAATCAAAATAAACATTGTTTTTACAATGATTCGACTCATCACTCGAACAAGACATTCTTCGAGCACTGCGCCTCTATCAGGCGGGCACCCTCCGTGACCTGCGCCAAGTAGTGCTCGACCGGATATTGGCCACCCACCGGATCATGGGCCGCTATAATGGTGGCATCCATATCCAATAGGCCTTAACGCGGGAAAGAGCCATCCGTGCACCTTCTATGCACGCCGACCTTCTCATGGCATCGATCCGGGGCACGGCTCCAAGGAATTGTTGCACCAAGCCAAAGTAACTGTCCGGCTTAGGCCCCTTTGGCCAAAGATGGTCTATTACTGACCGCATTGCAAGCCCGGACAGCCTGTGGAGCTCCGCTACAATAGCCATCTTGTCACTTAACGGCAGCGGGTGAGTGGGAGCATGGAATTGCGACCAGAAAAGCTTCTCCACTTCCTTATCACCTTGATCTTTGAAGAACTCGGCAGCGTCACCTGCACTCCTCGCCAAATCCGCATATGCGTCCGTAGGACTCCAGCGTCCATCCAGGGGAGTGTACTTCGGATCGAAAAACTTCGTCCGCAGCAAATAGGAGCTCCCAGCCGCGATTTTACCGGCCTGTCGAAGCTCCTCCCGCGCACCCCTGAGCTTGGTCCGTATTTCCTTGGTGGCATTAAGTGCCTTGTTCAAGTTGGTCGAACTATCCTCATGCTCCTTTTTAAGGAGCTCATACTAGTCAGCGGCATTTTTTAACTTGATAGCCATTTTGGCTATCTTTTCCTTGCTTCGGCGATGAACAGCCTGTTCGGCCCTCAATTCCTCAGCCGCCTTTAGGGCAGCCGCATTGCTCACCCGAGCTTGTTCCTTGGCTAGAACAAGTTCCGCCCTCAGGGCCTCCACGGCAGCAGCACCATCTGCAGTCCAAACATATTACATTAATATATGCCACCTTAACATTTTCCCATACAAGGGAAGGCAGGGCACATACCTTGTGATTGGTCCAGCCGCTCATTCACCAGCGTGATATCGGCATCAATCGATCCAATTTGCCTTGCTAGTTTGGCAACTTCAACGGACTGATTGGCAGCCGGACCCACAGTTACCTGCACGTATTTACAAATCAATCATTGGTTTATGATCCCCCGTTTGCCGCCTAGGGCGGGCAACTAGAGTCTCAGGGGCTACTATCCATATGGAGCACACCTAGCGCGTGCCTCTCAGCCATAAAATGGTGTATTCTTCACTACATACCTCAAAGCCTCTGAGCAGGCTTGTAAATGCTTCATTCAAACCGCTTGTAGCGGATGAAATCTTCTGGAGCACCGCGCTCATTAATGAGCGGTGCTCCTCTGAGAGCACATCTCGATCCAGTAAACCCGTTAGTACGTTCGGCCGGACATCGAACTGCGCCGGACCCTTCCCATCGCCCTCGTGGGAGCCAAACGCCTCGGGCTCAGGGCGGCTGACGCATTGACTTCCGGCATTGGCATGTCCGGACTCCTCCGTGATGACACCTTGGTGTCACCCGCTTCATGAGCCGGAGAGGTAGGTGGGGTCTCGCTCTCCATCATCTCCGGAGGAAGATCCCCCGAAGACGAACTCTGTTGAGAAGAGCTGCTAGCTGGACTGCAAAAGACGAATCCTGGTTATTGATCTAGGAGAAACATAGTACCTTCAAATTAATGATTGGCTTACAGCTCGGTGGAGGGCTGGCCCATTGGCGGGCACGACGCGGTGAGGGAACCCGCCAGGGCAAGGCCCCCTAGGGATACCTTTTTCCCTGGTTGGGGTGTCTCCGCCTCCAAGTCTTTGGAGGCAGCCCTCTTCTTCCCGCACGGGGAGGAGGCCTTAACCTCCCCTTCTCGACTATCCTCCTTAGGGGAGGTAACAATTCCCCCGGTTCGGATGCGTAGCGTGTGGAGTTCGGTTTCTTCATTCTTCCCCTTATCCTTCCCTGAAGGCATTCTGCTGAGTACCCGGTCAAGCATCTTGGCCATGGTAGGGCCAGGCGAGCCTTCGGGAAGTGGTGCCGGACACCTGATCCTTTCGGCCTTGCTGAGCCATTCCTGGCCACAAATGATTTTTAGAATAAACAATTATGACAAATGCAAAACAAGGTGTCCGGTGTCAATATTACTTACTTGGGTATCTAGGCGATTGCAGCTTAGGCCCGCATCCTCGGTGGTGTCCGGACACTCTACTTTCTGTCCAAAGAATAATTTGCACATCTCTTCGAGCTTTAAGCCGAAGAAGTGCTTGACAGTCCGCGGACCCTCCGGATTGAACTCCCACATCCATCGGATTAACATCACTTGCATTATGCTGACGAGGTTAATGTCCCTCTCAAGAAGCTCCCGGATGCGATTCTGCGGTACTGGTACGTCACCAGCGGGCCCCCAATTCCGTCCTACATCTGTCCAAGATACCAACTGCAATGGAGGGCCCGAGCGGAACTCGGGGGCAGCCACCCACTTTGTGCCTCTGGGAGCCATGACATAAAACCACCTTCGTTGCCATACATTGGATACTTCTGGGAAAAAACCCTCTGGCCATGGGGCATCGGCGTTCCTGCTTATTACGGCACCTCCGCAATCCGCATGTTGCCCCTCGATCATCTTCGGCGTCACATTGAAGGTCTTGAGCCATAAGACGAAGTGTGGGGTGACATGGAGAAAAGCCTCTCACACAATAATGAACGGTGAGATTTGGAGGATAGCGTCTGGAGCCAGATCATGAAAATCCAACCCATAACAGAACATGAGCCCCCTCACAAAGGGATCGAGGGTGAAGCCCAAGCCGCGGAGGAAGTGCGGGACAAAAACAACGCAATCATTAGGCTCCGGTGTGGGGATGACCAGCCCTGGAGCAGGAAGCCTGTGTTGGATGTCGGCGGTCAGGTATCCGACCTCCCTAAGCTTCGCAATGTTGTCCTCTTGAATCGAGGAGGCAACCCACCGGCCTTGAGGGACGGATCCGGACATATTGGAGGATCTGGGGTGTTAAAGCTTGGGTTTTGGCTGTTAGAACTTGATGTGCGAGAAGGCGTGAGGAAGGTGGAAAAGAGGCATAGGCCTCGACCCCTTTATAAAGGGGGTGAATATCAAGAGTCCTTGGTGTGACCGTTTGAGGCTTATCTAAAAGCACACGGAGTTATACCAACGGCCATCGTGGGGTCACGGACACCCATATTAATGGAAAATCCCGTAATAAGAGGAACACTATCTCTGCCACGATGGGACATGCCAATAAAACTGCCTCGTAACACGAGTCGAGGTGGGGTAAGAAACGTCGGTTCACGTTGGACCAGGCCACGATGCAAGGGCACGATGCCCGAAGATTACCAGCGGATCGGGTTTATGCTATGTGAAGATCATCTTGCAGATCCGGACACAGTCTACGTGTTCGATAAATACTTTGGAGTATTTGGAGAAGGAACCCGCCTTGCAATGTCGAAGACAATACTGCGCGCCGGACTCATCATCATTGAAGCCTGGTTCAGGGGCTACTGAGGGAGTCCTGGATTAGGGGGTATCCGGACAGCCGGACTGTGTACAATGTCCGGACTATTGAAGTGTGAAGATACAAGACTCAAGACTTTGGCCCGTGTCCGGATGGGACTCTCCTTTGCGTGGAAGACAAGCTTGGCGATCCGGATATTGTGTTTCCTTCCTTGTAACCGACTCCATGTAAACCCTAGCCCTCTCCGGTGTCTATATAAACCGGAGAGGTTGGTCCTTAGAAGGCCGATCACAATTACAATCATACCATCATAGGATAGCTCTTAGGGTTTAGCCTCTACGATCTCGTGGTAGATCTACTCTTGTACTGCCCATATCTTCAATATTAATCAAGCAGGAAGTAGTGTTTTACCTCCATCAAGAGGGCCCAAACCTGGGTAAGCATCTGTGTCCCTTGCTTCCTGTTACCATCGGCCTTGACGCACAGTTCGGGACCCCCTACCCGAGATCCGCCAGTTTTGACACCGACAGTGGGCCCCCTGGACCTCCACCGACCACAACTCCAACTCCATATATTCACGTTCAGGGAGAAAAAAATCAGGGAGAAAGTTTCATCGCGTTTTACGACACAGAGCCGCCGCCAAGCCCTAATCTCTCTTGGGAGGGCTGATCTGGAGTCCGTTCGAGGCTCCGGAGAGGGATTCGTCGCCGTCGTCATCATCAACCATCCTCCATCACCAATTTCATGATGCTCACTGCCGTGCGTGAGTAATTCCATCGTAGGCTTGCTGCACGGTGATGGGTTGGATGAGATTTACCATGTAATCAAGTTAGTTTGTTACGGTTTGATTCCTAGTATCCACTATGTTCTGAGATTGATGTTGCTATGACTTTGCTATGCTTAATTCTTGTCACTAGGGCCCGAGTGCCATGATTTCAGATCTGAACCTATTATGTTTTCATGAATATATGTGTGTTCTTGATCCTATCTTGCAAGTCTATAGTCACCTATTATGTGTTATGATCCGACAACCCCGAAGTGACAATAATCAGGATACTTCTCAGTGATGACCATAGTTTGAGGAGTTCATGTATTCACTATGTGCTAATGCTTTTTTCCGGTTCTCTATTAAAAGGAGGCCTTAATATCCCTTAGTTTCCGCTAGGACCCCGCTGCCACGGGAGGGTAGGACAAAAGATGTCATGCAAGTTCTTTTCCATAAGCACGTATGACTATTTACGGAATACATGCCTATAGTACATTGATGAACTGGAGCTAGTTCTGTGTCACCCTATGTTATAGCTATTACATGAGGAATCGCATCCGGCATAATTATCCATCACTGATCCATTGCCTACGAGCTTTTCACATATTGTTCTTCGCTTATTTACTTTTTCGTTGCTACTGTTACAACTACTACAAAAACCCAAAAACTATTATCTTTACTTTAGCTACTAGTACTTTTATTATCATACTACTTTTCTACTAAATACTTTGCTGCAGATGCTAAGTTATCCAGGTGTGGTTGAATTGACAACTCAACTGCTAATAATCAAGAATATTCTTTGGCTCCCCTTGTGTCGAATCAGTAAATTTGGGTTGAATACTATACCCTCGAAAGCTGTTGCGATCCCCTACACTTGTGGGTTATCAAGACTAATTTCTGGCGCCGTTGCCGGGGAGCATAGCTCTATTCTCTGAGTCACTTGGGATTTATATCTGTTGATCACTATGAAGAACTTGAAAGACGACAGAACTATGATTTTGCCCTCAACTACGAGGGGAGGTAAGGAACTGCCATCTAGCTCTGCACTAGATTCTCCTTCCGTTATTAGTAAGCTTGCGACACCTAAAGCTGCTACTGCTATGAATTCTGATATGTCACATGTTATTGATGATGCCACTTCTGCTAAGCATGATGAAACTACTTCTGTGCGTGATACTACTTTGCCATTAGGTGAATTTCTTGATGAACAACTTGCTAGAGTTAGGGGGAATGAAATTATTGAAGATGCTATTATTGATGATAGTGATGATGAAAATTCTCCCAATGATTATGAATTGCATGTTGTTCCCGAGGGTTATGTTATGAATGAAGAAGCTGCTAGAGCTATCTTTGCTTGCAATGATAGATATGATCTTAAGAAATTATTAGCTAAATGGAAGCAGCAGTCTCTTAATGCTAGAATGAAACCCGACCCTGCTTTTGCTACTTCACCTATCTGTGTTACTGATAAGGATTATGAATTCTCTATTGATCCTAAAATTATTGCTTTAGTTGAATCTGATCCTTTTTATGGCCTTGAATCTGAAACTGTTGTGGCACATCTTACCAAGTTGAATGATATAGCTACCCTGTTTACTCATGATGATAAATCTTGCTATTATTATATCCTTAATATATTTCCATTCTCATTAAAGGGTGATGCTAAGACTTGGTATAATTCTCTTGCTCCTGGTTGTGTGCGTAGTCCCCAGGATATGATTTATTACTTCTCTGCTAAATATTTCCCTGCTCATAAGAAACAAGTTGCCTTGCGTGAAATATATAATTTTGTGCAAATCAAAGAAGAGAGTCTCCCACAAGCTTGGGGGAGGCTTCTCCGGTTACTTAATGCTTTGCCTGATCATCCTCTCAAGAAAAATGAAATACTTGATATCTTCTATAATGGACTAACCGATGCTTCAAGGACTACTTGGATAGTTGTGCTGGTTGTGTTTTCAGGGAAAGTACCGCCGACGAAGCTGAATTACTATTAAATAATATGTTGACTAATGAAAATAATTGGACTCTTCCTGAGCCAATCCCTGAGCCTATTCTTAAACCCACTCCGAAGAAGAGAGGTGTTTTATTTCTCAGTCCTGAAGATAAGCAAGAGGCAAAGAAATCAATGAAAGAAAAAGGTATTAAAGCTGAAGATGTTAAGAATTTACCTCCTATTGAAGAAATACGTGGTCTTAATATACCGCCTGTTGAAGAACCACATTGTCTTGATAACCCGACACAGGTAGTAAAGGTAAATTCTCTCTATAGATATGATAAAGTTGAAATCCCCTCTACTAAATTTCATAGCCCATGCTTAGACGAATTTGATGACTTTATGGCTAGGCAAGAAAGTTTTAATGCTTATGTTGGTAGAGAGTTAAAGAATAATGCTTTCGAGGTAGGACGTGTGAGCGATAATATGGCTAGAGTTAAAGGTGAACTCAAACTCATTAGCAAATATACTTCTATGATTGCTACTCAAGCTGAGCAAGTACTCAAAGCTCAAAATGATTTGCTTGATGAATTAAATAATAAAAATGACTTTGCTGTTAGAGTGGCTACTAGAACTGGTAGAATGACTCAGGAACCTTTGTATCCTGAAGGCCGCGTTAAGAGAATCGAGCAAGATTCTCAGAAAAATAATTTAGAGGCACCTAGTTCTTCTAAAAAGAAGAAAAAGAAAAATGATAGGACTTTGCATGCTTCTAGTGAACCTACTGTAGACACAGATGAGAATCCCAATGATATTTCTATTTCTGATGTTGAAACACAATCAGGTGATGAACATGAACCTAGTGATAATGTTAACGATAATGTTCATGTTGATGCTCAACCTAGCAAAAACAATGAAGTAGAGATTAAACCTGTTGTTGATCTTGATAACCCACAATCAAAGAATCAACATTATGATAAGAGAGATTTTGTTGCTAGGAAGCACGGTAGGGAAAGAGAACCATGGGTTCAGAAACCCATGCCCTTTCCTCCTAAACCATCCAAGACAAAGGATGATGAGGATTTTGAGCGCTTTGCTGAAATGATTAGACCTATCTTCTTACGTATGCGCTTAATGTTAATATACTTGGTGTTCAAGATATGGGAAACTTTCTTTTGAGTGAATTGAATACTAAGATAAGTTTTATGCTTGATAATTGTTTTGAGATATGTAGTGATAATATCAAAGTCGTGCTAGTTGGGTGATTATTAATTTAATAAATACTTGTGTTGAAGTTTGCAAGTCCCGTAGCATGCACGTATGGTTAAAGTTGTGTAACAAATTTGAAACATGAAGTGTACCTGGCTTGTGCATCCTTATGAGTGGCGGTCGGGGACGAGCGATGGTCTTTTCCTACCAATCTACCCCCCTAGGAGCATGCGCGTAGTACTTGAATTTTTGATGACTTCTAAATTTTTGCAATAAGTATATGAGTTCTTTTGACTAATGTTGAGTCCATGGATTGTACGCACTCCCACCTTTCCACCTTTGCTAGCCTCTTCGGTACCGTGCATTGCCCTTTCTCACCTTGAGAGTTGGCGCAAACTTCGCCGGTGCATCCAAACCCCGTGATATGATACGCTCTATCACACATAAACCTCCTTATATCTTCCTCAAAACAGCCACCATACCTACCTATCATGGCATTTCCATAGCCATTCCGAGATATATTGCCATGCAACTTCCATCATCATCATCATGACGTACATTACTTTTGTCATATTGCCATTGCATGATCTTGTAGTTGACATCGTATTTGTGGCAAAGCCACCGTGCATTATTTTCCATACATGTCACTCTTTATTCATTGCACCATCCCGGTACACCGCCGGAGGCATTCATATAGAGTCATATCTTGTTCTAAGTTTCGAGTTGTAATCCTTGTGTTGTAATCAATGGAAGTGTGATGATCATCATTATTAGAGCATTGCCCAAATAAAATAAAAAAGAGAAAGGCCAAAAAAAAGAATTGCCCAAAAAAACAAAAAAAGGGCAATGCTACTATCCCTTTTTCCATACTTGTGCTTCAAAGTAGCACCTTGTTCTTCATGTAGTGAGTCTCATATATTGTGCTTCAAAGTAGCACCTTGTTCCTCATGTAGTGAGTCTCATATATTGTGCTTCAAAGTAGCACCTTGTTCCTCATGTAGTGAGTCTCGTAAGTTGTCTCTTTTATACTAGTGGGAATTTTTCATTATAGAACTTGGCTTGTATATTCCTATGATGGGCTTCCTCAAATGCCCTAGGTCTTCGTGAGCAAGCGAGTTGGATGCACACCCACTAGTTTTCTTTTGTTGAGCATTCATAGCTCTAGTGCATCCGTTGCATGGCAATCCCTACTCACTCACATTGATATCTATTGATGGGCATCTCCATAGCCCGTTGATACGCCTAGTTGATGTGAGAATTTCTCCTTTTTTGTCTTCCCCACACAATCCCATTCATCATATTCTATTCCACCCATAGTGCTATATCCATGGCTCACGCTCATGTATTGCATGAAGGTTGAAAAAGGTTGAGATTATTTAAGTATGAAACAATTGCTTGGCTTGTCATCGGGGGTATAGAAGTTGGGAACATCTTTGTGTGACGAAAATGAAGCATAGCCTAACTATATGTTTTGTAGGGATGAACTTTATTTTGCCATGTTATTTTGAGAAGACATGATTGCTTTGATTAGTATGCTTGAAGTATTATTATTTTTGTGTCAATATGAACTTTTGTATTGAATCTTTCGGATCTGAATATTCATATCACAATTAAGAAGATTTACATTGAAATTATGCCAAAGTATCACTCCGCATCAAAAATTCTTTTTTATCATTTACCTACTCGAGGACGAGCAGGAATTATGCTTGGGGATGCTTGATACGTCTCCAACGTATCTATAACTTTTGACTGCTCCATGCTACTTTATCTATTGTTTTGGACTAGATTGGGCTTTATTTTCCACTTTTATATTACTTTTGGGACTAACCTATTAACCGGAGGCCCAGCCCAGAATTGCTGTTTTTTGCCTTTTTCAGTATTTCGAAGAAACAGAATATCAAACGGAGTCCAAACGGAATGAAACCTTCGGGATCGTGATTTTCCAACCGAACGTGATCCAGGAGACTTGGACCCTACTCCAAGAAGTCTCCGAGGAGGTCACGAGGGTGGAGGGCGCCCCCCCTGGGCGCCCCCCCTACCTCGTGGGCCCCTCGGAGCTCCACCGACGTACTCCTTCCTCCTATATATACCTACGTATCCCCGAACGATCAGAACAGGAGCCACAAACCTAATTCCACCGCCGCAACCTTCTGTATCCACGAGATCCCATCTTGGGGCCTGTTCCGGAGCTCCGCCGGAGGGGGCATCCACCACGGAGGGCTTCTACATCATCACCATAGCCCCTCCGATGAAGTGTGAGTAGTTTACTTCAGACCTTCGGGTCCATAGCTAGTAGCTAGATGGCTTCTTCTCTCTTTTTGGATCTCAATACAATGTTCTCCCCCTCTCTCGTGGAGATCTATTCGATGTAATCTTCTTTTTGCGGTGTGTTTGTTGAGAACGATGAATTCTGGGTTTATGATCCAGTATTATCTATGGAAAATATTTGATTCTTCTTTGAATTCTTTTATGTATGATTGAGTTATCTTTGCAAGTCTCTTCGAATTATCTTTTTGGTTTGGCCAACTAGATTGGTAGTTCTTGCAATGGGAGAAGTGCTTAGCTTTGGGTTCAATCTTGCGGTGTCCTTACTCAGTGACAGAAAGAGTTGCAAGGCACGTATTGTATTGTTGCCATCGAGGATAACAAGATGGGGTTGTTATCATATTGCATGAATTTATCCCTCTACATCATGTCATCTTGCTTACGGCGTTACTCTGTTTTTACTTAATACTCTAGATGCATGCTGGATAGCGGTCGATGAGTGGAGTAATAGTAGAAGATGCAGAATCGTTTCGATCTACTTGTTTTGGATGTGATGCCTATATACATGATCATTGCCTAGATATACTCATAACTATGCACAATTCTGTCAATTGCTCAACAGTAATTTGTTCACCCATCGTAGAATACTTATGCTCTTGAGAGAAGCCACTAGTGAAACCTATGGCCCCCGGGTCTATTCTCATCATATCAATTTATATCACTTTATTTACTTGCTTTTTTTTTACTTTGCCTTTACTTTTTACTTTGCATCTATCTATCAAAAATACCAAAAATATTATCTCTATCAGATCTCACTCTCGTAAGTGACCGTGAAGGGATTGACAACCCCTAAGCGTTGGTTGCGAGTTGCTATTGTTTTGTGTAGGTACGAGGGACTTGTGCGTGGTCTCCTACTGGATTGATACCTTGGTTCTCAAAAACTGAGGGAAATACTTACGCTACTTTACTGCATCATCCTCTCCTCTTCAGGGAAATCCAACGCAGTGCTCAAGAGGTAGCGCTCCCCTTGTGTTGAATCAATAAATTTGGGTTGAATACTATACCCTACACTTGTGGGTTATCAAGACTAATTTCTGGCACCGTTGCCGGGGAGCATAGCTCTATTCTCTGAGTCACTTGGGATTTATATCTGTTCATCACTATGAAGAACTTGAAAGATGACAAAACTATGATTTTGCCCTCAACTACGAGGGGAGGTAAGGAACTGCCATCTAGCTCTGCACTAGATTCTCCTTTGGTTATTAGTAAGCTTGCGACACCTAAACCTGCTACAGCTATGAATTCTGATATGTCGCATGTTATTGATGATGCCACTTCTGCTATGCATGATGAAACTACTTCTGTGCGTGATACTACTTTGCCATTAGGTGAATTTCTTGATGAACAACTTGCTAGAGTTAGGGGGAATGAAATTATTGAAGATGCTATTATTGATGATAGTGATGATGAAAATTCTCCCAATGATTATGAATTGCATGTTGTTCCTGAGGGTAATGTTATGAATGAAGAAGTTGCTAGAGCTATCTTTGCTTGCAATGATAGATATGATCTTAAGAAATTATTAGCTAAATGGAAGCAGCAGTCTCTTAATGCTAGAATGAAACCCGACCCTGCTTTTGCTACTTCACCTATCTGTGTTACTGATAAGGATTATGAACTCCCTGTTGATCCTGAAATTATTACTTTAGTTGAATCTGATCCTTTTTATGGCCTTGAATCTGAAACTGTTGTGGCACATCTTACCAAGTTGAATGATATAGCTACCCTGTTTACTCATGATGATAAATCTCGCTATTATTATATCCTTAAGATATTTTCATTCATTAAAGGGTGATGCTAAGACTTGGTATAATTCTCTTGCTCCTGGTTGTGTGCATAGTCCCCAGGATATGATTTATTACTTCTCTGCTAAATATTTCCCTGCTCATAAGAAACAAGCTGCCTTGAAGGAAATATATAATTTTGTGCAAATCAAAGAAGGGAGTCTCCCACAAGCTTGGGGGAGGCTTCTCCGGTTACTTAGTGCTTTGCCTGATCATCCTCTCAAGAAAAATGAAATACTTGATATCTTTTATAATGGACTAACCGATGCTTCCAAGGACTACTTGGATAGTTGTGCTGGTTGTGTTTTCAAGGAAAGAACAGTCGACGAAGCTGAATTACTATTGAATAATATGTTGACTAATGAAAATAATTGGACTCTTCCTGAGCCAATTCCTGAACCAATTGAGCCAATCCCTGAGCCTATTCTTAAACCCACTCCGAAGAAGAGAGGTGTTTTATTTCTCAGTCCTGAAGATAAGCAAGAGGCAAAGAAATCAATAAATAAAAAGGTATTAAAGTTGAAGATGTTAAGAATTTACCTCCTATTGAAGAAATACATGGTCTTAATATACCGCCTGTTGAAGAACCACATTGTCTTGATAACCCGACACAGGTAGTAAAGGTAAATTCTCTCTATAGATATGATAAAGTTGAAATCCCCTCTACTAAATTTCATAGCCCATGCTTAGACAAATTTGATGACTTTATGGCTAGGCAAGAAAGTTTTAATGCTTATGTTGGTAGAGAATTAAAGAATAATGCTTTCGAGGTAGGACATGTGAGCGATAATATGGCTAGAGTTAAAGGTGAACTCAAATTCATTAGCAAATATACTTCTATGATTGCTACTCAAGCTGAGCAAGTACTCAAAGCTCAAAATGATTTGCTTGATGAATTAAATAATAAAAATGACTTTGCTATTAGAGTGGCTACTAGAACTGGTGGAATGACTCAAGAACCTTTGTATCCTGAAGGCCACCCTAAGAGAATCGAGCAAGATTCACAGAGAAATAATTTAGAGGCACCTAGTTCTTCTAAAAAGAAGAAAAAGAAAAATGATAGGACTTTACATGCTTCTAGTGAACCTACTGTAGGCACACATGAGAATCCCAATGATATTTCTATTTCTGATGCTGAAACACAATCAGGTGATGAACATGAACCTAGTGATAATGTTAATGATAATGTTCATGTTGATGCTCAACCTAGCAGAAACAATGTAGTAGAGGTTAAACCTGTTGTTGATCTTGATAACCCACAATCAAAGAATAAACGTTATGATAAGAGAGATTTTGTTGCTAGGAAGCACGGTAGGGAAAGAGAACCATGGGTTCAGAAACCCATGCCCTTTCCTCCTAAACCATCCAAGACAAAGGATGATGAGGATTTTGAGCGCTTTGCTGAAATGATTAGACCTATCTTACGTATGCGCTTAACTGATATGCTGAAAGTAAATCCTTATGCTAAGTATATGAAGGATATCATCACAAACAAAAGAAAGATACCGGAAGCTGAAATTTCCACCATGCTTGCTAATTACACTTTTAAGGGTGGAATACCAAAGAAACTTGGAGATCCCGGGGTACCAACTATACCATGCTCCATTAAATGAAATTATGTTAGAACTACTTTATGTGATCTTGGAGCCGGTGTTAGTGTTATGCCTCTCTCTTTATATCGTAGACTTGAATTGAATAAGTTGACACCTACTGAAATATCTTTGCAAATGGCTGATAAATCAACTGCTATACCTGTCGGTATTTGCGACGATGTGCCTGTTGTGGTTGCAAATGTCACTATCTTAACGGACTTTGTCATTCTTGATATTCCCAAGGACGATAGTATGTCTATTATCCTTGGTAGACCTTTTTTGAATACTGCAGGGGCTGTTATTGATTGCAACAAAGGCAATGTCACTTTTCATGTTAATGGTAATGAGCATACGGTACACTTTTCGAGGAAACAATCTCAAGTTCATAGCATCAATTCTATTGGAAAAGTTCCAACTATTATTATTGGAGGTTTTGAATTTCCTCTCCCTACTGTCAAGAAAAAGTTTGATATTCTTATTGTTGGGGATTTTCATATCCCCATTGAGGTAACTTAGTGTTATTCGAAATTTCTCTGGTTCCGTGTTATTCGGAATGAGTTTGTTAACAAGACTTGATCAACCTTGTTAGTGGATTCATTTTGATGATCAGGAGATGGATGAAACTAGAAGGCACAACCTTCTGTACCCTCTTTTTACTTTCTGTTATTTAGAATAAATAAAGAAAAAATAGTATTATCCGTCTATTTTCTGAATTATCCGTGCATTAAAAAAATATCCCCAAGTGCTCCAAATGCCCTGTAAATTTAGTATGGTTTTTTATGGAATATTTGAGGATTTTAGGAACTGAAAACACTGCAGGAGGGCAAGAACCAGGCCACGAGAGTGGAGGGCACGCCCACCCCACCTGGGCGCGCCCCCTGTCTTGTGGGCCCCTGGTGGCCCCCTCCACTTGTGCCAGCACCCACACACTTCATCTTCTACCCAAAAAAATCCCCATCCAACTCAAGCACGAGTTCTAGCTCATTTTGCTGCAATTTTTTGAAGGAAATATGCCCTAGAGGCAATAATAAAGTTATTATTTATTTCCTTATATCATGATAAATGTTTATTATTCATGCTAGAATTGTATTAACCGCAAACATAATACATATGTGAATATATAGACAAACAGAGTGTCACTAGTATGCCTCTACTTGACTAGCTTGTTAATCAAAGATGGTTATGTTTCCTAACCATGGACAAAGAGTTGGTATTTGATTAACGGGATCACATCATTAGTTGAATGATCTGATTGACATGACCCATTCCGTTAGCTTAGCACCCGGTCGTTTAGTATGTTGCTATTGCTTTCTCCATGACTTATACATGTTCCTATGACTATGAGATTATGCAACTCCCGTTTACCAGAGGAACACTTTGTGTGCTACCAAACGTCACAACGTAACTGGGTGATTATAAAGGTGCTCTACAGGTGTCTCCAAAGGTACTTGTTGGGTTGGCGTATTTCGAGATTAGGATTTGTCACTCCGAATGTCGGAGAGGTATCTCTGGGCCCTCTCGGTAATGCACATCACTTAAGCCTTGCAAGCATTGCAACTAATGAGTTAGTTGCGAGATGATGTATTACGGAATGAGTAAAGAGACTTGCCGGTAACAAGATTGAACTAGGTATTGGATACCGACGATCGAATCTCGGGCAAGTAACATACCTATGACAAAGGGAACAACGTATGTTGTTGTGCGGTTTGACCGATAAAGGTCTTCGTAGAATATGTAGGAACCAATATGGGCATCCAGGTCCCGCTATTGGTTATTGACCGGAAACGTGTCTCGGTCATGTCTACATTGTTCTCGAACCGTAGGGTCCGCACGCTTAAGGTTTCGATGACAGTTATATTATGAGTTTATGAGTTTTGATGTACCGAAGGAGTTCGGAGTCCCAGATGAGATCGGGGACATGAAGAGGAGTCTCGAAATGGTCGAGACGTAAATATCAATATATTGGACGACTATATTCGGAGTTCGGAAAGGTTCCGAGTGATTCGGGTATTTTTCGGAGTACCGGAGAGTTACGGGAATTCGCCGGGGAGAAGTATTGGGCCTTATTGGGCCCTGCGGGAAAGAGAGAAGGGCTGCCTAGGGCAGGCCGCGCGCCCCCCCATGGCCTAGTCCGAATTGGACTAGGGGGAGGGGCCGCACCCCCTCCTTCCTTCCCTTCTCTCTTCCCCTTCCTTGTCTCCTACTCCTAATACATGGAAGGTCTCCTAGTTGGACTAGGAAAGGGGGAATCCTACTCCCGGTGGGAGTAGGACTCCCCTAGGGCGCGAGATAGTAGAGGGCCGGCCCTCCCCTCCTCCACTCCTTTATATACGGGGATAGGGGGCACCCCATGGACACACAAGTTGATCATTGAGATCGTTCCTTAGCCGTGTGCGGTGCCCCCTTCCACGAGATTACACCTCGGTCATATTGTAGCGGTGCTTAGGCGAAGCCCTGCGACAGTAGAACATCAAGATCGTCACCACGCCGTCGTGCTGACGGAACTCCTCCCCGTGCCTCTGCTGGATCGGAGATCAGGGTGCGTCATCGAGCTGTACGTGTGTCAAGAACTCGGAGGTGCCGGAGTAACGGTGCTTGGATCGGTTGAACCGGGTGGACGTACGACTACTTCCTCTACGTTGCGTCAACGCTTCCGCTTCGGTCTACGAGGGTACGTAGACAACACTCTCCCCTCTCGTTGCTATGCATCACCATGATCTTGCGTGTGCGTAGGAAATTTTTTGAAATTACTACGTTCCCCAACAGTGGCATCCGAGCCTAGGTTTTTATGGTTTGATGTTATATGCACGAGTAGAACACAAGTGAGTTGTGGGCGATATAAGTCATACTGCTTACCAGCATGTCATACTTTGGTTCGGCGGTATTGTTGGATGAAGCGGCCCGGACCGACATTACGCGTACGCTTACGCGAGACTGGTTTTACCGCCGTGCTTTGCACACAGGTGACTAGCGGGTGTTAGTTTCTCCAACTTTAGTTGAACCGAGTGTGGCTACGCCCGGTCCTTGCGAAGGTTAAAACAGCATCAACTTGACAAACTATCGTTGTGGTTTTGATGTGTAGGTGAGATTAGTTCTTGCTTAAGCCCATAGCAGCCACGTAAAACTTGCAACAACAAAGTAGAGGACGTCTAACTTGTTTTTGCAGGGCATGTTGTGATGTGATATGGCCAAGACATGATGCTATATTTTATTGTATGAGATGATCATGTTTTGTAACCGAAGTTATCGGCAACTGGCAGGAGCCACATGGTTGTCGCTTTATTGTATGAAATGCAAACGCCCTGTAATTGCTTTACTTTATCACTAAGCGGTAGCGATAGTCGTAGAAGCAATAGATGGCGTAAACGACAACGATGCTACGATGGAGATCAAGGTGTCGCGCCGGTGACGATGGTGATCATAATGGTGCTTCGGAGATGGAGATCACAAGCACAAGATGATGATGGCCATATCATATCACTTATATTGATTGCATGTGATGTTTATCCTTTATGCATCTTATCTTGCTTTCATTGACGGTAGCATTTTAAGATGATCTCTCACTAAAAATTATCAAGAAGTGTTCTCCCTGAGTATGCACCGTTGCCAAAGTTCGTCGTGCCCAGACACCACGTGATGATCAGGTGTGATAAGCTCTACGTCCATCTACAATGGGTGCAAGCCAGTTTTGCACACGCGGAATACTCAGGTTAAACTTGACGAGCCTAGCATATGCAGATATGGCCTCGGAACACGGAGACCGAAAGGTCGAGCGTGAATCATATAGTAGATATGATCAACATAGTGATGTTCACCATTGAAAACTACTCCATCTCACGTGATGATCGGTTATGGTTTAGTTGATTTGGATCACGTGATCACTTAGATGACTAGAGAGATGTCTGTCTAAGTGGGAGTTCTTAAGTAATATGATTAGTTGAACTTAAATTTATCATGAACTTAGTCCTGGTAGTATTTTGCAAATTATGTTGTAAGATCAATAGCTTGCGTTGTTGCTTTCATATGTTCATTTTGATATGTTCCTAGAGAAAATTGTGTTGAAAGATGTTAGTAGCAATGATGCGGATTGGATCCGTGATCTGAGGTTTATCCTCATTGCTGCATAGAAGAATTATGTCCTAGATGCACCGGTAGGTGACAGACCTATTGCAGGAGCATATGCAGACGTTATGAACGTTTGGCTAGCTCAATATGATGACTACTTGATAGTTTAGTGCACCATGCTTAATGGCTTAGAATCGGGACTTCAAAGACGTTTTGAACGTCATGGACCATATGAGATGTTCCAGGAATTGAAGTTAATATTTCAAGCAAATACCCGAGTTGAGAGATAGGAAATCTCCAACAAGTTCTATAGCTAAAAGATGGAGGAGAATTGCTCAACTAGTAAGCATGTGCTCAGATTGTCTGGGTACTACAATCGCTTGAATCAAGTGGGAGTTAATCTTCCAGATAAGATAGTGATTGACAAAATTCTCTAGTCACCATTACCAAGTTAGTAGAACTTCATGATGAACTATAGTATGCAAGGGATGACAAAAATAATTCCCGAGCTCTTCGTGATGTTGAAATCGACGAAGGTAGAAATCAAGAAAGAGCATCAAGTGTTGATGGTTGACAAGATCACTAGTTTCAAGAAAAGGGCAAAGGGAAAGAAAGGGGAACTTCAAGTAGATTGACAAGCAAGTTGTCACTCCCACGAAGAAGCCCAAAGCTGAACCAAAGCCTGAAACTGAGTGCTTACACTCCAAAGGAAATGGTCACTGGAAACGGAAATGCCCTAAATATTTGGCGGATAAGAAGGATGGAAAAGTAAACAAAGGTATATTTGATATACATGTTATTGATTTGTACTTTACTAGTGTTTATAGCAACCCCTCGGTATTTGGTACTAGTTCAGTTGCTAAGAGTAGTAACTCGAAACGGGAGTTGCAGAATAAACAGAAACTAGTTAAGGGTGAAGTGACGATGTGTGTTGAAAGTAGTTTCAAGATTGATATGATCATCATCGCACACTCCCTATACTTTCGGGATTAGTGTTGAACCTAAATAAATGTTATTTGGTGTTTGCGTTGAGCATGAATATGATTTGATCGTGTTTATTGCAATACGGTTATTCATTTAAGTAAGAGAATAAACCGTTGTTCTGTTTACATGAATAAAACCTTATATGGTTACACACTCAATGAAAATGGTTCATTGGATCTCGATCGTAGTGATACACATATTCATAATATTGAAACCAAAAGATGCAAAGTTAATAATGATAGTGCAACTTATTTATGGCACTGCCGTTTAGGTCATAATGGCGTAAAGCGCATGAAGAAACTCCATGATGATGGGATTTTGGAATCACTTGATTATGAATCACTTGATGCTTGCAAACCATGCCTCATGGGCAAGATGACTAAGACTCCGTTCTCCGGAATAGTGGAGCGAGCAACTGACTTATTGGAAATAATACATACTAATGTATGCGATCCAATGAGTGTTAAGGCTCGCGGCGGGTATCGTTATTTTCTGACCTTCACAGATGATTTGAGCAGATATGGGTATATCTACTTGATGAAACATAAGTCTGAAATAGTTGAAAGGTTCAAAGAATTTCAGAGTGAAGTGGAAAAATCATCGTGACAAGAAAATAAGGTTTCTACGATCTGATCGCGGAGACAAATATTTGAGTTACGAGTTTGGTCTTCAATTAAAACAATGTGGAATAGTTTCACAAATTCATGCCACCTGGAACACCACATCATAATGGTATGTCCGAACGTCATAACCGTACTTTATTGGATATAGTACAATCTATGATGTTTCTTACCGATTTACCAATATCGTTTTGGGATCATGCATTAGAGACAGCTGCATTCACGTTAAATAGGGCACCATCTAAATCTGTTGAGACGACACTATATGAACTGTGGTTTAGCAAGAAACCAAAGTTGTCGTTTCTTAAAGTTTGGGGCTGCGATGCTTATGTGAAAAAGTTTCATCCTGATAAGCTCAAAACCAAATCGGAGAAGTGCGTCTTCATATAATACCCAAAGGAAATTGTTGGGTACACCTTCTATCACAGATCCGAAGGCAAAACATTCGTTGCTAATAATGGATCCTTTCTAGAGAAGGAGTTTCTCTCGAAAGAAGTGAGTGGGAGGAAAGTAGAACTTGATGAGGTAACTGTACCTGTTCCCTTATTGGAAAGTAGTTCATCACAGAAATCTGTTCTTGTGACTACTATACCAATTAGTGAGGAAGCTAATGATGATGATCATGTAACTTCAGATCAAGTTACTACCGAACCTCATAGGTAAAACGGAGTGAGATCCGCACCAGAGTGGTACGGTAATCCTGTTCTGGAGGTCATGTTACTTCACCATGACAAACCTACAAACTATGAGGAAGCGATGATGAGCCCAGATTCCGCGAAATGGCTTGAGGCCATGAAATCTGAGATGAGATCCATGTATGAGAACAAAGTGTGGACTTTGGTGGAGTTGCCCGATGATCGGCAAGCCATAGAAAATAAATGGATCTTCAAGAGGAAGACGGACGCTGATAGTAGTGTTACTATCTACAAAGCTAGACTTGTCAAAAAAGGTTTTTGACAAAGTTCAAGATGTTGAATACAATGAGATTTTCTCACTCGTATCGATGCTTAAAAGTCTGTCCGAATCATGTTAGCAATTGCCGCATTTTATGAAATCTGGCAAATGGATAAACAAAACTGCATTCCTTAATGGAGTTATTAAAGAAGAGTTGTATGTGATGCAACCAAGAGGTTTTGTCGATCCTAAAGGTGTTAACAAAATGTGCATCTATGGACTGGTGCAAGCATCTCGGAGTTGGAATATACGCTTTGATAAGTTGATCAAAGCATATAGTTTATACAGACTTGCAGTGAAGACTGTATTTACTAGAAAGTGAGTGGGAGCACTACAGCATTTCTGATAAGTATATGTGAATGACATATTGTAGATCGGAAATAATGTAGAATTATTCTGCAAAGCATAAAGGAGTATTCGAAAGGAGTTTTTCAAAGAAAGACCTCGGTGAAGCTGCTTACATATTGAGCATCAAGATCTATAGAGATAGATCAAGATGCTTGATAAGTTTTTTCAATGAGTACATACCTTGACAAGATTTTGAAGTAGTTCAAAATGGAACAGTCAAAGAAAGAGTTCTTGCCTGTGTTACAAGGTGTGAAATTGAGTAAGACTCAAAACCCGACCACGGCAGAAGATAGAAAGAGAATGAAAGTCATTCCCTATGCCTTGGCCATAGGTTCTATAAAGTATGCCATATTGTGTACCAGATCTATTGTATACCCTGCACTGAGTTTGGCAAGGGAGTACAATAGTGATCTAGGAGTAGATCACTGGACAGCGGTCAAAATTATCCTTAGTGGAATAAGGATATGTTTCTCGATTATGGAAGTGACAAAAGGTTCATCGTAAAGGGTTACGTCGATGCAAGTTTTGACACCGACCTGGATGACTCTAAGTCTCGATCTATATACATATTGAAAGTGGGAGCAAATAGCTAGAGTAGCTCCGTGCAGAGCATTGTAGACATAGAAAATTGCAAAATACATAACGGATCTGAATGTGAAAGACCCGTTGACTAAGATTCTCTCACAAGCAAAACATGATCACACCTTAGTACTCTTTGGGTGTTAATCACATAGCGATGTGAACTAGATTACTGAATCTAGTAAACCCTTTGGGTGTTGGTCACATGGCGATGTGAACTATGGGTGTTAATCACATGATGATGTGAATTATCGATGTTAGTCACATGGTGATGTGATCTAGATTATTGACTCTAGTGCAAGTGGGAGACTGAAGGAAATATGCCCTAGAGGCAATAATAAAGTTATTATTTATTTCCTTATATCATGATAAATGTTTATTATTCATGCTAGAATTGTATTAACCGGAAACATAATACATGTGTGAATATATAGACAAACAAAGTGTCACTAGTATGCCTCTACTTGACTAGCTTGTTAATCAAAGATGGTTATGTTTCCTAACCATGGACAAAGAGTTGTTATTTGATTAACAGGATCACATCATTAGTTGAATGATCTGATTGACATGACCCATTCCGTTAGCTTAGCACCCGATCGTTTAGTATGTTGCTATTGCTTTCTCCATGACTTATACATGTTCCTATGACTATGAGATTATGCAACTCCCGTTTGCCAGAGGAACACTTTGTGTGCTACCAAACGTCACAACGTAACTGGGTGATTATAAAGGTGCTCTACAGGTGTCTCCAAAGGTACTTGTTGGGTTGGCGTATTTCGAGATTAGGATTTGTCACTCCGAATGTCGGAGAGGTATCTCTGGGCCCTCTCAGTAATGCACATCACTTAAGCCTTGCAAGCATTGCAACTAATGAGTTAGTTGCGAGATGATGTATTACGGAACGAGTAAAGAGACTTGCCGGTAACAAGATTGAACTAGGTATTGGATACCGACGATCGAATCTCGGGCAAGTAACATACCGATGACAAAGGGAACAACGTATGTTGTTGTGCGGTTTGACCGATAAAGATCTTCGTAGAATATGTAGGAACCAATATGGGCATCCAGGTCCCGCTATTGGTTATTGACCGGAAACGTGTCTCGGTCATGTATACATTGTTCTCGAACCGTAGGGTCCGCACGCTTAAGGTTTCGATGACAGTTATATTATGAGTTTATGAGTTTTGATGTACCGAAGGAGTTCGGAGTCCCAGATGAGATCGGGGACATGACGAGGAGTCTCGAAATGGTCGAGACGTAAAGATCGATATATTGGACGACTATATTCAGAGTTCGGAAAGGTTCCGAGTGATTCGGGTATTTTTCGGAGTACCGGAGAGTTACGGGAATTCGCCGGGGAGAAGTATTGGGCCTTATTGGGCCCTGCGGGAAAGAGAGAGGGGCTGCCTAGGGCAGGCCGCGCGCCCCCCCATGGCCTAGTCCGAATTGGACTAGGGGGAGGGGCCGCACCCCCTCCTTCCTTCCCTTCTCTCTTCCCCTTCCTCGTCTCCTACTCCTAATAGATGGAAGGTCTCCTAGTTGGACTAGGAAAGGGGGAATCCTACTCCCGGTGGGAGTAGGACTCCCCTAGGGCGCGCCATAGTAGAGGTCCGGCCCTCCCCTCCTCCAATCCTTTATATACGGGGGTAGGGGGCACCCCATGGACACACAAGTTGATCATTGAGATCGTTCCTTAGCCGTGTGCGGTGCCCCCTTCCACGAGATTACACCTCGTTCATATTGTAGCGGTGCTTAGGCGAAGCCCTGCGACAGTAGAACATCAAGATCGTCACCACGCCGTCGTGCTGACGGAACTCCTCCCCGTGCCTCTGCTGGATCGGAGATTGGGTGCGTCATCGAGCTGTACGTGTGTCAAGAACTCGGAGGTGCCGGAGTAACAGTGCTTGGATCGGTTGAACCGGGAGGACGTACGACTACTTTCTCTACGTTGCGTCAACGCTTCCGCTTCGGTCTACGAGGGTACGTAGACAACACTCTCCCCTCTCGTTGCTATGCATCACCATGATCTTGCATGTGCGTAGGAAAATTTTTGAAATTACTACGTTCCCCAACATTTTTGATCTCCTTGCTCAAAGCTCCATTCACAAAACTGCTTTGGGAGATTGTTGCTTGGTATGTGACTCCTCCATTGGTCCAATTAGTTTTTCTTCTAGTGCTTTATTCATTGCAAATTTTTGCTACATAGGTGACCATGTTCTTGAGCTTGCATGTTAAATTTATGAGGTCCCAAGCAATTCTAATGCATGATATAGGCTCTAGGCACTTGTAGGAGTAGTTGCTACCAATCTTGTTTAGTTTTATTTACTTTTATTTTGAAGTTATTAAAATTTCAGAATTATTTTAGAAAAAGAATTATGCTTAGAAGAATGTACCAAGGTGGTTCCTCGGTGAAGAAAGGGCCCAGGATTGCCATACATGAGCAAGATGTTGAATTGCCGAGGGACGCGGATGTACGAGCTTGTGAGTGGCCATCCGGTAATTTTATGGTCGAAGCAGGCTTTAAGGAGGAATTTGATGCGTTTGTGCATAATGCCGAGCTGGAGTACTTCTTACAAGATAAGTTTCCTCAGTACTATCAATTGACTCATTCTTTTATGCGGAGGTTTAAATATAACTGTGCGTGTAATTCTCCTAGTGTCATATTTGATATTTATGACACATCTTATACCATGGACTTAGAGGATTTTACAACTGCTTGCAAACTCCCGCAGTGGGGTAATATTAATGATCCTCACAAATCTGAATTTAGAGACTTCCTTGCTAGTATTACTATGGGGGAATCTAGGGATATTGCACAAGCTACCATAGGGAGCATTCATTTTCCTGCTATACATTATTTTTCTCTCTTTATTGGTAGATGCGTTAATGGTAAGGATGAAGCATGTCACATGTGTGTCCCTGATCTGTGTGTCCTCAAGAGTGTTGTGTTAGGATATAAAGGTTATAACTTGGGGGCAATAGTTGCACGTAGGTTGCAGAATAATAGTAGAAAGGGAGATTTATTTGGAGGAATGTGTGCAACTTGTGTGGCTAATTATCTTGTTATAGCCCCACGAGAGGGAGATATGTTGATACCTCCTGTTTATTTGGATTATGAAGCTATGGTCAATCATCAATTTCTAAGGAGGAATGAACAATTCCTCCAATATCGACTAATCTATGACAGACGCAACGTCGTCCATGTTACTCTTCCTGCTCCCCACCTTTTTGATTATCAGGCAAAAGGAAGATATGTTGTCACCAGGGAGGAAGTAGCTCAACACGAGGGGAAAGCGGAGGCAGCTCGCGAACACGCCGCAGCTCAGGAGGCGGTTGCTGCTGCATCGCCGTACGACCCCAGTTTCACTTACGGATATCAGCCAGGCGGTCCTTGGTACTAGACCAACTTAGGCCAAAAGCCTAAGCTTGGGGGAGTACGTATTTCTCACCGACTTTACATTCATGTTCACACACTAGTCATCGGTGCTCATACTCTTTCATTGTATTATACATGCTAGTTTAATTTTCTTTTTCTAGCTTTCTTCTTGTGTGTCTGATAAACCTTAAGAAAAAACAAAAAAATTAGTTAGTTTAATTTCCATGCTTGTAGTAGAACTAAAATGAAAACCCAAAAAGATTTCTAGTTCTTCTTCTTACTTGTTGGGAGCTTTCCCGTGTAAATAGTTTTATTTTCTTTTCTTTCCTTTGGGGGTCGAGAAGACCATATTGAAAATGTTTAGTGGCTCTCATATGCATGATTGTTTATTTAACTTAGAGCCCATATTACTTGTCTTCTCTCTTGAATTGAATGCTTGCAGATTCCAACTTAGTCCAATGCATGTGCACTCTTATTATTATACACATCATTCGGTCGTGCAAGTGAAAGGCAATAATGACGATATATGATGGACTTATTGGAATGAGAAAAGCTGGTATGAACTCGACCTCTCTTGTTTTTGTAAATATGATGAGTTCATTGTTTCTGAGTCAGCTTATTATGAAGTAAACATATTTGCAATGATATTTAGAGATTATAGTTGCTTCTGCCATGCTTGATTAGCTATGAGTTATAATGGTTTACCTTGCGTGCCAACATGCTATTAGAATGATTATGATGTGATATGATGGGATGGTATCCTCCTTTGAATGAATTGAGTGGCTCGACTTAGCACATGTTCACGCATGTAGTTGAAACAAATCAACATAGCCTTCATGATATTTATGTTCATGGTACATTATATCCTACTCATGCTTGTACTCGGTGTAAATTAATTTTAATGCATGTTCATGACTGTTGTCGCTCTCTCAGTTGGTCGCTTCCCAGTCTTTTGCTAGCGTTCACCTGTACTAAGCGGTAATACTACTTGTGCATCCAAATTCCTTAAACCCCAAAGTTGTTCCATATGAGTCCACTATACCTTCCTATATGTGGTATTTACTGTCGTTCCAAGTAAATTTGTATGTGCCAAACTCCAAACCTTCAAATGAAATTCTATTTTGTATGCTCGAGTAGCTCATGTTTCAACTAGGGCTGCCTATATCTTCCATGCTAGGTGGGTTATTCTCAAGAGGAGTGGACTCTGCTCCTCATTCACGAGAAAGGGCCGGTAACCGGGATGCCCAGTCCCATGATCCAAAAAGATCAAAGCAAATCAAAATAATTAAACAAAACTCCCCCAGGGCTGTTGTTAGTTGGAGGCACTCGTTGTTTCGAGCAAGCCATGGATTGATGCTTGTTGGTGGTTGGGGTAGTATAAACCTTTACCATTCTGTTTGGGAACTGCCTATAATGCATGTAGTATGGAAGATACAGCCATCTCATAGTTGTTGCATTGACAGCAAAAGTATGCCGCTCAAAATGTTATTCAATCTCTATTTTAAAATCGAGCTCTGGCACCTCTACAAATCCCTGCTTCCCTCTGCGAAGGGCCTATCTATTTACTTTTATGTTGAGTCATCACCCTTCTTATTAAAAAGCACCCGCTGGAGAGCACACTGTCATTTGCATTCATCATTATTAGTTTATATTGGGTATGACTTGATTGGATCTCTTTTACCATGAATTACAATGTTTAGTCAGTCCTTGATCTTTAAAGGTGCTCTGCATTTATGCTTTGCGGTCTCAGAAAGGGCTACCGAGATACCATTTTGTTATATCATGTTATGATTGTTTTGAGAAAGTGTTGTCATCTGAGTTTTATTATTATGGCTCGCTAGCTGATTATGCTATTGATATGAGTAACTGTGAGACCTAAGTGTTATTGTGAGTATGGTTAGTTCATAATATTTGCTGAAACCTGAATGATGGCTTTGCATGTTTACAACAACAAGAGCAAATAGAGTTTGTAAAAGTTTTTCTTTATCACTTTCAGTTTATCAACTGAATTGCTTGAGGACAAGCAAAGGTTTAAGCTTGGGGGAGTTGATACGTCTCCAACGTATCTACTTTTCCAAACACTTTTGCCCTTGTTTTGGACTCTAACTTGCATGATATGAATGAAACTAACCCGGACTGACGCTGTTTTCAGCAGAACTTCCATGATGTTGTTTTATGTGTAGAAAAGAAAAGTTCTCGGAATGTCCTGAAAATCCACGGAGGGACTTTTTGGAAAATATAAAAAATATTGGCGAAAGAATCAAGACCAGGGGGGCCACACCTTGTCCACAAGACAGGGGGCGCGCCCCCTCCCCCTGGGCGCGCCCCCCTATCTCGTGGGTGAGGGAGTCCTGGATTAGGGGGTATCCGGATAGCCGGACTGTGTACAACGTCTAGACTATTGAAGCGTGAAGATACAAGACTCAAGACTTCGGCCCGTGTCCGGATGGGACTCTCCTTTGCGTGGAAGACAAGCTTGGCGATTCGGATATTGTGTTTCTTTCCTTGTAAGCGACTCCATGTAAACCCTAGCCCTCTCCAGTGTCTATATAAACCGGAGAGGTTGGTCCTTAGAAGGCCGATCACAATTACAATCATACCATCATAGGCTAGCTCTTAGGGTTTAGCCTCTATGATCTCGTGGTAGATCTACTCTTGTACTACCCATATCTTCAATATTAATCAAGCAGGAAGTAGGGTTTTACCTCCATCGAGAGGGCCCGAACCTGGGTAAACATCTGTGTCACTTGCTTCCTGTTACCATCGGCCTTGACGCACAGATCGGGACCCCCTAACTGAGATCCGCCAGTTTTGACACCGACATTGGTGCTTTCATTGGGAGTTCCTCTATGTCTTCACCTCAAAGCTCGATGGCTCCTTCAATCATCAATAACACAGTCCAGCGTGAGACTTTTCTCCCCGGACAGATCTTCGTGTTCGGCGGCTTCGCCCTACGGGCCAATTCGCTTGGCCATCTGGAGCAGATCGGCAGCTACGCCCCTGGCCATCAGATCAGGCTCGGAAACCTGAAATACATGGCAGACACCCGCGGAGACTTGATCTCCGACGGATTCGAGCCTATGCTAGGAGCACCGGACAGTCACGACAGGCATGGCCTAGACCTGCTAGCGGACAGCTCTTGGGATATCACCCCTGCAGTAGCCCCGGACTCAAATCCGGAGCAGGCTGCGTTGCCCAAGGATGGAGGGATGGACCCCGCCCCGCAGGCCGTACCCTCATCAGTGGTAGAGCCGAACACGGGCCTCACTTATGAGGAAGCCTGTGACTCCGGACCCCCAGACTCGTATCCGGTTGTAGGTTCCTGTTCGCGCACTCCCGAGCCAGTCGAGGCAGGTTGGGCTCCGGTAATGGAGTTCACCGTTGCGGACATCTTCCAGCACTCGCCCTTTGGCGACATGCTGAACTCATTAAAAACTCTCTCCTTGACAGAAAATTCTGGGCCGAACTATGTCCGGCTCGAGTGGGAAGCAGGTGACAAAGAAATTCGTTACCCACCCACCACCCACTTCATAGCCACGGTTGATGATTTAACCGACATGCTTGACTTCGACTCCGAAGGCATCGACGGTATGGACGAGATGCAGGAGAAGATTCAGAATCTATGGGATACCGGACTTCCGCCTCGTCACACGACATATATGTGGTGGATATGCCCAAGGAGGAAGACGGTGATAATCCGGAAGATAAAACTCTCGGGAAAAAGCCAAAGCGATGGTGCAGACGCCGTTCCAAGTCCAGCAACAGTAAAAACATCAGCAAGAGTGCCAGAAGGATCGATACTCCGGTCAACCTCGAAGGCAATAACGACCATACGGAACCAGCGATGGACCGGGACGAACCAGGTCACGCCAAACACAGTTCAGAGCAGACGCCCGAAGACAATGATCCAGAGGGACGAGTTCATCAAACCGGCCCAGGACAAGAAGACAGTCCAGACAATGATGCATTCATCATCCCGGAAGAACGCGTGGAACGAGAAAACCTCCACAGGAAGCTTATGGCCACATCTAGAAGTCTGAAGAAGCAGAAGCAACGGCTTAAAGCCGCACAGGAAACGCTCAACTGCAGATGGAACAAAGTGCTAGACACTGAAGAAAGATATGGCGACGATCGCCATACAAAGAGCTACCCAAAACGCAAGCTACTGCCAGAATTTGACGACGAGGCCGTTCCACCAAAGAGTAACACGACCAGGAGGCTAGATGTACCACTCCATAACCGCAACAAAGCAGCTACCGACGCCGCGCACGATCTACGTGAGCACCTGGATAAGAAAGCTGGCGCAGCTAGGTCCATCTACGGATCTAAAGTGCACACCCCGGCGAGGGACTATGGTCATCAAAATGATTATGCCAATCAAATACCAGTTCGGAACAAACACTAGACACAACAACAGCTGACGGCATGCCACAACACGTCTAGATACAGAGGGGCTGCTCACCCCCTGTGCTTTACCGAAGAGGTACTGGACCATGAATTCCCACAGGGCTTTAAACCTGTGAACATAGAGGCATACAACGGAACGACAGACCCAGGGGTCTGGATCGAGGACTTTATCCTACATATACATATGGCTCGCGGGGATGACCTCCACGCCATCAAATACCTTCCCCTCAAACTAAAGGGACCAGCTAGACACTGGTTGAAAAGCCTCCCCGAAAATTCAATTGGGAGTTGGGAGGAACTCGAAGACGCTTACAGGGCCAATTTTCAAGGGACGTATGTCCGGCCTCCGGATGCTGACGATTTAAGTCACATAGTCCAACAGCCCGGAGAGTCTTCCCGAAAGCTTTGGAACAGATTCCTCACTAAGAAGAATCAAATTATTGATTGTCCGGATGCCGAAGCCTTAGCGGCATTCAAACACAGCATCCGTGACGAGTGGCTCGCCAGACACCTCGGCCAAGAAAAGCCAAGGACAATGGCAGCCCTAACAAGCCTTATGACCCGCTTTTGCACGGGTGAAGATAGCTGGCTAGCCCGTAAGGGCACCAGCGACCCTAGCACATCTGAAATAAGGGATGGCAACGAGAAGCCACGGCGTAATAAAAACAAGCGCCAAAACAAGGAAGAGAGCCCGGATAACACAACGGTTAGCGCCGGATTCAGGGGCTGTCAACCTAATCAGCAAAATAAGCCATCTAAAGGCAGTAAAGAGGGACCGTCCGGTCTGAATAGAGTCCTGGACAGACTATGCCAAATTCATGGCACCCCTGACAAACCTACGAACCACACGCACAGAGAGTGTTGGGTCTTCAAGCAGGCCGGCAAACTAAACGCCGAACACAAGGGAACAGAGATACCAAGTGAAGACGAGGATGAACCTCGCCAGCCAAACACTGGGGGACAGAAAAAATTCCCGCCAGAGGTCAAAACAGTGAACATGATCCATGCAACTTGTACATCCATGAGAAGGCACGAACGCACGCGTAGAGACGCGCGCGATATAGAGCCCATCGTACCTACACTTAACTACTAGATGTCTTATCCAATCACCTTCGGCCGCTTGGAAGGCCGAACTAGTATTCGGCGCGAAGGATCAGAGGCCTTGGTGCTTGACCCAATAATCGACGGATACCATCTCACTCACGTACTCATGGACGGCGGCAGCAGTCTCAATCTAATATATGAGGACACTGTCCGCAAGATGGAGATAGACCCATCCAGAATTAATCAAAGCAACACCACCTTTGAAGGGGTGATACCAGGCGTTGAAACCCACAGCCGGGGCTCTGTCATACTGGAGGTAACATTCGGCTCTCCAGGCAACTCCAGAAGCGAAGAACTACTCTTCATCATCGCACCCATCCAAAGCAACTATCACGCATTGCTTAGAAGAACGGCCTTCGCTCGCTTCAACACATTGCCACACTATGGCTACCTTACACTCAAGATGCCTGGTCCACGTGGCGTCATCACCATTAGCGGAATAACAGAGTGCTTTTCATGCGCAGAGGAACACGCGACGGCCCTAGCAGCCGGACTATAAGCGGCCTCCAATCTCAAAAAAAACATGACTGGTCGTTAAGACCACAGACACGGTTAGACGAGTCCGGTAGCCCAGATAAAATAAACCAGGGCACCGTATATATAATCCCATAGTGGATACCAGGGGCTATAAGCACTTAAAAAAGCCCCACACTTGGCTCAAACTTATTGACAGGCCAATATCTTACACTTTTACTATCCATCACGTACTTATGTTGCACTCTCCTACGAGTTTTTCTTTTTCCACAGACAACGTTTGCGCGATACCCTTCCAGGATACGGCACAACTTAGACAAAGGCGCAGACGTGCAGCAGGGCCCCATTCAACAGGTTTCTTTTTAGATTAAGCCCCTGTGTAAACCTTTTCTATTGCCTCTTGTTGCTTAACCATCCCATGGGTTCCATACCCACAGAGGATACTGCCGTTTTTGGCATTTCGCCACGACAGATTAATGCACGTACCTGGAAACATAGGGTTTATAATGAACGAGCATTCTTGAGCCCATCATCTGTTATAAAGTCCGAACACCTTCGGGAGTGTTCGACGTCATGAGTTTGGCCTTGTATGCATCAGCTCCAAATCATGTCTTTGGTCAAATGTTGGGTTAGCCCGACTCCTGGATTTGTCGCCTTACGTTCCGTTATTATCGGCTAAGGTGGCCAAAGGAGAACTACTGCGATTGTGCCCTGGTTATTCCGGACGAGAACCTCAGTAGAGAAAGCCGAAAACTGACTGTCATGATACAGCGAGAGACTGATCAACCACTCGACGACTCACCAGAATCTTTAGGATTCCTCCGCATTAACGAAGGGCCATTTCCCGGCCATGTACACACGCGCCCGTATTCGGATGCACGCGAAGGTACCAGGAGCTACATAGTAGCCCCAACATTAGACTCACGTGACTAAGTGAAAGTGTTACAGCTATATAGTCAGGTTGCCTAGTTCGACGTGCGATCACCTCCTTAATGGACCAAGACGTTGGATCAAGTGTGATTAAGCACATTTTTCGCGAACACCCCCGCATTGTATGCGTGGGGGCTGAAGCCAACAACTGCTAACTTTCAGATTACACACACACACACACACACACACACACACACACACACACACACATATATATATATATATATATATATATATATATATATATATAACGGCCGCACAGGGGACACAATCATATTTTCAGGCAAACAGTATAAATATAGCCTTATAATCAAAATAAACATTGTTTTTACAATGATTCGACTCATCACTCGAACAAGACATTCTTCGAGCACTGCGCCTCTATCAGGCGGGCACCCTCCGTGACCTGCGCCAAGTAGTGCTCGACCGGATATTGGCCACCCACCGGATCATGGGCCGCTATAATGGTGGCATCCATATCCAATAGGCCTTAACGCGGGAAAGAGCCATCCGTGCACCTTCTATGCACGCCGACCTTCTCATGGCATCGATCCGGGGCACGGCTCCAAGGAATTGTTGCACCAAGCCAAAGTAACTGTCCGGCTTAGGCCCCTTTGGCCAAAGATGGTCTATTACTGACCGCATTGCAAGCCCGGACAGCCTGTGGAGCTCCGCTACAATAGCCATCTTGTCACTTAACGGCAGCGGGTGAGTGGGAGCATGGAATTGCGACCAGAAAAGCTTCTCCACTTCCTTATCACCTTGATCTTTGAAGAACTCGGCAGCGTCACCTGCACTCCTCGCCAAATCCGCATATGCGTCCGTAGGACTCCAGCGTCCATCCAGGGGAGTGTACTTCGGATCGAAAAACTTCGTCCGCAGCAAATAGGAGCTCCCAGCCACGATTTTACCGGCCTGTCGAAGCTCCTCCCGCGCACCCCTGAGCTTGGTCCGTATTTCCTTGGTGGCATTAAGTGCCTTGTTCAAGTTGGTCGAACTATCCTCATGCTCCTTTTTAAGGAGCTCATACTAGTCAGCGGCATTTTTTAACTTGATAGCCATTTTGGCTATCTTTTCCTTGCTTCGGCGATGAACAGCCTGTTCGGCCCTCAATTCCTCAGCCGCCTTTAGGGCAGCCGCATTGCTCACCCGAGCTTGTTCCTTGGCTAGAACAAGTTCCGCCCTCAGGGCCTCCACGGCAGCAGCACCATCTGCAGTCCAAACATATTACATTAATATATGCCACCTTAACATTTTCCCATACAAGGGAAGGCAGGGCACATACCTTGTGATTGGTCCAGCCGCTCATTCACCAGCGTGATATCGGCATCAATCGATCCAATTTGCCTTGCTAGTTTGGCAACTTCAACGGACTGATTGGCAGCCGGACCCACAGTTACCTGCACGTATTTACAAATCAATCATTGGTTTATGATCCCCCGTTTGCCGCCTAGGGCGGGCAACTAGAGTCTCAGGGGCTACTATCCATATGGAGCACACCTAGCGCGTGCCTCTCAGCCATAAAATGGTGTATTCTTCACTACATACCTCAAAGCCTCTGAGCAGGCTTGTAAATGCTTCATTCAAACCGCTTGTAGCGGATGAAATCTTCTGGAGCACCGCGCTCATTAATGAGCGGTGCTCCTCTGAGAGCACATCTCGATCCAGTAAACCCGTTAGTACGTTCGGCCGGACATCGAACTGCGCCGGACCCTTCCCATCGCCCTCGTGGGAGCCAAACGCCTCGGGCTCAGGGCGGCTGACGCATTGACTTCCGGCATTGGCATGTCCGGACTCCTCCGTGATGACACCTTGGTGTCGCCCGCTTCATGAGCCGGAGAGGTAGGTGGGGTCTCGCTCTCCATCATCTCCGGAGGAAGATCCCCCGAAGACGAACTCTGTTGAGAAGAGCTGCTAGCTGGACTGCAAAAGACGAATCCTAGTTATTGATCTAGGAGAAACATAGTACCTTCAAATTAATGATTGGCTTACAGCTCGGTGGAGGGCTGGCCCATTGGCGGGCACGACGCGGTGAGGGAACCCGCCAGGGCAAGGCCCCCTAGGGATACCTTTTTCCCTGGTTGGGGTGTCTCCGCCTCCAAGTCTTTGGAGGCAGCCCTCTTCTTCCCGCACGGGGAGGAGGCCTTAACCTCCCCTTCTCGACTATCCTCCTTAGGGGAGGTAACAATTCCCCCGGTTCGGATGCGTAGCGTGTGGAGTTCGGTTTCTTCATTCTTCCCCTTATCCTTCCCTGAAGGCATTCTGCTGAGTACCCGGTCAAGCATCTTGGCCATGGTAGGGCCAGGCGAGCCTTCGGGAAGTGGTGCCGGACACCTGATCCTTTCGGCCTTGCTGAGCCATTCCTGGCCACAAATGATTTTTAGAATAAACAATTATGACAAATGCAAAACAAGGTGTCCGGTGTCAATATTACTTACTTGGGTATCTAGGCGATTGCAGCTTAGGCCCGCATCCTCGGTGGTGTCCGGACACTCTACTTTCTGTCCAAAGAATAATTTGCACATCTCTTCGAGCTTTAAGCCGAAGAAGTGCTTGACAGTCCGCGGACCCTCCGGATTGAACTCCCACATCCATCGGATTAACATCACTTGCATTATGCTGACGAGGTTAATGTCCCTCTCAAGAAGCTCCCGGATGCGATTCTGCGGTACTGGTACGTCACCAGCGGGCCCCCAATTCCGTCCTACATCTGTCCAAGATACCAACTGCAATGGAGGGCCCGAGCGGAACTCGGGGGCAGCCACCCACTTTGTGCCTCTGGGAGCCATGACATAAAACCACCTTCGTTGCCATACATTGGATACTTCTGGGAAAAAACCCTCTGGCCATGGGGCATCGGCGTTCCTGCTTATTACGGCACCTCCGCAATCCGCATGTTGCCCCTCGATCATCTTCGGCGTCACATTGAAGGTCTTGAGCCATAAGACGAAGTGTGGGGTGACATGGAGAAAAGCCTCTCACACAATAATGAACGGTGAGATTTGGAGGATAGCGTCTGGAGCCAGATCATGAAAATCCAACCCATAACAGAACATGAGCCCCCTCACAAAGGGATCGAGGGTGAAGCCCAAGCCGCGGAGGAAGTGCGGGACAAAAACAACGCAATCATTAGGCTCCGGTGTGGGGATGACCAGCCCTGGAGCAGGAAGCCTGTGTTGGATGTCGGCGGTCAGGTATCCGACCTCCCTAAGCTTCGCAATGTTGTCCTCTTGAATCGAGGAGGCAACCCACCGGCCTTGAGGGACGGATCCGGACATATTGGAGGATCTGGGGTGTTAAAGCTTGGGTTTTGGCTGTTAGAACTCGATGTGCGAGAAGGCGTGAGGAAGGTGGAAAAGAGGCATAGGCCTCGACCCCTTTATAAAGGGGGTGAATATCAAGAGTCCTTGGTGTGACCGTTTGAGGCTTATCTAAAAGCACACGGAGTTATACCAACGGCCATCGTGGGGTCACGGACACCCATATTAATGGAAAATCCCGTAATAAGAGGAACACTATCTCTGCCACGATGGGACATGCCAATAAAACTGCCTCGTAACACGAGTCGAGGTGGGGTAAGAAACGTCGGTTCACGTTGGACCAGGCCACGATGCAAGGGCACGATGCCCGAAGATTACCAGCGGATCGGGTTTATGCTATGTGAAGATCATCTTGCAGATCCGGACACAGTCTACGTGTTCGATAAATACTTTGGAGTATTTGGAGAAGGAACCCGCCTTGCAATGTCGAAGACAATACTGCGCGCCGGACTCATCATCATTGAAGCCTGGTTCAGGGGCTACTGAGGGAGTCCTGGATTAGGGGGTATCCGGACAGCCGGACTGTGTACAACGTCCGGACTATTGAAGTGTGAAGATACAAGACTCAAGACTTTGGCCCGTGTCCGGATGGGACTCTCCTTTGCGTGGAAGACAAGCTTGGCGATCCGGATATTGTGTTTCCTTCCTTGTAACCGACTCCATGTAAACCCTAGCCCTCTCCGGTGTCTATATAAACCGGAGAGGTTGGTCCTTAGAAGGCCGATCACAATTACAATCATACCATCATAGGATAGCTCTTAGGGTTTAGCCTCTACGATCTCGTGGTAGATCTACTCTTGTACTGCCCATATCTTCAATATTAATCAAGCAGGAAGTAGTGTTTTACCTCCATCAAGAGGGCCCAAACCTGGGTAAGCATCTGTGTCCCTTGCTTCCTGTTACCATCGGCCTTGACGCACAGTTCGGGACCCCCTACCCGAGATCCGCCGGTTTTGACACCGACAGTGGGCCCCCTGGACCTCCACCGACCACAACTCCAACTCCATATATTCACGTTCAGGGAGAAAAAAATCAGGGAGAAAGTTTCATCGCGTTTTACGACACAGAGCCGCCGCCAAGCCCTAATCTCTCTTGGGAGGGCTGATCTGGAGTCCGTTCGAGGCTCCGGAGAGGGATTCGTCGCCGTCGTCATCATCAACCATCCTCCATCACCAATTTCATGATGCTCACTGCCGTGCGTGAGTAATTCCATCGTAGGCTTGCTGGACGGTGATGGGTTGGATGAGATTTACCATGTAATCAAGTTAGTTTGTTACGGTTTGATTCCTAGTATCCACTATGTTCTGAGATTGATGTTGCTATGACTTTGCTATGCTTAATTCTTGTCACTAGGGCCCGAGTGCCATGATTTCAGATCTGAACCTATTATGTTTTCATGAATATATGTGTGTTCTTGATCCTATCTTGCAAGTCTATAGTCACCTATTATGTGTTATGATCCGACAACCCCGAAGTGACAATAATCAGGATACTTCTCAGTGATGACCATAGTTTGAGGAGTTCATGTATTCACTATGTGCTAATGCTTTTTTCTGGTTCTCTATTAAAAGGAGGCCTTAATATCCCTTAGTTTCCGCTAGGACCCCGCTGCCACGGGAGGGTAGGACAAAAGATGTCATGCAAGTTCTTTTCCATAAGCACGTATGACTATTTACGGAATACATGCCTATAGTACATTGATGAACTGGAGCTAGTTCTGTGTCACCCTATGTTATAGCTATTACATGAGGAATCGCATCCGGCATAATTATCCATCACTGATCCATTGCCTACGAGCTTTTCACATATTGTTCTTCGCTTATTTACTTTTTCGTTGCTACTGTTACAACTACTACAAAAACCCAAAAACTATTATCTTTACTTTAGCTACTAGTACTTTTATTATCATACTACTTTTCTACTAAATACTTTGCTGCAGATGCTAAGTTATCCAGGTGTGGTTGAATTGACAACTCAACTGCTAATAATCAAGAATATTCTTTGGCTCCCCTTGTGTCGAATCAGTAAATTTGGGTTGAATACTATACCCTCGAAAGCTGTTGCGATCCCCTACACTTGTGGGTTATCAAGACTAATTTCTGGCGCCGTTGCCGGGGAGCATAGCTCTATTCTCTGAGTCACTTGGGATTTATATCTGTTGATCACTATGAAGAACTTGAAAGACGACAGAACTATGATTTTGCCCTCAACTACGAGGGGAGGTAAGGAACTGCCATCTAGCTCTGCACTAGATTCTCCTTCCGTTATTAGTAAGCTTGCGACACCTAAAGCTGCTACTGCTATGAATTCTGATATGTCACATGTTATTGATGATGCCACTTCTGCTAAGCATGATGAAACTACTTCTGTGCGTGATACTACTTTGCCATTAGGTGAATTTCTTGATGAACAACTTGCTAGAGTTAGGGGGAATGAAATTATTGAAGATGCTATTATTGATGATAGTGATGATGAAAATTCTCCCAATGATTATGAATTGCATGTTGTTCCCGAGGGTTATGTTATGAATGAAGAAGCTGCTAGAGCTATCTTTGCTTGCAATGATAGATATGATCTTAAGAAATTATTAGCTAAATGGAAGCAGCAGTCTCTTAATGCTAGAATGAAACCCGACCCTGCTTTTGCTACTTCACCTATCTGTGTTACTGATAAGGATTATGAATTCTCTATTGATCCTAAAATTATTGCTTTAGTTGAATCTGATCCTTTTTATGGCCTTGAATCTGAAACTGTTGTGGCACATCTTACCAAGTTGAATGATATAGCTACCCTGTTTACTCATGATGATAAATCTTGCTATTATTATATCCTTAATATATTTCCATTCTCATTAAAGGGTGATGCTAAGACTTGGTATAATTCTCTTGCTCCTGGTTGTGTGCGTAGTCCCCAGGATATGATTTATTACTTCTCTGCTAAATATTTCCCTGCTCATAAGAAACAAGTTGCCTTGCGTGAAATATATAATTTTGTGCAAATCAAAGAAGAGAGTCTCCCACAAGCTTGGGGGAGGCTTCTCCGGTTACTTAATGCTTTGCCTGATCATCCTCTCAAGAAAAATGAAATACTTGATATCTTCTATAATGGACTAACCGATGCTTCAAGGACTACTTGGATAGTTGTGCTGGTTGTGTTTTCAGGGAAAGTACCGCCGACGAAGCTGAATTACTATTAAATAATATGTTGACTAATGAAAATAATTGGACTCTTCCTGAGCCAATCCCTGAGCCTATTCTTAAACCCACTCCGAAGAAGAGAGGTGTTTTATTTCTCAGTCCTGAAGATAAGCAAGAGGCAAAGAAATCAATGAAAGAAAAAGGTATTAAAGCTGAAGATGTTAAGAATTTACCTCCTATTGAAGAAATACGTGGTCTTAATATACCGCCTGTTGAAGAACCACATTGTCTTGATAACCCGACACAGGTAGTAAAGGTAAATTCTCTCTATAGATATGATAAAGTTGAAATCCCCTCTACTAAATTTCATAGCCCATGCTTAGACGAATTTGATGACTTTATGGCTAGGCAAGAAAGTTTTAATGCTTATGTTGGTAGAGAGTTAAAGAATAATGCTTTCGAGGTAGGACGTGTGAGCGATAATATGGCTAGAGTTAAAGGTGAACTCAAACTCATTAGCAAATATACTTCTATGATTGCTACTCAAGCTGAGCAAGTACTCAAAGCTCAAAATGATTTGCTTGATGAATTAAATAATAAAAATGACTTTGCTGTTAGAGTGGCTACTAGAACTGGTAGAATGACTCAGGAACCTTTGTATCCTGAAGGCCGCGTTAAGAGAATCGAGCAAGATTCTCAGAAAAATAATTTAGAGGCACCTAGTTCTTCTAAAAAGAAGAAAAAGAAAAATGATAGGACTTTGCATGCTTCTAGTGAACCTACTGTAGACACAGATGAGAATCCCAATGATATTTCTATTTCTGATGTTGAAACACAATCAGGTGATGAACATGAACCTAGTGATAATGTTAACGATAATGTTCATGTTGATGCTCAACCTAGCAAAAACAATGAAGTAGAGATTAAACCTGTTGTTGATCTTGATAACCCACAATCAAAGAATCAACATTATGATAAGAGAGATTTTGTTGCTAGGAAGCACGGTAGGGAAAGAGAACCATGGGTTCAGAAACCCATGCCCTTTCCTCCTAAACCATCCAAGACAAAGGATGATGAGGATTTTGAGCGCTTTGCTGAAATGATTAGACCTATCTTCTTACGTATGCGCTTAACTGATATGCTGAAAGTAAATCCTTATGCTAAGTATATGAAGGATATCATCACAAACAAAAGAAAGATACCGGAAGCTGAAATTTCCACCATGCTTGCTAATTACACTTTTAAGGGTGGAATACCAACGAAACTTGGAGATCCTGGGGTACCAACTATACCATGCTCCATTAAAAGAAATTATGTTAGAACTACTTTATGTGATCTTGGAGCCGGTGTTGGTGTTATGCCTCTCTCTTTATATCATAGACTTGAATTGAATAAGTTGACACCTACTGAAATATCTTTGCAAATGGCTGATAAATCAACTGCTATACCTGTCGGTATTTGCGAGGATGTGCCTGTTGTGGTTGCAAATGTCACTATCTTAACGGACTTTGTCATTCTTGATATTCCCGAGGACGATAGTATGTCTATTATCCTTGGTAGACCTTTTTTGAATACTGCAGGGGCTGTTATTGATTGCAACAAAGGCAATGTCACTTTTCATGTTAATGGTAATGAGCATACGGTACACTTTCCGAGGAAACAATCTCAAGTTCATAGCATCAATTCTATTGGAAAAATTCCAACTATTATTATTGGAGGTTTTGAATTTCCTCTCCCTACTGTCAAGAAAAAGTATGATATTCTTATTGTTTGGGATTTTCATATCCCTGTTGAGGTAACTTAGTGTTATTCGAAATTTCTCCGGTTCCGTGTTATTCGGAATGAGTTTGTTAACAAGAATTGATCAACCTTATTAGTGGATTCATTTTGATGATCATGAGATGGATGAAACTAGAAGGCACAACCTTCTGTACCCTCTTTTTACTTTCTGTTATTTAGAATAAATAAAGCAAAAATAGTATTATCCGTCTGTTTTCTGAATTATCCGTGCATTAAAAAAATATTCCAAAAATAAAAGTGCTCCAAATGCCCTGTAAATTTAGTATGATTTGTTATTGAATATTTGAGGATTTTAGGCACTGAAAACACTTCAGGAGGGGCAAGCACCAGGCCACGAGAGTGGAGGGCGCGCCCACCCCACCTGGGCGTGCCCCCCTGTCTCGTGGGCCCCTGGTGGGCCCCCTCCACTTGTGCCAGCACCCACACACTTCATCTTCTACCCAAAAAAATCCCCATCCAGCTCAAGCATGAGTTCTAGCTCATTTTGCTGCGATTTTTGATCTCCTTGCTCAAAGCTCCATTCACAAAACTGCTTTGGGAGATTGTTGCTTGGTATGTGACTCCTCCTCCATTGGTCCAATTAGTTTTTGTTCTAGTTCTTTATTCATTGCAAATTGTTGCTGCATAGGTGACCATGTTCTTGAGCTTGCATTTTAAATTTATGAGGTCCCAAGCAATTCTAATGTATGATATAGGCTCTAGGCACTTGTAGGAGTAGTTGCTACCAATCTTGTTTAGTTTTATTTACTTTTATTTGGAAGTTATTAAAATTTCAGAATTATTTCAGAAAAAGAATTATGCTTAGAAGAATGTACCAAGGTGGTTCCTCGGTGAAGAAAGGGCCCATGATTGCCATACATGAGCAAGATGTTGAATTGCCGAGGGACGCGGATGTACGAGCTTGTGAGTGGCCATCCGATAATTTTATGGTCGAAGCAGGCTTTAAGGAGGAATTTGACGCGTTTGTGTGTAATGCCGAGCTGGAGGACTTCTTACAAGATAAGTGTCCTCAGTACTATCAATTGACTGATTCTTTTGTGCGGAGGTTTAAATATAACTGTGCGCGTAATTCTCCTAGTGTCATATTTGATATTTATGATACATCTTATACCATGGACTTAGAGGATTTTACAACTGCTTGCAAACTCCCGCAGTGGGGTAATATTAATGATCCTCACAAATCTGAATTTAGAGATTTCCTTGCTAGTATTACTATGGGAGAATCTAGGGATATTGCACAACCTACCATAGGGAGGATTCATTTTCCTGCTATACATTATTTTGCTCTCTTTATTGGTAGATGCGTTAACGGTAAGGATGAAGCATGTCACATGTGTGTCCCTGATCTGTGTGTCCTCAAGAGTGTTGTGTTAGGATATAAAGGTTATAACTTGGGGGCAATAGTTGCATGTAGGTTGCAGAATAATAGTAGAAAGGGATATTTATCTGGAGGAATTTATGCAACCCGTGTGGCTAATTATCTTGGTATAGCCCCATGAGAGGGAGATATGTTGATACCTCCTGTTTATTTGGATTATGAAGCTATGGTCAATCATCAATTTCTAAGGAGGAATGAACAATTCCTCCAATATCGACTAATCTATGACAGATGCAACATCGTCCATGTTACTCTTCCTGCTCCCCACCTTTTTGATTATCAAGCAAAAGGAAGATATGTTGTCACCAGGGAGGAAGCAGCTGAACACGAGGGGAGAGCGGAGGCAGCTCGCCAACACGCCGCACCTCAGGAGGTGGTTGCCGCTGCATCGCAATACGACCCCAGTTTCACTTACGGATATCAGCCAGGCGGTCCTTGGTACTAGACCAACTTAGGCCAAAAGTCTAAGCTTGAGGGAGTACGTATTTCTCACTGACTTTACATTCATGTTCACACACTAGTCATCGGTGCTCATACTCTTTCATTGTATTATCCATGCTAGTTTAATTTTCTTTTTCTAGCTTTCTTCTTGTGTGTCTGATAAACCTTAAGAAAAAACAAAAAAATTAGTTAGTTTAATTTCCATGCTTGTAGTAGAACTAAAATGAAAACCCAAAAAGATTTCTAGTTCTTCTTCTTACTTGTTGGGAGCTTTCCCGTGTAAATAGTTTTATTTTCTATTCTTTCCTTTGGGGGTCGAGAAGACCATATTGAAACTGTTTAGTGGCTCTCATATGCATGATTGTTTATTTAACTTAGAGCCCATATTACTTGTCTTCTCTCTTGAATTGAATGCTTGCAGATTCCAGCTTAGTCCAATGCACGTGCACTTATTATTATACACATCGTTAGGTCATGCAAGTGAAAGGCAATAATGACGATATATGATGGACTTATTGGGATGAGAAAAGCTGGTATGAACTCGACCTCTCTTGTTTTTGTAAATATGATGAGTTCATCGTTTCTGAGTCAGCTTATTATGAAGTAAACATATTTGCAATGACATCTAGAGATTAAAGTTGCTTGTGCCATGCTTGATTAGCTATGAGTTATAATGGTTGACCTTGCGTGCCAACATGCTATTAGAATGATTATGAAGTGATATGATGGGATGGTATCCCCTTTGAATGAATTGAGTGACTCGACTTGGCACATGTTCACGCATGTAGTTGAAACAAATCAACATAGCCTTCATGATATTTATGTTCATGGTAGATTATATCCTACTCATGCTTGTACTCGGTGTAAATTAATTTAATGCATGTTCATGATTGTTGTCGCTCTCTCAGTTGGTCGCTTCCCAGTCTTTTGCTAGCGTTCACCTGTACTAACACTACAAAAAAAGACACATCCGTGACATTTTGGGCCGAACGAAATTTTTTCTGTCATACATATGACACTTCTATGACGATAATTGTGACAAAACCCTGTATCATCATAGATGTGGTGGGCTCCGACTTCTATGACAAAAAATCATGACAGAAAATGGGCTTTTCGTCCTGGGCGGGCTGGAGACGCAGCTGCATGACATTCTTTGGGCCGTCCATGACGGAAAAAACCATGGTAGAAGCGAGGGGGAGGAAAATTTCGGGGAGTTGCCGGTTACGGTGGGAGAGCGATGCGCGTTTCTCTCGTATAGGTACGCGTGTTTGTGCGAGGCGTTGGCTCTAACTGAAGCCGAGCGAGGCATTGGGCTCTAACTGAACCCGAGCAATTGCACTGCAGGCTACGCGTTACTGAACCCGAGGGATCGATCGATGGCTGTTAACTGAACCCGATGGAGCGATTCCTTCGCTACTGCTGCTAACTGAAGCCAACCGATTGGATGAACAGTGAGCGTTGCGGGGGGGTGGATGAACAGTGAGCGGTGGCGTTGCCTTTGGATGAACAGGACCCCGTGGTGTGGAGGGCTGGATGAACAGTAGACGGTGGAGGGGTGGCCGTGGAGGGGTGGTTGAACAGGACCCCATGGTGTGGAGGGCTGGATGAACACTAGACGGTGGAGGGGTGCCTGTGGAGGGGTGGTTGAACAGTAGCCGGTGGAGTAGCGCGCAGTGGAGGCTGGATGAACAGGAGCCCGTGGAGGCTGGAGGAGGTCGACAGTAGCCCGTGGAGGCTGGAGGAGGTCGACGGTGGAGATGAACAATATCCCGTGGAGTCCCGTTTTGCGGTACGCCACACCCCTCCCCCCCCCCCCCCCCCGTTTCGACCGTAGCGCTCCAACACAAGTCCGTTTTGTCCGTTTTGCGGTACGCCACACCCCTCCCGATCAACAGGACCCCCGTTTCGACCGTAGGAGGTCCGTTTCCTCCGTTTTGCGGTACGCCAGGCCCCTCCCGATCAACAGGACCCCATTTCAAACGTGGCCGGTCGAACACAAGGCCATTTCCTCCGTTGTGCGGTACGCCAGGCCTCGTTTCCATCGCCTGTTTCGTCCAAGCCCTCCCGATGAACACGACCACGCATTCCGTTCCGACCCAACCGGTTGGCTCCCCATGAACACGACGATGACGTTGTTTCTCCGTTCCGACCCAGCCATGTACGTATGCGCGATAGGCGTTAGAGACCCTGCCCGTATGTACGTACGTGGTCATATTTTCTTTCTTGCACCCTCGCCGTTGTACATACGTGTACATGCTACGTGCGCGCCTCTACTACGACATGTGCGCGCCTCTACATCTACGACACGTGCGCGCCTCTACATCTACCAGTATGTACGTACACGTTCGCGACCAGAATGACAACGCTATGTACGCTTCAACCAGGTGGGTCCCGACTGTCAGGCACTTCCTTGCGTGCGAAGATGTAGCTGGTGGGTCCCAGCAGTCAGGGGGGCGAATCATTTTTTTTGCCCGGACGCACTTCCTTGCGTGCGAAGATGTAGCTGGTGGGTCCCAGCGGTCAGGGGGGCGAATCGTTTTTTTATTTTTGCCCGGACGCACTTCCTTGCGTGCGAAGGTGTAGCTGGTGGGTCCCAGCAGTCAGGGGGTAACGTTTTTTTTTGTGAAATATGGTGGTCTGTCCGGTGGGTCCCTGCTGTCAGGTGGAGGAATAATTATTTTGCGCATAATAAGGAGGCACTTCCTTGCTGTGGCCGTGGACCCAGCTGTCAGTCTCTCCACGTACAGTCCACGTCCAATGGAAGCCGTTCCTTGACCACGTTGACGATGCCGCACCGAGAGCACCAGGGCGGTGGACGACGGTGAGGCTTAGGAAGGGGACAACGTGGAGCCGGGGAAGACGCGACAGTGGATGCCCACGCGTAGAGGAGTACGAGGGTTCACTGGTTCGCTGCGGTGTGAGGCTGCCGTCGCCGCAGAATAACATGGGGTGTGGGTGAGTAGAGGGATGGCCTGGCCAGCGGTGGGAGTAGTAGGGGCGGTGAGGCCTTCGCCGCATCGTAGCTGGCCATGGGATGCAGGAGCACGAGGCATGACCGGCGCTGGTTTGGGCGGCTGGAGCAAGAAGACCAGAGGTTGAAGAAGCACTACGGCCGTTGGATGGACATCGTACGGTCACTGGAGCTAGTATCATGCATATTAACTAAGTTGACAAAGCCCTCTGTCCCCGTCAACTTAGTAGGCCCACAAGTCAGCCTGCCACTATACTGGGTCCCAGCTAACAGGGGGAGTACTTTTTTTGTGCGTAATAAGGAGGCACTTCCTTGCGTGCGAAGATATAGCTGGTGGGTCCGAGCTGTCAGCGGCGGTAATGTTTTTTTCGCGAAATACTGAGGCCCTTTTCGGTGGGTCCCTGATGTCAGGTGGACGAATCATTATTTTGCGCGTAATAAGGAGGCATTTCCTTGCGTGCGGTCGTGGACCCAGCTGTCGGCCTCTCCACGTACAGTCCACTTCAGATGCATGTCGGTCATTGACCACATTGACCAGGCCGCGCTGAGAGCACCAGGGCGGTGGACGACGGCGAGGCCTAGGAAGGGAACGACACGGAGGCAGGGAAGACTCAGCAGTTGTTTCCCATGCGGAGGGGAGTACGACTGAATGAGGGTTTACTGGTTCGTCTGCCGTCACCGGAGAATAACAGCAGGTGTGGGTGAGTAGAGGGATGGCTAGGATAGCGATGGGAGTACGGTGGGGCGGTGAGGCCTGCACGGCAGCACAGCCGGCCGCGGGGAGGAGGGAGCAGGCAGTCCCGCCGGCGCTTGTTTGAGCGGCTGGAGCAGGAAGAGCAGAGATTGAAGAAGCACGACGGCCGTTGGATGGCCATCCAACCGTCACTGCTTGTGCGTCAACCTTTTTTTAGGAAAGCCTCAAATCTGTGGAAAACAGCATACAACCCATCTGCCATTATTTCTAATAATTTATAGCCCATTTGCTAATTCTTAAGGGTTTTTTTGGAGCCCATATTCTTTTTATTAGCATTAAAGCCCATATTGTGGCCACGGTTAAAAAATTATACAAAATTTTGCATATTTCGGTGCGGTCCGAACTGTTTTTAATCCCGAAATTTCGACTCACATTCAAACTGATTTTAAAACTAAATGTATATCAATATAAAATCCAACAAATTCTCCACGCATAAAAATTAATGTAATTTAAAATCTCAAAATGGAAAAAAAAGATATTTGAAACTAATTGCCGCTTCGATGTGTTTTAAAAATGTACAGCCCATTTCTCATTACTGATGGGCCATTTTCTCGGCCAGCCGAATGAAAGCTCTCCTCGTCTTGAAAGATTTGCAGCCCAACAGGCCTGACAAAGCGACTTACTTGGCAAATCACAAAAAAACTGGGCTATGGTCGTGGACCCAGCTGTCAGCCTCTCCACGTACAGTACTCTTCCGATGGAAGTCGTTCCTTGACCGCATTGACCACGCCACGCGGAGAGCACCACGGCGGTGGACGACGACGAGCCCAAGGAAGGGGACAACACAGAGCCGGGGAAGACGCGGCAGTTGAAGCCCACGCGGAGAGGAGTGCAAGGATTCACTGGTTCGTCTGCGATGTGAGGCTGCCGTCGCCGCAGGGCCTGGCCAGCGGTGGGAATAGTAGGGGGCGGTGAGTCCTCCGCGGCAGCACAGCCGGCCACGGGAGGCAGGAGCATGAGGCACGACCGGTGCTGCTTTGGGCGGCTGGAGCAAGAAGACCAGTGGTTGAAGAAGCACTACGGCTGTTGGATGGACATCGTACGGTCACTCGAGCTAGAATCGTTCATATTGACTAAGTTGATAAAGCCCTTCGTCCCCGTCAACTTAGTAGGCCCACAAGTCAGCCTCCCACCAAGGCGGGTCCCAGCTAGCAGGGGGAGTATTCATTTTTTTTGTGCGTAATAAGGAGGCACTTCCGGTGGGTCCGAGCTGACAGTGGGGGGGACGTTTTTTTCGCGAAATACGGTGGCCCGTCAGGTGGGTCCCAGCAGTCAGGGGGCAAACGTTTTTTTCACAAAATACGGTGGCCCGTCCAGTGGGTCCCTGCTGTCAGTTGGAGGAATCATTATTTTCCGCGTAATAAGGAGGCACTTACTTTTTTTTGCGGGCAAATCAGAGAGCATTATTCAACAAAAGTGTTCCCCGGGCAATCAGCCAGAAGGTTGGTTACCAAAAAACTAGGGGTCTCCTCTAGCCAACATTCAGTCTCATTCAATGTGCATGCACGTTTTGCACATAGATGTGCCAGTAAGTTTGCTGACCTTAGTACATGTTGAATCTCAAAAACAGAAAAATCACTACTAAGCTCTCCTATTTCATCTAGGATAGGAGCCATAACCGAACGTGAGTTGTGGCGTGTATGCCAGTGTTGCACTAACTCCTGACAGTCAGTCTCCATTATCACATGTGATAGGCCTCGAAGTTTTGCAAAAAGCGTTCCTTCTCGCATTGATAGGGCTTCGATTATAAGAGGATTGGATATGTCACCGAAAGGCTTGCACCAAGCACCCAAGAGCGTGGATACGGACCGGGCTATGCCACCCGCACCTCCTCGACCTTCCGCCACATTGAGTGCTCCATCACATGAAATCTTGATCATACCTGGTTCCGGTGACGTCCAACAATGACCTGGTAGCACAGCTGCTTCGTTGCAGGGTAGCTCCAGCAGCCGTGGACCCAGCTGAGACTCTCCACGTACAGTATACTTCTGATGGAAGTCGTTCCTTGAGCACGTTGACCTCGCCGTGTTCCGTTGCATGCATGCGTCCATGGGCATGGTGCGTCCCAACTGTCAGCCTCTCATGTACAGTCATCTTCCGATGACTCTCGGTTGTTGACCATGTTGACCACACCATGCCGAGCACACCCAGACTGGAACAACCCGGAGATGGGGAAGACAGGGCAGTGGAGTCGCAGATGGAGAGGAGTGGGAAACTTCACTGGTTCGGGTGCGCGGCAGCACATCTGCGGTGCCGCCCACGGGAGACAGGAGCAAGAACAGAGGTTGAAGAAGGAGCACGGCTGTTGGATTAACATCCAATGGTCCAGCTGCTAGAATCATTTGTTGATTAAGTTGACAAAGCCGTGCGTACACGTCCGCTTAGCAGGCCCACAAGTCAGTCACCAAATCTGACGGGTCCCGGCTATCAACGGGATGAATAATTTTTTTCGCAAAACAAGGAGGCACTTCCTTCAGTGCGAAGATACAGCCGGTGGGTCCCAGCTGTCAGGTGGAGGAAACATTTTTTTCAGCTTAATAAGGAGGAACTTTCCTTGCGTGCGACCATGGACCTCGTGGGTCCCAGCTGTCAGGCTCTCCACGTACAGTCCTCTTCCGATGACTCTCGTTTGTTGACCACGCCGCACCGAACACAGCGAGGCGGTGGACCACGGTGAGGCCCCGGACGGGAATGACTCAGAGATGGGAAAACGCAGCAGTGGAGTCGCAGATTGAGAGGAGGAAAAGGGTTATAACTGGTTCTGTTGCAATTCATATCAAACTCAGGTTCACAGGACACGTTCATATTCATAGCCAACATTCACTATCAACAACTCAAAAGATTCATATATACACAAGCTCAGCATATCTATGCATCCAAATGATTGATAGATCACACGACAATATTCATACATAATTCACAAAAAGATTCAGATATACACATGTTCAGTATGTTTATGCATCCAAATGATTGAGATCATAGCCAATATGATCCATGGACGAACTTTAATTACCTAGGGTACAGACTAGTAAATGGTGTTCAATCAGAGGTACTTCTTGCTAAAATTAGTTCTTGTATGAGTAAACTTTCGAGTACATAAGAGGCAGCACAGACAATCTGAACTTTGCTTGTAGGTTTATCCTCAAATAGTGGCCTCGTGCCGATGGAGGTTTGAGCAACTTGGCCACTACTTTCATCCAACTAGTTTACTGGCTCATCTTGGTCCTGTATCTCGCCAAAATTCTACATTGTAGACGAGAAAGGAGGCGGTTGAGAAAATGAACCACCCAAATTTTTTGTGCAGTTCAACTGAAATGGAGCATCCTTGGCGTGCAAACTGATTAAGTCCCAGATGAATATACACGTCAACCAACTTGTCTGGAATCTTTAGACTCCATGCCATATAGTTCGCTACCATATGTGCCGATAACCAAAAGGCACAAGTTGGGACCAAAGACTGGACTGCGTTTTTCTGGGCTATGCACCAAGCAATGTTTTTGGCGTTCACTCTCCTAATGCTTGGACTTTGAGAATTGGTTGACGCCGGTTGATACTCGAATGAATATAGGCACTTCTTGTCAACATTGATGCTTGTCTGAGTGAACTTTGGAGTACATAGCAGCAGCATAAGTACTTGTCCATCTGATCATTTTGTGCAGTTCTACTGAAATCACCCGATGTAATGATTTGCCTGCGAGTTCAGGCTCCAAATTACTCCTTTATGAAATCGGCAAACAGTAGCACAATACTAAATTACCAATACATATGACAGGCACAATAATCAGGATAAATACCAGTACCAACCTGTGTGAGGTAGCATATCAATTACTATTTCCTTTGACTGGAAGCCGAGATAAGCCAAGCGACTGACAGCAAAGGAAGAAAGCAAGCGGATATTAGCGACTGACAGGAAAGGACGGAAGCTGTCGAGGCAATGAAGCACCCAACGTTTTTGTGCAGTTCCACCAAAATCGAGCATCCATGTTGGCACATATATTGAGAGAGTGAGATTACTGTAATAGTGGGACTAGTTGATGAAACATACACTAACAAATAGAAGCACCCTCATTATCTTAATGGGTAAAGTTAGCAACATAGTGGTCTTGCTTAAAGAGAGGTATTAGTTTATTTAATCAGTGCCAATTAGCTCAACTCAACACTCGAAGCATTGCCATTTATCATAGGTTGCAAAACTTAAAAGTGCAAAGATAAAGGAGTTTCTCATGACAGTAGCACGATACAAATAGAGATGACAGCAAACTAATATGGATGAAGGCCTTAGGCCCGTACCAACCTGAGAAAAAAAGCTTATTCATGTAGTCCCATAAGAGATCATAAAGCACTCACTGGAATCACACAATAGTATATATTTTTGTGCACTTCAAATGTATGGTTGAAATCACTCTTGTTTACCAGTGTTGAGATTATATCGAAAGATTATCAAGAACTTCCAGCAGAGTTAAAGCACTGGCTGGGATACAGTTCATTGTATTGTCTTGTGTAGTTCCACTAAAATGTATGATTGGCACAACATGATCCCTGTTTGCACAAGTAGGAACGAGGTGAAACCTTCATTAGCTTAGTGAGAAAGGATAGGAAGACATTAGCATATTACTCAAACAGTAGCATCAAATTCATGATGGACAATACGCAAAACATTGCCTCATTGAACCAATGGCAATAAATTGACATGCAAAACAATAGCACTATTATGTCATGACACTAATAATATTCCCTCCCTGCTCCAGCACATGATTCACCTCCATAGACAAACATTCACACGTACATGATTCAGCATAGGGTCCTACTAAAGATTTGTTTAACTCCAACATGAAAATTAGGCAGTAATAAATTAGTGGTACTTAAGTGCTCCTAGTTAATTAAGTGAGACAGCAGAAGTGGAAGGGCCCCCTGGAGGATCGTCTCACATGTAAGGTAGTCATTGCCGGAGCCCTTGAATAGCCTCGACTGAGGCCTCTGGCTTCAGCAAGATCGCCTTGGCACTATTTATTCTTCTTCTTCTTCCTCTTCATGCTATGTTTCTCTTTCTCCTCACCAGTTGGGGAAACCAAGTACATGATTGGCCTTCTAATTCAGAATTGGTTTTGTCAGTGAGGGAGTACAAGTGTACTAGTAAAAAACATCATCATTTTCTCATGGAAGTCAGAAAATAGAGATGAACACATGCATTAAATATCATTCTTACCTAAAGGAAGGTTATGGCGCCAATATGGATGATGAGGATTGGAACACAGATCTCCCTTTGTGCAGTTCCACCAAAATGAACCAACTATTCCATCTCACATTCCAGTTAAACAGCACAAAAGTCACTTCTTTTAAGAAGAGTTTTGTGTAGTGCACCAAAAGGTCACAACAGCAACCAGGTGAATTGGATATCCCTCTTTGCACAAAAAGGCACAGACGAAACAGTCAGAGTCTCAAACAATTACAGGCAAAAACATTTGGCTAAACTTGTCAGAGTCTCAAACAATTACAGGCAAAAACAGTGGCATGGCTTCATTTTTACCAGGGACATTATATTAAGAACAGCTAAGGCTGCGTTCGGTTCACAGGTTTGGTGCAGGATTTTCGTAGGAACACAATTCCTACCATATTCTTTCCCTTCCAACCATTCGGAACACGGGAAAGGTGAATAGTGTTTCATAGGAAAGCTGGTCTGGTAGTACTGATTCCATCGGATTAGAAACATCCACGCGCTGCTCATTTTTTGGGCAGAAGCCCGAGGCAGGCGCTCGCTGCCATGCGTTAGACAGGTTGCTGTGCTGTGTTTGCCGGAATAAAAAAGTCAACCTATGTGTGGTACGTGAGGTGAGGACAAGAGTAGTCACTGTGCGGCTGAATAAACAAATAGCATCTCATACTGCCAAGCATGCTACTCTAAAAAAACAAATCTGTATATTTCGTGGTCCATCCGAACACATTCTCTTGAGAGTTTCCTCCGGTTCGCTGTTCCATAGTTTTATACCTACATTCCTTTCCTATTCCTCTATTTTCATCAAGACTTATATTTTCTGCCCCTTTATTCCGACCGGAGCCTAAATATTTGGTATAAGGGCATGGGACAGTGGGTGCACCAGCAGTACAGCACCATGTACGTAAACAGGGGCATAAAGTGGTGATTCATAGTTTGTTGCCCCGAGAAACAAACATCCAAGAAACATACTATCTGGGTTGGTCCCATTTTTGTTCACTCTAGCCACCTACTCCTATGTGTGGATAGCAAACCTAGTCCTAGTCATACCACTGTGTACAGCGTTACCCCTATATTTCCCTTTTCTACCAAGAGACTGGTTGGATGACTAGTCTGTACTACTTTCATCCCCTTTCCTTCCTGTTTGTACCAAGTTCGATGTACATACTAAATTCCCCCACCCCCACTTTATTTCAATGACAAGTATTTTTGGATGGAGGGAGTACAAGATTCGACTCCATGAAGTAGCTTTACCTCTAACAATAGAAGAAGAAAAAATAGGTGACGTTGGACCATCCGATCGAGAGGGGCTGAGAGGTAGAAAATGATGCACATGCAGCGATGTAGCAAGCTAGGGAAGTAGAGCTAAGGTGGTTTCGAACAAAGATATACCTGAAGGTCGCCGGGATGTGGATAGGTGGGCGGCGGGAGGCCGGATCCGCCCACAGGCAACGATGAAGGGATCGGAGGACCTCCAGCGCCGGCGCTCGGCCAGAGATAACGGTGCAGTCGGCAGTGGGTCTCCTCCCTCGCTGTCAACGACGGCCTAAACGCTGCCCCTCCTTCCCTTCACCGGTGGAGGGGGATATGTCCGGATCTGTAACCAGCGGTGAGGATAGAAAGCCAGTGTTTTTTGAAGGGAGAAAGATAGGGTTACTACCCCTATCTTGTTTAGATCTGGAGAGGATGAGAGTGTGTGAATAGAGCAGCCCTAGCAAGCAAGCGCGGAGGCTCCGGCCTATATATAAGTAGTGGGTAGTTTTCCTTTTTCACTCCATCAAAACAATCGTTTAACATTGTGTACTATACTACATGCCAGGTCGCGGTTTTTTTTAGTTGTTGATTGTTTTTTGAGATAGCTACCCGCTTGTTCTAAGTGGTGTTACGGTGTGCCAGGTCGCACTTTGTATCATTCAAGTCTGGTAGTACTACAAGTCCCTCCATTAAATGAACAACCACCCCCTCGTAAAAATTGTGAACAAGCCCACGGCTAAAATTAGCGGAAACGTGGGTTGCCCCAACATGCATTATTATTTATATTTTCTACTCCCTAAGTTCCTAAATATATGTCTTTTTTATTAGCCACACCTAAGACAAGATTTTTTTTATTAGCAGTGAACCCCACATGTCATAGACACAAAAAATTTGGCAAGATTCCCTTAGGCAAGCCAAAGTGTGTCTAACAATTTGAGCAACTCAGGTTAGGCAAGTGTGGCAAGTGTGGGAAAAATAATGTGGCAACATAAGACAAACATAGTCACAATCCAAACAGCCTCGTGATTTTTTGTGACATGCATGAAAATTTGGTTAGTTAAATTTATAGTCAAAATTTGGCAAGGTGCATCAAATCAACACATGCAAGTATCAAAAGGAAAGTCACGGCATGCATGCATGCGTTGTACTCCCTCCGTTTCCAAATATAAGTCTTTTTAGAGATTGCAACAAGTGACTACTCCCTCCATTCCTAAATGTAAGTCTTTTTAGGGATTCCACTACAAACTACATACAGATGTATATAGACATATTTTAGAGTGTAGATTCACTCATTTTGTTTCGTATGTAGGAGTACTTCATAGTGAAATCTCTAAAAATACTTATATTTTGGAACGGAGGGAGTACATACGAAGCAGAATATGTCTACTCCTACATACGAAGTAGCCCATTTGAAATGTGTAAAAAGAGTTTTATCGAATGCAGTGCTTTGATGTGTCGCGTCAACTCGTACAAGCCCGAGAAATTTTATTACTACGACGCCCTCTCCCTCGCGGACTGAGCTCCGGTGCCTTAACTGCACCTGCCTTTGGCTGCATGACAGGTGGGCCAACCACCTCTTGGGCCCACCTATCATGGATGCAAAGGCAGGAGTAGTAAGTAGAAGCTTTCGTTACACGCTATCCCTCCCGCACGAGGTGGACGGACATGCAGCAGTGGGTTCGATACTGTAGAAGTAGGAGTAACATCATTGTTCGTCTTCTCGAAGAGGCGAAGAGCCAAGTGCAAACCGAACATGGCAGTTGCAAACGCTCGCATGGTGCGGTTCCTTGGAGTACTAGCCAGGCTCTTGCATGAGACAAAATTGCTATTATTTAACAATTAAACTCCATTATCCATTGGTTGATACTCATTCTGCATAGGTCCACGCGCTTAGCACCGTTTCCTCCTGGGGTCACCAATGTTTATTTGCTAATTAATAGCATTCCATGCAATGAACTAGCCATTGCAAGTCATTAAAAGCATGCACACCTCTCATCTCTTATTGGTTGATACGTATGTCAAGAAACAAGAAAAAAGGTAGAAGTTAATGCACTGCGCCTAAGTGTTTTGGGACTATTTGGTTTTCGTAAGATGACTTATACACCTAGACGGAGGGAGTAGTATAGACATGTAAACCATAAAGGAGTATTTGGCTTTCTAGAGATTTCAACAAGTGACTAGACTTCGGCTCAAAAAAAAACAAGTGACTAGACTACACCATGTGCAGTACCCCCTCCCCTCAGGTTTATAGGGCTCAAATCTCAAATATCATGAACCAAGGCATTTTGCGATTGGAGGAATGTATCTCGTACTTTACAAAACTACCCTAATTAAACTCATGCATTAATTACATAGTTCTCTCGTTTTCCTCTCCGCCTTGGTCGCGGTGCACAATATTGAGCACTCCTATATGACTAGCCGCTCTATCTACATGCGGGACATTTCAAAGCATCTGGGCCCGCGTGCCATCCACCAAATCACAGCGAGGTGCTACAGTCGAGACTCACCTGTCACCCCGGTGTGGCCGTCATGACCCGTCATATCACAAAACCCACACCTTTACCAGCAGTTGTAAGGTGGCCTCCAAGTTGGACTGGACGAAGCAACCATCATTTCATTGGAACGCTCGTTCAAGCCCTTTCTTACCTTTCTTGAAGAAAACCTCACTCCAGGCTACTCACTTCTGCCATTTTTCTTCCCTACTGACGAAGGAAAGGTGGGCGAATCAGTTATGCTGCTATATTTTCATTCCAATAATCTTCTTTTTGTGAAGCACCGACCGATTCCCACATCCTATTCTTTTCCCGTTTTCATTGCGATTGTGGTTTCCTTTTGATTGTTTTTTGTTTGTCAGTTCATTGATGGATCCTGGAGCACTAGGCAAAGAGTTGCCTTTGGACAACCCACTGGAGACAGCGATCTCCAGGAAGCGAGCACCGACCAATGAGTTGACCATGTTGGCGGGCCAACCCATGGAGACGAAGAACTCCAAGAAACAAGCACTGGCCAAAGAGTTGAGGATGTTGGCGGACGAACTCCTCAAAGAAAGTTGGAAGAACAGCAAGGGCCCCACCGTGCCTACCCGAGGAGCTCTGATTGCCACCTATGTGAGGCTCAAGACCGAGTTTGAGGAGATAGTCGCCGTTGAGAAGCAGTATTCCCCTGGCAAGGTGATGGCCCCCATCGAGGACGAGGAGATGGCCCCCGGAGGGATGAGATCCCCCGGTGAGCTGCACAAGGTAAAAAATAATGGCTTATTACCATAGTTGTGGTTTTTGATTATTTGCAATGTGCTTGCTTTTTGATTATTTGCAATGTGCTTGCTAATATGTTAGTGTTGTGCAGGTGCCGGTGGTTGTCCTTGATGATTCCGATTGTCAGTGTCAAAACCGGCGGATCTCGGGTAGGGGGTCCCGAACTGTCCATCTAGGCGGATGGTAACAGGAGACAAGGGACACGATGTTTTTACCCAGGTTCGGGCCCTCTCGGTGGAGGTAAAACCCTACTCCTGCTTGATTAATATTGATGATATGGGTAGTACAAGAGTAGATCTACCACGAGATCTGAGAGGCTAAACCCTAGAAGCTAGCCTATGGTATGATTGTTGTTCATTGTCCTATGGACTAAAACCCTCCAGCTTATATAGGCACCGAAGAGGGTTAGGGTTACACAGAGTCGGTTACAATGGTAGGAGATCTACATATCCGTATCGCCAAGCTTGCCTTCCACGCCAAGGAAAGTCCCATCCGGACACGGGACGGAGTCTTCAATCTTGTATCTTCATAGTCCAGGAGTCCGGCCGAAGATGATAGTTCGGCTATCCGGACACCCCCTAGTCCGGGACTCCCTCAGTAGCCCCTGAACCAGGCTTCAATGATGACGAGTCCGGCGCGCATATTGTCTTCGGCATTGCAAGGCAGGTTCCTCCTCCGAATACTTCATAGAATATTGTGAACACAAGGACAGTGTCCGGCTCTGCAAAATAAGTTCCACATACCACCGTAGAGAGAATAATATTTACACAAGTTCAATCTGCTGACGTATTCCAGGGCGTGACATCACACCCCGACCGGGCCTTTATTCGAATCGTTTTTACTGTTCAACCTCAGCGCGTTTAGCGAGGCGGTTTCCTTGGCACGTCTTGTCAAAAGCAGAGATCGTGTCCCCTTATTCCGGGATTCTCATCAATACGGGCGTGGGTAACCCAACCGCGCCATTGATTACGGCGCTTGGGAGATAAGCGAGTTTTACCAGGCTGGTGGGAACGCATAGTTTTGTCCGTCCATATAAGGGGATAAGGATCCACCTTTTTACCTACGCCTTCTTCCTCCTTTGCTTATCCATTTCCGTGCACTCGAGCTCCAGCGCCCAAGTTCGCACATCTCGCCTCAACCTTCCCCAGCCATGTCCGAAGCGGGAGGCAAGTGGATGGCCTCCTCCGTCATGGAGGGGCACATCAAAAGATTGCGGAAGGCCGGATACTTGTCCAGCGAAATCGCGCATCGGCTCCCTGACAAGGGGCGGCTCATCCCCACCCCAGGGCCCCATGAGAGGGTGGTGTTTCTCACCCACTTCCTCCGCGGACTAGGTTTTCCACTTCACCCATTTGTCCAGGGGCTCATGTTCTACTACGGCCTGGATTTCCACGATCTGGCCCCGAATTTCGTCCTCAACATCTCGGCGTTCATCGTCGTGTGCGAGGCCTTCCTCTGCATCCAGCCTCACTTCGGCTTATGGCTGAAGACCTTCAATGTCAAGCCGAAGGTAGTGGGCGGCCGCCAAGCGGAGTGCGGAGGTGCCATGGTGGGCAAGATGCCCAACGTCCTATGGCTCGAGGGCTCCTTTGTGGAGACCATAAAGGGGTGGCAATCGGGGTGGTTCTACATCACCGAGCCGCGTGACCCTGAATGGGCAGCGGCCCCCGAGTTCCGATCTGGCATCCCCACACGAGTCACCTCCTGGAAAGAGAATGGCCTGACATGGGGTAATTCGGATGAGCTGACCGGACTCCAAACCTGCGTCCAAAACCTTGTGAACAAGAAGATCAAGCTCGTCAATGTAGTCCAGGTCATGCTCATCCGCCGGATCCTCCCGTGCCAACAACAGGCCTCCAGCTTGTCGGAGTTTGATCCGGCACAGCACCAAACCTTGAGCAGGCTCTTCGACACTACGTACGAAGATGCCTGGAAGGTGCTGTTCAAGGGCGCCGAGGCTCCCGCATCCGCTACCGAAGATCGCGGATTCAGCTCGCAGTGTCAAGCCAGCGAGGTAAGCTATTTTACCCTTTACAGGACACATATTTTTCATAGTTTGACTCTATGTGCGATCTAAACTCCCTTACCTTTAACAGGCCTGGCAGAAGAAGTCCGGGCAGGTTAACTGTCCAGCTCCCTTGCTAGAAGACCCAGCGGACGCCCAATTAACGGGGCTGCTAGCTCCGGCGCCTTATGTGGTGCCGGAGAAGAAGGCCAAGAAGAAGGCCACGGGGACCCGAAAGAGTTCCCGGCATCAGGTGTTATCGGACTCATCGTCCGATGACTCTGAGGCGGACTCCTCCCACGAAGACGAGGAGGAGAAAAAAGAGGTCTCTCCCCCAGGGGGGAGAGAAGAAAAGGAAGGCCTCCCCAACGGGAAAGGCCGAAGGGTCCAAGAAGGGAAGGACCCTCCCCCCAGACTACTCCACCAACGCCGACGACGATGAAGAGGAGTGGCCACCAAGGACTAAGCCCCTGGCGACTTCGTAAGTGTCCGGATACCAGAATAACTCATGGTGTCTCATTTGTCACATAGAATCTCTTAACGCCGAATATAACCCTGCAGCCCGCCCAAGGACGGGCTCGACACTTCAACGAGCGGCTCCCTGGCGCCATCGGACGTGGATAGCACTTCACTTCCGGCCGTCTCCTCTCCTCGCGCTGTGGATGACGCCGAGGTGGGGTCCCAAAAGGGGGCCAGCCAGGAGGAGGAGGTCCCGGAGGCGCCGCAAGGCAACCTCCCGGACTCTGGGCACAAGGGGGATCAAACCCAGAGGGCTCTAAGTCCGGCCCTGGGCCGGACTCTGCACTGGAACCTCCAGTGGTTCCGGAGTCCGGCAGGCGGCCCCTTCGTAAGAAGGGTGAGACTGCGACACCGGTAACCTCCGTCCAACCGGAGGCACCGAATAATTTGCTGGAGGCGCTTAACGGCGCCTCCATCGACGAGGAGCACCGCACTATTATGAGTGTGGTGATCCAGAAAGTTCAGTCCGCCAAGAGCGGGCTGACTGAAGCCTGCGCCAGCCTTCTAACAGGCTTTGAGGTATGTAACTAATACATGTAAAAATAGTACCGCATAGACAGTAGCCCCTGATGCTTAGTTTGGTGTTCGGAAAGAAAAGCCGAACTGAGGATCTAAAAAGATATACGCAGGAGTCTAACATAAGCATGTCAATATGGGAATGCAGGCTACGCTGCTGACCTCTACCGCACTAACTGCGGAGGTCAATGCATTGAAGCAGAACCTCGAGCAGTCCGAGAACGAGCTCGGCCTTGCCAAGAAGCAGCTCGAGGACAAGGAAGGTAAGTAATACCTTATGGAAGTATATAAAAATGTGGTTGCAAAAAATAACAGGAATAACATGAAAATTGCAGGGGCCACGAGCGAGGTGGCGACCCTGAAGGAAGCGGTGTCCAGGGCCGAAAGCGATGCGGCCGCAGAACGCACCGAGCGAGAGAAGCAGGAGGCGTGGGTGGCAGAGGTGCGGCAAGAGCTCCAGGCTCTCGTGGAAAAACACGAGAGTTTGGAGCGTGACTCAAAGACTTGAGAGTCCGAGCTCGCCTCAGCTCTTGAGAGCGCCAAAGCCGCTAAGGCCGAAGCCCAAAATGCCCTCCAGGAAATTGAGGCAATAAAGAAGATAGCGGCGGGTAAGGCATTCTTCATGCAAAGCAAGCACGTGAAAGTGAATTACTTGTTACTTACCCGAATCCGGAGCTCTCTAGGAGCATTCGCAGATCTGCCCCGCAGTGTGTCCGACGCTGCCGCATTCTACCGGGCCGAGGAAGGGAGCTCGACGGAGAAGGTGTTCTGGTCTCAGTATGCTGAGGCCGGACACCCGGTGCCCTTGAGCGACTAGCGGAAGCAGCTGGTCGAGCTCCATAAGGTGGCCGAATAGGCCATGAAGGGCCTCATAGCTCGACTGTGGCCGAAGGAGGCCATGCCTGGGAGCTACTTCGGGCTGGTGCGGCGGCTAGTGGACGCCTGTCCATGGATTGAAGTCGTCAAGCGCTCCGTATGCATCGAAGGTGCCTATAGGGCCCTTGCCCGTGCTAAAGTGCACCGGGCCAAGATGGACGCAGAGAAGCTTGTGACGGACGCTCCACCGCCGGGCAGGGAGTATCGCAAGCCCGAGATGTATTATGAGAACGTCCTAAAGGGTTCCCGCCTTATAGCGGGTGAATGCTCCAAAGATGTAATTTTTGAGTAAACTCGCATTTGTTATCATGTACACTTGAAAACTTGTTCATATGTGCTAAGCAACGCTTGTGAATTTAAAGTATTACCTTCTGTGCGGCTGTTTATTAAATTTGAGAGATGGCAAGTCGTCGGCTTCTGCCCCCATGCCACGAGTGCTGGGGTGTTCGGGATAAACTTCAGTGCTCTTTTTCCCATTCTTGGGTCCTTCGAGGGAGGCGCTCAACGCAACGAACAAGCCAACCGGACTATAATGCTTGAACACTCTCACTTAGCCATAGAATTCTATAATTTTAAATTTCAGCGAAGCCCCTAGTATTCGGAAGACCGAGTTCGGGGCGCTATCCACGCCTAGGCCGGACAAAGCCGACTCCTCGCTCTAAGCGACATAAGTCTTTAGGGACTCGAAGAAACCTCTCGAACAGTGACCGGCTCTCGCCCTATCATGACGGTCAGTTTTAACTTTCTCCACTGAGGTGCTCAACCCAGCTCAACCGGGGCACAATCGCAGTGGTTCTCCCAGCGCTACCTTAGCCGATATAACGAAACATAAGGTACCAAAACATGGGAGCCGGGCAAACCCAACTATTGACCCAAGACATGATTCGGAGCCGATGCATATAATGCTATAAGTTCGGGGTGCCGCACTTGTGAAAGTGTTCGGACTTATCACACCATATTTTGGGGTACTTAAGCCCCTGGTGTATTTGGCCGTACCAAAGCGTACGGATGCAACATGTCATAAGTGAACATATATAGATAATAATAAAAAAGAAATGCAATGATAGGCAAAAGTTGTGCATTGTTTATTAAAAAAGCTGTGGTAAAAGCAGAACGATACAAAATAGTGCGATAAGCAAGGGACGGGACTATTTGACATGTCCCCCTCCAGGAGCGAGCTGCGGGATGATATGTAAAACAAGTATGCTGCTCGTTATAGAGACCACCTATACACTCGATGTAGCTTTCTGCTTCCCTGGCTGTTGCATCGTGTATTCGGCAATTATACTACCGGACAGGGCTTCTTGAGAAAGGAGTCTTGAAAGTAAGAGAAAAAAATAAGAATGACACAATTGGGAGCCCCTGGTGCGGTTGAGCCGCATTCTGGGCCTACTGTGGTTGTGCCCCTCCCCCTATGCCCATGGTATTTCCATAGCGTAATTATGTACGCGTAGTACTGGTTTCGCAATTTCGCGAGGGCTGGGGTTGGGGCCGCATTGCTACGCATGCTCGGAATGTGCCAGGCGGTCTTGTTGTAGGTTACTCCAGGCGCGCTTGACGGTGTCCGGCCGCTTAACAGCCGGACTCGAGAATTGCCTTAAGAGGCTGCTTTGTACTTCCGCCGCGAGAGCCGCTGTATGCTCCTCCGTTCGGAGAGAGTGTTCGGTGTTTCCGTTGACCGTAATGACTCCTCGAGAGCCTGGCATCTTGAGCTTGAGGTATGCGTAGTGCGGCACCGCATTGAACTTTGCAAATGCGGTTCGTCCGAGCAGTGCATGATAGCCGCTGCGGAACGGGACTATGTCGAAGGTTAACTCCTCGCTTCGGAAGTTATCCGGGGATCCAAAGACCACTTCAAGTGTAACTGAGCCTGTACAGTTGGCCTCTACACCTGGTATGATGCCTTTGAAGGTCGTATTTGTGGGTTTAATCCTTGAGGGGTCTATGCCCATCTTGTGCACTGTATCCTGATAAAGCAGGTCCAGGCTGCTGCCGCCGTCCATCAGGACTCTAGTGAGGTGAAATCCGTCGACGATTGGGTCTAGAACCAATGCGGCGAATCCGCCATGGCGGATGCTAGTGGGGTGGTCCCTTCGATCAAAAGTGATCGGGCAGGAGGACCACGGATTGAACTTTGAGGCGACTGGCTCCATCGCATATACGTCCCTGAGTGCACGCTTCCGCTCCCTTTTGGGTATGTGGGTTGCGTATATCATGTTCACCGTCCGCACTTGTGGGGGGAAACCCTTCTGTCCTCTATTGTTCGGCGGCCGGGTCTCCTCCTCGTCATCGCTATGCAGCCCCTTGTCATTGTTTTCGGCAGTTAACTTGCCTGCCTGCTTGAGCATCCAACAATCCCTGTTGGTGTGATTGGCTGGCTTTTCGGGGGTGCCGTGTATCTGGCATGAGCGATCGAGTATTCGGTCCAAATTGGACGGGCCCGGAGTATTTCTTTTGAATGGCTTTTTCCGCTGACTGGGTTTAGAGCCTCTGAATCCGGCATTGACTGCCGTATCCTCAGTATTATCGCCATTAATGTGGCACTTGTGTTTGTTGCGATGCGACCTGCCGTTGCTGTCCTTGGTATCCGACCTACCAGGGCTCTTGGTCATGTTGTTACTACAAGCTAGCCAGCTGTCCTCTCCCACGCAAAAGCGGGTCATGAGTGTTGTGAGGGCTGCCATGGACTTTGGCTTTTCCTGTCCTAGGTGCCGGGCGAGCCACTCGTCGCGGATGTTATGTTTGAAGGCTGCAAGGGCCTCTGCATCCGAACAGTCGATGATTTGATTTTTCTTGGTTAGGAACCGTGTCCAGAATTGTCTGGCCGATTCTTCTGGCTGCTGAATTATGTGGCTTAGGTCATTGGCGTCTGGTGGTCGCACATAGGTGCCCTGGAAATTGTCGAGGAATGCGGCTTCCAGGTCTTCCCAACAACTGATTGACTCTGCTGGCAAGCTGTTAAGCCAATGACGCGCTGGTCCTTTAAGCTTGAGTGGGAGGTATTTGATGGCGTGTAGATCATCACCACGGGCCATGTGGATATGAAGGAGATAGTCCTCGATCCAGACCGCGGGATCTGTTGTGCCATCGTATGATTCAATGTTTACGGGTTTGAAACCCTCAGGGATTTGATGATCCATCACTTCGTCTGTGAAGCATAGTGGGTGTGCGGAGCCTCTGTATTGGGCTATATCTCGACGTAGCTTGAAAGAGCTTTGTCTACTGTGTTCGGCCCGGTCGTAACTGCCATATCCGGCGTGGCGGTTATCATCATGTATCGTGGGGCGCCCACGCGATCCGTAGAACGATCTTGTTTGCCTTGCCTTGTCCTCAAGTATATCCCGCAGGTCTGGCGCATTTTCCCGTGCCTTGGTATTTTTTGAGCGGCGCCGGGGTGCGGCTTGAGTGTAGGGCCGAGAGGCCTCTCTGTCGCGGCCACGAGGTGGCCGGTCGGCCGTATTATGCGTTGGTAATGTAGGTTTAGGTGCTTCCTCCTCTAATCGGGGTAGCAGCCTGCGTTTTGGGTAGCTCTTGGAGGGGCGTTCGAGTTCATACTCTTCGGCCGCAAGGACTGCAGTCCATCTGTCGGCTAGCAATTCTTGGTCAGCTCTAAGCTGTTGCTACTTCTTCTTGAGGCTGCTTGCCATGGCCATAAGCCTACGTTTGAAATGCTCTTGTTCGACGGGATCCTCAGGCACGACAAATTCGTCGTCGTCGAGGCTTGCCTCGTCTTCGGAGGGAGGCATATAATTATCGTCCTCTACCTCTCTGTCTGCCGCTCTCTCATGAGGGCTGGCTTCTCCATCCTCCTGCGCTGAATCCTGCTGGAGGGGGTTGTCTTCGGCACTATCCGGGGTGTTATTGTCTTCGGTGCCGGAATCTCTGTTTTTGCTGTGGCGGGATTTAGAGCGGCGCCGCTGACGCCGGCGCTTAGGCTGTTTCTTGGAGGGGTCGTCCTTCGTTGTTCCATCGCCATTCCCATCTTTTGGGGTGTCCACCATGTAAATGTCGTATGACGAGGTGGCCTTCCAGTGCCCTATAGGCGCTGGTTCTTGGTCGTCTCCTGCATCATCGTCCATACCATCGATGTCTTCGGAGTCGAAGTCGAGCATGTCGGTTAAGTCATCGACAGTGGCTACGAAGTGGGTGGTGGGTGGGTTTTGAATTTCTTCGTCATCCGCATCCCAACCGTCCTGGCCATAGTCCGGCCAGGGCTCTCCTGATAAAGAGAGGGACTTTAGTGAGTTCAGGACGTCGTCAAAGGGCGAGTGCTAAAAGATGTCTGCGGCGGTGAATTCCATGACCGGCGCCCAATCGGATTCGATTGGCACGGGCGCGGGAGGTTCGGAGTCCGGGGAGGAGTCCGGCACTTTGGAGTCACGAGCTTCGCAAAGGACAGGGTTGGTGTTCGGCTCAATCGTCGTAGAGATAGCAGCCCCCGAGGTGGTGTCCAGCCACCCATCCTCGATCGGCGCAGTCGGCTCCGAGCTAAGGGTCAGAGCGGACACTTGTGCGGCCTCCAGGGCACTGTCCGGCGCCAGAGCTATATCATGCCCTTCATGACAGTGCGACGCACTTGGCTATGGCTCGAACCCATTGAAGATCAAGTCTCCGCGGGCATCCGCCGTGTAGTTTAAACTTCCAAACCTAACCTGATGGCCAGGGGCGTAGCTTTCAATCTGCCCAGATGGCCAAGCGAATTGGCCCACAGTGCAAAGCCGCCAAATACGAAGATCTGTCCGGGGAGAAAAGTCTCACCCTGGACCGCATCGTTGTTTATGATCGAAGGAGCCATCGGGCCTAAAGATGACGACACAGAGGAACTCTCAATGAAAGCACCAGTGTCGGTGTCAAAACCGGCGGATCTTGGGTAGGGAGTCCCGAACTGTGTGTCTAGGCGGATGGTAACAGGAGACAAGGGACACGATGTTTTTACCCAGGTTCAGGCCCTCTCGGTGGAGGTAAAACCCTACTCCTGCTTGATTGATATTGATGATATGGGTAGTACAAGAGTAGATCTACCACGAGATCTGAGAGGCTAAACCCTAGAAGCTAGCCCATGGTATGATTGTTGTTCATTGTCCTACGGACTAAAACCCTCCAGCTTATATAGGCACCGAAGAGGGTTAGGGTTACACAGAGTCGGTTACAATGGTAGGAGATCTACATATCCGTATCGCCAAGCTTGCCTTCCACGCCAAGGAAAGTCCCATCCGGACACGGGACAGAGTCTTCAATCGTGTATCTTCATAGTCCATGAGTCCAGCCGAAGATGATAGTTCGGCTATCCGGACACCCCCTAGTCCATGACTCCCTCGCCGATGTCGTGGCCCGTCCTGTTGGCATCGCCCCGGAGATCGATTCCAATGCCGCTGTCCATCTTGTGGACATCGCCCCAGAGATCGATTCTGATGTCGCGGTAATTCCTGTGGACATCGCCCCAGAAATCGATTCCCATGCCGCTGTCCGTGTTGTGGTCATTGCCCAAGAGATCGATGACAAGAAATAGTTGGTCGCGCTAATCCTTCAGGGTAGTTTGCATTGCCCTGTGTTTAATTACCAGAACGATGCGTTTTATCAAACCATCTTAGGGCTAGTGCACTGTCTTGTGTGGGCGGATCTTGCTACTTTTGTTTGATAGTGAATCATGCGATGAATCATGCGAACCCTCTCCGAGTTATGGAAACAGATGTATCCTCACTAGCTTTTGATGTAATATATGGCATGCTTAGATGTAAGTTTGAACTGTTTATCATATCAGCAGGGCTTGTTTGATGATTCTTGGTGTTAGTAGGCTAGCTACTGTGCGAGCTATAGTACTTCCAAAACACTCACCGAAGAGAAACGTTGGGGCTGATGAGCTCGTGGTACCCTTATACTTATCCCTCGTCGATCGACCAATAGCCCTAGCTCCTAAAATTGTAGGCTTAGCGATCGATCAGACAATAGTCAACATACATTCAGACCTCATTTGGTTCATAGGGTAGGAAAATCGTAGCAAAAGTATAGAGAACGTGCAACATAAAATCATAGCAGTGCAGAGACGTACTCCCTCCGTTCCAAAATAGATGACCTAGGCGGGCTAGTTTGGCCTAGTGGGTTTCAGTGATATGACGTGGTACAGTGTCGTCCAGTCTTCGCATGTGGTAGCATTATTGCGAGTACAGTAAGTTTTCTTGAAGAAGCGGAATTCAACGAAGTCATGATGGTTCCTTCGTCCGAACAACTTACGGTGGGAAAGTTTGGGCCTGCGATACGACCGGGGTAGACCAGGATAATTTTGTGCATGGCAGGTGGACCAGGATGGTCGACGTCCCACATGTCAGCGAATGAAAGTATTCTTTCCGATATAGAGGACGAGCAACGAGTATTCATTGTTTATTTTTGATGAAAGCTATTGTCTCCACTGTTACTCCTTGACTTTGTCAATGCCTCTCTCCTCCACATAAGCGGGGACTACTTGTTATGCATGCAGCGGGTAGCTGGCGTCTTGACGGGCTAGGGCGGTGAGAGCGGGCTCCGGAAGCGGTCCGGACTCCAGCATGGCCCACCTCACATTATCACCATATATTTCTTGGAGTCCGTGCGCGGCGGGCGGGCGATCTCTTCTCCCTCCCCCGTTTCTCTCTTCTCAGCCGACGCCCGCCGAGCGATTAGATTTCGGCTATCGACGGTTTATTCAATTACGGTCCCATATGTCAGTGAAATTGCAAGACAACGTGTGTCCCCTTTGGTGAGCGGCATGCGAGCCGGACTGTCGGGGTTGTGACGCGTACGAGTCGTAAGTGTGCCGCCTTTTCCTTTAGAACTTGCGAAGCGTAACATTTTCGCACGATCTATCAATAGAAATCCAGAACAAAATGACGAGTGCGGTGCTTTCCCGCTCGTTAGGTGGGCTAGTTCGAGTGATATGACGTGCTACAGTGCCTTCCACTTGCTCCATTTTTATGTAAGCAAGAGTTTACACTCGTACGCGGGAGGAGTGCGAAACACCGCGGATCTGATTTTGATCGAGGGATAACTGTTCCCTGCCAAATAATGGAAGATTGTTAGCGATTATAGCATGATAGTTAGGGCATCTCCAGCGCTGGCCCACAAATTTACACCGGCATCTGTCCGAGGACACTGATGGATGCCATCCGATGCTACCCGCATACCTTTCGACAACTATATGAAATAACCGGACGAAATTCATGCAAACAAAGCAAATTTCAAATTAACCGTATGAAATTAACCGGATGAAATTCATTACATTTCGAAAACTTTTCCTACAAACTGGACGAAATTCATTACATATTTTGCACAAACCGTACTAAACCAACTGTAAACCTAATCTAAACGATCGTCGGCGCCCGACCACCAAGTCCGGCCATGAACCCGAGAAAGCCGGCCATTGCCTTTGCCTCCTCCTCATCCTCCTCGATAACCTCCTCCTCCGATCGGAGCACAAGGTTATGAAGATTTCCGCCTCCATGTCGCCGTCAAGCGGCTAATCGGCCGCCGATGTTTACCCCACCAAGCTTGGCGTCGACTGCGTGGAGTAGCGGTGGCCTTCCCGGGACCAGAGCGGCGGCGACCTACAATGTACTACTCTTCCTCGCTGCCGGCTGCGCCCGCGCACGCGCGCCGGCTTCGTGCTTGTGGCAGCGAAGGGCGGCCCGGGGGATGCCGGCGATCTCCTTCGTTTGCTCCTGCGACAGTACGTCAAAGAGAGCTTTGGAGCGCGCCCGGAGCGGAGCCGCCGATGTCCCTCGTCTGCTCCTGCGACAGTACGTCCAAGAGAGCTTCGGAGCGCCATGAGGCCATGGTTGAAGTGGTGCCGACAGAAGGAAGGGGCCGGAGGAGAATAAGTGTGGATCTTTGGCTATGGCTGGGAGCTGGGGCTCAAGTTAATATAGCGGGCGAATGGCAATGAGCCGCGGCAGACGGATGGACAACTGGCGCTGGAGTAGGTTCGTCGGGCATGAATGCGGACGCTGCTTCAGTGACTTAACTGCAGATGCGTTTGGGTGTCTGACATGTGGGCCCAACGGGCGTCTGGCCCGCATGTCATTGACACACCAAATGCACCTGCAGTTAAGTCCAGTGAATGCGGCATTGACATTCTGGAGAGACGGTGACCATTTCAGGCGCATGCGGACTGTTTGACTGGTCAACCATACAAATACGGAGCTATACGATGAGCCAGCGACCGTATAATCACCATATCTCGTATACAATGATCAAAGTGAGCTATCAAGACAAGTTTGATGACCGCCAATGCATTTTACTCGGTAATAAATGACCAAGATTGAAGGGGAATCCTAAATTGCTTTGTCTTCTGTCCTTGAGCTCTTGACAAACCAATGCACTATACGATTGTCTGGCCACTCCACCCCAGAGCTCTCACCAAGCGTCGTTCATGCCACCGCGCCGCACACTAACCGGTAAGGCAGCGATGGCATCCCATCGCGTCGAGTTCCTCGCCGCCCACGAACGCAAACAAAATGGTAGGGAAGCGATGGCATCCCGCCGTGCCGAGTTCATCGCCGCTCGCGACCTCACAACTATGTGGGAGGAATTTGAAGATGCCAAGGCCGAATGGGCGGTAGAGCAAGAGGCGGCCAAAGCCGCACAGAGGGAGCGAAAAAGTCAGAAAGCACTCAAGAAAAGAGAGGCCCGCCGCCGCAAGAAATAAAAGGACGCACACGCTGCTGCGGAGAGGTCGGCGGAGATCCAAGCACGGTGGGGTGTCGCCGACGAAGCCGGGAAGGAGAACGACGGCGTCTGGCCAGCATGTGAGAAGTAGTAGTACTAGTAGTTAGTGTGTGTGTCTGTGTCTGAGTACGAGCATGTACCAGTACTACTAGTTACTACTGTAGTTTTTAGAGCAAATTACCAGTACATTAGCCTAGACTAAGTGGAAAAATTCCTATCCTATGCATCAAATGGCATCTCTTTCTCTATAGGAATTGAGATGCATGTCATCTCACTTCCTATGATTTTCATATTCCTATCCTATGAATGAAAGGAGGCCTTTGTTGGAGTAAATACTGTAGCTAGCAGCACTGCTGGTACAGTAGTTTTCTTCAAGAAGCGGAATTCAACGAAGTCATGATGGTTCCTTCGTCCGAGCAACTTCAAAGTGGGAAGTGGGCCTGTGATTTGACGGCTCATTAGTCATTGTTACTGCGGCGCCATGACCTTGGTGACTCTCCCTTGGAGCTCTGCGTGCATGGCAAGTGGACCAGGATGGTCGACGTCCCACATGTTGGCGATCGGAAGTATTCTTTCCGATATCGAGGAGCAAGGAAACCGCGTGGTATAGTATCACTGCTGATTGGTTCGCAAAAAAATAGTATCACTGCCGATTTATAATTATTTTTTATTTCTGATGAATGCTAGCGTTTCAACTCTTACGACGAAGGGTGCCAAACACGGCACATGCTGGATGTCCCACACGTCAGCGAAAGGAGTGGGACATGAATAGCGTGGTAGAACCCGGTGTAAAAAAACAGCGTGGTAGAGCGTCTCCACTTCTTCCACTTCTGGGTCGGAGACCACACGTAGTAGTACTTAGCTGTATGAACGATACAAAGTGCGACCTGCGGAGAAAGACACGTCTAGTTGGAAGGTCTCGGGGCATACACGTAAACAAATATAAAAGTTAATACGTTCCTCCAACTAATATAGTAGCAGTAGAGTACTTAGACACGTACTCCATAACATCACCGTGCATTGCACGTACAACATTTAGTGGTAGTACGTAGTAAGAGACAAATACCGCCCAAGAGTTCCCTTCTCGACCTACTTTTGGGTGTTTGGTAGAGTGTATGGAGGGTGCATGAGTCCACGCTAGTTTAGCACAAATACACTAGAAGCATGCATGAAGAGAGCATGCATGAAGAGGGGTGTTGAGTTGAGCATGCATGAAGAGGGAACAACTATGCTGAGACGAGAACGCAACCAAACACACCTTGTATGCCACGCATGTTCATAACATTTGTGCCTTTCTACTTCACTTACTGTGCTACATTACTCAGGTTCGTACGTCCACTCCTGGGTACATGTCCGTCTCATAGTTCCAGTGCCACGTGTTCTTCATATAGATGGAACGATCGTTGCATAACATGTGCGCCTTGATGCTAGATGTCTCGCGTGTTGGCAAAAGGATGAACAAAGCTCACGGAAAAAAATAGAGTGGAAGAACATAGATTCCGGACGACCGAGAAGGAGCAAGGAACCTCGTGGTGGAGCGTCTCCACTCATAATATTTAATATTATTCAACAATATAAAATTAACCAATCATCTCCACAGTGGACTGGAAGAGTACGAAACACGGCAGCCCAGTGTAGTTACATCATACACTGGTACATGGCTAACCCATGCTATCACCATATTTCTTGGCTTCCGTGCGACACCTATCTCTAGTAATCCAGCAGCCTGTATCGCTTCTCCCTCCTCGTCTCTATCAAAGTGCGGCGGGCTTGCGTTTCTGCCGTCTATTGAGGTCGGTTAACTATCACATGTTAGCAACATGCCAAGAGCATTCTAAAAAAAATCCTTTCACATTCCGTTTTCAAAAAGAAAAAAATCCTTTCACGTACGAATTTGCATGTATGCTTTGAGCAACTTGCATGTCCTATACTGCTCTTGTTTGATACTCTAACCTAGCTAGAGGTTAGACTAACTCATGACTAACCCTGAACTAACTGTAGCCAAAGAGGTGTTTGGGTGACAGGGTTAGATTGACAATAAATGCACTTCATGGAGAGAGAAAAGTGATTTTTCAGTGGTCCCAATGAGAACTATCTCCAGTTAGCACCTCTTGGGTGGGATAGTTTTTTTTGGTGGGTTCGGTGCAACTTGCTCCAATTTAACCCTCATGCTTGGATACTTTAGGGCTATTTGAGCCCCAACTAGCTCAAACTAACTCTAACCCATGGATCCAAACAGGGCCTATGGCCAGTCTCGACGCGGGGCAGTCGCGTGCACCGGGAAGCGGCGCTCTCTCGGCCGTCGCGCCACTTCAAAGCCGGCGCCAGTGAGAGGTCACCTCCGCTCTGGACGGGCATTAATGCGGCACTGACGCTCCAGGCGACGCTGACCGTTTCACGCGGGAAGTGCGCGCTGGCAAGGGAGTATAGGTTTTGAACCGTTTCAGGTGTAGTAGTAATGGTAGTTTGCAAAACTACTCAATTATTGCACTGAGTTTCCTAAGAAATTGTGGTAAAAAAACGTTACTCCACAGCCCGCTTCCCTTCTCCTTCCTACTCGTGATTTACGTGGCCATGTTAACATGGTTGTGTCAAAAAAATGTCACTTCTTGCTCGTGATTTGCGTTATATAATTACAAGCAAGATTCTCGTGCATTGCACGGAACATCAATATGCATTTTTTACAAAACACCTGTTGTGATTGACCCATGCAGGAGTAATCCCATGTGTAAAAACTAATGATATCTCGAGAATTTTATCGGAAAACTGGAATCTCGAGAATGTTATCGAAAAAATGAAAGATGAGAGATAATGCAAGGAGGAGTGGAGTGTGGTGGTGATTGGTGGTCGGAATGGGCGGAGGCATGGGGATGGATGGTGCCGGCAGGCGGCAGCGGCCACCATGCATGCTAGATTGTTCCAGAGACTTATTCCTTTTTTAGTTGCTGAGCAATGAGGTTGCGGGAGATAATGATGTGGAGAGAGGTGCGGGTATCTTTTGTAAAATTATCATAGTTTGCTTCCTATCCGTCAGATATAGATCATACGATCTGTATTACAAGATGACAGGCACACCATCATCGCCAACTCGTTTTTATATAAGGGTATACAGATGATATGTTTGCTGACTACTAAAGTAAAGTGGAATCTGTCCATGTTATGCAAGTAAATAAAGGTGATTGTTTATCATACGGGTAAGGTTGGATGAAGGGTGGTAGGAACAAATGCTCCGCTTAGAGCATGTGTGTGTGAGATGGAGTCTTAGTGTGTGTGTGTGTGAGAGAGAGAGAGAGGAGAGAGAGAGATGGAGTCTTAGTTTGTGTGTGTGAGAGAGAGAGAGATGGAGTCTAAGTGTGTGTGGGGGGGTGCGTGTGTGTGTGTGAGAGAGAGAGAGAGAGAGAGATGGAGTCTTAGTGTATGTGTGTGGGGGGTGCGTGCGTGCGTGTGCGTGTGTGTGTGTGTGTGCGCGCGCGCGCGCGTGTGTGTGTGTGTGTGTGTCCCGGGGTCCTCTGTGGCGGATGTAATTTAAGTGTGCATGGCTTCATCATAGAGAGGTGATGTGTATGGCAGAGGCCACCAACGATGGGGTGCGAGAGAGAAAATGCCCGTAGGAGGGAAGAGAAGGTGTGTGCGCGTGAGAGGAGTCGACATCGAGAGAACGTGTTTGTTCGAGAGACACCACGGAAGACTACTATATATCGATGGTGCATGTAGGCGGGAATTAAACAAAGGGATGGTCTTATTGGTTTCGGGGATATAGGGGAAGAGTGCGAGGCGCGCGGGGCGGGGGGGGGGGGTAGCCAGAAGGAGATTGTTAAGTGTGAGTGTGTGTTTTGCCCATCCAGGCGGAAGTTATGTGCACAAAAGAGGAGAACGATTCGATGTGGCGTTAGGATTGAGGGTAATTAACTACGTATGGAGACATAGAGATCTTGAACGTGCATGTGTGAGAGGTCTACATGTATACGTGGGATGTGTGTGTGTGCGCGCGCATGATCGAGATAAAAGAAAGAAGACATAAGTCCTAAGATCAACTACATGGGAGAGACGGGTCGGTATGACAATATGCATGCATGTGAGAATGCAGGGAAGAAGGCCCGACAATTGAGCATGTGTTTTTGTCTTTAAGAGATAGTGGCATGGGATGGAGCATGCATCTATGGCGAGCAGAGGGGGTGAGGCGCAACGATTGGGCAAAAGAGATCAACCTATAAATGCATATGTATGGATAGACATATATAGTGTGGGTGATAGGAAGCAAGACTCTGTGCGAGAAAGAAATGTTGACGGAGAAACTACAGATAGATACAGAGATGGAGATGCTAGCTAGAGAGACATCCGTTAGTTTGGGTGTTGGAGATGACCGTCGGGTGGTTCAAAGGGTGAAGTTATATATGTGTGTGAGAGGGCACTTGACTGCATGCATGTAGAGAGAAACATATGTAGTGTGCGTGATAGGAATCAAGAGTGAGGGTGAGAAAGAAGGTTGATGGAGAAACAGATAAATAGAAAGATAAAGATGCTAGCTAGTGTGCGCTAGAGATAGGAGTCGAGTGGATCAGAAGGCTGGGTTATGTGTGTGGGTGTGAGAGAGATAGAGAGAGGGTGCATGTGAGTCACATACAAACAAATATCAGAGAGAAATGAGATCCAGAGAGACGGAGGTTTCTGTCTGCGAGAGAGAAAGATATTTCACAACGAGAGTGATAGCTAGAGAGACATATGAGGGAATGCAAGATATCTCTAGGGAGAGAGGGTGTGTCTGAGCGACATACAAGAGAACAATGGAGAAATATGAGACCCTGGGAGACAGAGTTTGTGTTTGTGTGTGAGAAAGAGATATTGAAGAGGAAGAGTCGTAGGTTCTCATATCTAAGGAGCGAAAGACATCTCTGTATGAGGGGTGTGCGAGTGGCACACATGGGAATAGTTGAGAGAAATGAGACCCCGGGAGACAAAGTTTTGTGTTTGTGTGAGAGAAAGAGATTCCACATGGAGAATCATAGCTAGAGACACATAGCAGGGAGCGAGATATACTTAGAGAGAGATAGAGTGATGAAGGTCGATGGAGAGAGTACCGTCAGTGTGTTACGAAGATAAAAGATCATTGTCGACATGCAGGTAGCACGAGAGATGCCTGAGAGACGATGAACGCGTATAGGTCTAGACAGATAGTCCTATATAAGCATGAGTGATAGCTATATGAGATGAATATCTGGATTAAAGGGGATTCAAATATTTAAACTGGAGATCACGACATTGATAATATCATAACGCAAATTGGTGTATCAAACATGCATATTCATTTGAATTTGGGCACACGTGTAATGTTATATAGTTTATCAATATTGGTGATCCATAGATTCTTCAATTACAAACAATGCATGCTTTATATGCAATTAGTGTCTAAACGGGATTACACTATATGTTGCGTGTGTGAAACACATTATACATGTTTGAGAAGTTAAAAAAATGCATGAAACACACATTAATTCGAGACAGTTAGCGAGGAATGCATACATTGGATTTCAACATAAAGTGGTTTCAAATATTTGAAAATCCAAATTGATGGATACAACCTTATGCATCTGAGATCATGCCATTTGTAAACCATATTTATGTATAAATGGTGTTGTGCTTTTGAAAGTATATATGTAAAAAAATTGATGTATATAGAATGTAATTTTCCAATTGAAAATGGATCCCACCCAAAAAAAATAGTAGAATACAAACGGGATTCGAATTGAGTTGGCACAGTAAACGTGCACTGTGAAAAATTTGAATGAAGCGGGGAAAGTCGCAGTAATGCCCAAAACCAAAATCTGCGAGATGGAAATCACTACTGGCTATCCCTGCCTCGCAAAGCCTATCTGCTGGATTTCTATACGTTTCGATAGGGGTAGGTTTGTAATTTCACCCAAACATGATGTAACCGCCTCTCACCCGGATTCATACACGGTGGGTGCCAAAACACAGTGTTCCCTCGGCCGAAATCGACTCCCTCCCCGATTCATATTCATACACGGTGGGCGCCAAAAACAAACTCTCGTCGACAAATATTCGGTGTATGCGAGATTACCGTCCTATCCCCAACCGACTAATGTTGTTGTGATGTAGTAGAAATTTGAAACGGGGGCTAAGTTTGTAAATTTCCTCGCATTTGAGACAAGTGCGCCCTGACTACATGGTTCTCCCCCTTCCTCTCTACCTCCCTTTTCCCCATTCGTACTCCGTGGGCGCCAAAACACCCTCTCCACCCCACCCTCCTCCGTCCGCCGCCGTCCGCCACCCCATCCACCGCCGTCCTCCTCCACCATGCCGGAGCTGATACCCCGACACCGCCGTCCATTACAAGAGATCGACCTCTCTCATCCACACCTTCGGACCGGGATCCTTGCATCCCGTCCTATCGCTTCATCACCGCCGTCGTCCACCTTGCCAGTGCCGCTCCTACGACCGTCTCGTCCACCGCGCCCCGCCGCCACCGTCTACCCTCCTAGATCTGCTTCCACGCTGCCGACAGCCATCGCTACCGCATCACCGTCAAATTCTCACCAGATGCGTACACGGTGCCGCACCAGAGGTGGTACTCTTTCGTATCTGCTCAACTTATTTATCGCAGCAAGAAAATAGATCGCCACTGCTTTATTCTAATTTCTTGTCTTGGTTGCGAAGTTGCCTTTGTCCGGTTTGCACCTTCAGATCCGCCATGGCACGCTCAACACTATACTCCCAATGCTTATGGTTTTCCCCTTTTATATTCCACACTAGTTAAATCACAGTAGACAAAATTTCAAAATTGGGTCAGTCGATTTTTCAGAGCTCGCCGGAGTTCGCCGGTGCGATCCAAGGGGCTCGGGTGGTTGTGGGGCCTCGCCGAACGAAGAAAACTCAACGCAGGTGGGGTGTGGGGGTGGCGGGGGAACACAGGCGGTGGGGGCCGGTGGTCCAGCCGGCGGCCCGTGCGGTGTTCTGTATGGGAAGAATCACAGACGAGGAAGAAGAAGGGTTAGGAGACGTAGGATCTTCATCCAACCGCCTGAAATGGTCGAGAGATAGCTGGGAGTTGCATTCTTAATGTGCTCTGGTTCATCATGTGTGGGCACTGCGCAACCAACATTTTATTATCCAAAATCTGCTTGCTCTTCTTTACCATGTTCGATAGTGCTGGCCTGTACGTGATCGATAGGCTTTCAATTACTAGCGGCAATACAACACCATATTTTCAAGCCAGTTCCACTTTCCCGATTTATATATCGTGGTTATGGTGTACCCCTGTTATGTACACTATGATCTGCCTAGTTGTTGTGTGCTCTTGTTATCATGGTTTGGCAATAAGCTATCTATACAGTATATTATGAACCTATCATCTGCCAGCTATCCTTACTTCTAGAGCCTATTTTTTGTGTACTTGTGCCAGATTATATAAATGCACGCACGATATTACAGCACACATGAGCTCTCATCAGAATCCAGTGATAGCACATAAGTGTTTACAGGGGCGCCCCTATATTAGAATATCATCTGCATTACAAAGATAATCTCACAACTATTTATGTTTTCATGGTTCTCAGATATTATACGCAATTACAGTGAATATCAGAATCCGCGCATCAGAAGAATATTGTGGAACACTGCAATGACTTACAAAATTGGCACCAAGGCATTGAGTGCCATTTTGGAAGCAATGAAACTCGTACGCTCCCCACCTGTTGATTCTTGTTCAGAATATCATTCTAATGACTATTCTAACCTCGAGGAGTCAAAGGCAGATGGCCTGTCCTGTTCACCCATCAAGGTGCCTGCTCAAATTTGGCAAGGTTTTATTGATTACACGTATCTTGCATATGTTGTCTTGCATTTATTCTACTTTGTTGCACCACCATCTGCTTAGTTTACTCATCATATAACTCGAGATGCTATGCCCATCCATTATCAATACATATTCCATCTGTCATCATACCATGTTTTTTCACTCAAATGCTGTTCTTGTGCATCAGACATCAAAAAGGAAGAGGGTGATTGCCGAACCTAAAGGAGCACCAGCAAAGTCCTTGAAAACGTGGTGGTGCCGGAGAAATCAAACAGCGCCCCACTTATATTGGTTGTACAACCAGTGACACAAAACATAGCACTGACTCCAGCAGACTGTACCCATACTTCACTGGCCACACCACTAGCCCCACCACACGGGACCTGCACTCCAGCAAAAGGTATACTGATTTCATTTGCCATAGCACCGGCCGTACCACAGAAAAATCCCACTCCAGCAAAAAGTACAGCAAGTCCACCGGCCAAAGACCTATCCCAACTGCAGAGACGGCCAATTCCTGCAGATTGGAACCCCATTCCATTTATTCCCAGTTTAAAAGACAATGCTTTCAATGTTGTTAGGGACTACATGCATATATTCCCATCATGGGAAGATTATAGTGAAGACAAACACCATTTTCACATCTTCCTGTCCAACTTACGTGTAAGTGCTATTATTCATGGTTATTATTTTCCTGTTTTCTGCTGATCGAACACATCAATGATTTACATTAGACTGTTGTAACTAGGTGAGGGTCAATCTGGATAGTCATGATGAGCAAAGCTTGCTTGTGCTTTTCAAGGAAGCATTGCAGCAGTATCTGTTGGGGAACGTAGTAATTTCAAAAAAAATTCCTACGCACACGCAAGATCATGGCAATGATATAGCAACGAGAGGGGAGAGTATTCGTCCACGTACCCTCGTAGACCGTAAGCGGAAGCGTTAGCACAACGCAGTTGATGTAGTCGTACGTCTTCACGATCCGACCGATCCAAGCACCGAACGTACGGGGCCTCTGAGTTCAGCACACGTTCAGCTCGATGACGATCTCCGCCCTCCGATCCAGCCGAGCTCCGGAGATGAGTTCCGTCAGCACGACGGCGTGGTGACAATGATGATGTTCTACCGGCGCAGGGCTTCGCCTAAACTCTGCGACGATATGACCGAGGTGGAATATGGTGAGGGGGGCACCGCACACGGCTAAGGAACGATCCGTAGATCAACTTGTGTGTCTATGGAGTGCCCCCCCCCCACCCCCGTATATAAAGGAGCCAGGGGGGAGGAGGCCGCCGGCCAAGGAGGGCGCGCCAAGGGGGGAGTCCTACCTCTTTCCAAGTAGGAGTAGGAGAAGGGGGGAAAGAGGAGGAAGAGGAGAAGGAAAGGGGGGGCGCCGCCCCCCTTCCCTTGTCCTATTCGGACTAGGAAGGGGAGGGGCACGCGGCCCCCTCCTGCCTCCTTCCCTCTTCTCCCTCGAGGCCCATGTAGGCCCAATAACCCCCCGGGGGGTTCCGGTAACCTCCCGGTACTCCGGTAAAATGCCGATTTCACCCGGAACCATTCCGATGTCCAAACATAGGCTTCCAATATGTCAATCTTTATGTCTCGACCATTTCGAGACTCCTCGTCATGTCCGTGATCACATCCGGGACTCCGAACAAACTTCGGTACATCAAAACTTATAAACTCATAATGAAACTGTCATCGAAACGTTAAGCGTGCAGACCCTACGGGTTCGAGAACTATGTAGACATGACCTAGAACCATTCTCGGTCAATAACCAATAGCGGGACCTGGATGCCCATATTGGTTCCTACATATTCTACGAAGATCTTTATCGGTCAAACCGCATAACAACATACGTTGTTCCCTTTGTCATCGGTATGTTACTTGCCCGAGATTTGATCGTCGGTATCCAATACCTAGTTCAATCTCGTTACCGGCAAGTCTCTTTACTCGTTACGTAATACATCATTCCGTAACTAACTCATTAGCTACATTGCTTGTAAGGCTTATAGTGATGTGCATTACCGAGAGGGCCCAGAGATACCTCTCCGACAATCGGAGTGACAAAACCTAATCTCAAAATACGCCAACTCAACATTTACCTTCGGAGACACCTGTAGTACTCCTTTATAATCACCCAGTTACGTTGGGACATTTGGTAGTACCCAAAGTGTTCCTCCGGTAAACGGGAGTTGCATAATTCTCATAGTTACAGGAACATGTATAAGTCATGAAGAAAGCAATAGCAGAATACTAAACGATCAAGTGCTAGGCTAACGGGATGGGTCATGTCAATCACATCATTCTTCTAATGATGTGATCCCACTAATCAAATGACAACACATGTCTATGGTTAGGAAACATAACCATCTTTGATTAATGAGCTAGTCAAGTAGAGGCATACTAGTGACTATAGTTTTGTCTATGTATTCACACATGTATCATGTTTCCGGTTAACACAATTCTAGCATGAATAATAAACATTTATCATGATATGAGGAAATAAATAATAACTTTATTATTGCCTCTAGGGCATATTTCCTTCAGTCTCCCACTTGCACTAGAGTCAATAATCTAGATTACATAGCAAAGATTCTAACACCCATGGAGTCTTGGTGTTGATCATGTTTTGCTCGTGAGAGAGGCTTAGTCAATGGGTCTGCAACATTCAGATCCGTATGTATCTTGCAAATCTCTATGTCTCCCACTTGGACTTGGTCCCGAATGGAATTGAAGCATCTCTTGATGTGCTTGGTCCTCTTGTGAAATCTGGATTCCTTTGCCAAGGCAATTGCTCCAGTATTGTCACAGAAGATTTTCATTGGTCCCGATGCACTAGGTATGACACCTAGATCGGAAATGAACTCCTTCATCCAGACTCCTTCATTTGCTGCTTCAAAAGCAGCTATGTACTCCGCTTCACATGTAGATCCCGCCACGACGCTTTGTTTAGAACTACACCAACTTACAGCTCCACCGTTTAATATAAACACGTGTCCGGTTTGTGATTTAGAATCGCCCGGATCAGTGTCAAAGCTTGCATCGACGTAACCATTTACGACTAGCTCTTTGTCACCTCCATATACGAGAAACATATCCTTAGTCCTTTTCAGGTATTTCAGGATGTTCTTGACCGCTGTCCAGTGATCCACTCCTGGATTACTTTGGTACCTTCCTGCCAAGCTTATTGCTAAGCATACGTCAGGTCTGGTACACAGCATTGCATACATGATAGAGCCTATGGCTGAAGCATAGGGAACATCTTTCATTTTCTCTCTATCTTCTGCTGTGGTCGGGCATTGAGTTTGACTCAACTTCACACCTTGTAGCACAGGCAAGAATCCTTTCTTTGCCTGATCCATTTTGAACTTTTTCAAAATTTTGTCAAGGTATGTGCTTTGTGAAAGTCCTATTAAGCGTCTTGATCTATCTCTATAGATCTTGATGCCCAATATGTAAGCAGCTTCACCGAGGTCTTTCATTGAAAAACTTTTATTCAAGTATCCCTTTATGCTATCCAGAAATTGTGACACCTCCGATTCAATCGTACACTAATCATGCACGCAAACGTGTACGATCAAGATCAGGGACTCACGGGAAGATATCACAACACAACTCTAAAACATAAATAAGTCATACAAGCATCATAATACAAGCCAGGGGCCTCGAGGGCTCGAATACAAGTGCTCGATCATAGACGAGTCAGCGGAAGCAACAATATCTGAGTACAGACATAAGTTAAACAAGTTTGCCTTAAGAAGGCTAGCACAAACTGGGATACAGACCGAAAGAGGCGCAGGCCTCCTGCCTGGGATCCTCCTAAACTACTCCTGGTCGTCGTCAGCAGCCTGCACGTAGTAGTAGGCACCTCCAGTGTAGTAGTCGTCATCGACGGTGGCGTCTGGCTCCTGGACTCCAGCATCTGGTTGCGACAACCAGAAAGAAAGGAAAGAGGGAAAAGGGGGGAGAAAGCAACCGTGAGTACTCATCCAAAGTACTCGCAAGCAAGGAGCTACACTACATATGCATGGGTATATGAGTAAAGGGCCATATCAGTGGACTGAACTGCAGAATGCCAGAATAAGAGGGGGATAGCTAATCCTGTCGAAGACTACGCTTCTGGCAGCCTCCGTCTTGCAGCATGTAGAAGAGAGTAGATTGAAGTCCTCCAAGTAGCATCTCCAAGTAGCATCTCCAGGTAGCATCTCTAGTAGCATCGCATAGCATAATCCTACCCGGCGATCCTCCCCTCGTCTCCCTATGGAAGAGCGATTGCCGGGTTGTCTGTGGAACTTGGAAGGGTGTGTTTTATTAAGTATCCGGTTCTAGTTGTCATAAGGTCAAGGTACAACTCCGGGTCGTCCTTTTACCGAGGGACACGGCTATTCGAATAGATAAACTTCCCTGTAGGGGTGCACCACATAACCCAACACGCTCGATCCCATTTGGCCGGACACACTTTCCTGGGTCATGCCCGGCCTCGGAAGATCAACACGTCGCAGCCCCACCTAGGCACAACAGAGAGGTCAGCACGCCGGTCTAAACCTAAGCGCGCAGGGGTCTGGGCCCATCGCCCTGAGCACACATGCACGTTGCGTGGGCGGCCGGAAGCAGACCTAGCCTAGTGGCGTTCCAGTCCAATCCGGCGCACGCCGCTAAGTTGCTGACGTCAAGAAGGCTTTGGCTGATACCACGACGCCGGGATACCCATAACTACTCCCGCATAGATGGTTAGTGCGTATAGACCAAATGGCCAGACTCAGATCAAATACCAAGATCTCGTTAAGCGTGTTAAGTATCCGCGAACGCCGAACAAGGCCAGGCCCACCTGTCTCCTAGGTGGTCTCAACCTGCCTTGTCGCTCTGCCACAAAGTAACAGTCGGGGGCCGTCGGGAACCCAGGCCCACCTCTACCGGGATGGAGCCACCTGTCCTTTCAGCCCCCACATCGGAATCACTTGCGGGTACTCAACGAGCTGACCCGACTTTAGTCACCATCTGTATAGTATGTATGTATGTAGTATATACCCGTGATCACCTCCCAAGTGATCACGGCCCGATAGTATAGCAAGGCAGACTGACAAGAGTGTAGGGCCAATGATGATAAACTAGCATCCTATACTAAGCATTTAGGACTGCGGGTAAGGTATCAATGATTGTAGCAACAATGACAGGCTATGCAACAGAATAGGAGTAATCAAACAGTAACATGCTACACTACTCTAATGCAAGCAGTATAGAGAAGAATAGGCGATATCTGGTGATCAAAGGGGGGGCTTGCCTGGTTGCTCTGGCAAGAGAGAGGGGTCGTCAACTCCGTAGTTGAACTGGGCAGCAGCAGCGTCGGTCTCGTAGTCTACCGGAGAGAAGAGGGGGGAGAAATAGTAAATATATAGCAAGCAAGTGCATAACAGGACAACAAGCAGAGCTAGACGTGTTCTAACGCGGTATGAGGTGATACCGGTGAAGGGGGGAAACATCCGGGAAAGTATCCCCGGTGTTCCGTGTTTTCGGACAGATGAACCGGAGGTGAAATGTTGCAGGTTCACTATGCTAGGGACGCGTGGCGGATGAACGGGTTGCGTATCCGAAATCGTCTCGTCGTTCTAAGCAACTTTCATGTTGAAAATAATTTAATCTGAGTTACGGATTAAAAGATATGATTTTCTAAAGATTTTATTAATTTTTGGAATTTAATTAATTATTTAAATCCAACATTATCCAGAATAGTAAATGATGACGTCAGCATGACATCAGAGTGATGTCAGCAGTCAACGTTGACCATTGACCTGGTCAACCTGACGTGTGGGTCCAGTGGGACCCACCTGTCATACTCTGTTAGGTTGATTAGGGTTTAGGTTAATCTAATTACTGTTTAGTTAGACTAACAGGTTAATTAGATTAATTAAGCAGGATTAATTAACTTAATTAATTTAGTTAATTAATTGATTAACTATTTTTATATATATATATTTTTAATTCTTTTTCTTTTTCATTTTTTTTAAACGTTCTAGGGGGCGTGGGCCCCCCGTTCAGTGGCACAGAGGCCATACAGGGCGCGGGCGACGGGTAACGGGCGCGCCCCGTTCGGGCGCACGCCCAGGGGCATGCGGGCGTGGGCAGTGGACCTGGCAGGTCGCCAGGTCGGCGTGGGCGAGGCCAGCACGGGCCGGCCGGTGAGCGAGCGACGGCGAGCACGGCCCCGTGTGGGCGGGCGCGCATGAGCGCGCAGCAGGGCTGCAGCAGGGAGGCACGAGGCGCGGTGCAGGCGGCGCAAGGCATGGCGCCAAGGGCGGGCGAGCGGCGCGGGACAGCGTGCAGCGAGCGGCGGAGTAGAGGCCGTGGGCGAGAGGCGGGGCTCACGGCGACGGGCGCGGCAGACGCGAGCCCGTCCGGAGCTCGGGAGCGGGGCGTACGGGGAAAGGAGGTGCACGGCGCGAGCGCCCGCGGGGTGCGGCCAAGGTGGCGGGGCCATGCACTCCCAGGAGAGGCGGAGACGACGGCTACGGGCGTAGCCAACGGACGGCCGGAGCGCAACGCACATGTGCGCGTGCGGGGCATGGCAGAGTGCGGGCGAGGCGGAGAGAGAGGGGCGGAGGCGAGCACGGCGGTGGGGCTCACATTGGGACGTAGGGGACGGGGCAGTGTGCTCGGTGGAGGTCGGGGAGGACGACGGGGACGAGCGGCGGAGCGGGAGGCAGGCCGGCGATGGAGCGCTCCGACGAGGACGAGCTCCGGGCGCGTCAGGCGTGTGGCGAGGGGCGCCATTGCCCTGGGTGGCTGGTCGGGGCGCAGGGGTTCGTTCCCCCGATCCGATCTGGATCGGGGAGGAGGGGGGAGCGAGTGGGGGGGCGAGTGGGGCGACGGGGTGGTTAGGGTTTCGGGGTGGGGGGATATGGAGGGGGAGTGGCCGGCTGGGCCCTTGCCCAGTTGGGCCGGTGGTCAGCTGGGCCGAAGCCCAGGGGGTTTCTCTTCTTCCTTTTTTTGTTTCTGTTTTCATAGTTTCTCTTCTTTTTATTTATTTTCTTTTCTGTTTTATTTCATTTTAAAGTAATTAGGCACTTTCTAAAAATGTGTTTACTCCACCATAATTACCGATGCAATAATTGACATAGCCCGAACATTTTAATTTTAATATTTGAAAACTTTTGTCGTTTGACTTATTTAGGATTTAAATTTGAAACGGTTTTGAATTAACCCAAGATTAATTACAGCGACAAAGGTGACGTGGCACCATTAACGTTAGATTACTGTAGCATGATTATCCGGGCGTCACAATTCTCCTCCACTACAAGAAATCTCGTCCCGAGATTTAAGAGGTAGTGAAAGGGGGGAAGGTTTGGTAACGAATCTAGCGGGTCTTCTCATGCTGGCTTGCTCTTCTCGAAGAGGCCGGTCCAATACATTGATGTCTTTATTTCTCTACTTCAAGTCATCAAGATAAAGTCGGTATCCTTTCTTCGGGGGTTCCATCGTACTTACGAAAGAATAAGGGGGTATTCCGGGAGAACGAACCTCTACAAGGTTGACTATCGGTCAATATCATCGGGGAAGGTGGCAGAAAGTAACTCTCAAATTGAAATTTAAGAAAATATCGAGAGCAAAGTAATGAGGTTTCATGGGATGTTTTGAGCGAGCAGGCAACTGTTCGATGCCTGAAACAGGGCGCGAAAGGGGCTCAAAGCAATCGGGAATACGTATTGCGTCTGATACCTTAATAGAACAACAGGCAAGTGGCCCGTGAATTACATACAAAGTCAAGCGTGAGGAATAACTTTGAAAACAGGGGGTACAGAAGAGTCAGGTTTCGATCCTGTGGAACTGTGGGTTATGGGCCCAGCATGTGGGGTAAAAGAAGGAAGGGCGTTGACATCTTGCACGATCGCATAAGAAAGACATGTCAAAGCATAGCCTGTCAGTTATGTTGGCAACAATGTCGGTACCAAGGGCGACGGACGAAGAGAACCATTTTCTTGCTCGTTGAACGAGGCGGACCAATAGGCAAAGTTCTCGTCCATCGGCGGTTACCGGGAGGTCGTCAACAAAAGTAACAGGGTCTCTCTGACAGAATTGTACACAGAGGTGTTTACATAAGCAGGAGAATATTACTGCTTAGATCATATAGATCACCAGTAAGGTTAAACGAAACAATGGAAAGGAAAAGGTGATCATGAGATTAAACAGAACAATGGAAAAGAAAATGTGTTTAAACACACATTTCAGGGATATATCCTTCTCAAGGACAAGCAGAGCATGATATCCATGTCAGGATATAATTTAGAAAACCCTTTAGGTAAGGGGAGAGAAATTTCAAGACATTACCCATACAACGGTGTTTGGGATAATTGAGCAAGAAACATCTTAGCATTGGGCTTCAAATGTTCTTGTTGAAAATCGGAGTACCACAGACATGCTTCGAGATAGCATTGACATGGTCTTCAAGCAAATGTCATACTTTGGATACAAAGGATACATCGGAAACAACTTATAGAATAAGTCTTACCATTTCCTCATGGAAGAATGGATAACCTTGCTGAAAAGGAATCTATAACAATAGGGCCTCCAGCCAGGTGTGCTAGGCATGACATCACCTTACCGGGTCACATAAAGACCGTTGCTATAACTCTTGGAAATATGTTCCAACCATCATATCTGACCGAGATTCAGATCTGATTAGTGTCAGGATACCTCAGACTCAGGATGCCTGAGAAGAAAGGTGCAACACAAATTGTCGAGATGACACTGTAAGATTCTCGGGAAATAACGTACGGAAGCAAGGCTTCGAAACAAGAGTTCATCATTAAACCAAGGAGAGGATGAGGAGGTGGCTGATGTACTCAGCGACAATTCAACTAGGTATCCAAAAAGATGGATCTCCACAATTATGTGGATAAGGAGATAGCATTTGTCAGATCAAATGATGTAATGAAGTATGCTCGAGGAAAACATACACAATTAAACATTGGTTGAAATGTGCACCCGAAATATGGGCTGGGTTGCACGACCAACGTCGGAATGGTGATTCAACAATCAATAGTCTAAGAATGAATGGCTGATCATTAACTTCAAAGCAATAGGGTTGCTAGAAGGGCAGAATCCAAACAGCACTGCTCACTTGTTGGTACCCCGGTTGGAATCGACACGAGGACCCAAGAAAGAATGGTGATGGTGAGAAGTATCGCCATACCAAGAGTTCATAAGAGGTGGTGAAATTCTCACTACATTGATGACATAAGAGATGTTAATGTTCCAAGGTAAAAAAGAACAATTGCTGGATAGCAAGGAACTCAAGGTTTAACACCTAACACGAACAAGCTTGAGTTGGTGGGAAGGCAATAAAGTGGTCGAGGATAACACAGACATCGAGGGCAAGGATGGAATTTCTCATCATGAACTCAATTGATATCCTAGAAGAGCTCATAAGGTTGATGATGATCACGACACATTTGTCGAGAGATTTCATGATGTAATCAATCAGCGACGACATCAAGTCAAAGGAATGATGAAGCGAAAGGTTATTGGAACCATCGGTAGGACACAAACTTGAAATCAAGCTTGTTGTTCAAGGCGAACTGATATGACGAGGAAGATCGACGTGAGCTTAGCTCATCGTCAAAAATTGTGCTTCGGGAAGAAGGACTAGGTAGCACAGTTAAAATTTGGCACGATAATGGTATAGCCAATTAGGCTAGGAATGACTTGAAGAGTTATTAAAATCGTAAGTAATGAAGGTTACCAAGAGTCGTTTAATTGCGGTGCGGACTCGAGTCAGTTATCGGTGTCTTTGAGTATTTAATAACTCAGAGCCCACGAAAAATTGGAATCAGTGAGAATGTAGCACTTGATGAAGAACCCATAAGAAGTTATGTAGTTCCATGATAATCTCGAGATACCAGGAGGTAACACTCGACGATAGATCAAAGAAGAGTTTGGACTAGGGTATTGCTTTGCAGAAGACAATTGATCAAACTTGCACGAGAAATGGAATCAAGGAGAAACATAGTCGGAACCACGTCCACAGATACAAGATGATCTTATAACAAGGGGATAATTATTTTAAGAGAAGCTTCCATGATAGGATCTACATCGTGTCCATGGGCATGAACACAAAGTTCAAGGTCGACTCCCACTTCTTCAATGCATAATCTTTCATTCACTTCTCGCATTCGATGAAGTTGTAGTGTTGAAATTTTATCTGGCAAAATACCAGAAGGGTATGACTCATGAAAACTTCCGAGTTCACACATATAAGGAAGGCATAGGTTCAACCCGTTAGGGTATCATGGAAACATATACCACAAGCTTCAATAGTAAATACCACCAGCTCGAAAGTAGAGCATGGTTGGTCAAGCAGAGGATACAATGTACCAAAGGCATTATGTATCAGGGGAAAGAACTCACAAGGTGATTAATTATTAAGGACACTGTCGGATGATATTTCAACAAAGGATCCGATGGTCCATAGCGAAGCTGATGTGAGTATCGATACCCAATCAGAGGAAGAAAGAATGCAAATGCATCGGTTTATAGAACATCTGATTAATTCAATGTTTAAATAACAAAGGGATTATGATTTTCAAATCAAGGGATCAGAAGCAAACGCTCTGATTTAAGGATGGATAAGTTGAGTAGGCTTAGGGATACCATCGATGGTAATTTGATTGGTCGAGATCCAGCTCATGTTCAAAATGACATCTGAGCTGGAAAGATAATTTAAAAGGATCAACCGATGATTGTGAACATTCACAACATATTGAATCAACAGACTCAAAAATGATGGTGACAAAGGATGCCAATATGACTACTATACTTAAGGGATTAATCATAATGAAAGCAAACAAGAAATTCCAGAGCAATAGGTTGCTGAGGATTTTCGGAATACCGAATGGTATTTCGAAGACTTTTGTGTAACACATGATCAACTGGGGGATGAGCGGATACTCGATAAGTGCGAGAATTAACCGTAGGGGTATTCAGGTGACAAAGAACAGCAAGGCAGTAAGCTCAAAGGATTATCGAAACAACGACGAGTTTTTCAGGGTATCTTGTAATAACAAGACCAACTGGGGATGAATGTAAGAATAACAACTGCAAGTAGTTATCCATAAGGCTTAGCGGTGGAAGGGGAATTGCAAACGCGATGAACACAAGTTCTCGGGTTAACAGCGGAGAGTATCTTCAGGGTCTTCTGGTGCAGCAGACGATCATCAGTAATAAGGGGCTCTCCGGGTGAAAGTGATAACGAGATCCTAATGTTAGATTTAGCAAACTTCATTTAACCCGAATAGAGGAGAGATCAGAGTCCCGGAGTAAAGATCGAGGAGTAAAAGATCCTAATACCACCCAAATGGCGACATGGGCCCATGGGCCGCACAGCCATGTTAGTAAAAGTTTTGCAATGTCTAGACTCGACTTCGGCCAAAGAGTGTGGAAGGGGGATTCCTATAGGCAGTCGGCTCTGATACCAACTTGTGACGCCTCCGATTCAATCGTACACTAATCATGCACGCAAACGTGTACGATCAAGATCAGGGACTCACGGGAAGATATCACAACACAACTCTAAAACATAAATAAGTCATACAAGCATCATAATACAAGCCAGGGGCCTCGAGGGCTCGAATACAAGTGCTCGATCATAGACGAGTCAGCGGAAGCAACAATATCTAAGTACAGACATAAGTTAAACAAGTTTGCCTTAAGAAGGCTAGCACAAACTGGGATACAGACCGAAAGAGGCGCAGGCCTCCTGCCTGGGATCCTCCTAAACTACTCCTGGTCGTCGTCAGCAGCCTGCACGTAGTAGTAGGCACCTCCAGTGTAGTAGTCGTCATCGACGGTGGCGTCTGGCTCCTGGACTCCAGCATCTGGTTGCGACAACCAGAAAGAAAGGAAATGGGGAAAAGGGGGGAGAAAGCAACCGTGAGTACTCATCCAAAGTACTCGCAAGCAAGGAGCTACACTACATATGCATGGGTATATGAGTAAAGGGCCATATCAGTGGACTGAACTGCAAAATGCCAGAATAAGAGGGGGATAGCTAATCCTGTCGAAGACTACGCTTCTGGCAGCCTCCGTCTTGCAACATGTAGAAGAGAGTAGATTGAAGTCCTCCAAGTAGCATCTCCAAGTAGCATCTCCAGGTAGCATCTCTAGTAGCATCGCATAGCATAATCCTACCCAGCGATCCTCCCCTCGTCTCCTTGTGGAAGAGCGATCACCGGGTTGTCTGTGGAACTTGGAAGGGTGTGTTTTATTAAGTATCCAGTTCTAGTTGTCATAAGGTCAAGGTACAACTCCGGGTCGTCCTTTTACCGAGGGACACGGCTATTCGAATAGATAAACTTCCCTGCAGGGGTGCACCACATAACCCAACACGCTCGATCCCATTTGGCCGGACACACTTTCCTGGGTCATGCCCGGCCTCGAAAGATCAACACGTCGCAGCCCCACCTAGGCACAACAGAGAGGTCAGCACGCCGGTCTAAACCTAAGCGCGCAGGGGTCTAGGCCCATCGCCCTGAGCACACCTGCACGTTGCGTGGGTGGCCGGAAGCAGACCTAGCCTAGTGGCGTTCCAGTCCAATCCAGCGCGCGCCGCTCAGTTGCTGACGTCAAGAAGGCTTCGGCTGATACCACGACGCCGGGATACCCATAACTACTCCCGCGTAGATGGTTAGTGCGTATAGACCAAATGGCCAGACTCAGATCAAATACCAAGATCTCGTTAAGCGTGTTAAGTATCCGCGAACGCCGAACAGGGCCAGGCCCACCTGTCTCCTAGGTGGTCTCAACCTTCCCTATCGCTCCGCCACAAAGTAACAGTCGGGGGCCGTCGGGAACCCAGGCCCACCTCTACCGGGATGGAGCCACCTGTCCTTTCAGCCCCCACATCGGAATCACTTGCGGGTACTCAACGAGCTGACCCGACTTTAGTCACCATCTGTATAGTATGTATGTATGTAGTATATACCCGTGATCACCTCCCAAGTGATCACGGCCCGATAGTATAGCAAGGCAGACTGACAAGAGTGTAGGGCCAATGATGATAAACTAGCATCCTATACTAAGCATTTAGGACTGCGGGTAAGGTATCAATGATTGTAGCAACAATGACAGGCTATGCAACAGAATAGGAGTAATCAAACATTAACATGCTACACTACTCTAATGCAAGCAGTATAGAGAAGAATAGGCGATATCTGGTGATCAAAGGGGGGGCTTGCCTGGTTGCTCTGGCAAGAGAGAGGGGTCGTCAACTCCGTAGTCGAACTGGGCAGCAGCAGCGTCGGTCTCGTAGTCTACCGGAGAGAAGAGGGGGGAGAAACAGTAAATACATAGCAAGCAAGTGCATAACAGGACAACAAGCAGAGCTAGACGTGTTCTAACGCGGTATGAGGTGATACCGGTGAAGGGGGGAAACATCCGGGAAAGTATCCCCGGTGTTCCGTGTTTTCGGACAGATGAACCGGAGGTGAAATGTTGCAGGTTCACTATGCTTGGGACGCGTGGAGGATGAACAGGTTGCGTATCCGAAATCGTCTCGTCGTTCTAAGCAACTTTCATGTTGAAAATAATTTAATCCGAGTTACGGATTAAAAGATATGATTTTCTAAAGATTTTATTAATTTCTGGAATTTAATTAATTATTTAAATCCAACATTATCCAGAATAGTAAATGATGACATCAGCATGACATCAGAGTGATGTCAGCAGTCAACGTTGACCATTGACCTGGTCAACCTGATGTGTGGGTCCAGTGGGACCCACCTGTCATACTCTGTTAGGTTGATTAGGGTTTAGGTTAATCTAATTATTGTTTAGTTAGACTAACAGGTTAATTAGATTAATTAAGCAGGATTAATTAACTTAATTAATTTAGTTAATTAATTGATTAACTATATATATATATATATTTAATTCTTTTTCTTTTTCATTTTTTTAAAACGTTCTAGGGGCGTGGGCCCCCCGTTCAGTGGCACAGAGGCCATACAGGGCGCGGGCGACGGGTAACGGGCACGCCCCGTTCGGGCGCACGCCCAGGGGCATGCGGGCATGGGCGGTGGACCGGGCAGGTCGCCAGGTCGGCGTGGGCGAGGCCAGCACGGGCCGGCCGGTGAGCGAGCGGCGGCGAGCACGGCCCCGTGTGGGCGGGCGCGCATGAGCGCGCGGCAGGTCTGCAGCAGGGAGGCACGAGGCGCGGTGCAGGCGGCGCAAGGCGTGGCGCCAAGGGCGGGCGAGCGGCGCGGGACAGCGTGCAGCGAGCGGCGGAGTAGAGGCCGTGGGCGAGAGGCGGGGCTCACGGCGACGGGCGCGGCAAACGCGAGCCCGTCCGGAGCTCGGGCGCGGGGCGTACGGGGAAAGGGGGTGCACGGCGCGAGCGCCCGCGGGGTGCGGCCAAGGTGGCGGGGCCATGCACTCCCAGGAGAAGCGGAGACGACGGCCACAGGCGTGGCCAACGGACGGCCGGAGCGCGACGCGCGTGTGCGCGTGCGGGGCATGGCAGAGTGCGGGCGAGGCGGAGAGAGAGGGGCGGAGGCGAGCACGGCGGCGGGGCTCACATTGGGACGTAGGGGACGGGGCAGTGTGCTCGGTGGAGGTCGGGGAGGACGACGGGGACGAGCGGCGGAGCGGGAGGCAGGCCGGCGATGGAGCGCTCCGACGAGGACGAGCTCCGGGCGCGTCACGCGTGCGGCGAGGGGCGCCGTTGCCCTGGGTGGCTGGTCGGGGCGCAGGGGTTCGTACCCCCGATCCGATCTGGATCGGGGAGGAGGGGGAGCGAGTGGGGGGCCGAGTGGGGCGACGGGGTGGTTAGGGTTTCGGGGTGGGGGGATATGGAGGGGGAGTGGCCGGCTGGGCCCTTGCTCAGTTGGGCCGGTGGTCAGCTGGGCCGAAGCCCGGGGGGGTTTCTCTTCTTCCTTTTTTTGTTTCTGTTTTCGTAGTTTCTCTTCTTTTTATTTATTTTCTTTTCTGTTTTATTTCATTTTAAAGTAATTAGGCACTTTCTAAAAATGTGTTTACTCCACCATAATTACCGATGCAATAATTGACATAGCCCGAACATTTTAATTTTAATATTTGAAAACTTTTGTCATTTGACTTATTTAGGATTTAAATTTGAAACGGTTTTGAATTAACCCAAGATTAATTACAGTGACAAAGGTGACGTGGCACCATTAACGTGAGATTACTGTAGCATGATTATCCGGGCGTCATAGAAATTCTATATCATTTCCAATTAATAATATGTCATCTACATATAAAACTAGAAATGCTACAGAGCTCCCATTCACCTTTTTGTAAATACAGGCTTCTCCAAAAGTCTGTATAAAACCATATGCTTTGATCACACTATCAAAACATTTATTCCAACTCCGAGATGCTTGCACCAGTCCATAAATGGATCGCTGGAGCTTGCATACTTTGTTAGCACCTTTTGGATCAACCAAACCTTCTGGCTGCATCATATACAACTCTTCTTCTAGAAAACCATTCAAGAATGCAGTTCTGACATCCATTTGCCAAATTTCATAATCATGAAATGCAGCAATAGCTAACATGATTCGGACAGACTTAAGCATCGCGACGGGTGAGAAAGTCTCATCGTAGTCAACTCCTTGAACTTGTCGAAAACCTTTCGCAACAAGTCGAGCTTTATAGATAGTTACATTACCATCAGCGTCAGTCTTCTTCTTAAAGATCTATTTATTCTCAATGGCTTGTCGATCATCGGGCAAGTCAACCAAAGTCCATAATTTGTTTTCATACATGGATCCCATCTCAGATTTCATGGCCTCTAGCCATTGCGGAATCCGGGCTCATCATCGCTTCCTCATAGTTCGTAGGTTCATCGTGGTCAAGTAACATGACTTCCAGAATAGGATTACCGTACCACTCTGGTGCGGATCTTACTCTGGTAGACCTACGAGGTTCAGTAGAAACTTGATCTGAAGTTTCATGATCAATATCATTAGCTTCCTCACTAATTGGTGTAGTTGTCACAGGAACCGGTTCTTGTGATGAACTACTTTCCAATAAGGGAGTAGATATAGTTATCTCATCAAGTTCTACTTTCCTCCCACTCACTTCTTTCGAGAGAAACTCCTTCTCTAGAAAGGATTCGAATTTAGCAACGAAAATTTTGCCCTCGGATCTGTGATAGAAGGTGTACCCAATAGTCTCCTTTGGGTATCCTATGAAGACACATTTCTCCGATTTGGGTTCGAGCTTATCTGGTTGAAGTTTCTTCACATAAGCATCGCAGCCCCAAACTTTAAGAAACGACAACTTTGGTTTCTTGCCAAACCACAGTTCATAAGGCGTCGTTTCAACGGATTTTGATGGTGCCCTATTTAACGTGAATGCGGCCGTCTCTAAAGCATAACCCCAAAACGATAGCGGTAAATCGGTAAGAGACATCATAGATCGTACCATATCTAGTAAAGTACGATTACGACGTTCGGACACACCATTTCATTGTGGTGTTCCAGGTGGCGTGAGTTGCGAGACTATCCCGCATTGTTTCAAGTGTAGACCAAACTCGTAACTCAAATATTCTCCTCCACGATCAGATCGTAGAAACTTTATTTTCTTGTTACGATGATTTTCCACTTCACTCTGAAATTCTTTGAACTTTTCAAATGTTTCAGACTTGTGTTTCATTAAGTAGATATACCCATATCTGCTCAAATCATCTGTGAAGGTGAGAAAATAATGATATCCGCCACGAGCCTCAACATTCATTGGACCACATACATCTGTATGTATGATTTCCAACAAATCTGTTGCTCTCTCCATAGTACCGGAGAACGGCGTTTTAGTCATCTTGCCCATAAGGCACGGTTCGCAAGTATCAAGTGATTCATAATCAAGTGATTCCAAAAGCCCATCAGTATGGAGTTTCTTCATGCGCTTTATACCGATATGACCTAAACAGCAGTGCCACAAATAAGTTGCACTATCGCTATCAACTCCGCATCTTTTGGTTTCAACACTATGAATATGTGTATCACTACTATCGAGATTCAATAAAAACAGACCATTATTCAAGGGTGCATGACCATAAAAGATATTACTCATATAAATAGAACAACCATTATTCTCTGATTTAAATGAATAACCGTCTCGCATCAAACAAGATCCAGATATAATGTTCATGCTCAACGCTGGCACCAAATAACAATTATTTAGGTCTAATACTAATCCCGATGGTAGATGTAGAGGTAGCGTGCCGACCGCGATAACAACGACTTTGGAACCATTTCCCATGCGCATCGTCACCTCGTCCTTAGCTAATCATCGCTTAATCCGTAGTCCCTGTTTCGAGTTGCAAATATTAGCAACAGAACCGGTATCAAATACCCAGGTGCTACTGCGAGCATTAGTAAGGTACACATCAATAACATGTATATCACATATACCTTTGTTCACTTTTCCATCCTTCTTATCCGCCAAATACTTGGGGCAGTTCCGCTTCCAGTGTCCAGTCTGCTTGCAGTAGAAGCACTTAGTTTCAGGCTTAGGTCCAGACTTGGGTTTCTTCTCTTGAGAAGCAACTTGCTTGCCGTTCTTTTTGAAGTTTCCCTTCTTCTTCCCTTTGCCCTTCTTCTTGAAACTGGTGATTTTGTTAACCATTAACACTTGATGCTCCTTCTTGATTTCTACCTCCGCAGCTTTCAGCATTGCGAAGAGCTCGGGAATAGTCTTGTTCATCCCTTGCATATTATAGTTCATCACGAAGCTCTTGTAGCTTGGTGGCAGTGATTGGAGAATTCTGTCAATGACACTATCATCAGGAAGATTAACTCCCAGTTGAATCAAGTGATTATTATACCCAGACATTTTGAGCATGTGTTCACTGACAGAACTATTCTCCTCCATCTTGCAGCTATAGAACTTATTGGAGACTTCATATCTCTCAATCCGGGCATTTGCTTGAAATATTAACTTCAACTCCTGGAACATCTCATATGCTCCATGATGTTCAAAACATCGTTGAAGACCCGGTTCTAAGCCGTAAAGCATGGCACACTGAACTATCGAGTAGTCATCAGCTTTGCTCTGCCAGACGTTCTTAACGTCGTCAGTTGCATCAGCAGCAGGCCTAGCACCTAGCGGTGCTTCCAGGACGTAACTTTTCTGTGCAGCAATGAGGATAATCCTCAGGTTATGGACCCAGTCCGTGTAATTGCTACCATCATCTTTCAACTTTGCTTTCTCAAGGAACGCATTAAAATTCAACGGAACAACAACACGAGCCATCTATCTACAAACAAACATAGACAAGCAAAATACTATCAGGTACTAAGTTCATGATAAATTTAAGTTCAATTAATCATATTACTTAAGAACTCCCACTTAGACAGACATCTCTCTAGTCATCCAAGTGATCACGTGATCCAAATCAACTAAACCATGTCCGATCATCATGTGAGATGGAGTAGTTTCAATGGTGAACATCGCTATGTTGATCATATCTACTATATGATTCACGCTCGATGTCACGCCCAATATGCGACCCTATCCAAAAGGAACTCGAAGGTCCCACCAAGGATAGACCCGCATATTGGAACGCTTTTGCAAGGTGGATATCATTACATCAACATTACATAATAGTGGGGATACATCCAAGACATACAATGTCGCATGAATACAACAATAAAACATACAAGAACAACATCCGACTACGGATGAATCATAAACAGAAACTCAAACAATATCCACCCTGCTAGCCCAGCCTGTCGACCTGGAACCTATCCCCTGATCGAAGAAGAAGCAGAAGAAGAACTCCAAACAAGCAAACATCGCTCTCGCGTCAAGATCATCGTATAACCTGTACCTGCAACTGTTGTTGTAGTAATCTGTGAGCCACGAGGACTCAGCAATCCCATTACCATGGGTATCAAGACTAGCAAAGCTTAATGGGAAAGGAAGGGGTAAAGTGGTGAGGTTGCAGCAGCAACTAAGCATATATGGTTGCTAACATACGCAAATGAGAGCGAGAAGAAAAACAAAGGAACGGTCGTGAAGCTAGCAATGATCAAGAGGTGATCCTGAACACCTACTTACATCAAGCATAACACAGAAACCGTGTTCACTTCCCGGACTCCGCCGAGAAGAGACCATCACGGCTACACACGCGGTTGATGCGTTTTAATTCAGATCTGGTGTCAAGTTATCTACAACCGGACATTAACAAATTCCCATCTGCCACATAACCGCGGGCACGGCTCTCGAAAGTTTATACCCTGCAGGGGTGTCCCAACTTAGCCCATGACAAGCTCTCGCGATCAACAAAGGAATAGACCTTCTCCCAGGAAGACCCAATCAGTCTCGGAATCCTGGTTTACAAGACATTTCGACAATGGTAAAACAAGACCAGCAAAGCCGCCCGATGCGCCGACAATCCCGATAGGAGCTGCACATATCTCGTTCTCAGGGCAACACCGGATGAGACTAGCTACGAGTAAAACCAGACTTCGAGTTTCCCCGAGGTGGCCCCGCAGGCAGCTCAGTTCGGACCAACACTTAGACAAGCACTGGCCCGGGGGGGGCTAAAATAAAGATGACCCTTGGGTTGGCCGACCCAAGGGAAGGGTATAGGTGGTGGTGAGGCAAATGGTAAAACCAAGGTTGGGCCTTGCTGGGCAAGTTTTATTCAAAGCGAACTGTCAGGGGGGGTCCCATAAATCACCCGACCGCGTTAGGAACGCAAAATCCGGGAACATAACACCGGTATGACGGAAACTAGGGCGGCAAGAGTGGAACAAAACACCAGGCATAAGGTCGAGCCTTCCACCCTTTACCAAATATATAGATGCATTAATAATATAAGAGATATTGTGATATCCCAACATAAACCCTGTCCACCATGGAGAAATCTTCAACTTCACCTGCAACTAGCAACGCTATAAGAAGGGCTGAGCAAAACGGTAACATAGCCAAACAACGGTTTGCATAGGAAAGGTGTCAAAGGTTAGAGGTTCATGGCAATTTGGGAGGCTTGAAGAGCAAATGATAGGAAGCGCAGCATAGCGATAGAACGAAGCAAACTAGCATAGCAATGATAGTAGTGAGATCCAGGGTAGCGGTCATCTTGCCTGAAATCCCGCAAGGAAGAAGAACGAGTCCATAAAGAAGATGAAGCCACGAAGACGAACCACACGTAGACGAACGCATCCTCACGATCGCAACGAAACGGGAACTATCGAGAAGAAGCACACAACATGGTAAACAAACCACACATGAACAAGGCATGATGCACAACAAGCATGATGCATGACCAAACTACATGAAGCTACTCATGGAAAGAGATGATGCAAACAAGAACAACACATCAAGGCAAGTTTAAATGAGGCCGGGAACAACATATAACAATTCCGGTAAGTCCTCATATGCAAATTTCGAAATTGGTCCAGAACTGAACAAACATTAAGTTGAAGTTGTTAAACAGCAAGTTAAAGAGCACCAAGAGGATCTACACGAAATTCTAGTCAAGTTACATATAAAGTTTATTTAGTTCGGAGCTACGGCCTAGAAGATATGAGCAAAACAAGTTAAACATGGCATTGATGCAAAATGCATACAAACATCAAGCAAACACACCAAAACAAGGATGCAACATGATAATATGAACCTACATGCAAAATCACGCAAGTTTCATATAGAGCACACTCAAAAAGGAGCAACGGTTCAACACCCACACACTATACAAGTCATAGCAACAATCTGTCCATAACAGCAACTAGGCATATTACAAGCATCAAAACAACATGCTACAGGACCCCAACATAATAACAAAAGGCATGGGCATGAAGTACAGGTAAAGCATAACAAAACATGAACACTAAGCTATCTCCAGAAATCACTAGAACATGCTCCAAAACACATGGTAAGATTGCAAATAATAACAGTTTCAAACTTTAACAGAAATAACATCAGGTTGCAATGTTTAGAGCTATCAAACAACATGTTACAGGAACATATTATGGCAAACAAAGGCATGGCATGAATCCACTAATTGCATAGATCAAAAGTCCATTACTGACCATGAGCCAAAAGGGCACGGAAAATATGATGGCACCCATGTAAACATGGCAAGTTATATTACAAATTCATACATGGCAGGAACAACAATAAGTACGCATGTTGGTGAGCTTGAACCACTCACCACAGAGCAATACATGGCATGGAAAGGCAACCAACCGTAAGAAGGCATGTTTATGAAGCTAAGAATGGCAAGAGCAAGGTCATAGGGTTCATGGATCACTAGGAAAACACATGGAAACAACTGAACTTAATGTTAACAGGCTGATAGCAACATTATCAAGCAACTTTGGAGCAAGATATGAACAATCTACAGCAAGCTATAAATGCAACCAGGGGCATGGATGGATAGGGCATAACATGTAGATCAAAACATGTTTATAGAGCATCTCCAGATTATGCACGAAATGACTAGTAGAAGCATGTTTACATAGCAACAAAATATAACAGAATCTGTCTAGCAAAACAGCAACAGCAAGTACACTACTTAACAAGCTCGATTTCCTCACCACAAGTCATTGCATGGAAAGATAAGCATAGCATCATCAAGAAGACATGTTTGTTAAACAAACCAAGTCAAGAACAAGTCCATAGCATGCAAGGATCAACTATAGCAAGCTTGGCCATATTGAATAACATGTAAACAATCTGCCAGAAAACATTTTGAAGCAAAAGTAGAGCATCAAAATTACATGCTAGACTACTCCATAATTGCAAACAAGGGCATGAATGGATAGATAACAACCATATGTTCAAAACACCCTTACTGAAGTATCTCAAAATATGCATGGATCTCTCTGTAGCATCAAGTTTACATGGCATCAAAATAACAGCAGAACAGGGACTAAATCAGCAATATCACGAAGCCTAGTTTGCATGCTTGTGTTAGTCACCACATTGATCACAAAAATATATGGCATACACCCCTGGAAAGATGGCATGGCATAGATCAAAACATGTGAAGACATCAACCTCATAGGATGCACACATCATTCATGGCAAAAATGATAAATGAGCAAGTTATAACAGTTTCAGCAGATTAACATCAACATGCACTCTTCCAACAGCATTTCGGGCATCAAGATGAGCTCAAAAGAAAATGATGCAATGGAATGAAATGAAGTACTCGTCGAGGCGAACAATTTGACATATTATACGCATGAAACGGAGCTATGGATGCGGAGATACAGCAGGTCAAACATGGCATGAAAATACTGGAATCTGGGGACTTGGGCAAAATATACCTCCGTGAAAAATGGGATGGGGAAGATCCGGGACGGAGGGATCCGGGCGCGGGGAGGCCGTTTGGATCGGGGGAGTGGTGGATCTCGTCCCACTCCCCGGATCGGATCTGGCCGGAGCTCCGGCGAGCTCGCGGCCGGAGCTGCGGCGGCGGCGGGCGAGGTCGGGCGGCGGGGAGCTGCGGAGGCGCCGGGAGGCGCGGCCGGCGACGCGGTTGGCACGGAGGTCGAGGGCGGCGGCGAACGGAGGAGGCGGCCGGCGGCGGCCGGGAGCGCGGGCGGCGGCGGCGTGCCGCGGCGGAGGCGGCGGGGCTCGGCCGCGGGGGCGCGGGCGACCCTGGGCGGCGGCGGCGCAGCGCGCGGGCCGGCAGGGCGCGGCGTCGCTGGGAGGCAGCGGGGCCGGCGTGGGGAGACGCGGTCGGGCCTGGCGGCGGGCGGCGCCGGCGGGAGGCGGCACGGCGGCGGGGGCGCGGGGCAGTCCGGCGAGGGGCCGGTCGGCGGCGGGCGGCGACGCAGGGCGCCTCGGCGGCGGTGGGGCCGGGGCTCGCGGCGGCGGGCAGCCGGCGGCGGAGACGGGCCCGGCGCGGCCCGGTTCGGCCCGGGGCGGGCCGGATCTGGGCCCCGGGTGACCGGCGCGGTGGGAGGCGAGAGGAGGCGAGGTGGCGGCTCGGGGTTGGTCCGGGGCGGCGGCGCGATGACGTGGCGGCACCCTATTGGCCGGGTTGAGGTGGCTGGCGGCGGCGGACGTGTCCGACGACCGGGCGGACATGTCCGGCGGCGCGGAGAGGAGCGGGGCTAGGGTTGGACTGCGCGAAAAATCCGGGAGGGACACATATATATAGGTAGAGGGAGCTAGGAGAGTCCAAATGAGGAGCGGTTTTCGGCCACGCGATCGTGATCGAACGACCGAGAGCATGAAAGGGAGTTTGCTGGGTTTTGGGCCACTTTGGAAGGGGTGTTGGGCTGCACACAAAAGAGGCCTTTACGGTTACCTGGTTAACCGTTGGAGTATCAAACGACCTCCGAATGACACGAAACTTGACAGGCAGTCTACCGGTGCTATACCAAGGCCGCTTGGCAAACCACGGGCCATTCTGAGAAAGTTTAACACCCGCACAAGAGAAGAGGCAAAAAGGGGCGCCGGGTGACATAGGAGTGCCGGATTGCAAAACGGACAACGGGGAAAAAGCTCGGATGCATGAAATGAACACGTATGCAAAATGAAATGCACATGATGACATGATATGAAATGCAGATGATGACATGGCAAAGTGGAACACGCAAGCAAATGACATGGCAACAATGACGAATAACTGGCAGACACCTGGCGCATCGAATCCGGGGCGTTACAACACTCCTCCACTAACAAGAGATCTCGTCCCGAGATCTTAGGACCGAGACGGAAAGGAAAAAGGGATGAGGTGAAACAAGAACTCAAGAGAAGAAGCAAAGAATCGAGAGCACTCGAGAAGAAGAGAGGAACGACGTGAATGACGGGAATCAAAAGTTCAACGAACAAGGTAGACTCTGAAATCACCCGTTCTAACCGGAGTGGTTAGAATGAGAAAAGAAACGAATACGACTGAAAGGATTTAGGTAGCACTCCGGCTTAAGATGGAAGATATAGAACACGAGCTTGAGAGGATGAAGACATGACACCAAACCTCCGGAAAGAACTGAAAGAGTTGACTGAAAAGAACGGAGAAGAAAATGACAACTTGTGCCACGAATGAAATAGAAAGCAACCTCAGAAGAAGGATTGAACGGAGTTGTTGAGAAAAACAACAACGAAAAGAATAGGCTTGTTGTGGACTTATGGATAACATCTCAAAATCATAAGGTGATAACCGGCCACAAACGGAAATGGTTAGATAGCTGAGAAGAACGAAGAAATGCAAAACTCCACTTCAATAGAATACGGAGAATTAATTGCACTTCGAGACGCAAGAGGAAAAGATACTTGAACTCCACCGACAAGAATCTTGATGAACACTTGAAGAATGAATTAAATCATGAAGAACCACCATGAAGAACTCCGGTGACAAAAGGATGATGAGATAGAAATGAATGATGAAAGAATAAGATGAGCCTTGCGATGATTTAGATGAAGGTTCCGACGAAATGACCGAGGAAATTGGAACTCCGGAAAAGAAAAGATGAAAGCACCTGGAACTAGAATTTATTCATCAAGAACAAACTCCGAAGGAAGGGATAGCTCACTTGGATGAAATAAGAATAAGATTTATTGTATGCTTATCCTTCATCAAATTAAATTGATGACAAGCAACGGACTTTTGCATATTACTTATTCTTCTGAAAAGGATTGAGAAGTGATATATCGCAAACTTGAGAAGGTATTCATGAATCACCGGTAGGATTGAAAAGAACAAATGGATTACAAATGAAAAGGAGTCTTGAACAAACCACCATAAGAATTCAAAATGACTATTGAAAGAGAATGAATCACCGGGAAGAATTAGAAGACAAATATGCTTGAGGGGGATTTAGATGCAAAAGAACAGGAAGATCATGAGCTGATTAAAGAACACTTGAATGAAGCACCGAAAGAATATTGAGCGCGAATCTTGTGGAGAACGGGCAAGATTTAGAGGAAAAACTCTTCTTCGGTCTTCGAATGACGACGGAAAAAAACCACCAAAATTACTGAGGCACTCCGGGGGAACGAAAAGCGAAGAGGTTGAGCCAACAATGAAATGATTTGAAATCGATCTTGGAGAAGGCATGTGACTGATGAAAACCATTCTTACGTCACACTTGAAAAGAATTAAGAATAACTCCGGGGAATTAGAAGAGTCAGGTAAGATCCTGGAAAAAGACCTGTGGGTTAGGGCCCACTAAAGCGATAACACCGTTGGAAAGGATTGTTGAACAGATAGATGATACACCAGAACAATTGAAATATTTGAATGAGGTGACAACCTCGAATTAATTCGAACACAGACAAATCTCCTGAGATGTCTTCCGAACTCCGGAATGATAAACTGGCGAGAGGCGAACGAGCAGGGAAAATACTTGATCCAAGGAAAAGAATGTGATCCACCCGAAAAAACTTGAATTGGGTCCACCGGAAAGAAAAGAGATGAAGAATGACGACGAGACGAGAATTCACCGGTTGAAATAATTGAGGGAAGACTGAAGGGGCTCCGTACGAATGAAATTGATGCTCGAAAGAGGCTCAGACTCCGGGAAGAAAAAGGGTGGGAGGGCGGGAAAACAAAGGCAACTTGGAAGGGGAATCGACGAATATCTTGAAGAGAAACACCGGTTGAAAACATTGAGGAAAGGAAGCAAAGACTTCACACGAGTATGATGGATACTCGATTACGGACTCCGGTTCTGAGAGGAAGAAGGGTGGGCGGGTGGGAAAGGAAAACAACTGAGGATTGAACTCAAAGATGAAGATGCTTGAGTCAACTTGACGAGAAATGCACCGGATAAAAAGAGCTGAGGAACAACTACCGGAAAACCAACTGCGTGAACTTAAAGAAAAATTTGAACGGGAAGAGGAGTAAATCAAAACACCTACGTCAAGATTCCTTACCAGAGCGACGAAGGGGCAGAGAAGTAAAAAGAATTCCTACTCTCCGATATAACTAGACTCCGAAAATAGTTTTATTCTAGACTCAACAACGGCCAAACTACACGATCAATCAAGGGGCTCCTAGGGTCGGTCGAGGCTCTGATACCAACTTCTCACGCCCAATATGCGACCCTATCCAAAAGGAACTCGAAGGTCCCACCAAGGATAGACCCGCATATTGGAACGCTTTTGCAAGGTGGATATCATTACATCAACATTACATAATAGTGGGGATACATCCAAGACATACAATGTCGCATGAATACAACAATACAACATACAAGAACAACATCCGACTACGGATGAATCATAAACAGAAACTCAAACAATATCCACCCTGCTAGCCCAGGCTGCCGGCCTGGAACCTATCCCCTGATCGAAGAAGAAGCAGAAGAAGAACTCCAAACAAGCAAACATCGCTCTCGCGTCAAGATCATCGTATAACCTGTACCTGCAACTGTTGTTGTAGTAATCTGTGAGCCACGAGGACTCAGCAATCCCATTACCATGGGTATCAAGACTAGCAAAGCTTAATGGGAAAGGAAGGGGTAAAGTGGTGAGGTTGCAGCAGCGACTAAGCATATATGGTTGCTAACATACGCAAATGAGAGCGAGAAGAAAAACAAAGGAACGGTCGTGAAGCTAGCAATGATCAAGAGGTGATCCTGAACACCTACTTACGTCAAGCATAACACAGAAACCGTGTTCACTTCCCGGACTCCGCCGAGAAGAGACCATCACGGCTACACACGCGGTTGATGCCTTTCAATTCGGATCTGGTGTCAAGTTATCTACAACCGGACATTAACAAATTCCCATCTGCCACATAACCGCGGGCACGGCTCTCGAAAGTTTATACCCTGCAGGGGTGTCCCAACTTAGCCCATGACAAGCTCTCGCGATCAACGAAGGAATAGACCTTCTCCCAGGAAGACCCGGTCAGTCTCGGAATCCTGGTTTACAAGACATTTCGACAATGGTAAAACAAGACCAGCAAAGCCGCCCGATGCGCCGACAATCCCGATAGGAGCTGCACATATCTCGTTCTCAGGGCAACACCGGATGAGACTAGCTACGAGTAAAACCAGACTTCGAGTTTCCCCGAGGTGGCCCCGCAGGCAGCTCAGTTCGGACCAACACTTAGACAAGCACTGGCCCGGGGGGCTAAAATAAAGATGACCCTTGGGTTGGCCGACCCAAGGGAAGGGTATAGGTGGTGGTGAGGCAAATGGTAAAACCAAGGTTGGGCCTTGCTGGGCAAGTTTTATTCAAAGCGAACTGTCAGGGGGGTCCCATAAATCACCCGACCGCGTTAGGAACGCAAAATCCGGGAACATAACACCGATATGACGGAAACTAGGGCGGCAAGAGTGGAACAAAACACCAGGCATAAGGCCGAGCCTTCCACCCTTTACCAAATATATAGATGCATTAATAATATAAGAGATATTGTGATATCCCAACATAAACCCTGTCCACCATGGAGAAATCTTCAACTTCACCTGCAACTAGCAACGCTATAAGAAGGGCTGAGCAAAGCGGTAACATAGCCAAACAACGGTTTGCATAGGAAAGGTGTCAAAGGTTAGAGGTTCATGGCAATTTGGGAGGCTTGAAGAGCAAATGATAGGTAACGCAGCATAGCGATAGAACGAAGCAAACTAGCATAGCAATGATAGTAGTGAGATCCAGGGTAGCGGTCATCTTGCCTGAAATCCCGCAAGGAAGAAGAACGAGTCCATGAAGAAGATGAAGCCACGAAGACAAACCACACATAGACGAACGCATCCTCACGATCGCAATGAAACGGGAACTATCGAGAAGAAGCACACAACATGGTAAACACACCACACATGAACAAGGCATGATGCACAACAAGCATGATGCATGACCAAACTACATGAAGCTACTCATGGCAAGAGATGATGCAAACAAGAATAACACATCAAGGCAAGTTTAAATGAGGCCGGGAACAACATATAACAATTCCGGTAAGTCCTCATATGCAAATTTCAAAATTGGTCCAGAACTGAACAAACATTAAGTTGAAGTTGTTAAACAGCAAGTTAAAGAGCACCAAGAGGATCTACACGAAATTCTAGTCAAGTTACATATAAAGTTCATTTAGTTCAGAGCTACGGCCTAGAAGATATGAGCAAAACAAGTTAAACATGGCATTGATGCAAAATGCATACAAACATCAAGCAAACACACCAAAGCAAGGATGCAACATGATAATATGAAACTACATGCAAAATCACGCAAGTTTCATATAGAGCACACTCAAAAAGGAGCAACGGTTCAACACCCACACACTATACAAGTCATAGCAACAATCTGTCCATAACAGCAACTAGGCATATTACAAGCATCAAAACAACATGCTACAGGACCCCAACATAATAACAAAAGGCATGGGCATGAAGTACAGGTAAAGCATAACAAAACATGAACACTGAGCTATCTCCAGAAATCACTAGAACATGCTCCAAAACACATGGTAAGATTGCAAATAATAACAGTTTCAGACTTTAGCAGAAATAACATCAGGTTGCAATGTTTAGAGCTATCAAACAACATGTTACAGGAACATATTATGGCAAACAAAGGCATGGCATGAATCTACTAATTGTATACATCAAAAGTCCCTTACCGACCATGAGCCAAAAGGGCACGAAAAATATGATGGCACCCATGTAAACATGGCAAGTTATATTACAGATTCATACATGGCAGGAACAACAATAAGTACGCATGTTGGTGAGCTTGAACCACTCACCACAGAGAAATACATGGCATGGAAAGGCAACCAACAGTAAGAAGGCATGTTTATGAAGCTAAGAATGGCAAGAGCAAGGTCATAGGGTTCATGGATCACTAGGAAAACACATGGAAACAACTGAACTTAATGTTAACAGGCTGATATCAACATTATCAAGCAACTTTGGATCAAGATATGAACAATCTACAGCAAGCTATAAATGCAACCAGGGGCATGGATGGATAGGGCATAACATGTAGATCAAAACATGTTTATAGAGCATCTCCAGATTATGCACGAAATGACTAGTAGAAGCATGTTTACATAGCAACAAAATATAACAGAATCTGTCTAGCAAAACAGCAACAGCAAGTACACTACTTAACAAGCTCGATTCCCTCACCACAAGTCATTGCATGGCAAGATAAGCATAGCATCATCAAGAAGACATGTTTGTGAAACAAACCAAGTCAAAAACAAGTCCATAGCATGCAAGGATCAACTATAGAAAGCTTGGCCATATTGAATAACATGTAAACAATCTGCCAGGAAACATTTTGAAGCAAAAGTAGAGCATCAAAATGACATGCTAGACTACTCCATAATTGCAAACAAGGGCATGAATGGATAGACAACAACCATATGTTCAAAACACCCTTACTGAAGTATCTCAAAATATGCATGGATCTCTCTGTAGCATCAAGTTTACATGGCATCAAAATAACAGCAGAACAGGGACTAAATCAGCAATATCACGAAGCCTAGTTTGCATGCTTGTGCTAGTCACCACATTGATCACAAAAATACATGGCATACACCCCTGGAAAGATGGCATGGCATAGATCAAAACATGTGAAGACATCAACCTCATAGGATGCGCACATCAATCATGGCAAAAATGATAAATGAGCAAGTTATAACAGTTTCAGCAGATTAACATCAACATGCACTCTTCCAACAGCATTTCGGGCATCAAGATGAGCTCAAAAGAAAATAATGCAATGGAATGAAATGAAGTAGTCGTCGAGGCGAACAATTTGCATTTATTATACGCATGAAACGGAGCTACGGATGCAGAGATACAGCGGGTCAAACATGGCATGAAAATACTGGAATCTGGGGACTTGGGCAAAATATACCTCCGCGAAAAATGGGACAGGGAAGATCCGGGACGGAGGGATCCGGGCGCGGGGAGGCCGTTTGGATCGGGGGAGTGGTGGATCTCGTCCCACTCCCCGGATCGGATCTGGCCGGAGCTCCGGCGAGCTCGCGGCCGGAGCTGCGGCGGCGGCGGGCGAGGTCGGGCGGCGGGGAGCTGCGGAGGCGCCGGGAGGCGCGGCCGGCGATGCGGTTGGCACGGAGGCCGAGGGCGGCGGCGAATGGAGGAGGCGGCTGGCGGCGACCGGGAGCGCGGGCGGCGGCGGCGTGCCGCGGCGGAGGCGGCGGGGCTCGGCCGCGGGGGCGCGGGCAACCCTGGGCGGCGGCGGCACGGCGCGCGGGCCGGCAGGGTGCGGCGTCGCTGGGAGGCGGCGGGGCCGGCGCGGGGAGACGCGGCTGGGCCTGGCGGCGGGCGGCGCCGGCGGGAGGCGGCATGGCGGCGGGGGCGCGGGGCAGTCCGGCGAGGGGCCGGTCGGCGGCGGGCGGCGGCGCAGGGCGCCTCGGCGGCGGCGGGGCCGGGGCTCGCGGCGGCGGGCGGCCGGCGGCGGAGACGGGCCCGGCGCGGCCCGGTTCGGCCCGGGGCGGGCCGGATCTGGGCCCCGGGTGACCGGCGCGGTGGGAGGCGAGAGGAGGCGAGGTGGCGGCTCGGGGTTGGTCCAGGGCGGCGGCGTGATGATGTGGCGGCGCCCTATTGGCCGGGGTGAGGTGGCTGGCGGCGGCGAACGTGTCCGACGACCGGGCGGACATGTCCGGCGGCGCGGAGAGGAGCGGGGCTAGGGTTGGATTGCGCGAAAAATCCGGGAGGGACACATATATATAGGTAGAGGGAGCTAGGAGAGTCCAAATGAGGAGCGGTTTTCGGCCACGCGATCGTGATCGAACGACCGAGAGCATGGAAGGGAGTTTGCTGGGTTTTGGGCCACTTTGGAAGGGGTGTTGGGCTGCACACAAAAGAGGCCTTTACGGTTACCCGGTTAACCGTTGGAGTATCAAACGACCTCCGAATGACACGAAACTTGACAGGCGATCTACCGGTGCTATACCAAGGCCGCTTGGCAAACCTCAGGCCATTCCGAGAAAGTTTAACACCCGCACAAGAGAAGAGGCAAAAAGGGGCGCCGGGTGACATAGGAGTGCCGGATTGCAAAACGGACAACGGGGAAAAAGCTCGGATGCATGAAATGAACACGTATGCGAAATGAAATGCACATGATGACATGATATGAAATGCAGATGATGACATGGCAAAGTGCTACACGCAAGCAAATAACATGGCAACAACGACGAATAACTGGCAGACACCTGGCACATCGAATCCGGGGCGTTACACTTGACCTTTCGGTCTCCGTGTTCCGAGGCCATATCTTTATATGCTAGGCTCGTCAAGTATAACCTGAGTATTCCGCGTGTGCAACTGTTTTGCACCCGTTGTATTTGAACGTAGAGCCTATCACACCTGATCATCACGTGGTGTCTCAGCACGAAGAACTTTCGCAACGGTGCATACTCAGGGAGAACACTTCTTGATAATTAGTGAGAGATCATCTTAAAATGCAACCGTCAATCAAAGCAAGATAAGATGCATAAAGGATAAACATCACATGCAATCAATATAAGTGATATGATATGGCCATCATCATCTTGTGCTTGTGATCTCCATCTTCAAAGCACCGTCATGATCACCATCGTCACCGGCACGACACCTTGATCTCCATCGTAGCATCATTGTCGTTACGCCATCTATTGCTTCTACGACTATCGCTACCGCTTAGTGATAAAGTAAAGCAATTACAGGGCGTTTGCATTTCATACAATAAAGCGACAACCATATGGCTCCTGCCAGTTGCCGATAACTTCGGTTACAAAACATGATCATCTCATACAAAAATATAGCATCACGTCTTGACCATATCACATCACAACATGCCCTGCAAAAACAAGTTAGACGTCCTCTACTTTGTTGTTGCAAATTTTACGTGGCTCCTACGGGCTAAGCAAGAACCGTTCTTACCTACGTATCAAAAACCACAACGATAGTTCGTCAAGTTGGTGATGTTTTAACCTTCGCAAGGACCGGGTGTAGCCACACTCGATTCAGCTAAAGTGAGAGAGACAGACACCTGCCAGCCACCTTTAAGCACGAGTGCTCGTAACGGTGAAACCAGTCTCGCATAAGCGTACGCGTAATGTCGGTCCGGGCCACTTCATCTCACAATACCGCCGAACCAAAGTATGACATGCTGGTAAGCAGTATGACTTGTATCGCCCACAACTCACTTGTGTTCTACTCGTGCATATAACATCAACGCACAAAACTTAGGCTCGGATGCCACTGATGGGGAACGTAGTAATTTCAAAAAATTTCCTACGCACACGCAAGATCATGGTGATGATATAGCAACGAGAGGGGAGAGTATTCGTCCATGTACCCTCGTAGACTATAAGCGGAAGCGTTAGCACAACGCGGTTGATGTAGTCATACGTCTTCACGATCCGACCGATCCAAGCACCGAATGTACGGGGCCTCCGAGTTCAGCACACGTTCAGCTCGATGACGATCTCCGGCCTCCGATCCAGCCGAGCTCCGGAGATGAGTTCTGTCAGCACGATGGCGTGGTGACGATGATGATGTTCTACCGGCGCAGGGCTTCGCCTAAACTCTGCGACGATATGACCGAGGTGGAATATGGTGGAGGGGGCACCGCACACGGCTAAGGAACGATCCGTAGATCAACTTGTGTGTCTATGGGGTGCCCCCCGCCCCCGTATATAAAGGAGCCAGGGGGGAGGAGGCCGCCGGCCAAGGAGGGCGCGCCAAGGGGGGAGTCCTACTCCCACCGGGAGTAGGACTCCCTCTTTCCAAGTAGGAGTAGGAGAAGGGGGGAAAGAGGAGGAAGAGGAGAAGGAAAGCGGGGGCGCCGCCCCCTTCCCTTGTCCTATTCGGACTAGGAAGAGGAGGGGCGTGCGGCCCCCTCCTGCCTCCTTCCCTCTTCTCCCTCGAGGCCCATGTAGGCCCAATAACCCCCCGGGGGGTTCCGGTAACCTCCCGGTACTCCGGTAAAATGTCGATTTCACCCGGAACCATTCCGATGTCCAAACATAGGCTTCCAATATATCAATCTTTATGTCTCGACCATTTCGAGACTCCTCGTCATGTCCGTGATCACATCCGAGACTCCGAACAAACTTCGGTACATCAAAACTTATAAACTCATAATGAAACTGTCATCGAAACGTTAAGCGTGCGGACCCTACGGGTTCGAGAACTATGTAGACATGACCTAGAACCATTCTCGATCAATAACCAATAGCGGGACCTGGATGCCCATATTGGTTCCTACATATTCTACGAAGATCTTTATCGGTCAAACCGCATAACAACATACATTGTTCCCTTTGTCATCGGTATGTTACTTGCCCGAGATTTGATCGTCGGTATCCAATACCTAGTTCAATCTCGTTACCGGCAAGTCTCTTTACTCGTTACGTAATACATCATTCAGTAACTAACTATTAGCTACATTGCTTGCAAGGCTTATAGTGATGTGCATTACCGAGAGGGCCCAGAGATACCTCTCCGACAATCGGAGTGACAAAACCTAATCTCGAAATACGCCAACTCAACATGTACCTTCGGAGACACCTGTAGTACTCCTTTATAATCACCCAGTTACGTTGTGACGTTTGGTAGTACCCAAAGTGTTCCTCTGGTAAACGGGAGTTGCATAATTCTCATAGTTACAGGAACATGTATAAGTCATGAAGAAAGCAATAGCAGAATACTAAACGATCAAGTGTTAGGCTAACGGGATGGGTCATGTCAATCACATCATTCTTCTAATGATGTGATCCCACTAATCAAATGACAACACATGTCTATGGTTAGGAAACATAACCATCTTTGATTAATGAGCTAGTCAAGTAGATGCATACTAGTGACTATAGTTTTGTCTATGTATTCACACATGTATCATGTTTCCGGTTAATACAATTCTAGCATGAATAATAAACATTTATCATGATATGAGGAAATAAATAATAACTTTATTATTGCCCCTAGGGCATATTTCCTTCAGTATCGGTGTTACCTGAGGAAATCACACTTTGATGGCAAGTCTATAAACGAATTTCCGGTGAAGTCTCCTGTGCTAAATTTAGAAGACATTGAATGGAAAAACCTTGTTATGCACTGGTCTCGTTCCCAGGATGAGGTACTGTCTATAGAATCACATGACAATTTGAACTTCTACTTTTCCGCATGTGCCTTACAGATCTTTTTTGCAGGAAATCTGCTCGAAGAAGAATTCCGGTTTGAAAAGAACGACAGGATATCGCAAATATGCTGCCCGCTGCTTTGCTCTTGTTAGTACATGTTGTCCTGTATCATTGTACTTGCATACATACCTGGTTCATTATGTGACAGCAGTATGCATGATAGCTTGCTTATCAATTGTTCGCTCCAAATTATCTGATCTGTATGAATGGTTACATTAGTATAGAATATATCCAATGCCAATGAATTTTTTTAGCTCTGCATTGTTCTTGTAAGTACATGCTGTCCTTTATCAATGTACTTATATTGACATGTAGTTGTTCATGTACCATCACTCTGCAGCTTATTTTCCTTTGCCCTCCATTTTCTACACATCAGATCTATATTTAGTCTTACCATAGGGTTGGTACTGAAGAAGTTTAGCTATGCATTGCTCTTGGCTGTGCCTTTTGCCTGTATCGCTGCACATACATTTATAGCTACTTGGTTATGTAGCATCACTCTTCATCTTATCTTAAATATTATCCATTTTTTGTATATTATCACATCTATATTTACTCTTAACAAAATGTAGAATAAAGGCAATGCTTATGAAGAACATTTTGTGCTAAGCTTCTTGAATTGCCCCCCCCCCATCAGCATGGACAAGGGCTTTATAGAGCCAGTCTTCACCACCAATGTAAGTTTGTCCTTCTCAAGCCTTCAAACTTTGTTGTGTATATTTGGTTAGGCATGACTGCAACAGCTGTTTATTTTTCGTTTTTGCATCAAATTGCATGTTTAAAGTTTATTATGTAGTTCATAAACAAAAGTTTGTCCTTCTCAATTTAAGTTTTCAGTTGTACAACCAAGTTCCTTCTTCATACCATGTAAATTAAACTATACAGAGCAAGTGATCTTATTTTGCACTGCATGTATGCTTCTGTTCATCATCTGTAATCCAGTGGTGTGGTGAACCTACCCACTACAGCACAATGTCATATTCTGCAATGTCTTAACTATGAACAATGTCATATCATTCTACTATTATTTAAACCGACTCTTTATTTGCCAATCTGAAATGGGATAAATTGACAGCACACTAACCATTGATACTTATGAGTTCTTGATCTGTAATCCAGTGGTGTTGTGAAGCTGCCAACTCCTTCACAATGTCAATTCTTGCCATGTCTTGACCTGAACAATACCATATTGTGTTAATGCAATTTTAAACTGTGTCACTTTATTCGTCAGTAAGAAATGTGATGAATTGTCAGCACTGATACTTTTATGTGCAAAACCTGTCATCTATCTGCTTGTTTATCTTTCAGAGTGAGGAAGATATAAGTGTTGAACAAGCGCAGTCTTATCATCTTGCTCAGCTGCTTGCGCTGCAGCTCCCCAGCAGGGCTAACCTTTCTTGAACTCTATTGAAGTGCTGTCAGTTTTGTATATTATTTCGTCGGCGTGTTTATTTGCACTGGTGGCGATCTTTGATGCCCAGTGTATGTAATCTGCTGTCTGCTTGTGCTTTATTATCATAGTGGCGAACTTTGATGCCCAGTGGATGTAATATGCCGTAATTTCTTTATTGTATAGTCTAGGTTTTTTCTTATTCACGATGCTGCAGTTATTTTACTGTATATATATCCTGTCTTCGCAGTAAACCGGCCAAACCGTAAAATACGGTACATAATCGGGCCGTCATGCAATCACGATGTATGATCCAAATCATGGGCCCCGTCAAACTGGCCCACTAGTAGATTCGGGCCTTTAATAGGCCGAGTAACCCCCGGCCCTCTTTTCGCAAGAAAACTCAATGAGCTTTTAGGAGGCTGAGAAGTAGGCTGGGCCTGAAACATGCCGAATAGCTCACGGGCCAGCGGCAGCCCGAAATGGACCTCGGCCCATGATTGTGCGAATCAATTCACGGGCTTTTAACAGGTCAAAGTTGTCTCGGTCCTTGTTTGGCCCAATCAGATATCGGCTGCGAGCAGGCCGGATGCAAACCGGGCCGTAGTTAGGCCCAACTATATGACGGGCTTTTAACAGGCCAAAATTAATATAGGGCCGAAATGTTAAATGTGCCCTTAACAGGCCGAAACTAATATCAGGCCGAATTACTAAATGGGCCTTTAGCAAGTGGGCCCAAAAGCATAGCGTCCAGTCAACGGGCCGAATCTGATATGGGCCATAATTGAGCCCAAAGCCTCTTAAAGGGCCGGACCTGATCCGGGTCGTGATTTGGCCCAGAAAGTGGGAGGCTTTTAACGGGCCGGATCTTATATGGGCCATTACTAGGCCCGAAACGTGGCAGGCCAATAATGGACCGGATCAATTATGGGTCAGCATTTGGCCCAAAACATGGCAGCCAGTTAATGGGCCGGCCTACTAGGGCCCTCAAAATCTTGTGGGCCTACAGCTGGGCCGGCCCATTAATGTCGGCGAAATCTCATGGGCCTTTAGCTGGGCCGGCCCATTATGATTCGCAAGAATTTTGTGGGCCTTTACCTAGGCTGGCCCATTATGGCACACAAAAATCTTCTGGGCCTTTACCTGGGCCGGCCTATTATGGCCCGCGAAATCTTGTGGGCCTTTAGCTGGGCCAGCCCATTATAGGCCGCAAAATCTCGTCGGCCTTTAACTGGGCCGGCCCATTATGGGCCGCCAAATCTTGTGGGCCTTTAGTTGGGCCGGCCCATTTAAACTTGATTGGCCGTGCCACATGTCGACATATCATAGGCGCCTTCTGTCCAATGAGTGGATGACATTTGTCCCAACGATGAGCCGACACGTGTTTCCTCCAGCCAATGATGATTTTACACGTGGAAAATCCCCATTGGTCGGGGTTGTTAACGGGTTACCGGATCCAAAACCCGACCCGATAGCTTAACGGCGTTCCGTTACGGTGGATGCCACGTGTCGGTTACCCTTGACGAAAGCACTTCTGTGACGCGCGATTTATCGTCATGGAAGTGGACACTTCCGTGATGATAATTTTGGTAATGTCATCGAACACTTCTACGACAGCACAGGTATGACTATCTTGATTCTGTCATAAATTTGTCATGGATGTACATGCATGACAAAAAACGCGACCTACTGTGACAAACACGTATCATCACAGAAGTGTATTTTTTTTTGTAGTATAAGCGGGAATACTGCTTGTGCATCCAAATTCCTTAAACCCCAAAGTTGTTCCATATGAGTCCACTATACCTTCCTATATGCGGTATTTACCTGCCATTCCAAGTAAATTTGTATGTGCCAAACTCCAAACCTTCAAATGAAATTCTGTTTTGTATGCTCGAGCAGCTCATGTTTCAACTAGGGCTGCCTATATCTTCCATGCTAGGTGGGTTATTCTCAACAGGAGTGGACTCCGCTCCTCATTCACGAGAAAGGGCCGGTAACCGGGATGCCCAGTCCCATGATCCAAAAAGATCAAAGCAAATCAAAATAATTAAACAAAACTCCCCCAGGGCTGTTGTTAGTTGGAGGCACTCGTTGTTTCGAGCAAGCCATGGATTGATGCTTGTTGGTGGTTGGGGGAGTATAAACCTTTACCATTCTGTTTGGGAACTGCCTATAATGCATGTAGTATGGAAGATACAGCCATCTCATAGTTGTTGTGTTGACAGCAAAAGTATGCCCCTCAAAATGTTATTCAATCTCTATTTTAAAATCGAGCTCTGGCACCTCTACAAATCCCTGCTTCCCTCTGCGAAGGGCCTACCTATTTACTTTTATGTTGAGTCATCACCCTTCTTATTAAAAAGCACCCGCTGGAGAGCACACTGTCATTTGCATTCATTATTATTAGTTTATATTGGGTATGACTTGACTGGATCTCTTTTACCATGAATTACAATGTTTAGTCAGTCCTTGATCTTTAAAGGTGCTCTGCATTTATGTTTTGCGGTCTCAGAAAGGGCTACTGATATACCATTTTGTTATATCATGTTATGATTGTTTTGAGAAAGTGTTGTCATCCGAGTTTTATTATTATGGCTCGCTAGCTGATTATGCTATTGATATGAGTAACTGTGAGACCTAAGTGTTATTGTGAGTATGGTTAGTTCATAATATTTGCTGAAACCTGAATGATGGCTTTGCATGTTTACAACAACAAGAGCAAACAGAGTTTGTAAAAGTTTTTCTTTATCACTTTCAGTTTATCAACTGAAATGCTTGAGGACAAGCAAAGGTTTAAGCTTGGGGGAGTTGATACGTCTCCAACGTATCTACTTTTCCAAACACTTTTGCCCTTGTTTTGGACTCTAACTTGCATGATTTGCATGAAACTAACCCGGACTGACGCTGTTTTCAGCAGAACTGCCATGATGTTGTTTTATGTGTAGAAAAGAAAAGTTCTCGGAATGTCCTGAAAATCCACGGAGGGATTTTCTGGAAAATATAAAAAATATTGGCGAAAGAATCAAGACCAGGGGGCCCACACCCTGTCCACGAGACAGGGGGCACGCCCCCTCCCCCTGGGCGCGCCCCCTATCTCGTGGGCCCCCTGGACCTCCACCAACCTCAACTCCAAATCCATATATTCACGTTCGGGGAGAAAAAAATCAGGGAGAAAGTTTCATCGCGTTTTATGACATGGAGCCGCCGCCAAGCCCTAATCTCTCTCGGGAGGGCTGATCTGGAGTCTGTTCGGGGCTCCGGAGAGGGGGATTCGTCGCCGTCGTCATCATCAACCATCCTCCATCACCAATTTCATGATGCTCACCGCCGTACGTGAGTAATTCCATCGTAGGCTTGCTGGACGGTGATGGGTTGGATGAGATTTACCATGTAATCAAGTTAGTTTTGTTAGGGTTTGATCCCTAGTATCCACTATGTTCTGAGATTGATGTTGCTATGACTTTGCTATGCTTAATGCTTGTCACTAGGGCCCGAGTGCCATGATTTCAGATCTGAACCTATTACGTTTTCATGAATATATGTGTGTTCTTGATCCTATCTTGCAAGTCTATAGTCACCTATTATGTGTTATGATCCGACAACCCCGAAGTGACAATAATCGGGATACTTCTCGGTGATGACCGTAGTTTGAGAAGTTCATGTATTCACTATGTGCTAACGCTTTGTTCCGGTTCTCTATTAAAAGAAGGCCTTAATATCCCTTAGTTTCCGCTAGGACCCCGCTGCCACGGGAGGGTAGGACAAAAGATGTCATGCAAGTTCTTTTCCATAAGCACGTATGACTATTTACGGAATACGTGCCTACATTACATTGATGAACTGGAGCTAGTTCTGTGTCACCCTATGTTATAGCTATTACATGAGGAATCGCATCCGGCATAATTATCCATCACTGATCCATTGCCTACGAGCTTTTCACATATTGTTCTTCTCTTATTTACTTTTCCGTTGCTACTGTTACAACTACTACAAAAACCCAAAAACTATTATCTTTACTTTCGCTACTAGTACTTTTATTATCATACTACTTTGCTACTAAATACTTTCCTGCAGATACTAAGTTATCCAGGTGTGGTTGAATTGAAAACTCAACTGCTAATACTCAAGAATATTCTTTGGCTCCCCTTGTGTTGAATCAATAAATTTGGGTTGAATACTATACCCTCGAAAGTTGTTGCGATCCCCTACACTTGTGGGTTATCAACCCGCAAATTCCTCAGTGAAGAATCCATAAAAATCGCCTATTCACCCCCCCTCTAGTTGATATAACGCACTTTCAACAACCCCTTTATCGCGTTGGTTGCGAGGTTCTTGTTTGTTTGTGTAGGTACGAGGGACTTTTGAGGAGCCTCCTACTGGATTGATACCTTTGTTCTCAAAAACCGAGGGAAATATTTACGCTACTTTGCTGCATCACCCTTTCCTCTTCAAGGGAAAACCAACGCAATGCTCAAGAGGTAGCAGAGCCAGTTGGAGATGGAGGACGAAGAGACCGAGTATCCTCCATTAAGCAGCCGCAGACGCCTTATCAATGGCGTCACTCTTCTTGCCTATGCTCCTGAGAGCCTTCTTCACCTTCTTTATTTTGCCTGTAGAAACCTCATCCACTGGGAGGCAAGCAATCACATTGCGAGACACAGGACAAGTTGCTTCCAAGGAGGCGAGCAAATGGTCAAAGCTTTTTCACGAAGACCACCTCGTGAATACGTGTCAACATAGCGTTACGGTCAAAGAGGGGCGACCGAATGAGCTTCGGAACCTCAGAATTAGCTGCCAAAGCACCTATCTCATCAACCTCGGCACCCACAGACGCCACCTGGGCAACAACCCCAGGTGAGAGAGCAATAGCAATTTAAACCTCCACGGTCCACAAAGGCGAGCAATTGACTGTGCTCCAACGACAACGGTGAGGTCGCAGTCGGCATCGCTAAGTCCCCTCCAAGCGACCCCATCTCCTTAGGAAGCACCATCGAAATAGGCGAAGTGGGCTCCCCACAAAGCTTCTGCAGCTCAGGCATAATCTGCAGCACCGGAGCCACGACCTTGACAACGGCTTCACTCCCAAAAGCAATCGGCACGACAGGCAATGACAACCGATAAGATGTAGCACGAGGGGAGAGATCTCCATACATATCAACCAAGCAGGATCTCAGGCGACAGGGACAAATCAGGGGCAAGCCCAATCTGAAGCTCAGGCAATGAAGACACATCCGGCACCACCTCAAGTTTGGCGAGGGCGGCCTCCGCTCTCACCAAAACACTCTTGACTCGCGCAAGGCAGTCACAAAGCTAAGTGTGAAGCAGCTCGGTCTCCTTCGCCAACCCGACTTGCTGAGCCAAGACCAATGTTGAGGATATCGCTTATCGTTATCGTCTCGGTCAGCTAGGGATTAGAGATTAATCGAAAATTGGCCGATTAATCGATTTTATCGGTCGACTAATAATCGGATATTTTTTGCAAATCCTAGATTCCCAACACTAAAATACACTATATTCAACACCAAAACAATATTGGACAAAAGTGTTACCTTGATTCATAGCCTTTGAATCCTCGTATAATGACAAACAAAATAAGACAACAGTACATATTGCGTAACAATGTCCACAAAATACAAATAAACATAGTTTTTGCAAACATAATGCTTTGAATAGGTCCAATTTATCGGTAGATTCCCGATAAATCGCTTGTCAGGGCGATAAATCAGCTCAAAGGATAAATGGTGAAGATAAGGCATAATCTTATCGGTCACCCCCCGAGTAGCGATAAATCGGAAGATTAATCGCCGAATCGGAAGATTTTTTGAACAGTGGCCAAGACAAACTGGAACTGCACCTCTCTCATGGAGACATCACCGATGGATGGAGGCAGTGGAGCATGACATTGGGGCGGTGAAGCTTGGTGGACAGGCTTCTTAGCACCGCAGAAGCGGGCGATGTGGTCAGATCAAAGGCAGTTCATGCATCAGATTGGATTCCTGCAGGAGTGTGCATAGTGACCTCGACAGATGCATCAGAAACACCTATCTCTCAGCCAAGCCGGCGGAGGACACCACATATTGATAGCAAGGAGATGGAAATGAAAAGTCGAGCAACGCCCCCTTGAGACAAGCTGCCATCCCCCCAATGCATTCCCACTTGGAGCTTGACACACAGGGGCTTCCGGCGACGCCTCGCGGTCGAAACATCCTCTCCAATCTCCCCAACCTGGATGTACCGGAGGCGCCTGCACGACGTGCTCGTCGCCTGCAACAGCAGCGTGGGAAGCTAAAGCAGCGGGAACGCCGTTGTCCTCGTCTGAAGCAGGGCCATCAGAGGCAGCTCCCCGAAGGCTGTTGTCTCCGGTAGCAATGACGACCGACATGGTAGGCGTTTGCCAGGACCAGATCGGAGCTGGCCGGCATCTCGACCGTGGAGGGAAGCTTGCGTGAGGCAAAGCGTCCCTGCACTGTTGGGTTGGCCTTGCGGGAGGCGAGGTAGGGTGAAGTGATGTCTTTCATAGAAGGCGACGACAAATGGGCTGGGGCAGCACCGACAGAAGGAACCAGAGAGGCTAGCGTCATCGGAGCGGGATCACCGACAGGAGTAGCCAAAGAGGCCAAGGCGGCCTCCACCGTCCAAGCGGGGTTGCTGGCAGGAGGGGACGAAGAGGTCGGGGCGGCCACCAACATCATAGCGGGGAGGACACCGGCCAAAGGGGTCGTGGCGACCGCCGATATTGGAGCGTGGGGAGCCATGATGGCTTGACGGACAGGGAGGGGAGCTGGCGGAGAAAAGATATCACGCGGCGGGGATTCCAGATCTGGTCTCGCTGGACGCGGAGCAGGCTAGAGCCAGGAGATCAGGCTAGCGGCGGCCGCGCGGCCACGTAGGCGAGCGCTTTCGCCATAGCCATAGTTGTCTTTTCTTGTCACCGCTCCCCTCCAGGTGCCATTTCTGATCTCTCGGGAGGATGATACCGTTCTTGGTTCTGATGGGTACTTCCATGGCTATTAGAGATGCCATCCTCACTCCATCAATGTGAGGTGCTTCATGTCAACACTCCTTTGTCCTTGTTTCTTCTACCAACAGAGATTCTGAAATTTCTATTCACCTCGTGAATGCATTATTGCTGACCCTCCTCTTTATTTTGTGTGTGTTCAATTATTATGCAATGGACTTGGATTTTATTAACCATTCTCGAATCTGTTTACCTTGTCGATCTCATAGCAGACGATCTGTATAGCTAACTTAACTGCGATCTTCGACATTATTGCACATAGTTGGTTTCTTCGACCATGTGCCCTGTAGAGCGCAGAATTAATTATCGCACTCAAGTGTCCATCATCACCCTTCCGTGTAACTTTGACCTCATCACCCGTGGGTAAACTTATGACCGAAGTCATTCCACACACTTTGTTTTCACAAAGCTTTTAGCCAATAAACGCCCACGATTTGTCCCTCTTCTAGCCGACGTGTGGCCAAACTAGCCGGGCGGGAAGCTTGCGCGGTAAACTGCGCGGTAGCGCGGGACAGGCTCATCGATGATACATTTGGCGCCTCTTTGAGCCCACATGTGGTCAAACAAAATGCGTGCGGTGCGGTGTTGTCAAGCATGCACTGGAATCCTCTGCTATGAACACGGTGTCGGCCCCCATTTATTATAGCGACCATTTAACCCTTGTGTCTCTTCAACCTTTCGATCGCGCCCCACCATTGCAAGAAGCACACCCACCACGACAAATTCTTAGAGGGTATCCTGCGCGACTCCAATGGCGCTCTGAGCGGCTGCCCACAATGAGTAGCAGTTCACCATGCTTGCCGTGGTGGACACCCACAGAAGGTTCACGGAGCTCTCGGTGGTGTACACCAACAACCCGGTCTGGGTGGAGCACTCCATCCACATCATGGAGCTATTGCTTGCTAAGGAGAAGTACAAGGTAGTCGGGGTCGACTCGAGTACACCCGCGCTTGTGCCGGGTCTCGTCCCAAGGTCATCGTCGCCCAGATGTGCGTGCGCAATCACGTCCTCATCTACCACTACTGCCTGGCAACAAGGCCTTGCGAGCGTTTCGCCAGGTTTGTCAACAGCCCCCATTACATGTTCGCTATGGTGGACATCACCAACGATGTAAAGTGCTCAAGAATTCGGGCATCGCCTGCCAGAATCTTGTCGACATCCAGGGCCAATACAAGATCTGGGGCAGCAACGAGCATGAGAAGGACTCACTGGTTCACCTCACCGAGGCCATCATCAATCCCTACTATAGAGACATGAAGGATTCCTGCAACAAGGACAAGCGTGCCTGGCACTCGACCTGGATGGAGAAACTCGACAAAGCTCACGTCGTGTACATGATTAAGAAGGCGTACACGAACTACAAGATGTACATGTGGATCGTTGACATGAGAAAGTGCCTCCTTCCCTAGGGATTCAGCCGAAAGCAGACCAATGGCAAGCGTCGTCGCAACAAGAAGTAGATGATTAGATGCTCGTTTCTCCTAGTTTAGTATGCATGTGATTGCTTGCTTTGGTGTGTGGAAATGTTATGTGTGTAGTCATTGTGTAATTTTATGCTTAATTTGGTTTTGCAATGCTGTCTTTTTAAGTATATATGTTGATGCTCTATAGACAGAGCGTAGATGTTGTGCGAACAGAGCAAATCACATCGCACACGGACTAAACAATGGAACCCGTCGGTGATGATTTCATCAATCACTAACAATTGTATACCAGCAATCATTTGCTCACAATACACATGGCTTGTTAACATGAATCGTCTGTGTTGTTATTGGTCTTCCCACACATTTTCGGTTACAGACCTGTTTGCCGCGTATCACACACATCTTGTTAAGTTGAATCATTTATGTTCTCTTTCCTAATCGAAAACAGTTCATTCGAGTGAACCGTATACCGTATATCACACACACCTTGATCTGGCTGCCCATTTATGTTGCTTTCCCTAATAGCAAACAATTCATCGGAGTGAACTGTATGCCGTATATCGCACACACATTGAGTGGTTGCCCGTTTCTGTTGTTTTGTCAAATCGCAAATAGTTCATATGGATCACTCGTATGCCCAACATCGCACACGCAACTAAAACCTAAACCTTGTTTGATGTATCCGCCATCGCAAACATTTTGCATCTTTTTTGATGGGTTTTTACACCACCGTTTGCGATTAATGCATCGCACACAATTTTGTCAAAGGGTCTTTGATCGTAGTGGCTCATCAGCAGCATCCTGCAGTAGTGTATGCCACGCTTCCGGATCAATTTTTGTCAGCTAGCACTGTTTTTGTTTCCTCTTAAGAAAATAGAAGGAGGGGAATCAGATGAATCACTTGATTTTTTCCCAAATCCTCAGAAACCCTAACCCTAGATTCTTTCCCCATTTCGAAATTCCCAAAAACAGAGCCCAAAAGTTTGAAATAGAATAGAAAGGAATGGAATTGTGGCTCACCTAGATGGCGCCGGCCTTACGGGTCCGCACGATCGCTGCCGTGTGTTCTTTCGATGGTCGGAACGCCGTCGTCCTTCGGGATATCGTGCGGAATGAAGGAGCAGCAACCGTCGATGCTGCGCTCTTATGGATGCGTGCGTGCCGGGGTGTTGCGTCTCGCACGTGGCCATCCCCGCCAAAAGATTGCGTCGGCGAACGTCGTGCTCACGACACCCGTAGCCACGCTCGCCGGAGGAGCGCTTCGAACTCGGTCCGCGGCACGCTGCTCCATCGACAAAAATTGTGGGATGAACGAGGCTGCATGCAATCGTGTGGAGCGAGGCAAATCAATTATGTTCGCTTAATCGACGCAGCACCAGTGCATGCCCAATTTAAGCGGACTAACATTCCTATCGGTGAATGCGGTTAGCAGATATGCGCGTTTAATTGCTTTCCGCAACTGACTCCAATTAAATACTTGCGATAAGAGCGGTTGGGACGGTGAGGTTGCTAGTGGTCGGCGTGGCCTCTGAGCCTGGTGGAGGCCGTCCTCACTGTCGGGAGGAGCAAGACGGGGTCGCCTTGGGCGTAGCAGTGCGCCGAGGAGCAACACGCAGCGGCTGGATCTGGCGTCGTCCAACCCCGGCGAAGGAGTGCCTCAACCGGAGCAGGGAGTGGACCCGCGCCAAATTATAAAACAGTAAAGCTGAGCCACATACGGCTTTCCACAGCGATTTGATGTCTATAGTCATCAGATTAGGCTTTTCGACGTCCCAGATACCGTGAGCATCCCCACTGCGTAGCCTCCCGTCTTTTACAATCAAGCCCAATGTAATCGGGCTGCTACTCCTCAAACCAACCTGGGCCAAGACTCCTTGGGCCACGAGGGCACGAAGGGGTGACTGTTTTATCGGGCTATTTCCATTTGTAGCTATCGCAGAGTGATTAAAAAATGTGGGATCAACGAGGCTGCATGCAATCGTGTGGAGTGAGGCAAATCAATTATGTTCGCTTAATCGACGCAGCACCAGTGCATGCCCGATTTAGGCCGGCCTACATTCCTTGGCCTTAATTTGTCGCAGTGCGAGCCGGATCACTTTCTAGAGCAGATCTGACGGCCAAGGACGTCCAGATCGTGAAAACGGACGGCCGAAAATTCAAATTGCTGTGAGGGCTCGCTTTATGTGCGGTTATACTATCCTTAATTTGGCGTGGGTCCACTCCCTGCTCCGATTGAGGCCCTCCTCCGCCCGAGTTGGACAATGCTAGATCCAGCCGTCCCATGCTGCTCCTCGACACTGTTGCGCCCAAGGCAACGCCATCTTGCTCCTCCCGACGGTGAAGACGGCCTCCACCAGGCTAAGAGGCCACGCCGACCACTAGCAACCTCACTGTCCCGACCGGTCTTATCGCAAGTATTTAATTGGAGTCAGTTGCGAAAAGCAATTAAACACGCGTATCTGCTAACCGCATTCATCGATAGGAATGTAGGTCGGCTTAAATCGGGCATGCACCGGTGCTGCGTCGATTAAGCAAACATAATTGATTAGCCTTGCTTTTTCTCAAAAAAAATGATTTGCCTTGCTCCACACGATTGCATGCAACCTCGTTCATCCCTGTTTTCTTAATTACTCTGCGATAGCTACAAATGAAAATAGCCCGATAAAAGAGTCACCCCTTCGTGCCCGCGTGGTCCAAGGAGTCTCGGCCAGGTTGGTCTGAGGAGTAGCAGCCCGATTACATTGGACTTGATTGTAAAAGACGGAAGGCTACACAGTGCGGGGATGCTCACGGTATCTGGGACGTTGAAAAGCCTAATCTAACGGCTGTAGCCGTCAAATCGCTGTGGAAAGCCGTAGGTGGCTAATTACTGTTTTGTAATAGTTGGATCCCGATTCCTGATTCCTGAAGCCGCCGCACCCAACCTTCTCTCCTCCTGATCCACCCTAGCCAGGTTGCCAGCCAGGCAGGCCCCTCGCGCAGCCGGCCTCCCAGTCGCCGCTCCTCAGGCCGCCGCACGGAGCTCGCCCCGCCCAGCCACCATTCCGCCACCACCGCCGCAGGAAAGCGAGGCCCTAGGTGCGCCCCTCCTCCCCCCTCTTCCGCACACTCTTTGGCTCTCGCTTCTCTCAGCCTTCGGGTTTCGCGGAGCCCTCCCTTGCTGGTCTGGATCGGGGGCGTGCTTGTTGTCGCGTTTGTTGATTGGGCATGGGGATGCTCGGGTCTCGGATATTGCAAGGGTGCTGGTTCGTTTCCGTTGAATTGCACCGATGCGGTCGTCCGTTCCGTGATTTGGGCGTGATTGGTAGTACACATGCTGTTCGGAAGCGGAGACGTCGTGGCCATGAGCTAGGGTTGGGGGTGCGGGGAGGTAGCATGTGGCTGTAGTGCTGAGATGAATCGTTAGTTTGGGATGGGGATGCGGGGAAGATGGCAGAGACTGCCACTGCCTACGTTAGCTAGGATGTGGAAAGATTAGTGGTGTTTAAGGATCAGGACGATGTGATGAATAACCGAATTTCTTGTATAAGAATTGTTGCCTTTCGCAGTTGCCGGAAGAGTTGGGAATGGAGGGTGCGGCGACGGAGAACTCGACGGTGCCCATGGTGGCTCCGGAGGCGGCTGACCATGCAGGTCAGCATGTCGAGGGCTCGACGGTGCCCATGGTGGTGCCAGAGGCGGCTGTTGACGCAGAGCAGCATGTCGAGCGCTCGACGGTGCCCATGGTGGTGCCAGAGGCGGCTGTCAACGCGGACCAGCATGTCGAGGGCTCAACAGCGCCCATGGTGGTGCCAGAGGCAGCTGTCAATGCAGACCAGCGTATCGAGGGCTCGACAGTGCCTATGGTGGTGCCAGAGACAGCTGTCAACGCGGACCAGCGTGTTGAGGGCTCGACAGTGCCTGTGGTGGTTCCAGAGGAGGCTGTCGGCACAGACCAGCATGCTGACGCCGTGGCAGCGCCCATGGTGATGACTGAAGCAGATGTAGATGCAGACCAGCGTGCTGACAGCATGGCAGCACCCATGGTGACGACTGAAGCAGCTGCTGACGCGGATCATCCTATCGAGGATGCGGCTACCCAGGACAGGAAGCACGGGTAATCCATTCAAATTTATGTGGCCGCTGTGGTTCTGTAGATCTAGCTTTAATTATTGTCCTTTTCCTTTTCACGAGAAGCTTTCAATGATTGTTAGGTAGTGAAACTTATATGTGCATGCATGGGTACGTGGGTAGAGATGTAGAGTACAGAGGATAAAGATGCCCATGTTACCTGGACAATAATTGGGTAACACTGAGGGATGTGTGACACGTGGCTATTGCTGCATTGGTTGTTCGTATGAGCTTGAAGCGAGGCCAGGTAGATGCTTGTGCATACCAGCTAAACTGAATGCAAGTAAAGTTAAAGAATGGTGAAATAAGAATCCAACAACCATTGTGGTGACACACATTTTCCCGTCCATTAAACACGCAATCACTTCTTTTCTCTTGCAGACTCGCACTATCACATCACCCCATGGCTATGCCTTTTCTTTGGGGTCATTCTCACTTTCTTTTCTGCATGGTTTGCATTCAAATGTTTATCCAACCCTGTATTTCCCTAGAATTTATAGTTTGTTTAGATCTATTACATCACTACATTGTGATCGCTGTCATTTTCCATGCCATATCAATACTGTATTGGCGATGTTGTATATTCATTGTGATCGCTGTCAGCTTGTTGCTGAGTTGGTGACATGCTTGAATAGAACCAAGTTCGTAATTCCATATTGCTTCTGATTTCAACAAACATAGAAATTGCATTAAATGTTTATGAGTGCAGAGATGTGTGCATCTTCTTTTCTTCGAGGAACCATATGTAGGCATTTTCTCTCACCTCACTCACACAGGAGGTGGGAGAGTGTTCACTTATATGTTATATCAAGACAGATTGTATGTGTGAGGAAAATATGAGCACTCACCCATACAAGTATAGATGGTTCACACTAATGCATATTCAGTGCATTTCAAATATAGAAATAAAAATCTGTTTGGACACAAGATAACAGAACAAGCAAGTACACACCTTCCCCTTTCATGTTCTCACACTCGATCTTCATCGGGTTAAGTTTATTTAACTATTCAGTGATATATTTGGCCTTCAAAATTCATGCTATGACTGTAAGATGGGATTTTTTTTACTTGCAACACATACATGTACTCTTATCTTAAACTCATTGACTTAAAATTGCAGTAACATAGCTAGACATTTTGATATTTCAACTTGTTAATATTTAAATACACAATTTGCTGAATCCAGTTTTTTTTATTTGGTTCTAAACATTTGAAAAATGTATTTCATTATAGGGATGATGGTGGAGTTGTCAATGTTACTCCGGAGGAAATGAGAGCCATCATCGAAGTTATAGCTGAGACGGGGAAGTTCTGGTATAATACTGGATCCATTGCCCCCTAGATTCCAATCCCTGATGAATTTACATACTTTAAATCTTAATTAGAGGTTCTTTAATGTCGCAAGCAACATCATGCTTCATATTTGTGTTCAGGTCTGCAATTTGTAATTCAGTTTTCTTCCTGATGTGTTTTCTCTTTGGATAAAATGTGTTTCATTGGGTTAATAGCTATCATTTGAAAAGAAGTAACCCCCTTAGTGCTACTTTTAGTAGCTTTATTCTTCTATAGGTGAATCAAACTTTAGGTTGATTTAGCTGTTCGCGTGTTGTTTTCAAGAGATATGGTCAGGGCCATTTGGACAAAATTACTATAGTGGGATTACTTCTACTCTTGGCCTTGGGATTAACTTCCGTCTTACAGGCACGACTGGAGTTTTCTCAAGAGATTGTTGTCTCTCCAATTGATGCAGGTATGGGGAGGTATGCCATCAAAAAGTTTCACATTGTTTCTAGATCGTTGTATTGGCTATGTTCATGAGATTATAGTAGCTCCACTTACCTTCTAAACTGATTTCCATCATTTCACACATCAAGGTCTTGGGTGAATATTCTGAGGCTCAAATGGTGATCCGAGAGGACGGGCAGCAACAGAATTCCTTGTTTAGAGAGACGCACTCAGAGCTGTTTAGCCAGCTCAATGATGGTACTGTTATGAGTCTTCAGTTTGTCTCAGTTTCTACCAAAGATAATTTGTCTCGAGTCTTAATTTGTTGCTGTTGCGATGTTAAAGTTTTAACAAAATTATCTATATTGTATGATACGTATATGTAATTCTCAAACCCTTATAATCTCATATGGTCCCAGACTCCTTGTGTCCTCTCACTAAGTTCAGCTTATTAAATTCAGTATGGTTCACAATCCAGGCGCAGTTCATGTTGACCTTTAAGAATATGAACTGGACACTTTTATTTCATTGCAGTCCAGGCACAAATATACTGCTGGACATCTACTTCTAAGAACATGAATAAGAGAGTATGTTTGGGAAATTTCAGTTATGTTACTGAAATTCTTGGCGTGTTGTTTCAGAAATCCCTGACATGGTTTTCTATCTTATACTTTGGAATTATGTCACGCGGTTAAAATAAGGGCATCATTAGATGGGTTTTGAATTGCTTGTGAGTATGGCACTTTGCTAGAGTTCAATTGTATGTTTTTTCCACTGGACACCTAGACTCAGTTTGGTCTCACTGTGATGTGTTTATTTTCAAAGCTGATGTGGACAAACTGCTCTGGCAGTTCTTTGGCTAATCATATTTAGGTTAAAATAAATTCTTTGGCAGTTCTTTGGCCTGCCCCAACTTGTTTGGGACTAAGGGCTTTGTTGTTGTTTGTTTTATTGTTTCAGAATTCAGATATAACTTTATTTTCTGTTAAAAAATAGCTCGCCTTAGAAGTGGATCTCCAAAATGCCCTAGTGTGATTCTACTGAGATTTGCACACTCGAAACAACCATAATGGAGCCTCCACTTGAGTTCATAGAAGACCTTGGACATTTGTTGGTTCAACTTCAATATAGATGTTAAGAGGTGATATCTGATGTACTTTCTGTGAAGCATGCCATATCTGTGATCATTTTGTTTGCACATTTCCGCAGCTCTCTTGAGGTTTGAAGAGGGTCCTCCGTTTACACTTCAAAGGCTTTGTGAGGTGATGAATTTTCCCTTTGAATCCGCTTCTAAAGTTTCTATTAGTGATCCAATGTCTATAATGTATTTACTCGCAGAAGGTTATACCTTCATTCTGTGTTGCATTGGTGTTGCTTCAAAAGGAGTCTTACACTAGTTCTGTGTTGACAGATTTTGTTGGATCCAAAAGGAACATACACAAAATTGTCGAAGCTTGCTTTGGCCTTGGAGAAGGTTTGCTAACTGAACTTTCACCATCATGTAGTATCTAGTTTTTGCTCTGTTACCCTGTGCTGTCTTGACTTGTCCATTTATTGAGCCGTCGCTTGACATAGCAGCTACTAGTAGGTTAAAAGTAGTTCTTTGTAAAATGAAATTGATTGTTTTTACCAATTTTAAGCTCTCTTATTTGCAGAACCTTCTAGTCACGTCTACCATAACTAAGTGTACTGAACCCTACCCTACTGCTCATGGGCCAAATTCAGAAGGACCAGTGATCACAGAAAACACAGGTTCTGTTGTTGTAGAGCCTGAAAGGCCGGTAGAGCATCCTGCTGCAGTGCCCAATGGAACACAGTATGCAGGAGGTGATGGTGATGAAGAGATGGCTGATGCAGAAGCGGAGGGGCTGCCTGGTAGCCATGATGTCGAGATGCAGGAGGAGAAGCCTGATCAAATTCCAGATGTTAACTCTGACACCAACTCAGTTACTGCAGTTGCTTGTGAAACAGTTAATGCCAGTGAAAAAGCTCCAGGTTCACAAAGTTGAGCTCACTCGCAGCGAAGGCCAGAAGACCTAGTGCAGCTCTCTTTAACAATCCAGCTATTGTGACATCTCTGTGACTAGCTGATTATGCTATGTGGTTCTCCCATGAATCACACCCATAGACAATATGATTAAGGGTTCGTGCTGTATGCTTTGAAGTTGTAGTGAGCCGTCGAAGATGGAAATGGATATCTTGACCATGGTTGAGATGAATGAAATTCTCCGAGGAAAAATGTACTCAAAATGGCGATGGCACATTCTCCTTGGTTGTCACCTGAAAGTATGTGGACTTCTTCACTTCACTCCATACTTCCAGGTGCCAAAAGTTATGATGTACCCAATGTTAGTCAAATTGGATATTTGGCTATCCTTTTTTGCAACTTGTACTGTAGTCAACTTGTGCATCATTAGAAAGTGACATCTTTCCTGCCCCATTTTTACTGTGAAGCAATTAACCTTGGCCGCGTATTGACCTTCTAGTGTTTCTTAGCACATCCCAGTGCCGTCTGCGGTTGTTTATGAGTGCACGCCATCGTATTCGTGATTTTCTCTCGATGCAAGCTTTGTGAATTGCTAATGTTTGTGCTGCTGTCTCACGTTGACAGTAACGTTTGTGTTAAACTGACGATGTGACTGACGAGGATTGTTTTGTCGTCCCATGATGACACAAGAAGCTCTTGGCCTCGCGTCGATTTTGAATTGGTTCATGTGCTGGGTGTCTCAAATCACGGTAGATCGCCAGCGTCTTAATTTTGAAGGTTGGATGGCGATGCATTTCTTGTTGCGTTTCAGTCACTGGATTAGTAAGAGAGTATGATTCTAAGGTGTTCTATGATTTTTACAAACGAAAAACACTTATTCCATGGGTTATTTTGCGCAGAGTTCTATCTAAGTGGCAACTCTTGTTTTTGTTTTTTGCGAAATACTCTTGTTTTCTACAATGTCGTATATTCACCATTCTTTCATCAGTAGATGATATTTATCCAAAACTTTGATAGCGACTTATGAAAATTATGTATTAAGTTGGATAATTTAATCGTCTGCTGGTGCCTTGCGTGATCATGATCCTTGAAAGTAATATAAATAAATATAAATATACTGACCTGTCGAGATTGCTTGGATTTATACAATGGATTTTTTTTTCGTGTTATGAGTGAGTAGTAGAAATGCAGCAAACCATATTACGATTGGTTAATTATTATCCCCTCTGTCCTTTGGTGTGCTGCGAGGTGCCATGAAGGATAGGGCACTCGGTACTCAACTCGATCGTTGAATGGTGGCATCGTACGTGTCGATGTATGGATGGTATTCCGGCGGGCTACATCATGTGCTTGAATGCCGTCGCTGTCAGCAAAACTATATCCTCTTTTCTTCTCTGCTCTTATCTCAATCTCTCGCAATGTGGCCAAGTTCAGGAGCCTATGTGCTTATGTTTGTAGTTTAGTTGTCCCCTAGACGGCCGCTCGTATCCGAGGAACTTTAGCCTCCCTACATTTAGCGTCCGACGATTTTTTGTCTAAAGAACTGAAAGGTCATGTCGGTACTTGTTTTTCTTCTTCCTTGTCCCTATTTCGGGGTGGAAAACATATAAAAAGGTGAATAGAGTGATGTGCACGTAGTGGCGTAGCCAGGGCTGACTCTAGCCCTAGGCTAACAACGAGTTCTACAATAGCTGTTGTGCACTTGTGCTGGAGTTAACGAAGGAGTTCAACGCCCTTGCCCCAACCCATAACCCTTGTAGCTTGGGGCCTGACTACTGTTGACGTATAATGTGCTGTCTAGTCTCTTCCATCAGATCGATTTTTTGGTTGCATTGGCTAGAGCGTGCACTTCTACATGGTATCAAAGCCAAGAGGTCTTGAGTTCAAGACCCAGCTGGCGCAATTAAAATTGCAGCCCACTTTCGGTCCACATTTAGGCCTGAGGGAGTCACACGTGAGGGGGGGTGTTGACGTATAATGTGTTGCCTAGTCTCTTTCATCAGATCGGTCTTTTGGTTGCATTGGCTAGAGCGTGCACTTCTACAACTACGCCCCGTGCGTACAAGGTGCAAAAAAAAAGATACTAAATTTGATGTACACATGAAAATGTGTATTGGTGGATGATATGTGGATTTGCAATGTTTTAAAATATCATTTGACATTTTTATTTACATTAATAAGATACTCTCCCCGTCTCAAAATTCTTGTCTTAGATTTGTCCAAATACAGATGTATCAAGTCACGTTTTAATATTAGGTACATCCGTATCTAGATAAATGTAAGGCAAGAAATTTGGGACGGAGGGAGTACACCATATGAACTTATGTTAATGATTTTTAGGTCGAGTTTTATTTCAAGCGGGTCGAGTTTTTTTTAATGATTTTAGTATCATAAATACCTTTTGCTCATTGTTATGTTCGTAATACACAACGATGCACATCTACAAAATATTTATGTAGTTTTTTGGTAGAGAAAAATACACATGTGGGTCGTGTTGCATGAAGTGTTGTTTCAAACATGTTAAAGCACTCAACACATATATACTCGGGTAACTGTCCTCATTTAGGCTATGTTTGGCCCACCTGAGCATCGTTTTCTGATTACAATGCTATTTTTTCGGCTACACACAATCAGGAATACGTTTCATCGCATGCAATTGAAGTGGGAGTGCAACAAGCTAATCTAGTATATAGTGCATGGTTAATTAATACTCCTTTTGTCTCATAATATAAGACATTTTTTGACACTGCGTTATGAGACAGATGGAGTAGCACTTTTGACATATGAGTTGTATAAGAAGCATGCTGGCACTTGCTTGATATGATTGGAGATCTCTCAAAATTGCTCAATGGCCCATTCATGCTAGTCAGAGCATTACAGGGAAAGCAATACCAGCAAGTGGCTCTGAGGGAATATTTAGCTTTTAAAAGTTAGGAACAAGGACCTTACGGGAGCTCCATGAGACGTCAAACTTGCCTTGCCAACAACCTGATTGAAAAATTCTCAAGCCCGTTGATTCATTGTTTGCCAAGAACTTAGTAACGAAACGAAGCGATAGGTTCGTAGGTTTCATGTGTGCAATACATTATGATATATAACAAAAATAATTGATACACGATGAGACCAGGATGGGAAATCGGAACAAGGGGATGGAATACAAACAAAGACTAATATATTATGATACCATCGAGTCCCCATGCTCGAGGGAGAATGCACAAGGTGGTAGACTCTGGATTTAGGAGAGTCTTACACAAAGAGAAAAGAGAGGATGGGGCTACTTGGTAAGGAAAATGCTCAGACAGTCAAGCGAGTTGATCAAATAGCTACACAATATGGAGGGTGGTTGTGGACAGGTGCAGCTGATAGTCATGGAAAGCAATTCATGAGTGTAGAAGTTGTGCACATTAATAAGAGGGTTAGCATCAAGGAAATGCAAATGGAGGAAGGGTGGGGGGCATGGAGGGAACGTCGGTGAGCCCAACGATGATGCACCTCATTGGTTTATGTCGATTCAAGAGGCCTTCTCTTGTACCAACTGTTGCCGCGTGCCACAACACAAAGGCAAGAAGTATCACAACAAATCGGGGAGGGATACATAAACACAAAACATGCTGAGGGAGTCATGGACTAAGGGGTCCTCGGGGTGACGGCCCATTGTACATGGGCTGGACTGGTGGAGTCGTATAGTGACAGGAGATCTATGAAGCCGTGGTGTGCCCTCCAAGTCAAGAAGGCGGAGGATCTCTTTAAACCCTTATTGTAATCTATCTTCGGTAACCCTAACCCTACCGGTGTCTATATAAACCGAGGGTTTTTAGTCTTTAGGGCTAGAGCTACATTCACCACCTCATCGCCTTATGGTTTAGCTCATACTGATCTCGAGGTAGATCTACTCTGTTAGCCATATCATACATCCAATACAATCAAGCAGGACGTAGGGTTTTACCTCTTTGAGAGGGCCCGAACCTAGGTAAACACTGTGTTCATCGTCCCTTGTTCCCCATTGATCCTAGATTCACAGCTCAGGACCCCCTACCCCGAGGTCCGCCAGTTTTGACACCGACATTGGTGCTTTCATTGAGAGTTCAGTTGTAGGATCGCGCAACAGATCAATGGCTCGCCTGATCATAGGAGAAGGCATCGGATCTGGGGACTTCTTCGTCCCCGAACAACTCTTCGCATTTGGCAGCATCATGCTGCACGCAGGCCCGACTGGCCATCTGGGTCAGATCGACGCCTTCGCCCCCGGACACCGAATCCGCTTCGGTAGTCTGGAGTATGTTGCGGACACACGGGGCGATCTGGCTTTTCCCGGATTTACTTCCCCCTTCCACACCCTCTCCACGCCCGCTCCGGAGTTCCTTCCCAATTTGATCGGCAGATCGGCACTGACGGCCTCGTGCCAGGAGAGCTCCGCATCGAGCAGGGGACAGACTCCGCCTCCGTCCGGACACGTCATGACCGCGGAGGACCCATCCTCGACCTTCGAGGCAGAATCAGGAGGCAGAGGCCAAGAGTCAATCTCGGCCGAACCTTCCTTTCACAACGCTCGCCCGACCTTGAGCCCTTACGACAAAGCGGCAGCCAACGGCCATGGGTTACCCCCAGCCCAAAGCAGCTCGATCTCGAACCCCAACGGGGAAGCCACAAGCAAGGACCAAGGCCTGTCCTCGGCCTCCAGTGACGGCTTGGCCCCCTCAAGGATCCGGCTCCGCACCCTGAGCTCAGCACGACCAACGGAAATCAAGGACCGGCCAGGGCACTGACCGCCCCCTACGCCACTACAACAGAGTTCGGCCCGGAGCTCTCGAGCTTGGCGACCCTCGCAATGGTAAACAAGGATCTAGACCGAATTCAGAAAATGACCATTCAGGAGGACCTGTGCTTCGCTTTTAGTCATCAACCCTTCGAGGCGTATGAGGGAGTCCTGGATTAAGGGGTCCTCGGCCGGCCGAACTATTAACATGGGCCGGACTGTTGGGCTATGAAGATACAAGATAGAAGACTTCTTCCCGTGTCCGGATGGGACTCACTTTGGCGTGGAAGGCAAGCTTCGCGATTCGGATATGTAGATTCCTTTCTCTATAACCGACTTTGTATAACCCTAGTCCCTTCCGTGTCTATATAAACCGGAGGGCTTAGTCCGTAGAGGCAATGACAATCATAATCATATAGGCTAGAATTCTAGGGTTTAGCCATTACGATCTCGTGGTAGATCAACTATTGTAATATTCATATTCATCAAGATCAATCAAGCAGGAAGTAGGGTATTACCTCCATAGGGAGGGCCCAAACCAGGGTAAACATCATGTCCCCCGCCTCCTGTTACCATCAGCCTTAGACGCATAGTTTGGGACCCCCTACCCGAGATCCGCCAATTTTGACACCGACATTGGTGCTTTCATTGAGAGTTCTGCTGCGTCATCACCAAAAGGTTTGATGGCTCCGTCAATCATCCACAACAATGCAGTCCAGGGGGAGGTTTTCCTCCCCGGACAGATCTTCGTATTCGGCGGCTTCGCACTGCGGTCCAACTCGCTTGGCTATCTGGAGCAGATCGACAGCTACGCCCCTGGCCATCGGGTCAGATTTGGAAGCTTGAATTACGTGGCCAATATCCGTGGAGACTTGATCTTCGACGGGTTCGAGCCCATGACGGCTTCTCCCAGCCACCACGATGAACATGACCTAAATCTGTCATCGGGCCGTGCTCCAGAGACAGCACCTATAACCGCTCTGGCCCTAGATCCGGAGCATATTGCGCCATCCGAGGACGGATGCTCAACCCCGCCACGGAAGCCGCAGACTCAGCGGTGTTGGAGCCGCACACAGATCCAACCTTGAGTGGAGCCTGTGTCTCCGAAACCTCAAATTCGTCTTCGTCTATAGGTTCCGAACCGCGTGCATCTGCGCCCATCGAACCTGATCGGGCGCCGATCATTGAGTTCAGCTCCGCGGACATCTTCCGGCACTCGCCCTTTGGCGATATGCTAAACTCATTAAGAGCCCTCTCCTTATCAGGAGAATCTCAGCCAAACTATATCTGGCTTGAACTGGAAGCCGAGGACGGAGAATTTCGCCTCCCACCCACCACACACTTCATAGCCACTGTCGAAGACTTAACCGACATGCTCGACAACGACTCTGAAGACATCGACGGTATAGAGGACGATGCCGGAGAGGAGCAGGCACAGAAACCACCGCTTACAGGGCGCTAGACAGCCACCTCCTCGTATGACGTATACATGGTGGATACACCCAAAGAGAACAATGGCGACAATGAAAATCCAGTCAAGGATAAGCCTCCTGAGATACAACCAAAGCACCAGCGTCATCGGCGCAGCTCTAAGCCACGCCGTGGTAAAAACAACAATATCGTCACAGGAGAAAACAATACTCCGAACGATGCCAAAGACAATGAAGACCCTGTTGAGCCAACCTCCGAACAGGACGAATGAGAAGATGAGCGAGTTATCCCTGACGAACAGGCCATGAATGAAGACTCGGAGGATAGTAACTACCTTCCGCTCTTCGAGGACGAGGTGAGCCTCGGCGACGAAGACTTTATCGTGCCCGAGGAGCCCGTCAAATAGGAGCGCTTCAAGCGCCGGCTTCAAGCGCCGGCTAATAGCCACTGCAAGGAGCCTGAAAAAGAAGCAGCATCATCTTCAAGCTGATCAAGATCTGCTCAACAATAGATGGACTAATGTCCTAGCAGCTGAAGAATACGGCCTCGAGCGCCCAACCAAAAGTTACCCGAAGCGCAAGTTGTTACCCCCATTCGATGGCGAGGCGCTGGAGCCCGTCCTACAAACATATAACGCAGCTGACCGACCACCACGTGGCTGGGACAAGGCGGCAACTCAAGCCGAACACCATCCCGCACTGCCTTGCCGTAAAAACAAAGACACTACAGCTCGGGGATACACATATGACCTGCGGCATGGCCTGGAAAACAGAGCAGGTCAGACCAGATCGATCTATGGATCGCGGGGGCATGCCCCGATGCGCGACAATGGCCACCCGGCTAGACGTGACGAATATAATTACTTCTGAGCCGAAAACCGCAGATGAACTCCATCCGATCTACGTCACGACTTGGCCCGATATAAAGGCGCCGCACACCCCCTTTGCTTCACTGATGAAGTAATGGAACATAAATTCCCGGAAGGGTTTAAACTCATGAACATCGAGTCATATGATGGGACAACAGACCCCGTGGTGTGGATTGAGGACTTTCTTCTCCATATTCATATGGCCTGTGGTGACGATCTTCATGCCATCAAATACATCCCCCTAAAACTCAAGGGACCAGCTCGGCACTAGTTGAACAGTCTGCCCGAAAATTCCATTGGCAACTGGGAAGACTTGGAAGACGCTTTCCTCGACAACTTCCAAGGTACATATGTCCGACCTCCGGATGCCGATGACCTAAGTCACATAGTTCAACAACCCGGAGGGTCAGCCAGGAAATTCTGGACTAGGTTCTTAACTAAAAAGAACCAAATCGTTGACTGTCCGGATGCTGAAGCCCTAGCGGCCTTTAAACATAGCATCCATGACGAATGGCTTTCCCGACACCTCGGCCAAGAAAAGCCGAAGTCCATGGCAGCTCTGACGATGCTTATGACCCGATTTTGCGTGGGCGAGGATAGCTGGCTAGCCCGTAGCAATAACAATGTAAGTGAACCTGGCACTTCTGAAGCCAGAAACAACAACGACAAGCCTCGACGCAACAGACACAAGCGTTGAAGCAATAGTGACAACACCGAAGACACGACGGTCAACGCCGGATTCAGTGGCTCTATGTCCGGTCAGCGGAAGAAGCCATACAAAAGAAACAATCTGGGCCCATCTGAGGGAGTCCTGGATTAGGGGGTATCCGGACAACCGGCCTGTATACTTTGTCCGGACTGATGGAGCGTGAAGATACAAGACTCAAGACTCCGTCCCGTCTCCGGATGGGACTCTCCTTTGCGTGGAAGACAAGCTTGGCGATCCGGATATTATATTTCCTTCCTTGTAACCGACTCCATGTAAACCCTAGCCCTCTCCGGTGTCTATATAAACCGGAGAGGTTGGTCCTTAGAAGGCCGATCACGATCACAATCATAACCATCATAGGCTAGCTTCTAGGGTTTAGCCTCTACGATCTGGTGGTAGATCTACTCTTGTACTACTCATACCATCAATATCAATCAAGCAGGAAGTAGGGTTTTACCTCCATCGAGAGGGCCCGAACCTGGGTAAACATTGTGTCCCTTACTTCCTGTTACCATCAGCCTAAGACGCACATATCGGGACCCCATACCCGAGATCCGCCAGTTTTGACACCGACATTGGTGCTTTCATTGAGAGTTCCTCTATGTCGCCGCTGCGAGGATTGATGGCGCCTTCAATCGTTAACAACACGGTCCAGGGCGAGACTTTTCTCCCCGGACAGATCTTCGTGTTCGGCAGCTTCGCACTCCTGGCCAATTCGCTTGGCCATCTGGAGCAGATCGACAACTACGCCCCTGGCCACCAGGTCAGGTTCGGAAACCTAAACTACACGGCCGATATTCGCGGAGACTTGATCTTTGACGGAATCGGGCTTGTGCCAGGAGCGCCGGACAGTCACGATGAGCACGGCTTAGACCTGCTGTCGGACAATGCTCGGGATATCACCCCTGCAGTAGCCCCGGACCTAAATCTGGAGCAGACTGCGTGGCCCAAGGATGTGTGGATGGACCCCGCCCCGCAGGCCGCACACTCATCGGTGGTAGAGACGAACACAGGCCTCACCTCTAAGGAAGCCTATGACTCCAGACCCCCGGACTCGTATCTGGTTGTAGGTTCCAATCCGCACACTCCCGAGCCCGCCGAGCCTGGTTGGGCTCTGGTAATGGAGTTTACCACTGCAGATATCTTCCAGCACTCGCCCTTTGGCGACATGCTGAACTCGTTAAAGTCTCTCTCTCTGTCAGGAGGCTCCTGGCCGAACTATGTTCGGCTCGAGTGGGAAGCAGGCGACGAAAGAATTCGTTGCCCACCCACCACCCACTTCATTGCCACGGTCGATGATCTAACCGACGTGCTTGACTTCGACTCCGAAGACATGGACGGTATGGACGACGATGCAGGAGAAGAGCAGGAACCACCACTCACAGGACGGTTGACAGCCACCCCGTCGTACGATATATACATGGTGGACACGCCTAAGGAGGACGACGGCGACAATCCGAAAGATAAAACCCCCGGGCAAAAACCAAAGCGATGGCGCAGACGCCACTCCAAGTCCAGCAACAGTAAAAATAGCGACATGAGCGCCAGAAAGATCGATACCCCAGTCAACTCCGAAGGCAACAACGACCATACGGACCCAGCGATGGAGCAGGACGAGCCAGGTCACGCCGAACACAGTTTGGAGCAGACGCCCGATCACAATGATCCCGAGGGACGAGTTCATCAAACCGCCCGAGGACAAGAACACAGTCCGGATGACGATGCATTCATCATCCCGGAAAAATGCGTGGAACGAGATAACCTCCACAGAAAGCTTATGGCCACCGCGAGAAGTCTAAAGAAGCAGAAGCAACGGCTAAAGGCCGCACAGGAAACGCTCAATCGCAGATGGAATAAAGTGCTAAACACCGAAGAAAGATACGACGACGATCGTCATACAAAGAGCTATCCAAAACGCAAGCTACTGCCAGAATTCGACGACGAGGCCGTTCCACCAAAGAACAACACAACAAGGAGGCCGGACGTACCACTTCATAACCGCAACAGAGCAGCTACCGACCGCGCGCACGATTTACGTGAGCACCTGGATAAGAAAGCCGGCGCGGCTAGGTCCATCTACGGATCTAAAGGATACACCCCGGCGCGGGACTATTGCCACCAAAACGATCATACCAATCGAATACCAGTTCGGAATAAACACCGGACACAACAACAGCCGACGACATGCCACAACATGTCCAGATATAGAGGGGCTGCTCACCCCCTGTGCTTCACCGAAGAAGTACTGGACCATGAATTTCCACAGGGTTTTAAACCTGTGAACATAGAGGCATACGACGGAACGACAGACCCAGGGGTCTGGATCGAGGATTTTATCCTGCATATACACATGGCTCGTGGGGATGACCTCCACGCCATCAAATACCTTCCCCTTATGTTGAAGGGACCAGCTCGACACTGGTTGAAAAGCCTCCCTGAAAATTCAATTGGGAGTTGGGAGGAACTCGAGGACGCTTTCAGGGCCAATTTTCAAGGGACTTATGTCCGGCCTCCAGATGCGGACGATTTAAGTCACATAATCTAACAGCCCGGAGAGTCCGCCCGCAAGCTTTGGAATAGATTCCTCACTAAGAAGAATCAAATTGTCGATTGTCCGGATGCCGAAGCCTTAGCGGCATTCAAACACAGCATCCGTGACGAGTGGCTCGCCAGACACCTCGGCCAAGAAAAGCCAAGGACAATGGCAGCCTTAACAAGCCTTATGACCCGCTTTTGCGCGGGTGAAGATAGCTGGTTGGCCCGTAAAAACAACATCGACCCAAGTGTTGGGGAACGTAGTAATTTCAAAATTTTTCCTACGCACACGCAAGATCATGGTGATGATATAGCAACGAGAGGGGAGAGTGTTGTCCACATACCCTCGTAGACCGTAAGTGGAAGCGTTAGCACAATGCGGTTGATGTAGTCGTACGTCTTCACGATCCGACCGATCCAAGTACCGAACGTACGGCACCTCCGAGTTCAGCACACGTTGAGCTCGATGACGATCCCCGGGCTCCGATCCAGCAAAGCTTCGGGGATGAGTTCCGTCAGAACGACGGCGTGGTGATGATGATGATGTTCTACCGGCGCAGGGCTTCGCCTAAACTCCGCGACGATATGACCGAGGTGGAATATGGTGGAGGGGGGCACCGCACACGGCTAAGGAATGATCCGTAGATCAACTTGTGTGTCTATGGGGTGCCCCCTGCCCCCGTATATAAAGGAGCAAGGGGGGAGGCCGGCCGGCCCTTGTGGGCGCGCCAAGGAGGAGGAGTCCTCCTCCTAGTAGGAGTAGGACTCCTCCTTTCCTACTCCTACTAGGAGGGGGAAGGAAGGGGGAGAGGGGGAAGGAAAGAGGGGGGCGCTGCCCCCCCTTCCTAGTCCAATTTGGACCAGAGGGAGAGGGGGCGCGCGGCTCACCCTGGCCGCCCCTCTCTCTTCCCACTAAGGCCCATGTGGCCCATTAACTCTCCGGGGGGGGGGGGGGGGGGTCCGGTAACCCTCCGGCACTCCGGTTTTCTCCGAAAACATCCGGAACACTTCCGGTGTCCGAATATAGTCGTCCAATATATCAATCTTTATGTCTCGACCATTTCGAGACTCCTCGTCATGTCCGTGACCACATCCGGGACTCCGAACAAACTTCGGTACATCAAAACTTATAAACTCATAATAAAACTGTCATCATAACGTTAAGCGTGCGGACCCTACGGGTTTGAGAACTATGTAGACATGACCTAGAACTATTCTCGGTCAATAACCAATAGCGGAACCTGGATGCCCATATTGGTTCCTACATATTCTACGAAGATCTTTATCGGTCAAACCGCATAACAACATACGTTCTTCCCTTTGTCATCGGTATGTTACTTGCCCGAGATTCGATCGTCGGTATCCAATACCTAGTTCAATCTCGTTACCGGCAAGTCTCTTTACTCGTTACGTAATGCATCATTCCATAACTAACTCATTAGTTACATTGCTTGCAAGGCTTATAGAGATGTGCATTACCGAGAGGGCCCAGAGATACCTCTCCGACAATCGGAGTGACAAAACCTAATCTCTAAATACGTCAACCCAACATCTACCTTTGGAGACACCTGTAGCACTCCTTTATAATCACCCAGTTACGTTGTGACGTTTGGTAGCACCCAAAGTGTTCCTCCGGTAAACGGGAGTTGCATAATCTCATAGTTTCAGGAACATGTATAAGTCATGAAGAAAGCAATAGCAATATACTAAACGATCAAGTGCTAGGCTAACGGAATGGGTCATGTCAATCACATCATTCTCCTAATGATGTGATCCCATTAATCTAATGACAACACATGTCTATGGTTAGGAAACATAACCATCTTTGATTAATGAGCTAGTCAAGTAGAGGCATACTAGTGACTATATGTTTGTCTATGTATTCACACATGTATCATGTTTCCGGTTAATACAATTCTAGCATGAATAATAAACACTTACCATGATATGAGGAAATAAATAATAACTTTATTATTGCCTCTATTGCATATTTCCTTCAGTCTCCCACTTGCACTAGAGTCAATAATCTAGATTACATAGTAATGATTCTAACACCCATGGAGTCTTGGTGCTGATCATGTTTTGCTCGTGAGAGAGGCTTTGTCAACGGATCTGCAACATTCAGATCTGTATGTATCTTGCAAATTTCTATGTCTCCCACTTGGACTTTGTCCCGGATGGAATTTAAGCGTCTCTTGATGTGCTTGGTCCTCTTGTGAAATCTGGATTTCTTTGCCAAGGCAATTGCACCAGTATTGTCACAGAAGATCTTCATTGGTCCCGATGCACTAGGTATGACACCTAGATCGGAAATGAACTCGTTCATCCAGACTACTTCATTTGCTGCTTCCGAAGTAGCTATGTACTCCGCTTCACATGTAGATCCCGCCATGATGCTTTGTTTAGAACTGCACCAACTTACAGCTCCACCGGTTAATAAAAACACATATCCGGTTTGCGATTTAGAATCGTCCGGATCAGTGTCAAAGCTTGCATCGACGTAACCATTTACGACTAGCTCTTTGTCACCTCCATATACGAGAAACATATCCTTAGTCCTTTTCAGGTATTTCAGGATGTTCTTGACCGCTGTCCAGTGATCCACTCCTGGATTACTTTGGTACCTTCCTGCCAAGCTTATTGCTAAGCATACGTCAGGTCTGGTACACAACATTGCATACATGATAGAGCCTATGGCTGAAGCATAGGGAACATCTTTCATTTTCTCTCTATCTTCTGCTGTGGTCGGGCATTGAGTTTGACTCAACTTCACACCTTGTAGCACGGGCAAGAACCCTTTCTTTGCCTGATCCATTTTGAACTTTTTCAAAATTTTATCAAGGTATGTGCTTTGTGAAAGTCCTATTAAGCGTCTTGATCTATCTCTATAAATCTTGATGCCCAGTATGTAAGCAGCTTCACCGAGGTCTTTCATTGAAAAACTTTTATTCAAGTATCCCTTTATGCTATCCAGAAATTCTATATCATTTCCAATTAATAATATGTCATCTACATATAATATCAGAAATGCTACAGAGCTCCCACTCACTTTCTTGTAAATAAAGGCTTCTCCAAAAGTCTATATAAAACCATATGCCTTGATTACACTATCAAAGCGTTTATTCCAACTCCGAGATGCTTACACCAGTCCATAAATGGATCGCTGGAGCTTGCACACTTTGTCAGCACTTTTTGGATCAACAAAACCTTCTGGCTGCATCATATACAACTCTTCTTCCAGAAATCCATTCAAGAATGCAGTTTTGACATCCATTTGCCAAATTCCATAATCATGAAATGCAGCAATAGCTAACATGATTCGACAGACTTAAGCATCACTATGGGTGAGAAAGTCTCATCGTAGTCAACCCCTTGAACTTGTCGAAAACCTTTCGCAACAAGTCGAGCTTTATAGACAGTTACATTACCATCAGCGTCAGTCTTCTTCTTAAAGATCCATTTATTCTCAATGGCTTGCCGATCATCGGGCAAGTCAACCAAAGTCCATACTTTGTTCTCATACATGGATCCCATCTCAGATTTCATGGCCTCTAGCCATTTTGCGGAATCTGGGCTCATCATCGCTTCCTCATTGTTCATAGGTTCATCATGGTCAAGTAACATGACTTCCAGAATAGGATTACCGTACCACTCTGGTGCGGATCTTACTCTGGTAGACCTACGAGGTTCAGTAGAAACTTGATCTGAAGTTTCATGATCAATATCATTAGCTTCCTCACTAATTGGTGTTGATGTCACAGGAACTGATTTCTATGATGAACCACTTTCCAATAAGGGAGCAGGTACAATTACCTCATCAAGTTCTACTTTCCTCCCACTCACTTCTTTCGAGAGAAACTCCTTCTCTAGAAACGATCCATTCTTAGCAACGAATGTTTTGCCTTCGGATCTATGATAGAAGGTGTACCCAACAGTCTCTTTTGGGATCCTATGAAGACACATTTCTCCGATTTAGGTTCGAGCTTATCTGGTTGAAGTTTCTTCACATAAGCATCGCAGTCCCAAACTTTAAGAAACGACAACTTTGGTTTCTTGCCAAACCACAGTTCATAAGGCGTCGTCTCAACGGATTTTGATGGTGCCCTATTTAACGTGAATGCGGCCGTCTCTAAAGCATAACCCCAGAACGATAGCGGTAAATTAGTAAGAGACATCATAGATCGCACCATATCTAGTAAAGTACGATTACGACGTTCGGACACACCATTTCTTTGTGGTGTTCCAGGTGGCGTGAGTTGTGAAACTATTCTGCATTGTTTCAAATGTAAACCAAACTCGTAACTCAAATATTCTCCTCCACGATCAGATCGTAGAAACTTTATTTTCTTGTTACGATGATTTTCCACTTCACTCTGAAATTCTTTGAACTTTTCAAATGTTTCAGACTTGTGTTTCATTAAGTAGATATACCCATATCTGCTCAAATCATCTGTGAAGGTGAGAAAATAACGATATCCGCCACAAGCTTCAACATTCATCGGACCACATACATCTGTATGTATGATTTCCAACAAATCTGTTGCTCTCTCCATAGTACCGGAGAATGGTGTTTTAGTCATCTTGCCCATGAGGCACGGTTCGCAAGTACCAAGTGATTCATAATCAAGTGATTCCAAAAGTCCATCAGTATGGAGTTTCTTCATGCGCTTTACACCGATATGACCTAAACGGTAGTGCCACAAATAAGTTGCACTCTCATTATCAACTCTGCATCTTTTGGCTTCGACATTATGAATATGTGTATCACTACTTTCGAGATTCAATAAAAATAGACCACTCTTCAAGGGTGCATGACCATAAAAGATATTACTCATATAAATAGAACAACCATTATTCTCTGATTTAAATGAATAACCGTATCGCATCAAACAAGATCCAGATATAATGTTCATGCTCAACGCTGGCACCAAATAACAATTATTCAGGTCTAAAACTAATCCCGAAGGTAGATGTAGAGGTAGCGTGCCGACCGCGATCACATCGACTTTGGAACCGTTTCCCACGTGCATCGTCACCTCGTCCTTTGCCAGTGCTCGCTTATTCCGTAGTCCCTATTTCGAGTTGCAAATATTAGCAACAGAACCAGTATCAAATACCCAGGTGCTACTACGAGCTCTAGTAAGGTACACATCAATAACATGTATATCACATATACCTTTGTTCACCTTGCCATCCTTCTTATCCACCAAATACTTGGGGCAGTTCCGCTTCCAGTGTCCAGTCTGCTTGCAGTAGAAGCACTCAGTTTCAGTCTTAGGTCCAGACTTGGGTTTCTTCTCTTGAGCAGCAACTTGCTTGCCGTTCTTCTTGAAGTTCCCCTTCTTCTTTCCTTTGCCCTTTTTCTTGAAACTAGTGGTCTTGTTGACCATCAACACTTGATGCTCCTTCTTGATTTCTACCTCGGCAGCTTTTAGCATTGCGAAGAGCTCGGGAATTGTCTTGTTCATCTCTTGCATATTATAGTTCATCACGAAGCTCTTGTAGCTTGGTGGCAGTGATTGGAGAATTCTGTCAATGACGCTATCATCCGGAAGATTAACTCCCAGTTGAATCAAGTGATTATTATACCCAGACATTTTGAGTATATGCTCACTGACAGAACTATTCTCCTCCATCTTGCAGCTGTAGAACTTATTGGAGACTTCATATCTCTCAATCCGGGCATTTTCTTGAAATATTAACTTCAACTCCTGGAACATCTCATATGCTCCATGACATTCAAAATGTCGTTGAAGACCCGGTTCTAAGCCGTAAAGCATGGCACATTGAACTATCGAGTAGTCATCAGCTTTGCCCTGCCAGACGTTCTTAAAGTCGTCAGTTGCATCATCAGCAGGCCTGGCACCTAGCGGTGCTTCCAGGACGTAATTCTTCTGTGCAGCAATGAGAATAATCCTCAAGTTACGGACCCAGTCCATGTAATTGCTACCATCATCTTTCAACTTTGCTTTCTCAAGGAACGCATTAAAATTCAACGGAACAACAACACGAGCCATCTATCTACAACAAACATAGACAAGCAAAATACTATCAGGTACTAAGTTCATGATAAATTTAAGTTCAATTAATCATATTACTAAAGAACTCCCACTTAGACAGACATCTCTCTAATCATCTAAGTGATCACGTGATCCAAATCAACTAAACCATAACCGATCATCACGTGAGATGGAGTAGTTTTCAATGGTGAACATCACTATGTTGATCATATCTACTATATGATTCACGCTCGACCTTTCGGTCTCCGTGTTCCGAGGCCATATCTGCATATGCTAGGCTCGTCAACTTTAACCTGAGTATTCTGCGTGTGCAAAACTGGCTTGCACCCATTGTAGATGGACGTAGAGCTTATCACACCCGATCATCACGTGGTGTCTGGGCACGACGAACTTTGGCAACGGTGCATACTCAGGGAGAACACTTCTTGATAATTTTTAGTGAGAGATCATCTTAAAATGCTACCGTCAATCAAAGCAAGATAAGATGCATAAAGGATAAACATCACATGCAATCAATATAAGTGATATGATATGGCCATCATCATCTTGTGCTTGTGATCTCCATCTCCGAAGCACCGTCGTGATCACCATCGTCACCGGCGTGACACCTTGATCTCCATCGTAGCATCGTTGTTCGCCATCTATTGCTTCTACGACTATCGCTACCGCTTCGTGATAAAGTAAAGCAATTACAGGGCGTTTGCATTTCATACAATAAAGCGACAACCATATGGCTCCTGCCAGTTGCCGATAACTTCGGTTACAAAACATGATCATCTCATACAATAAAATATAGCATCACGTCTTGACCATATCACATCACAACATGCCCTGCAAAAACAAGTTAGACGTCCTCTACTTTGTTGTTGCAAGTTTTACGTGGCTGCTACGGGCTTAGCAAGAACCGTTCTTACCTACGCATCAAAACCACAATGACAGTTCGTCAAGTTAGTGCTGTTTTAACCTTCGCAAGGACCGGGCGTAGCCACACTCGATTCAGCTAAAGTGAGAGAGACAGACACCCGCCAGCCACCTTTAAGCACGAGTGCTCGTAACGGTGAAACTAGTCTCGCGTAAGCGTACGCGTAATGTCGGTCCGGGCCGCTTCATCTCACAATACCGCCGAACCAAAGTATGACATGCTGGTAAGCAGCATGACTTGTATCGCTCACAACTCACTTGTGTTCTACTCATGCATATAACATCAACGCATAAAACCTAGGCTCTGATACCACTGTTGGGGAACGTAGTAATTTCAAAAAATTTCCTACGCACACGCAAGATCATGGTGATGATATAGCAACGAGAGGGGAGAGTGTTGTCCATGTACCCTCGTAGACCATAAGCGGAAGCGTTAGCACAACGCGGTTGATGTAGTCGTACGTCTTCATGATCCGACCGATCCAAGTACCGAACGTACGGCACCTCCGAGTTCAGCACACGTTCAGCTTGATGACGATCCCCGGGCTCCGATCCAGCAAAGCTTCGGGGATGAGTTCCGTCAGCACGACGGCGTGGTGACGATGATGATGTTCTACCGGCGCAGGGCTTCGCCTAAACTCCGCGACGATATGACCGAGGTGGAATATGGTGGAGGGGGGCACCGCACACGGCTAAGGAACGATTCGTAGATCAACTTGTGTGTCTATGGAGTGCCCCCTGCCCCTGTATATAAAGGAGCAAGGGGGGAGGCCGGCCGGTCCTTGTGGGCGCGCCAAGGAGGAGTCCTCCTCCTAGTAGTAGGACTCCTCCTTTCCTACTCCTACTAGGAGGGGGAAGGAAGGGGGAGAGGGGGAAGGAAAGAGGGGGGCGCCGCCCCCCCTTCCTAGTCCAATTCGGACCAGAGGGAGAGGGGGCGCGTGGCCCACCCTAGCCGCCCCTCTCTCTTCCCACTAAGGCCCATGTGTCCCATTAACTCTCCGGGGGGGGGGGGGGGTTCCGGTAACCCTCCGGCTCTCCGGTTTTCTCCGAAAACATCCGGAACACTTCCGGTGTCCGAATATAGTCGTCCAATATATCAATCTTTATGTCTCGACCATTTCGAGACTCCTCATCATGTCCGTGATCACATCCGGGACTCCGAACAAACTTCGGTACATCAAAACTTATAAACTCATAATAAAACTGTCATCGTAACATTAAGCGTGCGGACCCTACGGGTTCGAGAACTATGTAGACATGACCTAGAACTATTCTCGGTCAATAACCAATAGCGGAACCTGGATGCCCATATTGGTTCCTACATATTCTACGAAGATCTTTATCGGTCAAACTGCATAACAACATACGTTGTTCCCTTTGTCATCGGTATGTTACTTGCCCGAGATTCGATCGTCGGTATCCAATACCTAGTTCAATCTCGTTACCGGCAAGTCTCTTTACTCGTTACGTAATGCATCATTCCATAACTAACTCATTAGTTACATTGCTTGCAAGGCTGATAGTGATGTGCATTAACGAGAGGGCCCAGAGATACCTCTCCGACAATCGGAGTGACAAAACCTAATCTTGAAATACGCCAACCCAACATATACCTTTGGAGACACCTGTAGCACTCCTTTATAATCACCCAGTTACGTTGTGATGTTTGGTAGCACCCAAAGTGTTCCTCTGGTAAACGGGAGTTGCATAATCTCATAGTTTCAGGAACATGTATAAGTCATGAAGAAAGCAATAGCAATATACTAAACGATCAAGTGCTAGGCTAACGGAATGGGTCATGTCAATCACATCATTCTCCTAATGATGTGATCCCATTAATCAAATGACAACACATGTCTATGGTTAGGAAACATAACCATCTTTGATTAATGAGCTAGTCAAGTAGAGGCATACTAGTGATTTTATGTTTGTCTATGTATTCACACATGTATCATGTTTCCGGTTAATACAATTCTAGCATGAATAATAAACATTTATCATGATATGAGGAAATAAATAATAACTTTATTATTGCCTCTAGGGCATATTTCCTTCACCAAGCACATCCAAAATAAGGGATGGCAACGGGAAGCCGCGGCGTAATAAAAACAAGCGTCAAAACAAGGAAGAGAGCCCGAACAACACAACGGTCAATGCCGGATTCAGGGGCTCTCGACCCGATCAGCAAAAGAAGCCATTTAAAGGCAGTAAAGAGGGACCGTTCGGTCTGAACAGTGTCCTGGACAGACTGTGCCAAATTCGTGGCACCCCCGACAAACCTGCGAACCACACGCACAGAGAGTGCTGGGTCTTCACGCAGGCCGACAAATTAAATGCCAAACACAAGGGAAGGAAACACCAAGTGAAGACGAGGATGAACCTCGCCAGCCGAACACTGGGGGATAGAAAAAATTCCCACCAGAGGTTAAAACAGTAAACATGATCCACGCGACTCACACATCCACGAGAAGGCACGAACGGGCGCTCAAAGACGCGTACGCTATAGAGCCCATTATACCCACACCTAACTACTGGTTGGCTTGTCCAATCACCTTCGATCACACGGACTGCCTGACTAGTATTCGGCGTGGAGGATTAGAGGCCTTGGTGCTTGACCCAATAATCGACGGATACCATCTCACCCACGTCTTCATGGACGACGGCAGTAGTCTCAATTTAATATACCAGGACACTGTCCGCAGGATGGGGATAGACCCATCCAGAATTAGCGAAAGCAACACCACCTTTGAAGGGGTGATACCAGGCGTTGAAGCCTACGGCAGGGGCTCCATCGTACTGGAGGTAACATTCGGCTCCCCAGGCAACTCCAGAAGCGAAGAACCTCTTCACCATCGCACCCTTCCAAAGCGCTATCATGCATTGCTTGGAAGAGCGGCCTTTGCCCGCTTCCATGCAGTACCAAACTATGCCTACCTTACGCTCAAGATGCCCGGTCCACGTGGTGTCATCACCGTTAATGGAAACACAGAGCGCTCTTCACGCGCGGAGGAATACACGATGGCTCTAGCGGCCGGACTCTAAGCGGCCTCCGATACCAAAAAGCATGAATGGTCGTTAAGACCACGGACACGGTTAGACGAGTCCGGCAGCCCGGATAAAAATGAGCCAGGGCGCCGTATATGTAATCCCATAGAGGACACTAGGGGCTATAAATATTTAATAAAACCCCACCGTTGGCCTAACCTTATTTACAGGCCAATGCCTTACACTTTTACCATCCATCGCACGCTTACATCGTACTCTTTTACACGAGTTTTTCTTTTTTACAGACACAATGCGTGCGATACCCTTCCAAGAAACGACACAATGGAGACAAAGGCGCAGATGTGCAGCAGGGCCCCGCTCAAAGGTTTCTTTTTAGATTAAGCCCCTGTGTAAACCTTTTATATTGCCTCTTGTTGTTTACATATCCCATGGGTACTATACCCACAGAGGATACTGCCGTTATTGGCATTTCGCCATGACAGACCGATGCATGTACCTGGAAATACAGGGTTCATAATGAAAGGGCGCTCTTCAGCCCATTTTCTGTTACAAAGTCCAAATACCTTCGGGAGTGTTCGGCGTCACGAGTTTGGCCTTATATGCATCAGCTCCGAATCATGTCTTTGGTCAAATGTTGGGTTTGCCCGGCTCCTGGGTTTGCCGCCTTACGTTCCATTCTTATCGGCTAAGGCAGCCAAAGGAGAACTACTGCGATTGTGCCCTGGTTATTCCGGATGAGCACCTCAGTAGAGAAAGTCGAAAACTGACAGTCATGATATAGCGAGAGACTGTTTAACCACTCGAAGACTTACCGGAATCTTTAGGATTCCTCCGTGTTAACGAAGGACCGTTTCCCGGTCATGTACACACGCGCCCGTATTTGGATGCACGCAAAAGTACTAGGGGCTACATAGTAGCCCCACCATCAAACTCCTATGGCTAAGTGAAAGTGTTACAGCTATATAGTCTGGTTCCCTAGTTCGACGTGCGATCACCTCCTTAATGGACCAAGACGTTGGATCAAGTGTGATTATGCATATTTTTCGTGAACACCCCCGCATTGTATGCGTGGGGGCTGAAGCCAACTACTGCTAACTTTCAGAATTACACATATACATAGAAACGGCCGCACAGGAGGCACAAATAATACTTTCGGGCAATAAGTATAAATACAGCCTCATAATCAAAATAACATTGTTTTTACAATGACACGAGTTGTCACTCGAACATGACATTCTTCGAGCACTGAGCCTCTATTAAGCGAGCACCTTCTGTTACCTGCTCCAAGTAGTGCTCGGCCGGATCCTGGCCTCCGCCGGATTCTGGGTCGCAATGAGGGTGGCCTTCATATCTGTCCAATATGCTTTAATGCGGGCAAGTGCCATCCGTGCACCCTCTATACACGCCGACCTCCTCATGGCATCAATTTGAGATACGGCACTGAGGAATTGTTGCACCAGACCAAAATAACTGTCCGGCTTCGGCTCCTTCGGCCAAAGATGGTCTATTACAGACCGCATGGCAATCCCGGACAGCCTATGAAGTTCCGCCACGGCAGCCATCTTCTCACTCAACGGCAATGGGCACGCAAGAGCATTGAATCGGGACCAGAATAGCTTCTCCACTTCTTTATCACCTTGATCCTCGAAAAACTTGGCGGCATCAGCTGTACTCTTCGCCAAGTCCGCATAAGCATCTGTAGGACTCCAACGTCGATCCAGGAGAGCATACTTCGGATCCAAAAACTTCATCCGCAACAAGTAGGGGCTCCCGGTCGCGATTTTTCCGGCCTGTCGAAGCTCCTCCCGCACATCCCTGATTTTGGTCCGCATCTCCTTGGCCGCATTAAGCGCCTTGTCCAGGTCAGCCGAATTAACCTGATTCTCCTTTTCAAGGAGCTCATACCGGTCGGCGGCATTTTTCAACTCCACAGCCATTTCAACTATCTTGTCTTCGCTTCGGCGATGAGCAGCCTGTTCGGCTCTCAACTCTTCGGCCGCCTTTATGGCAGCCGCATTGCTAGCCCAAGCTTGTTCCTTGGCCTGGGCAAAATCCACCCTTAGGGCTTCCACGGCAGCAGCTTCGTCTGCAGTCCAAACATGTCGCATTAATATTATGCCCCTCTCATATTTTCCTATACAACATAATAAGGAAAGCAGAGCACATACCTTGTGACTCGTTCAGCCGCTCGTTCACCAGCGTGATATCGGCATCAATAGATCCGATCTGCCTCCTTAGTTCGGAAACTTCAACGGACTGGTCGGCTGACGGACCCTTAGATACCTGCGCACATGTACAACGCAATCATTACGTACGAAATATGATCCTCCGTTTGCCGCCTAGGGCGGGCAACCAGAGTCTCAGGGGCTACTATGCATATTGATCACACCTAGCATGTGCCTCACAGCCAAAAAATCATGTATTTTTCACAACATACCTCAAAGCCTCTAAGCAGGCTCGTAAATGCTTCATTCAAACCGCTTGTGGCGGATGAAATCTTCTTGAGCACCGTGCTCATTAATGAGCGGTGCTCCTCCGAGAGCGCAGCTCACTCCAGAAGGCCCGTCAGTATGTCCGGCCGGACACTGAACTGTGCTGGACCCTTCTCCTTGCCCCCCGTGGGAGCCGAATGCTCCGGGCTCAGGGCGACGAAAGGATTAGCCTCTGGCTTCGGCAGATCCGGACTCCTCCATGACAACACCTTGGTGTCGCCCGCCTCATGAGGCGGAGAGGCTGGTGGGGTCTCACTCTCCATCATCTTCCGAGGAAGATCCACCGAAGACAAACTCTGTTGAGAAGAGTTGCTAGCGGGACTACAAAGAATGGATCCTAGTTAGTGTACTCGGAGAAAAGTAGTACCTTCGAATTTACAGGTAGCTTACAGCTCGGTGGAGGGCTGGCCCGTTGGCGGGCATGATGCGGTAAGGACGCCCTTCGGGGCAGGGCCCCCTGGTGACGCTTTCTTCCCCTGCTTGGGCACCTCCATCTCCAAGTGTTCAGAGGCGGCCCTCTTCTTCCCGCGCGGGGAGGAGGCTTTAGACTCCCCTTCCCGACTATCCTCCTTAGGGGAGGTCGCAATTCCCCCGGTTTGGATGTGTAGTGTGTGAAGTTCGGTTTCTCTGTTCTTCCCTTCATCTTTCCCTGAGGGCATCTTGCTGAGCACCCGACCAAGCATCTTGGCAATGGTTTGACTAGGCGAGCCTTCAGGAAGTGGCACCGGACACCTGATTCTCTCCGCCTTGCTGAGCCATTCCTGGCCACGGAGGGTTTTCAGAATAATGACTATGACAAATATAAACAAAGTGTCCGGTTTCAAGGTTACTTACTTGGGTATCTAGGCGATTGCAGCTTAGGCCCGCATCCTCGGTGGTGTCCGGACACTTTACTTGTGGTCCGAAGAATAATTTACACATCCCTTCGAGCTTCAGGCCGAAGAAGTGCTTAATAGTCCGCGGACCCTCTGGATTGAACTCCCACATCCGGAGAGGCCGGCGTTTGTACGGCAACACCCGTCGGATTAGCATTACTTGAATTATGCTGATGAGGTTAATGTCCTTCTCAAGAAGCTCCCTGATACGGCTCTGCAGTATTGGAACATCACTAGCGGGCCCCCAATTCCGTCCTATGTCGGTCCATGACGCCAATTGTGACGGAGGGCCTGAGCGGAACTCGGGGGTGGCCACCCACTTTGTGCCTCGGGGAGCCGTGACATAAAACCACCTCCGCTGCCATACATTGGATATCTCTGGAAAAGAACCCTCTGGCCATGGGGCATTGGCATTCCTACTTATTATGGCACCTCCGCACTCCGCATGTCGCCCCTCGATCATCTTTGGCTTCACATTGAAGGTCTTGAGCCATAAGCCGAAGTGTGGAGTGACGTGGAGAAAAGCCTCGCACACAATCATGAACGACGAGATATGGAGGATAGCGTCCGGGCCTAGATCGTGAAAATCTAACCCGTAATAGAACATGAGCCCCCTCACAAAGGGCTCAAGGGTGAGGCCCAAGCCGCGGAGGAAGTGAGGGACAAATACGACGCTCTCATTAGGCTCGGGAGTTGGGATGACCTGCCCTGGAGCTGGAAGCCTGTACTGGATGTCGGCAGTCAGATATCCGACCTCCCTAAGCCTCATAATGTCCTCCTCTTTGATCGAGGAGGCCACCCACTGGCCCTGAGAGTTGGCTCCGGACATATTGGAGGATCTGGGGTGTTTGAGTTTGGGTCTCGGGTGTTAGAACTCGAGGTGCGAAAGAGCGCAAGGGTGGTGGAAAGGAGGTATAGGCCTCGGCCCCTTTATAAAGGGGGTGAATATCAAGAGTCCTCAGCGTGACTGCTTGAGACTTATCTAAAAACACACGGAGTCATACCAATGGTCGTCGTGGGTTGAGCACACCCGTATTGATGGAAGATCCCGTAATAAGAGGAACACGATCTCTGCTTTGGCAGGGCGTGCCAACAAAACCGCCTCCCAACGCGAGTCGAGGTAGGCCAAGAAACACCGGTTTGTGTTGGGCCGGGCCACGATGCAAGGACACGACGTACGAAGATTGCCAGCAGATCAGATTTATGCTATGTTCCCTACGATGGTATGTGAGGATCATCTCGCAGATCCGGACACGATCTAAGTGTTCGATAATTACTTTTGAGTATTCGGAGATGGAACCTGCCTTGCAATGCCGAAGACAAGACTGTGCGCCGGACTCATCGTCATTGAAGCCTAGTTCAGGGGCTACTGAGGGAGTGCTGGATTAGGGGGTATCCGGACAGCCGGACTGTATACTTTGTCCGGACTGATGGAGCGTGAAGATACAAGACTCAACACTCCGTCCCCTATCCGGATGGGACTCTCCTTTGCGTGGAAGACAAGCTTGGCGATCCGGATATTATATTTCCTTCCTTGTAACCGACTCCATGTAAACCCTAGCCCTCTCCGGTGTCTATATAAACCGGAGAGGTTGGTCCTTAGAAGGCCGATCACGATCACAATCATAACCATCATAGGCTAGCTTCTAGGGTTTAGCCTCTACGATCTCGTGGTAGATCTACTCTTGTACTACTCATACCATCAATATCAATCAAGCAGGAAGTAGGGTTTTACCTCCATCGAGAGGGCCCGAACCTGGGTAAACATTGTGTCCCTTGCTTCCTGTTACCATCAGCATAAGACGCACAGATCGGGACCCCCTACCCGAGATCCGCCGGTTTTGACACCGACACCGTCCAATCTCGACTGCATACTCGATCGTCCATGTCAAATCCACGGCACCCCTGATAAACCAGCCAATCATACCAACAGAGAGTGTTGGGTTTTTAAACAGGCCGACAAGTTAAATGCCGAGAACAAGGAGAAGGGGTCGCAAAGCAAGGATGATGACGAGGAGCCCCGACCACCGAACACATGGGGACAGAAGAAGTTTCCCCCCAAAGTTAAAACTATAAACATGATATACGCTACCCATATCCCCAAGAGGGAGCACAAGCGCGCGCTCAGGGACGTGTACGCGATAGAGCTAGTCGCCCCAAAGTTCAACCCATGGTCATCCTGCCCGATCACCTTTGATCGCAGGGATCATCCGACCAGTATCCGTCATGGCGGTTCAGCCGCATTGGTTCTTGACCCAATCATTGATGGATTCCACCTTATGCGAGTCCTCATGGACGGTGGTAGCAACCTGAACTTGCTCTATCAGGATACCGTGCGCAAAATGGGTATCGATCCCTCAAGGATCAAGCCCACCAAAACCACCTTTAAAGGTGTGATACCAGGTGTAGAGGCTTGTCGTACAGGCTCAATCACACTGGAAGTGGTCTTCGGATCCCCAGACAATTTCCAAAGCGAAGAATTGATCTTGGATATCGTCCCCTTCCGCAGTGGCTATCACGCACTGCTCGGACAAACCACATTCGCTCGATTCAATGCGGTGCTGCACTACGCTTATCTCAAGCTCAAGATGCCCAGACCACGCGGTGTCATAACAGTCAATGGAAACACGGAACGCTCCCTCCATACCGAGGAGCACACCGCGACCCTTGCAGCAGAAGTACAGAGCGACCTTTTCAGGCAGAACCTTAATTCGGCGGCCAGGCTCCCAGACACTGTCAAACGAGTCCGAACTACTCTGCAGCAGGACAGTCCATCTCGTAAAGATCTTGACTAGCAATTCGGCCTCCGTCCCAGTCCCGAACAAACGACGCCGTTCGTATCGCGCGTACATAATTATGCACTCAAAATACCATGGGCGTAGACGGAGGAACAACTAAATCATGGTCCACAATACGGCTCGGCCTATCCTGGGCCCACATACTTTCACTTTTTCTTTTTATTTTTTAGGTTCCTTTTCCAGGCTTTTCTTGATGACCTGATTGTCGGACCTATCAAGGGACCGATATACCAAGACGGCAAGAAGCTTTGACGTATAAGGGAATTTTGAGGTGGTCTCTTTAAACGATCGTTATGCCTGTTTTAAAGACCCGCACGCAGCTCACCCTTGGTCAGGGCATGTTAAATAGCTCTCTTTTCTTATTGCACTACTTGTACAAATATGCTTTGATGCATTAATCAAATTACAATGGAAAATAGTTTGCGGCCCAATTTATATGGCATTAGCTTATTGCTTCATTTTTACTTTTTGATATTTTTATTAATTGCATCCGTACACTCTGGTACACCTTAATTTGCCAGGGGCTTCATTACGCTCCATAATACGGCAACAAAGTCCGAACAGTTTTTTACAGTACAGTTCGGCCCCCCGAATTATAGCATTATATATATTGGCTCCGAATCATGTCTTTGGTCAATAGTTGGGTTGGCCGGCTCCTGTGCTTACTACCTTACATTCCGCTATATCGGCTAGGGTAGTAAAGGGAGAACTACTTCAATTGTGTCTTGGTTCATCCGGATGAGCACCTCAGTAGAGAAAGCCGAAAACTGGCTGTCATGATGCGGCGAGAGCCGATCAGCTGTTCGAGAGGTCACAAATCTTTAGCGATTTTTTCCGTGTTATGCGATGAATCGGTTTTATCCGATCAGGTGTTTACATCATCCCAAGTTCGGACTTACGAATACTGGGGGCTGCACCTAAATTTTTATTGTCAAGATCCTATGGCTAAGTGAGGGTGGTAAAGCCACATAGTCCGATTTCCTTGTTCGTTGCGCTAAACACCTCCTTTAAGGACCAAACTTTGGAGTAAAGAGTGTTTAGATTTATCCCGAACACCCCCGTACTACCTACATGGGGGCGAAAGCCGACGACTGGCCAACTCTCAGATTTAACAATACGGCCACACATGAGGTAAAAATTTAAATAACAAGCATTATATTACATAACGATCTTGTTTCATAGTATGGGACAGGATAACATGAATGTATTCATTCAAAGATAACATCATTAGCACATTGCTCCGCCACTGGGCGGGACCCATCTAGGATATTGTCAAAATACAGCTCGGGGGTGCGTTGCTCCTTGCCCGTGGGCGGTCCCTCGGTCATAAGCTTCACGACGTCCATCTTCACCCAATGCATCTTGACTCGGGAGAAGGCCATTCGCGCGCCCTCGATGCAGACCGACCGCTTGATGGCATCCAGCCGAGGGCGGACATTGAACAGCCGCTTCACGAGCCCAAAGTAGCTGCCGGGGATGGCTTCGGCAGGCCATAGCCGGATTATTAAATCCTTCATGGCTAGTTCGTCCGCCTTGTGTAGTTCGACCAGCTGTTTTAGCTGATCGCTAAAGGGCACCAGATGTTCTAGCGCAAGGTATTACGACCAAAACAGCTTCTCCATGGAGCTCCTCTCTTTGGCTCGGAAGAATTCCGCAGCGTCTGAAATGCCGCGCGGCAGATCCGCAAACACCCCTGGAGAACTCCAAATCCGGGTCAGTAAGAGGAACCTTTTCTTCACATATTTGCTCTGCATAATAAAGGCCTTACCCGCCGCAATTTTTCTGGCCTCCTGGATTTCAACCCGGGCATCATGTGCGCTTTGGTGGGCCTTGGTGAGTTCGGAGTCTTGATCCGTAAGGTTGCGCTCCAAGGACTCACACTTCTTGATGGTGTCCTGGAGCTCTTGCTGGACCTCACTGACCCTGGCCTCATGCTTTTCACGTGCGGCTTGTTCCTTGGCCGCCCTGTCCTCGGCCTTGGCAGAGCCTTCTTGAGGGCCTCCACCTCGGTCGCCGCTCCTAATAAATATCATGACACTTTAGTCAGAACAAATCATTCATCCTTTCTGAATTAGATAAGGTTATTGCATACCTTGATTTTCCTCTAGCTGCTTCTTCACGCGGCCGAGCTCTTCCTCGGCCCGCTCCAGACTTTGCTTCAGTCCGGAGACCTCAGCAGTATGAGAGGTCGCAGCCAGTAACGACGCCTGCTTATTCACATTAATTCAACTGGTTAGTCTCTTGAGAAAATTGTTTGATCCTCTGTCCGGCTTGTCTTTTCGAACACCGGACAGTGTCTCAGGGGCTACTGTCTATACTGTGACATTATTTTTACATAATCGCGTTGCTTACCTCAAAGCCTGTTAGAAGGCTTGTGCATGCTTCGGTTAGTCCGCTTTTTGCAGTCTGGATCCTCTCAATCACCGTACCCATAAGGGTACGGTGTTCCTCAACAATGGAAGCGCCTCGCAGCGCTTCCAGCAAAGTATCCGGCACCTCCGGATGGACAGAGGTCACTGGTGGAATAGGCACACCCCCTTCTTTAGAAAGAGTCTGCTTGCCTGATTCCGGAGCCGTATGGGTCTCCGGAATTATATTCGGCTGGGGGCCGAATTGGATATGGCTCCCATCACCAGTCTCCATGGGGATTTGCTCCTCCATGTGTCCGGCGGCTGAGGCTTCACCCTTCAGCGCCGCCCTGATGGCCTCCTGAGGCTCTCCCTGGCCTGGGATCCTTCGGGACAACACCTCGGTGTTATCCATGGTCTTGGGGGAGGAGGCCGCTGGAAGGGTCCCGCTGTCCATCGCCTCCGGGTCCAGCGAACCCTCTGAAGATGAGGATCGCTCGAGGTTGGACCAAGCTGGACTGTAAATACATGATTCAACACATTAATACTACAAAGTAATGAGGCCGGATATATGAATGTGTTTGGGTTTTTGAGCACTCACGATTTGGCCAGGGGCTTATCCTTGGGGTGCCATTCCGAGTTGCTGTCGGTGGCTGCTGTGGAGTCGTCCGGGAGGGAAGTTTTTCCCTTCTTGGATGCCTCGGCCTCCAGACGCATGGAGGCCGTCCTTTTCTTTCTTCCCCCCTCAGGGGGGGATTGTCGCTCTTCTTCTTCCTCTTCTTCCTCGTCATGCTCGGCGGTGGAGGAATGAGTCTCGGCGCCTTCGGACATCGCGTCCGAAGTGCCCTTATTACGGAGACCACCTCTGGTCCCCTTGGCCTTCTTCTTGGCCTTCTTCTCCGGCGCTTGGTAGGGCGCCGGAACCAGCATCTTCGTTAGAATCGGGATTTCGGGGTCTTCAGGCAGCGAAGCCGGACAGTGAATCCGCTCCGCCTTCTTTGTCCAGCTCTGAAAAAATCAATAGGGAGGCTTAGGCGTCTTCCTCGAGTATGCAAATAAAGGGTACGCCTTGAAAACATGAAAAAACTTACCGGACTGGCGGGATGGGCCAAGTCGCTGGCCTTGAAGAGCACCTTCCAGATTTCTTCATGCGTAGTGCCAAAAAACTGCTGTAAAGTCTGGTGCTTGGCAGGATCGAACTCCCAGAAATGGCAAGTCCGATGTTGGCATGGAAGGATCCGGTGAATGAGCATCACCTAGATCACATTGACGAGCTTGATATTTTTTACCATGTTTTGTATGTGCGTCTGAAGCGTTGTTAGCTCATCTGACGAGGACCAGTCTAGGCCCTTCTCTGGCCAGGAGGTGAGCCGCATTGGGGCTCCGGACTTGAATTCTGGAGCCGCGGCCCAGTTGGTGCCGCGCGGCTCTGTGATATAGAACCACGATTTCTGCCACCCTTTGACAGTCTCCATGAAGGAGCCCTCGGGCCATGTGACGTTGGGCATCTTGCTCACCATGGCACCTCCGCACTCTGCGTGTTGGCCACTCACCACCTTCGGCTTCACATTGAAGATCTTCAGCCATAATCCTAAGTGGGGTTGGATGCGGAGGAAGGCCTCGCACACGACAATGAATGCCGAGATGTTGAGGATGGAGTTGGGGGCCAGATTGTGGAAATCCAGCCCATAATAGAACATGAGTCCGCGGACGAACGGGTGGAGAGGAAACCCCAGCCCGCAGACGAAGTGAGGGATGAATATGACCCTCTTGTTGGGCTCCGGGGTGGGGATGATCTGTCCCTTGGCTGGAAGCCGGTGGGCAATTTCCTTGGACAAATACCCTGCCTCCCGGAGCTGGGTAATGTCCTTCTCCTTAACAGAGGAGGCCATCCACTTGCCCTGCACTCTAGAGCTGGGTAATTTCCTTGCCCTACTTTTTTGGGCAGAAAGGATGAGAGCTTGGGTGCTGGAGCTCGAGAATGGATGGACAGAGAAAGAGAAGGCGTGGGTGAAAAAAGGTGGATCCTTATCTCTTTATAAAGGCAGTGAATATCAAGCGCCTCCCCACTCGCCTTAAAACTCGCCTATTCCCCAAGGGCCATGCAGGTGGCATGGTTGGGTTACCCATGCCCGTATTGATGAGAATCCCGTAATAAGGGGACACGATCTCTGCTTTGACAAGACGTGCCGATGAAACCGCATCTCGAAATATGGAGCAGTAGGCTAAAAAATGGTTCGAATAATGGCCGGGCAGTGACATGATGTCACGCTGCATAAAGTTTTCAGCGGATTGGACTCGTGAAATATTATACTCTCTACGGTTGTGTGTGGGATTTGTTTTGCAGAGCTGGACACATTTTCTGTGTTCGAAGACTAGATTGGAGTATTCGGAGAAGGAACCCACCTTGCAATGCCGAAGACAATCTATGCGCCAGACACCTCGTCATTGAAGCCTGGTTCAGGGGCTACTGAGGGAGTCCTGGATTAAGGGGTCCTTGGATGGCCGGACTATTAACATGGGCCGGACTGTTGGGCTATGAAGATACAAGATAGAAGACTTCTTCCCGTATCTGGATCTCTGTAACCGACTTTGTATAACCATAGTCCCTTCCGGTGTCTATATAAACCGGAGGGCTTAGTCCGTAGAGGCAATGACAATCATAATCATATAAGCTAGACTTCTAGGGTTTAGCCATTACGATCTCGTGGTAGATCAACTCTTGTAATACTCATATTCATCAAGATCAATCAAGCAAGAAGTAGGGTATTACCTCCATAGAGAGGGCCCAAACCTGGGTAAACATCATGTCCCCCGCCTCCTGTTACCATTAGCCTTAGACGCACAGTTCGGGACCCCCTACCCGAGATCCGCCGGTTTTGACACCGACAGCGTACAATAGGTAATTTAGCGTCCTACCCACCACTCATTTGGTAGCCACTATCGATGATTTAACCGATATGCTGTACTATAATTCGGAGAATGCCGAATACATGGACGAGGAGGACGTAGCCATGGCTAACGCTGAGCCCCCCCCCCCCCCCCCCCCGCGTCATGGGCTGCTGGTCGTGAAGGAAGTATGCCCTAGAAGCAATATCTATTATTCATGCTAGAATTGTATTAACCGGAAACTTGATACATGTGTGGATACATAGAGAAAACACAGTGTCCCTAGTAAGCCTCTATTAGACTATCTCATTAATCAAAGATGGTTAAGTTTCCTAACCATGGACATCTGTTGTCATTTGATGAACAAGATCACATCATTAGGAGAATGATGTGATGGACAAGACCCATCCATTAGCTTAGCATAATGGTCGTTAACTTTTATTGCTAGTGCTTTCTTCATGACTTATACATACTCCTTTGACTATTGGATTATGCAACTCCCGGATACCAGAGGAATACCTTGTGTGCTATCAAACGTCACAACATAACTGGGTGATTATAAAGATGCTCTACAGGTATCTCTGAAGGTGTTTGTTGGGTTGACATAGATCGAGATTAGGATTTGTCACTCTGAGTATCGGAGAGGTATCTCCGCGCCCTCTCGGTAATGCACATCATTATAAGCCTTGCAAGCAATGTGACTAATGAGTTAGTTGTAGGATGATGCATTATGGAACGAGTAAAGACTTGCTGGTAACGAGATTGAACTAGGTATGAGGATACCGTCGATCGAATCTCGGGCAAGTAACATACCGATGACAAAGGGAATAACGTATGTTGTCATAACGGTTTGACCGATAAAGATCTTCGTAGAATATGTGGGAGCCAATATGAGCATCCAGGTTCCACTATTGGTTATTAACCGGAGAGGTGTCTTGGTCATTGATACGTCTCCAATGTATCTATAATTTTTTATTGTTCCATGCTATTATATTACCCGTTTTGGATGTTTATGGGCTTTACTTTACACTTTTTATATCATTTTTGGGACTAACCTACTAACCGAAGGCCCAGCCCGAGTTGCTATTTTTTTTGCCTATTTCATTGTTTCGAAGAAAAGGAATATCAAACGGAGTCCAAACGGAATGAAAACTTCGGGAGCGATCTTTTTGGAACAAACGCAATCTAGGAGACTTGGAGTGGATGTCAAGCAGCGAATGAGGTGGCCACGAGGGTGCCCGGCGTGCCCTAAGGGGGCAGGCACGCCCCCCACCCTCGTGGACCCCTCGTGGCTCCACCGACCTACTTCTTCCTCCTATATATATCCACGTACCCCCAAAACAACTAGGAGCACCACGAAGAACTATTCCCACCGTCGCAACCTTCTGTATCCACGAGATCCCATCTTGGAGCCTTCGCTGGTGCTCCGTCAGAGGGGGAATCGACCATGGAGGGCCTCTACATCATCTCCAAGGCCTCTCTGATGAGTTGTGAGTAGTTTACCGCAGACCTTCAGGTCCATAGTTATTAGCTAGATGGCTTCTTCTCTCTCTTTGAATCCCACTACAAAGTTCTCCTCGATCTTCTTGGAGATGTATTTGATGTAACTCTTTTTGCGGTGTGTTTATCGAGATCCAATGAATTGTGGGTGCATGATCAAGTTTATCTATGAGAAATAATTGAATCTTCTCTGAATTCTTTTATGTATTATTGGTTATCTTTGCAAGTCTCTTCGAATTATCAGTTTGGTTTGGCCTACTAGATTGATCTTTCTTGCAATGGGAGAAGTGCTTAGCTTTGGGTTCAATATTGCAGTGTCCTTTCCCAGTGACTGCAGGGCCAGCAAGGCATGTATTGTATTGTTGTCATCGAGGATAAAAAGATGGGGTTTATGTCATATTGCATGAGTTTATCCCTCTACATCATGTCATCTTTCTTAATGCGTTACTCTGTTCTTATAAAATTAATACTCTAGATGCAGGCAGGAGTCGGTCGATGTGTGGAGTAATAGTAGTAGATGCAGAATCGTTTCGATCTACTTGTTGCGGACGTGATGCCTATATACATGATCATGCCTAGATATTCTCATAACTATGCACTTTTCTCGTCTCCTCCGTTCAGCAAAAGCCTCTAGATAAGTTCACACATATGGTTTTGTTCTTTCTATAATTCTTGAGTCCAGACTCCTTCGTTTTTTGTTCCTGAGAAATTAAATAAACCTATAGAAGTTTGGCGTATAAAATTCTGTAAGTTTGAAATCAGGAAACTGGTAAGTGTAGACAAAATTAAAACTGTCAAAGAACATGAGAGTGTTTGTCAAAGAACTGAGGCTTCCCCACGATAGTACAAACTTTTTAAATGTTTGAATTTTGTTACAGCAAAAACTGAATGGGTGGCAAGATGAATATAATTATTATTAAAAGTTTCTTTTTGAACTTCTCGGGTTAATATACATGAACTTGATTATCTTTTTAACCAGTTAAATATACATGGTTGGCAAGATGACTATAGTTGTTATAGCAAAAACAGTACATTTTTTCCAGAAAAGTTTCTGTTTGAACTTCTCTGATTAATATAGATGAACTCAATTATCTTCTTAATATGCACTCACATGAGGTCGTTTGGATTCGTGTGTATATTTGTAACATAATCAGTGGAGATCTGGAGAGATCATAAGTTCAGTCGGCCTTGGCATCACGAGCGGGTTCAGTTTGATCTCGCACAGTGGGCAGGTCCCCGATGGTGTGTGCGCCAGGTCTACTCGCACGAGTGGACGTCAGATCGCGCAAGTGGGCAGGTCCCCAATGGTAAGAACTAAGAACTTGTTCTATTCCTGCTGCTATCAAGCTATTTGTTGATATGCTTACAAGATATGAAATATCCTTTTTTATGTTTCTTTGTTGCCAAATAAAAAGCTAATATTTACGGACATGTGCAGTATAAACATTTGTTATGGAGTAGTACACATTTTAAAACTTTTATATAATTGCAAAAAAAATACAGGTGTTCTCATTTCCAAAAACCTACAACAAAACATCAACTTATATTGATAGTTTTGGTTCTAGTCCTTATGGCCCGATTCTAGTAACTGTGTCGCCCGTGCGTTTTAGTTTTTTGTTATCTCTCCTGGATGCTTTTTAAGAGCTTCAATTGTTTTTAGTTCATCTTTTGAATTCTTTTTAGTACATCTACTTACCAATCGTAAGTCCAGTTTTCTTTGTGTTTCCATGCTATTTCTATAGCACAACATGTGTGTGTGGTTATGTTAATGAGCACATGTAACAAAGTTTATTTTGTAAGTTCAGAGAAGCAACGAGGTAAAAGAAAAACACTAAAACCATGCAATTCTTGTAAGATATCCAAAAGTTCAACAATAAAAACTATATAAGTTTAGTCTCAAGTGGAGAGAAGTTCCTACATCTCTGTATGCCCGTGGATGCTTGTGTGCTATAGTTGCTTTCTCCCCTTCCTGTACATGCTGCTATTCACCTTTTTATCTCTCTGATGTGTTGTGTTGCACTACTACATCTCGATCCAGGAGGTGCTAGCTCATGCTGGCTGGAACTAGGATGCAAAAGGGATGACGGGTCCATGCCGCACAAGCACTGGTGCTCTACTTTCTTCTTACTTTGTGTTCTAATTTGCTTTCTTATTATTTTCAGTTTGCGAGATACAAAAAAAAGTTAAAAAAATGTTGTGCCTGGAGTTCATATTATTTGCTACCCTGTGATGTACGTCTATAGTTTCTCCATCCAAATGTGTTGATCCATGTGGTTGTATTTTCTATGTTTCTCCCTCCAAACGTATGCAAGTTGAGAAGTTGCACACAAACAGAAGGTTTTTTTGGTGAGAATAATGCATACTGTCTTCTATAACTCATTTCACTTCATGGTTTCTTCCACCTGTTTGTTGTTTCCTATTTATACTAATTCCTAAATGTTCTACTCAATTTCAGCGCCATGCTCAGTCCAACCCCGTGGCTTCAGGGTGGCCGAGTTCATCGCGACCATCAGTTCGGAGACCTGCGTCACTGCTCATGTCACTACCATGTCCACCTGCATCACTGCGTGATCCGTCAACAACCTATTGCACAAGGAAAAGCAACAGGAGTAGAGGCGTCTGAGATGCTCTGTCCTGGCGACTGTGAGAAAGGAAAGTGCTTATGCGGCTTTTGCTGAAGAAGAAAGGCCTAGCTTAACGAGCGTAGTAGTATTCAAATCAGGTGTCGATGTTGTGGAGGCTTTGGATCTTTCCCTAGTTGCTTGACTCCAATAATTATGCCTTTTGACATTGTGCCATTTGGTCATCCTTTGGCCTTGTATCGAACTTCTAGTCATCTTGTTACATCAGTTCAAAAGCATAGAGGTGGTAATGCTGTAGTGATCTTGTCCGCGGCCACATGGATCTTGTGTGACATGAAGTGGAGGCATCACTATGGCCACGTACAGAGTGTTGGGACTGCAGCAATTCGCAAGGTCCAAAGCGTAGAGGATGTGCTTGTGAGCTGTGATGTTCTGAACTTGTGATATATGTATGCATACATGCTTTGTTTTGTGCACATATAGATCAATTCTTTTTCTTCTACTGAAAAATCAATATGTTCTGCAGCTGCGGCGGTGAGAAGCAGACCCGTTCATGTTCCTCCATCTCCCAAGCTAAGTTTTCTGTTGTTTTTGATGTTATTCCTAGAAGAAAATCATTTATACATGGCCAATGTGAATGTGCAATATGGTGTAGTGCAAAAGAACAGTCACATGTGTGGTTAATTGGCTGAGCATGCAGGGCCTGTTTGAGCTTTAGGTGGAGAACTAGTTGGATACTACGGTTTTTGGAAAATCAAGTTGTTCTTTCTTTACATGATTTACAAACTCGCATTGCATTCTCTTGTTGCTTTACTCTTCCATCTCATATTGCTTCCTTCTATATGATTGAGTTATCTAAAAGAGTTTTTGTTCCTGCTATCTACAGAGATACATTGTTTTAACAGAAAAATGATGTATCTGGCGGCCACCACCCTTTGGAAATTTTCTTCCATCTGCTTGTACGCAGACCGTGGTGCTTCACTTTGTTCTTATCTTTTTATTTTGTGCAGCCAGTCAGTGCTTCTTCTTGATCTCCCGACCACCAGCGCCGCTTTTCAAAATGATGTCTTACACTTGATCTCTGAACTTCAGGTAAGTTCATGTGGACACTATATCAATCCTGATGTAGAAATGTGTGTGTGATGTCCAATTTCTTCTTTTGGTTCAGTTCAATATCTAAAATCCATTCAGTTCAATTCTTATGTGTCATCTCGGCAACGCGTCGCACAGACAGTATATACACCAATGCCAAAGCTCGGGCAGACAGATCATTTTTCTCAAACTTGATTTCGCTAAGGCCTTTGACACAATTGCTCATGACCCGATGATTCAAATTATGCGTCATATGGACTTCAACAATAAATGGATTTCTTGGATCCAATGCTTGTTCTCCTCTGGGCGCTCTTCGGTCCTTCTCAACGGGGTGCCGGGCCAACAGTTCCAATGTCGTTGCGGAGTCCGACAGGGGGATCCCTTGTCCCCCCTCATTTTTGTGCTCGCTGCGGATTTATTACAATCTGCCATAAATGATGCGTTCAGACAAGGTAAAATCGAGCTCCCCTTCCCTTGCGTTGGACAAACTGACTACCCCGTTATTCAATATGCCGACGACACTTTGATAATCCTACCTGCATGCATCCGGCAAGCTTCTTTGGTCAAGGAGATCCTATCAGATTACGCCACCTCTATTGGTTTGAAAATCAATTTTCACAAGTCCACATTGATTCCGATCAACCTCGACCCCTCCTCTGCGAATGTTCTTGCAAGGGTTTTTGGCGGTAATGTTGGCACGTTGCCTTTCACCTATCTTGGCCTGCCTCTGGGTACCACTCGGCCTACAGTCCAAGACCTCATGCCTCTGGTTTGCCGATTGGAAAGGCGTCTAACGTCAACCATTGCTACGATGACTTACGGTGGCAGATTATCCTGGCTGAATGCTTCGGTCACATCTCTTCTTATATTTGCCATGTGTATACTCAAATTTCCGCCCAAGCTTCTTGAAATACTAGACAAAATCAGAAGACGTTGTCTCTGGACTAAGAAAACCGAACAAGGTGACAAATGCTCCTCTCTTGCGGCTTGGGACATGGTCTGTCGTCCCAAAAATAAAGGTGGGCTAGGTGTGATCAATCTCAAAATCCATAACGAAGCCCTGCTCCTAAAATTCCTCCACAAATTCTACAACAAAATGGATGTTCCCTGGGTTCACCTGTTATGGGACAATCTCTACGTCGACAAAATACCACATGCAGTGGACCAGGCCGGCTCTTTCTGGTGGCGCGATATTCTAAAACTGACACCAATCTTCAGGGGCATATCTCGTGTTTAGTTGGTAGACGGGAGGACCACCTTGCTTTGGAAAGATCTTTGGGCGCGCAATGTGCTGCATGACTCCCACCCACGTGCCTTCTCTTTTGAGCTGCATGAAGATATCTCGGTTGCTGATTTCTGGGCCTCCAATGATCTGCATGAAACCTTTCAACTCCCTGTGTCTCCGAACGCGCTGGACGAAATCCATGACATGCAGCTAACATTGACCAAGCTTTGCCCTTCCACATCGAATATTGATGTTTGGCACTACATGTGGGGCTCGACTGAATTTCGTCCTAAGGACTACTATTCTTTCTTCTTTAGAGATGCTCAAGTCAATCCAATGTTCAAGCACCTATGGAAATCAAAATGTACAATGAAGTTGAAGGTGTTTGGATGGCTGCTTTTCTTGGACAGACTCAACACACACAATATGTTGAAACGGAGGCACTACAACATTGGTGACAATTTTGATTGCCTTCTTTGCGGGCTGCCAATTGAAGAAACGGTGGACCACATGATCTTCACTTGTGGTTTTAGCAAGATTTGCTGGACCAAACTTGGCATTCATTGGCCCCCTTTTGATAACTGTCTCACTGCCATCAGATTAAATAGAGACTCGTGGCCTGACCCATTCTTCATGGAAGTTTATCTCAATGCTGCGTGGAGCTTATGGAAGGAGAGGAATAACAAGCACTTCCGAGGAGTTGACCCTACTTTTGGGTCCTGGTTGTCACGCTTCAAAAACGACCTGGGCCAGCTCCAACATAGAATCAAGGAGGCCCATAGAGGCTCATTTGTAAACCTCTGTAATACTCTAGGTTGATCCCTGTAAGCTCTTTTTCTCTCTTGATTCTTCCTATGGAGAGCTGGTAGTTTACCTCCTCCCTAAACCATGGGGAGGGGGTGGTAGATGGTTGGTTGACTTTGGCATTGTATATGTCTATGTAAACACCCAATTTATATAGATATATATAAATCACAGTGGGAGTGCTCTCCCACTGTCAATTCCCTAAAAAAAACGCGTCGCACAGTCACCGACCTCCTCTGGTTGGGCCACACCACCACCGGCCCATCCACAACGGTTGCTGGCAGCCGTCCAAGTTGAGCGCTGATGGTAGTCCTCTGCGTGCGTCAACGACACTCTCACAGGAAGCTTAATCATAATCAGGGATGAAAAAGGAGAGAAGCACAGGAAGAGGTACTATTTGCAAAAAAATGGTGGCTCAAAAAGTTCTGAACTGATTGCTCCGGTGAAGTGGAGCTGATGGAGGCGGAGTTCACAAGCGGCACCAGGATTTGGCCGCTGCAGGGAATATATCAACAAGCATGCAACACAAAAGCAAAAGTTCAAAGAAAAATGAGATGGCGCTCTCACTGTCTGGGTGCTCAATGGGTGCAACGCTGGGTGAAGATTGTGGTCGCAGTTCCACTTGGACTGCGGTCATAGCTCGACTTGGACAGCTCCCAACGACTATGGATACCCTGGCTACTGCAAGTTCAACTTGGTGAAGATGGTACAACAGCAAGTTCGACTTTGTGAGATAATTTTGTTCCGTCGAGGTGGAGCTGATGGAAGCAGGGATGCGGTTGGCCGGCGTGCGTGGGAGGGAGCGGCCAGAGCATGGGGGGCAAGGCGGACAGAGCGCGGGGAGGAGGGTGGACGGAGCGCCATGACTGAGAAGGCGGACCTGCTGCCTCGACATAAAAAAATCTTCCATTTTTGTTTCTTTTAACCCCAGAACCTTGCTTACAAACAAACACAAATAATAACACCGTCAGTCTGAACATTCCTGCTACTGAATTCGGTACTAGTAGTTGTCTAATTTCTGTAACCTATATAATTTATGTTTGTTCAGACTTCTTGTTTCTCTAAAGCGGCCAAATCCCGGTGCACCTGGTAGTCCAAACTTACACCAGATAGCTGGTGACCAACTTCCCTACCTCTACAAGCTCCTCGAGGATGACTTGGTGGTAGCTGGGATCCCCTAAAGCGGCCAAATCCCGGTGGACCCAGCCGCCGCTCGTGATCCCCTCTCCTTCAGCTCCACTTCGTGGCACTGTCAGTCCACAGGAGTAGGGGCAGGTGCCCATCAACAAAAAGGAACAAACGATATATGCTTGGAAACTTAAAAATCTGTACACATTTGGGAAACAGATGTTATAGCTTCTTTCAAAGTTCAAAACAGATGGTACAGGAAGTACATGTATTCATGTGGGTGCTTGAAAGTTCTGTACAGGAATAGGCCGATGATTTTTGTGCTATGGATAATATGATTTATGTACATGTATTATATGTGTGGAAACAATTTCTGTGAGATGATGAAAGGAAAAATGGTTTGAATTAAAAATATTGATCAGTACGAGTTAAAAACGGTGGTCCGTTCGGAATAAAAGTTAAAATATGCCATGGTTTGTGGGGAGGTTCTGCTCACCGCCGGGTGGCACCATCTCTAGCAGTTCGACAGGGACGCGTCCCTCAGTACTACGATGTCGAGGCAGACAGCCGCCCTCTTTGTGACCTGCTGCTATTCCCCATCTTGCACTGGCGGACTGATGATGCGGGAGCCGCCCTCTTCGCTACAACCCCACGTGGATCTCTTTCTTTCTTCTCTCTCAAATTCGTTGAAAAACTTGGTTGCTTGTTCTTGTTAAAAAACACGTCGAGACACGCGACAGCCACCCCAGTTCGGGCATAGTAAGTACCTCAGTACGAGTTAAAAATGGTGGTCCGTTCGGAATAAAAGAAATGACAGAAATTCAAATTGTAAAGTTCAAGCAAAAAAAGAAACCCCATGAAAATCCCGCTTAGTAAGTACCTCAGTACAAGTCGTAAAATGAGAGAAGTTCAGAACAACGTTGTCAAAAAAATGTCGACTTAAAAAAAGAAACAAAAAAAACACATTTTCTTTTTGAATAAAATATAATTCAGTTCGATGATACAAACCATACAAGTACAGGGGCGACGATACAGTAAACCATTAAAAACTTATGAGAAAAATATTACCCAAAAAACAGAGCAAAGTCTAGTTAGTGAAAACACGCTTAGTACAAACCCATGCAAGCATCAGTACAAGTACCCTTTTTCGGAACCATTCAAAATTGCTCTACAAAAAATAGCTCAGTACAAACATACACATATATCAGTACGACTACTCTGTTTTTCAGACAAGAAAACAGCAAGATCCGTCATGCCGTATTCTAAATTACTCTTAAACGGTTGCGAAGTAGAGAAGACATTCAACATAACTAAGTTTCACATTTTCGGTTACTATCCAACGGTATATTATTTCCATATTTCGACAAACTTTTTAAAAAAATCACGTTCAGAATCAAATTTGACCGTATTCGAATTTGGTTTTAAACCGTAAGGAATTAGAAAAACGTTTCTATACGAAAAAGTTGCGCATTTTCCATAGCTTTTCAACGCCGTATCATTTGTGTCAATCCGACAAACCGTTGCAAAAAATCGCGAAAATACGTTTCACCCAGAATTTCACCATTTTTCAAATTACTTTTAAATCATATAGAATTAGTAAAAACAATACATTTATGGAAGATGTGGATTTTCTCCAGCTTTCCAACGCCATCTTATTTGGTCAATTCCGACAAATGGTTTGAAAATTGAGTCCAAAATACGATTCACATTTTCGGTTTTGAAAAAGACAGTTTTTTCAAAACTGCTCTTAAACCATAATGATTTTGCAAAACATTCAATATACTTGAAATATGGTTGTCAAGAGCTTTCCAACGATATATTACACGCCCCATTCCGACAAAAAAATTACAAAAAGTTTTTGAACTAAAGAACACGATCTGTTAAACACAACTGAAAGCATCAGTTCAACCGCTTCGAAAACATCAGTACAACCACCTGAAAACGTCAGTTCAAAAAGGGTAACAGAATAATATTCTGTTACGCGTAACAGAATAGCCAGTCTATTCTGCTAATATTTGCAGAATAACTATTCTGATAACACTTCCGCACTGCACGCTCAACGCAAGCGCACTGCATCTTCTTGATGTTGGGCACTTCAATGCTTTCACGGGAGAACTGCTTCATTTTCTGGTGTTCCGCCCGTGTTTTCTGTGTATAATCGGGTGTTGCGGGATGATTTAGTTTGTGTCTGCATGTCATTTTAGCTTTATTCTTTCTAATTTACTGGAAAATCTACTAGAGTGCTTGCAAATCGAGGGATTTGACGGATGAGCTTTCTCTATACGTTTGTGTTCGCGGCAGATGCGATTTTTTTGTGGTTGAATGTTATTTTTTAGTAGGAATTCTTTGGTTGCGTTTGTTTTAATTGGTCCGTTCACTCTATAATTTGTTAATTTTCAGGAGTTAGTTTTCAATTCTTTGTTATTTTGATTGTTGCGGCGGGTGAGCTTCGTCCGCTCCTCCGTTCTTGTCGATTTTTTTTGATTTTGCTCGTCCATGCGTGTTTGAATATTGTAATTACCGTTGCTATAGGTTTGAATTCATTGTATTGCGGGTATAATTGTCATTTTTTGAATCGCATTTTTGAAATGAAAGCTGATGATGTTCGTGCCATTGCCATGCCTTCCGTGTAAATTTTTCGGGGGTATTTTTCGATAGTTTAGTGGTTGTACAATTTTTAGGCGAGTTATGGAATTGCGAGTGAAATTGACACCTCTGTTAGTCTATCACATGTCTGTAGTTTTACTGCTTTAATTTTATTTTTTGTAGTCGTGGCATACGTTGTAGTGCACTGCATTTTCTTTGGTAGTGTACTTCGTTGTAGCTGCATTACAGTGGTTATGGCTGCTTATGAGATTTCTCCTTTTCTTAAACTGCATTTTGTGTTCTAGATGACTGCATAATATGCATTTCCGTACTACATTAGCAGTGTTGTTAATGTTCAATTCTGCTATTAGAATGGATGGTCCATTATACGCTTTTGTTAGCTGAATAGTTATTATATGAATTTTTTTGAATTGCATACTATGAGAATTGTTTTTGAACATGATATGTTAACTGCAAAGTTTCGACCATTTGCATTTCCTTGTTACTGTTCAGAGGGCTGCTTTTTTTTATTATTAGTACCACACTATGTTTTTGAGAGAACCGCATTACCGCCAACAGCAACTTTGTCTAAAAAGGATGATAAAATGAGGCAGTTGAGGTTGCATACATTAAATAGGCATCGTTCAAATTGTCTGATGGACATAATTTTAAAAGCATACAGCATAACCAAAGCATTAGAAATATTGGTTGCTTCATATTAGACAGCCTAGAGTGCAAATATTGTAAACTTGATGGAGTCTTCTTCTTTGTAGAAAAACAACATGTCCACTTCTCCGACCTCAAAGCCACTCTGGGAGACAAAATCTTTCCAACCAGTAGTTATGTTGATGCAGTCTTTGAAGTCAATGTGGTAGTCAGCTTGCATGTCTGCATACCCATTCTTGTGTTCTGTCTCCAAAGTAACCTTCCCTGAACTCGGAGCATGAAATTTTATTGTGGATGGCAGTTTCTGCATATTGGAATGGGTGGAAAAAGAATTTTATAAGTAAACAACAAATGTTTTTCTTTTATACTTAGTATGATCTATTTATGTTGACTTATATAGTTACATATATATGACTGCTATTTTCTAAAGTAGTTGCAATGTATGAACAAACTTATATACGCAATTGACCCCTAGTTTTACTAGGATATATATTATACTACAACATGCTTGCACTGCAATTCAGTAATAGTGTACTTCTCTAGCATGTTAAGATAACTGCAATGCTTATCCACTGACCTTTTTTTGTTCGTGTGTTGGGATTATGATCTAACTAGTGTCGATACCTGGTGTGGTACTGAAGAAAGATAGGTGGAAGCATCTAGTCTTAATAGCTAACAAATCTGAACAACAATACAAATTCTGTTTTGTATTTTTGTTGACACTACTGAACAAATTGATTGAACTATATATTCAGATGTGTATTTGTAGGCTAGATTATGTCCAAAATTGTGAGGGGAAAAACATACCAAACTTTCCTACAGATCTGCGATTGTGAGGCGATGAAGAAATGGCGCACGAAACCCCCTGTTGGGTATCATCAGGCACCCGAGCATGCCGCGCCACTCGGTGTTGGTGAGCTCTAGACCTTCTGCGTACACGCATGTGTCCGCAACCGGCGCCATCCTTGCGAAACACCCGCACTTATAGTCCATGGTAGGTTCAGTGGAATTCCAGAGAAGAGCTGTGGACGAGATGAACCCTAGATCTACGATTTGAAGAAAATGAGGAACACGGGGAGGAGTTGTGTTAGTCTGGAGCACGAATGGATACGTTTTTATGCAACCAATTGAGCAATGGAAGTAATAAATGTTGTGGTTGGTGTTAGGTGGTGGATTGGTTATGATTCAGTGTATACGAATGCATTTGAGAAGCAACAGGACTGTTTACTTGAACATAGCGAACTGCATTGTCATATCACGATGAACTACGAACACGTGGTTGGGCCTGTGTTTGTGTATGGTATGTAGGATTTTTTTAATTTTCAGCGGCCTCTCTTTTGTTTGTTGGCCCTGCGTTCGGGTAGTGAAGACGCATTTGGGCCCAAGTCGGCCTGCGAGCACGGCTGGTTCCCAGTGCGCTGTGTGTGGGGCCTAATGTTTAGTCCCACCTCGACCGTAGAAAGCGCGCCCGACCTGTTTATAAGCGCTGGAGAGGCATATCAGTCGAACTCCTCTTGTTACTTATTTGGGCGCTTATACACTGCGCTCGCAACTCTATGCTCTCTGACCTATGGGCCCATGTGTGGCCGGCCCCATGCATTGTGACTCAGAACGACTCGCCTTCTGTGGGCGCAGACCTATTACGAGAGGTAGCACCTGGGTGGTCAATTTTTTTCTTTGTATTTTTCTGTCTTAGGTGTTTTTTCAATGTCGGGGCGTGCACTGCATTGATCAGGGTTCTGCACTGCATGTGCACGCATTCCGTACTGCATGTACAGTTCTCATTTTTTGTTTCTGTGTTTTTGCTATTATGTAATATTTTTTTCCGATGTATGGGAGTGCACTGCTTAGTAAATCATACACGTAATGCATTGATTATGGTTCTGTACTACACGTTCATATATTTCTGCATTGCATTGATTATTTACGTGTTTGCATTTTTGTTTCTGTGTTTTTGCTCTTATGTATTCTTTTTTCAAATTTAGGTTTGTGCACTGCTTTGTTGGTTATGTTAAAACTTCATTCGACATAGTCTGTACTGCATTCGTACACAATTTGCACTTCATGCATCCTGTTTGCACACTGCAACTTATTTTTCGTTTTGTGCACTGCTCGAATCTAATGATACATGAGCAGACAACAGAAAACAAATTATCACAGGTATTCTATACGACAATTTCATCACCGGCAAACTAAGTTGAACAGAAAGCAAACTAACATAATCAAAGTTCATCATTACAAGCGATTCTGCATGGCAAGCAAACTAAGTTCAGCACACAAGCAAACTAACGATACATAAGCAAACAACATAGAGCAAATTTGATGATAATTCTAAAACGACGCTGACATTGTTGGCTCCTGGCCGGCACCATCTTCTTCTTCACCAGTTAGGCTCTTCACATCCCCAGCTGCTCCTGGCGCGCTTCTTGGGGGGGGGGGGTTCCTCCTTCTCTAGCTTTGCACGGCGAAGGCCATCCTAGGTGAGGGTGATGCGGTTCCATATCTCGTACGCTGCGTAGGCGTCCTTTGCCGCGTACTCAATGTGCCTCATGGACAGAGGCAGGGTGGTCCAGCGCTTGTGCTCATCATCGGTGATCTTCTTCTTCATGTTGTTGTAGTAGTCGTTGATGAGCATGCCGGAGACGTCTCCAAGGGAGTCCAATGCCTTGGTTGCCTCGGGCACCCTCCACTCCTTCTGGATGTCGACGAGGTTGGCAACCTCCAGTTTGACGCGCTCTAGCCTGGTTTTGTCGCCGTTGATGGAGAAGCCTGCAAAGGTGTACCTGGGGTCGGCGAGGAAGTTGTCGAAGATGGTGCACCTTTCATAGGCGCTCATATGGAAGAGTAGCACCGGGTGATTCTTGCCGATGGAGAGCTGGCAGAGGGCGGGTTTCTGTGTCGCTTCAGGCTCGTTGTCGTAATCGAGATCAATGCCGATGATCTTGTGGCGCTGGAGGCTGAGGTGGCGCTCGTACTGCGTGAGGGAGATCGCCATCTGCTTCTTGTCGTTGGTGTGGATGACATGCAACTTGGTGTTGCCGTGAGCCTCCATGGCCTTGTCGCCCTTGTACTCGTCGGTGAACGCTATCGCTGGTAGGAGGGCTTGGTGCTTTTGCATGGATATGGAGCGATTTGGTGGCAGCGCAATATATACTTGTGTTGTTGTGGATGCGAAGGCCTTTGGCAGGGGTCTGAATTTAAGGGGAGGGCGCGGGGTGGGATGGCCGAGTCGGATGAACTGCACGATCACGCTGACGATGCGGTTGTGCAGATCGTGGGTTGGTGTTGCATCTGTGATCTTGGGCTTGTGGCGATGGAACTGCTCCGATTGGGTGGTTGTATGCGAACGTTGGTTTTTTTAAGGTGGTTTTATTTTATTTTTGATCAGTAATTTTTTTAACCACCACTTTTCTGTGCGAACAGGCATTTTATCATGTTTTATATATGTATCCTGCGTGACAACATAACTGCATTGCTTACACTTCCACACTGCATCGCGTACAAAGCAGAACTGCACTTGTGTCTACATGTGTGTACTTCACTGTTTTTTGCGTGTCCTTGCTATAGGCTTTGGTGTTTTTCGCTGTGTTCTATGCCATGTATTTATTCATGTAGGTAATCCGGAACTAGATTGCCATACCTCACTGCATCACGTAACATAACGCACTGCATTTTTCTACCGCTACATATTTGCACTGCATTGCTACAGCGAACTGCATCGCGTAACGGAATGCACTGCATACTTCTACCGCCATGTACTGCATCTTGTTTTTGCCTGTACTTACAGTCCCTGGTATGGGAGGGGTAGGGGAAGTGGGGGTGGGGGGCCCCACTTTTTTTGAACTTATTGTCTTTTCTTAGTCGTCCTTGTTAGACCTGTGTTCGGGTAGTGAAGAGATGCACTTGGGCCCAAGTCGGCCTGTGAGCACGGCTGGTTCCCGGTTCGCTGTGTGTGCGCTCTAATGTTTAGTCCCACCTCACCGCCCGAAGGCGGGCTCAACCTGTTTATAAGCGCTCGCGAGGCATACCGGTCGAACTCCTCTGGTTACTTCTTTGGGCGCTTATACACGGCGCTCACAGCTCTATTGTCTCTGACCTGTGGGCCCATTTGTGGCCGGCCCCATGCATTGTGACTCAGAACGACTCGCCTTCTGTGGGCGCAGACCTATTACGAGTCTTGCTGGGGCCGATAGCACCTGGGTGGTCAATTTTTTTCTTTGTATTTTTTCAATGTCGGGGCGTGCACTGCTTTTAGTAAATCATGCATGCACTACATTGATCAGGGTTATGTACTGCATGTGAACACATTTCGTACTGCATGTATAGTTCTCATTTAAGTTTCCATGTTTTTGCTTTTTTGTAATTTTTTTTCAATATATGGGACTGCACTACTTAGCAAATTACAATTGTATTGCATTGATTATGGTTCTGTACTGCATGTTCGTATACTTCTGCACTGCATTTATTATTTCTGTGTTCGCATTTTTCTTCATCGCTATGTTCTATGCCGTGTATATTCTCATCTACGTAATGCGGAACTGGATTGCTATAGCGTACTGCATCGCGTAAGGAAATGCACTGCATTTTTCTAGTGCTGCGTACTGCATTTGTTTTTTGCCTGTGCTTACTGCACTGTACGGGAGGTGTAGGGGGAGAGGAGGGGGGTTGGGGGGCCCCCCTCCACTTTTTTTTGTGTGGCACTTATTTGAAGGTATATTTTTTTCGGATGCGTTTTCTTAACATGCGTGTTGTTTTTTATTTTAACTTTTTTTATGAACTGTATGTATTTTATTTTTGTTTTACCGTTTGAACTTCATGATTCTTCACAGAGAACTGCATCATGTGCGTTTTTTTGTTTTTTTGTTTTTGAGTAATATGTGCGTTTTGATGTAGTCTGGCTTATTTTATCCGGGCCGTTTTTGGGCCGGCCCGTTTTTTCTGACCCTTTTTTGCGACACGCGGGCCTTCTACGTATCCCTTCCAGGCTATTCCACCGCTCCGCTGTCAGGGAGAGAGACTGAGAACAATCCCCTCTCCTCTCTTGCAGTTTCTCCCAAGGCATCTCTCCCTCGAGCAAAATTACTGTCGCGCGTAGCAATCGCCGTCGCCCGAGGAACCGCCGCCCTCAAGAGGTCCTTATTCCTGCATTCCGCGTTGCTGTCCGCTCCGTCAGCCCTTGCCGTTGCGCTCCCGCAACCCTTTCCTGTCTGTTCCCGTCGCTGCCCCCCTCCCCCCTTCCCGCCGTCGTCCCTGCACCCTTTATTGTGGTACGTTCCGCTTGGCCTCGGTCTTGATCGTCCCCTCGTCTTGTTTTGTGATTCTCGTAGTTGCTGTTGCTCTTTTTGCTTGTGTAATTTTTCTGTAGGAAGTCAATTCTATCTCGTTTTGAAGTCGATAGTCGTGTGTAGCAATGTGGATGTAGGGCTTCGTGAGATTTTCGCCGATTTTGTTGCTTATGTCTATCACTTCGTCCTTGTGCTGCATGGAAACGCCATGTCTTCGCCGAGCAGAGTGGGAGGAGGAGTTCAGGGTATGTGGAGTGCTTATTTTAGGCTTTGTTCATTTTGTTTGATATTTATCTAGTTTCCTAATTCATCCTGCATATTGGTTTATGCTTTGTTAGTTGTCAGCGTTCGTTTGCATTATTTTTTCATGTGATGTTTTGTAATTTCTGTTTTCTGGTTGTTTTTGAATCCAGTAGGTGATTGCAGTGCTCATAATGATACACCAATTGACTCTCCTTGTCCTGGTGGTAAGGATCATGGTGTCGAGGGAGGACATCAAGTGAATTCGCCGGTTGAATCTTCTCCCATAAGAGTGGCCCCTCCTTCTGGTATGTGATTGATTTGTTTATTTTTGTTTATGCTGGTTGCTTGATGTTTGTACAAATTGGTGTTGTGTTGTTTTATCTAGTCCGACATTTTGTTGGGAACAACCGTGAAGTTAGTGTATGCAGCACTGCATTTATTTGTATATGTGAACTCCACTATATGTATGTGTGAACTACATTGTTGTTTTATTCAAGTTTTTTGTACAATGCATTATTTTTTATTTTGAGCTTATGGTTGGAGCACTGCATTTATATGTCTAACTGTACTGCATTTGTTCTTTTTGTGCACTTTTTAACGAGCATAGTCAAACTTCATTTTGATGCAGTGTCTGTTTTTCATGCTGGGCGCCTGGGTTTGAGGAGGTTACTCAATTGATTGACCATTATTTTGCAGAGGGTAATGTTGGTGTGAGCTTTGATCAGAGACGTCCCGTCTTGTCTGAAACACAATCGCAGTCTGTTGATGGTACAAAGGAAGTTACACAGGATTGGATGGTCTCGGAACAGCTTCGTCAATATGAGTTGAAGCAAAGCAAGAAGAAGTTGAGGTTTGAAATTGAGTCAAAAGAGTTTGCGAAGAAGGAGAAGCAGAGGAGAGCTGCAGATGGTGCCAAGGGTGGCAAATTTGGCAAGGTGAATCAGCCTTATTTGCAGAAGAAGAGGTTGAGTATTGTTGTTGAGGAAGGTGGTACACCTTAGCAGAGTCCGTGTGTTGCTGGAATGAGGAAGAATCTTGGCAAGAGAACTGCTGAAGCCGGTGGAAATGATGATCCTCAGCGCAAGCGACTACATGTCACTGAAGGTCCCAACTCTGAAGATGACGACTTTGTGCTTGCTGATTATGTGAAGGGTGTTCATCCTTGTAGATGCAAAGACTGTGGTTCATCTAAGAGTCTACCCAAGCATGCCCGTGATGATGTCGATGAAGATGTTGGTGGTGACTCTGGCGAGGAGGTGGATGCCGCTCCAAAGGTTTGTTGAAGTGCACAGCATTTGTTTCCTTCATTGTTATTCTTTCTGTGTTTTCTATGTCTCTTTTTTTATGGCTAGTCTTCTAATGTGGACTGCATTTCCCTTTACACAGAGGAAGAAGTCTAGTAAGAGCAATGCAACTGAATATGATGCCGAGTGAGCTGATTCTCGATTTAACAAGACCGTACAGTTGTTGCTTCCCACTGTTTGCAAGGCTGCTTCTTTGTTGAAAGAGGCGCATTGTAGCCGTGTTAGGGATGCTGAATTTGGTGTTGTCTTTGATATGATAGTAAAGAAAAATGTGTCGTGCATTCTTATGTGCTATCTGATGGAGTGATTGACCCTGCCACCATGGTAATGGACTTTGGGAATGGCAGGGTTCTTCGAATCAATCGTGATGCAGTTCATCACATTTCTGATTTACCTATGGGACGTCACACTGCACCCATGCCTGCTTCTAGCGGTCATGATGAATCGTTGACTGCCCTCAAGGATGAGCTTGGCTTTAACCGTTCAAAAAGTATAGGTGTCAAGGACTTGCTTGAGAAGTTGAAGGTGTTGGTGGAGGAAGATGATTATGTGACTGTTGACCCTATTGTGAAGGTGTTCTTCCTGATACTTTACCAGAATTTGTTGTGCCCCGGCCTGCAGTTTGTTTGGGTAGAGTTGCTGCGATGGTAGAGAACATGGATTATGCGGCGATGGCTCAGATGGACTTTTGCCAGCTTGTTGTTGATGAGTTGCAGGAAGCTGTGGTGAGGTGGCAAACAGAAGGCAGCAAGCAGAATTGTGTAGAGGGTTGTGCCATTGTTCCCCCTAATTATGTAACTTGACTGCTTGAAGCTTCGCAAATTTTCAGTCATGCACACATTGACGCCACGTGCTTCATACCTGACGACCAAGGACCTGATGAAGTTGTACAATGAGGATGTGCTTGTGAAGGGAAAGATTTACTTGGAAAGTTACAAATTTGGGAAGCTGCCAGTTAGTGCATCTGATTTTTTAATATCAGTTTTTTTTAAAAAAATGTGCAGCCATTATAAATGTGAACTTTTCTAGTACTCACATGTGTACTTCTCTTTGCCTGTTGTCTTTTTTTGAAGTGGAAGGCGTGAGGTGATATTGTGTACAACCGTCCTGTTGTAGTTGTACACGGCAGCTCTAATGCAGGGCCTATCACTCATGCTAGGTTTTATGAGCCTATCTGTAGCCAGCTTCCTGCCTGTGATGATGAGGTGCCGCATACTCATGGTTTCATAGCTCGACAGATGTTTGATAATAGAAGCTCTTATAAACAGACATTTGTTGGCGGCAAAAAACACGAGGAGATTGATGAGGTTCTTCTGAAGGTTTTGAAGCTGACTGAAGATTTGCCAACCTCTGGTGACAGGTTGAGGACAGTTGCTGGGTTTTTCCCTGTTTGCCATGGCCCACGAGATTAAGATATTGTTGCTGCTCACAATTTCGATTGTGGCCTGATTAAAAGCATGAAGATTGCAGTGACGAATGTTCGGTCTTCGTATGCTCAATTGAGACATTCACAGGCAGAAAAATGCGGTCGGTATGAGAAGGATGTTGGGCATATTTTTGACGAAATGACCCGTCAGGACGCTTGCATTGGCGCTGACAATGTATGTTCTGGTTTTTTTTGCGGCTTTCAACCTCTTTTTTGTGTATTATGTTGACTGCTCCTCACTATTTTTGTTTTTTTGTTATAGGCTAGAGTGGAATCTTCTAGTGTCGATGGAACTAGAGATGATGGAGTTGGTCACGTACAAGTACTTCTGCCATGTCTGTTTTGCCATGCGTCCCTTTTCTTTGAACTTGCATTTGTTTGCTTCCCATTTTATTGTTTTTTGTGTGTACTTCATTGTTGTAAAGTGTGTACTGCTTGTGCATAGTTGAAGTTTTTTACTTTTTTGGTCGGTACCATCTTATTTCTCGTTTTTGGTTTGTTCTATGCCCGTAGACTGGTGTTGCTGCTTGTGATGTGCACAAAGAGACCTACGATGGCTCTGGGAAGGATGAGGTCTTGGCTGACGCATCGTCCCCTCTGGATGTTGTAGCTGATAAGGTATAGTTGTATTACTTGTTCTGTTAGTGGGTTGTAATCTAATTTTTTGTTGTTTGTTATAAACTTGATGTACGCTGTTATGTTCACCCATATGCATTTTCATTTACATATGTTAGCTGCAATAGTTTTACATGTCAGAGCTTCATTGTTTGACAGAAGTGAACTGCATTTCTTTTCGCATGCACGGTCCATACTGTTTTACATACGTGAGCTTCAGTATTTAACATAGCTGAACTGCAGCATTTGACAAAGTGAACTGCAGTTCTTTTTTTACGTATATGTGGGTTGCAGTTGTAGTTGTTTTGATACACGTGTGTTGCAGTTGTTTTGCATATGTGGACTGTAGTTGTTCTGTGTATGTTGTCAGCAGTCTTTGACATAAGTGTGTTGTGTGTTGTTGTGTTAATTATCCCCACGCTCATTTTTGTGTTACTGTGTGTTTTTTAAACTTTCCATAGGTTGGAGAAGAAAACGTGGAAGTTCACGTTGATCTGAATCAGGGCAGTTGTCCTGTTGATGACCGTGGCAGTGTTGATGCTTCTTCATTGGTTGCCGTTGACTGTGCAGATCCTTCTGTAGCTCAAGGATCCCATGATGCTGTTCCCACCAGTCGGCATGAAGATTCTGATGTTGGCATTGAAAATCCACAAGAGAATGTGAGTCCTGCTGCTAGTGTTGTTGCTTCCCCTGTTTGTCTGGTGTCCAACGATGTTCCGGAAGTATCGAGAGTGGAGCCTCATGTAGCTGAAGTATCTAAGGACGTTGCCGTTGACCGGACTGTTGTAAATCCAGAGAATGCTGATGTTGCTGCAGAAGGGCAGTCCAGTGAGGTTGTGGTGGATTCGTCGCAACCTATGCAAGAAAATATTTTGCTCAGCTCTGAAGAACAGCAGCCTGAAGACTCTGACACTGAAGGCAAGAGTTTTTTTTGAACAACGTAGTTGAAGTTTTTCTCATTCATGTTGTTTAATTACTATGGTATCTGTATTAGATGTTTAATGATAAGTGAAACTTGATCTTTTGTCTATGATTTTCAAAATAGCTAGCAGAATTTCCTTATCTTAATATTTAAACTTCATTATTTGGATAAGTGAACTTCATCTTTTTTATTACAGATGACGAACTTCCTGTTGTGATACCGTCGAGCATTGATCCAGCTCTTCTGAACAATGAGTTGTACGCTGCTGTTACGAGGGCTCGGAAGGACAAGAAGAAGAAGTATGGTTTTTTTAGAAATTGTTTTGTTCATATGTATTTTCTAATTTTGGTATTTACCCCTTTTTCTTTGTTGTTATTTTTTTAGTATCTTATGTTTCATTTTTTCATGAAAAATAGAGATGGGTGATATTAGCATTTGCGAAGTTGGTCAATCCTTTTGGGATAAAGGGATGCTCACTACAAGGCTTGTAGATCTTGGGGTTTCTCTGCTGGTAGATATGTTTAAGGGATCTCCTACAATGGTTGCACCGTACCATATTTGTGTAGGAATGCAGAATTTTCTGTTTTATTTTTTGATTTTCTTTTCTGATTTCGTGCGACGACCTATTTGCTTGGGCACTATTTGATCTTTGGTTTTGTTTCGGTAGACAAATATTTGGAATGGTGGTACTATAGGCAGGAGTGTTAAAATGATGTTCTCCTCAAAAGCCGAGGAGCGTGTTGATAGAAAGGTTATGGTGAGAGACGTTTTTATGTGTTGAAAGCTATATTTTGTTTGTTTGTTTTTATAGTGTTCTGTTTTTTCTTCTTATAATAATTTTATTTATTTATTCGTGCTTCCAACAGGTCCTTTTTGCAACATTTGATCCGCCACATATGAGGGATGGTGTTGGTCATTATTGTGTAGTTGTGTTAAATGTGAAAGAAAGGCGGTTTGAATTTCTTGACTCGCTCAACAAACCTGGCAGCCCTGATGCGGTCAGGGTTTTTAGGAGGATGGTTAAAAATATCAAGCGTGCATGGAAAGAAGGAAGCTCAAGTTTTGATCAGCCGCTAAATCCTCCTACACTTGATGGATTTGTGTTGAAACATGTCATTGTCCCAATGCAGCCAAATGGGTGTGTTCTATAAAGCTCTTCTCTAGCATACTGCTCAAGTTTTTTTTCACTTCTTTGTGAAACAAATGTTTTTTATTCTTTTATTGTAGGCATGACTGTGGATTCTATATGTTTCAATTCTTGCAGACCTGGGATGGTGTTCGAGTTGCTAAGTTTGGGGTGGAGCACATTGGCTACATCAGAAAGGCCATGCTCTATAGCTGGCTAACACCGAGGAAGTGTTGCCTTGATTTAACATCACTTCTAATTTTTGCAGATAAAGGTTGTTTTATTGAACTTCTTTATCCTCCCTTTATTTATTTTTTGTCTACTGCTTGGTTCCGCTTCTTATGGTCAAGTGAGCTGCATTTTTCTTTATATGTGGGCTGCATTGTTCTTTATATGTGGGCTGCAGTGTTTTAGAGAAGTGTGGGCTGCATTGCTGTAGACAAGTGTGCTGCATTTAATGTAGATTGGTGTGCTGCAATGCTGTAGACAAGTGGGCTGCATTGCTGTATACAAGTAGACTGCATTTATGTAGATAAATGGCCTGCGATGATGTAGACAAGTGGGCTGCATTGTTGTATACAAGTAGACTGCATTGACGTAGATAAATGGCCTGCGATGCTGTAGACAAGTGGGATGCATTGCTGTATACAAGTAGACTGCATTGATGTAGAGAAGTGTGCTGCAATGCTGTAGACAAGTGGGCTGCATTGCTGTATCAAGTAGACTCCATTGATGTAGAGAAGTGTGGTGCAATGCTGTAGACAAGTGGGCTGCATTGCTGTATACAAGTGGACTGCATTCTATTTTTCTGTATACATGTTTTTTGGTTTTTGTGTTTTGTGCTGAGTGCTTCCACGTTTTTTCTGCATGTTTTTAGGTTTTGATGGGGGGCTTCATGAAGGCTGTATGTCACTGTTTGAGTCCCAGGGTTCTGAGGTGGTTATGGAGGATTGTGTCATTGAAATCTCTCCAGATAATTCTGGTTCTTTGGCTGGAGATGGTTTGAACACAAATGTGGCGTCTGTACATGATGGTGGAAGTGTCTCTCGACCTAGCTCTCCACACGATGTATATGATGTTGATGATGATGATTTTGGTACGCCGTGTACACGTGTCACTAGGACTAGGAGTGCAGCAATTAATCCTCCTCCTTTGGATGAGGTTGAAGTATTTTCGAACAAGGGGCCAGGTGAGAGGGCTTTTAAGTTGAGATGCTCTATAGAGAAATTGAAGCCTCCGAGGTTCAAATATATTGATGAGGCGATTAAAATAAAGGATCTTGTTCTCAGTAAAGATTTTGTAACCAAATACCACGAGTAAGTTTTATGTGATGTGTGTGCCCTTCATCCTTTTTATGTGTTCTGATTTTAATTCTAATTTTATTGATCCCATCTGTGTATGTTTACTTCAGGAACGCGTTCTTTATGGTGAATAGTCCTTTTGGTGATGTCGATACTTACAGTGTCGACTATATCTATGATACATTTGGTAAAGGAGCTTTAATGGATTCGTATCTCATGGATTTTTTCATCAAGTACTGGAAGCAAGACCCTGAACTGGGTTTAGCTTATCTATCCGGTGAACGTGTGCTACTTTCACCTTTATTTATCACGGTAAACGTTTGTTGCATTCTTTCCTATTGTACTGCCTTTTTCATGTCCATGCCTGCTTGCATTGTTTATTCTTTTTTTTTCATGTCCTTTTTTTGTGCTTTTTTCTGTGCAGTACGTTCTTCAAATGGAAACCTTTGTGGCGAGAGATAATGATGGAAATCCTATGTTGCCAGTTGTGCATAGCTCATTTGTTTTAGTAGATGCAGTTAAGCAGGTCAAATTTTTTGTGAGCGACGACGCAAACCTGTTGGATGCTAAACTGGTAAGTTCATTGTTTTCCGTCTTTTATTTTTCCTGGTTTGTTGCATTTCTTTTTATAGTTATTTTTGGAACAGTGGTCCTGGTGCTACGTGTCGAAAGAACTTTTCATTTCATTTTTTTTGATGTGAACAGATTATGATGCCGTGATCCAAGGATGGTCATTATTCCTTATACACGATGAACCAGCATCGCCAGACGCTTGATCTCCATGACAGTAGGAAGTACACTAGCCATCCTGATGTCACGACAAGGTGGCGGAGGACTGACTACCACGCAGATTGCACTGAAGTGGTATGTCATTTTTTCTTGCCAAGCGTAAAGCCTTTTTTTCTCGTACTGCATTTTTTCTCATAAACTGCACATGCAAATTTTAGCACACATAGGACCACAATTGTTTATGTAGTGCACTGCAACATATGCGCGACATAACTGCATTTTTCTCACACCCCCATAATCTATGTAAAAAAAGGGTAATGGGAAATGACCTCGCGTGCACTTAAAAGAGGGATTGTCTAGACGTTTGAGAACAACTTTTGTATTTTTTTGGTTGGTCTGAATAGCAACTTTGATCCGTGATGTGTGTTATTTTTACCTTGTGCTTCCTTTTTTTGGCCAGATGAGGAGGATGACTCGGGTGCTGAAGGCGATTTATGGTAAAAAATGTATAAATCAAAGAACCACCATAACTGAGTTTAATTGGCAGAGAAGCCCTCTTACCCGGTCGTGCCAGCGTAGGGAGCAAATGCCTGCGGAATCTATGTTCTAAGGATGACGCAGTTGTATGACGGCTAACGTCTAGTTGAGAAAATTTTGAAATCCGACGGCAACGTCTTGTTACTTTTTTATTATTTTATTTTTTTTTCACTTTTTTGTTCTTTATGACAACCTTTTTTAATCACTGGTCTGCATTTTTTTTAATTTTCTTTTTTCAGCCTGCTATTGAAGATTGGAAGGCGGAATACATGTTCCAGCTGCTGTTGAATCCTTCGAACATGTTGTGTTATGAAGACATGCCGCTTGATCTATGTGATCTGATTGCGGACCTCGGGCTCACATCCCTGTCGCAATCGTAGACGCAGTTTGTCGGGTGGTTGGCACGACATATGCCAACGAGTGGCTTATCATTGTGGGAGCCAATAAGACATCGCCGGTGCCTGGAAATGGGATAAGGCGAGGACATGCACGCCGGCGAATCTTACCCAGGTTCGCGGCTCTCCGAGGAGATAACACCCCTAATCCTGCTCTGCGGGGTCTCCGCATGATCACTAGATCAACAAGTAGCTACAAGAGGCTCCTTGAGCTGTTTGGCGAGAGGAGGAAGAAGGGGCAAGGCTAGCTCTCTTCTCCTCTCGAAGTAGTGTCTAAAACTATCAAAGTCCAACTCTTTGCATGGGTGCCCCGGGGGGTTTATATAGGCCTACCCCCAGGGGTACAATGGTAATCCGGATGGGCCGGGGCCCAACCATCAGTGTCTACGCCGGCCGGCTTCTCCGCCGACCGCTGGGGCCCGCCGACTGGTGGGTCCCGCCGGCTGCCGGCCTCCTAGTAGACAGATAGGCCCCACCGCTTGGGGGTCTTGTCGGGGGCTGGTTACTGTTGCTTCACCCTTGATGACGAGGGCTTGGTCGAGGTAAGCGTGGCTACATTGCCGCCGCCTTGCGGGCGCTCACTGTAGCCTTACCTCGTCTTGTCTCCTTAATGAGGCTCATTCTTCGAGGGAGGGAACAAGCCGGCTGGGGAGAGCTGGCTTCATCCCTGGCCGACTAGGAGGCATGTGGCCGCCTTTGGATGTCTCTCTAGCCAAAGGGGCCCGCCACCTGCGGGCCGTACTGTCGGCCCATCGTGGGTGATGTCATGGTCAGCATGGCAACAATGCCACGCCGGACGGGTTATGGCAGCCCCGTATGGCGTACTGTAGCCATGCGAACCCCGAGACTCGGGGGCGGCGTGCTTCACTGTTGCCACGCCCCGTCTTGTCGTCATTACGTTGGTACAAACTTCAAGGGCCCGATCTGGGCCGCCTATTGGGGGCCGGCTTCTTGGAGTCGGCCCTCCCGTGGCTTTCTTTTAGGAGGATTCTTGGTCGGGCCGCCTCCTGGTAGTCGGCCGATGGGGTAGCCGGCCGGGGGAAGGCGGCCCCGCGTCTTGGATGCTCGCTGGTTTGATCAGCCTTATTTTTTTTTTCAAGAGCCAGGGGGAGCCGGCTAGGCTACCCGTGGCCATTTGCTCCGACACAGTCGCAGACGCAGTAACAGTCATTTGGGCACTGTTTTCTACTGGGGCAAAAGCCTGTGCGTGGACAAGAACTAGGGTTTAATGTTGTGTATGTGTGTGCTGACTAAGGTAAAGAATGTATGAAAAAGACTTTTTTTTTCTGTCATTGTTTTTTTTCTTATTCTTTTTGCAGCAGTGTATGTGGACGAATTTGTATGTGTATGTGTATTTTATATAAATAACTCATACAGTATATATAAGTGTATATTTTTATTTTTTGTCGACGACAACGTTCTGTGTGAACTGGCATTTGTCACGCTTATATGTATCGTATGTGTTCCATAAACTGCATCACATTTGATAAGGTAGATGGGGGGGGGGGGTTGCCCCCCCCCAATTTTTTAGTTGTCTATAGATTTGTATTGCTCCTGTATGCACTGCGTGCATTAGCGCGAGGCTGAGCAGAGGGTGGGAAGGTGGGATCGTGACCCCCTCCCCATCCCCCTGCGAGGCCGAGTCTGGAACGAGCCGGAGCAGGCGGCGACGCGGCGTGCTGCGGCGCCACATGCGTAGGCGAGTCCGTCACACCCCGTCGCCCGTGTCTATCTTAGGGGTGTGGCTCTGGGGTTGTGTGCGTCCCATTTGACGGAAAAACAGAATGTCCGCACTATGACTGTCAACCAAACGCACTGCGTGCGTTAGCGCGAGGCCAAGCAGGTGGTGGGAGGGGGGGGTCATGACCCCCCATCCCCATCCCCCTGCGAGGCTGAGCCTGAAACAAGCCGGAGTAGGCAGCGCCGCGGCGTGCCGCGGCGCATCATGCGTAGGCGAGTCCGTCACACCCCGTCGCCCCTGTCTATCTTAGGGGTGTGGCTTTGGGGTCGCGTGCGTCCCATTTGATGGAAAAACAGAATGTCCGCACTGCACCTGTCAACCAAGCGCACTACGTGCATTAGCGCGAGGCCGAGCAGGGGATAGGGAACGGGGTCGTGACCTCCCTCCCCACCCCCCTGCGAGGGCGAGCCTGGAACGAGCCGGAGTAGGCGGCGACATGGCGTGCCGCGGCGCCGCATGCATAGGAGAGTCCGTCACACCCCGTCGCCCCCTATCTATGTTAGGGTGTGGCTCTAGGGTTGCGTGCATCCCATTTGATGGAAAAAAAGAATGTACGCACTGCGCCTATCAACCAAGCGCACTGCTTGCATTAGCGCGAGGCCGAGCAGGGGGTGGGGATGGAGGGTCGTGACCCCCCCTCTCCCCATCCCCTGCGACGCCGAGCCTGGAACGAGCCGGAGCAGGCGGCGACGCGGCGTGCCGCTGTGCCGCATGCGTAGGCGAGTCCATCACACCCCGTCGCCCCCTTGTCTATCTTAGGGGTGTGGCTCTGGGTTGTGTGCGTCCCATTTGATGGAAAAACAGAATGTCCGCACTGCCCCTGTCAAACAAGCACAATGCATGCGTTAGCGCGAGGTCGAGTTGGGGGTGGGGAGGAAGGGTCGTGACCCCCCTCCCCATCCCCCTGCGAGGCCGAACCTGGAACGAGCATGCCGCGGTGCCGGATGCGTAAGCTAGTCCATCACACCCCGTCGCCCCCTGTCTATCTTAGGGGTGTGGCTCTAGGGTTGCGTGCGTCCCATTTGATGGAAAAACAAAATGTCCGCACTGCACCTGTCAACCAAGCGCACTGCATGCGTTAGCGCGAGGCCGAGCAGGGGGAGGGGAGGGGGGGTCGTGACCCCTCCTCCCATCCCCTTGCGAGGCCGAGCCTGGAACAAGCTGGAGCAGGCGGTGATGCGGTGTGCCGCGTCGCCTCATGCGTATGCGAGTCCGTCACACCCCGTCGCCGCCTGTCTATCTTAGGGGTGTGCTTCTGGGGTTGCGTGCATCCTATTTGATGGAAAAACAGAATGTCCGCACTGCGCCTGTTAACCAAGCGCACTGCGTGTGTTAGTGCGAGGCCGAGCAAGGAGTGGGGAGGGGGGTCGTGACCCCCTCCCCATCCCCCTGCGAGGCCGAGCCTGGAATGAGCCGGAGCAGCCGGCGACGCGGCGTGCCGCGGCGTCGCGTGCGTAGGCAAATTCGACACACCCCGTCGCCCCTGTCTATCTTAGGGGTGTGGCTCTAGGGTTGCGTGCATCCCATTTGTTGGAAAAACTGAATGTCCGCACTGCGCTTGTCAAACAAGTGCACTGCGTGTGTTAGCGTGAGGCTGAGCAGGGGTGGGGGGGAGGGGGGGGGGTCGTGACCCCCTCCCCATCCCCCTGCTAGGCCGAGCCTGGAACGATCCGGAGCAGGCGGCGCCGCGGCGTGCCGCGGTGACGGATGCGTAAGCTAGTCTGTCACACCCCGTGGCCCCCTGTCTATCTTAGGGGTGTGGTTCTAGGGTTGCGTGCGTCCCATTTGATGGAAAAACAGAATGTCCGCACTACACCTGTCAACCAAGCGCACTGCGTGCATTAGCGCGAGGCCGAGCAGGGGGTGGGGAGGGGGGGTCGTGACCCCCCTCCCCATCCCCCTGCGAGGCCGAGCCTGAAACGATCCGGAGCAGGAGGTGATGCGGCGTGCCGTGTCACCGCATGCGTACGCGAGTCTGTCACACCCCGTCACCCTGTCTATCTTAGGGGTGTGGTTCTAGGGTTGCGTGCGTCCTATTTGATGGAAAAACAGAATGTCCACACTGCGCCTGTCAACCAAGCGCACTGCGTGCGTTAGCGCAAAGCCGAGCAGGGGGTGGGGAGGGGGGTCGTGACCCCCCTCCCCATCCCCCTACGAGGCCGAGCCTGGAACGAGCCAGAGCAGGCGGCGACGTGGCATGCCGCGGCGCCGTGGCGCCGCATGCATAGGCGAGTTCGTCACACCCCGTCGCCCCTGTCTATCTTAGGGGTGTGGCTCTGGGGTTGCGTACGCCCCATTTGATGAAAAAACAGAATGTCCGCACTGCCCCTGTCAACCAAGAGCACTGCATGCGTTAGCGCCAGGCCGAGCAGGGGGGGAGGGGGGTCGTGACACCCCCTCCCCATCACCCTGCGAGGTTGAGCCTAGAATGAGCCGGAGCAGGCGGCGACGCGGTGTGCCGCGGTGCAGCATGCGTAGGCGAGTCCATCACACCCCATCGCCCCCTGTCTATCTTAGGGGTGTGGCTCTGGGGTTGCGTGCATCCCATTTGATGGAAAAACAGAATATCTGGGGCCTGGTTGCGGCTGGGTGATCAATTTTTTTCCATATCTGAAGCATTCTTTTCTTTTTGCATGATATATATTTTCGCGGTAGTACAAATGATGTCATTTGTACTGCTTGCACCAACGTTGAGTACTGCATTGCGTGTAGCAAGTCTGTGTGTTGGGCACCGCACGAAAGTTGTTGTGGCCCTTGTTGTTCTACATTTATGCATGTACCGCACTTCATGTATACACTTCGTGAACTGCCTTATATTTGTTCTGTGAACTATATTCACGTTTGTTTAGAATGGTCTACGGATTATGTTTTTTTAGAAATATTAATATTATTGTTTCTTTCTTTATGATTACTATTTGTGGACTGCATGTGGACACATGTGTACTCCTTTTTTTACCATTGTGAACTACATTAATCTTTTCTTTTTTACGTATGAGTTTGTAGTCAGATTACCTAGATTTTTTTGTTTAATGTTCTTTTTGAATATGTTTTGTATGTGAATAGTAGGTTTTGGTATCACACATTAAAATTTTCAAAGTTGTCTAGATACTTGTTCTAATACAAACTAATTTCTGCGAAAGCAATTGATCACAAGCAAACTGACATTGTTTTTACAAAAGAAATGTTCGATATGAAGCAACGGACATCATCAAAAGCTTGCATATATGAAACAAACAACAACACAACGACTAAAGTAATGTGAAACTAAACATAGCCCTGATTTTTTCTAGTTGCTGTATTAGATTACAAACTTGTTCTTCTTCTTCTTTGCTTCTTTGTCTCTTGTTGCCCTCTCCAGTCCCATTATGACATCGTAGATGATTCTCCATGACTCATATGTTGCGAATGCATCTATTGCAGCATACTTGATAACCTTTTTTGGCAGCGGGCAAAATCCCCACAGAGTATGGTCCTCCTTGCGGTTAATTTTTTTTCTTCATGTCACGGTAGTGAATGTCTATCATCCTGCCGGCAACATCACCCAAAGAGTCAAACTTGTTTTTATTGTATGGGTCTCTCCATTCCACATGAATATCAATGTAGTTGTCGGAGTTGATCTTGTCTCCTTCAATAGTGAATCCGATGAAGGTGTACTCATCATTCATGAGGAATTTGTCTAGTTCCATTGGCCTGCAATATGTTTGTATAGAGTGAATATAGTTTATTTCTTTAGAACTACCAATGTTTTTTTTGTTTTTTCTTAAACTAAACTGCAATATGAATATCTGAATCTGTTGCATTGAGTAGTTGCCAATACTTTGTTCAACATAACTAGTAAATCTGATAATAGATTGCATAAACAATGCATGTTTTGTGTATGCTTGTATTCTTCAACCTAATTTCATACATGTTTTGTATGGTAATGTTGCAGTTTTGTATTGTTCAGCCAAATAATTTGTATTTGGTAAAACAGAATTAAACTGCGTGTATTGCTAGATCATATAATTCAAGAATTGAACACATGAGTGACATACATGGAGCCAGATGAAAATTATCAATGAATTCATATGCCATGCTTTTAAAAAATGAGAACCAAAGTTTAAATATTTGGCAATTGCAGTGAAGAAAATTTAAAATCAATATTGACAAGCAATAGTACAGATTGATAGTTATTCTTACCTGTCTTTAGCTGTAGAGATGTGGTAGACAAGACATTCTTTTTCTACGCGTAGCTGGAGCACTGCTGCCAGCTGTGGCTTCATGTAGTGTGTGTACTCGACATCAACGCCAACTAGTTTGACGAGCATTCCGCCGAGCTTCCTCCTGAATGTGGACAACATCTTTTCCATGTCTTTGCCCTTGCTTGTGCAAAGGACTTTGAGCTTGTGATTGCCGTGGAGGTGGACGTCGTGGAGCTCCCTAGTGTACTTGCGGCGCTGCTTGTATAGAGGTGCATCCGCCATGACTCTCCTCTGCTCTCTCGTGTTTGTTCTAGAGAGAGAGGTTAGTGAAAGGAAGTGTGGATAAGAAGATGCAATGGGGTTTTTGGGGGGACGAAGCAGTTGTGTTTTCTCCTCTGCTCACCTTGACAGGACGTGGGAGAGGTGGAGCGGGGAGGTAGCGTGGTGGGGCTTTGTTTTAAGTTACGTGGCAACTGCAGAGAGGTTCTTCTATGAGGAGGCTCTATTAGTGCATTGGAAATCCGAAACGTCGTCGCCTCTTTTTTCGTGATTAGTTCAATGTATTGACGCAACTGTCAGAAAATGTGATGATTGTGTTTTCGGTGAATTGTCCAAGTCAGTGCACTTCTTTGCTATCAGAACAGAACTGCTTAGGTCCACATAGTGTACTGCATTATACCAGATTAGGATTCACACAGATGTACTTTCTTTTCTTCTCTTGATGGAGTTCTTTCTTCTCTTCTCTTGAGTTTTGTGGTACACAGCTTTTGTGTGGATGGAGGGTAGTGTGGGTAGGGGTGTCGGACTGCTTTGCTTAAGTAACAGGGCTGCATTCTTCATTTTAGCCATACTTCATTGCAGAGTGAAGAAAACTGCAATTCATTAAAAAAAGAATACTTCGTGCTTCCACATGGAGAACTGCATTGTTGTACGTCGCAGACTGCATTTGTACGTTGACATCGGGCTTCCTGCGTTTTATTTATTAATAGTTTCTGGCAGTGCCGACGCACATTTTTTTGTTTGTTGTTCTTCATTTAAAAAATGTTTCTCATTTTTCTTTTTGATGTTTTATTTTTGAACTTATTGTTTTTTCTTAGTGGGCCTTGTCAGCCCTGTGTACGGATAGTGAAGACGCATTTGGGCCCAAGTCGGCCTGTGAGCACGGCTGGTTCTAGATGCGTTGTGTGTGGTCTAATGTTTAGTCCCACCACACCTGCGAAAGGCACGCCCGACATGTTTATAAGCAGTGGCGAGGCCGTTGTATCGAACTCCTCTTGTTAAGTATTTGGGCGCTTATACACGGGGCTCGCTGGTCTATGCTCTCTGACCTGCGGGCCCAAGTGTGGCCGGCCCCATGCATTGTGACTCAGAACGACTTGCCTTCTGTGGGTGGAGACCTATTACGAGACTGGCTGGGGCCGGTAGCTCCTGGGTGGTCAATTTTGTTTCTTTGTATTTTTCTGTCTTAGGTGTTTTTTTAAATGTCGGGGCGTGCACTGCATTGATCAGGGTTCTGTACTGCATGTGCACGCATTCTGTACTGCATGTACAGTTCTCATTTTTTGTTTCCGTGTTTTTGCTATTATATAGTCTTTTTTTCCAATGTAGAGGAGTGCACTGCTTAGTAAATCATACTTGTACTTCATTGATTATGGTTCTGTACTGCACATTCATATATTTCTGCACTGCATTGATTATTTACGTGTTTGCATTTTTCTTTTTGTGTTTTTGCTCTTATGTATTCTTTTTTTCAAATTAAGTTCGTGCACTGCTTTGTTGGGTATGTTAAAACTTCATTCGACAGAGTCTGTATTACATTCATACACAACTTGCACTGCATGCGTCCTGTTTGCATTCTGTACGACAATTTCATCACCAGCAAACTAAGTTGAACAGAAAGCAAACTAACATAATCAAAGTTCATCATTACAAGCGATTCTGCATGGCAAGCAAACTAAGTTCAGCACACAAACAAACTAACGATACATAAGCAAACAACATCAAGCAAATTTGATGATAATTCTAAAATGACGCTGGCATTGTTGGCTCTTGGCCGGCACCATCTTCTTCTTCACCAGTTAGGCTCTTCCCATCCCCAGCTGCTCCTGGCGCGCTTCTTGGGGGGCTCCTCCTTCTCCAGCTTTGCACGGCGAAAAGGCCGTCCTGGGTGAGAGTGATGCGGTTCCATATCTCGTACGATGCGTAGGCGTCCTTTGCCACGTACTCGATGTACCTCATGGACAAAGGCAGGGTGGCCCAGCGCTTGTGCTCGTCTCGGTGATCTTCTTCTTCATGTTGTTGTAGTAGTCATCGATGAGCATGCCAGAGACGTCTCCAAGGGAGTCCAACGCCTTGGTTGCCTCGGACGCCCTCCACTCCTTCTGGATGTCGACGAAGTTGGCAACCTCTCGTTTGACGCGCTCTATCCTGGTTTTATCGCCGTCGATGGAGAAGCCTGCAATAGTGTACCTGGGGTCGGCGAGGAAGTTGTCGAAGACGGTGCACCTTTCAGAGGCGCTCATTTGGAAGAGCAGCACCAGGCGATTCTTGCCGATGGAGAGCTGGTAGAGGGTGGGTTTCTGCGTCACTTTAGGCTCGTTGTCATACTCGAGATCAATGTCGATGATCTTGTGGCGCTGGAGGCTGAGGTATCGCTCATACTGCGCGAGTGAGATCGCCATCTGCTTCTTTTTGTTGGTGCAGATGATGTACAATTTGGTGTTGCCGTGTGCCTCCACGGCCTTGTCGCCCTTGTACTCGTAGGTGAACATCATCGCCGGTATCAGGGCTTGGTGCTTTTGCGTTGATATGGAGCGATTTGGTGGCAGCGCAATGGATAATTGTGTTGTTGTGGATGAGAAGGCCTTTGGCAGGGGTCTGAATTTAAGGGGAGGGCGCGGGGTGGGATGGCCGCGTCGGATTAACTGCACGATCTCGCTGACGATGCGGTTTTGCAGATCGTGGATTGGTGTTGCATCTGTGATCGTGGGCTTGTGGCGATGGAACTGCTCTGATTGGGTGGTTGTATGCGAACGTGTTTTTTATTAACGTGGTTTCATTTTATTTTTGATCAGTAATTTTTTTAACCACCACTTTCTGTGTGAACGTGCATTTTGTTACATTTATAAATGCATCCTGCGTGATAATGAACTACATTCGTTATAGTCCTGCACTGCATCTTCTACAATACAGAACTGCATTTGTGTCTACATGTGCATACTTCACCGTTTTTTGCATGTCCTTGGTGCAGCCCTTGAAAAAAGTACAATGTATTCCGCTATTTTACGAGTTTTTCGTTGTGTTCTATGTCGTGTATTTATTGATGTAGTAATCAGGAACTGTATTGCCATACCGCACTGCATCGTGTAACGGAATGCACTGCATACTTCTACCGCCACGCACTACATCTTCTTTTTGCCTGTACTTACTGCAATCCCTGGTACGGGAGGGGTAGGGGAAAGGGGGGTGGGGGGCACCCCACTTTTTTTGAACTTATTGTTTTTTCTTAGTCGGCCTTGTTGGGCCTGTGTTCGGGTAGTGAAGAGATGCATTTGGGCCCAAGTCAGCCTGTGAGCACGGCTGGTTCCCGGTTCGCTGTGTGTGCATCCTAATGTTTAGTCCCACCTCGCCCGCGGAAGGCGCGCCTGACCTGTTTATAAGCGCTAGCGAGGCATACCGGTCGAACTCTTCTGGTTACTTATTTGGGCGCTTATACACGGCGCTCGTAGCTATATGCTCTCTGACCTGTGGGCCCATGTGTGGTCGACCCCATGCATTGTGACTCAGAACGACTCGCCTTCTGTGGGTGCAGACCTACTACGAGACTGGCTGGGGCCGGCTCACCTGGGTGGTCAATTTTTTCCTTTGTATCTTTTTCAATGCTGGGGCGTGCACTGCTTTTTAGTAAATCATCTGTGCACTGCATTGATTTAGTTTCAGTACTTCATGTGCACGCATTCCGTACTGCACATGTTTTGCGCTACATTTTTGTGCACTGCATGGGTATCATTTTTCTTTATTGTTTTTCCTCTTACGTATCCTTTTTTCTTAGTGTACGGGTGTGCACTGCTTTTGTGCCCCTATGCGCACTGCATTCGTCATAGTCTTGTGCTGCAGGTGTACACATTTTGCACTGCGTGCATCCTTCTTTGTGCCAAAAAGTTGTGACTGGCTATGCCAACGCTGCGGACTGCATGACTTACATTTAAGGATTATATCAGGTGCTGTAATTTCTGCTTTGTGCACTGCGCGAAAGTGCTTCTCTTTTGCTTCATTTTGATCATGTACTGCACTTCATGCACACATATAGTGAACTTCCTGGTAGGAATTTGGAGAACTGCACACATAAAATGGTCTGTGGATTATAATTTTTTAGAGTATTATTATTTAATGATCAGCGGTTTTGTTCGTGGGAATTACTGCAGTCAAAGTACACCTTCTTTTTTGGTTCCTTTTTCTTTGGTAACATAAGCCTTTATTGATTGTCCTTTATTCTTGGTAACATAATTTTCATTAAGTCCCCTTTAGTTTTCAGTTTTGACATTTTTGCATTCCTCTTATATAAATGAAGGCTAACTTATACCCTTCCTTTGCATTTCATTTCTCCTCTAGCCGCAAGTTCTCTCCTTTCTCCAGCCTATAATTATTTTTTTGCTTTTCTAGGTTTTCGTTGTGATGGCTCCAGGCCCCTGCGTGTATCTCTTCTGCTGCGGCTATAGTTGTGGTGTGCCGACGCACTGCGATTGTTCAGCTTGCTCGCAGGCCCGTCGTGCTCGTCGTGGTGGGAAGGTATTGTGCCAAACTGGGCGAACCAAGCAACTTGCATATGGTACAGTATTCACGGAAGGATTGGATATGGGCTAGATCAATGTTTCTGTATTCTATTCTGCCCTGCTTCGTCGTGGCCTTGGCTGCACGAGTCCTTTTGTCTATCAGCTTACGCCAACAGATGTGGAGACTCACTAAAAGATGGTATGTTTCCTTAGACATGATTTTTTCTTTGTGTTTTTTGTATAATTCCATTCTATTCTGAACTTTTAGTATTTTAGGAACGCACTTTTTTTTGAAGTGTACTGCAACGTGTTCTTATTTCTTGTTTTTATTTTTTTGCTTGTGTGCATGCAGCTTGTGTTTTAGTTTATATGGTTACAATATATGAACTGCTTATATATTAGTTGAGCACTACATGTTTCCACATTTTTTTCCAATTTGTATGGTGTGTACTACATGTAGCTAGTCTCTAGTACTGCATGATAGTTCGAAGCGTACTGCATATTTGCAAGTTCCATACTGCATATTGAAATGCATTTTATCTGTACTGCTTGTTGGACTGTTGTGCACTTCATCTAGCTCTGTGCACAGTATGAGAATTGTACTGCTAGTATCGTTCTCAAACAGTTTTATTATTTTTTGCAGAAAATTCCTCAACGAGCTGTTAGGTATGTCCGGCTCAAGAAGAAAGGAATTCTTCAAGTTGTTCTTGGTAATGGATACCTTAAACCAGCCAAGTACAGTGTAGGTGTTGACAGGCGGCTGTGTCCGCAGAAAGGATGGAAGGAATTTGTCATTGATAGTGGCCTGAAGTCTGAGCAAGTTGTTGTCCTCAACTTCTTTGAACTCGAGGATCATACGGTTAGAATGACGTTTGACGTGATTGACTAAGGTTATGAGGTTGATTTTTAATAAGTACTTTTGCGTGTCGAACGCTTCATCTTTTTGATGTGTTTTGTAATAAGCACTTTTGTGATCTGAACTGCTTAAATTATTATTCTGAACTTTGTGCTGTCAGTGAGCTAACAACATTTTTCACATGGTTTTTGAATCAAAATGTGTCAATATTTTACTCTAGACTGCTATATATATGGTATACTCTATATACCATTTTCTCTTTACATGGTTTAGTTGAATAAATCATAGTCAAAGGGAAATTTGTGTTAACACAAAATTTAAACTGATACATAAGTCATAGATATAAGCAAACTACTATGCATAGATTAATTTATTGAAGCTCATCTATTTGGTCGTTAACCTGCTGCTTTTGTGCGGTGACTGGAGCGTGTCTAATGTCACACTTTCTTTTGTTTTCCATGGTGGTATTGCTGGTTCTTGTCTCTGCACCTTTGTGTTTGTAGCCCCTCGCGTGCTGGTTGATGGCTACTTTCGTTTTTCAGCGCTGCGAACTGCATCCTTCTTTGATCCCTGCGTGCTGGTTGATGGCTACTTTTGTTTTTCAGCGCTGCGGACTGCAACGTTCTTTGGTCCCTGCGTGCTGGTTGTTGGCTGCTTTCATTTTCCAGTGCTGAGAACTGCATCCTTCTTTGATCCCCGCATGTTGGTTGATGGTGGTTTTCGTTTTCCAGCGCTGTGAGCTGCATCCTTCTTTGCTCCTACCTTGTTTTTTGAAAGTGGTGTTGTTCTCGGTTTTTTCTATACAGTAGCATTCCCTTGGGGTGGTCTTGTTGGCATTGTTTCTTCATGTTCTTCATCCTCTTCACTCTCTTCACTCTCTTCTTCCTCTTCATCATCTTCATCATCTGTTTCTTCATAAGCCACTGTTTCTTCAGTTTCTTCACGTTCTTCGTCCTCTTCACTCTCTTCTTCTTCGTCCTCTTCTCCATCTGCTTCTTCATAAGCCATTTCTTCTTCAGTTGTGTCACCATCTTCTTCTTTGATCTCACCTTCTTCGTCTTCCTCATTTTTTGATCTTTTTCTTTTTCTTTTGAGGCAAGTTCTTGAATTGTGTCTCTTCCTCTTTTTGCAGATGCTATAACGTCTCAGTTTCGTCCATTTCTTAGTGTTGTGAGTGGAATTTCTGTTTGGTTGTGCATGGCCATGTCCTCGTTTTTCTTGTTCATTTCTTTTTGTACACGTCCTGGAATTATGGCCGCTGATTTCATTACCTGTTTTGCACATTCTTATTCCCAGCGGGTGACCATCACTGTCCAACTCAGGCTGTGGCTTAATATTTTTGTCATCATTTTTCTCCTTGCATGCCACCTTTTTCTGGGTTGCGTCGCCTCCTTTCTTCCTTCCTCTTGTGTTTGAAACAGGAGGTGGAAGAATTGTTTCTTTTTTGATAGCACCAGTTCCGTTGTGTTCAGTATTTTCTATTTGCTCGGCATAATTGTCGTGCTGGGATTCGTCTGCTTGCTTTAGTTTTGCTTCTTCTTCTTCTTCTTCTTCTTCTTCTTCTTCGTTGAGCACGTCAACTTCCTCGATCAGTGCCGTCCTACAATACAACGCTCTATGGCACCCAGCATCGGACCTTGTCGCTCTGTTTGCAAGGTCCATTGCTGTTTCTGTCAGCAATTTTCTATGGCAAAAAAGCGAGGTTCCATCTGGTGCTGTTTGTTCATAGTCTCTTCTATCAAACGTTGCATCTGATCTTGCATTACGGGTGTATCTTTTCACGATGTACACCCCAGGAATGTTGAGTACTATCAAATGAGAAAGCATGTATAACACATGGATGCAAAAGAGCCCTGCAGACAAGCACACGATTTTTTTGTTTGGTAAGTGAACTGCATGAAATTAGTAAACACATATTTTTTTCGTTATTTGTTCATTTTTAAATAAGTGAACTTCATTTGGTTTTGTGAATTACTCATGCATGTGGACTTTTAAAGTTCGGTAAGTGAGCTTTCGTGCGTGACTATCAGAATCTAGAATTTTTTTTGCTAGGAGTCTCACCTGTGTGTGTCCAGAGTTTGCACTCACATTCGTAGACACCTTTCTCTTCATCGGCGACCACTTGGAAATTATGCCTTGCCCAGTCAAATGCATCCAATCTGTTGTAGTGGTGTACGAGATACTTTGTCGGGTTCTCAGGGCACCGTTCTGCTCTGAATGCATTGTTACGGTAGAGTGTTTCTTTGAAATCTGCAAACACTGCCCATCTATACACTTTTGATAGCTGAACTTTGAACCGAAACTCGGTTGTTGTTTTTACCTCTGACTGCATGATCACAAATGCACTGTAACGAACCAAAGAAATGAAAAAATTGTTTGTTTTTTAGTCATATTTTAGCAGTTTTTGATTGAAACTTTGTTTACCTCATTTGCTACTGTCTCTGCGTGCTCGACGACCTTCCTGGTCTGAATGCACTTATCCACCTGCTGAGAAAACTGATGGAGATCATGCTTCTCCTTGACAAAAAATTTCTTTAGTATGCGGTTCATGCTCTCGCTTCTCTGTGTGGAAGTCATCCGAGCACAGAAAATTTCCTTGTAGTAAGCCAAGATCCACTCGTGCCTGTCATCCCACAACGAATTCATCACATCATAGTCTTGCAAGTTGTACCTCTGAATGAGGTTCTTCCATGCTTGTTCAAATTCCGACGGCATTAGTGGGTGGTTCAGTACCGCATTGAGTTCAGCCTTGAGTTTCTCGTGCTCCTTATAAAGCAAGACGAGGTGGTCTTTGTACTTCTTCGAGATATGCCACCGACATAGCTTATGCAGAGTTTGTGGGAGGATAGTTTTTAATGCTGCCTTCATCGAAGAACACTGGTCTGAGAAGTCACAAACAGTGTTTTGTTATTAAGTTGTTTGCGTGTGTGCAAGATAGATGGAAGAATATAAGTGCACCAAACAAACGTAAGTATGCAGGTGTTTTTTTGTACCTGTGAGCATGCAGATTGGCGGCTTGTTGTTCATACACCTTAGAAAGGTTTTTAAAACCCACTCGAATGATGGTATTGTTTCATCTCGCACGAGTGCAATAGCAAATATGGTGCTCTGTAGATGATGGTTCACCCCCACAAAGACTCCCAGCGACATGTGGAATTTGTTAGTTTTATACGTCGTGTCAAATGTAACGCAGTCTCCAAAATCTTCATACGATCCTTTGCAACTTGCATTCGCCCAAAAGACGTTTCTTACACGGTTATCTGCATCAACGTCATAATCATAGAAGAACTCTGGGTTTATCTTCTGCATTTTCTCGAAGAAATCCAGAAGTTTCTTGACATCATCTTTAGACTCTTCTCTGGCAAACTTCTGTTTCTTGCATTTTCAGACACAATGCAAACTCATCTCATCAAACATGTAATAATTACCGATAGAATGCTCAAGAGATATGCTCTGTTACGTGCTTACTTGTTTACCCAGTCGCGGCTAGTATATCCCATGTACTGCAGACCACCGGACATACGCGACAGCATCGACATCATCTAAGCATGTGCGTGATTGTCCAGTTGCATGTCTTTCACTAACTAGTCTATCAAAGGATCGTCTTTTTTGTGCGATCGCATGTGCAAAAGCATCCCGGGGCTTTCCAGCATCTTGTGATTGTGGTTGAGTTGAACCATTTCTATCACAAATTTGCCATCCTTCCTTTTTTTTACTCTAATCTTTGCCTTGTAGCCAATCCTTTTTGATGTCTTTTGACGTACCCGGTGATAATCTGACACAGTCTGCTTGTGCGTCCCTTCTCTTGAGCAGACAATGTAGGCATTTGTCTTGTGTTTTTCCCTCTTGCGTATGCCAAACCCTGCACATCTTGCATACTTGTTGTAAAAGTCCCATGCCTTGTCGTACGTTGTGAACTTCATTCCAGCAGCAGGTACGAAGTTCAACAACATGTTTTTATCCTGCATTAATTGCAATGCTCTATGAGATAATTTGTTCTGTTCTGTTTTTTAAATACGAGGAGTGCATATGAGTTTAATAAAGCATTGCAATGTTTCTAAGTTTTCAGAAGAATCCAATGTATTAGATGCTAGGTCAAACCTCACAAGAAATATCAGTGTGCACTGCAATGTTATCTGAATGGACTGCAACTATTTTTTTCAGAACATAAACTTACATGTGTGTAGAGTCATTCACCCGATGGTGTTTCCAGCTCGCCGGGTTGTATTGGACACGGCGGGGTTATAGCAGATCTGTGTAGTTGAGGATCTCGCGGCGGCAATAGTGAAGAGGATTTGTACCTGCTGTTTACTTTTGATCGAGGCACCGTTGGTGGTTGTAGCATCGAAGTTATTGCGGCAGGTCTGCTTGGAGCTCTGTTTTTCGGTGCAGCAGCTAGACGCTGAGCTCTGTTTTGGGGTGCAGCAGGTGGATGTGGTGGTAATCCATTGTTGTGACGATGTTTCGGTGGATTGATTTGAAAATTTTGGAGCAGTGGCACATCATCATAGACATAATCATCATCTGCTGCAACATCGTGTTCAACTACATCATCATTGTCTGTTCGGACATGCTGTCCAAACGTAGTGAACTCGTGCTTATACTCTGGGTTGAGAACTGTTATTGGCTCATCCTCATCGTCATCGTCTTCATCATCCCGTTGGTGAGTGCCTCCCCAGACGAATGTGACATCATTGTCATCTTCGACTACATCTTCTTCCTGGAAAAAATCTTCTTCCGAAGAGTACTGCACCCTGTTTGTTGTCGTGAAGAATCCTCGAGGAATCTCAGGGGTAACCCAGCCAGTATCTCTTTCAGAAGAAGCTCCACTCTTCTGAAAGTTGTTGTTCTCAGTGATGTCAATTATGCGCGGCATTTTGTATCTGCTGAATGTCATTTCCTGCACACAAAATGACCGAGCTGCATTGTCAGGTTAAATGAACTGAATCATGTGAACTGCGATGTGTTCAAAATGGTACTACCGAAGCATTGCAGGCTGACTGCATCACCCCGAAAGGTGAACTGAAGCAACCGCACTACATCGTTATCCGTAATGAACCTATACAAGCGTACTGCATAACCGAGTAAGTGCACTGCATTTTCCCCCACAACGAACCGAAGCAACCGAAATGCATAGGTTTTTTAGGTGTGTTGTACTGCTTTGTCTAGGATAACTACACTAAGATGGTTGAGGAAGTGTACTGCTTACCTCGTGTTGTAGTGATTTCTTGCGTTTACAGGAGGAAGTTCCCTTCTCGTCTGTCTGCACAACTTTCACGTTCGCCCGTGCAGTTCACTTGCCCTTCAGAAGTTCATGAGCGGTCTGGACGTTGCTCAAGGTGAATGAGGAAGGAGGATTTGCTCTGAAGGTCGATGCAGACTTATTCCAAGAAGCTGTCGTGGATGAAGCAACCTTGCGCACACTCCTCCTTGCTTGAATTGGTTTGATGTCGAGGCAGCACCAATCCACATCTGATGAAGTACAACTAATTGCAGGCCCGGAGGAGTTCGGTGCCGGCGCTACCGAGCTGCTGCCGTGGAAGAAGGCCGATATGCTGGTGGGGGAGGTGTTGGTCGGTGCCTGCCACAGAAGAAGGCCGAGAGGCGACGGGCGGTTTCGCTGCCTGGCCAGCGGCGCGGAAGAAGGCCAGGAGGGGAGGGGCGGCGTTGCTGCCGGCCGCCACCGCAGAAGAAGGCCGGGAGGGGAGGGGCGGCTGCGCTCCCAGGCCGCCACTATGGGAGAAAGCGGGGAGGGGAGGGGCGGCATCGCTCCCCGGCCGCCGCAACGGAAGAAGGCTGGGAGGGGAGGGGCGGCGGCGCTCCCAGGCCGCTGCCGCGGTACATGGCCGGGAGGGGAGGGGCGACGGCGCTCCCAGGCCGCTGCCCTGGTAGAAGGCCGGGAGGGAAGGGGCGGCGGCGCTCCCAGGCCGCTGCCGCGGTAGAACGCCGGGAGGGGAGGGGCGGCGGCGCTCCAAGGCCGCTGCCGTGGTAGAAGGCCGGGAGGGGAGGGGCGGCGGTGCTCCCAGGCCGCTGCCGCGGTAGAAGGCAGGGAGGGGAGGGGCGGCGGCTTTCCCAGGCCGCTGCCGCGGTAGAAGGCCGGGAGGGGAGGGGCGGCGGCGATCTGTTGGTGGTCTGCAGAATAAGGCTGGTGTTATTAGAATAAGAGTCTTAAGGGGTGTTATGATAATAGACTCACCCTATATATACTGCACAACATCTCCATCATCATTATCAGTACATCCTGCGCAGGTGAGTTAGGATGCACTTGATCCCAGAAAGGTATCTATCCTTCCAACCAGAGGAGTGCTTCAAACTAACAATAGTACATAATATCCAACAAAAGAGGGTCGTGCTACAGCAGGAGAATACATGGCTCAGTCTAGATATCAGTACGAATCAAGTTGTGCATATTTGCTGTTGGCATGAACCACATCGCCGCATGTCGGGTTTGCAAAATCCATCCATCGCATGGAAGCTTGATGCCTTTCACACACTGAAAATTATCTGGCAACAAGCTGTGTCGACGAATCTCTGGATATGGTGATTCATGAAACCCATGGTATGATGTGTAAACACAGTCTCGCCTGGCGAATGGAAGTTGCATAGCACGGTAATCATCGCCGGTGATATGATCGATGATTGGTTGGATGATCAGATAATTGAGCCCGAGGAACATGGAGTGGTAACCGAGGCTATAAACCAGCCTCCAGTTGAATACGCCTGGCCCAACAGAGCTGGGATTTTTCTCGAACACGAAGCAGCCATAGCCATCAATGTCACGAACGCCCCAGGAATTGTACTGCATGTGGTTTGATGTAATGGTTTGGTCAATTTGGTACGTGCAAATGAGTACCAAATGACCGCCGTCAGCTGAACGAGTGATAAACCACCACCCATCGACTGGTATGATTCCAGGTCCTGGAATCGTGAAGGTCAGCGCATTTGCGTCTGTCGCAACAATTCAAATTGGAGACCAAAAGGACAAAAATAAACAATCATGTTCAGAGTATGTGTGGAATTAAGATTATTATAAGAATGACACATATCATAGACAGAGAATTGCAATGCCGTGGTCATAATCATACCCCAAGTTTAAAAAAAATAAGCCAATGGATTTCATATTCTAGCAATATGTCATGGTTCAAACATCATGTAACAATAAGAGGAAAACAACTATGACAGAGCCTACTCATATTCTACCATAGCACTTACTACTACTATTCTCATATCAACTCTAAGAAATAACATGCGTTGTTATAAAAATCTTGGAAATTTGAGTAAAATATAGCAATCATGATGTTATGCTCATAGTATCTATTCTAACAATCATTAGATGCCAATTGTTCTCATATCAACTCTAACAATAACATGTGTGGTCATAAAAATCTAGGAAATGAGAGGAACATATAGCAATGATGTGGTCATAGACATACTATCTATTCTAAATTTGTAACAATGAATAGGATGTCATATTCATAAGGTAAAGATGAGATGAGATAGAAGAATTACACGATGATAGATTCCACCAGTATAGGCAACCAATCTGTGCGTCGGCCGCATAAACGATGCCATCATGCACTATAGCATCAAACAGAAATGTTGCCTCAACACGATTGATGATGAGCCATAACCATGTATGGTGACCGGATTCCAGATAGGCTAATTCCATGTTGAACAAGGCAATGATCTTGTAATCCATGTAGTCTTCTGATGGTGTACGCACTTCACAGATTACAACTTTCAGCCAACAGAGGTCGAGCCAAAAACTTGATGCGTCTCATGTGTAGTAGGCAGGAGTGTCTAGCGGGCTGCGAGGCTCGATGGCGGTTGTATCCAACGATGGAGGGTGATCTCTCGCTGGGTGTAGATATCCACGAGACACCACGAACTACCGGATTGGAGGATGAGGATGATTCAGTTGGCCTTCATGCCCGCCTAGTAGTGGCCGCGCATGAAGGACAGGTGGATGGGTAGTGGTAGCATGTCGAGGGGCACCACGGCAACCTCCGTAGGATCATCAAGTCGGTGTCTGGACCACCTGCGAGGATCGGGCATCAGCAAGTAGGGTTTCTTGAAAAGAGCCGGCCAGTTGTAGACGAATAGACGGTACAAAGACACCGAGCATGCGGCCAGTCGGACGGTGCTGAGTAGGTCCATACGATTACAGATCTGCTCCAAGAAAACATTAGGGATGGAATTCCAATCCCAGCTCTGCATGTCAGTCGATTCTGCCATTGGGTTTTCAGTACCTGCGAGCCAGCGAGGAAGTGGATTCCGGCGGGCGAGTGAAGAAGCTTCTCCTCATGTGGCCGAGCAGTGAGCGGGGCGATATGGTACGCGTGAACTACCAAGGAAGATAGCACGGGAGGGCGAGCAGTGAGTGATACGTCTCCAACGTATCTATAATTTTTTTATTGTTCCATGCTATCATATTACCTGTTTTGGATGTTTATGGGCTTTACTCTACACTTTTATATCATTTTTGGGACTAACCTACTAACCGGAGGCCCAGCCCGAATTGTTGTTTTTTGCCTGTTTCGGTGCTTCGAAGAAAAGGAATATCAAACGGAGTCCAAACGCGATGAAACCTTCGGGAACCATCTTTTTGGAACAAATACAAACCTGAAGACTTGGAGTGGACGTCAATCAACGCCCGAGGCGGCCACGAGGGTGCCCGGCGCGCCCCCTACAGGTGGGCGCGCCCCCCACCCTCGTGAGCCCCTCGGGAGTGCACCAACCTACTTCTTCCTCTTATATATACCTACGTACCCCGAGAACATCATAACAGACCATGAAAACCTAATTCCACCGCCGGAACCTTCTGTATCCACGAGATCCCATCTTGGAGCCTTCGCCGGCGCTCCGCCGGAGGGGGAATCAATCACGGAGGGCCTCTACATCATCTCCAAGACCCTTTCGATTAGTTGTGAGTAGTTTACCATAGACCTTCGGGTCCATAGTTATTAGCTAGATGGCTTCTTCTCTCTCTTTGATTCTCAATACAAAGTTCTCCTCGCTCTTCTTGGAGATCTATTTGATGTAACTCTTTTTGTGGTGTGTTTGTCGAGATCCGATGAATTGTGGGCTTATGATCAAGTTTATCTATGAGAAATATTTGAATCTCCTCTGAATTTTTTTATGTGTGATTAAGTTATCTTTGCAAGTCTCTTCGAATTATCAGTTTGGTATGGCCCACTAGATTGATCTTTCTTGCAATTGGAGAAGTGCTTAGCTTTGGGTTCAATCTTGTGGTGTTCTTTCCCAATGTCAGCAGGGGCAGCAAAGCACATATTGTATTGTTGCCATCGAGGATAAAAAGATGGGGTTTATATCATATTGCATGAGTTTATCCCTCTACATCATGTCATCTTTCTTAATGCGTTACTCCGTTCTTTATGAACTTAATACTCTAGATGCATGCTGGATAACGGTCGATGTGTGGAGCAATAGTAGTAGATGCAGGTAGGAGTCGATCTACCTGTCACGGACGTGATTCCTATATACATGATCATGCCTAGATAATCTCATAATTATTCGCTTTTCTATAATTGCTCGATAGTAATTTGTTCACCCACCATAATACTTATGCTATCTTGAGAGAAGCCACTAGTGAAACCGATTGCCCCCGTGTCTATCTTTTATCATATAAGATTTCAATCTACTTTTATTTGCATCTTTACTTTTCCAATCTATATCATAAAATACCAAAAATATATTTATCTTATCATATATTATCTCTATCAGATCTCACTTTTGCAAGTGGCCGTGAAGGGATTGACAACCCCTTTATTGTGTTGGTTGCGAGGTTCTTGTTTGTTTGTGTAGGTGCGTGGGACTTTTGAGGAGCCTCCTACTAGATTGATACCTTGGTTCTCAAAAACTGAGGGAAATACTTACGCTAATTTGCTGCATCACCCTTTCCTCTTCAAGGAAAGCCAACGCAAGCTCAAGACGTAGCAAGAAGGAATTCTGGCGCCGTTGCTGGGGAGGTCTTCTCTCAAGTCAAGACATACCAAGTACCCATCACAAACTCATCTCCCTTGCATTACATTATTTGCCATTTGCCTCTCGTTTTCCTCTCCCCCACTTAACCCTTGTCGTTTTATTCACCCTCTCTTTCGCTTGCCCTCTTGTGTGCTCATGTGTCAATTTATCTTCCTTGTTATGGCTAGTCCTCCTATCATCTTTAATACTCCCGATCATGAAGTTCTTAATTTTAAACAAAGGGATGGAGAAAATTTAAAAGATGCTTGGCATAGAATTTGCAATGCTCAAAATAGATTTACTAGGAAGCAATCCACTTCCATTCTTCTTCGCAATTTTTATGTAGGCATTACTCCTTGGAATAGATATATCATTGATACCATTACCGGAGGGAATTTCTTGGGTAGCCACAATTTTGATGCTTATAATGCTATGTTAGATTTGTTTGGTCCACCCCCTCTTTTTGTTAATGGAACTGTTTTAACTATGGAACATGTGATGCAAAGGCTTGAAATTAATGAAAATAAAGTTGCCACTGTTGAGTTAATTGAAAATTTGGATAAAAAGATCCACAACCAAATTACTCGATATGGATCTAGGGTTGGAGTTACCTTGAATTTTTTTAAAGAAAAAGAACCTATAGTTAATGAAAGAATAGATTTAGATTCGACAAGAATTGGTAAACTGGAGGACATTATCACCAACTTAGGGTCTACCTTTTCATCTGTGAAAAATACCCCAACTCCTCCTACCAAAATCGCAAAGGTCATGTATGTTCCTAAAAATAAGGGTGAATCTTCTAGTAAAGAAAGTGTCGATCTCAAATCAATTAGTGTTCACCCCAATTTTCTTGCTATCATTAAGGAACCTTTTGCAACAAACAAATTTCTTGATTTCTTGCCTAGGAGCTTAATCATTACTAAAAAGAAAGAAACTCCTAAGGATTATAAGTGCTCTATCGACGAATTGAGTGCCAATGATGGCACTACTTAGATCTATCCTCGCTTTTATGCCTAGCTAGGGGCGCTAAACGATAGCGCTAGTTGGGAGGCAACCCACTTTTATTTTTGTTTTTTTGTTTTTGCTTCTGTTTAGTAATAAATTTTTCATATACCTTTTGTTTAGATGTGTTTTTATGTTTTAATTAGTGTTTGTGCCAAGTAGAACCTGTAGGATAACCTATGGTAATAGTTAATTTGATTCTTCTGAAAAACAGAAACTTTGCACACATGAAAATAATTTTAGTAATTCACAGAAACGTGCTTTTGCATTTATTCTTTTTGCTGTAGATCAATAGACAAATTTCCCAGGACTTCCTATTTTGGTAGGATGTTTGGAGTTCCAGAAGTATTCGAGAGTTACAGATTGCTACAGACTGATCTGTTTTTCACAGATTCTGTTTTTCGTGTGTTGTTTGCTTATTTTGATGCATCTATGACTAGTATGTAGTGGTATGAACCATAGAGAAGTTGGAATACAGTAGGTCTAACACCAATATAAATAAAGAATGAGTTGATTATAGTACCTTATGTGGTGGTTTTTCTTTCTTACACTAATGGAGTTTATGAGATTTCCTGTTGAGTTTTGTGTTGTGAAGTTTTCAAGTTTTGGGTAAAGATTTGATGGACTATGGAATAAGGAGTGACAAGAGCCTAAGATTGGGGATGCCCATGGCACCCCAAGATATTCAAGTATAACCAAAATCCTAAGCTTGGTGATGCCCCAGAAGGCATCCTCTCTTTCGTCTTCGTCTATCGGTAACTTTACTTGGAGCTATATTCTTATTCGCCACATGATATGTGTTTTGCTTGGAGCATCTCGTATGATATTAGTCTTTTCTTTTTAGATTACCACAATCATCCTTGCTGTACACACCTTTTGGGAGAAGCCCACTTGATTAGAACTTATTAGAATACACTTTGTGCTTCAGTTATATCTTTTGAGCTTGATAGTTTTTGCTCTAGTGCTTCACTTATATCTTTTAGAGCACGGCGGTGGCTTAATTTTGTAGAAATTGTTGATCTCTCATGCTTCACTTATATCATTTTGAGAGTCTTTTAGAACAGCATGGTATTTGCTATGGTTATAAAATTGGTCGTAGAATGATGGGCATCCAAGTTGGGTATAATAAAAACTATCATAGAAAGTGAATTGGATGCTATGATCAATTTGATGCTTGATAATTGTTTTGAGATATGAGAATGGTGGTATTAGAGTCATGCTAGTTGGGTGATTATGAATTTAAAGAATACTTGTGTTGAAGTTTGTGTTTCCCGTAACATGCACGTATGGTGAACCGCTTTGTGATGAAGTTGGAGCACAATTTTATTTATTGATTGTCTTCCTTATGAGTGGCGGTCGGGGACGAGCGATGGTCTTTTCCTACCAATCTATCCCCCTAGGAGCATGCGCGTAGTACTTTGTCTTCAATAACTTGTAGATTTTTGCAATAAGTATATGAGTTCTTTATGACTAATGTTGAGTCCATGGATTATACGCACTCTCACCTTCCACCATTGCTAGCCTCTCTTGTGCCGCGCAACTTTCGCCGGTACCATACACCCACCATATACCTTCCTCAAAACAGCCACCATAACTACCTATTATGGCATTTCCATAGCCATTCCAAGATATATTGTGATGCAACTTTCCACCGTTCCGTTTATATGACATGCACCATCATTGTCATATTGCTCTTTGCATGATCATGTAGTTGACATTGTATTTGTGGCAAGGCCCCTTCATAATTTTCATACATGTCAATCTTGATTCATTGCATATCCCGGTACACCGCCGGAGGCATTCATATAGAGTCATATCTTGTTCTAAGTATTGAGTTGTAAGTAAATAAAAGTGTGATGATCTTCATTATTAGAGCGTTGTCCCAGTGAGGAAAGGATGATGGAGACTATGACTCCCCCACAAGTTGGGATGAGGCTTCGGACTTAAAAAAAGAGAGAGAGAAAGGCCAAATAAAAAAAGAGAAAGGCTAAAAAAATGAGAGAAAAATAAAGGGACAATGCTACTATCCTTTTTACCACACTTGTGCTTCAAAGTAGCACCATGATCTTCATGATAGAGAGTCTCCTATGTTGTCACTTTCATATACTAGTGGGAATTTTTCATTATAGAACTTGGCTTGTATATTCCAATGATGGGCTTTCTCAAAATGGCCTAGGTCATCGTGAGCAAGCGAGTTGGATGCACACCCACTTAGTTTCTTTTGTTGAGCTTTTATGCAGTTATAGCTCTATTGCATTTGTTGCATGGCAATCCCTACTCACTCACATTGATATCTATTAATGGGCATCTCCATAGACCGTTGATACGCCTAGTTGATGTGAGACTATCTTTTCCTTTTTGTCTTCTACACAACGACCATTCTATTCCACATATAGTGCTATGTCCATGGCTCATGCTCATGTATTGCATAAAAGTTGAAAAGTTTGAGATTACTGAAGTATGAAACAATTGCTTGGCTTGTCATCAGGGTTGTGCATGATTAAATACTTTGTGTGATGAAGATAGAGAAATAGCCAGACTATATGATTTTGTAGGGATAACTTTCTTTGTTCATGTTATTTTGAGAAGACATGATTGCTTGATTAGTATGCTTGAAGTATTACTATTTCTTATGTCAATATGAACCTTTATTTTTGAATCATTTGGATCTGAACATTCATGCCACAATAAATAAAATTACATTGAGAATTATGCAAGGTAGCATTCCACATCAAAAATTCTGTTTTTATCATTTACCTACTCGAGGACGAGCAGGAATTAAGCTTGGGGATGCTTGATACGTCTCCAACGTATCTATAATTTTTGATTGTTCCATGATATTATATTACCTATTTTGGATGTTTATGGGCTTTACTCTACACTTTTATATCATTTTTGGGACTAAACTACTAACCGGAGGCCCAGCCCGAATTGCTATTTTTTTTGCCTATTTCAGTGTTTCAAAGAAAAGGAATTTCAAACAGAGTCCAAGCGTGATATAACCTTCGGGGGTGGACGTCAAGCAATGCAAGCCTGGAGACTTTGAGTGGACGTCAAGCAATGCCCGAGGCGGCCACGAGGGTGCCCGATGCGCCGCCCACTCTTGTGGGCCCCTCGGGAGTCCACCGACCTACTTCTTCCTCCTATATATACCTACGTACCCCGAGAACATCAGAACAGACCATGAAAACCTAATTCCACTGCCGCAACCTTCTGTATCCGCGAGATCCCATCTTGGAGCCTTCGCCGGCACTCCGCCCGAGGGGGAATCAACCACGGAGGGCCTCTACATCATCTCCAAGTCCCTTTCGATGAGTTGTGAGTAGTTTACCACAGACCTTCGGGTCCATAGTTATTAGCAATATGGCTTCTTCTCTGTCTTTGATTCTCAATACAAAGTTCTCCTTGATCTTCTTGAAGATCTATTCGATGTAACTCTTTTTGCGGTGTGTTTGTCGAGATCCAATGAATTATGGGTTTACGATCAAGTTTACCTATGAGAAATATTTGAATCTCCGCTGAATTCTTTTATGTGTGATTAAGTTATCTTTGCAAGTCTCTTCAAATTATCAGTTTGGTTTGGCCTACTAGATTGATCTTTCTTGCAATAGGAGAAGTGCTTAGCTTCGGGTTCAATCTTGCGGTGTCCTTTCCCAGTGACAGCAGGGCAGCAAGGCACGTATTGTATTGTTGCCATCGAGGATAAAAAGATGGGGTTTATAACATATTGCATGAGTTTATCCCTCTACATCATGTCATCTTTCTTAATGCGTTACTCCGTTCGTTATGAACTGAATACCCTATATGCATGCTGGATAGCGGTCGATGTGTGGAGTAATAGTAGTAGATGCAGGCAGGAGTCGGTCTACTTGTCACGAAAGTGATGCCTATATACATGATCATGCCTAGATAATCTCATAATTATTCGCTTTTCTATCAATTGCTCGATAGTAATTTGTTCACCCACCATAATACTTGTGCTAGCTTGAGAGAAGCCACTAGTGAAACCTATGGCCCCCGGGTCTATCTTTTATCATATAAGCTTTCAATCTACTTTTATTTGCATCCTTATTGTTCCAATCTATATCATAAAATACCAAAAATATATTTATCTTATCATATTATCTCTATCATATCTCACGTTCGCAAGTGGCCGTGAAGGGATTGACAACCCCTTTATTGCGTTGGTTGCGAGGTTCTTGTTTGTTTGTGTAGGTGCGTGGGACTTTTGAGGGGCCTCCTACTGGATTGATACCTTGGTTCTCAAAAACTGAGGGAAATACTTACGCTACTTTACTGCATCAACCTTTCCTCTTCAAGGAAAACCAATGCAAGCTCAAGACGTAGCAGTGAGCGAGGGGAAATGGTGTGCGGCCGGCGATGGGGACGAGAGGAGGAAGAAGAAAAGGGGAGGAAGAAGAGTGGAAGACGGGGAAGAAAGTGCGTTAAATCTCAATTCTACTAGTACTACTACCAAGATATACCGTCCTTCAGAGTGTAAATAGTTACACCGATGACATGTGGGTCTACCATAAGAGGGCCCATATGTCAGTTGATGGAGGACAGAAGCGTGCTCTACTGGCAAACTTGATGGAAGTACTGGGTAAGGCTGATTTAGTAACACCAACATGCTGTTTCAGCTTATTAATTAATTGTCCCCTCTGCTGCAGTGTGTATTGTCACTTCACTATGAAGACTAGTTGAATAGTTCTCTCTGACCGAGATGGGGAATAATGGATCGCGAAGACTTCCTTTCTACAGTATCCCTATGGCTCTACCCTCACTTCACTCATTTTACTCCGTACGTAGTCACTTGTTGTAATCTCTAGAAAGACAAATACTCCATATTTGGGAACAGAGGGAGGATTTTACTCCGTATTTGGGAACAGAGGGATTATCACCATATGGAGGGAACAGAGGAGGCTCGAAATATGAACATGTCAATGGGAGGGAGTAAGCCCCATGCATGCATGCAACATGAAACACTCACACGTACACATGGACGCACACAACATTCACGCACCCATGCGGCACACAGCACATGACGCAACACACACGCTCACGCTCAAGTGCTCAACCTACTCCCTACGTCCATGAAAGACTGTACATTTTGAGATTTACACATTGACCAGGGCATAATTAACGCCCAAAAGTATCAGACTTATGTGTGCATGCGATCATTGAGAGAAGAAGATTAAATGAAGGTCGTTACATGCTGCAATTAAGGATAGACATGTAGCCTATACCTAGAGCACAAGTTGGTGCATTAGTCAATCAATATCGATTTAGATTAAAGGCTAAATGCATTGGAAGTGTAGATGTACCACACTCTTTGTTTTTAGCTGATTTCCTTGCTCTGCCAACTGACAGGTGGACCCAAAAACCAGGTGACAATTTAACCAGTCAATAAAGTGCCACGTCGACTATGTGGCCGATCAGTAGGGTGCAATACGGTGCTCTACGATGAGCTAGTGATCGTATAATCACCGCAAAACTATATATATAGTGACCATAAAGAGCGTATTGTTACATACATTGACAGTGTGTTTTTCTCGTTTAAAATTAAGCCATATTAACCAGAAAGGACGCAGTATGGACTAGTGCTAGTATTGCTTTGATGTGTCCCATCAACTCGCCGAACAAGGAGAAGCTTGCTTACTACGCCTCTCTCTCGCCCACGCGCGCGGTGGTTCGCAGGACGAGGAGAGGGTTTTGATTGCAGGGCCCTCTCCCTCTCCCTCTCCCTCGCGGCCTTTCCCTCTCCCTCGTAGTGGATGTGCAGTAGTTCAATTGGTGTCAGATTGCTAGAAGCATATTGTACTGTAGTATCACCATTGTTGGACCTTCCGAAGAGGCGAAGAGCCAAGTACAAGGTTCACATGAGTACGAACTGTTGAACCTCCCGAAGAGGCAAAGAGCCAAGCGCAAGGTTTTATAGGAGTTGTCGTCCTAGTAGGAGTGTACTACAACTATAGCGAACGATGCTACTGTATGATGCTGCCACGTCACGTATATCCAAAGCCGTGCCACCTTTTTTTTCTCAAAGACCATGTTGGAGCCCGTGCAACAACCACACAAGTTGCACGTGCACATAACACGTTTACTAGTAATAAATTCTAAAGGACAAATGGCAGTATGCTACACAAGTTCATCTCCAATTCATGTGATAAATTTTTGCATGACTAGTCTACATATATTCATAGAGCTACCGTTCGAAATTTACCATACTCCACTTACACGTTATAGATGGGCTACATGTCCTCCTCCGGGTTCCAGTCCCAGGTGTTCTTCACGGATGGCACGATCCATAGCAGTGGGCAACGGGAATCATTGTCGCAGCTTTCTAGTCTGGTTCCACATGATGGAGACTCATCCAAGCTGAAGAGGCATAAATCAGGGATAGCGTGTCCCAGCATGTCGTTCATTCGGCGGTGCGCACCGAAGACACAACCATACTTCATGAACGGCAGGCCTTCCGTGTCGTGCACGGAAGGTGGCATCCACTTCACAATGGGGTAGCTGTCCCCAATGAAAAGCGAGTACTCTCCAAGAGTATTCCTCGGCACCCACGTAGCATCACAGGGGTCGAACTCGGCTCCGTTCATCTGGTATACGCGGCATCTCAGATCAGGACACATGGTGACGTACATAGTCAAGGTCCATGCATAATAATGTCGTGCTCAAATATGGTGGTCAGTAATACTGTGCAGCAAATAGTACTACTCCGGTATAGAGGAAGTAAAATAACCGGCTTATTATATATAGCCACTCTTGGCTACATGGATGAGATAGTAAGACATAGAAAAACAAAAATGGTGGCAGCTAGTGGGTTCAAGTCTTCAAGGGCCTAGCTAGTTATACGCGTCCTCCAAGGTAAAAAGTACTCCTACTAGTCCTAGTAAGTAGAGTACTAGTACAACAATGAAAGAGAAGGCGAGAGGGTTAAAAATGGAATACCTGGGTAGATGGTGACGGTCCGATCGTGGTAGATTGTGTGACCGTGTTGCACATCAGTGGTACCATGGGTAACGACTACTAAGATAGTTGATCCCAATATGCCAAAGTCATCTACAAGGTTCCAGGTTAGACCGAATCGGGGATGCAAATGCACATCCATGATCGGCGATCTTATTTTGATTGGGGGATGACTGGTCCCTACAAAATAATGGAGTACCGTTACGGATGCAAATGATGGTTTATGCATTCCGTTTGTAATCTCCAGTACCGTAGGATGGCAACCAGATGAAACAAGTCCCCTGGCTTTTCACCGCGAAGATGCGGCCTAGATGGCGCATGGCATGTTCGAACGTGTAGGGGTACAAATCTGTCGCCGCCAACATGCGCCAGCCTCTGCCATTACTGCCTCTTGCATTGATGGCAATCCTTATGTCGAACACCGTGATGAGATAGTAATCGTCGTAGCCGCGTCGCTTTGTTGGCGGGTCCGCAATTGCTATCTTCTTCAATCTCATGTAGGCATCATCATACGTATTCAAGCCCATCCAGTCCGGAAGGCCGATCCCAATGATGGAGAAGGGGTCTACCGGAACGGCCACACTGCTGTGGATGTTGTGCAAAATGATGGTGGTATCCGTCCAGAGGTATGCAAGCCAATCTTCATTGGCACCGACCCAGACCAATATATAAGACGATGGGTAGCGGAGAAATTACGGGATGGAAATGGAAGTACTACATGATCAAACTCCATTACTGACCTGCTCATCGGACAAAATCTGACTACCTCTCAACGTCGGCAACTCTAGTGGAGACAACGTGCAACCATGGCCAGGGAGCGGTGGACTGTTTGAAGGATTTTCCCATATAAGAACCTTATCCTCGAGGACGCAAGGAGGACCAACAAGCATGGCCTTTTCCCAAGCCTGTTTAAGCACCATCTTGAAAAAGTTGGTGCAAGAAGCACCGAGTCTTGCGGCGGTGAGGACGTCGAAGCGGCATGTGATTTCTCCCAGAGGATCATCGTCCAAGGTCTCCTAGCCCCAACGAGGAGGAGAACCGCCTGGCGAATCCATGGGAGCAGCGACGAACCGCCTTCTCTTCGGGGGGGAGGGGAACTAGCGAGGAGGAGATAAGAGCATAGTAACCGCAGGGCATCATCCCTTCCAACTGTAGATCGTTCCTTAGCGAAGGGGTGGGGCTATTATTTACTACTAGTACTAGCATTATGGGACATTATGGGATTGCATTATACTATAAATAATAGCACTAGTAAGAAATTTTTGGCACTAGCTAGTAGGTTTTGGAGGGGATTAAGCAATTTTGGGTATGTTTTTTTTATTTTTTGTACACGCCAACTAGTGACAAAAAACGCCTTACATTATAAGACGGAGGAGTACGTACTCATACTGTAGCAATACTAGTACTACTTTCTCAACTAGTAGTGCGATGTACTGTACTTCTAGTATAGTGCACCAGTTTTGAACTCTTGAATCTCAGGGCCAAGGAGCTACAGTTGGAAGTGGAGGGTACTACTATTCTCTAGAACCATCGCTGTACTAATGCAAGGAAAGTACACCTGCGTAGTAGCCTAGTGGGCACTCTCCGTGCTCTATGCAGCCGCTCCTCTCACGTAGCTGGCCTACGGTTACTACGGGGGGAGAACATTTGAGTTATTTGATACAGCGAGACGAGGCTTTTCGCTTCCATTTGTGGAGGTGTAATGGATCTCGTCAAACTTTGTTAGTAGTTCCTTCTTTATGAATGAGATGAAGCAAAGCTTTTGCCTCCGTTTCAAAAAAACACGTCAAGAGGAATTTATTTTATAGTAGAGCCGATAATGGAGTGAAGTCCATGCATGCAATGCCACAAGCTACAGAGTAGTAGTAGAGCACTTTACGTACAGAGCCATATTGCACAGTTCCCAATGCCCCTCCAGGCTTTTCCGGCTCCTCGGGCTTAATTGGGAGGCGCTAGTTTAAATATGCTACTAGCTGATGAGGAAGCTGCAAGTGAGGTGCGGCTAGGGCGAGCACGTGAGCCACGTGATGTTGGGAAGGAAAACTCGTTCACGTGGCTAGGCTATCCAGTGCACCCAGATTGTGGTGCCGCACGTCCGTTTGACTTCAAAACTCAAACTACCCGTGTAAAATATTGGCTCGCAGCAAAGTTACTATTTTAAAAAAAGGCTGTCGTGTGTTCGGCCGGGATCGAACCTAGAAAATGAGATATACACTCCCGCGACCACTAGTAGTACTTGTTGGAGTACAACGCAACCTAGAATCTCCCTTTGTCGCTAGTAGTACATTGTTCCTTACAAGAAACCCCTAATAAAGCAAGAAACCACTAATAATGCCAAGAAACTACTACCACTTGCATACGTGGCAGACTTAAGATAAGACTATCTTATCAACCATTGTACATGCTCTTATCAACCAGCCCTACCAGGAAACAACTACTCTACAAAGTGCTATTATAGGCACGTTTCAACCCATGGCCCTGTTTGGATACATTTGTTGTCAATCTAACCCTGCCATCCAAACACCACTTTGGTTAGAGTTAGTTCAGGGTTAGAATCTAACTCTAACCTCTGACTTAGAGTATCCAAACAGGGCGAATGTCGCCCATTAAGTCAACACCTTCTATTCAACCGAGTGTTATGACTTGTGGGACCTACATGTCAGTCTGCACAAAAATCCCCGAGTGATCTCCTACCTCCGGCCCGTCCACCTAGTCATCCTCGGCCATGGGACGCAGCTACCGCCACCGTCAGAAGGCGAGCTCAAAACCGCCGGTGGTGCGGAGCCCATCTTGCGGCAGCCCGGATGTCAACTCCGTCTGGCACTCGCGGCCGCTAGCTAGCCAAGATAGCTCCGTCCAGCTGCTTGTCTACAAGGTTTGCTAGCTAGATTGGCACGGTGGCGCGGCGGCTTGCTCACGCGCGCCGCACTAAGGCCAGCCATCTGGGTCGAGTGAAGGCCAGGGCGGCGGCTTGCTCGCTCATGTGTCACGCTCGGGCCAGCCTGCCAACCCGTGCGGAGACCAGCGCGGTGTCCGGCCTGTCCGACGGAGCGGCGACCAACTCGCTCATCACTGGCGCCACCGACGAACATGCATCAGTACTGTTTGATGTAATTTTCAGAAAAAAATAATGGTTTGAGGGGGAATAACAGGATAGAAGGTCAGATGTGGGTCCCTCATGTCAACGGTCAAACAAAATGTGTTGGTTTAAGCTGCCTCAAAAACATAGTGGGCCAACCCTTTCAAAAACATAGTCTTCTGTAGGAGTACTAGCAAGATCCGTGCATTGCATGGAACATCATGATGCATTTTTTTATAAAACACTTGTTGTGATTGACCCATGCGGGAGTAATTCCATGTGTAAAAACTAATGATATCTCGAGAAATAGGAGATAAGGTGAAGAGGAGTGGGGCGTTGTGGTGATTGGTGGTCGGACTGAGCGGAGGCATGGGGATTGACAACGCCGGCAGCGGCCACTAGGCCAGTTTGTTCCAGAGGCTTCCTTTCTTAATTGCTCAACAATGAGGTTGTTGGAGATAAGGATTAACAAGGGAAGGCCTTGTCTGCAAATGTGGAGAGGGGTGCGGGTATCTTTTAGTTTAATTTCCATCCGTTAGATATAGATCGGACGGTCTATATTGCAAGGTGGCACACATACCATCATCACCAACACTGTTTTCATAAGGGAAGAAAAATAAGTATGGAGATACAAACGTATTATCGATACTTGTTTCCATAAACTAGAATCTACATTCTATTCAACGTCTCAGCATGTGGGGCCTTAGCACAATGACTTCTCGACTATGTAAAACAAAGGTTTTCCCATCGCCGATAAGGAGGGGGTGATGGCGGCGCGCTTTTTGGCTTGCTCTAGTCCTAGTAGTCATACTAGGTGGTCTAAGCACGTGTAGATTTATTCTTTTTCATGTCTTGTGTTCGCCGTACTACCACGGCTGTTGATGAATAGACAGTATGTTATTCACGGGGAAACCCTTGTTGAGCGTGTTTGCGAGAGAGAGAGACCGTGTGCATGTGTGATATGTCTAGAGACTGAGGCAATGATAACAAATTCTTTGTGTCTATGTGTGTGGAGGATAGAGAGAGACATGTACATGGGGCTTGGTGTTGTGTAACGTGGAGACACATATACATAGTTAGAGAGTGAGTGTGTGAGATACACATGCCGACATGGGGAGAGATGAGGATCCAAATTAATGGGTGTTTGTGCGTTTCTGTGTGTGTTTGTGCGCGCGTTTGTGTGTGAGAGGGAGTGTGTGTATGTGGAGTAGAGAGACCACTAATGATGTAAACCTATTATAAGGGAATGGGGAATGGTGTGACATGTGTAGTAGCAGGATAGCATGGGTGCGGGCGGGGGAGAAGACTATTTGGTAGAGACATCGAGTGTGTGTAGGAGAGGTGTGTGTGTGTGTGTGTGAGAGAGAGAGAGAGAGAGCGACGTAAAGAGAGAGAGAGAGAGAGGGGGCGAGAGAGGGGGCATTTATGTCCATAAATGGCGTATAGATATTGAGACAATGTTGATGTTGTTTGAAATTGGCCTATGCACGGAGACGCAAGGGAAGCATGTCATTGTGTGTGTGATAGGGACTTCATGAGAGATCTATAATAGATGGTGTGGAGAACAATGTGCGAGATCGAGAACGATGATACATTAGGGAGATATTGAAAGAGTCACGACATATATGTATACAGGAAAGGAGTTGGGGCGGGTCCGCATGTGGGAGGGATAGAAAGAAGAGAGTGGTGCACAAGGAGACAAAGTGTGCTTGTTTGCAGTGGGGGTCGTGTGTGAGGTGAGTGTGCGAGAACCACATAAGTAGGGAGATAGACGTTTGGGGGCGACGTTTTGTGTGTATGTGAAAGATACACTCTACATAGTGCGTGTGCTTGGGAAAAAGAGATGCCGGGAGACCTAGCTAGAGAGTGGGGGAAGAGATGTGTGCATGCCCAAGAGAAAAAGTGATAGAGACCTATATTGGGGTCCGAACTTTAGAAGAGAGAGGGGTGTTAATGTGCTCGTGTGTTGGTGTTTGGGGGAGAAAACGACTTCTCTGTGTGTGTGGGGGGGGGGGGGGGGAGGGGGTAGGCGACGGGGGGGGGGGTGGCTTCAGATAAAGAGTGAAGTGTCTATATTTGAGGGACTCTAGCGTAATTGAGATATACATGGTCAATAGTGTGTGCACTCATGGTTGATCAATTTGTTTCCCAGTTTGGACTATGAGATAACGATACTTTTGAACATGCGTGATATACCTTGATGTACCAGAATTACAAACCTAAGATTGGAATTTTGGAATTCGACTCCATCATTAGCTTTTGTAATTCATTTAAACGGAGATACATTTTTAAGCCGGGATTGGGTGATTTTAAATTCATATATCAAACCTAGAGATATACACATACGGGCATGTTCAAACTTTATAATCATCCACTTTATTCATACACATACACATTTTTGCTTTTGTCATCATATTTAGGATAAACACATTTGGAATTTCATTTGAATTGGACCCTATGATGGTATTTGCTTGTAGTAGCTCAATGATCCATATTTGAATTGAATGGACAATCTAAGTTTCGAGTTGAATGGTACGTGCAATACAAACAAATTCTCGGCCATGATATCATAGTCGGCCGTACAAAAGCAGAATATAATTTCAGGCTCCAAAAGCTTTCAAACTTCCCGCTCACATCGAAATATCTCGCGCCCGAAAGTTTAGCCCTGCGATATTCTTGTTTTACCCCTGCCACATGAACGGAAAAGGGCTGCTTTGGTAACTCCATTGTTTTCCCCTCTTTTCCCCCAACATTCTTCCCTAGAGCCCCTTCCTTTCCCCTCCCCCCAACCATGGCAAGCCGCCGAATCTAGTCCTCCACCGCAGCGGTGGACCTCACACCCCGACAGATCTACCTTCCGCACCTTGGAACCCCCAACTGCCAACTCACCACTTCACCAGAGCTGCTTCAACGACTGGCTTGTCCACCACTCCAGATCTCCTTGACCGCCATCATGGTCCACCCCACCGGATCTGCTTAACCGGTGCCCTCGTCCACCACAATGTAGGCCCTTCACTGACTTCCTCTTCCGTCCCTTTGCTGGCCCTTCATACAAGCCCTCGTCCGCCGCAATAGATCCGCCTCACCGAAATCAGTGTACAACGCGCCCACCGAAGCCTTCGTCCACTGCACCGGACCCGCTCCACGGATGCCATATTTAACTCCACCAGCCCTGCTTTACCGACATCGCAGCCTCATCAGGTTATTTCGATTTGTACTCCTTCAGGTTTTCTCTTTATCATGCAACTATTCACTTACCATAGGTGAGCTTTCTTGTATGTCGACAGGCGCCACAACCATAGCACCGGAGCCGCTTCAGCGATGGCTACAGCCGGCCCAAACTCAACCGCAACACGAGCACCATCGATGATCCTTAGATATCAAGTATGTCAATGATACCCATACACCGCCGAGAATCAGGTACTATTATCCAACGGCCGGCGCCTACGTTCACTTTCTTAGCATAAGCACCGCACCTTTGAAATTCTTCAGGGCATCATACAGTTTTTCATGAGACGCGTTATTCTGCTTGCACCTGTAGGGCCATACTTCTAGCAGTGAACATTTTACATGTGCTAAATTACATATCAGTGCACATATAGTTAAAATGCTTTAGTTTTGTCCTAAGTATTACTGTACTTCCTAGATAACACTGCCTACTATTTTACTTCTTGAATGCTATATTTATGATAATGGTGTTGTTCTGATGCCACCTGTTGGTTCCATCAGACTGCTTAATGTTCTCTATGCTTAATTACACATCAGCAAACTAGCATGTGGTTTCACTGCTTTTTGTTCGTTTTACCCTACATTTTCTGATGCTACCTATTACATCACTGCTCCGAGCCTCTATTCATTACATGTTTGTGTGTTCTTGATCTTCCCAAGTTGCATGACTAATTTGATGCTTCTATTAATTATGGAGCTGCCAACCCCATCAAGCAAAATATTTATTCTTTTGGGTCTAGCACCTCGAACAAGCATAAAAATAGAGGGAAGCAGATATATTGTCATGTATGCACACACCCTTCTTTCATTAGTTTAGATGAACCATTGATGATCAATTCGGACCAGTGCATGCGATTAAAATTAATTTTACCTAAATAGAGGGTGCAGAATAAACTACAACAATTAGATTTGCAACCACGGGATGCTGACGACATCTTCAAAGAAATTGCAAAGCAGCGAGGCTTCATAGCTACATATGATAAGCTAGTGTGTTTTAGTACATGTGAAATGTAATGCGAGTGGGCTACTTTCTTGGCTTGTGCCCTCAACCTGTAATCCTACAGAATTACAAATAGTTCAGTTGTCTGCTTTGCTATATTGCTTGATTCGAATGCGCTATACCTGAGTTGGCCAATATGTCAGCAGTGCCTATTGTACTATCGTAAATAAATGCATGCGTAGTTCATTTGAGTCCTTAACTTTTCCTCTGAACTTCATCACAAGACTGTCTTCTTAGTTTATATGAGGCCACACTATTAAGTGCTTTCTCAGATTACTTCAACTGCTTAGATGCCTTGGCAACTTAAATATAGCGGTGGTACACTCCCTTTCAACTTTCATCTTACCATTTTAATTTCTTTTCGGCTGAAGCTGCTTCGAACCATTCAAATATAGCTTGCCATGCTCGGCAATAATTCGTATGTCGTTTACCATGTAAGCTTACTGCCTGGATCATGCAATAACTATCTCTTAGTTATGTCCAGCGGTAACCTTTTAGGATGTCGTTCACACTAGGACACAATGTACAACCCCAGAATCTATTTGTGGAAGCAGTGCGCCATCCATGTTACCAGATGGTAGCACTTCAGAGGCAACACCGTCGGAGAGCAGTCTGAGCACAGATAGTATAGTTCTTGAGGCTCTACTAGAGGTAGAAAGAGATGGTGTGGCTACCATGAATGAGGTAATCTTTATCTTGAGGCTGGAAAATATGGAATTAGCGGCACGCATTATGCAAGCAACCCAAGAATTGGAGGAAGTGAGAATGTTGCATTTGAAGACGGAGCAGGTCCTGCTGTTTCTGCTATATGAAGCCCAGGGTATTCCCGGTTCTTCTTTAGATACCAGTTGAAATTGTCATTAGATTATTGTACTTGCATGTTGTGTCATGTCTCTGAATGGATTATGTTGTAAGACCCCCTATGTTGTCCATGTGTTGTAATGATCCGAATTTTTTACGCGAGGTAATCCTCTGTACTGTATGATTGACATAAAGTGAACTATTTTTCGTGTGAGCATATTGTATTGGATGAAATAACTGTTTGACTCAAAGTGTATCCAACCTACTGAATTCGAAGATCACAACATTTCTAAATCATAATCATATATAAAGGTGGAATAAATCTTTGTTGTGGTTTTGAAGAAATAAATAACAAAACGTAGAATTATCTGTGGATATTTGTAATCGAATACAAATTGGATTTGAATTTAGTTTGCCAGGGCCCAGGGCAAACATGAGTGCTAATTCTCCCAAGTTATCAATGAAGCGGCTAAACACCCACTATAATTTGTGGGCTGCCCAAAGCAAGTGTTTGCGAGATGAAAATTATTGTCTACCCCTAACACTTACATCCTTATCGACCGGATTTACACTTCTGTCTCTCCCTTCTTCCGAAATCATGTGTCTCTCCCTCCATTTCCCCATTCATTCACGGTTGGTGGCAAAACAATCTCCCCTCTTCCGAAATCGATGTATGCTAATATTTTAAAGAGGGACAGATGCGTAACTTCCCTCAGACGTGACACAACCTCCCTACCTGTCAGCCCTGTTCGTACACCATGGGCGCCAACCGTGGGCGGCAAAACACCCTCTCCTCGCTCGAAATAGTTACCGGCAAATATTGGGAGATGCGAGATTACCGTCCTATCCCCAACCGACGCAATGCCCGAAATTTTGAACGGGGGTTAAGTTCGTAAGTTTCCCACATTTCAGAGAAGCGCGTCCCAAAGTTTGAGATCCCCCTCACCTCCATTTCCCCATTCATACACCGTCGGCGCCACGACAACCTGCACACTGCGGCCAGCCTCCTCCATCCGCCACCCCATCCTCCACCTTGCCAGAGCCGCTACCCCTACCCCGTCGTCCACTGCAAGAGATGGACTTCTCTCATCCACGATGCTGGACCTGGATCCGTTCATCGCGTCCTCTCGCTTCATCGGCACCGTCGTCCACCTTGTCGTTGCCGCTCCTACGACCGCCTCGTCCACGGCAACATGATTTATTCCCCGCACCGGCTGTCTGCCGTCTAAAGTCTTCTTTGCTGCCGCCGACAGCCATCGCACCTGCAGCACCCTCAACGTATCAGCAGAGGCCTACACTGCGTCGCAAGAGAGGTGGCACTCTTCCATATGTGCTTAAGTTATTGATTCACCCGGAAAATAGATCGTAATTTGTTTACTATAGTTTTCTTGTCCGTACCAAATTGTAGTGGCTAGTTGAAAGCAAACATTGGTTGCGAAATAGCTTTGTCCGGTTTGCACCTTCAGATCCGCCATGGCATGGGCACAATACTCGTAAAGCTGTGCTTCATGTCATGCTAGCATTGCTCCTCAAGACCTCAACCCAAAGCTTACGTGTTGAAATACGAATCTGGTATGATGCTCATATCACTAAAACAGAGAATGTTTAATTGGCCAGCTAATGTTCCCATATTCATTTCGAAAAGCATGTGCGCCACCCACTCGTCCAGCTAGTTCCATTTTCCTGATTTTTCTCTTGATGCTTAGGGTTTTCCCCTTTTATCTACTCTACTATGATCTGCGTAGGTGCTTTCTGTCGTACTAGCATTACTCCACCCTTCAAGCTAAACAACACAACACTCAAAATTTGAAAGCTTAGTTGTTCAAATATGATTGTGATATGATACTGATATTAGTTAATAGACACATTTAATTGGTTAGCTAAAGGTCCCACTTAAGTTTCCAAATGCATGTCGCGACATATAGAGAGACAGCAGAATTGCATTTCTATGTCACTTGTTGACTGTAATTTCTTGTCCATACCAAATCTTAGTTGTTATTTCAAAGCAAAAATCGGTTGCTAACTACCCTTTGCACGGTTTGCAGCTTCAGATCTGCCATCCCACTGCCACGGTCAACGCTGTACTCATCATGCTTATGGTTTCCCCATTTGATGATGACCACGATCAACCTACGTGGTTCATGTCGTAATAGCACTGCTCCACCCATCGAGCTAAACAAGCTTAGGTGTACAAATTCATATATGATATTATGTTGATATTAGTAAAACTGAGAGATGTTTAATTGGTCAGCTAAATGTTCCTACTTTAGTTTTGAAATGCATGTGAGCCACATATGGAGAGACCAGAAAGAATAGTATTTCTCTGTGCGCTCTGGTTCATCATGGGTGGCCAACCGACGTTGTATTGAAAGACTTGTAATATCTTCAATCTGCTTGCTCTTCTGCTCTTCTTTAAGATGATCCTCTTCTCTTGCGGTCGACTGGTCAGGTCGAGTTCTTCTCCCTTAGTATATTTTGAATATGTAAGGTCAGGTCGACTTGTTCTTCTTTACTATATGTTGAAGCTGTCATCTACGAAGTGTCATCACTTCTGGAGCTCTCATATTTTGAGTAGTAGGCCACATTATATTAATGCAGACACCAAATTACAGCATACGTGACATATCTTAAAAGAATTGCAGAGATAGTACAAAGGGGTTTACAGGGAGGCAGTATTGGATTAGAATCACTTCTGCATTACAATGATAATCTCACTTGTTTTTATGTTTTCATGCATGTCAGATATTGAACATTATCAAAATGAATATGAGAATGGGCGCATGAGAGGAATATTGCAGGACAATCCACTGGCTAACAAAATTGGCATGGTGGAGGATGGCCTATGGTATTCACCCATCAAGGTGCTTGCTCTAACTTCGCAAGGTTGTATTGGTCACACATATTTTGCATCTGACCTCGTGCATTACTTCTACTTTATTACACCATCTGCTTAGTTTAAGCATCATATATGAGTATATGCCATACCTATCCATTTTCTGTACCTATTCCATGTGTTGTCATACTATGTTTTTTCAGTCAAATATTGTTCTTTCGTAATAGATGTCCAAATGGAAGAGGGTGGGTGAAGGTCCTCAATGAGTACAAACTAGGTATTTGGAAAAGGTTGTGATACCTGTTAAATCAGATAGATCAGCAGCCACAGAAAACATAGGCCCAACTGTACCACACTTTACCCGTACTCCAGTGGCCAAACCCCTACTAGAACTGCTGGGAGCCCAGCGTCAGGTACTGTCTATGATATCAATTCAAAATTTGAACTCCTAAATTTTGGCATGTTCCTTACCTTCTCTCTTGTATGAAAACTAATTTCAGATGAATCTCCTTGCTCAAAGGATCATACCATCTCACAACAATACTGGGCTCTGCATTGCTCTTGTTAGTACCTCTCCCCCTTTTGCCTTGTAACTTGTACTTAATTAATTGCTATTCGATTATGTATCATCAGTCTGCACCTGAGCTTCATTATCCTCTGTTTCTTCCAATATTATTTGATCTATATTTACTCTTTGCAAAATGTAGAATAATGGCAACTCTTATAAAGAATTTTCTTTGGGGAATTTATTGAATTATCCAGCCCGTGTTAACATGTAATGTAGGTTCATCCTTCTCAAGCCTTCAAACTTTGTTCTAGTATAGATTTGGATAGGCATCATTTCCTCCACTGCTAATTGCTTTGCTGTTTACATCTCATTGGAGGTTTGCAACAACTACCAGTTTCAAATTGTAGTTGTAAAAACATGTTCCTTATGCAGAACAGATCCATTTACTTTCTTATATAATTGTGAAACTTTTTACGTGTCTACTTGTTTCTCTTTCAGAGTCATATCTGTTATGCCAGGCAGAACATTAGGGAAGATATTGAGCCAAACCATCTTGAGGACAGCGAGATGACCCCAAGGTCCTGTCTTGATGACAAAAGTGAGTTGAAGCTACTCACCAGCAGGTGTGAGACAACCTCTATGCAGTTGCTGCCACAATTAGTTTGACTTCTTTAGTCTCAACTTAAAGCAGAAAGGCTTGCTTCAGCTCAGCTCCAACTTGAAGTCAAAGATGTAATGAAGATGCCAGAGGACTGCTTTGCGCACCATCATGCCATACAGCTACGGGTGATGCGTCTATCGTTGACACAACTGAGGTCTAATCAGCTTGTTCGGTTGTTTGGGGGGCCCGACCTGTCTAGGCCTAGTGCCTTCTGAAGTGTTCTCAGTTTTGTATATTCTTTTGTCGACGCGTTTATTTGCACTGGTGGTGAACTTTGATGCCCAGTGGATGTAATATGTGTAATAGCCGTGATAGCCTAGTGTAAGTTTGCTGCTTATTTATTTCCTTGTTGTCTTGTTTATTTGTGTGCTTATAGTCAGTGCAGTTATTTTTCCGCGGTTTGCTAGTGGCCGCAATAACCTATTTTTTCAAACTAGGCCACAATAACCATGGGCTACATATTTACTATAGTGACACTGGGCCTCCTATGGCCGTAGAAACAATGGGCCTTCTACGTCCGTAGTGACAATTGGCCTTGTACGGGCTATAGAAACAATGGGCCTTCTACGGGCCGTATCATCAATGGGCCCTATATGGGTCGTATGATCGATTGGCCAAACATGGGCCAAAAACATACCGCATTTATGGCCGTAAACGGGCTAGAGTTGGCATCGTTCATTCATGGGCCGACCATAAACAGGCCGTCGTTAATCGACCGTATTTGATGATGCTATGAAAATGGCCCAACGTATTAACGGGCCACAACCAGGGCGACTGTAACCACGGGCTGAATTTGGCCCACAAGCAGAAATGGCAGCAACAGGCCATAAGTAACCGAATGCCAGAAATGAGCCCAAGAATAAATGAGCCCTGAGAAGGCCGAAACATAACATGGGTTGCAAACGGCCCAATGGATTAATGGGCCGTTAATGGGTATAAAGTGATACACTTTTCATTACGGGCCAGTTTCAGCACGGGCTGTTAAGGGACCAAGAGTTACAAAGGGCCTCATATGGGCCGAAAGACATCATGGGCCATACATGGGCCAGAACTTAAAATGGACTGGAATCATATTGGACGGCCCAGATGACGCTACTGGGCCTAATTCGTATAGGTCATAATGGGCCCTGGGTTAGCGGGCTGTAAATGGGCTATATGCGAATAGGTCGTTAACAGCCTTTCCGTGGGCCGGCCCACCACCTTTTGACCAAGTCAAACGGGTCGTCCTTTTCACAGGAATGGGCCTCTGTTCGGCCGTGCCACGTGTCGACATATCATAGGCGCCTTCGGTCCAATGAGTGGATGACATCTGTCCCAACGGTCAGCCGGCACGTGTTTCCTCCAGCCAATAATGATTTTACATGTGGAAAATCCCCATTGGTCGGGGCTGTTAGCGGGTTATCGGATCCAAAACCGGACCCGATAGCTTAATGGCGTTCTGTTACGGTGGATTCCACGTGTCGGTCACCCTTGACAAAATCACTTATGCAACGCGCGATTTATCGTCATGGAAGTGGACACTTCCGTGAGGATAATTTTGCTAATGTCATGGAACGCTTCGACAGCACAGGTATGACTATCTTGATTCTGTCATAAAATCATCATGGATGTACATGCATGATAAAAAATGTGATCTACTGTGACAAACACGTATCATCACGGAAGTGTATTTTTTTGTAGTGCAAGTTTGATGCATGACTGTCGGGGATATACCCCGTGGTATGACCCGGCCGGAAGTATGACCCGGCCGGGCTTGGCGATTCACTAGTGACCCGCCCTGACTTGGCGACTCACTAAGTGACCCGCCCGGATCTCTCCACTCACTGATGACCCGGCCGAGTTAGGTGACTCATTAATGACCCGGCAGGTGGGTCAGAGGAGCGACAAGAACGAGTGGCCCAGAAGGTGGTTCATGGAAGTCCGGCTCAAGCTATGGTGGGCCGGCTTAAGATGAAAGGCATAAGGAATATTCTCCTACAAAGGAAGCAAGACTAGGACTCCACTTGTAATAGAGTAATCCTAATCCTACTTGGACTTGTCATGTAACCAGCCCCTCCAACTTATATAAGGAGGCCAGGGCACCCCAAGAGGGACGGGGGCATAAGTTAGGTTTAGACAGACAAGTCAATAGCTCTCAAGATAGAGCACCCTTATAATCACGATCATCATCAATATCAATGAAGCAGGATGTAGGCTTTTACAACCACCGTGAGGGGCCAAACCTGGGTAAAACCTCGCGTCTCTCGATTGGGACCAACCCCTTCAAGATACCACATAGATGCGTTGCCCTCACGATTAAGTCCTAACACTAAGGATATCTGCCGTGACAATTCCACGACAGTTGGTGCCCACCGTGCGGCCTGCGCATGATGGTGATGAGTTCTTGGAGGGATTTCTCCCAGGGATCGAGAAATTTGCAATTTTCTGGATGAGCCGGTTTGGAAGGGTTTGCATCAACTTCAAGTCCATCAGTCCGGATTTAAAATTAACGGAAATGTTAACGCCCACACGTGTGGGCGTTTGCACATCGCCCACACGCCTCCATCACAACTCATTTTGCCACGTATGAATAGATGACATCAGCAGATTTTTTTTTGGTTTTCGGCTTAAAAATGTTATATCTCCTAAATAAAAAAGCGAACTAAAAATCCGTTTTCACCATGAAATCCGTCTCGACGAGATCTTCAAAACTAGACCCCATGCTAATATGTTTCGATGATTTTTTTTTTGCCAGAAGTTGCAATGATGTTTACACTGCAGTTGCCATAGGGCTTAAACTAAAGTTGCCATGTGGCAATTTTAGTTTGTAGATCATGCCAATTTTAGTATTTTGATGATGGCAACTCTAGTACTTTTGACCATGAAAATTATTTTTTGTATGAACCATGGCTATTTTACGTGCATGTATCATGGCAATTTTAGTTTATGGTTCATGGCAAGTCTAGTTTTTTAATTCCCCGTTTTATAAATGTCAAAATTTACTTTTAAATGTAGAAGAAAATAGCTGAAACATATCATGGCAACTTCAGTGTAAACATCATGGCAATTCATATGCAATAGACATGGCAACTTTTAATCTAATTTTTTTTTCATCAAAACATATCAACATGGGATCTAGTTTCGACAATCTCATCGCGAGGGATTTAATGGTGAAAACGGATTTTCAATCGAATTTTTTGTTTAAGAGATAAAACATTTTAAAAACTGAAAATCCAAAAAGATTCCTGCATGCATGCATGCGATGACATGGCAATCTGTTTACATTAGAGACGTGTGGTGCGTCTCCCTTCCCGCCACACGTGTGGCAGTTAGCGCGACCCAAAATTAAAGGTTCAAGAAAAATTAGGGTTGCATCTGTGCGCCATCGATATTTTTGACGTGTACCGCTGGCATGTCAAATCTTGGTCTGCAACTCGCCTGTAATCGGCATGGTTAGGGTTGCCATCTCGTTCAACATTTGGTCCACCGAGTCCGATGGGAGCAAGTCACCAAAACACACAAGGCCAAATCCCGATCAAGACAAGAGTATTGTTTCGTTGCGTCCAAGGATCTCAAGTACTAGCTAGTGCATCTTCGACTATGATTATCTGAAGCCAAAGTCAATTTTTTCTTTCATCAACTCCGCTTGGTTTATGCGCGTAAGAAAACTACCAGGAGAACAATTCAGAAGTCATGGAAGGAAAAAGACGAGGAGAAAAAGTCAAACCAACAATGACTCGGAGAAGGATTTGGTCATGAGCGCACGACGTCTCTGAGCCGTTTTCGACCTCGCGCTAGCCGTACCCACTCCGCTCCGTCTCCGCCTCGCTGCGTGAGCTGCTGCCATCCTCGATGAGCCGCCGTGCTGCCTCCAGGACCCCGTGCCACCTCTGCTGGCCATCTGTGAGCCGTTGTCACTGCTTGCTTATGCCTATAAGTTGCCTTCGTCAGATGATTTCCCCCTGTGCTACGCCTCTTGTTGCTCAGCCTCGAGCCGCCGCCCGCCTCCTCCGCCGTGGTTAGCTCCGACCGCGGCCTTGCCAAACTGACCCGCCTCAAGACTGCCCTCGTATTGCGGGGTCGCCACGGAGAGCCACCATTACCACGACGCCTGCCTCTGTTCTGCGGCTTCTCCGTTCCGAGTCGCTGTAGTTGCCGCTGCACCCAGGCTGCCTCAGTTTCGCTATGGTTGCCTCGAGCCGCCTTCGTGTAAGCTCGCGCCCGCGATCCTGATTCGCCGCATTGAGCCGCCGTCGTAAGCGCCCATTTCCAGCAGCGGCACAAGCCGCCCGATGTGTTAAAACCGCTACTAGGCCACCGCTTCATCGCGTTGTGTCCACTGGTGGGCCACCCTGCCGCCGCTGAGGCCGTGGTTTCACCTTGTGCCTTGGATAAGTCGCCAAGTATGGCCTCGAGCCGTCGCCGAGGCCTCCCTTGCAGGCCGCACTCTCGTCGACATGCTAAGTCACTTTCGCAGGCTGCCTCAAGCCACCGACGCCTCACTTCGAGCTAGCCCAGTTCCACCTGGCTCACTCCGACACCGTGGCGCGCTGGCCCCACCGTTTCAGGCCGACTTCGACTCCCTCGCGAACCGCCGTAATCAATTTCTGCCACCGCGTATAGCGAGGCCACTCATTCCCTCCTGGTCACTGGCGCGAATGCATATGGTTGGCAATGGATAGACGGGCTACATGTGTCTCGGGAGTAAAAGGCACGTGAAAATGTCAGCGGTGCTGTGTGTATATGCCCCAGTTCAACATAGCAGAACTAATATCAAGCAATGGATGCATCGTTGGACCAAGTCAACATTTTCTCCAACATGGACGACGGATTGTGTGCGTTCTTTCAGTGATTTTTTCTGCAAATCAATCAGTCCAGTCCTTGAGTCATCCTACTGCTAGACCATCCATCAAGGAAGAAAATATATGAGTTTATATGCTAGCACTACTGGTCCTAATTAGTGACCAGGATAGCGTCTATGTTCATTTAGCAAAACATACCAGGACCATTATTCACTGCAAGGGTGTTGCGAAGGGCGTGCGCCAACATTATTTTTGCACTGGTGCTCGTCCGTGCCATGCTGCTCTACGGATACATGTGCAAATCGCTGCCCCCTCTACATCAACACACATGACTGATACGTGGTCCGTGCTTGCGGCCGGCTCGCCCGCGTCCGCGCCCACAGCCTACTCACCCGTGTGCATGCCGTTTCCAACGCCGCGATCGACTCTCTCGTCTGCACCAGCTTATAAATGCCGCGGCCGACTCTCCCGTCCGTACCGGCATACAATGCCATGGCTGATGCAGCTGTCTGCTCCCGGTGCCGACACGCTAGTGATTAGCTTTAGCTGCACCATAGTGATCATCAACTTCGCGGCAGATAATTTCCGGCCTAACATATCAGGTGAAATCCATCCAGCGTATTTTTATGTTACATAATAATCTCTTTAAAAGAGCAATTACACTGGCTTGCGATATTTTTTGGGTGCAGGACAAATCTTCATTGCAAGAGTGATGGTCATATCAAGGATATCATGCATTTGACCCACCATAATGATCAATGAATATATGTGCAAGCCACGGCCTCTGCGGCCTTGTTTACATCAACACAACGACACGATTGACCCGCCCGTCCGCGCGACTTACTACGCCTGCGATTGACTCGCCTGTCCGTGAACCAGCGATGTACTCGCATGTCCGCACTGGCTTACAGTGCCACGGCCGACTCACCCGTATGCACCGGCTTACAATGCTATGGCCGGTTCTTTCTTACAGTAATTTCCTCACTGGTTGAGACGCCCGAATTCCAGAATAATTCTTCATTGTGAAAGTGGATCCATATTGCATCATCAAACACCAAGGATATACAATGCGAAGATCATCAACTTGCCATCTTGCCTCCAGCTTCAACATATTCCAGCGTTCCGCTGTTCAACTATATGCAGGTTTATATCATAGCTGAGTGTGAAGAATCTTAAGCCAACTCCTCCAGTCATCTTAAGACTTGGGGGCTACAATGATATGATTCAGCAAAGTCTTACCAGTTTCAGCAAATTCAAGAACCCTAGGATGTTGAAGGAGAAGATAACCCAGTTTAGGAGGCTGCTGCCATATTGATGAAAATTTAAAGGCTGTCAGAAAATTTCGGGCTTAAAAAGAAGAATTCCGGTTCAAAATCTGGTTTAAGGGAAATCTGTCTCCCACAAAGCTATGAAGCTCTCAATATTCGGTTTGAAATTCTGGCTCAAGAAGTATTAAAGGTTATGAAAGAGAATTTGTTGCCATGATGCACAGTTCAAACATGGGTATCCGATCCGGCTTACATGCCTTATTACAAATCACTTGGACGTTTGATGCCCGAGTTACAGGGACCAAAGAGAGTTGGATGCACAGCACAACTCAAACATAGGTCCCCGACGAGCACAATTCGTAAGTATGTCACTTGGGGGCTTCCTATTCAAACATAGGCGTATTCGATCAAAGAGAAGATATCGTGACTACCCTCTCGACCAGGTTATCTTGTTCAAACATAGGCGTATTCGACCAAAGAGAACATAACCTTTTCCGGGTCATCCTACCTATATACCAGCTGCTTCAACTCCATCGGGTAATCCTGATTGACCCGCCAAACTCTTAACGATCAATCTTTTATGGCGTATTCGACCAAAGATCCTGAGCTCGTTAAGGTTCAAACAGCGGTTTGTTATGTGAGAGCACGGCTTACAGATAGTCAGGATAGATCCAGGCTTCATAAGCTGCCTTCCTTGAAACTTGGATAAATCGGCCCATGATGCATGTTGCTACTCTGACCCCACGTACTCCTGATAATTCTATCTTTAATTAAAACCTGAACTTATCTTGGTTCAGATGTCGATTGGGTACTGTGAGTGCCGGCTCACGGAAAGCACGGACCTTCCAGTGGCTCAGGCTAGTTTCATCGAAGAAGACACTTTGGCTTGGTGGCCTACAAAACCCTCGAATTTTTTGATTTCTTCCCCCCCCCCCCTCTTTTTTGCCTTCTGGTTTTTACAATCAGGCCAGGCTGCCCAACTTATGGCTCATATTTGAAGCATCTTTTGGGTTTCTACAACCCGCTAGGATGGAAGACTCTAAGTCGCCAATATATGATAATAGCCCAACTTGGCTGGATTTTGATGATGATATTGAATGATTGAGGTTCTTATACCGGATTATATTATTCAAATCTTCAATAGCCAACATGGCTAGATTTTTATTATGGTTATCAATAACCAGTATTATGATTGAGGTTTTCAAAGTCGCTTTAGAGCAATGGCTATTATTTTATCAATGGATATGATTTATTCTACAATGGAGGGAACAGTCCCAAGTAGTTGCAGGCTTATGAACCGGCACTTGGGGGCTACATTATTCAAATTGAGATTACATCAAATATGCAAGTCCCATGTCACTACCAGCATGCACCATGGCACTTGGGGGCTAATGCAAAGTCTTCTTTTGTTCACCTTATTGAAGACCCGACTCATCACATTGTAATGAGGGGGCTACTAATTGCTCGTGTCAAAAGTTCAAGGTACACAAGTCTTAATCTATTATATTGAAAGGTCCACTGTTCAGTTGGTAGAGTACAAAGCTCTTAACCTTATGAGCATGGGTTCGAACCCCATGGTGAGGGTTACATAAAGTCCCGGCTCCGTATTATCTTACTAAGCCGACCCTTGGGGGCTACACATTGCTGCTTGAATCTACATGATCATACATACAAAATCCCCGCTCATATTGCATAATAACCCGACCCTTGGGGGCTACACTGGTTGAAGTTTTTATAAGTATAAGGCAATTACAAGTCCCGGGTTGCTGCAAGCATGACAACCCGGCACTTGGGGGCTACATATGTGGAATACTCAGTTCTGACTAGTGATGAACAACATGGATTTCTTCAAAGTGGTAATATTTATATTGAAGCAAGTCTTAAGTCATCACTTTGCTCTGCTCAAGACTTGGGGGCTACAAGTAATATGGATATGAGGGAGAGAAATTATGAGGGACAGAAATCTTCAAAATTCTCAATTTTGACCCGACGTCGACCACAATTATGACTCGAGATCATCTGTTTATAATCCGGCAATTTTGGTAATCATAAATTGGCAAGATCTACATCTTCAAGCCGGCTGAAAGTCAGATGAGTATTTTAAGACCAATATTTTTTAAGCATTGGGAGTTGAATCAAATGAATTATTCTTTACAATTTTTCTGTGAGAAACCAATATCAGCAAATTGATTATGAGGCTGGCCTATTGACCCGGACTTTCCAGAAGAAGGAAATGACAAGGACATAAGGATGATCAGGTGCCGGTTCAGAAAAACTTTTAACCCGGAGCACAACCTATCAAGGTTGTTCTTGTCTTTATTTTGCAGGATTTGTTCAACATGAACAAATCCAAATTAAACTAGGGGCTAATGTCGGGGATATACCCCGCGGTATGACCCGGCCGAGATTGGCGATTTACTGGTGACCCGCCCTGACTTGGCGACTCACTAAGTGACCCGCCCGGATCTCTCCACTCACTGGTGACCCGGCCGAGTCAGGTGACTCATTAGTGATCCGGACGGCGGGAGAGAGGAGCGACAAGACCCGGTGGCCCAGAGGGCGGTTCATGGAAGTCCGGCTCAAGCTATGGTTGGCCGGCTTAAGATGAAAGGCATAAGGAATATTCTCCTACAAAGGAAGCAAGACTAGGACTCCACTTGTAATAGAGTAATCCCAATCCTACGAGGACTAGTCATGTAACCCACACCTAAAACTTATATAAGGAGGGCCAGGGCACCCCAAGAGGGACGTGGGGTCATAAATTAGGTTTAGACAGACAAGTCAATAGCTCTCAGGATAGAGCACCCTTGTAATCATGATCATCATCAATATCAATGAAGCAGGATGTAGGCTTTTACCTCCGCCATGAGGGGCCGGACCTGGGTAAAACCTCATGTCTCTCGCTTCCGACCGACCCCTTCAAGCTACCACATTGATGTGTTTGCCTCACGATTAAGTCCTGACACTAAGGACATCTGCCACGACAATTCCATGACAATGACAAGGCTACATGATGCTACTCATGGCAAGAGATGATGCATACAAGAGCCACACATCAAAGCGAGTTTAACTGAGGCCGGATACAACATATGACAATTCCGATAAGTCCTCATATGCAAATTTCAAAATTGGTCCATATTTGATTAAAACACAATGTTGAAGTTGTTAAACATCAAGTTAAAGTACACCAAGATGATCTACATGGTTTTCTATTCAAGTTACATATAAGGTTCGTTTAATTCGGAGCTACGGCCTAGAAGATATGAGCAAAACAAGTTAAACATGGTAGTGATGCAAATGCAAGCAAAACAACATCAAAACCACTCCAAAAAAAAGATGCAACAAGGTAACATGAAACTACATGCAAAACCAAGCAAGTTTCATATAGAGCATGCTCAAAACGGATCAGCGGTTCAACACATACACTCAATACAAGTTTCAAACAAAATCTGCCCAAAACAACAACTAAGCACTTTGCATTCAAGGAAACAACGTGCTATATGAATCATATGAGAATAAACATGACATGCACTCAAAGCACAAGCAACATGCTACAAATAACATTTAAGGTTTAGGTTCATAGGCATTAATATTAATCCAAGATGATCAATGCAAAAAAGCAACTTATTAACACAGATTATGACAGTGAAAAACATGGCATACATGTGAGCAGGAATAACATATTGACATGTTGGAGACATGAAACAAAGATGATATATTGCAAGAACATGGCAAACAAAAGCATGGAACTAAAGTACAGGTTAAACATGGCAAAACATGATTACTAAGCATCTCCATAAGAGCGCTAGATCAATGGAAACCAATGAGACAAGATGCAACATGATACAAGTTGATTCCCAGACTTCAGAGGAAATCTGGGAATGTAAACAATAACATTATGATGCTGAATTTGGAGGCACATAACAGCGAGCATAGTAACTTCAATAATTATGCAAAAGACATGGGCATGTAGTAGACATGATATACTTCAACCTAGTCCCCGGTTAGAAGTTCATATGAAGCATGGAGTAATTACTATGATGCATGGAAAAAGGAACATGTTGTTAACAGGTTGGCAAATCTAGCATAATGACAATTTGAGAACAAGAAAGAGGCAACCTACAACAAGTTATAAATACAACAAAGGACATGGCGTAAAATTAAACAGAAGAAGAAGAAGATAACACCAAGGCATCATATACATAGGGCTCATAGACTAGTGGGAACCAACAACACAAGTTTGAATGTTGTAACAGTTTCAGCAAGTGTAAAACAACAATAACAGCATAGCAACTTTGCAAGCTTGGAATAGAGTTCAAATGAAGTACAAAATTAGCACACTTGGCATGTGGACAGAGTACTCATAGCATAACTCAATTCATTTAATTGGAGCAACTCCAAAAAAAGGCATAGATTAACCAATAACAAGCTCACAACATGGCATCATGAAGTTAACAGAAAAAAGGAACATCATATAGGCATGTCCATGGAAACGAAAACATACGCTACAGGACTTATATTAGGCATTACAAGGCATGGCATGATAGAGCCCAACACGTACATCAAAGCATGTCAACTAAACATCTCCAGATTATGTATGGAATAGATGGTAGCTTCAAGTGAACAAGGCAACATATTGTAACAGCTATAGACTTGGCAAAATCAATGTCTCAGAAATCAGCAACATCAAGTAGCACACTTCACAAACTTGTGTTAATCACCATAAGGCACATAAAATTACATGGATTGCACCACTGTAAATATGGCATGAAGATGCTCTTAAAACATGTAGACATGATGCACAAAATATGCACACACAAAATGCAATGAAAAAGACAAAACAGGAAATTATAACAATCTCAGCAGGTTATATCATGTAGCACTCTTGCAACAATGATTAAGGCATCAATATTAACAGTAACATGAATGCAAATGACACTAGCATGAAGAGCTCTCAGAGATGAACATTTTGATATATCATACACGCAAATCGGAGCAACATGCACAAACTTAGGGTCCACACAACATGCATGCATGATGTAACTTATCAGGGACTTGGCCATTTTCGGGGGGGAAACAGATGACGCGGTTTATTTAAACAACGCTCAGGGCAGGGAATAGCAGGGTCGCTCACCTAGCGGGCCGAGGCCCAGGGTGGATGGAGGAGGTTGGGCAGGCCTCGGAGGCACGCTGGGCCGGAGGGGGCCATGGCGAGGCAGACTGGGCCGGAGCGGGGCCCACGCAGCAGCAGTCGTCACTCTCCTCGATCCTGACAGGATCGAGGGCAGCAGGAGCAGGGGCGGCGGCATGGATCCCAGCGTGGGGTGGAGCCTAGGCGAGGCGAGGCAGGGACCAGCCGGATCCGGGTGGATGTCACCGGATCTGTCGACGGACCTGGCCAGCAGTGAGGGTGAGGCGCGGCCGGCGAGGTGGCGGCACAGCGCGTGGGTGCGCGGGCGGCGGGGAGTCGGGCGGCTCGGGCCCGGAGGGCCGGATCCGGGCCGCGGCGGCGGGGACAGCACGGGAGGCCACGTGGTGAGCTGCGATTCATCGAGGTGGGTGGCTGGATATGTCCAGCGACAGAGTGGATATGTCCGGCGTGCGGAGGAGGAAGGAGGCTAGGGTTTCGGACCAAGATTTGGACGAGGGTGTTTATATAGGTAGAGGGAGCTAGGAGAGTCCAAATAAGGTGCGGTTTTCGCCCACACAATCGTGATTCAATGATGGAGAGCATGGAGGGCGTTTAGATGGGCTAGTGGGTTGTTATGAAAGTGTGTTGGGCTGAAAAGGGAGAGGGGTTTCGTGGTTACATGGTTAACTGTTGGGGCATCAAACGACCTTCAAATGGAACGAAATTTCACAGGCGGTCTACCGGTGATATACCAAGGCCACTCGAACAATCTTGGCCCATTCCGAGAATGTTTTTCTCCCACTCACGAAACAAGGACGGGAAGGGGCAATGGGTGCATGTTTGTGTCGGAATCCGAAACGGTCAATGGAGAAAGAGACCGGATGCAAGAGACGAACATGAATGCAAATGAGATGCACATGATGACATGGCAAAGATGCAACATGCAAGCAAATGAAATGGCAAAGGCAGCGAATAACTGGAAGACACCTGGCGCATCGTACTCGGGGTGTTACAACTCTCCTCCACTAACAAAAGATCCCGTCCCGAGATCTTAGAACCGAGAGGGAAGAAAAGAGGATGAGGTGAAACAAGAGCAAAGAGAGAAGAAGAACAAAGTCGAGAACACTCGAGTAGAAAAGAGAAATGGTGTATATGACAAGAATCAAAATCTCAAGGAATAAGATAGATTATGAAGCCACTCCGATTAGGACAAGATAGAAAAGGAATCAGAACGAAAGAATTGGGATAGCATCCTGGTAGAACATGGAATGGAATAGAACATGAACTTGACAAGATTGAACGATACTTCATTTGAGGGTCAACACAACACCCTCCTGAAGAATTGAAAGAGTTGAATGAAAAGAACGAAGAAGAAATGACATCTTGTACCACAATTGAGTTTGAAAGGAATCCTTACAAAGAAGGGTTGAGTGAAATCGTTGGATATTCAACAACGAAAAGAATAAGCTTGTTGTGGGCTTATGGAAAACATCTCAAAATTATGAGGTGATAACCAGCCATCCACGGAAATTGTCGGGGATATACCCCGTGGTACGACCCGGCCGGATATATGACCCGGCCGAGACTTGGCGTTTCATTGGTAACTCGCCGGAGGATTGGTGACTCATGAGTCTGGCGGTGCTACGTCTTGAGCTTGCGTTGGTTTTCCTCGAAGAGGAGAGGGTGATGCAGCAAGTGTAGCGTAAGTATTTCCCTCAGTTTTGAGAACCAAGGTATCAATCCAGTAGGAGGCTCCTCAAAAGTACCACGCACCTACACAAACAAACTGAGAACTCACAACCAACGCAATAAAGGGGTTGTCAATCCCTTCACGGCCACTTGCGAAAGTGAGATCTAATAAAGATAGTATGATAAGATAAATATATTTTTGGTATTTTATAATATAGATGCAAAAAGTAAAGATGCAAAATAAAAGTAGATTGAAAGCAAATATGATAAGATATAGACACAGGGGCCATAGGTTTCACTACAGGCTTCTCTCAAGATAGCATAAGTATTACGGTGGGTGAACAAATTACTGTCGAGCAATTGAAAGAAAAACGCATAGTTATGAGATTATCTAGGCATGATCATGTATATAGGCATCACGTCTATAACAAGTAGACCGACTCCTGCCTGCATCTACTACTATTACTCCACACATCGACCGACTCCTGCCTGCATCTAGAGTATTAAGTTCATAAGAACAGAGTAATGCATTAAGCAAGATGACATGATGTAGAGGGATAAACTCAAGCAATATGATATAAACCCCATCTTATTATCCTCGATGGCAACAATACAATATGTGCCTTGCAACCCTTTTTGTCACTGGGTAAGGACACCGCAAGATTGAACCCAAAGCTAAGCACTTCTCCCATGGCAGGAAAGATCAATCTAGTAGGCCAAACCAAACTGATAATTCGAAGAGACTTGCAAAGATAACTCAATCATACGTAAAAGAATTCAGAGAAGATTCAAATATTATTCATAGATAAACTTGATCATAAACCCACAATTCATCGGATCTCGACAAACACACCACAAAAAGAGTTTACATCGAATAGATCTCCACAAGAGAGGGGGAGAACATTGTATTGAGATCAAAAAAGAGAGAAGAAGCCATCTAGCTAATAACTATAGACCCGTAGGTCTGTGGTAAACTACTCACAACTCATCGGAGGGGCAAGGATGTTGATGTAGAAGCCCTCCATGGTCGATTCCCCCTCCGGCAGAGTGCCGGCGAAGGCTCCAAGATGAGATCTCGCGGATACAGAAGGTTACGGCGGTGGAAATTTTGTTTCGTGGTGCCCCTGGATGTTTTCGGGGTACGTAGGTATATATAGGAGGAATAAGTACGTCGGTGGTCGCCCGAGGGGCCCACGAGACAGGGGGCGCGCCCTACAGGGGGGGCCCTCCTATGTTGTGGCTTCCTCGGCAGCTTCTTGACTTGCACTCCAAGTCTTCATTCCAAAAATCATGCTGCCGAAGGTTTCATTCCATTTGGACTCCGTTTGATATTCCTTTTCTTCGAAATACTGAAATAGGCAAAAAACAGCAATATGGGCTGGGCCTCCAGTTAGTAATTTAGTCCCAAAAATGATTTAAATGTGTAAGATAAATCCCATAAACATCCAAAAGGGGTAATATAATAGCATGGAACAATCAAAAATTATTGATACGTTGGAGATATATCAAGCATCCCCAAGCTTAATTCCTACTCGTCCTCGAGTAGGTAAATGATAAAAAGAGAATTTTTTATGTGGAATGCTACCTAGCATAATTCATAATGTAATTTTCTTTATTGTGGCATGAATGTTCAGATCCAAATGATTCAAAATAAAAGTCCATATTGATAAAATAAATAGTAACACTTCAAGCATACTAATCAAAGTAATCATGTGTTCTCAAAATAACATGGCAAAAGAAAGTTCATCCCTACAAAATCATATAGTTAGGCTATGCTTCATTTTCGTCATGCAAAGATGTTCCCAACTTCTATACCCCCGATGACAAGCCAAGCAATTGTTTCATACTTAAATAATCTCAAACTTTTTCAACCTTCACGCAATACATGAGCTTGAGCCATGGATATAGCACTATGGGTGGAATAGAATATGATGATGGGGATTGTGTGGAGAAGACAAAAAAGGAGAAAGTCTCACATTGACGAGGATAATCAACGGGCTATGGAGATGCCCATCAGTTGATGTCAACATGAGGAGTAGGGATTGCCATGCAACGGATGCACTAGAGCTATAAATGAATGCTCAACAAAATAAAATTAGTGGTGTACATCCAACTTGCTTGCTCACGAAGACCTAGGGCATTTGAGGAAGCCCATCGTAGGAATATACAAGCCAAGTTCTATAATGAAAAATTCCCACTAGTATGAAAAAGACAACTTATGAGACTCACCATATGGAAAACATGGTGCTACTTTGAAGCACAAAAATATGAGACTCACTACATGAAGAACAAAGTGCTACTTTGAAGCACAAGTGTGGAAAAAGAGATAGTAGCATTACCCTTTTTATTTATTTTCTTTTTTTTCTTTTTTCTTTTTTCCTTTTCTTTTTTTGGTCCTTTTTTTCTTTTGGCCTTTCTTTCTTTTTTATCTCTTTTTTATTCTTTAGGCAATGCTCTAATAATGATGATCATCACACTTCTTTTGATTACAACATAAGAATTACAACTCGAAACTAGAACAAGATATGACTCTATGAATGCCTCCGGCGGTGGACTGGGATGGTGCAATAAATCAAGAGTGACACGTATGAAAAATAATGCATGGTGGCTTTGCCACAAATACGATGTCAACTACATGATCATGCAATGGCAATATGACAAAAGTAAAGTATGTCATGATGATGAACGGAACGGTGGAAAGTTGCATGGCAATATATCTCGGAATGGCCATGGAAATGCCATAACAGGTAGGTATGGTGGCTGTTTTGAGGAAGATAAAAGGAGGTTTATGTGTGATAGAGCGTATCGTATCACGGGGTTTGGATGCACCGGCGAAGTTTGCACCAACTCTCAAGGTGAGAAAGGGCAATGCACGGTACCGAAGAGACTAGCAAAGGTGGAAAGGTAAAAGTGCGTATAATCCATGGACTCAACATTAGTTAAAAGAACTCATACACTTATTGCAAAAATTTAGAAGTAATCAAAAATCAAGTACTACGCGCATGCTCCTAGGGGGATAGATTGGTAGGAAAAGACCATCGCTCGTCCCCGACCACCACTCATAAGGATCCACAAGCCAGGTACACTTCATGTTTCAAATTTGTTACACAACTTTAACCATACGTGCATGCTACGGGACTTGCTAACTTCAACACAAGCATTCTTTGAATTTATAATCACCCAACTAGCATGACTTTAATATCACTACCTCCATATCTCAAAACAATTATCAAGCATCAAATTGATCATAGCATCCAATTCACTTCCTATGATAGTTTTTATTATACCCAACTTGGATGCCTACCATTCTAGGACCAACTTTATGACCATAGCAATTACCATGCTGTTATAAAAGACTCTCAAAATAATATAAGTGAAGCATGAGAGACTAGAAATTTCTTCAAAATTAAGACACCACCATGCTCTAAAAGATATAAGTGAAGCGCTAGAGCAAAGACTATCAAGCTCAAAAGATATAAGTGAAGCGCATAGAGTATTCTAGCAAATTCTAATCAAATAGGCTTCTCCCAAAAGGTGTGTACAGCAAGGATGATTTTGGTAAACTAAAAATCAAAGACTAATATAATACATGACGCTCCAAGCAAAACACATATCATGTAGCGAATAAAAATATAGCTCCAAGTAAAGTTACCAATGAACGAAGACGAAAGAGGGGATGCCTTCCCGGGGCATCCCAAAGCTTAGGCTTTTGTCTATTCTTTAATATCTTGGGGTGACATGGTCGTCCCCAAGCTTAGGCTCTTGCCACCCTTTATTCCATAGTCCATAAAAGCTTTACCCAAAACTTGAAAACTTCACAACACAAAACTCAACAGGAAATCTTATAAGCTCCGTTAGTGAAAGAAAAGAAAACCACCACATAAGGTACTGCAATGAAATCATTCTTTATTTAATTTGGTGTTAAACCTACTTTATTACAACTTCTTTATGGTTCATAAACTAATTTACTAGCCATAGATTCATTGAAATAAGCAAACAACACACGAAAAACAGAATCTATCAAAAACAGAATAGTCTGTAGCAATCTGTAACTAACACAAACTTCTGGAACTCTAACAATCCTACCAAAATAGGAAGTCGTGGACAATTTGTTTATTGAACAGCAGAAAAAAGAATCAACGCAAAATCATGTTCCTATAGTTTAATAAAATTATATTCGTGCGCGCAAAGTTTCTGTTTTTCAGCAGAATCAAATCAACTATCATCGTAGGTTATCCTATAGGTTCTACTTGGCACAAACACTAATTAAAAGATAAAAGCACATCTAAACAGAAGGTAGATGCAAGATTTATTACTAAAAAGGAGAAAAAACAAAAAAACATAAAGAAAATTGGGTTGCCTCCCAACTAGCGCTATCGTTTAACGCCTAGCTAGGCATAAAAGCGAAGATAGATCTAGCGAGTGCCATCTTTGGCACTAAATTCGTAAGTAGCACACATGATAGATTCATAAGGTAATTTGACTTTCTTTCTTGGAAAGTGCTCCATGCCTTTCTCTAATGGAAATTGGAATCTAATATTCCCTTCCTTCATATCAATAATCGCACCAATCGTTCTAAGGAAAGGTCTACCAAGAATAATAGGGCAAGAAAGATTGCAATCTATATCAAGAACGATAAGATCCACGGGCACCAAATTTCTATTTGCAACAATAAGAACATCATTGATCCTTCCCATAGGCTTTTTAATGGTGGAATCCGAAAGGTGCAAATTTAAAGAGCAATCATCAAGATCATGGAAACCTAGAATATCACATAAAGTTTTCGGAATCATGGAAACACTAGCACCCAAATCACACAAAGCAAAACACTCATAATCTTTAATTCTAATCTTTATACTAGGTTCCCACTCATCATTAAGTTTTCTAGGTATAGAAATTCCAAATTAAGTTTTTCATCATAAGATTGCATCAAGGCATCAATGATATGTTTGGTAAAAGCTTTATTTTGACTATAAGCATGAGGAGAATTAACATAGGATTGCAACAAGGAAATACAACCTTTTAAAGAACAATTATCATAATCAAATTCCTTGAAATCCGAGATAGAAGGTTCAATATTATTAGAAGTTGAGGATTCTCCAATCTCACTTTTACCAAATTTAGCATCAAGATCTAAAGATTCCGAATTCTTGGGACGCCTTCTAGGCAAAGTTGATTCATCATCAGTCCCATAATCATCAAAATTCATATTGGAAAACATAGATATAATAGGAGATGCATCAATAACTTTAAGATCCTCATCATTATTTTCCTCTAACTTTTCTGGTTTAGCGGCCATCTTATTGACTAAGGTGGCTTGCTTATCAGAAATTTTGGCTAAAGCATTTTCAAGATGGGTAATTTGACCATTAACAGCATAAAATTATTTATTCATATCATCAAGCTCTTTGTTCATAAACCCCAAACCTTTTTTTCCTTGAGCTCTTTTCTAAAGAAATTATTATGCTCAAATTGTAAATTCATAAAGCATCTAATATTTGATTCAATCTCATCCATCCTTCTGAGAAGGTGGTCAGGACCCTTAGGTGAAGCCATAAGGTCAAACAGGCACACAAGCACACAGAAAAAGGCAAGCGAAAAGAGAGGAGAAGATTGGGAAAGAGAGGGCGAATAAAACGACAAGGGTGAAGTGGGGGAGAGGAAAACGAGAGGCAAATGGCAAATAATGTAAATGCGAGGGAGATGGGTTTGTGATCGGTACTTGGTATGTCTTGACTTGAGCGAAGACCTCCCCGGCAACGGCGCCAGAAATCCTTCTTGCTACGTCTTGAGCTTGCTTTGGTTTTCCTCGAAGAGGAGAGGGTGATGCAGCAAGTCTAGCGTAAGTATTTCCCTTAGTTTTGAGAACCAAGGTATCAATCCAGTAGGAGGATCCTCAAAAGTCCCACGCACCTACACAAACAAACTGAGAACTCGCAACCAACGCGATAGAGGGGTTGTCAATCCCTTCATGGCCACTTGCGAAAGTGAGATCTAATAAAGATAGTATGATAAGATAAATATATTTTTGGTATTTTATAATAAAGATGCAAAAAGTAAAGATGCAAAATAAAAGTAGATTGAAAGCAAATATGATAAGAGATAGACCCGGGGCCATAGGTTTCACTAGAGGCTTCTCTCAAGATAGCATAAGTATTACGGTGGGTGAACAAATTACTGTCGAGCAATTGAAAGAAAAGCGCATAGTTATGAGATTATCTAGACATGATCATGTATATAGGCATCACGTCCATAACAAGTAGACCGACTCCTGCCTGCATCTACTACTATTACTCCACACATCGACCGACTCCTGTTTGCATCTAGAGTATTAAGTTCATAAGAACAGAGTAACGCATTAAGCAAGATGACATGATTTAGAGGGATAAACTCAAGCAATATGATATAAACCCCATCTTGTTATCCTCGATGGCAACAATACGATACGTCCCTTGCAACCCTTTCTGTCACTGGGTAAGGACACCGCAAGATTGAACCCAAAGCTAAGCACTTCTCCCATGGCAAGAAAGATCAATCTAGTAGGCCAAACCAAACTGATAATTCAAAGAGACTTGCAAAGATAACTCAATCAGACATAAAAGAATTCAGAGAAGATTCAAATATTATTCATAGATAAACTTGATCATAAACCCACAATTCATTGGATCTCGACAAACACACCGCAAAAAGAGTTTACATCGAATAGATCTCCACAAGAGAGGGGGAGAACATTGTATTGAGATCCAAAAAGAGAGAAGAAGCCATCTAGCTAATAAATATGGACCTGTAGGTCTGTGGTAAACTACTCACAACTTATCGGAGGGGACAGGAGGTTGATTTAGAAGCCCTCCGTGGTCGATTCCCCCTCCGGCAGAGTGCCGGCGAAGGCTCCAAGATGAGATCTCGCGGATACAGAAGGTTACAGCGGTAGAAATTGTGTTTCGTGGTGCTCCTGGATGTTTTCGGGGTACGTAGGTATATATAGGAGGAAGAAGTACGTCGGTGTCCGCCCGAGGGGCCCACGAGAAAGGGGGCACGCCCTACAGGGGGGGGGGGCGCGGCCTCCTATCTCGTGGCTTCCTTGGCAGCTTCTTGACTTGCACTCCAAGTCCTCTGGATCACGTTCGTTCCAAAAATCAAGCTCCCGAAGGTTTCATTACGTTTGGACTCCGTTTGATATTCCATTTCTTCGAAATATTGAAATAGGCAAAAAGAACAACAATATGGGTTGGGCCTCCGGTTAGTAGGTTAGTCCAAAAATGATATAAATGTGTAAAATAAAGCCCATAAACATCCAAAAGGGATAATATAATAGCATGGAACAATAAAAAATTATAGATACGTTGGAGACGTATCAGGCGGGTCACTAGCCTGACGACTCACGAGCCTAGAGACACATTGGTGACCTGGCGGGTGTTTCAGATGGATGACAAGGCCCAAGGCCCAGAAGGCCGGTTCATATTATGGTGGGCCGGCTTAAGAGGAAAGCATAAGGAATATTCTCCTACAAAGGAAGCAAGACTAGGACTCGACTTGTGATATAGTAATCCTAATCCTACTAGGAATAGTCATGTAACCCGCCCCTTCAACATATATAAGGAGGGGTAGGGCACCCCAAGAGGGAGAAGCAAGAAGAAACAATCTCTAGGTCTAGACACAAAGAGCCGGCTTACCGGCGACTCCCTTATGATCATATTGAGACCTAGCCACAAACAGCATGTAGGGTTATTACCGGATGATGTTTCCTGGGGCTCGAAGCTGTCTAAATCCTTGTCTTATGTTGCGTCTCTTGATTCGGCCCAAGCCCTCTCAAGCTACCAGATAGATGTGTTGGCCTCGAAACTAAGTCCTCACACTAAGGACATCTACTGTGACAATTCCACTACAGTTGGCGCCCATCATGGGGACTGCGCACGGTGGTGTTGAGTTCTTGAAGGGATCTCTTAAGGATCAAGAAGCTCACGATCAACCAAATGAATAAGAATTTCAGAAATTAGGGTTGCGCCAAGTGCGCCGCCACAAATCACCGAGTTGACGAGACTGACGCGTGACCCAATTCAAAACTAGATCAACTTTGTTTTTACAGCAGTCACGTGTCGGCGAGACCTATTGGATTTCCATCGAGCGCGACCATGATTTAGGAGCATAGAACATGTCTTCTGTCCACAACAGTCGTGCAGTCGTGAAGCATCAAAGTGGCATAGAATTCAAAATTTGTCAGCTATTTTTCTAGCACTACATCGATGGACCAGAGTTCTGTGGATTGATAAATAGTACCCCATCGGTCCAGATTTACCACACAGCTCACGGCAGAACGGGCGGAACAATACAAATTGGCAGAGCTAGCAGAAACTCGCCGAGATAAACGGGTCCAATCCGAAGATAAACCGAGATTAGGTTAAACGAATTGTTTCCAAATCAAGATCGGGATTAATCATCAACAGCAATGGAAAAAGGAAAGACCACCATCACTGCAGCAGTCATCAGATTCATCCCGAGCCGACCAGACCAACGCGCTACTGCTGCCCTCGTAAAAGCCGCCGGCCTTGCCTGGGCTGCCTCTGTCGTCGTGGGCTCCGCGCTCGGCATACTGGCCTCCGCCGCTTCACCACAACTTGAGAACAAGAAAGAGGCAAGCTACAACAAGTCATAAAGACAACCAAGGGCATGGCATCAAATTAAACATAAGAAGAAGAAAATAACACCAAGGCATCGTATACATAGGGCTCATAGACTAGTGGGAACCAACAACACAAGTTTGAATGTTGTAACAGTTTCAACAAGTGTAAAACAACAGTAACAACATAGCACACTTGGCGTGTGGCAGGGTACTCATAGCATAATTCAATTCATTTAATTGGAGCAACTCCAAAAGAGGCATAGATTAACCAATAACAAGCTCACAACATGGCATCATGAAGTTAACAGAAAAAAGGAACATCATATAGGGATGTTCATGGCAACGAAAACATATGCTACATGACTTGTATTAGGCATTACAAGGCTTGGCATGATAGAGCCCAACACATACATCAAAGCATGTCAACTAAACATCTCCAGATTATGCATGGAATAGATGATAGCTTCAAGTGAACAAGGCAACATATTGTAACAGCTATAGACTTGGCAAAATCAATGTCTCAGAAATCAGCAACTTCAAGTAGCACACTTCACAAACTTGTGTTAATCACCACAAGGCACATAAAATTACATGGATTGCACCACTGTAAATATGGCATGAAGATGCTCTTAAAACATGTAGACATGATGCACAAAATATGCACACATGAAATGCAATGAAAAAGACAAAACATGAAATTATAACAATCTCAGCAGGTTATATCATGTAGCACTCTTGCAACAATGATTAAGGCATCAATATTAACAGTAACATGAATGAAAATGACACTAGCATGAAGAGCACTCAAAGATGAACATTTTGATATATCATACACGCAAATCGGAGCAACATGCACAAACTTAGGGTCCACACAAGATGCATGCATGATGTAACTTATCAGGGACTTGGCCATTTTCGGGGGGAAAACAGATGAGCGCAATTTATTTAAACAACGCTCAGGGCAGGGAATAGCAGGGTCGCTCACCTAGCGGGCCGAGGCCCAGGGTGGAAGGAGGAGGTCGGGCAGGCCTCGGAGGCACGCCGGGCTGGAGCGGGCCATGGCGAGGCAGACTGTAGAGCGGGGCCCACGCGGCGGCGGTCATCAGTCTCCTTGATCCCGACTGGATCGAGGGAAGCAGGAGCAGGGGCGGCGGCTTGGATCCCGACGTGGGGTGGAGCCTAGGCGAGGCAAGGCAGGGACCGGTAGGATCCGGGTGGAGGTCGCCGGATCTGTCGGCGGACCTGGCCGGCGGCGAGGGTGAGGCGCGCCGGCGAGGTGGCGGCGCAGAGCGCGGGTGCGCGGGCGGCGGGGAGCCGGGCGGCTCGGGCCCGGAGGGCCAGATTTGGGCCGCGGCGGCGGGAACGGCACAGGAGGCCATGTGGTGAGCTGCGATTCACCGAGGTGGGCGGCTGGACATGTCCAGCGGTGGAGTGGACATGTCCGGCGTGCGGAGGAGGAAGGAGGCCAGGGTTTCGGACCAAGATTTGGACGAGGGTGTTTATATAGGTAGAGGAAGCTAGGAGAGTCCAAATAAGGTGCGGTTTTCGCCCACACAATCGTGATTCAACGATGGAGAGCATGGAGGGCGTTTAGATGGGCTAGTGGGTTGTTATAAAAGGGTGTTGGGCTGAAAAGGGAGAGGGGTTTCGCGGTTACATGGTTAACCGTTGGGGCATCAAACGACCTTCAAATGGAACGAAATTTGACAGGCGGTCTACCGGTGATATACCAAGGCCACATGACAAATCTCGGCCCATTCCGAGAACATTTTTCTCCCGCTCACGAAACAAGGATGGGAAGGGGCAATGGGTGCATGTGAGTGTCGGATTCCGAAACGGTCAATGGAGAAAGAGACCGGATGCAAGAGACGAACATGAATGCAAATGAGATGCACATGATGACATGGCAAAGATGCAACACGCAAGCAAATGAAATGGCAAAGGCAGCGAATAACTGGAAGACACCTGGTGCATCGGACTCGGGGTGTTACCACTCTCCCACACTAACAAAAGATCTCGTCCCGAGATCTTAGAACCGAGAGGGAAGAAAAGAGGACGAGGTTAAACAAGAGTGAAGAGAGAAGAAGAACAAAGTCGAGAACACTCGAGTAGAAAAGAGGAATGTTGTATATGACAAGAATCAAAAGCTCAAGGATTAAGATAGACTCTGAAGCCCCTCCGATTAGGACAAGATAGAAAAGGAATCAGAACGAAAGAATTGGGATAGCATCCTGGTAGAACATGGAATGGAATAGAACATGAACTTGACAAGATTGAATGATACTTCATTTGAGGGTCAACACAACGCCTCCTGAAGAATTGAAAGAGTTGAATGAAAAGAACAAAGAAGAAATGACATCTTGTACCACAATTGAGTTTGAAAGGCATCCTTACGAAGAAGGGTTGAGTGAAATCATTGGAAATTCAACAACGACAAGAATAAGCTTGTTTTTTTGACCTGAAACTGTAGGGCTTATGCCCCACAACAATAAGCTTGTTGTGGGCTTATGGAAAACATCTCAAAATTATGTGGTGATAACCGGCCATCCACAGAAATTGTCGGGGATAAACCCCGCGGTATGACCCGGCCGGATATATGACCCGACCGGGACTTGGCGTTTCATTGGTAACCCGCCGGAGGATTGGCGTCTCACGAGTCTGGTGGCTCACTAGTCTGACGACTCACGAACCTGGAGACACATTGGTGATCTCGCGGGTGTTTCAGATGGATGACAAGGCCCAAGGCCCAGAAGGCCGGCTCATATTATGGTGGGCCAGCTTAAGAGGAAAGCATAAGGAATATTCTCCTACAAAGGGAGAAAGACTAGGACTCCACTTGTAATATAGTAATCATAATCCTACTAGGAGTAGTAATGTAACCCGCCCCTTCAACATATATAAGGAGGGGCAGGGCACCCCAAGAGGGAGAAGCAAGAAGAAACAAACTCTAGGTCTAGACACAAAGAGCCGGCTTACCGGCGACTCCCTCATGATCATATTGAGACCTAGCCACAAACACCATGTAGGGTTATTACCGGATGATGTTTCCTGGTACCGAAGCTGTCTAAATCCTTATCTTATGTAGCATCTCTTGTTTCTGCCCAGCCCCTCTCAAGCTACCACATAGATGTGTTGGCCTCGCGACTAAGTCCTCACAATAAGGACATATGCCGTGACAATTACACGACAGTTGGCGCCGACCGTGGGGCCTACACACGGTGGTGTTGAGTTTTTGAAGGGATCTCTTAAGGATCAAGAAGCTCACAATCAACCGAATGAAGAAGAATTTCAGAATTTAGGGTTGCGCCAAGTGCGCTGCCACAAATCGCCGAATTGACGAGACTGACGCGTGACCCAATTCAAAACTAGATCAACTTTGTTTTTATAGCAGTCACGTGTCGGCGAGACCGATTGGATTTCCATCGAGCGCAGCCATGATTTAGGAGCATAGCACGTGTCATTTCTCAACAACAGCCGTGTAGTCATGAAGCATCAAAGTGGCACAGAATTCAAAATTTGTCAGCTATTTTTCTAGAACTACATCGATGGACCAGAGTTCCGTAGATTGATAAATAGTACCCCATCGGTCCAGATTTACCACACAGCTCACGGCGGAACGGGCGGAACAATACAAATTGGCAGAGGTAGCAGAAACTCGCCGAGATAAACGGGTCCAATCCGAAGATAAGCCAAGATTAGGTTAAAAGAATTGTTTCGAAATCAGGATCGGGATTAACCATCAACAGCAATGGAAAAAGGAAAGACCACCATCACTGCAGTGGTCGTCAGATTCGTCCCGAGCCGACCAGACCAACGCGCTACTACTGCCCTCGTAAAAGCCGCCGGCCTCGCCTGGGCTACCTCTGCCGTCGTGGGCTCCGTGCTCGGCATACTGGCCTCTGGCGTCGTCGCCTGGAAGGCTAGAACTGCCCCTGCCACGGTGTCAGTCAATCCCCTCCTCTGACGCGTCCGCGCTCAGCAAGCTGGCCTTGCTCGCCTCCGCGGACTAACTACGCCCGCTGCGGCCCCAACTACACCGCCTAAGTCATCATCTACTCCGAGTCGCCTTCATGGCCTTTTCAGAGCCGCCATCGGAGTCGGCTCGCTCTGTTCCGCATCCTACAGGTGGCCACAACACGCCCCGCCTGCCTCCAAATCACAGCGCCCGTCTCCGCGTCAAATCCACCACCGGCGGTCAGCGCTGAGCCACCCCAGACTCCTCCAGTACTACTGCATGGTTGCATCCGCGTATTAAGCCGCCGTTGTCATCCTGCAGTATTTTGCTTGAGCAGCCGCCGCAGCTGAGACCCGCCGCATCGCTTCCATTGTCTGTTAGGGCATGTACAATGCATAGCCTCAAGGTGATGCCTCGCATGCCAAGTAGGATCGGATATGACGTAAAGTAGGTTCGGATAGGGAAGCGGGATCCTCTCCAGGAGGCGGGTGCTTATAGAGAAAAAGTGTGGTCTGGTGACAAAAGCTGAAAAGGTTGAAGTGAAAAGTAGAGATGCATGTGTACTAAAGTCTTTATTTTCTATTTCTTAATGAGGCCCACTAGTGGTAGCTTGCATTGGGAAGAAAAAATAAATGTAGGTGCCTCAAATTACTTTTTGTCATGGGGCATATGTATCCATATGCCACCATTGTACATGCCCTTAGGAGCTGTGGTGAGTCGCCCTTGACCGAGCGGCCCCACCTCTCCAAGTCGCTTTTGCTGAGTTACTCGCCGCATCGCGCCTCGCCAGTGTCCTGAAACTACTTGTTATTTCCTAGAGAAAGGAAAGCAGGGAGCTGACCGGGAAGTTGAGGAAGAAAAGAAAGAGGCCGCAGCCCCGTGAGTTATCCAAGATCGGCCATGGTCCCGCAAATAGATTAAATGTATTAGTACAGTTATCACTAAGCCTTGGTACGATTACCAAAGGAGGCCATCATACTCCACGAAGAAGATTAAAGCCAAAGCATGACAAGGGGTCACATAAGACTAGCCACAGTGGGAGTAACTTCGGTAGTAACATCGAGTCCAACTCAGCAAATTTGCTTATGTGGCAATGAGTTAATGAGGAGAGATGTAGTACTAGTAACTTAGCTAGTTACTCCCTCCTTTCCGGTTTATAAGGCTCAATTCAAAAATCTCACCAACCAAGGTAGATGGTGAGTGGTGGAATACTTTTTGTAGTTTGCAAAAGTACCCAATTAATGCTATTGTTTTCCTCAAAAAGTATGTTTACCAACGCATTAATTGAAATGCATGCATGCATAAATTACATGCATTGGTCAATTTTCTCTTAATAATTGCATGCAATGATTCAATGCACCTTGAAATCTGAACATGTGATGGGAAACAGCCAAATTGAGCCTTATAAAATGGGAAAACTAAAATTTTGAGATAAGCCCTATAAACCGAAAAGGAGGGAGTACTGTAACATCACATGTCTCAATGTAATATGAGTCTATAACCTAATAAATTAAGTTTTGCATGTTACCACACTTATGTTACTACCCACTATTGAGGTAGTAACATAGTCTAGGGATATGTGTATGTTACTAGTGTATGTTACTCTCCATTGTGGCTAGTCTAATAAGTGATCAGGAATCACATCAGACTACTGTTTCGCTGTTGTTGTTTATTTTTCTCTGCCTGATAAAGCTACAACGCAACGCTGTTTTTGGCACTGCCCGACGGACACGAGCGGAGCATCAAGTTTCCAGACTAATAAGGACTGAAGGGAGCACGCATCATCCAATCAATCGAGCATCTGCTATATTTTTTGTCGTGAGGAGAAGCAAACCTATCAAATGCACAAGTTCCTATGCCCACTATTACATAAAAAGTTGGTCTCACCTAAAGCTCTTTCAAGTGGTCTGGTCAAACCAGTTTCCAGCCTGTCAATTGTTGTGTCTGCACATCGGATCACTCTTTCTCTGTTCAAAGTTATGGTACTATGACCTGGACAAGTTCGGCGACGTGCGCAGTACTAATGATTGGTCGATCCGAACAAATCAGGTGATATCCATCTGAGTCTATTTTATTAACACATATTGTTCTCATCAAAGAACAATTACGTTGGTATGTATATCTTTATGTGCAGGACAACGATTAATTATAAAGGTGGTGCCATGTTGTGCCTATGAAATGTGCGTTCGCATCATCATGCACCGGCGTCCGCGCCCGCTTGCTGTTGAACGGGTGTGTGCAAACCGCCGCCCGTGCAGCTCGATCTACATCAACTCGTCTGGACCGTGCCGTGATTGACTTGCCCGTCCGCACCGGTTTACAACACCGCAGAAAACTCACCCGTCCGCCCTCGCGGCTAATTCTCCCGCCCGCGACGGCTTACAACGCCGCGGCCGACTCATCTGTCTGAGCCGCCTCTGATGCTGCGGTTGTCTTTTTCGTCCATCTCTCGCGGCCTGGTCTACATCAACACACCAGGCCGCACCTGTCTGCATGAGTTATTTATTGAGTATGAGCAAGTCACTGCTTGGGTAGCCCGGTTTTCTTCCAACAAATTGGAGGCAAATTATCATGTATTATCAGCCGCCATCTGCACTGGATGGCTCAATGGGCACGCGCACAAGTCGCCGCCACTACAGTTTGGTTAACTTCAAACAGCCAGTTGGAAGGATCCATTGGCCGAGTTGCTGACACGACTCATACGGGATCATTTACAACCCGGCGGAGTCACCTCAACTTTCTGTGGATTCACATCGCGCTACCAACGCCAATGATATACACCTTCTGCTATGCTCAAATATGGAGAATCTCAAGCCAACTCCTCGAGTCGTCTTGAGACTCGGCGGCTACAATGGTATGACTCGGCAGAATTGGCCGGTTTCAAGGCATTCAAGAATTCCAGGTCATTGGATGGAAAAATAAACCGGCCCCCGAGATTACTGCTCTATCAATGAAAATTTAAAAGGTCGTCAGAAAAATTCCAGCTCACAATGATGCTTCCGGTTTACCATCCGGTTCCAGGGAAATCCCGTCTCCCACAAAGCTCTGAAGCACTCAAACCCGGTTTCAAAAATTCTGGTTCAAGAAGAATTATCTCTTGCAAAGTTGAGTTCTCAGGAAAAATTAAAGGGACCAAAGAGAGACTGTTGCAAAGCACAACTCAAACATAGGTACCCCGCTCCAAAGACCAACTGGGGACTGATCGTATTCAAATCTAGCTTAAATCCTTTGGCATCGCTTCTTGATCTTATTCGAATCTAGATTAAATCCTTTGGCATAGCTTCTTGATCGTATTCGAATCATAGCTTAACCCCTTTTGGGTCCGACTTTGTTTGTATTTGAATCAAAGTCATTAAAAAACTCTCAAGGTCATTAGGGGGCTTCCTGTTCAAACATAGGTTGTATTCGAACCAAAGAAAACATAGCTGTCGGTACCCACTTGATCGGCACACTATCGAGCTCACTAGGGGCCTACTTGATCGTATTCGAATCATAGCTCAACCCCTTTTGGGAACCAACTTTGATCGTATTCGAATCAGAGTCGTTAAAAAACTCTCAAGGTCATTAGGGGGCTTCCTGTTCAAACATAGGTCATATTCGAACCAAAGAGAATATAGCTGTCGGTACCCACTTGATCAGCGCAACGCCAAAGCCACTGAGGGCTACATGATCGTATTCGAATCCTAGCTTAACCCCTTTGGAACGGTTTACTGATCGTATTCGAGTCAGAAGCCTCGATTGTTTTTCCTTATTTGGTTTAAGTTTTATTTGAATGTAGCCTTTATTTGACTTAAGACTTTTTTGATTCAGATCTAAGTTTAAGGGTGATTTAAATTTAACCCGACTTGACTTTGGATGATAAGTCGCCAGGGCATATGTTGTTTTAACTCTGTGTAGGATTTGCAGAAATATAACCTATATAAATGATTAAGTTCAATCTCATTATCAAAATTGATGCTTCAAAATGATTATCTGTTCTGGATTTTCTCAAAGGCTATAAGCCGCCGGGTTATAAAAATTCTGGCTTACAATGGAGGCGTATTAAATTGCCATCGGCCAAGAGCCATCGGGTATTTAACTCTGGATTTACTTGTCACCAGATAAGGTATTCAAAGTCGCTTTGGCGCAATGGCTATTATTTTATCAATGGATATGATTTATTCAACAATGGAAGGAATAGTCCTGAGTCGCTGCAGGCTTACGACCCAGCACTTGGGGGCTACATTATTCAGATTGAGATTATATCAAATATGCAAGTCCCATGTCACTGCCAGCATGCACCATGGCACTTGGGGGCTAATGCAAAATCATTTTTGCTCAACTTATTAAAGATCCGACTCATCACATTGTAATGAGTCGGCCCTTGGGGGCTACCAATTTCTCCTGTCAAAATTTCAAGGTACACAAGCCTCAGTCCATTATATTGAAAGATCCACTACTCAGTTGGTAGAGTACAAAGCTCTTAACCTTATGGACGTGGGTTCAAGCCCCATGGTGGAGATTACATCATATGATGTTATTATCAATGAATTATATACAAAGTCCCAGCTCAGTATTAACTTATTGAGCCCGCCCTTGGGGGCTATACATCGCTGCTCAAGTCTACATGATCATATTTACATCCCTGCTCATTATTACTTAATGACCTGGCCATTGGGGGCTATACTGGTTGAAGTTTTTATGGGCATCAGGCAATTACAAGTCCCAGGTTTCTGCAAGCATGACAACCCGACACTTGGGGGCTAGAGGTAATATGGATATAAGGGAGAAAAATCTTTAAATTCTCAGTTCTGAGCAAACCATATTGACCCGGTGTCTGCAACAATTATGACCCGACATCGGTATCAATTATGACTCGGCATCATCTGTTTATAACCCGGTGATTTTGGTAATCATAAATTGGCAAAGATATACATCTTCAAGCAGGCTGAATATCAGATGAGTATTTCAAGACCAATATTTTTTAAAGCCGGAGCTTTGGAGGCCGACTCAAGCGGATTATTCTTCACAATATTTCTCTGTGAGAAACCAACGTCAGCAAATTGAATATGAAACTGGCCTCTTGACCAGGATTTTCTAGAAGAAAGAAATAACAAGGAGTTAAGGATCATCAGGTGCCGGCTTACAAAAATATTTAACCCAGAGCACAACCTGTCAATTCTGTTCTTGAGTTATTTTGCACGATCAGTTTAACATGGATAAATCCAAATTAAATTGGGGGCTAATGTCGGGGATATACCCCGCGGTATGACCCGGCCGGGACTTGGCGTTTCATTGGTAACCCACCGGAGGATTGGCGACTCACGAGTCTGGCGACTCACTGGTCTGACGACTCACGAGCCTGGAGACACATTGGTGACCTGGAGGGTGTTTCAGATGGATAAAAAGGCCCAAGGCCCAGAAGACCGGCTCATATTATGGTGGGCTAGCTTAAGAGGAAAGCATAAGGAATATTCTCCTACAAAGGAAGCAAGACTAGGACTCCACTTGTAATATGAGTAATCCTAATCCTTCTAGGACTAGTCATGTAACCCGCCCCTTCAACATATATAAGGAGGGGCAGGGCACCCCAAGAGGGAGCAGCAAGAAGAAACAATCTCTAGGTCTAGACACAAAGAGCCGGCTTACCAGCAACTCCCTCATGATAATAATGAGACCTAGCCACAAACATCATGTAGGGTTATTACCGGATGATGTTTCCCGGGGCACGAAGCTGTCTAAATCCTTGTCTCATGTTGCATCTCTTGATTCTGCCCAACCCCTCTCAAGCTACCACATAGATGCGTTGGCCTCGTGACTAAGTCCTCACACTAAGGACATCTGTCATGACAATTCCACGACAGAAATGATTGAATAACTGAGAAGAATGAAGAAATGCAAAACTCCACTTCAAAGGATACGGAGAATTAATTACACTTCGAGATGCAAGAAGAATGATACTTGAGCTCCTCCAACAATAATCTTGATGTACACTTGAAGAATGAATTAACTCCTTGATGAACCACCTTGAAGAACTCCGGTAACAAAAAGGATGATGAGATAGAATTGAAGGATGAAAAGAATAAGATTAGAGCCTTGCGATGATTTAGATGGAGGTTCCGACGATATAACCGAGAATACTTTGAACTTCGGAAAGGAAAGGATGAACAACTTAGAATCGAGAGATTATTCATCATGAACAATCTTCGAAGGAAGGAATTAATCAACTTGATGAAAGATGAATAAGAATTATGTTATGCTTATCCTCCATCAATTAAATTGATGAGAAGCAATGGATTGCATATAACTTATTCTCGTTAGAAAATATTAATGGAAGATATAGCGCAAAACTTGGGAAGGTCTTCAATGAACCACTAGTAGGACTGGAAAGAACGAATGAATTGATATGCTAACAAAGGAAAAGCAATCTTGAACTAACCACCGTAAGAATTGAAGCGAATGACGAAAAAGAGAAAGAACCGCCGGAAAGAATTAGAAAACGAACGAAGATACTTGAGTGAATCAAGATGCAAGAGAACGAAGAGATCGCGAACTGATTAAAGAATGCTTGAACGATGCACCAGTACCAATATGGTAACTAACGGAGCTGAAAACTTGGAACAGAGGAATCTACTTAAATTATGGCCTCCGGATGATCGAAACGGGAAAAATAACTCCTGAAAAAAAAACTTCAGACGTTTAAGAAAAGAACCGCACGATTCGAAACAATTTGAGAGGATAACATCATGCTAGCACTACAAATCTTTGGGAAAACGGACAAGATTTAGAGGAAAAACTCTTCTTCGGTCTTCAAATGTTGAGGATGATGACGAGGAACACCACCAAAATTATTGAGATACTCCGGGAGAATGAAAAGCGAAGAGGTTGAACCAACAATGAAAATACTTTGAAATCGATATTGGAAAAGCATCCGACTGATGAAATTCATTCTTACGTCATACTTCAAAAAGGAATTTGAGAATAGCTCCGAGAAAATTAGAAGAGTCAGGTAAGATCCTGGGAAAGACATGTAGGTTAGGGCCCACTGAAAAGAAACACCGTTGGAAAGGATTGTTGGAGAGAGAGATGATGCATCGGAACAACTGGAAGACTTGAATGAGGTGACAATCTCGAAATAATTGAATGCAAATATGAATCTTCTGAGGTGTCTTTAGCACTCCGGAATAATTAAATGGCGAGAGGCGAACGAGGAAGGGAAAACACTTGAGTCGAGGAAAAGAATATGATCAACACTGAAAATTTGAATTGGGTCCACCAGAAAAAAACGAGATGAACAATGATTGCCTAAACGAGAATTCACCGGTTAAGACAATTGAGGAAAGATTGATGAGGCTCCACACGAATGAAATTGATGCTGGAATAGAGGCTCAGACTCTGGCAAGAAAAGGGGTGGGAGGGCGGGAAAAACAAAGGCAACTTGGAACGTGGAACTGACGAATAACTTGAAGAGAAAACATCGGTTGAAATAAGTGAGGAAAGAATGCACGGCTTCGCCTGAGTAGGATGAATAATCAATTATGGCCTCCGGCTCCGAGAAGAAAAAGGGTGGGCGGGTGGGAAAAAAAGACAACTCAACATGGGGAAACAACATCGTTGAGAAAGAACTGAGGATTAACCTCGCAAAGGATGAAGAGGATCGAATCAACTTGACGAGAAATGCATCAGATGAAAAGAGTTGGCATCGCAACTAACAAAAACTAACTGTGTGATCCCAAAAAAATTGAAAGGGAAGAGGAGTAGTTCAAAACACCTACGACAAGATTTCTCACCAGAGCGACGAAGGGGCAGAGTAGTAAAAAGAATTTCTAATCTCTGATATAACTAGACTCTGAAAAAAATTCTAGACTCGACAACGACCAAACTATCCATCAAACAAGAGGGCTCCTAGGGTCGGGCGAGGCTCTGATACCAACTTGTCACGCCAAATATGTGACACTATCTTAAAGAGACTCGAAGGTCCCACCAAGGATAGAGCCCCATATTGACACGCTTTTGCAAGGTGGATATCATTACATCAAACTATTACATAATAGTTGGGATACATACAAAAGGCATACAATGCCACAAGAATACATCAATACATCATACATAAGATCAACATCCGACTACGAATGAAACACAATTAGAAGCTCAAACGGCATCCACCCTGCTAGCCCAGGCTGCCGACCAGGAACCTAACCCAAGATCGACGAAGAAGAAGAACTCCAAAACATGCAAACATCGCTCTCGCGTCATGCTCATCGCATTACCTGTACCTACAACTGTTGGTGTAGTAAACTGTGAGCCATGAGGACTCAGCAATCCCATTACCATGGGTATCAAGACTAGCAAAGCTTAAAGGGTAAGGAAGGGGTAAGGTGGTGAGGTTGTAGCAGCGACTAAGCAAAGTATGGAGGCTAACTTACGAAACAAGAGTAAGATGAGAAACTACGCGAACGGTCGCAAACTAGTAACGATCAGTAAGTCATCCAGAACTACTTATGTTAAAACATAACCCAACCGTGTTCTCCTCTCAAACTTCCCCGAAAGGAGACAGTCTTGGTTACATAAAGCGGTTGGTGTATTTAAATTGAGCTTACTTCAAGTCTTCTACAACCGGATATTAACAAATTCCCATTTGCCACATAACCGCGGGCACGGCTCTCGAAAGTTTAAACCCTGCAGGGGTGTCCCAACTTAACCCATGACAAGCTCACGATTCGCGGAGACAATCCTCCATCGCGGGACACCCCATCAGACTCAGAATCCCGGTGCACAAGACATTTCGACAAGGGTAAAACAAAACCAGCAAGACCGGCCAGATGTGCCGACAAATCCCGATAGGAGCCACGCATATCTCGTTCTCAGGGCACACCGGATGGGACAAGCTACGAGTAAAACCAGCCCTCAAGTTTCCCCCAGTTGGACCCGCAGGCTGCCCAGTTTGGACCAACACTCAGAGGAGCACTGGCCCGGGGGGTTGATTAAAAATCCACAGGGGCCGGCAAGTCCCTATGCAAGTTTTAGTTTTTATTAGGAAAATGGTAAAACCAATGTGGGGCCTTGCTGGAAGAGTTTTATTCAAAGCGAACTGTCAAGAGGGTCCCATACCCCTCACCGTGTTAGGGACGCAAAATCAAGGAACAGAACACCCGTATGACAGAAACTAGGGCGACAAGAGTGGAACAAAACACCAGGCGTAAGGCCGAGACTTCCACCCTTTACCAAGTATATAGATGCATTAATTAAATAAGAGATATTGTGATATCCCAACATATCCATGTCCCAACATGGAACAACCTACAACTGCACCTGCAACTAGCAAGACTATAAGAAGGGTTGAGCAAACTGGTAACATAACCAAACAAAGGTTTTCTAGGAAGGGTTAAAAGGTTAGAGGCTATCATGGCAATTTGGGAGGCTTGATAACAAGTGGAAGGTAGGCGCGACATAGCGATAGCATCAAGACAACTAGCATAGCAAAGATAGTAGTGAGATCCAAGGTGACGGTCATCTTGCCTGAAATCCTGCTACGAAGAAGAACGAGTCCATGAATAAGATGAAGCCACGTAGTCGAACGAATCCTCACAATCACAACAAAACAGGAGCTATCGAGAACGAGCACAACCGGAAAGAAACAAACAACATAGTAAACACACAACACATAAACATGACATGATGCTCAACCAAGTATGATGCATGACAAGGCTACATGATGCTACTCACGGCAAGAGATGATGCATACAAGAGCCACACATCAAAGCATGTTTAAATGAGGCCGGATACAACATATGCCAATTCTAGTAAGTCCTCATATGCAAATTTCGAAATTGGTCCAGATCTGATTAAAACACAATGTTGAAGTTGTTAAACATTAAGTTAAAGTGCACCAAGATGATCTACATGGTTTTCTAGTGAAGTTACATATAAGGTTCGTTTAATTTGGAGCTACAGCCTAGAAGATATGAGCAAAACAAGTTAAACATGGCATTGATGCAAATGCAAGCAAAACAACATCACAAACACTCCAAAACAAGGATGCAACAAGGTAACATGAAACTACATGCAAAACCAAGCAAGTTTCATATAGAGCATGCTCAAAACGGAGCAACGGTTCAACACATACACTAAATACAAGTTTCAAACACAATCTGCCCAAAACAGCAACTAAGCACTTTACAGTCAAGGAAAAAACATGCTACAGGAATCATATGGGCATAAACTTCACATGCACTCAAAGTAAAGGCAACATGCTACAATTAACATTTAAGGTTCAGGTTCATAGGCATCAAGATTAATCCAAGATGATAAATGCAAAATGCAACTTATTAACACAGATTATGACAGTGAAAAATAGGGCATACATGTGAGCAGGAATAACATATTGACATGTTGGAGACATGAAACAAAGATGATATATTGCAAGAACATGGCAAACAAAAGCATGGAACGAAAGTACAGGTTAAACATGGCAAAACATGATTACTAAGCATCTCCATAAGAGCCCTAGATCAATGGAAACCAACAAGACAAGATGCTACATGATATAAGCTAATTCTCAGACTTAGAGGACTGGGAATGTAAACAATAACATTACGATGCTGACTTTGGAGGCACATAACAGCAAGCATAGCAACTTCAATAATGATGCAGAAGACATGGGCATGTAGTAGATATGATATACTTCAACTTAGTCCATGGGAACAAGTTCATATGAAGCATGGATTAATTACTATGACTAGATGACCCGTTACGCTGATGGCGCAAAGGCCGACAGCAAGCCAAGTATTGTAAGAGTGGTGACAGGAAACATCAGACATAGATCAAAATAATGAGTACTTACTGCTAGTTATTGTTTCTGTTCACGATTACTGTTTCTCCTATAACACTCTGTGCTAAATGATAGTGTTATATCCCTTGAGTGGAAGGTGGACGCTGCCAGGTAGAGCATGCCTCTTCCTTGCTTAATTAGCGTATTTTTTGGTGCTGGTGAGTACTCGATGTTTGAAATAGAGAAAGTAGTAAAAACAGATAATTATATATAAGGGTGGCATTATGCATATTAATAGATCGACGAGGAACAACAACATAGGTTATATAGGTAAAAGCATATGTGGTAGCTGTTCAAAAGCAACAAATAGCATCGGCGAAAAACTGAGGAAGGTTTCTTCCTATTACAAAGCTTGATTAGTAGTCCTTAGACTGCTAGATGATATTTAGATACGACTTCCATTGTTGTGATGGTTCACTAAAAGGCATTGCACGATGAGAACCAGGCGTTGCTTTGTGCTGACCTTGAAATGAAAGGCACAGATGTCTCCTTCATGGATTTTTGCAAGGCGACGGAATTAAGACCAGTTGGTTGTTACGGTGGCTCTCTTGTTGGTTGCTAGCATGATGTGACAATTGGCGTGTAGGTCACTCTTCGCAAGCCTCACCTTGAGCGTATCGTAATCTAGGTCAATGTAATCTTTTAGTTTGCTTTCAATGTATTTGACCTGAAAATACTATGTGAGAAAAAAGGAATTAATTGAATGGATTGGAGAGTGTCTTGTCACTCTTACACTGAGAAGGTTTAAATATAGATAGTGAGAACAGTTATCAATAATAATGGCAGGAAGCAAAAGAAGGGTGCAGAGCATGCTACATTCCTTCCTATGTGGAGTATAAGATGTAAATTGGTTGTTTCTGTATGTATGGTACTCTAGTGAAGGAGAACAAACATAGGATGGAATAAAACATGTATATCAGACTATATGAATATTAGTTTCTAAAGTCATATGTAGCAAGTTGATGAGAATTGTTGTGCTGGTGCTAATAGTCACTAGTACAATAAGGGTCAAATGTGAGACACATTAGTCCCGGTTTGCATTTGAGCCGGCACTAATGTGTCCATTAGTTCCGGTTCAAATGGCTAGGTGGGAGGAGATCTTTAGTACCGGTTCATTGCGAACCTTTACTACTGGTTCGTTCCACGAACCGGTACTAAAGATGCTGGGGCCCGGCCAACACCTTTAGTACCGGTTTGTGGGAGTAACCGATAGTAAAGAGGTTGTGGCAGGCTATTTTTAGTCCCAACTCGCTCCCCTAGCAAGATTTTTACCACCTTAAAAATGTCACTTCTCAAACTATCACAAGCATTTGGTCTTCATTGAACTCTATGTGTATAATTTGTGGACTCAATATGAGTCTTCACCGGTTTCTAAACCGTTGAGGACTCATATTGACAATTCAGATTGTACACAAAAATATCATTGATAATCAATGTATTTTTGATGTATACTTTTACATGTTTACGCCCTCACTCTCTCCACTCACTCGGTCTCCCCCTCAATCCCCCGCTCCGGTCCTCCCCTGCCGGCCGCCACTCACTTCAAAACTGGATGCACTTCGTGTACAAACTAGACAATCTCTTTCGGAGTATCAGGGTTTCGGACGAGAACTCATCCGTTACACGGGCACTTCATTTTTTTAACTTATTTGAACTCCAGACTTTTTTTGAGCCGGCATTATGCAACATTCGAAGCGACGTCATCAATTTCCAACACGTTCTGACCTCATTTGCTGTTTTTCAGTCACCGATTTGTTTATATCAGAGCTAAATGACCGTGAAATTGAAAATCACAACAAAACAAACTCTAAAAATGTTGAAGGTATCATCATTTCACCCGCATAGCATGTGCGAAAGAGTAGAGAGGGTCACGACAAAATCTGGACGCACTTCGTGTACAAACTGGACAATCTCTTTCGGAGTATCAGGGTTCACTACTAGGGAAAGGCCTATACACAGAATCTTATCAGCAGCGCGCTTCAAAATAACTCGCTGCTGCTAACTAGCAGTAGCGCGCACAGACGAAACTCGCTGCTAAAACAAATATAGCAGTAGCGCGTCCTCTCAAAGACGCGCTACTGCTATAATTCCTACGAGGCTGCCGCGAGGCGAGTTATAGCAGCAACGCGTTATAGCGACGCGCGCTGCTGCTACGTAGCATAGTAGCAGCGCATTTCTCAGATAAGCGCTACTTCTAAGTTTCCTACAAAAATTTAGTCCCACCTCGCTCCATGAAGAGAGTTTCTACCACCTTAAATATGTTACTTCTCAAACTTTGACAAGCACTTGATCTTCATTGAACTCTATGTGTAGAATTTGTGGCTGCAATATGAGTCTTCACCTGTTCCTAAACCGGTGAGGACTCATATTGACAAATTAGATTGTACACCAAAAGATCATTGATTATCAATGCATTTTTGATATATTGAACAAAGTCTATTTTTACATGCTGGCACGTAGCAGTAGCGCTTTATTGTGAAAGGCGCTGCTGCTAGATAGCTTAGCAGTAGCGTCTTTTCCTAAAGCGCGCTACTGCTAAGCCATTCATCTCCCCATCTCCTCCATTCCGATCCACTCACACAGCCACTCAATCCTCTCCGTCTGCGCCGTGCGCCGGTCCACCCCCGTCGCCCCTCCTCCGTCTGCGCCGTGCGCCGTCACCTCCTCCTCCTTGCTGGACTCGGTACCGGCCTCGTCCTCCATCCTCCCTCTCCACTCGCCGCTGGCCGGCCCCTCCTCGCTTCGCCTTCCTCCTCCGTCCTCCCTCAACTGGCCGCACCGGCTGGCCCCTCCTCGCTCCGCCTTCCTCCTCCGTCCTCCCTCAACTGGCCACGCCGGCCGGCCCCTCCTCGCTCCGCCTTCCTCCTCCATCCTACTCTCTTCTCCCTCCTCGAGTTGCCCCTCCTTCTCCCTCCTGCTCATATGCAACATTTTGATTTAGTTGATATAATTTAGTTGATTTAGTAGGCTAGTTGATTTAGTTGACTTAGAACATTTTGATTTAGTTGATTTAGTACATTTTGATTTAGTTGATTTAGTAGGCAAATTCATTTAGTTGATTTAGTTGACTTAGAACATTTTGATTTAGTTGATTTAGTAGGCTAGTCCATTTAGTTGACTTAGAACATTTTGATTTAGTTGATTTAGTAGGCTAGTTCATTTAGTTGATTTAGAACATTTTGATTTAGTTGATTTAGTAGGCTAGTTGATTTAGTTGATTTAGAACATTTTGATTTAGTTGATTTAGTAGGCTTGTTGATTTAGTTGACTTAGAACATTTTGATTTAGTTGATTTAGTAGGCTAGTTCATATGCAACATTTTGATTTAGTTGATATGATTTAGTTGATTTAGTAGGCTAGTTGATTTAGTTCACTTAGAACATTTTGATTTAGTTGATCATTAATCCTTTGCTCATATTGCTTTAGGAAGAATGGCGCCACCACCACCACCACTATGTCGACTGTGCAAGTATGCGCCAGCAGCCTTGCAACTGGCAAGTTGTTCGGCATCTATTTCCAGCCGATTTTTCGTCATGCGGCGGTAAGAAATTAGATGAAATGTAATAACTATTTTATTTTTAGTGTTGGCATTACTGCGTTGTGTCATTTTGCTTATTTTACACAGATCGTCCCATGCAATGTGAGGTTGAAATTCAACAAGCTGACAGGAGAAACTGTGACATTTGAGGCTCCTGGGGGCCATACACTATGGAGGTCGAGAAAGGACACAATATGTCGCAGATTGGAGGAGATCGATGGGCCCGTTTTGTCGCTCGCATGCATCTTACTGGTGGTGAGTTGATCAGCTTCAACTTCCGAGCAGAAAGACCCAAGCTAGCTGTCATTTATCTCAACCTGGTGGAAGATGATGAAGATGACGAAGATGATGAAGATGATGAAGATAATGAGGACCCACTCGATGAAGATGATGAGGACCCACTTCATGAAGCCATCGTAGCTCAAAGAACAAGGCTGAGTGAGGAGGAGGTGTCCAACCTGTGGGACATAATTCCGCCACGTGCTGACTTTGTCAGGGTGCCATTCGTGACCCGCTTGACAAATACCATGGTTGATCGACATGATATGGTATGTTATACTTACAAATGCAAACTATCCGATGAATTACTTAGTGTACAGTCCAGTGATATGGTATGTTGTGTGGAATCTAGTCGATGATAATGTTTTAGTGTAGAGTTCGATCACATGCTTATTAGTGTAGAATCTAAGGAAACTATTAATAGTGTAGATAATCCATATGTACTTATTTGCGAGGCTATTTATTAATTGATATGTTTTTCTTATTCAGAAATTGGCAAAGAGCATATCTGTGAGTTATGGTATCGAGCCCGATGAAGAAGGCTCAGCTGGACTACGCCTTACTGCAAGGGGCTCCGTTACAACCTGTACTTACCGCGTGGACACGGACGGTCGCACACACTTAAACTCGTTTGGGTGGAAGAAATTCCTCGATGGCAAGAATCTTCGTGTTGGACAAGCCATCCTAATTACTATCAGGAACACCAACCGCCCAGGCTTGAGGATGATGATTGTCTTCGATATCATCTAGAACTACATATGTGTGTGTGTGGCTATATCATCTAGAACTACATATGTGTGTGGCTATATCATCTAGAACTACATATGATGATCGTCGTCGATATCATCTAGAACTACATATGATGATGGTCGTTGATATGACCTTGTACTGCTTGAGGATGCATGTTGACTATGCATGAAATTGTTATCTAGTACTCCCTTCGTTCCAAATTACTCGTCGTGGTTTGAACTAAAACCATGACGAGTAATTTGGAACGAAGGGAGTACTACCTAGTAATGGTTTATGAATTTGATATCTACTAGGAGTACCTAGTATCTAGTATCTGAAAGGAGAACTGAAAGGGAAAGGGGTAGTGGAAAAATGATGAAAGATATAGCAGTAGCGAGGGATGGCGAAATCGCTACAGCTAGTTAATAGTAGCGCATTCCTAAAAAGCGCTGCTGATATCGTCAACAGTAGTAGCGCGGGTTAGGGCCGTGCTACTACTATGAGTTAGCTGTAGCGCCTTATTAGTAGCGCGGCCACCCGCGCTGCTGCTAGCCTCAAAACCCGCGCTACTACTAGGGTTTTCCCTAGTAGTGGTTTCGGACGAGAACTCATCTGTTACACGGGCACTTCATTTTTTTCTAAACTTATTTGAACTCCAGAATTTTTTTGAGCCGACATTATGTAGCATTCGAAGCGACATCATAAATTTCCAACACGTTCTGACATCATTTGCTATTTTTCAGTCACCGATTTGTTTAGATCAGAGCTAAATGACCGTGAAATTGAAAATCACTACAAAACGAACTCTAAAAATGTTGAAACTTGGCATGGTATCATCATTTCACCCGCATTGCATGTGCGAAAGAGTAGAGAGGGTCACGGCAAAAACTGGACGCATTTCGTGTATAAACTGGACAATTTCTTTCGGAGTATCAGGGTTTTTGACGAGAACTCATCTGTTACACGGGCACTTCATTTTTTTAAAACTTATTTGAACTCTAGACTTTTTGAGCCGGCATTATGCAGCATTCGAAGCGATGTAAACAATTTCCAACATGTTTTGACATCATTTGCCGTTTTTCAGTCACCAATTTGTTTAGATCAGAGCTAAATGACTGTGAAATTCAAAATCACTACAAAACGAAGTCTGAAAATGTTGAAACTTGGCATGGTATCATCATTTCACCTGCATAGCATGTGAGAAAGAGTAGAGAGGTTCACGGCAAAAACTGGACGCACTTCATGTACAAACTGGATAATCTCTTTTGGAGTATCAGGGTTTCGGACGAGAACTCATCTGTTATGCGGGCACTTCATTTTTTAAAACTTATTTAAACTCCAGACTTTTTTTGAGCCGGCATTATGCAGCATTCGAAGCAACGTCATCAATTTCCAACACGTTCTGACATCATTTGTTGTTTTTCAGTCACCGATTTGTTTAGATCAGAGCTAAATGACCGTGAAATTGAAAATCACTACCAAACGAACTCTGAAAATGTTGAAACTTGGCATGGTATCATTATTTCACCCGCATAGCATGTCACTACACCACGACACTCAAATCAACGTCAGACAATCTTTCGCCATAGGTCACTTAAGGCAATACATTTACTGTCGGCAAAGAACTTTAGCGACGGAAGGGGGCTGTCGCCTATAGTCCTACCGGGAAAGGTCATTGCTGACAGATAAATTTATGCCGACAGAAAGTATGACAACATTGGTGATATTTACGCCGACAGACATTTCTACAGCGACATACAACTTTATGCCGACAGTTTGTCTGTCACCACGATATTCCGACGGATTTTGTGATGCCATAGATACGCCGACAGTCTTTCTGATACTACGTGTACCGACAGATACCGCATCACCCATTTCTATTCCTATAGTTTATCTGCCGATGTGTTATACCAACAGTTAATCTGACATGCAGCACTTCTACCGACACACTTGGTGTGAGGGTTATACATTTGAGCATAAATGCAAATGCACTTATTAACATGAAATTAAAATCATAATATTCGACTCATGTTCAGTACGCAATACAATTGCACTCTTCTATTCATCAGAAGATAGCAGCCAATCCATTCATTCAACATATATAAATGATTCCAAATGCACTCTTCCATTCATCACAAGATAACAGCCAGTGCATTCATCCAACATATATAGAAGATTTACTAGTTTTCTTCACTCAAGTTAGCTACAGCCATTAAGGAAATACACAAGTCGACATTTAGGTCATGGCCTGTTACAAAATATAATGAGCAAGTTCTCAAGAGATCAGTCGTTCGATCACTTGACTACTACAAAATATTATGGAAGATACCCAGTCTTCCATCAACCGGACATCAACTTCCATATGTACAAAATGCGTCGACCATGTTCCATGTTATGGACAAAAGCAATCAGCAGAACATCCTAGATCAACTTCAGTACTTGCTACTTTCTCCCATTTGTCCCTGCAAAAGAACTTGTACCTTTGAGCAATCTTAGAAATTGAGAACAACAAAATGAAGTCAGGATGGAAGAGACATGATTCTCTGTACCATAATACTGTACAAAATGCTATATATTTTAGTCCAAAAGAAATGATAAAAAAATAGTATGCTGACTGCTGCTACAAGTTATGTATAACAACTGAGATGTTCTATATTTTCAGTCTAAAAGAGATATATTTTCAGTCCAAAATGTAGTTTCTCTCATTGGTTCGCTGTAGCTTTTTTTAGAATTGGTTCTATTGTACTAGCTGCTAGCCTGCTACATGCTGGACTATGGACATCCTTTCTCTCTTTCTTTTAGGATAAGGAAAGCCTCCCTCGAACCAATAAAAACTGCATAGAATATCTTAACTCTCTCATGTTTTCCCCATTATCCCTAGGACAGAATGAGGAACCAGAAATAAATAATAAATAAAATAAGCATAGAAGATTGTACGAGGACACAAACAGGTCACAAATAGATGTACTATAAGGATGACAACAACACAAGTCAATTCACTTGCACACTAGCAAGCACAACCAGCACCACTCCTCGATGAATGAAAATCAAAAACTTGTTTGCTCTCAGTTCTAAGTGTCAGATAGAGGTACTGGTAGTGGTATATAACTATATATACTATTTGCTCTCAGTTCTAAGAGTCATATAGAGATGGTGGCATTGACAGGAATAATACCTGAATTGTGCGATGACGACAACCGTGATTTGTTGCAAGGTTTGATCTGCAAAAATACTAATTAGTTAGCATCATGTGATAGTTTACACTAGGCAGGAAAATGTATATAATAAATTTTTACCCTATTTGATGGCCATGCAATGGACATGTGGTGAGCATCGCCCATTGTTTGCATCCCATCATATCCACCGGCAAGCTCGGCCTCTCTTTTCAATACAACATTCACAAGAACTTTGTAATATTGCATCCCAAGAACTTCACCTCCCACTATGGTGTCTTGGTTGGTTGAGATAACCATTGCCTTCGCCACAGGATCAGATCTCACCAAATGATATAATATGACATCCCTACCAACCTAATTCATGCATCATCTATTAGAAACATGAAGAATGGAAAACACGACACAACAAGATATATGTAGTTAAGAGATGAGATGATTACAAGGTCTTATTGATTGTGAGAGGCTTGAGGGGCCTGACGGGCGCTTGGAGTGGCCACATGGCTTCTAGGTGGTAAATGTGTGGCTGCAACATTACGGCTAGATGGTACACGCTTCTGGATGAACAAGCCTCCATCTTCCTGGACTGTATCATGATGACCCACATGTTCCTCTTCCTCATCGTCATCATCCGGTAAAATACGTGAGAACTATGGAGGGACACAAAAAGAAAACGAATTAGTGTACCTATGATTCACGTATCTGAACAAAAGTTGATATCTATGCAATTACCACGGGTCGAGAGACAGAATTAGGAGGCGAAGGCGTGGGCGTTTCAACACTATGACTTCCTTGTGAAAACAGGGCATGCTGCATCTCATCAAAGCGTCGTTCCATTGCTTGCATTCTCTCTTGTAGAGTTGAAACTTCTTGTTCAGCATGTCGACGAAGCTGTATTTGCATTGCAAGCTTTGTTGGCATTTTAGCTTTTGTTCCAGGCGCCCCCACACTCTGTGGAGTTGGCCCCGTACCCAACATACGGACACGTCCTCTTGGTTCCTTCTCTCCAAAAGTATGTGCATAAAGATCCCCTTCTTCAATAGAATTTCCCTCCAATTCTGGGTGGAGTTTAGCTTCAGTTTGAAGTTTCTTCTACAAGAATAGAGCAAAATGAGGCTCCTCAAGTTATTTCCATGATGAAGCCACATGCACGATATTATTATAGAAAAGAGATGATGAATGGTACATGTGACTTACAATTAGTGGCACTGCTAGTGGGGTGGGAACTCCAGTTTTCTTACTTGTATGTACTTCGACAAATATTTGATCTCTTCCTAGATAGTACTCAAGTTTCTGAGCCTGCAACTAATTTGTTTCACTAGTAACTAAAACAACCAAAACTAATCTGATACATCACTTTCAAAAAGAAGTGCTTGAGCAGTTGAGTTTACCATATCATGACCAACACGAGCAAAACTCTTACTGCCAGCTACATGTAGCAATTTCAAATTGGAACGATTTTGTTTGTTTCTAGCACTGCTAGCCTAAAAAAGATGCAAACAGTGAGGTAAGCTAGGATATAACATGTGAAGAGATTAGTTCAATTCAGACCCAAGTAAAATAGTTTGTGCCTTACCTCGGATTCTAGTTTTCTCCACTGATGATAAGTTGTATCCAATCGTCCTTTTGAATTCTTTCATCATGTCTTTCCATAAGTTCCTCATCTGGCAATGTGGCATCAAACTTCTCCTTTAGGTCTAACTTAAATTCTCTCCATTTCTTTGCAGCTGCGATCATAAAGTAATCGAAAGCAGCTTCATCCACCTCAAAATAAGACTGCACACACATGAAAAAGAAGCCATTTAGCGAAAGCCAGCTAGCAAAAATAGAGACTATAGGAAAAAATATTTTGACAATCTGAACTACCTTTATGTCATCCCATAGCTTTAACTTTAACTCAGGATCAACATATCCCCAGTCCTCAATTAGCACCGATAATTGCTTCCTTACTAATGTTCCAATGAAATTAGCAAATGTTTTACCATTCCTACCAACAGGCTAACCAAACTCATTTAGTTCAACCTTTTGTTTTGGTTGGTCTCTATCATATATCTTCCTTGATTCGGTGGGACCTCTTCCTCTCTTCTTTTTTTGTTGTACGGTCACAAGTGAAGCATTTGCTTTACAATCCAAAAGGAATGAGTGAGAATCTAAAGTCATAAATCTAAATACATGGTCACACTCAAAGATGTTGTAATGCAAATATAAAGACATAAATCTGAAGTGCAAATCTGCACTCATAACTCTAATGTGTGCAGGAAATGAACAAGTTTAGCGAGAAATGAGAATGATGGAACAAGTTTAGTGCAGGAAATGAACAAGTTTAGCGAGAATACCTTGAACGTCATCTAAGCCATGTCCTATGGGTTCATTATTTGGATCTTCTACATCATGGTTTAACCTTGACTGGGAACGCAGATTACGCCCTCCATTTGCAACTTCACTCGTGTAGTTATTTACCTAGGAAAAAAGCATAAATATGTGTTAAAGATGGTCATGCTTGTGAACAATGAGAAGTACATTGAATGTATACAATGAGAAGTACACAACCTTTTTCCTTTTCTTGGATGGTTGTGGTGAACCTTTCTCAGTGGGATTCTTGTTTCCTCCCAATGCTTCATTCCTTTTAAGTCCTATAAGAGCTCTCACATTTCTCTCATTTTCTGTAATATTTGCAAGCCTCGTAGTTTCATCAAGCAGAGGGACCTCGCTTCCTCCTCTTGTTCCTACCATCTTTTTTCCTGCAAGTGACAAATGTTAGAACAAGATGCTTAACAGAAAATAGTGGATAAATATGCATAGCAAGTAGATTAAAACATAAGGCAGCAAGAAAATGCAAATGCCCCTTACTTTCTAGATTTTTTTAGCATACACAATTCTCCCATCTATGTCTGTTCTAGCACAATCAATACTTTGAAGATCATCATGGAAACATGAATAGATATGGGGATCAACCATTGGCATAGCGCTCTCTACATCCTCATCTTCAGCTTCATGCATGGCATATGAGCCCCGTGGATTGTAGTGGCTAACAGTAACCCATTCATCATCAATTAGGTCTTCAACATAGAAAACTTGAGTTGCTTGCGACGCTAAAACGAAAGGCTCATCCGATATATTTTCACCAGTATTGACCAAATGCTTGAAATTCATAGAAGTTACCCCAAGGCAGTCAACTTTTACCCACTTATCTTTCATGCGGTTGTCAACCCAATCACATTGGAAGAGAACTATTTTTCCTTTATTTTCATAGTCAACTCAAGAATTTCCTTTATGATGCCATAAAATGTTTGGTTTCCTATTATCATATTATCAGCGTTTCCTTTTTCATAACGTGTAGTCTGCGCAACTAGAGCTACACCACTATTTTGCACCGGCCTACAATCATCATAGGACTGCGTATGAAAATGTAACCCATTTATAGTATAGCTACTAAACGGTTGTGCAACTTTGATTGGCCCCTGAGCTAAAATACGTATCTCCTCTGGCACTTTGTCTCCCATTTCTTCCACCTGTTAATGTGGAATATAGTATTTTTAAAGTTGGATGGAACTCACTGCATATATATACATCACAAGAAAAGAGAGACATGTGACCATTTAGATCCTTCTTAAACCACTCATGGAAGGACTCATGCTGGACACGACTAATTTGTCGATTATTTTTAAGACCAATTGAGGAAAGATATTCCTTATGCTTGATGCAAAGCATTCATCACTTCAACAACAAGCATAAATAAAATGCAAAATGCAAAACAAAAAATGGACAACTTACTTCAAATAAGGTTCTATGTGGTCATAGTTGAACAAGACATATCTATGAGCTTCAATCCAAGTCTTATTGTCCAATAACACATAATGTTTGCCAACTAATCCTCGACCAAGGTTGCTGAAGAAAGGTGTGGTACTACTGGTTTCCATACCCAGACCTTGATCATTTCTAATTTGTCGAGTAAACTGAGTTTCGCCTTTTATATACCGAGAACAGTATGTAAGAGTCTCATCAAATAAATAGCTCTCGGCAATAGATCCCTCTGGATGACTTCTAGTATGAACAAAGCCCTTACACCGACATAAATACCTATAACGAGGTAAACAAATCAAATGACTATCTATTTGCAGAAGTATACTTTTGCTGCTACAAAAGTGATCGGTGGCCATTACCTTTCTATAAGAAACATGTTGCAAAAGTGCACTGGACCAGCTATTTTTGCTTGGGCTGGAAGATGCACCATCAAGTGTACCATGATATCAAAAAAGGATGGGGGGGATATAGTCTCAAGAATGCTTAAGGTCTCAGCAATTTCAGCCTCTAGTTTTTCCATATCACTAACAGAAATAACATGTGAGTAAATCTGCTTGAAAAAATTGCTAACACGAATCAGTGTTGCACTAACTTTTTCGGGCAATAGCCTTCTCACAGCAAGTGGTAGCAAATGTTGCATCAAGATGTGGTTGTCATGGCTCTTTAGCCCAATTATTTTCCTTTCCTTGACATGCACATTACCACGTATATCAGCTTCTAAACCATAAGGGAACTTAGCTCCTTTGAATACTCCACAAAATAACCTTTGTTAGGCAACATTCATTTCATAAGGAGATGGAGGTAAATAAAATTTACCTTCTACTTCAAGTTCAACAGGATGAAGTTCACTTCTAATGTTTAGAGCTTGAAGGTCCAAGCAAGAGTTCAGATTATCCTTAGACTTCCCATCAATGCACAACAATGTGTTGATTATGTTCCCACATACATTTTTTTCTATGTGCATTACATCTAAGTTGTGACGCAGCAACAAGCTCTCCCAATATGGCAGCCTGAAAAAAATAGACTTCCTTTTCCAAACTATTAACGGCTCATCATCCTTGCGCTTCCGCTTGGTTTTCTTCTTCCCGGAAGGATCCTTCCCAAAAACTGTATGCATATCTTTCGTCTGAGCAACAATTTCTGGTCAAGAGAGAGGAATTGGCGCCGGCCTATGCTCAGCAATGCCATCAAAAGAATGGGTATTGGACCTAAAGGGGTGGTCTTCATGTAAGAACCTGCGATGCCCCATGTAGCATGTGTTGCTACCATTATTCAGCCTAAGAGAACATGTGTCAGAATGACATTCAGGACAAGCTCCTTCACCGGAGGTGGTACAACCAGCTGTATACCCTAGGCCCGGGAAATCATGAATGGTCCATAATATGGTAGCCTTCAAATTAAAGAACTCTTCTTTTGAAGCATCGTATGTTCTGACACCGTGAAGAAACATATCTACCATATCATCAACTAACGGCTCTAGATAAACATCCATATCACTACCAGGAGCATGTTTACCAGGAATCAACAATGTGAGAAAAAAAATTATTGCTTCATGCACATCCAAGGAGGGAAGTTATAAGGAATCAAGATAGCAGGCCAAACACTATAATTAACATTATTAGATCTGAAAGGATTAAAACCATCTGCTCCATATCCAAGCCTAAAATGGCGACTGTCCTTAGCAAAGTCCTCATGCAACTCATCAAAATACTTCCATTAAGCAGAATCAGCTGGATGCCTGACAAACCATCTTTTATACGCCCTTCATCATGCCATCTGGTGAGAGCTGCTGTTCTGGAACACATAAACAACCTCTGCAGCCTTTTCTTTATTGGAAAATAAGGGAGAGCCTTCCTAGGTACCTTGTGGACACGTTTTCCATCTAGACTCTTCTTTTCAGATTTCCATCGTGATGTATTGCATATTGGACAAACATCAGCCCTAGCATGGTTTTTCCAGAAGAGGATGCAATCATGTTCACATGCATGAATACTAACATATCCAAGTCCTAGGCATTTCACCAATTTCTTAGCCTCATTATAGTTCTTAGCTAGTGAGGACCCTTCAGGAAAAGTATCATTAAGTAGATCTAGCAACAAGTTAAAACTTTTATCTGACCATCCACCAAGCAATTTGACATGAAGTAGTCTAATTATGAAACGCAGTTTTGAGAACTTCTTACACTCAGGATATAGCTCTTGACTAGAGTCATTTTTCAACTTTTAAAGAGCTTCTAAATATGCATCAGTCTGCTCAGAAACTGCGTCATCTTCGAAATCCCCCTCCTTATCTAAACCGCCCCTAAGTCTCGAAGCAAAACAGAAAAGTCATGCTCTTCAGGTGACTCCTCCTCAACCTCATTCTCATGAGCGTCAGGAACATTCAAGAAAGAAGAACTAGATTCTCCATGAAAAATCCAAGTTTTATACCCACGGAGAAACCCATCACATACCAGATGCTCATGCACCTCTCTTTATTCATTCCAAAATGAGTTTAAACAGTTCTTACAAGGACATAATATTTTGTTTCTGGATGAATTACTAAATGCAAAGCTTAAGAATTTTTCCACCCCTACCAAATACACCTTTGTGTGCCTACATGTTATATAAATATGCATATGCATCAGATGAGATGTAGTCAAATAATTGCTTAGTACCCTATAACCACTAAAAAAATTGTGTTGTACCTAGGCTCACCCATCCACCTTTTGTCCATGGTGGCTACACCTTCACAAGTTATTCACAGACTACTAAGTGAAGTGTACACTCAGAGTATCGATGTTGCTGCAAAAATTGGCATTCACTATGAACATACAAGTCAAATAGACATAAACTTGAAATAGGGGCATTGAGCTTCTAAAACAGGTTGGATGCTCATAATCATGTTAATGCAAGAGAGATATATCTGCAACTACTTGATAAAAACAGATCACAATAAGTAGGGTTCACACAACCAAATCTGCAACTACTTGAAGTACAAAATGAACAATAAAAAACTGAAACTGAAAGAAAATCATGCAAGTCATCCAATCAGGTCTATCACGCAAGCATCCTTCAATCAGGCCATTAGTGACAATGTGAACTACAGAAAGTACCTCTTTAGTTCTGTATAGGCAGGGCAGAGGAAAGCAACCAGCCGGAATAGAGGTCACCCATTGAGGAAGAACAACTGTGGATCCTCGCGTCTGACCCTCTGCTTCTCCTTGCCGGTGGTAGGTGCTGCTACTCCTCGGCGCAGCGGATGGCGCTGCAGCTCCTGGGCGGATGTGGGGGACGGCGCTACTGCTCCTCGGCGCGGCGGAAGGAGCTGTAGCTCCTGGGCTGATGCGGGGGACGACGCTGTTGCTCCTCGGCGCCATGGATGGCGCTGCTGCTCCTCGGTGTGGCGGATGGCGCTGCCACGGCGGACGGAGCTATAGCTCCTGGGCAGATGTGGGCGCGGGGGGGGGGGGGGGGGGGGGTTAGAGAACGGCCGGGGGGTGAGGGGACGGGCAGATGTGGCGCGAGGGGGACGGGGGGATCAGAGGACGGGCGGGGGGGGGGGGGCCAGGAGACGGGCGGCGGCATGGAGGTTGGGTACTGGCGGCGGCGTGCAGGTTGGGGACGGGCGGCAGCGGTGCTAGGTTTAGGTCGGGACGGGCGCGGGCGGCGGGCTGTGATTCAGGGTAGCGAGAGAAAGGGTAGGACTGGGGATCGAGGGTATATTTGGTTGTCTTTTTTTCTTTTTCTTTTTTTTCTCCTCTAGTCTGGCTCGGAAGTTTCACATGGCGCGCGCATGGCTCTCATTCCGCGCCACATTTTTTTGGTGCGGGCTGAAGCAAACAACGCCTACACTTTCTGTGTCCCCATGAATCGGCGACAGACAATATATCACTAAAGTCCGTATATGCCGATAGAAAATGCATCGGCGATCTGGTGGTGATTTGGCGATAGATAATATGTCATGAGGATATACAACAACATACTGTGTGTCGACATAGTTTGTGACAAAAAAAGTGTCGGCGATGCTCACTTCTACCAACAGACGCATGTCGTCTTTGCAGTGTCGTGGTGTAGTGTGTGAGAAATAGTAGAGAGGGTCACGGCAAAAACTGGACGCACTTCGTGTACAAACTGGACAATCTCTTTCGGAGTATCAGGGTTTCAGATGAGAACTCATCTGTTACACGGGCACTACATTTTTTTTAAAACTTATTTGAACTCCAGACTTTTTTTGAGCCGGCATTATGCAGCATTCGAAGTGACGTCATCAATTTCCAACATGTTCTGACATCATTTGCTGTTTTTCAATCACCAATTTATTTAGATCATAGCTAAATGACCGTGAAATTGAAAATCACTACAAAACAAACTCTGAAAATGTTGAAACTTGGCATGGTATCATCATTTCACCCGCATAACATGTGCGAAAGAGTAAAGAGGACCACAGAAAAAACTGGATGCACTTCGTGTACAAACTGGACAATCTCTTTCGGAGTATCAGGGTTTCGGACGAGAACTCATATGTTACACGGGCACTTCATTTTTTTAACTTATTTGAACTCCAGACTTTTTTGAGCCGACATTATGCAGCATTCGAAGCGACGTCATCAATTTCCAACACGTTCTGACATCATTTGCTGTTTTTCAGTCATTTACCGATTTGTTTAGAGAGCTAAATGACCATGAAATTAAAAATCACTCCAAAATGAAGCATTATGCAGCATTCGAAGCAACTAAAGCAATAATATTCACAAAGAAACTAAATACAGCAAAAAAGACTAATAGTTGAATTAATATAAAACAAATAGTTGAATACAGCAAAAATAGTTTATTTTTATTAAGAAAATTAATAGAACTAGTTTATTTTTAGTAAGAAAATTTAGGTATATGAGATTATTTGAACTAGTTGAATTAATATAACTAGTTTATTTTTAGTAAATGCTTAGTTGAACTAGTTGAATTAATAGAACTAGTTTATGTTTAGTAAGAAAATTTAGGTATATGAGATTTGTTGATCTAATTAAAATATTACTATATATAGCTACTTTATATATTTTAGTAAGTAAATTAATAGAAGTAGTTTGTTTTTAGTAAATTCCTAGTTGAATTAGTTGAATTAATAGAACTAGTTTATTTTAGTAAGAAAATTAGTAGAACAAGTTTATTTTTAGTAAATGCTTAGTTGAATTAGTTGAATGAACAGAACTAGTTGCATTAACAGAAGTAGTTGAATTAGTTGAATTAATAGAATTAATAAGTGTTTAATGTTTCACCGATATGAACATAGGAAATGTCGTCTAACGACGAAAAATATTTCATTATGTGCGAATACTGTGAAGACCAGCGCGGCCTGTGCGACAGAAATTTCCTTGTTGATGATAGGCGATTCAGCATCAAGCTGGATGAGACCTTCGAATTCGATACAGTAAGTCACAACGACAAGTCTTTTTTCGTAATTAAGCATGACTTATATATGCTTCATTTGCTTCAACTTATAATTTTTAATTTTCACTATTCTACTAGCGCATCCCCTGCCATGCAAGAATTTTTGTCTTGGATAAGATAGGTTTCAATGCTATGGAAACTATAGAAGTAAAGAGAGTTTACCTGAAAACTAAGCATGGTTATACTTTCAACGTCAAAGTATACAATGCAGACACGTACACCTATTTTGAATGCAAAACTTGGCAAGCACTATGCAAGGCTTATGCATTTTAGCCTGATATGGTTATCACCTTTGATATTCGTCCAGAAGATGATATTGAAGGTAATAGAGACATCTGGGTCGAGGTGCAGACGCCTCCAGTTCTACCATTATGTGAGTTCTTCTCAACCATATTTATGTCTTTGATATTGTTTATTCAAAAATAGTTGACAACTAATTTCTACTGACAGCTTATTTCCATTCAAGCAAACTTGTTCGGCGCTTGGTAGACAGGACCTACTACTGTCCCGGAGCTGAACTAAACTGCGAGGCGATAAGTCATTATGTTTCATGGCTTGAGGATCTTCATACTATCAAGACAAAATTTCTTCCTGCACTTAGAAATGTTAGTACTCAAAACGTGCGACCAATAGTGATCGTATTGAACTACGGTCACATCTATTTAGGAATGATGGTTAGATTTTTACTATTTGTCCTTAGTGCATCTTTTGCATACATAATTTTTTTGCTAAACTTTCATTGCTAAGTATATTAATTACTATACGATGTTCTTCAACAGGGACTCCCGATGACATTTATGCCTCAGTGGATCGAGACTAAAGGTCGCATGTCAATTGTTAGCCTACGGCCAAGATATCCTACATTGCACATGAGTGCATGCAATCAGGATTTCTAGAAGCGATGAATGCTTAATAGTGAAATATTGGAGCAAAATTGTTAACGATCGCAGAGAATTACTAGGGGGCAGCAATGAGAAGTGTAGCCCACGATTAGGAGACAGGTTCATCTGCATGCTCCAGTATGATGAATCAGGAGAGCTATACATGTTCTATGCTATTTTACCTGAGAGAGAGAGCAGCGGGAGTGATTTAGCTAGTTCATGCTCTTAGTACTTGTCCTCTCATGTCCGTGTTCTTCGTCCTAAACTTAATCTCAAAGAGTGATTTGCTTTTGTGGTGTTATGAACTCTTATAATATCATGACCATGTTGAACTCGATGATATCTTTGCTTCTGGTACAAATGAATGTTTCTTCTTTAAGCTAGTGTTGGTGGTGATTAGATAGTGGTAATGACTATGATGATTAAATAGTGGTAATGACGACTATGATGATTTTTAGCTAGCTAGTATACTGATCTTGATGGTATGATGCAAGAGTTTTTATATTAATATGATGATGATGATGATGAGTTATTATATCATTTATGAAAGAAACCGCAGATTTCAGCTGGATGGATCCTAGCAAAGTGATCAAGTATATGCCATATCCATATTATACTTGATCACCTAATTAGGTGATCAAGTATAATATGGATATGGCATATAGTTGATCACTTAGCTAGGATATCCACATGCATCCAGTCGAAACTAATTTGCGGTACTTTCACCTAATGATTTAACTACTCATCATAATGTAAAACAATCACTAAATTAAATGAAAACACAAAATTAAAGGAAAATAAAAAAACAAAACATGCCCAAACATTTAGTACTGGTTGGTGTTACCAACCGATACTAATGTTCTACACGCACCCAGGCTTGGCTCGTGCTACGTGGTGGCACTTTAGCGCCGGTTCCTGACGAACCGGTACTAAAGGGGGGACCTTTAGTCCCCACTCTTTAGTGTCAGTTGTCGAACCAGCACTAAAGGCCGTTACGAACCGGCGCTAAAGCCCGGTTCTGCACTAGTGAATAGTGTATACCGTTTTTTCAATATTTCGCAATAAAGTCAATTTGATCAGGTAAATACTGCGGGTTGTACTTCTAATGATTAGTTAGGTAAGTAGTTTAGTTGTGAGGCATAAGTAAAGATCATTCTTTTTTCCAATGACGTGGAAGGAAGGAGTTTACCATCTGTTGGCCTCGCTTTGCGAATGTTTTGTTGATGGTGCAGACATAGTATTTGAGATCTGGTTTTTTGTGGTGGAACATGGCAAACAACTTGTTCACATGGTGCTGATAGAGCTTCACTTCATTGTCCTAGTTTAGTTGTATTAACAAAGTATATTAATAGAAAGGTACTGACAGGTGATTAATGTAGCAGTATTAAGAAAATTCGCCACTTCTAGGCTCCACGTCAGAGCCGTCCGGATCAACTTTCTTAGAGCTATCTTGCCCGCATCCTGTTTTTAACCTGTGATTGCCAAGAGAACAGAATAAGTAAACCATTATGTTGCCTTGATCATAAACACTAAACCAACTTTACTAAAGCATTAAGATTGTCACCGACCTTCTAAGAGGAGTCTCAAACTTTTTTGCCGATCCATCTCATTTGCAAGAAAAAACAGGTTGAACTAATCATGCAAAATATAGAATTTTATCAACATCTGAAATAACACAGCACATAATAGCATACTATCAGCAGTCTTCGATTCGAGAACAGCAAAATACATATGTATGCAGGGCACCATCAGTTTTCAAAGGAGATGACTGTGGTTTAGCACCCCCATTCACATGTGTATTAATCAAGGCATCTGAACTTCATAATTGTAGGTAACAAAGTATGGCCAAAAAATCGTGGAGGTTCGACCTGTGATGCACCACGAATTCACCATCAATAAACCATTCTAGAGTTCGTGTAGCACTAATATTAGCATAAGGCGGTTTACGGACCAGTCTTATTGTAACACTTTTCTAGGATTTTGATTAACACGGCTAGTAATTACCGGCGTCACTAATGCCCAAACAGATGAACATGTAAATTACATGGCATGGGTGACGGATCAAAATCAAAGGCTAGCCGATGTGCACCACGACAGGATTAGTGATTACATGACTTGGATAGGTAAAGCCGAATCACATGAAAAGTATAGTGTCCTATAGACCATATGGAGAGAGAGTTTCATGTGGAAAAGAGAATGAAGAGAATGTTGTAGGTCAAGAAAACAAGTATAAGAGCTTATATAAAACAAGAAAACTGAGGAGATGCCTTATCACATATTCTGTGGAATGAAATTATATGAAGAAGAGAATGTTGTAAGTCAAGAAAACAAGTATAGGAACTTATATATAGAATGGTTTAAACCAAGGAGATGCCCTATCACATATTGTGTGGAATGAAATTATATGACCAGTTTACTTTGTAATGGTTGTCATCTAACTCGGTAGAAACGAGAGCCCAACAGGCATGGTGTTTGGAGGGGCTATTTGTGCTATTTTTAAAGATTGTTACCAATGTGAGACTAAATTAAGATGAAGCTAGCTACTATATAGGCACTACTAGGGAAAACCCTAGTAGTAGCGCGGGTTTTGAGGCTAGCAGCAGCGCGGGTGGCCGCGCTACTAATAAGGCGCTACAGCTAACTCATAGTAGTAGTGCGGCCATAACCCGCGCTACTACTGTTGACGATATCAGCAGCGCTTTTTGTGAACGCGCTACTATTAACTAGCTGTAGCGATTTCGCCATCCCTCGCTACTGCTATATCTTTCATCATTTTCCCATTACCCCTTTCCCTTTCGGTTCTCCTTTCAGATACTAGATACTAGGTACTACTAGTAGATATCAAATTCATAAACCATTACTAGGTAGTACTCCCTTCGTTCCAAATTACTCGTCGTGGTTTTAGTTCAAACCACGAAGAGTAATTTGGAACGAAGGGAGTACTAGATAACAATTTCATGCATAGCCAACATGCATCCTCAAGCAGTACAAGGTCATATCAACGGCCATCATCACATGTAGTTCTACATGATATCGACGACGATCATCATATGTAGTTCTAGATGATATAGCCACACACACACATGTAGTTCTTGATGATATAGCCACACACACATGTAGTTCTAGATGATATAGCCACACACACATATGTAGTTCTAGATGATATCGAAGACAATCATCATCCTCAAGCCTGGGCGGTTGGTGTTCCTGATAGTAATTAGGATGGCCTGTCCAACACGAAGATTCTTGCCATCGAGGAATTTCTTCCACCCAACCGAGTTTAAGTGTGTGCGACCGTCCGTGTCCATGCAGTAAGTACAGGTTGTGACGGAGCCCCTTGAAGTAAGGCGCAGTCCAGCTGAGCCTTCTTCATCAGGCTCGATACCATAACTCACAGATATGCTCTTTGCCAATTTCTGAATAAGAAAAACATATCAATTAATAAGCATGTGATCAAACTCTACACTAAAACATATCATCGACTAGATTCCACACAACATACCATATCATTGGATTGTACACTAAGTAATTCACACTATTCATTTGCATTTGTAAGTATAACATACCATATCATGTCGATCAACTATGGTGGTGGTGGCGCCGTTCTTCCTAAAGCAATATGAGCAAAGGATTAACGATCAACTAAATCAAAATGTTCTAAGTGAACTAAATCAACTAGCCTACTAAATCAACTAAATCATATCAACTAAATCAAAATGTTCTAAGTGAACTAAATCAACTAGCCTACTAAACCAACTAAATCATATCAACTAAATCAAAATGTTGCATATGAACTAGCCTACTAAATCAACTAAATCAAAATGTTCTAGGTCAACTAAATCAACTAGCCTACTAAATCAACTAAATCAAAATGTTCTAAGTCAACTAAATCAACTAGCCTACTAAATCAACTAAATCAAAATGTTCTAAGTCAACTAAATCAACTAGCCTACTAAATCAACTAAATCAAAATGTTCTAAGTTAACTAAATCAACTAGCCTAATAAATCAACTAAATCAAAATGTTCTAAATCAACTAAATGAACTAGCCTACTAAATCAACTAAATCAAAATGTTCTAAGTCAACTAAATCAACTAGCCTACTAAATCAACTAAATCATATCAACTAAATCAAAATGCTGCATATGAACTAGCCTACTAAATCAACTAAATCAAAATTTTCTAAGTCAACTAAATCAACTAGCCTACTAAATCAACTAAATCAAAATGTTCTAAGTCAACTAAATCAACTAGCCTACTAAATCAACTAAATCAAAATGTTCTAAGTCAACTAAATCAACTAGCCTACTAAATCAACTAAATCAAAATGTTCTAAGTCAACTAAATCAACTAGCCTACTAAATCAACTAAATCAAAATGTTCTAAGTCAACTAAATCAACTAGCCTACTAAATCAACTAAATCAAAATGTTCTAAATCAACTAAATCAACTAGCCTAATAAATCAACTAAATCAAAATGTTCTAAATCAACTAAATGAACTAGCCTACTAAATCAACTAAATCAAAATGTTCTAAGTCAACTAAATTAACTAAATGAATTAGCCTACTAAATCAACTAAATCAAAATGTTCTAAGTCAACTAAATCAACTAGCCTACTAAATCAACTAAATCAAAATGTTCTAAGTCAACTAAATTAACTAGCCTACTAAATCAACTAAATCAAAATGTTCTAAATCAACTAAATTAACTAGCCAAATAAATCAACAAAATCAAAATGTTCTAAATCAACTAAATGAACTAGCCTACTAAATCAACTAAATCAAAATGTTCTAAGTCAACTAAATTAACTAAATGAATTAGCCTACTAAATCAACTAAATCAAAATTTTCTAAGTCAACTAAATCAACTAGCCTACTAAATCAACTAAATCAAAATGTTCTAAGTCAACTAAATTAACTAAATGAATTAGCCTACTAAATCAACTAAATAAAAATGTTCTAAGTCAACTAAATCAACTAGCCTACTAAATCAACTAAATTATATCAACTAAATTAAAATGTTGCATATGAGCAGGAGGGAGAAGGAGGGGCGACTCGAGGAGGGAGAAGAGAGTAGGATGGAGGAGGAAGGCGGAGCGAGGAGGGGCCGACCGGCGCGGCCAGTTGAGGGAGGACGGAGGAGGAAGGTGGAGCAAGGAGGGGCCGGCCGGCGCGGCCAGTTGAGGGAGGACGGAGGAGGAAGGCGGAGCGAGGAGGGGCCGGCCAGCGGCGAGTGGAGAGGGAGGACGGAGGAGGAGGCCGGTATCGAGTTTAGCATGTAAAAATAGACTTTGTTCAATATATCAAAAATACATTGATCATCAACGATCTTTTTGTGTACAATCTAATTTGTCAATATGAGTCCTCACTGGTTTAGCAACAGGTGAAGACTCATATTGCAGCCACAAATTCTACACATAGAGTTCAATGAAGATCAAGTGCTTGTCAAAGTTTGAGAAGTAACATATTTAAGGAGGTAGAAACTCTCTTCACGGAGCGAGGTGGGACTAAATTTTTGTAGGAAACTTAGCAATAGCGCTTATCTGAGAAATGCGCTGCTACTATGCTACGTAGCAGCAGCGCGTCTCGCTATAACGCGTTGCTGCTATAACTAGCCTCGCGGCGGCCTCGTAGGAATTATAGCAGCAGCGCGTCTTTGAGTGGACGCGCTACTGCTATATTTGTCTCAGCAGCGAGTTTCGTCTGTGTGCGCTACTGCTAGTTAGCAGCAGTGAGTTATTTTGAAGCGCGCTGCTGATAAGATTCTGTGTATAGGCTTTTCCCTAGTAGTGAGATTGGGCATATAAGCCTAGTAGATGTGTTTTTAGGAGTGTAATGTGTTTACGACAATGTATCAATCTAGTTATAGGAGGAAACACAAGTGAAAATAGCATAATATCTAAATCACGCCATTGGGAAACCCTAGACGTACTTGCAGATGTCATCAGGGTTGTAACCAATAACACAGTAACTTGGTTAAAGGCCTAAGCAATAGAGTGCAACGATATTTTCGGCAAATGGCACTTCATCGGCAGTGAATTGGCATACATCACAACATAGATTAATGTTGGTCATATGGGAAAATACCAACATAGATTAATACTGGCACACATCAGTAATCCAGTCCTAATTACAGTTGCAAAATAGCCAAAACCAGCTAGTTTCTCAAATGTTGCAACTATTCTGCACCATCAGTACTTACTTGCTACCATGCCCTTTGCAGCCACTCAAGCATTGGGAATTTTTGATAGAGGCTATATTTTGAAATCATTTTCTCACGTACTGACATTTTGATCCGAGAGGTATATATTTTTTTAAAATTTTGGGATACACCATGTATGATAAGAATAATAGACAAATGAATCAAAAAGGCCAGATTTACCCCAGAGTACCAATCTTTCTTTAGCATGTTTCAGAAGAATAACAGGGCCGGATCATGTGAAGCAATCTTTTGCTTCAGTTGCTTGTCCTTGGTCGTTTCTAGAATCCAGGCTCAAAATAAGTTAGAAGGAGAGCAAGCATGAAAAGAAAATAATAATGAAAACAGAACACGAAGCACAGAACGCACAGGCAGAGCGAGTAAATTGGTGTATATGAAATGACCAAAAGCACAGAAAGTCGGAGAAGAAAGGAAGAACCTTGGCAGGAAGAAAGGCAGCACACGAGGTGGCGGGCAGGCAGAACAGCAACAAGACCTGGAACACAGAAGAAAATAAGGACCCCGAAAAGATAGTTTGGCAGGATAAGGAACTGAATCACAACGCACAGAACCTTTTCTTGCACAGAATGATGCTTGCAATACCATCTTTTTTCATTAATAGAAGTGAGAATGCATGGTCATAAACAAGCTGATCTAGCATAAGATACAACACGCAAGACACACAAACATTCATCGGAATCCTGTTTTCTTGAACAAGAAGGCTGGAAAAGCCCAAATGCACATACCAAAATTTGAGGTACTTACAAAGCTAGGAAAGCAATAGGCATACATCACAGAAAATTTATGGAATACCCAGGTAAGAAATAGGTTTAGCTATATCATTTATGCTGCCAACCTAGCGAACATGCTCTGCTCAGTGAGAGATCCATTAATTAAAAATAATGGAGGAAGCAGAGCACATACACTCTTCTATATATTGTAGCTGGTTAACTGAGAAGCACGATTGAAATAAAAACATGATGCTTCCTGAAGGAGGTTCCATTTTCTTGAATCAAGAACTAATTAAAAAAGCATACGATAAAAATCAATAGTAGAGGACAATGCCAAAATATTTAATAATATGAGACACTGAAGTTAGTCCAAGACTACAAGCACTCTAGTCATAAGATTCACACTATTTTTCCTCTAAATTTCATAGCATCTTATCAAGCCTACAAAAAATATCCATTTTCAATTTAACCATGAATATGTGGTCTGCAAATTCTAAAAGTTGCACGCATACAATAAAAAAAAGTCTGGAGACTACACCGAAACAGAACTTATCAACTTCTTTTATGGTCTTACAATTAGGAGAAGAATTTAATAAAAAAATCTGGAATTATTGGGCACGATAGGAAACATAGAGGTCAAAAATATTTCCCGAGATATACAGTCCACTAAAAATATCCACATTAGCTTGGATAGCTCTCTCCTAATTCAGTTGGTAGTGCACTTCCATAGACTTTATTAGTAGATATATTATAGTTTTTGATGATAACATTCTTATATGTATATATATATAACAAAGCCAATGCCCAAGTATTGATTTATGAGTGCGAAACGACAATACCTGTAAACCGAACATGTTGTCTTTATCAACGAGTAGTTCGATGTTCTCACCACAATCTAGTACCAGATGCACCACTAGTTAGATTAGATACTGTTAGGGGGAAAACATACTGAAGCTTCAGACATATCCCCATAGAGATAGTATCAGACTGGAAGTAGAATAGACATGCACCTTCAGATATTTTTTGCATCATCACTCCCTCTCAATGAAGCAAACATATAACAGCGACGGGTGACTGTTTCTATTGAACACGTCAACGGGCGGCGAACAATTGCAAGAAACAAAAGACGGGTAAAGAATTCTCCCATCTAAGTAGATATTCAGTAAAAATCAGGAGAAAGATATAGGATAATCAACTTCTTTCACAAAATCAATCAACACTTTGTACCCTCAATTTAGTTCGATTCATCATTTGACCATGTTAATATATCTGAATCATACAACAAATAATGCACCCAAATTGTCATAACTGTGCAATTAGGCACAAGAGAGAGGAAATAAAACATGTACCTCTTTCGATGTTCCTTGTCCATATGATCATCTCAATCTGAGTTCGAGGCCCTCTCTCTTGTCATATGAATCCTAGAGGACACTTCGCTGACTCTAATTAGCACACAAAGGCATGTATTAATCTCTAACATAACTCATATTGTTAACAAAATGAGTAGGCGAATATAATTAAATGTGCTTCATGTAAATGAGGGGTGACCAATTCAATGCAAAAGTGGACCTAAGCTAAATAAGAAACACAATTTTTTAGGTGATTTGACTGTGTGTTAATTTATTTGACTATCATTTGCTTAACCACACACATCGAAGTGAATAATTCTGTGATATGAAACCTTCTATGAAAAAATTTGTCAAAAGTTACTCAAACTGTATGTTGGTCGTGCGATATGAAACAGCTTCAGAGTTCAGACTTTTAACATGGCACACATACAGAGTTTGGCATAGCACAAGTACAAAATTCCATTGAAATCAGCCACCAAAATGTATGAGAACTCACCGCAATGCCTTGGTATCCGACGAGGTGGAGTGGCGCGTACTGGAGCATGCATCAACCCATGGGGAGTCCCGTGTGGCCTTTTCCCTGCACACCCTGCACATCCACAAGAGAAGAGCAGACCAGATGCGAGCGATGTGGATTAGAGAGAGACGGGGAGTAGAATATGGACCTTTGTAGAGCTCACTGATAACCCACAAGTGTAGGGAATCGTAACAGCTTTCGAAGGTAAAGTATTCAACCAAAATTTATTGATTTGACACAAGGGGAGCCAAAGAATATTCTTGAGTATTAGCAGTTGAGTTGTCAATTCAACCACACCTGGATAACTTAGTATTTGCAGCGAAGTATTTAGTACCAAAGTGGTATGATAATAAAGGTAATAGTAGCAAAAGTAAAGATGAATGTTTTTGGGTTTTTGTAGTAGTTGTAACAGTAGCAACGGAAAAGTAAATAAGCGAAGAGCAATATGTGAAAAGCTCGTAGGCAATGGATCAGTGATGGATAATTATGTCGGATGCGATTCCTCATGTAATAGCTATAACATAGGGTGACACAGAACTAGCTTCAATTCATCAATGTAATGTAGGCATGTATTCCGTAAATAGTCATACGTGCTTATGGAAAAGAACTTGCATGACATCTTTTGTCCTACCCTCCCATGGCAGCGGGGTCCTAGCAGAAACTAAGTGATATTAAGGCCTCCTTTAATAGAGAACCGGAACAAAGCATTAGCACATAGTGAATACATGAACTCCTCAAACTACGTTCATCACCGAGAAGTATCCCGATTATTGTCACTTCGGGGTTGTCGGATCATAACACATAATAGGTGACTATAGACTTGCAAGATAGGATCAAGAACACACATATATTCATGAAAACATAATAGGTTCAGATCTGAAATCATGGCACTCGGGCCCTAGTGACAAGCATTAAGCATAGCAAAGCCATAGAAACATCAATCTCAGAACATAGTGGATACTAGGGACCAAACCCTAACAAAACTAACTTGATTACATGGTAAATCTCATCCAACCCATCACCGTCCAGCAAGCCTACGATGGAATTACTCATGCACGGCGGTGAGCATTATGAAATTTGTGATGGAGGATGGTTGATGATGACGACGGCAACGAATCCCCCTCTCCGGAGCCCCGAACGGACTCCAGATCAGCCCTCCCGAGAGATTAGGGCTTGGCGGTGGCTCCGTGTCGTAAAACGCGATGAAACTTTCTCTGAGTTTTTTCTCCCCGAACGTGAATATATGGAGTTGGAGTTGAGGTCGGTGGAGGTCCAGGGGGCCCACGAGATAGGAGGCCGCGCCCTAGGGGGGCGCGCCCCCTGTCTCTTGGTCAACCTGTGGGCCCCCTGGTATTGATTCTTTCGCCAAAAATTCTTATTAAATACAAAAAGTGTCTTTGTGGATTTCCAGGACATTCCGAGAACTTTTCTTTTCTACACATAAAACTGTTGGGGAACGTAGTAATTTCAAAATTTTCCTACGCACACGCAAGGATCATGGTGATGCATAGCAACGAGAGGGGAGAGTGTTGTCCACGTACCCTCGTAGACCGTAAGCGGAAGCGTTATGACAACGCGGTTGATGTACTCGTACGTCTTCACGATCCAACTGATCCAAGTACCAAACGTACGGCACCTCCGAGTTCAGCACACGTTCAGCTCGATGACGATACCCGGACTCCAATCCAGTAGGGTGTCGGGGATGAGTTCCGTCAGCACGACGGCTTGGTGACGGTGATGATGTTCTACCGACACAGGGCTTTGCCTAAGCACCGCAACGATATGACCGAGGTGGAATATGGTGGAGGGGGGCACCGCACACGGCTAAGGAACGATCACGAAGATCAACTTGTGTTGTTGTGCCTAGAGGTGCCCCCTGCCCCCGTATATAAAGGAGCAAGGGGGGAGGGGCGGCCGGCCTAGGAGGGGCGTGCCAAGGGGATTCCTACTACCACCGGGAGTAGGACTCCCTCATTCCTTGTTGTAGTAGGAGAAGGGGGAAAGAGGGGGAGAGGAGGAAGGAAAAGGGGGCTGCACCCCTTGTCCAATTCGGACCAGAGGGGGGCTGCGCGCCTCCTTCCTTTCGGCCTCTCTCCTCTATTCCCGTATGGCCCAATAAGGCCCATATACTCCCCGGCAAATTCCCATAACTCTTTGGTACTCCGAAAATACCCAAATCACTCGAAACCTTTCCTAAGTCCGAACGCCTCGTCATGTCCCCGATCTCATCCGGGACTCCGAACGCCTTTGGTACATCAAAACTCATAAACTCATAATATAACTGTCATCGAAACCTTAAGCATGCGGACCCTATGGGTTCGAGAACAATGTAGACATGACCAAGACACGTCTCCGGTCAATAACCAATAGCGGAACCTGGATCCTCATATTGGCTCCCACATATTCTACGAAGATCTTCTATCGGTCAAACCGCATAACAACATACGTTGTTCCCTTTGTCATCGGTATGTTACTTGCCCGAGATTCGATCGTCGGTATCTCAATACCTAGTTCAATCTCGTTACCGGCAAGTCTCTTTACTCGTTCCGTAATACATCATCCCGCAACTAATGCATTAGTTGCAATGCTTGCAAGGCTTAAGTGATGTGTATTACCGAGAGGGCCTAGAGATACCTCTCCGACAATCGCAGTGACAAATCCTAATGTCGAAATAAGCCAACCCAACATGTATCTTCGGAGACACCTGTAGAGCACCTTTATAATCACCCAGTTACGTTGTGACGTTTGGTAGTACACAAAGTGTTCCTCCGGTAAACGGGAGTTGCATAATCTCATAGTCATAGGAACATGTATAAGTCATGAAGAAAGCAATAGCAACATACTAAACGATCGAGTGCTAAGCTAATGGAATGGGTCAAGTCAATCACATCATTCTCCTAATGATGTGATCCCGTTAATCAAATGACAACTCTTTGTCCATGGCTAGGAAACATAACCATCTTTGATTAACGAGCTAGTCATGTAGAGGCATACTAGTGACACTTAGTTTGTCTATGTATTCACACATGTATCATGTTTCCAGTTAATACAATTCTAGCATGAATAATAAACATTTATCATGATATAAGGAAATAAATAATAACTTTATTATTGCCTCTAGGGCATATTTCCTTCAGTCTCCCACTTGCACTAAAGTCAATAATCTAGTTCACATCACCATGTGATTTAACACCAATATTCACATCTGTATGTGATTAATACCCATAGTTCACATCGTCATGTGACCAACACCCAAAGGGTTTACTAGAGTCAATAATCTAGTTCACATCGCTATGTGATTAACACCCAAAGAGTACTAAGGTATGATCATGTTTTGCTCATGAGAGAAGTTTAGTCAATGGGTCTGTCACATTCAGAGCCGTATGTATTTTGCAAATATTCTATGTCTACAATGCTCTGCATGGAGCTACTCTAGCTAATTGCCCCCACTTTCAATATGTATCCAGATTGATACTTAGATTCATCTGGATCGGTGTAAAAGCTTGCATCGATGTAACTCTTTACGACGAACTCTTTTATCACCTCCATAATCGAGAAACATCTCCTTAGTCCTCACTAAGGATATTCTTGACCGCTGTCCAGTGATCTACTCTTAGATCAAAATTGTATCCCTTTGCCAAAATCAAAGCAAGGTATACAATAGGTCTGGTACACAACATAACATACTTTATAGAACCTATGACTGATGCATATGGAATGACTTTCATTCTCTTTCTATTTTCTGCCGTGGTCGGGATTTGAGTCTTACTCAATTTCATACCTTTGCAACACAGGCAAGAACTCTTTCTTTGACTGTTCCATTTTGAACTACTTCAAAATCTTGTCAAGGTATGTACTCATTGAAAAATCTTATCAAACGTCTTGATCTATCTCTATAGATCTTGATGCTCAATTTGTAAGTAGCTTTACTGAGGTCTTTCTTTTAAAGAAATCCTTTCAAATACTCCTTTATGCTTTCCAGAAAAATTCTACATCATTTCTGATCAACAATATGTTACTCACATATATTTATCAGAAAGGCGATAGTGCTCCCACTCACTTTATTGTAAATACAGGCTTCACCGCAAGTCTGTATAAAACTATATGCTTTGATCAACTTATCAAAGCATATATTCCTAACTCTGAGATGCTTGCACCAGTCCATAGATGGATCGCTGGAGCTTGCACATTTTGTTAGCACCTTTAGGATTGACAAAACCTTCTGGTTGCATCATATACAACTCTTCTTTAAGAAAACCATTAAGGAATGCAGTTTTGACATCCATTGGCCAGATTTCATAAAATGTGGCAATTGCTAACATGATTCAGACAGACTTAAGCATCGCTACAGTTGAGAAAATCTCATTGTAGTCAACACCTTGAACTTGTCAAAAACCTTTTTGCCACAAGTCGAGCTTTGTAGATAGTAACACTACTATCAATGTCCGTCTTCCTCTTGAAGATCCATTTATTTTATATGGTTTGCCGGTCATCGGGCAAGTTCACCAAAGTCCACACTTTGTTCTCATACATGGATCCTATCTCAGATTTCATGGCCTCCAGCCATTTTGCGGAATCTGGGCTCATCATCGCTTCCTCATAGTTCGTAGGTTTATCATGGTCTAGTAACATGACTTTTAGAACAGGATTACTGTACCACTCTGGTGCGGACCGTACTCTGGAAGACCTACGAGGTTCTGTAGTAACTTGATCTGAAGTTTCATGATCATCATCATTAGCTTCCTCACTAATTGGTGTAGGAATCACTGGAACTGATTTCAGTGATGAACTATTTTCCAATTCGGGAGAAGGTACAGTTACCTCATCAAGTTCTACTTTCCTCCCACTCACTTCTTTCGAGAGAAACTCCTTCTCTAGAAAGGATCCATTTTTAGCAACGAATATCTTGCCTTCGGATCTGTGATAGAAGGTGTACCCAACAATTTCATTTGGGTATTCTATGAAGACGCACTTCTCCAATTTGGGTTTGAGCTTATCAGGATGAAACTTTTTCACATAAGCATCGCAGCCCCAAACTTTAAGAAACGACAACTTGGGTTTCTTGCTAAACCACAGTTCATATGGTGTCGTTTCAACGGATTTAGATGGTGCCCTTTTAACGTGAATGCAGCTGTCTCTAATGCATAACCCCAAAACAATAGTGGTAAATCAGTAAGAGACATCATAGATCGCACCATATCCAATAAAGTGTGGTTATGATGTTCGGCCATACCATAACGTTGTGGTGTTCCAGGTGGCGTGAGCTGTGAAACTATTCCACATTGTTTTAATTGAAGACCAAACTCATAACTCAAATATTCGTCTCCGCGATCAGATCGCGGAAATTTTATTTTCTTGTTACAATGATTTTTTCACTTCACTCTGAAATTCTTTGAACCTTTCAACTATTTCAGACTTATGTTTCATCAAGTAGATATACCCATATCTGCTCAAATCATCTTGTGAAGGTCAGAAAATAACGATACTTGCCACGAGCATCAACACTCATTGGATCGCATACATCGGTATGTATTATTTCCAATAAGTCAGTAGCTTGTTCCATTGTTCCGGAGAACAGAGTTTTAGTCATCTTGCCCAAAAGGCATGATTCGCAAGCATCAAATGATTCATAACCAAGTGATTCCGAAAATCCATCTTTCTGGAGTTTCTTCATGCGCTTTACACCGATATGACCCAAACGGCAGTGCCACAAATAAGTTGCACTATCATTATTAACTTTGCATCTTTTGGCATCAATATTATGAATATGTGTATCACTATGATCGAGATCCAACAAACTATTTTCATAGGGTGTATAACCATCGAAGGTCTTATTCATGTAAACAGAATAACAATTATTCTTTAACTTCAAATGAATAATCGTATCGCAATAAACATGATCTTATCATATTTATGCTCAACGCAAACACCAAATAACATTTATTTAGGTTTAACACTAATCTCGAAAATATAGGGAGTGTGTGATGATGATCATATCAATCTTGGAACTACTTCCAACACTCATCGTCACTTCCCCTTCAACTAGTCTCTGTTTATTCTGTAACTCCTGTTTCGAGTTACTAATTACAGCAACCGAACATGTATCAAATACTTAGGGGCTACTATAAACACTAGTAAGGCACATATCAATAACCTGTATATCAAATATACCCTTGTTCAATTTACCATCCTTCTTATCCACCAAATATTCAGGGCATTTCCGCTTCCAGTGACCATTTCCTTTGCAGTGTAAGCACTCAGTTTCAGGCTATGGTCCAGCTTTGGGCTTCTTCGCAGGAGTGACAACTTACTTGTCTTTCCACTTGAAGTTCTCTTTCTTTCCCTTTGCCCTTCTCTTGAAACTAGCGGTCTTGTTAATCAACACTTGATGCTCTTTCTTGATTTCTACCTTCGTCGATTTCAACATCACGAAGAGCTCGGGAATCGTTTTTTGCATCCCTTGCATACTATAGTTCATCACGAAGTTCTAGTAACTTAGTGATGGTGACTAGAGAATTCTGTCAATCACGATCTTATCTGGAAGATTAACTCCCACTTGATTCAAGCGATTGAATTACCCAGACAATCTGAGCACATGCTCACTAGTTGAGCGATTCTCCACCATCTTTTAGCTATAGAACTTGTTGGAGACTTCATATCTCTCAACTCGTGTATTTGCTTGAAATATTAACTTCAATTCCTGGAACATCTCATATGGTCCATGACATTCAAAACGTCTTTGAAGTCCCGATTCTATGCCGTTAAGCATGGTGCACTAAACTATCAAGTAGTCATCATATTGAGCTAGCCAAACGTTCATAACGTCTGCATCTGCTCTTGCAATAGGTCTGTCACCTAGCGGTGCATTAAGGACATAATTCTTCTGTGCAGCAATGAGGATAAACCTCTGATCACGGATCCAATCCGCATCATTGCTACTAACATTTTTCAACACAATTTTCTCTAGGAACATATCAAAATAAACATATGAAAGCAACAACACGAGCTATTGATCTACAACATAATTTGCAAAATACTATCAGGACTAAGTTCATGATAAATTTAAGTTCAATTAATCATATTACTTAAGAGCTCCCACTTAGACAGACATCTCTCTAGTCATCTAAGTGATCACATGATCCAAATCAACTAAACCATGTCCGATCATCATGTGAGATGGAGTAGTTTTCAATGGTGAACATCACTATGTTGATCATATCTACTATATGGTTCACGCTCAACCTTTCGGTCTCAGTGTTCCGAGGCCATATCTGTATATGCTAGGCTCGTTAAGTTTAACCTGATTATTCCGCTTGTGCAACTGTTTTGCACCCGTTGTGTTTGAACGTAGAGCCTATCACACCCGATCATCACGTGGTGTCTCAGCACGAAGAACTTTCGCAACGGTGCATACTCAGGGAGAACACTTCTTGATAATTAGTGAGAGATCATCTTATAATACTACCGTCAATCAAAGTAAAATAAGATGCATAAAGGATAAACATCACATGCAATCAATATAAGTGATATGACATGGCCATCATCATCTTGTGCTTGTGATCTCCATCTCCGAAGCACCGTCGTGATCACCATCGTCACCGGTGCGACACCTTGATCTCCATCATAGCATCGTTGTCGTTTCGCCACCTATTGCTTCTACGACTATCGCTACCGCTTAGTGATAAAGTAAAGCAATTACAGGGCGCTTGCATTTCATACAATAATACAACAACCATATGGCTCCTGCCAGTTGCCGATAACTCGGTTACAAAACATGATCATCTCATACAATAAAATATAGCATCACGTCTTGACCATATCACATCACAACATGCCCTGCAAAAACAAGTTAGACATCCTCTACTTTGTTGTTGCAAATTTTACGTGGCTGCTACGGGCTGAGCAAGAACCGTTCTTACCTATGCATCAAAAGCACAACGATACTTCCTCCAGTTAGCGTTGTTTTAACCTTCGCAAGGACCAGGCGTAGCCACACTCGGTTCAACTAAAGTGAGAGAGACAGACACCCGCCAGTCACCTTTAAGAACGAGTGCTCGTAACGGTGAAACCAGTCTCACGTAAGCGTACGCGTAATGTCGGTCCGGGCCGCTTCATCTCACAATACCGCTGAACCAAAGTATGACATGCTGGTAAGCAGTATGACTTGTATCGCCCACAACTCACTTGTGTTCTACTCGTGCATATGACATCTACGCATAAAACCTGGCTCGGATGCCATTGTTGGGGAACATAGTAATTTCAAAATTTTCTTACGCACACGCAAGGATCATGGTGATGCATAGCAACGTGAGGGGAGAGTGTTGTCCATGTACCCTCATAGACCGTAAGCAGAAGCGTTATGACAACGTGGTTGATGTACTCGTACGTCTTCACGATCCGACCGATCCAAGTACCGAACGTACGGCACCTCCAAGTTCAGCACACGTTCAGCTCGATGACGATCCCCGGACTCCGATCCAGCAGGGTGTCGGGGATGAGTTCCGTCAGCACGACAGCGTGGTGACGGTGATGATGTTCTACCGACACAGGGCTTCGCCTAGGCACCGCAACGATATGACCGAGGTGGAATATGGTCGAGGGGGTACCGCACACGGCTAAGGAATGATCACGAAGATCAACTTGTGTTGTTGTGCCTAGAGGTGCCCCCCTGCCCCCGTATATAAAGGAGCAAGGGGGAAGGGCGGCCGGCCTAGGAGGGGTGCGCCAATGGGAGTCCTACTCCCACCGGGAGTAGGACTCCCTCCTTCCTTGTTGGAGTAGGAGAAGGGGGGAAAGAGGGGGAGAGGAGGAAGGAAAAGGGGGCTGCACCCCTTGTCCAATTCGGACCAGAGGGGGGCTGCGCAACTCCTTCCTTTCGGCCTCTCTCCTCTATTCCCGTATGGCCCAATAAGGCCCATATACTCCCCGGCGAATTCCCGTAACTCTCGGGTACACCGAAAATACCCGAATCACTCGAAACCTTTCCGAAGTCCGAATATAGTCGTCCAATATATCGATCTTTATGTCTCGACCATTTTGAGACTCCTCGTCATGTCCTCGATCTCATCCGGGACTCCGAACTCCTTCGGTACATCAAAACTCATAAACTCATAATATAACTGTCATCGAAACCTTAAGCGTGCGGACCCTATGGGTTCGAGAACAATGTACACATGACCAAGACACGTCTCCGGTCAATAACCAATAGCGGAACCTGGATGCTCATATTGGCTCCCACATATTCTACGAAGATCTTTTATCGGTCAAACCGCATAACAACATATGTTCTTCCCTTTGTCATCGGTATGTTACTTGCCCAAGATTCGATTGTCGGTATCTCAATACCTAGTTCAATCTCGTTACTGGAAAGTCTCTTTACTCGTTCCGTAATACATCATCCCGCAACTAACTCATTAGTTGCAATGCTTGCAAGGCTTAAGTGATGTGTGTTACCGAGAGGGCCTAGAGATACCTCTCCGACAATCGGAGTGACAAATCCTAATCTCGAAATAAGCCAACCCAACATGTACCTTCGGAGACACCTGTAGAGCACCTTTATAATCACCCAGTTACGTTGTGACGTTTGGTAGCACACAAAGTGTTCCTACAGTAAACGGGAGTTGCATAATCTCATAGTCATAGGAACATGTATAAGTCATGAAGAAAGCAATAGCAACATACTAAATGATCGAGTGCTAAGCTAACGGAATGGGTCAAGTCAATCACATCATTCTCCTAATGATGTGATCCCGTTAATCAAATGACAATTCTTTGTCCATGGCTAGAAAACATAACCATCTTTGATTAACGAGCTAGTCAAGTAGAGGCATACTAGTGACACTTAGTTTGTCTATGTATTCACACATGTATCATGTTTCCGGTTAATACAATTCTAGCATGAATAATAAACATTTATCATGATATAAGGAAATAAATAATAACTTTATTATTGCCTCTAGGGCATATTTCCTTCAAAAACAACATCATAGCAGTTCTGCTGAAAACAGCGTCAGTCCGGGTTAGTTTCATTCAAATCATGCAAGTTAGAGTCCAAAACAAGGTCAAAAGTGTTTGGAAAAGTAGATACATTGGAGACGTATCACTCACTGAAGGAGTTCCCGAGCGAGCAGAGGTACTGGGAGGAGAGGATGCATGGAGTAGGCATCATACAAAAGAAGCGTCCCTCTATCGAGGGAGCTAGCCAACGAGCGGCGGTGCGAGGGGAGTGTAGGAGGAGGCATCGGTCCCGCATCCATTGCTCCTTCGGTGAAGAGAGAGGCCCAGCCGCCGGCCTCGAGCTTATCCATGGCCGCAGCCCGACCAACTTGTTGCCGCGCCTAGATCCTACGCACCCCTTGGCCCCAACACTGGATCCGGCACCGCCATGAGCCGCTCATCTCCGAGGAAGAGACGGATGAGTAGTTGCGGGAGTAGCAACCTCCGCTCCATGTGCGACCACCCCCGATCGAGGTCTCCTCCTGAGCACGTCGATCTCGGATTGAGGAGGACCATCGTGCATGGCGACCTCTCTCTTTCTCCCTCGCCCCCTTCCTCTTCTCTCTTCCTCTCATCTTCTCTCTCACCTAGCCGTCGTCACCCTTTGGCTGCAGGTCGGCGGCCCCGCTGGGAGGACACAGGAGAGGACTCCGGTCGACCACGAGCTTCGCCGTGCCGCCATCAACATCGAGGAAAGGAGAGGAGGAGGCTGCGGCGGTAGGAGAGAAGGCGGGGTCGCGGGGGAGGAGGAGGCGGCGGCATGGAGAAGAGGAGGAGGCAGCGGCGGCATGAAGAAGGGAGAGAGAGAGAGGACATATTTCTCTTGTAAGCTGCCTGCTTTCTCTCGCAGCAGACCTGGACTCCTTTCCTCTAGCGGACTGAGATCTGGTGCCTCTAGCTGCCCGCTTTCTGCCTACGTGGACGCTGTGGTTGTGACTACCACCCCACTCATCCTTTATATGTTCAATGCATGGAAAAAGGAACATGATGTTAACAGGTTGGCAGATTTAGCATGATGACAACTTGAGAACAAGAAAGAGGCAAGCTACAACAAGTTATAAAGACAACCAAGGGCATGGCATCAATGTACACATAACAAGGAGCAAATAACACCAAGGCGTCATATACATAGGGCTCATAGACTAGTGGGAACCAACAAGACAAGTTTGAATGTTGTAAGAGTTTCAGCAAGTGTAAAACAGCAATAGAAGTATAGCAACTTTGCAAGCCTGGAACAGAGTCATATGAAGTACAAAATTAGCAAACTTGGCGTGTGGACAAAGTACTCATAGCATAATTCAATTAATGTAATTGGATAAACTCTAAAAGAGGCATAGACACTACTAGGGAAAACCCTAGCAGTAGCGCGTGTTTTGTGCCCACTAGTAGCGCGGGTGGCCGCGCTACTAATAAGGCGCTACAGCTATTGCTTAGCAGTAACGCGTGCCATCACGCGCTACTGCTAGGACAAATAGCTGCAGCGCTTGTTCACTACCGCGCTACTGCTAAGGTATCTACTTGCAGCGTGTTTTCTTTCCATCGCTACTAGTATTTTTTTTATTTTTTTTATTTTTAGTGTATTTATGCGCCATCATACAAATATTGGTACAATACCAGCTGTTATGAGGTTTACATCATTATGCCCATAACAGTGTATTAAATGAAGGTGGATTAGGTTCAAGTGGAGGCAATATGTGGTGCATGTCAAAAGTATACTACTAATCCAAACTTGATATAGTTTGGACTAGTAGTACTTTCGATGTGCGCCACATGCTGCCTCCACTTGAATCTAATCCGCCAGCACAAGATATTTAATCATCATCATGGTCATTACCACCAACAGTATTTATTTAATCACCACTAACACTAGCTATAATAATAATCATCATAGTCATTACCACCAACACTAGCTATTTTATCATCATAGTAATAGTGTAGCACATCATCATCCTGAAACTCATTTCTAGCCAGCTACTCACTCCTGCTCCTCTCTCTTAGGTAAAAGAACATAAAACATGTGTAGCTCTCCTCCTTGATCAAGTTGGAGCATGCAGACGAACCTGTCTCCTAATCATGGAAGGCGCCTCTGTTTGCTGCTCCCTAGTACTTCTCTGCGCTCCCCCAACACATATTTGGTCCAGTCTTGCACTATTAAGCATCCGTCGCTAATCTTGAATGCACTAAAGTAAGCTGTAGGATATCTTGGCCGTAAGTTGATAATACTCATGATACCTTTAGTCTCGATCCCATAAGGCACAACATTCATCGGGAGTCCCTGTTGAAGAACATCGTATGGTAACATACTTAGCAATGAAGTTTAGCTTCAAAAATAATGTATGGAAAAGATGCAATGAGGACAAAAAGTAAAAATCTTACCATCCTTCCTAAATGGATGTGACCGTAGTTCATTACGAACACTATTGGTCGCACATTTTCAGTACTAACATTTCTAAATGCAGGAAGAAAATTTTTCTTGACAGTATCAAGATCCTCAAGCCATGAAACATAATGACTGAGCTCCTCGCAGTTGAGTTCAGCCCCAGGACAGTATACGGTCATGTCTGCCAAGCGCTGGACATGTTTGCTTGCACGGAAATAAGCTGACAATACAAATTAGTTGTCAACTATTTTTGAATAAACAATATCAAAGACATAAATATGGTTGAGAAACTTACATAATGGTATAACTGGAGGCATTTGCACATTGACCCAGATGTCGGTATTACCTTCAATATCATCTTCCGGACGAATATCAAAGGTGATAACCATATCAGGCTCAAATGCATAAGTCTTGCATAGTGCTCGCCATGTTTTGCATCCAAAATAGGTGTAGCCGTCTGAATTGTATAACTTCGCATGGAAAATATAACCATGCTCGGTCTTCAAGTAAACTTTCTTTTCCTCCATACTATGACTGAAACCTATCTTATCCAATACAAAAACTCTTGCATGGCAGGGGATATGCTAGTAGAATAGTAAAAAAATATAAGTTGAAGCAAATGAAGCAGATGTCATGCTTAATTACGAAAAAAGACTTGTCGTTGTGACTTACTGTATCCACTTCGAAGTTCTCGTCCAGCTTGATGCTGAAGCGCCTATCATCATCTAGGAAGATTCCGTCGCACAGGCCGCGCTCGTCTTCGCAGTATTTGCAAATACTGAAATCCTTCTCGTCGTCAGACATTTCCTATGTTCATAGTTAAAACATTAATTGAAAATCGATCGAAGACAACTACCAAGATACTCAACACACAAATCCGGGGCACTCGATATTTCCTACATATTCTAGCACAAGTCATGCCAAAATTCAGGGAAAAATCCGGCATGACCTTTGCTAAAATAGGACATATCGAGCGCCTGAAATTTGCCGGAACAGAAATGAATCAACACTCCGGCAAAACATAGGCCACTTGAAGGTGTAACCTGCAAACATGACCGGCCACTTGGATATTGAGCAACACAAGATATACATTTCAAAATATCTTATAGGACTCAAATTAGCATGCATTCAATAAGCAAAAGTAGATCATCTCATGCGTCAGTACATCGTCGAATATTATCACTAATACATCACGAATAGTGTCATACATATAACATCACTAATACAACTAAAACTCTAGCACACGACGGGTATCGGCGCGGGCGGTGGACACCCACAGAGAAGGCACCATCACGGGATCATAGCTCCAGTGAGATCCTCGGAGAACCTGCCAGGTATTGGAGAACGGCCTGTGCTCGAACGCAAACAAGTAGCAACGGACGTGCGCATCCGCCTCACTGACACGGTGACGCACCACCTCTGCGGAGTCCTCGAGCCTCTAGATCGTCACTGGCCTACGCGACCGCGACCAAAGAAGGTTCGGGTCAATGACAGGCTGGCTCCTCACCAACCTGCGCCCCCCGGTAGGTAGCGCCTCCTAGTACCACCGCGGCGGAGCCGGACATGGCCGATCTGGTCAAGCAGGTGTCGTCCTCCGCCGACTCGACGACGAGGATGCGGGATAGGCATCATCCACGTCGAGGCGGGAAAAATTGCTTTAACTAAAAAATCACCTAATTAGTACCTAGTTCTTACTAACTAGTTCTTACTAACTAAATAGAAGAAGGTCAAATTTTACTCGTTTTATTATGCATTACACTAGTGTTTATTCATCATCTAAGAAAACGCCACCTAAGAAAAAATCCCAGCCGCATCTGTATCCAATTCATTTCCACCCATAGATGAACCCTAACTATTTGATGCAACTAAAATTTGAAGAACTCTATCTAGGAAGAGGTAGGGGAGGGGGAGGACAGGCGTGCTCACCTCGATCGGGTGCCTGCGGCGAGAGAGGGGCAGGCGGCGTCGAGGTCGGGCTTGGGGCGGCGTCCGGGGTGGCGTTGAGGTCGGGGGCGGCGTCCGGGGCGACGTTGAGGTCGGGGGCGGGGGCGGCGTTGAATCCGGGGGCGGGGGCGGCGTAGAGGGTGTGCGGAGAGCGCGCGGCGACCGACGGGCGACGGCGGCAGCGAGAGCAGAGTAGTGAGATTTGGGGGAAGTGGCCGTGGGGAAGGACGAACGCGGTGGTTAAGTCAGAAGTAGTAGTAGCGCGTTCCCAGAAACACGCTGCTGCTACATTAGCTACAGCGCGTTCTGCGATACGTGCTACTGCTACAACTTTCTCCTTTTCCCTCTTCCACTTATTTTTCTTCACATTTTATTTTTTTTCCTTTCACCTTCTTCGATTTCTTTCATTCTCAATTACCTTTCTATTTGCTTTTCATTTAATTTTATATCATTTAGTAGTAGCGAGTTTAGAGCAAAATGCGCTGCTACAAAGAAAGTAGCAGTAGCGCGGTTCCATGTAGATCGCTAGTACTATGTGTACCATATCGGCTAAGCCGTGAGAATTTTAGTAGTAACATGTTTTCTGCGAGACGCGCTACTGCTACGAAACTATCTATAGCGCGGTTTCGGCAGGCTCGCTGCTGCTATTTAGCACCAGCGTGCTTCTTTGACACACGCTACTGCTAAAATTCTGTGTATAAGGTTTTCCCTAGTAGTGAGATTAACCAATAACAAGCTCACAACATGGCATCATGAAGTTAACAGAAAATTGGAACATCATATAGTCATGTTCATGGCGATGAAAGCATATTCTACATGACATATATTAGGCATCACAAGGCATAGCATGATAGAGCACAACATGGACATCAAAACATGTCAACTAAACATCTCCAAATTATGCATGGAATAGATGGTAGCTTCATGTGAACAAGGCAACATATTGTAACAGTTACAGGCTTGGCAAAATCAGCAACATCAAGTAGCACACTTCACAAACTTGTGCTAGTCACCACAAGGCACATGAAAATACATGGATTTCACCACTGTAAAGATGGCATGAAGATGCTCCTAAAACATGTAGACATGATGCACAAAATATGCACACACGAAATGCAATGAAAAAGACAAAACTGCAAGTTATAACAATCTCAGCAGGTTATATCATGTAGCACTCTCGCAACAATGATTAAGGCATCAATATTAATAGTAACATGAATGCAAATGGCACTAGCATGAAGAGCACTCAGAGATTAACTTTCTAATATATCATACATGCAAATCGGAGCACCATGCACAAACTTAGGGTCCATACAAGATGCATGCATGATGTAACTTATCAGGGACTTGGCCATTTTCGGGGAAGAAAACAGATGAGCGCGGTTCAGTTAAACAACGCTCAGGGAGGGGAATAGCAGGGTCGCTCACTTAGTGGACCGAGGCCCAGGGTGGAAGGAGGAGGTCGGGCAGGCCTCAGAGGCACGTTGGGCCGGAGTGGGCCATGGCGAGGCCGACTGGGCCGAAGCGGGGCCCATGCGGCGGCGGTCGTCCCTCTCCTCGATCCCGACTGGATCCAGGGAGGCAAGAGCAGGGGCGGCAGCATGGATCCCGGCGTGGGGCGGAGCCTAGGCGAGGCAGGGACCGGCCGGATCCGGGCGTGTGGGTGTTTTGGGAACGTGGGTCCCCAGACTTGCCTGCCTGCGGCCCACGGCGTGGCTCCACCAGTGGCCTAGTATGGCCTTCATCAACCAACACTTAAGACCCTCGCTAGGGGCCAAGCCTCGTGAGGCGAATGACACAAGGCCTCCTCAGGAGCATCCTCACCAGGCAGGCTCACGAGGGAGGCGGAGAGATCAAGCAAGGGGTACCTCGCAAGGTTCCCGTGACACAAGCCATGACAACCAAGGCCAGGCGGGCGCCAGCGCGTGCAGTGTCCTCGTTTCCACTTTGGTTCGAAGGGGGAAAGCGTAGGCGCGGAGTACCGAGGCATCAGGCAAAGATTTCCGTATCGGTGCAACAAGACCAAGACTAGAAGGACGGCAGGACGGAGGTCATCTTGGAGCCCAAGACGGCGTCACCACCAGCGCCTTTGACAGGCGAAGACCACCTTTAGTGAGGATAGCTTGTACTAGTTGTCCCCCTTCAAATTGGCCATTGTTGGATCCCTTCCCGCTCAATATTTGGGAAAAGGACCAGGGCCTATATAAATAGGACTAGCCACCACAGTAGGAGGGGATCGATTCATCTCATCTCGACCGAAACCAGAACAAGTAGAACACCACACCAGCTCAAGAACACCTCCTCAGGAGGCTGTTCTTCCCTTGTATTGTTCATCATCAGCCCAAGAGGCAATCCACCACCACCACATAGGAGTAGGGTATTACACCACAACGGTGGCCCGAACTTGTATAAACCTTGTGTCTCTTGTGTTGTGAGTTAATCGAGGTAAGCTTAGGGATCGCGGCGAGGCTGAGAGCGAGATTCGGTAGGGGGAAATCTTCATGCGCACCCCAGTGTTCGAACCTCAAGGGTTTTGCCGGAACCCTAAATCCGACAATTGGCGCGCCAGGTAGGGGTGCGCCGAAGTCTTCCTTCCACTGATCCACGTCCCATCGCTTCGTCGCATCCATGTCTGACACCCGCCGATCCCGCGCTGAGCACCGGGCCGTCACCCAGACAGCCCCTGTCGGCGCACCTCCCTCGCTGCACCCCTCAGTGCGGCAGGACAGCTGCACTGCCACTCCGTCGCTGACACCAGCCGGCTCATCATCCCACGCTCGTCGCGCCCCCACGGACACGCAGGCCACGCGAGCTCCTACGTTACCGCCCCGTCGACAACCTCTATGAGGAATGGCTCGCTCGCATCACCAAGCTTGTCAGCGTCGCAGGGGGCTCTCCCACGCCGTCCCTCTCGTTGCCTCGCCTTCCGCCAGGTACGGGCGACGTGGCTCATGGAGCGCCTCCACCACCTCTGCCCCAAGAAGGTGCCCTGGTGCCAAGGCGCGCGGCCCCTGGGCGTCAAGCGCTGCGTCCAGCGCCTGCGCAACAAGAAGGTGGTAACTGTCAAGAGATCCCTCGGCCTCAAGAAGGCGCCCCCGTGCTCCCTGCATCAGCGCGACAAGACCGCGTGCTGCCTATGGTGGCAGTGCGCGGGTACCGTCAAGAGAAACTCCGCGTCAGCAAAGGGCCCCGGTGACAACAGCAGGCTATCGCGCCTTCACCCCCGAGCTGCGTAGCGTTGCCTGGCCCGGCAAGTTCAAGCTCGACCTGCCTCCTCACTATGACGGCACCCCCGACCACGCAGAGTTCTTGCAGCTCTATGAGCTGAGCATCGAGGCGGCCAACGGCGACGAGAAAGTCATGGCGAATTGGCTTCCCATGGCACTCAAGGACGTTGCCTGCTCGTGGCTCCTGAACCTGCCTCCTAGCTCGATCTCCTCCTGGGATGAGATGCGCAGCTGCTTCATTGCTAACTTTCAGGGCACTCGCGACCGCCCCCGGCCGCGGGTGACCTGCGCCGCATCAAACAACAGCCTAGGGAGACCATGCAGAAATACATCCAGCGCTTCAACAGTGTCTGCCTCATGATCCCCAAGGTGACGGACGAGGCCATCATCCCAGCGTTCTCTGATGGCGTAAGTGACGTCAAGATGAAGGAGGAGCTCGCCATACATGAGGAGTTGTGCGCATCCCTGAAGCTGTTCAACCTGGCGACCAAGTGCGCAAGAGCTGAAGAAGGACGCCTCTCCCTCCTCGAGCTCACAGCTGCCGACCCGGCAGAAAAGAAGACCAAGGCCAAGGACGTGAAGCGCAAGGGAGCGGCCATGCTTGCGGCAGAACCAGACACGAAGGGCAGAAGGGACCAGCCGGAGTCGTCCAAGGGCAGCCGACCGTTCTGCGCCTACCACAACCTCCACACCCACAACACCAATGATTGCCAGGAGCTCAGGGCCGTTCGAGAAGGACGCTTTGGCCGATGCCCCGAGCACAACGACCGGGGCTACGGCCAAGGAGGAGGATGTGGCGGAGGATGATGGGACGACGGCGGCCCTCGTCAAGAGTGGCGTGACCAACTTCGTGAGGATCACTGGCAGGACCAGCCTCGCGAGGGCGCCTGGAGGGACCAGCCTCGCGAGGGCGCCTGGAGGGATCAGCCTCGCGAGGACCGCCCCCAGGGTAACGCAGGCCTACCTCCACTGCCGCCGCTGCCAAGAAGGAATGACGGCCATCATCGGGATGAGGGGGCTGGGGGCTTCCAGGAGCCACGTGCTATCGCTTGCATCTTGGGCGGAGCTCAGGCCCCAGCCTCTCAGCGCATCTTCAAGCAGTTTGCTCGTGAGGTGAATGCAGCCCTCCCAAGGCTCGAGGCCACGCGCCCGCTCTGGTGGCCCAAGTGCGCCATCACCTTTAGCTCGGCAGATCAACTCAAGTGCGTGGCTACTACTGGCGTTCTCCCAATGCTCTGCTCACCAGTCATCAGCTACATGCAAGTCACCAGGACCCTCATCGACGGTGGCGTAGGGCTTAACGTCCTATCCGTTGAGATGTTTGACAACCTTCAAGTGCCATATGATCAAGTTCAGCCTACCAAGCCCTTCTCAGGAGTTACCGATAGTTCCACCACCCCGATAGGGCAGGTCTGCTTCCTTGTCACCTTCAGACAGCACGACAACTACCGCACCAAGCTCATCGACTTCGATGTCGCCCACATCCACCTGCCGTACAATGCCATCCTCGGGAATCCAGCCCTGGCCAAGTTCATGGCAATTACCCACCACGGCTACAACATCCTCAAGATGCCAGGAAGCGGCAGAATCATCACGGTCCTCTGCAAAGAGAGAGATGAGGTGTGCTCCCTTGAGCGCGCCTTCCAAGCCGCAGCAATCGAGGTCCCGGACAGCAGGGAGAAAACCCTCCTGAGGCCATCCCCAAGAAGAAGAAGCAACCGCTCCACACAGGGCCTCGGGAGGTCGGCACCTCAGGTGGTGTCGCGTCAGGATCAGCGCTCGTGCTTGGGGCGCCTCCTTCCATTGCATAGGAAGGCACGCCCGATGCCCTCCTCGGGCAGGGCTCGGGGGCTCTCTTCTGGAGGGACTCAGACCTCTCCAACATCATGAGGGAGGCGCTCGGGAACCACTTGGAGGCGTGCTTCGCGACACGTTTCCCTCAGGAAGGCACAGGGCATGGAAAGCCCAACGCTCAAGAGCTCATTGCCAAGACCACTCAGGAGGTTCAGGAAGCAAGAGCCATGTGCGGCAGCCGCCGCTTGCCCGGCATGACTCCCCATCCAGGCGAGGATGGTGGGTTGTGTGTCTACATCGACGTCCCAGGGCTCGACCGAGCCGCATCTCAGGAGAGCTTCTGGCCTTCGTGCAAGGGACGCTGCGAGAGTCTGTCGCATAGCTACATTCGCATGCCTGTCGGCCTGCCGAATCCAGCTGCCACGTACCAACGTCACCTGCAGAGCATTCTGGCGGCTCAGGAGACCAGGCACCACGCGGTTCTAGTGGAGGTGGAGACGGTCCTCAAGGAACCACCTGGATCCCCAGAGCCTCCTAAGGGTCAGGGCCCAGGTGGCTCGTGAGGATCGGCCCCATCACCGCGCATCTTCAGCTGCCCCAACACCCCCTCTACTACGGAACCAGGTGACAACTCCCAAGTTCATTTCAGCTGGGAGTGCCCTCAGGGCTGCATCATTCCCAGGCCGCATGGGTCCATCTCCGCGGCATGTATCTCTTTTTATGTCTTTAGCTTACCTTGCTGGGGGCACCCCTCGGGCTGCATCATCCCCAAGCCGCTTGGGTCTGACCCAGTGGCAAGTATCCATTATGCATTTACCTAAGCTGATTTTCCTTTCATGCCTAATCTACCTGTGATTATCATCTACTCGATTGACACCTACCACGGGTCCCTCCCTCTCTCATGCAATTCACTTGCGCGTTAAAAAGGGGGCTCCTGCGCATCACGACTCAGGAGCTCCTACTGGCTCTCCATCCCTCACCCCCTGGCCTTGACCATGGCATCATAACCTGGCATACCAGTGGCGGCTAAGCTCGCTCGAGGGCCGGGACCTGAGGACGTAGAGCATTTATACCTAACCGTCTTGCAGGAACACACAGCTGTGAAAGACCCAAGACCAGGCGCAACCCGCCTTGAGGTAGGGCCTCGTGAGTCCCGCACTGGCTCATGAGTGCCCAGATACTCCTCGTCTAGCTCTGCCGTGCAAGCCACGTGTCAGAGCGGGGTTGTACACGCCCCGGGGCCTCTCCTCAGAGGGAGCCCCCCTCCCACGCATCAGTCAAAGCACCATGATCCGCACTGGCTGACGACACTCCCGAGGAGCGGCTATGCCCGTACACATACGGAAGTGCTATGCTCCGTGCTGGTGATAAACAACTAAGGGTGGCCCCACGGCCGTATCAACCTCAGGGAGCTCCAGAGCTTAGTGTCTGACCTCATCGCAACACCTCCCCTCGGGAATGTCGCACGAGGGGGCTGGGCACGGGGGCTGTGCCCGCGTCACGCCCGAGCGTATGCCACCCAGCTAGGTCCTCCGGACCTGGTCGTCGCGCGCCCCACCCCGAGCGGGGCCAAGGTATGAAGGTCATTTGAACGTCAAGGGGGACTCCTGAGCATCGCGACTCAGGAGCCTAACTGGTCACGTAGCCCCTCACTCCTTGGTCCTGTCCTGGTGATCCAGTCGGGCTAACGGCAGTTGAGGTATGCGCGGGGCCAGGCTCTGCCGATGTAGAACGCTAGATCTACCCCTACGTTCCCTTCCTATAAGTTGTTTGCGCGTCAAGGGGGACTCCAGATCATCGCGACTCAGGAGCCTAACTGGTCACATAGCCCCTCACTCCTTGGTCCCGTCCTGGTGATCCGGTCGGGGCTAACAGCGGTTGAGGTATGCGCGGGGCCGGGCCCTGCAGACGTAGAATGTACAATAAATAGGAAGAAAACAGGAAAATCTCGAAGCAAATATTACAAACCATGATTGTCTTCACAATACCAGACGCAAGTTTAAACGCCTCCACGAGGCATGGTGCACATTACAGGAATTAAGCAGGAAAGAAGCCGCAAGTAAATCATCCTTGGACACCGTCGTGGCCCGCCAAGGACTCCACTCCCATGGTGGTATTGCCTCCACCTGTACCACCACCCGAGGCCGCAGGATCAGCAGCACTGCCTACCATGGGCGTAGGAGCGAAGGCGCGGAACTTCCCCGGCAAGGCCACCACCTACGCCCTGTCCTTGCGGAGGAACAAGGGGATAGGGGCACTCGGCAGATACTCCAGGTCATCCCCAACAAAGAGGCGGAGAGCTGCGGCAAGCTCCTCATCAGTCAAAGCCAGCAGATTCAGGCGAAGCTTGTCGTCTGCAACCCCAAGCATCCATAAGGACCACGAGCACGCCTGAAGCGGAGCCACCTGCTGCGTCAAGAACTCCCTCAGGAGCGTGGCCCCTGTCAGCTTCGCCGCCTTCACGTTGCTCGGCTTCAAGTCGGCGTTCATCCTCTCCAGCACCAACGCCACCCGATCGTCAGTGAGCTTCATGCGACACCAACCTTCATCAGACTTGGAAATCTCCATTGGCAGTGCCAACCGGGGGTGGACACACTTGGCATCCATCATGACCCACTTGCTCCGAAAGCCGTCGACCCTCTTCCCGGCCTTTGAAATCGCGTTGGCCTTGCCGTACGCGGCGAAATTGGCGCACGCCGAGGTGTGGTCGCCATTGGTTCAGAGAAGGAAGAAGTGGCACAGCAAAGCCACGGACGGCATCACGCCAACATGCGCCTCGCAGTAGTAGGCGAAAATCGACAAGAGGGGGATGGATTTGGGATGGAGATGAAGGGCCTGCAACCTGTAATGGCGGAGGACAGCGTAGAAGAAGTCGGAGAAGGGGGGAACTAGGCCAGCGACGATGGCGTTCGTAAAGAAGGGATAGAAAGTGCTCCCCTGAGCCTCCGGCACGGCAGAGCCAACCCGAAGTTTAGTCTTCCCCTTTTCATTGCTCTCCCCCACCGTCAGCAGGCGCGTGGCGGCGAGACTCTTCTCCAGCCCAGTGGGCGCGTCCAGGGCCGACTCGTACCAGGCCGGCGGCGCGTCAACCTTGGCCTTCTGGGGCGCCATTGGTTGCTCAAGGGGAAGGAGTGGAGCGGATCTGGAGATTTCAGGAGCGAGGAGCAAGGAAGGGGATCTGGAGCAAGACGGAGGAAAGCAATGAAGGCAAGCCTTGTCCGCGCCAACCTTTTGTCAAATAGGCAGTTGCCGAGGCAGCATGGGGAAGCGGAGATGTCCATGTCCAATCAGTCACCACACGTCGACCAAGGCCGCAGGCTGTTGGGGCCCACGGTGCTCCGCACTTGCCCCTTGGCTTCGCCGCTAAGCCAAGTCCGAGCGCGCCTTGGGCCCGGGGGCTACTGTCGGCGTTTTGGGAATGGGGGTACCCAGACTTGCCTGCCTGCGGCCCACGACGTGGCTCCACTAGTGGCCCAGTATGGCCCGTCTTCATCAACCAACACTCAAGACCCTCGCGAGGGGCCAAGCCTCGCGAGGCGGACGACACAAGGCCTCCTCAGGAGCAGCCTCACCAGGCAGGCTTGCGAGGGAGACAGAGAGATCAAGGCAAGGGGTACCTCGCTTGGTTCCCGTGATGCAAGTCATGACGACCAAGGCCAGGCGGGCACCAGGCGGGCGCAGTGTCCTCGTTTCCCCTTTGGTGCTAAGGGGGCAAGCGTAGGCGCAGAGTATCGAGGCATCAGTCAAAGGTTTCAATATCGGTGCAACAAGACCAAGACCAGCAGGACGGCATGATGGCGGTCATCGTGGAGCCCAAGACGGCGTCACCACCAGTGCCTTTGACAGACGAAGACCTCCTTTAGTCAGGATAGCTTGTACTAGTTGTCCCCCTTCAAATTGGCCGTTGTTGGATCCCTTCCCACTCAATATTTGGGAACAGGACCAGGGCCTCTATAAATAGGACTAGCCACCATAGTAGGAGGGGATCGATTCATCTCATCTTGACTGAAACCAGAACAAGTAGAACACCACACCAGCTCAAGAACACCTCTCCTTAGGAGGCTATTCTTCCCTTGTATTGTTCATCATCATCCCAAGAGGCAATCCACCACCACCACACAGGAGTAGGGTATTACACTACAACGGTGGCCCAAACCTGTATATACCTTGTGTCTCTTGTGCTGTGAGTTCATTGAGCTAAGCTTATGGATCGCAGCAAGGCTGAGAGCGAGATTCGGTAGGGGGAAGTCTTTGTGCGCACCCAAGTGTTCGAACCTCAAGGGTTTTGCCGGAACCCTAAATCCGATAGGGCGGAGGTCACCGGATCTCGTGGCGGAGTTAGCCGACGGCGAGGGGCGAGGCGCGGCCGGTGAGGTGATGGCGTGGTGCACGGGTCTGCGGGCGGCAAGAAGCCGGGCGGCTCGGGCCCGGAGGGCCACATCCGGGCCCCGACGGGCCGCGGTGGTAGGGATGGCACGGGAGGCAACATGGCAAGCTGCGATTCACCGAGGTGGGTGGCTGGACATGTCCGGCGGTGGAGTGGACATGTCCGGCGCACGGAGGAGGAAGGAGGCTAGGGTTTCAGACCCATATTTGGACAGAGGAGGTGTTTATATAGGTAGAGGGAGCTAGGAGAGTCCAAATGAGGTGCAGTTTTCGCCCAAACGACTGTGATCCAACAACGGAGAGCATGGAGGGGTTTTAGATGGGCTAGTGGGTTGTTATGAAAGGGTGCTGGGGTGAAAAGAGAGAAGGGTTTCGTGATTACACGGTTAACGGTTGGGGCATCAAACGACCTCCAAATGAAACGAAATTTGACAGGCGGTCTACGGTGATATACCAAGGCCACTCGAAAAATATCGGCCCATTTTGAGAATGGTTTTCTCCCGCTCATGAAACAAGGACTGAAAGGGGCAACGGTTGCATGTGAGAGTGTCGGAATCAGAAATGGTCAACAGAGAAAGAGAACGGATGCAAGCGACGAACATGAATGCAAATGAGATGCACATGATGACATGGCAAAGATGCAACACGCAAGCAAATGACATGGCAAAGGTAGCAAATAACTGGAAGACACCTGGCGCATTGGACTCGGGGCGTTATGTGAAGCATACAAGAACATCACATCAGAGCAAGTTTAAATGAGGCTGGAAAGAACACATAACAATTCCGGAAAGTCCTCTTATGCAAATTTCAAAATTGGTACTGATCTGAACAAAACATTAAGTTAAATTTGTTAAACAGCAAGTTAAAGTGCACCAAGATGATATACATGTCTTTCTATTCAAGTTACGTATAAAGTACATTTAATTCAGAGCTACAGCCTAGAATATATGAGCAAAAAAGTTAAACATGGCATTGATGCAAAATACATTCAAATATCAAGCAAGCACACTCAAAACATGGATGCAACATGGTATGATGAAACTATATGCAAAACCAAGCAAGTTTCATATAGAGCATGCTCCAAACGGAGCCACGGTTCAACACATACACATGAAACAAGTTATAACAACAATCTGCCCAAAATAGCAACTAGGCACTTTGCAACCATCAAAACAACATGCTACAGGAACTATATGGGCACAAACATGTCATGCACTTAAAGTACATATTACATGCTTTAATTATCATCAAGGTTCAGGTTCATAGGCATCAAGATTAATCCAACATGATCAAAGCCAAAGGCAACTTTATAGCACATATTAGGACTTAGTGAAAAACATGGCATACATGTGAGCAGGAATGACATGTTTGACATGTTGGAGGCATGGAATAATAATGCTACATTGCAAGATCATGGCAAACAAAAGCATGGAAGTAAAGTAAAGGTTATACATAGCAAAACATCATTACTAAGCTTTTCCATATAACCTCTAGATCAATGGCATTCATCAAGACAAAATTGCAAACCATAACAGATTCTCAGACTTGGTGAAAAAAGGAGCAAGGCTGAAAACAGATTCATGAGGCATAATTTGAGACAACAAAAGTATATGCTACAGGAACATTTCATGGCATCAAGGGGCGTGGAAAGCATGTACATGTCAAGCACTATAGGGCATGATCACTGAGCTACTGCTAAAATCCACTAGAACATGTTTAAAACATCATGGCAAGATTGCAAATGATAACAGTTTCATAGACTTTCTGAAATTACTGGACAAGGCAGAAACAACGATGAGTAGGCATGTTTACAAGCTTGTGCAACTCATCTAAAAGCTTATCATGTCATGTGAATAAAACCAACAGCAATAGTGAATGTTTGCGCAACTCCTCATGTCAAGAACATGGTCATAGGATGCATACCACACTAGCTATTAACATGGCAAATATGAACTTAGTGATAACAGGCTGACAGAAACATTATTTAGCAATTTGAGAACATGGTAATGGCAACCTACAACAGGACATAATTGCAAACAAGGACATGGATGTATAGCGCATAACAGAAGGTACGAAACATCCTTACTTAGCAGCTCCCTAATATGCATGTATTCATTAGTAGCATAAAGTTAACATGGCAACATAATGTAGCAGATTCAGACTTGGCAGAAAACTATGTCTGAAATCAGAAACAACAAGTACCCCACTTTGCGAGCTTGTTCTAGTCACCACAGGGCATATCAAAATACATGGATTGCACCACTGCAAAGATGGCATGCTTATGATCCTGAAACATGCTGGTACGATGCTCAAAAGAAAATGACACAAAGTGCTATGAAAAAGACAAATAGGCAAGTTACAGCAATCTTCAATAGGTTATATCATTTAGCACTTTTGCAACGAGCATTAGGGCATCAATATTAACATTAAAATGCATGCAAACTATACCGCCTTGTAGAGAATTCAGAGATGAACATTTTGACATATCATATGCGCAAATCGGAGCAACGAGCACGAAGCTACGGCATGAAGAAGATGAACACATAAGATGGAAACACAAGGACTTAGACGAAATTCGACCTCGCAGAATCGGGACGGAGTGGTACGAGATGATGTGGGGCATTTGGTTGGAGGAGTTAGTGGATCTGGTCCACCTGACCAGATCCAAGCTCCGGCGAGCTCCAGCGAGGAGAGGAACGACGGGGAGGCACGGGGAAGGCCGGGGAAGCCGCAGCCGGTGACGTCGACGGCGGCGCGCCGCGGATACGGTGACATGGCGCGGTTCGGCGAGGGCACGGCACCCGGTGACGGCGTCCGGCGGCAGGGACGTGCAGCCGCGATGAGTCGGTGGTGGGGACGCGCAGGTGCGGGGCAGCGGTGGATCGCACGGGTGGCGGCGCCAGCGATTCAGGCAAGAGGGCCCGATCCGGGCCCCAATGGGCCGCGACTCGGCGCGGGTGGAGGAGGCCGGCGGGGCGACGTGTCCCGCTCTGGCTCGTCCGGGCCGACGGCTGGACGCGTCCGGCGCACGGCGGATGTCCGGCGCAAAGGAGGAGGGCTGGAGGCTAGGGTTTGCCCACAAATATCAGAGGGGGAGGTGTTTATATATGTAGTGGGAGCTAGCAGAGGGTTATTGAGGTGCGGTTTTCACCCACACAATTGTGATCCAACAGCAAAGAGCATGGAGGGGGTTTAGATGGGCTAGTGGGCTGTTGAGGAGGGGTGTTGGGCTGCAAAGAGACAGAAGGCTTCGGTTAACGTGGTTAACCATTGGGGTATCAAACGACCTCCAAATGGAACGATATTTGACAGGAAGCCTGCTGGTGATGTACCACGGCCACTCAACAAATCTCAGCCTATTCCGAGAACGTTTTCACCCGCTCACGAAACAAGATCTGGAAGGTGTGGCGGGTGCAAGAGAGTGTCGGATGCCGAAACGGACAATGGAGAAAGTGACCAGATGCATGTTTTGAAAAACATGCAGATGAAATGCACATGATTACATAGAAAAGAGCAACACGCAAGCGAATGACATGGCAATGACGGCGATTACTGGAAGACACCTGCGCATCAGACTTGGGAGGTTACAACTCTCCTTCACTAACAGAAGATCTCGTCCCGAGATCTTAGGAACGAGACGGAAGAAAAAGAGGATGTTGTGTAATAAGAACGCAAGAGAGAAGATTAACAAAGTTGAGAGCACTATGGTAGAAAATAGGAACGACGATTCTGACGAAAATCGAAAGCTTAACGAGTAAGATAGACTCCGAAACCACTCCGGTTAGAACAAGATAGAAAAGGAATAAGAACAACATAATTCGGATAGCGTCCAAGTAGAAAAGGAAAGCAGAGATTGGCGAGAAGGACTTCAAAAGAGGTCTTGACACTCCTGTAAAATGGATAAGCAAGGAGTAATCTAGATGATGGGTGAAAAGAGCAACATCAAACTGCCTCCGCAATGGAAGAATAGAAGGTAATCATTGGAAGGAAAAGAAAGGGAAGAACAAAAGACAATTTTTACCATAATTGAATTGATAAGGATTGAACAGAGTTGTTGGAAATTCTTGTTGTGGGCTTATGGAAAATATCTCAAAATTATGAGATGATAACCGTCCACAAACGGAAATGATTGAATACCTGAGAAGAACGAATAAATGCAAAACTCCACTTCAAAAGAATGCAGAGAATTAATTGCACGTTGAGACGCAAGAAGAAAAGATACTTAAGAATGAAATCCTTAACGAACCACCGTGAAGAACTGCGGTAACAAAAGGATGATGAGATAGAATTGAAGGATGAAAGAAGAAGATTAAAGTCTTGTGATGATTTAGATGGAGCTTTGCAATGAGACAAGAGATAAAAACTTGGAACTCCGGAAAAGAAAAAATGAACAACTTAGAACGAAGAGATTATTCATCATGAACATTTCCAAACGAAGGAATTACTTGACCATGATGAAATTAGAATAAGAATTATGTTATGCTTATCCTCATCAAATTTAATTGATGACAAGCAGATTTGGCATGCAACTTATACCTCTTGAAAGTAATTGAGGAGAGTTATAGCGCAAACTTGGGGATGTCTTCAATAAACCACCGTAAGAAATGAAGATGAACGGCGAAAAGAGAATGAATCGCCGAGAAAAATTAGAAGAACAAATATGCTCGAGGGGATTTAGATGCAAAAGAACAAAGAGATCGCGATCTGACTAAAGACTACTTGAACGAACACCGGAGAATATGGAGACGAACAAAGGGACATCAATTCCGAATAATTGGAGACGAAGTTGAATACATAGAACGAATAAGTCTTCTGAAATGATGGCCTCTAGATGATCGAAACGGAAAAACAACACCTGAAATACTCCGGATTGGCAAGAAAAGAATCGCACGACTGGAGACAATTTGGGAGGATAGCATGAAGCTAGAACCACGAATCTTCAAGAGAACGGACAAGATTTAGAGGAAAACTCTTCTTCAGTCTTCAAATGTTGAGAATTATGACGAGGTTGAGCCAACTGAAAATATTTGAAATCGATCTTGGAAAATCATCTGAGTGATGAAATTCATTCTTACGTCAAACTTCAAAAAGAATTTGAGAATAACTCCGGGAAAATTAGAAGAGTCAGGTAAGATCCTGGGAAAATACCTGTGGGTTAGGGCCAACTGAAATGAAACACCGTTGCAAAGTATTGTTTGAATGAGAAATGATGCACCCTTATGATTGAGACACTCGAATGAGGTGACAACCTCGAAATAATTGAAAGCAAACATGAATCTTATGAGATGTTTTGAGCACTCCGGAATGGTAAACTAGGGAGAGGCGAACGAGCAAGGGGAAACATTTCATCCAAGGAAAAGAATGTGATCAACCCAAAAATTGGAATTGAATCCACTGGAAATGAAAACGAGACGCACCATGATGAAGTAGACGAGAATTCACCGGTTGAGACAATTGAGGAAAGAATGAAGAGGCTTCGCACGAATGTATTGGATGCCTGATTTGAGACTTCAGACTCCGTGGAGAAAAAGGGTGGGAGGGCCGGAAAAACAAAGGCAACTTGGAACAGGGAACTGGCGAATAACTTGGAGAGAAAAAACACCGGCTGAAATAATGGAGGAAAGAATGCAACGGCTTTGCACGATTAGGATGGATACTCGATTACGAACTCCGGCTGCAAGAGGATGCAGGGGTGGGCGGGTGGGAAAAAGAAAGATAACTTCGGACGACCTTGTCTATCTTCGGATGGGGAAACAACGTCGTTGAGAAAGAATTGGGGATTGATCTTGCAGAAGACAAAGAGGGTCGAATCAACTCGAAGAGAAGTGCGCCGGATGAAAAGAGCTCACATCGCAACGAACAAAAACTAACTGCATGATCCTAAAAGATTTGAAGGGGAAGAGGAGTATATCAAACACCTACGTTAAGATTTCTCACCAGAGCGACGAAGGGACTGAGAAGTAAAAATAATTCCTACTCTCAAATATAACTAGACTCCGAAATAGGTTTTCTACTAGACTCGACAACGGCTAGCTATGAACAATCAAGGGGGCTCCTATGGTCGGTCGAGGCTCTGATACCAACTTGTAACACCCAAAATGCGATCCTATCAGAGAGGAACTCGAAGGTCCCACCAAGGATAGAGCTGCGTATTGAAACGCTTTTGCAAGGTGGATACCATTACATCATACCATTACATAGTAGTTGGGGATACATATAAAGGCATACAAATGCCACATGAATACATCAAACATCATACATGAGAACAACACCCGACTACGAATGAAACACAAACAGAAACTCAAGCGACATCCACCCTGCTAGCCCAGGTTGCCGACAAGGAACCTACCCCAAGATTGACGAAGAAGAAGAAGAACTTCAAAACAAGTAAACATCGCTCTCACATCATGATCATCGCATTACCTGTACCTGCAACTATTGTTGTAGTAATCTGTAAGCCATGAGGAATCAACAATCCCATTACTGTGGGTATCAAGACTAGCAAAGCTTAATGGGTATCGAAAGGATAAGTGGTGAGGTTGCAGCAAGTGGCTAAGCAGTTGAATGGTGGCTAACTTACGAGTACAAGAGTAAGATGAGAAAGCATGCAAACGGTCGCAAACTAGTAGTTATCAAGAAGTGATCCTGAACTACTTACGTTCAAACATAACCCCACCGTGTTCTCTTCTCGAACTCGCTCGAAAAGAGACAGTCACGGTTACGCATGCGGTTGCTGTATTGTAATTGAGTTTAGTTCAAGTCCACCACAACCGGATATTAAAAATTCCCATCTGCCACATAACCACGGGCACGGCTCTCGAAAGTTTAAACCCTGCATGGGTGTCCCAACTTAGCCCATGACAAGTTCTCATGATCAACGGAGGAAAATCCTCCTCCTGGAACAACCTGGTCAAACATGGAATCCCGGTTCACAAGACATTTTGACAATGGTAAAACAAGTCCAGCAAGACCTCCCGGCGTGCCGACACTACTATAGGATGCTGCTAACGCGACACTACACACAGAGACCCTTTGACGAAATTGTGTGCAATGCAATAATCGCAAACGATGGTGTAAAAAACCGTCAAAAAAGGTGCAAAACACTTGCGATGGAGGATGCGTCAAACACGGTTCAGATTTTAGTTGCATGTGTGATGCAGGGCACAGTTCAGTTCAATTAACCGTTTTTGATGAGGTGGAACAAAAGAAACGGGCAACCAGATGAAGGTGTGTGCGATGTATAACATACGGTTCACTCGGATGAACTGCTTGTGATTAGGCAACACAAAAGAAACGGTCAGCCAGATCAAGGTGTGTGCAATGTACAGCATAAAGTTCACTTGGATGAACTGTTTGTGATTAAGCAACACAAAAGAAATGGTCATCCAGATCAAGGTGTGTGCGATATACAACATGCGGTTCACTCGGATGAACTATTTGCGTTGAGACAAGAGAACAGAAACAGTTCAATATAGCAAATACCATAAATATTGCAAGGTTCAAATTCAAAGATTACAACGCCCAAATTCAAACATTGCAAACTGCATCATTTCTGAAAAGGTATCAGCCACTAACAAGTCATGTATGGGTTTGACACAATGACTTCCAATTGCTTTGCCATATGCTCTTCCAATATGAAGTTTGGCATTTTTGCAGGCTCTTCCAATCCGCAGTACCTTCCGGCTCTGATAATCATACCATTCATCTTTCCTAATTAAATGTGTGTTCAACCTCAGTACCCTCAGCACCTTTGCTCTAGCAAGAAAGAACCTGGAGAGTGTAATCTCCGGTAAGGTCCCTTGGTAGGAGTTCAAAGTAATATTTGAGAGATGTAGATCCAGACATTCGATGTGATTGTCGTTATAAACATTATCCACCTCTGGGCCTATTATTATTTGCAAAAGAAGAGAACATGTTAGTGACTACACGCAGTTTTGAACACTGCTACACGCCCATTTGGTTTGCAGGATTTGTAAAATGCACCAACGTGCCATCTTCGATCTGGCATGATTAACATGGGCATTTGATTACAATCTAGAAACATGTAGCCTTCTTCACAAGAGGTTGGATTGGATGAAAATTTCCCTAAGAAAACTAGTACAGATGAATCCAAAGGAGAAATGCTTATGGACGATTGTAACCATATGAATGAAGCAACCAATATGGGGAGGGGTGTATGTCCTAAAATCCTCCAAAATTCCTTGAGAAATTGTAATACATTGTCATTGTAAACTTGGGAAAAGGTGCAAAAAATTGAACTCCCTTACTGTTAACATTTAACAGGAAGGGAACATCAACCCGACATACAACTTCTTCAGGAACGGAAAGCATCTCAGGTAACTGACAACTTGGTCCAGGTTGGGGCCAGCAGATTCTAGTGCCGAGACCTTCACTGTGCCCAGAGTCTGGGTGAAGCTTCGCTCGATGACAGACGAACATACATCTTAAAAACAAGAAATAAGTTGATATCAAGAAGGAGGTGTATAAGGCAACTGTTGTACCTGAAAGTTGTAGTATTTGACAGACGAGTAGCCCACCACTTTCAATTTTGGCGTAGAAATGACATTGATTCTTGTTGGACCTTGTTCATCAACTACAAGTAATCTCGCAAGTGAAGGTGTGTCTTGGAAGACCATATTGTGGTCCACCTTTTTTGATCTCTCTTTGTAGCACCAGCAACACACATAAATAGTCCAGAGAGTCCTGTAGGTGATGTGCAAGGTACTCGACCAATTCATCGCCTGAAGACGAAGGAAATCGAGTGCAGTACAGCCGTGGAGCAGACGCTCTGTTTATACTTTGGGATGCGGACGGTGACGAGCTTGAGGTGCTTTAGTTGTGGTAGAAAAAGAGCGGGCGCGTCATTAAGCGGGGGGAAATGGCAGTTCATGAACTTGGCAAGGCGCAGCGTGGGTGGGAAGCGGAGCATGGACGTTGGCAGCAAGTGCATATGCCCATCATTAAAACTGAGCTTCTCAAGCTGATCTATGGCGGGGGATCGGAACCACTCGTCAAGCTTGGCTCGGTCCTTGCCATTGGAATGGAACTTTCCCGTGATAAGGCCTTTGATTGGGCCATGGTGACTACCGAGGATCTGGAAGAACGCATCCAAGCTTTCGCGATAGCCATGGCAGAGCTTGTGGGCGTCGAGGAGCCATAGGGGGCGCCACCGCCGAGAAATGGTGGCTATCCTCTCCTGATATTTGATTGGGAGGAGGGATATGATGACTATCAACATATCATCGGGGAGGTTGTTGATGAATTCTAGGCCTGCTGGAGTCTCTTGCGGTTCTTTCTCGACCCGCCTCCACTTGTTGGCAGCCTCGTTCTCCACCTCGTCGGTGGCGACGGAAACCTCTATCTCCATATTCACACCATGCTCCGGTGCTTCAGCAGCCCCGGCATTGCCACTCCCTCCGATGGGGCGCTTCGGCAGCATCCTCGTACACTGACGGCTTTGAGGACTCAGAGCAGCGTCGAGGATGCGGGTGGAGAGAGAGGATTCTGTGTGTAGCAAGGATGGGCAGGTGCGGCCGCTCAGCGGCGCCATTAATATAGACCAGTGGGAGCGAGGCGGGCGGCGGTCCAAGGCTGTATCGCTTCCCTGTGAGAACGACTACTTAATCTCTATGCATGAAAGCTATGCTTAATTACTGAATTTTAGTTGCAAAAAATAGATAGTGCTATTGATTTTTAGCAGCATATTTTGACAAATCACAGTGTCTCTTGGCTTAGCGCCGAAGTCTGGCTTTAATTTGCATACCGTAATCTGAACCATTTGCGTTGAAGAGATGCACAGATCCTGCATTGAATAGGTTCTACGCTTCCCGATGAGCCTGCGCACCGGACTGCGCTTGCAGGCCTCCCGTTCAGTCAAGCAGCTGTCCACACGGCACCTCCTATAGCCATTAAAACCAAGACATGTGGCGTCCCGTGAAGGGTTAACAGAATGCACACGTTTTGAATTATACAAACGTTTGAGATATTAAAGTGGCAGCTATTTTTTCAAAATGCCTTTGTTGGTTGTCATTATTCGAGTGCGCCTTCTCTCAAAATGGACACGAAAAATACCACAGCATGTCGAGTGCCATTCCATGATAGCATGCCAAGTTTCAAGAATTTCAGACGGGTTTTAGATTTACTAGAATTTAAAAACAAAGTCTCAACATTTTGCCGGCAATCTACGGTGCCCTGGTGTTTGAAATTCATTCCCATTTCTTGCATGGGACCTAAGCAGGCACCCAAGGACACAGAATTGATTTTTCAACCAATTTATATGCACTAGAGCATGTGCTTGTAGTTCAAATTTGAATTATGCACATGAAATGCCTAGAAAACCCAGTTAATGTATAAAAAAGGACAAACGAACCCCAAAAAATTCCAAGATTAAACACAACACTACTGTTCTTCTATGTTGGCACTAGAAATTTTTTGAAAGCAATAAGAGGCAACGGATACCGTTTCGTCCCCAAAGGTGGCACGTTCCTTACCGGAACAATCACGCTTGTTGTGAGAAGCTCTGGTTTGTGAGAAACTTATACCCAAACGTGCCCCAAATGGGACAAAAAATTTACCACGGCATGTTGATGCCGCTCGATGATATCATGCCAAGTTTCATGAATTTCAAACGAGTTTTGAATTTACTAGAATTTAAAAACCAGGCATCTCAATATTTTGTCGGCAATCAACAGTGCTTTGGTGTTTGAAATTCATTCCCATTTCTTGCACGGGACCTAAGCAGGCACCCAAGGACACAAAATTGATTTTTAAACCAATTTTTATGCAATGGAGCATGTGCTTGTAGTTCGAATTTGAATTATGCACATAAAATTCCTAGAAAACCCAGTTAATGTATAAAGAAGGCCAAATGAACCCCAAAAAATTCCAAGATTAAACACAACACTCATGTTGTTCTATGTTGGCACTAGAAAATTTTTGAACGCAATAAGAGGCAACGGATATTGTTTCCTCCCCAAAGGTGGCACGTTCCCTACCGAAACCATCACGCTTGTTGTTAGAAGCTTATACCCAAACCTGCCCCAAATGGGACAAAATTTTACCATGGCATGCTGATGCCGCTCCATGATAGCATGCCAAGTTTCATGAATTTCAGACGAGTTTTGGATTTACTTGAATTTAAAAACCAGGCATCTCAACGTTTTGTCGGCAATCAACGGTCCCCTGGTGTTTGAATTTCATTCCCATCTCTTGCATGGGACCTAGAAATTCACCCAAGGACACACATGTGGTTTTTCAACCAACTTAGGTGCACTGGAGCATGTGCTTGTAGTTCAAATTTGAATTATGCACACAAAATGCCTAGAAAACCCAGTTAACGTATAAAAAAGGCCAAACGAACCCCGAAAAAATCCAAGATTACACACAACACTCCTGTTGTTCTATGTTGGCTCTACAAATTTTTTTAAAGTAATAAGAGGCAACGGACATCGTTTCGTCCCCAAAGGTGGCACATTCCCTACCGAAACCATCACGCTCGTTGTGAGAAGCTCTAGTTTGTGAGAAGCTTATACCCAAACCTACGCCAAATGGGACAAAAATTTACCACAGCATGTTGATGCCGCTCCATGATAGCATGCCAAGTTTCATGAATTTCAGACGAGATTTGGATTTACTAGAATTTAAAAAACAGGCATCTCAACGTTTTGCTGGCAATCAACAGTGCCCTGGTGTTTGAATTTCATTCCCATCTCTTGCATGGGACCTAGAAATTCACCCAAGGACACACATATGATTTTTCAACCAACTTTGTTGCACTCGAGCATGTGCTTGTAGGTCAAATTTTAATTATGCACATAAAAGGCCTAGAAAACCCAGTTAATGTATAAAAAAGGCCAAACTAACCCCGAAAAATTCCAGGATTAAACACAACACTACTGTTGTTCTATGTTGGCATTGGAAAAAAAATTAAAGCAATAAGAGGCAACGGATATCGTTTCGTCCCCAAAGGTGGCACGTTCCCTACCGAAACCATCATGCTTGTTGTGAGAAGCTCTGGTTTGTGAGAAGCTTATACCCAAACCTGCCCCAAATGGGATAATATTTGTACCATGGCCTGTTGATGCCACTCCATGATAGCATGCCATGTTTCATGAATTTCAGACGAGTTTTGGATTTACTAGAATTTAAAAGCTAGGTATCTCAACGTTTTGCCGGCAATCAACAGTGCCCTGGTGTTTTAAAGTCATTCCCATTCCTTGCATGGGACCTAAGCAATGACCCAAGGACACAGATTTGATTTTTCGTCCAATTTGTATGCAATGGAGCATGTGCATGTGGTTGAATTTTGAATTGTGCACCTGAAATGGCTAGAAAACCAGTTTAATGTATAAAATGTCCAAACGAACCCTGAATAATTCCAATTCTTTTATGACACACATATAGTTGAATGTTCACTGCAGATAAAATTTCTAGTAATTCAAATAGCGTCCATTGCCATTGTGACCCCATTATGTAATTCTAATCAAGTAGATCCCACACAGTTTATTATCACCAACTGTGTGAGATGTAGTACAAAATATCTTCGAGCATCATCGGTCTATAGTACGCCTATGGCTTACGCGAGAAGGTGCGTCGGCTACAGTCCACAGCCGGCGTGTCAAGCACACTAGCTCGCTACCCAAATACTCCCGCCTCTGCATCCCTCACAATCTTGAAAACATTACTGCCTTGTAATCTCGAAAATATCTACCGCCTGGAAGGTTTTAATGTTTGATAGCACACGATTAGTATGTGCGGACCATGTGTGATGTCTGTTACTCCCACTCTGCTTCAGTCCCTTGATTCAAATTTTTAGTAGCCCCGGCATTTTACTCCTGCCTCTGCATCCCTCGCAATATCAAAAATATCTACACCCCCTTGATCCAAATTTTCGGTAGCCCTGCCTTGTAAATTTTCAGTTGCCGCGGTATTTCCTCAAACACCACCTTGCCCCGCCCCCCCTCCACACACATCCCAAAAGCTCCGCTCACACAAACACACACAACCCTCGAAACCATTGGTAGGTCGCCGCCATCACTGCCGGGGAGCTCGAGGAGCCAATGGCCAAAAAGAGGTTTATCGCGGCCATTTCGCTCAACTCCGGCGAGGTGGCCGCTGAGGTGTCCCCGTCGTCCTCCGTGGGCCCGATCCGCCATCGTCGGTCCCCCGATCCGCCCGCCGCCGCGCCCCTACGCCAGTTCGAGGACTTCCCCGTCCTCCCTCGGACCCGATAGCCGGCGAGGTCCTATCTTGGGGTCCGATAGCGGTGGTCGGGGATGTGGGTCACCGAGATTATAGATCAGGAGACCCACACCCACGATGGCTCGGTAGCTTCCACATGGCCGAGCTCGAGGCCATGGAGTACGACCGTTGGCAGGTCCACTACCACGGCACTGCGGCTAGGCTCAATTTCCCCTTCGGCACACGTCCGGTTCGAGGTGACCGCGAGGCGTGGGAGCGCCTCGAGGCCGAGGCCGCCGATGAGGCCTACAAGCAAGAGCTTCGCTGGTAGCACCCGGAGCTCGTGGAGGCCGAGCGAGCGATATTTGTCGGCATTGAGGGTGGCGAGGTTATCGCGCTCTCCTCCGATGATGAGGTCTAAGGCGGTGAGGACGGCGGCGCGGAGGGCGGTGAGGTTATCGTGCTCTCCTTCGATGATGAGGTCGAAGGCTGCGGCAACGGCGGCGTGGAGGGCGTCGAGGTTGGCCCCGAGGATGAGGAGATCGGCGTCAACAAGTGGAGGAGTGCCTTCCCCAACGATCCCGACAACAGTATCGTCCCGAACCCGGCTCGCGGCACACCGTACATGACGAGGAAGGATTGGCTCGACCTCTACTTGGACCGAAAGTAGTTTAGCTTAGTTTAAATTTCTGTTCTATGTTCGGTTATGCAAAACTATCTATGTTTATGTTTGAATGCATGCTACTTTCGGCTGAACCTACTTTGAACTTGATCAAATTGAAGTTTACAACCTTAGGCCCTGTTTGGATCAATGTTTCTCTTTTGAATACACTTGTAAAAAATACACTCCTTCGCCTGTCATTTCAATTCTGGATGGAATTTGCACAGCGGCCAGTAACTTACAGGTGTAAGTTATACACCTCCGTATATAAATACAACCATTCCAAGAATGGCCTTAAGTTTAGGGGATCGACTAGAAAAGGCCAAAAATTGCTGGAGTATATATATATATCCACTAAGGGTTTTAGTCCTTTAACTTTTTAAGGATCGCCTAGAGATGCCCTTATGACTTGTTTATTTCAGTTCTTCACAATGTGATGCTCTATATGTGCAACTATTTGCCGTGCAGTTCAATTTCATCAATAACAGTTTCAACAATACCACTATGAATCATGATATTTGGTTGTTGTTAAGGATATTGCAGTTAACATGCCTTTTCGTTTTTTAACAATAACTAGTGTACTGTAGACCTGCACAATACCAGTTTGAATGACTATTTGCTTGTTTTTAAATGTTATTATGCCTGATGCAGTTAACACACATTTCCACTTCTTGTTTTGCTTAACTAGCATGCTTAAGCCTGCACACTGAAGCTATCATTTGTAGATTATGTTGTCTACCATGGATATATTTTGTTGATGTTTAGACTGTTGTGCTTAACATGCCTTCATATGTACTCATGCAGGACAATATTGAGAACAGTGTTCTTTTCAATCGAGGTTAGTTTCATCGCACTGCTTATACGTACTCACTTTTCAGGATATCAGTAGCTGGTACCATATAGCCTGGGGATGATAAGGGATTAATCGTTGAATCAGACATTTCACAGAATATATCTGTAACCCATTTATCAGTAGGTTAACTAGGGCCATATTTAATATATCTGAGGCTACATAGCAACATGTATTGTACTGAATGACTAAATATGCAATCCCAGGCTACATAGCAACAAGGCAAAGTGTTACCTTAATGTTCTGATGATGTCTAGATATACATGTAATAAAATCTTATATAATGGGATGGAGGGAGTGTTGTAGTACATCATTTTTCAATTGTTGTTTAGCTTCTAATATTAACTTGGTGCCTTTAGGTACATATATCATTGCCAAAGATCCACACTTCGACCCTTTCTGCTTATGGGGCAATGAGATATTCATGAACCAGCATCAAGTGAGGAAACTGATAAAGATTGTTATTAAAATGGGTCAAAATATGTCAATGGAACTATTTGTTTACACTTTATGCAAGACAACAGTGAACTGCAGGATGGTAAGTAAGAACCATGTAGCCTTATTTTTACTGCCCATAATGAGTTGTGTTAGATGACAATATCTAAATCGGGTGTTACGACGTTCGCCTCGAGTTCTACACCCACGCCTCCGCCATCTAGATTCTTCTCACCCTCGGCTTTGAGCAAGAAACCTCCATCCCCTACTCCGTCGACATCTCTCAAGCAGTCCCCGGCTTCGTCATCCATGGCGAACTTCCCCGTGAGCCCGTTCGCCTTCGCTCCAGACGGATCCACCTTTGATCGCGGGCTGGCTCACCGGGTCCAGAGGCACGTCATGGTGGTCGATGATCCGCCTCTGAATCACGATAGGTAAGCCATTGTCTCCGTCAACCTTCCGGTCCCTGATCATCAGAAGGAGTTATGGCTAGCTGAGGTCTACCGCATTATTGTTGGAGATTTAGAGTATGAACTGCTAGATGACTTTGTTTACCCGCTGGGGATCGGGTGCATTGTGTTTGCGGATATGGAGAGTCGAGATGCTGCTATTAGAGAAGGACCGCATGCTCTGACTGAGGATTCTACTTTTTCCCTAGTTCCGCATGATGAGAGCATCAATATGCGTATGCCTGCTTTTGAATATGAAGTTTGGGTCATGTTTCTTGCTTTTCCAATGGACTATCAAACAGAGCATTATGTTCATAAGGCAGTCTCACATTTTGGGAAAATGCTTGCCTGGCCCCGCCTGGGACAGAACAAGGCCAGAGTCCTTGTTAAATGCCATATCAAAGATGTTGCAGAGGTGCCGCATAGTCTAGTAATTACTAGGGTTGGTTTACTACCGGGTCTTGCTCGTTCATGGTCCATACCAGTTTATGTTCTGAATGGCAGGAATACCATACCAAACTTGGTTGGTAATGAGGATGCTCCACCACTTTTGAATGCATCTCCACACCCATACCAGCTTCCTTACTATACCCTCATGCAACAAGCAAGAATCGATGAGATGTCTGCTCAGGATGCTTTGAATGCGGCTGCCTGGAATGCTCCTGAACCGGCCAATGATGTTCAGAACAATGGGTGGGGTGTGTGGCCTGTGGTGCCTCCACCTTACACTGGATTCAGCTTTAGGACATTCTTTTAGTATGATGGTCCGTCACTCATGGATGGTGTGGACCCGGAGCATAATGTGCAGGATAATTTATCTGACATTTGGTCATCTGACTCGGAGTTTCAGGCAGTGGAAGCTTTGGCTGATGGATTCGTGAATGGCAACCCTGCAGCCAGGATGGAGTTCGTCAGGGCTGGAGGAAACCCTGTTTTTCTTCAGGTTGCAGTTGATCATGAGTTCTTGCTTTGGATTGGGGGTATGCTCAAACGCATTTATACGCCAGCTATCCCCTTGCAACACAATTCTCCTGTGATGATGCCCCTCAACCCCTTTCAGATTATTCAGAATCATCTTAATGCAGTAGCGGCAGCTTGGATTGAGTGTATGGTGCCTGAACCTGACATCTTCTCAAGGATCTTTGCTTCTGCACTTCAGTGGGGGACAGTCACTGTCCCATCTAGTATGCTGTCGCTTGAGCCTAGGGCTCGGTTCACTGCTGCGAACTGGGATCTGCCTGAACAATCTCCTGGCCTCAAGGCGCTTACACAGCTCGTCTCGGCGGAAGAGGGTCCTCAGATGGTGCTCTCATCAGACCAGCCTACTGCGCTCCAGGTGCTTGCGTCTTCCTCTGTGTTCAATGCTAATCAACACCGTAATGTGTTAGTGCCCTTGGACACAACCACTGTCAGACGGAGCAACAGGTCCAACAAGTACGATGGCTTCAAAATCAACCATGCTCCGGATGCAAGGCGTTCAAAATCAAGGGTGAAACCTCGGGACATTCCTTTTGTCAATGTTGTTTCTTTGGCTGCTGCTCCTGTGCAGGTGCCCACTGCTGATTGCCCCCCACCAACGCCGATCGAGGATCTCCAACAGATGGGGAGCAACTGTGGAATTGCTCCGGAAGCCCTCTCCCGTGATAAGCTGCTAGATGATCAGAGCTCGTCGGGGGAAGCTGAACGCTGAAGTCTTCCCGCCTGATGAATAAATCGTGGAATGTGCTCTCGTGGAACATCAGAGGCATAAACTCTGATGAAAAACTTTTGGCTATTAGGAATGCGATTGATACTAGCGGTTGTTCTGTGCTATGTATCCAGGAAACTAAACGTGAATCCTTCGATCTTGCTTTTATTAAGACTTTCTGCCCTAAGCGCTTCGATAAATTTGTTTTTGCACCGTCAGTGGGGGCTTCTGGGGGCCTCATTGTTATCTGGAATAGTGCTGTTTTTACTGGCACATCTTGGTTTGTGGATTCTTTTGCCATTGGGATTTCTTTTGTGGCCACGCAGTCAAATGATTCGTGGAATCTAATCAATGTTTATGGCCCCTGCTCTGGTCAGCGTAGACTGGACTTTACAAACTGGCTTTTTGATCTGAATATCCCTGATGACGACAACTGGTTAATCCTTGGCGACTTTAACTTTATTCGTTCCACGAATAACAGAAACAAGCCAGGTGGCGACGCTGCGGACATGCTGCTATTTAACGAGATCATCCGCGCACAATCACTAATGGAACTACCAGTGAAAGGACGAGCATACACCTGGAGTAACATGCAGGATGATCCTCTGCTTGAACAGTTAGATTGGTTCTTCACGTCGTCTGCTTGGACCACCAAATACCCCAACACAATGGTCTTGCCCCTGGGGAAGCTAGTGTCTGATCACATTCCGTGCGTGGTCACGATTGAATCAAGCATCCCACGGTCCAAGCTTTTTAGATTTGAGAATTTTTGGACAGATCATGAGGGATTCATGGAGGTTGTTACTGGGTCATGGTCTAAATCATACCACGCATCCAATGCTGTGGCGCGAATTTGCAAAATACTTAAAATTCTGCGATATGATCTCAAGCGTTGGAGTAAGGGTGTCTCGAAGCTTAAAGTTCTGATTCAAACAGTAATGAGGTTCTGGCCAACATGGATGCACTTGAGGACAGGCGACCCTTATATGTTCAGGAGTCAAACTTCAGGAAGATACTGAAAACCCATCTACAGGCACTGCTCAAATACCAGAATGAGTACTGGAGAAAGAGGTGTACGATCAGGTATTTTCGCTTTGCTGATGAAAACACCAAGCTCTTTCAGTCTTTGGCCATAGAGAGGTACAGGCACAATGCTATTGCCATGCTTAGAATTGGCGACGTCGAAATACATGACCATGTTGGCAAGGAGGGGGTGCTGTTCAATACATACAGGGATCGTTTGGGTTCTTCTAAACCTACCAACATGAAGTTTGATCTCTCTAGGATCATCCGCAGAATTGATGGGTTGGATCATCTGAGTGCGCTTTTCTCTAATGATGAAATAGATGCTGTTTTTAAGGAAATGCCGAATGACAGAGCACCTGGCCCGGATGGTTTTAATGGTTGTTTTCTTAAGAAGTGCTGGCAGATTATCAAGACAGATTTCTATGATCTCTGTCACGCATTTCATGCAGGTGGTCTGGATATCACTAGCATAAGCGAGGGTTATATCACCCTGATTCCAAAAATATCCTCCCCGGAGACGGCTAATGACTTCAGACCAATTACCTTACTGAACTGTTACCTGAAAGTCATTACAAAGATTTTGGCGAACCGACTGCAGAAAGTCATTCTAAAAATCATTCACAGGAACCAGTATGGGTTTATCAAAGGCAGGACCATCCAGGATTGTCTCGCGTGGTCGTACGAGTACATTCATCAGTGCCACTCGTCTGGGAGAGAGATCATATTGCTTAAACTAGACTTTGCCAAGGCCTTTGACACGATCGAGCATGCCCCCATGTTGGAAATCATGAAACATATGGGTTTTGATGATAGGTGGTTGGGTTGGATGGAAACGATATTTGGCTCTGGAGTTTCGTCAGTCCTATTAAATGGCGTTCCTGGCCGGAAATTCAAATGCAAATGTGGGGTACGCCAGGGTGACCCTCTCTCACCGCTGATCTTTGTTCTTGCAGCTGATCTGCTACAGGCTGCGATCAATGATGCTTACGCCCAGGGATTGCTGGAGCTTCCCATCCCCCGTGAAAATGCAGGTGACTTCCCGGTGGTACAATACGCTGACGACACGATCTTGGTTATGCAAGCATGTCCTGCACAGGCAGCCCGCATGAAACTTATCTTGGAGGATTATGCGGCCTCGGTAGGGCTCAAAATTAACTTCCATAAATCGACCCTCATACCCATCAACGTCGACCACCAACGTGCCGGTGGGTTGGCCGAGGTGTTTGGTTGCTCGGTTGGTTCCCTGCCTTTTACATACCTTGGCCTCCCCATGGGGACGACGAGGCCGACTGTTCTTGATCTCATGCCATTAGTTCATTCGGTAGAGAGGAAAACTTCCACTGCCCTATCACTGATGTCGTCGGGGGCCAAGTTGACGCTGGTCAATTCGGTGGTCACCTCCATGCTGATATATGCAATGTGTACGATCAAGCTACACCCCAAAATTGTTGAACACCTGGACAAACTTCGTCGCTATTGTCTATGGGCAAAAAATTCTGATGATGGGATCAAATCCAACTCCCTTGCTGCCTGGGAGCTTGTCTGTCGACCGAAACGGTGTGGTGGCCTCGGTGTTATTGATATCAGAATACAAAACGCCGCGCTGCTCCTGAAATACTTGTTCAAATTCTACAATCGTGAGTATGTGCCCTGGGTTCAGCTGATCTGGGAGGCATACTACCTGAACAAGGTGCCACACACCACTGAGCCAGTGGGCTCCTTCTGGTGGAAAGATGTAATGCAGCTTAGTGGAACCTTCCGTGGGATCACCAGGGTCATCCCCGGGGATGGCCGCAGTTCTCTGTTCTGGAAAGATGTCTGGTTTGGAGACCATAGCTCCGCACTGATGGATACGCATCCGCGGGCATTCTCGTATGCTCTGAATGAGGATGATTCTGTTGCCAAGATCCTCAGAACCACTGATCCTGCCGCGATCTTCAGTCTGCCTCTTTCGATCCAGGCCAGGGAGGAGATCAGAGAGATACAGCAAGGGTCCGTGCACGTCGGTCTAGACAGTGGCTCGGTTGATGCTTGGGTCTGTGACCTGGGACAATACTCGTCTAAGAAATACTATATCCACTGTTTCAGGCAGGTAATGGCTGATGAGGCCTTTGGATGGCTATGGAAATCCAAATGCCCGATCAAGTTCAAGATGTTTGGGTGGCTGCTTATGGTCGATTGTTTGAACACCAGGAATATGCTGAAGCGGCGGCACTATAATGTGGCTGGGGGCAACTATGCTTGCATGCTCTGCCAAAACCCACCTGAGGAAACCGTGGAACACCTCTTCTTCACGTGCCCTTTTGCCCAACAATGCTGGAGTAGGATTGGTCTAACGTGGCCAAGGGGAACCAACAGGCTTGCCATCTTGCATGGGGGTAGAGACGACTGGCGTCAGCCGCTATTCATGGAAATCTTCTTGCTTGCTGCTTGGAGCCTGTGGATGGAAAGGAACAACCAACATTTCAGGGGGATCCCACATTCGTTCGGGGCGTGGTTAGCTAGATTCAAACATCTGCTGGGCCTGGTGACTCATAACTGTCCTGAGAAAGTTCATCCTTTCCTCTCTGATTTCATTGTTAGTTTGGGCAGCTAGCTTCTGTTTTTGTATCCATCATGGCCGGGGGGGCCTAAAAACCCTTTGTAACACAATTGTAACTGTTCTGTTGTGAGTAATACAAAGTCAGTGGGAGCCTCTCCCACTATCACTAATCTTTCAAAAAAAAATCTAAATCTTTTTTCTTTTGCAGTGGATCCTGAAGCAGTTTACTCAAGATTACCTCTCAAACTACACGATTGGTGGCCGACAATCACAAGGGATTAGACTAGAGTCCTGCATGCCTTCTGCATCCAGGAGAGCACAATAGGGCCATTCCGCTTCACCTTGTTCAGCAACTGGAATGTCTGTCGCCTCTTTCTTTACCATCTGTAATAGTACAAGTATAGAACCCTGGTTCATCATTCTTTATTTGGTGCTTATGTAATTCTTAAACATATGTACCTATGAATCGAATAATGCATTGGTTGTTTGAACCTGATTGATATGAATAAAGTTATAGAGTACTTTCAAGTTTAAATTAGGTACAGTTTTAAATAGGAGCAATTAAATTAGGGCGAAATTACGTTGTGCAGGTCATTACGGCACACATGGTTGGTAAAACACAAACGTTTGCGATATACACCACAATTCGAGACGGTTCACATTGAGAAAACGTGTGCAAGCATGCACACAATTGCGGTTTGCAAAGCGTGTATGATGTCAGACTATCACATACAGTGCGGGAAAACTAAATGTGTGTGATTGTCTACCTATCGTACACAGTTTATAATCATGCACTATTGGTGATGTGCCAGGCATTGTAAATCCCCCGTGCCTGGAATCTGCCTGGAAAGCTCCCGTGCCTGGAATTTGCCTGGTTTTAGGTAAAACAACAAAATTCCGACTGCAATGGCAGTGCGAGCACAAACGAGTAGCAAGGATGAAGCGTTTGGGATATTTGACATATCGGAAACAGTTATATATGGACAACTATATGCATCAAGGCTCCCTATCCCCAATGGTTTCTGGGTCGTGTGGGAAGGACCCCCCTATCGCCCACACTCACTTAGCGACGGTTCCAAATGCCATCACGAAAAGGGGTTAAAACCCGTTTGAATAGCACCAACGCGTACCACTGCGACACCCTGATAGTAGCTGCGCGTATCTATTCTCAGGCCACGACCGGATGGGCAATCCGTACAACTAAAACCAGTCCTCAAGTTTCCCCGTGGCGGTGCTGCAAGGGGCTCTAGTTTGGGACCAACACCATCAGCACTGACCTCCCTGTATTATGTTGAAAGAATCCTCTGGGACGCGACCCCCTATGCCAATTAATTAATTATCAGGTTTATTATGTTTGGCAAATGTTAAAACCAATGTTGGGTTTTGCTGGAAGAGTTTTATTCAAAGCGAACTGTCAAGGGGGCCCCATAAACCCCAACTATGACCGGTATGACAGAAACTAGGGCGGCATGAGTGGAACAAAACAACAGGCAAAAGGCCAAGCCTTCCACGCATTACCAAGTATATATGTGCATTAATTAAATAAGAGGGGCTGAGCAAAGCGGTAACATAGCCAAAAAACGATTTGCTAGGATGGTGGAAAAGGGTTAGAGGGTTGACATGGCAATTTAGGAGGCTTGATAAACAAGTGGTAGGTAGTGCGACATAGCGATAGCATCGAGACAACTAGCAAAGCAAAGATAATAGTGAGATCCAAGGTGACGGTCATCTTACCTGAAATCCCGCTTGGAAGAAGACCGAATCCATGAAGTAGACGAACGGACATAGTCGAACCAAGCGTAGACGAACGAATCCTCACGATCGCAACGAAACAGGAACTATCGAGAAGAAGCATACCCGGAAAGAAGCAAAGAACATGGTAAACACATAAGCATAAACATGACATGTTGCTCAACCAAGTATGATGCGTGACAAGTGTACATGATGCTTCTCATGGCAAGAGATGATGCATACAAGAACATCACATCAAAACAAGTTTAAATGAGGCCGGAAACAATACATAACAATTCCAGAAAGTCCCCATATGCAAAATTTGAAATTGGTACTGATCTGAACAAAACATTAAGTTAAAGTTGTTAAAAAGCAAGTTAAAGTGCACCAAGATGATCTATGCGTCTTGAAGGAAATATGCCCTAGAGGCAATAATAAAGTTGTTATTTATATTCCTTATATCATGATAAATGTTTATTATTCATTCTAGAATTGTATTAACTGGAAACTTAGTACATGTGTGAATACATAGACAAAACATAGTGTCCCTAGTATGCCTCTACTTGGCTAGCTCGTTAATCAAAGATGGTTAAGTTTCCTGACCATAGACATGTGTTGTCATTTGATGAACGGGATCACATCATTAGAGAATGATGTGATGGATAAGACCCATCCGTTAGCTTAGCATAAATGATCGTTTAGTTTTATTGCTATTGCTTTCATCATGACTTATACATGTTCCTATGAATATGAGATTATGCAACTCCCGAATACTGGAGGAACACTTAGTGTGCTATCAAACGTCACAACGTAACTGGATGATTATAAAGATGCTCTACAGGTGTCTTCGATGGTATTTTTGAGTTGGCATAGATCGAGATTAGGATTTGTCACTCCGATTGTCGGAGAGGTATCTCCGGGCCCTCTCAGTAATGCACATCACTATAAGCCTTGCAAACAATGTGACTAATGAGTTAGTTGCAGGATGATGCATTACAGAACGAATAAAGAGACTTGCAGGTAACGAGATTGAACTAGGTATGATGATACCGACGATCAAATCTTCGGCAAGTAACATGTGATTTGATGACGATTGGTATTATGAGTTAGTTGCAGGGTCCGCACGCTTAACATTCGATAACGATTGGTATTATGAGTTTATGTGATTTGATGAATCGAAGGTTGTTCAGAGTCCCGGATGAGATCACGGACATGACGATGAGTCTCCAAATGGTCGAGACATAAAGATTGATATATTGGACCATGTTGTTCAGACACCGGAAGTGTTCTGACGAGTTTCGGATAAAACTAGAGTGCCGGAGGGTTACCGGAACCCCCCCCCCCCCCCGGGGGGGGAGTTATGGGCCTTAATGGGCCTTAGGGGAGAGAGAGAGCAGCAGCCAAGAGGTGCCCCCCGCAAGGGGAGTCCGAATAGGACTACGGGAAGGGGCACGTCCCCTCTTTCCCTCCCCCTCTCCTTCCTTCTCCTACTGGAACTAGGAAAGGGGGAAGCCTACTCCTGCTAGGAGTAGGATTCCTACCCCATTGGCGTGCCCCTTGTGGTCGGATGGCCTCCCCCTCCCCTCCTTTATATACGGGGGAGGGAGGCACCCCATAGACACACAAGTTGATCTTTAACCGTGTGCGGTGCCCCCCTCACAGTTTTCCACCTCGGTCATATTGTCGTAGTTCTTAGGCGAAGCCCTGCGTCGGTAACTTTATCATCACCATCAAAACGCCATCATGCTGACGGAACTGACCCTCGGCCTCAGCTGGATCAAGAGTACAAGGGATGTCACCGAGATGGACGTGTGCAGATAGCGAAGGTGTCATGCGTTCGGAACTTGATCGGTTGGATCGCGGAGACATTCGACTACATCAACTGCGTTACTAAACGCTTCCGCTTTCGGTCTACGAGGGTACGTGGACACACTCTCCCCGCTCGTTGCTATGCTTCTCTAGATAGATCTTTCATGATCGTAGGAATTTTTTTGAAATACTACGTCCCCAACACATCTTTCTAGTCAAGTTACATATAAAGTTCATTTAATTCGGAGCTACGGCCTAGAAGATATGAGCAAAACAAGTTAGACATGGCATTGATGCAAAATGCATTCAAACATCAAGCAAATACACTCAAAACATAGATGCAACATAATATGATGAAACTATATGCAAAACCAAGCAAGTTTCATATAGAGCATACTCCAAATGGAGCCACGGTTCAACACATACACATGAAACAAGTTATAACAACAATTAGCCCAAAACAGCAACTAGGCACTTTGCGACCATCAAAACAACATGCTACAGGAACTATATGGGCACAAAAATGTCATGCACTTAAAGTAAAGATTACATTCTTCAATGGTCATCAAGGTTCAGGTTCATAGGCATCAAGATTAATCCAACATGATCAAAGCAGAAGGCAACTTTATAACACATATCAGGACTTAGTGCAAAACAGGGCATACATGTGAGCAGAAATAACATGTTGACATGTTGGAGGCAAGGAAGAATGATGCTACAGTGCAAGATCATGGCAAACAAAAGCATGGAAGTAAAGTACAGGTTATACATGGCAAAACATGATTACTAAGAATCTCCATATAACCTCTAGATCAATGGCATTCATCAAGACAAGATTGCAAGTCATAACAGATTCTCAGACTTTGAGACAACAAAAGTATATATGCTACAGGAACATTTCATGGTATCAAGGGGCATGGCAAGCATGTACATGTCAAACACTACAAGACATGATCGCTGAGATACTGCTAAAACCACAACAACATGTTTAAAACATCATGGCAAGATTGCAAATGATAAAAGTTTCATAGACTTGCTGAAATTAATGGACAAGGCAGAAACAACGATAAGTAGGCATGTTTACAAGCTTGTGCAACTCATTTCCAAGCATATCATGGCATGTGAAGACAACCAATAGCAAGATGGAATGTTTGTGCAACTTCTCATGTCAAGAACATGGTCATAGGATGCATACAACACTAGCTATTCACATGGCAAAATGAACTTAGTGACGTTGACGGTGGCGTGCCGCGGATCCGGCGAGGGCGCGGCGCCTAGTGACGGCGTGCGGTGCGGTCGGCGGCGGGGACGCGCGTTCACGATGAGGTGGCAGTCGGCCACGGGACGGGCGGGCACGGGGCGGCGGTGGATCGCGTGGGTGGCGATGGCAGCGATTTGGGCCGGAGGGCCCGACCCGGGCCGCGCCTCGGCGCGGGTGGAGTAGGCCGGCGGGACGACGTGTCATGTTCTGGTTCGTCCGGGCCGGCGGCTGGACGCGTCCGGCATGCGGCGGACGTGTCCGGCGCGGAGGAAGAGGGTTGGAGGCTAGGGTTTTCCCGCAAATATCAGAGGGGAATGTGTTTATATAGGCAGAGGGAGCTAGGAGAGGGCTATTGGGGTGCGGTTTTCGCCCACATGATCATGATCCAATGGTGAAGAGTATGGAGGGGATTTAGATGGGCTAGTGGGCTGTTGAGGATGGGTGTTGGGCTGCAAAGAGAAGGAGGGCTTCGGTTAACGTGGTTAACCGTTGGCGTATCAAACGACCTTCAAATGGAACGAAATTTGATAGGCGGCCTACCGGTGATGTACCAAGGCCACTCGACAAATCTCGGCCCATTCCGAGAACGTTTTTCTCCCGCTCACGAAACGAGATCTGGAAGGTGCCGTGGGTGCATGAGAGAGTGTCGGATGTCGAAACGGACAATGGAGAAAGTGACTGGATGCAAGTTTTGAAAAACATGCAGATAAAATGCACATGATGACATAGCAAAGAGCAACACGCAAGCGAATGACATGGCAACGACGGTGAATAACTGGAAGACACCTGACGCATCGGACTCGGGGCATTACATCCACCATGAACATGCCACCGCGAAGAGATGAAGCCGCATATGACGAACCGTGTGCTCCAAAGCGGTGCCCTTCAAAAAGGTAACAACACCAATGTGCCCCACCGCCCGACCCGTAGATCAGAGTTTTCTCTGGAGCAACACGATGGCCGATGAGAGACGCGACGATGCCTTCAAGAAGTGTACGCGCTACGCCACCACCGGTCCATCCATACCCGACTGGAGGGTGTATTTTGCTGCTAGACCAAGCAAAATCTGCCTATCTCAATACAAACTACAGAAAAAGGGCATGGAAAATGCATAAAAAAAGTTAGCATCACGAAAATACAATAGCAAACGCTCCACTAAAAGGACAAAAGGTCGAGCGGGAGCAGCGATGTGACAAGGGCATCGTGCTCCTGGGCGTTCTGCTTGGCCGCCGCGCGAGCACCACTGCTCCCCAACCGCAGCACTACGAGTCCCGTACGCTGCGACAGTCTCCTTCCCCTAATGGCCGCTACTTCCCCACATGGCCGCTACTTCCCTTCATGGGTCACGATGCCGAGCTTGACGACCAGCTCGTCGGCGCCAAGCGCGGCGGCGGAGTCCTCGACTGGTGCAGCAGCCACGCGGCGATCCCGGCGAACTCCGCTGGCCAGACCGCGCACCCCACGAACCCACGCGCTGATTCCGCCGATATTCGCGCGATGGCGGCCGCCGCAGCAACCAGGGGCAATCCGGCTCGCAGCCAAAGCTGCTCGCTGTCATGGTCGACGGCATCGCGAATCTAGCCGTCGTCTTTGCTGCTCTGCAGACCACAACGCGCACCCCACGAGCCCACGTGCTGGTGCCGCCGAGATGCGCGCGATGGACGCCGCCGCAGCAACCAGGGGTCCTCCGCGCCCGCCGCCATGGTCGTCGTCACCCCGCTTCTCGTCGTCTCTCTCCCTCTCACTGTAAAAGGATAAGGGCGAAATGTCATCTCGCGGTTGAGTGGGTGAGAGTCGTTCGGGGTTACACAAAAAATGTTCGGGCGCTTGGCTTAGGCAGCGAACGTGTACATGAGCGTGACGTGGCAAATAACTTGCACCAAGAGCTGTAATGCGCGATCGGACAGCAGCCGAGGCGTTCGCTGGATTTTCCCCCGAGGGAATGTCAGCCAGATGGCATTTTTCTAAATCTTACGCCCATCATATCCTATATCTTTTTGAAGATTTGATTCGAGTATGGATAGAGAAAGCTAAAGAAAAAATTGATTTGGTTGAGTTTTGTAAGGTATGATTTTGGAATGTGTAAGGGAAGGCAACGAAAGCTTGAATTGAATTAATGCAGGACGCGCGCGGGGGGGGGGTTGAATTGCTTACCAGAAGTATGTCATGTGGTAAGAGAGAGAGTTGAACATATAAACCTACAATCCCCAACTCATAGAGATCTTTTAATAATTATATTTAGTTATTTTGTCAAATAATTACATGTGTTCTTCATTGTATGAGCCAAACAAAAATCTCACATTAGTTTATATGACCTACGCTACGCTTTTAACCAATGATCATTATTGTTGATACATAGCAATCAACCAAGGACACGTCACTCTCTTCAAATGCAGAAGTGTCCTGCTCCTCCGGGGTGAACAGTAAATTCAAAAGAAAATTCAAATTTTTGTGTGATAAATTTTAAAAAGTGTTTTAAGAGCCTGCAAATTTTCACTTTTTTCTCGAATACGCATAGAGCGTATCATTTCATTGATAGTGAGAGGAGTTTACATGCGCTTGGCCAAGCTACACACTCGGTGGCCAGACTTACACAAAGTTACAGTTACAAGGTTCGATCAAGGCGGTTCAAATACAAAGGAGCGCAGTCCTTTTGCGCCAGCCGTGGCCCACATTGCTGCCTCGGCCAGAGCGGCTCGAGAGGCCTCGGTCACTGACGGGCGGATACCGTCGAAGGTGCAAGCATTTCTATGCTTCCAGAGGGTCCAGACGACGATGATCACAAGGGAGGCCGTGCCCTTACGAAGAAAAGCTGGGGCAGATGACGTGGATGCCTACCACCAGTCGAAGAAGGGCTCGTGGCCGAGGGGAATGCTGCTGGTGAGTCGTAGCTTGGAGAATACATCGTGCCACACCATGCGAGAGAAGGAGCAACCAATCAAGAGGTGCTGCATAGATTCAGTGGCCTGGTCGCAGAATGCGCAGGCGCTGCTGTGTGGCAGTCCGTGGCGCGCGAGCCGCTCGTTCGTCCAGCATCGGTCCTGCAGGGCCAGCCATATGAAGAACTTGACGCTAAGGGGGGCCCAAGTCTTCCAGGTGAGCTTGGCATGTGGGAATGAGGTGGAGTCGAGGAAGAGAGCGTCGTAGCAGGTTTTTCCAGAGTATGTGCCATTAGCTGCCCATCGCTACCAAAGAGTGTCGGGCTGCCCAGAGGTTGATATTGGGAGTAGACGCCTCCATAGCTCAATGTACTGAACCGTCGCCAGGGGGCCCAAGGCGCCAGCGATGTCCTGAACCCAAGCCCGGTCCTGTAGTCCGTCGGCCACGAGGCGACACTGGCGGCGTCGCTTGGGCACCAGAGCGAAGATAGCTGGTGCGATCTTGGCGATGGACTGGCCATGATCCCAATGGTCAGTCCAGAATTTGCAAGTGCGCCCATCGCCAAGTTCCCATCGGGTGGAAGCACGGAAGATGGCAAGCGTCTCGGAGTCGGCAGGGGGAGGAAGATGGCTCCAGGGGCGCGTCCGGTCCGTGTCCTGGAGCCAGAGCCAGCGGGTGCGGAGGGAGAGCCCAATGCGGCGTAGGTCGCGGATGCCGAGTCCGCCGAGCTGCAGCGGCATGCAGACGCGGCGCCAGTTAACCGCGCAGTGACCAGAGGTGGAATCTTTCCTGCTGTGCCACAAGAACTCACGGATGAGACGGTTGACCAACTTGAGCACGTGGGCGTTGAGGGCAATAGCCACCAGCAGGTGCCCGGGCATTGCGCAAAGCACATGCCGGACTAGGGCGAGCCGCTCACCGCGGGATAGCAAGGATGCCCTCCAGGTGGACAGCTTCTTGCGCATATTGTCCACCAACGGCATGAGGTGCGAGGAGTGGATCCGTCGGACCGATAGCGGCAGTCCTAGGTAGGTGATAGGGAAATGCTTGACCGGGCAGTCCAGCTCAAGCCCTATAGTCGCCTCGTCAGCAGGAGAGCATTGGATGGGAGTTGCAGAGCACTTGTCGAAGTTGGTGCGTAGGCCGGAGGCTCCTCCAAACACGGACAGCAGCTCCCTGAGCGCGGCGAGGTCATGCCGGTCCGGGTGACAGAAGACCACCACGTCGTCGGCGTAGAGGGATATACTCGAGGCCATGTGGTTGGGAGTGAGCCGGTGAAGAATTTTCACTTAGAAATGACATTCGTGGAGGTTGCAGTATAAAAACAACATCAACACTTCAAAATGCGTTTAAAAATGGCATTTTTAGAGCTTCGATTTCTTTTTGCCATCACTTTCAGAAATGTGATTTCATGATGAAATTTTGCAAGCACTTCGAAATTTTGTCAATGTTTCGCATAAAAAAATCAGAATTTTTGATTTTTTTTTTCAGTTTCTTACATTTTACAGTTCATGCAAATTTTGAGAGCTCCGAATAGGTGCGTCTAAATGCGCTACATTTTGAGAGCTGCTCGACTCCCCAATGCTGCTGCCTACCCGGTGGATGTTCTGTAAGTAATCCGACTGCCACGCATGATGCTTTTTCTGCACCTCGTCGTCCGAACACGCATTGGCAACCGTTGGCTGTGCCAACTTATGGCACAGATCTTGTGGGGCATCTCCTTCAAGTTTCTTTACAATTTCTGACATCGGAGGGCGGCGATCAGCTTCATCTTGGGTGCAGAGGTGTGATATCTGGATAAGGTTTACCACCTCTTCACGCTGATATGCATGGTCCAAATTGGAGTCCACAATTTCTTCCTGTCGGCCTTCTCGTATCAAATGCTCCAGCTTCACATTAATGAATCGGTCAATACCATAAGAGTTGAAGCTTTATATACCATGAAAAGAAAATCATCCGTCGTAACACTGTTAATAATTACACTTCAGGGGTCCGTGTCAGCATACCTCTTTTCAAAAGTAAAAAATAAAGGTAATATTATCTTTTACTATTAATAAGTGGGGATCCAGCTCTATATACCCTTACGTCCGGCCATATACTAACCAAGAGGTACTTTTACGCCTTATATATATACACACTAAAAAAGAAACGCGTATGCCGTCACCCCTTAGAAAGAACAAAAAACGCTCGCCCTCACCCCTTAGAGTCATCAGAGTTGGGAGGAGGAGCACCATCCAGCGATACTCCGTTGGCGGAAACTTAGATCTATCTCTCCTCAATCTGATCCAGTACATAATTGCCTATGTCTAAGTCTATGTAAACTAGATTGAAGTTGCGTACATCAATTAATGAATATTGATTATTTCCAATTAAACCATCATTCCCTCTCATCTTTTTTCTTTCTTTTTTGCGTTCAATCATACCCTCTTGTCTGAAGAGGTATGTTTTACTCTCTTACATTGATTTAATTAGAGGGGTTGTACTGAAGCAGAACCTACTTCATTGTTATGTGCACACAAAATCCCACGCTAATTTGTGCGTCATCTATTTTTAAATATAAAGTACATGTCGTCACAGAAATCATGCGGTCAAACCTCTATAAATTTGACTATTAAAATATCAAAACCTCTTCATATTGTTAAGGTGAAAATAATTTATTTAGATGTGTGAAGAAAACTAAATCCAGTTTTCTAAAAATATTTTGTAGGAACATACAAATTTGAAAAGCAGACTATGCGTGTTCACCAATGTAGGGAGTAAAAATAGAAAATATGGAACAATTATCTTGTGAACAACAACTAAGAATTGGTTTCAGCAACATTCTGTATGTGACCAAATTTTAAATTGTGAACATATCATTTTAATAGAGTTTTCTCTAACCTCTACAAATTTCAAAATATCTCACTCATTTTTCTAGGTGACCTTTTTCACAAAGAGAGCACTACTTCAGATGTTCTCGAAGGCACATAAGTAGATAATATCATTCTAACAAATAAAGTGGTAGAACTCGACGATGACACAGGGTCCAACAAGGTCTCAGGTTGTATGGGTGCTCGATGGGAGGTCGTGTGGCCTCCCGGAGTTAGGGATTGGTAACAACAAGTAGACTGGGACTCAGATGAGCCTTTGCGTAATCATAAAGATGTTGCCTTGTGACCAGAGGTCACAGGTTCGAGTCCTGAAAACAGCCTCTTACGGAAATGTAGGGTAAGATTGCGTACTATATATAGACCCAAAGTGGTCGGACCCTTCCCCGGGCCTTGCGCAAGCGGGAGCTACGTGCACCAGGCTGCCCTTTTTTTACTAGAAAAAAAATTATTATTATTCTACTGAAATCAATTGAAATTGTGCAAGCTAAATCATGTAAATCATTTATTTCTTACTTTGGCTCCTGGTTTGTCAATTTGGTCAGATCATAAAGTATTTAATACATTATTTTGTTGGAAAACTTCAGCTTGAACTACATCTGTAATAATTGATGAATGGTAAATATTATATGACTAGCCCGTGCGGAAACTCAGCATGAAATTCCTTCTACTACTCCGATTTCACAAGCTAAATTAATATCATTTTTCTCATGTTTTCACAAGTACTTGTTAATAAAAATAGGGCAGAGAAGCTTACATCATTAACGTCGATGTCTGGACTCTTTCCCATCACAATCTCTAACACCAAGACACCATATCCATATATGTCAGTTTTCTTTGATGCCTTTCCTGTGCTCCTGTACTCAGGAGCCATGTAGACCATCGTCGCTATTTCCTTCCCTTGGTCCATTAACTTTGCCAGTCCGAAGTCTCCTAGCACAGCTTCAAAATTTTCATCGAGCAGGACATTGGCAGCCTTGATATTACCGTGTATAATTGGGGGGTCGCAGTTATCGTGAAGGTATTCCAAACCATGGGCAACACCAAGAACAATTTTCATTCTTCTTGCCCAATCCAATGTTGGTTCAACAGGGCCTGAACCTGCATATTTAAATGTCATTTCATCAGTTTCCTTAACGATAGTTTGAAGAGGACTAATACAAGTTGGGGTGGGCTAATACGGTATGACATAATATTATCCTAGAATGACTTTCTTGTTATTATTTTGTGTCTCATACAAGTAGAGATAATTCAATTATCTTTACTTTTAATGGTGTCAGAGATCCGTAATTCATAATTCACATAAGAAAGACATTGTGTCTGCCAAAGACTATCTTAGAACTGAATAGTTCAACTAAGAAAAAGCCATCAACGAGATATGTGCATAGAAAAAATATATAAGAAGAAAATTTACTGGCAATGTGATATTACCTTGTAAACTAGAAGAAAGACTCTTCTCCATGAAAGGATACACCAAGAAGCGGCCCGTTGGTGCGATGCAATAGCCTATCAATTTTAGTAAGTTCCTGTGCACAGCCACACTTATAACTTCAGCTTCTCGTTTGAAATCCATATCACCAACATGATTTTCTCCTTCAGCCAATTTTTTGATGGCAACCACTTTATTGTCTTGGCCTGGAAGAACTCCTTTGTAAATCTCAGCGAAAGAGTCCTCGCCGAGAAAATTTTCTATATTGAAATCTGTTGGTTCCAATGAGAATTGTTGTGTCCCCACAAGATCTAGGTTTAGAGCATGCTCATCTGAAATTTAATTTACATGTTTATCATGTCCTCAGTTGATAAAAAAGCCTATCTTTGTGGAATTCCACTATAATAGATGGAAAATTATTTTCATGGTGAAAATTCTAATATGGTAAACATGCATGAACAAAACATAATTTTGCAGCTAATCCTGACTAACCTGGAACATCAAAAAATAAATCACGTCGGCAAGGCATTCTTCGCGATATTAGAATACACATAGCAACGATAACTATTCCTCCACCAATGCATCCAAGAACCACCTTTATGGTGGATTTTCTTGATCCACCTATTAACAAATGTTTAGTATGAAATGCAAGCACATGTTTTTCAACCCAAATGTTGGGTTCCATATAGATTGTCATGTAGGTTTCTGGATTACCTGTATTGTTGACGTTTCCTTCGCATGGCATTAAGCGTGGACCACAATTTAAGTGGTTGCCGGTATATCTAGAACCACATGACTATGTTAGTTGAAGGAGAGCATAAAATTGCTTTTAAAAATATAAGCTGGAGTACTAAAGTTGAGGTAGGGCATACTCGTATCGGGACGCATGTAGTTGTTTAGGTATTTCACCGCTAAGATTGTTATATGCCAGATTGCTGTAAAACACAACATGTAGATCATCAGATAATTGAGTTCATATAGTCTTATTTGCTTATTAAAATAAATACAAGGCTTGCAATGACAACAATAACATTCAGTGATTTTTATTCTTATCTCAGCATGTAAAGGAAAACTTACATGTAATTCAAGGATGGAATATTTGACAAAGAGATTGGAATATTTCCACTTAGAAGATTTCGGCTCAGATCCCTGTCGAAGTTACACACTCTTATGTTTGTTAGTGAACTGTAATATTAAGAGATAACGCTAGTTATGGTCTGACTTACAGATTTTGTAGTTCTGAAAGGCGGCCAAAAGAATCGGATATTGAGCCATTGAATTGATTATTTTGAAGATTCAGAGTTGTTAGACTTGAAAGATTCCCAATCTCGTGTGGTATTTGTCCAGTTATATCGTTATCATCTAAAAATCTGCAACGGAGATATGTGGCAATAACGATAGTAGAACTATCATTCCTTAATGAATCATGATGTACAAATCATAGATTTCATAAGTAATTGATCTTTGATCTTACAGCCGTTGTAGTGTTGTCAACTTAGCAATGCTGGGCGACAAGACTCCACTTAACCCTGATGAGCTCAAGAGACTGCAAAATTCAGAAATGAGAAGCTAAGCCAACAGTCTTGTGAACACATGTACGTGCTATTACAAACATATAAAACTGTGTCTATATAGGTAAAACTGTGTCTATCATAGCTTGCCACAGAACTAGTTAAGACTTGCTAAACATTTAACGGTTTAAAAGTTATTATAAAATATGAAATAAATAGGGGAGCCTCACTCTAACATAATAAGATGATCCAACGGCATGATTGTGAAAATATGCATTTATGTGCCCTCCGCGAAAAAACAAGCATTTCAGCACTCACGCTTAGGATACTAGGGGTGTAGGATAAGCTATTCTACACTCACGCTTAGCATATATATATATAGCAAACACCCTTGTGAACGTTAAATTGTAATACAATGATTATAAAGACGGGCAGGATGAAAAACAATATAGGAAGATCTAATGCGGGGGGCCTGTTTTAAAGGCAAACGTTCCCCACGGTTAATGTTTTGCATGAAGCAAGTCTTTGAGGGTACATGCCGTTGAGGATGTGCCCCATAAGGGCACTCCCAATGTATTGGGTCTTGCCGCTTTAGACCTCCCGTAGTGGCAATATCATATGAAGTATCATGCATGCCAACTAGGCAATTTAGATGAGGTGGTATACAATTAAATGAAGAAAGAAAGGATTCGGTATCATGATATGACACCGTAATATAATAAATGATGTGTTACTATGTGTCGCACAAAACAATAAATGAGATTATCTATGGTACTATGCACACTACACGCAACCTTATCATGGGTAGTAGAATTATTTTAGAGACAAACACCACATTCATTATATCTTAAGTATTGTATTTAAATGATACTGCATTTAATTAATTTAGGGGTTATATTTACATCTCAATCTTGTTGCCTAATTCGGAAGATAAGGTAAGGAGTGAAAAAATAGGGAGATATGTCACACAATGTATATTACACCACACAGGAAAACAAGCCAAGAGCCACATCTCCACTAACATACAACTCCCCTCTCTCTCTTTTCTTTAAATACAGTGCCACCTTGGCATTTTGCCTATGATACCATGCTACTGTAAGAGCCAAGCATTAGGAGTGCCCTTAATGATTCTGGCTTCTTGGATCGTGGTCATAGTAAAAATGAGTTGAGAGTCCAAGAGAAAGAGCAGGATTCGTTGACTGGAAGATGAAAATGCATGTCTGAGGAGCGTTGGGCCTTAGGGGCCAGAGGATGAGAAATGCACCAGAGATTTTTGAAAAGTAATTTTTTTAGTTCGATTTTTTAAAGTGAATGAACTAATAAATTAGTGCAAGTTACAAACTTCACATTAACCTAGAAGGAATTCATTACGCATGATTATTGGATATGAGTATGACCAACAGGGACAACCTATTTAATATTGTTATAAAAAAAACAAGCAGAAGCCCTTTTCGAGAAAAAATACAGGCACAAACTCTATCAGCAAAAAAAACGCAAACTTGGCGTACAAGGCTCACTGGATTTTGTGGACAAACTAGACAAAGTATGATTGAACATGAACATAAAAATGGAAAGCCCGGACCAGTTGAACAAACAGCTTTGTTTGGCCAAAAGATATACTACATCCGTCTTTTTTTTTTGCGGGTGATATACTACGCCAGTCAATCAGGTATTTATGTTGTAACCTTGTCGAGCAACTAAATTAACTAACACATTGCCGCAACAAGGGTGTGAGACAAGTGGGAGGATGTTGAGACCCTCTGTGTACCTCCAGGAAGAAGCAGAAATTCTATGGCGATTATGGGGTGCCGAATACAAGGCTTGAGCTGTGTGGGCCGGTGGGGTGGGGGATGGATACTGGCTATAGGTACAGAACATTATGTTCAGTGCCTACCGTCAGCACAGATGTGGAAAATGCTTCAATTTGAGTGCCAGGCATGGGACCTGCGTTGTCTGACAAAAACAATACGAAATTTCGTATACGGACGAAATACAAGAGCTAGTGCTAGACTCAACAAGACTGACCGGTACAGATTTCTGAAGAGTATGAGCCTGAGAGCGAAATCGAATTTTCAGTAAGGGGCATGCAATTTCTCAACAACAGCAAAAAAAAAAAGAGGAATGTGCAATCCAAATGAAATCTCTTTATCCAAGGAAAAGTCAGTATCAGACACAAAGGATATACTTTACTCAAAATGTGCGAGACAGAACGAAACATACTGTAACTGCCTTTGGCAGGGACTGGTTTGGTGGAGTTACACAAGAGATGATTAGGTTAGGCTTCACTTACATTTCCACCACTTCTTTGCCTTCAGGATCACAAACGACAGTAGAAATAGTACCACATGCAGTATCTAGATAGGGATTCCAGTCTATTAGGATACCCCGACTGTCATTAAGCATTGTTTTCACCTCAAACAGAGCCTGGACTGGAGAAAGGCAAGCTTTATTAATAAATATAAATAAAAGGTAAATACTCAATCAAAGAGAACTATTTAGTTTGGTGAATAGTTCTGGTTAACATCTATTGCATGTTTAATATGGACTGTAACTGACATAGAGCTTGCGAAATGATATAATAGAACTGTAGAACTGATTAAGATGAAAAGGTCAGGCCAGGCAATAAACTGATTAAGAACCGTAAAAAAAACTGATTAAGATGAAAAGGTCAGGCCAGGTAAACATATAACATGAAAAGGTCAGGCCAGGCAATAAACTGATTAAGAACCGTAAAAAAACTGATTAAGATGTTTATTCTTTGTCCTCTGGATAACCAAGGGAATCTCATGCTTAAGCTTGTTCTACCGCTCAGAAGCTCAAAATAAGTGAACTTTTGGCTTGCCGAGATGGTGTAGAGGCTTCCATTAGGAGAGGAGATCAACGGGTCATAGCCAAGGTGGATTTCTCTCTACTCACAGATTTGTGGCATGATACAAACCCTGCTTGTATCAATGGTGCACACATTATGATGGAAATCAGAAGGATGACAGAAACACTCCAGGATTTCAAGCTTCTTTGGACTCCACGCGACGCAAACTGGGCAGCACATGCGCAAAAGAAGCTCTTAGCAACCTTTCTTCTATTTTCTTTGATGTAATTCCTGGATTCCTGACTAGGATTATCCAGTCGGATTGTAATCTCTTAACAGAGTAATAAAGCCAGAGATTTACTTCGAAAAAAAGCGCAAAATAAGTGTCTGCATTTTTAAAGACTATCCCATTGCGTGAAGTGAATGTGCACCAGGGCACTACAATGAAAATGCCATGATTTCACACCAAAAAAAGGATATGCTCCGTCTCTTCTTATGGCTGTTTTCTCGGCATTGCTAATTCACACAATTGACAATGGCAGGTGCGAGGAAGCTAGGGCAAATTATTGTACGCGAGCAATTGCCATGCGGCGTGTTGTATGTGTTGTAAAACAAACAAAGTCTATTGCCTCTTAATTAAATGATGAGGCAAATCTTATGCCTCCGTTTCAGAAAACAATGACAGGTGCCGGGATCGAAAATCAAGTGAAGTGTTTATATTTTCAAAAGAGTCTATTCTACAGCCACTTGAAAAGAAAAGTCTATTCTACATCACAATTTCTTTTTTTTTTGCGTCACTACTAATGCGTGACATCTTCTGGTCAAAATTCTCAATCTGAATATGCAGTTCACTTGTCCAGTTACTTTATGTGCTGAAGGTAAAAATCCCAGTATAAGGTCTTACCCTGTTGATCAAACATCTGACATGCAACAGACTGTAAGAACGCCAGGAAGATTAATCCATAAACTAGCTTCATGATTTCCAAAAGCTGATATCAGCTTTTTCTGGATTGAAGAATGAAGGATCGTTGCTGATTATAATCTTAATTCTGTTTGTTTCACATAAGAGGTAATGTGTCAGTGCCAGTATAGTCTGCCAAATGCCTGCATTATTATGGATCAAAATAAAGGGCATACGATACACAACAGAGATGACATCAACTGAGAATAGTACTCCCTCCCTTCCACAATATAGTGCATATTTTACTTTTTTGAAGTCAAATGTTTCTATGTTTGACCAAGTTTTAGCATATTAATGATACTAATTTTGTATTGTCGATGTCGATATTTTTTTCTTGACTTTTAGAAAACAAAATATGTACTATATGTTTAAAATGGGGGTAGTATGATAAATACTACAACCAGAAAGCAAGTAAATCAGAACAGATGGCCAACAGCTTGAATTATTTTTTATAACTAGAAGATTCCCCGCGCGTTGCTGCAGGATTTTTTCATGAATTTTCTGATGAAGGTCAGAATCACGGCTGACTTCACATTATGCTGAGCTGTTAATCTACATTAAGGTAAGGTCAAGAGGTGAAGACTGAAGACATGAATCAAAGTGCAACGCAGATATTTGTAGTTTTTACCAGAACTGCATGTATGCTACAGTGATTTAGAGAGTAGCTAATAGCACGGTTTTTCTGAATGTAAATACTGATTTTGTATTTCTACCAATCTGTCAGTCAATGACCAGAACTGCATATATGCTTCTACAGGACATACACGCTTGAGATCGTTGGCCATGTGCATCTTGCATCTCTAAACCTGATATTATAGTTCAGTTTAAACTACATCTGTATTACACAATCAAGTGAGTAGGACATCTATTTATATACCAATGCTCTGAACTTTCAAGATCAAGAGTCTAATATTTTTCACAGATATATAGTTAAGATTGTGCAGTCAGCAACAGAAAATAGATTTGCCTGTAGCTATGTAGTCAGCTAACCAATCATTTATCCACTTTTCTCTGTTTAGTTTGGAACATGGCACAACTATTAATCCCCTGTTTCAGTTTATACAGAAATCTGAACCCATGTGTGTGCATGTCTGTTTATACTTTATACACCCAGTCAAAACCAGAGAAAAGCAAAATAAGAATCCATGACTACCTAGTGAGGATCTAGGAAATGAAATACTTGCACAAAGACGTGATTCATGGTATGAACATTGACATTCTGTGAATATACTGAAGGAAAGCAGGGCAAAACGATCAACAGGTGAAGTGCATGGTAGTAATCTAGCAACAAAGAAACAACATGGTGCAGGGAGATTGGGAATGGAGGAATCAGGGAGAAGCTCGTACAGAGAGGGGATTGAAATAGGTTGTAGGTGGAGTGTGTCGAGGGCGCAGAAGTGACCCGGCCTAGGATGTTTCCAACCTCTGGCTAATGATTGCAAGGGCATACATATAATAACATTTCAGCATAGTTTTGCAAACAATTTTGAACAGCAGGCTTAATAACTTAATGGATGACCTGTAGGTACGATGTGTCCCGGTCAACGTGCAGGGCACCAGCACACGTTGGGTGTGCTGATTATCCTAGGGCAAAACGTGGCGACTCTCAAGCACGGACATGAGCAGCTCTACTGATTAAAGGGGAGATGAACTGCATCGATTACCTGGGAGAATTAAACACATCCGTTTCTCTTATAGGCTTGAGAAAGTGAAGAGGGGGTGGGGATGCTGTGGAGAAGACAGGAGAGGGAGCGAGCCTACCATGGGGAATCCTTTGGGGGCAGAAAAGGGCGCTGCGAACCACAATGGAGAAGGGTTGAAGCAGCGCCAGCGCGACGGGAAATCAAATCCAAAAGTGGAGAAGGAAAGCAATGGAAAACTTGCTGGAGCAGAACCGATGAAAGGATCTGTTGACGGCGACCAGCTCGATGTGATTCAAGAGCACGCGAGTACGGGCGATGCGGTATCGGTGCAATTCACCGGAAAAATCACCCCGCAGGCTCCTGGGTGAACTAAGAAAAAAGTAGGCTAGAGCAACTCCAAACGAACGTGGATGTTGTCCCTTTTTTCATTTGGTTCGGTCGAGCGGACGGTTTTTCTTTTTCTTTTACCGAAAAAGGCTCGCGCCCCGCTTTATAGATAAAGCCAATGCCAAAGCCAACAACCAACAAGGTTCACACGCACACAAAGTCCACGCACAAGCAAGCATCAAGGGGTTACTGCTGAGGGCACAGCTCAACAAGCCCAACACACACACACACACACAAAAAGGCACACACGCCAGGAGTGAAACATCCTCTAGTCGGGCTCCGGGGGTGGCGGCGGGAGCGGAGGTGCCAGGCGGAAGGCCAACGAACGGAGGTCGGTGAGGAGTCTGTTGATGGCGTCCCGGTCCTGAGGGCGGCTAAGCGGCCGCCAGAGCTGCAAGTAACCACACATTTTAAAGATGGAGTCAGTCGCACGTCGAAGGGGCACCTTCTGAATGACAAGCTTATTGCGAACCGTCCACAAGGTCCAGGCTAGCACCCCGACGCACAGCCATCTAATATGTCTGTAGCGAGGGGGGGAGGCTTGAATTTCCGCAAGCAAGTCAGGGAAGTTGGTATTGCACCACTGTCCGCCAACCGTTTCGCGGAAACACGACCAAAGGAACTGTGCCGTGTAGCACGAGAAGAAGATGTGATTCGCGTCCTCTACCGTGCCACACAGGGGGCACATTCCATCGCCAGGACCATGGCGCTTAAGAACCTCAACGCCGGTCGGGAGGCGGCCGCGTATCCACTGCCACAGAAAGATCCGAATCTTAAGTGGGAGGCGGATGTCCCAGATAAGACCGAAGGGCTCCGGAGCTGACGAGGGGGCAATAGCCGCATAGAGGGATTTGGTGGAAAAGCGGTCGGAGGGAGCTAGGCGCCAGGAGATGGCATCCGGAGAGTCTGCCACGTCCATAGGTAGCAGGGCGATGTCCTGGAGGAGGTCATCCCAGGCAGCCACCTCCGCGGGGCCAAACGGGCGGCGGAACGCGAGGCGCCCTAAGTCAATAAGGGCCGTCTCAACAGAGACCCGAGGGTCAACTACAATGTCGAAGAGGATGGGTAACCGGGCGGCTAGAGGGGAGTCTCCGAGCCATCTATCCAGCCAGAACAAGGTTGAGGCGCCAGAGCCCACAGAGATGGAAGTGCCTATACGCAAGACCGGTAGCAGCTGGACAACGGCCTGCCAAAACTGGGAACCGCCCGAGCGTTGGCAGAACGCCAGTGGCTGTCCACGCAGGTACTTGTTCTGGATGATAGTGAGCCAGAGGCCTCCCTCCCCATTGGCGATGCGCCATAGCCAGCGGGTCAAGAGGGCGATGTTCATGCGCCGAGAGGACAGAATCCCAAGACCGCCCTGGTCTTTGGGTTTGCAGATATCTGGCCAGCTGACCATGTGATATTTCTGTTTGCCCTCCTCCCCAGCCCAGAAGAATCTGGACTGGTATTTGGCGACCTCCTGATGGAGCGTTTCATGAAGGCTGTAGAAGCTCATGAGGAACCACAGGAGGCTAGCAAGCGATGAGTTGATAAGAATCACGCGCGCCGCCTTCGATAGCCAACGCCCTTTCCAGGGCTCTACGCGATGTTGCATACGGGTCACCGTGGGGCAGAGGTCCGCCACGGTGAGGCGCGAGTCACTAATGGGGATCCCCAGATAAGTCGTGGGGAAAGAACCCAGCCGGCAGTTAAGCCGGTCGGCAATGGACTGAGCGTCCTCAGCAGGGTAACCGAGCACCATCACTTCGCTCTTGTCAAAGTTGATGGTAAGGCCCGACATTTGTTGGAAGCACAGAAGAAGGAACTTCAGGTTGGAAATCTCAAGGGCGGATCCCTCGACCATAATAATGGTGTCATCCGCGTATTGGAGAAGGGAGACCCCTCCCCCTCCAACAAGGTGCGGGACCAGGCCTCTAATATGCCCAGCAGCCTTGGCCTTATCCAGGATGGCGGCCAGGGCATCCACCACCATGTTGAACAAGAACGGCGAGAAGGGATCCCCCTGCCGGACCCCACAGAGGGTAGGGAAGAAGGGCCCAATGTCGCCGTTGATGTTCACCGCAGTCCGGCCACAGGAGACGAGCTGCATGACGCGGGTCACCCAACGGTCATCGAAGCCCTTGCGAAGCAGGACTTCCCTCAGGAACGGCCAGTGCACCGTGTCGTAGGCTTTGTGGAAGTCCAACTTCAGGAAGACCGCCCTATGGCGCTTCAGGCGGACCTCGTGGAGCACTTCGTGGAACACCAACACCCCATCCAGGATAAATCGGCCTTGAATGAAGGCGGATTGGTTCGGGTGGGTGATTGTGTCCGCAAGGAGGGTCACCCTATTGGCGTACCCCTTAGCCAGGATCCAAAAAATCACATTAATCACTGTGATGGGGCGGAACTGGCGAATATCGGAGGCGCCCGAGACCTTGGGGATGAGGGTCACCACCCCATAGTTAAGGCGCCCCAGGTCCATGGAGCCTGAGTAGAATTCCTCAAAGAGAGCCATGACCTCAAGCTTGATGGTAGGCCAGAACGTCTTGAAGAAAGCTACCGGAAGACCGTCGGGTCCCGGGGCCGAGGAGGGGTTCATCCCCTTAATGGCAGCGAGGACCTCGTCCTCGCTGAAGGGGGCAACCAAAGTCGCATTGGCTTCAGCCGAGACTACGAGCGCGCCCGACCAAATGTCGGGGGCGAGGCTAGCCCCACCGCGCGGGGTGGGGGTAAATAAGGCCCTATAGAAGCCATCCACATGACAGCGGATGGCCGCGGGCAGCACTAACTGCGAGTCTCCATCCCACAGGCAGTGGATGGAGTTGCAACGGCGCCGGCCGTTCGCGACCGCCTGGAAGTAGGCGGTGTTGGCATCGCCCTGTAGCACCCACCTCTGGGTACCACGCAAGCGCCAGTAGGCCTCCTCATCCGTGTAGATGGTGGAGAGCTGGTCCTCCAGGTCGTAACGAAGCAGCCACTCGTCCGAGGAGAGCCCGGTCGAGTCCGCACGAGCATCCAGGGCTTGAATAGCCACCAAGATGGTCTTCTTGCGCTCTCTAAGGTCCCGGCCTAGATTAGCACCCCAACCCTTCATGAACTGGCGGGCTAGCTTGGCACAAAAGTGCCATGAATCGACCACGGACATGGAGCGATGGGGTGCCGTCCTAGCGAAGATTCAGCGGGCGACGACGGCCTCCCGGAAGCCGGTCTGGTTGAGCCAGAAGAGCTCGAACCGGAACCGCGGCGGGGAGGGGGGGCGCTCGTCGGCGGTGGAGAGGAGAAGGGGGACATGATCGGAGTCAATCCGGGTGACCGCCCGGAGCGATGCCAGGGGGCATCGTAATTCCCACTCCGAGGAAACTAGGACACGATCCAGCACGGATTGTGTCGGGACAGCTTGCCGGTTGGTCCAAGTAAATCTGGCACCGGTCCGGTCAAGCTCACGGAGCCCCAGCTCCGCGATCCAATCGTTGAATAATTGCATCCGGGGAAAATTAATCCGGGAATTATTCTTCTCATCCGGGGATCGGATGAGATTGAAGTCACCCCCCACCAAAACTGGTAGTGGGAAGTTAGAGATCTTCAGCTGCAACTCGTCAAGGAAGGCCGGGGAGCGGCGGTGGTCCGCCGGTCCGTAGACAACAATGACCTCCCATTTGAAGTTCAGAGCCCGCTCGAAGATCTCCATGCTAACGAAAAATTCCCCGCGGTCCATGCCTCCCGCCTCAAATGTGGCATCCTTCACTCCTAAGAGGATGCCACCCGAGTGGCCTGAGGTCCCACTAGAAGGGAGCCAGTGCCACGCGAAGAGGTGGGGGCTCAGGTGTTCAAGCTCCTGTAGGGTGAACTCGGAGCAGAGGGTTTCTTGGATGGCCACGATGTCAATATGTTCATCCCGGATGTACTCGATGAGCTGGCGGCGATGATCGTCATGGCCGAAGCCGCGGAGGTTCCAGAAAAGGGCCCGCATATAAACCCCCATCAGGGGGCTGCTTGACCCCAGGACACGAGAGGCGCTTTGCGCGCGAAGGGCGGCCGTGCGAGACCGAGTACGTCCACGGATAATCCCGTCGGCCACCGGAGGAGTCGGAGCCGGGGGCCGAAGCAGGCGGGCACGAGTCTCAGCCAGCCTGCCGTCGAGGATCTCCCGGGCCCTAATGGCCGCAATCTGATCTAAGGGGGGACCGACCTCCCCCCTGAAGACAATGGCCGAGTCATTGGCCACCTTAGAGAGGTGGCCAAGGGGAGCGGCCTCGAGAGCAGAAAAGGAGCAACGAGAAGAACTGGGGGGGGGGGGGGGCGGGGTCCGCACCTGACTCGAGGTTCCGGACTGCGGCGTGGAGCTCCGCCCGCTCGGCGATGGAAGGCGCAGGAGAGTCGCCCGGCCGCGACGCCTCCAGGCGGGCGCTGCGGCGAGAGGACGTCACCGGCGTCGAGGTGGAGCGGGGCCTCCTGGTGTACGCCACCGTCGGAGGGGGGTGCGCGGAGGCCGGGGAGGAGACGTCCACCGCCAATGAGGCGCCAGGGGAAGCCGGCGAGGCGAGGTGGGGGCCGGACGGCACCGACACGGGGTGAGGATCGGGCGACCCCAGAGCCGCCCCAACCGCGGCCCCCGAGGGTGGAGGATAGGGGGCAGACGGGGCAGGGGCGACGGGCTCCCCCACGCCGCCAGCCGCGGGAGACACCGGAGAAGCCGAGCCGACGGAGGGTGTGGGCTCGGCCCCTGGTGGCGCGGGGCGGCGGGCAGAGGTGGCGTCGGGGGAGAGGGGGGACGATGGAGGGGCGACGAGGAGGCTCATGCTGGAGATGTCGCCGGTCGACTCCGACGGAGACGGGGAGGGAGCCAGAGGGGTGGCCAGGCGGAGGGCCACCGCGAGATCGGTGGCCGACACCCGGGTACGCCCCGACCCCGACCCGCCCCGACCCGCGGGAGGGTTGGGGGGATCCCGAGACGGGGAGCGAGAGTGCTCCGACTCATCCTCATCCTCGGCAGGATTGTCGAAGTGGGAGGAGCGCGAGCGGCGGCGGTGGGAGTCGTCAGCATCAGCAGGGCCCCCCCCCATGAGGCTGCCAGCAGAGAGGCGGGGGCGGCCGACGTGGGACGGAGGCTCGGGGCGGATCTTGAGGTCGTAGCCATCATCGTTGAAGAAGACACGGATCGTGACGTGGAGCTTGGAGGAGTCCAGGCATTTCACCTTAACCCGGACCTCCTTCTCCTTGCGCAGGGAGAACTCATCCACCACCACCACCCTGCCCAGGATCTTGGACATACTACGGATGGTCCGCTCGGATCGGGCAACATCAGGGAGGCCAGAGATGAGGAGCCAAGCCGTGTCCAGGGTAGCGACGGCTCTGGGATCCCACTGCGGCTCAGAGATGTTCACCACGATGTCGTTGAGGGCCAGGGTGATGTTGTTGCTGCGGGTGCAGAAGCCCATGCTCATCGCGTCAGGGAAAACCACTGAGAAGGAGCTGGGAGCCGTGGGGGTCACCTGCCAGTCCCACGTGCATCGGCACAGGTGGTTGAGCTCAGCCTCAATCAGCTCCGGGGGTGGCGACGGCCTCTCCCACAACCGTCACCAAAGCCAGCAGCGAGGGGGATGGCGGGGCGAGCTCGGGCACCTCGATGTGGAAGAAGGCCAAGTCCTCGATGCCGTGCCCATACATCATGAGCTCCTCCGTCACCGGGCGGTCCGGACAGAGAATCGCGGGGTGCCCGGTCTCCTTGCATAGGTAGCACGTCGGTGGGTTGGGGCACGCCACCTGGAAGTGTCCGGTCAGGCCGCAGTTGAAGCACGGTTGAGCCACGACCGAGGCGGTGGCACCCGGAGGAGGAGCCATGGTAGCGGTGGAGGTGGCGGCTTGTGGGCGCGGAGGGCCCTTCTTCTTCTTCTTCTTCTTGGATCCCGGGCGTCCCCGGTTGCCGTTACCGCCGTTGGCCGGCGGAAACGCAGCCTGGGAGCGGGGGGGCTGGTAGCGGCGGGAGGGGGCGTCGGCGTCGGTGTTGGGGGGGAGCGGGCGGGGCGGCGAAGGAGATCGGTCGCGACGCCGGGTCGGCGAGGGGGACCGGCACCGAGGGGGCGGCCTAGTCTCCCGGGCCGGAGACCGGCCGCGGTCACGGGTGTTCCCCCGCGGAGAGGAGCGGCGCGAGGGCGAGCGGGAGCGGCGGTCGCCGCGGGCCGGGGAGCGGCGCGAGGGGCGAGCGGAGGAGAGGCGGGGCTCGCGCGCCGGAGAGGACCGCGCCGGCCGGGAGGACAGCTGCTGCCGCAGGTCATCCTCGTGCCGGCGGCCGTCGGGGGAGGGGCGTGGGGGGTCTCGGCGGTCGTCCGCCCGGCGCTTGGGGCGCCCCGCATCGTCCCCCCACTCCCGAGGCATGGGTGGCGCGAAGGGGGAAGGGGGCAGGGGAGGGCCGGTGGCGCCGGCGAGGGGGAGGCGAGGCGAGGCGGCAGTGGCCGAGGGGGCGGGGCTAGGAGCCGGCGGTGCGGGGGTGGGGAGGAGTGGAGGGCGAGGGAAACCTAACGGTGGCCAAATGGACCGGCGCGGTGGGCCGGCCTTCGCCGAGGGGCGAGATTGGACCAGGCAGGGCCCAGCCGGCCTGTCAGGGCGACCAGCCCAGGCCACCGAGGGCAAACGCCCATGGGCTGCACCATCCGTTGCCGTCCCAGGAGGGGGCCCAGGAACCCGGTTCGTGGGCCGGCCCAACAGCAACGCGGCCCGAAACGTCCGCCCCGGGGTGACCAGGCGGGGCGCTAGGGTTTCCCCGAGCACCACCGCAGTGGCCGCCGGCGGGGGCGTACGGGGGCGGCGAGGGGGAGGCGGGCCGGAGGTACGGCCGAGGGGATGGGGACCGGCGGGCCGACCGGAGGGGAGGAAGGGGCGGAAGGGGTTCCGGCTAGGAGGGGGCGGAGCACGCGCGGGCGGGGACGGGCCGGCCGGAGCAGGCGACGGCGGAGCAGAGGGGGGGGCGGCGGCGGGCGTGGGCTTCCAGGAGGCGAGTGCGGGGCCCCGGTCGGCGCGGCCGGCAACTCCCCAGCTGCCAGCGCGACGCCGCGGGGGGGGGGGGGGGGGGGAGCCCGGCCCCAAAGTCCGAACCTTGCGGCACCCGAGCCGGGGGGGGGGGGGCGGCCGGGGGGAGGTGCCGGCGCCGACCCGACCCGCGGGCGGCCGATCCCCCACCCCTGGGGGAAAGACCACCGGCGAGGTCAGGATTCGACCGCGGCGGCGCCTTGGGGGGGACCCGCTCCCGGCAAACAACGGGACGGCCGGCCGCCAAGTCATCGGCCTCGGCGATGTCGGCCCAGAGCAGCCTCGGCGAGCCGGAAGGAGCCGGCGAGGAGGGGGCGGACGCCGGCGGGGGGGGGGGGGGGCAGGGCTCGAGGGCGGGGGTGGCGGAGGGGGCGGCCGGGCGGCCACGGCGCCCGCGCCGTCGGGGGTGACGCCAGTCGCCAGAGCGTTAGTCGCCATCACCAAATAGGGAACCAACAATAGCTGGAGTTCAGTGCATGCATATCTTTCTTTTTCTTTTCGAACGACCGGTCCGCCCAACGCTGCCGCTCACGCTTTGTTTTTTTAGAAGTTTTCCATTCATATCACGAATCAGTACAATGAAGTTGACCCTTACAAGCACACTGAAACGCAAACACAAAGAACCATGAACACCTAGAGAATCCTAAAACAACCATAACACAAGAAGATCTCCGGAGCCCTGGGTCATCATCCCTGAATCTTGAGAGAAGACCCCTGCAGTAGAAGGATCTGCAACCAGTCGCAAGCAGGTCATCATATTCGACCACGGTACAATTGCCGCCACCCTGCTTCCTCCTTTCTTGACACCAGCACTGAGAGGGCATGGACATCAATCCAACACACCTGCAACAGCCGTCGCCATCTTTGGCTTTGAGTACCGCGAAAAGTGTCCCCTCCGGAAGGAAGAGAACTCGAGTCATCCGACCGGTCCAGCACCGCGGCCGGGCCATCCGCCCGGACAAAGCAGGATCTCCCACCAGCATCAGCGCAGAGGAAGGAGAAGAACAGCAACAGCAAATCGATCATACCAACAAGGAAGAAGAAGGGTCTTCGTCTCCCTGCATCCATCGCCCATCTGAGAACCCAAACGGCCAGTGCCGATGGACCTCCAACCACCATAGCCCGCGACCTCGACGAGATCCGGGGATCCCCTACACCGCTGGCTCCTAGACGAAGGCAAAAGCCTCGCCTGACCGCGAACGGAGCCCGGAGAAACTTATTCCGACGCGACACCACCGCAATGGCCTCGGCAGCGTCTCCCTCAACCCTAACCCTGCCACACACCCACCAAGCGAACAGACGCGAGGTTCCCCCTCCCTCCCGCCGCCGGAGCAGCCGACGGAGAGAGAGGGAACCGGCGGCGTCACCGGCGGCGCGCAAGGGGCTCGTCGCCTCCTGATCGCCCCGTGCGATCAGATCCTGCTTTTCCGGAGCGAATACTCATAGAGTCATCAACATAATTATACATTATACATTAACTAAAAAGCAAAAAGGTCAATCAATCGTCGGCCAAAGTACACTTAAACCTAATTAAACATATTTTTTTTTTTGAAAAACGCTCCGAGGCGCCCCAGCCGTCTAGCACACAGCCTTAGGCGGCGTCGTCATTCTCCTTGGAGCCGGTGAGGTCGACAAAGTCCAGCGGCGGTCCAGCCCACGGGAAGGTCGTCTGCCATGCCTCCCGTGCTCATTCCTATGCCGTCTGCGGCGCCGGGGGCTCTATTGCCGGGCGCGCACATTCCTCCTCTTACTCCTGCTGCTCCCGTGCCCAGCGGGCACGCCGCCCTTCGTCCTCGTGCTCAGCCTACATTTGGCGCTCCCCGTCGGCCCGCTCTTCTGCCAGCCAGTGCTGCCTCCATTGCTCGAGGTACGCTACCTATGCGCCGGCAGCATATCCATGTGCACGGCTGGCGCACTGACCCACTTGCGGACAATGCCAGTCCACTGGTACCTCTCGATGACGGCGGGGAGTTCCAGTGCAGCCTTCATGGGCTCCTCCTTGGGCATGGTCAGCTCTTGGACAGGCAGCGGTGACAGTGGCGGAGGGTAGACGCAGTCCCCTGCCGCCGACAGTTGTAACGCCTCTTCCATGCCTTCCCAGCACGCGTGCTCCTCGTGCTGGGACTCCACCAGGGCGCGTTGGAGCTCCTCCTCCATTGCAGCCTGATACGATGCCTCCGCCTCCTCCTCCTCCGGCAGCACCACCAGGGCGGTGGCACGTAGCAGGGGTTAAGCTGGACAACTCCGCGAAGGGCCACGTCGTGCTCGATGGCGAACCATGTGTCCAGTTGGGAGATTCCACAATGTAGGCTGGGTCACGATGCTGCGCTGGTGCGTGCTGGGCACACCGATGTGGATCTCTACAGCCATGCCCTCACAGGCCACGGCATGGCTAGCACGGGGATGCGGTGGGGGTAGAGGTTCCACCCATGGGGGAGATTCATGCCAGGGAACGACAGCGGGATGCGGTACTCCGAGTGGTACCTGGCGCAGTGCATCGGGATGTACAAGTGCGCCCGTGTCTGGTGAGGAGCCATCCCCCCGCTGGAACTAGCACCCACTTCTCCAGCCCATGCGATGAGCCAGCCTCGGCGTCATCTTTCCCCTTCCCCATCCTAAAGAATCCCTTCATGTCTAGGGTTTGCTATCGCTACGAGGGAGCGTGCTTGGCTAGATGTGGACGAGAGTGTGGAAGTGGATGAGCCACCTGGTGTGCTTGCATATAACAAAGACGCGGACCCCGAAGGCTTCGAGATGCTAACATGCGGGCCTGAGGTAGGTGGTCGCATTGACTATAACCACGGGTGATCGTTGGAAGGCCAACAGGTGGGACCGATGTGGACGCCGAGCGGACAGGCGACGCGTCCGTCTCGTGTCCGGATGAACGCAAATCGGGCACAAATATAGGCAGGAAATGTGTCGAAACGGATAGCGTGAGAATGACTTTTGGGTTTGCGTCAGCGCGTTGGGCCGGTATTTTCATCTGTTTCGACCCAAATGGACACGGCAGACCATTTGCATCGGCATTTGGAGTTGCTCTTACTGCAATGGTTGAGTTTCGCAAAAGTTGTATGACAGATAAAACCTTATATGAATCTCAACTGCTTACATTGGATTTGGATGGTGTTATACTAATCAAAGATTTTGTGCACCATAATTGGATGGTGCTATACTAATCACAAATTCAGTGCATCATAATTGGATGGTGATACACATGTCAAAGAATTGCTACTAATTTTGTTAGTAAAAATAATGCATTGGAATTGTTACCTCCCCTACTAGGTGTACATGATTAGAGTTGTGTAGGATCAAAAGACTTCAACCCACGACGGGTAACGGCTGCGCGAGTCCACGGAGGGCTCCACCCACGAGGGGTCCACGAAGAAGCAACCTTGTCTATCCCACTATGGCCATCGCCCACGAAGGAATTGCCTCACTAGGGTAGATCTTCACGAAGTAGGAAATCTCCTTGCCCTTACAAACTTCTTGGTTCAACTCCACAATCTTGTCGGAGGCTCCCAAGCGACACCTAACCAATCTAGGAGACACCACTCTCCAAAAGGTAACAAATGGTGTGTTGATGATGAACTCCTTGCTCTTGTGCTTCAAATGATAGTCTCCCCAATAATCAACTCTCTCTCATAGATTTGTATATGGTAGAAAGATGATTTGAGTGGAAAGCAACTTGGGGAAGGCTATAGATAAAGATTCTTGTGGTAGGATTGATATATCTTGGTATCAACACATGAGTAGGTGGTTCTCTCTCGAAAAATGTATGTTGGAAGTGTAGGAACGTTCTGATGGCTCTCTCAACGAATGAAGAGGGGGTGGACGGGTATATATAGCCTCCACACAAAGTCCAACCGTTACACACATTTGACCCAACTTGGTCAGACCGTATAGAGGAATTTGGTGAGACCGATTCAGTTCAAAATTTGAACGTTAGGAATCTCGGTGGGACCGACTGGAACAACTCGGTGTGATCGATGTGCTAGGGCTTACGGCAAATATCAACTTGGTGGCGTCGATTGCATCAACTCGGTGAGACCGAAGTGAAACAAAAGACAACAGAGCAGATGTCAAGCTAACTCGGTGTGACCGATTGCACTGACTCGTTAAAACTTAAAGAGTGCAACAAGTCACAGGGAGGTTGCAAGGCCATCTCGGTGCGACCGAGATCCGTATCGGTGTGACCAAACTATTAGGGTTTCTGGCTGTGGCGATGTCAAATGAACTCGGTAGCTCCAGGTAGAAACAATCGGTGGGTCCGAGTTTGACTTTGGGTTTTGGACATATTTGGAATGAGAAAGTGGTGGAGGGATTTGGAGCAATATCACTAATCACTTTGAGCAAGTAGACCATAAAGCAACACCTCATCCCCTTTTAGTAGTATTGGCTTTCCTATGGACTCAATGTGATCTTGGATCACTAAAAGTAAAATGAAGAGTCTTGGGCTTATGCCAATATGTGTCCTTAGCATTTTGAGGGATCCACATTCCTAGTCCATGCCATGCCATTCATTGAACTTTCTGAAATAATTAAATTGAATGATCATTAGTTCAATGAGCTATATGTTGTTATGAATTACAAAAACCACCCGAGGATTAGTTGCACTTTCAATCTCCCCCTTTTTGGTAATTGATGACAACATATAGATCAAAGCTTCGACAAATGATAATATGAATGAAATACATCGTCGCTTTGAGAAGTATGTGATAAGCAAGAGCTCCCCCTAAATTTGTGCATTATTTAAAATCTACGTTTGAATGCAGATGCACATATGTTTATGAGAGTTGATGATGATGAGTAGTTGTGATTATGTCTAATGACCAACTTGTATGTGATCTCTCATTGATGAAAATGATTATCATGACGAGGTGTTATATGACAATGATGTATTATGATGATAAGTTGTTAATGATATGATGATGATGATGATGATGATATTTATTAGATCATTGGGTGAAAGAACCGTGGATTAGTTTCAAGTGGATGTCCATCCACTTGAAACTAGTCCACGGTTCTTTCTCCCACTGATGTAATAACTCGTTATGATGTAAAATCATTGTCTAAATTGCTGCCGTATGAAAACTTGTATAAAGGTGTATGAATATAACATGAAATAAAAAAGAAATACGGAATAATAGTAGTAGTGCGTGCTAGTAGAAGCGCTACTACTCATTACCAGTAGCGCTCATTATAGAAAGCGCTGCTACTAAGTCGATGTAGCAGTAGCGCAATACAGCCAATGCTACTGCTAACCTTTAGCTGTAGAGCCTTACTAGTAGCATTGTACCCCGCGCTACTGATAGGCTTCAAACACGCGCTACTGATAGGGTTTTTCCTAGTAGTGGTCACTCTTCCATTTCACATACATCTTGGTGGAGCACACAAAATGATAAGAATTAAATAACATGCACTCATCACCAAAGATGCAAGTGATTGATCATACACAAATAATCATAGAGATATAAGCATACAAGCACACATTAAAGCATAGTATGATCAAACACATGATCACATAAGTATCTCATGAGCATAACACAAATTGTAGCATAGGAAACAACAACCAAACAATCAATGTATCAAGAGTATCAAGGCAAATAAAACCAACAAAAGCAAGACACTCTCTCTCGAAGCCTATGATCTATACACTTTCTCCCCCTTTGGCAACAAGTTACCAAAAAGTTTGAAAACGTATAGTGCTATGCGGCACTCTAGGCACGATCTTCGGGAGCTCCTGAAGGGGTCTTCTGGCTTGTAGCTCCGGTGTGCGTAGATGGCGTGGAGAGGAGGGCATCTGCAAATGCTTTGTTGAAGTTTCTAGAGCTGGAGGAGTTGACACTAGAGGGGCAACTGTGGCAGTGGTTGTAGGTGCTGAAAGAGAACTCCTGGAGTTTGTGACCCACAAGTATAGGGGATCAATTGTAGCTCTTTTCGATAAGTATGAGTGTCAAACCCAACGAGGAGCAGAAGGAAATGACAAGTGGTTTTCAGCAAGGTAATGTCTATAAGTGCTGCAATTGTAAGTAACAGAGTAGTTTGATAGCCAGATAATCTGTAATGAGCAAGTAATGATAGTAGTAACAAAAGTGCAACAAGGTAGCCCAATCCTTTTGAGGCAAAGGACATGCCAAAACGGTCTCTTATAGTGAGCAAAGCGTTCTTGAGGGTACACGAGAATTTCATCTAATCACTTTCATCATGTTGGTTCGATTTGTGTTCGCTACTTTAATAATTTGATATGTGGGTGGATTGGTGTTGTTCTTACTTGAACAAACCTCTTACTTATGATTAATCCTCCCTCAAGCATCCACAACTATGGGAAAAGTATTAAGAATAAATTCTAACCATAGCACTAAACTTTTGGATCCAATCGGTCCCTTACGGAATATCACATAAACTAGGGTTTAAGCTTCTGTCACTCTCGCAACCTGTCATCTAATTACTACTCCACAATGCATTCCCTTAAGCCAAAATATGGTGAAGTGTCATTTAGTCAACGTTCACATGACACCACTAAGGGAATCACAACATACATACTATCAAAATATCGAACACATATCAAGTTCACATGATTACTTGCAACATGATTTCTCCCGTGACCTCAAGAACAAAAGTAACTACTCACAAACGATAATCATGCTCAAAATCAGAGGGGTATTAAATAGCATATTGGATCTGAACATATAATCTTCAACCAAATAAACCATATAGTAATCAACTACAAGATGTAATCAATACTACTAGTCACCCACAAGCACCAATCTATAATTTCGGTAACAAGATTGAACACAAGAGATGAACTAGGGTTTGAGATGAGATGGTGTTGTTGAAGATGTTGATGAAGATAGCCCCCCCCCCCCCGAGATGGGAGAGTTGTTGTTGGTGATGATCACGATGATTTCCCCCTCCTGGAGGGAAGTTCCCTCGGTGGAATCGCTCCGCCGGAGGGCAAAAGTGCTCCTGCCCAAGTTCCGCCTTGAGACGGTGGCGCTCCGTCCTGAAAGTCCTCTCCTTATTTTTTATAGGTCAAAATGAATTATATACCGGAAGACGGGCACCGGAGGTGGGCCTGGGTGAGCACAACACACCAGGGCGCGCCTGGGCTACCTGGTGCGCCCAGGTGGGTTGTGCCAACCTGGTGGGCTCCCTCTAGTGCTTATTTGCTCCAATATTCTTCAAATATTCCATAAAAATTCTCTGTCAAGTTTCAGCTTGTTTCGAGTTGTGCAGAATAGGTAGCCTGACGTAGCTTTTTCAGGTCCAGATTTTGAGCTGTCGGAATTCTCCCTCTTGGTGTGTACCTTGCAAATTATGAGAGAAAAGGCATTAGAATTACTACAAAAAGCATTATTATGAATAAAAAATAATAAATAACAGTAAGAAAACATGATGCAAAAGGGACGTATCAACTCCCCCAAGCTTAGACCTCGCTTGTCCTCAAGCGAAAATCGAAATCGAAAAACATGTCCACATGCTTAGAGAGAGAGGTGTCAATAAAAACAAAATACAGACATAGAAGCATCATGTAGATTATTATAACAGCAACAAATTTAAACATATGACTTTTATCATAAATCTTTTATAATAGTCTTCCCATGAATAAGTGACAATTCATCACACAATTGAAGTATAAAGCATAAAGTCTACTAGAAACCAACAAACTATGTTCTCAGCCAACTTTGCAACTACAATTCATCATCTTTTTAGGAAGGGTCACATATCAGAGCCTTTAGGCTAGTCCACATACTCAACCATCATATAGTCTTCTATGATTGCTAACACTCACGTCATACACACGAGCAAAACGTTTCAACCGGACACATAGAAAGATAGGGGCTTACAGTTTCGCCTCCCAACATATTCACCTCAAGGGTGATGTCAACAATAATAACTCATGCCACCCATATTCAACTGTACATATGTGCCTAGATCTTTCCTCACCACATGATGCTTGCCAAAGGAGAAAAATAAAAAGGAATAGAGAGAAAAACTTTGACTCTTGCATAAAAGTAAAAGATAGGCTTGCCATGCGCTTATTTGTTTGTATGCTCAACCCCTTAATGCAAAAGAACGCCACGTTGCATTTCCCCTTGTGATAGCGACCTTTATTATGCAGTCTGTCGCTTTTATTCTTCACCATCACAAGTTCGTGCAAAGCTCAATTTTCTCTTACACTAAATGATCTCACACATTTAGAAAGAATTTTTATTGCCTTATTACACTAATGAAAACTTACTTGAGGGATCTGTATCAATCCCTAGGTAGGTATGGTGGTCTCTTGAAAATAAGATTTGGGTTTAAGGGTTTCTGGATGCACAAGTAGTATCTCTACTTGGTGCGGAATTTTTGGCTAGCAAAGATAGGGGCAAGCACCACATGTTAAAGGATCTATGAAAATATGCCTTCTATGTGAATATGAACAAACATAAATCATTAAGTCGTCTTCCTTGTCCTACGTCAACAATTTTGGCATTATAATATTTTGATGGGGGCTCACAATCACAAAAGATTCTAGGATAGTATATTTATATGTGAATCTTCTCTTCCCTTATTAATTCTTTCATGAATTGCATCATTGACCAATGCTATGTTTGTCAATCTCAAATAAAATTTTCTACTTATACTTTTCCTTATGTGGTGTCATCACCTACCATAGGATTAGCATATGATCTTCTTGATTTATTTCCTTTCATTTTATTTATTTCCTTTCTTTTTATTGCAACATGAAAGTAAAGAAAGCAAAAACTCAAACTAACCTTATTATGTATCTCGCACACGATTACATGGATAGATCACTAAGGAAAACTCTTGACAAGAAAGGATTGAACTAAACTTTTATTCATCTAAAGCAAAGGATCAAACTAAAATAAGTAAAGGCAAAAGATAGTGGGGATGATACGATACCGGGGCACCTCCCCCAAGTTTGGCGGAAGCCAAGGGGAGTGCCCATACCCGAAACTCAATTTTCTTTTGGTGATGAAGAAGATGGTAGTGAAGCGATCCTATCCTTAAGGATCAAGAGATTCTCCAATTGACGGATGACACTCCGGAGGTAGATGATATGCTCTTGATGCAGAATATTTTCATGAGTGAGATACTTATTTTGCACACAACCCATTTCAATGATGCGAAAGGCTTCAACCTCAGTAGGAGTAAGATAAGCATAGTAAGGTTTAAGGATATCTTCTTCTTCTTCTTCTTCATCCTCTGCTAGCAATGCTTGCTCGACCACCGGTGGTTGATCTATGGTAGCCTCCTTTCTCTCGTCTCCCTTGACGGCTTCCACGGGCTCTTCTCTCTTCAACTCGGTCTTCATCAACCAAACATCCTCTTCTACGTTGTTGGAGGAGGAAGAAGACATGATGCCTGGCTTAACAGATCCGACCGAAAACAACAAGAAAAGAGAACAGAAGATTTCTCCGTGATACGGTGGTCAATAGGTTCGGGGGGGGGGGGATATATAAAGAATTTTTTATCTTTGGAAACAAGCAAGCCGAAGAAAAGCGGAGTACGAAAGGTGCCCCAGGTGGGCACAACCCACCTGGGCGCGCCTGGCAAGCCAGGCGTGCCCTGGTGTCTTGTGCCCACCAGGGTACGCTTCCTGGAAGTTTCTTATTTTCCTAATTTTCTAAATATTCCAAAAATAACAAAAAATATTTTTGCAGAATTTTCGGAGTCCGTTTACTTACCGTATCACGTACCTCCTTATTTTCACGATTTTGGAGTGTTCCGGAAGGACTCTTTTATGTGTTCTTCTGGTGTCAAAGTTTGGACAATATTGCTTTCAACATTAATGGGCGTACCTGAGATATAATGCTTTATTCATTGCCCATTAACAACCATCGGGTTAGTACCTTCGGCATTGTTTATGTTGATATCTCCAGACCGATAAACCTCCTCGATAACATAGGGTCCTTCCCATTTTGAGAGAAGTTTTCCTGCAAAGAACCTGAAATGAGAGTTGTACAAAAGAACATATTCTCCAACTTTAAACTCACGCTTTCGGATTCTTTTATCATGCCATCTTTTAACTTTTTCTTTAAACAACTTGGCATTTTCATAAGCTTGGGTTCTCCATTCATCTAATGAGCTAATGTCAAATAACCTCTTTTCACCAGCAAGTTTGAAATCATAGTTGAGTTCCTTGATTGCCCAATATGCTTTATGTTCTAATTAAAGAGGCACATGACAAGATTTTCCATAAATCATTTTACAAGGAGACATACCCATAGGATTTTTATATGCTGTTCTATAAACCCAAAGTGCATCATCTAATTTCTTAGAGCAATTCTTCCTGGACCTATTGATAGTCTTTTGCAAAACTAATTTTATTTCTCTATTGCTAACACTACAAGAAATATGTCAGCTTGTGACCTTGACTATTGGTCACTGAAAGGTCATTGTTTTTCATTTGCGACCTTTTTGTGACCAAAAACAGAAGGTCAAAAGCTTGCGGTCGTAAACTGAAATTAACGACCTTCTTTGTGAGAAGGTTGTAGACATTTATGACCAAAACAGAAGGTCGTTGAACCCATGACCTTTTGTTTTGGTCACTGGCTGTCTACCCAGGCCACGTCGGATCCGGCATGGCAATCTGATGTGGCAAAACTACGACCAATTCGAAAGGTCACTGACAAGATTCAGCCCGGTCCATTTCGATGCTTTAGATGGGCTGAGCCCATTAATTTAGCCTTTTTATATTATTATTTTCTGCCAATTCTTGTGGGCTACTTGGGCCAAGCGTTGTGTTTCAGCTTCTTTATTTTTGGGCCTTGGCCTTCTTACAATCAATTGATTTTCTATTTTGAGTCATCATATTTTGGAGCTGGTCCCACTAGTCAGATGGGTACCATAAGTCATAATGCCATACATGAGTCCCACATGTCAGAAATTTCAAAATTGCTCAGATTATATTCATAAGTGGGTCCCACTCGTGAAGTTTACATATCTTCTCAACATACATAACCACTATTTCAAACAACCACTATTTCAAACAAGACATAACAAATATAGTTCGTCAAATAACACTACATTAGCCTTTTACAATCTACTACAGAGCCAAAAGAACTCTTTGCAAAGTACAGCTTCACTGCTTCGCACTTGGCTTCACGGCTTCACACTCAAAAAAATTAGGACTCTAGCTCCAGTAAAAGAGTGAACATAAAGGAAAAAAATTAGGCCTTGAGCTCCTGAAAAAGAGTGAACATAAAGGAAAAAAGTAAGAAAACTATACAGGAAAACAAGTAGAGTGCATTGAGCATATATATGTTGTCCCTGGAAGGCGAACACATACAACAACAAGAACAACAGGAAAATTATACAGGAATAGAGCATGGAAGTGGATTAACTATATGGAACCAAAAACTGAATCATTGCAGATCAGATTACATAGGAACAGAATGTAGAAGCAGATCATATGGAAGCGAAACCAAATCATTACGGAGCACATAATAATACATGAAGAGAAAGAAGCAAAGCAAAACCAAATCATTACGGAGCACATAATAATACATGAAGAGAAAGAAGCAACTATGTAACAACAAACATGTTCATCTTCAATTGGTGTCTCATTCTAAATATTCATGCACATTTGGTTGTGGGCATTTCAGGTACAAAACTTAAACCAATCTAATTCAGATGCATATATCACATTTCATTGGTTACATTACTCTTCACATACTAGACGGCGAGAGCCTGAATATGCACTACTCAGCCATTCCATACTTTCATGATATAGTTCACTACTCAGCCATTCAAACACATGCATCAATACTTCTTATAAACAGGCACTGTGCATAGATAAAATTCATTGCCATAGTAACATGCACTGTGCATGATTCAGAAGGGAGGTTCCTAGAATAAAATAGTTACACATAGCAAGATCTCAAAAGCATTGCCACTGGATCTCAATTGATCTCACATTCTAAAACAGATCAGATAGTTCTCTAAAGCATTGCCACTGGATCTCTGTAATTCTAAAGAAATTGAGAGTGGAGCAAAGCTCTAGATAGTAGTGCCCCATAGAAATGAAACTTTGTAATGCTCAAGTTTCATCTATTAGGGATTACAGAATTTTAGATGTGACAAATTCTTCTAGTTGCACTTATCACAGATAGAAGAGTTTATAGTGAAGAATCCTTTTCAATCAAAGACACAGCCTGGAACATATCAATTTCGAGGTGCAGGTTGTATACAATCAGACATCTCAGGTTGTATACTACTCATGATAATTCTACTCATCCACGGAGTCAAGGTATGCAACTTGCCAATAGCATTTGAGGGGCAGAAGCTAATCCACAATGGCAATAGAAATAACATTCAGAGCATCATCATCGATTTCACAAGAGCAAGCATGATATTGCATCCCATGAGGCATGGAGGAGGATCTCTTACCATGACCATACCAGCACCTCATCTTCACCTTGTGATCCTCACCATTTCTGCCAAGACACAGTCGCATGAACAGCATTCAACACATTATCTAGACAGAGAAGAGACAAATCGTATGCTTATCAAAGTGAGTTGAAGGTAGTACCCAGCACTGGAGTGATTACATTATCCGTCGGCTTTTCCGCGAACAACCTCACTGCCCTCTCAAACGCACTTACACGGGTAGTGCAAGGTGCCCTGTTGAGGCCAGCAGCACCAATCTGCAACCTGATAATGGATCACATGGTTGTGTCAATCATTCTAATCCACCAATCAAAAAAAATTGCATCTGAAACTACAGTAACTGATATATAAATCCAAAGGTTTTAGACTCACAGTACCAGCTTTGCAGTTTACATGTCCACTAGCATGGTTATTACTTTTACTCTTCCAGACAGCACCAACATTTAACATCGGATTCACATCATAAGTAATTAACATGAATGTACTAAAAACTTCAAAAGGAAAATATATGAGACTTTCACAGTACATCACTACATTGTTATGCTCCTGTTATCTACTAGTAGTACTGTACTTTGATCCTCAAACTTCACAGTACAGCTCTATCATACAGTTTCATTTACCTGAACATTTTCTAATCTCCAGACATATTACAGAGCACTCTAATTTCCATAGCGAACTTATAAGACTAGCTCGTTTGGGTAGCACAGCTTCAGGTCTATGGTTGGCTAAACAAAGACGGCTACTAGCACGGATTGACAGGAATAAAAACACTATCGGTGAACACAAACTTGCATGGCAGAGATACAAATAAATGAGACACAAGGAACATAATAATGGTTCACACAACCACTAATTTTCAGACATAAAATGCAAGGTTCAGATAAGCACCAACCAGGTGGATGATTTAGGACGACCAACGAACAAATGATCCAGCTCTACGAACATAGTATGGCACAGAGTACGACACTGACATATTACTACACATGACCAGTATTAGTAGTTCGCGACACATGATAAGTGTTCAGCAGCAAAAGCAGACACAGATGCCTGCCAGAGCCATTCCCACAGGCAAAGCAAGCACCTTAAGCCCTCTCGCCAGGGATCCTCCTAACCAGCTGAATGTCCTTGGGCATGATGGTCACGCGCTTGGCATGGATGGCGCATAGGTTGGTGTCCTCAAAGAGACCCACCAGGTAGGCCTCTGCAGCCTCCTGAAGGGCCAGCACCGCATGGCTCTCGAAGCGGAGGTCAGTCTGCATAGATAGAACAGGGGTGCTTTTAGTTTACTTGATTCATCATACTATAAGAGTTGAGATAACAGGAGCATAACAATGTAGTGCTGTACTGTGAAGTTTGAGGAGCATAACAATGTAGTACTGTACTGTGAAGTTTGAGGAGCATAAAATATATGGGACAATTTACTTGATCCAAAGTTTAAGGAGTATCTTATCTCCTAGTAGTACTGTACTGTAAGACTTTCGTCAAGCAGAGTCTGTTACCAAACAGAGTGAGAACCATCAGAAGAACAGAGATGCTCTTCTATCAAACAGTGGCTTCTAGTTAGCCAATTCAGCACCAATAGTATATATGACTGCTGGGTGCATTATGATAAATAAATTGTTGCCAATCCAAAACCTGTTGTGAGGAAATTTAGCAGGCATGTACTACTACTGCATAAATGAAGAGTAAGTATCTGCTTAGTATCTGGGAGTCGTTTGCGAGGGCGCCGATGATCCAGTAGATGAGGCTCTGGAAGATGGCGTGCATGAGGCCGTAGCCGAAGCCAAAGTCAAGGAAGTAGCCGATGCCGGCAGAGCCGAGCATCTGGGCACCCCAATAGAAAACATTATTGAGGCCCTTGGTCCTCAAGGTGAAGAGGAGGCCACTGACGTTGTTGAACTGGTAGGTGTAGAAGAAGTTGCTTGCCCAGGCGGCCGAGAGGATGAGCATCATCCTCCAGTTGGTGAAGAGCTTGAGGATCTCCCACCCCTCCGTGGACATCGAGGAGTAGGTGACCCTGGTGGCGCGCGTGCCATCATCGCGGACGATCTTGGCGGGCGGCAGGACCAGGAAGGTGAGTGCGGCGCCGAGTAGCATGAAGGCGATGAAGGCCGCGTAGGTGGCGTGGTTCACGCTGCCGGCGTCGGTGCGGCTGTAGTTGAAGGATAAGGGGAGGAGGCCGCCCAGGACGCCGCCGAGGTTGAAGAGGCACCAAAAGAGCGAGATCCTGCCGCCGCCGCTGCCCGCTGGCACCACCGGTGAACAGTGTGAGCGCGAGTAGTAGGAGGACCATTGTCCGAGCTAGAGTCCTCCGCCTGCGGTCGGTCAGTCGCCATGGCCGCGCCCGGGCAGCTAGGGTTTCCGGCGCGAGGAGGGAGCGGATCTGGCCGCTCGAGAGGATCTACGGAGAGGCGGAGGAGGGGAGAGGGCGCCAGCGATGGAGTGGAGGCCGTGGTTGGGGAAGACAGCGGAGGGCGACGACGGCTAGCTCTGCCTTTGGCTTTGGGGGTCGAGAGTGGAGGAGTGGATCGGGAGAGGAGTGGATCAGGAGGGGGGCGGCGGCGGCGAGGAGATGGGGGGGATGGGGAGGGGATCGATCTGACCTAGGGTTTGGGGGGTATCTTTTAATTTTTTCTTTTTTCTGTAGAAAGATGGATGGATGGATGTGGGATGGAGAGATGTATGGATGGATGGATGGATGCCATGTCATCAATCCGTGAGAAGAGTTCTGATTGGTTCGGAAAATTAGTGACTTAAAATAGTTTTCAAGTACTAAAAACAGAGGGATTTTGTGAAGTAGCTATATTTTTTTTGCAAAAGATCACCACACAAATTTTCACTAGAGTTAGACCACATTTTATGGATAAGGACCAATTTGTATGCATTTCTGATCTTTCTAGCTATTTTTAATCATTTTTGGAGTGGCAAAAATGATTTTTTTTGTGAAGAGCCTACCAAATATTTGTTCCAAAATTGGACCAAATCAATTTTATAAAATACTAGTCCATATTTAATATAAAATTGACCAAATGGTTGGGTGTCAAAAGCTTTGATCCACCTCTCGTGAAAAAGACAAATTTCCGCCGGTTCAGCTAAAAGCGGGTCAAATTTGAACTGCAGCTGCCTCATAGTTTGCTCTTTATTTTTTTCCAAAAATCATTTCTAGATATATAAGTATTTATTTAATCAGAGAAACACCAAAAAAAATCCAAGATTCAACCACTAGATAGGAACGGTCAAGCCCGCCGTTTTGACCGCATTTTGAAACGGGCATAAAAAATTCAAAAAAATCAAAAAATTGGAAAACCTTCCCATTGTGTCATTATATGTGACCAAGTTTCCAGGAAAAATAATAAACTTGTAAGACGTTAATTATTTTAAAAAAGTGTTCTCGGAAATGAGCTATCAAGTGTGAAGATTCATGGCTTTCAAGCCAAATGATCAATCTTATGGCTACATTCATGGAATACTTTGTTCAAATGATCTAATATTGTTCACAAGGGTGCATCTTGGAATTCCAAACAATGTTGCCTAAGGGAGTTTTCATTTTCTTTGCACCAAAAATTCATTTTCCATTTTCCGAGTGGCAAAAATGATTTTTTTGTGAAGGACCTACCATATATTTGTTCCAAAATTGGACCTAATCAATTTTATAAAATACTAGGCCATACTTAATGCACAATTGACAAAATGGTTGGGTGTCAAAAGTTTTGATCCACCTCTGGTGAAAAAGACAAATTCCTGTCGATTCAGCTGAAAGCGGGTCAAATTTGAACTGCAGCTGCCTCATAGTTTGCTCTTTATTTTTTCCAAAAATCATTTCTAGGTACATAAGTATCTATTTAATCAGAGAAACACCAAAAAAAATCCAAGATTCAACCACTAGATAGGAACCTTCAAGCCCGCCGTTTTGACCGCATTTTGAAACGACATAAAAAATTCAAAAAAATCAAAAAATTGGAAAACCTTCGCATTGTGTCATTATGTGTGACCACGTTTCCAGGAAAAATAATAAACTTGTAATACGGTAATTATTTTAAAAAAGTGTTCTCAGAAATGAGCTATCAAGTGTGAAGATTCATGGCTTTCAAGCCAAATGATCAATCTTATGGCCACATTCATGGCATAGTTTGTTCAAATGATCTCATATTGTGCGCAAGGGTGCATCTTGGAATTCCAAACAATGTTGCCTATGGGAGTTTTCATTTTCTTTGCACGGAAAATTCATTTTCCATTTTTCGAGTGCCCGAAATGAGTTTTTTTGTGAAGGACCTACCATATATTTGTTCCAAAATTGGACCTGATCAATTTTATAAAATACTAGGCCATATTTAATGCACAATTGACAAAATTGTTGGGTGTCAAAAGTTTTGATCCACCTCTGGTGAAAAAGACAAATTCCCGTTGATTCAGTTGGAAGCGGGTCAAATTTGAACTGCAGCTGCCTCGTAGTTTGCTCTTTATTTTTTCCAAAAATCATTTCTAGGTAAATAAGTATCTATTTAATCAGAAATGCATGGTTTGATGGCGATACATCGAGGTTTGGACGGTGGCCGAGGGCCCCAACTCTAGAGCGCGTAAGCTCGCATGCCCGCCGCGTGGTCACCGCGTGACCGTGGCGTTGCCATGTGTTCTGGGCGGCCTAGGCATGTCTAGTGGGTTGGGCACTCCCCAGGTAGGTGCTAGGAAGAAAATCACAACATAAGATTCTCACGAGGAGACCGATCGATGCTCAAAGATGAATAAGCAGCCAAGTGTTTGATTTGCGGTACGAGAAATGCACATGGCTAATGGGAGTGAGTTTTGTCTGAGGATGATCAGTTACTAAGAAGACCGTCTTCACAAATTTTCACCTCAAAAGGAGGAGCCTTGGTGGTACTTGCTTTGCAAAGTACCAGACTGGACATAAATACGAATGTTGAAGCTGGGCTCAAAATAATGAATGGATTGAGCTGGGATTTGGTGGAGGATGGTTATTTGGGCATAGGAAAGCACTGTAGAAAATGGATACCATTTGGACATGCCAAAGTGGTACTTCCTTCACAAAGTGCTGCTCTGAACAGAATAGGAAAATGAATATTGTTGAGTTATTTTTGCACTAGGCAAGGAATGTTTTTGACATATTTGATGAAGATATGATCCAAATAATTTATGAGAATTGTTTGGGAATTTTTTGGAATAACAGAAATATAGGTTGCTTCACAACCTAGGGCAAAAATTGACACATGGACATGACACATAGGCAAAACTGATGAGATGGCGCTTAGTCATCACAACCCACCACACTCTACAAGGCTATGACCATCTATATTGGTCGTTAACAACTAGAAATAAGGCAGCGGACCAGCACTATTTGCTTTATGACCATTTTGTGTAAGGAAATTACGACCTTTCTGACCAAAATGGTCGCAATGGTTTAGCGTTTGGAGCCCCCCGAACAGCTTTTGACCAATTGGTCTCAAATGGTAATAGAACTATGAACAATTCTTCCAGGGTCATTGATAGAAGGTCACTAGTTGACATATTTCTTGTAGTGTAAGCTCAACTTGACCACTAGACTGAGGATGATAAGGTGATGCAATTCTATGGTTAACATCATACTTGGCAAGCATTTTACGGAAAGCACCATGAATAAAGTGGGAACCACCATCAGTCATTAAATATCTAGGGACTCCAAACCTTGGGAAAACAACTTCCTTAAGCATTTTAATAGAGGTGTTGTGATCAATACTACTGGTTGGATTTGCTTCTACCCATTTAGTAACATAATCAACAGCAACCAAAATATGTGCATACCCATTAGAGGAAGGAAAAGGTCACATGTAAGCAAATCCCCAAACATCAAATGGTTCAACAACAAGTGAATAATTCATAGGCATTTCTTGGCGCTTACCGATATTACCTATTCTTTGGAATTCATCATAAGATAATACGAACTTACGAGCATCCTTGAAGAGAGTAGGCCAATAAAATCCGGATTGCAATACCTTGTGAGCAGTTCTATCTCCAGCATGATGCCCGCCATAAGCTTCGGAGTGACATTTTGAAGGATCTGTCCCTGTTCATGCTCAGGTACACAACGTCTAATAATACCATCTACTCCTTCTTTATAAAGATGTGGGTCATCCCAAAAGTAGTGTCTTAAATCATAGAAGTATTTTTTCTTTTGTTGGTATGTAAAGCTAGGTGGTAAATATTTAGCAACAATATAATTAGCATAATCAGCATACCAAGGAGTATTATTAGCAACATTTATTGCAGCTAACTGCTCATCAGGAAAACTATCATCAATAGGTAGTGGGTCATCAAGCACATTTTCAATCCTAGACAAATTATCAGCTATGAGGTTCTCAGCTCCTTTCCTATCAGTGATATGCAAATCAAATTCTTGTAGCAAGAGAACACATCGAATAAGTCTAATTTAGCATATTTCTTTTTCATAAGATATTTAATAGCAGCATGGTGGTTGTGAATGATAACTTTAGAGTCAACAATGTAAGATCTAAATTTATCACAAGCAAACACCGCTGCTAGATATTCTTTTTCAGTAATAGCACAATTCTTTTGAGCACTGTCTAGATTTTACTACCATAATGAATAACATTTAGTTTATTATCAACTCTTTGTCCTAGAACAACACCAACAGCATAATCACTAGCATCACACATAATTTCAAAAGGCAAGTTCCGATCAGGTGGTTGAACAATAGGTGCATAAATAAAAGCTTTCTTGAGTGCTTCAAAGGCTTCAAAGCAATCATCATCAAAAACAAAAGGGACATCCTTTTGCAAAAGGTTTTTAAGAGGCTTAGAAATTTTAGAAATGTCTTTGATGAATCTCCTATAGAAACCAGCATGACCTAGGATACTACAAATACCTTTGATATCCTTAGTACATGGCATTTTCTCAATTGCATCAACCTTAGCTTTGTACACTTCAATAACCTTTTAAGAAATCTTATGACCCAAGACAATATCTTCAGTAACCATAAAGTGGCACTTCTCCCAATTCATGACAAGATTTGTTTGTTCACATCTCTGTAAAACTCAATCAAGATTGCTTAAACAATCATCAAAAGACTTCCCATAAACATAGAAGTCATCCATGAAAACCTCAACAATCTTTTCACAAAAGTCAGAGAATATAGCAGCATACATCTTTGAAAGGTAGCAGTTGCATTGCATAAACCAAAAGGCATACGTCTATAAGCATAAGTTCCAAAGGGACAAGTAAAAGTGGTCTTTTCTTGATCAGGTTGAGAAACAGGTATTTGCGAAAAACCAGAATATCCATCGAAGCAAAAGTGTGTGTGCTTAGATAACCTTTCTAGCGTTTGATTAATAAAAGGCAGAGGGTAATGATCTTTTCTAGTTTCTTTATTTAATTTTCTAAAATCAATTAGCATTCTATAGCCTGTAACAATTCTTTGTGGAATAAGTTCATTCTTATCATTAGGGACAATAGTAATACCTCCTTTCTTAGGGACACAATGAACAAGACTTACCCATCTACTATCAGCTATAGGGTAAATTATAATCCAGAAGTTTTAATATCTCCGTTCTTACCACTTCTTTCATCTTTGGATTTAACTGACGTTGGTGATCAACAACGAGTTTAGTATGAAGTTCCATATTAATCTTGTGCTGACATAGAGTGGGACTAATGCCCTTTAAATCATCAAGAGTATATCCAATAGTAGCTTGGTGCTTCCTTAGAACTTTCAATAATCTTTCTTCTTCATGTTCTGAAAGGTTAGCACTAATAATAACAGGTTATATCTTCTTTTATTCAAGATAAGCATATTTCAAAGTGTCTGGCAATTGTTTTAGTTCAAACACGGGATCACCTTTAGGTGGAGGAGGACCTCCTAGAGTTTCAACAGGCAAATTGTGTTTAAGTAGAGGACGTTGTTCAAAGAAAATATCATCTATTTCATTTCTTTCATGCATATGTAAATCATTTTCATGGTTTAGCAAATATTGTTCTAAAGGATCAGTAGGAGGCACATCAATAGAAGCAAGACCAATATTCATCATTTCTAGGCAATTCTTTTTCATGAAGCTTTCTACTAAACTTGGAGAAATTAAATTCATGAGACTCATCGCCAAAACTAACACCGACAATTTGTTTCTCACAATCTATTCTAGCATTAACAGTGTTCAAGAAAGGTCTACCAAAGATAATTGGGCAAAAGTCATCTTGTGGGGAACCAAGAACAAGACAATCAGTAGTGTATTTTATTGTCCCACACAAGACTTCAACGTCTCTAACAATTCCAATTGGTGATATAGTGTCTCTATTAGCAAGTTTAATAGTAACATATATGTCTTCTATCTCTGCGGGTGCTATGTCATTCATAATTTCTTCGTATAAGGTGTAAGGAATAGCACTCACGCTAGCACCTATGTCACATAAACCACGGTTACAATGATCCCCAATTTTAACTGAGACAACGGGCATGCCAACAATAGGTCGGTGTTTATCCTTTTTATCAGGTTTGGCAATTCTAGCAGCTTCTTCACAGAAGTAAATAACATGCCCGTATACATTTTCTTCCAAGAGATCCTTAACCATAGAATTACTAGGTTCTACTTTAATTTGTTCATCTAGTTTAGTTGTTCTAATATAACTTTTGTTGACCACAGTTGAAACTTTAGCATGTTCCTTTATCCTAACAGGGAAAGGTGGTTTCTCAATATAAGCAGGGGGAACAACTGGATCAACATTATAAAGTATAGTTTCTTCCTTAGCAAGTGCTAGTTCTTTAATTTCTTCTTTAATAGGTGGGTGATATTTAAAACACTTATCTTTAGGGAGATTAACATGAGTAGCAAATGATTAACAAAAGGAGGCTACTATGTCAGAGTCAAGTCCACATTTAGTGCTAGACTTTTGAAAAGCATCGGTATTCATAAAAGATTTAACACAATCATACTTAAGCTTAATACCTGACTCTTTACCTTCGTTGAGTTCCCAATCTTCAGAGTTGCATTTAATTCTTTCCAAAAGATCCCATCGAAATTCAATAGTCTTCTTCATAAAAGAACCAGTACAAGAAGTATTGAGCATGGATTGATCATCACAAGAAAGCCGAGCATAAAAATTCTGAATAATAATTTCTCTTGAGAGCTCATGATTGGGGCATGAATATAACATTGACTTAAGCCTCCCCCAATCTAGAGCGACACTTTCTCTTTCACGAGGCCAAAAATTATATATGTAATTCCGATCATGATGAACAAGATGCATAGGATAATTTTTTTGTGAAACTCCAATTTCAATCGATTCCAGTTCTAGGCTCCAATATAATCACATAGCCTATACCATGCCAATGGTTTTCCCTTCAAAGATAAAGGGAAAACCTTCTTCATAACTTCATCTTCGGGTAAACCTGCAAGCTAAAACAATCCACAAATTTGTTCGGTTCCATCTCCTGCATAAGGATTAGCTAGCAGTTGTTCTATCATACTCGAAGGAATTTCATATTCAATATTTTTAGTAGGTGCAGTAGGTTGAGGGGTAGTTAATTGTGGTTCTGTTTGAGGTGAAGATACCCCAAACAAACCCCTCAAAGGATTGTTCTCCATAGTAACAAGTGACAATAAATTTCAGCACACTATATAAATGTTCCTTACCAGGTTCCACTTACCAAAGGCGCTTCACTCCCCGGCAACGGCGGCAGAAAATAGCCTTGATGACCCACAAGTATAGGGGATCAATTTCTTTTTGATAAGTAAGAGTGTCAAACCCAACAAGGAGCAGAAGGAAATGACAAGTGGTTTTCAGCAAGGTAATGTCTGCAAGTGCTGAAATTGCAAGTAACAGAGTAGTTTGGTAGCCAGATAATCTGTAACGAGCAAGTAATGATAGTAGTAACAAAAGTGCAGCAAGGTAGCCCAATCCTTTTGAGGCAAAGGACAGGCCAAAACGGTCTCTTAAAGTGAGCAAAGCGTTCTTGATGGTACATGAGAATTTCATCTAGTCACTTTCATCATGTTGGCTCAATTTGTGTTCGCTACTTTGATAATTTGATAAGTGGGTGGATCGGTGCTTAGGTGCTGTTCTTACTTGAACAAACCTCCTACTTATGAATTATGATAACCCTCCCGCAAGCATCCGCAACTACGGGAAAAGTATTAAGAATAAATCTATTATATAATTAAAACATAAGTAAAACAAGCCATCACGTTTGTCCACACAGATTAAATTATCTTAACCATCAATTTTAGATATGGACGGTTAAGATTTAAGGATGTAAACGTTACATACAAGTAACCCATACATGCATTATTTTGCACCTATGCTCTATGTCACGTATATCGTCTATGAAGGAAAGTGCAACCACGATCAGGTGTAGGAGAAGAAAACTTCCAAGCTTACAATGCCATCATGTTTGAATTCTAATAGGACAAGAAACAAAGAAAAAGTGTCACACAATCCATTGGCCAAAGCTACCTAACAATGGACTCCTATGCAAGATCGATGTGAGCGAGCAGCACAAGAGTCCAAACCCTAGGCACCATATGTACGTGATTCTTTTTTAACTCTGCCACATGTACACATGCTAATCATAGTCCCAACTCAATATGGTTCTTCTAATACAGATCGGACAGGTTTCCGGAGCGCATCCAGGGGCAGAGTGCGCTGCTCGCGTGAGGCCGGCGGCCAGAAGGAGATGACGAATAGGAAAGGAAAAGGGCTAGCAAAGATGAAGGGTAGAGGTAATTTTGTTTTAAAATTTTATAGTGTCATTTTTTCAGATAATGACTTGACAATCTCTAACCACAGTGCTGTGATTAGTGGCATTTTTTATGAATAAAGCTCATTGCCTTGATTGTTTTTTTTTGTAAACCTAACCTTATGGATGTTAAATTTGGTCCGCATTTTTTTCATGAATAAACCTCATCGGTGCATGCATGCCTAAGGATGACGTCCACATGAAGCCTATTTTCATGGCATCAACCACCTTGAGTTGAATACATCTAGAATTTGCTTTCTGTTTGGCACATACGTACAACCAAATAAAATTGAATTGGTATCGGTTATTTGATTTGAGCATAGCAAAACAAAATATTATTTCCAAGATATTTAAGTGGATGAAAGTTACCTCTGTAGCATACGTAGAGGAAATGAATTATTAGGAAAATTATGATGATCCGAACTTTAATAAAAAAATCATATTTGATCAAATGGAAGGTCAACTAGTACTATTAGTAATACATACCATATTTATATGATGGGTTCTGATTATATTGGAGGAAATTTAAAACTGTGCATTTAGAACATGTGTTATGGCCGTATTTGCACCGGATGGTCGACAAATTCAGGAGTACATGCCCATATCAATCGATGCATGCAATGACATAGCTGATGTCACCTACTAGCCAGTCATAGTATTACACGTAATAAAATGAAATAATTGGTTAGAGATATTTTCTTAATCTCAGAGAGAAACAGATTAACAAGAAAAGGGAAAATATTAAGGCTAGGTAATCCCATCTAAATCACCTGCAGACCATATCTACCAAACCAAGAGCAGCACCCCTCAGCTTGGTTTCTAGAAATATTATGTTTCCTGTCATGCATATGGGAATGCTTAATGGCCTGATGCCGGCGGCAATGACAAGCAAAGGAGAAGCAAGAAATCGAAATGTATCTTAACCCAACCAAGCGTGGTTCACTGTATCAACTTCCCAAGCACACATATGCATTCAGGAAATGACACAAAGTTGATGTGATCAGTGGCCGGCCTCAACATGTTTAAAAATTAAAACCCAGGAGCACGCTGGTGCATGTCGAGCCTAGAGTAAATTACCGTGACATGTTTTCTTTTTTTGATATTCTGTGAAGTTGTGCCAAATATATCCACTCATATGATACCCATTTCACTCTTAGTGGTTATTCATTTGTTTCTTTTACATTTGTTCCGGTGTATTTTACACAAGAACAAATCAATAATTCTGAGTAACAATTATAGTTGCTGGATTAAGTCTTTTGGTAGATGATGCTACCGATCATATAACTAATCCTTTTTTTTTTGCTTCATAGGACAACACCAATTAGATGAACTAACTTGAACCATTTTAGAAATCACTCTTTGGTTCGGAAAATTTCATAGTATTTTTCAAAAACCACAGTTTGATTCAAAAGAATTTCATAGTATTTTTTAGAATTATATTCCTTTGAGTTTTTTTCCTAGACAGTTTTGTACTATAAGGTTAAGATATAGAGGTAAATATGACGGATCCATATTATAGTGGTTAACATATAAGATTTTTTTTGATTCGTACATATAAGATATGTAGATAGGCATTTGCTTGGGCTCTAGGATACAATTACTTGCTCTCTCCACGGATATGAGTAGTCCGCAAATGAAACTACCATGCGGGTCGACCTCACATGAAAATTAATCAGTAACATTTCCATACTTAAAAATCAAGACAATTAAATTTTTGTTAGTCAGAACACAGTATAATTTTTCACGGAAAACAAAGAAGTATGCAACTGTGCAGGTGTCTCACAAATAATAATGCAAAAGTACCCAACACTTTGAGTTCTAACAGAGAACACATTGTGCAAGCTGAACAACACAACATATAAAAAGTGTCACAAAATGGGAAGCATGCAATTAATTTGATTTATAGGTAGGCCAAATTAACATTGTGATCCATTACCGAGTGTAGCCATGTCCACCAAAGTAGTCAAGCTATAAAGGCCCACCCGATCTCATATGCGACATAATTCCTCTCCATAGGAGTTCGGTTCGAAAGAAAAAGAGAACACTGAAACTTAGGAGCTCCTGTTATGAGGCAATGATTGAACGAAAAAGGCAATAAAATCCTTAAAAAGCCTATGAAATTTATTTTAGTCAAACAAGCTATAGGTGTTGTCGGATGGCTTCAGACCCAAGAGTGGAGCAATGAAGGGAAACAAAGACATGTGGTCTTTGATGATGAATACGGATTCTCATGAGTTTACTCCACAACCTATAGATGATTCGTAAGAAATAACAACTACACAACCAACTTTTTAAGTAATAATATAGTTGCAAAATGACTACAATATACTAAACATTAGAATTAAAAATACATACGTAAGTGTGTATTTAATCTCAAGGCAGTCTCTACTATAAGTAATGCAACATTTGTATTTGACAAACAATGTGCATTTAACTGATCGAACTATATGAAAGCATTAGTCATAACAAAAAGGCGACCTGCGTCTGTAATGGCAAATAGTTCATTGATCCATTCCAACTTCAATTATTTTTTGAAATTCCATCATTTATAATAAATGATAAATTTCCTTGGCACGTAAAGAATTTGCTTGGATTGAAGATTTTTATTAGAAGATAACATATTTAATTACCAACCAAAATATAATTTACATGTATGTGAAATAGTGCAGGAAATAACAAATCTAGCCGCGCAAATGCGTGGGTGAACCTCCTAGTTCTAACTATAGCATTAAAATTTTGGATCCAATCGGTCCCTTACGGAATAGCGCATAAACTGGGGTTTAAGCTTCTGTCACTCTCGCAACCCATCATCTAATTACTACTCCACAATGCATTCCCTTAGGCCCAAATATGGTGAAGTGTCATGTAGTCGACGTTCACATGACACCACTAAGGGAATCACAACATACATACTATCAAAATATCAAGCACATATCAAGTTCACATGATTACTTGCAACATGATTTCTCCCCCGACCTCAAGAACAAAAGTAACTACTCACAAATAATAATCATGCTCAAGATCAAAGGGGTATTAAATAGCATATTGGATCTGAACATATAATCTTCCACCAAATAAAGCATATAGTAATCAGCTACAAGATGTAATCAACACTACTAGTCAACCACAAGCACCAATCTGTAGTTCCGGTAACAAGATTGAACACAAGAGATGAACTAGGGTTTGAGATGAGATGGTGCTGCAGAAGATGTTGATGAAGATAGCCCTCCCCAAGATGGGAGAGTTGTTGGTGGTGATGATGCCGATGATTTCCCCCTCCGGGAGGGAAGTTCCCCCGGCGGAATCGCTCCGCCGGAGGGCAAAAGTGCTCCTGCTCAAGTTCCGCCTCGAGACGGCGGCACTCTATCCCGAAAGTCCTCTCCTTATTTTTTTCTAGGTCAAAATGACTTATATCCCAGAAGATGGGCACCGGAGGTGGGCCTGGGTGAGCACAACCCACCAGGGCGCGCCTGGGCTCCCTGGTGCGCCCAGGTGGGTTGTGCCCACCTGGTGGGCCCCCTCTAGTGCTTATTTGCTCCAATATTCTTCAAATATTCCATAAAAATTCTCCGTGAAGTTTCAGCTTAATCGGAGTTGTGCAGAATAGGTAGCCTGACGTAGCTTTTTCAGGTCCAGATTTCCAGCTGCCGGAATTCTCCCTCTTGGTGTGTACCTTGCAAATTATGAGAGAAAAGGCATTAGAATTACTCCAAAAATCATTATTATGCTTAAAACATCATAAAAATAGTAAGAAAACATGATGCAAAATGGACGTATCAGGAGTCTCTGACAACTGGCACATCTGATGATCTTTGTGCCCTTGGCACTCTCTGGAATGTATATGTGGTTGGTCTGTCATCACTGTCCTCAGCATCATTCCTTACACTACAAGAAATATGTCAACTTATGACCACCACTATTGGTCACTGAAAGGTCACAAATTTCCATTTATGACCTTTTTGTGACCAAAAACAGAAGGTCAAAAGCTGGCCGTCGTAAACTGACTATAGCGACCTTTCTTCTGGAATGGTCGTAAACGTTTATGACCAAAATATTTCTACTGTGGCGTTTTGGTCACTAGCAACCTCCCCAGGCCACGTAGGCATCCAGCGTGGCAATCTGACGTGGCACAAGATTCAGCCCGGTCCAATTCGATTTTCTACATGGGCCGAGCCCAACAATTCAGCCTTTTTTATATATTTTTTCCTATGAATTTTTGGTCGACTTCATGGGCCAAGCCCAACAATTCGGCCTTTTAATTTTCTAGGCCATGGCCCTTTTGCAGACCATTTCATTAAGCCTTTTTGTTCAAGTTTCCCAGAAGTAAACAATGTTCCAGTCCACTATTATTTGGGCCGTAGCCTTTTGAGAGCCCATATATTATTTGGTCCAATAGACCATTTGGTCTTTTTATTCACTAATTTCCAGTTTACACACTTGAACAGCAAACACTCAATAATTCTCTTGATTAAATGATTAAATTTAGAAATCATTCAGCCAAATACACACAACAGCGCATACAATCCGCACGTCCAACGTCAACTAAAACAAGCAAAAACAGATACACAAGCACATACAAGTGTGCTTACAAGCAAAAACAGATACACAAGCACCAAAACATGGTGCAACATCAACTAAAACGGTGGTGCGCATCTCCAGGCCTCTTCTGATCTTCCGTCACAGCAGCAGCAGCCTAAACAACATTAGATCCTGATCCAGATCACCAAAAGAAACATTATTAAATGTTTAGAGACAATGCCATCAACATGAGGCGGTAATCCAACTTAACACTTTGTCAACATATTTTACATGTGCAAAGGTATTGAGACAATGACATCAACAAGAGAATGCCTCTTGTAATTGCTGTACACAGCTCTATATGTACCATGTACTAAACACTAAGGAAGTACCAACTACAGTTTCAGTAAAACTACGTTGATCAAAGGGACCAGGATAAACAAATAGTTGAGAGCCTCTTTCTTTTTGTTTGAGCAGTCATGGGCTTGCAGAGAAGGTATAGCTACAGAAGTAGAATATGACCAGTTAATATATCGCAGAGAAGGTTTTTGTGCACCAACACTGAATCAAAGAACATATTCTCAATAATTTAGACACATCGTTTCCAGTTGTTGCAACATCAGCTTGAGGCTGCTTCTCTATTCTCAATAATTTGTGCATCAGTCATTTCTACAGTTTCAGTAAAACTATAAGAACACAAAGTAAAACTTCAAAAACTATAGTTTCAGTCAAATTATATGTACCATGTACGCATAGATTCAAGTATGATACTAAGTGAGCAGGTAGAATCATCCAAGCATGGAGGCAAGTGTCTCACCTGCGGCAACTGACCAGGAGCGAAGTTGAGCATGGCCGGGGCAGGAGCAGCTAGAGTAGCACAGCCGGCCTTGAGGTCTGGGGCATCCACAGCCTGCCTAGCATCGGGTGCCCAGACCGAGGGGAGCATCGGGGCGTGCCTGCACGAGGAAGGAAAGCAGCATCAGAGAGTTGAAGGGAAGAATTCAAAGATGAGGGTACCTTGAGGAGCAGAGCAGAGCAGAAGTACTATAAATTAACAGGGCAAGGGTCATTGTTATCCTGGTGGCATTGACAGGCTGCAAAATTGCCTCTACAGTTTATTGTTTAGCTATGATAAATAAGTTGGTACAAGAATGATTGTGGCAACAGTAGATATAGTAAGAATGCAAAGTACATTTAGTGAGAATTGTATTCTTATAATTAAGCTACCAGCAGAGAAGCAGAAAACTGCCAAACAGCCTGGCACTAACATATAGCGCTAAGGCACTGACTGCAGTACAGAAAGCACTCCAAATTCAGATGTGCTGGACCAATTCAGAACTTCAGATCAGCTCAGAACTGTTTCCCTGATCAGTTCATCCATTGCTAACAAATCTATACAGAAAGTAATAAATTTTACCCCCTAATAGAGACCAGGAATTGGGCCAAACAGCTCGTGTCAACTGGCTACCATTCAAATTATTATTGTACCATGGCATAGAAAAAATTCAGTAACCTCACTTCTACAAATTAACCTGGTGCTGATGTACTCCTACACCATTCAAGCTCATGGTCGGGATAAACAGTACTAATAAGTAATAACCCATAGATAGCATGGTACAGAAGCAAGCAACCAGTTAATACTAGCTATCTGAAGGAACAACAAACAGTGACAATTGACAGCAGCTGAAGAAAAATACGACACAGCTCTCTGTCCCCCACCTCAACTCGCCCATGCTGCTACTGCAGTTGGATGTAAGTGTGTAAATACAACATACTTTGCATTATGTATCTAGACTATAGCATCTTGCAGCTAGTAGTACATGAATTCAACTCAATAGTATAATAAACATCCGCTGGAAGTTGTCTGCTCAAACATGTCTTAGTTTTTTCAGAGAAAATAGGCAGGAATTAAGACCCAAATGTGCATGTATAACCAAAACCTATAACAACCAGAAGCTATCAAAATAAATCATAGAGGCTGGCCGAACTAATTGGCGCACTCAAACGATACAAGAGAGCGGCTCGGTGAATATACTTGAAGGAACAATTCTCATAACAGGAACACAAGAGAGGGCTGTTGATTTTGATGAGAACTAAATCAGAGCACTACTTCTGCATTTATAGATCCAAAAAAAATGTATCATCTATTCTGCTGTGAATGTACAGGTTTGTGTTTTAAGAAAATAGTATATATATACAGATCCAACCCAAATAAACTTTAAACAATTTTGTTATTTCCTGTGAATTTACAATACTTCTCTATGCTTTTTGCAAAAAACCACTTGGCCTCTTGAGAACAAATGACAGGGTCCAACATAAGATTTATCCATCACGCCGATATTATCAGCCATGGAGTAAGTATCCTACAAGCTAGTTGATATTATCACAAAAGAGGCTAGACAATAATATGCTCAGAAGTATGGATACAACTATACAACAGTTGGGGGCACATACTTGTATGAAATCAAGCAGTAGCATTTTAACAACAATGATTACCATTTAAAATGAGATGTCATTGCTTCTGGCTCAAGGTTTGTAACATGTCAGGTTGATGCATTAATCTAGCATAAGCACATTAGAAACCACACTTATAATGCAGATTATACAATAAAACCTAACATGATATGGAACAAACTACAACCTAGGAAAATCAACTATAGCATAAGCATGTCAAGAGTTTTGCGACTCATGAAGATACTGCTGGGTGGAAGAAGCTTTGGTGGGCTGCTTCTTGTCCTGGTTCTCATCGGAACAGCCCAGCCGCGCGAAATCCTCAACTGACTTGACATGAACCAGCAATGGAAGACGGATATAAACCCTGACGGCTCAAGCAGATCAAGCACATCAAAGACGTGGGTGTCCTGCACCACCTGGTACGACGACACCCTGACGGCGCCGCCGACGGACGACGCGAACCGGAGGATCTCCTCCATGGTGATGGTGACCAGGCCCAGCTGCTCCTGCGACCCCTGAGACAGACAGACAGAGAGCAGGAACAATGTTCAGACGAAATTACAGATGCGTCCATACTGACTGATGCATATGCTCTCTCTGAAATGGCAAGGATGGTGGGCGCGTTGTGTGCGTACCTTGAAGAGGTGGTCCTTGGCGGCGGCAGCGCCGCAGGCCACGACGCATGCATTGCCGGTGGTGGCGGTCTGGATCTGCAGGTGGTTGGCGAGGATGGGCTGCAGCTCGTGGAGGAATATGGCGGGGTCTTGGACTTGGGCGGCGGAGGCGCCTACCTTGCCGGCGCTCGATCTGGAAGATCCCAGCGCCATGTGAGATGCGGTGAGGGAGGAGGGAAAGGGTGGTGGTGGAGCACGGAGACGGCCGTCCTTGGGGAGGACATGGGTGTCAACCGCGAGGATGACGGAGATGGATCGATCTGGGAGCGCCGCTGCTCGATCTGGTGCGTGGATGCGACGTATGCTGCCTCCCCTTCTCGATCTGGAGGTGGATTCGCCACGGCGGAGGGTGGGGGGGGGGTGAGTGGGTGGATCTGGCCGTCGCTCATGACCACTGGAGCCTCGGGCTCCTTCCTCCTGCGCGGGCGACGGCGAGGGAAGGCTCGGTGAGAAACCCTAGCGGTGGGGCCATGGCCATGGCCGCGGGGTAGGGGTTAGGCCTGAGTAGGGGCGGCGAGGTTGGTCGAGGACGAGGGAGACGAGGGGAGAGTGAGGGCGGCGGCGCAGGTGGGTGGTGGCGAGGTTCTGAGGGGGACGAGGGGTGGGTGGCGGCGACGAGGGGGACGAGGGGGATCTGCATCGGGGGAGAGGGGAGAGGATCTGAGGGGGGGGGGGGGAGGGAGAGAAAGAAAGAAAGAATGGAGGCGGGGGGGGGGGGTGGGTGGAAAATGTCCATGAGGACAGACCTAGGGTTTCGGCTCGGGTGGGTTTGGGCCGTTGGATCCGGAAGCATCCGACGGTGGTTGATGCGTGATCCGCGTGATATGCTCATGGTCCAATCAGAACGCAGCAAACCATTTGATGACCTTATGACCATATAAATTGGTCGTGATCGATTCAACATAAAAAAATTTATTCCATTTTTCAGTGCTCAAAATGAGTGTTTTTGTGAAAGTCCTATCAAATATTTTTTCAAATGATATCATATTTTGCACAAGTTTACATCATGGATTTGCAAACAATATTGACAAAGGGAGTTTTTATTTCCTTTGCACGAAAAATCAAATTTCCATTTTTCGAGTGCCCAAAATAAGTTTTTTGTGAAGGTCCTATAATATATTTGTTGTGGAATTGGACCAAATCATTTTTCTAAAATACTAGGCCATATATAATGCACAATTGACAAAATGGTTGGGTGAAAAAAGTTTTGATCCACCTCTGGTGAAAAAGACAAATTGTCGTCGATTCAGCTGGAAACGGGTCAAATTTGAACTGCAGCTACCTCATATTTTGCTCTTTATTTTTTTAAAAATCATTTCTAGGTAAATAAGTATCTATTTAATCAGAGAAACAACAAAAAAATTCCAAGATTCAACTACTAGATAGGAACGGTCAAGCCCGCCGTTTTGACCGCATTCTGAAACGGGCATAAAAAATTCAAAAAAAAATCAAAAAATTGGAAAACCTTCGCATTGTGTCATTATATGTGGCCATGTTTCCAGGAAAAATAACAAACTTGTAATACGGCAATTATTATAAAAAAGTGTTCTTAGAAACGAGCTATCAAGCGTGAAGATTCATGGCTTTCAAGCCAAATGATTAATCTTATGGCCACATTCATGGCATAGTTTGTTCAAATGATCCCATATTGTGCACAAGGGTGCATATTAGAATGGCAAACAATGTTGCCTAAGGAAGTTTTCATTTTCTTTGAACGAAAAAACCATTTTTCATTTTTTGAGTGCCTGAAAGGAGGTTTTTTTGTGAAGGAACTACCAAATAATTGTTGAAAAATTGGACCAAATCATTTTTCTAAAATACTAGGACATATTTAATGCACAATTTACCAAATTTTTGGGTGAAAAAAAGTTTTGATCCACCTCTCGTGAAAAAGACAAATTGCCGCCAATTCAGCTGGAAGCGGGTCAAATTTGAACTGCAGCTGCTGCATAGTTTGCTTTTTATTTTTTCCAAAAATCATTTCTAGTTACATAAGTATCTATTTAATCATATAAACACCAAAAAAATTCCAAGGATTCAACCACTAGCTAGGAACGGTCATTCCCGCCGTTTTGACCGCATTTTGAAATGGGCATAAAAAATTCAAAAAAAATCAAAAAATTGGAAAACCTTCGCATTGTGTCATTATATGTGGCCAAGTTTCCAGGAAAAATAACAAACTTGTAATACGGCAATTATTATAAAAAAGTGTTCTCAGAAACGAGCTATCAAGCGTGAAGATTCATGGCTTTCAAGCCAAATGATTAATCTTGTGGCCACATTCATGGCATAGTTTGTTCAAATGATCTCATATTGTGCACAAGGGTGCATATTAGAATGGCAAACAATGTTGCCTAAGGAAGTTTTCATTTTCGTTGGACGAAAAAACCATTTTTCATTTTTCGAGTGCCCAAAAGGAGGTTTTTTTGTGAAGGAACTACCAAATAATTGTTGAAAAATTGGACCAAATCATTTTTTTAAAATATTAGGACATATTTCATGCACAATGGACCAAATTGTTGGGTGAAAAAAGTTTTGATCCACCTCTCGTGAAAAAGACAAATTGCCGCCGATTCAGTTGGAAGCGGGTCAAATTTGAACTGCAGCTGCCGCATAGTTTGCTCTTTATTTTTTCCAAAAATCATTTCTAGTTACATAAGTATCTATTTAATCATAGAAACACCAAAAAATTCCAAGATTCAACCACTAGCTAGGAACGGTTATTCCCGCCGTTTTGACCGCATTTTGAAACGGGCATAAAAAATTCAAAAAAAATCAAAAAATTGGAAAACCTTCGCATTGTGTCATTATATGTGGCCAAGTTTCCAGGAAAAATAACAAACTTGTAATACGGCAATTATTTTAAAAAAGTGTTCTCAGAAACGAGCTATCAAGTGTGGAGATCAATGGCTTTCAAGCCAAATGATCAATCTTATGGCCACATTCATGGCATAGTTTGTTCAAATGATCTCATATTGTGCACAAGGGTGCATATTAGAATGGCAAACAATGTTGCTTAAGGAAGTTTTCATTTTCGTTGGACGAAAAAACCATTTTCCATTTTTCGAGTGCCCAAAAGGAGGTTTTTTTGTGAAGGAACTACCAAATAATTGTTGCAAAATTGGACCAGATCATTTTTATAAAATACTAGGCCATATTTAATGCACAATTGACAAAATGGTCTGGTGTAAAATTTTTTGATCCACCTCTCGTGAAAAATACAAATTTCTGCCGATTCAGGTGGAAGCGGGTCAAATTTGAACTGCAACTGCCTCATAGTTTGCTATTTATTTTTTCCAAAAATCATTTCTAGTTACATAAGGACCTATTTGATCATAAATACATGGTTTGGTGGCGATACGTCGAGGTTTGGGCGGTGGCCGAGGGCCCCAACTCTAGAGCGCGTAAACTCGCATGCTCGCCGCGTGGTCACCGCATGACCGTGGCGTTCCCATGTGTTCTGGGCGGCCTAGGCATGTCTAGTGGGTTGGGAACTCCCCAGGTTGGTGCTAGGAAGAAAATTACAACATAAGATTCTCACGAGGAGACCAATCGATGCTCAAACATGAATTAGCAGCCAAGTGTTTGATTAGCGGTACGGGAAATGTACATGGCTAATGGGCGTGAGTTTTGGCCTAGGATGATGAGTTACTAAGAAGACCGTTTTCACAAATTTTCAGCTCAAAAGGAGGAGCCTAGGTGGTACTTGCTTTGCAAACCACCACACTGGACATAAATACGAATGTTGAAGCTCGGCTCAAAATAATGAATGGATTGAGCTGGCATTTGGTGGAGGATGGTTATTTGGGCATAGGAAAGCACTGTAGAAAATGGATACTATTTGGACATGCCAAAGTGGTACTTCCTTCACAAACTGTTACTCTGAACAGAATAGGAAAATGAATATTTTTGAATTATTTTTGAAGTAGGCAAGGAAGGTTTTTACATATTTGACGAAGATATGACCCAAAGAATTTATGAGATTTTTTTGGGAATTTTGGGAATGACAGAAATATAGGTTGCTTCACAACCTAGGGCAAAAACTGCCACATGGACATGACACATAGGCAAAACTGATGAGGTGGCGCCTAGTCATAGCAACCCACCACAATTTACAAGGCTATGACCATCTATATTGGTCGTTAAAAACTAGAAATAAGGAAGCGGACTAGCGCTGTTAGCTTATGACCATTTCATGTAAGGAAATTATGACCTTTCTGACCAAAATGGTCGCAATGGTTTAGGGTTTGGAGCCCCTAGAACAGCTTTTGACCAATTGGTCTCAAATGGTCATAAATCTATGACCAATTCTTCCAGGGTCACTGACAGAAGGTCATAAATTGACATATTTCTTGTAGTGTTAACTTCTCCACAATTGTGTGAATATCAGTGACCTTCACATCAAGGTCATGTAACTTTGTCTCAAGAATCCTCTCAAGACTGTCCTAATGTTGAGACTGAGTTTATCTTGCTTGGTCTTGAGATTCGCAACTGAAGCATATGGGGAACTTGCTGCCCTTGCTGCTTTTGCAGCTTTTGCCTTCTCTATCTTCTCCTAGGCTTCAGCACACGTAGGTTGTGAATCATCCATGACAACCTCATTGTCCTCAAAGTCTGGCCTCAGGGTTAGATGCTCTCTGTCCCGAAGTTATGTCCCAGTTCCCACCTTGGAATTTATCAATGTCTGGATGTGTGTGGCATATCCACAAGATCTCTTTTGGTCGGCTGCTGCCCTCTTCACTTTCTCAACAATCAAGCTCATGACTTTGAGTTTCTGTGGGACATCAAACAAATGGAGCAAATTGATGGAGTGACCACGTATCATCCTGTGATCTCAAGACTTGGGCAATAGAGTATCCCTCAAGATTGTGTTCATTGTGGTCAAATCAGCAAGCAGATAATATATAGAACCAAACTTGTGTGTCTCCAAAGCTGAATTAAGGATTGGCTTGTACATGTTAGCCATGGAGTTGTGATCCTTCCTAGGTTTGCTGTACACATCAAGATCATCTTCAGCTTCTTCGGACCATTGATTAGCCTAGCCCACTCAGAGATTGTTGGCTCATATCTGGTGCCCTCAGTCATCCGCACTATCTTACCATCGGGTAGAAGTGGGCTGTGTAGTAGAACTGCATTATCATCTTATCGTTACACTTTGTTAACTTCTGACCAACAAACTTATCAACTCCATTTAGTCTGAAGCTCTCATGCACATGGGGAAAATAATCTTCATTATCATCAATGTATTTTGATGTCTACTACGCAACCTTCTTCTTGTAGACTCATGTTGGGCCTCCAAGCACATAGTTTTGTAGGACAGTAGCAAATTTCCCTCAAGTGGACGACCTAAGGTTTGTCAATCAGTGGGAGGCATAGGATGAAGATGGTCTCTCTCAAACAACCCTAAAACCAAATAACAAAGAGTTTCTTGTGTCTCTAACATACCCAATACAATGGTAAATTGTATAGGTGCTCTAGTTCGGCGAAGCGATGATGATACAAGTGCAATATGGATGGTAGATATAGGTTTTTGTAATCTGAAAAATATAAAAACAGCAAGGTAACTAGTAACAAAAGTGAGCAAAAACGCTGTTGCAATGCTCGGAAAGAAGGCCTAGGGTTCATACTTTCACTAGTGCAAGTTCTCTCAACGATGATAACATAATTAGATCATCTGATAGTCCCTCAACGTCTGACAAAAGTCACTCCAAAGTTCCTATCACGGAGAACATAAGATGAAATTGCTTGTAAGGTACGAAACCACCTCAAATTTATTCTTTCCGATCAATCCATTGGGCTATTCCTATAAGTGTCACAAACAGCTCTAGAGTTCGTAGTAAAATAACAACATATGACACACATCAATCAACCCTAATGTCACCTAGATACTCCAGTGTCACTACAAGTGTCTGTGGTTCAATTGTACGATATGCATCAAACAACTTCAGATTCATAATATTCAATCCATCACAAAGAACCTCAAAGAGTGCCCAAAGATTTCTACCAGAGAAACAAGGACGAAAACATGCATCAACCCCTATGCATAGATTACCTCAATGTCACCTCGGGAATCCACGAGTTGAGTGCCAGAACACACATCAAGTGAATCAATAGAATACCCCTTTGTCACCGCGGGCATCCCACGCAAGACATACATCAAGTATTGTCAAATACATAATAGTATTCAATCCGATAATAGTGAAGCCTCCAAGGTAAAACACAATTCATCACAAGAAGGTAGAGGGGGAGAAACACCATATGATTCAACTATAGTAACAAAGCTCGCTGTACATCAAGGTCGTGCCAAATCAAGAACGAGAGAGAGAGAGAGAGAGAGAGAGAGAGAGAGAGAGAGATCAGACACATAGCTACTGGTACATACCGTCAGCCCCAAGGGTGAACTACTCTCTCCTCATCATGGAGACCGCCGGGATGATGAAGATGGCCACTGGTGATGGTTTCCCCCTCCGGCAGGGTGCTAGAACGGGTTGCCGATTGTTTTTTCGTGGCTATAGAGACTTGCGGCGGCGGAACTTCCGATCTCGGCTTATTTCTGGGGGTTTCTATATTTATAGGAATTTTTGGCGTCGAGAACAAGCCAGGCGACAACAAGACAGGGGGCGCACCCTACGGGGGAGCGCCCTCCATCCTTGTGGAGGCCTCGTGGCTCTTCTGGCCCAACTCTTTTGCTTTGGGGGCTTCTTCTGGTCCATAAAAAATCACCATAATTTTTTAGGTTATTTGGACTGCGTTTGGTATTCCTTTTCTGTAAAACTAAAAAACAAGGAAAAACAGAAACTAGCACCGGGCTCTAGGTTAATAGGTTAGTCCCGAAAATCATATAAAATAGCATATAAATGCATATAAAACATCCAAGATGGATAATATAATAGCATGGAACAATCAAAAATTATAGATACGTTGGAGACGTATCAAGCATCCCCAAGCTTAATTCTTTCTCGTCCTCGAGTAGGTAAATGATAAAAACAGAAATTTTGATGTGGAATGCTACCTAACGTATTTATCCATGTAATTTTCTTTATTGTCGCAAGAATATTCAGATCCACAAGATTCAAAACAAATGTTTAATATTGACATAAAAACAATAATACTTCAAGCATACTAATAAAGCAATGATGTCTTCTCAAAATAACATGGCCAAAGAAAGCTATCCCTACAAAACCATATAGTCTGGCAATGCTCCATTCTTCATCACACAAAATATTCCAATCATGCACAACCCCAATGACAAGCCAAGCAATTGTTTCATACTTTGATTTTCTCAAACTTTTTCAACTTTCACGCAATACATGAGTGTGAGCCATGGACATAGCACTATAGGTGGAATAGAATATGGTGGTTGGGGAGAAGACAAAAAGAAGGAGATAGTCTCACATCAACTAGGCGTATCAACGGGCTATGGAGATGCCCATCAATAGATATCAATGTGAGTGAGTAGGGATTTCCATGCAACCGATGAACTAGAGCTATAAATTTATGAAAGCTCAAAAATAAAACTAAGTGGGTGTGCATCCAACTTGCTTGATCATGAAGACGCAGGGAAATTTGAGGAAGCCCATCGTTGTAATATACAAGCCAAGTTCTATAATGAAAAATTCCCACTAGCATATGAAAGTGACAACATAGGAGACTCCCTATCATGAAGATCATGGTGCTACTTTGAAGCACAAGTGTGGAAAAAGGATAGTAACATTGCCCCTTCTCTCCTTTTCTCTCCTTTTTTCTCTTTTTTCGGGCCTTTTTTCTGTCTTTTTTTGTATTTCCTCACATGGGACAATGCTCTAATAATGAAGATCATCACACTTTTATTTACTTACAACTCAAAAATTACAAATTGATACTAGAACAAAATACGACTCTATATGAATGCCTCTGGCGGTGTACCGGGATGTGCAATGACTCAAGAGTGACATGTATGAAATTTTTTAATGAAAGGTTGCTTTGCCACAAATATGATGTCAACTACATGATCATGCAACGCAATATGACAATGACGAAGTGTGTCATAATAAACGGAATGGTGGAAATTTGCGTGGCAATATATCTCGGAATGGCTATGGAAATGCCATAATAGGTAGGTATGGTGGCTGTTTGGAAGGTATATGGTGGGTGTATGGTACCGGCGAAAGTTGCGCGGTACTAGAGAGGCTAGCAATGGTGGAAGGGTGAGAGTGCGTATAATCCATGGACTCAACATTAGTCATAAAGGACTCACATACTTATTGAAAAAGTCTATTAGCTATCAAAACAAAGTAATACACACATGCTCCTAGGGGGATATATTGGTAGGGAAAGACCATCGCTCGTCCCCGACCGCCACTCATAAGGAAGACAATCAAAAAGGACCCCATGCTCCAACTTCGTTACATAACAATTCACCATACGTGCATTCTACGGGAATCACAAACCTCAACACAAGTATTTCTACAATCCAAAATTACTCAGTAGAATGACTCTAATATCACCATCCTCATATCTCAAAACAATCATAAGGAATCAAACTTCTCATAGTATTCAATGCACTTTATATGAAAGTTTTTATTATATCCCTCTTGGATGCCCATCATATTAGGACTAAATTCATAACCAAAGCAAATTACCATGCTGTTTAAGACTCTCAAAATAATATAAGTGAAGAATGAGAGTTCATCAATTTCTTCAAAATAATACCACGGTTGTGCTCTAAAAAGATATAAGTGAAGCACTAGAGCAAATGACAAACTACTCCAAAAGATATAAGTGAAGATCAATGAGTAGTCCAATAATTATGTAACTATGTGAAGACTCCCTAACATTTAAGAATTTCAGATCTTGGGTTATTATTCAAACAGCATGCAAAAGAAAAATTAAATGAAATGACACTCCAAGCAAAACACATATCATGTGGTGAATAAAAATATAGCTCCAAGTAAGGTTACCGATGAACGAAGACGAAAGAGGGGATGCCATCTGGGGCATCCCCAAGATTAGATGCCTGGTTATTCCTTGAATATTACCTTGGGGTGCCTTGGGAATCCCCAATCTTAGGCTCTTTCCACTCCTTATTCCGTAGTCCATCAAAACTTCACCCAAAACTTTAAAACTTGACAACACAAAACTCAACACAAAATCTTATGAGCTCCATTAGTATAAGAAAATAAATCACCACTTAGGTACTATTGTGAACTCATTCTAAATTCATATTGGTGTTATATCTAGTGTACTCCAACCTCTCCATTGTTCACACCCCCCGATACTACTCATAGTTTCATCAAAATAAGCAAACAACACATAAAAATGGAATCTGTTTAAAACAGAACAGTCTGTAGAAATCTGGAAACTTCGTATACTTCTGTAAGTCCATTTTTTGAAAAATTAGGAAAACATAGGAAATTTGTATATCAATCTTGTGTAAAACATTCAGATGAAAAGCATGTTCCAGTGAATTTTCAAAATTCCTGGACTGAGAGAAAAAGTTTCTGTTTTTTTGCATAGAATCAAGTTATCTATCACCATAGACCATCCCAAAGGTCTTACTTGGTACTTTATTGAAACAAAAATATAAAAAATGATTAATACAATAGCTTAATCTTGTGAACACACAAAAACAGTTGAGGTAAATATTGGGTTGTCTCCCAACAAGCGCTTTTCTTTAATGCCTTTTTAGCTAGGCATGATGGTTTCAATGATGCTCACATAAAAGATAAGATTTGAAACATTATGGGAGCATCATGAAGCATATTGCTAGCACTTTTGAGTCTAACCCACTTCCTATGCATAGGGATTTTGTGAGCAAACAACTTATGGGAACAAGAATCAACTAGCATAGGAAGACAAAACAAGCAAAACTTCAAGATTTTCAACACATAGAGAGGAAACTTGATATTATTGCAATACCTACAAGCATATGTTCCTCCCTCATAATAATTTTTAGTAGCATCATGAATGAATTCAACAATATAACCATCACATAAAGCATTATTTTCATGATGCACAAGCATAGAAATTTTACTACTCTCCACATAAGCAAATTTATTCTCATGAATAGTAGTGGGAGCAAACTCAACAAAATAACTGTCATAAGATACTTGATTGACATAATCAATTTGAACATTAAAATCATGATGAAAAGTTTCATGGTTATCATTATTCTTTATAGCATACATGTCATCACAATAATCATCATAGATAGCAATTTTGTTCTCATAATCAATTATAACCTCTTCCAAAATAGTGGATTCATCACTAAATAAAGTCATGACCTCTCCAAATCCAGTTTCATAAATAACACAATAAGATTCAACACCCTCCAAAATAGTGGGATCATTACTTCCTAAAGTTTACACTCTTCCAAACCCACTTTCATCAATATAATCATCATAAATTGGAGGCATGCTTTCATCATAATAGATATTGTCACCAAAACTTGGCGGACTAAAAATATCATCTTCAACAAACATAGCACCCCAAGCTTGTAGCTTTGCATATCATTAGCATCATGGATATTCAAAGAATTCATACTACAACATTTCAATCATGCTCATCATTCAAATATTTAGTGCAAAACATTTTATAGACTTCTTCTTCTAACAATTGAGCAAAATTTTCCTTTCCATCATTTTCACGAAAGACATTAAAAAGATGAAGTATATGAGGCAACCTCAATTCCATTTTTTAGTTTTATTTTATAAACTAAACTAGTGATAAAACAAGAATTTAAAAGATTCAATTGCAAGATCTAGAGATATACCTTCAAGTGCTCACCTCCCCGGCAACGGTGCCAGAAAAGAGCTTGATGTCTAGTACATAGCCTTCTTCTTGTAGACTTGTGTTGGGCCTCCAAGCATAGAGTTTTGTAGGATAGTAGCAAATTTCCCTCAAGTCGATGACCTAAGGTTTATCAATCCATGGGAGGCGTAGGATGAAGATGGTCTCTCTCCAACAACCCTGCAACCCAATAATGAAGAGTCTCTTGTGTCCCCAACACACGCAATACAATGGTAGATTTTATAGGTGCACTAGTTCGGCAAAGAGATGGTGATACAAGTGCAATATGGATGGTAGATATAGGTTTTGTAATATGAAAATATAAAAAAAGCAAGGTAACTAGTAACAAATGTCAGCAAAAATGGTGTTGCGATGCTTGGAAACAAGGCCTAGGGTTCATACTTTCACTAGTGCAATTTCTCTCAGCAATGATAACATAATTAGATCATATGACAATCCCTCAACGTGTGACAAAAGTCACTCCAAAGTTCCTATCACGGAGAACATAAGATGAAATTGCTTGTAGGGTACGAAACCACCTCAAAGTTATTCTTTCCGGTCAATCCATTGGGTTATTCCTACAAGTGTCACAAACAACCCTAGAGTTCGTAGTAAAATAACACCATATGACACACATCAATCAACCCTAATGTCACCTAGATACTCCAATTTCACCACAAGTATCGGTGGGTCAATTATACGATATGCATCAAACAACTTCAGATCCATAATATTTAATCCAACACAAAGAACCTCCAAGAGTGCTCCAAGATTTCTACCAGAGAAACAAGGACGAAAACATGCATCAACCCATATGCATAGATTACCCCAATGTCACCTCAGGAATCCGTGAGTTGAGTGCCAAAACATACATCAAGTGAATAAATAGAATACCCCATTGTCACCACGGGCATCCCACGCAAGACATACATCAAGTGTTCTCAAATACATAATAGTATTCAATTTGATAAGTTAAACCTCAAAGGTAAAACTCAATTAATAACAAGAAGTTAGAGGGGTAGAAACACCATATGATCCAACTATAGTAACAAAGCTCGCGGTACATCAAGATCATGCCAACTCAAGAACACAAGAGAGAGAGAGATCAAACACATAGCTACTGGTACATACCGTCAACCCTGAGGGTGAACTACCCCCTCCTCATCATGGAGACCGCTGGGATGATGAAGATGGCCACCGGTGATGGTTTCCCCCTCCGGCAGGGTGCTGAAACGGGCTCCCGATTGGTTTTTAGTGGCTACAGAGGCTTGTGGCGGCGGAACTTCCGATCTCGGTTTATTTCTAGGGGTTTCTATATTTATAGGAATTTTTGGCTTCGAGAACAAGTCAGGGGGTCCACGAGGTGACGACAAGACAGTGGGACGCGCCCTGGGGGTGCACCCTCCACCCTTGTGGAGGCCTCGTGGCTCTCTTGTTGGGGAACGTAGCAGAAATTCAAAATTTTCCTACGTGTCACCAAGATCTATCTATGGAGAAACCAGCAACGAGGGGAAGGAGAGTGCATCTACATACCCTTGTAGATCGCTAAGCGGAGGCGTTCAAGAGAACGGGGTTGAAGGAGTCGTACTCATCGTGATCCAAATGACCGGAGATCCTAGTGCCGAACGGACGGCACCTCCGCGTTCAACACACGTACAGCCCGGTGACGTCTCCCATGCCTTGATCCAGCAAGGAGAGAGGGAGAGGTTGAGGAAGACTCCATCCAGCAGCAGCAAAACGGCGTGGTGGTGATGGAGGAGCGTGGCTATCCTGCAGGGCTTCGCCAAGCACCACGGGAGAGGAGGAGTACTTGGGAGAGGCGGAGGGCTGCGCCAGGACTTGTGGTTTAGCTCCCATGCGCCTCCCCACTATATATAAGGGTGGAGGGGCTGGTTTCTTTCCCTCCAAGTCCATTGGGGCGTTGGCCAAGGTGGGAGGAAAGAAATCCCATCATTTCCTTCCCCACCGATTGTTATCCCCCCTTTTTAGGGATCTTGATCTTATCCCTTCGGGATATGATCTTATTCCTTCTAAGGGGGGATCTTGGTGCGCCTTGACCAGGGGTGTGGGGCCTTGCCCCCACTACCCACGTTCATGTGGGTCCCCCCATGCAGGTGGGCCCCACTCCGGAACCTTCTAGAACCTTCCCGGTACAATACCGAAAAATCCCGAACATTTTCCGGTGGACAAAATAGGACTTCCCATATATAAATCTTTACCTCCGGACCATTCCGGAACTCCTCGTGATGTCCGGGATCTCATCCGGGACTTCGAACAGCATTCGGTAACCACATACAAACTTCCTTTATAACCCTAGCGTCATCGAACCTTAAGTGTGTAGACCCTACGGGTTCGGGAGACATGTAGACATGACCGAGACGTTCTCCGGTCAATAACCAACAGCGGGATCTGGATACCCATGTTGGCTCCCACATGTTCCACGATGATCTCATCGGATGAACCACGATGTCAAGGACTCAATCGATCCCGTATATAGTTCCCTTTGTCTAACGGTATTGTACTTGCCCGAGATTCAATCGTCGGTATACCGATACCTTGTTCAATCTCGTTACCAGCAAGTCTCTTTACTTGTTCTGTAACACATCATCCCGTGATCAACCCCTTGGTCACATTGTGCACATTATGATGATGTCCTACCGAGTGGGCCCAGAGATACCTCTCCGTTTACACGGAGTGACAAATCCCAGTCTCGATCCGTGTCAACCCAACAGACACTTTCGGAGATACCTGTAGTGCACCTTTATAGTCACCCAGTTACGTTGTGACGTTTGATACACCCAAAGCACTCCTACGGTATCCGGGAGTTACACGATCTCATGGTCTAAGGAAGAGATACTTGACATTGGAAAAGCTCTAGCAAACGAACTACACGATCTTTGTGCTATGCTTAGGATTGGGTCTTGTCCATCACATCATTCTCCTAATGATGTGATCCCGTTATCAACGACATCCAATGTCCATAGCTAGGAAACCATGACTATCTGTTGATCACAACGAGCTAGTCAACTAGAGGCTTACTAGGGACATGGTGTTGTCTATGTATCCACACATGTATCTGAGTTTCCTATCAATACAATTATAGCATGGATAATAAACGATTATCATGAACAAGGAAATATAATAATAACCAATTTATTATTGCCTCTAGGGCATATTTCCAACAGTCTCCCACTTGCACTAGAGTCAATAATCTAGTTCACATCGCCATGTGATTAACACTCACAGGTCACATCGCCATGTGACCAACATCCAAAGAGTTTACTAGTGTCATTAAACTAGTTCACATCATCATGTGATTAAGACTCAATGAGTTCTGGGGTTTGATCATGTTTTGCTTGTGAGAGAGGTTTTAGTCAACGGGTCTACAACATTCAGATCCGTATGTACTTCGCAAATCTCTAGGTCATATTGTAAATGCTGCTTCCAGGCTCCACTTGGAGCTATTCCAAATGGTCGCTCCACTATACGTATCCGGTTTGCTACTCAGAGTCATTCAGATAGGTGTTAAAGCTTGCATCGACGTAACCCTTTACACCGAACTCTTTATCACCTCCATAATCGAGAAATATGTCCTTATTTACTCCAAGGACAATTTTGACCGCTGTCCCATGATCCATTCCTAGATCATTCTTGTACCCCTTGAGTGACTCATGGCAAGGCACACTTCCGGTGCGGTACACAGCATAGCATACTATAGAGGCTACGTCTGAAGCATAGGGGACGACCTTCGTCCTTTTTCTCTATTCTGCCGTGGTCGAGCTTTAAGTCTTAACTTCATACCTTACATCTCAGGCAAGAACTCCTTCTTTGACTGATCCATCTTGAACACCTTCAAGATCATGTCAAGGTATATGCTAATTTGAAAGTACCATTAAGTGTTTTGATCTATCCTTATAGATCTTGATGCTCAATGTTCAAGCATCTTAATCCAGGTTTTCTATGGAAAAACACTTTTCAAATAACCCTATATGCTTTCCAGAAATTCTACATCATTTCTGACCAACAATATGTCAACAACATATACTCATCAGAAATTCTATAGTGCTCCCACTCACTTCTTTGGAAATACAAGTTTATCATAAACTTTGTATAAACCCAAAATCTTTGATCATCAAAGCACACATTCCAACTCCGAGATGCTTACTCCAGTCCTTAGAAGGATCGCTGGAGCCAGCATACCTTTTAGCATCCTTTGGATCGACAAAAAACTTTCTGATTGTATCACATACAACCTTTCCTTATGAAGACTGGTAAGGAAACTCGTTTTAACATCCATCTGCTAGATTTCATAAATGCAGCTAATGCTAACATGATTCTGACGGACTTAAGCATCGCTACGGATGAGAAAATCTCATCGTAGTCAACTCCTTGAACTTGTGAAAAACTCTTCGCCACAAGTCGAGCTTCATAGACAGTGACATTACCGTCCACGTCCGTCTTCTTCTTAAAGATCCATTTATCTCAATGGCTTGCCGATCATTGGGCAAGTCCACCAAAGTCCATGCTTTGTTCTGATACATGGATCCTATCTCGGATTTCATGGCTTCTAACCATTTGTCGGAATTTGGGCCCACCATAGCTTCTCCATAGCTCGTAAGTTCATTGTTGTCTAGCAACATGACCTTTAAGACAGGATTACTGTACCACTCCGAAGCAGTACACATCCTTGTCACCCTACGAGGTATGGTAGTGACTTGATCCGAAGTTTCATGATCACTATCATAAGCTTCTACTTCAATTGGTGTAGGTGCCACAGGAAAAACTTCCTGTGCCCTGCTACACACTATTTGTAGTGACGGTTCAACAACGATATCAAGTCTCCACCATCCTCCCACTCAACTTTTCGAGACAAACTTTTCCTTGAGAAAGGACCCGATTAAAGAAACAATCCCTATTGCTTTCGGATCTGATTAGGAGGTATACCCAACTGTTTTGGGTATCCTATGAAGATGCATTTTATCCGCTTTGGGTTCGAGCTTATCAACCTGAAACTTTTTCACATAAGCGTCGCAGCCCCAAACCTTTAAGAAATGACGGCTTAGGTTTCTCTAAACCATAGTTCATATGGTGTCATCTCAACGGAATTACGTGGTGCCCTATTTAAAGTGAATGTGGTTGTCTCTAATGCCTAACCCATAAACGATAGTGGTAATTCGATAAGAGACATCATGGTACGCACCATATCCAATAGGGTGCAACTATGATGTTCGGACACACCATCACACTATGGTGTTCCAGGCGGTGCTAATTGTGAAACAATTTCCACAATGTCTTAATTGCGTGCCAAAGCTCGTAAATCAGATACTCATCTCTATGATCATATCATAGACATTTTATCCTCTTGTCACGATGATCTTCAAGTTCACTCTGAAATTACTTGAACCATTCAATAATTCAGACTTGTGTTTCATCAAGTAAATATGCTCAACATCTTCTCGAATCATCTATGAAGTAAGAACATAACGATATTCACTGCATGCCTCAGCACTCATTGGACTGCACACATCAAAATGTGTTACTTCCAACAAGTTGCTATCTTGTTCCATTTTACTGAAAAACGAGGCTTTTTAGTCATCTTGCCCATGTGGTATGAATTGCATATCTCAAGTGATTCAAAATCAAGTGAGTCCAAACGATCCATCTGCATGGAGTTTCTTCATGCGTATACACCAATAGACATGGTTCGCATGTCTCAAACTTTTCAAAACGAGTGAGTCCAAAGATCCATCAACATGGAGCTTCTTCATGCGTTTTACACCAATATGACTTACATGGCAGTGCCACAAGTAAGTGGTGCTATCATTACTATCTTATGAAAATGTGTATCACTACGATCGAGATTCAATAAACCATTCCTTTAGGTGCAAGAACATTGAAGGTATTATTCAAATAAATAGAGTAACCATTATTCTCCTTAAATGAATAACCGTATTGCGATAGACATAATCCAATCATGTCTATGCTCAACGCAAACACCAAATGACAATTATTCAGGTTTAATACTAATCTTGATGGTAGAGGGAGCATGCGATGTTTGATCACATCAAACTTGGAAACACTTCCAACACATATCGTCAGCTCACTTTTAGCTAGTCTCCGTTTATTCCGTAGCTCTTTTATTTCGAGTTACTAACACTTAGCAACCGAACCGGTATCTTAATACCCTGGTGCTACTAGGAGTACTAGTAAAGTACACATTAACATAATGTATATCCAATATACTTCTATCGACCTTTGCCAGCCTTCCCATCTACCAAGTATCTAGGGTAATTCCGCTCTAGTGACTATTCCCCTTATCACAGAAGCACTTAGTCTCGGGTTTGGGTTCAACCTTGGGTTTCTTCACTGGAGTAGCAGCTGATTTGCCGTTTCATGAAGTATCCCTTCTTGCCCTTGCCCTTCTTGAAACTAGTGGTTTCACCAACCATCAACAATTGACGCTTCTTCTTGATTTCTACTTTCGCGGTGTCAAACATCGTGAATACCTCAAGGATCATCATATCTATCCCTGATATGTTATAGTTCATCACGAAGCTCTAGTAGCTTGGTGGCAATGACTTTGGAGAAACATCACTATCTCTGGAAGATCAACTCCCACTCGATTCAAGTGATTGTCGCACTCAGAGAATCTGAGCACAAGCTCAATGATTGAGCTTTTCTCCCTTAGTTTGCAGGCTAAGAAAATCGTCGGAGGTCTCATACCTCTTGACGTGGGCACGAGCCTGAAATCCCAATTACAGCCCTCGAAACATCTCATATGTTCCGCGACGTTTCGAAAATGTCTTTGGTGCCTCAACTCTAAACCGTTTAACTGAACTATCATGTAGTTATCAAAACGTGTATGTCCGATGTTCGCAACATCCACAAACGACGTTTTGGGTCAGCACACTGAGCGGTGCATTAAGGACATAAGCTTTCTACTGTCCGCATAATCGCTACTATCAACTTTCAACTATATTTTCTCTAGGAACATATCTAAACCACTAGAACTAAAGCGCGAGCTTACGACATAATTTGCAAAGATCTTTTGACTATGTTCAGGATAATTAAGTTCATCTTATGAACTCCCACTCAGATAGACATCCCTCTGGTCATCTAAGTGATTACATGATCCGAGTCAACTAGGCCGTGTCCGATCATCACGTGAGACGGACTAGTCATCATCGGTGAACATCTTCATGTTGATCGTATCTACTATACGACTCATGCTCGACCTTTCGGTCTCTGTGTTCCGAGGCCATGTCTGTACATGATAGGCTCGTCAAGTTAACCCTAAGTGTTTCACGTGTGTAAATCTGTCTTACACCCGTTGTATGTGAACGTAAGAATCCATCACACCCGATCATCACGTGGTGCTTAGAAGCGACGAACTTTAGCAATGGTGCACAGTTAGGGGAGAACACTTCTTGAAATTTTTGTAAGGGGTCATCTTATTTACTACCGTCGTTCTAAGTAAACAAGATGCATAAACATGATAAACATCACATGCAATCAAATAGTGACATGATATGGCCAATATCATTTTGCTCCTTTTGATCTCCATCTTCGGGGCTCCATGATCATCATCGCCACCGGCATGACACCATGATCTCTATCATCATGATCTCCATCATCGTGTCTTCATGAAGTTGTCTCGCCAACTATTACTTCTACTACTATGGCTACCGGTTAGCAATAAAGTAAAGTAATTACATGGCGTTGTTCAATGACACGCAGGTCATACAATAAATAAAGACAACTCCTATGGCTCCTGCCGGTTGTCATACTCATCGACATGCAAGTCGTGATTCCTATTACAAGAACATGATCAATCGCATACATCACATATCATTCATCACATTCTTCTTGGCCATATCACATCACATAGCATACCCTGCAAAAACAAGTTAGACGTCCTCTAATTGTTGTTTGCATGTTTTACGTGGCTGCTATGGGTTTCTAGCAAGAACGGTTCTTACCTACGCAACACCACAACATGATATGCCAATTGCTATTTACCCTTCATAAGGACCCTTTTCATCGAATCCGTTCCGACTAAAGTGGGAGAGACTGGCACCCGCTAGCCACCTTATGCACCAAGTGCATGTCAATCGGTGGAACCTGTCTTACGTAAGTGTACGTGTAAGGTCGGTCCAAGCCGCTTCATCCCACAATACCGTCGAAATAAGATTGGACTAGTAACGGTAAGCATATTGAAAAAAATCAACGCCCACAACTACTTTGTGTTCTACTCGTGCAAAGAATCTACGCAATAGACCTAGCTCATGATGCCACTGTTGGGGAACGCAGCAGAAATTAAAAATTTTCCTACGTGTCACCAAGATCTATCTATGGAGAAACCAACAACGAGGGGAAGGAGAGTGCATCTACATACCCTTGTAGATCGCTAAGCGGAAGCGTTCAAGAGAACGGGGTTGAAGGAGTCGTACTCATCGTGATCCAAATCACCGGAGATCATAGTGCCGAACGGACGACACCTCCGCGTTCAACACACGTACAGCCCGGTGACGTCTCCCACGCCTTGATCCAGCAAGGAGAGAGGGAGAGGTTGAGGAAGACTCCATCCAGCAGCAGCAAAACGGCGTGGTGGTGATGGAGGAGCGTGGCTATCCTGCAGGGCTTCGCCAAGCACCACGGGAGAGGAGGAGTACTTGGGAGAGGCGGAGGGCTGCGCCAGGACTTGTGGTTTAGCTCCCATGCGCCTCCCCACTATATATAGGGGTGGAGGGGCTGGTTTCTTGCCCTCCAAGTCCATTGGGGCGTTGGCCAAGGTGGGAGGAAAGAAATCCCATCATTTCCTTCCCCATCGATTGTTATCCCCCCTTTTTAGGGATCTTGATCTTATCCCTTCGGGATATGATTTTATTCCTTCTAAGGGGGGATCTTGGTGCGCCTTGACCAGGGGTGTGGGGCCTTGCCCCCACTACCCACGTTCATGTGGGTCCCCCCATGCAGGTGGGCCCCACTCCGGAACCTTCTAGAACCTTCCCGGTACAATACCGAAAAATCCCGAACATTTTCCGGTGGACAAAATAGGACTTCCCATATATAAATCTTTACCTCCGGACCATTCCGGAACTCCTCGTGATGTCCGGGATCTCATCCGGGACTTCGAACAGCATTCGGTAACCACATACAAACTTCCTTTATAACCCTAGCGTCATCGAACCTTAAGTGTGTAGACCCTACGGGTTCGGGAGACATGTAGACATGACCGAGACGTTCTCCGGTCAATAACCAACAGCGGGATCTGGATACCCATGTTGGCTTCCACATGTTCCATGATGATCTCATCGGATGAACCACGATGTCAAGGACTCAATCGATCCCGTGTACAATTCCCTTTGTCTAACGGTATTGTACTTGCCCGAGATTCGATCGTCGGTATACCGATACCTTGTTCAATCTCGTTACCGGCAAGTCTCTTTACTCGTTCCGTAACACATCATCCCGTGATCAACCCCTTGGTCACATTGTGCACATTATGATGATGTCCTACCGAGTGGGCCCAGAGATACCTCTCCGTTTACACGGAGTGACAAATCCCAGTCTCGATCCGTGTCAACCCAACAGACACTTTCAGAGATACCTGTAGTGCACCTTTATAGTCACCCAGTTACGTTGTGACATTTGATACACCCAAAGCACTCCTACGGTATCCGGGAGTTACACGATCTCATGGTCTAAGGAAGAGATACTTGACATTGGAAAAGCTCTAGCAAACGAACTACACGATCTTTGTGCTATGCTTAGGATTGGGTCTTGTCCATCACATCATTCTCCTAATGATGTGATCCCGTTATCAACGACATCCAATGTCCATAGCCAGGAAACCATGACTATCTGTTGATCACAATGAGCTAGTCAACTAGAGGCTTACTAGGGACATGGTGTTGTCTATGTATCCACACATGTATCTGAGTTTCCTATCAATACAATTATAGCATGGATAATAAACGATTATCATGAACAAGGAAATATAATAATAACCAATTTATTATTGCCTCTAGTGCATATTTCCAACATCTCTAGCGCAACTCTTTTGCTTCAAGGGCTTCTTCTGGTCCATAAAAAATCACCAGAAATTTTCATGTCATTTGGACTCCGTTTGGTATTCCTTTTCTGTAAAACTCAAAATAAGGAAAAAATAGAAACTGGCACTGGGTTCTAGGTTAATAGGTTAGTTCCAAAACTCATACAAAATAGCATATAAATGCATATAAAACATGAAAGATGGATAATATAATAGTATGGAACAATCAAAAGTTATAGATACGTTGGAGACGTATCATATTTCCAGTCAACCCATTTCATGTCACATACTATGGGCTTCTTGTCCAATAGAACAGTATCATAGAAGTCCTGCAGCTCTCGGGTATGAAAACGGTAGTCCACAATAGTCGTTCGCCTTGTAGCATAAGGATCTGTGTGTCTCCATAGTCTGAGACCATGATCCTTCCTCAACTTCATATTTTCTGCCACTGGGTGATCATCATTATGATCTGGGATCTTGGGCTTCAACTTTCTGAGCACTAGAGGCTCTTCTTCTTCTTGGACTTTATACACTGGGGCCTTGTTCTTCTCTACAGCTGAGATATTCTTTGTTGATCTCTTTGGAGCTGAAGGTTGGGGTGCTTGAGATTGAGCTCTGGGCTTGGGGGCAGACTTGGGATTTGAAGGAGCATCAGTCTTGATAGCATCTGCCATCAGCTTTTGTGTTTGTGCAACAGGCTCATCCTCCTCCTCATCATCACTCCTTCTCATGGAAGGATGTCCAAGCACTCTGGAAGTAGTTGAACTTGCTCTCTTCTTTTTCTTACCTTCTCCAACCGCCTCATCATCAGACTGCTCAATGGTAAACTGCATAGTCTCTTCATTTGGCACTTTTTTGGGTTTTGACATTGGAGCTCTCCTAGGTGGAGCTTTCTTCTAAGAACTAGGCTTAGTGGTGGTAGAAGTAACATACTCCTTCTTGAGTACCTTTTTCTTGGATGTCACTTCCTCCTCAGCCATAAAGTCTTCATCTTCACTCTCAGAATTTCTTTTCTTACATTTCCTAGTAGCTGCCTTAGGCAAGTTGCTGTGAGTGCTTCTACTTCCATCATCATAGCTATCAGACGGACTAGTGCCCTAACTGACATTTACATCCTCCTTAGACCTGTTCTAACTGTCACCGCCTTCTGACATTGCTGCAACTGACCCTATGAATAGATGGGTTTGGGTAGAGTAGATGAGCATCACAAAATGCAGCTGATTTTTGCAAAAACTGAGACAAAAACTTAACTTTAGTTTTCTGCAGAAAGCATTTCGGAGCTACCGATTTGAAAAACTCGGTGACACCGACGCATTTATAGAGTCTAATCATGCAGTTTCAGTCAGACCGAGATGCAGTTCGGTGACTGTGAGATGCTAGGGTTTCACATAGAAAGTGATTTGGTCTCACTGATTTGTACACTTCGGTCCGACCGAGTTATTCTTAGTGCAATGGCTAATGCCAATCGGTGTGACTGAAACTTTCAAATCGGTCAGTCCGAGATGGCTTCGGCGGAAACCTAACCCTAAGTTTTTGCATCAAATCTATTCTAAAGGATTTCTTTCATGGATAGGATTATCTCATACATGGAAAGAATACAGGCAATGGACTTTTTGCAAGAAGCAGAGTAAAGGATAGCACAAAGGGTCGAAACCATACCCTAACTTGTTGACGGTTCGCTATGGCGGCAACAGCGGCGAAGAAATCCGTTGATGGCGGCGGAGGCTCAGTGGTGGAGACGATGATGTTCCGGAGACCTAGAGGCGGTAGTACTGGGGAGGCATGGACGAGTGTGTTTTGAGAAATTTCCAAACTTCGAGCTGCGGAATATATACCCAGACGCTTTCGATGGCGCCGAGTGGAACGTCTCGGTAGCACCGAGATGCGAAACTGCATGCAGTTGCTGCAACTCGGTGTGACCGAATCGTTCTAATCAGTGGCACCGAGATAAAACCTAGATCAACTTAATGATTTAATTTGGTGAGACCGAATAGGAATGAGTTGGTCTGACCGAAAACAATTAAGAGGTTTTGGAGGTTAAGCCTTTGACGGATCGGTGGCTCTGAGTGGTCCTCACCTGGAGGGTCCGAAAGTGACTTGTTCAAATTTTGCGATGTAGCATGAATAGAAATTGAGACGAGAAAGAGCATAGATAGCTAGAGGCAGTACTTAGGCATTCTTGTCCATCCATTTGGCTAATAAAAACCAAACAATCAAAACTACAAATGGATGTCCTTGAATGAAGAAAATTATGCGCTCAACATTCTCACACAGTAAGATAGCAGATAAAACATGTGAAGCAATTGGCGATGACTAGGTCATCTATATATGAGTATATTGACTTGGGAGTTAAATGAGAACATTTGATCATAGGTCATACTCATCATTTAAGCACAAGTGGGGTTACCACTTTTACATAAAGCATTGTTGTGTTCACACCATTAGAGTTTCTTTAGCTCAATTCTTAGAGCAAAGCTCCTCCAAGATGTGATATCCCCCCTAAGAGGGATGAACTAACCTTGGGTTTTGTCGATGATAACTTCATGTAGATGTTTAAGATGTGGATGCTCAATGTTGATGTAGATCATTTGGACAATCCATTGGAGTGAGTTGCACTTTCAATACCTACATGGGTTAGTCCCACAAGTAACATACAAGGATATCCATACACATAGAGTGAAACACACATATGATGATGTCCATGAAAGCATTAGGTTACCTTGTCCCTTGTATTACCAACAATAGGGTTTGTGACTCCTTGAACTAATGCAAGATATGAAAGTTGATTGCATAAGTTCTTGCCAAAATGAATATGATTGAAGTATGTTGGCGGAGTCACCCTCAAGAACACTCTAGTTCTTCTTCTTTGGGATCCACATTAACTTGATGGGAATCCTTGGAGTTGTAGTCATACTTGATGAAGTAGAACTTGATGTAGTCTTGGGAGCCCACTTGACGATGGCCTTAGGAGCTTCTTCAAATGAATCAATCTCCTCATGAAGCTTGTCCTTGCCTTTTAGCTTGTGGTCTTGTGGTGGAAGATCATCTTGAGCTTGTGTTCCCTTGAAATAAGTGGGATCATACTTGTCTTCTTGAGGAACAAACTTCATCTTGGGGCATTGATCTTCTTCCCACTCAACTCCATTGGCGTTGAACTTTCGTTCAAAACCAACACCTTGATTCTTCCGGTGCTTTCCTTGCTTACATACAATTTCCTCAAATTGCTTACTTTTGGCAAGGCTCTTGTAAACACCTTTATCTATAATTCTCTTAAATAAGCTATTTTCTTGCTCAAGTGTAACTTGGCTAAGAGAATCATTAGTTGAATTAGGAGAATTACTAGAAGCAACAATATTAGATTTAGCATTGTTATTGTTACTACTAGAAGAAGAATCTTTCTTGCTCTTATTGCTAGATTTAACTTGTGGCATATAAGTAGACAAGAGTAAATGCTTGGCAATGTAAGAAGAACTCTTCTTTTGAAGATCATCATTGATTGCTTTAAGGAACCCATGCTCTTGCTCAAAATTTAGCTTCTCGAAGCGTAGCTTCTCATGAGTCCTTCGGAGATCTCTACGATCCTCTAGAGTTGTTTCATGAGCTAACTTAAGAGTTTTTAGTTCTTTATTTAGACGCTCAATCTCCTTCTTATCATTGTCATTCGTTTCATCTTGGTTAGCATGATTACTAGCAAGTTCATCATAGTTTTCATCACTAGTGTTGTCAACAAGTAAATCATCTTCATCACTATTGAAATCAACATACTCGGGGTGTGATACCTTGGGGCGTTTAGCCATGAAGCATCTTCCAATTCCTTCATTTGGTGAATGAAATATGTCGTAGGAGTTGGTTGACGCAAGTGTAACACCGGCAACACCTTCATCTTGAGTATATTCGGAGTCGGAGTGATAGCTTCTCTCGAAGTAGTTCTTAGAGTCGAAATCAGATACCCATTCACCAATGTGAGCTTGATGTCTTTGTCTTGTTTATATCTTTGATGACTTGTCCTTCCTTTCCGAATCCTTGCTTCTACGAGAGGTTCTTCGTTCATAACGATCGTCTCTACTCCTTCTCTCTCTTGGTGGTGATTCATCTCTTTTACTTCTTCTTTTTGGTGAATCTTCTCTTTTCTTGTAGGGAGCCATACACTCATTGGAGTAGTGTCCGGGTCTTCCGCAATTGTAGAAATTACGATCACGACTAGAAGATCTTTTGTCATTGTAGGAACCTGACTTGGAGCTTCTCTCTTTGCTTCTATTCTTGTAGAACTTGTTGAAGTTCTTCACCATTAAGTTTAATTCCTCATTGAAGACTTGTTTTTCACTTGATGTTGTGGAAGCATCACATGAAGCTTTGTAAGCACCAATTGACTTGTTGTGGAGCTCCTCCTTATCCTTGAGTGACATCTCATGAGCAACAATTCTACGAATGATTTCCATGGGCTTGATATCTTTGGAGTTGGGCATCATTTGGATCAATGTGCACATGGTATCATATTTTCGATCCAAGGCTCTTAGGATCTTCTTGATGATGAATTGTCGGCCATCTCTTCACTTCCTAAGCCGGCAATCTCATTTGTGATGAGAGCAAGCCTAGAGTACATTTCAGCGACTCCTTCACCATCCTTCATTTTGAACTTGTCAATTTGACTTTGAAGCACATCCAATTTTGATTCCTTGATGGACTCGGTACCATCATGCATATCAACTAAAGTATCCCAAATTTCCTTTACATTTTCAAGGCGGAAGATTTTGTTGAACTCTTCGGGGCACAGCCCATTGAAGAGAATATCGCAAGCTTGAGCTTTGTATTGCAACATCTTCATTTCTTCCGTTGTCGCTTCATGATCCGGTTCTCTTCCATCCTCGAAGAAATCACCTTGCAAGCCAATACGCACTACAGCCCAAATGGAGGGGTTATGACCAAGAATATGCATTTTCATCTTATGCTTCCAACTAGAAAAATTAGTAATATCAAAGTAAGGACCTCTACGGTGGTAATTTCCCTTGCTAGACGCCATACTCTCCTAGGTTGTGAAACCAAGGCTATGATCACCAAAGCTATGGAAATCAAGGCAAATGGAGACCAAAGATCTCATACCACTTGTAGAATCGAAAGTAGGTCTAGAGGGGGGGGGGTGATTAGACTACTTGACCAAATAAAAATCTATCCTTTTCCCAATTTTAGTTGAGGGCATATTTTACCAACTATCACAAGTCAAGCAATCAACCTACACATGCAATTCTAAGAGTATAGCGGAGGAATGTAAAGCATTGCATATGAAGGTAAAGGGAAGGGATTGGAGAAGGCAAATGCAATGTAGACATGAAGATTTTTGTCATGGTTCCGATAGGTGGTGCTATCATACATCCACATTGATGGAGACTTCAACCCACAAAGGGTAACAGATGCGGGAGTCCATGGAGGGCTCCACCCACGAAGGGTCCATCAATAAGCAACCTTGTCTATCCCACTATGGCCATCACCCGCGAAGGACTTGCCTCACTCGGGTAGATCTTCACAAAGTAGGCGATCTCCTTGCCCTTACAAACTTATTGGTTCAACTCCATAATCTAGTCGGAGGCTCCCAAGAGACACCTAACCAATGTAGGAGACACTACTCTCCCAAAGGTAACAATTATTGTGTTGATGATGAACTCCTTGCTCTTGTGCTTCAAATGATAGTCTCCCCAACACTCAACTCTCTCTCATAGATTTGTATATGGTGGAAAGATGATTTGAGTGGAAAGCAACTCGGGGAAGGCTAGAGATCAAGATTCTTGTGGTAGGATTGGTATATCTTAGTCTCAACACATGAGTAGGTGGTTCTCTCTGAAAATGTATGCTGGAAATGTAGGCACGTTCTAATGGCTCTCTCAACGAATTAAGAGGGGATGGAGGGGTATATACAGCCTCCACACAAAATCCAACCATTACAAACATTTGACCCAACTCGGTCAGACCGAATAGAGGAACTTGGTGAGACCGATTCAGTTCAAATATGAACGTCAGGAATCTTGGTGGGACCGACTGGAACAACTCCGTGTGACCGATGTGCTAGGGCTTAGGGCAAACATCAACTCGGTGGCACTGATTGCATCAACTCGGTGAGACCGAAGTGAAACAAAAGACAACAGAGCAGATGTCAACCTAACTTGGTGTGACCGATTGGACTGACCCAGTGAGACCGAACAAGTGCAAAAAGTCACAGGGAGGTTGCAAGGCCATCTCAGTGAGACCGAGATCCATATCGGTGTGACCGAACTTTTAGGGTTTCTGGCCATGGCTATGTAAAATGAAATTGGTGCCTCCAGGTAGAAAGAATCGGTGGGGTCGAGTTTGACATTGGGTTTTGGACATATTTGGAATGAGAAAGTGGTTGAGGGTTTTGGAGCAATATTACTAAGCACTTTGAGCAAGTAGACCATAAAGCAACACCTCATCCCTTTTTAATAGTATTGGCTTTCCTATGGATTTTGATCTTGGATCACTAAAAGTAAAATTAAGAGTCTTGAGCTTATGCCAATATGCCTCCTTAGCATTGTGAGGGGTCCACATTCCTAGTCCATGCCATGCCATTCACTGGACTTTCTAAAATAATTAACTTGAATGATCATTAGTTCAATGAGCTATATGTTGTTATGAATTACCAAAACCACCCGGGGATTAGTTGCACTTTCAAGTTGGCAGCTGAGGGAGTCCTGGACTAGGGGGTGTCCGGACAACCGGACTATCATCGTCCGCCGGACTCCAAGACTACGAAGATACAAGATTGAAGACTCCGTCCCGTGTCTGGATGGGACTTTCCTTGGCGTGGAAGGCAAGCTTGGTGGTACGGATATGTAGATCTCCTACCATTGTAACTGACTCTGTGTAACCCTAGCCTTCTCCGGTGTCTATATAAACCGGAGGGCTTTAGTTCGTAGGACACAACATACATTACAACGATCATACCATAGGCTAGCTTTAGCGTTTAGCCTCCTTGATCTCGTGGTAGATGCACTCTTGTACTACCCATATCATCAATATTAATCAAGCAGGACGTAGGGTTTTACCTCCATCAAGAGGGCCCGAACCCGGGTAAAACATCGTGTCCCTTGTCTCCTGTTACCATCCGCCTAGACGCACAGTTCCGGACCCCCTACCCGAGATCCGCCGGTTTTGACACCGACATTGGTGCTTTCATTGAGAGTTCCTCTGTGTCGTCACCGATAGGCTCGATGGCTTCTTCAAACAGCAACGCTGTCCAGGGTGAGACTTTTCTCCCCAGACAGATCTTCGTATTCGGCGGCTTCGCACTGCGGGCTAATTTACTTGGCCATCTGGAGCAGATCGAAAGCTACGCCCCTGGCCATCAGGTCAGATTCGGAAGCCTAAACTTCACGGCCGACGTCCGCGGAGACTTGATCTTCGACGGGCTCGAGCCACAGCCAAGCGCGCCGCACTGTTACAGTGGGCACGATCTAGCTCTGCCGCCGAACAGTGCCTTGATGGCCGCACAAGAATCCGCTCCGGCCCTTAGACCAGAGCCGATCGCCCAGATCGAGGACCGGTGGTTGGACACCGCCTCGGGGGCTCCAACCTCCACGGCGATGGATCCGAACACTACCCTTGTCCCTCGCGAAGCTCGTGACTCCGAGGTGCCGGACTCCTTGCCAGACTCCGGACCTCCCGCGCCCCTGCCAATCGAATCTGATTGGGAGCCGGTTATGGAATTCACCGCCACAGACATCTTCCAACACTCGCCCTTTGGCGACATCCTAAATTCGCTAAAGTATCTCTCGCTATCCGGAGAGTCCTAGCCGGATTATGGCTAGGATGGTTGGGATACGGACGACGAAGAAATTCAGAGCCCACACACCACCCACTTTGTAGCCACTGTCGACGATCTAACCGACATGCTAGACTACGACTCCAAAGACATCGACGCTATGGATGACAATGCCGGAGACGAACAGGAACTAGCGCCTACAGGGCACTAGAAGACCACCTCGTCATACGACATATACATGGTGGACACCCCAAAAGACGGGGACGGCGAAGAAGCAGCGGAGGCAGATTCCTTAAAGAAACAGCCCAAGCGCCGGCGTCAGTGGCGCCGCTCTAAATCCCGCCACAGCAAGAATGGAGATTCCGGCACAGGAGATAATAACACCCCAGAGAGTGCCGATGACAATCCCCTCCAGCAAGACTCAGCGCAGGAGGATGCAGAAGCAAGCCCTCACGAGAGAGCGGCAGACGAAGAGGTCGAGGACTATAATTATACACCTCCCTCCGAAGACGAGGCAAGCCTCAACGACGACGAATTCGTCGTGCCCGAGGATCCCGTCGAACAAGAGCGTTTCAAACGCAGGCTTATCGCCATGGCAAATAGCCTAAAGAAAAAGCAGCAACAGCTTCAAGCTGATCAGGACCTGCTAGCCGATCGATGGACCGAGGTCCTCGCGGCCGAAGAGTATAAACTTGAACGCCCCTCCAAAAGCTACCCAAGACGCAAGTTGCTCCCCCGACTAGAGGAGGAAGCATACATACCTTCATCACCTACGCACGATACGGCAGACTGACCACAACGTGGTCGCGACAGAGAGGCATCCAGGCCCTGAACCAAGACCGTACCCCGGCATCGCTCCAAAAGTACGAAGCCAAAAGGGAACGCGCCGGACTTGCGGGACGTATTGGAGGACAAAGCAAGGCAATCCAGATCCATCTACGGATCACGAGGGCGCCCCACGACCCGCGACGAATACCGTCGTGCCGGATACAATAACCTCGGCCGGGCCGAACACAGCAGACAACGCTCTCTCGAGCTGCGTCGTGATATTGCTCAATACAGAGGCGCCGCACACCCGCTATGCTTCACTGACGAAGTAATGGATCATCAAATCCCTGAAGGGTTTAAACCCGTAAACATCGAATCCTACGATGGCACAACAGACCCCGCGGTTTGGATCGAAGATTATCTTCTTAACATCCATATGGCCCGCGGCGACGATCTCCATGCCATCAAGTATCTCCCACTCAAGCTTAAAGGACCAGCCCGGCATTGGCTCAACAGCTTGCCCGCAAAGTCAATTGGGTGTTGGGAAGATCTGGAAGCCGCATTCCTCGACAACTTCCAGGGCACCTATGTGCGGCCACCAGATGCCGATGACCTCAGTCACATAATTCAGCAGCCAGACGAATCGGCCAGACAATTCTGGACACGGTTCTTGACAAAGAAAAACCAAATCATCGACTCTCCGGATGCAGAGGCCCTTGCAGCCTTCAAACATAACATCCGCGACGAGTGGCTAGCCCGGCACCTGGGACAGGAAAAGCCGAAATCCATGGCAGCCCTCACATCATTAATGACCCGCTTTTGCGCGGGAGAGGATAGCTGGCTAGCTCGCAGCAACAACCTCAGTAAAAATTCTGGCAGTCCAGATACTAAGGACAACAATGGCAGGTCACGTCAAAGCAAAAATAAACGCCGCATTAACAGTGACGACAAGGAGGATACGGCAGTCAACGCCGGATTCTGAGGCTCTAAACCCGGTCAACGGAAGAAGCCATTCAAAAGAACCACCCCGGGTCCGTCCAATTTGGACCGAATACTCGACCGCTTATGCCAGATACATGGCACCCCTGAAAAGCCAGCTAATCACACCAACAGAGATTGCTGGGTGTTCAAGCAGGCAGGCAAGTTAATTGCCGAAAACAATGACAAGGGGCTAAACAGCGATGACGAGCAAGAGACCCGACCGCCGGACAATAGAGGACAGAAGGGTTTTCCCCCACAAGTGCGGACGGTGAACATGATTTACGCAACCCATATACCCAAGAGGGAGCGGAAGCGTGCACTAAGGGACGTCTATGCGATGGAGCCAGTCACCCCGAAGTTCAATCCATGGTCCTCTTGTCCGATCACTTTCGATCGAAGAGACCATCCGACCAGCATACGCCATGGCGGATTTGCCGCATTGGTTTTAGACCCAATCGTCGATGGATTTCACCTCACGAGAGTCCTGATGGACGGCGGCAGTAGCCTGAACCTGCTTTATCAGGATACAATGCGCAAGATGGGCATAGACCGCTCAAGGATTAAACCTACAAAGACAACCTTTAAAGGTGTCATACCAGGTGTGGAAGCCAATTGTACAGGCTCAGTCACACTAGAAGTGGTCTTCGGATCCCCGGACAATTTCCGGAGCGAGGAGTTAATCTTCGACATAGTCCCGTTCCGCAGCGGCTATCACGCTCTGCTCGGACGAACCGCGTTTGCAAAGTTCAACGCGGTGCCGCATTATGCATACCTCAAGCTCAAGATGCCAGGCCCTCATGGAGTCATCACGGTCAACGGAAATACAGAACGCTCCCTCCGAACGGAGGAACATACAATGGCTCTCGCGGCAGAAGTACAGAGCAGCCTTTTAAGGCAATTTTCGAGTCCGGCCGTTAAACGGCCGGATATAGCAAAACGCGCCCGAAGCAATACCAACCAAGACCACCTGGCACGATCAGAGCACGCGTAGCAATGTGGCCCTAACCCCCGCCCTCGCATGATGGCAAGAACAACCCTCCGCGTACATCATTACGCTTTGGAGATACCATGGGCGTAGGGGAAGGGGCACGATCATGATGGACCCAAAGTGCGGCTCGACCACACCAGGGGCTCGCAAGTGTGCCACTCTTTTTTATTATTTTCCTTCTTCGTATACACAGGACTCCGTTAACCAGAGCCCCTGTCCGGCGGTGAACCTGCCGAACTCACGATGCAACAGCCAGGGAAAAAAGAAGGCTGTGACGAACACTCAGGTGGTCTTAATTACGAGCATTAAATTCGATTATATACACAAAGTCTGCAGCTCATCCCTGGAGGGGGACATGTTTAATTAGTCCAAATCCTTTGCTTACCGCACTATTTGTATGAGTCCGCACTCATAGCAGACTTCCTTTAATAAATAATGCAGCACTTTTCAACTGCAACTGCATTACTTTTTATATATATATGTTCATTACATGACATTTTGCACCCGTATATTTTGGTACGGCCTAATACATGTCGTGGGAAAACGAGCACCTATGGGGCAGGGCCCCTTTTCGGTCCGGCAGGGAGCAGAGGGCGCACGAAGAGCAGATTGAGGTCGAGCACGCGAGGGATTTTACCCAGCTTTGGAGCTCTCCGGAGAGATAAAACTCCTACTGCTGCTTTGTGTTTGTATTCTGTTCTTGCTTGAGAGCTTGGGTATGCTGTAGTCTCGAATGAGTCGAACCCCTTCTACGTGCGCATGGGCCTCCTTTTTATAGTCTAAAGGGGTCACCAACAGGTGGCAACGCAGGAAGAGGGGTAAAATAGTAAAAACGCGGGTTGGTACAACCGCTATCAACAGTGCCCCCTACCTAACTCTGACGGCAGGGGACAAGGGAATTTAATGCCCGTCCGGTCGCCCCAACAGTGCAGGAAGCGACCGTTAGGGGCGCCACCGATCGCCACGATGGCCTCCTAGTCATCTTCACTTGCCACCTTGCACCGCTCAGCTGCACATCTACCCGCCACGTGCACCAGGAGCGATCCTGCGGCGACACATCGTCGGATGCGCTGGAGCGTGGGCGCAGAGTGGTGGCTTCGCCGCGGCAAGCGCCTTGCCGCGGTCGCTGACTTGTCGCACCCGCAAGCTTGTCGCTCGCCGGGTCTTGCCGGGACGCGCAGCGCGTCGTGGCAAGTCTCTTGCAATGCATTGGTTGGCCTTCCCGGCAAGCTCCTCTTGCCGGGGTCTTGTCCTCCCCGGCAAGCTCCTCTTGCCGGGGCCTTGTCTTCATAGTTAACACTTTGTTCTTGAATGGCAGTAGATGGGAATGACGAAGGATCTTGGCGGACGTCCGGCAAGCCTTGCCGCGGGACGCTGCGACCGTCCGTGCACAAGTTCGGGGTACTAAGGTACCCCTACTTTAGTACAGCGACAGGAGCCCCCGGGCCTGGGCCATACACGGTGCCGAGCGCTGTTGGGCCAGGCCCAAAACAGGGCACGGGCACGCGCGGCCTGGGTCCAAACCGAATCCACTCCGTATCCACCGCGTCCTCTCGTAACGGCACGCGTCAATCGCGGCATCGTGGGAGAGATCGTGGGCAATACTTTAATCAGGAAATGCGTAATGTTCGCCTCGGTTTCTGCATCCTCTCCACGCGGCTCCCATGCTCTTGGGGTCGCGGACGGTGGAAGCGGGAAACTGGGCCGTTGCGAGCAGAGGCAGCGGGTCGGCCCCGACTCCCTGCTCTTCCCGTGCCTTGATTCGCTGAGCGGGGCGGCCGAGCCCCCACCTCGCTCCTTTAAAAAGAGCGGGAGGGGAGCGCAGAAGCCCACACTCTCTCATCTCCTCCTTTCTTCAGCTTCTGCTCTCCTTTCTCTCATTCGCCATGGAGAAAGGGAACCCTGGCCCTTCATCGGTGGCGGCGAGGGTCGCCGCCAGACAGCGCACCCCTCCCCATCCCGCGCCCGTAGTGGAAGAGCCAGCCATAAGGGGAAGAGGGAGGGGGCGAGGTCGTGGACGAGGTCGAGGACGAGGTCGAGGCGCTCGGGGAAGAGGTGGACGGGGCGGCGTGCCAGCTCCGCCTCCACCGGCGGTTCTTCTCCCCACGGCGGTCCATATAGGGGACAACCCTTGCGAGTTCTTCGTCAGGCTGCGCCGGGCGCCTCGTCGTCGCCTCCGGCTTCCAGCTCCGTTTGCGAGCGCGATGGAGTTGGACCCGCCCGAGACACTGAGACTGCACATGAGGGGCTGTGGGATCAGCGGCACGCGAGTCTGTGTTGTATTCCCAGCCCCTAATGTGATGTATCTTGATCGTGGGTGGAAGACGTTCGCCCGTATCCACAGCCTGATGGAGGGGTTTACCCTCCATTTTAAGTTAATGGAGGGCGATCTCCTTTCCGTCAAGGTCTTCGGGTGCTTCGGCACTCGGGCGAAGTGCTGCGTGGACAGTTCCTCCGATAGCGAAGGCTCCCCCTCGAGCGAGAGTGACGAGGAGGAGAGCTACAGTGATGATGAGGGTAGCGGGCGGCGGGATGGCGGGCCCGACTAGGTGTCGGGCGCCGCTTCGTGCGTCACCGGTGACCCCATCATCCGTGTCGCCGGCTCCTTGAACTCCCCGGGGTCGTCTCCTTGGGCGGCTGGCGTAGGGAGGCTACGAAAGGGGAAGAGGGGTGGCGACAAGGCCGTCAAATCGGAGTACGAGGGTGTAGTGCCCTCGACAGCGTGCTGACGTCCTGCCGCCCCGTCTTCGAGCCCCGCTTCCGGCGCCGCCATCACCGTCCAGCCTTCGAACGGCCTTCGGGATGTTCTCTTGGTGTCATCTGGCACCTGTAGCTCACCTAGGCGCCCCTTTTGCCCTTTTCGCCTCCTTGACCTACCTCCTGAAGAGAGGGACAGGAAAGGGATTATGGGCATCTTATCTTTTTAATTTGTAAGCCTTCGGGCCTTAGCCGCATCTAAAACTTGTAATCCTCTCTTTCATGTTTTTCATCCTCTATGGACTGTACCTGAGTGGGATGTTTTTTAATGAAAAGGGGATGCTTGCCGGGTTATTTGTCTCGCGGGTTGAACCCACGCCAAGGAGCAAATCCTTGGTATCTCTCGGACAGACATTTCATCTCCCGGCAACAGGCCCTGCCGCCTTCCCACGTCGCTCGACCTTTCTCACGCCTTTGACGGAGGCGGGAACGAGGTGGGTGCGGCCTCCCCGTTTCATCCCTTTGCTGCCGCGACTACGACCAAACTTGGCCCCGGGAACGAGCCCCAGGGCCAAGAGTTGAGGGAGCACGGCAGTTTTCGGGAAGAAACGCGGTTTCGCATTCCCCAGTCCATAAGAGGATGCATGATGAGGGACGAAAGACTTATCTGGTATCGCAGCACCCGGCAACTCTGGCTTGCCGTGGATGAATCTTGGTACTCGCAGCCCCCAGCAACACTGGCTTGCCGGGGCCCAGGTGCTGGCGCGCCCTTCTTCTCCTTTTCGTCTTCTTGCCGCTGCTAGATATGTCATAGGAACAATCTCTTAGAGCGCGGCAAGTTATTTATTGTAATATAACTTTATTCTGGGTACTATCTGCTATGTTACTTCCTTTATTCGGTTCCATCCCTTGTATGTTTTTACCCTTACGCTTTTTAGGGAACTTGTCGGTACAAACACACTTGCCGCGAGCGCTGAGAGCGGAACATCAGCAGCCTGCTGGCGGTGTTGCCTCCGGCAAGAAACCTTGTTGGGGCTAGTCGCAGCACACTTTCATTGTTGAGCGGACTCGAAACAAAGTAAGGGCGCAACTTAGCCACGAGCCGGTTCCTCCGCGCACAGGTTTTCCATACAAGGCACGGTCGTTCAAGGAATATAACATAAAAATTTAAAAATGACGATGCTCAAACTTTGGCAACTTAGCTTTTCTGTCGTTTGTGTCCCGGCAAGGCTTATGCTTCTTTGAACGACGCCTGGTCCACACATTTATCTTCTCCTTCCCCCCGGTGAACTTGTGGGCAGAGGAACCTTCTTTTTGAGCAAAAGAAAGAAGAGAAAATAAAGTTATGGAGCCTTGAGTCTCATTATTTCTTACCGGGGGCAAGTTCTGCACAAAGTGTCAGTGTATACATGCTAAAAAGAAAAAGGCATGAAATTTGACAACATGTACTGAACATAAAATCTTTATTTATGCACGGGATCTGCGCCCGGCTTTGTACAAAGGGTTACATGCAATAGTGGCAAAGCTTGTACAAAAGGTGGTTGCCGAAACAGGTCCCGGCAACCGCACCTTATGGGTAAAACTTGCGAAGATGCTCTATGTTCCAGGAGTTGCTCACCGGAAAGCCATCTTCGGTCTCAAGGCGGACAGCACCGGGCCTAGTGACTCGCTTTACCCAATAAGGGCCTTCCCACTTCGGCGTCAACTTGTTGGAATTCTTGGCGGATTGAACGCGCCGAAGAACAAGGTCGCCTTCCTCGAAGCTTCTGGCGTTAACTTTGCGGCTATGGTAGCGGCACAAAGCTTGCTGGTAGCGAGCAGCTCGTACAGCAGCCTGAAGACGATCCTCCTCGAGGAGCAGCGCGTCATCTTGCCGCAGCTGCTCTTGCTCAAGCTCATCATAAGCGAGCACTCGAGGTGATCCGTACACGAGTTCCGTGGGGAGAACTGCCTCTGCTCCATAGACTAGAGCAAAAGGTGTCTGACCGGTGGCTCGATTTGGCGTCGTCCTGATCGACCAAAGAACCACTGGCAGCTCCTCGATCCAATTTTTTTCGCACTTGTGCAACCTGTCGAAAGTTCTGGTCTTGAGTCCGCGCAGCACTTCAGCGTTTGCCCTTTCCGCTTGACCGTTGCTTCTCGGGTGAGCAACGGAAGCGAAGCAGATCTTGGCGCCAAGATCTTGGACGTACTGCATGAAGGTGCAGCTCGTGAATTGTGTGCCGTTGTCGGTGATGATCCTGTTAGGGACTTCGAAATGGCAAACAATTGACCTGAAGAACTTGACTGCTGACTGTGCTGTCACCTTCCTCACTGCCTCCACCTCCGGCCACTTCATCAACTTGTCGATTGCCACGTACAAGAACTCGAAGCCCCCGACAGCTCCGGGAAAGGGGCCGAGGATATCGAGCCCCCAGACCGAAAATGGCCAGGATAAAGGGATTGTTTGGAGAGCTTGAGCTGGTTGATGTATCTGTTTGGAGTGGAACTGGCACGCTTCACACTTGGTTACTTGTGCAGTTGCATCCTGGAGGGCTGTCGGCCAAAAGAAACCTTGCCGGAAAGCTTTGCCGACAAGTGCTCTTGCGCCAATGTGGTGACCACATATGCCTCCGTGTATCTCCGCCAACAGCTCTTGTCCTTCTTCCCGGGAAATGCACTTCAATTTCACTCGTTGAATCTTCTTCTGTACAGTATGTCATCGACAAACTGGTACATACTTGATTGCCGGGCTACTTTCTCTGCTTCTTCTTGCTCTTCGGGAAGTTCTCCTGTTTGAAGGAAATGGACTATCTGCTGTGCCCATGTCGGAGCTTGTGGCTCGACAACAAGGACTAAAGGCGCAAATGCTGCTGCGGGAACATCCGCTTCTACGGCAAGAATCTGAGATCCCGCCGGAGCGTGATGCTCCCCGGCAAGCGTGTCGGGACACAACTTGTTGGGAGCGTCTGCTTCAACGAAACAAACCCTAGGGCTTGTCGGAGTAGACTGCTCCTCAGCAGTTTCTGTGTTGATCCTAGGGACCTTCTTGGCGGCGGCTCCGGGGAGCTCTGCCGGAAAGTAGTCGCCAGTAACCAATTTTCTCTTTTTGCTCTGCCCAGTTGATGGTGTCACAGATGGTTGAGTCAGCTTGAGTACAAAAATCCCTGGTTCCACAGGCAACTTAAGTGCGGCACATTTTGACAAGCTATCTGCAATGTCGTTTTGAGTTCTCGGAACATGTTCCATCTGCAGGCCGTCAAAATGCTCTTCCAGCTTCCTCACTTCATCAATGTAGGCTTCCATCAGCGGACTTTGATAATCTTTGTTGACTTGGCGGACGACAAGCTGTGAGTCACCCCTGACAATAAGCTTCTTGATCCCAAGGTCTGCCGCGATCCTGAGCCCGGCAAGCAAGCCTTCATACTCTGCAGTATTGTTTGTTGCCTGCTCCTTGGGAAAGTGCATTTGGATCACGTACTTGAGGTGCTCTCCGGTGGGCACGACAAGTAGCACACCCGCACCAGCGCCTTGCAGCGAGAAGGCACCATCAAAGTACATGATCCATTCCTTGTTTGCTTCCTTGACGGGGATGCTCTTCTCCGGAGTTTCTTCATCAGGTGTTGGCGTCCACTTCGCTATGAATTCTGCCAATGCTCGGCTCTGGATAGTTGAAGTACTTTCAAACTTGAGGCCAAAGCTTGACAATTCCAGTGCCCACTCGACAATCCTGCCTGTTGCTTCTGGGTTTTGCAATATCCTCTTCAATGGAAAGCGAGTGACAACTGTGATCTCGTGTGCTTGAAAATAATGGCACAGCTTCCTCGAGGCCATGAGAAGGCCGAAAAGCAAATTTTGCACTCCAGAGTATCTTGATCTAGCCCCCTGTAGAAGAGAACTGACAAAATAAACTGGGCACTGCACCATCTTCTTCTGTTTCTCTGCCTGCGGCTGCACAGACTCATCCTTGTCGGGACCAGAGCTTGATGGAGAAGCCCCCTGCTTGTCGCTGGATTCGCTTGCCGCGGCTGCTGGCTCATCATCTACCTCCCTCTCCGCTACTAACGCAGCACTAACCACTTGATTGGTTGCCGCTAGATACAGCAGCAACTTCTCTTGTGGCTTAGGTGTGACAAGTACTGGAGTGGAGGATAGGTATCTCTTTAAGTCCTGTAGCGCAGCCTCCGCTTCCGGAGTCCATTTCATTGGACCTGCCTTTTTCAAAATTTTGAAAAATGGCAAGGCGCGCTCAGCAGACTTAGAGATGAACCTGCTGAGAGCAACAACACAGCCGGCAAGCCTTCGCACATCCTTGACACGCTTCGGGGCTTCAATCTGCTCGATGGCCTTGATCTTATCGGTGTTGGCTTCAATCCCCCTTTGGGACACAAAGAACCCGAGAAGCTTGCCGGAAGGAACTCCAAACACACACTTGTCGGGGTTCAACTTGAGATTGACCTTGCGCAGATTTGCAAAAGTCTCTTCCAGATCTTGAACCAAAGTTTCTCTGTCCTTGCTTTTGACCACTATGTCATCCATGTAAGCTTCTACATTTCTATGCAGCTGTGGCCCAAAAGCATGACTGACTACTCTTGCAAACGTTGAACCAGCATTCTTTAGTCCGAAAGGCATTCGTACAAAGCAGTACGTGCCACATGGAGTAATGAATGCAGTTTTCTCTTCATCCTCTTCTGCCATGAATATCTGGTGGTATCCTGAGTATGCATCAAGAAATGAAAGCAGATCACATCCTGCCGTGGAGTCGACAATCTGGTCAATGCGCGGCAAGGGAAATGGATCTTTGGGACAAGCTTTATTAACATCCGTGAAGTCAATACAAAGCCTCCACTTCCCGTTCGCCTTGCGCACGACTACTGGATTGGCTAACCACGTTGGATGGAGTACTCCTCGGACGAGGCCTGCTGCTTCCAACTTCTTGATCTCTTCTGCAATGAACTCTTGGCGTTCCACCGCTTGCTTCCTGACTCTCTGCTTGACGGGCCGCGGGTGAGGACAGACGGCAAGGTGGTGCTCAATTACTTTCCTGGGAACACCGGGGATGTCAGATGGTTGCCATGCAAACACATCGACATTCGCCCGCAGGAAAGCAACGAGCGCGCTTTCCTATTTAGGGTCAAGCGTGGCACTGATGGTGAAGGTACCACCAGTGCCGTCCTCCTTGGCGGCCACTTTCTTGGTCTCCGGTGTTGCTGTCTTCGCCTTCTTGCACTTGCCGGTGGAGCTCGATGGTGCGTCCTCGACGGTAGCGCAGCACTCCGAAGAGGTGCGCTTGCCGGAGTGGGCACTAGAGCTACTCTTGCCGGACTTGGTCTTCTTCTTCTTCCCCCCGGGAGCTTCCGCGGCAGGTGGTTTGCACTCTGCTGCGGCTGCTGCTTCCTGGTAGATCTTGTCGGTACAGATGAGTGCATCCTTCTTGTCGCCTTGGACAGAAATGACACTTATCGGACCAGGCATCTTGAGCACGTTGTAGGCGTAGTGAGAGGCTGCCATGAACTTGGCAAGCGCTGGACGGCCGAGTATCCCATTGTAGGGCAATGGGAAATCAGCAACGTCAAATGTAACTCTCTCTGTCCTGAAATTCAGCTCGCTGCCAAACGTCACTGGCAGTGTGATCTTCCCCTTCGGCTTGCTCCTTCCCGGGTTGATTCCTTGAAAGGTACCAGTTTCTTTGAGCTCGCTGTCTGGGATCTGGAGCTTGTTGAGCACCGCGGAAGAGATCAGATTTAGGCCGGCCCTGCCGTCAACTAACATCTTTGTGACCTTGAGGTTGCGGATTGTTGGCGAAACCAACATCGGCAAGCACCCGACCGCAGCGATGCGATTAGGGTGATCCTCAACATCAAAAACGATGGGTGTGCTGGACCACTTCAGGGGCTTGCGCGATTCAACGGACGGTTCTGCTACGTTCACTTCCCGCACCCACTGTTTGAGTTGGCGGTGCGAGGTGTGCAGAGAAGCGCCGCCGTCAACACACAAAACTTCCGTCGCCTTCTGAAACTCTTGCTCGTCGGTCTCATCCTCATCCAACTCATCATCCTCATCTTCGTCTTCGTCTTTGTCGCGGCCACGGGGAGGTCTATCTCCTTGCCGCTGCTTGGCCTTGCCGCGGCGCCCTCCCCGGGCGGGACGCTTCTTGCCGGATCCTCCGCCACCTTCCTGGGCCTTCTCCTTGTCGCGGCGCTCGTATTCAGCTTTCTGTAGCTCTGCCATCTACTCAACCTTCTTGCAAGCTTGGAGGTCATGGCCCTTGGTGCGATGGATCTTGCAGTACTGCTTGCCGGAGCCGTCCTGCTTGTCGGCGGCCACCACAGCCTCGTCGGAATCACTAGCTTTGGCCTTCTCGGCGCCGCCTCCATTGCCGGACTGCTCGACGACCAAAACATCCTTAGCTTTCCTCTTTCTGTTATTCCGCCTCCGGTTCTTCTTTGCCGGAGGGGCGTCCTCACTGTCAGATCCTTCTGCTCCTACGTTCTCTCCGGGGAGTTTCCTCCCCTCTTCAGCCCGTGCACACTTGTCGGCCAGAGCATATAACTCGCTGACATCTCTGATTTTGCACATCGCCATCTCCTCCCTCATTCTGCGGTTACGCACGTTCTGATGGAACGCGCTGATAACCGCGGCAGGGTGGACGTCTGGGATGTTGCGCTGCACCTGGCTGAATCTCTGTATGTACTTGCGCAAGGGTTCTCCTTCCTTCTGGGCAAGCAAATGAAGATCGCTTTCCTGGCCATGGGGCTTGTGGCCGCCTGTGAAGGCGCCGACAAACTGATGGCACAGGTCCGCCCACGAAGAAATGGAGTTATCCGGCAAGTGCATGAGCCAAGATCTGACGTTGGGCTTGAGCACCAGCGGGAAGTAGTTGGCGAGGATCTTCTCGTCGCGCCCCCCGGCAGCCTGCACCGCTATGGTGTAGATGCTGAGGAACTCTGACGGATGTATCCTGCCATCGTACTTCTCAGGTACGTCTGGCTTGAAATTCTTGGTGCTGGGCCACTGGACCTGCCGCACCTCGCGGGTGAACGCAGGGCAACCTACCGCATACGGCAAGTCGCCTGGTTCCCCTGGCGCATGCATATCGACAGTGGGCCCAGCGCGCTGGTCAGACTGACATCGCGCTTCTCTCCGACGCTCAATGCGAGTGCGAGCGTCTTCGTGTCGTCGCTCTTGGAGAACTTGGCGTTGATCGCGGCAAGCTCGCGGGTCCGATGATGCAGTGGAGTCGGTGTCGAGGTTGGCCCGATGAGTCGGCGATCTTGGCCTTCGGGGCGGGGAGTGCATGGTGGTGGCGCCCCCAGCGGTCTTGTCGGTGTCGGCTTGCGCCTGGGCGTCTTGCCGGGGCTTCGATGTGCTCGGTTGCCGGGGCTTGTCTCCCTTGGCGAAGCCGATGAGGCTCTGAATGGTCATCCTCCAGTCGTCAATCTTGTCTGGCGCCGGAGGGTAATCTAGAAGCAGCTGGGCTCGGGCCAGCGCTTCCTCTGGAGTCTTGGGTGGTGGTGGCGAACGACGCGAGGAACGAGATATGCTCAGACTTCTAACAGTGTTAGAAGGAGCAACATCTCGTCCAGGCGATCGTACCGTGCTCGTACCAACATGCTGACGCGCTTGTTGGCCTGGAGCGTCCCGCGATCCACCAGCTTGGCCTTGCTCCAACGCGAGTACGGTGCCAGGAGCACCATGGCATTGTCGATCCCACACCCCCTGGGAGGGGTGCGGCGTATGTACAGACGCAGAAGCTTGCGGGGCCTTGTCCTTGGACCTGGTGACGACGTGAGTCCCACCGTCGGCGCCCGCTCCTCCGCCGGCGTCTACCCCACCGCCCGTTTGCTTCGGCGGCGGTGGAATCGACGTAGACGGAGTGGCCACCTCCGAAGTCTTCTTCTTCGGTGGCATGTCGATGAAGATGTTGATGTAGCACGTGCGGAGACCGGATCAGGTTCGCACAACCTCGATGCCCCCTACCTGGCACGCCAAAGATGTCGTGGGAAAACGAGCACCTATGGGGCAGGGCCCCTTTTCGGTCCGGCAGGGAGCGGAGGGCGCACGAAGAGCAGATCGAGGTCGAGCACGCGAGGGATTTTACCCAGCTTCGGAGCTCTCCAGAGAGATAAAACTCCTACTGCTGCTTTGTGTTTGTATTCTGTTCTTGCTTGAGAGCGTGGGTATGCTGTAGTCTCGAATGAGTCGAACCCCTTCTACGTGCGCATGGGCCTCCTTTTTATAGTCTAAAGGGGTCACCAACAGGTGGAAACGCAGGAAGAGGGGTAAAAAAGTAAAAACGCGGGTTGGTACAACCGCTATCAACAGTGCCCCCTACCTAACTCTGACGGCAGGGGACAAGGGCATTTAATGCCCGTCCGGTCACCCCAACAGTGCAGGAAGCGACCGTTAGGGGCGCCACCGATCGCCACGATGGCCTCCTAGTCATCTTCACTTGCCACCTCGCACCGCTCAGCTGCACATCTACCCGCCACGTGCACCAGGAGCGATCCTGCGGCGACACGTCGTCGGATGCGCTGGAGCGTGGGCGCAGAGTGGTGGCTTCGCCGCGGCAAGCGCCTTGCCGCGGTCGCTGACTTGTCGCACCCGCAAGCTTGTCGCTCGCCGGGTCTTGTCGGGACGCACAGCGCGTCGTGGCAAGTCTCTTGCAATGCCTTGGTTGGCCTTCCCGGCAAGCTCCTCTTGCCGGGGCCTTGTCTTCACAGTTAACACTTTGTTCTTGAATGGCAGTAGATGGGAATTACGAAGGATCTTGGCGGACGTCCGGCAAGCCTTGCCGTGGGACGCTGCGACTATCCGTGCACAAGTTTGGGGTACTAAGGTACCCCTACTTTAGTACACCAACAATACACCAGGGGCTTATGTTCCCCACATTATGGTGTGATAAGTCCGAACACTTCCATAAGTGCGGCACCCCGAACTTATAGCATTATATGAATCGGCTCCGAATCATGTCTTGGGTCAATAGTTGTGTTTGCCCGGCTCCCACGTTTTGGTGCCTTACGTTCCGTTCTATCGGCTAAGGTGGCACTGGGAGAATCACTGCGATTGCGCCCCGGTTGAGCCGGGCGAGTGCCTCAGTGGAGAAAGCTAAAACTGACAGGCATGATAAGGCAAGAGACTGGTCGCTGTTCGAGAGGTCTTTTCGGGTCCTTAAAGACTCACGCCGCTTCGAGCGAAGTTCCGGATAATGTCCGACGAAGGCGTGGATAGCGCCCCGGATTCGGTCTTCCGAATACCAGGGGCTTCACCGAAATTTAAAATTATAGAATTCTATGGCTAAGTGAGAGTGTTCAAGCATTATAAGTCCGGTTGCCTTGTTCGTTGTGTTGGGCGCCTCCCTAGATGGACCCAAAAATGGGAACAAGAGTGCTCAAGTTTATCCCGAACACCCCAGCACTCGCGGCTCGGGGGCTGAAGCCAACGACTTGCCATCTCTCAGATTTTATAAACGGCCGCACAGAAGGTAATATTTTAAATTAAACAAGCGTTGCTTAAGGCGCATATGAACAAAGTTTTCAGCGCACAGGATAATACATAGCGACTTTACTCAAAAATTACATCTCTAGGGCATTCGTCCGCAATATCGCGGGCTCCCTTCAGGACAGTTTTATAATACATTTCGGGCGTGCGATACTCCTTGCCCGGTGGCGGTGGGTCAGTGAGAAGCTTCTCCGCATCCAGCCTGCCCCAATGCACCTTTGTGCGGGCAAGGGCCTGACGAGCACCTTCAATACAGTCGGAGCGCTTGATGACCTCCACCCGGGGGCACGCATCCACCAGCCGCCGCACGAGGCCGAAGTAGCTCCCAGGCATGGCCTGTCCAGGCCACAGCCGGACTATAAGGCCCTTCATGGCCTCCTCAGCTACCTTGTGGAGTTCGACCAGCTGCTTCAACTGGTCGCTTGGGGGCACCGAATGGCTGGCCTCAGCGTACTGAGACTAGAAGACCTTCTCCGTTGAGCTCCCCTCCTCGCCACGGTAGAATGCGGCGGCATCGGACACACTGCGCGGCAGATCTGCAAACGCCCCTGGAGAGCTCCGAATGCGGGTAAGTGTCAGGTAGTTTACATTAAGATGCTTGCTTTGCATGAAAAATGCCTTACCCGCCGCTATCTTCTTTACATCTTCAACCTCCTGAAGGGCCTTACGGGCCTCGGCCTTGGTGGACTTGGCACTTTCGAGAGCCGAGGCAAGCTCGGACTCTCGAGTCTTGGAGTCACGCTCCAAGCTCTCATGCTTCTCCATGAGAGCCTGGAGCTCTTGTCGTACTTCCGCCACCTGTGCCTCCTGCTTTTCTCGCTCCGCCCGTTCCACGGCCGCACTGCATTCGGCCGCGGACACAGCCTCCTTCAGGGCTGCCACCTCGTTCGTGGCCCCTGCAATACCCATATTATCCTTGTCAATTTTATTGCAACCAAAATCCTTTTCTGTAAGGTAACTATTCAAAGTGGTGTTACTCACCTTCTTTGTCCTCGAGCTGCTTTTTGGCATGGCCGAGCTCTTGCTCGGACCGCTCGAGATCCTGCTTCAACGCACCGACCACCACAGTCAGTGCGGCAGAGGTCAGCAGCGCAGCCTGCAAACCCATATTGACATATTTAAAGCAACCCTGTGTATATCTTCTTAGATCCTCAGTCCAGCTTTTCTTTCCGAACACCGAACTGAGCATCAGGGGCTACTGTCTATGCCGTATTACATTACATAATTATAACTTCTTACCTCAAAGCCTGTTAGAAGGCTGCTGCAGGCTTCGGTCAGCCCGCTCTTGGCGAGCTGAACCTTCTGAATCACCGCACTCATGATAGTGCGGTGTTCTTCCTCGATGGAAGCGCCTTTGAGCGCCTCCAGCAAGTTGTCCGGCGCCTCCGGTTGGACGGAGGCCGCCGGCGTCACGGTCTTGCCCTTCTTTCGAAGGGGCCGCCTGCCGGACTCCGGAACCATTGCAGGTTCTGACGTAGAGTCCGGCGCAAAGTCCGGGAGGCTGCCTTGCGGCGCCTCCAGAGCCTCCTCCTGATGGGTCCCTCTCTGGGATCCCACCTCGGCGTCCTCATCGGCACGGGGGGTGGATGCAGTCGGAAGTGAATCCACATCCGACGGGGCCAACGACCCGCTCGATGAAGCGGGGAGATCATCATCGGCCGGACTGCGGACAGTATGCGGCATTAGTAGGACACTATGTGACACGAAAGAAATTGCATGTCCGGGATCCGGATACTTACGATCTCGCTGGAGGCCTGGCCCTTGACGGCCACTCCTCCTCGCCAACGTCGATGTTGGCGGAGCTGTCCGGGGGAATAGTTCTCCCCCTCTTGGACCCTTCGGCCTCCCCTGTTGGGGAAGCTTTCCTCTTCCTCTCTCCCTCCTCCGGGAGAGAGTCTTCTTCCTCCTCCTCCTCTTCGGGGGAGGATTCCGCCTCGTTGTCGGACACCTGATTACGGGAACTCTTTCGAGTGCCCGTGGCCACCTTCTTGGCCTTCTTCTCCGGCACCACGTGCGGTGCCGGAACCAGCAGCCCTGCTAGACGGGCGTTCACTGGGTCTTCTGGCATGGGAGCCGGGCAGATGAGCTGCTCGGCCTTCTCCATCCATTCCCGCCAAAGGAAAAGAGAGATTGAAACCCTCTTAGAATTAATCTATTTACCACAAGTGTCCCGTAACGGGGTTGAATCACTTACCTCGTCAGCCGGATGCTGCGAGCGAAATCCGTGATCTTCCGTCGCGGATGCGGGGGCTTCGGCGCCCTTAAACAGCACCCTCCAGGCGCCTTCGTACGTCGTGTCGAAGAGCCCGCTTAGCGCCTGGTGCTGTTCCGGATTGAACTTCCACAGATTGAATGCCCGTTCTTGGCATGGGAGAATCCGACGGATGAGCATGACTTGGACCACGTCGACGAGCCTGAGCTTATTGTTCACCAGCTTCTGGATAAAGGCTCGGAGTCCCGTCAGCTCCTTCGGATTGCCCCACAACAAGCCCTTCTCTTTCCAGGAGGTGAGCTGCGTGGGGATGCCAGATCTGAACTCGGGGGCCGCCGCCCACGTGGGTTCGCGCGGCTCGGTGATGAAGAACCACCCCGATTGCCACCCCTTAACGGAGTCCACGAAGGCCCCTTCGAGCCAAAGAATGTTGGGCATCTTTCCCAACATGGCGCTGCCGCATTCCGCTTGCGTGCCCTTCACAACCTTCGGCTTGACGTTGAAGGTCTTGAGCCACAGGCCGAAGTGGGGCCGGATGCAGAGGAAGGCCTCACACACGACGATAAATGCCGAGATGTTGAGGATGAAGTTCGGCGCCAGATCGTGGAAATCCAGGCCGTAGTAGAACATGAGCCCCCGTACAAAAGGGTGAAGTGGAAAGCCCAGTCCGCGGAGGAAGTGGGGGAGGAAAACGACCCTCTCATGGGGCCCGGGGGTAGGGATGAGCTGCCCCTCGTCGGGCAGCCGATGCGCGATGTCGCCGGAAAGGTATCCGGCGCTGCGCAGCTTGGTGATGTGCTCCTCCTTAACGCTGGAGGCCAACCATTTGCCTCCCGCTCCGGACATGGTCGGAAAAGGTCGAGGCGAGATGCGCGATCTTGGGCGATGGAGCTTGAGTGCGCGGAGATGGATAAGCAAAGGAGGAAGAAGGCGTAGGTGAGAAGGTGAATCCTTATCCCTTATATATAGGCGGGCGAAGACTGTGCGTCCCCCACCAGCCTGGTAATACTCGCTTATCTCCCAAGCGCCACCATCAATGGCGCAGTTGGGTTACCCACGTCCGTATTGATGAGAATCCCGGAATAAGGGGAACACGATCTCTGCTTCGACAGGACGTGCCAAGGAAACCGCTTCGCTAAACGTGCTGAGGTGGTATAATAAAAAATGGTTCAAGTAAAGGCTTGGTAGCGGTGTGATGTCATGCCGCATAATACGTCAGCAGATTGGACTTGTGTACATTTTGTTCTCTCTACGGTGGAATGTGGCATTTATTTTGCAGAGCCGGACACTATCCTGGTGTTCATGATCTTCTCTGGATTATTCAAAGAAGGAACCCGCCTTGCAATGCCGAACATTATGCGCGCCGGACTTATCGTCATTGAAGCCTGGTTCAGGGGCTACTGAGGGAGTCCTGGACTAGGGGGTGTCCGGACAGCCGGACTATCATCGTCCGCCGGACTCCAAGACTATGAAGATACAAGATTGAAGACTCCGTCCCGTGTCCGGATGGGACTTCCCTTGGCGTGGAAGGCAAGCTTGGCGATACGGATATGTAGATCTCCTACCATTGTAACCGACTCTGTGTAACCCTAGCCTTCTCCGGTGTCTATATAAACCGGAGGGCTTTAGTCCGTAGGACACAACATACATTACAACAATCATACCATAGGCTAGCTTTAGGGTTTAGCCTCCTTGATCTCGTGGTAGATCCACTCTTGTACTACCCATATCATCAATATTAATCAAGCAGGACGTAGGGTTTTACCTCCATCAAGAGGGCCCGAACCTTGGTAAAACAACGTGTCCCTTGTCTCCTGTTACCATCGTCCTAGAAGCACAGTTCGGGACCCCCTACCCGAGATCCGCCGGTTTTGACACCGACAGCAGCCATCCACCGAATAGAACATCCTGTCAAGGCAGGCTCAAGGCTCACGAAAAGACGATATGGGTGTGTGTAGAGAAGCTGTGTAAACATGTGGTTAAGCGTTATTTGGGTTTGACATTTGATTCACTAGGAGAGCCATATGATTTTTACGACCTAATATTCGTGGGAGCATGGATTCGAAATGAGAGATGGCAAAAGTAGACTTAATGCAGAAAAGACTAAATGCATGCATGAAATAGTCTTCGGCTGCTCTATTACTATCATGATGATGGTTTTGGATGGCTTATTATTCAAATGTCGTGTTTTCCTACTTAGGCTTATCTGTATTATTTTTGATACGCAGTGCAAGCCGATGTGAATACCCTGCTTCGATTCGGCTGGTGCGAATGGCAGGCAATGGCTCGTACATAATGGATAACAATCATTCATTTTGATTTCGACATGTCGGGAGAGTGTGAATTGGCTGTCGCACAAGCATTGACAGATGAAGAGGTAGAAGCCATGGCTAGACTAGGTTCCTCTTCGTGCTTTTGGGAGTAGTGACATGAGACAACGGGAGGAAATTCTAGAGCTTTTACCTCCTATTTTTGGAATCATCACGCTGGCAGAGTAAGAGTGAACAGAGTACGAACTTATCACTTTATTAGAAAATCCAAGCCCCCTTTCTTACCAAGATATGGGATATTAAAATTCCCATGAAAATTAAAGTTTTTGTTTGGCAAGTTTTCCATGATGGGATTCCTACTTGAGAACAAATTTTGCGCTGACATGGTCAACTGATGGCAGGTTCACACTTTGTAGGTAGCTAAAATCTGTGGATCGCCTCCTGTTTCAGTGCCTATTGCTATTTTCGTATGATCTTTTTTAGAGAAATTGCCAACACTTTATTGATTAATGTGGATGTTTAAGGGGATACAAGAAGGGTCATGCGGAGTAATGAGCCACAAGTGGCAACCCTGATGAAGCAAAACCGAGTGTTTGGCATGCAAATGAGCTTCTGGATTCGAAGCTCTACCTTCAAAAGTAACCAAGCAACTAACTACACTACTAGCCCTGGTAGTGAACTCCTTTACAATGGCGTCATAAACGCCTCCTCGTCCATCCAAAATGTCATTTACCACTATCTTTTTGTCACATGAAATAATGATCTTCGAGATTGAGAGATCTTTACCTAGTGACAATGCCTCATGGCATACTATAATCTGCAATATCGTTGTGTGTGTGGTGCCGGGCAATACGAGAGATGAAGATCCCAAGTTGATATGGTCTCTACTTATGCAATAGAGGTCGACACGCCAGTTTTTCCATCTACGAAAAGACCCCCATGTACGTAGATCTTGCAAAAGCCTTCTTCCGGCTGCCTCCAAGTTGGTGCGACAGCCCGTGGGGTTCTCCTAGTCACTACTAGGAAGTACCTTATAGATAGATACTTAGCAGTAGCGAGGGGTATAAACCCCGCGCTACTACTAATTAGTAGTAGCGCGGGTTATAAACCCACGCTACTACTAAGTTGATAGTAGTAGCTAGTGTGAGGTACAAACCCCATGCTACTACTAAGTGATCTCCACCATGCCCCCAGGACAAGCCGTAGTAGTAGTGCGGGCTATAAACCCACGCTACTACTGAGTTGATAGCAGTAGCGTTGGGTATACACCCCACACTACTACTAAGTGGTCTCCACCATGCCCCCCAAGACATGTCATAGTAGTAACGTGGGGTGTAAACCTAGCGCTATTACTACCGACCCACCAACATATGTATACACATAGCGCGCGGAGGACCAAACCCAGACCCACACTCTCTCGATTCCCCTTCTCCCTCCCACCCGTGATGCCCTTCCTCACCCACCACAACTGCCGGCCTCGCACCTTGATGTGTCCCCCAAATCTGGCGACCTCCTCTCCCACCACAGCCCCTCTCCTAGCCCTCCTTCCTCCTCCTTCTCCGCTACTGGAAGGAGAGGGAGATGCAGCAGAGCGCCAACCATGGCGATGGCTAGATCTGCCATGGACGCAACCACTTGCACTTCCTTGTCGGGACATGACCTAGTCTAGGGTTTTGGGTGTCGGCTCCAACTCCGGCGGCCACCGGTAAGTTGCTGCTCCTACTCCTCTCTATCTCTCTCTTCCTCTTCTAATCCTTTTCTTTTTTTGTAGAAGTAGCAAAGGAGAGGTGTGGGGAAGAGTTGGATGGGGAAGCACCATCACCATGGAGGACTTCATCCCTCTAGGATCAGCATCAACCATGGATGGAGGGGACGATGATGCCCAACAGCAGCAGCCATGGCTGGAATTTATTTTTTAATTCCTAATTAGTTAGTAGTAGCGAGGGTCCAGACCCACGCTATAGATAACTAGTAGTAGTGCAGGTGGCACCCACGCTACTACTAACGGATGTAGTAGTAGCGCGGTGGCACCCACGCTACTGCTACTATTTAGTTGTAGCGCCCTAGTAGTAGCGCAGACACCCACGCTACTACTAGTCCTTTACCCCGCGCTGCTAGTAGGCTTTTTCCTAGTAGTGAGTTGTTGGTGAAGAGGTGAGTGTTTTGGTGGAATCATGCTCACCAATGAACCATTGAATGAACAAATGAGTAGACATTGGACTTTGAAATAAATTTTCATGCATAGCCTTTCTTTGAGCAGTCTATATTTCCCGCAAAGTCACAACAATCTTGCAAACTGTGCATGTGATAATGAGTCCCAGAGCTCAAATATCCACCTCTTTGCATTTGGGACATTCATCTCAACAAGTTTTTCAGAAAGTTCGTCGTCCACGAGAGCCCAAACACACCTCACTGATGTGCATTCCACAAGGGAATGTTTCCACGAGTCCACAAAGCCACATAGTTAGCAGTTGTCAGCGTTGCTCATGTGGCGGTGGTTACAGATGTCCTCTGTCTTCTATTAGGGAGATTATGTACTGGGACTGACCCATGGAACATCATAATGAGTGGGTATTAACTAAACATGAATTTAAATCTAAAAGGCCCATGGAACTAGTGAAGCACGAGGCTTCCTCTCAAGATGAAGACTGTGCTTCCGGCGTTTCTTTAATTTTACTACTTTTTTGTTGTAGCTGAGGTGGTCTTTGCATGTACTCTCTCTCTGGCACCAACCATAGAACAATCGTTCTACGACAATTTTCATTAGTAAAAGTTAAATATATACAGACTAGCCTAGAAACCTAAAAGAGAAAGAGTCATCCAATGCCTTTCTTGTGAAACATGGAACCTCTACTGATGTAGTATGCCTCGTATTGCCAACATCACAAATGTGAAGTAATCCATTCCTCTAGCTTCTTCCAAGAGAAGATCTTCCTTAAGTTTGTATTTCCATTAGTTTATGCTTGGCACCTCTTTCCTGAATTTTTCCATATCTATGTCCAAATTCGCCAACAACCTTGAATGATGATATCAAAAGCAATTCCAGTTGGAATTAGATCATGGATGAGCATAATGTCATCAGAGTAGAAAACTCCTTGTTTTCTGGTAGGGAATATACTATTCTAGCTGTCCTATGTAGAGATACAGTCCCAAAAAAACGCCTCAATGTCTCCTCTATGGCATCATTCCAAATAACACACTTGTAGGACTATGAACATGTCCTTCCTTCTAAGGAGGTTTCTGGTGTTGACTCTATCGTGTAGTGGCAGCTAGAAGAAAATTTCATGTCTTAACCTATTGGCAGTCTTCCATATCTTGTCGAACACAGGTTTGTCTTTAGTTCTTGTGCAAATTGCTTTGTACATCTTAACAGAAGAGTACATCTTCTTTTGTCCAGTTGTGGCACCCTGGCTCAGAGCGACCTGTTTACCTTGCATTGCCACCCATGCATTGCTATCTCAGAGCTTGCGTTGGTTTTCCATTGAAGAGGAAAGGCGATGTAGCTAAGTAGAGATAAGTATTTCACTCAGGTACAGAACCAAAGTATCAATCCAATACGAGGCACCAGGAAGTCCCCAATATATGCACCTACACAAACAATCGAACACTTGAACCCAACGCGATAAAGGGGTTGTCAATCCCTTCACGGTCAATCGCAATTGTGAGATATGATAGAGATAGATATAAAATATTAATAAAACGTAAAACAAAATAAAAGTAAATAAATTGCATCGAGTTATTTTGGGTTTTTTGGTTTATAGATCTGAAAATATATGATGGAAAATAGACCAGGGGCCATAGCTTTCACTAGAGGCTTCTCTCTTGAAGGAAAATAATATGGTGGGTGAACAAATTACTGTCGAGCAACTGATACAAAAGCGCAAACTTGTGACTATATCCAAGGCAATGATTATGCATATAGGCATCACGTTCATGACAAGTAGACCAAAATGATTCTACATCTACTACTATTACTCCACACATCGACCAACTCCTGCCTACATCTAGAGTATTAAGTTCATAAGAACAGAGTAACACATTAAGTAAGATGACATGATGTAGCGGGATAAACTCAAGCAAAATGCACTACAAAAAAAGACACATTCGTGACATTTTGGGCTGAACGAAATTCTTTTCTGTCATACTTATGACACTTCTATGACGATAATTGTGACAAAACCCGGTATCATCATAGATGTGGTGGGCTCCTACTACTATGACAAAACATCATGACAGAAAATGGGCTTTTCGTGCTGGGCAGGCCAGAGACGCAGCTGCATGACATTCTTTGGGCCGTCCATGACGGAAAAAACCGTGGTAGAACCAAGGGCGAGGAAAATAAACGGGTGTTCCCGGTTACGGTGGGTGGTCGGGGCCAAGCAATGCACGGAGGTCTGCACGTTTCTCTCGTACACGTACACGCGTGTGTGCGAGGAGTTGGGCTCTAACTGAACCCGAGCGAGGCGTTGGGCTCTAACTAAACGCAGGTGATTGCACTGCAGACTACGCGTTACTGAACCCGAGCGATCGATCGATGGCTGTTAACTGAACCAGATCGATTGATTCCTTTGCTACTGCTGCTAACTGAACCCGATCGATGCTGCCTCTGGATGAACAGTGAGCATTGCGGGCGGGGGGGGGGGGGGAGGGGGGTGGGTTGGATGAAAAGTGAGTGGTGGGGGTGGATTAACAGGACCCCGTGGTGTTGCTTCTGGATGAACAGGACCCCGATCAATCGAGCCGGTTGGGGCTGGATGAACAGGACCCCCTGGAGGGATGGATGAATAGGACGACCCCGTGGAGGGCTGGATGAATAGTAGAAGGTGGATGGGTGGATGAACAGTAGCCCGTGGAGGGGTGGTTGAACAGTAGCCCGTGGAGAGGGGTGGTTGAACAGTAGCCGATGGAGTAGCGCGCGGTGGAGGCTGGATGAATAGGAGCCTGTGGATGAACAGTCGCAGGTGGAGGCTGGAAGAGGTCGACGGTGGATGAACTATAGCCCGTGGAGGCTGGAGGAGGTCGACGGTGGAGATGAACAATATTCTGCGGAGTCCTGTTTTGCGGTACACCACACCCCTCCTGGTGAACAGGACCCTCGTTTCGACGGTAGCGCTCCAACAAAAGTCCGTTTCCTCCGTTTTGCGGTATGCCACACCCCTCCCGATCAACATGACCCCGTTTAGACCGTAGGAGGTCCAACACAAGTCTGTTTCCTCCGTTTTGCGGTACACTAGACCCCTCCTGATGAACAGGATCCCGTTTCGAACGTGGCCGGTCGAACAAGGACGTTTCCTCCGTTATGGGGTATGCCAGGCCTCGTTTCCATCTCCTGTTCCGTCCAAGCCCCCCGATGAACACGACGATGCATTCCGTTCTGACCCAGCTGGTTGGCTCCCCATGAACACGATGACGACACTGTTTCTCCGTTCTGACCCAGCCATGTACACGAGCCCTGGCCGTACGTATGCACGAGTAGGCATTCGAGACCCCGCCCGTATGTATGTATGTGGTCGTATTTACTTTCTTGCACCGTGGCCGCTGTACGTACGTGTATATGCAACGTGCGCGCCTCTACTACGACACGTGTGCGCCTCTACATTGACCAGTATGTACGTACACGTTCGCGCCCAGAATGACAACGCTACGTACGCTTCGACCAAGTGGGTCCCGACTGTCATGCACTTCCTTGCATGCTAAGATGTAGCTGGTGGGTCCCAACAGTCAGGGGCGAATCATTTTTTGGCCCGTCATATGGACGCACTTCCTTCCGTGCAAAGATGTAGCTGGTAGGTCCCAACAGTTAGGGGGAAATGTTTTTTTTCTTGAAATACGGTGGCCCGTTCGGTGGGTCCCTGCTGTCAGGTGGAGGAATCATTATTTTCCGTTTAATAAGGAGGCACTTCCTTGCTGCGACCGTGGACTGATAACCCACAAGTATAGGGGATCGCAACAGTTTTCGAGGGTAGAGTATTCAACCCAAATTATTGACTCGACACAAGGGGAGCCAAAGAATATTCTCAAGTATTAGCAGTTGAGTTGTCAATTCAACCACACCTGGATAACTTAGTATCTGCAGAAAAGTATTTAGTAGCAAAGCAGTATGGAAGTAATGGTAACAGTGGCAAAAGTAATAGTAGCAGGTTTGTACTAATTGTAACGGTAGCAACGGTAAAGTAAATAAGCGAAGCACAATATGTGAAAAGCTCGTAGGCATTGGATCAGTGATGGATAATTATGTCGGATGCGATTCCTCATGTAATAGTTATAACATAGGGTGACAGAGAACTAGCTCCAGTTCATCGATGTAATGTAGGCATGTATTCCGAATATAGTCATACGTGCTTATTTAAAAGAACTTGCATGGCATCTTTTGTCCTACCCTCCCGTGGCAGCGGGGTCCTAAGGGAAACTAAGGGATATTAAGGCCTCCCTTTAATAGAGTACCAGACCAAAGCATTAACACATAGTGAATACATGAACTCCTCAAACTATGGTCATCACCGAGAAGTATCCCGATTATTGTCACTTCGGGGTTGTCAGATCATAACACATAATAGGTGACTATAGACTTGCAAGATAGGATCAAGAACTCACATATATTCATGAAAACATAATAGGTTCAGATCTGAAATCATGGCACTCGGGCCCTAGTGACAAGCATTAAGCATAGCAAAGTCATAACAACATCAATCTCCGAACATAGTGGATACTAGGGATCAAACCCTAACAAAACTAACTTGATTACATGGTAAATCTCATCCAAACCATCACCCTCACGATGGAATTACTCACGCACGGCGGTAAGCATCATGAAAATGGTGATGGAGGATGGTTGACGATGATGACGGCGATGAATCCCCCTCTCCGGAGCCCCGAACGGACTCCAGATCAGCCCTCCCGAGAGAGATTAGGGCTTGGCGGCGGCTCCGTATCGTTAAATGCGATGAAAGTTTTTCTCTCTGATATTTTCTCCGTGAAAGCAAATATATGGATTTGGAGTTGAGGTGGGTGGATGTCCAGGGGGCTCACAAGGCAGAGGGCATGCCCTAGGGGAGGGGGCGCGCCCCCACCCTCGTGGACAGGGTGTGGGCCCCTGACGCTAATTCTTTTGCCAGTATTTTTTATTAATTGTGAAAAGTTTCTCCGTGGATTTTCAGGTCATTCCGAGAACTTTTATGTCTTCACAAAAATAACACCATGGCAGCTCCGGTGAAAACAGCGTCAGTCTGGGTTAGTTCGATTCAAATCATGCAAGTTAGAGTCCAAAACAATGGCAAAAGTGTTTGGAAAAGTAGATACGACGGAGATGTATCAACTCCCCCAAGCTTAAACCTTTGCTTGTCCTCAAGCTATTCATTTGATAAACTGAAAGTGATAAAGAAAAAGTTTTACAAACTCTGTTTGCTCTTGTTGTTGTAAATATGTAAAGCCAACATTCAAGTTTTCAGCAAAGATTATGAACTAACCATATTCACAATAACACTTAGGTCTCATGTTTACTCATATCAATGGCATAGTCAACTAGCGAGCAATAATATTAAAACTCGGATGACAACACTTCCTCAAAACAATCATAACATGATATAATAAGATGGCATCTCGCTAGCCCTTTCTGAGACTGCAAAACATAAATGCAGAGCACCTTTAAAGATCAAGGACTGACTAAACATTGTAATTCATTGTAAAAGAGATCCAGTCAATTCATACCCAATATAAAGTAATAATAATGCATGCAAATGACAGCGGTGCTCTCCAGCGGGTGCTTTTCAATAAGAGGGTGATGACTCAACATAAAAGTAAATAGATAGGCCCTTCGCAGAGGGAAGTAGGGATTTGTAGAGGTGCCAGAGGATGATTTTGAAATAGAGATAAGTAACATTTTGAGCGGTATACTTTCACTGTCAACATAAAAACTATGAGATCTCAATATCTTCCATGCTACACACATTATAGGCGGTTCCCAAACAGAATGGTAAAGTTTATACTCCCCCACCACCAACAAGCATCAATCCATGTCTTGCCCGAAACAACGGGTCCCTCCAACTAGCACCAATCCTGGGGGAGTTTTGTTTAATTATTTTGATTTGATTGGAGCATGGGACTGGGCATCCCGGTTACCAGCCATTTTCTCGTGAATGAGGAGTGGAGTTCACTCCTCTTTAGAATAACCCACCTAGCATGGAAGATATAGAGAGCCCTAGTTGATACATGAGCTGCTCGAGCATACAAAACATAATTTCAATTGAAGGTTTGGAGTTTGGCACATACAAATTTACTTGGAACGGCAGGTAAATACCTCATATAGGAAGGTATGTGTCACAACCAGGTTTTTGCCCTCTTTTCTTTGCTTGATTTTCAACAAAGTTGGTTGTGGATTTGGAGTTTTGAATCATTCCATTTGGACTTGATCACTTGGGTATCCCTTGATTTTCACCCAAGTGCCCCTCTCCTCTTCTAATCCCTCATTTCACCCCTGGCCGACCCAACAATATTGCTTGGAATATTTTTCCTAAATGAAAAATATTCATTTTGCCTCTTAAACCCTAGCTAAACTCTTTGACCTCCAAAGCAACCCTCATTTCTGTTGCCTTAAAAATCTTAAGAAAAATCCCAAATATTCTTTGGACCCTAGGGCACATTTCTGAGCAAAAATATTTCACCACTTTTTGGAGTATTTTGGCTACAGAAAATATTTTCACTTCTGGGCTGAATTGGTAGTTTCTACAACAACTACCTTTTTACTAGCTCCAATGTAGCTGGTTTTCCCTGTGCTTATTCGTCTTAGTAAGAGTCAGTAAAACCCCAAAGCTCAGCCCTTGAATCCCTGTGGTTTGACCACAGTAACTGTTCAAAGTTTCTATCCAGTAGCTTAACCTTTTCACCATTTCACTTCTACTGCACCTGGAAACAAACCGAGCCGTGGTAACACCTAAGTTTACTAAGGACTACATGCCAGACATCATGGTTACTGCATATGTGGCCCGATGTCACAGTCCACGCGGTGACCGCGTTCGTCTGAGCGTGATGGCATGCCAAAAGCGCGCTCTGCACGTCGCCAGCGCCTTTGTGGCATGCGTGCTCGCTGCTCAGCTAGCCAGAACGTGTCCCCCATCGCCACCATCCTCGTCTCCACCCCGTTTACTCCACCCTGCCGCACGCCGAAGCCGGAGCTCGACGCAGTGAGCACGGGCACGGTCCGGCCAATGACACACTGTGTTCGTCACTTTCCTCCTCGCTCCTGTGCTCGTTCGCATCCGCGCACAGCTCCCGCGTGACCCCCGTCGCCTTCCCCCCCTCTGTGTGGCACCATTCGTCACCGAGCGCCGAAGACAGCTGTCCTCCGGCGGAGCCCGAGCCCTCCACGCCGCCCTGCCTATAACCCCCCCTCCGCAGCCTCCTGGAACATTGCAACTCACCACCTCTTCCTCCTATAGCCACTAGAAGCCGCAGCCTGGCCGGGCAGGCCGCGAGCTGCCGTCCCCAAGCCGAGCTCGCTGGCGATCCCCTCTAGATCGTCCCCGCAGCTCCGGCCACTCCCAAGCCAAGGCGACCCCGCCAGGGCCTCCGCCTCTCCTCCGTGAAGACAACACACCTAGCTAGAGCCCCTGGAGCCGCCCCTAGCTATATTCTTCCTCATCTCCGGCGACCACCGTGTTCTGCCTCCGCTTGCGAGGAAGAATCCGACGCTGTCCGGTCACCGTAAGCGACGCTACGGGTGCGGGCAGGTGCGCAAGAACCTTCTCCGTCGATCCCTCCCTCTCGTTTCCCTCCAAGAAGCCTCAACGCCAGCATGAGCTCCGAAGAAGCGCCGCGCCTCTCTGTTTCTTTCTCCCCTCCCTCCGGCCTGACTAGCGGGGCCCGCTAGTCAGCCACTCACTACGCGCGTGAAGAGGTATGAGTGGTGGCGCCCTGGGAGAATACGCCTTCGACGTCACCCCCCTCTGTTTTTCTTTTTCAAATTCATTTAAATTCCAGTAGCATTCAAACAGCCATAACTTTTATTCTACAAGTCCAAATGCAGTGATTCTTTTTGCATTGTGTTCTTTGTCCAAAAATCTAACAGCTCCCAAAATATGGGATTTTTCTCTGATGTCTAGATTTTTTGGCAATTTTCAGAATGTTTCTTGATATTTTGAATTTGTGCTTTTTGAATGTTTTCAGAGGAACCAGCTTGTCTTGAGGATCACCAGGAGCTGTGTGAACCTCATCAGTACTAAGGCGAGCCACAGTAACATTTTCATGGTGCCACTTCAATATTTATGATTTTCATACTTGAAATTATGAATATTGATGCATTAAAATTAGTTATATAATGAATATATTCTATTATATGCTTGTTATGTTAAAATGCTTGAACTTCAGTATGTTTGAAGGAAATAATGTTGGTAAGATAGTGAGAACTTAGTTGCAAGTGATAAATAAATAATATGGTCATAGAGTTGATGAGTAATTTGAATATTATTTTTGCATGAGGTAAAATGATGAGAATTGCTAGAAATAGTTCTGGTATGAGTAAAGAGAGGTTTTAACCAGAATAGTAGCATGAGTTTATGCTGGCTCCGTAGGAGCGTGGTTGGTGCAGTCTTTGCACGGTTATGTGATGCATATGTTAAGTGATGCATGGTATGGCAGTATGACACCGGTTATTTTATGTTCACATTAAGTTGAACCTGATTAATAAGTAAACTTGAACATGTTGTTGACCGGGTCGTGGTGTCGCTGAAACGAGTCTTTCCCAGTGCAACCACATTTGCCGGTATGGGACAGCCTTAATGCGTTTCATTGTTGTGCCTCTGGTCGGTACCTCAATTTAGGGAAGGTTATGAGCGTGCTGTACCTTGGTCCGGTAGGCAAGCATAACCTTGTGAGCCCGTTGTTAAGTTAATTTTGGTACCGGATCCCAGTGTGGATCGTGGCCACGACGGTGGTCGAGGTGTCTGGAGGTAGACACGGGTCCACCCAAGACTAGCCCAGTGGGGTCTGAGTCAGAGGGGCAGGGAGAGTGTCATGACAGTGAAATGGTTTCGACGGAACGCTGTTGGTCCACCCGAATGGGAGAGTGAGGCCATGGGTTCCGTAGTGTGGGTACAATGTACTAACCTCTGCAGAGTGTATTCAATCTATCGATAGCCGAGTCCACGGATACGGACATGCTCGAAAGTAAGGTACACCATGGGTCAACACTTAATAAATATGCACACTAAATTGCACTAAGGATGGCAGTGAGGTCATCGTGTTGAGTTGGACATGAGTTGTCGGGTTGTGATTGCCGTAAGGATCACGGGCCACGAGTCGGTCGGGTTGTGATCGCCGTAAGGATCACGGGCCATGAGATGGTCGGGTTGTGATCGCCGTAAGGATCATGAGTATGTGTTGGTAATATTATGTTTGTTGGTCACACCTGGTAAGCAAGTCGGGAGAATGAGTACCTGTTGAGCACTGTCACAGCATGTTGGTTATATAGTTGCATTGTTGATTAAATTGGATAAATATCATAATATTGTTTGTCATCTTGTTTATGCTTATTGTGAGCTTGCAAGTACATTCAATGTACTAACCTGGCTTGTCATGCCAGATTTCAGGAAAGTCCCGTTGGAAAGGAGTGCTGTCCGAGTCTAGACCGTGTCCACGTCGGTGTCCTTGTGCTATGGAGTCCTGCTACGACGTTGTTCCGCTGCCGAGTAGTTGTCGTGCGAGGCCCCTTTATGTTAGATAAATAATGTACATATTGTTCAGCTACACCGTGTGTGCCGATTGGCCTCGCTAATTGTTGTAATATGAACTATGTTCCGCTAGCATGAATAAAGCGGTTGTTTTCTATACCATGATGTTGTGTGTTGCCAGAAGACAAGGTCTCTGGGCTAGCAATGCAAGGTAAACTGGTCGCTCTGAGCCGGGGTGCCACAACGCTTGGTATCAGAGCCGCGCTGACTATAGGCCACGCTAGACTAAGCCGAGTTAACTGGATGCTAGATACGAGTTGTAGCTGAGTGTCGGTAATAACTGTAACTGGTTGTTGCATTTCTTGCACTCATTATATTTTTCTATGCTAACCTGCTAATGGTTGTGAGTGTAGATGGCTCCGGTGCTTTATCCGTGCCAGTTGCAGCTGATGCCGTACACGTCGCCGCATCTCCTCCGTAACGTGTGGCGTCGGCTGTACCATCACGGAGACGATGCAGTCTATCGTGTGTATCGTGAGCGCCTAGCTGACTCAGTGTATGAGTATCCCGCCGTGGTTACTCTGTGCACCAGTTCCGATTCCAGTTCTTACACTTGTACCTCTCGTAGCGGCTATGCTTCTTCCGCTTTTCAGTCTGTCCAGTTTGCTGCATTAGAGGTACTTGTTGAGCTCCGCTACAACGAGGTCTGGATGCAGAATCACCCAGGTTTCCATTACTACCCTTCTCTCCATGATAATGGTCGTGTCCGTTTCCCTGTCATTGATCCGGAGTCCGATAGTGTCACTAGCCTCCTTTCTCGCTACATCACTGCTAGCTATCTTCTGATGTACGAGCTGGTTCATGAGCTGAGTCGTGCCCGTACTGCTTTAGCCTCTACTTTAGTCTCTGCTCGCTCAGCCACTACTTCTCCATCTGTGGGATTTATCCCCTATGTCCCTGCCAGTTCTAGATCCCCTGTTTCTCCGGTTACTCCCCCGAGTAGCTCGGGCACCGCGACTGCGAGTCCCCTTAGTGCTCCTGCAGAGTGGGTTTCACTCCTCGCCACTGCTGCAGCTCCGATGATCCACCCTCCACCTTCCCCAGAGGGAGAGACCTCGAGGCAACGTCGTCGTGTCACTTTTAACCCGGAGGTCTCCGTTAACACCGTTAGTTCTGGATCCGAGTCCGCATCAGGAGAGGACCCCGCAGCGCCAACCGAGCAGTAGAGCTTTCGAGTATTCTCAATTGTCGGGATGGAGTTTGGTTGTAATCGTACTAGTCATGATGTTCCGTTTCATGTATGAGGGTAGTTGGACCTGGCATGTTGTTATCTTTCATGTATGAGTCTATGTATAATTATGTTGGACTTTATTTTATTCGCCGTATTTTCTTCGTCTTTTCGGTTTTGCTTGGTTTTTGTTGCTGGCTTCTCCCTGGTTTTTGTTGAATGCTTCTCATCTCGGTTGCGTTGACTTGGGAAAAATCATATTAGGATGACGCGGGGAGGCTGCAGTAGCAATGTTCGCGAGGGTTCTCCTGTTCGGCGTTCCGCACGACTGGCATGACAATCACCCGAGCCGTACGTTCCACCACCGCCTCCACCGCCAAATCCGCCCTCCACCGAGCAAATTATGCGTATGTTCGAGGAACAACGAAACAATGATCTAATGGAAATATTCAAAAGTATTCAAGCAATGGTTGGACAGAATGGAAATCAGCCTGCCTCTCATTCCAAGCTATCTGATTTTCAAAGGACTAAGCCTCCCAGTTTCAGTCAGGCCGTTGATCCCTTGGATGCAGATGATTGGTTAAGAACTATGGAAAAGAAACTTGAGGTTGCTCGAACTGATGAAGAGGATAAAGTTCCATTTGTAACACCTTATCTGGAAGGCGCTGCTGCCATATGGTGGGAAAGTGAGAAAGCCATAGGTACTGAGAATGAAGCAATTACATGGTCAAGATTCAAAGAGCTATTCCGAAAATATCACATCCCCGCGGGAATTATGAAGACTAAGCAGCGTGAATTTCTCGCGCTCCTCCAAGGAAGTCAGTCAGTGGGAGAATAATTAAAAAAATTCAATCAGCTGTGACGTTACTCTCAATATGACGTGGCCACTGAAGAAAGGAAGATGGACCGCTGTCTTGGTGGATTAAACCCGCAACTTCGTTGTGCTTTCAGTATGTTCGATTTTCCTTATTTCCAAACCCTGGTGAACAAGGCTTTCATTGCTGAAAGGGAACACAAGCTCGTGTCAGATACTAAGTCTGCCCATAACAATCACAAACGCAAGTTTGAGCCCAAGAAGGAAATGCAACCAGCGCAGAAGGTTTGTACTTGGCAGCCAACTCTGATGGCATACCAGTCCAATTGGCAAAAAAATGTTAACAAGACCACCACCCAAGTGAAGAATGATGTGCTCAACCCAGTTATGGAGAATCGCCTGCGCAACAATTCCTGTTATAGTTGCGGATAAAACGGACATTATGCCAAACTGTGTCCCAAGAACACCCGGACCAATGCTACGTTCAAGCCTCAAATCCATTATTTGGAAGCCGGTCCAAGTCAGCACGGCGTCACGGGATATGTTCATCACATTTCAGCCGACGAAGCCCAAGAAAATCCCGAAGTCGTCATTGGTATGCTCCCTGTTAATAACATACCTGCAGTAATTTTATTTGACTCTGGGGCTTCCCTCTCTTTTATTTCTCGGAGTTTTGTCGCCCAAAACAAATTTCCCTGTTCACTTTTGGGCAAGAATATGATGGTACAAACCCCAGGATCTATTATTCAAAGCAACCTTGTCTGCCGCAATCTGGAAGTCAGGATCAATGAAATCTGTTTCCCGACGTCCTTGATACCGATTGAGTCTGAAAAATTGGATGTTATCTTGGGTATGAATTGGCTGACTCAGTACCAAGTATGCATAAATTGTGCGACCCGAGAAGTCAACTTGACCGGACAAGATGGAAATGCTACAAAGTTTATTGCTCGTAGAAGCATAACCTCCAAGGAAATGGTTTTTACAGCAATAGCAGAAATGGAATTAATTCTAGTGGTCAGTGAGTTTCCCGATGTATTCCCAGAAGAACTGCCAGGCATGACACTTGACCAAGAGCTTGAGTTTGCAATAGAACTTGTGCCCGGAACCACACCAATACACAAGAAATATTATCAAATGCCATCATCCGAGTTGGTGGAGCTAAAGAAACAGCTTGATGAAATGCTCCAAAAGGGATATATCCGCCCCAGTTCCTCGCCATGGGGATCACCCGCTATTTTTGTGGAAAAGAAAGATGGTAGCCTTCATATGTGTGTGGATTACCGACAGTTCAATGATGTCATGATCAAGAACAAGTACCCTCTGCCAAGAATTGATGATTTGTTTGATCAACTCAGTGGAGCCAAGGTATTCTCAAAGATTGATTTGCGGACTGGATATTACCGGCTCAAAATTAAAAAGGAGGATATTCCCAAGGCCGCATTCACCACTCGCTACGGTCTTTATGTATATACCGTCATGTCCTTCGGCCTCACCAACGCCCCCGCTTTCTTCATGCACATGATGAACAAAGTATTCATGGATTTCCTTGGTAAGTTCGTGCTCATCTTCATCGATGATATACTTATTTACTCAAGAAGTGAAGAAGAGCATAAAGGACACCTCCGCGCAGTGCTACAACGACTCCGTGAGCACCATTTGTACGCCAAGTTCAGCAAATGCGAGTTTTGGCTCAAGCAAGTTGGATTCCTCGGGCATGTACTATCCGCTGAAGGAATAGCCATGGACCCAAGCAAAGTAAAAGACGTGCTCGACTGGTTGCCACTCGCCACCGTGTCTCAGATCCGGAGTTTTCTTGGATTAGCCGGATATTACCGTCGATTTATTGCAGGGTTCTCCAAGATTGCTAAGCCCATGACATAGTTGCTTAAAAAGGATAAGAAGTTTGAATGGACGTCAGACTATGAGAAAAGTTTCACCAAGTTAAAGAAGCGCTTAACAATTGCGCCGGTATTAACACTTCCAGATATCTACCGCAGCTTTGACGTATATTGTGACGTTTCCCGGCAAGGACTTGGGTGCGTGCTTATGCAAGATGGCATGGTAGTAGCCTACGCCTCATGGCAGCTACGACCCCATGAAGGCAATTACCCCACTCATGATTTGGATTTGGCCGGGGTAGTTCATGCTTTAAAAATTTGGAGACACTACTTCATTGGAAAAAGGTGCCAAATTTTTACCGACCACAAAAGTCTCAAATACATATTTACCTAGCCGGATTTAAACCTCCGTCAGCGAAGATGGCTGGAGTTGGTCAAGGATTATGATCTTGGAATAAATTACCATCCGGGTAAGGCCAACGTGGTTGCCGATGCACTCAGTCGAAAGCCCGTCAGTTTAAATGTCATGCTGGAATCTTTGCCTTCGGAGCTTAAAGAAGAAATTGCTCAGCTCAACCTGGTCATAGTTGAGGCTGGTCTTGCCAATATTTTGATGGTCACTCCTACTCTTGAGGAAGAAATCTGCAAGGCCCAGCTAGTCGATGCCAAACTGCAGAAACACATCAAGTCATCAGATTTCTCGAAGGATCAGTACGGTACCCTCCGATTCAGGGGAAGGATTTGTGTACCAAATCAAGCCGACCTAAAGCAGAAAATTTTGTCAGAAGCCCACGAGTCCTTGTATTCAATCCACCCTGGAGGCACAAAAATGTATGAAGACCTTCGACAAATATTCTGGTGGGATGGAATGAAGAAAGACATTGCTTATTTCGTGGCCTGTTGCGACATATGCAACAAAGTTAAGGCGGAATATCAGAAACCAGCCGGACTTGTCCAACCACTGCCTGTATCACAATGGAAATGGGACGATGTCTGTATGGATTTCATCACAGGATTATCTAGGACCCGACGAGGCAATAATGCAATCTGGGTCATAGTGGATACATTAACCAAGGTGGCTCACTTCCTCCCAGTCAAAACCTCATACCGAGCAGATGAGGTTGCCCGACTGTATGTATCCAGGACTGTCAGTTTACATGGAGTTCCCAAAACCATGTCTGCTTTTTGGACTTGTCTCCATCAAGCCCTTGGGACGGAATTAAAATACAACACTGCATATCATCCTCAGACGAATGGGCAAACGGAAAGAGTAAATCAGATACTCGAAGATATGCTCCGAGCCTATGTATTAGCCAAAGGACCACAATGGGAAGATTGCTTGCCGTACGCCGAGTTCTCGTATAACAATGGGTTCCAGACTAGTTTAAAGATGTCACCTTATGAAGCTTTGTATGGCCATAAGTGCCGCACTCCATTAAATTGGTCTCAAACCGGAGACAGACGCATTTTCGGAACAGATCTCATGCTGGAAGCCGAAAAGTAAGTGAAAGAGATCCAAGACAGATTACAACTGGCCAAATCGCGACAAAAATGTTATTATGATGCAAAGCACTGGCAGATCAGTTTTGAACCCGGAGAACATGTCTACCTTCGAGTCACAGCCATGAAGGGAGTAAAAAGGTTCCAAACCCATGGAAAATTGGCACCCAGGTTTATTGGTCCATTTCCCGTCATCACACGAGTAGGTGATGTGGCATATCAGTTGGAGCTGCCTCCGAAATTGTCCGACGTGCACAACATATTCCATGTTTCACAACTGCGACGGTGCATATCACCACCCGAGAAAAAGACCAATTTGGCAGAGATAGAGCTGGCAAAGGACTTGAGCTACGAAGAGAGGCCAGTGAAAATTTTGGATCAGATGGAAAGAGTCACTTGCAGTAAGTCACGGAAGTTTTACAAGGTTCAATGGATGCATCATACCGAGTCAGAATCAACCTGGGAATCAGAAGAACTTCTAAGGGCATGTTATCCAGAATGGTTTTCCCAGGCAACCGAATCTCGAGGACGAGATTCATTCTAAGTGGGGGAGGTTTGTCACAGCCTTGTTTTTGCCCTCTTTTCTTTGCTTGATTTTCAACTGAGTTGGTTTTGGATTTGGAGTTTTGAATCATTCCATTTGGACTTGATCACTTGGGTATCCCTTGATTTTCACCCAAGTTCCCCCTCTCCTCTTATAATCCCTCATTTCACCCCTGGCCAACCCAACAATATTGCTTGGAATATTTTTCTTAAATGAAAAATATTCATTTTGCCTCTTAAACCCTAGCTAAACACTTTGACCTCCAAAGCAACCCTCATTTCTGTTGCCCTAAAAAGCTTGAGAAAAATCCCAAATATTCTTTGGACCCTAGGGCACATTTCTGAGCAAAAATATTTCACCACTTTTTGGAGTATTTTGGCTACATAAAATATTTTCACTTCTGGGAAATGGTAGTTTCTACAGTAACTACCTTTTTACTAGCTCCAATGTACCTGGTTTTCCCTGTGCTTATTCAACTTAGTAAGAGTCAGTAAAACCCCAAAGTTCAGCCCTTGAATCCCTGTCATTTGACCACAGTAAATGTTCAAAGTTTCTGTCCAGTAACTTAACCTCTTCACCATTTCACTTCTACTGCACCTGGAAACAAACCGAGCCATGGTAACACCTAAGTTTACTAAGGACTACACGCCAGACATCATGGTTAATGCATATGTGGACTGATGTCACGGTCCACGCGGTGACCGCGTTCGTCCGAGCGTGCTGGCATGTCAAAAGCGCACTCTGCGCGTCGCCAGCGCCTCTGTGGCGCGCGTGCTCGCTGCTTGGCCAGCCAGAGCGTGTCCCCCCTTGCCACCATACTCGTCTCCACCCCCTTTACTCCACCCTGACGCTCGCCGACGCTGGAGCTCGCCGCGGCGAGCACGGGCACGGTCCGGCCAACGGGACAGTGCCCGCGCACTGTGTTCTTCCCTTTCCTCCTCACTCCTGTGCTCGTCCGCGTCCGCGCACAGCTCCCGGGTGACACCCGTCGCCTTCCCTCTCTCTCTCTCTGGCACCATTCGTCGCCGGGCGCCAAAGACAGCTGTCCTCCGGCGAAGCCCGAACCCTCCTCGCCGCCCCTCCTATAACCCCCCCCCCCTCCGCAGCCTCCTGGAGCATCGCAACTCACCACCTCTCCCTCCTATAGCCACTAGAAGCGGCAGCCCGGCCGGGCAGGCCGCGGGCTGCCGTCCCCGAGCCGAGCTCGCTGGCGATCCCCTCTGGATCATCCCCGCAGCTCCGGCTGAGGGAGTCCTGGATTAGGGGGTATCTGGACAGCCATTCTGTGTAAAACGTCCGGACTATTGAAGCATGAAGATACAAGACTAAAGACTTCAGCCCGTGTCCGGATGGGACTCTCCTTTGCGTGGAAGGCAAGCTTGGCGATTCGGGTATTATATTTCCTTCCTTGTAACCGACTCCATGTAAACCCTAGCCCTCTCCGGTGTCTATATAAACCGGAGAGGTTGGTCCTTAGAAGGCCGATCACAATTACAATCATACCATCATAGGCTAGCTCTTAGGGTTTAGCCTCTACGATCTCGTGGTAAATCTACTCTTGTACTACCCATATCATCAATATTAATCAAGCAGGAAGTAGGGTTTTACCTCCATCTAGAGGGCCCGAACCTGGGTAAACATCTGTGTCCCTTGCTTCCTGTTACCATCAGCCTTGACGCATAGATAGGGACCCCCTACCTGAGATCCACTGGTTTTGACACCGACATTGGTGCTTTCATTGAGAGTTCCTCTGTGACGTCGCCAGAAGGCTTGATGGCTCCTTCAATCATCATAAACGACGCTGTCCAGGGTGAGGCTTTCCTCCCCGGACAGATCTTCGTGTTCGGTGACTTCACACTACGGACCGATCCGCTTGGTCATCTAGAGCAGATTGTGTCAGGAGCGCCCGATAGTTATGATGAGCATGGCTCGGACCTGCCGTCAGACGATGCTCAGGATATTACGCCGGCAGAAGCCTCGGATCTAAATCCGGGGCAGGTTGCGTTGCCTAAGGACGGAGGGCTGGACCCTGTCCCGCAGGCCATACCCTCGTTGGCGATGGAGCCGAACACAGGTCTCACCTCTGGGGGAACCTGTGACTCCGGACCCTCGGATTCATATCCGGATGTAGATTCCAGTCCGTGCGTCCCCGAGCCCGCCGATCCTGGTTGGGCTCCGGCGGTGGAGTTCACCGCGGCGGACATCTTTCAGCATTCGCCCTTTGGCGACATACTAAACTCATTTAAAATTCTCTCTTTGACAGAGAATTCCGGGCCGAACTATGTCCGGCTCGAGTGGGAAGCAGGCGATGAAGAAATTCATTACCCACCCACCACCCACTTGATAGCCACGGTTGATGATTTAACCGACGTGCTGGACTTCGACTCCGAAAGCATCGACGGTATGGACGATGATGCAGGAGAAGACTAAGAATCCATGGGGTACCGGATTCCCGCCTCGTCACACGACATATACATGGTGGGTACGCTCAAGGAAGGCCACGGTGACAATCCGGAAGATAACACCCCTGGGAAAAAACCAAAGTGACGGCGCAGACGCCGTTCCAAATCCGACAATAGTAACAATATCAGCAAGAGCGCCAGAAGAATGGATACTCCGGTCAACCCTAAAGGCAATAACGACCAAACAGAACCAGCGATGGAGCAGGACGAACCAGGTCACGCCGAGCATAGTTCGGAGCAGACGCCCGAAGACAACGATCCAGAGGGACGAGTTCATCAAACCGGCCTAGGACAAGAAGACAGTCCAGACGATGACGCATTCATCGTTCCGGAAGAACGCGTGGAACGAGAGAACCTCCACAGGAAGCTTATGGCCACAGCGAGAAGTCTGAAGAGGCAGAAGCAACGGCTTAAAGCCGCACAGGAAACGCTCAATCGCAGATGGAATAAAGTGCTAGACACTGAAGAAAGACATGGCGACGATCGCCACACAAAGAGCTACCCAAAACGTAAGCTACTGCCAGAATTCGACGATGAGGCCGTCCCACCAAAAAGTAACACGACCAGGAGAACAGAAGTACCACTTCATAACCGCAATAAATCAACTACCGAAGACGCCCACGATCTACGTGAGAACCTAGATAAGAAAGCTGGCACAACTAGGTCCATTTACGGATCTAAAGGACACCCCCGGTGGGGGACTATGGTCGTCAAAACAATTATGACAACCAGACACCAGTTCAGAGTAAACACCGAACACAACAATAGCCGACGGCATGCCACAGCGCGTCCAGATATAGAGGGGCTGCTCACCCCCTGTGCTTCACTGATGAAGTACTGGACCATGAATTCCCGCAGGGCTTTAAACCTGTGAATATAGAGGCATACGACGGAACTACAGACCCAGGGGTCTGGATCGAGGACTTTATCCTGCACATACACATGCCTCGTGGGGATGACCTCCACGCCATCAAATACCTTCCCCTCAAACTGAAGGGACCAGCTCGGCACTGGCTGAAAAGCCTCCCCGAAAATTCAATTGGGAGCTGGGAGGAACTAGAGGACACTTTCAGGGCTAATTTCCGAGGGACTTATGTTCGGCCTCCGGATGTTGACGATTTAAGTCACATAATCCAACAACCCGTAGAGTCCGCCAGCAAGCTTTGGAACAGATTCCTCACTAAGAAGAATCAAATTGTTGATTGTCCGGATACCGAAGCCCTAGCGGCATTCAAACATAGCATCCGTGACGAGTGGGTCGCCAGACACCTCGGCCAATAAAAGCCTAGGACAATGGCATCCCTAACAAGCCTTATGACCCTCTTTTGCACGGGTGAAGATAGCTGGCTAGCCCGTAAAGGCACCAGTGACCCCAGCACATCCGAAATAAGGGATGGCAACGGGAAGCCACGGTGTAATAAAAACAAACGCCAAAACAAGGAAGAGAGCCCGGACAACACAATGGTTAATGCCGGATTCAGGGGCTCTCGACCTAACCAGCAAAATAAGCAATCTAAAGGCAGTAAAGAAGGACCGTCCGGTCTGAGCAGAGTCCTGGACAGACTATGCCAAATTCATGGCACCCCCGACAAACCTGCGAACCACACGCACAGAGAGTGCTGGGTCTTCAAGGCGGCCGGAAAACTAAACGCCGAACCCAAGGAAAGGGAAACACCAAGTGAAGACGAGGATGAACCTCGCCAGCCGAACACTGGGGGACAGAAAAAATTCCCGCCAGAGGTTAAAACAGTGAACATGATCCACACGACTCGCACATCCTTGAGAAGGCACGAACGCGCCCATAAAGACGCGCGTGATATAGAGCCCATCGTACCCACACCTAACTACTGGATGTCTTGTTCGATCACTTTCGATCGCCTGGACGACCGAACTAGTATTCGGCGAAGGATCAAACGCCTTGGTGCTTGACCCAATAATTGACGGGTACCATCTCACTCATGTCCTCATGGACGGCGGAAGCAGTCTCAATTTAATATATGAGGACACTGTCCGCAGGATGGGGATAGACTCATCCAGAATCAGCAAGATTAACACCACCTTTGAAGGGGTGATACCAGGCGTTGAAGCCTACAGTAGGGGCTCCGTCATACTAGAGGTAACATTCAGCTCCCCAGGCAACTCCAAAAGCGAAGAACTAGTCTTCATCATCGCACCCTTCCAAAGCAGCTATCAAGCATTGCTTGGAAGAACGGCCTTCACCCGCTTCAACGCATTGCCGCACTATGGCTACCTTACACTTAAGATGCTCGGTCCACGCGGCGTCATCACTGTTAGTAGAATAATGGAGCGCTCTTCGCGCGCAGAGGAATACGCGACAGCCCTAGCGGCCGGACTATAAGCGGCCTCTAACAAAAATATGACGGGTCGTTAAGACCACAGACATGGTTAGACGAGTCCGGCAGCCCATATCAAACCAGGGCACTGTATATGTAATCCTATAGTGGACACCAGGGGCTACTAATAAAGCCCCACACTTGGCTCAACCTTATTGGCAGGCCAGCATCTTACATTTTTTACTATCCATCGCATACTTACGTTGCACTCTCCTATGAGTTTCCCTTTTCCGCAGACAATGTTCGCGCGATACCCTTCTAGGATGCGGCCCAACAGAGACAAAGGTGCAGACGTGCAGCAGGTCCCCGTTCAACAGGTTTCTTTTGAGATTAAGCCCCTGTGTAAACTTTTTCTATTGCCTCTTGTTGTTTAACCATCCCATGGGTTTCATACCCACAGAGGATACTGCCATTTTTGGCATTTCGCCACGACAGATTAACGCACGTACCTGGAAAAAAAGGGTTTATAATGAATGGGCATTCTTGAGCCCATCATCTGTTATAAAGTCCGAATACCTTCGGGAGTGTTCGGCGTCACGAGTTTGGCCTTATATGCATCAGCTCCGGATCATGTCTTTGGTCAAATGTAGGGTTTGCCCGGCTCCTGGGTTTGCCGCCTTACGTTCCGTTGTAATCGGCTAAGGTGGCCAAAGGGGAACTACTGCGATTGTGCCCTGGTTATTCCAGATGAGCACCTCAGTAGAGAAAGCCGAAAACTAGCTGTCATGATACAGCGAGAGACTGGTCAACCACTCGACGACTCACCCGAAGCTCTAGGATTCCTCCGCATTAACGAAGGGCCATTTCCCGGCCAGGTACATACGCGCCCGTATTCGGATGCACGCGAAGGTACCAGGGGCTACATAGTAGCCCCAACGTTAGAATTCGGCGGCTAAGAGAAAGTGTTACAGCTATATAGTCCGGTTGCCTAGTTCGACGTGCGATCACCTCCTTGCCGGACCAAGACGTTGGATAAAGAGTGATTAAGCACATTTTTTCGCTTACACCCCCGCATTATATGCGTGGGGGCTGAAGCCAACGACTGCTATCTTTCGGATTACCAACACACACACACACACACACACACACACACGCACACACACACACACACACACACACACATATATATATATATGACAATTTTTTCCTACTACCGGGTGTAGTTACTCCCACTTTTGTTTCGTACGTTCTAGGTAGTATCTATTATATCGGAGAGTATGTACGTGTACTATGTAGTATATAAGAATGTTTAGGTAGTATATATACTACTTTTTTTGTAGTATGTACCATATTTTGTGCATACTTCATTTCGCGTACAAATATGTACGTATTTCACAAATACAATAAAACTATGAGCTCACTTGCAATTTTTTCATATAACTCACTTTGGAGTATCTTAGATATAGTATACGAACGTAATAAAAATAATAAAGTAGAGTATATACTATCACATGATAGTATATAAAAAATGGGTGTAGTTACACCCGGTAGTAGGATGCATTTTCCCTATATATATATATAAACGGCCGCATAGGGGACACAATCATATTTTCAGACAAACATTATAAATATAACCTTCTTATCAAAATAAACATTGTTTTTACAATGTTTTGAATCATCACCCGAATAGGAGATTCTTCGGGCACTGCGCCTCTATCAGGCGGGCACCCTCTGTGACCTGCGCCAAGTAGTGCCCGGCCAGATATTGGCCCCCCACCGGATCCTGAGACGCTATCATAGCGGCATCCATATCGGTCCAATACGCTTTAACGTGGGCAAGGGCCATCCGCGCACCCTCTATGCATGCTGACCTCCTCATGGCATCGATCCGAGGCACGTCCCCAAGGAACTGTTGCACCAAACTAAAGTAGCTGTCCGGCTTAGGCCCCTTCGGCCAAAGATGGTCTATTACAGACCGCATTGCATGACCGGACAGCCTGTGAAGCTCCGCTACAGCATCCATCTTATCACTTAACGCCAGCGGGCGAGTGGGAGCATTGAACTGCGACCAGAAAAGCTTCTCCACCTCCTTCTCACCCTGATCTTTGAAGAACTCCACAACATCAGCCGTACTCTTCGCCAGGTCCGCGTAGGCGTCTGCCGAACTCCAGCGTCCATCCAAGGGAGCGTACTTCGGATCAAAGAACTTCGTCCACAGCAAATAGGAGCCTCCAGCCGCGATTTTACCGGCCTGTTGAAGCTCCCCCCGCGCACCTCTGAGCTCAGTCCGTATTTCCTTGGTGGCATTAAGTGCCGTAGGTGGCCTCAGCCGATTTATCCTCATGCTCCTTTCTCAGGAGCTCATACCGGTCAGCGACATTTTTTAACTCGATAGCCATTTCGGCTATCTTTTCCTCGCTTCGGCGATGAGCAGCCTGTTCGGCTCTCAATTCCTCGGCCGCCTTTAGGGCAGCCGCATTGCTCACCCGAGCCTGTTCCTCGGCTAGAGCAAGTTCCGCCCTCAGGGCCTCCATGGCAGTAGCACCATCTGCAGTCCGAACATATTACATTACTATGTGCCACCTTAAATATTTTCCTATGCAGGAAAGACAGGACACATACCTTGTGATTTATCCAGCCGCTCATTCATCAGAGTGATATCGACATCAACCGAACCAATTTTCCTCGTCAGTTCGGCAACTTCAATGGACGGGCCGGCGGCCGGACCCACAGGTAACTGCACATATTTACAACATAAATCATTGGTTTATGACCCTCTGTTTGCTGCCTAGGGCAGTCAACCAGAGTCTCAGGGGCTACTATCTATATGGAGCACACCTACGGCGTGCCTCACTACCAAACAAACAATGCATTCTTCATTACGTACCTCAAAGCCTCTGAGTAGGCTCGTGAATGCTTCATTCGAACCGCTCGTAGCAGATGAAATCTTCTTGAGCACCGCGCTCATTAATGAGCGGTGCTCCTCCGAGAGTGCAGCTCGCTCCAGCAAGCCCGTCAGTACGTCCGGCTGGACATCGAACCACGCCGGGCTATTTCCATCGCCCCTTGTTGTAGCCAAATGCTCCGGGTGCAGGGCGACTCACGGATTGACTCCCGGCTTCGGCAGATCGGGACTCCTCCGTGACGACACCTTGGAGTCGCTCGCTTCATGAGTCGGAGAAGGGGGTGGGGTCTCGCTCTCCATCATCTCCGGAGGAAGGTCCCCCGAAGACGAACCCTGTTGAGAGGAGCTGCTGGCCGGACTGCAAAACTTTTAATCCTGGTTACCTACCGAGGAGAAACACAGTACCTTCAGATCGTAGATTGACTTACAACTCGGTGGAGGGCTGGCCCGTTGGAGGGCATGGTGCGGTGAGGGTACCCGTCGGGGCAAGGCCCCTTGGGGATGTCTTTTTCCCTAATTTGGGCATCTCCGCCTCCAAATCTACGGAGGCGGCCCTCTTCTTCCCGCGCGGGGAGGAAGCCTTAGCCTCTCCTCCCCGACTATCCTCCCTGGGGGAGGTAACAATTCCCCCGGTTCGGATGCGTAGCGTGTGGGGTTCGGATTCTTCATCACTCCCCTTGTCTTTCCCCGAGGGCATCCTGCTGAGTACCCGGTCAAGCATCTTGGCCATAGTGGGGACGGGTGAGCCTTCGGGAAGCTTTGTCGGACACCTAATCATCTCTGCCTTGCTGAGCCATTCCTGGACGCGGATGATTGTCAGAACGAACAGTCATGATAAATACAAAACATGGTGTCCGGTATCAAGGCTACCTACTTGGGTATCCAGGCGATTACAGCTTAGGCCCGCATCCTCGGTGGTGTCCGGACATACTACTTTCTGTCCGAAGAATAGTTTGCACATCTCTTCGGGCTTCAAGCCGAACAAGTGCTTGACAGTCCACGGACCCTCCGGATTGAACTCCCACATCCGAAGAGGCCGGCGTTGGCACGACAACATCCGCCGGATTAACATCACTTGCATTATGCTGACAAGGTTGATATCCCTCTCAAGAAGCTCCCGGATGCGGTTCTACAGTATTGGTACATCACCTGCGGGCCCCCAATTCCGTCCTACGTCTGTCCAGGATGCCAACTATGACGGAGGGCCCGAGCGGAACTCAGGGACGGCTACCCACTTTGTGCCCCTTGGGGCCGTAGCGTAAAACCACCTCCGCTGCCATACATCAGATACTTCTGGAAAAGAACCCTCCGACCATGGGGCATCGGTGTTTCTTCTTATTACGACACCTCCGCACTCCACGTGTCGCCCCCCGATCATCTTCGGCTTCACATTAAAGGTCTTGAGCCATAAGACGAAGTGTAGGGTGATGTGGAGAAAAGCCTCGCACACGATAATGAACGACGAGATATGAAGGATAGCGTCCGGAGCCAGAACATGAAAATCGAACCCATAATAGAACATGAGCCCCCTCACGAAGGGATAGAGGGTGAAACCCAAACCGCGGAGGAAGTGTGGGACAAAAACAACACACTCATTGGGCTCCGTCATAGGGATGACTTGCCCTGGAGCAGGAAGCCTCTGTTGGATATCTGTGGTCAGGTATCCGACCTCCCTAAGCTTTGCAATGTCCTTATCTTCAATCGAGGAGGCCACCCACCGGTCTCAAGGGTCAGATCCGGACATATTGGAGGATTCCGGAGGAGTGGAGCCTAGGTTTTGGGTGTAAGAACTCGAGGTGCGAGAAGGCACGATGAAGGTGAAAAAAGAGGCGTATGTCTCGACCCCTTTATAAAGAAGGTGAATATCAAGAGTCCCCGGTGTGACCGTTTGAGGCTTATCTAAAAACACACGGGGTAATACCAACAACCATCGGGGTCACACACGCTCATATTGATGGAAAATCCCGTAATAAAAGGGACATGATCTCTGCCTCGACAGGACGTGCCAATAAAACTGCCTCATAACACGAGTCGTCGTGGGGTGGGAAACGTCGGTTCACGTTGGACCAAGCCATGAGGCAAGGGCACGATGCACGAAGATTGCCAGCAAATCAAATCTATACCATGTGAAGATCGTCTTGCAGATCTGGACATGGTCTACGTGTTCGGTAACCACTTTGGAGTATTCGGAGAAGGAACCCGCCTTGCAATGCCGAAGACAATGTTGCTTGCCGGACTCATCGTCATTGAAGCCTGGTTCAGGGGCTACTGAGGGAGTCCTAGATTAGGGGGTATCTGGACAGTCGGACTGTGTACAACGTCCGGACTATTGAAGCGTGAAGATACAAGACTCAAGACTTCGGCCCATGTCCGGATGGGACTCTCCTTTGCGTGGAAGGCAAGCTTGGCGATCCGGATATTATATTTCCTTCCTTGTAACCGACTCCATGTAGACCCTAGCCCTCTCCGGTGTCTATATAAACCAGAGAGGTTTGTCCTTAGAAGGCCGATCACAATTACAATCATACCATCATAGGCTAGCTCTTAGGGTTTAGCCTCTACGATCTCGTGGTAGATCTACTCTTGTACTACCCATATCATCAATATAAATCAAGCAGGAAGTAGGGTTTTACCTCCATCGAGAGGGCCTGAACCTGGCTAAACATCTGTGTCCCTTGCTTCCTGTTACCATTAGCCTTGACGCACATATCGGGACCCCCTACCCGAGATCCGCCGGTTTTGACACCGACACCGGCCACTCCCAAGCCAAGACGACTGTCGGTGTCAAAACCGGCGGATCTCGGGTAGGGGGTCCCGAACTGTGCGTCTAGGCGGATGGTAACAAGAGACAAGGGACACGATGTTTTACCCAGGTTCGGGTCCTCTTGATGGAGGTAAAACCCTACGTCCTGCTTGATTAATATTGATGATATGGGTAGTACAAGAGTGGATCTACCACTAGATCAAGGAGGCTAAACCCTAAAGCTAGCCTATGGTATGATTGTTGTAATGTATGTTGTGTCCTACGGACTAAAGCCCTCCGGTTTATATAGACACCGGAGAAGGCTAGGGTTACACAGAGTCGGTTACAATGGTAGGAGATCTACATATCCGTATCGCCAAGCTTGCCTTCCACGCCAAGGAAAGTCCCATCCGGACATGGGACGGAGTCTTCAATCTTGTATCTTCGTAGTCTTGGAGTCCGGCGGACGATGATAGTCCAGCTGTCCGGACACCCCCTAGTCCAGGACTCCCTCAGTAGCCCCCGAACCAGGCTTCAATGACGATAAGTTCAGCGCGTATATAGTCTTCGGTGTTGCAAGCGGGTTCTCCCTTCAAGTTCCATGTACCTCTCGAATAGTGTCCGGCTTCATCATAAATATTGTGCTTCTTGGCTTCTACGCCCAATAATGGCCTTCTTCCACTCGTTGCACGAATGCGAAAAGCCAGGGTGTCTTTTATGTTTCACCCCCTAGTCGTGCGAGTCATCCGCCTACAAAAGAGGCAAAAATCCAGATCCAAACCACACCATCTTCCTTCCGCGAATACTCATCGGAGCGCCTTTGACCTAAAAATCCATTCCATCATGGACCGTCGACGCGGCTCCTCTTCTCGTGCTCCCAGCCCACCACCAGGAGTTTGGAGTAGGTGCTCTGTTCCACACAACGAGCTAGTGAAGCTCCAAGCGGGGGGATATCTCCCTCCGGCCTTCATGGTCCCGGTTCGAGCCGGGCTGGCCACCTGCCAAGGCGGGAAGCAAGCGGAGGCTACCCCAAGTCCCAACAAAGGGGAGCAGGTATGCTTCGTCCCCTATCTGATAAGGGGACTCGGATTTCCAATACATCCGTTTCTCCGCGGGCTCCTGGAGTTCTACGGACTCCAGCTCCATCACCTTACGCCCGCCTCTGTCCTGCATATCGCGGGCTACGTAGCTCTTTGCGAGCTATTCCTGGGCATCGAGCCCCATTTTGCACTATGGAGGAGGCTGTTCTGCCTCATACCCCATTCTCACGAGGGATCTATATATCAAGTGGGCGGCGCCGAAATATGGCGCATTGCCGGGACCGGATACCCATCCGGTACCCCTAAGAAGGCGTCCGAAGACTGGCCTTCGGAGTGGTTTTACATAGAATTCGCTCCGATGCCGGACCCAGTCCGGATTGGCCTCCCGGAGTTCAGTGCTGCTCCTTTGAAGAAACGCCTTAGCTGGCGCCCGCGGAGCCCCCGATTGGAGGAAGACAAGAGCGTCCATTACCTGATGGGCCGAATAAGATTACTGGCCCATTCCGGGTTGACCATGATTGGAGTCATGGCAACATGCATCATGCGGGGGGTACAACCATTGCAATACAGAGGCCACCCCATGTGGGATTTCAACGAGGAAGACGATGCCACCCGTCATGGCCGCGAAGGGCCGGATTCGACCGAGGATCTGGTGCAGATCCTGTCCGGCCTGTACAAGGGGGAGAAGGAGGACTTCCTTCGAACGAACCCCTTGAATGGGTTTTCCATGAACAACCCTAGAGGCTGGGTTAGCGAACACTTTTAAGGGCTCAACCCATGCTTTCGAAGTTTAGGCTTCTTACATTATGTCTTCGGCGCAGGAACTACGCCGGATTGTGGAGGACATGGTAAGTCCCGTTCCGCAACCCGAGGATCCAGAAAGATCCCAGGATCCGGCCTCCGAAGAGGACCCGGATATCAAGGTGGAGCTGATCGACAGGGTGTTCCACCAACTCAGCATGGATAACGCTTTAGTCGCCATTACGGCGGACTACCCCGGACTATGTCCGGCTTCCCAGGTGACTGTGACTGAGGTCCGGGCACTATTACCTCTTCCTTGCCCATTTCTGACCTTCACGAACGATGGTGTTTTGCAGGAAGCGCCTTCAAGGCGGGAAGCCGAGCCCGCGGTGGCTGACCAACGAAGGTCAGTCCGGACCAGCAGGCGGAAAAGGAGCGCGGCACGGACTGAGATGTCACCGCAAAGGTATAGCTCATATTTAAATTTTCAGAGCAACGTTCCTAGGAAGCGTCTGAGTGCTCATGATCTTTGTAGGAGAAAAAGCACCCGCCGGACTGCGGGCGTAGAGGTTGCCGATCCGACCTATACCAGCCAGGCTCCAGCCCCCGGCCTGGAGGGGGAAGCAATCGCAAGGCGTGGGCCGGATACTCCCCCAACGGAGGATGCCGACAGACTGTCCGCCACCAAGTCTGAGGTGGAGAGCGCCATGAACCACAGGTGCCGCCGGACAGTATTTCGTGAAGCGTGCTTCTCCCTTGAGGCATTGGACGCTTTTAACGCAGGGGACGCGCATCTCCGTGCTGCTCAAGACGGTTTTACCAGAGCCACGGAGCAGCATGTGAAAGACATACGAGTAAGGGAATTTAATGGTTATATATGCCAGTAGCCCCCGAGACTTAAAGTAGTTATGTTAACTGAGTTAAGGATCATTTGAAATGCAGGCTCTTACCGAGAAGAATGCCCAGCTGTCTCAGGAGCTGCAAGAATGCAAGGCCCAACTTGAGGCCGCACTTGCTGCCGCGGGAGGAAGCGCAGAGACCCCTCCTGGGAACACATTTTTATTAATAAACATAAGCGCTGTGCGGCGTGCGCGCAAGTATAATAATGACATTGCAGGTGCCACCGGACAAGATCCGGACAGGCAAGAATTACTGCGCCAGCTGAAGGCCGAGGAGACGGTGCTGAATAGGGTGCAGCAAGAAAGGAACAAGCTCCAGGATGCCAACGCCAGGCTCACAGAAGAGCTGAAAGCGCTCAGGCCGGGCTATCCGGCTCCGTTAAGTAGAATCAGCGGTTTCATCGCGGCATCTATAGTAAGTGCTTGAGCGGACTCCTTTGAAAAGAAGAGTTCGGCGAGGAAGTAAATTGACATAATATGTCTTGTAGGTATACTCACAGGTCGCCCTGCGGAGGAGATGCCCATATCAACGGGTGATCAACTTCCCGAGCTGTTGCAACTACTTGAACGAGTTCGGCAGGCAATGCGCGGCGTCGTCCAGGCTTTATGGCCAGCCCTTTCCCTACCCGAGGGCCTTGGGGAGCTTGCGGAGAAGCTTTAGGGAGTGCGGCAGCGCTTCCGTTTGTGGAAGATTTCGGCTTGCCGTCATGGTGCCAGGGAGGCTTGGGCCATGGTGAAGACGCGTTACAAGAAGGCCGATCCCAACCACATGGCCGAAGTTGGACCGGTGGGGCCCGATGGGAAGGAGATCCCTGTGAGTTTAGTATACAGCCAAGTAGAGTTGGCTGCCAAATTTTCCCAACGGGACTGTAAGTTAGATAGCCTATTAGACGGGATTGAGGGGGAATAGAATCAGTAAATTTGACAATGTATTCTAAAATGACATGTGAAATGCCTTCTAGCCGGATTGTAGATCGTTTGTCTTTGCCGACCTTTTTGCTTCAACCTCGGGACCCTAGAGTCCGGAGTGTGTCCGAATAACTTCTTGGCTAAGAAACAACCGAGTTATGCATGGAGACCATGTGTAGGGGTCATTAGTGCTTTATCAGACAAGTGCCCAACTAGTTATGTTATATTACATGGTTAGTAAGAAACATCTTCCAGGGAGAATAGTTCCGTTAGGGGTTCCTTTCCCTGGGAGGCATACCCTAAAGTGCATGCCCGGACTGCGAAAAAAGCAGAAAAACATCTGGGGGCAGATAAATAAGTAGGTAAAAAATCATCTTTCAAGTCACCGACTGAATATTCCCTTAAGAACGCTAGCTTTCGGGTACACCCAGTCTGAGGTACACGTCCGACTGACCCTGCAGTAACAATCGCAGAGGTGCTCCCTTTACCTCCTAGCCGAACAATCGGGAACGTAGGGGTAAGCACAGGAGCCAGGCAACCCAGCTTGGCCAAAACTTAAGTCATATCGATGCATATAATGGTGAGTAAAAAGTACATGTGGAAGCTTGACACATGTGCTGGGCATGAAGCCCTTATAATTGAGCTTTTGGAAAAGAAGCCCCCAGGCATAATGAGTGCGGATAGCACATCAAGTGTGTGCGAACAATGCGCATTTAGGCCTTTAAGGGCTTTGTATGAAAAAAGGTTAAGAGAAGAAAGAAAAACAAAGTGCAGCTGTAGTGTAAAAAATTTGGACTGGGGAAGGGGACGAACTCTTAGTCTGGCGCTAGGCGTAAAATCTTCGGAGGCGGGCTGCGTTCCATGGGTTTAGCTCGAGTCGGTTGTCCGATGCATTTCGTAGACGGTACGCTCCGCCAGTCAGGACTTGATCGATAATGAAGGGGCCCTCCCATTTGGGCTTGAGCTTGTCCTTTTTCTTGTCCGGCAGGCGTAGGACCAGTTCGCCAACGTTGTAAATCTTGGCCCGTACTTCTCTGCTTTGATATCTTCGAGCCTGCTGCTGATAGAATGCGTAACGAGCCTTGGCGACGTTGCATTCTTCCTCCAATGTGTCCAAGCTGTCCTGCCGATCCAGCTCAGCCTCTCTTTCTTCGTACATGCGCACTCGAGGTGAGTCATGAATAATGTCGCAGGGCAGAACTGCCTCTGCGCCGTATACCATAAAAAATGGTGTGAATCCGGTAGTACAGTTGGGCGTTGTCCGCAGCCCCCAGAGTACGGAGTCAAGCTCCTCTACCCAGTGCGTGTCGGATTTTGTAAGTGACCGCACTAGTCTGGGTTTAATGCCGCTCATTATTAGACCATTTGCTCGTTTCACTTGACCGTTGGTTTGAGGGTGATACACTGAAGCGTAGTCGAGCTTGATGCCCATATTTTTGCACCATGACTTAACCTCGTCGACCGTGAAGTGCGTCCCGTTGTCGGTGATGATGCTGTGGGGGACGCCGTAACGGTGTACTACCCCGGATATAAAGTCTATCACTGGTCCGGACTCTGCAGTTTTGACCGGTTTGTCCTCTATCCATTTGGTGAATTTATCCACCATGACCAATAGGTACCTTTGCTTGTGGGTTCCCCCTTTAAGGGGTCCAACCATGTCAAGCCCCCAGACCGCGAACGGCCAGGTAATGGGTATAGTTTTTAGGGCGGTGGGTGGCATATGGCTCTGATTAGCGAAGAGCTGACAACTGACGCATCTCTGGACTAAGTCTTGGGCATCTGCCCGGGCCGTCGGCCAATAAAATCCTGTACGGAATGCCTTTCCTACAAGGGCCCGGGCTGCTGCGTGGTGTCCGCCTAGTCCGGCATGAATTTCAGCCAGGAGGTTTCGCCCTTCCTCTTCGGAGATACACCTTTGCAGGACTCCGGTTGTACTTTTCTTATAAAGTTCTCCCTCATGGACCTTGTAGGCTTTCGATCGCCGGACTATGCAGCGGGCCTGAGTTTGGTCTTCGGGGAGTTCCTGCCTAAGCAAGTAGGCTAGGAATGGTTCTGTCCACGGGGCGATTACTGCCATTATGTCGTGGGCTGAAGGTGTTATGTCATCGGCTGGATCGCCGGTCGGCGCAGTTATTTCCGGTTTGTCGTTTCCAGACTCCTCTTCCCATAGTACGGATGGCTTGAAGAGCCGCTCCAGGAAGATATTTGGAGGGACAGCGTCACGTTTTGCACCGATGCGTGCCAGTACGTCGGCCGCTTGGTTATTGTCTCGGGCTACGTGATGGAATTCGAGTCCTTCAAACCGAGCTGACATTTTTAAAACAGCATTGCGATATGCTGCCATTTTCGGATCCTTGGCGTCGAAATCTCCATTTATTTGGGATATTGCAAGGTTTGAATCCCCACGCACCTCTAGGCGTTTAATGCCCATGGAGATTGCCATCCGGAGACCGTGTAAAAGGGCCTCGTATTCGGCTGCGTTGTTGGAGTCCGTGTACATTATTTGAAGTACGTATTGGACTGTGTCCCCGGTTGGGGACGTCAAGACGACGCCAGCCCCCAGTCCGGCCAACATTTTAGAGCCGTCGAAGTGCATAATCCAATTGGAGTATGCGCCGTACTCTTTAGGGAGTTTGGCTTCGGTCCATTCAGCGACAAAGTCAGCCAAAACTTGTGACTTTATAGCTCGCCGAGGTTTGTAAGTTATATCGAATGGTCAGAGCTCAATGGCCCATTTTGCAATCCTGCCCGTTGCGTCGCGGTTATTTATAATGTCATTGAGTGGTACTTCAGAGGCCACTATTATCGAACACTCTTGAAAGTAGTGTCGGAGCTTCCGGGATGCCATGAACACCGCATATGCTTTCTTCTGATAGTGTGGGTAACGGGACTTGCAGGGGGTTAACACAGTGGATACATAATACACTGGTTTTGAAGAGGGAATTTATGCCCTTCTGTCTCTCGTTCGACAACGAGTACCGCGCTTACAACTTGATGCGTTGCTGCGATGTACAACAACATTGGTTCGCCCAGATTGGGCGCTGCCAGGACCGGATTTGTTGCCAATATGGCCTTTATTTCTTCGAGTCCGGCAGTGGCAACATCCGTCCACTCGAAGTGTTCGGTGCGCCTGAGGAGGCGATAGAGGGGCAATGCCTTTTCTCCTAAACGGGAGATAAAGCGTCTTAGAGCCGCCACGCATCCAGTCAATTTTTGTATTTGCTTGAGGTCTTTTGGGATATCTAGCTGTGACAGAGCTCGGATCTTGGCTGGGTTTGCTTCAATTCCTCTACCGGATACAATGAAGCCCAGTAGCTTTCCGGCTGGCATGCCGAAAACGCATTTTTCCGGATTCAGCTTGATGTCATATGCTCTGAGGTTGTCAAATGTGAGCCTGAAGTCGTCTACTAGAGTTTCGATGTGTTTGGTTTTGACGACTACGTCGTCTACGTATGCCTCTACTATTTTGCCGATCTGGGTGGCCAGACATGTTTGAATCATGCGCTGATATGTTGCGCCGGCGTTTTTAAGTCCGAAGGGCATCGTGTTGAAGTAGAATGGTCCATATGGAGTTATGAATGCCGTTGTGGCTTGATCTGCTTCCGCCATCTTGATTTGATGGTAGCCGGAGTATGCGTCGAGGAAGCACAATGAATCGTGCCCTGCGGTAGCATCGATAATTTGGTCGATGCGGGGGAGAGGAAAGGGATCCTTTGGGCAAGCCTTATTGAGGTCTTTAAAATTGACACATAGGCGCCAGGATTCTTTGGTACCATTACCAGATTTGCTAGCCAATCCGGATGTTTGATATCTCTGATGAATCCGGCTTCCAATAGTTTGGCTAGCTCTTCTCCCATTGCCTGTCTTTTGGGTTCGGAAAATCGTCGAAGAGCCTGTTTGACTGGCTTAAATCCTTTTAGGATGTTTAGGCTGTGTTCTGCCAACCTGCGTGGGATTCCGGGCATATCCGAAGGATGCCAGGCGTAAATGTCCCAATTTTCCTGAAGGAATTCGCGCAGTGCGGCGTCTACTTCGGGGTTCAATTGTGCCCCAATGGAGGTCATCTTTGTTGGGTCCGTTGGATGGACCTGGAATTTTATTATTTCATCTACTGGTTTGAAGGAGGTGGACTTGGATCTTTTATCGAGTATCACATCGTCCCTGTTCACCGTAGAGCGCAGCGCGGTGAGTTCTTCTGCCGCTAGGGCTTCGGATAGTGCCTCCAGGGCTAGTGCGGCTGTCTTGTTTTCGGCGCGGAGTGCTATGTCCGAATCACTGGCGAGAGTGATTATTCCGCTGGGCCCAGGCATTTTGAGCTTCATATACCCGTAATGGGGTACGGCTTGAAAAATTGTGAATGCCTCTCGTCCTAATATAGCGTGATATCCGCTGTTGAACGGGGCCACTTGGAACGTGACTTCTTCGGATCTGTAATTGTCCGGCGAGCCGAACACCACATCGAGTGTGATTTTTCCGGTGCAGCGCGCTTCCCGGCTAGGGATTATTCCTCCGAAGGTTGTGCTGCTTCGCTCAATACGGCTCCAGTCTATTTCCATTTTTTGAAGAGTTTCCTCGTAGATGATGTTTAGTCCACTGCCGCCATCCATGAGGACCTTTGTAAGTCGAAAGCCGTCCACTATGGGACTAAGCACCAGTGCGGCTGGTGCTCGGGCTGTTCGGAATTTAGGTTCGTCGCTGGCGTTGAAGGTGATGGTTGTGTCGCTCCATGGATTTGCTGTTGCTACTTGGTAGACTTCGGCGAGGCCGCGGATTGTTCGTTTTCGCATATTATTTGATGCGAAGGTCTCGAAGACTATTGATACCGTACCGGTGTTGTTGGAGTGGTTTTCCGGGGCTAGAAGCTCCTCGCGACTTTTGGCCACCTGCCGTAGTATCCAACATGCTCGAAGGCTATGTGTTGGGACGGCGCCCTCTGTACTATGAAGCTTACAGGGTCTGCTGAGCCATCCTTCCAGTATGGTTCCATGCCCTTTAAGGGGTTTTTGCTTTTTGCTTTTTGCATCTGGTGCCTCAATATGGTGCACCCTTTTGTTGCGGACTAGGGTTGTATTCGGAGCCGGATTGTCCCAAAACTGATTTTCGGTTTTTAGGAAACTCTCCATCGCACAGTATTTTCGTACTATGGATGCCAGGTCGGTGAAGCGTGTGATTTTACGGCGGCCGATGGCGTTCAGTATTCCCTTGTCCGTGCAATTATTGCAAAAGATTGAGATTGCGTTTTCCTCTCGGCAGTCCTTTATCCTGTCCATAACCAGGAGGAATCTGGTCCAGTAGTGATGTACTGTTTCAGCGGGCTCTTGCCGTATTAGAGATAGATCGCATATGTCTGGGCGGGTGGGTGGAATAAAATCCGGATCCATACCCATCTTGGGGCTTAAAGGCCGTGAAGTTTCCAATTTTGGAAGCTTAGATTGCTGGATGCTATCCAGCGAGTCCGGTCCGATGCCTGACTTTGAGTTCAGTGCTCGATCGAAGTCCGTTCCTCTGCGGAAATCAGGCGAGGAGGGTTCGGGAGCCCGAACATGTTTAGTTTTTAATACAGGAGGAGAGTCGCCGCATTGTTCCTCTACCACTGCGACGTGGTGGGTAACCTGGGGAGAGTTAATCTCTCTCGGATCGGTTTTAAGCCCAATCTGATTGTAGTCCGTAGCGACTCCCAGGGCGGCGATGCGATCCAAGAGTTCGTTGACAGACGAGAGCTCTATCGGATCTAGCCGCTCGGCGAATTCCGAGCTGACATGGAGATTGCTTTTGATGACTTGAGAAGTCATCGTCGAAGCCGGGGATGGACAGGTGGTCATAAGAAAACCACCTAGCCGGATAGTTTGGCCGGCGGCCAAGGCCCCTTTGGCGAAAACGCTGTCTTTGAAGACGGGTGGAGGCATCCTTCCTATCGGTGACGACACAGAGGAACTCTCAATGAAAGCACCAATGTCGGTGTCAAAACCGGAGGATCTCGGGTAGGGGGTCCCGAACTGTGCGTCTAGGCGGATGGTAACAGGAGACAAGGGACACGATGTTTTACCCAGGTTCAGGCCCTCTTCATGGAGGTAAAACCCTACGTCCTGCTTGATTAATATTGATGATATGGGTAGTACAAGAGTGGATCTACCACGAGATCAAGGAGGCTAAACCCTAAAGCTAGCCTATGGTATGATTGTTGTAATGTATGTTGTATCCTACGGACTAAAGCCCTCCGGTTTATATAGACACCGGAGAAGGCTAGGGTTACACAGAGTCGGTTACAATGGTAGGAGATCTACATATCCGTATCGCCAAGCTTGCCTTCCACGCCAAGGAAAGTCCCATCCGGACACGGGACGGAGTCTTCAATCTTGTATCTTTGTAGTCTTGGAGTCCGACGGACGATGATAGTCCGGCTGTCCGGACACCCCCTAGTCCAGGACTCCCTCAACGACCCCGCCAGGGCCTCCGCCTCTCCTCCATGAAGCCTACGCGCCTAGCCAGAGCCCCTGGAGCCGCCCCTAACCATCATCTTCCTCATCTCCGGCGACCACCGTGTTCTGCCTCCGCTTGCAAGGAAGAATCCGACTTCGTCCGATCACCGTTAGCCACGCTATGGGTACGGGCAGGTGCGCAAGAACCTTCTCCGTCGATCCCTCCATCTTGTTTTCCTCCAAGAAGCCTCAACATTGGCGTAAGCTCCAGCGAAGCACCGCGCCTCTCTGTTTCTTCCTCCCCTCCCTCCGGCCTGACTAGCGGGGCCCGCTAGTCAGCCACACACTACGCGCGCGAAGCGGTATGAGTGGTGGCGCCCTGGGTGAATACGCCTTCGACGTCACCCCTCTCTATTTTTCTTTTTCAAATTCATTTAAATTCCAGTAGCATTCAAACAGCCATAACTTTTATTCTACAAGTCCAAATGCAGTGATTCTTTTTTGCATTGTGTTCTTTGTCCAAAAATCTAACAGCTCCCAAACGATGGAATTTTTCCCTGTTGTCTAGATTTTCTGGCAATTTTCAGAAGGTTTCTTGATATTTTGCATTTGTGGTTTTTGAATGTTTTCAGAGGAACTAGCTTGTCTTGAGGATCACCAGGAGCTTTGTGAACCTCATCACTACTAAGGCAAGCCACAGTAACATTTTCATGGTGTCACTTCAATATTTATGATTTTCATACTTGAACTTATGAATACTGATGCATTTAAATTAGTTATATAGTAAATATATTCTGTTATATGCTTCTTATGTTAAAATGCTTGAACTTCAGTATGTTTGAAGCTAATATTGTTGGTAAGATAGTGAGAACTTAGTTGCAAGTGATAAATAAATAATATGGTCATAGAGTTGATGAGTAATTTGAATATTATTTTTGCATGAGGTAAAATGATGAGAATTGCTAGAAATAGTTCTGGTATGAGTAAAGAGAGGTTTTAACCAGAATAGTAGCATGAGTTTATGTTGGCTCCGTAGGAGCGTGGTTGGTGCAGTCTTTGCACGGTTATGTGATGCATATGTTAAGTGATGCATGGTATGGCAGTATGACACCGATTATTTTATGTTCACATTAAGTTGAACCTAATTAATAATTAAACTTGAACATGTTGTTGACCGGGTCATGGTGCCGCTGAAACGAGTCTTTCCTAGTGCAACCACATTTTCCGGTATAGGACGGCCTTAATGCATTTCATTGTCGTGCCTCTGGTCGGTACCTCAATTTAGGGAAGGTTATGGGCGTGCTGTACCCTGGCCCGGTAGGCAAGCATAACTTTGTGAGCCTGTTGTTAAGTTAATTTTGGTACCGGATCCCAGTGTGGATCATGGCCACGACGGTGGTCGAGGTGTCCGGAGGTAGACACGGGGCCACCCAGGACTAGCCCAGTGGGGTCTGAGTCGGAGGGGCCGAGAGAGTGTCATGACAGTGAAATGGTTTCGTCAGAACGCTGTTGGTCCACCCAAATGGGAGAGTGAGGCCATGGGTTCCGTAGTGTGGGTACAGTGTACTAACCTCTGCAGAGTGTATTTAATCTATCGATAACCGAGTCCACGTATACGGACATGCTCAAAAGTAAGGTACACCATGGGTCAACACTTAATAAATATGCACACTAAACTGCACTAAGGATGAGAGTGAGGTCATCGTATTGAGTTGGACATGAGTTGTCGGGTTGTGATCGCCGTAAGGATCACGGGCCACGAGTTGGTGAGGATGTGATCGTCGTAAGGATCACGGGCCATGAGATGGTCGGGTTGTGACAGCCGTAAGGATCACGAGTATGTGTTGGTAATATTATGTTTGTTGGTCACACCTGGTAAGCAAGTCGAGAGAATGAGTACCTGTTGAGCACTGTCACAGCATGTTGGTTATATAGTTGCATTGTTGATTAAATTGGATTAATATCATAATATTGTCTGTCATCTTGTTTATGCTTATTGTGAGCTTGCAAGTACATTCAATGTACTGACCTGGCGTGTCATGCCAGATTTTAGGAAAGTCCCGTTGGAAAGGAGTGCTGTCCGAGTCTAGACCGTGTCCATGTTCATGTCCTTGTGCTATGGAATCCCGCGACGACGTTGTTCTGCTGCTGAGTAGTTGTCGTGATTGAGGCCCCTTTATGTTCACTAAATAATGTACATATCGTTCAGCCTCACCGTGTGTGCCGCTTGGCCTCGCTAACTGTTGTAAAATGAACTATGTTCCGCTAGCATGAATAAAGCGGTTGTTTTCTGTACCATGATGTTGTATGTTGCCAGAAAACAAGGTCTCTGGGCTGGCAATGCAAGGTAAACCGGTTGCTCTGAGCCGGGGTGCCACAGTATGGTGGACTCATATGGAATAACTTTGGGGTTTATGGAGTTTGGATGCACAAGCAGTATTCCCGCTTAGTACAGGTGAAGGCTAGCAAAAGACTAGGAAGCGACCAACTGAGAGAGCGACAACAGTCATGAGCATGCATTAAAATTAATCAACACTGAGTGCAAGCATGAGTAGGATATAATCCACCAAGAACATAAATATCGTGAAGGCTATGTTGATTTTGTTTCAACTACATGCATGAACATGTGCCAAGTCGAGTCACTCAATTCATTCAGAGGAGGATACCACCCTATCATACCACATCACAACCATTTTAATAACATTTTGGCACGCAAAGTAAACCATTATAAGCTCCTAGCTAATTAATCATGGCATAAGTAACTATAATCTCTAATTGTCATTGCAAACATGTTTATTCATAATAGGCTGAATTAGGAACGATGAACTAATCATATTTACAAAAACAAGAGAGGTCCAGTTCATACCAGCTTCTCTCATCTCAACCAGTCCATCATATATCTTCATTATTGCCTTTCACTTGCATGACCGAACAGTGTGTATAATAATAATAGTGCACGTGCATTGGACTAAGCTGGAATCTGCAAGCATTCAATTCAAGGGAGAAGACAAGGTAATATGGGCTCTGGGTTAAATCAACAATAAAGCATATTAGGGGCACTAAACGTTTTCATTATGGTCATCTCCTCTCGACCCCCAAAGGAAAGAAAATAAATAAAGCTATTTACACGGGAAAGCTCCCAACAAGCAAAAGAAGAACGGGAAATCTTTTTGGGTTTCCATTTAATTTCTACTACAAGCACGGAATTTAAACTAACTATTTTTTTGTTTTTTCTTAAGGTTTATCAAACACGCAAAAAGAAAGCTAGAAAAAGAAATTAAACTAGCATGGATAATACAATGAAAGAGTATGAACACCGACAACTAGAATGAGTGTGCAAACATTAATGTAATGTCAGTGAGAAATACGTACTCCCCCAAGCTTAGGCTTTTGGCCTAAGTTGGTCTATGCCCATGGATCGCGGCTACTCTCCCCGGTGTACTGAGGAGTGTCATTATACTGCCACTAATTGGCGATCTCCTCCGGATCCCACTGATAAGATGATGGACGATAAGGGTCAAGTGGTGGTTCTGTCTGAGGCTCTGGAGCGGATGTCTGGCCACGGAGCACGTAGACGGCCTCTGGCATGACGAGATAAGGGCCTACAGTTAAATCAAACTAAGAGGGCGCTAGCAAGATAATGATCTCACTGTGTTTCTTATTAAATCTCAGATTATATAGATGCATCTTATCATCATTGTTAACAATAAACTCATGTGCTACCATGATCTTATAGTCTAGAAAAGTAGGGGGCAGCAGTTTTTCTTCTTTCTCAAAATGCCTAATAGGTATCTCGAAGTGTTTAGCAAGGCGTGCAGCATAGATACCTCCAAAGATAGGGCCCTTTGTATGGTTCAGACTTAGATGTTTAGCAACAATAGCACCCATACTAACAGAGTTATCACGAAATAAAGCATGAGACAAAATAATAATATCAGGAACACTAAGGTTTACACAATTTCCGCGACCAATTAAGCATCGACTAGTAAATATTGCAAAGTAGTGTAAAAAAGGAAAATGTATGCTAGTAATTCTTGCATCAAAAACCTTCCTTGATTCCCCTACAATAATAGTATCGATAAAACCATCCACATCTTTACGATGTGGTTCCTCTAAGGTGCCCTCGAAGGGTATTTTGCAAACCGCGCAAAAATCACGAAATGACATCTCCCTATCCACATCATATAAATGAAAAGCTACTGAAGGAGGTGATTTCTTAGGATAATAGTAGTTGTTTTGCACAAAAGTATTGGTTAGTAAGAGATACTGTTCGATCCGGTCATGGAGGAAGTCGGTGAGGCCCGCATTATCAGCCAATGAATAAAAGTCATCATAAATCCCAGCTACTCTTAAGAAATTATCACAAGGCCATTCACACGGCCGTACTTCCACCACACGAGGGAGATTATACTTGGCCTTTTGTTTCTCCTTAGCTTATTTATCCTTAGAGCCTTGGCTAGAATAGCCCCTCAAGAACAAACTCTTCATCTTTTTCTGAAAATTTCTGAATTTTTTAGTAACTCAAATAAGAGTGAATCAAACTCAATAAAGCTGATAGAATCTACTCCCACAAGTGCCTAGAGCCTATATCATGCATTAGAATTACTTGGGACCTCATAAATTTGACATGCAAGCTCAAGAATAGGGTCACCTAGGAAGCAAAAATTTGCAACGAATAAAACACTAGAACAAAAACTAATTGGACCATTGGAGGAGTCACATACCAAGGAACAATCCCCCAAAGCAGTTTTTTGAATGGAGCTTTGAGCAAGGAGATCGAAAATGGCAGCAAAGTGAGCTAGAACTCATGCTTGAGCTGGATGGTGATTTTTTGGGAGGAAGAAGAAGTGTGTGGGTGCAGGAATAAGTGGAGGGGGGCCACCATGGGCCACGAGGCAGGGGGCGCGCCCTGTAGGGGTGGGCGTGCCCTGGACCCTCGTGGCTAGGTGCCAGCTCCCCCTGCTGTGTTCTTAGTGCCAGATATTCTCAAATATTCCAGAAAAACTCATACTAAATTTGCAGGGCATTTGGAGAACTTTTATTTTTGGGGTATTTTTTATTGCATGGATAATTCATAAGACAGACAGAAAATACTAATTTTACTTTATTTAATCTAAATAACAGAAAGTAGAAAGAGGGTACAGAAGGTTGTGCCTTCTAATTTCATCCATCTCATGCTCATCAAAAGGAATCCACTAACAAGGTTGATCAAGTCTTGTTAACAAACTCATTCCGAATCGCATGAAACCAGAGAAATTTTGAATAACACTAGGTTACCTCAACGGGGATATGAACATCCCCAATAATAGGAATATCATATTTCTTCTTGACAGTAGGTAGAGGAAATTCAAAAGCCCCAATAATAATAGTTGGAATTTTTCCAATAGAATTGATGCTATGAACTTGAGGTTGTTTCCTCGGGAAGTGTACCGTATTCTCATTACCATTAACATGAAAAGTGACATTGCCTTTGTTGCAATCAATAACAGCCCCTGCAGTATTCAAAAAGGGTCTACCAAGGATAATCGACATACTATCGTCCTCGGGAATATCAAGAATAACAAAGTCCGTTAAGATAGTAACATTTGCAACCATAACAGGCACATCCTCACAAATACCGACAGGTACAGCAGTTGATATATCGGCCATTTGCAAAGATATTTCAGTAGGTGTCAACTTATTCAATTCAAGTCTACGATATAAAGACAGAGGCATAACACTAACACCGGCTCCAATATCACATAAAACAGTTTTAACATAGTTTGTTTTAATGGAGCATGGTATAGTTGGTACTCCTGGATCTCCAAGTTTCTTAGGTATCCCACCCTTAATAGTATAATTAGCAGGAATGGTGGAAATTTCAGCTTCCGCTATCTTTCTTTTATTTCTAACAATATGCTTCATATATTTAGCATAGGGATTTACTTTAAGCATATCAGTTAAGCGCATACGTAAGAAGATAGGTCTAATCATTTCAGCAAAGCGCTCAAAATCCTCATCATCCTTTTTGTTGGATGGCTTAGGAGGAAAAGGCATGGGTTACCGTGCTTCCTAGAAACAAAGTATCTCTTATCATAACGTTGATTCTTTGATTGTGGGTTATCAAGATCAACATCAGGTTCAATCTCTACATCATTATTATTGCTAGGTTGAGCATCAACATGAAAATTATCATTAACACTATCACTAGGTTCATGTTCATCACCAGATTGTGTTTCAGCATCAGAAATAGAAATATCATTAGTATTCTCACGTGTGTCTACAATAGGTTCACTAGAAGCATGCAAAGTCCTATAATTTTTCTTTTTCTTCTTTTTAGAAGGACTAGGTGCATCTACATTATTTCTCTGAGAATCTTGCTCAATTCTCTTAGGGTGGCCTTCAGGATACAAAGGTTCCTGAGTCATTTTACCAGTTCTAGTAGCCACTCTAACAGCAAAATCATGTTTACTATTTAATTCATCAAGCAAATCACTTTGATCTTTAAGTACTTGTTCTGCTTGAGTGGTAACCATAGAAGCATATTTACTAATGAGTTTAAGTTCACCTTTGACTCTAGCCATATAATCACTCAAGCGTCCAATCATGTAAGCATTACTCTTTAACTCTCTACCAACATAATCATTGAAATTTTCTTGTCTAGCCATAAAGTCATCAAATTCATCCAAACATTGGCTAGGAAACTCATTAGACGGGATTTCAACTTTATCATATCTATAGAGAGAATTTACCTTTACTACCTGTGTCGGGTTATCAAGAGCATGTGTTTCTTCAATAGGTGGTAAATTAAGACCATGTATTTCTTCAACAGGAGGTAAATTCTTAACATCTTCAGCTTTAATACCTTTTTCTTTCATAGATTTCTTTGCCTCTTGCATATCTTCAGGACTGAGAAATAGAACACCCCTCTTCTTCAGAGTAGGTTTAGGAATTGGCTCAGGAGTAGGCTCAGGAAGTGTCCAATTATTTTCATTAGTAAACATATTATTCAATAGCAATTCATCTTGATCGACTGTTCTTTCCTTGAAAACACAACCAGCACAACTATCCAAGTGGTCCTTGGAAGCATTAGTTAGTCCATTATAAAAGATATCAAGTATTTCATTTTTCTTAAGAGGATGCTTAGGCAAAGCATTAAGTAACCGGAGAAGCCTCCCCAAGCTTGTGGGAGACTCTTTTCTTCAATTTGCACAAAATTATATATTTCCCTCAAGGCAGCTTGTTTCTTATGAGTAGGGAAATATTTATCAGAGAAGTAATAAATCATATCCTGGGGACTACGCACACAACCAGGATCAAGAGAATTAAACTAAGCTTTAGCATCACCCATTAATGAGAACGGAAATATCTTAAGGATATAATAGTAGCAAGATTTCTCATCATTAGTGAATAGGGTGGCTATATCATTTAACTTAGTAAGATGTGCCACAACAGTTTCAGATTCATTGCCATAAAAAGGATCAGATTCAACCAAAGTAATTATCTCAGGATCAACAGAGAATTCATAATCCTTATCAGTAACAAATATAGGTGAAGTAGCAAAAGCAGGGTCATATTTCATTCTAGCATTTAGAGATTTCTATTTAAGTTTAACTAGTAACTTCTTAAGATCAGATCTATCATTGCAAGCAAGAATATCTCTAGTAGTTTCTTCATCCATAACATAACCCTCAAGAACAGCAGGCAATTCATACTTAGGGGGAGAACCTTCATCATCACTATCTTCAATAATTTCATTTTCAATAATTTCATTCTCTCTAGCCCTAGCAAGTTGTTCATCAAGAAATTCACCTAATGGCATAGTAGTATCAAGCACATAAGTAGTTTCATGATAAGTATCATGCATAGCAGAAGTGGCATCATCAATAACATGCGACATATTAGAATTAATAGTAGAAGAAGGTTTAGGTGTCGCAAGCTTACTCAACATAGAAGGAGAATCTAGTGCAAAGCTAGATGGCAGTTCCTTACCTCCCCTCGCAGTTGAGGGAAAAATCTTAGTACTTTCGTCTTTCAAGTTCCTCATAGTGATCAGCATATATAAATCCCAAGTGACTCAAAGAATAGAGCTATGCTCCCCGGCAACAGCGCCAGAAAATAGTCTTGATAACCCACAAGTATAGGGGATCACAATAGTTTTCGAGGGTAGAGTATTCGACCCAAATTTATTGATTCGACACAAGGGGAGCCAAAGAATATTCTCAAGTATTAGCAATTGAGTTGTCAATTCAACCACACCTGGATAACTTAGTATCTGCAGCAAAGTATTTAGTAGCAAAGTAGTATGGAAGTAATGGTAACTGTGGCAAAAGTAATAGTAGTAGTTTTGTAGTAATTGTAACGGTAGCAACCGTAAAGTAAATAAGCGAAGCACAATCTGTGAAAAGCTTGTTGGCATTGGATCAATGATGGATAATTATGTCGGATGCGATTCCTCATGTAATAGTTATAACATAGGGTGACATAGATCTAGCTCCGGTTCATCAATGTAATGTAGACATGTATTCCGAATATAGTCATACGTGCTTATTTAAAATAACTTGCATGACATCTTTTGTCCTACCCTCCTGTGGCAGCGAGATCCTGAGGGAAACTAAGGGATATTAAGGCCTCCTTTTAATAAAGTACCGGACCAAAGCATTAAGACATAGTGAATACATGAACTCCTCAAACTACGATCATCACCGAGAAGTATCCGATTATTGTCACTTCGGGGTTGTCGGATTATAACACATAATAGGTGACTATAGACTTGCAAGATAGGATCAAGAACTCACATATTTTCATGAAAACATAATAGGTTCAGATCTGAAATCATGGCACTCGGGCCCTAGTGACAAGCATTAAGGATAGCAAAGTCATAGAACCATCAATCTCAGAACATAGTGGATACTAGGGATCAAACCCTAACAAAACTAACTTGATTACATGGTAAATCTCATCCAACCCATCACCGTCCAACAAGCCTATGATGGAATTACTCACGCACGATGGTGAGCATCATGAAATTGGTGATGGAGGATGGTTGATGATGACGACGGCGATGAATCCCCCTGTCCGGAGCCCCGACGGGACTCCGGATCAGCCCTCCTGAGAGAGATTAGGGTTTGGCGGTGGCTCCGTATCATAAAACGCGATGAAACTTTTTCTCTCTGATTTTTTTCTCCGTGAAAGGAAATATATGGAGTTGGAGTTGAGGTCGGTGGACGTCCAGGGGGCCCACGAGGCAGGGCACGCCCTAGGGGAGGGGGTCCCCCCCACCCTCGTGGATAGGGTGTGGGCCTCCTGATGCTCATTCTTTTGCTAGTATTTTTTATTAATTCTAAAAAGTTGCTCCGTGGATTTTCAGGTCATTCCGAGAACTTTTATTCTGCACAAAAATAACACCATGGTAGTTCTGCTAAAAACAGCATCAGTCTGGGTTAGTTCCATTCAAATCATGCATGTTAGAGTACAAAACAAGGGCAAAAGTGTTTGGAAAAGTAGATACGACGGAGATGTATCATGGACCCAGCTGTCAGCCTCCCCACGTATAGTCCACGTCCGATGGAAGTCGTTCCTTGACCACATTGACCATGCCGCGCCGAGAGAACCAGGGCGGTGGATGATGGCGAGGCCTAGGAAGGGGACGACACGGAGCCGGGGAAGACGCGGTAGTGGATGCCCACAGGGAGAGGAGTACGAGGGTTCACTGGTTCGGCTGCGGTGTGAGGCTGACGTCGCTGCAAAATAACAGGGGGTGTGGGTGAGTAGAGGGATGGACTGGCCAGCGGTGGGAGTAGTAGGGGGCGGTGAGGCCTCCGCGGCATCACAGCCGGCCACGGGAGGCAGGAGCTCGCGACATGACCGGCGTTTGTTTGGGTGACTGGAGCAAGAAGACCAGAGGTTGAAGAAGCACTACGGCCGTTGGATGAACATCGTACGGTAACAGGAGCTAGAATCGTTCATATTGACTAGGTTGACAAAGCCCTTCGTCCCCGTCAACTTGGTACGCCCAGAAGTCAGCCTCCCACTATGCTGGGTTCTAGCTGGCAGGGGGAGTATTCATTTTTTGTGTGTAATAAGGAGGCACTTCCTTGCGTGCGAAGATAGCTGGTGGGTCCGACCTGTCAGCGGGGGGCATGTTTTTTTCATGAAATACAGAGGCCCTTCCGGTGGGTCCCGATGTCAGGTGGAGGAATCATTATTTTGCGCGTAATAAGGAGGCATTTCCTTGTGTGCGGCCGGTGACCCAGATGTCAGCCTCTCCATGCACAGTCTACTTCCAATGGTGTCGTTCATTGACCACGTTGACCACGTCGCGCCGAGCGCATCCAAGGTGGTGGAGGACGGCGAGGCCCCGGACAGCAACAGGCCGGAGATGGGAAGATGTGGGAGTAGAGTCGCAGATGAAGAGGTGTACGAGGGTTAACTGGTTCTAGTGCGGTGTGGTTGGACAGTCGGTGGAGAAGAACAGGAGGTGTGGAGGGGTGGAGGGATGGCCTGGCCAACGGTGGAGTAGCGCTTCACAGTGAAGCGTGGTAAGCAGAGCTGCTAGCAGCAAGAGGCAGGAGGTGATCCCGGCGGCGCTGGAGGAATAAGACGAGAGATTAAAGATGGATGCCGGTCATTGGATGTAAATCAAATGGCTAAAGATGTCAGAATCATTTGTTGACTAAGTTGACAACAATTTGCGTTGGCTTCGACTTATTGGCCAACATTTCAGCCACCAAAAGTGTGGCACATATTCAACCCATTTTTTCAGAATTTACAGTCTTTTTTTGCGCAGTAGAATTTACAGTCAATTTGATTTTTTTGAATTACAGTCCATTAGCTGGGTTGGGTGAACAAATAATGTAGCGTCCATGCGGCCCATTTATTTTTTTCCTAAAAAATTACAGGCCATTTGCACTTTCTCAAAATACATGATTTTGTTGGGCCGATTCTAATTATAATGTTGGGTTGGGCCAGCAATATTATCAAAAAATAAACAGAGCTGAGCATTTTGTTATAGATATATTTAAATAATAAGTGATATCATTACATTCGTCCTTAAGTCTTACCAAGCTTTTGTACACAATCACTAGGATTTTCGTGCCAAAACAATCCAGGATTTTTTTGTTAAGAAATTATTTTTATAAGTTAATAAGATGTGGGATATTGTTTTCTTACATATGTAAGTATCTGTTAAATATATGGTGACAATAAAAATAATATATAATAACATATAAAATAATTTAAATATATATAATATAGTTAGAAGGCAAACATAAGTTGGACCTGGCGTTCCTATTCTTATATAGAAAAATAGAACAGACCTCTGTGTTTTCTTCAAAAAAATACATAAATTGGGTTGCCGATGTTTTTGGAAAAATAAAACCTTGGATCGGAGGTCCATAGGCCGGTCGATACATGACGGCCCTCAAGAAAATACAAACAGGCCTATGGACCTCCCATCCGAGGTCGTGGGCTGCGCATGTTAAAAAAGAAAGCCTAGACGGGGCAGCCCAAAACCCAGTTGATACTTGCTGCCCCAATGATAATAAATGATACCTGCCAGCTCCCCGACTTCATTGTGAATTTATCTCCTATAGTAACTATGTTGAAGCACCTAAAAAATGTAACTATGTTGACAAACCCATGGGCCCCAATGTCAGTATAGCATTAGGAGGAAGTATTTTTTCGATGAGGCACTTGCTTGCGTACGGCCATAGACCTGGTAGGTCCCGACTGTCTGCCTCTCCACGTACAGTCCTCTCCAGATTCCTCTCATTTGTTCAGCATGTTCACAACGGCAGATAGCGGTGTCGCGGCGAGCGCACAAAGGCGCAGGAGGGGATCCGACCACCTGAGGAAGTGTCTTATTATTAACGAAACTATTGAACTAGCCTAGTGGCCAAGTGACACTACCCGACAGTTGATCTGCCCGGGTTCAATTCCACCTATGCAGGGAAAATATCTCCAATTTTTTGCCTCTGCCTTTATTGACATGTGGGTCCCCATTGTCATCTACACACACCACGTCCAACACTTGCCAAAACTTCGTCCCTCGTTTCCTCTGTGTTTCGCACACTCGACATTGTGTGGGCATTTTGAAAATAGCATATCTTTATGACTATGCATCATATGAAGATGTGCTATGCATGAATGTTGATCAGCATGATGTTAACTGACTGGTAGTTCCATTTCGACCATGAATAAAACTTCCAACATGATGTTAACCCTGTTTGAAATGGCTGTGTTAATATAAATGCTCCACCTCTAAAAGTTGCAGTTACTTATCTGAAACTGAACTTGCAATTTCTTATCTGAAACTGAAACTTGCAGTTTCTTCTCTGAGAATCACATTGTCTGCACTTTTATACTCCTATGAAACTACATTTTTTTAGGTGCTAAAATAGATCTCTAGAATTAATAGAATACTTCATATGCTCAATACTGCAAATCTGAAATTCAAAAGAAATTCATATCTGATAGTACTCACAAAATACACAACACAAAATACAATTCACAACCTGCAAATACTGACAACCCTAAGCTCCTCCTGACAATTCACAACATGCCCGACTATTGGGCTGGGGGGCAGTGCCCTCCTATTCCTCGGCGGCAGACAGCCGCCCCGTGAGACGATGTGAACGGTGAGGGAGAGGATGGCAAGGAAGCGTCATCAGGCCAACTGCTTTTCTCCTCTTGTAGCTGGGTTCGGTTGACGAAGACTCCACCGGCTCGCTCTGGCAGGACAACCTCACAAACGACACACTTTAGATGCTCGATCCTTCAATCTCTGGTGGATGCTCCATCTGGGATCGATACTCCCACCACCGCTCCCTCACGATCAGATTCGGTGAATCTGTTTGCTCCATGGCCCAGAGGAGCAGCTCTATGTACTCCCGCGCGACTCCCTCAGGGAGTATCGCCGCCTTTTCTCTCTGTTAAAGATATTTGGCCATGGATGTCGCCGTCGCCGCTAGTTGGTCCTTGTTGTCAAACCAAGATTGTATCTCCAACATCCTAGCTAGCTTCACAGTGTCGCCATCTGCGATCGTCACGTATCGGTTGTACTCCTCCATCGATCTACTTCTCCACAGCACCTTCAATCACCGGCGGTGGTTTTTGAATGGAAGAGGAGAGGATCAACGCTGGTTTTGGATTAGAAAGGGAGAGGAGCGACGCTGGTTTTGGACTGGAACAGGAGAGCAGGGGCGGTGGTTTTGAAATGGAAGAGGAGAGGAGCGACGCTGGATTTAGATTGGAACAGGAGAGCAGCGGAGGTGGTTTAAGAGGAGAAGAGCGGAAGAGCGGCGCTGGTCTTGGAAGTATTTTTTTGTTTTGCATATTTTGGGTCAAAGTTTGACCACGTACTGTATTTGACAAGCAAAATGTGAATGTGTGTCACCAAAAATTGTATCTTTTGGTTCGTATCTAAATGTACTTTCAAATTATATTATTTTTGCAACGTATAACATATATTTTATGTGCGAAAATCATGGTCAATTATGACCTAGAATAAAAGGGAGACTAGTTAATGTGGGGTCGCTTTCTTAATTGAAGGGTAAATTGATTTTGATTTTGATCCAGTCACAGTGCGCCGGCCCTCTCGTCCAATCCTAAATTGTGGCATGCTCCTCTCCCTCTTCTCCATTGCAAAACCACCTCCTCTCCTTTCCATCATCTCCATTCCAAAACCACTGTCTCGCCTCTCCCTCTTCTTATCTTCTCCATTGCAAAACCACCTCCTCTCCTATCCATCATCTCCATTCCAAAAACAACGTCTTGCCTCTCCCTCTTCACTATTGCAAGAGCACTGTCTCTCCTCACATCTTCCAAAGCTAGCAGCGGACCACTCAGAAGGACATCTATGGAGGGGATGCAGCAGCGAATCAGGCAGATCGCCGGCAGCGACCAGGCAAAGTTAGCCAGGTTGAAGGAGATCCTTACTTGGTTTGACAATGAGTGGGAGATTTTGAGGACGGTGAGGGCGATGTGGCAATGTATGCGAAAAAGCGAGATGGCAGCGATGAGGACGGCGATGTACATGTACTCCTCGACGGCAGTCACGCCGCAGTCCTCTGAGTTCATTGAGTATCTCCTCTGGGCGATGGAGTAGACAGATTCGCCCGAGGCGATAGTCAGGCGGAGGTGGTGGGCGTGCAGGTCGAAGGTCATGCACCCAGAGGATAACGAATCGATCGAGTATGGTGTGCCATTTGTGAGGGTGCAGAGCCAGCCGGAGGCATAGGAGTATTTGTTCTCCCACCACAAGAGGAGGCCAGATGGCGCGACATCACTTCCCTGCTGTTCTCCACGGTTCCCTCGACGCTCGCCTTGTTTCAACGGCGGCGGTAGGGTTTAAGGTAAGCTTCGCACTAACCTAATCTTCCACCTGCTCATGCTTACAATTAGTGTGACATCTAATGAAAATCATGCCTACAATCAGTCTCCGAGTACTACGCCAATCACCCTAAAATAGCTCTGGACCTTTGGGTCAAAGTTGTGACACAGTGTACAAATAAAAAAAAGATTGGTGCTTCTTTCAGAAAAGAGTACTCCCTAGAAACTGCCAATATAAGCTACTAGTATTTCTTTAGAGGATTTGCTGCCGAGAAGGATCTGCCCAAAGAGAGAGCAACACATCCCACTAGTGGTGGATGCCAATGCATGCATGGATCATGGTTGGTGTCAGTAATTTTTCTTGGCACACCTCGCACTCTGCATATATGCCAGTTCCATACGTACATTTATGCAATTCCACCAAAATGCAACTGAATAACCCTGTTTGCATAGCTAATGAAAAAGCGTGATTACATTATAGTGGCACTAGTTGATGAAACACACAAAATAAATTGAAGAAAATGTTGCGATAGTATCATAGTATGCCATGCTGCGAGGGCGAGATGGGCCCTGCGACGCCTCATACGGTACGCCTCATACTGGAAATCGTCCCAAGTCTCCTAGATACACATTCTGCCAGTGATGAACATCAGTGTACAATGGTAGTACAAGGAGGCGCCTTGAGACATTCAAATCTCTATATTTGTATAGATCAACTAAAATTAAGCACCCCAGTTTGCAGAAACGCTTAAACATTAACAATGGGACTAGTTGATGAAACATACATTAATAAAGAGAACACTTTCTTTATCTACATTGGAAATGAAATGATAGAGAGGACACTCTCTCTGTTTTAACTTTATTATTACTTCATTTTATCAGTGACACTAGGGTTGAACAGGTGGCAAACGAGGTGTACCATACATCGCAAGGATGGAGGCCGGGGGTGCTTAGATTGTGATGCTGAAGCTGGCTCTTTCAGTCACCAACATGGATGATTCAATTCATGGGACCTTTTGGTGCAGTTCACCTAAAATGAAGCAATGTCTCGTGAGCTAGCAGCTTCTTCATTTTTTTAAGAAAAGGGCTCCATCCCCGGCTCCATTTCCATCAGAAAACGAAACCCACAGAGCTTCTTCTTTATTAGTTGCAATAAAATTGAGCAACATCAAGGTTGGTTGTGAAGCTCCTGTAATGATCAACTATAATTTGGATATCATTTGTGCAGTTGAACTAAGATCGAGCGTGAAATGTATATCTCTGTTTGCACAAAAAAGGTGGAAAGGAGGGTGATTAACAAGTGATGAAACATGCATCAAATTAAAAGAAGCATGTTCCTTATCTGAATGGCAATCCTACAAGGACAGTAGCAATTACTAAAGAAGTGGCATTGCTAGATATTAGTGTGGGCATTAGGATTAACTATGACAACTGTTAAATTCGACATTAGTTTGGGCACGGGAGAGTAGGTGGACCAGGACAGTTGCATTTCTAACGAGAAGAACCAACTTATCTTAATGGGAAATTTAGCAGGACATGTAAAAAAGAGCCATTGATTCATATTACTAGAGGCATTACATTGAAAACAACATTGGTTTAACGTGTCTTTACTTTTAATAGCGCGACTGCTACATTTTACCAGTGGCATTACATAAGAGTGGCTCGGGGCAACAAACATCAAGACATGATATCTGGGTTGGTCCCATTTTTGTTCAGTATAGCCACCTTATACTGTGTGAGGCTAGCAAATCTAGTGCTGGACTTACTCTTTTGACTTGTCCCCCAGTCCCCACTTTCTTTCCTTTTTCAACCTATAGATCGGGTTTATATTGAGTTTGTACTGTGTTTCCCTTTATTTCCCTATTAGACCTAGATACCAGTTGGATAGCCAGTCTCTGCAACTTTTCACCCCCATTATTTCCTCTTTCGACGAATCCTAGATTCAGGTAACAAATATTCCCCCACCCCCACTCCCTTTCTTCCTTGTTTGAACCAACTAGTACTAGATTCGAGTGCACGAACTAGTTTTACCTCTTAACCATAAAAATTTAGGTGGTTTTCGAACAGATGATTGATCCTATCTATGAGGGCCCCTGAGAAATAGTAAAAGATACAAATGCAGCGATGTCAGGAGCTCTGGAAGTAGAGCAAGGCCGGTTTTGAAGGAAGTTATACCCGATGGTCGCCGGGACGTCGCTAGGTGGGTGGCGGGAGGCTGGATCTGTCCACACTACGGCAGCGAGGAAGAAGGGGTCAGAGGCCCTCCCTCGCCGACGGTGCTTGGGAGAGAATGGCAAGGCAGGCTGATCGGGACGCGCCAGCAGTGGGTAAGAGCCATCGCCCAGGACGACCGCGTGAAGGTTGCACGTTCTCACCTTCCCCGGCAGAGAGGATCCGGCTAGATCTGCGACCAGCGGTGAGCAGAGAGAGAGAGAGAGAGTGTGACCACCACTGTCGTGTTTAGATCTGGAGAGGAGGTGATAGTGTGAATAGAGCAGCACTAGCAAGCAAGCGCGGAGGCTCCTGCCTATATAGTGGAGTACTAGTTTTCTTTTGTGTACCGGAGCCGGCTTGACCTCCTCAATGACTGTCGAGAAGTCTTCATGCACGTGGCTCGGAGGCGCAGTTGTCGTCATTTTGATCTAAAGGATCGGATTGTAACATATAACACGAAAAACTGCCACATGACAAGAAATCGTAACCTCACTGCCCAAAGGAGACAACATGAATCCCGACGGACAAACTAGACGAGGATCAAAGCTCAAATTAAAGATAAACTCATAGAAAAGGGGTCTGTCGATAGATGTCCTAATTAACATAGCTGGCTTGACCTAGATGGCAGCCGAGTAGTCTTTGTGCATGTGCCCCAATGACTAGCCCAACTCAGTTGTCGCTGTTTAACCCTTGAAGTGATCCGAAGCACATGACACCTAATTTTGCGAGATGACAAGAAACCTTTTTTTAGATTTCTCACCAGAACTACAGCCCTGTACTACACAGCCTGCACAATATGTAGACGATAGCCAATCCAGGATTGTCTGCTGGAGTCTGGTCACATGCATGGACGAACTGATCTTCCGTGTCTTGTAGGGATCGTCCAGGTACCAACGTAGTACAACACTTCTCTAGTATTATCGCTCGTCTCCCTCTTCTATTAAGTCACCCGACTTGCGGGGCTGGGGAGTGTGCCTATGGTCGGTTCTCAATTGCGGTCCCACATCTGTGTGCAAACCGACCGACTGTCTGGGGTGCGACGCAAACGCGAAGGGCGTTTTGTATACTCCGTACATGTGTATCGCCTTTTTCTAGAGGCTTTGCTCCATGGCGCAGTCCATGGATACAAAATTAGTATACTGTACAATTTAAAAGCCGAGGGCGGGGGTTTTCCTGTGCGGTAGGCGGGGCAGTTCCGCCTAGTCGGTTCGACAGAGACGCGAGAAGATGAGGGAGTAGGCTGCTGCAAACGTAGGGCTATGTGATTTGACAGTGAGTTACTGCTGGACAGGTGGGGCCCCGTTGATGGAGTCCAGGATTAGGGGGTCCTCGGACATCCGGTCTATATACTTTGGCCAGACAACTGGACTATGAAGATACAAGATTGAAGACTTCGTCCCGCGTCCGGATGGGACTCTCCTTTGCACGGAAGGCAAGCTTGGCAATTCGGATATGTAGATCTCCTTCTCTGTAGCCGACTCTGTGTAACCCTAGCCCCCTCTGTGTCTATATAAACCGGAGGGCTTAGTCCGTAGGACAAGAACAATCATAATCATAGGCTAGCTTCTAGGGTTAGCCTCTACGATCTCGTGGTAGATCAACTCTTGTAATACGCATATCATCAAGATCAATCACGCAGGAAGTAGGGTATTACCTCCATGGAGTGGGGCCGAACATGGGTAAACATCATGTCCCCCGACTCCTGTTACCATTAGCCTTAGACGCACAGTTCGGGACCCCCTACCCGAGATCCGCCGGTTTTGACACCAACATTGGTGCTTTCATTGAGAGTTCCACTGTGTCGTCACGATAAGGCTTGATGGCTTCTTCAAACGTCTTCAACGACGTGGTCTAGGGTGAGGTTTTCCTCCCTGGACAGATCTTCGTATTCGGTGGCTTCGTACTTTGGGCCAACTCGCTTGGTCATCTAGAGCAAATCAATAGCTACGCCCCTGGCCATCAGGTCAGGTTTGGAAGCTTGAACTATGCTGCCGACATCCGCGAAGAATTGATCTTCGACGGATTCGAGGCCATGTCAGGTGCGGCGAACAGTCACGACGAGCATGACTTAGATCTGCCATCGGAAAGTGTTCGGGAGGTCGCGCCTGCGGTGGCCCCGGGAATCAATCTGGAGCAGATCGTGCCATCCGAGGACGGGTGGATGGACCCCACCAAAGAGGCCACACACTCATCGGCGCTGGAGCCGAACACAGACTTCATCTCTAAAGATATCTATGTCATCGGACCCTCGGACTCGTCTCCGGCCTTAGGATCCAAACCTCGTACGTCCGTGCTTATCAAATCTGATTGGGCACCGGTCATGGAATTCACATCTGCAGATATCTTTCAGCACTCGCCCCTGGGTGACGTGCTAAATTCATTAAGGTCTCTCTCTCTCTCTCTCAGGGGACTCTTGGCCGAACTATGTCCGGCTCGAGTGGGAAGCGGACGATGAAAAAATTCGTTCCCCACCCACCACCCACTTGATAGCCACTGTAGATGACTTAACCGTCACGCTTGACTTCGACTCCGAAGACATCAACGGTATGGACGACGATGCTGGAGACGAACAGGAAGCACTGCCCACGGGGCGCTAGACAGACACCTCATCATATGATATATACATGGTGGATACACCCAAGGAAAATAACGGCAAGGATGCAACGAAGGATAATCCCCTCGATAAGCCACTGAAGCGACGATGTAGGCGCCGCTCTAAATCCCGCCACAGTAAAAACAACGATAATAGCGCAAGAAAGAATAACACCCCGGTCGACTCCAAAGGAAACAACGACCCGATGGACCCAGCGATGGAGCAGGATGAGCCAGGGGACAGAGAACATAGTCCGGAGCAAATATCCGATGATGGCGATCCCGAGGGTAAGATTCATCAACCTGTCTCTGGAGAGGAGAACAGTTCGGACGATGATGCACTCATCATCCCGGAAAAACACTAGGAGCAAGGGAACCTCCAGAAAAGGCTTATTTCCACCATGAGGAGCTTGAAGAAGCAGAAGCAAAGGCTTAAGACCGCGCAGGATACACTCAAACACAGATGGAACAAAGTGCTTGACACTGAAGAAAAATACGGTGGCGATCGCCACACAAAGATCTATCCAAAGCGCAAGCTGCTGCCCGAATTCGACGATGAGGCCATCGAGCCCATTCCACCGAAAAATAATACGGCCGATCAGCCGGACCGACCACCCCGTGGCCGCGACAGGGCGGCTAGTGACACCGCACACAAGTCAGCACACGATTTACGCAAGCTCCTGGACAAAAAATCCGGTATGGCAAGGTCCATCTATGGATCCAGGAAGCGTGCCCCAGCGCAGGATCACAACCACCAAAACGATCATATTGATCGAATACCAGCTCGGAATCAACACCGAACACAACAACCGTCGACAGCAAGCCATGATACATCCAAATACAGGGGTGCCGCACACCCCCTATGCTTCACCGATGAGGTGCTGGATCATGAATTTCCAGAAGGATTTAAACCCGTGAATATAGAGGCATATGACGGAATGACAGACCCTGGGGTCTGGATTGAGGACTTTATCCTTCACATCCACATGGCTCGCGGAGATGATCTCCGCGCCATCAAATACCTGCCCCTCAAGTTAAAAGAACCAGCTCGGCACTGGTTGAAAAGCCTCCCCGAAAATTCAATTGGAAGTTGGGAGGAACTTGAGGATGCTTTCAGGGCCAATTTTAAAGGGACGTATGTCCGACCTCCAGACGCAGACGATTTAAGTCACATAATTCAACAACCCGGAGAGTCAGCCCAAAAGCTTTGGAACAGGTTTCTCACTAAGAAGAATCAAATCGTCGACTGCCCGGATGTCGAAGCCTTAGCGGCTTTTAAGCACAGTGTACGGGAGGAATGGCTTGCCAGACACCTCGGAAAGGAAAAGCCGAGGACAATGGCATCCCTGACAAGCCTTATGACCCGCTTTTGTGCGGGCGAGGACAGTTGGCTGGCCCATAGCAGCACCAACGACCCAGGCACATCCGAAGTCAGGGATGGCAATGGGAAGCCACGACGCAATAAAAACAAGCGTCGAAACAATGAAGACAACCCAGATAACACGGCGGTCAATGCCGGATTCAGGGGCACTCAACCCGGTCAACGGAAAAAGCCATTTAAAGGCACTGATGGACCGTCCTGCCTAAATAAGATTCTTGACACATTATGTCAGATTCATGGCACCCCTGAAAAACCTGCAAATCACACCCACAGAGAATGCTGGGTTTTCAAGTAGGCCGGCAAGCTAAATGCCGAACACAAAGGGAGGGGGACGCCAAGTGAAGACGAGGATGAGCCTCGCCAGCCGAACAATAGGGGACATAAGAAATTCCCACCAGAAGTCAAAACAACGAATATGATTTACGCAACTCACATACCAAAGAGAAGGCGCAAACATGCACTCCGAGATGTATACGCTGTAGAGCCCGTCGCCCCCAAGTTCAATCCTTGGTCGGCCTGCCCGATCACTTTCGATCGCAGGGATCATCCGACTAGTATCCGGCATGGAGGGTCGGCTGCCTTGGTGCTCGACCAAATAATTGATGGATACCATCTCACCCGAGTCCTTATGGACGGCGGCAGCAGTCTTAATCTGATATACCAGGACACTATCCGCAAAATGGGGATAGACCCGTAAAGAATCAGCCAAAGTAATACTACCTTTAAAGGAGTAATACCAAGCGTCGAGGCCCGATGCACGGGCTCTCTAGTACTAGAGGTTGTATTCGGTTCTCCCGACAACTTCAGAAGCGAGGAATTAGTCTTCGACATCGCTCCATTCCGAAGCGGCTATCACGGACTACTTTGAAGAACGACCTTCGCTCGTTTTAATGGAGTACCACACTACGCTTATCTCAAACTTAAGATGCCCGGTCCACGTGGCGTCATCACAGTTAGCGGAAATACGGAGCATTCTTTACGTGCGGAAGAATATGTGGCGGCTCTAGCAGCCGAACACTGAACGACCTCTCCAACCAGAATAAATAATCGGTCGACAAGACCACATACACGGTTAGACAAGTCCGGCGCACCACCTGTCGTAACAGCTCAAATAAACCTGAGCTTGGGACGATGGATATACCCCCATAGGTGGCGCTAGGGGCTGCACGCATGTAAAAAAGCCCATAGTTCGGCTTGACCCTATTAATACAATAACAGATTGCATCCTTATGATCGGTTCAGAATAACCAATTTCCTGCACGAAGTCTTTCACCTGGGTTTTTCCTTTTTTCAGATGATCATCGTGCTATAGCCTTCCAGGATATGGCACAACGGAGATAAAGGCGCAGACGTGCAGCATGGCCCTGCTCAAAGGTTTCTCTTTAGATTAAGACCCCGCGTAAACCTTTTTTATTGTCTCTTGTTGCTTCTTCCCCTCTGGACACTTAACACAACCGGGAGGGATACTGGTGTTATTGGCATTTTGTCACGCCAGACTAATGCATGTACCTGGAAACTCATGGCTCGTTATCGAGGGCATTACCCAGCCCAGTATACGTTGTAAAGTCTGAATACCTTAGGGAGTGTTCGGCATCGCGAGTTTGGCCTTATATGCATCAGCTCCAAATCATGTCTTTGGTCAATAGTTGGGTTTGCTCGGCTCTCGTCTTTTGCCACCTTACGTTCCGTTCTATCGGCTAAGGTGGCACCGGGAGAACTACTGCGATTGTGCCCTGGTTCATATGGATGAGCACCTCAGTAGAGAAAGTCGAAAACTGACTGTCATGATATAGAGCGAGACCGGTCAACCACTCGATGACTCAGCAGAATCTTCATGATTCCTCCACATTAACGAAGGAACGGTTTCCTGGTCACATACGTACGCGCACCATATTCGGATGAACACGGAAGTACTAGGGCCTATATAGTAGCCCCACTGTGGAACTCCTATGTCTAAGTGAAAGTGTTAAAGCTATATAGTCCGATTGCCCGGTTCACCGCGCTATCACCTCCTTAACGGACCAAGACGTTGGATCAAGTGTGATTACGCGCTTTTTCAAACACCCCCGCATTATATGCGCGGGGCCTGAAGCCGACGACTGCAAACTTTCAGGATATATACATACATAAACGGCCAGACAGGAGGCACTATAATACTTCCGGGCAAAAGTTTAAACACAACCTTTATAATCAAAATAGCATTGTTTTTACAATTGAGATACATGTCACTCGAACATGGCACTCTTCGAGCACTGAGCCTCTATTAAACAGGCACCTTTTAGGACTTCTTCAAAATAGTGCTCGGCCGGGTCCTGGCCTCCCGTTGGACCCTGGGTTGCAATAGCGGTGGCCTCCATCCCTGCCCAGTATGTTTTAACACGGGCAAGAGCCATCCGCGCCCTCTATGCACGCCGACCTTTTCATAGCATCAATATGCGACACAACACCAAGGAATTGTTGCACCAAACCAAAATAACTGTCCGGCCTTGGTCCCTTGGTCCAAAGATGATCCACGACAGACCACATAGCAAGCCCGGACAACCTATGGAGCTCGGCCCATGCGGCCATCTTTTCATTCAAAGGCAGCGGACGCGCCGGGGCACTGAACTGCGACCAGAACAACCTTTCTACCTCATGATCTTTCCGATCTTTGTAAAACTCAGTCGCATCAGCAGCACTCTTTGCCAAGTCCGCATACGCGTCTGCAACACTCCAAAACTGATCTAGAAGGGCATACTACGGATCTCCAAACTTCATCCGCAACAAAAAGGGCCTCCCAGCTGTGATATCTCCGGCTTCAGGAAGCTCCTCCCTTATCCCTCTAATTTCAGAGCGAGTTTCCTTGGCTGTCTCCAAGGCCTTCTTCAGGTCAGCCGCTTTTGCTTGGATTTCCTTTTCAAGGAGCTCATAGCGGCTGGCGGCATCTTTTAGCTCAATAGCCATCATGGCTATTTTTTCTTCGCTCTGGTGATGAGCAGCCTGTTCGGCTCTTAATTCTTCGACCGCCTTCAGGGCGGCCACATCACTTATTCTGGCTTGTTCCTTGGCTCGGGTAAGTTCCGCCCGAAGGGTCTCCATGACAGCAGCTCCACCTGCAGTCACAACATATTATAGATACTAGCATCATGCTCCTCTTAATATTTGCTGATAAACTAAAAATACATTCCCTGTGCCTCGTCAAGCCGCTTGTTCACAAGAGCGATGTCAACATCTGCCACGTCAAGCTGCCGCTTCAGTTCGGCAAAATCAGTTGTCCGGTCAGCCGCCGGACCCTCAGCCGCCTGCACATGGAAGCAGCGCGATCATTACCTGGGACTATGACCCTTTGTTTGCCACCTCTAGATGGCAACCAGTGTCTCAGGGGCTACTATCTATATAGAGCACACCTAGTGTGTGCGGTACCGTCAAAAATACATATATTATTTTGTGTACCTCAAAGCCTCTTAGCAGGCTTGTAAAAGCTTCATTCAAACCACTTTTGGCGGATGAAATCCTCTCAACCACCATACCCATTAAAGTACGATGCGCCTCTGAGATAGCCGCTCGTTCCAGAAGACCCATCAGTGTGTCCGGTCTTGTGTCGGACAATCCCGGACTCTTTCTGTTGCCCTCCTTGGGAGCCGAATACTCCGGACTTCGGGCAGCTAGAGTGTTAACTTCTAGCCTTGGCAGATCAGGAGAAATCCTCCGTGACGACACCTCGGGGTCGTCCGCCCATGTGGCAGGGAGGCAGGAGGAGGCGTTTCGCTCTCCATCATCTCCGGAAGAATATCCCCCAAAGATGAACTCTGTGGAGAAGGTCTACGAGTTGGACTGCAAGATATATGTCTCGGTTGAGGGCTGGCCCCCTTGCGGGCGTTGTGCGGTAAGAACGCCCTCTAGGGTAGGGCCCCCTGGCAAGGGTTTCTTCCCTCGTTTGGAAACCTCCATTTCCAAGTCTTCAGAGGCGGCACTTTTCTTCCCGTGAGGAGAGGGGATTTTAGATTCACCTCCCCGATTATCCTCCTTCGCGGAGACACTTACTCCCCCGATTTGGATGTGTAAAGTATGAAGCCCGCCTGTGGCTTCTCTATTCCTCCCCTCATCTTCTCCGGATGGCACCTGATACGGTGTGCGCTCAAGCATCCTGGTTAATAAAGGATCTGACGAGCCTTCGGGAAGGGGGGCGAACACCTGATCCTCTCCGCTTTTCTTATCCAGTCCTGGCAGAAAGCAATTTTTCAGAATGATGTTGTAACAAAAATAATTGACGGGAAGTTCGGTAGAGGAATTACTTACTTGGGTATCCAGACGGTTGCAGTTGAGACCCGCATCCTCGTTGGTGTCCGGGCACTTTATTCGTGATCCGAAGAACAATCCATACACCTCTTTGAGCGTCACGCCGAAGAATTATTGAATAGTTCGCAGTCCTTCCGGGTTGAACTCCCACATACAGAGAGATCGACGTCGGCATGGTGCACCCTCTATGCATGCCGACCGCTTCATCGCCTTGATATGCGGCACCGCGTCAAGGAATTGCTGCACTAAGCCAAAATAACTCTTCGTCTTGGGCCTTTCCGGCCACAGATGAGCCACCACATCCTTCATGGCAAGTCCGGACAGCCTATTCAGCTCAGCCCACTCAGCCAACCGATTGGTTAACGGAAGGGGATGCCCCGGACTATGGAATTGAGACCAAAAGAGCTCTTCCATTTCATGATCCTTTTGGCTTCGGAAGTGCACGACTGCGTCCGCTGCACTCGCCGCCAAATTCAAATAAGGATCCTCCGCACCCCACAACTGGCCCAACTGAGCATACTTCGGATCCGTGAACTTCCTACGCAGCAGAAAGGGCTTTCCAGCCGCAATGTCTCCTGCCTGACGCAGCTCCTCCTTTATAGCCCGCATTGCAGAATGGGCATCCTTGGCTTTGGTGGTGGCCTTCTTCAGGTCCTCTTGCTCCGCTTGGCGTTCTCTTTCAAGAACCTCATAGCGGTCGGTAGCATCTTTCAGTTTCACGGCCATTCCATCCATCTCCTCCCTGCTCTGGCAGTGAGCAGCCTTTTCGGCTTTTAGCTCCTTAGCTGCCTTCGAGGCAGCCGCATCACTTTTTCTGGCTTGCTCCTTGGCTCGAGCAAGCTCTGCCCGAAGGTCCTCCATAGCAGCGGCGCCATCTGCATCAAGCATACATGTTGTAATGTGTGGGCATCAGCCCCCTTACCGGGTGACCGCGGAGAAACCACCTACCTTGTGACTGGTCAAGTCGTTTATTGACAAGCGCGATGTCCGCATCCGCAACGTCGAGTTACCGCTTTAGTTCGGCAACTTTATCAGTCAGGCTGGCCACCGAATGTTCCGCCACCTGCATGGGAAAGGCGACATTTTATAACTGAGACTATGATCCTCGGCACGCTGTCGCTTTCGACAACATACCGAGTCTCAGGGGCTACTATCTATATAGGGCGCACTTTATGTGCAAAACTGTCAATAGGTATGTCATTTTTTGCGTACCTTTACTGACGGCCTCATGCAACCCGCTCCCAGTGGATGAGATCCTTTCAATCACCGTACTCATTAATGCACGGTGATCTTCTGAGATAGACGCCCTCTCGAGCAGATCCTTCAGCTCCACCGGTCGTACACCAGTTGGTGCCAAACTCTCCGGCCCCGCCGGACTCGGGGAGACCCTCCGTGACGACACCTCAGGGTCGTCCGGCCCGCCTGACGGTGCGGCAGATGGAGGCATTTCGCTCTCCATCATCTCCGGACGAAGATCCCCCGAAGATGAGCTCTGCTGAGAAGGGCTGAGATCCGAACTACAAGGTGAGAACTTCGGTTATCCTCAGAAATAAAAACAGGGATGTCCCTTATTACAAAACTCCCCTATTTTTACTTACGGCTCGATGGAGGGCTGATTCCTTTGGGGAGACAGTGCGGCCGGGACTCCTCCCGACACAGGACCTTCCGGTGCAGATTTCTTCCCCCGCTTTGAGGCCTTGGCCTTCGGGTCTTCGGAAGCGGTCCTCTTCCCCCCTGGAGGGAGGGATTCTTGATCCCCCCTTATTGAGAGCCTCCTTAGCAGAGGCGGCAGTTTTCCTGTTCCCCCCTTCGCCCTCTTCCGAAGCTCAACCTCCAACATCCTGACTAACACGGGATCCGGCGTGGTCTCAGGGAGGGGGGCCGGACACCGTATCAGTTTTGCTTGCACTATCCACTCCTGTTCAAAGGATAGCTGGTTAAAAGGAAAATCCATGATAAATAAATGGACGGTATGTCTAGACACAAGACTACTTACTTGAGTATCCGGGCGATTGCAGCTTAGGCCGGCGTCCTCGGTCAAGTCCGGACACATCTCTTGTGATCCGAAGAACAGTTTATACATCTGCATAGGTGTCGTACCCATGAAATGTTGAAGAGCTCGCGGTCCCTCCGGATTGAATTCCCACAGGCGGAGGGGGCGACGTTTGCAGGACAGAAGAATCCGAATCAGCATAACCTGCGTCACTACGACCAGATTGATCCCCCTCTCTTGGAGGTCTCGGATCCGGCCCTGCAATATTGGTACGTCCTTGGACGGCCCCCAGTCAAGCCCTTTGTGGACCCATGACGCCAGCCGTTGTGGAGGGCCCCAGTGAAAGGCGGGCGGCGGCACCTGCCTGCTGCCCCTGGGAGTAGTGATATAGAACCACTCCTGTTACCACAAGCCGAGCTCCTCTTGGAAAGAGCCTTCAGGCCATGGAGCATCGGCCCTCTTACTTATAACTACCCTCCGTACTCTACCTATCGCCCCTCAATCATCTTCAGCTCCACATTGAAGGTCTTGAGCCACAAACTGAAGTGAGGGGTGGTGCGGAGGAAGGCTTCGCAGACAACGATGAACGATGAGATGTGGAGGATGGACTCCGGAGCCAAGTCATGGAATTCCAGCCCGTAATAAAACATGAGCCCCCTCACGAAGGGGTCCATCGGGAAGCCTAAACCCCGAAGGATGTGAGACACGAACACGATGCTCTCACCATGCTCGGGAGTGGGAATGACTTGCCCTTTGGCAGGCAACCTATGCGAAATCTCGTAGGTTAGGTACCTGGCGTCTCACCAAGCTTTAGCACGTCTTCTTCCGTAACGGAGGAGGGCATCCACTGGCCCTGTAGGTCGGAGCCGGACATTGTCGAAGGTCCGAAGCGCCCGAATCTGGAGTCTTGGGTGTTGGAACTCGGGGCAAGGGGCGGATTCATGGAGGATCGTAGGAAAGGGACATGCCTTGGTCTGATTATAAAGGGGGAGAATACCAAGAGCCGTCCCCGTGACCGTTTGGAACTCGCCTTCGATGGAGGGGGCAGGGCAACGGGCACGGTTGGGTTACCCACGTCCGTATTGATGGGAATCCCGGAATAAGGGGAACACGATCTCTGCTTCGACAAGACGTGCCAAGGAAACCGCTTCACTAAACGCGCTGAGGTGGTATAATAAAAATGATTCGAGTAAAGGCTTGGTTGTGGTGTGACGTCACGCCACAAAATACGTCAGCAGATTGAACTTGTGTAAATATTATTCTCTCTACGGTGGTATGTGGAATTTATTTTATAGAGCCGGACACTATCCTGGTGTTCAGAATCTTCTATGAATTATTCGGAGGAGGCACCCGCCTTGCAATGCCGAAGACAATATGCGCGCCAGACTCATCGTCATTGAAGCCTGGTTCAGGGGCTACTGAGGGAGTCCTGGACTAGGGGGTGTCCGGATAGCCGAACTATCATCATTGGCCGGACTCTAAGACTATGAAGGTACAAGATTGAAGACTTCGTCCCGTGTCCGGATGGGACTTTCCTTGGCGTGGAAGGAAAGCTTGGCAATACGGATATGTAGATCTCCTACCATTGTAACCGACTTTGTGTAACCCTAGCCCTCTCCGGTGTCTATATAAACCGGAGGGTTTTAGTCCATAGGACGAACAACAATCATACCATAGGCTAGCTTCTAGGGTTTAGCCTCCTCGATCTCGTTGTAGATCTACTCTTGTACTACCCATATCATCAATATCAATCAAGCAGGAGTAGGGTTTTACCTCCATCGAGAGGGCCCGAACCTGGGTAAAAACATCATGTCCCTTGTCTCCTGTTACCATCCTCCTAGACGCACAGTTCGGGACCCCCTACCCGAGATCCGCCGGTTTTGACACCGACAGACCCCGAACCTAACCTATTTCTTGCTAGCCTCTCCGAATCTCAAGGGCGAGATTCATTTTAAGGGTGGTAGGTTTGTAATATCCCAAAATTCTAAATTTTGGAATGTTATATTAAATAAATAGTTTTGATTGATTGTTTGATTGTGGTGTGCTTGCTTATGTGAAATGGAGTGAAATTTGAAACTTTTTGAAAGTTAAATGAGAGGGAATAAAAGGAGTTTCCCAAACTTTCATTTTGCATTTATGTTCTCCATGAATTCATATTCAATTCTTCACAAAACCCTAGAGTGAAGATGATATGACTTCTTCCATTTAAATAAATGAAAAGGGTTTTGAAAAGATTTGAATTCCATTTGGAAATATTTCAAATTCGGAAACTTTATGCAACTCAATGATTTTCATGAGAGAAGATAAAATGACTTCTTCAAATCATATGGAATATGAGTTGGAAGTTTAAGAGAATTAAATTTAAAAGGCCCTTTGAAGGTATTTTGAAAATCATTTTCAATTTGGAGTTATTTGGTTTATTCAAATTATTTTCCTCCAAAAATAAAATATATGGAAATTATGGTAAAATGATTCCCTACATTATAAAGTTGGAGAGAAATACATTTGAAGCTATTTTGGTATTTTTTTAAAATTATTTTTATTGGGTTTTATGGCAAAAGTAGCACTCTTTGCTTTATTTAATTTTTTGTGGAATTTATTTGACGCTAAAAAATGTTCATGATGTAGAAAATCTTTTTCTAAAAATTTTGATATATAATATGCCAATGTTAAATTTTATTTTATTTTGGTTTTATTTTATTTTGTTGTCTGTATTAAAAAAAACTTTCTGGGCCGGCCCTGCTCCAACCGCGCCCGGCCAAAGCCCAGCACTCCGCGCGTTGTCTCCCTCCCAGGCGGGACTCCGTCCACCGAATGCTGCCGCGCCGCCATGGACATCGTGTCCGTCCCGGATGCCACGCCGCCTTGACCCTCCCGCACGCCACCGCCCCGCCTCCCTCCTATAAAGCCGCCCCAGCCTCTCTCTCCTCCTCCTCCGCAGCCACGCGCCGCCGCTCGCCGCTGCATCTCCACCGCCGCTCGAAGTCACAGCCCCGCGCCGCCATTGCTGCCCGCTGCCGCGCCGCCGCTCGCTATCGCTCCGACCGCACGCGCCGTCTCCCCGCCGCCGTCGCCAAGCCTGCCACCACGCTAGAGTCCGCTGCCGCCGTGTGTACTCGCCGGATCCGCCGCCCGATCCGCCGCCGCCGACGATTTTCTCCGCTAAACCGCCCAAACCACCGAACCGGTATAAACCGACCGCCCGACCCTGTTTTTCTTCGGTTTTTATTTTTAAATCGGTTTATTTAGTTAGGTTAGTTTAATTAGTGGACGTTCGCCCGTTGGTATTCGGTAGCGAGCAGTTTCCGTTCGTTGGTCTCTGTTACCGAACGTTCGTTCGTTAGATTTTTCTTTTTCTGTTTAATTTTGGCCAGGGACCTAGACGCAATTAGTTTATTTACAGTTTTGCCCATGATCTTCAAACCTTCGCTACTTTATACTCATTTATCCAAATCCAATGAAATCAATGCCCGCTTCTTCATTACGATCCCCTTTATGCAGTAGAACAACTTAAACATATTTTTGAGAGTTTAAAATTTGCTTTCAAACAGATTTGAATTTAAATTTCTTTTGTTCATAACTTGAGTTTTATAGCTCCGATTTAATAGATTCTTTTTGCAAACCGAAGCTCTTAACCTAAAATTTGTGATAAGACAGAATCCACCAAATTATGGTATTGTTAGAAATTGTTTTCGATTGCAAGAGTTAATTGCTTATTTTTGAAGTTTCCCGAGATCTTTTCTTCGATCCTTTTGCATGAGTGCTTATGTATGCAATTGCTTGCTCACGATAGATTGACCGGAGAGTGACAAGTAGAACTATCAGGAGTTATGAGTGTGAAGAATGTTCATCAACAGTACAAGGCAAGTAACACTTCGATCTCATCCCCTGATTACCCAATTTTTATGCATTAGTTTCAACCCTCAAACATTGCATGAGTAGGTTTTAATTAACATGTGGGTATTGGAAAGTAGTTAATGAGGTAGTACCTATTGTCTTATATCAAACCCTGGGTATTTACTACGTTATGCTTATACTGCTATGCTATGCTCGTGGACGTGGTTTGGTTTGAGAAAATTCATGAAAGATGTGAGAGTTATTGTTAACTAAGGTTTAACTTAAGGTGGCTACTTTAATAAACATCTAGGTGGATTGTTTGTGGGCACCTGGGGAATCCAGTGCTGTCCAAGGAGATCCCTGGGTACCCATGGGATCATCCTATGGTTCGCCACCCAGGCTCAAAGGGATCATAAGATTATTCATGCTACAAACTTCTGTGTGCAGCCACAAGCCATTATGGGCTCTGGCATAGTTGAGTAAGTTGTGGGAATCCTTTCCATGATGGGCTACCAGATGTAGGGATTGTAGGTGTACCGGCCTATCTATCAATTAAGGGGACCTCTTCGGAAAGACCGTGTCTCGGTCATGCATTTCTCAAACACCATGAAGTGTGAGATATACAATGGAGGAGGTCGAGTCTTGTGGCGAAAAGTGCACAAACCTCTGCAGAGTGTACACACTAATCATGATTAGCCGTGTCCCCGGTTATGGACATCTTGAGTATCTGGTATTTTGAATTATTGGTTGATCTCATCACTCTATTTAATGAAATTGTTGGGTTATTAATGATTTTTGGGATTGAGTTGGGGTTACCTTCTCAATATGGGTAATTTAACTTAGTAGTAAATAAAATTTATTCCTTTGTTGTAGGGAAAAATTGGCTTTATGCAAAATTAAACTTAGAGCCTCCACCAGCCAAATATGCATGTAGTGATAGCTATTATTCATAATTGTCCTATGGTGTGAATTTGCTAGTACATTCAATGTACTAACCTACATGGTTGCAATGTCTCATGTTGAAGGAATCTTATGACGAGTAAGTGATACATTAGGGTTACGAGCCATTGGCGTTGTTGGGAACTCCACAACTTTGTTGTTACTTCCGCTATATGGATTGAGGTAATAGTATTTACGTTACTTTATACATGTGATTTACCTCTGTTATATATCCTCGAGTACTGTGTGTTTCAGCATACCGATCCAAGGATGACACTTAAGCACAGAGACTTTGATACATTTGGGTTGGATTGCTACAGGGAGGGAGGCTGGGCCCCCTTTCCTTCTCTCCCTCTTCCCTTTCCTTCCCTTCCTAGTTGGACTAGGAAAGGGGGGAACCTACTCCTAGTAGGAGTAGGATGTCACGCCCAATATGCGACCCTATCCAAAAGGAACTCGAAGGTCCCACCAAGGATAGACCGGCATATTGAAACGCTTTTGCAAGGTGGATATCATTACATCAACATTACATAATAGATGGTGATACATACAAAAGGCATACAATGCCACATGAATACAACAATACAACATACAAAAACAACATCCGACTACGGATGAAACATAAATAGGAACTCAAACAATATCCACCCTGCTAGCCCAGGCGGCCGACCTGGAACCTATCCCCTGAACGAAGAAGCAGAAGAAGAAACTCCAAAACAAGCAACATCGCTCTCCCGTCATGATCATCGCATATCATGTACCTGCAACTGTTGGCGCTATAAGAGGGGCTGAGCAAAAGCGGTAACATAGCCAAACAACAGTTTGCATAGGAATGGTGTCAAAGGTTAGAGGTTCATGGCAATTTGGGAGGCTTGATGAGCAAAAGATAGGTAATGCAGCATAGCGATAGAACGAAGCAACTAGCATAGCAATGATAGTAGTGAGATCCAGGGTAGCGGTCATCTTGCCTGAAATCCCGCAAGGAAGAAGAACAAGTCCATGAAGAAGACGAACGGATGAAGCCGAACCAACCGTAGACGAACGAATCCTCACGATCGCAACGAAACGGGAACTATCAAGAAGAAGCACACAACATAGGTAAACACACCACACATGAACAAGGCATGATGCACAACAAGCATGATGCATGACAAAGTCTACATGAAGCTACTCATGGCAAGAGATGATGCAAACAAGAACAACACATCAAGGCAAGTTAAATGAGGCCGGAAACAACATATAACAATTCCGGTAAGTCCTCATATGCAAATTTCGAAATTGGTCCAGAACTGAATAAACATTATGTTCAAGTTGTTAAACAGGGAGTTAAGATGCACCAAGATGATCTACACGAAATCTAGTCAAGTTACATATAAAGTTCATTAGATTCGGAGCTACGGCCTAAAAGATATGAGCAAAACAAGTTAAGCATGACATTGATGCAAAATGCATACAAACATCAAGCAAACACCTCAAAACAAGGATGCAACATGATAATATGAAACTACATGCAAAATCAAGCAAGTTTCATATAGAGCACACTCAAAACGGAGCAACGGTGCAACACACACACACTATACAAGTCATAGCAACAATCTATGCATAACAGCAACTAGGCATATTGCAAGCATCAAAACAACAAGCTACAGCATCCCAACGAACTAACAAAAGGCATGGGCATGAAGTACAGGTAAAGCATAACAAAACATGAACACTGAGCTATCTCCAGAAACAACTAGAACAAGCTCAAAAAGACATGGAGATATTGCAAATAATAACAGTTTCAGACTTTACCAGAAATAACATTAGGTTGCAATGTTTAGAGCAAGCAAACAACATGTTACAGGAACATATCATGGCAAACAAAGGCATGGCATGAATCTACTAATAGCATAGATCAAAAGTCCCTTACTGACCAAGAGTCAACAGGGATCAGAAAGTATGATGGCACCCAAGTAAACATGGCAAGTTATATTACAGATTCATACATGGCAGGAACAACAATAAGTAGGCATGTTGGTGAGCTTGAACCACTCACCACAGAGCAATACATGGCATGGCAAGGCTACCAACAGTAAGAAGGCATGTTTATGAAGCTAAGAATGTAAAGAGCAAGGTCATAGGGTGCATGGATCACTAGGAAACAGTCATGGAAACATTGAACTTAATGTAAACAGGCTGACAACAACATTTTCAAGCAAATTTAGAGCAAGATTACAACAAGCTACAGCAACCTATAAATGCAACCAGGGGCATGGATGGATAGGGCATAACATGTAGATCAAAACATGTTTATAGAACATCTCCAAATTATGCATAGAATGATAAGTAGCAACATGTTTACATAGCAACAAAATATAACAGAATCTGCCTAGCAAAACAGCAACAGCATGTACACTACTTAGCAAGCTCGATTCACTCACCACAAGTCATTGCATGACAAGATAAGCATAGCATCATCAATAAGGCATGTTTGTAAAACAAACCAAGGCAACAACAAGTCCATAGCATGCAAGGATCAAATATAGCAACCTTGGCCAAATTGAATAACATGTAAACAATCTGCTAGGAAACATTTTGAAGCAAAAGTAAAGCACCAAAATGACATGCTAGACTACTCCATAATTGCAAACAAGGGCATGAATGCATATACAATAACCATAAGTTCAAAACACCCTTACTGAAGTATCTCTAAATATGCATGGATCTCTCTGTAGCATCAAGTTTATATGGCATCAAAATAACAGCAGAACAGGGACTTAAATGAGCAATATCACGAAGCCTAGTTTGCAAGCTTGTGCTATTCACCACATTGATCACAAAAATACATGGCATACACCCCTGGAAAGATGGCATGGCATAGATTAAAACACATGTAGAGTTCAACCTCATAGGATGCACACATCAACCATGGCAAAAATGACAAATGAGCAAGTTATAACAGTTTCAGCGGATTAACATCAACATGCACTCTTCCAACAGCATTTCGGGCATCAATATGAGCTCAAATTAAAATGATGCAATGGAATGAAATGAAGTACTCGTCGAGGCAAACAATCTGACATATTACACGCACGAAACGGAGCTACGGATGCAGAGATATAGCATGACGAACATGGCATAATTATGTCGGAAATCTGGGACTTAGGCGAAATATCACCTTCGGGGGAAAAGTCAACACGGGCACGGATTCCGAGGAAGGGCCGGGCTCTCGCCGGAGACGACGGGGATGGCGGCCGGCGCGGTCGACGTGTCGCGCTGAGATTGGCCGAGGGGGTGGCGACGGACGTGTCCGGCCGCCGGGCGGACATGTCCGGCGGCGCGGAAGGGATGGATCTAGGGTTTGGACCGGGATTGATCCGTGAATTTGGAGGGGGATCACTTATTTATAGGTAGAGGGAGCTAGGAGAGTCCAAATGAGGTGCGGTTTTCGGCCACGCGATCGTGATCAAATGACTAAGGGCATGGAGGGGAGTTTCCTGGGTTTTGGGCCACTTTGGAAGGGGTGTTGGGCTGCAACAAAAGAGGCCTTTTACGGTTACCCGGTTAACCGTTGGAGTATCAAACGAGCTCCAAATGGCACGAAACTTGACAGGCGGTCTACCGGTGCTATACCAAGGCCGCTTGGCAAACCTCGGGCCATTCCGAGAAAGTTTAACACCCGCACACAATGAGAGACAAAAGGGGAACGCCGGGGGACATAGGAGCGCCGGATTGCAAAACAAACAACGGGGAAAATGCTCGGATGCATGAAACGAACACGTATGCAGAATGAGATGCACATGATGACATGATATGAAATGCAGATGATGACATGGCAAAGTGCAACACGCAAGCAAATGACATGGCAACAACGACGAATAACTGGCAGACAGCTGGCGCATCGAATCTGGGGTGTTACACAAGCAAATGCAAATGTTGCTTGTTTTGGAGTTTCTTCTTCTGCTTCTTCTTCAATCAGGGGATAGGTTCCAGGTTGGCAACCTGGGCTAGCAGGGTGGATATTGTTTGAGTTTCTGTTTATGATTCATCCGTAGTCGGATGTTGTTCTTGTATGTTGTATTGTTGTATTCATGTGACATTGTATGTCTTGTATGTATCCCTATCTATTATGTAATGTTGATGTAATGATATCCACCTTGCAAAAGCGTTTCAATATGCGGGTCTATCCTTGGTGGGACCTTCGAGTTCCTCTTGGATAGGGTCGCATATTGGGCGTGACAAGTTGGTATCAGAGCCTCGACCGACCCTAGGAGCCCCCTTGATTGATCGTGTAGTTTGGCCGTTGTTGAGTCTAGAAGAAAAATATTTTCGGAGTCTAGTTATATCGGAGAGTAGGAATTCTTTTTACTCCTCTGCCCCTTCGTCGCTCTGGTGAGGAATCTTGACGTTGGTGTTTTGAACTACTTCTCTTCTCCTTCAAATTTTTCTTTAGGATCACGTGGTTAGTTTCGTGAGTTGTCCATCCTCTTTTGTCCGGTGCATTTCTCGTCAAGTTGACTCGAGTCTCTTCATCTTTGAGTTCAATCCTCAGCTGTTTTTCTTTTCCCACCCGCCCACCCCTTTTTCATCTCGGAGCCGCAGTCCGTAATCGAGTATCCATCCTACTCGTGTGAAGTCTTTGCTTTCTTTCCTCAATGTTTTCAACCGGTGTTATCTCTTCAAGCTATTCGTCGGTTTCCCCTTCCTAGTTGCCTTTGTTTTCCCGCCCTCCCACCCCTTTTTCTTCCCGGAGTCTCACTCTCTCTCGACCATCAATTCCATTCGTGTGGAGCCTCTTCAATCTTTTGTCAATCATTTCAACCGGTGATTTCTCGTATCGTTCGTCATTCTTCATCCCTTTTTCTTTTCCGGTGGACTTAATTCAAGTTTTTCGGGTGATCATATTCTTTCCCTCGGCTCAAGTGTTTTCCCTGCTCGTTCGCCTCTCGCCAGTTTATCCTTCCGGAGTGGTCAAGACATCTCAGGAGATTCGTCTGTGTTTGAATTAATTAGAGGGTGTCACCTCATTCAAATATTTCAATTGTTCCGGTGCATCATCTATCTGTCCAACAATCCTTTTCAACGGTGTTTTCTTTTAGTGGGCCCTAACCCACAGGGTTTTTCCCAGGATATTACCTAACTCTTCTAATTCCCCCAGAGTTATTCTCAAATTCTTTTCAAGTGTGATGTAAGAATTGATTTCATTAGTCACATGCCTTTCCAAGATCGCTTTCAAATTCTTTCATTGTTTGCTCAACCTCTTCGCTTTTCGTTCCCCCGGAGTGCCTCGGTAATTTTGGTGGTGTTTCTCGTCGTCATTTGAAGATCGAAGAAGAGTTTTTCCTCTAAATCTTGCCCGTTCTCCCGGAGATTCGCGGTGCTAGCTCGATGTTATCCTATCAACTTGTTTCTATTCATGCAAATTCTTTTCATCCATCCGGAGCATTCAGGAGTTGCTTTTTCTCTTGATCATCCGGAGACCATCTGTTCGGAAGATTTCTTCGTTATAAGTTTTCCAAATTTGTTCTCCAATTATTCTATATTCGTGCCCCTTCGTTCGTCTCAATATTCTTCTGGTGCTTCGTTCATGTATTCTTCAATCAGTTCGCGATCTCTTTGTTATTTTGCATCTAAATCCCCCTCAAGCATTTTTGTTCTTCTAATTCTTCCCGGTGATTCATTCTCTTTCGTCAGTCATTTTCGAATTCTTACGGTGGTTCGTTCAAGATTCTTTTCCTTGATTGTCATATTAATCCTTTCATTCTTTTCAATCCTACCGGTGGTTCATGAAGACCTTCTCAAGTTTACGATATGTCACTTCTGAATCCTTTTCAAGAGGAATAAGTTGCATGCCAAATCCTCTCGTCACCCTTTAAATTGGTTGAGGATAAGCATACAATAAATCTTATTCTTATTTCATCCAAGTGAGTAATTCCTTCCTTCGGAGTTTGTTCTTGATGAATAAATTCTAGTTCCAAGTGTTTTCATCTTTTCTTTTCCGGAGTTCGAATTTTCCTCGACTATTTTGTCGGAACCTTCATCTAAATCACCGCAAGGCTTTAATCGTATTCTTTCATCCTTCATTTTATCCTGTCATTCTTTTGTTACCGGAGTTCTTCATGGTGGTTCTTCATGATTTAATCTTTTCATCAAGTGTTCATCAAGATTCTTGTTGATGGAGTTCAAGTATCTTTTCTTCTCACGTCTCAAAGTGCAGTTAATTCTCCATATCCTTTTGAAGTGGAGTTTTGGATTTCTTCGTTCTTCTCAGCCATTCAATCTTTTCCGCTTGTAAGTTTTGAGATGCTATTTATAAGTCCACAACAGGCCTATTCTTTTTGTTGTTGTTTTTTCTCAACAACTCCGTTCAATCCTTCCTTTTTCAGCCGGAGTGCTGCCTAAATCCTTTCAATCTTATTCGTTTCTTTTCTCATTCTAATCACTCCGGTTAGAACGAGTGATTTCATAGTCTATCTTATTCCGTGAGTTTTCGATTCTCGTCATTCTCGTCGTTCCTCTCTTCTTCTCGAGTGCTCTCGATTCTTTACTTCTTCTCTTGAGTTCTTGTTTCACCTCATCCCTTTTTCCCTTCCATCTCGGTCCTAAGATCTCGGGACGAGATCTCTTGTTAGTGGAGGAGTGTTGTAACGCCCCGGATTCGATGCGCCAGCTGTCTGCCAGTTATTCGTCGTTGTTGCCATGTCATTTGCTTGCGTGTTGCACTTTTCCATGTCATCATCTGCATTTCATATCATGTCATCATGTGCATCTCATTCTGCATACGTGTTCGTTTCATGCATCCGAGCATTTTCCCCGTTGTCCGTTTTGCAATCTGGCGCTCCTATGTCCCCCGGCGTTCCCCTTTTGTCTCTCGTTGCGTGCGGGTGTTAAACTTTCTCGGAATGGCCCGAGGTTTGCCAAGCGGCCTTGGTATAGCACTGGTAGACCGCCTGTCAAGTTTCGTGCCATTTGGAGCTCGTTTGATACTCCAACGGTTAACCGGGTAACCGTAAAAGGCCTCTTTTGTTGCAGCCCAACACCCCTTCCAAAGTGGCCCAAAACCCAGCAAACTCCCCTCCATGCTCTCGGTCGTTAGATCACGATCGCGTGGCCGAAAACCGCACCTCATTTGGACTCTCCTAGCTCCCTCTACCTATAAATAAGTGATCCCCCTCCAAATTCGCGGATCAATCCCGGTCCAAACCCTAGATCCATCCCTTCCGCGCCGCCGGACATGTCCCCTCACGGCGCCCGCAGCCGGCGCCACGAGAGAGCCCCGCGACTACGTCCCAGATCGCGAGGTTAGTGATGTCGACGACCCCGACTTGGGGGCTGCGGCGCTGGAGGCCGACGCCGAAGGCGGCGGAGAGGGGGCGGACGGCGGCCTCAGGCCGTCGGCCACCTTCGCCGACTGGCCCGAGGACGACGCTGACGTGGAAGTCGTCCCACGCCACCAGTCGAGGGCCGGCCCCTCTGGCCAAGTCGGTGCAAAGAGGCGTCACGCCGGGCCGAGCCCGCCCGGTGGCAAACAGAAGAAGTTCAAGGGGGCGGCCGCGAAGGCCAACCGCTTCCGAAAGGAAGTGAGAAGGCCGCCACTAGTTTCCGCGTGAGTCCTCTTTACTCATTCATTTCCTTTGTTGGGTCTTTATTCGAATCTTCTTTGATTTTTCCCTCCGATCTTCTCCAGAGCTCCCCTCTCCCTTGAGAGAGCCGCCGTCCCCTCCGTCATGGGGTCGGTAGAGACATCCACCAACACTCGGCGGATTGATCCCGCCGCCGACCTTCGGGAGGCGACAGAGCAGAACGCGCGGGAGAAGCGCGATGAGGAGGAGGCCGACCGCCTGGAGAAGGCGGAGGCTAAGAAGGCGGCCGCCAATGCCCAGCGGCGACTGGAGAGGGCCGAGACTGCCGCCGCGGCAAAACGGCATGCTGAGGAGGTCGCGCGTCGCCGATCGGCGATGCTTGTCCCTCCATTGTCGTCGGCGCCGCCGGCTGTAGAGTTCACGGGGCAGACCGGAGAGGTCGGCGCCGAGAACCCTCTCACGGAGGAGGGCGGCGATGTCTCAGGCTCGGATACCCACAAGCCGCCTCCGCCGCCTCCGCCGCCTCCGTCTAGGAGGCCGCATGGCAAGACGCCGGTGGACCCGCAGGGTCCTCCGACCGCGGACGATGCCGAGGCGCGGCTGCTTCTTCAGGTCGCCGTGCCAGCGCGCCGCCGGCTTGAGAGGACGAGCTCGGCGCCACGAGCTCGGGAGACTGGCGCCGCAAGTTTGGCGAATCTGGACGTCGAGGCCTCCAGCGCCGCGCCCACCGGCTGGCTGCGCGGAGGCGGCACCGGCCCGCTGAATCAGGCCCTCCTGGACGTCCAGTCCAAGCTGCACGAGGAGAGTGACGCCCTCCAAGTCTACACTAGAGCGCATCTGGCTGTGCGGACATCCGTCCGGGTATGTTTCCTTTCTCTTTTTTAAGTTTTTGTCTTTTTCTGTGGGGGCGCGCTAGCGCACCCACTGGGTGTAGTCCCCGAGTTCCGGGTCGGCTGCTGAGCAGGCGGTTCGGAACTCCCTTTGGCGAGCTCCGAGGACTAACTTTTGCTTTTGCCGGCTTTTGCAGGAATATCATAATCTCCGCGCCACTGCCTTCAACCGAAACGTCGAGGAGCTGAAGAAGCGGACCGCCGATCTGACGGAAAGCCGAGGTGAGTTATTTCTTCCTTTTTCGCGGGGGCGCGCTGGCGCACCCGCGGGCTGTAGTCCCCGAGATTCGGGCCGACTGCTGAGCAGTCGGGCCAGATCTCCCCGGCGATCTATCTTCCTTCTTCTCCGTGGGGGCGCGCTGGCGCGCCCGCGAGCTGTAGTCCCCGAGTTTCGGGCCGACTGCTGAGCAGTCTGGCCGGATCTCCCCGGCGATCTACCTTACTGATGACTTTCTTGTCTTCTTCTTCGATCTTCAGGCGCCAATGCCGCCCTCCAGGAGCAGCTGGGCGAGGCCAACACCGCTCGTCGTGCCAAGGAGGAGGAGTGCGACAAGCTCGCCAAAGAGCGCGATCTGCTGGCGACGCAGCTGGCCGAGCAGAAGGAGCTGCTCTGGAAGGCGCGGGAAGATGCCAAGTCACGGGAGGATGCCCTCATAGCCGAGTTCGAGGTCGAACGCTCCGCCTGGACCGACCGGGAGGCAATGCTGACCTCCGGCTACCACGAGCTCGAGGACATCGTCGATGGTAAGCCTTTTTTGCTTCTTTGGTCTTCCGACTCTGTGTCGAGCTGACTTCTGATTTTCTGACTATCTTCTTTTCTGCCTTGGCAGACTTCTTCCCCGGCCATTCACAAGCCGTCCCTCTGGCCATCGAGGCGGCTCGGGAGGCGCGAAGGGCGGAAGGTGAGGTGATTGCCGCCAACGCCCCCCGAACCATCGACGAGCAGCTTCTGAGCATCGGGGTTCGTCTTCGTCCTGCTCACCGTCTGCTGCGCCATCTTCAGCGTGCCAGTGCCCAAGTGGTTGCCGCCCTGTGGCCGGACGTGCCGGCTCTTCGCACCGCCAGTCGGACCGCCAACAGGCTGGAGGTCGCCGCCGGCTGCTTTGAGGCTCGGAAGGGCTCCTCAGCCCGGGCCGGAGCACGCCGAGCCCTGGAGTTCATCAAGGGGTGGTATCCGGGGCTGGACCTGAACCGTCTGGCCGCATTCCGGTCAGAGGCCCAGGCCGAGCTGGAGGCCGTAGAAGGCGCCCTTGTCGAGCGCGCGGCGGCCATCGCCGAGTACACGGACACCAGTGTCTTTGTGCCCGAGCGGACTGAAGGCGGCGAGGAGGCACCGCCGGACTGGTTCGGGATGAACCCAGAGTACGAGGAAGACTCCGCGAAGGTGATTGACTCCAGCGCCGAGGAGAAGGACGAGTCGGAGGACGGAGGCGAGGAAGAGGCGCCAGAAGACGAAGCAGGCGGCCAGCCTCAGCCCGATCGCGCCTCCAGCAACAAGCCGCGCAAGGACAAGGTGACCGCCGCCGGAGGCGACCAAGCTGAGACCGCCCAGCCGACTGCCCCGGCATCCGACACCGCCGTCACCTCCGATCCTCCGGCTCCGGAGGCCGCCTCCTAGACTGCTTCTGTTTTCCTGTCTTTATTAATCCTTTTGCAAGACTTGTTAGATTCGAACAATTCCACCCGCGGGCTGTATGCCCGCGGGCTGTATCCTGAATTCTTATTCGGAGACTCGGCCGACGGCCTTATGTAAATATTTATCTAATTTCCGCCTTTCCTTGCTTTTTGCTCCTTAGACTTTTTCCTTTGCCGCCTTCCTTTAGTTGCCGCCTTGCCGGTTGGGCAGCCGCTGTGCGGACTGTCGCCGGGTCAAGTGCTTGGCTACTTCAGGAAGGCAAGTACTTAGCCGTTTAGAGTTTTTTCAGCAAATCGGCTAGAAAGTGACAGGCCGACTATTCGAGAGTCGGCTGTCCTTGATAAAAGTTGAGACGGCGAGCCGACTGCTCGTGAGTCGGCTCGGTGGGGGGAAGGCTGGTAGCCGGCTTGGGCTATGCGTAAGCTTTTAGGTCCTTAGCCATTTTTTCACATGTACGCTCGTTCTTGCTCGTTCCCTGCCTACCGACAGTCGCTCTGCGAGCTACGGCTTTCGACAGGAGACGGCTTTCGCGCAACACATTACTTGTCTGACCGCAGGAAGCCTTCCATAGCACAAGACGGCGAGTCCCGGGCCGACTAGTCGGACCCGGTGCCAGACAGTATGATAAAAAAAAGAGCAGCATATTCGGAAGCGTAATTCTTATCATACAGATCATCAAAAAGGCAGTCCCCGAGCTCGTCCCGGGGGGCCTAAGGTCTTAGTACTTTAATACAAAGAGGGTAGCGTGATACATACTGCATCAACTGTAAAATCTTCGAAGAAGATTCGCGTTCCACGGGCGCTCTGTTTCTTTGCCGGAGTCGTCCCTCTTGCGCGCTCGAGGCTTCTGAGCGTCGATCAGATAGTAGGCGTCGTTCCCTAGCACCTTGCTGATGATGAAGGGACCTTCCCAAGGCACCGACAACTTGTGCTAGCCGGCTGTTCTCTGAATCAGCCGAAGCACAAGGTCGCCCTCTTGGAACGATCTTGGCTTGACCTTGCGGTTGTAGTATCGGCGCAGACTCTGCTGGTAGATGCTGGACCGACTGAGTGCCAACAGTCGGCCCTCTTCCAGCAGATCGACGCCGTCTTGGCGTGCTTCTTCGACTTCCTCTTCGGTGTACATGGAGACTCGCGGAGAGTCGAACTCTATATCCGTTGGGATGACGGCTTCGGCACCATAGACGAGGAAGAAAGGCGTGAAGCCAGTTGACTTGTTTGGGGTCGTGCGCGGGCTCCAGAGGACGGCAGGCAGCTCTTCGACCCAACAGCCGACCGAACGCTCGAGCGGTTCGACCAATCGAGGCTTGATGCCGGACAGGATGAGGCCATTGGTTCGTTCCACCTGGCCGTTTGACTGCGGATGGGCAACGGACGCTAAGTCCAGTCGAATGCCCTGCGTCGCACAGAAACGAGCCAAGGCGCCTTTGGCGAAGTTGGTGCCGTTGTCGGTGATGATGTTGTGCGGTATGTCGTACCCCAGTGTTCGAACCTTAAGGGTTTTGCCGTAACCCGATATCCGACAAAAGAGTTGATAAGAAATTGAATGTCATTCATTGTTCTAGTAAGACTCTAGACAATGCTCAAAAAAATTATGTTTCTACTGAGAAATAATTTCTCGTAGTTGTGTTCGCATGCGACAAATTCAAACCTTATATTGATGATTCTAAAGTTACTATTCACACCGATCATGCTGCTGCAACCTGTGAGTTGCATCAGGATTTCCTCCAAGCGAAGAGGATGATGAAGTATAGTAGAGATAAGTATTCCCCCGAGTTTAGAACCAAGGTTATCAATCTAGTATGAGAAACACCCCGAACCTCATTAGCAGCACCTACACACACACAAATAAATACATGCACCCAACAAAAACAAGGGGGTTGCCAATCCCCTCGGCAGTTAATTGCAAGGATCAACCCTCGCAGTGATAGACAAATAAGATAAAACATGAAACAAAATAACAGAAATAAAATTGCAGCAAGGTATTTTTGGATTTTATATATGATAAAAGTAGACCCGGGGCCCATATTTTTCACTAGAGGCTTCTCTCTCAAACGCATAAAGTACACTAGGTGAACAAATTACTATTGGGAAATTGATAAAAAATTGCATAGTTATAAGGATATTCAAAGAAATAATCAGTTATATAGGCATCACATTTGAGAAAAGTAGACCGACTCCTGCCTGCATCTACTACTATTACTCCAACCATCGACTGCTATCCAGCATACATGTTGGGTATTAAGCTACTAAAAACGGAGCAACGTCTTAAGAAATATGACATGATGTAGACAAAGTGAACTCAAGAAATATGAATAAACCCCATCTTTTTATCCTTAATGGAAACAATACAAATATGTGTCATGTCCCTATTTATCTCTAGGATTGAGAACCGCAAGATTGAACCTATCACAAAGCACCTCTGCCGTTGTAAGATAAATACATCTAGTTGGGACCAAACGGATAGATCGGAGAAAAATACAAAGTTTTAATAATCAAGTATAAAAGAATTCAGAGAAGACTCAGTTAATATTCATGAATAATCTGATCATAAACCAACAAATCATTCCCAACCACACACCGCAAAAGAAGATTACATCGAATAGAACTCGAAGAACATCGACGAGAACATTGTATTGAATATCAAAGAGAGTGAAGAAGTCATCTAGCTAATAGCTATGGAACCGTAGGTCCGTGGTGAACTACTCACACATCATCAAAAGGGTATCAAGGTTTATGTTGTAGCCCTTCGTGATCGATTCCCCCTATGGTAGGGTGCCATAAAAGGCCTCCAGATGGGATCTTGTAAGGACATAAACTTGCGGCGGCGATAAAAGAATTTGGGGTGGATCTCTAATGTATTGTGAATATTTGGGAATATATAGAGGCAGAATTTGGTCAAGAGGTGCCATGAGGGGCCAACAAGCTTATAGCCCCCCTGGGGCGCCCCCCTGGGCTTGTCGCTTCCTTGTGACTCCCCAGGTCTTCTCCCGAACCTTCTAGGGTCCCTACTGGTCCAGAAAAATATAATACAAAGTTTTCTCTTGTGGAATCTGTTTGATATTGATTTCCTGAAAAGCCAAAAACATGCACAAAACGACAACTGGCACTAAGCACTAGGTTAATTGGTTACCCCCGAAAAATGATATATAATTTGATCTAAAACATCCAATATTGATATTATAATAACATGGAACGATAAAAAATTATAGATACATTGGAGACGTTTCAATCATCCCCAAGCTTAATTCCCGCTCGTATATGGTATGATACCTAACATGTCTACCATGATACCTAACATGTCTATCATGCAATCTTTCTTATATGGTATGAATATTTAGATCCGAATGATTCAAAGCAATAGTCTATAAGTTCACATAAAGACATCATTACTGAGGCATACTAATGAACAATCATGTATTTCAAAAGATAAATGCTAAAGAACGTTATGCCTAGAAAATCATATGGCCTTGTCATGCTCCATCGTCTCGACACAAAGATAAATCATGCACTACCCTGGTGTCAGCCAAGCAATTAGTTCATACTTTTTAACATGATTTAGCTTCTTCAACCCCCACGCAATACATGAGTGCAAGCCATGGATATAGAACTACGGGAATAGAATGTGGTGGTAGGGATTAATATGGAGAAGACAAAAAGTAGAAAGTCTCACATCGACGTGGCTAAACAATGGGCTATGGAGATGCCCATCAATTGATGTCAATGCAAGGAGTAGGGATTGCCATTGAATGGATGCACTAAGAGCTATAAGTGTAAGAAGCTCAAACTAAAAACTAGGTGGATGTGTATCCAATTTGGTTGCTCTAGAAGACCTCGGGCCTTTGAGGAAGCCCAACATCTTAATATACAAGCCAAGTTCTATGATGAAAAATTCCCACTAGTATCTATATGGAAAACATGGTGCTACTTTGAAGCACAAGTGTGGAAAAATATAGTAGCATTGTCCCTTCTCTATTTTTCTCTCATTTATTTGGTGAGATCTTTTTGGCCTCTTTTTTCTGGGCTCTTTTTGGCCCCTTCTATTTATTTATCTCCTCACTAGACAATGCTCTAATAATGAATAGGTTTTTTTACATCTATGCCCCTGGTTCCTTAGCTGTACTCATGCTGGGAAATGTAGCATGCAATTTCAAAATACATTCCTACGATCACGCAAGATCTATCTAGGAGATGCATAGCAACGAGAGGGGGAGAGTGTGTCCACGTATCCTCATAGACTGAAAGCGGAAGTGTTTGACAACGCGATTGATGTAGTCGAACTTTGATGTCACTTGAAGCTACGTCGATATTTCCCCAAGGAGGAAGGGATGATGCAGCACAATAGCGGTAGGTATTTCCCTTAGATATGAAACCAAGGTTATCGAACAAGCAGGAGAACCAAGCAACACAATGTAAACAGCACCTGCACACAAATAACAACTTCTCGCAACCCGACGTGTTAAAGGGGTTGTCAATCCCTTCCAGGGTACGGCACCTCAAGATAGGCAAACAGATGTGAGGTAAATTTGTAGTAGATTGATAGATCGAACGCAAAACAAATAAATAAGAAGAAATTGCAGCAAAGTATTTTTGGGTTTTTGGATTAATAGATCTGAAAATAAAAGCAAAGGAAAATAGATCGCAAAGGCAGATAATAGGAGAAAGAGACCCGGGGTCCATAGGTTTCACTAGTGGCTTCTCTCGAGAAAAATAGCGAAACTATGGGTGAACAAATTACTATTGGGCAATTGATAGAACTTCAAATACTGATGGCGATATCTAGGCAATGATAATTACATAGGCATCACGTCCAAGATTAGTAGACCGACTCATGCCTGCATCTACTACTATTACTCCACACATCGACCGCTATCCAGCATGCATCTAGTGTATTAAGTTCATGGAGAAACGGAGTAATGCAATAAGAACGATGACATGATGTAGACAGGATCTATCTATGTAGAGATAGACCCCATCAATTTATCCTTAGTAGCAACAATACATACGTGTCGGTTCTATTTCTGTCACCGGGATCAAGCACCGTAAGATCAAACCCACTACAAAGCACCTCTTCCCATTGCAAGATAAATAGATCAAGTTGGCCAAACAAAACCCAAATATTGGAGAAGAAATACGAGGCTACAAGAGATCATGCATAAAGGAGATAAAAGAAACTCAAATACTTCCATTGATATAAAAAGAGATAGATCTGGTCACGAACTCAAAGTTCATCGGTTCCAACAAACACACCGCAAAAAGAGTTACATCATATGGCTCTACAAGAGACCATTGTATTGAGAATCAAGAGAGAGAGAGAGAGAGAGAGATGAAGCCGCCTAACTACTAACTACGGACCGAAAGGTCTAGAAAGAACATCTCATGCATCATCGGAGAGGCACCAATGGAGGTGGTGAACCCCATCCAAGATGGTGTCTAGATTGGATCTGGTGGTTCTCGACTCTGCAATGGCTGGATGAATATTTCTTCGACTCCCCTAGGGTTATGGAAATATTGGGTATTTATAGAGCAAAGAGGCGGTCCTGGGGGCACCTGAGGTGGGCACAACCGACCAGGGCGCGCTTGGGCCTCCTGGCGCGCCCTGGTGGGTTGTGCCTCCCTCGGGGCACCCCCCAAGCACAGCTAGGGCCCGTTGTGTTCCTTTTCGCCATAAAAATTCTCCATAAAGTTTTGTGGCATTTGGACTCCATTTGATATTGATTTTCTGCGATGTAAAAAACATGGAAAAAACAGCAACTGGCACTTGGCACTATGTCAACAGGTTAGTACGAAAAAGTAATATAAAATGACAATAAAATGATTATAAAACATCCAAGATTGATAATATAACATCATGGAACAATAAAAAATTATAGATACATTTGTGACGTATCAGCATCCCCAAGCTTAACTCCTACTCGTCCTCGAGTAGGGAAGTGATAAAAACAGAAATTTTGATGTGGAATGCTGCCTAACATGTCATATCATATTTCTTTCTTTATAGCATGGACATTTGGACTTTTATATAGTTCAAAGCAATAGTCTAGTTTTGATATGATAATTTAAATACTCAAGCATATCAACAAGCAACCATGTCTTTCAAAATATCAACGCTAAAATAAGCTATCCCTAGCCCATCATGCTCAACCACTGATCCATTCATGAAACACACTCGCATATTAGCTACACCCAATACTCAAGTACGATCGTATTGCCTCCTAGTTGGTGCTTTCTATAAGAGAAGATGGAGACTAAAATTCAAAATAAAAATTGCATAAAGTAAAAGGTAGGCCCTTCCCAGAGGGAAGTAGGGATTTGTAGAGGTGCCAGAGCTCAAAGCGAAAAACTTAGAGATAAAAAAAATTTGGGAGGTATATCCATCACACCAACGAAAACGACTTAGAATTCCCAATACTTTCCATGCTTAGATATATCATAGGTGGTTCCCAAGTAGAAAATAAAGTTTATTCCTTTTTGTGACGCCCTCGATTCAATCATACACTATTCATGCACGCAAATGTGTACGATCAAGAACAAGGACTCATGGGAAGATATCACAACACAACTCTAGACACAAATTAAAAATAATACAAGCTTTATATTACAAGCCAGGGGCCTCGAGGGCTCGAATACATAAGCTCAAATACACAAAGAGTCAGTGGAAGCAACAATATCTGAGTACAGACATGAGTTAGACAAGTTTGCCTTAAGAAGGCTAGCACAAAAGCAACATTGATCGAAAAGGCAAGGCCTCCTGCCTGGGAGCCTCCTAACTACTCCTGGTCATCGGCGGTCTCCACGTAGTAGTAGGCATCGGCTGTGGCATCTAGCTCCTGGGCCCCGACATCTGGTTGCATCAACCAGAAAGAATAAGAAAGGGGGAAAAGGGGGAGCAAAGCAACTGTGAGTACTCATCCAAAGTACTCGCAAGGAAGGATCTACACTACACATGCATCGGTATCAATGAAATGGGCTGTATATGTGGACCGAACTGCAGAATGCCAGAAGAAAAGGGGAAAGCCTAGCCTATCGAAGACTAGCATCTTCAAGCACCTCCAAGCATCTTGCAGCATCAGAAGTGATAAGAGTAGCATGAAGTAAAGTAGTAGTGGTGTTATCAACCTCGGCCAGAGATCCTTTCTCGACTCCCTGCGAGAAAGCAGTCCAGAGCCATACTATCCATTTCTCATCAAAATCCATTTCTCATCACAAGTATCCAGTTCTAGTTGTATCGATCGGGATACAACTCCAAGTGTCTGTTACCATAGGACAGGCCATCGATAGATGTTTTCTTCCCTGTAGGGGTGCACCAACTTACCCACCACGCTCGCTTAACTCCTGTCAGACACACCTTCCTGGGTCATGCCCGGCCTCGGACAAACAATACGCCGCAACCCGACCTAGGCTTAACAGAGAGGTCAGCACGCCGGACTAAACCTATGCCCCCAGCGGTCATGGGCCATCGCCTCGGGAACTCCTGCTTGTTGCGACGGTGAGCTGACCTAGCTACCTCCTTAAAAAGGAAGGTGCTTACGCAGTCCAACCCGGCGCGTGCCGCTCAGTAGCGGACGTCTATTAAGCTTCGGCTGATGCATACGACGCAGAATGCCCATACTATGCCCACGTGATGGTTAGTGCTGTCATGCCAGAGGCCCCTCGGATAAAATATCCAAATCATAGTGGATTAGGAATGCGCGGTAACAAGAAGAGATTCACGAAAGATGTGACCCCATTGGCCCTCTCGAGGACTTGAGGCAAGGGCTAAGAATGCCCAGCCACACCTCGTAATTATCTCGCGGGCACCTTCCAGGTCAACCTGACTCCACATCACTCGCAATTAAGCTCGCGCGGGTACCCCTCAGGGCCGACCCATCTTTAGTAACATGGTTCAATGTCAAGTCATAGTGACCATAGTAACTGTGTGTCTAACACCAAGGGGAACCCTGAGGAACCACCCCTGTTGGATCCCACTCGATTTAATCAAGGTGAACGTAAGAGGAACCACCCTCGAAGTTCACACTTGAGGGTTTGCATGGCAGAGGTTAAGGAGGAAAGCACCCTCGATGACCACGACCGAATAGCTACACTACAGGGTTAACATCAGAAGTGCTAATGAGGTCTCACCCTCGGCACTCGATAGTAACCCAGTAGTGTCGAGCAACTAAGGGGAGGTGATGTGCGGTGCCGGGGCCTGGTCTTCGATCCCGTTGATCGGGTCTTTGATGATGAAGCAGGGGCAACAAGGACATGGTGGGGGGTCACTGATGGATCATCACCAACCTATACTAAGCAGTTTAGGGTAAGCAGGTAGGTAACAATAAGCAGGTTACAAAAGCAGGCTATGCATCAGAATAGGAGCAAAAAATAACAGTAGCAAATCTAATGCAAGCATGAGGGAATGGAATGGGTGATATCGGGATGATCAAAGCGGGGCTTCCATGGAAGCTCTGCTGAAAAGGAAGAAGTGTCATTGTCGACGTAGTCGATCACAGGGGCAACATCAGTCTCGGGGTCTACCGGATAGAAGATGGGGAAGAAATAGTAAATATGGAGCAAACAAGGCACCACAAGGCATAACATGGCAATACGCAGCGCTAGGAGTGTTCTAACGTAGTGCTGCACGATACAGGTGAAGGGGGAATTCAACCGGGAAGGTATTCACGGTGCCGGACTTGTGTCAGACTGATGATTGGAGGGAGAAAGTTCCAGATTCAGATATTTAGAGGCATCTCACACGTAAACGGACGGGGTATTCGGATTCGTCTGGTCGTTCTGAGCAACTTCCATGTAGAAAACATTTTCATCCAAGTTACAGTTTATTTTCTATGAAATTTAAAAGTTTTAAAGATTTTCTGGATTTCTCTAAATGAACAGAAATGGAAATATGAAATCATCATTGCATGGGGATGACATCAGCAGTCAACAGACTGGTTGACTGGTCAAAATGATGTTTGGGCCCCACCTGTCATTGACAAAGGGTTTGACACGGTTTAAAACTAACCAAATTTAACTACTTAACGTACTGGACCCACACGTCAGTGTCTACTTAGTGTAACTAATTAATTTAATTAATTAACTTTGGACTTAATTTGTTTGGGGATGTGGGCCCCACTGGTAGTGACTTGGGGTGAACAGTCGGCATGTTGACCTGAGTCAACGTGGTCAATAGGGCCCCTGGGTCCCACCGGGCAGTGACCCAGGGGGTGGCCCTAGGACAGGCCAGGTCAGCCCGGCCGGCTCTCGCTGCCGGCGACCAAATACACAGCGCTGAAACGCCGGAGTTCGTCGGAAAAAGTGCACAGGGCACGGATCTGTGCGTGCATGGGCTCGATCGAATAGGGGCGCAAAGCCATGCCCGATGGTAGCACAGGCGTGGCCAGAGATGGCCTAAATCGGCGAAGTACGGGCGCGATCAGATCCGATGAAAGGGGGTCGGGAGGATGTGCGAAGGGCACGGGCGGGCACGAAACCGACGGCAGCGATGACAGCTAGTGTGGCGGTGACGAGGAGCTTCGGTCAAGGCGGAAACAGCGCGGGGAGCGAGCTACATGGGAAGATGGAGATGCCGATGCTCACGAAGGGGGCACATGAAGGCCCGGCGAATGGATTAGTAGCAGTAGAGGTGACCGGAGTCGAGGAAGACGGTGGCCACGATGGAGGTCCGAGGTTGAAGAAGAAGGGCGTGGCGGCGATGCAGTGCAGCTCCAGTCGCACGGACGGGCTTAGTCGACGTGGAAGAAGGCGGCACAATCGCTGGATGTCCTCCGGGACGTCGGGGAGGCTATTGGCTGTGGGTACAAACGGTGACGGTGGCGACCTCATCGGCCTCCTCTCCAAAACGAAGGAGAGGAAGAGAAAGAAGGGGAGAGTGGGAGAACGGAGAAGCAGGAGTGGCGGTAGGTGAGGGGGGGCTCGAGGCATCCAAGGGTGGCGACCTTATCCCCTCGCGGGGCGTCGCCAGCGAGGTGGTTCGGCGGCGACGGGCGCGCGCTGTCCCGCCTGGTCGGAGGAATAGGAAGCGACCGGGGGGGCCGGCCTGCTGGGATGGGCCGAGGCCCATGGGAAGGCCAGGGGCTCTCCCACCCCTTTGCTTTTCCATTTCCTTTTTTTGGGGGTTTTCTTTCTCCGGCTGCTTTTTCTTTTCTTTTAGACACAACTGACTTTGCAAAAATATGCCACTGGTCAAAACAATTTCAAAGAATAATTGGGCACTGACACAAAAAGTTTGGGGCCTTCAGGAGTCATCCAAGAATTTTTAGAAAATGAAAAGGACATCTTAAATACTACTGGACCAGATAATAAATTCTCAGGGGTAATTTGGGAATTGCAAAAATGTTGGCTTCAACATGACAAATATCTATGGATTATTTGCCATAGGATGAACTATTTTATTTGCATGAAAGAAGAAGAAAATATTGGACATGCAATTTGAATTTGAATTTGAAGCAAATTTTGGACAAGTGGCATTTTGGCATGATGACATGACCTTCATTAGGGGGAGATTACTGTAGTGTGATGCTGGGGATGTTACAAATCTCCTCCACTACAAGAGATCTCATCCCGAGATTTAAGTGGGGAAGTAAAGAGTAACTTCGGGTGAACTGACCCTTATAGGGTTAATTGTCTGGTGAACAGTGCATGGAATGTGACAGAAGTATCTCTCGAGTTGAAATTTAAGAAAACATCGAGAGCAAAATATGAAGGTACAAAAAGAAGTTTCAAGCGAATGGACAAACGATCGATACCTGAACAGAGTGTGAGAAGGGGTTCAGAGCATCGGGAATAGATTATCTCTCGGATGGTGGCTCGTGATAACACACAAAGCCAAGAGCATAAGATACTTCGGCATCAAGGTTGTAAAGGAGAGTCAGGTTTCGATCCTGTGGAACTGTGGGTTATGGGCCCACCATGTGGCTAATAATTAGGAAGGCATTGACATCTTGCACAGTCATGATAACAAGGCATGTTCGAGAATAACCTATTAGTTATGTTTGCAACAATGTTGGTACCAAGGGCGAGGGACGAAGAGAACCATTTTCCTGCTCGTAAGACGAGGTGGACCAATAGGCATAGTTCTCGTCCATCGGTGGTTACCGGAATGTCATCAACAATAGTAACAGAGTCTTACTGACAGAGTTGTACACCAAGGTGCTTACTTAAGTAGGGATTTATCTCTCCTCAGACAAGTTAGATTAAAAGAAAGGTGAAACAAAACAATGGAAAGGAAAATGTGACTATTATGATAATCAGACCAATAGAAAGGAAAGGTGTTTATACCCAAGTATTGGAGTATAACTTCCCCAAGTAAAGGCAGAGCATCATAGGGATCCAAGTATTAAACCATTTAGACAAAGGGGCAAGGAATTTATGAGGTTTACCCATACAACGATGTCCGGATGATAGATCTAGAACCTTTGGTAATGTGCTACCAATGTTCTTGTCAATATTTGGAATACCACAGTCATGCTTCATGGTAGCATTGATATGGTGTTTCTAGTAAGGTTGCATCTAAAGATCCCAAGAGATACCAAGGAACATTTCCAAGATTATCTTGGAACGTAAGGAATAATCGAACACAACCAGGTCAGTGTTGGCAGAAAGTCAAGGATGTTGTCGATGATATCACAAATCATCGAAGAGCAAGGATGGTATTTCTCAACATGAATTCGATTGACATCTCTCAAGAAATCAAAGTGTTGACAGTGATCACGACAAATTTTTTTGGGAGATTCTAGGAAGATGTCATCGAGCAGCGATGACAACAAACAAAAGGGTAGGTGAAGTGAAAGGCCATGGGAACCATGGATTCGACACAAGCTCGAAATCAAACTTGTTGTTCGAGATGAAATGATAAGATGCGGAAGATCGACGCAAGCTTTGCTCGTCGTCGGAAGTTGCTCCGGGCATAAGGACGAGGTAGCACAGTTAAAACTCGCACGATAGTGATATAGCCAAACAGGCTAGGAATGACGTGAGGTGGTATCTAATTCCCCAGCAACAAAGTATTAGGAGTGTTGTATCACCGAGCGGAATCGATTCATTGTTTAGTGGTCTCGGTTGATGACAACCCACATGCCGTGGAGTTACTATGACAGGGGAAAATACCACTCCATCGAAAAGTTCATAGGGCGGAGTACAATAGGATGATATCCTCGAGACAGTAGGCGGGGTAATACTTGAGATAGTTCAGTATAGGGGTTGAACAATCATATTGATTTGCAGAACAAGTGCTTTAACTTGCCCGCGGCATGGGATCAAAGAAGAACAATCACGGTCGGGACCACAATTACAAAGAATCAATTTACAAATGCAAGATGAGCTTATACCAAGGGACCATTTGATTATAAGAGAAGCTTCCATGATAAGATCTACACCGTGTCTATGGGCATGAAGACAAAGTTCAAGGTTGACTCCCACTTCTTCAATGCATAACCTCTCATTTACTTCTCGCTTTTGACGAAGTTGTAGTGTAGAATTTTTTATCCGGCGTAACACCAGTAGAGTATGACCCATAGAAATTTCCGGGTTCACGGAAATTAAGGAAAGCATTAGTTCAACCTGTTGGGGCATCTTAGGAACATTTGCAAAAACTTCAGAGGTAATTAACTCAAGCTCGAAAGCAGAGCATGGTTGACAAAGTAGACAATACAATTTACCAAAGGCAATATGTATCAGGGGAAGAGCGCACAAAATTTTGAATATGAAGGAAACTGCCAGATAATAATCCAACAAAGGATTCAGCGGACCATAATGGATCTGATGTGAGTATTAGTACTCAATCGGAAGAAGGAAAGAATGCAAAGGCATTGGATTATAGAAACATCTGAATAATTTGATGCTTGAGTACAAAGGAGTTATGATTTAAACTCGAAGGATCAAAAGCAGATGCTCTGATCAACAGATGAGTAAGTTGAATAGACTTAGAGGTGCACCCGATCAAATCTTGATTGGGCAAGAACCAACTCATAACCGAAGCGATGGCGGAGCCGGAAAGGAAATTTACAAGGATTAATTGATGATTGCGAGTATTCGCTCACACATTGAATCCATAGGAACAGAATGACAACCACAAAGAATTTTAAAGAATATTGCTAGACATATGGAATTAATCCTAATGCAAGCAGGCAAGGAGAATCAAGAGCAATAGGTTGCATAGGATTTTCGAAAGATCACATAGTATTTCCAAGTATTTTCGAAAGCATATGAAACACTAGGGATGAATAGGTTCAGTGACTTATCCGTAGTGCAAAAAGAAGCCGTAAAGCAGAAGGCACAAAGGATTTCAAAACAACAAAGTGTACATCTTGTAATAATAGGAGCAACTGGGTATGAAGGTACAAGCGGCAAGGATGTTATTCACGGGGATTATCTGTGGCCAGGAACTGCAAGGCAGTGGGCACAGGGTCTAGAGAAACATCGAGAGTATGTGCAGAATCTTCTGGCGAAGCAAGCGATCATCGGTAATGTCGAGGCTCCCCTAGAGGAAGTGGTTACGAGAACCTAATGTAAGAGTTAGTAAAATGTTTAACCTGAATAGAAGAGAGATGAGAATCCCACACTATAGACGAGGAATAAAAGATCCTAGTACCACCCATCGGCGACGTGGGCCCATAAGCCACACAGCCTAGTTAGTAAAATAGTTTTGGATGACTAGACTCAACTTCGGCCAAGGAGTTGGAAGGGGGGCGACCTACAGGCAGTCGGCTTTGATACCAACTTGTGACGCCCTCGATTCAGTAGTACACTTGTCACATCCCTAGTTCTGGTATGACCTAGACTAGCTAGTCATGTGTGCATCATGTTAAAATTTCATTTAAGTTTGAATGCGGGTTTGTGAAACCCTGAGAAATCAGTTCTGGTAATAACCCATATAAAAATTGCTCCAAAAAGGTCCAAGAAAATGTTCATGTATCTCTCTAAAAATATTGGTTGGAGGTAAAATTCAAACCAATATTTTTAAGAGCTCATAAATATTTATTTTGGCCATTTGGAATTAATGCATAATTATTTGCACTGGATATATGTATGTCATGTATGTAATATATGTCCAAAAATTATGCCATTCGTTGAGGAGCTCTGGAATAATACCACTAGTTCCTAAAAAATTGGCATAACGAAATAAAATGATTTAGTATTATTATTAAATCAAAACAAATGTCAGAAATAGAAAAGAAAACAGAAAAGGGAGAGAGACTTACCTGGGCACTTACCAGATCGGCCCAGCAGTTTGGCCCAGCTGACTGGCCGACGCCAGTCATCGTCTCCACCGTGCCAGGAAGACAGTGGCCTGTGCCCGCGGCACGCGCACATGTGCATCGCCACCTCCAGCTTGCTGCCGACCGCCTGGAGTTGGCTGAGGACGCCACGCACGTCCTTGGGCCCCCACCCTCTCACTCTCACCCCCGTTCCCTGCCTCCTCCGCTCTCTCTCTCTCTCGCTGGACTAAATGCGCCCGTCGCCGCCGCTCGCTATTGCCGCGCCCACCGCCACGGCCTCGCCTCTCCGACAAGCCCAACAGCTCCACGCCGTCGTCCTCGTCCACTCCGTCAAGCCACGTGTCGCCGGACGCCCCGTGGAGCCGTCGCCCCCGTCGTCTTCATCATCGACCGCCGGAGATCGCCACCGACATCCCGTCTCCTCCAAGCCGTGAGCTCCTCTACCGAACCCCTCTTCTCCCGCTCGTTTTTGCGCCCCGAGCTCCATCCCCCTCCACGGCCGTAGCTCCTCGCCGCCGTCCATGTAGCTGTCGTCGCCCTAGCCACCGCAGCCCGCAACCGAGCGCGTCACCATGCTCCTGGTGACGCACGAGGCCGTAGAGCCTCTCCGCTCACTCCCCAGCGCCCCGCAGCACCTCACTGCACTTGGTCGTGCTCCAGCCGCCACCACGAGCTCTGCTCCGGCGAGCTCCGAAGACCCCACGGTCTCTCGCCTGTCCTACTAGATGAGCGCAAGCCTGGGCTTCACATAGGTGGTCTCCGCCGCCCGAAAGGTCGCCGGAGCGACGATCCCGAGCCCCTCCGCCGCGTTCGGTCTCGCCGGCAGCTAAACACTGGTGGGATTGACCGCTTTGACCGTGTCGGCCCGTCAGGTGGGCCCCGTGAGTAAGGTGATTAGCTTAGCGCTAATCACCGCCTAATTAACCCCCCTGACACTGACAAGTGGCCCCAGTGCCCCTAATCCTTTCAGTTAAGCTAAGACCCCCCCCCCCCCCCCCGATTAACCCTGAGACACTAACGTGTGGACCCCACACATTAGGTTTGACCCAGTCAGTGCTGTTGACTTGCTGACGCAAGCATGACGCAGTTCTGACGCAGTTAATTCTTTTCTGGTTTTAAATTAAATCAAGAAAATCCAAAAAATGTTATATACTTCAAAAATTCATAGAAATTCAACCGTAGCTCAGATTGAAATAATTTATATATGAAAAAATTTCAGAAAAATTCAATCTATCCATCTGTACTAGTTTCATGCATGACAACTTATACATACTGTATAAGTGAAACACTAAAATGGCATTTACATAGGGCTTAGCTTGAAGTTGCATTTGAATTCTTGATTCAAATGGACTTCATCCAAATAACAGCTAGTTGCATTAGCTCATTCAGCATCACATATTCGTGCCATGATCACGCATCATATTGTTGCATATGCTTGTGTTTTGATTGCTGACACCGTTCCTTCTCGATAGGTCCTGCTCCGAAGACTGTTCCAGAGTACCTGTCTGAGGAGCAGTGCCCCCCTGTTGATCTACCATGCAAGCAAACCCCCCTTGTTCATTCCGATACAATCCCACTCTCTCGCTCCTGCTCTCCTTTATTTCATTAGGACAACAACGATTCAACTGCTCACCACTCTATAGCCTTGGTTTCACAACCTAGCCTTGGTTTCACAACATAGAACGGGTGTCGTTAAGCGGGGATGGCTCCCCTCTCCTCTGCCACCTCTCTCTCCTCGCACCTGCTGTCCACCAACAATGGAGATCTCTAGATTTAACCACCATGGAAGGCCTTCTACATTGGGATTTTGCTCCTGGTTTGTCCCTAGCCGATCAGGTGAGACGTAAGTTTGGATCAACGGTGCACTTCTCTCCCTCCTGAGACACCAAGGAGTTCTTTTTGGTTGTTTCTTTCTCTTCGGCTTCCTTCCCTCTCACGAATGACTCAGTTGGATTGGCATTGCAATGCTGCCTTGGAGGAATCTACTCTGGTTTCAAGGTTGTGGCCCTTTCCTCACGATCATTTCGTTTTTCTGTGGCCAACAACAAAGTGGGGCATTTCATCTATTGTTTAAAGGACCGTGTTTGGCAAGACATTGTCTATCATTTCCATTTGTTCAATGTCCGCTTTTCTAAGCGTTTCTCTCCTTCACATTGGCATGCGAATCAAGAATTGGTCGAGCTTTTGGATCAAAAGCCTGTGGCCATCTCTGCTTCTCTGGATTTCTTGCGGAAGGGGCAATCTCATGATCACTCATCGGCGAAAGAGCTCAGCAAGTTTAATCTTGTTAATTTGAAGCAATGCAATTTTTCTAGCTCAAATGATCATGAAGCCTCTACTTCCTCGTTGGTGAAGAACAAAGACAATATTCAATTTCAATTTGGTTCGATCCAACCGCCAACTCAGCAATGCGACATCAGTGCCCCGACCACTGCCAACCTGGCATTAATTGACCATTATCTGGCCCTGGCGGAGTCGGAGGAGGATTCGGTTATTGAGTGCATTTTATTTGGGCAATTCAAATTCCCATTGCATGTCCAATACCCACCTTTTCCCAAATGTTTCCTCCAGTCTGCTTTCCATTATGCCCCTCCCTATGACTCGTGGCCCCGCTCCTCAGCTTTCGTCACTAGGCGTATTTGGCCCAAGCAGAATATTCGGCTGATGATATTAATTCCCTTCCCGCTAGTTGGGCTGCTCTGTGTGCTAGATGCCTCCAATGGGGGCACACCAGGATCGCTTGCCATGCTCATCTCATTTGCATTAACTGCTTGGGGCCGGATCACAAAACCGGAAATTTCCCAAAACGGTGCAACCATGACAATCGCCACTTGCCTGAGTCAAACAAGGAGACTAATATTACTGCGTCATGATTTCTGGGCAATCCTTTTTTCACCCAAACGATGACTAAAACATAGAGGCATACCGTATAATGTGATGCATGCGGGTTCTATGGCCACGTGGCACGATCCTGTCGACGAGCCATTTTCCAGCAGAAATGGAAATGGATTGCCAAGGCAACTTTGCCTCCACCCGCCTCCATTCACGCTTCGACTTCCTCCTCAAAAACCGAACAGGCATCGCCCCGCCTAGTCCCATCGCCGCAGACTGCCACACTGCTGCCTCCACCTCCATTGTCGATGCATCCACATCCCACTCCACCGCCCACCTCTCTGCTTCTCCGCCCTGCGGCAATGGCGAACTACCCACTCAACCCTGTGACATTCCTCCCGCCGGGCTTCGCCGTCGAGCCAGGGCCGGCGGATCGACTTGTGTGCAGTGGAATGGTGGTCGGCCCGATTGCTCCGCTGAGCCATGAATTTCTGGCCATTGCTGAAGCCAGTGCTTATGTTCCGCTGCATCATCAAGCCTCCATCTGCAACCAGATCATGCAGCATCTCCAAGAAGCCTAGCTCTTTACCACTGAGGTCAGTGATCACACCTTTGGCATTGGGATCTTTGGATTCATAGATTCTTTCTTGCGGGATACTGTGGTGAATACCCCGATTGAGCTTGAAGATGAGGACCTGCTGATCACTTTTGTCCTGCATAATGAGGCTCTGAACAGAAGAACCACATCTTTTGGGCCTGAGGTTTGGATCATGATGTTTGGCTTCCCTTACGATTACCAAACAGACTATTATATCACTATGGCTTTGGGAGGATATGGACCTCTAGTTTCTTAGTATAACCCTCATCAGGATCGCAGGTTTATCCTTTTGAAGGCCAGAGTTATCAATCTGCTCCTCATCCCAAAGAGCTTTGTGGTCTGGCAGCTTGGCGGTGCGCGTGATTGTTGGACAGTCCAGATCACGATTCTCCGCAGCAACGACTGGAACGGCCTACTCCCTGAGGTTCTTGCTCCCGATGAAGAACAGTCACCTCTTGATGGAAACTCGCAACCGCAGTTTGGCTCGGAGCTCACTGCTGAACAGCTCTATCAGCAACAAGTGCACAACTAGCTCGTTCAGAAAGTTGCTCCCGGTGCTGGCAACAATGATGGACCTGCCAATGGTGCCCCTGCTTAGCAGGTAAATTCCAACAATGGCTGGGATGCCTGGACAGAACCTGCTCCTCCTCCTCTGCCACCTATGCCACCACATTTTGTTAACTATCAGGCCTGGCTAGCTGCGTAGGGCCTGACAGTGCAGCATGGTGTTGTTCCTGAAAACAACATTCTGGACAATGCATTCTAGGCTTGGAATGATTCCATCACTCAGTCTGATAGCTCCAGTTCTACTCAATCGGACCTGTACTTCATGCCCGATCAGGCAACGCAATTAGTTGCAAACCCAGCCGCTGAATCGCTTAATATATCTCTGGAGATACACGATCAAGGTGTCAGGTTTGGATTGTCTGCACAGGATGATGAGATCCTCTCCAGGCTGCTGAATGACCCAATCCCTTGCCTCAATCTCAACACCTTCATATTTCAGGTTGTTAGTCCAATGATTGCCTCTTTTGGGCCCTGGAGGGAAGGATTTGGCCTGCGATCAAACCCGCTGCAGCTCTCTGTTCTGGTCATGCACGACACTGATAGACTGAACTTTACCCAGCTCTCTACCACTACAAATGCTTTGGCACAATCTTCAGTTACCATCGAAGAACTGTCTGAACCTATTCTCGCTGACAGCTCCATTGCATATCCAGCATTGCCAATTCAGTCTGAAGATTCGGGAGAACCTGAACAAGCTGCACTGATCGATGCCCCTGCTGTTGTTGTGGACTCTACCACAATGGCCTCTGCGGTTTCGTCTGGCACTCGCCCTCGCAGGAGCAGGGCTGTTGCTCCCATCTCCACTACTGAAGTGCGTCGTAGCCTCCGCTCCAACAAGTACGATGGGTTCAAGGTACCACCCCTCTGTGACACTCGCAAGAACATTTCCAAGGTCAAGCCTCGTGTTATTCCGTCTATTGGCACATCTTCTTCTGCTGCCTCTGCTGCTGGTGGAATTCCACCCCCTACTCCTATAGCTACTATGCAGGAAATTGGAGTTAAGAGATGTGCTATACCAGTTGTTGCTCTTACTGAAGAAGCCCTGTTAGCTGAACCTGCTGCGGTGTGTGCCTCTTCTGAGTCTGATAATGCCATGGATGATCTAGGAGAAGATATCTCCCGCCTTTCTGCTTAGCTTGGTTCTTTATATGTCTCTTTTGAGCTGCTGGAGCGTGCTATCATGGAACATCAGAGGCCTCAATTCTGAGAAGAAACAACTGGCTCTGAATAATGCTATTTCTGCCAGTGGTTGTGCTGTGGTTTGTCTTCAAGAGACTAAGATGACTAATGTTTCTTTTGCGTTTATTAAAACTTGCTGTCCTAAACAATTTGATCGTTTGCATTTGTCCCCTCGCGTGGCGCCTCTGGGGGGCTTCTTACTATCTCAAAGAGCTCGGTCTTCTCGGGCACGGTAGTCTCGTCTGATCCTTTTGCGTTAGTCATCGACTTTGTCAGTACTCAATCCTCTCAACGTTGGACGTTAGTTAATGATTATGGGCCGTGTACGGGTTCAGAAAGAGATATTTTCACTCAATGGCTTTATGATGTTAACATCCCAAATGGCCAAGACTGGTTGCTTCTTGGAGATTTTAACTATATGAGAGCACCGGACAATCGTAATAAGACAGGGGGAATATTCACGACATGATTACTTTCAATGACATCATCCCTATGCAAGAAGTAATTGAACTACCGGTAAAAGGGAGGGCATACATGTGGAGTAACATGCAAACTGACCCACTGCTTGAACAGATAGACTGGTTCTTCACATCTCTTCATTGGACTAATGTGTACCCCAAGACACTAGTTAAACCCCTTGGAAAACCAGTATCGGATCGCATTCCATGTGTTCTCTCCATTGAAACCAAAATACCACGATGCAAGCTATTTCGATTTGAATCCTATTGGATCCTTCATCCAGGGTTCATGGACATGGTGAGAGAGGTGTGGAGTCACCCAATTAGGGCTGCAAACGATGCCACGATCCTATGCCGCAAATTCAAAGCTCTCAGACATGCTTTGAAAATTTGGAGCAAGAATAACTCTCGTCTGTCAGTGGCTATCATGAACTGCAATGCTGTCCTAGCAAATTTGGATGAGCTTGAGAACAAAAGAAATTTGTCTACTCCCAAAATGATCTTTAGATCCATCCTGAAGTCACATGTGCTGACTTTGCTCAAATACCAAAAACTATATTGGAAAAAGCGCTGCACTATTTGTTGGATCAAATTCAGAGATGAAAACTCTAATTTTTTTCAAGCAATGGCCATGGAGCGATATCGCAAAAACAATATTTCTTCCTTCAAGATGGACGATGGCACACTGATTGACAATCATCCTGCCAAAGAAGCCCTTTTATTTCAAACCTACAAAGCACGTCTTGGGACAGTTTCCCCCTCAGACATGAAATTCGACCTTCCATCCATCATTCCTCGTGCGAGCAATCTTGATCAGCTCACCTCTCCTTTCACTCATGAGGAAGTTGACAATGTTGCCATGGAGATGCCGCCTGATCGTGCGCCTGGACCGGATGGGTTTAGTGGAGCTTTTCTAAAAGCATGTTAGCCAATCATTCACCATGACTTCTATGCTCTTTGTGACCAATTCTATGAGGGTACGCTGGATGTGACAAGTATTAAAGATGGTCTTATCACTCTCATACCTAAGATCAACTCACCCGAGATGGTTAATGACTACAGGCCTATAATGTTGCTAAACTGCTGCCTCAAGCTACTTACCAAACTGTTGGTAGACAGACTCCAACGAGTCATCCTCTCGCTTGTCAACCGAAACCAATATGGATTTATAAAGGGACACACTATACAAGATTGTCTTGCTTGGGCATATCAATACCTATACCAATGCCAAAGCTCGGGCCGACCAGTCGTTCTACTCAAGCTTGACTTTGCCAAGGCGTTTGACATGATTGCACACAAACCAATGATTCGCATTATGCAGCAAACAGGATTTAATGATAAGTGGATCTCTTGGATCAAGTATCTCTTCCCCTCGGGCCGCTCATCCGTTCGTCTTAATGGGGCCCCCGGTCGACAATTCCTTTGCCGTTGTGGGGTGAGACAAGGTGACTGATACGTCTCCAACGTATCTATAATTTTTGATTGCTCCATGCTACTTTATCCACTGTTTTAGGAAATATTGGGCTTTATTATCCACTTTTATATTATTTTTGGGACTAACCTATTAACCGGAGGCCCAGCCTAGATTTGCTGTTTTATGCCTATTTCAGTGTTTCGAGGAAAAGGAATATCAGACGGAGTCAAAACGGAACAAAATCAACTGGAGAAGTTAATTTTGGAAGGAAAGCCACCTGATGGACTTGGAGTGCACGTCAGGGAAGAAGGGAGGTGCCCACAAGGGTGAGAGGCGCGCCCACCCCTGTGGGGCGCACCCCCCTACCTCGTGGCCCCCCCTTTGGTCCACCGACGTACTTCTTTCACCCATATATACCTACGTACCCTAAAACTTCGAGAACAGAAGATAGATCGGGAGTTCCGCCGCTGCAAGCCTCTGTAGCCACCAAAAACCTCTCGGGAGCCTGTTCCGGCACCCTGCCGGAGGGGGATCCCATCACCGGTAGCCATCTTCATCATCCAGGCACTATCCATGACGAGGAGGGAGTAGTTCACCCTCGGGGCTGAGGGTATGTACCAGTAGCTATGTGTTTGATCTCTCTCTCTCTCATGTTCTCTCTCGTGTTCCATCTATGGCACGATCTTGATGTATCCCGAGCTTTGCTATTGTAGTTGGATCTTATGATGTTTCTCCCCCTCTACTCTCTTGTGTTGAATTGAGTTTCCTCTTTGAAGTTATCTTATCGGATTGAGTCTTTTATGAGAACACTTGATGTATGTCTTGCCGTGATTATCTGTGGTGACAATGGGATATCATGTGCCACTTGATGTATGTTCTGGTGATCAACTTGCGGGTTTCGTGACATTGGGAACCTAAGCATACAGGTTGGCACACATTCTTGACTCTACGGTAGAAACTTTGGGGCACTCTTTGAAGTACTTTGTGTTGGTTGGATGAATCTGAGATTGTGTGATGAATATCGTATAATCATGCCCATGGATACTTGAGGTGACAATGGAGTATCTAGGTGACATTAGGGTTTTGGTTGATTTGTGTCTTAAGGTGTTATTCTAGTACGAACTGTTTTATAGATTGATCCGAAAGAATAACTTTGAGGTGGTTTCGTACCCTACCATAATCTCTACGTTTGTTCTCCGCTATTAGTGGATTCGGAGTGACTCTTTGTTGCATGTTGAGGGCTTGTTATATGATCTATCTATGTTATTATTGCTGAGAGAACTTGCACTAGTGAAAGTATGAACGCTAGGCCTAGTTTCCTATCATTGCAATACCGTTTACGCTCACTTTTATCATTAGTTACCTTGCTGTTTTTATTATTTCAGATTACAAAAACCTATATCTACTATCTATTTTACACTTGTATCACCATCTCTTCGCCGAACTAGTGCACCTATACAATTTACCATTGTATTGGGTGCGTTGGGGACACAAGAGACTCTTTGTTATTTAGTTGCAGGGTTGCTTTAGAGAGACCATCTTCATCCTACGCCTCCTACGGATTGATAATCCTTAGGTCATCCACTTGAGGGGAAATTTGCTACTGTCCTACAAACCTGTGCACTTGCAGGCCCAACAACGTCTACAACAAGAAGGTTGTGTAGTAGACATCAAGCTCTTTTCTGGCGCCGTTGTCGGGGAGGTGAGTGCTTGAAGGTATATCTTTAGATCTTGCAATTGGATCTTTTTGTCTCTTGTTTTAGCACTAGTTAGTTTATAGAAGAAAACTACAAAAAAATGGAGTTAAGTTTGTCTCATACGCTTCATCTTTTTAATATCTTTCGTGAGTATGATGGAAAGGAAAATTGTGCCAAAGTGCTAGAAGAAGAACTACATAGAATGCTTGGCATGAAACATGTGAATGATGAGCATGATTGCAATGATGTTAGTATGAATTCCTTGAATATCCATGATTCTAATGATAAGCAAAGCCACAAGCTTGGGGAAGCTATGTTTGATGAAGATGATATTTTTTGTCCGCCAAGCTTTGATGAGGAATTTTACTATGATGAAAGCATGCCTCCTATCTATGATGATTATTATGATGACACGTATGCTTTAAAGAATAATGATAACCATGAAACTTGTCATCCTGATCTTAATTTTCAATCACATGATAGTTATTTTGTTGAGTTTGCTCCCACTACTATTCGTGAGAAGAATTTTGTTTATGTGGAGAGTAGTAAAAATTCTATGCTTGTAGATCATGAAAAGAATGCTTTAGGTGCTGGTTATATTGCTGAATTCATTCATGATGCTACTGGAAATTATTATGAGGGATGAACATATGCTTGTAGGAATTGCAATAATGTCATGTTTCCTCTCTATGTGTTGAAAATCTTGAGCTATGCTTGTTTTACCTTCCTACGCTAGTTGATTATTGTTCCCATAAGTTGTTTTCTCACAAAATCCCTATGCATAGAAGTGGGTTATACTTAAATGTTCTAGTCATATGCTTCATGATGCTCCCATTATGTTTCAATTCTTATCATTTATGTGAGCATCATTATCATCATCATGCCTAGCTAGAAAGGCATTAAAGAAAAGCGCTTGTTGGGAGACAACCCAATATTTATCCTTGCTGTTTTTGTGTGTCCACATGATTATTCTACTGTAGTAATCATGTTTTATAGGTTTTGTTTCAATAAAGTGCCAAGTAAGACCTTTAGGATAGCTTACGGTGATAGTTGTGTTGATCCTGCTAAAAATCAAAAACTTTTGCACCAAGCAAATTAGTTTTGTTAATTCTCGGAAATGTGTTTCTGATCTGATTCTTTTTGCTCTGGATTGGTACACGAATTTATTAGGATTTCCTAATTTGGTAAGATTTGTGGAGTTCCAGAAGTATACGTTTGATACAGATTACTACATACTGTTCTGTTTTTGACAGATTCTATTTTCTATGTGTTGTTTGCTTATTTTGATGAAACTATGAGTAGTATCGGAGGGTATGAACCATAGATAAGTTGGAATAGAGTAGATATTACACCAATATGAATTTATAGTGAGTTCATTACAGTACCTATGTGGTGGTTTTATTTTCTTATACTAACGGAGCTTACGAGTTTTCTGTTGAGATTTGTGTTGTGGAGTTTTCAAGTTTTGGGTAAGGATTCGATGGACTATGGAATAAGGAGTGGCAAGAGCCTAAGCTTGGGGATGACCAAGGCACCCCAAGATAATATTCAAGAATATCCAAAAGCCTAAGCTTGGGGATGCCCCGGAAGGCATCCCCTCTTTCATCTTCGTTCATCGGTAACTTTATTTAGAGCTATATTTTTATTCACAACATGATAAGTGTTTTGCTTGGAGCGTCATTTCATTTTGTTAGTTTTTGCTTGATGTTAGTTAGAATAATGTTTTGCATCTTTATTTTCAATACAGAAGTCAAGAATAGCCTTTGCCATGCTTATTTTGCTAGTATACATGTTGCTGTTTGAAAACCAGAAAGTTTACTGCTGTTGCAAAAATTCCCTAGAAAAGTCAGGGAGTGGTATAATGATGAATCTTTTTGCATGTTGAGCTATGATAAATTTATTACAGTGGGAATTTTAGTTCATAATTTTTTGTGTCAGGGAAGTATTGATACTCTTGCATTCTTTTTAGACTGTACTGTTCTGGCAGATTGCTGTTATGGTTGCATTGTTTGGATATGTTTGCTTAATTAATGATTCTATTTGAGGATAGGAGTATTAAAATGCAGAGGCATTTAGTATTCAATGTTGAATAATAACGTTAGTGATTTTTTACAGTAAAATATGATAAGGTTTTGCATTGGTTTATACTAACCTATCTCACGAGTTCTTGTTGAGTTTGTTGTGAATGAAGCTTTTGATAAAAAGAGAAACCATGATATGAGAGGAATTAAGGAGACACAAAAGCTCAAGCTTGGGGATGCCCAAGGCACTCCAAGATAATATTTCAAGAAGTCTCAAGCATCTAAGCTTGGGGATGCCCCCATTGGCATCCCACCTTTCTTCTTCAACAACTATCGGTTAGTATCGGTTGAGCCTAAGTTTTTTGCTTCTTCACATGAGTTGTGCTATCCTTGCAATGTAGTTTTCTTTAGCTTTTCTTGAAGTTTGAATAAAGTATGAAGATATGAAATTATTAAATGAGAGAGAGTCTTCACATAGTTGCATAATTATTTAGCTACTCATTGACTTTCACTTATATCTTTCGGAGTAGTTTGTCATTTGCTGTAGTGCATCACTTATACCTTTTAGAGCATGGTGGTAGTTTTAAGAAATAGATGAACTCTCATGCTTCACTTAGATTATTTTGAGAGTCATTAATAGCATGGTAATTTTCTTAATATTAATATACTTGGTATTCAAGATATGTGAAACTTTCTTTTGAGTGCGTTGAATACTAAGATAAGTTTGATGCTTGATAATTGTTTTGAGATATGGAGGTGATAATATCAAAGTCGTGCTAGTTGAGTAATCGTGAATTTGAGAAATGTTAGTGTTGAAGTTAGCAAGTCCCGTAGATTGCACGTATGGTTAAAGTTGTGCAACAAATTTGAAACAACAAGTGTACCTGGCTTGTGCATCCTTATGAGTGGCGGTCGGGGACGAGCGATGGTCTTTTCCTACCAATCTATCCCCCTAGGAGCATGCGCGTAGTACTTGATTTTTGATGACTTCTAAATTTTTGCAGTAAGTATATGAGTTCTTTTGACTAATGTTGAGTCCATGGATTATACACACTTTTACCATTCCGCCTTTGCTAGCCTCTTCGGTACCATGCATTGCCCTTTCTCACCTTTAGAGTTGGTGCAAACTTCGCAGGTGCATGCAAACCCCGTGATATGATACGCTCTATCACACATAAACCTCCTTATATCTTCCTCAAAACAGCCACCATACCTACCTATCAAGGCATTTCCATAGCCATTCCGAGATATGTTGCCATGCAACTTCCATCATCATATTCATGACATACATTACTTTTGTCATATTGCCATTGCATTATCATGTACTTGACATCGTATTTGTGGCAAAGCTACCATGCATTATTTTTCATACATGTCACTCTTGATTCATTGCACCATCCTGGTACACCGCCGGAGGCATTCATATAGAGTCATATCATGTTCTAAGTTTCGAGTTGTAATCCTCATGTTGTAATCAATAGAAGTGTGATGATCATCATTATTAGAACATTGCCCAAAAAAAAGAACAAAGGCCCCAAAACAAAGAGAAAATAAATAAAAGGGCAATGCTACTATCTCTTTTTCCACACTTGTTCTTCAAAGTAGCACCTTGTTCTTCATGTAGTGAGTCTCATATATTGTGCTTCCAAGTAGCACCTTGTTCTTCATCTAGTGAGTCTCATAAGTTGTCTTTTTATACTAGTAGGAATTTTTCATTATAGAACTTGGCTTGTATATTCCTACGATGGGCTTCCTCAAATGCCCTAGGTCTTCATGAGCAAGCGAGTTGGATGCACACCCACTAGTTTTCTTTTGTTGAGCATTCATAGCTCTAGTGCATCTGTTGCATGGCAATCCCTACTCCTTATGTTGACATCAATTGATAGGCATCTCCATAGCCCGTTGATTATCCTCGTCAATGTGAGACATTCTCTTTTTTTGTCTTCTCCTTACAATCCCCATCATCATATTCTATTCCACCCATAGTGCTATATCCATGGCTCACGCTCATGTATTGCGTGAAGGTTGAAAAAGTTTGAGATTATTTAAGTATGAAGCAATTGCTTGGCTTGTCATCAGGTGTATAGAAGTTGGGAACATCTTTGTGTGACGAAAATGAAGCATAGCCTAACTATATGATTTTGTAGGGATGAACTTTATTTTGCCATGTTATTTTGAGAAGACATGATTACTTTGATTAGTATTCTTGAAGTATTATTATTTTTATGTCAATATGAACTTTTGTCTTGAATCTTTCAGATCTGAATATTCATATCACAAGTAAGAAGAATTACATTGAAATTATGCGAAGTAGCACTCCGCATCAAAAATTCTTTTTTATCATTTACCTATTCGAGGACGAGCAGGAATTAAGCTTGGTGATGCTTGATACGTCTCCAACGTATCTATAATTTTTGATTGCTCCATGCTACTTTATCTACTATTTTAGGCAATATTGGGATTCATTATCCACTTCTATATTATTTTTGGGACTAACCTATTAACCGGAGGCCCAGCCCAGATTTGCTGTTTTATGCCTATTTCAGTGTTTCGAGGAAAAGGAATATCAGACGGAGTCAAAACCGAACAAAATCAACTGGAGAAGTTAATTTTGGAAGGAAAGCCACCCGATGGACTTGGAGTGCACGTCAGGGAAGAAGGGAGGTGCCCACGAGGGTGGGGGCGTGCCCCCTGCCTCGTGGCCCCCCCTTCGGTCCACCGACGTACTTATTTCACCCATATATACCTATGTACCCTAAAACTTCGAGAACAGAAGATAGATCAGGAGTTCCGCCACCGCAAGCCTCTGTTGCCACCAAAAACCTCTCGGGAGCCCATTCCGGCACCCTGCCGGAGGGGGATCCCATCAGCGGTGGCCATCTTCATCATCCCGGCGCTATCCATGACGAGGAGGGAGTAGTTCGCCCTCGGGGCTGAGGGTATGTACCAGTAGCTATGTGTTTGATCTCTCTCTCTCGTGTTCCATCTATGGCACGATCTTGATGTATCCTGAGCATTGCTATTGTAGTTGGATCTTATGATGTTTCTCCCCCTCTACTCTCTTGTGATGAATTGAGTTTCCCCTTTGAAGTTATCTGATTGGATTGAGTCTTTTATGAGAACACTTGATGTATGTCTTGCCGTGATTATCTGTGGTGACAATGGGATATCATGTTCCACTTGATGTATGTTTTGGTGATCAACTTGCGGGTTTCATGACATTGGTAACCTATGCATAGGGGTTGGCACACGTTCTTGACTCTCCGGTAGAAATTTTGGGGCACTCTTTGAAGTACTTTGTGTTGGTTGGATGAATCTAAGATTCTGTGATGCATATCGTATAATCATGCCCATTGATACTTGAGGTGACAATGGAGTATCTAGGTGACATTAGGGTTTTGGTTGATTTGTGTCTTAAGGTGTTATTCTAGTACGAACTCTTTTATAGATTGATCCGAAAGAATAACTCTGAGGTGGATTTGTACCCTACCATAATCTCTACGTTTGTTCTCCACTATTAGTGGCTTCGGAGTGACTCTTTGTTGCATGTTGAGGGCTTGTTATATGATCTATCTATGTTATTATTGTTGAGAGAACTTGCACTAGTGAAAGTATGAACCCTAGGCCTTGTTTCCTATCATTGCAATACCGTTTACGCTCACTTTTATCATTAGTTACCTTGCTGTTTTTATTATTTCAGATTACAAAAACCTATATCTACTATCTATTTTGCACTTGTATCACCATCTCTTCGCCGAACTAGTGCACCTATACAATTTACCATTGTATTGGGTGTGTTGGGGACACAAGAGACTCTTTGTTATTTTGTTGCAGGGTTGTTTGAGAGACACCATCTTCATCCTACGCCTCCTACAGATTGATAAACCTTAGGTTATCCACTTGAGGGAAATTTGCTACTGTCCTACAAACCTGTGCACTTGCAGGCCCAACAACGTCTATAAGAAGAAGGTTGTGTAGTAGACATTAGTGACCCCCTGTCCCCCCTTATCTTTGTCCTTGCAGCCGAACTTTTGCAAGCAGCAGTTAATGATGCATTCCTACGTGGAGATATCTTTTTGCCCTTCCCTTGTAATGGTCAGCGTGATTTCCCGGTGATTCAGTACGTGGATGACACCATACTGGTCGTGTCGGCCTGCCCTCAACAAGCGCTACGTCTCAAGGAAATTATTTCTTACTACGTGTCCTCTATTGGCCTCAAGATTAATTTTCATAAGTCCACCCACATTCCAATCAACCTTGATGCAACAACCACGTCTAATATTGCTAACATCTTTGAGTGCAATGTGGGCAACATGCCTTTCACTTACCTTGGCCTTTCGCTTGGCACCACCAAGCCCACTGTATAGGAGCTCATGCCCTTAGTTTGCAAATTGGAGCGTCGCCTCACTGCCACGATCGCCATGATGTTCTATGGGGGGCACCTCTCCTGGCTCAATGCATCTGTCACCTCACTTCTGGTATTTTCCATGTGCACCCTCAAGTTCCCTCCTAAGTTGATTGATATCTTTGACAAGTTTAGGAGGAGATGTTTATGGACAAAGAAAACAGAGCAAGGGGACAAGTACAATTCTTTGGCTGCTTGGGGTATGGTCTGCAAACCCAAGAGGAAATGTGGATTAGGAGTGATTGATATTAAAATCCACAATGAAGCCCTCTTGTTGAAGTTTCTGCACAAGTTCTATAACAAACTTGACATTCCATGGGTTACCATGCTTTGGGAAAATTAATATGTTGACCAAGTGCCGCATGCTGTGGATTCGTTCGGGTCATTTTGGTGGAAAGATGTCCTCAAATTGACGCCCATATAGCGGGGAGTTTAACGTGTACAAGTGGTGGATGGTTCGACCACGTTGCTCTAGAAAGATTTGTGGTCCGCCGACGTGCTTCAGGCATCGCATCCTCGTGCCTTCTCCTATACTTTGCATGAAGACATGACGGTAGCTGACTTCTAGGCCACCACGGATCTGCATGAAACCTTTCAACCGCTGTCTCCTCTGGTTCATATTGAGGTGCTAGATATTCAACGGGCCTCGTTCGAGATAAACCCAACAACAGCAACGATTGACGTCTGGAGTTACATCTGGGGCAATGCAGATTACAGACCAAAAGATTACTACAACAATTACTTTAACGCTGCAACAGCTCACCCCGCATTCTGGAAGCTTTGGAAATCCAACTGTACAATGAAGATAAAAGTGTTCGGGTGGCTGCTACTGCAAGATAGGCTCAATACGCGTGATATACTTCGAAGAAGACACTATAACATTGGTGATGACTTCACATGTCTTCTCTGCAGGCACAATGTAGATGAGACTCTCGAGCATATGATTTTCACCTGCCCATTCAGCAAGAGGTGCTGGGACAAGCTACACATTGACTGGTGTGACTTTCAACATAGATTCACTTCACTCCACAACGCACAACCGGACTACCCAAATCCATTCTTTGTCGAAGTTTTTTACACCATTGCCTAGAGCTTGTGGAAGGAAAGAAATAATAAGCACTTCAGAGGTATTGCCCCCAGCATTGATTCCTGGTTTGCTCGCTTCAAGGAGGGTATGAGACTTCTGCAAAATAGAGTTAAAGTGGCACGTAGAACTTCCCTGCTCTCATACTGTGACATGCTTGGTTGAGTCATCTCTCTGTGTCATTTTATTTTGTAACTTACGGTTAGCCTAGTGCCTTTCAGTTTGTATGGAGTAGCTGCCCCATCCCCTGGTGGTTTCACCAACCAGGAGTGGGGATGATGTGTATGTAGGATATGTCTATGTAAACACCCCATTTATATAGATATATGAAAATACAGTGGGAGTTCTCTCCCACTGTCAATTCCTCGAAAAAAACAATTCAACTACTACTTTATGCTGCAGTAGTTGAACCCATTCCTCTACATGACCTGTCATTGCCACAGTAAATAGTTGAAACCCACTAGCATGTGTAGGAGTTGATTGAGCCATGTTGTGTTCCTACCGTGCCATGCCTGCTATTGCTTAGAGTTGTGTCAGGTCTGATTCATTGGGAATGAATTGGAGTGTTATGATATTCTGGTGCTGAGAGTTAAGTGTGTGAACACGATTTGGTAAAGGTAGTGGTGAGAGGCCATGTAGGAGTACATGGTGGGTTGTCTCACTGGAACCGTCCTTAAGCACTGAGTTCTGTGTATGTTGTCCAATGACCAGCTACTACCACATATTGGAATGCTTAAGTGCCCCTCTTGACTTATTAACCGACTTGATCTCTGTCCAGGAGTTGAATTAGTTTCTGGTGTTTGTAGGTAGTGTTAGTAGTCTACCAAGTGGCACTCGGCGAAGTGGGCTTGGGACAGACTATGCACAAGTGGCACGGTGTACCAAGCGTAGATCCATCTGGCGAGGTAGGCTTGGGAACCCTGCACACATCGTTTGGGGCTGTGCGTGAAACCCCGGCTGGATCTCCTTGCGGATGGAACCCAAATAGGCGATGAACCTGGACTAGGGTCTTGTGTGGTTAGTTAGGTCGTGGTCGACACCCTCGCCAGGCTTCCGCTTGAATGTTGCCGAGATACATGACGTGTACATGGCGGTAAGTGGCGAATGCGTGTGTGAAGAAGTACACCCCTGCAGGGTTAACATGATCTATTCGAATAGCCGGGTCCGCGGTTATGGACTTCTTGGATGCTCACGTGGTACATAGACAACTTGAAGTGGATACTATAAAATGCTCAAGACAAGTGTGAGTGCTATGGATGGCCTTCCCGTACGGAGATGGGGATGAATCCATAGTAGTGTATTGTGTGGTGATTAGTGGACTCGTGTGCGCCATCTCACCTCAAAGAAGTTTCTCGTAGTCGTAGAACAGGATATCCACTGAGTCAAAGTTGGCTTGCTGCAACTAAACCCCACATTACCTTCTGTTGCTTTATTTAAGTTTTAGCAGCAGAGACTTCGGTCTTACTAGTGTTCTCGTGGGCTTCTACAAGTAGCTTGTACCTTAGCTACAATCTTGATCGGATGTTGTAGATAGTCAGGCTCTTCAGCCTTTTTCATTTGTAGATGTCTGTACTAAGACATGTAATGTTTCCGCTTGTTGCTTGTATGCTCTGAATGTTGGGTCATGTGACCCCTGTTTGTAGTAAATGCTATGATGGCTCTTCTGAGCCTTTATCTATATGAGTTGTTGAGTTATGTTGTGATGCCATGTTGTACAACACTTACTTGCATGTTATGCGTACGTGTAATGTGTATTGCTATGTGTTGGATCTGACTATCTAGTTGTTTATACTTAGTAGCCTCTCTTACCAGGAAATGTCTCCTATTGCTTCCACTGAGCCCTGGTAGCTTGCTACTACTCCGGAACACTTAGGCTGGCTGGTATGTGTCCTTCTTCGTTCCTATGTCTGTCCCTTCGGGGAAATGTCACGCGGTGTCTACCGGACTCCTGTTAGCCTGCTACAGCCCGGATTGTCCGGAGTCCTGCAAACCCAGCTGCTACAGCTCGGATTCACTCGTTGCTGACCGACACGTTCGTTGCTGGGTCATGTATGCCTGTCCTTGTAAGATAGTGCCACTTTTGGTTCACGACTAGCCATGTCAGCCTGGGTTCTTTGTTATATGGATGCTAGCGGCACCATCATATACGTGTGCCAAAAGGCGCAAATGGTCCCGGGCTTGGTAAGACGACACCTGTGGGAATACCGTGCGTGACGCTGCAAAGTGATATGAGGAGTTACATGCTAGATCGGTGTGGCATAGAATCGGGGTCCTGAAAGCTTTGGTATCAGAGCCTGACTTCCTGTAGGAGTACTAAGCCAAATTGGTCGAAGTTGAGTCTAGAAATTCTTTAGTTATGTAGGGGAATTGATTGTGGAAGGGAACGTAAGGCTCTTTTTACTCCTTATACCTCATGCCCTTCTGATCTGAGTCATCCTGTCTTTCCTACGGGGTTAAGGAACTAGGCCTTTGCCATGCTCAATATGCGATACTATCCTAAAGAGACGCGAAGGTCCCACCAAGGATAGAACCGCATATTGATACGCTTTTGCAAGGTGGATATCATTACATCAACATTACATAATAGATGGGGATACATACAAGAGGCATACAATGCCACACGAATACAACAATACATCATCCATAAGATAAACATCTGACTACGGATGAAACACAAACAGAAGCTCAAATGACATCCACCCTGCTAGCCCAGGCTGCCGACCTGGAACCTATCCCTGATCGAAGAAGAAGTAGAAGAAGAACTCCAAAACAAGCAAACATCGCTCTCACGTCATGATCATCGCATAACCTGTACCTGCAACCGTTGTAGTAGTAATCTGTGAGCCACGAGGACTCAGCAATCCCATTACCATGGGTATCAAGACTAGCAAAGCTTAAAGGGAAAGGAAGGGTTAAAGTGGTGAGGTTGCAGTAGCGACTAAGCATATATGTTGGCTAACATACGCAAATGAGAGCGAGAAGAGAAGCAAAAGGAACGGTCGTGAAGCTAGCAATGATCAAGAGGTGATCCTGAACTCCTACTTACGTCAAACATAACCCAAAACCGTGTTCACTTCCCGGACTCTGCCGAAAAGAGACCATCATGGCTACACACGCAGTTGATGCATTTTAATTCGAATCTGGTGTCAAGTTATCTACAACCGGACATTAACAAATTTCCATCTGCCACATAACCGCAGGCATGACTCTCGAAAGTTTATACCCTGCAGGGGTGTCCCAACTTAGCCCATCACAAGCTCTCACGGTCAATGAAGGATATTCCTTCTCCCAGGAAGACCCGATCAGTCTCAGAATCTCGGTTTACAAGACATTTCGACAATGGTAAAACAAGACCAGCAAGACCGCCCGATGCACCAACATCCCGATAGGAGCTGCACATATCTCGTTCCTAGGGCAACACCGGATGAGACAGGCTACGAGCAAAACCAGACCTCAAGTTTCCCCAAAGGGGCCCCGCAGGCGGCTCGGTTCAGACCAGCACTTAGAGAAACACTGGCTCGGGGGGGCTAAAATAAAGATGACCCTCGAGAGAGAGACTCCCAAGGGAAAAGTAGGTGGTGGTGAGGCAAATGGTAAAACCAAGGTTGGGCCTTGCTGGAGGAGTTTTATTCAAAGCGAATTGTCAAGGGGGTCCCATAAATCACCCAACTGTGTAAGGAACGCAAAATCAAGGAACATAACACCGGTATGACAGAAACTAGGGCGGCAAGAGTGGAACAAAACACCAGGCATAAGGCCGAGTCTTCCACCCTTTACCAAGTACATAGATGCATTAATTAAATAAGAGATATTATGATATCCCAACATAACCCTGTCCACCATGGGGCAATCTTCAACTTCACCTACAACTAACAACGCTATAAGAGGTGCTGAGCAACGCGGTAACATAGCCAAACAACGGTTTGCTAGGACAGGTGAAAAATGTTAGAGGCTGACATGGCAATTTGGGAGGCTTGAACAACAAAAGATAGGTAGCGCATCATAGCGATAGAACGAAGCAACTAGCATAGCAATGATAGTAGTGAGATCCAAGGTGACGGTAATCTTGCCTGAAATCCCGCTAGAAAGAAGAACGAGTCCATGAAGAAGACGAACAGAGGAAGCCGAACCAAGCGTAGACGAACGAATCCTCACAATCACAACGAAATAGGAACTAACAAGAAGGAGCACAACCGGAAAGCAGCAAACAACAAGGTAAACACACAACACATAGACATGGCATGATGCTCAACCAAGTATGATGCATGACAAAGCTAGATGAGGCTACTCATGGCAAGAGATGATGCATACAAGAGCAACATATCAAAGCAAGTTTAAATGAGGCAGGAAACAAAATATAACAATTCCGGTAAGTGCCCGTATGCAAATTTCTAAATTGGTCCAGATCTGAACAAACATTAAGTTGAAGTTGTTAAACAGCAAGTTAAGATGCACCAAGATGCTCTACACGAAATTCTAGTCAAGTTACATATAAAGTTCATTTAGTTCAGAGCTACGACCTAGAAGATACGAGAAAAAGAAGTTAAACATGGCATTGATGCAAAATGCATTCAAACATCAAGAAAACATCTCAAAACAAGGATGCAACATGATAATACGAAAGTACATGCATGCCTAAGCAAGTTTCATATAGAGCACACTCAAAACGGAGCAACGGTTCAACACATAACATACAATTCAAGTTTAAAGGACAAGCTGTCCAAAACAGCAACTAGGCATCTTGCAAGCATCAAAACAATATGCTACAGCACCTCAACATAAGAACAAAAGGCATGGGCATGAAGTACAGGTAAAGCATGACAAAACATGAACACTGAGCTATCTCCAGAAATCACTAGAACATGCTCAAAAGGACATGGCAAGATTGCAAATTATAACAGTTTCAGACTTAACAGAAATAACATCAGTTTGCAATGTTTAGAGCTATCAAAGAACATGTTACAAGAACTTAACATGGAAACCAAAGGCATGGAATGCTAGTACTAAATACAAAAAACAAAACTCCCTTACTGAACTAATTCTAAAGATCAACAGAAAAGATGGTAGGATCCATGCAAACATGGCAAATGATATGACAGATTCATACATGGCAGGAACAACAATAAGTAGGCATGTTGGTGAGCTTGTACCACTCACCACAGAGGAATACATGGCATGGAAAGGTGACCAACACTAAGATGGCATATCTATGAAGCTAAACATGGCAAGAGCAAGTTCATATCGTGCATGTATCACTAACAACAATCATGGCAAACATTGAACTTAATGTTAACAGGCTGACAGGAACATTTTTTAGCAAGTTTGGAGTAAGATAACAACAAGTTACAGCAGACTATAAATGCAACCAGGGGCATGAAAGGATAGAGCATGACATGTATAACAAAACATCCTTAGTGAATATCTCCACATTATGCATAGAATGACTTGTAGCAACCAGGGGCAGCGCCGGCGGTCGGCGGAAAGCGGCCGGCGGCGGCCGGCGAGTCCGGCCGGGCGCGGAGGAGTCGGGGGAGCGGCGGCGGCCAACCGGGTCGGGAGGGCCGCGGCTGGGCCCGGCGGGCCCGCGCGGTGGAGGCGCGGTGATGAGGCGCGGGGCGATGACGTGGCGGCCGCGGGTTGGAGTTGACGGCGGCGGAGGCGACGTGGAGCTCTATGATTGGCCGGGGCGATGTGGCCGGCGGACATGTCCGGCACGGGAGGAGTTGTCCGGCGGCGCGAGGAGGGAGACGCTAGGGTTCGTCCGCGAAATTTCGGGGAGGGGCACGTATTTATAGGTAGGAGGAGCTAGGAGAGTCCAAATGATGTGTGGTTTTCGCCCACACGATCGTGATCGAACGGCCGAGAGGATGGAGGGGGTTTGGATAGGTTTTGGGCCACTTTGGATGGGTGTTGGGCTGCAACACAAAGAGGGCTTTTACAGTTCCCCGGTTATCCGTTGGAGTATCAAACGACCTCCAAATGGAACGAAACTTGACAGGCGGTCTATCGGTGGTGTACCAAGGCCGGTTGGAAAACCTCGGTCCATTTCGATAATGTTTAACACCCACTCACAACAAGAGAAAAAAAGGGGGACGCCGGAGGACATAGGAGTGTCGGATTGCAAAACGGACAGATGCATGAGACGAACACGTATGCAAAATGAGATGCACATGATGACATGGCAAAATGCAACACGCAAGCAAATGACATGTCAACGACGGCAAATAGCTGGAAGACACCTGGCATATCGGATCCGGGGCGTTACAACACTCCTCAACTAACAAGAGATCTCGTCCCGAGATCTTAGGACCAAGACGGAGGGGAAAGGATGAGGTGAAACAAGAACTCAAGAGAAGAAGCAAAGAATCGAGAGCACCTGAGAAGAAGAGAGGAACGACGAGAATGACGAGAATCGAAAGCTCACGGAATCAGATAGACGATGAAACCACTCTGGTTAGAACGAGATAAGACACGAATAAGACTGAAAGGATTTAGGCAGCACTCCGGCTGAAACATGGAGGAGTAGAACCCGAGCTTGAGAGGATGGAATGATACTTGATGAAGACATGACACAAAACCTCCGGAAAGAATTGAATGAAAAGGACGGAGAAGAAAATGACAACTTGTGCCATGAATGAAATTGAAAGCATCTTTAGAAGGAAGGTTTAAATGGAGTTGTTGAGAAAATCAACAACGAAAAGAATAAGCCTGTTGTGGTCTTATAGGTAACATCTCAAGATCATAAGGTGATAACCGGCCACAAACGGAAATGATTGGATAGCTGAGAAGAATGAAGAAATGCAAAACTCCACTTCAAAAGAATACGGAGACTTAATTACACATCAAAAAGCAAGAAGGAAAGATACTTGAGCTCCTTCGATTAGAATCTTGATGATCACTTGAGGAATGAATTAGATCCTTGCAAACCACTATGAAGAACTCCAGTAACAAATGGATGATGCGATAGAATTGAGGGATGAAAGGGATAAGATTAAAGCCTTGCGATGATTTAGATGGAGGTTCCGACGAAATGGCCGAGTAATTTGAACTCCGGAAAAGAAAAGATGAAAACACTTGGAACTAGAATTTATTCCTCACGAACAAACTCCGAAGGAAGGGATTAATCACTTGGATGAAATAAGAATAATATTTGTTGTATGCTTATCCTTCATCAAATTAAATTGATGACAAGCAATGGATTTTGCTTACTACTTATTCTTCTTGAAAAGGATTAAGGGGGTATAGCACAAAACTTGAGCAAGTCTTCATGAACCACCGATAGGATTGGAAATAACGAATGAATTAATATGATAATCAAAGAAAAATAATCTAAAAGAACCAATGTTAGAATTCGATAATGACTGACGAAAGAGAATGAATCATCGGGAAGAATTAGAAGAACCAATACGCTGGAGGGGATTTAGATGCAAAAGAACAAAGAGATCATGAGCTGATTAAAGAACACCTGAAGGAAGCACCGGGATAATTGGATAACAGTATCTGAAATGTGAGAACAAAAAATTCTTCTGGAATGATGGCCTCCGGTGAAAATAAACGGTAAAACAACTCCTGACATACTCCGGATGGGTAAGAAAACAATATCTGACAAATGGAAAAATTCGAGAGGATAACATGAAGGTAGAACCGCGAAACTTCGAGAGGACAGACAAGATTTAAGAGGAAATCTTCTTCAATCTTAAAATGACGACGAGAAATACCACCAAAATTACTGAGGTACTCCTGTAGAATGAAAACCAAAGAGGTTGAGCCAACAATGAAAAAGAATTTGACAGAGATCTTGGAGAAGGCATGTGACTGATGGTATCCTTTTCTTACGTCGAACTTCGAAAAGAATTTGAGAATAACTTTGGGGGAATTAGAAGAGTCAGGGAAGATCCTGGTAAAAGACCTGCGGGTTAGGGCCCACTAAAAGAAAACACCGTTGGAAAGGGTTGTTGAATAGATAGATGATGCACCGGAACAATTGAAATATTTGAATGATGTGACAACCTCGAATTAATTGGAACACAGACGAATTTCCCGAGATGTCTTATGAACTCTGGAATGATTGAATGGCAAGAGGCACACAAGGAAAACACTTGAGCCGAGGGAAAGAATATAATCACTACCGAAAATTAGAATTGAATCCACCGGAGAAGAAAAAGAGATGATGAATGTCAAACGAGACGAGAATTCACCGGTTGAGATAATTTAGAAAAGACTGAAGAGGTTCCGCATGAATGAAATTGATGCTCGAATAAAGGCTCAGGCTCCGGAATACAATAGGTGGGAGGGCGGGAAAAACAAAGGTAACTTGAAACGGGGAACCGATGAATAACTTGAAAAGAAAGCACCGGTTGAAATAATCAAGGAAAGAAAGTAAAGGCTTCGCACGAGTAGGATGGATACTCGATTACGGACTCCGGATTCAAGAAGAAGAAGGGAGGGCGGGTGGAAAAAAAACAAGGACAACTTCGGACTGGGAAACAACATCGATTGAAAAGAGCTGAGGATTGATCTCCCAAAGACAAAGAGGTTTGAGTCGACTTGACGAGAGATGCACCGGATAAAAAGAGCTTAGAACCAATGAGCAAAAAACCAACTGCGTGATCCTAAAGAAAGTTTGAAAGGGAAGAAGAATAATTCAAAACACCTACGTCAAGATTCCTCACCAGAGCGACGAAGAGGCTGAGGAGGAAAAAGAATTCCTACTCTCAGATATAACTAGACTCCGAAAACAGATTTCTTCTAGACTCGACAACGACCAAACTACACAATCAAACAAGGGGGCTCCTATGGTCGGTCGAGGCTCTGATACCAACTTGTCACGCCCAATATGAGATACTATCCTAAAGAGACGCGAAGGTCCCACAAAGGATTGAACCGCATATTGATATGCTTTTGCAAGGTGGATATCATTACATCAACATTACATAATAGATGGGGATACATACAAGAGGCATACAATGCCACACGAATACAACAATACATCATCCATAAGATCAACATCCGACTACGGATGAAACGCAAATAGAAGCTCAAACGACATCCACCCTGCTAGCCCAGGCTGCCGACCTGGAACCTATCCCTGATCGAAGAAGAAGCAGAAGAACTCCAAAACAAGCAAACATCGCTCTCATGTCATGATCATCGCATAACCTGTACATGCAACCGCTGTTGTAGTAATCTGTGAGGCACGAGGACTCAGCAATCCCATTACCATGGTTATCAAGACTAGAAAAGCTTAAAGGGAAAGGAAGGGTTAAAGTGGTGAGGTTGCAGCAGCGACTAAGCATATATGGTGGCTAACATACGCAAATGAGAGCGAGAAGAGAAGCAAAAGGAAGGGTTGTGAAGCTAGCAATGATCAAGAGGTGATCCTGAACTCCTACTCACGTCAAACATAACCCAAAACCGTGTTCGCTTCCCGGACTCCGCCGAAAAGAGACCATCACGACTACACACATGGTTGATGTGTTTTAATTCGAATCTGGTGTCAAGTTATCTACAATCGGACATTAACAAATTCCCATCTGCCACATAACCGCGGGCATGGCTCTCGAAAGTTTATACGCTGCAGGGGTGTGCCATCTTAGCCCATCACAAGCTCCCACAGTCAATGAAGGATATTGAGGGAGTCCTGGACTAGGGGGTGTCCGGATGGCCGAACTATCATTATCGGCCGGACTCCAAGACTATGAAGATACAAGATTGAAGACTTTGTCCCATGTCCGGATGGGACTTTCCTTGGCGTGGAAGGCAAGCTTGGCGATATGGATATGTAGATCTCCTACCATTGTAACCGACTCTGTGTAACTCTAGCCCTCTCCGGTGTCTATATAAACCGGAGGGGTTTTAGTCCGTAGGACAACAAACAACAACAATCATACCATAGGCTAACTTCTAGGGTTTAGCCTCCTTGATCTCGTGGTAGATCCACTCTTTTACTACCCATATCATCAATATCAATCAAGCAGGAGTAGGGTTTTACCTCCATCGAGAGGGCCCGAACCTAGGTAAAAACATCGTGTCCCTTGTCTCCTGTTACCATTCGCCTAGACGCACAGTTCGGGACCCCCTACCCGAGATCTGCCGGTTTTGACACCGACATTGGTGCTTTCATTGAGAGTTCCTCTTTGCCGTCACAATCAGGAAGGATGCCTCTTCCCGTCTTTAAAGAAGGTACCATTGCCAAAGGAGCTTTGGCCGCCGGCCAAACTATCTGGTTGGGTGGTTTTCTTATGACCGCCAGTTCGGCCGCGGCTTCGACGATGACCTCTCGGGTCATCAAAAGCAATCTTCATGTCAACTCGGAATTCGCCTAGCAGTTGGATCCAATGGAGCTCTCTTCCGTAAACGAGCTCTTGGATCGCATCGCCGCCCTGGGAGTCGCTACAGACTACGATCAGATTGGGCTTAAAACCGATCTAAGAGAGATTAACTCTCCCCAGGTTACCCACCACGTTGCGGTGGTAGAGGAACAACACGGCGACTCTTCTTCTGTATTAAAGACCAGTTATGTCCGAACTCCTGATCCCTCCATGCCGGATTCCCGCGGAGGGATGGACGTCAATCAAGCACTGAACCTAAAGTCAGGCAGCGGACCAGATTCGTTGGACAACGTCCAGCAATCCAAGCTTCCAAATTCAGAAACTTTCCGGCCCTTGAGCCTCAAGTTGGGTAGGGTTCCAGACTTAATTCCACCCGCCCACCCAAACATAAGCGATCTATCTCAAATCCGGCAAGAGCCCACGAAGACAGTACATCATTACTGGGCCAGATTCCTCCTGGTTATGGACAGGATAAAGGACTGCCGTGAGGAAAGCGCAATCTCAATTTTCTGCAACAATTGCACGGACAAGGGAATTACTAACGCCATAAGTCGCCGCGAAATTACACCCTTCGCCGACCTGGCATCCATAGTACGAAAGTACTGTGCGATGTAGAGTACCTGGAAAATCGAAGCCAAGTTTTGGGACAATCCGACTCCGAACACAACCCTAGTCCGAAACAAAAGGGTGCATCATGCTCAGGCACCCGGGACAAAAACCAAAAAGAAAAAACCCCATAAAGGGCACGGAATCGTACTGGAGGGATGGCTCAGTGGACCCTATAAAATTCATAGTACAGAGGGCGCCACTCCAACACATAGCCTTCGAGCATGTTGGATACTGCGGCAGGTGGCCAAAAGTGGCGAAGAGCTTCTAGCCCCGGAGAACCACCCCAACAGTACCAGTACGGTATTAACAGTCTTCGAGACTATCGCATCAAATAATATGCGGAAATGAACAATCCACAGCCTCGCCAAAATCTACCAAGTAGCAACAACAAATCCATGGAGCGAAACGGCTATCACCTTCAACGCCAGCGACGAACCTAAATTCCGAACAGCCCGAGCACCAGCCGCATTGGTCCTTAGTCCAATAGTGGACGGCTTTCGTCTTATGAAGGTACTCATGGATGGCGGCAGCGGATTAAACCTCATCTACGAGGAAACCCTTCGAAAAATGGAAATAGACTATAGCCGCATTGAGCGAAGCAGCACAACCTTTAGAGGGATAATCCCTAGTCGGGAAGCACGCTGCACAGGAAAAATTACGCTTGATGTGGTGTTCGGCTCGCCGGACAATTACAGGTCCGAGGAGGTCATGTTCCAAGTGGCCCCGTTCAGCAGCAGATATCATGCTTTATTAGGATGCGAGGCATTCACAATTTTCCAAGCCATACCCCATTACGGGTATATGAAGCTTAAAATGCCCAGGCCCAATGGAATCGTCACTCTTGTCAGTGATCCGGACATAGCACTCCGCACAGAAAACAACACAGCCGCACTAGCCCTAGAGGCACTATCCGAAGCCCTAGCTGCAGAGGAACTCACTGTGCTGCGCTCCACGGTAAACAGGGACGATGTGATACTCGATAAAAGATCCAAGTCCACCTCTTTTAAACCAGCGGACGAAATAGTCAAATTCCAGGTCCATCCAACGGACCCCACAAAGACGGCCTCCATCGGGGCACAATTAATCCCTGATGTAGATGCCGCACTACGAGAATTCCTCCTGGAAAATTGGTACATCTTTGCCTGGCACCCTTCGGACATGCCAGGAATCCCACGCAGGTTGGCAGAACACAGCCTAAACATCCTAAAAGGATTCAGGCCAGTCAAACAGGCTCTTCGGCGATTTTTCGAACCCAAAAGACAGGCAATGGGAGAGGAGCTAGCCAAACTATTAGAAGCCGGATTCATCAGAGACATCAAACATCCGAACTGGCTAGCAAACTTGGTAATGGTACCAAAAAAGGACAAATCCTGGCGCCTGTGTGTCGATTTTAAAGACCTTAACAAGGCTTGTCCAAAGGATCATTTCCCCCTTCCCCGCATCAATCAAATCATCGATGCTACCGCAGGGCACGATTCATTGTGCTTCCTCGACGCATACTCCGGCTACCATCAAATCAAGATGGCGGAGACAGACCAAGCCGCAACGGCATTCATCACTCCATACGGACCATTCTGCTTCAACACAATGCCCTTCGGACTCAAAAACGCCGGCGCAACATATCAGCGCATTCAGACATGTCTGGCTACCCAGATTGGCAAAACAGTGGAGGCATACGTAGACGACGTGGTCGTCAAAACCAAACACGTCGAAACTCTAGTAGACGACTTGAGGCTCACATTCGACAACCTCCGAGCATATGACATTAAGCTCAACCCGGAAAAATGCGTTTTCGGCGTACCAGCCGGAAAGCTCTTGGGCTTCATTGTATCCGGTAGAGGAATTGAAGCAAACCCAGCCAAGATCCGAGCTCTGTCACAGCTGGATATCCCAAAAGACCTCAAACAAATACAAAAATTGACTGGATGCATGGCGGCTCTAAGCTGCTTCATCTCCCGTTTGGGAGAAAAGGCATTGCCCCTCTATCGCCTCCTCGGGCGCACTGAACACTTTGAATGGACGGATGCTGCCACGGCCGGACTCGAAGAAATAAAGGCCATATTGGCAACAAATCCGGTCCTGGCCGCGCCCAACTTGGGCGAACCAATGTTGTTATATATCGCAGCAACACATCAAGTTGTAAGCGCAGTGCTCATCGTCGAACGAGAAACAGAAGGGCACAAATTCCCTATTCAAAAACCAGTGTACTACGTATCCACTGTCTTAACTCCATGCAAGTCCCGGTACCCACATTATTAAAAGATAGCGTACGCGGTGTTCATGGCATCCCGGAAGCTGCCACATTACTTTCAAGAGTGTTCGATAACAGTGGCCTCCGAAGTACCCCTCAACGACATTATAAACAACCACGACGCAAAGGGAAGGATTGCAAAATGGGCCATCGAGCTCTTACCATTTGACATAACCTACAAACCACGATGATCTATAAATTCGCAAGTCTTGGCTGACTTCATCGCTGAATGGACCGAAGCCGAACTCCCTAAAGAGTACGACGCATAATCCAATTGGATCATGCATTTCGACGGCTCTAAAATGTTGGCCGGCTTGGGGGCTGGCGTCATCTTCCAGAGACACAGTCCAATACATACTTCAAATAATGTACATGGACTCCAACAACGCAGCCGAATACGAGGCCCTTCTACATGGTCTCCGGATGGCAATCTCCATGGGCATTCAACGCCTAGAGGTTCGCGGGGATTCAAACCTCGCAATATCCCAAGTAAATGGAGACTTTGATGCCAAAGATCCGAAAATGGCAGCCTATCGTAACGCCATCTTAAAAATGTTAGCTCGGTTCGAAGGACTCGAATTCCACCATGTAGCCTGGGATAATAACCAGGCGGCCGACGTGTTGGCGCGCATCGGCGCAAAGCGCGACGCCATCCCTCCAAACATCTTCCTGGAGCGGCTCTTTAAGCCATCCGTAGTATGGGAAGAGGAGTCCGGAAACAACAATCCGGAACCAACCGCACCGCCCAACACCGAACATTCTGACACAACCGGTGGCTCAGCCAATGACATAACACCTTCAGCCCATGAAATAATGGCAGTCATTGCCTCGTGGACGGAACCATTCCTAGCCTACTTAATTAGGCAGGAACTCCCCGAAGAGCAAAATGAGGCCCGATGCATCGTACGGAGATCTAAAGCCTACAAGGTCCATGAGGGAGATCTTTATAAGAAAAGCACAACTGGAGTCCATCAAAAGTGCATCTCCGAAGAGGAAGGGCAAAATCTGCTGGCTGAAATTCACACCGGACTCGGCGGGCACCACGCGCAGCCCGGGCCCTTGTAGGCAAGGCCTTCCGTACACAATTTTATTGGCCGACGGCCTAGGCAGATGCTCAGGACTTAGTCCAACAATGCGTCGGGTGCCAGCTTTTTGCTAATCAAAGCCACATGCCACCCACCGCCCTCAAAACTATACCCATCACCTAGTCGTTCGCGGTTTGGGGGCTTGACATGGTTGGACCCCTTAAAGGGGGAACCCACAAGCAAAAGTACCTATTGGTCATAGTGGATAAATTCACCAAATGGATAGAGGCCAGCCAGTTAAAACGGCCGAATCCGGACCTGTGATAGACTTCATATCCGGGGTAGTACACCGTTATGGCGTCCCCCATAGCATCATCACCGATAACGGCAGGAACTTCACGGCCGACGAGGCTAAACTCTGGTGCAAAAATATGGGCATCAAGCTTGACTACGCTTCACTCTATCACCCTCAAACTAACGGTCAAGTTGAACGAGCAAATGGTCTAATCATGAGCGGCATCAAACCCAGGTTAGTGCGGTCCCTCACGGAATCTAACACACACTGGGTAGAGGAGCTCGACTACCTACTCTGGGGGCTACGGACCACGCCAAATTATACTACCGGATTCACACCATTCTTTATGGTATACGGCGCAGAGGCAGTTTTGCCCTGCGATATAATTCATGACTCACCTCGAGTGCGCATATACGAAGAAAGAGAAGCCGAGTTGGATCGGCAGGACAGTTTGGACGCATTGGAGGAGGAGCGCGACGTGGCAAAGGCTCGTTCCGCATTCTATCAGCAGCAGGCTCGAAGATATCAAAGTAGAGAAGTACGGGCCAAAACTTACAATGTTGGCGAACTAGTTCTACGCCTGCCGGACAAGAAAAAGGACAAACTCAAGCCCAAATGGGAAGGTCCCTTCATCATCGACCAAGTCCTGACCGGCGGAGCATACCGTCTGCGAAACGCATCGCATAACCGACTCGAGCCGAACCCATGGAACGCAGCCCGCCTCCGAAGATTCTACGCCTAGCGCCGGACTCAGAGTTCGTCTCCTTCCTCCGTCCACATTTTATACTTCAGTTGTCTTTTGTTTCTCTCTTTTCTCCGCCCCTTTTTTCATAGAGCCCTTGAGGGCCGATCTGCGCATTATTCGCACACACTTGACGTGCTACCCGCACTCATTATACCTGGGGGCTTCTTTAACAGAAGCTTATTTATACGGGCTTTATGCCCAACACATGTGTCAAACTTCCGCATGTTCCTTTTATTCACCATTATATGCATCGATATGACTTAAGTTTTGGCCAAGCTGGGTTGCCTAGCTCCTGTGCTTACCCCTACGTTCCCGATTGTTCCGCTAGGAGGTAAAGGCAGCACCTCTGCAATTGTTACTGCCGGGTCAGCCGGATGTGTACCTCAGACTGGGTGAGGCCGAAAGCTAGCGTTCTTAAGGGAATATTCGGTCGGTGACTTGAAAGATGATTTCTTATTTATTTATTTATTTATCAACCCCCAGATGCTTTTCTGCTCTTTTCGCAGTCCGGACATGCACTTTAGGGCATGCCTCCCAGGGAAAGGGACCCCAAACGGAACTATTCTCCCTGGAAGATGTTTCTTACTAACCATGTAATATAGCATAACTAGTTGGGCACTTGTCTGATAAAGCACTAATGACCCCTACGCCTGGTCTCCACGCATGCCCCGGTTTTTTCATAACCGAGAGGGTATTCGGACACACTCCGGACTCTAGGGTCCCGAGGTTGAAGCGAAAAGGTCTGCAAAGACAAACGATCTACAATCCGGCTAGAAGGCATTTTACATGTCATTTTAAAATACATCGTCAAATTGACTGACTGTACTCCTCTTCAATCCCGTCTAATAGGCTGTCTAATTTACAGTCCCGTTGGGAATACTTAGCGGCCAACTCTACTTGGCTGTACATTAAGCTCACAGGGATCTCCTTCCCATCGGGCCCCACAGGTCCGACCTCGGCCATGTGGTTCGGATCCGCCTTCTTGTACCGCGTCTTCACCATGGCCCAGGCCTCCCTGGCGCCTTGACGGCAGGCTGATATCTTCCACAGACGGAAGCGCTGCCGTGCTCCCTAAAGCTTCTCCGCAAGCCCTCCAAGGCCCTCGGGTAGGGAGACGGACGGCCATAAGGCCTGGGCGACGCCACTCATCGCCTGCCGAACACGTTCGTGTAGTTGCACCAGCTCGGGAAGTTGGTCACCCGTTGAACCAGGCATTTCCTCCGCATGGCAACCTGTGAGCACACCTGCAGACACATTTCTATCAATCGACTTCCTCGCCGAACTCTTCTTTTCAAAAGAGTTTGCTCAAGAACTTACTGTAGATGCCGCGACGAAGTCGCCGATTCTCCTTTACGGAGTCAGACAGCTGGACCAAAACATCTTCTAGTTCTTCGCCCAGCTGGGTGTTGGCATCTTGGAGTTTGTTTCTCTCCTGCTGCACCCTCATAAGCACCTTTTCGCCGGCCTTTAGCTGGCGTAGCAGATGTTGCTTGTCCGGATCTAGTCCGGCGCCCTCTGCAATATTATTGTCAGACTTATACGCACGCCGCACTTCATAAACCGCTTATCTTTTTGAAATAGGTGTTACCAGAGGGGGTCTCTGTGTCTCCTCCTGCGGCGGCTAGTGCGGGCTCAAGTTGGCCTTGCACTCTTGAAGCTCCTGGGACAATTGGGTATTCTTCTCCGTAAGATCCTGCATATCAAATGATCCTTAAATCAGTTATTCTAACCACTTTAAGTCTCGGGAGCTACTGGCATATATAACTATTAAAATTCCTTACCCATATGTCTTTCACATACTGCTCCGTGGCTCTGGTTAAACCATCTTGAGCGGCACGAAGGTGCGCGTCTCCCGCATTAAAGGCATTCAACGCCTCTGGGGAGAAACACGCGTCACGAAGAACTGTCCGGCGGCACCTATGATTCATGGCGCTCTCCACCTCAGACCTGGTGGCGGACAGCCTGTCGGCATCCTCCGTTGGAGGAGCATCCGGCTCGCGCCTTGTGCTCGCCTCCCCCTCCGGACCAGGTGTTGGAGCCTGGCTGGTGGAGGGTGGGTTGGCAACCTCTCCGGGCACAGTCCGGCGAGCACTCTTCCTCCTGGACAAGTCACGAGCATTAATATACCTCCCAGGAATCTTTCCCTTAAAAACAGTGGCGTGCTGTACCGTTGCGACGACGATTCGATTCGCACTGCACCCCTCTTCCGCCTGCTGGGCCGAACTGACCCTTGTTGGTCAGCCGCCGCGGGATCGGCTTCCGGCCTTGAAGGCACCTCCTGCGAAATACCGTTGGTATACGGTGGTCAGAAATAAGCACGGACAAAGTAATGGTGTCAGGACTCCGGTCATAGTTACCTGGGAAGCCGGAGATAAACCGGGGTAGTCAGCCGTGATGGCGACTAGAGCATTGTCCATGCTAAGTTGGTGGAAACCCCCGTCAATCAGCTCCACCTCTATGTCCGGATCCTCTCCCGAGGCCGGACAAGGAATCTTTCTGGGTCCTCGGGTTGTGGAGTTGGACTGTGTATGCCCTCCACATCCCGGCGCAGTTCCTGCGTCGAAATTATAAAGTAAGACACTTAACCTTAAAAGCACGGATCGGATGGATAGACGTCCGCTTACCCAGCTCCAAGGGTTATTCATGGAGAATCCGTTCAATGGACTTGTTTGCAGGAAGTCCTCCTTCTCCCCCTTGTACAAGCCGGATAGGATCTTCACCAGATCTGCGGCCGATCCCGGCCCCTTGCGGCCATGACGGGCGGCGTCATTCTCCCCGTTGAAATCCCACATGGGGTGGCCCCTATATTGGAGCGGCTGCACCCCTCGCATAATGCACGTGGCCATGACTCCAATCATGGTCAATCCGGAATGAGCCAGCAACCTTATCCGGCCCATCAGATAATGGACGCTCCTGTCATCTTCCCGTTGAGGGCTCCGTGGGCGCCAACACAGGCGTTTCTTCAGAGGAGCATTGCTGAACTCCGGGAGGCCGATCCGAACTGGGTCCGGCAGTGGAGCATCTTCCACATAAAACCATTCCGAAGGCCAGTCTTCGGACGCCTTCTTTGGGGTTCCGGATAGATGTCCAGTCCCGGCTATGCGCCATATTTCGGCTCCTCCCACTTGATATATCGACCCCTTGTGAGAACGGGGTACGAGGCAAAACAATCTCTTCCACAGCGCGAAATGGGGCTCGATGCCCAAGAACAGCTCGCAAAGGGCTAGGAAACCCGCAATGTGCAGAATGGAGGCGGGCGTAAGGTGATGAAGCTGGAGTCCGTAGAACTCCAGAAGCCCCCAGAGAAACGGATGTATGGGAAATCTGAGCCCCCTTATTAGATAAGGGACGAAGCACACCCGCTCTCCTTTGGAGGGACTGGGGTGTTCTCCGCCTGCTTTCCACCTTTGTAGGTGGCCAGCCCGGCTCGAACCGGGACCATAAAGGCCGGAGGAAGGTATCCCTCCGCTTGGAGCATCACCAGCTCGCTGTGCAGGACTGAACATCTCCTCCAATCTCCTAGCTGAGGGCTGCGAGCGCGAGAGGAGGAGCCGCGTCGATGGTCCATGATTGAGTGGATTTTTGTCAGAAGCGCTCCGATGAGTACTCGCGGAAGGAGGATGGTGTGATTTGGATCTGGATTCTTGCCTCTCTTATAGGCAGCTTATTCGCGCAGCTTGGGGGCAAAATGTAAAAATACCCTGGCCTTTCGCATTCATACGACACGTGGAAGAGGGCCATTATTGGGCATGGAATCCAAGGAGCGCAACATTTATAAGGAAGCCAGACACTATTCGGCAAGCACACGGAATTTGGAGGAGAACCCGCCTTGCAACGCCAAAGACACTATACGCACCGGACTCGTCGTCATTGAAGCCTGGTTCGGGGGCTACTGAGGGAGTCCTGGACTAGGGGGTGTCCGGATGGCCGAACTATCATTATCGGCCGGACTCCAAGACTATGAAGATACAAGATTGAAGACTTCGTCCCGTGTCCGGATGGGACTTTCCTTGGCGTGGAAGGCAAGCTTGGAGATATGGATACGTAGATCTCCTACCATTGTAACCGACTCTGTGTAACCCTAGCCCTCTCCGGTGTCTATATAAACCGGAGGGGTTTTAGTCCGTAGGACAACAAACAACAACAATCATACCATAGGCTAGCTTCTAGGGTTTAGCCTCCTTGATCTCGTGGTAGATCCACTCTTGTACTACCCATATCATCAATATCAATCAAGCAGGAGTAGGGTTTTACCTCCATCGAAAGGGCCCGAACCTGGGTAAAAACATCATGTCCCTTGTCTCCTGCTACCATCCGCCTAGACGCACAGTTCGGGACCCCCTACCCGAGATCCGCTGGTTTTCACACCGACAGATATTCCTTCTCCCAGGAAGGCACGATCAGTCTCGGAATCCTGGTTTGCAAGACATTTCGACATTGGTAAAACAAGACCAGCAAGACCGCCCGATGCGCCGACATCCCGATAGGAGCTGCACATATCTCGTTCTCAGAGCAACACCGGATGAGACAGGTTACGAGTAAAACCAGACCTCGAGTTTCCCCAAGGGGGCCCCGCAGGCGGCTCGGTTCGTACCAGCACTTAGAGAAGCACTGGCCCCGGGGGGGGCTAAAATAAGATGACCCTCGGGAGAGCGACTCCCAAGGGAAAAGTAGGTGGTGGTGAGGCAAATGGTAAAACCAAGGTTGGGCCTTGCTGGAGGAGTTTTATTCAAAGCGAACTATCAAGGGGGTCCCATAAATCCCCCAACCGTGTAAGCAACGCAAAATCAAGGAACATAACACCGTTATGACAGAAACTAGGGCTGAAAGAGCGGAACAAAACACCAGGCATAAGGCCGAGTCTTCCACCCTTTACCAAGTATATAGATGCATTAATTAAATAAGAGATATTGTGATATCCCAACATAACCCTGTCCACCATGGGCCAATCTTCAACTTCACCTGCAACTAAGAATGCTATAAGAGGGGCTGAGCAACGCGGTAACATAGCCAAACAATGGTTTGCTAGGAAAGGTCAAAAAGGTTAGAGGCTGACATGGCAATTTGGGAGGCTTGAAGAGCAAAAGATAGGTAGCGCAGCATAGCGATAGAACGAAGCAACTAGCATAGCAATAATAGTAGTGAGATCTAAGGTCATGGTCATCTTGCTTGAAATCCCGCTAGGAAGAAGAACGAGTCCATGAAGAAGACGAACCGAGGAAGCCGAACCAAGCGTAGACGAATGAATCCTCACGATCGCAACAAAACAGGAACTAACGAGAAGGAGCACAACCGGAAAGAAGCAAACAACAAGGTAAACTCACAAGACATAGACATGGCATGATGCTCAACCAAGTATGATGCATGACAAAGCTAGATGAGGCTACTCATGGCAAGAGATGATGCATACAAGAGCAACATATCAAAGCAAGTTTAAATGAGGCCGGAAACAACATATAACAATTCCGGTAAGTCCTCATATGCAAATTTCGGAATTGGTCCAGATCTGAACAAACATTAAGTTGAAGTTGTTAAACAGCAAGTTAAGATGCACCAAGACCCTCTACACGAAATTCTAGTCAAGTTACATATAAAGTTCATTTAGTTCGGAGCTACGGCCTAGAAGATATGAGCAAAACAAGTTAAACATGGTATTGATGCAAAATGTATTCAAACATCAAGCAAACATCTCAAAACAAGGATGCAACATGATAATATGAAACTACATGCAACCCTAAGCAAGTTTCATATAGAGCACACTCAAAACGAAGCAACGGTTCAACACATACACACAATACAAGTTTAAAGGACAAGCTGTCCAAAACAGCAACTAGGAATTTTGCAAGCATCAAAACAATATGCTACAACACCTCAACATAAGAACAAAAGGCATGGGCATGAAGTATAGTTAAAGCATGACAAAACATGAACACTGAGCTATCTCCATAAATCACTAGAACATGCTCAAAAGGACATGGCGAGATCGCAAATTATAACGGTTTCAGACTTAATAGAAATAACATCAGGTTGCAATGTTTAGAGCTATCAAACAACATGTTACAGGATCTTAACATGGCAACCAAAGGAATGGCATGCTAGTACTAAATACAAAGAACAATCATGGCATATCTATGAAGCTAAACATGGCAAGAGCAAATTCATATCATGCTTGGATCACTAACAACAATCATGGCAAACATTGAACTTAATGTTAACAGGCTGACAGCAACATTATTTAGCATGTTTCGAGTAAGATAACAACAAGTTATGGAAGGCTATAAATGCAACCAGGGGCATGAAAAGATAGAGCATGACATGTGTAACAAAACATCCTTAGTGAACATCTCCACATTATGCATAGAATGACTTGTAGCAGCAGGTTTAGATAGCATCAGGATATAGCAGATTCAGCCTAGCAAAACAACAACAACAAGTATCCTACTTCACGAGCTCGATGCACTCACTAAGAGACTCACAAAAATACATGGAGTACACTACTAGAAATATGGCATGTTGTAGCTCATAACACATATAGACTTGAAGCTCATAGGATGCACACACAAAATGCAATGAAAAAGACAAAACAGCAAGTTCTGTTAACAGACAGCAGTTAACATCATATAACACTCTTGCAACGATGATTAGGGCATCAATATGGACTCAAACAAGCATGTCACAATGGAACAAAATGAAGAGCATCTCATGATGATAATTTTGATATATTACATGCACAAATCGGAGCATCGAGCAGGAAGTTACAGCAGGTCAAAGATGCACACATATCATGAGTTTTCATGGACTTGGCAGAAAAATACCCTCGCGAAAAGTCAACCCGGGACGAGGAGATCCGGGACGCGGGCACCTGTTTGGATGGGGGTGCTGGTGGATCTTGTCCACCCCACTGCGGATCCAGCTCCGAAGCTCCAGCGAGGGCGCGGAAGCCGAGCCGGCGGCTGACGACTCCGGTGACGAGCAGGGAGGTCGGGGAGGTCCGGCGGACAGCGTGATCCCTCGGATCCGGACAATAGTGGGCCGGTCCTAGCCGGAGGTGAGGAAGAGGCGGAGGGGCGGTGAGCTTCTCCGATGAGGGCCGGTGGCTGGCGGCGCAGAGCTTCGGCGACCGGCTCGGGGTCGAAGGGAGGCGGCGGGCAGCGCGCGGAAGCGGGGTCGATGCGGTCCGGCAACGGGCGGAGGTGGCAGGGCAGCGCCAGTGCAGGGACACGGCAGCGGGGCAGCGCCAGTAGTCGGTGCAAAGCAGCCGGCGGCGGCTGGCGGGTCTGGCCGGGCATGGAGGACTCGGGGGAGCGACGGCGGCTGACCAGGCCGGGAGGGCCGTGGCTGGGCCCAACAGGCCCACGTGGTGGAGGCGCGGTGAGGAGGCGCGGGGTGATGATGTCGCGACCGCGGGATGGAGGAGACGGCGGCGGAGGCGACGTGGTGCTCTACGATTGGGCGGGGCGACGTGGCTGGCGGACATGTCCGGCGTGGGAGGATTTGTCCGGCGACGCGAGGAGGGAGATGCTAGGGTTCATCCATGAAATTTTGAGGAGGGGCACATATTTATAGGTAGGAGGATCTAGGAGAGCCCAAATGAGGTGCGATTTCGCCCACACGATCATCATCGAATGGCCGAGAGGATGGAGGGGGTTTGGATGGGTTTTGGGGCACTTTGGAGGGGTGTTGAGCTGCAACACAAAGAGGGCTTTTATGGTTCCCCGGTTAACCGTTGGAGTATCAAACGACCTCCAAATGGAACAAAACTTGACAGGCGGTCTACCGGTGGTGTACCAAGGCCGCTTGCCAAACCTTGGTCCATTCCAATAATGTTTAACACCCGCTCACAACAAGAGAAAAAAAGGGGGACGCCGGAGGACATAGGAGTGTCGGATTGCAAAACGGACGGATGCATGAGACGAACACGTATGCAAAATGAGATGCACATGATGACGTGGCAAAATGCAACACACAAGCAAATGACATGGCAACGACGGCGAATAGCTAGAAAACACCTGGCGTATCGGATCCGGGGCATTACAGCTTTCTCTTCCGTCTGTCAGGATCACGTGTTACTACTCCGTAGTCCCATAGGATTGGTTGATCACAGTCATATCCCAGTTTCGAGTACTTCCGGTGTAGCCTGTTCAGTAGTATCTCAGAACCTTGAGTGGTGATGTTGAGTTATTGTACTATCCCATTTTTAGCAGGATGACCCATTTTGAGCATTCTACTGCTGTTATGCTGCCGGAATTGCCCTAGGAGTTCGAGAGATACTAATTTCCTTGTCCTACATTCTACAACCTATAGTTGATGTTGATTCCGTCCTTGGTATCGTTTCTCAAGATGTCATCAGTTAAACGAAGTTCCGTTGCTCGTAGCCAGAATCACGGAGATGGTAGGGATGAGGATCCTCCCGACCAGCCTTCATTGGCAGAGTTCATGTTAGAGATGGACAGAAACAAGCATGAGTCTAACCGCTTTGTTGGCACGTATTGAGGAGAACACCGCACATCGGTTCAAAGGGTCTGCAACCATTCATGACTTCATTCGCTTGCACCCACCTACCTTTCATCACTCCATCGAGCCACTCGATGCAGATGACTGGCTCCATAACATCTCTCATAAGCTGCATTCCACGAACGTAGCTGAAGGTGACAAGGTCACCTATGCTGCATATCACCTGGAAGGTCCTGCTAGTCTTTGGTGGCAATACTATGAGGCTATGCTTCCAGCTAGTTAGATTCCTACCTAGAGAGATTTCACTGAGGCTTTTCGCGAGCATCACATTCCTGAAGCCCTCATCGATCGCAAGAGAGAAGAGTTCTGTAGTTTCATCTAGAGTAAGATGGCTGTTGATGCTTACAGTAGAGAGTTTGAGAACCTCGCTCGCTATGCTAGAGAAGAAGTGTCCATGGACGCCAAGAAGCAGGCTAGGTTTCGGAAGGGTATCAACCCCAAGTTGCGTTGTGATCTCCACTTGCACCATTGCAATACATTCCAGGCTCTTGTGAACAAGGCCATTAATGCAGAGACAACTTAGCTCACTTACGAGGACTCCCGTAAGCACAACCGTGATTTGGGTTCTTCCTCCGGTTCTAGTTCTCAAAAGCACCGGATTTGGGTTCCGAACTCCGCTCTTCCACCCAGATATGTACCGAGGCCATCTTATGTGGCACCTCATCCAGTTCAGCAGTATGCTCCACCCAGGCCAATTGGTGGACCGCCTGCCAATGCGGGTCCACGTCCTACCTCCAAGATTTGTTACAAGTGAGGAGAGCCAGGCCACATTGCCCGTATTTGCACTCAGACCAGTGTTGCTCCACCCCAGCCCAAGAAGTCTGTTGGCCGTGGTAAGCGATCACACAAGATGATCAGTACCAAATCAGCTCCGACTGAACATGGACGTGTGCATCACGTCTCAGCTAAGGGTGCTCATGATGATCTAGATGTCGTTCTTGGTACACTCCTTGTCAACTGTCATCCAGCATCGGTTCTGTTCGATACTGGAGCGTCTCATTCCTTCATTTCTGAAAGCTATGCCCACTTGCAGGACTTGTCATTTTGTGATATGCCCTTCCCACTACTTATTCAAACTCCTGGATCCAAATGGCAAACTTCTAGGATAAGTTATGGCAATGAAATCCATGTTGACAGACTTGTATTCCTTGCTTCCTTGATATCTCTTAAGTCTTCGGATATTAACATCATCTTGGGTATGGACTGGATGACAACTCATCATGCCAAGATTGATTGTTTCACCAGGTCTGTTCAGCTTACACACCCATCTGGCAAGATAGTCACTGTCTCCACCAGAATTGCAAAGCGCCAACTCTATTCTCTTAATGCCAGCCCTCTTCCAGACCTTGAATATATCCCGGTAGTCCGTGACTTTCCGGATATCTTTCCAGAGGAACTACCAGGCATTCCACCTAACAGAGATGTAGAGTTTCTCATAGATCTTATCCCAGGAACCGCCCCAATTTCTAGGAGACCTTACAAGATGGCACCCTTAGAAATAGCCGATCTTAAGAAACAACTTGATGAGTCCTTGCAAAAGGGTTTCATCCGGCCTACTTCTTCTCCTTGGGCTTGCCCCGTCCTCTTCGTCAAGAAGAAGGATGGTACGGACCGGATGGTATCCGCTCCCCATGATCAACGACCTGTATGATCAGCTCACTGGATCCTCAGTCTTCTCCAAGATGGATTTGAGGGTATGCTACCATCAAATCAACATAAGAAACGGGGACATTCCTAAAACGGCTTTTGTCACTCGTTATGGTTAGTACGAGTACATCGTCATGTCATTTGGTCTAACCAATGCTCCAGCCACATTCGCCTGCTTGATGAACTCGATCTTCATGGAGTACTTAGATAAGTTCGTTGTGGGTTACCTTGATGATATCCTTATCTACTCAAAGAACGAGAAAGAGCATGCCGAACATCTTATACTGGTGCTAGAAAAACTCAAAGAGCACCGCCTTTGTGCCAAGTTCTCCAAGTGTGAATTTTGGTTGCCAGAAGTGACCTATCTAGGTCACGTGATCTCTGGTAAGGGCATTGCTGTCAATCCCGAGAGAGTTCAGGCCGTCCTCGATTGGACTCCACCTGAAACAGTTAAACAAGTTAGGAGTTTCCTTGGTCTAGCCAGTTATTGTCGCCGCTTTGTTGAAAACTTCTCCAAAGTAGCCAAACCCCTCACGGAACTTCTCAAGAAAGATAAAAAGTTTGAGTGGTCCCCACAGTGTGAGTACAGTTTTCAGGAACTAAAAAGACGCTTGACCTCTGCTCCCATACTTGTGCCACCGGATTTCACTAAGGACTTTGTTATCTACTGCAACGCCTCACGACAGGGACTAGGTTGCATTCTTATGCAGGATCATCATGTGATTTCCTATGCATCTCGACAGTTGCATCCACATGAGGAGAATTATCCTACACATGATCTAGAGCTTGCAGCCGTAGTCTTTGCACTTAGGAGATGACGACATTATCTTCTTGGTAAACATTGCGAGATTTACACCGACCACCAGAGTCTCAAGTATATCTTCACCCAACCTGATTTGAACCTTAGGCAAAGACGTTGGTTGGAGTTGATCTCAGATTACGACTTAGGGATTACCTACACCCCAGGCAAGGGCAATGTCATGGCTGATGCGCTAAGTCGTAAGTCCTATTGCAACAATCTTATGTTGCAGCAAGGCCAACCACTTCTCCATGAGGAATTCTATAAGCTTAATATTCACATTGCTCCTCATGGATTCCTTTCTACCTTGGTGGAGAAACCTACCCTTGAGGATTAGATCATCTCTGACCAGAAGTTTGATAGGGGTGTTATCCGCATCAAGAGAAACATTAAAAAGGGAGTTGGTGGTAGTTTCTCTATAGATGATCGAGGTGTTGTTTTCTTTGAGAATTGCTTGGTGGTTCCCAAGAATCAACATCTCCGACAATTGATCTTTAAGGAGGCTCATGAATCTCCTCTCACGATTCATCCCGGTAGTACCAAGATGTATCAGGACCTACGCCAGAGGTTCTGGTGGACTAGGATGAAGAGAGAAATTGCTTAGTTTATTGCTAATTGTGACGTTTGTCGTCGCGTTAAGGCCGAGCATCAAAGACCTGCTGGCACCCTTCAGCCTTTAGCTATTCCTGAATGGAAAATGGATAAAGATGGTATGGACTTCATCACCGGCTTTCTCAGGACCAAGAAGGGGAATAATGCTATCTTCGTAGTCATTGATCGTCTCTCCAAAGTGGCGCACTTCCTACCTATTCGAGAGAGTATCACTGCTAGTCAGCTCACTGACTTATATACTTCTCAAATAGTGTCACTTCATAGTGTTCCACTAGAGATCAAATCAGACCGTGGTAGTCTTTTCACTTCTCATTTCCGGGAGAGTTTCCAAACTGGCATGGGAACCCATCTTTCCTTCAGTACCGCTTTCCACCCTCAGTCGAGTGGTCAGGTGGAAAGGGTCAACCAAATTCTCGAAGACATGCTTAGATCTTGCGTTATCTCATTCGGTATGGATTGGGAGAAATGTCTTGCTTTCGCCGAGTTTACTTATAACAATAGCTATCAATCCAGTCTTAAGAAAGCTCCTTTTGAGATTCTCTATGGACGAAGATGTCGAACACCTTTGAACTAGTCATAAACCGGTGAATGACAATTCTTTGGATCGGACATGATCCAGGAGGTAGAAGAGCTAGTTCGCATCATTCGTCAGAATTTGAAAACAGCCCAGTCTCGTCAAAAGAGCCAGTATGACCGTCATCATAAGTATATGACTTATGAAGTTGGCGACAAAGCTTATCTTCGGGTTACTCCTTTGAAGGGTACCCATCGCTTTGCTATGAAGGGCAAGTTGGCTCCTCGTTACATTGGTCCTTTTCGCATTCTCGCTAAACAAGGAGAGGTTGCCTACCAGTTGGAACTAACCCCATCCGTGGAGTGGACCACGAAACGCTTGATCTCCATGATAACCTCACATATCGAGAGTATCCGGTTCGCGTTCTTGATCAAGCAGAGTGTGTTACCCGACGTCAGAACATCAAGTCTCTCAAGGTTCAGTGGTCTCATCATTCCGAGAGAGAAGCTACTTGGGAGCGAGAAGATCATCTTCGACTGGAGCATCCCACTTTCTTTCCGTCGACCCCTGCATCTCGGGACGAGATTCTTTCAAGTGGGGGTGAGCTGTCACATCCCTAGTTCAGGTATGACCTAGACTAGCTAGTCATGTGTACATCATGTTTAAATTTCATTTAAGTTTGAAATGGGGATTTGTGAAACCCTCAGAAATCATTTCTAGTAATAACCCAGATAAAAATTGCTCCAAAAAGGTCCAAGAAAATGTTCATGTCTCTCTCTGAAAATATAGGTCAGAGGTAAAATTCAAACCAATATTTTTAAGAGCTCATAAATATTTATTTTGGCCATTTGGAATTAATGCATAATTATTTGCACTGGATATATATATGTTATACATATATTACATGTCCAAAAATTATGCCATTTGTTGAGGAGCTCTAAACTAATACCACTAGTTCCTAAAAAATTTGCATAAGGAAATAAAATGATTTAGTATTATTATTAAATCAAAACAAATGTCAGAAATAGAAAAGAAAACAGAAAAGGGAGAGAGACTTACCTAGGCCACTTACCAGATCGGCCCAGCAGTTCGGCCCAGCTAACTTGCCGACGCCATTCATTGTCTCCACAACGCCAGGAGAACAGTGGCGTGTTCCTGTGGCGCGTGCACACGTGCATCGCCACCTCCTACTTGCCACCGACCGCCTGGAGTTGGCTGAGGACACCACGCACGCCCCTGAGCCCCACCCTCTCACTCTCACCCCCGTTCCCTGTCTCCTCCTGTCACATCCCTAGTTCTGGTATGACCTAGACTAGCTAGTCATTTATGCATCATGTTTAAATTCAATTTAAGTTTGAAATGAGGATTTGTGAAACCGTCAGAACCATTTTCTAGAAATGACCCAGATAAAAATTGCTTAAATTTGGCCCAAATAATGTTCCTGTTTTTCTCTAAAAATATTGGTTTGAGGTAAAATTCCAACCAATATTTTGGGGAGCTCAGAAGTATTTATTTTTGGCCATTTGAATTAATGCAGTAAATATTTGCCTTGGATATATATGTTATATATATAATATATGTCCAAAAATTATGCCATTTATTAAGGAGCTCTGGAATAATATAACTAGCTTCTATAAAAATTGGCATAAGAAAATAAAATGATTTAGTATTTTTGTTAAAACAAAACAAATGTCAGAAAATAGAAAAGAGAAACAAACAGGGAAAAACCTACCTGGACTTACGTGCGGCCTGGCCTGGCCCAGCAGGCCGGCCCAGCCCACCACCGCCGTTGTCCTCCTGGCGCCAGTCGGCCAGGCGTGTGGCCGACGCGCGCGCACGGGCAGAGCGCCACGCCACCAGCTCGCCTGCCTGCCGCCCCTGCCAGCGCGACGCCGCGATGCCTCTTCTCGGTGCCGCCCCGATCCCCCTGGCCTCACTCCCTCTCTCCCGTGCCTCTCCCCTCCTCTGGCTCCCTCTCCCTCTCTTCATCGAGCGCACCGGAGAGCGCAGCTGCTCGCCGCCGTGGCAACCAGCCACCCCTCGCCCTGTCGTTGCGCCCAGAAGCTCCACCACATCGCTGGCTACCTCTTCGTCAAGCCACGCGCCTCGGGAGGCCCTGGACAGTCGCCATCGCTGCCGTCTTCATCTCCGGTTGCAGGAAATCGTCTTCAGCGCCCCGCCGTCTTCAGCGCATCCGCGAGCTCGCCGACAAGCCCGTCGAGTCCGCTGTGAGCAACTGCCCCGTTCCCCTCTCTCCGTTTAGCCGCCCGCACGCCGTAGCCCCTTTTCCCCACCACGGCCGAAGCCTCTCGCCGCCGTCCATGTCACCGCCGTCACCCTGGCCATCGCAGGCCGCAACCAAGCACATCACCGTGCTCGTGGTACCACGAGGGTGCCACAGAGCCCCTCTGATGGCCTCCCCGTGACCCAAAGCCCGCTCCCGCTCGAAGCCCGTGCTCCGGCCGCCGCCGTAAGCCTCGCTCCGGCGAGCTCCGCCTCCCCCACGGCTTCCCGCCTGCTCCCCTGGATGCGGACGAGTCAGGGCTACGCCCCGGTGGTCTCCGCGGGCCATTTGGACGCCGGAGATGCGATCCCGAGCCCCTCCGCCGTGTTTGGCCTCGCCGGCGGTTAAACGCCGGTGGGGTTTGACCCTTTGACCTTGCCGTCCCATCAGGTGGGCCCCATGGGTCAGGTGATTAGCTTAAGGCTAATCACCGCTAACTAACCCCCCTGACACTGACAGTGGGCCCCTGCGCCCTAATATTTTAATTAGATTAGTAAAACCCCCTTGTTTAACAGTGTGTCACTGGCGTGTGGACCCCACACGTCAGGTTTGACCTGGTCAGCACCGTTGACCTGCTGACGCAGGCATGACGTCATGCTGACGTAGTTATTCATTTTTTGGATTTAAAACTAATCAGGAAAATCCAGAAAATGATTCAAACTTTAAAAATCATAGAAATTCAACCGTAACTCAGATTGAAATAATTTATATATTAAAAATTATCAAAAAATGCAATATTTCCATCTGTACTAGTTTCATGCATGACAAACCAACTTATACCTACTGTATAAGTGACAACATGTAAATGACATTTGTAAGAGCTTAATTTGGAGTTGCATTTGAACTCTTGGTTCAAATGAACTTCAACCAAATGATTGCTAGAAGCATTAGCACAAACCACATTACATCTTCATGCCATGTTCATGCATCATATTGTTGCATATGCTTGTGTTTTGATTGTCGACACTGTTCCTTCTCGATAGGTCCTGCTCGGGAGTCCGTTCCAGAGTACCTGTCTGTGAAGCAGTGCCTTCCTTGTTGATCTACCAGGCAAGCAAACCCCCTTGTTCATTCCGATACAATCCTACTCTCTCGCTCCTGCTCTCAGTTATTGCATTAGGACAACAACGATTCAACTGCTACTTTGTGCTGTGGTAGTTGAACCCATTCCTCTGCATGACCTGTCATTGCCACAGTAAATAGTTGAAACCCACTAGCATGTGTAGGAGTTGATTGAGCCATGTTGTGTTCCTACCATGCCATGCCTGCTATTGCTTAGAGTTGTGTCAGGTCTGATTCATTGGGAATGAATTGGAGTGTTACGATATGTTCTAATGCTGAGAGTGAAGTGTGTGAACACGATTTGGTAAAGGTAGCGTTGAGAGGCCATGTAGGAGTACATGGTGGGTTGTCTCACTTGAACCGTTTTTAAGCACTGAGTTCTATGTATGTTGTCCAATGACTTGATACTACCACACATTGGGATCCTTAATTGACTCTCTTGACTTATTAACCGACTTGATCTCTGTCCAGGAGTCACAACTAGTTCCTGGTGTTTGTAGGTAGTGTTACTAGTCTACCAAGTGGCACCCGGCTAGGTGGGCTTGGGACATACTAGGCACAGTGGCACGGTGTACCAAGTGGCACCCGGATGGAGGGCTTGGGAACCCTGCTCACATTGTTTGGGGCCGTGCGCGACACCCCGGCCGGATCTTGTGTGGTGTAACGCCCCGGGTTCGATGCGCCAGGTGTCTACCAGTTATTCGCCGTAGTTGCCTTGTCATTTGCTTGCGTGTTGCACTTTATCATGTCATCATGTGCATTTCATTTTGCATACATGTTCGTCTCATGCATCCGAGCATTTTCCCCGTTGTCTGTTTTGCAATCCGGCGCTCCTATGTCATCCGGCGTCCCCTTCTTCTCTCTTTTTGTGTGCGGGTGTTAAACTTTCTCGGAATGGCCCGAGGTTTGCCAAGCGGCCTTGGTATAGCACCGGTAGACCGCCTGTCAAGTTTCGTGCCATTTGGAGGTCGTTTGATACTCCAACGGTTAACTGGGTAACCGCAAAGCCCTCTTTGTGTTGCAGCCCAACACCCCTTCCAAAGTGGCCCAAAGCCCAGCAAACACCCCTCCATGCTCTCGGTCGTTCGATCACGATTGCGTGGCCGAAAACCGTTCCTCATTTGGACTCTCCTAGCTCCCTCTACCTATAAATATGCCCTCCCCTTCCATTTTCGCGGATGATTTTCCCCCTAACCCTAGCCCCGCTCCCTCTCCGCCGCCGGACATGTCCGGACGGAGCCGGACATGTCCGCGCCGCCGTGCCCAGCCAATCAGCGCGCGACACGTGTCGTTCGCCGCCATCCTCCGCCGCCGGCCCACGAGCCCGCAGCGGGCCCGCAAGGCCCGTCCGCCGCCGCCCGCTTCCCGCGGCCCCGCCGCTGCCGGGGTTCCTCGCGCCGCCGCCCCGCGGCCGCCGCGCGTAGCCGCCCGCGCCTCGCCGGCGACCGCGGCCTCGCCGGCCGCCGGGCGCCTCGCCGCCGCCGCGCCCCGCCCGCAACGCGCCCTCCTCCGCCGCTCGCCGCCTCCCCCCCGGCCCCGAGCCGCGCCGCCCCGTCCCGTTCCTCGGCGCCGCCGTCCCGCCCGCCTGCCGGCGCGCCGGGCGCCTCGCCGGCCGCCGCCTCCGCCCGCAGCGCGCCCCGTTGCCTCCTCCTCGTTCCCGGCTAGATCCGGCGAGGAACCGGCCGGATCCGCCATCCCTGCCTCGCCCCGACCTCGCCGGCGCTAGCTCCGGCCTCCCTGGCCGCCTCCTTCATCCTCCGGCGATGCTCCGGCCAACCTCGAGCCCCGTGCAGCCCAGATCTGAAGGTTGACTTTCCCTCCCCGAATTTTGCCTAAGTTCCGAATATGTGACATAATCATGCCATGTTCATGCCATCATATCTCTGCATCCATAGCTCCGTTTCGTGCGTGTAATATGTCAAATTGTTCATCTCGACAAGTAATTCATTTCATTCCATTGCATCATTTTCGTTTGAGCTCATCTTAATGCCCGAAATTCTGTTGGAAGAGTGCATGTTGATGTTAATCTGCTGAAACTGTTATAACTTGCTCATTTATCATTTTTGCCATGTTTGATGTGTGCATCCTATGAGGTTGATGTCTACATGTGTTTTGATCTATGCTATGCCATCTTTCCAGGGGTGCCAACCATGTATTTTTGTGAGTTGTGTGCTGAGTGTATCAAGCTTGCTAAGTAGAGTAGTTGCTGTTGCTATTTTCCTGACAGAATCTGTTATATTTTGTTGCTATGTTAACATGCTTCTACAAGTCATTGTGTGCATAATCTGGAGATGCTCTATAAATATGTTTTGATCTAAATGTCATGATCTATCCATTCATGCCCTTGGTTGCAATTATAGCCTGCTGGAACATGTTGTTATCTTGCTCCAAAGTTGCTTGATAATGTTGCTGTCAGCCTGTTAACTTTAAGTTCAGTTGTTTCCATGTGTTTTCCTAGTGATCCATGAACCCTATGAACTTGTTCTTGCCATGCTTAGCTTCATAAAAATGTCTTCTTACTGTTGGTTGCCTTGCCATGTCATGTATTGCTCTGTGGTGAGTGATTCAAGCTCTCCAACATGCCTACTTATTGTTGTTCTTGCCATGGATGAATTTGCAATATAACTTGCCATGTTTACATGGGCGCCATCATATTTTCCGTGCCTTTTTGGCTCATGGTCAGTAAGGGACTTTTGATCTATGCAATTAGTAGATTCATGCCATGCCTTTGTTTGCCATGATAAGTTCCTGTAACATGTTGTTTGATAGCTCTAAACATTGCAACCTGATGTTATTTCTGCTAAAGTCTGAAACTGTTATTATTTGCAATATCTCCATGTCTTCTTGGAGCATGTTCTAGTGATTTCTGGAGATAGCTCGGTGTTCATGTTTTGTAGTGCTTTACCTGTACTTCATGCCCATGCCTTTTGTTATTATGTTGGGGTGCTGTAGCATGTTGTTTTGATGCTTGCAATATGCCTAGTTGCTGTTATGGACAGATTGTTGTCATATCTTGTATAGTGTGTGTGTGTGTTGAACCGTTGCTCCGTTTTGAGTGTGCTCTATATGAAACTTGCTTGATTTTGCATGTAGTTTCATATTATCATGTTGCATCCTTGTTTTGAGGTATTTGCTTGATGTTTGTATAAATTTTGCATCAATGCCATGCTTAACTTGTTTTGCTCATATCTTCTAGGCCGTAGCTCCGAATTAAATGAACTTTATATGTAACTTGACTAGAATTTCGTGTAGATCATCTTGGTGCATCTAAACTTGATGTTTAACAACTTGAACATAAGGTTTATTCATATCTGGACCAATTTCGAAATTTGCATATGAGGACTTACCGGAGTTGTTATATGTTGTTTCTGGCCTCATTTAAACTTGTCTTGATGTGTTGTTCTTGTTTGCATCATCTCTTGCCATGAGTAGCCTCATCTAGCTTTCTCATGCATCATGCTTGTTGTGCATCATGTCTTGTTCATGTGTGGTGTGTGTACCATGCTGTGTGCTTCTTCTCGATAGTTCCCGTTTCGTTGCAATCGTGAGGATTCGTTCATCTACGCTCGGTTCGTCTTTGTGGCTTCATCTTCTTCATGGACTCGTTCTTCTTCCTTGCGGGATTTCAGGCAAGATGACCGCTACCCTGGATCTCACTACTATCATTGTTGTGCTAGTTGCTTCGTTCTATCGCTATGTTGCGTTACCTATCATTTGCTCTTCAAGCCTCCCAAATTGCCATGAACCTCTAACCTTTGACACCATTCCTAGCAAACCGTTGTTTGGCTATGTTACCGCTTTGCTCAGCCCCTCTTATAGCGTTGCTAGTTGCAGGTGAAGTTGAAGATTGCTCCATGGTGGACAGGATAATGTTGGGATATCACAATATCTCTTATATTATTAATGCATCTATATACTTGGTAAAGGGTGGAAGGCTCGGCCTTATGCCTGGTGTTTTGTTCCACTCTTGCCACCCTAGTTTCCGTCATACCGGTGTTATGTTCCCGGATTTTGCTTTCCTAACGCGGTCGGGTGATTTATGGGACCCCCCTGACAGTTCGCTTTGAATAAAACTTGTCCAGCAAGGCCCAACCTTGGTTTTACCATTTGCCTCACCACCACCTACTTTTCCCTTGGGAGTCGCTCTCTCGAGGGTCATCTTTATTTTAGCCCCCCCCGGGCCAATGCTTGTCTAAGTGTTGGTCCGAACCGAGTAGACTGCGGGGCCCCCTCGGGGCAACTCGAGGTCTGGTTTTACTCGTAGGTTGTCTCATCCGGTGTTGCCCTGAGAACGAGACATGTGCAGCTCCTATCGGGATTGTCGGCGCATCGGGCGGCTTTGCTGGTCTTGTTTTACCATTGTCGAAATGTCTTGTAAACCGGGATTCCGAGACTGGTCGGGTCTTCCTGGGAGAAGGTCTATTCCTTCGTTGATCGTGAGAGCTTGTCATGGGCTAAGTTGGGACACCCCTACAGGGTATAAACTTTCGAGAGTCGTGCCTGCGGTTATGTGGCAGATGGGAATTTGTTAATGTCCGGTTGTAGATAACTTGACACCGGATCCGAATTAACACGCGTCAACCGCGTGTGTAGCCGTGATGGTCTCTTCTCGGCGGAGTCCGGGAAGTGAACACGGTTTCTGTGTTATGTTTGACGTAAGTAGGTGTTCAGGATCACCTCTTGATCATTGATAGCACGACCGTTCCTTTGTTTCTCTTCTCGCTCTCATTTGCGTATGTTAGCCACCATATCATTGCTTAGTCGCTGCTGCAACCTCACCACTTTACCCCTTCCTTTCCCATTAAGCTTTGCTAGTCTTGATACCCATGGTAATGGGATTGCTAAGTCCTCGTGGCTCATAGATTACTACAACAACAGTTGCAGGTACAGGTTATGCAATGATCTTGACGCGAGAGCGATGTTTGCTTGTTTGGAGTTCTTATTCTTCTTCTTCTTCGATCAGGGGATAGGTTCCAGGTCGGCATCCTGGGATAGCAGGGTGGATATTGTTTGAGTTTCTGTTTATGTATCATCCGTAGTCGGATGTTGATCCCTTGTATGATGATGTTGTATTCATGTGGCATTGTATGCCTTTTGTATGTATCCCCATCTATTATGTAGTGTTGATGTAATGATATCCACCTTGCAAAAGCGTTCCAATATGCGGGTCTATCCTTGGTGGGACCGTCGAGTTCCTTTTGGATAGGGTCGCATATTGGGCGTGACAAGTTGGTATCAGAGCCTCGACCGACCTTAGGAGCCCCCTTGATTGATCGTGTAGTTTGGCCGTTGTTGAGTCTAGAAGAAAACTGTTTTCGGAGTCTAGTTATATCGGAGAGTAGGAATTCTTTTTACTCCTCAGCCCCTTCGTCGCTCTGGTGAGGAATCTTGACGTAGGTGTGTTGAACTACCCCTCTTCCCCTTCAAATTTTTTCTTTAGGTTCACGCAGTTGGTTTTCTGATCGTTGTTCCCCAGCTCTTTTTTCCGGCGCATTCCTTGTCAAGCTGATTCGAACCTCTCTCTCTTTGGGAGATCAATCCTCAGCTCTTTTCGATCGATGTTGTTTCCCTGTCCGAAGTTGTCCTTGTTTTCCCCACCCGCCCTCCCTTCTTATTCTCGGATCCGGAGTCCGTAATCGAGTATCCATCCTACTCGTGCGAAGTCCTTGCTTTCTTTCCTCAATGATTTCAACTGGTGTTTTTCTCTTCAAGATATTCGTTTGTTCCCCTTCCAAGTTGCCTTGTTTTTCCCGCCCTCCCACCCCTTTTCTTCCCTGAGTCTTTTTCGAGCATCTATTTCATTCGTGCGGAGCCTCTTCAGTTTTTCGTCAATTGTTTCAACCGGTGAATTCTCGTCTCGTTCATCATACTTCATCTCTTTCTTTTCCGGTGGATTCAATTCAAGTTTTTCGGTGTTGATCACATTCTTTTCCTCGGTTCAAGTGTTTTCCTTGCTTGTTCGCCTCTCGCCAGTTTATCCTTCCTGAGTGCTCATGACATCTCAAGAGATTCGTCTGTGTTCTAATTAATTCAAGGTTGTCACCTCATTCAAATATTTCATTGTTCCGGTGAATCATCTATCTGTTCAACAATCCCTTTCCAACGGTGTTTTCTTTTGAGTGGACCCTAACCCACAGGTCTTTTCCCAGGATCTTACCTAACTCTTCTAATTCCCCGGAGTTATTCTCAAATTCTTTTCAAAGTGTGACGTAAGTATGGATTTCATCAGTCACTTGCCTTCTCCAAGATATCTTTCAAATCATTTCATTGTTGGCTCAACCTCTCTGCTTTTCATTCTCCCGGAGTATCTCAGTAATTTTGGTGGTGTTTCTCATCTTCTTTTGAAGATCGAAGAAGAGTTTTTCCTCTCAATCTTGTCCGTTCTCCTGGAGATTCGCGGTTCTAGCTTCATGCTATCGTCTCGAATTATTCCATTTGTCAGTTATTCTTCTCATCCATCCGGAGTATGTCAGGAGTCGTTTTCCGTTTCTTTTACCGAAGGCCATCATTCCAGCTACCGTTATCCAATTATCCCGGTGCTTCGTTCAAGTGTTCTTTTATCAGCTCGAGTTCTTCCTGTTCTTTGGCATCTAAATCCCCTCTAGCATATTTGTCTTCTAATTATTCCCGGTGATTCTTTCTCTTTTATCAGTCATTTTCGAATTCTTACGGTGGTTCGTTCAAGATTCTTTTTTCCTTGTTTATCATATTAATCCATTCGTTCTTTTCAATCCTACAGGTGGTTCATGAAGACCTTCTCAAGTTTACGATATGGCACTTCTCAATTCTTTTCAAGAAGAATAAGTAGTATGCAAAATCCATTTCATCAATTTAATTTGATGAAGGATAAGCATACAATAAATCTTATTTTTATTGCATCCAAGTGAGTAATCCCATCCTTCGGAGTTTGTTCTTGAGGAGTAAATTCTAGTTCCAAGTGTTTTCATCTTTTCTTTTCCAGAGTTCAAATTTCCTCAGCCATCTCGTCGGAACCTCCATCTAAATCATCGCAAGGCTTTAATCTTATTCTTTCAACATTCATTCTATCTCATCATCCTTTGTCACCGGAGTTCTTCATGATTTAATTCATTCTTCAAGAGTTCATCAAGTATCATTCCATCCTCTCAAGTTCTTGTTCTAATCCTTCCTTTTTCAGTCGGAGTGCTGCCTAAATCCTGTCAGTCTTATTCGTTTCTTTTCTCATTCTAACCACTCCGGTTAGAACGAGTCGTTTCTTACTCTATCCGATTCTGTGAGCTTTCAATTCTCGTCATTCTCGTCGTTCCTCTCTTCTTCTCGAGTGTCCTTGATTCTTTGCTTCTTCTCGTGAGTTCTTGTTTCACCTCATTTCCTTTTTTCCCTTCCGTCTCGGTCCTAAGATCTCGGGACGAGATCTCTTGTTAGTGGAGGAGTGTTGTAACGCCCCGGGTTCGATGCGCCAGGTGTCTGCCAGTTATTCGCCGTAGTTGCCTTGTCATTTGCTTGCGTGTTTCACTTTATCATGTCATCATGTGCATTTCATTTTGCATACGTGTTTGTCTCATGCATCCGAGCATTTTCCCCATTGTCCGTTTTGCAATCCGGCGCTCCTATGTCATCCGGCGTCCCCTTCTTCTCTCTTTTCGTGTGCGGATGTTAAACTTTCTCGGAATGGCCCGAGGTTTGCCAAGCGGCCTTGGTATAGCACCCGTAGACCGCCTGTCAAGTTTCGTGCCATTTGGAGGTCGTTTGATACTCCAACTGTTAACCGGGTAACCGCAAAGCCCTCTTTGTGTTGCAGCCCAACACCCCTTCCAAAGTGGCCCAAAGCCCAGCAAACTCCCCTCCATGCTCTCGGTCATTCGATCACGATCGCGTGGCCGAAAACCGCTCCTCATTTGGACTCTCCTAGCTCCCTCTACCTATAAATATGCCGTCCCCTTCCATTTTCGCGGATGATTTTCCCCCTAACCCTAGCCCCGCTCCCTCTCCGCCGCCGGACATGTCCGGACGGAGCCGGACACGTCCGCGCCGCCGCGCCCAGCCAATCAGCGCGCGACACGTGTCGTTCGCCGCCGTCCTCCGCCGCCGGCCCGCGAGCCCGCAGCGGACCCGCGAGGCCCGTCCGCCGCCGCCTGCTTCCCGCGGCCCCGCCGCCGCCGGGGATCCTCGCGCCGCCGCCCCGCGGCCGCAGCGCGCCGCCGCCCGCGCCTCGCCGGCGACCGCGGCCTCGCCGGCCGCCGGGCGCCTCGCTGCTGCGGCACCCCGCCCGCAGCGCGCCCTCCTCCGCCGCTCGCCGCCTCCCCCCCGGCTCCGAGCCGCGCCGCCCCGTCCCGTTCCTCGGTGCCGCCGTCCCGCCCGCCTGCCGGCGCGCCGGGCACCTCGCCGGCCGCCGCCTCCGCCCGCAGCGCGCCCCATCGCCTCCTCCTCGTTCCCGGCCAGATCCGGCGAGGAACCGGCCGGATCCGCCGTCCCCGCCTCGCCCCGACCTCGCCGGCGCTAGCTCCGGCCTCCCTGGCCGCCTCCTTCATCCTCCGGCGATGCTCCGGCCAACCTCGAGCCCCGTGCAACCCAGATCTGAAGGTTGACTTTCCCTCCCGAATTTTGCCCAAGTCCCGAATCTGTGACATAATCATGCCATGTTCATGCCATCATATCTCTGCATCCGTAGCTCCGTTTCGTGCGTGTAATATGTCAAATTGTTCGCCTCGACGAGTACTTCATTTCATTCCATTGCATCATTTTCGTTTGAGCTCATCTTGATGCCCGAAATGCTGTTGGAGGAGTGCATGTCGATGTTAATCTGCTGAAACTGTTATAACTTGCTCATTTATCCTTTTTGCCATGTTTGATGTGTGCATCCTATGAGGTTGATGTCTACATGTGTTTTGATCTATGCTATGCCATCTTTCCAAGGGTGCCAACCATGTATTTTTGTGAGTTGTGTGCTGAGTGTATCAAGCTTGCTAAGTAGAGTAGTTGATGTTGCTGTTTTCCTGACAGAATCTGTTATATTTTGTTGCTATGTTAACATGCTTCTACGAGTCATTGTGTGCATAATCTGGAGATGCTCTATAAATATGTTTTGATCTAAATGTCATGCTCTATCCATTCATGCCCTTGGTTGCAATTATAGCCTGCTGGAACATGTTGTTATCTTGCTCCAAAGTTGCTTGATAATGTTGCTGTCAGCGTGTTAACTTTAAGTTCAGTTGTTTCCATGTGTTTTCCTAGTGATCCATGAACCCTATGAACTTGTTCTTGCCATGCTTAGCTTCATAAACATGTCTTCTTACTGTTGGTTGCCTTGCCATGTCATGTATTGCTCTGTGGTGAGTGATTCAAGCTCTCCAACATGCCTACTTATTGTTGTTCCTGCCATGCATGAATCTGCAATATAACTTGGCATGTTTACATGGGTGCCATCATATTTTCCGTGCCTTTTTGGCTCATGGTCAGTAAGGGACTTTTGATCAATGCAATTAGTAGATTCATGCCATGCCTTTGTTTGCCATGATAAGTTCCTTTAACATGTTGTTTGATAGCTCAACCTGATGTTATTTCTGCTAAAGTCTGAAACTGTTATTATTTGCAATATCTCCATGTCTTTTTGGAGCATGTTCTAGTGATTTCTGGAGATAGCTCGGTGTTCATGTTTTGTAGTGCTTTACCTGTGCTTCATGCCCATGCCTTTTGTTATTATGTTGGGGTGCTGTAGCATGTTGTTTTGATGCTTGCAATATGCCTAGTTGCTGTTATGGACAGACTGTTGTCATATCTTGTATAGTGTGTGTGTGTGTGTGTTGAACCGTTGCTCCGTTTTGAGTGTGCTCTATATGAAACTTGCTTGATTTTGCATGTAGTTTCATATTATCATGTTGCATCCTTGTTTTTAGGTGTTTGCTTGATGTTTGTATGCATTTTGCATCAATGCCATGCTTAACTTGTTTTGCTCATATCTTCTAGGCCGTAGCTCCGAATTAAATGAACTTTATATGTAACTTGACTAGAATTTCGTGTAGATCATCTTGGTGCATCTAAACTTGATGCTTAACAACTTGAACATAAGGATTATTCAAATCTGGACCAATTTTGAAATTTGCATATGAGGACTTACCGGAGTTGTTATATGTTGTTTCCGGCCTCATTTAAACTTGTCTTGATGTGTTGTTCTTGTTTGCATCATCTCTTGCCATGAGTAGCCTCATCTAGCTTTCTCATGCATCATGCTTGTTGTGCATCATGTCTTGTTCATGTGTGGTGTGTTTACCATGCTGTGTGCTTCTTCTCGATAGTTTCCGTTTTGTTGCGATCGTGAGGATTCGTTCGTCTACGCTCGGTTCGTCTTCGTGGCTTCATCTTCTTCATGGACTCGTTCTTCTTCCTTGCGGGATTTCAGGCAAGATGACCGCTACCCTGGATCTCACTACTATCATTGCTGTGCTAGTTGCTTCGTTCTATCGCTATGTTGCATTACCTATCATTTGCTCTTCAAGCCTCCCAAATTGCCATGAACCTCTAACCTTTGACACCATTCCTAGCAAACCGTTGTTTGGCTATGTTACTGCTTTGCTCAGCCCCTCTTATAGCATTGCTAGTTGCAGGTGAAGTTGAAGATTGCTCCATGGAGGACAGGGTTATGTTGGGATATCACAATATCTCTTATATTATTAATGCATCTATATACTTGGTAAAGGGTGGAAGGCTCGGCCTTATGCCTGGTGTTTAGTTCCACTCTTGCCGCCCTAGTTTCCGTCATACCGGTGTTATGTTCCCGGATTTTGTGTTCCTAACGCGGTCGGGTGATTTATGGGACACCCCTGATAGTTCGCTTTGAATAAAACTTGTCCAGCATGGCCCAACTTTGGTTTTACCATTTGCCTCACCACCACCTACTTTTCCCTTGGGAGTCGCTCTCTCGAGGGTCATCTTTATTTTAGACCCCCCGGGCCAATGCTTGTCTAAGTGTTGGTCCGAACCGAGTAGACTGTGGGCCCCCCTCGGGGCAACTCGAGGTCTGGTTTTACTCGTAGGATGTCTCATCCGGTGTTGCCCTGAGAACGAGATATGTGCAGCTCCTATCGGGATTATCGGCGCATCGGGCGGCTTTGCTGGTCTTGTTTTACCATTGTCGAAATGTCTTGTAAACCGGGATTCCGAGACTGATCAGGTCTTCCTGGGAGAAGGTCTATTCCTTTGTTGATTGCGAGAGCTTGTCATGGGCTAAGTTGGGACACCCCTGCAGGGTATAAACTTTCGAGAGCCGTGCCCGCGGTTATGTGGTAGATGGGAATTTGTTAATGTCCGGTTGTAGATAACTTGACACCAGATCCGAATTAAAACGCATCAACCGCGTGTGTAGCCGTGATGGTCTCTTCTCGGCGGAGTCCGGGAAGTGAACACGGTTTCTGTGTTATGTTTGATGTAAGTAGGTGTTCAGGATCACCTCTTGATCATTGCTAGCTTCACGACCGTTCCTTTGTTTCTCTTCTCGCTCTCATTTGCGTATGTTAGCCACCATATCATTGCTTAGTCGCTGCTGCAACCTCACCACTTTACCCCTTCCTTTCCCATTAAGCTTTGCTAGTCTTGATACCCATGGTAATGGGATTGCTGAGTCCTCGTGGCTCACAGATTATTACAACAACTGTTGCAGGTACAGGTTATGCGATGATCTTGACGCGAGAGCGATGTTTGCTTGTTTGGAGTTCTTCTTCTGCTTCTTCTTCGATCAGGGGATAGGTTCTAGGTCGGCAGCCTGGGCTAGCAGGGTGGATATTGTTTGAGTTTCTGTTTATGTATCATCCGTAGTCGGATGTTGATCCCTTGTATGATGATGTTGTATTCATGTGGCATTGTATGCCTTTTGTATGTATCCCCATCTATTATGTAATGTTGATGTAATGATATCCACCTTGCAAAAGCGTTCCAATATGCGGGTCTATCCTTGGTGGGACCTTCGAGTTCCTTTTGGATAGGGTCGCATATTGGGCGTGACATGTGGTTAGTCAGGTCGTGGCCGACACCCTCGCCAGGCTTCCGCTTGAAGGTTGCCGAGTTACATGACGTGTACATGGCGGTAAGTGGCGAGAGCGTGTGTGAAGAAGTACACCCCTGCAGGGTTAACATGATCTATTGGAACAGCCGGGACCGCGGTTATGGACTTCTTGGATGCTTACATGGTACATAGATAACTTGAAGTGGATACTATAAAATGCTCAAGACAAGTGTGAGTGCTATGGATGGCCTTCTCGTAAGGAGACGGGGATGAATCCATAGTAGTGTGTTGTGTGGTGATTAGTGGAATCGTGTATGCCATATCACCTCAAAGAAGTTCTGGTAGTCATAGAACAGGATAGCCAGAGAGTCAAAGCTGGCTTGCTGCAACTAAACCCCACATCACCCTCTTGATACAAATGCATGTATGATAGGATCTGATGTAAGTCTTGCTGAGTACCTTCGTACTCATGTTGCTTTATTTATGTTTTTGCAGCGGGGACTTCGGTCTTACTAGTGTTCTCGTGGACTTCAACAAGTAGCTTGTACCTCAGCTACGATATTGATCGGATGTTGTAGTTAGTCAGGCTCTTTAGCCTTTTTCATTTGTAGATGTCTCTACCCAGACATGTAATGCTTCCGCTTGTTGCTTGTATGCTCTGTATGATGGGTCCTGTGACCCCTGTTTGCAATAAATGCTATGATGGCTCTTCTGAGCCTTTATCTATATGAGTTGTTGAGTTATGCTGTGATGCCATGTTGTACAGCACATACTTGCATGTTATGTGTACGTGTATTGTGTATTGCTATGTGTGGGATCTGGCTATCTAGTTGTTTATCCTTAGTAGCCTCTCTTACCGGGAAATGTCTCCTAGTGCTTCCACTCAGCCCTGGTACCTTGCTACTGCTCCGGAACACTTAGGTTGGCCGGCATGTGTCCTTCTTCATTCCTGTGTCTATCCCTTCGGGGAAATGTCACGCGATGTCTACCGGAGTCCTGTTAGCCTGCTACAGCCCGGTTTACCGGAGTCCTGCTAGCCCAGTTGCTACAGCCCGGATTCACTCGCTGATGACCGACACGTTCGTTGCTGGGTCATGTATGCCTGTCCCTGTAAGTTAGTGCCACTTTGGGCTCACGACTAGCCATGTCATCCCGGGTTCTTTGTCATATGGATGCTAGCGACACTATCATATACGTGTGCCAAAAGGCGCAAACGGTCCCGGGCATGGTAATGCGACACCCATGGGAATACCGTGCGTGAGGCCGCAAAGTGATATGAGGTGTTACATGCTAGATCGGTGTGGCAGAGAATCGGGGTCCTGACAGCTTTGGTATCAGAGCCTGACTGCCTGTAGGATTACCAAGCCAAACTGGTCGAAGTTGAGCCTAGAAATTCTTTAGTTATGTAAGGTAATTGATTGTGGGAAGGAACGTAAGGCTCTTTTTACTCCTTATACCTCATGGCCTTCTGATCTGAGTCATCCTATCTTTCCTGTGAGGTTAAGGAACTAGGCTTTCTCTTCTGTCTATCAGGATCACCTATTACTACTCCGTAGTCCCATAGGATTGGTTGATCAGAGTCTTACCCCAGTTTCGAGTACTTCCGATGTAGTCTGTTTAGTACTATCTCAGAACCTTGAGTGAAGATGTTGAGTATGTTACTACCCCATTTTAGCAGGATGTCTCATTCTGAGAATTTTACTGTCGTTATGCTGCCGAAATTGCCCTAGGAGTTCGAGAGATACTAATTTCTTTGTCCTAGATTTTGCAGTCTATAGTTGATGTTGATCCGTCCTTGGTTTCGTTTCCCAGGATGTCATCAGTTAAGCGAAGTTCTGTTGCTCGTAGCCAGAACCACGGAGATGGTAGGGATGAGGATCCTCCCGACCAGCCTTCGTTTGCAGAGTTCATGTTAGAGATGGAGAGGAACAAGCGTGAGTCTAACCGCTTGTTGGCACGTATTGAGGAGAACACCGCACATCAGTTCAAAGGGTCTATAACCATTCATGACTTCATTCACTTGCACCCACCTACATTTCATCATTCCATCGAGCCACTCGATGCAGATGACTGGCTCCGTAGCATCACTCATAAGCTGCATTCCGCGAACGTAGCTGAAGATGACAAGGTCACCTATGCCACATACCACCTGGAAGGTCCTGCTAGTCTTTGGTGGCAAAACTATGAGGCTATGCTTCCAGCTGGTCAGATTCCTACCTGGAGGGATTTCATTGAGGCTTTTCGCGAGCATCACATTCCTGAAGCCCTCATCGATCGCAAGAGAGAAGAGTTCTGTAGTTCCACCCAGGGTAAGATGGCTGTTGATGCTTACAGTTGAGAGTTTGAGAACCTCGCCCGCTATGCTTCAGAAGAGGTGTCCACGGAAACCAAGAAGCAGGCTAGGTTCCGGAAGGGTCTCAACCCCAAGTTGCGTCGTGATCTCCACCTGCATCATTGTGATACATTCCAAGCTCTGGTGAACAAGGCCATTAATGCAGAGACAGCTCAGCTCACTTACGAGGAGTCTCGTAAGCACACCCGTGATTTGGGATCTTCCTCCGGTTCTAGTTCTCAAAAGCGCCGGATTTGGGTTCCGAACTCCGCTCTTCCACCCAGATATGTACTGAGGCCATCTTATGTGGCACCTTATCCAGCTCAGTTGTATGCTCCACCCAGGCCTACTGGTAGACCGCTTGTCAATGCGGGTCCACGTCCAACTTCAGGGACTTGCTTCACATGCGGGAAGCCATGACACTATGCACGTGACTCCTCTCAGACTAGCTATGCTCCACCCCAGCCCGAGAAGTCTGTTGGCTGTGTTAAGCCACCTGGCAAGATGATCAGTGCCAAGTCAGCTCCCACTGAACATGGACGCGTGCATCACATCTCAACTAGAAATGCTCATGATGATCCGGATGTCATTCTTGGTACACTCCTTGTCAACTGTCATCCAGCATCGGTATTGTTCGATACTGGAGTGTCTCACTCCTTCATTTCTGAAAGCTATGCTAACTTGCACAACATGTCATTTTTTGATATGCCCTCTCCACTGGTCATTCAAACTCCTTGATCCAAATGGAAAACTTCTAGTGTAAGCCATGGTAACGAAATCCTTGTTGACAGACTTGTATTCCTCGCATCACTTATAGCCCTCAAGTCTATAGATATTAACATCATCTTGGGTATGGACTGGATGAAAGCTCATTACGCCAAGATTGATTGTTACAACAGGTCCGTTCAGCTTACACACCCATCTGGCAAGATAGTCACTGTCTCCACTAGAGATGCAAGGCGTCAGCTCTATTCTCTTAATGCCAGCCCTCTTCCAGACCTTGAAGATATCCCGGTAGTCCGTGACTTTCCGGATGTCTTTCCAGAGGAACTGCCAGGTGTTCCACCTGACAGAGATGTAGAGTTCGTCATAGATCTTATCCCAGGAACTGCTCCAATCTCTAGGAGACCTTACAAGATGGCACCCTTAGAACTAGCCGAGCTTAAGAAACAACTTGATGAGTCCTTGCAAAAGGGTTTCATCCATCCTAGTTCTTCTCCTTGGGCTTGCCCCGTCCTCTTCATCAAGAAGAAGGATGGTACGGACCGGATGGTTGTAGATTATCGCCCCGTTAATTTGGTCACGATAAAGAACAAATATCCGCACCCCAAGATCAACGACCTGTATGACCAACTTGCTGGATCCTCAGTCTTCTCCAAGATGGATTTGAGGTTAGGCTACCACCAAATCAAGATCAAAAATGGGGACATCCCCAAGACAGCCTTTGTCACTCATCATGGTCAGTACGAGTACACCGTCATGTCCTTCGGTCTAACCAATGCTCCAACTACTTTCTCCCGCTTGATGAACTCGATCTTCATGGAGTACTTAGATAAATTCGTCGTGGTTTACCTCGATGATATTCTTATTTACTCGAAGAACGAGGAAGAGCATGCCGAACATTTTAGACTTGTGTTGGAGAAACTCAGAGAGCACCGCCTTTATGCCAAGTTCTCCAAGTGCGAATTTTGGTTGCCAGAAGTGACCTACCTAGGCCACGTAATCTCTGGTATGGGCAATGCTGTCAATCCCGAGAGAGTTAAGGCCGTTTTCGATTGGACTCCACCTGAAACCGTTAAACAAGTTAGGAGTTTCCTTGGTCTAGCCAGCTATTGTCGCCGCTTTGTTGAAAACTTCTCTAAAGTGGCCAAACCCCTCACAGAACTTCTCAAGAAAGATAAAAGTTTGAGTGGTCCCCACAGTGTGAGTACAGTTTTCAGGAACTGAAAAGACGCCTAACTTCTGCTCCCATACTTGTGCCACTGGATTTAACTAAAGACTTTGTTATCTACTGCGATGCCTCACGACAAGGACTAGGTTGCATTCTTATGCAAGATCGTCATGTGATTGCCTATGCATCTCGACAGTTGCATCCACATGAGGAGAATTATCCTACACATAATCTAGAGCTTGCAGCCGTAGTCTATGCACTCAAGACCTGGCGACATTACCTTCTTGGTAAACGTTGCAAGATCTACACCGATCACCAGAGTCTCAAGTATATCCTCACCCAACCAGATTTGAACCTTAGGCAAAGACGTTGGTTGGAGTTGATCTCAGATTATGATCTAGGGATTACTTACACTCCAGGCAAAGCTAATGTCATGGCTGATGCGCTAAGCCGTAAATCCTATTGCAACAATCTCATGTTGCAGCAGGGTCAACCACTTCTCCATGAGGAATTCTGTAAGCTTAATCTTCACATTGCTCCTCACGGATTCCTTTCTACCTTGGTGGCGAAACCTACTCTTGAGGATCAGATCATAACTAGCCAGTAGTATGATACGGGTATTTCTCGAATCAAGGATAACGTGAAGAACGGAGTTGCTGGTAGTTTCTCTGTTGCTGATCAAGGTGTTGTTTTCTTCGAGAACCGTTTGGTGGTTCCCAAGAAGCAACATCTTCGGCAACTGATCCTTAAGGAGGCTCATGAATCTCCTCTCACGATTCATCCCAGTAGTACTAAGATGTATCAGGACCTACGCCAGAGGTTCTGGTGGACTAGGATGAAGAGAGAAATTGCTCAGTTTATCGCTAACTATGACGTTTGTCATCGCGTTAAGGCAGAGCATCAAATACCTGCTGGTACCCTTCAGCCTTTAGCTATTCCTGAATGGAAATGGGATAAAGTTGGTATGGACTTCATCACCGGCTTTCCCAGGACCAATAGTGGGAATAATGCTATCTTCGTAGTCGTTGATCGTCTATCCAAAGTGGCGCACTTCCTACCTGTTCGAGAGAGTATCACTGCTAGTCAGCTCGCTGACTTATATATTTCTCGAATAGTGTCACTTCATGGTGTTCCACTAGAGATCAATTCAGACCATGGCAGTCTTTTCACTTCTCATTTCTGGGAGAGTTTCCAAACTGCCATGGGAACCCATCTTTCCTTTAGTACTGCTTTCCACCCTCAGTCAAGTGGTCAGGTGGAAAGGGTCAACCAAATTCTCGAGGACATGCTTAGAGCTTGCGTTATCTCATTCGGTATGGATTGGGAGAAATGTCTTCCTTTCGCCGAGTTTGCTTATAACAATAGCTATCAATCCAGTCTCAAGAAAGCTCCTTTTGAGATTCTCTATGGACGAAGATGTCGAACACCGTTGAACTGGTCAGAAACCGGTGAAAGACAATTCTTTGGACCGGACATGATCCAGGAGTCAGAAGAGCAAGTTCGCATCATTTGTGAGAATTTGAAAACAGCCCAGTCTCGTCAAAAGAGCCAGTATGATTGTCATCATAAGGATATGACTTATGAAGTTGGCGACAAAGCTTACCTTCGGGTTACTCCTCTAAAGGGTACCCATCGTTTCGGTATCAAGGGCAAGTTGGCTCCTCGTTACATTGGTCCTTGTCGCATTCTCGCTAAACGAGGAGAGGTTGCCTACCAGTTGGAACTACCCCCACATCTTTCTAGAGTGCATGATGTCTTCCACGTCTCCCAACTCAGGCGTTGCTTCTCGGATCCTATCCGCGGAGTGGACCACGAAACGCTTGATCTCCAAGACAACCTCACATACCGAGAGTACCCGGTTCGCATTCTTTATCAAGTAGAGCGTGTCACTCGACGTCATAACATCATGTTTCACAAGGTTCAGTGGTCTCATCATTCTGAGAGAGAAGCTACTTGGGAGCGAGAAGATCGTCTTCGACTAGAGTACCCCGCTTTCTTTCCGTCAACCCCTGAATCTCGGGACGAGTTTCTTTCAAGTGGGGGCGAGTTGTCACATCCCTAGTTCTGGTATGACCTAGACTAGCTAGTCATTTGTGCATCATGTTTAAATTCCATTTAAGTTTGAAATGAGGATTTGTGAAACCCTCAGAACCATTTTCTGGAAATGGCCTAGATAAAAATTGCTTCAATTTGGCCCAAATAATGTTCCTGTTTTTCTCTAAAAATATTGGTTAGAGGTTAAATTCCAACCAATATTTTTGGGAGCTCAGAAGTATTTATTTTTTGCCATTTGAATTAATGCAGTAAATATTTGCCTTGGATACATATATGTTCTATATATATATAATATGTCCAAAAATTATGCCATTTATTAAGGAGCTCTAGAATAATATAGCTAGCTTCTATAAAAATTGGCATAAGAAAATAAAATGATTTAGTATTTTTGTTAAAACAAAACAAATGTAAGAAAATAGAAAAGAGAAACAAACAGGGAAAAACCTACATGGACATACCTGCGGCCTGGCACTGTGCGGCTTGGACTGGCCCAGCAGGCCGGCCCAGCCCACCACCGCCATCGTCCTCCTGGCGCCAGTCGGCCAGGCGTGTGGCCGACGCGCGCGCACGGGCAGAGCGCCACGCCACCAGCTCGCCTGCCTGCCTCCCCTGCCAGCGCGACGCCGCGATGCCTCTTCTCGGTGCCGCCCCGATCACCCTGGCCTAACTCCCTCTCTCCGGTGCCTCTCCCCTCCTCTGGCTCCCTCTCCCTGTCTTCACCGAGCGCATCAGAGAGCGCCGCTGCTCGCCGCCGTGGCCACCGGCCACCCCTCGCCCTGCCGCTGCGCCCAGAAGCTCCGCCACATCGCCGGCTACCTCTCCGTCAAGCCACGCGCCTCGGGAGGCCCTGGAGAGTCACCATCGCCGCCGTCTTCATCTCCGGTCGCCGGAGATCGTCTTCGCCGCCCCGCCATCTTCAGCGCGTCCCCGAGCTCGCCGACAAGCCCGTCGAATCCACTGTGAGCTCCTGCCCCGTTCCCCTCTCTCCGTTTAGCCGCCCGCACACCGTAGCCCCTTTTCCCCACCACGGCCGAAGCCTCTCGCTGCCGTCCATGTTGCTGCCATCGCCCTGGCCACCGCAGGCCGCAACCAAGCACATCACCGTGCTCCTCGTGCCACGAGGGTGCCGCAGAGCCCCTCGGATGGCCTCCCTGTGCCCCACAGCCCTCTCCCGCTCGAAGCCCGCTCCGCCGCCCCCGCAGCCTCCCGCCTGCTCCGCTGGATGCGGACGAGCCAGGGCTACGGCCCGGTGGTCTCCGCGGGCCATTTGGACGCCGGAGATGCGATCCCGAGCCCCTCCGCCGTGTTCGGCCTCGCCGGCGGTTAAATGCCGGTGGGGTTTGACCCATTGACCTCGCCGGCCCGTCAGGTGGGCCCCGTGGGTTAGGTGATTAGCTTAAGGCTAATCACCGCTAACTAACCCACCTGACACTGACAGTGGGCCACTGCGCCCTAATCTTTTAATTAGATTAGTAAAACCCCCTTGTTTAACAGTGTGTCACTGACGTGTGGACCCCACACGTCATGTTTGACCTGGTCAGCACCGTTGACCTGCTGACCTAGGCATGACGTCATGCTGATGCAGTTATTCATTTTTTGGATTTAAAATTAATCAGGAAAATCCAGAAAATGATTCAAACTTCAAAAAATAATAGAAATTGAACCGTAACTCAGATTGAAATAATTTATATATGAAAAATTATCAAAAAATGCAATCTTTCCATCTGTACTAGTTTCATGCATGACAAACCAACTTATACCTACTGTATAAGTGAAAACATGTAAATGGCATTTATAAGAGCTTAATTTGGAGTTGCATTTGAACTCTTGGTTCAAATGAACTTCAACCAATTGATTGCTAGATGCATTAGCACAAACCACATCACATCTTCATGCCATGTTCATGCATCATATTGTTGCATATGCTTGTGTTTTGATTGTCGACACTGTTCCTTCTCGATAGGTCCTGCTCCAGAGTCCATTCCAGAGTACCTGTCTGTGAAGCAGTGCCTTCCTTGTTGATCTACCAGGCAAGCAAACCCCCTTGTTCATTCCGATACAATCCTACTCTCTCGCTCCTGCTCTCAGTTATTGCATTAGGACAACAACGATTCAACTGCTACTTTGTGCTGCGGTGGTTGAACCCATTCCTCTGCATGACCTGTCAATGCCACAGTAAATAGTTGAAACCCACTAGCATGTGTAGGAGTTGATTGAGCCATTTTGTGTTCCTACCATGCCATGCCTGCTATTGCTTAGAGTTGTGTCAGGTCTGATTCATTGGGAACAAATTGGAGTGTTACGATATGTTCTGATGCTGAGAGTGAAGTGTGTGAACATGATTTGGTAAAGGTAGCGGTGAGAGGCCATGTAGGAGTACATGGTGGGTTGTCTCATTGGAACCGTTCTTAAGCACTGAGTTCTATGTATGTTGTCCAATGACTCGATACTACCACACATTGGGATCCTTAATTGACTCTCTCGACTTATTAACCGACTTGATCTCTGTCCAGGAGTCGCAACTAGTTTCTGGTGTTTGTAGGTAGTGTTAGTAGTCTACCAAGTGGCACCCGACCAGGTGGGCTTGGGACAGACTAGGCACAGTGGCACGGTGTACCAAGTGGCACCCGGATGGAGGGCTTGGGAACCCTGCTCACATCGTTTGGGGCCGTGCGCGACACCCCGGCTGGATCTCCTTGCGGATGGAACTGGAATAGGCTATAAACCTGGATTAGAGTCTTGTGTGGTTAGTCAGGTCGTGGCCGACACCCTCGCCAGGCTTCCGCTTGAAGGTGCCAAGTTACATGACGTGTATATGGTGGTAAGTGGCGAGAGCGTGTTTGAAGAAGTACCCCCCTTCAGGGTTAACATGATCTATTCGAATAGCCGGGTCCGCGGTTATGGACTTCTTGGATGCTTACATGGTACATAGATAACTTGAAGTGGATACTATAAAATGCTCAAGACAAGTGTGAGTGCTATGGATGGCCTTCTCGTAAGGAGACGGGGATGAATCCATAGTAGTGTATTGTGTGGTGATCAGTGGACTCGTGTGCTCCATATCACCTCAAAGAAGTTCTGGTAGTCGAAGAAGAGGATAGCCACAGAGTCAAAGCTGGCTTGCTGCAACTAAACCCCACATCACCCTCTTGATACAAATGCATCTATGATAGGATCTGATGTAAGTCTTGCTGAGTACCTTTGTACTCATGTTGCTTTATTTATGTTTTTGCAGCGGGGACTTCGGTCTTACTAGTGTTCTCGTGGACTTCGACAAGTAGCTTGTACCTCAGCTACGATCTTGATCGGATGTTGTAGTTAGTCAGGCTCTTTAGCCTTTTTCATTTGTAGATGTCTATACCCAGAAATGTAATGCCTCCGCTTGTTGCCTGTATGCTCTGTATGATGGGTCCTGTGACCCCTATTTGCAATAAATGCTATGATTGCTCTTCTGAGCCTTTATCTATGAGTTGTTGAGTTATGCTGTGATGCCATGTTGTACAGCACATACTTGCATGTTATGCGTACGTGTAATGTGTATTGCTATGTGTGGGATCTGACTATCTAGTTGTTTATCCTTAGTAGCCTCTCTTACCGGGAAATGTCTCCTAGTGCTTCCACTGAGCCCTGGTAGCTTGCTACTGCTCCGGAACACTTAGGTTGGCCGGCATGTGTCCTTCTTCGTTCCTGTGTCTGTCCCTTTGGGGAAATGTCACGCGGTGTCTACCGGAGTCCTGTTAGCCTGCTACAGCCCGGTTTACCGGAGTCTTGCTAGCCCAGTTGCCACAGCCCAGATTCACTCGCTGATGACCAACACGTTCGTTGCTGGGTCATGTATGCCTGTCCCTATAAGTTAGTGCCACTTTGGGCTCACGACTAGCCATGTCAGCCTGGGTTCTTTGTCATATGGATGCTAGCAACACTATCATATACATGTGCCAAAAGGCGCAAACGGTCCCGGCCATGGTAAGGCAACACCCGTGGGAATACCGTGCGTGAGACCACAAAGTGATATGAGGTGTTACATGCTAGATCGGTGTGGCATAGAATCGGGGTCCTGACACCTCAGCTCTCTCTCTCTCTCTCTCGCTGGACTAAACGCGCCCGTCGCTGTCGCTCGCTATTGCCGCGCCCACCGCCATGGCCTCGCCTCTCCGACTAGCCCAACAGCTTCGCGTTGTCATCCTCGTCCACACCGTCAAGCCACGTGTCGCCCGACGCCCCGTGGAGCTGTCGCCGCCGTCGTCTTCATCATCGGCCGCCGGAGATCACCACTGACATCCCATCGCCTTTAAGCCGTCCCCGAGCGCGCTGAGATCACCGAAGGCCTCGTCGTGAGATCCTCTATCGAACCACTATTCTCCCCTTGTTTTTGCGCTCCATAGCTCTATCCCCCTCCACGGTCGTAGCTCCTTGTCGCCGTCCATGTCGCAGCCGTCGCCCTGGCCACCGCAGCCCGCAACCGAGCGCCTCACCGTGCTCCTGGTGACGCAAGGTGGCCGTAGAGCCTCTCTGCTCACTCCCCCGCGCCCCGCAGCACCTCACTGCACTTGGCAGTGCTCCGGCCTCCGTCGCGAGCTCTCCTCCGGCGAGTCCCGACCACCCAGCAGTCTCCCGTGTGTCCTACTGGATGAGCGCGAGCCTGGGTTTCACATAGGTGGTCTCCACCACCCGAAAGGTCGCCGGAGCGACTATCCCGAGCCCCTCCGCCGCATTCGGCCTCGCCGGTGGCTAAACGCCGGTGGGGTTGACTGCTTTGGCCGTGCCGGCCCATCAGCTGGGCCCCGTGAGTCAGGTGACTAGCTTAGTGCTAATCACCGCCTAATTAACCCCCCTAACACTGACAAGTGGGCCCAGTGCCCCTAATCCTTTTAGTTAACCTAATGAACCCCCCAATTAACCCTGAGACACTGACGTGTGGACCCCACATGTCAGGTTTGACTCAGTCAGCGCTGTTGACTTGCTGACACAAGCATGACGCAGTTAATTCTGGTTTTAAATTAAATCAAGAAAATCCAGAAAATGTTATAAACTTCAAAAATTCACAGAAATTCAACCGTAGCTCAGATTGAAATAATTTATATATGAAAAATTTTCAGAAAAATTCAATCTATCCATATGTACTAGTTTCATGCATGACAAACCAACTTATACCTACTGTATAAGTGAAACACTAAAATGGCATTTATACAGGGCTTAACTTGAAGTTGCATTTGAATTCTTGATTAAAATGGACTTCATCCAAATAAAAGCTAGTTGCATTAGCTCATTCAGCATCACATATTCATGCCATGATCACGCACCATATTGTTGCATATGCTTGTGTTTTGGTTGCCGACACAGTTCCTTCTCGATAGGTCCTGCTCCGGAAAGTGTTCTAGAGTACCTGTCTGAGGAGCAGTGCCCCCCTGTTGATCTACTAGGCAAGCAAACCCCCCCTTGTTCATTCCGATACAATCCCGCTCTCTCGCTCCTGCTCTCTTTTGTTGCATTAAGACAACAACGATTAAACTACTACTTTATGCTGCGGTAGTTGAACCCATTCCTCTGCATGACCTGTCATTGCCACAGTAAATAGTTGAAACCCACTAGCATGTGTAGGAGTCGATTGAGCCATGTTGTGTTCCTACCATGCCATGCCTGCTATTGCTTAGAGTTGTGTCAGGTCTGATTCATTAGGAATGAATTGGAGTATTATGATATGTTCTGGTGCTGAGAGTTAAGTGTGTGAACACGATTTGGTAAAGGTAGTGGTGAGAGGCCATGTAGGAGTACGTGGTGGGTTGTCTCACTGGAACCTTTCTTAAGCATTGAGTTCTGTGTATGTTGTCCAATGACCAGCTACTACCACACATTGGAATGCTTAAGTGCCCCTCTCGACTTATTAACCGCCTTATCTCTGTCCAGGACTTGAAATTAGTTTCTGGCGTTTGTAGGTAGTGTTAGTAGTCTACCAAGTGGCGCCCGGCCAGGTGGGTTTGGGACAGACTAGGCACAAGTGGCACGGTGTACCAAGCGTAGATCCATCCGGCGAGGTGGGCTTAGGAACCCTGCACACATCGTTTGGGGCCGTGAGTGAAATCCTGGCCGGATCTCCTCTCGGATGGAACCCGAATAGGCGATGAACCTGGTCTAGAGTCTTGTGTGGTTAGTGAGGTCGGGGCCGACACCATCGCCAGGCTTCCGCTTGAAGGTTGCCGGGACACATGACGTGTACATGGCGGTAAGTGGCGAGAGCGTGTGTGAAGAAGTACACCCCTGCAGGGTTAACATGATCGATTCGAATAGCCGGGTCCGCGGTTATGGACTTCTTGGATGCTTACGTGGTACATAGACAACATGAAGTGGATACTTTAAAATGCTCAAGACAAGTGTGAGTGCTATGGATGGCCTTCTCATAGGGAGACGGGGATGAATCCATAGTAGTGTATTGTGTGGTGATTAGTGGATTGGTGTGCGCCATCTCACCTCAAAGAAGTTTCTCGTAGTCGTAGAACAGGATAGCCACTACGTCAAAGCTGGCTTGCTGCAACTAAACCCCACATTAACTTCTTGACACAAATGCATGTATGATAGGATCTGATGTAAGTCTTGCTGAGTACATTTGTACTCATGTTGCTTTATTTATGTTTTTGCAGCGGAGACAGCTCGGATTCACTCGCTGCTGACCGACACGTTTGTTGTTGGGTCATGTATGCCTGTCCCTGTAAGTTAGTGCCACTTTTGGTTCACGACTAGCCATGTCAGCCCGGGTTCTTTGTCATATGGATGCTAGCGGCACCATCATATACATGTGCCAAAAGGCGCAAACGGTCCCGAGCATGGTAAGACGACACTCGTGGGAATACCGTGCGTGAGGCCGCAAAGTGATATGATGTGTTACATACTAGATCGGTGTGGCATAGAATCGAGGTCCTGACAACACTAATCATGCACGCAAATGTGTATGATAATATCAAGGACTAAGGGAAGATATCACAACACAACTCTAGACACAAATTAAAAATAATACAAGCTTTATATTACAAACCAGGGGCCTCGAGGGCTCGAATACACAAGAATCAATGGAAGCAACAATATCTGAGTACAGACATGAGTTAGACAAGTTTGCCTTAAGAAGGCTAGCACAAAAGCAACATTGACCAAAAAGGCAAGGCCTCCTGCCTGGGAGCCTCCTAACTACTCCTTGTCGTCGGCGGTCTCCACGTAGTAGTAGGCCCCGGCGGTGGCATCTGGCTCCTGGGCTCCGACATCTGGTTGCATCAACCAGAAAGAATAAGAAAGGGGGAAAAGGGGGAGCAAAGCAACTATGAGTACTCATCCAAAGTACTCGCAAGCAAGGATCTACACTACATATGCATCGGTATCAATGAAATGGGTTGTATGTGGACTGAACTGCAGAATGCCAGAAGAAAATGGGAAAGCCTAGCCTATCGAACACTAGCATCTTCAAGCAGCACCAAGCATCTTGCAGCATCAGAAGAGATAAGAGTAGCATGAAGTAAAGTAGTAGTAGTGTTATCAACCTCGGTCAGAGATCCTTTCTCGACTCCCTGTGAGAAAGCAATCCCAACGCCATACTATCCATTTCTCATCACAATCCATTTCTCATCACAAGTATCCAGTTCTAGTTGTATTGATTGGGATATAACTCCAAGTGCCCGTTACCGTAGGACATGCTATCGATAGATGTTTTCTTCCGCCCGGACACACTTTCCTGGGTCATGCCCTGCCTCGGCCAAACAATATGCCGCAACCCAACCTAGGCTTAACAGAGAGGTTAGCACGCCGGAGTAAACCTATTCCCCTAGGGGTCATGGGCCATCGCCCCGGGAACTCCTGCATGTTACGAGGGCGGCCGGTGAGTAGACCTAGCTATCTCCTTAAAAAGGCAGGTGCTTACGCAGTCCAACTTGGCGCGCACCGCTCAGTCGCTGACGTCTATTAAGCTTCAGCTGATGCATACGACGCAGAACGCCCATGCTATGCCCACGTGATGGTTAGTGCTATCAGACCAGAGGCCCCTCAGATCAAATATCCAAATCGTAGTGGATCACGAATGCGCGGTAACAAGCAGAGACTCACGAAAGATGTGACCCTGTTGCCCCGTCTCGAGGACTTGCGGCCAAGGCTAAGAATGCCCGGCCATGCCTAGAAATTATCTCACGGGCACCTTCCAGGTCAACCCGACTCCACATCACTCGCAATTAAGCTCGCGTGGGTACCCCTCGGGGCCAACCCGTCTTTAGTAACATGGTTCAGTGTAAAGTCATAGTAACCATAGTAACTCTGTGACTAACACCAAGGGGAACCCTAAGGAACCAAACCCGTTGGATTCCACTCGATGTAATCATCAAGGTGACCATAAGAGGAACCACCCTCGAAGTTCTCACTTGAGGGGTTGCACGACAGAGTCGTATCGGAAGTGGTTAAGGAGGAAATCACCCTCGATGACCACGACCGAATAACTACACTACAGGGTTAACATCAGAAGTGCTGATGAGGTCTCACCCTCGGCCTCGATAGTAACCAAGTAATGTCGAGCAACTAAGGGGAAGTGATGTGCGGTGCCGGGAATGGTTTTCGATCCCGTTGATCGGGTCTTCGATGATGAAGCAGGGGCAACAAGGACAAGGTGGGGAGGTCACTGATGGATCATAACCAACCTATACTAAGCAGTTTAGGATAAGCAGGTAGGTAACAATAAGCAGGTTACAAAAGCAGGCTATGCATCAGAATAGGAGCAAATAATAATAGTAGGAAAATCTAATGCAAGCATGAGGGAATGGAATGGAAGATATGAGGATGATCAAAGGGGGGGGGCTTCCTGGAAGCTCTGCTGAGAACGAAGACGTGTCGTTGTCGACGTAGTCGATCACAGGGGCGGCATCAGTCTCGGGGTCTACCGGAGAGAAGAGGGGGAAGAAACAATAAATTCAGAGCAAACAAGGCATCACAAGGCATAACATGGCAGTACGCAGCGCTAGGAGTGTTCTAACATAGTGTTGCACGATACAGGTGAAGGGGGAATTCAACTGGGAAGGTATTTCTAGTCCCAGACCTGTGTCAGACAGATGACCGGAGGGGAAATTTCCATGTTCAGATATTTAGAGGTAGCTGACAGGTAAACGAATGGCGTATTCGGATTCCTCTCGTCATTCTAAGCAACTTTCATGTAGAAAACATTTTCATCCGAGTTACGGTTTATTTTCTACGAAATTTAAAGATTTAAACATTTTCTGGATTTATCTAAATGAACAAAAATGGAAATATGTCATTAGCATTGCGTGGGGATGACGTTAGCAGTCAACAGACTGGTTGACTGGTCAAAATGATGTTTGGGCCCCACCTGTCATTGACAGTGGGTTTGACATAGCTTGAAACTAACCAAATTTAACTAATTAACCTACTAGACCCACACATCAGTGTCTACTTAGTGTAACTAATTATTTTAATTAATTAATTTCGGTCTTAATTTGTTTGGGGATGCAGGACCCACTGGTAGTGACTTGGGGTGGACAGTCAGCATGTTGACCTGAGTCAACACGGTCGATCGGGCCACTGGGTCCCACCGTGCAGTGACCCGGGGGGGTGCCCCGGGATAGGCCAGGTCAGCCCGGCTGGCTTTCGCCGCCGGTGACCAAATACACGGCGCTGATCCGCCGGAGTTCGCCGGAAAAATTGCACAGGGCACGGATCCATGCGCGCATGGGCTCGATCGAACAGGGGCGCAAAGCATAGGCGTGGCCGAAGATGGCCTAAATCAGCGACGGCGAGCTCCGTGGCGGTCGTCGGAGTATGGGCACGATCAGATCCAGTGAAAGGGGGGTCGGGAGGTTGTGCGGAGGGCACGGGCGCTTCAGCGTGATAGCCTGAGCACGTTCCGGTGCTCGGCCGGGCACGAAACCGGTGGCAGCAATGACAGCTAGTATGGCGGTGGCGAGGAGGTTCGGCCATGGCGGAAACAGCGTGAGGAGCGAGTTACGAGGGAAGAAAGAGATGCGGATGCTCACAGAGGGGGCACATGAAGGGCCGGCGATGGATTAGGAGCAGCAGAGGTGACCGGAGTCGAGGAAGACGGCGGCCATGATGGAGGTCCGAGGTTGAAGAAGAAGGGCGTGGCGGCGAAGCAGTGCAGCTTCAGTCGCACGGACGGGCTCAGTCAATGTAGAAGAAGGCGACGCAGTTGCTAGATGTCCTCCGGGGCGTCGGGGAGGATGGTGGTCGCGGTTTCGAACGGCAACGGCGGCGACCTCGTTGGCCTCCTCTCCAAAATGAAGGAGAGGGAGATAGAGAAGGGGAGAGTGGGAGGACGGAGAATCGGGAGTGGTGGTAGGTCGGGGGGGCTCGAGGCGTCCAATGGCGGTGACCTTATCCCCTCGCGGGGGCGTCATCGGCGAGGTGGTTCGGTGCCGACGGGTGCGCACTGTCCTGCCCGTTCGGAGGAACAGGAAGGGACTGGGAGGGGGAGTGGGCCGGCCTGCTGGGATGGGCCAAGGCCCATAGGAAGGCCATGGGCTCTCCCACCCCTTTTCTTTTCCATTTCCTTTTTTGAGGTTTTTCTTTTTCCAGCAACTTTTGCTCTTCTTTTAGACACAATTGTCTTTGCGAAAATATGCCATTGGTCAAAACAATTTCAAAGAATAATTGGGCACTGACACAAAAAGTTTGGCGCCTTCAGGAGTTGTCCAAGCATTTTTAGAAAATGAAAAGGACATCTTAAATACTGCTGGACCAGATAATAAATTCTCAGGGGTAATTTGGGAATTCCAAAAATGTTGGCTTCAACATTACAAATATCTAGGGAATATTTTCCATAGGATGAACTATTTTATTTGCATGAATGAAGAAGCAAATATTTGACATGCAATTTGAATTTGAATCAGATGCAGATTTTGGACAAGTGGCATTTTGGTATGATGGTCATGATGACATGACCTTCATTAGGGGGAGATTACTATAATGTGATGTTGGGGATGTTACACTTTTTCCACCATACTTTAAATTTCCATGGCTAACCGTATCCACGGGTGCCCTCCATACCAACACTTTCCAAGGAATTTATTATTTGACAACATAAAGTAAATTCATTTTTGCATTTTGGGATTAGGCATCCCTAATATCTTTGCCTTACTCTCGTGCAAAGACAAGTCAATAAACACTCATCTTGAGAATAACACATCTAGCATGGAAAATATTAGCCACCCCTCACCGCTCCGCGACCGAAACAAACACACAAAAGAGAAGTTTATTTTTGAAAATTAGAGATGGCACATGCAAAGTTTCTTAAAACATCAAAATATTACCATATATATGTAGATATAGTGGACTCATGTGGCAAAACTAGTTTAAAGGTTTTTGGATGCACAAGTAGTGATCATACTTAGTGCAAAATGAGGACTAGCAAAAGATTAGCAAGTGACCAACCAAGAAAAGAATAATATCATAAGCGAGCATTAAGCATAACTAACACCGAACAATGCAACGTAGGTAGGATATAATTTCATTGCATAACTATTGACTTTCGTGCTTGCATAGGGAATCACAAACCTTAACAACAATATTCTTACTGAAGCATAATTACTCATGAAGATGACTCACATATCACATCATCATATCTCAAAACTATTACTAAGAATCAAGTTTATTTTTTGCAATGATCGTCATGGAAGTTTTTATTATATCCTTCTTGGATATATATCACTTTGGGACTAATTTTCATATGTTGTTTTTCATAAGCTCAAGCAAATAAAAGTGAAGATCATGAGCATAATATTTCTTTCTCTCAAATTAATTTAAGTGAAGCAAGAGAGAGTTTCTTGAAAATTTTACTAACTCTCAAATAAATCTAAGTGAAGCAAGAGAGCAATTCTTCAAAAATACTAAGCACACCGTGCTCAAAAAGATATAACTAAAGCACCAGAGCAAGTCCCTAGCTCATAAAAATTGAAGTGAAGCATAGAGAGCAATTCTAACAAGTCATGACATAATTTTGGCTCTCTCAAATAGGTGTGTCCATCAAGGGATCAAGACTAAAAATACAAATTAAAACAATCAAAGACTCATATCATACTAGACGCTCCAAGCAAAACACACAGTATGTGACGAATAAAAATATAGTTTTGAGTAAAATACGGATGGTCATTAGAAGAAAGAGGGGATGCCACTCGGGGGTATCCCCAAGCTTAGTTGGTTGCTCATTTTCGGATAATAGCTTGGGATGCCGAGGCATCCCCAAGCATAGGCTCTTGTACTCCTTATTCCTTCATCCATCGTAAGATAACCCAAAACTTGAAAACTTTAATCACACAAAACTCAACAAAACCTTCATGAGATCCGTTAGTATAATAATAATAAATAACTACTATAAGTGTTGTATCAAACCAATTCATATTTTGTTCTTGCATTATACCTACTATATTCCAACATTTCTATGCCAAAATCTCATCAAAGAAAACAATAGAGCCATCAAAATAAGCACACAACACAAAGAAAACAGAATATCTCAAAACAGAACAGTCTGTAGCAGTTTGACTATTTAGTATACTTAGGGGCTGTTCGGCAGTCAACTGCTCCCTGAAATTCAAGGATCTGCAGAGCACCTGTCCCCCCGCTACGTACTTTTTACCTTCAGCTCTGCCAACTCCAGGAGCGAGAGCGTGGAGTCGGAGGGATGCCGAACAGGCCTTTATATAACTCCAAAAATTCTGAAAATTTAGGACGACCTGAGAAATTTGTATAATGATCTACTGCAAGTGGAATGGATATTTTATCGATCTCTGGTAAACAATGAAACTTAGTTTCGTGAGCGTAAAAGTTTCTGTTTTTTCAGCAAGAAAAAGCAACTATGACCCAAGAAGATCCTAAAGGCTTTACTTGGCACAAACACTAATTAAAACATAAAAAACAACCATAACAGTAGCACAATTGTGCTAACACACAAAAACAGGAAGGAAAAAGCAAAAATAAATTTTATTCATTGGGTTGCCTCCCAACAATGCTATTATTTTACGCCCTTAGCTAGGCAGAGAGGAAGGATCTAAGTTTTGTCATCTTTGGTTCGAGATCCATAAGATGCCATCATGATTGATTAATATGGTGACATAATTCTTGTTCTAGGAAAGTGTTCCATACCCTTCCTCAAAGGAAATTGGAACTTAATATTGCCTTCTTTCATATCAATCACGGCACCAATAGTGCGTAAAAATGGTCTACCAGGAATAATTGGACAAGACGGATTGCAATCAATATCAAGAACAATAAAATATATGGGCACATAAATTCCTATTTGCAAGATTAAGAACATCATTAATTCTTCCCATAGGCTTTTTAATAGTAGAATCCGCCAAGTGCAAATTCAAAGAACACGATTCAAGATCGGTAATACCAAGCACATCACATAAAGATTTCGAAATAGTAGAAACACTAGCACACAAGTCACACAAAGCAAAACACTCATAATTTTTAATCTTGACTTTGATAGTAGGTTCCCACTCGTCATGATATTTTCTAGGAATTGGAACTTCTAATTCCAATTTTTCTTCAAAAGCTTTCATCATAGCATCAACAATATGTTTAGTAAAAGCTTTATTTTGTTCATAGGTAAAAGTTTTATCCCTCTGTTATCATGAAATATATTATTAATAATTCTCCGTGAAGTTTCAGTTTATTTGTAGTTGTGCAGAATAGGTAACTTTGACGTAGCCTTTTTAGGTCCAGAATTCCACCTGCCGACATTCTCCCTCTTTCTATAAACCTTGCATATTATGAGAGAAAAGGCATTAGAATTACTCTACAAAGCATTATTATACATATAAACATTATAAATAACAGTAGGAAATCATGATGCAAAATGGACGTATCAACTCCTCCAAGCTTAGACCTCACTTGTCCTCAAGCGAAAGCCGATACTGAAAAACATGTCTACATGTTTTGAGAGAGAGGTGTAGTTAAAATACGGACATAGTAGCATCATGCCTATTATCATCAGAGCAACAACTTTTATCATAAAGACTTTTATCATATAACTTCTGTCATATAACTTCTCATGAACAAGTACCAATTCATCAAAACTTCGAAGTAAAAGCATAAACTCTATTGAAAAGCGACAAACTGTGTTCTCAGTCAACTTTACAACTACAATTCATTATATTTTCAAGAAGGGTCTCGTATCAGAGCCTTTTGGCAAGTCCACACACTACTGGAAAAAGGGCTATAGATGGGATTGACACTAATGGCGCACCAGAAAAGTGGTGAGCCATTAGTATATACTAATGGCGCACCACCTTCTGATGCGCCATTAGAGTTGAAACTACTAATGGCGCACCTTGCCCACGGTGCGCCATTAGTATCAAAAAAAAATTGAACTAGTGCGCCTGTCCAAACATACTAATGGCGCATCCACAGGAAGTGTGCCATTAGTAGTTGTAACTAGTAATGGCGCACCAGCCAGAAAGTGCGCCACTAATGTTATTTTTTTTTATTAATTTTTTTATTCCTTTTTTTGCAAAACTACTAATGGCGCACTCACACGCGGTGCGCCATTACTAGTTTAAACTAGTAATGGCGCACCGTGGGGGAGTGCGCCATTAGTATTTTTTTTTGCAAAACTACTAATGGCGCACCACCAGGGGGTGCTCCATTAGTAACCTGGATTACTAATGGCGCATTTGTGGTTGGTGCGCCATTAGTAAGTGGGCAGCAACAAGATATTTTGGATAGCCTCTCCTCCCACACTCACTTTCTCCCCACTTCATTCTCTCCACCGCCTCCTCCTTGTCTCGGGTGCCTCCTCTTTTTCACCTCATTTCCACCATAGATTCATTCAAATTAATTGGTTAAGTTACCTTGTTTTGCTAGGTAAGTAAGGGGGAAGCTATATTTATGTTGTTCTCCCTACAACAATGTGCACATGCACTTTTTATGGCCTAGCTAGATCTATGTATGTTCGTGGTGTTGCATATGTTTGTGGTGTTGCATATGTGTTTGTGTTTGGAGGTGTACCGGTATTTGAAATGCGATAGTTGCCAATATTTTGCCGGAATGTTGATTCATTTCCGTTTCGGCGAGAATTTTGGCATTAAGCATTCTTTTTGGTCCTATTTTTAGGGTAAGTCATGCCAAATTTTTTCTTGGTTCTAAAATATCGTTTTGCTCTACCCCGCAGGCGACCATGGTCCGCACGATGACCAAAGGCATCGTGAATAGGTTTTTGAGGTCCGCGAAGGCCGAGATGCTTCAAAAGAACGAGATGGAGATAAGATGTCCGTGTCGAAGATGCAAGCTGAATAGCCTTATTGTGGACCCGGATTCCGGGCAGGTGCGGGACCACCTGCTCTTGCGTGGTTTCATGGATGGCTATCGGTGGCAAGGTGATGAAGATGACTACGAAGTCGTCCATGGGGGCCGGGCAAGAAATGAGGAAGGGCAGCAAGACAACCACCGCGGCTCGGGCGGGCGAGAAGACGAAGAATCCCCAGGAGATGATCACGACGGTGATGCTGTTCACAGTCATCATGTAGAAGATGCAGGACATGATGATGATGCCGGCGGAGTAGACGACGCTGGACCATCGATGGGCTGGGTGCAGGACCCTCATATTCAAGAGCTGCTTCTCAAGCAGACGGATAACGCAAGAGCTGCCGCCCGAGAGAAAGCCAAGATGGATCAAATTGAGTTAGACGCGGTTACTCCATTGTATGAAGGATGCAGGCTCGAGGATACCCGCCTGAAAGTAACGCTCATGGCTCTGGAGATGTAGGTAAAACACAAAATGACCGACGCATGCTTCGACGAGAACATGTCATTCTGGCACGAACGTCTTCCCAAGGGGAACAAGTGCCCGACCAGTTTGGAGGAGGCGAAGAAAATCGTGTGTCCTCTGGATTTACCGCACGTGAAATACCGTGTGTGCATGAACAATTGCATCATTTATCGGGATGAGCACGCGGAGTCTACCATATGTCCGGTGTGCGGTGTCACTCGATACAAGAAGAGGAAGAAAGCTCCTAGAAAAGTGGTGTGGTACTTTCCGATCACTCCTCGTCTGCAGCGGTATTTCGCGGACCCTAAGGTAGCAAAGCTCCTGCGTTGGCACGCGGATAGGGAGGAGAAGAAGCGAGAAGATGATGCAAATGATCCGGAGATAGATAAAAAAGACAAGATGCTGAGTCACCCTAAGGATGCGAGCCAGTGGCAAGCGTTGAACTTCGAATACCCAGAATTTGGGAACGATCCAAGGAACATCGTGCTGGGCGCGAGCACCGATGGAGTCAATCCGTTTGGCAGCCAGAGAAGCGCACATAGCACCTGGCCTGTGTTTGTGTGGATGTACAACCTTCCCTCCTGGTTGTGCATGAAGAGGAAGTACATTCACATGAGTATGCTAATTGAAGGGCCGAAACAAAACGACATCAATCTGTATCTGGGGCTACTGAAAGAGGAGCTTGACACGCTGTGGAAAATGCCAGCCAATACTTGGGATGCCGCAGAGAAAGAATATTTCCCTATGAGAGCCGCACTGCTCACGACGGTGCATGACTATCTCGGTTACGGATATCTTGCGGGGCAAGTAGTCCACGGATTTTCTGGATGCGTAAGGTGCATGGATGACACAACGTATCGCTAGCTAGATAGAGATCCTGGGTCTTCAAAAACCGTGTTCATGGGACATCGAAGGTGGCTTCGCGACGATGATCCGTGGAGGAAACGCAAGGATCTGTTCGATGGTGAAACCGAACCCCGAAAACGCCCGTGTACGAGGAGCGGCGAGGAAATAGACAAGCTATTGAAAAATTGGAAAGACTGCCCACTGCCGGGAAAGAAGAAAAAGGCGCCAGAGCCGGGAAAGAAGCAAAAGGCGCCAGAGCCGCTGCTGAAGGTATGGAAAACGAGGTCAGTTTTCTAGGACTTGCCGTACTGGAAGATCCACCGTGTGCCTCACAGCCTTGATGTCATGCATATCATGAAGAACGTGTGCGGGAGTCTGCTTGGTACCCTGCTAAACATGCCAGAGAGGACCAAAGATGGGCCAAAAGCAAGGGCAGACTTGAAATCAATGGGCATCAGGCAGGAGCTTCATGCTATATATGATGTTGATGATGATGATGATGATGAGGCGAAGCAGGACACAGAAAGTCGTCGCAAAGGCAAAAAGGCCAAGAAGACTGGAAATGACTACCCTCCCGCGTGCTTCACTCTAAGTCAGGAGGAGATCGAGCAGTTTTTCACCTGCCTCCTAGGAGTAAAACTTCCTTACGGTTACGCGGGGAAGATAAGCAGATACCTAGACCCAGCGAAGCAGAAGTTCAGCGGGATGAAGTCTCACGACTGTCACGTGCTGATGATGCAGATACTTCCAGTTGCAATCCGTGGGATCATGGACGCGCACGTCCGTGAAATGCTATTTGGCCTATGCAACTTCTTCGACGTCATCTCTCGGAAGTCGATTGGCGTGAGGCAACTCAGAAGGCTACAGGAAGAGATCGTGGTGATACCATGCGAGCTTGAGATGTACTTCCCGCCCGCATTCTTCAACGTTATGGTGCATCTGCTGGTACATATAGTGGAGGATATCATCCAACTCGGGCCGACGTTCCTGCACAGCATGATGCCGTTCGAAAGGATGAATGGTGTCATCAAACGATACGTTCGCAACATGTCACGTCCAGAAGGAAGCATAGCCAGGGGCTTTCTGACCGAAGAGTGCATCTCCTACTGCACGAATTATCTAGGCATCGAGAACCCCGTTGGTCTGCCCGTCAACAGGCACCTCGGCAGGCTCGCTGGATGGGGTCACCATGAGGGTCGCCGCGAAATGCATGTCGACTTCGAGGGTCGACTCGCCGACTTTGAAAGAGCAAACCTAGTCGCGCTACAACACATAGACGTGGTCGATCCTTGGGTGGTAGAGCACAAAACCTTTATTAAGAAGACGTACAATGATCGAGGCCAACAGAGGACGGACGGAGATATACTCAAAGAGCACAACTCATGTTTGACGCGTTGGTTCAAGCAGAAGCTTCTATCGTACCCTTTACATGAGGATTCTTCCGCGGAAGACCAACTCATATTCGCCTTGTCACAGGGCACCGAGCACAACCTGATGACCTATGAGGCGTACGATATCAACGGCTACACATTCTACACCGAGGCCAAGGACATGAAGAGCGATGGTTATCAGAACTCCGGGGTAACGATGGAATCCTACACCGGTAACGACAAGGACAGATACTACGGAAGGATCGAGGAGATCTGGGAGCTGAGCTACGCTGGAGAGAAGGTCCCGATGTTCCGTGTCAGATGGGCCAAGAACGTCATAAAAGAAGACCAGTATTTCACCACCATGGTTATACCCGAAGCCAAATCCAAGACCGCGGGCGCAAACGTCACCGCGAAAAATGAGCCATGGGTACTGGCTTCCCAAGTGGACCAATGCTTCTTCATTACCGACCCGCCAAAGCCCAGTCGTGTTGTCGTGAGGAGAGGCAAAAGGAAGATCATCGGAATGGATGGAGTAGCCAATGAGCAAGACTTTGACAAGTACGGCGACCCGAGGATCGAACATGACGACGATGATGAAGTAGCAGCATACACCACAAGAACAAGAAGGACCACCCTACCTAAAGGACGTCCGTTCCATAGAAGAACTCCATTTGCGAAAAATAAGGGCAAGAAGATTGTGAACATATAGCTAGCTAAGATCGATTGTATTTAAATCGTAGACTTCATTTCTCGATTGTATTTCATGGGCACTTTTTGAACTATCATGAATATTTTTTAATTCCATGGACACTCGATCTCGATCCCCCTCCATCTCGATCGCTATCCCACCTCGCCAGATCCGGTCCACCGGCCGCCGCCGCCGACCGCCCGCACCCTCTCGATTCCCCTACTCAACCGCCGCCGCCGAGCCCCCGCACCCCTCCCCTACTCAACCGCCGCCGCCGACCCCCCGCACCCCTCCCCTACTCAACCGCCGCCGCCGACCCCCTGCACCCCTTCCCTACTCAACCGCTGCCGCCGACACCCCACACCCCTCCCCTACTCAACCACCGCCGTCGACCCCCCGCACCCCCCGCACCCTCCCCCGCTCCACCGGCATTACTGTTTGATGGTATTTTTTAAAAAATTATTACTGTCTTATAAAAAAATATTACTGTTATGATTTAAACAAGTTTGAACATATTTAAACACAAATAAGTATCAAACAGCATTTTACATGCATAAAAAAAATTGTGGAGCCTGGGAATCGAACCCAGGACCTCCTGGTGTGAGAACTAGCTGCTAACTAGTCGAGCTAGTAGAGAAGACTTGACATGTATCAGGTCAGGTGGTAGATAACTGTTGGCTCGAGTAGAAATAAAAAAAATACTAATGGCGCACCAGGGTGAGGTGCGCCATTAGCATGTATGTACTTATGGCGCACCGACGGGTGGTGCGCCATTAGTATTGTGCCGCCCCTAGCTACTTCGTACCGATCCCCTCTCTCTCCCTCGCCCTCGCCCCGCCCCGACACCACCGTCGCCCCGCCGCATTCGACGCCACCGTCGCCCCGCGCCGACACCGTCCGTCGCCCCGCTGCCCTCGACACCACCGTCGCCCCGCCGCCCCAGCGCCGCCCTGACACCACCGTCGCCCCGACGCCCTCGACGCTGCCCCGACGCCACCGTCGCCCCGCCGCCCCAGCGCCGCCCCGACACCACCGTCGCCCCACCGCCCTAGACGCCGCCCCGACACCACCGTCGCCCCGCCGCCCCGACACCACCGTCCATCGCCCCGCCGCCCCGACACCACCGTCCGTCGCCCCGCCGCCCCGAAGCAAGGTATGCGGCTGGTTCGTCCCCTATCATGGCCAGATTGATTTTTTTCGGTAAACTAGGCTAGGGTTCGATGGATTATGGAGATTCATGGTGATTCATCAGTAAACTAGGCTAGTCCGGTTTCTGAAACTGAATCCTGTTTGGTTCATTCGATAAGGAACGGTGCCAATGTTTATCTATCAGCATGAACAAGTTAGCTTTCTGTAAAAATAAATTGGCTGAGTGAATAGCCTCCTTTATACTACTACAGAAGAAGTAACCCAAGTCGCCGATGTCGTATGATCTTGTGAATGTTACATAACGCAGGTGCTGAACTGACTAAGTTTGGAATTTGTTTAGTTCTTTCATAGGTGTCAGGCCTCAGAGGTTTTTATTAGGGGACTCAAGAGGTTTACTTCTGATGTTATTCTTTTGAGTAGTTGCAGCATGCTCACCAATAGCTGGTCCAAACAGGATCTATAGAGGTAGATAGAGTTTACAATCATCCTGATGAAGATAGAAAATGACGAATATGAAACACATTGAAAATGCTCATATAGTTGTCAATTCCATGAAAAATGAAGTGTACCCAAATTATAGAATCAAATACAATGTTACTTGTGAGATATTTGGTACTGAAATCTTGCATTGATGTAGAATACGGTCTTCCCTGGTATTGTAAATGATTTTAGAGGTCATCTCTCTGAATATTCATGGAATTTTTTGTCCTGCCGTCTAATTCTGTTAGGCCAGAGTTCCAGTGTCTCAATACTCTAGAATACAGTGATATATGAAAACTGTGGTATCTTATATCTTCATGCTAAAATACTGTAGTTTTTTAATACTTTGTTTTTTTAGCACTTTACTATCAAACACAGCCTTAATGCTTTTATTTGCTACATAGATCTCCCGATTGGTAGAAAGTAGTGGTACAGTTTAATTCTAAGATAGGTCTGTATATGCTAGCTTCGTATTTGTTTGCTAATGGCTAGGTGCAGATGCTTCATATTTGTTTCTGCTGCCTAGTAAAATTGCAACATGTAAACAACCTCTGGTGATGTGCTCTGGAGTTGATAATATTGCCAGCTTAGGTCACTGCTGAGCTTGTCAATCCAAAAGTCTGCAAGTAGAAGGCAACGTTTGATTAACTTCCGTTCCGGCATGTGGCTTCATGTGGGTGTGGGATCCATGGGTGTCGGATCCATGTGACATGTGACATTGCATCCATGTCCACCTGGGATAATGATTATGCAGGTACCCCGAGAGGCCCTTGAGTTTGCCGGAATGTCGATTAACTTCCGTTCCGGCAAATTCGGGTACTCCATATGTCCTATTTTCAGCAAAGGTCATGCTGAAATTTTCCGTGAATTTTAGCATGACTTTGCTAAAAATAGGACATATGGGGTAATTGTGACTAATGCATGGGCCGGGGTATCGTAGTAGTTAATTAAGTAGGATCAAGTGCCCCAGCGTACTTGTGACTAATGCATGGCTTTTAGGGTGCCTCGGTGTCGATAAAAACCGAAATGATGAAAGCTTAGGCTTTTAGGGTGCCTCGGCGTCGAAAAACCCTCAATGATAAAAGCTTAGATTTTAGGATGCCTCGGTGTCGACAAACCCTAAATGATGAGACCATGATCTTGTTCCTTGACAATAACCAACTTTTTGACCAAACTTTGTTTCTATTTAGAGAGAAACATGGCCCACAACGATGAGGCCGGGGGTTCGGGCGGCAAGGCATTCTGGGAGCTGTCCCAGGAGATGGAGGAACAACCTCACTTGTATGAGGCCGCCGCCTTCCCCACCGATCCTGAGACCACTGATGGTGCCGCCGAGGATGACCCCACTGATGCCACCACTGATGGTGCCGCCAAGGATGCCACCACTGATGATGGCGGCACATGCATAGATGGCAGCCAACCGAAGAGGCAACAGAAGGACCGGCGCCCGATCGTGCTCCTCACCCTCAAGGAGGAAGTTACTGAAGTGGACTCCAACGGGAATCCAACGGCGCCCGAACGAATAGTCAAGGGGTACTCGCTTCAGCTCGGGTGCATTGTCCGGAGCACCGTCTCGATCAACAACGAGAACCTGAGGCATCCTGACCGAGGGAATTTGCGCCACCTCCTCTTCACGAAGCTGCACGAACGATACAAGTTCCCCGCTGAATTTGCAAACACAAAGATGAGCAAGGCCCTGTCTACTTGGAAAAGCAATGTGAAGAAAATGATCGAGAAAGGTGAGAGTTATCAGAAGAGCAAGGAGAAAAATCCTTCGATCACCGAAGATGACTACAACGACTTCAAGATCAATTGCTCGAGCACCGCAAACTCCCAATCAAGTGAGTGGGGGAAACAAATGCGGGAGCTGAACATAGGGGAACACACACTCGGTCCCGGCGGTTACAGAGTGGCGGAGCCTATATGGGACAAGGAGGAGGCGGACCGTGCCGAGCAAGGCCTACCGCCCCTCTTCGATAAATACGGTGAAAAGCAGACCAGGAACTTTGTCAGGGCCCGGTACAAGAAGGACCCGAAAACGAAGGAGCTTACCACGGATCCGAAGACCAGGCAGCTTGAGCTTGTTCTGGTAACGAATACACCCCCGCGCAATTAGCTCCATATTGTTGCATTCTAATTAATGAAGCCAAATTTCTAAATGGTTCACATTCCGTCCGCAGGCGACTGAAAGCAGTAGTCAGCTGGTCGTGTGGCCGACAAAGGCTTGTCGACAAAATGGGGGTCATACTGTACCGCTGGTGTGCGGAAGGAGAAAAAGACCAGCTCGGAAAGCCAGGCGCGAGAGGTTCAAGAACTCAAGGCACAGGTGGCGCGGATTCCGGAGATTGTCCAAGAGCAAGTGGAACAACGACTCGGAGCGACGATCGCCGCCATTGTGCCTACCTTGATCTCGGGGTTGAGTGCGTAGATTGCGGGCGGCTAACAGGGGCCGCCCCCGATTCCTAGCTTCACGGCCAGCAACTCGCATAATGCAATGGCGGGGCCATTGGTGCCTTCGGCGGAGGCGACATTGGTGTCTCCGATGCCGGCACGGGAGCTTAATGCACCCGGGTGTACGCCGGCCGGCACCTCTGCAGCAAGCGGCCCCTCCGTCAACTGCACGCCCGCCGTTGGCGGTGCGTCGACATTAGCCGAGCTCGACGCCATCATCACGGTAACTAATTAAGCCTCTCTCGGCCGAGGACTTCATCTCCTTGCCTTTGACTGGGCATCCCTGATGCCCTACATGTTTTCGCAGGGCGCCGCCGACGTTCCGTGCACTCTCCTCCACTTTGTGAACAACGAGTTGGTCGATGTCGCCAAGGGAAAAATCGTTCAACCGGGAAACCCCTTGTTCCACGGTACCCAGATGCCACCCAACTTGTTTAGGGTTCAACTGGTTCGGGTGCTGCCAGGCTGCGACGACTTGTTACCTCTGATTCGACCCGTCGGGGCCGACGATGATGACGTGATGACCCTCAGCGCCTGCCTGAGCTGGCCCCTGCTTTGGCCGAAGAGCCAGATTCGTTTGGGGGTGGGGGACACCACCCCAAAGACAACACCGCCAGTCGTGCCGGCGCCAAGTCGGCCCCATGGCAAGACCGCCGCAACGGTGCCGGACATCCCTATGCCACTGGATCCAAACATGCATATGGCACAGGATCAGAACGACAACGATGATGACGATGATACATTTGGCAACGTCGATCAGTACTTTGCCGATCATGGGTACGATGGCGACTTCATGGGGCCTCCTTCTCAAGAACCAAACCCAACAAAAGACGTGTGCGATCTAGCTGGTACCGCGGAGAAGCCAAGTTGCAATAGGCGCCGTCTGGCGTTCAGCTCTCAGGAGACGCCTCCAGCTGCCGACTTCACCGAGCCTCAGATAGGCGAGGTGCGAAATATTATCAGCCCCAACACACTCAAGAAGGCGGTCTGTGAGCAGAACTCGGTCCCATTACAGGAGAAGAAGAAGGCACGCAAAAGAAAGACTAAGAAGGGTGCGAGCCAGCCGGCGCCGAGTACGATCCGTGCTCAGGACGGGCCACCTTCACCGCAGGATATCTCGAGGAGGGTGCATGTGGCGGGTAGGGCGATGCTACCGACAAATATGCTCAATGCTGCAACCAGTGCTATGCGGAGTCTGCATGACAGTGTTCTTTCTTTGGAGAAGCGGCGTCTCAGAGAGAAGGATGTGGCATACCCGGTTTTCGCGGCCAAGGTGCCAGAGGGCAAGGGCTTTGTGGATAACTCCATCGGGCGTACGATTGTCCTGCGTTTTGATGACATCCATGCTATGTTGAACCTTCATCCACTGCACTACACCTTCGTTCGGCTATTTTCGCTGAGTATGGAGATGCGGATCATTCGCGACAAGACCCCGGACATCGTGATAGTCGACCCCTTCTACATGCATGCCAAGATCTCGGGCAGTGCTGGGGACCGGCAAGTCGCGAGTTCTTACCTCGAAGGCGTCATTCTGGCAAACCAAGATAAGGATAACTTCCTCGTGCCTTACTTTCCCGAGTAAGTCCTCCCCTCAACCGGCCTATAACATATGAATTCTTACATTTCGATCGTTTTTCTTTTAACATTCCGTGTTTTCTGCAGTGACACACGTTGCACGCTCATCCTCCTAAGCCCCAAATATTCCATGGCCACGTATTTTGACCCGGACCGTCAGTCGAACGTAGACTACACAAATGTCAAGAAGGTTCTTGATGATGTTCTCCCCGGCTACGCCAAATCTGGAGGCACCTTCACCAAGCCTATTTGTAAGTACGACAAGCATGTGTTCTCCCACAATACGACGTTCTGCTGCGTCAAGCAGCCGCCTGGCGGTCAGAAGGGTGCCTACTACGCCATCCATCACATGCGGGCGATCGTACGGGACCATCATCAACTTCTGCTATCGAGTAAACTCAAAGATTGGGCAAAGAGCGTGTCGGCAATCCAGGACGCGGACCTCCGATAAGAATTCTTTCGCATCCAGTCGGAGTTTGCGGAAATCATCCATCAAGATGTCCTTTGTACCTCGGGGCAGTTCTACCTCAACAATCAACCGTCCAACAGTGACATCGACACAATGCTACAAATGCAGGCTGACAACGACCGTTATTTCATGACTCCCACGATAGACGGCAGCTTCATCCACGCTCCGGTCCCTTGAGTCGAGTCAAAAGCAGTGATGCTGTGTCTAGTTCTGAAACATCGATTGGCTCATGTTGTAATTAAACTTTAATGAACTTGTAGTATGTCTCTTTGGTTTCGAGAGTCGTTCAACTTAGATGTAATCGATGCTATTAATGTCTTGCTTTTCTCTTCCGATCGTTCTGTTGCATACTTATATATTGCTTATGTATTGTCTGTGAATTGGTGCTAACGTTTCATTTGGCTAGTGCATAGCGATGCCGACGTATGTCGTGTACAAGGGTAAGGTTCCCGGAGTGTCGAAGACAGGTTCACCGATTCAGCGGTAACAGTTACAAAGGGTACACCACTAGGGCCGAGGCCGAATCTAGATACGCCCGCTATCTAGCGGGAGAGGGGAGGGAGCGTTGGAGGAACCGGATGAAGACGAGTTTCATCGTGATGATGCTCATCGTGATGACGGCAGCTCTCTTCTATGTGATGGTAGTTTAGATGATCGATATCGACTTGTAATGTGAAGACAAACTCGCTACTCGCGGTCTCGAGACTTGTAATATAATGTTCTATCTTTGTTCGGTCTTTTCAATTCGGAGACTAATATGATGAATTGTATTCGGAGACTAATATGATGAATTGTATTCAAAGACTAATCTTCTATTGTATTCGATGAATCTGTTGTTGATGTGTGCTGTCTATATTTTGTCAAATTATACATTTTGTAACCTGTGCAAAAAACAGAAAATAAAAAATAAAAAAACCTAATATTCATACTAATGGCGCATCACATGACAGTGCGCCATTAGTATGACAAAGCATACTAATGGCGCATCACTGGACAGTGCGCCATTAGTATGCAGCGGTTACTAATGGCGCATCCCGTTGTAGTGCGCCATTAGTATGCCAAAGCACCTGGGTATACATGGCCCCTGGGAGGCATACTAATGGCGCACCCTGGCCTATACTAATGGCGCACCAGTGGTGCGCCATTAGTAAAAATTACTAATGGCGTGCTAGTAATGGCGCACCACTGATGCGCCATTAATGGCCAAATTAGGTGCGCCATTAGTAGGGGCTTTTCTAGTAGTGACATACTCAAGCATCATTTAATCTTCTATGATTCCTAACACTGATAGCATACCCATGAGCAAAAAGTTTCAACCGGACACCTAGAAATATAGGGGCTTAAAGTTTCCCCTCCCAACGTACTCACCTCAAGGGTGATGTCAACAATAATAACTCATGCTCACTCATATCCAACTGGATATATGTGCCTAGATCTTTCCTCAACACATGATGCTTGCGAAAAGAGAAAATAATAAGGAATAGGGAAGAATACTTTGACTCTTGCATAAAAGATAGGACCTTCGCACAGGGAATCAGAGGTTGTCATGCACTTTCTGGTTTGTATGCTCAATCTCTTAGTGCAAAAGAACATCACGTTATATTGCCCCTTATGGTAACAACCTTTATTATGCAGTCCGTCACTTTTATTACTTTTCCATGACAAGTTCGTACAACACTCAATTTCCTCTTGCACTAAATGGTCAAACACATTTAGAAGCAATTTTTATTGCCTTATTACACTGATGACAACTTACTTGAACGATCTTGCTCAATCCATCGGTAGGTATGGTGGACTCTCAAAACTAGATTTTGGGTTTAACGGTTTCTGGATGCACAAGTAGTATTTCTACTTAGTGCGGATTTTTGGCTAGCAAAGATACTGGGCAAGCTCCACATGTTGAAGGATCTATGACAATATAACTTCCATGTGAATATGAACAAACATAAATCATTATCTTGTCTTCCTTGTCCAATGTCAACAATTTTGGCATATAATATTTAATGAGAGCTCACAATCATAAAAGATGTCCTACATAGTGTATTTGCATGTGAATCTTCTCTTCCATTATTAATTCTTTCATGAATTGCATCATTGACCAATGCTATGTTTGTCAACTTTCAACAAATTTTACCACTTGTACTTTTCTTTATGTGATGTCGTTACTTACGATAAGATTAGCATATGATATTTTTCATTATGTTCTTATTTGATTGCAACATAAAAGTAAAGAAGCAACACTCTGTAACTTTCCATATTTGTAACTCCAACTCTTGCCATTTCCGGCTATGTGTTGTGATATCTCCTCCGTGGTTGGGTTTTTGTCTTTCATTTTGCATTTTGTTTATGTCATGCATCTCATCTCATAGCATCATGCGCATTGCATCTGCATGTTTTCATAAAGCTTATATCCGTTCGTAGTTGCCGATTCTCTCTTTATCTTTGTTGACCATTTGTCAGACCCTTGTTTTCGGCGACCTCTCTCAGACCCCTCGCGTGCGCGTCCGAAACTTCTCCGAACCCGACCCGGGCAGTCATGACCGATGGGTCCGAATCATCCCCCAACATCTATAAAACATCTCCGTTTTCTTATTTGGGCTCCCTAGCCAATTTATTCTCGATCGCACGATTACGATCGGACGGACCCGATACCCCCTAACCAAAACCCTCTTGCTATATAAAAAGTCCAGCCCTAATTTTTAGGAGATGTGTCCAATCCTCCTCTTCGCCGCCGCCACTCCTCTTCCACATCGGGATCCCACCCAATCAGCACTACAGCCCAGTTCTCTCCAGATCTGCCCGTCGATCCACCTCGCGAGCAGCGCTCGTCCGCCGCGCCTCCAGCTTCTCTCAAGCAAGGGCCTCGCGCTCCTGGAGCCCCTGTATCCTCTCGTTCTAGAAGGAGAGGAGCCTTCCCGAGCTTCTCCTCAAACCCGCCGGCCGACGAAGCCATGGCCGAGGCCACCGGAGCAAGCCGTCGCCGGCTACCAGCGGAACCCCGCGCCCCTCTCTCCTTTCTTCTCCTTCCTCTAGGTTCACTCTCTCAATCCCTCTCTCTCCTGTTGCCATTGACAGGATCTCGCCGCCATGTTGATCTGCCTCCGCCGGCGTTCGAAGTTCCCGTGGAGCACGGCCTGGAACCCCTGCGAACCCCTATGCCACCTCATCCTGCCACCGGTCTGCGACCAGCAGGAGCGCATCCCCGACGCTGGTCCTCGTCCGTAGCACCCCAGCGCCGTTGCGCCCCGTTTTCGACCCGGTCTGGCTGAGATCGGTCCGTCCTGCGTCTGATCCAGGAGTCCCCAGCTCGCCTGCTGCGCCGCCAAGCCTGCTTCGCCAGCCTCCTCCTGCGCCCGCACCTGCAAGCCCCCAAGTCCAACGCCGTCCGCAGCCATCGGCACTTGCATCCCCTGCTTCGTGAATGAGGAGACCAGCGCCGCGCCTTCGTTGACATGTTCCACTTCCAGCGTGGACGAGACCATGTCGCCCGCTTGGGCCAGATCTGCGCCAGTCCCAGCGCGCCTCAGCCGCATGCACCGAATGGGCTAAAGTCCATGGGTGAGCGCCCACAACCCCTCCTCTCTGTTGGGCCAGCCAGTTTCGGCCAGTGACATGTTTTTTCCTTTGGACGATTTTAGCTATTTTTCCAGGAACTGCAGTTTTACAGAAAGACCCTCATGTTCATGCATTTATATCTCACAAACCGTACTCGGATTAAAATGTTTTAAATATGAAAAATACTTAGAATTTTATCTAGTTTCATAATATGCCACTTTCATCCATGATTAAAATGTTTAAAATGTTGTTTGTTTAAATTTGCTCAAATGCCATGTTCAAATGATTTATTTCATAACTAAATAACCGTAGCTCGGTTTTAAAGAAACTTTATATGTAAATGGGGTGGAAAAATTCCTAGATTAACATGGTGCACTTTATTTTCCTGTTTAACAACAATAAAATATGTTTTAGGGCAGAACAGTACCAAATCCAAAATATGCATATGATGATTTTCCGGAATTGTTGTTTGTTGTTCCGGCCTCATTTAAACTTGCCTAGATAGTTAGTTTACTTATGTTTCACCTCTTTCCATGTTTAACAACATTTAATATTGTTGTGAACCTAAACGAGAGCGAACTAAACAACTCAAATGTGGTGTTTCATCAATATGCAACTCGTTGCATATTGAGCTCCACTTAACTTGTAGTATTGTTTGTTGCACTTTGCCATGTCATGCCTCTTTAAACCTGACATGCACCATACTTGATTGTGCATCATGCCATGATTATGCTTGTGTGTTTACCGTGTGTTTGCTTCTTTCCGGTTGTGCTCCTTTTCGTTAGTTCATGTTTTGTTGCGATCGTGAGGATTCGTTCGTCTATGCTTGGTTCGTCTTCGTGGCTTCATCTTCTTCATGGACTCGTTCTTCTTCCTTGCGGGATTTCAGGCAAGATGACCATCACCTTGGAGCTCACTACTATCATTGCTATGCTAGTTGCTTTGTTCTATCGCTTTGCTGTGCTACCTATCACTTGTTCTTCAAGCCTCCCAATTTGCCATGTCAGCCTCTAACCATTTCACCCTTCCTAGCAAACCGTTGTTTGGCTATGTTACCACTTTGCTCAGCCCCTCTTATAGCGTTGTTAGTTGCAGGTGAAGTTGAAGATTGCTTCATGGTGGACAGGACTATGTTGGGATATCACAATATCTCTTATTTAATTAATGCATCTATATACTTGGTAAAGGGTGGAAGGCTTGGCATTATGCCTGGTGTTTTGTTCCACTCTTGCCACCCTAGTTTTCCGTCATACCGGTGTTATGTTCCTTGATTTTGCGTTCCTTACGCGGTTGGGTGATTTATGGGACCCCCTTGACAGTTTGCTTTGAATAAAACTCCTTCAGCAAGGCCCAACCTTGGTTTTTCCATTTGCCTGACCACCACCTATACCCTTCCCTTGGGTCGGCCAACCCGAGGGTCATCTTTATTTTAGCCCCCCCGGGCCAGTGCTTCTCTAAGTGCTGGTCTGAACCAAGCCGCCTGCGGGGCCCCCTCGGGGAAACTCAAGGTCTGGTTTTACTCGTAGCCTATCTATCTGGTGTTGCCCTCATAACGAGATATGTGCAGCTCCTATCGGGATGTCGGCGCATCGGGCGGTCTTGCTGGTCTTGTTTCACCATTGTCGAAATGTCTTGTAAACCGGGATTCCGAGACTGATCGGGTCTTCCTGGGAGAAGGAATATCCTTAGTTGACCGTGAGAGCTTGTGATGGGCTAAGTTGGGACACCCCTGCAGGGTATAAACTTTCGAGAGCCGTGCCCGCGGTTATGTGGCAGATGGGAATTTGTTAATGTCCGGTTGTAGATAACTTGACAGCAGATACGAATTAAAACACATCAACCGTGTGTGTAGCCGTGATGGTCTCTTTTCGGCGGAGTCCGGGAAGTGAAAACGATTTTGGTTTATGTTTGACGTAAGTAGGAGTTCAGGATCACTTCTTGATCACTTCTAGCTTCTTGACCGTTCCGTTCGCTTGTCTTCTCGCTCTCATTGCGTATGTTGGCCACCATATATGCTTAGTCGCTGCTGCAACCTCACCACTTTACCCCTTCCTTTCCCATTAAGCTCTGCTAGTCTTGATACCCATGGTAATGGGATTGCTGAGTCCTCGTGTGTAGCAACCAGACCTCAAACAGTCTGATCTCTGTGCATTAGTGTCATCCCTGGATCAGTAATGCTGACACGCACAGTACTTGAATGATTTATAACAGAGTAGCAATCACACACTTATTACATCGAATGTCTCCAAAGAGAACTTATTACAATAAATATGGCTTATAGACATCTAATAACGATAACAGCGGAAGGCTTGGAAGATAAGTGAGTCCATCAACTCCAACGGCATCACTTAGTATAGAGCCACGATCCTAAGGCATCTTACTCATCGTCTGAAAAGTATGCAACATGAACGTTGGAGCCCGAAAACGGGTCAGCACATGGAATATCCTGGCAAAGTAACACATAGAGAGTAATCAAAGAATAAAGCTATACTATATGCATATATGGCTGGTGGAAAGCTCTATGGTTAAAGTTTTGCATAAAGCCAGTTTTTCCCTACAACAAAGGAATAAATTTGTTTAACTATCATGGTGGTTGTTAAACATTGAGAATGGTTGACAGCATACTCAATCCCAATTAAGTAACAACATTAAACAAACCCAACAATATTAACTTAGAGTAACATGATGAGATTCACATGATAATCCAAGTACTAGATACTCAAAACGTCCATAACCGGGGACACGGCTAATCATGATTAGTTTATACACTCTGCAGAGGTTGCGCACTTTTCCCCACATGACTCGATCTCCTCCGTTGGGATTCTCGCACTACATGGTGTTTGAGAAACAGATGACCGAGACATAGTCTTTCAGAAGCGCTAGCACCTTACGATGGGTAGACCATACCAACCTACATGCCCTACGTCTGCTAGTCTACCACTGTAAGAGTTCGCATGACTTAGTCAACTATGCTAGAGCCCATAATAGCATGTGGCTGCACACGGAAGTTTCTAGCATGAATAATCTTATGATCCTTTTGAGCCTGGGTGGCGATCCAAAAACAAACAGGCAATCCTAGAATACCCAGGTACCTCAATCCACCCAGATGCGTAGTATAGTTGCCACCTGAAATAAACCAATAATTAACAATCTCACATCTATCATGGATACACTCACCCAATCCACGTCTACTAGCATAGCATGGCATAATAAGCAAACGTAGAAGTAACTCCCAAGGGTTTGATAATAAAACGGGTAATAGGTACTACCTGATATACTTCCCAAAACACACATATTAATTCAGATCCTAATCATGCAATTGTTTGAGGATTGATCTAATGCAAAAAAACTAGGTAATGAAGAGGTATGATCAAAGTGTTACTTGCCTTGCTGATGATCCGCGTAACCTAGGGATTCGAAGTAGCAAGCGGCGCAATCCGGGTACTCTATCGCAAGCAAACAAACAAACAAGCATAGAACAAGTACTCATCTAATTCACGGGTAAAACTCAAATAAGAGATCTAACCAGAAAGCTCAACTTAAGAACTCCGGTTTGCAAAAAGAATCAAATTAAACGAAGAAACAAAACACAAACGGCGAAAGAAACAAGCTTCGTTTACTAATCTGGACCTAAGTCAAGTTTTACAGAAGCAAAAACTTGATTGAGTAGATTATTCAGAAAGAGTGTTTCGAGACGAAACTCTAGGCGCTTGAATCGCCTAATTTCGATAAACGAGCGAAAAGATAAACTAAAACGAAAATCGGATCAGAAATCGCGATCAGAAAAATCGCAGAATAAATCCGAGAAAAAGAAAGACGATGAACAGATTAACGAACGAACGTTCGTTATCTAGATCTAAACGAAGAACGCGTTCGTTAAAATGAACGAACGAGCGAATGCTCGCTAATTAAATAAACCGAAAAAACCTATCTAATAAAAAATCTAGGGTTTTCTTAAAAAAACCGAAGTGGTTTTTTTTTCAAAAAAAACCGGCGGCTCGGGCGGTACCTCCGGCGAGGTCCTCCGGCGGGGCGGCGGGGCTCCGGCGGCGGGGTGGGGTGGTGCGGCGGCGGTGGCAACAACTGCAGGCGTTGGCGGCAGCGACACGAGGCGGCGGGCTGGGGCGGCTCCGGTGGCGGGGTGTGCGGCGGCGGCGGCTGCGGCTTGGGGTCCCAAGGGGGGACCCGGACTGGGTATTTAAGGGGGGAGGGGGTGCCGCGGCTTGGGGGAGGGGGCATGCGGCGGCGGTGGGAGTCGGATTCTAACCCGGACTCTGCGGCGGCGGCGCGGGGCAGGCCGGTCTGGCTGGGCTTCGGCCCAGTCGGCGTGGGCATGTTTTTTTAAAATAATTTTGCCGAAGAGAAAAAATAACTAGAAAATTAAATAAAAATCTAAAAATACCAAAATAAATTTTCGTCGTCCAAATATAATATTTAGAACAAGATGAACATTTTTTTGGTCCTAAAGTGCATTTTGAAAATGATGCAATTTTTCCTAAATTCAAATAATATAGCAAAAACACCAAAATAAATCTTATTTCATTTTTTTATTAAATCCTCAATATTTATTTATTTTGGGAAATTCATTTTATTCCCTCTCTCATATTTTTATAATTGAAATAATTGAGGATAAAATAAATAAAATCAAATGATCCTATTTTCAAAATTTGAGAAACTCAAATATAAAAATAACGAAATCCCCAACTCTCTCCGTGGGTCCTTGAGTTGCGTAGAATTTTCTAGGATCAAGGCAAAATGCATTAAATATGATATGCAATAATGATCTATTTGTATAACATTCCAAATTGAAAATTTGGGATGTTACAAACCTACCCCACTTAAGATGAATCTCGCCCTCGAGATTCGGGTTGGCTAGAAAATAGGTGAGGGTGGTCCTCCAGCAAATCTTCCTCTTGCTCCCAGGTGGCTTCATCCTCGGTGTGGTGGCTCCACTGAACTTTACAAAACTAGATAACCTTGCTGCGGGTGACTCGGCTGGCATATTCAAGAATCTTAACTGGTTTCTCCTCATAGGTCAAATCAATGTCCAACTGAATCGCCTCTAGTGGCACGGTATCTCTCAGCGGTATATCAGCCATCTCTGCGTGGCACTTCTTCAATTGGGAAACATGGAACACGTCATGAACTACTGACAATCCCTCAGGAAATTCCAACTTGTAGGCAACCTCTCCCATACGTTCCAAAACTTTGTATGGTCCCACAAAACGTGGCACTAACTTTCCTTTAACACCAAAACACTTGACTCCTCGAAGTGGAGATACACGAAGATAGACTCTATCTCCGACTTCGTAAATTGTCTCCTTGCGTTTTGCATCTGCGTAGCTTTTCTGCCTGGACTGGGCTACCTTAAGCCTGTCGCGAATCAACTTCACTTTCCGTTCAGACTCCTTAATCTAAACTGGTCCAAACAACTGACGGTTTCCAACTTCATCCCAAGACAACGGGGTTCTGCACCTCCTTCCGTATCAGGCTTCAAAAGGGGCCATCTTCAAACTCGATTGATAACTGTTGTTGTAAGAGAACTCTGCATATGGCAAATTGTCGTCCCAACTAGATCCATAATCTAGCGCACAAGCTCTCAGCATATCCTCCAAAATCTGATTGACCCTCTCGATCTTTCCATCTGTTTGCGGATGAAAAACTTACTGAACTCTAGCCTGGTACCCAAATTTTTGTGCAACTAATTCCAGAATTTTGAGGTAAACTGGGTCCCTCTATCTGATACATTGCTCCTCGGAACTCCATGCAGACATACGATCCTGGTCATGTATATCTTGGCTAACTTAGCACTGGTGTAAGTTGTCTTCATTGGAATGAAATGAGCTACCTTCGTCAAACGATCGACTACAACCCAAATCAAGTCATAGCCTGAATGAGTCCTAGGCAACCCTGTGATCAAATCCATGCCTAGCTTATCCCACTTCCATTCGGGTATCGACAATGGTTGCAACAATCCTGCTGGCTTCTGATGCTCTACTTTTACTCTCTGATATACATCACAAACTGCTACATACTCCGCAATATCCTTCTTCATTCCGGTCCACCAGAAAGTCTCCTTCAAATCCAAGTACATCTTGGTATTTCCTGGGTGAATCAAATACGGCAAATCATGGGCCTCTTGCAAAATCAACTTCCTGATCTCTGGGTCATTGGGCACATAAACACGGTCTTCAAACCATAAGGTATCATGCTCATCCTCACGAAATCCCTTGGCTTTTCCTTTGCTCAACTTCTCCTTTATCTCAGCAATTTCCTTGTCGGTCTTCTAAGCTTCTCTGATATTATCCATCAAAGTCGACTGAATTTCCAATGTTGCTACATAGCCTCTCGGAACTATCTCCAAACATAGTTCGCAAAAGTCCTCGGTTAACTCCTTTGGCAGTCCTGCGGTCATGAGTGTATTGAAATGGCTCTTACGACTTAATGCGTCGGCTACTACGTTATACTTTCCGGGGTGATACTGCAATCTCATATCATAATCCTTGATGAGCGCTAACCATCTCTTTTTCCTGAGATTCAACTCCTTCTGCGTGAAAATGTAGTTCAAACTCTTGTGATCCGTGTACACTCACAATGGTTTCCGATAAGAAAATGCCTCCATGTCTTCAATGCATGCACTACGGCTGCTAACTCCAAATCATGCGTGGCATAATTCAACTCATGAGGTTTAAGCTGTCGTGACGCATACGAGACAACTCTTCCCTCCTGCATAAGCACCGCTCCAAGTCCTCGATGTGAAGCATCGCAATACACCTCGTAATCCTTGGTCTGATATGGCAAAATCAACACTGGGGAGGTAACTAGACGTTCCTTCAATTCTTGGAAACTGACCTCACATTCCTCAGTCCAATTGAACTTGGTATCCTTCTTCAACAACTCCATCATGGGCTTTGCAATCTTTGAAAAATTCTCAATGAATCTCCGGTAGTATCCTGTCAGTCCAAGAAAACTCCTGATCTCTCCAACTGTCATTGGTGCTACCCAATTTGTTATTGTGGCAACCTTGGTGGGGTCTACTGCTATTCCTTCTCTGGATATCACATGTCCGAGGAATCCAACTTCCTTCAAACAAAACATTTGCTGAACTTGGCGTATAACTGGTGTTCTCTGAGCTTCTCAAGTACCAAACGCAAATGTTCCTTATGCTCCTCTTTGTCCTTTGAGTAGACCAAGATATCATCAATGAAACCACGACAAACTTATTGAGAAACTCCATAAATACTTTGTTCATCATGTTCATCAAATAGGCAGGTGCGTTAGTCAGACCAAATGACATAACGGTATACTCGTACAGCCCATACCTGGTGTTAAAAGCCATCTTAGGTATGTCCTGCTCTCGAATCTTCAACTGATGGTAACTTGATCGCAAATCGATCTTGGAAAATACCTTTGCTCCATGCAGTCAGTCAAACAGATCATTGATCATCGGAAGTGGTTACTTGTTCTTGATGGTTACTGCATTCAATCCTCGATAATCAACAACCATCCTTAATGATCCATCCTTCTTCTCCACTAGAAGTACTGGTGATCCCAAAGGTGAAGAACTTGGGCGAATATAACCTTTATCCAGTAACTCCTTAATCTGACTTTTAGTCTCCTCCAAATCTTTTGCTGGCATCCTGTATGGTCTCTTGGATATTGGCCCTGTGCCTGGCAAAAGCTCAATCAGAAACTCGATGTCTCTATCTGGTGGCATGCCTGGCAACTCTTCTGGAAATACATCAGGAAAGTCCTTCACTACTAGTACTTCCTCCTACACAACTCCTGATAAGGAATTTACGTGCATCCTCTTCGGCTCATGCCTGGATACATACTTGATCCTCTTCCCTTCTGGCATTGTAAGTAAAATTGTCTTACTGGCACATTCAATGTTCCCGCCATACTTCGATAACCAATCCATGCCTAATATCACATCCAATCCTTGTGATTCCAATACTATTAGGTCTGAGGAAAACACGTAGTTACCAATCCTTAATGGTAACCGATCACACCATATCCTGGCCATATACTCTGCTTCAGGCGAAGTTACTAACATGGGTGTCTTGAGGGCTTGGGTTGATAGTTTATACTTATCCACAAATCCCCTTGATATGTATGAATGTGATGCACCAGTATCAAAAAGAACGAGTGCGGTAAATGACTTAACCAAAAACTTACCTATTACTGCATCTGGTTGGGCTTCAACCTCCTCCACGCTAACGTGGTTCACTTGTCATCTGTTGAAAGGGTTTGGCTTCTTCCTAGATCTTCCATTGCCATTCCCATTCTGGCCTTCAGGACATTCATTGGCGTAATGTCCGGTCTTATGGCATTTAAAGCAAGTGACTTGACTCAGATCTCTCTTGGCTGGTGTTGAGGGATTGGTACGGTTCTGGCTACTACTTCCTCCATTCCCGTTACCATTCGTGGGACCATTATGGTTGTGTGAACTACCACCTCCACAGGGTATGCTGGAACATTCCTCCCGACTTCGGGGTAAAACGTGGCTTCTGCTGAGCTCCAGAATTGTACTTCCCTTGTCCATACTTCCTCTTGCGGTTTTCAATTTGCGGCTGCTTCCCTTCAATCATGAGAGCATGGTCTACCAACTCCTGGTAGTTGTTGAAACTTTCTACCATCAACTACATGCTCAGATCATCATTCAGTCCTTCTAGAAAATTCTCTTGCTTAGCTGCGTCTGTAGCTACGTCATCTGGGTCATAACGAGCTAGCTTACTGAAGTCATCCACATACTGGCCAATTGTACGTCCTCCCCGGCGTAAGTTGCGAAACTCACGCTTCTTCATGGCCATAGCTCCTGCTGAAACATGAGCAATACGAAAAGCCTGTTGAAACTGATCCCATGTGACAGTGTCTACTGGATAGGTGGCGGTGAAATTCTCCCACCATGATGCTGCGGGTCCCTCAAGCTGATGTGCGGCAAATCGCACCTTCTCCGCATCTGTGCATCCTGCAGTGGTCAACTCTCTGGCTATCTTGCGAAGCCAATCATCTGCAACAATCGGCTCGGTGCTCCTGGAAAACACCGGCGGATTCAGCCTAAGAAAACGGGTTAAGTGATCAACAGGTGGTGGCGGAGGTGGATTGTTGTTGTTGTTGTTCCTCTGGTTCTGATTCTGGACTAGTATCTGCATCAATGCATTCTGCTGCTGGATCAACAGAGTGAGCTCCGGTGGGAAAGCAAATCCGTTGTCACGCCTCGGAGGCATCTGAGGGTTTAGAAAAGATGAGAATACAGAATAGAATGAGGTCTAGAGGGAAAACACTACCCATATGCACATGAGGCAAATTGCAATCAAAACACTTCATTCAAACAAGCAAGGGCATACAATGGTCTATCTATCGTTACAAAAGTGCTCGAACTATACTAGATACATGGAGGGAAATACTACTACTATTATGGTGGTCTATTAGAAAAACTGCTCCGATGAAGAATCCATGATATCTGCTCCAGCTTCATCTACATAGTCATCATCACTATCATCCGGGTCCGAGTAAGTGTCGTTGATGATGATATAGTTCTCGGGACAAGTGCAATCTTCGTCTTCTCCAGTTGCTGGAAATCCCATGAACACTCTTAGCTTCTTCTTCAGATCTTCATTCTTCTCGACTAGCGTTGTTATTTCCTCCTCATATCCATCACTTGTAGACTTGAGTTCTTCCTCCAGTTCTGTGATCTTGGTCATGGCCTTCTTCAGATCGATCATGCCTGCGCACATCTGGTTCTCCTGGTGTCAAATGTGCTGGTTTAACTCCTGGATGAAAGCTGCAATTGATCTATCCTTCCTGGTGCTGATCGTCTCCCATTGATCATCTCGACACCCACAAATCTGATAGGTAGTATCCTTAAGCTCCTTGTGGTAAACTTCTCCAATATGTCCCATGGTAATGTGGGCTTCCATGCTCTTTCCTAGGCTCCAGGTTGGTGCATCAAAGGAAAACTCTATGGGCTCAGTGACTGGCATGAACGTCCTTCCTGGAACTTGAACTTGAATCATCTAGCACTCTTCTTCAGGTAAAGTGGCGTTGTAGGTTCCGGTGAACCTTGGTACTCCGATCTTCAGGTACTTGGTAACTTCCTTCAGGTGTCGTCCAAAGGGTGTATCTTCATCCGGTTGCATGAACTTGTTCCTTGCATGTGCCATCCTAAAAGAGTAGAAAAGATGAGGAGTGAGAAATGAGAAGAGAGAGAGTAGTGATCTATGGCTTTTGCTTAGTGGTCGGGTCCTACAGTCAACCTGGCTCTGATACCATCTTGTAGCGACCAGACCTCAAACAGTCTGATCTCTGTGCATCAGTGTCATCCCTGGATCAGTAATGCTGACACGCACAGTACTTGAAGGATTTATAATAGAGTAGCAATAACACACTTATTACATCGAATGTCTCCAAAGAGAACTTATTACAATAAATATGGCTTAAGGCCATCAAATAACGATAACAGCGGAAGGCTTGGAACATAAGTGAGTCCATCAACTCCAACGGCATCACTGAGTATAGAACCACGATCCTAAGGCATCATACTCATTGTCTGAAAAGTCTGCAACATGAACGTTGCAGCCCGAAAACGGGTCAGCACATGGAATATGCTGGCAAAGTAACACATAGAGAGTAATGAAAGAATAAAGCTATACTATATGCTTATATGGCTGGTGGAAAGCTCTATGGTTACAATTTTGCATAAAGCCAGTTTTTCCCTACAACAAAGGAATAAAATTGTTTAACTATCATGGTGGTTGTTAAACATTGAGAATGGTTGACAGCATCCTCAATCCCAATTAAGTAACATAATTAAACAAACCCAACAATACTAATTTAGAGTAACATGATGAGATTCACATGATAATCCAAGTACTAGATACTCAAAACGTCCATAACCGGGGACATGGCTAATCATGATTAGTTTATACACTCTGCAGAGGTTGCGCACTTTTCCCCACATGACTCGATCTCCTCCGTTGGGATTCTCGCACTACATGGTGTTTGAGAAACGGATGACCGAGACATAGTCTTTCAGAGGTGCTAGCACCTTACGATGGGTAGACCATACCAACCTACATCCCCTACATCTGCTAGTCTACCACTGTAAGAGTTCGCACGACTTAGTCAACTATGCTAGAGCCCATAATAGCATGTGGCTGCACATGGAAGTTTCTAGCATGAATAATCTTATGATCCCTTTGAGCCTGGGTGGCGGTCCAGAAACAAACAGGCAATCCTGGAATACCCAGGTACCTCAATCCACCTAGATGTGTATTAAAGTTGCCACCTTAAATAAACCAATAATTAACAATCTCACATCTGTCATGGATACACTCACCTAATCCACGTCTACTAGCATAGCATGGCATAATAAGCAAACGTAGAAGTAACTCCCAAGGGTTTGATAATAAAACGGGTAATAGGTACTACCTCATATACTTCCCAAAACCCACATATTAATTCAGATCCTAATCATGCAATTGTTCGAGAATTGAACTAATGCAATAAAAACTAGGTAATGAAGTGGTATGATCAAAGTGTTACTTGCATGGCTGATGATCCGCGTAACCTAGGCACTCAAAGTAGCAAGCAGCGCAATCCGGGTACTCTATCGCAAGCAAACAAACAAACAAGCATACAATAAGTACTCATCTAATGCACGGGTAAAACTCAAATAAGAGATCTAACCAGAAATCTCAACTTAAGAACTCCGGTTTGCAAAAAGAATCAAATCGAACGAAGAAAGAAAACTCAAACGACGAAATAAACAAGCTTCATTTACTAATCTGAACCTAAGTCAAATTTTACAGAAGCAAAAACTTGTTTCAGTTGATTATTCAGAAAGAGGGTTTTGAGACGAAACTCTAGGCGCTTGAATCGCCTGATTCCGATAAACGAGCGAAAAGATAAACTAAAACGAAAATCAGATCAGAAATCGCGATCAGAAAAATCGCGGAATTAATCCGAGAAAAAGAAAGACGACGAACAGATTAACGAACGAACGTTCGTTATTTGGATCTAAACAAAGAACACATTCGTTAAAACGAACGAACGAGCGAATGCCCGCTAATTAAATAAACAAAAAAAGCGATCTAATAAAATAAAATAAAATCTAGGGTTTTCTTAAAAAAATTGAAGTGGTTTCTTTAAAAAAAAATAGGCGTCAACGGCGGCTCGGGCGGTACCTCCGGCAAGGTCCTCCGACGGGGCGGAGCGGCTCCAACGGGGCTGGCGAGGGGCAGCGGGGTGGGGTGGTGCGGCGGCGGCGGCGGCGGCTGCAAGCGTCGGCGGTGGGGCTGTCACGACCGGTTTTTCCGGGTAATAAATTTCCAGAAAAGACCGTCGTGCTCATCAGCCCCAGGATTACTGTTAGCTGATGAGGCTCCAACTTGATATAAAAATTCCAAGCAAAATACAAAATATGTAGCACAAGACCATTCTGGCCTGTGAGTACAACAATTGGTTTCTAGTGGTTGATGGCGGAAGCGGGTTGTGAGACATCAGTGTCTATGGGACTCCATTTCCCAACAGGAACAGCTGACCAGGTTAACTCCTATCTTCCCGAGGCTGCTATCACCGTTGCTTAGGTACCAAGGCTGTCATCGCGTCGTTCCTCTCCGTGCAAGAAAATCTGGCCAAGACAATAGCCAGGGACAAGCCAGTGAGTACTTTGAATGTACTCGCAAACATTATGAACACAGGTATAATACAACAATGATGTGCTGAAAACATTTTATGCTCATGACGTCAGTCACAAAAGATAAATAAAACTCTGATACGTGCAAGCAAGTTATTTATAAAAATGCAATAACATAGTAGTATTAAAAATTATGAAATAAATAACAAGCAATGCCACAGTCGGGCGTCTTAGCGACACCACATAAAGGGCTTTAAAAGAAATGCCACAGTCGGGCGTCTGAGCGACACCACATAAAGGGCTTTTAAAAGAAATGCCACAGTCGGGCGTCTGAGCGACACCACATAAAGGGCTTTAAAAGAAATGCCACAGTCGGGCATCTGAGCGACACCACATAAAGGGCTTTAAAAGAAATGCCACAGTCGGGCGTCTTAGCGACACCACATAAAGGGCTTTAAAAGAAATGCCACAGTCGGGCGTCTGAGCGACACCATATAAAGGGCTTTAAAAGAAATGCCACAGTCGGGGGTCTGAGCGACACCACATAAAGGGCTTTAAAATAAACTATCATAGTGAATATCCTGGAGGTAGAACCATCCCAGTGATACTCGATAATAACAATAATATCACGGGTTAGTCAACAATAATAATAATCATAATTATCACAAGTCACAGGTGGCAGTTCCAGTTCTGGTTAACAGTTTCACCTCCGAAGACCGACACTAAGACCGACACTTGACCCATCCCAGACTGTAATCCTTAACCATGGACACGGCTATTCGAATAGGTTTTTAATCTCTGCAGAGGGTGTACTCATTACCCACGAGTAACGGATTTCTTTAGTCCATCGGGACTAATTCCGTCTACGGTCTTTTTGTTGAAAACACACCTAACTTGCACACGCCAGCTTAACTCACTGGTGTCTGGAATCACCCACGACACCTGTCAAGCAAAACTCTCAGTGGGGAGGCTACAACCTCACGTAGCATGGGATCAAATTTATATCGCGCGCTCTAAGGGGTGCCCCCCTCTCGGTCCCAACCGGAAACACCCATGCCCCCGGACCAGGTGGCCTGCCTACCAGCTACAACCGGTATCTTCCACCCAGGCCTCTCTGTACGGTGTGTGCTAGAAAGAGGTTGACAACTTACTGAACCGTACTCTACTTGCTGTAGAGACGAGTGGTAGTACGAAACAAGTATGGGGGTTACTAGAACAAGACTCGATCTACGGTCGACTCAGGAGGTTTAAGTATTCCCTGCATGATTAGCATAACGAATATATTTCAACCAACAGAGTCACCGCTCATATCACCTTACCATGCCATACCAGACATAACCGTCCCAAGGCAGAGGTTTTCCCGGGTTCCTGCAGGTATTCATGCAAGGCACATGGGGGTGATTATCATCACAAGTGTGTTCATTTCCAACAGCATGGAAATCAATAACATGCACCCATGCATATGATCATGTCACATAAAATAAGAAGTTTCTCCGAAGTGAGGTGATGTTATAAACGTGCCACCGAACACACAAAAATATTATGCCGGGGTTCAGAATGCTTGCCTTCAATGTGTGGTAAGGCAGGGTGCACTTCAAAACTTTTGAAAATTTCTTCTCTCTCTTCAAGGTCCTATTTTAAATAAATTTGAAGTAACACACAAAATAAAAACAGCACAAAAAGTTGTTTTGAAATTTTTTCAAATAAAACTTAAAATAAACTAGACAATATTTGAGAGAGGTAGGAAAAAGAATCAATTCATTTGGACTTATATTTAAAAAGTTATAGCCAGTCAAAGTTTTGGTCAAATTCTGTTTTTAATTTAAAATAGAAAAAGAAAACGTTTCAGATAGAAATACGCTTCCGGGGCAAAGGAGACGTACTTATGAAGTTTATGCCTTCACTTAAAACACGTGGAGGCGGGGCTGGGTCACTGACTGTGGGTCCATGGGCCCCACTGGTCAGGTTTGACCAGTCCGCCTTCCTTCTTCTCCCTCTGTCCCGAGCGGAGGCGGGACTCCGGCGACCGTCGCCGGCGAACGGCAAGTCCTTGTGGGGAGCTGAGGGTGGGGATGGATCCGCGGGTCGAGGGTGATCTTTCCAGTGGTTGCAGGGTTGTCAGAGGTGGAGGGATTCACCGGCGGCGAGCTCCGTGGCGGAGGAAGGCTTCGGTGGCGAAGTGATTTTGTGGCGGCGATGGCTCCCGATCAAAATTAAGTAGGGGAAAAGGCTCATGGGAGGATGTGGAAGCTCTTGGTGAAGAGAACGGAGAGGGGGAGGTACTGGTGGCGACGGAATCGGCCGAAACTTGGCGGCGGCCGAACCAGCCGGACTCGGGGAAGAAGGCCTTCCCTCTCTCGACTGCTGGCCAAGGCAGCACTAGGGTGATCATATGAGGTTTCTCCGGGGTCCTTATATACGCAGTGGAGGTCGGTTCCGAGGCAGCCGGCGATAAGGTCGACGGCGAACTGCCTCCCTGTAGCAATGGCTACGTGGCAACGACGGGAGCTAGCCGACGAGCGAGGGGATAGGCTTGCGCTGTTTCCGGGGGCAGGTAGCGAGCCGGGGTGGCTTTGGCGGCGCCGACCGCGGCAGAGGCGCGCTGCGGCCGCCGGTGTGCCGCCAAAAGCTCTGTCGGTGGCGTTGTAGGCTGCCAAGGTGGCTTCGCGCGTTGCTGTGAGGAGGGTAGTGCGTGGCTTGGTGTTGCAGAGCAGGCCAAAACCCAGGGGGGCCAGCGTGTCGGCTCGGGGGCGCGGCTGCAATTGGCGCGCTCTGGGCGCGTCCAGTGCATGCACGGAAGGTGTTCGATACAATGCCGTGGCATGCTACAGGTCACAGGTGAGGTTTGCAAGCAACAGTACTAGGTTAGAGATAGAGGGAAACTCAAGGGACAAGTTGGTTTGGTCAGGTGGTCAAGTTCATAATGCAAGCAACCATTCATGTCAAATCTGATCATGCACTCCAGGTGTTTGACAAAATGCCACAGGCACCTAGGCATTTCTTGGAGGGGCCAAATCTTCCAGATCAGTGTCTCTTTGCATGCACAAGATGGTGGTGAGGTTAGTTGGTGGAAAGCACAAACTTGTTAGTGCAAGTTTTGCAGGACTTCAAATCTGGACAGGATGTGAATGGCATGATTTCATGAACAAAAAGTATGCCAATGGTTGCATGCTCCTGGACTTAGGAGTTTAACATGGAGGACTACAAGTAGGAGAAAGAATCAAGGGCTAAGTAGCAAGCACAAATATGGTTGCTGTACAAACCATCCTGTTGGGCCAGAATGAAGATGAGGTTGTTTCACTCAAAATTTTCAAAGAACATCACTGGATTTTTGCATATAATGGAATGATATGCTCCAACTGACATCCCAAAATTTTGGTGGAGGCTAGAATGAAATATTTAAAAGGGTTGTTGTGCAAAATTGCTCTCTGGACCAGAGAAGAAAATTGGGTGTAGAGCTCAAAATATTTCAAGAATAAAAGATATTTTTGTACAAAAGTTATTTAAAAACATCACATGACATCTCCAAATTTTGGTTAGATTTTTAGATAAATCTATCAACTGGTTGTAGTACAAAAAGAGCTCCAAAACTCAAAACAAGTCATTTAATGAATAAAGCTCAGGGTGAAATAATTTAATAAATAAATCTACTGATTGAGAGATGTTTTTAAATGAGAGGGAAAATAAGTCCAATATGTTTTGGAAGGATCCACTTGGGAAAAACTCCTTAATATTAAAAGAAAAGTTTTGAAATCAACAAAGATATTCTTGCAGGCAAAATTTTAAACTCTTGGCCAAATTTTAATAACTAAAACCTGGTTAAATTTTTGGGGTGTTACAGGGGCGGGGCGGCTCCGGCGGCGGGGTGTGCGGCGGTGGCGGCTGCGGCTTGGGGTCCCAAGGGGGGCCCCGGGTTGGGTATTTAAAGGGGGAGGGGGGTGCGGCAGCTTGGGGGAGGGGGCAAGCGGCGGCGGCGGGTGGCGGAGTCCGACCCGGACTCTGCGGCGGCGACGCGGGGAAGGCGGCGGTGCGGGGCAGGCCGGCCTGGCTGGGCTTCGACCCAGTCGGCGCGGGCGCGTTTTTTTTTAAATAATTTCGCCGAAAAGAAAAAAAATCTAGAAAATTAAATAAAAATCTAAAAATACCAAAATAAATTTTCCTCGTCCAAGTATAATATTTAGAACAAGATGAACATTTTTTTGGGTCCTAAAATTCATTCTGAAAATGATGAGATTTGTTCGCAAAAAAAGAAAATGATGAGATTTTTCCTTAATTCAAATAAAATAGCAAAAACACCAACATAAATCTTATTTGGTTTTTTTATAAAATCCTCAATATTTCTTTATTTTGGGAAAGTCATTTTATTCCCTCTCTCATATTTTTATAATTGAAATAATTGTGGATAAAATAAATAAAATCAAATGCTCCTATTTTCAAAATTTGAGAAAACTCAAGTATGAAAATAACGAAATCCCCAACTCTCTCTGTGGGTCCTTCAGTTGCGTAGAATTTTCTAGGATCGAGGCAAAATGCATTAAATATGATATGCAATAATGATCTATTTGTATAACATTCCAAATTGAAAATTTGGGATGTTACATCGTGGCTCACAGTTTACTACAACAATAGTTACAGGTATAAGTTTCGCGATGATCTTGACGCAAGAGCGATGTTACTTGTTTTGGAGTTCTTCTTCTGCGTCTTCTTCGATCAGGGGATAGGTTCCAGGTCGGATGAGTTTCTGTTTGTATTTCATCCATAGTCGGATGGTGCTCTTATGTAAGATGATGTTGTATTCGTGTGGCATTGTATGCCTTTTGTATGTATCCCCATCTTTCATGTAATGTTGACGTAATGATATCCACCTTGCAAAAGCGTTTCAATATGCGGTTTTATCCTTGGTGGGACCTTTGAGTCTCTTTAGGATAGTATCGCATATTGGGCGTGACAAGTTGGTATCAGAGCCTCGACCGACCATAGGAGCCCCCTTGTTTGTTGGCCATTGTTGAGTCTAGAAGAAAACTATTTTGAGTCTTAGGATTATATATATTGGAGAGTAGGATTCTTTTTACTTCTCAGCCCCCTTTGTCGCTCTGGTGAGGACTCTCGACGTAGATGTTTTGTCTTTCCTCTCCTCAATTTTTCACTAATTTTTTTAGGATCATGCGGGTATCTTGGAATCGTTCCGATATTCTTGTGACGAGAACATTGTTCTTGGTGCCTCCTGACATTTAGGGGTTGTGGCAGTGTCCCGGGGATTTGAGCTTCGAGGTGTTGTCGTCATAATTTTATCGTTGAAGTGCTGGAATACATGTGTCTTGCCGACATCGAAAATCTCTTTTATGCAGTTGTTGGTGAGATAACCTCGACGCCACCCAGTACTGGGGAGTTCGGGAGTATTGCCATAGCTCGTATAACGGATGCTTTTCGAAGGTTGAGGTACATGATTTCCGAAGGTTTCTTGGTTATGTGTTTACGGATGGATACAACTTGGATGTAGGTATTGTTAGTTTGGGTGAGATATTTATTGCTTCCCCTGTATCCCCAACACCAGATTGCATAACCAGAAAGTTTCGGGAGTTTTATAGGTGGGAATTCAAGTAGCTCCTAGAATATCTTTCCGACAGATGCGTGGTATTGGATTGGGTAAATCTCTATCATATGTATTTGTTTCAGCTTATTCTGCAAGCCAATCCTTTATTTTGTTTTATTTGTGGTATTCGAGTTGCTTCGAAGTCAAGTGTTGATTCCATACCTTTTCTAAACCGTGTTCTCATATTTCTATCGGAGTGATAATCCTTCTTGATCATTGAGGTTGTCATGTTAATTCTTTTCCAACCGGCGTGCTTCTCTTCAAGTGGATCCGATCATCTCAACATCCGCGAGATCAATTCTAAGTTTTCTCAACGGTGTTTGTTCCATCTTCCCAAAGTTGCCTTGGTTTTCCCACCCTCCCACCCTTTTCATCAAGGACTCAGATATCTTAATCAAGTATCCATTGTATAGATGTGAAGTCTCTTCATTCTTTTCTTTCAATGTTCTTATTCGGTGATTCTCAGGAAGATACTAACGGAGCTTCAAGTTTATTATTCTTCGTCTCTTTTCTTCTCCGGTGGATTAATTTCAAGTTCCGGTGTTGACCATATCTCTTCTTTTTGTTTCACATATCTTCCCATGTGAATTTCTTATCCAAAGCTCTCTTATTTATTCACCTCTCCTAGTTCATATCCGGAGTGTTGAAGTCATCTCAGAAGATTCGTGTTTCCATTCTCTATCCGTTCACCGTTCAAGTTATTTTGAGGTTGATATCTCATTCAAGCCATTTAATCCAACCGGTGCAATCCCCACTTTCAAGCAATCATTTCAACGGTGTTTCTCTTTACTGGGCCCTAAACCACATGTCTTTTCCCAGGATCTTACCTAACTCTTCTAATTATTCCGGAGCCATCCCTAATTCTTTTCAAAGGGTGACGTAAGAATGGAATCCATCAGTCACATGCCTTTTCAAGATTGGTTTCAATTCTTTTGATCATTGGTTCAAACTTTCTATTCTTCATTCAGGAGTGCCTCAACAATTCATGGTGGTTCTCATCATCGTTCTCAACATTTGAAGACCGAAGAAGGATTTCTCTTAAATCTTGCTCCATTCTCTTCAAGATTCATGGTTCTAGCTTGATGCCATCCTCTCATAATTGTTTTCAATTGTGAGAATTCGTTTCACCCATCCGAAGCAATTCAGGAGTCTTTTCAGTTTGATTCTCCGGAGCCAATAATCTCAGAATTACTCATTCTCGTCCTTCAGCTCTTGTTCTCCAAATCTTACCGGTGCATCGTTCAAGTTTACTCTAGTCAGCTCATGATCTCTTTGTTCTCTTGTATCTAAATTCTGTCAAGTATCTTTATTCATTTTCTAATTCTTCCCGGTGAGTTGTGCCTTTGCTACTTTCATTTTCAATTGTTATGGTGGTTCGTTCAAGATTCCTCTTCCTTTATTACCGTATCATTTCATTCATCATTTCCAATCCTCTCGGTGATTCATCGAAGACTTCTTCAAGTTGGCGCTATATCTCTCTTCAATCCTTGCAAAAGAATAAGTAGTGTGCCAAATCCGTTGCTTATCATCAATTAAATTGGTGAAGGATATGGATAACGTAATTCTTATTATTGTTTCATCCAAGTGATCTAGTTTCTTCTTTCCATCGTTGTCATCATGTCACATTTCTCGGTTCGAGATGCTTCATCTTTTCTTTTCTGGAGTTCCAAGTTTTCCGCATTATCTCATCACGAAGCTCCACCTAAATTATTGCAAGGCTTCACCTTGTGTCTTCAACTTCTCTATCTTTTTATCATCCTTTTATTACCAGAGTTCTTCATGGAGGCTCTACATGATGGTTCGTCAAGGATTGTTTTCATTCTTCAATTGTTCTTCAAGATTTCTCTAGAAGTTATGACCCGCCAAGCTATACTCTAAAATAAACATGGTGCTCAACACATGTTTTGTTTTGAGGAGCTCAAGTATTCTTCATCTTGCATTCCAAAGTGCAATTCCTTCTATCTTGTCTTTGAGATGGTGCTATGTCATCCTTGACTATTTCTCTTCATGTTTCATGATTCACAAGTTGTCAAGAATGAGATATTTTAAAAACCATCATTTTTCTCTTCGATCATGAGATTTTTTCAACCCAGCAATTTCTTTGTTGGATTATCTTGGGTTATATTTCACCTTAAGCCTTCCCTATGGAATGTTGCTATTGTGGTGCTTATCAATTATCCAAGTTATCTCTCTATCATCTTGTTGGAAGAAGTTTTTTTCATCTCGTTGGTGTTATCAATTATATTATTTGTTTCCGTAGTGGCAGAATTTTGCCTCAATTTTGAGAACTTTTCCATAAGCCCACTACAACCTTATTTGTTTCGTTGTTGGTTTTCCAACAACCCCGTTGTAACCATCTTGGAAGGGTGCTTTCAAAGATCATTTGTGGCACAAGTTGGCATTTTCTTCTCCATTCTGTTATTCCAATTATCTATCTTCTATTCTTTCTTCCGGAGGCATTGTGATGTTGCTCTTTTCACTCATCATCTTGAATTGTGAGGATCGTGTTCTTTTCATGCTTATCCATTCAACCGGAGTGTTGTGTCATGTCTTCAAGTTCTTTTCACCTTATCAAGTCTTGCATCTCTTTTCACCCGGAGTGATGTCTGAATTTGATCTTCCTTGTTCCGTGTTTATCTCGTTTCAACCAGAGTGGTTCCAATTCCTTCTTGTCCATTGTACTCGTCATTCATAGCTTTGCAGCCTCCAAGGTTCACATGGTGTTCCTTCTTTCTATTTTCTACCGCAGTGCTCTCAATTGTGTTCAACTCCGTTGTGTTCTTTCTTTCAAACTTTCAACCTCTCAAGGTTCTTTGGTTTCACTCATTTGTAGAAGAAGCAACTTAGTTTTACCTCTTCTTTTCCTCTTCTGTTTCTCTCCAGTGCCATCCTAGATCTCGGGACGAGATCCTCTTGTAGTGGTGGAGTGTTGTAACACCCCGGATGTAAGTTTCCATATTTGTAACTCCAACTCTTGCCATTTCCGGCTATGTGTTGTGATATCTCCTCCATGGTTGGTTTTTGTCTTTCGTTTTGCATTTTGTTCATGTCATGCATCTCATCGCATAGCATCATGCGCATTGCATCTGCATGTTTTCATAAAGCTTGCATCCGTTCATAGTTGTCGATTCTCTCTTTATCTCTGTTGACCATTTGTCAGACCCTTGTTTTCATCGACCTCTCTCAGACCCCTCACGTGCGCGTCCGAAACTTCTCCGAACTGACCTGGGCAGTCAGGACCGATGGGTCCGGATCATCCCCCAACATCTATAAAACATCTCCGTTTTCTTATTTGGGCTCCCTAGCCAATTTATTCTCGATCGCCCGATTACGATCGGACGGACCCGATACCCCCTAACCAAAATGCTCTTGCTATATAAACAGTCCAACCCTTATTTTCAGGAGATCTATCCAATCCTCCTCTTCGTCGCTGCCACTCCTCTTCCAAATCGGGATCCCACCTGCCCAAACCACCGCCGCCATCTTCCCCTTGTTTTCAGCGCCACCCAATCAGCACTACAGACCGCTTCTCTCTTGATCTGCCCGTCGATCCACCTCGCGAGAAGCGCTCGTCCGCCCCGCCTCCAGCTCCTCCCGAGCAAGGGCCTCGCGCTCCTGGAGCCCCTGTATCCTCTCATTCCAGAAGGAGAGGAGCCTTCCCGAGCTTCTCCTCAACCCCGACAGCCGACGAGGCCATGGCCGAGGCCACCGGAGCAAGCCGTCGCTGTCTACCAGCGGAACCCCGCTCCCCTCCCTCCCTTCTACAACTTCCTCTGGGTTCTCTCTCTCAATCCTCTCTCTCTCCCGTTACCATTGACAGGGGCTCGCCGCCGTGTTGATCTGCCTCCGCCAGCGTTCGAAGTTCCCATGGAGCCCGGCCTGGAACCCCTGCGAACCCCGACGCCACCTCATCCTGCTGCCGGTCTATGACCAGTAGGAGCGCATCCCCGATGCCGGTCCTCGTCCGCAACACCCTGGCGTCGTTGCGCCCCGTTTTCGACCCGGTCTGGCCGAGATCGGTCCGTCCTGCGTCCGATCCAGGAGTCCCCAGCTCGCCTGCTGCACCGCCAAGCCCGCTTTGCTAGCCTCCTTCTGTGCCCGCACCTGCAAGCCCCCAAGTCCAACGCTGTCTGCAGCCATCGGCACTTACATCCCCTGCTTCGTGAACGAGGAGACCAGCGTCGCGCCTTCGTTGACCTGTTCCACTGCCAGCGTGGACAAGACCACGTCGCTCGCTTGGGCCAGATCTGTGCCAGGCCCAGCGTGACTCAGCCGCATGCACCGAATGGGCTAAAGTCCATGGGTGAGCACCCATAGCCCCTCCTCTCTGTTGGGCTAGCCAGTTTCGGCCTATGACATGTTTTTTCCTTTGGACGAATTTAGCTATTTTTCTAGGGACTGCAGTTTTACAGAAAGACCCTCATGTTCATGCATTTATATCTCACAAACTGTGCATCGGATTAAAATGTTTTAAATATGAAAAATGTTTATTATTTTATCTACTTTCATAATATGCCACTTTCATCCATGATTAAAATGTTTAAAATGTTGTTTGTTTAAATTTGCTCAAATGCCTAGATTTGGGGTGGAAAATGCCTAGATTAACATGGTGCACTTTATTTTCCTGTTTAACATCAATAAATTATGTTTTAGGGTAGAACAATTTCAAATCCAAAATATGCATATGAGGATTTTCCGGTATTGTTGTTTGTTGCATATTGAGCTCGAATGTGGTGTTTCGTCAATATGCAACTCGTTGCATATTGAGCTCCACTTAACTTGTAGTATTGTTTGTTGCACTTTGCCATGTCATGCTTCTTTAAACCGGACATGCACCATACTTGATTGAGCATCATACCATGATTATGCTTGTGTGTTTACCGTGTGTTTGCTTCTTTCCAGTTGTGCTCCTTCTCATTAGTTCCTGTTTCGTTGTGATTGTGAGGATTCGTTCGTCTACGCTTGGTTCGTCTTCGTGGCTTCATCTTGTTCGTGGACTCATTCTTCTTCCTTGCGGGATTTCAGGTAAGATGAACGTCACCTTGGATCTCACTACTATCATTACTATGCTAGTTGGTTCATTCTATCGCTTTGCTGCGCTACCTATCACTTGTTCTTCAAGCCTCCCAATTTGCCATGTCAGCCTCTTACCTTTTCACCCTTCCTAGCAAACCGTTGTTTGGCTATGTTACCGCGTTTCTCAGCCCCTCTTATAGCGTTGTTAGTTGCAGGTGAATTTGAAGATTGCTTCATGGTGGACAAGATTATGTTGGGATATCACAATATCTCTTATTTAATTAATGCATCTATATACTTGGTAAAGGGTGGAAGGCTCGGCCTTATGCCTGGTGTTTTGTTCCACTCTTGCCACCCTAGTTTTCCGTCATACCAGTGTTATGTTCCTTCATTTTGCGTTCCTTACGCGGTTGGGTGATTTATGGGACCCCCTTGATAGTTCGCTTTGAATAAAACTCCTCCAGCAAGGCCCAACCTTGGTTTTACCATTTGCCTCACCACCACCTATAGCCTTCCCTTGGGTCGGCCAACCCGAGGGTCATCTTTATTTTAGCCCCCTGGGCCAGTGCTTCTCTAAGTGCTGGTCCGAACCGAGCCGCCTGCGGGGCCCCCTCGGGGAAACTCGAGGTCTGGTTTTACTTGTAGCCTGTCTCATCCGGTGTTGCCCTGAGAACGAGATATGTGCAGCTCCTATCGGGATGTCGGCGCATCAGGCGGTCTTGCTGGTCTTGTTTTACCATTATCGAAATGTCTTGTAAACCAGGATTCCGAGACTGATCGGGTCTTCCTTGGAGAAGGAATATCCTTCGTTGACCATGAGAGCTTGTGATGGGCTAAGTTGGGACAACCCTGCAGGGTATAAACTTTCGAGAGCCGTGCCCGCAGTTATGTGGCAGATGGGAATTTGTTAATGTCCGGTTGTAGATAACTTGACACCAGATACGAATTAAAACACATCAACCGTGTGTGTAGCCGTGATGGTCTCTTTTCGGCGGAGTCCGGGAAGTGAACATGGTTTTGGGTTATGTTTGACGTAAGTAGGAGTTCAGGATCACTTCTTGATCACTTCTAGCTTCTCGACTGTCGGTGTCAAAACCGGTGGATCTCGGGTAGGGGGTCCCGAACTGTGCGTCTAGGCGGATGGTAATAGGAGACAAGGGACACGATGTTTTTACCCAGGTTTGGGCCCTCTCGGTGGAGGTAAAACCCTACTCCTGCTTGATTAATATAGATGATATGGGTAGGACAAGAGTAGATCTACCACGAGATCAAGGAGGCTAAACCCTAGAAGCTAGCCTATGGTATGATTGTTGTTCGTCCTACGGACTAAAACCCTCTGGTTTATATAGACACCGGAGAGGGCTAGGTTACACAGAGTCGGTTACAATGGTAGGAGATCTACATATCCGTATCGCCAAGCTTGCCTTCCACGCCAAGGAAAGTCCCATCCAGACATGGGACGAAGTCTTCAATCTTGTATCTTCATAGTCTTGGAGTCCGGCCAAAGATGATAGTTCGGCAATCTGGACACCCCCTAGTCTAGGACTCCCTCAGTAGCCCCTGAACCAGGCTTCAATGACGACGTGTCCGGCGCGCATATTGTCTTCGGCATTGCAAGGCGGGTTCCTCCTCCGAATAATTCATAGAAGATTTTGAACACCAGGATAGTGTCCGGCTCTGCAAAATAAATTCCACATACCACCATAGAGAGAATAATATTTACACAAGTTCAATCTGCTGACGTATTTCGTGGTATGATGCCACACCACGGCCAAGCCTTTATTCAAATTGTTTTTATTGTTCCACCTCAGCGCGTTTAGCGAAGTGGTTTCCTTGGCATGTCTTGTCAAAGCAGAGATCGTGTCCCCTTATTCTGCGATTCTCATCAATAAGGGCGTGGGTAACCCAACCGCGCCATTGATCGCGGCGCCTGGGAGATAAGCGAGTTTTACCAGGCTGGTGGGGACGCATAGTTTCGTCCGCCCATATATAAGGGGATAAGGATCCACCTCTTTACCTACGCCTTCTTCCTCCTTTTCTTATCCATCTCCGCGCACTCGAGCTCCAGCGCCCAAGTCCGCACATCTCACCTCGACCTTCTCCAACCATGTCCGGAGCGGGAGGCAAGTGGATGGCCTCCTCCGTCACGGAGGGGCACATCAAAAGGCTGCGCAAGGCCAGATACTTGTCTAGCGACATTGCGCACCGGCTCCCCGACGAGGGGCAGCTCATCCCCACCCCCAGGCACCCATGAGAGGGTGGTGTTCCTTCCCCATTTCCTCCGCGGACTGGGCTTCCCACTTCATCCATTTGTCCGAGGGCTCATGTTCTACTACGGCCTGGATTTCCATGATCTGGCCCCGAATTTCATCATCAACATCTCGGCGTTTATCGTCGTGTGCGAGGCCTTCCTCCGCATCACACCACACTTTGGCTTATGGCTGAAGACCTTCAATGTCAAGCCGAAGGTAGTGGGCGGCCAGCAAGCGGAGTGCGGAGGCGCCATGGTGGGCAAGTTCCCAACGTCACATGGCTCGAGGGCGCCTTCGTGGAAACCATCAAAGGGTGGCAATCGGGGTGGTTCTACATCACCGAGCCGCGTGACCCTAAATGGGCAGCAGCCCCCGAATTCAGATCTGGCATCCCCACACGGCTCACCTCCTGGAAAGAGAAGGGCCTGAAATGGGGTGATTTGGAAGAGCTGAACGGACTCCAAACTTGCGTCCAAAATCTTGTAAACGAGAAGATCAAGCTCGTTAACGCAGTCCAGGTCATGCTCATCCGCTGGATCCTCCCGTGCCAACAACAGGCTTTCAAATTGTGGGAGTTTGATCCAGCACAGCACCAGACTTTGAGAAGGCTCTTCGACACTACGTACGAAGACGCCTGGAGGGTGCTATTCAAGGGCGCCGAGGCCCCCGCATCCGCTTCCGAGGATCGCGGATTCAGCTCGCAGCATCATGCCAGCCAGGTAAGCTATTGTATCATTTATGGGACATCTGTTTTTCATAGTTTTGACTCTATGCGGGATCTAAACTCCCTTGCCTTCGACAGGCCTGGCAGAAGAAGTCTCGGCAGGTTAACTATCCGGCTAACGGGACTGCTGGCTCCGGTGCCTTACGTGGTGCCGGAGAAGAAGGCCAGGAAGAAGGCCACGGGAACTCGGAGGAGTTCCCGGCGCCAGGTGTTATCGGACTCATCGTCGGATGACTCCAAGGTGGACTCCTCCCGCGAAGACGAGGAGGAGAAGAAAGAGGCCTCTCCCCCAGCGGGGGAAGAGAAGAAGAGGAAGGCTTCCCCAACGGGGGAGGCCGAAGGGTCCAAGAAGGGAAGGACCCTTCCTCCGGACTGTTCCACCAATGCCGACGACGGCGAGGAGGAGTGGCCTCCGTGGGTCAAGCCCCTGGCGAGATCGTAAGTGTCCGGACCCCATAATAACTCATGATTTCTCTTTTGTCGCATGGTGTCTTCTAACGCCGAATACAACCATGTAGCCCGCCTAAGGACGATCTCCCCGCTTCGTCGAGCGGGTACCTAGGTTCGTCGGATGTGAATAGCACTTCACTTCCGACCGCCTCCTCCCCCGGTGACACAGACGACACCGAGGTGGGGTCCCAGAAGGGGCCCGACTAGGAGGAGGTGGTCCTGGAGGCACCGCAAGGTGACCTTCTGGACTCTGGGTGAAAATAGGGCGGAACCCCCGAGGGTTCTAAGTCTGGCCCTATGCCGGACTCCATACCGGAACCTACAGTGGTTCCAAACTCCGGCGAGCGGGCCCTCCGTAAGAAGGGCAAGACTGCGACGCCGGTGGCCTCCGTCCAACCGGAGGCGCCAGATAATTTGCTGGAGGCGCTTAACGGCGCTTCCATCGACGAGGAGCACCGCACTGTCATCAGTGCGGTGATTCAGAAGGTTCAGTCCGCGAAGAGCGGGCTGACTGAAGCCTGTACCAGCCTTCTAACAGGCTTTGAGGTAAGTAATTTAAGATATATAAAAATAGTACCGCATAGACAGTAGCCCCTGATGCTCAGTTTGGTGTTCGGAAAGAAAAACTGAACTGAGGATCTAAAAAGATATATGCAGGAGTCTAACGCAAATATGTCAATATGGGAATGCTGGCTGCGCTGCTGACCTCTTCCGCACTGACTGCGGAGGTTGATGCATTGAAGAAAAGTCTCGAGCGGTCCGAGAACGAGCTCGGCCGTGCTAAGAAGCACCTCGAGGACAAGGAAGGTAAGTAATACCTTATTAAAGTAGTACCTTATAAAAAGGATTTGGTTGCAAAAAATGATAGGAATAACGTGGGTATTGCAGGGGCCACGAACGAGGTGGTGACCCTAGAGGAAGCAGTGTCCGAGGCCGAACGCAATGTGGCCGCGAAACGCACCGAGCGGGAGAAGCAGGAGGCGCGGGTGGCGGAGGTCCGGCAAGAGCTCCAGGCTCTCGTGGAAAAACACGAGAGTTTGGAGCGTGACTCGAAGACTCAAGAGTCCGAGCTCGCCTCGGCTCTTGAGAGTGCCAAAGCCGCCAAGGCCGAAGCCCAAAAAGCCCTCCAGGAAATTGAGGCTATAAAGAAGATAGCGGCAGGTAAGGCATTCTTCATGCAAAGCAAGCACGTGAAAGTGAATTATTTGTTACTTACCCGTATCCGGAGCTTTCCAGGAGCATTCGCAGATCTGCCCCGCAGTGTGTCCGATGCTACCGCATTCTACCGGGCCGAGTAGGGGAGCTCGACGGAGAAGGTATTCTGGTCTCAGTATGCTGAGGTCGGTCATCCGGTGCCCCTGAGCGACCAGCTGAAGCAGCTGGTCGAGCTCCACAAGGTGGCCGAATAGGCCATGAAGGGCCTCATAGTTTGGCTATGGCCCAAAGAAGCCATGCCTGGGAGCTACTTCGGTCTGGTGCGGCGGCTGGTGGACGCATGTCCATGGATTGAAGTCATCAAGCACTCCGTCTGTATTGAAAGTGCCCGTCGGGCCCTTGCCCGTGCTAAGGTGCACTGGGGCAAGATGGAGGCCGAGAAGCTTGTGACGGACGCGCCACCGCCGGGCAAGGAGTATCGCACGCCCAAGATGTACTATAAGGGTGTCCTGAAGGGTGCCCGCCTTATAGCGGGTGAGTGTTCCAAAGATGTAATTTTTTAGTAGACTCGCATTTTGTTATCCTGTGCGCTGAAAACTTGTTCATATGCGCTAAGCAACACTTGTTAATTTAAAATATTACCTTCTGTGCGGTCATTTATCAAATTTGAGGTATGGCAAGTCGTTGGCTTCAGCCCCCATGCCACTAGTGCTGGGGTGTTCGGGATAAACTTGAGCGCTCTTTTTCCCATTTTTGGGTCCTTCGAGGGAGGGGCTCAACACAACGAACAAGGCAACCGGACTTATAATGCTTGAGCACTCTCACTTAGCCATAGAATTCTATAATTTTAAATTTCGGCAAAGCCCCTAGTGTTCGGAAGGCCGAAGTTGGGGCACTAACCACGCCTGGGCCAGACAAAGCCGGCTCCTCGCTCTAAGCAGCATAAGTCTTTAGGGACTTGAAAAAACTTCTTGAACAGTGACCGGCTCTCACCCCATCATGACGGTCAGTTTTAGATTTCTCCACTGAGGTGCTCAACCCAGCTCAACTGGGGCACAATCGCAGTGGTTCTCGCAGCGCTACCTTAGACGATATAACAGAATGTAAGGTACCAAAACATGGGAGCCGGGCAAACCCAACTATTGACCCAAGACATGATTCGGATCCGATGCATATAATGCTATAAGTTCGGTGTACCGCACTTGTGAAAGTGTTCGGACTTATCACACCATACTTTGGGGAACTTAAGCCCCTGGTGTATTTGGCCGTACCAAAGCGTACGGGTGCAACATGTCTAAGTGAACATATATAGATAAAAAAGGAATGCAATGATAGGCAAAAAGCGATGCATTGTTTATTCAAAAAGTACTGCGATGAAAGCAGAACGATACAAATAGTGCGATAAGCAAGGGATGGGACTATTTAACATGTCCCCCTCCAGGGGTAGGCTGCGGAATGGTATGTAAAACAGGTATAATGCTCGTAATGGAGATCACCTGGATACTCGACGTAGCTTTTCTGCTTCCCTGGCTGTTGCATCGTGAGTTCGGCAAGTCTACTCCCGGACAGGGCTTCTGGAAAACGGAGTCCTGAGAATAAGAAAGAAAAAAATGACACATTTGGGAGCCCCTGGTGTGGTCGAGCCGCACTCTGGGCATTCCGTGGTCGTGCCCCTCCCCCTGTGCCCATGGTATCTCCAAAGCGTAGTTATGTACGCGTGGTACTGGTTTCACGATTTCGCGAGGGCTGGGGTTGGGGCCGCATTGCTACACTTGCTCGGAACATGCCAGGTGGTCTTGTTGTAGGTTACTCCGGGCGCGCTTGACGGTGTCCGGCCACTTAACAGCCGGACTCGAGAATTGCCTGAAGAGGCTGCTTTGTTTTTCCGCCACGAGAGCCGCTGTATGCTCCTCCGTTCGGGGTGAGCGTTCGGTGTTTCTGTTGACCGTAATGACTGCTCGAGGGCCTGGCATCTTGAGCTTGAGGTATGCGTAGTGCGGGACCGCATTGAATTTTGCAAATGCGGTTCGTTGGAGCGGTGCATGATAGCCGCTGCGGAATGGGACTATGTCAAAGATTAACTCCTCGCTTTGGAAGTTATCCGGGGATCCGAAGACCAGTTCAAGTGTAACTGAGCCTGTACAATTGCCCTCTACACCTGGTATGACGCCTTTAAAGGTTGTTTTTGTGGGTTTAATCCTTGACGGTTCTATGCCCATTTTGCGCACTGTATCCTGATAAAGCAGGTTCAGGTTGCTGCCGCTGTCCATCAGGACTCTAGTGAGGTGAAATATGTCGACGATTGGGTCTAGAACCAATGCGGCGAATCCGCCATGGCGGATGCTAGTGGGGTGGTCCCTTCGATCAAAAGTGATCAGGCAGGAGGACCACGGATTGAACTTTGGGGCGACTGGCTCCATCGCGTATACGTCCCTGAGTGCACGCTTCCGCTCCCTTTTGGGTATGTGAGTTGCGTATATCATGTTCACTGTCCGCACTTGTGGGGGGAAACCCTTCTTTCCTCTATTGTTCGGCGGCCGGGTCTCCTCCTCGTCATCACTATGCAGCCCCTTGTCATTATTTTCAGCAATTAACTTGCCTGCCTGCTTGAACACCCAACAATCCCTATTGGTGTGATTGGCCGGCTTTTCGGGGGTGCCGTTTATCTGGCACAAGCGATCGAGTATTCGGTCCAAATTGGACGAGCCCGGTGTATTTATTTTGAATGGCTTTTTCTGCTGACCGGGTTTAGAGCCTCTGAATCCGGCGTTGACTGTCGTATCTTCAGTATTATCGCCGTTAATGTGGCGCTTGTGCTTATTGCGACGCGACCTGCCATTGCTGTCCTTGGTATCCGAACTACCAGAGTTTTTGGTCAGGTTGTTGCTGCGACCTAGCCAGCTGTCCTCTCCCGTGCAGAAGCGGGTCATGAGTGATGTGAGGGCTGCCATGGATTTCGGTTTTCCTGTCCTAGGTGCCGGGCAAGCCACTCATCGCGGATGTTATGTTTGAAGGCTGCAAGGGCCTCTGCATCCGAACAGTCGACGATTTGATTTTTCTTGGTCAAAAACCGTGTCCAGAATTGTCTAGCCGATTTGTATGGCTACTGAATTATGTGGCTTAGGTCGTCGGCGTCTGGTGGTCGCACATATGTTCCCTAGAAGTTATCAAGGAATGCGGCTTCCAGGTCTTCCCAACACCCAATTGATTCTGCTGGCAAGCTGTTGAGCCAATGCCGAGCTGGTCCTTTAAGCTTGAGTGAGAGGTATTTGATGGCATGTAGATCATCACCGCGGGCCATGTGGATGTGAAGGAGATAGTCCTCAATCCAAACCGCAGGATCTGTTGTGCTGTCGTATGATTCAATGTTTACGGGTTTGAAACCCTCGGGGATTTGATGGTCCATTACTTCGTCTGTGAAGCATAGTGGGTGTGTGGCGCCTCTGTATTGGGCTATATCACGACGCAGCTCAAACGAGCTTTGTCTACTGTGTTCGGCCCGGCCGGAATTGCTGCATCCGGCGTGACGGTTGTCGTCACGTATCGTGGGGCATCCACGCGATCCGTAGATCGATCTTGTTTGTCTTGTGCTATCCTCCAATATGTCTCGCAAGTCCGGCGCATTCCCCCGTGGCTTTGTACTTTTCGAGCGACGCCGGGGTGCGGCTTTAGTGGAGGGCCTAGAGGCCTCTCTGTCGCGGCCACGAGGTGGCCGATCGGCCGTATTGTGCGCTGCTGATGTAGGTTTATGTGCTTCCTCCTCTAATCGGGGTAGCAGCTTGCGTTTGGGGTAGCTTATGGAGGGGCGTTCGAGTTCATACTCTTCGGCCGCAAGGACTTTAGTCCATCTGTCGGCTAGCAAGTCTTGGTCAGCTCTAAGTTGTTGCTGCTTTTTCTTGAGGCTGCTTGCCGTGGCCATAAGCCTGCGTTTGAAATGCTCTTGTTCGATGGGATCCTCAGGCACGACAAATTCGTCGTCGTCGAGGCTTGCCTCGTCTTCGGAGGGAGGCATATGATTGTCGTCCTCTACCTCTCTGTCTACCGCTCTCTCATGAGGGCTGGTTTCTCCATCCTCCTGTGCTGAATCTTGCTGGAGGGGGTTGTCTTCGGCACTGTCCGGGGTGTTATTTTCTCCGGTGCCAGAATCTCCATTTTTGCTGTGGCGGGATTTAGAGCGGCGCCGCTGACATCGGCGCTTAGGCTGTTTCTTTGAGGGGTCATCCTCCGTTGTTCCATCGCCATTCCCATCCTTTGGGATGTCCACCATGTATATGTCGTATGATGAGGTGAACTTCTAGTGCCCTGTAGGCGCTGGTTCTTGGTCGTCTCCGGTGTCGTCGTCCATACCGTCGATGTCTTCGGAGTCGAAGTCTAGCATGTCGGTTAAGTCATCAACAGTGGCTACGAAGTGGGTGGTGGGTGGGCTTTGAATTTCTTTGTCGCCCGCATCCCAACCGTCCTGACCATAATCCGGCCAGGGCTCTCCTGATAAGGAGAGACACTTTAGCGAATTCAGGATGTCGCCAAAAGGCAAGTGCTGAAAGATGTCCGCAGCGGTGAACTCCATGATCGGCGCCCAATCGGATTCGATTGGCATGGGCGCGGAAGGTTCGGGGTCCAGAGAGGAGTCCGACACCTTGGAGTCACGAGCTTCACAAGGGACAGGGTCGGTATTCGGCTCTAGCGACATAGAGGTAGCAGCCCCCGAGGCGGTGTCCAGCCACCCATCTTCGATCGGCGCAGCCGGCTCCAAGCTAAGGGTCGGAGTGGACTCTTGTGCGGCCTCCAGGGCACTGTCCGGCAGCAGAGTTAAATCATGTGCATCGTGACAGTGCGGTGCGCTCGGCTGTGGCTCAAATCCGTCAAAGATCAAGTCTCCGCGGATGTCAAGCCGTATGGTGCAAACTTCCGAATCTGACCTGATGGCCAGGGGCGTAGCTTTCGATCTGCTCCAGATGGCCAAGTGAATTGGCCCGCAGTGCAAAGCCGCCGAATACGAAGATCTGTCCCGGGAGAAAAGTCTCACCCTGGACCGCTTTGTTGTTGATGATCGAAGGAGCCATCGGGCCTATAGGTGACGACACAGAGGAACTCTCAATGAAAGCACCAATGTCGGAGTCAAAACCGGCGGATCTTGGGTAGGGGGTCCCGAACTGTGCGTCTAGGCGGATGGTAATAGGAGACAAGGGACACGATGTTTTTACCCAGGTTCAGGCCCTCTCGGTGGAGGTAAAACCCTACTCCTGCTTGATTAATATTGATGATATGGGTAGTACAAGAGTAGATCTACCACGAGATCAAGGAGGCTAAACCCTAGAAGCTTGCCTATGGTATGATTGTTGTTCGTCCTACAGACTAAAACCCTCCGGTTTATATAGACACCGGAGAGGGCTAGGGTTACACAGAGTCGGTTACAATGGTAGGAGATCTACACATCCGTATCGCCAAGCTTGCCTTCCACGCCATGGAACGTTCCATCCGGACACGGGACGAAGTCTTCAATCTTGTATCTTCATAGTCTTGGAGTCCGGCCAAAGATGATAGTTCGGCTATCCAGACACCCCCTAGTCCAGGACTCCCTCATCGACCGTTCTGTTTGCTTCTCTTCTCGCTCTCATTGGGTATGTTAGCCACCATATATGCTTAGTCGCTGCTGCAACCTCACCACTTTACCCCTTCCTTTCCCATTAAGCTCTGCTAGTCTTGATACCCATGGTAATGGGATTGCTGTCCTCATGGCTCATAGTTTACTACAACAACAGTTGCAGGTACAGGTTTCACGATGATCTTGACGCGAGAGCGATGTTACTTGTTTTGGAGTTCTTCTTCTGCTTCTTCTTCGATCAGGGGATAGGTTCCAGGTCCAGCCTGGGCTAGCAGGGTGGATGTCGTTTGAGTTTCTGTTTGTGTTTCATCCGTAGTCGGATGGTGCTCTTATGTAAGACGATGTTGTATTCGTGTGGCATTGTATGCCTTTTGTATGTATCCCCATCTTTCATATAATGTTGATGTAATGATATCCACCTTGCAAAAGCGTTTCAATATGCGGTTCTATCCTTGGTGGGACCTTCGAGTCTCTTTAGGATAGTATCGCATATTGGGCGTGACACACTCAAACTAAACTTTATTATATAAATCTCAATCGATTACATAGATAGATAGATCACAAAACTGACACTCGAAAATATACCATACTAAACGTTTATTCAACTAATTCAAGAGACAACTAAAGATCGAACTAAGATAGGAAAAGGCAATGAAAGTGATGGTGATATGATACTGGTACTTCCTGAGCTTGCATTGGTTTTTCCCTTGAAGAGGAAAGGGTGATACAACAAAGTAGGGATAAGTATTTTCCTCAGTTTGAGAACCAAGGCATCAATCTAGTAGGAGGTACAAGCAAGTCTCTAATCTATGCACCTGCACATACAATGAAACATTTGCACCCAATGCGATAAAGGGGTTGACAATCCCTTCAAGGTCACCTACAAGGATGAGATCTGATAGAGATAGATATAAAAGATTACTAAACGTAAAACAAATTAAAATTGAGCAAATTGCAGCAAGGTATTTTCGGGATTTTTGGTTTATAGATCTGAAAATATATGATGGAAAATAGACCCGGAGGCCATATGTTTCACTAGAGGCTTCTCTCTTGAAGAAAGCATACGGTGGGTAAACAAATTACTATTGAGCAATTGATGGAAAAAACAAATTTATGATGATATCTAAGGCAATGATCATGAATATAGGCACCACATCCGTGACAAGTAGACCGACTCCTGCCTGCATCTACTACTGTTACACCACACATCGACTGCTATACAGCATGCATCTAGAGTAGTAAGTCCATAAGAACGGAGTAACGCCTTAAGTAAGATCACATGATGTAGAGGGATAAACTCAAGCAATATGATAAAAACCCCATCTTTTTATCCTTGATGGCAACAATACAATATGTGCCTCGCTACCCCTACTTTGTCACCGGGTGAGGACACCGTAAGATTGAGCCCAAAAATAAGCACCTCTCCCATTGCAAGAAGAACTAATCTAGTTGGCCAAACCAAACCGATAATTCGTAGAGAAATACAAAGATATCAAATCGTGCATATAAGAATTTAGAAAAGACTCATATAATCTGATCATAAATCCACAATTCATCGGATCTCGACAAACACACTGCCAAAGAATATTACATCAGGTAGATCTCCAAGAACATCAAGGAGAACATTGTACTGAAGATCAAAGAGAGAGACGAAGCCATCTAGCTACTAGCTATGGACCCATAGGTCTTTGGTAAAGTAGTCACGCTTGACCGGAAGGGTAATAGGGTTGATGTAGAAACACTCCATGATCGAATCCCCCTCCAGCGGGGTTCCAGAAAAGGACCAAAGATGGGATCTCACAGATACAGAAGGTTGCAGCAGCAGAAAAGTATTTTGGTGGACGCTTCTGGACGTTTGGGGATACTTGGGAATTTATAAGCCAAGAATTAGGATTAGGGGACTCCTAAGGGGCCCATAAGCCCTTAGGGCACGCCCCTGAGGCTTATTGTCGCCTCTAGACTCCTCTGACTTCATCTCTAAGTCCTACGGGTTGTGTCCTTTGGTCCAAGAAAAATCATTGTGAAGTTTTATTCCGTTTGGACTTCGTTTGATATTCATTTTCTGTAAAACTCAAAAACAAGGAAAAATAGAAACTAGCGCTGGGCTCTAGGTTAATAAGTTAGTCCCAAAAATAATATAAAATAGCATTTTTAATGCATGTAAAACATCCAAAATAGATAATATAATAACATGGAACAATCAATATTATAGATACGTGGGAGACATATCAAGTATCCCGAAGCTTAATTCATACTCGTCCTTGAGTAGGTAAATGATAAAAACACAATTTTTGATGTGGAATGCTACCTAACATATTTATCCATTTAATCTTCTTTAATGTGGCATGAATATTCAGATCCATAAGATTCAAAACAATAGTTTAATATTGACATAAACACAATAATACTTCAAGCATACTAATAAGGCAATCATGTCTTCTCCAAATAACATGGCCAAAGAAAGGTGTCCCAACAAAATCATATAGTATGGCTATGCTCCATCTTTATCACACATAGTATTAAATCATGCACAACCCCGATGACAAGGCAACCAATTGTTTCATACTTTTGATGTTCTCAAACTTTTTCAACTTTCACATAATACATGAGCGTGAGCCATGGACATAGCACACTATAGGTGGAATAAAATATGGTGGTTGTGGAGAAGACAAAAACAAGGAGGTACTACTAGGGAAAAGCCTAGTAGTAGTGCAGGTAAAATGCTTATCAGTAAATTGGGCAGCCGCGCTACTGATACGGCGCTACAACTAACACTTAGCAGTAGTGTGTGTTGCCCGTGCTACAGCTATCTAGGGATAGCAGTAGCGGTCATCGCAAAAACATACCGCTGCTAATATATATAGCACCCTAGTATAAAAGGCGCTACTTCTAAGACCTCGTTGCTACTATAGCCATGCCCAGCGTTACTGTTATTAGTTTCTGATTTTTTTCTGATCCATATTTTGTGCTGCTCAATTTTGTTTAGTATTTTATACAATAGTCTCTATCATATCATACACATACAAATCTGATCATATCATACACATACAAATAATCTCATCAAATTGATCATGTCATCACCATAATCATCATCCAACACAAAATGATGTATTTCGTCATCATCTCGAAATAGCGATACAAGTTATGAGATATATAAAATACTTGCAACTACATCGTCATCCATCTAAACAATGATATAGACAAGAAGAGCTATCACTATATGAGTGAGAGCGGAACTATGAAGTACATGAGGCGGCGGTTATGAGTCCTCTCTCGCGTTAGCATGAACCTCAAGTAACTAGCTTCTGCTTCTTGTCTGCTTTTAAACCATATATGGTTGGCGCCCGAGAACCGCTCGGATCATTTACCCTGCACATAGTCATCATTTTCCAAATATAACATGTCCAAATATGACATGTCCAAATTCCAAATATGACATCTCCAAATCACATCTCCAGATATCACATGTCCACTTCAAATTTGCATATAACTGGAAGAAAAATATAGAACTTGAAGAAAAATACAAGAAGTTGTTTTAAATAGAAAAAATTGCTTTAACTAAAAAATAGTAATAGTTTGAAACCTAAGGTTCATACTAACTACCACAAAAAATAGCCACTAATTTGTCCTTGGTTTTTTAACTAGGGTTCATACTACCTAATTGAATAGAGTTATACTAATTGTAATTAACTAACTAGCACTAATAATATCCTAGGGTTCATACAAACTAGCACTAAATAGCTAGGGTTCCTACTAACAGAGAGAGAGAGAGAGAGAGAGTAGAGAGCAGAGAAGAGGGGAGGGGAGAGTGCTTACAAAGGGCGGAAAGAGAGATGGGGTCGGGGGAGACGGCGGCACCGAGGCGCGGCGAGGCAGCATCGGGGAAGACGACGGTGAGGCGGGGTTGGGGGAGACGGCGGCGAGGCGGGGTCAGGGGAGACGGTTGTGAGGCGGGGACGAGGAGGACGGCGGCGGAGAGCGAGGGTAGGGCTGCGGCGAGGTCGACGTCAAGGAGGGGGCACATGCGTTGAGGGAAGACTCCGGCGGAGAGCGAGGGCAGGGGCTCCAGCGAGGGCAAGGGCAAGGGCTCCGGCGGAGGCGATGAGGGGGAGAAGAAAGAGTGAGGAATTGGGGGAGGAAACAGAGGAGGGAAGCCCACGCTGGGGGTTATGTCAAAATAGTTTTGGCAGTAGCGTGGGAAAAGAAAACGCGCTGCCGCTAAAATCAAGGTAGTCAGAGTCGGGATTCAGAGTCGATCGGTTTTCCTCAGACAGAATCGAGTCGTAAGATCGAGTCGTGGAATCGAGGATTCTACTAGATTTAGTCAAATAAGATATTTTGCATGCACACAAGAAATTTATATGGGTTCTATAGAGTTCTGACACTAAATATGGAGCAAAGAACATACACATCAATGCTAGTTGCATTCCACTTCTTTTTATGGCTAACCTACCATCTAGCCCGCATGTCTGGAACATATATGAGAGGGAAATATATAGAACATTTAAACCTTCAATGCACGAAATTTACATATGTTCTGTTTAGAGTGCGTGAATAGTCGATCACTTGTCTATCTGACCTACAATGCGAAACCTTGAAGGGTCTTGCTCTCCTTCTCCGATCAATCTTGAAGCATCCTCCTTTTGACGCCAATTCCATATGTCGACCAGCCTGATCTTCAATTTCGATCTAGGGTTTCTGAGAGCTAGATCAAAGGTATCTACGGCTGAGCGTTTGGACTTGGGAGGGGAATAAAGGTCCATGAGGTATATGAAAAGGGGTTTGGATGATGGCATACTATTTTGCTACAACTAAACAAACGGCTTAGATAAGTTAGTAGAATCGGATGTAGTCCATAGCATAGTCGGGATTGTACAGTTTTGTACAGGATTCTATGATTTGCATCGCAACTCAACATGAATTCTACCTGATTTGGATTCATAGTGGGATTTGGATCGACATGCTTCCATAGGGTCGTGAAGTCATAGGATTCTAGCAGTTGAATCGGGATTCTGACTACCTTGGCTAAAATACGTAGTAGTAGCGCGCTTATGACAAACTCGCTACTGCTAAGCTAGGCCCGTCCTGTGGACAAGTTCAAACTTAGCAGTAGCGCCCTACCCTAAAAGCGCGCAACTACTAATTTGATAGCAGTAGCACAGTTTGTAGAAGGGCGCTACTACTATACCTAGCATGTCGGCAATGGTGTGGCAATTATAGTAGTAGCACGTTTTATTCCTGCCGCACTACTACTAAGTGGATAGCAGTAGCACCCTTTCTGACCATGTTCTACTACTAAGTAGTAGTAGCGCCTCATTTTAACACGCGCTACTGGTAAGATTCTGTGTATAAGGTTTTCCCAAGTAGTGAGGAAGTCTCACATCAACTAACCATATTAAATGGCTATGGAGATTCCCATTAATAGATATCAATGTGAGTGAGTAGGGATTTCCATGCAATGGAAGCCCTAGAGCTATAAGTGTATGAAAGCTCAAAAAGGAACTAAGTGGGTGTGCATCCAACTCGCTTGCTCGCGAAGATCTAGGGCAATTTGAGGAAGCCAATCATTGGAATATACAAGACAAGTTCCATAATGAAAAATTCCCACTAGTATATGAATGTGACCACTTCTCTATCATGAAGATCATGGTGCTACTTTGAAGCACAAGTGTGGCAAAAGGATAATATTATCGCCCCTTCTCTCTTTTTTCTTTTTTTTTGTTTGGGCTTCTGTCATGGTGGGCGCACGGTAGATGCTAAAGGATGGCTAAAGAGAGGAGGTGTCTCAAGGGCACCTGTGGGCTCTAGAGGCGAGGTCGGCATGAGCGATCGAGGGACGCAAGACATACCCAAGTTCGGGGCTCTCCGGAGAGATAATACCCTAGTCCTGCCGAGTGTGGTTTATATGAAATAGTACATAGTTGCTCCTAGAGCTGTTTGGAGGAAGAAGGAATACATGCCAAGGCTTAGGCTATTCCCTCTCCTGTTGTACGTGTGTGCTCTATGGGTGGATCGGTTATGCGTCTGCATGCTGCCAGTGTACATGGAGGGCTCCTGCGGGTTTTATAGGTCAAACCCCTAGGGTTACAATTGTAAAGATACAAGGCCGTAGGGCCAGGATGCGAGTGTCTGGGAAGCCGGTGATGGGGCCCACCAGGTTTTATAGGTCAACCCCCTAGGGTTACAATGGTAAAGATACAAGGCCGTAGGGCTGTCAGTGTCCGGGAAGCCGATGATGGGGCCCACTGGATTTTATAGGTCAAACCCCCGTGGTTACATTGGTAAAGATACAAGGCCGTAGGGTCGAGATGCCAGTGTCTAGGAAGCCGGTGATGGGCCCATCGGGTGCTAGGATTCGTCGGGTTCTCCGAGAATGGGCCCCTTGCGTCAGAGGGCACTATTCTCTGTCTAGTCGATCATCACAGAGTGGTTGGGCCGGCTCGGCTATAGTGGTGCACCGTCTGGTCACCTCAGCTTGCGTTAGCGGGACTAGATTGCACTATTGCCATGTCAGCCTCGGTCAGCAGAGTGGGGGGACCATTGTTGCCACGCTTTTTATAGTCCAAGGAGTTGGTGGGTCATTGTGGACACGCTCATCCCCTCTATGGGGACTTGCTCCGTCGTACACCTTGGATGGGACGGGAGCTGACCCATGGCCCGGTTGAGGAAGATGCCACAAGGGAGTTGGCTTGCTGTAGAAGTCTTGGCTTGTCGGGTTTGGCGGCAAGCACTAGCCGTCTTGGCCGAGTTGAGGAGCTTGGCCGGGTTGAGGAACCCGGCGAAGTGTGAGCCGGATTGAGGGGCGTTGCTGGCCCCGATGTTTTTGAAAAGGATCCGGGTTCCATTGCCTGCCCGGGGTTCATCCCCCTGAAAGTAGTCCCCGAAGCTGTGAAGGCTCGCCGGCTCCAAGTAGGGGGGCCTTCGCAGATTCCCCCCTGAGAAGGTAGCCGTTGATGAAGCTTGCGACCACCGGGTCCGGCAAGACCATCTGTGTGCCGGCTTCCGTAAGCCAGATCGCGGCATCCCGGCATGGGCGGGATACCGAGGAGTCCGCCGAATCATGAAGGGGGAGGGAGATGATCTCTTGGGAATTATTTATTGTGTAGTACATTTCATCAATCCAATTTTAAACATACCGATAGGAATGCATATATTTGCTTGCTGTTAAGCCTATTATAGCTAGCATATGCCTCTTTTAAAGTTTTTTGATTGTTCGGTTGTTTGTAGTTAGCATATGTCCAGTTTCAAATCCTATTTTTGGTTGTTCGTAGTATTCCTTGTTTATTCCAGTTATTCACAATGTGGTGTTCTATATGTGCAAGTATGAACTGTGCAGTTCAATTTCATCAGTACTAGTTTCAACAATACCAGTATGAATGACTACATTTGGTTGCCGCATCTTGTAGTTAACACACCTTTCAATTTTTCTTTAACAATAACCAGTGTACTTAGACCGGCACAATAACAGTTTGAATGACTATGTTTGCTTGATGTTAAATGTTAGGCCTGTTGTAGTTAACACACCTTTCCACTTGTTTTTCTTTACTAGCGTGCTTAAACGTGCACACTGAAGCTATCTTTTGGAGATTATTTTGTCTGCCATGGATAATTTATGTTAATGTTTAGCCTGTTGTGCTTACCATGCTTCTCGATGTACCTACACAGGACAATTTTTGGAATGACTGCTATTCTCCATCGAGGTTAGTTCCATCCCATGGCTTATATATGCTCATTGTTCAGGATATCGGTAGCTTGTATCATATAGGCTGGGGGATGACAAGGGACTAATTGGTGAATCAGACTTTTAATTGAATATCTCTGCAACCCATTTATTGTTAGGTTAACTAGGGCCATATGTAATATATCTAAGGCTACATAGCAACATGCACTGTACTTAATGTCTAAATATGAAATCCTAGGCTACATAGCAACAAGTAAGAGTTTTACATTAATGTTCTCATGATGTCTAGATATACGTAGAAGAGCCGCAACAGCAACAACAACAACAACAACAACAACAACAACAACAACAACAACAACAACAACAACAACAACAACAACAACAACAACAACACCACCACCACCACCACCAACAACAACAACAACACAACCCTTTTTCAATACTCAACTTATCTAGAGGTTAGAGTTAGTTTCTAGCTCATGACTAACCCTGAACTAACTCCATCCAAAGATTGGTTTGGATGGTAGGGTTAGATTGACAATAAATGCACTAGGAGAACTAGCTCCAATTAGCACCTAGTGGGTTGGATAATTTTTATGGGTGGGTTATAGATGCAACTAGCTCAAACTAGCCCTCATGTTTAGATATACTTTAGGGATATTTGAGTCCGAACTAGCTCATACTAACTGTAACCCATGGATACAACAGTAGTTAATCAGCCAATAATTTGTAAGAATGCAATAAACTCCTTCTGGCCCATAATATAAGATGTTAATTCATCTAATATGAGAGTATATCGGATGTTATAAGATATTATAAAATAGTGTTGTACTACATCATTGTGCAATTGTTGTTTAGCTTCTAATATTAACTTGGTGCTTTTACGTACATATGTCATTGGTAAAGATCCGCGCTTCGACCCTTTCTGCGTATGGGGCAATGAGATATCGACGAACCAACATCAAGTGAGGAAGCTGTTAAATATTGTTAGTAAAATGGGTCCAAAGATGGCAATTAAACTATTTGTTTACACTTTATCCAAGACAACAACAAACTGTAGGATGGCAAGTAAGAACTCTGCAGCCTTCTTTTTACTGCCCATAATGAGTTGAGTTAGATGACAATGTCTGAATCTTTTTCCTTTGTAGTGGTTGCCAAAGTAGTTTAATCAAGATTACCTCTCAAACTACATGACTGGTGGGCATGCAGAAGTTAAAGTATTTCTACCGCAACACGATGATTATCTAGATGTTTTGAAGAAGACCGTGAAGGATGGATGGTCGGCCATCACAAGGGGTTAGACTAGAGTCGTGCGTGCCTTCTGCATGGAGGAGGGCACAATATGGGCATTCTGCTTCACCTTGTTCAACAACCAGAATGTATTTCGCCTCTTTATTTACCCTCTTTAATAGTACAAGTATACAATTGTGGTTCATCATTCTTTATTTGATTCTTATGTAATTCTTGAACATATGTACCTATGAATCGAATAATGCATTGGTTGTTTGAACCTGATGGATAAGCTATAGCATACATTCAAATAAAAATTCAAATTTGGTACAATTTGAAATAGCTTAAATTACGATTAAATTACGCTCTCCAGGTCGTTACAGCACACACAGTTGGTAAAACACAAATGTTTGCGATATACGCCATAATCCGAGACGGTTCACAGAGAGGAAACGTGTGCAATCATGCACAAAGTTGCCGTTTGCAAAGTGTGTGCGATGTCAGAAAATATCACAAACGGTGTGGGCATACTAAACGTTTGTGATAGTTGCCTTATCGTACATGATTCACAACCATGAACTGCTTTTGATGAAGTATGCATCATAAACGTTGCACCACAGAATAGCGTGTGCGATAGTTGTCGTGTACGACGATGTTACGACGGTCCAACATTTCGTAATCCTATCAGACACTCATACGATGATTAGCTAATCTTCTTAATTAGTTATCGCATACGATATGGGACAAGCGAATGTGTGTGATTGTATGCTTATCATACACATTCTATAATAGTGAACCGTTTGTGATGAGTCGTGCATCGTAAACGTAGCACCACATAATACCGAATGCAATGGCAATGCGAGCACAAATGAGTAGGAGTATTGTATATGCATCTTCGCTCCCTATCCCCAATGGTTTCTGGGTCGTGTGGGAAGGACCCCCCTATTGCCCACACTCACTTGGCAACAGTTCCAAATGTCGTCGTGGAAAGGGGTTAAAAACCATTTGTATAGCACCGACGCGTACCAGTGTATAATAATCATGCATAAAAGAGTTCACAGAAAACTGAAATAATATTCATGGATAGGTCTGATCGTAAACTCAGAATTCATCGGATCCCAAGAAACACGCTGCAAAAAGTCATTACATCGAATAGATCTCCAAGAACATCAAGAAGAACATTGTATTGCAGATCAAAGAGAGAGAGAGAAGAAGCCATCTAGCTACTAACTATGGACCTGAAGGTCCGTGGTAAACTACTCACACATCATTGGGAAACTAGTAAGGTTGATGTAGAGCCCCTCCGTGATCGACTCCTCCTCCGACAGAGTGACGAAAATGGCCCTAGATGGGATCTCATGATTCTGGAACTTGTGGCGGCATAAAAAAGTATTTGGTTGTCCCCCTGGAGGTTTCACGATTTTAGAGTATTCGTAGAGGCAGAATTAGTTCAAACAGAGTTGCATGGGCCCCACGAGGTACCAGGGCGCCCCCTATGCCGCACCCTGGTGCCTCATGGGCCACTGCTCCATCTTCTTGCGACCTCCCATAGCTTCCAGGTTCTCTTATGTCCAGAAAAAATCTCCAAAAAGTTTCGTGGCTTTTGGACTTCATTTGATATGGATATTCTGTAAAACCAAAAACATGTAGAAAATAGCAACTGGCGTCGGGCACTAAGTTAATAGGTTAGTCCCAAGAAATAGTATATAATTGCTTGAAAATGTATATAAAACATCAAAGATTTGATAATATAACAACACAGAACAATCAAAAATTATAGATACGTTGGACACGTATCAGCCGGCCCAAGACAAAAATCTCCTTTTCTGTCATAATATTTTGTCATAAAGTAGGAGCCCACCACATCTATTATGATACATGTTTTTGTCACAATTATCGTCATAGAAAGTGTCATAACCATGACAGAAAAATGATTCCTTCGGGCCATAATGTCATCGATGTGTCTTTTTTGTAGTGCTAGCAAATGGCGGAAAGGTAGCAGTGCATATAATTCATGGACTCACATTAGTCTTAAAGAAATCACATACTTATTGTAGAAGTCTATTAGCCCTCGAAGCAAAGTACTACTCGCATGCCCCTAGGGAGGTGGTTGGTAGCAGTTGACCATTGCGCCCCCACCGATTATAACATCACAAAGGATTGGAATCAGACCTAAGAATGCTCAGACTTCCCCTCCATGCGATGACCAACGCTTAGAAGTTAATAACAAGCTCTAATACCGATATTTCTACTAATCGATGATCATGAACCTATATCCTTTCATATTACAACATCAATATAATTAAATCATGTGTTTCATACTTAGTGATCTACATGAAAGTTGATATGTTTCCAACGTATCTATAATTTTTGATTGTTCCATGCTGTTATATTATCAATCTTGGATGTTTTATAACCATTTTATGTCATTTTTTGGTACTAACCTATTGACATAGGGCCAAGTGCCAGTTGCTATTTTTTCCGTGTTTTTCACATCGCAGAAAATCAATATCAAACGGAGTCCAAATGGCACGAAACTTTACAGAGATATTTTAAGGGCCAGAAGGAACACAACTGGCCCTGGCTACGCCTGGGGGTGCCCGGAGGAGAGTGATGACCCACAAGTATAGGGGATCTATCATAGTACTTTCGATAAGTAAGAGTGTCGAACCCAACGAGGAGCAGAAGGAAATGACAAGCGGTTTTCAATAAGGTATTCTCTGCAAGCACTGAAATTATCGGTAATCGATAGTTTTGTGATAACATAATTTGTAACGGGTAACAATTAATAAATGTAAATAAGGTGCAGCAAGGTGGCCCAATCCTTTTGTAGAAAAGGACAAGCCTGGACAAAATCTTATATAAAGGAAAACGCTCCTGAGGACACATGGGAATTATTGTCAAGCTAGTTTTCATCATGCTCATATGATTCGTGTTCGTTACTTTGATAATTTGATATGTGGGTGGACCGGTGCTTGGATACTACCCTTACTTGGACAAGCATCCCACTTATGATTAACCCCTCTTGCAAGCATTCACAACCACAAAAGAAGTATTAAGATAAACATAACCATAGCATGAAACATATGGATCCAAATCAGCCCCTTACGAAGCAACGCATAAACTAGGGTTTAAGCTTCTCTCACTCTAGCAACCCATCATCTACTTATTACTTCCCAATGCCTTCCCCTAGGCCCAAACAATGGTGAAGTGTCATGTAGTCGACGTTCACATAACACCACTAGAGGAAAGACAACATACATCTCATCAAAATATTGAACGAATACCGAATTCAAAGGACTACTTATAGAAAGACTTCTCCCATGTCCTCAGGAACAAAAATAACTACTCACAAATCATTTTCATGTTCATAATCAGAGGGGTATTAATACGCATAAAGGATCTGAACATATAATCTTCCACCGAATAAACCAACTAGCATCAACTACAAGGAGTAATCAACACTACTAGCAACCCACAGGTACCAATATGAGGTTTTGAGACAAAGGTCGGATACAAGAGTTGAACTAGGTTTGAGAGGAGATGGTGCTGGTGAAGATGTTGATGGAGAATGACCCTCCCAATGAGAGGATCGATGGTGATGACGATGGTGACGATTTCCCCCTCCTAGATGGATGTTTCCCCGGGAGAATAGCTCCGCAGAGCCCTAGATTGGTTCCGCCTTGAGACGACAGCGCTTCATCCTGAAAGCTTCCTTCTGACTTTTTCCAGGGAAAAAGACTTCATATAGCAAAGATGGTACCGGAGGCTTTCCAGGGGGCACACGAGGCAGGGGGCGCACCCAGGGGGTAGGGCGCGCCTCCCACCGTCGTGGACGGTAGGTGGCCCCCCTCTGGTTCTTTCTTCGCCCAATATTTTTTATATATTCCAAAACTAACTTTCGTGGAGTTTCAGGACTTTTGGAGTTACGCAGAATAGGTGTCTAATATTTGCTCCTTTTCCAGCCCAGGATTCCTGCTGCCGGCATTCTCCCGCTTGATGTAAACCATGTAAAATTAGAGAGAAAAGGCATAAGTATTGTGACATAATCTGTAATAACAACCCATAATGCAATAAATATCGATATAAAAGCATGATGCAAAATGGACGTATCAACTCCCCCAAGCTTAGACCTTGCTTGTCCTCAAGCAGAAGCCAAAAACGAAAAATATGTCGACATGTTTAGAGATAGAGGTGTCGATAAAATAAAATACGGACATCAGGGCATCATGATTATTCTTATAATAGCAACATATATACTGTCATATGATTTCTTACGCTAAAGTAACAATCTATTCACAATATCAAGTATGAATCAGAAACTTCATTGAAAACTAACAAACTATGATCTCGGTCATTGAAGCAATTGCAATTTATCATAACATCGGAAAGAGTCAATATAAGAGCTTTTCAGCAAGTCCACATACTCAAATATCGTTTAGTCTTTCACAATTGCTAACACTCACGCAATACTCATGGGTATGGAGTTTTAATCGGACACAGAGAAAGATAGGGGCTTATAGTGTTGCCTCCCAACCTTTTACCTCAAGGGTAATGTCAACAGTAATAGTTTATGATAACTTACATCCAATTGGATATATATATCAGGATCTTTCCAACACAATGTGCTTGCCAAAGGATAAAATGTAGAACAGAAAGGTGAAGATCACCATGACTCTTGTATAAGGTATAAGACAAGAATAAAAGATAGGCCCTTCGCAGAGGGAAGCAAAGGTTGTCATGTGCTTTTATATTGCAACTTGGGACCTTAATGTGAAAGAACATCACTTTATATTGCCACTTGGGACCTTTATAATGTAGTCCGTCGCTTTTATTGCTTCCATACCACAAGATCGTATAAAGCTTATTTTCTTCACACTAATAGATCATACATATTTAGAGAGCAATTTTTATTGCATGCAACAATGAAAACTTACTTGAAGGATCTTACTCAATCTATAGGTAGATATGGTGGACTCTCATGGCAAAACCGGGTTTAGGATATTCGGAAGCACAAGTAGTATCTCTACTTGGTGCAAAGAATTTGGCTAGCATGAGGGGAAAAGCCAAGCTCAACATGTTGGATGATCCATGACAATATACTTTATGCCGGATATAAGAAAACATAACCCATTACGTTGTCTTCCTTGTCCAACATCATCTTTTAGCATGTCATATTTTTATGAGTGCTCACAATCATAAAAGATGTCCAATATAGTATATTTATATGTGAAAACCTCTCTTTCTTTATTACTTCCTATTAATTGCCACGATGACCAAAACTATGTTTGTTAACTCTCAACAACTTTTATTCATCATACTCTTTTATATGTGAAGTCATTACTCTCCATAAGATCAATATGATCTCTTTATTTCTTTTTATTCTCTCAAGATCATGGCAAGATAACTAAGCCCTTGACTCAACACTAATCTTTATTATGTATAGCTCACGGACTCGATTACATAGAAGGATCATAAAGCTAAACTCAAAACTAAATCGTACTAAAACTTTATTCTACTAGATAAAGATATTACCAAAAGGATCGAACTAAGAAAAACAGTAAAGATAGAAGTGTGATGGTGATACAATACCGGGGCAGCTTCCCCAAGCTTGGTAGTTGCCAAGGTGAGTGCCCATACCCATGTGTTTAAGTCTCTTTCCTCAGGGGTGGTGATGGTGGAGTTGTTGACGATGTAGGCTTGTCGTCCATCCTCCAAGGCATAGGCTCACCATCATAGAAGGATGATCGAGTCTCCGGGATCCTCAAATCTGCAGCCCAACTCATCCTCTAGAATCTATATTCATACTCATAGTTTTGGTTTTGCAGGTAATAGATCTTGGCTTGGAGGTGCTCGATTTTCTCGTGAAGCTTGAAGATGGTTTCCCCAATGTTCTTGGCATCTAGCTTGTGGTTGTTGGTGAACTTCGCGATCATAATATGGTTGGCGTCGAGTCCTCACTCCACATCTCCTGACACTTGAAAACTTGTTGCTCCATTGCTTTGAGTTTTGTCTCCACGCTTCCGCTCCTCCTTGGTCCCTCAACATTGTGGATGTGCACCAACCCCTCACGCATCTCAATGGTTTGAGGGTGTTGCAGCACCTCTGCGAAGTAGGGCTTGATGACCTTCTCGAAGAACTTGTCCTTGGGGGCACTTGAAGATGTCATGGCGATCTGTTAGAAAAAACAGCTCAAAACAAGAACAGGAGATATTTGCGTAGTACGATGGTCAAAACCTTTAGGAGATTATATAATGAATTTGTACCGACCAAAAGAAGTATCGTGCAAGAAAACGGAATCCCGAGGGCACACGAGGTGCCCACGAGGCAGGGGGCGCGCCTTCCACCCTCGTGGAGGCCTCGTATCCTTCCCGGACTACTTCTTATTTTCCTATTTTCTTAAATATTCCAAAATGGAGAAAAATTGCTATTAGAACTATTTTGGAGTCGGTTTACTTACCGTACCACATACCTATTCCTTTTCGGAGTCTGAAATGTTCTGGAAAGTGTCCCTTATGTATTCTCCGGGGTTACGGTGTCAATAACATTGGTTTCAACATTTATGGGATTACCTGAGATATAATGTTTGATTCTTTGACCGTTCACCACCTTCGTATTTGTGCCTTCGAAGTTGTTGATTGTTATGGCATCGGAATGATAGACCTCCTCGATGACGTAGGACCTTCCCATTTAGAGAGGAGTTTTCCTGCAAAAAATCTTAAACAAGAGTTTTATAACAGAACATAATCACCTACATTAAACTCATGCTTTTGTATCCTTTTGTCATGCCATCTTTTAACTTTTTCTTTAAACTGAAAGGGCTAGTTATCGACTAGAGGGGGGGGCGAATAGGCGATTTTTATGAAAGTCTTCAAAAGATGGGAGTTTCAAAGACAAACAATATAAACAATACTATTCGAATGCAGCGGAAGGTAGACTACACTAGAGAAGCCATAGTCAAGTATTCAATGGAGTGAAAGCACGAAGACTAATAGCAGCTAGGCAGTAAAGATCAGGATGGAAGATAATGTGAAGCCAATCAGAACAGATAGTCACACAGTGAAGTAAATAGATAATGCAAGCAAGCAAAGACTTCAAGAAGACAAACTGTAAGTAAAGGGAGGTAAGAGATATAACCAGTGGCTTCGGAAGGACAGGGATTTGTTCGAACAGTTCCAGTTGTTGTGACAACTGTACTTCTAGTTAGGGAGGCTGAGATTCAACTCAGAAGACCACGTCTTCACCTTATTCCCCTTGAGCTAAGGACACCTAGTCCCCGCCCAATCACTCTGGTATGTCTTCAAGGTAGACTTCCAAACCTTCACAGACTTAGTTAACCGGCAATCCACAAATGGCTCTTGGATGCTCAGAACGCGATGCCTAACCGGCTGGAGGATTCACAGTCCTCAAGTGTAACAAGGCTTCAGATCACATGGACAGAAAGACTTCAGTGATGCCAAACACTCTTTGGGCTCTGGGTGGTTTGGGCTTTGTCCTCGCAAGGATTCTCTCTCGAGAACTTCGGCGGTGGGTTGCTCTCAAACGACAAAATTCGTGTACTAACTCTGAGCGGCCACCAATTTATGGTGTAGGGGGTGGGCTATTTATAGCCACTGGGCAACCTAACCGGATTTGTCCGAAATGACCCTGGGTCACTAAGGAACTGACACGTGTCGCAATGGTCAGATTTCAAACACACACGGCAGCTTGACTTGGGCTACACGTAAAGGTGACTTATCCGACTCCGGATAAGATTTGCTCTCATTGTCTTCGCTCGAAGACATAGGATTTGGTTGAGCATCACTTCAGTCACTCTGACTTTGTTCACTTGGATCCCACTTAACAGTGCGGTGGTTCCTATGAGTCAACAAAGAAGAAAAAGGAAACAACGAAACAACTAAGTCTTCGCGCTCCATAGTCTTCACTCAATGTCTTCTCGTGTCATAGTCTTCAATGTGAATATCTTCACACACCAATATTGTCTTCAATGTCTTCACACATTTTTAGCGGTCATCTCCCGTACGTAAACCAAATCAAAGAGGGACTACTAGCTGTGTTATCCTAAAATTCTCACAAACACATTAGTCCCTCAACCAGGTTTGTCGTCAATACTCTAAAACCAACTAGGGGTGGCACTAGATGCACTTACAATCTCCCCCTTTTTGTTGATTGATGACAAACTGGTTGAAGTTTTCAACGGGGATAAAAGTATGTGAAATTGTAAGGATTAAGATATTGTCTTCATAGATGGCAAAAAGGCTCCCCCTAAAGATGTGCATATAAATCTTTGGCGTTGGAATGCAAATGCACATGGCAGGTTGTACTTGTGGAGATCCTCTTCACCATATGAAGACAATACATCATGCATGAACAGATATACAGGAATAATGACATCCATAATGAAAAATGGACGTCTGCGGAATGAGTTCATGCGGGATTTATCATCGCATATGCAGAATTTATCATCGCGTCACACAGAATAGCAGAAAAAGTAGCAGACGACCATCAAGTTTAAGTGTTACAACTCAAACAACCAAATGTATCAAAACGAGAGTTGTAAGCACTAGGCAAAAGTATATCAACCACCCATCAGGACCTGCTTGAAGACTATCAACATATGCTTCACCCCCTTTTGTCAGTAAGGACCAAAAAGGCTTGAAGACATAGGCTCTACTCGTTCCCATGAGGAGTAGGTGAAGCAGCAGGGTCGTCGTTGAGGTTTGGTGCTGTAGAAGAACTTGGTGCAGTGTCGACACGCACTGAGGTTGGAGGTGGTGAGGTAGCATCATCTGCGTCATCCAAGATTATGGCATTCATAGTTGATGCGGAGGAGGAGTACTCTGAGTCTTGAAGAGACGGGGTTCGACGTAAGACAACATTCCTTGGAGGAGTGGAGTCGAACTTGAATCTCTCAGTGAACCCATCGTCTTGAAGATCAGATTCAACACTTAATAATGTTAGACTCTTCTAGGACCTCCGACAGGTTTCATGGATGACAAAGGCATTCTTGGTGGCAAGATTGTGAATGTGATTGACATCCACCAAGAGGCTTTGCATTTGATGCTTCATCCAGTAGTGGTGCTTGTCACGTTTTTGATGCAAGGCCACGAGGAGCTCTAGGTCATTGAGCACACGAGATCGCTTCCGAGGCATTGGAGCAATGGTGCTTTCAGTGGCTTCAGTACGTGCACGGCGAGTGTTGTCGGCCAGTGGATAAACATGGGAAGCAACCTGAACACCTTCAACATGCTGGGTAAAGCTCTGACAATCTGCATTGTGAAGATATAAAGCTTCCTTGATAGGCTCTGTGTAAATGGCTTCAATGGACGTATCAACCTCTGGTAGAAATATGAGATGGTTATGAGCAGAGGGCTGATAGTCAATGGCAGGGTGATGCTTGATCATATGCATAATCCAAGGATCATAGAACTTCAGACCAAAAATGTCAGACCGAGATGAAGCACACTGGCGGATGAAGAAATCCTGAGTATTGAAGCTTTTGCCATTGAGAATATAAAAAACCAATGTCTTCATTACACCTTCAAGTTTTGCCGAGGAGGAATGCCCTTTGATGGGCCATGGAGTTCACCTAATGATGTGATAGATGGTGCGGGGCAGATACTCTAGGTCTTCAACAAGAAATTCCTTGGGATATTCAGCATCCTGGGGCAATGGCTTCATCATACTTAGCATCTGGCTCAGGTTTGGCTCAGGCTTTTGAAAGATACTTTCCAATGCATCACAGTGAAGCTGACAACCAGGTTCATACAGTTCGCCTGGAGTGGAGAGGCGGGTAAGCTCAATGAGATCAAAGGCTTTGGCTTCATGATGAAAATTCCCAGTCATCCACTCAAGGACCCATGTCGTTGTATCCCTATTGTAGCCGCGAATGTGGAGGGTTGCATAGAATTGCAGGAGAAGCACTTCATTCCAATGTTCCTTGTCAGTGACAAATTGCAGAAGGCCAGCATCGCGAAAGCAGTCAAGGGCTTCTTCTAGGCAGGGCAGACCAGCAATGGCTTCAGTGTCTAGATGCATATGAGGAAATATGTGCTCCTGATTCTATAGAATACAGGAGTAGTAGCTGCGCTGCTGATAGCTCCAGAACCGATCTGGTGATATTCTTGGCTTGGAATATGGGTTCTTGGCATGAAGCCGTTGACATTGAATGAGCCTGGTGTTGTTGCAGTACCTGGGAACCTTGGCAGCCTTGGTTCTGGCTTCGGAACTTGAGGCCTGTGCTCCACATGATAGTCAAACTAAGGTCCAGGAGCAGGCGGAGGATCCAGAATTGGCCATCTGACAGGAACAAGCTCACCTTGGTAGAATGCATGCTCAATGGTGTGGGGCCTTGGAGGCGGAACAGGAGCAGTGGCATCAGCAGAGGTGTCAGGCTGCACATTCGTTGCAGGAGCATCAGTGGCTTCAAGCACAGTGTTCATCGCGGGCGCCACATTGTCTTCAGCCATGACAACGTCATTGGCTTCAGTTGTGTTGATGGTGGTCGCCTCAGGATTCTCAACCTCCACTTGAGTAGCTGGAGGGTCGGGCACAGACACATTCTCCTCGAGAACAACTTGTTGGGTGGTAGGGGGAGTAGCAACTTGCTCTTCTTCTTGTTTTTCTTCGGCTGATGCAGCCGGATTGTCTTCAGCAACATTTGCCTCGGACAAGGGAACCGTCACAGAAGGAGTATCTTCAGGGAAAACTTGACGTGCCACTGAGCTAGACTGGTTTGAGTCTTCTTCTGTGATGGTGGTCATGGAGACAGATGGCTTGAGGCCTTTGCGAACCCGTTGAAACACGGGCGACGCCTTTGGCGAGGGTGTGGTCTCCATGTAATTATCATCATTCACCAATGGACTTGTGGCTTGCGCTGGTGGAGGACAGGGTGTACTTGGTGAATCTTGACTTGGGGTTGTTGGTTGGGGGCGATCAGCCCACGAGGCATCTTGAGAGATTGGTGTCAAAGGATGAACAATACTGATGAGCTCGTTGTTCATGAGAACAGGCGATGATACCGTCGGGCGCTCAATCTGAGGAAGGACTTCATCATCTTCTACATTGTTGTGAGGACCAATGTCTTCAGTCGCGATGGGGTCAACGACTGGAACTCCTTGAGCTTCAAGAGCCTCTGTGGATGCAGAATCATGGACTATCAACTGACGCTCTTGATTGTCAGAGTCAGGGTGAGCAAAAGCAATGGGTTAAACTATAAGGGGCTCTATGGGAGCAGCCCGATCTCTCTTCTTGGTTTTTCTCTTCTTGGGGGGTGGTACATCATTAGTGATGTGCTTGATTTTTCGCTTTCTGGCTTCGGCTTCAGCTGCCTTGGTTTTCTGCTGATCTGAAGCCACTGTGGAGACCTTAGGCTTCGAGCTTGTCATGCTGGCAGGGAAGACAATGTGAGGTTCTTCCTGCCGTGGAGCTCCAATTTGGGCCACAATGTGCTTCTTCTTCTGCTTGGCAGCCATCTTGGGGTCAATACCAGGACGCACAAGAGCCTTGCACTTTTCAGCTTCGTTGTAAGCCTGAACACACTTGGCATCAATATTTTTCATGCGCTCTCTTGAGCCTTTGGCTTCCTCATGTTTCATGTGAAACGCCTCTTTGAGGTCATTCAGCATCAGCTTGAATTTTTGGACATTGGCTACACTAAGCTTGGCCACATGCTTCTTGAATTGCTCTTTCTCAAAGTCAATTTTGTGCTTCAAATCAACAATGCGCTGGGCCAGAGCCAGCTCAGGAGCAATTGCGCCCTGAAAGGAGATGCTGATGCCAATGGGGAGATGAAGATCATCAAAACTGAGATCTTGATTGTCGAACCACTCATCAATGAAACTATGCAAGATATTCACATCGAAGAGGGGCAGATCATTCAAGATCTCCGCCTCTTGCTTGCTCTTGATCAGCTGCTCGAGAGCATCATTGCCAAATTCTTCATCTGAAGACAGATCAATGGCTTCAGATTCATTCCTGAGAACGGCAGCTGGTGTCAATGCTTGACTGGATCTCTGAACAGGTTTCTTCTGTGGCTTCTCACGCTTCTTGGAGATGCGAGAGAGATCTTCAAAGGTGTTACTGGGAGCAGGAGGGGCCGTTGCCAATGGCTTCACTCTAGAAGCTTTTGGAGCAGCAGATGATTTTGAAGCTTTAGCCTTCTTTTGCTTCTGCGGCTTTGGAGTGGGAGCTGGAGCCTCATCAGTGTCAGCACCATCATCAGAATGATCCACTTTGGCACCTTGGACAACAATGTGTGTGATGAGGCCTGCAAGGTTGTAGAAGGGGCCGATCCTGTTCTCATTGGCTTCACGGGTGCCATCATCCCGAGGTGAAGAAGGACTAGGGTTGAAATCAATTCCTAGAGCCTTCTTGTTCTTTGCAGCTGAGTCTTTGGCGAACTGGTAGTTGCGCTTGAACAGATGGTCTTCACAGCACCACAACAGAGAAGAAGGGTCAGCGTTCTCTGGCTGCGGTCCGTGAATCATGCACGGATAGAATTCTCGTTGAATGGCTTCAGGAAGGGACTGGGGTTGAAGATTTTTGTACACAATATCTCCCCAGGGTCCCTTCATGGCATTCTTCTGTGCATATTCTTCAGTGACAAAGCGGTACTTGAACCATTCTTCTGCCCAATATCTTTGAATCCAATAGATTTGATTCTTGCGACCAGTATAGGTTTCCTCAGGGTCTGTTTTGTACAGCTCGTGCAAATCTGGAGGCAAATCCTTGGAAGTGTTACCACGGTGCTGTCTACCTCCCTTTCATGCCGACTTCTCATTTGCCATGAAGTTTAAACTGAAAGGGTTTAGTACGTGCAATGGCTTCAGACGGCTGGTCAAACAAGAACTGGCTTTAGGTGAATTGATGTGACTCTGCAAGAATTCTGCAAACGAATGGAGACTATGAGAACCAAGGGATTCTCCCACGGACATGTACCTATGACAGCATTAGAGGTGCGAGGGAATGGGAAGAGGTCACATGCATTCTCAGAAGATTTCGAAGATAAATCAGTTTGAAGACATTGACCTCATAACGTGAAGACATTCACTTATTTGATGAGAGTTGGTTCCAGAGTTGTACAAATTCAAGAATAATTACAAGTGAGGAATCTAACTTGTAAAGAAGCATATAAGTGAATAGACTTGGCAGAATATGAGATGCAGATTGAGATAGATTCAAGTTTGGAGATCTAGAAACCACTTTTGATAAAGATGGATGAATCTATCAGATCGAAAAGACGGTAAAAAGTGAAATTCAATTACCAACGAAGAACTACTAGACGGAGCAAAGGTGGAGACCGAGCAGTTCGATCTCCCGTGCCCTAACTTGGCGATGGAAGACACCTACAGTGACGGCGGAGAGGACAAGGTCTGCGGCCGGCGTGAGGACGGCGTCGAAGAAGTCGGCTCAACGTCGTCGAGAGCTAGCGGAGGGGCTAGGGTTTGCGAGAGGTGGCGAGGAGGAAGAAGAATTTTTGACCGAGAAGTGACGGGTATTTATAAGGAAAGAGATGGCACAGTGCAATTACGCAGGTGCCCCTGGCAGTTCACATCTGACGGACACGTGGCAAGCATGCAACACCTTGGGGGTTGTTCCATGTTCCCACGCACGCATGGATTGTCGGGGTGGTCGTTCCGAATTCTCCGGGTTTCAGGCAAATAGGATATAGCATTAAAAACAGATATAAATGTTTGTCAGATTGACTTCAGCTGACAAGGTCTCAGTGAAGACAATCACCTGTTTTCAATAGAATGCATATGACTTGGACAGATAGAGTTGAGGTAGAAGCATAGATAGGTTAGTGTCCGATCACATTCACTTAGTTCAAAAGATTCAACACGAAGCCATAGCTATTAGTGAATGTTGTAGAGGACAGAACACAAATATGAATATAAGCCAAGGATTAATATGCAAACATAACGCCAAGAGAAACACTTCAAACAATAGTTTGGTGGTGGCGTTACCCACCGTATAGGAAGTATTAGACCCAGACACGGCGCACAATTATCGTGGCGCTCCGAAGTGAAATTCCGCATTAATGTATTCACAATTAGAGTGTATGTCTTCATTGATTGAAGATATACATTACTTCATGTGTTGCACATCTAAGTCATCAAAATGCATAAGTGTTAGGATGTGTGCCCATTCACGGGACATTTGAGGATTCCAAGATATTTAGCTCACACCGCAACTTGCAAAACCTTTTCTCATCCAAGGGCTTTGTGAAGATATCAGCCAACTGCTCTTCTGTCTTGACGTGAATGATATCAATATCTTCCTTCATAACATGATCTCTGAGAAAGTGATGACGAATTTCAATGTGCTTTGTCTTCAAGTGCTGAACTGGGTTGTTGGCAATCTTGATGGCACTCTCATTATCGCAGTAGAGAGGCACATTCTTCAGATGGATACCATAGTCCTTGAGAGTTTGCTTCATCTAGAGAAGCTGAGCACAGCAAGATCCAGCGGCAATGTATTCAGATTCAGTAGTGGAGAGAGATACACAGTTCTGCTTCTTTGAAGACCAACAGACAAGATATCGTCCCAGAAAGTGACATGTGCCTGATGAGGACTTGCGATCAACCTTGTCACCAGTATAATCAGCATCTGAGAATCCAACTAGATCAAACTCTGAGCCCTTTGGATACCATAATCCTAGTGTTGGGGTGTAAGCCAAATATCGAAGAATTCGCTTCATAGCTAAGTGATGTGATTCCTTTGGTGTCGCTTGGAATCGGGCACACATGCAAACACTAAGCATTATATCTGGCCTAGATGCACATAAGTAAAGCAAAGATCCAATCATGGCGCGGTATACCTTTTGATCGAACACTTTACCATTGTTGTCGGGACCCAGATGACTTTTGGTTGGCATTGTCGTCGTGTATCCTTACAGTCTTGCATTCCAAACTTCTTCAGGCAATCTTTGAGATATTTTTCTTGAGATATGAAGATGCCGTTGCGTTGTTCTCGGATTTGGGGACCCAAAAAGAACTTCAGCTCGCCCATCATGGACATTTAATATTGCTCTTGCATCATGTGACCAAATTCATCACTGTATTTCTTGTTGGTGCAGCCGAAGATAATGTCATCCACATAGATTTCGCACACAAATAGTTCACCATCATATGTCTTCGTGAAGAGAGTAGAATCTGGTGAACCAGGTTTGAAGCCTTTGCTCTTCAGGAAGTCTTTGAGCGTGTCATACCAAGCACGAGGGGCTTGTTTGAGGCCATACAGTGCCTTGTTGAGCTTGTATACCATATCAGGATGTTTTGGATATTCAAATCCAAGAGGTTGTGCGACATATACTTCTTCTTCTATCTTTCCATTGAGAAAAGCACTCTTCACATCCATTTGATACAGAAGGATATTGTGATGATTTGCATAGGCTAGCAGTATGCGTATGGCTTCAAGCCTTGCCACTGGAGCAAATGTTTCATCGAAGTCAATTCTTTCCACTTGAGTGTAACCTTGCGCAACGAGATGAGCCTTGTTTTTGACCACTTGACCATGCTCATCTTGCTTGTTGCGATATATCCATTTGGTGCCAATGATATTGTGCTTCTGAGTATCAGGACGCTTGACCAATTCCCACACATTATTCAGCTCGAACTGTTGAAGCTCTTCTTGCATAGCTTGAATCCATTCATGTTCCATGAATGCTTTATCAACTTTCTTGGGTTCAGAGATTGAGACAAATGTAAAATGCTGACAGAAGTTTGTTAGCTGTGTTGCTCTTTGAGTTGCTTTTGAACGAGTGCGTGGACCAGGTGTGTCACATCCCTAATTCTGGTCTGACCTAGGCTAGCTTCATGTGTGCATCATGTTTAAATTCAAATGAAACTTGAATTGAGGAATTTTCAAATGCGTCAGAAAACCTCTAAAAATAACCAACATTTAAATCTCATCAAATGAGTCCAAGAAAATGTTCCTGTTATTCTATGAAAATATTGTCATGAGGTAAAATTCAAACCAATAGTTTTGGAGTCATAGAAATAATTTATTTTGGGTCTTTGATTTAAATAAATAATATATTTGGGTTGGAATTATTTCTGCTATATAAGAAATAATGTTCCAATATTTTGTAAGTTTGCATGTGACCTTGGACTAGCTCTCCGAGCTCACATAAAAATTTACAGAAAGTTTTAAAATGGTTTAGTTTCCAAACAAAATCAAAACAAAATAACAGAAATAGAAAAGAAATAAAAGAGAGAGAGAGAAGAAAGTTACCTAGAGCTTACCTGCAGCATAGACGGCCCAGCTCCTGTTCTGGCCCAACCCACCACCGCAACCCCCGCGGGCACCTGTCCTGGCCAGCTCCTCCCTGCCTGCTAGCCCCGGCCTCCCCTAAGGGCGCCACGCGACCCCAAGAGCCGTCCAGCTCCCTCTCACTCTCCCCGTGCTCCTTCCCCCGCCTCTGTTTCTCTCTCTCGCGAACGGTCGAACGCCACCGTCGCTGCCGCCCCTGTTGCCGCGCCCAGAGCCTCTCCCTCACCTCCCCGACGCATTCCAAAGCTCCGCCTCGGCCTACTCTTCCTCCTCACCAAGCCAAGTGAGCCGGGAAGCCCTGCATCGACCTCGTCGCCGTCATCTTCCACCTTGGGCTCCGACCACGGCCGTCGTTGATTTGCCGCACACAGAACTTCCCCGAGCTTGCTGAGCTGCGCTTCGACCTCCCAGTGAGCTTCTTCACCGTTTCCCCCTGTTTCCATGGCCCGTAGCTTGCAGTAGAGTCGTTCCCGCCGTCGCCGAAGCTCGCCGGCGCCGTACCTCATCGCCACCACGGCCACAGCTGCTGCCACTCGCGTCCGAGCATTGCCCCATGCTCAGCACGCTCCCAGGAGCCGGGCGCGCCCACCCGTTCGACCTACCGTCCCCCCTAGCGCCAACCCGCACCAGCCCCGAGCTCCGGCCGCCGCCGCGAGCTTGATTCCGGCGAGCCCGGTCGACCTCAGCCCCTCTCGCTTGCTTAGCTGGATGCGGCTGAGCGCCAGCTACGCCTAGATGATCGTTGTCGCTGTTTTGGTCGCCAGAGGGCGTTTCCCGAGCCCCTCCGCCGCGTCTGGACTCGCCGGCGGCTAAACGCCGGCGACCGCTGACCCGTTGACCGGCGTGGGTTGACCCCACTGCCCGGTTTGACTTCCCCCTCTCTCTCACTGACTTGCGGGCCCTGCCCGACTAATTACTCTAGTTAGCACTAATTAACTAGTTAGGTTAGTTACTACAGTCACTGACTAGTGGGCCCTGCCCAGTTAGTTAGGGCTAACTAACTTAGTTAGTTGACTGGGTCACTGACCAGTGGGTCCCACTAGTCAGGTTTGACCTGGTCGACACCTGTTGACCGCTGACGTCACAGTGACGTAGTGCTGACGCAGTTAATTATTTTATGGAGTTATTTTTATTCAGGAAATTCCAGAAAATTGTCAAAACTTCTAAAAATCATAGAAATTCAACCGTAGCTCCAAATCACACAAATTATATATGAAAAATGATCAGAAAAATCCAACCTTTCCATCTGTACTGGTCCCACTCTTGTTCATTCCGATACAATCCCACTCTCTTGCTCCCGCTCTCTTTTACTGCATTAGGACAACAACGATTGAACTGTTACATGCTGCGGTAGTTAAAACCTTTTCCTCTGCATGACCTGTCATTGCCACAGTAAATAGATGAAACCCACTAGCATGAGTAGGAGTTGTTTGAGCCCTGATGTGCCTACTCATTCATGCTTGTTTGTCATGCTTGCTACTGCTTCGAGTTGAGTCAGGTCTGATTCATCGGGAATGAATTGGAAGGTGGTGAACATGTCCTACTGTGTGTGAGCTAAGTGTGTGAAAAAGATTTGGTAAAGGTAGCGGTGAGAGGCCATGTAGGAGTACATGGTGGGTTGTCTCATTGCAGCCGTCCTCAGGAACTGAGTTCTGTGTTTGTGATCCATGAACAGTTACTACCACACATTGGAATGCTTAAGTGCCCCTCTCGACTTATTAATCAACCTGATCTCTGTCCAGGAGTTGCAACTAGTTTCTGGTGTTTGTAGGTAGTGTTAGTAGTCTACCAAGTGGCACCCGGTACAGGTGGGCTTGGGATAGACTAGGCACAGTGGCACGGTGTACCAAGTGGCACCTGGATGGTGGGCTTGGGAACCCTGCTCACATCGTTTGGGGCCGTGAGCGACACCCCGGCCGGATCTCCTTGCTAATGGAACCCGAATAGGCGATAAACCTAGACGAGAAACTTGTGTGGTTAGTCAGGTCGTGGCCGACACCCTCGCCAGGCTTCCGCTTGAAGGTTGCTGAGATACATGACGTGTACATGGCAGTGAGTGGCGAGAGCGTGTGTGAAGAAGTACACCCCTATAGGGTTAATATGATCTATTCGAATAGCCGTGTCTGTGGCAAAGGACTTCTGGGTTGCCTGTACAGTTCATAGATAACTTGAAGTGGATACTCTAAAATACGCAAGATAAGCGTGAGTTCTATGGATGGCGTTCTCGTAGGGGGACGGGAGCGGATCCATAGTGGTGTATTGATATGGTGAATATGTGGACTCGTGTGCGCCACCTCAAAAGAGTTACTTGCATTCGTAGTTCAGGATAGCCACCGAGTCAAAGCTGGCTTGTTGCAGTTAAACCCCACCATCCCCTTTGTTGACAATGATGCATATGTAGTTAGATCTGATGTAAGTCTTGCTGGGTACATTTGTACTCACGTTTGCCTATTTTATGTTTTTGCAGAGAGACTCAGTCTCGCTATTAGTTCCGCGTGGACTTCGACGTTTAGCTTGTTACCTCAGCTACGATCTTGTGTCCTCGGTAAGATCTGGTAGATAGTCAGGCTTCTCAGCCTTTTTCATTTGTAGATGTCTGTACTCAGACATGTTAAGCTTCCGCATGTGCTTTGACTTGTATGCTCTGAGTGTTGGGTCATGAGACCCATGTTTGTAATATCTCGCTCCTTGGAGCCTATTGAATAAAATACTTGAGTTGTAGAGCCATGTTGTGATGCCATGTTGTATTTACACATATCGAGCATATTGTGTGTATGTCATTGAAATGCTTGGTATGTGTGGGATCTGACTATCTAGTTTTTTATCCTTAGTAGCCTCTCTTACCGGGAAATGTCTCCTAGTGCTTCCACTGAGCCATGGTAGCTTGCTACTGCTCCGGAACACTTAGGTTGGCCGGCATGTGTCCTTTTCTTCGTTCCTGTGTCTGTCCCTTCGGGGAAATGTCACACAATGAATACCGGAGTCCTGTTAGCCTGCTACAGCCCGGTTCACCGGAGTCCTGCTAGCCCAGTGCTACAGCCTGGATTCACTCGCTGATGACCGACACGTTCGATGCTGGGTCATGGATGCCTGTCCCTATAAGTTTGTGCCACTTTGGGTTTACGACTAGCCATGTCAGCCCGGGCTCCTTATCATATGGATGCTAGCGACACTATCATATACGTGTGCCAAAAGGAGCAAACGGTCCCGGGCAAAGGTAAGGAGACACCCGTGGGGATACCGTGCGTGAGGCCGCAAAGCGATATGAGGTGTTACATGCTAGATCGATGTGGCATTGAGTCGGGGTCCTGACAAGGTGCATTTCAGCTATCAATTATCTTCTCAATCTGAACTTCATTTGCAACACGAGGATGAGCAGGACGAACATTTTGCTCTTGCTAATCAATGTCATCATTTGGAGGATTGTCTTCAGGCTGAGCATTGTCTTTAGGTTGATTAGGTGCGGAAATGACAAGTTCCTCTTCAGATTGATTCTCAGAGGGTATGCTATCTCCGATTCCCATCTGATTGATAGATTCACTTGGAGGTGCTTCATCTAGCACATTTGGAAGGTGCTATCTTTGCGAGCCGTTAGTCTCATCGAATCGCACATCCACAGTTTCAACCACTTTATAGTGAAAGAGGTTGAAGACTCTATAGGAGTGCGAATACTTTCCATAACCAAGCATAAAACCTTCATGTGCTTTTGGTGCAAATTTTGAAGTGTGATGTGGATCCTTGATCTAGCATCTAGCACCAAATACTCTGAAGTAGCTTACATTGGGCTTCTTACCAGTTAGGAGCTCATAGGATGTTTTCTTCAGAAGCTTGTGAAGATAAACACGGTTGATGACGTGGCCAGCAGTGTCAATGGCTTCAGGCCAGAACTTCCATGGAGTCTTGTGCTTATCAAGCATCGTTCGGGCCATCTCAATGAGAGTTCTGTTCTTGTGCTCGGTGATGCCATTCAGCTGAGGCGTATAAGGAGCAGAGAACTCATGTGTGATACCAAGTGTATCCAGATAGAGGTCGAGGCCAGTGTTCTTGAACTCAGTGCCATTGTCGCTTCTGATGTGCTTGATCTTGATGAGATAGTTCGTCATGGCACGATTGGCAAAGCGTCTGAAGACATCCTGCACTTCAGTCTTGTAAACGATTATATGCACCCAAGTATATCTAGAGTAATCATCAACAATTACGAAGGCATAGAAGCAAGCAGTAGCATTGATAGTAGAGTAGTGAGTAGGGCTGAATAGATCCATGTGAAGCAGCTCGAAGGGTTGAGATGTAGTCATGATTGTCTTTGAGGGATGCTTGGCGCTAGTCATCTTTCCATCTTCGCAGGCGCCACACAGATGGTCCTTCTTGAACTTGACGCCTTCGATGCCCATGACATGCTTCATCTTCACGAGAGTGTGTAAGTTCTTCATGCCAGCATGACCCAGCCTTCGATGCCAGAGCGAGTATTCTGAAGCCTTTGCTAGAAGACATACGGCCATCTGTGGTCCTCCTGAGAAATCTACCATATATAGATCATCTTTCCGATACCCTTCAAAGATTAGAGACTTGTCAGACTCCATTAGTACAAGGCATCGATATTTTCGAAATAGCATAATCATGTTTAAGTCACAAAGCATTGAGATAGACATTAAGTTGAAACCAAGGGATTCAACAAGCATCACTTTATACATGTGCTGATCCCTTGATATTGCAATTCTGCCTAGACCCAATACCTTGCTTTTACCAGTGTCAGCAAATGTGATGTGACTTTTGTCTGATGGACATAGCGTTGAATCCATCAGAAGACTTCGATCGCCCATCATGTGATTAGTGCATCCATTGTCCATAATCCATTCTGAAGTACGAGGTGTCATAGCCTACAGTGCAGTTTGGGGGATAGGCTTCACCAGGCGAGTTGTGAAGCATAAACATTTGATGAACAAGTGGAACATGAAAATTCAGATCTTGGTTAGGATAGATAGGGTGGGTGTCAAGGAATCCTGGAATGAAATACATAGTAAGACCATTTGGGCATTTTATCTTGCACCCTACAAGATGTTTAAGGTCCCCAACATTAGTTTTGGATGCCTTTGATTTCTGGCTAGAGACCTTTCCCTGCAAAAGAGAGTTAAGTTTTCTTAACCACCCACATTTACAGGGGTGGCTTAGAAGCAATGAGTCTAAGTGCAGCATCTAAGAACTTCGGCTTTGGGGCCCTAGTAAATAGCCTTGTAGGAGGTGAATAATACTCACAGGAATAAGCAGAAAAACTCTTTGTTTTATGAACATAGCGGTTTGAGGAAACACGCTCATATTCATGGTCTTGAGTATGATTTCCCTACAAAACATTGACGTTAGGGTGACCCAGATGAGTCCTAGGTCTATATGAAGCTTTTGGACCATATGAAGCCTTTGGTATGGGATTTCTCTTCTTCACACGTGGTGTCATGATGACATTCACTGGAAGATTCTCCAGACAACTTTTGGGAACCCATATCTTCTTCATGGTGGCCCATTCCTGCAGTTAGTACAAATATACCTGGCAAACACTTCACCATTGTGATTCTTAAACAGTTTATAGTTTGCAAAAAGGATTCATCAATGATAATGGGGTTAGCACAAGTGAAACCAGATAAGATGGATGGATCAACTGGAGGTTCCTTTGCAGCAACCCATGTGGTTTTGGGGTACTGCTCAGGCTTCCAGTAGGACCCATCAACATTCATTTTCCTCTGGAACCCAACACCCTCTTTCCTAGGGTTTCGGTTCAGAATCTGCTTTTTGAGGACATCACATAATGTGTGATGCCCTTTGAGACTTTTGTACATCCATTTCTCAAGCAGTGTCTTCAACCTGGCATTCTCATCAGCAATAGTAGTGGTGTCCTCAATAGAGGGGTTAGTTACCACATCAGCAGTTGAAGATATTGCAACAGTAGCAGCAGTAGAACATTCAGCAACAGAAGCAGCGTTCTCACCCTCAATGCATTTTAGGCATGGTGGTTCAAATCCTTCCTGAGCGGGGCTGATCTGTTGGGCATGAAGTAACTCATTTTCCTTTTGAAGATCTTCATGATCCGATCTCAATTTCTCAAGTTCCTGCTTCCTTTGAAGATAATCATAGGAAAGCTTTTCATGAGAAGTTGTGAGCGATTCATGTCGACCTTCAAGTTTCTGGTACTTAATATGAAGATTTTTTATGTCTTCAATTAAGGACTGAGACTTGGTCATTTCCGCGTCCAACAGGTCATCGCTTTTGTCTAACAGTTTTTGAGTATGTTCCATAGCTTTCTGTTATTCAGTTGCAATTTTAGCAAGTGTTTTGTAGCTAGGTTTGGATTCACCATCAGAGTCATCTTCACTAGATGGTTGAAAGTAAGCATCATGTGAATTTACCTTGGCACCACGTGCCATGAAGCAGTAGGTGGGAGGCGAGTCGTCCTCGTCATTATCATCAGTGTTGGTGATGGAGCCATTGTCTTCGTTGTTGAGGATGGACTTGGCGACGTAGGCAGTAGCTAGAGCCAGACTCGCAACACCTGAGTCAGACTCCCCCTCAAACTCCACCTCCTCCTCCTCTGAAGCTGACTCCTCCTCTGAATCCATTTCCTTGCCAACAAAAGCACGGGCCTTGCCAGATGAGCTCTTCTTGTGTGATGAAGATCTGGAAGAAGACTTGGAAGAAGACTTTGAGGATTTCTTCTTCTTCTTGTCATCAGAATCATATTCTTTGCTCTTCTTCTTCTTCTTCTTCTCATTGTCCCACTGTGGACACTCATAGATGTAGTGACCAGGTTTCTTGCACTTGTGACAAGTTATCTTCTTGTGATCATAGGCAGAAGCTTCATCATTCCTTGAGCTAGATCATGAAGACTTTTTGAAGCCTTTCTTCTTGGTGAATTTCTGGAACTTCTTCACCAGCATAGCAAGCTCCTTTCCAATGTCTTCAGGATCACCAGAACTATATTCAGATTCTTCTTCAAATGAGGAAGCAGCAGCCTTTGCCTTCAAATCTCAAGTTCGGCCATAGTTGGGGCCATAGATATCTCATTTCTCAGATAGCTGGTACTCATGTGGGTTGAGCCTCTCAAGTATGTCAGACGGATCGAGAGTCTTAAAGTCAGGGCGTTCTTGTATCATCAGGGCTAAGGTGTCAAATGAGCTATCAAGAGATCTTAGCAGTGTCTTCACTATCTCATGCTTCATGATCTCAGTGGTGCCGAGTGTTTGGAGTTTATTTGTGATATCAGTGAGGCGATCAAATGTGAGCTGGACATTCTCGTTGTCGTGTCTCTTGAAGCGGTTGAAGAGATTACGGAGAGTACTGATACGTTGATCTTGCTGAGTTGAGACGCCTTCATTGACCTTGGAGAGTCAGTACCAGACTAGCTTCGATGTTTCCAGAGCACTCACACAGCCATACTGTCCTTTGGTAAGGTGACCATAGATGATGTTCTTCGTAGTAGAGTCCAGATGAATAAACTTCTTGACATCAGTAGGGGTGACACCTTCACCAGTCTTGGGAACGCCGTTCTTGATGACATACCATAGATCGACATCAATGGCTTCAAGATGCATGCACATCCTATTCTTCTAGTAGAGATATTCAGTGCCATCGAAGATGCGGCATGCAGCGGAGACTTTGATTATCCCTGTAGTTGACATAGCTAAACTCCATGTGGTTAAACTGAATCACACAGAACAAGGGAGTACCTTGCTCTGATACCAATTGAAAGGCTAGTTATCGACTAGAGGGGGGTGAATATGCAATTTTTATGGAAGTCTTCAAAACATGGGAGTTTCAAAGACAAACAATATAAACAACACTATTCGAATGAAGTGGAAGGTAGACTACACTAGACAAGCCATAGTCAAGTATTCAATGGATTGAAGCACGAAGACTAATAACAGCTAGGTAGTAAAGATCAGGATGGAAGATAGTCTGAAGCAAATCAGAACAGATAGTCACACGGTGAAGTCAAACAGATAATGCAAGCAAGCAAAGAGTTCAAGAAGACAAACTGTAACTAAAGGGAGGTAAGAGATAGAACCAGTGGCTTCGGAATGACAGGGATTTATTCGACCAGTTACAGTTGTTGTGACAACTATACGTCTAGTTAGGGAGGCTGAGATTCAACTCATAAGACCGCGTCTTCACCTTATTCCCTTTGAGCTAAGGACAACTAGTCCCCGCCCATTCACTCTAGTAAGTCTTCAAGGTAGACTTCCAAACCTTCACAGACTTTGTTCATCGGCAATCCACAATGGCTCTTGGATGCTCAGAACGCGACGCCTAACCGGCTAGAGGATTCACAGTCCTCAAGTGTAACAAGTCTTCAGATCACGCAGACAGAAAGACTTCAGTGATGCCAAACACTCTTTGGGCTCTGGGTGGTTTGGGCTTTATCCTCGCAAGGATTCCCTATCGAAAGCTTCGGCGGTAGGTTGCTCTCAAACGACAAAAGCTGTGTACTAACTCTGAGCAGGCACCGATTTATGGTGTAGGGGGTGGGCTATTTATAGCCACTGGGCAACCTGACTGGATTTGTCCAAAATGACCTTGGGTCACTAAGGAACTGACACGTGTCGCAATGGTCAAATTTCAAACACATGCGGCATCTTGACTTGGGCTACAAGTAAAGCTAACTTATCTAATTCAGGATAAGATTTTCTCTCATTGTCTTCACTCGAAGACAAAGGATTTGGTTGAGCATCACTTCAGTCACTCTGACTTTGTTCAATTGGACCCCACTTAACAGTGCGGTGGTTCCTATGACTCAACAAAGAAGAAAAGGAAACAACGAAACAACTAAGTCTTCGCGCTCCATAGTCTTCACTCAATGTCTTCTCGTGTCATAGTCTTCAATGTGACTATCTTCACACACCACCATTGTTTTCAATGTCTTCACACATTTTTAGGGGTCATCTCCGGTAGGTAAACAGAATCAAAGAGGGACTACTACCTGTGTTATCCTGCGATTCTCACAAACACATTAGTCCCTCAACCAGGTTTGTTGTCAATACTCCAAAACCAACTAGGGGTGGCACTAGATGCACTTACATAAACAGTTTGGCATTCTCGTAGGTCTGGGTTCTCCACTCATCAAGTGAGATAATGTCAAATAGTCTCTTCTCACCGGCAAGTTTGAAATCATAATTGAGCTCATTAATGGCCCAATATGCCTTATGTTCCAACTCGAGAGGTAAGTGACATACTTTTCCATAAACCATTTTATACGGAGACATACCCATATGATTTTTATATGCAGTTCTATAGGCCCATAATGCATCATCAAGTTTCTTAGACCGATTCTTTCTAGATCTATTAACAGTTTTTTGCGAAAATAATTTAATCTCTCTATTACTTAGTTGTACTTGACCACTAGATTGTGGACGATATGGAGATGCAATTCTATGATTAACATCATACTTAGCAAGCATTTTACGAAAAGCACCATGAATAAAATGTGAACCACCATCAGTCATTTAATATATAGGGACTCCAAACCTTGGAAAGATAACTTCTTTAAGCATCTTAGTAGAGGTGTTATGATCAGCACTACTAGTTGGAATAGCTTCTACCCACTTAGTAACGTAATCAACAGCACCTAAAATATGTGTATAGCCATTAGAGGAAGGAAACGGTCCCATATAATCAAAGCCCCAAACATCAAATGGTTCTATAACAAGTGAATAATTCATAGGCATTTCTTGACGTCTACTAATTTTACCAATTATATGACATTCATCACAAGACAAGACAAACTTACGGGCATCTTTGAAGAGAGTAGGCCAATAAAAACCGGATTGCAATACCTTATGTGCAGTTCTATCTCCAGCGTGGTGTCCTCCATAAGCCTCGGAGTGAAACTTGCATAGGATCTATTCCTGTTCATGCTCAGGTACACAACATCTAATAACACCATCTACTCCTTCTTTATAAAGGTGTGGGTCATCCCAGAAGTAATGTCTTAAATCATACAAGAACTTTTTCTTTTGCTGATATGTGAAACTAGGTGGTATAAATTTAGCAACAATGTAATTAGCATAATCAGCTAATGGAGCAGTACGAGAAGCATTTATGACAGCTAATTGTTCATCAGGAAAGCTATCATCGATAGGTAATGGGTCATCAAGAACATTTTCTAACCTAGACAAGTTGTCTACAACGGGGTTCTCAGCTCCCTTTCTATCAATAAATATGCATATCAAATTCTTGTAGTAGGAGAACCCATCTAATAAGTCTAGGTTTAGCATTTTTCTTTTCCATAAGATATTTAATAGCAGCATGATTGTGTGAACAGTTACTTTAGAATCAACAATATAAGGTCTGAACTTATCAAAGGGAAATATAACTGCTAAATATTATTTTTCAGTAGTAGCATAATTTCTCTGGGCACTGTCTAGAGTTTTACTAGCATATTGGATAACATTTAATTTCTTATCAACTCTTTGTCCTAGAACAACACCTACAGCATAATCACTAGCATCACACATAATTTCAAAGGGTAAATTCCAATCAGGTGGTTGAACAATAGGTGCAGAAATCAAGGCTTTCTTAAGTATTCCAAATGCTTCTACACAATCATCATCAAAGACAAAAGTAACATGTTTCTGTAAGATATTAGTGAGAGGCATAGAAATTTTAGAGAAGTCTTTAATGAACCTCCTATAAAAACCGGCAAAACTAATTATACCTTTAATGTCCTTAGGACACATCATCTTTTCAATAGCATCAACTTTAGCTTTATCAAATTCAATACCTCTTTCAGAAACTTTATTCCCCAAGACAATACCTTCAGTAACCATAAAATGGCACTTCTCCCAATTCAAGACAAGATTAGTTTCTTCACATCTCTGCAAAAGTCGATCAAGGTTGCTTAAGCAATCATCAAAAGAAGTTCCATATACAGGAAATTCATCCATGAAAACCTCAACAATCTTTTCACAAAAGTCAGAGAATATAGCAGTCATACATCTTTGAAAGGTAGCAGGTGCATTACATAAACCAAAAGGCATACGTCTATAAGCAAAGGTAATGAAAGGGCAAGTAAAAGTGGTCTTTTCTTGATCCTTTTTTGACACCGGTATTTGAGAGAAACCGGAATAAAACCATCTAGAAAGCAAAAAATATGTATGTTTAGATAATCTTTCTACCATTTGATCAATACAAGGTAAAGGGTAATGATCCTTTTTAGTAGCCTTGTTTAGTTTGCAAAAATAAATTACCATTCTATAAACTGTAACAATTCTTTGTGGGATCAATTCATCTTTATCATTAGGAACAACAGTAATACCTCCCTTCTTAGGGACACAATGGACATGAGTTACCCACTGACTATTAGCAACGGGATAAATTATACCTGCCTCCAGAAGCTTTAGTATTTCTTTTCTTACCACTTCTTTCATCTTAGGATTTAACCGGTTTAGCGTCTTTCTCCAATTTTATTTTTTGCTGGCATAGAGTGGGACTAATGCCCTTAAGGTCGTCAAGAGTATATCCAATAGCAGCACGGTGTTTCTTCAAAAATTTCAATAGTTTCTCTTCTTCCTGCTCTGAAAGGTTAGCACTAATGATAACATGATATATCTTCTTTTCATCAAGATACGCATATTTAAGAGTATCGGGTAATGGTTTAAGCTCAAACACGGGATCACACTTGGGTGGAGGAGGATCCCCTAAGATTTCAACAGGCAAGTTGTGTTTCAAAATAGGTCCCTGTTTAAAGAATACTTCATCTATTTCCGTTCTTTCATTCATAAACATATCATTTACATCGTCTAGAAAATATTGTTCTAAAGGATCATTAGGAGGCATGGCAATATAAGCAAGGCCAATAATTTCATCTTTACTAGGCAATTCTTTACCATGAGGTTGCCTACGAAATTTAGCAAAATTAAATTCATGAGACATATCCCCTAAACCAACAGAAACAATATCCTTTTTGCAGTCTATCTTAGCATTAACAGTATTCAAGAAGGGTCTACCAAATATAATGGGACAAAAGTCATCTTGTGGGGAACCAATAACAAGAAAATCAGTAGGATATTTAACTTTCCCACACAAGACTTCAACATCTCTAACAATCCCAACTGGTGAAATAGTATCTCTATTGGCCAGCTTAATTGTAACATCTATCTCTTCTATCTCAGTAGGTGCAATATCATGCATAATTTCTTTGTATAAGGAATGAGGTATTGCACTTGCACTAGCACCCATATCACATAAGCCATAATAGCAATGATCTCCTATTTTAACGGAAACAACGGGCATGCCTACAATAGGTCTATGTTTATTTTTATTATCGGGTCTAGCAATTCTAGTAGCTTCATCACAGAAGTAAATAACATGCCCATCAATATTATCAACCAAGAGATCTTTAACCATAGCAACACTAGGTTTAACTTTAATTTGTTCAGAGGGTTTGGGTGTTCTAATATTACTTCTGTTGACCACAGTTGAAGCTTTAGCATGATCCTTTATTCTAACAGGGAAAGGTGGTTTCTCAATATAAGCGGTAGGAACAATAGGATCAACATTATTAGTGATAGTATTTTCTTCAATTTTAATAGGTTCAACAATTTTACTTCAATCGGGGGATGATATTTAAACCACTTCTCCTTAGGGGGATCAACATGAGTAGCAAATGATTCACATAAAGAAGCTACTATCTCAGAGTCAAGTCCATATTTAGTGCTAAATTCCCGAAAAACATCGGTATCCATAAAAGATTTAACACAATCAAACCTAGGTGTTATACTTGACTCCTTACCTTCTTCGAGTTCCCAATATTCATAGTTGCATTTAATTCTTTCCAATAAATCTCATTTGAATTCAATAGTCTTCATCATAAAAGAACCAGTACAAGAAGTATCGAGCATGGAGCGATTATTGAGAGAAAGCCGAGCATAAAATGTTTGAATAATAACTTCTCTTGAGATCTCATGATTGGGGAATAAATACAAAATTGACTTAAGCCTCCCCCAAGCTTGAGTGATGCTTTCTCCTTCGCGAGGCCGAAAATTATATATATAATTACGATCATGATGAACAAGATGCATAGGATAAAACTTCTCATGAAATTCCAATTTCAATCGGTTGTAGTTCCATGATCCAATATCATCGCATAGCCTAAACCATGTCAATGCCTTTCCCTTCAAAGATAAAGGGAAGACCTTCTTCTTGATAACACCCCCCGGCATACCTGCAAGTTTAAATAATCCACAAACTTCATCCTCATAGATTAGGTGCAAATCCGGATGTAACGTTCCATCTCTTGTAAAAGGATTAGCTAGTGGTTTCTCTATCATACCAGAAGGAATTTCAAAGTAAACATTTTTAGTAGGTTCAAAAGAAACTCTTTGCTCTACTGGTCGGGGTGAATATACCCCGAACAAGCCCCTTAAAGGATTACTTTCCATAGTAACAAGTGATAGTAAATTTTAGCACACTATATAAATTTTTCCTTACCAAATTCCACCTACCAAAGGCGCTTCACTCCCCGGCAACGGCGCCAGAAAAGAGTCTTGATGACCCACAAGTATAGGGGATCTATCATAGTCCTTTTGATAAGTAAGAGTGTCGAACCAAACGAGGAGCAAAAGAAAATGACAAGCGGTTTTCAGCAAGGTATTCTCTGCAAGCACTGAAATTATCGGTAACAGATAGTTTTGTGATAAGGTAATTTGTAATGGGTAACAAGTAATAAAAGTAAATATGGTGCAGCAAGGTGGCCCAATCCTTTTGTAGCAAAGGAAAAGACTGGAAAAACTCTTATATAAAGGAAAAAGCTCCCGAGGACACATGGGAAGTATCATCAAGCGAGTTTTCATCACGCTCATATGATTCGCGTTCGTTACTTTGATAATTTGATATGTGGGTGAACCATTGCTTGGGTACTGCCCTTCCTTGGACAAGCATCCCACTTATGATTAACCCCTCTTGCAAGCATCCACAGCTACAAAAGAAGTATTAACATAAACCTAACCATAACATGAAACATATCGATCCAAATCAGTCCCTTACGAAGCAACGCATAAACTAGGGTTTAAGCTTCTGTCACTCTAGCAACCGATCATCTACTTATTACTTCCGAATGCCTTCCCCTAGGCCCAAACAATGGTGATGTGTCATGTACTCTACGTTCACATAACACCACTAGAGGAAAGACAACATACATCTCATAAAAATATCAAACGAATACCAAATTCACATGACTACTTATAGCAAGACTTCTCCCATGTCCTCGGGAACAAACATAACTACTCACAAATCATATTCATGTTCATAATCAGAGGGGTTTTAGTACGCATAAAGGATCTGAACATATAATCTTCCAGCGAATAAACCAACTAGCATCAACTACATGGAGTAATCAACACTACTAGCAACCCACAGGTACCAATCTGAGGTTTTGAGACAAAGATCAGATACAAGAGATGAACTAGGGTTTGAGAGGAGATGGTGCTGGTGAAGATGTTGATGGAGATTGACACCCTCCGGATGAGTGGATCGATGGTGATGACGATGGTGATGATTTCCCCCTCCCGGAGGGATGTTTCCCTGGCAGAACAGCTCCACCGGAGCCCTAGATTGGTTCCGCCAAGGTTCCGCCTCGAGATGGCGGCGCTTCCTCCCGAAAGCTTCCTTCTGATTTTTTCCAGGGCAAAGGACTTCATATAGCAAAAGATGGGCACCGGCGGCCTGCCAGGGGGCCCACGAGGTAGGGGGGTGGGCCCCCACCCTCATGGACGGTGGGTGGCCCCCTCTGGTTCTTTCTTCGCCCAATATTTTTTATATATTCGAAAACTGACTTTCGTGGAGTTTCAGGACTTTCGGAGTTACGTAGAATAGGTCTCTAATATTTGCTCCTTTTCCAGCCCATTATTCTAGCTGCCGGCAATCTCCCTCTTCATGTAAACCTTGTAAAATAAGAGAGAAAAGGCATAAGTATTGTGACATAATGTGTAATAACAGCCCATAATGCAATAAATATCGATATAAAAGCATGATGCAAAATGGATGTACCAGGGAGCACAACCAACCAGGGCGCGTGAGGAGGCCCAGGTGTGCCCTGGTGGGTTGATCCCACCTCGGGTGTCCCCCGGACCGCCTCTTTGCTCTATAAATACCCCAATATTCCCAAAACCCTAGGGGAGTCGACGAAATAATCATCCCACCGCCGTAGTTCCAGAACCACCAGATCCAATCGAGACACCATCTCGGATGGGGTTCACCACCTCCATTGGTGCCTCTCCGATGATGCGTGAGTAGTTCTTTGTTGACCTTCGCGTCTGTAGTTAGCAGCTAGATGGCTTCCTCTCTCTCTCTTGATTCTCAATACAATGGTCTCTTGGAGATCCATATGATGTAACAGTTCTGCGGTGCGTTTGTTGGGATCGATGAACTTTGAGTTTATGATCAGATCTATCTTTTTATATCCATGAAAGTATTTGAGTATCTTTGATCTCTTTTAAGCATGATCTCTTATAGCCTCGTATTTCTTCTCTGATATTTGGGTTTGGTTTGTCCAACTTGATCTATTTATATTGCAATGGGAAGAGGTGCTTTGTAGTGGGTTCGATCTTACGGTGCTTGATCCCAGTGACAAAAAGGGAATCGACACGTATGTATCATTGCTACTAAGGATAAAATGATGGGGTCTATATCTACATAGATAGATCTTGTCTACATCATTTCATCGTTCTTATTGCATTACTCCGTTTCTCCATGAACTTAATACACTAGATGCATGCTGGATAGCGGTCGATGTGTGGAGTAATTGTAGTAGATGCAGGCAGGAGTCAGTCTACTAATCTTGGACGTGATGCCTATGTAATGATCATTGCCTAGATATTGTCATGAGTATTTGAAGTTCTATCAATTGCCCAACAGTAATTTGTTCACCCACTGCTTTGCTATTTTTCGCGAGAGAAGCCTCTAGTGAAACCTACGCCCCCCGGGTCTCTTTCTCATATTATTTACCTTTGCGATCTATTTTCCTTTGCATTTAGCTTTAGATCTACTAAACCAAAAACCCAAAAATACTTTGCTGAAATTTATTCTTATTTATTTATTTGGAGTTCGATCTATCAACCTACTACAAATTTACGTCATGTCTGATTGCCTATCTTGAGGCGCCGTACCCCGGAAGGGATTGACAACCCCTTTAACACGTTGGGTTGGAAGAAGTTTTTATTTGTGTACAGGTGTTGTTTACGTTGTGTTGCTGGTTCTCCTACTTGTTCGATAACCTTGGTTTCATATCTGAGGGAAATACCTACCGCCGTTGTGCTGCATCATCCCTTCCTCTTTGGGGAAATACCGATGTAGCTTCAAGTGACAACAATGAATTTACTTTGGCAAAGGTATTAGGGATGACCAGTCCCGAAATGAAAAAAAAATGAATTTACTTTATGTTATCAAATTATAAATTCCTTGGAAAGTGTTGGTATGGAGGGCACCCGTGGATACGGTTAGCCATGGAAAGTGAAATATGGTGGAAAAAGGAATAAAATTTATTTTCTGTTTGGGAACCGCATGTGATATATCTAGCATGGAAAGTGTTGGGAACTCTAAGTCGTTTTCGTTGGTGGGATGGATACACCTCCCAAAATATTTTTATCACTAAGTTTTTCGCTTTGAGCTCTCGCACCTCTACAAATCTCTACTTCCCTCTGCGAAGGGCCTTTGTTTTACTTTATGCAATTTTTATTTTTGAATTTGAGTCTCCATCTTCTCTTATAAAAGCACCAACTAGGAGGCAATATGATCATACTTGAGTATTGGGTGTAGCTAATATGCGAGTGTGTTTCATGAATGGATCAATCGTAGAGTATGATGGGCTAGGAATAGCTTATTTTAGCATTGATATTTTGAAAGACATGGTTGCTTTTTGATATGCTTGACTATTTAAATTATCATGTCAAAACTAGAATATTGCTTGGAACAATATAAAAGTCCAAATGTCCATGCTATGAAGAAAAGAATATGATATAACATGTTAGGCAGCATTCCACATGAAAAATTCTGTTTTATCACTTCCCTACTCGAGGACGAGTAGGAGTTAAGCTTGGCGATGCTAATACATCTCCAACGTATCTATAATTTTTATTGTTCCATGCTATTATATTATCAATCTTGGATGTTTTCTAATCATTATATAGTATTTTTTGGTACTAACCTATTGACATAGTGCCAAGTGACAGTTGCTGTTTTTTCTATGTTTTTTACATCACAGAAAATCAATATCAAACGGAGGCCAAATGCCACGAAACTTTACGGATATTTTTATGGGCCAGAAGGAACACAACGGGCCCTGGCTGCGCTTGGGGGGGGTGCCTCGAGGGGCGCACAACCCACCAGGGAGTGCCAGGAGGCCCAGACACGCCCTTGTGGGTTGTGCCCACCTCGGGTGCCCCCAGACCACCTCTTTGCTCTATAAATACCCCAATATTCCCAAAACACTAGGGGAGTCGAAGAAATATTCATCCAGCCACCGTAGAGTCCAGAACCACCAGATCCAATCTAGACAACATCTCGGATGGGTTCAGCACCTCCATTGGTGCCTCTCCGATGATGCGTGAGTAGTTCTTTGAAGACCTTCGCGTTCGTAGTTAGTAGCTAGATGGCTTCCTCTCTCTCTCTCTATTGATTCTCAATACAATGGTCTCTTGGAGATCCATATGATGTAACTCTTTTGCAGTGTGTTTGTTGGGATCGATGAACTTAGAGTTTATCATCAGATCTATCTGTTTATATCCATGAAAGTATTTGTGTTTCTTTGATCTCTTTTATGCATGATCTCATATAGCCCCGTGATACGTCTCCAACGTATCTATAATTTTTTATTGTTCCATGCTATTATATTACCTCTTTTGGATGTTTATGGGCTTTATTTTACACATTTATATCATTTTTGGGACTAACCTACTAACCGGAGGCCCAGCCCATATTGCTGTTTTTTTGCCTATTTCTATATTTCGACGAAAAGGAATATCAAACGGAGTCCAAACGGAATGAAACCTTCGGGAGCGTTATTCTTGGAACAAATATGATCCGTAGAGCCTGGAGTGCAAGTCAAGAAAGCTCCGAGGGCCCCACGAGATAGGAGGGCACCCCCCCCCCCCCCCCCCGCGTAGGGCAAGCCCCTTGTCTCGTGGGCCCCTCGGGCGTCCACCGACGTATTTCTTCTCCAATATATACCTACGTACCCCGAAAACATCCAGGGGCAACACAAAACACAATTTCCAGCGCCGTAACCTTCTGTATCCGCGAGATCCCATCTTGGAGCCCATGCCGGCACTCTGCCGGAGGGGGAAGCAACCACGAAGGGCCTCTACATCAACATCCTTGCCCCTCTGATGAGTTGTGAGTAGTTTACCACAGACCTACGGGTCCATAGTTATTAGCTAGATGGCTTCTTCTCTGTTTTTGGATCTCAATACAATGTTCTCCCCCTCTCTTGTGGAGATCTATTCAATGTAAACTCTTTTTGCGGTGTGTTTGTCGAGATCCGATGAATTGTGGGTTTATGATCAAGTTTATCTATGAATAATATTTGAATCTTCTCTGAATTCTTTTATGTATGATTGAGTTATCTTTGCAAGTCTCTTCGAACTATCAGTTTGGTTTGGCCTACTAGATTGATCTTTCTTGGCATTGGAGAAGTGCTTAGCTTTGGGTTCAATCTTGCGGTGTTCTTACCCAGTGACAGAAAGGGTTGCAAGACACTTATTGTATCGTTGCCATCGAGGATAACAAGATGGGGTTTATATCATATTGCATGTGTTTATCCCTCTACATCATGTCATCTTTCTTAATGTGTTGCTCTATTCCAATGAAGTTAATACTCTAGATGCATGCTGGATAGCGGTCGATGTGTGGAGTAATAGTAGTAGATGCAGGCAGGAGTCAGACTACTTGTTCTGGACGTGATGCCTATATACATGATCATGCCTAGATAATCTCATAACTATGCGCTTTTCTATCAATTGCTGGATAGTAATTTGTTCACCCACCGTAAAACTTATGCTATCTGGAGAGAAGCCTCTAGTGAAACCTATGGCCCCCGGGTTTATCTCTTATCATATTTGCTTTCCATCTACTTTTATTTGCATCTTTACTTTTTGCATCTATATCAAAAGTACCAAAAATATATTTATCTTATCATATTATCTTTATTAGATCTCACTTTCGCAAGTGGCCGTGAAGGGATTGACAACCTTTATATTGCGTTGGTTGCAAGTTCTCAGTTTGTTTGTGTAGGTGCGTGGGACTTTTGAGGAGCCTCCTACTGGATTGATACCTTGGTTCTCAAAACTAAGGGAAATACTTACGCTACACTTTCCTGCATCACCCTTTCCTCTTCGAGGAAAACCAACGCAAGCTCAAGACATAGCACCTCGTATTTCTGGATAGCGGTCGATGAACTTAATACACTAGATGCATGCTGGATAGTGGTCGATGTGTGGAGTAATAGTAGTAGTACAGGCAGGGGTCGGTCTACTAATCTTGGACGTGATCACTATGTAATGATCATTGACTGGATATCGTCATGAGTATTTGAAGTTCTATCAATTACCTAACAATAATTTGTTCACCCACCACTTTGCTATTTTCTCAAGAGAAGCCACTAGTGAAACCTACGGACCACGGGTCTCTTTCTCATATTATTTGCCTTTGCGATCTATTTTCCTTTGCATTTATTTTCAGATCTACTAAACAAAAAACCCCAAAATACTTTGCTGCAATTTATTCTTATTTATTTATTTGGCGTTCGATCTATCAACCTACTAAAAATTTACCTCACGTTCGTTTGCCTATCTTGAGGTGTCGTACCCCGGAAGGGATTAACAACCCCGTTAACACGTCAGGCTGCGAGAAGTTGTTATTTGTGTGTAGGTGTTGTTTACGTTGTGTTGCTTGGTTCTCCTACTGGTTCGATAACCTTGGTTTCATATCTGAGGGAAATACCTACCGCCGCTGTGCTGCATCATCCCTTCCTCTTTGGGGAAATACCGACGTAGCTTCAAGCGACAACAAAAGTTTTTATTATATCCTTCTTGAGTACCTATCATTTCCGGACTAGTCTTATAATTCATATTCATTACCACTTACTATTTATAGACTCTCAAAAACATTTGAATGAAGTATGAGAGTGCAATCATTTCTATAATATATAACCACCGATGTGCTCTAAAAGATATAAATGAGGCAATAGAGGAACTGCCTAGCTCAATGATATAAGTGAAGCACATATAGTATTCTAATAAATTATGATAAATGTGTGCCCCTCTCAAAAAGTGTGTCCAGTAAACAATGATTGTGGCAAACTAGAAAGCAAACAAAGCAAAACTGTAGTACAAGAAGCTCCAAGAAAAACTCATATCAGGTGATGAATAAAAATGTAGCTCTAAGTGACATATCGATAGATTGTAGACAAAAGAGGGGATGCCATCTGGGGCATCCCTAAGCTTAGACGCTTGGGTCTTACTTTAATATTACCTTGGGGTTCCTTGGGCATCCTCAATCTTAGGACCTTGCCGCTCCTTATTCCTTTATCCATCGTGATATCACCCAAAACTTAAAAACTTCACCACACAAAACTCAACAGAAATATCGTGAGATCCGTTAGTATAATAGATATATAAAAAACTTTAGGCAATGTTGTAAATCCATTAATATTGTATTTTTTCATAATACCTGATGTGTTCTAACTTCTCCATGCCTTATACCCCCGATATAATCCATAACATCATTAAAACAAGCAAACTATGCAACAAAAACAGAATATGTCTTAAACAGAACAGTCTGTAATGATCTGTACAAACACCATACTTGTGCAACTCTAAAACTTCTTAGAAATTAGGACAACGTGGTCAATTTGTATATCAATCATGTGTAAAACTTTCAGAAAATACTCACATCCAATAAATTGCAGGAATTTTGGCACTAGAAGAAAAACTTTCTATTCTTTCACAGAATCAAGTCAACTATTATCCAAATCATCCCAAAGTCTTTACTTGGCACAAACGCTAATTAAAAATAAAAACACAATCATAACAGTAGCAATAATTGAGTCAACGCAGAAAAATAAAAAGTGAAAGGAAAAATTTAACATAACTATTGGGTTGTCTCCCAACAACCGCTATTGTTTTACGCCCCTGGCTAGGTGTAAGTGATTGTTTCAAGTATTGTCATCCTTAAAATTAATTCCATAAGTAGACCTCATAATAGATTCATATGGTGGTTTAATTCTCTTACTTGGTAAGTGTTCCATCCCTTTCTTAAATGGAAATTGGAACCTTATATTTCCTTCTTTCATATACTAATAGTTCCTATAGTGTGTAGGAAAGGCCTACCAGGGATTATAGGAGAAGGATTGCATTCAATATCAAGCAGAATGAAATCCATGGGCACATAATTTATATTAGCAAGTAAGAGTAAATCATTTATTCTACCTGATGGTTTCTTAATAGTTGAATCCACTAAATGCAAGTTAAGGGAACATTCATTCATATCGGTGAGACCTAGCATGTCACATAAAGATTTTGTATAGTAGATACACTAGCACTAGATCACAAAAAGCATTACATTCATAATCTTTAATTTTAACTTTAATAATAGGTTCCCATTCATCATGCAATTTCCTACGTATAACAACCTCCAATTCTAGCTTTTGCTCATGAGCTTTCATCATAGCTTCTGCAATATGTTTAGTAAAAGCTTTATTTATTCGTAAGCATTAGGTGAATTAATCATGGATTGCAACAAAGAAATACATTCAATCAAAGAGCAATTATCATAATTAAATTCCTTGTAATCCAAAGTAGCGGGCGCATCACTACTTAAAGTCTAGACCGCTAGAAACCCACTTCTATTATTTTTATCATTAAGATCATCACCCTCCGAACAATTGGGACACCTTCTAGCTAAAGTTGACTCATCTCCAGTCCCCTTTTCATCAAGTTTTATATTACTTTCCCATGTCTGGCTTTTCTACAAATTCTCGCTTAGCCCTCGACCTAGTGGTTCTCTCTTTACTTTCATTAATGGATATTTTGGTAGACTTACTAGATTCATTAATATAATGCTTAGGTGGAAAAGTTTTAATTTTAAGAGTTTCCGCATCATGAGCAATTATATACATGTTTTTAGCCATATCATCAAATTTATGTAGTTTTTGTTCTACTATAGCATTGAAAATCTTTTGAGAATTATTAAATTCTTTAATGTGATTCTCAAGATCATAGGGCATCCTATTTTTATTGCGATATGAATGACCATAGGAATTGCCATAGTTATTAGAGGAATTTTCGAGATACGGTCTAGGACTGAAATTACCTCTATGAGCATTGTTGTTGTAATTATTTCTAGCTACAAAATTCACGTCAATAGCATCATTATTTTCTCAATCAGAGTATATAATGGAACACCATTAGGATCAACATGAGCATTTTTACTAGTAAACGAGCATCCATCTTTTCACTCAATGTAGTAATTTCTTTAACAGAATTTACCTTCTTACAAGTTGGAGCTCGTTCGGTGTGCCATTGAGAATAATTTATCATCATATTATAAAGGAGCTTTGTAGCTTCTCCCAATGTAATTCCAATAAAGGTTCCACCTATAAGAGAGTCTAGAAGATTTCTAGAAACAAAGTTTAGTCGCACATAGAAATTTTGTATTATCATCCCTAAGTTTAAACCATGTGTGGGACAATTTCTAATCATTAATTTCATTCTCTCCTGAGATTGTGCAATATGTTCTTTCTCAAGTTGCTTTAAGTTCATAATTTCATTTCTAAGAGGAATAATCTTAGCGGGGGGGGGGGGTATTTAGTAATAAAAGCATCCTTACACTTATCCAAATAATCAATACTATTTTGAAGCAAGGATGAAAACCAAGTTTTAACACGATCTCTAAGTGAGGAAGGAAATAATATCCACTTTATAATATCATTGTCCACATGTTTTTTCTTTTGCATATTGATACGTCTCCAACGTATCTATAATTTATGAGGTACTCATGCTGTTATTTTCTTATTATTAGGTGTTTTACAATCATTTTATAGCAACTTTATATCATTTTTTGGGACTAACATATTGACCCAATGCCTAGTGCCAGTTGCTGTTTTTTGCTTGTGTTTTACATCACAGGAAATCAATATCAAACGAAGGCCAAACACCGCGAAACTTTACAGAGATTTTTTTTGGACCAGAAGGAACCCAATGGGCTAGAGCTGCACCTGGGGGTGCCTTGAGGAGGGCACAACCCACCAGGGCGCGCCAGAGCGCCCGGTGCGCCCTGGTTGGTTGTGCCCACCTTGGTGGCCTCCCTGTCGTGGTTCTAAGTCAGACAGTAGTGTAGGGAGTAGGAATGGAGTAGTTGTATACGCAAGAGGTTTGCGAGTTCAGGCCCTTCTCGAAGGAAGTAACAGCCCTACGTCTCGGAGCCCGGAGGCGGTCGACTGGATTATGTGTGTATGAGTTACAGGGGTGTGAACCCCTTTACACTGAGGAGGGGGTGGCTTACATAGAGTTTGCCAGACCCCTCCGGCCCTCAATTATGCAGGGTTTAAGGTACATTCAGATCGGGCGTTACTGGTAACGCCACAAATAAAGTGCTATGATGACCATAAAGCTACTTAATGACCATCCGTTTGTGTGCAGAGTGACTTTAGATCTCCTGGCTGTCGAGTGGTTGGCTTCATGGTCGAGTGTCTTCGAGTCCGTCGAGTGGAAGGTGGTTTATTCTAGAGACGTCCTTGGGGAGGGTAGTTTGGACGTGTCCATGACCCTACCCTAGGTACATAGCTTCATCATTAGCCCCCGAATGGATCGAGGTTTGAGTGGGGAAGGAGTTGATAACTCTTCCGACCCATTTTTTGTGCTATGAGTATATCTTGTTGTGGATCCAAGAACCTAAGTAAAGACACCAACTTCTTTGTCAGTCGCCTTGATCCATTCTTGGTTTCAGTCGAGTGAGTTTCTTTACTTAAAAAGCTCCGAGTGACGGTGTGGAGGAGATCCTACGTCTGACAAGTTGTTCTGCTACTCGCGGATTTCGCGAGATTCGAATTTTGGGAAGCGCGCGGGGCGAAGGAGGCCGCAGTAATCGGATGGGATAGCACGGAGCCGCCTCGATCTCCACGCCACCTTTTTCTCCACGTATCACGCGCATGACTGTTGCTGCATTTGACAGGATCGTCTGGGCCTACAGGTCAGTCACTCGGAAGCAACTCCATATAAGCCGCTGGCCCAGGGCTTTTGAACAGTGCGCCTTCATTTTCCCCCTTCTTCTCGAATTCCTCCGCCACCTCTGCTCTCGTCCCGGTGCCGCCGGTCTGTTCGAGCATCGTCTGCGGCGATGGTGAAGGAGAAAACGGCGGCCCTGGAGTGTGCGAAAAAAGCGACAGCGCAGGCGAAGGCGAAGAAGTCCGGTCGGGGCGGATCTTCCTCGAGGTTTGCCTTGCCGCCGGGCTAGATCCAGGGCGATTGGATGCGCTCGGCGATTCGACAATACGACATTGATGACCTGATCGAGGGGGGATTCATTCCTCACAAATCTACGTGCCTCCCGGGGAACAAGATCGAGCCGCGGCCTCGCGAGGGTGAGTGTGTCCTTATCGCCACTCACGTTGATCGCGGATTCTCCCTGCCCCCTCATCCTTTTTTCCAGAGTTTCTTGAACTTTTTCGGAGCGCCACTCCATCACTTTACTCCAAATTCCATCATGTATCTTGCTGCCTTCATGTCTTTGTGCGAGCATTTCTTGGGTTGCCGTCCTCATTGGGGCCTCTTCAATCACATTTTCACTTGTCGTTCTCAGTCGGTTAAGAAAGCCAAGTCGAGTGACGATAAGACGCAAGTGATTCAGATGTGTGGGGGTCTTGGGATCCAGATGAGAAGCAAAAGTTCTTTTCCAGCTATGATTCTTCCTGACTCAGTCCGCGGGTGGCAGTCGACCTGGTTCTACTGCAGAGACCAGCCGACTCCAGGACAGGCGGCGGGTCTTCCCCCTTTCTCCCTGAACCGAGCAGAAAAATCTTCTTCTCTGAAAGTGACACCGGAAGAGAAGGCACAAGTCAAAGTGTTGGTTGGTCGAGTGGTTCAGCCTGTCCGCGATGGGGTGACTGGTACGTATCCAACCGCTCCAAGCTCATGACCATCCGATGTGGATGTATTCGGGTCTCGATGACACCACTCGGATTCACCCTGAGGAGGTCGACGAGGCTACGTTGGAGGGGTGGTTGTCAAGTATCACAGGGAACAAAGACAACCCCCGAAGAGCCAGGAGGATTCCTCCACTCGACCAATCATACGAAGTAGACCAGGTCCAATTCTGCATCTCTGACTGTGACCTTGTTTTCTTCATTCTGTTTGCTTAAAATCAGTCGACTGACTTTTGTCTTGTTTGTTGTCTTCTAGACCATTACAGAGATGTACTCAATGCCCAACGGGGTGCAAGAACAGGCCAAGGATAAAGAGGTGAGCGGAAGCCAAAGTGAGGAGGAGTGGCAATCTGATGGTGAGGAGGAAGAGGATGACGACGGCTCCAGTGGAGAGGAGGAGGAGGAAGTCGATCCTCCTCGCACGGAAAGGCGATCCAAGCTCACCCACGACCCAGCGAGCGAGCGTGGCAAAGCGACTGCGCCTGTTGGGCAGTCGTCGAAATGCACTCGGACGGCTTCTCCGGTGCCGACTAAAAAAGCGCCGAAGCATCCACGAGCGGTGTCATCAAAGCCGCCGAAGGTCTTGTCCAAGATGAAAATGGCCATTCCCACCATTTCTGGGTAACAGCGGAGCTTGTGTTTTCTCGTTTAGCATGGATAGACTCTCGGTCGACTCACTGACTAACCGACTGGTTTCTGAAACCTGCAGTGCTGCTACCTCTGAGACCTCTGCCAGGAACGAAGACCAGGAAATGGGAGACGCTGTCACCTCCAACCTTGGTACGATCTCTGTGGTTTCACTTTTGGTCGATTGGATTTTTGTTTTTAACTTTGGATTTTTCCTGTAGCTCCTCCTCATGTCATTGATCTCCCTGATGATGACTATGAGGCGCCGCTGAGGCTGAGGAGGAATAGAAAGGCACCGGCTCGCAAGACTACTCAGATTGCATCAATGCCGGAGACACCGGTTCAGGAGGGTGGCAATATCACTTGGACTTCCGTGTCCTTCGTTGTGCTGATGACGAGTGTTCGGCCTTCATCGTTGACTGTTGACCCGCCCTCCCTTTTCGTCACACACCACGTCCTAGAGGACCAACCGAGTGCTGCTAAGGAGGCTATACGCCAGGCGGGGATCATGATGGAGCAGGTGAAGGCGGTCCGGGAAGCCAGCCAAGTGGCCTATGATGCTAGCTCAGCTCTTCAGAGCAATGTCTAGGTTAGTTGGTCACCGCTTGTTTTGTTAGGATATGCTATCTGAAGACTCTCTTTCCGAAGATCTTTGTATCTGTACACTCACTGGGTGTGTCGATTGAATTTTTGGATTGGTGGGGGCACGCTGAGTGCACCCACTGTGTGTAGTCCCCGAGACTATGGTGGACTACTGGCAGTCGAGTGTAGTCTTTGTATTTTGAGTTTCTTCACTCTAACTTCTTCACTCGGTCTGGTCGAACCATGTCGAATGGAATATTGGAACCACTGGGGGCACGCTGAGTGCACCCACTGGGTGTGGTCCCCGAGACCATGGTCGACTGCTGGCAGTCGACTAAGGTCTGAAGAACCTGTGTTTTTTTGGTAGATCATGATGAGACCGTGGCTGACTGCTGATAGTTAGCTATGGTTTAGGATCATAACCTCTTTGTCCCTTTCGGTCGATTGATCGGACCAAGTCGGTAGAACCAGTGGGGGCACGCTGAGTGCACCCACTGGGTGTAGTCCCCGAGACTACTCTTGAATATTTTGATTTGGCTGTAGTCTTAGAAATGTTACGATTTTTCTCTTAGTCACTCGGAAGTAACCTATCTTTGATGTCTGTCGACTGACCCTTCGCAGAAATCCTGCGACCTTGTGGCTCGCTATACTGAATTGGAAAACAAACAAATCCAGCTCAATCTTGACTTGAAGCTTGCTCAGGAGAACTTTTAGAAAGCAAAAGACGAAGCAAAAGGTATGGCTGGTGAGAACTTGACAACTGTCTTTATCTTTCTGCCCATTCCTGATTCTGATCTCATTGTCATTTTGCAGGTAAAATGGTGGAGGCTCTGAAGAAGAAGGACCATGACCTTGCCGAGGCGCAGAAGGTGGCTTTGGACAAAACGAAGCTTGCGGAAGAAAAAATGGCTTCAGTCGGCAAACTTGAAGAGGAGAATGCCAATTTGAAAGCTGCTCTTGACGCGGCCAACAAGGAGGTCAGCCGTCTGAAGAATGATAAGATAGCTCTGAATGACAAGGGTAGTGAACTGGTGGGGAAGAAGAACGATCTGAAGGCTTATCTGGGAGGGCTCGCCAAGAAGTTATTCATCATGCTTGAGGGTAATCTCTCCTACCCGACTGACTTGTTATCATCGACTCATCGTAGAACTGCTAGTTTATCTTTGAATTGTGTTTACAGAATTCTGCCAAAACTTCGAGGAGGAGACCAGTCGAGTGGAGACAAGCTTGGACCCCATTAACTCTCCTGTGAAGGATGAAGCTGCTATGAACGTGTTCCGACTGGAGTCTCGTGTTGCTGGTGTGGTAGACTACCTTGCTCGACTGAAGGTTGCGGCGTCGCGAATCGACACGACACTCTGGCCAGGAGCGACTCTTCAAAATGACCTCGAGTCTCTATTGACTCGATTGAATGAATTTCCAGGTCGAGTGCAAGAATGGAAGAAGTTTTCTGCCAGGTGCGGCACTGACGTTGCTCTGTCCCTGGTCCGTGTTCACTGCAAGGATGCGCGAGAGGAAAAGCTGGCATCCATCAAAGTTGCCAATACCAAGAAGAACAACTTCCAATCTTTCATGGAGACCTTCTTTGCTGCTGCCACTCGGATCGCTGACGGAATTGACTTGGACCAGTTTGTCGCGCCCTCCAGTCCTCCACCTGAGGAGTAAGAAAACTTCTATGCTTCACCTTAAATTTTCCTCGGAATGCCGAGTGGTTTTGTAACCGATAAACTTTTACAGTCTTGACGCCTGAGCACTTCTGAATCCGTAGGATGTTATCTGAACTTGGCTTACCGTTGAATATGCTTGCATTTGCCTTCGAGCGAACTTTGTTCTTCACTCGGAATATATTTTAGTGCTTGAGACACAGCTCTGAGGTGGAAAATCCAGTCGACCTGCACTTCATCGTTCTTGCAGGTAGGGATGGAGCACAGATTGCAGTCTACCTGCGTCCTTGCGGATCGGGATGGAGCGCACGTTGTATTTGTGGCGCAGCTCCGAAGAAGAAGGTAGCAGTCGACCTGCACCTCGTCGTCCTTGCGGATCGGAATGGAGCGCACGTTGTATTTGTGGCGCAGCTCCGAAGGAGAAGGTAGCAGTCGACCTGCACCTCATCGTCCTTGCCGATCGGAATGGAGTGCATGTTGTATCTGTGGCGTAGCTCCAAAGGAGAAGGTAACAGTCGACCTACACCTCGTCGTCCTTGCGGATCGGAATGGAGCGCATGTTGTATTTGTGGCGTAGCTCCGAAGGACAAGGTAGAAGTCGACCTACACCTCATCGTCCTTGCGGATCATAATGGTGTGCATGTTGTATTTGTGGTGCAACTCCGAAGGAGAAGGTAGCAGTCGACCTGCACCTTGTTGTCCTTGCAGATCGGAATGGAGCGCACGTTGTATTTGTGGCGCAGCTCCGAAGGAGAAGGTAGCAGTCGACCTGCACCTCGTCGTCCTCGTGGATCGGAATGGATTTCATACTTAGGCGAGTACTTGAACTGCAGCTAAGCCCCCAAGTGGGAGGGTTGATCTCCACTCGGTAGGATTTTTAGATACTTAGGCGAGTACTGGACTGCAGCTAAGCCCCCGAGTGGGAGGGTTGCTCTCCACTCGGTAGGATTTTCAAATACTTAGGCGAGTACTGGACTGCAGCTAAGCCCCCGAGTGGGAGGGTTGCTCTCCACTCGGTAGGATTTTCAAATACTTAGGCGAGTACTGGACTGCAGCTAAGCCCCCGAGTGGGAGGGTTGCTCTCCACTCGGTAGGATTTTCGAATACTTAGGTGAGTACTAGACTCCAGCTATGCCCCCGAGTGGGAGGGTTGCTCTCCTCTCGGTAGGATTTTCAAATACATAGGCGAGTACTGGACTGCAGCTAAGCCCCCGAGTGGGAGGGTTGCTCTCCACTCGGTAGGATTTTCAAATACTTAGGCGAGTACTGGACAGCAGCTAAGCCCCCGAGTGGGAGGTTTGCTCTCCACTCAGTAGGATTTTTAAATACTTAGGCGAGTACTGGACTACAGCTAAGCCCCCGAGTGGGAGGGTTGCTCTCCACTCGGTAAGATTTTTAAATACTTAGGCGAGTACTGGACTACAGCTAAGCCCCCGAGTGGGAGGGTTACTCTCCACTCAGTAGGATTTTCAAATACTTAGGCGAGTACTGGACTGCAGCTAAGCCCCCGAGTGGGAGGGTTGCTCTCCACTCGGTAGGATTTTCGAATACTTAGGCGAGTACTGGACTGCAGCTAAGCCCCCGAGTGAGAGGCTTGCTCGTCACTCGGTAGGATTTTTAAATACTTAGGCGAAACGGATTCGCAGCTATGCCCCCGAGTGAGAGGCTTGCTCGTCACTCGGTAGGATTTTTTTTTACAAACTTAGGCGAAACGGATTCGCAGCTAAGCCCCCGAGTGAGAGGCTTGGTCATCACTCGGTAGGATTTTTTTTACAAACTTAGGCGAAATGGATTCGCAACTAAGCCACCCACTGGGGGATTTCTCACGTAAACAAAAGCAACAACAATCACTGGGAAAATTATAACACTCTTGTCTTTAATAAACAAACTACAGATGTACTTTTTATTACATCTCATCTGAGTGAGTACTTAATTATAAAAGGGGCGGAGCAGCTCCGCATTCCAAGCTCGTGGCTCATCAATCTAGCGATCGACATTGTAAAGACGGTACGCTCCATTGTGGAGAACTTTGGTGACGATGAAGGGGCCTTCCCAACTAGGAACGAGCTTGTGTGGCTTCTGTTGATCCACTCGGAGGACCAAGTCTCCTTGGAAGGCTCGACTCTTCACGTTTTTGGCATGGAATCGACGCAAGTCCTGCTGATAGATAGCGATCGGATCATGGACATCTCTCTTTCTTCTTTTATAAGGTCGACTGCGTCCTGCCGAGCTTGGTATGCTTCATCTTCAGAGTAGAGCTCGACTTGGGGTGCATTGTGAAGCAGGTCACTCGGCAGAACTGCTTCAGCTCCATAGACCAGAAAGAATGGAGTTCGCCCAGTTGACCGATTAGGAGTGGTCCTCAATCCCCAAAGAACTGATGGAAGTTCGTCGACCCACGCGCCTGCTGCGTGCGTGAGATCACGCATCAACCGGGGTTTCAGTCCTTTGAGAATTAGGCCGTTTGCTCTTTCTGCTTGTCCATTCGACTGGGGGTGAGCGACGGAAGCGTAGTCGACTCGCGTGCCTTGAGAAGCGCAAAAGGCTCTAATTTTGTCAGAATCAAAGTTTCACCCATTATCAGTGGTGATGCTGTGCAGAACTCCATAGCTAAATATCAACTCTCTGATGAAGCTGATAGAAGTGCAGGCATCAAGATTCTTGATTGGCTTAGCTTCAATCCACTTAGTGAACTTGTCGACTGCCACCAGTACATGGGTGAATGCGCTCTTGCCAGTTCTTAGTGGTCCGACCATATCCAATCCCCAAACAGTGAAGGGCCAGACGAGTGGAATGGTCTTCAAGGCTAAGGCGGGTTTGTGTGACATATTGGAATAGAACTGACATCCTTCACACTTGTCGACTATCTCCTTCGCCATTTCATTTGCTCTTGGCCAGTAAAACCCCGCTCGGTATGCTTTAGCCACAATGGTCCGAGAGGACGCATGATGACCACAGGTCCCCGAGTGGATATCTTCAAGAATTATCTTACCTTCTTCTGGTGTTATACATTTCTGACTGGCTCCAATCGCACTTTCCCTGTACAACTGTCCCTTTATCACAGTAAAGGCCTTGGATCGACGGACGATCTGTGGAGCCTCTTCTTCATTCTTTGGGAGCTCTTTCCTTAGGATATACGCGATGTACGGCATCGTCCAGTCGGGAGTGATGACCAAAACTTCCATGATCAGGTCGACCACAGCTGGGACCTCAACTTCAGTCGGATCCGTGACACTTTTTGGCTGCGGGGCTTCTTCGGTGAAAGGATCCTCTTGAACTAATGGTGTGTGGATATGTTCCAAAAACACATTACTAGGAATGGCTTCTCTCTTGGAACCTATTTTTGCCAAATCATCAGCCGCTTGATTTTTCAGTCAGGGTATATGATGAAGCTCTAACCCCTCGAATTTCTTCTCTAGCTTACTCACTGCATTGCAGTAACCAGTCATGGCCGGACTTCTGACGTCCCACTCCTTCATCACTTGATTAACCACCAAATCTGAGTCGCCATAGACCATGAGGCGATGGACGCCGAGTGAAATGGCCATACGCAACCCATACAAAAGTGCTTCGTATTCTTCTTCGTTATTGGAGGAATCAAAGTGAATCTGGAGCACATATCTGAGCTTATCTCCTCAGGGGGAAACCAACACTACCCCAGCACCGGAACCATTCAGCATCTTAGAACCATCAAAGAACATGGTCCAGTGCTCCGGGTGAACTTGAGTCGGCGGTTGCTGTTCAATCCACTCGGCGATGAAATCTGCTATTGGTTGGGACTTGATGGCTTTCTTTGCCTCAAACTTGATATCTAGGGGAAGGATTTCAATCGCCCATTTTGCCACTCGACCAGTTGTATCTCTGTTCTGCAGAATCTCTGACAATGGAGCATCGCTGACGACTGTAATGGAATGGTCAGAGAAGTAATGAGCAACCTTCTTCGTGGTCATATAAATCCCATATACAAGCTTCTGATAATGAGGGTATCTTTGCTTTGATGGGGTCAAAACTTCAGGAACCTAATATACTGGGCGCTGAACTTTAAAGGCTTTTCCTTCTTCTTCCCGCTCGACCGTAAGCACTGTACTGAAAACTTGTCCCGTGGCTGCAATGTAAAGGAGCAAAGGCTCTTTGCTGATTGGGGTAGCAAGTAGGGATGCAAGCACCGGCTGGGTGGAGAGCAGGGCTTTTAGCTCTGCAAACGCTGCATCAGCTTCGGGAGTCCACTCGAACTTGTCTGACTTCTTCATCAGTCAGTAAAGAGGCAATGCCTTTTCACCGAGACGAGAGATGAATCGACTTAAAGCGGCCAAGCAACCAGTAAGTTTCTGGACATCGTGCACACGCACAAGACGTTTCATTCGAAGTATAGTACCAACTTTTTCTGGGTTGGCGTCGATTCCTCATTCGGAAACGAGAAAACCAAATAACTTTCCGCCAGGAACTCCGAATGTGCACTTTGATGGATTAAGCTTGATATCATTCCTCCTGAGGTTGGCAAATGTTTCAGCAAGGTCAGTCAGCAGGTCGGAACCCTTCCATGACTTGACCACAATATCATCCATGTATGCTTCCACATTCCGACTGATTTGAGTGAGAAAACACTTCAGAATCATCCTCATGAACGCGGATCCGGCATTCTTGAGGCCGAATGGCATGGTGACATAACAGAAGCACCCGAATGGAGTGATGAAAGCTGTTTTGATCTCGTCGGGTCCATACAGACGGATCAGATGGTAACCGGAATAGCGTCTAAAAAACACAGGCGCTCACATCCCGCAGTCGAGTCGACTATTTGGTCAATGCGGGGGAGAGGGAAATGATCTTTCGGGCAGGCCCGATTGATATGTTTGAAGTCAATGCACATGCAAAGTGACTTGTCCTTCTTGGGAACCATGACAATATTGGCGAGCCACTCGGAGTGGTAAATTTCTTGGATAAACTCCGCTGCTAAGAGCCGAGCCACCTCCTCGCCAATGGCCTTTCTCTTCTGGACGGCAGACCGTCGAAGATGTTCTTTGACAGGTTTCACTTTTGAGTCGACTCGTAGACAGTGCTCAGCCAGCCCCCTGGGAACGCCCGGCATGTCAGAAGGCTTCCATGCGAAGATGTCCCAGTTCTCACAGAGGAACTGGATGAGCGCTTCTTCCTATTCGGAGTCGAGTGTTGTAGAGATATGAGTCGGAGCAGCACTGGGGTCGGTCGGGTGAATGTGAATCGGTTTTGTCTCACCGGACGACTGAAACGCTGATTTCGTAGCGGGCTTCTTGGCCCACAACAAATCACTCGGGTCTGCAGTTTTCCGATATTCCTGCAGCTGTACCACTGCCATTTGAGCATCGGCGTTCTTTGAGCCTTTCTGAAAGCACTCTTCCGCCTTCTTACGATTGCCAGTAATAGTGATCACACCTTTAGGACCATGCATCTTCAATTTGAGGTACACATAACATGGTCGAGCCATGAAACATGCATAAGCTGGCCTGCCCAAAATAGCGTGATAAGCACTCTGGAAATCCAAAACTTCAAACGTCAACTTTTCTTTGCGGTAATTCTTGGAATCACCGAAAACCACATCAAGAGCAATTTGGCCGAGTGACTCAGCCTTCTTTCCAGGAATGACTCCATGGAAACTCATGTTGCTGGTACTCAGTCTAGACATCGGAATGCCCATCCCTTTCAACGTCTCTGCATATAGTATATTTAGGCCACTGCCACCATCCATCAAAACATTAGTCAGTCGAGTGCCTTCCACGACTGGGTCGACCACCAAACCTTGCCTCCCAGGGGTGGCTATGTGTGTCGGATGATCGGATTGGTCGAATGTGATGGTAGTCCGAGACCATTTCAGATAACTGGGTGTCGCCGGAGCAACCATATTCACTTCTCGGTTAATAACTTTCAATCGACTTTTGCTTTCAACATCAGGGAAAAATCATCAGGGTGGAATTGACTTGGGGATATCCATCATAACTATCTTCTTTGTCTCAACTTTGTCCGACTCCTTTTCCTTATCTTTGGGTTGTTTCCCCTGGAATTGCTGGATCAAGAGCCGACACTATCGAGTGGTATGTTTTGGGTAAATGAGTTTACCCTCTTCATCTTTCTTTGTGTGAATGTGGCATGGCAAATCTAACACATCATTTCCGTCTTGGTCTTTCACCTTCTTAGGGTTCCAAGGCCCTTTGGGCTTCCCTTTAAACTTTTCTTGAGTCACGGCCAAGGCTTCCCCAGGAGCAGCTGGCTCGGCTTTCCGCTTATACTTCCGACTGGAGTTCCCTCCTCTGGTTTCGTGGGCGGCTGACTTGTGCTTGACACTCCAGAGCCGATCCTCTTCTTCAGCATTGGCATACTTGGTGGCAATCTCCATCATTCAACTTAGAGACATGTCTCTGGTTCGACCGAATTTCAGGTTTAGCTAACTGTACTTAATGCCTTCTTGAAGGCACGGACCGCCTGGTGATTTGATACATTCTCTACCGTGTGATGCAACGTGATCCATCTCTGGATGTAATCCCTCAAAGTTTCATTCGACTTCTGCACACAAGATTGCAGCTCTGTCAACCCTGCTGGTCGCTTGCAAGTTCTTTCAAATGTTCTGACAAACACTCGGGCAAGATCTTCCCAAGTGTAAATAATGTTGGGTGCTAACTGATTCAACCATGCTCTGGCCGAGCCCTCCAACATAAGAGGCAGGTGCTTCATAGCCACTTCATCGTTGCCGCCGCCAATCTGAACAGCCACTCGGTAGTCTTCAAGCCAAGTATCAGGATTGGACTCACCAGTGAACTTACTGACTCCAGTCGCCAACCTGAAGTTGGGAGGAATCACCGCGGCCCTGATGGCTCTGCTGAAACACTCTAGTCCTGAGACGTGTACTCTGCTGCTGGTGGGTACATCTCTATCATGACCTTCTCGGTGAGCTCTGTTCCTGTCGACCAAACCTTGAACAAGAATGGATCTCGCATCAAAGCCTGGTTCCCTGGGGTCGACTGGATCCTTCGCCCAACACTGTGAGGGCGTCTGTCATCCTGCTGTCGAGGCGCGTATGATCCACTCCTTGGGGGGAGGGGTGGGCACTCGACGTCGATCATCACGATCGAGTCGGTGATCATACTACTCACGGTTCTTGTACTGATCATGGCGGTCCCCACGTCCCTCACGCCTCGTGGGTGATCTTGGGCTATAGGCCAACTGGACTGTATTTGCAGCGACGGATCTGCTATGGATCCTATTCCGCGACTGTGATACAACTGAATTTTGATCTCCTGCCACGCAGAGTAACGCTCTGATCTGTAACAAGCCTCTGCCAGCCTCTGAGTGGGAAGGCCGAATCGACTCTGCTATACGGGCTGCAGCTACTAAATTCTGAATCGGAGTTTGATATACCTGAGTCGGTGGTGGAAAGAGTTGACGTCGACTGGATTATGGAACCCGTTGTCGCGCACGCTCGTCGAGTACTCATTGGAGGTTATCCAGTCGAGTGCGCTCAGCCAAGTTGGCCAAGCGCGCGTCCTCTAAGGCACGAGCCTCGGGGGTTTCTCCAACGATAGGAGTGTGCAGCGCATCCATGTTCTGGCGGCGAAGTTCTTCCCTCTGCACTGAAGTGAGGGGCTCGGGGAGATACTCTTCATGGGCATGCGACGGATCGACTCCGTCGTCGCCTCCGTTGGTGCGGGGAAAGCCGGGAGGACTACGTGGTCCATCGACCATCAGAACTTCCACCGCTGGGTCACTGCTGTCGCACTCGGATGCAGTCTCTGCGGAGCCAATCGAATAGGCCGTAGAGAGATTCGTCGGGCTCGATTGCCGTGACTTGGGGGATGGCCGACTGGCAAGCCACCGCGTGCCTCACCCACCGCTGAAGCCTCGACCGACCGGAGCGCTTGCGCCAGCGGGAAACAGGGAGGAAGGACGACACAGGGGTCGACCGATACTGGGTCAACGGTTGCCGCAGGAGGACGCCACGGACGCACACGCGAAAGTGCGTCGCCCCGTGGACAGGGAGCACGTCGATGTCGAGCAGAGCCTCCTGAAGCCAAGCGGAGTCGTCAATGATGAATGTGAGCACGCCGAGACGGATCCCGCGGCCCTCAACCAAAATTCCGCCTGAAACCATGATGAAGGAGATCAGAAAAATCACAACTTCTCCAATAAGTCGCTAAGACACCTGACCCATGGTGGGCGCCAACTGTCGTGGTTCTAAGTCTGACAGAAGTGTAGGGGGTAGGAATGGAGAGGAAAGATCCTAGCTATAGAGTAGTTGTATACGCAAGAGGTTTACGAGTTCAGGTCCTTCTCGGAGGAAGTAACAGCCCTACATCTCGGAGCCCGGAGGCGGTCGACTGGATTATGTGTGTATGAGTTACAGGGGTGCGAACCCCTTTATACTGGGGAGGGGGGTGGCTTATATAGAGTTCACCAGACCCCTCATGCCCTCAGTTATGCAGGGTTTAAGGTACATTAAGATCGGGCGTTACTGGTAACGCCACCAATAAAGTGCTATGATGACCATAAAGCTACTTAATGACCGACCGTTTGTGTGTAGAGTGACTTTAGATCTCCTGGCTGTCGAGTGGTTGGCTTCATGGTCGAGTGTCTTCGAGTCCGTCGAGTGGAAGGTGGTTTCTTCTAGAGACGTCCTTGGGGAGGGTAGTTTGGACGGGTCCATGACCCTACCCTAGGTACATAGCTTCATCACTCCCACACCCCCTCTTTGCACTATAAATTCCCAAATATTCTGAAACCCTTCGAGTTTAACCTAGATCAGAAGTTCCTCTGCCGCAGGGCTCCGTAGCCACCAAAAACCAATCAAGACCTGTTCCGACACCCTGCCCGAGGGGGGAATCATCTTTGATTGCCATCTTCATCATCCCGGCAGGCGCAACGATGAGGTGGGAGTAGTCCACCCTCGGGGCGAAGGTTTTGTACCAATAGCTATGTGATTAATATCTCTCTCTCGTGATATATATCATGGGCTTTGTTAATATAGTCGGATCATATGATGTTTCTTCCCTCTATACTTTTGTTTTGATGAATTGAGTCTTTACCCTTTGAAGTTTTGTCTTATCGGATTGAATATTCAGATATGAGAACACATAATATATGTCTTGCGGTATGAATACTTGAGGCGACAATTGGAGTATATTATTGATTCACTTCATATATGTTATGGCATTCAACTCGCGGATTCCCGCGGTGATATTTGGGTAATCTATGCATAGGCGTTGATGCACGTTTTTATTATCTTTTCTCCGACAGAAACGTTGGGTTCTCTTTATAGTTCTTTGTGTGGATTGAGTATTATGAATAAGAACTTGCTTTGGTGTTATCTTAGTACGGACTCTAGGATAGATCGAACAGAAAAAATAGCTTTGTGTTATTTTAGTACAGACTCTTGAATAGATCGAACGTAAAGAATAGCTTTGAGATAGTTTAGTACACTACAAACAATTCCTACCTTTTGTTCTCCGCTAATAGGAACTCGAGAGTGATTCTTCCTTACACTTTGAGGGATAATCATATGATCCAGCTATGTTAGCATTGTTGTGAGGTTGCACTAGCGAAAGTACGGACCTTAGGCCTTGTTTTTAAGCATTGCAATACAGTTTTTGTGTCCGTTTACTATTTGCTACGTTGCTGTTTTTTATTTATTCAGATTATAAAAATATATTTCTACCATCCATATTACACTTTTATCACCATCTCTTCGTCAAACTAGTGCACCTATACACTTTGCCATTTTATTGGGTGTGTTGGGGACATAAGATTTCTGGTATTTGGTTGCAGGGTCGTTTGAGAGAGACCATCTTCCTCCTACACCTCTCATGGATTGATAAACCTTAGGTCATCCACTTGAGGGAAACTTGCTACTGTCCTACAAAACTCTGCGCTTGGAGGCCCAACATGTGTCCACAAGAATAAAGTTGCATAGTAGAGATCACATATCACATAATTCAATGAAAGTATTAAGATGAGAAGCAACATCCTCATGGGGATTTCTAGAAAATAGTTCTTTCTAACAAGATTTAGCAATGCATCACTAATATCATAAAACTATGCACTAGTGGCGGGAGGATAAATTGGAGTACTAATAAAATCATTATTATTAGTATTTGAAAAGTCACACAACTTGGTATTTTCTTGAGACATAGTGACAAAGAAGGCAAGCAATTAAACTAGCAAAGTAAAATATTTTTGTGTTTTTTATTTATTTTCAGAGATGTGGATGGAGATGAAAAAGAGAGAAACATAAAAAGTAGACCAAGTAGATAATATTTTGAATGAAGGTACTTGATAAGATTTGATCATAGCTCCCCGGCAACGGTGCCAGAATTTTTTCTACTACATGTGATATGCGTTGAGATTTCCTAGAAGAGGAAGGGTGAAGAAGTACAGTAGAGATAAGTATTTCCCTTAGTGAGAACCAAGGTTTGTCAAACCAATAGGAACACCAAGCAAATCCCACTGAACAGCACCTGCACACACAAAAGCAAATACTTGCACCCAATGCATGCAAGAGGGTGGCCAATCTCCTTGAACTCATTAATTGCAAGGATCAAATCTTGTATTGTTAGATGGATAAATTGCAAAAAAGGTAAATAAATCGCAGTAAGGTATTTTTGATTTTCATAATATGGTGAAAGTAGACCTGGAGACCATAGTTTTCACTAGAGGCTTCTCTATCGAACATGTAGCATATGATGGGTAAAGAAATTACTGTTGGGCAATTAATAGAAAAGCACATAGTTATGATGTATTCATGGTAATTATCATGTATATAGACATCACGTCCATGACCAGTAGACCGACTCCTGCCTGCATCGATTACTATTACTCCACCAATCGACTGTTATCCAGCATGCATCTATGGTATTAAGTTCATGACAAACAGAGTAACGTCTTAAGAAGGATGACATGATGTTGACATAGTAAACTCATGCAATATGATTAAACCGCGTCGTTTTACCCTTAATGGCAGCAATACAATACGTGCCTTGCTACCCCTTCTGTCCCTATGTGAGCACACCGCAAGATTAAACCTATTGTCGGTGTCAAAACCGGCGGATCTCGGGTAGGGGGTCCCGAACTGTGCGTCTAGGCGGATGGTAATAGGAGGCAAGGGACACGATGTTTTTACCCAGGTTCGGGCCCTCTCGATGGAGGTAAAACCCTACTCCTGCTTGATTGATATTGATGATATGGGTAGCACAAGAGTGGATCTACCACGAGATCAAGGAGGCTAAACCCTAGAAGCTAGCCTATGGTATGATTGTTGTTGTTGTTGTGTCCTACGGACTAAAACCCTCCAGTTTATATAGACACCGGAGAGGGCTAGGGTTACACAGATTCGTTTACTATGGTAGGAGATCTACATATCCGTATCGCCAAACTTGCCTTCCACGCCAAGGAAAGTCCCATCCGGACACGGGACGAAGTCTTCAATCTTGTATCTTCATAGTCTTGGAGTCCGGCCGATGATGATAGTTCGGCTATCCGGATACCCCCTAATCCAGGACTCCCTCAGTAGCCCCCGAACCAGGCTTCAATGACGATGAGTCCAGCGCGTATATTGTCTTTGGCGTTGCAAGGCGGGTTCTCCTCCGAATTCCATGTGCTTGCCAAATAGTGTTCGGCTTCCTCATAAATGTTGTGCTCCTTGGCTTCCACGCCCAATAATGGCCCTCTTCCACGTGTCGTATGAATGCGAAAAGCCAGAGTATTTTTACGTTTTACCCCCCAAGCTGCGCGAATAAGCTGCCTATAAGAGTGGCAAGAACCTAGATCCAAATCACACCATCCTTCTTCCGCGAGTACTCATCGGAGTGCTTCTGACAAAAATCCACTCCATCATGGACCGTCGACGCGGCTCCTCCTCTCGCGCTCCTAGCCCTCAGCCAGGAGATTGGAGGAGATGTTCCGTCCCACACAGTGAGCTGGTGATGCTCCATGCGGAGGGATATCTTCCTCCGGCCTTCATGGTCCCAGTTCGATCCGGGCTGGCCACCTACAAAGGTGGAAAGCAGGCGGAGAACACCCCCAGTCCCTCCAAAGGAGAGCGGGTGTGCTTCGTCCCTTATCTAATAAGGGGGCTCGTATTTCCTATACATCCGTTTCTCTGGGGGCTTCTGGAGTTCTACGGACTCCAGCTTCACCATCTTACACCTGCCTCCATTTTGCACATTGCGGGTTTCGTAGCTCTTTGCAAGCTGTTCTTGGGCATCGAGCCACATTTTGCGCTGTGGAAGAGATTGTTTTGCCTCGTTGTCGGTGTCAAAACCGGTGGATCTCGGGTAGGGGGTCCCGAACTGTGCGTCTAGGCGGATAGTAACAGGAGGCAAGGGACACGATGTTTTACCCAGGTTCGGGCCCTCTTGGTGGAGGTAAAACCCTACGTCCTGCTTGATTAATATTGATGATGTGTATTACAAGAGTGGATCTACCACGAGATCAAGGAGGCTAAACCCTAGAAGCTAGCCTATGGTATGTTTGTTGTAATGGAGGTTATGTCCTACGGACTAAAGCCCTCTGGTTTATATAGACACCGAAGAGGGCTAGGGTTACACAGAGTCGGTTACAATGGTAGGAGATCTACATATCCGTATTGCCAAGCTTTCCTTCCACGCCAAGGAAAGTCCCATCCGGACACGGGACGGAGTCTTCAATCTTGTATCTTCGTAGTCTTGGAGTCCGGCGGACGATGATAGTCCGGCTGTCCGGACACCCCCTAGTCCAGGACTCCCTCAGTAGCCCCTGAACCTAGCTTCAATGACAATGAGTCCGGCGCACATAATGTTCGGCATTGCAAGGCGGGTTCCTCCTTTGAATAATCCAGAGAAGAATGTGAACACCCGGATAGTGTCCGGCTCTGCAAAATAAATTCCACGTTCCACCGTTGAGAGAATAATATATACACAGGTTCAATCTGCTGACGTATTTTGCGGCATGACTTCACACCACTACCAAGCCTTTACTTGAATCATTTTTTATTACGCCACCTCAGCGCGTTTAGCGAAGCGGTTTCCTTGGCACGTCTTGTCGAAGCAGAGATCGTGTTCCCCTTATTCCGGGATTCTCATCAATACGGACGTGGGTAACCCAACCGCGCCATTGATGGTGGCGCTTGGGAGATAAGCGAGTTTTACCGGGCTAGTGGAGACGCATAGTCTTCGTCCGCCTATATATAAGGGATAAGGATTCACCTTCTCACCTATGCCTTCTTCCTCCTTTGCTTATTCACCTCCGCGCACTCGAGCTCCAGCGCCCAAGTCCGCGCATGTCGCCTCGACCTTCTCCGACCATGTCCGGAGCGGGAGGTAAATGGTTGGCCTCCACCGTTAAGGAGGAGCACATCACAAAGCTGCGCAGCGCCGGATACCTTTCCGGCGATGTCGCGCACCGGCTGCCCGACGAGGGGCAGCTCATCCCCACCCCCAGGCCCCATGAGAGGGTCGTTTTCCTCCCCCACTTCCTCCGCGAACTGGGCTTTCCACTTCACAGCTTTGTCCGGGGGCTCATGTTCTACTACGGCCTGGATTTCCATGATCTGGCACCGAACTTCATCCTCAACATCTTGGCGTTTATCGTTGTGTGCGAGGCTTTCCTCTGCATCCAGCCCAACTTCGGCTTGTGGCTCAAGACCTTCAACGTCAAGCCGAAGGTTGTGAAGGGCACGCAAGCGGAGTGCGGAGGCGCCATGTTGGGCAAGATGCCCAACGTCCTTTGGTTCGAAGGGGCCTTCGTGGAATCTGTCAAGGGGTGGCAATCGGGGTGGTTCTATATCACCGAGCCGCGCGAATCTACGTTGGCGGCGGCCCCCGAGTTCAGATCTGGCATCCCTACGCAGCTCACCTCCTGGAAAGAGAAGGGCTTGCTGTGGGGTAATTCGAAGGAGCTGACGGGACTCCAAGCCTGTATTCAGAAGCTGGTGAACAAGAAGCTCAGGCTGGTCAACGTGGTCCAAGTCATGCTCGTTCGCCAGATTCTCCCATGCCAAGAACGGGCATTCAATCTGTGGGAGTTCGATCCGGAACAGCACCAGGCGCTAAGCGGGCTCTTCGACACGATGTACGAAGGCGCCTGGAGGGTGCTGTTTAAGGGCGCCGAAGCCCCCGCATCCGCGACGGAAGATCGCGGATTCCACTCGCAGCGTCCAGCTGACGAGGTAAGTGATTCTACCCCTTTACGGGACACTTGTTGTTAATAGTTCGACCCTAAGCGGGTTTTAATCTTCCTTCTCCTTTGACAGGAATGGATGAAGAAGGCCGAGCAGCTCATCTGCCCGGCTCCTATGCCAGAAGACCCAGTGGACGCCCGTCTAGCGGGGCTGTTGGTTCCGGCACCGCATGTGGTGCCGGAGAAGAAGGCCAAGAAGGTGGCCACGGGTACTCGAAAGAGTTCCCGTTTTCAGGTGTCCGACGACTCCGAGGCGGATTCCTCCCCCGAAGATGAGGAGGAAGAAGACTCTCTCCCAGAGGAGGGAGAGAGAAAGAGGAAGGCCTCCCCAACAGGGGAGGCCGAGGGGTCCAAGAGGGGAAGAACTATTCCCCCGGACAGCTCCGCCAACACCAACGTTGGCGATGAAGAATGGCCCTCAAGGGCTAGGCCTCCGGCGAGATCGTAAGTATCCGGATCCCTAAATAATCTGCAATTTCTTTCGTGTCACATAGTGTCTTTCTAATGCCGCATACTACCCGCAGTCCGGCCGATGATGATCTCCCCGCTTCATCAAGCGGGTCGTTGGCTTCGTCGGATGTGGATTCCATCCCGACTGCCTCCACCCCTCGCGCCGACAAGGACGCCGAGGTGGGATCCCGGAGAGGGACCCATCAGGAGGAGGCTCCGGAGGCGCCACAAAGCAGCCTCCCAGACTTCACGCCGGACTCCACACCGGAACCCGCAGTGGTTCCAGAGTCCGGCCGGCGGCCCCTTCGCAAGAAGGGCAAGCCGTGTCACCGGCGGCCCCTGTCCAACCGGAGGCGCCGGACAACTTGTTGGAGGCACTCAAAGGCGCTTCCATCTAGGAAGAACACCGCACTATCATGAGTGCGGTGATTCAGAAGGTTCAGCTTGCCAAGAGCGGGCTGACCGAAGCCTGCAGCAGCCTTCTAACAGGCTTTGAGGTAAGAAGTTAAAATTATGTAATGTAATACCGCATAGACAGTAGCCCCTGATGCTCAGTTCGACGTTCGGAAAGAAAAGCCGGACTTAGGATCTGAAAAGATATATGCAGGGTTGCTAAAAAATATGTCAAAATGAGTTTGCAGGCTGCGCTGCTGACCTCTGCCGCACTGACTGCGAAGGTCGGTGCATTGAAGCAGGATCTCAAGCGGTCCAAGCAAGAGCTCGGCCGTGCCAAGAAGCAGCTCGAGGACAAAGAAGGTGAGTGACACCACTTTAAAGATTTACCTTACAGAAAAGGATTTAGGTTGCAATAAAAATGACAGGGATAACGTGGGTACTTCAGGGGCCAGTAATGAGGTGGCAATCCTGAAGGAGGCTGTGTCCGCGGCCGAACGCAATGCGGCCGCGGAACGGGCAGAGCGAGAGAAGCAGGAGGCGCGGGTGGCAGAAGTGCGGCAAGAGCTCCAGGCTCTCATGGAGAAGCATGAGAGTTTGGAGCGGGACTCAAAGACTCGAGAGTCCGAGCTCGCCTCGGCTCTCGAAAGTGCCAAGTCCGCCAAGGCCGAGGCCCGTAAGGCCCTTCAGGAGGTTGAAGATGTGAAGAAGATAGCGGCGGGTAAGGAATTTTTCATGCAAAGCAAGCATGTTAATGTAAACTATCTGATACTTACCCGAATTCGGAGCTCTCCAGGGGCGTTTGCAGATCTGCCTTGCAGTGTATCCAATGCCGCCGCATTCTACCGAGGCGAGGAGGGGAGCTCATCGGAGAAGGTCTTCTCGTCTCAGTATGCTGAGGCCGGCCATCCGGTGCCCCCTAGCGACCAGCTGAAGCAGCTGGTCGAGCTCCACACTGTAGCTGAGGAGGCCATGAAGGGCCTTATAGTCAGGCTGTGGCCTGGACAGGCCATGCCTGGGAGCTACTTCGGCCTCGTGCGGCGGCTGGTGGATGCATGCCCCTGGGTGGAGGTCATCAAGCGCTCCGCCTGTATTGAAGGTGCTCGTCGGGCCCTTGCCTGCACAAAGGTGCACTGGGGTAGGCTGGATGTGGAGAGGCTTCTTACTGACCCGCCGCCAGCGGGCAAGGAGTATCGTACGCCCGAAATGTACTATAAGACTATCCTGAAGGGTGCCCGCAATATTGCGGATGAGTGCCCCAGAGATGTAATTTTTGAGTAAAACTCGCTATGTATTATCCTGTGCGCTGAAAACTTTTGTTCATATGCGCTAAGCAACACTTGTTTAATTTAAAATATTACCTTCTGTGTGGCCGTTTATAAGATCTGAGAGATGGCAAGTCGTTGGCTTCAGCCCCCGAGCCGCAAGTGCTGGGGTGTTCGGGATAAACTTGAGCACTCTTGTTCCCATTTTTGGGTCCATCGAGGGAGGCACTCAACACAACGAACAAGGCAACCGGACTTATAATGCTTGAACACTCTCACTTAACCATAGAATGCTATAATTTTAAATTTTGGCGAAGCCCCTAGTATTCGGAAGACTGAATTCGGGGCGCTATCCACGCCTTCGTCGGACATTATCCGGTACTTCGCTCGAAGCGGCATAAGTCTTCAGGGACCTGAAAAGACCTCTCGAACAGCGACCGGTCTCTCGCCTTATCATGCCAGTCAGTTTTAGCTTTCTCCACTGAGGCGCTCGCCCAGCTCAACCGGGGCACAATCACAGTGGTTCTCCCAGTGCCACCTTAGCCTACAGAACGGAACGTAAGGCACCAAAACGTGGGAGCCAGGTGAGGGAGTCCTGGACTAGGGGGTGTCCGGACAGCCGGACTATCATCGTCCGCTGGACTCCAAGACTACGAAGATACAAGATTGAAGACTCCGTCCCGTGTCCGGAGGGGACTTTCCTTGGCGTGGAAGGCAAGCTTGGCGATACGGATATGTAGATCTCCTACCATTGTAACCGACTCTGTGTAACCCTAGCCTCCTCCGGTGTCTATATAAACCGGAGGGCTTTAGTCCGTAGGACACAACATACATTACAACAATCATACCATAGGCTAGCTTTAGGGTTTAGCCTCCTTGATCTCGTGGTAGATCCACTCTTGTACTACCCATATCATCAATATTAATCAAGCAGGACGTAGGGTTTTACCTCCATCGAGAGGGCCTGAACCTGGGTAAAACATCGTGTCCCTCGTCTCCTGTTACCATCCGCCTAGACGCACAGTTCGGGACCCCCTACCCGAGATCCGCCGGTTTTGACACCGACATTGGTGCTTTCATTGAGAGTTCCTCTGTGCCGTCACCGATAGGCCCAATGGCATCTTCAACCAACAACGCTGTCCAGGGTGAGACTTTTCTCCCTGGATAGATCTTCGTATTCGGCGGCTTCGCACTGCGGGCTGATTCGCTTGGCCATCTGGAGCAGATCGAAAGCTACGCCCCTGGCCGTCAGGTCAGATTCGGAAGTCTAAACTTCACGGCCAACGTCCGCGGAGACTTGATCTTCGACGGGCTCGAGCCACAGCCAAGCGAGCCGCACTGTTACGATGGGCATGATCTAACTCTGCCGCCGAACAGTGCCTTGGTGGCCGCACGCGAATCCGCTTTGGCCATTAGTCCGGAGCCGATCGCCCAGATCGAGGATCGGTGGATAGACGCCGCCTCGGGGGCTTCAACCTGCACGGCTATGGAGCCGAACATTAATCTTGTCCCCCACGAAACTCGTGATTCCGAGGTGTCGGACTCCTTGCTGGACTCCGAACCTCCCACGCCCCTACCAATTGATTCGGATTAGGCGCCGGTTATGGAATTTACCGCCGCAGACATCTTCCAACACTCGTCCTTTGGCAACATCCTAAATTCGCTAAAGCATCTCTCGTTATCGGGAGAGTCCTGGCCGGACTATGGCCAGGATGGTTGGGGTACGAACGACGAAGAAATTCAGAGCCCACCCACCACCACTTTGTAGCCACTGTCGACGATCTAACCGACATGCTAGACTACGACTCCGAAGACATCGACGGTATAGACGACGATGACGGAGACGAACAAGAAACAACGCCTATAGGGCACGGGAGAACCACCTCGTCATATGACATATACATGGTGGATACCCCAAAAGAGAGCGATAACGAGGACCAACGGGCCGCGGCAGAAGATAACCCCACCGATAAACAACCAAAACGGCGGCGCAGACGCCGCCCTAAGTCCCGCCTCGACAACAACAACGCTCCTAAGGAGCCCGTAATACAGCAGGGCTCACAAGTGGACGACGAATATGCAGATAAGCAACCGTCCAAACATGACGAGTCAGATAATCAGTCCAGGCCCGGCGAAAACGACAGTCCGGACGATCTCATGCCGGACACGCCGCCGGAGAGCAAAAACCTTTGGAAAAGACTCGTCAACACTGCAAGAAGCCTGAAGAAGGAAAAGCGGAAGCTCAAAACAGCAGAAGACACACTCAGAATGAGATGGAGCAAAGTGCTCAAGACTGCGGATAAATACGGCAATGGTCACCAATCAAAGAGCTACCCGAAGCGCAAGCTGCTACCACAATTCGACGAGGAGGCCATAGAGCCTCCACCGTCAAAAAATAAAGAGGCTGCCTGGTTGGATAGAAGGCCAGATGATAGGCCAAATTCTGAAAGCGGCTCCACACATAAACCAACTAATGAACCAGTAAATACAGATGGCCCAGCCAGGTCCATCTACGGGCCAAAGAAGAAGGCCCCAGGAAGCAAGGCAACACGTCAAGTGTCCGAAGATAGTGGCACACCCAAATACAGGGGCGCCGCACACCCACTATGTTTCACCGATGAGGTGATGGACCATGAATTCCCAGCAGGATTTAAACCCATAAACATAGAGGCCTACGATGGAACAACAGACCCTGGAGTCTGGATAGAAGATTACATACTACATATACACATGGCCAGAGGAGATGATCTCCACGCCATAAAATACCTACCCCTCAAGCTCAAAGGGCCAGCCCGTCATTGGCTTAAAAGCCTCCAAGAAAACACGGTGGGAAGTTGGGAAGAGCTCGAGGAAGCGTTTAGAGCAAATTTTCAAGGGACCTATGTCCGCCCTCCGGATGCAGATGATTTAAGTCATATAACTCAACAGCCTGGAGAGTCAGCGCGCAAATTCTAGAACAGGTTCCTCACCAAAAAGAACCAAATAGTCGACTGTCCGGACGCCGAAGCCTTAGCAGCTTTTAAACACAATGTCCGAGACGAATGGCTTGCCAGACACCTCGGCCAAGAGAAACCGAGGACAATGTCCGCGCTAACAAGCCTCATGACCCGCTTCTGTACGGGAGAGGATAGCTGGCTAGCAAGATGCAGGACCAGCGACCCAAGTACATCCGAGATAAGAGATGGAAACGGAAAATCACGGCGCAGAAAAGAGCAGCGCCGGAATAAAGAGAAAAGCCCAAAGAGCACGGCAGTCAACGCCGGATTCAAAAGCTCGCGGCCAAACAACAACACACCGCCTCTTAAGGATGACAGCGATGAGCTGTCCAACTTAAACAAGATTTTGGGTCGGATATGTCAAATCCACAGTACCCCCGGAAGGCCTGCAAACCACGCCCATAGGGATTGTTGGGTTTTTAAACAGTCCGGCCGACTAAACGCCGAACATAAGGGGCTCGACGCATCAAGCAAAGACGATAAACCCCACCAGCAGAGCACCGGAAAACAAAGGACTTTCCCACAAGAAGTCAAAGCAGTAAATTCACTTCATGTGATAACACGGAAAAATAGTGCGGCACTTTCTGAAAAGAGCATCGCACGGGCCAACCCTGCAGACCATATAGATTGGATATCAAAACCAATCACTTTCAACCACCTGGACTATTCCACAAGTGTTCGAAACGCGGGACGGACTGCCCTGATATTGAATCCCATAATCGACGGACTACAGTTTACTAAAGTCCTAATGGATGGAGGCAGCGACTTAAACCTGCTGTATTCAAACACAATCCGCAAGATGGGGATAGACCCTACCAAAATTCGACACAGCCGCACTTCCTTCAAAAGAGTGACGCCAGGCCCTTATGCCAAGTGCACAGGCTCCCTATTACTAGAAGTCGTGTTCGGATCACCGAACAATTTTCGGCGCGAAAAACTAATTTTTCATATCGCCCCATTTAAAAGTGGATATCAAGCACTCTTGGGACGAAAGGCTTTTGTCCGTTTCAACGCCATACCGCACTACGCGTCTCTTACACTCAAGATGCCCGGTCCGCGTGGCATCATCTCAATGCGAGGGTCACCCAAAGACCCCGGACGCGGATAGACAAGTCCGGCATTAGTAGGCCAGGGGCTCCCTAGCCGCACACCCCTTCACAAGGGGCTGTGCGCACAAACAACCGCGGGTTCATCCAAATCCCGCTTTGCTTATTCATATTTTTTCTTTCACACATACCTTTTTTTCGCACAACTTGTTTTCAAACTAAGTGTTCCTCTCTTTTTACAGATGAACAACGTGCATACCCGTCCAGGATAACGGCACAACGGAGACACAGGCGCAGACGTGCAGCAGGGACCCGTTGCGAGGATTCTTTTCAGATTAAGACCCTGCGTAAACCTTTTTTACTGTCTCTTGTTGCTATTCTCCCTTGGTTCCTTCCTATAACCAAAGCGGAGCCTGACGTTTTGGCATTGGCCGCGTCAGAAGACCATGCCCGTACATGGACACTAGGGGCTTAGGGCATTGTTCTGCCCATTACTATAAAGACCGAACACCTTAGGGAGTGTTCGGCGTCTCGAGTTAGGCATTATATGCATCAGCTCCGAATCATGTCTTTGGTCAAATGTTGGGTTTGCCCGGCTCCTGTGTTTTGCTGCCTTACGTTCCATATCATCGGCTAACGCGGCACCAGGAAAACTACTGCGATTGTGCCCCAGTTCGGCTGGGCGAGCACCTCAGTAGAGAAAACCGAAAACTGACTGTCATGATACAGCGAGAGACTGGTCAACCACTCGATCGACTACCGGAATGTTTAGAATTCCCCTCTTTGACGAAGGACCGTTTCCCGGTCAGGCACACACGCGCCCCAAATTCGGAGAAGTGCGGTGCCCCCAGGGGCTATATCGTAGCCCCACCCTCGAACTCCACTGGCTAAGTGAAAGTGATAAAGCATTATAGTACGGATTGCCTCGTTCGCTACGCTACCACCTCCTTAACAGGACCGAGTCGTCGGATTAAGTGTGAAAATGCGCTATTTTTGCGAACACCCCCGCACCTTGTGCGTGGGGGCTGAAGCCGAAGACTCCAATCTTTCAGGTTATACAAACGTATACGTAAACGGCCGCATAGGAGAAGTTTCACTACTTGGGACGCACAAGTATAAAAAGCAGTTATAGCATAATCATCGTTTTACAAGCTAAAACGTTCATTTGAACGTGACATTTTTTGAGCACTGCGACTCTATTACACGAGCGCCATGCATAACTTCCCCAAAATAGTGCTCGGCGGGGAACCGGCTTTCATCCGAACCCTGGGCGGCAACAGCGGTGGCATCAATCTCTGTCCAATGTGCCTTCACAAGGGCAAGAGCCATCCATGCGCCCTCGATGCAGGCCGACCGCTTCATCTTCCTGATATGCGGCACCGCTCCAAGGAATTGCTGCAGTAAGCCGAAGTAGCTCGTCGCCTTGGGCCTCTCTGGCCAGACATGAGCCACGATGTCAGTCATGGCAAGTCCGGACAATCTATTTAGCTCGGCCCATTCGGCCAACCGGTCGGTCAACGGAAGTGAGCGATCCGGACTATGGAATTGAGACCAAAATAGCTCTTCCGTCTTGTGATCCTTCTGGCTCCGGAAGTGCTCAACGGCATCAGCCGCACTGGCCGCTAAGTCCATATACGGATCCTCCGGACTCCACAGCCGATCAAATTGAGCATACTTTTGATCCATAAACCGGCGACGTAGCAGATAAGGCTTGCCAGCCACGATATCTCCGGCCTGGCGCAGCTCCTCCCTCATTGCACGCATTGCAGAGCGAGCATCCTTGGCCTCGGCGGTGGCCTTCCTCAGGTCTTCCCGCTCCGATAAGCGCTCCTTTTCAAGAGCCTCATTGCGGTCGGCAACATCTTTTACTTTCATGGCCAATTCGGCCACCTCTTACCTGCTTAGGCAGTGTGCAGCCTTTTCGGCTTTCAACTCCTCGGTCGCCCTCGAGGCAGCCGCGTCACTCCTTCGGGCTTGCTCCTTAGCTTGAGCAAGTTCGGCTCGAAGTCTCTCCACAGCAGCAGCACTGTCTGTATAACAGCATATAATTTATCAAAGGAAGGCTTTGACCCCCTTAATAAAGCAACTATGGAGAACTCATTTACCTTGCGACTCGTCAAGTCGCCGGTTGACAAGTGCGATGTCCGCATCCGCCACGACAAGTTGCCGCATTAACTCGGCAACCCCACTAGTCCGGCTAGCCCTCGGACTATCCGCCACCTGCATAGGAATGGCGGCATTCATTACTTGCGATTTCGATCCTCGGCACGCTGTCGTTTTCGACAACCTACCGAGTCTCAGGGGCTACTATCTATACAGGGCGCATTTTTATGTGCAAAACTGTTAATAGACAAAGGGATGCGTCATTCTCGCGTACCTCAAACCCCGCCAGCAAACTCATAGCGGCATTGCGCAATCCGCTCTCGGCGGACGAAATCCTTCCAATCACCATACGCATCAACGCACAGTGATCTTCTGAGATGGACGCCCTCTCAAGCAGATTCTTTAGTTCTCCCGGCCGGATACTAGCGGGCGCCGAACTCGCTGGCCCCTCCGGACTCGGGGATACCCTCCGTGACGATACTTCATGCTCGTCTGCCTTATCTGACGGCGCAACAGACGGAGGCGTTTCGCTCTCCATCATCTCCGGAAGAAGGTCCCCCGAAGATGAACTCATCTGAGAAGGCTGCAGATCCGACCTGCAAGATAAATATTTCGGTTACCCACAGAAGCACAAATGGAGGTATTTCCTTACTAATTAACTCCCCTTTTCATACTCACGGCTCGCTGGAGGGCTGATCCTTTGGCGATGATTGTACGTCCGGATTCTCCCCGGACGCCGGACCCCCCGGTGAAGATCTCTTCCCCCGCTTAGGGGCTTTGGCCTCCGGATCTTTGGAGGCGGTCATCTTCTCCCCCTGGAAGGAGGGGTTTTTGATTCCCCCTCTTCAGACGCCCCTTTGGGCGAGATAACAGCTCCTCTATTTTCCCCATCGCTCCCTTTCATGGGCGCGACCTCCAACATTCTGACCAGCACGGGCTCCAGTGCGGTCTCTGGGAGGGGGGCCGGACACCTTATCAGCCTCGATCGCGCTACCCACTCCTCTGAAGAGTAATGGGTCATGAGGCGAACTCTAGAAAAGCAGATAAACAGAACGTCCGAACTCTGAGCTATTTACCTGAGTATCCGGGCGATTGCGGCTTAGGCCTGCGTCCTCGGTCAATTTCGGACACGCTACCTGCGGTCCGAAGAACAACTTGTACATCTCCACGGGTGTCGCACCCATGAAGTGTTGGAGAATCCGAGGTCCCTCCGGGTTGAACTCCCATAGACGGAGAGGACGGCGTTTGCAGGGCAGAAGATGCCTGATTAGCATAACCTGCATCACCACAACCAGATTGATCTCCCTCGCCTGGAGGTCTTGAATCCGGCCCTGCAACAAGGGCACGTCTTTGGACGGCCCCCAATTAAGCCCTTGGTTGACCCATGACATCAGTCGGCATGGAGGTCCCGGGCGGAATGAAGGCGGCGGCTTTTGCTTGCTGCCCTTCGGAGCGGTAATATAGAACCACTCCTGCTGCCATGGTCCGAGTTCCTATTGGAAGGAACCCTCGGGCCACGGGGCATCGGCCTTTTTGCTTATGGCCGCCCCACCGCACTCCGCTTGACGCCCCCCGATCATCTTCGGCTCCACATTGAAGGCCTTTAGCCACAGGCCGAAGTGGGGAGTGACGCGGAGGAAGGCTTCGCAGACGATAATGAATGCGGAGATGTGGAGGATGGACTCCGGAGCCAAGTCGTGAAAATCTAGCCCGTAGTAGAACATGAGCCCTCTCACGAAGGGGTCCGTCGGGAAGCCTAAACCCCGACGGAGGTGGGATACGAAGACAACGAACTCACCGGGCTCGGGGGTGGGCACGGCCTGCCCTTGGGCGGGCAACCTGTGCGAAACCTCGTAGCCAGGTACTTGGCCTCACGTAACTTCAATATGTCCTCCGTGACGGAGGAGGGCATCCACCGGCCCTGGAGGTCGGAGCCGGACATGGTTGAGAATCTGAAGCGCTGAATCTGAGGCTCTAGGTGTTGGAACTGGGAGCAAGAGGAGATTCGATGCGAGATTGAAGAAAAAGAACGAGCATTGCTCCTCTTATAAAGGGGAAAAATACCAAGAGCCGTCTCCGTGACCGTTTGGGATTCACCTTCGATAGAGGAGGCGTGGCGACGGGCATGGTTGGGTTACCCACGCACGTATTGATGAGAATCCCGGAATAAGGGGAACATGATCTCTGCTTCGACAAGACGTGCCAAGGAAACCGCTTCGCTAAACGTGCTGAGGTGGTATAAGTAAAAAACGATTCAAGTAAAAAGCCTGGTAGCGATGTGATGTCACGCCGCATAATACGTCAGCAGATTGGACTAGTGTACATTTTATTCTCTCTACGGTGGAATGTGGAATTTATTTTGCAGAGCCGGACACTATCATGGTGTTCATGATTTTCTCTGGATTATTCAAGGGAGGAACCCTCCTTGCAATGCCGAACATTATGCTCGCCGGACTAATCGTCATTGAAGCCTAGTTCAGGGGCTACTGAGGGAGTCCTGGACTAGGGGGTGTCCGGACAGTCGGACTATCATCGTCCGCCGGACTCCAAGACTACGAAGATACAAGATTGAAGACTCCGTCCAGTGTCCGGATGGGACTTTCCTTAGCGTGGAAGGCAAGCTTGGCGATACGGATATGTAGATCTCCTACCATTGTAACCGACACTGTGTAACCCTAGCCTCCTTCGGTGTCTATATAAACCGGAGGGCTTTAGTCCGTAGGACACAACATACATTACAACAATCATACCATAGGCTAGCTTTAGGGTTTAGCCTCCTTGATCTCGTGGTAGATCCACTCTTGTACTACCCATATCATCAATAATAATCAAGCAGGACGTAGGGTTTTACCTCCATCAAGAGGGCCCGAACCTGGGTAAAACATCGTGTCCCTCGTCTCCTGTTACCATCCGCCTAGACGCACAGTTCGGGACCCCCTACCCGAGATCCGCCGGTTTTGACACCGACACCGGGCAAACCCAACTATTGACCCAAGACATGATTCGGAGCCGATTCATATAATGCTATAAGTTCGGGGTGCCGCACTTGTGAAAGTGTTCAGACTTATCACACCATAATGCGGGGAATGTAAGCCCCTGGTGTATTCGACCGTACCAAAATATACGGGTGCAAGATGTCATTTAATGAACATATATGTAAAGTAATGTAATTACAGGCAAAAAGTGCTGCATTTTTTATTCAAGGAAGTCTGCTGTGAGTGCGGAGGGATACAAATAGTGCGATAAGCAAGGGATTGGACTAATTAGACATGTCCCCCTCCAGGGGTGGGCTGCGGACTGGTGTATATAATCAAATTTAATGCCCTTAATGGAGACCACCTGAGTGTTTCATCGCAGCCTTCTTTCTTCCCTGGCTGTTGCATCGTGAGTTCGGCAGGTTCACCGCCGGACAGGGCCTCTGGTTAACGGAGTCCTGTGTATACAAACAAGGAAAATAATAATAAAAAAGAATGACACACTTGCGAGCCCCTGGTGTGGTCGAGCCGCACTCTGGGTCTATTGTGGTCGTGCCCCTCCCCCTACACCCATGGTATCTCCAAAGCATAATAATGTACGCAGAGGGTTGGTCTTGCGATCATGCGAGGGCTGGGGTCGGGGCCGCATTGCTACGCGTGCTCAGATCGTGCCAGGTGGTCTTGGTTGATGTTGCTCCGGGCGCGTTTGGCCGCATCCGGCCATTTAGCGGCCGGACTAGAAAATTGCCTTAAAAGGCTGCTCTGTACTTCTGCCGCGAGAGCCGCTGTATGTTCCTCCGTTCAGAGGGAGCGTTCCGTATTTCCGTTGACCGTGATGACTCCACGAGGGCCTAGCATCTTGAGCTTGAGCTATGCATAATGCGGCACCGCGTTGAACTTTGCAAACGCGGTTCGTCCGAGCAGAGCGTGATAGCCGCTGCGGAATGGGACTATGTCAAAGATTAACTCCTCGCTCCGGAAATTATCCGGGAATCCGAAGACCACTTCTAGTGTGACTGAGCCTGTACAATTGGCCTCAACACCTGGTATGACGCCTTTGAAGGTCGTCTTTGTAGGTTTAATCCTTGAGGGGTCTATGCCCATCTTGCGCACTGTATCCTGATAAAGCAGGTTCAGGCTACTGCCACCGTCCATCAGGACTCTCGTGAGGTGAAATCCATCAACAATTGGGTCTAAAACCAATGCGGCGAATCTGCCATGGCGGTTGCTAGTCAGATGGTCTCTTCGATCGAAAGTGATCAGACAAGAGGACCATGGATTGAACTTCGGGGCGACTGGCTCCATCGCATATACGTCCCTTAGTGCACGCTTCCACTCCCTCTTGGGTATATGGGTTGCGTATATCATGTTTACCGTCCGCACTTGTGGGGGGAAACCCTTCTGTCCTCTATTGTTCGGCGGCCGGGTCTCTTCCTCGTCGTCGCTATGCAGCCCCTTGTCATTGTTTTCGGCAATTAACTTGCCTTCCTGCTTGAATACCCAACAATCTCTGTTGGTGTGGTTAGCTGGCTTTTCGGGGGTGCCATGTATCTGGCATAAGCGGTCGAGGATTCGGTCCAAATTGGACGGACCCGGAGTGGTTCTTTTGAATGGTTTCTTCCGCTGTCCGGGTTTAGAGCCTCGGAATCCGGTGTTGACTACCGTATCCTCCTTGTCGTCGCTGTTAATACGGCGTTTTTTTTGCTTCGACGCGACCTGCCATTGTGGTCCTTAGTATCCGGACTGCCAGAATTTTTACTGAGGTTATTGCTGCGAGCTAGTCAACTATCCTCTCCCGCACAAAAGCGGGTCATTAATGATGTGAGGGCTGCCATGGATTTCGGCTTTTCCTGTCCTAGGTGCCGGGCTAGCCACTCGTCGCGGATGTTATGTTTGAAGGCTGCGAGGGCCTCTGCATCCGGACAGTCGATGATTTGATTTTTCTTTGTTAAGAACCGTGTCCAGAACTGTCTGGCCGATTCGTCTGGCTGCTGAATTATGTGGCTTAGGTCATCGGCGTCTGGTGGTCGCACATATGTGCCCTAGAAGTTGTCGAGGAATGCGGCTTCCAGGTCCTCCCAACACCCAATTGACTCTGCGGGCAAGTTGTTAAGCCAATGCCGAGCTGGTCCTTTAAGCTTGAGTGGGAGGTATTTGATGGCGTGGAGATCGTCGCCGCGGGCCATATGGATGTGAAGGAGATAATCTTCAATCCAAACCGCGGGGTCTGTTGTGCCATCGTAGGATTCAATGTTTACGGGTTTAAACCCTTCAGGGATTTGATGATCCATTACTTCATCAGTGAAGCATAGCGGGTGTGCGGCGCCTCTATATTGAGCAATATCACAACGTAGCTCGACTGAGCGTTGTCTGTTGTGTTCGGCCCGGCCGGGGTTGTTGTATCCGGCGCGACGGTATTCATCGTGGGTCGTGGGGCGCCCACGTGATCCGTAGATGGATCTGGATTGCCTTGCTTTGTCCTCCAATATATCTCGCAAGTCCGGCGCGTTCCCTCTTGGCTTTGCGCTTTTGGAGCGGTGCCGGGGTACGGTCTTGGTGGAGGTCCTGGGTGCCTCTCTGTCCCGGCCACGGGGTGGTCAGTCGGCCGTATTGTGCGCTGGTGATGAAGGTATGTATGCTTCTTCCTCTAATCGGGGGAGCAACTTGCGTTTTGGGTAGCTCTTGGAGGGACGTTCGAGTCCGTACTCTTCAGCCACGAGGACCTCGGTCCATCGATCGGCCAGCAGGTCTTGATCAGCTTGAAGCTGCTGCTGCTTTTTCTTTAGGCTATTTGCCGTGGCGATAAGCCTGCGTTTAAAACGCTCTTGTTCGGCGGGATCCTCGGGCACGACGAATTCGTCGTCGCCGAGGCTTGCTTCGTCTCCGGAGGGAGGCATGTAATTATCATCCTCGACCTCTTCGTCTGCCGCCCTCCCGCGAGGGCTTGCTTCTGCATCCTACTGCACTGAATCTTGCTGGAGGGGGTTGTCTTCGGCACTGTCTGGGGTGTTATTATCTCCTGTGCCGGAATCTCCATTCTTGCTGTGGCGGGATTTAGAGCGCCGCCGCTGACGCCGGCGCTTGGGCTGTTTCTTTAAGGAATCTGCCTCCGCTGCTTCTTCGCCGTCCCCATCTTTTGGGGTGTCCACCATGTATATGTCATATGACGAGGTGGTCTTCCAGTGCCCTGTAGGCGCTGGTTCCTGTTCGTCTCCGGCATCGTCGTCCATACCGTCGATGTCTTCGGAGTCGTAGTCTAGCATGTCGGTTAGATCGTTGATAGTGGCTACAAAGTGGGAGGTGGATGGGCTTTGAATTTCTTCGTCGTCCGCATCCCAACCATCCAGGCCGTAATCCGGCCAGGGCTCTATGGATAGCGAGAGATGCTTTAGCGAATTTAGGATGTCGCCAAAGGGCAAGTGCTGAAAGATGTCCGCCGCGGTGAACTCCATGATCGGCGCCCAATCGGATTCGATTGGCAGGGGCGCCAGAGGTTCAGAGTCCGGCACCTCGGAGTCACGCGCTTTATAGGGGACAAGGTCAGAGTTCGGCTACATCGCCACAGAAGTTGCAGCCCCCGAGGCGGTGTCCAGCCACCGGTCCTCGATCGGGGCGACCGGCTCTAGACTGACGGCCGGAGCGGTTTCGTGTGCGGCCACCAAGGCACTGTCCGGCAGCAGAGCTAAATCATGCCCATCGTGACAGCACGGCACGCTCGGCTGTGGCTCGAGTCCGTCGAAGATCAAGTCCCCGCGGATGTCGGCCGTGAAGTTTAGGCTCCCGAACCTGACCTAATGGCCAGGGGCGTAGCTTTCGATCTGCTCCAGATGGCCAAGTGAGTTGGCCCGCAGTGCGAAGCCGCCGAATACGAAGATCTGTCCGGGGAGAAAAGTCTCACCCTGGACGGCGTTGTTGTCGATTGAAGGAGCCATCAAGCCTATCGGTGACGACACAGAGGAACTCTCAATGAAAGCACCAATGTCGGTGTCAAAACCGGCGGATCTCGGGTAGGGGGTCCCGAACTATGCGTCTAGGCAGATGGTAACAGGAGGCAAGGGACACGATGTTTTACCCAGGTTCGGGCCCTCTTGATGGAGGTAAAACCCTACGTCCTGCTTGATTAATATTGATGATGTGTATTACAAGAGTGGATCTACCACGAGATCAAGGAGGCTAAACCCTAGAAGCTAGCCTATGGTATGATTGTTTTAATGGAGGTTATGTCCTACGGACTAAAGCACTCTGGTTTATATAGACACCGGAGAAGGCTAGGGTTACACAGAGTCGGTTACAATGGTAGGATATCTACATATCCGTATTGCCAAGCTTGCCTTCCATGCCAAGGAAAGTCCCATCTGGAAACGGGACGGAGTCTTCAATCTTGTATCTTCCTAGTCTTGGAGTCCGGCGGACGATGATAGTCCGGCTGTCCGGACACCCCCTAGTCCAGGACTCCCTCACTCATACCCCATTCTCACGAGGGGTCAATATATTAAGTGGGCGGAGCCGAAATATGGCGCATCGCCGGGACCGGATATCTATCCGGAAACCCGAATAAGGTGTCCGAAACTGGCCTTCGGAATGGTTTTATGTGGAAGACGCCCCACTGCCGGACCCAGTTCGGATCGGCCTCCCGGAGTTCAGCAACGCTCCTCTGAAGAAACGCCTGAGCTGGCGCCCGCGGAGCCCTCAACGGGAAGATGATAGGGGCGTCCAATATCTGATGGGCCGGATAAGGTTGCTGGCCAATTCCGGATTGACCATGATTGGAGTCATGGCCACGTGCATTATGCGAGGGGTGCAGCCGCTCCAATATAGGGGCCACCCCATGTGGGATTTCAACGGGGAGAATGACGCCACCCATCATGGCCGCAAGGGGCCGGGATCGGCCGCCGATCTGGTGAGGATCCTATCCGGCTTGTACAAGGGGGAGAAGGAGGACTTCCTACAAACGAGTCCTTTAAATGGATTCTCCATGAATAACCCTCGGAGCTGGGTAAGCGGATGTTTATCTATCCGATCCGTACTTTCAAAGTTAAGTGTCTTACTTTATGATTTCGACGCAGGAATTGCACCGAGATGTTGAGGGCATACACAGTCCGACTCCACAACCTGAGGATCCAGAAAGATCCCTTGATCCGGCCTCCGGAGAGGATCCGGACATAAAGGTGGAGCTGATTGATGGGGTGTTCCACCAACTCAGCATGGACAATGCTCTAGTCGCCATTACGGCTGACTACCCCAGTTTATCTCCGGCCTCCCAGGTAACTATGACCGGAGTCCCGACACCATTACTTCGTCCGTGCTTATTTCTGACCCCCGTATACAAACGGTGTCTCGCAGGAGGTGTCTCCAAGGCGGGAAGCTGAACCCGCGGCGGCTGACCGACAAGGGTCAGTTCGGCCCAGCAGGCGGAAGAGGGGTGCGGTGCGAATCGAAACATCGCCGCAACGGTATAGCATGCTACCATAGATTCCTGGGAGATACATTAATGCTCATGACTTTTCCAGGAGAAAGAGCGCTCGCCGGACTGTGCCCGGAGAGGTTGCCAACCAAGCCTCCACCAGCCAGGCTCCAACACCTGGTCCGGAGGGGGAGGCGAGCGCAAGGCGCGAGCCGGATGCTCCTCCAACAGAGGATGCCGACAGGCTGTCCGCCACCAGGTCCGAGGTGGAGAGCGCCATGAATCATAGGCGCCACCGGACAGTTCTTCGTGACGCGTGTTTTTCCCAGAGGCGTTGAATGCCTTTAATGCGGGAGACGCTATCAGTGTACTAAAGTAGGGGTACCTTAGTATCCCGAACTTGTGCACAGGCAGTCGCAGCGCCCCGCGGCAAGGCTTGCCGGGCGTCCGCCGAGATCCTCCGTAGCTCCTATTAATGCCATTCAAGAACAAAGTGTTTTAACTGAGAAGACAAGGCCCCAGCAAGAGGAGCTTGCCGGGAAGGACAAGGCCCCGGCAAGAGGAGCTTGCCGGGAAGGCCAACCAAGGAACTTGCCGCGACGCGCCGCGCGTCCCGGCAAGACCCGGCGAGTGACAAGCTTTCGGGTGCGACGAGACAACGATCGCGGCAAGGCGCTTGCCGCGGCGAAGCCACCACTCTGCGCCCATGCTCCAGCGCATTCGTCGACGTGTCGCCGCAGGATCGTTCCAGGCACACGTGGCGGGAAGCTGTGCAGCCAAGCGGTGCGAGGTGGCAAGTGGAGATGACGAGAAGGCCATCGTGGCAAACAGTGGCGCCCCTAACGGTCGCTTTTCTGCACTGTTGGACGACGCGGACGGGCATTAAATGCTCTTGTCCCCTGCCGTCAGAGTTAGGTAGGATACGCTGTAGCAGCAGTTGTACCGACCCCTCTTTTTAAATTTGTACCCCCGCCTGCATTGCCACCTGTCGGTGACCCCTTTAGCCTATAAAAGGAGGCCCATGTGCAACGTAGAGGGGGTTCGACTCATTCGAAACTACAGAACGCTCACGCTCTAGAGCAAGAACACAATACAAACACAAAGCAGCAGTAGGAGTTTTATCTCTCCGGAGAGCTCCGAAGCTAGGTAAAATCCCTCGCGTGCTTCGCCTCGATCTGCTCTTCGTGCGCCCTCCGCTCCCTGCCGGACCGAGAAGGGGCCCTGCCCCATAGGTGTTCGTTTCCCACGACATCTTTGGCGCGCCAAGGATGTGCGAAGGCCTGCCGGCTGCGTAGCTGCTCTCAGTAGGTTCATCTCTAAGTCCGCGGAGCGCGCCCTGCCATTTTTCAAAGTATTGAAAAAGGCAGGTCCAATGAAATGGACTCTGGAAGCGGAGGCCGCGCTCCAGGATTTGAAGAGATACCTGTCCTTCACTCCAATACTTGTCGCACCTAAGCCACAAGAGAAGTTGCTGCTATATCTAGCGGCAACCAATCAAGTGGTTAGTGCTGCGTTAGTAGCGGAAAGAGAGGCGGATGATGAGACAGCAACCACGGCAACCGCATCCAGCGACAAGCAGGGGGCTTCTCCGACAAGCTCTGGTCCCGACAAGGATGGATCTGCACAGCCACAAGTGGAGAAACAAAAGAAAATGGTGTAGCGCCCAGTTTACTTTGTCAGTTCCCTTCTGCAGGGGGCTAGATCAAGGTACTCTGGTGTGCAGAAATTGCTTTTCGGCCTTCTCATGGCCTCGAGGAAGCTGCACCATTACTTTCAAGCACATGAGATTACAGTTGTCACTCGCTTTCCGTTGAAGAGGATATTGCAAAACCCAGAAGCAACAGGCAGGATTGTCGAGTGGGCACTGGAACTGTCAAGCTTTGGCCTTAAATTTGAGAGTACCTCAACTATCCAGAGCCGAGCATTGGCGGAGTTCATAGCGGAATGGACGCCAACACCTGATGAAGAAACTCCAGAGACGAGCATCCCCGTCAAGGAGGCAAGCAAAGAATGGATCATGTACTTTGATGGTGCCTTCTCGCTGCAAGGCGCCGGTGCGGGCGTGTTACTTGTCGCTCCCACCGGAGAGCACCTCAAGTACGTGGTCCAGATGCACTTTCCCAAGGAGCAAGCAACAAACAATACTGCAGAGTATGAAGGTTTGCTTGCCGGACTCAGGATCGCTGCAGACCTTGGGATCAAGAAGCTCATTGTCAGGGGTGAGTCACAGCTTGTCGTCCGCCAAGTGAACAAAGATTATCAGAGTCCGTTGATGGAAGCTTACATTGATGAAGTGAGAAAGTTGGAAGAGCATTTTGACGGCCTGCAGATGGAACACATTCCGAGAGCTCAGAACGACATTGCAGACGGCCTGTCAAAGTGCGCCGCACTCAAGTTACCTGTGGAACCAGGAATTTTTGTGCTCAAGCTGACTCAACCATCTGTAACACCATCAACTGGACAGAACAGGAAGAGGAAGTTGGTTTCTGGTGACTACTTTCCGGCAGAGCTCCCCGAAGCCGCCGCCAAGATGGTCCCCAAGATCAACACCAAGAGTGCTGAGGAGCAGTCTGCTCCGACAAGCCCTAAGGTTTGTTCCGTTGAAGCAGATGCTCCCGACAAGTTTTGGTCCGGTAAGCTTGCCGGCGAACATCAAGCTCCGGCTGAGCCGCAGGTTCTTGCCGTGGAAGCGGATGTTCCCGCAGCAGCATATGTGCCTTTAGTCCTTGTTGTTGAGCCACAAGCTCCAGCATGGGCACACCAGATTGTCCATTTCCTTCAAATAGGAGAACTCCCCGAAGAGCAAGAAGAAGCGGAGAGAGTAGCCCGGCAATCAAGTATGTACCAGTTTGTCGATGACATACTGTACAGAAGAAGATTCAATGGAGTGAAATTGAAGTGCATTCCCCGCGAAGATGGACAGGAGCTGTTGGGGGAGATACATGGAGGCATATGTGGTCACCACATTGGCGCAAGAGCACTTGCCGGCAAGGCATTCCGGCAAGGTTTCTTTTGGCCAACAGCCCTCCAGGATGCACCTGCACAAGTAACCAGGTGTGAAGGGTGCCAGTTCCATTCCAAGCAGATACACCAACCAGCTCAAGCTCTCCAGACGATCCCTTTATCCTGGCCATCTTCGGTCTGGGGGCTCGATATCCTCGGCCCCTTTCCCTGAGCTGTTGGGGGCTTTGAATACTTGTACGTTGCAATCGACAAGTTCACAAAGTGGCCGGAAGTGGAAGCAGTGAGGAAGGTGACAGCACAGTCGGCAGTCAAGTTCTTCTGGTCGATTGTTTGGCGTTTCGGAATCCCTAACAGGATCATCACCGACAACGGCACGCAATTCACGAGCCGCACCTTCATGCAGTACGTCCAAGATCTTGGCGCCAAGGTCTGCTTCGCTTCTGTTGCTCACCCGAGAAGCAACGGTCAAGCGGAGAGGGCAAACGCTGAAGTGCTGCGCGGGCTCAAGACCAGGACTTTCAACAGGCTGCACAAGTGCGGAAGGAACTGGATCGAGGAGCTGCCGGTGGTTCTTTGGTCGATCAGGACGACACCAAATCGAGCCACTGTCCAGACGCCTTTTGCTCTCGTCTATGGAGCAGAGGCAGTTCTCCCCACGGACCTCGTATACGGATCGCCTTGAGTGCTCGCTTATGATGAGCTTGAGCAAGAGCAGCTGCGACAAGATGACGCGCTACTCCTTGAGGAAGATCGTCTCCAGGCTGCTGTACGAGCTGCTCGCTACTAGCAAGCTTTGCGTCGCTACCATAGCCGCAAAGTCAATGCCAGGAGTCTCGAGGAAGGCGACCTTGTTCTTCGGCGCGTTCAATCTGCCAAGAATTCCAACAAGTTGACACTGAAGTGGGAAGGCCCTTATCGGGTGAAATGGGTCACTAGGCCCGGCGCTGTCCGCCTTGAGACCGAAGATGGCTTTCCGGTGAGCAACTCCTGGAACATAGAGCATCTTCGTAAGTTTTACCCATAAGGCGCGATTGCCGGAACCAGCTGTTCCGGCAACCACCTTTTGTACAAGCCTTGCCGCTGTTGCATGTAACCCTTTGTACAAAGCCGGGCGCAGATCCCGCGCATAAATAAAGATCATATGCTCTGCAAATGTTGTCAAATTTCATGCTTTCTTTCTTTTTCATGTATTATCTGACACTTTGTGCGGCCCTTGCCCCCGGTAAGCAATAACGAGCCTTAAGGCTCCATATCTTTATTTTCTCTTCTTCCTCTTTCTCAAGAAGAAGGTTCCTTCGCCCACAAGTTCACCGGGGGGGAAGGAGAAGATAATGGTGTGGACCAGGCGTCGTTCAAAGAAGTATAGCCTTGCCGGGACACAAACGACAGAAAAGCTAAGTTGCCAAAGTTTAAGCACAACTAGTTTTGAATTTTTTTTAAGTTATCTTCCTTGAACGACCGTGCTTTGTATGAAAAACCTGTGCACGGAGGAACCAACTCGTAGCTAGTTGTGCCCTTACCTTGTTTCGAGTCCGCTCAACAACGTAAGTGTGCTGCGACTAGTTCCGACAAGGTTTCTTGCCGGAGGCAACACCGCCAGCAGGCTGCTAATGTTCCGCACTCAGCGCTCGCGGCAAGGGTGCCTGCGCCGGCAAGTTCCCTAAAAGCGTAGGGTAAAAACATACAAGGGAGGGAATCAAGTAAAGGAAATAACATAGCAAGTACTACCCAGAATAAAGTTATATTACAATAATAACTTGCCGCGCTCTAATAGGTTGTTCCCGTAACATGTCTAGCAGCGGAAAGAAAAAGGAGAAAACACGCGGCCTAATCTACACGGTCGCCATCAACCCTCCTGACTTCATTCACCTTGTCCACAATGGGTGCGACAAGGGCCTTGAGTTCTTCAAGATCAGCACCCGTCGGCAGCTTCTTGAGGACATTGGTGAGGTTGAGGCCCGGATTGCGGAAGAGCACCTTCACCAACACCTTCTCCAGGACTCTAGCGCAGATTGCGCACGACTCGTCAGCCAGCTGCTTTGGGATCCTTTCCCGGAGTTGCTGGAGAGCCATCACCACGCCCTTGAAGAACAGAGTAAGCTTGGCGCTGGCCTGGAGGTTCTCGCCGGAGGAGTACCCGAAGCCCGCCAAGTCTAGTTGCGCCAGCTCCTCGTCGATGACTGCAGCAATGTTGACGAGGCCCTCCGTCCAGAGCTCCACCGTAGCCCTGAAGGTGTTTTGAGTCTCGGAGGCCCTCGTTAGCAGCTCCTCGTTGGCCTTGATCTCTCCCTTCAAGTCCTCCTCTCGCTTCTTGGCGCCGTCCAGCGTCTCAGTCAGCGTGGATAGCTTCAGCTCCAGATCAGCATTTGAGTCCTTGGCGGCGTTCAATTCCTTGACCTTATCGGCGAGTTGAACTTGCAGATCGCCGTGAGCGAGGGCGTCCTTCTCGCATTTGCGCTGGAGCGCGGCAAGCTCCTCATCCTTCCCTTTCAGATCAGCTTCCAGCTGCGTCATCTTCACCTCCAATTCCTTCTTGACGGCCTCGGGAGCTGCGGCAGCGTCCTTCGCTTCCTTGAGCGCCCCGCCAAGTGATTGCTCGCGTGCGGCGAGCTCCTCCTCGTAGCTATTCAGATTGACTTTCCGCTGCGTCAGTTCACCTTCCCGGGTGGACAGCTCTTCAGCGGCAAGCCTCTGTTGCTCCTCAGCTTCTGCCTTCTCGAGGAGGAAGGCCTTCCGCGCCTCGACAAGCTGTGCCCTCTCCTCCGCAATGAACCGGAGGGCCTCTTGGTTGCGGCTCTGGAGCTCCTCCGCATGCTTCTCTATGTCAACTCCCGCCTGCGCGACAAGCGCTTCCCGGGACTCTAGCTTCGCTTGTCGGGCGTGGTAGAGCGACACCAACTTCCGGAGCAGCCGCTCCTCTTCAGACTCGCCGCTGCTGCTGCTTGGCGCGTCAACCACTGTCAGCCCTGCAGAGGCGAGCACTTCCCCGTCAAATGCCTCTCCTTCAACCGGTGCCCTGGAGCTCGACGCCCATGGAAGCTTGATGAAGACACCCTCGCCGGCCTTCAAGTAGGCGCCGGGCTGGGGCTCTTCGGAGCCCGGTGCTGCATCAGCGGTGGAGGGGTCGGCGGTCGGTGTAGCGCCTTGCGCTCCTGCGCCCTCGGGAGTGGCTTCTGGTTGTTCCTGATGGGCCTGTTCTGCTCCTACACAAGTAAACCAACAATCAAGATATTAACAAGGAAAGAGCACTCATTCGCGCCCCACAACAGGAAGTGAACAACTACTTACACTGGGGGCTGCGCTGGGGGCTGCTTCGGGGAGAGATTGCCGGGTCCGACAAGGTGGTCTCGGACGCGCACTCTGTAGCCACAGTGGGATCATCCTCGATGACAACCACGGGGACCTTGGTCCTCTTCGCCGCTCTCTCAGCCAGAGTCCTGAAAAGGAACAAGGTTCAGAGGGAAGCAGATCAGATACAAGACCAGAAACAGCAAGAAACAAAGAAATATAAGTACAACAAGGAGAAAGTCCTACTCCTCCTCCTCTTCTTCCTCCTCGTCCGAGCTGAGTGTGGAAAGGTCGAAATCTGGTACCCTTTCTGCGCGGCGAGGCGGAGGAGTAGGCCCCCTTGGACGCTTGGTGGGAGCTACAGCAGGATCGGAAGTGGCGGCCCGAGAAGACCCCGCCCCAGTTGCCAGTACGGCGTGAGATGCTCCCGCGGCAACAGTGCTTGTCGGCCGCCCTGCTGTATCTTCGGTCCTGCAGAGGCGCCTTCGTGGTTGAGCTGGGGGCTGCGCTGAGGGCTCCGCTTGCGGCAAGTTGCTTGAAGACGGCTGGCCACTTGCGCCCTCAGCGGGCTCGCTCGTTTCGGCTTCGGGCTCTCCCTCGCCAACGACCTCCCCGACAAGCCCCTCTCGGTCGGCAAGGCTTGCCGCCTCGGCCACCTCTGCCTCCTCCAACGTAAAACCAAACTCGCCCGCGGCGGCGGCTGCCGCCGCCTCCTCCGCCCTGGTGGCGATGTACCGCAGCTCATCATCAGTGGTGTCGCGGGTGAGAAGCCTCTGCTCGTCGGCGCGGACCGCTACCTCCACCAAGCCGTCGAAGAATTGTTGCACGACCTCGTCGGAGGGCTCCTGCCAAGTCGGGATAATCCCATGTGAGTCGCACTCCGGCTTCATTGCGCGGATGCGATCGAGCTGGGAGTTGTTGCACAATGGGATGACGGCCTGCGGCAGCCTGAACCACTCGGGATGGTTGGGGTCGTACTTGAACAGCTCCTTGAGCATCCCATCCAACTCCAAGACAGTGAAATTAGAATTGAGGCCTGGGCGCAGCCTCATGATATCTGCCGGGCCCCCGAACAGCCAGGCGGGCCTCCCCCTCTCCTGCAGAGGGGCGATGCAGCGGCGAAGGAAGTCTGCGCCAACAGCCCCTACAGTGAGCCCGGCAAGCCTGAGCCGCAGAATCCGGGTGGTGGCGATCTTCAGTCTAGCATCGTCCGCCGCCAGGGCGCTCCAATCGCCGTCGCGCACTACTCGGGCTTGGCGCAGGTTGGTGAATGGCTGCGGATCCGCGTCAACAATCCAACACCACTCCGCCCTCCACTCATCCCATTTGCTACGGAGTTCCCCCTCCAGATAGGCCTCCTTCTTGCTGGTTCTCGAGATCCAGGCGATCCCGCCGGACAAAGGCTCTCCTTTCTCGACCCGGGGCATGAAGTAGTGTCAGAAAAGGGCTACGTTTGGGTGGATTCTGACAAAGTTCTCGCAAAGATGCGCGAAAACCGCCATTGTCAGAACGGCGTTGGGGGTGAAATCGAGGAGATGGAGCCCGTATGTGTTCATGATGTCACAAAAGAAATCGGAAAAGGGTGGGCAAAGCCCGCAATAGAAGAACAAGGGGAAGAAGTAGTATCCTTTTGGACACCGCTTCGAAGTAGAAGCTTCGGCGGAGAGTACCTGCGTGCGCGGATGCGCCCGCGTCTTCGTCGACCAGAAAAGATAGAACCACTCCCGCAGCGCCTTCGGGGTGAGCTCGGGGGGGAAAAGTGCTCGCTCCTTGCGCAGCGCCTCAAGCCGCAGCGCCTCGGCCGACTTCGCGCCCTTCCCAGTCTTCGGAGCCATGGCGGAGGTGGTGGGGGAGAGCGAGGGCGTTGGCAGCGACGACGGTGACGGGAGCGGAGCGCTGCTCTCTTTCGGCTTGGGAAGCGGAGGGGAGCGGCGGAGCTTTCTGAGGAAGGAACCGCAAGTGGCGAAGGTGGGGGAACAACCCCTGTTTCCCCTGCTTATAAAGAGGAGAGGCGAACATTACACCTTTTTCGATTAAAGAATCACCCACGATCTCTCCCACGACGCCGCGTTTGACTCGTGCCGTTACGGGAGGGCGCAGTGGATACGGAGTTAGATTTGGTGTGGACTCAGGCCGCGTGTGCCCGTGCCCTGTTTTGGGCCTGGCCCAACAGCGCTCGGCACCGTGTGTGGCCCAGGCCTGGGGGCTCCTGTCGGTGTACTAAAGTAGGGGTACCTTAGTATCCCGAACTTGTGCACGGGCAGTCGCAGCGCCCCGCGGCAAGGCTTGCCGGGCGTCCGCCGAGATCCTCCGTAGCTCCTATTGATGCCATTCAAGAACAAAGTGTTTTAACTGAGAAGACAAGGCCCCGGCAAGAGGAGCTTGCCGGGAAGGACAAGGCCCCGGCAAGAGGAGCTTGCCGGGAAGGCCAACCAAGGAACTTGCCGCGACGCGCCGCGCGTCCCGGCAAGACCCGGCGAGCGACAAGCTTTCGGGTGCGATGAGACAACGATCGCGGCAAGGCGCTTGCCATGGCGAAGCCACCACTCTGCGCCCATGCTCCAGCGCATTCGTCGACGTGTCGCTGCAGGATCGTTCCAGGCACACGTGGCGGGAAGCTGTGCAGCCAAGCGGTGCGAGGTGGCAAGTGGAGATGACGAGAAGGCCATCGTGGCGAACGGTGGCGCCCCTAACGGTCACTTTTCTGCACTGTTGGACAACGTGGACGGGCATTAAATCCTCTTGTCCCCTGCCGTTAGAGTTAGGTAGGATACCCTGTAGCAGCAGTTGTACCGACCCCTCTTTTTACATTTGTACCCCCGCCTGCGTTGCCACCTGTCGGTGACCCCTTTAGCCTATAAAAGGAGGCCCATGTGCAACGTAGAGGGGGTTCGACTCATTCGAAACTACAGAAAGCTCACGCTCTCGAGCAAGAACACAATACAAACACAAAGCAGCAGTAGGAGTTTTATCTCTCCGGAGAGCTCCGAAGCTGGGTAAAATCCCTCGTGTGCTTCGCCTCGATCTGCTCTTCGTGCGCCCTCCGCTCCCTGCCGAACTGAGAAGGGGCCCTGCCCCATAGGTGTTCGTTTCCCACGACAGACGCACACCTCCGTGCCGCTCAAGATGGTTTAACCAGCCACGGAGCAGTATGTGAAAGACATACGGGTAAGGAATTTTAATAGTTATATATGCCAGTAGCCCCCGAGACTTAAAGTAGTTAGAATAACTTATTTAAGGATCATTTGACATGTAGGATCTTACGGAGAAGAATACCCAATTATCCCAGGAGCTTCAAGAGTGCAAGGCCCAACTTGAGGCCGCACTAGCCGCTGTAGGAGGAGACACAGAGACCCCCTCTGGTAACACCTATTTCAAAAAAGATAAGCAGTTTATGAAGTGTGGCGTGCGTATAAGTCCGACAATAATATTGCAGAGGGCGCCGGACTAGATCCGGACAAGCAACATCTGCTACGCCAACTGAAGGCCGGTGAAAAGGTGCTTATGAGGGTGCAGCAGGAGAGAAACAAACTCCAAGATGCCAACACCCAGCTGGGCGAAGAACTAAAAGATGTTCGGGTCCAGCTGTCTGACTCCGTAAAGGAGAATCGGTGGCTTCGTCGCGGCATCTACAGTAAGTTCTTGAGCAAACTCTTTTGAGAAGAAGAGTTCGGCGAGGAAGTCGATTGACAGAAATGTGTCTGTAGGTGTGCTCACAGGTTGCCCTGCGGAGGAAATGCCCGGTTCAACGGGTGACCAACTTCCCGAGCTGGTGCAAATGCACGAACGTGTTCGGCAGGCGATGAGTGGCGTCGCCCAGGCCTTATGGCCGTCCGTCTCCCTACCCGAGGGCCTTGGAGGGCTTGCGGAGAAGCTTCAGGGAGCACGGCAGTGCTTCCGTCTGTGGAAGATATCGGCCTGCCGTCAAGGCGCCAGGGAGGCCTGGGCCATGGTGAAGACGCGGTACAAGAAGGCGGATGCGAACCACATGGCCAAGGTCGGACCTGTGGGGCCCGATGGGAAGGAGATCCCTGTGAGCTTAATGTATGGCCAAGTAGAGTTGGCCGCTAAGTATTCCCAACGGGACTGTAAATTAGACTGCCTGTTAGACGGGATTGAAGAGGAGTACAGTCAGTCAATTTGACAATGTATTTTAAAATGACATGTAAAATTCCTTCTAGCCGGATTGTAGATCGTTTGTCTTTGCAGACCTTTTCGCTTCAACCTCGGGACCCTAGAGTCCGGAGTGTGTCCGAATACCCTCTCGGTTATGAAAAAACCGGGGCATGCATGGAGACCAGGCGTAGGGGTCATTAGTGCTTTATCAGAAAAGTGCCCAACTAGTTATGTTATATTACATGGTTAGTAAGAAACATCTTCCAGGGAGAATAGTTCCATTAGGGGTTCCTTTCCCTGGGAGGCATGCCCTAAAGTGCATGTCCGGACTGCAAAAAGAGCAGAAAAGCATCTGGGGGCAGATAAATAAGTAAATAAGAAATCATCTTTCAAGTCACCGACCGAATATTCCCTTAAGAATGCTAGCTTTCGACTTCACCCAGTCTGAGGTACACATCCGGCTGACCCGGCAGTAACAATCGCAGAGGTGCTCCCTTTACCTCCTAGCCGAACAATTGGGAATGTAGGGGTAAGCACAGGAGCCAGGCAACCCAGGTTGGCCAAAACTTAAGTCATATCAGTGCATATAATGGTGAATAAAAGGTACATGCGGAAGTGTGACACATGTGTTGGGCATAAAGCCCGTATAAATAAGCTTCTGTTAAAGAAGCCCCCAGGTATAATGAGTGCGGGTAGCACGTCAAGTGTGTGCGAACAATGCGTAGATCAGCCCTCAAAGGCTCTATGAAAAAGGGAGGAGAAAAGAGAGAAACAAAAGACAACTGAAGTATAAAATGTGGACGGAGGAAGGAGACGAACTCTGAGTCCGGCGCTAGGCGTAGAATCTTCGGAGGAGGGCTGCATTCCATGGGTTCAGCTCGAGTCGGTTGTCTGATGCGTTTCGTAGACGATATGCTCCGCCGGTTAGGACTTAATCGATGATGAAGGGACCTTCCCATTTGGGCTTGAGTTTGTCCTTTTTCTTGTCCGGCAGGCGTAGAACTAGTTCGCAAACATTGTAAGTTTTGGCCCGTACTTCTTTGCTTGGATATCTTCGAGCCTGCTGCTGATAGAATGCGGAACGAGCCTTTGCCACGTCGCGCTCCTCCTCCAATGCGTCGAAACTGTCCTGCCGATCGAACTCGGCTTCTCTTTCTTCGTACATGCGCACTCGAGGTGAGTCATGAATTATATCGTAGGGCAAGACTGCCTCCGCGCCGTATACCATAAAGAATGGCGTGAATCCGGTAGTACGATTTGGCGTGGTCCGCAGCCCCCAGAGTATGGAGTCGATCTCCTCTACCCAGTGCGTGTTAGATTCCGTGAGGGACCGCACTAACCTGGGTTTGATGCCGCTCATGATTAGACCATTTGCTCGTTTGACCTGACCGTTAGTTTGAGGGTGATAGACTGAAGCGTAGTCGAGCTTGATGCCCATATTTTTGCACCAGAGTTTAACCTCGTCGGCCGTAAAGTTCGTGCCGTTACCGGTGATGATGCTGTGGGGTACGCCATAACGGTGTACTACCCCGGATATGAAGTCTATCAAAGGTCCGGATTCGGCAGTTTTAACTGGCTTGGCCTCTATCCATTTGGTGAATTTGTCCACCATGACCAATAGGTACTTTTGCTTGTGGGTTCCCCCTTTAAGGGGTCCGACCATGTCAAGCCCCCAGACCGTGAACAGCCAGGTGATGGGTATAGTTTTGAGGGCGGTGGGTGGCATGTGGCTCTGATTAGCAAAGAGCTGGCAACCGACGCATCGTTGGACTAAGTCCTGAGCATCTGCCCGGGCCGTCGGCCAATAAAATCTTGTACGGAAGTCCTTGCCTACAAGGGCCCGAGCTGTAGCGTGGTGTCCGCCTAGTCCGGTGTGAATTTCAGCCAGAAGATTTCGCCCTTCCTCTTCGGAGATGCACCTTTGAAGGACTCCGGTTGTGCTTTTCTTATAAAGTTCTCCCTCATGGACCTTGTAGGCTTTAGATCGCCGAACTATGCAGCGGGCCTCATTTTGGTCTTCGGCAAGTTCCTGCCTAATTAAGTAGGCTAGGAATGGTTCTGTCCACGGGGCAATTACTGCCATTATTTCATGGGCTGAAGATGTTATTTCATTGGCTGAGCCACCGATTATGTCAGATTGTTCTGTGTTGGGTGGTGCGGTTGCTTCCGGGTTGTTATTTCCGGACTCCTCTTCCCATAATACGGATGGCTTAAAGAGCCGCTCCAGGAAGATGTTTGGAGGGACGGCGTCGCGTTTTGCGCCGATGCGTGCCAACACGTCGGCTGCCTGGTTATTATCCCGGGCTACATGGTGGAATTCGAGTCCATCGAACCGAGCTGACATTTTTAAGACAGCGTTACGATAGGCTGCCATTTTTGGATCCTTGGCGTCAAAGTCTCCATTTACTTGGGATATTGCAAGGTTTGAATCCCCGCGCACCTCTAGGCGTTGAATACCCATGGAGATTGCCATCAGGAGACCATGTAGGAGGGCCTCATATTCGGCTGCATTGTTGGAGTCCGTGTACATTATCTGAAGTACGTATTGGACTGTGTCTCCGGTTGGGGATGTCAATACGACGCCAGCCCCCAAGCCGGCCAACATTTTGGAGCCGTCGAAATGCATGATCCAATTGGAGTATGCGCCGTACTCTTTAGGGAGTTCGGCTTCGGTCAATTCAGCGATGAAGTCAGCCAAGACTTGCGACTTTATAGCTCGCCGTGGTTTGTAGGTTATGTCGAATGGTAAGAGCTTGATGGCCCATTTTGCAATCCTGCCCGTCGCGTCGCGGTTGTTTATAATGTCGTTCAGGGGTACTTCGGAGGCCACTGTTATCAAACACTCTTGAAAGTAGTGTCGCAGCTTCCGGGATGCCATGAACACCGCGTACGCTATCTTTTGATAATGCGGGTACCGGGACTTGCATGGAGTTAAGACAGTGGATACGTAGTACTCTGGTTTTTGAAGAGGGAATTTGTGCCCTTCTGTTTCTCGTTCGACGACGAGCACCGCGCTTACAACTTGATGTGTTACCGCGATATATAACAACATTGGTTCGCACAAGTTGGGCGCGGCCAGGACCAGATTTGTTGCCAATATGGCCTTTATTTCTTCGAGTCCGGCTGTGGCAGCATCCGTCCATTCGAAGTGTTTGGTGCGGCTGAGGAGGCGATAGAGGGGCAATGCCTTTTCTCCCAAACGGGAGATGAAGCGGCTTAGAGCCGCCACGCATCCAGTCAATTTTTGTATTTGTTTGAGGTCTTTTGGGATATCCAACTGTGACAGAGCTCGGATCTTGGCTGGGTTTGCTTCAATTCCTCTACCGGATACAATGAAGCCCAAGAGCTTTCCGACTGGTACGCCGAAAACGCATTTTTCCGGGTTGAGCTTAATGTCATATGCTCGGAGGTTGTCGAATGTGAGCCTCAAGTCGTCTACTAGAGTTTCAATGTATTTGGTTTTGACGACCACGTCGTCTACATATGCCTCCACTGTTTTGCCTATCTGGGTAGCCAGACATGTCTGAATCATGCGCTGATATGTTGTGCCGGCGTTTTTGAGTCCGAAGGGCATTGTGTTGAAGCAGAATGGTCCGTATGGAGTAATGAATGCCGTTGCGGCTTGGTCTGTCTCCGCCATCTTGATTTGATGGTAGCCGGAGTATGCGTCGAGGAAGCACAATGAATCATGCCCTGTGGTAGCATCGATGATTTGATCGATGTGGGGAAGGGGGAAAGGATCCTTTGGACAAGCCTTGTTAAGGTCTTTAAAATCGACACACAGGCGCCAGGATTTGTCCTTTTTTGGTACCATTACCAGGTTTGCTAGCCAGTCCGGATGTTTGATGTCTCTGATGAATCCGGCTTCTAATTGTTTGGCTAGCTCCTCTCCCATTGCCTGTCTTTTGGGTTCGGAAAATCGCCGAAGAGCCTGTTTGACTGGCTTGAATCCTTTTAGGATGTTTAGGCTGTGTTCTGCCAATCTGCGTGGGATTCCTGGCATATCTGAAGGGTGCCAGGCAAAGATGTCCCAATTTTCCCAAAGGAATTCTTGTAGTGCGGCGTCTACATCAGGGTTTAATTGTGCCCCAATGGAGGCCGTCTTTGTGGGGTCCGTTGGATGGACCTAGAATTTGACTATTTCGTCTGCTGGTTTAAAAGAGGTGGATTTGGATCTTTTATTGAGTATCACATCATCCCTGTTCACCGTGGAGCGCAGCGCAGTGAGTTCCTCTGCCGCTAGGGCTTCATATAGTGCCTCTAGGGCTAGTGCGGCCGTCTTGTTTTCGGCGCGGAGTGCTATGTCCGGATCACTGACAAGAGTGATGATTCCATTGGGCCCGGGCGTTTTAAGCTTCATGTACCCGTAATGGGGTATGGCTTGGAAAATTGTGAATGCCTCTCGTCCTAATAAAGCGTGATATCCGCTGCTGAACGGGGCCACTTGGAACGTGACTTCCTCGGACCTGTAATTGTCCGGCGAGCCGAACACCACATCAAGTGTAATTTTTCCTATGCAGCGTGCTTCCCGACTAGGGATTATTCCTCTAAAGGTTGTGCTGCTTCGCTCAATGCGGCTCCAGTCCATTTCCATTTTTCGAAGGGTTTCCTCGTAGATGAGGTTTAATCCGCTGCCGCCATCCATGAGTACGTTGGTAAGACGAAAGCCGTCCACTATTGGACTGAGGACCAATGCGGCTGGTGCTCGGGCTGTTCAGAATTTAGGTTCATCGCTGGCGTTGAAGGTGATAGCCGTGTTGCTCCATGGATTTGTTGTTGCTACTTGGTAGACTTCGGCGAGGCTGCGGATTGTTCGTCATGCGGAAAGTCTCAAAGACTGTTAATACAGTACTGGTACTGTTGGGGTGGTTCTCCGGGGCTAGAAGCTCTTCACCACTTTTGGCCACCTGCCGCAGTATCCAACATGCTCGAAGGCTATGTGTTGGAGTGGCGCCCTCTGTACTATGAATTTTACAGGGTCCACTGAGCCATCCCTCCAGTACGGTTCCGTGCCCTTTATGGGGTTTTTGCTTTTTGGTTTTTGTCACGTGTGCCTGAGCATGATGCACCCTTTTGTTTCGGACTAGGGTTGTGTTCGGAGCTGGATTGTCCCAAAACTTAGTTTCAGTTTTCCAGACACTCTCCATCGCACAGTACTTTCGTACTATGGACGCCAGGTCGGCGAAGCGTGTAATTTCGCAACGACTTACGGCGTTCAAGATTCCCTTGTCCATGCAATTGTTGCAGAAAATTGAGATTGCGTTTTCCTCACGGCAGTCCTTTATCCTGTCCATAACCAGGAGGAATCTGGCCCAGTAATGATGTACTGTCTCCGTGGGCTCTTGCCGGATTTGAAATAGATCGCTTATGTTTGGGTGGGCGGGTGGAATTAAGTCCGGAACCCTGCCCAACTTGAGGCTCAAGGGCCGAAAAGTTTCGGAATTTGGAAGCTTCGATTGCTGGACGTTGTCCAACGAGTCTGGTCCGCTGCCTGACTTTAGGTTCAGTACTTGATTGACGTCCGTCCCTCCGTGGGAATCCGGCATGGAGGGATCAGGAGTCCGGACATAACTGGTTTTTAATACAGAAGAAGAGTCGTCGCGTTGTTCCTCTACCACCGCAACGTGGTGGGTAACCTGGGGAGAGTTAATCTCTCTCAGATCGGTTTTAAGCCCAATCTGATCGTAGTCTGTAGCGACTCCCAGGGCGGCGATGCGATCCAAGAGCTCGTTTATGGAAGAGAGCTCCATTGGATCCAGCTGCTCGGCGAATTCCGAGTTGACGTGAAGATTGCTTTTGATGACCCGAGAGGTCATCGTCGAAGCGGCGGCCGAACAGGCGGTCATAAGAAAACCACCTAGCCGGATAGTTTGGCCGGCGGCCAAAGCTCCTTTGGCAATGGTACCGTCTTTAAAGATGGGAAGAGGCATCCTTCCTAATCGTGACGGCACAGAGGAACTCTAAATGAAAGCACCAATGTTAGTGTCAAAACCCTCCAGTTTATATAGACACCGGAGAGGGCTAGGGTTACGCAGAGTCGGTTACAATGGTAGGAGATCTACATATCCGTATCGCCAAACTTTCCTTCCACGCCAAGGAAAATCCCATCCGGACATGGGGCGAAGTCTTCAATCTTGTATCTTCATAGTCTTGGAGTCCGGCCGATGATGATAGTTCGGCTATCCGGACACCACCTAATCCAGGACTCCCTCACTTATCAAAAAGCACCTCACCCACTTAAGCTAAATTAGTCTAGTTGGCCGAACCAGACGGATAGATCATAGATAAATACAAATCTATAACAATCATGCATAATAAAGTTCAGAGAAGACTCAATTACTTTCAATGAACAATCTGATCATAAACCCACAATTCACCGGATCCCAACAAACACACCACAAAAGAAGATTACATCGATAGAACTCCAAGAAGATCGAGGAGAACATTGTTTTGAAGATCAGAGAGAGAGAGAGAGAGAGAGAGAGAGACAGAAGAATCCATCTAGCTACTAGCTACTACTCACACATCATCGAAAGGGCAACAAGGTTGATGTAGAATCCCTCCATGATCGAATTCCCCTCCGGTAGAATATTGAAACTACCTCCAAGTGGGATTGCGGAAGAACAGAGGGTTGCGACAATGTAAAAAGTGTTTGGGTGTCTCTCTGGTGGTTTGGAAATATTTGGGAATTTATAGAGTTGGAATTAGCTCAAGCGGAGCTGCATGGGCCCACGAGCTCAAATGCGCACCCTACCCCCAGGGCATGCCTTGTGAGCTCGTGGCTCTCTTTTAGCACACCTAGTCTTCCCCTGAATCTTCTAGGGTCCCTTTTGGTCCAGAAAAAATCACCATAAAGTTTCATCGTGTTTGGACTTTGTTTGATATTGATTTTCTGAAAAGCCAAGAACAAGCAAAAACAACAAGTGCCACAAGGCATTGGTTTAATAGGTTAGTCCCAAAAATCATATAAAATAGCATAAAATGAATATAAAGGATCCAAGATTGATAATATAATAGCATGAAATGATAAAAAAATTATATATACGTTGGAGACATATCAAATTCAGATTGATATTGCGTGTGCGTAGGCGGGATTTTTTGTCTTCTACTATCTTTCGCAACACTAAAGTCTATCTCGATGCTAGTGAAACACATCGACCCGGACCACCAAGAAACACTTGATATAGCCACTTCCTAAATCCTAGCAACTCGGTCTCACTGACATGACCCTTCGGTCTCATCAAGGAGCCCTTTCCAACCTTCTATTACCTGTTGATTTCATCTTGCAATTTCTGAGTGGTTTCGATCGGTCCCACCGAATTATGCAAAGTGATTAGGTCATCACCCATTCGATGAGGGTGCAATGGATGCTAGAAATTCCGACGATCAAGATGCGTGTAAATTTGTTGCACATTATGCTTAAAGGTTAAAGTCCATTCGACTTGATCGTCAACTCTAGAGCGCTTTTGGCGTCGGCGTGTGCGCTTGTTATTAGCCGAATCTAATAGAACCAGGATTGAATCCCTTTGTTGTTTTTTTGCTAATTAGACGTTTTCCATAATGCAGTATCTCGACACTATGTTTGGTTGCTCGGGGAACATTCTAATGCGTCTCCATGCCATTGAAACGGAATGTTGATAATGCTTCACGTCACAGCAATCTGGAATTTTTTATGAACAAAAATCTCATCCGGAATTGCTGGACTATCTCTTTTGGTTTGTTTGTGACATAAGCTAGATCCCATATGTCAGCCGACACTAAGTTGTCGGTGCAGTACATGACGTGGTGGTGGGTGGGAGAGAAATTCTGATTCCATCCCGATCTGGCATTGGCCTCCCGAGGAAATCTTTCTAGCGGTGGCTTAAAGGAGCCTCGAGATGGACCGTGTGATGATGTTCTCAAGTCTTCTTGATGAGAATTTATATCCGAGCTCCAAACTCAATCCGATCGATTGTGACCTTGATCCCCTGAAGGGAGGGAATGGGTCTTGGATGGCTATCGGTTGAAGATACTAAGCTGGATCTGAAAACGTCGCGAGGGATTCGATCACAAGATCCGATCCAGCGGGATTCAAGTCTAGACGATCGGTAGGGGCTCCGAGTGCACCTGAGCTTTGGTTGAACCGAGTTTTTAAAGGAAATATGCCCTAGAGGCAATAATAAAGTTATTATTTATTTCTTTATTTCATGATAACTGTTTATTATTCATGCTAGAATTGTATTAACCGGAAACTTGATACATGTGTGAATACATAGACAAACAGAGTGTTACTAGTATGCCTCTACTTGACTAGCTCATTGAATCAAAGATGGTCAAGTTTCCTAGCCATAGACATGAGTTGTCATTTCATTAACAGGATCACATCATTAGAGAATGATGTGATTGACTTGACCCATTCCATTAGCTTAGCACTTGATCATTTAGTATGTTGCTATTGCTTTCTTCTTCATGACTTATACATGTTCCTATGACAATGAGATTATGCAACTCACGAATACTGGAGGAACACTTTGTGTGCTTCCAAACATCACAACGTAAATGGGTGATTATAAAGGTGCTCTATAGGTGTCTCCAATGGTGTTTGTTGGGTTGGCATAGATCGAGATTAGGATTTGTCACTCCGATTGTTGGAGAGGTATCTTCGGGCCCTCTCGGTAATGCACGTCACTATAAGCCTTGCAAGCAATGTGACTAATGAGTTAGTTGCGGGATGATGCATTACGGAACGAGTAAAGAGGCTTGTTGGTAACGAGATTGAACTAGGTATGATGATACCGACGATTGAATCTCGAGCAAGTAACATATCGATGACAAAGGGAACAACGTATGTTGTTATGCGGTTTGACCGATAAAGATCTTCGTAGAATATGTGGGAGCTAATATGTGGTTCCAGGTTCCTCTATTGGTTATTGACCGGAGATGAGTCTCGGTCATGTCTACATAGTTCTCAAACCCATAGGGTCCGCACGCTTAATGTTCGGTGACAATCGGTATTATGAGTTTATGTGTTTTGATGTACCGAAGGTATTTCGGAGTCCCGAATGAGATCAGGGACATGACGAGGCATCTCGAAATGGTCGAGATGTAAAGATCGATATATTGGACAACTATATTCGAACATCAGAAAGGTCACGGCTTCTCTTCCAAACCAATATCGCAATGGATCTATCTTCAGCTTATTCTCTCAATCAATGAATGCGGGTCATCGTGGAGAATCAGGGGAAGTGTAGACTATAAGTAGCCAATTTGCAATTCATTTCCTTGGCAATGACGAGTGATGGTATCTCGAAGCCATTCATATTATATCTGCAGCAGGAGATTCTTTACCGGACAAAAGATAAGGATGCTCATTGAATGATAAGAAATTCATGCTCACTTATACAACACAACTCCATATTTTATTCAAGTCAAGGAATATTCCCAGTGATTCGGGTATTTATCGGAGTACCGGAGAGTTACGGGAATTCGCTGGGGAGTATATGGGCCTTATTGGGCTTTAGGGGAAAGAGAGAGGGGAGGCTGCGCACCCCCCCAAGGGCTAGTCCGAATTGGACTAGGGGAGGGGCTGCGCCCCCTCCTTCCTTCACTTCTCTTTTTTCCCTTTCCTTCTCTCCTACTCCTACTACATGGAAGGGTGGAATCCTACTCCCGGTGGGAGTAGGACTCCCCAGGGCACGCCATAGTAGAGGGCTGGCCCTCCCCCTCCTCCACTCCTTTATATACGGGGGAGGGGGCACTCCCTGGACACACAAGTTGATCATTGATCTCTCTTAGCCATGTGCGGCGCCCCCTTCCACCATAATCCACCTCGGTAAGATAGTAGCGGTGCTTAAACGAAGCCCTGCATTGGTAGCATCATCAACACCGTCATCACACCGTCGTGCTGACGAAACTCTTCTGCGAAGCTCTGGTGGATCGTGAGTTCGTGGGACGTCGTCGAGCTGAACGTGTGCAGAACTCGGAGGTGTCGTGCGTTCGGTACTTGGATCGGTCGGATCATGAAGACGTACGACTACATTGTCACTCCCAATATGCGACCCTATCCAAAAGGAACTCGAAGGTCCCACCAAGGATAGACCCGCATATTGAAACGCTTTTGCAAGGTGGATATCATTACATCAACATTACATAATAGATGGGGAAACATACAAAAGGCATACAATGCCACAAGAATACAACAATACAACATACGAGAACAACATCCGACTACGGATGAATCGTAAACAGAAACTCAAACAATATCCACCCTACTAGCCCAGGCTGCCGACCTGGAACCTATCCCCTGATCGAAGAAGCAGAAGAACTCCAAAACAAGCAACATCACTCTCGCGTCATGATCATCGCATAACCTGTACCTGCAACTGTTGGTGTAGTAATCTGTGAGCCACGAGGACTCAGCAATCCCATTACCATGGGTATCAAGACTAGCAAAGCTTAATGGGAAAGGAAGGGGTAAAGTGGTGAGGTTGCAGCAGCGGCTAAGCATATATGGTGGCTAACATACGCAAATGAGAGCGAGAAGAGAAACAAAGGAACGGTTATCATCTAGCAATGATCAAGGGGTGATCCTGAACTCCTACTTACGTCAAACATAACCCAAAGACCGTGTTCACTTCCCGGAGTCCGCCAAAAAGAGACCATCACAGCTACACACGCGGTTGATGCGTTTTAATTCGGATCTGGTGTCAAGTTATCTACAACCTGACATTAACAAATTCCCATCTGCCACATAACCGCGGGCACGGCTCTCGAAAGTTTAAACCCTGCAGGGGTGTCCCAACTTAGCCCATGATAAGCCCTCGCGATCAACGAAGGATATTCCTTCTCCCCGGGAAGACCCGATCAGTCTCGGAATCCCGGCTACAAGACATTTCGACAGTAATAAAACAAGACCAGCAAGACCTCCCGGCGTGCCGACATCCTGATAGTAGCCGCGCGTATCTCGCCTCAGGCCACGACCGGATGAGCAGTACGTACATCTAGAACCAGCCCTCAAGTTTCCCCGAGGTGGCGCTGCAAGTGGCTCTAGTTTGGACCAACACTTAGACAAGCATTGGCCCGGGGGGGCTAAAATAAAGATGACCCTTGGGATGCGCGACTCCCAAGGGAAAAATGTAATAGGTGAGGCAAGTGGTAAAACCAATGTTGGGCCTTGCTGGAGGAGTCTTATTCAAAGCGAACTATCAAGGGGGTCCCATAAATCACCCGACCGCGTTAGGAACGCAAAATCCGGGAACATAACACCAGTATGACGGAAACTAAGGCGGCAAGAGTGGAACAAAACACCAGGCATAAGGCCGAGCCTTCCAGCCTTTACCAAATATATAGATGCATTAATAATATAAGAGATATTGTGATATCCCAACAAAATCCTGTCCACCATGGAGCAATCTTCAACTTCACCTGCAACTAGCAACGCTATAAGAGGGGCTGAGCAAAGCGGTAACATAGCCAATCAATGGTTTGCTAGGAATGGTGTCAAAGGTTAGAGGTTCATGGCAATTTGGGAGGCTTGATGAGCAAAAGATAGGTAACGCAGCATAGCGATAGAACGAAGCAACTAGCATAGCAATGATAGTAGTGAGATCCAGGGTAGCGGTCATCTTGCCTGAAATCCCGCTAGGAAGAAGAACGAGTCCATGAAGAAGATGAAGCCACGAAGATGAACCACACATAGACGAACGCATCCTCACGATCGCAACGAAACGGGAACTATCGAGAAGAAGCACACAACATGGTAAACACACCACACATAGGCAAGACATGATGCACAATAAGCATGATGCATGACAAGGCTACATGAAGCTACTCATGGCAAGAGATGATGCAAACAAGAAAAACACATCAAGGCAAGTTTAAATGAGGCCGGGAACAACATATAACAATTCCGGTAAGTCCTCATATGCAAATTTACAAATTGGTCCAGATCTGAATAAACCTTATGTTCAAGTTGTTAAACAGCAAGTTAAAGAGCACCAAGAGGATCTACACGAAATTCTAGTCAAGTTACATATAGAGTTCATTTAGTTCGGAGCTACGGTCTAGAAGATAAGAGCAAAACAAGTTTAACATGGCATTGATGCAAAACGCATACAAACATCAAGCTAACACCTCAAAACAAGGATGCAACAAGATAATATGAAGCTACATGCAAAGTCAAGCAAGTTTCATATAGAACACACTCAAAACGGAGCAACGGTTCAACATACAAGTCATAGCAACAATCTATCCATAACAGCAACTAGGCATCTTACAAGCATCAAACCAACAGGCTACAGCATCTCAACGTAATAACAAAAGGCATGGGCATGAAGTACAGGTAAAGTATAACAAAACATGAACACTGAGCTATCTCCAGAAATCACTAGAACATGCTCAAAAGGACATGGGAAGATTGCAATAATAACAGTTTCAGACTTATCAGGAAATAACATCAGGTTGCAATGTTTAGAGCAAGCAAACAACATGTTACAGGAACATATCATGACAAACAAAGGCATGACATGAATCTACTTATTGCATAGAACAAAATTCCCTTACTGACCATGAGCCAAAAGGGCACAGAAAATATGATGGCACCCATGTAAACATGGCAAGTTATATTACAGATTCATACATGGCAGGAACAACAATAAGTAGGCATGTTGGTGAGCTTGAACCACTCACCACAGAGCAATACATGGCATGGAAAGGCAACCAACAGTAATAAGACATGTTTATGAAGCTAAGCATGGCAAGAGCAAGTTCATAGGGTGCATGGATCACTAGAAAAGCACATGGCCAAAACTGAACTTAATGATAACAGGCTGATAACAACATTATTTAGCAAGTTTGGAGCAAAATTACAACATGTTACAGCAGGCTATAAATGCAACCAGGGGCATGAATGGATAGAGAATGACATGTAGTACAAAACATCCTTAGTGAACATCTCCAGATTATGCATAGAATGACTAGTAGCAGCAGGTTTACATAGCAACAAAATATAACAGAATCAGTTAGGAAAACAGCAACAGCAAGTACCCTACTTAACAAGCTCGATGCACTCAGCACACAACTCACAAAAATACATGGATTGCACCTCTGTAAATATGGAATGACATAGATCAAAACACATGTAGACATCAACCTCATAGGATGCACACATCAATCATGGCAAAAATGACAAAAAAGCATGTTATAACAGTTCCAGCAGATTAACATCAAAATGCACTCTCCCAACAGCATTTAGGGCATCACGATGAACTCCAATGAACGTGATGCAATAGAATGAAATGAGGTACTCGTCGAGTCGAACAATTTGACATATTACACGCACGAAACGGAGCAGTATGCACAGAGTTATGATGTGATGAACATGGCATGATAATGTAAATAAACAGGGACGGCACTTTTCCGAAAAAAACAGATGAGCACAATATAGCTATAAGTCGCACGGGCGCGGGATAGGGGCTGCTCACCCACGGGCTTCGACCCAGTTCGCAGGGGAGGCCAGGCGGGCCGAGGGAGATGGGCCAGCTGGGCCTGGATCTGGGCCGGACGGAGAGGTGCGGATCGGGCTCCTCCCGATCCCGCACGACGACGACGGCGCGGTTGCCGGATCCGGGCGAGGGTCAGCGGCCTCGCCGGATCCCCGCGCGAGGGTGATGAAGGGACGACGCTAGCCATCCGGCGGAGGCGCGGAGGCGAGCGCAGTTGGCGGCGGAGGAGAGGAGCGGGAGGCGGGGCTCCTGCCGGCGGGGAAGGCGGCGGCCGGCGGGGTTGCGCGGAGGCCGGGGGCCGGGCGGCGCGACGGCGGCGGGTGGAGCTCGGGCGGCGCGGAAGCCGAGCCGATGGCGAGGCAAGCGGAGGAGGAGTCCGGCGAGCTCCGGCAGAGCACCGGCGAGGCAGGCGTGGGCGGCGGCTGATCCGGGCTCGCGCGGGCCCCGGATGGGCTTCGCAGGCCGGCGGCGAGGTGGGCGCGGGGACGCCACGTGGCGCGCGGTGGTTGGACGTGGGCGGCGGCGCGGCTGAGGTGGCGGCCTCCGATTCGTCGTAGTGAGGTGGCCGGCGGAGACGGACATGTCCGGCGCGGTGGAGACGCGTCCGGTGGCGCCGGGAGGGGTTTGATCTAGGGTTAGACCGGGATTTTTGGAGGGGGAGGCGTTTATATAGGTAGAGGGAGCTAGGAGAGTCCAAATGAGGAGCGGTTTTCGCCCACACGATCGTGATCGAACGACTGAGAGCATGGAGGGGAGTTTGCTGGGTTTTGGGCCACTTTGGAAGGGGTGTTGGGCTGCAAACAAAAGAGGCCTTTGCGGTTACCCGGTTAACCGTTGGAGTATCAAACGACCTCCAAATGGCACGAAACTTGACAGGCGGTCTACCGGTGCTATACCAAGGCCTCTTGGCAAACCTCGGTCCATTCCGAGAACGTTTAATACCCGCTCACAACGAGAGACAAAAAGGGGACGCCGGAGGACATAGGAGTGCCGGATTGCAAAACGGACAACGGGGAAAATGCTCGGATGCATGAAACGAACACGAATGAGAAATGAGATGCACATGACGACATGATATGAATGCATAAGATGACATGGTAAAGTGCAACACGCAAGCAAATGACATGGCAACGACGGCGAATAACTGGCAGACACCTGGCGCATCGAATCCGGGGCGTTACATACATCAACCGCATTGTCATAACGCTTCCACTTACGGTCTATGAGGGTACATAGACGACCCTCTCCCCTCTCGTTGCTATGCATCACCATGATCTTTCGTGTGTGTAGGAATTTTTTTGAAATTACTACGTTCCCCAACAGTGGCATCCGAGCCAGGTTTATGCATAGATGTTATATGCACGAGTAGAACACAAGTGAGTTGTGGGCAATATTAGTCATAGTGCTTACCAACATGTCATACTTTGATTCGGTGGTATTGTTGGATGAAGCGGCCCGGACCGACATTACGCGTACACTTACACGAGACTGGTTCTACCGACGTGCTCCGCACATAAGTGGCTGGTAGGTGTCAGTTTCTCCAACTTTAGTTGAACCGAGTGTGGCTACGCCCAGCCCTTGCGAAGGTTAAAACATTACTAACTTGACGAAATATCATTGTGGTTTTGATGCGTAGGTAAGAACGGTTCTTGCTCAGCCCATAGTAGCCACGTAAAACTTGCTACAACAAAGTAGAGGACATATAACTTGTTTTTGCAGGGCATGTTGTGATGTGATATGGTCAAGACATGATGCTAAATTTTATTGTATGAGATGATCATGTTTTGTAACAGAGTTATCGACAACTGGCAGGAGCCATATGGTTGTCTCTTTATTGTATGAAATGCAAACGCCCTGTAATTGTTCTTACTTTATCACTAAGCGGTAGCGATAGTCGTAGAAACAATAGTTGGCGAGACGACAACGATGCTACGATGGAGATCAAGGTGTCGCGCCGGTGACGATGGTGATCATGACGGTGCTTTTAAGATGGAGATCAAAGGCACAAGATGATGATGGCCATATCATATCACTTATATTGATTGCATGTGATGTTTATCCTCATGCATCTTATTCTGCTTTGATTGACGATAGCATTATAAGATGATCTCTCACTAAATTTCAAGGTACAAGTGTTCTCCCTGAGTATGCACCATTGCAAAAGTTCGTCGTGCCGAGACACCACGTGATGATCGGGTGTGATAAGCTCTACGTTCACATACAATGGGTGCAAGCCAGTTTTGCACACGCAGAAATACTCAGGTTAAACTTGACGAGCCTAGCATATGCAGATATGGCCTCGGAACACTGGGACCGAAAGGTCGAGCATGAATCATATAGTAGATATGATCGACATAGTGATGTTCACCATTGAAAACTACTCCATCTCACGTGATGATCGGACATGGTTTAGTTGATTTGGATCACGTGATCACTTAGATGACTAGAGGGATGTCTATCTAAGTGGGAGTTCTTAAGTAATATGATTAAATTGAACTTTAATTTATCATGAACTTAGTCCTGACACTATTTGCATAACTATGTTGTAGATCTATAGCTCGTGTTGTTGCTCCCCGTTTATTTTTGATATGTTCTAGAGAAAAACTATGTTGAAAGATGGTAGTAGCAATGATGTGGACTAGGTCCGTGATCTGAAGATTTTCCTCATTGCTACACAAAAAAATTATGTCCTTGATGCACCGCTAGGTGACAAACCTATTGCAGGAGCAGATGCAGACATTATGAACATTTTGACAAAGCTCGGTATGATGACTACTTGATAGTTTAGTGCACCATGCTTTACGGCTTAGAACCGGGACTTCAAAAATGTTTTGAAAGCCACGGAACATATAAGATGTTCCAAGAGTTGAAGTTGGTATTTCATACTCATGTCCGTGTCAAGAGGTATGATACCTCTGACAACACTTTGCCTACAAGATGGAGGATAATAGCTCAACCAGTGAGCATATGCTCAGATTGTCTAGGTACTACAATCACTTGAATCAAGTGGAAGGTAATCTTCCAGATAAGATAGTGATTGACAGAATTCTCTAGTCACTATCACCAAGTTACTAGAACTTCGTGATGAACTACAATATGCGAGGGATAACGAAAAAAATCACGAGCTCTTCGCGATGCTGAAATCAGCGAAGGTAGAAATCAAGAAAAACATCAAGTGTTGATGGTTGAAAAGACCACTAGTTTCAAGTAAAAGGGCAAAGTGAAAGAAAGGGAACTCCAAGAAGAATAGCAAGCAAGTTGCTGCTCCAATGAAGAAGCCCAAAGCTAGACCCAAGCCTGGAACTGAGTGCTTCTACTACAAAGGAATGGTCACTGGAAGCGGAACTACCCCAAAAATTTGGCGGGTAAGAAGGATAGCAAAGTAAACAAAGGTATATTTGATATACAGATTATTAATGTGTATGTTACTAGTGTTCGTAGTAACCCCTTGGTATTTGATACTAGTTCAGTTGCTAAGAGTAGTAACTCGAAACGGGAGTTACAGAATGAACATAGACTAGTAAAGGGTGAAGTGACGATGTGTGTTGGAAGTGGTTCCAAGATTGATATGATCATCGTTGCACACCTCCAAACACAAACACATATGCAACACCACAAACATATGCAACACCACGAACATACATAGATCTAGCTAGGCCATAAAAAGTGCATGTGCACATTGTTGTAGGGAGAACAACATAAATATAGCTTCCCCCCTTACTTACCTATCAAAACAAGGTAATTTAACCACTTAATTTGAATGAATCTATGGTGGAAATGAGGTGAAAAAGAGGAGGCACCCGATACAAGGAGGAGGCGGTGGAGAGAATGAAGTGGGGAGAAAGTGAGTGTGGGAGGAGAGGCTGTCCAAAATATCTTGTTGCTGCCCACTTACTAATGGCGCACCAACCACAAATGCGCCATTAGTAATCCAGGTTACTAATGGCGCACCCCCTGGTGGTGCGCCATTAGTAGTTTTGCAAAAAAAACATACTAATGGCGCACTCCCCCACGGTGCGCCATTACTAGTTTAAACTAGTAATGGCGCACCGTGGGAGAGTGCGCCATTAGTAGTTTTGCAAAAAAAGGAATAAAAAAATAATAAAAAAAACAACATTAGTGGCGCACTTTCTGACAGGTGCGCCATTACTAGTTACAACTAGTAATGGCGCACTTCCTATGGATGCGCCATTAGTATGTTTGGACAGGCGCACTAGTTCAAAAAAAATTGATACTAATGGCGCACCATGGGCCAGATGGTGGTGCGCCATTAGTATATACTAATGGCGCACCACTTGTCTGGTGTGCCATTAGTGTCAATCCCATCTATAGCCCTTTTTCTAGTAGTGAGTGTTGAACCTAAATAAGTGTTATTTGGTGTTTGCGTTGAGCATGAATATGATTTGATCATGTTCATTGCAATACGGTTATTCATTTAAGTTAGAGAATAATTGTTGTTCTGTTTACATGAATAAAACCTTCTATGGTCATACACCCAATGAAAATGGTTTGTTGGATCTCGGTCGTAGTGATACACATATTCATAATATTGAAACCAAAAGATGCAAAGTTAATAATGATAGTGCAACTTATTTGTGGCACCGCTGTTTAGGTCATATTTGTGTAAATTGCATGAAGAAAGTCCATGCTGATGTGATTTTGGAATCACTTCATTATGAATCACTTGATGCTTGCGAACCATGCCTTACGGGCAAGATGACTAAGACTCCGTTCTCTGGAACAATGAAGCGAGCAACTGACTTATTGTAAATAATACATATTGATGTATGCGATCCGATGAGTGTTGAAGCCCACGGCGGGATCGTTATTTTTTGACCTTCAAAGATGATTTGAGAAGATATGGGTATATCTACTTGATGAAACATAAGTCTGAAACATTTGAAAAGTTCAAAGAATTTCAGAGTGAAGTGGAAAATCATCGTAACAAGAAAATAAAGTTTCTACGATCTGATCGTGGAGACAAATATTTGAGTTACGAGTTTGGTCTTCATTTGAAACAATGTGAAATAGTTTCGCAACTCACACCACCTGGAACACCACAATGTAATGGTGTGTCCGAACGTCGTAATCATACTTTGCTAGATATGGTGCGATCTCTGATGTCTCTTACAGATTTATCACTATTGTTTTGGGGTTATGCATTAGAGACAGCTGCATTCACGTTAAAAAGGGCACCATCTAAATCCGTTGAGACGACACCGTATGAACTGTGGTTTAGCAAGAAACCTAAGCTGTTGTTTCTTAAAGTTTGGGATTGCGATGCTTATGTGAAAAAGTTTCATCCTGATAAGCTCAAACCCAAATCAGAGAAATGTGTCTTCATAGGATACCCAAAGGAGACAGTTGGGTACACCTTCTATCACATGTCCGAAGGCAATACATTCGTTGCTAAGAATGGATCCTTTCTAGAGAAGGAGTTTTCTTGAAAGAAGTGAGTAGGAGGAAAGTAGAACTTGATAAGGTAATTGTACCTTCTCCCGAATTGGAAAGTAGCTCATCACAGAAACCAGTTCAAGTGATGCCTACACCGATTAGTGAGGAAGTTAATGATGATGATCATGAAACTTCGGATCAAATTACCACCGGACCTTGTAGGTCAACCAGAGTAAGGTCCGCCCCAGAGTGGTACGGTAATCCTGTTCTGGAGGTCATGTTACTTGACCATGATGAACCTACGAACTATGAGGCAGCGATGATGAGCCCAGATTCCGCAAAATGGCTTAAGGCTATGAAATCTAAGATGGGATCCATGTATGAGAACAAAGTGTGGACTTTGGTTGACTTGCCCGATGATCGGCAAGCCATAGAAAATAAATGGATCTTCAAGAGGAAGACGGACGCTGATAGTTGTGTTACTATCTACAAAGCTCGAATTGTGGAAAAAGGTTTTCGACAAGTTCAAGGTGTTGAATACAATGAGATTTTCTCACTCGTATCGATGCTTAAAAGTCTGTCCAAATCATGTTAGCAATTGTCGCATTGTACGAAATTTGGCAAATGGATGTCAAAACTACATTCATTAATGAATTTCTTAAAAAAGAGTTGTATATGATGCAACCAGAAGGTATTGTCGATCCTAAAGGTGCTCACAAAATTTACAAGCTCCAGTGATCCATCTATGGACTGGTGCAAGCATCTCGGAGTTGGAATATATGCTTTGATAAGTTGATCGAAGTATATAGTTTTATACGGACTTGCGATGAAGCTGTATTTACAATAAAGTGAGTGGGAGCACTACAGCCTTTTTGATAAGTATATGTGAGTGACATATTGTTGATCAGAAATGATATAGAATTTTCTGGAAAGCATAAAGGAGTGTTTGAAAGGAGTTCCTCAAAAGAAAGACCTCAGTAAAGCTACTTACATATTGAGTATCAAGATCTATTGAGATAGATTAAGACGCTTGATAAGATTTTCCATGAGTACTTACCTTGACAAGATTTTGAAGTAGTTCAAAATGGAACAGTCAATGAAAGAGTTCTTGCCTGTGTTGCAAAGGTGTGACATTGAGTAAGACTCAAATCCCGACCATAGTAGAAAATAGAAAGAGAATGAAAGTCATTCCCTATGCCTCAGTCATAGGTTCTATAAAGTATGCCATGCTATGGACCAGACCTATTGTATACCCTGCCCTGAGTTTGGCAAGGGAGTACAATAGTGATCTAGGAGTATATCACTTGACATTGGTCAAAATTATCCTTAGTGGAAAAAGGATATATTTCTCGATTATGGATGTGACAAAAGGTTCATCATAAAGGGTTACGTCGATACAAGTTTTGACACTGATCCAGATGACACTAAGTCTCAATCTGGACACAAATTGAAAGTGGGAGCAATTAGCTAGAGTAGCTCCGTGCAGAGCATTGTAGACATAGAAATATGCAAAATACTTACGGATTTTAATATGGCAGATCCGTTGACTATACTTCTCTCACAATCAAAACATGATCACACCATAGTACTCTTTGGGTGTTAATCACAAGACGATGTGTACTAAGATTACTGACTCTAGCACTACAGGAATCAGCTACTTTGCCATCAGCCACGGCCGACGGCAAAGGCATGGATGGCGGACGGCAAAGGTCTTTGCCGTCCGCCGCGGACGGCAAAAGTGGACGGCAATGTAAGGGACGGCAAAGAGCTACATTGCCGTCCGCTTCGGGCGGCTGACAGCAAAGGGTCCTTTGCCATCAGCTGCCGACGGCAAAGAATGCTGACGGCAATAATTGCTCTGTTACTCCGTTAGGTTGTTAACGGCAAGCCTTTGCCGTCGGCCGCTCACAGCAAACATCAGAAGGCCTTTGTCGTCCGCCGTTGTAGGCAAATTTTTTTCTCTTTGCCGTTAGCCACTGTTGGCAAACTGACCAAATAGGTCAGCCTCCCAGGAAGCACAGTTGCCTGCCACATGGTGTCGGGGTCGGCGTGTCGGGTTCAGGGGTCAGGGGGTCGGGGTGTCGGGGTCGGGGTGTCGGGGGTCAGGGGGTCGGGGTGTTTCCTTCTATCCTTCTTCTTCTTTCTTTCTCTTCTTCTTCTTCTTTCCTTTCTTCTTCTTCTTCTTCCATCTTTTTTCTACTTTTTTACTTCTTTTCGTTTCTTCTTTTCTTCTTCTTCTACTTCTTCTACTTCTTTTCTTCTTCTTCTTTTTTCATCTGTCTACTACTTCTAATTCTTCTACTTCTTCTAATTCTTTTCTAACACTAACACTAACACAATCTAGCACTAACAATTAAATAGGAAAAAATGAAAAAACAGAAGAAAAAAAATTAGTTCCCTCACCGAAGCAATGGGATGGTCGGCGGGGGTGGCGCCGGGCGGCGGGTGCATCGCCGGGCGGCGGGTCGGGTGGGGGGGGAGGGGTGGTGGGGGGCGGGGGGGGGGGGTGGTGGGCGGAGGGGTGGTGGGGGCGGGGGCGGCGCCGGACAGCGGGAGGCGGGGGCGGCGCCGGGCGGCAGGGGCGGCGCCGGGCGGCGGGGGGCGGGGGCGGGGCGATGGGGCGTCGCCGGGTGGCGGGTGGCGGGGCGACGGGGCGTTGCCGGGTGGCGGGCGGGGGCGGCGCCGGGCGGCGGGGGGCGGGGACAGCGCCGGGCGGCAGGGGCGGCGCCGGGCGGCGGGGGGCGGGGGCGGCGGTGGATCTAGGGCGGGCCGTCGGGGAGGAGAGAGGAAGAGAAGGAGAGTAAAGGCTGGGGGGTGTGGCGTCAGTTAGTTAGTCAGCTCTTTGTCGTCAGCCACTCTTTGCCGTCCGCCGTTATCTCTCTTTGCCGTCTGCTAGCAGACGGCAAAGAGGTGGGGGTGTTAAGTTTTTTTAAACGGGCGGGTGGGTGGGGGCCACCTCCCTCTTTGCCGCCAGCTGGCTGACGGCAAAGAATCTTTGCCGTCAGCTGGCGGACAACAACGAAATGGCTCATGGCAAAGAGCTTCTTTGCCATCGGCTTTTCTGTAGCTAATGGCAAAGAGCTTCTTTGCCGTCCGCTAGCCGACGGCAAAGATCAGGCAGATGGCAAAGTAGCTGATTCCAGTAGTGTAGTAAACCCTTTGAGTGTTGGTCACATGGTGATGTGAACTCTTGGTGTTGAATCACATGGCGATGTGAACTAGATTATTGACTCTAGTGCAAGTGGGAGACTGAAGGAAATATGCCATAGAGGCAATAATAAAGTCATTATTTATTTATTTATTTCATGATAAATGTTTATTATTCATGCTAGAATTGTATTAAACGGAAACTTGATGCATGTGTGAATACATAGACAAACAGAGTGTCGGTAGTATGCCTCTACTTGACTAGCTCGTTGAATCAAAGATGGTTAAGTTTCCTAGCCATAGACATGTGTTGTCATTTGATTAACGGGATCACATCATTAGAGAATGATGTGATTGACTTGACCCATTACCTTAGCTTAGCACTTGACCGTTTAGTATGTTGCTATTGCTTTCTTCATGACTTATACATGTTCCTATGACAATGACTTTATGCGTGCTACCAAACATCACAACGTAACTTGGTGATTATAAAGGTGCTCTAAAGGTGTCTCCGATGGTGTTTGTTGGGTTCACATAGATTGAGATTAGGATTTGTCACTCCGATTGTCGGAGAGTGATCTCTGGGCCCTCTCGATAATGCACATCATTATAAGCCTTGCAAGCAATGTGACTAATGAGTTATTTGTAGGATGATGCATTACGGAACAAGTAAAGTGACTTGCCGGTAACGAGATTGAACTAGGTATGATGATGCCGATGATCGAATCTCGGGCAAGTAACATACCGATGACAAAGGGAACAACATATGTTGTTATGCGGTTTGACCGATAAAGATCTTTGTAGAATATGTGGGAGCCAATATGAGCATCTAGGTTCCGCTATGGTTTATTGACTGGAGATGAGTCTCGGTCATGTCTACATAGTTCTCGAACCCGTAGGGTCCGCACGCTTAAGATTCGGTGACAATCGGTATTATGATTTTATATGTTTTGATGTACCGAAGATAGTTAGGAGTCCCGGATGAGATCGTAGACATGACGAGGAGTCTCGAAATGGTTGAGACGTAAAGATCGATATATTGGACGACTATATTCGGACATCGGAAAGGTTCCGTGTGATTCGGGTATTTATCGGAGTATTGGAGAGTTATGGGAATTCGCCGGGGAGTATATGGGCCTTATTGGGCTTTAGGGGAAAGAGAGAGGTGAGGCTGCGCGCGCCCCAAGGCCTAGTCAGAATTGGACTAGGGGGAGGGGCTGTGCCCCCTTCTTCCTTCTCTTTTCTTTTCTTTTTCCTTCTCTCCTACTCCTACTACATGGAAGAGGGGAATCCTACTCCCGGTAGGAGTAGGACTCCCAGGGCGTGCCATAGTAGAGGCCCGGCCCTCCCCCTCCTCCACTTCTTTATATAAGGGGGAGGGGGGCACCCCATGGACACACAAGTTGATCATTGATCTCTCTTAGCCGTGTGTGGTGCCCCTTCCACCATAATCCACCTCGGTAATGTCATAGCGGTGCTTAGGCGAAGCCCTACGTCGGTAGCATCATCAACACCGTCATCACGCCGTCGTGCTGATGGAACTCTCCCGCAAAGCTCTGCTGGATCGTGAGTTCGTGGGACGTGGCCGAGCTGAACGTGTGCAGAACTCAGAGGTGTCGTGCGTTCGTTACTTGGATCGGTCGGATTGTGAAGACGTATGACTACATCAACTGCGTTGTCATAATGCTTCCGCTTACGGTCTACGAGGGTACGTAGATGACACTCTCCCCTCTCGTTGCTATCCATCACCATGATCTTACGTGTGCATAGGAATTTTTTTTTGAAATTATGACGTTCCCCAACAGTTTTTGAGTCTCCGGCGTGGGGGATACGCCAGCATGGATTTGATCGTTAGGTGATGCTTCCATCGAACCATTGCAACCACATGGCTGGAACTGTATGGGCCACCAATGTCGGTGCTAAAACCGGTGGATCTTGGGTAGGGGGTCCCAAGCTGGTGATTTTGTCCTGATGGTAAAAGGAAGTAAAGGGACACTATATTTACCCAGGTTCGAACCCTCTCGAAGGGGTAAAACCCTATGTCCTGCTCTTATTATATAGATAGTGGATGGGGTACAAAGTACAAAATGATCTACCTCGAAGTCGTATGTGTGAGTTATAACGTCTAAAACGTTGCCTCTACGGACTAAACCCTTCGGCTTATATAGGCACCAGAGTATCTAGGGTTACAAGTATGTCCGCTACAACTAGGGATAACATGAAGATTATTTGGATATGCATTGAAATGTATGCCAAGTTCTTGGAGGATTCCATTTTAAGTATGCCGAGGCCCACGACATGTGTGTCCCATTCTTCAGTTGCTGATGGGTTGTCAGTTTGACCCATAAATGGTAGGACAACATGGTGTGCACCCCCTAATCTAAGACACGGTCAATAGGTGCCACCACATTGCCTATTTTGCCGAGTTGCATGACCCGTGGTTGATTATATTATTATTTTTTTAACTGCGGAAGACCGTTGCCAATACGAATCCAAGAATATAATTCTTATGGCATATATATTACTTATATTTTGCCAATTAAATTTCCGGTCATGGCAACTAATTTCCGGTCATAGGTACTACGATTGGAGCAGTGCTTGTGGATTGGTGCCACTTTCCGTAATTTTTACATGTCTATACCATGTTTGAGATAGATAGTTACAAAATAGTCTAAACTGCGTATTGACGGTGTATCTGACCTTTAGGTCTCACATGTCAGGGCTGACATGGCATGTTTTTTTGCGGAAAAAACATTTACTTTTATTTAATCACTTGTATATCCCTCGTTTTCCAAAAGTGGGTCTTGCCAGAAAAAAAATTGTACGAAAAATACTCACGCGTGTGTTGGCATGCGCGAGCTCTAACAACGGCGCTAGTGTGTTCCTGAAGGAAATATGCCCTAGAGGCAATAATAAAGTTGTTATTTATAGTTACATATATCATGATAAATGTTTATTATTCATGCTATAATTGTATTAACCGGAAACTTAGTACATGCGTGAATACATAGACAAACAAAGTGTCCCTAATATGCCTCTACTAGACTAGCACGTTAATCAAAGATGGTTAAGTTTCCTAGCCATAGACATGTGTTATCATTTGATGAATGGCATCACATCATTAGAGAATGCTATGATGGACAAGACCCATCCGTTAGCTTAGCACTATGATCGTTTAGTTTATTGCTATTGATTTCTTCATGACTTATACATGTTCCTATGACTATGAGATTATGCAACTCCCGAATACCGGATCACGGGTTCCGGCAAAACCCTTGAGGTTCGAACTCTGGGGTGCGCACAAAGATCTCTCTCCCCATGGCTCTCACTCTCACCGCAATCTCAAAGCTCAGCTCACCGAACCCGAGGAACAAGGAACATAAGAGTTTATACTGGTTTGGGCCACCGATGTGGTGTAATACCCTACTACAGTGTGGTGTGGTGGATTGCCTTGTAGGCTGGGGATGAAGAAGCATAATGGAATAATAATCTCCTGAGGAGGGGTGTCCTTGAGCTCGTTGAGATTGTGTGGCTAGGGTGGTCCTAATGATCCGTCCAAAGTTCCCCCCTGTTCCAGGTTCATCCTTGGCTATGGTGGTGGCTAGCCCTATTTATAGATGCCCGGGTCCTTGTCCCAAATATTAGGTGGGAAGGGATCCCACAATGGCCAATTTGAAGGGGGGCAGCTAGTACAAGCTATCCTGACAAAAGGTGGTCTTCGCTTGCCAAAGGCTCTGGTGGTGACGCCGTCGTGGGCTCAGTGATGACCTCCATCCTGTCGTCCTGCTGGTCTTGGTCTCATTGCACCGATATGGAAACCTTTGCTTGATGCTTTGGGACTCCTCGCCTGCACCTGCCTCTTTAGCACCAAAGAGGCAACTGGCACTCTGCGCCCGCTGGCGCCCACCTGGCCTTGGTCGTCATGGCTTACGTCATGGGAACCTCACGAGTTGCCCCTCGCCTTGATCTCTCTGCTCCTCGCGAGCCCGCCTAGTGAGGCTACCCCTGAGGAGGTCTTGTGTCGTCCGCCTCAAGAGGTTTGGCCCCTCGCGAGGGTCTTGAGCGTTTGCTGATGAAGATGTGTCGTACTAGGCCGTTGGTGGAGCTCTGGGGACCCCCGTTCCCAGGACATCGACAGTAGCCCCCGGGCCCAAGGCGCGCTCGGACTTGGCTTCGAGGCGAAGCCAAGGGGCAACTGCGGTGCGCCGTGGGCCCCTATAGCCTGCGGCCTGGATTGATGCGTGGCGGTTGACGATACGTGGGCGCTTACACTTCCCCATGCAGCCTTGATTTTAGTCTAGCCGGGCAGCCACTGCCGCCTACACAGCTTCACTTCAGCGCCACTCCCGGCATATGTGAACTTTCTCCAGCTACGAGGACCGCATGAGACTCTACGCGCCGGCCCTTCTTCCCGAGGCGCAGCGCACTGTGCTTGAGCTCTTGACTGGCGAATCGATGCCAGCTGAACTTACGAAGAAGTGCTGGCTCCTATACTGATGCTCCAACAAGGTGGAGTTTATGAAGCAGATGCCCCTCTTCAACGAATGGGGGCCGCACCCAGCTAGCCCTGAAGGGCCTCGCGAGAACCCGGTTCCCGTGACCCCCTTGCCCGCCACCAGCGCAGCAACCTCCCTCGCCGGCGATGCGGCTGCTGAGGCATCGGCACCGTTCGGGGCTCCCAGAGGTCCGCTCCACGGCCCCCAGAGGGCCATCTTGATGAAGAGGCCGAAGGGGCGTTGCAGCCCGAGGCTCCTGAGGCTACAGCCTCCGAGGCCCCAGCGGATTGCCACGAGGCGGAGGCCAGGGTCTCCATGCAGGTCGACACCCGTAAGGTCACCTCCTTAGGAGCCACCCAAGCTGCGCCCGGAGCTGGTGACCGTGCACTGGGCTTCGGCCGGCTCCGACTGAACTTCGATGCACTCCGGAAGAGGAAGGGGTCTCCGAGCTGCAGTGGAAATGCCTTCCAGCCATTGAAACAGCATAAGTATATCACCATCGACGAGTGGGTACCTTATCTTTGTAGTTTCTAGAGTGCTGCTTCCCTTCCTAGTTGTGGCTCCTCAGGGTCCCTTCTACTAGGGCGGCAAAATCTCCCGAGAAGCCACTTCCCCCTGCTTCCAGTCCTCTGCTGACCTTGAGCGCCCCAATCTAGCCTACCGTACTTGGCGCGAGGTCAGCCGGAGAGGCAAGCACGCCGGCTTGGCGTCTCAACCCCGTGTTCTTACCATTTCTCCTTCGCGGCCTTGCCTGGGATGCGGAAGGTGTGCCGAGGGCTCCTCCTATGGTTGTTGGTCGCGGCTGGGTGTCCTCAACCCTGGTCTTGCCTTTGGGTGACAAGCCTTCGCCCATCCGGGCCCCCGGCGGGCCCCGAAGTGCAACTGGAAAGGCGCTGGCCCCCAGCCCCCTGCTAGGAGAAGGCGAGCCACCTCGGACCTCTTCAGCGACCGTCGGCTTGGAGGACGGACCCGACTGTGCACTCGAGCTTGTGCGCAGGCGGGGCGCTGTCCGTCACGAGCTCTTCCGAGAAGCGATGGGCGTGCTAAGCTGGCTGGGGAAGAGCTCGGGGATGATGACGCTTTCCTGGAAACCGAATGTCTTTGGTTGGTGGATGAGTGGCACCAGATGCAGGTGGCCATCAACATCGGGCGCCTTCAGCGCGAGCATGCTAGCGCAAAAGCTGAGGCATCCCTTCCAGCTTCGCGCGAGGCCAGCGCCTGAGCAACGGAGGAGGCCAGGGAGGCAGACCACCGTCGCGAGGTCGCCAAGGAGCGCAGGCGGGAGCTCCAGGTCCCGAATGCCTTCCTGGAACAGCAGGTGGAAGTGCGCAGGGCTGCCTTGGCATCGATGAAGGGGGCGCCATCCGACGAGGAGGAAATCTTGAGGCGCGAGGAGCGCTGATGCTGGAGGCTATAGTGCGCAGCCTCGAGCTTGAGCAGTTGGAGATGAGGGAGCGTCAGGTCACTGAGGCGGAAGATGCCGCCAGCGCGAGCGAGGCCATGATCCAGGAGGAAGTGGATCACAGGGTGGCGGAGGCCCGCGCTGATCTTGCCAATGGATACGACCTGAAGTTGAAGCTCTTGGGCACCAAAGGCGAGGGTAGGAATGCTGCCCTTTGGTTGAAGCTGAATGAGGTGGAACAGTGTGAAAAGGCCGCTGCTGCGGCCCTGATCTCTGTTCAGGCCGAGTTGGCCTCCACCCAAGCTGAGCTACTCCCGCTTCAGCGGCAATTCACCAACGCCAAGTCCTTCGCGCATCAGAGCAGGGAAGAGGCGCTCCACTGGCAGACACTACTATGTGAGCACACTCCCATGCTCCGGGATCTCAGGACGAGTGCCAACCTGGCGCTTGGCATTATCTGCGACGAGCACGCCACTCATCCTCACACCAAGGGCTACGCCAGCCACCTTTGCTTCTTCACCGACGTCGTGACACGCCTGGAGATTCGGGCCGAGAGAGCTCGTGAGCTCGTGGATGAGAAGAGTCAAGGCCTCCTTGGTCGAGCGTTCTCCCACGTCTTCAGCCATCTTCAGAATGCCGACCCCGACTTCGAGTTCGACGCTACTATTGCCCCCGTGCTCGGGGCTATCCAGGATAACCTAGCGCGCTGGGTGGACGATAATGTGGATGCTCTGGTTAGGGCCTTCGCCTCCGAGGATGACGGGGTGGTGGTCGTGGCGGACGAAGGCGGCGCGGTTGACGATGGCGAAGATGGTGCCAGCGAGAGTGACAGTGGGGCCAGCGACGGGCCTGAGAGCGACCCGGAGGAGGCGGCGAGCGACATGTCTGACTGAGTCCGTGCTCCTTTGTTTCGAACCTGCATGCAAAAGCTTGGGCACGGCCCCTCAGGGTGTAAGAGCATTTTGGGGAGGGGAAGCCCCTCATGTAATCAGACTATTGTTGTATTCTTTGAACCAGACTTAAGGCATGCTTTTGTAAGCCCGTGAACCCCTTGCGGGCATGCTGTTGTAACTTACCTTGGTCCAGGCAGGCTTTACACTGATTTCGTTGCTGCAGATGTGTATTTTCTCGAGGGAAGTCCTTCGCGGGCTCGCGAGGCTTGGGGCTCCTGAGGAGTCTGCTAGTCCACCCGAGAGGGCCTCACGAGGAGCGAGTGCCAGTCATTGCAGGGTGCACGCGCGACGCGTGCATACCACGCCCAACCCCCGCTTGTGAGGCGCTTGGAAGGGCGGAGGTAGCAGACGCAGATCTCAAGACAAGGCACGAATCCAGAATAACTCACGAAATTAACACGAACGAGAAAAGACGCCCCCCGCGATTGCCAATGAAAACACGACTTCAAATTCAAATCCAAGGGCTGCAAATTTGAGCTACAGAAAAGAGGTTGAAAAAGGCCGCGTCCGGCACCTAGCTAGTCTTTTGGTCTTCCCACCAGCGCGAAGCATAGTGCTTCCACTTGGACGTGGGCGGGAGCCCCCAAGGCCCGACGGCGGCACTCCGAAGACTCCGGGGCTTGTATAGCCCCACTCATTATTACGTGAGAGTGTCACGAGCGGAGACCTTCATAGGTGTTAGCCTTGCTTCATATCGCCAGGCGAGGGCCCCACCCTGCGCCGCCCTCGTCCATCGTTGGGCCATCTGGAAACTAGGACGACACCAAGGGGCAAAGGGGATGCTAGCGGCGCCCTCGGTGACCACGGGCCCTCTGCTGGGGGGAAAGCTCGCCGGCGCTTCCCTGGCAAAGGGCCTACCTCTATGCATGGCACTGTGAAGGGCCTGGCTCCGGGCCTTCCCTGTGCAGCCCCCAAGGACCCACTACCGCCGGAGGTGAAGCTGCTGCCCTAGGGTTACTGACCGTTGCCGCGGCCTGGTTCACCTGAAACTCATGGTCAGGATAAGCTTTCTGCGGAGGTATTGCTTGTACCCCATTGTCGTCATTGCTGAAGGGGTCGGTGAAGCCTCCGGGTGACCCGTGGGGAGCTCGCACCCCAAGTGTCCCGTCCATCCATTCAGCCCCGAGGAACGTGCCGAGGCCTTCCTCTGGCTGGTACTCCAGGTTCATCATGCGGGGCACGTAGGCGTCAGTGTACGAACCGCCTGGGCCACTTCCCTGGAACCTCACGTCTTGAGTCGCGAGTGGTGGTGCTGCATCTTGACAGCCGCCGGGCTGTACCCCCATACACCCTTGCATCGGGCCACCTGGGCTTGTGTCTGAGTTGGCTTGTTGGATCCCCCGAGCACTCCGGAGGGTGTGCGACCTCGCCAAGGCCTCGCGCGTGCTTCTGCCACGACCTGGGGCGTGGTCAGGGTGCAAAAGGGCGACGTACCTCCGCAGGCAGCGTCCAGCTGCTCGGCAACACGCTCCAGCAGTGGGTCATAGCCGCTTTCTGGCAACCTGCACCGAAGCAGCTCGCGCGCCACGATGAGCGTGGCCCGCGTGTTCGGTTGTTCCCGCCGGGTGTATGGCACCGTCGCCGCAGCATGGTTTGCAGCCCGCATGGCGGCGCGCGCGTGCCGCGACATGAGTGTGGAGGGCGTTGGTCCATGCCGCCTGTGCCTAGTGGCGCTAGGCAGCATGTGGGCTGCTTGGAGCACAGAGTAGGGGTCTTCTTGGGAAGTCGGCGGCGCCCGAGCAGGACATGACGCCCAACGGTCAGCTGGTGTCCTCGGTTCGCCGGACATTGGAGCCGCGGGGCGGCGGCGGGCTGGCTACTGGGAAGGAGGCTTCGGTGCACCCCTACTTGGCGCGCCAAATGCCAAATCATGGGTTCCAGCTAAACCCTTGAGGTTCGAACTCTAGGGTGCGCACGAAGATCTATCTCCCCCTTGCTCTCACTCTCACCGCAATCTCAAAGCTCAGCTCGCCGAACCCGAGGAACAAGGGACACAAGAGTTTATACTGGTTCGGGCCACCGATGTGGTTTAATACCCTACTCCAGTGTGGTGTGGTGGATTGCCTTGTAGGTTGGGGATGGACAACTACAAGGGAGGAACAACCTCCTGAGGAGGGGTGTCCTTGAGCTCGTTGATCTTGTGTGGCAAGGGTGGTCCTAATGATCCGTCCAAAGTTCCTCGCTGTTCCAGATTTGATCCCAGGCTACGGTGGTGGCTAGCCGTATTTATAGAGGCCCGGGTCCTCCTCCCAAATATTAGGTGGGAAGGGATCCCACAACGGCCAATTTGAAGGGGGACAACTAGTACAAGCTATCCTGACAAAAGGTGGTCTTCGCCTGCCAAAGGCTCTGGTGGTGAAGCCTTCATGGGCTCCGTAATGACCTCCGTCCTGCCGTCCTGCTGGTCTTGGTCTCGTTGCACCGATATTGAAACCTTTGCCTGATGCCTCGGGACTCCTCGCCTGCACCTTCCTCTTTAGCACCAAAGAGGCAACTGGCACTCTACGCCCGCTGGCGCCCAACAGGCACTCTACGTCATTGCTTACGTCACGGGAACCTCACGAGGTGCCCCTCTCTCCGCTCCTCGCCAGCCAGCCTAGTGAGGCTGCCCCTGATGAGGTCTTGTGTCGTCCGCCTCGCGAGGCTTGGCCCCTTGCGAGGGTCTTGAGTGTTTGCTGATGAAGATGGGCCGGACCAGTACGTTGGTGGAGCCACGCCGTGGGCCGCAGGCAGGCAACTCTGGGTCCCTCGTTCCCAAGACACAGACAAATGTCACAGTGTAACTGGGTGATTATAAATATGCTCTATAGATGTCTCCGATGGTGTTTGTTGAGTTGGCATAGATCAAGATTAGGATTTTTCACTCCGATTGTCGGAGAGGTATCTCTGGGCCCTCTCGGTAATGCACATCAACATAAGCCTTGCAAGCAATATGAATAATGAGTTAGTTATGGGATGATGCATTACAGAACGAGTAAAGAGACTTGCCAGTAATGATATTGAACTAGGTATGGAGATACCGACGATCGAATCTCGGGCAAGTAACATACCGATGACAACGGGAACAACATATGTTGTTATGCGGTTTGATAGATAAAGATCTTCGTAGAATGTGTAGGAGCCAATATGAGCTTCTAGGTTCCGCTATTGGTTATTGACCGGAGATGTGTCTCGGTCATGTGTACAAAGTTCTCGAACCCGTAGGGTCCGCACGCTTAATGTTCAATGGCGATTTATATTATGAGTTATATGATTTGATGTACCGAAGGTTGTTCGGAGTCCCAAATGAGATCACAGACATGAGGAGGAATCTCAAAATGGTCGACACATAAAGATCGATATATTGGCAGGCTATATTCGGACATCAAAAAGGTTCCGAGCGATTCGGGTATTTTTCGGAGTACCGGAGAGTTACGGGAATTCTTTGGTGGAAGTTTTGGGCCTTCATGGGCCTTAGTGGAAAGGAGAGATGGGCCACAAGGGGAGCCACCCCCCATGGAATGGTCTGAATTGGACTAGGGACGGGGCGGTGCCCCCCTCTTTCCTTCTCCCTCTCCTATTCATTCCCTCTCTACCCTCTTGGAGAAGGAAGGGGACTCCAACTAGGATTGAGAATCCTAGTTGGACTCCCCCTATAGGCGCGCCCCTCCTAGGCCGACCTCCTCTTCCTCCCTCCTTTATATACGTGGGCAGGGGCACCCAAAGACACACAAGTTGACAATTGTTTTAGCCGTGTGCGGTGCCCCCCTCCATAGATTTCCACCTCGGTCATATTGTCATAGTGCTTCAGTGAAGCACTGCGTCGGTACCTTCATTATCGACGTCAACACACCGTCGTGCTGACGAAACTCTCCCTCGGCCTCAGCTAGATCTAGGGTTCGTGGGACGTCACCGAGCTGAACGTGTGCACATCCCGGAGGTGCCGTGCGTTTGGTACTTGATCGGTTGGATCGCAAAGACGTTCGAATACATCAACTGCGTTACTCAACGCTTCCGCTTTCGGTCTACGAGGGTATGTGGACACACTCTCCCCGCTAATTGCTATGCTTCTCCTAGATAGATCTTGATCGTATGATTTTTTTTGAAATACTACGTTCCCCAACAGTGGTATCCGAGCCAAGTCTATGCGTAGAAGTTATATGCTCGAGTAGAACACAAAGAGTTGTGGGCGATAATAGTCATACTGCTTACCAGCCTGTCATACTTTGATTCGGCGGTATTGTTGCATGAAGCGGCCCAGACCGACATTACATGACCGCGTTCATGAGGCTGGTTCTACCGCCGTGCTTCGCATACAGGTGGCTAGTGGGTGTCTATTTGTCCAACTCTAGTATAATCGAGTGTGACTACGCTCGGTCCTTGTTGAAGGTTAAAACAGCACACTTGACGAAAAATCATTGTGGTTTTGATGCGTAGGTAAGAACGGTTCTTGCTAAGCTCATAGCAGCCATGTATAACTTGCAACAACAAAGTAGAGGACATCTAACTTGTTTTTGCAGGGCATGTTGTGATGTGATATGCTCAAGACGTGATTATATAATTTATTGTATGAGATGATCAATGTTTTGTAACACAGTTATCGGCAACTGGCAGGAGCCATATGGTTGTCGCTTTATTGTATGAAATGCAATCACCATGTAATTGTTTTACTATATCACTAAGCAGTAGCGATTATCGTGGAAGCCATAGTTGGCGAGACGACAACGATGCTTCGATGGAGATCAAGGTGTCAAGCCGGTGACAATGGTGATCATGACGGTGCTTTGGAGATGGAGATCAAAAGGCACAAGATGATGATGGCCATATCATAACACTTATTTGATTGCATCTGATGTTTATCATTTATGCATCTTATTTTGCTTAGTACGGCAGTAGCATTATAAGATGATCTCTCGCTAAATTTCAAGGTATAAGTGTTCTCCCTGAGTATGCACCGTTTCTATAGTTCATCGTGCCGACACACCACGTGATAATCAGGTGTGATCAGGTCTACGTTCACATATAATGGGTGCAAGCCAATTTTACACATGCAGAATACTCGGGTTAAACTTGACGAGTCTAGCATATGCAGATATGGCCCCGGAACACTAAGACCGAAAGGTCGAGCGTGAATCATACTAGATATGATCAACGTAGTTATGTTCACCATTGAAAACTACTCCATGTCACGTGATGATCGGACATGGTTTAGTCGATGTGGATCACGTAATCACTTAATGATTAGAGGGATGTCTATCTAAGTGGGAGTTCTTAAGTAATATGCTTAATTGAACTTTAATTTATTATGAACTTAGTACCTAATAGTATTTTGCATATCTATGTTGTAGATCAATTGCTCGTGTATAGCTCCCAGTTTTATGTTTGACATGTTCCTACAGAAAAATAAATTGAAATATGATTGTAGCAATGATGCGGACTAGGTCCGTGATCTGAGGATTATCCTCATTGCTGCACAGAAGAATTATGTCCTTGATGCACCGCTAGGTGACGGACCTATTGAAGGATGAGATGGAGACGTTATGAACGTATGGCAAAGCTCGGTATGATGACTACTTGATAGTTTAGTGCACCATGCTTTACGGCTTAGAACCGGGACTTCAAAAATGTTTTGAACACCACGGAACATATAAGATGTTCCAAGAGCTGAAATTTGTATTTCAGACTCATGCCCGAGTCGAGAGGTATTAGACCTCTGACAAATACTTTGCCTACAAGATGGAGGAGAATAGCTCAACTAGTGAGCATGTGCTCAGAATGTCTGAGTACTGCAATCTCTTGAATCAAGTGGGAGTTAATCTTCCAGATAAGATAGTGATTGACAGAGTTCTCTAGTCACTACCACTAAGTTACTGGAAGTTTGTGATGAACTATAATATGCAAGGGATGACGAAAACGCTTCCCCGAGCTCTTTGCGATGCTGAAATCAGCGAAGGTAGAAATCAAGAAAAGCATCAAGTGTTGATGGTTTACAAGACAACTAGTTTCAAGTAAAAGGGCAAGGGAAAGAAAGGGAACTTCAAGAAGAATGGCAAGCAAGTTGTCACTCCCATGAAGAAGCTCAAAGCTAGACCCAAGTCTGAAACTGAGTGCTTCTAATGCAAAGGAAATGGTCACTGGAAGCAGAACTACCCCAAATACTTGGCGGATTAGAATGATGGTAAAGTGAACAAAGGTATATTTTATATACATATTATTGATGTGTACTTTACTAGTGTTCATAGTAACCCCTAGGTACTTGATACCAATTCAGTTTCTAAGATTAGTAACTCGAAATAGGAGTTACAAAATGAACAGAGACTAGTTGAGGGCAAAGTGACGATGTGTGTTGGAAGAGATTCCAAGGTTGATAAGATCACCATCGCATACTCCCTCTACCTTCGGGATTAGTGTTGAACCTAAATAAATGCTATTTTGTGTTTGCGTTGAGCATATTATGATTGGATCATGTTTATTGCAATACGGTTATTCATTTAAGTCAAAGAATAATTGTTGTTCTGTTTACATGAATAAAACCTTCTATGGTCATACACTTAATATAAATGGTTTATTGAATCTCAATCGTACTGATACACATATTCATAATATTGAAGCCAAAAGATGAAAAGTTAACAATGATAGTGCAACTTATTTGTGGCACTACCGTTTAGGTCATATTGGTGTAAAGCGCATGAAGAAACTCCATGCTGATGGGCTTTTGGAATCACTTGATTATGAATCACTTGATACTTGCGAACCATGCCTCATGGGCAAGATGACTAAGACTCCGTTCTCCGAAACAATGGAGCGAGCCACTGACTTATTGGAAATAATGCAAATCGATGTATGCGGTCCGATGAGTGTTGAAGCTTGCGGCGGGTATCATTATTTTCTCACCTTCACAGATGTTTTCAGCAGATATGGGTATATCTACTTAATGAAACATAAGTCTGAAACATTTGAAAAGTTCAAAGAATTTCAGAGTCAAGTGGAAAATCATCGTAACAAGAAAATAAAGTTTCTATGATCTGACCACGGAGGCAAATATCTGAGTTACGAGTTTGGTCTTCATTTGAAACAATGTGGAATGGTTTCGCCACTCACGCCACAAGGAACACCACAACGTAAAGGTGTGTCCAAACGTCATAACCGTACTTTATTAGATATGGTGCGATCTATGATGTCTCTTAATGATTTACCACTATCGTTTTGGGGTTATGCATTAGAGACAGCTGCATTCATGTTTAATAGGGCACCATCTAAATCCTGTGAGACGACACCGTATGAACTGTGGTTTGGCAAGAAACCTAAGCTGACGTTTCTTAAAGTTTAGGGCCGCGATGCTTATGTGAAAATGTTTCAACCTGATAAGCTCGATCCCAAATCGGAGAAGTGTGTCTTCATAGGATACCCAAAGGAGACTGTTGGCTACACCTTCTATCACAGATCCTAAGGCAAGATCTTTGTTGCTAAGAATGGATCCTTTCTAGAGAAGGAGTTTCTCTCAAAAGAAGTGAGTGGGAGGAAAGTAGAACTTGATGAGGTAATTATACCTTCTCTCAAATTGGAATGTAGCTCATCACTGAAATCAGTTCCAGTGATGCCTACACCAATTAGTGAGGAAGTTAATGATTATGATCATGAAACTTCAGATCAAGTTACTACTGAACCTCATAGGTCAACCATAGTATGATTCGTACCAGAGTGGTACTATAATCCTGTTCTAGAAGTCATGTTACTAGACCATGATGAACCAACGAACTATGAGGAAGCGATGATGAGCCCAGATTCTGACAGACGGCTTGAGGCCATGAAATCTGAGATAGAATCCATGTATGAGAAGGAAATGTGGACTTTGGTGGACTTGCCTGATGATCAGCAAGCCATTGAGAGTACATGGATCTTTAAGAGGAAGATGGAAGCTGATAGTAGTTTTACTATCTACAAAGCTCGACTTGGCGAAAAGGGTTTTGGAAGAGTTCAGGATGTTGACTACGATGAGATTTTCTCACTCGTACTGATGCTTAAGCATGTCCGAATCATGTTAGCAGTTGCCACATTCTATGATTATGGAATTTGGCAAATGGATGTCAAAAATGTATTCCCTAATGGATATCTTAAAGAAGAGTTGTATATGATGCAACCAGAAGGTTTTGTCAATCCAAAAGGTGCTAACAAAGTGTGCAAAGCTCTAGCAATCCATTTATGGACTCGTGCAAGCATCTTGGAGTTGGAATATATGCTTTGATGACTTCATCAAAGCATATAGTTTTATACAGACTTGCGGTAAAGCTTGTATTTACAAGAAAATGAGTGGAAGCACTATAGCCTTTCTGATAAGTATATGTGAATGACATATTGTTGATCGGAAATGATGTAGAATTTTCTGGAAAGCATAAAGGAGTGTTTGAAAGGAGTTTTTCAAAGAAAGACCTCAGTGAAGCTGCTTACATATTGAGCATCAAGATCTATAGATCAAGACGCTTGATAAGATTTTTCAATGAGTATATACCTTGACAAAATTTTGAAGTATTTCAAAATGGAACAGTCAAAGAAGGAGTTCTTGCCTGTATTCCAAGGTGTAAAGTTGAGTAAAACTCAAATCCCGACCATGGCAGAAAATAGAAAGAGAATGAAAGTCATTCCCTATGCCTCTGCCATAGGTTCTATAAAGTATGTTGTGCTGTGTACTAGACATATTATGTACCTTTCCATGAGTTTGGCAAGGGGGTACAATAGTGATCCAAGAGTAGATCACTGGACAGCGTTCAAAATCATCCTTAGAAAACTAAGGAAATATTTCTCGGTTGTGGAGGTGACAAAGAGTTTGTCGTAAGGAGTTACGTCGATGTAAGATTTTACACCGATCCAGATGACTCTGCGTCTCAATCTGGATACATATTGAAAGTGGGAGCAATTATCTAGAGTAGCTTCGTGCAGAGCATTGTAGACATAGAAATTCGCAAAATACTTACTTATATGAATGTGGCAGACCCGTAGACTAAAACTTCTCTCACCATAAAACATGATCACACCTTATTGCTCTTGGGTGTTAATCACATAAGCGATGTGAACTAGATTATTGACTGTAGTAAGCCCTTTAAGTGTTATTCATATGGCGATGTGAACTGCAGGTATTAATCACATAAAGATGTGAACTATTGGTGTTAAATCACATGGCGATGTGAACTAGATTATTGACTCTAGTGCAAATGGGAGACAGAAGGAAATATGTCCTAGAGGCAATAATAAAGTTATTATTTATATTTCCTTATATCAAGATAAATGTTTATTATTCATGCTAGAATTGTATTAACCGGAAACTTAGTACACATATGAATACATAGACAAACAGAGTGTCCCTAGTATGCCTCTACTAGACTTGCTCGTTAATCAAAGATGGTTAAGTTTCCTAGCCATAGACATGTGTTGTCATTTGACGAACGGGATCACATCATTAGAGAATGATGTGATGGACAAGACCCATCCATTAGCTTAGCACTATGATCGTTTAGTTTATTGCTATTGCTTTCTTCATGACTTATACATGTTCCTATGACTATGAGATTATGCAACTCTTGAATACCGGAGGAACACTTAGTGTGCTATCAAATGACACAACGTAACTGGGTGATTATAAAGATGCTCCACAGGTGTCTCCGATGGTGTTTGTTGAGTTGGCATAGATCAAGATTAAGATTTGTCACTCCGATTGCTGGAGAGGTATCTCTGGGCCCTCTCGGTAATGCACATCACTATAAGCCTTGCAAGCAATATGACTAATGAGTTAGTTGCAGGATGATGCATTACATAACGAGTAAAGAGACTTGCCGGTAACATGATTGAACTAGGTGTGGAGATACCGACGATTGAATCTCGGGCAAGTAACATACCGATGACAAAGGGAACAACGTATGTTGTTATGCGGTTTGACAGATAAAGATCTTCGTAGAATATGTAGGAACCAATATGAGCATCTAGGTTCCGCTATTGGTTATTGACCGGAGATGTGTCTCGGTCATGTCTACATAGTTCTTGAACGAAATGGCAAAAAGGATTATCTCACATTAAAGGTCTGACTGAGAAATGCAACTGGGTAATTCTTTGGCTGGATAATCTTGAGGACATGAGGCATCTCTCTAGGCCTGAAAGTAACTTCAGGAAAATCATCAAGCTGCATCATGAGCACCTGCTTCATATGCAATACCTCTATTGGAGGAAGAGATGTACTATCAGGTACATTAAAGTTGGTGAGGAAAACTCAAAAAAAATTAGGCAATGGCAACTGAGAGATACAGGAAAAATTCAATTGCTAGTCTGAAGCTGGCTGATGGGTCTGTCACATCTAATCATGATGTTATGGCCAAAGATTTCTTGCGAGCCTTCAAAGAAAGAATGGGGATGATTAGGCCAATTGTGTTAGATGAGAACATTCTCTCTCTAATAACAAGGGTTCAGGGTTTGGAGGTCCTTACAAAACCCTTTGAGATTAAGGAGATTGAACAAGTTATCAATGAAATGCCCATTGATAAGGCACCAGGGCCTGATGGTTTCAATGGTCTTTTTCTTAAAAAGTGCTGGCCAATAATTTCTGCTGATTTTATACAGTTAGTGCATGAGTTTCATGCTGGTACAGTGCAGTTAGAAAATCTCAATGATGCTTATATTACACTGATACCAAAGAAACAGTCTCCTGAGGGGGTGGGGGATTTTAGGCCTATATCACTAACCAGTGTTGGTCTGAAATTCCTTACAAAGCTGGCTGCTAATAGATTTCAACAGGAAATCATCAAATGTATTCATAAAAACCAATATGGCTTCATCAAATCAAGAACAATCCAGGATTGTCTTGCATGGACCTTTGAATACATCCATCAATGTAACCAGTCTAAACAATCCATACTTCTGCTAAATTTGGATTTTGAAAAGGCTTTTGATTCCATCCAACATGAGGCTATTTTGAGGATTCTTGCTGCAAAGGGTTTTGACAATAGATGGATTACATGGGTTAGGCAGATACTGTCATCTGGCACCTCTTCTGTCTTGCTAAATGGAGTACCTGGCAGTCATTTTAAGTGCAAATGTGGAGTTAAGCAAGGGGACCCAGTCTCTCCTTTGCTATTTGTTATTGCTGCTGATCTTTTGCAGACCTTGATTAACAATCTTCTTCAGCAGGGTTTAATAAGCAGGCCTCTGCCAACACATGATCCTGATTTTCCAGTGGTATAGTATGCTAATGACACATTGTTATTCTTAAAGGCTGACAGGGATCAATTGGGGGCTCTGAAATCAGTGTTATATTCCTTTTCTGAGGCAACTGGTCTGCAAATTAACTTCCATAAATGTTCAATGTACCCCATTAATGTGATTGACCAGGAGGCTACTGATCTTGCTGCTTACTTTGGCTGCAAGTTAGGCAAGATTCCATTCACATATCTGGGGTTACCTGTTGGAACCACTAGGCCTAAAATTGTGGATCTTCTTCCCTTGGTGGATTGTATGGAGAGGAGATTGACAGCAAGTTCTTGGTTCTTGCCTCAGGGAAGCAGGTTGCAACTTGTTAATTCTGTCATTTCTTCTTTGCCTATCTTCTTCCTTTGTACCCTATCAATCCCTCAAGGTATTCTAAAGCAATTGGAAAGAATACAAAGGCAGTGTCTATGGAGGAAATATGGGCAGGAGAAGGGCCATTCTTTAGCAGCTTGGCCTCTTGTTTGCAGGCCCAAAGCAAAGGGGGGTCTTGGAATCTTAAATCTGGGTTTGCAAAACCAAGCTCTACTTCTGAAGTTTCTGAATAAATTCTACAACAAAATGGATGTGCCTTGGGTACATTTAATTTGGGATTCTTATTATTTTGAACAAATCCCTCATGATACCACCCTTTGTGGTTCTTTTTGGTGGAAAGATGTCTGCAAGTTGATGGATAATTTCAGAGCAGTGACTGAGGTTAATGTTCACAGTGGAGACACTGTGTTATTCTGGTCTGACCATTGGCAAATTGGGAACAGTCATGTGCCTCTTCTGGATCGATTTTCTAGATTGTATTCCTTTTGCCTCCACAAAAACCTTTCAGTCAAGGAAGTCTTTCTGGCTGATAGCTTGCAAGATCTTTTTTTCTTGCCCCTCACTGAGCAAGCTCATCAAGAATTGCAGCAGCTTTCGACCCTAATGGGATCTTTCCATCTGGATTCCAGCTGCAATGATCTTTGGGAATGGAGGCATGGAAAGAAATCTTCTTATACTGCAAAAAAGTTTTATGACTTTGCTTACCAGCCAATGGTAGCAAACCCAATTTTGAGATGGATTTGGAAGAGTTGTTGTACCATGTCAATCAAGATGTTTGCCTGGCTAGTTATAATGGGCAGGGTTAACACCAAGGACATGATTCAAAGAAGGAAATGGAATATTAATGAGGGACCAAAATGTGTTCTTTGCCCAATGGGTTCTTTCAATCTGGATTCCAGCTGTAGTGATATCTGGGAATGGAGGCATGGAAAGAAATCTACCTATACTGCCAAAAAGTTCTATGACTTTGCTTACCAGCCTATGGTCTCAAACCCAATTTTGAGTTGGATTTGGAAGAGTTGCTGCACAATGTCAATTAAGATGTTTGCCTGGCTTGTCATAATGGATAGGGTTAATACCAAGGACATGATCCAAAGAAGGAAATGGAGGATTAATGATGGACCACAATGTGTTCTTTGCCCAACAGGGACTTTGGAGGATAGAAATCATCTTTTCTTCCAGTGCAATTTCAGTGCTCGCATATGGATCTACCTGCAGATTCTTTGGAAAGACAGTCAAGATATGGTGGAGATTGCCTTGCATGCGAAAAAGGAATTCAAGAAGCCTTTCTTTGCTGAAGTGGTGTTTACTGCCTGGTGGAATATTTGGAAGGTTAGAAATGACAGGGCATTCAGGAACATCAGGCCTTCCTTCGGAGCATAGAGATACGGATTCATTCATGACCTCACCCTGCTTTCTCATAGAATCAAGCAGAAGCACAAGGAAGCTTTACTTAAATGGATTGATTTCCTTCCTCCTTGAAGGGAGTTACTTTTGTTACCCTATGTACATTTGTATTTTGCAGGTTTAGTTTCTTCCTGTATAGTTCTCTTTTGCTGTTCTTTTTTCCCATTGTTTTCTTTCCTCCTCTTGAGGGAACTTTGTATTAGTCCTGCTTTGTTTTGCTTTCAATAAAACGCTGTGGGGTGTAATCCCTGCAGTCTTCAAGGTCAAAAAAACATAGTTCTCGAACCTGTAGGGTCTGCATGCTTAACGTTCGATAACGATTTGTATTATAAGTTATGTGATTTGATGTACTGAAGGTTGTTCGGAGTCCCGGATGAGATCATGGACATGACTAGGAGTCTCGAAATGATCGAGACGTAAAGATCGATATATTGGAAGGCTATATTCGGACATTGGAAAGGTTCTGACTGATTCGGGTATTTTTCGGAGTACCGGAGAGTTACGTGAATTCGCCGGCGAAAGTATTGGGCCTTCATGGGCCTTAGTGAAAAGGAGAGAAGGGCCGCAAGGGGAGGTCGCGCGCCTCCCCCCCCCCCCCCCCCCGCATGGGCTGGTCCGAATTGGACTAGGGAGGGGGTGGCGCCCCCCTCTTTCCTTTTCCCTCTCCTATTCCTTCCCTCTCTCCCCTCTTGGAAAAGTAAGGGGACTCCAACTAGGATTGGGAATCCTAGTTGGACTCCCCCTATAGGCGCGCTCCTCCTAGGCCGGCCTTTTCATCCTCCCTCTTTTATATACGTGGGCAGGGGGCACCCAAAGACACACAAGTTGACAATTGTTTTAGCCGTGTGCGGTGCCCCCCTCCACAGATTTTCACCTCGGTCATATTGTCGTAGTGCTTAGGCGAAGCCCTCCATCGGTAACTTCATTATCACCGTCAACACGCCGTCGTGCTGACGAACCTCTCCCTCGGCCTCGGCTGGATCTAGAATTCGTGGGACGTCACCGGGCTGAACGTGTGTATATCGTGGAGGTGCCGTGCGTTCGATACTCGATCAGTTGGATCGCGAAGACGTTCGACTACATCAACCGCGTTACTCAACGATTCCGATTTCGGTCTACGAGGGTACGTGGACACACTCTCCCAGCTCGTTGCTATACTTCTCCAAGATAGATCTTGTGTGATCGTAGATTTTCTTTTTTGAAATACTACGTTCCCCAACAGTTCCATGCTTCCAAAAGCACGCATTCATGTATTTATACTATCAACTAATTGCAAAAACTTTGAAAAATACACGCATGACCGCCCACCTGGTTTCAAACCAAAATCAAGCCGTTTGCAGTGCGTCGATCAATTCAAATGCATGCGTACGCATCTTTATACCTTGGGTCGTTCCATTTTTGTATAATGTTTTTTTGGATTTCTTTTATTCCTTTTCAGATCTTAGGTATTTTTCAGCCGTATGCAGTGTGTGTATCGTATAAAAGATGTTCAATATATATACGACAAATTTTTTATAATTTGAAAAAAGTTCATCGTATATTTAAATAAGATCATTGTATATTAAAAATGTACAATTTCAGTGTGTATTTACAGAAAATATCGCATAGTGAAAAGTTCACTGTAAATTAAGAAAATGTTAACAGTATTGACAAACGGTCGTATGTATATTACACAATTTTGCATGTTGTTACGACTCTACGAAGAAAGGTACTATGTGTATTATACAATTACGGGGATTGACAAAATTATCGTTTTTAGTACAAAACTATGTTCTACGAAAAAGAGGCCTACGTTTAATTATACATATATTATATTCTTTCAGATATTGTGTATTCTTCGGTTTTCACAGTAGAAAAAATTGTATACATGCAGAGGCTAAGAAGTTAAAATGGGCCAACAAGAATATAAAGTTGGAAGTACTTACCATATTTCAAACATATACGAAACATATGAGAAGCAAGCGTGGATCTCAGAAGACTTATACTGATATATGCTTATCTTATTTCCCTGAGTTTGGAGCCCAACTCTCTGTTTTCACAGTAGAAAAAATTGTATACAGCCAGAGGGAGATTTCTATTCAATCTTGGAAATCCTCGATCTTAACAAACTAAAAATACATAAACTAAATAATGGCGAAAATCAAACTTGCAACTAATAGAATCCACCAAATATTAACCATTACATCAATGTCGTCAGGTAGCGGCAGTAGCGCGCACCGCGAAGGCAACGACTCATGGTCGAACACCCACAGGCATTTATTTTTCGAAGTTTTGCAATTAACTGATGGTATAAAAATTATGAATGTGTGCTACTAGATGCAATCGATAATGTGGCGCCGCGGTCAGAGGGCACGTTCTGTCAGTGCGCCGTTCCGCGGATGCACGCGCGTGTTTATCTTTCCTAAAATAAAATATTCGACAAGACCATTTTTTTTCTAACGAGGGATATACACGTGATTAAATAAAAAGTAAGGTTTTTTTTCGCAAAAGAGCATGCCATGTGAGCACCTGATAGGCGGGCCCCAATGGTTAGATACACCGTCAATACGCTATTATACGCGGTTTAGACTATTTTGTAACAAACTGACTCAAACATGGTATTAGCGTGTAAAAATTATGAAAGGTGGTAGCAATCCGCACGCACTACTCCAACTGTGTTATCTTCGTGCAATTAACCCAACTAAACCACAACTAACTAGGATTCCTCACCACCTTGGAGCAACTAAACCAAAGCTAACACATTGGGGAAAGCATCATATTGTCTTTATTTGAGTATAACCTTTTTCAGTTGTTTACGACAAGCAATTATACAAACGTTTTGGATATGGCGGTGATACAATAGTTCATGTATACGAATTCAATGACATTATTTTTATGACACAAAAACTACATAATAACAGAGTGCATGTGATTTTTCCTTTTATATAGATGGCAATAGTGTACGTAATTGTTGGTTATAATGGTTTGTCTTAACGAATCAAAATATTGCTTATGCATCGGGCATAGCAGTAAAAGTATAGTGCAGTCAACTTGGCAGACATATGATCCAACATACTACTCCAAATACTCATTTTATTGATTGATAACATTCCTTTACTAATTTGCTTTAGCCAGCCAGATTTGCACCAATGATATACAGACCAGGAAGGTATATTTGCACCAATGATCTATATCCAGACCAGAAAGTTATCGATTCCAACCTAGCAGCTAGCCAGCCAGCTAGGAGATATATAGCTAGCAGAGAGCAAGAGTGGTCGATCCATCATACATGCTTGGATGCCCAGACGTACACTACACATGCACGCATATATGTTGCATAAGCATCTCAACTTTGGACTTTTAATACTTGTGGCTGGCATAACGAAAAGATGAGACCTTTCTTTCTGTCTCGTCAGGTAGCATCCATGCACGCATACACAAACTCTTCAAGCTCGATCGTGCGTGTTGTGCACCAGAAGCAAGCGGTCGATGGGCGCACATGCATATAGCTTCAAGTCCTTTAGGCTGGCAGGCAAGCTAACTAGCTTGCATGGTCCTGTCCTGCCTGCCTTTGATAAATAAAGCCTGTCTATCTCGCTATATCCATCTCTCTATCTACCACGGACACACCCATGTGGCCATGTCTCTTTCTCCCCGGTCCCTTTTGCACTTTGTTCCTAGATCAACGGTGGTCTGACCATATTCTTTAATTCCCCACCCACATGCATATGCCTTTTTTGCTTTCTCATATTTTCTCGCTCTGTTCCCTCTCCTCTGCTTCGATCGTACGTGCATATGATATGTGGTGGGAGCCACACGAGTATGCATCTGATTAATCTCTAGATGGTTGCATATCTTCGGTTGCCGACCGATAGACAAATCGCTGACATACGGCTTTACATTCGAACTAGGGTGAAGTCCAGGTTCGGTTACTTGATTTACATGGAGTCGTATGCCGAAAAGATGCAGACATGCGGGAAATGGGAAGAGAAATGATCACTATTGCACTAACTATGACAAAGCATATCATGGCCATGCATTGTTGATGAGGTATTGGAGAGAGTAATGATGATCACCTGGCCCCGCCCGTTGGGGATAAAATGGAAGCTCAAAGGATTTGATGTCGCCTGGCCGGCTGGCATCTGATCTTGATCTTGATTTTCCGTACTCGTGGTACGACCAGGCCACTCTGCTGCACAAGCAAAAGGAAGAAAGTATCACCTTATTTTCTGTATGAAACACAGGAGAGGGGCCGAGGAAAAGGTATAGGGAACAAAGCGTGCAACTCAAGAATCAAATGCCGGCCTATCTATCCATCTACACATCTTTTCTTTAGTGAGAATCCATTTGGATGGCATGCAACACAACCACACAGGAGATGAGTGGAAAGGAAAAGGCATAGGAAACACAGCGCGCAACTCCTATTGGCTTTAGAACGCTACATCAAATAACCCAGAGCAAAGCAAACACACGTACGTACAAAGCTGGCTTGGAAGCTTGGCATGCAACACAACCACACAGGAGATGGGGGGAAAAGAAAAGGCATCGGGAACAAAGCGCGCAACTCCTGTTGGCTTTAGAACGCAACATCAAATCACCCAGAGCAAAGCAAACACACGTACGTACAAAGCTGGCTTGGAAGCTAGCGAGCAAGCTGCTTAATTGATTTCTCTATATCAATAGCGCACTCCGTATCACTAGCCCACTTTGCGTACGTGCACCTGACCTAGGTAAGTTCCACTCTAGCGATTGGATCAGTTGGAGCTCCTCGTAAACTTGGCGATAGCAAACAGAAAATACTGTTAGGGAGATTTTTGCTTAGCCACAGGGCATGTCACAACGATCTTGTGTTCACAAGGGGCTATATACACATGTATAAATGGTAGCTACGACTAGGTGATGGAAACCAACATGGTACGTCGTGTTTAATTCTAATAACTCCAACTTTCACTGTTAAGATGCTGCCAATGACAAGCAGCTAGCTAGCTTTATCAGAGTGATCGGCTAACGGGAGGTAAAAAGCTGTGTAAAAAATTACCTGCGTTAGTTACTCACCCATACATGTGGTACGGCACACTACTGATCAATGCTAGCTTGCTTCCACCACAGGCGTGCGTGCGCACATGCAGACACATATATTCTCCAGTCATTATCTAAATAAACATGCATGTACCACACTCTCCTGCACGGCTACAGTTCTACAAGTGCTCCTGTACGTGTGTATATGCATGGTACATGCATGGACTTCTGGTCAAGCAAGAGGGAGATATCAATTGCGTATGCATGGTATTATATGTCATGTTGCTTCTGATGTAACCTCTGGTCAATATTCCATTGTACGTAGTGCTACTATATTGCCTCCTTAATTAATTGTAGTCGTGGAAAGTGTATATGTGTGCACTTTTGCTGCCTATGGCAAGATGGATATGTTTAAAGCACGGGAGGGCTTAAAGTACATAATATATTCAAGGAAGATGATTGCACCATCATGGGGATTGGGGAGCAGATGGAACAAATTAAGGTAGAGCCCTCATGCTTTTTGTGAGTGTTAAACATCATGTCACGCTGCATGCCACCGGCCGGTACTAGGAGGAGATTACGTATGAGCCAAGGATAGAATAGGTAGTTGGGTAGTTTAAACATCTATCTCAATATCTCAACTGTATCTATCTCCTTCTACAAGTATTCTCCCTAGAATATATCTAAACATCTAACTCTTGTACCGATTGCTCTAGGGTGGCTGCGCCCCCTCTATATAACGTGAAGCACGTCCCTCTCTCGAGGTAAGACGTTTTCCGCTATCGCACATGGTAGTGAGAGCCTTCCTTTTCCCATCTAAAGCTTCTGTCGAATCAATCTAGCCTAGCCATGTCTTCCTCCTCCAGTGCCGTCCCTTCCAGCCTCTATAGCCAGATCACAGAGAAGTTGTCTCGCGCGAACTACGTACTATGTCGTACGCAGATCACACCTCAACTGCGCGGCGCCGGCGTCTATGGCTACGTTGACGGCACCACACCGGTGCCGGCACCATGAAAGATGGCAAGGAGACTTCATCGCCCAACCCTCTCCACCCTATATGGGTCAGGGAGGATCAGCAGGTCCTTGGCTACCTCCTGGCCAACCTCACGAAGGAGGTCTTGGTCACGGTGACCACGGTCACCACGGCAAGTGCGCTCTGGACGACGCTTGCTGCCATGTTCTCGTCGCACTCGGCGAGCCACATCAACAACATCCGCACCTCCCTCATCAACGCGCAGAAGGGTAATCTCTCGGTTGCCTCTTACTTCGCTCCTATGCGAGGGTACGCCGATGATCTCGCCGCGGCGGGCAAGCCCATCCAGGATGATGAACTCGTCTCCTACATCATCCATGGGTTGGATGCGGATTACCAACCTCTGGTGTCTGCCCTCGACGCTCGTGTCACACCCGTCACGCTCGACGAGCTCTTCGCCATGCTCTCCAACTTCGGTCAACGCATGGCCCAATTCCATGGGTCCGGCGGCGGCGGCTTCAAGTCTTCAGCCATCAAGGCGTCTCGTGGACAGGGCGGCGGCTCCTGTTCACGCGGCAATCCCCGCAACAAGGGGCGATCTGGCGGCGGCGGCGGCAATGACCGCAGCTCCTCTCCTCAGCGCGCGGGTGGCAGGGGCCGTCGTCGCGGTCGTGGCGGCGGCAACAGGACGCGTCCCGACACTCCAAGGTGACAGATCTGCGGGAAACCTGGCCACACAGCAAAAGATTGCTGGTACAGGTATGAAGATGATGATGATGATTCTCAAGATGATGACAAGGTTGCTGCGGCTGCTGATGGGTCCTACGGCATTGATACAAATTGGTACGTCGACAGTGGGGCCACAAACCACATCACTAATGAGCTTGAGAAGGTAACCATGAAGGAGAAATACCGCGGCAAGGATCAAATCGACACTGCTAGCGGAGAAGGTATGAGTATACGATACTTTAGTCATTCAATATTTCGTACCCCTAGACGTAAACTTCATCTTAAGAAAATCTTGCATGTCCCTAGTGCACATAAAAATCTTCTTTCCGTCCATCAAGTTGCCATTGATAATAATGTTTTTCTCGAATTTCCCCCATATTTCTTTTTGATCAAGGATCAGGCAATGAGGGAGATTCTCTATCGAGGTAGATGTGTTCGAGGTCTCTACTCGTTGATTCCAGAGTTTAGAAGATTCAGTAAACAAGCTTGTGGTACTATCAAGCTTATGTCCACACGATGGCATGATCATTTAGGGCATGCCTCTTTTTCTTTAGTTGAAAAGTTGCTTAGGAAAAATAAGCTCCCGTTTGTTGGTGAGCGTCATGTTGACTCTATTTGTGATTCATGTCAACTAGCTAAAAATCATCAATTGCCATACCCTATTTCTACTAGTGTTTCTACCAAACCTTTACAACTCATTTTTTCCGATGTTTGGGTCCAGCCCCTAACTCTGTTGCTAGACATACATATTATGTGAGTTTCATTGATAACTACAGTAAATTCTCTTGGATCTATCTGCTGAAAAGAAGATCAGATGTGTTTCAAGTTTTCCAAAACTTTCAAGCTCTTGTTGAACGCAAGTTTGACAGCAAAGTCATCGCTGTCCAATCAGATTGGGGAGGGGAGTACGAAAAGTTGAACTCCTTCTTCCAAAATCTTGGCATCTCTCACCATATGTCATGCCCACATGCTCACCAGCAAAACCAGTCAGCTGAACGCAATCATAGACACATTGTTGAGGTCGGCCTTACCCTTCTAGCAGGAGCCTCTATGCCTCTCAAGTTTTGGGATGAAGCATTCCTCACGGCCACTCACATTATCAACATGCTTCCCACTCGTGTCATTAATAATGAAACTCCGGTAGAATGCCTCCTTCACACCAAACTTGACTATAAATCTCTCCGTGTGTTTGGGTGTGCATGTTGGCCAAATCTCCGTCCTTACAACAATTGCAAACTCATGTTTCGATCAAAACATTGTGTCTTCCTAGGGTACAACACTCAGCATAAGGGTGTCAAGTGTCTAGATGTCTCCACTGGTCGCGTATACATCTCACGTGATGTTGTCTTCGATGAAACAAAATTCCTGTTCGGTGATCTCCACCCTAATGTTGGTGCACTTCTTCGATAAGAAATCCTTCTTTTACCTCCTCATATTACTAGTTTGATCAAGGGGGACAAAATATTGATGATCCACTGTTGACTAACTCACCTAATGATCGGCATGAGTTTTGTGTTGATGAAATAGGAGAAAATCATGAGAAAAATGCTGCTGAAAATAATCAGGACGGGCCATATTTCATGTGTTCCACCAGAGGAGACAGATCCTCCTCGGGATCTTCCCCGCCTCGGGATCGCCATCCATTGACGAGGCATGCGCACGCGAGCGCGCAACAGCCTCCCTAGATTCGCGGCACGCTGGTCCCGCGGGTGACACGCGGGCCTCGTCGGCTGGTTGCACCGGGTCTCCCGCCCCGCGTCAATTGCCACTCGCCACCTGGCAGTCTCTGGGTAGCCCAGGAGGTGCGTGGTACGCCACCCAACCCGTGATGTCCAAGCGGCGTAACGACGCACCTTCCAGGGAGGGCACGGGACCTGGCACCGGTCCGACCGGCGCGGAAACCCGAGTCCCGACCGGCGCGGAAACCCGAGTGGATGCGCCATGACGTCGCGATGATGAGCCGCACGTCCGCGCTCCAGGATATTCTGCGGCTGCTCCAGGCGCCCCGTAACATTCTTCAGCCGCAGAAAATCCGACACTGCTGGGCGGCGCTGCTGGATCAGGATCGTCCTCGGGGTCCGGCGGTGCTAGATCTTCTGTGGCAGCAGAGATAATTGTTAAGCAACCACGTCACACACGTCTGCAACAAGGGGTAATTCAACCGGTCAATTACAAGCATACAACCAAGTATGGTATGGTTTGTTCCACAGGTGAATCCAACACTTTTGAAGCAGCATTGTGTGATGAGAAGTGGAAGATAGCCATGCACACTGCAGAAAAACAAAACATGGCACTTGGTTCCCCCACGGCAGGGTAAAAACTTGATTGATTGCAAGTGGGTTTTTAGGATTAAGAGGAAATCTGATGGAACCATTGATCGATATAAGACTAGACTTGTTGCGAAAGGCTTTAAACAGAGATATGGCATAGACTATGAAAACACCTTTAGTCTAGTAGTAAAAGCAGCTACTATTCGTCTTGTCCTATCTATTGTTGTTTCCAGAGGATGGAGTCTCGGGCAGCTTAATGTACAAAATGCGTTTCTCCATGGTGTTCTAGCAGAGGAAGTGTACATGAAACAGCCTCCTGGGTTTGAGAGTAAGACTGCTCCCTCCTATGTGTGTAAGCTTGATAAAGCTCTATATGGGTTAAAGCAAGCTCCAAGGGCATGGTATTCTCGTCTGTGTCACAAAATGCAAGCACTTGGTTTTGTTCCTTCAAAGTCTGACACATCATTGTTCCTCTACAACAAGTTCAACACAAATAACTGCATCATAATAACAACAACAACAACAAGGATGGCGATGCTCCCACCTCCCACCGCGGCGCTAACCTCACCACCGGCGATCTCCATCATCCTCCATTAATCCGTAGATCCCTTCCAATCATCCTCTCTAGCGTCTCTTTTGGATTAAGGCCATACCCATCTACTATGGGTTCGTCTGGTGGATCTACCCTTGGCTTGGATTTCTCCAAGGGTAGGGCTTTTTGATGAGGTTTTCAGATCCACTGGTCTAACGACCCATCCAATGGGACGAAGGAGGGCTTTCACATTGATTGTGTCCTTTAGCCAACATGCATTCCGGTTGTCGGAGGATTCGGTGGCGGCAGCTTTGGAGGCTGCAATTGGTGGATTGGCAATTGACCTACGGGTTCTTCATGTCGAAGACAAGGTTTTCTCTTTCCAAGTCTCATGCAAGCAAGTTGGTTTTATTATTATGGATCTGCGTTCTTTTGCTTGCGATCTGTTCAAATGTTATTTCAATCTTTGGGGCAATGGAGGGCCTAATTGGGTTCTGGAACTTAAGATCTGGCGTAAGGAATGTGACACTGAGTGGATTCTGATTAGTCCTACTAAACGTAGATCTTCTTTGGGTCTTTTGGCGATGCATAAGTCTCCGTTTAGATCTTCTCTTAAGTCAGCTTCCACAGTTTGGAAGAAGTTGTCTTTTGCCACGTTTGAACAGTACTCTGCCTACAAGGGTTATAGATATCCTGCTTCTCAAAATTGCATTGATACTATTATGGATGGGGGTTATAATCTTTCTGCTCATGAGCGTGTTGTTATTAGACAAGCCCCCCCCCCCCCCCTTGACTTGCATTGGACGGTGCCACGGCCACCGATCGTGTTTGGTACTGTTCAGCCATTGCCGGAGTTGCACCGGCCGTCCACGTCGCCCCCACATGATCTGGTAACTGTGGATCCGCGGCCCGTGGTTTCTGGTAATCTTTCCGCACAATTTGCGGAAGCAGGAATCTCTCCAGTTCAAAATGGAAGCCTGGAATCTAGCCCATCATCATTGGAAGCCCACCATCCTTGTCCGATGTCCCCAGAATTATCTGTTGGGCCAATCTCTGGTTCTGTGGTTAATGGGCCTGCTTCGACGCAGAATACCCCAGTTTCTGTCATCTTGGATACATCTTCTAATTCAAGCCCACCAGCTTCTCTACAGGAAATACCCACATCGCAAGAAGCAACACAACAATTTGACGCCATGGTCAATGACATGGTGGACCGGGTTTTAACTTGCACCGTCTGTTCTCTCAGGGGCCACCTAGCAGCCTCTTGTGGAATGCGAGCGGTCTGCTCGGCTTGCTCGCGCACGGGTCACTTTAGTAGGGATTGTAATGATTTCGTGCGCTCCAATGGATTGGCTTGGAGGCCAATTTCTCTGCAACAAAGCACGGGTATTTTGGAAAATCCTGCCGGTCAGGGGAACGGTGCCGGAGTTATTGGGATAGCCTGCCCAGTCATATCGTCTCCGCCCACATTGCACCAGTCCCCCCCTCTTCCTTCCAACGAAAAATCCATCCCCTCCTCCAAGCGGCCAACAGTGGCGAACTTCGAGCTTGACCGCAGCGCTTCGTTTCGGCAGGCCATCACATCATCGATGGTGGAGACAGACGGCTTCCTCGCACCTTCATCACGCCGGCGGCTCGTCCTCCTCGCCGCCATGAGGATTACATGTTGGCTGAGGTCATGCCTGCACCGGAGGGTCCAATAGGACCAGTCAGGGAAGAGATAGTTCAGTTCCTTCAAGACAGAGATACTCTGGTTCGCTCCGCTCAACCTTGGTTTCATGGGGTAAGCTTATTTCAAGTCAGGGATCCATCTGTCAGATATACGTTGATCCAGCATCCCCCTTTTCCTCTAGGCAATGATCGTTTTGTTAGATTTCTGAAGCATGATGAGTGAGAGAATTTTAAGGGGAGTCATGGGTTCCGCAAGGGTTGGCTAATGTTCATTGGGATTCCTCTTGATTATCGCAATTCGGAGTTCATATCTCAGGCGGTTGGCACGTTTGGGAAATTTCACTCTTGGGATAGTGAAGATCCATACTACGTTAGGACTCTAGTGGAGGCAAGTTTCCCTGACACGCCATTGGTGCCACGTGATGTGGTATTTGGAGACTATGCTGAATGGGGAGGAGCTCAAGTTTCATGGACTGCTACTCGTTATGTGTTGGGCGTTGATTTTGCTGATCAGATGCCAAATGATGAAGATCCAATGCCGTTGGATGGAAATCCACATCCACTGCCTGGAAATCTTCTGCAAGATAATTTGATGTTTGTTCTTCCGCCATACCTGATGCTGGGGTGGAATGACGCGCCTATTGCACCTCCAGTGGCTCAGGACAATAACTTTGGTGACGCTGGATGGGGACATGCAAACTGGGGGGATAATGAGGATGAGCCTCCGCATCCGCCTCAACCTGCGCTGCCTGAGCAGGACCAGGTCTATATTGTCATTGATCAGCCGGAGGGCTCTGGGTGTGTGGAACAACATGTGGAGATTCAGTTGGAGGATCAAATTGAGTTACAGCCAGAGCAGCAGTTACAGGGCAATGTGCAGCAGGTTGTTGAGGAAAATCCTTTGGCAATTGTTCCATATCAACCTCCTGTCATTCAGCAGCATCAGATACTTATTGGCATGGCAAGGATTGTGGTTGGGCCACCGCTTCCTCCAGAGATGATCTGGAAGAGATCTTTTGAAAATCTGCTGCCAGAATTTGTTGTCAAGGAGGTGCCTAGATCTATCTTCTTCAAGCCAATCGGGATAGTGACATATTCCAAGCGCACATGGACCATTGTCTTTGATGATTCACAGAGGATGTCTTCTTTGGTGCCAAGCATACCTAGCAGTCTTGTTCTAAGGATGCCATTTGTGGCTAAACGACAAGTTGCCAGAGCTCTTTTTGGAAGTTCATCTGACAAAGTTATTAGTGTTAATGACAATGTAATGGCTGATTTGGATGTGTCTGGTGAGATGCAACCTGAAGATGTTATGCCCGGAGGCCTGGAGGAGATCTCCTCCTCTTCTGTGGTCTTTTCTTCTGCGCAGGTCAAGGACAAGAAGCAGCTAAGAAGAAAGAAGATAGTGGCCCCTTTGGTGGATACTTTTGTTCGAAGGTGTACAAGAAGCGCGGCAAAACTTGATGGGTTTAAACCCGTGAGTTTTGAGCAGCTTTCTCTTCAGCCCACCAAGAGGCGTCCATGGTCCAAGTCCATCCAGGTGAAGGCCCAACCCAAACCTGACGACGCTGGCGACAATGGCAAGTCTGAAGATGCTCCTCCACCCACGCCTCTCAATGTACTGCAAGCAATTGGAGCGGAGCTGGCTAACCTGCTGTCTAAGGAGAAGCTTATGGCTAATCCCAAGGATGATTCCTCCTCCAGTGGTGTTTAAATGTTGTTTCTTAAAACTTTAGTTAGGTGTAGCGAGCCTTTTAAATTCGCTGTCGTTTGTGTTGTTTCTGAACTTTATGCTATGTGGTCAGAACTGGATGCCTTTTGTTTCTTATGGCGTGGGGTGTATGGCATTGTATGTCATGCAGTGGCTGATACCTCGATTATGGCTATATCATGCATCAATGATCTATGCGTAATTGGAAGGTACTTTGTTGGAATGTTCGTGGTCTAAACTCTGAACCACGACAGCGTTCTGTTAGAGAGAAAATTTCTGAAAGTCAGTGTGCGGTTGCTTGCTTGCAAGAAACTAAGTTATCTGATTGCCCCCATTCATTACTTAAGAGCATTTGTCCTGTGGGCTTTGATCAGTTTATTGAGTCACCCTCTAGAGGAGCCTCGGGTGGGATTCTGACAGTGTGGCATTCAGATGTTTTTAAGGGGGTCTTAATTCAAGTAAAGCCTTGGAATGATCATCAGTTTCACCTTGGTGCATAATAACGACCAGTGGTACTTAGTAAATGTTTATGGGCCTTGTCAGGGTGTTATGAGGGATGAGTTTGTTAGCTGGCTCTATAATCTTCAAGTGGAACCTGAACAAAGATGGTTGTTAGTGGGAGATTTTAATTTCATCAGGTCCATGGAAAATCGTAATCTTCTGGGAGGGGTTGTTAATGACATTTTTATCTTTCATGAGATCATTGGTCATTTAGGACTGCTTGAGCTACCCCTAAAAGGTAGAAGATTTACATGGTCTAACATGCAGGATGTCCCACTTCTTGAGCAATTAGACTGGTTTTTTACTTCTGCTAGTTGGATAAATCAATATCCCATGACACAAGTTGCTCCTCTTGCTAGAACTGTGTCTGATCATGTTCCTTGTGTACTTTCTATCTGCACCACAATTCGCACCACAATTCCTCAAGCCCACATCTTCAGATTTGAAAACTATTGGGTGCATCAACCTGGTTTCATGGACTGTGTGAGGGAGGTCTGGAACAAACCTTCACATAAGGCTCATATAACTGCAATTAGTATGGACAAATTGAAATCCTTGAGGTTTGCACTCAAGAAATGGCAGAAGGGGCTATCACACATTAAATCTTTGATTGAAAAGTGCAATTGGGTAATTCTGTGGCTAGATGATTTAGAGGATTGGAGGCCTCTTTCCATACCAGAGCAAAATTTCAGGAAGATATGTAAAATGCATCATGAACACCTTTTACATTTGCAGTTTTTATACTGGAGGAAAAGGTGTACTATCAGATATATCAAGGTGGGTGAAGAGAATTCAAAATTCTTCCAGACCATGGCAACAGAGAGATATAGGAAGGATTCTATTGCTAGTCTGCAACTATCTGATGGAACAGTTTCTTCAGATGATGGGGAGATAGCTAAAGAATTTTTTATTGCTTTCAAGGGCAGAATGGGAACTCTTAAACCAATTGTTTTGGTTAATGAAATCCTCTCTTTAATTCCAAAAGTGCAAGGCCTTGAGGTTCTCACAAAACCTTTTCAGCTGCAAGAGATTGAAAAGGTCATAAAAGAACTGCCCATTGATAAGGCACCTGGGCCAGATGGTTTTAATGGCCTTTTTATGAAGAGATGCTGGTCAATTATTTCAACTGATTTTATTCAGTTGGTCAATGAGTTTCACGCAGGAACTTCTCTTTTGGAAAACCTCAATGAAGCTTTCATCACTTTAATCCCAAAAAAGCATTCACCTGAGGGTGTTGGAGATTTTAGGCCAATCTCTTTGACAAGTGTGGGTCTGAAGTTTCTAACTAAACTGGCAGCTAATAGGTTTCAGGAGGAAATCACCAACTGTGTTCATAAGAATCAATATGGCTTCATTAAATCAAGAACAATTCAGGAGTGTATTGCTTGGACTTTTGAGTATATACACCAATGCAACCACTCTAGGAAGCCAATTATATTGCTCAAGCTTGATTTTGAAAAGCCTTTTGACTCTATTCAACATGAGGCAATCTTGAAAATTCTTGTGGCAAAAGGTTTTGATAGCAAATGGATCAAATGGGTTCAACAGCTGTTATCTTCTGCAACCTCCTCCATCTTGTTAAATGGTGTGCCTGGAAATCATTTCAAGTGCAAATGTGGTGTTAAACAAGGAGATCCTATCTCCCCTCTGCTTTTTGTTATTGCTGCTGACCTACTACAAACCATGATCAATGATCTTTTGTCTAGGGGCCTGATTGCCTTGCCATTGCCAACACATGATCATGATTATCCAATAGTTCACTATGCAGATGACACTTTACTATTTGTGAATGCTGACCCAGCTCAGTTGGTGGCTCTCAAATCAGTGCTCAATTCTTTTTCCTTGGCAACTGGACTGCAAATCAACTTCCATAAGTCTTCAATGTACCCCATCAATGTGGAAGCCTCTGTTGCTTCTGCACTTGCTGCCCTTTTCGGCTGTCAACTGGATTCTATGCCTTTCACTTATTTGGGACTTCCTGTTGGAACCACTAGGCCAAAAATTGTTGATTTCCTCCCTTTGGTGGATTGTATGGAAAGGAGGCCAGCTGCTAGCTCCTGGTTTTTACCTCAAGGCAGTAGGCTACAGTTGGTAAATTTAGTGATATATTCACTGCCCATATTCTTCCTTTGCAGTCTATCTTTGCCACAGGGTATTCTTAAGCAGCTAGAAAGGATACAAAGACAGTGCTTCAGGAGGAAATATGGCCAGGAAAAGTGACACTCTTTGGCTGCTTGGCCCCTTGTTTGCAGGCCAAAGATGAAGGGTGGGCTTGGAATTCTGAATTTGGGACTGCAGAATGATGCACTGCTCCTTAAGTACCTCAATAAATTCTATAATAAAGCCGATGTGCCATGGGTACGTTTGGTGTGGGACTCATATTACTTTCAGAGAATTCCTCATGACACTACTCTCTGTGGCTCATTTTGGTGGAGCGATATTTGTAAATTAATGGACAAGTATCGGGCTGTAACATCTGTCACTGTTGGCAAAGGAGATTCAATTATATTCTGGTCTGACCATTGGGAGATTGTCCAATCTTGCATTCCCCTTCATGAAAGGTTTCCAAGGCTTTTCTCCTTTTGCCTTCAGAAGAACCTTTCTATTATGGAAGTGATACAGGTAGAAAATTTATAGAAAATGTTTTCTTTGCCATTGTCTGAACTGTCTTATAGGGAGTTTAACCAGCTTTCAACCTTGTTATCTGGGAGTTCCTTAGACAGTGGTTGTAATGATATATGGGCTTGGAGGCATGTAACATCCCAAAATTCTAAATTTTGGAATGTTATAAACAAATAGATAGTTTTGATTGATTGTTTGATTGATTGACTGAAAGTGAGTGAATTCGAAACTTTTTGAAAGTTAAATGAGAGGGAATAAAAGGACTTTCCCAAACTTTCATTTTCTTTTCTGATCTTCATGAATTCAAATTCCTTTCACCACAAAACCCTGGAGAGAAGATGACATGACTTCTTCCATTTATTTAAATGACAAGGGTATTTGAAAATATTTGAATTTCATTTGGAAATATTTCAATTCAGAAACTTCAAGCAACTAAATGATTTTCATGAGAGAAGATAAAATGACTTCTTCAAAAGATATGAAATATGAGTTGGGAGTTTCAAAGAATTAAATTCAAAGTTCTTTTGAATTTATTTTCAATTTGGAGTTATTTGAGTTTTATTCAAATTATTTTTCTCCAAAAATAAAATATATGGAAAATAGGGTAACATGATTCCCTACATCAGAAAAATGGAGAGAAATAAATTCGAATTAATTTTGGTATTTTAAAAATGATTTTTATTGGATTTTACTAGGGCAGAAGCACTCTTGGTTTTATTTGAATTTGTGTGTATTGTATTTGACTTTAGAAAAATGTTCAACTCGTAGAAAATCTTTTTCTGAAAATTTTGATATATTATATGCCTATATAATATATCTTTTCTATTCTGTTTTTTTTCTATTTGTCTGAGAAAACGTTTTATTAAAGAAAAAAAAGAACTCCCTCCTCCGACTGGGCCGGCCCAGCTCCCAGGCCAGGCCACGGCCCAGCCCAGCCAGAGCGCCGCCGCCTTCCTCCTCGCGTGCCCCAGCGGGACTCGCCAGAGTCTGCCGCCCCCACGGCGCCCCTCGCCCCCTTCCCCACGCCACCGCCCTCCCCTGCCCCTTTAAAAGGCCAACCCCGACGCCGCCGCCCCTCTTTTCCTCCTCTCGCCTCGCCTCTCGTTGCATCTCCCGCCGCCGCCGCATCTCACCGCCGCCGGAAGCCGCAGCCGCCACCGCTCTCCTCGCCGTCGCCCGCCGCCGACATAGCCACCGCACCCGCCGCCCATCGCCGCCCCTCCCCGACCACTTCGCCGGCCTCGATGACCGCCGGAGCCGCCGCCCGATGCCCGCGCCGGAGTTCACCGCCGGCCGGATCCGCTTCGCCGACCGACCCGCCGGTTTTCCCGGTCTGGTAATAAACCACCCCGGTTTTCTCCGGTTTTTCCTTTAGGGTTCGGTTTTGTTTAAAACACGTTTTTTATATAGTTAGTTAGGTAGTGAACGTTTTCTGTTTAGTTAGTTTCGGCGAACGTTTTCGTTCGTTAGCATTCGGTAACGAACATTTGTTATTTAGGCTTTTTCTTTTTCTGTTAGTTTTAGTGAGGGACTTATCTGTAGATGTTTTATTTACAGTTTAGCCCCTGGACTTCAAACGCTCACAACTTTTTGCTCGTTTATCCAAATCCAACGAAACCAACACCCACTTCTTCGTTATGATCCCCTCTGTCCAGTAAAACAACTTAAACATGTTTTTGAAAATTTAAAATTTGAATTTCAAATAGTTTTGTATTTGAACTTCATTTGATCGTAACTTGAGTTTTATAACTCCGATTTGAGTGATTCTTTTTGCAAATCGAAACTCTTGACCTAAACTTTCTGATAAGGCCAAATTTACATAATTTTTGCTACTGTTAGAAATTGTTTTATGTTGCAAGAGTTATTCGCTTGGTTTTGATGTTTTCCAAATCGTACTCTTCGTTCTTTCCGATCTTTTGAGTGATTGCTTATGTGTGGTTACTATTGCTTGCTCACGATAGATTGACCGGAGTGTGACGTGTAGAACTATCAACAGTTTTGAGTGCGAATCATCTTCATCAACATTGCAGGCAAGTTCACACTTTGATCATACTTCCTTATTACCCAGTTTTTATGCATTAGTTTCAATCCTCAAACATTGCATGACTAGGATCTAATTAAATTGTGGGATGGGAAGTAGATGAGATAGTACCTATTACCTATTTTATTATCAAACCTTTGGGAGTTACTTCTACGTTTGCTTATTATGCCATGCTATGCTAGTAGACGTGGATTGGGTGAGTGTATCCATGACAGATGTGAGTTTGTTAATTAATGGTTTATTTAAGGTGGCAACTTAAACACACATTTGGGTGGATTGAGGCACCTGGTTTCTATCAGGACTTGCTTGTTTTTCTTCGGACCGCCACCCAGGCTCAAAGGGATCATAAGATTTTTCATGCTAGAAACTTCCGTGCGCAGCCACAAGCTATTATGGGCTCTAGCATAGTTGACTAAGTCGCGCAAACTCTTACAGTGGTAGACTAGCAGATGTAGGGGATGTAGGTTGGTATGGTCTACCCATCGTAAGGTGCTAGCGCTTCTGAAAGACTATGTCTCGGTCATCCGTTTCTCAAACATCATGTAGTGCGAGAATCCCAACGGAGGAGATCGAGTCTTGTGGGGAAAAGTGCGCAAACCTCTACAGAGTGTAACAAACTAATCATGATTAGCCGTGTCCCCGGTTATGGACGTTTTGAGTATCTAGTACTTGGATTATCATGTGAATCTCATCATGTTACTTAAATTAATATTGTTGGGTTGTTAATGAGTACTTTTAATTGGGATTGAGAATGCTGTCAACCATTCTCAATGTTTAACAACCACCATGATAGTTAAATAAATTTATTCCTCTGCAGTAGGGAAAAATTGGCTTTTTGCAAAAACATTATAACCATAGAGCCTCCACCAGCCAAATATGCATGTAGTGATAGCCTTTATTCATCATTGCTCTATGGTGTGAATTTGCCAGTACATTCAATGTACTGACCCTCTGTGGCTGCAACGTCTCATGTTGCAGGAATCTTACGACGAGTAAGTGATACGTTAGGGTTACGATTTCTACACTCAACTTTGCCATTGGTGTTGATGGGAATCCACAACCTTGTACTTCCACTATTTTGGATTGAGGTAATAGTATTTACGTTACTTTATACATGTGATTTACCTCCGTTATAAATCCTTGAGTACTGTGTGTCAGCATACCGATCCAGGGATGACACTTAAGCACAGAGACTTGACCGTCTGAGGTCTGGTCGCTACAAGATGGTATCAGAGCACATGTTGACTGTAGGACGTGACCCTAGAAACTGGCAAGCACATAGGAAAGATTTTTCTCTACAAACTTTCTTTTTCAAAAGAATCTTTTACCTCTCTTCTCTTCTAAGCTTATTCAAATATTCCCTTTTAGTAAGACCATACCCCTTTCCCTTTTGACCACTCAAAGATTCGGCTGATGAGACCACTCCAAGAAGGACCAGATATTGGACAACTAAGACTACTTTGCAATAAAGAGGATTTTTACCATACATTATGATAATGGAAACTACAACCGTGAAGGCTCCGAAGACTTGGAGAATTTGAAGGCTTGGAAGAATTTCCAGATTTGGTATGACCAGGGAAGGCTACACTTATGGAACTTGACAGACTATGGAAGCTGTCAATACCCGAGATCAAGGTGTATCGGAGAAAGACCTGAACATGGAGCATTAGAACTCAAAGTTTTGTCAAGAAAGCCGCAAGACAAGAAATATCAACTATGGAATGATAGCTCATGACAGAGACATAGTCATAAACATGGATATCCATGATGCTATCGCTCGCTCATGTTATTGTCACCGTGAGGTGTTAAGCACACATCTTTCGAAAGAATTGGATGACAAAAGGGCTAATGGAGCACCTGCCAGCAAGGGATCAAGTTTTAACCTTAGCTGGTGTATCACTAGGATCTGGAGTATTACATCACGAAGTTTAAGATGGACCTTCGGGAAGCTGTATTTGATAAGGAAGCATTTCGTGAAGAACTCAGGTCTCAGAAGCTGAGAGTAGCCAAGCTAGAGGAGCAAAACCTTGAGACATCAAAGTTTTCGTCAGGACTGAAGGACAGTAGGATCATGGTTCATGCCAAGGATGTTGCAGCCCAGAAGTTTGTAAAGCAACCCCAGAAATATTAAAGGACGTCACGAGAGACTTCGTGTCAACAGAGATGATCTGGCAAAAGAACTTGACACTACTAGGAAAAGGCCTACTAATGGCGCACCTAATTTGGCCATTAATGGCGCATTAGTGGTGCACCATTAGTGCCACGCTATTAGTATATTTTAGTAATGGCGCACCACTGGTGCGCCATTAGTATCTGGTATACTAATGGCGGACCTCAGATGCGCCATTAGTATATACAACAGTGCACCATTAGTATGCCTCCCAGGGGGCCATGTATACCCAGGTGCTTTGGCATACTAATGGCGCACAACAACAAGATGCGCCATTAGTAACTTCGGCATACTAATGGCACACTGTTTAATGATGCGCCATTAGTATCCTTTGGCATACTAATGGCACACTGTGATGTGATGCGCCATTAGTATGAATATTAGGTTTTTTTTTATTTTTTTATTTTCTGTTTTTTGCACAGGTTACAAAATGTATAATTGGACAAAATATAGACAACACACATCAACAACAGATTCATCGAATACAATAGAAGATTAGTCTCTGAATACAATTCATCATATTAGTATCCGAATACAATTCATCATATTAGTCTCCGAATTTAAAAGACTGAACAAAGATAGAACATAATATTACAAGTCTCGAGACCGCGAGTAGCGAGTTTGTCTTCACATTACAAGTCGATATCGATCATCTAAACTACCATCACATAGAAGAGAGCTGCGGTCATCACGATGAGCATCATCACGATGAAACTCGTCTTCATCCGGTTCCTCCAACGCTCCCTCCCCTCTCCCGCTAGATAGCGGGCGTATCTAGATTCGGCCTCGGCCCTAGTGGTGTACCCTTTGTAACTGTTACCGCTGAATCTGTCTCCGACACTCCTCCCAGTCGTCGTAGACTCCGGGAACCTTACCCTTGTACACGACATACGACGGCATCGCTATGCACTAGCCAAACGAAACGTTAGTACCAATTCACAGACAATACATAAGCAATATATAAGTATGCAACAGAACGATCGGAAGAGAAAAGCAAGACATTAATAGCATCGATTACATCTAAGTTGAACGACTCTCGAAACCAAAGAGACATACTACAAGTTCATTAAAGTTTAATTACAACATGAGCCAATCGATGTTTTAGAACTAGACACAGCATCACTGCTTTCGACTCGACTCAAGGGACCGGAGCGTGGATGAAGCCGCCGTCTATCGTGGGAGTCATGAAATAACGGGCATTGTCAGCCTGCATTTGTAGCATTTTGTCGATGTCACTGTTGGACGGTTGATTTCTGAGGTAGAACTGCCCCGAGGTATGAAGGACATCTTGATGGATGATTTCCGCAAACTTCGACTGGATGCGAAAGAATTCTTGTCTGATGTCCGTGTCCTGGATTGCCGACACGCTCGCGGCCCAATCTTTGAGTTTACTCGGTAGCAAAAGTTGATGATGGTCCCGTACGATCGCCCGCATGTGATGGATGGCGTAGTAGGCACCCTTCTGACCGCCAAGCGGCTGCTTGACGGAGCAGAACGTCGTATTGTGGGAGAACACGTGCATGCCGTACTTACGAATAGGCCTGGTGAAGGTGCCTCCAGATTTGGCGTAGCCGGGGAGAACATCATCAAGAACCTTCTTGACATTTGTGTAGTCTACGTTCGACTGACGGTCCGGGTCAAAATACGTGGCCATGGAATATTTGGGGCTTAGGAGGATGAGCGTGCAATGTGTGTCACTGCAGAAAACACGGAATGTTAAAAGAAAAACGATCGAAATCTAAGAATTCATATGTTACGGGCCGGTTGAGGGGAGGACTTACTCGGGAAAGTAAGGCACGAGGAAGTTATCCTTATCTTGGTTTGCCAGAATGACGCCTTCGAGGTAAGAACTCGCGACTTGCCGGTCCCCAGCGCTGCCCAAGATCTTGGCACGCATGTAGAAGGGGTCGACTATCACGATGTCCGGGGTCTTGTCGCGAATGATCCGCATCTCCATACTCAGCGAAAATAGCCGAACGAAGGTGTAGTGCAGCGGATGAAGATTCAACATAGCGTGGATGTCATCAAACCGCAGGACGATCGTATGCCCGATGGAGTTATCCACAAAGCCCTTGCCCTCTGGCACCTTGGTCGTGAAAACCAGGTATGCCACATCCTTCTCTCTGAGACGCCGCTTATCCAAAGAAAGGACACTGTCATGCAGACTCCGCATAGCACCGGTTGCAGCATTGAGCATATTTGTCGGTAGCATCGCCCTACCCGCCACATGCACCCTCCTCGAGATATCCTTAGGTGAAGGTGGCCCGTCCTGAGCACGGATCATACTCGGTGCCGGCTGGCTCGCACCCTTGTTAGTCTTTCTTTTGTGTGCCTTCTTCTTCTCCTGTAATGGGACCGAGTTCTTCTCACAGACCGCCTTCTTGAGTGTGTTGGGACTGATAATATTTCGCACCTCGCCTATCTGAGGCTCGGTGAAGTCGGCAGCTGGAGGCGTCTCCTGAGAGCTGAACGGCAGACGACGCCTATTGCAACTTGGCTTCTCTGCGGTACCAGCTAGATCGCGCACGTCTTTTGTTGGGTTGGGTTCTTGAGAAGGAGGCCCCATGAAGTCGCCATCGTACCCATGATCGGCAAAGTACTGATCGACGTTGCCAAATGTATCGTCGTCGTCGTCGTTCTGATCCTGTGCCATATGCATGTTTGGATCCAGTGGCATAGGGATGTCCGGCACCATTGCGGCGGTCATGCCATGGGGCCGACTTGGCACTGGCATGACTGGCGGTGTTGTCTTTGGGGTGGTGTCCCTCGCCCCCAAATGAATCTGGCTCTTCGGCCAAAGCAGGGGCCAGCTCAGGCAAGCACTGAGGGTCATCACGTCATCATCGTCAGCCCCGACGGGTTGAATCGGAGGTAACAACTCGTCGCAGCCTGGCAGCACCCGAACCAGTTGAACTCTAAACAAGTTGGGTGGCATCTGGGTACCGTGGAACAAGGGGTTGCCCGGTTGAACGATTTTGCCCTTGGCGACATCGACCAACTCGTTGTTCACGAAGTGCAGGAGAGTGCACGGAACGTCGGCGGCGCCCTGCGAAAACATGTAGGGCGTCAGGGATGCCTAGTCAAAGGCAAGGAGATGAAGTCCTCGGCCGAGAGAGGCTTAATTAGTTACCATGATGATGGCGTCGAGCTCGGCTAATGTCGAGGCACCGCCAACGGCGGGCGTGCAGTTGACGGAGGGGCCGCTTGCTGCAGAGGTGCCGGCCGGCGTACACCCGGGTGCATTAAGCTCCCGTGCCGGCGTCGGAGACACCAATGCCGCCTCCGCCGGAGACACCAATGGCCCCTCCATCGCATTCTGCGAGTTGCTGGCCGTGAAGCTAGGAATCGAGGGCGGCCCCTGTTGGCCGCCCGCAATCCACGCACTCAACCCCTCGATCAAGGTAGGCACAACGGCGGTGAACGTCGCTCTGAGTTGTTGTTGCACTTGCTCTTGGACAATCTCCGGAATCCGCGCCACCTGTGCCTTGAGTTCTTGAACCTTGCGCGCCTGGCTTTCCGAGCTGGTCTTTTTCTCCTTTCGCCCACCATTGTTATAGTATGATGACCATTTTGTCGACAAGCCTTTGCCGGCCACACGACCAGCTGACGTCGGCTTACTGAGCTTATCGTTGTTCTTCATTACATTCAACGCCCTATTTAGAGTGGTGTCCCAAGGGTTGCTCTTAGTCGACCCCGTGCTACTGCTTTCAGTCGCCTACGGAAGGAATGTGAACCATTTAGAAATTTGGCTTCATTAATTAGAATGCAACCATATGGAGCTAATTACGCGGGGGTGTATTCCTTACCAGAATAATCTCAAGCGCCCTGGTCTTCGGATCCGTGGTAAGCTCCTTTGTTTTCGGGTCCTTCTTGTACCGGGCCCTGACAAAGTTCCTGGTCTGCGTGTCACCGTATTTATCGAAGAGGGGTGGTAGGCCTTGCTCGGCACGGTCCGCCTCCTCCTTGTCCCATATAGGCTCCGCCACTCTTTAACCGCCGGGACCGAGTGTGTGTTCCCCTAAGTTCAGCTCCCGCATTTCTTTCCCCCACTGACTTGATTGGGAGTTTGCGGTGCTCAAGCAATTGATCTTGAAGTCGTTGTAGTCATCTTCGGTGATCGAAGGAATTTTCTCCTTGATCTTCTCATAACTCTCACCTTTCTCGATCATTCTCTTCACATTGCTTTTCCAAGTAGACAGGACCTTGCTCATCTTCGTGAGGGCAGCATTGTTCACTTTATTCCCTTTGAGGCTTGTGTTTTCAAATTCAGCGGGGAACTTGTATCATTCGTGCAGCTTCATGAAGAGGAGGATGCACAAATTCCCTCGGTCAGGATGCCTCAGGTTCTCGGTGTTGATCGAGACGGTGCTCCGGAGAATGCACCCGAGCTGAAGCGAGTACCCCTTGACTATTCGTTCGGGCGTCGTTGGATTCCCGTCGGAGTCCACTTCAGTAACTTCCTCCTTGAGGGTGCGGAGCACGGTCGGGCGCCGGTCCTTCCATTGCCTCTTCGGTTGGCTGCCATCTGTGCGTGCGCCGCCATCATCAGTGGTGGCATCCTCGGCGGCACCATTAGTGGTGGCATCAGTGGGGTCATCCTCAGCGGTACCATCAGTGGTCTCAGGATCGGTGGGGAAGGCGGCGTCCTCATACAAGTGAGGTTGTTCCTCCATCTCCTGGGATAGCTCCTAGAATGCCTTGCCGCCCGAACCCCCGACCTCATCGTTGTTGGCCATGTTTCTCTCTAAATAAGAACAAAGTTTGGTCAAAAAGTTGGTTATTGTCAAGGAACAAGATCATGGTCTCATCATTTAGGGTTTGTCGACACCGAGGCATCCTAAAAGCTAAGCTTTTATCATTGAGGATTTTTCGACGCCGAGGCACCCTAAAAGCCTAAGCTTTCATCATTAGTCACAAGTACCCCGGCCCATGCATTAGTCACAAGTACCCCCATATGTCCTATTTTTAGCAAAGTCATGCTAAAATTCACGGAAAATTTCAGCATGACCTTTGCTGAAAATAGGACATATGGAGTACCCGAATTTGCTGGAACGGAAGTTAATCGACATTCCAGCAAACTCAAGGGCCTCTCGGGTGGACAAGGCAAAAAAGGCCTCCATCACAACATGGAAAATACATTGGCATGTGAAGAGGTGAAACAATATATGCATCTCCAAGCAGTATCATTCAACATTTTGGACAAACCACTACAAGCAATACTGGATCAGATACAAGAAGAATGTGAGAAAATGCAGACAAATATTAATAGATTGAGGTGTTTAACTTGTGGTGCTCTCTGTGCTATTAACATTTCAAGTCAAAACCTTTTCTGGTTAGTAAGTGTTTCTTGAGCATATGTATGTAGTAAGTGTTTCTGCTCTCAGTGTTTCAGAACACATATTTTAGCTACCTAGTACCAGTGCTATTACCCAGTAGTTAATTAGCTTTTGCTTTTGCTTTTCAGTGCCAAATTCTAGCTAGTACCAGCAAATTAACATCTAGCAGCAATCATTTTCAAATATATATACACTAGACATTTTAATATTAACCTAAGGAAAAATGAATAGTTAGGTTAATTACCCACTGTTAGTTATTCAGTCTGATGCTTTGTTCTACACTTTGATGCAAATTAGTATATAGAAGAAGCTATTTACTAGCAGTACCATATATAAAAGACATTCAGTCTGATGCTATTTACTAGCAGTAGTAGCAGTTTTTTTCTTCTTCATTAACTGTACTAGCAGTTTTTTTTCTTCTTCATTAACTGTATTAGCTATTTACTAGCAGTACTAGCACTTGGATCATATGCTAACGCTACATTGATACATCATCATGCTGGGTAATATTAAACCCAAGCAACTTTATAATCAACCCAAGATACATCAACTACTGCACTGTCCTGCCTAATAAAAACAGTCATGCCAGCATATAGTATATAAATTTGAATTTGTGTTTACAAGAAGAGTGCCCATTGCAATGTAAACCTGAGAACACAACTCACCTCAAGTGCAGGATATAGCAGACACCTACTTCTTCAGTCAAGTGCAGTAAAAGACCGTTTGCAGAACCTGTTTAGTTAGAGTTGAACATTAGAATCCATACTATGCTCTACTATGCTTGTAAAGGAACACCTGCTAGCTAGCTACTGTCGAGTTGCCAGCATTCGTCGTCAGTGAAAAAAAAATGAAGAAGAAAAAAGGTATGCATGCACTGGTTTGCCAAAACAGAGCACTTTAGTCCTCTGTTTTTGCTAACTGCTACACATACCCCCAAGGGAACCACCACAACATCTAAAAGCTAACAATTGTTTTTGCTTATATAATCAGACTTTTTGTGCTAAAAAAACCATAGAACAACTGCTCCAAATTTCTAAATAAACTGCCATTTCATTTTATTCAATAATGAACTGTACTCTTTATGGGTTTTTAGTTAAATGCAGAAAATCCAAAGTTAATTCCGCCAGGCTTTTCTATGTTTTTTATACATAACTGCTAAAACCCTAGGAGTTAACCGAGCCACCAACAGAATGTGGACTTAAAAAGAGAGAGTCACGGACAGTGACATGATACATTTTCATAAAATTAGCTAGTTTTACTTATGGTGCACAAAGGAACAAGTACTGCAGTGCACTTAGAAAAAAATGAAGGAACTTCTCTCTACCACACGTAATCTGATTCTTTCACATTGCTTGTCTTTTCCTTTTTTACTCAATAACGGTAAGCACTAATACTCTTAACTGCACTATAGAAACTGAACCAAATGAACTCCATGGGTGCTGCCATCTCACCCGTCATTGACGGCGCAATGAAACAATTTTTATAACTGGTGTTTGTTCTTCTCAAAGTATATTCCTTAATCGCAATGGCTAACTGCTGAAATAGTAACAGTCAAAACACAAACAGAAAGAACCAGATTTGAGAAATTCAGAAACTATAAACTATGTAACTGCTGAATTATACACAACCGCTTCCAAGGCCTACTAGTGTTTTTCAGAGAGAACAACCATGTACAGTTAAAAAATGGTAACTGTGTTGGGGGGAAGTTGATGTTGCTCGATGCCTGAAGTGAGGCCGGCTATTTTAGGGAAATTAAATTCACCATTTTTTCAGGTAAAGCTACCTGCATAGGGGAGTCGAGGCGGCGGGGCAGCGGCGTCGAGGCGTCGAGGCGTCGAGGCGGCGTCGGTGCGGCGTCAAGGCGTCGAGGCGGCATCGGGGCGTCGAGACGGCGTCGGGGCGTCGAGGCGTCGGGGCGGTGTCGAGGTGGCGGGGCAGCGGCGTCGGGAGAGGAGAGGGGAAGGGGATCGAGGGCGAGGGCGAGGGAGAGAGAGGGGATAGGTTTGGGCCGGGGAGGAAATATGGATGGGGGCGGCACAATATCCATACTAATGGCGCACCTCACCCTGGTGCGCCATTAGTATTTTTTTTTTTGATTTCTGCTCGAGCCAACAGGTTATCTTCCACCTGACCTGATCCACATCAAGTTCCCTCTACTAGCTCGACTGGTCAACAGCCAGTTCTCACACCAGGAGGTCTTGGGTTCGATTCCTAGGCTCCACAATTTTTTTTATGCATGCATTTAAAATGTTGTTTGATACTTATTTGTGTTTAAATATGTTCAAACTTGTTTAAATCATAACAGTAATATATTTTTTATAAGATAGTAATAATTTTTTAAAAAGTATCATCAAACAGTAATGCCGGTGGAGAGGGGAAGGGTGCGGGGGGTCGGCGGCGGCGGTTGAGTAGGGGAATCAAGGGTGGGGGGTCGGCGGCGGCGGCCGGTGGACCAGGGGGTGCTCGGCGGCGAGGGGGACCGGATCTGGCGAGGTGGGATAGAGATCGAGATGGAGGGGGATCGAGATCGAGTGTCCATGAAATTTAAAAATATTCATGATAGTTCAAAAAGTGCCCATGAAATACAATCGAGAAATGAAGGCTACGATTTAAATACAATCGATCTTAGCTAGCTATCTGTTCACAATCTTCTTGCCCTTCTTTTTTGCAAATGGAGTTCTTCTGTGGAACGGACGTCCTTTAGGTAGGGTGGTCCTGCTTCTTCTTGTGGTGTATGCTGCTACTTCATCATCATCGTCATGTTCGATCCTCGGGTCGCCGTACTTGTCGAAGTCTTGCTCATTGGCTACTCCATCCATTCCGATGATCTTCCTTTTGCCTCTCCTCACGACAACACGACTGGGCTTTGACGGGTCGGTAATGAAGAAGCATTGGTCAACTTGGGAAGCCAGTACCCATGGCTCATTTTTCGCGGTGACGTTTGCGCCCGCGGTCTTGGACTTGGCTTCAGGTATAACCATGGTGGTGAAATACTGGTCTTCTTTTAGGACGCTCTTCGCCCATCTGACACGGAACATCGGGACCTTCTCTCCAGCGTAGCTCAGCTCCCAGATCTCCTCAATCCTTCCGTAGTATCTGTCCTTGTCATTACCGGTGTAGGATTCCATCGTTACCCCGGAGTTCTGATAACCATCGCTCTTCATGTCCTTGGCCTCGGGGTAGAATGTGTAGCCGTTGATATCGTATGCCTCATAGGGCATCAGGTTGTGCTCGGCGCCCTGTGACAAGGCGAATATGAGTTGTTCTTCCGCGGAAGAATCCTCATGTAAAGAGTATGACAGAAGCTTCTGCTTGATACAACGCGTGAAACATGAGTTGTGCTCTTTAATTATATCTCCGTCCGTCCTCTGTTGGCCTCGATCATTGTACGTCTTCTTAATAAAGGTTTTGTGCTCTACCACCCAAGGATCGACCATGTCTATGTGTTGTAGCGCGACTAGGTTTGCTCTTTCAAAGTTGGCGAGTCGACCCTCTAAGTCGACATGCATTTCGCGGCGACCCTCACGGTGACCCCATCCAGCGAGCCTGCCGAGGTGCCTGTTGACGGGCAGACCAACAGGGTTCTCGATGCCTAGATAATTCCTGCAGTAGGAGATGCACTCTTCGGTCAGAAAGCCCCTGGCTATACTTCCCTCTGGACATGACATGTTGCGAACGTATCCTTTGATGACACCATTCATCCTTTCGAACGGCATCATGCTATGCAGGAATGTCGGCCCGAGTTGGATGATATCCTCCACTATATGGACCAGCAGATGCACCATAACGTCGAAGAATGCGGGCGGGAAGTACATCTCAAGCTCGCATAGTATCACCACGATCTCTTCCTGTAGCCTTCTGAGTTGCCTCACGCCAATCGACTTCCGAGAGATGACGTCGAAAAAGTTGCATAGGCCAAATAGCATTTCACGGACGTGCGCGTCCATGATCCCACGGATTGCAACTGGAAGTATCTGCTTCATCAGCACGTGACAGTCGTGAGACTTCATCCCACTGAACTTCTGCTTCGCTGGGTCTAGGTATATGCTTATCTTCCCCGCGTAACCATAAGGAAGTTTTACTCCTAGGAGGCAGGTGAAAAACTGCTCGATCTCCTCCTGACTTAGAGTGAAGCACGCGGGAGGGTAGTCATTTCTGGTCTTCTTGGCCTTTTTGCCTTTGCGACGACTTTCTGTGTCCTGCTTCGCCTCATCATCATCATCATCATCATCATTAGCGTGAAGCTCCTGCCTGATGCCCATTGATTTCAAGTCTGCCCTTGCTTTCGGCCCATCTTTGGTCCTCTCTGGCATGTTGAGCAGGGTACCAAGCAGACTCTCGCACACGTTCTTCGTGATATGCATGACATCAAGGCTGTGAGGCACACGGTCAATCTTCCAGTACGGCAAGTCCCAGAAAACAGACCTCGTTTTCCATACCTTCAACAGCGGCTCTAGCGCCTTTCACTTCTTTCCTGGCTCTGGCGCCTTTTGCTTCTTTCCCTGCAGTGGGTAGTCTTTCCAATTTTTCAACAGCTTGTCTATTTCCTCGCCGCTGCTCGTACACGGGCGTTTTCGGGGTTCGGTTTCACCATCGAACAGATCCTTGCGTTTCCTCCACGGGTCATCATCGTGAAGCCACCTTCGATGTCCCATGAACATGGTTTTCGAAGACCCAGGGTCTCTATCTAGCTGGCGATATGTTGTGTCATCCATGCACCTTACGCATCCAGAAAATCCGTGGACTACCTGCCCCGCGAGATATCCGTAACCGAGATAGTCGTGCACCGTCGTGAGTAGTGCGGCTCTCATAGGGAAATATTCTTTCTCTGCGGCGTCCCACGTATTGGCTGGCGTTTTCCACAGCGTGTCAAGCTCCTCTTTCAGTAGCCCCAGATACAGATTGATGTTGTTCCCTGGTTGTTTCGGTCCTTCAATTAGCATACTCATGTGAATGTACTTCCTCTTCATGCACAACCAGGGGGGAAGGTTGTACATCCACACAAACACAGGCCAGGTGCTATGTGTGCTTCTCTGGCTGCCAAACCGATTGACTCCATCGGTGCTCGCGCCCAGCACGATGTTCCCTGGATCATTCCCAAATTCTAGGTCTTCGAAGTTCAACGCTTGCCACTGGCTCGCATCCTTAGGGTGACTCAACATCTTGTATTTTTTATCTATCTCCGGATCATTTGCGTCATCTTCTCGCTTCTTCTCCTCCCTATCCACGTGCCAACGCAGGAGCTTTGCTACCTTAGGGTCCGCGAAATACCGCTGCAGATGAGGAGTGATCGGAAAGTACCACACCACTTTTCGAGGAGCTTTCTTCCTCTTCTTGTATCGAGTGACGCCGCACACCGGACATATGGTAGACTCTGCGTGCTCGTCCCGATAAATGATGCAATTGTTCATGCACACATGGTATTTCACGTGCGGTAAATCCAGAGGACACACGATTTTATTCGCCTCCTCCAAACTGGTCGGGCACTTGTTCCCCTTGGGAAGACGTTCGTGCCAGAATGACATGTTCTCGTCGAAGCATGCGTCGGTCATTTTGTGTTTTACCTTCATCTCCAGAGCCATGATCGTTACTTTCAGGCGGGTATCCTCGGGCCTGCATCCTTCATACAATGGAGTAACCGCATCTAACTCAAGTTGATCCATCTTGGCTTTCTCTCGGGCGGCAGCTCTTGCGTTATCCGTCTGCTTGAGAAGCAGCTCTTGAATACGAGGGTCCTGCACCCAGCCCATCGATGGTCCAGCGTCGTCTGCTCCGCCGGCATCATCATCTTCATGATCATGCCCGTCGTCTGCTCCAGCATCTTCCTCATCATCATGTCCTGCATCTTCTACATGATGACTGTGTACAACATCACCGTCGTGATCATCTCCTGGGGATTCTTCGTCTTCTCGCTCGCCCGAGCCGCAGTGGTTGTCTTGCTGCCCTTCCTCATTTCTTGCCCGGCCCCCATCGACGACTTCGTAGTCATCTTCATCACCTTGCCACCGATAGCCATCCATGAAACCACGCAAGAGCAGGTGGTCCCGCACCTGCCCGGAATCCGGGTCCGCAATAAGGCTCTTCAGCTTGCATCTTCGACACGGACATGTTATCTCCGTCTCGTTCTTTTGAAGCATCTCAGCCTTCGCGGACCTCAAAAACCTATTCACGATGCCTTCGGTCATCGTGCGGACCATGGTCGCCTGCGGGGTAGAGCAAAACTATATTTTAGAACCAAGAAAAAGTTTGGCATGACTTTCCCTAAAAATAGGACCAAAAAGAATGCTTAATGCCAAAATTCTCGCTGAAACGGAAATGAATCAACATTCCGGCAAAATATTGGCAACTATCGCATTTCAAATACCGGTACACCTCCAAACACAAACACATATGCAACACCACAAACATATGCAACACCACGAACATACATAGATCTAGCTAGGCCATAAAAAGTGCATGTGCACATTGTTGTAGGGAGAACAACATAAATATAGCTTCCCCCCTTACTTACCTATCAAAACAAGGTAATCTAACCACTTAATTTGAATGAATCTATGGTGGAAATGAGGTGAAAAAGAGGAGGCACCCGAGACAAGGAGGAGGTGGAGAGAATGAAGTGGGGAGAAAGTGAGTGTGGGTATGAGAAGCTGTCCAAAATATCTTGTTGCTGCCCACTTACTAATGGCGTACCAACTCTAAATGCGCCATTAGTAATCCAGGTTACTAATGGCGCACCTTCTGGTGGTGCGCCATTAGTAGTTTTGCAAAAAAACATACTAATGGCACACTGTTCCACAGTGCGCCATTACTAGTTTAAACTAGTAATGGCGCACGGTGGAACAGTGCGCCATTAGTAGTTTTGCAAAAAAAGGAATAAAAAATATAATAAAAAAACAACATTAGTGGCGCACTTTCCGATAGGTGCGCCATTACTAGTTACAACTAGTAATGGCGCGCTGAGTCTGGATGTGCCATTAGTATGTTTGGACAGGCGAACTAGTTCAAAAAAATAAAATTTTTGATACTAATGGCGCACCTGGGCCAGGTGCACCATTAGTAGTTTCAACTCTAATGGTGTATCAGAAGGTGGTGCGCCATTAGTATATACTAATGGCGCACCGCTTGTCTGGTGCACCATTAGTGTCAATCCCATCTATAGCCCTTTTTCTAGTAGTGTGAGAAAGAAAAGTATGATCAGAAGGAGTCATCGGAGACATGACCAAGACTTGAAGAGTTTGATGACGCTGAGATCTATTGACCTTTAGAAGACCAAACCCCTGTTATATACCTACGCTAGATGCGACGTTTGTGAGCTGTCATTTGTTTGTTGTTTTTCCGACAGCCACAATAAAATCTGCCTTTTCAAAACTTTTGTTTGTACTGTGTACATCCCTCTCGATCTCTCTTATCCCACTATAAAACCCTTGGACCCAATAGAGGATGAATGGAGATGAGCTTGTAATTTTCTGGACCGATGAGACAATTAGATACGGACCGATGGATTCAGAACATGGAGGATCACATGAAGAATAACCCTATAGCCGGAAAGGATATGGCCCAACATGCTCTTCAATGCTTTGAAAGAGGTGCTGCTACTTGGTGAAGGATGTACCAAAACATCAATGGATGGCAAAGAGTAACCGTTTGGGAATGAATTTAAGTTGACCTTGCTAAAGTCTTGGTTTGTCCCAGAAATTGAAGCCTTATGGAGGGGTTATGAAGAAACCTTGTGCATGCAAGCTTTGTGGAGAAATAGGAAACAACCATAAAGAAAACAAGGACTAATACCCTCATAAGCGGAGGATTTCCAAAGGAGTTAGCAGAGAATCCCAGGGAACTTTGGTTGGAAAATGTTCCCAAAGGTTTTGTTGCAGCAATGGAAGTTCAGTCTACATTATTGGGAAAGACTCGTGAAGCTTAGAAGGATGACAAAAAGATTGCCGAGATAAAAGAGAGGATGAGCAAAGGAAGGGCCAAATGCTTTCGTAAGGATGAGCATGACACCTTATGTTTCGAGGACCGTGTATATGTCCCAACAATGCAAAGATCAGGAAGTAAATACTTCAAGAGGCTCATGACTCACCATACCCGATTCGACCTGGAAACACCAAGATGTATTTGGATTTGAAGGAGTGTTTCTGGTGGACTGGTATGAAGAAGTATATTGCGGAGTATGTAGTCGTAGGTGATGTATGCCAGAGAGTAAAGGCAGAGCATCAGAAGCCAGCCGGATTACTACAGCCTATGCCGATACCCGAATGGAAGCAGGATAAGCTTGGCATGGATTTCATTACCGAATTTCCCAGAACCCGATCGGGATATGATTCTATTTGGGTAGTAGTTGATTCAATTGACAAAAGTGGCTCACTTTATCTCAGTGAATACCACCTATACAAGTGCGAAGTTGGCCGAGATATATTTGACCAGGATGTATGTCTGCATGGAGTTCCAAGGACCATCGATAGAGGAACACGGTTTACCTCAAAGTTTTGGAATCAGCTGCACCACACTTTGGGTACTAGGCTAGAGTTCAGTACAGCCTTTCATCCGCAGACAGATGGATAGACCAAGAGAGTCAATCATATTCTAGAGGACATGTTGAGAGCATGTGCACTAGATTATGGATCCAGTAGGGATGATAATCTACCTTACGCTGAGTTCTCATACAACAACAGTTACCAAGCCAGTGAAGATGACCCCTTTTGAAGCGTTGTATGGGAGAAGGAGCCCGACACCGTTGATGTGGGATGAAGTTGGACACCGTCAGTTGTTTGGACCAAATATGATCAAGGAGTCAGAAGAGAATGTTAAGTTGATTCGATATAGACTAAAGGTAGCTCAGTCCAGGCAGAAGAGTATTGCAGACTAAAAAATGCAAGGAGGTAGTCTATGAAATTGGAGACAGATCATGTCTTCGTGTGTTCCCTCTGCGAGGAATTAAACGATTTATAGTTAAGGGCAAGTTAGCCCCGAGATTTGTAGGACCATACCGAGTTTTGGAGCGTATGGGAGAAGTGGCCAACAAGTTGGAGTCACCCCAAGGACTGTCAGGAGTTCATGATGTGTTTTGCGTTTCCCAGTTGAAGAAGTGCCATGCAGAGATGGCCAATATTCCCCTGTGAGGACGATTGACCCTAGAAAGGATAATGATGTTCCACAAAGTGGAGTATGGACTTCATAAGTATAAGTTTTTTATCTCGGTATGTGGGATATCCCACGAGGATGAAGCGATGAATTACTATTGGATATAAAGGGGGTATGATGTTGGACATATGGATCAATGGAAATTCCATGATGAGTCTGAGTAATCACTCTTAGTTTGGTACCAACAGAAGAAATGAAGGAAGACAGTACCATTGGATGGATTTAAGAATGCTGGAAGCTTGATGTTGGAATAACGATCAGTTGCCCAGAGGATGAGTTCGTGGTTTACAAGTGATGAGATGGGCCATAACCCACAGGCCCCAGGACCTGCCAAGAAGCAAGCGTACTCTTGCTGAAGGAAAACCCTGGAAGAGATTACGACCTTACCCACAGATGATTTTATAGGAGTTTACGCCAAACCTGAGAGTTGTGAAGGAAAGATAGTTGTTTGTTTGGCTTGCAGAATCAATGGATTTATCCGAACTTAGTTCGTTGAAAGAGAAATTCTGCAATGCTTGTGAGGATGACCGAGTGTTAGAATGTGAGATTCGCTAAACCGTATACAAGGTAATGATTTGGGTGCGGGATGGATTGATCGCCATACCGACTTACTCTTATTATTCGCCTTGCTATGTGGGATGGTAAATCTGAGTGACTTACCTATAGTAGAGAGACGACGATCAAAACCTTGTTTAAACCTTAGAATGGTATAAGTATTCTCCCCTTGTACAAGGTAGCTGTTGCCAAACGTAGGTCATACGGTGAGAATGAAGCCCAGACCCGTTTTCTACAGGAGAAACCATAAATTGTTAACCACCATGAGATACCGATAGTTGTTTAGTATTGAAGCCAGACCCGTCAGCTATGAAGACCCAGTCTCGGAATAACCGTACCAAGATGAAAGGACAGAAGAATTGCGGTAAAGGTTATGCCACCACCAAAAGAGCCCAGAGATGGAATTTCCCGAGATCTGGGAAGACCGACACTGTCAACAATAAGGATGGAGTATATGAGTTTTGATGGAACCGTAACAATGCTTCTAAGGGTGGTAGCACCCTAGACCCCGGAGATGATCGATGGATTTTCTGAAGACCCCCAAACCCTAACCTATTTCTTTCTAGCCTCTCCGAATCTCGAGGATGAGATTCATTTTAAGGGTGGTAGGTCTGTAACATCCCAAAATTCTAAATTTTGGAATGTTATAAACAAATAGATAGTTTTGGTTGATTGTTTGATTGATTGACTGAAAGTGAGTGAATTCGAAACTTTTTGAAAGCTAAATGAGAGGGAATAAAAGGACTTTCCCAAACTTTCATTTTCTTTTCTGATCTTCATGAATTCAAATTCTTTTCACCACAAAACCCTGGAGAGAAGATGACATGACTTCTTCCATTTATTTAAATGACAAGGGTATTTGAAAATATTTGAATTTCATTTGGAAATATTTCAATTCAGAAACTTTAAGCAACTCAATGATTTTCATGAGAGAAGATAAAATGACTTTTTCAAAACATATGAAATATGAGTTGGGAGTTTGAAAGAATTAAATTCGAAGTTCTTTTGAATTCATTTTCAATTTGGAGTTATTTGAGTTTTATTCAAATTATTTTTCTCGAAAAATAAAATATATGGAAAATAGGGTAACATGATTCCCTACATCAGAAAAATGGAGAGAAATAAATTCGAATTAATTTTGGTATTTTAAAAATGATTTTTATTGGATTTTACTAGGGCAGAAGCACTCTTTGTTTTATTTGAATTTGTGTGTATTTTATTTGACTTTAGAAAAATGTTCAAGTCGTAGAAAATCTTTTTCTGAAAATTTTGATATATTATATGCCTATATAATATATTTTTCTATTCTGTTTTTTTATTTGTCTGAGAAAACGTTTTATTAAAAAAAACTCCCTCCTCCGACTGGGCCGGCCAGCTCCCAGGCCAGGCCATGGCCCAGCCCAGCCAGAGCGCCGCCGCCTTCCTCCTCGCGTGCCCTAACGGGACTCGCCGGAGTCCACCGCCCCCACGGCGCCCGTCGCCCCCCTTCCCCACGCCACCGCCCTCCCATGCCCCTTTAAAAGGCCAGACCAGACGCCGCCGCCCCTCTTTTCCACCTCTCGCCTCGCCTCTCGTCGCATCTCCTGCCGCCGCCGGATCTCACCGCCGCCGGAAGCCGCAGCCGCTACTGCTCTCATCGCCGTCGCCCGCCGCCCAGCGCCGCCCCTCCCCGACCACTTCGCCGGTCTCGACGACCGCCGGAGCCGCCGCCCCGACGCCCGCGCCGGAGTTCGCCGCCGGCCGGATCTGCTCCGCCGCCCGACCCGCCGGTTTTCCCGGTCTGGTAATAAACCACCCCCGTTTTATCTGGTTTTTCCTTTAGGGTTCGGTTTTGTTTAAAACGCATTTTTTTATATAGTTAGTTAGGTAGCGAACGTTTTCTGTTTAGTTAGTTTCGGCGAACGTTTTCGTTCGTTAGCATTCGGTAACGAACGTTCGTTATTTCGACTTTTTCTTTTTCTGTTAGTTTTAGTCAGGGACTTATCTGTAGATGTTTTATTTACAGTTTAGCCCCTGGACTTCAAACGCTCACAACTTTTTGCTCGTTTATCCAAATCCAACGAAACCAACGCCCACTTCTGCGTGATGATCCCCTCTATCCAGTAAAATAACTTAAACATGTTTTTGAAAATTTAAAATTTTAATTTCAAAAAGTTTTGTATTTGAACTTCATTTGATCGTAACTTGAGTTTTATAACTCCGATTTGAGTGATTCTTTTTGCAAATCGAAACTCTTGACCTAAACTTTCTGATAAGGCCAAATTCACATAATTTTTGGTACTGTTAGAAAATTTTTTTTATGTTGCAAGAGTTATTCGCTTGGTTTAGATGTTTTCCAAGTCGTACTCTTCGTTTTTTCCGATCTTTTGAGTGATTGCTTATGTGTGGTTACTATTGCTTGCTCACGATAGATTGACCGGAGTGTGACGCGTAGAACTATCAACAGCTTTGAGTGCGAATTATCTTCATCAACATTGCAGGCAAGTTCACACTTTGATCATACTTCCTTATTACCCAGTTTTTATGCATTAGTTTCAATCCTCAAACATTGCATGAAAAGGATCTAATTAAATTGCGAGATGGGAAGTAGATGAGGTAGTACCTATTACCTGTTTTATTATCAAACCTTTGGGAGTTACTTCTACGTTTGCTTATTATGCCATGCTATGCTAGTAGACGTGGATTGGGTGAGTGTATCCATGACAGATGTGAGTTTGTTAATTAATGGTTTATTTAAGGTGGCAACTTAAACACACATTTGGGTGGATTGAGGCACCTGGTTTCTATCAGGACTTGCTTGTTTTTCTTCGGACCGCCACCCTGGCTCAAAGGGATCATAAGATTTTTCATGCTAGAAACTTCCGTGTGCAGCCACAAGCTATTATGGGCTCTAGCATAGTTGACTAAGTCGTGCGAACTCTTACAGTGGTAGACTAGCAGATGTAGGGGATGTAGGTTGGTACGGTCTACCCATCGTAAGGTGCTAGCGCTTCTGAAAGACTATGTCTCGGTCATCCGTTTCTCAAACATCATGTAGTGCGAGAATCCCAACGGAGGAGATCGAGTCTTGTGGGGAAAAGTGCGCAAACCTCTGCAGAGTGTACAAACTAATCATGATTAGCTGTGTCCCCGGTTATGGACGTTTTGAGTATCTAGTACTTGGATTATCATGTGAATCTCATCATGTTACTTAAATTAATATTGTTGGGTTGTTAATGAGTGCTTTTAATTGCGATTGAGAATGCTGTCAACCATTCTCAATGTTTAACAACCACCATGATAGTTAAATAAATTTATTCCTTTGCAGTAGGGAAAATTGGCTTTTCGCAAAAACATTATAACCATAGAGCCTCCACCAGCCAAATATGCATGTAGTGATAGCCTTTATTCATCATTGCTCTATGGTGTGAATTTGCCGGTACATTCAATGTACTGACCCTCTGTGGCTGCAACGTCTCATGTTGCAGGAATCTTACGACGAGTAAGTGATACGTTAGGGTTACGATTTCTACACTCGACTTTGCCGTTGGTGTTGATGGGAATCCACAACCTTGTACTTCCGCTATTTTGGATTGAGGTAATAGTATTTACGTTACTTTATACATGTGATTTACCTCTGTTATAAATCCTCGAGTACTGTGTGTGTCAGCATACCGATCCAGGGATGACACTTAAGCACAGAGACATGACCGTTTGAGGTTTGGTCGCTACAAGACATGGGAAAAAGGCTGAGTACTCGGCAAAGAAGTACTATGAGTTTGTCCACCAGCCTGTTATTGCCAATCCCATACTCTGCTGGGTTTGGAAAAGCTGTTGTACAATGACAATTAAAATGTTTGCCTGGATGGTCATTATGGATAGAGTTAACACCAAGGATATGATTCAACGACGACATTGGAGAATTAATGATGGACCTATTTGTGTCCTATGCCCGACTGGAGTAATTGAGGATAGGAATCATCTATTCTTCCAATGTAACTTCAGTATGAGAATCTGGAAGTACCTGCAAGTTTCCTGGTTGGATAGCAATGATATGGTGCAAATTGCCTTACATGCAAGGAAGGAGTTTGATAAGCCTTTTTTTGCAGAGGCGGTTTTTCTTGCATGGTGGAATATCTGGGAAGTTAGGAATGACAGGGCTTTTAGGAATATCCACCCAACTTTTAGGCAGTGGAGAAATGAGTTTATTCGTGATATTACTCTGCTCTCACACAGGATCAAGGCCAGATACAAGGATGATCTACACAAATGGATTGATTTCATGCATCCTTGAGGACCCTCCTTTGTAACTTTTTTCTTTCTTAGTTGTAGCTCTTACTGCTTTCCTAGAGTACTATAGCTTCTCTTGTATAGCTTTTTCTATCTTTTTGTTCCCCCTCTTGAGGAACTCTGTTATTATTCTTTGTTCTTTATTAATAAAATGCTGTGGGGTGTAAGCCATGCAGTCTTCAAGGTCAAAAAAAACAAGTTCAACACATGCATGTTTGTTCTCATATATGTTGATGATATTATTGTGACCAGCTCATCTCATGAAGCAATCACAGGGCTGCTCAAGGACTTGGGTGCAGATTTTGCTGTAAAGAATCTTGGTGACTTGCATTATTTTCTTGGATTGAGGTGAGGAAGCACAAGGATGGACTTGTTCTCTCTCAAGAAAAGTATGCAACCGATTTGGTTCAGAATGCTGGATTACAAGGTTGTAAACCATCACCTACCCCATTGTCCAGTATCTTGGTGTGACAAAGTGAAAGTCTATCTCTATGTGTTTTGTCCTGGCATGGAATACTGAGTTTGGAGAGAAGAAGGTGGTTGATATGCATGGTAGGAACAAAGAAAATATGAGACAAAGGAATAATAGTTTGTTTTTCTTAAAGCAGGCACTAGCTAGACAGGTTTGAACCTAGCTAAAAGCACCTCTTCAGATCGTTTATATCCCGCACTCAAGATATACAATCCATCTATTAATTAGTAATTTGTGACAGATTTTGATTCTTGACGAATGCCTGTAGACATCATCATGCATGAGATCGATGAAGAGCCCAAACATGCATGCTACTACGTACTACATCATATGTGCCACTCTGGCTTTGTGTCTCGCTCACAAAAATAACTAGACTTATAGCTATCTGTGGCCCTCTCTGACTTGTAGCTAGTTGCGTGCCACTAGCTTTGTGTCTCACGAAAATAAAAAAAAGCTAGAGGTATATCAATTCAAACCGTCCATGACCGGTGCACTGAAAACTGAGGGAATTGTTCTCTCATGTGATAGACTATCATGCATCGACCAGAATACAAAACGAGGAGTACTAATTAATACGGAAGCTATGGAAATGGAGCATGTTGTCACGTGGAGGAGTTGTTGCTCCAGAGAGCGCACAAGTTGGATCCATGCTCGTTCCCATCATTCCAGGGATGTCTATGACTGTCTTTGCTTGTCCTGCAAAAGAAATATTCCATTCACTGCTAATCCAATGCTTAGCTATATCTGTGTCTGTCTGTCACTTGTATAAGAGTATGATTTCTTTCTGAGAGCTGATCTGATCATACCGTACGATGGAGAGGCAGCTAGCATGTGGTCTCGGCACCAGCGTTGGGCGAGCAATCCACCAGGCCAAGTCCATGTTCTTTGGTATTGTGGGGATGCATCCTCTCTTATATGAATATATAGTTGTCTTTAAAAAAGAATCGTGAATTTGTTAAATGTTCATGAGTTTTTAAAATAAACATTCAATGTTGATTGATTCAAAAAATCATGAATTCAGAAAATGTTCGTCACAAACAAAGAATGTTTATGAATGTCAAAAGTTGTTCCCCAATTTCAAGAAATGTTCGCCTATGAAAAAAAATTGTTGACGAGTTCCAAAAACCTTTATTGGTCCATCGTTATGGGGAATTTTATCAAACTATGCACTTAGATTTTACATTCTATAAACATTTCAAATTTTCACATACATTATTTGTAAACTATGCAAACTTTTTTTTACATTCAATAAACATTTTGGAAATGTTCACTTACATTATTTGGCAATATGTGTGTATTTCCTTTAAAAGTCACGTTTATTTTTAGAATGGGAATAAATTTTTTCTGAACATTGTTGGAACTTTATCAAACTATGCCAACTATGTACAGTGTATTCTGCCGGTTAATCGTGTGCTAACCACCAGACCAAGCGTGTGTGTGTTATATGTGTGGAGATGCGCTTTCTTATATATGTAGTCTTTTCTATAGGAAATCTATTTAGGGTTTTTTAGTGAAAAGAAATCTATATAGGGTTTTTTCGAAAATAAATATATTTTGGTATACAAAGTCTTTTCTTTTAGGCTGGACGGGCCTGTATTTCTTTGTTTTATCTCTCTGTGTTCTGATTTTTTGTCTGTGTTCATTTTTTTTATCGGTCCCAATTTGGCGCGAGCGACCTCATGTGTACTCCCCTAAACTCCCTATGTACACATTTTTTAAAATTGTGAATTTTTTAATTCATGAACATTTTTTCAAATTAGTAAACATTTTTACAAATTGGGGTTAGCCTCTTTCAAATTTAAATTTTTTTCACCGAACTGAAAAATGTTCACCATAATTTTTGAAGTTGCAAACATTTTCTAAATTCCTGAAATTTTTTAAAAATTCGTGAATCTTTTTTGAATTCAAGAACAATTCCTGAAATTGCGTACATGTTTTTTAGAACTCGTCCACCCCCCGCCCCCACCCTGATGGCATAGTCCAGCCAAGCCTTGCTTGCTGGTGTGGTGCTGCCGGTGCTTGCAGCGGCGTCACTCACGGGTGTCCTTCTTGAAGGCGCTCCCATGGCCTTCATGTATGACCCTCTTTGAGGTTAGGGAAAATCCTAGGTCCGGTTCTCAGGATCGGATGGCGACGGCGTCATGGCATCGTTCTCCTTCATGAAGGCACTATCTTGTTTGCTTGCAGCGGCCCCGATGATGACTTTCACGATGTTGAATACACTGGTTGTTCGGTCTGCCTCTTGTTGGGTCTTGGTGGGTTTAACTGTGTGTCTCCCTTGATCCTCTGCTCCGAGCACCATGTTCACGCCTCCTTGCGTCATGTGTTGTACCCAAATTTGTACCGATTCTAATTCCTTCTATCAATGAAAAGATATGCACGCTTTGCGTATTCGCGAAAAAGATTTCTCCCCCGGCATAGTGCTTCTCCTCATGCCCTCCCCACCGTACTTCTCTTCCCCTCCTCCGCCGTGACAATGTGGCCGAACGCTGGTGCAAGAAGCAGCTAACGACGTGGGCCCTATCTAGTGAGCTCCTGGCTGTAGAGCCTCTTCGTCCTGCAGCCAGAGGAGCTTGGCCGGTACAACATCCTGGTGTTGTCGGTCGCACGCCTACCGTAGCGGTGGCACACTAGCACCACTGGATACACGATGGAGGGCCCCGTCGCCCTCCCCCCCCCCCCCCCCCGCCCCCACAACGCACGGTGGCATCCCAGAAGCCTGTGGGACGCCTAGAGCCACTGTAAATTTTGGGATGGTTGTGACTTCGAGGACGTTCTCACAAGCACCAGTGGCGGGATATTTCGGCCAGCACACCATGAAGGAAATATTCCCTAGAGGCAATAATAAAGTTGTTATTTTATATTTCCTTATTCATGATAAAGGTTTATTATTCATGCTAGAATTGTATTGATCGGAAACTTAAATACTTGTGTGAATACATAAACAAATACCGTGTCCCTAGTAGGCCTTTACTAGACTAGCTCGTTGGTCAAAGATGGTTAAAGTTTCCTAACCATGGACATGTGTTGTCATTTGATAACGGGATTACATCATTAGGAGAATGATGTGATGGACAAGACCCATCCGTTAGCTAAGCATTATGATCGTTCAGTTTATTGCTATTGCTTTCTTCATGTCAAATACATATTTCTTTGACTATGAGATTATGTAACTCCAGGATACCGGAGGAATACCTTGCCTGCTATCAAACGTCACAACGTAACTGGGTGATCATAAAGGTGCTCTACAGGTATCTCAGATGGTGTTTGTTGAGTTGGCATAGATCGAGATTAGGATATGTCACTCCGAGTATCGGAGAGGTATCTCTGGGCCCTCTCGTAATACAAATCATAAGCTTGCGAGAAAATGAATAAGTAGTTAGTTACGAGGTGATGTATTACAGAACGAGTAAAGAGAATTGTCGATGATGAGATTGAACTAGGTATAGATGTAACATCCCAAATTTTCAATTTGAAATGTTATAAATAGGTTATCCATGCATATCATATTTTATTGCATTTCCGCTCCGCAATCCTCGAAATCCTAAGCAACTCAAGGACCATCGGAGAGAGTTGGGGATTTCCCGGTTTTCATATTTGATTCCGATCAAATAGTGAAACGAGGATTTTTGTTTTTAATTATTTTTCTCTCCGAAAAATATTTCTTATAAAAAAAATATATGAGAGGAGATAATATGACTTCTCCAAAACAATTGAAATATTGGAGGAAAAATGTTAAAAATATTTATTTGATTTTATTTGAGTTTATTTGGATTTTATTTGCATTAGAAAAATTGCACGTTTTAAAAATTGCATTTTAGGGCCAAGAAAATGTTCATCTCGTTCTAAATATTTTATTTAGACGGTGAAAATTTGTTTTGGCATTTTTAGATTTTTATTTTATTTTCTAGGATTTTATTTCCGTCGGCGAAATTATTTTAAAAAAAAAAGAGTTCCGCTGGCTGGGTCGAAACCCAGCCAGGCCGCCGGCTAACTCACCGCGCCGCCGCCGCCTTCGCGCGCCCGTCCCGCCGCCGCTCGGACCGAAGTCCGAGCCGGACTCCGCCACCGCCGCGCCTTGCCCCCTCCTCCAAGTCGCCGCCCCCCTTTAAATCCGCGCCGCCCGAGCCCCCACCACCACAACCGCCACCGCTGTCGTAGCCCGCCCTGACTCGCCGCCGCCGCTGCAGCCGCCGCCGCCGCCGCTTGCCGCCCGCGCCGCCGCCGAGCCCCGCCGCACCGCCGCCCAACACCGCCCTGCCGGAGCCACCTCGCTGGAGGTACCGAGCCGGATCCGATCTTAGTTTCTTTTGGCTCGTTAGTCAGAATCAGGTGATTCGAAGGCCTAGACTTTCGTCTTGAGACCCTCTTTCTGTTTAATCAACTTAAACAAGATTTTGATACTGTAAAATTTGACCTTAGTTCAGATTAGAAAACGGATCTTGTTTCTTTGGCCTTTGAGTTTCGTTGCTCCGTTTGATTTAATTCTTTTGGCAAACCGGAGTTCTTAAGTTGAAATATCTGGTCAATCTCTTTTATTTTGAAGTTTTGCTCGTGTATCTTTGCTAGTTGCGTATGTATGTTATTGTTTGTTTCCGATAGAATTCCCGGAGTGCGAAGCATGTGACTGCGAGTCTCTAGGATTCGCGGATCGTCAGCAAGGCAAGTAACACATTGATCATACTCTTTTCAAACCCAGTTTTTATTGCATTAGTTCAATCCTCAAACATTGAATGATAAGGATGTCATTAACTTGTGGGTTGGGAAGTAGTTGTTGAGGTAGAACCTATTGCCCTGTTACTATCAGACCCTTGGGAGTTACCTCTACGCGTTGCTTATATTGCCATGCTATGCTCGTAGATGTGGTTTGGGTTTAAGTGTATCCATGATAGATGTGAGATTGTTAATGTAACACCCCGGATGTAACTTTCCATATTTGTAACTCCAACTCTTGCCATTTTCGGCCTTGTGCTATGATATCCCCTCCGTGGTTGGGTTTTGTTTTCGTTTTGCATTTTGTCCATGTCATGCATCTCATATCATGTCATCATGTGCATCTCATTTGCATACGTGTTCGTCTCATGATTCCGGGCATTTTCCCCGTTGTCCGTTTTGCAATCCGGCACTCCTATGTTCCCCGGCGCTCCCTTTTACGTTTTTTCATGTGCGGGTGTTGAACGTTCTCGGAATGGACCGAGCCTTGCCAAGTGGCCCTGGTATAGCACCGGTAGACCACCTGTCAAGTTTCGGGTCATTTGGAGCTCGTTTGGTACTCCAACGGTTAACCGCACTCTCGGAAAGGCCTCTTTTAAGTTGCAACCCAACACCCCTCCAAAACAGCCCAATAACACATCTAAGTCACTTCCATGCCCTCCGTCGTCGGATCATGATCGTGTGGGCAAAAACCGCACCTCATTTGGAGTCTCCTAGCTCCCTCTACCTATAAATACGTGCACCCCTCCTCCATTTTCGGATCCCCAAACCCTAGCCCGCTCCTCCTCCGCCGCTGGACATGTCCGGGCGAGCCGGACGCGTCCGCCGCCGCGCGCAGCCACTCCGGGGCTGCCACGTGGGCCTCCCCGCCGCCGAGCCTCCGCCGACCCGCGGGCCCGCCGAGGCCCGTCGCCGGCCCCCGCGGCCCGCGAGCGCCGCCGCCCGCTCCGCCCAGCACCCCGCGGCCCCGCCGCCCGCCGCCGCCGCCCGGCCGCACCGGTCGCCGCCTGCCCCCGCGGCCCCGCCGCCCGCCGCCGCCGCCCGGCCGCGCCGGTCGCTGCCTGCCTCCGCGCGCCGGCCGCCGCCCGCCGCCGTCGCCGTCTGCCGCCGGCCGCGCCCCTCTGCCGCGCCCCGCGCCGACCCCGCAGCTCCGGCCGCCGGCCGCCTCCGTCGCCGCGCCGTCCGCCCGCGCCGCCGCCGCGCCGTCGCCGGCCCCGCCTCCAACCGCTCCGGCCGGCGACCTCGAGCAGCCCCGATCCAGATCCGATCGGGACGAACCCTAGGTTGACTTTTCCCATACCACCGAAATCCACTAAGTCCTATTTCTATGTTAATTTTGTTGCATTTTCATCGCATCACATCTCCGCACCCGTGGCTCCGTTTTGGGCATGTAGCATATCAAATTGTTCGTCTCGAAGAGTAGATCATTTCATCTCATTGCACCATTTTCATTTGAGCTCATCTTGATGCCCGAAATGCTGTTGGAAGACGGCTATGTGATGTTAGTTTCTGTTTCTTAACAGAACTTGCACTTTTATCATTTTTGCCATGATTAATGTGTGCACCTTATGAACTTGAGCCCTACATGTGTGTTAAACTATGCCATGACATCTTTCCAGGGGTGTATGCCATATGTTTTTGTGAGTTATGTGGTGACTAGAACAAGCATGCAAACTAGGGATGATAATGTTGCTGATTTCAGGAACATAGTGTTTTCACTAAGTCATGTCCTGCTGTTATTTTTATGCCATATGTTCATGTTGTTACAGAGAGATCTATGCCCTTTTTGAGCATGATCAGTAAGGGTGTTTTGAACATATGAATGTGCTCTATCCATCAATGCCTTTGTTGGCATTTATGGAGTAGTCTAGCATGTCATTTTCATGCTCTACTTTTGCTTCAAAATGTTTTCTGGCAGATTGTTTGCATGAGATTCAATTTTCACAAGGTTGATGTAGTTGAACTGTTTATGCTATGATGTTGTTCTTGCCATGTATAGCTTCTATGCCATGTCTTCTTGATGGGTGTATTCTTAGTTTATCATGAGATGCTCTGTAGTGAGTGCATCGAGCTCACGAACATGCCATGTTGATATCTGTTTTTGCCATGCCCAGTTTTCTGCCAAGTCTGAGATCTGTAATAAAACTTGCAATGTTTACATGGGTGCCATCATATCCTCTAGTCCTTTTTGGCTTATGGTCAGTAAGGGACTATTGATCTATGCTTTGAGTAGAATCATGTCATGCCTTGTTTTGCTATTATAAGTTCCTGTAGCATGTTGTTTGCTTGCTCTAAATATGCCTTCCTGATGTTAATTTCTGGCATGCTAGTATTTTCACTAAGTCTGTGAACCTGATATTTTTGCACTTTCCCCATGCTTGTTTGAACATGTTATGATGTGATTTAGCCGTAGCTCAGTGTTCCTCTTTTGTTAAGCATCTCCTGTAGATCACTGCCATATGCTTTGTTTTTATGTTGGGGTGCTGTAGCATAGTTTCTTGTTGCTTGATAAGTGGCATCGTGCTGTTAAACACAGATTTGCGTCATTCTTGTTTTGCTTGTCATTTGCAAACCGTGCATCCTATTCCGGTGATCTTTATATCGATTTCAACCGAAATCATCTCATCTTTCCAGCGGCATACTTGGTTTGCCAAGTTGATGCCCGGTTCATCATTTTCCTTCCGGAGCACACATATGCATTGCATATCACATCTCGCATCGCATGTCATATATTGCATCATATTGCTTGTGCATTGTTCCTTGTTTGATTGTGGTTCCGTTGCTTGTGTTCTTGCTTTGGGTAGAGCCAGGAGACGAGTACGTGAACGAGGAACCTGTTGAGAACGCCTACGAGGATCAAGCCTTCGACAACTCTGAGAACCTTGCAGGCAAGATGACCATACCTTCGATATCACTTCTATCTTTGCTTGCTAGATGCTCGCTCTTTTGCTATGCCTATGCTGCGATACCTACCACTTGCTATATCATGCCACCCATATTGCCATGTCAAACCTCTAACCATCCATGTCCTAGCAAACCGTTGTTTGTCTATGTTACCGCTTTTGCTCAGCCCCTCTTATAGCGTTGCTAGTTGCAGGTGAAGATGAAGTTTGTTCCTTGTTGGAACATGGATATTTTGGGATATCACAATACCTATTGTTTTTAATTAATGCATCTATATACTTGGTAAAGGGTGGAAGGCTCGGCCTTATGCCTGGTGTTTTGTTCCACTCTTGCCGCCCTAGTTTCCGTCATACCGGTGTTATGTTCCTTGATTTTGCGTTCCTTACGCGGTTGGGTGATTTATGGAACCCCATTGACAGTTCACTTTGAATAAAACTCCTCCAACAAGGCCCAACCTTGGTTTTACCATTTGCCACCTAAGCCTTTTTCCCTTGGGTTTTCGCGAGCCCGAGGGTCATCTTTATTTACCCCCCCCCCCCCCCCCCCCGGGCCAGTGCTCCTCTGAGTGTTGGTCCAAACTAGAGCACCGTGCGGGACCATTCCTTGGCAACTTGGATTACGTTGGTACCTGTACGCTTAGCTTATCCGGTGTGCCCTGAGAACGAGATATGTGCAGCTCCTATCGGGATTTGTCGGCACAGTCGGGTGGTCTTGCTGGTTTAGTTTTACCATTGTCGAAATGTCTTGCGAACCGGGATTCCGAGACTGATCGGGTCTTCCCGGGAGAAGGTTTATTCCTTCGTTGACCGTGAGAGCTTGTGATGGGCTAAGTTGGGACACCCCTGCAGGGTATTATCTTTCGAAAGCCGTGCCCGCGGTTATGAGGCAGATGTGAATTTGTTAATGTCCGGTCGAAGAAAACCCGAAGTTGACCTTAATTAAAATACATCAACCGTGTGTGTAACCGTGATGGTCCCTTCTCGGCGGAGTCCGGGAAGTGAACACGGTGTTGGAGTTATGTTTGACGCAGGTTGCTCTAGGATCACTTCTTGATCGCTACTAGCTTCACGACCGTGCCTTGCTTCTCTTCTCGCTCTCTTTTGCGATCGTAGCCACCATATATGCTAGTCGCTTGCTGTAGCTCCACCTCATTACACCAGCCTTCCCTTAAGCTTAAATAGTCTTGATCTTGCGGGTGTGAGATTGCTGAGTCCCCGTGGCTCACGGATTCTACCAAAACAGATGCAGGTACCGGTGATGCCAGCGCAGATGGCGCAACTGAGCTGAAGTGGGAATTTGATGAGGCCCTTGGTCGTTACTATGTTTCATTTCCAGACGGTCAGTAGTGGAGCCCAGTTGGGGCGATCGGGGATCTGTGTTGCATTTGGGGTAGTCTTCTTTTATTTTGGTTCCGTAGTCGGACCTTGAGTGTAAACTGAATGATGGATGTGTATTTATGTATTGTGTGAAGTGGCGACTGTAAGCCAACTATGTATCTCTTTTCCCTTATGTATTACATGGATTGTGCGAAGATTACCTCACTTGCGACATCGCTTTCAATGCGGTTATGCCTCTAAGTCGTGCTTCGACACGTGGGAGATATAGCCGCATCGAGGGCGTTACAAGTTGGTAATCAGAGCCATCCCCGACCTTAGGAGCCCCACTGCTTGATCGTTTTTAGCGGCCGAGTTGTGTCTAGAAAAATGTTTTGAGTCATTTAGGATTATATATATCGGAGAGTTAGGAATTCTTTTTACTCCTCAGTCCCTTCGTCGCTCTGGTGAGGTCTCCTGAAGTAGAAGTTTTGACTTTTCTCTCCTCAAATTTCACTAAAAAAAAATTTAGGATCACGCGGGTAACTTGGAATCGTTTTGATGGTTTCATGATGAGAACATTGTCTTGGTGCCTCCTGTCAGGGGTTTAGTGGAAGTGTCCCGGGGAGTTGAGCTCTGAGGTGTTGTCGTCATAATTTTATCGTTGCAGTTCTGGAATACCTGAGTTTAGTACGCCGACATCGAAAATCTCTTTTATGCAGTTCGTTGGTGAGATAACCGCGCTAACCCAGTACTGTGGTGAGTATGGGAGTATTGCCATGACTCGTATAACGGATGCTTTTCGAAGGTTGAGGTACACGATTTCCGAAGGTTTCTTGGTTATGTGTTGAAGGATGGATACAGCTGGATGTAGGGATTGTTAGTTTGGGTGAGATATATTGCTTCCCCTGTATCCCCAACACCTGATTGCATAACCGGAAAGTTTCGGGAGTTTATAGGTGGGATTCAAGTAGCTCTAGCATTTCTTCCGCAGATATTTGGTCTGTGATTGGGTAATCCTTACCACTTATTTGTTCCATTCATACCTTGTTTTTATTTTCATTCATCAATCTCTTATCAAGTGGCTTCTCACCTTAATGGACGTGATGTTTACTTTGGAATTCATTCGTTCATCCTTGTTCGAATGTTTATTGTGAAGACTATATGTTGCAATTTCTATCCGTTGATTCAACTTGTCTATCTGTCAATCAAGATGCTAACGGATGTCACCCTCTTCAGGATGGCTCCGCCAACGCGTCAGAATCCGGAACGCAGTGAAGGGAGTCAGGCGAACCCTCCACCTCCACCTCCACCTCCGGAGCCATGGCAAACTTTGATGGCAACCACAAATGCCAACGCTCAGTTGTTGATTCAGCTGATGCAAGAGCGTAACCAAGGCCAAGGTAACCAAGGGAATCAAGGTCAAGGGCAGTTCTTCCATCAGCCACAGTTTCCTACCCTCAACCAGTTCCTTGCAAATCAGCCAAAGTCTTTCAGCTACTGTGCCGAGGCCACAGACACCGACGATTGGCTTGTGGATATCAACAAGCATTTCGAATGCAGCAATGTCAGACCTGAGGACTACGTCAAGTTCGCGTCTTTTCAGCTCAAGGATCAGGCAGCTGATTGGTTCCAGCAATACAAGGATTCCAGAGGAGGTCGAGTGATTACTTGGACTGATTTCTGTCGGGACTTTAAAGCTCACCACATTCCTACCAGTGTTGTTGAGAGCAAGCGTGAGGAGTTCCGCAATCTCAAGCAAGGAAACATGTCAGTGTACGAATACAACATACAGTTTCAGAAACATGCTCGCTTCGCTAAACAAGACGTTCCTGACGAAAAGAGTATGATCTATCAGTTCAGAGGTGGCCTTAAAGAGGATCTGCAGTTAGCTCTCGTTCTTGTTGAGCCTACTCAGTTTGATCAATTCTACAATATGGCCCTCAAGCAAGAAGGTGCTCAGCTCAAGTGTGAGGCTTCTAAGAAGAGAATCAGGGATGCAGTTCAGTCTTCTTCCTCTCAAGGCGCAGCTAAGCGGCAAAAGTTCTACCTTCCTCCTCCTCCATTCCGTCAGCCTTATCAGCAGAAGAACTCAGGTGGTCGTGGATCTTCCCACCCACCCAACCCAGTCTATCAGAACAAGTCTCAGCCTCAAGCTCCAAGGTCAAATGCTCCTTATCACCGTCCGCTCTCAGAGGTGACCTACAACAAGTGCCAGCAGAAAGGTCACTATGCGAACAAATGCTTCAACCAAAGGCGCCTTCCTCCTCCTCCTGTGAGGTCTTCAAGCAATGCAGTGGTCAAGCATAATCCCAAGTCTGCAAAGGTGAACATGATGAATGCAGCGCAAGCAGAGGATTCTTCTGACGTGATAATGGGTAATCTTCCAGTTAATGATATTCCTGCAAAAGTTTTATTTGATACCGGTGCATCGCATTGTTTCATGTCTAGATCATTTGTCGCAAAGCATGATTTCATTTCGGAAATGTTGGAAAAACCCATGGGAGTTGTTTCTCCGGCCTCTTCTATGAGGGCTACCACAATGATTCCGGATGTTTCTATCAAGATGGGCGACTATAGGTTTCTATCTAAACCATTTGTTCTTGGTGACTTGAATATTGATCTAATTCTCGGGATGGACTGGCTTTCTCAGCACAAAGCTCATTGTGCTGCCAGGCAGATTCAATTGACACACCCTTCTGAGGATGTTATCATATATGCCGCTCGTGACGAAACCATTCGGTTGTTTTCTCTCAATGAGAAGGGCGAGTTGGATGCTATCTCTCAGATTCCAGTCGTTTGTGAGTACCAAGATGTCTTTCCAGAAGAGCTTTCGGGTATGCCTCCGCATCGGCCAGTCGAATTCGTTATCGATCTTGAGCCTGGCACTGAACCCGTTTGCAAGCGTCCTTACAAGCTTGGACCCAAGGAGCTGAAAGAATTGAAGAAGCAGCTCGATGAACAAGAGCGTCTGGGTTTGATCAGACCGAGCTCATCTCCATGGGGATGTGGAGTTCTTTTTGTCCAGAAGAAGGATGGCACGGACCGACTTTGCGTCGATTACCATCCATTGAATAAGAAGACAATCAAGAACAAGTATCCACTTCCAACATCAATGAGCTATTCGAGCAACTCAAAGGTGCCAAAGTATTCTCCAAGCTTGACCTCCGTATGGGTTATCATCAGATTCGCATTCGTGAACAAGATATTCCCAAGACAACATTCAGAACAAGCTATGGTTCTTATGGATATACTGTCATGTCTTTCGGCCTTGTCAATGCTCCTCCAACATTCTCTCGCATGATGAACTTTATCTTCAACCCCTACACCAATGATTTCGTCTTGGTGTATCTCGATGATATTTTGGTCTTCTCCAAGAACAAGCAGGATCATGCCAAACATTTGCAATTGGTGCTCGACAAGCTCAGAGAGCATCAATTCTATGCGAAGTTTTCCAAATGTGAGTTCTGGCTTGATGAAGTTCTTTATTTGGTCATATCATCTCCGCCAAGGGCATCGCTGTTAATCCCGAGAAGGTGTCTTCAGTTCTGAATTGGGAACCTCCTCAGAATGTCAAGCAGCTCGCAGTTTTCTCGGTCTTGCAAACTATTGTCGAAGATTCGTTGAGAATTTCTCTAAGATTGCAAAGCCTCTTTCCAACCTCCTCCAGAAGCATGTCAAGTATGTCTGGACGCCTGAGTGTGATGTCGCCTTCAACACCCTCAAAGAGAAGCTAGTTATAGCTCCTGTCTTGACTCCTCCTGATGAATCCAAGCCATTCGAAGTTTTCTGTGATGCTTCCTTGCAAGGTCTCGGTGCAGTGTTAATGCAAGAGATGAAAGTTGTGGCCTATACCTCTCGTCAGTTGAAGCCCAATGAAAAGAACTACCCCACTCACGATCTTGAGTTGGCGGCAGTTGTCCATGCATTGATAACATGGAGACATCTCTTGTTGGGAAGGAAAGTGGACATTTTCACCGATCACAAGAGTCTCAAGTATATCTTCACTCAACCAAACCTCAACCTCAGGCAAACTCGATGGGTCGAAATGATTCAAGAGTACAATCCAAGTATTGAATATAATCCTGGCAAGGCGAATGTGATTGCAGATGCTCTGAGCAGAAAGGCTCATTGCAACAGCTTAATTCTCAAGCCCTTGCAACCAGATCTTTGTGAAGCTTTCCGCAAGCTGAATCTTTAAGTTGTTCCTCAAGGCTTTCTTGCCAACCTCATAGTCTCTCCTACTTTGGAAGATAGAATTCGTGAGGCACAACTCCTGGATGCCATGGTGAAGAAGGTGAAACGTGGTATCGACAAGGGCATTTCCAAATACAAGTGCTATCGCGTGGATGACAAAGATACTCTTTTCTTTGAGGATCGTATTGTGGTTCCTAAAGGCGATCTGAGAAAAGTCATCATGAATGAGGCACACAATTCTCTCCTGTCCATTCATCCTGGAAGTACGAAGATGTACCATGACCTCAAGCAGTCGTATTGGTGGACTCGAATGAAGCGAGAAATTGCTCAATTCATGAATGAATGTGATGTCTGCAGAAGGGTGAAAGCAGAACACCAAAGACCAGCTGGTCTCCTCCAACCTCTTGCTATTCCGGGATGGAAGTTTGATCATATCGAGATGGACTTCGTGACTGGTTTTCCTAAGTCCAAGCGTGGAAATGATGCTATCTTTGTTGTCATTGACAAGCTTACTAAAGTGGCTCATTTTCTTCCTGTCAAAGAATCTATCACAGCAGCTCAGCTGGCAGAGCTATACACCTCCAGAATTGTCTCCTTGCACGGCATTCCACAATTGATCTCTTCAGACCGTGGAAGCATCTTCACTTCTATGTTCTGGGACTCCTTTCAGAAGGCCATGGGCACCAACATTCGTTTCAGCACAACTTTCCATCCTCAAACAAGTGGCCAAGTCGAGCGAGTCAATCAAATCCTTGAAGATATGCTCAGGGCTTGCGTCATCTCCTTTGGCATGAAGTGGGAAGAGTGTCTTCCATATGCCGAGTTCTCCTACAACAACAGCTTCCAAGCGAGTTCGGGCAAGGCCCCATTCGAAATTCTCTATGGCAGAAAGTGCCGTACTCCTCTCAATTGGTCCGAGACAGGTGAACGCCAACTTCTTGGCAACGACTTGATCACAGAAGCCGAAGAAATGTGCAAAGTCATTCGTGAGAATCTTAAAGCCGCGCAATCGCGCCAGAAGGGCTATTATGATGACAAGCACCGTGATGTGGCTTTTGAAATCGGAGACCATGTCTACCTCCGCGTCTCTCCAATGAAAGGCACTCGTCGCTTCGGTATCAAAGGGAAGCTTGCCCCTAGATACGTCGGTCCTTTCAAGATCATTGGCAAAAGAGGCGATCTCGCCTATCAACTTGAGCTTCCATCCAATTTTGCAAACGTGCACGATGTGATTCACGTGTCACAGCTCCGCAAGTGCTTCAAGATTCCTGAACGCACTATCAACTTTGAAGAAATTGACCTCCAACAAGATCTCTATTATCATGAGCACCCCGTTGCTATTCTTCAAGAAACCGAGCGCAAGACTCGCAACAAGTCAAAAAAATTCCTGAAAGTGAAGTGGTCACACAATTCCGACCGAGAAGCCACCTGGGAGCGCGAGGATCACCTCCGTTCCGAATATCCGCAGTTATTTCAGTCCTAGATCTCGGGACGAGATCCTCTTGTAGTGGTGGAGTGTTGTAACACCCCGGATGTAACTTTCCATATTTGTAACTCCAACTCTTGCCATTTTCGGCCTTGTGCTATGATATCCCCTCCGTGGTTGGGTTTTGTTTTCGTTTTGCATTTTGTCCATGTCATGCATCTCATATCATGTCATCATGTGCATCTCATTTGCATACGTGTTCGTCTCATGATTCCGGGCATTTTCACCGTTGTCCGTTTTGCAATCCGGCACTCCTATGTTCCCCGGCGCTCCCTTTTACGTTTTTCCGTGTGCGGGTGTTGAACGTTCTCGGAATGGACCGAGCCTTGCCAAGTGGCCCTGGTATAGCACCGGTAGACCAACTGTCAAGTTTCGGGTCATTTGGAGCTCGTTTGGTACTCCAACGGTTAACCGCACTCTCGCAAAGGCCTCTTTTAAGTTGCAGCCCAACACCCCTCCAAAACAGCCCAATAACCCATCTAAGTCACTTCCATGCCCTCCGTCGTCGGATCATGATCGTGTGGGCGAAAACCGCACCTCATTTGGAGTCTCCTAGCTCCCTCTACCTATAAATACGTGCACCCCTCCTCCATTTCCGGATCCCCAAACCCTAGCCCGCTCCTCCTCCTCCGCCGCCGTGCGCAGCCACTCCATGGCTGCCACGTGGGCCTCCCCGCCGCCGAGCTGCCGCCGACCCGCGGGCCCGCCGAGGCCCGTCGCCAGCCCCCGCGGCCCGCGAGCGCCGCCGCCCGCTCCGCCCAGCACCCCGCGGCCCCGCCGCCCGCCGCCGCCGCCCGGCCGCGCAGGTCGCCGCCTGCCCCCGCGGCCCCGCCGCCCGGCCGCGCCGGTCGCCGCCTGCCTCCGCGCGCCGGCCGCCGCCCGCCGCCGTCGCCGTCTGCCGCCGGCCGCGCCCCTCTGCCGCGCCCCGCGCCGACCCCGCAGCTTCGGCCGCCGGCCGCCTCCGGCGCCCCGCCGTCCGGCCGCGCCGCGCCCGGCCTCGCCGTCCGCCCGCGCCGCCACCGCGCCGTCGCCCGGCCCCGCCTCCAACCGCTCCGGCCGGCGACCTCGAGCAGCCCTGATCCAGATCCGATCGGGACGAACCCTAGGTTGACTTTTCCCATACCCCCGAAATCCACTAAGTCCTATTTCTGTGTTAATTTTGTTGCATTTTCATCGCATCACATCTCCGCACTCGTGGCTCCGTTTTGGGCGTGTAGCATATCAAATTGTTCGTCTCGAAGAGTAGATCATTTCGTCTCATTGCACCATTTTCATTTGAGCTCATCTTGATGCCCGAAATGCTGTTGGAAGAGGGCTATGTGATGTTAGTTTCTGTTTCTTAACAGAACTTGCACTTTTATCATTTTTGCCATGATTAATGTGTGCACCTTATGAACTTGAGCCCTACATGTGTGTTTAACTATGCCATGCCATCTTTCCAGGGGTGTATGCCATATGTTTTTGTGAGTTATGTGGTGACTAGAACAAGCATGCAAACTAGGGATGATAATGTTGCTGATTTCAGGAACATAGTGTTTTCACTAAGTCATGTCCTGCTGTTATTTTTATGCCATATGTTCATGTTGTTACAGAGAGATCTATGTCCTTTTTGAGCATGATCAGTAAGGGTGTTTTGAACATATGAATGTTCTCTATCCATCCATGCCTTTGTTGGCATTTATGGAGTAGTCTAGCATGTCATTTTCGTGCTCTACTTTTGCTTCAAAATGTTTCCTCGCAGATTGTTTGCATGAGATTCAATTTTCACAAGGTTGATGTAGTTGAACCGTGTATGCCATGATGTTGTTCTTGCCATGTATAGCTTCTATGCCATGTCTTCTTGATGGGTGTATGCTTAGTTTATCATGAGATGCTCTGTAGTGAGTGCATCGAGCTCACGAACATGCCATGTTGATATCTGTTTTTGCCATGCCCAGTTTTCTGCCAAGTCTGAGATCTGTAATAAAACTTGCAATGTTTACATGGGTGCCATCATATCCTCTAGTTCTTTTTGGCTTATGGTCAGTAAGGGACTATTGATCTATGCTTTGAGTAGAATCATGCCATGCCTTGTTTTGCTATTATAAGTTCCTGTAGCATGTTGTTTGCTTGCTCTAAATATGCCTTCCTGATGTTAATTTCTGGCATGCTAGTATTTTCACAAAGTCTGTGAACCTGATATTTTTGCACTTTCCCCATGCTTGTTTGAACATGTTATGATGTGATTTAGCCGTAGCCCAGTGTTCCTCTTTTGATAAGCATCTCCTGTAGATCACTGCCATATGCTTTGTTTTTATGTTGGGGTGTTGTAGCATAGTTTCTTGTTGCTTGATAAGTGGCATCGTGCTGTTAAACGCAGATTTGCGTCATTCTTGTTTTGCTTGTCATTTGCAAACCGTGCATCCTATTCCGGTGATCTTTATATCGATTTCAACCGAAATCATCTCATCTTTCCAGCGGCATACTTGGTTTGCCAAGTTGATGCCCGGTTCGTCATTTTCCTTCCGGAGCACACATATGCATTGCATATCACATCTCGCATCGCATGTCATATATTGCATCATATTGCTTGTGCATTGTTCCTTGTTTGATTGTGGTTCCGTTGCTTGTGTTCTTGCTTTGGGTAGAGCCGGGAGACGAGTACGTGAACGAGGAACCTGTTGAGAACACCTACGAGGATCAAGCCTTCGACAACTCTGAGAACCTTGCAGGCAAGATGACCATACCTTCGATATCACTTCTATCTTTGCTTGCTAGATGCTCGCTCTTTTGCTATGCCTATGCTGCGATACCTACCACTTGCTATATCATGCCACCCATATTGCCATGTCAAACCTCTAACCATCAATGTCCTAGCAAACTGTTGTTTGGCTATGTTACCGCTTTTGCTCAGCCCCTCTTATACCGTTGCTAGTTGCATGTGAAGATGAAGTTTGTTCCTTGTTGGAACATGGATATTTTGGGATATCACAATACCTATTGTTTTTAATTAATGCATCTATATACTTGGTAAAGGGTGGAAGGCTCGGCCTTATGCCTGGTGTTTTGTTCCACTCTTGCCGCCCTAGTTTCCGTCATACCGGTGTTATGTTCCTTGATTTTGCGTTCCTTACGCGGTTGGGTGATTTATGGGACCCCCATGATAGTTCGCTTTGAATAAAACTCCTCCAGCAAGGCCCAACCTTGGTTTTACCATTTGCCACCTAAGCCTTTTTCCCTTGGGTTTTCGCGAGCCCGAGGGTCATCTTTATTTACCCCCCCGGGCCAGTGCTCCTCTGAGTGTTGGTCCAAACTAGAGCACCGTGCAGGACCATTCCTTGGCAACTTGGATTACGTCGGTACCTGTACGCTTAGCTTATCCGGTGTGCCCTGAGAACGAGATATGTGCAACTCCTATCGGGATTTGTCGGCACAGTCGGGTGGTCTTGCTGGTTTAGTTTTACCATTGTCGAAATGTCTTGCGAACCGGGATTCCGAGACTGATCGGGTCTTCCCGGGAGAAGGTTTATTCCTTCGTTGACCGTGAGAGCTTGTGATGGGCTAAGTTGGGACACCCCTGCAGGGTATTATCTTTCGAAAGTCGTGCCCGCGGTTATGAGGCAGATGGGAATTTGTTAATGTCCGGTCGTAGAAAACCCGAAGTTGACCTTAATTAAAATACATCAACCGTGTGTGTAACCGTGATGGCCCCTTCTCGGCGGAGTCCGGGAAGTGAACACGGTGTTGGAGTTATTTTTGACGCAGGTTGCTCTAGGATCACTTCTTGATCGCTACTAGCTTCATGACCATGCCTTGCTTCTCTTCTCGCTCTCTTTTGCGATCGTAGCCACCATATATGCTAGTCGCTTGCTGCAGCTCCACCTCATTACACCAGCCTTCCCTTAAGCTTAAATAGTCTTGATCTCGTGGGTGTGAGATTGCTGAGTCCCCGTGGCTCACAGATTCTACCAAAACAGATGCAGGTACCGGTGATGCCAGCGCAGATGGCGTAACTGAGCTGAAGTGGGAATTTGATGAGGCCCTTGGTCGTTACTATGTTTCATTTCCAGACGATTAGTAGTGGAGCCCAGTTGGGGCGATCGGGGATCTGTGTTGCATTTGGGGTAGTCTTCTTTTATTTTGGTTCCGTAGTCGGACCTTGAGTGTAAACTGAATGATGGATGTGTATTTATGTATTGTGTGAAGTGGCGACTGTAAGCCAACTATGTATCTCTTTTCCCTTATGTATTACATGGATTGTGCGAAGATTACCTCACTTGCGACATCGCTTTCAATGCGGTTATGCCTCTAAGTCGTGCTTCGACACGTGGGAGATATAGCTGCATCGAGGGCGTTATAGTTAATTAATGGTTTATTTAAGGTGGCAACTTAAAATTCACATCTAGGTGGATTGAGGCACCTAGGGAACCCAGTGTTGTCTATATTTTTTGGAAATCCCGGGGTACCCGTGTGATCTTCCTATGGACCGCCACCCAGGCTTAAAGGGAACTGAGATGATTCATGCTAGAAACTTCCGTGTGCAGCCACAAGCTATTATGGGCTCTAGCATAGTTGAGTAAGTTACGTGAAGCTCTCGAAGAGGTAGATCAGCAGGTAGTGGGTTTTTAGGTTTGGTATGGTCTACTCGGAGTAGGGAGTTAATGTTTCTGAAAGACTATGTCTCGGTCATCCGTTTCTCAAACACCGTGCAGTGCAAGAAATCCAACGGAAGCGACCGAGTCTTGTGGGGAAAAGTGCGCAAACCTCTGTAGAGTGTACAATCTAATCATGGTTAGCCGTGTCCCCGGTTATGGACAAATCTTGAGTATGTAGTACTTGGGTTATCACATGTATCTCATCACTCTTAATTAATATTGTTGGGTTGTTAATTACTTTACTTTGGGATTGAGTTGGGGTTATACCTTCTCAGTGTTTCAACCACCATGATAGTTAAAATAAAATTTATTCCTTTGTTGTAGGGAAAAATTTGCTTTTCGCAAAACTATAACCATAGAGCTTTCCACCAGCCAAATATGCATGTAGTGATAGCATTATTCTGTTCTTGCTCTACTGTGTTATATTACCAGCATATTCCATGTGCTGACCCGTTTTCGGGCTGCAACATATTATGTTGCAGACTTGTCAGACGAGGAGTAAGGTTCGTTAGGTCGTTGTCGTGCAGCTCAGCTATGCCGTTGGAGTTGATGGACTCACTTTATCTTCCAAGCCTTCCGCTGTTATTGCATTAGCTGGCCTTAAGCCATATTATTGTAATAAGTTCTCTTTTGAGACATTCGATGTAATAAGTGTGTGATTGCTACTCTGTTATAAATCCTTCGAGTACTGTGCGTGTCAGCAACTAATCCAGGGATGACACTGAAGCACAGAGACTTGACCTTCTGAGGTCGGGTCGCTACCATAGAGATATAGACGATCGAATCTCGGGCAAGTAACATGCCGATGAATAAAGGGGACTACGTATGTTGTCATAACGGTTCGACCGATAAATATCTTCGTAGAATATGTATCAGCCTATATGGGCATCCAGGTTCCGCTATTGGTTATCGATCGGAGAGGTTTCTCGGTCATTTCTACATAGTTCTCGAACCTGTAGGGTCCGCACAATTAACATTCATTGACGATATAGTGTTATATGAGTTATATGTTTTGGTGACCGAATGTTGTTCGGAGTCCAGGATGAGATCACGAACATGACGAGGAGTCTCGAAATGGTCGAGAGGTAATGATTGATATATAGGACGATGGTATTTGGACACTGGAAGTGTTTCGGGATGTACTGGGAAGGAATGGGGTCACTTGAAGGGGTTCCGGGCACCCCCTGGCAAGTTATGGGCCTTAAGGACTAAAGGAGGGGACAAACCTGCCCACAAGGGGGATGGTGCGCCTTCTCCCTTGTTTTGCCAGCCCTAGGGAAGGAATAGGAGGAGTGCTAGCCCCTCCTGCCTTTCCCTCCCATCGGAGAAAGGAAAGGGGCGGCACCACCCTCCCCTGCCTTCCCCCACACTCCAAATAAGGAAAGGGGGGTGCGGCTTGGGAAGGACCCCAAGTAGGATTCCTCCTACTTGGGCGCCTCCTTTGGCTGCTCCTCCCTCCCTCCCACCTATATATGTGTGGGAGGGGGCACCTAGCACACAACAGACAATTGCCTAGCCGTGTGCGGCACCCCCCTCCACGATAGACACCCCCGGTCATTTTTTCATAGTGCTTAGGCGAAGCCCTGCGAAGATCACATCATCATCATCGTCACCATGCCTTCGTGATGTCAGAACTCATCCACTGCCTTGCTGCCTTGCTAGATCAAGAAGGCAGAGGTCGTCACCGGGCTGAACGTGTGCTGAATGCGGAGGTGCCGCACGTTTGGTACTCGATCGGTTGGATTGCGAAGAAAGCTCGACTACCTCAACCGCGTTGTGAAACGCTTCCGCCTATGGTCTACGAGGGTACGTACACACACTCTCACCCTCGTTTCTATGCAACTCCATGGATAGATCATTGCGTGAGCATATTTTTTTTGTTTTCCATGCAACTTTTCCCAACAGTGCCATCATGAGCCAGGTCTATGCGTAGATGATATGCATGAGTAGAACACAAAGGGTTGTGGGCGGTGCTAGTCATACTGCTTACCACCATCGTCTTATTTTGATTCGGTAGTATTGTGGTATGAAGCGGCTCAAACCAACCTTACATGTCCATGCACATGAGACAGGTTCCACCGGCTGACATGCAACTAGTTTTGCATAAAGGTGTGGCTGGCGGGTGTCTATTTCTCCTACTTTAGTTGAATCGAATTTGACTACGGCCGGTCCTTGAAGAAGGTTAAAACATCAAACTTGATGAATCACAGTTGTGGTTTTATGCGTAGGTAAGAACGGTTCTTGCTAGAAGCCCGTAGGAGCCACGTAAAAATTGCAACAACAAAGTGGAAGACGTCTAACTTGTTTTTGCAGGGCATGTTGTGTTGTGATATGGTGAAGATATGATGTGATATATGTTGATGTATGAGATGATCATGTTTTGTAATATCGACAACCGACAAGAGCCTTAGGGTTGTCTCTTTATTGTATGAAGTGCAAACGCCATGTAATTTCTTTACTTTATCACTATGCGTTAGCGATAGTTGTAGAAGCAATAGTTGGCAAGACAACCAGGGCACAACGATGGAGATCAAGGTGTTGAGCCGGTGACGATGGAGATCATGACGATGCTTTGGAGATGGAGATCAAAATCACAAGATGATGATGGCCATATCATGTCACATATTTTGATTGCATGTGATGTTTATCCTTTATGCATCTTATTTTGCTTAGAACGACGGTAGCATTATAAGATGTTACCTTAGCTAAATTTCAATATATAAGTGTTCTCCCGAATATGCGCCATTGCAAAAGTTTGTCGTTTCGAGACAACTCGTGATGATTGAGTGTGATAGACTCTACGTTCACATACAACGGGTGCTAGGCAGTTCTGCACATACAGAATAGTTGGGTTAAACTTGACGAGCCTAGCATGTGCAGACATGGTCTCGAAACACTGGAGACCGAAAGGTCGAATGTGAGTCATATAGTAGATATGATCAAAATAGTGATGTTCACCATTGATGACTACCCCATCTTACGTGATGATTGGACGTGGGTTAGTTGACTTGGATCATGTATCACTTAGACAACTTGAGGGATGTTGATTTAAGTGGGAGTTCATTAGTAATTTGATTAACTGAACTTAATTTATCATGAAATTAGTCCTGATAGTATTTGCAAACCTATGTTGTAGATCAATAGCACGCGATGTAGTTACCCTATTTTTTGATATGTTCTTAGAGAAAAATAAGTTGAACGATGATAGTAGCAATGATGCGGACTGGGTCCATGATCTGAGGATTATCCTCATTGCTGCACAGAAGAATTATGTTCTTGATGCACCGTTAGGTGACATACCTATTGCAGGAGCAGATGCAGATGTTATGAACGTTTGGCAAGCTTGGTATGATGACTACTTGATAGTTTAGAGTGGCATGCTTTACGGCTTATAATCGGGGCTCCAAAGACATTTTGAACGCCATGGAACATATAAGATGTTCCAAGAGCTGAAATTGGTGTTTCAGGCTCATGCCTGTGTTGAGAGGTATGAGACCTCTGACAAGTACTTTGCGTACAAGATGGAGGAGAATAGCTCAGCCAATGAGCATGTCCTAAGAATGTCTGGGTACTACAATCGCTTGAATCAAGTGGGAGTTAATCTTCCAGATAAAATAGTGATTGACATAGTTCTCTAGTCACTATTACCGAGCTACTAGAACTTCAGGATAAACTATAATATGCAAGGGATGACGAAAATTATTCCCGAGCTCTTCACGATGCTGAAATCGGCGAAGGTAGAAATCAAGAAAGAGCATCAAGTGTTGATGGTTAATAAGACCACTAGTTTCAAAAAAGGGCAATGAAAAGAAAGGAAACTTCAAGAAGAATGTTAAGCAAGTTGCCGCTCCCATGAAGAAGCCCAAAGTTGGACCCGAGATTGAAACTGAGTGCTTCTACTGCAAAGGAAATGGTCACTAGAAGCGGATCTGCCCCAAATGCTTGGTGATTAAGAAGGATGGCAAAGTAAACAAAAGTATATTTGATATACATGTTATTGATGTGTACCTTACTAGTGTTCGTAGTAACCCCTGGGTATTTGATACCGGTTTAGTTGCTAACATTAGTAACTCGGAATATGAGTTACAGAATAAACAGAGACTAGTAAATGGTGAGGTGGTGATGAGTGTTGGAAGTGATTCCAAGTTTGATACGATCACCATCGCACTCTCTCTACATTCGAGATTAGTGTTGAACCTAAATAAAAGTTATTTGGTGTTTGCGTTGAGCATGAATATGATTGGATCATGTTTATTGCAATACAGTTATTCATTTAAGTCAGAGAATAATTGTTGTTCCGTTTACATGAATAAAACCTACTATGGTCATACACCCAATGTGAGTGGTTTGTTGAATCTCGATTGTAGTGATACACATATTCATAATATAGATGCCAAAAGATGCAAAGTTGATAATGATAGTGCAACATACTTGTGGCACTGCCGTTTAGGTCATATTTGTGTAAAGCGCATGAAGAAACTCCATGCAGATGGGCTTTTGGAATCACATGATTATGAATCATTTGATACTTGCGAACCATGCCTCCTGGGGAAGATGACTAAAACTCCGTTCTCTGGATGTGACGCCCGGATAGTTAAGTTACAGTAACCCTCTACTAATGGTGCCACATCACCTCTGTCACTGAAGTTAATCTCGGGTTAATTCGAAACCGCTTCAAAATTCAAATTTAAATTAATGTCAACAATAAAAGTTTTCAAAAGTTGAAACAAAAATGTTTGGTGGGTGCTGAATATTACAAGGGTAAATATAATAAAGCAAACACATTTTTATAAAATGCCTAAATGATTTAAAATGAACTAAAACAGAAAAGAAAATAAATAAAAGAAAGGAAATACAAACGGGAAAAACAAACAGAAAACAAAAAAGAGAAAACCCCCCACTGGGCTCCGGCCCAGCAGGCCACAGCCCTACTGGGCCAACCCACCGGCCTAGCCGGCCACTCCTGCCCCCACTCCCTTATCCCCTCTCCCCCGTAACCCTAGCCTACAACCGCCCCACTTCCCCCTGCATCGTCACTTCTCCCCTCCCGATCCGATCCATCACTTTGCCTTCCCCCGACTCCCTCTGGATCGAGGCAACGACCCCCCGCTCCCTCTCGTTCTCCATCTTCGCCGAGCACCCAGCGCCCAATCCCTTGCCGCGTCGGAGCCCCACCTCGCCCGTGCGACCGCGCCCGAGGAACCGTCGCCTGCCGCCGTCCCCAGCGCCGTCGTGGACCACCGCCGTCACCAGCACCGTCATCGACCACCGCCGCCGCATGAGGACCCGAAGCCGCCTGACGCTGCCCCGCCGTAGCCGCGTCCCCGTCCTCCTCCCCGCCAGACTGCGCCCGCCTCCTCGACGCCGCGACGACACCTCGTCCCCGTCCTCCTCCACAACGGTCGCCCTCGAGACTCGCCGCCCTCCTGGTCTCTAATCGAACGCGAGGCCCGCCTCCCCTCTCTTCCCTCTATGACCGGCGCCGCCTCCCGTTCGTCCCCGCGCGCTAGCACGAGCGCGATCTCGCCATGGCCATGCACGGCCGCGCACGGTCGCCTTCCCTCACGCACGCCCCCGCTGCCTCTCGCTGTTTGGCCGCGCCGCCGCGCGCCTCCCCTTCGCTCCCAGCTCCGGTGCCATCCCGACGTGGCCTCGCCGCTGCCGCCTCAGGCGACCGGCCTCGCCGTGGCCACTGCCCCCCTTGCCTTGGCGACCTGCCGGGTCCGCCACCCCACGCCCCCTGGGCATGCGCCCGCTCGGGCTGTGCCCTGCGCCCGGCGCCCGCTAACACCGAACCCACTATGGCCCCCTTGGCCCAATGACATGTGGGGCCCAGCCCTAGAACGATAAAAAAATAAGAGAGATTTAAAAAAAGAATTTAAAAATAAATAAATAAATAAATAATAAAATATTAGTTAATTAACTTAATTAATCTTAGTTAGGTTGACCTAATTACTAATGAAACTAATTAACTTGTTTAATTAGTCTTAGTGAATGACAGTAGGACCCACGCGTCAGTTTGACCTAGTCAACTGACTGGTTGACTGCTGATGTCGAGCTGACATCATGCTAACGTCAGAAATGTATTTTAATATTAAATTAATTCCGTTAATTCTAGAAAATGATTTAAAAACTTTAAAAATTAATATAAAATAAACCGTAGCTCGGATGAAAAAACTTTGTACGTGAAAGTTGCTCAGAACGACGAGATGAATCCGGATACGCAGCCCGTTTGTCCGCTACACATCCCTAGCATAGCAAACATGGAACTTTCACCCTCCAGTCCGTCTGTCCGAAAATGCGAAACACCGGGAATACTTTCCCGGATGTCCCTCCCCCCCCCCCCCCTCGCTGGTATCACCTACCACTACGTTAGGTCCACCCTAGCACCGCATATTGCCGGGTCTTGCTTTGTGTTACATTTGATTGCTCTGTTATTTATTGTGTTCCCCCTCCGTTACTTCTTTTCGGTAGACTCTGAGACCGGTGCCGATGTCCGTGTGTTCGACTACACCGAAGATGACCCCTCCTTCTTGCCAGAGAAACCAGGCAAGCCCCCCCCCCCCCCCCCTTGATCACCAGATATCGCCTATTCTCCTCTACACTTCTTGCATTAGAGTAGTGTAGCATGTTACTGCTTTCCGTTAATCCTATTCTAATGCATAGCCTGACATTATTGCTACATCTGTTGATACCTTACCTACAATCCTAAATACTTAGTATAGGATGGTAGTTTATCATCTGTGGCCCTACATTCTTGTCGGTCTGCCTTGCTATACTATCGGGCCGTGATCACTTGGGAGGTGATCACGGGTGTATGCTATACATATATACATACTACAGATGGTGACTAAAGTCGGCTCGGCTCGAGGAGTACCCGCGAGTGATTCACGGATTGGGGGCTGAAAGGACCTTTGTCCCGACGGCCCTCTGTGTGGATCTTTGTGGCGGAGCGACAGGGTAGGTTGAGACCACCTAGGCAAGAGGTGGGCCTGGCCCTAGTCGGCGTTCGCGGTTGCTTCATAATAACACGCTTAACGAGATCTTGGTATTTGATTTGAGTCTGGCCACTGGCCTATACGCACTAACCAACTACGCGGGAAAGATATGGGCACTCGACGTCGTGGTATCAGCCGAAGCCTTCTTGACGTCAGCGACGGAGCGGCGCGCGCCAGATTGGACCGCGTAACGTGACTTCCTTTGTAATGGAGGTTGCTAGGTCTGCTTCTGGCCGCCCACGCAACATGCAGGTGTGCAATGTGCGATGGGCCCAGACCCCTGCGCGCATAGGATTTAGACCGGCGTGCTTACCTCTCTATTGTGCCTAGGTGGGGCTGCGACGTGTTGATCTTCCGAGGCCGGGCATGACCCAGGAAAGTGTGTCCGGCCAAATGGGATCGAGTGTGTTGGGTTATGTGTTGCACCCCTGCAGGGAAGTTTATCTATTCGAATAGCCGTGTCCCTCGGTAAAAGTATGACCCGGAGTTGTACCTTGACCTTATGACAACTAGAACCGGATATTTAATAAAACACACGCAGACAAGTTCCACGGACAACCCGGTGATCGCTTTTCCACAGGGCGACGAGGTGAGGATCGCTGGGTAGGATTATGCTATGCGATGCTACTTGGAGGACTTCAATCTACTCTCTTCTACATGCTGCAAGACGGAGGCTCCCAGAAGCGTAGTCTTTGATAGGACTAGCTATCCCCCTCTTATTCTGGCATTCGACAGTTCAGTCCACTGATATGGCCTCCTTACACATATACCCATGCATATGTAGTGTAGCTCCTTGCTTGCGAGTACTTTGGATGAGTACTCACGGATGCTTTGCTCCCTCTTTTCCCCATTTTCCTCTTCTTCCCGGATGCCGCAACCAGACTTTGGAGCCCAGGAGCTAGACGCCATCGTTGACAACGACTCCTACTACACCGGAGGTGCCTACTACTACGTGCAGGCCGCTGACGATGACCAGGAGTACTTTAGGAGGATCCCAGGCAGGAGGCCTGCGCCTCTTTCGATCTGTATCCCAGTTTGTGCTATCCATATTATGGCAACTTGTTTAACTTATGTCTGTACTCAGATATTGTTGCTTCCGCTGACTTGTCTATGATCGAGCACTTGTATTCGAGCCCTCGAGGCCCCTGGGTTGTATTATGATGCTTGTATGACTTATTTTATTTGTAGAGTTGTGTTGTGATATCTTCCCGTCCCCGATCTTGATCGTACACGTTTGCGTGTATGATTAGTGTACGATTGAATCGGGGGCGTCACAAGTTGGTATCAAAGCCGACTGCCTATAGGAATCCCCCTTCCACACTCCTTGGCCGAAGTCGAGTCTAGCACTACAAAACTTTTACTAATTTGGGTGTGTGCCTTACGGGCCCACGTCGCCATTGGGTGGTATTAGGATCTTTTACTTCTCGACCTTTACTCTGGGACTCTAATCTCTCCCCTATTCGGGTTAAATGAATTTACTAAAATCTAACTTTAGGATCTCGTTGCTGCTTCCCCCGGAGAACCCCTCTGTCGGTGTCAAAACCGGCGGATCTCGGGTAGGGGGTCCCGAACTGTGCGTCTAGGAGGATGGTAACAGGAGACAAGGGACACGACATTTTACCCAGGTTCGGGCCCTCTTGATGGAGGTAAAACCCTACGTCCTGCTTGATTAATATTGATGATATGGTTAGTACAAGAGTGGATCTACCACGAGATCAAGGAGGCTAAACCCTCAAGCTAGCCTATGGTTTGATTGTTGTAATGTATGTTGTGTTCTACGGACTAAAGCCCTCTGGTTTATATAGACACCGGAGAAGGCTAGGGTTACACAGAGTCGGTTAAATGGTAGGAGATCTACATATCCGTATCGCCAAGCTTGCCTTCCACGCCAAGGAAAGTCCCATCCGGACACGGGACGGAGTCTTCAATCTTGTATCTTCGTAGTCTTGGAGTCCGGCGGACGATGATAGTCCGGCTGTCTGGACACCCCCTAGTCTAGGACTCCCTCAGTAGCCCCTGAACCAGGCTTCAATGACGATAAGTCCGGCGCGCATAATGTTCGGCATTGCAAGGCGGGTTCCTTCTTTGAATAATCCAGAGAAGATCATGAACACCAGGATAGTGTCCGGCTCTGCAAAATAAATTCCACATTCCACCATAGAGAGAATAAAATGTACACAAGTCCAATTTGCTGACGTATTATGCGGCATGACATCACACTGCTACCAAGCCTTTACTTGAATCGTTTTTTATTATACCACCTCAGCACGTTTAGCGAAGCGGTTTCCTTGGCATGTCCTGTCGAAGCAAAGATCGTGTTCCCCTTATTCCGGGATTCTCATCAATACGGACTTGGGTAACCCAACCGCGCCATTGATGGTGGCGCTTGGGAGATAAGCGAGTTTTACCAGGCTGGTGGGGGACGCACAGTCTTCGCCCGCCTATATATAAGGGATAAGGTTTCACCTTCTCACCTACGCCTTCTTCCTCCTTTGCTTATCCATCTCCGCGCACTCAAGCTCCAACGCCCAAGCTCGCGCATCTCGCCACGACCTTTTCCGACCATGTCGGAGCGGGAGGCAAATGGTTGGCCTCCACCGTTAAGGAGGAGCACATCACCAAGCTGCGCAGCGCCGGATACCTTTCCGGCGACATCGCGCATCGGCTGCCCGACGAGGGGCAGCTCATCCCTACCCCCGGGCCCCATGAGAGGGTCGTTTTCCTCCCCCACATCCTCTGCGGACTGGGCTTTCCACTTCACCCTTTTGTCCGGGGGCTCATGTTCTACTACGACCTGGATTTCCACGATCTGGCGCCGAACTTCATCCTCAACATCTCGGCGTTTATCGTCGTGTGTGAGGCCTTCCTCTGCATCCGGCCCCACTTCGGCCTGTGGCTCAAGACCTTCAACGTCAAGCCGAAGGTTGTGAAGGGCACGCAAGCGGAATGCGGAGGCTCCATGTTGGGCAAGATGCCCAACGTTCTTTGGCTTGAAGGGGCCTTCGTGGACTCCGTTAAGGGGTGGCAATCGGGGTGGTTCTACATCACCGAGCCGTGCGAACCCACGTGGGCGGCGGCCCCCGAGTTCAGATCTGGCATCCCCACGCAGCTCACCTCCTGGAAAGAGAAGGGCTTGTTGTGGGGCAATCCGAAGGAGCTGACGGGACTCCGAGCCTGTATCCAGAAGCTGGTGAACAATAAGCTCAGGCTCGTCGACGTGGTCCAAGTCATGCTCATCCGTCGGATTCTCCCATGCCAGGAACGGGCATTCAATCTGTGGGAGTTCAATCCGGAACAGCACCAGGCGCTAAGCAGGCTCTTCGACACGACGTACGAAGGCGCCTGGAGGGTGCTATTTAAGGGCGCCGAAGCCCCCGCATCCGCGACGGAAGATCGCGAATTTCGCTCGCAGCATCCAGCTGACGAGGTAAGTGATTCAACCCCTTTACGGGACACTTGTGGTAAATAGATTGATTCTAAGAGGGTTTCAATCTCTCTTTTCCTTTGGCAGGAATGGATGGAGAAGGCCGAGTAGCTCATCTGCCCGGCTCCCATGCCAGAAGACCCAGTGAACGCCCGTCTAGCGGGGCTGCTGGTTCCGGCACCGCATGTGGTGCCGGAGAAGAAGGCCAAGAAGGTGGCCACGGGCACTCGAAAGAGTTCCCGTAATCAGGTGTCCGACGACGAGGCGGAATCCTCCCCTGAAGATGAGGAGGAGGAAGAAGACTCTCTCTCGGAGGAGGGAGAGAGGAAGAGGAAAGCTTCCCCAACAGGGGAGGCCGAAGGGTCCAAGAGGGGGAGAACTATTCCCCCGGACAGCTCCGCCAACACCGACGTTGGCGAGGAGGAGTGGCCTTCAAGGGCCAGGCCTCCGGCGAGATCGTAAGTATCCGGATCCCTGACATGCAATTTCTTTCGGGTCACATAGTGTCCTACTAATGCCGCATATTGTCCGCAGTCCGGCCGATGATGATCTCCCCGCTTCATCGAGCGGGTCGTTGGCCCCGTCGGATGTGGACTCACTTCCGACTGCCTCCACCCCCCGCGGCGATGAGGACGCCGAGGTGGGATCCCAGAGAGGGACCCATCAGGAGGAGGCTCTGGAGGTGCCGCAAGGCAGCCTCTCGGACTTTGCGCCGGACTCTACATCGGAACCTGCAATGGTTCCGGAGTCCGGCAGGCGGCCCCTTCGAAAGAAGGGCAAGACCGTGACGCCGGCGGCCTCTGTCCAACTGGAGGCGCCGGAAAACTTGCTGGAGGCGCTCAAAGGCGCTTCCATCGAGGAAGAACACCGCACTATCATGAGTGCGGTGATTCAGAAGGTTCAGCTCGCCAAGAGCGGGCTGACCGAAGCCTGCAGCAGCCTTCTAACAGGCTTTGAGGTAAGAAGTTATAATTATGTAATGTAATACCGCATAGACAGTAGCCCCTGATGCTCAGTTTAGTGTTCGGAAAGAAAAGCCGGACTGAGGATCTAAGAAGATATAAACATGGTTGCTTTAAATATGTGAATATGGGTTTGCAGGCTGGGCTGCTGACCTCTGCCGCACTGACTGCGGAGGTCGGTGCGTTGAAGCAGGATCTCGAGCGGTCCGAGCAAGAGCTCGGCCATGCCAAGAAGCATCTCGAGGACAAAGAAGGTGAGTAACACCACTTTGAATAGTTACCTTACAAAAAAGGATTTTGGTTGCAATAAAATTAACAAGGATAATATGGGTATTGCAGGGGCCACGAGCGAGGTTGCAGCCCTGAAGGAGGCTGTGTCCGTGGCCGAACGCAGTGCGGCCGCGGAACGGGCAGAGCGAGAAAAGCAGGAGGCACAGGTGGCGGAAGTACGGCAAGAGCTCCAGGCTCTCAATGAGAAGCATGAGAGCTTGGAGCGTGACTCCAAGACTCGAGAGTCCGAGCTTGCCTCGGCTCTCGAAAGTGCCAAGTCCGCCAAGGCCGAGGCCCGTAAGGCCCTTCAGGAGGTTGAAGATGTAAAGAAGATAGCGGCGGGTAAGGCATTTTTCATGCAAAGCAAGCATGTTAATGTAAACTACCTAACACTTACCCGCATTCGGAGCTCTCCAGGGGCGTTTGCAGATCTGCCGTGCAGTGTGTCCGATGCCGCGGCATTGTACCGTGGCGAGGAGGGGAGCTCAACGGAGAAGGTCTTCTGGTCTCAGTACGCTGAGGCCAGCCATCCGGTGCCCCCAAGCGACCAGTTGAAGCAGCTGGTCGAACTCCACAAGGTAGCTAAGGAGGCCATGAAGGGCCTTATAGTCCGGCTGTGGCCTGGACAGGCCATGCCTGGGAGCTACTTCGGCCTCGTGCGGCGGCTGGTAGATGCGTGCCCCTGGGTGGAGGTCATCAAGCGCTCCGCCTGTATTGAAGGTGCTCGTCGGGCCCTTTCCCGCACAAAGGTGCATTGGGGCAGGCTGGATGCGGAGAAGCTTCTCACTGACCCACCGCCACCGGGCAAGGAGTATCGCACGCCCGAAATGTATTATAAAACTTTCCTGAAGGGAGCCCGCGATATTGCGGATGAATGCCCTAGAGATGTAATTTTTGAGTAAACTCGCTATGTATTATCCTGTGCGCTGAAAACTTTGTTCATATGCGCCTTAAGCAACGCTTGTTTAATTTAAAATATTACCTTTTGTGCGCCCGTTTATAAAATCTGAGAGATGGCAAGTCGTTGGCTTCAGCCCCCGAGCCGCGAGTGCTGGGGTGTTCGGGATAAACTTGAGCACTCTTGTTCCCATTTTTGGGTCCATCTAGGGAGGCGCTCAACACAACGAACAAGGCAACCAGACTTATAATGCTTGAACACTCTCACTTAGCCATATAATTCTATAATTTTAAATTTCGGCGAAGCCCCTGGTATTCGGAAGACCGAATCCGGGGCGCTATCCACACCTTCGTCGGACATTATCCGGAACTTCGCTCGAAGCGGCGTGAGTCTTTAAGGACCCGAAAAGACCTCTCGAACAGCGACCAGTCTCTCGCCTTATCATGCCTGTCAGTTTTAGCTTTCTCCACTGAGGCGCTCGCCCGGCTCAACCGGGGCGCAATCGCAGTGGTTCTCCCAGTGCCACCTTAGCCGACAGAATGGAACGTAAGGCACCAAAACGTGGGAGCCGGGCAAACCCAACTATTGACCCAAGACATGATTCGGAGCCGATTCATATAATGCTATAAGTTCGGGGTGCCGCACTTATGAAAGTGTTCGGACTTATCACACCATAATGTGGGGAACATAAGCCCCTGGTGTATTAGGCCGTACCATAATATACGGGTGCAAGATGTCATGTAATGAACATATATATATAAAAAGTAATGTAATTGCTGTCGAAAAGTGCTGCATTATTTATTAAAGGAAGTCTACTATGAGTGCGGACTGATACAAATAGTGCGGTAAGCAAGGGATTTGGACTAATTAAACATGCCCCCCCTCCAGGGATGAGCTGCGGACTTTGTGTATATAATCGAATTTAATACTCGTAATTAAGACCACCTGAGTGTTCGTCGCAGCCTTCTTTTTTCCCTGGCTGTTGCATCGTGAGTTCGGCAGGTTCACCGCCGGACAGGGCCTCTGGTTAACGGAGTCCTGTGTATACAAAGAAGGAAAATAATAAAAAAGAGTGGCACACTTGCGAGCCCCTGGTGTGGTCGAGCCGCACTTTGGGTCCATTATGATCGTGCCCCTTCCCCTACGCCCATGGTATCTCCAAAGCGTAATGATGTACGCGGAGGGTTATTCTTGCCATCATGCGAGGGCGGGGGTTAGGGCCGCATTGCTACGCGTGCTCTGATCGTGCCAAGTGGTCTTGGTTGGTATTGCTTCGGGCGCGTTTTGCTATATTCGGCCGTTTAACGGCCGGACTCGAAAATTGCCTCAAAAGACTGCTCTGTACTTCTGTCGCGAGAGCCGCTGTATGTTCCTCCGTTCGGAGGGAGCGTTCCATATTTCCGTTGACCGTGATGACTCCACGAGGGCCTGGCATCTTGAGCTTGAGGTATGCATAATGCGGCACCACGTTGAACTTTGCAAACGCGGTTCGTCCGAGCAGAGCGTGATAGCCGCTGCGGAACGAGACTATGTCGAAGATTAACTCCTCGCTCCGGAAATTGTCCGGGGATCCGAACACCACTTCCAGTGTGACTGAGCCTGTACAATTGGCTTCCACACCTGGTATGACACCTTTAAAGGTTGTCTTTGTAGGTTTAATCCTTGAGGGGTCTGTGCCCATCTTGCGCACTGTATATCCTGATAAAGCAGGTTCAGGCTACTGCCGCCGTCCATCAGGACTCTCGTGAGGTGAAATCCATCGACGATTGGGCCTAAAACCAATGCGGCAAATCCGCCATGGCGTATGTTGGTCGGATGGTCTCTTCGATCGAAAGTGATCGGACTAGAGGACCATGGATTGAACTTCGGGGTGACTGGCTCCATCGCATAGACGTCCCTTAGTGCATGCTTCCACTCCATCTTGGGTATATGGGTTGCGTAAATCATGTTCACCGTCCGCACTTGTGGGGGGAAACCCTTCTGTCCTCTATTGTTCGGCGGTCGGGTCTCTTCCTCGTCGTCGCTATTTAGCCCCTTGTCATTGTTTTCGGCAATTAACTTGCCTGCCTGCTTGAACACCCAGCAATCTCTGTTGGTGTGATTAGCTGGCTTTTCAGGGGTGCCATGTATCTAGCATAAGCGGTCGAGTATTCGGTCCAAATTGGACGGACCCGGGGTGGTTCTTTTGAATGGCTTCTTCCGTTGACCAGGTTTAGAGCCTCGGAATCCAGCGTTGACTACCGTATCCTCCTTGTTGTCGCCGTTAATGCGGCGTTTATTTTTGCTTCGACGTGACCTGCCATTGTTGTCCTTAGTATCCGGACTGCCAGAATTTTTACTGAGGTTGTTGCTGCGAGCTAGCTAGCTATCCTCTCCCGCGCAAAAGCGGGTCATTAATGATGTGAGGGCTGCCATGGATTTCGGCTTTTCCTGTCCCAGGTGCCGGGCTAGCCACTCGTCACGGATGTTATGTTTGAAGGCTGCAAGGGCCTCTGCATCCGGACAGTCGACGATTTGGTTTTTCTTTGTTAAGAACCATGTCCAGAATTGTCTGGCCGATTCGTCTGGCTGCTGAATTATGTGGCTGAGGTCATCGGCGTCTGGTGGCCGCACATACGTGCCCTGGAAGTTGTCGAGGAATGCGGCTTCCAGGTCTTCCCAACACCCAATTGACTCTGCGGGCAAGCTGTTAAGCCAATGCCGAGATGGTCCTTTAAGCTTGAGTGGGAGATACTTGATGGCATGGAGATCGTCGCCGCGGGCCATATGGATGTGAAGAAGATAATCTTCGATCCAAACCGCGGGGTCTGTTGTACCATCGTAGGATTCGATGTTTACGGGTTTAAACGCTTCAGGGATTTGATGATCCATTACTTCGTCAGTGAAGCATAGCGGGTGTGCGGCGCCTCTGTATTGAGCAATATCACAACGCAGCTCGAGAGAGCGTTGTCTGCTGTGTTCGGCCCGGCCGGGGTTATTGTATCCGGCGCGATGGTATTCGTCGCGGGTCGTGGGGCGCCCTCGTGATCCGTAGATGGATCTGGATTGCCTTGCTTTGTCCTCCAATATGTCTCGCAAGTCCGACGCGTTCCCCTTTGGTTTCATACTTTTGGAGCGATGCTGGGGAACGGTCTTGGTTGAGGGCCTGGATGCCTCTCTGTCGCGACCACGTGGTGGTCGGTCTGCCGTATCGTGTGCTTGTGATGAAGGTATGTACGCTTCCTCCTCTAGTCGGGGGAGCAACTTGCGTCTTGGGTAGCTTTTGGAGGGGCGTTCGAGTTTATACTCTTCGGCCGCGAGGACCTCGGTCCATCGATCGGCCAGCAGGTCCTGATCAGCTTGAAGCTGCTGCTGCTTTTTCTTTAGGCTATTTGCCGTGGGGATAAGCCTGCGTTTGAAATGCTCTTGTTCGACGGGATCCTCGGGCACGACGAATTCGTCGTTGTTGAGGCTTGCCTCATCTTCGGAGGGAGGTGTATAATTATAGTCCTCGACCTCTTCGTCTGCCGCCCTCTCGTGAGGGCATGCTTCTGCATCCTCCTGCGCTGAGTCTTGCTGGAGGGGATTGTCATTGGCACTCTCTGGGGTGTTATTATCTCCTGTGCCGGAATCTCCATTCTTGCTGTGGCGGGATTTAGAGCGGCGCCGCTGATGCCGGTGCTTGGGCTGTTTCTTTAAGGAATCTGCCTCCGCTGCTTCTTCGCCGTCCCCGTCTTTTGGGGTGTCTACCATGTATATGTCGTATGACGAGGTGGTCTTCTAGTGCCCTGTAGGCGCTGGTTCCTGTTCGTCTCCGGCATCGTCGTCCATAGCGTCGATGTCTTTGGAGTCGTAGTCTAGCATGTCGGTTAGATCGTCGACAGTGGCTACAAAGTGGGTGGTGGGTGGGCTCTGAATTTCTTCGTCGTCCGTATCCCAACCATCCTAGCCATAATCCAGCCAGGACTCTCCGGATAGCGAGAGATGCTTTAGCGAATTTAGGATGTCGCCAAAGGGCGAGTGTTGGAAGATGTCCGTGGCGGTGAATTCCATAACCGGCGCCCAATCAGATTCGATTGGCAGGGGCGCGGGAGGTCCGGAGTCCGGCAAGGAGTCCGGCACCTCGGAGTCACGAGCTTCGCGAGGGACAAGGGTAGTGTTCGGCTCCATCACCGTGGAAGTTGGAGCCCCCGAGGCGGTGTCCAACCACCGGTCCTCGATCTGGGCGATCGGCTCCGGTCTAAGGTCCGGAGCGGATTCTTGTGCGGCCACCAAGGCACTGTTCGGCGGCAGAGCTAGATCGTGCCCATTGTAACAGTGCGGCGCGCTTGGCTGTGGCTCGAGCCCGTCGAAGATCAAGTCTCCGCGGACGTCGGCCGTGAAGTTTAGGCTTCCGAATCTGACCTGATGGCCAGGGGCATAGCTTTCGATCTGCTCCAGATGGCCAAGTAAATTAGGCCACAGTGCGAAGCCGCCGAATACGAAGATCTGTCCGGGGAGAAAAGTCTCACCCTGGACAGCGTTGTTGGTTGAAGATGCCATCGAGCCTATCGGTGATGACACAGAGGAACTCTCAATGAAAGCACCAATGTCGGTGTCAAAACCGGCGGATCTCGGGTAGGGGGTCCCGAACTGTGCGTCTAGGCGGATGGTAACAAGAGACAAGGGACACGACGTTTTACCCAGGTTCGGGCCCTCTTGATGGAGGTAAAACCCTACGTCCTGCTTGATTAATATTGATGATATGGGTACTACAAGAGTGGATCTACCACGAGATCAAGGAGGCTAAACCCTCAAGCTAGCCTATGGTATGATTGTTGTAATGTATGTTGTGTCCTACGGACTAAAGCCCTCTGGTTTATATAGACACCAGAGAAGGCTAGGGTTACACAGAGTCGGTTACAATGGTAGGAGATCTACATATCCGTATCGCCAAGCTTGCCTTCCACGCCAAGGAAAGTCCCATCCGGACACGGGACGGAGTCTTCAATCTTGTATCTTTGTAGTCTTGGAGTCCGGCGGACGATGATAGTCCGGCTGTCCGGACACCCCCTAGTCCAGGACTCCCTCACCCTCACTCCATATGATTGCTCCGTGAACCAGAAGAATTCGAAGATACTCTCCGATATTCTCTCGAGACCTTGTGCCTGTCGCGTTTGCAATTCCCTACCACCGAAACATCCCTATGGATAAGTACATACACTTGTCGTTCTTACTTTTATTCCTAGTTGATCTTGTTATTACAAGATACCATGAAATCCTTCTATTGTTCCGAGAATATTTTGTGCCTACTGCCTTGCAGTTCCTTGCCACCTGAATACCCCTATGGTTAATTTCTCGCCCTTATCGAGTATCCGTTCATCCCCAGTTGTTCATGTGTTTCACATTGGTCTTCGAAATACTATTTGATCCTCCAAAAATCCTTAGTAGCTTATTGCTCTGCAATACTTGTCTGCTTGCATTATGGATGCTTTCCATATGTCTGGCAATATTCGTTAGTATCCTTAGGCACCATCATTTTGATCCTATTGATTCAACATGAGTGTGAATGCATGCAATCATCAGTTGATCCTTTTAAATTATCTTTCCGGCTCAGACGTCATTTTAAACATGAGCTGGATCTCGACCAATCAAATTGCCGTCGATTGTACCCCTAAGGCTATTCAATTTATCCATCCTTAATTAGAGCAATGCTAGATCAAGAAGTCAGAGGTCGTCACCGAGCTGAACGTGTGCTGAATGCGGAGGTGCCGCACATTTGGTACTCGATCGGTTGGATTGCGAAGAAAGCTCGACTACCTCAACCGCGTTGTGAAACGCTTCCGCCTACGGTCTACGAGGGTACGTACACACACTCTCACCCTCGTTTCTATGCAACTCCATGGATAGATCATTGCATGAGCATATTTTTTTTTGTTTTCCATGCAACTTTTCCCAAGAGTGCCATCATGAGCCAGGTCTATGCGTAGATGATATGCATGAGTAGAACACAAAGGGTTGTGGGCGGTGCTAGTCATACTGCTTACCACCATCGTCTTATTTTGATTCGGTAGTATTGTGGTATGAAGCGGCTCAGACCAACCTTACATGTCCATGCACATGAGACAGGTTCCACTGACTGACATGCAACTAGTTTTGCATAAAGGTGTGGCTGGCGGGTGTCTATTTCTCCTACTTTAGTTGAATCGAATTTGACTACGGTCGGTCCTTGAAGAAGGTTAAAACATCAAACTTGATGAATCACCGTTGTGGTTTTATGCATAGGTAAGAATGGTTCTTGCTAGAAGCCCGTAGGAGCCACGTAAAAATTGCAACAACAAAGTGGAAGATGTCTAACTTGTTTTTGCAGGGCATGTTGTGTTGTGATATGGTGAAGATATGATGTGATATATGTTGATGTATGAGATGATCATGTTTTGTAATATCGACAACCGACAAGAGCCTTAGGGTTGTCTCTTTATTGTATGAAGTGCAAACGCCATGTAATTTCTTTACTTTATCACTATGCGTTAGCGATAGTTGTAGAAGCAATAGTTGGCAAGACAACCAGGGCACAATGATGGAGATCAAGGTGTTGAGCCGGTGACGATGGAGATCATGACGATGCTTTGGAGATGGAGATCAAAACCACAAGATGATGATGGCCATATCATGTCACATATTTTGATTGCATGTGATATTTATCCTTTATGCATCTTATTTTGCTTAGAACGACGGTAGCATTATAAGATGATACCTTAGCTAAATTTCAATATATAAGTGTTCTCCCGAATATGCGCCGTTGCAAAAGTTTGTCGTTTCGAGACAACACGTGATGATCGGGTGTGATAGACTCTACGTTCACATACAACGGGTGCAAGGCAGTTCTGGACATACAGAATAGTTGGGTTAAACTTGACGAGCCTAGCATGTGCAGACATGGTCTCGAAACATTGGAGACCGAAAGGTCGAATGTGAGTCATATAGTAGATATGATCAACATAGTGATGTTCAGCATTGATGACTACCCCATCTTACGTGATGATTGGACATGGGTTAGTTGACTTGGATCATGTATCACTTAGACAACTTGAGGGATGTTGATTTAAGTGGGAGTTCATTAGTAATTTGATTAACTAAACTTAATTTATCATGAAATTAGTCCTGATAGTATTTGCAAACCTATGTTGTAGATCAATAGCGCGCGATGTAGTTACCCTATTTTTTGATATGTCCTTAGAGAAAAATAAGTTGAAAGATGATAGTAGCAATGATGCGGACTGGGTCCATGATCTGAGGATTATCCTCATTGATGCACAGAAGAATTATGTTCTTGATGCACCATTAGGTGACATACCTATTGCAGGAGCAGATGCAGACGTTATGAACGTTTGGCAAGCTTGTTATGATGACTACTTGATAGTTTAGAGTGGCGTGCTTTACGGCTTATAATCGGGGCTCCAAAGACATTTTGAACGCCATGGAACATATAAGATGTTCCAAGAGCTGAAGTTGGTGTTTCAGGCTCATGCCTGTGTTGAGAGGTATGAGACCTCTGACAAGTACTTTGCGTACAAGATGGAGGAGAATAGCTCAGCCAATGAGCAAGTCCTAAGAATGTCTGGGTACTACAATCGCTTGAATCAAGTGGGAGTTAATCTTCCAGATAAAATAGTGATTGACATAGTTCTCTAGTCACTATTACCGAGCTACTAGAACTTCAGGATAAACTATAATATGCAAGGGATGACGAAAATGATTCCCGAGCTCTTCGCGATGCTGAAATCAGCGAAGGTAGAAATCAAGAAAGAGCATCAAGTGTTGATGGTTAATAAGACCACTAGTTTCAGAAAAGGGCAATGAAAAGAAAGGGAACTTCAAGAAGAATGTTAAGCAAGTTGCCGCTCCCATGAAGAAGCCCAAAGTTGGACCCGAGATTGAAACTGAGTGCTTCCACTGCAAAGGAAATGGTGACTAGAAGCGGATTTGCCCCAAATGCTTGGTGATTAAGAAGGATGGCAAAGTAAACAAAAGTATATTTGATATACATGTTATTGATGTGTACCTTACTAGTGTTCGTAGTAACCCCTGGGTATTTGATACCGGTTTAGTTGCTAACATTAGTAACTCGGAATATGAGTTACAGAATAAACAGAGACTAGTAAATGGTGAGGTGGCGATGAGTGTTGGAAGTGATTCCAAGTTTGATACGATCACCATCGCACTCTCTCTCTACATTCGAGATTAGTGTTGAACCTAAATAAAAGTTATTTGGTGTTTGCGTTGAGCATGAATATGATTGGATCATGTTTATTGCAATACAGTTATTCATTTAAGTCAGAGAATAATTGTTGTTCCATTTACATGAATAAAACCTACTATGGTCATACTCCCAATGTGAGTGGTTTGTTGAATCTCGATTGTAGTGATACACATATTCATAATATAGATGCCAAAAGATGCAAAGTTGATAATGATACTGCAACATACTTGTGGCACTGCCGTTTAGGTCATATTTGTGTAAAGCGCATGAAGAAACTCCATGCAGATGGGCTTTTGGAATCACATGATTATGAATCATTTGATACTTGTGAACCATGCCTCATGGGGAAGATGACTAAAACTCCGTTCTCTGGATGTGACGCCCGGATAGTTAAGTTACAGTAACCCTCTACTAATGGTGCCACGTCACCTCTGTCACTGAAGTTAATCTCGGGTTAATTCGAAACCGCTTCAAAATTCAAATTTAAATTAACGTCAACAATAATTTTTTTCAAAAGTTGAAACAAAAATGTTTGGTGGTTGCCGAATATTACAAGGGTAAATTTAATAAAGCAAACACATTTTTATAAAATGCCTAAATGATTTAAAACTAACTAAAACAGAAAAGAAAATAAATAAAAGAAAGAAAATACAAACGGGAAAAACAAACAGAAAACAAAAAAAAAAGAGGAAACCCCCTACTGGGCTCCGGCCCAGCAGGCCACAGCCTTGCTGGGCCAACCCACCGGCCTAGCCGGCCACTCCTGCCCCCACTCCCTTATCCCCTCTCCCTCGTAACCCTAGCCTCCAACCGCTCCACTTCCCCCTGCATCGCCACTCCCCCCCTCCCGATCCGATCTGGATCGGGATCCATCACTTTGCCTTCCCTCGACTCCCTCTAGATCGAGGCAACGACCCCCCGCCCCCTCTCGTTCTCCATCGTCGCCGAGCACCCCGCGCCCAATCCCTTGCCGCGTCGGAGCCCCACCTCGCCCGTGCGACCGCGCCCGAGGAACCATCGCCTGCCGCCGTCCCCGGCGCCGTCATGGACCCCCGCCGTCCCCAGCACCGTCGTCGACCACCGCCGCCGCATGAGGACCCGAAGCCGCCTGACGCTGCCCCGCCGTCGCCGCATCCTCGTCCTCCTCACCGCCGGACTGGGCCCGCCTCCCCGACGCCGCGACGACACCTCGTCCCCATCCTCCTCCACAACGGTCGCCCTCGAGCCTCGCTGCCCCCCTGGTCTCTACTCGAACGTGAGGCCCGCCTCCCCTCTCTTCCCTCTATGACCGGCGCCGCCTCCCGTTCGTCCCCGCGCGCTAGCACGAGCGCGTCCTCGCCATGGCCACGCATGGCCGCGCACGGTCGCATCCCCTCACGCACGTCCCCGCTGCCTCTCGCCGTTTGGCCGCACCGCCGCGCGCCTCCCCTTCGCTACCAGCCCCGGCGCCATCCCGACGTGGCCTCAACGCTGCCGCCTCAGGCGATCGGCCTCGCCGTGGCCACTGCCCCCTTGCCTTGGCGACCTGCCGGGTCCGCCACCCCACGCCCCCTAGGCATGTGCCCGCTCGGGCTATGCCCTGCACCCGGCTCCCGCTAACACCGAACCCACTATGGCCCCCTTGGCCTAATGATATGTGGGGCCCAGCCCTAGAACGATAAAAAAGAAGAGAGATTTAAAAAAAGAATTAAAAAAAAGAATAAATAAATAAATAATAAAATATTAATTAATTAACTTAAATAATCTTAGTTAGGTTGACCTAATTACTAATGAAACTAATTAACTTGTTTAATTAGTCTTAGTGAATGACAGTAGGACCCACGCGTCAGTTTGACCCAGTCAACTGACTGGTTGACTGCTGATGTCGAGCTGACATCATGCTGACGTCAGAAATGTATTTTAATATTAAATTAATTCCGTTAATTCTAGAAAATGATTTAAAAACTTTAAAATTTAATATAAAATAAACCGTAGCTCGGATGAAAAAACTTTGTACGTGAAAGTTGCTCAGAACGACGAGACGAATCCGGATACGCAGCCTGTTCGTCCGCCACACATCCCTAGCATAGCAAACATGGAACTTTCCCCCTCCGGTCTGTCTGTCCGAAAATGCGAAACACCAGGAATACTTTCCCGGATGTCCCCCCCCCCTCGCCGGTATCACCTACCACTACGTTAGGTCAACCCTAGCACCGCATATTGCCGGGTCTTGCTTTGTGTTACATTTGATTGCTCTGTTATTTATTGTGTTCCCCCTCCGTTACTTCTTTCCGGTAGACTCTGAGACCGGTGCCGATGTCCATGTGTTCAACTACACCGAAGATGACCCCTCCTTCTTGCCAGAGCAACCAGGCAAGCCCCCCCCCCTTGATCACCAGATATCGCCTATTCTCCTCTATACTGCTTGCATTAGAGTAGTGTAGCATGTTACTGCTTTCCGTTAATCCTATTCTGATGCATAGCCTAACATTGTTGCTACATCTGTTGATACCTTACCTGCAATCCTAAATACTTAGTATAGGATGCTAGTTTATCATCTGTGGCCCTACATTCTTGTCGGTCTGCCTTGCTATACTATCGGGCCATGATCACTTGGGAGGTGATCACGGGTATATGCTATACATATATACATACTACACATGGTGACTAAAGTCGGGTCGGCTCGAGGAGTACCCGCGAGTGATTCACGGATTGGGGGCTGAAAGGACCTTTGTCCTGACGGCCCTCTGTGTGGATCTTTGTGGCGGAGCGACAGGGTAGTTTGAGACCACCTAGGTGAGAGGTGGGCCTGGCCCTGGTCGGCGTTCGCGGTTGCTTCATAATAAACGCTTAACGAGATCTTTGTATTTGATCTGAGTCTGGCCACTGGCCTATAAGCACTAACCAACTACGCGGGAAAGATATGGGTACTCGACGTCGTGGTATCAGCCGAAGCCTTCTTGACATCAGCGACGGAGCAGCGCGTGCCAGATTGGACCACGTAACGTGACTTCCTTTGTAATGGAGGTTGCTAGGTCTGCTTCTGGCCGCACACGCAACGTGCAGGTGTGCAATGGGCGATGGGCCCAGACCCCTGCGCGCATAGGATTTAGACCGGCATGCTGACCTCTCTGTTGTGCCTAGGTGGGGCTGCGATTTGTTGATCTTCCGAGGCCGGGCATGACCCAGGAAAGTGTGTCCGACCAAATGGGATCGAGCGTGTTGGGTTATGTGGTGCACCCCTGCAGGGAAGTTTATCTATTCGAACAGCCGTGTCCCTCGGTAAAAGTACGACCCGGAGTTGTACCTTGACCTTATGACAACTAGAACCGGATACATAATAAAACACACGCAGAGGAGTTCCACAGACAACCCGGTGATCGCTTTTCCACAGGGCGACGAGGGGAGGATCGCCGGGTAGGACTATGCTATGCGATGCTACTTGGAGGACTTCAATCTACTCTCTTCTACATGCTGCAAGACGGAGGCTCCCAGAAGCGTAGTCTTCGATAGGACTAGCTATCCGCCTCTTATTCTGGCATTCTGCAGTTCAGTCCACTGATATGGCCTCCTTACACATATACCCATGCATATGCAGTGTAGCTCCTTGCTTGCGAGTACTTTGGATGAGTACTCACGGATGCTTTGCTCCCTCTTTTTTCCCCGTTTTCCTCTTCTTCCCGGATGCCGCAACCAGACTTTGGAGCCCAGGAGCTAGACGCCATCGTCGACGACGACTCCTACTACACCGGAGGTGCCTACTACTACGTGAAGGCCGCTGACGACGACCAGGAGTACTTTAGGAGGATCCCAGGCAGGAGGCCTGCGCCTCTTTCGATCTGTATCCTAGTTTGTGCTAGCCATCTTATGGCAACTTGTTTAACTTATGTCTGTACTCAGATATTGTTGCTTCCGCTGACTTGTCTATGATCGAGCACTTGTATTCGAGCCCTCGAGGCCCCTGGCTTTTATTATGATGCTTGTATGACTTATTTTATTTGTAGAGTTGTGTTGTGATATCTTCCTGTCCCTGATCTTGATCGTACACGTTTGCGTGTATGATTAGTGTACAATTGAATCGGGGGCGTCACAAGTTGGTATCAGAGCCAACTGCCTGTGAATCCCCCTTCCACACTCCTTGGCCGAAGTCGAGTCTAGTCACTACAAAACTTTTACTAACTTGGCTGTATGCCTTATGGGCCCACGTCGCCATTGGGTGGTATTAGGATCTTTTACTTCTCGACCTTTACTCTGGGACTCTAATCTCTCCCCTATTCGGGTTAAATGAATTTACTAAAATCTAACTTTAGGATCTCGTTACTGCTTCCTCCCGGAGAACCCCTCACTCCATATGATTGCTCCGTGAACCAGAAGAATTCGAAGACACTCTCCGATATTCTCTCGAGACCTTGTGCCTGTCGCGTTTGCAATTCCCTACCACCAAAACATCCCTATGGATAATTACATACACTTGCCGTTCTTACTTTTATTCCTAGTTGATCTTGTTATTACAAGATACCTTGAAATTCTTCTATTGTTCCGAGAATATTTTGTGCCTACTGCCTTGCAGTTCCTTGCCACCTGAATACCCCTATGGTTAATTTCTCGCCCTTATCGAGTATCCGTTCATCCCCAGTTGTTCATGTGTTTCACATTGGTCTTCGAAATACTATTTGATCCTCCAAAAATCCTTAGTAGCTTATTGCTCTGCAATACTTGTCTGCTTGCATTATGGATGCTTTCCATATGTCTGGCAATATTCGTTAGTATCCTTAGGCACCGTCAATTTGATCCTATTGATTCAACATGAGTGTGAATGTATGCAATCATCAGTTGATCCTTTTAAATTATCTTTTCGGCTCAAACGTCATTTTAAACATGAGCTGGATCTCGACCAATCAAATTGCCGTCGATTGTACCCCTAAGGCTATTCAATTTATCCATCCTTAATTAGAGCATTGCTTCTGATCCCTTGTCTTGGAATTCATAATTCCTTTGCATTTGAGCTTTGAGTTAGTCAATTGTTTCTATAATCCGATGCACTTGCATTCCTGCTTCCTTTGATAGGGTACCGATACTCACATCAGCTCCGTTGTAGACCACCAGACCTCTTGTTGGATTATTATCCGGCAGTGTCCCCCATATTCAATAACTCTGTGAGTCTTTTCTCGGATACATAATGCCTTTGGTAAATTGTATCCTCTGCTTTGTCAAACATGCTATGCTTTCGAGCTTGTGTTATTTACCCCTGAAGTTGTGGTATATGTTCTAAGAAGCCCCGACGGGTTGAACCTATACCTTCCTTAATTTGTGTGAACTCGAAAGTTTTCACGGGTCATACTCCTCTGATAATTCACCAGGTAGGTTTTGACACCGAAATCATTTTTATCTAGAGAAGTGAATGAAAGGTTATGCATTAAAGAAGTGGGAGTCGACCTTGAACTTTGTGTTCATGCCCATGGACATGACGTAGATTGTATCATTAAAGGTTCTCTTAAATTAATTATTCCCTTGGTATAAGTTCTTATATATGGGATTTGGCCTTTTGCTATCGTGGATCCGACCATGATCTCCTTGAAATACCATTTCTCATGCACGTTTAAGAACTTATCTTCTTTAGAGCAATACCCCAGTCCAAGCTCTACTTTGACTGTCGTCGAGTATTACCCCCTGGTATCTCGAGATTATCTTGGAACTGCATAACTCCTTATGAGTTCTTCATCAAGTACTACATTCTCATTGATTACAATTTTTCATGAGCTCTGAGTTATTAAACACTCAAAGACATGGATAACTGAACTGAGTCCGCACTACGGTTCAACAACTCTTAGTAATCTTCTTTAAGTACGAGTTTGTACCCGATCACGTCATTCCTAGCCTTATCGGCTATATCATTATCGTGCAACTTTTTAACTGTGCTATCTGGTCCTTCTTTTCGAAGCACAATTTTCGATGATGAGCTACGCTTACGTCGATCTTCCTTGTCTTACCGTTTCACCTCAAGCAACAAGCTTGATTCCGAGTTTGTGTCGTACCCGTGGTTCCAATAAATTTCCGCTTCATCATTCCTTTGACTTGATGTCATCGCCGATCAATTACATCTTCATGAAATCTCTCGACAAATGTGTCGTGATCATCATCAACATTCTGAGATCTTCCAGGACATCAATCGAATTCATAATGATAAATAACATCATTGCCCCTTGTTTATTTGTGTTATCATCGACAACTTTATTGCCTTCCGTTCAACACAAACTTGTTCGTGTTTTGTGTTATACCTTGAGATCCTTGCTATCCAGCATTTGTTCTTCTTTACTGTGGAGTATTACCATCTTTTATGTCAAGAATGTTGAGATAATTGCCCCCAACTATTAATTCTTGATATAGTAATACTTCTCACTATCACCAGTCTTTTCTTGGTCCCCGTGTTGAGTGAACTCTGTTGTGCAAATTTAATATCTCTAGCAACCCTATTGCTTTAGAGTTATTGGACAATAATTCCAATTTGGTGTGTTGGTTGCCCAATCGCCATTCCGACGTTGGTCGTGCAACCCAGCCCATATTTCGGGTGCACCTTTCAACCAATGTTTAATTGTGTATGGTTCCCTCCAGCATACATCATTTAAGTCATTTGATCTGGCTAATGTTATCTCCTTCTTCACATAGTTGTGGAAATCCATCTTGTTGGAATTCTCGATAATTTGTCGCTGAGTCCATCAGCCACCTCCTCATCCTCTCCTTAGTTTGATGATGAACTCTCGTTTCGGAACTCACTCGCATAGTTCATTCCCCGAGTCTGAGATATCCTGACACCAATCAGATCTGAATCTCAGTTAGATATGATGATTGGAACATATTTCCAAGAGTTATAACAATGGTCTTTATGTGACCCGGTAAGGTGTTGTCGTGCCTAGCACACATGGCCGGAGGCCTATTGTTATAGATTCCTTTTCAGCAAGGTTATCCATTCTTCCATGAGGAAATTGTAAGACTTATTCTACAAGTTATTCCTGATGGATCCTTTGTGTTTCCAAAGTCTGATCTTCACCTGATAACCATGTCAATGCTATCTCGAAGCATGTTTGTCATACTTCGATTTTCAACAAGAATATTTGAAGCCAATGCTAAATGTTTCCTGCTCAATTATCCAAACACCGCTGTATGGGTAATGTCATGAAATTTCTCTCCCCTACCTAAAGAGTTTTCTACATTATATCCCGTCATGGATATCATGCTCTGCTTGTCCTTGGGAAGGATATACCCTTGAATAATGTGTTTAAACACATTTTCCTTTCCATTGTTCTGTTTAATCTGATAAGCATATTTTCCTTTCCATTGGTTGGTTTAACGTTTCTTGTGATCTATATGATCTAAGCAGTAATATTCTCCTGCTTATGTAAACACCTCGGTGTAAAATTCTGTCAGCAAGACCCTGTTACTATTGTTGATGACATTCCGATAACCACCGATGGACGAGAACTTTGCCTATTGGTCCGCCTCATTTCAACGCGCAGGAAAATGGTTCTCTTCGCCCCTCGCCATTGGTACCGATGTTGTTGCCGACATAACTGACAGACTACCCTCTGACATGCCTTGCTTACATGATCATGTAAGACGTCATCGCCTTCCTACTCTTAACCCACATGGTGGGCCCATAACCCACAGATCAATAGGATCGAAACCTGACTCTCCTGTACACCCTGTTGTCAAAGTTATTCCTCGAGCTTGACTTCGTATGTAATTCACGGGCCACCTGCCTATTGATCTATTCTGGTATAAGAAGCATTACTTATTCCCGATTTCTTTGAGCCCCTCTCACGCCCTGTTTCAGGCATCGAACGGTTGCTTGCTCGCTCGAAACTTCCCATGAAACCTCATTACTTTGCTCTCGATATTTTCTTAAGTATCAATTCGAGAGTTACTTTCCGCCACCTTCCCCGATGTTATCTACCAGATAAGAACCCTTGTAGAGGTCCGTCCTTTCGAAGCTACCCCTGATCCTTTTCGGAAGTATGATGAAGATCCCGAAGAAAGGATGCTTACTACATCATGATGACCTGAAGAAAAGAAACGAAGACCCCAATGTATTGGATCGGCCTCTTCGAGAAGAGCAAGCCAGAATGAGAAGACCCACTAGATTCGTTACCAAACCTTCCCCCCTTTTCACTACCTCTTAAATCTCGGGACAAGATTTCTTGTAGTGGAGGAAAATTGTGACGCCCGGATAGTTAAGCTACAGTAACCCTCTACTAATGGTGCCACGTCACATCTGTCACTGAAGTTAATCTCGGGTTAATTCAAAACCGCTTCAAAATTCAAATTTAAGTTAATGTCAACAATAAAAGTTTTCAAAAGTTGAAACAAAAATGTTTGGTGGGTGCCGAATATTACAAGGGTAAATATAATAAAGCAAACACATTTTTATAAAATGCCTAAATGATTTAAAATGAACTAAAACAGAAAAGAAAATAAATAAAAGAAATAAAATACAAAAGGAAAAAAAATAGAAAACAACAAAAAAAGAGAAAACCCCCCACTGGGCTCCGGCCCAGCAGGCCACAACCCTACTGGGCCAACCCACTGGCCTAGCCGGCCACTCCTGCCCCCACTCCCTTATCCCCTCTCTCCCGTAACCCTAGCCTCCAACCGCCCCACTTCCCCCTGCATCGCCACTCCCCCCTCCCGATCCGATCTGGATCAGGATCCATCACTTTGCCTTCCCCCGACTCCCTCTGGATCGAGGCAACGACCCCCCTCTCCCTCTCGTTCTCCATCGTCACCGAGCACCCCGCGCCCAATCCCTTGCCGCGTCGGAGCCCCACCTCGCCCGTGCGACCGCGCCCGAGGAACCGTCGCCTGCCGCCGTCCCCAGCGGCGTCGTGGACCACTGCCGTCCCCAGCACCGTCGTCGACCACCGCCGCCGCATGAGGACCCGAAGCCGCCTGACGCTGCCCCGCCGTCGCCGTGTCCCCGTCCTCCTCCCCGCCGGACTACGCCCGCCTCCCCGACACCGCGACAACGCCTTGTCCCCGTCCTCCTCCACAACGGTTGCCCTCGAGCCTCGCCGCCCCCTGGTCTCTACTCGAACTTGAGGCCCGCCACCCCTCTCTTCCATCGATGACCGGCGTCGCCTCCCGTTCGTCCCCGCGCACTAGCATGAGCGCGTCCTCGCCATGGCCACGCCCGGCCGCACACGGTCGCGTTCCCTCACGCACATCCCCGCTGCCTCTCACCGTTTGGCCGCGCCGCCGCGCGCCTCCCCTTCGCTCCCAGCCCCGGCGCCATCCCGACGTGGCCTCGCCGCTGCCGGCTCAGGCGACCGACCTCGCCGTGGCCACTGCCTCCTTGCCTTGGCGACCTGCCGGGTGCGCCGCCCCGTGCCCCCCTGGGCATGCGCCAGCTCGGGCTGTGCCCTGTGCCCGGTACCCGCTAACACCGAACCCACTATTGCCCCCTTGGCCCAATGACATGTGTGGCCCAGCCCTAGAACGATAAAAAAGGAAGAGAGATTTAAGAAAAAGAATTTAAAAAAAAGAATAAATAAATAAATAATAAGATATTAATTACTTAACGAATTAATTAACTTAAATAATCTTAGTTAGGTTGACCTAATTACTAATGAAACTAATTAACCTATTTAATTAGTCTTAGTGAATGACAGTAGGACCCACGTGTCAGTTTGACCCAATCAACTGACTGGTTGACTACTGATGTCGAGCTGACATCATGCTGACGTCAGAAATGTATTTTAATATTAAATTAATTCCGTTAATTCTAGAAAATGATTTAAAAACTTTAAAAATTAATATAAAATAAACCATAGCTCAGATGAAAAAACTTTGTACATGAAAGTTGCTCAGAACGACGAGACGAATCCGAATATGCAGCCCGTTCGTCCACCACACATCCCTAGCATAGCAAACATGGAACTTTCCCCCTCCGGTCTGTTTGTCTAAAAACGCGAAACACCGGGAATATTTCCCAGATGCCCCCCCCCCACTCGCCGGTATCACCTACCACTACGTTAGGTCATCCCTAGCACCGCATATTGCCGCGTCTTGCTTTGTGTTACATTTGATTACTCTGTTATTTATTGTGTTCCCCCTCCGTTACTTCTTTCCAGTAGACTCTGAGACCGGTGTCGATGTCCGTGTGTTCGACTACACCGAAGATGACCCCTCCTTCTTGCCAGAGCAACCAGGCAAGCTCCCCTTGATCACCAGATATCGCCTAATCTCCTCTATACTGCTTGCATTAGAGTAGTGTAGCATGTTACTGCTTTCCATTAATCCTATTCTGATGCATAGCCTGACATTGTTGCTACATCTGTTGATACCTTACCTACAATCCTAAATACTTAGTATAGGGTGCTAGTTTATCATCTGTGGCCCTACATTCTTGTCAGTCTGCCTTGCTATACTATCGGGTCGTGATCACTTGGGAGGTGATCACGGGTATATGCTATACATATATACATACTACAGATGGTGACTAAAGTCGGGTCGGCTCGAGGAGTACCCGCGAGTGATTCACGGATTCGGGGCTGAAAGGACCTTTGTCCCGACGCCCTCTGTGTGGATCTTTGTGGCAGAGCGACAGGGCAGGTTGAGACCACCTAGGCGAGAGGTGGGCCTGGCCCTGGTCGGCGTTCGCGGTTGCTTCATAGTAACACGCTTAACGAGATCTTGGTATTTGATCTGAGTCTGGCCACTGGCCTATACGCACTAACCAACTACGCGGGAAAGATATGGGCACTCGACGTCGTGGTATCAGCCGAAGCCTTCTTGACATCAGCGACGGAGCAGCGTGCGCCAGATTGGACCGCGTAATGTGACTTCCTTTGTAATGGAGGTTGCTAGGTCTGCTTCTGGCCGCCCACGCAACGTGCAAGTGTGCAATGGGCGATGGGCCCAGACCCCTGCGCGCATAGGATTTAGACCGGCGTGCTGACCTCTCTGTTTTGCCTAGGTTGGGCTGCGACGTGTTGATCTTCCGAGGCCGGGCATGACCCAGGAAACTGTGTCTGGACAAATGGGATCGAGCATGTTGGGTTATGTGGTGCACCCCTGCAGGGAAGTTTATCTGTTCGAATAGCCGTGTCCCTCGGTAAAAGGACGACCTGGAGTTGTACCTTGACCTTATGACAACTAGAACCGGATACTTAATAAAACACACCCAGACAAGTTCCACAGACAACCCGGTGATCGCTTTTCCATAGGGCAACGAGGGGAGGATCGCCGGGTAGGATTACTATGCGATGCTAGTTGGAGGACTTCAATCTACTCTCTTCTACATGCTGCAAGACGGAGGTTGCCAGAAGCGTAGTCTTCGATAGGGCTAGCTATCCCCCTCTTATTCTGGCATTCTGTAGTTCAGTCCATCGATATGGCCTCCTTACACATATACCCATGCATATGTAGTGTAGCTCCTTGCTTGCGAGTACTTTGGATGAGTACTCACGGTAGCTTTGCTCCCTCTTTTCCCCGTTTTCCTCTTCTTCCCGGATGCCGCAACCAGACTTTGGAGCCCAGGAGCTAGACGCCATCGTCGACGACGACTCCTACTACACCGGAGGTGCCTACTACTACGTGCAGGCCGCTGACGATGACCAGGAGTAGTTTAGGAGGATCCTAGGCAGGAGGCCTGTGCCTCTTTCGATCTGTATCCCAGTTTGTGCTAGCCATATTATGGCAACTTGTTTAACTTATGTCTGTACTCAGATATTGTTGGTTCCGCTGACTTGTCTATGATCGAGCACTTGTATTCGAACCCTCGAGGCCCCTGGCTTGTATTATGATGCTTGTATGACTTATTTTATTTGTAGAGTTGTGTTGTGATATCTTCCCGTGAGTCCCTGAACTTGATCGTACACGTTTGCATGTATGATTAGTGTACGATTGAATCGGGGGCGTCACACTGGAACAATGGAGCAAGCTAATGACTTATTGGAAATAATACATACCAATGTATGCGATCCGATGTGTGTTGAAGCACGTGGCGGGTATTGAAATTTTCTGACCTTCATGGATGATTTGAGTAGGTATGGGTATATCTGCTTGATGAAACACAAGTCTCAAACATTTGAGAAGTTCAAAGAATTTCAACATGAAGTGGACAATCATCGTATCAAGAAAATAAAATTTCTATGATCTGATCGCGGAGGCAAATATTTGAGTTACGAGTTTGACCTTCATTTAAAACAATGTGGAATTGTTTCACAACTCATGCCACCCAGAAAACCACAGTGTAATAGTGTGTCTGAACGTCATAACCACACTTTATTGGATATGATGCGTTCTATGATGTCTCTTACCGATTTACCACTATTGTTTTGGGGTTATGTATTAGAGACAGCCGCATTCACGTTAAATAGGGCACTGTCTCAATCCGTTGAGACGACACCGTATGAACTGTGGTTTGGAAAGAAACCTAAGCTGTCATTTCTTAAAAGTTTGGGGATGCAACGCTTATGTCAAAAGGCTTCAGCCTGATAAGCTCGAACCCAAATCGGAGAAGTGCGTCTTCATAGGATACCCTAAGAAAAAAATGGGTACACATTCTACCATAGCTCGGAAGGCGAGATCTTTGTTGCCAAGAATGGATCCTTTCTAGAGGAGCTTCTCTCGAAAGAAGTGAGTGGGAGGAAAGTAGAACTTGATGAGGCAATTGTACCTTCTCTCGAATTGGAATGTAGCACATCAGAGAAAACCGTTCCCATGATGCCTACACCAACTAGAGAGGAAGCTAGTGATGATGATGATGAAACTTCGGATCAAGTTACTACTGGACATTGTAGGTCGAATAGTGCATGTTCTGCACCAGAGTGGTATGGTGATCCTATCCTGGAAGTCATGTTACTAGTCCATGACGAACCTACGAACTATGAAGAAGCAATGATGAGTCCAGATTCCAATAAATGGCTTGAGGCCATGAAATCTGAGATAGCATCCATGTATGAGAACAAAGTGTGGACTTTGGTGGACTTGCTCGATGATCGGCAAGCCATTGAGAATAAATGGATCTTCAAGAAGAAGACAGACACTGATGGTAATCTCACCATCTACAAAGCACGACATGTCGCAAGAGGTTTTTGACAAGTTCAAGGGGTTGACTATGATGAGACCCTCTCACCCGTAGAAATGTTTAAGTCAGTCCAAATCGTGTTAGCAATTGCTGCATTTTATAGTTATGAAATTTTGCAAATGGATGTCAAAAATGCATTCCTTAATTGATTTCTTAAAGAAGAGTTGTATATGATGCAACCAGAAGGTTTTGTCAATCCTGAAGGTGCTAACAAAGTGTGCAAGCTCCAGCGATCCATCTACGGACTGGTGCAAGCATCTCGGAGTTGAAATATACGCTTTGATGAGGTGATCAAAGCATATGGTTTTATATAGACTTACGGTGAAGCCTGTAATTACCAGAAAGTGGGTGGGATCTCTGTAGCATTTCTAATATTATAGGTGGATGACATATTATTGATTGGAAACGATGTAGAATTTCTGGATAGCATAAAAGGATACTTGAATAAGAATTTTTCAATGAAAGACCTCGGTGAAGCTTCTTACATATTAGGCATCAAGATCTATAAAGATAGACCAAGGAGCTTGATATGATTTTTAAATAAGTACAGACCTTGACAAGGTTTCGAAGGAGTTCAAAATGAATCAGTCAAAAAAAGAGTTATTGCTTGTATTGTAAGGTGTGAAGTTGAATGGGAATCAAAGCCCGACCATGGCATAAGATAGAGAGAGAATGAAAGTATGCCATGCTATGTACCAGACCTATTGTGTACCTTGCCATGAGTTTGGCAAGGGGGTACCTAGACAGTGGCCAAAATTATCATTAGAGGATTAAGGAAATATTTCTCGGTTATGGAGGTGATAAAGAGTTTGTGGTAAAGGGTTACATCGATGCAAGCTTTGACACCGATTAAGATGACTATGAGTCTCAATCTGGATAGATATTGAAAGTGGGAGCAATTAGCTAGAGTAGCTCCTTGCAGAGCATTGTAGACACATAAATTTGCAAAATACATATGGATCTGAATGTAGAAGACTCATTGACTAAACTTCTCTCACAAGGAAAACATGATCACACCTTAGTAATCTTTGGGTGTTCATCACATGGTGATGTGAACTAGAGTATTGACTCTAGTAAACTCTTTGGGTATTGGTCACATGGCGATGTGAAATATGGGTGTTAATCACATGGTGATGTGAACTATATTATTGACTATAGTGCAAGCAGGAGACTGGAGGAAATATGCCCTAGAGGCAATAATAAAGTTACACTACTGCAGGATGCTGCTAACATGACACCACGATCAGAGACCCTTCGATGAAACTGTCTGCAATGTAATAATCACAAACGGTGGTGTAAAAACCATCAAAAAAGGTGCAAAACATTTGCGATGGAGGATGCATCAAACACGGGTCAGATTATAGTTGCGTGTGGGATGCAGGACATATAGTTCAGTTCAATTAACTGTTTGCGATGAGGAGGAACAAGAGAAATGGGCAGCCAGATGAAGGTGTGTGCGATATACATCATATGGTTCACTCGGATGAACTATTTGTGATTAGCAACACAAAAGAAATGGTCAGCCGCATCAAGGTGTGTGCGATATACAACATGCGGTTCACTCGGATGAACTATTTGCGTTGAGACAAGAGAATAGAAACGGTTCAACTTAACGAGATGTGTGTGATGAAGGAAATATGCCCTAGAGGCAATAATAAAGTTGTTATTTATTTCCTTATTTCATGATAAATGTTTATTATTCATGCTAGAATTGTATTAACCGGAAACATAATACATGTGTGAATACATAGACAAACATAGTGTCACTAGTATGCCTCTACTTGACTAGCTCGTTAATCAAAGATGGTTAAGTTTCCTAACCATAGATATGAATTGTAATTTGATTAACGGGATCACATCATTAGGAGAATAATGTGATTGACTTGACCCATTCAGTTAGCTTAGGACTTGATCCTTTAGTATGTTGCTATTGCTTTCTTCATGACTTATACATGTTCCTATGACTATGATATTATGCAACTCCCGTTTACCGGAGGAACACTTTGTGTGCTACCAAACATCACAACATAACTGCATGATTATAAAGGTCCTCTACAGGTGTCTCCGTTGGTACTTGTTGAGTTGGCGCATTTCGAGATTAGGATTTGTCACTCTGATTGTCGGAGAGGTATCTCTGGGCCCTCTTGGTAATGCTCATCACTATAAGCCTTGCAAGCAATGTGACTACTGAGTTAGTTACGGGGGGATGCATTACGGAATGAGTAAATAGACTTGCCGGTAACAAGGTTGAACTAGCTATGATGATACCGACGATTGAATCTCGGGCAAGTAACATACCAATGACAAAGGGAACAACGTATGTGGTTATGCGGTTTGACCGATAAAGATCTTCGTAGAATTTGTAGGAACCAATATGAGCATCCAGGTTCCGCTATTGGCTATTGATCGGAGATGTGTCTCGGTCATGTCTACATAGTTCTCGAACCCGTAGGGTCCACACACTTAACGTTCGGTGACAATCAGTATTATGAGTTTATGTATTTTGATGTACCGAAGGTAGTTCAGAGTCCTGGATGTGATCACGAACATGACGTGGTGTCTCTAAATGGTCGAGACATGAAGATTCATATAGGTGAGTCCTGGAAGGTTATGTTGGGACACCAGAATGGTTTCGGATGAGTTCGGGCATATACCAGAGTACTGGGAGTTACCGGAACCCCCCGGGGGCTTAACGGGCCTACATGGGCTTTAGTGGAAGAGAGAGGAGGTGGCATAGAGGTGGGGGCGCCCCCCAAGATCGATCCAAATTGGGAAGGGGGCCGGCCCCCCTTTCCTTCTTCTCCTCTTCTCCTTCCTCCCCCTCCTATTAGGACTAGGAAATGGGGGAAACCTGCTCCTAGTAGGAGTAGGAATCCCCCTTGGGGGCGCAGCATGAGGTAGGCCGACCCCCTCCTCCCCTCCTTTATGTACGGGGGAGGGGGGCACCCCGTAGAAACACAAGTTGATTGTTTAGCCATGTGCGGTGCCCCCCTCCACAGAATTCCACCTTGGTCATATCATTGTAATGCTTAGACGAAGCCCTGCATCGGTAACTTCATCATCACCGTCAACACGCCATCGTGCTGACGAAACTCTCCCTCGGCCTTAACTGGATCAAGAGTACGAGGGACGTTACCGAGCTGAACGTGTGTAGATCGTGGAGGTGCCGTGCGTTTGGTACTTGATCGGTTGGATCGCGAAGACTCTCGACTACATTAAACGCGCTTCATAAAGCTTCCGCTTTCGGTCTACGAGGGTACATAGACATACTCTCCCCCTCTCGTTGCTATGCATCTCCTAGATAGATCTTGCGTGACCGTAGTAAAATTTTGAAATACTGCGTTCCCCAACAGTGGCATCCGAGCCAGATCTATGCATAGATGTTATATGAATGAGTTGAACACAAAGGAGTTGTGGGCATGAGTATATACATATTGCTTGCCGTCACTAATTGATTCTTGATTTAGCGGTATTGTTGGATGAAGCGGCTCAGACCAACATTACGCATACGCTTACGCGAGACTGGTTCTACCGACGTGGTTCACACACAGGTGGCTAGTGGGTGTCTGTTTCTCCAACTTTAGTTGAATCGATTTTATTGAATAAGGTTCTTTCTGAAGATCAAAAAGCAATCACTATACCACGTTGTGGTTTTGTGATGCGTAGGTGAGAACGGTTCTTGCTAAGCCCGTAGCAGCCACATAAAACTTGCAACAACAATGTAGAGGACATCTAACTTGTTTTTGCAGGGCATGTTGTGATGTGATACGGTCAAGACGTGATTATATAAATTATTGTATGAGATGATCATATTTTGTAACACAGTTATCGGCAACTGGCAGGAGCCATATGGTTATCTCTTTATTGTATGAAATGCAATCGCCATGTAATTGCTTTACTTTATCACTAAGCGGTAGCGATAGTCATATAATCAATAGTTGGCGAGAAGACAACGATGCTACGATGGAGATCAAGGTGTCAAACCGGTGACGATGGTGAGCATGACGATGCTTTGGCGATGGAGATCAAAGGCACAAGATGATGATGGCCATATCATATCACTTACATTGATTGCATATGATGTTTATCTTTTATGCATCTTATTTTGTTTTTACGGCAGTAGCATTATAAGATGATCCCTCACTAAATTTCAAGGTATAAGTGTTCTCCCTGAGTATGCACCATTCCGACAGTTCGTCGTGCCGAGACACCACGTGATGATCGGGTGTGATAAGCTCTACATTCACATACAACAGGTGCAAGACAGTTTTGCACATGCGGAATTCTCGGGTTAAACTTGACGAGCCTAGCATATGCATATGTGGCCTCGGAACACTGAGACCAAAAGGTCAAACGTGAATCATATAGTAGAGATGATCAACATAGTGATGTTCACCATTGAAAACTACCCCATCTCACATGATGATCTGACATGGTTTAGTTGATATGGATCACGTGATCACTTAGATGATTAGAGGGTGTCTATCTAAGTGGGAGTTCTTAAGTAATATGATTAATTGAACTTTAATTTATCATTAACTTAGTCCTGGTAGTTTTTGCATATCTATGTTGTAGATCAATAGCTCGCGTATAGCTCCCCTCTTTTATTTTTGATATGTTCCTAGAGAAAAATAAGTTGAAAGATGATAGTAGCAATGATGCGGATTGGGTCCGTGATCTTAGGATTATCCTCATTGTTGCGCAGAAGAATTATGTCGTTGATGCACCGCAAGGTGACGGACCTATTCCAGGAGCAGATGCAGACGTTATGAACATTTGGCAAGCTCGGTATGATGACTACTTGATAGTTTAGTGCACCATGCTTTACAACTTAGAACCGGGACTTAAAAAAACATTGTGAACACCACGAAGCATATAAGATGTTCCAAGAGCTGAAATTGGTATTTCAGACTCATGCCCGAGTCGAGAGGTAAGAGACCTCTGACAAGTACTTTGCCTACAAGATGGAGGAGAATAGCTCAACCAGTGAGCATGTGCTCAGAATGTCTGAGTACTACAATCGCTTGAATCAAGTGGGAGTTAATCTTCCAGATACGATAGTGATTGAAAGAGTTCTCTAGTCACTATCACCAAGTTACTGGAACTTCGTGATGAACTATAATTTGCAAGGAATGACGAAAACGATTCCCAAGCTTGTCGTGATGCTGAAATCGACGAAGGTAGAATTCAAGAAATAGCATCAAGTGTTGATGGTTAATAAGACCACTAGTTTCAAGAAAAAGGGGCAAAGGAAAAGAAAGGGAACTTCAATGAATGGCAAGCAAGTTGCCACTCCCGTGAAGAAACCCAAAGCTAGACCTAAGCCTGAAACTGAGTTCTTCTACTGCAAAAGGGACTGGTCACTGGAAGCGGAACTGCCCCAAGTATTTGGCGGATAAGAAGGATGGCAAAGTGAAAAGTATATATGATATACATGTTATTGATGTGTACTTTATTAGTATTCAGAATAGCCCCTGGGTATTTGATACTGGTTCAATTGGTATGATTGGTAACTCAAAACAGGAGTTATAAAATGAACAGAGACTAGTTGAGGGCAACGTGATGATGTGTGTTGGAAGTGATTCCAAGGTTGATAAGATCACCATCATACACTCCTTTTACCTTTGGGATTAGTGTTCAACCTAAAATAAATGTTATTTGGTGTTTGTGTTGAGCAAAATATGATTGGATCATGTTTATTGCAATACAGTTATTCATTCAAGTCAAAGAATAATTGTTATTCTGTTTATATGAATAAAACCTTATGTGGTCATACACCCAATGTGAATGGTTTACTGAATCTCGATTGTAGTGATACACATATTCATATTACTGAAGCCAAAAGATGCAAGGTTAATAATGATAGTGCAAATTATTTGTGGCACTACTGTTTAGGTCATATTGCTGTAAAGCGCATGAAGAAACTCCATGTTGGTGGGCTGTTGGAATCACTTGATTATGAATCACTTGATGCTTGCGAACCATGCCTCATGGGCAAGATGACTAAGACTCCGTTCTCCGGAACAATGGAGCGAGAAACAGACTTATTAGAAATAATACATAGTGATGTATGCGATCCAATGGGTGTTGAGGCTTGCGGCGGTTATCGTTATTTTCTGACCTTCACAGATGATTTGAGCTAATATGAGTATATCTACTTAATGAAACATAAGTCTGAAACATTTGAAAAGTTCAAAGAATTTCAGATTGAAGTGGAGAATCATCGTAACAAGAAAATAAAATTTCTACGATCTGGCCGCAGAGACAAAATATTTGAGTTGCGAGTTTGGCCTTTGGTTGAAACAATGTCGAATAGTTTCTCACACCACCTGGAACACCACAGCGTAATGGTGTGTCCGAATGTCAAAACTGTACTTTATTAGATATGGTGTGATCTATGATGTCTCTTATTACCGAATTACTACTATCGTTTTGGGGTTATGCATTAGAGACAGCTGCATTCACGTTTAATAGGTCACCATCTAAAAATCCCTTGAGATGACACCGTATAAACCTAAGTTGTCATTTCCTAAAGTTTGGGGTTGCGATGCTTATGTGAAAAAGTTTCAGCCTGATAAGCTCAAACCCGAATGGGAGAAGTGCGTCTTCATAGGATACCCAAAAGAAACTATTGGGGACACCTTCTATCACAGATCCGAAGGCAAGATCTTTGCTGCTAAGAGTGCATCCTTTCTAGAGAAGTAGTTTATCTCGAAAGAAGTGAGTGGGAGGAAAGTAGAACTTGATGAGGTAATTGTACCTGCTCCCTTATTAGAAAGTAGTGAAGGAAATATGCGCTAGAGGCAATAATAAAGTTATTATTTATTTCCTTATTTCATGATAAATGTTTATTAGAATTGTATTAACCGGAAACTTAGTACATGTGTGAATACATAGACAAACAGAGTGTCACTAGTATGCCTCTACTTGACTAGCTCGTTGAATCAAAGATGGTTAAGTTTCCTAGCCACAGACATGAGTTGTCATTTCATTAACGGTATCACATCATTAGGGAATGATGTGATTGACTTGACCCATTCTGTTAGCTTAGCATTTGATCGTTTAGTATGTGGCTATTGCTTTCTTCTTGAGTTATACATGTTCCTATGACTATGAGATTATGCAACTCCCGAATACCGGAGGAACACTTTGCGTGCTACCAAACGTCACCACGTAACTGGGTGATTATAAAGGTGCTCTATAGGTGTCTCCGATGGTGTTTGTTGAGTTGGCATAGATCGAGATAGGGATTTGTCACTTCGATTGTCGGAGAGGTATCTCTGGGCCCTCTCGGTAATGCACATAACTATAAGCCTTTCAAGCAATGTGACTAATGAGTTAGTTGCGGGATGATGCATCACCGAACGAGTAAAGAGACTTGCCGGTAACGAGATTGAACTAGGTATTGAGATACCGACGATCGAATCTCGGGAAAGTAACATACCGATGACAAAGGGAACAACATATGTTGTTATGCGGTCCGACCGATAAAGATCTTCAAAGAATATGTAGGAGCCAATATGGGCATCCAGGTTCCCCTATTGGTTATTGACCAGAGAGGTGTCTCGGTCATGTTTACATAGTTCTCGAACCCGTAGGGTCCGCACGCTTAACGTTCGTTAAAGATATAGTATTATATGTGTTATGTATGTTGGTGACCGAATGTTGTTCTGAGTCCCGGATGAGATCACGGACTTGACGAGGAGCTCCGGAATGTTCCGGAGGTAAAGATTGATATATAAGATGATATGGTTCCGCCAAGGGGTGAAGCCCACGAGGCTTTAGGTCAGTGCAAAAGGAGTTTGGCGGAGGCCAGGGGGCCAAACACCGGAGACCCTAGCGTCTGGCCCTAGGCAAGACGCCGAGGCCCATGGCGTGTGGGCCAGACGCCAAGGATTGTGGCGATTGGTCCTAGAGTCTGAGTGGGACTCTTGCCTTTTGGGCAAACCGACTTTGAGGAGGCTTTTGCTCCAATTTTCGACCCCAGGGCTCAACATATAAATAGAGAGGAAGGGCTAGCACGAAAGACACATCAAGAAACACCAAGCCGTGTGCCGGCAACCCTGTCCCCTGTAGTTTATCCCCGTCTTAGTTTTTATAGTGTTTGGCGAAGACCTACGGAAACTGTTCTTCACCAACACCGTCACCACGCCGTCGTGCTGCCGGAACTCATCTACTACTTCACCCATCTTGCTGGATCGAGAAGGCAAGGACGTCATCGAGCTGAACGTGTGCTGAATGCGAAGGTGCCGTACGTTCGGTACTGGATCAGGATGGATCGTAAGGTGTATGACTACATCAACCGCATTGATAAACGCTTCCGCTTTTGCTCTACGAGGGTACGCAGACACGCTCTCCCCTTTCATTGATGTGCATCACCATGATAGATCTTGCGTGTGTGTAGGAAATTTTTGAAATTACTGCATTCCCCAATAGTGGTATCAGAGCCAGGTTTATGCGTAGCTGTTATATGCACATGTAGAACACAAATGAGTTGTGGGCGATAATAGTCATACTGCTTACCAGCAGGTCATACTTTGATTCGGCGGTATTGTTGGATGAAGCGGCCTGGACCGACATTAGGCGTACGTTTACGCGAGACTGGTTCGACCGATGTGCTTCGCACACAGGTGGTTGGTGGGTGTTAGTTTCTCCAACTTTGGTTGAATCGAGTGTGGCTACGCCTAGTCCTTGTTGAAGGTTAAAACAGCAGATACTTGACGAAAAATCGTTGTGGTTTTGATGTGTAGGTAAGAACGGTTCTTGCTAACCCCATAGCAACCACGTAAAACTTGCAACAACAAAGTAGAGGACATCTAACTTGTTTGTGCAGGGCATGTTGTGATGTGATATGGTCAAGACATGATGCTAAATTTTATTGTATGAGATGATCATGTTTTGTAGCGGAGTTATTGGCAACTAGCAAGAGCCATATGGTTGTTGCTTTATTGTATGAAATTCAATCGCCATGTAATTTCTTTACATTATCACTAAGCAGTAGCGATGGTCGAAGAAGCAATAGTTGGCGAGATGACAACGATGCTTCGATGGAGATCAAGGTGTCAAGCCGGTGACGATGGTGATCATGACGGTGCTTTGGAGATGGAGATCAAAGGCACAAGATGATGATGGCCATATCATATCACTTATATTGATTGCATGTGATGTTTATCCTTTATGCATCTTATTTTCCTTAGTTCAGCGGTAGCATTATAAGATGATCTCTCACTAAATTTCAAGGTATAAGTGTTCTCCCTGAGTATGCACCGTTGCGACAGTTCTTCGTGCTGAGACACCATGTGATGATCGGGTGTGATAAGCTCTACGTTCACATGCAACGGGTGCAAGCCAGTTTTGCACACGCGGAACACTTGGGTTAAACTTGACGAGCCTAGCATATGCAGATATGGTCTCGAACACTGGAGACCCAAAGGTCGAGCATGAATCATATAGTAGATATGATCAACATAGTGATGTTCACCATTGAAATCTAATCCATCTCACGTGATGATCGGACATGGTTTAGTTGATATGGATCATGTGATCATTTAGATGACTAGGGGGGTGTCTAAGTAGGAGTTCTTAAGTAATATGATTAATTGAACTTAATTTATCATGAACTTAGTCATGATAGTATTTGCATAACTATGTTGTAGATCAATAGCTCGCGATGTAGCTTCCCGTTTATTTTCGATATGTTCCTACAGAAAAACTATGTTGAAAGATGATAGTAGCAATGATGCGGACTAGGTCCGTGATTTGAGGATTGTCCGCATTGCTGCACAAAAGAATTAAGTCCTTAATGGACCACTAGGTGACAGACCTATTGCAGGAGCAGATGCAGACGTTATAAATGTTTGGCAAGCTCGGTATAATAACTACTTGATAGTTTAGTGCACCATGCTTTATGGCTTAGAACCGGGACTTCAAAAATGTTTTGAATGCCATGGAGCATATAAGATGTTCCAAGAGCTGAAATTGCTATTTCAGACTCATGCCCAAGTGGAGAGGTATGAGACCTCTCGACTAGTATTTTTCCTACAAGATGGAGGAGAATAGCTCAACCAGTGAGCATGTGCTCAGAATGTCTGAGTACTACAATCACTTGAATGGAATGGGAGTTAATCTTCCAGATAAGATTGTGTTTGAAAGAGTTCTCTAGTCACTATCACCAAGTTACTAGAACTTCATGATGAACTATAATATGCGAGGGATAACAAAAACGATTCCCAATCTCTTTGTGATGCTGAGATCTACGAAGGTTGAAATGAAGAAAAACATCAAGTGTTGATGATTGACAAGACCACTAGTTTCAAGAAAAGGGCAAAGGGAAGAAGGGGTATTTCAAGAAGAACGGCAAGCATGTTTCTACTCAAGTGAAGAAGCCAAAGTCTGGACCTAAGCCCGAGACTAAGTGCTTCTACTACAAAGGAACTTGTCACTGGAAGAGGAACTGCCCCAAGTATTTGACGGATAAGAAGGATGGCAAAGCGAACAAAGGTATATTTGATATACATGTTATTGATGTGTACTTTACTAGTGTTTATAGCAACCCCTTAGTATTTGATACTAATTCAATTGCTAAAGATTGGTAACTCGAAAACGGGAGTTGCAGAATGAACAGAGATTAGTTAAGGGTGAAGTGATGATGTGTGTTGGAAGTGGTTCCAAGATTGATATGATCATCATCGCACTCTCCCTATATTTTCGAGATTAGTGTTGAACGTAAATAAATGTTATTTGGTGTTTGCGTTGATCATGAATATGATTTGATCATGTTTATTGCAATACGACTATTCATTTAAAGTCAGAGAATAATTGTTGTTCTATTTTCATGAATAAAACCTTCGATGGTCATACACCCAATGAAAATGGTTTGTTGGATCTCGATCGTAGTGATACACATATTCATAATATTGAAGAGAAAAGATGCAAAGTTAATAATGATAGTGCAACTTATTTGTGGCACTGCCATTTAGGTCATATTGGTGTAAAGCGCATGAAGAAACTCCATGCTGATGGGCTTTTGGAATGACTTGGTTATGAATCACTTGATGCTTGCAAACCATGCCTCATGGGCAAGATGACTAAGACTTAGTTCTCCGGAACAATGGAGTGAGCAAATGACTTATTGGAAATAATACATACTGACGTATGCGATCCGATGAGTGTTGAGGCTCGTAGCGGGTATCGTTATCTGACTTTCCCAGATGATTTGAGCAGATATGGGTATATCTACTTAATGAAACACAAGTCTGAAACATTTGAAAAGTTGAAAGAATTTCAGTGTGAAGTGGAGAATGATCGTAACGAGAAAATAAAGTTTCTACGATCTGATCGCGGAGGCGAATGTTTGAGTCATGAGTTTGGCATTCAATTAAAACAAAGTGGAATAGTTTCACAAACTCATGCCACCTTGAAGCACCACAACGTAATGGTGTGTCCACAGCGTAATGATGTCTCTTATCGATTTACCACTATCATTTTGGGGTTATGCATTTGAGACATCTGCATTCATATTAAATAAGGCACCATCTAAATTTGTTGAGACGACACCGTATGAAATGTGGTTTGGCAAGAAACCTAAGCTGTCATTTCTTAAAGTTTGGGGCGGCGATGCTTATGTGAAAAAAGTTTCAACCTGAAAAGCTCGAACCCAAATCGGGGAAATGTGTCTTCATAGGATACACAAAGGAAACTGTTGGGTAAACCTTCTATCACAAATCCATAGGTAAGATATTCGTTGCTAAAAATGGATACTTTCTAGAGCAGGAGTTTCTCTCGAAAGAAGTGAGTGGGAGGAAAGTAGAACTTGATGTGGTAATTGTACCTTCTCCCGAATTGGACAGTAGTTTATCACAGAAATCAGTTCAAGTGATTCCTACACCAATTAGTGAGGAAGCTAATGATGATCATCATGAAACTTCAGATCAAGTTACTACAGAACCTCGTAGGTCAAAAAGAGCACGTTCCGCACCAGAGTGGTATGGTAATCCTGTTCTGGAAGTCATGTTACTAGACCATGACAAACCTACAAACTATGAGGAAGCGATGATGAGCCCAGATTCCGCAAAATGGCTTGAGGCCATGAAATCTGACATGGGATCCATGTATAGGAACAAAGTGTGGACTTTGGTTGACTTGCATGATGATCGGCAGACTATTGAGAATAAATGGATCTTCAAGAGGAAGACAGAAACTGATAGTAGTGTTACTATTTACAAAGCTCGAATTGTCGAAAAAGGTTTTCGACAAGTTCAAGGCGTTGAATACAATGAGATTTTCTCACTCATATCGATTCTTAAAATTCTGTCCAAATCATGTTAGCAATTGCCACATTTTATGAAATTTGGCAGATGGATGCAAACCTGTATTCCTTAATGGATTTCTTAAAATAAGAATTGTATATGATGCAACTAGAAGGTTTTGTCAATCCTAAAGGTGCTAAGAAAGTGTGCAAAGCTCCAGCGATCCATCTATGGACTGGTGCAAGCATCTCGGAGTTCGAATATACACTTTGATGAGTTGATCAAAGAATATAGTTTTATACAGACTTACGGTGAAGCCTATTTTTACAAGAAAGTGAGTGGGAGCACTACAGCCTTTCTAATAAGTATATGTGAATGACATATTGTTGATCGGAAATGATGTAGAATTTTCTGGAAAGCATAAAGGAGTGTTTGAAAGGTGTTTTTCAAAGAAATACCTCGATGAAGCTTCTTACATATTGAGCAGCAAGATCTATAGAGATAGATCAAGATGCTTGATAAGTTTTTTTCAGTGAATACATACCTTGACAAGTTTTTGAAGTAGTTCAAAATGGAACAGTCAAAGAAAGAGTTCTTGCCTGTATTGCAAGGTGTGAAGTCGAGTAAAAGATATACAGACAATTTAAGTGATTCCCTATGCCTCAGTCGTAGGTTCTATAAAGTATGCCATGCTACGTACCAGACCGATTGTATACCCTTTCCTCAGTTTGGCAAGGGAGTACAATAATGATCTAGGAGTAGATCATTTGACGTTGGTCAAAATTATCCTTAGTGGAATAAGGATATGTTTCTCGGTTATGGAGGTGACAAAAATTTTGTCGTAAAGGGTTACGTCGATGCAAGCTTTGACGCTAATTTGGATGACTCTAGTCTCAATCTGGATACATATTAAAAGTGGGAGCAATTAGCTAGAGTAGCTCCATGCAGAGCATTATTGACATAGAAATTTGCAAAATACATACGGGTCTGTATATGGCAGACCCGTTGACAAAACTTCTCTCACAAGCAAAACATGATCACATCTTAGTACTCTTTGGGTGTTAATCACATGGCAATGTGAACTAAGATTAGTGACTCTAGTAAACCCTTTGAGTGTTGGCCACATGGCAATGTGGACTATGGGTGTTAATAACATGGTGATGTGAACTATTGGTGTTAAATCACATGGCGATGTGAACTAGATTATTGACTCCAGTGCAAGTGGGAGACTGAAGGAAATATGCCCTAGAGGCAATAATAAAGTTATTATTTATTTCCTTATTTCATGATAAATGTTTATTATTCATTCTAGAATTGTATTAACTGGAAACTTAGTACATGTGTGAATACATAAACAAACTGAGTGTCACTAGTATGCCTCTACTTGACTAGCTCATTGAATCAAAGATGGTTAATTTTCCTAGCCATAGACATGAGTTCTCATTTGATTATCGGGATCACATCATTAGAGAATGATGTGATTGACTTGACCCATTCTGTTAGCTTACCATTTGATCGTTTAGTATGTTGCTATTACTTTCTTCATGACTTATACATGTTCCTATGACTATGAGATTATGAAACTCTTGAATACCGGAGGAACACTTTGTGTTCGACCAAACGTCACAACGTAACTGGGTGATTATAAAGGTGCTCTAAAGGTGTATCTGATGGTGTTTGTTCAGTTGGCATAGATCGAGATTGGGATTGTCACTCCGATTGTCGGAGAGGTATCTCTGGGCCCTCTCCGTAATGCACATCACTGTAAGCAATGTGACTAATGAGTTAGTTGCGGGATGATGCATTACGGAATGAGTAAAGAGACTTGCCGGTAACGAGATTGAACTAGGTATTGAGATACCGATGATCGAATCTCGGGCAAGTAACATACCGATGACAAAGGTAACAACATATGTTGTTATGCGGTTCGACCGATAAAGATCTTCGTAGAATACGTAGGAGCCTATATGGGCATCCAGGTTCCGCTATTGGTTATTGACCAGAGAGGTGTCTCGGTCATGTCTACATAGTTCTCGAACCCGTAGGGTCCGCACGCTTAACGTTCGTTGATGATATAGTATTATATGATTTATGTATGTTGGTGACCGAATGTTGTTCGGAGTCCCGGATGAGATCACGGACATGATGAGTTGCTCCGCAATGTTCCGGAGGTAAAGATTGATATATAGGATGATATGGTTTGGCCAAGGGGTGAAGCCCATGAGGCTTTAGGTCGGTGCAAAAGGAGTTTTGCGGAGGCCAGGGGGCCAAATGCCGGAGACCCTGGCTTCTGGCCCTAGGCCAGATGCCAAGGCCCATGGTGTCTTGGCCACACGCCAAGGATTGTGGCGTTTGGTCCTGGAGTCCGAGTGGGACTCTTGCCTTTCGGGCAAAACCGAATTTGAGGAGGCTTTTGCTCCAAGGTTTGACCCCGGGGCTCAACATATAAATAGAGGGGCAGGGCTAGCACCAAAGACACATCAAGAAACACCAAGCCGTGTGCCGGCAACCATGTCCCCTCTAGTTTATCCTCCGTCATAGTTTCTGTAGTGCTTGGCGAAGCCCTGCGGAAATTGTTCTTCACCAATACCGTCACCATGTCGTATGTTCGGTACATGATCGGGACGGATCATGAAGGTGTACGACTACATCGACCGCGTTGATAAACACTTCCTTTTTTGGTCTACGAGGGTATGTAGACACACTCTCCCCTCTCGTTGATATGCATCACCATGATAGATCCTGCGTGTGCGTAGGAAATTTTTGAAATTACTGTGTTCCCTAACAAGTAGTTCACCACAGAAATCAGTTCCAGTAATTCCTACACCAATTAGTGAGGAAGCTAATGATGATGATCACGAAACTTTAGATCAAGTTACTACCAAACCTCGTAGGTCAACCAGAGTACGATCCGCACCAGAGTGGTATGGTAATCCTATTCTAGAATTCATGTTGCTAGACCATGATGAACCTGCGAACTATGAAGAAGCAATGATGAGCCCAGATTCCAACAGATGGCTTGAGGCCATGAAATCTGAGATGGAATCCATGTATGAGAACAAAGTGTGGATTTTGGTGGACTTTCCCGATGATCGGTGAACCATTCAGAATAAATGGATCTTCAAATGGAAGACGGACACTAATAGTAGTGTTATTATCTACAAAGCTCGAATTATTGAAAAATAGTTTTTCGACAAGTTCAAGGTGTTGACTACGATGAGTTTTTCTCACTCGTGTCGTTGCTTAAAAGTCTGTTCGAATCATGTTAGCAGTTGCTTCATTTTATGAAATCTGGCAAATGGATATCAAAACTACATTTCTAAATGGATTTATTAAAGAAGTGTTGTATATGATGCAACCAGAAGGTTTTGTCAATCCTAAAGATGCTAACAAAGTGTGCAAGCTCCAGCGATCCATCTATCGACCGGTGCAAGCATCTCGGAGTTGGAATATACGCTTTGATGAGTTGATCAAAGCATATAGTTTTATACAGACTTGTGGTGAAGCCTGTATGTACAAGAAAGTGAGTGGGAGCACTACAGCCTTTCTGATAACTATATGTGAATGACAATTTGTGATCGGAAATGATGTAGAATTTTTTGGAAAGCATAAAGGAGTGTTTGAAATGAGTTTTTCAAAGAAAGACCTCGGTAAAGCTGCTTACATATTAGCATTAAGATCTATAGATATAGATCAAGACGCTTGATAAGTTTTTTCAATGAGTACATACCTTGACAAGATTTTGAAGGAGTTCAAAATGGATCAATCAAAGAAGGAGTTCTTGCCTGTGTTGCAAGGTGTGAAGTTGAGTAAAGACTCAAAAGCCAACCACGGCAAAAAATAGAAAGAGAATGAAAAGTCATTCCCTATGCCTCTGTCATAGGTTCTATAAAGTATGTTATGTTGTGTACCATACCTATTGTATACAATAGTGATCTAGGAGTAGATCACTAGATAGCGGTCAAAATTATCCTTAGAGGACTAAGGAAATATTTCTCGGTTATGGAGGTGATAAAAGAGTTCGTCGTAAAGAGTTACGTCGATGCAAGCTTTTGACACCGATCTAGATGACTCTAAGTCTCGATCTAGATACATATTGAAAGTGGGAGCAATCAGCCAGAGTAGCTCCGTGCAGAGTATTGTAGACATAGAAATTTGCAAAATACATACGGCTCTGAATGTGGCAAACCCGTTGACTAAATTTATCTCATAAGAAAAACATGATCACTCTTTGGGTGTTAATCACATAGCATTGTGAACTAGATTATTGACTCTAGTAAACCCTTTGGGTATTAGTCACATGGAGATGTGAACTAATCACATAAAGATGTGAACTATTGGTGTTTAATCACATGACGATGTGAACTAGATTATTGACTCTAGTGCAAGTGGGAGACAGAAGAAAATATGCCCTAGAGGCAATAATAAAGTTGTTATTTATATTTCCTTATATCATGATAAATTTTATTATTCATGCTAGAATTGTATTAACCAAAAACTTGATACATGCATGAATACATAGACAAACAGAGTGTTCCTAGTATGCCTCTACTTGACTAGCTCGTTAATCAAAGATGGTTAAGTTTCCTAGCCATTGACATGTGTTGTCATTTGATGAATGGGATCACATCACTAGAGAATGACGTGATGGACAAGACCCATCTGTTAGCTTAGCACTATGATCGTTTAGTTTGTTGCTATTGCTTCCTTCATGACTTATACATTTTCCTATGACTAAGAGATTATGCAACTCCCGAATATCAGAGGAACACTTAGTGTACTAGAAAACATCACAACGTAACTGGGTGATTATAAACATGCTCTACAGGTGTCTCCGATGGTGTTTGTTGAGTTGGCATAGATCGAGATTAGGATTTGTCACTCCGATTGTCGGAGAGGTATCTCTTGGCCCTCCCGGTAATGCTCATCACTGTAAGCCTTGCAAGCAATGTGACTAATGAGTTAGCTACGGGACGATGCATTACAGAATGAGTAAAGAGACTTGCCGGTAACGAGATTAAACTAGGTAAGATGATACTGACGATAGAATCTCGAGCAAGTAACATACCGATGACAAAAGTTTGACAGATAAAGATCTTCGTAGGATATGTTTGGACACCGGAATGGTTTCGGATGAGTTCGGGCATATGCCGGAGTACCGGGGCATTACCGGAACCCCTCGAGGGCTTAATGGGCCTACATGGGCTTTAGTGGAAGAGAGAGGAGGTGGCCAAGAGGTGGGGGCGCCCCCCCCCCCCCCCCCGAAGCTGTCACATCCCTAGCTTCTGGTATTGCACTAGGCTAGCTTCATGTGTGCATCATGTTTAAATTTTGCTTAAACTTGAAATGGGGATGTTCAAACCCTAGCATTAATTCAACTCAACTAGAGTGGATTAAAATCTTTTTCAATAAACCCAAAAAATTGCTAAGAAAAGTTCATGATTTCTGGTTAAGGTGGAAACCTCTGCCAAAAATGATGATTCTTAGATCATTTTTGGATTTTTGAATTAAATCATATTGTATTGGACTTTGAGCATTTAAACGCTATAAATAATTTAAATGCTCAAATAATGTTGGAATTATTTGTGGGACACTGAAATAATTCAGAAAGTGCTCATGAATATTTTCAGGATTTATAAAATTGATTTGGTTTTTAAAACTGGATCAAAAACAAACTACAAAAATAGAAAAGAAAAAAAGAAAAAGCAGAAGAGAGAGAGACTTACCTGGCGCCCACCTTGCAGCCCACCCGGCCCAACTACTACTGGCCCAACCCATCGCAGCCTCATCTGTCGTCTTCCTCCTCACGCCAGTAGGTAGGGCGCGTGGTTGCCCCGCGCACGCCAGCTCCTGCTTCCACCGTGACGCCCCGGCTCTTCTGGATGCGCCACGGAGACGCCCCACACCTCTCTCACACTCTCTCGTTCCTTCCCCTCCTCTCCCTCGCTCTCTCTCACCGCGCCCGAGCGCTGCCCTCGCCGCCGCACACCGTTGCCTCGCCCACCGCCACTGCCTCGCCTCTCCGACATGTCCATTAGCTCCGCGATGCCATCTTCGACCTCTATGACGACTCACGCAAGCCGGGATGCCCTACAGAGCTGCCCTCGACGTCGTCCTCCTCGTCGGTGCCGCGGATCGCCGCCGTCAATTTCGTCTCCGTTCGGCCTTCCCCGAGCTCGCCGTCCACCTCTACGAGATCGACGTGAGCTCACCATCCGTTTCCACCTCTCCGTTCCTTTGCTTGCGCGCCATAGCCTGCTACCTATCGAACCCGCGAGCACCTCGCCGCCGTCCATGGCGCCACCGTGACCAGAACCCGAGCCAGCCGCTCCCGCGCACGTCACCGTGCTCCTGGAGACGCCATGGGGGCATAGAGGCCCTCCGCAGCCCCTGTCGTGCCCTGCAGCCACATCCCGCCTGGATCCGTGTTTCGGCCGCCGCCCCGAGCTCCACTCCTGCTTGTAGTTGCATTAGGCCAACACACTCATTTTGCCATGTCATGATCATGCATCATATTGTGCATTGCATTGATTGTATTTCCTTCTGTGTTGCCGGTATTTGTTCCCTCTCGATAGACGTGATACCGATGATGAGATCGATGACACCGATGAAGAACTATACTATCTTTAGAAGTGCTAGGCAAGAAAAACCCCCTTGTTCATTCCGATACAATCCCACTCTTTCGCTGCTGCTCTCTTTTACTGCATTAGGACAACAACGATTCAACTGTTACATGCTGCGGTAGTTGAATCCCTTTCCTTTGCATGACCTGTCATTGCCACAGTAAATAGATGAAACCCACTAGCATGAGTAGGAGTTGTTTGAGCCCTATTGTGCCTACTCATTCATGCTTGTTTGTCATGCCTGCTATTGCTTAGAGTTGTGTCAGGTCTGATTCATCAGGGATGAATTGGAGGTGTGTGAACATGTCCTACTGTGTGTGAGCTAAGTGTGTGAACACGATTTGGTAAAGGTAGCAGTGAGAGGCCATGTAGGACTACATGGTGGGTTGTCTCATTGAAACCGTCCTCAGGAACTGAGTTCTGTGTTTGTGATCCATGAACAGCTACTACCACACATTGGGATCCTTAATTGACACTCTCGACGTATTAACCGACTTGATCTCTGTCCAGGAGTTGCAACTAGTTTCTGGTGTTTGTAGGTAGTGCTAGTAGTCTACCAAGCGGCACCCGGTACATGTGGGCTTGGGACAGACTAGGTGCAGTGGCACGGTGTACCAAGTGGCACCCAGATGGTGGGCTTGGGAACCCTGCTCATATCGTTTGGGGCCGTGAGCAACACCCCGGCTGGATCTCCTTGCGGATGGAACCCGAATAGGCGATAAACCTGGACTAGAGACTTGTGTGGTTAGTCAGGTCGTGGCCGACACCCTCGCCAGGCTTCCGCTTGAATGTTGCCGAGATACATGATGTTTACATGGAGGTAAGTGGCGACAGCGTGTGTGAAGAAGTACACCCCTGCAGGGTTAACATCATCTATTCGAATAGCCGTGTCCGCGGTAAAGGACTTCTGGGTTGCCTGTATAGTTCATAGACAAGTGAAAGTGGATACTCTAAAATGCGCAAGATAAGTGTGAGTGCTACGGATGGCGTTCTCGTAGGGAGACGGGAGCACATCCATAGTGGTGTATTGATATGGTGAATATGTGGACTCGTGTGCGCCACCTCAAAAGAGTTACTTGCAGTCGTAGTTCAGGATAGCCACTGAGTCAAAGCTGGCTTGCTGCAGTTAAACTCCACCACCACCCCCTTTGTTGATACTGATGCATATGTAGTTAGTTCTGATGTAAGTCTTGCTGGGTACATTTGTACTCACATTTGCCTATTTTACGTTTTGCAGAGACTTCCGTCTCACTAGTAGTTCCGTGCAGACTTCGACGTTTAGCTTGTTACCTCAGCTATGATCTTGTGCCCTCGGCAGGATCTGGTAGATAGTCAGGCTTGTCAGCCTTTTTCATTTGCAGATGTCTGTACTAAGACATGTCTAGCTTTCGCTTGTGCTTTGCTTGTATGCTCTGAATGTTGGGTCATGAGACCCATGTTTGTAATATCTCGCTCCTCGGAGCCTATTGAATAAAATACTTGAGTTGTAGAGTCATGTTGTGATGCCATGTTGTATTTGCACATATCGAGCATATTGTGTGTATGTTATTGAAATGCTTGGTATGTGTGGGATCTGACTATCTAGTTGTTTATCCTTGGTAGCCTCTCTTACCGGGAAATGTCTCCTAGTGCTTCCACTAAGCCTTGGTAGCTTGCTACTGCTCCAAAACACTTAGGCTGGCCGGCACGTGTCCTTCTTCGTTCCTGTGTCTGTCCCTTCGGGGAAATGTCATGCGGAGTCTATCGGAGTCCTGTTAGCCTGCTACAGCCCGGTTTACCGGAGTCCTACTAGCCCAGCCGCTACAGCCCGGATTCACTCGCTGATGACCGACACATTCGTTGCTGGGTCATATATGCCTGTCCCTGTAAGTTAGTGCCACTTTGGGTTCACGACTAGCCATGTCAACCCGGGCTCCTTGTCATATGGATGCTAGCGACACTATCATATACGTGTGCCAAAAGGCGCAAACGGTCCCGGGCAAGGTAAGGCGACACCCGTGGGAATACCGTGCGTGAGGCTGATATGAGGTGTTACATGCTAGATCGGTGTGGCTTTGAGTCGGCGTCCTGACACAAGCTCAATCCGAATTGGGAAGGGGGCCGGCCCCCCTCTACTTCTTCTCCTCTTCCCCTTCCTCCCCCTCCTATTAGGACTAGGAAAGCGGGGAAACCTACTCCTAGTAGGAGTAGGAATCCCCCCTTGGGGGCGCACCATGAGGCCGGCCGGCCCCCTCCTCCCCTCGTTTATATACGGGGGAGGGGGGCACCCCATAGACACACAAGTTGGTTGTTTAGCCATGTGCGGTGCCCCCTCCACAGAATTCCACCTTGGTCTTATCGTTGTAGTGCTTAGGCAAAGCCCTGCGTCGGTAACTTCATCATCACCGTCATCACGCTGTTGTGCTGACGAAACTCTCCCTCGGCCTCAACTGGATCAAGAGTACAAGGGACGTCACCCAGCTGAACGTGTGCATATCCCGGAGGTGCCGTGCATTCGGTACTTGATCGGTTGGATCACGAAGACGTTCAACGACATCAACCGCGTTTCGTAACGCTTCCGCTTTCGGTCTATGAGGGTACGTAGACATACTCTCCCCCTTTCGTTGCTATGCATCTCCTACATAGATCTTGCGTGATCGTAGGAATTTTTTTGAAATACTGCGTTCCCCAACATGAACATGTAGTGGGGCCTATTGACAAACCTGGCGAAACCCTCGCAAGGCCTTGTGGCCAGGCAGTAGTGGTAGACGAGGACATGGTGGCGCACGCACACCTGGGCGACGACGACCTTGGGACGAGACCCGGCACGAGCGCGGGTGTACTCGAGGCCGGACCCGACCACCTTTTAGTTCTCCTCGGCAAGAAACAACTCCATGGTGTGGATGGAGTGCTCCACCTAGATCGGGTCGTTGGTGTACACCACTGAGAGGTCCATGAACCTTCTGTGGGTGTCCACCATGGCACGCATGGTGAACTGCTGCTCGTCGTCGGAAGCCACTCGGAGCGCCACTGGAGCCGTGCAGGATACCCTTCAGGAATTTCTCGTGGTGGATGTGCTTCTTGCAATTGTGGGGCAAGATCAAAAGGTTGAAGAGACACAAGTGTTAAATGGCCGCTGTAATAAATGGGGTCCGGTCAGCCTGTAATCATCATGTCTTGTCACGGCATTCATAGCGGAGGATTCCAGTGCATGCTTGACAACACCACATCGCACACGTGGGCTCAAAGAGGCGCCAAATGTATCGTCGGTGAGCCTGTTCGCGCGCTACCATGCATTTTACCGCGCAAGCTTGCCACCCTGGTAGTTTAGCCTTGCGTCGGCTAGAAGAGGGACAAATCATGGGCGTTTATTGGTAAAAAGCTTTGTAAAAACAAAGTGTGTGGGATGACTTCGGTCATAAGTTTACCTGTGGGTGATGAGGTCAAAGTTACACAAAAGGGTGATGATGGACACTCGAGTGTGATAATTAATTTTGCTCTCTACAGGGCACATGGTGGAAGAAACCAACTCTGTGCAATAATGTCGAAGATCGCAGTCGAGTTAGCTATACAGATCATGTGCTATGAGATCGACAAGGTAAACAGATTCGAGAATGGTTAATAAAATCTAACCGTTGCATATTAAGGTCAAAATAGTGCTACCAATATATGAGTCTCATACAATGCCATTTCAACAATTGTACCACAAAAGCTTGAAATATTACAAGGTTCAAATTCCAGAGTTATATGGCTCAAATTCGAACATTACAAGGTTCAAGCTGACATTAGAAATGAAATTCAGATAAACACCTACAAATGCTCGCACTGATATTACAAGGTTCAAGCTAATATTACCACTTCTATGTCTGGTTTTGAAACCTCACAATTTTTGCAAAGGGTCAGCCACTGAGAAGTCATGTATGGGGTTGACACGATGACTTCTGATTACTCTGTCATCTGAAGTTCCACAATGAAATTCAGCATTTTTGGAGCCTATTCCATTCTACCGCAGGCGCCGGAGCTGATCAACAAACCATTCATTTTTGCGAAATAAATGTAGGGAAACCTCATTACCTTCAACACCCTTGCTCTGACAACAAAAAACCTGGCAAATATAATCTTCAATAAGGTCCCTCGGTAGGAGTTCAAAGTAATTTCTGAGAGATGCAGATCTAGGCATTCAACGAGTTGTTATACTGTATCACATTATCCACCACTGGGCCTAATCTTATCTGCAAAACAAGAAAATGTGTTAGTGCCTACATGCAGTTTTGAACACTATTATAGGCCTATTTGGTTTGCAGGATTTGTAAAATGCACTAACATGCCATCTTCGATCTAACATGATTAACATGGGCACTTGATTACATTCTAGAAAAATTAGCCTTCTTCACAAGAGGTTGGAGTGGATGAAAAGATCCCTAAGAAAACTAGTATAGATGAATCGAAAGGAGAAATGCTTACTGGTTGTAACCATATGGATCAAGCAACCAATATGGGGGGGCATGTATGTACTGAAATCCTCCAAAAGAATCCTTCAAAAATCGTAGTATATTGTCATTGTAAACATGGAAAAAGGCGTCACAAATTGATCTCCCTTATGGTTAACATTTAACAGGAAAGGAACATCACCTCGATATAGAGCTTCTCCAGGCACGGAAAGCATCTCAGGAAATTGATAACTTGCTCCAGGTTGGGGCCGATAGATTCTAGTGCGTAGACCTTCACTATGCGCAGTTTCGCGGTTTAGCTTGTCGGAATCATTTTCTGAATGACAGACGAACATACATCTCCAAAATTAGAAATAATGTTAATTTGTAGAAGGAGAGGTAGATGGTGGCTGTTGTAACTGAACGGGTGTGGATCCAATAACAAGTTCGGAGTATTTGTTAGACGAGTAGCCCACCACTGTCAATTTCAGCACAGAAATGAGATTGATTCTTGTTGGACCTTCTTGATCAACTACAAGTAATCTCACAAGTGCAGGTGTGTCCTCAGTGACCATACCGTGGTAATCATCTTGTGATGTCTTCCTGCTCCACCAGCAACACACATAAATAGTCCGGAGAGTCATGGAGGTGATGTGGAAGGTACTCAACCCATTGATCGCCTGAAGACGAAGGTACTCGAGTGTAGTACAGCCACGGAGTAGGCGCTCCATGTCATCGTTTGGGAGGTAGACGAGCTCGAGGTGCTTCAGTCGTGGTAGAATAAGAGCGGGCACATCATTAGGGGGTGGGGGGTGGGGGAAATGGTAGTTCCTGAATTTGGCGATGCATAGCATGGGCGCGAGGCGGAGCACGCACTACAAAAAAAGACACATCCGTGACATTTTGGGCCGAACGAATTTTTTTTCTGTCATACTTATGACACTTCTATGACGACAATTGTGACAAAACCCGGTATCATCAAAGATGTGGTGGGATCCTACTTCTAGACAAAAAATCATGACCGAAAATGGGCTTTTTGTCATGGGCGGGCCGGAGACGCAACTGCATGACATTCTTTGGGCCGTCCATGACGGAAAAAACCATGGTAGAAGCGAGGGCGAGGATAATTTTGGGGAGTTCCCGGTTACGGTGGGTGGTCGGGGGCTGAGCGATGCGCATTTCGCTCATACACGTACGCGCGTGTGTGTGAGGCGTTGGCTCTAACTGAACCCGAGCAAGGCGTTGGGCTCTAGTTGAACCCGAGCGATTGCACTGCAGGCTACACGTTACTGAACCCGAACGATCTATCGATGGCTGTTAACTGAACCCGATCGAGCGATTCCTTTGCCACTGCTGCTAACTGAAGCCGGTCGACGCTGCCTCTGGATGAACAGTGAGCATTGCAGGGGGGATTTGGATGAACAGTGAGCGGTGGAGGTGGATGAGGAGGACCCCATGGTGTTGCCTCTGGATGAATAGGACCCGAATCGATCAAGCCGGTTGGGGCTGGATGAACAGGACCCCGTGGAGGGCTGGATGAACAGGACGACCCCGTGGAGGGCTGGATGAACAGTAGACGGTGGAAGGGTGGATGAACAGTAGCCCGTGAAGGTGTGGTTGAACAGGAGCCCGTGGAGAGGGGTGGTTGAACAGTAGCTGGTAGAGTAGTGCGCGGTGGAGGCTGGATGAACAGGAGCCCGTGGATGAACAGTCGCAGGTGGAGGCTGGAGGAGGTCGAGGGTGGATGAACAGTAGCCCGTGGAGGCTGGAGGAGGTCGACGGTGGAGATTAACAGTATCCCATGGAGTCCCGTTTTGTGGTACGCCGCACCCCTCCAAATGAACAGGACCCCCGTTTCGACCGTAGCGCTCCAACACAAGTTTGTTTCGTTCGTTTTGCGGTATGCCACACCCCTCTCGATCAACAGGACCCCATTTCGACCGTAGGAGGTCTGTTTCCTCCGTTTTGTGGTACGCCAGACCCCTCCCGATGAACATGATCCCCTTTCGAATGTGGCTGGTCTAACACAAGGCCGTTTCCTCCGTTCTGCGGTATGCCAGGCCTCGTTTCCATCGACTGTTCCGTCCAAGCCGGTTGGCTCCCACGCGTTCTGTTGCCTCCCGATGAACACGACGCATTTTGTTGCCTCCCCATGAACACGACGCATTCCGTTGCCTCCCCATGAACACCACGACGACGCAGTTTCTCCATTCCGACCCAGCCATGTACACGAGCCCTGGCCGTACGTATGCGCAAGTAGGCATTAGAGACCCCGCCCGTATGTACGTACGTGGCCGTATTTAGTTTCTTGCACCCTGGCCGTTGTACGTACGTGTACATGCTACGTGCGTGCCTCTACATCGACCAGTATGTATGTACACGTTCGCGACCAGAATGACAATGCTACGTACGCTTCGACCAGTTGGGTCCCGACTGTCAGGCAATTCCTTGTGTGCGAAGATGTAGCTGGTGGGTCCCAGCAGTCAGGGGGGCGAATCATTTTTTTTGCCCGGACGCACTTCCCTGCGTGCGAAGATGTATCTGGTGGGTCCCAGTAGTCAGGGGGCGAATCAAAATTTTTTGCTCGTAATATGGACGCACTTCCTTGCGTGCGAAGATGTAGCTGGTAGGTCCCAGCAGCCAGGGGGGAAACATTTTTTTTCGCGAAATACGGTGGCCCGTCCGGTGGGTCCCTGCTGTCAGGTGGAGGAATCATTATTTTCCGTTTAATGAGGCATTTCCTTGCTGCGGCCGTGGACCAAGCTGTCAGCCTCTCCACGTACAGTCCACGTCCGATGGAAGTCGTTCCTTGACCACGTTGACCACGCCGTGCTGAGAGCACCAGGGCGGTGGACGACGACGGAGCCGGGGAAGACGCAGAAGTGGAAGCCCGCGCGGAGAGGAGTACGAGGGTTCACTGGTTCGGCTGCGGTGTGAGGCTGCCATCGCCGTAGGGCCTGGCCAGCGGTGGGAATAGTAGGGGGCGGTGAGGCCTCCGCGGCAGCACAGCCGGCCACGGGAGGCAGGAGTATGCGGCACGACCAGCGCTGCTTTGGGAAGCTGGAGCAAGAAGACCATAGGTTGAAGAAGCACTGCGGCTGTTGGATGGACATCATACGGTCAGTGGAGCTAGAATCATTCATATTGACTAAGTTGACAAAGCTCTCCAGTCCCGTCAACTTAGCAGGCCCACAAGTCAGCCTCCCACCATGGTGGGTCCCAGCTAGCAGGGGGGTATTCATTTTTTGTGTGTAATAAGGAGGCACTTCCGGTGGGTCCGAGTTGACAGCGGGGGGAACGTTTTTTCACGAAATACGGTGGCCCGTTCGGTGGGTCCCAGCAGTCAGGGGGGAAATTTTTTTTTCATGATATAAGGTGGCCCGTCCGGTGGGTCCCTGCTGTCAGGTGGAGGAATAATTATTTTGCACGTAATAAAGAGGTACTTCCTTGCGGCCGCTGTGGACCCTGCTGTCAGCCTCTCCACGTATAGTACTCTTCCGATGGAAGTCAGTCTTTGACCACGTTGACCACGTCATGCCGAGAGCACCAGGGCGGTGGACGACGGCGAGGCCTAGGAAGGGGACGACGCGGAGCCGGGGAAGACGCAGCAGTGGAAGCCTGCGCGGGGAGGAGTACGGGGGTTCACTGGTTCGGCTATGGTGTGAGGCTGTCGTCGCCGCAGAATAACAGGGGAGGGTGGGTGAGTAGAGGGATGGCCTAGCTAGCGGTGGGAGTAGTACAGGGCGGTGAGGCCTCCGTGGCATCACAGCCGACCACGAGAGGCAGGAGCACACGGCACGACCGGTGCTGCTTTGGGCGGCTAGAACAAGAAGACCAGAGGTTGGAGAAGCACTACGACCATTGGATGGACATCGTACGATCACTGCAGCTAGAATCGTTTATATTGACTAAGTTGACAAAGCCCTTGGTACGCGTCAACTTAGTAGGCCCATAGCTCGGATTTGGCAGAGAACATATTGCCCATTTGCGATTTGTTTGAATGTACAACCCATTTTTTAATTCTAATGGAATTTAATACAACCCATTTATAGTTTGTTGAAAGTACAGCCCAACTACTAGCTAGGACAACGATTAATAATTTCAAACAACTGCTCAAAACAGAATTCAAAAAAAAATTCCCACATTTTGATGGCATCCGAAATATTTTTATCCGAAATTTCTAGTCAGGTTAAATATAATTTCAAAATAAAGTTGTATTACGTTAAAATCCAACGAAATATTGCACGCGCAACAAGTAATGAAATTAAAATTTTCAAATTCCAAAAATAATATATTTTTTAAACTAATTACGCGTTTGGTGCATAGTTACTGCCCAGTTATTATAATTACATCCCATTTATTATTTCTTAAAGTCCATTTCTTGTTAAGCCTAATGCATACCTCCTAGGAATGTTTGCAGCCCAGCGGGGCGGAGAATAACAAGTTGACCTAGATATTGTGCACAACCGTCGGCCCAGTTGCATTGCTGATGTTGAAAAAAAGGCCTGTGTAGTATAGTACAACCTAACATGGCTACTCAGCCCATATTCAGCGACGCCGGAAAGGACCAAACAAGGCTTCTGTACAACTTTTCGAAGTCACTTGAGCTCAGTTAATAACTTAAGAGAAAAGTTAGATTACAGTGGAACTTAATTAAAAGTTGTCATGAGCAAATAAAAAATTCAGTGGGTCCCACTTGTGCGTGTGTTCGTGTGTGTGCGTGTGTTTGTGTGTGTGTGTGTGTGAGAGAGAGAGAGAGAGAGAGAGACCCATCGGTCGATGCTCGTAAATACATCTTTCAGCCATATCCATTGCTGATGCTCAGTAAAAACTTATATAGTTGAGACAATCATATAGAACATCATAGCACACTGAACTTGCATACAAAAATTTCACGCAGGCGGCACAATCAGGATGGAAGCAGTGGATCGCTACGGGTAGGGCTATGTTGAAACCAATGAAGTCGTACATAACATTTCATCATCTTTATCAATGAAGGGGAAATATCTTGAATGTTGTGCAAAGAAAACAGACAGACAACACAATAAGTTCTGCTAGGACATTAAGTTGACGTACAACACTTTCTAAAAAAAAGTTCAGGTACAAAGTTAGAACATGTCACAATCAAATGTACTGGCATATCAGCGCTTCACACCCATAGCTCGGATTTAACTAGTATCTAACAAGATTCAGTGGTTAACTCAAATTAGAGCACATCCAGGCAGCCAGCCCTGCCTCTTCTCCCAAAGAAGTAGTGGCCTCCACCGCGCGATGGAGTAGGCCCTGTGCCATCCATCATTCCGAGCAACATGGGTAAAGTATGACGTTGACTCCTTTCATGGACGTCGTCGAGGGACCCTGGCACCAGCGGCGGTGGTAGGACTTCAATTGATGGATTGACCACTTCTTTGACATGCACGAACACTCGATACAGGTACATCCCTAATGTGGTCCGCGCCGGCCTTGGTGACGACGAATAGTACAACCCCGGTTCCTACACCGGTATCTCAACACCAATCACCTTCGGTATGGTGGACGGCTTCTTCGTCCATGCCATAACCCTTAGAGCCCAGCTGTCTGGAGGAACAAACATACTTATGAGATCACCTCCAAGGTCATTGATAAGCTCATTCATGGACTCGCTGTTCCAAGCACGTCGAGGCATCCCGTGGAAGGTAAGCTTTGTTAAAAACTCAAGATCAGAGGGCACCGAACGCCATCCTGGGTGCTACCGATCAAAGCTCACTAGCACGCCATCGCAGAACAAACGGCTGGAAGATTCGAACACACGACTGCAGTCGAAAGTTGTTCGGAACCTGACGAAGAAATCCGCCGGTGGCGGACAGACTTCGACGAGCATGTCACTTATTTGGATGCCATGCGCAAAGCCAAGAGCTTTGACAAGGTCGTCCGGCGAGACGGGAGGCCGGTCGCCGTTGATGGTTACCATCAGCACTTTGCTGGAAAACTTGTCGTCAAGCACCTCCATGCCACTGTTGAGCAACAACACGTAGGGACCGAAGGCAGGACGGACCTCAGGATCTCTGGCTCGGAGATCCGCGTTGAGCGTCGACATGATAGTGCGCTTGAGTACAGGGAGTACAGGAAGGGGATTTTGGGGAACTGGAGTAGGAATCGAGATTCCAGAGGTGGGGGAGTGGCAGGAGACTGGGGATCAAAAGGTAGCATGAATTTTGAGCACGCGCCAATATGCTCTCGGCGCGCAAGCAAACAAAAACACCGGTGGCGCCCACATGTCGTCCTAAGAGTCCTTATTCTTTCTTTTTTGGAGAGCCCGACGTTTTTTTTTTCAGGATCCTTTGAGAGCCCGGCCTGAGAGTCATAATTGACCTATTTGGCATTGCGTTACTACTCAGCCCATATTCAACGACACCTCACTGGCCCAAACAAGTGTACATCATCGAAAAGACACTGAGCTCAAATTATATAACTTGAAAAAAGGAGATATACTCTGAACAATGGAGAATTGTGATGCCCTCATTTAGCCCACCAGTAGTTCGAGACAATAAACAGTTCGAAACAATGATATATACAACATTCAAACACTGACTAGTGACTACTACTGACATAAACAGCAAGACATGATAGTTCATAAGAAGTCTTGCCACACCACATAAACCCACCCATCTGCAGCGCTTAGACTCTCGTGATCCCGACGAGAATGACATTCTAAACAGAAGCAACTATTACATAGTAAGAGTGACATAAACGAGGATGACCAAATGCCAAGGAATATGCATAACAAAAGAAAGAACTACCCATCCAGAACCAACAGCAAAGACTACAATGTCATTCGAAGAGATGATCCTACACCATCATAATTTGCATCCCCGCTTCAGCGACCAGTGATCCAGAGACACCAGTACTCCACCCTTTCGACACAACAACCCAATTACCTATCAATCTGAAGACTTGAACCACATCACTGCCTATCGTAATTGAGACATCCAAGGATCAAAGTTAATCCGGATGCCTTTGTCATTCTCACCTTCTTTTGGCTACAGGCTGTGTCATTGACAATTAGGGGAGCTTGCTCCCGAACTCCTAGGGCTCGCCATGTAGACACATTTTTTCATAGCAAACGGAACCTCTCTGCCATCAAGGTCCTTGCCAACGGTGATCTCCTGGTTAATCGGATAACTGAGTCCAAGAAATAGAGAGTGTGAACCAAGGCTGTTTACCCGCCTCCAATGAAAAAATCCTAAAGGCCCCAACAAGCTGGTATCCTGCTCATAGACGTAACAACCACTGTCCGGATACTCACGTATTACACGGTGCTTGTATACAGTGGGGTTTTTGCAATATAACTTTTCCGGCTCATGTGTCTGAATGATCATCCTGTTTTTGGCAAAGGTGGTGTGATTACAAAGGGCAGTAACTTTAGGGACACTGCATCATATCAAAAAGGACAGGCATTGTTAATGTAAGATCAACATTGTTCAGAGTATGAGTAGGATAATGCAAGAAACATCATTGATAAGTCCCTGTTGGAACTGGGAGGAAAATATAGGGAAATGTATACTGGGTTCGATAATATAGAAGTGCCATGCATGGCTATACTCATGTTATCTCGCAATCGATTCTTCACAGGAAACTACCATCTCATGCATGTTATGTAATCATGTTCTGTCCTCACAAACAAATTCTTCAATGTACCTAACAGACCATGCATTGTTATATACTCGTGTTCTGTGGGAAATTTTTTTGTGAGGATATTATTCTAGCCATTGATTGCTGAAGGGCGAATATAGGTATGTACACATGGTAAGCATTGTAGGATTTCACTACTTCCAAATATAGAGTTCTCCATATGCACATTTACTTCCCGAATGTACGGTTAGATGAAACCAACAGTGTGGTGCATGTTTCTACATCATGAAAATTAGGAAACTAACATGGCCATTGATACACACTCATATTTAGTAGTAGTATATAGATTACTGTAAAATAAGGATAATATCCATATATTCCTAACTGTTTGATTATTCAGGGTACAAGTTGGCTGTAATGACATGGTCACAATCGCTTGAATTAACTCATTCCAAATATAGCTAATATATGGCGTCTCTAATACATTGCCATAGTTCTACTCAAATTCTGCTCAAACAGGGATATGTCAATCATCACAAAAAGTTCAAACAGTGTCATGGCGTCATCATTAACATGAGACGGATACAACTTACACGCGCCGTCCCAGCAATATGTGGTGCCATCTGCTTTGTCGATCGCGTAGATGATGCCATTGTGTTCAATAGCATCACAGAAGTGTGTATCAGCTTTGACGATGATCCACTGCAAGCTGAGTTGTCTCCAGCTAAAGAAGGCACCGGCGTAAAGATAGGCGAGTCCGCGATCGAACAAGGCAATTAGCTTGAAGTCTGCGTAATTTGGATGTCGTGTGGGCACTTGGCAGATTACAATCTTCTGCAAAACAAGGTCCGTCCAACTGACGTGGTAATCTAGATGACTTGGACTGCGATGATAAAACTCTATGTAATCCAACGGAGGAAGAATAATCTCATGGGAGGTCTGGTAGTTCACGAGCACCAACTTTTTACCGTCTTCTCTGAAGGCAGCCATCCAGTGGGAGTTCATGCCAACCCAGTACATACTTGCCAAGAAGTTTCGGGTGATGGTGATCGGATCGAAGTCGAGGGAAATGATGTATGGCGACCCACTACATACCTGCAAAGAAGTTTCGGCTAATGGAGATCGGATTGAAGTCGAGGGGCATCATGTACGCCCCCGTATAATGGTGAGCCAATCTGGCAAGACCAGATAGCAGCAAGCAGGGTGTATTGAAAAGCTTAGGCCTCGCTTCAACGATGGCCGTGTGTATGTCCCTCGAGCATGCTGCCAGCCATAGGGCGCTCAACATATCCATACACGAACAACAGAGGTCGAGGATGTCACTAGGGAGATTGCTCCAATCGCGGCTCATATGGATGCTGCGCGGTTCGTGTTCGGCCATGGTGGAGTTTGGAAGGTGGGAGTTTTGGGGGGCTTGATTTATGGGGGAGAAGGCTGTCAGTGCTGGAGCAGCTAGCGAGGGAATAGTGGTACTGGGGGAGGCGAGCGAGGCGACGGTACACGGGGGCACAGTGAGATGGAGACGGAGACAGAGAAGGAGATGGAGATGGAGTGGTGCTATGGGAGGGGAGAGGGAGACGAGGCGAGGCGCCAATGTGCTGTACAGTGGCGGTGATAGACTGCACAGTGCACAGGGTGAGGCTAACTTTGGTAACCCGAACACGCCGCCTGGACTAGTGTCAAGCGTAGGGTGTTGTCACTTCACTATGAGGACCGGATGAATAGTATTTTTACCATCAAGTGTACCAAAGTTGTAATACTACTACTACTACTAGTAGGAACATGAGTACTCAAGTAGTGTATAGCGGAAATAGGTCTCCTGTGCTAGCATGCCTGTTCACTTCATTGTTAAGGTATCATCCATATTGCGAGCAGAACCAAATTCTCATGCATGCGGAAGCGCGAAGATGGGCCTTTGACGAGGATAACCGTGTACTCCCTCTGTCTAGGTGAGCGCAACCTAGGTGGCTGTAGATTGGATGAGAAAGAGCACCGGGACGAGCAAAACTTCCAACCACGACACTGTTATAGATGGAAGCAAAATCAGTAACTAATATGTAGTTATAAGGATACCTTTTCAGCTCTCCAAGCAGGCCCAATCAACGCCCTACCGCAATGCATGCAGTGGTCGTTCTGGTGCATCAAGGACGGCATGCAGATCATTCCACACTTGAGAAGAGGAAAAATGGAAAGGTAGAACGCGACAGTAGAGGAAGAGAACGCTGGCTAACGAGGTTGGGAGAGGATCAAGCAGGAACTTAATGCTCCATGCCTAAAGGTTTTGGGAAAACCTGATTTTCATAAGGTGACTTACTCACCTAAATGGAGGGAGTATTCCTTAACCAGAGAATGTTGTGTCTCCAACTCACGCGCCAATATCCATCTGAACTAGCTCCGACACATTTTTATCTGTTTGCATAGGTCCCAGCTATGAGGAAGGAAGGGCACGTACATGAACAGGTATGACTCATCAGTCTACCTGCATAGCCTTTTCGTTTAGTCTACCTAGCCATCTAATCAACTGTGTGCACACCACTTCTCCCATTTACTTCTCCATCGGGAACTGATTTTCCTCGGCTTCTTCACCTCCCCTTCATCTTCATTTGCATCCAAACCCCACTGTGTTCACATTGTTTTAACCTCTTTAAATAATCATCTACTACTTCAGTTAGACTGGCCATCTAATCCTAATTCTCCAAACCATCACTACTAGGGAAAACCCTAGTAGTAGCGTGGGTAGTTTCCTAGCAGTAGTGCGGGGGGCTGCGCTACTACTAGGGCGCTACAGCTAACTTTCAGCAGAAGCGCGGATGGTACCCGCGCTACTGCTACTTCTAGTAGTAGTAGCGCGATTGTCACCCGCTCTACTACTACTTAGTTGTAGCGCGGGTCAGGGCCCTTTGCTACTACTAACTAATTGAGAATCAAAAAAATAAATTTCATCCATGGCGGTTGCTTCTGTTGGGCGTCATCGTCCACTCCATCCATGGCTCCTACTGGTCCAGGAGGGGATGAAGTTATCCACGGCGATGGTGCTTCCCCACCCAACTTGTTCCCGCACCTCTCTTCTACTGCTGCTTCAAAAGAAGAGCAAATTGTTAGAAAGAAGAAGAGAGAGATAGAGAGCAGTAGAACGAGGTACTCACTGGTGGCTGCCTTAGTTGGAGCCGACACTCGAAACCCTAGATGAAGCCCGGTGACATGCTGCTGCTTGCCGTGGGATCCTTGACCCGGCGAGGAGGTGCAAGTGGCTGCGTCCATGGCGGATCTGGCCGCCACCATGGACGATGCTCTGCTGGTTTCGCTCTTCTTCCAACAACAGAGAAGAAGGAGGATGGAGGGGGAAGGGAGGGGTCTGCTGTGCGAGAGGAGGTTGCCGGATTTGTGAGTGGCGCCAAGGTGCGAGGCCGGCAGTGGCGGTGGGTGAGGAAGGGAATCGCGGGTGGGTGGAGAAGGGGAATCAAAAGAGTGTGGCAGGTTTGGATTTGGGCCTCCGCACGCTATGTCTTGGTGGGTCGATAGTAGTAGTGCGGGTTTACACCCCTCGATACTACTGTGGCATGTCCCGGGTGGCGAGGTTTAGTAGTAGCGAGAGTTATAACCCGTGCTACTACTATCAACTTAGTAGTTGCGCGGGTTTATAACCCTCGGTACTACTATGGCATGTCCCGAGGGGGCACGACAGAGACCACTTAGTAGTAGCGAGGGTTATAAACCCGCGCTACTACCATCAACTTAGTAGTAGCAGGGGTTATAAACCCGCGGCGCTACTAGTAAGCACCCGCCTATAAGCTTTTCCCAAGTAGTGCATATCCCTCCGTTCCAGCGGTTCCAAATGGCGAACAAGATCGAGATGCAGGTTTTTAGCATCCAACATGTCCTCGTCGAAGTCTCGATGAGCATAGTTGCCACCGTCACCGTCCACCCAAGGGTTGTTTGGCAGTGGATCAACAATGTATCCAACTCCCTCGAAAAGGTAGAGACGAGGGTCATCGGTCTCGACGCAGAGTACATGGAGCGTGCCACTTGGAAGATTCAACGCGCCGCCATTCTTTAGTTGTGCCTCGAAGATGATGTTTTGATGTACCACATCATACAGTCGCCCTCCATACCAGGTGAGCTTCACGATTTCTTCTCTCGGGGGGACGTATACAACTGTGGGGCAGCCATCGAAGGGGACAAACAGAAGCTGGAGCCGTACAACCTTGATTTGAAAAGCATCACTGACCTACAAACCAGAATCAAAATTCCTGTAGAAGATTGTGATAAACAGACACCATCCCCATTTGACATAGCAAATTTTGTGCTCGGTACAAATGTTCAGAAGGGTGACGAGACGGTGGCATTAAGGTCGTCTAGATGGGAGAATTATCCCTTGATGTATGAGCGGATAAAATATGCAGCCCTGATACCTGTGTGAGTTTCGAGATAGCTGCATGGTCCAAAGAGCTTGTTGCGAAGCCGTCTCCCATAGAAAATGAGAACAAGAAGAAAAACAAGAAGAAGAAGAAGAAGAAGAAGAAGAAGAAGAAGAAGAAGAAGAAGAAGAAGAAGAAGAAGAAGAAGAAGAAGAAGAAGAAGAAGAAGAAGAAGAAAAGGCTACACCAGCAGGAGGGCATTATGGATGGATGAACTATTTCCTCTCTTGTAAAAAAAATTATTCCCTCTCGGTGTATATTGATATAGATGGACTATTTTGATGGTGTGCATGTCTTTGGGACAAAGTAGTAGTGTGGGTCCGCTTGACTATAAGGAACTATTTAGCCACATATATAGCTTTCTCTGCTACTCCTGCCAGTGATCAGTATGCAGTGCATGTATCCGTAGACATGACAACTTGTCCATGGAAGTTCAACTACGGCGACGATCGTGTTTCATCTTGCGATTCCCACGACGCCACTCCAACCCACGGCTCCACGTCCCCTGACGTGTGCCTCACCCCTCTCGGCCGCACCGCCCCTCTGCCTTTGTGTGCATGACATGTGGGACACCTAAAATGCGGTGAGCATCAAGTTTCTACCACAGCCACACACGATTCCCACGACGCCGCTCGAACCCATGGCACCACACGTCCCCTCTTGGCCCCACTGCCCCTCTGCCTTCGGGAGCATTACATGTGGACCAGTCACCTATCGGGTCCACATGTTATTGACTCAAAGGTAGGTGTAGTAAGGCGTTGAAGCACAGTCCCGACGGCCCTGAGAGGGAAATGTAACTCCTGCGTCAGGGCTTCTGGTGCTACCGCTGCACAAACTCATGCCAAACTCGAGATTTGTTTCTTTACTATACATGAACGCAACAATTTAATGGACATTGTAATCTCAAAATGTGATGGGGAGCTCTAAATTTGAATTTGAAACTTATAAAACAAAAAGATTCAAAACAAATAAACTGGGAGAGAGGGAGTATATCGTAGGATGTGTCCCATACAAAATAAGTCCCCTGGTTTGTCACCGCGAAGATGCCGTTAGAAAGGAGCACAGCGTCTTCGTACTCGTACGGCAACAAATCGGCCACATACAGCATGGTCCGCCTTTGACCGCCATGTGCAAGGTTCGTGATACCTTATTTAATCTCACCGTGGTTCCATCGTACCAATTCATGTGGTGGCCCGTAGCATGGCTGATCCCAATGTTTGACAAAGGTTCCACGGGAACGGTGTCACCATTGTAAATGTTGTGCAAATTGATGTTGGTACCCTCCCGTACATATGCAAGCCAATCTCCACTCGCACCGACCCTAACATGTGAAACAGTGTGCAGGGGGAGAATTAGGAAATGGACAAGGAAGTAGTCTTTAGAATGCATTTACTACATGATCAAACTCATCTTACCTGCTCATCGGAGGAAATCGGAGTGCCCCTCAACGTCGGCATCTCAAGGGGCGTCAACTTGCAACTATGGCCACGCCGCGCTGGAGAGACCCCCAAGGAAACATCCTCGTGTGTTCCACGGAACATCAAGATGCATTTGTATGAGTAGTTTATCTTGTGAGAGAAAAGGATGAACGAGGGAAGGCCTCTAGAGATAGAGATAGACACTACTACTACCAATGTGCTGGCTCGTGCGTTGCAATGGATCCAAAGTAGTAGAATAATACTTGTTCACGTGCTTGAAGTATAAACACTCTAGTTTTGATATACATGTGTCAGCAGACATGACATCTTGTCCATGGAAGTTGAACCACGATGACCATCAGGTTTCTTGTTTCTACCACTGCCACACCCACACGCGATTCCCACGGCGCCGCTCCAACCCACGGCACGACGTCCCCCGACGTGGACATGGATCCTATGACGTGGCTATCACTGCCTTGCCCTGCCATTCCTTCGCTGACAGGTGGGACCCACGCTTGTGCGTCCCACATGTCAGTGAAAGAATGGTAGGATTGTTCGTGTCAGGGGACACTCATCCCCCTGATGTGCCCCTCATCCCTCTCGGCCCCACCGCTCCTCTGCCTTTGTGGGCATGACATGCGGGCCAGCTGAACTGCGGCGACCATCTACTTTCTACCACATACACACCTGATTGGACGTGGTTTGCCTGCTTCGCTGCTGTGCTCCGATTCGTACTCCCGCACCATCAAATTTTCATCCAGCGGCTGTGACACATTTCGTCCCGAGCTTCAATCCTTAGGTGGAGTACTTATGTACTACAGGTAGTACCCGCCGGTGTGGCCATCTACGCCTCGTAACGCGCCTGACGCCCAGCTGTGGCACCCTCGCCACGGCCACGCCACCACCGGCCGGTTCATCTCGAATGAGTGACTCGCGAACCACTCCACCACCATGAGAATGACATGTGGGCCAGACGCATTTAAGGTCCGCATCTCATTGACTCATAGGCCGGGCACTAAGCCACTGAAGTTCGGTCCCGTGGGCCCTGAGAGGGAAATGTAACTCCTGTGGCAGGCCTTGTGGTGCTTCCGCAGTACGAGCTCGTGCCAAAACTGTAATTTGTTTCTTACTACTACCAACTAGTACTAGTAAGGTACACGTGCGTTGCACGCATGAGATTTCGGTGTTTTGTGCATTATGCTTCTACCACATGTGGAGTTTTCTATATTCTACATGTGACAAAATCTGGTGGAATGTAGATCATATCCAACGGCAAGTAGTGCTCGGATTTGCCATCTTTGTACCGTCGGATTGGCTTCATCCAACGACCAACTTTCAAAGTTATTCACACACTATATAGGGGTATAGATATAGATATATAGATATTTGGTTTGCAGCCTAGCTTAGGCGTGACACAATATCTTAGGCATATGTTTGGTTCATCGCTACGCTTGTGGCTTGCCACACTTTTCTAGCTACATGGCCCACATTTCATAGACTCAACTTCTTGCCAAATCTTGCCACACTTGTGGTGCCCATTTTGTTAGCCACATTTTTTGTGGCAGACACAGGGGTTGTTTGGTTTTAGGCCTAGCAATGCCACACTTTATCATACAATGTTGCCACACTTGCCTAAGGTTAGGGGTTGTTTGGTTAGTAGGGCTATTTGAATTGTGACTATCTTTGCCATATATTGCCACATGATTTTTGCCACACTTGCCACACTTGCCTTAGTTGAGTTGCTTTGTTAGACACACTTTGGCTTGCCTAAGGGAATCTTGCCACTTAGTAATTAGGGCCTGTCACTACCAGGGAAAAGGCTACTAGCAGTGCGGGAAAAATGACTACTAGCAGCGCGGGTACCCGCGCTACTAGTATCGTGCTACAACTAATAGTTAGTAGTAGCGTGGGTTCAACCCGCGCTACTACTAACAAAGTTAGTAGTAGCGCGTTTCCACCCACGCTACTACTATTATGAACACGCGCTACTACTAAAGAAATAGTAGTAGCGTGTCTATAATACCAACGCTACTAGTATCCTAAATACCAGTAGCGTGCAAATTTATCCCACGCCACTACTAACGAATTAGGAATTAAAAAAAATTTGGCAAATTCCATTTTATGCATACAATTCAAGAAAACACAATAGTGATGGAAATGTCGTTATTCCTGATTATACTATTACACTGTTGCTGTATCTACTATCATACAGTTCCTCATTCTAACATCCTCACTCCAATAATAAGAAAAATGAAAAGGAAAAATTGTGTTAATCTACCAGTGTAATGTCCTTATTGACGTCGGGATCTGAGCGGCTGAAGGGGGCGAACTAGCGGACATTGCCTTCATCGACATCGAGGAAGATCCTGATGAGGGGCGCCCGGGTGGAGGGCGCGGAAGAGGTTGCGGAAGGAGCGGGAGGAGCGGACGGCGCCAAGCCACCAGCGGCAAGTGAGCGTGGCACGGACGAGGGCCGGCATGCTCGGAAGGCGGAGGAAGATCTCAAGGAGCTGGTCTTTGGCCGAGCGAGGATATGGTGGTGGTTCCGTCAGCGATGGTAGCTAGGGTAGTGGTAGTGGCCGTGGAGGGAATCGACGGAGGTTTTGCCTCTGGAACATCCGGCGGCAGCAACAACAACTCGCTGCTCCTAGCTTGAGCCTCTCCAGGTGTTAACCTGCAGGAGAGTGGGGAAAATGGCAAGATGAGATAGTGTTCATATTATTAGGAAGAAATAGGCCATTGTAGCTCACATAAACAGATCTGCTACTATGCAGAACAAAAGCACCTGTTATAGACCTGTTTGCAGTAGGACCAATGGAACTGAAACACAAGTAGGACATGAACAAACAGCGAAAAAAAATAGAAGGACGACCTTGTGTGGTGGCCGAGGTGCAGAAGGGTGTCCTCCTGGTCAGCTCGGGCATCCTCCTGCAGCAAATCGAACAGAAAAAGTTTGAAGCATGTTGAATAACTAAAAATACATGTATATAATTTAGAAGCAACAGAAGCACATATATCTCCTATTTTCTTCCTCAAAGTGTGCATATAGATAGGTCAGATTTTAGATATGTTAAGCAGGGGCAAGAGTTTTCCGTCAATCAACCTGCCGCAATAGTACTAACTAGACTAGTCAGGTCCGAATTCGACACCAAGGAAATGAACACAAGAAGCAGCAGCAACTCCAAATTTTGCAGCTTCATTCAGTTGACAGATAGTAGCAGTGTGGCGCGCTTTGCTAACATCTTGAGAAATCCAACTAGACCAATCGGCAAACTAAATTATAGTGAATTTTTGTGGGAGCAAGAAAAATAATTAATTAGCAAACAATGCAGTCAGTGTCCATCTTATTCAACACAGTCTGACCAAGCAGCAAAAATTCAGTAAAGCATGTATGTATGTAGATTCAAACTAGAAGAACCTTGACATTGACATTGAACTGCTGCTGCTCACCCATAGAGAGAATACCTGAAGTTGATTTCAAATACCATGGTTTCTCAAAAACAAGCTGAAGTTTATTTAAAATAGGTCATGTAATAGCTACCATACATACATAGATATACTACAGAGAGCACATTGATTCTGCTCCTACTAATTATTCTCATTTTTACCATTCACCACAAGTTCAATTAAAGCACAAAAGGCTAGTATAAGTTTTTCTCTTGTAATGCTTCAATTCCATGAACAAAAAAATAGAAAATAATACCTCTGTATAGGCCATGTCATGATAGGAGAAGATGCAATAAACAATTATGGAAGACATCAATGGCCAATTCTTGAATAAGCTCTTCTTGGTATCTACACTAGCACTTTCTTCAACCTTTTCTTGCGGATCAATCAGATGGGCCTCCATAGCTTCAACACATTGTTTGCCATTTTCACTGGCTTTATGCTTGTGTAATGTTTCCTAGAATATGTTTCAAGATATATTACAACAAACAGGGGAATAATCAACATTAACTACAAAGAGCATCATCTTTTCTATAGTATCATGTCAAATTCAATGTACTCTTTACTCCTGCCACTAGTTACTGCAAGGAAAGAACAGAAAAGAGTCACGGACTTGGTTGTAGAACCACATTCAGAAAATGTCGGAGGTCAATTATATTATATATGGCCTCTGAACAAGACATTAGAAAATATTTGGTTCTAAGGTTGCCCAGAAAAGTATGCGTAGAAGGTACAACAGGACATATTTATAAATATAGAACATATGTGTTCAGGCCGACAATATAAGGTTTCCTACGGGCCTCATGAAGAGGCGAAAACATAGCAAATGTAATTACGAAGGGGCAATTAGACTGACTGCATAACCATGGAAGCTAACACCATTGAAATATCACATACCGGCATCCATAGGCAACCTATCAGAACAGCGGCAGCAAAGACTGATGTGCATAAGCATGGTAAGAAGTATGGGACCTAACAAGTCAAGTCTGCTGCAATTACTAGTGGCTCTCCCTAATCAGGATGGATTGGGTTCCTATGCCTAATCAGCTTGGCATTTCCGCAAGTGTCAAATTTTCCTACTGTCTCCAATCACAGGAAAATATCGAACTTTTCTCCTCTCATCTCGTCTCTGAAGAAAGGTTCAGTTTTATTAACTTGTCCTCTCTAATGTTTCTGTAGCAAGCAAATTTGATGACCCATGAGAGAACCAAAAGGAAGAGGGGAGTGAGTACCTTGGCTCGACAACTGCGCGACAGGGCTGCATCTCCACGGCCTCCGGTGCCGGTGCCGATGTCGTCGTTGTGGGGGTGGATCCAGAGCTCGCTTGCTTGGACAGGGAGCAGAGGATGGGTGGCGTCCTCCTGGGAGGAGAGAGAAAGAACCTGAAGACAATGCTAGCTAGTGACAAGCAAGTTTCGTCGATTCCGTCGCGCTTCAGTCTCCTCTCATCACAGGGCAACCTGAAGCTGATGCAGCAGAGGCAGAAGTAGCAGGCGCAGACAAGAAGCTTGCGAGGAAGTTGCCAGGCTCGTAGAAGAACTCTGCCTTCTCCACCTTGGTGTCTTCATCGACCTATATATCATCACAGGGTTGCAGGTCACTTATCTTTGAACAAAACCAATAATGCACCATTAATTACTGTCAAATAAACTTACGTGGAAGACACGGACACTGAAGAACTCAACGCGGCGGCCGTGCGGAGGGTGGCCCTTGAATGGGCCCTCCATGTAGCCCCAGTGCCGGAACTTGAAGACACCCATGGGCGGGCCGCTGTACACGTCAAGCACCTCGATGGCGAAGCCCCGGGGGAATGCCGTGAGGAACGGGGTCGTGGCCGACTCCAGCGACTCCGCGTCCGGGTCGTAGATGCGGTGCTCCGGCAGCAGCGTGGTTGCTAGGAACGCGTTGTAGCCGCCCATGGCTGTCACCCTTTCACTCCTGGTCTCCCTCCTCACCTGCTGGGTCGCGCCATGACCGGTGTTGGCGCAGGCCGGAGAAGGGCGGATCTGGGAGCCTGGTCTCCCTCCTCTAGTGATCCATGGGGGACGCGGGGGGGGTGGGGGGGGGGGGGGGGGTGGGGGGGGGGGGGGGGGACGGGGGCAGAAGGGCGACTAGCGCGTTGTGCGGCCGCGGGAGGAGGAGGGGATCTGGATCAGAGGTGGATTTTAGACGGGGGTGGGTGGAGCGGGATGACGGTTGGTGGGGTGGGGTGGATCGGGCGTTGGGAGTGTGGATCGGGCCGGGGTGGACACGCTTAGCAGTAGCGCGGGGTCTTACCTGTGCTACTACTACTTCTTAGTAGTAGCGCCGGTTCTATACCCCTCGCTACTACTATGGCTTATTCAGGGGGCATTGTTGGAGACCATTTAGTAGCAGTGCGGGTTTATACCCCTTGCTACTACTATCAACTTAGCAGTAGCGCGGTTTTTATACCCCTGGCTACTACTAATTAGCAGTAGCGCCCATTTTTAAACTGCACTACTGATAAACTTCTGTGTATAAGGTTTTCCCTAGTAGTGTGTTTGGTTTGTGACTAACTTTGCCAAAGATTGGCACACCTAAAGTTAGGCAAGTTTTACCAACTTAAGTGAGTGTTTGGGTCAAGCCACATCTTAGGCAAGCCACACTTGGGGCCACATGGCATACACATAAAAAATGTGGCAAGATTCCCTTAGGCTTGCCAACTTGTGGCTCTCATTTTGATGAACTAAACTTAGGCAAGCTTGGCAAAAATGTGTGGCAATGCTAGGTCTAAAACCAAACATCCCCTTTGTGTCTATAACATGTGGGGCTCACTGCTCATAAAAAAAAAATCTTTGCCTTAGGTGTGGCTAGAACCAAACACCTACCTAACTTGGTCAAGCTTGCCTAACACTACTAGGGAAAACCCTAGCAGTAGCGCGTGTTTTGTTCCCACTAGTAGCGCGGGAAGCCGCGCTACTAATAAGGCGCTACAGCTATTGCTTAGCAGTAATGCGTGCCATCACGCGCTACTGCTAGTACAAATAGCTGCAGCGCTTGTTCAGTACCGCGCTACTGCTAAGGTATCTACTTGAAGCGTGTTTTCTTTCCATCGCTACTAGTATTTTTTTATTTTTTTTATTTTTAGTGTATTTATGCGCCATCATACAAATATTGGTACAATACCAGCTGTTATGAGGTTTACATCATTATGTCCATACCAGTGTATTAAATGAAGGTGGATTAGGTTCAAGTGGAGGCAATATGTGGTGCATGTCAAAAGTATACTACTAATCCAAACTTGATCTAGTTTGGATTAGTAGTACTTTTGATGTGCACCACATGTTGCCTCCACATGAATCTAATCCGCCAGCACAAGATATTTAATCATCATCATGGTCATTACCACCAACAGTATTTATTTAATCACCACTAACACTAGCCAATAATAATCATCATAGTCATTACCACCAACACTAGCTATTTTATCATCATAGTAATAGTGTAGCACATCATCATCCTGAAACTCATTTCTAGCCAGCTACTCACTCCTGCTACTCACTCCTGCTGCTCTCTCTTAGGTAAAAGAACATAAAACATGTGTAGCTCTCCTCCTTGATCAAGTTCGAGCATGCAGATGAACCTGTCTCCTAATCGTGGAAGGCACCTCTGGTTGCTGCTCCCTAGTACTTCTCTGCGCTCCCCCAACACATATTTGGTCCAGTCTTGCACTATTAAGCATCCATCGCTAATCTTGAATGCACTAAAGTAAGCTATAGGATATCTTGGCCGTAAGTTGATAATACTCATGATACCTTTAGTCTCGATCCCATAAGGCACAACATTCATCGGAAGTCCTTGTTGAAGAACATCGTATGGTAACATACTTAGCAATGAAGTTTAGCTTCAAAAATAATGTATGGAAAAGATGCAATGAGGATAAAAAGTAAAAATCTTACCATCCTTCCTAAATGGATGTAACCGTAGTTCATTACGAACACTATTGGTCGCACATTTTCAGTACTAAGATTTCTAAATGCAGGAAGAAAATTTGTCTTGACAGTATCAAGATCCTCAAGCCATGAAACATAATGGCTGAGCTCCTCGCAGTTGAGTTCAGCCCCAGGACAGTATACGGTCCTGTCTACCAAGCGCTGGACATGTTTGCTTGTACGGAAATAAGCTGACAATACAAATTAGTTGTCAACTATTTTTGAATAAACAATATCAAAGACATAAATATGGTTGAGAAACTTACATAATGGTATAACTGGAGGCATTTGCACATTGACCCAGATGTCGGTATTACCTTCAATATCATCTTCCGGACAAATATCAAAGGTAATAACCATATCAGGCTCAAATGCATAAGTCTTGCATAGTGCTCGCCATGTTTTGCATCCAAAATAGGTGTAGTCGTCTGAATTGTATAACTTCGCATGGAAAATATAACCATGCTCGGTCTTCAAGTAAACTTTCTTTTCCTCCATACTATGACTGAAACCTATCTTATCCAATACAAAAACTCTTGAATGGCAGGGGATACACTAGTAGAATAGTAAAAAAAATATAAGTTGAAGCAAATGAAGCAGATGTCATGCTTAATTACGAAAAAAGACTTGTCGGTGTGACTTACTGTATCCACTTCGAAGTTCTCGTCCAGCTTGATGCTGAAGCGCCTATCATCATCTAGGAAGATTCCGTCGCACATGCCGCGCTCGTCTTCGCAGTATTTGCAAATACCGAAATCCTTCTCGTCGTCAGACATTTCCTATGTTCATAGTTAAAACATTAATTGAAAATCGATCGAAGACAACTACCAAGATACTCAACACACAAATCCGGGGCACTTGATATTTCCTACATATTCTAGCACAAGTCATGCCAAAATTTACGGAAAAATCCGGCATGACCTTTGCTAAAATAGGACATATCGAGCGCCTGAAATTTGCCGGAACGGAAATGAATCAACACTCCGGCAAAACATAGGCCACTCGAAGGTATAACTTGCAAACATGACCGGCCAATTGGATATTGAGCAACACGAGATATACATTTCAAAATATCTTATAGGACTCAAATTAGCATGCATTCAATAAGCAAAAGTAGATCATCTCATGCGTCAGTACATCGTCGAATATTATCACTAATACATCACGAATAGTGTCATACATATAACATCACTAATACAACTAAAACTCTAGCACACGACGGGTATCGGCGCGGGCGGTGGACACCCACAGAGAAGGCACCATCACGGGATCATAGCTCCAGTGAGATCCCCGGAGAACCTGCCAGGTATTGGAGAACGGCCTGTGCTCCAACGCAAACAAGTAGCGACGGACGTGCGCGTCCTCCTCACTGACACGGTGACGCACCACCTCCGCGGAGTCCTCGAGCCTCTGGATCGTCACTGGCCCACGCGACCACCACCAAAGAAGGTTCGGGTCAACGACAGGCTGGCTCCTCACCAACCTGCGCCCCCCGGTAGGTAGCGCCTCCCAGTACCACCCCGGCGGAGCCCAGTCCCAGACATGGCCGATCTGGTCAAGAAGGTGTCGTCCTCCGCCGAGTCGACGACGAGGATGCGGGATAGGCATCGTCCACGTCGAGGTGGGAAAAATTGCTTTAACTAAAAAATCACCTAATTAGTACCTAGTTCTTACTAACTAGTTCTTACTAACTAGTTCTTACTAACTAAATAGAAGAAGGTCAAATTTTACTCGTTTTATTATGCATTACACTAGTGTTTATTCATCATCTAAGAAAACGTCACCTAAGAAAAAATCCCAGCTGCATCTGTATCCAATTCATTTCCAGCCATAGATGAACCCTAACTATTTGATGCAACTAAAATTTGAAGAACTCTATCTAGGCAGAGGTAGGGGAGGGGGAGGAGCAGGCGTGCTCACCTCGATCGGGTGCCTGCGGAGAGAGAGGGGCAGGCGGCATCGAGGTCGGGCTTGGGGCGGCGTCCAGGGCGGCGTTGAGGTCGGGGGCGGCGTCCGGGGCGGCGTTGAGGTCAGGGGCGGGGGCGGCGTTGAATCCGGGGGCGGGGGCGGCGTAGAGGGTGTGCGGAGAGCGCGCGGCGACCGACGGGCGACGGCGGCGGCGAGAGCGGAGTTGAGATTTGGGGGAAAAGTGGCCGTGGGGAGAAGGACGAACGCGGTGGTTAAGTCAGAAGTAGCAGTAGCGCGTTCCCAGAAACACGCTACTGCTACATTAGCTACAGCGCGTTCTGCAATACGCGCTACTGCTACAACTTTCTCCTTTTTCCCTCTTCCACTTATCTTTCTTCACATTTTATTTTTTTCCTTTCACCTTCTTCGATTTCTTTCATTCTCAATTACCTTTCTATTTGCTTTTCATTTAATTTTATATCATTTAGTAGTAGCGAGTTTAGGGAAAAACATGCTGCTACAAAGAAAGTAGCAGTAGCGCGGTTCCATGTAGATCGCTAGTACTATGTGTACCATATCGGCTAAGCCGTGAGAATTTTAGTAGTAACGTGTTTTCTGCGAGACGCGCTACTGCTACGAAACTATCTGCAGCGCGGTTTCGGCAGGCTTGCTGTTGCTATTTAGCACCAGCGTGCTTCTTTGACACACGCTACTGCTAAAGTTCTGTGTATAAGGTTTTCCCTAGTAGTGTAAGGTTAGGTGTGGCAAAGTGTGGCAAGGTGTGGCTAGGAACCAAACAACCACTAAGATTGCCAAAGATTGCCACACGTAAGGTTAGGCAAGTTTGACCAACTTAGATGAGTGTTTGGTTCAAGCCACACCTTAGGCAAGCCACACTAAGGCCCCACATGACATACACACAAAAAATGTGGCAAGATTCCCTTAGGCTTGCCAACTTGTGGCTCTCATTTTGAAGAACTAATAACTTTACCTAAGCTTAGTTGTGGCAAAGTTAGTCATGAATTAAGTTCAACCATGGAGTCTTCTAGATTATACATGTGGCAGAATCTGGTGGATGATATCCAACAGCAGTAGTGCTCGGATTTGCCATCTTTGTACCGTCGGATTGGCTTCATCCAACGACCAACTTTCAAAGTTTTTCACACACTATATAGGGGCTATAGATATAGATGTGCCGGTCCGTTGCAATGGATCCAAAATATATCTATTTAGTGGAGTGCACTCTAAACACATTATCTATTTATTTTGCTCTAACCTTTCGTAGCCATGCAACCAAGCCACATAAGCTTCATGGGTGCCCCCCACATCATATTATTCATACTGCGTTGACTGAAAAAAAGATAAATCACCCAAAACAGGATCTTCCCATTTTTTTCCTACGATGTTGTGCCGTGCACGTACCTACTAGTTGTATAGTGGTAGTACTAGTAATATAGTATGAGGAGTACAAACTTGGTACTAGTATGAGTAGTACTAGTACGGAATGCTCCTACTCTATCAACGAGCCCCATCTGACACCAAATTTCTTGGCTTCCGTGCTACAGCTAGATCTTCCCCTCCTTTTCTGTTTTCCAACCCGGCGGCGGGCGGGATGCGGTTTGCCAATAGTCGGTTTGCTCAACGGCGGTCCCACATGAAAGTGAAAATGCTAGGCAACACGCCTTCCCTAAGCTATGTGTCGTGCCGAACGGGCCGTGGAGTACTCCTGATTCCCGGGCGTGTGGGGGTGCGATGCGAACGCGGCAGGCCTTTTCCTTTTACTAGCAATGTGCCAGTGCGTTGCGACGGATCCAAAGTAGTAGAATAGTAGTACTTGTTCACAAACTTGAAAGAAATCACTCTAGTTTTGATATACTCCTAATATATTACTCCCTCCGTACCTAATATTTGTATTTTTAGAGATTTCAAATGGACTATCACATACGGATTATATAGACATATTCTAGTGTTTTTAGCAAGATGCCCGCACCTTGCACCAAGTTGATGGAAAAGGTAAGCACAACTTATAAATTCACGGATGGAGTACTAGTTACAGTGATGCATATAATTAAGCAATGGGATCGCACATGTCGGTATTGATTGGAACGAGAACGGAACAACACAATAAAAATTAAGGCCACAATGATGCGATCGCAGTGATGGTTACAGAAGGCAAGAAGAAAGATGGATCTATGAACATATGACCTCCTCCTGCTCAACTTAGTGCACCGGGCCACTGACCGGCGGCTAAGGAGCGGAGGCTTTTGTGGCGAGGTCGAGGTGCTTCTCAGAAAAGGCATCCAAGGCTTCCAGCCGGTTGAGGAAGGCCAACGTCGTACGTCTTCACTGGACTTGTAGATACCTATGTACACGATTTGCTTGTACACGTGGATGTGTAGTTCGATGAATTCTTGCAGGGCGAGGCGCTTCGCGGCCAGCGCGACCTCCAGGTGGACATTCTTCGTGGTGTCAGCGGGCAGTCGCAGGGCCACCAGTGCTTGAAAGAGGTTCCGATCATGGAGGCCGATTAGGGTGGCAGGCAATGAGTAGCCCGGGCGCGTGGGCTGGAGGAGTACGACGATGTCGTCCGCGAGCTTCTTGAGGTCGGTGAACTTGTTGCTGGTGGCAACAATCATCTGGTCCAACCGAGAGTCGTAGTTGCCATCGACAGCGGCCATCCACCAGCCAGTCTCCAACACCGTCTGGAGACGATCCTCGGTGCCATGCCGCAGGCCGGCGTCGTGGACCATCTGGCGCAACCACTGGCCGCTCACGCGCATCTCCTGTGGTCTGGAGTGAGCTCTTTTGCGCTTAGTGTAGGTGCTTAGGCAAATGCTTATGTGTGTATAATGTGGTAGATGCATTGGAATGGAGGGGCGCCTTTATATGAGGGCAATGAGGGCAAACTGCGTTGCATTCACATCGTGCAGCCTTTTTTCCCGGACCTCTTTGGCTGAGCTCGACGCCGTCACGGTAATTACATGTCGCACCAACATATATATATATATATATATATATATATATATATATATAATTCCATTTTTGTTGCCTTTCGGATGTTTTACGCCACAGACATATGTGTTTGCAGGGGAAAGAAACCCCGTGCACCATACTCTACTTGATCAAAGGCCAGAAGGTGGATGTGGGAGAGGGGATGATAATGGCCACAACCAGCCGATCCCCGCTGGGCACTTCAGGGTTAGCTTGACCAGTGTGAAATCAGGGCACGAGGATTTGCCTCCTCCAGTACAGCATGTGGGAGCGGACGACGAGACCCCGCCGCGGATTGGAAGTTGCAAGGGTTGCGTGCTGCTATGGTCGAAGAATATTATTCGTCTGGAGCCGGCCGAGAGCACACCAATAACCACACATCAACAAGCATGTGCGGAGACCACCACCCCGCCTACGCAATAACCAGTTCCTGTAGTGCCGGGTGAGAGCGGCGGACGACATGATGAAGGGGGTGCAATAGTACTAGCTGATGTAATTTCTCCTGTAGAACAGAGAATGGATGATGAGACGGAGGTCGACCCTATGGATTTCCTCAATACAAACGCGTATGACTGTGACATAGATATGATGAGTCAACCATATGACGAATCGGGCTATCAGCTTGCTAATGAGGATATGGATGATATGCCCGGGCAGGGTCATAGCAGGGATTGCAAAAAGTCTATCTTCATGAAATCCTCACAGGACACGCCTGAAGATGCCGCCTCAACACAGGCTCAACTAGCCGGGCGCGAGGGTCGTACAGTACTTAGCCCGAGAACACTGGGACAGGGGTTAAGGAAGGGTCTGGAAGGTGTGCCCAAGAAAAAGGAGAGGAAGAGATCGGGGAAGATAACTGCCTCCAAACAAGCCAGAGCACATAGCAGCCAGACGATGCATTATGAAGAGCGTGTACTCGTGAAAGGTGCGGTCATGTTCCATCTCACGGGCGAGCCGATGATACCGCCGAAACCACTGGAGGCACTATCAGGGGATCTCAGGAGACTGCACGACCATGTGCTGTCGACTGAGAAAAGCCTATTAGCCTCAAAGGATCCAGGATATCCGACATACGCGGCTCGTGTGCCTGAGGGGAAGTGCTACGTCGACACACGCCCCGCGGAGGTGTTCTTCCTACAGTTTCACCATATCTTTGAGATGTTTCTAACAAGGCGGCACGATTTTACAATCGTCCTCCTTTTTGCGCTACATATGAGCTTCGTCATGAAGAGTGAAGAAGTCTCGCAAATCTGTGTGGCGGATCCGTACTACATGCACGACTCTTTCTTGAGTCTCGGCGACTTTGAGCGTGAAACTGCTAGGGAGTACCTCCAAAACTTCATGGTATAGAATAAGGACCGGGAAATTGTCCGCGTGCCTTATCATCCAAAGTAAGTCAGTTCCGGACAACCCTTTCATACATTTCAATCATTCCTTCTCTGTCATATGGGGAATAATTTGAGGTTTCTTTTCCCCACAGCAACGGGCGCGCCGTCCTTATCGTTCTTTACCCGCAAGTCTCCCATGCCGTGTATTTTGACCCTTCCAGAGACTACAAGAAAAAAGACTACACCCACATAATGAATATTCTAGATGATGCTCTCCAAGGCTTCAGCTTTAGAGGTGGCCACGTGCAGATCAGGAAACAAAGGAACAAGAAGATGGGTTTCGCGCATAAAACTAACTTCTCCTGCATCCATGTCCCAAAACCAAGCAAGAAGGATGGATTCTACATCGTCAATCTCATGATTCAGTTCAACATGGATCACCAAAAGCTTCGCATGAGAAGTAGAAATGATGATCATATCCACAAGTGACTAGAATCTCATGGAGAAGCGGATTATAAACTTAGAGATGACTTCTTTCGCATCCAAAGCGGCATTGCGATGATCATCATGAAAGAAGTCATCGATGAGAAGGGGATGTTCCACCACGTCCCTATATCGCGAGCTAACGTCCGAACTCGCATAGGCATGCAACGTCTAGACCTCACGCCGTTCAAGAAGCTAGGGTTCATCCTCGATGATATGGAAGGATGGAAATTCTTGTGATTTATGATGCCGATGATGATGATATGTGTCGGTTGAACTTGCATACTTTTTGTAGCGATGAAACTTTGTGATGTCCACGGTCCCTGCCGAACTTGCGTAACGCTACTTTGTTAGTTTGCGTACGATGACCTGCGCACCTCTAGTTAATTAATTTGCGTACTGTATGTTGCATCTAGTTGCTAACCCTTTATTTTTCGGTGTTGCTCTAGTATATTTTGTTGCATATATATGATTGTACATCCTCTTCATGAACATGCATCTCTAACAGGTACCTAGTTTCTTGATGGCTACATGGAATTGCTATGTCGTGTACAAAGGGAAGGTTCCAAGGGTGTACAACGAGTGGCATGAGTGTCAGGCGCAAGTGAATGGGTTCACGGGCGCCAGTCATAAAGGCTTCAAAAGCAGACAAGAAGGAGAAGCTAGTTACTTGAGGTTCACGCTAGCGTGAGAGAGGACTCGTAACCGCCACCTCATGTACTGCATAGTTCCGCTCTCACTCATATTGATAGCTCTTCTTGCGTATACCTTTGTTTAGATGGATGACATTGTTGTAGTTGCAAGTATTTGAGACTTGCATGTATTGCTATTTTCGAGATGATGACAAGATACCACTTTGTGTTGGATGATGATTATGATGAGACTATTTGTATGTATATGCTATGATTAGATTTGTGGTCTCGCAGGCATTTGTATGTGTATCATGATGACATTTCTATGTGCTAAAGATTCTTCTATAAAGCCTGTTCAAATACAAAACAAATATGCCAAAAAAACAAAAAAACTACTTAAATTAGCAGTAGCGAGTGTATAAAAGTTAGCAGCAGCGCCGCGATAGCAGTAGCGCGTCCAGGCAAAGCGCGCAAGAGCTACTAGCAGTAGCGAGCTTCCACTAACCGCGCGTCTGCTACACTTGTGTAGTAGTAGCACCGGTGAGCACGCGCTACTGCTATGTGTTAGCAGTAGCGCCTCCCCCCGCGCTACTGATACACCTAAAACTCGCATTGTTGCTAGCCTTTTCCCTAGTAGTGTCCTCCCATTACTTCCCTCATGCATTAATTGAAGGAGGATGCATTGGTCGTTTAACATTTCGGGAACTGCTACTCCCTCACTCGTCTGCATTAAAGCCGTATCGGGAACTGCACCGCCCGCTGTCAAATCGAATACTCCTTCCGTCTAGGTGAGTATTAAGTCATCTTACGAAAACCAAATAGTAAACACGTAGGTGTGGTGCATTAACTCTCACGTTGTTTCTTATTTTTGACATAAATAGAGGAAACAACCAATAAGAGATGTGGGGCTTGTATGCTTTTAATGACTTGAGACTATCAAACATGACATGCAGTGGTCAGTTCGTTGCACGGAATGATATTAATAAGGGAGTACCTAGAACTCATCCAGATGAGATATAATTTGGTCTCATTCACTTTGAAAACAAGAACAAATACAACCAACTTCAGCACACACGCATCTTGTAGCATCACATCCAATGGCTATAAAAGATGAATGAGACCAAATTATATCTCATCTAGATGAGTTCTAGCAAAACTGTATTAATAATACTTAGTATCATATATTAGTATCATGTAGTACTTTATTTATTGCCATGTATGACACATAGTAGCATGGCATTTATTATGATACCGTATCATGATATGATACTCAACTCTCTCTCTCTTTCTTCATTTAATTCTATGACACCTCATCAAAATTGCCTAGTTGGCATGCATGATATAGCTATGATACTACCATTACAACCAGCCTTAGAAAATAAACATTAAGTTCTCTCGTTTTCCTCTCCACCTTGGTCACCTAGGTGGAGGGAGTATAATGTGAGGGTGCATGGATCCAAGGGACTTATTTTAGTCTTTAAGAGGATAAAGTTCCAAGCACCTCCGACTAAAGAGGGGCTAAAGCTAGTCTTGAGACTAAAAATTTTTAGTCAGGGGTACCCCTACTAAAATGTGGATTAGTCCTCTCTCTCCTCATTTAACTCATCTCCTTGAACAGAGGCAAGTTCTGGATTGGAGGGTTTGGATGATAATAAATGCTCATTAACTTGACTTTAGTCTCTTTAGTATTTGGATCCAAGCATGGGTGAGGCTAGCAAATTTTAGTCCCACTACTTTTAGTCATGGGACTAAACCGTATCCAAGCACAGTCTTTGAAGAATCAAAATAAGCTGTCAATGGAAATAAGCTATCAACTATTTTGAAATAAACAATATAAATTAGTTAATAACTATGTTTGAGAAACTCACATAGTGGTACAATCGGAAGCGTATCAACAAGGACCCAAATGTCCATATTGTCTTGCTCGATGTCAAGATCACCAAGATCCATGGTGACAATCATACCCTCATAAAAACCGTACATTTTGCAAAGTGCTTCCCAATTTTGGCAACCAAAATGGGTTACGCTCTGAGCATTGCACAGATTTACTTCAAAATCCATATCATGATGGGTCCTTAGGTGTATTTTCTTTGTTTTGAAATTTTCAAGGTCTTCAAAACCCATCCTCTCCAAGACATAGCGTCTTGCATGGCATGGGACAAGCTAGTCAAATTGTAAAATCTAAAAATTAGACATTGACATAGTTGAAGTCATGCTTAATTACGAAAAAAACACTTGTCGTTGTTGCGTACCGTTTCACAATCGAAGGTCTCCTCGAGCTTAATGCTAAAGCGCCGATCTTCGTCCAGCTGAACGAACCTGTCGCACATACCTCGATCGTCGTGGCACCAGCTACACTCCCCCGGGAGACTGTCGTCGTTCGAGTACGACATTTCCTACATTCATAATTCAAAGATTAAACTTGCACATATTCTAGCACAAGTCATGCCAGAATTCACGAAAAAATCCGGCATGACCTTTGCTAAAAAAGGACATATCGAGCGCCTGAAATTTGCCGGAACGGAAATTAATCAACACTCCTGCAAAATATAGGCCACTCGGAGATGTAAACTGAACATGAACGACCACTTTGGCAACCACATATCCTATTTGAGCAACAACACAAGATATACAAGGATATTTGGCTGGTCTCACCTCGATGTCAGAGGGGGTCGGCGACTGGGACGAAGACGGGGATGTCGGAGGGGGTCGGTGACGGGGACGATGGTAGTCACCTGAAACCATATAAGTTATCACTAATACATCCCGAATAATTACTTAAACTAAAAAATAACAACAAATATGACATGTTCAACTAGTTTTATTAATTCAACTAGTTCTTACTAGATATAAACTTACTATAAATAGAAAAAAACTAGTTCTTTCTAGAAATAAAGTAGTTCAACTAGTTATATTAATTATCTTACTAAAAATACATTAGTTCTATTAATTCAACTAGTTCAACTAGTTTATTAATTTACTTACGAAACTAGTTCAACTACAACTAAAGTAGTTCAACTACAACTACTATTAATCATACTGCCCTAGTTAACTAGTACCATCACTACTAGTAATTAAAATCTACTACTACTAAAAATCTAGTACTAACTAAGCAACATCTAGTACTAGCTATGAACCCTAAATTAACATCTACTACTACTAAATCTAGTACTAACTAGTGGCAGGGGGTGGGGGCGACGGAGAGGTAGCTAGGGGTGGCGAGGTCGAGTGCGGTGGGAGGAGGGCTGCCGGCGGAGGAGGGAGGAGGGGCTGCCGCAGGCGGAGGGAGGAGGGCGGCGGCGGAGGAGGGAGGGGCGGCCGTAGGCGGAGGGAGGATGTGCGAGGAGGAGGGAGGAGGGACGGAAGGAGGGGAGTACCTCGGCGGCGGACGGACGAAGGCGGCGGCGGCGGCGACGCACAACGACGGTTATCGGCACGCGGGCGAGAGTGAGAGTGTGAGTGAGGGCCATTCGTGCACGTGGGGATAAGGTAGGTATAGTTGTAGCGCGTTTGACAAAACGCGCTACAGCTAATCTGAATAGAAGTAGCGCTTTGCATATAAGCCGCTACTGCTAAGTGTAACTATACAAAAAATACGTCAATGCAAAAATACATTGGCCATCAATGATCTTTTTGTGTACAATCTGAATTGTCAATATGAGTCCCCTCCGGTAGGAACCGGAGATGACTCATATTGCGGCCACAAATTTTACACACACAGTTCAGTGAAGACCAACTGGTTGTGGTAGTTTCAGAAGTAACATATTTGAGGTGGTAAACACCCTATTCACGGAGCGAGGTGGGACTAAACTTGTGGGCTGATCTTAGCAGTAGCGGTTTTCCTAGAAGCACGCTGCTGCTAACTTCTATAGCAGTAGCGCTGTTCAGTACAGCGCGCTACTGCTATAACTAGCGGGGGGTGCAAGGTCATGGCAATTATAGCAGTAGCGCGGTTTGTGGTGGAAGCGCTACTGCTATTTTCCTGTCAGCAGCGCGTTTTGGTAACACGCGCTGCTGCTAAATAGCAGTAGCGTGGTATTTTGAGGAGCGCTGCTAGTAAGATTCTGTGTATAGGATTTTCCCTAGTAGTGTACCCTGCCATTCGCACGCCGGAAGTTCACTCCTACTCGTCCCCGCACGTCCTTTAATATTATGATGGTTCGCTCCTAGTCGTCCCGTCCTTTCACATTACGGCAGTCCTACTAATCCTAACCCTCCTCCCAAATCCATGCGTCCCAAATCTCCATGATCGGCGGTGAGTACAAGGTTAGAACCATCACCGGCGATGAGTTCGACGTCATCTACACCCGTTCTTCCGCGACGGTGAAAGGATGCCTTTCTCGCTTCAGACGCATGTTCGAAAACTTAGATGATGAGTGGCTCGCTGGGCTAGATGTTGAGTACACCATAGTCTTGGGACGAGAGAAGGATCTAAAGGAGGAAGAGAGGAAGAAGCCCATCGTGATCCAGGTTTGCGTGCATGACTTATGCTCGGTCTACCACATATGCCATGCCGAGGTTGAATGCCTGGATTTTAAGAACTTCCTCAAGAGAAACCTAGTCAAATTCGATATTGTAGACTTTACGAACAACAAAAAAGTCCTGGGTCGGATAGGCCTCGTTGTAGGCAACCCCTTCGACCTCCAGAAGAATCGGCTGCTGCCCTCCTGTGGCCAGCCTTCAATGCTGACCTTGGCAGGAGCCATGGTTCATCCTTCGTACGGTACACTGGAGAAACCTCAATACAGGTTTCATCGTCATGCATGGCAGCGGAATGTACTAGATATGGACCACATCCACTACACTGTAATGGATGTCGAGGACGTGGACGAGGACTCATCCACCTTTGTTTCAATATGTACAAGGGTTGTGTCGTGGGAAACGAACACCTATGGGGCAGGGCCCCTTCTCGGTCCGGCGGGGAGCGGAGGGCGCACGAAGAGCAGATCGAGGCGAGGCACGCGAGGGATTTTACCCAGCTTCGGAGCTCTCCGGAGAGATAAAACTCCTACTGCTGCGTTGTGGTGGTATTATGTTTTTGCTCGAGAGCGTGAGCGTTCTGTAGTTTCGAATGAGTCGAACCCCCTCTACGTTGCACATGGGCCTCCTTTTATAGGCTAAAGGGGTCACCGATAGGTGGCAACGCAGACAGGGGTACAGATGTAAAAAGAGGGGTCGGTACAACTGCTGCTACAGCGTATCCTACCTAACTCTGAGGGCAGGGGACAAGAGCATTCAATGCCCGTCCGCGTCGTCCAATAGTGCAGAAAAGTGACCATTAGGGGTGCCACCATTCGCCACGATGGCCTTCTCGTCATCTCCACTTGCCACCTCGCACCGCTTGGCTGCACAGCTTCCCGCCACGTGTGCCTGGAACAATCCTGCGGCGACACGTGGACGAATGCGCTGGAGCATGGGCGCAGAGTGGTGGCTTCACCGCGGCAAGCGCCTTGCCGCGATCGTTGTCTTGTCGCACCCGAAAGCTTGTCGCTCGTCGGGTCTTGCCGGGACGCGCGGCGCGATGCGGCACGTTTCTTGAAAATGTCTTGGTTGGTCTTCCCGGAAAGCTCCTCTTGCCGGGGCCTTGTACTTTCCAGCAAGCTTCATCTTGCCAGAGTCTCGTCTTCTCATTTAAAACACTTTGTTCTTGAATGGCATCAATAGGAGCTACGGAGGATCTTGGCGGATGCCCGACAAGCCTTGCCGCGGGGTGCTGCGACTGCCCGTGCACAAGTTCGGGATACTAAGGTACCCCTACTTTAGTACACCGACAGGAGCCCCCGGGCCTGGGCCACACACGGTGCTGAGCGCTGTTGGGCCAGGTCCAAAATAGGGCACGGGCACACGCGGCCTGAGTCCACACCAAATCTAACTCCGTATCCACCGCGCCCTCCCGTAATGGCACGCGTCAAACGCGGCGTCGTGGGAGAGATCGTGGATGATTCTTTAATCGAAAAAGGCGTAACGTTCGCCTCTCCTCTTTATAAGCAGGGGAAACAGGGGCCGTTCCCCCACCTTCGCCACTTGCGGTTCCTTCCTCAGAAAGCTCCGCCGCTCCCCTCCGCTTCCCAAGCCGAAAGAGAGCAGCGCTCCGCTCCCGTCGCCACCGTCGCTGCCAACGCCCTCGCTCTCCCCCACCGCCTCCGCCATGGCTCTGAAGACCGGGAAGGGCACGAAGTCGGCCGAGGCGCTGCGGCTTGAGGCGCTGCGCAAGGAGCGAGCTCTTCCCCCCCCCCCCCCCGAGCTCTCCACGAAGGCGCTGTGGGAGTGGTTCTATCTTTTCTGGTCGACGGAGACGCGGGCGCATCCGCGCACGCAGGTACTCTCCGCCGAAGCTTCTACTTCGAAGCGGTGTCCAAAAGGATACTACTTCTTCCCCTTGTTCTTCTATTGCGGGCTCTGCCCGCCCTTTTCCGATTTCTTCCGCGACATTATGAACACGTACGGGCTCCATCTCCTCGACTTCACCCCCAACGCCGTTCTGACCATGGCGGTTTTCGCGCATCTTTGCGAGAACTTCGTCGGAATCCACCCAAACGTAGCCCTTTTCCGCCACTACTTCATGCCCCGGGTCGAGAAAGGAGAGCCCTTGTCTGGCGGGATCGCCTGGATCTCGAGAACCGGAAAGAAGGAGGCCTATCTGGAGGGGGAACTCCGTAGCAAATGGGATGAGTGGAGAGCGGAGTGGTGTTGGATTGTTGACGCGGATCCGCAGCCATTCACCAACCTGCGCCAAGCCCGAGTAGTGCGTGGCGGCGATTGGAGCGCCCTGGCGGTGTACGATGCTAGACTGAAGATCGCCACCACCCGGATCTTGCGGCTCAGGCTTGCCGGGCTCACTGTAGGGGCCGTTGGCGCGGACTTCCTTCGCCGCCGCATCGCCCCTCTGCAGGAGAGGGGGAGGCCCGCCTGGCTGTTCGGGGGCCCGACAGATATCATGAGGCTGCGCCCAGGCCTCAATTCTAATTTCACTATCTTGGAGTTGGATGGGATGCTCAAGGAGCTGTTCAAGTATGACCCCAACCATCCCGAGTGGTTCAGGCTGCCGCAGGGCGTCGTCCCATTGTGCAACAACTCCCAGCTCGATCGCATCCGCGGAATGATACCGGAGTGCGACTCGCATGGGATTATTCCGACTTGGCAGGAGCCCTCCGACGAGGTCGTGCAGCAATTCTTCGACGGCTTGGTGGTGGTAGCGGTCCACGCCGACGAGCAGAGGCTTCTCACCCGCGACATCACTGATGATGAGCTGCGGCGCATCGCCACCAGGGCGGAGGAGGCGGCGGCAGCCACCGCCGCGGGCGAGCTTGGTTTTACGTTGGAGGAGGCAGAGGCGGCCGAGGCGGCAATCCTTGCCGACCGAGAGGGGCTTGTCGGGGAGGTCATTGGCGAGGGAGAGCCTGAAGCCGAAACGAGCAAGCCCGCTGGGGGCGCAAGTTGCCAGCCGTCTTCAAGCAACTTGCCGCAAGCGGAGCCCTCAGCGCAGCCCCCAGCTCAACCACAAAGGCGCCTCCGCAGGACCGGAGATGCAGCAGGGCGGCAGACGGGCCAACAGCCACCGCGCCGCGGGACACGCTCCACCGTGACAAGCACCGCTGCCGCGGGAGCATCTCACGCCGTACCGGCAACTGGAGCGGGGTCTTCTCGGGCCGCCACTTCCGCCTCGTCGCGCAGAAAGGGTACCGGACTTCGACCTTTCCGCGCTCAGCTCCGACGAGGAGGAAGAAGAGGAGGAGTAAGACTTTCTCCTTGTTGTACTGATACTTCTTCGTTTCTTGTTGTTTCTGGTTTTGTATCTGATCTGCTTCCCTCTGAACCTTGTTCCTTTTCAGGACTCTGGCCGAGAGAGCGGCGAAGAGGGCCAAGGTCCCCGTAGTTGTCATCGAGGAAGATCCCACTGTGGCTACAGAGGGCGCGTCCGAGACCACCTTGTCGGACCCGGCAATCTCTCCCCGAAGCAGCCCCCAGCGCAGCCCCCAGCGTAAGTAGTTGTTCACTTCCTGTTGTGGGGCGCGAATGAGTGCTCTTTCCTTGTCGACATCTTGATTGTTGGTTTGCTTGTGTAGGAGCAGAACAGGCCCATCAGGAACAACCAGAAGCCGCTCCTAAGGTGCTATCTGCTTCAACTACGCCGCCAAGGGACGATTCCCCGACAAGGGAGCGCTCTCCGGCAAGGGAGAGGTCCCTGACAATGGGCGGTTCTCCGGCAAGGGACGGGACAGACGATCCCACGGTGGTGGAGCCCATGATTACAGAGCCCAGCACAGGTAATCCTTCTTGCCAGAGAACTTCCCTTGGGTTTTTCTTCTTCTGATCTTCTTTTTGGATATTTGCTTGACTTTTTCTCCCTCTTCCTATCATCAAATCCTCCCTCCACGGAGCCGATGGAGACTGAGGCCACCGGCGAGGAGGGCGGGCGCGGTAATACGGACGAAACCGCTGCCACCGAAGAAGAGGCCGGCGCCGATGATCCTACCGATGAAGAGGCCGCCAAGGCTGCTGGCGCTGGAGCTGGCGAGGGATCCGACGATCGTACTGATGACCCGGGGGCCGCAGGAGCGCAAGGCGCTACGCCAACCGCCGATCCCTCCGCCGCTGAGGCAGCGCCAGGCTCCGAGGAGCCCCAGCCCGGCGCCTACTTGAAGGCCGGCGATGGTGTCTTCATCAAGCTCCCCTGGGCGTCGAGCTCCAAGGCGCCGGTCAAGGGAGAGGCTTTTGACGGAGAAGTGCTCGCCTCTGCTGGGCTGACAATGGTTGACACGCCAAGCAGTAGCAGCGGCAAGTCTGAGGAGGAGCAGCTGCTCCGGAAGTTGGTGTCGCTCTACCGCGCCCGACAAGCGAAGCTGGAGTCCCGGGAAGCGCTTGTCGCGCAGGCGGGAGTGGACGTAGAGAAGTGCGGAGGAGCTCCAGAGCTGCAACCAAGAGGCCCTCCGGTCCATCGCAGAGGAAAGGGCGCAGCTTGCCGAGGCGCGGAAGGCCTTCCTCCTCGAGAAGGCTGAGGCTAAGGAGCAATAGAGGCTTGCCGCTGAGGAGCTGTCCACCCGGGAAGGTGAACAGACACAGCGGAAAGTCAACCTGGACAGCTACGAGGAGGAACTTGCCGCACGTGAGCAATCACTTAGCGGGGTGCTCAAGGAGGCGAAGGACGCCGCCGCTGCTGCCGAGGCCGCCAAGAAGGAACTGGAGGTGAAGATGACGCAGCTGGAGGCTGAACTGAAAGGGAAGGATGAGGAGCTTGCCGCGCTCCAGCGCGAGCGCGAGAAGGACGCCCTCGCTCATGGTGATCTGCAAGTTCAACTTGCCGATAAAGCCAAGGAACTGAACGCCGCCAAAGACTCAAATGCTGATCTGGAGCTGAAGCTGGTCACGCTGACTGAGACACTGGACGGCGCCAAGAAGCGAGAAGATGACTTGAAGGGAGAGATCAAGGCTAATGAAGAGCTGCTAATGAGGGCCGCCGAGACTCAAAACACCTTCAGGGCTATGGTGGAGCTCTGGACGGAGGGCCTCATCAACATTGCTGCAGTCATCGACGAGGAGCTGGCGCAACTGGACTTGGCGGGCTTCGAGTACTCCTCCGACGAGAACCTCCAGCCCAGCGCCAAGCTCACTCTGTTCTTCAAGGGCGTGGCGACGGCTCTCCAGCAACTCCGGGAAAGGATCCCAAAGCAGCTGGTTGACGAGTCGCACGCAATATGCACCAGAGTTCTAGAGAAGGTGTTGGTGAAGGTGCTCTTCCGCAATCCGGGCCTCAACCTCACCAACGTCCTCAAGAAGCTGCCGGCGGGTGCTGATCTTGAAGAGCTCAAGGCCCTTGTCGCACCCATCGTGGACAAGGTGAATGAAGTTAGGAGGGTTGATGGCGGCCGCGTAGATTAGGCCGCGTGTTTTCTCCTTTTTCTTGCCGCTGCTAGACATGTTACGGGAGCAACCTATTAGAGCGCGGCAAGTTATTATTGTAATATAACTTTATTCTGCGTAGTACTTGCTATGTTATTTCCTTTACTTGATTCCCTCCCTTGTATGTTTTTACCCTATGCTTTTAGGGAACTTGCCAGCACAGGCACCCTCGCCGCGAGCGCTGAGTGCGGAACATCAGCAGCCTGCTGGCGGTGTCGCCTCCGGCAAGAAACCTTGTCGGAACTAGTCGCAGCACACTTACATTGTTGAGCAGACTCAAAACAAGGTAAGGGCGCAACTAGCTACGAGTTGGTTCCTCCGCGCACAGGTTTTCCATACAAAGCGCGGTCGTTCAAGGAAGATAACTTGAAAATTTTTAAAACTGATTGTGCTCAAACTTTGGCAACTTAGCTTTTCTGTCGTTTGCGTCCCGGCAAGGCGATACTTTTTTTTTGAACGACGCCTGGTCCACACCATTATCTTCTCCTCCCCCCCCCCCCGGTGAACTTGTGGGCGATGGAACCTTCTTTTTGAGAAAAAGAAAGAAGAGAAAATAAAGATATGGAGCCTTAAGGCTCGTTATTGCTTACCGGGGGCAAGAGCTGCACAAAGTGTCAAATAATACATGCAAAAGAAAGAAAGCATGAAATTTGACAACATTTGCAGAGCATATGATCGTTATTTATGCGCGGGATCTGCGCCCGGCTTTGTACAAAGGGTTACATGCAACAGCGGCAAGGCTTGTACAAAAGGTGGTTGCCGGAACAGCAGGTTCCGGCAACCGCGCCTTATGGGTAAAACTTACGAAGATGCTCTATGTTCTAGGAGTTGCTCACCGGAAAGCCATCTTCGGTCTCAAGGCAGACAGCGCCAGGCCTAGTGACTCGTTTCACCCGATAAGGGCCTTCCCACTTCGGCGTCAACTTGTTGGAATTCTTGGCGGATTGAACGCGCCGAAGAACAAGGTTGCCTTCCTCGAGACTTCTGGCATTGACTTTGCGGCTATGGTAGCGGCGCAAAGCTTGCTGGTATCGAGCAGCTCGTACAGCAGCCTGAAGACGATCTTCCTCAAGGAGCAGCGCGTCATCTTGTCGCAGCTGCTCTTGCTCAAGCTCGTCATAAGCGAGCACTCGAGGCGATCCGTGTACGAGTTCCATGGGGAGAACTGCCTCTGCTCCGTAGACAAAAGCAAAGGGTGTCTGGCCAGTGGCTCGATTTGGTGTCGTCCTGATCGACCAAAGAACCACCGGCAGCTCCTCAATCCAATTCTTTCCGCACTTGTGTAGCCTGTTGAAAGTTCTGGTCTTGAGCCCGCGCAGTACTTCAGCGTTTGCCCTTTCCGCTTGACCGTTGCTTCTCGGGTGAGCAACAGAAGAGAAGCAGACCTTGGCGCCAAGATCTTGGACGTATTGCATGAAGGTGCAGCTCGTGAATTGCATGCCGTTGTCGGTGATGATCCTGTTAGGGACTCCGAAACGGCAAACAATCGACCTGAAGAACTTGACTGCTGACTGTGCTGTCACCTTCCTCACTGCCTCCACTTCCGGCCACTTTGTGAACTTGTCGATTGCAACGTACAAGTATTCAAAGCCCCCGACAGCTCGGGGAAAGGGGCCGAGGATATCGAGCCCCCAGACCGAAAATGGCCAGGATAAAGGGATCGTCTGGAGAGCTTGAGCTGGTTGGTGTATCTGCCTGGAATGGAACTGGCACGCTTCATACCTGGTTACTTGTGTAGTTGCATCCTAGAGAGCTGTTGGCCAAAAGAAACCTTGCCGGAATGCTTTGCCGGCAAGTGCCCTTGCGCCAATGTGGTGACCACATATGCCTCCATGTATCTCTGCCAACAGCTCCTGTCCATCTTCTCGGGGAATGCACTTCAATTTCACTCCGTTGAATCTTCTTCTGTACAGTATGTCATCGACAAACTGGTACATACTTGATTGCCGGGCTACTCTCTCCGCTTCTTCTTGCTCTTCGGGGAGTTCTCCTGTTTGAAGGAAATGGACAATCTGCTGTGCCCATGCTGGAGCTTGTGGCTCGACAACAAGGACTAAAGGCACATATGCTGCTGTAGGAACATCCGCTTCTACGGCAAGAATCTGCGGTTCAGCCGGAGCGTGATGTTCCCCGGCAAGCCTGCCGGAGCAAAACTTGTCGGGGGCGTCTGCTTCAACAAAACAAACCCTGGGGCTTGTCGGAGCAGAGTGCCCCTCAGCACTCTCTGTGTTGATTTTGGGGACCTTCTTGGCGGCGGCTTCGGGGAGCTCTACCGGAAAGTAGTCACCAGAAATCAACTTCCTCTTCCTGTTCTGTCTAGTTGATGGTGTTACAGAAGGTTGAGTTAGCTTGAGCACAAAAATCCCTGGTTCCACAGGTAACTTGAGTGCGGTGCACTTTGACAGGCCGTCTGCAATGTCGTTCTGAGCTCTCGGATCGTGTTCCATCTGCAGGCCGTCAAAATGCTCTTCCAACTTTCTCACTTCGTCAATGTAAGCTTCCATCAACGGACTCTGATAATCTTTGTTTACTTGGCGAATGACAAGTTGCGAGTCACCCCTGACAATGAGCTTCTTGATCCCAAGGTCTGCAGCAATCCTCAGTCCGGCAAGCAGACCTTCATATTCTGCAGTATTGTTTGTCGCTTGCTCCTTGGGAAAGTGCATCTGGACCACGTACTTCAGGTGCTCTCCGGTGGGTGCGACAAGTAATACGCCCACACCGGCGCCTTGCAGCGAAAAGGCACCATTGAAGTACATGACCCATTCTTTGCTTGTCTCCTTGACGGGGATGCTCGTCTCTGGAATTTCTTCATCAGGTGTTGGCGTCCATTCTGCTATGAATTCTGCCAATGCTCGACTCTGGATAGTCGAGGTACTCTCAAATTTGAGGCCAAAGCTTGACAGTTCCAGTGCCCACTCGACAATCCTGCCTGTTGCTTCTGGATTTTGCAATATCGTCTTCAACGGAAAGCGAGTGACAACTGTGATCTCATGTGCTTGAAAGTAATGACGCAGCTTCCTCGAGGCCATGAGGAGGCCGAAAAGCAACTTCTGCACACCAGAGTACCTTGATCTAGCTCCCTGCAGAAGGGAACTGACAAAGTAAACTAGGTGCTGTACCATTTTCTTCTGTTTCTCCTCTTGTGGCTGTGCAGATCCATCCTTGTCGGGACCAGAGCTTGTCGGGGAAGCCCCCTGCTTGTCGCTGGATGCGCTTGCCGTAGTTGCTTGCTCATCATCTACCTCTCTTTCCGCTACTAACGCAGCACTAACCACTTGATTGGTTGCCGCTAGATACAGCAGCAACTTCTCTTGTGGCTTAGGTGCGACAAGTATTGGAGTGGAGGACAGGTATCTCTTCAAGTCATGGAGCGCAGCCTCCGCTTCCGGAGTCCATTTCATTGGACCTGCCTTCTTCAATATTTTGAAAAATGGCAGGGCGCGCTCCGCGGACTTAGAGATGAACCTGCTGAGAGCAGCTACGCAGCCGGCAAGCCTTCGCACATCCTTGACGCGCTTCGGTGCTTCAATCTGCTCGATGGCCTTGATCTTGTCGGGATTGGCTTCAATCCCTCGCTGAGATACGAAGAACCCGAGAATCTTGCCGGAGGGGACTCCAAACACACACTTCTCGGGATTCAACTTGAGATTGATCTTGCGCAGATTTGCAAAGGTCTCGTCCAAATCCTGGATCAGAGTTGCTCTGTCTTTGCTCTTGACCACTATATCATCCATGTAAGCTTCTACATTTCTGTGCAACTGTGGTTCAAAAGCTTCGTGGACTACCCTTGCAAATGTTGAACCAGCATTCTTTAGTCCGAAAGGCATTCGTACAAAGCAGTATGTGCCACATGGAGTAATGAATGCGGTTTTCTCCTCATCTTCTTCTACCATGAAGATCTGGTGATATCCTGAATATGCATCAAGAAAGGAAAGCAAGTCACATCCGGCCGTGGAGTCAACAATCTGGTCAATGTGCAGCAAGGGAAATGGGTCTTTGGGACAAGCTCTATTAACATCAGTGAAGTCAATACAAAGCCTCCATTTCCCGTTCGCCTTGCGCACGACTACAGGATTGGCCAGCCACGTAGGATGGAGCACTCCTCTGACAAGGCCTGCTGCTTCCAACTTCTTGATCTCTTCTGCAATGAATTCTAGACGCTCCACTGCTTGTTTCCTAACTCTCTGCTTGACGGGCCGCGCATGAGGGCAGACGGCAAGGTGGTGCTCAATTACCTTCCTGGGAACGCCGGGGATATCAGACGGTTGCCATGCAAACACGTCGACATCCGCCCGCAGGAAAGCAACGAGCGCGCTTTCCTATTTAGGGTCAAGCGTGGCACTGATGGTCAAGGTACCACCAGTGCCGTCCTCCTTGGCGGCCACTTTCTTGGTCTCTGGTGAAGCTGTCTTTGCCTTCTTACACTTGCCGGTGGAGCTTGATGGTGCGTCCTCGACGGTAGCGCAGCACTCCGAAGAGGTGCGCTTGCCGGAGTGGGCATCAGAGCTGCTCTTGACGCGTGCCGTTGTGAGAGGACGCGGTGGACACGGAGTTCGATCTTGTGTGGACCCAGGCCGCGCGTGCCCGTGCACTGTTCTGGGCCTGGCCCAACAAGGCTCGGCATCGTGTATGGCCCAGGCCCGGGGGCTCCTGTCGGTGTACTAAAGTAGGGGGTACCCTAGTACCCCGAACTTGTGCACGGGCAGTTGCAGCACCCCGCGGCAAGACTCGCCGGGTGCCCGCCAAGACCCTCCGTCGCCTCCTATTACTGCCATTCGAGAACAAAGTATCAGCTAAGAAGACAAAGATCCAGGCAAGAGAAGCTTGCCGGGGAAGACGAAGACCCCGGCAAGAGGAGCTTGCCGGGAAGGCCAACCAAGGCGCTCCAGAGGAACTTGCCGCGACGCCCCGTGCGTCCCGGCAAGGCCCGGCGGCCGGCAAGCTTGCCGGCACAACAAGAGAAGGGCCGCGGCAAGGTACTTGCCGCGGCAAGGCTGCCACCCTGTACCCAAACTCCAGCGCATCCGACGGCGTGTCACCCCAGGGCCATCCCAGGAGCACGTGGCGAGGCGCTGCACAGCCATGCGGAGCAAGGTGGCAAGCGGAGCTGACAGAGACGCCATCGTGGCAACCGGTGGCTCACCTAACGGTCGTTTCTTTGCACTGTTGGGGCGACCGGACGGGCATTAAATGCCCTTGTCCCCTGCCGTCAGAGTTAGGTAGGGGACACTGTTGGACACTGTTGTACCAACCTGCGTTTTTACCTTTCTACCCCCTCTTCCTACGCTGCCACCTGTTGGTGCCCCCTTCAGACTATAAAAGGGAGGCCCATGCGCACGTAGAAGGGGTTCGGTCCATTCGACACACGCAACACCACCATACGCTCGCACTCTCCAGCAAGATCAAATACAAACACAAAGCAGCAGTAGGAGTTTTATCTCTCCAGAGAGCTCCGAAGCTGGGTAAAAATCGCCCGTCTCCCACGCGCGCCCGACCTCGATCTGCTCTGCTTGCGCCCTCCGCTCCCTTGCCGGACTAGAAGGTGCCCCCCTGCCCCATAGGTGCTCGAGGCCGCAGAGACGCCCCGACATCTTTGGCGCGCCAGGTAGGGGTGCGTCGAGATCGTGAGCATCTGATCCGGTCTCCGCGCGCGCTACATCAACGCCTTCATCAACATGCCACCAAAGAAGAAGCCTTCGGAGGTGGCCGCTCCGTCTACATCGATCCTACCACCTCCGCCGGAGCAAGTGGGCGGTGGAGTGGACGCCGGCGGAGGAGCGGGCGCCGACGGTGGGACGCACGTCGTCACCAGATCCAAAAACAAGGCCCCGCAAGTGTCGGCGACCGTGCAGACGCCGCACCCTTCCCAGGAGGTGCAAGGTCGACAACGCCCCGGTGCTCCTAGCACCATGCTCGCATTGGAGCAAGGCCAAGCGGGTGGGTCGCGGGACGTTCGAGGTCAACATGCACGCCCGCATACTGGCGCGAGCGAGGTACGGTCGCCAGGACGGGGTGTTGCTCCTTCCAATCCAGTGGGGAGTCCGAGCACATCCCGCTCCTCGCGCCGCTCGTCACCACCGCCACCCAAGACCGCAGAGGAAGTGCTGGCCCGAGCCCAGCTGCTCCTGGACTATCCTCCGGCGCCACACAAGATCGACGACTGGAGGATGACCATATACAACCTCATCGGCTTCGCCAACGGCGACAAGCCCCGGCGACCGAGCGCATCGAAGCCCCGGCAAGGCGCCCAGGCGCAAGCCGACGCTGACAAGACCGCTGGGGGTGCCACCTCCGTGCACTCCCAGCCCCGAAGGCCAAGATCGCCGGCTCGCCGGACCAACCCCGACGCCGACTCCACCGCGTCGTCGGACCCGCGAACTCGCCGCGATCAACGCTACGTTCTCCAAGAACGACAACACGAAGACGCTCGCACTCGCATCGAGCGCCGGAGAGAAGCGCGACGTCAATCTGACCGGCGCGCTGGGCCCACTGTCGATGTGCACGCACCAGGGGAACCAGGTGACTTGCCGTACGCGGCAGGTTGCCCTGCGTTCACCCGCGAGCTGCGGCAAGTCCAGTGGCCCAAAACCAAGAACTTCAAGCCCGACGTGCCCGAGAAGTATGATGGCAGGATACATCCGTCGGAGTTCCTCAGAATCTACACCATCGCGGTGCAGGCTGCCGGAGGGCGCGACGAGAAGATTCTCGCCAACTACTTCCTGCTGGTGCTCAAGCCCAACGTCAGATCTTGGCTCATGCACTTGCCGGATGGCTCCATCTCTTCATGGGCGGACCTGTGTCATCAGTTTGTCGGCGCCTTCACAGGCGGCCACAAACCCCATGGCCAGGAGAGCGATCTACATCTGCTCGTCCAGAAGGAGGGGGAGCCCCTGCGCAAGTACATACAGAGATTCAGCCAAGTGCAACGCAACATCCCAGACGTCCACCCTGCCGCAGTTATCAGCGTGTTTCATCAGAACGTGCGTAACCGCAGGATGAGGGAGGAGATGGCGATGTGCAAGATCAGAGATGTCAGCGAGCTCTATGCTCTGGCCGACAAGTGTGCACGAGCTGAGGAGGGGAGGAAAATCCCTGGAGAGATTGCAGGAGCAGAAGGATCTGACAGTGAGGATGCCGCCCCGGCAAGGAAGAACCGGAGGCGGAACAACAGGAAGAGAAAGGCTAAGGATGTGCTAGCTGTTGAGCATTCCGGCAACGGAGGCGGCTCCGACAAGGCCAAAGCCGATGACTCCGGCGAGGCTGTGGTAGCCGCCGACAAGCAGGATGGCTCCGGCAAGCGGTATTGTAAGATCCACCGCACCAAGGGCCATGATCTCCAAACCTGCAAGAAAGTCGAGCAGATGGCGGAGCTACAGAAAGCCGAGTACGAGCGCCGCGATAAGGAGAGAGCCCAGGGAGGTGGAGGAGGATCCGTCAAGAAGCTTCCCGCCCGGGGAGAGCACCGCAGCAAGGCCAAGCCGCGGCAAGGAGACAGGCCTCCCCGTGGCCGCGACAAGGACGAAGATGAAGATGAGGATGATGAAATGGAGGAAGATGAGACTGATGACCAAGAGTTTCAGAAGGCAACAGAGGTGTTGTGCATCGACGGCGGTGCCTCTCTGCACACCTCGCACCGCCAACTCAAGCAGTGGGTGCGGGAAGTGAACGCAGCGGAGCCGTCCGTCGAGTCGCGCAAGCCTCTGAAGTGGTCCAGCACGCCCATCATCTTCGATGTTGAGGACCACCCTGATCGCATCACTGCGGTCGGGTGCTTGCTGATGTTGGTCTCACCAACAATCCGCAACCTCAAGGTCACGAAAATGTTGGTTGACGGCGGGGCCGGCCTGAACCTGATTTCCTCCGCAGTGCTCAAGAAGCTCCAGATCCCCGACAGCGAGCTCGAGGAAACTGGTACCTTTCAAGGGATAAATCCGGGAAGGAGCAAGCCGAAGGGGAAGATCACACTGCCAGTGACGTTTGGCAGCGAGCTGAATTTTAGGACAGAGAAAGTCACATTTGATGTTGCTGATATCCCGTTGCCCTACAATGGGATACTAGGCCGTCCTGCGCTCGCCAAATTTATGGCAGCCTCTCACTACGCCTACAACGTGCTCAAGATGCCTGGTCCAATAAGTGTCATTTCTGTCCAAGGCGACAAGAAGGATGCACTTATCTGCACCGACAAGATCTACCGGGAAGCAGCAGCTACAGCAGAACACAAGCCACTTGCCGCTGAAGCTCCCCGGGGGAAGAAGAATGCCAAGCCCGGCAAGAGTAGCTCTGGTGCCCACTCCGGCAAGCGCACCTCCCCGGAGCGCTGCGCTGCCGTCGAGGACGCACCATCGAGCTCCGCCGGCAAGTGCAAGAAGGCGAAGATAGCCTCACCAAAGACCAAGAAGGTGGCCGCCAAGGAGGACGGCACTGGTGGTACCTTCACCATCAGTGCCACGCTTGATCCTAAATAGGAAAGCGCGCTCGTTACTTTCCTGCGGGCGAATGTCGATGTGTTTGCATGGCAACCATCTGACATCCCCGGTGTTCCCAGGGAAGTAATTGAGCACCACCTTGCCGTCTGTCCTCACGCGCGGCCCGTCAAGTAGAGAGTCAGGAAACAAGCGATGGAGCGTCAAGAGTTCATTGCAGAGGAGATCAAGAAATTGGAAGCAGCAGGCCTGGTCCGAGGAGTACTTCAACCAACATGGTTAGCCAACCCAGTAGTCGTGCGCAAGGCCAACGGGAAGTGGAGGCTTTGTATCGACTTCACCGATGTCAATAAAGCCTGTCCCAAGGATCCATTTCCCTTGCCGCGCATTGACCAAATTGTCGACTCCACAGCAGGATGTGATCTGCTTTCATTTCTTGATGCATACTCAGGATATCACCAGATCTTCATGGCAGAAGAGGATGAAGAGAAAACAGCGTTCATTACTCCGTGTGGCACGTACTGCTTCGTGCGAATGCCTTTCGGACTAAAGAATGCTGGTTCAACGTTTGCAAGAGTAGTCAGTCATGCTTTTGAGCCACAGCTACACAGAAATGTAGAAGCTTACATGGATGACATAGTGGTCAAGAGCAAGAACAAAGAGACTCTGGTCCAAGATTTAGACGAGACTTTTGCAAATCTGCGCACGATCAATCTCAAGTTGAATCCCGAGAAGTGTGTGTTTGGAGTCCCTTCCGGCAAACTTCTCGGGTTCTTTGTATCTCAGAGGGGGATCGAAGCCAATCCCGACAAGATTGAGGCTATCGAGCAGATTGAAGCCCCGAAGCGAGTCAAGGATGTGCGGAAGCTCGCCGGCTGCGTTGCTGCCCTCAGTAGGTTCATCTCAAAATCTGCTGAGCGCGCCCTGCCCTTTTTCAAGATTTTGAAAAAGGCAGGTCCAATGAGATGGACTCCGGAAGCGGAGGCGGCGCTGCAGGACTTGAAGAAATACCTATCCTCTACTCCAACACTTGTCGCACCTAAACCACAGGAGAAGTTGCTGCTGTACCTGGCGGCAACCAATCAAGTAGTTAGTGCTGCGTTAGTTGCGGAGAGGGAAGCGGATGATGAGCCAGCGGCCGCGACAAGCGAGTCCAGCGACAAGCAGGGGGCTTCTTCGACAAGCTCCGGCCCGGCAAGCCCTGATCCGATAAGTTCCGGCTCCGCCAAGGATGGATCTGCGCAGTTGCCGGAAGAAAAACAGAAGAAGATGGTGCAGCGCCCAATTTACTTCATCAGTTCCCTTTTGCAAGGGGATAGATACTCGGGTGTGCAGAAGCTGCTTTTCGGCCTTCTTATGGCCTCGAGGAAGCTGCGCCATTACTTTCAAGCACATGAAATCACAGTTGTCACCCGCTTCCCGTTGAAGAGGATATTGCAGAATCCAGAAGCAACGGGCAGAATTGTCGAGTGGGCGCTAGAATTGTCAAGATTTGGCCTCAAGTTTGAGAGCACTTCGACTATTCAGAGCCGAGCATTGGCAGAATTCATAGCGGAATGGACGCCAACGCCCGATGAGGAAACTCCGGAGAAGAGCATCCCTGTCAAGGAAGCAAGCAAAGAATGGGTCATGTGCTTTGATGGAGCCTTCTCACTACAAGGCGCCGGGGCGGGAGTGCTACTTGTTGCACCCACCGGAGAACACCTCAAGTACGTGATCCAGATGCACTTTCCCAAGGAGCAAGCAACAAACAATACTGCAGAGTATGAAGGGTTGCTTGTCGGACTCAGAATCGCTGCTGAACTTGGGATCAGGAAGCTTATTGTCGGGGGTGACTCGCAGCTGGTCGTCCACCAAGTGAACAAAGATTATCAAAGTCCATTGATGGAAGCATACATCGATGAAGTGAGAAAGCTAGAAGAACATTTTGACGGCCTGCAGATGGAACATGTCCCAAGAGCTCAGAATGACATTGCAGACGGCCTGTCGAAGTGTGCTGCGCTCAAGTTACCTGTGCAACAAGGGATTTTTGTGCTCAAGCTAACTCAGCCATCTGTAACACCATCAACTGGAAAGAGCAAAAAGAGGAAGCTGGTCACTGGCGACTACTTTCCGGCGGAACTCCCCAGAGCCGCAGCCAAGAAGGCCACCAGGACCGGCACAGAGAGCGCTGAGGGGCAGTCTGCTCCGACAAGCCCTATGGTTTGTTTCGTTGAGACAGACGCTCCCGACAAGCCGTGTCCCGACACGCTTGCCGGGGAGCATCACGCTCCGGCAGGATCCCAGGTCCTTGCCGTAGAAGCGGATGTTCCCGCAGCGGTATTTGTGCCTTTAGTCCTTGCCGTCGAGCCACAAGCTCCGGCATGGGCACATCAGATCGTCCATTTCCTGCAAACAGGAGAACTTCCCGAGGAGCAAGAGGCAGCGAAGAAAGTAGCCCGACAATCGAGTATGTACCAGTTTGTCGATGACATACTGTACAGAAGAAGATTCAACGGAGTGAAATTAAAGTGCATCTCCCGGGAAGAAGGACGAGAGCTGTTGGCAGAGATACATGGAGGCATATGTGGTCACCACATAGGCGCGAGAGCACTTGCCGGCAAGGCTTTCCGGCAAGGTTTCTTCTGGCCGACAGCCCTCAAGGATGCAACTGCACAAGCAACCAAGTGTGAAGCGTGCCAGTTCCATTCCAAGCAGATTCATCAACCAGCTCAAGCTCTCCAAACAATCCCTCTATCCTGGCCATTTTCAGTCTGGGGGCTCGACATCCTCGGCCCCTTTCCCCGAGCTGTCGGGGGCTTTGAATACTTGTACGTTGCAATCGACAAGTTCACAAAGTGGCCGGAAGTAGAGCCAGTGAGAAAGGTGACAGCACAATCAGCCGTCAAGTTCTTCAGGTCAATTGTCTGCCGTTTCGGAATCCCTAACAGGATAATCACCGACAATGGCACACAATTCACGAGCCACACCTTCATGCAATACGTGCAAGGTCTTGGCACCAAGATCTGCTTCGCTTCTGTTGCTCACCCGAGAAGCAACGGTCAAGCGGAGAGGGCAAACGCTGAAGTACTGCGCGGGCTCAAGACCAGAACTTTCGACAGGCTGCGCAAGTGCGGAAAAAATTGGACCTTCACCAACACCTTCTCCAGGACCCCGGCACAGATCGCGCGCGACTCGTCGGCCAGCTGCCTCGGGATCCTTTCTCGAAGCTGCCGGAGAGCCACCACCACGTCCTTGAAGAAAAGCGTGAGCTTGGCGCTGGGTTGGAGATTCTCCTCGGCTGAGTACCCGAAGCCCGTCAAGTTCAGCTTCGCCAACTCCTCGTCGATGAGCGTGGCGATGTTGACGAGGCCCTCCGTCCAGAGCTCCACCGTGGTCTTCAAGGTGTTCTGGGCCTCGGCGGCCCTCGTCAGCAGCTCCACGTTGTCCTTGAGCTCTTTCCTTAAGTCGTCCTCCCGCTTCTTGGCGGCGTCCAGCGTCCCCGCCAAAGTGGACAGCTTCAGCTCCAGGTCAGCACTCAAGTCCTTGGCGGCGTTCAGCTCCTTGATCTTCTCGGTGAGCTGGGCCTGCAGATCGCCATGGGCGCGCGCATCTTTTTCACGTTCGCGCTGGAGTGCGGCAAGTTCGTCGTTCTTCCTTGTCATGTCTGCCTCCAGCCGCGTCACCCTCTCCTCTAAATCCTTCTTGGCGGCCTCAGCGGCCGCGGCCGCGTCCTTTGCCTCCTTGAGCGTCCCACCAAGCGCCTGCTCTCATGCCTCGAGCTCCTCCTCGTGACTGTCCAGACTGGCTTTCTTCTGTGTCAGCTCACCTTCCCGCTTGGACATCTCCTCGGCGGCGAGCCTCTGCTGCTCCTCGGCTTCAGCCTTCTCCAGGATGAACGCCTGCTTTGCCTCGCCGAGCTGCGTCCTCTCCTCCGCAATGGATCGGAGGACCTCTTGGTTGCGGTTCCGGAGTCTTGTGCATGTTTCTCTATGTCAACTCCCGCCTGCGCGACAAGTGCTTCCCGGGACTCAAGCTTCGCTTGCCGGGCGCGGTAGAGTGACACCAGCTTCCGGAGCAGCTGCTCCTCCTCGGACTCGCCCCTGCTGCTGCTTGGCCTGTCAACCACTGCCAGCCCGGCAGAGGCAAGTACCCCCCGTCAAACTCCTCTCCTTCAACTGGCGCCCTGGAGCTCGATGCCCAGGGGAGCTTGATATATACGCCCTCGCCGGCCTTCAAGTAAGCGCCTGGCTAGGGCTCCTCGGAGCCCAGCGCTGCGTCAGCGGCGGAGGGGTCGGCAGCCGATGCAGCGGCTCGCGCTCCTGCGGCCTCCGAGTCGTCAGTACGATCGCCGGACCCCTCACCAGCCCTCGCGCCAGCAGCCTTAGCGGCCTCTTCACCGGCGAGCTCCTCCGCGCCGGCCTCTTCCTCGTTAGCGGCGACATCCCCAGTGTTGCCGCGCACGCCCTCCTCGCCGGTGGCCTCAGCTTCCATCGGGTCCACAAGGGGAGGATCTGAAGAAGGGAGAGGAAGAGAAGGTCAAGTAAATATCCAAAAAAAAGAAAAAGAAAAAAAAGGGAGATCAGCAGAACCCAAGGGAGAGTCCCCGACGAGGAGGGTCACCTGTGCTGGGCTCTGTGATCATGGGCTCCACCACCAGGGGCTCACTGGTTCCACCCCTTGCCGGAGATCCCTTCCTTGTCGGAGAGGGCTCCCATATCGGGGAATCGGCCCTCGGTGGCGTAGTCGAAGCCGACGACACCTCCGGGTCGGCCTCCGGCTGCTCCTGGTGGGCCTGTTCTCCTCCTATATACAAAAGAGTCAACAATCAAGATGTTGGCAGAAGAAGAAGCAACTATGCGCGCCCCGCGACTGGAAGTGAATCAAGGCACTTACCCTGGGGGCTGTGCTGGGAGCTGCTGCGAGGGAAAGGGACCGGGTCCGTCAAAGTGGTCTCGGACGTATCTTCTGCCGCCACAGCAGGATCGTCCTCGATGTTAACCACGGGGACCTTGGCCCTCTTCGCCGCCCTCTCCGCCAAAGTCCTGAGACGGAACGGGGGTTTGGAGAGAAATAGATTAGACACAAGACAAACAACAACCAGGATCGAAAGAAAGGCGAGTACAGTATGAAGAAAGCCTTACTCCTCCTCCTCCTCCTCCTCTTCATCATCATCGGAGCTCAGCGCGGAGAGGTCGAACTCCGGTGCCCTCTCAGCGCGACATGGCAGAGGAGTAGGCTCCCTCCGGCGCTTGCCGAGGGCTGCGACAGGATCAGGCGTGGCGGCCCGGGAAGACCCCGCCTTAGTTGCCGGCGCGGCCTGGGACCCTCCCGCGGCAACGGTACTTGCCGCGGTGGAACGTGTCCCACGGCGCCGCGGCTGCTGGACGGCCTGCTCCTCTGCCAGCTCTCCGACTCGACGGAGGCGCCTTCTCGGTCGGAATTGGGGCTGCGCTGTGGGCTCCGCCTGCGGCAAGTTGCTCGAAGACGGCTGGCCGCTCGCACCCTCGACGGGCTCGCCCGTTCCGGTCTCGACCTCCCCTTCACCATCGCCTTCTCCGGCAAGTTCTTCTCGGGCGGCAAGGCTTGCCACCGCAGCTGCATCCGCCTCCGCCAACGTGAAGCCAAACTCACCCGCTGCGGCAGCTGCCGCCGCCTCTTCGGCCCTGCTAGCGATATACGCCAGCTCATCGGCAGTGGTGGCACGGGTGAGGAGCTTCTGCTCGTCGGAATTGACTGCCACCTCCGACAAGTCGTCGAAGAATTGCTGCACGACCTCGGCAGCAGGCTCTATCCAGTTTGCACTTATCCCGTGCGAGTCGCACTCTGGCATCATTGCGCAGATACGATCGCGATGGGAGTTATTGCACAAGGGGATGACACCCTGCGCCAACTGGAACCACTCTGGATGATTGGCGTCATGCTTGAACATCTCCCTCAGCATCGCGCCAAGCTCCATGACCGTGAAGTTAAAGTTGAGGCCTGGGCGCAGCCTCATGAAATCCGCCGGGCCGCTAAACAGCCAGGCGGGCCTCCCCCTCGCGTGCAGAGGGGCGATACGACGGCGAAGGAAATCCGCGCCAACCGCCGCTGTTGTGAGTCCGGCATGCCTGAGCCGGAGGATTCGGGTGGTAGCGATCGTTAGCTTGGCATCATCCGGCGACAGAGCGCTCCATTCGTTGCCACGCACCACCCGGGTCTTGCGCAGCTTGGTGAACGACGGCGGATTGGCATCACAGATCCAACACCACTCCGCTCTCCACTCGTCCCATTTGCTGCGGAGCTCGCCCGTCAAGTACACCTCCTTCATGCCCATCCGGGAGGTCCAGGCGATTCCGCCAGCCAGTGGCTCCCCTTTCTTGGCTCGAGGGGAGAAATAATGACGAAAAAGAGCCACATTGGGGAGGATACCAACGAAGTTCTCGCAGAGGTGTGCGAAAACCGCCATTGTCAGAACGGTGTTGGGAGTGAAATCGAGCAGATGAAACCCGTAGGTGTTCATGATGTCGCAAAAGAAATCAGAAAAAGGTGGGCAGAGCCCGCAATAGAAGAACACAGGGAAGAAGTAGTACCCTTTGGGGCACTTCTTCGATTTGGAGGCCTCCGCGGAAAGCACCGGCGTGCGCGGATGCGCCCGCATTTCCGTCGACCAAAAGAGGTAGAACTCCGCCCGCAATGCCTCCGGGGTGAGCCCGGGGGGGAAAAGCACCTGCTTCTTGCGCAGCGCCTCGAGCTCCAGCGCCTCGGCCGACTTCGCGGCCTTTGAAGCCTTCGCAGCCTTTGTAGCCTTCCCGGCCTTAGGAGCCATGGTGGAGGCAGTGGGGGGAGGCGAAGGCGACGGCGGCGACGGCGACGACGGGCGGCGGAGCGCTGTTTTCTTCTCGATTCAGGAGACGGAGGAGAGCGGCGGGCTTTCGGAGGAAGGAACTGCAAGTGGCAAAAGTGGGGGAACGGCCCCTCTTCCTCCGCTTATAAACGGGGGATGCGAACGTTACGCATTTCCTGGAGTTAAGTATTGACCACGTTCTCTCCCACGACGCCACAATCGACGCGTGCCGTTGCGAGAGGACGCGGTGGACACGGAGTTCGATCTTGTGTGGACCCAGGCCGCGCGTGCCCGTGCACTGTTCTGGGCCTGGCCCAACAACGCTCGGCATCGTGTATGGCCCAGGCCCGGGGGCTCCTATCGGTGTACTAAATTAGGGGGTACCCTAGTACCCCGAACTTGTGCACGGGCAGTTGCAGCACCCCGCGGCAAGACTCGCCGGGCGCCGGCCAAGACCCTCCGTCGCCTCCTATTACTGCCATTCGAGAACAAAGTATCAGCTAAGAAGACAAAGATCCAGGCAAGAGAAGCTTGCCGGGGAAGACGAAGACCCCGACAAGAGGAGCTTGCCGGGAAGGCCAACCAAGGCGCTCCAGAGGAACTTGCCGCGACGCCCCGTGCATCCCGGCAAGGCCCGGCGGCCGGCAAGCTTGCCGGCACAACAAGAGAAGGGCCGCGGCAAGGTACTTGCCGCGGCAAGGCTGCCACCCTGTACCCAAACTCCAGCGCATCCGACGGCGTGTCACCCCAGGGCCATCCCAGGAGCACGTGGCGAGGCACTGCACAGCCATGCGGAGCGAGGTGGCAAGCGGAGCTGACAGAGACGCCATCGTGGCAACCGATGGCTCACCTAACGGTCGTTTCTTTGCACTGTTGGGGCGACCGGACGGGCATTAAATGCCCTTGTCCCCTGCCGTCAGAGTTAGGTAGGGGACACTGTTGGACACTGTTGTACCAACCTGCGTTTTTACCTTTCTACCCCCTCTTCCTACGCTGCCACCTGTTGGTGCCCCCTTCAGACTATAAAAGGGAGGCCCATGTGCACGTAGAAGGGGTTCGGTCCATTCGACACACGCAACACCACCATACGCTCGCACTCTCGAGCAAGATCAAATACAAACACAAAGCAGCAGTAGGAGTTTTATCTCTCCGGAGAGCTCCGAAGCTGGGTAAAAATCGCCCGTCTCCCCCGCGCGCCTGACCTCGATCTGCTCTGCTTGCGCCCTCCGCTCCCTTGCCGGACTAGAAGGGGTCCCCCTGCCCCATAGGTGCTCGAGGCCGCAGAGACGCCCCGACAAGGCGTAGTGAGAGGCTGCCATCAACTTGGCAAGCGCTGGACGGCCGAGTATCCCATTGTAGGGCAATGGGAAATCAGCAACGTCAAAGGTGACTTTCTCTATCCTGAAGTTCAGCTCGCTGCCAAATGTCACTGGCAGTGTAATCTTCCCCTTCGGCTTGCTCCTTCCCGGGTTGATTCCTTGGAAAGTGCCGGTCTCTTCGAGCTCGCTGTCGGGGATCTGGAGCTTCTTGAGTACCGCGGAGGAGATCAGATTCAAGCCGGCCCTGCCGTCAACCAGCATCTTTGTGACCTTGAGGTTGCGGATAGTTGGCGAAACCAACATCGGCAAGCACCCGACCGCAGTTATGCGATCAGGGTGATCCTCAACATCAAAGATGATGGGCGTGCCGGACCACTTTAGAGGCTTGCGCGACTCAACTGACGGTTCTGTTGCATTAACTTCCCGCACCCACTGTTTGAGCTGGCGGTGCGAAGTATGCAAAGAAGCACCGCCGTCGACGCACAAAACCTCTGTTGCTTTCTGAAACTCCTGCTCGTCGGCCTCATACTCATCCATCTCTTCATCTTCGTCTTCGTCTTCATCCTTGTCGCGGCCGCGGGGAGGCCTGTCTCCTTGCCACTGCTTGGCCTTGCCGCGGCGCCCTCCCCGGCCGGGACGCTTCTTGCCGGATCCTCCACCACCTTCTTGGGCCTTCTCCTTGTCGCGTCGCTCGTATTCAGCTTTCTGCAGTTCAACAAGCTGCTCAACTTTCTTGCAGGTCTGGAGATCATGGCCCTTGGTGCGGTGGATCTTGCAGTACTGCTTGCCGGAGCCGTCCTGCTTGTCGGCGGCCACCACGGCCTCGCTGGAGTTACTAGCTTTGGCCTTCTCGGCGCCACCTCCGTTGCCGGACTACTCGACGACTAGCACATCTTTTGCTTTCCTCTTTCTATTGTTCCGCCGCCGGTTTTTCCTTGTCGGGGCGGCATCCTCACTGTCAGACCCTTCTGCTCCTGCATTCTCTCCGAGGAGTTTCCTCCCCTCTTCAGCACGTGCACACTTGTCGGCCAGGGCATATAGCTCACTGACGTCTCTAATCTTGCACATCGCCATCTCCTCCCTCATCCTGTGGTTTCGCACGTTCTAATGGAACGCGCTGATGACCGCGGCAGGGTGGACGTCTGGGATGTTGCACTGCACTTGGCTGAATCTCTGTATGTACTTGCGAAGGGGTTCTCCTTCCTTCTGGGCGAGCAGATGAAGATCGCTTTCCTGGCCATGGGGCTTGTGGCCGCCTGTGAAGGCGCCGACAAACTGATGGCACAGATCCGCCCATGAGGAGATGGAGTCATCCGGCAAGTGCATGAGCCACGATCTGACGTTGGGCTTGAGCACCAACGGGAAGTAGTTGGCGAGGATCTTCTCGTCGCGCCCTCTGGCTGCCTGCACCGCGATGGTGTAGATGCTGAGGAACTCCGACAGATGTATCCTGCCATCGTACTTCTCGGGTACATCTGGCTTGAAGTTCTTGGTACTGGGCCACTGGAGTTGCCGCAGCTCACGAGTGAACGCAGGGCAACCTGCCACATATGGCAAGTCGCCTGGTTCCCCTAGCGCATGCATGTCGACAGTGGGTCCAGCGCGCTGTTCTGATTGACGCCACGCTTCTCTTCGACGTTCGATTCGAGTGCGAGCGTCCTCTTGCTGCCGTTCTTGAAGAACTTGGCGCTGATCACGACGAACTCGTGGATCTGACGATGCCGTGGAGTCGGTGTTGAGGTTGACCCGGCGAGTCGGCGATCTTGGCCTTCGGGGCAGGGAGTGCACGGTGGTGGCACCCCCACCGGTCTTGTCGCCACCGGCTTGCGCCTGGGCGTCTTGCCGCGGCTTCGACGTGCTCGGTTGCCGGGGAGTGTCGCCATTGGCGAAGCCGATGAGGCTCTGAATAGTGATCCTCCAATCGTCGATCTTGTCCGGCGCTGGAGGGTAGTCTAGAAGCAGTTGGGCTCGAGCCAACGCTTCTTCTGGGGTTTTCGGTGGCGGGGGCGAACGACGCGAGGAGCGGGATATGCTCAAACTTCTAACAGTGTTAGAAGGAGCAACATCTCGTCCAGGCGACCGTGCCGCACTCGTGCCAACATGTTGACGCGTATGTTGGCCTTGAGCGTCCCGCGATCCACCAACTTGGCCTTGTTCCAACGTGAGTACGGTGGTAGGAGCACCATGGCGTTGTCGGTCCCGCGCCTCCTGAGAGGGGCACGGTGCATGTACGGACGCCGAAGTTTGCGGGGCCTTGTCCTTGGATCTGGTGACAATGTGAGCTCCCCCATCGGCGCCTGTTCTTTCGCCGGCGTCTACCCCACCGCCCGTTTGCTCCGGTGGCGGTGTGATCGATGCGGACGGAGCGGCCACCTCCGAAGCCTTCTTCTTCGGTGGCATGTCGATGAAGATGTTGATGTAGCGCGCGCGAACACCGGATCAGGTTCGCACAACCTCGACGCCCCCTACCTGGCGCGCCAAAGATGTCGTGGGAAACGAACACCTATGGGGCAGTGCCCCTTCTCGGTCCCGCGGGGAGCGGAGGGCGCAAGAAGAGCAGATCGAGGCGAGGCACGCGAGGGATTTTACCCAGCTTCGGAGCTCTCGGGAGAGATAAAACTCCTACTGCTACTTTGTGGTGGTATTATGTTTTTGCTCGAGAGCGTAAGCGTTCTGTAGTTTCGAATGAGTCGAACTCCCTCTACGTTGCGCATGGGCCTCCTTTTATAGGCTAAAGGGGTCACCGACAGGTGGCAACGCAGACAGGGGTACAAATGTAAAAAGAGGGGTCGGTACAACTGCTGCTACAGCGTTTCCTACCTAACTCTGACGGCAGGGGACAAGAGCATTCAGTGTCCGTCCGCGTCGTCCAACAGTGCAGAAAAGCGACCGTTAGGGGCGCCACCGTTCGCCACGATGGCCTTCTCGTCATCTCCACTTGCCACCTCGCACCGCTTGGTTGCACAGCTTCCCGCCACGTGTGCCTGGAACAATCCTGCGGCGACACGTCGATGAATGCGCTGGAGCATGGGCGCAGAGTGGTGGCTTCGCCGCGGCAAGCGCCTTGCCGCGATCATTGTCTTGTCGCACCCGAAAGCTTGTCGCTCGTCGGGTCTTGCCGGGACGCGCGGCGCGACGCGGCACGTTTCTTGAAAATGTCTTGGTTGGTCTTCCCGGCAAGCTCCTCTTGCCAGGGCCTTGTCCTTTCCGGCAAGCTTCCTCTTGCCGGAGTCTCGTCTTCTCAGTTAAAACACTTTGTTCTTGAATGGCATCAATAGGAGCTACGGAGGATCTTGGCGGACGCCCGGCACGCCTTGCCGCGGGGTGCTGCGACTGCCCGTGCACAAGTTCGGGATACTAAGGTACCCCTACTTTAGTACACCGACAGGTTGGATGAAGAGCAAGAGCCAGATATGCGGTTCAAGCAAAGAAGTATTGGCCAAGAGGAAGAGGGACAAGGACGATGTCGAGGACGTGGATGAGGACACCGAGTACGGTGGCAGTGTCGTTGCTCATGGTGGTTCTAATGCACAGTGTCTACTGGAGTAGTTGCAAAGTTTAATTTTAGGGGTGCTTAGTTTAATTTGAGGGGTCTGTTTTGCTGAGCCCCCAGCAGAACTATGTTATGTTTCTCCTCGTTACTTTAACTCTTCAGTACGTACATACTAGTATATCTTACATTTCATCTTTTAGTGGGTATAGTACTACCACTCGTTTCTTCACACTATATACGTACAATATATATGGCCAACATCGTATAGCCAGCAGTTTAGTTGTCAAAGAATTTCAGGGTGCTTAGTTTTGTCAAAGAATTCCAGGGTTCTTAGTTTTATTTGAGGGGTGGGTTGTGCACTTGTGGTGGACACAATTATTCTGACTAGCCTTTTTAATAGTATTATATGCATAATTTCGCGACAAGCGATCTCTATATGTACCTCCTTTTTTTTAATTTCAAGTTTTGCTCCATGGTGCAATCCATCGATACTACTACTATACAAAAGTGGAGTATATACATTTCTTAATAGGCTAGAGGGTGGGTCAGTCTAGCTTGCTCGGTTTCACGAGAAGCAAGTGCCTTTGTGATTTGACGGCTCATTATTTTTGGTCAAATCGAATAGTACTGCGCCGCCCGCTGCACCCCCGGCGCCTCCATTAAATCCCTCCGTTAAACCCGCATGCAAACCGAGAATCTTACTCCGGCCACACGTTCGTTCATGAGCGGGCCGAAATTAAATGCAACACCGGCCGAGCTCCTCCCGTCCACCCTCAGTTTGAACGAGGCCAGATGCCAGCCAAGCTCCTACCGTCTACCCTCTATTTACACGAGGCCAGACAGACAGCAGGCAAGAATGGCATCCCTCCGCCGCTCCCCATATCCTCCTTCACCAGTTTCTCCGCTCGTCTGATGGCTTCCAAGGAGCCGTTCTCTGGCATATTACCCCGCTGGGTGGCCCGCCGAGCCCTCCGGATATAGGCGAGGCCGCTCGGTGCTTCACCAACCTCGCTTGGCCCAACGGAGCCAGTTGCCGCCCCAAGCAGGTGCTTGGTTCAGCAACTCGCCGCTCCAGTTCAGCTCGATGAGGAGTGGCGAGTTGCTCCACGCCAGCACAGCAGCGAGCACGCCGGTACGGGCGTCGTCGCTGCCGCGTCATACCGCGCCTCCAGTGTCTGCGGTGGCTGCTGTCGGTGTCAAAACCTGCGGATCTCGGGTAGGGGGTCCCGATCTGTGCGTCTAGGCTGATGGTAACAGGAAGTAAGGGACACAATGTTTACCCAGGTTCAGGCCCTCTCGATGGAGGTAAAACCCTACTTCCTGCTTGATTAATATTGAAGATATGAGTAGTACAAGAGTAGATCTACTACGAGATCGTAGAGGCTAAACCCTAGAAGCTAGCCTATGATGGTATGATTGTAATTGTGATCAGCCTTCTAAGGACCAACCTCTCCGGTTTATATAGACACCGGTGAGGGCTAGGGTTTACATGGAGTCAGTTACAAGGAAGGAAATATAATATCCGGATCGCCAAGCTTGCCTTCCACGCCAAGGAGAGTCCCATCCGGACACGGTACAAAGTCTTGAGTCTTGTATCTTTATGCTTCAATAGTCCGGACGATGTATATAGTCCGGCTGTCCGGATACCCCCTATCCAGGACTCCCTCAGTAGCCCCTGAACCAGGCTTTAATGACGATGAGTCCGGTGCGCAGTCTTGTCTTCGGCATAGCAAGGCGGGTTCCTTCTCCGAACACTCCAAGGTAATTATCGAACACGTGGATCGTGTCCGGATCTGCAAAATGATCTTCACATACCATCGTAGAGAGAATGATATTTCACAAATGCAATCTGCTGACAACTTTTTAGACAACGTGACATGTCGTTTCAGTCGGGTCATTATTCGAACCGTTTTCCCACAACCAGCCACAGCGCATATTGCGAGGCGGTTTCCTTGACACGTCTTGTCAAAGCAGAGATCGTGTCCACTTTTCACAGGATTCTCATCAATACGGGCATGGGTAATCCCACCACGCCATCAATCATGGCGCTTGGGAAGTAAGCGATTCCCAAGGGGCAAGTGGGGAGGCACACCACTTTCATCGCCTCTATAAAGGGAGAAGAGTTCCCCGTTTTTACCCATGCCTTCTTCCTCCTTCGCCCACTCTTGCCCCCTCGAGCTCCAGCGCCCAAGCCCAAGTCTTCTCCGCACAGCCAAACATGTTCGGAGCTGGAGGCTAGTGGGTGGCTTCCACCGTGAAAGAGAAGCATATCGCGAATCTTCGGGCGACCGGATACTTGGCCGCAGACATCGCGCACCGGCTACCGGACGCCGGGCAGACCATTCCAACTCCAGCACCCCACGAGAGGGCCGTGTTTGTCGCCCACTTCGTCCGTGGACTGGGATTTCCACTTCATCCCTTCGTCCGCGGGCTCATGTTCTACTACGGGCTAGATTTCCATGATCTAAACCCAAATTTCGTCCTCAACATCTCGGCGTTCATCGTCGTATGCGAGGCCTTCCTCCGCACCAGGCCTCACTTCGGCCTGTGGCTGCAAATCTTCTGCGTGAAGCCGAAGATCATGAGCGGCGAGCAAGCGGAGTGCGGAGGAGCCATGGTGGGCAAGATGCCTAACTTCACATGGCCTGACAGTTCCTTTGCGGAGACCGTGAAAGGGTGGCAGTCGGGGTGGTTCTACATCACTGAGCCGCGCGGCGCCAACTGGGCAGCGGCCCCCGAGTTCCAATCCGGAACCCCCATGCGGCTCACCTCCTGGGAAAGGAAGGGCTTGGCCTGGAGCGAACCTACATAGCTGACCGGACTCCAAAACTGCATCAAGAGCATGAAGGACAAGAACATCAAGCTTGTCAACATGATCCAGGTCATGCTTGTCCGCCGGACCTTCCGTGCCAAAGACGGGCATTCAATCTATGGGAGTTCGTCCCGGCCGAACACCAGACGCTTCGGAAGCTCTACGACATGACGCACAAAGGCGCATGGAAGGTGTTGTTCAAAGCCTCCGAAGTACCTCCTCCCATATCCGAGGATCGCGGGCTTCACGCCACGCAACCTTCTAGTCAGGTGAGTTTTCAGACTGCCACCGGATTCGGTTCTTCCCAATATATTCATGGGGGAGTCTTAAGTAATTGTGCATATTTGTTCAGGATTATGTGGAGACAATGGAGCAGATTGACTGTCCGGCTCCGCTGCTAGAAGGCCCAGCTAATGCTCTCCTGACGGAGATGCTAGTCCTGGCGCCCTACAAGGTGCCAGAGAAGAAGGCCGAAAAGAAGGCCCCGGGGACCAGGAAGGGTCTCCGGCGTAAGATTGTACCGGAAGCCTCGTCCGAAGACCACGAGGCAAACTCCTCGCCCGAAGGGGAGGAAGAAGTAGAAGGGGCCGCCCCGTCCGGAGAGGACGGGGGGCTTGAGAAAGCAGACGGGGGTCCGGAAAAGGCCCTCGGCGCAAGGCCGTCATACCCACGTCGTTAAATCACGACAGGACAGATTCCTCCCGCGGAGGTGGGGGGAAGCAAGAACAAACTCTACCTCCCAACACTGGGGAGGAGAAGAAGAGGAAAACCACCCCGGAGGGGGAGCCTGGGACGTCCAAGAAGGGAAAGGTGTCCCTTCCGGACTACTCCGCCACGGCTGCTCATAGCAAGGAGGGGTGGCTGACCAGGGGGAAGCCCCTAGCGCGATCATAAGTATCCGCATTCTATCATGACTTTACTTCACAGTCTTTTGTATACCACAGAACATATATGCAGTCCGACCAGGGTCCATCCCGAGGTATCTTCTTCGGCCGGGTCCCTAAGCGATTCATAGATGAACTCGCTCCCAACGGCCACTACTCCTCAGCCCACGAATGAAACTGAGGTGTTATCCCAAAGTCTCCTAGAGCAGGGGGAGGTGATTCTGGAGACGCCCGAAGGCGGAATTCCGGAGGTCGGACACGCGGGGTTCAAGATCCCCGCGGATCGTGTCGATGAGAGCCGCAGCAAGCCGGACTCACATACAGATACTATGACGGACCCTTCGATGGCTCCGGATGCGGGCAGGCGACCCCTCGCTAAGGAGGGCGAGCCATCCCTGCCGAGGACTTCCGCTATGCCCGAGGCGTAGGATTGTCTGCTGGAAGCGCTTCGAGGCGCTTCCATGGATGAAGAGCATCGTACTCTTATGAGTACGGTGATTCAGAAGGTTTTCTCTGCCAAAAGCGGATTAACCGAAGTTGCACCAGCCTCCTGACAGTCTTTGAGGTAAGTAAGAAATGTGTGAAATTACCACCCTATAGGTAGTAGCCCCTGATACTCTGTTTGGTGTTCGGAAAGAAAAGCCAAATGGATGGTCAATTATAATCCGCAAGAGTCTAAAAATAAGTATTCATGTGAATAAGCAGGCTGTGCTGCTTGACGCTGCTGCCCGTACAGCCGAGGTTGCCGAACTAACGCGGGACCTGGAGTAGGCGTAGGGAGAGCTCGACCTCAAGAAGAGGCAGCTCGAAGAGAACAAAGGTGAATGATTCTTCGCTCTTATGTATTAAGGATAGGTAAAATTGGTTAGTCTAACGAAGAAGCGCCGTGACTGTGTAACAGGGGCCACCGCTGAAGTGGCGTCCCTAAAGAAAGCACTGTCCGAGGCTGAAGACAAGGTGGCCTTGGAATGCAAGGAGCGCGAAAAGCAAAGTGCTAGAGTGGGCGAGGTACAGCAAGAGCTCCGGGACCTTGGCAAAAAGTTCGAGTCCGTGGAGCATGATCTGAAGATGAAAGAGGCCGAGCTTGCGAAGGCCCTTGTGAGTATGAAAGACGTCAAGGCCGAAGCCGAGAAGGCACAGCAGGAAATCCAAGAGGCCAAAAGATAGCGGCGGGTAAGAAATTCTTTATGCAAAGCAAACATGTGGAGGAGGCGTTTCTTTTACTTACCCGAATTCGGAGCTCTCAAGGGGCATCCGCAGATCTGCCATGCAGCGTATCAGATGCCGCAGAGTTCTACCATGCCTAGGAGGGTAGCTCAACGGAGAAGCTGTTCTGGTCCCAGTATGCTGGGGCCGAACACCCAATGCCTCTAAGTGACCAGCTGAAGCAGTTGGTCGAACTCCACAGGGCGGCCGAAGTGGCTATGAAAGATTTCATAGTCCGGATGTTGCCTGTGAGCCCCTGCCCACTAGCTACTTCAGCTTGATCAAGCGGATGGTAAATGCCTGTCTGCGGCTTGAAGTTATCAAGTGATCCGTTTGCATTGAGGGTGCCCGCCGGGCCTTTGCCCACGCGAAGGTGCATTGGGGCAAGCTGGATGCGGAGAAGCTGGTGAAGGATGGGCCGCCGGAGGGCAAGGCGCATCGCCATCCCGAGAAGTACTATGATGGCGTTATGAAGGGCGCTCGTCTCGTGGACGATGAATGTACCAAGGACAAGATTTTTGACTAAACGTACCTCTGCCGCTGTTGTAATTTAAAGACGAAGTCACTTGTGCTATGTAGGACTGTTTGATTTAAAATATTACCTTCTGTGCGGCTTTTTATAAAATTCTGAAAGTAGGCCAGTCGTCGGCTTCCGCCCCCATGCAACTAGTACCAGGGTGTTCCTGGAAAAACCTGGATACTCTTTATCCAAATGTTTGGTCCCTTAAGGAGGTATCCGGCGCAGTGAACAAGGCAATCAGACTATGCGGCTTTATAACTTTCACTTAGCCATAGAAGTCTATAATTTTAAATTTCGGCGAAGCCCCTAGAATTCGGAAGGCCGAATTGGGGCGCTATATACGCCTAAATCGGACGAAGCCGATTCCTCGCCTAAAGCGGAAAAAATCTTTAAGGATTTTAAGACCTCTCGAACAGCGACCTGCTGTCGCCGCATCATGCCGGTCAGTTTTTGGCTTTCTCTACTGAGGTGCTCGTCCGGAAGAACCGGGACACAATCCCAGTAGTTCTCCCAGCGCTACCTTAGCAGATATAACGGAACGTAAGGTACCAAAACAAGGAAGCCGGGCTAACCCAACTGTGGACCCAAGACATGATTCGGAGCTGATGCATATAGTGCTATAAGTTCATGGTGCCGCATTGTTGAAAGTGTTCAGACTTTACTTGCCGTGTTATGAGGCGCCATGAGAAGCCCCTGGCAAACTGACCGTACCAAGGTGTACGGATGCAATATCAAATAAACTTTTGTAAGAAAAATGCTGAAATAAGAATAATAAGCTGACGCTATATATGATCTCCCATTGATGAATAATACGTTTAAGCGTATGTTTACAATGAGTGCATTAAGCGGAGATAAATAGGACTATTTGACATGTCCTATCCAAGGGCAGGTTGCGTACAGGTATGTAAAACAGGTATAACGATCGTAAATAGATTCCACCTGGGTATTTCCTTCTGTGCGCAAAGCCTGTTGCCTCCTTGGTTTTCTCCCCTGTATAAGTCCAACAATCCGGCTCTTCTGAAGAGGCTGCCCTAAAGCAATGTCCTGAAATAAAAAGGGAGATTTATGAAGGTGTGTTGCGGTGATATCGCACTGTTGACTGAGTCATTGATGCGCCTCTGCCTGTGCCCATGGTATTTTGAGGTCGTAATTATGTACGCGTGGCACGAATGCTGCTTTGATGGGACTTAAGCGGAGGCTGGACTACTAGTCGCGCTCTTGACGTGCCTGATGATCCTGTTGCGGGGTGCTCCGGACTCGCTTAACGGTGCTCGAAGTTGTTGTTGCCAGATTGGTTTATCGGAGGAGGCCGCATTGTACTTCCACCGCGAGGGCTACAGTATGCTCTTCTGTTCGGAGAGAGAGGTCCATGTTTTCGTTGACTGTTATGACCCCGCGCGGTCCTAGCACCTTGAGCTTGAGGTATGCGTAATGTGGTACCACATTGAATCTGGCGAATGCGGTTCGTCCTAGCAGTGTGTGGTAACCACTGCGGACAGGGACGATATCGAAGATTAATTCTTAGCTTCAGAAGTTATCCGGAGATCCGAAGACCACTTCCAATGTTATAGAGCCTGTACAACGGGCCTCTACTCCAGAGATTACACCTTTAAAGGTGGTTTTTGTGGGCTTGATCCTTGAAGGGTCAATGCCCATTTTGCGCACTGTGTCCTGATAAAGCAGGTTCAGGCTGTTGCCGCCGTCCATAAGGACTCGCATGAGGTGGAATCCGTCGATGATTGGGTCTAGGACCAATGCGGCTGAGCCGCCGTGACGGATGCTAGTAGGGTGATCCCTATGATCAAAGGTGATCGGACAAGCTGACCATGGGTTGAATTTGGGGGCAACTGGCTCCATCGCATAGACGTCCCGTAGTGCTCGCTTCCGTTCCCGCTTGGGGATGTGAGTGGCGTAGATCATGTTGACCATTTTCACCTGGGGGGGGGGGATTTCTTATGTCCCCCCGTGTTCGGACACCGGGGCTCTTCGTCATCGTCGCTGTGCAGCCCCTTGTCCTAGTTTTCGGAATTTATCTTGCCGGCCTGTTTGAACAGCCAGCAGTCTCTGTTGGTGTGGTTGGCTGGCTTGTGCGGGGTGCCATGAATTTGGCACGAGCGCTCCAGTATGCGGTCCAGACTGGACAATCCTTGATTGCTTCTTTTGAATGGCTTCTTCCGCTGACCGGACTTGTATCCGCTGAATCCGGCGTTGACTGCCGTGTCTTCAGTGTTGTCGCCGTTGTTCCGTCGCTTATGTCTGTTACGCCGTGGCTTGCCGTTATTGTCGCGGACATCCAAAGTGCCAGAGTGTGGCGTAGTGCTGCTGCGGGCCAACCAACTATCCTCGCCCGCGCAAAAGCGGGTCATTAGTGTTGTGAGAGCTGCCATGGACTTGGATTTTTACTGGCCGAGTTGTCGGGCGAGCCACTCATCACGGATATTATGCTTAAAAGCCGCCAAGGCTTTGGCGTCCGGACAGTCGACTATTTGGTTCTTTTTAGTTAGGAACTGAGTCCAGAATTTCCTGGCTGACTCTCCAGGCTATTGAGTAATGTGGCTCAAGTCATCGGCGTCCGGCGGTCGCACATATGTGCCCTGGAAGTTGTCGAGGAATGCGTCTTCCAGGTTTTCCCAACTGCCAATGGAGTTTGCGGGCAGGCTGTTTAGCCAATGCCGGGCGGGTCCTTTGAGCTTAAGGGGAAGATACTTGATGGCATGTAAATCATCTCCGCGGGCCATGTGGATGTGGAGAAGGAAATCTTCGATCCATACTGCGGGGTTTGTTGTGCCATCGTATGCTTCGATGTTTATGGGTTTGAACTGTTTTGGGAATTCATGATCCATCACTTTGTCAGTGAAGCAGAGGGGGTGCACGGCGCCTCTGTGCCGGGCTATGTGGCTACGCAGTTCGAATTGGTCTGGGTGGCTGTGTTCAGCCCGACCGGACTTGTTGATAGTGTATCCGGCGTGACGGTCATCATCGCGTGCTGTGGCGTGCCCCCGCGATCAGTAGATCGGTCTTGGCTGTCCTGCGTTGTTTTTTCCAGTATATCTTGCAGGTCTTGCTTGTTGCCCCGGGCCGTAGTGTATTGGCATGGGGGTGCGGGCTGGTATTCGGGATGATACGCCGTTTTATCCCGGCCACGAGGTGGCCGGTCAGCCGTGTGGCACTTGAGTCCATATTCCTCGGCTGCCAGGAGTTCAGTCCATCTATCTGTGAGCAGGTCTTGATCAGCCTGCAGTTGCTGCTACTTCTTTTTCAGGCTCCTCGTAGTGGCTATAAGCCGACGCTTGAAGCGCTCCTGCTCTACGGGATCCTCAGGCATGCCGAACTCGTCATCGCCGAGGCTAATCTCGTCTTTGGAGGGGTGCATGTAGTTGTCCTCCTCCGGATATCCATCCGTTGCCTGTTCGTCTAGGCTGACCTGCTCATCTTCGTGCTCGGCCTGCTCGAAGGCGGGCTGATCAGTGTTGTATTCCTCTTCGGCACCGTTCGGATTGTTTTCGTCTCCTGGGCCGGTATTGCTGTGGCGGGACTTGGAGCGGCGTCGACGACGCCCATGCTTTGTTTTTCTCCCAGAGGGGTTATACTCCATTGCCTCATCACCATTGGTTTCCTTCGGAGTGTCCACCATATATATCGTATGAGGAGGTGGCTGTCCACCACCCTATGAGCGGCGGTTCCTGTACTTCTCCTGCATCGTCGTCCATACCGTCGATGTCTTTGGAGTCTAAGTCAAGCACGTCGATTATATAATCAATCGTGGCAATGAAGTGGGTGGTGGGTGGGCAACGAATTCCTCTGTCGCCTGTTTCCCACTCAAGCCGGACATAGTTCAGCCAAGAGCCTCCTGACAAAGAGAGAGACTTTAATGAGTTCAGCATGTCGCCAAAGGGCATGTGCTGAAAGATATCCGCAGCGGTAAACTCCATTACCAGTGCCCAACCAGGCTCGGCGGGCTCAGGAGCGTGCGGACTGGAACCTACGACCGATACGAATCCGGGGGTCCGGAATCACAGGCTTCCTCAGAAGTGAGGCCTGTGTTCGGCTCCACCGCCGATGAGTGTACGGCCTGCGGGGCGGGGTCCATCCCTCCGTCCTTAGGCAACGCAGCCTGCTCCAGATTTAAGTCCGGGGCTACTGCAGGGGTGATATCCCGAGCATTGTCCAACATCAGGTCTAAGCCGTGCTTGTCGTGGCTGTCCGGTGCTCCTGGCGCAGGCCTGAATCTGTCGAAGATCAAGTCTCTGCAAATGTCCGCCGTATAGTTCAAGTTTCCAAACCTGATCTGATGGCCAGGGGCGTAGCTGTCGATCTGCTCCAAATGGCCAAGCGAATTAGCCCGCAGTGCGAAGCCACTGAACACAAAGATCTGTACAGGGAGAAAAGTTTCACCCTGGACCGTGTCGTTGACGATGATCGAAGGAGCCATCGAGCCTTGCGGCGACTTCACAGAGGAACTCCCAATGAAAGCACCAATGTCGGTGTCAAAACCGGCGGATCTCGGGTAGGGGGTCTCGATCTGTCCGTCTAGGCTGATGGTAACAGGAAGCAAGGGACACAATGTTTACCCAGGTTCGGGCCCACTTGATGGAGGTAAAACCCTTCTTCCTTCTTGATTAATATTGAAGATATGAGTAGTACAAGAGTAGATCTACCATGAGATCGTAGAGGCTAAACCCTAGAAGCTAGCCTATGATGGTATGATTGTAATTGTGATTGGCCTTCTAAGGACCAACCTCTCCGGTTTATATAGACATCGGAGAGGGCTAGGGTTTACATGGAGTCGGTTACAAGGAAGGAAATATAATATCCGGATCGCCAAGCTTGCCTTCCACGCCAAGGAGAGTCCCATCCGGACACGGTACAAAGTCTCGAGTCTTGTATCTTCACGCTTCAATAGTCCGGACGTTGTATATAGTCCGGCTGTCCGGATACCCCCTATCCGGGACTCCCTCAACCGCGCCTCCCGTGTCTGTGGGCGCACCTCCCATGCCTCCGGCAGCGCCATGCAGACAGAGACAGAAGCCGGGTGCGTGGAGAGCAACGAGTCGGTGGCTAGCTTCTCCGTGTCCGTCGCCAACATCAAGGAGAAGTAGAACACGGGAGGCCGCCGCCACCTGGGACCCATGAAGGCCACCGCCGAGGCGACGACTGCGCATTCAGGTGGTTTCTTTGCTGCTTCGTCTCCTCCGAGGACCTTTGTCGACCCCGCAAGTGTCTGACGAACATGAGGAAGACAAAGGGATCCGCGGGTGGCCATTTATATTATGTACTCCCTCTGCAGATGGCGGGAAATATTTGTTCTAAGAATGGATAAATTGTATGTATCTATAACTAAAATAAGTCTAGATACATCCTTTTCTAGGACAAGTATTTCCGGACGAAGGGAGTATTAATTATACCAAGAGAGCCGGATTTGCACCGCTTAGTTCATGTAAATGTAATGAAATCCATCATGTTTATATGAAGATCCGTCTTTTTTATAGGAAATCCTTCATGCTTATATGAAATCAGTCCGTGTTTGCACGAATTTCATCTAGTTGGTTAGAGTTGTTAAAATGTATGCCACTGGCATTTTATGTCGTCCTCCGCGGAAGGAAGCGGGAGGAAATTTGCCGGCTGCCGTTGGAGATGCTCTTAATCTGGAAATAATAGAGTGACATCCAATCCATTTGAGTTAATTGCCTGTATGACTGTCCCTCTATAAAAAGTCAATTGCATGTACAGTGTACAAGTGACTTGTAGGGTGGCTACAGCTTCGTACAGAAAGTTAAAAAGAAACAAGTCCATCCTTAATCTTGTATTCTAAGTACTCTGTGGGTTCCATTGTCAGTACAGTAGTGAAAGAAGTATATATTAAATAAGTAATATATAATATAAAAATCTATAGTTAAAAGACAGAATTCGAACTCATGTCATCGCGTTGCGAGCATCCGGCGCTAACCAGCCTAGCACATTTTTGTTGTAGACCATGCTGGAGATATATCTCCATGTCTACTCTTATACTCCATTTTCTCCTAAATATTTGTCTTTTTCAGATTTCAGATGGACTACCACATACGGATGTGTATGTAGACATATTTTAGAGTGTAGATACACTCATTTTGCTCTGTATGTCTTTTCAGGAAGGGGTCAGATTTGTCCTTAAGTTATTTATGAGGTGTCCAAATGGCACTGCACCGCCAAAAAAAGAGGGTAACATCAAAATTATGGACTACTTTTTTGAGTATATTGGTAAGGTCCGATCATAGTAACTTGTTCAAATCTCTAAAGAGACAAATACTCCGTCTGTCCGGAAATACTTTTCATCAAAATGGATAAAAGGAAATGTATCTAGACGTATTTTAGTTTTAGATACATCTCTTTTTATCCATTTTGATGAAAAGTATTTTCGGATGGAGGGAGTATCTAGGAACGGAGGGATGATGGTGTGCGTGCCATCCTGCAATATAGGCCGTCGGATTTTTATCTAACGGATAGGAAAGAAACTATGGCCATTTTGCAAAAATATACCCACACGCCTCTCCACGTTCGCAAATAAGGCCTTCCCTCATTCGGCCTTTTCTCTCACAAGATAAACTACTCATACAAATGCATTTTGATGTTATGTGCAACGCACGGGCAGCTAGCTAATTTCTTTTAAAATTGTTGCTGCGATAATTGGGTTGAAGTGATATATTTTATGTCTGCCCCGAATCATTTCAGATTCACTAGTAGTAACAAAGAAATGGTGGCCTTGTTAATTAACAGAAAACAGGGTGAAAACTATCACAAGAGGCCGGTAAAAACAAGGCACACTGGGTTCAACGTCATCGTCACTACAGCTATGCGCGCGTGAGAAGTCTACATATCGAGGGGGCTACCGAGCTAGGCATCGAGACACAATGTTTGAGAGAGAAACCAATTGGCAGATTATGATTTGATCAAGTTGTCACCCTTCTATTGTCATTGTTGGGGGGGGGGGGAGGGAGAGAAAGACGTATCGAGAGTGTGCGCGGTAGGCACAGAGGCACAACTAGAGTGTGTGTGTGTGTGTGTGTGTGTGTGTTTGAAAGAGGAGTAGATAGATTATTATCAAGATCGATGTGCCACCATACTCCTTCGGTGCCGGGTAGTGTGTGTGTGTGTGTCTGTGTGTGTGTGTGTGTGTGTATGTTTGAGAGACAAGCCAGTCGATAGATTAGTATCAAGATCGAGGTGTCACCGTACTCCTTCGGTGTTGCGAAGTGTGGGTCTGTGTGTGGGGGGGGGGGGGGCGCAGTGACACTCACATATCTCTACTCTTATAAAAAAACAGAGTTGGTGATGATGGTGTTCCTGCCATACTGCAATACATGCCATCTGATTTATATCCGACGGATAGGAAGGAAACTATGACAATTTTGCAAAAAGATACCCACACCCTCTCTACATTTGCAAATAAGGCATTCCCTCGTTCATCCTTTTCTCCCACAAGATAAACTACTCATACAAATGCATCTTGATGTTCCGTGCAACGCGTAGGCATCTTGCTAGTAGGGAGAAGGAGTTTGTGTGACACATATCTAGCTATATTAAGGGATAGGTAGATAGCATTTGTGCGAGGCATACTTAAAGCATCACGAAGATAAACAAACAGTGTGCATGCAATTGCCGGATAAATGAAGCGAGAAACAATGTGCGTGCGCGCGTGTGTTTGTGTGTGTGTGTGTGTGTTTGTGAGAGAGAGAGACAGACAGAGAGGGAGGAAGAGAGAGAGAGAGAGAGAGAGAGAGAGAGAGAGAGAGAGAGATCTCAAAACAAAAGGTGCTCTGTTGGAATCCCATTGTATTTATTCATATGGTTCCGGAACTCGAGTTAACCTTAGGCATATGTGTGAGAGACATTATTATACTTTGAGACATTAGTGGCTATGGGTGGGCGGAATTAAAGGGGTGGGCATGTTAGACAGAGAGAGCGTGTGTGTTTCTGTGTGAGAGACTTGTAGGATGGGATAGAAAGACGAATTTATACTTGATGGAGGGAGAGAAATACATGAAGTGCGCGTGTGTGATTCCGATGCCCACAGGGAAATGAGATATGTATGCGTGTGAGAGAGATTGCACAATTCATTCACGTATCACTATCTAGCGATCATGGATGTGCATCGCTTGAACATAAGTCAATATCTACTTCGTATCGTGGCCAAAGGTACAATATCGATTCAACACTATAAAGATTGCACACTCACATAATACATTTTTTCTATTTAAATAAATCTTTTCAGTTGTGCATGCCAAAGTTATAGTTATGTTTCTTCAAACAACCAATGTTGCTAGCAAGTACATGCACCATTGTTACTCTTGCATTCAAATTCATTAGTCTTGGATGATTTTAGTTTCTATTTTGAAGTAATATATGTAATATTCATATATGAATTCAACGGGTACGCAATTTATGAAACGGAGGCTATGTAATCGTATGAGGTAACACTTTTAAGTATCAAACTACAATATCCATTTCTTTTTGTGCGCCTCTACCCTAACACGTCAATGCATTATGTTTAAAGTAAATAACCAATGGCACTAAATTATCTATTTACACAAGAAATACATAGGCTGAGCGTTTGATCCATTTTTTGTGAACGCGCCACTACACCCGTACGTTTGGCTGCGCTCGTGTGAATGTCCAAGTTATTGGCAAATCATCTCGAGTTATTGTCGTTTTTTCTCGGGTGGACTTCACACCAGTTATTAACTACTGATGTGTGCCCCGTGTACACAGTCTAGCATGACCTTCCCGCTAGCATGGTCCAAAATTAGTTGAAACTGGATACGAACAATCCCGCGGGCGGCAAAATCTCCCGCTTCCTTCTAAAATTTCCGACACCTTAGTCTTTAGCATGCGAAATTCCCCTTTTGCCCTTGGTGCACGGAGACCAACAGTTACAATACCGCCCTCATCTACATAATAGGTCGGGGCTGCTTTGGTAACTTCCGGTTCCCTCCACTACACGGCACCCCCATTTCCTATCCCCCTCACGCAAAAACGACTAACTCCACAGCACCAGAGCATCTTACATCACGCCATCCGTACTTCATCGCCCTTTCTCCCCTCCCTTCTCGAAACCCTAGTCTGCTCATCCACCGGCGTACCATAGCCCATTCACTGCAAGCGGCGTCCACCTTGCCGGATCTGCTTCTGCGGCTGCATCTACCACTCCCACCTACCCGAGAAACAAGTAGACTGCTCATCCACCACTGTACCACAGCCCTTTCAGTGCCAGCCTTGTCCACGGCACCGGATCTGCTTCGCCGGTACTCTCGTCAACCGCCGCGCATCTGAAGTGGCTCATTCATACTCCCCACCAAAGACGCTTCGTCCACACCCCCCGGAGCTGCCCCACCGACGCCCCCGTCGACGGCCTCTAATCCTCTACGCCGACACCTTCCTCAACCCTACCGGAGCCGCTTCGCTGATACCATCGTCAACCCTACCGGAGTAGCTTCGCCTATACCATTCTCAACCCTACCGGGGCCGCTTTGCCAACTCACAAGTCCATGGCCTCAGATCCGCTTCCTCACACCCTCATCCAACCTACCGGAGCAGCTTCTGACGCCCCATCCACGGCCGCAGATCTCCATCGTCGACACCATCCGTAACCCAGCCACCGAAGCAGCTTGTGACGCCCCGTCCATGGCAGCAGATCCGCATCATCGACACCATCCTTAACCCAACCAACGGAGCAGGTTCTGACGCCCCGTCGACACCGCGTCGTCGACACCATCCTTAACCTAACCACCGAAGCAGCTTCACCTATGCCCTCGTCCACGGCCACATATCCGCTTCGCCCACACCGTAGTCCACCCTACCGGAGCCGCTCCACAAACACCCTAGCCAATGATCTGGCGCAGGTTTTTTACGTGAAAGACATGTCTATCAGGCCGAGAAAAAGAAAAGATAAGGAAGCGAATGGATCATACAACGAGCCAAAGCGCCACATAGTTCTTTCAGGGAAAAGAAACATCGTGGGAGTGGATGACAAGACAGACATGTCAGAATATTATGAAAATTTTGATGAAATTGCTCCATTCAAAGTGAATATTGACCCAAGCATCCAGTTAAATGATGAAGATTTTCCATGGCCATGGCGCAAAGGGACACCCGCGAAGAAAAAGTTTCACACCCAAAGATATGGGATGTGATCGGCTTCACTATCATCACTTTCTTCTGTGTTTCACACCCAGGATGGAATCTCTATCATAGTTAGAGTAGTTATGTGTTTTGGCATTTGAAATGCGAAGAAATTTTATGTCCAAACAAATTCTTTCATGCATTTACTAATTTTTTCCAGCTAAATGACCCTTAAATTGAAAAGCATTTCAAATGAACTCAGAAAAGGTTGAAAGTTGGCATGGTATCATAATTTCACCCGCATAGCATGTGCAAAAAAGTAGAGAGGGTTACGGCAAAAACTGGATGCACTTCGTGTAAAAAATGGACAATCTCTTTCGAAGTATCAGTGTTTCCGACGAAAACTCATCTCTTACAAAGGCATTTCATTTTTTAATAACCTCAACATTACCAAATTGAATATAATGATAGAACACACTATAATAAACATAAGATAAAGGAATCACTGAAAAATCTTTTTTCAAAGATAAGTTATTCACAAACTAGTGATTCACACAAATTTCAAATAATTCAAAATTTAAACTATTCAAATTTGAAAACTACCGGCACTAACAGAAAGTTTGTAATTTTTTGTACCTAAAGCAAAAATATTCACAAAGAAACTCTAACTACAGGAAAAAACAACTCAAAAATAAATAAAACAAAAATAAATAAAGCAAAAAAGTTAAGAAAATAAAAAAGCCCGTGTACTGGGCCAAAGCGGCCTGCATATGACTAGAAACACAACATTTTGTTGGGCCAGGACGCAGGCCCGCAAAGGCCCAGTAGGCCCACAGGGCAGCACAGAACAGGTAGGCCTAGTAGTCCTGCTTAGGAGAGGAGCTCGAGAGAGCTACCGCACTCGGGCTTATAAACTAGTGCGGTAGCCCCTCGACTAGCGAGTTGGGACTAAACTTGCCACACCGCACTGCGCCAGCGCACCCCCTTTAGTACCGGGTGGTGGCTGCAACCGGTACTAAAGAGGGGGTCTTTAGTACAGGTTGGTGCCACCACCCGGTACTAAAGGGGGTGCGCTTCCCGCCGCTTGGCCTGGCCAAAACTAACCTTTAGTACCGGTTGGGGGCTCCAACCGGTACTAAAGGTCCATCCTATATATACAACACTTGAAAAAAATTCCGTTTCCCTCTCTGTTTCTTCTCTCCGTTGATGACATGCGTCGCCTGCCCCGATCGATGTCGTCGCCGCCCGAGCCGTCCCCGCCCCTCGTTGCAGCCCCCGTCGACGTCGCTGCCCCCGCCATCCTCGTCCCCATCGCCGCGCCCCGCCCCGTCGTCGCCGGCCCGCCCCGTCGTCGCCGCCCCGTCTCGTCGCCCTGTCGTCGCTGCTGGTCATCGCCTCGCCGGTGAGCTCACCCCGGCCGCCATGTCCACACATACACACACACACTACACACACACACATTAGTTTGTTTGTTATAAATTTTAGTTATAGAAATTATTCTGTTTTTTAGTTATAGAAATGTTAGAAATTATTCTGTTTTTTAGTTATAGAAATATTAGAAATGTTATAATTTTTTTTCTGTTTTTAGTTATAGAAATATTTATAGAAATGTTATCAATTTTTCTGTTTTTAGTTATATAAATATTAGAAATGTTAGTTATATAATCAGAAATGTTAGAAATTTTAGAATTAGTTTTAGTTAATTAGATGAATTAGATTAATGTCAAATTGTTAGAATTTGCATATATATAGAATTTTAGTTATCACAATCTAGTCATTTAAAAATGTTACTTTTTGCGGGAATATAGTATTTGTTCTCGACGATATGCCCGGCCCGCATCCTCGCCGTCGACCCGTTCACGACGACGTCCTGCTTCAGAGGACCTATGTCCGGGACTGGGCCCCGCCGGGCTAGCACTGGGAGGTGCTACATGGAGGGGCGCGCCGCTTGGTGAGGAACCGGGCATCGGGTCCCATCGTCGACCCTGATCTCCTTTGGTGGCGTTCGCGTGGGCCACATTCGGTGCAGAGGGTGCCGGCGCCGCCGGAGGTGGTGCGTCGCCGTGTCAGGGAGGAGGACGAGCACGTCCATCGCTACATGGCTGCTATGGATGTCAGGTTCACCAATACATGGCAGGTTCTTTGGGTAGATGACCGGAGATATGATCCTGTGATGGTTCCTTCTCTTTGGGTGTCCACCGCCCGCGCCCTAGGAACCGCGAGTGGCCTAGATTCTTCTGTAGTACTCGATATTTTTTAGGTACCTAGGTAGTGATGTATTCGATATATAATATTCAACTAGATGTATTCGAGATTATATATATTATTCGAGACGATGATGTATTCGAGATTATATATTAATCGAGACAATGCATATATTATGTACTATATATATGATTCAGTTTTCGTTATTGATTGCATCCATTCATTGTAATTTGAATACTAAATTGTTTTATATTTCTTCTGTATTAGTTAAGTAAAAGCTATGGCAGACAATACCGGCAGAGAGAGAGAAGAGGAATTGTTCGACATCATACGCAGCCCTCACGGGCTAGATGATCTGAATGAAGCAGATGACGGCACCTAATATCTGAACAATACCAAAGAGGGTGATGAAAAGATATTCGATCTCGACGACCGAGCTGATGAAGTCATGAACTATGATTATGATTATGATGACACAGACAATGCTGATCTTCAAATAACAAAGACTATCCGCGAGGTATATTTATATAAGCAGGCATCATGGTGATCATCACATGTTTTTTTATTTGAAGATATATTAACAAATCGATCTTTCTCCTTTCAGCCCTCCGGATCGAGCAAATCTGCTTCTACAGACAGCATGACAAAGCGAGGCCCGGGCAGATTCTTGAAGGAGGGTGTAAAGTACAACATCGAATCCACCAAACCTACTGGCGAACCCCTCATGCCTAAGAACATTGCGAACAAGTGGACTCGTCAGTGCGGAGTTCTTGTGAAGGACCAACTCCCGATCTCCATTCAAGAATGGAAAGAGCCAAAGACTAAACGTCCAGGTAATACTTGGGTCGACTACAGAGAAAAAAAAGCCCTTTGGGAATCTCTGATGGAACATTTCACCCTACGAGATCATTTCACTGAAGCAGATGTGGAGAAAGTCAAGGGCGCTGCTCTTAAGAAGATGGCAATTGCATTCAACACCCACAAGAAAACTGTATGGGCCAACTACCCCACTGCAGAAGGGAAGACTCCAGAATTCCCGGGAACACTGGAGAAGCAAAGAGAACACTGGGCCGATTTTGTGAAATTCAAGGAATCAGAATTATCTAAGGAACGGTCGATCAAAAACAAGGCCAATGTCGCAAAAAAGATGCAGTTCCATAGGCCGGGTCCAGGTGGCTACGAGGTGGGAATGCCTAAGTGGGATAAGTCTGAGCAAGAGATGGAGGATGCAGGGGTCACTCCGGTTACTAGGAGCTGAGCCCCCATGTGCAGAACTTGGCTCTATGCGCATGGGGGGGGGGGGGCGTTGAACCCGAAGACAGGCCTGGTTTCGCAGAAGGCAAGTCTAAAAGGAGCCGAATAAAAGACACTTGACACAATAGAAGAAGCTCGAATGGGGGTGATCACGCCAACAGAGAGAACGACGAGCTTACACGCGCCCTGGGAAATACTGAACACCTGAGAAGAACATGAGGCAAGGGCGTTATTCCCTGGTATGAGGGCTTTTCAGAATGGAAAGAGGACTACAAGTCCCGTGCAAGAAAGAAGATGGAGGAGGAGAAGAAGAGGAAGCTGGAGGAGGAGCAGAGGAAGCAGGACGCAGAATGCCTTCAAGGCCTAGAAGCAAGGCACGCGGACTTGGCACTCAAATTCCAGCAGCAGCAGCAGATCGACTCACTTAGCCAGGAAAGTGGGTCTCAGCAGCGGCAGCAGCAAGGGGATGATAGTCCAGCATTGGGTAGCACTGTCCCATCCATGCCGAGAAGCAGCGTTGGTTCTACCCCGGGCGACGCACTGCTGGATACATACCCTGTGGATGACATCATAGAGAACACTAACTGTGAGCTACACTCCAAAATGAAGAACATATCCATGAAGGTGGCGGACGGCGTTGCTTTTACAATTACCCCCGAAGCAACCTTCCATTGCACCCCGATTCCAGAGGGCTATGCTCGTGTCTTGGTTGATGAAGTGGTGGACCCATATTCGGGGCTACAGCTTGACATTCCTGGAGGTGAAGACGAGCACACACTGGGAGAGGCCATACATCATATCATCCTATGGAGAAAGGATTGCATCATCTTTCGAAGTCCACCGACACCGCGTCGTCTGCCGACTCCTCCTCAATGTCCGCCGCCGAGTCAGCAGACTCCTCCTCCAAGTCCACGAAGGCGATATAAATATGGTCCAAGCCTCGCTCCTCTTCCTCAGAGGCCTTACGACATGACCGAGGAGCAAAACACAGCCATAGTGCTGGCCCAAGTGGACGCCCATTTTGGACTGAAACCGGCACCGCCGCCAAAGGAGAAAGTGCCTGAGAAAAGGATTGACCACTTCATTCGTATGGCTAGAGCACCAGCTCCCAAGCTTGTTGACTCAGAATATGAGCGCGAAATCAAGAAGCTACATCAAGCACGGCTATAGAAGGAAGCGAGCTCGATCTCGAGCCAACAAGAAGCTGGCAAAAATGCGAGAAAACCGTTCCCCAGCTGGGAGAACAGGCGGCGCAATCGATCCGCCCACTTGTTGTGCCAACAACACATGGGAGTACGCGCGCCCAATATTATTGTCGGCAAACCGTTAACGTTCCCCAGCTAGGCGATGTGGTAATAACCAAGGAGCATATAATGCAGGCTGAAATGCTCAAGATCACTGTTGGACAACTCCTCGAAATCGAGCCCATGCCTCGGCTTAGAGAGGAGGAAATAAAACGGAAATAAGTCCGGGGCCAACCTTTGGTTGAGCCAGACAAGGTCAAGAACCTCCCAACAAGAATGTATGAATTGCATCAATGGTACTTAACATTACCAAGATTTCCAATCGAGTGTCCCTCATGGTGAATGTCAAGGAGGAGCATTACTTCCATGAGAAAGCTCTGTCCGTTGAGTATTCAGAACTATCTCAGTTATACAATCAAGACGCACTCGACAAGTCTATCGTTAGGTGCTATTGTCTGTAAGTGATTTCTTTTTGTAATTTAAGTCTCAAGCTAGTTGTAGTGATCATTTTGATCAATCATTACATGTAATTATCCTCAATATATTCTTTTCTGTGGTATTATATGCAGGATGAAGATGTATGAAATGAAAAAATCTGGACGCTATGGCATTGGGTTCATTGACCCAAATACCATTAATGAGTACACATGGAATCGTCCAACTTATCAAGCAAGTGTAGAGGAAAGCATGCTAGAGTTCTTCAAGTACCTCAATACCAATGAAGATATACTACTTCCTTACAATTTCCTGTGAGTCACACTGTCTTGTACTAAAAATTCTATTTTTGGTTACTAGCTAGCTAGATGTTAATAATTAAGTGTATAGGGTCTACGGTAGTTGATGAGTGTTATGCACATGCCCACTTAATTAAGACATGCAAACGTGTGCGCATGGAGTTTCTACTGGATCTTGTAAGACATTAAAGTTGAGGAAGGAAAAGTTGAAGTACTTGACTCACTACTTGAAGAAGAAAAAGACTACATCATCGTGAAGGGGATAGTCAATAGGTAATTTCTATCATTATTAACTATATCTCGGCCTATTTAGTTCATCATTTCCTGATATGAACTACTTAACAACCCCTTTATTAATTTTCTTTGCTAGCGGGTAGGGCTTGGGCAAAGTTCATCAAGGTGACTCCAGGCACATGGGCAAAAATGTTGTTTTGGTATCGACCAAAGGTAAGTAATTAAGTAGTACTAGCTAGGTAGCTAGCTACCATCTCTTTAATTCTTGTTTCAATACCATTAATTAATTATCATGCTTGATTAATCATTATCCGATTCAATTCCATTCTCGTAAAGGCCCTGAAGCAGGCGCAGGGGAATGATCTGTGTGCATTGAATGTTTGCGAGAACATTCACATGATGGCGTCCGAAAGGAGCAGATCTCAAAGATAGGACTGGGTACGTTTGTCAGAACACTATTCACACCATTTTCGATATCTAGTCACACAACTAATACACATGCATATTGATCTCCTTCTTATTAGTTTAGAGAGCTGCGGGAAAAGCTCCTACCAGCGGACCGCATACTACCACTTCAAGAGGAAATAGCGGGATTTTTGCTCGACCAGATCATAGATCCCAAAGGAGAATACTATTACCCGCTACCGCCCGCATGAACCAATTGTCATCGTGCTCCAAAGGCACCAAGGCAACATGTAGGAGAAATTGTATATGTATTTATATATACATGTGTATGTTTGAATAATTAATGGTGTTGGTTATGAGACATTCGATGATATATATTTATATGTATATGCGGTTCCACATACGACAAGAAAATCTATTTATATATATTCATAACGTGTACAATTTGCAGTATCGTATAATACTAGTAAACAAAAAAGAATTAAATGGAAAATAAAGCCACCCCCCCCCCCAAACATTTAGTACCGGTTGGTGTTACCAACCGGTACTACTGTCCTACACGCACCCGGGCCTGGCTCGTGCCACGTGGTGACACTTTAGCGCTGGTTCGTGACGAACCGGTACTAAAGGGGGGTACCTTTAGTCCCCACTCTTTAGTTCCGGTTGCCGAACCGACACTAAAGGCCGTTACGAACCGGCACTAAAGTCCGGTTCTGCACTATTGTGGGCTGACCATAACAGGCCGTTAATAGGCCATATTTGATTATGCTATGAAAATGTCCCAACAGATTAACGGGCCACAAATGGGCCGACTGTATCCACGTGTTGAATTTGGCCCACAAGCAGAAAAGGCCAGTAACGGGCCGTAAGTAACCGAATGCTGGAAATGAGCCCAAGAATAAATGGGCCCTAAGAAGGCTGAAAGATAACATCAGCTGGAAACGGCCCAACGGAATAATGGGTCGTTAATGGGTATAAAGTGATACACTGTTCATTATGGGCCAGTTTTACCACAGGCCGTTAATGGGCCGAGATTTACTAAGGGCCTCATATGGACCAAAAGACGTCATGGGCCATACATGGGCCGCAAGTGAAAACGGGCTGGAATTATATTGGACGGCCCAGATGACACTACTGGGCCTAATTTGGATAGGCCGTAAAGGGACCCTGGGTTAGCGAGCTTTAAATGGGCTATATGTGAACAGGCCGTTAACAGGCTTGCCATCGGCCGACCCGCCACCTTTTGACCAAGTCAAACGGTCGCCCTTTTCACAGGAATGGGCATCTGTTGGGCCGTGCCACGTGTCGACGTATCATAGGTGCATTGGGTCCAATGAGTGGATGACATCTATCCCAACAGTGAGCCGACACATGTTTCCTCTAGCCAATGATGATTTTACACGTGGAAAATCCCCATTGGTTGGGGCTGTTAACGGGTTATCGGATTCAAAACCGGACCCGATAGCTTAACGGTGTTCCGATACGGTGGATGCCACGTGTCGGTCACCCTTGATGAAAGCACTTCAGTGACCTGCAACTTATCGTCATGGAAGTGGACACTTCCATCATGATAATTTTGGTAATGTCATGGAACACTTCTACGACAACACAGGTATGACTATCTTGATTCTGTCATAAAATCATCATGGATGTACATGCATGACAGAAAACGTGACCTACTGTGACAAACACGTATCATCACGGAAGTGTACTTTTTTTGTAGTGTATATTACTAATTACTAAGTTCTCTATTCATTTAATGTAGTCCATAATTCAAATTTGAACTAGAACCACATGCTCCAGTGAAGCAAAGTGTGTGGGAAATTGTACATGAGTCATTGGGTGCATGTTTAGGTCTCATTTAAGGAATAAGATTGAATTACAAACTTTTCGTCGTCCCGAAACAATGAGAATCTCGGTTTTTAAATCCCAGTAAATAAAAAAGTCACCCAAAAACGTGAAACTTGGCATGCGTGTATATCGCAAACGTGAAACTTGACACGTTAATATCGCAAACGGTTGTATTATATTTACCGTGTCAAAATTTAACCATACTCGGTGGCATGTGTGCAGCTGTTTGAATAGATGGGACGAGCGCGAGAAGTCCGCCGTGTAGGTTCGACGGGACGCGTGCGAGCAGTACACCACGCAGGCTCAACGGGACGTGTGCATCCTATCCACCTCACAGGCTTGACGGGACATGTGCGAGCAGCGAGGGCGCCCATGCTCATCGGGAAGCGAACTCTTTGACCTCCATGCACCAGCCGCCGCCCGCCTCACTCACAACTTCTCCATTAATGGGTTAACTAAAGCACCTGGATGGAGGTTGTTCTCTTATGATCCCATTACAGCATTTGCTTTGTTCATGTTTTCAACTAGAATGGATAATACGACCACAAATAGAATGGCAACGGATAATACGATGATAAATTTACAGTGGTGCACATAATAATTGTCTAAAATATTCTGGATAATTTAAAATGCCACATGCGGCAAACCCCATTTGACACGGGGTAACAGAAGAAGGAAATTGCAGACAACGATCTGGGTCACTACTGTCGCTACTCGTCGATGGATCGCCGGGCGGCGAAATCTTCCATCTCCTTCAATTCCTCACGACTTTGCTTGAAAGCACCCACGGATTCCTCCACCTCCTGCTCGTGCTCGATCCGGAGCTTCCTCAATCCAGCTATCAGTTCCTTGACAACTAGTTTCATCGTCATCTCCGTGGCACTGCTCTGCTCATGCAGCATCTTCCATCCGGCGGCCTCCTCCTCCTTCTCGGCGACCAACTTGAGGAGCTTTGCATTTTTATCCATGAGTTGCTCGACGAGGACGACCGCCTTGTCAACCAAGGCATCGTTGATCTTGAGCAGCTTCATAAAGCTGTTGACCAGGTCCTGCTGCGTAGTGACGCTAGCGAGAATGTCGTCGTCGCCGGCGAAGGACTTCAGGAAAGTTGGCTCGTCGCGATGGCCGACGCCGTGAATGCGTTTGTGAGAGCCCTCGCGTACCCGTGAAAGCTTGTTCGAGGGCTCCACGGTGGGCTCGGACATCACTGTTGCGGCTGCAGCTTCGCGGCGGGACCTCTCTAGTGCTTCCGCAGCCTTGGTCTTTTTTGCTTGGTTATATGTCCACCCGAAACTCCTCCTATCGGTCATGGCACTGTGGCTTCGCGACGGGACCTCTCTAGTGCTTCCGCGGCCTTGGTCTTTGCTGCCTGGTTATATGTCCACCCTAAACTCCTCCTATCGGTCATGGCGGAATGACTTTATAGAGAAAACCAGTTTTGTGGGCGATGAGGAGAGGAACTGTGAAGTAATTTTCGAGTGGGTAGTTTTTATAGACCGATGCTAAGTGTGCACACATATTAGTTTGATAGGTGTGAACAGATTTGCAATTACTTATTGCATTGTAATCAGCAATGTGATGAGAAACAAGGTCAAAATTTATTGATGGAAGAAGGTTGACCACGTGGTTGCTCGCCATTGAGGCGGCCGCGGCGCACTCCGCTTTGGCATCCCTGCGGACGCTCTACTCGCCGTTGAGGCAAAGTTACAAGGGCAACTGTTAACAATTCTTAATAATTTTCTTACACATTCAGGATAATTTAAAATACCAAATGCGTCAAGGCACAGAACACTCACGACCTATATATGCATACAATTATAATAAAATATAAGATAAAAGGTTGAGCTGGCGTCCTTCCGACGATGGTCATCTCAGACTCAATGATCAGCATAGAACCCTTGCGGCCGTTCACTCCGAGTGTCCTAACCCGCCTCCGCCTACGAAGCTGCTGGCGCTGGGAGGCTCTTGGGGCTGCTGGGCCTCTTCGAGAAGAGCTTGACTGCGTGCAATCGCGTGTATGACAACTCAGTGGAACCGCTCCATTTCCATGTCTCTGGCCTAGTAGCAAATTTCGTCGATCGCCTGCATCCTCGAGATATCACGCTGGTGATGTTCTACTTCATCGGGGATGTCTACTCTGCCAGGGATGCGCTCGAGCGTGGCCACCACATCATCGGGGTCGAGGTTGACACGGCAACCGCGGGCTACTATGAAGCCGTAGGCTGCCTTTATCTTGACTGAAGTGTAGAGGTCCTCTGCCCATTCCTTGCGGGGCATTAGGCTCTCGATGAGCACTGGTGACGGTGGCTCTTCGGGTTGGTCGTCGATCATGCTGCCGAGCAGCTCTGGATCTTTTGCATGGTGGAGGGAAAACTTCTGATCACACCTCCTCTGCAATATGTCGATTGTGCTCCCAAGGACTATGACGCCGATAACGCTACCGATGGGCCATGGTGCCTGCACCGACCGATGAATCTCTTGCTCCCCGACCTGCTCCGACTCGTTCTCGTCACCGAAGATGTAACACAGGTGGGTGTCAACGTCAAAGCTTTGGTCGTTGTCTGGCATGCTTGGAGTAACTAATGGTATATGGGTGAGGACTAGATCTTCATAGAGTGTCGTGGCGGTGCGTTACCGCCTGGGTTAATGCAGCAAGCCATTAGCTGGTGGCAGGAAACTGGTGAGGGAATAGGTGTAGATTTTACAATTCATCTATGTGGAGTGCGGGAAGCATTCGCTGGTGCGCGGAAAGACTAAGTGGAGCACACACACAACCCGAATACCGTATCCGGTGCCACGTCTTATTTATCACACAAGTGTTAACATAAGGAAACGTATGTGTAACTTACTAATCATCGCACAAGAGTACTCGCAGACGCATCATGTGTGATACTGCTAACCACCGCAAGCAACTAGTTTGCATTTTTCAATGATTTTTGTACACACAGAATCGCACACGAACTAACTGTATTAACCATCTTTGTTGTAATTTCTCATCGCAAACAGTTCATCCGAGTCGGCTATTTGCCACGTATCACACACATCTTGTTAAGTTGAACCGTTTCTTTAGCGTTCGCTAATCGAAAATAGTTCGTCCGAGTGAACTATATGCCCTATATCACAAAACCTTGATCTCGCTAACTGTTTATGTTGCACTCCCTAATAGCAAATAGTTCATCGGAGTGAACTGTATATCGTATATCACACACACCTTGATCTGGCTGCCCTTTCTGTTGTTCTGTCTCATCGCCAACAGTTTGTACAAAACAACCGTATGCCCCTCATCGCACAAGGAACTATAATCTGAACCGTCTTTGATGTATCATTCATCGCAAACATTTTGCATCATTTATGACGGTTTTCATATAGCATCGTTTGCGATTATTGAAGTGCACACAGTTTCTCGAAGGGTCTCTGATCATAGTGTCGTGTTAGCAACATCCTGCATTAGTGATCTTAGACATCTTCTCTCTTAAATTAGCTAGGTCACCGCCCGTAGTAGAAGATGAAGCTTGCTGCTGTGTCATAGGAGGAATAGGTCTACTAGCTGTAGGTAGGAACTATGGCATGTATGTCGAACCATAGTTCGGTACTGGCCGAGTGGTTGTACCTGTAGGCAGGGGCGGAATTGGGCCTGGGGCAGCTGGGGTTATAGCCCCAGGTGTGGCCCAAGTAGTGCTATACATCTAATATTATTTTTTGTCTGATTTGTAGCCTTATAGAGGCCCAGCCATAGGCATGTTAACCCATCCCCAGCCCCATTCCTCAGCCCGCTCAACTTGTTAGCCCAATTGAGCTCCGACGAGGCACGCCAATCGCTAGTATTTTCCTTTTTAGGGCAATCACTAGCGTTTTTTCACCTCCAGCATAATGCGGTCAATCAGAAAAACTCCTTTATTCCCATGCTATGCCGCCCCCACTCGTTTCCCTGCTCGACAGGTCGAACGTCCGGACCTGCAACTGGCCAGATCATCTCGCGCTGGAATCTTGGATCATCCGAATCATAGGAGTGGCCAGATCCATCTTCTACTGCCGTTGTGCTCCATCTCCACTACCGCTTGGACTCGTAAATTAGGTAATCTCTTTTCCTCGTATCAACTAATTTTCCCCTAGTTCCTTTGTAGTACGGGCCAAGATCAATGAGTTGGTGTTGTTAAATTGAATTACGTTGGTCACTTGTTTCAATTTTATTTGTTAACATGAAAAAGAATAGAAACTCAAGATGTGTGGTATTTTAATTCTTTTTAAGTGTTTTTAAGTTAGTGGTATTTAACGTTATTTATAGCGTTTAGTTTTAGCCCTAGGCTTTGTGAAATCCTGGCTCCGCCTCTGCCTGTAGGTAGGGTTTGGTTCAGCGTTGCCATCGTACCTGGCATGCTCATAATAGGATTAATTGGTGCACCTACAATCTGATTTGTTTGGGTAGGATAATAAGTCATCGGCATGGTAGGCGTTGATGAAATAGGAAAAGCCAGATTAGGGTTTTGCACACTAGCAGCTACAGCACCATTACCACTAGATGATTGGGATATATTCGTCTAAGCATTACGACTCTTAATCTCAGCCCACTGCTCAGGATAATAGGTAGTACTCACAGAGGGTTTGACCTGCTCAGCTTGAAGAGGAGGGAACTTGATTTCTTCAATCGGAGTGATGTTGCCTTGGCGAGCCTTCTTGAATTTTGCAAGGAACTCCTGCAAATCCTTCTCTTCACGCGCCTTCTTTTACTCCTTATAGACTTGGCGATGATCAGCCGATATCTCATCAAGACTGGGCTTAATGATGTTATCGGCATCTACCTCAGATGGCTTGGGAAGATCAGACATGGTGGATGATGACGATTGATCTTTGTTACCCAGCGGAGTCGCCAAAAAGTGTGTTGACACGCAAAAACGTCACATGTACCCTTGACACCGAGGGTTATGCACTGCAGCTCATGTCGAAGGAGACCCGACCGATAGCGTGATACATAGGATAGTCGACGGGTGCTTTTTAGAACTGAAACCTTGCACACCCGGGAAGGACCTCGTCAGGGAGTGCGGAGGCAATGGGATGCCCTAGGTCGATCCGCTCGCCCCTAGAGCCCCGGGATTCGCAGCTCTTAAACTCGTGAAACAGTGAAGAACAAGAGATAAAAACGACGGAGAGATAAAACGGAGATGAAAAGGTAGTATATTGATTTGTTCGATTGTATTTTTTTTCAATCGGCCGTCACCCCTAACATATATAAGAGGCGGCTGGACTTCCCGTACAAGCAAAGGATTCATCTAGGCTTTCCTTACAAGAAAATTACATCAATCACGTCCTACAATTCTAGTATTAGTCCAACTTAGATTCAGCCCGAATCTGTCCCACACTTGTGGCATGCTTCTTGCGCGGGCCGTAGAAATCGCATACTAACTCGGATGGAGTCGAGTTCAACATCAAACTTGTCCGCCGCGATGATCTGCATAATACAACATTGTCCACTTCTCCTTTTAAGTCCACCTTTATGACTTTCAGGGCCCATCTTTAAATGTGGGTCGGATTCAATTATGTAGTTTTCTAAACTGTCTGAGTCTTGTAACAATTCTGCAGGCCAGATACTATCTCCGATGATGATGACTCCAAAAACAAAGTTCACCGTTTCAATGATACGCACAACTTCCGTGTATAACACTTTTCCATCCAATGTCACCTGAATAACCTTTCGAGCCCGTCTCCAACTTCTGGTGGGATTGACTTTGACAGCATCCACCCCGGCAAGCTTTCCACACTGGCAAGGTTTCTGCCCCAGCAAGCTTTCACACTGGCAAGGTTTTATCACGGCAAGGTTTCCACCCCGGAAAGCTTCCGTAACGGCAAGCTTCCACACTGGCGAGCTTTCTACGCCGGCAAGGTCTCCACCCCGGCAAGCTTTCCACTACGGCAAGGTCTCCGTCCCGGCAAGCTTTCACACCGGCAAGGCTTCACCCCGGCAAGGCTTCACCCCGGCAAATTCATTCAGATGACAAAGGCGGATTAACTCACGCAACCCATCAGACACCACCTAGGTGGGTGTCTGGTCCATCGTGTCACTTTTTCACTCAGGACTGGTCCGTGAAGTGTTGCCTCTAATTTTTGCATACGAACACCGATTGGGACAATTTTTATATCAAAATCGATCATTTTGATGATACAAAGACAATTAGTGTAGATCATTTTTCCATATGAGGCTGTCTTGGTGGCTGTCGGTGTCAAAACCGGCGGATCTCGGGTAGGGGGTCCCGAACTGTGCGTCTAGGCGGATGGTAACAGGAGACAAGGGACACAATGTTTTTACCCAGGTTCGGGCCCTCTCGATGGAGGTAAAACCCTACGTCCTGCTTGATTAATATTGATGATATGGGTAGTACAAGAGTAGATCTACCACGAGATCAAGGAGGCTAAACCCTAGAAGCTAGCCTATGGTATGATTGTTGTAATGTATGTTGTCCTACGGACTAAAGCCCTCCGGTTTATATAGACACCGGAGAGGGCTAGGGTTACATAGAGTCGGTTACAATGGTAGAAGATCTACATATCCGTATTGCCAAGCTTGCCTTCCACGCCAAGGAAAGTACCTTCCGGACACGAGCCGGAGTCTTCAATCTTCTATCTTCGTAGTCTTGGAGTCCGGCGGATAATGATAGTCCGGCTGTCCGGACACCCCCTAGTCCAGGACTCCCTCAGTAGCCCCTGAACCAGTCTTCAATGGCGAAAAGTCCGGCATGCATAATGTTCGGCATTGCAAGGCGGGTTCCTCCCTCGAAGAATCCGGAGAAGATCATGAACACTAGGATAGTGTCCGGCTCTGCAAAAATAATTTCCACATTCCACCGTAGAGAGAATAAAACATATACACTGACTCAATCTGCTGACGTATTATGCGGCGTGACGTCACACCGCTACCAAGCCCTCGTTCGAATCGTTTTTTACTATTCCACCTCAGCACATTTAGCGAAGCGGTTTCCTTGGCACGTCTTGTCGAAGCAGAGATCGTGTCCCCTCTATTCTGGGATCCTCATCAATACGTGCGTGGGTAACCCAACCGTTCCCGTCGCCACGCCTCCTCTATCGAAGGGGAATCCCAAACGGTCACGGAGACGGCCCTTGGTATTTCCTCCCCTTTATAAGAGGACCAAGGCCTGTCCTTGTTCTTCAATCTCGCATCGAATCTTTCCTCCGCTCCCAGTTCCAACACCCAGAGCTTCAGGTTCGAGCGCTTCAGATCCTCAACGATGTCCGGCTCCGACCTCCAGGGCCGGTGGATGCCCTCCTCCGTCACGGAGGAGGACATATTGAAGTTGCGTGAGGCCAAGTACCTGGCCTACGAGGTTTCGCACAGGTTGCCTGCCCCAGGGCAGGCCGTGCCAGCCCCCGAGCCCGGCGAATACGTCGTTTTCGTATCTCACCTCCGTCGGGGATTAGGCTTCCCGACGGATCCCTTCGTGAGAGGGCTCCTGTTCTACTACGGGCTGGATTTTCACGACTTGGCTCCGGAGTCCATCCTCCATATCTCCGCATTCATTATCATCTGCGAAGCCTTCCTCCGCGTCATTCCCCACTTCGGCCTATGGCTGAAGACCTTCAAGGTGGAGCCGAAGATGATCGGGGGACGTCAAGCAGAGTGCGGCAGGGCGACCATAAGCAAAAAGGTCGATGCCCCGTGGCCCGAGGGTCCCTTCCAAGAGGAACTTGGACTGTGGCAGCAGGAGTGGTTCTACATCACCGCTCCAAGGGGCAGTAGGCAAAAGCCGCCGCCCTTGTTCCGCCTGGGACCTCCACACCAACTGATGTCATGGGTCAGCCAAGGGCTCAACTGGGGGCCGTCCGAGGACGTGCCCTCACTGCAGGGCCGGATTCGAGACCTCCAAGCGAGGGAGATCGATCTGATCAAGGTGATGCAGGTTATGCTAATCAGGCATCTTCCGCCCTGCAAGCGCCGTCCTCTCCATCTATGGGAGTTTAATCCGGAGGGACCTCGCATTCTCCAGCACTTTATGGGTGCGACACCCATGGAGATGTACAAGCTGTTCTTCGGACCGCTGGTGGCGTGTCCGGATTCAGCCGAGGACGCAGGCCTAAGCCGCGATCGCCCGGATACTCAGGTAAATAGCTCAGAGTCCGGACATCTATATGCCTTTCTGGAGTTCGCCTTCTAACCCTTTGTTCTTTACAGGAATGGGTAGCGCGATCAAGGCTGATAAGGTGTCCGGCCCCCCTCCCAGAGACCGCACTGGAGCCCGTGCTGGTCAGAATGTTGGAGGTTGCGCCCACAGAAGGGGGCGACGGGGGAAATAGAGGAGCTAATACTTCGCCCAAAGGGGCGACTGAAGAGGAGGGAACCAAGAACCCCTCCCTTTAGAGGGAGAAGAGGACCGCCTCCGAAGATCCAGAGGCCAAAGCCCCTAAGCGTGGGAAGAAATCCTCACCGGGGGGTCCGGCGTCCAGAGAGAATCCGGACGCGCAATCATCGCCGAAGGACCAGCCCTCCAACGAGCCGTGAGTATGAAAGAGGAAATTAATTAGTAAGGAAGTACCTTCATTTGTGCTTCTGTGGGTAACCGAAATATTTATATTGCAGTTCGGATCTGCAGCCTTCTCAGATGAGTTCATCTTCGGGGGACCTTCTTCCGGAGATGATGGAGAGCGATACGCCTCCGTCTGCAGCGCCGCCAGATGAGGCAGGCGAGCCCGAAGTGTCATCACGGAGGGCGTCCCCGAGTCCGGAGGGGCCAGAGAGTTCGGCACCCACCAGAGTCCGGCCGGGAGAACTGAGGAGTCTGCTTGAGAGGGCGTCCATTTCAGAAGATCACCGTGCGTTAATGCGTATGGTGATTGGAAGGATTTCGTCCGCTGAAAGCGGATTGCGTAATGCCGCCATGAGCTTGCTGGCGGGATTTGAGGTATGCGAAAATGGCGCACCCCTTTGTCTTTTAACAGTTTTGCATATGAAAAATGCGCCCTGTATAGATAGTAGCCCCTGAGACTCAGTAGGTTGTCGGAGACGACAGCGTACTGAGGATCGAAATCTAAAGTAATGAATTCCGTCATTCCTATGCAGGTGGCGGATGGTCCAGGGGCTAGCCGGACTAGTGATTTTGCCGAATTAACCCGGCAACTTGACCTGGCAGATGAGGACATCGCACTTGTCAACAGGCGACTTGACGAGTCACAAGGTAAAATAGTTCTCCGCAGTTGCTTTATTAGGGGGGTCAAAGCTCGCCTCTGATAAATTATATGCTTTTTATACAGACGGTGCTGCTGCTGTGGAGAGTCTTCGGGCCGAACTTGCTCTAACTAAGGAGCAAGCCCGAAGGAGTGACGCGGCTGCCTCGAGGGCGGCCGAGGAGTTGAAAGCCGAGAAGGCTGTGCACTGCCTAAGCAGGGCGGAGGTGGCCGAATTGGCCGCGAAAGTAAAGGATGCTACCGACTGCAATGAGGCTCTTGAAAAGGAGCGCTTATCGGAGCGGGAAGACCTGAAGAAGGCCACCGCCGAAGCCAAGGATGCCCGCTCTGCAATGCGGGCTATGAAGGAGGAGCTGCGCCAGGTCGGAGAAATCGCGGCTGGCAAGCCTTTTCTGATGCGTCGCCGGTTTATGGATTCAAAGTATGCTCAATTTGAGCGGCTGTGGAGTTCGGAGGATCCGTATATGGACTTGGCTGCGAGTGCGGCTGATGCCGTTAAGCACTTCCGGAGCCAGGGGGATCACGAGACGGAAGAGTTATATTGGTCTCAATTCCACAGTCCGGATCGCCCACTTCCGATGACGGACTGGTTGGCCGAATGGGCCGAACTAAATATATTGTCTGGACTAGCCATGACTGACATCGTGGCCCATGTCTGGCCAGAGAGGTCCAAGGCGACGAGCTACTTTTCGGCTTACTACAGCAATTCCTTGGGGCAGTGCCGCATATAAAGGAGATGAAGCGGTCGGCCTGCATAGACGGCGCGCGAATGGCTCTGGCCCGTGTGAAGGCGCATTGTCTGGAGATGGACGCCACCGCTGTTGCTGCCCAGGGTTCGGATGAAAACCGGCTCCCTGCCGAGCACTATTTCGGGGAAGTTATGCGTGGCGCTCGTGCAATAGAGTCGCAGTGCTCGAAGAATGTAACGTTCAATTGAACGCATTAGCTTGTAAATCAATGATTATGGTATAACTGCTTTTTATACTTGTGCGTCCAAGTAGTAAAACTTCTCCTGTGCGGCCATTTACGTATACTTGTGTATAACCCGAAAGATGCAGTCTTCGGCTTCAGCCCCCTCGCACAAGGTGCTGGGGTGTTCGCAAAACAGCGCGTTTTCACACTTAATCCGACGTCTCGGTCCTGTTATAAGGAGGTGGTAGTGTAGCGAACGAGGCAATCCGGACTATAATGCTTTATCACTTTCACTTAGCCAGTGGAGCTCGAGGGTGGGGCTACGATATAGCCCCTGGTGGCCCCGCACATCTCCGAATTCGGGGTGCGTAAGTGCCTGACCGGGAAACGGTCCTTCGTCAAAGCGGGGAATTCTAAACATTCCGAAAGTCGATCGAGTGGTTGACCAGTCTCTCGCTGTATCATGACAGTCAGTTTTCGGCTTTCTCTACTGAGGTGCTCGCCCAGCCGAACTGGGGCACAATCGCAGTAGTTCTCCTGGTGCCGTGTTAGCCAATGATACGGAACGTAAGGCAGCAAAACACAGGAGCCGGGCAAACCCAACATTTGACCAAAGACATGATTCGGAGCTGATGCATATAATGCCTAACTCGAGACGCCGAACACTCCCTAAGGTGTTCGGTCTTTATAGTAATGGGCGAAATGATGCCCTAAGCCCCTAGTGTCCAGGTACGGGCATAGTCTTCTGACGCGGCCGATGCCAAAGCTCCGCTTTGGCTATAAGAAAAAGCCAAGGGAATATAACAACAAGAGACAATAAAAAAGGTTTACGCAGGGTCTTAATTTGAAAAGAATCCTCACAACGGGTCCCTACTGCACGTCTGCGCCTGTGTCTCTGTTGCGCCATTATCCTGGACGGGTATGCACATCGCTCATTCGTAGAAACAGAGGAACGTTTAGTTTAAATACAATTTGTGCGAAAAATATGTAAAGTAAAAAATATAAATAATTAAAGCAGGGTTTGCATGAACCCGCGGTTCGTTGTGCGCGCAGCCCCCTGTGAAGGGGTACGCGGCTAGGGAGCCCCTAGCCTACTGACGCCGGATTCGTCTATCCGAGTCCGGGGTCTTGAAATGACCCTCGCACTGAAATGATGCCACGCGGACCGGGCATCTTGAGTGTAAGAGACGCGTAATGTGGTATAGCGTTGAAGCGGACAAAAGCCTTACGTCCCAAGAGTGCTTGATATTCACTTTCAAATGGGACGGTGTGAAAAATTAATTTTTCTCGTCGATAATTGTTTGGTGATCCGAACACGACCTCTAGTAATATGGAGCCTGTGCACTTGGCGTAAGGGCCTGGCGTTACTCCTCTGAAGGGAGTGCGGCTGTGTCGGATTTTGGCAGGGTTTATCCCCATCCTATGGACTGTTCTAGAATACAGCAGGTTTAAGTCACTGCCTCCGTCCATTAGGACACTGGTGAATTGTAATCCGTCTATTATGGGATTCAATATCAGGGGAGTCCGTCCCGCATTTCGAATGCTTCTGGAATAGTCCAGGTGGTCGAAAGTGATTGGTTTTGATGTCCAATCTCTATTGTCTGCTGGGTTGGACCGTGCGAAGCTCTTTTTAGAAAGTGCCGCACTATTTTTGCGTATTATCACATGAAGTGAGTTTACTGCTTTAACCCCTTGTGGGAAAGTCTTTTGTTTTCCGGTGCTCTGCTGGTGGGGTTTATCCTCTTCGCTTGACGCGTCGAGCCCCTTGTGTTCGGCATTTAGTCGGCCGGACTGTTTAAAAACCCAACAATCCCTGTGGGTGTGATTTGCAGGCCTTCCGGGGGTACTGTGGATTTGACATATCCGACCCAAAATCTTCTTTAAGTTGGACAATTCGTCACTGTCATCCTTTAAAGGCTGTGTTTTATTATTGGGCCGCGAGCTTTTGAATCCGGCGTTGACCGCCGTGCTCTTTGGGCTTTTCTCTTTATTCCGGCGCTGCTCTTTTCTGCGCCGTGATTTTCTGTTTCCATCTCTTATCTCGGATGTACTTGGGTCACTGGTGCTGCATCTTGCTAACCAGCTGTCCTCGCCCGCACAGAAGCGGGTCATGAGGCTTGTTAGTGCGGACATTGTCCTCGGCTTTTCTTGACCGAGGTGCCTGGCGAGCCATTCGTCTCGGACATTGTGCTTGAAAGCTGCTAAGGCTTCGGCGTCCGGGCAGTCGACTATTTGGTTCTTTTTGGTAAGGAACCTGTTCCAGAATTTCCGCGCTGACTCTCCGGGCTGTTGAGTTATATGACTTAGATCATCTGCATCCGGAGGCCGGACATAAGTCCCTTGAAAATTTGCTCTAAACGCGTCCTCGAGCTCTTCCCAACTTCCAACAGTATTTTCTGGGAGGCTTTTAAGCCAATGACGGGCTGGCCCTTTGAGCTTGAGTGGTAAATACTTTATGGCGTGGAGATCGTCTCCTCTGGCCATATGTATATGTAGTATATAATCTTCTATCCAGACTCCAGGGTCTGTTGTTCCATCGTAGGCCTCTATGTTGATGGGTTTAAATCCTGCTGGGAATTCATGGTCCAGCACCTCATCGGTGAAACATAGCGGGTGTGCGGCGCCCCTGTATTTGTGTGTGCCGTTATCATCGGACACTTGACGTGTTACCTTGCTTCTTGGGGCCTTCTCCTTTGGCCCATAAATGGACCTGGCTGGGCCATCTACCCTTTCGAGTTCGTTGGTGGATTTATGTGTGGCGCCGCTTTCATAATTTGGCCTGTCATCTGGCCGTCTATCCAACCAGGCAGCCCCTTTATTTTTGGATGGTGGACGCTCTATGGCCTCCTCGTCGAATTCCGGTAGCAGCTTGCGCTTCGGGTAGCTCTTTGATTGGTGGCCATTGCCGTACTTGTCTGCGGTGTTGAGCACTTTGCTCCATCTCATTCTGAGTGTGTCTTCCTCTGTTTTGAGCTTCCGTTTTTCCTTCTTCAGGCTTCTTGCAGTGCTGACGAGTCTTTTCCGAAGGTTCTTACTCTCCAGCGACGTGTCTGACGTATGGTCGTCCGGACTATTGTTCTCGCCGGGCTTGTGTTGATTATCGGACTCGTCGTGTTCGGATGGTTGCTTATGTGCATGTTCGTCGTCCGATTGTGAGCCCTGCCGTATCGCGGGCTCGTTGGGAGCGTTGTTGTCGTCGAGGCGGGACTTAGCACGGCGTTTGCGCCGTCGCTTTGGTCGTTTATCGGCGGGGTTATCTTCTGCCGTGGCCCGTTGGTCCTCGTTATCGCTCCCCTTTGGGGTATCCACCATATATATGTCATGCGACAAGGTGGTCCTGTTGTGCTGTATAAGCTCTATTTTTTGTTCGACTCTGGCATCGTCGTCTATTCCATCGATTCTTCGGAGTCGTAATCTAGCATGTCGATTAGATCGTCGACAGTGGCTAAAAAGTGGGTGGTGGGTGGGGTCTGAATTTCTTCGTCGCCCGAACTCCAACCGTCCTGGCCATAGTCCGGCCAAGATTCTCCTGATAGCGAGAGATGCTTCAGTGAATTCAGGATATCGCTGAAAGGCGAGTGTTGGAAATTTTCCACGGCAGTGAATTCCATAACCGGCGCCCAATCCGGATCGATTGGTAGGGGCGCGGGAGGTTCGGAGTCCGGCGAGGAGTCCGGCGCCTCGGAATCACGGGTTTCGTAGGGGACAAAACCAGTGTTCGGCTCCATCGCCGTGTATGTTGAAGCCCCCGGGGCGGCGTCTATCCACCGTCCCTCGATGTGGGCGATCGGCTCCGGGCTAATGGCCGAAGCGGATCCGGGTGCGGCCACCAGGGCACTGTTCGGTGGCAGAGCTAGATCGTGCCCGTCGTCACAGTGCGGCGCGCTCGGCTGTGGCTCGAGTCCGTCAAAGGTCAAGTCTCCGCGGACATCGGCGGTGAAGTTTAAGCTTCCAAATCTGACCTGACGGCCAGGGGCGTAGCTTTCGATCTGCTCCAGATGGCCAAGAGAATTGGCCCGCAGTGCGAAGCCGCCGAATACGAAGATCTGTCCGGGGAGACAAGTCTCACCCAGGACAGCGTTGTTGGTTGAAGATGCCATCAAACCTATCGATGACGACACAGAGGAACTCTCAATGAAAGCACCAATGTCGGTGTCAAAACCAGCGGATCTCGGGTAGGGGGTCCCGAACTGTGCGCCTAGGCGGATGGTAACAGGAGACAAGGGACATAGTGTTTTTACCCAGGTTCGGGCCCTCTCGATGGAGGTAAAACCCTACGTCCTGCTTGATTAATATTGATGATATGGGTAGTACAAGAGTAGATCTACCACGAGATCAAGGAGGCTAAACCCTAGAAGCTAGCCTACGGTATGATTGTTGTAATGTATGTTGTCCTACGGACTAAAGCCCTCCGGTTTATATAGACACCGGAGAGGGCTAGGGTTACACAGAGTCGGTTACAATGGTAGAAGATCTACATATCCATATTGCCAAGCTTGCCTTCCACGCCCTGGAAAGTACCTTCCGGACACGAGCCGGAGTCTTCAATCTTCTATCTTCGTAGTCTTGGAGTCCGACGGATAATGATAGTCCGGCTGTCCGGACACCCCCTAGTCCAGGACTCCCTCAGTGGCGTAATCAGTCGAATAGTGTTCTGAATACAAAATCTCTGTTCTTCGAACACAACTTCGGCCTTAGAGATAAGATCGGATGGCTATTACCCAAATATCAATTTTTCTCCTTTTGAAGACACAGAACTTTCTCACTTTGAACACTTTTTATATGAGGCCATCTTAATTGTGTTTTTGACCATGCCAAAATCGGGTGTCAACAGCCCCCTATGGAACTCCAGACCTATCGACCTCATCGACACCCACGAGCTCTGCCATGGCTATCGCAAAAAGCTTGGGTGCATTCTCCAAGATCCTTGGAAGTCACCTTGGCCCAACCACAGGCCTTAGAATGGGCAAGTTCCGTTCCAATGGCAAGGACCGAGCCAAGCTTGATGACTGGTTCCGATCTCCCGCCCTAGATCAGCTCGAGGAGCTCACTTTTGATGATGGGCTTATGTGCGCCGCCAACGTCCGCCACAACAAAAAAATACACTTCCGTGATGATACGTGTTCGTCATAGTAGGTCGCGTTTTTTGTCATGCATGTACATCCAGGACGATTTATGATAGAATCAGGATAGTCATACCTGTGCTGTCGTAGAAGTGTTCCATGACATTACCAAAATTATCATCACGGAACGTGTCCACTTCCATGACGATAAATCGCGCATCACAGAAGTGCTTTCGTCAAGGGTGACTGACGTGTGGCATCCACCGTAATGGAACGCCGTTAAGCTATTGGGTCGGGTTTTGGATCCGATAACCCGTTAACAGTCCCAACCAATGGGGATTTTCCACGTGTGAAATCATCATTGGCTGGAGGATACACGTGTCGGCTCTTCATTGGGACAAATGTCATCCACTCATTGGACAGAAGGCGCCTATGATACGTCGACATGTGGCACGGCCCAACAGAGGCCCATTTCTGTGAAAAGGTCGGCCTGTTGGACTTGGTCAAAAGGTGGCGGGCCGGCCCATGGAAAGCCTGTTAACGACCTGTTCGTATATAGCCCATTTACAGCCCACTAACCCAAGGCCCGTTATGCCCTATCCGAATTAGGCCCAGTAGCGTCATCTGGGCCATCCAATATGATTCCAGCCCGTTTTCACTTCTGGCCCATGTATGGCCCATGATGTCTTTCGGCCCATATGAGGCCCTTTGTAACTCTTGGCCCATTAACAGCCAGTGGTGAAACTGGCCCGTAATAAACAGTGTATCACTTTACACCCATTAACGGCCTGTGGTGAAACTGGCCCGTGATGAACAGTGTATCACTTTATACCCATTAATGGCCCGTTATTCCGTTGGGCCATTTCCAGCCCAGGTTATCTTTCGGCCTTCTGAGGGCCCATTTATTCTTGGGCTCATTTGCAGCATTCGGTTACTTACGGCCCGTTACAGTCATTTTCTGCTTGTGGGCCAAATTCAGCCCGTCGTTCCAGTCGGCCCGTTTGTGGACCGTTAATCTGTTGGGCCATTTTCATAGCATCACCAAATATGGCCTATTAACGGCCCGTTATGGTCAGCCCATAAAATGTACGATTTCCACTCTAGCCCGTCTACGGCCCATTGAAGGCCCGTACAGTGCCCATAGATGAGTCGGCCCTTACAAGGCCCATGGGTCCTACGAGACGTAGAAGGCCCGTGGATACGTTACCCATTGAAGGCCCATCGATCCGACGGCCCATTGAAGGCCATAGATCTGATGGCCCGTACATGGCCCATGGATCGTATGGCCTGTGGAGGGCCATGGTCACTACAACGTTTGGGCGAGTTTGCCCCTGTTTGAACGATATAGCATATTCAAAAAATTATCCTACTCAATACTATGACCTCTAAAAAACACACTATACAACCAAGAGACCAAGGCATAGAAATCTAGAATAATCCTACACTATACAATAAAGAAATTATAGCCGATTATACCCACTGGGCATTATGGTTTGGCACAGGTGATAATAAAGCATACACAAACAAGAAATTACATAAACTGGGCAAATACAGCTCATACATCATGGACGCGCATCAATTAACTCCATTTGAACTATAATCTCTTCAGAAAATAGGATTGGCCCGATTCAGATAGCACAAATTTCACTCTGCAAAATCTCAAATTCCTTTGTGGTTACCTCAGTGTCTTGTTTCATTTTTTTGACTCCTACATCTAATACCTGCATGTCCAGTCTCAACTTGTTGATTATACGTTGACAATCATGTACACGTTGTCTTGCCACCTCTAGTTGATGCCCGAGAACATCAGCACATTCCAATTCCAATCCATAATCATTCGGTAATGGCCATGCCGCACTGCTCGCAGATCTTTGTGTTGATGTCACTTCATCCTGAAATGTTTCTGTAAGTACACATGACTAGGGCAAAAATATAGTTAAAACAGTGAAGCGAGCAAGACACTATTTTGTACTACATGGCAAAACAGGACTAACAATAATGTTACACGTCATGAAGCATGAGCAGGTGATATTTTAAAAATTATAAAAAAGATAGTCTGTGCAGCCTGCATACAAAAATCCCTCTTAGCTCACCAGAGGAGCATGATGTTGGGGCCCAATCCAAAACACAGACAAGTTACTAATTTAGACAGCATGTTGCGTATAAGTAAGCAAGCAGTTGGCCATTCTATAGCTCAATTAAAGTCTTAGGGAGCATAATGAACAACAGAGGGTTTCATACAAACATACTACAACAAGCAAAACTATGCCATCATTAGCCTAGTATAAACTAGATTGTGAGCCTCATGCTATAACAGTTGGTTAATAGACTTCAAAGCTTCAGGCACACTTCGGCAGAGTAATTAAAAGGTAAGGCCTTTAATTATGCCAACTAATAGTTATACAAGTACCCAACATCAGGCATGATTCTTTGGGCATCTCATTAACTGAGGACAAATAAAGCAATTGAAAAGAGCAAATTAACTATGCCTGAAACAAACAAGGAATTGAACTGTTGAGTTGCATACAGTGACTTACCTCAATAGGTTGAAGAGGCTTAGCGCAGCTCCTACTTCTCTTGCAAGGCTCCTTCCTGACATCTTGTACTTGGAAATCCTCAATCTTATCTTCATTGCACCCCCTCTGCAAGGTGAGACAAACTAGTTACTCGTCTCCTTGGAAGATAAATATGCATACTTTCCAGTCTGTGAACACAAAAGGATGAGATTATAACAAAACAACACCACATAATGAAACATGCCGCATCTCTTGCACTTGCATACAATGAAATGAGCATTTACTATGTCTTCACTATGTAAAAACTAGGCATACCTTCGAACTGGATCTCCAGGTACTCTTGGAGAGCCTACTTTTGTGTACATCCAAAACATTATGTTACCTATGAGTTAGACAAGGCCCCACTACAGCAGCCCTTAGTGTTTAAATCATTGACAAGCTCTGTTAGAGTGTTAGGTCAAGAACAACAAGTAAGCAAACAGTCCTAGTATGGCTGGCTGATGCAAACAAGCAATTCAACAGATGTGTGAGCAAATCTTACATATCAAGAAAACAAGCAAAGAAGGAGGCTTAAAGACCATCACATGACTGACCAGATTTAAGGGGCATTTAAACATCATGTGAAATGTATGAACTAACATAAACATTGCATATTCTAGATTCTACAATGGAATGCACATGTATTAGGTTATGCCATGTATGATGATGCCTAAATGTACACTATAGCAGGCATGAGCGATTCATCATTGCACGCACAATTGAATTGCAGGTTAAGGGCCAGTTCAATTCCGCCTTTTCAGGGCTTATTGTCAAAATAAGCCATAAAAGATGTAAAGAAGTCATTTTTGAGTTATGTGCTTGGGCTTAACTAATTTCACTTTGGATGGGGGTGTTTCGGGTAGAACCTCACTAAAAATTGAAGGGAAGGGGAATAGTGAAATGACTCTGTTGTCTGCCTATATTACACTCAAAATGCAACTTTTGACGCCTGTGTCACACCTGACCCTTAAGTAAATTCAAACACGCAAGCGTTCATTGCCCTGCCTGCTTGCATCTCCTCTCCCCTTTCCCTCTACCTCGATCCCCTGCCCGCAGCACTAGGGTTCCTCAAGCGTGCCGTCACCACTGGTCCCCTCTGGCCTGGTCCTCGACAATGCTATGTCCAGCTAGGCTACATGGCCCGCGGGTAGGGGCAAATCTCCTTGGCTGCTCCTCCCTTTGTCGCCGCCCCTCATTCTCATGGTCTCCAGCAGGTGCTCCATTGTGGTTCGTCCAACGCACTACTCCGGCGGGCGCTGCACAACTACGGTTGATGCCGCACTGCGGCAGAAGGCACCTTATTCCCCCTCCCCTCCTCCCAGGCCATGGCCTTGAGGTGTTGATGAAGGATGAGCTCATGCAACAAGGTGAGTTTCTCGTCTGATTTTTTGCCAAATTTTCATTCTGATCCCCTATACGATGAATTGCTGTGAGCTGCTTCTACTGCTATTATATGATGCATTGCTATGAGCTGCTCCTGCTGCTGCTATATGATGAATTGCTATGAGCTGCTGTTGCTACTATATGATGAAGTGCTATGAGCTGCTGCTGCTATATGATGAGTTGCTATAAGCTGCTCCTGCTGATGCTATATGATGAATTGCTATGAGCTGCTACTACTGCTGCTATATGATGAATTTCTATGAGTTGCTCCTGCTGCTGCTATATGATGAATTGCTATGAGCTGCTCCTGCTGCTGCTATATGATGAATTGCTATGAGCTGCTGCTGCTGCTATATAATGAATTGCTATGAGCGGCTGCTGGTATATGATGAATTGCAGACTGTTGCTGCTGTATGATGAGTTGCTATGAGCTGCTGCTGCTGCTATATGATGCTTTCAGGTGGTGCTGCTATATGATACTAACCAGCCACTTGGACCATCGAATTTCAATAAATAATTGTTCTTTATTTAAATGTGGGTCATGCGTTCTTCGTTTCAATTAGGAAATGGGATATCTATGGAAAACATTGACCAAAGTAGATTGTGCCAAGTAGATGGTATCTTTGTATTTGCATTTTGAGAAAATAGTGATGGTCTGTTTTCCTATCATATTAATTACTACACTGGGTTCAATTTGTGATGTTTGCAAGTCAAATTAATTTTCATATGGGCAGCAAAATGAAAAAAATATAATGCAATCTAGACTTTCCACTGATCATACCAAAGATAAGCTGAAAACACAATGAAAAGAACAGGTTGGCTTATTACATGGAGCTTATATTCACATGTGCTTATTTTCTTAGGATAACTCGTAATAACTATCCTTAAGAAACTTGGCTAATAGAACTTGCACACAAAAAACATGTCACGATGATTGCAATGGAGGAGTGACGTACCATAGCACACTGTATAGGCTCACCACTGCGTCTCCTTTTTTTGCGATGTTCCATGAAATTGCCACATACATCTTGTACTTTTTCATTGTGTAACCCTATCTGCAAGTTGGCATGGCTAATTTCAGACATCTCTACATGATACTACATTGCATATCCATTTCGCATATTTAAACCACCAATTAACGATTGTGTGCGTACCATAAACTAGCCATGACTCTGTGTGCTAGGCTAGCAGGTACTCTAAGGGAGCCTAATGTAGTGCACTGGAATTCCTACATGCCACCTACGATTTTGTGTAATGTACTGCCCCTGTTCCTAATATATGTCTTTGTAGAGATTATAGTATGGACCACATACAAATGTATATAGATGCATTTTCGAGTGTAGATTCACTCATTTTGCTCTGTTTGTAGCCTATAGTGGAATCTCTACAAAGACTTATATTTAGGAACGGAGGTACGAGGTAGTATCATGTATGACATCTACATAACTAATTTAGCAGCTAGTATTCGAAATCATTGTTTGCACAAAGGGATTACTGGTCGAAAATCCTAGCAAAGCACGCTGGCAGGCACAGAACAATACAAGACAATAGACGCACTTACAAGATCATAGCAATGCCTCAGTCCAGGATCTTGGTTGGCCAAGCTATTAGATCTAGAAGAAACATCGTCCTTGTAGTTTTTGCCAGCTGCATAACAGGTAACAGCCGTCGGTGTCAAAACCGGCGGATCTCAGGTAGGGGGTCTCGATCTGTGCGTCTAGGCTGATGGTAACAGGAAACAAGGGACACAATGTTTACCCAGGTTCAGGCCCCCTCGACGGAGGTAACACCCTATTTCCTGCTTGATTAATATTGAAGATATGAGTAGTACAAGAGTAGATCTACCATGAGATCGTAGAGGCTAAACCCTAGAAGCTAGCCAATGATGGTATGATTGTAATTGTGATCAGCCTTCTAAGGACCAACCTCTCCGGTTTATATAGGCACCAGAGAGGGCTAGGGTTTACATGGAGTCGGTTACAAGGAAGGAAATATAATATCCGGATCGTCAAGCTTGCCTTCCACGCCAAGGAGACTCCCCTCCGGACACGGTACAAAGTCTTGAGTCTTGTATCTTCACACTTCAATAGTCTGGACGATGTATATAGTCCAGCTGTCCGGATACCCCTTAATCCAGGACTCCCTCAGTAGCCCCTGAACCAGGCTTCAATGACGATGAGTCCAGCGCGCAGTCTTGTCTTCGGCATTGCAAGGCGGGTTTCATCTCCGAATACTCCAAAGTACCTGTTACGACCAATAGTTTCCGGCTTCCCATCAATGTTGTACTCCTCGGCTTCAGTGCCTCAATAATGACCATCTCCACGTGTCGAGCGAATGCGAGGAGCCGAGGCATTTTTGCATTCGCCACCCTCAATCCTTCAGGCTGACTGTCTATTTGAAGAGACGGGGATTCTGAGATCCAAACCTCACTCTCCCCCTCGAGCAAGCATCCAACAGAGTGTTCCGGAAAAAACCATTCCAACAGGGCCGGTGGTCACAGCTCTTCTACTCGCTCTCCTCGCTCAAAGTCAGGGGATTGGGAAGAGTGTTCAGTTCCTCATAGCCGTTTGATAGAGTTACAAACCCAAGGGTTTCTCCCACAGGCGTTCATGGTCCCCGTCCGAGCCAGAATAGCCACTTATAACGGAGGGGAACAAGCGGAGGGATCTACTAATCCATCTCCAGAGGAGAGAATATGCCTCATCCCGCATCTGCTAAGGGGCGTCGGGTTTCCCATACACCCGTTCCTTCACGGGCTCCTGGAGTCCTACGGTCTCTAGTTGCACAACCTTACCCCTGCCTCCGTACTACACATAGCAGGGTACGTTGCCCTTTGCGAGCTATTTTTAGGCTGTGAGCCTCACTTCAGGTTATGGAAGAAGCTGTTCTGCCTTGTCCCCCGCAACCAAGGAGAATCCCTATGTCACGTGGGCGGGGCCGAAGTATGGCGCATTGCCGAGACCGGATACCTATCCGACACTCCTAAGAAGGCACCAGAGAACTGGCCTTCGGAGTGGTTTTACATTGATGACATTCCCCTTCCGGATCCAGTCCGAACAGGTCTCCCCATGTTCAGTTACGCCCCACCGAGGGCACATCTAAGCTAGCGCCCCCGAGGCCCTCAAGAGGAGGATACTAGGGAAATATACTTCCTGATGAGAAGGATAAAGTTACTGGCCAAGTTCAGACTGACAATAGTCGAGGTTATGGCAATATGCATAATACGGGGGGTGCAACCGCTTCAATATCGGGGGAAACCCATGTGGCACTTCAATGGGGAAGATGATGCCACCCGCTGTGGCCGTAAAGGTCCAGACTCCGCCACTGCTCTGGCAAGGATATTGTCCGATTTATACAAAGGAGAAGAGGAAGAATTTCTTCATATTAAACCGCGGGATGGATTCTCCATGTACAACCCCCCAAACTAGGTAAGTTGTTATTCCTTTCCCTGCTTTACTTATCACGGCGTTCTTCATTAAGATTGTCTGCTTCGATATTTCCAAGCAGGAACTAAGGAGGGCCGTAGAAGGATTCTCGAGCCCCTCCCCACAGCCAGATGATCCCGGAAAGCCCTAGATCCAGGACTTGAAGAAGATCCGAATATTACCGTGGAGCTTGTCAACGGGATATTTTATCAAGCGAGCTGTGATGGCGCCTCAGTGGCCATTATTGCCAACTATCCTAGACTGCTACCTACGTCGCGTGTAAGCCAAATTGAAAAACCCTATCCTCCGAAGAGGACTCCCTTCAGATGTTATGCCTTACCTTTGAAGTGTCGTGTTTTTTCCAGAGACGACGGTCGGAGCACGGGGCCGAGCCCCTAGGGACTCGTCGACCACGGGCGTCCGGATCGGGCAGGCTCAAGAGGAAGGCGGTAAGGGTCGACATGCCGCTGCAAAGGTAAGGCAAAAACCTGTCCTGCGATTATGGTATTTGAAATATAATAGCGCCCTTCGCGTCCTGGCAGGAACAGGAGTAGTCGGACTATATCTGGGGATCCCGCCAATCACGCCTCCACGAGCCGGATTCCAGAACCGGCTTCAAGGGTGGAGGCGGACATGGGGCCAATGCCGCATAGTTCTCCGACAGAGGACGCGGATATGCTCTCGGCCACGAACTCCGAAGTAGAGAGCGCCATGAATCATCGGCGCCGACGGGCCGTGCTTCGGGACAACATCTTTTCTGAAGAGGCATTTAATGCCTTCAATTCAGGAGACGCATAAATCCGAGCTGCTCAAGGCGGGCTTGCCCGAGCGACGAACCAGTATACCAAAGATATACGGGTAAGAAATTTTCATAATTATGTATAGTAGTAGCCCCTGAGACTTGAAATGTTTGGAACAACTGTTTTAAGGATCAATTTATGCACATGTCCTTGTAGATAAGAATGAACAATTGGCTCAGGAGATGGAGGAATGCAAGGCCAAGCTGCGGGACACGGTTGCCAAGTTAGAGGAATCCCAGAAGGCCTCATTTGGTAACCGTTGTCTCAATTGTACGAAGATGCACCAGTTAGTAAATGGCTGATATAACAAGTCTAGCAGAAAATTCTGCAAACAATCCCAGGGTGAATCCGGAGGGCGTAAGAGATGACGACTCGCATCTCAAAAGGCAGCTAAAGGCTGGCGAGCGCATTCTTACACAAGTTAGGCAGGAGAAGAACAATCTTCAAGATGCCAATGTCCGGATGGACGTAGAATTAAAAGATGTCCACGCCCAGCTGGCGGAGTCCGTGAAGGAGAACAAAAGGCTTTGACGCGACATTTATGGTGAGTTCCTAGATGAACTATATGATAGTTTGGCGAAGAAGTATATTGAAAGAATTTTGCTTGCAGGAATGTTAACGGGTCGCCCTGAGGAGGAGATGCCCTCGTCTGCAAGTGATTTACTACAAGATCTCTCGCAACTGCACGAGCGAGCTCGGCAAGTGATGCAGGGTGTTGCTCAGGCCTTGGGGCCATCAAGATTACTGCCAAATGGAATGGGGGAGCTTGTGGATATGCGTCAAGGAACATGGCGGCGCTTCCGACTGTGCAAGATGTCCGCTTGCCTGCAAGGTGCAAGAGAAGCCTGGGCTATGGTGAAGATGCGCTACACCAAGCTGGACCCGAACCATATGGCCGAAGTAGGACCGGGGAGGCCTGATGGGCAAGAAATTCCCGTGAGTGTGGTATATGATCAGGTAGCATTAGTCGCTAAGTATTCTCAGCAGGATTGTAAGCTAGATAGCCTGTTGGATGGTATAGAGGAGGAATATAGTCAGTCCAAGTGACTGTGTAATTCAATGGACATAATTAGTCCCTAGCCGGATTAAAATCATTTGTCATGGCGGACCTTTTCGCTTCAGCCCCCGGATCCTATAGTCCGTGGTGTGTCCGAATACCCACTCAGTTATACAAAACCAGGGTATGTGTGGAAACAAGGCGTAGGGGTCATAAGTGCTTGAACAGACAAGTACCCAACTAGTTATGTTATATTACATGGATAGTAAGAATCATCTTCCAAGGAGAATAGTTCTGTTAGGGGTTCCTTTCCCTGGGTACGCATGCGACAATGCAAATGTCTGGACTGCGAATGATTGCGCAGGATACAAGACTTCTAGGGATTTATGTTGTAATAAATGAATACATCTTTTGTTCACCGACCGAATATTCTCTTAAGGAAGCTAGCTTTCGGCTTCACACAGTCTGAGGTACAAATCCGGCTAAATCGGCAGTAACAATTGCAGAGGTGCTCCCCTTATGCCCTAGCCGAGTTAACGGGAACGTAGGGCATAAACACAAGAGTCAGGCAACCCAGCTTGGCCACATCTTAAGTTATATCGATGCATATAATGCTGAAGAAAAGGCACATATGAAAAAGGAAACACATATGTGATGGGAAAAAAGCCATTTGAGTAATTATTTTTAGCTTCCGTATAGGAAGCCCCCAGGTATTGCTTACACACATAGTGCGTCCGGAGTGATCCGGGAGTCCGCATTGTATTAAATGCTTTCTATGAAGAGGAAAAAGGTCGAGAAAGGAAAAGGGGTGGAGCATAATTAAAAAGGAGGGGTAAGGAGACGAGCACTGAGTTCGGCGTTAGGCGTAGAATCTCTGGAGTCTGGCCGCGTTCCAGGGGTTTGGCTCGAGTCTGTTATCGGATGCATTACATAAGCGGTACGCTCCTCCAGTGAGAACTTTGTCAATGAAGAATGTACCTTCCCACTTGGGTTTGAGCTTGTCCTTCTTCTTCTCCAGTAGGCGTAGAACGAGCTCGCCAATATTGTAAGTTTTGGCCTGCACTTCTTTGCTTTGATATCGTCAAGCCTGCTGCTAATAGAATGCGGAGCGGGCTTTTGCGACGTCGCACTCCTCCTCCAGGGCATCCAAGTTATAGTGCCGATCTAACTCGGCTTCCTTCTCGTCGTAGATGCATACGCGTGGCGAATCATGTATTATGTCGCAGGGTATTACTGCTTCCGCACCGTATACCATAAAAAATGGTGTATATCTGGTGGTGCGATTCGGTGTGGTCTGCAGCCCCCAGAGTACGGAGTCGAGCTCTTCGACCCAGTGCGTATCCGACTCTGTCAAGGATTGCACTAGTCTGGGTTTGATGCCGCTCATGATGTGACCATTTGCCCGCTCTACCTGGCCGTTTGTTTGGGGATTGTAGACGGAAGCGTAATCAAGCTTAATGCCCATTTTGCCGCACCAAGTTTTCACTTCATCGTCTATCAAATTTGAGCCATTATCAGTGATGATGCCGTGGGGGACACCGTATCGGTGTAGGACCCCGGATATGAAGTCTATTACTGGTCCGGATTCGGCCGTTTTGACTGGTTTGGCTTCTATCCATTTGGTGAACTTGTCCACCATGACCAATAAATATTTTTTCTTATGGCTTCCCCCTTTAAGAGGTCCGACCATATCCAGCCCCCAGACCGCGAAGGGCCAAGTTATGCGGATTGTTTGGAGAGTGGTAGGGGGCATATGACTCTGATTGGCAAAGAGCAGGCAGCCGAGGCGATGTTGGACAAGGTCCTGTGTGTTTGCTCGGGCTGTTGGCCAATAGAAGCCTGTACGGAAGGCCTTGCGGACTAGTTCTCGAGCCGCGGCGTGGTGCCCACCCAGTCCGGCATGGAATTCAGCCAAGAGTTGCCGCCCTTCCTCTTCGGAGATGCATCTCTGGAGCACTCCGGTAGCACTTTTCTTGTAGAGTTCCCCTTCGTGGACTTTGTAAGCTTTAGAATGCCGGACGATGTAGCGTGCTTCATTTTGGTCTTCGGGGAGCTCCTACCTATTTAGGTAGGCCAAGAAAGGCTCAGTCCATGGGGCGATTACGGCCATGATTTCGTGGGCCGAAGATGTTATTTTGGTGGCAGAGCCTCCGATTGTGTCTGATGGTTCGGAATCTGGGGGTGTGTTCGGATCCGTGCTAATATTGATGGACTCCCCTTCCCATAATACGGATGGCTTGAACAACCTTTCCAGGAATATGTTAGGTGGGACAGGGTCGCGTTTAGCGCCGGTGCGGGCGAGGACGTCCACCGCTTGATTGTTTTCGCGAGCCACATGGTGGAATTCGAGCCCCTCGAACCGAGCTGACATTTTGAGGACGACATTATGGTAGACCGCCATTTTCGGATCCTTGGCATCAAAGTCTTCATTTATTTGTGATATTGCGAGGTTCGAATCCCCGCGCACTTCCAGGAGTTGGATGCCCATAGAGACTGCCAACCGAAGATCGTGCAACAGAGCCTCGTATTCGGCTGCATTGTTGGAGTCTGTGTATAATATTTGGAGGACGTACTGGACTGTGTCTCCGGTGGGAGACGTCAGGACTACACCTGCTCCCAATCCGGCCAGCATTTTAGAGCCGTCGAAGTGCATGATCCAGTTGGAGTACGCGTCGTACTCTTTAGATAGTTCGGCTTCTGTCCATTCAGCGACAAAGTCAGCCAGTACTTGCGACTTGATGGCTCGCCGTGGTTTGTATATTATGTTGAACGGAAGGAGCTCGATAGCCCATTTAGCAAGCCGGACCGTAGCATCGCGGTTATTTATTATGTCATTGAGTGGTACTTCGGATGCCACCGTAATCAAACACTCTTGAAAGTAGTGTCGTAGCTTCCGGGATGCCATGAAGACCTCTTATGCTATTTTTTGATAGTGTGGGTATCGGGATTTGCATGGGGTGAGGACCGTGGATACGTAATAAACCGGCTTTTGAAGTAGGAATTTGTATCCGTCAACCTCTCGTTCGACGACGAGCACTGCGCTTACCACTTAATGTGTTGCAGCTATGTACAGTAGCATAGGCTCGCCAATATTTGGTGCTGTTAGGACTGGATTACTGGCCAGTAAGGTATTTATTTCATCAAGTCCGGCCGCTGCTGCATCCATCCACACGAAGTGTTCGGTGCACCGAAGGAGGCGGTAAAGAGGTAATGCCTTTTCTCCTAACCTGGAGATAAAGCGGCTCAAAGCGGCCATGCATCCATCTAGTTTCTGGATGTGCTTGAGTTCTGTTGGTATAGCCAACTGCGACAGTGCTCGGATTTTTGCCAGATTCGCTTCAATTCCTCTATTGGAAACAATGAAGCCCAGCAGTTTCCCCTAGGGGACGCCGAAAACTCATTTTTCCGGATTCAACTTGATCTCATATGTCCGGAGGTTATCGAATGTATGCCTCAAGTCATCTATTAGGGTTTCGACATGTCTTGTTTTTATGACCACGTCATCCACATATGCCTCCACTGTTTTGCCGATTTGTTTTTCCAGGCATGTTTGAATCATGCGTTGATAGGTTGCGCCGGAGTTCTTAAGCCCGAAAGGCATAGTGTTGAAGCAAAAAGGGCCATATGGCGTTATGAAAGCTGTTGCAGCTTGGTCAGACTCTGCCATCTTTATTTGATGGTATCGAGAGTATGCGTCGAGAAAACACAACGAGTCGTGTCCAGCTGTGGCATCGATCATTTGATCGATGCGAGGGAGGGGAAAGGGATCCTTGGGGCAAGCCTTGTTGAGGTCTTTGAAGTCGACGCATAGGCGCCAGGATTTGTCCTTCTTTTGTACCATTACCAAATTTGCCAGCTAATCCAGATGTTTGATATCTCTGATGAATCTGGCCTCAAGTAGCTTGGCTAGCTCATCCCCCATTGCTTGTCGTTTGGCCTCTGAAAATCGCCTTAGGGTCTGTTTGACAGGTTTGTATCCCTTTAGTATGTTAAGGCTATGTTCGGCCAATCCACGTGGGATGCCCGACATCTCCGACGGGTGCCAGGCGAAAATGTCCCAATTCTCGCGTACGAAGTCTCATAATGCGGCGTCCATCGCGAGGCTCAACTATGTCCCGATGGAAACTGTCTTCATGGGGTCTGTTGGATGGACTTGGAATTTGACTATCTCGTCCGCAGGTTTAAATGAGGTGGACTTGGTTGTTTATCGAGTATCACGTCCTCCATGTCCATGGTGGCCCGCAGTGTTGTTAATTCTTTGGCTGCTAGGGCTTCAGATAGTGCTTCCAGGGCTAAAGCTGTAGTTTTGTTTTCGGCGCGAAGTGCAACGTCCGGATCACTGGCTAGAGTGATGATTCCATTGGGTCCGGGCATTTTAAGCTTCATGTACTCGTAATGGGGTATAGCTTGAAAGCATGCAAATGCGTCCCGCCCTAGAAGGGTGTGGTATCCGCTGCTAAAAGGAGCCACTTGGAATGTGATTTCTTCGGACCCATAATTCTCTGGGGTGTCGAATACCACATCGAGTGTGATTTTTCCCGCAAACCGCGCTTCCCGACTAGAAATAATTCACCTGAAGGTTGTGCCTCTTTCTTCAATGCGGCTTTTATCAATTTCCATCTTGTTGAGCGTTTCTGCATAGATCAAATTTAATCCGCTTCCGCCGTCCATGAGTACTTTAGTGGGATGAAAGCCATCCACGATTGGGCTAAGGACCAGAGCGGTTGGTGCCCGGACAGTCTGGAATCGAGGTTCATCACTAGCATTGAAAGTTATAGCAGTGTCGTTCCAGGGGTTTATTTTTGCCACATGGCAAATTTCAGCGGAGCTTCGATGAGCTCGCTTGCGCCTATTGTTTGAGGCAAATGTCTCGAAGACCGTTAGTACCGTATTGTGTTCGTTGGCGGGATGTTGTTCTGCTGTATGGCTTGCAAGAAGATCCTCGCCACTTTTTGCAACCTGCCAGAGTATCGAACATGCCCTAAGGCTATGAGTTGGTGTTGTGCCCAGTGCGCCATTCTTCCAATACGGTTCCCTGCCCTTTGTTGGGCTTTGGTTTCTTGGGGATTGGATCGGCCGACTTGCGAGAGTTTGCCCGTTTAGTTAGAACAAAGGTTTTGGTGAGAGCCGGACTGTCCCAAAATTCTGTTTGGGTTTTCCAGGCGCTTTCCATCGCACAGTACTTCTGTTCTATGGTTTCCAAGTCAGCAAAGTGTACTATGTCACGGCGACTTATAGCATTAAGGATTCCTTTGTTCGTGCAGTTTTTGCAGAAAAGTGAGACTGCGTCCTCCTTGCGGCAGTCCTGGACCTTGTTCAGCACAAGGAGGAATCTAGCCAAGTGGCGATATACTATCTCCTGAGGATCTTGCCTGATATGGGAGAGACGGTTTAAGTCCGGGTGCGCGGTAGTTACTGAGTCCGGATTCTGATCCGATCTAGCACCCAGGGGCATGGGAGCATCCGAGTCCGACGGCTCGGGATCCAGGGTGCTGCCCAATTTCTCCGGCCCAGTGCCCGGTTCTATGTCCGGGACCCGGTTCATGTCCTCCCTTGGGAGGGTGTCTGGCTCACGGAGCTCGGTGATCCGGACATAATTCATCCTCAAAATAGAGGGATAATCCGCGTGTGGTTCCTCCACTACCGCTATCTCCTGGGTGGCAGGTGGGGATTTAATGTCCCGTTGGTCGGGTTTAAGCCCGATCGATCATAGTCCATAGCGACCCGTAGAGCGGCGATGCAATCCAAGAGCTCATTAAGGGAGGAGAGCTCTATCGGATCCATCTGTTCGGCGAGTTCCGGATTGATGCGAAGGTCATGAGTGATGACCCGAGAAGCCATCGTTGGTGTGGCGGCCGATAGGGCAGCCATGACAAAGCCGCCAAGTCGGAGAGTTTGGCCTACAGCCAGAACTCCCCCAGAGGTAATGTTGTCTTTGATGAAGAGACGAGCCATCGAGCCTTGTAGCGACGACACAGAGGAACTCTCAATGAAAGCACCAATGTCGGTGTCAAAACCGGCGGATCTAGGGTAGGGGGTCCCGATCTGTGCGTCTAGGCTGATGGTAACAGGAAACAAGGGACACAATGTTTACCCAGGTTTGGTCCCTCTCGACGGAAGTGAAACCCTACTTCCTGCTTGATTAATATTAAAGATATGAGTAGTACAAGCGTAGATCTACCACGAGATCGTAGAGGCTAAACCCTAGAAGCTAGCCTATGATGGTATGATTGTAATTGTGATCGGCCTTCTAAGGACCAACCTCTCCGGTTTATATAGGCACCGCAGAAGGGCTAGTGTCGGTGTCAAAACCGGCGGATCTCGGGTAGGGGGTCCCGAACTGTGCGTCTAGGCGGATGGTAACAGGAGACAAGGGACACGATGTTTTTACCCAGGTTCGGGCCCTCTCGATGCAGGTAAAACCCTACTCCTGCTTGATTGATATTGATGATATGGGTAGTACAAGAGTGGGTCTACCACGAGATCAAGGAGGCTAAACCCTAGAAGCTAGCCTATGGTATGATTGTTGTAATGGTTGTGTGTCCTACGAACTAAAACCCTCCGGTTTATATAGACACCGGAGAGGGCTAGCACTACTAGGGAAAAGCCTAGCAGCAGCGCGGGTTTTGGCCCTCTCAGTAGCGCCGGTACCGGCGCTACTAATAAGGCGCTACAGCTAACGTATAGCAGTACCGCGTGTTGACCCACGCTACTGCTACACATGAATAGCTGCAGCGCTCTTTAGAAAAGGGCGCTACTGATATTATCTGCAGCGCCCTTTACAGGGAAGCGCTACTGGTAAGTCGGCGCTACTGCTAAATCCCCCCTCGCTACTACTAGTTTTATTAGTTTTTTCCCTGCATATTTGTTTTTTATTTGTTTTGCATTTGAATAGGCTTTATACAATAATCTTTAGCATATCATCCACATACAAATGTAATCATAGCATATACATACAATTAGTCTCATCAAATCATGTCATCATCATAATCATCATCCAACACAAAGTGGTCTCTCGTCATCAATCTCGAAAATAGCGATACAAGTCTCGATTACTTGCAAATACATCGTCATCCATCTAAACAATGATATACACGAGAATAGCTATCACTTTGAGTACATGAGTTCGTATCCCTCTCTCGTATTAGCATGAACCTAAACTAAGTACTGCGTGTCGCTCGGAAACCGAAAACCGGTACACCTGGGCCTGACACTCCGGCCACTTGTCGTATATATACTCCTGGCGTAGCACTTCTTCGCCATTTATGATCTATGCACCTGCATCGTCACATGAGTCGATGATATGCAACATATATAGTTGAGCAACACAAAGAGACAGACTTGGCAAAAATAGAAACAACATATCATAAGCATAAATAACAAAGTTCATCGTACCCAAAATGACCTAACTAGAGTGATTTTCGCTAGTCGAGGAGGAGGACGGTTTAATTACATCACAAATAAAGTTTCACCGTGCATAGCTCAAAGTTTTGTCATAAAAGAAAGTATGGACTAAACGGACACATTGTCATATATCGACAATCACTCCATCATGTCATGTCATCCATCCAAGTGAGGGAGATAGTCATCGAGCTTAGTGAAAGGCTTCATGTCGAGACGCTGAGAGGCTATCCATGTCCGGACGTATTCCCGCGACATTTGTCCTTCTGCATGGAACATCCCTGTTTTTCCGACGACCTCATTCATGATGATTTGGGCAAGTTCGCGCTGGATGTTATAGAACTCAGCTCGAAGTCGATGATCCTCGATATCTCCTATGTCCTTTGCCCATTGCAGAATATGGGCATCGCTAGATCTAGGTGCCATGTGAAGGTTCTGGTGATCCCGTCGGTACTCCAGCATGTGGTGTAGTATATAGAATCCATCATTAAGAGAATCGTTTGGTTGCTGGATGCAGCAGAAGTCGGTCTTATGGCTGAAGGCGGCCCTGCCGCCCCTTCTCTTCTTGTCCCTAACCTCTCCACCCCTTGCTTGGTAGTAAAACATAGCACTGTCGAGAACATCTTTTATGTGGGTGTAATCCTTTTTGTGAATGTTCTTCGACGAGTCCAAGTAAAGAGCGTGGGAGAATCGGGGGTAGAGGATGATGAGGACGGCGCGCCCGCCGCTGCGCAAAATAAGTACACCTCAAATTAATTAGCCTCCACCGTGCAAATGAATTATTGAAATCGAAGGAAGGATAGCAGCGCGGATGACTTACACGGGATGATAAGGCACGAGAATCGCCTCCTTGTCCTTATTGGCGAGCATGAAACTGGCGATGTAATCCCTCGCGTATTCACGATGTTGTGCACAGACTCCCAAGAAGCTATCGTGCATGTAGTACGGGTCAGCGACACAGATAAAACGTATCTGCTCAACCCTAATGATGTAGCTCATGTGCAAGGCATAAAGGCGGACAAAAGTAAAATCCAGCTTCTTCACGTGAAACATGTCGAATATGTAATCGAATCGGAGGAAGAACTTATCCGCGGGGAAGCCCTCGACGTACGACATTTGCTGCGGAACGTTAACCACGTACAGTGGGTATCCTGGATCTTTCGAGGCGATGAGGCCTTTCTCTACCCGCAGCACATCGTCATGTAGTCTCCTTAGATCGCCGAATCTGGCCCGTAGCACTGTTTCAGGTAGGATTGGTCGACCGGGGATATGCCATTTATCCGCATCGGGGATATCTACACAGTCCTGAAGCCGAGGCTGCTGAGGCGGCTGGATCATAGAATCAGCTTTTTTGCCTTTTCTCGCTCTCTTCCTAGGCTTCTTTACCACCGGATGGTCGTCAATAACACGTTGAGACGGTAATTCAGGCACCGACTCATGATGCTCAAACCCTGAGGAGGCGCCAGTATAGACATACTATTCAGCGCCATCGTCATACTCATCCTCATCCATGGCGACGTCATCAACCTCTTATGGAGCCACCTGCTTACCCCGTCCGCTATCACCCAACCCGACACCCGATGCTAATTGGGTAGGTGGGGTGTTGATGTTCTTACCTTGCTAAGGCTGTGTGCTCGCGGGTGTGCTCCCGGCCGCCTCCAGACGAAGCAGATTCTTTGGCCACAACAGGACCCACCCATTGCAACAATCACCAAGCCGCCGCGGGGTCTCGTCGTCATCCCCCACTAGTATTAGAGGAGGCAAATTCTCGTGGCCCGGTTTGACACTGGCCACGGAAACCTTGAAGACGTTCGGGGGGATCGGCTGGCTGTGGAACAATGGTTCCTTCGGCTCCATTATCGTCCCCTTCCCCACGTCCACCTTCTGTTCGCCGATGGTGTACAATATGGTGCACGGGGTTTTGTCGGCCTGCAAAGAAAAGTCTGCGACGTGAGACATCCGAAAGGCAACGAAAACGGGAGATTATACATTTATATTGAAGGGGGCCGTGGCAGATACCGTGAGGGCGTCGAGCTCAGCCAAAGAGGAGGCACCACCGAGCATGTCCGATGCGGCAGCCGGTGTGGGAGCCGGTGCGGGAGCCGGTGCGGGAGTCGGTGCGGGAGGAGGTGCAGGAGCCGGTGCGGGAGCCGGTGCGGGAGCAGGTGCGGGAGCCGGTGCGGCAGCATGTGCTGCCAAGAAGTCAGCAAGGGGAAAGTCCTCTGCATTTTTTTTGGATTTTCCCTTGTCCAAGTGTGAACGCCCATCACCAAGGAAGTAGATATATCTGCAATCGCCTGTTTTGCGGCAGCTACCGCTGTTGCGACTGTCTGAGATGATTTCTTCTCAACCGCAATCTCAACCTTGTTGTCGATGCTTTCTTCAGTTAACCTCCGTCTTTCCTTTTTCTCCTCCGTGGTCTCACAGTAGTACTTCTTCCACGTGGCGCCGTCTCCGACACCGTGCACGCGTCCATACGATGGTCGAGTATCCACCGGTTATCATTTCAATATGTTCAATGCCCGGTTGAATGGAGTGTCCCACTTGGGCCTCGCCAATGCCTCAGACGGCGAGTTGCTTTCGGCCGCAATCCGGTGTTGCTCTCTCTGCAAAAGTCTCATGAACGTGTGTAGTCGAATTGATCAGAAACTAAAATTACCAGAAGTCTCATGAACTCCGTAATGACTGGTGTTGTCTCATAAACCTTCTTCAGTGGGTCCCAACGGTGGCGGGCCCTCAGGACATCACACTCCTGCGGGACGGTGAAATCCGCCAAGGGGTCTGGGATGCCCAGACTCGCGGCTTCCACGTCCTCCTTGGCCCATTTGGACCTCTTTCCGCCGTAACCACGGCTTCCGAGGTGGTGGGTCCCAATGTTCCTCTTTTGAAGCCCCTTCATGTACTTAGACTTTTCTTTGGCAGCTTCGGCCTCGCAAGCCTCCTTGAATATTTGAAACTGCTCTTCCGTGATTGTAGGACTTTCCTTTACAATCTCGGAGTAGGGTTCCCCATCGTTGATCTTTGCTTTCACTCGATTTTTCCAGGTGGCCAACGCGTTGCTAAACTTGGTCATGGCGTGTTTGTTTATCTTCTTCATTGCCGAGTCATTGTCTGGATCTTCATAATCCTTCTCATTCCGGCCCGGGAACAAGAATATCTGGTGAAACTTCTTTAGGAGGGAGCTCCTCATATTTTCTATCTTCTTTAGATTCTCATCGTTGATGGTGGCGGTTGTCCGTATGATGTAGCCTGTTTGATTGCTGTAGGACGCGCGCGCTTCCTCGGCCGCCTTTGGCTCAAAATTGCCGTCGTCCACCTCCGTGACCACCAGTCTAGTAGTCCTGAGTTTGTTAGGAACCTGTTGCCTCTTTGCTTTCGGTTCTACACCGGCTCCGCTCCCCGAGGCAGCACCGGTATCAGCGCCGGTCTCGATGCCGGTCTGAATCTCAGCGCCGGTGTCAGTCTCAGCACCGGTCTGCGTGTCGGTCTCAGCACCGGTCTGTGTGTCGGTCTCAGTCCCCGATGCCACCGGTGGGCCCAGCAACAACATCTGTTGATCGTCGGTAAAGCTAAAAAAATTGTCTGCCGCCCGGTAGACGTCGTCGCAATCACCAGAACCCTGTCCTTCATCGTTGCTAGCCATGTTTCCAATGATTAAATCTAGTCTATTAATTCTAGACCTAATAAAATGAATAATGACATAAAAAAGGACTATTGTTTTGCAGGAATGTTGACTCCTTCCTGGTGCGGCAAATCCCGGGCACTCGATATGTCCTAGTTTGTAGCACAAGTCATGCCGAAATTCACGGGAAATTTCGGCATGACCTCTGCTAAAAAGTGGACAAATCGAGAACCTGAAATTTGCCGGAACAGAAATGAATCAACATTCCGGCAAAACATAGGCCACTCAGCATCATTCCCTGGAAACAACAAAGCCACTTGGGCATAATCGAACAACTTCAATGAAAAGATATAACATGACCACTTCAATGAAAAATAAAATTTGCCTAAATTCTTTTCCTTGAAAAATAGTGGTCTTTTCAAAAATCAAAAACCTTTGCCAATCTTCTGAACCTAGCTTGTTAATCCAATGAACCTAATTAACCTACCTATTTAACCTAGTTAGTTAATCTAGTTTACCTAGATAATTAACCCTAATTAAACTAGTTAACGCAGCTAGTTCTCTGTCAAAGCCTAAAATAAATTTTTGCACTAATTAACATGGATAATTAACCTAATTAAACTAGTTAACCTGACTAGTTCTCTGTCAAAGCCCTAACTAAGTTTTTGCACTAACCTAGATAATTAACCTAATTAAACTAGTTAACCTAACTACTTCTCTGTCAATGCCCTAACTAAATTTTTGCCCTAACCTAGATAATTAACCTAATTAAACTGGCTAACCTATGCATGAGAGAGAGAGGAGGGGTGGGGGCTTACAGATGATATGGCTCCAGTGGTGGCGACGGAGGCAGTGGTGGCGAGGGAGGCAGGGGCGTCTCCAGTGACGGCGAGGGAGGCAGGGGCGTCTCCGGTGACGGCGAGGAAGGTGGCGTCGTGGCGGATCTGGTGGCGTTGACGAGGCCGCGCGGCTCTGTGGCGTTGGGGGCGGCTCCGGTGTCGTCGACGGCGCACGGCTCTGGTGGCGTCGTCGGCGGCGGCGAAGTGGGGCGAGGAATCGGGGAGACGGCGGCGCGCGCGCGGGGTGGGTTTGAGGGACGATTTGGGGGAAGTGGTGGCCGGGTAGCGGTAGCGCGTTTTGCAAAACGTGCTATAGCTAAGATAGCTATAGCGCTTTCGTCAAAACGCGCTGCTGCTATAGCTATGTAAATTTCTTTCTTTTTTAATTTCCTATTCTCTTTCTATAGCGGGGGTCTAGGACACGCGCTGCAGCTACGTTAGCTATAGCGCCTCTTGCAAACAAACACTGCTGCTATGGCTTCCTCCGATTTTTCGCTTTTTCGTTTATTTTTCTTTACATTTTATTTTTCCCTTTCTCCTTTTTCTATTTCTTTCATTTTCCTTTAAATTTCTATTTGTTTTTCATCTTATTTTATTTTCGTTAGTAGTAGCGCTCTTCCCAGAAATGCGCTGCTAACTGTGCTCTAGCAGTAGCACGTTTATTAGAAGATCGCTACTGCTATGCGTAGCCTAGCATTCTGCCAATGGGAATATTAGTAGTAGCGCTTTCTTTACCACGAGCGCTACTGCTAAGTTTGTGTCTGTAGCACGGTTTTTATTTGCTCGCTACTGCTATATAGCACTAGCGCAGTTTTTTGACCCGCGCTGTTGCTACATTTCTGTGTATAAGGTTTTCCCTAGTAGTGTAGGGTTACACAGAGTCGGTTACAATGGTAGGAGATCTACATATCCGTATCGCCAAGCTTGCCTTCCACGCCAAGGAAAGTCCCATCCGGACACGGGACGAAGTCTTCAATCTTGTATCTTCATAGTCTTGGAGTCCGGCTGACGATGATAGTCCGGCAGTCCGGACACCCCCTAGTCCAGGACTCCCTCAGTAGCCCTCGAACCAGGCTTCAATGACGACGAGTCCAGCGCATATATTGTCTTCAGCGTTGCAAGGCGGGTTCTCCTTTAAGTTTCATGTACCTGCCGAACAGTGTCCGGCTCCCTTACCAATGTTGCGCTTCTTGGCTTCCACGCCCAATAATGGCCTTCTTCCACGCGTCGCACGAATGCGAAAAGCCAGGGCATCTTTTATGTTTTACCCCCTAGCTGCGCAAATAATCTGCCTATAAGAGAGGCAAGAATCCAGATCCAAATCACACCATGTTCCTTCCGCGAGTACTCATCGGAGCGCTTCTGACCAAAAATCCATTCCGTCATGGACCGTCGACGCGGCTCCTCCTCTCGCGCTCCCAGCCTTCTGCCAGGAGATTGGAGGAGATGTTCTGTCCCGCACAACGAGCTAGTGACGCTCCAAGCGGAGGGATATCTTCCTCCGGCCTTTATGGTACCGTTCGAGCCGGGCTGGCCACCTACAAAGGTGGGAAGCAAGCGGAGGCCACCCCAAGTCCCAACTAAGGGGAGCGGGTATGCTTCGTCCCCTATCTGATAAGGGGGCTCGGATTTCCTGTACATCCGTTCCTCCGCGGGCTTCTGGAGTTCTACGGACTCCAGCTCCATCACCTCACGCCCGCCTCGATTCTGCATATTGCGGGCTTCGTAGCTCTCTGCGAGCTATTCCTGGGCATCGAGCCCCATTTTGCACCATGGAAGAGGTTATTCTGCCTCGTACCCCGCTCTCACGAGGGGTCCATATATCAAGTGGGCGGTGCCGAAATATGGCGCATCGCGAGACCGGATATCCATCCGAAACCCCTAAGAAGGCGTCTGAAGACTGGCCTTCAGAATGGTTTTATGTAGAAGACACTCCATTGCCGGACCCTGTTCGGATTGGCCTCCCGGAGTTCAGCAATGCTCCTCTGAAGAAACGCCTGAGTTGGCATCGCGGAGCCCCCAGCTGGAGGAAGACAAGAGCGTCCATTATTTGATGGGCCGGATAAGGTTACTGGCCCATTCCGGATTGACCATGATTGGAGTCATGGCCACGTGCATTATGCGGGGGGTGCAGCCGCTGCAATACAGGGGCCACCCCATGTGGGATTTCAATGGGGAGAATGACGCCACTCGTCATGGCCGCAAAGGGCCGGGATCGGCTGAAGATCTGGTAAAGATTCTATCCGGCCTGTACAAGGGGGAGAAGGAGGACTTTCTCCAGACGAGCCCATTGAACGGGTTTTCCATGAATAACCCTCGGCGCTGGGTAAGCAGACACTTTGTTTATCCGACCCATGCTTTCAAAGTTAAGTACCTTACTTTACGATTTCGACGCTGGAGCTGTGTCGAGATGTGGAGGGCATAAATAGTCCGGCTCCACAACCCAAGGATCCGGAAAGATCCCTTGATCCGGCCTCCGAAGAGGATCCGGACATAAAGGTGGAGCTAATCGACGGGGTGTTCCATCAACTTAGCATGGACAATGCTCTAGTTGCCATTACGGTTGACTACCCTCCGGCTCCCCAGGTGATTGTGACTGAAGTCCCGACACCATTATTTCGTCCTTGCGCATTTCTGACCATCGTATACAATGGTGTCTCATAGGAGGTGCCGTCAAGGCAGGAGGCCGAGCCCACGGCAGCTGGCCAACAAGGGGCAGTCCGGCCCAGCAGGCGAAAGAGGAGTGCAGCGCGGATTGAAACGTCGCCGCAACGGTATAGCTCGCGGTTGTTATTTAGGACAAAGTTCCTAGGAAGTGTTTGAATGCTCATGACTTTTGCAGGAGAAAGAGTGCCCGCCGGACTGTGGGCGTAGAGGTTGCCAACCAAGCCTCTGCCAGCCAGGCTCCAACACCTGGTCTGGAGGGGGAGGCGAGCACAAGGCGTGAGCCGGATACTCCTCCAACGGAGGATGCCGATAGACTGTCCGCCACCAGGTGTGAGGTGGAGAGCGCCATGAACCATAGGCGCCGCCGGACAGCTTTTCGTGACGCGTGCTTCTCCCCTGAGGCGTTGAACGCCTTTAACGCGGGGGACGCGCACCTCCGTGCTGCTCAAGATGGTTTGACCAGAGACGCGGAGCAGTATGTAAAGGACATACGGGTAAGAGATTTTAATAGTTGTATACGCCAGTAGCCCCCGAGACTTAAAGTAGTTAGAGTAACTGATTTAAGGATCATTTGATATGCAGGTTCTTACAGAGAAGAATACCCAATTGTCCCAGGAGCTACAAGAGTGCAAGGCCCAACTTGAGGCCGCACTCGCTGCCGCAGGAGGAAACACAGAGACCCCTCCTGGTAACACATTATTTCAAAAAGATAAGCGGTGTGCGGCGTGCATGTAAGTCTAACAATGATATTGCAGATGTTGCCGGACTGGATCTGGACAAGCAACAACTACTGCGTCAGCTGAAGGCCGGCGAGAGGGTGCTGACGAAGGTGCAGCAGGAAAGGAACAAGCTCCAGGATGCCCACGCCCAGCTTGGAGAGGAGCTGAAAGGTGTTCGGGCCGAGCTGTCTGGCTCCGTGAAGGAGAATCAGCGGCTTCGTCGCGGCATCTATAGTAAGTGCTTGAGCGAACTCCTTTGAAAAGAAGAGTTCGGCGAGGAAGTCAATTGACAGAAATATGTCTGTAGGTGTGCTCACAGGTCGCCCTGCGGAGGAGATGCCCGTATCAACGGGTGATCAACTTCCCGAGCTGGTGCAACTGCTCGAACGAGTTCGGCAGGCGATGAGCGGCGTCGTCCAGGCTTTATGGCCGTCCCTCTCCCTACTCGAGGGCCTTGGAGAGCTTGCGGAGAAGCTTCAGGGAGCGCGGCAGCGCTTCCGTTTATGGAAGATATCGGCCTGCCGCCAAGGTGCCAGGGAGGCCTGGGCCATGGTGAAGACGCGGTACAAGAAGGCGGATCCCAACCACATGGCCGAGGTCGGACTAGTGGGGCCCGATGGGAAGGAGATCCCTGTGAGTTTAGTGTACGGCCAAGTAGAGTTGGCCGCTAAATATTCCCAACGGGACTATAAATTAGACAACCTGTTAGACGGGATTGAGGAGGAATACAGTCAGTCGATTTGACAATGTATTTTAAAATGACATGTAAAATGCCTTCTAGCCGGATTGTAGATCGTTTGTCTTTGCCGACCTTTTCGCTTCAACCTCGGGACCCTAGAGTTCGGAGTGTGTCCGAATACCTTCTCAGTTAGGAAACAACCGGGGCATGCATGGAGACCAGGCGTAGGGGTCATTAGTGCTTTATCAGACAAGTGCCCAACTAGTTATGTTATATTACATGGTTAGTAAGAAACATCTTCCAGGGAGAATAGTTCTGTTAAGGGTTCCTTTCCCTGGGAGGCATGCCCTAAAGTGCATGTCCGGACTGCGAGAAGAGCAGGAAAACATCTGGGGGCAGATAAATAAATAGGTAAAAAATCATCTTTCAAGTCACCGACCGAATATTCCCTTAAGAACGCTAGCTTTCGGCTTCACCTAGTCTGAGGTACACATCCGGCTGACCCGGCAGTAACAATCGCAGAGGTGCTCCCTTTACCTCCTAGCCGAACAATCGGGATCGTAGGGGTAAGCACAGGAGCCAGGCAACCCAGCTTGGCCAAAACTTAAGTCATATCGATGCATATAATGGTTAATAAAAGGTACATGTGGAAGTTTGACACATGTGCTGGGCATGAAGCCCTTATAAGTAAGCTTCTGGTAAAGAAGCCCCCAGGTATAATGAGTGCGGATAGCACATCAAGTGTGTGCGAACAATGCGCACGTAGGCCTTTAAGGGCTTTTATGAAAAAGGGGAGAGAAAAAAGAGAAACGAAAGACAGCTGAAGTATAAAAATGTGGACGGGGGAAGGAGACGAACTCTTAGTCCGGCGCTAGGCGTAGAATCTTCGGAGGCGGGCTGCGTTCCATGGGTTCGGCTCGAGTTGGTTGTCCGACGCATTTCGTAGACGGTACGCTCCGCCGGTGAGGACTTGATCGATAATGAAGGGGCCCTCCCATTTGGGCTTGAGCTTGTCCTTTTTCTTGTCCGGCAGGCGTAGAACTAGTTCGCCAACATTGTAAGTCTTAGCCCGTACTTCTCTGCTTTGATATCTTCGAGCCTGCTGCTGATAGAATGCGGAACGAGCCTTGGCGACATCGCGTTCTTCCTCCAATGCGTCCAAGCTGTCCTGCCGATCCAGCTCGGCTTCTCTTTCTTCGTACATGGGCACTCGAGGTGAGTCATGAATGATGTCGTAGGGCAAAACTGCCTCTGCGCCGTATACCATAAAAAATAGTGTTAATCCGGTAGTACAGTTGGGCGTTGTCCGCAGCCCCCAGAGTACGGAGTTGAGCTCCTCTACCCAATGCGTGTCAGATTTCGTAAGGGACCGCACTAGTCTGGGTTTGATGCCGCTCATTATTAGACCATTTGCTCGTTCCACTTGACCGTTGGTTTGAGGATGATAGACTGAAGCGTTATCGAGCTTAATGCCCATATGTTTGCACCATAATTTAACCTCGTCGGCCGAGAAGTTCGTGCCATTATCGGTAATGATGCTATGGGGGACACCATAACGGTGTACTACCCCGGATATGAAGTCTATCACTGGTACGGACTCTGCCGTTTTAACTGGCTTGGCCTCTATCCATTTGGTGAATTTGTCCACCATGACCAATAGGTATCTTCTCTTGTGGGTTCCCCCTTTAAGGGGTCCAACCATGTCAAGCCCCCAGACCGCGAACGGCCAGGTAATGGGTATTATTTTGAGGGCGGTGGGTGGCATATGGCTCTGATTAGCAAAGAGCTGACAACCGACGCATCTTTGTACTAAGTCCTGAGCGTCTGCCCGGGCCGTCGGCCAATAAAATCCTGTACGGAATGCCTTGCCTACCAGGGCCCGCGCTGCGGCATGGTGTCTGCCTAGTCCGGCATGAATTTCAGCCAGAAGGTTTCGCCCTTCCTCTTCGGAGATACACCTTTGAAGGACTCCGGTTGTGCTTTTCTTGTAAAGTTCTCCTTCGTGGACCTTGTAGGCTTTAGATCGCCGACTATGCAGCGGGCCTCATTTTGGTCTTCGGGAAGTTCCTGCCCAAGTAAGTAGGCTAGGAATGGATCTGTCCACGGGCGATTACTGCCATTATTTCGTGGGCTGAAGGTGTTATTTTATCGGCTGAGTCGCCGATTATGTCAGATTGTTCTGTGTTGGGTGGTGCGGCTGCCTCCGGGTTGTTATTTCCGGACTCTCCTTCCCATAGTACGGATGGCTTAAAGAGCCGTTCCAGGAAGATGTTTGGAGGGACAGCGTCGCGTTTCGCGCCGATGCGTGCCAATACGTCGATTGCTTGGTTATTATCTCGGGCTACATGGTGGAATTCGAGTCCTTCGAACCAAGCTGACATTTTTAGGACAGCGTTACGATAGGCTGCCATTTTCGGATCCTTGGCATCAAAAGTCCCCATTTACTTAGGATATTGCAAGGTTTGAATCCCCGCGCACCTCTAGGTGTTGAATGCCCATGGAGATTGCCATCCGGATGCCATGTAGGAGGGCCTCGTATTCTGCTGCATTGTTGGAGTCCGTGTACATTATCTGAAGTACATATTGGATTGTGTCCCCGGTTGGGGACGTCAATACGACGCCAGCCCCCAAGCCAGCCAACATTTTGGAGCCGTCGAAATGCATAATCCAATTGGAGTATGCGCCGTACTCTTTAGGGAGTTCGGCTTCAGTCCATTCGGCGACAAAGTCAGCCAAGACTTGCGACTTTATAGCTTGCCGAGGTTTATAAGTTATATCGAATGGTAAGAGCTCAATGGCCCATTTTGCAATCCTGCCTGTCGCGTCGCGGTTGTTTATAATGTCGTTGAGGGGCACTTCGGAGGCCACTGTTAACGAACACTCTTGAAAGTAGTTTCGGAGCTTCCAGGATTCCATGAACACCGCATACGCTATCTTTTGATAGTGCGGGTAACGGGACTTGCAGAGAGTTAAGACAGTGGATACGTAGTACACTGGTTTTTGAAGAGGGAATTTGTGCCCTTCTGTTTCTCGTTCGACGATGAGCACCGCGCTTACAACTTGATGTGTTGCCGCGATGTATAACAACATTGGTTCGCCCAGGTTAGGCGCAGCCAGGACTGGATTTGTTGCCAATATGGCTTTTATTTATTCGAGTCCGGCGGTGGCAGCATCCGTCCATTCGAAGTGTTCGGTGCGCCTGAGGAGGCGGTAGAGGGGCAATGCCTTTTCTCCCAAACGGGAGATAAAGCGGCTTAGAGCCGCCACGCATCCAGTCAATTTTTGTATTTGTTTGAGGTCTTTTGGAATATCCAGTTGTGAAAGAGCTCGGATCTTGGCTGGGTTTGCTTCAATTCCTCTACCAGATACAATGAAGCCCAGTAGCTTTCCGGCCGGTACGCCGAAAACGCATTTTTCCGGATTCAGCTTAATGTCATATGCCCGGAGGTTGTCAAATGTGAGCCTCAAATCGTCTACCAGAGTCTCGACGTGTTTGGTTTTGACGACTACGTCGTCTACGTATGCCTCTACTGTTTTGCCGATCTGGGTAGCCAGACATGTCTGAATCATGCGCTGATATGTTGCGCCGGCGTTTTTGAGTCCGAAGGGCATCGTGTTGAAGCAGAATGGTCCATATGGAGTAATGAATGCCGTTGCGGCTTGGTCTGCTTCCGCCATCTTGATTTGATGGTAGCCGGAGTATGCGTCAAGGAAGCACAATGAATCATGCCCTGCAGTAGCATCAATTATTTGGTCGACGCGGGGGAGGGGGAAGGGATCCTTTGGGCAGGCCTTGTTGAGGTCTTTAAAACCGACACATAGGCACCAGGATTTGTCCTTCTTTGGTACCATTACCAGGTTTGCTAGCCAGTCCGGATGCTTGATGTCTCTGATGAATCCGGCTTCTAGTAGTTTGGCTAGCTCTTCACCCATTGCCTGTCTTTTGGGTTCGGAAAATTGCCGAAGAGCCTGTTTTACTGGCTTGAATCCTTTTAGGATGTTTAGGCTGTGTTCTGCCAATCTGCGTGGGATTCCTGGCATATCTGAAGGGTGCCAGGCAAAGATGTCCCAATTTTCCCGAAGGAATTCTCGCAGTGCGGCATCTACATCAGGGTTCAACTGTGCCCCGATGGAGGCCGTCTTTGTTGGGTCCGTTGGATGGACCTGGAATTTTACTATTTCGTCCGCTGGTTTAAAAGAGGTGGACTTGGATCTCTTATCGACTATCACATCGTCCCTATTCACCGTAGAGCGCAGCGCAGTGAGTTCTTCTGCCGCTAGGGCTTCGGATAGTGCCTCCAGGGCTAATGCGGCTGTCTTGTTTTCAGCGCGGAGTGCTACGTCCGGATCACTAGCGAGAGTGATTATTCTGCCAGGCCCAGGCATCTTAAGCTTCATGTACCCGTAATGGGGTATGGCTTGAAAATTTGTGAATGCCTCTCGTCCTAATATTGCGTGATATCCGCTGCTGAACGGGGCCACTTGGAACGTGACCTCTTCGGACCTGTAATTGTCTGGCGAGCCGAACACCACATCAAGTGTGATTTTTCCTATGCAGCGCGCTTCCCGTCTAGGGATTATTCCTCTAAAGGTTGTGCTGCTTCGCTCAATGCGGCTCCAGTCTTTTTCCATTTTTTGAAGAGTTTCCTCGTAGATGAGGTTTAGTCCGCTGCCGCCATCCATGAGTACCTTGGTAAGACGAAAACCGTCCACTATTGGATTGAGGACCAATGCGGCTGGTGCTCGGGCTGTTCGGAATTTAGGTTCGTCGTTGGCATTGAAGGTGATGGCCGTGTTGCTCCATGGATTTGTTGTTGCTACTTGGTAGACTTCGGAGAGGCTGCGGATTTTTCGTTTTCGCACATTATTTGATGCGAAAGTCTCGAAGACTGTTGACACCGTACTGGTACTGTTGGAGTGGTTTTCCGGGGCTAGAAGCTCCTCGCCACTTTTGTCCACCTGCCGCAATATCCAACATGCTCGAAGGCTATGTGTTGGGGTGGCGCCTTCTGTACTGTGAATTTTACAGGGTCCGCTGAGCCATCCCTCCAGTACGGTTCCTTGCCCTTTATGGGGTTTTTGCTTTTTGGTTTTTGTACCTGGTGCCTGAGTGTGCTGCACCCTTTTGTTAGGGACTAGGGTTGTATTCCGGGCCGGATTGTGACAAAACTTAGTTTTGGTTTTCCGGAAACTCTCCACCGCACAGTACTTTCGTACTATGGACGCCAGGTCGGCGAAGCGTGTAATTTCACGGCGACTGACGGCGTTCAAGATTCCCTCATCCGTGCAATTGTTGCAGAAAATTCAAATTGTGTTTTCCTCTCGGCAGTCCTTTATCTTGTCCATAACCAGGAGGAATCTGGCCCAGTAATGATGTACTGTTTCAGTGGGCTCTTGCCAGATTTGAGATAGAGCGCATATGTCTGGGTGGGTGGGTGGACTTAAGTCCGGAATCCTACCCATCTCGAGGCTCAAGGGCCGAGAAGTTTCCGAATTTGGAAGCTTGGATCGTTGGGTGTTGTCCAACGAGTCCGGTCCGATGCCTGACTTTAGGTTCAGTGCTTGATCGAAGTCCGTCCCTCTGCGGGAATCCGGCATGGATGGTTCGGAAGCCCGGACATGACTAGTTTTCAATATAGGAAAAGAGTCGCCACGTTGTTCCTCTACCACCGCAACGTGGTGGGTAACCTGGGGAGAGTTAATCTCTCTCAGATCGGTTTTAAGCCCAATCTGATTGTAGTCTGTAGCGACTCCCAGGGCGGCGATGCGATCCAAGAGTTCGTCTACTGACGAGAGCTCTGTTGGATCCAGCTGCTCGGTGAATTCCGAGCTGGCGTGAAGATTGCTTTTGATGACCCGAGAGGTCATCGTCGAAGCGGTGGCCGAACAGGCGGTCATGAGAAAACCATCCAGCGGGATAGTTTGGCCGGCGGCCAAGGCTCCTTTGACGAAGATACCGTCTTTGTAGACGGGAAGAGGCATCCTTCCTATCGGTGACAGCACAGAGGAACTCTCAATGAAAGCACCAATGTCGGTGTCAAAACCGGTGGATCTCGGGTAGGGGGTCCCGAACTGTGCATCTAGGCGGATGGTAACAGGAGACAAGGGACACGATGTTTTTACCCAGGTTCGGGCCCTCTCGATGGAGGTGAAACCCTACTCCTGCTTGATTGATATTGATGATATGGGTAGTACAAGAGTGGGTCTACCACGAGATCAAGGAGGCTAAACCCTAGAAGCTAGCCTATGGTATGGTTGTTGTAATGGTTGTGTGTCCTACGGACTAAAACCCTCCGGTTTATATAGACACCGGAGAGGGCTAGGGTTACATAGAGTCGGTTACAATGGTAGGAGATCTACATATCCGTATCGCCAAGCTTGCCTTCCACGCCAAGGAAAGTCCCATCCGAACACGGGACAAAGTCTTCAATCTTGTATCTTCATAGTCTTGGAGTCCGGCTGACGATGATAGTCCGGCTGTCCGGACACCCCCTAGTCCAGGACTCCCTCAGCTAGGGTTTACATGGAGTCGGTTACAAGGAAGGAAATATAATATCCTGATCGCCAAGCTTGCCTTCCACGCTAAGGAGAGTCCCATTCGGACACGGTACGAAGTCTTGAGTCTTGTATCTTCACGCTTCAATAGTCCGGACGATGTATATAGTCCGGCTGTCCGGATACCCCCTTATCCAGGACTCCCTCAACAGCTACCGGTTAGTATATTTGAAGTACATCTGGCAGGTGATGCTGGATGGGTTTAAAGGTGACAAGTACCTAGGCCGTGGCGGGTTCTTGGCATCTCTCCAGATGGTGGGAATCAGGTTAGAAACGTCATTGGTGATGATGCTGCGCTGGCTATCGGGGTCCGGTAAGGAGATCTAGAACCGTCGAGTAGGACGAATGGTTTGTCTGCATACGCAAGATTGTTGAGATCCACTGTTGTCATTTCATACTGCGGGTCTTCCGTTACCCCGCCTCGTGTCATATTGACCCATTTGCACTGAAACAAAGGGACCTTCAAACCACCTCCATAGTTAAATTCCCATATGTCCTCTATGTAACCATAATATGTTTCCTTTCCCGTGTTGGTTGTTGCATCAAAGCGGACACCACTGTTTTGGTTGGTGCTCTTCTTATCTTGGGCAATCGGGTAAAATGTATTCCCATTTATCTGGTACCCTTTGAAAGTCATTATATTTGAAGATGGTAACTGGGACAACGAGTACAGGTCATTTTGAATATCACCATCATGCATGGCACGTTTCTGCAACCAACCGGCGAAAGTCCTCGTTTGTTCACGTGTAATCTAGTCGTCAGACTTCTCCGGGTGTTTGGAGTGTAGAAAATTCTTGTGTTCCTCCATATACGGAGCCACCAAGGCGGAATTCTGTAGAACTGTGTAGTGTGCTTCAGTGAGAGAATGCCCGTCCATACATATTATTTGATGCCCTCCTAGCGTGCCTTTTCCATCCAGTCTGCCCTTTTGCCGCGTCAGGAACACCAATCGGCTTAAGGTCAGGAATAAAGTCAATACAAAATGCAATGACCTCCTCATTTTCATGGCCCTTCGAGATGCTTCCTTCTGGCCTAGCACGGTTATGAACATATTTCTTCAAGACTCCCATGAAGCTCTCAAAGGGGAACATATTGTGTAGAAATACAGGACCCAAAATGTTAATCTCTTCACAAAGGTGAACTAGGACGTGCGTCATGATGTTGAAGAAGGATGGTGGGAACACCAACTGGAAACTGACAAGACATTGCACCAAATCATTCTGTAACCTTGGTATGATTTCTGGATCGATTACCTTCTGAGAGATTGCATTGAGGAATGCACATAGCTTCACAATGGCTAATCGAATGTTTTCCGGTAGAATCCCCCTCAATGCAACCGGAAGTAGTTGTGTCATAATCACGTGACTGTCATGAGACTTTAGGTTCTGGAAGTTTTTCTCTGCCATATTTATTATTCCCTTTATATTCGACGAGAAGCCAGATGGTACCTTCATGCTGAGCGGGCATTCAAAGCAGATTTCCTTCTCTTCTTTGGTAAGAGCGTAGCTGGCCTGACCCTGATGTATGCCGTCTTTTCCGTGCATACGTTGCTGGTCCTCCCTTGCCTCTAGTGTATCTTTTGTCTTCCCATACACACCCAAAAAGCCAAGCAGGGTCACGCAAAGATTCTTCGTCACATGCATCACGTCGATTGCGGAGCGGACCTCTACGTCTTTCCAATATGGCAGGTCCCAAATATAGATTTCTTCTTCCACATGGGTGCGCGTCCGTCAGCGTCCTTCGGAACAGGTTGTCCGCCATGACCCTTTCCAAAGATTATCTTCAAATCCTTGACCATATCATGTACATCAGCACCAGTACAGTGGCGAGGCTTCGTCCGGTGATCCGCCTCACCTTTCAAATGCTTGCCTTTCTTTCTAACGGGATGCCTGCTCGGAAGAAATCAATGATGTCCCAGGTACACATTCTTTCTAAAACTATCCAAATATATATTGTCGGTATTATCCAAACACTACTAGGGAAAAGCCTAGCAGCAGCGCGGGTTTTAGGCCTATCAGTAGCGCGGGCAGGAGCGCTACTGATACGGTGCTACAGCTAAAGCTTAGCAGTTGCGTGCCGAGACCCACGCTACTGCTAAATTGACTTGGTAGTAGCGCTTCTCCAGAGGAGCGCTACTGATAATTAGTAGTAGCGCTTCTCCTTACCCGCGCTACTACTATTATTTAGTATTTTATTTCTTTTTTATTTCATGTTGTATTCATACACCTTTACACAAGTTTTCATACAACAGGAATTTAGAGATTGTTTTTACATCATAATGAGTTATTACATCACAGGGTGAAAGAACCGTGGACTAGTTTCAAGTGGATGTCCATCCACTTGAAACTAATCCGCGGTTCTTTCACCCAATGATATAATAATATCATCATCATCATCATATCATTAACAACTTATCATCATAATACATCATTGTCATATAACACGTCCTAAAGATCATCATTTTCATCAATGACATGACATAGCAAATTGGTCACTAGTCGTAATCACAAGTACTCATTATCAACTATAACACATTACCACATAATAAACATATTGTACCTCATAGGACCTACTACATTCGATTAAGACCTACTACATTTTCTAAGGTAAAATAGCAAAAAACAACATAGCCCCTGACTCTCCATTATGGAGAATGGAGATTATCATGTCTCCAATTCTAGACTTTTGCTGAATGTTACTTCCAAGAACCTCCTTGCGAATGTCCAAACATTTTTTCCATTCTTTGATGAACATGTGTTCACCGGTTTTAGAAACCCGATATGCACAGGTGAGCTCCCTAGATTTACCTGGCAGTATGTTCAGAACTGTAAGGCGGCCATTTAGATACATTAGATGAGTCACACAATCCGTCGGGAGTTTCTGTTGAAAACATAGTAATAACTTCGTAGTTAGCAATGATGTACTAGTTTTAGAAGTATGCAAAAGATGCACGGATGTCGTAATAGTAAAAAATCTTACCAGGGTATCTCCAGAGAAGTTATCGTGGTTCAACACGTGCACTAGTGGCACGTATTCACCATAATTTGGAGGAGCTCGATAAAAGTTATTGTGATCCTCAAGAAGAGTACAAAATGCGATTAGATGATTTTTCTCCTTATAAGTTAATTCGTAGCCATCGGTGTAGTGCGTTTTGTCTACAATCTTCCGCATAGTCTTTGAAGAATCAAAATAAGTTGTCAATGGAAATAAGTTGTCAACAATTTTGAAATAAACAATATAAATTAGTTAATAACTATGTTTTAGAAACTCACATAGCGGTACAATCGGAAGCGTATCAACAAGGACCCAAATGTCCATATTGTCTTGCTCGATACCAGGATCACCAAGATCCATGGTGACAATCATACCCTCATAAAAACCATACATTTTGCAAAGTGCTTTCCAATTTTGGCAACCAAAATGGGTTACGCTCTGAGCATTGCACAGATTTACTTCAAAATCCATATCATGATGGGTCCTTAGGTGTATTTTCTTTGTTTCAAAATTTTCATGGTCTTTACACTACTAGGGAAAACCTTATACACAGAAATATAGCAACAGCGCGGGTCAAAAAAATGCGCTAGTGCTATATAGCAGTAGCGACCAAATAAAAACCGCGCTATAGACACAAACTTAGCAGTAGCGCCTGTTGTAGGGAAAGCGCTACTACTAATATTCCCATTGGCAGAATGCTAGGCTACACATAGCAGTAGCGAGCTTAACAGAAACGCGCTACTGCTAGAGCATAGTTAGCAGCGCATTTCCTAAAAAGAGCGCTACTACTAACAGAAATAAAATAAGATGATAAACAAATAGAAATTTAAATGAAAATGAAAGAAATAGAAAAAGGAGAAAGGGAAAAATAAAATGTAAAGCAAAATAAACGAAAAAGCGAAAAATCGGAGGAAGGCATAGCAGCAGCGTTTGTTTGAAAGAGGCGCTATAGCTAACGTAGCTGCAGCGCGTGTCCTAGACCCCCGCTATAGAAACAGAATAGGAAATTAGCTATAGCAGCAGCGCGTTTTGAGGAAAGCGCTATAGCTAACTTAGCTATAGCGCGTTTTGCGAAACGCGCTACCGCTAAGTTTGACATAGCCAAAAAACCGTTTCCCCCCGGCCACCACTTCCCCCAAATCCCTCAAACCCACCCCGTGCGCGCACCGCCGTCTCCTGATTCACAGTCGCCCCACACTTCGCCGCCGCCGACGACGCCACCAGAGCCGTGCGCCGTCGACGACACCGGAGCCGCCCCCAACGCCACGGAGCCGCGCGGCCTCGTCAACGCCACCGGAGCCGCCATCGACGCCACCTTCCTCGCCGTCACCGGAGACGCCCCTGCCTCCCTCGCCACCACACTGCCTCCGTCGCCACCACCGGAGCCATCATCTGTAAGCCCCCACCCCTCCTCTCTCTCTCATGCATAGGTTAGCCAGTTTAATTAGGTTAATTATCTAGGTTAGGGCAAAAATTTAGTTAGGGCATTGACAGAGAAGTAGTTAGGTTAACTAGTTTAATTAGGTTAATTATCTAGGTTAGTGCAAAAACTTAGTTAGGGCTTTGACAGAGAACTAGTCAGGTTAACTAGTTTAATTAGGTTAATTATCCATGTTAATTAGTGCAAAAATTTATTTTAGGCTTTGACAGAGAACTAGCTGTGTTAACTAGTTTAATTAGGGTTAATTATCTAGGTAAACTGGATTAACTAACTAGGTCAAATAGGTAGGTTAATTAGGTTCGTTGGATTAAGAAGCTAGGTTAAGTAGATTGGCAAAGGTTTTTGATTTTTCAAAAGACCACTATTTTTCAAGGAAAAGAATTTAGGCAAATTTTATTTTTCATTGAAGTGGTCATGTTATATCTTTTCATTGAAGTTGTTCGATTGTGCCCAAGTGGTGGCTTTGTTGTTTCCAGGGAATGATGCTGAGTGGCCTATGTTTTGCCGGAATGTTGATTCATTTCTGTTCCGGCAAATTTCAGGTTCTCGATTTGTCCACTTTTTAGCAAAGGTCATGCCGAAATTTCCCGTGAATTTCGGCATGACTTGTGCTACAAACTAGGACATATCGAGTGCCCTGGATTTGCCGCACCAGGAAGGAGTCAACATTCCTGCAAAACAATAGTCCTTTTTTATGTCATTATTCATTTTATTAGGTCTAGAATTAATTGACTAGATTTAATCATAGGAAACATGGCTAGCAACAATGAAGGACAGGGTTCTGGTGATTGCGACGACGTCTACCGGGCGGCAGACGAATTTTTTAGCTTTACCGACGATCGAGACCGGCGCTGAGACCGGTGCTGCCTCGGGGAGCGGAGCCGGTGTAGAACCGAAAGCAAAGAGGCAACGGGTTCCTAACAAACTCAGGACTACTAGACTGGTGGTCACGGAGGTGGACAACGGCAATTTTGAGCCAAAGGCGCCCGAGGAAGCGCGCGCGTGCTACGGCAATCAAATAGGCTACATCATACGGACAACCGCCACCATCAACGATGAGAATCTAAAGAAGATAGAAAATATGAGGAGCTCCCTCCTAAAGAAGTTTCACCAGATATTCTTGTTCCCGGGCTGGAATGAGAAGGATTATGAAGATCCAGACAATGACTCGGCAATGAAGAAGATAAACAAACACGCCATGACCAAGTTTAGCAACGTGTTGGCCGCCTGGAAAAATCGAGTGAAAGCAAAGATCAACGAAGGGGAACCCTACTCCGAGATTGTAAAGGATAGTCCGACAATCACGGAAGAGCAGTTTCAAATATTCAAGGAGGCTTGCGAGGCCGAAGCTGCCAAAGAAAAGTCTAAGTACATGAAGGGGCTTCAAAAGAGGAACATTGGGACCCACCACCTCGGAAGCCGTGGTTACGGCGGAAAGAGGTCCAAATGGGCCAAGGAGGACGCGGAAGCCGCGAGTCTGGGCATCCCAGACCCCTTGGCGGATTTCACCGTCCCGCAGGAGCGTGACGTCCTGAGGGCCCTCCACCGTTGGGACCCACTGAAGAAGGTTTATGAGACAACACCGGTCATTACGGAGTTCATGAGACTGCTGGTAATTTTAGTTTTTGATCAATTCGACTGCACACATTAGTCATATTTGTAAACGATCCTTGTGCCTTTTGCAGAGACAGCAACACCGGATTGCGGCCGAAAGCGACTCGCCGTCTGAGGCATTGGCGAGGCCCAAGTGGGACACTCCATTCAACCGGGCGTTGAACATATTGAAACGACAACCGGTGGATACTCGACCGTCGTATGGACGCGTGCACGGTGTCGGAGACGGCGCCACGTGGAAGAAGTACTACCGTGAGACCACGGAGGAGAAAAAGGAAAGACGGAGGTTAAGTGAAGAAAGCATCGACAAGAAGGTTGAGATTGCGGTTGAGAAGAAATCATCTCAGACAGTCGCAACAGCGGTAGCTGCCGCAAAACAGGCGATTGCAGATATATCTACTTCCTTGGTGATGGGCGTTCACACTTGGACAAGGGAAAATCCAAAAAAAATGCAGAGGACTTTCAACTTGCAGACTTCTTGGCAGCACATGCTCCCGCACCGGCTCCCGCACCTGCTCCCGCACCGGCTCCCGCACCTGCTCCCGCACCGGCTCCCGCACCGGCTGCCGCACCGGACGTGCGCGGTGGTGCCTCCTCTTTGGCTGAGCTCGACGCCCTCACGGTATCTTCCACACCGGCCCCCTTCAATATATATGTATAATCTCCCGTTTTCGTTGCCTTTAGGATGTCTCAGGTCGCAGACTTTTATTTGCAGGCCAACGAAACCCCGTGCACCATATTGTACACCATCGGCGAACAGAAGGTGGACGTGGGGAAGGGGATGATAATGGAGCTGAAGGAACCATTGTTCCACAGCCGGTCGATCCCCCCGAACGTCTTCAAGGTTTCCATGGCCAGTGTCAAACCGGGCCACGAGAATTTGCCTCCTCTAATACTAGTGGGGGATGACGACGAGACCCCGCGGTGGCTTGGTGATTGTTGCAATGGGTGGGTCCTGTTGTGGCCAAAGAGTCTGCTTCATCTGGAGGCAGCCGGGAGCACACCCACGAGCACGCAGCCTCAGCAAGGTATGAGCATCAACACACCACCTACCCAATTAGCGTCGGGTGTCGGGTTGGGTGATAGAGGACGGGGTAAGCAGGTGGCTCCATTAGAGGCTGATGACGTCGCCATGGATGAGGATGAGGATGACGATGGCGCTGAACAGTATGTCTATACTGGCGCCTCCTCAGGGTTTGAGCATCATGAGTCGGTGCCTGAATTACCGTCTCAACGTGTTATTGACGACCATCCGGTGGTAAAGAAGCCTAGGAAGAGAGCGAGGAAAGGCAAAAAAGCTGATTCTATGATCCAGCCGCCTTAGCAGCCTCGGCTTCGGGACCGTGTAGATATCCCCGATGCGGATAAATGGCATATCCCCGGTCGACCAATCCTACATGAAATAGCGCTACGGGCCAGATTCGGCGATCTAAGGAGACTTCATGATGATGTGCTGCGGGTAGAGAAAGGCCTCATCGCCTCGAAAGATCCAGGATACCCACTCTACGTGGTTAACATTCCGCAGCAAATGTCGTACGTCAAGGGCTTCCCCGCGGATAAGTTCTTCCTCCGATTCGATTACATATTCGACATGTTTCACGTGAAGAAGCTGGATTTTACTTTAAAGCCCCTGACAGCTCGGGGAAAGGGGCCGAGGATGTCGAGCCCAGACCGAAAATGGCCAGGATAAAGGGATCGTCTGGGGAGCTTGAGCCGGCTGGTGTATCTGCATGGAATGGAACTGGCACGCTTCACACTTGGTTAGTTGTGCAGTTGCATCCTGGAGGGCTGTCGGCCAAAAGAAACCTTGCCGGAATGCTTTGCCGGCAAGTGCTCTTGCGCCAATGTGGTGACCACATATGCCTCCATGTATCTCCACCAACAGCTTTTGTCCCTCTTTCCGGGGAATACACTTCAATTTCACACCGTTGAGCCTTCTTTTGTACAGTGTGTCGTCGACAAACTAGTACATACTTGACTGCCGGGCTACTCTTTCCGCTTCTTCTTGCTCTTCGGGAAGTTCTCATGTCTAAAGGAAACGGACAATCTGCTGTGCCCATGATGGAGCTTGTGGCTCGACAACAAGGACTAAAGGCACATATGCTGCTGCGGGAACATCCGCTTCTACGGCAAGAACCTGCGGCTCAGCCGGAGCTTGACGTTCCCCGGAAACTTGTCGGGAGCGTCTGCTCCTCAGCAAAACTTGTCGGGAGCGTCTGCTTCAACGGAACAAGCCATAAGGCTTGTCGGAGCAGACTGCTCCTCAGCACCCTTGGTGTTGATCTTGGGGACCTTCTTGGCGGCGGCTTCGGGGAGCTCTGCCGGAAAATAGTCACCAGAAATCAACTTCCTCTTCTTGCTCTGTCCAGTTGATGGTGTTATGGATGGTTGAGTCAGCTTGAGCACAAAGATCCCTGGTTCCACAGGTAACTTTAGTGCAGCGCACTTTGACAGGCCATCAGCAATGTCGTTCTGAGCTCTCGGAACATGTTCCATCTGTAGGCCGTCAAAGTGCTCTTCTAGCTTTCTCACCTCATCAACGTAAGCTTCCATCAACGGACTCTGATAACTCTTGTTGACTTGGCGGACGACAAGCTGCGAGTCACCCCTGACAATGAGCTTCTTGATCCCAAGGTCTGCTGCGATCCTGAGACCAGCAAGCAAACCTTCATACTCTGCAGTATTGTTCGTTGCTTGCTCCTTGGGAAAGTGCATCTGGACTACGTACTTGAGGTGCTTTCCGGTGGGTGTGACAAGTAGCATGCCAGCACCGGCGCCTTGCAGTGACAAGGCACCATCAAAGTACATGAGCCACTCTTTGCTTGCTTCCTTGACGGGGATGCTCGTTTCTGGAATTTCTTCATCTGATGTTGGCGTCCATTCTGCTATGAATTCTGCCAATGCTCTGCTTTGGATAGTTGAAGTGCTCTCGAACTTGAGGCCAAAGCTTGACAGTTCCAGTGCCCACTCGACAATCCTGCCAGTTGCTTCTAGATTCTACAGTATCCTCTTCAGCGGAAAGCGAGTGACAACTGTGATCTCATGTGCCTGGAAGTAATGGCGCAGCTTTCTCGAGGCCATGAGAAGGCCGAAAAGCAATTTTTGCACACCAGAGTACCTCGATCTATCCCCTTGCAGAAAGGAACTGACAAAGTAAACTGGGCGCTGCACCATTTTCTTCTGCACCTCCTCACGCGCCTACGCAGATCCACCCTTGTCGGGACCAGAGCTTGTCGGCGAAGCCCCCTGCTTGTCGCTGGATGCATCTGCCGTGGTTGCCGGCTCATCATCCGCCTCCCTCTCCGCTACTAACGCAGCACTAACCACTTGATTTGTTGCCGCTATATATAGCAGCAACTTCTCTTGTGGTTTAGGTGCGACAAGTGTTGGAGTGGAGGACATGTATCTCTTCAAGTCTTGCAGCGCAGCCTCCGCCTCCGGAGTCCATTTCATTGGACCTGCCTTTTTCAATATTTTGAAAAATGGCAGGGCGTGCTCAGCAGATTTGGAGATAAACCTGCTGAGAGCAGCCACACAACCGGCAAGTCTTCGTACATCCTTGACGCGCTTTGGTGCTTCAATCTGCTCAATGGCCTTGATCTTGTCGGGATTGGCTTCAATTCCCCGCTGAGACACGAAGAACCCGAGAAGCTTGCCGGAGGGGACTCCGAACACACACTTCTCGGGGTTAAGCTTGAGGTTGATCTTGCGCAGATTTGTGAAGGTTTCATCTAAATCTTGAATCAGGGTTGCCTTGTCCTTGCTCTTGACCACTATGTCATCCATGTAGGCTTCTAAATTTCTGTGTATCTGTGGCTCAAAAGCGTCATGGACTACTCTTGCAAATGTTGAACCAGCATTCTTTAATCCGAAAGGCATCCGTACAAAACAGTATGTGCCACATGGAGTGATGAATGCGGTCTTCTCCTCATCCTCTTCTGCCATGAAGATCTGATGGTATCCTGAGTATGCGTCAAGAAATGAAAGAAAATCACATCCGGCCGTGGAGTCAACAATCTGGTCAATGCGCGGCAAGGGAAATGGGTCTTTGGGACAAGCTTTATTAACATCGGTAAAGTCGATACAAAGCCTCCATTTCCCGTTTGCCTTGCGCATGACTACATGATTGGCCAACCACATAGGATGGAGCACTCCTCTGACAAGGCCTGCTGCTTCCAACTTCTTGATTTCTTCTACGATGAATTCCTGGCGCTCCACCGCTTGTTTCCTAACTTTCTGCTTGACGGGCCGCGCATGAGGACAAACGGCAAGATGGTGCTCGATTACTTTCCTGGGAACACCGGGGATGTCAGACGGTTGCCACGCAAACACGTCGACGTTCGCCCGCAGGAAAGCAACGAGCGTGCTTTCCTATTTAGGGTCGAGAGTAGCACTGATGGTGAAGGTACCACCAGTGTCGTCCTCCTTGGCGGACACCTTCTTGATCTGTGGTGAAGCGGTCATCGTCTTCTTACACTTGCCGGTGGAGCTTGATGGTGCGTCCTCGGCGGTAGTGCAGCACTCCGAAGAGGTGCGTTTGCCGGAGTGGGCATCATAGCTCTTGCCGGACTTGGCTTTCTTCTTCCCCCCGGGAGCTTCAGCGGCAAGTGATTTGCAATCTGTTGTGGCTGCTGCATCCCGGTAAATCTTGTCGGCGCAGATAAGAGCATCCTTCTTGTCGCCAGGGACAGAGATGACACTTATCGGGCCGGGCATCTTCAGCATGTTGTATGCATAGTGAGAGGCCGCCATGAATTTGGCGAGTGCTGGACGGCCGAGTATCCCATTGTAAGGCAATGGAAAGTCAGCAACGCCAAAAGTGATTCTCTCAGTCCTGAAGTTCAACTCGCTGCCAAATGTTACCGGCAACGTGATCTTTCCCTTCGGCTTGCTCCTTCCCGGATTGATTCCTTGGAATGTACCAGTCTCTTTGAGCTCGCTGTCAGGGATCTGGAGTTTCTACAGTACCGCGGAGGAGATCAGGTTCAAGCTGGCCCCGCCGTCGACTAGCATCTTAGTGACCTTGAGGTTGCGGATAGTTGGTGAAACCAACATCGGCAAGCACTCGACCGCAGTTATGCGATCAGGGTGGTCCTCAATATCAAAGATGATAGGCATGCTGGACCACTTCAGGGGCTTGCGTGACTCGACGGGTGGTTCTGCCGCATTGACTTCCCGCACCCACTGCTTGAGCTGGCGGTGTGAAGTATGCAGAGAAGCATCGCCGTCAACGCACAAGACCTCTGTGGATTTCTGGAACTCCTGCTCATCGGCCTCATCATCATCCATATCTTCGTCTTCATCGTCATCCTCATCCTTGTCGCGGCCGCGGGGAGGCCTGTCTCCTTGCCGCTGCTTGGCCTTGCCGCGGCGTCCTCCTCAGTCGGGACGGTTCTTGCCGGATCCTCCAGCACCTTCTTGGGCCTTCTCCTTGTCGCGTCGCTTGTACTCAGCCTTTTGCTGCTCGACAAGCTGCTCGACCTTCTTGCAGCTCTGGAGATCATGGCCCTTGGTGCGGTGGATCTTGCAATACTGCTTGTCGGAGCCGTCCTGCTTGTCGGCGGCCGCCACAGCTTCAGCTTCCTTGGCGCCACCTCCGTTGCCGGACTGCTCAACGACTAGCACATCTTTGCCTTTCTTCTTCCTGTTGTTCTGCCGCCGGTTTTTCCTTGCCGGGGCGGCATCCTCACTGTCAGATCCTCCTGCTCCTGCATTCTCTCCGGGGAGTTTCCTCCCTTCCTCAGCACGCGCACACTTGTCGGCCAGGGCATATAGCTCGCTGACGTCCCTAATCTTGCACATCGCCATCTCCTCCTGCTTCCTGCGGTTTCGCACGTTCTGATGGAACGCGCTGATAACCGCGGCAGGGTGGACATCTGGGATGTTGCGTTGTACTTGGCTGAATCTCTGAATGTACTTGCGCAGGGGCTCTCCTTCCTTGTGGGCGAGCAGATGAAGATCTCTCTCTTGGCCATGAGGCTTGTGGCTGCCTGTAAAGGCGCCGACAAACTGATGGCATAGATCTTCCCAAGAGGATATGGAGTTGTCCGGCAAGTGCATGAGCCAGGACCTGACATTGGGCTTGAGCACCAGCGGGAAGTAGTTGGCAAGGATCTTGTCGTCGTGCCCCCCGGCAGCTTGCACCGCGATGGTGTAGATGCTGAGGAACTCCGACGGATGCAACTTACCGTCGTACTTCTCTGGTACATCTGGCTTGAAATTCTTCGTACTGGGCCACTGGACTTGCCGCAGCTCACGAGTAAATGCAGGGCAACCTACCGCGTACGGCAAGTCACCTGGTTCCCCTGGCGCATGCATGTCAACAGTGGGCCCAGCGCGCTGGTCTGATTGACGCCGCGCTTCTCTTTGGCGCTCGATGCGAGTACGAGCGTCTTCTTGCTGCCGTTCCTGGAGAACTTGGCGCTGATCGCGACGGGCTCGTGGATCTGATGACGTAGTGGAGTCGTCATCGAGGTGGATCTGGCGAGTTGGCGATCTTGGCCTTCGGGGCGGAGAGAGCACGGTGGATGCACCCCCACCGGTCTTGTCGCCACCGTCTTGTGCCTGGCAGTCTTGCCGCGGCTGCGATGTACTCGGCTGCCGCGGAGTGTCGCCGTTGGTGAAGCCGATGAGACTCTGAATGGTGGCCCTCCAGTCGTCGATCTTGTCCGCCGTTGGAGGGTAATCCAGGAGCAGTTGAGCTCGTGCCAAAGCTTCTGCTGGAGTCTTCGGTGGCGGCGGCGAACGGTGCGAGGAGCGGGATATGCTCGGACTTCCAACTGGGTTGGAAGGAGCAGTATCCCGTCCAGGCGACCGTGCCTTGCTCGTGCCAGCATGTTGGCGTGCATGCTGGTCTTGAGCATCCCGAGATCCACCAGCTTGGCCTTGGCCCAACGAACGTATGGTACCGCGGGTACCATGACGCTGTCGGTCCCGCGCCTCCTGAGAGGGGCGCGGTACATGTACGGACGCCGAGGTCTGCGCAGCCTTGTCCTTGGACCCGGCAGCATCGTGAGCTCCCTCGTCGACGCTCGTTCTTCCGCCGGCGTCTACCCCGCCACTCGTTTGCTCCGGTGGTGGTGATATCGACGCGGATGGACCAGCCACCTCTGAAGCCTTCTTCTTCGGTGGCATGTTGATGAAGAAGATGAAGATCTAGCTCGTGTGAATGCTGGATCAGGTTCACACAACCTCGACGCCCCCTACCTGGCGCACCAAAGATGTCGTGGGAATGAACACCAATGGGGCAGGGCCCCTTTCGGTCTGGCGGGGGGCGGAGATCGCACAAAGAGCAGATCGAGACGAGGCACACGAGCGATTTACCCAGCTTCGGAGCTCTCCGGAGAGATAATACTCCTATTGCTGCTTGTCTGATTATATTGTGTTCTTGCTCGGGAGCGTAAAGTGCTATAGTGCACACCTGCTGCTAACGAGACCGAGCGTGAGTGCTTTTTGGTTTCCAACCCCCCTCTACGTTGCGCATGGGCCTCCTTTTATACGCTCAAGGGGTCCCCGACAGGTGGCAACGCACGCAAGGGTAAAAATAGAAAAGAGGTGCGGTTGATACACCTACTTGTACAGTGCATCCTACCTAACCCAGACGGCAGGGGACAAAGGCATTAAATGCCCGTCTGCTTCGCCCAAACAGTGCAGAAAAGTGACCGTTAGGGGCGCCACCGCTTGCCACGATGGCAATCTTGTCATCTCCGCTAGCCACCTCGCACCGCTAGCTGCACAGCTTCTTGCCACGCGCGCCTAGGAAGATCCCAGGGCGACATGTTAGTGGATGTGCTGGAGCGCGGGTGCAGAGTGGTAGCTTGCCGCGGCAAGCGCCTTGCCGCGGTCGTCGTCTTGTCGCGTCCAGAAGCTTGTCGCTCACCGGGCCTTGCCGGGACGCGTGGTGCGTCGCAGCAAGTTCCTTGAAATGCCTTGGTTGGCCTTCCCGGCAAGCTCCTCTCGCCGGGGCGTTGGTCTTCCCGGCAAGCTCCTCTTGCCGGGGCCTTGTCTTCTTGGTTTGAACACTTTGTTCTTGAATGGCTCCAAAGGAACCATGGAGGATCTTGGCGGTCACCCGGCAAGCCTTGCCGCGGGGTGCTGCGACTGCCCGTGCACAAGTTCGGGATACTAGGGTACCCCTACTCTAGTACACCGACAATCATTGTAACTTTGGCATGCACAACTGAAAAGGTTTATTTAAATTGAAAAAATGTGATATGTGAGTGTCCAATATTTATAGCGTTGAATCTATATTGTGGCCATCGATATTGTACCTTTGGCCACGATACGAAGTAGATATTGATTTATGTTCAAGTGATGCGCGTCCACGATCGCTAGATAGTGATACGTGAATGAATTGTGCAATCTCTCTCACACGCATACATATGTCATTTCCCTGTGGGTATCAGAATCACACATATGCACTTCATGTATTTCTTTCCCTCTGTCAAGGTTAGAATTCATCTTTCTACCCTGTCCTACAAGTCTCTCACATAGAAACACACACGCTCTCTCTGTCGAACACGCCCACCCCTTTAATTCCGTCCACCCACATCCACTAATGTCTCAAAGTATAATAATGTCTCTCACACATATGCCTAAGGTTTACTTGAGTTCTGGAACCATATGAATACATACAATGGGATTCTAGTAGAGCACCTTTTGTTTTGGGATTTCTCTCTCTCTCTCTCTCTCACACACACACACACACACACACACACACACCCGCACATGCGCGTGCACACACACATTGTTTCTCGCTTCATTTTTTCCGGCACTTGCATGCACACCGTTTGTTTATCTTCGTGATGCTTTAAGTATGCCTCGCACAAATGCTATCTACCTATCCCTTAATATAGCTAAATATGTGTCACGCAAACTCCTTCTCCCTACTAGCAAGATGCCCATGTGTTGCATGGTCAAGATGCATTTGTATGAGTAGTTTATCTTGTGGGAGAATACGATGAATGAGGGAAGGCCTTATTTGCAAATGCGAAGAGGGGTGTGGGTATCTTTTTGCAAAATTGCCACAGTTTCCTTCCTATCCGTCGGATATAAATCAGATGGCCTATATTGCAGGATGGTAGGAACACCATCATCACCAACTCTGTTTTCTATAAGAGTAGAGATATGTAAGTGTCACTGCCCCCCCCCCCCACACACCCACACCCACACCCAACACCGAAGGAGTAGCACTACTAGGAAAAGGGCTATAGATAGGATTGATACTAATGGCGCACCAGGTAAGTAGTGCGCCACTACTATATTCTACTGGCGCACCGGTTGGAGGTGCGCCATTAGTGTGGAAGATACTAATGGCGCACCAGACACACGGTGCGCCACTAGTATTGATTTTTGTTTCCATTTTTCCATACATACTAATGGCGCATGATGTCAAAGTGCGCCATTACTAGTTCTAACTAGTAATGGTGCACCTTATAGACATTGCGCCATTAGTATATATATTTTTTTACTTTTTTGCAAAACTACTACTGGCGCAATTTTCCACAGTGCACCATTAGTATATATATATTTTTTTACTATTCTGCAAAAACTACTAATGGCGCACTTTTTGATCTCGATCTCGATCCCACCCGCACCATCCCCCGCTAGCTCCACCGCCGCCGACGACCCACCGCAACCCTCCCCCGCTAGCTCCACCGCCGCCGATGAGCACCCCCCACACCCTCCCCTGCTCCACCACCGACGACGAGCACCCCCCGCACCCTCCCCCGCTCCACCGCCGTCGACGACCCCCGCACCCTCCCCTATCTCCTCGCTCGGTTCCCCCAAACGGAATCAGCCGAGCGCACCACCCACTCCCTCCAAAAAAAAGATTACTAAAGGCGCACCTATAGGGGGTGCGTCATTGCTATCCAAAAAAAGATTACTAATGGCGCACCTCTAGGTGATGCGCCATTGCTATACAAAAAAATATTACTAATGGCGCACCTCTAGGAGGTGCGCCATTGCACCCATCCCCCCACTAAAATCGTCAGTCCCCTTTCTATCCCCAATCGATCACATCTCTCACCCGCCCACTGCCCCGACCCGTACTGCGCCGCCGCCGCCCCCGTGCCCCCGCCGCCTCCCCCGCTCCGACGAGGTGCTCCGATAAGCAGGGCCAGCGCTAGGGTTCTAGCGCCACCGCCGGATCAACGCCCCGCCTCCACAAGGAGAGGAGGAGCCCCGCCGCCGCCACCGAGGGGAAGAGGCCACCGCCGCCACCGAGGGGAGGAGCCCCTCCGCCACTGAGAGGAGGAACCTCGCCGCCAGGTCTTCAACGCCCCATTGCCGCGAGAACGTCGACGTCCTCCTCTGCCGGTTCGAGGTGATTCCTACCTCTTCTCCACTTCTCCATCTCCTCCCCTACAAACCCATAGGGCCGACTCTTCTTGCTCCTAATCTACAAATTGAGCCTAATTAGATTTTCAGAATTGTTAGCTGTGCTCAGATTTGTGTATATGAATTAGATTTGTGTATGTCATGTGAGGGTTGGCTAGTTTCTTGGACAGCAGCTTACTATCTCTACTATGGACAGACTACATTTAGAGAAACTCCTCTGGTATTGTGCATGCTTAAACAGAATAATGGAACTGCTTGAGTGAAGTTGTAGATACAGCTGTTCAGGATGATACATTGACTTAGTGGTGGACTTTTCCTTCCTCCTCAGTAGTTCTCATTCCAGTCACATCCAAGAGGACCGAAGTCGGAGCGAGCGCAGACCCTGACATGATGAGTGTCCGGAGTCTCCCGGCTGTGCATATACATACAAGGATAAAAATGTTAGACTGGTCAGTAGTAATAGTAAATTTCAACTCCGGACTAACAAATTGAAGAAAGAGTCACGGGTAGTAAGGCCATCGTCATAGTGGAAGATAATAGGAAACATAGGGAAGAGGAGATTTCCTCCCAAGATATATACTGCATTGGAAGGGGCATCAAAATGAAACTATGTCAAACCTAACAGTAAATCATCCCCTAATGTTTCATACTGTAATTTTTTTTCTCAAAATATGTCAATGTCATGATTTTTTCTACGCCTCCAAGATCCTCAACTGAATCCCTAACTGCATATATTTGCAGAAAAATAGCAGATCTAGTTCTAAACTGACCTTTCCAACATCATCCTTCTTATAATGTCTTAATCAAAAGACTGTTGTCAGTTTTTGTTTGAACTTTGTTTGACTGGAGGAAATTACTCTTAAATGCTAGTCCTATTCTGGTGGAGATTTTTCTTGTCCTGAGTTACACTGAAGACATTTTTCTGATAATATTATAAAAACTGCCTGGTGTGTGTTCAGCTTGTATCTTCTAGCTTAAGTTTAACTTGTATCTTCTGGCTTGCTATGTTGTTGCAGCCAGCTATTTTCTGTTTCCTCATTTGGATTACTCAGTTATTTAGTTTATTATTACTTGGGAAAAGTACTGTGAGAAAAAAATGATTATCTGCATTGCATTGTTAAATGTTGTACTTGGGCACAATACCTTTTCATCCATCATTTACACTGTGAATCCAATACCAGTTGCCCATGCTGATTATCACTTCAAACAGGCCACCTAGTGGCACAAAGCTCCATCAGAAACAGAATCAAAGCAGTGTAGTGGCATGGCCATTGACCTGTGGGTGGGATCTAGACACCACACACATACACACAGAGGCACATTGACTATTACTATGGCAAGTACTGTTTCAAGTACTCCATGTGTTTTTGTTGGCAGTTTATCATGAAATTGCAGGTACCCCGAGAGGCCCGTGAGTTTGCCGGAATGTCGATTAACTTCCGTTCCGGCAAATTCGGGTACTCCATATGTCCTATTTTCAGCAAAGGTCATGCTGAAATTTTCCGTGAATTTTAGCATGACTTTGCTAAAAATAGGACATATGGGGTACTCGCGACTAATACCTGTTATCATGCATGTTTTATGATCTTTTGTAAGGGTATTAATTGGTCTCTTCTGCTGCTTATCAGAGATGGCGGGAAGCAGCCACCGCTGCTCTGCGACACCGCAGTACGAGTTGGATGCTTCCGAGTTCTTCACTATCATACTTGAGACTTCAGTATCATCCATGAAGCAGGTATATAAAATGAGGGATCTCCCCTTCACCCATCTCATTATGATATCTATTGTTTGCTACATCAGTCATTGTCCCAAACTGCAGAGGCTGCCTGACAGTTTTATGAACATGCTGATGGGTGAAGATCCGCCAAATAATGTGAAGCTGCGACAGGCCGTCAGCGGGTTTTGCAGGCAGTGGGATGTGTAGTTGGTGATCAAGAAGGGCCACATGTACTTGTCTCGTTGGTGGGAGAAGTTCTACCGTGCCTACGACCTGCGGCTGGGGTACTTCCTTCTCTTCAGGTACGACGATGACGCCACCATGCTCATCATGAAGGTGTTCAACACGACTATGTGTCGCATGCGCTACGCTGCCGATGATGATGCCGGTACGTTCTGCCTCTTCTTATTCCTCTACATTTGGCTTTGTCTCACATCGATTGTTAACGGTCATGGTTGCATTTTGGACAGGTAATGGGAGCAGCACCAGCGACACTGGCTACAGCCAAAGCAGCAGCGACTATGGTTGTAGCGAAAGCAGCAGCGATTCTGGCTGTAGCGAAAGCAGCAACGATTCTGGCAGCAGCATAGACAACAAGAAGGATGATCCGGACTGGAGTGCGGAAGAAGAGGAGCTGAGTGAGGATGAGGAGCTGTAGGATGACGATGGGCATCAGGCTGAGGATGGCCTAGCGCTGGAGGTGGCTGGCCAATGGCAAGAGATGGTGGTGGCTGACCATGGGTAAGAGATGGAGGTGGCTGAGCATGACCTAGCGATGGTCGTGCCTGAAGGTGGCCTCGCGATGGTGGTGGTACCTGACAATGACCACGCACCAGTGGTGGCACCGGCGATCCCCCAGCTGGGCGACATGACCACGCCAATTGTGGTAGAAGACTACATCCCACTGCCTCCACTGCCTCCACCACCTTGCCGCTCAAGGCGCATCAGGGAGAGGAAGGAGAAGAAGGAGAAGAACAATGCATGAGAACTGAACTTTGTCAGGTATGTCAAATCTCCTATAGGTTAGTTACCCAAAATGATATATATATATATATACTTAGTTACCTATGTTATTTCTAATATGCTTAGTTTCCTATAGGTTAGCTTCATTTTTACCTAAGTTGGCTCTAATATGCTAACTTAGAGCTTATATGCTTAGTTTCCTATAGGTTAGCTCCAAAATAACTTATGCTAGCACAAAATGATCAAGTTTACATAATAAGTTTATAGTCTTTTTCTTATTCTTCTTCTTTTCCAAAATGACATATGTTAGCTTCATTTTACCTAAGTTGGCTCTAATATACTAACTTAGAGCTTATATGCTTAGTTTCCTATAGGTTAGCTCCAAAATAACTTATGTTAGCACAAAATGATCAAGTTTACATAATAAGCTTATAGTCTTCTTCTTAATCTTTTTTCTTTTCCAGAATTCTTCTTATTCTTCTTCTAGTGTTCTTCTTCTAATATTCTTCTAGTCTTCTTCTTTTTCTTCTTCTAACTTCTTGTTTATCATTTTGCAGATTTGATTTAATTCACGGAAGCTTGCATGGATGGAGTGCTTCTTTTCCATTTGTGTTTTTATTTTGTATCAATGTGAAACTTTTGTGAATTGATGGATAACGGTGTTGGATGAACAATGTGAAACTTTTGTAATATGTAACAATGAAACTATGTGTTGGCTATGTATGTATATATGATGGAACTTGTGTGTTGGCTATGTATGTATATATGATGGAACTTGTGTGTTGGCTATGTATGTATATATGATGGAACTTGTGTGTTGGCTATGATTGTTATATGGATGCTTGTTGTATATATATGTGTTGGATATCTCATAGGTGAAATAGTGACCTGAGATTAAGAAAAAAATTAAAAAAATTGTTACTAATGGCGCACTACCATGAGATGCGCCATTAGTATAGAATAAACTAGTGGCGCACTGTGGGAAAAACTAATGGCGCACTGCTTGGTGCGCCATTAGTATACCAGATACTAATGGCGCACCAGTGGTGCGCCATTAGTAAAAAATACTAGTGGCGTGCTACTAATGGCGCACTGGTAATGCGCCATTAGTAGGCAAAACCAATGCACCATTAGTAGGCCTTTTCCTAGTAGTGTAGGGTGACACCTCGATCTTGATACTAATCAATCGACTGGCTTCTCTCTCAAGCACACACACACGCACACACACTACCCAACACCGAAGGAGTAGGGTGGCACCTCGATCTTGATAGTAATCTATCTACTCCTCTTTAAAACACACACACACACACACATACACACACACTCGCTAGTTGTGCCTCTGTGCCTACAGCGCACTCCCTCCCCCTCACCCCACCCCAACAATGACTGCAGAAGGGTGACAACTCGATCTGATCATAATCTGTCAATTGGTTTCTCTCTCGAACATTGTGTCTCTGTGCCTCGCTCAGTAGCCACCTCGATATGTAGACTTCTCACGCACGCACAACTGTAGTGAAGATGACGCTGAATCTAGCGTGCCTCATTTTTACCGGCCTCATGTGATAGTTTTCACCCAGTTTTTTGTTAATTAACAAGGCAACATTTTCTTTGTTACTACTATAGAATCTGAAATCATTCAGGGCATACAAAAAATATATCACTTCAACCCAATTATCGCAGTAAATATTTTAAAAGAAACTAGCTAGATGCTCGTGCGTTGCATGGAACATCAAGATGCATTTGAATGAGTAGTTTATCTTGTAAGAGAAAAGGATGAATGAGGGAAGGCCATATTTGTGAACATGGAGAGGTGTGTGGGTATATTTTTGCAAAATTTCCATAGTTTCCTTCCTATCCGTTAGATGTTAATCCGACAGCCTATATTGCAGGATGGCACGCACACCATCATCCAAACTCTGTTTTCTACTCCCTCCGTTACTAAATATTTGTCTTTTTCGAGATTTCAACAAGTGACTACATATGGAGCAAAATGAGTGAATCTACACTCTAAAATATGTCTACATACACATCCGTATGTGGTAGTACATTTGAAATCTGAAAAAGGAAAATATTTTGAAATAGATGGAGTATAAGAGTAGACATGGAGATATATCTCTAGCATGTTCTATAACAAAAATGTGACGGACTGGTTAGCGCCGGATGCTCGCAACACGATGACATGAGTTCATATTTTGTCTTTAACTTTAGATTTTTATATTACATATTACTTATTTAATATATACTTCTTTCGCTACAGTACTGACAGTCGAAACCCACAGAGTACTTAGAATACAAGATTAAGGATGGACTTGTTCCTTTTTAACTTACTGTATGAAGCTGTAGCCACCCTGCAAGTCACGTGTACACTGTACATTCAATTAACTCTTTATAGAGGAACAATCATACACTTAACTCAAATGGATTGGATGTCACTCTATTATTTCTAGCATAAGAGCATCTCCAACAGCAGCTGGCAAATTTCCTCCCGCTTTCTTCCGCGGAGGATGACATCAAACGCCAGCGGCATACATTTTCACAACTCTAACCAACCAGATGAAATTCGTGCAAACACGGACTGATTTCATACTCCCTCCGTCTGGAAATACTTGTCCTACAAATGGATGTATCTAGACTTATTTTAGTTACATATACATACAATTTATCCATTCTCAGAAAAAACATCCCGCCAGCTGGAGAGGGAGTACATAAATCTAAATGGCCGCCCGCGGATCCCTTTGTCTTCCTCATGTCCGGCAGACACTTGCGGTGTCGACGAAGGTCCTCCAAAGAGATGAAGCAGCGAAGAAACCACCTGAATGAGCAGTCGTCGCCTTGGCGGTGGCCTTCATGGGACCCAACTGGCGGCGGCCTCCCGTGTTCTACTTCTCCTCGATGATAGCAGCGGACATGAAGAAGCTGGCCACCGACTCGTCTCTCTCCACGCACCCGGCTTCTGCCTTTGCCTGCATGGCGCTGTCGCATGCACGGGAGGCGCGCCCACAAACACAGGAGGCTCATCACCGCAGACACTGGTGGCGCGGTACGACACGGCAGCGATTGTGCCCGTACCGGTGTGCTCGCTGTCGTGTCGGCGTCGAGCAACTCGCCACTCCTCATCGAGCTGAACTAGAGCAGTGAGTTGCTGAACCACGCACCTGCTTGGGGCGGCAACTGGCCCCGTTGGGCCAACCAAGGTTGGTGAAGCACCGAGCAGCCTCGCCCGTATCCGGAGGGCTCAGCGTGCCACCCAGCCGGGTAACATGCCGGAGAACGGCTCCTCGGAAGCCATCGGAAGAGTGGAGAAAATGGTGAAGGAGGAGATGGGGTAGTGGCGGAGGGGTGTGATTTTTGCCTGCAGTCTGTCTGGCCTCGTGTAAATAGAGGGCGAGCGGTAGGAGCCTGGCTGGCGTCTGACCTCGTTTAAACTAAGGGCGGACGGGAGGAGCTCGGCCGGTGTTGCGTTTAATTCCAGCCCGCTCATGAACAGACGTGTGGCCGAAGTAGGTTTCTCGGTTTGCATGCGGGTTTAATGGAGGGTTTTGATGGAGGTGAGGAGCATGTTCAGCTGGGCATGTAGCGGGTGGCGCAGTACAAATCGATTTGACAGCGGGCAGCACAGTTCCCGATACGGCATTAATGCAGATGAGGGAGGGAGTAGCGGTTCTCGAAATATTGAACGTCGAATGCATCCTCCTTCAATTAATGCATGAGAAGTAATGGGAGAAGGACCGGGAAAAGAGGCTGCACAATGTGAATGCAACACAGTTTGCCCTTATATAAAGGCGCCCCTCCATTCCAATGCATCCACCACATCGTACGCACCTAAGCATTTGCCTAAGCACCTACACTATGCACAAAAGAGCTCACTCCAGACCGATGGCAGCGTTGCGCGCCAGCGGCCAGTGACTGTCCCAGATGGTGCACGACGTCGGCCTGCGGCATGGTGCCGAGGATCGTCTCCAGATAGTGTTGAAGACCGGCTGGTGGATGGCCGCCGTCGACGCCAACTATGACTCTCAGTTGGACCAGATGATCATTGCCACCACCAACAAGTTCACCGTCCTCAAGAAGCTCTCGGACGACATCACCGTACTCCTCTAGCCCATGCGCCCGGGCTCCTCATTGCCTGCCACCCTGATCGGCCTCCATGGCCAGAACCTCTTTCAAGCACTGGTGGCCCTGCGACTGCCCGCCGACGTTATGAAGAATGTCCACCTGGAGGTCGCGCTCACCGTGAGGCGCCTCTCCCTGCAAGAATTCGTCGACCTACACATCCACGTGTACGAACAAATTGTGTACATAGGTATCTACAAGGCCAGTGAGGATGCTACAATGTTGGCCTTCCTCAACCGGCTGGAAGCCTTGGATGCCTTTGCTGAGAAGCACCTCGACCTCGCCACAAAAGCCACCGCTCCTTAGCCGCCGGTCGGTGGCCCGGCGCACTAAGTTGAGGAGGAGGAGGTCGTACGTTGATGGATGCATCTTTGTTCTTGCCTTCTGTAACCACCACTACGATTGCATCATCATCGTGGCCTTAATTCTTATTGTGCTATTGCATTTTCATTCCAGTCAATACCGACATGTGTGATCCCTTTGCTTAATTATATACATCACTGTAACTAGTACTCCATCCGTCAATTTATAAGTTGTGCTTACCTTTTCCATCAATTCGTGCAACACGCGGGCATCTTGCTAGAAACACTAGAACATATCCGACGGCGTGTGACCAAACCGACGATGCGCCAACCTAGCTACTACGTACCCTGCTTATCTGGCGGAAATAACCCCGCCCTAGCGTTTCCAATCGTTATTTCTATCTATCGATCGTGCCAAGGAGCAGAACCAAAATGAGACAATTTATACATGTTTCTCTACTCCTTCTATAAAAGACAAAACTGGTGATGGTGGTGTGTCTGCCATCCGTCGTTTCTGACCATTAGATCTGCATCTAACGGCTGTGAGGTAACTTGTGGCATTTTTACAACAATAGCCCACTTCTCTGCTCCAATTTGCAGAATACCCCTTATTATCTTGAAAGGAACCACATCCCTCCCTCACCTCATCAAAACAGCCTGAGAAATATATTTTGACTGAAAAGTACTCCCTCCATTCCTAAATATTTGTCTTTCTAGAGATTTCATTAAGTGACTACATACGAAGCAAAATGAATGAATCTAAACTTCAAAATATGTCTATATAATCCGTATGTGATAGTCCATTTGAAATCTCTAAAAAGACAAATATTTAGGAACGGAGGGAGTAATATATTAGGAGTGTATCAAAAGAAGAGTTATTTTTTTCTAGTTTGTGAACAAGTACTACTATTCTACTACTTTGGATCCATCGCAATGCACGGGAACATTGCTAGTAAAAGGAAAGGGCCCGCCGCATTCGCGTCACACTCCCCCCACACATGCCCGGGAATCGGGAGTACTCCACGGCCCGTCCGGCATGACATATAGCTTAGGGAAGGCGTGTTGCCTAGCATTTTCAGTTTCATGTGGGACCGCCGTTGAGCAAACCAATTATTGGCAAACCGCACCCCGCCCGCCCCCGGGTTGGAAAACAGAAACGTGGGGAAGATCTAATTGTAGCACGGAAGCCAAGAAATTTGGTGTCAGATGGGGCTCGTTGATAGAGTAGGAGCATTCCATACTACTCTACTCCTGATAGTACCAAGTTTGTACTATACAACTAGTACTACCACTATACAACTAGTAGATACGTGCACGGCACAACATTGTAGGAACAAAAAAATGGAAGATCTTGTTTTCGGTGATTTATCTTTTTTTCAGTCAACGTAGTTTGAATAACATGATGTGGGGGGCACCCATGAAGCTTATGTGGCTTGGTTGCATGGCTACGAAAGGTTAGAGAAAAATAAATAGATAATGTGTTTAGAGTGCACTCCACTAAATAGATATACTTTGGATCCATTGCAACAAGCCGGCACATCTATATCTATACCCCATATATAGTGTGTGAATAACTTTGAAAGTTGGTCGTTGGATGAAGCCAATCCGATGGTAGAAAGATGGCAAATCCGAGCACTACTGGCCGTTGGATATCATCTACATTCCACCAGATTCTGCCACATGTAGAATCTAGAAGACACCATGGTTGAACTTTGTTCATGACTAACTTTGCCATAACTAAGCTTACGCAAAGTGTGTCTTCCACAAAAAATGTGGCTAACAAAATGGCCACCACAAGTGTGGCAAGGTTTGTCAAGAAGTTGAGTCTATGACATGTGGACCATGTAGCTAGAAAAGTGGCAAGCCACAAGTGTAGCAATGAACCAAACACATGCCTCGTGTGCTTGGTAGGGTGTATGAAGGGTGCATGAGCCCAAGAGTTCCCTTCTTGACCCACTTTTGGGTGTTTGGTAGAGTGTATGGAGGGTGCATGAGTCCACACTAGCTTAGCAAAAATACACTAGAAGCATGCATGAAGAGAGCATACATGAAGAGTGGTGTTGAGTTGAGCATGCATGAAGAGGGAACAACTATGCTATGACGATAACGCAACCAAACACACTTGTGGCACGCCTAAGCTTAGGCATGGCAACCTTAGGCTGCAAACCAAACATCTATACCCCTATATAGTGTGTGAACAACTTTGAAAATTGGTCGTTGGATCAAGCCAATCCGACTGTACAAAGATGGAAAATCCGAGCACTACTGGCCGTTGGATATCATCTACATTCCACCCGATTTTGCCACATGTAGAATCTAGAAGACTCCACAAGTAGAAGCACAATGCACAATCCACCAGAATCTTATGCGTGCAATGCACGTGTACCTTACTAGTAGTTGGTAGTAGTAAGAAACAAACTCCGGGTTTGGCACGAGCTTGTACTGCGAGAGCACCACAAGGCCTGCTGCAGGAGTTACATTTCCCTCTCGGGGCCCACGGGACCGATCTTCAGTGGCTTAGTGCCCAGCCTATGAGTCAATGACATGCGGACCTTAAATGTGGCAGGCCCACATGTCATTCTCATGGTGGTGGTGTGGTTCGCGACTCACTCGCTCGCGATGAACCGGCCGGTGGTGGCGTGGCCATGGCGAAGGTGCCACAGCTGGGCGTCGGGGCGTTACGAGGCGTAGATGGCCAAATCGGCGGGTACTACCTATTGTACAGAAGTACTCCAGCTGATGATTGATGCCCGGGACGAAATGTGTGAGAGCCGTTGGATGAAAATTCGATGGTGCGAGAGTACGGATCGGAGCACAGCAGCGGAGCAGGCAAACCGCGTCCAATCGGGTGTGGATATGGTAGAAAGTTGATGGTCGGCGTAGTTCAGCTGGCCCGCATGTCATGCACTCCTAGGCAGATGAGCGATGGGGCCGAGAGGGATGAGGCGCACGTCGGGGGGATGAGGATCCCCTGACGTGAACAATCCTACCATTCTGTCACTAACATGTGGGACCTCCAAGCATGGGTCCCACCTGTCAGCGAAGGAAAGGTAGGGTAAGGCAGTGATAGCCATGTCCCGTCGAGGGACGTCGTGCTTACAGGTAGGGTTGGAGTGGCGTCGTGGGAATCGTGTGTGGGTGTGGCAGTGGTAAAAACAGGAAACGTGACGCTTGCCGTGGTTCAACTTCCATGGATAAGTTGTCATGTCTGCTGACACATGTATATCAAAACTAGAGTGTTTATATTTCAAGCACGTGAACAAGTATTATTCTACTACTTTCGATCCATTGCAATGCACGGGCCAGCACATTGGTAGTAGTAGTGTCTATCTGTATCTCTAGAGGCCTTCCCTCGTTCATCATTTTCTCTCACAAGAGTATCTACTCATTTAAATGCATCTTGATGTTTTGTGGAACGCACGAGGATGTTTCCTTGGGGGTATCTCCAGCACGGCGTGGCCGTAGTTGCAGGTTGACGCACCTTGAGATGCCGACGTTGAGGGGCACTTGGATTTCCTCCGATGAGCAGGTAAGATGAGTTTGATCACATAGTATATGCATTCTAAAGACTACTTCCGTGTCCACTTCCTAATTTTCCCCCTGCCCACTGTTTCACAGGTTAGGCTCGATGCGAGTGGAGATTGGCTTGCATATGTAAGGGAGGGTACCAACATCAGTTTGCACAACATTTACAATGGTGATACCGTTCCTGTAGAACCTTTGTCAAACATTGGGATCAGCCATGCAACGAGCCACCACATGAATTGGTACAATGGAACCACGGTGAGATTGAATAAGATAGCACAAACCTTGCACATGGCGGTCAAAGGTGGACCACGCTATCTGATAACCCACAAGTGTAGGGGATCGCAACAGCTTTCGAGGGTAAAGTATTCAACCCAAATTTGTTGATTCAACACAAGGGGAGCCAAAGATATTCTTGAGTATTAGCAGTTAAGTTGTCAATTCAACCACACCTAGATAACTTAGTATCTAAACCAAAGTATTTAGTAGCAAAGTAATATGATAATAAAGGTAACGATAGCAAAAGTAAGGTTTTTGGGTTCTGTAGTAGTTGCAACAATAGCAACGGAAAAGTAAATACGCGAAGAACAATATGTGAAAAGCTCGTAGGCAATGGATCAGTGATGGATAATTATGTCGGATGCGATTCCTCATGTAATAGCTATAACATAGGGTGACACAAAACTAGCTCCAGTTCATCAATGTAATGTAGGCATGTATTCCGTATATAGTCATACCTGCTTATGGAAAAGAACTTGCATGACATCTTTTGTCCTACCCTCCCGTGGCAGCGGGGTCCTAATGGAAACTAAGGGATATTAGGGCCTCCTTTTAATAGAGAACCGGAACAAAGCATTAGCACATAGTGAATACATGAACTCCTCAAACTACGGTCATCACCGAGATTTATCCTGATTATTGTCACTTCGGGGTTGTCGGAACATAACACATAATAGGTGACTATAGACTTGCAAGATAGGATCAAGAACACACATATATTCATGAAAACATAATAGGTTCAGATCTGAAATCATGGCACTCGGGCCCTAGTGACAAGCATTAAGCATAGCAAAGTCATAGCAACATCACTCTCAGAACATAATGGATACTAGGGATCAAACCCTAACAAAACTAACTTGATTACATGGTAAATCTCATCCAACCCATCACCGTCCAGCAAGCCTACAATGGAATTACTCACGCACGGCGGTGAGCATCATGAAATTGGTGATGGAGGATGGTTGATGATGATGACAGCGACGAATCCCCCTCTCCGGAGCCCCGAACGGACTCCAAATCAGCCCTCCCGAGAGAGATTAGGGCTTGGCGGCGGCTCCGTATCGTAAAACGTGATGAAACTTTCTCTCTGACTTTTTTGCCGCGAGATGGAATATATGGAGTTGGAGTTGAGGTCGGCGGAGCCTCGGGGGGCCCACGAGACAGGGGGGCGTGCCCAGGGGGAGGGGGCGCGCCCCCCACCCTAGTGGACAGGGTGTGGGCCCCCTGGTCTTGATTCTTTTGCCAGTATTTTTTATATTTTCCAAAAAGTGCATCCGTGGATTTTCAGGACATTCTGAGAACTTTTGCTTTCTACACATAAAACAACATTATGGCAGTTCTGCTAAAAATAGCATCAGTCCGGGTTAGTTTCATTCAAATCATGCAAGTTGGAGTCCAAAACAAGGGCAAAAGTGTTTGGAAAAGTAGATACGTTGGAGATGTATCAACTCCTCCAAGCTTAAACATTTGCTTGTCCTCAAGCAATTCAGTTGATAAACTGAAAGTGATAAAGAAAAACTTTTACAAACTCTGTTTGCTCTCGTTGTTGTAAACATGCAAAGCCATCATTCAGGTTTCAGCAAATATTATGAACTAACTATATCACAATTACTCATATCAATAGCATAATCAGCTAGCGAGCCATAATAATAAAACTCGGATGACAACACTTTCTCAAAACAATCATAACATGATATAACAAAAATGGTATCTCACTAGCCCTTTCTGAGACCGCAAAACATAAATGCAGAGCACCTTTAAAGATCAAGGACTGACTAAATATTGTAATTCATCATAAAAAGAGATCCAGTCAAGTCATACCCAATATAAACGAATAATAATGAATGCAAATGACAGTGTGGTCTCCAGCGGGTGCTTTTTAATAAGAGGGTGACGACTCAACGTAAAAGTAAATAGATAGGACCTTCGCAGAGGGAAGCAGGGATTTGTAGAGGTGCCAGAGCTCGATTTTAAAATAGAGATTGAATAACATTTTGAGCGGCATACTTTTGCTATCAACGCAACAACTATGAGATGGTTGTATCTTCCATACTACATGCATTATAGGCAGTTCCGAAACAGAATGGTAAAGGTTTATACTCCCCCAACCACCAACAAGCATCAATCCATGGCTTGCTCGAAACAACGAGTGCCTCCAACTAACAACAGCCCTGGGGGAGTTTTGTTTAATTATTTTGATTTGCTTTGATCTTTTTGGATCATGGGACTGGGCATCCCGGTTACCGACCCTTTATCGTGAATGAGGAGCGAAGTCCACTCCTCTTGAGAATAACCCACCTAGCATGGAAGATATAGGCAGCCCTAGTTGAAACATGAGCCGCTCGAGCATACAAAACAGAATTTCATTTGAAGGTTTGGAGTTTGGCACATACAAATTTACTTGGAATGGTAGGTAAATACCGCATATAGGTAGGTATGGTGGACTCATATGGAACAACTTTGGGGTTTAAGGAGTTTGGATGCACAAGCAGTATTCCTGCTTAGTACAGGAGAAGGCTAGCAAAAGACTCGGAAGCGACCAACTGAGAGAGTGACAACATGTCAGGACCCCGACTCAATGCCACATCGATCTATCATGTAACACCTCATATCACTTTGCGGCCTCACGCACGGTATTCCCACGGGTGTCGCCTTACCTTTGCCCGGGACCGTTTGCGCCTTTTGGCACACGTATATGATAGTGGCGCTAGCATCCATATGATAAGGAGCCCGGGCTGACATGGCTAGTCGTAAACCCAAAGTGGCTCAAACTTACAGGGACAGGCATCCATGACCCAGCATCAAACGTGTCGGTCATCAGCGAGTGAATCCAGGCTGTAGCACTGGACTAGCAGGACTCCGGTGAACCGGGCTGTAGCGGGCTAACAGGACTCCGGTATTCATCGCGTGACATTTCCCCGAAGGGACAGACACAGGAACGAAGAAGGACACATGCCGGCCAGCTTAAGTGTTCTGGAGCAGTGGCAAGCTACCATGGCTCAGTGGAAGCACTAGGAGAAATTTCCCGGTAAGAGAGGCTACTAAGGATAAACAACTAGATAGTCAGATCCCACACATACCAAGCATTTCAATAACATACACACAATATGCTCGATATGTGCAAATACAACATGGCATCACAACATGACTCTACAACTCAAGTATTTTATTCAATAGGCTCCGAGGAGCGAGATACTACAAACATGGGTCTTATGACCCAACATTCAGAGCACACAAATCAAAGCACAAGCGGAAGCTTAACATGTCTGAGTACAGACAGCTATAAATGAAAAAGGCTGAGAAGCCTGACTATCTACTAGATCCTGCCGAGGGCACAAGATCGTAGCTGAGGTAACAAGCTAAACGTCGAAGTCCAAGCGGAACTACTAGCGAGACTGAAGTCTCTCTGCAAAAACATAAAATAGGCAAACGTGAGTACAAATGTACCCAGCAAGACTTACATCAGAACTAACTACATATGCATCATTATCAACAAAGGGGATGGTGGAGTTTGACTGCAGCAAGCCAGCTTTGACTCGGTGGCTATCCTGAACTACGACTGCAAGTAACTCTTTTGAGGTGACGCACACGAGTCCACATATTCACCATATCAATACACCACTATGGATCCGCTCCCGTCTCCCTACGAGAACGCCATCCATAGCACTCACGCTTATCTTGCGCATTTTAGAGTATCCACTTTCACTTGTCTATGAACTATACATGCAACCCAGAAGTCCTTTTCCGCGGACATGGCTATTCGAATAGATAATGTTAACCCTGCAGGGGTGTACTTATTCACACACGCTCTCACCACTTACCACCATGTACACCTCGTGTATCTCGGCAACCTTCAAGCGGAAGCCGGGCGAGGGAGTCGGCCACGGCCTACCTAAACACTCAAGTCTCTCATCCAGGTTTATCTCCTATTCGGGTTCCACCCGAATGTCATTGACCCAGGGGAGGTCAACCCCTTGGTCAACTGAGGCTAACTCGCCGGCGGCTCGACGCCGGCGATGACAGGTGCGGCGGAGGGGCTCGGGTTCGCTCTCCCGGCGCCCAAATGAGCGGCGGAGAGCACCCACGGGGAGCTGAAGCTCGCCCGCATCTAGCGCAGCAAGCAGCAGCGGCTGGGGAGGCCGGAGCTTGTCGGAAACGAGCTTGGGGCGGCGGCCGGCGATTTGGCACAAGTGGCGTGGCGGCTACGGTGCACAGAGAAGATAACAGAGAGGGGGAGGACGGGCAGCAGCTCACGACGATCTTCTTGGAGTGGACGGCGAGCTCAGGGAGGGCCTGAGGCACTCGGGGCGTCGAGGGGGATCTCCAGCGATGGTGGTCGGGGACGAGCTCGGTGAGGGCAGAGGGGCGCTCCCAGTGTCGAGTGGCGGAGCGAGGAGGTCGAGGCCGTCGAGGCGGAGCTCATGGACTCGTCAGAGGGGCGAGGGAATGGCTCAGGGGGTGGTAGCGGCGGCGGCAGCGACGGTGGTGCTCGAGAGCTAGAGGGAGGGAGAGCAGAGAAGGGGAGGAGGTCCAGCGAGAGAGGGGAGAGGTCCAGGGGGTGGCGTGGTGCTGTGAGAGGCGTCCAGGGGGAGGAGGAGGCAGCCAGGCAAGCAGGATGGAGGTGGCGCGCGCGTGCGCCGTGCCCAGCTTCTCCGCTGCCTACTGGCAAGAGGTAGAAGACGAGGCTGCCCCTGGTGGGCTGGGCCGCCAGGTGTGCTGGCCAGCTGGGCTGTAACAGTGCCAGGCCAGGTAAGGGCAGGTGAGTTTTCTCTCCTCTCTGCCTTTTCCTATTTCTGTTTTGTTTTCTATTTTGTTCATTTTCTTTTGATTTAGTTCAACCACTAAATCATTTTAATAAATTCTGTAGGTTATTATATGGCTTGCTAAAATATATACAATGCCACTCACAAACTTCCAGAATTATTGGAGTTATATTTAATATATATTAAATATAAATCCAAAGCAAATAATTGTTGGATTAATTCAAATGGCCAAAATAATTGTTTCCAAGCTCCTAAAAATATTGGTTTGAATTTTACCTCTTGCCAATATTCCTATAGAATAACAGGAACACTTTCTTGGACTCATTTGAGAAGATTTTAAAGTTGGTTATTTTTGAACTGATTTCTAAGGGTTTCAACAAACCTCAATTCAATTTTCAGAAAATTAAACATGATGCATGGCTACTTATGCAGAGTCAGGCAAGTGCTAAGCTAGGGCTATGACAACTCACCCCCACTAAACAAGAATCTCGTCCCGAGATTCAAGCGTAGGGTAAGATGAAGGGGAATCACAAACTAACATAATCTTCACGATCCAGGTGGCACTTCAAAGAACGTAGACTCGATCACCATCATTTTCTCGATGTCTTGCCCGGAGAACTCCAACTAACATGACAATGAGAGGAGAAGGAAAACTCTAGAGGGATCGATCTTATCGAAGGTCGAACAACTCATGATCAACTCACGGAGTGGGACATTGAAACATCTCTCGAGTTGAGACACAAAGCATTCGTCCAGAGGGATGGAGTGAAACACATGACAAAGGTTCACTAGGTAGACAACAATTCCACGTTTAAAAGGGTGGTGAACGGTTGTCAACGTAGCGAGGAGTTGAGTTGCCATGATGCCACAGCGGGACATCCTGGAGGAGGGTGATTCGTAGATTATTACCTTAAGTGGCAAAAAGAATTACCTTTGATATAGAGATCATTGAGACTCTCTATACCAGCCAAGGGAAAATCTCGAGCGATCGTTTGGAGGGGTTCGGTAGAATGGCATACTCGGATTAGAATGGATGGTGTGGATTACCTTGTTGAAATCAACACAAGGACGATTTTAGTAACTGGGGAAAAGCTCGACAGTAGAGAGTGAGTCCATTGTTTGAAAAGTTTTAGCATAACCAAAGAAACTAGGAGCAATCCCAGTTAGTGCCGATGATAACACCTAGTGCTTTGCGAGTTCTCAAGAACTTGAGCATCTCCATATTCATCAAGGTTTTACCAATATCCGTGTCAAGGATCCTGGCAACACAACATACTACCATGATGAATAGTCATGGATAATGCAGATGCAAAGGAAGATAACACCTTCTCGGATTTCACCTTAGCGAGGCCAAGGGGACAAAATCTGGATGATCGACCGAGAGACATTTAGCACTCCACTTCTAATGTTCTCCTTGATGTGCTAGTGTAACCCATTCATAGATATGGTTTGATATCTAGAACATCAAGTAAAAGGTCGGACTTCGGAAACACCAAAAATCATAAGGCACAACTAGGGGGTAAATCCTACGAAGTCCTTATGGGGAGGTGGCCAACTTTCTCAATCAAGATAATACAGTAATGGTTCTTCCGGCTGGACGTGTGGGCCACGACATCCTCTTTACCGGTTACAGAGAGACCAATATTATAGTTCTTGGAAAAACACTCCAACTATCATATCTGCCTGAGATTCAAATCTGGTTGGTGTCAGAACAATCCAGACTCATCGAGTCTAGAAAGAAAAATGAAAGTTTGCAACACAAATCGACGAGATGACGTTGCGAGATTCTTGGGGAATGAACTACGATAGTAAGCTCCAAAACATGAGCTGATTCTGCTACAGACATGTGAACACGTTGTCCCAGACAAGCATGACCACGTAGTAGTCTTATAATAAAACACTACCGAGTTCAGGTGGGGAACCATCAACGAGGATATCGAAGTCTTGTGCATGAACTAGTATTTGCACATCAACTCCTTTTCCTTGAACAAATCAATCAGTGGCTTGGGTTGCTAGAGAATACATATGGAGTGGAGGTAATTAATCTACCAAACCATAGAATACATTCGCACATGCATAATCGACTTGGGACGATTCCAGAGGAAGCAAAACTAACTCTCTCAAATTCACGGCGGCAACTTGCATTGAATGCACATGAATTAGAGAAAGTCGCTCCTTTTATCCAAGCATATGCTTCATGAACGGCACATGAAGATAATACTTATAAAGTTTCCAATACTAGCTGGATGTTCAACACGAATCATGGAGAAGATAACAATGTTGCTAATGGGCTCAACAACAATTCATCTAGATTTCCATATAATTGAAGTTCCACAATTGTGTGAACACGGAGATAGCATTGGTCAGACCAAAAGATGTAATGGTGTATGCTCGAGGAGAAACCAGGAGTAAGACAGCATTATGAGCATCGTTGGTTCTGATTTGATTTGAGGATAGCCCATGCTGAAATCAAAGTTTTGACAAGACAATAGATCCAACAACTAACCACGAGGATCAACCGATGAATATATCATCTTTCTTCAACACAGACAAACGTAAAGATATCCCTTTGGAACGAACTAAACTTGGCAAAGCTTTTATCTTCCAACTCTCCAAGTTGTTGTTTAGCTTAACCAACTAGCTCAGGGGTATCCAACACAGACTCTTGGAGAAGGGGTGGTTTACAAGAAACCAACTTGATCACGAGCTCAACATAGCGATCAGGTGACAACCTGGTAATACTTCTGAGAAGATATTCGAAAAATCACGAACCACCGATATGTCACTAAGCTCGAGAACAATCTTGCTTTTCAGGGCAAGACGATATGGTGAAATAAGCAAGGGATTGGATAATCCTAACTCATTGATGAGGAGTGAACCAGAAATAAGGACTAGGTAGCACAACCAATCTTAGAATGATGTTTCAAAAACCAACACGCTAAGAATGAAATTATTGTCCGTTAACTACCAAGCAACGGAGTTGCTAGGAGCATAGATTTCACACATCACGATTCACTTGTCGGTGTTCCGGGTACAATAACACGGAACCGAGGAATGAATAATGATGTCGAGAAGTATCACTGTATCAAGAGTTCATAGGATGGTGTGCAATTCCTATGATGTTGCTGATACAAAAGATGGTAATACTCCAAGGTGGAACAGACCAGAAGCTGGATTGGCATTTTGATCTATGGAATACAACTGCTTTGACCCAATCCTGGATATGGATGAGGTACTGGAGTTTGTTTCTCCTAGTAATTCTGGAATAGAACGGCTTGACGGACCACAAGAATAGTAAGCATCGATGAGCGAATGCATACATACTCTTGACTATCAACTGATAGACAAGGATCGAAATACAACTATAGAGGGACAACTCAAAGGAACATATATCTTTCTGAGTTGTGGATGCATAGGTTAGTATGTCGAACAAGTTCAACATATTTCTTCCGGATAACCCATGTTGAAGAGGAAGGATTGGCAGAGTAACAACATAGAGAGAAGAACTCATCAGGAGCACTCTGGTTGTGATCTTTTGGTTCAACGAGGAACTTCTGCCATAAGTAGTGCATGGTATTTGGAAGAACGATATACCACAGACCTCGAGGACTATCACAAAGGTTACTAATATCCTAAAGGAACTAGCAACACTATCAACACGAGGTAAGTAGGGTGAATCTCGGGTTCAAAACCCAAGGATTAGAATACCTACTACTAAGTGGCATCACGGGATGCTTTCGAGAATAAAGGCCAGAATCATCACACTGGGAACACAAAGCATGGCTGGATTACTAGGTGATACTCTAGACATCTAGGGTCATAATAATAGCTCCAACATATATGTCGAGGCAATGGAGTACCTCAACTCGACAATTAGTGTGGTTAATCTGGCCTAAAGGAACATCGAGAACGGAAGGAAAGGATTTGCAAATGCATCAGACTATTTAGGAACCTGGGCTGACTCAGAAAGCATAACGGCTGCAAATACTTAAAGGATTTGAGACATTCCGCAAAACGGTGGCATAACCAATCAACATCACAATATCAAAGTTCCGAGACCAACTGTCAACATATGGAAGTAGTAGGAACTAAACAGAGGCTTAAATCCATCAATCCTATAAGTCTACGGATTAGAAACACGTGATCCTAACAGAAAGAAGAGAAAGCCTAGTTCCTTAACCCCGTAGGAAAGATAGGATGACTCAGATCAGAAGGCCATAAGGTATAAGGAGTAAAAAGAGCCTTACGTTCCATCCCACAATCAATTCCCTTATATAACTAAAGAATTTCTAGACTCAACTTCGACCAGTTTGGCTTGATAATCCTACATGCAGTCAAGCCCTGATACCAAAGCTGTCAGGACCCCGATTCAATGCCACATCGATCTAGCATGTAACAGCTCATATCACTTTGCAGCCTCACGCACGGTATTCCCACAGGTGTCGCCTTACCTTTGCCCGGGACCGTTTGCGCCTTTTGGCACACGTATATGATAGTGTCGCTAGCATCCATATGATAAGGAGCCCGGGCTGACATGGCTAGTCATAAACCCAAAGTGGCTCAAACTTACAGGGACAGGCATCCATGACCAAGCATCGAATGTGTCGGTCATCAGCGAGTGAATCCAGGATGTAGCACTGGGCTAGCAGGACTCCGGTGAACCGGGCTGTAGCGGGCTAATAGGACTCCGGTATTCATCGCGTGACATTTTCCTGAAGGGACGGACACAGGAACGAAGAAGGACACATGCCGGCCAGCCTAAGTGTTCCGGAGCAGTAGCAAGCTACCATGGCTCAGTGGAAGCACTAGGAGACATTTCCCGGTAAGAGAGGCTACTAAGGATAAAAACCTAGATAGTCAGATCCCACACATACCAAGCATTTCAATAACATACACACAATATGCTCGATATGTGCAAATACAACATGGCATCACAACATGACTCTACAACTCAAGTATTTTATTCAATAGGCTCCGAGGAGCGAGATACTACAAACATGGGTCTTATGACCCAACATTCAGAGCACACAAATCAAAGCACAAGCGGAAGCTTAACATGTCTGAGTACAGACAGCTATAAATGAAAAAGGCTGAGAAGCCTGACTATCTACTAGATCCTGCCGAGGGCACAAGATCGTAGCTGAGGTAACAAGCTAAACGTCGAAGTCCAAGCGGAACTACTAGCGAGACTGAAGTCTCTCTGCAAAAACATAAAATAGGCAAACGTGAGTACAAATGTACCCAGCAAGACTTACATCAGAACTAACTACATATGCATCATTATCAACAAAGGGGATGGTGGAGTTTGACTGCAGCAAGCCAGCTTTGACTCGGTGGCTATCCTGAACTACGACTGCAAGTAACTCTTTTGAGCTGGAGCACACGAGTCCACATATTCACCATATCAATACACCACTATGGATCCGCTCCCGTCGCCCTACGAGAACGCCATCCATAGCACTCACGCTTATCTTGCGCATTTTAGAGTATCCACTTTCACTTGTCTATGAACTGTACAGGCAACCCAGAAGTCCTTTTTCGCGGACACGGCTATTCGAATAGAAAATGTTAACCCTGCAGGGGTGTACTTCTTCACACACGCTCTCGCCACTTACCGCCATGTACACCTCGTGTATCTCGGCAACCTTCAAGCGGAGGCCTAGCGAGGGAGTCGGCCACGGCCTACCTAAACACTCAAGTCTCTCGTCGAGGTTTATCGCCTATTCGGGTTCCATCCGCAAGGAGATCCGACCGGGGTGTCGCTCACGGCCCCAAATGATGTGAGCAGGGTTCCCAAGCCCACCATCCAGGTGCCACTTGGTACACCGTGCCACTACACCTAGTCTGTCCCAAGCCCACCTGTACCAGGTGCCACTTGGTAGACTACAAGCACTACCTACAAACACCAGAAACTAGTTGCAACTCCTGGACAGAGAACAAGGGTGATTAAGAAGCCGAGAGGGTCAATTAAGGATCCCAATGAGTGGTAGTAGCTGTTCATGGATCACAAACACAGAACTCAGTTCCTGAGGACGGCTGCAATGAGACAACCCACCATGTACTCCTACATGGCCTCTCACCGCTACCTTTACCAAATCGTGTTCACACACTTAGCTCACACACAGTAGGACATGTTCACACACCTCCGATTCATCCCCAATGAATCAGACCTGACACAACTCTAAGCAATAGCAGGCATGACAACAAGCATGAATGAGTAGGCACACCAGGGCTCAAACAACTCCTACTCATGCTAGTGGGTTTCATCTATTTACTGTGGCAATGACAGGTCATGCAGAGGATAAAGGGGTTCAACTACCGCAACAAGTAACAGCTGTATCGTTGTTGTCCTAATGCAGTAAAATAGAGCAGGAGCGAGAGAGTGGGGATGTATCGGAATGAACAAGGGGGTTTTGCTTGCCTGGCACTTCTGAAGATAGTATATCTCTTCATCGGTGTCATCGATCTCATCGTCAGAATCACGTCTATCGAGAGGGGACAAACACCGGCAACACAGAGAAAACACAATCAATGCAATGCAACAATATGATGCATGAATATGACATGGCAAAATGAGTGTGTTTTGGCTAATGCAACTTAGAATAGATTAAATGAAGTTGGTTTGAATACAAGATTCAAATTCAAACTCCATATGTGATTATTCAAATGCCATTTAATTGATTTGACGTAAACAGTGAACAAAAGTTGTTCTAACATGCAAGAAAATGGTACAGATGGATAGATTGGATTTTTCTGATCATTTTTCATATATAATTTATTTCATTTTGGAGTTACGGTTGAATTTCTATGATTTTTAGAAGTTTATACTATTTTCTAGAATTTCCTGGTTATTTTAAATTAGACTAAAACCAGAAAATAGTTTACTGCGCCAGCATGACATCATGCTGACGTCAGCAGGTCAACGGGCAGGTCCAGGTCAAACCTGACCAATGGGTCCCGCGTGTCAGTGACTAACTAAACTAACCTAGTTCAATTAGCACTAACCTAGGTTAAGCTAATTTAGTTTAAACCTCAACTAGATTAGTTAGCCGGTGTAACGCCCCGAGACCGACGCTCCAGAAGACTTCCAGCTACTCCGGGTTTCGTCGTGTGATTTGTTTTGTTTGTTGCATCATGTGCATTGCATCATGTCACCATGCCAGCATGTCATTTAATTTTTAAAACTCAGCTAAATAAATTGCATGGATCTTCGGTCCATTTAAATCGAGGGATATTCACATGGTGATTTCTCTTTATTACATATCCTCCCAATATTTTAGGGAGCTACAATAAATATTCCATTCGTATGGAATCATCCCAAACAAACTGGCATTTAAAACCACTCATTTCGGAATATTCTAACCTTGATCTTTCTCCAATTTGCTCCGGTTCAAGCTGTCATGCTTTGAAATATGTCAAAGTAGATCCATGTCAGTTTTGAGCTCAACTTGTATTTATTTGCCTCACCAAATAAATATATCTACATTTCCTTTTTTTTATATAAAAGGAAATAACCCGTTTCTTTTCCTTTTAAAACCAATCAGGCCCCTGGCCATTTTCCTCCCCACCGGACTGGCCCAGCCAGCTTTGCAGCCCAACTGGCCGGTTCGGCCCACCTAATCCTCGGCCAAGCTAACCCATGTTAAACCTAGCCCGATCGAATCCCCCTCATCTCCCCTCGTTCCCCTGTGCACCGCCGCCACGCACAGCCATCACCAGGGAGAGCCCTGCTCGATCCCCTCCTTCCTCGATGCGCCGTCGCAGGGAGAGCAGCGCCGCGCCCTCGTCTCGTTCCCCTCGCACTTCCAGAGAGGAGCAGAGCCCCGCTCCTCCCGACCCACCTCGTGCGCGACCCCGCCGCCTCGCGCCTCCACCTCCTCGCCGGCCAGCCGCAGCTCGCTGCGCCCTGCTTCTCCTCCCGTGCCTCACCACCCCCTCGTGCCGACCAACGAGCCCCGCGACCACGTCTCTGCCGCCCCGTCGACCCGATGCGTCCTTGCGTCTCCCTTCCTCCTATCGCGCCTGCGCCGTCCTCTGCTTCCTCTACGGTGATCAGGAGCCACCTCGCCCGCGTGTCTCCTCCACCAGCAGCCGGCAATGCCCGAGGGGAGCCGAGCACCTCCATCCCCATGGTGCTACGACCCCATCACTATTCCTGCTGGTGAGCGTCGCTCGAGGCCAGTGCCACGCCTTTGCTTCGAACCAGGGGCCGACGCCCCCATCGCCCGTCGTCTTAGGGCCAAGCTGCCGCTATCGCTTCCTTCGATTGATGCTGCCACCTCTTTGCCAAGGCCATCGCCGAGTTACCCCAGGACCCGTGGAGTCATGCACGGGAAAACCAAGTCTGAAGACTACCGTGGCCGTGTATCTCGCCAAGTACCACTACCGTTCCTCAAGACCGCCAAGTTCGACTACACGGTGATGCGCCAAGTACCCCCTCGGATCGTCAAGTTCGACTACACGGAGCTGCCAAGTACCACTACGATTGCCGTGTGCATCTACGGATCGCCAAGTACCCCTATGCATGGATATGCCAAGTTCGTCTACGACCTGTGAACAACTACCGCCGCCGCCGTGTACAAGTACTTCCACTACCGTCACAAGAACGACTACTTCCTCTACCGACGCCGTGTACAACTACTTCCACTACATCACGAGAACGTCTACTTCCTTCGACGAACGCGTTCCGCCCTAAATGCACGCTTCGAAGGTATAACGCCTAGGCGATGCCCGTGAACGAATGCATGTTGTATGAGATGCACCGTTTGCACTGTGTCCGAATTGTCACTTGTTTTCCATGCCACTAACCCGTGGGACACGGTAGTCGGGAGCACCCCACCATCTCTTGCACGTTTCGCGCACCCACACTTGTTCCTTTGCATCGGTATCTCACTTGAGTTACCGGGACCGGAATGTTGCCGTGGCACCATTTCTGTTTCACCGCCATGGCACCCTTTTCCTTCCGCCATGGCAACAAATGCTTCATAACATGCTCATGTCAACGTTTTCATAAAATTGCACAAAACTTGCATATGTCATCCGCATCATGATAACAACAATTAAAATGTTTAAAATTGTGTTTGCATTAAATTGCTAAATAACATATGGGGTTTTCCGGAATTGTCGTTTGTTGCTTCTGGCCTCATTTAAACTTGCCTAAATAGTTAGTTTATTTATGCTTCACCTCTTGCCATGTTTAACAACACTTAATATTGTTTGGTAGCATAACCGAGAGAAAACTAAATAATTGATGTGGTGTTCCGTCAACATTCACCTCGTTGCATATTGAGCTCCATTTAACTTGTAGTATTGTTTGTTGCACTTTGCCATGCCATGCCTCATTAAACCGGACATGCATCATACTTGTTTGTGCATCATGACATGTTTATGCTTGTGTGTTTACCATGTTGCTTGCTTCTTTCCGGGTTGCTTCTCTCGTGAGCTTCGGTGTCGTTCCGGAGTTGTGAGGATCCGTTCGACTTCGTCCGTTTGTCTTCTTCATGGACTCGTTCTTCTTCCTAGCGGGATCTCAGGCAAGATGATCATACCCTCGAAATCACTACTATCTTTGCTATGCTAGTTTGCTCGCTCTTTTGCTATGCCAATGCTACGATGACTACCATTTGCTTGTCAGCCTCCCAAATTGCCATGTCAAACCTCTAACCCACCATGTCCTAGCAAACCGTTGATTGGCTATGTTACCGCTTTGCTTAGCCCCTCTTATAGCGTTGTTAGTTGCAGGTGAAGATTGAAGTTTGTTCCTTGTTGGAACATGGAGATGTTGTTCCTTGTTGGAACATGTTTGCTTGTTGGGATATCACAATATATCTTATTTAATTAATGCATCTATATACTTGGTAAAGGGTGGAAGGCTCGGCCTTATGCCTGGTGTTTTGTTCCACTCTTGCCGTCCTAGTTTCCGTCATATCGGTGTTATGTTCTCGGATTTTGCGTTCCTTACGCGGTTGGGCTATAATGGGAACCCCTTGACAGTTCGCCTTAAGTAAAGCTCCTCCAGCAATGCCCAACATTGGTTTTACCATTTGCACTAACAACCTACCACCTTCCCTTGGGTTCTGCAGACTCAAGGGTCATCTTTATTCTAACCCCCCCGGGCCAGTGCTCCTTTGAGTGTTGGTCCGAACTGAGCTGCCTGCGGGGCCAGCTCGGGGAAACTTGAGGGTTGGTTTTACTCGTAGCTAGTCTCATCTGAGTGTGCCCTGAGAAAGAGATATGTGCAGCTCCTATCGGGATTTGTCGGCACATTCGGGCGGTGTTGCTGGTTTTAGTTTTACCCTGTCGAAATGTCTTGTTGTACCGGGATACCGAGTCTGATCGGAGTGTCTTGGGTGGAGGTCTATTCCTTCGTTGACCGTCAGAGCTTGTCATGGGCTAAGTTGGGACACCCCTACAGGGATTTGAACTTTCGAAAGCCGTGCCCGTGGTTATGGGCAGATGGGAATTTGTTAATGTCCGGTTGTAGAAAACCCGAAGTTGACCTTAATTAAAATACATCAACCGCGTGTGTAACCGTGATGGTCTCTTCTCGGCGGAGTCCGGGAAGTGAACACGGTGTTGGAGTTATGTTTGACGTAAGTAGTTTTAGGATCACTTCTTGATCGCTACTAGTTTCACGACCGTGCCTTGCTTCTCTTCTCGCTCTCTTTTGCGATTGTAGCCACCATATATGCTAGTCGCTTGCTGCAGCTCCACCTCATTACTCCATGCTTCCTATAAGCTTAAATAGTCTTGATCGCGAGGGTGCGAGATTGCTGAGTCCCCGTGGCTCACAGATACTTCCAAAACCAGTTTGCAGGTGCCTATGTTACCGAGCAGGTGACGCAACAAAGCTCAAGGAGGAGCTCGATGAAGATCTTGCCCTTTGTGTTGTTTCGTTCTCGTAGATCAGTAGTGGAGCCCAGTTGGGGTCGATCGGGGACCTTTGTCGCATTTGGGGTTCTTCTTTTATTTTGGTTCCGTAGTCGGACCTTGATTGTATCTGGATGATGTAATGCTTTATTCATGTAATTGTGTGAAGTGGCGATTGTAAGCCAACTATGTGTCTCTTTCCCTTATGTATTACATGGGTTGTGTCAAGATTACCTCACTTGCGACATTGCTTTCAATGCGGTTATGCCTCTAAGTCGTGCTTCGACACGTGGGAGATATAGCCGCATCGAGGGCGTTACAGTTACTACCTCCATTTTTTTGTACACAAGTCCAGTATATCATATTACAATTTGCAAAAGGCCACTAACACTAATCGAGGCAAAATTGATGGGGTTTGCCTCGTACTAGAAACCAAGGACATTAATATACCCATGCATGCATGCGGAAGTGAGAAGGTTTGTTTGCATGGCGCTGCATTAATCAAGCGATGAGGAGTGAGATGGTTAGCTCTTTGGGCTTTGGACAAAAAAATATGCATTAATTGACACATCAAACGAGGATTTGTATCAATTAATCTCGCGAAGGAAAACCCTGCCTTTCTTTTTTTAAACTAGTACTCCTAGTATGTACGTACTTATCCTGTTTGGATCTAGGCCTTGCATTGCCATACTTCGCCACACATTTTTGCCAAGCTTGCCTAAAGTTTTCAAAATGACTATCAAGATGCCCGTGCATGGCACGGAACATCAAGATGCATTTAAAAAAAATACCTATTGTGATTGACCCATGCAAGAGTAATTCCATTTGTAAAAACTAATGATATCTCAAGAATTTTATCGGGAAAATGGTATCTCCAGAATTTCATAAAAAATGATATCTCGAGAAAGATGAGAGATAAGGTGAGGAGGAGTGGGGCGTGGTGGTGACTGGGCGGAAGCATGGGGATGGACGGCGTCGTCAGCGGCCACCATGCCAGATTGTTCCAGATACTTCCTTTTTTAATTGCTCAGCAATGAGGTTGTGTGAGATAAGGATGAACGAGGCAAGGCCTTATCTGTAAATGTGGAGAGAGGTGCGGGTTTTTTTTGTAAAAATGTCATAGTTTGCTTTCTATCCGCCATATGTAGATCGGACGGTCTATATTACAAGATGGCAGGCACACCATCATCACCAACTCGGTTTTTTATAAGAGTAGAGAAGAGAAAAGGAGGTACACTTGCGCACGGCTGTCGCAATCGCACCACACCCTCACACGGTCATTCCTGCACGCCGCGGTCGCATCGCACCCTCACACAGTCGCACCTGCATGCCGCAAACCCAACCAAGGGAACCCACCCTCACTGACACGTGCTACCACTGATAGGTAATTTTCGTTCATACATTATGTTTATCCAACCGCATGTTGGGGTGGATCTGTATGGCCCATGCGGTGGTCTGTTGGGGAAGAAGAGGTGAGGAAGAAGGGTTAGGAGATGTTGGATATTCATCTAGCCACCTGAAATGGTAGACTAACCCAAATGATGAAAGTCAAGCGACTTGCAGAACAATATATGATTTTACACAGCAAAAGATCCCTAAAAACAACAACATAAAGAAAAACTATCACTGACGGCCTTGTCGTCTTTGGCTACTGGCGCGAACCAGCCGTAGCTGCCGACGTGTGTCTCCGCACCGTGGTTGGCCTCGACCTCCAGCTACTCGTTCACACGGAGCGTGCGGGCGCTCTGCGCGGACGAGAGCACCGCTCGGTTCAAGTCAAGGACGTCCGGTTCCGCCTGCAGGAGGGCCTCAATGGTAGCAGCATCCGCGTGCTCCGCGTCGAGTTGAGTCTCCACCGCCCGATTCAAGTCTAGGACGTCTGGTTCCGCCTGCAGAAGGGCCTCGATGGCAGCGGCATCTGCGTACTCCGCGTCGAGTTGAGCCTCCGTCGCCCGGTTCAAATCCGGGACGTCCGGTTCCGCCCGCAGGAGGGTCTCGATGGTAGTGGCATCCGCGCGCTCAATGTCGAGTTGAGCCTCCGCCGCTCGGTTCACATCCATGACATCTGGTTCCGCCTGCAGGAGAACCTCGATGGCAGCGGCTTGCGCACGCTCCACGTCGAGTTGGGCCTCTGCCTCCCGGTCCTCTTTAGTATCGCCAGGTTGAACCACTAGTCCGCCTGCACCATTGGGGACCCGGACGCTGGCACGAAGTCGATGTCCATCGTCTCATACCCATCGGGGGCCTTTTGCGCCACGACCTCTGCAATGAACATTGGATCGGCTTCCTCCTCCTCGTAGCATGGCCCCAAAGAACTCCGGGATTGGCCCACCGCAAAGCGAGCTTGGGAATGGTGGTCTGTGGCGCGGACACGCTGCCGCGATTACGCGGCGCTCCGGCATCAGCATTTTGTAGTACGCGTTCTTGCGGTGCACCATGGCTTTCTGGCAAACTAGGGGACGCTTGATGCGGGCTAGGGGATCGAAAGGTCGGGGAATGGGCTAGAGAGGAGGTGTGATTTTGGGGCAGTGGCTGGCGTAGGCCGAGCAGCGAAGGTTTTGGTGTGAATAGTGGTTCCGGTAATGACCGGTCAATCGGTTTTGACTGTACATCGCTCTTGTCGCGTTCGTGTTGCACCCCGGCACGCTGGACCCTCCACGTGATTCACCGAATGGAACGCGCTTCGTCTTGCATTTTCGCTCGCTTGTGGGACAGCAGTTGAGAGCAAACTGACATCCCTCCCCCTCCCCCGCCCGCGTCATTTATACTACCACTCCCTTTGTTTCATGCGGAGTAAACAAAAACAGAGGGAGTATACTAAGGATGAGGATCCCCTGACGTGGCCGAACCCATTGAGTAGCTGACATGTGGGGCCTAGAAAGCATGAGGACCGCTAGTAAGTGACCGAATGGGAGGGTAAGGCAGGGATACCTATGTCAGAGGATCCACTTCCACTACTACTCCCTCCTGCGATCTATAGGGCCTAACGCATTTTTCGAGGGTAATTGTGACCAAATGTTAGAGTAATAATATATGACATGCTTACACAAAGCATACGGTCAAATTCGTATGTGAAAGGATCTTCCAATGATATAATTTTCACATCATACATCTCATGTACTATTAATCTTGTCAATAGTGAAAGGCGGTTTTGGAAAACGCATTAGAGCATGGTTAATAATATAGCCAGCCGATGGCTATAAGGAACTGCGATGGCATCTATAGCCATCATCTATATGAACTCATACAATAGTGTGGGCTATAAGGTTGGCTATTTCCCGCAAAAAATAATATAAAAGGTTGGCTATTGTATTAGTACTTTTTCCCATCTCCTCTCTATCTCTTTCTTCATATTCATTGTATTTACCTAGGAATGTGTATATATCTAGGCTCTTGCATGAGAGCTCACTCCCCTTACTTTTTCACATCTCTCTCCTTCACATAGACAAAAGTGCCATGTAAGTTGGCTCTTAGAATGGCTATTAGGTTGGGTCTAAGCATTTAATATTTGCATGAGCAAGGTATATGATTGGAGGAGAGTTGCATGCATACTATTTTTTTCTTTATCTATGAGCAAGGTATATGATTGGAAGAGCCTGCTTCACTCTCTCTTCTCTCTTCCCACTCCTGCAAGTAGGATTTTAATGACATGACAAGTCTTATAGCCTGCTGACTAGACCTTATTAGACATTCTCTTAGGGCCTATATAAATGGAAGAAGGGAGTACTATGAGCACTGCATACTCTACTACAGATGTTGTCAGTACTCCACTAGTACAATTGGAAAGGGAGCTTAAAAAGTTACAATTGGACTGGCTATACGTGACGAAATCCTAGTAGGAAGAGCATGCGCGAGAACAAGCACATTAACGTGGTTGAAAACAAATTGAAACCATCTCTGTTTGAATACAAATCTAGGAGTACGTACGAATCTAACAATATTGATTGGGCGTTGTTGAATGTCGATACTTTTTTCTGTAAGTTTGATCAAAGTAGAGATACTTTGATTACACATAAAACTTATATGTAAACTAGAAAGGATCGGAGGGAGTATATTGTACGTTCAAAAGTGAAACGAACATTGAATACCCTTTATATATGATTTGCGGATGATATGATCACCAGTTCATAATTCTGAATCCGCCTTAGGTATCACACATGCACCCACTCGTTTTCTCTCGATTTCATCTCGGGGTCCGGAGATCGATTGAAAGAGGACTAGGGTGGGTACAATACGTTTGTTTCTCTTATGAACGTACAATATACTCCCTCTGATCCCCATAGACCCCTCTCGCGGGTCATTTCTATCATAGAAACAGACCAAACCTTTATCTCCATGCACGACACGCAATTGATCTCTCAACATCAATCGATATCGTCAAGATGTGTCGGGGCATGAACTGAATGGGATGTCAAAACTAAGACGGGAAGCGACACTTAGTGGAGGCAAAGTGAAACTTTAAACGAACCGTTTGTGTGTATGCATGTCGAACACATTACAAAATTGGAAATACAAGCATGGTCTAGGCCCACATGCGAATCATACTCGGCGGAATGTTCAAATGACGCATGTAGGAGGATGGACTCGACCGGAGGGCGGCATAATCAACAGAGAAGAGGGTTGGAGAGGAATGACAAATAAGCAACGCCCCATGATTATACTTGAATGGCTCAAATAAACAATAACTTGTCTCGATTTCCCTTCCGTCTTGGTCACGGAGTAAGATACTCCCTCTGTTTTTATTTACCTTCATATGAGGTTTGACTGAAGTCAATCTTCATAAAATTTGACCAAGTTTATAGAAAACTAGCAAGATGCACATGCCTTGCATGGAACATCAAGATCTTGCGGGAGAGAAGGATGAACAAGGGAAGGTGTTATCTGCAAATGCGGAGAGGAGTGTGGGTAAATTGTCCTAGTTTCCTTCCTTTCCGTCAGATATAGATCGGACGGCCTATATTGCAGGATGGCAGGTACACCATCATCACCAACTCTGCTTCTTATGTCCACTAGGAAGATGCCTGTGCGTTGCACGGAACATCAAGATGCATTTGGATGAGTAGCTTATCTTGTGGGGGAAAAGGATGAATGAGGGAAGGCCTTATTTGCAAATGTGGAGAGGGGTATGGGTATCTTTTTGCAAAATTGCCATAGCTTCCTTCCTATCCGTCAGATATAAATCGGACGGACTCTTGTAACAAACAAAGTTGGTGATGATGGTGTGTCTGCCATCCTGCAATATAGGCCGTCCGATTTATATCTGATGGATAGGAAGGAAACTATGGCAATTTTGCTAAAAGGTACGTACACACCTCCCCACAATTGCAAATAAGGCCTTCCCTCGTTCATCCTTTTCTCTCACAAGATAAACTAGCCATACAAATGCATATTGATGTTACGTGCAACGCACAGGCATGTTGCTAGTGAGAGTAGAAATATGAACATTTACAATAGAAAATATATATGATGTGAAAGTATATTCAATAATGAATCTAATAGTATTGATTTGTTAGCGTATATGTTATTATTTCTGTCTATGAAATTTGTGAAAGTTTACAAAGTTTGACTTTGAGCAAAGCTAAAATGCGGAGTAAATAAAAATAGTGGGAGTACGTAGGGACTAGTATCGTTACTACTGCCATAACATGGTAAGTTGGACTCCTAAATGCTGGCACGGATCGGGCACACCTCAATTATTCTTTCAAATAGTCAGACACCTACATTTGGCACACCATCCGGCTACTTAATCAAGTGTTACGCTTCACTACTTGAAAAGGAAAAGGGTGGTATCGTACCCAAAACCACCACACTTGGGACTAGGGTAACAACTTGGTACTGTACCACATTTGAACCAGGGCACAAAAACCACCTGTTCTGTGCCTAATGCGCAACAAGGAACACCGATGCTCGAATATGGCCGGGAAAACAGGGAATCCGACATGTGGGGCACACCTGTGGGGAAGACATGGCACAGACTAGTCCAATGGAGGAGCTGGCCCACGACCTCCTTGCCACCGGCAACCGTTCATGTGGGTCGTGGGGTCCAGCAACGTGGCCCAGCTCCAGCACCGCCTCTGGACAGGGCGACCGCGGTGAGCGACACACTCATCGTCGCTTGACACGGTCGGTTTCACCGTGCCGACGGTGGCGTTAGTGTTGTGGCATGACCAGCAGATCAACACCCATCTCGTCAAGGATGCACGGGGTGCCAAAGTGCGCACGCACCACGCTGCCTCCGCGGAGTGGTGTATAGCTGCCAATTGCATCCCCAGTACCTGAGAACATGTCGGGTCATCTTGATTTTTCAATGACATGTGGGGTCGCATCTGAGCAAAGGGCATCTTCAATGTTGCCACGACTGCAGCTCACTACCCCGGCACACCAAGAAACCTCGTCCCTCGCGCCATCGTGTGGTGCGTTCCCAGCCGGCGCCAACAGCCCGCATTCATGTCGTCCGTCCGTATGCCGTTGTTAAGAGGCTCGGTGCAGAGGAACAAACTCCGGCGACTTAATGACGCTCCCGGACGCTTTGGCCTCACCGAAAGGCGCTACTTAAAGCGCCAATGCCCAGAGAACCTCCACACCATAGCGCATCATCCTGCTGCCTGGCACCACATCCACCACGACCGCGAGCACGAATGCTCTGCGGGAGAGCTTTTTCTTTGGGGATGAAACTCGAGGTCGCCGCCCTCGCTCAAGTTGCTGCTCGCAATGCAATAGCGGCGTAGCCGGACGCGAACGCGACTGCATAAGCAGTGGCCACGATGGCGGTCGACGACGGGAGCACCGTCAGCCACGCGTCCTACTTGACGCCGTCCATCTTCCGGCACCGCCAAGGTCGGGTACTCCTCCGAGGATGAGTAGGGCATGGGAGGTGGCAAGGCATGGTGTGCCAACTGGCCGGTCCGTCTCCAATGTTCTACTCTTCCTCGTCGAAGAGCGCACCTTCGTCTTGAACCCCGCCCCCTTACATGGAGATGGTAGGTGGGGGACATCGGTAGCCGCCGTAGAATAGGTTTATGGTAGAGTTTCTTTTATTTTTCTGTCCTATAAAAGTTCAAAATGTAATGAAAATCTGTCGTGTTTACATTAATCTCGGCCGGTGTATATGAACTTTCAGAATAATAGAGTATATTGTAGGAGTACTAGCAAGATGCCCGTGCGTTGCACGGAACATCACGACCTTGTGGGAGAAAAGGATGAACGAGGGAAGGCCTTATCTGCAAATGTGGAGAGGAGTGCGGGTAAATTGTCATAGTTTCCTTCCTATCCGTTAGATATAGATCGGTTGGCCTATATTGCAGGATGGCAGGCACGCCATCATCACCAACCCTGCTTTTTATTGAACCGAGAAAAAGCTAATATGCGAAGTAAATAAACACATAGGGTCTACATACACAATTTATCTTACGCACTCCAATAGTATGTCCACTACACATTCATGCATTTCATATCTTTCTACATCTACGAGAACCAACGAAAGGGTTCACGTAAATTGCCTCTCTCTCTCCTCCCTGATTTTCATGGTGGTGGGCCCCTCCCTCCCCCAATTTACAATCAACAGCTCACACGTTTCACATTACGTTAATTATGTAACTGGGATGACGTAGGTGTAGAATTACTCGTCCCAAAAAACCCAACTAAGCCAACTCCTAGCGTATCGCACGGGAAAAGACCCGGCTGAGCCATTTTAGTCCGGACTACCGGATTACTAGTAGTAGTATCGATGGATCACGCGAAGCACCAAATTTTTTTGAGGGGGCGAAGCACGCAGTTTAAAAGGATAAAGGGGGTACACTCACAGCACCCTTGTCGCAGTCGCATTGCACCCCACACACGTTTGGTCCTGCACACGGCTAACACAAACGGAACGTGCCTCAGCTTGCCTCTTCACTGACACGTGGGATTGCACTTGGAGAAACCGACCATGCGCCAAACTCCCCCCGCCCATCGCACGAAAGTCCCCCCCCCCCCAAATCCCTAATTCAACCGCCCTCGGCAAACTAGCCTATAATATTCCCCAAACCACCCTCCCCCCGTCCCTCTCTACTCCATTCGCTCCGCCAAAGCCGCCCTCCCCGCACCACCGATACGTCGACGCCATGGTTCATCGAGGGGATGCACGGCGATCCTCTCGCTCCCATAGTACGCTCTCATAGACTGCCGTCCTCGAGCTACGCCGCCACCGCTGGCGACATTCTTGTGGAGGCACATGGCGGTCAGCGCCGCCACCGTTGGCGACGTTCATGTTGAGACGCACGGCGGTCAGCTTCTCCCTTGGTACGCCCATTCTAGACTGAGGTCCCGTGCATGTTGGTGTAGAGCGGAATGTTAGAGGATAGACGTTGTTAATCTCATTATTTGCCGAAGTAGTTTACAGTCAATGTGCTCTGCTTAAGAAGCTTCCCTGCTCTGTTCTGCACTCAATCTGCTTAGTTGAGATGGCATGCCAAGCCTGATTAGTTGCTAAAATATCCTTCCATATATTTATTGTGACGTAGATTGCCATGGTCAGTAGCCAATTTGTTAGGTGAAATTTCTCTACACCGTTTTATACTCGATCTTTGTTGCTGCGATGGCCTTCGATAGTTCAATGGCTGTGTGATGGGCCTCATTGACTACTGAAACAGCCTGCCATAATTTAACACTCAAATTTGTTTGTTGAATTAGCTTTAAATATATTTCGTTACTTAGATCTGCCCGTCCAAATATCTTGCCATAGCTTTAGACATCGACCTAGGTATTTTTTTCTATACTTCATAAAAAAGCATATATGTTTTTCCTATAATATCTGATAGAAGAACTAATTTGCATGTCCAACAGATGGACTGGACTTGGATAACTTCTGCTCGAAGATTCTCTGCTGCATATGTCGAGGGGGTTGAAAACTTCATGAACTTTATCAGAGCTGAGTACGGTGGTCGGAAATCACATGTGCTATGCCCGTGTAGCAGTTGTATGAATTCAGTTACAAGACCCTAGTCAACTGTGCAAAATCATCTACACTTGTATGGGATGTCAGTCACATATACTAGGTGGGTTCATCATGGTGAAGTTGTGAATGTCAATGTTACTGACTATGTGGAAGCAACACCATCTTGATCTGCCTGATGCTCAGGTGGAATAGGAGGAGGTGGTGGTGGTGGTGGCGGAGCCAGTGAGTTTGACCAAGATTGAAATAATGCTACGAAATGCTCGTGCATTTCATGAACTTTCACCTACAGAAGAAAAACAATGGGCCCGCATGTTGGAACAATGCAACGTGGCAGTCACCCTAGTAAATAAGCTGTCAGTATTCTCAGCTATGGTCACCTTTCTTCAGGTGAAGACATCTGAGCGGATGACCAACAAATCATTTGATGCGATGTTGGCTGCTTTCCGCAAAGCTTTCCCAGATGCGTCTGAGCTGCCACACACCTACAGTAAAATGAAGAATTTCCTTCGTGTAGTTGGAATTGGATATGATATGATCCATGTTTATAAGAATAATTGTGTTCTGTTCTGGAAGGATTATTCCAACTTAAGTGAATGCCCGAAATGCAAATCATCAAGATGGAAAGATGGCTATGCTATGAAGAGGATTCCTCATAATGTTCTGAGACATTTTCCAATTATGCCAAGATTGCAGAGGTTGTTTCATGATGCTGAAACAAGAGATGATATATTGTGGCATTCTAGGAACCAGGAGTACAGAGAACAGAATGTAATGAGCCATCCATCACATGGTAGTGAGTGGAAAAGCTTCAATCAGAAAAATAAAAAGTTTGCTGCTGACCCGAGAAACATTAGACTTGGCTTAGCTTCAGATGGATTCAACCCATTTGGAGACCAGAGCGCCACATATAGCATGTGGCCAGTGCTTATTATCCCTTACAACATGCCTCCAAATGTCTGCACCAAGGAATCAAACTACATGATGGCCTTGCTCATCCCAGCTCCAAAAAGTCGTGGAAAGGATTTTGATTTATTCATGGAGCCTCTTGTGGAGGAACTTCAATAGCTATGGAGGGGTGTTCTCACTCGAGACCTATATAGTAGCCCACCAGCTGACTTCTTTCTGCATGCTATTATAATTTGGTGCATCCATGATTATCCGGCTTTGGGCACTATATTGGGGCGAACGACACATGGTTACAATGCATGTGTTCGCTGTGACAGTAATTCGCTGTCATACGCAATACTTAGCAAGATCTGTTACATTGGACACCGCCTTTTCCTTGCCAAGGACAAGCCCCGTCCTACAAAATACCGAAGACATGTGTTCAATGCAAAGCATGAAAACCGTGATGCACCAAAGAGGATCACCACCGATGAGTTGCAAGTGGAATTAGAGAAGGTCAGGCATATTACACCGGGAAACCATCCTGGTAATGGTAGCATGAAAAGGAAGTGTGGCAGGGCAAAAGAGAGATTACTGTTTACCCGCGGGTCCACTTTGTGGAACTTGGAGCATTGGAAAGATTTGGATCTGTGGCATAATCTTGATGTGATGCACATCGAGAAAAATATATGTGACGGCATTATAGACACACTTCTTAATATTGAAGGCAAGACGAAAGATAACTTAAAATCTAGGATTGATTTGACACACCTGGGTATCAGAAAGGATTTCCAGGTGGAACATGAAGGTAAACCGCGTGATATGGCACCAGCTGTGTACGTCTTGGACATGGTAAAAATAAAAGAATTTTGCGAGGTCCTGTCACGTGTGAGATTCCCACATGGATTTGCTTCCAACCCTGAAAGGAGAGTCAGTGCATATGGAACAAGGTACAAGGGTTGAAAACTCATGACTGCCATGTCCTACTTCAAAGGGTTTTACTTGTTATCCTTAGAGGATTGGGATGCCCTAACTTATACTGAGCAGTTGCAAAGTTGGGACAATTCTTCAGGGAACTATGCAATAGAAATATCAGGGTAGATGCTTTGGAGCGTCTTAGAGACAAGATACCAACTATCCTATGCGACCTTGAGAAGATATATCCTCTAGTCTTGTTTGATGTGATGGTGCATTTGGCTGTTCATCTACCTGAAGAGGCACTACTTAGAGGTCCAGTATAGTATGGCTGGATGTACCCTATTGAGAGGTGGCTAGGCACTTTCAAGGGCTATGTTAGGAATAGATCTAAACCCGAGGGTTCCATTGCAGAGGCCTACATTGCTACAGAAGCGTTGACATTCTGCTTAAAATACATTGAAATAGCTGATCAGCTTAGCAAAGAGGTGGGTGAATACAATCCCGGGCTCAATGTTTTCGATTATTCTGTTTGAGTTACAGGGAAGAGTTGACAAGAGGACAAACCTAAAGATTTGGACAAAATGGTTTGGTATGTGTTGAATAACTGTCCTGAGATACTACCTTATATCAAGTAGGTGCTAAGTACTCCATCTTATACATCGTAATCTACTAAACTTGCAGCACATTCTTATATATTTAGATGTTTGACGCGATCACTATGTTGTGCTGCATCTACAAAAAGGAGTTACTGCCGCAAAATCCAAGAAACATTGACAAACTGGTTATGGCAGGATTGGCGAAATGGTTCTAGATCCATGTAAGCTTTTGAATTACATTGTTCGTTTTTTTTAATATATTGAGTACATAAGATGATCAGCTTGTCTATTTTCTAACCATAGGTTAAGAAGATGCGGAAGGATGGGCAGGCAGTTGATGATGCCCTTTACGCACTAGCAATGGGTCCTGATACACAGGTATGACATTATGAATCTTGCGTTGTTGGAGATGTGCGCTACAACACCCTTGCACGCGATGAAGGCAGGAAGACACAAAATAGTGCCATCATGAGCATGGATACGTAAGACAGAGAGACAACTAAAATGTATGCTAACATAATAGACATTGTTCAGTTGCAGTATATCTCCAGTTTCGAGGATCATCGGTGTGTGGTTATGTTGTGCTGTCGTTGGTATAACCTGTTTTCCAGGATTGCAAAACCTAGAGCTGATGATTATTTCAAATCCATCAATGTCAAGGCGGCGTGCCAAACCAAAGATCCTTTTATTTTGGCAAATCAACCGACACATATATTTTTCTTGGAAGACACATTTGCACGTAGCTATGACTGGAGAGTATTGCAAAGGTTTGAGCAGAGGAATTCGTTTAATGAAGTTGCACAACAAGATGATGCTTACAATGCTCCTGATGTACAAGATTCCATAGATGTTCGTAATATCTTTGAGAACCATCACGTCAATGACGCTAGCGAAAAGATTGCCTTTTGTGCTGTGGACATACAAGAGTTGATCAAGAAGATGTCAACGTTCGAGGACATTGAGGATGAAGAAGAAGATGACACCCTGGGAATTATGATTCAGACTAATACACATGGCGAAGATGTTGACGCTGCTGCTGCGGATGATGATTAGATTGCTTTTGTCGTATTTGCCTGTCAGAAGACGTTTTTTATCTACTATGTGAAATTGTGTTTGCTATGACAACTATGTCGGTGTACAAAAGTAGAGGCTCTCCTTTTTACCCCTCTACTTGTGCACGGGCAATCAGAGCCGCACCTGCGGCCACACTTAGTAGGGCAGAGGAGGGATTCCAAAGGGACAAGACGGGCAAAGCAACACCAAGACTAGAGACACAAAGAGCAAGAGGGCGAGGTGGACTCCCCCGGCAAGACCCTTGCCGGGGCGGCCTCCGTAGCCCCGGCAAGAGCCTTGCTGGGGCAACCACTACTAGGAAAAGGCCTACTGGTGGCGCACCAGTTTTGCCTACTAATGGCGCACTACTGGTGCGCCACTAGTACCATGCCACTAGTATTTTTTTACTAATGGCGCACCACTGGTGCACCATTAGTATACCAGATACTAATGGCGCACCTGTAGTGCGTCATTAGTATTCCTAGAGGTGCGCCATTACTATCTGACTAGTAATAGCGCACCACATAGAAGTGCGCCATTAGTAATAATTTTTTTTCCAAATTTTTTTTCAGTTTTTTTTGAATTTTTTTTCAAATTCTTTTTCATTTTTTTCTTAATCTCGGATCACTATGGCTTAATCTCGGGTCAATATGCTTAATCTTAGGTTAAATCGCACTCCGTGGTCAAACTTCCCGAAAGGTCACCCATCCTCACACTACTCCAGCCCAAGCACGCTTTCGGGTCACCCATCCTCACACTACTCCAGCCCAAGCACGCTTAACTTCAGAGTTCTATCCAACCCCAACACCAGCTCACTTCACAGGCACTTGTTGATATATCTAGCATATCAATCCTATTAAACCTTGTTGATGTTTAGGACTTTGTTCATGTTCATGAGTGTGATGAAATTTTGAAAAAATATTTCAAACTTCCGTTCATATTACGTATCATATTTTGAAAAAAAATCCCAAAAAAAATCGAAACTAATTTTTTTTGTTACTAGTGGCGCACCTAGCAAACGGTGCGCCACTAGTAAGTTTGAAATTTTTTAAATTTTTTGCCTCGAGATCTTAAAAGCCCCGTAACTTTTTTCTGTTAGGTTTTTGAGGATTTTGAAAATGTTTAACGGGGTTCCCCTAGTTAAATTCGGATGTAACTTTTTGAGTAGATGATTTTTCATATAGAAAACTTTTTAATTTGAGTTCGTATGCAGAAGTTATGCCCATTTTACAAATTCCAGAGAGATTTTGCAAATAAAGTCGAAATTCATATTTGTAAATTTTCCCAACAACTAGACCACATGGGAAACTTATTTTCTTTAATTCTTTTGACATTTTCATCATTTTCTTTTATTTATTTTAAAACTGAAAAGGCGGTCCACAGGGGGGGGGTGCATTCGGGGGAATATTTGGGCCAAGTTAGTAATGGCGCACCGTGGGAGTGGTGTGCCATTACTAGTTCAACTAGTAATGGCGCACCAATCCCACGGTCTGCCATTACTAGTTTTGAAAAAAAATAAAAAAATTGATTTTTTTTAAAAAAATTACTAGTGGCGCACCATGGATGTGGTGCGCCATTACTAGTTTAACTAGTAATGGCGCACTATCCCTGGTGCACCATTACTAGTCTTTTTCTAAAAAAAATTTGAAATTTTTTTACTAATGGAGCACCGTGGATGTGGTGTGCCATTACTAGTTTAACTAGTAATGGCACACTATCCCCTAGTGCGCCATTACGAGTTTTGAAAAAAAAATAAAAAAAATTTCTTACTAATGGCGCACCATGGATATGGTGCGCCATTAGTATTTGGACACTAATGGCGCACCAACACATGGTGCGCCATTAGTATATAGTAGTGGCGCACCACATGTCTGGTGCGCCATTAGTGTCCATTTCATCTATAGCCCTTTTCCTAGTAGTGAACTTGCCCAACTCTAGCATAGCGCGACACCCTTTAGCCCGAGGTTTCGAACACCATCAACCACATTGGAACGGCTCGGAAGGCACCTCCATGGTGGCATGCAGATCTTTGTGAAGATCATAGGAACACAAGATCAGATGAGGACCAGAAGACGACGATCCTCGGCAAGATCCTTGCCGAGAAAGTTCACGAGACCCTCGGCAAGATCCTTGCCGGTGACGACCGCGATTCCACGGCAAGACCCTTGCCAGGGCCTCCCGGCAAGACCCTTGCCAAGGACACCTACGGGGCCATAGCCAGGCCCACGTCTGCCAAGACCCCACCGCCGTTCCCATACAGCTGCCAGCCCAACCAAGTGGGCAGGCACCTACGTGGCAACGCGCGGCCTCTAGGCCAACTGAGCAAGGAACCTACGTGGTGGCATGCAGATCTTTGTGAAGACTCTGCAGACTGCGCTAGCCCAGCAGCCAGCCAACGTGGCGCTACAATGCCTCATCAGCTCGGACGCGTGTCGGAGTGAGGCGAAGCGGCGACAGCTGGAACGAGCATCCATGCCATCCCCGATAAAGCAAGAAAAGCACGTCGGTAGCACATTAAATGTGTTTGTCCGATGGTTCCAGAGGATAAGCTTGTACACTGTATACCTTTCCACCTCCTGTGTGCCACTGTGGCGACCCCTTTTGACTATAAAAGGAGGCTCGAGGCATACTAGAGAAGGATTCGGATCTTTTGGACTACGCACACGTCGTAGCTAGTTCAAGAACTCAAGAACACTCAAATATGCACCAATGCAAGACTAGGGTATTACGTATCCTCGCGGCCCGAACCTGGGTAAACAATCTTTGTGCTGGCAACTAGACCCGCTCTTTGCACAACCCCGTGCCCGCCAACCGTAGAAGGGGCGCAGTTGTGGCAATCTGGTCTAGCAGTTAGTTTAGCAGTTCTTCATCGCCATGGCTCCCAAGAAGAAGACGATCATGGCGATCGGCTCATCTAGAGCCGAATAGCCCATACAAGTGCGGGCGAGTGGTGGGGCGGTCACGGACGGAAGTCGAGGCGCGGCCCATGAACACCCACATTGCTCTGCAGTCAAAGCCAGGCGAGCGGTGTTGTTCGTGCGCGAGACGACGGGTCGCACGCCACCAAATCCAAAGACGGAGCCGGCCCCCCCCGCAGGCGGCGCGGATCCCTCCAAGGGCGGCATCATGCCACCCATGGGCGGCGCGGTGACTTCCAAGATGCCTGCGCTGGCGACACGACCCGCCCTTCCTAGGCTGTGCGCGACGAGTAGCGTCATGATGCTGATGACCCCGGGCACCGCCGTGGGAAGAGTTATGTGCATCATTCACGGGACGTAGAAGGCCAGCATGCACGCCGAGGCGCTGGTGAAAATGGCGCACAACTGCAAGGCCGTGATAGAGATCCTTCTAACGTGGTTAGAAGTCCAAGCGCGTCACGGTCCATGCAGCTTTCGCTGCCACCCACGCCAGCAGAAGCTTTGCTCCTCGACTTTCCTCCTGCTGCGGAAAAGCTCGAGGAGTGGAGAGCCATCATCCGGTGCCTCGTCGGCATTGCCAACAAAGATGAGCCGCGACCAGCGGGGCCCTTAGGCCGGCGCTCCGTCGAGCCCAGCAAGACAGTGGTGGGAGGACCAGAGGTGATGCGGCCACGGTGGACTCTCCTCCCCCACGCCAGCCACCGCGGGTGTCGGTTCGTCGTGATGACGCTTGTGATAACATCTCCATAGCGTCATCCGACCCACGGACCCACCGCGATCAGTGCCAAGTTCTTCGGGAGCGAGCCCATGAAGAAGCTCGGACCACCATTGAGCGCCGGCGCGAAGCACGCCACCAGTCAGATAGGCGGGTGGGGCCCAGTATGGACCACCCAACACCGGGAGGCTTTGGCGGCCTAGCCTACGAGGTAGGTTGCCCAGCCTTTACCCGTGAGCTATGGCAGTTCCAGTGGCTGTCTCACCGCACGTTCAAGCCCTACGTTGGCGAGAAGTACAATGGCCAGACCCACCCGTCGGAGTTCCTCAACATCTACGCCATCGCGATGAAAGCTGCCGGAGCTCGAGACGACAAGGTGCTTGCCAATAACTTCCCGTTGGCACTTAAACCCAATGTCATGTCATGGTTGATGCACTTGCCGGTGGATTCCATTTCTTCTTGGTCGGATTTGTGTCATGAGTTCGTTGGCGCCTTCATTGGAGGCCACCAAGCTCATGGCCAGGCAATCGATTTGTATATCATCCCCTAGAAGGAAGGTGAAAACCTGCGCAAGTACATACAGAGGTTCAGCCGGGTGCAGTACAACATCCCAGATGTTCGTCCCACCGCTGTGATCAGCGCATTCCATCAGAATGCGCGCAACCGCAAGATGCGTGAAGAGTTGGCGGTGAACAAGGTCAAAGATGTGGCCGAACTTTATGTTCTGGCCGATAGATGCGCTCGAGCTGAAGAGGGGAGGAAGTACCCCGGCGAGGACGCCGGTGCGGAATCCGACTCCACAGACGAAGACATAGCCACCCTGACGAAGAAGGGCCGGCGCTGCAACAAGAAGCACAAGGGCAAGACCGTGCTTGCCGTCGTGGGATCCGAGGACACCGACGCTGGCAAGAAGGCCAAGGCAGACGACCCCGACAAGGAAATTGCATGGTGCGCCGCTTGCCGGGCCTTGGCGGCTGCCCACAAGCCTGGAGGCTCTGACAAGCAGTACTGCAAGATCCACCGCACCAAGGTCCACGACTTCCAAAATTGCCAACAAGTTGAGCTGCTTGCTGAGAAGCAAAAAGCTGAGTATGAGAGGCGAGAGAAATAGAAGGGTCAGGATGGTGCCGAGGGATCCTGCAAGAAGCGTGGCGGCCAAGGAGGTCGCCGCGGCAAGGATAACCAGCAAGAGAGGGCCGCTCGGGGCCGCGAAAAGAAGCAAGAAGATGATTATTGTGACGAGGACGATGAGTCCGGCGAGCATGAGTTCGAGAAAGCTATAGAGGCCATGTGCGTCGACGGTTGCACCTGGCTGCACACCTCTCAACGCCAGCTCAAGCAGTGGGCGCGTGAGATCACAGCAGCAGAACCATTGTTCGATGCTCAAAGGCCACTGAAGTGGTCCAGCACGCCTATCATTTTTGACACCAAGGACCACCCTGATCGCACAACTGCGGTCGGGTGTTTGCCGATGTTGGTTTCGCCAACAATAGGCAACCTCAAGGTGACAAAAATGCTAGTTGACGGCGGGGCCGGTCTGAACTTGATCTTTCCTGTTGTAATCAGAAGGCTGCAGATTCCTGATGGAGTCCTCGAAGAGACGGGCACATTTCAAGGGGTTAACGCGGGAAGGAGTCAGCCGAAGGGTAAGGTCACGCTGCCCGTGACGTTTGGAGGCGAGTTAAACTACAGGACAGAGAGGATTGTTTTCGATGTAGCCGAGATCCCCTTGCCCTACAACGGGATCCTCGGTCGCCCAGCACTAGCCAAGTTCATGGAGGCCTCACATTACGCCTACAACACGCTGAAGATGCCTGGGCTGATGACCATCATCACCGTCCCCTCCGACAAGAAGGATGTGTTGATCTGCGCTGACGAACTCTACCTCGAGGCAGTTGCAGCGACTGCCGCCAAGGGACTTGCTCCTGCCACAGAAGCCCCAGGAGGGAAGAAGACCGGCAAGACCTTTTGCACCCACTCCGGAAAGCATGCCTCTTAGGAGTGTAGTGCTCCCATCAAGGACATGCCAGAGAGCTCCACCGGCAAGAGCAATAAATCCAAAGCTGCACCACCAGAGACCAAGAAGGTGTGCGTCAAGGAGGATGAAATAGGAGGGGCTTTCACCATAAGCTCCACCCTCAATAGCAAATAGGAAGGCGCGTTCATCACTTTCCTGTGGGCGAATGTCGATGTTTTTGCGTGGCAAGCACCCGACATCACCGGCGTTACCAGGGAGGTGATTGAGCACCATCTTGCCGTCTGTCCTCATGCGCGACCCGTCAAGCAAAAGGTTAGCAAGCAAGCTCTGGAACGGCAAGAGTTCATCACATAGGAAATCAGGAAGTTGGAAGCGGCAGGCTCGGTGAGAGGGGTACTCCATCCGACGTGGTTGGACAATCCGGTGGAAGTACACAAGGCAAATGGGAAGTGGAGACCGTGTATTGATTACACATACATCAATAAGGCTTGCCCAAAGGACCCTTTCCCATCACCATGCATCGATCAGATTGTTGACTCCATTGCTGGGTGTGACTTGTTATCGTTCCTCGACGCTTACTCAGGATACCACCAGATCTTAATGACGAGAAAAGATGAAGAGAAGACAACATTCATCACTGCATGTGGTACGTATTGTTTTTTACGAATGCCTTTCGGGTTGAAGAGTGCTGGCACGATGTTTGCGACAGCTGTCCAAATTGGTTTTGAGCCTCAGCTCCATAGAAATATGGAAGCTTATATGGATGACAAAGTGGTCAAAACAAAGGACAGGGCAACACTTTTACAAGATTTAGAAGAGACGTTTGCAAATTTGTGCAAGATCAACCTCAAGCTGAACCCTGAGAAGTGTGTCTTCGGCGTTCCATTCGGCAAACTTCTCGTGTTCTTTGTGTCATAGCGGGGGATCGAGGCGAATCTAGACAAGATAAAGGACATTAAGCAGATTGAGGCACCTAAGCAGATCAAGGATGTGCGTCAGCTCGCTGGCTGCATTGCCGCCATGAGCAGATTCATCTCCAAGTCTGCTGAATGTGCCCTTCCCCTTTTCCAAATCTTGAAAAAGGCGGGCCCAATGGAATGGACCCCAGGGGCCGAGGCATCCCTACAGGATTTGAAGAAGTACCTCTCCTCTATGCCAATACTGGTTGCGCATAAACCACAAGAACCGTTGCTGCTATATCTAGCGGCAACGAACCAAGTGGCCAGCGCCGCGCTAGTGGCGCAGAGGGAGGTCGGCGAAGATGCAGTAGCAACGGCAGGGCTGGAGGATGGCAAACCAGAGCTCCCCCTGGCAGGGCCTGGTGCCGGTAAGGCAAGGCCCCTCGCAGAGTCTGACACTGGCAAAGCAGAAGTGACACAATGAAATGAAATAGTGTAGAAGAAGAAGATGACGCAGCACCCGGTTTACTTTGTCAGCTCCCTCTTGCAGGGGGCTAGCTCAAGGTACTCCGGTGTGCAAAAATTGCTCATCGGCCTCCTTATGGCCTCGAGCAAGCTGTGTCATTACTTCCAAGCACACGAAATCACCGTCGTCACCCGCTTCCCGTTGCAAAGGATATTGCATAACCCAGACGCAAACGGGAGGATTGTTGAATAGGCCTTGGAACTATCGAGCTTTGGTTTGAAGTTTGAAAGTACTTCGACAATCCAGAGTAGAGTCTTGGCAGAGTTCATTGCAGAATTGACCTCAACGCCCGAAGAAGAGATCTAGGAGACCACTCTTCCCGGCAAGGAAACAAGTCGCGACTGGATTATGTACTTTGATGGGGCTTTATTGCTGTAAGGCACCAGTGCTGGTCTGCTTCTCGTCGCACCCACCGGAGAGCACCTCAAGTATGTAGTACAGATGCACTTTCTAGGGAGATGTCAACAAACAACATTGCTGAATACGAGGGTTTGCTTGCCGGTCTCAGGATCGCGGCAGACCTCAGAATCAAAAAGATCATCGTCAGGGGTGATTCACAGCTTGTCGTCAAGCAAGTTAACAAAGATTATCAAAGTCCATTGATGGAGGCCTACGTAGATGAAGTGAGGAAGTTGGAAGAGCGTTTTGACAGTATACAAGCAGAGCATGTTCCCCGAGTGGAGAACGACATCACCAACTACCTGTCGAAACGTGCTGCCCTCAAACTACCTATGGAACCAGGTACTTTTTGTCAGGACCCCGACTCAATGCCACATCGATCTAGCATGTAACACCTCATATCACTTTGCGGCCTCACCCATGGTATTCCCACGTGTGTCGCCTTACCTTTGCCCGGGACCGTTTGCGCCTTTTGGCACATGTATATGATAGTGTCGCTAGCATCCATATGATAAGGAGCCCGGGCTGACATGGCTAGTCGTAAACCCAAAGTGGCCAAAACTTACAAGGACAGGCATCCATGACCCAGCATCGAACGTATCGGTCATCAGCGAGTGAATCCAGGCTGTAGCACTGGGCTAGCAGGACTCCGGTGAACCGGGTAGCGGGCTAACAGGACTCTGGAATTCATCGCGTGACATTTCCCCGAAGGGACAGACACAGGAACGAAGAAGGACACATGCCGGCCAGCCTAGGTGTTCCAGAGCAGTAGCAAGCTACCATGGCTCGGTGGAAACACTAGGAGACATTTCCCGGTAAGAGAGGCTACTAAGGATAAACAACTAGATAGTCAGATCCCACACATACCAAGCATTTCAATAACATACACACAATATGCTCGATATGTGCAAATACAACATGGCATCACAACATGACTCTATGACTCAAGTATTTTATTCAATAGGCTCCGAGGAGCAAGATATTACAAACATGGGTCTCACGACCCAACATTCAGAGCATACAAGTCAAAGCACAAGCGGAAGCTAACATGTCTGAGTACAGACATCTACAAATGAAAAAGGCTTAGAAGCCTGACTATCTACCAGATCCTGCCGAGGGCACAAGATTGTAGCTGAGGTAACAAGCTAAACGTCGAAGTCCACGTGGAACTACTAGCGAGACTGAAGTCGCTCTGCAAAAACATAAAATAGGCAAACGTGAGTACAAATGTACCCAGCAAGACTTACATCAGAACTAACTACATATGCATCATTATCAACAAAGGGGGTGGTGGAGTTTAACTGCAGCAAGCCAGCTTTGACTCGGTGGCTATCCTGAACTACGACTGCAAGTAACTCTTTTGAGGTGGCGCACACGAGTCCACATATTCACCATATCAATACACCACTATGGGTTCGCTCCCGTCTCCCTACGAGAACGCCATCCATAGCACTCACGCTTATCTTGCGCATTTTAGAGTATCCACTTTCACTTATCTATGAACTGATATAGGCAACCCAGAAGTCCTTTACCGCGGACACGGCTAATCGAATAGATGATGTTAACCCTGCAGGGGTGTACTTCTTCATACATGTTTCCACCACTTAGCATCTGCACACGACATGTGCTCGGCAGACTTCAAGCGAAAGCCGACGTGGGTGTAGACCACGACCTACCTAAACACTCAAGTCTCTAGTCCAGGTTTATCGCCTATTCGGGTTCCATCCATGAGGAGATCCGGCCGAAGTTTCGCTCACAGCCCCAAACAATGTGAACAGGGTTCCGTGACACCAAACGGGCGCCCGGTTTACCCGGCCACGTGCCTACCGCATCACAGCCCACCCCTCCGGTCAGCGCTGTGCACGGCCTCCAGCATACTACAAGCACCAGAAACTACTTGCAACTCCTGGACAGAGGACAAGGGTGAATAAGAAGTCGAGCGGGGTCATATTTCAGGGCCCAATGCATGGTAGTAGCTGAATCATGGATCACAAACACAGAACTCAGTTCCTGAGGACGGCTTTAATGAGACAACCCACCATGTACTCCTACATGGCCTCTCACCGATACCTTTACCAAAACGTGTTCACACACTTAGCTCACACACAGTAGGACATGTTCACACACCTCTGATTCATCCCGAATGAATCAGACCTGACACAACTCTAAGCAATAGCAGGCATGACAAACAAGCATGAATGAGTAGGCACATCAGGGCTCAAACAACTCCTACTCATGTTAGTGGGTTTCATCTATTTACTGTGGCAATGACAGGTCATGCAGAGGATAAAGGGGTTCAGCTACCGCAGCAAGTAACAGATGAATCGTTGTTGTCCTAATGCAGTAGAAGAGAGCAGGGCGAGAGAGTGGGATTGTATCGGAATGAACAAGGGGGTTTTGCTTGCCTGGCACTTCCGAAGATAATATAGCTCTTCATCAGTGTCATCGATCTCATCGTCGAAACCACGTCTATCGAGAGGGGACAAATACCGGCAACACAGAAAAGAACACAATCAATGCAATGCACAATATGATGCATGCTATGACATGGCAATATGATGTGTGATAGGTCTAATGCAACTTGGGACATAAAGGTTTGAGTCCATTTGAACCAAGGATTCTAATGATCACCCAAAATAATAAGTGATATAAGTGCATTAGCTTCTTTCACCTAAACAGCAAGGTTGAAGTGTTCTGACATGCATGAAACTAGTACAGATGGATAGATTGGATTTTTCTGATCATTTTTCATATATAATTTATTTCATTTGGAGTTACGGTTGAATTTCTATGAATTTTAGAAGTTTTGGTTATTTTCTAGAATTTCCTGAATAAGAATAATTCCAGTAATTAAATTACTGCGTCAGCATTACGTCAGGATGACATCAGAGGTCAACGGGGAGGTCCAGGTCAACCTGACCAGTGGGTCCCGCATGTCAGCAGTTAATTAAACTAACTAATTTTGGTTAAAACTAATTAGATGTAGTTAGCAAAGGGGGGCCCACTTGTCATTGACTCAGAGGAGTCAACCTGGGCCCACCCAGTCCACGTCAGGGTTCAAACCAGGGTCAACTCACCGGAGTTGACCCATGGCTCGTCGCCGGCGGAGCCAGAGACGGCGGAGGGCGTCGGGTTTCGCCCTCCGGCGACCAAACTAGCGGCTCTTTGGCTTGGCGAGATGCCGGCCCTTGTCCGCATCCAACGGAGCCATCAGCTCGCGCCAGAGAGGACCAGAACAACGGCGGCGAAGGGAAGTGCGGTGGCCGGAGTTCGGCGAGCTCGGGCTCGGCACTAAGGTGCACAACAGGGGCATCTAGAGGGGGTTTTGGGCTTCTGGCGTTGCGCTGAGCACGTCCGTGTGCTTGGTTGCAGCCCTAGGTGAGGGTGGCTACGGCAGCGACATGGCCGGCGGAGCCAAGCTCTCGGCCATGGCGAAGATGCGTCCTGGAGCTCGCGAACGCGAGGGGGAAGAGAGGGATTCAGCGCAGAATCTGACAGCGATCACGTTGAAGAGGTCAGCGGCTCAGGGGAGGTCTGGTGCGGGCGGAACGTCGAAGCCGATCTCCGGCGTCCGGAGGAAGAAGACGACAGCAAGGACAGTGCTACGGGGCTTCCGGCGTCACGTGGGTTGGTGGAGACGAAGAAGAAGGCGCGGTGGTTCTTATGGAGGCATCGGCGAGGCGAGGGGTGGACGATGGCCGCGGTGGTGCTCTTCGGCGGCGACGGTTGGCTCAGCGGCCGCGCGTAAGGGAAACAGAGGAGGGGGGGAAGGAGCGAGGGAGAGCGCGAGGAGGTTCCAGGGGGCGTGCGTGGCGCCACCCGAAGAAGCGGGGGTGAAGCGGCAAGCAGGAGGTGGCGCGCGCGTGCTGGCGGGCGTCGGGCACACGCCCTCCTGCCTACTGGCAGGAGGTTGAAGATGGTGGCGGCTGCGGTGGGCTGGGCCGCAGGAGTTGGGCCAGGTGGGCTGCCAGGTAGGTGGCCAGGTAAGTGGCCCAGGTAGGTGTTCTCTCTCTCTTTCCTAAATTGTTTCTGTTTTCTATTTTTTTTCTGCAATTGTTTTGACTTAATTAAAATGCTAAGACATTTCCAAAAATCATGAAACTAGTCATGGCTACTGTTTAGAATATATCCAACAGTAAACATTTTATTTTATGATTATTTGAGCATTTAAAATATTTTATAGTATTTAAATGCCCAAATGCAAATACTATATAATTTAATTCAAAAATCCAGGAATAGCCTATAAATATGTTCATCATTTTTGGAAGAGGTTTTCACCTTTAACAGAAATTATGAACATTTCCAAAGGGCATTCTGGGTTATTGAAAATATTTTTATTGAACCTAGTTAAATTTCATTTGGTGCTAGGGTTTCAACAATCCCCATTTCAAATTTCTTTGGAATTTAAACATGATGGCATGATGAACAAGCAAAGTCAAGCAAGGGCTGAACTGGGGCTGTGACAACTCAACCCCACTAAACAAGAATCTCGTCCCGAGATTCAAGACGTGAGGTAAGAAGACAGAGGGGACACGGAACTGACACAGTCTTCATGATCCATTGCATTCCTCGAAGACATTGATTCTTTGCTTCAAATTGATCTTGACGTCTTGCTTTGAGAGCTACATCCAACATGACAACGAGAAGAAGGGGAGGATCTTGGAGGAATCGATCTTCTTGAGGTTCGAGCAACTTAGGATCATCTTGAGGATCACAAGATCAATTCACGGAATGAGACATAGAACATCTCTGGAGCTGAGAGGCAAAACTTGCATCAGGAGCGACGGAAGAAACAATTTGACGAGGGTTTCAAAGTGGCAAAGAAATAATTGCCATGATCCCGTAACGGGGCACCTTAGGGAAGATAACTCGTAGAATCATCCCTTAAGTGGCAAAAAGAATTACCTTTGATTCAAAGATCACTGAGGCTCTTTATACCAGCTTAAGGCAAATCACAATCGATCATTTGAAGGAGTCCGAAAGAAAGACATTCTCGGGCCAGAATGGATGATGTGGATTACCTTGTTGAAGACAATGCAATGGATGATTTTTGCTTATCATCGGAAATGGATGGGACCGATGGTAGGACCACTTTTAAGGATGATCCTGAACAAGAATTACTAAGAAGGCATCCCATGGTGAAACGGCACAAAGACGGTGCAAGCTAGGAACAAAATACAAATGTTGGAATGTTCCAACCATCATATCTACCTGAGATTCAGATCTGGTTAGTAACAGGATACTTCAGACAACATGTCTGAAAAGGAAAGGTTGCAACACAAATCGTCGAGATGATATTGCGAGATTCTCAGGAGATGATCTACGATAGCAAGCTCCAAAACATGAGCTGGTTCTGCTACAACATGTGAATACGTTGTCCGAGACAAACATGACCACACAGTAGTCTTATAATAAAACACTACCGAGTTCAAGAGGGGAACCATCATCGAGGATATCGAAGTCCTTGCATAAGTCTTGCTCTTAAGAAGGAACTTCTTCTCCTTGAACAAATCAACCAGTGGCTTGGTGTGCTAGGGATACGTATAGAATGAAGATGATCAGTCTATCAGACCATAGAATACTTCGCACATGCATGACTGATTTGGAATGATTCCAAGGAAGCAACAACTTGCTTTCTCGAATTCACGGTGGCAACTTGCATCATATGCACATGAATTAGAAGAAGTCACTTCTTACATCCGAGCATATGCTTCATGGGCGGGTCATGAAGATAATGCTTATAAAAGTTTCCAATACTAGCTGGATGTTCAACACAAATCATGGAGAAGATAAGGATATTGTCGATGGGATCAACAACAATTCATCCAGATTCCCATGGAGATTGAATTCCATAACTATGTGAACAAGGTGATAGTATTGGTCAGACCCAAAGACATAATGGTGTATGCTCGAGGAAAATCCACGAGTAAGACAACATTACGAACATCGTTGGTTCTGATTTAATTTGAGGATAGCCCATACTCAAATCAAAGTTTTGGCAAGACAATAGCTCCAACAACTAGTCTCGAGGATCAATCGATGAAGATATCATCTTTCTTCAACACACACACACAAAACAATATCCCTTAAAATGAACTAAGCCAGGCAAGCTTTTATCCTCCAACTCTCCAAGTTGTTGTTTGGCTTAACAAACTAGCTCAGGGGTATCCAACATGGATTCTTGGAGAAAGGGTGGTTTACAGGAATAAACCAACTTGATCACGAACTCAACATAGCGGTCAGGTGACGACCTGGTGATACTTCCGAGAAGATAATCAGAAAATCACGAACCACCGATATGTTACTAAGCTCGAGAACAATCTTGCTTTTCAAGGCAAGACGATATGATCAAATGAGCAAGGGATTGACAAAATCCTAACTCATTGATCGAAGAGTGCACCAGAAATAAGGACTAGGTAGCACGATCTGTCCTAAAATGATGATTTAATAATCAGCACGCTAAGAATGAAGTTGTTGTCCATTTAACTACCAAGCAACAGAGTTGCTAGGAGTATAGATTTCACACATCATGATCCACTTGTCGGTGTCCCGGTTACAATAACACGGAACCGAGGAATGAATGATGATGGCGAGAGTATCACTACGTCAAGAATTCATAAGAGGTGGTGCAATCCTCATGACATTCCTGACATAAAATGGGTAATACTTCAGGGTAGAACAGAACAAAAGCTGGATTAGTATTTGATCTGCGGAGTACAACTACTTTGACCCAATCCTGGATATGGACAAGGTACTGGAGTTTGTTTCTCCTAGTCATTCCGGAATAGAATGACTTGACGGACCACAAGAATAATAGGCATCGATAACACGAATGCACAACTAGTCTTGACTATCAATTGATTGACTAGGGTCGGAATACAACTAAAGAGAACAACTCAAAGGAACATATAATTTTCTGAGTTGTGGATGCATAGATTAGTATGTCGAGCGAAGCTCAACATTTCTCTTCCAGATAACCCATGCAGAGAAGGTAGGACTGGCAGAGTCACAATTTGAATGGAGAACTCCTCAAGAGTACTCTGATTGTGATCTTTTGGTTCAATAACTTCTGCCTTAATGGTTCATGGTATTTGGAGGAAGGAAATACCACGGACCTCGAGAACTAATGCAAAGGTTACTAATTTCCTAAAGCAACTAGCAAACACTATCAACATGAGGTAAGTGGGGTGAATCTCGGGTTCAAAACCCAGAAGTAGAATACCTACTAACTAAATGGCATCACGGGATGCTTTCGAGAATAAAGGCCAGAATCAACACACTGGGAACACAATACATAGCTAGATTACTAGATGGTTTCGTAAGACACCTAGGGTCATAGTAATAGCTCCAACATATATGCCGAGGCAACAAAGTACCTCAATGCACCGATTAGTGTGCTTATTCTGACCATAAAGGACACTGGAAACGGAAAGAAAGGATTTGTAAATGCATCAGACTATTTAGAAACCTGGGATGACTCGGACAGCATAACGGCTGTAAATGCTCAAAAAGATTGTAGACATGCTACAAAAATGGTGGCATAGCCACTCCGAAGCACAATATCAAGGTTTCGAGGTCAACAGTTATGAACATACGGAAGTAGTAAAACTGAACTGAGATTTGAAACTAACAATTCTATAAGTCTATGGATTAGCAACACGTCATCCTGATAGATAGATGAGATGGCCTAGTTCTTAATCCCCGTAGAAGAGAAGAGGATGACTCAGATCAGAAGGCCATAAGGTATAAGGAGTAAAAAGAGCCTTACGTTCCATCCCACAATCAATTCCCTTACATAACTAAAGCATTTCTAGACACAACTTCGACCAGTTTGGCTTGGTACTCCTACAGGCAGTCAGGCTCTGATACCAAAGCTGTCAGGACCCCGACTCAATGCCACATCGATCTAGCATGTAACACCTCATATCACTTTGCGGTCTCACGCATGGTATTCCCACGGGTGTCACCTTACCTTTGCCCGGGACCATTTGCGCCTTTTGGCACACGTATATGATAGTGTCGCTAGCATCCATATGATAAGGAGCCTGGGCTGACATGGCTAGTCATAAACCCAAAGTGGCACAAACTTACAAGGACAGGCATCCATGACCCAGCATCGAACGTGTCGGTCATCAGCGAGTGAATCCAGGATGTAGCACTGGGCTAGCAAAACTCCAGTGAACCGGGCTGTAGCGGGCTAACAGGACTCCGGTATTCATCGCGTGACATTTCCCCGAAGGGACAGACACAGGAACGAAGAAGGACACATGCCGGCCAGCCTAGGTGTTCCGGGGCAGTAGCAAGCTACCATGGCTCGGTGGAAACACTAGGAGACATTTCCCCCGTAAGAGAGGCTACTAAGGATAAACAACTAGATAGTCAGATCCCACACATACCAAGCATTTCAATAACATACACACAATATGCTCGATATGTGCAAATACAACATGGCATCACAACATGACTCTATGACTCAAGTATTTTATTCAATAGGCTCCGAGGAGCGAGATATTACAAACATGGGTCTCATGAGCCAACATTCAGAGCATACAAGTCAAAGCACAAGCGGAAGCTAACATGTCTGAGTACAGATATCTACAAATGAAAAAGGCTTAGAAGCCTGACTATCTACCAGATCCTGCCGAGGGCACAAGATCGTAGCTGAGGTAACAAGCTAAACGTCGAAGTCCACGTGGAACTACTAGCAAGACTGAAGTCTCCCTGCAAAAACATAAAATAGGCAAACGTGAGTACAAATGTACCCAGCAAGACTTACATTAGAACTAACTACATATGCATCATTATCAACAAAGGGGGTGGTGGAGTTTAACTGCAGCAAGCCAGCTTTGAGTCGGTGGCTATCCTGAACTACGACTGCAAGTAACTCTTTTGAGGTGGCGCACACGAGTCCACATATTCACCATATCAATACACCACTATGGGTCCGCTCCCGTCTCCCTACGAGAACGCCATCCATAGCACTCACGCTTATCTTGCGCATTTTAGAGTATCCACTTTCACTTATCTATGAACTGATATAGGCAACCCAGAAGTCCTTTACCGCGGACACGGCTAATCGAATAGATGATGTTAACCCTGCAAGGGTGTACTTCTTCATACATGTTTCCACCACTTAGCATCTGCACACGACATGTGCTCGGCAGACTTCAAGCGAAAGCCGACGTGGGTGTAGACCACGACCTACCTAAACACTCAAGTCTCTAGTCCAGGTTTATCGCCTATTCGGGTTCCATCCATGAGGAGATCCGGCCGAAGTTTCGCTCACAGCCCCAAACGATGTGAACAGGGTTCCGTGACACCAAACGGGCGCCCGGTTTACCCGGCCACGTGCCTACCGCATCACAGCCCACCCCTCCGGTCAGCGCTGCGCACGGCCTCCAGCATACTACAAGCACCAGAAACTACTTGCAACTCCTGGACAGAGGACAAGGGTGAATAAGAAGTCGAGCGGGGTCATATTTCAGGGCCCAATGCATGGTAGTAGCTGAATCATGGATCACAAACACAGAACTCAGTTCCTGAGGACGGCTTTAATGAGACAACCCACCATGTACTCCTACATGGCCTCTCACCGATACCTTTACCAAAACGTGTTCACACACTTAGCTCACACACAGTAGGACATGTTCACACACCTCTGATTCATCCCGAATGAATCAGACCTGACACAACTCTAAGCAATAGCAGGCATGACAAACAAGCATGAATGAGTAGGCACATCAGGGCTCAAACAACTCCTACTCATGTTAGTGGGTTTCATCTATTTACTGTGGCAATGACAGGTCATGCAGAGGATAAAGGGGTTCAGCTACCGCAGCAAGTAACAGATGAATCGTTGTTGTCCTAATGCAGTAGAAGAGAGCAGGGCGAGAGAGTGGGATTGTATCGGAATGAACAAGGGGGTTTTGCTTGCCTGGCACTTCCGAAGATAATATAGCTCTTCATCAGTGTCATCGATCTCATCGTCGAAACCACGTCTATCGAGAGGGGACAAATACCGGCAACACAGAAAAGAACACAATCAATGCAATGCACAATATGATGCATGCTATGACATGGCAATATGATGTGTGATAAGTCTAATGCAACTTGGGACATAAAGGTTTGAGTCCATTTGAACCAAGGATTCAAATGATCACGCAAAATAATAAGTGATATAAGTGCATTAGCTTCTTTCACCTAAACAGCAAGGTTGAAGTGTTCTTACATGCATGAAACTAATACAGATGGATAGATTGGATTTTTCTGATCATTTTTCATATATAATTTATTTCATTTGGAGTTACGGCTGAATTTCTATGAATTTTAGAAGTTTTGGTTATTTTCTGGAATTTCCCGAATTAGAATAATTCCAGTAATTAAATTACTGCGTCAGCATTACGTCAGGATGACGTCAGAGGTCAACGGGGAGGTCCAGGTCAACCTGACCAGTGGGTCCCGCATGTCAGCAGTTAATTAAACTAACTAATTTTGGTTAAAACTAATTAGATGTAGTTAGCAGAGGGGGGCCCCACTTGTCATTGACTCAGAGGAGTCAACCTGGGCCCACCCAGTCCACGTCAGGGGTCAAACGAGGGTAAACTTGCCGGAGTTGACCCATGGCTCGTCGCCGGCGGAGCCAGAGACGGCGGAGGGCGTCGGGTTTTGCCCTCCGGTGACAAAACTAGCGGCTCTTTGGCTTGGCGAGATGCTGGCCCTCGTCCGCATCCAACGGAGCCATCGGCTCGCGCCGGAGAGGACCAGAACGATGACGGCGAAGGGCAGTGCGGTGGCCGGAGTTCGGCGAGCTCAGGCTCGGCAGCTAGAGGGGGTTTTGGGCTTCTGGCGTTGCGCTGAGCACGTCCTTGTGCTCGGTTGCAGCCCTAGGTGAGGGTGGTTACGACAGCGACATGGCCGGCGGAGCCAAGCTCTCGGCCATGGCGAAGATGCGTCCTGGAGCTCGCGAACGCGAGGGGGAAGAGAGGGATTCAGCGCAAAATCTCACAGCGATCACGCTGAAGAGGTCAGCGGCTCGGGGGAGGTCTGGTGCGGGCGGAACGTCGAAGCTGATCTCCGGCGTCCGGAGGAAGAAGACGACGGTGAGGACGGTGCTACGGGGCTTCCGGCGTCACGTGGGTTGGTGGAGACGAAGAAGAAGGCACGATGGTTCTTCTGGAGGCATCGGTGAGGCGAGGGGTGGACGATGGCCGTGGTGGTGCTCGTCGGCGGCGACGGCTGCGCTCGGTAGCCGCGCGTAAGAGAAACAGAGGAGGGGGGGGGGAAGGAGCGAGGGAGAGCGCGAGGAGGTTCCAGGGGGCATGCGTGGCGCCACCCGAAGAAGCGGGGGCGAAGCGGCAAGCAGGAGGTGGCGCGCGCATGCTCGCGCGCGTCGGGCACACGCCCTCCTGCCTACTGGTAGGAGGTTGAAGACGATGGCGGCTGCGGTGGGCTGGGCCGCTGGAGTTGGGCCAGGTGGGCTGCCAGGTAGGTGGCCAGGTAAGTGGCCCAGGTAGGTGTTCTCTCTCTTTCCTAAATTGTTTCTGGTTTCTAATTTTTTTCTGCAATTGTTTTGACTTAATTAAAATGCTAAGACATTCCAAAAATCATGAAGCTAGTCATGGCTACTGTTTAGAATATATCCAACAGTAAACATTTTAGTTTATGATTATTTGATCATTTAAAATATTTTATAGTATTTAAATGCCCAAATGCAAATACTATATAATTTAATTCAAAAATCCAGGAATAGCCTATAAATATGTTCATCATTTTTGGAAGAGGTTTTCACCTTTAACAGAAATTATGAACATTTCCAAAGGGCATTCTGGGTTATTGAAAATATTTTTATTGAACCTAGTTAAATTTCATTTGGTGCTAGGGTTTCAACAATCCCCATTTCAAATTTCTTTGGAATTTAAACATGATGGCATGATGAACAAGCAAAGTCAAGCAAGGGCTGAACTGGGGCTGTGACACTTTTGTGCTTCAATTAACTCAACCATCCGTTGAACCATCAACAGGGCAGAACAAGCGGAGGAAATCAGGCCCCGGCAAGTACTTTCCGCCGAGCTCAGGAGCCGTGGGCAAAGATGTTGCCGTGGACACTGAGCCTGCCATGGGGCAATAGACTCAGGCAGTGTCCGAGTTATTGGCTATGGGTAGCCTCATCAGCCCCCCATAGCATTTCAAGACATCGGGGCCGGCTGCGCCCCTCAAGCTTCAAAGCAGGACCACCGCCTTCTCTAGGCCGGAAGGCCCAAGCGGCCGGCATCCGGAAGGCGGCGGACCCCAGAAGACGGCCACAAAGTGGGCCGCCTCCTAGTAGGTGGCCTCCAAAGAGGCCGGCTCCTGGCAGGCGGCTCCAGCCGCCCTCAAAGTTTGCACCCTCATAACGGCGACGAGATGGGGCATGGCTACAGCACGGCCTGCCACCACCGAATCCCGGAGCGGGCGTGGCTACAGTGCGCCGTACCAGGCAACCATCCCTGGTCCGGCACGACATTGTTGCCACGCTGACTGTGACATCAGCCATGGCAGAACAGCCATGCTCCCATGACTGGCTGCCTGTACGGCCCGCAGGCGGCGGGCCCAACCTGGCAGAGAGATACCAGAAGGCGGCGAGCCCACACCAGTCAACGTTGGGGGCGGGGGGGTGCCGGCTCCCAACAGCCAGCCCGCCCCCTTCCTAGGAGTATGTGCGCCATTAACCAGAAGAGATGGGGAATGGCTATAGTGAACGCCCGCCAGGCGGCGGACTATAGCCACGCTTTCCCCGACAAAGCAAGCATCATTAGAAGCACGACTACGGTGATGGGAAGCCGGCAAGACCCGCGAGCGGCGGTCGCGGCCTGTCGGCCCCGTACAAGATAGCCGGCGGGACCCACCAGTCGGCAGGCCCCATCTACCGGCAGAGAAGCCGGTCACAAGAGACACTGACGGCCTGGTCCTACAACTAGTCGGATTACTATTGTACCCCGGGGGGGTAGGCCTATATAAACCCCCCCAGGGCACCCATGCAAAGGGTTCAGACCCTTAGTATACACCACCACCCATAGAGAGAGGAAAGAGCTAGCCTTGCCCTTCTTCCTCCTCTAGAACACAGCTCAAGGAGCACCTTGTAGCTACCTACTGAGATAGTGATCATGCGGAGACCTCGCAGAGCAGGACTAGGGGTGTTATCTCCTATGGGAGCCCCAAACCTGGGTAAATACTGCCGGTGTACGTGTCTATGCATCATCCTGCTTCCTGGCACCGGCAACGTCTTACTATCCCCCACCATGATAACCCACCCATTGGCATATGTCGCATCAAAACCCCGATATTTTGTGCCCACCGTGGGGCTAGGTGTACCGTCGTCCAGAGATCTGTTCTGGACGGGACCCTCTTCCTCTCCGCCGAGCGTAGCCAGCCCGGCACGTCAGACGGAGTATGCAACGACGTGCTGCATGGCGCAGAAGTCGCCTGCGCGGCGAGCTGCCTCGCCGTCCTTTTTGGCGAGATCTGCCTCTTCGACGAGCCTGACTCCGATGCCGGCACTGATGGCCCCGAGAGCCCCCTTGTCAGCCTCCTCGAGCAGCTCCACATCGCCAACGAGCCGGCCAGCGACTTGGAGTAGATCGGCTCCACCGACCCGATGCTTGTCGACTTCAACACGGCATCCCTCGATGCATTCCCCACCAACGTGGTGGTCTACGACCATCCGTTCCCTCGAGCGAACAGCGGCAGCAGCACCGCCACGGAGGTTCTCATCATTGACCATGGCAAGCACTCTAGTGGCGACAACCTAGATCCGCTGCAGGCGATGCTGCGGGACATGGTCGCGCCCATCCCTGAGGACGCTAACGGCGAGGCACTAGAAGCGTGTCGCAAGGCGCTCTTTGAGAGAGCAAAGAAGCTGGCCACCATGAGGGGCCTCTCTGAAGCCTGCCAGTGTGAAGTCGACCGTGCCATCGACGAGACACCGGCTGCTGGCGAGCACAGTCGCGTAGGCGCCGTTCGGCAGCGTGGGGCCGCAATCGCCAGCATGCTGGGGGCCGATCGCCCAACTTACGCCACGCCCCAAGAGAACGTACAAGCCACCAGGCGGCGACAGAAGAGCTGGAGCACTTGGAGGGCGACGACTACCGCTGCATGATGGGGCACGTACAACAGCTCCTTGATGCGGCTGCAGCATAGCAGGGAGCCAACCGACGAGTGCTGGAGCCCGGCGTGCATGCAGAGACCAGCCCCTTCGCCAAGAGCATGGCGCGACATCCCGGACGCCGACTGGCGGAGTCCGTGGACAAAGAGACCGAGATCCAGCTGCCAGCCACAGTCGGGCGCACATCACCATCGAGCACGATCAAGACGGCCGCCCATGGGTGGTAGAACGACTAGGCGACTACCAGCCGCCCCCATGCAGAGAAAGGCCCGTCTCCCTGCCGCATAGTGATCATCCGAGTCTCAGCAACCGACTTGGCCGTTGAGAAGGAATCGGAGAAAACGTCGCCCGCCACCGGATCGACCGCTTCAACCGATCACTGGCGCTAGAAGAAGAAGATGAGCTGGGCCCGCCTTGTTTCGGCCCTCACATCCGTGACGAGCCCTTTCCCAAAGGGTTTACGCACCCAAGAGATACGCCCAAGTACACGGGCACGGTGAAGCCGGAGGACTAGCTGGTCGATTACTCCACGGCCGTCAGCATAGCGAACGGCAACAAGAGTGTTGCCATGAAATATGTTCCGCTCATGCTCCAAGGCACCGCCCGGACATGGCTGAACAGCCTGAAGCCCCGCAGCGCCAATAGATGGGTAGATTTCCCTGAAGCCTTAATTCACAACTTCACCAGCAACTACAAGCAGACGCCCAAGCCTCGCCAACTCTCCTTGTGCGTCCAAGGCCCCACTGAATCGACTCGCGACTACCTCATGCTTTGGGCAGAGTTGCGCACCTCTTGCGAGGGCATGCAAGAGGTGCAGGCTATCGAGTACTTCACAGCCGGGTGTAGAGAGGGCACCCTGCTCAAGCACAAGCTTCTCTGCGACGAGCCGGCGACCCTCGACGAGCTGCTGATCATAGCAGACAAGTACGCCACGACTGACTCCTCCATGAAGGCGGAGATCCGAGTTGATGTATCTAACAAAGTGGTCCCTCAGGCCCCTCGGACTCCGGCTGGCGACTGTAGTCGACGACAGCCGCAACACGACAACAAGCACAAAGCGCCACAGCCGGATTCCACCAGCCGGCAGGTGGTGACAGTCGAAGACCGGCAGCCGGAGGGGCACCCCGCTCCGAAGCGTCAGAGAGGCGGCAAGCCAAATTGGTTGCCCGCCTTCTCTTATGAAGAAACCCTTGATGTACCCTGCAAGTTCCACAGCGGCGCGAAGCCGTCCAACCACATCACTCCACTAGCTCATCCAAATTTCCAAGGGCGAAGGATTGCTGCCTCCTCCGCCTCCTGGCCCGCCGCCGCCTCCTCCTCCCCCTCAGCAAGTGGCCCGGCCTGTTGCTGCCATACAGGATGATTACCTAGAAGAGCAAGGAGCCTATGTTATTTTCACCAGTGTGGCTGACGACAGGCGCAGCCAGCGTCAGCAGTATCGAGAGGTGAACGCCGTAGCCTCCCAAGCGCCAGAGTTCATGTACTGGTCCGAGAAGCCGATCAGTCGGTGCCGAGCTGACCACCCGGAAGTAATGCCTTCTCCGGGTTCTTATGCTCTGGTGTTGGATGCCACCTTTGCTATAGAGAGACACGTAGCTCGTTTCTCCAGAGTCCTGATAGATGGCGGTAGCAGCATCAACATTCTGTACCTTGACACCATGGAGAAGTTGGGGATCAAATAGAAACAGCTCCATCCCAGCAGGACTGTCTTTCACGGCATATTCCCTGGCCTTTCACACAGACCAATCGGCAAGATCAGAATAGATGTCCTCTTTGGGGACAAAGATCATTTCCGTCGAGAGCCTGTTTGGTTCGAAGAAGTGGACCTCAAAAGCCCTTACCATGCACTGCTTGGCCTACCTGCCTTGGCCAAATTCATGGCGGTACCCCACTATGCCTACCTCAAGGTGAAGATGCCAAGCACCAAAGGGATCATCACCATCTCCAGAGATTACCAAAAGTCGTCTGCCTGCATGGCCGAGAGCAGCCGGCTGGGTGAGTCCCTTGTGATCGCTGCCGAGAAGCGGCTCCTTGACCGAGTGGTGGCCATGGCCGGCTAGCAGCCGAACATGTCCCCAGATCCCAAGGAGTCAGAAGCAGAGGGCTCCTTCAAGCTGGCCAAGGAAACAAACAAGATACCGCTGGACCCATAGCACTCAGAGAGGTACGCTGTCATAGGTGCAAACCTTGACAGCAAATAGGAAAGTGAGCTCGTTGATTTCCTCTGTGAGAATCGGGACATCTTCGCATGGTCCCCCAAGGACATGCCGGGTGTTCCGACGGATCTCGCCGACCACAAGCTTCACGTCCGACCTGCTACCAAGCCGGTCAGGCAGCCCCTCCGTCACCTGTCAGAAGAGAAGAATCGTCGGTGAAGAGATAGCCCGGCTCCTGGCAAACGGCTTCATCATGGAAGTGTTCTATCCAGAGTGGCTGGCCAACCCTATCCTTGTACTGAAGAAGAATAACAAGTGGCGCATGTGCATTGATTACACCAGCCTCAACAAAGCTTGCCCCAAAGATCCATTTGCCTTGCCTCGAATCGACCAAGTTATAGACTCCACGGCCCGATGCGAGCTGTTGAGTTTTTGGATGCATACTCAGGGTACCACCAGATCAAGTTGAACACGGCTGATAGGCTAAAGACGTCATTTAGCACACCCTTCGGAGCCTTCTGCTCCCTGACGATGACGTTTGGCTTGAGGAATGCCAGCACCATGTTCCAGCGTTGCATGTAGAAGTGCCTCCTCAAGAAGCTCGGAAAAAACGCCCATGTTTATGTGGATGATGTTGTGGTGAAGACGGAGAAGCATGGAACTCTCCTAGAAGATCTCAAGGAGACTTTTGAAAATCTTCGCTGATTCCAGATCAAGCTCAACCCAGAAAAATGCATGTTCGGAGTACCAGCCGGCCAGCTCCTCGGCTTCCTGGTCTCCGAACGCGGCATTGAGTGCAACCCAGTGAAGATCAAGGCCATCGAGAGGATGGAGAATCCCACCCGACTGCGAGACGTCCAGAAGTTTACCGGCTACTTGGCCTCCATCAGCCGTTTCATCAGCCGGCTAGGCGAGAAGGCCCTTCCCCTGTACCAGCTCTTGAAGAAAACCACTCACTTCGAGTGGAATGACAAGGCGGATGAGGCTTTTCTCTAGCTCAAGAAGATGTTGACCATGCCACCTGTTCTGGCCGCGCCGACTGCTAAAGAGCCCATGCTCCTTTACATCACCGCCACCAACCGGGTGGTCAGCATAGTCATAGTTGTTGAGTGCAAGCAAGCTGGCAAGGTTCTACCAGTCCAGAGGCTGGTGCATTACTTAAGTGAAGTACTGTCGACTTCCAAGCAGAATTACCCTCACTATCAGAAGATGTGCTACGGCGTGCACTTCACCGCCAAGAAGTTGAAGCCTCTCGGTGTACCAAAATAGGGACGCTCTTTTGTACCCCTTATTTGTGCACGGGCAGTCAGAGCCGCACCCAAGGCCACACTTAAGCAAGGCGAAGAAAGGAAATCAGAGCCACAACACGGTATTAAAGCAACGCCAAGGCCGAGACCACCGAGAGCAGATGGACGAAGTAGATTTCCGCGGCAAGACCCTTGCCGGGGCGGCTCGCCCACACCAGCGGAGTGAGCCACCCTCGAACCCACGGTCTCCAACACCATCAACTACGTTGGGCCAGGGCTCGGGGCAACTACATGGTGCCATGCAGATCTTTGTGAAGACAAAGAATATTCAACATCAGATGAGGATTGGAAGGCAACGATCCTCGACAGGATTCTTGCCGAGGAAATCCTCAAGACCCCCGGCAAGATCCTTGCCGGTGACGACAGCGCACCACGGCGAGACCCTTGCTGGGCCACCCCGCAAGTCCCTTACCAAGGGCGTCGGCAGGGCCACTGCTAGGCCCGCACCAACCAAGTCTCCACCGCCGTTCACATGCAGCTGCCAGCCCAACCAGCTGGGCAGGCACCTGAGTGGCAACATGCAGCTTCCAGGCCAACTCAGCACACGCCTGCGTGGCGGCATGCAGATCTTCGTGAAGGCTCCACCATCGCGCCACCTCAGCTACTTGCCTGCCTACATGGCGCCACATGCATCGCTGGCTAGGGCGCGTGTCGAAGCGAGGAGGAGCGGCGACGGACGGGACATGCCTCGCTCCCGTCCTGAATAAAGCAAGATGACACCTAAGCTATGCATTAAATAAGTCTTGTCCTGTAAGACGAGCGATAAGCTCATAGCACTGTAGGCCTTTCCACCTCCTATGTGCCACTGTGGCAGCCCCTCTCGACTATAAAAGGAGGCCCATGGCGTACTGGAGAGGGATTTGGCTCTTTTGAACCACGCAGCCACCGTAGCTAGTTCAGGATCTCAAGAACACTCAATACATCCACCAAAGCAGGACTGGGGTTTTACGCATCCTCGCGGCCCGAACCTGGGTAAACTATCCTTGTGCTGATCACTGATCCTGCTTTTCTCACAGCCCTGCGCCCCGGCAACCGTATTATGGATTCTTGTGATCCCATAGGTGTCGTTCCCCACCAACATCTTTGGCATCCCATGTAGGGGGGGCGCAGTAGTGAGCATCTGGTTTGGTAGTCAGTGGCATAGTTCTTCATCGCCATGGCTCCGAAGAAGAAGACGACAACGGCGATCGGTTCATCCAGGACAGGACTGCCTGTACTGGTGCGGACCAGTAGCGGGCCAGTCACGGAGAGAACCCGTGGCGTGGCCCGTGAACATCCACACCACCCTGGCAGTCCAGGCCTAGTGAGCGGCATCGTTCATATGCCAGGCAACGAGCCACGTGTCGCGAGCTCCAGAGACGGAGTTGGGCCCCCCGCAGGAGGCGCGTGGCCCTCGAGGGGCGTCGTCGTGCCACCGGACGGTGGCGCGGCGACCTCCAAGACACCAACACCGGCGCCCAGGGTACGCTCTTCTCAGGTCGTGCGCGATGAGCAGCGCCGCCCCGCTGGTGACCCTGGGCGCCGCCCTGGGAAGGGTCCCATGCGCCCTTCACATGACGAGGAGGGCCAGCATGCGCACCGAGGTGTTGGCGGAGGTAGCGGACGGTCGCAAGGCTGTGGTGGGGCTCCTTCTAACGCGGTTAGAAGTCCGAGCGCGTCACGGTCCATGCAGCTTTCGCCACCACCCACGCCAACAGAAGCATTGGCGCGAGCACAACTACTCCTTGATTTCCCTCCTGCTGCGGATAAGCTTGACGAGTGGAGAGCCACCATCCGGAGCCTCGTCGGCATCGCCAACAGGAATGAGCCACGGCCAGCGGCACCCGTGGACCGGCGCTCCGTAGAGCTACCGCATCCCACCAGGGCAGGGGCTGGGGGAGATGATGCCACGGTGCACTCTCCTCACCCCCCACACCAGCCACCACGAGCATCGGTCCATCGTGATGACGCTCAGGACGACATGTGGGTAGCGTCGTCCGACCCACGGACCCGCCGCGATCAACGTCAAGTTCTTCGGAGCGAGCCCATGAAGACGCTCGAACCACTATTGAGCGCCGACGGGATGCGCGCCACCAGTCGGACAGGCGGGCGGGTCCCACTATGGACCACCCAGCGCCGGGAGGCTACGGCGGCCTACCCTACGAGGTGGGCTGTCCGGCCTTCACCCGTGAGCTGCGGCAATTCCAGTGGCCCTCCCACCGCACGTTCAAATGCAACGTGGGCGAGAAGTACAACGGCAAGACCCACCCGTCGGAGTTCCTCAGCATCTACACCATCGTGATGCAAGCTGCCGGGGCTCGCGACGGTAAGGTGCTCGCCAACTATTTTCCTTTGGCACTCAAGCCCAATGATATGTCATGGTTGAGGCACTTGCCGGTGGACTCCGTTTCTTCTTGGGCAGATCTGTGTCATGAGTTTGTTGGCACCGTTACTGGAGGCCACCAAGCTCATGGCCAGGTGAGTGATTTGCATATCATCCCCCAGAAGGAAGGAGAAAACTTGCGCAAGTACATCCAAAGGTTCAGCCGAGTGTAGTAGCACATCCCCGATGTTCATCCTGCCGCCGTGATCAGTGCATTCCATCAGGATGTGCGCAATCGTAAGATGCGTGAGGAGCTGGCGATGAACAAGGTCAAGGATGTGGCTGAGCTTTATGTTCTGGCCGATCGGTGCACTCGGTCTGAAGAGGGAAGAAAGTACCCCGGCGAAGACGCTGGCGCGGAACCAACTCCACGGATGACACCGCCACCCCGTCGAAGAATGGTCGGCGTCGCAACAGGCAAGCGACGCCAGCAAGGAGGTTGCAGGTGTGTCGCTTGCCGGGCCTTGGTGGCTACCGACAAGCCATGTGGCTCCGACAAGCAGTATTGTAAGATCGATCACACCAAGGGGCATGACCTCCAGAACTGCCGGCAAGTGGAGCTGCTCGCTGAGAAGCAAAAAGCCGACTATGAGCGATGGGACAAAGAGAAGGGCCAAGAGGGTTCCGAGGGATCTGGCAAGAAATGTGGCGACCAAGGAGGCCGCCGCGGCAAAGATAATCAGCAGGAGGGGCCCACCCGGGGCAGCGACAAGAAGCAGGAAGACGATGATCATGACGAGGATGATGAGTCCATCGACCACGAGTTCTAGAAAGCCACAGAGGGCATGTGCATCGATTGTGTCGCCTCGCTGCATACATCCCACTGCCAGCTCATGCAGTGGGCGCATGAGGTCATAGCGGTGGAGGCGTCATTCAACGCACGAAAGCCGTTGAAGTGGGCTAGCACGCCTATCTTCTTTGACAGTGAGGACCACCCTGACCGCACTACCGCGGTCGAGTGCCTGTCGTTGTTGGTCTCACCAACAATCCGGAACCTCAAGGTGACGAAGATGCTAGTTGACGGTGGGGCCGGTCTGAACTTGATCTCGCCTATTGTGATCAAGAGGCTGCAGATCCCTGATGGAGACCTCGAGGATACGGGCACGTTCAAGGGGTCAATCCAGGGAGCAATCAGCCGAAGGGAAAGGTCACGCTACCCGTGACGTTCGGAGGCGAGCTGAACTACAGGACGGAGAAGATTGTCTTTGATGTAGCCGAGATCCCCTTGCCCTACAATGGGATCCTCGGCCGCCCGGCACTAGCCAAGTTCATGGCGGCTTCTCACTACGCCTACAACACGCTGAAGATGCCCGGGCCGATGAACATCATCACCGTCTCCTCCGACAAGAAAGATGCATTGATTTGCGCTGACCAACTCTATCGGGAAGCAGTTGTAGCAGCTGCCGGCAAGGCACCTGCTCCTGCCGATAGAGTCCCGGGAGGAAAAAAGACCGGCGAGACCCCTCGCACCCACTCTGGCAAGCGTGCCACTTCGGGGTGTTGCGCTCCCGTTGTGGACGTGCCAGAGAGCTCCACCGGCAAGAGCAAGAGGTCTAGAGCTGCACCACCAAAAACCAAGAAGGTGTCCGTGAAGGAAGACCGCACGGGGGAACCTTTTACCATAAGCTCCACCCTCGATGGTAAATAGGAAAGCGAGCTCGTCACTTTCCTGCGGGCGAATGTCGTTGTGTTTGCATGGCAAGCCTCCGACATCCTCGGCGTTCCCAGGGAAGTAATTGAGCACCATCATGCTGTCTGTCCTCATGCACGGCCCATCAAGCAGAAGGTTAACAAGCAAGCTCTAGAAAGGCAGGAGTTCATCACGGAGGAGATCAAGAAACTAGAGGCGGTAGGCATGGTAAGGGGGGTGCACCATCTGACGTGGTTGGCCAACCCGGTAGTGGTGCGCAAGGCAAACTGGAAGTGGAGACTGTGTATTGATTACACAGACATCAATAAAGCTTGTCCAAAGGATCCCTTCCGTTACCACGCATCGACCAGATCGTTGACTCCACGGCCGGGTCTGACCTGTTATCATTCCTCGATGCCTACCCAGGGTACCACCAGATCTTCATGACAAAAGAAGACAAGGAGAAGACAGCATTCATCACTCCATGTGGTACGTATTGCTTTTTACGGATGCCTTTTGGGTTGAAGAGTGCTGGCTCAACCTTTGCAAGAGCAGTCCAAATTGGTTTTGAGCCCTAGGTACATAGAAATATGGAAGCTTATATGGATGACATAGTGGTCAAAACCAAGGAGAAAGCAACACTTGTGCAAGATCTGGAGGAAACATTTGCAAATCTGTGCAAGATCAACCTCAAGTTGAACCCTGAGAAGTGTGTCTTCGGTGACCCGTCTGGCAAGCTTCTCGGGTTCTTTGTGTCGCTGCGCGGGATTGAGGCAATCCCAGATAAGATCAAGGCCATCGAGCAGATTGAGGCACCTAAGCAGATCAAAGACGTGCGTCGGCTCACTGGCTGCATTGACGCCATGAGCAGATTCATCTCCAAGTCCGCGGAGCGTGCCCTTCCCTTTTTCAAGATCTTGAAGAAGACGGGCCCAATGGAGTGGACCCCGGAGGCCGAGGCAGCGCTGCAGGATTTGAAGAAGTACCTCTCCTCTACCCCAGTGCTGGTTGCGCCCAAACCACAAGAACCATTGTTGTTGTACCTTGCGGCAATGAATCAGGTGTTAGCGCCGCACTGGTGGCGCAAAGAGAGGTCAACAAAGAGGCAGCGGCAGCGGCAGAGTCAATGGATGGTGAGCCGGAACCCTCCCCGGCAGGGCTCAGTCCCAGCAAGACTGAGTCCCCGGCAGAGGCTGACACCAGTGCGACAGGGCCCGTGCAACTAGGTGAAGTGGCTCAGATGAAGAAAATGGTGCAGCACCCAGTTTACTTCGTTAACTCCATCTAGGAGGGGGGCTAGGTCGAGGTACTCAGGTGTGCAATAATTTCTCTACGGCCTCCTTATGGCCTCGAGGAAGCCGCGTCATTATTTCCAAGCGCACGAGATTATCGTGGTCACCCGCCTGCCGTTGCAAAGGATATTGCATAACCCAGATGCAACGGGGAGGATTGTGGAATGGGCCCTAGAGCTGTCGAGTTTTGGTTTAAAGTTCGAAAGCACCTCGATGATTCAGAGCAGAGACTTGGTGGAGTTTGTTGCAGAATGGACCTCGACGCCCGTCAAAGAGGTACAGGAGACCACTCTCCCCGGCAAGGAAACGAGCCGCAACTGGATCATGTACTTTGATGGGGCTTTTTCGCTACAAGGCACCGGTGCTGGTGTGCTGCTTGTCGCACCCACCGGAGAGCACCTCAAGTATGTCATCCAAATGCACTTTCCCCGGGAGATGTCAACTAACAACACTGCCAAGTACGAGGGATTGCTTGCCGGTCTCAGGATCGCCGCGGACCTCGGAGTCAAAAAGCTCTTTGTTAGGGGTGATTCGTAGCTCGTCGTCAAGCAGATCAACAAAGATTATCAAAGCCCGTTGATGGAAGCTTACGTGGATGAAGTGAGTAAACTAGAGGAACGCTTTGACGGTATACGAGCAGAGCTTGTAACTCGGACGGAGAATGACATCGCCGACTACCTGTCAAAGCACGCTACCCTCAAGCTATCTCTGGAACCAGGTACTTTTGTGCTTCGGTTAACTCAACCATCCATCGAACCATCAACCATGCAGAACAAGCGGAGGAAGCTTGGCCCCAGCAAGTACTTCCCCACCGAGCTCCCTGGAGCCACTGGCAAAGATGTTGCCGTGAATGCGGATCCTGCCGCGGGGCAACCGACTCCGGCAGGACCTCAGACCATGGCCGTAGAGACGGCCGCTCCCGTGGCAGAAGAAATGCCTTTGGTCCCTGCCGTCGAGCCACAGGCTCCGGCATGGGCGCAGCACACCATCCAATTCCTCCGAATAGGAGAGCTTCCTGAGGAGCAGGAAGAGGCAGATAGAGTAGCCCGCCGGTCTTCTCTATACCAATTCATTGACAACGTCTTGTACAGAAAAAGACCGAATGGGGTGAAATTGAAGTGCATCTCCCAGGAGGAAGGACTAGAGCTGTTGGCAGAGATACATGGAGGCATATGTGGCTCCCACATAGGGTCGAGGCCCCTTGCTGGCAAGGCTTTCCGGCAAGGTTTCTTCTAGCCCACTGCCCTCCAGGATGCGACAGCACTAGTAACCAAGTGTGAAGCATGTCAGTTCCATTCGAAGAAGGTTCATCAACCAGCTCAAGCCCTTCAAACCATCCCTCTCTCCTGGCCCTTCTCGGTCTGTGGGCTCGACATATTGGGCCCTTTCCCTCGTGTCGTCGGGGGCTTTGAGTACTTTTATGTTGCAATCGACAAGTTCACAAAGTGGCCAGAGGTGGAAGCAGTGAGGAAGGTGACGGCGCAATCAGCCATCAAGTTCTTCAAGGGGCTAGTTTGTCGTTTTGGTGTACCCAACAGGATCATCACATTTCCGCAAAAAAAAAGGATCATCACCGATAATGGCACACAGTTCAAAAGCAGCGCCTTCATGCAGTACATTGAGGATCTCGGCAGGAAGGTCTGTTTTGCTTCCGTGAGACACCCACAGATCAACGGCCAAGCAGAGGGAGCAAATGCTGAAGTTCTGCGAGGCTTAAGAACGAAGAATTTTGAGAGGCTGCGCCAGAGTTGAAGGCACCGCGCCGCACTTTCACGATGGGCATGATCTAGCTCTGCCACCGAACAGTGCCCTGGAGGCCGCACCAGTGTCCGCTCCAACCCTTAGCTCGGAGCCGACTATGTCGATCGAGGATGGGTGGCTGGACACCGCCTTGGGGGCTGCGATCTTTACGGCGGTTGAGCCGAACACCATCAATGTCCTCTGCAAGGCTCGTAACTCCAAGGTGTCGATTCCTCTCCGGACTCTGAACCTTCCGCACCCCTGCCAATCCAATCCGATTGGGCGTCGGTCATGGAATTCACCGCCGCGGACATCTTTCAGCACTTGCCCTTTGGTGACATCCTGAATTCACTAAAATCTCTCTCTTTGTCAGGAGAGCCCTGGCTGGACTATGGTCAGGTAGGTTGGGATGCGGACGATGAAGAAATTCAAAGCCCACCCACCACCCACTTTGTAGCCACTATCGATGATTTAACCGACATGCTCGACTTTGACTCCGAAGACATCCCAAGAACCAGCGCCTACAGGGCACTGGAAGGCCACCTCGTCATACGAAATTTACATGGTGGACATCCCAAAAGATGGGATTGGCGATGGAACAACGGAGGATGACCCCTCCAAGAAACAGCCTAAGTGCCGGCATCAGCGGCGCCGCTCTAAATCCCGCCACAGCAAAAACGGTGATTCTGGCACGGGAGACAATAACACCCCGGAAAGTGCCGAAGATAACCCCCTCCAGTAGGATTCAGCGCAGGAGGATGGAGAAGCTAGCCCTCATGAGAGAGCGCCAGACAGAGAGGTAGAGGACGATAATTACATGCCTCCCTCCGAAGACGAGGCAAGCCTCGACGACGACGAATTTGTCGTGCCTGAAGATCCCGTCGATCAAGAGCATTTCAAACGCAGGCTTATGGCCACGGCAAACAGCCTCAAGAAAAAGCAGGAACAGCTTAGAGCTGACCAAGACTTGCTAGCTGACAGATGGAATGAAGTCCTTGCGGCCGAAGAGTATGAACTCGAACGCCCCTCCAAGAGCTACCCAAAACGCAGGCTGCTACCCCGATTAGAGGAGGAAGCACCTAAACCTACATCACTAGTGCATGATACGGCCGACCGGCCACCTCGTGGCCGCGACAGAGAGGCCTCTCGGCCCTCCACTCAAGCCGCACCCTCAAAAAATACCAAGGCGCGGGAAAATGCGCCAGACCTGCGGGATATACTGGAGGACAAGGCAAGGCAAACAAGATCGATCTACAGATCGCATGGGCGCCCCACGATACGTGATGATAACCGTCACGCCGGATATGGCAATTCCGGCCGGGCCGAACACAGTAGACAAAGCTCATTTGAGCTGCGTCGTGATATAGCCCAATACAGAGGCGCTGCACACCCACTATGCTTCATAGACGAAGTGATGGATCATCAAATCCCCGAGGGTTTCAAACCCATAAACATTGAATCATATGATGGCACGACAGATCCTGCGGTCTGGATCGAGGACTATCTCCTTCATATCCACATGGCCCGCGGTGATGATCTACACGCCATCAAATACCTCCCACTCAAGCTTGAAGGACCAGCTCGGCATTGGCTTAATAGCTTGCCAGCGGAGTCAATTGGCTGTTGGGAAGTCCTGGAAGCCGCATTCCTTGACAACTTCCAGGACACCTATGTGCGACCACCAGACGCCGATGACCTAAGCCACATAATTCAGCAGCTAGAGGAATCAGCCAGACAATTCTGGACACGGTTCCTAACCAAGAAAAATCAAATCGTCGACTTTCCGGATGCAGAGGCCCTTGCAGCCTTCAAACATAACATCCGCGACGAGTGGCTTGCCCGGCACCTAGGACAGGAAAAGCCGAAATCCATGGCAGCCCTCACAACACTCATGACCCGCTTTTGCGCGGGAGAGGACAGCTGGCTAGCTCGTAGTAACAACATGACCAAGAGCCCTGGTAATTCGGATACCAAGGACAGCAACGGCAGGTCACGTCGCAACAAGCACAAGCGCCACATTAATGGCGATAATGCCGAGGATACGACAGTCAATGCCGGATTCAGAGGCTCTAAACCCGGTCAGCGGAAAAAGCCATTCAAAAGAAATACTCCGGGCCCGTCCAATTTGGACCGAATACTCGATCGCTCGTGCCAGATACATGGCACCCCCGAAAAACCAGCCAACCACACCAACAGGGATTGTTGGGTGTTCAAGCAGGCAGGCAAGTTAAATGCCGAAAACAATGACAAGGGGCTGCATAGCGACGATGAGGAGGAGCCCCGGCCGCTGAACAATAGAGGACAGAAGGGCTTCCCCCTACAAGTGCGGACGGTGAACATGATATACGCAACTCACATACCCAAAAGGGAGCAGAAGCGTGCACTAAGGGAAGTATACACGATGGAGCCAGTCGCCCCAAAGTGCAATCCGTGGTCCTCCTGCCCGATCACTTTTGATCGAAGGGACCACCCCACTAGCATCCACCATGGCGGATTCGCCGCATTGGTTCTAGACCCAATTGTTGATGGATTTCACCTCACTAGAGTCTTGATATACGGCGGCAGCAGCCTGAACCTGCTTTATCAGGATACAGTGCGCAAAATGGGCATAGACCCCTCAAGGATTAAACCCACAAAGACGACCTTTAAAGCCGTCATACCAGGTGTAGAGGCCAACTGTATAGGCTCAGTTACACTTGAAGTGGTCTTCGGATCCCCGGATAACTTCCAAAGCGAGGAGTTAATCTTCGACATAGTCCCGTTCCGCAGCGGCTATCACGCACTGCTCGGACGAACCGCATTTGCAAAGTTCAATGCGGTGCCGCACTACGCATACCTCAAGCTCCAGATGCCAGGCCCTCGAGGAGTCATTACGGTCAATGGAAAAACCGAACACTCTCTCCGGACGGAGGAGCATACGGCGGCTCTCGCGGCGGAAGTACATAGCAGCCTCTCAAGGCAATTCTCGAGTCCGGCTATTAAACGTCCGGACACCGTCAAGCGCGCCCGGAGTAACCTACAACAAGACCGCCTGGCACGTCCCAAACTCGGGTAGCAATGCGTCCCCAACCCCAGCCCTCGCGAAATTGCGAAACCAGTACTATGCGTACATAATTACGCTCTGGAAATTCCATGGGCATAGGGGGAGGGGCACGACCACGGCAGGCCCAAAATGCGGCTCAACCGCACCAGGGACTCCCAATTGTATAATTCTTTTTTCTTACTTTCAGGACTCCTTTATTAAGAAGCCCTGTCCGGCAGTAGAACCGCCGAACACATGATGCAACAGCCAGGGAAGTAGAAAGCTACGTCGAGTGTCCTGGTGGTCTCTATAACAAGCAGTATACTTGTTTTACATATCATCCCGCAGCTCGCTCCCGGAGGGGGACATGTCAAATAGTCCCATCCCTTGCTTATCGCACTATTTGTATCGTTCTGCTTTTACCGCAGCTTTTTTCATAAACAATGCACAACTTTTGCCTATTATTGCATTCCTTTTTCTTATCTATATATGTTCACTTATGACATGTTGCATCCATACGCTTTGGTACCGCCAAATACACCAGGGGCTTAAGTACCCCAAAATATGGTGTGATAAGTCCGAACACTTTCACAAGTGCAGTACCCCGAACATATAGCATTATATGCATCGGCTCCGAATCATGTCTTGGGTCAATAGTTGGGTTTGCCCGGCTCCCATGTTTTGGTACCTTACATTCCGTTATATCGGCTAAGGTAGCGCTGGGAGAACCACTGCGATTGTGCCCCGGTTGAGCTGGGTTAAGCACCTCAGTGGAGAAAGCTAAAACTGACCGTGGTGATAGGGCGAGAGCCGGTCGCTGTTCGAGAGGTTTTCGAGTCCCTAAATACTTATGCTGCTTAGAGCAAGGAGTCGGCTTTGTCCGGCCCAGGCGTGGATAGTGCCCCGAACTCGGTCTTCCGAATACTAGGGGCTTCACTGAAATTTAAAATTATAGAATTCTATTGCTAAGTGAGAGTGTTCAAGCATTATAGTCTGGTTGCCTCGTTCGTTGCGTTGAGCGCCTCCCTCGAAGGACCCAAGAATGGGAAAAAGAGCGCTCAAGTTTATCCCGAACACCCCAGCACTCGCAGCATGGGGGCAGAAGCCGACGACTCGCCATCTCTAAAATTTAATAAACGGCCGCACAGAAGGTAATATTTTAAATTCACAAGCGTTGCTTAGCGCATATGAAAAAGTTTTCAAGCGTACAGGAGAACAAATGCGAGTTTACTCAAAAATTACATCTTTGGAGCATTCACCCGCTATAAGGCGGGCACCCTTCAGGACGCCCGCATAATACATCTCGGGCTTGCGCTACTCCCTACCCAGCCGTGGAGGGTCCGTCACAAGCTTCTCAGCGTCCATCTTGCCCCAGTGCACTTTAGCACGGGCAATGGCCCTACGGGCACCTTCGATACAGACGGAGTGCTTGACGACTTTAATCCATCGACATGCATCCACCAGCCGCCTCACCATCCCGAAGTAGCTCCCAGGCATGGCTTCCTTAGGCCACAGCCGAACTATGAGGCCCTTCATGGCCTGTTCGGCCACCTTATGGAGCTCGACCAGCTGCTTCAGCTGGTCGCTCAAGGGCACCGGGTGTCTGGCCTCAGCATACCGAGACCAAAACACCTTCTCCGTCGAGCTCCCCTCCTCGGCCCGGTAGAATGCGGCAACGTCAGACACACTGTGGGGCAGATCTGCGAATGCTCCTGGAGAGCTCCGGATTCGGGTAAGTAACAAGTAATTCACTTTCACGTGCTTGCTTTGAATGAAGAATGCCTTACCTGCCGCTATCTTCTTCATCGCCTCAATTTCCTAGAGGGCTCTCTGGGCTTTGGCCTTAGAGGCTTTGGCGCTCTCAAGAGCCGAGGCGAGCTCGGACTCTCGAGTCTTTGAGTCACGCTCCAAACTCTCGTGTTTTTCCACGAGAGCCTGGAGCTCTTGCCGCACCTCCGCCACCCGCGCCTCCTGCTTCTCTCGCTCAGTGCGCTCCGCGGCCGCATTGCTTTTGTCCTTGGACACCGCCTCCTTTAGGCCCCTGCAATTCTTATGTTATTCCTGTCAGTTTTTGCAACCACATCGTTAATATACTTCCATAAGGTATTACTTACCTTCCTTGTCCTCGAGCTGCTTTTTGGCAAGGCCGAGCTCGTTCTCGGACCGCTCGAGGCTCTGCTTCAATGCATTGACCTCCGCAGTCAGTGCGGCAGAGGTCAGCAGCGCAGCCTGCATTCCCCATATTGACATACTTATGTTATACTCCTGCGTACATCTTTTTAGATCCTCAGTTCGGCTTTTCTTTCCGAACACCAAACTAAGCATCCGGGGCTACTGTCTATGCGGTAATATTTTTACATATCTTAAATACATACCTTAAAGCCTGTTAGAAGGCTGGCACATGCTTCAGTCAGTCCGCTCTTGGCGGACTGAACTTTCTGGATCACCACACTCATAACAGTGCGGTGCTCCTCGTCGATGGACGCGCCGTTAAGCACCTCCAGCAAATTATCCGGTGCCTCCGGTTGGACGGAGGTCACGGGTGTCGTAGTCTCGCCCTCCTTACAAAGGGGCCACCTACCGTACTCCAGAACCACTGAAGGTTCCGGTGCGGAGTCCGGCCTGGGGCCGGACTTAAAGCCCTTTGGGGTTTTATCCCCCTTGCTCCTAGAGTCCGAGAGGTCGCCTTGAGGCGCCTCCTGGACCACCTCCTCCTGGCTGGGCCCATTTTGGGACCCCACCTCGGCGTCATCCGCAGTGTGAGGAGACGAAGTAGCCGGAAGTGAGGTGCTATTCACGTTCGACGAATCCAGGGAGCCGCTCGTTGAAGTGTCGAGCTCATCCTTGGGCGGGCTGCAGCATTATATTCGGCGTTAGGAGATACTGTGCGACAAATGAAACGCCATGAGTTATTCTGGTTTTCGAACACTTACGATTTCGCCAGGGGCTTAGCCCTCGGTGGCCACTCCTCTTCGCCGTCGTCGGCGTTGGTGGAGTAGTCCGAAGGAAGGGTCCTTCCCTTCTTGGACCCTCCAGCCTCCCCAGTTGGGTGGCCTTCCTTTTCTTCTCTTCCCCCGCTGGGGGAGAGGCCTCGTTTTCCTCCTCCTCGTCTTTGCGGAAGGAGTTCGCCTCGGAGCCATCGGACTATGAATCCGATAACACCTGGCGCCGGGAACTCTTTCGGGTTCCCATGGCCTTCTTCTTGGCCTTCTTCTCCGGCACCACGTGAGGTGCCGGAACCAGCAGCCTCGTCAATCGGGCGTCCGCTGGGTCTTCTGGAAAGGGAGCCGAGCAGTCAACCTGCCCGGACGTCTTTTGCCAGGCCTGTCAAAGGTAAGGGAGTTTAGATCCCGCATAGAGTCAAACTATGGAAAACAAGTGTCCTATAAAGGGTAAAATAGCTTACCTCGCTGGCTTGACGCTACAAGCTGAATCCGCGATCTTCGGTAGCAGATGCGGGAGCCTCGGCGCCTTTAAACAGTACCTTCCAGGCATCTTCGTACATAGTGTCGAAGAGCCTGCTCAAGGTTTGGTGCTGTGCCAGATCAAACTCCCACAGGCTGAAGGCCCGTTGTTGGCACGGGAGGATCCGGCGGATGAGCACGACCTGGACTACGTTAACGAGCTTGAGCTTCTTGTTCACCAGATTTTTGACGCAGGATTGGAGTCTGGTCAGCTCTTCTGAATTACCCCATGTTAGGCCCGTCTCTTTCCAAGAGGTGAGCCGTGCAGGGAAGCCAGATCGGAATTCGGGGGCCGCTGCCCATTTAGGGTCACGCGGCTCGGTGATGTAGAACCACCCCGATTGCCACCCCTTTATGGTGTCCACGAAGGAGCCCTCGAGCAATGGGACGTTGGCCATCTTGCCACCACGGCACCTCCGCACTCCGCTTGGCGGCCGCCCACTACCTTCGGCTTGACATTGAAGGTCTTCAGCCATAAGCTGAAGTGGGGCTGGATGCAGAGGGAGGCCTCGCACACGACGATGAACGCCGAGATGTTGAGGACGAATTTTGGGGCCAGATTGTGGAAATCCAGGTCGTAGTTGAACATGATCCCTCGGACAAATGGGTGATGTGGAAAACCTAGTCCGCGGAGGAAGTGGGTGAGGAACACCACCCTCTCATGGGGCCCGGGGTGGGGATGAGCTGCCCCTTGTCGGGGAGCCGATGCGCGATGTCGCTGGACAAGTATCCGACCTTCCGCAGCCTCTTGATGTGCCCCTCCGTGATGGAGGAGGCCATCCACTTGCCTCCCACTCCGGACATGGCTGGGGAAGGTTGAGGCGAGATGTGCGGACTTGGGCGCTGGAGCTCGAGTGCGCGGAAATGGATAAGCAAAGGAGGAAGAAGGCGTAGGTAAAAAGGTCGATCCCTATCCCCTTATATGGACGGACGAAGCTATGCGTCCCCACCAGCCTGGTAAAACTCGCTTATCTCCCAAGCACCGTAATCAATGGTGCGGTTGGGTTACCCATGCCCGTATTGATGATAATCCCGGAATAAGGGGACACAGTCTCTGCTTTGACAAGATGTGCCAAGGAAACCACCTCGCTAAACGCGCTGAGGAGGGACAGTAAAAACAATTCGAATAAAGGCTTGGCCGTGGTGTGATGTCATGCCACGGAATACGTCAGCAGATTGAATTTGTGTAAATATTATTCCCTCTACGGTGGTATGTGGAACTTATTTTGCAGAGCTGGACACTATCCTTGTGTTCAAAATCTTCTATGAAGTATTCGGAGGAGGAACCCGCCTTGCAATGCCGAAGACAATATGCGCGCCAGACTCGTCGTCACTGAAGCCTGGTTCAGGGGCTACTGAGGGTGTCCTGGATTAGGGGGTGTCCGGATGGCCGAACTATAGCCTTTGGCCGGACTCCTGGACTATTAAGATACAAGATTGAAGACTTCGTCCCTTGTCCGGATGGGACTTTCCTTAGCGTGGAAGGCAAGCTTGGCGATATGGATATGTAGATCTCCTACCATTGTAACCGACCCTGTGCAACCTAACCCTCTTCGGTGCCTATATAAACCGGAGGGTTTTTAGTCCGTAGGACGAACAACAATCATACCATAGGCTAGCTTCTAGGATTTAGCCTCTTTGATCTCGTGGTAGATCTACTCTTGTACTACCCATATCATCAATATTAATCAAGCAGGAGTAGGGTTTTACCTCCATCGAGAGGGCCCGAACCTGGGTAAAAACATCGTGCCCCTTGTCTCCTTTTACCATCCGCCTAGACGCACAGTTCGGGGCCCCCTACCCGAGATCCGCCAGTTTTGACACCGACAATAAGCTTGGATAATTTCTAATAATGAGAAAGGAGCTCCCGAGGACACATGGGAATTATCATCAAGCTAGTTTTCATCACGTTCATATGATTCACGTTCGGTAATTTGATAATTTGATATGTGGGTGGACCGGTGCTTGGGTACTGCCCTTACTTGGACAAGCAACCCACTTATGATTAACCCCTATAGCAAGCATCCGCAACTACAAAAGAAGTATTAAGGTAAACCTAACCGCAACATTAAGCATATGGATCCAAATCAGCCCCTGACGAAGCAACGCATAAACTAGGGTTTAAGCTTCTATCACTCTAGAAACCCATCATCTCCTTATTACTTCCCTATGCCTTCCTCTAGGCCCAAATAATGGTGAAGTGTCATGTAGTCAACGTTCACATAACACCACTAGAGGAAAAGACAACATACATCTCATCAAAATATCGAACGAATACCAAATTCACATGACTACTAATAGCAAGACTTCACCCATGTCCTCAGGAACAAGCATAACTACTCACAGAGCATATTCATGTTCATAATCAGAGGAGTAATAATATGCATAAAGGATCTGAACATATGATCTTCCACCAAGTAAACCAATTAGCATCAACTACAAGGAGTAATCAACACTACTAGCAACCCACATGTACCAATTTGTGGTTTTGATACAAGATTGGATACAAGAGATGAACTAGGGTTTTGAGAGGAGATGGTGCTGGTGAAGGTGCTCATGGAGATTGACCCTCTCCCGATGAGAGGATCGTTGGTGATGACGTTGGTGATGATTTCCCTCTCCCGGAGGGAAGTGTCCCCGGCAGAACAGCTCCGCTAGAGCCCTAGATTGGTTCCGCCAAGGTTCCGCCTCGTGGCGGTGGAGTTTCGTCCCGTAATCTTGCCCACGATTTTTTCCAGGGTAAAAGCTCTCATATAGCAGAAGATGCACACTGGAGGCCCACCAGGGGGGCCAGGAGACAGGGGGCGCGCCCAGTAGGGGGGGCGCCCCCCTCCTAGACAGGGTGTGGGCCCCCTGATGTATTTCTTCCGCTCAATAATTCTTATTAATTCCATAAATAAGTTTTGTGGAGTTTCAGAATTTTTGGCGTAGTGCAGATTAGGTTTCCAATGTTTGCTCCTTTCCAGCCAGAATTCCAGCTGCTGGCATTCCCCCTCTTCATGGTAAACCTTGTAAAATAAGAGAGAATAGCCATAAGTATTGAGATATAATGTGTAATAACAGCCCATAATGCAATAAATATTGATATAAAGGATGATGCAAAATGGACGTATCAACTCCCCCAGGCTTAGACCTCGCTTGTCCTCAAGCGGAAGCCGAAATCGAAAAATATGTCCACAGGTTTAGAGATAGAGGTGTCGATAAAAATAAAATACGGACATGAGGGCATCATGACCATTCTTATAACAACAACATATATAGATTTTATCATATGATTTCTTATTTTCAAGTAACAATCAATTCACAATGTCAAGTATGGTTCATAAACTTCACTGAGAACTAACAAACTATAATCTCAGTCATTGAGGCAATTGCAATTTATCATAACATCAGAAAGATTCAACAATAGAGCTTTTCAGCAAGTTCACATACTCAACTATCTTGTAGTCTTCTACAATTGCTAACACTCACGCAATACTTGTGGTTATGGAGTGTCAGCCGGACACTGAGAAAGATAGGGGCTTATTGTGTTGCCTCCTAACGTATTCACCTTCAGGTGATGTCAACAGTAATAGCCCATGCTAACTTACATCCAATTGGATATATATATCATGATCTTTCAAACACGAGGAGCTTGCCAAAGGATTAAATGAAAAAGGGAAAGGTGTGGATCACCTTGACTCAAGCATAAAGTAAAAACATAAAGTAAAAGATAGGCCCTTCACAGAGGGAAGCAGAGGTTGTCATGTGCGTTTAGGGTTGATGCACAAAATCTTAATGCAAAAGAACGTCACTTTATATTGCCCGTTGTATGTGGACCTTTATTATGCAGTCCGTCGCTTTTATTACTTCCACAACAAAGATCATACAAAGCTTATTTTCTCTGCACTAATAAGTCATACATATTTAGATAGCAATTTTTATTGCTTGCAACATGACAACTTACTTGAAGGATCTTACTCAATCCATAGGTAGATATGGTGGACTCTCATGGCAAAACCGGGTTTAAGGATATTTGGAAGCACAAGTAGTATTTCTACTTGGTGCAAGGAATTTGGCTAGCATGAGGGAGAAAGGCAAGCTCAACATGTTTGGAAGGTCAATGACAATATACTTTAACTGAGATGTGCGAAAACATAAACCATTACGTTGTCTTCCTTGTCCAACGTCAACTCTTTTAGCATTTCATACTTAATGAGTTCTCCCAATCATAAAAGGTGTCCAAGATAATATATTTATATGTGAACCTCTCTTTCCTTATCACTTCCTATTAATTGCAACGATGACCAAAACTACGTTTATCAACTCTCAACATTTTTTATGCCTCATACTTTCTATGTGTGAAGTCATCACTATCCATAAGATCAATATGAACTCTTTCATTCTTTCTACTTTCTCAGGATCATAGCAACATAGCAAAGCCCTTGACTCAACACTAATCTTTATTATATATAGTTCACGGACACGATTTCAAAAAGAGATCACAATGCAAAACTCGAAACTACTTGATATCAAAACTTCAATCTACTAGATCAAGATATTACTAAAAGGATCGAACTAAATAAAACGGTAACGATAGGAGTGTGATGGTGATACGATACCGGGGCACCTCCCCCAAGCTTGGCAATTGCCAAGGGGAGTGCCCATACCCATGTGATTATGTCATCGGAGGTGGTGAAGCAGGCGTTGTTGATGATGTAGGCTTGTCGTCCATCTTCCAAGGCATAGGATCACCATCATAGAAGGATGATCGAGTCTCCGAGATCCTTAAATCTGCAGCCAAACTCATCTTCTTTAATCTATATTCATACTCACAGTTTTGGTTTTGCAGGTCATAGATCTGGGCTTGGAGGTACTCGATTTTCTCTTGCAGCTTGAAGATGGTCTCCCCAATGACCTTGGCGTCTAGTTTGTGGTTGTTGGTGAACTCCGTGATCATCATCTAGTTGGTGTTGAGTCCACACTCCACCATCCCTTGGCACTTGAAAACATGCTGCTCCACGGCTTCGAGCTTTGTCTCCACGCTTCCGGTACGCCTTGGTCCCTCCACATCGCGGATGTGCAGCACCCCCTCATGCATCTCAATGGTTTGAGGGTATTGCAGCAACTCCGCGAGATAGGGGTTGATAACCCTCTCGAAAAACTTCTCCTTGGGAGCACTTGGAGATGACATGATGCTCTTGATCTGAAACAGAAACAGCTCGAAGCGAAAACAGAGGATATTTGCGTGATACGGTGGTCAAAACCTTCGGGAGTATATATAATGAATTTTTACCGACCAAAATACGTAACGTGGAAGAAAACAGAGTCCTGGAGGCACATGAGGTGCCCACGAGACAGGGGGGCGCGCCCAGTAGGGGTGGGCGCGCCCTCCACTCTCGTGGGGGCCTCGTGTCCCTTTCGGACTACTTCTTTCTTCCGAAAATTCTTAAATATTCCAAAACTGATAAAAATTGCCATTGGAGTTGTTTTGGAGTCGGTTTACTTACAGTACCACATACATATTCATTTTCGGAGTCTGGAACATTCTGGAAGGTGTCCCTTATGTATTCCTCCGGGGTTACGGTTTCAATAATATTAGTTTCAACATTGATAGGATTACCTGAAATATAATGTTTAATTCTTTGACCGTTTACCACCCTCGGACTTGTGCCTTCGAAGTTGTTGATTTTTATGGCACCAGAACAATAGACCTCCTCGATAACGTAAGGACCTTCCCAATTAGAGAGAAGTTTTCCTGCAAAAAAACTTAAACGAGAGTTGAATAATAACACATAATCTCCTACGTTAAACTCACGCTTTTGTATCCTTTTATCATGCCAGCATTTGACTTGTTCTTTGAATAGCTTGGCATTCTCATAGTCTTGGGTTCTCCATTCATCAAGTGAGCTAATATCAAACAACCTCTTCTCACCGGCAAGTTTGAAGTCATAGTTGAGCTCTTTAATAGCCCAATACGATTTATGTTCAAGTTCAAGAGGTAAATGATACGCTTTTCCATAAACCATCTTATATGGAGACATACCCATAGGATTTTTGTAAGCAGTTCTATAGGCCCATAATGCATCATCAAGTTTTTTGGACCAATTCTTTCTAGATCTATTCACAGTCTTTTTCAAAATTAATTTGAGCTCCCTATTGGTCAACTCTACTTGACCACTACACAGCGGATGATAAGGAGATGCGATTCTATGATTAACATCATACTTAGCAAGCATCTTACGGAAAGCACCATGAATAAAATGTGAACCACCATCGGTCATAAGATATCTAGGGACTCCATACCTCGGAAAAATAACTTCTTTAAGCATTTTAATAGAAGTGTTATGATCAGCACTACTAGTTGGAATAGCTTCTACCCACTTAGTAACGTAAATAACATCAACTAAAATATGTGTATAATTGATATGTCTTCAACGTATCTATAATTTTTGATTGTTCCATGCTATTATATTACCCCTTTTGGATGTCTATGTGCTTTATTTTACACATTTATATCATTTTTGGGACTAACCAACTAACTGGAGGCCCAGCCCGTATTGCTGTTTTTTTGCCTATTTCAGTATTTCGAAGAAAAGGAATATCAAACGGAGTCCAAACGGAATGAAACCTTCAGGAGCGTGATTTTTGGAACGAACGTGATCTAGAGGACTTGGAGTGCAAGTCAAGAAGCAGCCGAGGCGGCCACGAGAGGGTAGGGCGCCCCCCCTATAGGGCGCGCCCCCTCTCTCGTGGGCCCCTCGGGCGGCCACCGACATACTTCTTCCTCCTATATAAGCCTACGTACCCCGAAAACATCCAGGGAGCCACCGAAACACAATTTCCACCGCTGTAACCTTCTTTATCCGCGAGATCCCATCTTGGAGCCTTCGCCGGCGCTCTGCCGGAGGGGGAATCGACCATGGAGGGCTTCTACATCAACACCATAGCCCCTCCGATGAGTTGTGAGTAGTTTACCACAGACCTTCGGGTCCATAGTTATTAGCTAGATGGCTTCTTCTCTCTTTTTGGATCTCAATACAATGCTCTCCCCATCTCTTGTGGAGATCTATTCAATGTAAACTCTTTTTGCGGTGTGTTTGTCGAGATCCGATGAATTGTGGGTTTATGATCAAGTTTATCTATGAATAATATTTCAATCTTCTTCGAATTCTTTTATGTATGATTGAGTTATCTTTGCAAGTCTCTTCGAATTTTCAGTTTGGTTTGGCCTACTAGATTGATCTTTCTTGCCATGGGAGAAGTGTTTAGCTTTGGGTTCAATCTTGCGGTGTCCTTACCTAGTGACAGCAGGGGTTGCAAGGAACGTATTGTATTGTTGCCATCGAGGATAAAAAGATGGGGTGAAAGTGCTAGTATCGACTAGAGGGGGGTGAATAGGCTATTTTTATGAAAGTCTTCAAAACATGGAAGTTTCAAAGACAAACAACGGAAACAACCTAATTGATATGCAGCGGAAGATAAACTAACCTAAACAAGTCGTAGTCAAGTATGTAATGATATGAAGGTACAGGACTAACAGCAGTTAGGCAGTAAGGATCAAGATGGAAGATAGTGTGAAGCCAATCAACAATAGTAGTCAAGCAATGAAGTCAATCGAATAAACAGATAAGCAATGACTTCATGAAGACAAACTTAAGTAAGGTTGGAAGGGATAGAACCAGTTGCTTGTTGAAGGCACAGGATTTGTTGGACCAGTTCCAGTTGCTGTGACAACTGTATGTCTGGTTAGGGAGGCTGAGATTCAACTCAGAAGACCGTGTCTTCACCTTATTCCCCTTGAGCTAAGGACACCCAGTCCTCGCCCAATCACTCTGGTAAGTCTTCAAGGGAGACTTCCAAACCTTCACAGACTTCGTTCACCGGCAATCCACAATGACTCTTGGATGCTCAGAACGCGACGCCTAACCGGCTGGAGGATTCACAGTCCTCAAGTGTAATAAGTCTTCAGGTCACACAGACAGAAAGACTTCAGTGATGCCTAACACTCTTTGGCTCTGGGTGTTTGGGCTTTGTCCTCGCAAGGATTTCTCTCTCTCAAATGCTTCGAGGTGGGTTGCTCTCAAACGAAAAAAGCCGTGCACAAACTCTGAGCAGCCGCCAATTTATGGTGTAGGGGGTGGGCTATTTATATCCACTAGGCAACCCGACCTGATTTGTCCAAAATGACCCTGGGTCACTAAGGAACTGACATGTGTTCCAACAGTCAGATTTCAAACACACGCGGCAACTTTACTTGGGCTACAAGCAAAGCTGACTCATCCAGCTCTGGATAAGATTTCCTCTCATTGTCTTCGCTCGAAGACATAGGATTTGGGTTGAGCATCACTTCAGTCACTCTGACTTAGTTCACTTGGACCCCACTTAACAGTATGGTGGTTCCTATGACTCGACAAAGAGAAAACGAAACAACGAAAACACACAGTCTTCGTGCTCCAAAGTCTTCACGCAATGTCTTCTCATGTTATAGTCTTCAATATGAATATCTTCTCATACCACCATTGTCTTCAATGTCTTCACACATTTTTAGGGGTCATCTCTGGTAGGTAAACCGAATCAATGAGGGACACTACCTGCGTTATCCTGCAATTCTCACAAACGCATTAGTCCCTCAACCAACTTTGTCGTCAATACTCCAAAACCAACTAGGGGTGGCACTAGATGCACTTACAATCTCCCCCTTTTTGATGATTGATGACAAACTGGTTGAAGTTTTCAACGTGGATAAAGTATGTGAAATTGTAAGGATAGGTAATTTGTCTTCATAAGTTGCAAGGGCTCCCCCTAAAGATGTGCATATAAGTAATTTGCTTCTGGAATGCAAATGCACATGGCAGGTTGTACTTGTGGAGGTCCACTTCAATTTATGAAGATAATTCATCATACATGAAATGATATTGCAATAAGAATGACATGCATAATGAAAAATGGACGTCTACAGAATGATCTAAGTGCGGAAGTTATCATCGTACATGCGGAATTTATCATGGCAAAGAAAATAAGTAGCAGAAGTAGCAGACGACCATCAAGTTTAGGTGTTACAACTCAAAGAACCAAATGTTTCAAAATGCAAGAGTTGTAAGCACGTAGCAAAATATAATGCAACCGCCCATATGAACCCGCTTGAAGACTATCAACTCATACGCTTCTCCCCCTTTTGTCAGTAATGACCAAAAAGGTTTGAAGACATAGAGCATCTACTCGTCATCATGAGTAGGTGAAGCAGCAGGGTTGTCGTTGTTGGTTGGCGGTGCAGACGAGCTTGGTGCAGTGTCGATGCGCGCTGTAGTAGTCGGAGGTTGTGAAGTAGCGTCATCTTCATCATCGATCACTCTGGCATTAACTGTTGCCGCGGAAGAGGAATATTCAGAGTCTTCAAGAGATGGAGTTCGATGCAGGGTAGCAGTCCTTGGAGGAGTGGAGTCGAACTGGAATCATTCATTGAAGCCACCATCTTGAAGATCAGCTTCAGCACTGAGCAGGGTCAAACTCTTCCATTATCTTCGGCAAGTTTCGTGAGCAACAAAGGCATTCTTGGTGGCAAGGTTGCGAATGCGATTGACATCCACCAAGAGGCTTTGCATTTGGCGCTTGAACCAGAAATGATGCTTATCCTGCTTCTGATGAAGAGCCACAAGAAGCTCTCGGTCATTAAGAACACGAGAACGCTTCCGTGGCCTTTGCGCAATTGTGCTTTCAGTAGCTTCAGTTGGCGCTCTGTGAGGCAGACGGGTGTTACCAGCAAGTGGATAGAATCTTGTTGCTGCATGAACACCTTCAATAGGTTGAGTGAAGCTTTGGTGCTCAATGTTCTGAAGACAAAGTGGTGTCTTGGCAGGGTCAGAGTATACAACATCAACTGACATATCAACCTTGGGCAGAAATATGATGTGATTGCGAGCAGAGGGGTGATAGTTGAGAGATGAGTGTCGCTTGATGAGGCGCATGACCCAGGGAGCATAAAACTTCAGACCAAACAGATCAGAGCCGGAAGCAGCAAGTTGCCTGATGAAGAATTCCTGAGTGTTGAAGCTGATGCCATTTAGAATATAGAAGACCAATGTCTCATGGCTCCTTCAAGCTTGGCCGATGATGAGTGTCCCTTGACTGGCCATAGAGTTCGCCTGATGATATGATATATAGTGCGAGGCAGATACTCAAGATCTTCGACAAAGAAATGTGTGGGGTACTCAGCATCAGATGGCAAAGGCTTCATCATGCTCAGCATCTAGCTCATATTAGGTTCTGGCTTATGAAAGATGCTCCCCACAGCATTGTGGTGTAGCTGACAGTTAGGCTCATAGAGTTCTCCAGGAGTGGCTAGTCCAGTAAGCTCGATGATGTCCATAGCTTTGGCTTCGTGATGAACATTGCCAGTCATCCATTCGAGAACCCATGTCTTGATGTCTCTGTTGTAGCCGCGAATGTGCAGAGTGGCATAGAATTGAAGCACTAGCTCTTCATTCCAGTGTTCCTTGTCCGTCACAAAATGAAGCAAACCAGCATCGCGAAAGCAGTCAAGTGCTTCTTCCAAGCACGGCAGTCCAGCAATGGCTGCAGTGTCAAGGCGCATATGAGGGAAAATGCGCCCTTGATCATATAGCACGCAGGAGTAATAGCTTCGCTGCGGATAGCTCCAGAACTGATCTGATGAAATCCTTGGCTTGGAGTAGGGGTTCTTGGCGCTGTCAAAGAAGGTATTGTGGCTCTTGAAGCCATTTGCATTGAAAGACCCGGGGGAGTTGGTAGTACCTGGAAACCTTGGCAATCTCGGCTTTGGCTTCTGGACCTGAGGCCGATGCTCAACATGATAGTCAAATTGGGGGCCGGAGGCAGCAGGCGGAGGCACCAGAATAGGCCATCTGACAGTGACGAGCTGACCGTGATCGTATGCTTGCTCAATAGTGTGCGGCCTTGGAGGCGGAACAGGAGCAGGGGCAGCGTCAGAGGGTTCAGGCTGCACAACAGGTGCTACAGGAGCAGTTGTCATATTTGCTTCAGGTGCAGCCTCCTCATTGGCGTCAGGTGCAGCATTCCCACTGACTTCAGGTGCAGTAGTGGCCACATTTGCTTCAGGCACAGTGGCCTCATTGGTTTCAGGTTCTGTGCCCACACTTGCTTCAGGCACACCAATTGGTGCAGGCTCCACATTAGCGTCAGCCATGACCACGTCATTGGCTTCATTTGCATTGGTGGTGGCAGCCTCAACATTTTCAATCTCCTCTTGACGAGCAGGAGAGTCGGGCACAGGCACGTTCAAATCATGAACCGCCTCTTCTTCAATCGCTGGGGGTGTTGGTACACGAACTTCTTCTTCTTCAATAGCAGGGGGAGTTGGCACACGTACTTCTTTTTCTTTTTCTTCGGCTGATGCAGCCGGAATGTCTTCAGCAGCATGTGCTTCAGACATGGAGATGTTCATTGTTGGAGCTGGTTCTTGCCGTGCAATAGGTGAACTTTGCAATCTCCATCAGGAACGCTCGACAGAGAGACTTCAGGCCTTTGTCCTCCCCGAAGCCTGTGAAGAGTTGGCTTCAGGTTGGGAGATGGAGTTGGGTGAGCCTGAAAGTCTTCATCCTCTTCTTGCACTGGGGTTGTAGTTTGTTGTTGTTTGGGAGTTCTGGGGGAGTCTTGTTGTTGTTGTTGTTGTTGTTGTTGTTGTGGGTGATCGGCCCACGAAGCATCCTATGAAATTGGTGTCAATGGATGACCAATGCTGATGATTTCGCTGTTCGTACGAATAGGCGATGATACCACTTGATGTTCGATCTGAGGAAGAACTTCATCATCATTTACATTGTCATCTTGACCAATGTCTTCAGTAGTGTTGGGTTCAGCTGCTGGAATATCTTCAGTCTTAGGAGCCTCTGTGGTAGCAGGCTCATGCACAACCATCCTTCTTTCTTGATGTACTGATACAGGGCGAACAACGGAAATGGGTTCAACGATTAAGGGCTCTATGGAAGCAGCCCTAGTCTTCTTGGTCTTGCGCTTCTTCTTGGAGGGAGCGACATCAGAAGCTTCAGTATTCTTTCTCTTCCTCGCATCAGCCTCGGCAACCTTTATCTTCTTCTGTTCTGAAGCGGTTGTGGTGAACTTTGGCTTCGAGCCAGTCATGCTGCTCGGCAAGATAATGCGAGGGGCTTCTTGGCTTGAAGCCGTAGGCTGTTCAGCAGGGTGCTTCTTCTTCCTCTTTGCAGCCATCCTGGGGTCAATGCCTGGACGACCAAGGGACTTGCGCTTCTCAGCCTCATTGTAGGCAAGCCCACACTTATCATCCAAAAGCTTCATGCATTCTCGAGAGCCCTGAGGTTCTTGGTGTTTCTGCAAAAAAGCTTCTTTGAGCTCATGGAGCATGACCTTGAAGTTGCGGACGTCTTGAACACTCAGATTGGCCACATGCTTCTTGAATTGAGCCTTCTCAAAATCAATCTTGTTTTTGAGCTCAACGATGCGCTGAGCAAGAGCTAGCTCAGAAAGCAATGGCCCCATTGAAGGAGACACTAAGGCCTACTGGGAGCTGTAAGTCTTCAAAACTGACGTTGGGGGTGTCGAACCACTCATCAATGAAGTTGTGAATGATGGCCACATCAAACAGAGGCAGGTTGCTGAAGATTTCTGCTTCCTCTTTGCTCTTGATCAGCTGCTCAAGGGCATCATCCGCAAGATCTTCATCACTTGATAGATCAATGGGTTCTTCACGCAGAATTGCAGCAGGAGTCAAAGCTCGCTGATCAGATGGTCTAACAAGTTGCTTCTTCTTGTCCGTTCTCTTGGAGACACGGGACAGATCTTCAGATTGCACACTAGCTTCAGGAGGTGCAGTGGCTAGTGGCTTCGCTCGCAAAGTCTTCGGAGGTGGCCTTGCAGCTGATGTTGAAGCCTTAGACTTCTTTTGCTTCTGCGGCTTTGGAGGTGGAGGAGCAGGGGCTTCATCAGAGTCAGCACCATCGTTAGAATGATCTACTCTGGCGCCTTGGACCATGATATAGGTGATGAGGACGTCAAGGTTGGCATAGGGGCCAATGACATTGGGATTAGCTTCACGAGAGCCATCAACACGTGGAGCAGAGGGACCTGGATTGAAGTCCAAACCCAAGGACTTCTTGTTCTCCTTGGCCGAAGCCATAGCAAACTGATAGTTGCGCTTGAAGAGCGAATCTTCACGACACCATAGAAGTGAAGTGGGATCTGCGTTTGCTGGCTGTGGCCCGCGGACCATGCATGGATAGAATCCTTGTTCAATGGCTTCAGCTCGGCTCTTGGGTTGCAGCCCTCGATAGAGGATATCACCCCATGGGCTCTTGATGGCATGCTTCTCTGCATATTCCTTTGTCACAAATCTGTACTTGAACCACTCCTCAGCCCAATAGCATCGAATCCATTGGGTTCGCGTCTTCCTCTGATGATAATTCTCTTCAGGATCTGTCTTGTACAGTTCTGCTAAATCATCAGGCAGATCTCTAGATGTGCCACTTCTGCGCTGTCTGCCACCCTTCCTTGCTGATTTTTCAGTTGCCATGAACTTCAAGCTGAAAGGCTTCAGTACGTTCAAAGGCTTCAGAGGTTTTCGTTTGCTGGTCAAGCAGGAACTTGCTTCAGGAGAATTCAACTGATGCTGTAAGTATTCTGCAAACGAATGCAGACTATGAGAACCAAGGGATTCTCCCACGGACATGTACCTATGACATCATTAGAGATGCGAGGGAAGGGGAAGAGGTCATATGCATTCTCAGAAGATTTTGAAGATAAATCAGTTTGAAGACATTGACATCATGTTGCGAAGACATTCACTTATATAGATGAGTTGGTTCCAGATTTGTACCAATCCATGAATAAGTACAAGTGAGGAATCAAGCTAGTAGAAATCTAAGTGAATCGACTAAGCAGTATGAGATGCAGACGGAATAGATCTAGCTTTGAATAGACAGAAACAACTTTCGGTAAATAGGATGAATCTTGAAGATCAAAAAGGTGGTAAAAATAGAGTTATAATTACCGCACGAAGAACTGCTAGATGGAGAAGAATAGGAGACCGAGCAGTTCAGCCCACCATGCCCTAACTTGGCGACGGAGGACACCTACGGCGACATCGGAGAGGACGATGTCCGCGGCCGGCGTGAGGACGGCGTCGGAGAAGTCGCGGCAGCTAAGCTCTTTGTCGCCGGCGTCGTCGTGAGCTAGCGGTGGCGCTAGGGTTTTGACAGAGGTGGAGAGGTGGAAGAAGTATTTCTTTACCGCGGGGGGACAGGTATTTATAAGTAGGTGAGAGAGCCAGCGCAATTACACTGGTGCCCCTGCTGGTTCATATCTGAGAGGTACTTGGCAAGCATGCAACACACCCAGGGTTGTCCCACGTTCCCACGCCCGCCAGGCATTTCGGAGAGTTGTTCCGGCTTCTCCGGATTTCAACAGTAAAGATAAGTCATTTAAAACAGATTTAATGTTTGTCTCTTTGCCTTCTGCTGACCAGGTCGCAGAGAAGACATTCGACAGTTTCAACAGAATGCATATGATTTGGATAGATAGAATTGAAATAGGAAGCATAGAGAGGTTAGGGTCCGATCACATTCACTTAGTGCAAAAGATCCAATATTGAAGACATAGCTATAAGTGAATGCTGTAGAGGACAGAACTCTAGTATATATATATATATATATATATATATATATATATATATATATATATATATATATATATATATATATATATATATATCAAAAAGCAATCAAATCATCATAGTGCAGAAAGTCATGAATACAAATTGAAACTGAAGACAAACCAAATGCAAAGTCATTGCAATATAACGCCTTGAATGAAACACTTCAAACAAGAAAAGTTGGTGGTGGCGTTACCCACCGTATAGGAAGTATTAGACCTAGACACGGCGCACAATTATCATGGCGCTCCGAAGTCAAATTCCATGTTGATGTATTCACACTCAGAGTGTAGATCTTCATTAATTGAAGATATACATTACTTTGTGTGTTGCACATCTAAGTCATCAACATGCATAAGTGTTAGGATGTGTGCCTGATCACAGGACATTAGAGGATTCCAAGATATTTAGCTCACACCGTAACTTGCAAAACCTTTTCTCATCCAAGGGCTTTGTGAAGATATCTGCCAGTTGCTCATTAGTGTTGATGTGAATGATATCGATATCTTTCTTCATAACATGATCTCTGAGAAAGTGATGACGAATTTCAATGTGCTTTGTCTTCGAGTGTTGGACTGGATTGTTGGCTATCTTGATGGCACTCTCGTTGTCGCAGAAGAGAGGTACTTGTGTCAGGTTGATGCCATAATCCTTGAGAGTTTGCTTCATCCATAGAAGCTGAGCACAACAGGATCCAGCAGCAATGTATTCAGATTCAGCAGTTGAGAGTGATACATAGTTCTGCTTCTTTGAAGACCAACAGACAAGTGATCGACCAAGAAAATGGCATGTGCCAGATGTAGACTTGCGATCCACCTTGTCACCAGCATAATCAGCATCAGAGAATCCAACCAAATCGAATCTTGAGCCCTTGGGATACCATAATCCGAGTGTTGGGGTGTAAGCCAAATATCTAAGAATTCGCTTCACAGCTAAGTGATGCGATTCCTTTGGTGCCGCTTGGTACCGAGCACACATGCAAACACTAAGCATAATATCTGGCCTAGATGCACATAAATAAAGCAAAGAACCAATCATGGAGCGGTATACCTTTTGATCGAACTCTTTACCATTGTCGTCGGGATCAAGATGGTGTTTGACTGGCATTGGCGTCGTGTAGCCTTTGCAGTCTTCCATTCCAAACTTCTTCAGACAATCTTTGAGGTATTTCTCTTGATATATGAAGATGCCATTCCTTTGCGAATTTGAAGACCAAGGAAGAATTTCAGCTCACCCATCATGGACATTTGATATTGCTCTTGCATCATGTACCCAAACTCATCACTGTACTTCTGGTTGGTGCATCCAAAGATTATGTCATCCACATATATTTGGCACACAAATAGTTCACCATCATATGCCTTCGTGAAGAGAGTGGGATCGAGGGATCCAGGTTTGAAGCCTTTGCTCTTCAGGAAGTCTTTCATTGTATCATACCAGGCGCGAGGGGCTTGCTTGAGGCCATACAGTGCCTTGTTTAGCTTGTACACCATATCAGGATGTTTTGGATCTTCAAAGCTAGGTGGTTGTGCGACATATACTTCTTCTTCAATCTTGCCATTGAGAAATGCACTCTTTACATCCATTTGATATAGCAAGATATTGTGATGATTTGCATAAGCTAGGAGTATGCGAATAACTTCAAGCCTAGCAACAGGAGCAAATGTTTCATCGAAGTCAATTCCTTCCACTTTGGTGTATCCTTGAGCTACAAGGTGTGCTTTGTTTCTGACGACTTGACCATGCTCATCTTGCTTGTTTCGATATATCCATTTTGTTCCAATAATGTTGTGCTTGCGAGGATCAGGTCGCTTGACAAGTTCCCAGACATTATTCAGTTTGAACTATTGAAGTTCTTCTTGCATGGCATGAATCCATTCTGGTTCCATAAAAGCTTCAGCAACTTTCTTGGGTTCTGATATTGACACAAATGAAAAGTGCACACATAAGTTTGCTAGCTATGTTTCTCTTGATCGAGTGAGCGGACCAGGTGCATTGATGCTATCAATTATCTTCTCTATTTAAACTTCATTTGCGACACGAGAGTGAACAGGACAAAGATTTTGCTCTGGCTGATCATTGTCATCATTTGGAGGATTGTCTTCGGACTGAGCATTTTCTTCAGGTTGATTTGGTGCAGAGATGATGAGTTCCTCTTCAGGTTGTGCTTCAGAGGGCATGATTTCCCCAGTTCCCATCAGCTTGATTGCCTCATTTGAAGGAGCTTCATCCAGTGTACTTGGCAGAATTTCTCTCTGTGAACCATTGGTTTCATCAAATTTCACATCCACAGTTTCAACGATTTTGTAGAGAAAAAGGTTGAAGACTCTGTAGGAGTGTGAATCCTTTCCATAGCCAAGCATGAAGCCTTCGTGAGCCTTAGGTGCAAAGTTTGACTTGTGATGGGGATCCTTTATCCAGCATCTTGCTCCAAATACTCTGAAGTAACTAACGTTTGGCTTCTTACCAGTAAGCAACTCATATGATGTTTTGTTCAGAAGCTTATGAACGTACACACGGTTGATGATGTGACATGCTGTATCAATAGCTTCGGGCCAGAACTTTCTTGGTGTCTTATACTCATCTAGCATTGTTCGAGCCATTTCAATGAGGGTTCTGTTCTTGCGCTCAACAATGCCATTTTGCTGAGGTGTGTATGGAGCAAAGAACTCATGAGTGATTCCCATTGTATCCAGATACAGATCAAGTCTAGTGTTCTTGAATTCAGTGCCATTGTCATTTCTGATGTGCTTGATCTTCACACCATAGTTGTTCATTGCTCGAGTTGCGAAGCGCCTGAAGACATCTTGCACTTCAGTCTTGCACAGAATTATATGAACCCATGTGTATCTTGAGTAGTCATCAACAATGACGAAGCCATAGAGACACACAGTTGTTGTAAGGGTGGGGTAGTGCGTGGGTCCAAATAAGTCCATGTGTAACAGCTCGAAAGGTTGAGATGTTGTCATGATTGTCTTCGATGGGTGCTTTGCCCTTGTCATCTTTCCAGCTTCACAAGCACCACACAGATGATCCTTCTTGAACTTGACATCTTTGATGCCTATGACATGCTTCTTCTTGACGAGTGAGTATAAGTTCCTCATGCCATCATGTCCCAGCCTTCGATGCCAGAGCCAGCATTCTGAATCTTTTGTGAGAAGACAAACGGCAAGCTGTGGACCTGCTGAGAAATCTACCATGTATAGACCATCTTTTCGATACCCTTCAAAGACTAGAGATTTGTCAGATTCCATTAGTACAAGGCAACGATATTTGCCAAATATCACAATCATGTTCAAGTCACAAAGCATTGAGACAGACATTAAGTTGAAACCAAGGGATTCAACAAGCATCACTTTATCCATGTGTTGATCCTTTGAGATTGCAACCCTACCTAGACCCAATACTTTGCTTTTACCAGTGTCAGCAAATGTGATGTGACTCTTGTCGGATGGACGTAAGGTTGAGTCCATGAGAAGACTTTGATCACCAGTCATATGATTTGTGCATCCACTGTCAATAATCCACTCTGAAGCCTTTGGTGATGTACCCTACAGTGCAGTTAGGAGGATAGGCTTCACACAAGTGTTGTCAAGCATATGCATTTGATACATATAGGGACAGTCACAGCTTATATCAAAGTTAGGACATAGACTGATGAGGAATTTATATGTGAAGCATATAGAATGATATTTTAGCATGCGTCCACAATGAGTTTTAGGTCCCCAGCAATAGTATCGGACGCCATTGATTGCTGGCTGGAGACCATTTTTTGCAAAAGAGATTTAGTTCTTCTTTGCCACCCACATCTTCAGTGGGGGCTTAGAAACAATGAGTCTAAGTGCAGCATCTGAGAATTTTGGCTTTGAAGCCCTAGCAAATAGCCTTGCAGGAGATGAATGATACTCATATGAATAAGCAGAAAAGTTCTTAGTCCTATGAACATAGCGGTTCGAAGATACACGCTCATATTCATAAGTCTGAGCATGATTTCCCTGCAAAACATTGGCGTTAGGGTGACGCATGTGAGTCCTGTATCTGTATGAAGCCTTTGGGCCATATGAAGCCATAGGTCTGGGGTTTGTCTTCTTCCTTGGTGGTGTCATGACGACATTCACAGGAAGACTCTCAATGTACCTCTTAGGTACCTAGATTTTCTTCATAGGTGGTCCATTCCTGCAGTTAGTACCAATGTACCTTCACCATTCTGATATTTGAACAACTTATAGTTTGCATCAAAGGATTCATCAATGATAATAGGATTAGCACAGGTAAAGCCAGATAAGGTAGATGGATCTACTGAAGGTCCCTTTGCGGCAACCCATGTGGTTTTGGGGTACTGCTCAGGCTTCCAGTATGAGCCATCAACATTCATTTTCCTTTCGAACCCAACACCCTCTTTCCTAGGGTTTCGGTTCAGAATCTGCTTTTTGAGGACATCGCAGAGAGTCTGATGTCCCTTCAAACTTTTGTACATCCCTGTTTCAAGCAATGTCTTCAACATAGCATTTTCATCAGCAACAGTAGTGGTATCCTCCGCAGAGGGGTTAGTGACCACATCAGTAGGTAAAGACAATGAAACAGTAGCAGCAGTGGAACATTCAGCAACAGATGTAGCGTTATCACGCTCAATGCATTTTAGACATGGTGGTTCAAATCCTTCCTGAGCGGAACTGATCTGTTGAGCACGAAGTGAATCTCGCTCCTTCTAAAGATCTTCATAATCCACTCTTATCTTTTGAAGGTCTAGATTTATTTGAAGACATTCAGAAGAAAGCATCTCATGATCAGATAAGAGAGCATTATGTTGATCTTGAAGGGCGCCAAACTTAGCATGCAGTCTTTGAAGACTATCAGCCAAAGCTTTTGACTCATCCATTTCAGCACCCAACATATCATCGCTCTTACTAAGCATGTATTGAACCTTTTCCAAGATTCTTTGTTGTTTAGTGGCAAGGGAGGCAAGCTTATCATAACTGGGCCCAAATTCATCACCTGATTCATCATCACTAGATTCAGAGAGATAGCATTCAGTTACCTTATCACCCCTTGCCATGTAGCATGATGAGGATGATGATGGTTCAGGTGTAAAGGTCATTTTCTTGAGAGATTCCTTGTAATCCTCAAACGGCCGATCATGACGAGTGCGATGACCTTCGTATACATCAGAAAGCCGGTCCCAGATTAGCATCGCGTGATTGAGGTGCATAACATTCCTGAACTGATTCCGGGACAGATGACAGCAGATGACGTCCTTCGCTGTGAGGTTCAGTAGAGTGTACTTGCGAATGTCATCAGCATCTGCCATCTTGCATAGATCAGTGAGTCCAATCTCAGTAACAGTCCATAGTTCGCTATCCTTGGACATGAGTAGCTTCTTCATCATGGCCTTCCATTGAGGATACTCATTACCGTCAAAGGTGGGACATGATATATTCCTCAATCCTGCAGTCGACATAGCTGAAACTCCAGGTGGTTAAACCGAATCACACAGAACAAGGGAGTACCTCGCTCTGATACCAATTGAAAGTGCTAGTATCGACTAGAGGGGGGGTGAATAGGCGATTTTTATGAAAGTCTTCAAAACTTGGAAGTTTCGAAGACAAACAACAGAAACAACCTAATTGATATTCAGCGGAAGATAAACTAACCTAAACAAGTCGTAGTCAAGTATGTAATGATATGAAGGTACAGGACTAACAGCAGTTAGGCAGTAAGGATCAAGATGGAAGATAGTGTGAAGCCAATCAACAATAGTAGTCAAGCAATGAAGTCAATCGGATAAACAGATAAGCAATGACTTCATGAAGACAAACTTAAGTAAGGTTGGAAGGGATAGAACCAGTTGCTTGTTGAAGGCACATGATTTGTTGGACCAGTTCCAGTTGCTGTGACAACTGTATGTCTGGTTAGGGAGGCTGAGATTCAACTCAGAAGACTGTGTCTTCACCTTATTCCCCTTGAGCTAAGGACACCCAGTCCTCGCCCAATCACTCTGGTAAGTCTTCAAGGGAGACTTCCAAACCTTCACAGACTTCGTTCACCGGCAATCCACAATGACTCTTGGATGCTCAGAACGCAACGCCTAACCGGCTGGAGGATTCACAGTCCTCAAGTGTAATAAGTCTTCAGGTCACACAGACAGAAAGACTTCAGTGATGCCTAACACTCTTTGGCTCTGGGTGTTTGGGCTTTGTCCTCGCAAGGATTTCTCTCTCTCTCAAATGCTTCGATGTGGGTTGCTCTCAAACGACAAAAGCTGTGCACAAACTTTGAGCAGCCACCAATTTATGGTGTAGGGGGTGGGCTATTTATAGCCACTAGGCAACCTGACCTGATTTGTCCAAAATGAACCTGGGTCACTAAGGAACTGACACGTGTTCCAACGGTCAGATTTCAAACACACGCGGCAACTTTACTTGGGCTACAAGCAAAGCTGACTCATCCAGCTCTGGATAAGATTTCTCTCGAAGACATAGGATTTGTGTTGAGCATCACTTTAGTCACTCTGACTTAGTTCACTTGGACCCCACTTAAAAGTACGGTGGTTCCTATGACTCAACAAAGAAGAAACGAAACAATGAAAACACACAGTCTTCGCGCTCCAAAGTCTTCACGCAATGTCTTCTCATGTCATAGTCTTCAATATGAATATCTTCTCATACCACCATTGTCTTCAATGTCTTCACACATTTTTAGGGGTCATCTCCGGTAGGTAAACCGAATCAATGAGGGACACTACCTGCGTTATCCTGCAATTCTCACAAACGCATTAGTCCCTCAACCAACTTTGTCGTCAATACTCCAAAACCAACTAGGGGTGGCACTAGATGCACTTACATGGGGTTTATATCATATTGCATGAGTTTATCACTCTACATCATGTCATCTTGCTTAAGGCGTTACTGTGTTCTTATGAACTTAATACTCTAGATGCAGGCAGGAGTCGGTCGATGGGTGGAGTAATAGTAGTAGATGCAGGCAGGAGTCGGTCTACTTGTTGCGGACGTGATGCCTATATACATGATCATGCCTAGATAATCTCATAATTATTCGCTTTTCTATCAATAGCTCGAGAATAATTTGTTCACCCACCGTAATACTTATGCTATCTTGAGAGAAGCCACTTGTGAAACCTATGGCCCCCGGGTCTATCTCATATCATATTTGCTTCCAATCTACTTTTACTTGCATCTTTACTTTTTGCATCTATATTATAAAATACCAAAAATATATTTATCTTATCATACTATCTCTATTAGATCTCACTTTCGCAAGTGGCTGTGAAGGGATTGACAACCCCTTTATTGCATTGGTTGCGAGTTCTTTGTTTGTTTGTGTAGGTGCGTGGGACTTTTGAGGAGCCTCCTACTGAATTGATACCTTGGTTCTCAAAAGCTGAGGGAAATACTTATGCTACTATTGCTGCATCACCCTTTCCTCTTCAAGGAAAACCAACTCAAACTCAAGACATAGAAAGAAGGATTTCTGGCACCGTTGCCAGGGAGGTCTTCGCTGAAGTCAAGACATACCAAGTACCCATCACAAACTCATCTACCTCGCATTTACATTATTTTTTATTTGCCTCTCGTTTTCCTCTCCCCCACTTCACCCTTATCGTTTTATTTACCCTCTCTTTCCCAATCTCCTCCTCTCTCTTTCGCTTGCCTTTTTCTGCTTGCTCGCGTGTTAGATCGTTTACCTTGTCGTTATGGCTAGTCCTCCTATCCTTGTTATTTCTCCCGAACATGAAATTCTCAATTTTAAGCAAAGGGAGGGAGAAAATTTAAAAGATGCTTGGCATAGAATTTGCAATTCTCAAAATAAATCTACTAGGAAGCTTTCTACTTCCGTTCTTCTTTGCAATTTTTATGTAGGCATTAATCCTTGGAATAGATGTGTTCTTGATACTGTCGCCGGAGGGGATTTCTTGAGTAGCCATACGTTTGATGCTTATAATGCTATGTTAGATTTGTTTGGCCCACCACCTCTTTTGGTTAATGGAACAGTTTTAACTCTAGAACATGTGATGCAACGGCTTGATATTATTGAAAATAAAATGGCCACTGTTGAGTTGGTTGAAAATTTGGATAAAAAGATCCATCATCACATTACCCAATATTGATCTAGGGTTGGAGTTACCTTGAAAAATCTTAAAGATAAAGAACCTATAGTTAATGAAAAAATAGATCTAGATTCTGAAAGAATTGGTAAACTTGAGGATATCATTACCAAGTTAGGTTCCGCATTTTCCTCCATGAAAAACACTCCAAAAACCCCTACCAAAACTACCAAGTTTATTTATGTTCCTAAAAATAAGGGGGAATTTTCTAGTAAAGGAGACGCGGATCTCAAATCCATAAGTGTTCACCCCAATTGTCTCTCTATCGTTAAGGAACCTTTTGCTACGAACTAATTTCTTGAACTTTTGCCTAAAGGTTTAGTCATTGCTAAAAAGGGAGAAACCCATAATGATTATAAGTTCTCTATTGAGGACTTGAGTGCCAAAGATAGCACTACTTAGATCTATCTTCGCTTTTATGCCTAGCTAGGGGCGTTAAACGACAGCGCTAGTTGGGAGGCAACCCAATTTTCTTTGTGTTTTTTGTTTTTGTTCCTGTTTAGTAATAAATATTGCATCTACCTTCTGTTTAGATGTGTTTTTATCTTTTAATTAGTGTTTGTGCCAAGTATAATCTATAGGATAACCTATGATGATAGTTGATTTGATTCTGCTGAAAAACAGAAACTTTGCGCACACAAATTTAGTTTTGTTAAATCACAGAAATGATATTTTGCATTGATTCTTTTTGCTGCTGATCAATAGACAAATTATATAGGACTTCCTATTTTGGTAGTATTTTTAAAGTTCATAAGTTTGCCTTAGTTACAGATTTCTACAGACTGTTCTGTTTTTGACAGATTCTGTTTTTCGTGTGTTGTTTGCTTATTTCGATGCATCTATGGCTAGTAAAATAGTTTATAAGATTAGGTTTAACACCAAAATGATGATAGTGAAGTTGGAATACATTAGGTTTAACACCAAAATAAATAAGGAATGAGTTCATTACAGTACCTTATGTGGTGGTTTTGTTTTCTTTCACTAACGGAGCTTATAAGATTTCCTGTTGAGTTTTGTGTTGTGAAGTTTTCAAGTTTTGGGTAAAGCTTTTATGGACTATGGAATAAGGAGTGGCAAGAGCCTAAGCTTGTGGATGCCCATGGCACCCCAATATATTCAAGTATAGACAAAAGCCTAAGCTTGGGGATGCCCGTGGAAGGCATCCCCTCTTTCCTCTTCGTTCATTGGTAACTTTACTTGGAGCTATATTTTTATACGCCACATGATATGTGTTTTGCCTGAAGTGTCGTGTATTATATTAGTCTTTGATTTTTAGTTTACCACAATCATCCTTGCTGTACACACCTTTTTGGAGAATCCTACTTGATTAGGATTTGCTAGAATACTCTATGTGCTTCACTTTTTGAGCTTGATAGTTTTTGCTCTAGTGCTTCCCTTAAATTTTTTAGAGCACGATGGTGACTTAATTTTGAAGAAATTGGTACTCTCTCATGCTTCACTTATATCATTTTGAGAGTATTTTAGAACAGCATGGTATTTGCTTTGGTTACAAATTTGGTCCTAGAATGATGAGCATCCAAGTTGGGTATAATAAAAACTATCATAGAAAAGAATTGGATGCTACGATCAATTTGATTCTTAATAATTGTTTTGAGATATGGAGGTAGTGATATCAAATTCATGCTAGTTGAGGTGATAATGAAAAATACTTGTGTTAAGGGTTGTGATTCCCGCAGCATGCACGTATGGTGAACCGCTTTGTGATGAAGTTGGAGCACAATTTTATTTATTGATTGTCTTCCTTATGTGTGGCGGTCGGGGACGAGCGATGGTCTTTTCCTACGAATCTATCCCCCTAGGAGCATGCGCGTAGTGCTTTGGTTTCTTGATGACTTCTATATTTTTGCAAGAAATATATGAGTTCTTTTGACTAATGTTGAGTCCATGGATTATACGTACCCTTTCACCCTTCCACCATTGCTAGCCTCTTTTGTGTTACGCAACTTTCGCCGGTATCATACACCCACCATTAACTTCCTCAAAACAGCCACCATACCTACCTATTATGGCATTTCCATAGCCATTCCGAGATATATTCCCATGCAACTTTCCACCGTTCCATTCATATGACACGCATTACTTTTGTCATATTGCTTTTTTGCATGATCATGTAGTTGACATCGTATTTGTGGCAAGGCCACCTTCATAATTTTCATACATGTCGCTCTTGATTCATTGCGTATCCCGGTACATCGCCGGAGGCATTCATATAGAGTCATATGTTGTTCTAGCTTTGAGTTGTAATTGTTGAGTTGTAAATCAATAAAAGTGTGATGATCTTCATTATTAGACCATTGTCCTAGTGAGGAAAGGATGATGAAGACTATGATTCCCCCACAAGTCGGGATGATACTTCGGACTTTACAAAAAGAAAAGAAAAAGAAAAAGAAAAAAAAGAAGATAAAGGCTAAAAAGGAAAAAAAATAGAAAGGCCAAAGAAAGAAAAAAATAAAAATAAAAAAAGGAAAAAAGAAAAAAATAAAATGAGAGAAAAAGAGAGCAGGGACAATGCTACTATCTCTTTTCCACACTTGTGCTTCAAAATAGCACCATGGTCTTCATGATAGAGAGTCTCTTATGTTGTCACTTTCATATACTAGTGGGAATTTTTCATTATAGAACTTGGCTTGTATATTCCAATGATGGGCTTCCTCAAAATGCCCTAGGTCTTCATGAGCAAGCAAGTTGGATGCACACCCACTTAGTTTCTTTTGTTGAGCTTTCATATACTTATACCTCTAGCATCCGTTGCATGGCAATCCCTACTCACTCACATTGATATCTATTAATGGGCATCTCCATAGCCCGTTGATACGCCTAGTTGATGTGAGACTATCTTCTCCTTTTTGTCTTCTCCACAACCACCATTCTATTCCACATATAGTGCTATGTCCATGGCTCACGCTCATGTATTGCATGAAAGTTGAAAGAGTTTGAAATTATTAAAGTATGAAACAATTGCTTGGCTTGTCATCGGGGTTGTGCATGATTAAATACTTTGTGTGATGAAGCTAGAGCAACAGTCAGACTATATGATTTTGTAGGGATAACTTTCTTTAGCCATGTTATTTTGAGATGACATGATTACTTTGATAAGTATGCTTGAAGTATCACCATTTTCATGTCAATATAAACTTTTATTTTGTATCATTTGGATCTGAACATTCATGCCACAATAAACAAAATTACATTGAGAATTATGCTAGGTAGCATTCCACATCAGAAATTCTGTTTTTATCATTTACCTACTCGAGGACAAGCAGGAATTAAGCTTGGGGATGCTTGATACATCTTCAACGTATCTATAATTTTTGATTGTTCCATGTTATTATATTACCCCTTTTGGATGTTTATGGGCTTTATTTTGCACATTTATATCATTTTTGGGACTAACCTACTAACCGGAGGCCCAGCCCGTATTGCTGTTTTTTTGCCTATTGGAGTATTTCGAAGAAAAGGAATATCAAACGGAGTCCAAACGGAATGAAACCTTTGGAGCATGATTTTTGGAACGAACGTGATCCATAGGACTTGGAGTGCAAGTCAAGAAGCAGCCGAGGCGGCCGCGAGAGGGTAGGGTGCCCCCCTATAGGGCGCGCCCCCTGTCTCGTGGGCCCCTCAGGCGGCCACCGATGTACTTCTTCCTCCTATATAAGCCTACGTACACCGAAAACAGCCAGGGAGCCACCGAAACACAATTTCCACCACCGTAACCTTCTGTATCTGCGAGATCCCATCTTGGAGCCTTCGCCAGCGCTCTGCTGGAGGGTGAATCGACCATGGAGGGATTCTACATCAACACCATAGCCCTTCCGATGAGTTGTGAGTAGTTTACCACAGACCTTCGGGTCCATAGTTATTAGCTAGATAGCTTCTTCTCTCTTTTTGGATCTCAATATAATGTTCTCCCTCTCTCTTGTGGAGATCTATTTGATGTAAACTCTTTTTGCGGTGTGTTTGTCGAGATCCGATGAATTGTGGGTTTGTGATCAAGTTTATCTATGCATATATTTGAATCTTCTCTGAATTCTTTTATATATGATTGAGTTATCTTTGCAAGTCTCTTCGAATTATCAGTTTGGTTTGGCCTACTGGATTGATCTTTCTTGCCATGGGAGAAGTGTTTAGCTTTGGGTTCAATCTTGCGGTGTCCTTACCAAGTGACAGCAGGGGTTGCAAGGCACGTATTGTATTGTTGCCATCGAGGATAAAAAGATGGAGTTTATATCATATTGCATGAGTTTATCACTCTACATCATGTCATCTTTCTTAAGGCATTACTCTGTTCTTATGAACTTAATACTCTAGATGGAGGCAGGAGTCGGTCGATGTGTGGAGTAATAGTAGTAGATGCAGGCAGGAGTCTGTCTACTTGTTGCGGACGTGATGCCTATATACATGATCATGCCTAGATAATCTCATAATTATTCGCTTTTCTATCAATTACTCGAGAGTAATTTGTTCACCCACCGTAATACTTATGCTATCTTGAGAGTAGCCACTAGTGAAACCTATGGCCCCGGGTTCTATCTCTTATCATATTTGCTTCCAATCTACTTTTATTTGCATCTATATTATAAAGTACCAAAAATATATTTATCTTATCATACTATCTCTATTAGATCTCACTTTCGCAAGTGGCCGTGAAGGGATTGACAACCCCTTTATTGCGTTGGTTGCAAGTTCTTTGTTTGTTTGTGTAGGTGCGTGGGACTTTTGAGGAGCCTCCTACATGATTGATAACTTGGTTCTCAAAAACTGAGGGAAATACTTACGCTACTATTGCTGCATCACCCTTTCCTCTTCAAGGAAAACCAACGCAAGCTCAAGACGTAGCAATAACCATTAGAGGTAGGAAAAGGTCCCATATAATCAAAGCCCCAAACATCAAACGGTTCAATAACTAGAGAATAATTCATAGGCATTTCTTGACGTCTACTTATGTTACCTATTCTTTGGCATTCATCACAAGATAAGACAAACTTACGAGCATCTTTGAAGAGAGTAGGCCAATAAAAACTAGATTGTAGTACCTTCACTAGTAGAAAAGGGGCCAATGGTCCAGGCCGGTCCAGCCCATTAGTCCCGGTTCAATCCAGAACCGGGACCAATGGGGGCATTGGACCCGGTTCGTGAGCCCCAGGGGCCGGTCGGGCCACGTGGGCCATTGGTCCCGGATCGTCTGGACCTATTGGTCCCGGTTGGTGGGACGAACCGGGATCAATGGCCCTCGCTCCTGGCCCACCACCATTGGTCCCGGTTGGTGGCTCGAACCGGGACCAAAGGCTTCCCTTTAGTCCCGGTTCATGCCACCAACCGGGACTAAAAGGTTGGTCCTCATTGCGGCCAGAGTTTAGTCTCACCTCGCCAACCGAAGGGGAAACAGACCGGTTTATAAGCCCCTCCCTCTCTGCCTTATTGAGCTCCTTTGAAAATGAAAATAGATGCCCTTATATAGGGAATTTAGCCTAAATTCATACAAATTTATCTTGAAATTTGTTACGAATTTAAGTTGAATTTCCTCTATAAGCGCATCTATGCTCATTTATGAGTAGTTTTTATATAGTTTTTTTCTTTTTCTGCTATATTTATTTTTTTCTTTTTATTTCTGAGTTGTAATAAGTCATTAAAAATAAGCATCTATGCTCATTTTTTAGTAAAGTTAATCATAACTATTTTTTCTTCTATTTAATTTTGAATTGTAATAAGTCATTAAAAATAAGCATCTATGCTCATTTTTTAGTAAAGTTAATCACAACTATTTTTTTTCTTTTTATTTCTGAGTTGTAATAAGTCATTAAAAATAAGCATCTATGCTCCTTTTTTAGTACAGTTAATCACAACTATTTTTTCTTCTATTCATTTCTGAGTAGTTTTTTATATAGTTTTTTTTCTTTTTCTGCTATATTTATTTTTCTTTTTATTTCTGAGTTTTAATAAGCCATTAAAAATAAGCATATATGCTCCTTTTTTAGTACAGTTAATCACAACTATTTTTTGCTTCTATTCATTTATGAGTAGTTTTTATATAGTTTTTTTTCTTTTCCGCTATATTTATTTTTTCTTTTTATTTCTGAGTTGTAATAAGTCATTAAAAATAAGCATCTATGCTCATTTTTTAGTAAAGTTAATCACAACTATTTTTTGCTTCTATTCATTTCTGAGTAGTTTTCTATATAGTTTTTTTTCTATTGTGCTATATTTATTTTTTTCTTTTTATTTCTGAGTTGTAATAAGTCATTAAAAATAAGCATGTATGCTCATTTTTTAGTAAAGTTAATCACAACTATTTTTTCTTCTATTCATTTCTGAGTAGTTTTTTATATAGTTTTTTTTCTTTTCTGCTATATTTATTTTTTAATTTTTATTTCTGAGTTGTAATAAGTCATTAAAAATAAGCATCTATGCTCATTTTTTAGTAAAGTTAATCACAACTAATTTTTCTTCTATTCATTTCTGAGTAGTTTTTTATATGGTTTTTTTCTTTTCTGCTATATTTATTTTTTAATTTTTATTTCTGAGTTGTAATAAGTCATTAAAAATAAGCATATATGCTCCTTTTTTAGTACAGTTAATCACAACTATTAAAAATAAGTAATTAAAAATAAAAAAGAGGCGCAATGCTCGTTAATTTTCTTCAAGCCTTTCGGAATAGTGTCAACTGCACTGCACATAGCTTTGTGCAGTCTACCGTATTCCTCAAGGCTTGAAACTAACCAACATGCAAGAGCATTGAGCCTCTTCGTCATCGTCTCTGCACTCAGGGCTTACAAACAGCTGCGAGTGCCTCTCGCTTGGCGAGGTGGGACTAAAAAACAGCTGCAGGAAGAATCAACAAAAAAATAGCTGCAGAAAATTAAAAAGTAGTTAGACGGGTCCATTGGTACCGGTTCATGGTACCAACCGGTACCAATGCCACTCTTTGGTCCCGGTTCAAGGCACCAACCGGGACGAATGCCGCTCTTTAGTCTCGGTTGGAGCCACCAACTGGGACCAAAGGTCTTCGTTTCCCACCCTTTGGGCTGCTGAAAAGAGCCCTTTGGTCCTGGTTGGTGGCACCAACCGGGACTAAAGGGGGCATTAGTCCCGGTTTATGCCACGAACCGGGACCAAAGCCTTTGCTATATATACAGCACTTAGCGCAACTTCGATCTCTCCTGCTCCACTCCCGTTGCCGCGCGTCTCCCTGCCGCCACCTCGCTGTCGCAGCCCCGCCCCGACGCCGTCGCCGCCCCGCCCCGACGCCGTCGCCGCCCCGCCCCGCCACGCCCCGACGCCGTTGCCGCCCCGCCCCGCCCCAGCCCCGCCCCGCGCGCCGTCGCCGCCCGCGCGCCCAGCCCAGCCCGCCTGCGTCGCCCCGATCGACGTCGCCGCCCCGGCCCGCACCGCTTCGACGCCGTCGCCGCCCCGCTCTGCACCTCGCCGTCGCCGCCCCGCTCCGCGCGTGAGCATTTTTTTTATTTTTGTTAGACTTTTTTTTAGATTTTTTTTGTTGTTCATAGATTTTTTTGTTAGGTTTGATGTGTAGTAATTTAGATATGTAGTTCATAGAATTTTTTTGTTAGATTTTTTTTGTTAGATTACATGTGTAGTAATTAGTTTGTTCATATTATGTTAGATTTTTTTGTTAGATTAATTAGATTTTTTTTGTTAGATTAGATGTGTAGTAATTAATTTGTTCATATTATGTTAGATTTTTTTCTGTTAATAGATTTTTTTGGTGATATTATTATTGAATATGCGTGTTTGGTGATATTATTGTTAATAGATTTTTTTGGTGATATTTAGATTGTGTAATTAATTTTGTTCATAGAATTTTAATGATTTTTTTGTTCACAGTATTTAGAAAAAGGAAAAAAAATAAGAACTAGTTTATATATAGTTGAACTAGCTAGTTGATTTAATAAACTAATTTATTTTGCTATATATGGAAGTAGTTTGTTTCTAGTAAGTACTACTTATTTATTTATAGTAAGTGTTTAGTAGTTGAACTAGATAGTTGATTTAATTAATAAAACTACTTTTATTTAACTATATATAGAAGTAGTTCCCGCGTCGACGTCGGCGATGCCTATCCCGCATCCTTGTCGTCGTCGACTCGGTGGTGGAGGCCTGCTTGATCAGGGCCATGTTCGGGACTGGGCTCCGCCGGGCTGGTATTGGGAGGTGCTACTGAGGGAGTCCTGGACTAGGGGGTGTCCGGATAGCCGGACTATCATCATCGGCCAGACTCCAAGACTATGAAGATACAAGATAGAAGACTTCGTCCCGTGTCCGGATGGGACTTTCCTTGGCGTGGAAGGCAAGCTTGGCAATACGGATATGTAGATCTCCTACCATTGTAACCGACTCTATGTAACCCTAGCCCTCCCCGGTGTCTATATAAACCGGAGGGTTTTAGTCTGTAGGACAACAACCATTACAACAATCATACCATAGGCTAGCTTCTAGGGTTTAGCCTCCTTGATCTCGTGGTAGATCCACTCTTGTACTACCCATATCATCAATATCAATCAAGCAGGAGTAGGGTTTTACCTCCATCGAGAGGGCCCGAACCTGGGTAAAAACATCGTGTCCCTTGTCTCCTGTTACCATCCGCCTAGACGCACAGTTCGGGACCCCCTACCCGAGATCCGCCAGTTTTGACACCGACATTGGTGCTTTCATTGAGAGTTCCTCTGTGTCATCACCGATAGGCTTGATGGCTTCTTCAATCAACAACAACGCCGTCCAGGGTGAGACTTTCCTCCCCGGACAGATCTTCGTGTTCGGCGGCTTTGCACTGCGGGCCAATTCACTTGGCCATCTAGAGCAGATCGAAAGCTACGCCCCTGGCCATCAGGTCAGATTTGGAAGCCTAAACTTCACGGCCGACATCCGTGGAGACTTGATCTTCGACGGATTCGAGCCACATCCGAGCGTGCCGCGTTGTCACGATGGGCATGATTTAGCTCTGCCGCCGGACAGTGCCCTGGTGGCGGCACACAAATCCGCTCCGACCCGTAGTTTGGAGCTGATCGCGCAGATCGAGGATGGGTGGCTGGACACCGCCTCGGGAGCTGCAACTACCACGGCGATGGAGCCGAACACTGACCTCGTCCCTTATAAAGCTTGTGACTCCGAGGTGCCGGACTCCCTGCCGGACTCCGAGCTTCCTGCGCCCCTGCCAATCGAATCCGATTGGGCGCCGATCATGGAGTTCACTGCCGCGGACATCTTTCAACACTCACCCTTTGGCGACATCCTAAATTCGCTAAAGCATCTCTTGCTATCCAGAGAGCCTTGGCCGGACTACGGCCAGGATGGTTGGGATGCGGACGATGAAGAAATTCAAAACCCACCCACCACCCACTTTGTAGCCACTATCGACGATCTAACCGACATGCTAGACTACGTCTCCGAAGACATCGACGGTATGGACGACGATGCCGGAGACGATCAAGAACCAGTGCCTACAGGGCACTGGAAGACCACCTCGTCATAAGACATATACATGGTGGACACCCCAAAGGATGGGGACAGCGAAGAAGCAGCGGAGGCAGATTCCCTAAAGAAACAGCCCAAGCGCCGACGTCAGCGGCGCCGCTCTAAATCCCGCCACAGCAAGAATGGATATTCCGGCACAGGAGATAATAACACCCCAGAAAGTGCCGAAGACAATCCCCTCCAGCAAGATTCAGCGCAGGAGGATGCAGAAGCCAGCCCTCACGAGAGAGCGGCAGACGAAGAGGTCGAGGATGAAAATTACATACCTCCCTCCGGAGACGAGGCAAACCTCGACGACGACGAATTCGTTGTGCCTGAGGATCCCGGCGAACAAGAGCGTTTCAAACGCAGGCCAATGGCCACGGCAAATAGCCCAAAGAAAAAGCAGCAACAACTTCAAGATGATTAAGACCTGCTGGCCGACAGATGAACTCGAACACCCCTCCAAGAGCTACCCAAAACGCAAGTTGCTCCCCCGACTAGAGGAGGAAGCGTACATACCTTCATCACCAGCGCACAATATGGCAGACCGACCACCTCGTGGCCGCGATAGAGAGGCATCTAGGCCCTCCATCAAGACCGTACCCCGGCACCGCTCGAAAAGCACGAAGCCACGGGGGAACGCGCTGGACTTGCGGGATATATTGGAGGACAAGGCAAGACAATCCAGATCTATCTATGGATCATGTGGGCGCCCCACGACCCATGACGAATACCGTCGCACCGGATACAGCAACCCCGGCCGGGCCAAACACAGCAGACAACGCTCCTTTGAGCTACGTCGTGATATTGCTCAATACAGTGGCGCCGCACACCCACTATGCTTCACTGACGAAGTAATGGATCATCAAATCCCCGAAGGGTTTAAACCCGTGAACATTGAATTCTACGATGGCGCAACAGACCCCGCGGTTTGGATCGAAGATTATCTCCTTCATATCCATATGGCCCGCGGCGACGATCTCCACGCCATCAAGTATCTCCCACTCAAGCTTAAAGGACCAGCTCAGCATTGGCTTAACAGCTTGCCCGCAGAGTCAATTGGGTGTTGGGAGGACCTGGAAGCCGCATTTCTCGACAACTTCCAGGGCACATATGTGCGACCACCAGACGCCGATGACCTAAGCCACATAATTCAGCAGCCAGACGAATCGGCGAGGCAATTCTGGACACGGTCCTTAACAAAGAAAAATCAAATCATCGACTGTCCGGATGCAGAGGCCCTCGCAGCCTTCAAACATAACATCCGCGACGAGTGGCTGGCCCGGCACCTAGGACAGGAAAAGCTGAAATCCATGGCAGCCCTCACATCACTCGTGACCCGCTTCTGTGCGGGAGAGGATAGCTGGCTAGCTCGCAGCAACAACCTCAGTAAAAATGCTAGCAGTCCGGATACTAAGGACCACAATGGCAGGTCGTGTTGAAACAAAAACAAACGCCGCATTGACGGCGACAACAATGAGAATACGACATCGGATTCCGAGGCTCTAAACCCGGTCAGCGGAAGAAGCCATTCAAAAGAACCACTCCGAGTCCGTCCAATTTGGACCGAATACTCGACCGCTCTTGCCAGATACATGGCACCCCCGAAAAGCCAGCTAATCACACCAACAGAGATTGTTGGGTATTCAAGCAGGCAGGCAGGTTAATTGCCGAAAACAATGACAAGGGGCTGCACAGCGATGACGAGGAAGAGACCCGGCCGCCGAACAGTAGAGGACAAAAGGGCTTCCCCCCACAAGTGCGGACGGTAAACATGATATACGCAACCCATATACCCAAGAGGGAGCGGAAGCGTGCACTTAGGAACGTATATGCAATGGAGCCAGTCGCCCCGAAGTTCAATCCATGGTCCTCTTGCCCGATCACTTTCGATCGAAGAGACCACCCGACCAGTATCCGCCATGGTGGATTCGCCGCATTTGTTTTAGACCCAATCGTCGATGGATTTCACCTCACGAGAGTCCTGATGGACGGCGGCAGTAGCCTGAACCTGCTTTATTAGGATACAGTGCGCAACATGGGCATAGACCCCTCAAGGATTAAACCTACAAAGACGACCTTCAAAGGCGTCATACCAGGTGTTGAGGCCAATTGTACAGGCTCAGTCACACTGGAAGTGGTCTTCGGATCCCCGGATAATTTCCGAAGCGAGGAGTTAATCTTTGACATAGTCCCGTTCCGCAGCGGCTATCACGCTCTGCTCGGACGAACCGCGTTCGCAAAGTTCAACGCGGTGCCGCATTATGCATACCTCAAGCTCAAGATGCCAGGCCCTCGTGGAGTCATCACGGTCAACGGAAATACGAAACGCTCCGTCCGAACGAAGGAACACACAGTGGCTCTCGCGGCAGAAGTACAAAGCAGCCTTTTAAGGAAATTTTCGAGTCCGGCCGTTAAACGACCGGACACGGCGAAACGTGCCCGGAGCAACATCAATCAAGACCACCTGGCACGTTCCGAGCACGCGTAGCAATGCGGCCCCAACCCCAGCCCTCGCATGATTGCAAGACCAGCTCTCCGCGTACATCATTACACTCTGGAGATTCCATGGGTATAGGGGGAGGGGCACGACCACAACAGGCCCAGAGTGCGGATCAACCACACCAGGGGCTCCCAAGTGTGTCGCTCTTTTCATTTTTATTTTTCTTCTTTTTATACATAGGACTCCGTTCAACAGAGGCCCTGTCCGGCGGCGAACCTGCGAACTCACGATGCAACAGCTAGGGAGGGACAAAGGCTGCGACGAACACTCAGGTGGTCTCCATTACGAGCATTAAATTTGTTAAATACACCAGTCCGCAGCCCACCCCTGGAGGGGGACATGTTTAATTAGTCCAATCCCTTGCTTACCGCACTATTTGTATCATCCTGCACTCATGGCAGAATTCCTTGAATAAACAATGCAGCACCTTTTGCCCATAATTGCATTACTTTACATATGTGTTCATTAATGACATCTCGCACCCGTATATTTTGGTACAGCCGAATACACCAGGGGCTTATGTTCCCCGCATTATTGTGTGATAAGTCCGAACACTTTCACAAGTGCAGCACCCCGAACTTATAGCATTATATGAATCTGCTCCGAATCATGTCTTGGGTCAATAGTTGGGTTTGCCCGGCTCCCATGTTTTGGTACCTTACGTTCCGTTCTGTCGGCTAAGGTAGCACTGGGAGAACCACTGCGATTGCGCCCCGGTTGAGCTGGGCGAGCGCCTCAGTGGAGAAAGCTAAAACTGACTGTCATGATAAGGCGAGAGACTGGTCGCTGTTCGAGAGGTCTTTTCGAGTCCCTAAAGACTTATGCCGCTTCGAGCGAAGAACCGGATAATGTCCGGCCAAGGCGTGGATAGCGCCCCGAACTCGGTCTTCCGAATACTAGGGGCTTCGTCGAAATTTAAAATTATAGAATTCTATGGCTAAGTGAGAGTGTTTAAGCATTATAAGTCCGGTTACCTTGTTCGTTGTGTTGAGCGCCTCCCTAGATGGACCCAAAAATGGGAACAAGAGTGCTCAAGTTTATCCCGAACACCCCAGCACTAATGGCATGGGGGCTGAAGACGACGACTTCCATCTCTCAAATTTTATAAACGGCCGCACAGAAGGTAATATTTTAAATCAATAAGCGTTGCTTAGCGCATATGAACAAAGTTTTCAGCGCACACGATAACACATTGCGAGTTTAATCAATAATTACATCTCTGGGGCTCTCATCCGCAATCTTGCGGGCATCCTTCAGGACAGTCTTATAGTACATCTCGGGCGTACGATACTCCTTGCCCGCTGACGGCGCGTCAGTGATAAGCCTCTCCGCATCCAGCCTGCCCCAGTGCACCTTTGCGCGGGCAAGGGCCCGACGGGCACCTTCAATACAGGCGGAGCACTTGATGACCTCCACCCAAGGGCACACATCCACCAGCCGCCGCACGAGGCCGAAGTAGCTCCCAGGCATGGCTTCTCTAGGCCACAGCCGGACTATGAGGCCCTTCATGGCCTGCTCGGCTACCTTGTGGAGCTCGACCAGCTGCTTCAGCTGGTCGCTAGGGGGCACCGGATGTCCGGCCTCAGCCTACTGAGACCAGAAGACCTTCTCCATTGAGCTCCCCTCCTCGCCACGGTAGAATGCGGCGGCATTAGACACGCTGCGAGGCAGATCTGCAAACGCCCCTGGAGAGCTCCAAATTCGGGTAAGTAACAGGTAATTTACTTTAACATGCTTGCATTGCATGAAAAATGCCTTACCCGCCGCTATTTTATTCACATGCTCAACCTCCTAGAGGGCCTTACGGGCCTCGGCCTTAGCGGCTTTGGCACTTTCAAGAGCCGAGGCAAGCTCGGTCTCTCGAGTCTAATGCCGCACCAAACTCTCATGCTTTTCCATGAGAGCCTGGAGCTCTTTCCGCACCTCCTCCACCTGCGCCTCCTGCTTCTCTCGCTCCGCTCGTTCCGCGGTCGCACTGCGTTTGGCCGTGGACACGGCCTCCTTCAGGGTCGCCACCTCGTTCATGGCCCCTGCAGTACCCACGTTATCCTTGTTATTTTTATTGCAACCAAAATCCTTTTCTGTAAGGTACAAATTTTAAATTGGTGTTACTCACCTTCTTTGTCCTCGAGCTGCTTCTTGGCAAGGCCGAGCTCTTGCTCGGACCGCTCGAGGTCCTGCTTCAAAGCACCGACCTCCGTAGTCAGTGCGGCAGAGGTCAGTAGCGCAGCCTGCAAACCCATATTGACGTAATTTTTAGCACTCCTGCGTATATGTTTTTTAGATCCTCAATCCGGTTTTTCTTTCCGAACACCGAACTGAGCATCAGGGGCTACTGTCTATGTGGTATTACACTACATATTTTAAACTTCTTACCTCAAAGCCTGTTAGAAGGCTACTGCAGGCTTCGGTCAGCCTGCTCTTGGCGAGCTGAACCTTCTGAATCACCGCACTCATAATAGTGCGGTGTTCTTCCTCGGTGGAAGCGCTGTTGAGCGCCTCCAACAAGTTGTCCGGCACCTCCAGTTGGACGGAGGCTGCCGGTGTCACGGTCTTGCCCTTCTTACGAAGGGGCCGCCTGCCGGACTCCGGAACCACTACGGGTTCCGGCGCGGAGTCCGGCGCAGAGTCTGGGAGGTTGCCTTGAGGCACCTCCGGAGCCTCCTCCTGATGGGTCCCCTCCTGGGATCCCACCTCGGTGTCGTCAGCACCGCGAGGGGTGGAGGTGGTCGGAATGGAATCCACGTACGACGGAGCCAAGGACCCGCTCGATGAAGCGGGAAGATCATCATCGGCCGGACTGCAGGCAGTATGCGGCATTAGAAGGACACTATGTGACACAAAAGATAAATTATGAATCATCCAGGAATCCGGATACTTACGATCTTGCCAGAGGCCTGGCCCTTGAGGGCCACTTTTTGTCGCCAACGTTGGCATTGGCGGAGCTGTCCGGGGGGATAGTCCTTCCCCTCTTGGACCCTTCGGCCTCCCCCATTGGGGAAGCCTTCCTCTTCCTCTCTCCCTCCTCTGGGAGAGAGTCCTCTTTCTCCTCCTCGTCTTCGGAGGAGGAGTCTGCCTCGGAGCCATCGGACGATGAGTCCAATATCACCTGGCGCCGGGAACTTCTTCGAGTTCCCGCGGCCTTCTTCTTGGCCTTCTTCTCCGGCACCACATAAAGTGCCGGGACTAGCAGCCCCGCTAACCCGGCGTCCGTTGGTTCTTCGGGAAGGGGAGCCGGACAGTCTACCTGTCTGGACGTCCTCTGCCAGTTCTGTCAAAGGCATTGGGAGTTTTAGATCCCACATAACATTAAATTGTGAAAGAAAATAAATGTCCCATAGAGGATAACAAAGCTTACCTCGCCGGCCGGGCGCTTGGTGCAGAATCCGCGGTCTTCCGTCGTGGACGCGGGGGCTTCTCCGCCCTTGAACAGCACCCTCCAGGCGTCTTCATATGTCGTGTCGAAGAGCCCGCTCAGGGTCCGGTGCTGTGCCGAATCGAACTCCCACAAATTAAAGGCCCGCTGTTGGCAGGGGAGAATCCGGCGGACGAGCATGACCTGGATCACATTGACAAGCCTAAGCTTCTTGTTCACCAAGGTCTGGAGACAGGACTGGAGTCCTGTCAGCTCCTCCGAACTGCCCCATAGCAAGCCCTTCTCTTTCCAGGAGGTGAGCTGCATCGGGATACCAGATCTAAACTCGGGGGCCGCCGCCCATTTTGGGTCACGCCGCTCAGTGATGTAGAACCACCCTGATTGCCACCCCTTGACGGACTCCACGAAGGCCCCTTCGAGCCAGATGACGTTGGGCATCTTGCCCAACATGGCGCCTCCGCACTCCGCTTGGATGCCCTTCACTACCTTCGGCTTGACGTTGAAGGTCTTGAGCCACAAGCCGAAGTGGGGCTGGATGCAGAGGAAGGCCTCGCACACGACGATAAACGCCGAGATGTTGAGGATGAAGTTTGGCGCCAGATCTTGGAAATCCAGGCCATAATAGTACATGAGACCCCGGACGAAGGGATGCAACGGGAAGCCCAGTCCGCAGAGGATGTGGGGAGGGAATATGACCCTCTCATGGGGCCTGGGGGTGGGGATGAGCTGGCCCTTGTCCGGCAGCCGGTGCGCGATGTCGTTGGACAGGTATCCGGCGCCCCGCAGCTTTCTGATGTGCTCCTCCGTAACGGAGGAGGCCAACCATTTGCCTCCCGCTCCAGACATGGTCGGAGAAGGTCGAGACGAGATGCGCGGACTTGGGCGCTGGAGCTCGAGTGCGCGGAGATGGATAAGCAAAGGAGGAAGAAGGCGTAGGTAAAAAGGTGGATCCTTATCCCCTTATATATAGGCGGACGGAGACTATGCGTCCCCACCGGCCTGGTAAAACTCGCTTATCTCCCAAGCGCCACCATCAATGGCGCGGTTGGGTTACCCACGTCCGTATTGATGGGAATCCCGGAATAAGGGGAACACGATCTCTGCTTCGACAAGACGTGCCAAGGAAACCGCTTCGCTAAACACGCTGAGGCGGTATAATAAAAAACGATTCTAGTAAAGTCTTGGTAGTGGCGTGACGTCGTGCCACAAAATATGTCAGCAGATTGAACTTGTGTACATATTATTCTCTCTATGGTGGAGTGTGGAAATTATTTTGCAGAGCCGGACACTATCCTGGTGTTCACAATCTTCTATGAATTATTCGGAGGAGGAACCCGCCTTGCAATGCCGAACAATATGCGCGCTGGACTCATCGTCATTGAAGCCTAGTTCAGGGGCTACTGAGGGAGTCCTGGACTAGGGGGTGTCCAGATAGCCGGACTATCATCATCGGCCGGACTCCAAGACTATGAAGATACAAGATTGAAGACTTCGTCCCGTGTCTGGATGGGACTTTCCTTGGCGTGGAAGGCAAGCTTGGCAATACGGATATGTAGATCTCCTACCATTGTAACCGACTCTGTGTAACCCTAGCCCTCCCCGGTGTCTATATAAACTTGAGGGTTTTAGTCCGTAGGACAACAACCATTACAACAATCATACCATAGGCTAGCTTCTAGGGTTTAGCATCCTTGATCTCGTGGTAGATCCACTCTTGTACTACCCATATCATCAATATCAATCAAGCAGGAGTAGGGTTTTACGTCCATCGAGAGGGCCCGAACCTGGGTAAAAACATCGTGTCCCTTGTCTCCTGTTACCATCCGCCTAGACGCACAGTTCGGGACCCCCTACCCGAGATCCGCCAGTTTTGACACCGACAGCTACCTTCCGGGGGACGTAGGTTGGTGAGGAGGCAGCCCGTTATTGACCTGATCCTTGTTTGGTGGCGGTCGCGTCGGCCAGTGACGATGGTGAGGCATCCGGACACCGCGGAGGTGGTACGTCACCGTGTCAGCGAGGAGGACAAGCACGTCCGTCACTACATGGTTGCATTGGAGGGGAGGTTCGACAATACCTGGCAGGTTCTTCAGGGATCTCACTGGAGCTATGATCCTGTGATGGTTCCTTATCTTTGGGTGTCCACCGCCCGCGTCGAGACCCGTCGGGCGCTACGGTTCTAGTTGTATTAGTGATAATATTCGACGATGTACGAACACCAAGAGATGATGTACTTTTGCTTATAATTATTGAATGCATGCTAATTTGAATACTATACTTTATTTTATGATTTGGTTTTGCTTATTTTATGATTTGGTTTTGCTTATTGAATGCTCATATTGGATAAGTTCTCCTTCATTCCCGTGTGCTAGACAATTTGGTATAATAATGCATTCGGGAATGAAAGGAGGCCTACGTACATCGATCATCGATAGTCAACCTGTGATTAATAATAATGATCTAGTTTAATATTTGAATTATGAACGTAGGCCGAAAATGTCATACTCATCGGACGACGAAAACTGCCCAGGGGAGTGCGACTGGTGCCACGATGACCGAGGTATCTGCGACAGGTTCATTGAGCTGGACGAAGATCGGCGCTTCCACATTAAGCTCAAGGAGACCTATGATGTTCATACGGTACACAACAACGACAATAGTTTTTTTCGTAATTAAGCATGACTTCAACTATTTTAACGTGTATTTTTCATCTTTTCCAATTCGACTAGCTTATCCCATGCTTTGCAAGACGCTATGTCTTGGAGAGGATGGGTTTTGAAGACCATGAAAGTTTTGAAACCAAAAAAATTATCCTAAGTACCCATCATGGTGTGGATTTTCAAATAAAGCTGTACAATGCTCAGAGTGTAACCCATTTTGGTTACAAAAATTGGGAAGCACTTTGCAAGATGTATGGTCTTGATGAGGGTATGCTTGTCACCATGGATCTTGGTGATCCTACAGTCGAGCAAGAGAGACCTTCGATTTGGGTCCTTGTGGATACACCTCCAATTCTTCCCCCATGTGAGCTTAACATAGTTATTAAGTAATTATTATTGTTTATTTCAAAATATATAGTTAACAACTTATCTCCATTGACAGCTTATTTTCATTCTTCAAAGAATGTGCGGAAGATGGTAGACAGAACGTACTACACCGAAGGCTCCGAATTAACTTATCAGGAGAAAAATCATCTGGTCGGATTTTGTACTGATCTTGAGAATTACAATATCTACAATCAAACTCCTCAACATTATGGTCAATATGTGCCACTAGTGCACGTGTTGAACTACGGTAACTACCATGGAGATACCCTGGTAAGATTGTTTTTTACTATTACAACATCCGTGCATCTTTTTGCACACTTCTAAAACTAGTACATCATTGCTAACTACGAAGTTATTACTATGTTTTTCAACAGATAACCCCGAATGATTGTGTGCCTCATCTGATGTATACGCATGGTAGCCTTCATGTTTTGAACATACAACCAGGTCGTCCTACGAATCTCAACTGTCCATACCGGGTTTCTAAAAGAAGTGGAGACATAACAATCAAAGAATGGAAAAAATGTATGGACAGTCGTAAGGAGCTTCTTGGAAGCAATAAGCAGCGAAGGGCAAGAATTGGAGACAGGATGATCGCCATTCTTCATAATGGAGAGTCAGGGTCTATATCGTTTTATGCTATTTTACCTTAAGGGTGTTTAGGTCCTACCTGATACTGATGATCATGTGCTAAGAACAATTATGTAGGGTTGGGTTCGATGACTATGAGGATGATGATCGTATGACTTATTATTAATAATGAGTAGAAGTTGTATGATGATGCATGATTAGTAGGACTTGTTATTATATATATATATATATATATATATATATATATATATATATATATGATGATGTATGATGCAAGCATGCTAGAGCATGTTATATCTGCGGGTGCAATGAACATAGCAGCAACGCTGATAAACCAAGGACGAAGATATAAGAGAGGACACTTCTCTCTATTAGCTAGCTATAATAACAACCTAAAAATAACCCCCAAAACCCCTAAAGCAGCCACTTTTGTAAAAAAAATTGACTTTTGGTCCCAGTTGGAGCCACCAACCGGGAGCAAAGGCCCCCTGACCTGTCTCGGCGCACAGGGCCACGTGGAGGCACATTGGTCCCGGTTCGTGTTTGAACCGGGACTAATGGGTGGAGGTATTAGTAACTTCCCATTAGTCCCGGTTCATGAACCGGGACTAAAGGCCCTTACGAACCGGGACTAATGGGTGGTTTTCTACTAGTGCTTGTGTGCAGTTCTATCTCCAGCGTGGTGTCCTCCATAAGATTCAGAGTGACACTTGCGTAGGATCTGTTCCTGTTCATGCTCAGGCACACATCATTTAATAACACCATCTACTCCTTCTTTATAAAGGTGTGGGTCATCCCAGATTTAATGTCTTAAATCATAAAAGAACTTTTTCTTTTGCTGGTATGTGAAACTAGGAGGTATAAATTTAGCAGCAATGTAATTAGCATAATCAGCATACCAAGGAGCAGTATGAGAAGCATTAATGACCGCTAATTGTTCATCAGGAAAGCTATCATCAATAGGCAGTGGGTCATCAAGAACATTCTCTAACCTAGACAAGTTGTCTGCAACGGGGTTCTCAGCTCCCTTTCTAACAATAATATGCAAATCAAATTCTTGGAGCAGGGGAACCCATCTAATGAGCCTAGGATTAGCATCTTTCTTTTCCATAAGATATTTAATAGCAGCATGATCAGTGTGAATAGTAACTTTGGAATCAACAATATAAGGTCTAAACTTATCACATGCAAATACAATTGGTAAGAACTCTTTTTCAGTAGTAGCATAATTTCTCTAGGCAGTATCAAGAGTCTTACTAGCATACTGGATAACATTCAATTTCTTATCGACTCTTTGCCCTAGAACGGCACCTACAGCATAATCACTAGCATCGCACATAATTTCAAAAGGTAGATTCCAATCAGGTGGCTGAACAATAGATGAAGTGATCAAAGATTTCTTAAGTATTTCAAATGCTTCTACACAATCATCATCAAAGACAAAAGGAATATCTTTTTGCAATAAATTAGTCAGAGGCCTAGAGATTTTAGAAAAGTCCTTAATGAACCTCCTATAAAAACCGACATGACCAACGAAACTTCTTATACCTTTTATGTCCTTGGGACACGGTATCTTTCCAATAGCATCAACCTTGGCTTTATCAACTTCAATACCTCTCTCGGAAATCTTATGTCCCAAGACAATGCCTTCATTAACCATAAAGTGACACTTTTCCCAATTCAGGCCGAGATTAGTGTCTTCGCATCTCTGCAAAACTCGATCAAGGTTGCTCAAACAATCATCAAAAGAGGATCCATAAACGGAGAAGTCATCCATGAATACCTCACAAATCTTTTCACAAAAATCAGAGAATATAGCGATCATGCATCTTTGAAAGGTAGCAGGTGCATTAGATTAACCAAAAGGCATACGTCTATAAGCAAAAGTACCAAAAGGGCAAATAAAAGTAGTTTTAGATTGATCCTTCGCTCACACAGGTATCGGAGAGAAACCAGAATAACCATCTAGCAAGCAAAAATGTGTGGTTTTGGATAGTCTTTCTAGCATTTGATCAATAAAAGGTAAAGGGTAATGATATTTCTTAGTAGCTTTATTTAACTTACGGAAATCAATTACCATCCTATAACATGTAACAATTCTTTGCGGGATCAATTCATCTTTATCATTAGGAACAACGGTAATACCTCCCTTTTTAGGAACACAATGGACAGGGCTTACCCATTCACTATCAGCAATGGGATAAATTATACCTGCCTCAAGGAGCTTTAGTATCTCCTTTCTTACCACTTCCTTCATCTTGGGATTTAGTCGTCGTTGAGGATCTCTAACTGGTTTAGCATCTTTCTCCACTATAATTTTTTGTTGGCATAATGTGGGACTAATGCCCTTGAGATCATCCAGAGTATATCCAATAGCTGCTCGGTGCTTCTTAAGAGTTTTCAATAATCTTTCATCTTCTTGCTCTGAAAGGTTAGCACTAACAATAACAGGATATATTTTCTATTCATCAAGATAAGCATACTTAAGATAATCAGGTAATGGTTTGAGTTCAAACACGGGATCACCCTTGGGTGGAGGAGGATCCCCATGAATTTCAACGGGAAGGTTATGTTTCAGCATAGGTTCCTGTTTAAGGAACACTTCATCTATTTCCCTTCTTTCCTTCATAAACATATCGTTTTCATGGTCTAGCAAATATTGTTCTAACGGATCAGTAGGAGGCACGACAATGGAAGCAAGACCAATAATCTCATCTTTACTAGGTGGTTCCCTATCACAAGGTTGTCTACGAAACTTAGCAAAATTGAACTCATGAGACATACCATCTAAGCCAACGGTGACAGTTTCTTTTTCACAATAAATCTTAGCACTAGCTGTATTCAAGAAGGGTCTACCAAAAATAATGGGACAAAAATCATCTTGTGGGGAACCAAGAACAAGAAAATCAGCAGGGTATTTAACCTTCCCACACAAAACTTCAACATCTCTAACAATCCCAACTGGTTTAATGGTATCCCTATTAGCAAGCTTAATGGTGACATCAATGTCTTCTAATTCAATGGGTGCAATGTCATTCATAATTTCTTTATATAGATCATAGGGTATCGCACTAGCACTGCCACCCATATCACACAAATCATGATAACAATGATCTCCTAGTTTAATAGAAATAACAGGCATGCCTACGACTGGTCTATGTATCTTAGTATCTGGTCTAGCAATATTAGCAGATTCATCATAGAAATAAATAACATGCACATCTAAATCATCATCCAAGAGATCTTTAACCATAGCAATACTACACTACTAGAGAAAAGCTTACCAGTAGCGCTGTTTTTTTTGCTACCAGGAGCGCGGGCACCAGCGCTACTGCTACCGCGCTACAGCTATTTTGTAGCAGTAGCGCGTTTCTAGACCAGCGCTACTGGTAAGTTCAATTACTAGTAGCACATTTTTAGGCCAGCGCTATTGCTAACATTTTTTTTAATATTTTGGGGTTGTACATGTTTAAACAGATATATCTTTTATACAATAACAACTCATCATGAACTAGTCTATTTAAATAGCATATTCATTATCACTAGTCATCACCACCAAACAATGTTCGTCAATGAGACATCATATATATAACAAGTTGGTCACTAGTCATAATCACAACTCCTCTTCGTCCTCATCAACTCTAACACATTGTAGCACATAATAACACATTCTACCTAGGACCTACTCCTCTCATAGGACCTACTATACCCTCTATTAGGTAAAATATCATAAAAGAAGATAGGCATTGACTCTTCATTAAGGAAACTGGACTCTCCATAATGAAGAACGGAGATCATCCTGTCTCCAAGTCTAGTCCTACGCACAATGTTGCTTCCAAGTAGCAATGGCTTCCTCGCTTTTAGAAATCCGGTATGGATAGGAGTGATGTGGATACTGCGGCTGACCTGGCCGTAGTGGCCGTAAGCTCATAACATCAACGCGACCTCTTGGCAACATCAAATGAGGCACACAATCCATCGGGATTTTCTATTCAAAAACATAGTAATAACTTTGTAGTTATCAATGTAGTTAAGTTTTAGAAAAATTTATGCAAAAGATGCACGGATGTCGTAATAGTAGAAAATCTTACCATGCTATCTCCATTGATGTTACCGTAGCACACCGTGTGCACTAGTGGCACATATTGACCATAATTTTGAGGAGTTCGATAATAGCTATTGTAATTCTCAAGATAAGTAAAAAATGCGATAAGACCATCTTTCTCCTTATAAGTTAATTGCGCTTCATCATTGTAGTAGTAGTTTCTGTCTACCATCTTCAGTACATTTTTTGAAGAATGAAAATATGCTGTCAATGGAAATAAGCTGTCAAATATTTTGAAATAAACAATATAAATTACTTATTAAATATGTTTAAGAAACTCACACAGCGGTGGAACTGGAAGCGTGTCAACAAGAACCCAAATGGTCATCTCATTTTCGTCGATGTCAGGATCACCAAGATCGAAGGTGAGAAGCATACCCTCATGAAAATCATACGCCTTGCAAAGGGCTTCCCAATTCGGGCAACCAAAATTGGATGAGTTCACAGAATTGTATAGTTTTACAGCAAAATCATAACCATGATGGGTCCTTAGTTGAATTATCTTTGTCTCCATGCTTTCATGATCTTCAAAACCCATCTTCTCCAAGACATAGCCTCTTGCATGGCATGGGATAAGCTAGTCGAATTGTAGAAGACGGAAATTACACGTTGAAGAAGCAGAGAAGTCATGCAAAAATAACAGAAAACACTTGTAATCGTTGCATACCATATCAACATCGAAGCTTGATGATGAAGCGCCGACCTTCTACCGGGTGAGGCCTGTCGCACAGACCGTGCTCATCTTCGCAGTAATCGCACATAGCGAATTCCCTTTCATTGTCAGACATTTCCTAATAGGTAATTAATGATCCTCCATCGAATACATATATAGTAGTTTGTACCAAAGATCATCATATAACAACTAAAACACCTAAAATTTGTAGTTTGTAGTAGTTTGTAGCAAAGAACATCATATAGTCCATCATGAATACATATATAGTAGTTTGTAGCACAAACCGCGCTCATCTTTTGCATTCAGTAAGCAAATAACTAATAGGTAATTAATAATCCATCATCAAATACATATATAGTAGTTTGTAGCAAAGATCATCATATAATATCACTAATACATCTCGAATAATAGCTCCTCTAGGTTCAGTTTGCCGCGGTGGACACCCAAAGAGAAGGAACCATCACCAGATCATAGCTCCGTTGAGATCCCCAAAGAATCTGCCAGGTATTGGAGAACCGGCCGTTCGCCAACGCAACCAAGTAGCGCTGGACGTGCGCATTCTACTCTGTGACACGGTGTTGTACGACCTACGCGGGGGACTCAAGCATCTCCACCGATGCAGGCGCACGTGACCGCCACCAAAGAAGCTCCGGGTCGACGACGGGCTATCTCGTCACTAAGCTGCGCTCACCAGAAGGTAGCACAACACAGTACTAGCCCAGCGGAGCCCAGTCCAGGACATGGCACCTCGGCTCAACTAGGAGTCCTCCGCCGAGTCGACGACGAGGATGCAAGATAGGCATCGTCGATGTAGAGAACAAAATGCTTAATTATGAAAACAAAATTAATAAACACTTAGCAAAATTTGGCATGACCATTGCTAAAAACAGGACCAATCGAGCGCCTGAAATTTGCCAGAACGTAAACGAATCGACATTTCTAGCAAAACATAGGCCACTCGGAAAAATATGACATGTCCAAAATGTGACATGTTCAAAATATGACATGTCCACTGCAAATTTGCATATAACAGGAAAAATTGCTTTAACTAAAAAAAATAAAAACAATTGCTTTAAGTAAAAAAAATACCTAGAATTCTGTTAACTACACCTAAAACAACTAAAACAGCTAAAATTCTGTTAACCACACCTAAAATAACTAAACCACCTAAAATTCTGTTAACTACACCTAAAACAACTAAAACACCTAAAACCCTTTTCAATACACTTAAAACAAATTCAACATTATTCTAAGAACACCTACATTATTCTAAGAACGTACATTTTTAACTAAAATACATACAAATTTAACTAAAACACCTGAAAATTCAACTAAAACACCTACATTATTCTAAGAACCTACATTCTTTCAACTAGGATTCAAAATAATTAACTACTCTATAATAACTATAACTAGGGAGGGAGGGAGGAGTACCTCTCGGTGGAGGAGGGCCGGCACGGGGGGCGACCGGCGGGGGAGGATGGCCGGCACGGGGGGCGGCCGGCAGGGGAGGATGGCCGGTGTGGGGGGCGGCCGGTAGGGGAGGAGGGCCGGTGCGGGGGGGGGGGGGGCGGCCGGCAGGGGAGGAGGGCCGGTGCGGGGGGGGGGGGGGGCAGGGGAGGAGGCCCGCCGCGGGGGAGGGCGGCCGGAGTAGGATGAGGGGGCGGCGGCTAGATCAGGGGACGACTGAGGGATTCGATCTAGTGGTGTGAGCGTGTGAGTGTGAGTGAGGGGAGAGGGGTGGTTCGTGGGCCGGCGCCGTAGGAAGAGGTGGGCTTAGCGGCAGCATGGGGGAGGAGGCCCAGCGCTATAGCTAAAGCTGCAACAGGGCGCCGAGAGCGTGGCCCCTTAGCAGTAGTGCTGGCCGTGAAATCCAGCGCTACTGCTAACGTGCGCTTGTAGCGCTTGTGCTGGCCGGCGCTACTGCTAAATAGCATTAGCGAGGGGTATCTAACCAACGCTACTGCTAAATGTCTACCTATAAGCATTTTCCTAGTAGTGCTAGGTTCAACATTGATTTGCTCAGGAGGTGTATAAGTCCTTGTATTACTCTTACGAACAACACTCGAAGTTTTAGCATGATCCTTTATCCTAACAGGAAAAGGAGGTTTCTCAACATAAGTAGTAGGAACAATAAGATCACTACAGGTGATAGTCTTTTCTTCAACGGTAATAGGTGCAACTACTTTCACTTCAATAGGAGGATTATATTTAAACCACTTCTCTTTAGGGAGATCAACATGAGTAGCAAAAGATTCACAGAAAGAAGTTACTATCTCAGAGTCAAGTCCATACTTAGTGCTAAATCCACGAAAAGCATCGGTATCCATAAAAGATTTAACACAATCGAACTTAGGTGTCATACCAGACTCCTTACCATCATCGGAACCACAATCTTCGCAGTTGCATTTAATTCTTTCCAATAAGTCCCATTCGAAATCAATAGTCTTCAGCATATAAGAACCAGCACATGAAGTATCAAGCAGGTTGCGATCATTGAGAGAAAGCCGAGCATAAAAATTTTGAATAATCATTTCCCGGGAGAGCTCATGATTGGGGCATGAATATAACATTTACTTAAGCCTCCCCAAGCTTGAGCGATGCTTTCTCCTTCACGAGGCCAGAAATTATATATGTAATTACGATCACGATGAACAAGATGCATAGGATAGAACTTCTAGTGAAATTCCAACTTCAATCGTTTATAATTCCAAGATCTCGTATCATCACATAGCCTATACCATGTCAATGCATCGCCCTTCAAAGGTAAAGGGAAGACATTACTTTTAACAACATCATCGGGGATACCTGCAAGTTTAAATAATCCACAGACTTCATCCACAAAGATAAGGTGTAAATCGGGATGCAACGTTCCATCTCCTGCAAAGGGATTAGCTAGCAGTTTCTTTATCATACCCGAAGGAATCTCAAAGTAAATACTTTCATAAAGTTCAGTAGGTTGAGGAGCAACTCTTTGATCTTTTGTTCGGGGTGAAGATACCCCGAACAAGCCCCACAAAGGATTAGTTTCCATAGTGACAAGTAACAGAAAATTTCAGCACTCAATATAAATGTTTCCTTACCAAGTTCCACTCACCAAAAGCGCTACACTCCCCGGCAACGGGGCCAGAAAAGAGTCTTGATGACCCACAAGTGTAGGGGATCTATTGTAGTCCTTTTGATAGGTAAGAGTGTCGAACCCAGCGAGGAGCAGAAGGAAATTATAAGCGGTTTTCAGTAAGGTTTTCTCTGCAAGCACTGAAATTGTAGGTAATAGATAGTTTTGTGATAAGATAAATAGTAACGAGTAACAAGTAAATAAAGTAAATAAGGTGCAGCAAGGTGGCCCAATCCTTTATGTAGCAAAGGATAAGCCTGGACAATTTCTAATAATGAGAAAGGAGCTCCCGAGGACACATGGGAATTATCGTCAAGCTAGTTTTCATCACGTTCATATGATTCACGTTCGGTACTTTGATAATTTGATATGTGGGTTGACCGGTGCTTGGGTACTGCCCTTACTTAGACAAGCATCCCACTTATGATTAACCCCTATTGCAAGCATCTGCAACTACAAAAGAAGTATTAAGGTAAACCTAACCATAGCATTAAGCATATGGATCCAAACCAGCCCCTAACGAAGCAACGGATAAACTACGGTTTAAGCTTCTGTCACTCTAGCAACCCATCATCTACTTATTACTTCCCTATGCCTTCCTCTAGGCCCAAATAATGGTGAAGTGTCATGTAGTCGACGTTCACATAACACCACTAGAGGAAAAGACAACATACATCTCATCAAAATATCAAACGAATATCAAATTCACATGACTACTAATAGCAAGACTTCACCCATGTCCTCAGGAACAAACGTAACTACTCACAAAGCATATTCATGTTCATATTCAGAGGAGTAATAATATGCATAAAGGATCTGAACATATGATCTTCCACCAAGTAAACCAATTAGCATCAACTACAAAGAGTAATCAACACTACTATCAACCCACAGGTACCAATTTGTGGTTTTGATACAAGATTGGATACAAGAGATGAACTAGGGTTTTGAGAGGAGATTGTGCTGGTGAAGATGTTGATAGAGATTGACCCTCTCCCTATGAGAGGATCGTTGGTGATGATGTTGGTGATGATTTCCCCCTCCCGGAGGGAAGTGTCCCCGGCAGAACAGCTCCACCTGAGCCCTAGATTGGTTCCCCCAAGGTTCCGCCTCGTGGCGGCGGAGTTTCGTCCCGTAAGCTTGCCCATGATTTTTTCCAGGGTAAATTCTGTCATATAGCAGAAGATGGACACCGGAGGCCTGCCAGGGGGCCCAGGAGACAGGGGGCACGCCCAGTAGGGGGGGCACCCTCCTGGACAGGGTGTGAGCCCCCTGATGTATTTCTTCTGCTAAATAATTCTTACTAATTCCAAAAATAAGTTTCATGGAGTTTTAGAATTTTTGGAGCAGTGCAGAATAGGTTTCCAATGTTTGCTCCTTTTCCAGCCAGAATTCCAACTGCCGGCATTCCCCCTCTTCATGGTAAACCTTGTAAAATAGAGAGAATAGCCATAAGTATTGAGATATAATGTGTAATAACAGCCCATAATGTAATAAATATTGATATAAAAGCATGATGCAAAATGGACGTATCAGCGAATGACCCCTAGCATAGAGCTCGAGTTTGCGTCATTTTGTTCCTATCCATCCTCTTTGGTACACAGGGCACATGATATGTTTCCGCCAAGCCGAGTGGAAGGAAGAGAACAAGCCAGCACCCCAGGCCCGGCAAGCCGAGCTTGCCGAGGGCAGAAGACACAGAGGTCCACCCACGGCAAGTCAAGGTTGCTGGGGGCTGTAGATTTAGATAAGTTTTCCCATCCCCTGTCATGCATTCCTGTATGAAACGTGGGACGTATGGAACCTCGTTTTGTTCCAAGGCTGCCGTGCTCCCCTCGTTCCTATCACCCAAGAGCTTCTTGGTCAGGAATATGGTTGTAGCTGCGGTGCCAAGGAAGCAAGCATAGGGCCCACCCCCACTTCGTCCATGCCTCCGCTGAAGGCGTGAGTATGGACGAATGGAGTGGGGGAATGGGAAGGCCTGCTGCCGGGCAACGATGCTTATATTAAAAATAACAAGGACTTGTTCCTTGGTATGGGCTTTGCTCACACGCATGCACAAGACCCGGCAAGCACCCTTTTTCCATTAATACGTTCCATATAGGTATAGTAAGTACGGAACATAAACATGAACATGGAGATTATAGGTTTTAGATCTAAATAAGGCCCGTAGGCTTACAAGTTGAGAAAAGATAGGGTGCTCGTAATCCCTTTCTTGTCCCTCTCCTCAGGAAAGGAAAAGGAAAGCAAAAGGGAAAAAGGGGCGCCTAGGCGAGGTATGAGAAGCAGAAGGCACCAGGAGAACATCCTGGTGGCCACCCCGAAGGGAAGCTGGTGATGATGATGACGAGAGAAGAGCTGGAAGACGAGGCAGCAGGACAGGCAATACGTGAAAAAGGCGTAGGTGCCCGCGTACTCTGGCTTGACGGCCCGCCACCTGCCCTCTTCGTCTTCTTCGGCCTCCCGAGCCAGCCGCCCAAGGAGACTACCCCGAGAAGTTCAGGGAGCTAGCGACACGGATGATGGGGTCGCCGGTGTTGCCCCGGAGCAGCGCGCCCGATACCTAGTCGGACTCGTCGTCCTGCCGCCCGTTACCCACGTCATCGCTGCTGCTGTCCTCCTCGTCACTCTCGCTCGAGGAGGAGTCTTCGTCATGAGAGGAGCTCTCCACACAACAACTTAAGCGAGTCCCGAAGTGCCCAAAGACCTTGACAGAGAGGAGGCCGCTCTCCATTACCTTGAAATGGAGAGTGAGCCCCTCCGTCAGGCGGTGGATACGTCAAAAGGTCTTCCATCCTCGGCGAAGATACATGACATGAGGGGCGGGGAACTCGACGTCGGCCCATGTACCGCTGTTCCCACAGCCCCTCATATGCAGCCGCAGTGCTTGCGGTGGGTCCAGCTCCATCTCCCACGCAAATGGGGTCAGGAGACGAAGACGACGGCGTGGGGGTTGGCGCAGCCTGAGGAAGAACTCGTAGGGGTTGTCCCCGATTTGGCCCTCCACTGGGGGAGGGGCCGCTGGCGGAGGCGAGGACGATGCGCCGCCACGTCCTCCTGTTCCCCAAGAACCGCGATGGCCTCGACCTCGTCCCCTCCCCCTTCCTCTAACGGCTGGCTCTACCGACACGAGCTCTTGGGGAGGAGCGACACGTTGTCTAGCCGAGACCCTCGCCGCCACCGATGAAGCGTCGCCATGCCCCCTCACCATGGCAGAAGGAAGGAGGGAGCAGGAATGGAGAGAAGCAGGTGACGAAGGATTGAGAAGCGCCGTTCCTCCCGCTCCCCTCTTTATAAAGGGGCGGGGGAGGGCCTCGGCCGCCCCTTTCGGCCAATCCGGCTCACTGAAGTGACAACGGGTGGGGCCGTCGACCGCCCTCCCCGCCTAATTGAAGATGTGTGGGAATCGACCCACGCGCGTGCGAATTCCCGTATCCAGCGCACCTGTCATTCGCTCTGCGTCATGCATGCAACAAACGTGGCACAAGAGATGGGCGCAATGGGACGCGTGGAGCGACGGTTCCCATGTAAGTGCAGTTAATAAGCGGTGGCCCTGTGGTCTGAAGGGGACACACAAGCCGCCTCTTTACTGTCCACCACAAGATGACGCCAGCGTGCTTCGGTCACACACGCGCGCGCGACCCCCACATTGCGCATTCAAAGTGGGTCGTGGGGAAGCGTAGTATACGGAAAGTTTTGCCACGGTAAAAACCGCCCCGCCTGCCAGCGCACCGTTCTGGGCCTGGCCCGCACATAAGCGTGACGCGTTGTTGGGCCAGGCCCGGGGGCTCCTGTCGGTGTACCAAAATAGGGGCACTCTTTTGTACCCCTTATTTGTGCATGGGCAGTCAGAGCCACGCCCACGGCCACACTTAAGCAGGGCAGAGACAGGAAATCAGAGCCACAACACGGTATCAAATCAATGCCAAGGCCGAGACCACAGAGAGCAGATGGACGAAACAGATTTCCCCGGCAAGACCCTTGCCAGGGCGGCTCGCCCACACCGGCGGAGTGAGCCACCCTCAACCCACAGTCTCCAACACCATCAACTATGTTGGGCCAGGGCTCGGGAGGCACCTCCATGGTGGCATGCAGATCTTTGTGAAGACAAAGAATATTCAAGATCAGATGAGGATTGGAAGGCAAGGATCCTCGACAAGATTGTTCAAGGAAACCCTCAAGACCCCTGGCAAGATCCTTGCCGGGGACAACAGCGTACCACGGCGAGACCCTTGCACTACAAAAAAGACACATCTGTGAAATTTTGGGCCAAACGAATTTTTTTCTGTCATACATATGACACTTCTATGACGATAATTGTGACAAAACCCGGTATCATCATAGATGTGGTGGGCTCCTACTTCTATGACAAAAAATCATGACAGAAAATGGGCTTTTCGTCCTGGGCGGGCCGGAGACGCGGCTGCATGACATTCTTTGGGCCGTCCATGACGGAAAAAACCGTGGTAGAAGCGAGGGGGAGGAAAATTTCGGGGAGTTGCCGGTTACGGTGGGAGGTCAGGGGCCGAGCGATGCGCGTTTCTCTCGTACATGTACGCGCGTGTGTGCGAGGTGTTGGCTCTAGCTGATCCAGAGCGAGGCGTTGGGCCCTAACTGAACCCGAGCGATTGCACTGCAGGCTACGCGTTACTGAACCCGAGCGATCGATCGATGGCTGTTAACTGAACCCGATGGAGTGACTCCTTCGCTACTGCTGCTAACTGAAGCCGATCAACTGGATGAACAGTGAGCGTTGCGGGGGGGGGGGGGGGGGGGAGGGGTTTGGATGAACAATGAGCGGTGGCGTTGCCTCTGGATGAACAGGACCCCGTGGTGTGGAGGGCTGGATGAATAGTAGATGGTGGAGGGGTGGCCGTGGAGGGGTGGTTGAATAGGACCCCGCGGTGTGGAGGGCTGGATGAACAGTAGACGATGGAGGGGTGCCCGTGAAGGGGTGGTTAAACAGTAGCCGGTGGAGTAGCGCGCGGTGGAGGCTGGATGAACAAGAGCCCGTGGAGGCTGGAGGAGGTTGACGGTAGCCCGTGGAGGCTGGAGGAGGTCGACGGTGGAGATGAACAGTATCCTGTGGAGTCCCGTTTTGCGGTACGCCACACCCCTCCCAATGAACAAGACCCCCGTTTCGACCGTAGCGCTCCAACACAAGTCTGTTTCGTCCGTTTTGCGGGACGCCACACCCCTCCCGATCAATAGGACCCCCGTTTCGACCGTAGGAGGTCCGTTTCCTCCATTTTGCGGTCCGTTTCGAACGTGGCCAGTCGAACACAAGGCCGTTTCCTCCGTTATGCGGTACGCCAGACCTCGTTTCCATCGCCTGTTCTGTCCAAGCCCTCCCGATGAACACGACCACGCATTCCGTTCCGACCCAGCCGGTTAGCTCCCCATGAACACGACGACGATGATGTTTCTCCGTTCCGACCTAGCCATGTACACGAGCCCTCGCCGTACGTATGCGCGAGTAGGCGTTCGAGACCCCGCCCGTATGTACACATATGTGGCCGTATTTTCTTTCTTGCACCCTGGCCATTGTACGTACGTGTACATGCTACGTGCGCGCCTCTACTACGACACATGCGCGCCTCTACATCCACCAGTATATATGTACGTACACGTTCGCGACCAGAATGACAATGCTACGTACACTTCGACCAGGTGGGCCTCGACTATCAGGCACTTCCTTGCGTGTGAAAATGTAGCTGGTGGGTCCCAGCAGTCAGAGGGGCGAATCGTTTTTTTTTGCCCAGACGCACTTCCTTGCATGCAAAGATGTAGCTCGTGGGTCCCAGCAATCAGGGGGCAAATCGTTTTTTTTTGCCCGGACGCACTTCCTTGCGTGCCAAGATGTAGCTGGTGGGTCCCAGCAGTCAGGGGGAAACATTTTTTTTGCAAAATACGGTGGCCCGTCCGGTGGGTCCCTGCTGTCAGGTGGAGGAATCATTATTTTGCGCGTAATAAGGAGGCACTTCCTTGCTGCGGCCGTGGACCCAGCTGTCAGCCTCTCCACACAGTCCACGACCGATGGAAGTCGTTCCTTGACCACGTTGACCATGCCGCGCCGAGAGCACCACCACGGTGGACGATGGCGAGGCCTAGGAAGGGGACGACTCGAAGTCGGGGAAGACACAGCAGTGGATGCCCACGCGAAGAGGAGTACGAGGGTTCACTGGTACGGCTGCAGTGTGAGGCTGCTGTCGCCGTAGAATAATAGGGGGTGTGGGTGAGTAGAGGGATGGCTGGACAGCGGTGGGAGTAGTAGGGGGTGGTGAGGCCTCCGCGGCATCACAACCAGCCACGGGAGGCGGGAGCTCGCGGCACGACCAGCGCTGGTTTGGGCGGTTGGAGCAAGAAGACCAGAGGTTGAAGAAGTACTACGGTCGTTGGATGAACATCGTACTGTAACAGGAGCTAGAATCGTTCATATTGACTAAGTTGAAAAAGCCCTCCGTCCCCGTCAACTTGGTAGGCCCACAAGTCAGCCTCCCACTATGCTGGGTTCCAGCTGGCAGGGGAGTATTCATTTTTTTGTGCTAATAAGGAGGCACTTCCTTGCGTGCAAAGATAGCTGGTGGGTCCGACATGTCCGTGTTGGGTAACGTAGTAATTTCAAAAAATTTCCTACGCACACGCAAGATCATGGTGATGATATAGCAACGAGAGGGGAGAGTGTTCGTCCATGTACCCTCATAGACCGTAAGCGGAAGCGTTAGCACAACGCGGTTGATGTAGTCGTACGTCTTCACGATCCGACCGATCCAAGCACCGAACGTACGGAGCCTCCGAGTTCAGCACACGTTCAGCTCGATGATGTCCCTCGAACTCCGATCCAGCCGAGTGTCGAGGGAGAGTTCCGTCAGCATGACGGCGTGGTGACGATCTTGATGTTCTACCGGCGCAGGGCTTCGCCTAAGCTTCGCGACGATATGACCGAGGTGGAATATGGTGGAAGGGGGCACCGCACACGGCTAAGGAACGATCCGTAGATCAACTTGTGTGTCTATGGGGTGCCCCCTGCCCCCGTATATAAAGGAGGGAGGGAGGAGGAGGCCAGCCCTAGGAGGGGCGCGCCATGGGGAGTCCTACTCCCACCGGGAGTAGGGTTCCCCCTTTCCTAGTCCAACTAGGGGTCCTTCCATGTAGTAGGAGTAGGAGACTAGGAAGGGGAAGAGAGAAGGGAAGGAAGGAGGGGGTGCGGCCCCTCCCCCTAGTCCAATTCGGACTAGGCCTTGGGGGGGCGCGCGGCCTGCCCTAGGTAGCCCCTCTCTCTTTCCCGCAGGGCCCAATAAGGCCCAATACTTCTCCCTGGCGAATTCCCGTAACTCTCCGGTACTCCAAAAAATACCCGAATCACTCGGAACCTTTCCGAACTCCGAATATAGTCGTCCAATATATCGATCTTTACGTCTCGACCATTTCGAGACTCCTCGTCATGTCCCCGATCTCATCCGGGACTCCGAACTCCTTCGGTACATCAAAACTCATAAACTCATAATATAACTGTCATCAAAACCTTAAGCGTGCGGACCCTACGGGTTCGAGAACTATGTAGACATGACCTAGAACTATTCTTGGTCAATAACCAATAGCGGGACCTGGATGCCCATATTGGCTCCTACATATTCTACGAAGATCTTTATCGGTCAAACCGCATAACAACATACGTTGTTCCCTTTGTCATCGGTATGTTACTTGCCCGAGATTCGATCGTCGGTATCCAATACCTAGTTCAATCTCGTCACCGGCAAGTCTCTTTACTCGTTCTGTAATGCATCATCCCGTAACCAACTCATTGGTCACATTGCTTGCAAGGCTTATAATGATGTGCATTACCAAGAGGGCCCAGAGATACCTCTCCGATAATCGGAGTGACAAAACCTAATCTCGAAATACGCCAACTCAACATGTACCTTCGGAGACACCTGTAGTACTCCTTTATAATCACCCAGTTACGTTGTGACGTTTGGTAGTACCCAAAGTGTTCCTCCGATAAACGGGAGTTGCATAATCTCATAGTTACAGGAACATGTATAAGTCATGAAGAAAGCAATAGCAACATACTAAACGATCAAGTGTTAAGCTAACGGAATGGGTCAAGTCAATCACATCATTCTCCTAATGATGTGATCCCGTTAATCAAATGACAACTCTTTTGTCCATGGCTAGGAAACATAACCATCTCTGATAAACGAGCTAGTCAAGTAGAGGCATACTAGTGACACTATGTTTGTCTATGTATTCACACATGTATTATGCTTCCGGTTAATACAATTATAGCATGAATAATAAACATTTATCATTAAATAAGGAAATAAATAATAACTTTATTATTGCCTCTAGGGCATATTTCCTTCAGTCTCCCACTTGCACTAGAGTCAATAATCTAGTTCACATCGCCATGTGATTTAACACCAATATTCATATCTGTATATGATTAACACCCATAGTTCACATCGTCATGTGACCAACACTCGAAGGGTTTACTAGAGTCAATAATCTAGTTCACATCGCTATGTGATTAACACCCAAAGAGTACTAAGGTGTGATCATGTTTTGCTCGTGAGAGAAGCTTAGTCAACGGGTCTGTCACATTCAGAGCCGTATGTATTTTGCAAATATTCTATGTCTACAATGCTTTGCACGAAGCTACTTTAGCTAATTGCTCCCACTTTTAATATGTATCCAGATTGGGACTTAGAGTCATCTGGATCAGTGTAAAAGTTTTCACTGATGTAACTTTTACAACAAACTCTTTTATCACCTCCATAATCGAGAAACATCTCCTTAGTCCTTACTAAGGATATTCTTGACCAATGTCCAGTGATCTACTTCTAGATCACTATTGTACTCCCTTGCCAAATTCAGAGCAAGGTATACAATAGGTCTAGTACATAGCATAGCATACTTTATAGAACCTATGACTGAGGCATAGGGAATGACTTTCATTCTCTTTTCTATTTTCTGCCGTGGTCGGGATTTGAGTCTTACTCAATTTTGCCAAGGTATGTGCCGTGGTCGGGAACTATTTCAAAATCTTGCCAAGGTATGTGCTCATTGAAAAACTTATCAAGCGTCTTGATCTATCTCAATAGATCTTGATGCTCAATATGTAAGTAGCTTTTACTGAGGTCTTTCTTTGAAAAACTCCTTTCAAATACTCCTTTATGCTTTACAGAATAATTCTACATTATTTCCGATGAACAATATGGCATTCACATATACTTATTAGAAATGTTGTAGTGTTCCCACTCACTTTCTTGTAAATACAGGCTTCACCTCAAGTATGTATAAAACTATATGCTTAGATCAACTTATCAAAGCATATATTCCAACTCCGAGATGCTTGCACTAGTCCATAGATGCAAATTTTTGTTAACACCTTTAGGATCGACAAAACCTCTTGGTTGCATCACATACAACTCTTCTTTAATAACTCCATTAAGGAATGCAGTTTTGTTTATCCATTTGCCAGATTTCATAAAATGCGGCAATTGCTAACATGATTTGGACAGACTTAAGCATCGATACGAGTGAGAAAATCTCATCGTATTCAACCCCTTGAACTTGTTGAAAACCTTTTGCAACAAGTAGAGCTTAGTGGATAGTAACACTACTATCAGTGTCCGTCTTCCTCTTGAAGATCCATTTATTTTCTATGGCTTGCCGATCATCGGGCAAGTCCACCAAAGTCCACACTTTGTTCTCATACGTGGATCCTATCTCAGATTTCATGGCCTCCAGCTATTTCGCGGAATCTGGGCTCATCATCGCTTCCTCATAGTTCGTAGGTTCATCATGGTCTAGTAACATGACTTCCAGAACATGATTACCGTACCACTCTGGTGCGGATCTTACTCTGGAAGACCTACGAGGTTTGGTAGCAACTTGATCTGAAGTTTCATGATCATCATCATTAACTTCCTCACTAATTGGTGTAGGAATCACTGGAACTGATTTTTGTGATGAACTACTTTCCAATAAGGGAGAAGGTACAATTACCTTATCAAGTTCTACTTTCCTCCCACTCAGTTCTTTCGAGAGAAACTCCTTCTCTAGAAAGGATGCATTTTTAGCAACGAATATCTTGCCTTCGGATCTGTGATAGAAGGTGTACCCAACTATTTCCTTTGGGTATTCTATGAAGACGCACTTCTCCGATTTGGGTTCGAGCTTATCAGGATGAAACTTTTTCACATAAGCATCGCAGCCCCAAACTTTAAGAAATGACAACTTGGGTTTCTTGCTAAACCACAGTTCATATGTTGTCGTCTCAACGGATTTAGATGGTGCCCTTTTAATGTGAATGCAGCTGTCTCTAATGCATAACCCCAAAACAATATTGGTAAATCAGTAAGAGACATCATAGATTGCACCATATCAAATAAAGTGCGGTTACGACGTTCGGACACACCATAACGTTGTGGTGTTCCAGGTGGCGTGAGCTGTGAAACTATTCCACATTGTTTTAATTGAAGACCAAACATGTAACTCAAATATTCATCTCCATGATCGGATCGCAGAAACTTTATTTTCTTGTTACGATGATTTTCCACTTCACTCTGAAATTATTTGAACCTTTCAACTAATTCAGACTTATGTTTCATCAAGTAGATATACCAATATCTGCTCAAATCATCTGTGAAGGTCAGAAAATAACGATACCCGCCGCGAGCCTCAACACTCATCGGATCGCATACATCAGTATGTATTATTTCCAATAAGTCAGTTGCTCGCTCCATTGTTCCGGAGAACGGAGTCTTAGTCATCTTGCCCATGAGGCATGGTTCGCAAGCATCAAGTGATTCATAATCAAGTGATTCCAAAATCCCATCAGCATGGAGTTTCTTCGTGCGCTTTACACCAATATGACCTAAACGGCAGTGCCACAAATAAGTTGCACTATCATTATTAACTTTGCATCTTTTGGCCTCAATATTATGAATATGTGTATTGCTATGATCGAGATCCAACAAACCATTTTCGTTGGTGTGTATGACCATAGAAGGTTTTATTCATGTAAACAGAACAACAATTGTTATCTAACTTAAATGAATAACCGTATTGCAATAAACATGATCAAATCATATTCATGCTCAACGCAAACACCAAATAACACTTATTTAGGTTCAACACAAATCCCGAAAGTATAGGGAGTGTGCGATGATGATCATATCAATCTTGGAACTACTTCCAACACCCATCGTCACTTTCCCTTCAACTAGTCTTTGTTTATTCTGTAACTCCTGTTTCGAGTTACTAATCTTAGCAACCGAATAAGTATCAAATACTCAGGGGCTACTATAAACACTAGTAAGGAACACATCAATAATCTGTGTATCAAATATACCCTAGTTCACTTTGCCATCCTTCTTATCCACCAAATGTTCAGGGTATTTCCGCTTCCAGTGACCATTTCCTTTGCAGTGTAAGCACTCAGTTTCAGGCTTTGGTCCAGCTTTGGGCTTCTTCGTGGGAGTGACAACTTGCTTGTCTTTTCCACTTGAAGTTCCCTTTATTTCCCTTTGCCCTTCTCTTGAAACTAGTGGTCTTGTCAATCATCAACAATTGATGCTCTTTCTTGATTTCTACCTTCATCGATTTCAACATCACGAAGAACTCGGGAATCGTTTTCGTCATCCCTTGCATAATATAGTTCATCACAAAGTTCTACTAACTTGGTGACAGTGACTAGAGAACTCTAACAATCACTATCTTATCTGGAAGATTAACTCCCACTTGATTCAAGCGATTGAAGTACCCAGACAATCTGAGCACATGCTCACTAGTTGAGCGATTCTCCTCCATCTTTCAGCTATAGAACTTGTTGGAGACTTCATATCTCTCAATTCGGGTATTTGCTTGAAATATTAACTTCAATTCCTGGAACATCTCATATGGTCCATGACGTTCAAAACGTCTTTGAAGTCCCGATTCTAAGCCATAAAGCATGGTGCACAAAACGATCAAGTAGTCATCATACTGAGCTAGGCAAACATTCATAATGTCTGCATATGCTCCTGCAATAGGTGCATCAAGGACATAATTCTTCTGTGCAGCAATGAGGATTAACCTCAGATCACGGATCAAATCCGCAACATTGCTACTAACATTTTTCAACACAGTTTTCTCTAGGAACATATCAAAATAAACATATGAAAACAACAACGCGAGCTATTGATCTACAACATAATTTGCAAAATACTACTAGGACTAAGTTCATGATAAATTTAAGTTCAATTAATCATATTACTTAAGAACTCCCACTTAGATAGACATCTCTGTAGTCATCTAAGTGATCACGTGATCCAAATCAACTAAACCATGTCCGATCATCACGTGAGATGGAGTAGTTTCAATGGTGAACATCTCTATGTTGATCATATCTACTATATGATTCAGGCTCGACCTTTCGGTCTCCGTGTTCTGAGGCCATATCTGTATATGCTAGGCTCGTCAAGTATAACCTGAGTATTCCGCGTGTGCAACTGTTTTGCACCCGTTGTATTTGAACGTAGAGCCTATCACACCAGATCATCACGTGGTGTCTCAGCACGAAGAACTTTCGCAACGGTGCATACTCAGGGAGAACACTTCTTGATAATTAGTGAGAGATCATCTTAAAATACTACCGTCAATCAAAGCAAGATAAGATGCATAAAGGATAAACATCACATGCAATCAATATAAGTGATATGATATGGCCATCATCATCTTGTGCTTGTGATCTTCATCTTTGAAGCACCGTCATGATCACCATCGTCACCGGCGCGACACCTTGATCTCCATCGTAGCATCGTTGTTGTTACGCCATCTATTGCTTCTACGACTACCGCTACCGCTTAGTGATAAAGTAAAGCAATTACAGGGCATTTGTATTTCATACAATAAAGCGACAACCATTTGGCTCCTGCCAGTTGCCGATAACTTCGGTTACAAAACATGATCATCTCATACAAAAAAATATAGCATCACGTCTTGACCATATCACATCACAACATGCCCTGCAAAAACAAGTTAGACGTCCTCTACTTTGTTGTTGCAAATTTTATGTGGCTGCTACGGGCTTAGCAAGAACCGTTCTTACCTACGCATCAAAACCACAACGATAGTTTGTCAAATAGACTCCGTTTTAACCTTCACAAGGACCGGGCGTAGCCACACTCGGTTCAACTAAAGTGAGAGAGACAGACACCCGCCAGCCACCTTTAAGCACGAGTGCTCGTAACGGTGAAACCAGTCTCGCGTAAGCGTACGCGTAATGTCGGTCCGGGCCGCTTCATGTCACAATACCGCTGAACCAAAGTATGACATGCTGGTAGGCAGTATGACTTATATCGTCCACTACTCACTTGTGTTCTACTCGTGCATATAACATCAACGCATAAAACCTAGGCTCTGATACCACTGTTGGGTAACGTAGTAATTTCAAAAAATTTCCTACGCACACGCAACATCATGGTGATGATATAGCAACGAGAGGGGAGAGTGTTCGTCCATGTACCCTCGTAGACCATAAGCAGAAGCGTTAGCACAACGCGGTTGATGTAGTCGTACGTCTTCACGATCCGACCGATCCAAGCACCAAACGTACGGAGCCTCCGAGTTCAGCACACGTTCAGCTCGATGACGTCCCTCGAACTCCGATCCAGCCGAGTGTCGAGGGAGAGTTCCGTCAGCACGACGGCGTGGTGACGATCTTGATGTTCTACCGGCGCAGGGCTTCGCCTAAGCTTCGCGACGATATGACCGAGGTGGAATATGGTGGAAGGGGGCACCGCACACGGCTAAGGAACGATCCGTAGATCAACTTGTGTGTCTATGGGGTGCCCCCTGCCCCCGTATATAAAGGAGGGAGGGAGGAGGAGGCCGACCGTAGGAGGGGCGCGCCATGGGGAGTCCTACTCCCACCGGGAGTAGGATTCCCCCTTTCCTAGTCCAACTAGGGGTCCTTCCATGTAGTAGGAGTAGGAGACTAGGAAGGGGAAGAGAGAAGGGAAGGAAGGAGGGGGTGCGGCCCCTCCCCCTAGTCCAATTCGGACTAGGCCTTGGGGGGGCGCGCGGCCTGCCCTGGGTAGCCCCTCTCTCTTTCCCGCAGGGCCCAATAAGGCCCAATACTTCTCCCCGGCGAATTCCCGTAACTCTCCGGTACTCCGAAAAATACCCGAATCACTCGGAATCTTTCCGAACTCCGAATATAGTCATCCAATATATCGATCTTTACGTCTCGACCATTTCGAGACTCCTCGTCATGTCCCCGATCTCATCCGGGACTCCGAACTCCTTCGGTACATCAAAACTCATAAACTCATAATATAACTGTCATCAAAACCTTAAGCGTGCGGACCCTACGGGTTCGAGAACTATGTAGACATGACCTAGAACTATTCTTGGTCAATAACCAATAGAGGGACCTGGATGCCCATATTGGCTCCTACATATTCTACGAAGATCTTTATCGGTCAAACCGCATAACAACATACGTTGTTCCCTTTGTCATCGGTATGTTACTTGCCCGAGATTCGATCGTAGGTATCCAATACCTAGTTCAATCTCGTCACCGGCAAGTCTCTTTACTCGTTCTGTAATGCATCATCCCGTAACCAACTCATTGGTCACATTGCTTGCAAGGCTTATAATGATGTGCATTACCAAGAGGGCCCAGAGATACCTCTCCGACAATCAGAGTGAAAAAACCTAATCTCGAAATACGCCAACTCAACATGTACCTTCGGAGACACCTGTAGTACTCCTTTATAATCACCCAGTTACGTTGTGACGTTTGGTAGTACCCAAAGTGTTCCTCCGGTAAACGGGAGTTGCATAATCTCATAGTTACAGGAACATGTATAAGTCATGAAGAAAGCAATAGCAACATACTAAACGATCAAGTGCTAAGCTAACGGAATGGGTCAAGTCAATCACATCATTCTCCTAATGATGTGATCCCGTTAATCAAATGACAACTCTTTTGTCCATGGCTAGGAAACATAACCATCTCTGATAAACGAGCTAGTCAAGTAGAGGCATACTAGTGACACTATGTTTGTCTATGTATTCACACATGTATTATGTTTCCGGTTAATACAATTCTAGCATGAATAATAAACATTTTTTACCTCTAGGGCATATTTCCTTCAGTCAGCTGGGCGCACATTTTTTACGCGAAATATCAAGGAAATAAATAATAACTTTATTATTGCCTCTAGGGCATATTTCCTTCAGTCAGCTGGGCGCACATTTTTTACGCGAAATCCAGAGACCCTTCCAGTGGGTCCCAGATGTCAGGTGGAGGAAAAATTGCGCGTAATAAGGACGCACTTCCTTGCTGCGGCCGTGGACCCAGCTGTGAGCCTCTCCATGTACAGTCCACGTCCGATGGAAGCCGTTCCTTGACCACGTTGACCACGCCGCACCGAGAGTACCAGGGCGGTGGACGACGGTGAGGCCTAGGAAGGGAACGACACGGAGGCAGGGAAGACTCAGCAGTTGTTTCCCACGCTCAGGGGAGTACGATTGTACGAGGGTTTACTGGTTCGTCTGCCCTCGCCGAAGAATAACATCAGGTGTGGCCGTGTGGGTGAGTAGAGGGATGGCTAGGCCAGCGACGGGAGTACGGTGGGGCGGTGAGGCCTGCGCGGCAGCACAGCCAGCCACGGGGAGGAGGGAGCAGGCAGTCCCGCCGGCGCTTGTTTGAGCAGCTAGAGCAGGAAGAGCAGAGATTGAAGAAGCACGACGACCGTTGGATGGACATAGTACGGTCACTGGAGCTAGAATCGTTCATATTGACTAAGTTTACAAAGCCCTCTGTCCCCGTCAACTTAGTAGGCCCACAAGTCAGCCTCCCACCATGGTGGGTCCCAGCTAGTAGGGGGAGTCTTCAAAACTCAAACTACCCGTGTAAAATATTGGCTCGCAGCAAAGTGTAGTAGTACTTTTTTTAAGGGCCGCCGTGCGTTCGGCCGGAATCAAACCCACAAAACGAGATATACACTCCCGCGACCACTAGTAGTACTCGTTGGAGTACAACCCAACCTAGAATTGCCTTTTGTCGCTAGTAGTACGTACACTGTTCCTTACAAGAAACCCCTAATAATGCAAGAAACCACTAAAATGCCAAGAAACTACTACCACTTGCATACGTGGCAGACTTAAGATAAGACTACCTTATCAACCATTGTACATGCTCTTACCAACCAAAATCCTCGAGTGACGTCCTACCTCCGGCTCGTCCACCTAGTCATCCTCGGCCATGGGACGAAGCTATCGCCGTCGACAGAAGACGAGGTTAAAACCGTCGGCGGTGCGGAGCCCATGTTGCGGCAGCCCGGATGCCAGCTCCGTCCGGCGCTCGCGGCCGCTAGCTAGCCAAGATAGCTCCGTCCAGCTGCTTGTCTGCAAGGTTTGCTAGCTAGATTGGCACGGCAGCGCGGTGGCTTGCTTGCGCGCGCCGCTCTCAGGCCAGCCATCTGGCTCGAGCGAAGGCTAGCCCGGTGGCTTGCTCGCTCGTGAGTCATGCTCAGGCCAGCCTGCCAACCCGTGCGGAGGCCAGCGCGGCATCCGGCCAGTCCGGCGGAGCGGCGGCCAACTCGCTCATCACCGGCCGCAGCGACGAACATGCATCAGTACTGTTTGAAGTAATGTTCAGGAAAAATAATGATTTGAGGGGGAATAACAGGATAGAAGGTCAGATGTGGGTCCCTCGCGTCAACGGTCAAACAAAATGTGTTGGTTTAAGCTGCCTCGTCAGCACGGACGTGTGGGCCAACCCAGTCATAAATGGGTTTAAACGAACCTAATCGGTAGGAGTACTAGGTAGTAGTTTTTGGCGTGGATTAAGAAATTTTGGGTATTTTTTTGCTATTTTTTGTACAAGAGATTCTTCCTAGGGTTGGTTGAAAGTGGTAGTTTTTTGTTAAATACTCTACATATTGTAAGTTGGGGTGGAAGTTAAGCTTTGGTAGCCATTAAGCAAGGCTAGTTACATAGTGCATATGTGTACATGATTGAAAGTAAATATCAACCATGAGTGACTAATATCTTGATGGAAAACTCGAAACTATGGAATACTAGGAAAAAATGCATGGTTGGAAATACTAGCAATGTTCATGTCCGTTGCAACGAATCATAATTAGAATAATACTTATTCACAAACTTGGTACAAAACACCCTAATTTTGATATACATATGTCACTAGAGATATATTATGTTTCGATTACAATATATTCCTTGGGCCGTTTTGGTGAGGTCAGGGAGGGATGTGGTTGGTTTTAAGATACTAAATATGGGTTTTTCTGCAAATTGGTAGACAAGTGGGATGTTGGTGAGAAAAGGCAACAACTTACCTCACAATCATTAGGTGTAGATCTAATGGTCAGAAACGACGGATGGCAGACACACCAGCATCACCAACTTAGTCTTGTGTAGGAGTACTAGCAAGATCCGTGCATTGCACGGAACATCAAGGTGCATTTTTTTTATAAAAACACTTGTTGTGATTGACCCTTGCGGGAGTAATCCCATGTGTAAAAACTAATGATATCTCGAGAAATATGAGATAAGGTGAAGAGGAGTGGGGTGTGGTGGTGGTTGGTGGTTGGACTGAGCGGAGGCATGGGGATTGACGACGCGGGCAGCGGCCACCAGGCCAGTTTGTTCCAGAGGCTTCCTTTCTTAATTGCTCAATAATGAGGTTTGTTGGAGATAAGGATGAATGAGGGAAGGCCTTGTCTGCAAATGTGGAGAGGGGTGCGGGTATCTTTTAGTTTAATTTCCATCCATCAGATATAGATCGGACGGTCTATATTGCAAGATGGCACACGTACCATCATCACCAACTCGGTTTTTTTTAAAAAGAAGAAATATAAGTATGGAGATACAAACGTATTATCGATACTTACTTCCGTAAACTAGCATCTACATTCTATTCAATGCTTCGGCATGTGGGGCCTTAGCATAATGACTTCTCAACTATGTAAAACAAAGATTTTCCCGTCGCCGACAAGAAGGGGGTGACGGCGGCGCGCTTTTTGGCTTGCTCTAGTCCTAGTAGTCATACTAGGTGGTCTAAGCACGTGTAGATTTATTCTTTTTCACGTCTCGTGTTCGCCGTACTGCCACGACTATTGATGAGTAGACGGTAAGTTATTCACGGGGAAACCCTTGTTGAGCATGTTTGCGAGAGAGAGACATTGTGCGTGTGCGATATGTTAGAGACTGAGGCAATGATAACAGATTCTTTGTGTCTATGTCTCTGGAGGATAGAGAGAGACATGTACATGGGGCTTTGTGTTGTGTAATGTGGAGACACATATACATAATTAGAGAGTGAGTGTGTGAGATACACATGCGGACATGGGGAGAGATGAGGATCCACATAAATGGGTGTTTGTGCGTGTCTGTGTGTGTTTGTGCACGCATTTGTGTGCGACAGGGAGAGAGTGTATGTGGAGTAGAGATACCACTGATGATGTAAACCTAGTATAAGGGAAGGGGGAATGGTGTGACATGTGTAGTAGCGAGATAGCACGGGTGCGGGCGGGGGGAGCAGACTATTTGGAAGAGACATCGAGTGTGTGTGTGGGAGAGGGGTGTGAGAGCAAGAGAAAGAGAGAGCTAGCGATGGAGAGAGGGAGAGAGAGAGAGAGAGAGAGAGAGAGAGGGAGAGAGAGAGAAATAGAGAGAGAGGAAGAGAGGGGCGAGAGGGGTTGTTTGTGTCCAAAAATGGCGTATAGATAGGGAGACAATTTTGATGTTGTCCGAAATTGGCCTATGAATGGAGACACAAGGGAAGCGAGTCATCGTGTGTGTGATGGGGACTTCATGAGAGATCTAGAATAGATGGCGTAGAGAACAATGTGCGAAATCGAGAACGATTATACATTAGGGAGCTATGCAAAGAGTCACGACATATATGTATACAGGGAAGGAGCTGGGGCGGGCCCGCATGTGGGAGAGATAGAAAGAGGAGAGTGGTGCACAAGGAGACAAAGTTTGCTTGTTTGCAATGGGTGTGGTGTGTGAGGTGAGTGCGCGAGAACCACATAACTAGGGAGATAGATGTTTGGGGCGACATTTTGTGTGTATGGGAAATATACACTATACATAGTGCGTGTGCTTGGGTAAGAGAGATAGCGGGAGACCTAGAGAGTGAAGGAAGAGATGTGTGCATGCCCGAGAGACAAAGTGATAGAGACCTATGTTGGGGTCCGGACTTCACAAGAGAGAGAGGGGTGTTAATGTGCTCGTGTGTTGGTGTCTGGGGGAAAGAACGACTTCCCTGTGTGTGTGTGTGTGTGGTGGTGGGGGGGGGGTTGACTTCAGATAAAGAGTGAGGTGTCTATATTTGAGGGACTCTAGCGTAATTGAGATATTGTGCACTCATGGTTGATCAATTTGTTTCACAGTTTGTACTATGAGATAACGATACTTTGGAACATGCGTGATATACCTTGATGTACCAGAATTACAAACCTAAGACTAGAATTTTGGAATTCGACTCCATCATTAGCTTTTGTAATTCATTTAAACAGAGGTACATTTTTTAAGCCAGGATTTCGTGATTTCAAATTCATATATCAAACCTAGAGATATACACAGACGGGCATGTTCAAACTTTATAATCATTCACTTTATTCATACACATACACATTTTTGCTTTTGTCATCATATTTAGGATAAACACATCTGGAATTTCATTTGAATTGGACCGTATGATGGTATTTGCTCGTAGTAGCTCAATGATCCATATTTGAATTGAATGGACAATCTAAGTTTCGAGTTGGAGACATTGATTTTCAAAACTTGCACATTTTTTTTGCGTGTAGAACAAACAAATTGTCAGCCATGATATCATAGTTGGCCGTACGAGAGCAGAATACTTATAATTTTAGGAGCCAAAAGCTTTCAAACTTCCCGCTCACATCGAAATATGACGCGCCCGAAAGTTTAGCCCTGCGATATTCCTGTTTTACCCCTGCCACATGAACGGAAAAGGGCTGCTTTGGTAACTCCATTGATTTCCCCTCTTTGCCCCCAACATTCATCCCTAGAGCCCCTCCCCTTCCCCTCCCCGACCCCCCAACCACGGCAAGCCACCGAATCTAGTCCTCCGCCGCAGCGGTGGACCTCACACCCCGCCGGATCTACCTTCCGCACCTTGGAACCCCCAACTGCAAACTCACCACTTCACCGGAGCCGCTTCAGCGTCTGGCTTGTCCGCCGGTCCAGATCTCCTTGACCGCCATTGAGGGAGTCCTGGACTAGGGGGTGTCCGGACAGCCGGACTATCATCGTCAGCCGGACTCCAAGACTATGAAGATACAAGATTGAAGACTTCGTCCCGTGTCCGGATGGGACTTTCCTTGGGGTGGAAGGCAAGCTTGGTGATACGGATATGTAGATCTCCTACCATTGTAACTGACTCTGTGTAACCCTAGCCCTCTTCGGTGTCTATATAAACCGGAGGGTTTTATTCCGTAGGACACACAACCATTACAACAATCATACCATAGGCTAGCTTCTAGGGTTTAGCCTCCTTGATCTCGTGGTAGATCCACTCTTGTACTACCCATATCATCAATATCAATCAAGCAGGAGTAGGGTTTTACCTCCATCGAGAGGGACCGAACCTGGGTAAAAACATCATGTCCCTTGTCTCCTGTTACCATCCGCCTAGACGCACAGTTCGGGACCCCCTACCCGAGATCCGCCGGTTTTGACACTGACATTGGTGCTTTCATTCAGAGTTCCTCTGTGTCATCACCGATAGGCTTGATGGCTTCTTCAATCAACAACAACGCAGTCCAGGGTGAGACTTTTCTCCCCAGACAGATCTTCGTGTTCGGCGGCTTTGCACCGTGGGCCAATTCACTTGGCCATCTGGAGCAGATTGAAAGCTACGCCCCTGGCCATTAGGTCAGGTTTGGAAGCCTAAACTTCACGGCGGACATCCCCGGAGACTTGATCTTCGACATATTCGAGCCACAGCCGAGCGTGCCGCGCTGTCACGATGGGCATGATTCAGCTCTGCTGCCGGACAGTGCCCTGGAGGCCGCACATGAGTCCGCTCTGACCCATAGTTCGAAGCGGACCGCGCAGATCGAGGACAGGTGGCTGGACACCGCCTCGGGAGCTGCAACTTCTACGGTGATGGAGCCGAATACTGACCTTGTCCCTTATAAAGCTCGTGACTCCGAGGCGCCGGACTCCTTGCCGGACTCCAAACCTCCTGCGCCCCTGCCAATCGAATCCGATTGGGAGCCGATCATGGAATTCACCGCCGCGGACATCTTTCAGCACTCACCCTTTGGCGACATCCTAAATTCGCTAAAGCATCTCTCGTTATCAGGAGAACCCTGGCCGGACTACGGTCAGGATGGTTGGGATGCAGACGACGAAGAAATTCAAAGCCCACCCACCACCCACTTTGTAGCCACTGTCGACGATCTAACCGACATGCTAGACTACGACTCCGAAGACATCGACGGTATGGACGGCGATGCCGGAGACGATCAAGAACCAGCGTCTACAGGGCACTGGAAGACCACCTCGTCATACGACATATACATGGTGGACACCCCAAAGGATGGGGACGGCGAAGTAGTAGCGGAGGCAGATTCTGCTAAGAAACAGCCCAAGCGCCGACGTCAGCGGTGCCGCTCTAAATCCCGCCATAGTAAGAATGGAGATTCCGGCACCGGAGATAATAACACCCTAGAGAGTGCTGAAGACAACCCCCTCCAGCAAGATTCAGCACAGGAGGACGGGGAAGCCAGCTCTCGAGAGAGAGCGGCAGATGAGGAGGATGAAGACTACATGCCTCCCTCCGGAGACGAGGCAAACCTCAACGACGACAAATTCGTCGTGCCAGAGGATCCCGTCGAACAAGAGCGTTTTAAACGCAGGCTTATCGCCACGGCAAATAGCCTAAAGAAAAAGAAGCAACAGCTTCAAGTTGATCAAGACCTGCTGGCCGACAGATGGACCGAGGTCCTCGCGGCCGAAGAGTATGAACTCGAACGCCCCTCCAAGAGCTACCCAAAACGCAAGTTGCTCCCCCGACTAGAGGAGGACGCATATAAACCTTCATCACCAGCGCACAATACGGCAGACCGACCACCCCGTGGGCGCGACAGAGAGGCATCTAGGCCCTCCATCAGGACCGTACCCCGGCACCGCTCGAAAAGTATGAAGCCACGAGGGAATGCGCCGGACTTGCGGGATATATTGGAGGACAAGGCAAGACAATCCAGATCTATCTACGGATCATGTGGGCGCCCCACGACCCACGGCGACTACCGTCGCGCCGGATACAGCAACTCCGGCCGGGCCGAACATAGCAGACAACGCTCTCTTGAGCTACGTCGTGATATTGCTCAATATAGAGGCGCCGCACACCCACTATGCTTCACTGACGAAGTAATGGATCATCAAATCCCTGAAGGGTTTAAACCCGTGAACATTGAATCCTACGATGGCACAACAGACCCCGCGGTTTGGATCGAAGATTATCTCCTTCATATACATATGGCCCGCGGCGACGATCTCCACGCCATCAAGTATCTCCCACTCAAGCTTAAAGGACCAGCTCGGCATTGTCTTAACAGCTTGCCCGCAGAGTCAATTGGGTGTTGGGAGGACCTGGAAGCCGCATTCCTCGACAACTTCCAGGGCACATATGTGCGACCACCAGACGCCGATGACCTAAGCCACATAATTCAGCAGCCAGACGAATCGGCCAGACAGTTCTGGACACGGTTCTTAACAAAGAAAAATCAAATTGTCGACTGTCCGGATGCAGAGGCCCTCGCAGCATTCAAACATAACATCCGCGACGAGTGGTTGGACCGGCACCTAGGACAGGAAAAGCCGAAATCCATGGCAGCCCTCACATCACTCATGACCCGCTTCTGTGCGGGAGACGACAGCTGGCTTGCTCGCAGTAACAACCTCAGCAAAAATGCTGGCAGTCTGGATATTAAGGACCACAATGGCAGGTTGCGTCAAAACAAAAACAAACGCCGCGTTAACAGCGACAACAATGAGGATACGGCAGTCAACGCCGGATTCAGAGGCTCTAAACCCGGTCAGCGGAAGAAGCCATTCAAAAGAACTACTACGGGTTTGTCCAATTTGGACCGAATACTCGACCGCTCTTGCCAGATACATTGCACCCCCGAAAATCCAGCTAATCACACCAACAGAGATTGTTGGGTATTCAAGCAGGCAGGCAAATTAATTGCCGAAAACTATGACAAGGGGCTGCACAGCGACGACGAGGAAGAGACTCTACTGCGGAACAGTAGAGGACAGAAGGGTTTCCCCCCACAAGTGTGGACGGTAAACATGATATACGCAACCCATATACCCAAGAGGGAGCGGAAGCGTGCACTTAGGAACGTATATGCGATGGAGCCAGTCGCCCCGAAGTTCAATCCATGGTCCTCTTGCCCGATCACTTTCGATCGAAGGGATCACCCTACCAGTATCCGTCATGGTGGGTTCGCCGCATTGGTCTTAGACCCAATCGTCGATGGATTTCACCTCACTAGAGTCCTGATGGACGGCGGCAGCAGCCTAAACCTGCTTTATCAGGATATAGTGCGCAAGATGGGCATAGAACCCTCAAGGATTAAACCTACAAAGACGACCTTCAAAGGCATCATACCAGGTGTTGAGGCCAATTGTACAGGCTCAGTCACACTAGAAGTGGTCTTCGGATCCCCGGATAACTTCCGAAGCGAGGAGTTAATCTTCGACATAGTCCCATTCCGCAGCGGCTATCACGCTTTGCTCGGACGAACCGCGTTTGCAAAGTTCAACGCGGTGCCGCATTATGCATACCCCATGCTCAAGATGCCAGGCCCTCGTGGAGTCATCACGGTCAACGGAAATACTGAACGCTCCCTCCGAACAGAGGAACACACAGTGGCTCTCACGGCAGAAGTACAGAGCAGCCTTTTAAGGCAATTTTCGAGTCCGGCCGTTAAACGACCGGACATGGCCAAACGCGCCCGGAGTAACATCAACCAAGACCACCTGGCACGTTCCGAGCACGCGTAGCAATGCGGCCCCAACCCCAGCCCTTGCATGATTCCAAGACCAGCTCTTCGCGTACATCATTACGCCCTAGAGATACCATGGGCATAGGGGGAGGGGCACGACCACGAAAGGCCCAGAGTGCGGCTTAACCACACCAGGGGCTCCCAAGTGTGTCACTCTTTTTTTTCCACAGGACTCCGTTCACCAGATGTCCTGTCCGGCAGTAGATCTACCGAACTCACGATGCAACAGCCAGGGAGGGACAACGGCTACGACAAACACTCAGGTGGTCTCCATTATGAGCATTAAATTTGTTAAATACACTAGTTCGTAGCCTACCCCTGGAGGGGGATATGTTTAATTAGTCCAATCCCTTGCTTACCGCACTATTTGTATCGTTCTTCACTCATAGCAGAATTCCTTGAATAAACAATGCAGCACTTTTTGCCTATAATTGCATTACTTTTTTTACATATATGTTCATTAATGACATCTTGCACCCGTACATTTTGGTATGGCCGAATACACCAGGGGCTTATGTTCCCCGCATTATGGTGTGATAAGTCCGAACACTTTCACAAGTGCGGCACCCCGAACTTATAGCATTATATGCATCGGCTCCGAATCATGTCTTGGGTCAATAGTTGGGTTTTCCCGGCTCCCATGTTTTGGTACCTTACGTTTCGTTCCGTCGGCTAAGGTAGCACTGGGAGAAGCACTGCGATTGCGCCCCGGTTGAGCTGGGCGAGCGCCTCAGTGGAGAAAGCTAAAACTGACTGTCATGATAAGGCGAGAGCTGGTCGCTGTTCGAGAGGTCTTTTCGAGTCCCTAAAGACTTATGCCGCTTAGAGCGAGGAACCGGCTTCGTCCGGACCAGGCGTGGATAGCGCCCCGAACTCATTCTTCCGAATACTAGGGGCTTCACCGAAATTTAAAATTATAGAATTCTATGGCTAAGTGAGTGTGTTCAAGCATTATAAGTCTGGTTGCCTTGTTCGCTGTGTTGAGCGCCTCCCTAGATGGACCCAAAAATGGGAACAAGAGTGCTCCAGTTTATCCCGAACACCCCAGCACTCGTGGCATGGGGGCTGAAGCCGACGACTTGCCATCTCTCAGATTTAATAAACGGCCACATAGAAGGTAATATTTTAAATCAATAAGCGTTGCTTAGCGCATATGAACAAAGTTTTCAACGCATAGGATAACACATTGCGAGTTTACTCAATAATTAAATCTTTGGGGCACTCATCCGCAATCTTGCGGGCACCCTTTAGGACACTCTTATAGTACATTTCGGGCGTACGATACTCCTTGCCCGCCGGCGGCGCATCCGTGATAAGCCTCTCAGCATCCAGCCTGCCCCAGTGCACCTTTGCACGGGCAAGGGCCCGACGGGCACCTTCAATGCAGGCGGAGTGCTTGATGACTTCCACCCAGGGGCACGCATCCACTAGCCGCCGCACGAGGCCGAAGTAGCTCCGAGGCATGGCCTCTCCAGGCCACAGCCGGACTATGAGGCCCTTCATGGCCTGCTCGGCTACCTTGTGGAGCTCGACCAGCTGCTTCAGCTGGTCGCTAGGGGGCACCGGGTGTCCGGCCTCAGCATACTGAGACCAGAAGACCTTCTCCGTTGAGCTCCCCTCCTCGGCACGGTAGAATGCGGCGGCATCGAACACGCTGCGAGGCAGATCTGCAAACGCCCCTGGAGAGCTCCGAATTCGGGTAAGTGACAGGTAATTTACATTCACATGCTTGCTTTGCATGAAAAATGCCTTACCCGGCGCTATTTTCTTCACCGCCTCAATCTCCTGGAGGGCCTTATGGGCCTCGGCCTTAGCGGCTTTGGCACTTTCGAGAGCTGAGGTAAGCTCGGACTCTCGAGTCTTCGAGTCGCGCTCCAAACTCTCATGCTTTTCCATGAGAGCCTGGAGCTCTTGCCGCACCTCCGCCACCCGCGCCTCCTGCTTCTCTCGGTCCGCCCGTTCCGCGGCCGCATTGCGTTCGGCCGCGGACATGGCCTCCTTCAGGGTTGCCACCTCATTCATGGCCCCTGCAGTACCCACGTTATCCTTGTTATTTCTATCGCAACCAAAATCCTTTTCTGTAAGGTACAAACTTAAAAGTGGTGTTACTCACCTTCTTTGTCCTCGAGCTGCTTCTTGGCAAGGCTAAGCTCCTGCTCGGACCGCTCGAGGTCCTGCTTCAAAGCACTGACCTCCGCAGTCAGTGCGGCAGAGGTCAGTAGCGCAGCCTGCAAACCCATATTGACATAATTTTTAGCACTCCTGCGTATATCTTTTTTAGATCCTCAATCCGGTTTTTCTTTCTGAACACCGAACCGAGCATCAGGGGCTACTGTCAATGCGGTGTTACATTACATATTTTAAACTTCTTACCTCAAAGCCTGTTAGAAGGCTACTGCAGGCTTCGGTCAGCCCGCTCTTGGCGAGATGAACCTTCTGAATCACCGCACTCATGATAGTGCGGTGTTATTCCTCGATGAAGCACCGTTAAGCGCCTCCAACAAGTTGTCCGGCGCCTCCGGTTGGACGGAGGCTGCCGGCGTCATGGTCTTGCCCTTCTTACGAAGGGGCCGCCTGCCGGACTCTGGAACCACTGCGGGTTCTGGCATGGAGTCCGGCGCAAAGTCCGGGAGGCTGCCTTGCGGCACCTCCGGAGCCTCCTCCTGATGGGTCCCCTCCTGGGACCCCACCTCGGCGTCATCAGCATCATGAGGGGTGGAGGCGGTCGGAATGGAATCCACGTCCGACGGAGCCAAGGACCCGCTCGATGAAGCGGGAAGATCATCATCGGCCGGACTACAGGTAGTGTGCGGCATTAGAAGGACACTATGTGACACAAAAGAGATATTATAAATCATTCAGGAATCTGGATACTTACAATCTTGCCGGAGGCCTGGCCCTTGACAGCCACTCTTCGTCGCCAACGTTGGCGTTGGCGGAGCTGTCTGGGGGAAGAGTCCTTCCCCTCTTGGACCCTTCGGCCTGCCCCGTTGGGGAAGCCTTCCTCTTCCTCTCTCCCTCCTCTGGGAGAGAGTCCTCTTTCTCCTCGTCGTCTTCAGGGGAGGAGTCCGCCTCGGAGCCATCGGACGATGAGTCCAATATCACCTGGCGCCGGGAACTTCTTCGAGTTCCCGTGGCCTTCTTCTTGGCCTTCTTCTCCGGCACCACATAAAGTGCCGGGACTAGCAGCCCCGTTAAACGGGCGTCCGCTGGGACTTCGGGAAGGGGAGCCGGACAGTCTACCTGTCCGGACGTCCTCTGCTAGTCCTGTCAAAGGCATTGGGAGTTTCAAATCCCACATAGAATTAAACTATGAAAGAAAATAAGTGTCCCATAGAGGATAACAAAGCTTACCTCGCCGGCCGGGCGCTTGGTGCTGAATCCGCGGTCTTCCGTCGCGGATGCGGGGGCTTTTCCGCCCTTGAACAACACCCTCCAGGCAGCCTTGTACGTCGTGTCGAAGAGCCCGCTCAGGGTCCGGTGCTGTACCGGATCGAACTCCCACAAATTGAAGGCCCGCTGTTGGCAGGGGAGAATCTGGCGGACGAGCATGACCTGGATCACATTGACAAGCCTAAGCTTCTTGTTCACCATGGTCTGGAGACAGGACTGGAGTCCTGTCAGCTCCTCCGAACTGCCCCGTAGCAAGCCCTTCTCTTTCCAGGAGGTGAGCTGCATAGGGATACCAGATCTGAACTCGGGGGCCGCTGCCCATTTAGGGTCACATGGCTCGGTGATGTAGAACCACCCCGATTGCCATCCCTTGATGGACTCCACGAAGGCCCCCTCGAGCCAGGTGACGTTGGGTATTTTGCCCACCATGGCGCCTCCGCACTCCGCTTGGACGCCCTTCACTACCTTTGGCTTGACATTGAAGGTCTTTAGCCACAAGCCGAAGTGGGGACGGATGCAGAGGAAGGCCTCGCACACGACGATAAACGCCGAGATGTTGAGGATGAAGTTTGGCGCCAGATCGTGGAAGTCCAGGCCGTAGTAGTACATGAGCCCCCGGACGAAGGGATGAAGTGGGAAGCCCAGTCCGTGGAGGAAGTGGGGAAGGAATACGACCCTCTCATGGGGCCTGGGGGTGGGGATGAGCTTCCCCTCGTCGGGAAGCTGGTGCGCGATGTTGCTGGAAAGGTATCCGGCGCCGCGCAGCTTTTCGATGTGCTCCTCCGTAACGGAGGAGGCCAACCACTTGGCTCCTGCTCCAGACATGGCTGGAGAAGGTCGAGACGAGATGCGCGGACTTGGGCGCTGGAGCTCGAGTGCACGGAGATGGATAAGCAAAGGAGAAAGAAGGCGTAGGTAAAAAGGTGGATCCTTATCCCCTTATATATAGGCGGACGAAGACTATGCGTCCCCACCGGCCTGGTAAAACCCGCTTATCTCCCAAGCGCCACCATCAATGGCGCAGTTGGGTTACCCACGTCCGTATTGATGGGAATCCCGGAATAAGGGGAACACGATCTCTGCTTCGACAAGACGTGCCAAGGAAACCGCTTCGCTAAACGCACTGAGGTGGTATAATAAAAAACGATTCAAGTAAAGGCTTGGTGGTGGTATGACGTCATGCCACAAAATACGTCAGCAGATTGAACTTGTGTACATATTATTCTCTCTACGATGGAATGTGGAATTTATTTTGCAGAGCCGGACACTATCCTGGTGTTCACAATCTTCTATGAATTATTCGGAGGAGGAACCCGCCTTGCAATGCCGAACAATATCCGCGCCGGACTCATCGTCATTGAAGCCTGGTTCAGGGGCTACTGAGGGAGTCCTGGACTAGGGGGTGTCCGGACAGCCGGACTATCATCGTCAGCCGGACTCCAAGACTATGAAGATACAAGATTGAAGACTTTGTCCCGTGTCCGGATGGGACTTTCCTTGGCGTGGAAGGCAAGCTTGGCGATACGGATATGTAGATCTCCTACCATTGTAACCGACTCTGTGTAACCCTAGCCCTCTTCGGTGTCTATATAAACCGGAGGGTTTTAGTCCATAGGACACACAACCATTACAACAATCATACCATAGGCTAGCTTCTAGGGTTTAGCCTCCTTGATCTCGTGGTAGATCCACTCTTGTACTACCCATATCATCAATATCAATCAAGCAGGAGTAGGGTTTTACCTCCATCGAGAGGGCCCGAACCTGGGTAAAAACATCGTGTCCCTTGTCTCCTGTTACCATCCGCCTACACGCACAGTTCGGGACCCCCTACCCGAGATCCGCCGGTTTTGACACCAACAGCCATCATGGCCCACCGCACCGGATCTGCATAACCGGCGCCCTCGTACACCACAGCGTAGGCCCTTCACTGACTCCCTCGTCCGCCCCTTCGCTGGCCCGTCATACAACCCCTCGTCCGCGACAACAGATCCGCCTCAGTGAAAGGACTGTACAACGCGCCTGCCGAAGCCTTCGTCCACTGCACCGGACCCGCTCCACGGACGCCATATTCAACTCCATCGGCCCTGCTTTACCGACGCCGCAGCCTCAACAGGTTATTTCGATTTGTACTCCTTCGGTTTTTCTCTTTATCGTGCAACTGTTTACTTACCACAGATGAGCTTTCCTGTATGTCGACAGGCGCTGCAACCGTAGCACCGGAGCCGCTTCAGCGATGGCGACAACCGGCCCAAACTCAACCACAACACGAGCACCATCGACGATCCTTAGCTATCAAGTATGACAACGATACCCATACGCCGCCGAGAATCAGGTACTATTATCCAACGGCCGGCGCCTACGTTCACTTTCCTAGCATAAGCACCGCACCTTTGAATTTCTTCAGGGCATCATTCAGTTTTTCATGAGACGCGTTATTCTGCTTGTACCTGTAGGGCCATACTTCTGGCAATGAACATGTTACATGTGCTAAATTACATACCAGTGCACATATAGTTAATATGCTTTAGTTTTGTTCTGATGCCACCTGTTGGTTCCATCAGACTGCTTAATGTTCTCTATGCTTAATTACACATCAGCAAACTAGCATGTGGTTCCGCTGCTTTTTGTTCGGTTTACCCTACATTTTCTGATGCTAGCTATTACATCACTGCTCCGAGCCTCTGTTCATTACTTGTTTGTGTGTTCTTGATCTTCCCAAGTTGCATGACTAATTTGATGCTTCTATTAATTATGGAGCTGCCAACCCCATCAAGCAAAATATTTGTTCTTTTGGGGCTGGCACCTCGAACAAGCATAAAAATAGAGGGAAGCAGATATATTGTCGTGTATGCACACACCCTTCTTTCATTAGTTTAGATGAACCGTTGATGATCAATTCGGACCAGTGCATGCGATTAAAATTAATTTTACCTAAATAGATGGTGCAGAATAAACTAAAACAACTAGATTTGCAACCACGGGATACTGACGATATTTTCAAAGAACATTGCAACAGCAGCTAGGCTTTGTTGTATTGCTTGATTCAAATGCTTGTTTGTTGTTACGCTATACCTGAGTTGGGCAATATGTCAGCAGTGCCTGCTGTACTATCGTAAAGAAATGCATGCCTATTTCATTTGAGTCCTTAACTTTTCCTCTCAACTTCATCACAAGACTATCTTCGTAGTTTATATGAGGCCACGCTGTTAAGTGCTTTCTCAGATTATTTCAACTGCTTAGATGCCCTGGCAACTTAAATATAGCGGTTGTACACTCCCTTTTAACTAGGGATGTCAACTGGGTCCAGTTTAATCCCGATTAAAGTCCACTAGTGGTATGATAGTTCAAACGAGTTTTTGTTTTTTTGAGGAAAATGAACTAGGGAGGTAGCAAAAACTAACTAGATGGGACTGGCGGATGTCGTTTATTTGCCACTTACATCCCTAGTTTCATCTTACCATTTTAATTTCTTTTCGGCTGATGCTGCTTCGAACCATTTAAATATAGTTTGTCATGCTCGGCAATAATTCGTCCGTCATTTACCATGTAGGCTTACTGCCTGGATCGTATGATAACTATCTCTTACTTATGTCCAGCGGAAACCTTTCAGGATGCCGTACACACTAGGACACAATGTACAACCCCAGAATCTATTTGTGGAAGCAGTGCGCCATCCATATTACTAGATGGTAGCAGTTCAGAGGCAACACCGCCGGAGAGCAGTCTGAGCATAGATATTATAGTGCTTGAGGCTCTACTAGAGGCAGAAAGAGATGGTGTGGCTGCCATGAATGAGGTAATCTTTATCTTGAGGCTGGAAATTACGGAATTAGCGGCACGCATTATGCAAGCAACCCAAGAATTGGAGGAAGTAAGAATGTTGCATTTGAAGACGGAGGAGGTCCTACTGTTTCTGCTATCTGAAGCCCAAGGTAATCCCGATTCTTCTTTAGATACCAGTTGAAATTGTCATTAGATTATTGTACTTGAATGTTGTGTCATGTCTCTGAATGGATTATGTTGCAAGACCCCCTATGTTGTCCGGAATTCCATGTTGTCCATGTGTTGTAATGATCCGAATTTTTTAGGCGAGGTAATCCTCAGTACTTGTATGATTGACATAAGGTGAACTATTTTTCGTGTGAGCATATTGTATTGGATGAAATAACTGTTTGAATCAGAGTGTATCCAACCTACTGAATTCGAAGATCATGGCATTTCTAAATCATAATCACATATAAAGGTGGAATAAATCTTTGTTGTGGTGTTGAAGAAATAAATAACAAAACGTATAATTATCTGTGGATATTCGCAATCGAATACAAATTGGATTTGAATTTAGTTTGCAATCCCGGGGCAAACGTGAATGCTACTTCTCCTCGCTTGAATAGTTATCGGCAAATATTTGGGAGATGCGAGATTACCGTCCTATCCCCAACCGACGCGATGTCCAAAATTTTAAACGGGGGATAAGTTCGTAACTTTCCCCCATTTCAGAGAAGCGCGTCCCAAAGTTTGAGATCCCCCTCCCATCCATTTCCCCATTCATACACCATTGGCGGCATGACAACCTCCGCACTGCGGCCAGCCTCCTCCGTCCGCCACCCCATCCTCTACCTTGCCGGAGCCGCTACCCCGACCCCGTCGTCCACTGCAATAGATGGACGTCTCTCATCCACGGCGCTAGACCAGGATCCCTTCATCGCCTCCTCTCGCTTCATCGGCGCCGTCGTCCACGTTACCGTTGTCGCTCCTACGACCGCCTCATCCACGGCAATAGGATGTATCCCCCGACCCGGCCGTCTGCCATCTAAAGTCTTCTTCCCTGCCACCGATAGCCATTGCACCCGCAGCACCCTCAACGTATTAGCATAGGCATACACGGCGTCGGAAGAGAGGTGGTACTCTTCCATATGTTCTTAAGTTATTGATCTCACCCAGAAAATAGATCGTAATTTGTTTACTGTACTTTTATTGTCCATACCAAATCGTAGTGGCTAGTTGAAAGCAAACATTGGTTGCGAAGTAACTTTGTCCGGTTTGCACCTTCAGATCCGCCATGGAACGGGCACTATACTCGTAAAGCTTATGGTTTCCCTCCTTTATATTCACTACCATCATCGTAGGTGCTTCGTGTCATGCTAGCACTGCTCCTCAAGACCTCAAGCCAAAGCTTACGTGTTGAAATACGAATCTGATATGATGCTCATATCACTAAAACAGAGAACGTTTAATTGGTCACCTAATGTTCCTATATTCGTTTCGAAAAGCATGTGCGCCACCCACTGGTCCAGCTAGTTCCACCTTCCTGATTTTTCTCTTGATGCTTAGGGTTTTCCCCTTTTATCTACTCTAGTATGATCTACGTAGGTGCTTTCTGTCGTACTAGCATTACTCCACCCTTCAAGCCAAACAACACAACACTCAGAATTTGAAAGCTTAGTTGTTCAAATAAGATTGTGATATGATACTGATATTAGTTAACCGACACATTTAATTGGTTAGCTATAGGTCCCAATTGAGTTTCCAAATGCATGTCGCGACATATAGAGAGACATCATAATTGCATTTCTTTGTCACTTGTTGACCGTACTTTCTTGTCCATACCAAATCTTAGTTGTTATTTCAAAGCAAACATCGGTTGCTAACTACCCGATCTGCCATCCCACTGCCACGGTCAACACTGTACTTTCAGATCTGCCATCCCACTGCCACGGTCAACACTGTACTCATCATGCTTATGTTTTCCCCATTTTATGATAACCACAATTAGCCTACGTGGTTCGTGTCGTAATAGCACTGCTCCACCCATCGAGCTAAACAAGCTTAGTTGTACAAATTCATATATGATATTATTGCTGATATTAGTAAAACTGAGAGATGTTTAATTGGTGAGCTAAATGTTCCTACTTTAGTTTCGAAATGCATGTGAGCCGCATATGGAGAGACTGGAAATAATAGTACTTCTCTGTGCGCTCTGGTTCATCATGGGTGGCCAACCGACATTGTACCGAAAGACTTGTAATATCTTCAATCTGCTTGCTCTTGTACTCTTCTATAAGATGATACTCTTGTCTTGCGGCCAACTGGTCAGGTCGAGTTGTTCTCCCTTAGTATATTTTGAATCTGTCAGGTATGGTCGACTTGTTCTTCTTTACTATATGTTGAAGCTATCATTTGCGAAGTGTCATCACTTCTGGAGCTCTCATATTTTGAGTAGTAGGCCACATTATATTAATGCACACAACAAATTATAGCATTCATGGCATCTTTTAAAAGAATTGCAGAGATAGCACAAAGGGGTTTACAGGGAGGCAGTATGGGTTTAGAATCACTTCTGCATTACAAAGAAAATCTCACTTGTTTTTATGTTTCAATGCATGTCAGATATTGAACATTATCAAAACTAGATTTTTATGATCCACAAACTTGGCATGGTGGAGGATGGCCTATCTTATTCACCCATCAAGGTGCTTGATCTAGCTTTGCAAAGTTGTATTGGTCGCACATATTTTGCATCTGACCTCTTGCATTACTTCTATTTTGTTACACAATCTGCTTAGTTTAAGCATCATATATGATTATATGGCATGCCTATCATTTTCTGTACCTATTCCATGTGTCATCACACTATGGTTTTCCAGTCAAATGTTGTTCTTTCGTAATAGATGTCCAAAAGGAAGAGGGTGAGTGCAGATCCTCAAGGAGTACAAACTAGGTATTTGGAAAAGGTAGTGATACCTATCAAATCAGATAGATCAGCAGCCACAGAAAACACAAGCCCAACTGTACCACACTTTACCCCTACTCCAGTGGCCAAACCCCTATTAGAACTGCTGGTAGCCCAGCGTCAGGTACTGTCTATGATATCAATTCAAAATTTGAACTCGTAAATTTCTGCTTGTGCCTTACCTTCTCTCTTGTATGAAAACTAATTTCAGATGAATCTCCTTGCTCAAAGGATCATACAATCTCAAAACAATAATGGGCTCTGCATTTCTCTTGTAAGTACCTCTCTCCCTTTTGCCTTGTAATGATGTACTTAATTAATTGCTATTTGATTATGTATCATCAGTCTGCACCTGAGCTTCATTATCCTCTGGTTCATCCAATATTATTTGATATATATTTACTCTTTGCAAAATGTAGAATAATGGCGACGCTTATAAAGAATTTTCTTTGGGGAATTTATTGAATTATCCTTCCATCAACATGGAGAAGGGCTTTGTCCAGCCCGTGTTAACATGTAATGTAAGTTCATCCTTCTCAAGCCTTCAAACTTAGTTCTAGTATAGATTTGGATAGGCATCATTTCCTCCACTATTGTTTGCTTTGCTGTTTACATCTGATTGGATGTTTGCAACAACTACCAGTTTCAAATTGTAGTTGTAAAAACATGTTCCTTATGCAGAACAGATCCATTTATTTGCTTATATAATTGTCAAACCTGTTACGTGTCTCCTTGTTTCTCTTTCAGAGACTTATCTCTTAAGCCAGGTAGAACTTTAGGGAAGATAGTGAGCCAAACCATCTTGTGGACAGCGAGATGACCCCAAGGTCCTGTCTTGAAGCTACTCACTAGCAGGTGTGAGACAACCTCTGTGCAGTCGCTGCCTCAATCAGTTCGACTTCTTCAATCTCAACTTAAAGTGGAAAGTCTTGCTTTAGCTCAGCTCCGACATGAAGTCAAAGATGCAATGAAGATGTTAGAGGACTGCCGTGCGCACCATCAAGCCTTAAATCTAGTGTTGATGCATCTATCGTTGACACTACTAAGGTCTACTCAACTTCTTCAGCTGTTTAGGGGGCCCTTCCAGGACAGGCCTAGTGCCTTCTGAAGTGCTCTCAGTTTTGTATATTCTTTTGTTGGCGCGTTTATTTGCACTGGTGGCGAACTTTGATGCCCAGTGGATGTAATATGTGATAGCCATGATAGCCTAGCGTAAGTTGCTTGCTTATTTATTTCCTTGTTGTCTTGTTTATTTGTTTGCATGTAATCATTGCAGTTCTTTTTCCGCGGTTTGCTAGTGGCCGCAATAACCTATTTTTTAAAACTAGGCTACAATAACCATGGGCTAATATTTACTGTAGTGACACTTGGCCTCCTACGGGCCGTAGAAACAGTGGGCCTTCTACGAGTCATAGAAACAATGGGCCTTCTAAGGGCCGTAGAAACAATGGGCCTTCTACGGGCTGTATCATCAATAGGCCTTATATGGGCAGTATGATAACATGGGCCAATAACAGGCCGCATTATGGCCGTAAACGGGCTAGGGTTGGAATCGTCCATTCATGGGCCGACCATAGCGGGCCATCGTTAATAGGCCGTATTTCATGACGCTATAAGAATGGCCCAACGTATTAACGGACCACAAACGGGCCGACTGTAACCACGGGCTGAATATGGCCCACAAGCAGAAAATGACAGTAACGGGCCGTAAACGAATGCTGGAAATGAGCCAAAGAATAAATGGTCTTCGAGAAGGCCGAAAGATAACATGGGTCGGAAACGGCCCAATGAAATAACGGGCCGTTAATGGGTATAAAATGATACACTGTTCATTAGTGCCGGTTTGATTTTGAGCCGGCACTAATGTGTCCATTAGTGCCGGTTCCAATGGCTAGCCGGCCGTTCTCATTAGTACCGGTTCGTGGCGAACCTTTAGCACCGGTTCGTGCCACGAACCGGTGCTAAAGAGAGTGGTGGCAGGGTGTTGTCAGGCTGGGGCCCGTCTAGCACCTTTAGTACCGGTTCGTGGCACGAACCGGTACTAAAGGTCGACGTACATAAACCCTTCATCCACCCGAGCCACTCTGTTCTTTCCCTTTCCCCTCACTTCCTCTGTTCTTCCCCTCTCTTCCTCGAGATCCTCACAAATTTTGCCCAAAATTGGTCAAGATTTGAAGGCCCCCATCCATTCAAATGATCACAAAGGTTAGCAACTTTCTCCTTTCAACTCTCATTGCTAGATTAGCTCTTGAAATGCTGTGTATAGTGATTAATTTGGGAGGAATTATATTTGCTAGTATTTGATTTATATGCAATCTGAGGTCAAAAATAACACTTAGTTTGCATATGTAGGTGTGGTTTACTTAGTGCCTTCTAAATCTCCGTCGTAACCACCGTCGATCGCCCGCACCATCCCGTCGCTGGCACCACCTTGTGGTGAGGCTCTTGTTCATGAATGTTTTACATTACCAAATTGATGTATATGTGATTTGGATATATAGTTACTCGTATAATTATCTTACTCGTACGTTGTTTGTTATACATAGTGCCATGGTTTTGATATCCATCCCCGTCGGCCCTCGTCCTTGTTATGATTCGGATGTGGTATATTCTCTTTTAAAACTAGTTTTTGCATTTCGTGTTTATGACAAATTATGCCCATCAAGTTGACATAGATATTTTTATCTAGGAGGTATGTGAACCGAAAATTCCAACCGACCCTATTGTTGAGAGGTTAAATTTAGTTGAAAGAGAAAAAGAGTATTTGAAAGAAAAATTGAAAATAATTGAGGGGGAGAAGATGGAATTGTAGTTGCATGTTGCCGATGTTGTCCATGATCACAAGATCAAGATGGAGAAAATGAGGTTGAAGATTAGAAAGATTAGAAAATATGCCATTGGTAGTGTGGCTTGGTATCATTATGCTGTTGGATCAATTGTTACCTTAGTTGCGATCTTGAACGCATTTGTTGTTGCATTTAAATTCTTTAGCTAGAGAGTTATTTGTATGTTGCATTTAATTAAGTGTTGTATATGAACTTTATGTATGAACTTTATGTATGAACTTGTATTAATTCGGTCTATTCGGTGTTGTGTAATGAAGATGAGCCGACAATGGATGTATGATGACCGATGCTCTCCCGAGTTCATTAATGGCGGGCATACTTTTTTGCTTGCCTTTGAGGCAAACAAGCGGGCAGATGGTCTTATGCCTTGTCCATGTGCTGGCTGTAAGAATGGTTACAGTTACTCTACGTCAAGAACCATTCACGTCCACCTTTTTGAGTCCGGTTTCATGCCCCACTATAATGTTTGGACCAAGCACGGAGAAATAGGGGTTATGATGGAAGACAATGAAGAAGAAGAGGACGACTACAGCTATCCTGGCCATGGGTTCCCTGAATAAGATGATACAGCAATGGGGGAAGAAGCTGAGCCGGCAATGCGGGAAGAAGCTGAAGAAGAGGCATCAGATGAGCCCGCTGATGATCTAGGTCGGGCCATTGCCGATGCAAAGAGAAACTGCGCAAATGATCTGGAGAGGACGAAGTTACAGCGCATGTTAGAGGATCACAAGAAATTGTTGTACCCGAATTGCGAAGCTGACAAAAAAAAGTTGGGCACCACACTTGAATTGCTGCAATGGAAGGCAGAGAATGGTGTATCTGACAAGGGATTTGGAAAGTTGCTGGTAATGATAAAGAATATGCTTCCAAAGGACAAAGAATTGCCCGAGAGTACGTATGAAGCAAAGAAGGCTGTCTGCCCTCTAGGGTTAGACGTGCAGAAGATACATGCATGCCCTAATGACTGCATCCTCTACCGCGGTGAGTACGAGGATTTGAACGCTCGCCCGGTATGCGGTGCATTGCGTTATAAGATCAGTCGCGATGGCCCTGGTGATGTCGAGGGCGAGCGCCCTAGGAAGAAGATTCCTGCCAAGGTGATGTGGTATGCTCCTATAATACCATGGTTGAAACATTTGTTCCAAAACAAAGAGCATGCGAAGGCGATGTGGTGGCACGGAGAAGACCGTAAGAAAGATGGAAAGTTGAGAGTACCCACTAACGGTTCGCAGTGGAGAAAAATCGAGAGAAAGTACTAGGAGGAGTTTGCAGGTGACCCAAGGAACGTATGGTTTGGTCTAAGTGTAGATGGCATTAATCCTTTTGGGGAGCAGAGCAGCAACCATAGCACGTGGCCTATGACTCTATGTTTGTATAACCTTCCTCCTTGGTTGTGCATGAAGCGGAAGCGGACTCGTTAGTGCAGAGTTCTTGTGAAGGAAAAACTCCCGATCTCCATTCAAGAATGGAAAGAGCCAAATACTAAACGTCCAGGTGTTACTTGGGTCGGCGACACAGCCAAAAAATACCTTTTGAAATCTCTGATGGAACATTTCACCCTACCAGATAATTTCACTGAAGCAGATGTGGAGAAAGTCAAGGCCGATGCTCTTAAGAAGATGGCAATTGCATTCAACACCCACAAGAAAACTGTATGGGACAACAAACTCACTAATGAAAGGAAGACTCCGGATTTCATGGGAACACTAGAGAAGCAAAGAGAACACTGGGATGATTTCGTGACCTTCAAGGATTCAGAATTATCTAAGGAACGGTTGATGAAAAACAAGGCAAATGCTGCAAAAAAGACGTAGTTCCATAGGCTGGGTCCAGGTGGCTATACGGTGGGATTACCTAAGTGGGATAAGTATGAGCAAGAGATGGAGGATGCAGGGGTCATTCCGGTTACTAGGAACTGACCCCCTGGTGCAGAACTTGGTTCTATGCGCATGGGTGGGCGTTAGACCCGAAGACAGGCGAAGTTTCGCGGAAGGCAAACCTAAAAGGAGCCGAACAAAAGATAATTGACGCAGTAGAAGAAGCTCGAACAGGGTGTTCATGCCCAACAGAGAGAACGATGAGCTTACGCGCGCCCTGGGAAATCTTGAACACACGGGAAGAACACGAGGCAAGGGCATTATTCCCTGGTATGAGGGCTTTTCAGAATGGAACGAGGACTATAGGACCCGTGCAAGAAGGAAGATGGAGGAGGAGAAGAAAAGGAAGCTGGAGGAGGAGCAGAGGAAGCAGGACGCAGAACGCCTTCAAGGCCTAGAAGCAAGGCACGCGGACCTGGCACTCAAATTTCAGCAGCAGCAACAACAGATCGACTCACTTAGCCAGGAAGGGGGGTCTCAGCAGCGGCGGCAGCAAGCGGATGATCATCCAGCATTGGATAGCACCGTCCCATCCATGCCGAGAAGCAGCGTTGGCTCTGCCCCGGGCGACACACTGCTGGATACATACCCTGTGGATGACATCATAGAGAACACTAACTGTGAGCTACACTCCAAAATGAAGAACATATCCATGAAGGTGGCGGACGACGTTGCTTTTCCAGTTACCCCCGAAGCAACCTTCCATTGCATCCCGATTCTAGAGGGCTATGCTCGTGTCATGGTTGATGAAGTGGTGGACCCATATTCGGGGCTACAGCTTCACATTCCTGGAGGTGAAGACGAGCGCACTCTAGGAGAGGCCATACATCGTATCATCCTATGGAGAAAGGATTGCATCATCTTTCGAAGTCCACCGACACAGCGTCGTCTGCCGACTCCTCCTCGAAGTCCGCCACCGAGTCAGTAGACTCCCGCTCCTCCAAGTCCACGAACGCGTGAGCCGACTCCTCCTTGAAGTCCGCCACCTCCTGCAAGTCCTCGAACGCGTGAGCTGACTCCTCCGGTTTCAAGTCCGGCACATCGTCATGCCACTTCTCCGGTTTCAAGTCCGGCACCGTGTCAGGCCACACCTCCTTCTTCAAGTCCGGCACATCGTCAGGCCACTTCTCCTGGTCCAACTCAGCCACGTCAGCCGTCTCCGCCATCTCAGCAATCGCAGAAGAGACATGCCGCAGCTATAGTGCGTAGCGGCACAAGTTGAGGTAGTTCAGGAAGTACAGGCGGAGACAAGCGATATAAATATGGTCCAAGCCTCGCTCCTCTTCCTCAGAGGCCTTATGACATGACCAAGGAGCAAAACGCAGCCATAGTGCAGGCCCAAGTGGATTCCCATTTTGGACCGAAACCGGCACCGCCGCCAAAGGAGAAAGTGCCTGAGAAAGTAATTGACCACTTCATTCATATGGCTAGAGAACCAGCTCCCCGGACTATGAGCGCCAAATGAGGAAACTACATCGAGAACGGCTAAAGAAGGAAGCGAGCTCGAGCTCGAGCCAACAAGCAGCTGGCAAAAAATGCGGGAAAACCGTTCCCTAGTTGGGAGAACAGGTGGCGCAAGCGATCCCCCCGCTTGTTGTGCCAACAACACATGGGAGGAGTACGCGCGCCAAATATTATTGTGGGAAAACCGTTAGCGTTCCCCAGCAGGGTGATGTGGTAATAACGGAGGATCATATAATGCAGGCTGAAATGCTCAATATCTCTGTTGGACAACTCCTCGAAATCGAGCCCATGTCTCCGCTTAGAGAATGGGAAATAAAATGGAAATATGCCCGGGGCCAACCTTTGGTCCATCCAGACATGGTCAAGGACCTCACAATGAGAATGTATGAATTGCATCAATGGTACATGAACATTACCAAGATTTCCAATCGAGAGTCCCTCATGGTGAATGTCAAGCATGAGCATTATTACCATGAGAAAGCTCTGGCCATTGAGTATCCAGAACTATTTCAGTTATACAATCAAGACGCACTCGACAAGTCTATCGTCAGTTGCTGTTGTCTATAAGTGATTTCGTTCTGTAATTTAAGTCTCAAGCTAGTTATGTAGTGATAATTTTGATCAATCATTACATGTAATTATCCTCACTATATTCTTTTCTGTGGTATTATATGCAGGATGAAGATGTATGAAATGAAAAAATCTGGACGCTATGGCATTGGGTTCATTGACCCAAATACCATTAATGAGGACATATGGAAGCTTCCATATTCACAAGTAGGTGTAGAGGAAAGCATGCTAGAGTCTTGAAGCGCCGCAATACCAATGAAGATATACTACTTCCTTACAACTTCCCGTGAGTCACACTGTCTTGTACTACAAATTCTGTTTTTGCTTACTAGCTTGCTAGATGTTAATAATTAAGTGTATATGGTTTACGGTAGTTGATTAATTTTATGCACATGCCCGCTTAATTAAGACATGCAAACATGTGCGCATGCAGTTGGCACTGGGTCTTGTTAAACATTAAAGTTGAGGAAGGAAAAGTTGAATGACTGGACTCACTAACTAAAGAAGATCAAGACTTCACCATCGTGAAGGGGATAGTCAACAGGTAATTTCAATCATTATTAACTATATCTCGGCCTATTATTAGTTCGTCATTTCCTGATATGAACTATTTAATAACCCCTTTATTAATTTTCTTTGCCGGCGGGCAGGGCATGGGCAAAGTTCATCAAGGTGACTCCAGGCCAGTGGGCAAAAATGTTGTTTTGGCATCGACCAAAGGTAAGTAATTAAGTAGTACTAGCTAGATACCATCTCTTTAATTCTTGTTTCAATGACATTAATTAATTATCATGCTTGATTAATCATTATCTGATTCAATTCCATTCTCGTAAAGGCCCTGAAGCAGGCGCCAGGGAATAATCTGTGTGCATTCTACGTTTGCGAGAACATTCGCATGATGACGTGCGAAAGGAGCAGATCTGATAGACATGACTGGGTACGTTTGTTAGAACACTATTCACACCATTATTGATATCTAGTCACACAACTAACACACATGCATATTGATCTCCTTCTTAACAGTTCAGAGAGGTGCGGAATAAGCTCCTACCATCGGACCGCATACTAGCACTTCAAGAGGAAATAGCCGGATTTTTGCTCGACCAGGTCATAGATCCGAAAGGAGAATACTATTACCCACTACCGCCCCCATGAACCACTTGTCATCGTGCTCCGGAGACACCAAAAGCAACATATGTAGGAGAAATTGTATATGTATATACGTGTGTATGTGTGAATAATTAATGGTGTTGGTTGTGAGACATTCGATGATATATATATATATGCAGTTCTACGTACGAGAAAATCTATTTATATATATGCATAACATGTACAATTTGTAGTATCGTGAAATACCAGCAAACAAAAAAAATTGAATGGAAAATAAAGCCAAAACCCCCCCAAATATTTAGTACCGATTGGTGTTACCAACCGGTACTAATGTCCTACGCGCACACGGGTCTGGCTCGTGCCACGTGGTGTCACTTTAGCGCCGGTTCGTGATGAACCGGTACTAAGGGGGGGCCTTTAGTCCCCACTCTTTAGTGCCGGTTGGCAAACTGTCACTAAAGGCCGTTACGAACCGGCACTAAAGGCCGGTTCTGCACTAGTGATTATGGGCAAGTTTCACCACGGGCCGTTAATGGGTGTAAAGTGATACACTGTTCATTACGGGCCAGTTTCACCATGGGCCGTTAATAGGCCAAGAGTTACATTGGGCCTCATATGGGCCAAAAGACGTCATGGGCCATACATGGGCGAGAAGTGAAAACAGGCTGGAATCATATTGGGTGGCCCAGATGATGCTACTGGGCCTAATTCGGATAGGGTGTAATGGGCCTTGGGTTAGCGGGCTGTAAATGGGCTATATGCGAATAGGCCGTTAACAGGCTTTCCATGGGCCGGCCCGCCACATTTTGACCAAGTCAAATGGGTCGTCCTTTTCACAGGAATGGGCCTCTGTTGGGCCGTGCCACGTGTCGACGTATCATAGGCGCCTTCCGTCCAATGAGTGGATGACATCTGTCCCAACGATGAGCAGACACGTGTTTCCTCTAGCCAATGATTATTTTACACGTGGAAAATCCCCATTGGTCGGGGCTGTTAACGGGTTATCGGATCCAAAACCCAACCCGATAGCTTAACGGCATTCCGTTACGGTGGATGCCACGTGTTGGTCACCCATGACAAAAGCACTTCTATGACGCGTGATTTATCGTCATGGAAGTGGACACTTTCGTGATGATAATTTTGGTAATGTCATGGAACACTTCTACGACAGCACATGTATGACTATCTTGATTCTGTCATAAAATTGTCATGGATGTACATGCATGACAAAAAACGCGACCTACTGTGACAAACACATATCATCACGGAAGTGTTTTTTTTGTAGTGTTGCCGGGCCACCCGGCAAGGCCCTTACCAAGGGCGTCAGCGGGGCCACTGCCAGGGCCGCACCAACCAAATCTCCACCGCCGTTCACATGCAGCTGCCATCCCAATCAGTTGGGCAGGCACTTGTGTGTCAACATGCAGCTTCCAGGCCGACTCAACACATGCCTGCATGGCGGCATGCAGATCTTCGTGAAGGCTCCACCACCGCGCCACCTCGGCTACCTGCCTGCCTGCATGGCATCGCATGCATGCCTCGCTGGCTAGGGCTCGTGTCGAAGTGAGGAGGAGCGGCGACGGACAGGCCAGACCTCGCTCCCGTCCCTGATAAAGCAAGAGGACACCTAAGCTATGCATTAAATGTGTATTGTCATGTAGTACGAGTGATAAGCTCATAGCACTGTAGGCCTTTCCACCTCCTATGTGCCACTATGGTAGCCGCTCTTGACTATAAAAGGAGGCCCATGGCGTACTTGAGAGGGATTCGGCTCTTTTGAGCCATGCATCCACTGTAGCTAGTTCAGGAGCTCAAGAACACTCAATACATCCACCAAAGCAGGACTAGGGTTTTACGCATCCTCACGGCCCGAACCTGGGTAAACAATCCTTGTGCTGATTACTAATCCTGCTCTTCTCACAGCCCTGTGGCCTGACAACCGTAGTAGGGATTCTTGTGATCCCATAGGTGTCGTTCCCCACCGACAAAGCCATATTTCCAAGAGCACCCCATCACGGTTATTTACACTGTCCCGCTTGCTGAGATCATAGGCAGCTGTGATGCTTCAGGCCGAGTGGTGAAATGGGCCATTGAGTTGGCTCCTCACACCATATTCTACCAGCCTCGCACAACCATCAAGTCCCAAGCGCTGGCCGACTTTCACGTTGACTGGGCCGAGACCCAGTACCTTCCGCCAGCGCCCCACTCCACCCATTGGTGAATGCACTTTGATGGTTCAAAGATGCGCATCGGTTTGGGAGCCGGCATCGTCCTCACCTCTCAAAAAGGTGACAAGATCAGATATACACTGCAAATCCATTTTTCCGCCAAGGAGCCGCATCGTTTTGGGAGCCGGTTTGGTTTAGCAGTAGTCTGGAGACTAGGATGCCAAGGATGCAAACATGGCAAGCTACCGCTTTCTTGTGCAGCAACTCAGTGGATATTTTGACGGGGGCGAGTTCCTTCACGTGCCACAAAGCGACAACAAGCAAGCAGATGCCTTGGCACGAATCGGCTCCACCCGGCAAGCCATACCAGCCGACGTATCCCTTCAACGCCTCCTCAAGTCGTCAATCAAGCCTTCTCCAGAATCTGACTCTATCTTCCTGCCGGCTGCTCCTGAAACAGTCAGATCTAACTCAAAGTCCGCAGCAGTTGGCTCGGGGACTTCAGCGGGCCGCTCGGGTACTGCAGCAGTCGCAACCAGCCTGGGGACTTCAGGTCCCGGCCTGGGGACTACAACAGCCGGCCCGGGGACTTCAACAACACAGTAAGCGGCGGCCGACACCAACCCGCCACCTCTGATAACCCACAACTATAGGGGATCAATTGTAGCTTCTTTTGATAAGTAAGAGTGTTGAACCCAATGAGGAGCTAAAGGTAGAAAAAATATTCCCTCAAGTTCTATCAACCACCGATACAACTCTACGCACGCTTAACTCTCGCTTTACCCAAAACGAGTATGAAACTGGAAGTACTTTGTAGGTGTTATAGGATAGGTTTGCAAGGTAATAAAGAGCACGTAAATATAATCTGGGGGCTGTTTAGATAAACAAGCAATAAAGTAAATATAGTGAGTGTGGAAAAGTGGTGGTAGGATTTGTGAAATTTTCCCAAAGCAATTGACTACTTTACTAGACCGATACCAAGTTTTATGTGGGAGATGCATAAGCTAACATACTTTCTCTTCTTGGATCATATGCACTTATGATTGGAACTCTAGCAAGCATCCGCAACTACTAAATATCATTAAGGTAAAACCCAACCATAGCATTAAAGCATCAAGTCCCCTTTATCCCATACGCCACAACCCCCTTACTCGGGTTTATGCTCCTGTCACTCAAGCAACCCACTATAAGCGAATCATGAACGTATTGCAACACCCTATAGCGGGAATCCCTCACGCTTGCACGACATGGAGGCCACAATAGGACAGCAACATAACCAAAAGCAACTTAAACTAATCATAGCAATTCATCAATCACCGGTAGGACAATGAAAATCTACTCAGACATCATAGGATGGCAACACATCATTGGATAATAATATGAAGCATAAAGCACCATGTTCAAGTAGAGGGTACAGCGGGTTGCGGGAGAGTGGACCGCTTAATATAGATGGGGGAAGGTGATGGAGATGTTCGTGAAGATGGCGGAGGTGTTGGTGTAGATCGCGGTGATGATGATGGCCCCTGGTGGCACTCCGGCGCCACTAGAAGGAAGGGGGAGAGAGCCCCACTTCTTCTTCTTCTTCCTTGACCTTCGCCCTAGATGGGAGAAGGGTTTCCCCTTTGGTCCTTGGCTCCCATGGCATGGGAGGTGCGAGAGCCCCTTTGAGATTGGATATATCTCTCGTTCTCTCTTTGTTTGTGTGTTCCCTAGTTTTGCCCTTTCACCGTTTCTATTTTATCCTGAGATCCGTAACTCCGATTGGATTGAAACTTTCACCCAGATTTTTCTTTGAAAATTAGCTTTCTTGCGGCAAAAGAAGAGCATCAACAGCCTTACAAGGTGCCCACGAGTGTCAGGGGCACGCCTGCCTCCCTGGGACGCGCCCCCTGCCTTGTGGCCCCCTCGGGCACCGTCTCACGTTGGTTTTTCTTCCCAAAAATCATAAATATTCCAAAATTGATCTCCGTCCGTTTTTATCCCGTTTGGACTCTGTTTGATATTGGTTTTCTGCGAAACATAAAACAAGCAACAAACAGGAACTGGTACTTGGCACTCGATCAATATGTTAGTGCCAAAAATAGTATAAAAAGTTGCCAAAAGTATATGAAAGTTGTAGAATATTGGCATGGAACAATCAAAAATTATGGATACGATGGAGACGTATCAGCATCCCCAATATTAATTCCTGCTCGTCCTCAAGTAGGTAAATGATAAAAAGATAATTTTTCATGTGGAATGCTACCTAGCTTAATCTTGATCATATATCTAATCATGGCATGAATATTAAGACATGAGTGATTCAAGGCAATAGTTATCATTTGACATAGAAACAATAATACTTCAAGCATACTAATAAAGCAATCATGTCTTTTCAAAACAACATGGCCAAAGAAAGTTATCCCAACAAAATCATATAGTCTGGCTATGCTCCATCTTCACCACACAAAATACTCAAATCTTGCACAACCCCGATGACAAGCCAAGCAATTGTTTCATACTTTTGATGTTCTCAAACCTTTTCAACTTTCATGCAATACATGAGTGTGAGCCATGAACATAGCAATATAGGTGGAATAGAATATGATAGTGGAGGTTGTGTGGAGAAGATAAAAAGGGAGAAAGTCTCACATCGACGCGGCTAATCAACAGGCTATGGAGATGCCCATCAATTGATGTCAATGTCGGTGTCAAAACCGGCGGACCTCGGGTAGGGGGTCCCGATCTGTGCGTCTATGGCTAATGGTAATAGGAGGCAGGGGACACGATGTTTTACCTAGGTTCGGGCCCTCTCGATGGAGGCAAAAACCTACTTCCTGCTTGATTGATCTTGATGATATGAGTATTACAAGAGTTGATCTACCACGAGATCGTGGAGGCTAAACCCTAGAAAGTAGCCTATGATGATTATGATTGGTCCTGTCCTACGGACTAAACCCTTCGGGTTATATAGACACTGGAGGGGGTTAGGGTTACACAGAGTCAGTTAAAAAGAAGGAGATCTAATATCCGGATCGCCAAGCTTGTCTTCCACGCAAAGGAGAGTCCCATCCGGACATGGGACGAAGTCTTGAGTCTTGTATCTTCATGGTCCATTAGTCCGGCCAAAGTATATAGTCCGGCTGTCCGGATACCCCCTAATGCAGGACTCCCTCTGTAGCCCCCTGAACCAGGCTTCAATGACGATGAGTCCGGCATGCAGATTGTCTTCGGCATTGCAAGGCGGGTTCTATCTCCGAATACTCCAAAGTAAACATCGAACACTTAAACGTGTCCGGCTCTGCAAGACGATTTTCACATACCACCGTAGAGAGAACGATATTCCACAAATATAATCTGCTGACGACTTTAGATAACGTGACACGACACTATGGTTGAGTCATTATTCGAATCGTTTTCCCACAACCAGCCACCGCACATATTGCGAGGCCGCTTCCTCGGCTCCTCTTATCGAAGCTGAGATCATGTCCCCTTATCATGTGATTCTCATCAATATAGGTACGGGTAACCCAACCGCTCCATCAATCGTGGCGCTTGGGAAATAAGCAATTTTCAACGGGCAACTGGGGAGGCGCACCGTTTTCGTCGCCTCTATAAAGGGATAATGATTCCTCATTTTTACCCACGCCTTCTTCCTCCTTTGCTTATCTATTCTCGCACCCTCGAGCTCCAGGGCCCTAGTTCACGCCTTCTCCGCACAGCCAAACATGTCCGGAGCAGGAGGCAAGTGGGTGGCCTCCACCGTCAAGGAGGAGCATATTACGAAGCTCCGATCGGTTGGATACTTGGCCGCAGATATCGCGCACCGGCTGCCAGATGCAGGGCATATTATTCCGACTCTGGGACCCCACGAGAGGGTCGTGTTCCTCGCCACTTTGTCCGCGGACTAGGATTCCCCCTCCACCCATTCGTCTGTGGGCTCATGTTCTATTACAGGCTGGATTTTCCCGATCTGGCCCGTAACTTCATCCTCAACATCTCGGTGTTTGTCGTCGTGTGCGAGGCCTTTCTCTGCATCAGGCCCCATTTTGGCCTGTGGCTAAAGATCTTCAACGTAAAGCCGAAGATAGTGGTCGGCTAGTAGACAGAGTGCGGTGGCGCCATGGTGGGCAAGATGCCCAATGTCACCTGGCTTGAAGGATCCTTTGCGTAGACCGTGAAAGCGTGGCAATCGGGGTGGTTCTATATCACCAAGCCACGCGACGCCAACTGGGTGGTGGCCCCCGAATTCCGATCCGGCATCCCTGTGCGGCTCACTCCCTGGAAGAGGAAGGGCCTGGCCTGGGCCACATCTGCGGAGCTGACTGGACTCCACAACTGCGTCCAAAACATGATAACCAAGAGTATCAAACTGGTCAATGTGATCCATGTCATGCTATTCCGCCAGATTCTCCCGTGTCAGAGACAGGCATTCAACCTGTGGGAGTTCGACGCGGCCCAACACCAGACACTGCAAGAGGTCTTTGACATGATGCACAAAGATGCCTGGAAGGTGTTGTTCAAGGCCTGCGAGGTTCCTCCCCCCACCTCTGAGGACCACGGACTTAACGCCAGGCGCCAGGCCAACACGGTAAGCATTCTTCATTTCAAGATGTGCCTTTCCCCAGCATATTCATGGGAGAAACTTAGGCCACTGTGCTAATTTTACCAGGAATATGTGGCTACGGCGGAGCGGATTGACTGTCCGGCTCCGTTGCTTGAGGACCTAGCGGATGAACTCCTGACGGAGATGTTGGCTCCGGCACCCTATGAGGTGCCGGAGAAGAAGGCCAAGAAAAAAGGGCACGGCGACCAGAAGAAGTTCCCGGTGCAACGTGGTGCTGGACACATCGTCCGAAGACACCAGCGCGCACTCCTTCAACAACAACGAGGAGGAGGAGGAGGAGGAAAACCCTCTCCCCGAAAATGAAGGGGGGAAGAATAGGAAGGCTACCCTTTCCGAGGAGGCCGAAGGGTCCAAGAAGGGACGGACCCTTCCTCCGGACCACTCCACAACTGCCGCCTACAGCGAGGTGGAGTGGCTACCCAGGGGCAAGCCCCTGGTGAGATCGTAAGTACCCGCACTCTGCAATACTTTTAGTGCGACATAGCTTCATAGTTTCTTATAACGCTGAACACGTGTATGCAGTCCGGCTAGGGCCCATCCCGAGGTATCCTCTTCGGATGGGTCTCTGAGCGATTCGGCGATGAATTTTCTCCCGACGGCCACCTCCCCTCGGCCTGCGGATGACACGGAGGTGTGGTCCCAAAGGGTACCAAAGAAGGGGGAGGCGACTCTGGAGATGCCCCAAGGCAAAATTCCGGACGCCGGACATATGGGGAGTAAGATCCCCATAGATTATGCTGACGAGACCCGCAGCAACTTGGGCTCCCAGCCGGACACTATACCGGAACCTCCGAAGGTTCCGGATTCGGGTAGGCAGCCCCTCGCTAAGGAGGGCGAGCCGGCCGTGCCGATGACTTCAGTTGCGCCGGAGGCGTCGAATAGTCTGCTGGAAGTTCTTCGTGGCGCTTCCATGGATGAAGAGCACCGTACTCTTATGCGTGTGGTGATTCAGAAGGTTCGGTCTGCCAAAAGCGGATTGACCGAAGCCTGCACCAGCCTCCTGATAGGCTTTGAGGTAAGTAATCAAAAGTGTGAGAAATTATCACCCAATAGACAGTAGCCCCTAAGACTCTGTTTGGTGTTCTGAAAGAAAAGCCAAATGGAGGGTCAACTCTAAACCGCAGGAGTCTAACAATATCTGTCTATGTGAAGAAGTAGGCAGTGCTGCTTGCCGCTGCTTCCTGCATAGCAGAGGTCACCGGACTCAAACGGGACCTGGAGCTGGCCGAAGAGGAGCTCAGCCGCTCAAAGAGGCAGCTCAAGGAGAACAAAGGTCAGTGATACCCCGTTCATGCGTCGTACAGAGGGGAAAAATTGGCGACGCTAACAAAAAGCGTCATGATTTTTTAATAGGGGCCACGACCGAAGTGGCGGCCCTGAAGAAAGCGCTATCCGAGGACCAAGACAAGGCAGCCACGGAGCACATTGAGCATGAAAAGCAAGATGCAAGGGTGGGCGAGGTACAGCAAGAGCTCCAGGAGCTCGGCAAGAAGTTCGAGTCCTTGGAGCGTGACTTCAAGATGAAAGAGTCTGAGCTTGCGAAGGCTCTTTTGAGAACGAAAGACGCCAAGGCCGAAGCCCAAAAGGCCCAGCAGGAAATCCAGGCAGCCAAGAAGATAGCGGCGGGTAAGGCATTCATTATGCAAAGCAAGCATGTGGAGGAGACATTTCTTTTACTTACCCAAATTCGGAGCTCTCCAGGGGCATTCGCAGATCTGCCACGTAGCATATCGGGTGCCACGGAGTTCTACCGTGCCGAAGAGGGGAGCTCAATAGAGAAGCTGTTCTGGTCCCAGTATGCTGGAGCTGAACACCCAATGTCTCTGAGTGACCAATTGAAGCAATTGGTTGAACTCCACAGGGCAGCCGAAGTGGCCATGAAGGACATCATAGTCCGGATGTGGCCTGGTGAGGCCCTGCCCGACAGCTACTTTGGCCTTATAAAGCGGATGGTAAATGCCTGTCCGCGGCTTGAAGTTATCAAGCGATCCGTTTGTATTGAGGGTGCCCGCCAGGCCTTTGCCCGTGCAAAAATGCATTGGGCCAAGCTGGATGCAGAGAAGCTGGTGTAGGATGGACCGCCGGAGGGCAAGGCGCATCGCTACCCCGAGAAATATTATGATGGCGTGATGAAAGGCGCTCGCCTCGTGGCCAATGAATGTACCAAGGATCTTTGAGTGAATGTACTCATGTCGTCTTTGTAATATGAAATCGAACTTGTTTGCGCTATATAGCGCTTTGTTGATTTAAAATATTACCTTCTGTGTGGCTTTTTATAAAATTCTGAAAGTAGGCCAGTCGTCGGCTTCCGCCCCCACGTAACTAGTACTGGGGTGTTCATGGGGAACCCAAACACTCTTTATCCAAATTTTTGGTCCTTGAAGGAGGTGTTTGGTGCAACGAACAAGGCAATCGGACTATGCAGCTTTATAACTCTCACTTAGCCATAGAAGTCTACAATTTTAAATTTCGGTGAAGCCCCTAGAATTTCGAAAGCCAAATTGGGGCGCTATACATGCCTAAATCGGACAAGGCTGATTCCTCGCCTAAAGTGGAAAAAATCTTTAACGATTTTAAGACATCTCGAACAGCAACCATCTCTCGCCGCATCATGACAGTCATTTTTCAGCTTTCTCTACTGAGGTGCTCGTCCGGAAGAACCGGGACACAATCGTAGTAGTTCTCCCTGCGCTACCTTAGCTGATATAATGGAACGTAAGGTACCAAAACAAGGGAGCCGGGCAAACCCAACTATTGACCCAAGACATGATTCGGAGCTGATGCATATAATGCTATAAGATCGGGGTGTCGCACTGTCGAAAGTGTTCGGACTTATCTTGCCGTATTATGGGGCACCATAAGAAGCCCCTGGCAAACTGAATGTACCAAAGTGTACGGATTCAATATTAAATAAACATTTATAGGAAAAATGTGCATATAGGAATAATAAGCTGATGCTATATATTGTTTCCCATTGTGAAATAATACGTCCGAGTGTATGCGTACAATTAATGTGTTAATCAGAATCAAATAGGACTATTTGACATGTCCTATCCAAGGGCGGGCCGCATGCGGGTATGCAAAACAGGTATGATGATCATTGACAGATACCACTTGGGTATTCCCTTTGTGAGCAAAGCCTTTTGCCTCCTTGGTTTTCCCTCCTATGATAAGTCCGATGATCCGGCTCTCTAAAGAGGCTGCCCGAAAGTAGGGTCCTGAAAGATAAAGAAGGTTATTAAAGTATGTTGCGGCTGAACCGCACTGTTGACCGCATCACCATTGCGCCTCATCCTATGCCCATGGTATTTCGAGTGCGTAATTGTGTGCGCGCGGCACAAATGCTGCCTGAATAGGGCTAGGGCGGAGGCCTGACTGCTAGTCGCGCTCTTGGCTTGCCTGGCGATCCTGTTGCGGGGTACTCCAGACTCAATTAATGGTGTTCGGGGTTGTTGCCGCCGGATTGGTGGTTTACCGGAGAAGGCTGCTTTGTACTTCTGCCTTGAGGGTCACAGTGTGCTCTTTTGTACGGAGAGAGCGGTTTTTGTTGCCATTGACTGTTATAACCCCACGAGGTCCTGGCATCTTGACCTTGAGGTATGCGTAGTGTGGTACCGCGTTGAATCGAGCGAATGCGTTTCGTCCAAGCAGTGCATGATAGCCACTACGGAAAGGGACGATATCGAAGATTAACTCCTTGCTTCGCAAGTTATCCGGGGATCCGAAGACCACTTCCATTGTTATGGAGCCCGTACAACGGGCCTCTACTCCTGGAATTACACATTTGAAGGTGGTTTTGGTGGGCTTGATCCTTGAAGGATCGATGCCCATTTTGCGCATTGTGTCCTGATAAAGCAGGTTCAGGCTACTGCACCCGTCCATGATTGGTTCTAGGACCAATGCGGCTGAACCGCCGTGACTGATGCTGGTAGGGTGATCCCTACGATCAAAAGTGATCGGACAGGCTGACCATGGGTTGAACTTTGGGGCTACTGGCTCCATCGCATAGACGTCTAAGGGAGTCCCGGAATAGGGTGTGTCCGGATAGCCGAGCTATCACCTTTGGCCGAACACCTGGACTATGAAGATACAAGATTGAAGACTTCGTCCCGTGTCCGGACGGGACTTTCCTTGGCGTGGAAGGCAAGCTTGGCGATACAGATATGTAGATCTCCTACCATTGTAACCGACTCTATGTAACCCTAACCCTCTTTGGTGCCTATATAAACCGGAGGGTTTTAGTCCATAGGACGAACAACAATCATACCATAGGCTAGCTTCTAGGGTTTAGCCTCTCTGATCTCGTGGTAGATCTACTATTGTACTACCCATATCATCAATATCAATCAAGCAGGAGTAGGGTTTTACCTCCATCGAGAGGGCCCGAACCTGGGTAAAAACATCGTGTCCCTTGTATCCTGTTACCATCCGCCTAGACGCATAGTTCGGGACCCCCTACCCGAGATCCGCCGATTTTGACACCGACATTGGTGCTTTCATTGAGAGTTCCTCTGTGTTGTCATCTTTAGGCCCGATGGCTCCTTCGATCATCAACAACGATGCGGTCCAGGGTGAGACTTTTCTCCCCGGAGAGATCTTCGTATTCGGCGGCTTTGCACTGCGGGCCAATTCGCGTTGCCATCTGGAGTAGGTCGAAAGCTACGCCCCTGGCCATCAGGTCAGATTTGGAAGTTTGAACTACACGGCTGACGCCCGCGGAGAGTTGATCTTCGATGGGTTCGAGCCACAGCCAAGCGCTCCGCACTGTTACGATGGGCATGATCTAGCTCTGCCGCCAAATAGTGCCCTGGAGGCCGCACCAGTGTCCGCTCCGACCCTTAGCTCGGAGCCGACTGCGCCGATCGAGGACGGGTGGCTGGACACCACCTCGGGGGCTGCAATCTCTATGGCGATTGAGCCGAACACCAACCCTGTCCTTTGCGAAGCTTGTGACTCTAAGGTGCCGGACTCCTCTCCGGACTCTGAACCTTCCACGCTCCTTGCAATCGAATCCAACTGGGCGCCGATCATGGAGTTCACCGCCGCGGACATCTTTCTGCACCCGCCCTTTGGCGACATCCTGAATGTAGTAAAGTCTCTCTCTTTATCAGGAGAGCCCTGGCCAGATTATGGTCAGCAAGGTTGGGATTCGGACGCTGAAGAAATTCAAAGCCCACCCACCACCCACTTCGTAGCCACTGTCGAAAGTTTAAACGACGTGCTCGATTTCGACTCCGAAGACATCGACGGTATGGACGACGATGTAGGAGATAAGAATGAACCAGCACCTATAAGGCACTGGACAGCCACCTCATCTCACGATGTATACAAGGTGGACACACCTAAAGGAAGCGACGACAAGGAACAATGGGACATCAGGAGGGATCATTCCCTCGAAAAGCAGTGAAAACGACGACGTAAGCGCCGCTCAAAGTCCCGCCTCGACAAAGACAACATCCATGCAGACCAAGCCATAGAGCAGGGCGAACCGGTGGACGGCAAACATGCTATCGAGCAACCGTCCGAACAGGACAATATGGATAAACAATCCGTCCCCGGCAAAGATAACAATCCGGGTGATCTCACGCCGGACAAGTTGCCGGAGCAGAAGAACCTCCACAAAAGGCTCGTCGCCACTACACGTAGCCTGAAAAAGTAGAAGCGGAAGCTCAAAACAGCGGAAGATGCGCTCAGAATCAGATGGAGCAAAGTACTCAACACCGCAGACAAATACGGCGATAGTCGCCAAACAAAGAGCTACTCGAAGCGAAAACTACTGCCAGAATTTGATGAGGAGGCCGTAGAGCCGTCGCAATCAAAGAACAAGGAGACCACCCGGTCGTATAGACGACCCCATGGCAAACATAGAGCGGCAAACGGCACCGCATACAAGCCAGCACGCGATCCACACATGGATTCGCATCAAAAAGATGGCCCAATTAGATCTATCTACGGGCCAAGAAAGCAAGCTCTAGTAAGCAATGCAACACATCAAATATCCGAATATTACGGTACACCCAAATATAGGGGTGCCGCACACCCCCTATGTTTCACTGATGAGGTCCTCGATTATGAATTTCTAGCGGGATTCAAGCCCGTAAACATAGAGGCGTATGACGGAACAACAGACCCTGGAGTCTGGATTGAGGATTACATCCTCCACATACACATGGCTAGAGGAGATGACCTCCATGCCATAAAATACTTACCCCTCAAGCTCAAAGGGCCAGCCCGACATTGGCTCAAAAGCCTCCCCGAAAACACCATTGGAAGTTGGGAAGAGCTCGAGGATGCTTTTCGGGCAAATTTTCAAGGGACCTATGTCCGACCTCCGGATGCAGACGGTTTAAGTCACATAACCTAACAACCCGGAGAGTCAGCCAGAAAATTCTGGAATAGATTCCTTACTAAAAAGAACCATATAGTCGACTGTCCGGACGCCGAAGCCTTAGCAGCTTTCAAACACAACGTCCGAGACGAATGGCTTGCCAGACAGCTCGGCCAAGAAAAGCCAAGAACAATGGCTGCATTAAAAAGCCTCATGACCTGCTTTTGTGCAGGAGAGGATAGCTGGCTGGCAAGATGCAGTACCAGCGACACAAGTACATCCGAAGTCAAGGATGGCAACGGGAAACCGCGACGAAGAAAGGACCAGCGCCGGACTAAGGGAAACAGCCCGAAGAGCACGGCAGTCAACGCCGGATTCAAAAGCTCATGGCAGGATCATAAAAAACTGCCCCTTAAGGATAATAGGGACGAGCTATCTAACTTAAACAAAATCTTGGACAAGATATGCCAAATCCACAGTACTCCCGGGAAGCTTGCAAACCATACCCACAGAGATTGTTGGGTCTTCAAGTAGTCCGGTAAACTCAACGCCGACCACAACGGGCTCGACACACCAAGCGAGGACGATAACGAACCCCACAAGCAGAGCATCGGAAAACAAAAGAATTTCCCACAAGAAGTCAAAACAGTAAACTCACATTACTTGACAAAAGGGAAAATTAGAATGGCGCCCATAGATATACGCGCCATACGGCCTATCCTAGAGGAGTCCCGCCACTGGTTGTTAAAACCAATCACCTTCGACCATCAGGATTACTCTAGAAGTATCTGGAATGCAGGATGGACTGCCTTGATATTAGATCCGATAATCGACAGACTCCAATTTACACAAGTCCTAATGGACGGCGGCAGTGATCTAAACCTGCTATATCAGGACACAATCTGCAAAATGGGGATAGACCCAACCAAAATTCGCCATAGCAACATTTCCATTCAAGGGGTAATGCGAGGCCCATATGCCCATTGTACGGGCTCTCTACTGCTAGAAGTTGTGTTCGGCTCACCCGATAACCTCCGCCGTGAAAAGTTAACCTTCCACCTCGCCCCATTTACTAGTAGCTATCAAGCACTACTGGGCGCGAAACTTTCATCCCGCTTTAACGCAATACCGCATTATGCATCCTCACACTTAAAATGACCGGTCCACGAGGCATCATCTACTTAAAGGGAAATATCGAGTGTTCCTCGAGCGCGGAAGATTGTGTGACTGCCTCGACGACCACACACTAAACCGGCTTCACTAATCCAAGCACCTAAATAGGTCGTTCAGACCCCGAACACGGTTAGACGAGTCCGGCGTAAACATACAGGGGCTTACCAGCCGCTTACCCCCGCACTAGGGGCTCCGCGCATGTACAACAAGAGACATTAAAGCTCAATTTTATTCATTTTTTGAATTGTACTTTGTTTATTTAGTATAACGTACATTTTCACACGATCCTTTTCAACTAAGTTCCTCTCTTTTACAGATGAACACCGTGCTACACCCGTCCAGGATACGGCACAATGGAGACACAGGCGCAGACGTGCAGTAGGGACCCGTTGGAAGGATTCTTTTCAGATTAAGACCCTGCGTAAACCTTTTTTACTGTCTCTTGTTGATACACATCCCCCGGTTTCTTGCTATAACCGAGGAGGAGGCTGGCGTTTTGGCATGGGCCACGTCAGAATTTTGCGCGTACCTGGACAATAGGGGTTTATTACCAAGGGCGTTGTTCGACCCGTTTTCATAAAGACTGAATACCTTAGGGAGTGTTCGGCGTCTCGAGTTAGGCCTTATATGCATCAGCTCCGAATCATGTCTTTGGTCGAATGTTGGTTTTGCCCGGCTCATGTGTTTTGCTACCTTACTTTCTGCTCTATCGGCTAACGCGGCACCAGGAGAACTATTGCGATTGTGCCCTGGTTCGTCCAGGCGAGCACCTCAGTAGAGAAAGCCGAAAACTGACTGTCATGATATAGTGTGAGATTGGCCAACCACTCGATGACCCGCCGGAATTTATAGGATTCCTCCGCATTGACGAAGGGCCGTTTCCCGGTCAGGCACATACGCGCCCCGAATTCGGGTGAGCGCGGTGCCCCTAGGGGCTATATAGTAGCCCCACTGTCAAACTCCTATGGCTAAGTGAAAGTGATAAAAGCATTATAGTCCGGTTGCCTAGTTTGCTATGCTACCACCTCCTTTATAGGACCAAGACGTTGGATCAAGTGTGAAAATGCGCCTTTTGCAAACACCCCCGCATTATATGCGTGGGGGCTGAAGCCGAAGACTGCCATCTTTCAGGTTATATACACATATACTTTAACGGCCGCACACGAGGTATTTTAATTCTTGAAGGCACAAGTATAAAAAGCTTCTATATTTCATCGAAACATTGTTTCACAATAAATACATGTTATTCGAACATAATATCATTCGAGCACTGCGTCTCTTTTAAACGAGCGCCCTGCAGAACTTCCTGAAAATAGTGCTCGACAGGTACTCGGCTTCTGTCCGAATCTTGGGATGCAACATCGGTGGCCTTCATCTCCGCCCAGTATGTCATGACACGAGAAAGAGCCATCCGCGCACCCTCTATGCATGCCGACCTCCTCATTGCATTGATATGCGGCACCGCACCATGGAACTTCTGCACTAAGGCAAAATAACTCTTCGGCTCGGGCCTCTTCGGCCAGAAAAGACTCACGACATCCTTCATGGCAAGTCTGGACAACCTATTCAGCTCCGCCCATTCGGCCAAGCGATCGGTTAATGGAAGAGGGCGCTCTGGATTATGGAACTGCGACCAAAAAACCTTTTCCATTTCGTGATCCTTTTGATCTCGGAAGTGTTCGGCCGCGTCCGCGGCACTTGCCGCCAAGTCCAGATAAGCATCCTCCGAACTCCACAGCTGGTCCAACTGAGCATATTTAGGATCTGTGAACTCCCTCCGCAGCAGGAAGGGCTTTCCAGCCGCGATATCGCCGGCCTGACGCAGCTCGTCCTTCATAGCTCTCATCGCAGAGCGAGCGTCCTTGGCCTTGGTAGTGGCCTTCTTCAGGTCCTCTTGTACCGTTCGATCTTCTTTTTCAAGAAGCTTGCAGCGGTCGGCAGCGTTCTTCAACTCCACGGCCATCTCAACCATTTCCTTCTTGCTTCGGCAGTGAGCAGCCTGTTCGGCTTTTAGCTCTTCGGTCGCCTTTAAGGCAGCCGCGCCACTCTTTCTGGCCTGCTCCTTGGCTCGGGCGAGCTCCGCCCGCAGGTTCTCCATGGCAGCGGCACCATCTACGTCAAGCATACTTATTGTAAGGCACGGGCATCAAGCTCCCTTACCAGGTGTCCGCGGGGAAATTGCATACCTTGTGACTCGTCAAGTCGCCTATTGACAAGCGCGATGTCAACATCCGCCACGTCAAGTTGCCGCTTTAGTTCGGCAAATTCATCAGTCCGGCCAGCCACCAGACCCTTCGCCACCTGCACAGGAAGGGCGACACATTACACCTGGGATTATGATGCTTGGAGCGCTGTCATTTTTGACAACACACCGAGCCTCAGGGGCTACTATCTACACAGGGCGCATTTTATATGCAGAACTGTCAGAAGGTACATCATTTTACATACCTCAAAACCTGTTAGTAAACTTCTGACGGCTTCATGCAATCCGCTCTCAGCGGATGAAATCCTTTCAATCACCGTACCCATTAACTCACGGTGTTCTTCTGAGATAGATGCTCGCCCGAGCAGATCCTTCAGCTCCTCCGACCGTACACCAGGTGGTGCCGGACTCGTCCGATGGCCTTTCTCGAAGGCCGGACGCGGAGGGCTTTGAGGGAAATATGATTGCCTTCCGGCCACGCCGGACTCGGAGAAACCCTCCGCGACGACACCTCAGGGTCGCTCGCCTCGCACGACGGTACGGTAGGGGGAGGCGTTTCGCTCTCTATCATCTCCCACTAGTAGAAAAAGGGTCAAACGTGAAGCACATTAGTCCGGTTTGTATTAGAGCCGGCACAAATGTATACATTAGTGCCGGTTCCAACGGCTAGCCGGGCCGCTCTAATTAGTACCGGTTCGTGGCTAACCTTTAGCACCGGTTCGTGCCACGAACCGGTACTAATGAGGGTGGTGATAGGATGTTGTCAGTCTAGGCCCCCTCCAGCACCTTTAGCACCGGTTCGTGCCACGAACCGGTACTATAGGTCCTCCTGCATATAAACCCTTCGTCCAGCTTGCTCTGTTCTTCCCCCTTTCCCCTCTCCTCTCCTCTCTGTTCTTCCTCTTCCCCTCGATCTCATCGCACATTTCGCCCAAAATTTGTCAAGATTTGAAGGCCTCCATCCATTCAAGTGATCAGAAAGGTTAGCAATTTGGGAGGAAATATATATATGTGCTAGTATTTGAGTTGTGAGTTTAGTAATGCTTTATATAGTTATTAATTTGTGAGTTTAGTAATTTGGGAGGAAATATATATATGTGCTAGTATTTGATTTATATGCAATTTGAGGTCAAAAATAACACTTAGTTTGCATATGTAGGTGTGGTTTACTTAGTGCCTTCTAAATCTCCGTCGTAACCACTGTCGATCGCCCGCACCGTCCTGTCGCTGGCACCACCTTGTGGTGAGCCTCTTGTTCATGAAATTTTATATAAAAAAATGATGTTTGTGTGATTTGCATATATAGTTACTCGTATAATTATCTTACCCGTACGTTGTTTGTTATACATAGTGCCATGGTTTTGATATCCGTCCCCGTCGGCCCTCATCCTTGTTATGATTCGGATGTGGTATATTCTCTTTTAAAACTATTTGTTGCATTTCGTGTTTATGACAAATTATGCCCATCAAGTTGACATAGATATTTTTATCTAGGAGGTATGTGAACTGGAAATTCCAACCGACCCTATTGTCGAGAGGTTAAATTTAGTTGAAAGAGAAAACGAGTACTTGAAAGAAAAATTGAAAAGAATTGAGGGGGAGAAGATGGAATTGGAGTTGCATGTTGTCGATGTCGTCGATGATCACAAGATCAAGATGGAGAAAATGCGCTTGAAGATTAGAAAGATTAGAAAATATGCCATCGATAGTGAGGCTTGGTATCATTATGCTGTTGGATCAATTGTTACCTTAGTTGCGATCTTGATCACATTTGTTGTTGCATTTAAATGCTTTAGCTAGAGAGTTATTTGTTTGTTGCATTTAAGTGTTGTATGAACTTTATGTGTGAACTTGTATTAATTTGTTCTATTCGGTGTTGTGTAATGAAGATGAGCCGGCAATGGATGTACGATGACCGATGCTCTCCCCAGTTCGTTGAGGGCGTGCATACTTTTCTGCTTGCAGCTGAGGCAAACAAGCGGGCGGATGGTTTTATGCCTTGTCCATGTGCTGGCTGTAAGAATGGTCACAATTACTCTACATCAAGAACCATTCACGTCCACCTGTTTGAGTCCGGTTTCATGCCCCACTATAATGTTTGGACCAAGCACGGAGAAAGAGGGGTTATGATGGAAGACAATGAAGAAGAAGAGGACGACGACAGCTATCTTGGCCATGGGTTCCCTGAATACGATGATACAACAATGGGGGAAGAAGTTGAGCCGGTAATGCGGGAAGAAGCTGAGCCGGCAATGCGGGAAGAAGCTGAAGAAGAGGCATCAGATGAGCCCGTTGATGATCTAGGTCGGGCCATTGCCGATGCAAAGAGAAACTGCGCAAGTGATTTGGAGAAGAAGAAGTTGCAGCACATGTTAGAGGATCACAAAAAATTGTTGTACCCGAATTGCGTAGGCGACAAGAAAAAGCTGGGCACCACACTGGAATTGCTGCAATGGAAGGCAGAGAATGGTGTATCTGACAAGGTATTTGGAAAGTTGCTGGTAATGATAAAGGATATGCTTCCAAAGGACAACAAATTGCCCGAGAGTACGTACGAAGCAAAGAAGGTTGTCTGCCCTCTAGGGTTAGAGGTGCAGAAGATACATGCATGCCCTAATGATTGCATCCTCTACCGCGGTGAGTACAAGGATTTGAACGCTTACCCGGCATGTGGTGCATTGCGCTACAAGATCAGCCGCGATGAGGCTGGTGATGTCGAGGGCGAGCGCCCCAAGAAGAAGATTCCTGCCAAGGTGATGTGGTATTCTCCTATAATACCAGGGTTGAAACGTTTGTTCCAAAACAAAGCATGCCAAGGCGATGCGATGGCACAGAGAAGACCGTAAGAAAGACGGAAAGTTGAGAGTACCCGCTGACGGGTCGCAGTGGAGAAAAATTGAAAGAAAGTACGGGAAGGAGTTTGCAGATGACGCAAGGAGCGTATGGTTTGGTCTAAGAGCAGATGGCATTAATCCTTTTGGGGAGCAGAGCAGCAACCATAGCACCTGGCCTGTGACTCTATGTTTGTATAACCTTCCTACTTGGTTGTGCATGAAGCGGAAGTTCATTATGATGCCAGTGCTCATCCAAGGCCCTAAGCAACCCGGCAACGACATTGATGTGTACCTAAGGCCATTAGTTGAAGAACTCTTACAACTGTGGAATGGAACAGGTGTACGTGCGTGGGATGAGCACATGGGGGAAGAATTTGACCTAAAGGCGTTGCTGTTCGTGACCATCAATGATTGGCCTGCTCTCAGTAACCTTTCAGGACAGACAAACAAGGGATACCGCGGATGCACGCACTGTTTGGATGATACCAACAGTATATATTTGAATAGTTGTAAGAAGAATGTGTACCTGGGACATCGTCGATTTCTTCCGAGCAGGCATCCCGTAAGAAAGAAAGGCGAGCATTTCAAAGGTGAGGCGGATCACCGGACGAAGCCTCGCCACCGTACTGGTGCTGATGTACATGATATGGTCAAGGATTTGAAGGTGATATTTGGAAAGGATCCTGGCGGACAACCTGTTCCGAAGGACGCGGACGGACGCGCACCCATGTGGAAGAAGAAATCTATATTTTGGGACCTGCCATATTGGAAAGACCTAGAGGTCCGCTCCACAATCGATGTGATGCACGTGACGAAGAATCTTTTCGTGACCCTGCTTGGCTTCTTGGGCGTGTATGGGAAGAGAAAAGATACACCTGAGGCACGGGAGGACCAGCAACGTATGCACGGAGAAGACGGCATACATCAGGGTCATGCAAGCTACGCTCTTACCAAAGAAGAGAAGGAAATCTTCTTTGAATGCCTGCTCGGTATTAAGGTACCGTCTGGCTTCTCGTCGAATATAAAGGGAATAATAAACATGGCAGAGAAAAAGTTCCAGAACCTAAAGTCTCATCACTGCCACGTGATTATGACGCAACTGCTTCCGGTTGCATTGAGGGGGCTTTTACCGGAAAACGTTCGATTAGCCATTGTGAAGCTATGTGCATTTCTCAATGCAATCTCTCATAAGGTAATCGATCCAGAAATCATAACAAGGTTACAGAATGATTTGGTGCAATGTCTTGTCAGTTTCGAGTTGGTGTTCCCACCATCCTTCTTCAACATCATGACGCACGTCCTAGTTCACCTATGCGAAGAGGTTAATGTTTTGGGTCTTGTATTTCTACACAATATGTTCCCCTTTGAGAGGTTCATGGGAGTCTTAAAGAAATATGTTCATAACCGTGCTAGGCCAGAAGGAAGCATCTCCAAGGGCCATCAAAATGAGGAGGTCATTGAGTTTTGTATTGACTTTATTCCTGACCTTAAGCCGATTGGTGTTCCTGAATCGCGGCATAAGGGCAGACTAGATGGAAAAGGCACGCTAGGAGGGGAACAAATAATATGTATGGACGGACATTCTCTCACTGAAGCACACTACACAGTTCTATAGAATTCCACCTTGGTGGCTTCGTATATGGATGAACACAAGAATTTGCTACGCTCCAAACACCCGGAGCGGTCTGATGACTGGATTACACGTGAACAAACCAGGAGTTTCGCCAACTGGTTGCAGACACGTACCATGCATGACACCTCTATTGAAGATGACCTGTACTTGCTGTCCCAGTTACCATCTTCGAATATAATGACTTTCAAAGGGTACGAGATAAATGGTAATACATTTTACACGATCGCCCAAGATAAGAAGAGCACCAACCAAAACAGTGGTGTCCGCTTTGATGCAGAAACCAAGACGGGAAAGGAAACATATTATGGTTATATACAGGACATATGGGAACTTGACTATTGACGTGGTTTAAAGGTCCCTTTGTTTCGGTGCAAATGGGTCAATATGACACGAGGCGGGGTAACAGAAGACCCGCAGTATAGAAAGACAACAGTGGATCTCAACAATCTTGCGTATGCAGACGAACCATTCGTCCTAGCCAATGATGTGGCACAGGTTTTCTATGTGAAGGACATGTCTACCAAGCCAAGAAAAAGAAAAGATAAGGAAGCGAATGCATCGTACAATGAGCCAAAGCGGCACATAGTTCTTTCTGGGAAGAGAAACATCGTGGGAGTGGATGACAAGACAGAAAAGTCAGAATATTATGAAAAGTTTGATGAAATTGCTCCAGTCACAGTGAATATTGACCTGAGCATCCCGTTAAATGATGAAGATTTTCCATCGTTACGACGCAAAGGGACACACGCGAAGAAAAAGTTTCACACCCAAAGATCTGGGATGTGATCGGCTTCACTATCATCACTTTCTTCTCTATTTCACACCCAGGAGGGAATGTCTGTAATAGTTAGGGTAGTTATATGTTTTGGCATTTGAAACGCGAAGAAATTTTATGTCCAAACAAATTCTTTTTATGCATTTACTGATTTTTTTTTCCAGCTAAATGACCCTGAAATTGAAAAGCAATTCAAATGAACTCAGAAAAGGTTGAAAGTTGCCATGGTATCATAATTTCATACAAATAGCATGTGCAAAGAAAGTAGAGAGGGTTACGGCAAAAACTGGATGCACTTCGTGTACAAAATGGACAATCTCTTTCAAAGTATCAGGGTTTCCGACGAAAACTGAACTGTTACAAAGGCATTTCATTTTTTAAATAACCTAAGCATTACTAAATTGAATATAATGATAAAACACACTAATATTAAACATAAGAAAAAAGAATCACTGAAAAAACTTTTTTCAAATTTAAGTTATTCACAAACTAGTGATTCACACAAATTTCAAATAATTCAAAATTTAAACTATTCAAATTTGAAATCTACCGGCACTAACAGAAAGTTTGTAATTTTTTGTACCTAAAGCAAAAATATTCACAAAGAAACTCTAGATACAGCAAAAAACAACTCAAAAATAAATAAAACAAAAAAATAAAGCAAAAAAAATTAAGAAAAAAAAGCCCGCCTACTGGGCCAAAGCGGCCTGCATACGACTAGCGACACAACCTTTCGTTGAGCCAGGATGCAGGCCCGCGAAGGCCCAGTAGGCCCACTAGGCGAAGAGGACAGGTAGGCCCAGTAGGCCTGGTTAGGAGAGGAGCTCGAGAGAGCTACCGCACTGGGGCTTATAAACTAGTGCGGTAGCCCCTCGACTAGCAAGGTCGGACTAAACTTCTGCGCCAGCGCACCCCTTTAGTACCGGGTCGTGGCACAAACCAATACTAAAGGCGGGCCTTTAGTACTGGTTTGTGCCACAACCCGGTACTAAAGGGGGTCGCTTCCCGCCGCTTGGCCTGGCCAAAACAGGCCTTTAGTACCGGTTGGTGGCCAAAACGACCCGGTACTAAAGGTCCATCCTATATATACTAGAGTGTGAAAATTTCGTTTTCCCTCTCTGTTCGTTCCTCTGTTTCCGTCTCCGTCGCCGTCGCCGCCGCCCTCGATCGTCTCCATCGCCGCTCGTCTCCGTCACCGCACCCGTCCCCATCGCCGCCCCCGTCCCCGTCGCCGCCCTCGTTTCCGTCGCCTACCCGGGCCCGTCCCCGTCGCGCCGTCCCCGTCCCCGTCGCGCCGTCCCCGCCGTCACCACCCCGGCCGTCGCCTCGCCGTCGCCGTCGCCCGCTGTGAGCCCTCCCCGAGCCCGTACACACACAAGCATGTTTAATTAGTTTAGATAATTAGTCTTTAATTAGTTTAGATTATTTAGATTATTATTTTGTATGTTTAATTAGTTTAGATAATTAGTGTTTAATTAGTACACACACACATGTATTTTGTATGTTTAATTAGTTTAGATTATTTAGATTATCATTTTTTCACTATTATATATGTATGAATGCATGTTAGATGGATATAATTAGTGTTTAATCAGTTAGAAATTAGTGTTATATAGAAATGTTAGAAATTAGTGTTATATAGAAATGTTAGAAATTTTAGTGTTATATTTAGATTATTTAGATTAGCATAATTAGTGTTATATAGAAATATTAGAAATTTTAGTTATCAAAATCCAATCATTAAAAAAATGTTACTTTTTGCGGGCATATAGCTAGTATTTGTTCTCGGCGATGCCCGGCCCGCATCCTCGCCGTCGACCCGTCCGCGACGACGTCCAGCTGACCCATGTCTGGGACTGGGCTCCGCCGGGCTGGCACTGGGAGGTGCTGCCTGGAGGGGCGCGCCGCTTGATGAGGAACCCGGCCCCGGGGCCCGTCGTCGACCCTGATCTCGTTTGGTGGCGTTCGTGTGGGCCAGTTTCGGTGCGGAGGGACCCGGCCCCGCCGGAGGTGGTACGTCGTCGTGTCAGGGAGGAGGACGAGCACGTCCATCGCTACATGGTTGCGTTAGGGGGCGGCAGGTTCTCCAATACCTGGCAGTTTCTTCGGGGATCTCACTTCAGCTATGATCCTGTGAGGGTTCCTTCTCTTTGGGTGTCCACCGCCCGCACTGGAGGAACCGCGAGTGTCCTAGATTCTTCTGTAGTATTCGATCTTTATTAGCTAATAGCCAGTGATGTACTATTCAATATTATATATTATTCGACACGATGTATTCGAGATTATATCTATTATTCTAGACGATGTATTCGAGATTATATCTATTATTCGAGACTATGTAATTAGAATACTAAATTGTTTTATATTTCTTTTGGATTAGTTAAATAAAAGCTATGGCAGACAATACAGACAGAGAGGGAGAACAGACCATGTTCGATATGATACGCGGGCCAGATGATAATCAGAATGAAGAAGATTATGACGGCTCCGAATTTCTAAACAACACCGGAGAGGGTGATATGATATTCGATCGTGACGACCAAATTGATGAAGTCATGAACTACGATTATGACGATGACGAAGAACATGTTGATCCTGAAACAACAAAGACCGGCGAGGTATATATATTTATATAAGTAGGCATCTGGTGATCATCACATGTTTTAAATGACTTGAGGATATATTAACGAATCGATCTTTGTTCTTTCAGCCATCCGGATCGAGCAAATCTTCAGGCAAAATGACGAAACGAGGCCCAAACAAAAAGTTGAAGCAGGGCGTAAAGTACAATATCAAGGCATGCAGCCCTACTGGCAAACCATTAGCGCCTAAGAAGATTGCGGACAAGTTCGTTCGTCAGTGCGGAGTTCTTGTGAAGGACCAACTCCCGATCAAACTTCAGGAATGGAGAGAGCCAGCAAAGCCACGTCCAGATGTTACTTTTGTCGACAAGAATCAAAAGGATCTTCTTTGGGATACTCTCATGGAACATTTCACCCTACCAGATCATTTCATAGAAGCAGATGTGCAGAAAGTCAAGGAGGCTGCTCTTAGGATGATGGTGATTGCATTCAAGAACCACAAGAATCGTGAATGGAAGAAGTACGTCAAGGGAGGAAGGAAGACTCCAGTATTCAAGGGAACACTAGAGAACCAACGTGATAATTGGGACGATTTCGTGAAATTCAAGGATTCGGAATTAGCTAAGGAACGGTCGAGAATAAACAAGAAGAATGCCAAAAAAAAGGATAAGTTCCATAAGCTGGAGCCAGGTGGCTATGCGGTGGCAATGCCTAAGTGGGATAAGTCTGAGAAAGAGATGGAGGATGCAGGTGTCACTCCGGCTACTAAGAGCTGGCCCCCCAGGGTCAGGACTTGGTTCTATGCGCATGGGGGGTAGTTGGACCCGGAGACAGGCAATGTTTCGACGAGGGCAAGTCTGAAGGGAGCCGACGATGCGATACCTGTTGCAATAGAAGAGGCACGATCGGGGGTGTTCCAGCCCAACAGAGAGAATGACGAGCTTACGCGTGCCCTGGGAAATCCTGAACACCCGGGAAGAACACGAGGCAAGGGCGCTATTCCGTGGTATGAGGGGTTTTCAGAATGGAACATTGACTATAGAACCCGTGCGAGAAAGAAGATTGCGGAGGAGAATAAGTGGAAGATGGAGGAGGAGCAGAGGAAGCGGGACTATGAACGCCTTCAAGGCCTAGAAGCAAGTCAAGCGGAATTGGCAGTCAAATTCCAGCGGCAGCAGGAGCAGATCGACTCACTTACCCATCAAAGGGGGTCTCAGCAGCTGCAGCAGCTAGCGGATGATTCAGCATTGCATAGCACCGGCCCATCCATGCCGAGAAGCAGCGTGGGTTCCGTCCCGGACGATGCAATGCTGGGTAGATACCCCATGGATGACATCACGGAGAACACTAACTGCGAGCTACACGTCAAAATGAAGAACATATCCATGAAGGTGGCGGACAGCTTTGCTTTTACAAATCCCCCCGAGGCAACCTTCCATTGCAACCTGATTCCAGCGGGCTATGCTCATGTCTTGGTTGATGAGGTGGTGGACCCACCATATTCGGAGCTACAGCTTGACATTGCTGGAGGTGACGGCGAGCGCTTTCTTGGAGAGGCCAAACATCGTATCATCCTATGGAAAAAGGATTGCATCATCTTTCGAAGGCCACCGACACCGCGTCAGCCGAGTCCTCGTCGAAGTCCGCCACCGAGTCAGCAGACTACCGCTCCTACAAGTCCACCAAGTCCGGCAAAGTGTCAGGCCACTCCTCCTCCTCCAAGTCCGGCAAAGTGTCAGGACAATCCTCCTCCTCCAAGTCTGCCACAGCATCAGACGTCCACTCCTCCTCCAAGTCCGGCACAACCTCAGGCCACTCCTCCTCGTCCAACTCAGCCCCGTCAGCCGTCTCCGCCGCCTCAGCAATCGCAGAAGAGAAACCCCGCAGCTATGGTGCGTAGCGCAACGAGTCGAGGTTGTACAGGAAGTACAGGCGGATGCAAGCGATATAAATATGGTCCAAGCCTCACGCATCTTCCGCAGAGGTCTTATGACAGGTTCGAGCAAGAAATCACAGCCATATCAAAGGCCAAGGTGGAAGCCCATTTTGCACCAAAACCGCTACCGCCGCCAAGGGAGAAAGTCCCTGAGGAAACGATTGACCACTTCATTCGTATGGCTCAACCACCAGCTCCCAAGCCTGTTGACACAGACTATGAGCGCCACATCTGGAAGTTAAATCGAGCACGTCTACAAAGGGAGGCGAGCACGTCTACATCGGGATCGAGCAAACAAGAAGCAGCTGCCAAAAAATGCGGGAAAACCATTCCCCAGCTGGGAGAACAGGCAGCGCAATCGATCCCCTCGCTTGTTGTGCCAACAACAGGTGATAGTACGTGCGCCCAATATTATTGTGGGCAAATAGTGCACGTTCCCGAGGTGGCCAATGTGGTAATAACGGAGGAGCATATAATGTAGGCTGAAGTTCTCAACATCACTGTTGGACAACTCCTCGAGATCGAGCCCATGCCTTTGCTTAGAGAGGATGAAATAAAACGGAAATATGTCCGGGGCCAACCTTTGGTCGCGCCAGACAAGGTCAAGAACCTCCCAACGAGAATGTATGAATTGCATCAATGGTACATGAACATTACCAAGATTTTAGATCGATTGTCCCTCATGGTGAATGTCAAGCAGGAGCATTACTTCCATGAGAAAGTTGTGTCCGTTGAGTATTTAAAACTGTTTTAGTTATACAATCAAGACGCACTCGACAAATCTATCGCCAGTTGCTATTGTCTGTAAGTGATTTCTTTCTATAATTTAAGTCTCAAGCTAGCTGTAGTGATCCTTTTGATCAATCATTACCTGTAATTATCCTCACTATATTCTTTTCTGTGGTATTATGCAGGATGAAGATGTATGAAATGAGAAAAGGTGGACGCTTTGGCATTGGGTTCATTGACACAAACACCGCTAATGAATACACATGGAAGATAAATCAACGTCAGCAAAAGAACGTAGAGGACAGCATGCTAGAGTTCTTGAAGCGCCTCAAATACAATGAAGATATACTACTTCCTTACAACTTCCAGTGAGTCACACTATCTTGTACTACAAATTCTCTGTTTTTGCCTACTAGCTAGCTACATGTTTTTGCTTACATATGCCTGCTTAATTAAGACATGCAAACGTGTGTGCATGCAGATTTCACTGGGTCTTGTGTATCATTAAAGTTGACGCCGGAACAGCTGAAGTACTGGACTCACTAATCTCAGAAAAAACTGACTATAACATCTTGTTTGGGATAGTCAACAGGTAATTTCAATTATTATTAACTATATATCTCGGCCTATTTAGTTCGTCATTTCATCATATGAACTATTTAATAACCCCTTTATTCATTTTCTTTGTCGGCGGGCAGGGCTTGGGCAAGGTTCATCGCCGTCACGCCCGGCGAATGGAAACAAAAGCTTAAATGGTTCCGACCAAAGGTAAGCAATTAAGTAGTACTAGCTAGCTAACTAGCTGCCATCTCTTTAATTATCATGCTTGATTAATTTTTATCTAATCAAATTCCATTCTCGTAAAGGCCCTGAAGCAGGCGCAGGGGACTGATCTGTGTGCATTCTGCGTTTGCGAGAACATTCACATGATGGCGTCCGAAAGGAGCAGATCTCAAAGACAGGAATGGGTACGCTTGTCAGAACACTATTCACAAATTTTACACCATTATCGATATCTAGTCACACAACTAATACACATGCATATTGATCTCCTTCTTAACAGTTCAAAGAGGTGCGGGAGAAGCTCCTAGAAACGGAGCGCGTAGAAGCACTTGAAGAGGAAATAGCGGGATTTTTGCTCAACCAGGTCATAAATCCGAAGGGAGAATTCTATTACCCGCTACCGCCCCCATGAAAACCACTTCCAATTATCATCGTGTTCCGAAGGCACCAATTAGGCTAATGCCACTGGCTCCGAAGGCAACATGCATATGTAGGAGAAATTGTATATGGCTATACATGTGTGTATGTGTGAATTAATTAATATGGTGGTTTGTGAGACATTGATGATATATATATGCATGATTGGTTCTACTAGAAATTCTATATATATATATATACATACATACATACATATATATATATATATATATATATATATATATATATATATATGCATAACGTGTACAATGTGTAGTATCGTAAAATACCAGTAAACGAAAAAGAATTAAAATGGAAACACAAAATTAAATGAAAAAGAAATCATAAAACTAAAAAACCCCCAAACCTTATAGTACCGGTTGGTCTTACCAACCGGTACTAAAGGGCTCCAGGCCCCCGGAGCTGGCTCGTGCCACGTGGTTGCCCTTTAGTGACCACAATTTAGTGCCGGTTATGGAACCGGCACTACAGGGCCTTATGAACCGGTGCTATTGCCCGGTTCTGCACTAGTGTCCGACCGAAGATCCCCCGAAGATGAGCTCTGCTGAGAAGGGTTGAGATCCAGACTACAAGGTTAAACTCCGGTTATCTTCATCAGAAATAGGGCAGGGATATCCTTTATTTTCATAAAAACTCCCCTTTTTAATTACGGCTCGGTGGAGGGCTGATCCCCTTGGGGCCATAATGCGGCCGAGGCATCTCTCGGCGTTTGACCCTCTGACGAAGATTTTTTTCCCCGCTTTGAGACCATGGTCTTCGGGTCTTCAGAGGCGGTCCTCTTCTTCCCTTGGATGGAGGGATTCTTGATCCCTCCTTTCCTGGCAGCCTCCTTCGCGGAGGCGGTAGCTTCCTTGTTCCTCCCTTCACCTTCTTCCGAAGGCGCAACCTCCAGCATCCTGGATACACACGGGATCCGGCGTGGTCTCAGGGAGGGGGCCGGACACCTGATTAACTTTGCTTTCGCTATCCACTCCTATTCAAGGGACAACTCTTTTAAAGGGCAAGTTTGTGATAAATATGGGATAGCGTATCCTGGTACAGGGCTACTTACTTGAGTATCCAGGCGATTGCAGCTCAGACCTGCATCCTCGGTCAAGTCCGGACACATCTCTTGTGATCCGAAGAAAAGCTTGTACAAGCGTCGCACCCATAAAATGTTGGAGAGCTCGTGGTCCCTCCGGGTTAAATTCCCATAGGCAGAGGGGGCGACGTCTGCAAGGCAGGATGCGACAAATCAGCATGACCTGCGCTACTACGACCGGAGTGATCTCTCTCTCTAGGAAGTCTTGAATGCGGCCCTACAACAAGGGCACGTCCTTGGACGGCCCACAGTCAAGTCCTTTATTGACCCATGACGCCAGCCACGATGGAGGACCCGAGCGAAAGGCAGGTGGCGCCACCCATTTGGTGCCCCTGGGAGCTGTGATATAAAACCACTCTTGTTGCCATAAGCTGAGCTCCTCTTGAAAAGAGCCTTCGGGCCACGGAGCATCAGCATTCATGCTTATAACAGCCCCTCCGCACTCTGCCTATTGCCCCTGGATCATCTTCGACTCCATTTTGAAGGTCTTGAGCCACAATCCAAAGTGAGGGGTAATGCAGAGGAAGGCTTCGCACACGACAATGAACGATGAGATGTGGTGGATGGACTCCGGATCCAAGTCGTGAAATTCTAACCCATAGTAAAACATGAGCCCCCTCACGAAGGGGTCCGTCGGGAAGCCTAGTCCCCGAAGGAAGTGAGACGCGAACACCATGCTTTCACCAGGCTTGGGAGTGAGAATAACGTGCCCTTGGGCAGGCAACCTATGTGAAATTTTGTCGGTTAGACACCTAGCATCTTTTAGCTTTAACACATCTTCTTACATAACGGAGGAAGGCATCCACCAGCCTTGCAGGTCGGAGCCGGACATCATCGAAGGTCCGAAGTGCCTGAATCTGGATCTTTGGGTGTTGGAACTCGAGGGGTGGGGCGGATTCGATTGAGATCAAAAGAAGGGAGTGGAGCCTTGGTCTCTTTATAAAGAGGTTGAATACCAAGAGCCTTCCCCGTGACCGTTCGGGACTCGCCTTCGATAGAGGAGACGTGCCAACGGGCACGGTTGGGTTACCCATGCCCGTATTGATGAGAATCCCGGAATAAGGGGACACGATCTCTGCTTTGACAAGACGTGCCAAGAAAACCGCCTCGCTAAACGCGCTGAGGTGGAATAGTAAAAACGATTCGAGTAAAGGCTTGGCCGTGGTGTGATGTCGCGCCATGGAATACCTCAGCAGATTGAATTTGTATAAATATTATTCTCTCTACGATGGTATGTGGAACTTATTTTGCAGTGCCGGACACTATCCTTGTGTTCAAAATCTTCTATGAAGTATTCGGAGGAGGAACCCGCCTTGCAATGCCGAAGACAATATGCGCGCCGGACTCGTCGTCATTGAAGCCTGGTTCAGGGGCTACTGAGGGAGTCCCGGATTAGGTGGTGTCCGGATAGCCGAACTATCACCTTTGACCGGACTCCTAGACTATGAAGATACAAGATTGATGACTTCGGGCCGTGTCCGGATGGGACTTTCCTTGGCATGGAAGGCAAGCTTGGCGATACGGATATGTAGATCTCCTACCATTGTAACCGACTCTATGTAACCCTAACCCTCTTTGGTGCCTATATAAACCGGAGGGTTTTAGTCCGTACGACGAACAACAATCATACCATAGGCTAGCTTCTAGGGTTTAGCCTCTCTGATCTCGTGGTAGATCTACTCTTGTACTACCCATATCATCAATATCAATCAAGTAGGAGTAGGGTTTTACCTCCATCGAGAGGGCACGAACCTGGGTAAAAACATCGTGTCCCTTGTCTCCTGTTACCATCCGCCTAGACACACAGTTCGGGACCCGCTACCCGAGATCCGCTGGTTTTGACACCGACAACGTCCCTTAGTGCTCGCTTTCATTCCCGTTTGGGAATGTGGGTGGCATAGATCATATTGACCGTTTTCACCTGGGGAGGAAATTTCTTCTGTCCCCCCATGTTCGGACGCCGGGGCCCCTCGTCATCGTCGCTGTGCAGCGCCTTGTCCTTGTTTTCGGCATTTATTTTGCCGGCTTGTTTGAACACCTAGCAATCTCTATTAGTGTGATTTGCTAGATTATCAGGGGTGCCGTGAAATTGGCACGGGCGATCAACTATGCGGTCCAGACTGGACGATCCTTGATTGTTTCGTTTGAACGACTTTTTCCGCTGACCAGATTTTGAGCCACTGAATCCGGCGTTGACTGCTGTGTCTTCAGATTTGTCACCATTGTTCCGACGCTTATGTCTGTTGCGCCGTGGCTTGCCGTTATGTCAGGACCCTGACTCAATGCCACATTGATCTAGCATGTAACACCTCATATCACTTTGCGGCCTCACGCACGGTATCCCTACGGGTGTCGCCTTACCTTTTCCCGGGACCATTTGCGCCTTTTGGCACACGTATATGATAGTGTCGCTAGCATCCATATGATAAGGAGCCCGGGCTGACATGGCTAGTCGTAAATCCAAAGTGGCACAAACTTACAGGGAGAGGCATCCATGACCCAGCATCGAACGTGTCGGTCATCAGCGAGTGAATCCAGGCTGTAGCACTGGGCTAGTACGACTCCGGTGAACTGGGCTGTAGCTGGCTAACAGGACTCCGGTATTCATCGCGTGACATTTCCCCGAAGGGACAGACACAGGAACGAAGAAGGACACATGCCGGCCAGCCTAAGTGTTCCGGAGCAGTAGCAAGCTACCATGGCTCAGTGGAAGCACTAGGAGACATTTCCTGGTAAGAGAGGCTACTAAGGATAAACAACTAGATAGTCAGATCCCACACATACCAAGCATTTCAATAACATATACACAATATGCTCGATATGTGCAAATACAACATGGCATCACAACATGACTCTACAACTCAAGTATTTATTCAATAGGCTCCGAGGAGCGAGATATTACAAACATGGGTCTCATGACCCAACATTCAGAGCATACAAGTCAAAGCACACGCGGAAGCTTAACATGTCTGAGTACAGACAACTACAAATGAAAGAGGCTGAGAAGCCTGACTAACTACCAGATCCTGCCGAGGGCACAAGATCGTAGCCGAGGTAACAAGCTAAACATCGAAGTCCACGTGGAATTACTAGCGAGACCGAAGTCTCTCTGCAAAAACATAAAATAGGCAAACGTGAGTACAAATGTACCCAGCAAGACTTACATAAGAACTAACTACATATGCATCATTATCAACAAAGGGATGGTGGGGTTTAACTGCAGCAAGCCAGCTTTGACTCAGTGGCTACCCTGAACTACGACTGCAATGTAACTCTTTTGAGGTGGCGCACACGAGTCCACATATTCACCAACCAATACACCACTATGGATCCGCTCCCGTCTCCCTACGAGAATGCCATCCATAGCACTCATGCTTATCTTGCGCATTTTAGAGTATCCACTTTCACTTGTCTATGAACTGTACAGGCAACCCAGAAGTCCTTTATCATGGACACGGCTATTCGAATAGATCATATTAACCCTGCAGGGGTGTACTTCTTCACACACGCTCTCGCCACTTACCGCCATGTACACGTCATGTATCTCGGCAACCTTCAAGCGGAAGCCTGGCGAGGGTGTCGGCCACGACCTGACTAACCACACAAGTCTCTAGTCCAGGTTTATCGCCTATTTGGGTTCCATCCGCAAGGAGATCTGGCCGGGGTGTCACTCATGGCCCCAAACGATGTGTGCAGGGTTCCCAAGTCCACCATCCGGGTGCCACTTGGTACACCGGGCCACTATGCCTTGGTGGCCACCGGGCCACTGTCCCAAGCCCACCTGTACTGGGTGCCACTTGGTAGACTACTAACACTACCTACAAACACCAGAAACTAGTTGCAACTCCTGGACAGAGATCGAGTTGGTTAATAAGTCGAGAGAGTCAATTAAGGATCCCAATGTGTGGTAGTAGCTGTTCATGGATCACAAACACAGAACTCAGTTCCTGAGGACGGTTTCAATGAGACAACCCACCATGTACTCCTACATGGCCTCTCACCGCTACCTTTACCAAATCGTGTTCACACACTTAGCTATCAACAGTAGGACATGTTCACACACCTCCAATTCATCCCCGATGAATCAGACCTGACTCAACTCTAAGCAATAACAGGCATGAATGAGTAGGCACATCAGGGCTCAAACAACTCCTACTCATGCTAGTGGGTTTCATCTATTTACTGTGGCAATGGCAGGTCATGCAGAGGATAAAGGGGTTCAACTACCGCAGCAAGTAACAGTTGTATCGTTGTTGTCCTAATGCAGTAAAATAGAGCAGGAGCGAGAAAGTGGGATAGTATCGGACTGAACAAGGGGGTTTTGCTTGCCTGGCACTTCTGAAGATAATATAGTTCTTCATCGGTGTCATCGAATTCATCGTCGGAACCAAGTCTATCGAGAGGGGACAAATACCGGCAACACAGAGAAAACACAATCAATACAATGCAACAATATGATGCATGAATGTGACATGGCAATATGCTGTGGTTTGAGCTAATGCAGCTAGCAACAGGCTAAATGAAGTTGGTTTGAACCCTAGGTTCAAATTCAAACTCCATATGTGGATATTCAAATGCCATCATTTGTTTTGCCCAAATCAGCAACTATAAGTTGTTCTAACATGCATGAAAATAGTACAGATGGATAGATTAGATTTTTTTTGATCATTTTTCATATATAATTTATCTCATTCTGAGCTACAGTTGAATTTATATGATTTTTAGAAGTTTGGGGTATTTTCTGAAATTTCCTGAATTAAATTAAATCCAGAAAATCACTTATTGCGTCAGCACTGCGTCACTGTGACGTCAGCAGTCAACGGAGACGGTCAGGTCAAACCTGACGTGTGGGGGCCACACGTCAGTGACTAACTAACTAATCTAATTTAATTAGTGTTAAACTACTACTAACTAAAAATGTCAGTGGAGTAATTAGATTTAATTAAAAACTAAACTAGGATTAGCTAGGGGCCCTGGGCCCACATGTCAGCGACCCAGGGAGGGTCAAACTATGGTCAACCCCGGTTCAAACTCGCCGGAGTGACCCGCGGCTCGTTGCCGGCGAGGCCAGGGACGGCGGAGGCGCTCGGGTTTCCTCCTCCGGCGACCAAATGGCCGGCTGAGGGCATCTACGCGACGGGGAGGCTCGTCCGTGTCGAGTGGTGCATGCAATAGCGGCTTCGATGGCCTAAGTCGATGGCGGCAGCGACTTGCGCGGCGGCCGGAGTTTGGCCGTTGCTCGAAATGGCGTTACAGGAGACGTCAGGAGTAGTGGGTGGTCATGTTCGTCTTGTGGGGATGTACTGGGATCAGTGGTGAGCTCGGGTTCAAGCTTGCGCGGCTGTGGCCGTGGCTATGCCATGGTAGGCGGCGAGAAGCTCTCGGCCGCGGTGGGAAATGGAGCTAGCGTACGAGCGCGAGCTTGAGAGAAGAGGGGAGAGGAAGAGGGGCTCACGGTGATCTCGCGGAGATTCTCAGAGTGCTCGGGGAGGTCCTGTACGTGGAGAAATCGACGGCGGCGATCCACGGCATCGAGGAAGAAGACGGTGTTGAAGGCCGCTCTACGGGGCGTCCGGGCTTGCGTGAGTCATCGAGGAGGAAGAGGGGGTCGTGGCGGTCCTTCAAAACACGGAGAGAGGTCGAGGGGGAGGCTGTGGCTACGTAGGCGATGAGCGGCGACGACGAGATCCGCTCGATTGTGCTCGGGAGAGAGGGGCAGACGAGGGAGAGACACAGGAGAGAGGGGGGAGTGACCAGGGGTTGCGTGGCGTGTTCAGGGCGTCGGGGGAATGAAGCAGGCAGGGTGGAGGTGGCCTGCGCGTGGCCAGCAGGCGGCGAGCATGCGCCCCTGTCCTTCTGTCCATGGAGCAAGACGACACGGGGCAGTGGTGGTGGGCTGGGCTGCCAGCTACAATACTGGGCCTATTGGTGGGTGCCAGGTAAGCTTCTACCAGGTAAGTCCTTCCCTCTCTCTCTTTTATTTGTTTGAGTTTTCTATTTCTTCTGTAAGTTTGTGGCTTTATTAAAAATACTTAGACACCTTCAAAAATCCTGAAAATAATCATAGGCGCTGTTTAGATTAATTCCAATAGCCCACACTTATTTCCAGAATTATTTGAGCATTTAAAATATTTACTAGCATTTAAATGCCCAAATGCAAAGTACATATGATTTAATTCAGTGACCAAATATGTCATGGAAAAATGTGCAACACCTCTGGTTATGGTTTCTAGCATTTTCCAGAAATGATGAACATTTTTGAAAGCCATTTGAATTCACTGAAAATATTTTTAGGTTGAACCTATTTGAATTCCATTTGGTACTAGGGTTTGGACATCCCCATTTCAAGTTTCTTCAAAGTGACAACTCACCCCTACTAAACAAGAATCTCGTCCCGAGATTCAAGCGTAGGGTCGGATGAAGGGGGAAACGCGAACTAACACAATCTCCACGGTCCAGGTGGCACTTCATTAGATCGTTGACTCGATCACCATCATTGTCTCAATGTCTTGCCCCGAGAACTCCAACTAACATGGCAAAGAGAGGAAATGGAAAACTCTAGAGGGATCGATCTTATTGAAGGTCGAACAACTCAGGATCAACTCACGAAGTGAGACATTGAAACATCTCTCGAGCTGAGACACGAAGCACACATCTAGAGGGAGGGAGTGAAACAGATGACGGAGGCTCAAATTGGTAGGCAACCATTCCATGCTTAAGAGGGTGGTGAATGGTTCCAAGATAGCGATGAAATGATTGCCATGATTCCTTAACGGGGCATCTTAGAGAAGGTGACTCGTAGAATTATTCCCTTAAGTGGCAAAAAGAATTACTTTTGATACCTAGATCATTGAAACTCCTTATGCCAGCCTAAGGCAAATCACAATTGATCGTTTGAATGAATTCGAAAGAATGGCATACTCAGATTGGAAAGGAAGCTAGAGTTATAAGATAACTCGACAAACGGAAGGCACGTTTCAATTGATACCGAGGATATAACCTAGTGACTGAGTGTGCCCTCAAGAACTTGAGGATTTCCATACTCATCAAGGTCTTACCAACATCCGTGCCGAGGATCCTGGCAACACATCTTACTACCACGATGAATACCGGTGGAGGATGCAGAAGCAAAGGAAGATAACACTTTCTCTGATTTCACCTTGGCGGGGCCAAGGAAACAAAATCTGGATGATCGACCGAGAGACTTTTAGCACTCCGCTTCTAATGTTCTCCTTGATGTGCTAGCATAACCCATTCATAGAAATGGTTCGATATCAAGTAAAAGATCGGACTTCGGGGACACGAAAATCCATAAGGGACATCTAGGGAGTAAATCCTATGAAATCCTTATGGGGAGGTGGCCAACTTCCTCAATCAAGATACTACAATATTAGGTCCTCCGGCTGGGTGTGTTGGCCACGACATCCACTTTACCGGGTTACAGACTGACCAATATTATAATTCTTGGGACACGTTCCAACCATCATAACTGCCTGAGATTCAGATCTGGTTGGTGTCAGGATATTCCAGACTCATCAAGTCTAGAGAGAAAAATGAAAGTTTGCAACACAAATCGACGAGATGGCGTTGCGAGATTCTCGGGAAATGAACTACGATAGCAAGCTCCAAAACATGAGCTGGTTCTGCTACACACATGTGAACACGTTGTCCCAGACAAACTTGACCACATGGTAGTCTTACAATAAAACACTACCGAGTTCAGGTGGGGAACCATCATTGCGGAGAGCGAAGTCCTGCGCATGTACCTTTGGGTCCTTAAGGATTAGCACTTAAGAACTTCTTTTCCTTGAACAAATCAATCAGTGGCTTGGTGTGCTAGGGATTACACGTGGAGTGGAGGTAGCGAGCCTATCAAACCATGGAATACTTCGCACATGCATGACTGACTTGGGATGACTCCGGAGAAAGCAAAAACAATCTTTCTCAATTCACGGCGGCTACTTGCACCTAATGCACATGAACTTGGAGAAAGTCACTTCTTACACCAAACATGTATTTCATGAACAGGACATGAAGATAATGCTTACAAAAGTTTCCAATACCAACTTAATGTCTAACAAAATCATGGGGGAGATAAGGATGTTGTCGATGGGCTCAACAACAATACATCCAGGTTTCCATATAAGAGGAATTTCATAGTTAAGTGAACACGGTGATAGCATTGGCCAGACCAAAGGATATAATGGTGTATGCTCGAGGAAAAACTACGAGTAAGACAACATTACGAATATCGTTGGTTCTGATTTGATTTGACGATAGCCCATACTCAAATCAAAGTTTTTATAAGATAATAGGTCCAACAACTGATCGCAGGGACCAATCGATGAAGATATCATCTTTCTTCAACTAACAAACGAACACCAGGATATCCCTTTGAAACGAACTAGGTTAGGTAAGCTTTTATCTTCCAACTCTCCAAGTTGTCGTTTAGCTTAACCAACTAGCTCAGGGGTATCCAACACGGATTCTTGGAGAAGGGGTGGTTTACAAGAAACCAACTTGATCACGAGCTCAGCATAGCGGTCAGGTGACAACCTGGTAATACTTCCGAGAAGATATACGGAAAATCACGAACCACCGATATGTCACTAAGCTCGAGAACAATCTTGCTTTTCAGGGGAAGATGATATGGTGAAATAAGCAAGGGATTGGATAATCCTAACTCATTGATAAGGAGTGCACCAGAAATAAGGACTAGGTAGCATGATGAATCTTAGAATGATGATTCAAAAACCAACACGCTAAGAATGAAATTATTGTCCATTAACTACCAAGCAACAAGTTTGCTAGGAGTATTGAATTCACACATCATGATTCACTTGTCGGCATTCCGGTTGCGACAACATGGAACCGAGGGATGAATAATGATGGCGAGAAGTATCACTACGTCAAGAATTCACAAGAGCCGGTGCAATTCTCATGAAAATCCTGACATAAAGACGCTAATACTTCAGGGTAGAACAGAATCAAAAGCTAGGTTGGCATTTTGATCTGCGGAGCACAACTATTTTGACCTAATCCTGGATATGGATGAGTACTGGAGTTTGTTTCTCCTAGTCATCCTGAATAGAATGGCTTGATGGACCCCAAGAATAATAAGCGTCGATAACACGAATGCACAATTGCTCCTGACTATCAATTGATAGACGAAGATCGGAATACGACCATGGCCGGCGGCGAGAAGCTCTCGACCGCGGTGGGAAATGGAGCTAGCGTATGAGCGTGAGCTTGAGAGAAGAGGGGAGAGGAAGAGGGGCTCATGGTGATCTCGCGGAGATTCTCAGAGTGCTCGAGGAGGTCTTGTACGCGGAGAAATCGACGGCAGCGATCCACGACATCGAGGAAGAAGACGGTGTTGAAGGCCGCTCTACAGGGCGTCCGGGCTTGCATGAGTCATCGAGGAGGAAAAGGGGGTCGTGGCGGTCCTTCAGAACACGGAGAGAGGTCGAGGGGGAGGCTGTGGCTACGTAGCCGATGAGCGGCGGCGACGAGCTCCGCTCGGTGGTTCTCGGAAGAGAGGGGCAGACGAGGGAGAGACACGGGAGAGAGGGGGGAGTGACCAGGGGTTGCGTGGCGTGTTCAGGGCGTCGGGGGAATGAAGCAGGCAGGGTGGAGGTGGCCTGCGCGTGGCCAGCAGGCGGCGAGCACGCGCCCCTGTCCTTCTGTCCAAGGAGCAAGACGACAGGGGGCAGTGGTGGTGGGCTGGGCTGCCAGCTACACTTCTGGGCCTGTTGGTGGGCTCCAGGTAAGCTTCTAACAGGTAAGTCCTTCCCTCTCTCTCTCTTTTATTTGTTTTAGTTTTCTATTTCTTCTGTAAGTTTGTGGCTTTATTAAAAATAGTTAGACACCTTCAAAAATCCTGAAAATAATCATAGGCTCTGTTTAGATTAATTCCAACAGCCCACACTTATTTCCAGAATTATTTGAGCATTTAAAATATTTACTAGCATTTAAATGCCCAAATGCAAAGTACATATGATTTAATTCAGTGACCAAATATGTCATGGAAAAATGTGCAACACCTCTGGTTATGGTTTCTAGCATTTTCCAGAAATGATGAACATTTTTGAAAGCCATTTGAATTCACTGAAAATATTTTTAGGTTGAACCTATTTGAATTCCATTTGGTACTAAGGTTTGGACATCCCCATTTCAAGTTTCTTCAAAGTTTAAACATGATGCACACATGAGGTTAGCCTAGTGCAATGCCAGAAGCTAGGGATGTGACATGTTATTGTCGCGAACATCTGAAGTGCCGAAGTTGATTGGCGTGGTGCTACTGCGAGCCAACCAGCTGTCCTCGCCCGTGCAAAAGCGGGTCATGAGTGTTGTGAGGGCCGCCATTAACTTCGGCTTTTCCTGGCTGAGGTGTCGGGCGAGCCACTCATCGCTGATATTATGCTTAAAGGCCGCCAAGGCTTCAGCGTCCGGACAGTCAACAATTTGGTTCTTTTTAGTTAGGAACCGAGTCCAAAATTTCCTGGATGACTCTCTAGGCTGTTGGGTAATGTGACTCAAGTCATCAGCATCCCGTGGTCGCAGGTACATGCCCTAGAAGTTGTTGAGGAACGCGTCCTCTAGGTTTTCCCAACTACCGATGGAATTTGCCGGCATGCTATTTAGCCAGTGCCGGGCCGGTCCTTTGAGTTTAAGGGGAAGATACTTGATGGCATGTAGATCATCACCGCGGGCCATGGGAATGTGGAGAAGGAAATCTTCGATCCATATTGCGGGGTCTGTTGTGCCATCGTATGATTCGATGTTTACGGTTTAAACCCTTCTGGGAATTCCTGATCCATCACTTCGTCAGTGAAGCAGACGGGGTGTGCGGTGCCTCTATGCCGGGCTATGTGGCTACACAGTTCGAATAAGTCTGGTTGGCTATGTTCGTCCCGGCCAGACTTGTTGATAGTGTATCCGGCATGACGATCATCGCCACGTGTTGGGGCACGCCCCCGCAATCCGTAGATCGATCTTGGCTGTCCTGCCTTGTTTTCTAGTATGTCTTGCAGGTCCTACCTATTGCCCCGGGCTGTTATTGGCGTGGGGGTGCGGGCTGGTATTCGGGATGATACGTTGTTTTATCCCAGCCACAAGGTGGTCGGTCAGCCTCCTCCTGTGCTCGTAGTATGAGCTCCTCCTCGAGTTGACGTAGCAACTTGTGCTTTGGGGGCTAGGGTTACACAGAGTCGGTTACAAAGAAGGAGATCTAATATCCAGATCGCCAAGCTTGTCTTCCACGCAAAGGAGAGTCCCATCCGGACACGAGACGAAGTCTTGAGTCTTGTATCTTCACGGTCTATTAGTCCGGCCAAAGTATATAGTCCGGCTGTCCGTATACCCCCTAATCCAGGACTCCCTCAGTCAATGCGAGGAGTAGGGATTGCCATGCAATGGATGCACTAAGAGCTATAAGTGTATGAAAGCTCAAACTAGAAACTAAGTGGGTGTGTATCCAACTTGCTTGCTCATGAAGACCTCGGGCATTTGAGGAAGCCCCTCATCGGAATATACAAGCCAAGTTCCATAATGAAAATTCCCACTAGTATATGAAACTGACAATATAGGAGAATCTCTATATGAAGAACATGGTGCTACTCTGAAGCACAAGTGTGGTAAAAGGATAGTAGCATTGCCCCTTCTCTCATTTTCTCTCATTTTTTTATTTTCTCTTTTTTTTTATTTTTTTGGTGGGCTTCTTTGGCCTCTTTTTTTATTTGGGCTTCTTTGGCCTCTTTTATTTTTCATAAAGTCCAGAGTCTCATCCTGACTGGTGGGGGAATCATAGTCGCCATCATCCTTTCCTCACTGGGGCAATGCTCTAATAATGATGATCATCACACTTTTATTTACTTACAACTCAGTATTACAACTCGATATCTAGAACAAAGATATGACTCTATATGAATGCCTCCGGCATTGTACCGGGATGTGCAATGATCTAGCGTAGCAATGACATCAAAAACGCACAATCCATGAAAACATCATGCTAGCTATCTTACGATCATGCAAAGTAATATGACGATGAATGCTCAAGTCATGTATATGATGATGCTGGAAGTTGCATGGCAATATACCTCGGAATGGCTATGGAACTGCCATGATTGGTCGGTATGGTGGCTGCTTTGAGGAAGATATAAGCAGGCTTATGTGTGACAGAGCGTATCGTATCACGGGGTTTGGATCCACTGGTGAAGTTTGCACCAACTCTCGAGGTGAGAAAGGGCAATGCACGGTACCGAAGAGCCTAGCAATGATGGAAGGGTGAGAGTGCGTATAATCTATGGACTCAACATTAGTCATAAAGAACTCACATACTTATTGCAAAACTTTATTAGCAATCGAAACAAAGTACTACGCGCATGCTCCTAGGGGGATAGACTGGTAGGAAAAGACCATCGCTCGTCCCCAACCGCCTCTCATAATGAAGAAAATCAATAAATAAATCATGCTCTGAGTTCATCACATAATGGTTCCCCATACGTGCATGCTTCTGGAATCACAAACCTCAACACAAGTATTTCTACTAATCCACAGTCGCCCACTAGCATGACTCTAATATCACCACCTTTATATCGCAAAACTATTGCAAGGAATCAAACATATCATATTCAGCGATATACAAGTTTATGTAGGATTTTATGACTAACCATGTGAATGACCAATTCATGTCATCTCTCCAAATAGATATAAGTGAAGAAAGAGAGTTTAATTCTTTCTACAAAGGATATTCCCATGCTCTAACAAATATAAGTGAAGCAAAAGAGCATTTTACAAATGGCGGTTTTCTATGTGAAGAGAAACAGGCAATCCAAACTTCAAATGATATAAGTGAAGCACATGAAGCATTCTATAAAGCCATACTTAAAAGATTTAAGTGAGGTGCAAAGAGCATTCTATAAATCAACCAAGAACTATCTCATACCAGCATGGCGCATAAAATAAAAATGAAAACTAAATGCAAAAGACGCTCCAAGACTTGCACATATCGCATGAACGAAACGAATCCGAAAACATACCAATACTTGTTGAATAAAGAGGGGATGCCTTCTGGGGCATCCTCAAGCTTAGACGCTTGAGTCTCCTTGAATATTTACTTGGGGTGCCTTGGGCATACCCAAGATTGAGCTCTTTCCTCTCTTCCTTTTCCTCATATCGAGACCTCCTCGATCAAACACTTCATCCACACAAAACTTCAACAGAAAACTCGGCAAGATGCGTTAGTATAATAAAGAAAATCACTACTCTAAGTACTATTGGAAACCAACTAATATTTTATTTTTGCATTGTGTCTACTGTAATATAGCTTTTCCATGGCTTAATCCACTGATAGAAATTGATAGTTTCATCAAAACAAGCAAACTATGCATCAAAAACAGCATCTGTCAAAAACCGAACAGTCTGTAGCAATCTGAACATTCACCATACTCTGTTACCCAAACAATTCTACAAAAATTAGAATAAATAAATAATTTGTATAGAAAGACAGTTGAAATATAATCTGAACCACTTGACGCTACAGTAAAAAATGTAAAATCACGCACTACAGCCAAAGTTTCTGTCCTGCACCACACAAACCATCAAGCATTGTAAACATCCTAAAGGCAAACCTTAGCACATTATTTTTGTAAAACAATGGAATTGTACAAGGGGATAATTACTTTTGATGGAAAGTTTCTGTAATTAAGATTCACAAAGTTTCCGTGAGCATGAACAAAGTTCAAGGAGCTTTCTGTAATTAAGATTCACTTTCACTTTCCTTTTTGAAAAGTTTTGGGTTCCCCTCTTTATTTTTATTTTGTTTTTACACTATATAAAATCACTCAACAGAAATAAATGACTCTCTAAAACTTCCGGGTTGTCTCCCTGGCAGCGCTTCCTTTAAAGCCCTTAATCTAGGCATATAGTGTTCAAGTAATGGATCCACCCGGATCGCAAGGTATATCAAAGCCAATTTTAATTAGCAATGATATGTAATTTAGTAGTGAGCACAAAGTAACATATATCATGCAACAACGAAGTCTAACTCTCTCCCTATGCATCGGCATGTCATAAAAGAACAATCATGCACCCATAGTGAAGGCCAATGCATAGTACACGCAGTTTCTTGCAATTTTAGCATATTGGAAACTTAGAGAGGTGGAGATATAGTTCCTCTCTCATAATAATTGCAAGTAGGAGCAGCAAGCACATGCATATTATATCTATCAAAATCATCATGTGTAGTAGTAAAAGGCAACCCATCAATATAATCCTTAATAAGCACAAACTTCTCCGATATAGTGTAGTTTGGAGAATTCAAAAAGATAATAGGACTATCATGCGTGGGTGCAATGGCAACAATTTCATGTTTAACATAAGGAACTTAGCAAGTTCATCTTCATAAGCATAATTCATATTGGCATCTTGGCCACAAGCATAGCAATCATCATCAAAACGGGATATTTCAAACGAATTAAAGGGATAATAGCAATCATCCTTTGGTAAGCACGAAGGGAAATTGAAAAATGTATGAGTTGAAGAGTTACTCTCATTAGAAGGTGGACACGGGTAGCTAATCCGCTCTTCCTCCTTTTGTTCTTCGCTCTCCTCATCATATTTTAAATCCAATGACCTCACAGTTTCATCAATTTCTTTTTCCCTAGACTCCTGCAAAATATTAGTCTCTTCTTGGACAGCGGAGACTTCCTCAATAATTGCATCAATATCGGAATTGAATTCATAATTCTCATAGCTATATTTAAGTATAGCAAAATTTTCAGGTCTGTAAAGAGCAACATCAAGATTTTCACACTCTTTAAACAAAGATTCAATCTCATAAGCACCCATAAAAGCAATGAATTCTTCTATTTGTTCCACATCATAGTAATCATATATACCATTAGCATAAGAAGCTAAGGTTTTATTATAATTGAGTTTGCATGAAAAGGGAAGGTGTGGAGCCTTCATCCTAGAGCAACAAGTATAATCATATCTCAAGCATAGTTCCCGAGCATAACAATGCAACATATGAATTTGATCCCATAATAGTTTCCCTTTTTGTTTCAAGCGATAATCCCTAAAGTATTCACGCTGATCCAACATGTCTCCCATAACATAATTGAATGGGGTTTTCTCAGGATTATCAAAGTAGTACATAATATCTTTCACATAATGAGCATCGAGGGTTTTAGGAGGTTCCCAATCTCCATGAGTAGCAAGTACACCTAATTTTTTTGGTATTTCGTATTCCATATCCATAACTAAAGATAGAGAACAACTTAGAACAGCAAATACAAATTACATAGTGATAAAGAAAACAAGCACACACGAGAATATTCAGCCCACGCTATGACTCCCCCGCAACGGCGCTAGAAAAAGGTCTTGATAACCCACAAGTATAGGGGATCAATTGTAGCCATTTTCGATAAGTAAGAGTGTTGAACCCAACGAGGAGCAAAAGGTAGAACAAATATTCCCTCGAGTTCTATCGACCACCGATACAACTCTACGCACGCCTAACATTCACATTACGAAAAACGAGTATGAAACTAGAAGTACTTTGTAGGTGTTGCTGGATAGGTTTGCAAGGTAATAAAGAGCACGTAAATATAAACTAGGGGCTGTTTAGATAAAGAAGCAATAAAGTAAATATAGCGAGTGTGGGAAAGTGGTGGTAGGAGTTGTGAAATTGTCCCTAAGCAATTGACTACTTTACTAGACCGTTAGCAAGTTTTATGCGGGAGAGGCATAAGCTAACATACTTTCTCATCTTGGATCATATGCACTTATGGTTGGAACTCTAGCAAGCATCCACAACTACTAAAGATCATTAAGGTAAAACCCAACCATAGCATTAAAGCATCAAGTCCCCTTTATCCCATATGCCACAACCCCCTTACTCGGGTTTATGCTTCTGTCACTCAAGCAACCAACTCTAAGCGAATCATGAACGTATTGCAACACCCTACAGCAGGAATCCCTCACGCTTGCGCGACACGGAGGGCACAATAGGACAGCAAGATAACCAGAAGCAAATTAAACCAATCATAGCAATTCATCAATCACCTGTGGGACAACGAAAGTCTACTCATACATCATAGGATGGCAACACATCATTGGATAATAATATGAAGCATAAAGCACCATGTTCAAGTAGAGGGTACAACGGGTTGTGGGAGATTGGACCGCTGAATATAGATGGGGGAAGGTGATGGAGATGTTGGTGAAGATGGCGGATGTGTTGGTGTAGATCGCGGTGATGATGATGGCCCCCGGTGCCACTCCGGCGCCATCGGAAGCAAGGGGGAGACATCCCCCCTTCTTCTTATTCTTCCTTGACCTTCTCCCTAGATGGGAGAAGAGTTTCCCCTCTGGTCCTTGGCTCCCATGGCATGGGAGAGGTGAGAGCCCCTCCGATATTGGATCTATCTCTCTGTCTCTCTTTGTTACTGCGTTCCCTAGTTCTACCATTTCACCATTTCTTTTATATCCGGAGATCCGTAACTCCGATTGGATTGAAACTTTCGCCCAGATGTTTCTTTGAAAATTAGCTTTCTTGCGGCAAAAGAAGAGCATCAACCTCCTAATAGGGTGCCCACGAGGGTCAGGGGCACGCCTGCCCCCCTGGTGCACGCCTCCTACCTCATGGCCCCCTCGGGCACCGTCTCGTGTTGGTTTTTCTTCCCAAAACTCATAAATATTCCAAAAATGATCTCCGTCCTTTTTTATCCCGTTTGGACTCCGTTTGATATTGGGTTTCTGCAAAACATAAAACATGCAACAAATAGGAACTGGTACTGGGCACTGGAACCCAAAAATAGTATAAAAAGTTGCCAAAAGTATATGAAAGCTGTAGAATATTGGCATGGAACAATCAAAAATTATAGATACGATAGAGACGTCTCAACCTCCCAGCCCAACTGCCCTTGTACAAGTGGCCACAGTGGCAGTAGAAGAAATTCGTGCACCATCATGGGCGGAGCTCATCCTCAAGTTTCTGATAAAAAAAGAGCTACCAACCGATGAGATCTCGGCCCGACAGGTGCATCATCGGGCAGCAACATACACAATCGTCAACAGAGAACTTGTGAGGCGCGGTGTCACAGGCATGTACCAGCGCTACGTAGAGCCAGAGAAGGGCCAAGTAATCCTCAAGGACATACATCAAGGTGATTGTGGCCACAATGAGGCCTCAAGATCACTCGTGGCCAAAGCTTTTCGCCATGGGTTCTTTTGGCCAACTGCTCTAGAAGAGACCAAAGACTTGGTCAAAAAATGCAAAGGGTGCCAGAAGTTCAGTTCCAAGCAACATCTGCCAGCTTCTGCACTCACGACCATTGCCCTTGCCTAGCCTTTTGCCATCTGCGGGTTGGACATGGTGGGACCATTCAAGACAGCACGTGGAGGCATGACTCATCTTCTCGTTGCCGTGGTCAAGTTCACTAAGTGGATAGAAGCAAAGCCAATCAGGAAGTTGAACAGTTCGACGGTTGTTCCTTTCATCGCATACATCACCACTCGGTACGGCGTACCTCACAGCATCATCACCGACAATGGCACAAATTTTGCCAAAGGCACCTTGGCCCATTTTTGCGCGACATAGGGCATCCGACTAGACATAGCGTCCGTTGCCCACCCACAGTCAAACGGCCAAGTTGAGCGAGCAAACGACCTCATTTTGTCCGGAATCAACCCCCGACTGGTCGAGCCTCTGAAGCGTTCGGCCGGCTGCTGGCTCCATGAGCTGTCGGCCGTCATCTAGAGTCTGCGCACCACTCCAAACAAGTCAACCGGCTTTCCACCTTTCTTCCATGTATACGGTGTTGAGGCTGTTATCCCAACTGACATCGAGTTCGACTCACCTCATGTTACCATTTACACAGAGGCAGAAGCAAAGCAAGCATGAGAAGACGGCGTATATCTGCTGGAAGAGGGCCGGCAGCTGGCGCTCTGTCGGTCTGCCATCTACCAGCAGAGTCTACGCCACTACCACAGCCGAAAGGTCAAGCCAAGATCCTTCCAAGAGGGAGACCTTGTGCTCCGTCTGATCCGGCGAACAGCCAGCCAGCACAAGCTCTCGGCCCCTTGGGAAGGCCCTTTCATCATCAGCAAAACCTTGGGCAACGAATCTTACTACCTGATTGATGACTAGAAGCCCAGGACGCACAAGAGGGATGGCTCCGGCAAGAAGACAGAGCGCCCATGGAACGCAAATCTCCCCCAAAGATTTTCCATTCGATGCAGTATGTACTATGCTACCTTTTGTATTAAGTACGAAGACTTCAGGGACCATCGAGGAACACTTGGGCACTGCCCTTTTTAACTATAGGATAAGTATTATGCCTATGAATGTGTTATTTCCTTTTCCTCCACATGAAACCGGATTCGACTAGTCGGCTCGGGGGCTTGCTGTCTTGTACTATGTCGGTGTTTCCTGAAGTCGGACAAGTAATGTGCAAGCACCTAAGCCCTCTCTTGCCGCAAGCCATAGCTCGCAGAGCGGATGTCTGCTTGGCAAGAGTCAAAGGCAAGAAACATGTCTCACATGAAAAATGGCTAAGGACAAAAACATTTGACATAGGACAAGCCGGCCCTGTTGCCTCACCGACCGGCTGCTAAGCAGTCTGCCGGATGGTTTCCTGCTTAGCTTGCAACGTTCCAATCGGCCAAAGTATTTGTTCTCCCATAACGGTGAAATACTTGACCAGGCCGCAGTCCGCAGAGCAGCTGTCCGGCTGGCAAGTAGGAAACCATGGGAGGGCGGCAAAGGAAAAAGCTAAGGAACAAAAAGCAAGTGAAGTCGGAACCCGGTGGAAGCACAGCTTGTGCAGGAAGTAATTTACATGCCAAAAGGCTAGCGGCCAATATTCAACATAGTTTGAGTACACCCCGTGGGTGGAATTCCGCAAATTTAACAAAGCTTGTTGAGAAAACTATTAAGCAGGAAAAGCTATGATAAAATGGCGGCCTAGACAAAAGGGGCGGCAGGCGAGTCCGCCACATTGGTGGAGTCGGGGGCGCCGGCTGGTGTAGTGGCTGGCTGGCGTGTCTCGACTTAGCTGCCTTCAACAGCAGTCGGCGTTCTTGCGTGTGGCTCGGTGTTGGAGGCACGGTCGAGTTGAAGCTGGCCATCCGCTCCAACCTCCGGCGCGCCGTCTTCAACACCGTCGTCTTCCTCGTCTTCCCCTTCGTCGCTGGAGGCGATCTACTTTGCCGAGACTTCACCTTCGTCCGGGTTCAGTCCGAACCATTCTGGCGGCGCCTCGGCGCCGTTCTCGTTCAGCTCAGGGACGATCTTGCCAGTGTTGGTATACTCAGCGATCGCTGCCGCACGGATAGTAAGATCTCGCTCCACCACCGGCAGCTCGACGCCGGCTTCCAGCTGAAACGTGGCCAACTTGGCTAGATCTAGCCCAGGATACCATGCCTTGGCAAACTCCAATGCTCGTCATGCTCCTACTCGGGCTGCAGAGCCCTTCCACGCCTCAAGACGGCCAGCGGCCACTTCCAACCAGTCGGCAGTCCGACTGGGCGTGCGTGGGGCTTTCCTGTCTGGCCAGAGGGCGGAGATCGCCAGAGCCCAAACACGCTGCAGCCGGTGGAGCATCCGGTGGGCTAGCAGGAGATGAGCTTGAATGCTGAGAAGCTGCTCGCCAAGGGTCTGACGGGTGTCGGTGGTGATCCGCACGCCTTCCTCCCTTCGCTCTACGCGGCTTGCTTTGTTGGCCTGATTGGCGATGATGGAATGGCCGGGGAAGAAATTTGCACGATCAAACAAAGAGTGAGAAGCTAGAGGCTACCTTTCTCAATAGCCGGCAGTTGAGAGAAGATAAGGAATCTCACCATCAACTATGTCTTCAATCTCGCCATAGACGCCAGTCAGTGTCGCCTTCGTCTTAGCCCAGCCGGAGCACTCGGTCTCGAACTCAGCCAGGTCCTTCAATTCCTTGGCCAGGCAATCGCGTTCCTGGGCCATCTTATCACACTCGTTCTCCTTGGCACGAAGTGCGGTGTTGACTTCACCCAGTTGCTTCTGCAAGGCGGCTGTCGTGAGAGATCCACGAACACCTATGGTGTCGTGCGGGGGACGAGCACCTATGGGGCGGGGAGCCCCTTTCCTGGTCCGGCAGGGGGGCGAGGCGCACGAAGAGCAGATCGAGGTCGAGCGCATGGGGGAGAAGGGCGATTTTTACCCAGCTTCGGAGCTCTCCGGAGAGATAAAACTCCTACTGCTGCTTTGTGTTTGTATTTGTTCTTGCTCGAAGAGCGTGGGAATGCTGCGGTCTCGAGTGAGTCGAACTGACCGAACCCAAACGAGCCGACCCCCAAACGAGCCGAACCCCCGCTACGTGCGCATGGGCCTCCCTTTTATAGTCCAAAGGGGGTCACCGACAGATGGCACGCAGGAAGAGGGGTAGAAAGGTAAAAACGCAGGTTGGTACAACTACTATCTACAGTGTCCCCTACCTAATTCTGACGGCAGGGGACAAGAGCATTTAATGCCCGTTTGGTCGCCCCAATAGTGCAGGAAACGACCGTTAGAGGCGCCACCGATCGCCACGATGGCCTCCTGGTCACCTTCGCTCGCCACCTTGCACTGCTAGGCTGCCCAGCCACACGCCACGTGCCCCAGGAATGATCCTGTGGCGACACGTCGTCGGGTGAGCTGGAGCGTGGGGGCAAAGTGGTGGCTTCGCCACGGCAAGTGCCTTGCCGCGGTATCTGTCTTGCCGCACCCGCAAGCTTGCCGCTTGCCGGGTCTTGCCGGGGCGCGCGGTGCGTCGCGGCAGGTCTTCTGGAGTGCTTTGGTTGTCCTTCCCGGCAAGCTTCTCTTGCCGGGGCCTTGACTCCTTCCCGGCAGGCTTCTCTTGCCGGGGCCTTGACTTCACAACTAATACTTTGTTCTTGAATGGCAGTGAATGGGAGTGATGGAGGGTCTTGGAGGGCGCCCGGCAAGCCTTGCCGCGGGGTGCTGCGACCGCCCGTGCCCAAGTTCGGGGTACTAAGGTACCCCTACTTTAGTACACCGACAGGAGCCCCCCGGGCCTGGGCCATACACGGTGCCGAGCGCTGTTGGGCCAGGCCCAAAATAAGGCACGGGCACGCACGGCCTGGGTCAAACCAGATCCACTCCGAATCCACCGCGCCCTCCCGTAACGGCACGCGTCAATCGCGGCGTCGTGGGAGGCGTGGGTGGTGTGCGCGATTTTCGAGGTGCCCGCCCCCGTGATCACGGGGCAGGGCGAGGTCACCTCAACTGTCGCCCCGGCTTCGCATCCCCGCCACGCGGCTCCCATGCGCGTGGGGTCGTAGGCGGTGAAGGTGGGAAACCGAGCCGTCACGGGCAGGGGCAGCGGGTCAGCCCCGATTCTCTGCTCTTCTTGCGCCTTGATTGGCTGAGCAGGGCGGCCGAGCCCCCACCTTGCTCCTTAAAAAGGGCGGAAGGGGAGCGCAAAAATCCCGCACTCCCTCATCTTCTCCTTTCTTCAAATTCCGCTCCCCTTTCTCCATCTGTCATGGAGGAAGGGAACCCTGGCCCTTCATCAGTGGCGGCGAGGGTCGCCGCTAGACAGCGCATCCCTCCCCATCCCGCGCTCGTGGCGGCAGAACCAGCCACAAGGGGAAGAGGGAGGGGGCGAGGTCGTGGACGAGGTCGAGGGCGAGGTCGAGGCGCTCGAGGAAGAGGCAGACAGGGCGGCGCGCCTGTTCCGCCACCGCCAGCGGATCCTCTCCTCCCGGCGGTCCATACGGGGGACGATCCTTGGGAGTTCTTCGTCAGGCTGCGCCGGGCGCCTCGTCGTCGCCTCCGGCTTCCAGCTCCGTTTGCGAGCGCGATGGAGCCGGATCCTCCTGAGACGTTGAGATTGCACATGAGGGGCTGTGGGATCAGCGGCACGCGAGTCAGCGTTGTATCCCCAGCCCCTAGTGTGATGTATCTTGATTGAGGGTGGAAGACATTCGCCCGTATCCACAGCTTGACGGCGGGGTTTACCCTCCATTTTAAGTTAATGGAGGGTGACCTACTCTCCGTCAAGGTCTTCGGGGACTCCGGCATCCGGACGAGATGCTGCGCGGACAGCTCCTCCGATAGCGAAGACTCCCCCTCGAGCGAGAGTGACGAGGAGGAGAGCGACAGCGACGAGGTCGGTGGGCCCGACTAGGCGTCGGCCATCGCCTCGCGCGCCACCGGCAACCCCATCATTCGGGTCGCCGGCCTCCTGAACTCCCCGGGGTCGTCTCCTTGGGCGGCTGGCGTAGGGAGGCTGCGGAAGAGGAAGAGGAGCGGCGGCAAGGCCGTCAAGTCGGAGTACGAGGGCGTGGTGCCCTCGACAGCGTGCTGACGTCCTGCCGCCCCGTCTTCGAGCTCTGCTTCCGGCGCCTCCATCTCCTCCAAGCCCCCTGCTGGCCCCCGGGATGTTCTCTTGGTGTCTTCTAGCACCCATAGCTCGCCTAGGCGCCCCTTTTGCCCTCCTCGCCTCCTTAACCTACCACCTGAAAAGAGGGACAGGAGAAGGGATTACGGGCATCTTATCTTTTCAATTTGTAAGCCTTCGGGCCTTAGCTAAAACTTGTAATCCTCTCTTTCATGTTTTTCATCCTCTATGGACTTGTACTGGAATGGGATGTTTTTTAATGAAAAGGGGAATGCTTGCCGGGTTATGTCCTTTACTTGGTTCCATGCCTTGTATGTTCTTACCCTGCGCTTAGAGGGAACTTGCCGGCGCAAGCACACTTGCTGAGTGCGGAACATCAGCAGCCCGCTGGCGGTGCTATTTCCGGCAAGAAATCTTGTCGGGGCTAGTTGCAGCGCACTTGTATTGTTGAGCGGACTCGAAAACAAATCAAGGGCGCAACTTAACCGCGAGTCGATTCCTCCGCGCACAGGTTTCCCATACAAGGCACGCTCGTTCAAGGACGCGGCTTCGCATTCCCCAGTCCATAAGAGGATGTATGACGAGGGATGAAAAACTTATCTGATATCACAGCCCCCGGCAACTCTGGCTTGCCGGGGATGAATCTTGGTATTCGCAGCCCCCAGCAATACTGGCTCGCCGGGACCCAGGTGCCTGCGCTCCTTTCTTTTGTTCTTGCCACTGCTAGATGCGTCATATGAACAATCTCTTAGAGCGCGGCAAGTTATTTACTGCAATATATATCTTTATCCTGGGCACTGCTTGTTGCGTTATCTCCTTTACTTGATTCCATCCCTTGTATGTTTTTACCCTACGCTTTTGAGGGAACTTGCTGGCGCAAGCACACTTGCTGAGTGCGGAACATCAGCAGCCCGCTGGCGGTGCTGTCTCCGGCAAGAAACCTTGTCGGGGCTAGTTGCAGCGCACTTGTATTGTTGAGCGGACTCGAAAAGAAATCAAGGGCGCAACTTAGCCGCGAGTCGATTCCTCCACGCGCAGGTTTTCCATACAAGGCACGGTCGTTCAAGGAGATAACGCGGTTTCGCAATCCCCAGCCCACAAGAGGATGCGTGATGAGGGACAAAAAGACTTATCTGGCATCGCAGCTCCCGGCGACCCTGACTTGCCGCGGAGGGATCTTGGTACTCGCAGCCCCCAGCAATGCTGGTTTGCCGGGGCCCAGGTGCCGGTGCGCCCTTCTGCTCCTACATTGTCGCTGTTATTTTAGTTAAGATAGCAACTTATTCAGTGCCGTGATGAGTTACTTTGTAATATAACTTCATTCTAGGCAATGCCTGCTATGTTACATCCTTTGTATGTTTTCATCCTACGCTTTTAGGGAACTTGCCGGTGCATACACACTTGCTGAGTGCGGAACATCAGCAGCCTGCTGGCGGTGTTGCCTCCGGCAAGAAACCTCGCCGGGGCTAGTTGCAGCGCGCTTTTATTGTTGAGCGGACTCGAAAACAAATCAAGGGCGCAACTTAGCCACGAGCCGGCTCCTCCGCGCATAGGTTTCCCACACAAAGCACGTCCCACGGCAAGGCTTGCTACGCTATATCCTTTACCCCATCACATCCCTTGCATGTTTTTACCCTACACTTTTAGGGAACTTGCCGGCGCGCGCACACACTTGCTGAGTGCGGAACATCAGCAGCCTGCCGGCGGTGTTGCCTCCGGCAAGAAACCTTGTCGGGCTAGTTGCAGCGCACTTTCACTATTGAGCGGACTCGAAACAAGCTAAGGGCGCAACTTAGCCACGAGCCGGCTTCTCCGCGCACAGGTTTTCCATACAAGGCACGGACGTTAAACGAACATAACATAAAAATTTAAAACTGATGGTGCTCTATACTCAAACTTTAGCAACTTAGCTTTTCCGTCTTCTGCGTTCCGGCAAGGCTGCACTTCTCCCTTGATTCCCTCCCTTGTATGTTTTCACCCTCACGCTTTTAGGGAACTTGCCGGCACGCACACACTTGCTGAGTGCGGAACATCAGCAGCCTGCCCGTGGTGTCGCCTCCGGCAAGAAACCTTGTCGGGCTAGTCGCAGCGTGCTTTCACTGTTGAGCGGACTCGAAACAAGCTAAGGGCGCAACTTAGTCACGAGCCGGCTCCTCCGCGCACAGGTTTTCCATACAAGGCACGGTCTTTCAAGGAATACGACTCAAAAGTTTGAAGCTGGTTGCTTTCTTTGCTCTACTTGCCGGTGGAGCTCGATGGCACGTCCTCGACGGCAGCGCAGCACTCCGGAGAGGTGTGCTTGCCGGAGTGGGCACCAGAGCTATTCTTGCTGGACTTAGTCTTTGGTGAAACCGTCTTTGCCTTCTTGCACTTGCCGGTGGAGCTCGATGGGCGTCCTCGACGGCAGCGCACCACTCCGAAGAGGTCCGCCTACCGGAGTGGGCATCAGAGCTACTCTTGCCGGACTTAGTCTTTTTCTTCTTCCCCCCGGGAGCTTCAGCGGCAAGTGGTTGGCGCTCTGCTGCGGCTGCTGCTTCCCGGTAGATCTTGTTAGCACAGATGAGTGCATCCTTCTTGTTGCCTTGGACAGAAATGACACTCATCGGACCAGGCATCTTGAGCACATTGTATGCGTAATGAGGAGCTGCCATGAACTTGGCAAGCGCTGGACGGCCGAGTATCCCATTGTAGGGCAATGGGAAATCAGCTACATCAAATGTGACTCTCTCTGTCCGGAAATTCAGCTCGCTGCCAAAAGTTACTGGCAGTGTGATCTTCCCCTTGGGCTTGCTCCTTCCCGGATTGATTCCTTGAAAGGTACCAGTTTCTTCAAGCTCGCTGTCGGGGATCTGGAGCTTCTTGAGTACTGCGGAGGAGATGAGATTCAGGCCGGCCCCGCCATCAACCAACATCTTTGTGACCTTGAGGTTGCGGATGGTTGGCGAAACCAACATCGGCAAGCACCCGACCGCAATGATGCGATCAGGGTGATCCTCAACGTCAAAGACGATGGGCGTGCTGGACCACTTCAGGAGCTTGCGCGATTCGTCTGACGGTTCTGCTGCATTCACCTCCCGCACCCACTGTTTGAGTTGACGGTGCGAGGTGTGCAGAGAAGCACCGCCGTCAACGCACAAAACCTCCGTTGCCTTCTGAAACTCTTGGTTGTCGGCCTCATCCTCATCCATCTCATCATCCTCATCTTCTTCTTCGTCCTTGTCGCGGCCCCGGGGAGGTCTGTCACCTTGCCGCGGCTTGGGCTTGCCGCGGCGTCCTCCCTGGGCAGGAAGCTTCTTGCCGGATCCTCCGCCACCTTTCTGGGCCTTCTCCTTATCGCGGCGCCCATATTCAGCTCTCTGTAGCTCCGCCAACTGTTCGACTTTCTTGCACGCTTGGAGGTCGTGGCCCTTGGTGCGATGGATCTTGCAGTACTGCTTGCCGGAGCCGTCCTGCTTGTCGGCGGCCACCACAGCCTCGCCGGAGTCGTCAGCTTTGGCCTTGTCGGAGCCGCCTCCGTTGCCGGACTGCTCAACAACTAGCACATCCTTAGCTTTCCTTTTTCTGTTATTCCGCCTCCGGTTCCTCCTTGCTGGAGGGGCGTCCTCACTATCAGATCCTTCTGCTCCTGCGTTCTCTCCAGGGAGTTTCCTCCCCTCTTCAGCACGGGCACACTTGTCGGCCAGAGCATAAAGCTCGCTGACATCTCTGATCTTGCACATCGCCATCTCCTCCCTCATCCTGCGATTACGCACGTTCTGATGGAACGCGCTGATAACCGCGGCAGGGTGGACGTCTGGGATATTGCGCTGCACCTGGCTGAATCTCTGTATGTACTTGCGCAGGGGTTCTCCTTCCTTCTGGGCAAGCAAATGAAGATCGCTTTCCTGGCCATGGGGCTTGTGGCCGCCTGTGAAGGCGCCGACAAACTGATGGCACAGGTCCGCCCACGAAGAGATGGAGTCGTCCGGCAAGTGCATGAGCCAAGATCTGACGTTGGGCTTGAGTACCAACGGGAAGTAGTTGGCGAGGATCTTCTCGTCGCGCCCCCCGGCAGCCTGCACCGCGATGGTGTAGACGCTGAGGAACTCCGACGGATGTATCCTGCCATCGTACTTCTCGGGCACGTCTGGCTTGAAGTTCTTGGTGCTGGGCCACTGGACTTGCCGCAGGTCACGAGAGAACGCAGGACAACCCACCGCGTAAGGCAAGTCGCCTGGTTCCCCCGGCGCGTGCATATCGACAGTGGGCCCAGCGCGCCGGTCGGACTGACGTCGCGCTTCTCTCCGACGCTCGATACGAGTGCGAGCGTCCTCATGTTGCCGTTCTTGGATAACTTGGCGTTGATCGCGGCGAGTTCGCGGGTCCGATGACGTAGTGGAGTCGGCGTCGGGGTTGGCCCGGCAAGTCGGCGATCTTGGCCTTCGAGGCTGGGAGTGCATGGTAGTGGCACCCCTAGCGGTCTTGTCGGCGTCGGCTTGCGCCTGGGCGCCTTGCCGGGGCTTCGCTGCACTCGGTTGCCGGGGCTTGTCGCCGTTGGCGAAGCCGATGAGGCTATAAATGGCCATCCTCCAGTCGTCAATCTTGTGTGGCGCCGGAGGGTAATCTAGAAGCAGCTAGGCTCGGGCCAGCGCTTCCTCTGGAGTCTTGGGTGGTGGTGGCGACGAGCGGCGTGAGGAGCGGGATGTGCTCGGGCTTCCAACTGGATTGGAAGGAGCAGTACCCCGTCCGGGCGACCGCACCTCGCTCATGCTTGGTCTTGAACGTCCCGCGACCCACCAGCTTGGCCTTGCTCCAACGCGAGTACAGTGCTAGGAGCACCATGGCGTTGTCGACCTTGCACCTCCTAGGAAGGGCGTGGCGTATGTACGGTTGCAGAAGCTTGCGGGGCCTTGTCCTTGGACCTGGTGACGACGTGAGTCCCACCGTCGGTGCCCGCTCCTCCGCCGGCGTCTACCCCACCGCCCGTTTGCTCCTGCGGCGGTGGTGGAATCGACGTAGACGGAGCGGCCACCTCCGAAGGATTCTTCTTCGGCGGCATGTCGATGAAGATGTTGATGTAGCGCGCGCGGAGACCGGATCAGGTTCGCACAAACTCGACGCCCCCTACCTGGCGCACCAAAGATGTTGTGCGGGGAACGAGCACCTATGAGGCGGGGCGCCCCTTTCCTGGACTGGCAGGGGGGCGAGGCGCACGAAGAGCAGATCGAGGTCGACCGCGCGGGGGAGACGGGCGATTTTTACCCAGCTTCGGAGCTCTCCAGAGAGATAAAACTCCTACTGCTGCTTTGTTTTTGTATTTGTTCTTGCTCGAAGAGCGTGGGAATGCTGCGGTCTCGAGTAAGTCGAACTGACCGAACCCAAATGAGCCGACCCCCAAACGAGCCGAACCCCCGCTACGTGCGCATGGGCCTCCCTTTTATAGTCCAAAGGGGGTCACCGACAGATGGCAACGCAGGCTGAGGGGTAGAAAGGTAAAAACGCGGGTTGGTACAATTACTATCTACAGTGTCCCCTACCTAATTCTGACGGTAGGGGACGAGCATTTAATGCCCGTCTGGTTGCCCAAATAGTGCAGGAAACGACCGTTAGAGGCGCCACCGATCGCCATGATGGCCTCCTGGTCACCTTCGCTCGCCACCTTGCACTGCTAGGCTGCCCAGCCACATGCCACGTGCCCCAGGAATGATCCTGTGGCGACACATCGTCGGGTGAGCTGGAGCGTGGGGGCAAAGTGGTGGCTTCGCCGCGGCAAGTGCCTTGCCGCGGTATCTGTCTTGCCGCACCCGCAATCTTGCCGCTTGCCGGGTCTTGCCGGGGCGCGCGGTGCGTCGCGGCAGGTCTTCTGGAGTGCGTTGGTTGTCCTTCCCGGCAAGCTTCTCTTGCCGGGGCCTTGTTCTTCCTGGCAAGCTTCTCTTGCCGGGGCCTTGACTCCTTCCCGGCAGGCTTCTTTTGCCGGGGCCTTGACTTCACAACTAATACTTTGTTCTTGAATGGGAGTGAATGGGAGTGACGGAGGGTCTTGGAGGGCGCCCGACAAGCCTTGCCGCGGGGTGCTGCGACCGCCCGTGCCCAAGTTCGGGGTACTAAGGTACCCCTACTTTAGTACACCGACATATGGGGCCGGCGGACCGGGCCCCTTTCGGTTCGGCGGGGGGCGGAGGCCGCACGAAGAGCAGATCAAGGCGAAGCACACGAGCGATTTACCCAGCTTCGGAGCTCTCCGGAGAGATAATACTCCTACTGTTGCTTGTCTGATTGTATTGAGTTCTTGCTCGGGAGCGCGGAGTGCTATAGTACCCCTCAGCTGCTAACGAGACCGAGCGTGAGTGCTTTCTGGTTTCGAACCCCCCTCTACGTTGCGCATGGGCCTCCTTTTATATGCTCAAGGGGTCACCGACAGGTGGCAACATAGACAAGGGCAAAAATGGAAAAGGAATGTGGTTGGTACAACTACTTGTACAGTGTACCATACCTAACCCTGACGGCAGGGGACAAAAGCATTAAATTCTCGTCTGTGTCGCCCGAACAGTGCAACAAAAGGACCGTCAGGGGCGCCACCGCTTGCCACGATGGCCATCTTGTCATCTCCGCTTGCCACCTCGCACCGCCGGCTGCACAGCCTCTTGCCACGTGTGCCTGGGAAGGTCCTAGGGCGACACATTGGTGGATGCGCTGGAGCGCGGGTACAGGGTGGTAGCCTGCCGCGGCAAGCGCCTTGCCGCGGTCGTTGTCTTGTCTCGTCCGGAAACTTGTCGCTGACCGGTCCTTGCCGGGACGCGCGGTGCGTCGCGGCAATCTCCTTGAGATGCCTTGGTTGGCCTTCCCGGCAAGCTCCTCTTGCCGGGCGTCCGGAAGCTTGTCGCTCACCGGGCCTTGGTTGGCCTTCCCGGCAAGCTCCTCTTGCCGGGGCCTTGTCTTCTTGGCTTAAACACTTTGTTCTTGAATGGCTCCAAGGGAACCACGGAGGACCTTGGCGGTCGCTCGGCAAGCCTTGCCGCAGGAGGCTGGGACTGCCCGTGCACAAGTTCGGGATACTAGGGTACCCCTACTTTAGTACACCGACAGGAGCCCCCGGGCCTGGGCCACACACGGTGCCGAGCGCTGTTGGGCCAGGGCCAAAACAGGGCACGGGCACGCATGGCCTGGGCTACGCCGTATCTCGCTCCGTATCCACCGTGCCCTCCCCTAACGGCACGCGTCGAATGCGGCGTCGTGAGAGAGATCGTGGGTGGTTCTTTATTTGGAAAAGCGTAACGTCCGCCCCCTCCCCCCTTTATAAGTAGGGGAAACAGGGGCAGTTCGTCCATCTCGTCAGTTGCTGTTCCAATCTCAGAAATCTCCGCCGCTCACCCCTTCTTTCAAAGCCGAAAAAGAGAGCAGCGCTTCGCCCCCCATCGCCGCCGGCGCCACCTACACCTTCGGTTTCCCCACTACCTCCGTCATGGCTCCGAAAGCCGGGAAGGCTGTGAAGTCGGCCGAGGCGCTGCGGCTCGAGGCGCTGTGAAAGGAGCGGGCAACTTCCCCCCCCCCCCAAGCTCGCCGCGAAGGAGCTGAGGGAGTGGTACTACCTCTTCTGGTCGACGGAGACGCGAGCGCATCCACGCACGAAGGTACTCTCCGCCGCCGCTTCGAAATGGGCTCCAAACTGATACCCCTTCTTCGCACTGTTCTTCTACTACTGGCTCTGCCCGCCTTTCTCTGAGTTCTTCTGCGACATCATGAACACCTACGGGTTCCACCTCCTTGATTTCACCCCCAATGCTGTTCTGACCATGGCAGTTTTCGCACATCTCTGCGAAAACTTTGTCGGAGTCCACCCAAACGTAGCTCTTTTCCGCCACTTCTTCATGCCCCGAGTTGAGAGAGGGGAGCCTTTATCCGGCGGGATCGCCTGGATCTCGAGACCTGGCAAGAAGGAGGCGTATCTGGAGCGAGAGCTCCGCAGCAAATGGGAGGAGTGGAGAGCAGATTGGTGCTGGATCGTCGAGGAGAACCCGCAGCCATTCACCGCCCAGCGCCAAGCCCCAGTAGTGTGTGGCGGCGATTGGAGCAGTATGGCCCCGGAAGACGATACGATGAAGATCGCCGTCACCCGGATTCTGCGCCTAAGGCTTGGCGGGCTCACCGTAGGCGCTGTTGGCACAGATTTTCTTCGCCGCCGCATCGCCCCCCTGCAAGAGAGGAGGAGACCCGCCTGGAGTTCGGGGGTCCGGCGGATATCATGAGGCTGCGCCCGGGCCTCAACTTCAATTTCACCGTCTTGGAATTGGACGCGATGCTCAAGGAATTGTTCAAACACGACCCTCAACATCCCGAATGGTTCAGGTTGCCGGCGGGTGTCGTTCTGCTGTGCAACAATTCCTCGCTCGACCGCATCCGTGCAATGATGCCGTTGTGCGACTCGCATGGAATTGTCCCCACTTGGCAGGAGCCTGCAGACGACATCGTGCACCCATTCTTTGACGGCTTGGTGGAGGTGGCGGTCCGCTCCGACGAATAGAAGAGCCTCACCCGCGACACCACTGATGCGGAGATGCAGCGCATCGCCACCAGGGCGGAAGAGCCGGCGGCAGCCGCTGCCGCGGGCGAGTTTGGGTTCACCGTGGAGGAGGCAGAGGCAGCAGAGGCGGCAAGCCTTGCCGAGCGAGAGTGGCTTGACGGCGAGGAAGAGCTTGCCGGGCCTGACGCCGAGTCGAGCGAACCCGCCGAGGGTGCGAGCGGCCCGCCATCTCCAGGCAGCTTGCCGCAAGAGGAGCCCCCAGCTCCACCAAGAAGGCGTCTCCGCAAGCCCGGGGATGTAGCAGGGCGGCAGACGAGTCAACAGCTGTCGTGCCGCACGACACGCTCCACCGCGACAAGCACTGTTGCCGTGGGAGCGCCTCACGCCGCTGCGGCAACTGGAGCAGGGTCGTCCCGGACCACCACCGCTGCCCCCACCAAGCGGCCAAGGGAACCTACTCCTCCGCCTCGTCGCGCCGAAGGTGGGCCGGACTTCGACCTCTCCGCACTCAGCTCCGACGAGGGAGAGAAGAGTAAGATTCTTTGCTGTACTTGTAGTTCTTCAATTCTTGCTGTTTCTGTCTTGTATCTGATTTGCTTTACTCTGAACTCATTCCTTCTCAGGACTCTGGCCCAGAGAGCGGCGAAGAGATCCAAGGCCCCGGTGATTGTCAACGAGGACGAGCCCACCGCGACAGCAGGGGGTGCGCCCGAGACCACCTTGCCGGACCCGGCAATCATTCCCCAAAGCAGCCCCCAGCGCATCCCCCAGCGTAAGTATATGGTTTACTTCTCGCTGTTGGGCGCGCATGGGTGTTCTTTCTTTTGCTGACATCTGATTGTTGGTTTGTGTAGGAGCAGAGCAGCCTCACCAGGAGCACTCGGAAGCCGCCCCCGAGATGCTATCTACTTCGACTAGACCGCCAAGGGAGGATTCCCCGACAAGGGAGTGTTCTCCGGCAAGGGAGAAGTCTCCGGCAAGGGACAGTTCTCCAGCAAGGGCGGTTCTCTGGCAAGGGACAGCACCAGCGACCCCCCGGTGGTGGAGCCCATGACCGTGGAGCCCAGTACACGTAATCCTCTTACTTGAAAACCTCCCTTGTGATCTTCTTCTTCTGATCTTCTTTTTGGATATTTGCTTGAATTTTTCTATCTTTCCCCCGGCCATCAGATCCATCTTCCATGGAGCCGATGGAGACCGAGGCCACCGGCGAGCAGGACGCGCGCGGCAACACCAACTACGCCGCCGCCACTGAGTAGGAAGCCGGCGCTGATGATCCTGCCGGCGAAGAGGCCGCCAAAGCTGCCGCCGCAGGAGCTGGCGAGGGGTGTGGCGGTCGCACCGACGACCCTGAGGCCGCAGGAGCGCAAGGCGCTATGCCGACCGCCGATCCCTCGCCGCTGCCGCTGCGCCAGGCTCCGAAGAGCCCCAGCCCGGCGCCTATTTGAAGGCCGGCGATGGCATCTTCATCAAGCTTCCCTGGGCGTCAAGCTCCAAGGCACCGGTCGAAGGAGAAACCTTTGATGGAGAGGTGCTCGCCTCCGCTGGGTTGACCCTGGTTGACGCGCCAAGCAGCAGCAGCGGCGAGCCTGAGGAGGAACAGCTGCTGCGGAGGCTGCTGTCACTCTACCGCGCCCGACAAGCCAAGGTGGAATCCCGGGAAGCGCTTGTCGCACAGGCAGGAGTGGACATCGAGAAGCACGCGGAGGAGCTCCGGAGTCGCAACCAGGAAGCTCTCTGGTCTTTGGCAGAGGAGCGGGAGCAACTCGCCGAGGCGCGGAAAGCCTTCCTCGCCGAGGCGCGGAAAGCCTTGCCGCAGGAGGCTGGGACTGCCCGTGCACAAGTTTGGGATACTAGGGTACCCCTACTTTAGTACACCGACAGGAGCCCCCGGGCCTGGGCCACACACGGTGCCGAGCGCTGTTGGGCCAGGGCCAAAACAGGGCACGGGCACGCATGGCCTGGGCTACGCCGTATCTCGCTCCGTATCCACCGTGCCCTCCCCTAACGGCACGCGTCGAATGCGGCGTCGTGAGAGAGATCGTGGGTGGTTCTTTATTTGGAAAAGCGTAACGTCCGCCCCCTCCCCCCTTTATAAGTAGGGGAAACAGGGGCAGTTCGTCCATCTCGTCAGTTGCTGTTCCAATCTCAGAAATCTCCGCCGCTCACCCCTTCTTTCAAAGCCGAAAAAGAGAGCAGCGCTTCGCCCCCCATCGCCGCCGGCGCCACCTACACCTTCGGTTTCCCCACTACCTCCGCCATGGCTCCGAAAGCCGGGAAGGCTGTGAAGTCGGCCGAGGCGCTGCGGCTCGAGGCGCTGTGAAAGGAGCGGGCAACTTCCCCCCCCCCCCCCAAGCTCGCCGCGAAGGAGCTGAGGGAGTGGTACTACCTCTTCTGGTCGACGGAGACGCGAGCGCATCCACGCACGAAGGTACTCTCCGCCGCCACTTCGAAATGGGCTCCAAACTGATACCCCTTCTTCGCACTGTTCTTCTACTACTGGCTCTGCCCGCCTTTCTCTGAGTTCTTCTGCGACATCATGAACACCTACGGGTTCCACCTCCTTGATTTCACCCCCAATGCTGTTCTGACCATGGCAGTTTTCGCACATCTCTGCGAAAACTTTGTCGGAGTCCACCCAAACGTAGCTCTTTTCCGCCACTTCTTCATGCCCCGAGTTGAGAGAGGGGAGCCTTTATCCGGCGGGATCGCCTGGATCTCGAGACCTGGCAAGAAGGAGGCGTATCTGGAGCGAGAGCTCCGCAGCAAATGGGAGGAGTGGAGAGCAGATTGGTGCTGGATCGTCGAGGAGAACCCGCAGCCATTCACCGCCCAGCGCCAAGCCCCAGTAGTGTGTGGCGGCGATTGGAGCAGTATGGCCCCGGAAGACGATACGATGAAGATCGCCGTCACCCGGATTCTGCGCCTAAGGCTTGGCGGGCTCACCGTAGGCGCTGTTGGCACAGATTTTCTTCGCCGCCGCATCGCCCCCCTGCAAGAGAGGAGGAGACCCGCCTGGAGTTCGGGGGTCCGGCGAATATCATGAGGCTGCGCCCGGGCCTCAACTTCAATTTCACCGTCTTGGAATTGGACGCGATGCTCAAGGAATTGTTCAAACACGACCCTCAACATCCCGAATGGTTCAGGTTGCCGGCGGGTGTCATTCTGCTGTGCAACAATTCCTCGCTCGACCGCATCCGTGCAATGATGCCGTTGTGCGACTCGCATGGAATTGTCCCCACTTGGCAGGAGCCTGCAGACGACATCGTGCACCCATTCTTTGACGGCTTGGTGGAGGTGGCGGTCCGCTCCGACGAATAGAAGAGCCTCACCCGCGACACCACTGATGCGGAGATGCAGCGCATCGCCACCAGGGCGGAAGAGCCGGCGGCAGCCGCTGCCGCGGGCGAGTTTGGGTTCACCGTGGAGGAGGCAGAGGCAGCAGAGGCGGCAAGCCTTGCCGAGCGAGAGTGGCTTGACGGCGAGGAAGAGCTTGCCGGGCCTGACGCCGAGTCGAGCGAACCCGCCGAGGGTGCGAGCGGCCCGCCATCTCCAGGCAGCTTGCCGCAAGAGGAGCCCCCAGCTCCACCAAGAAGGCGTCTCCGCAAGCCCGGGGATGTAGCAGGGCGGCAGACGAGTCAACAGCTGTCGTGCCGCACGACACGCTCCACCGCGACAAGCACTGTTGCCGTGGGAGCGCCTCACGCCGCTGCGGCAACTGGAGCAGGGTCGTCCCGGACCACCACCGCTGCCCCCACCAAGCGGCCAAGGGAACCTACTCCTCCGCCTCGTCGCGCCGAAGGTGGGCCGGACTTCGACCTCTCCGCACTCAGCTCCGACGAGGGAGAGAAGAGTAAGATTCTTTGCTGTACTTGTAGTTCTTCAATTCTTGCTGTTTCTGTCTTGTATCTGATTTGCTTTACTCTGAACTCATTCCTTCTCAGGACTCTAGCCCAGAGAGCGGCGAAGAGATCCAAGGCCCCGGTGATTGTCAACGAGGACGAGCCCACCGCGACAGCAGGGGGTGCGCCCGAGACCACCTTGCCGGACCCGGCAATCATTCCCCAAAGCAGCCCCCAGCGCATCCCCCAGCGTAAGTATATGGTTTACTTCTCGCTGTTGGGCGCGCATGGGTGTTCTTTCTTTTGCTGACATCTGATTGTTGGTTTGTGTAGGAGCAGAGCAGCCTCACCAGGAGCACCCGGAAGCCGCCCCCGAGATGCTATCTACTTCGACTACACCGCCAAGGGAGGATTCCCCGACAAGGGAGTGTTCTCCGGCAAGGGAGAAGTCTCCGGCAAGGGACAGTTCTCCAGCAAGGGCGGTTCTCTGGCAAGGGACAGCACCAGCGACCCCCCGGTGGTGGAGCCCATGACCGTGGAGCCCAGTACACGTAATCCTCTTACTTGAAAACCTCCCTTGTGATCTTCTTCTTCTGATCTTCTTTTTGGATATTTGCTTGAATTTTTCTATCTTTCCCCCGGCCGTCAGATCCATCTTCCATGGAGCCGATGGAGACCGAGGCCACCGGCGAGCAGGATGCGCGCGGCAACACCAACTACGCCGCCGCCACTGAGTAGGAAGCCGGCGCTGATGATCCTGCCGGCGAAGAGGCCGCCAAAGCTGCCGCCGCAGGAGCTGGCGAGGGGTGTGGCGGTCGCACCGACGACCCTGAGGCCGCAGGAGCGCAAGGCGCTATGCTGACCGCCGATCCCTCGCCGCTGCCGCTGCGCCAGGCTCCGAAGAGCCCCAGCCCGGCGCCTATTTGAAGGCCGGCGATGGCATCTTCATCAAGCTTCCCTGGGCGTCAAGCTCCAAGGCACCGGTCGAAGGAGAAACCTTTGATGGAGAGGTGCTCGCCTCCGCTGGGTTGACCCTGGTTGACGCGCCAAGCAGCAGCAGCGGCGAGCCTGAGGAGGAACAGCTGCTGCGGAGGCTGCTGTCACTCTACCGCGCCCGACAAGCCAAGGTGGAATCCCGGGAAGCGCTTGTCGCACAGGCAGGAGTGGACATCGAGAAGCACGCGGAGGAGCTTCGGAGTCGCAACCAGGAAGCTCTCCGGTCTTTGGTAGAGGAGCGGGAGCAACTCGCCGAGGCGCGGAAAGCCTTCCTCCTCGAGAAGGCCGAAGCCGAAGAGCAACAACGGCTTGTCACCGAGGAGCTGTTTGCGCGGGAAGGCGAGTTGGTGCAGCGGAAGGTCAACCTTGATAGCCATGAGGAGGAGCTTTCTGCACGTGAGCAAACTTTCGGCGGGGCTCTCAAGGAAGCAAAGGACGCGGCCGCAGCTGCCGAGGCCGCCAAGAAGGAGCTAGAGACGAAGGTGGCGCAGCTGGAGGCCGATCTCAAGACGAGCGGTGAAGAACTTGCCGCGCTCAAGTGTGAGCGCGAGAAGGACACCTACGCCCATGGCGAGCTGCAGGGTCCTCTCATCGAGAAGGGCAAGGAGCTTAGCGCCGCCAAGGACTCCAACGCAGATCTTGAGTTGAAGCTGACCACCTTGACCAAGACGCTGGACGGCGCCAAGGAGCGGGAGGTGGCCTTGAAGGAGGAGATCAAGGCCAACGAGGAGCTGCTGGCGAGTGCTGCTGTCACCCAGAACACCTTTAGGGAGATTGTGGAGCTCTAGACAGAAGGTATCGTGAATATCGCCGCAGTTATTGATGGGGAGCTGACGCAGCTGGGGGTGGAGGATCTTGGGTACTCCTCCGACGAGAACCTCCAACCTAGCTCCAAGCTCACGTTGTTCTTCAAAGGCGTGGAGACTGCCCTCCAGCGACTCCGGGAAAGGATCCCAAAGCAGCTGGCCGACGAGTCGCGCACGATCTGCGCGAGGGTTCTACAAAAGGTGTTGGTGAAGGTGGCCTTCCGCAACCCAGGCCTCAACCTCACCAACGTCCTCAAGAAGCTGCCTCCGGATGCTGATCTGGAAGCTCTCAAGGCCCTTGTCGCCCCCATTGTGGACAAGGTGAACGAGGTCAAGAGGGTTGATGGCGACCGCATAGATTAGGCCGCCCGTTTTCTTCTTTTCTTGCCGCTGCTAGTCATGTTACAAGAACAATCTGTTAGAGCTGCGACAAGCTATCTTGTAATATAACTTTATTTTGGGTATCGATTGCTATGTTATTTCCTTTACTTGATTCCTTCCTTTGTATGTTTTTGCCCTACACTTTTAGGGAACTTGCCGGCGCAGGCACCTTAGCCGCGAGCGCTGAGTGCGGAACGTCAGCAGCCTGCTGGCGGTGCCGCTACCGACAAGAAACCTTGTCGCAACTAGTCGCAGCTCTCTTAAGTTGTCGAGCGGACTCGAAACAAATTAAGGGCGCAACTAGCTACGAGTTGGTTCCTCCGTGCACAGGTTTTCCATACAAAGCACGGTCGTTCAAGGAAGATAACTTAAAAAAATTTAAAACTAATTGCTCAAACTTTGGCAACTTAGCTTTTCTGTCGTTTGCTTCCCGGTAAGGCGAAACTTTCTTGAACGACGCCTGGCCCACAACATTATCTTCTCCTTTCCCCCCGGTAAACTTGTGGGCGAGGGAACCTTCGCTTTCTTTGAGAAAAAGAAAGAAGAGAAAATAAAGATATGGAGCCTTACGACTCGTTATTGCTCACCGGGGGTAGGTGCTGCACAAAGTGTCAGATAACACACACAAAAAATAGAAAACATGAAATTGACAAGATGTGCGGAGCACATGAGCTTTATTTATGCATGGGGTCTGCGCCCAGCTTTGTACAAAGGATTACATGCAACAGCAGCAAGACTTGTACAAAAGGTGGTTGCCGGAACAGGTTCCGGCAACCGCACCTTACGGGTAAAACTTACGAAGATGCTCAATGTTCCAGGAGTTGCTCACCGGAAAGCCATCTTCGGTCTCAAGGCGGGCAGCGCCAGGCCTAGTGGCTCATTTCACCCGGAGGGCCTTCCCACTTCGGCGTCAACTTGTTGGAATTCTTGGCGGACTGAACGCTCCGAAGAACAAGGTCGCCTTCCTCGAGACTTCTGGCATTAACTTTGCGGCTATGGTAGCGGCGCAAAGCTTGCTGGTATCGAGCAGCTCGTACAGCAGCCTGAAGACGGTCCTCCTCAAGGAGCAGAGCGTCATCTTGTCGCAGCTGCTCTTGCTCAAGCTCATCATAAGCGAGCACTCGAGGCGACCCGTATACGAGTTCCGTGGGGAGAACTACCTCTGCTCCATAGACTAGAGCGAAAGGTGTCTGGCCAGTGGCTCGATTTGGTGTCGTCCTGATCGACCAAAGAACCACCGGCAGCTCCTCAATCCAGTTCTTCCCGCACTTGTGCAGCCTGTTGAAAGTCCTGGTCTTGAGCCCGCGCAGCACTTCAGCATTTTCCCTCTCCACTTGACCGTTGCTTCTCGGGTGAGCAATAGAAGCGAAGCAGACCTTGGCACCAAGATCTTGGATGTACTGCATGAAGGTGCGGCTCATGAATTGCGTTCCGTTGTCAGTGATGATCCTGTTAGGGATTCCGAAACGGCAAACAATCGACCTGAAGAACCTGACTGCTGACTGTGCTGTCACCTTCCTCACTGCTTCCACTTCCGGCCACTTTGTGAACTTGTCGATTGCAACGTACAAGTACTCAAAGCCCCCGACAGCTCAGGGAAAGGGGCCGAGGATGTCGAGCCCCCAGACCGAAAATGGCCAGGATAAAGGGATCATCTGGAGAGCTTGAGCCGGCTGGTGTATCTGCTTGGAATGGAACTGGCACGCTTCACACTTGGTTACTTGTGCAGTTGCATCCTGGAGGGCTGTCGGCCAAAAGAAACCTTGTCGGAATGCTTTGCCGGCAAGTTCTCTTGCGCCAATGTGGTGACCACATATGCCTCCATGTATCTCCGCCAACAGTTCTTGTCCGTCTTCCCCGGGAATACATTTCAATTTCACACCGTTGAATCTCCTTCTGTACAGTGTGTCGTCGACAAACTGGTACATACTTGACCGCCGGGCTACTCTTTCTGCTTCTTCTTGCTCTTCGGGAAGTTCTCCTGTCTGAAGGAAACGGACAATTTGTTGTGCCCATGCTGGAGCTTGCGGCTCGACAACAAGGACTAAAGGCACATATGCTGCTGCGGGAACATCCGCTTCTACGGCGAGAACTTGCGGCTCAGCCGGAGCTTGACGTTCCCCGGCAAGCTTGCCGGAGCAAAACTTGCCGGGAGCGTCTGCTTCGACGGAACAAACCCTATGGCTTGCCGGAGCAGACTGCTCCTCAGCACCCTTGGTGTTGATCTTGGGGACCTTCTTGGCGGCGGCTTCGGGGAGCTCTGCCGGAAAATAGTCGCCAGAAATCAACTTCCTCTTCTTGCTCTATCCAGTTGATGGCGTCATAGACGGTTGAGTCAGTTTGAGCACAAAGATCCCTGATTCCACAGGTAACTTAAGTGCGGCACACTTTGACAGGCCATCGGCAATGTCGTTCTAAGCTCTTGGAACATGTTCCATCTGTAGGCCGTCAAAGCGCTCTTCTAACTTTCTCACTTCATCAACGTAAGCTTCCATCAACGGACTCTGATAATTCTTGTTTACTTGGCGGACGACAAGATGTGAGTCACCCCTGACAATGAGCTTCTTGATCCCAAGGTCTGCTGCAATCCCGAGACCGGCAAGCAAACCTTCATACTCTGCAGTATTGTTCATTGCTTGCTCCTTGGGAAAGTGCATCTGGACTACGTACTTGAGGTGCTCTCCGGTGGGCGCGACAAGCAGCACGCCCGCACCGGCGCCTTGCAGCGAGAAGGCACCATCAAAGTACAAGAGCCACTCTTTGCTTGCTTCCTTGACGGGGATGCTCGTTTCTGGGATTTCTTCATCTGGTGTTGGCGTCCACTCTGCTATGAAATCTGCCAATGCTCTGCTTTGGATAGTTGAAGTGCTCTCAAACTTGAGGCCAAAGCTTGATAGTTCCAGTGCCCACTCGACAATCCTGCCTGTTGCTTCTGGATTCTGCAGTATCCTCTTCAGCGGAAAACGAGTGACAACTGTGATCTCATGTGCTTGGAAGTAATGGCGCAGCTTTCTCGAGGCCATGAGAAGGCCGAAAAGCAATTTTTGCACACCAGAGTACCTCGACCTAGCACCCTGCAGAAGGGAACTGAGAAAGTAAACTGGGCGCTGCATCATTTTCTTCTGCACCTCCTCACGCGCCTGCGCAGATCCACCCTTGTCGGGACCAGAGCTTGTCGGCGAAGCCCCCTGCTTGTCGCTGGATGCATCTGCCGTGGTTGCCGGCTCATCATCCGCCTCCCTCTCCACTACTAACGCAGCACTAACCACTTGATTGGTTGCCACTATATACAGCAGCAACTTCTCTTGTGGCTTAGGTGCGACAAGTGTTGGAGTGGAGGACAGGTATCTCTTCAAGTCCTCCAGCGCAGCCTCCGCTTCCAGACTCCATTTCATTGGACCTGCCTTTTTCAATATTTTGAAAAATGGCAGGGCGCGCTCAGCAGACTTAGAGATAAACCTGCTAAGAGCAGCCACGCAACCGGCAAGTCTTCGTACATCCTTGATGCGCTTTGGTGCTTCAATCTGCTCAATGGCCTTGATCTTGTCGGGATTGGCTTCAATTCCCCGCTGAGACACGAAGAACCCGAGAAGCTTGCCAGAAGGGACTCCAAACACACACTTCTCGGGGTTAAGCTTGAGGTTGATCTTGCGCAGATTTGCAAAGGTTTCATCTAAATCTTGAATCAGAGTTGCCTTGTCCTTGCTCTTGACCACTATGTCATCCATGTAGGCTTCCACATTTCTGTGTATTTGTGGCTCAAAAGCGTCATGGACTACTCTTGCAAATGTTGAACCAGCATTCTTTAATCCAAAAGGCATCCGTACGAAACAGTATGTGCCACATGGAGTGATGAATGCGGTCTTCTCCTCATCCTCTTCTGTCATGAAGATCTGATGGTATCCTGAGTATGCGTCAAGAAATGAAAGCAAGTCACATCTAGCCGTGGAGTCAACAATCTGGTCAATGCGCCGCAAGGGAAATGGGTCTTTGGGACAAGCTTTACTAACATCGGTAAAGTCGATACAGAGCCTCCATTTCTCGTTTGCCTTACGCACGACTACAGGATTGGCCAGCCACGTAGGATGGAGCACTCCTCTGACAAGGCCTGCTGCTTCCAATTTCTTGATTTCCTCTGCGATGAATTCTTGGCGCTCCAGTGCTTGTTTCCTGACCTTCTGCTTGACGGGCCGCGCATGAGGACAGACAGCAAGATGGTGCTCGATTACTTTCCTGGGAACACCGGGGATGTCAGACGGTTGCCATGCAAACACGTCGACTTTCCTATTTAGGGTCGAGAGTAGCACTGATGGTGAAGGTACCACCAGTGCCATCCTCCTTGGCGGACACCTTCTTGGTCTCTGGTGGAGCTGCCTTTGTCTTCTTACACTTGCCAGTGGAGCTCGATGGTGCATCCTCGACGGTAGCGCAGCACTCCGAAGAGGTGCGCTTGCCGGAGTGGGCATCAGAGCTCTTGGCGGACTTGGTCTTCTTCTTCCCCCCGGGAGCTTCAGCGGCAAATGACTTGTGCTCTGTTGCGGCTGCTGCTTCCCGGTAGATCTTGTCGGCGCAGATAAGGGCATCCTTCTTGTCGCCAGGGAGTCCCCACTAGAGATTATAGAAATCTGGAGTCCCGCGGCTTCACGAACGCCTTCATGCATTGCGAGAGGGCGGCGGCTACGGCCTTGAAATCGGCATGGACATCTTGCGCCGCCTTGATCATGGCGCTTGTCCCGCCTCCGCGCACCCATTCCATCGACTCGGCGCTGGTGACGTCGCCTTCGGGGCTGATGCCGCCTTCCCCGCGCGATGGGTCGTGGGACCCGAGCCTACTACCAGCTCGCCTTTGGTCGGCGGCACCACGGGGGCGGCCGGCTGGCTGCCCTGTGCGTCGGTTGTCGGCGGCTATGGAGGCGCCTTCACGTCTGGCAAGACGGCATCGCCTCCTTCCCTCTCCATGACCGACTGTTCATTGCCGTCTCCTCCTGCCGGCGCCAAGAACTCTGATGCTGGTGACGCGGAGCGCAGGGGGATGACGAGTAGCAGGGTCTGCTGGCGCACGGCATCCTCCTCCTATTGCTCTGGCGCGGCGTCAGCGTGGGCATTGGCCTCCCGCACCTTCTTGGCGGTGGCTTCCTTCTCCTCCCGCACCTCCCGTGCATTCCTCACGGATATCGGCGGCCAGGTCAATACGACGAACGTTGGTCGAGCCCTCCGCCGTCCTGACGACGGAGGCCAAGGTCGACCGCTCAAGAGAGAGCGGGGCCCTGCTCGAGAAAAGGATGAGAAGGAAATTTAGAAGAAATCAACAAGATAAATAGTAAAAATAAAAACACATGAAAGGTCGAGGACTTATGCCGACACCACCGGAGGCTGCTTTGGGACCTCCTGGTACTTGGCCGCCTTCGCGGTAGCCTCACGCCGCTTGGTCGCAGCAGCCGTGTTCTTGGGCGTGGCAGATGAGTGTTTGGCCTTCTTGGGGTGGCTGCGGAATAGTAGCACCCCTCGACGCTTCGTCCTGCCGCCTGGTGCGGTTGTAGTGCTTGAGCCTGCTCTATCGGAGGGCGGCGGGCGGTGTGGCGCCTCCTCCTCTTCTTACTCCTCCTCGTCGTCATCCGACCAGTCTTCCACGCCTCCTCCTCCAGAACCGCCTGCTCCACCCCCATAGCCTGTGGCGTCGTCCTCCATGGCGGCCGCCCCCAAGTCGGGGTCTGCCACGTCGTTCACCTCCTAGTCCAGTAGGTAGTCCACATTGGCATACAACTGGGAGGGGAGGACCTGCATCACGGACAAGCTGGTTAGAACCCGACAAGAGAGAACCAGGCAAGAGAGAGCCCGTCAAGGGAGAAAGAGAAAACAAGATGGCTTACCATAGGCGGTGGGTCTGCGCGGGAGGACGACTGCTTGCCGAACCGCCACCCTTCCTGCTCGAGCTTGAGGTTGACGATCTCGTTCTCTAGATAGGCCACCTCGACAGTCGGCATCTCCTTAGTACACATCCGACATGGGTCGCGATGCCCACTGGTCTGGCCTATGGTGTGGGGCCGACCTTGGAGCGGGAGAACCCGGCGAACCACGAAGGCGAGAAGCAAGCCAGACGCCTTGAGGCCCTCGTACTCCTTGATCACTTTGAGGCGGGCGATGGTGGTGGAGGCGTTGGGCGATAGCGGCTGTGGCTTGATGCCCCAGTTGGTGCGGGGCTCGGCAGGCGGCCCGGCCATGTATTCTGGCAGGTTGACAAAGTCGATTGCCGGGTTGACGTTCTTCACGGAGCGCGAGTGCGGTGGTAGTGAAGAAGGTGGGAATAACAAGAGGAAGACAAAGGAGAGGAGAGCATGCATGCCGTTGCCATTCCCTTCCTCCCCTGATTTATAGCCCCAGGCTACGAAGCCGAGGAGGCGTGGGAGTGTGGGATCGTGGGATTAACTGTGCCCATGACCCCACAACCCCGCATTTACCGCACGATAAAGACACGTGGTAATGTCGCGTGGGATTCGAACTGCCCCACCTCAGCCGCAGCGGATCCTCACACGCACCGAGGCTTGGTAGTTGAGGGAGTCCTGGATTAAGGGGTCCTCGGACAGCCGGACTATATACTTTGGCCGGACTGTTGGACTATGAATATACAAGATTGAAGACTTCGTCCCGTGTCCCGATGGGGCTCTCCTTTGCATGGAAGGCAAGCTTGGCAATTCGGATATGTAGATCTCCTTCTCTGTAACCGACTCTGTGTAACCCTAGCCCCCTCCGGTGTCTATATAAACCGGAGGGTTTAGTCCGTAGGACAAGAACAATCTTAATCATAGGATAGCTTCTAGGGTTTTGCCTCTACGATCTCCACTACAAGAAATATGTCAACTAGTGACCTCCACTATTGGTCACTGAAAGGTCATAGTTTTCAATTTGTGACCTTTTTGTGGCCAAAAACATAAGGTCAAAAGTTGGGGGTCATTAATTTACTATAGCGACCTTTCTCCTGGAATGGTCGAAGACGTTTATGACCAAAATATGTCCATTGTGGCATTTAGGTCACTAGCAACCTCCCCGGGCCACATAGGCATCCAGCGTGGCAAGCTGATGTGGCACAAGATTCAGCCCGGTCCAATTGAGTGTTTTACATGGGCCTAGCGCACTAATTCAGCCTTTTATATATGTTTTTTCCTGTCAATTTTTGGTCAGACTTCATGGGCCAAGCCCAACAATTCAGCCTTTTTATTTCATGGGTCATGGCCTTTTTGTACCAACAGTTTTAGTTTTATTATAAAATGAGTCCACTAGTCAAACAGGTCCCACTTGCCAGGTTCTGATAAGTGGGTCCTAGCTATTAGGCCCAGATTCTTCGTATTTCAATTTGACAATAAGGAAATAACCAGTAGTTAAATTGGCAAGCAAAAAACACACATAATACTTTAAATAACAATAGCCAGATTCAATACAAGCTCTACAAATGACACGTCCTACAATCTGTAGCATATACAAGCTTATTTACAACCTCCACAAATGACACGTCCTACAAGCTGTAGCATTTACAAGTTCTACAAGTCACACGTAATACAAGCTTAGTTGATACAAGCTCTACAACTATGGGAATAAGTAACAAGCTCTACAAGTGTTTTCTTCTTCTACATGTAGCTCCGTCAATAGCGATCAAATGCCGGACTCACTGGAGAGTCAGGACTGGTCCTTCCACGGACGCTCTGTTACATGAATCAGCTAATAAAAATTAGAAAAACTAGAGCCAATATATTATGAACTTTCCATTCAAAAAAGGAGTAAAGGACATTCTTTGTTTCATCACCTTACAAAGGAGCAGCACAAACCACAACTTTACTCGACGCACACACACATACACACATGAATATTAAGCTCAGTTCCAGCAACTATATCATGGTTTAACAGCTGGACTTAGCATCATCAAACCACCATGCTTATGATCATAATCTAAGCATATCATCAAACAAAACCTGCACAGATAAAGATCACAACACATCAAGCCACAGGCGCACCAGCGCTGGCATGAGATTCAACGCAACAGCAATGGGGCTACCACAACAGCATGAAAAACCTAAGCATACTAGCGAAAATATATAGTTGGTGCTGGAGGGACTGGTGAATTACCTCAATGGCGTACTTGATGGGTGATGATGGTCCGTCTCAAGTTGTTGTCGTCCAGAGTTAAGAGGTTTCATACATCTGTCTACAACAATCAGCAAACCAGAAATCAGAACGAATACTTAAATCTCATAATCAGCAAAGCAGTTCAGTAAGTAGCAATTGTATCTGTAAGATTGGAGAAAATGGCGCCTTTTGTTCCCAAGGAAACAATGCTGGCACTTATGTCAAGAAAACAAAATCAGCACACACCAGCACTCTGCCAGGTATAGCAACAAGCTGATCTTCAAGGTCACAAAAATGGGAGACAAAAAAAAAGACACAGACCGCAGCATGAGTGAACAGAGCACAAATGGGGCAGAAAGAATGAATGTCGGGCTATTTTTATTCATAGAAACAACCAAAGAAAGAAATGTCAGCATGTATATGTATCACATCAGCGCCACATGGCCCTCCACAGGACATGAAAATGACAACCTTCCTACCAGATTACATCAACATCCTTGTCAACTCAAATGGAAACTGGCCTGACGCCAAAAATGAAGCGACCGTTCATTCCTCTGCAGAATAAAATATCTACTACACAAGTGCATACATTACTCAACATTCTACTACCCAAGTGCATACAGTACTCAACATTCACTCAAAGTATGTTGTGCAGGATCGCACCATTCCATTTTCAGTCAAAGTACAATAGTGCATCACATTTTTGGATGATCACCAAAGGCAAAACTACTCCTGACTATGATTATCAACATCTACTACTCCTAACTACTCCCTGTGCAATCCTACTCCGTAGTAAAACTTCCTCACCCTCCATTCACCCTGTTCAAGCAGTACTGTAGTAAAACTACTCCTAATGCTACAGCAGTTAACAGCAAGTGAAATTACTGTGATGTGCAAAATTTATAGTAAATACTCCACTGAATATTACTGAAACTTAACAGAAGTTAACTAAGCTTTTTCAGTTTCAGAATATACAAGTCAGAAAATAAGCTTGCAAGCAAGTTTATGTAAGTAATGCACATTGGAGTACAATACTTCTATGGATTTCTGCAAATAATTCATGATTTTCTAACTAATCCAAGATGTCCATTTAATTAACTGGAAATGTAAGTTAAACCTTGTTGAATCTTGTGTGTTTGGACACAAAGTATTTTACTGCATCCCAGTTCCAATCACGGTTAGTTTACCATGCGAAAACTAGATATAGAATGAGGAAAACCTGCCAACAGAACCGCACAAAGCCTCCTATTGCACAAATCAAGAGCAGTCGTCGAACGGGACTCATCACATTAACGAGTAAAGAAGAACAAGAACCGAGCGAGGGATGTGGGAACAGGGAACGGACGGCGCCTACCTCGATGGAACGAAACCTCTCCTCCTGCCCCCTCCTCCTCAAGCAGAGTAGGGCCAAAGCTAGGCGCAACCCTTATCCATCTCGAGCAGCGCAAGGTCGGCGCCCTCATGCTATCATCGCCATCTCCGCGTCATGATGACCTACAACAAAGGAACGGATAGGAGGAGAAGGTGAGGAGGAGCGGGTGGATCTGGGTGAGGAAGGAGGGGAAGGGCCTACCTGGACAACAACGGCATCAGTGGCTGGGGGCCCGCAGCCGCGGGCACGTCGGGGGGTGCGTCCGGGCCGGAGATCACGGCAGTGCGGAGGGCCGGGTAGGCGAGGACGCGACGGAGCAGGGGGCTTGATGAGCGACCAGAGCCTCGGCACGGACAACACGAAGACCCCAGCGAGCTGTAGAAGCTCGCCTGCGAGTACCCTGTCCCCGCCGGCACGGGGGTGGCCACGGATGGGCGCGAGATCCCTCTTCTCTTCTGATGGGCGGAGGAGAGGGAGGAGGCGGCGGGTGGCGGCGGCGAGGTCAGACGGGACGGTGGGTAGCGGCGGCGATGTGTGGGTGGGAGGGCGTGGTCGATGTGTGGGACGTGCGCGCCGAATCTTGTCCAAGGGGAGGATGGAGCGGAGGGGAGGGCATCAGAGGAGGACGGATCTGGATCGGGGAGAGGGGCGGCGTGTGAGGGGTCTTGATCAGGGAGAGGGAGACGATAGCGCTTGACCTAGGGTTTCTCGGGAAGGAGGGGGTCGAGGGAGTAAGCGAGAGACGCTGGATTAGTAGGAGTCGGACGGCTCAGATCGAATAAAGTGGGGTGATTCGTGTGCTACGTCCAAAACAAGGAAGGTTTGTGAATGAGCTATTAAAAATTACTCTTCTTAGTGTTAAAAACAAGGAAGGTTTGTGAGGCAGCTACCAAAAATATTTTGCAAAATGGCATCACTAAAATTTTCACTTAAGTTAGACCACCTTTCATCGATGATCATCAATTTGATTGCATTTCCGATCTTTCTAGGTATTTTGTGAAACAGCCAATTCGGCAAGAAACGAGTCAAATTTGAACTAGAGATATCTTATAGTTTGCTATTTATTTTCTAACAAAATCATTTTTAGATACAAAAGTAGCTCTTTCATCATAGACTAACCAATAGTTTTGCATTATTAACCACCTAACTAAGAAGGGTCATGCGGGCAAATTTGATCACATTTCGAAATCGGCATAGGAAATTCAAAAAAAATGAAAAAACTTTGCATTGTGTGATTATACATCTATAAGGATGCATCTTGGAATGGCAAACAATGTTGCCTAAGAAAGTTTTCATTTTCTTTGAACGAAAAAACCATTTTCCATTTTTCGAGTGCCCAAAAGGAGGTTTTTTGTGAAGGACCTCCCAAATATTTGTTGCAAAATTGGACCAAATCATTTTTCTAAAATACTAGGCCATATTTAATGCACAATTGACAAAATGGTTGGGTGTAAAAAGTTTTGATCCACCTCTGGTGAAAAAGACAAATTCCCGCAGATTCAGCTGGAAGCGGGTCAAATTTTAACTACGGGTGCCTCATAGTTTGCTATTTATTTTTTCCAAAAATCATTTCTAGGTACATAAGTACCTATATAATTAGAGAAACACCAAGAAATTCCACGATTCAACCACTAGTTGGGAACGGTCATTCCCGCCGTTTTGACCGCATTTTGAAAAGGGCATAAAAAATTCAAAAAAAATCAAAAAATTGCGAAACCTTCGCATTGTGTCATTATATGTGACCAAGTTTCCAGGAAAAATAATAAACTTGTAATACGGTAATTATTTTAAAAAAGTGTTCTCAGAAATGAGCTACCATGCGTGAAGATTCATGGATTTCAAGCCAAATGATCAATCTTATGGCCACATTTATGGCATAGTTTGTTCAAATGATCTCATATTGTGCACAAGGGTACATCTTGGAATTCGAAACAATGTTGCCTAAGGAAGTTTTCATTTTCTTTGCACAGAAAATTCATTTTTCATTTTCTGAGTGCCCAAAAGGAGGTTTTTTTGTGAAGGAACTACCACATAAATGTTGCAAAAATGGACCAAATCATTTTTATAAAGTACTAGGTCATAGATAATGCACAATTGACAAAATGGTTGGGTGTCAAAAGTTTTGATCCACCTCTAGTGAAAAAGACAAATTGCCGTCGATTCAGTTGGAAACGGGTCAAATTTGAACTGTAGTTGCCTCATAGTTTGCTATTTATTTTTTCCAAAAATCATTTCTTGGTACATAAGTACCTATTTAATCAGAGAAACACCAAAAAAATTCCAAGATTCAACCACGAGCTACGAACGGTCATTCCCGCCGTTTTGACCGCATTTTGAAAAGGGCATAAAAAATTCAAAAATTGGGAAACCTTCGCATTGTGTCATTATATGTGACCAAGTTTTCAGGAAAAATAATAAACTTGTAATACGGTAATTATTTTATAAAAGTGTTCTCAGAAATGAGCTATCATGCGTGAAGATTCATGGCTTTCAAGCCAAATGATCAATCTTATGGCCACATTTATGGCATAGTTTGTTCAAATGATCTCATATTGTGCACAAGTCTACATATTGGAATTCCAAACAATGTTGCCTAAGGAAGTTTTCATTTTCTTTGCACGGAAAATTCATTTTTCATTTTTCGAGTGCCCAAAAGGAGGGTTTTTTGTGAAGGAACTACCAAATAATTGTTGCAAAAATGGACCAAATCAATTTTATAAACTAATAGGCCATATGTAATGCACAATTGACAAAATGGTTGGGTGAAAAAAGTTTTGATCCTCCTCTGGTGAAAAAGACAAATTGTCGTTGATTCAGCTGGAAACGGGTCAAATTTGAACTGTAGCTGCCTCATAGTTTGCTCTTTATTTTTTCCAAAAATCATTTCTAGGTACATAAGTATATATTTAATCAGAAATACATGGTTTGATGGCAAGACATCGAGGTTTGGACGGTGGCCGAGGGCCCCAACTCTAGAGCGCACAAGCTCGGATGCCCGCCGCATGGTCACCGCGTGACCGTGGCGTTGCCATGTGTTCTAGGCGGCCTAGGCATGTCTAGTGGGTTGGGCACTCCCCAGGTAGGTGCTAGGAAGAAAATCACAACATAAGATTCTCACGAGGAGACCGATCGATGCTCAAACATGAATAAGCAGCCAAGTGTTTGATTTGCGGTACGGGAAATGCACATGGCTAATCTGCGTGAGTTTTGGCTGAGGATGATCAGTTACTAAGAAGACCGTCTTCACAAATTTTCACCTCAAAAGGAGGAGCCTAGGTGGTACTTGCTTTACGAAGTACCGCACTTGACATAAATACGAAAGTTGAAGCTGGGCTCAAAATAATGAATGGATTGAACTGGAATATGGTGGAGGATAGTTATTTGGGCATAGGAAAGCACTGTAGAAAATGGATACCATTTGGACATGCCAAAGTGGTACTTCCTTCACAAAGTGCTGCTCTGAACAAAATAGGAAAATGAATATTTTCGAATTATTTTTGAACTAGGCAAGGAATGTTTTTGACATATTTGATAAAGATATGATCCAAAACATTTATGAGAATTTTTTGGGAATTTTTGGAATAACAGAAATATAGGTTGCTTCACAACCTAGGGCAAAAACTACCACATGGACATGACACATAGGCAAAACTGATGAGATGGCGCCTAGTCATCACAACCCACCACAATCTACAAGGCTATGACCATCTATATTGGTCATTAACAACTAGAAATAAGGCAGCGGACTAGCACTGTTTGCTTTGTGACCATTTCGTGTAAGGAAATTACGACCTTTCTGACCAAAATGGTCACAATGGTTTAGGGTTTGGAGCCCCCCGAACAGCTTTTGACCAATTGGTATGAAATGGTCATAGATCTATGACCAATTATTCCAGGGTCACTGACAAAAGGTCACTAGTTGACATATTTCTTGTAGTGCTCGTGGTAGATCAACTCTTGTAATACTCATATCATCGAGATCAATCAAGCAGGAAGTAGGGTATTACCTCCATCGAGAAGTCCCGAACCTGGGTAAACATCATGTCCCCCGCCTCCTGTAACCATTAGCCTTAGACACACAGTTCGGGACCCCCTACCTGAGATCCATAGGTTTTGACACTAACATTGGTGCTTTCATTGAGAGTTCCACTTTGTCGTCACGACAAGGCTTGATGGTTCCTTCAATCATGTGAGGTTTTCCTCCCCGGATAGATCTTCGTATTCGGCGGTTCATACTGCGGGCCAACTCGCTTGGCCATCTGGAGCAGATCGATAGCTACGCCCCTAGCCGTCAGGTCAGGTTTGGAAGCTTAAATTACATTGCCGACATCCACAGAGCCTTGATCTTCGACGGATTCGAGCCCATGTCAGGTGCGCCGGACTGTCATGAAGAGCATGACCTAGATCTGCCATCGGACGGTGTTCAGGAGATCACACCTGTGGCTGACTTGGCCTTCAATCCGGAGCAGATCGTGCCATCCGAGGATGAGTGGATGGACCCCGCCAAGGAGGCTGAACCCTCAGCGGCGATAAAGCTGAACACTGACCTCACCTCCTATGAGGCTGGTGTCATCGAACCCTCGGACTCGTCTCCGACTACAGGCTCCGAACCGCGTGCATACGTGTCTATCGAATCTGATTGGGCACCAATCATGGAGTTTACCCGCGGATATCTTTCAGCACTCACCCTTGGGCGACGTGCTAAACTCAATGAGGTCTCTCCTTGTCAGGAGACTCTTGGCCGAACTATGTCCGGCTGGAGTGGGAAGCGGATGACGAAGAAAATTGTTCCCCACCCACCACCCACTTAATAGCGACTATCGATGACTTAACCTATGTGCTTGACTTCAACTCCGAAGACATCAACGGTATGGACGACGATGCAGGAGAAGAACAGGAACATCCGCCCACCGGGCACTGGACAGCCACCTCATCATATGATATATATATATATATATATATATATATATGGTGGATACACCTAAAGAAAGCAATGGCGATGAAGCAATGAAGGATAATCCCCTTGAGAAGCAATCAAAGCACCGGCGACATAGGCGCCGCTCTAAGCCTCGCCATAGCAAAAATAACGATACCGGAACAAGGGATGATAGCAATCCAGATGGTGTCGAAGACGAAAACAACCCTGCCCAGCCAGGCTTCGAGCAGGCCAAGCGAGAGGATGGGTAAGATAGCCCAAAGGAACAGGCAACAGATGGAGAATCAGAGGATGACAATTACATGCCCCTCTCCGAAGATGAAGCAAGCCTCGGCGACGAAGAATTCATCGTGCCTGAGGATCCCGTCGAGCTGGAGCGCTTCAAGCGCCGGCTTATAGCCACTGCAAAAAGCTTGAAGAAGAAGCGGCAACAGCTTCAAGCTGATCAAGATCTGCTGACCGATAGATGGACAGAAGTCCTGGCATCCGAGGAATACAGACTCGAGCGCCCTACCAAAATTTACCCATAGAGCAGGTTGCTACCTCAACTAGAGGTGGAGGCATCAAAGCCTACACTACCAGTGCATGATGCGGCTGACCGGCCACCTCGTGGCCGAGACAAAGCGGTGTTTCAGCCCGAAGTCCAGCCCGCACCCTGCCGCCAATCAAACACTAACACTAAGGCCCGGGGCTACACAAAGGACCTGCGAGACGTATTGGAAAACAAAGCAGGCTAGTCAAGATCGATGTACGGATCACGGGGGCGCGCCACAACGCCTGATGACGACCGTCACGCTGGTTATACTAAAAATAAGTCCGACCGGGCCGAATAGAACAGACCGGACTCATTTGAGTTGCATCGTGATGTAGCCCAGCATAGAGGCACCGCACAACCCCTATGCTTCACGGATGAAGTAATGGATCATGAATTCCCAGAAGGGTTTAAACCCGTAAATATTGAATCATGTGATGGTACAACAGACCCCACGGTATGGATCAAAGATTTGATTCTACACATTCACATGGCCCGTGGCGATGATCTACATGCCATCAACTACCTCCCACTAAAACTCAAAGGATCGGCTCGACATTGGCTGAATAGCCTGCCGGCAAACTCCATTAATAGTTGGGAAAACTTGGAAGATACTTTCCTTGACAACTTCCAGGGCACTTATGTGCGACCATCGGATGCTGATGATTTAAGTCACATAACCCAGCAGCCCGGTGAGTCAGCCAGGAAATTCTGGACTCAGTTCCTTACTAAAAGGAACCAAATCGTCGACTGTTCGGATGCCGAAGCCTTACAGGCCTTTAAGCATAACATCCGCGATGAATGGCTCGCCCGACACCTCGGCCAAGAGAAGTCGAAGTCCATAGCAGCCCTCACAACACTCATGACCCGCTTCTGTACGGGCAAGGACAGCTGGCTGGCTTGCAGCAACAACACATCAAGAAATCCTAGCACTTCCGATGCCAGAGATAGCAACGGCAAGCCACAATGCAACAGACACAAGCGTTGCAACAATGACGACAACGCCGAAGACACAACAGTCAATGCCGGATTCAGTGGCTATAAGTCCGGTCAGCGGAAAAAACCATTCAATAGAAATAATCCGGGCCCGACCAGTTTGGACCGCATACTCAACCGCTTGTGTCAAATTTACGGCACCCCCGATCAACCAGCCAACCACACCAATAGAGAATGTTGGGTGTTCAAACAGGCCGGCAAGCTGAATGCCGAAAACAAGGAAAAGGGGCTACATAGCGACGATGACGTAGAGCCCGGCCACTGAACACAGGAGGACAGAAGAAATTCCCTCCCCAAGTGAAAACGGTGAAAACATGATCTACGCAACCCATATCCCCAAGCGGGAACGGAAGCGTGCACTAAGGGACGTCTATGTGATGGAGTCAGTCACCCCAAAGTTCGACCCAAGCTCTTCTTGTCCGATCACGTTTGATCACAGGGACCATCTGTTATGGCGCTGCTAGAAGGAGGGCGTGAGAGGGCCGGCCGGGGGCCTTTTGCCCATGGCCAGGCAAGAGGGAAGGGATTTCCTTCTTAATTTTTTCTTGATTAGATTGATACATCTCCTTTCTTTATATAGAGAGGTTTAATTGACTCCCAAGCAAGGCTTACTTGACCCCTAAGCAAGCGATCCTTATCTCTAATTAACCCTAAGAATAATGGGCCCATTAGGCCCATTACGTACTCTAACACTACACCCCACCTGGACATGCAGCTTGTCCTCGAGCTGCTGCCTAACCAACTTATAACCATGACTCGACGCAACACAAACCTAACACCTAAAAACAAGCCTTTTACATCTCGGCTTGTTTTATTATTCTCAACTTGAAATGGACTGGGACGCTTTATTTTGGACCCCTTAACAAAAAGTGGACACCATCCACACGTCGTCGGACAAGCACGTGTACAGCCACCTGGATCCCATGGACACCACCTGCACAAAAGGAGTGCATGTGTTTGACCACCTGGAAGTGGTCGCAAGAGTGACCAGCAGAGGCACCCTTGCAGCGGCCGGTGGCGGAATGTAGTGGTGCTACGCAGTGTGCTGCTATCGGTGACACCATGCCTTCTTCTTATTGGACGACTGTAGGTTTGCACCGCACAGGGAAGAGTGAAGGGATTGCGATGGAAAAGGACGAGGAGGGGTGCTCCCCCCAATCGCTGATGTCGCAGACTTTAAGGTCGCTGCCCGCGAGGAAAAAAACATGCCTGCCGCCCATGGGGGAAACCGCATGCCCGAGATACCCAACGTAGCGGATGAGATCGAGGTCCTTTGCACAGTGAAGGGCAACTTGGAGGTGCGATAGCTGCAGACCACACATCTCACGCACATGTTGAGGCGCTAGGAGGCCGCGCGTAGCAGCCTGCAGCCTCACCACCGCCGACATGTGGCGAGTAGCGATCCAAAATGGAAATGGTGACGGCGACGGCAGGGACTGGACTTGATGAAGCGGGACTCCGGTCGATGCGGGATCGGAGCTGACCGGCGATGGCTACTGCGGCGGAGCGCCGGGCGCGGCAGAGGCCGCCAGGAGCGGCGGCTACCACTGCAGCCATGGCTGTGCGATGGTGGCGATGGATGGCAGCTGCAGGGGCTGCTGTAGTGGCCCAGCGAGCGCGGCGAAGGCCGCCTGGTGCAGCGGCTGCCACGGCAGCCATAGTGGCGCGGGGGCGGCGATGGGCGCTGGAGGCACGGCGGGCGGTGGCAGCAGCTGCAGCTGGGGCTATAGCGTCCGAGCGAATGCCACGGAGGCCCCTGGATGCGGCGAGTACCACGTCAGGGCTGGCGGCCCGGTGGCGGCGGCCCGTAGGGGCTAGCCAGGTACAGCCAGATCCCCTGAATGGCTGTGACGAGGTCGTTGAGGACCCCAGTGATCTCCTCCGAGGTGTAGGCGGCAGCCGGTGGTGCAGTGGAGGGCACCGGCATCTGGGAGGTGGCGGCGCCGGAGGATGCGACCAGCGACAAGGACGAGGAGGGCAGCGGCGCGGTGTAGATGGCCAGCGGCGCGGTGGTCATGGTCGGCAGTGGAAGCGACGGGGTGGGCGGTGGCGAAGACATGATCGGAACTGAGGTACCTGATACCAAATTGTTATGGCGCTGCTAGAAGGAGGGCGCGGGAGAGCCGACTAGGGGCCTTTTTCCCACGGCCAGGCAAGAGGGAATGGATTTCCTTCTTAATTCTTGCTTGATTAGATTGATACGTCTCCTTTCTTTATATAGAGAGGTTTACTTGACTCCGAAGCAAGTCTTACTTGACCCCTAAGCAAGCGACCCTTATCTCTAATTAATGTTAAGACTAACGGGACCATTAGGCCCATTACGTACTATAACACCATCCTACCAGTATCCGTCATGGCGGTTTTGCCGCATTGGTCCTGGACCCCATCATTGACGGATTCCACCTCACAAGAGTCCTTATGGATGGTGGGAGCAGCCTGAACCTGCTCTATCAGGATACAGTGCGCAAAATGGGCATCGACCCCTCAAGGATCAAACATACAAAAACCACCTTTAAAGGTGTCATACCAGGTGTAGAGGCCTGTTGCACAGGCTCAGTCACACTGGAAGTGGTCTTCGGATCTCTAGAGAACTTCCGAAGCAAGGAGTTAATCTTCGATATCGTCCCCTTCCGCAGTGGCTATCACGCATTGCTAGGACGAACCACATTTGCCAGATTCAATGCGGTACCGCATTATGCATACCTAAAAATCAAAATGCCAGGATCTCGCGGTGTTATAACAGTAAATGGAAACATAGAGCACTCGCTCCGTACGGAGGAGCACACTACGGCCCTCGCAGCAGAAGTACAAAGTAGCCTTCTTAGGCAGGCCGCCAATTCGGCGATAAAACCCCCGGACACCGTCAAGCGAGTTCAGAGTACCCTACAACAAAATCACCGGCACGTCCAGAGATCGACTAGCAATTCGGCCTTCGTCCTAGTCCCAGTCAGGCGGCCACATTTGTGCTGCGTGTACATAATTACGCACTCAAAATACCATGGGCATAGGCGGAGGCACGGCTATGACACGGTCCACAATGCGGTTTGACCACCACAGGATCCGTTTATCTTTACAGTTTTTTTCTTTCAGGTCCCTATCTTCGGGAGGCTCTTCTGATAGACCGACTATTGGACCCATAGTGGGATCGACACACCAAGGAGACAAGAAGCTTTGGCATACAACCTCAAGTGGTCTCTGATAACGATCGTTATACCTGTTTTACATACCCGCACGCAGCTCGCTCTTGATCAGGACGTGTCAAACAGTCCTATTCCGCTTATCGCACTACTTGTACACATACGCCTTGGCATATTATTCAAATAACAATGGAAAATAATGTATAGCGTCAGCTTACTATTACATTTCTCTATGCCTTTCCTTGAACGTTTATTTATTACAAATTGCACCCTTACATTTTGGTACATTCAGTTTGCCAGGGGCTTCAGTATACCCCATAACACGGCAAGGAATGTCCGAACACTTTCAACAGTGCGGCACCACGAACTTATAGCATTATATGCATCAGCTCCGAATCATGTCTTGGGTCAATAGTTGGGTTTGCCCGGCTCCCATGTTCTGGTACCTTACGTTCCGCTATATCGGCTAAGGTAGCACAAGGAGAACTACTGCGATTGTGTGCCGGTTCTTCCGGACGAGCACCTCAGTAGAGAAAGCCGAAAACAGACTGTCATGATGCAGCGAGAGCTGGTCGAGTGTTCGAGAGGTCTCAAATCCTTAAAGATTTTTTCCGCTTCAGGCAAGGAATCGGCCTTGTCCGATTTAGGAGTGCGTAGCGCCCCAAGTGTGGCCTTCTGAATACTAGGGGCTTCGCCAAAATTTAAAATTGTAGACTTTTATGGCTAAGTGAGAGTGATAAAGCTGTATAGTCCGATTGCCTTGTTCGTTGCGCTAAATACCTCCTTAAAGGACAAAAAAATTGTATAAAGACTATTTAGATTTATCTCGAACACCCAGTACTAGTTACATGGGGGGCAGAAGCCCACGACTGGCAACCCTCAAATTTTATAAACGGCCGCACAGAAGGTAATATTTTAAATCAACAAGCATTATATAGCGCACATGAACTCGTTTTCATATTACAGGATCACATGAGTACATTTATTCAAACATTACATCCTTAGCACAGTCATCCGCCACAAGGCGGGCAACCTTCAGGACACCATCATAATACTTTTCGGGGTGGCGATGCTCCGTACCCTCGGGTGGCACCTCTGTCACCAGCTTCTCGGCATCCATCTTCGCCCAGTGCACTTTCGCACGGGCGAAGTCTCTGCGCACACCTTCAATGCAGACTAACCGCTTAATGGCTTCAAGCCGCGGATAGGCATTCACAAGCCGCTTTACCAGGCTGTAGTAGATGCTGGGCAGGGGCTCACCAGGCCACATCCGGACTATGAGATCCTTCATGGCCAGTTCTGCTGCCTTGTGAAGTTCGACCAATTGCTTCAGCTGGTCGCTCAATGGCATCGGATGTTCGGCCCCAATATACTGGGACCAAAACAACTTCTCCGTCGAGCTCCCTTCCTCAGCTCGGTAGAACTCTGTGGCATCAGAGACGCTGCACGGCAGATCTGTGAATGCTCCTGGAGAGCTCTGAATTCAGGTAAGTAAAAAGAAATTCTCCTTCACATCCTTGCTTTGCCTAATGAATGCCTTACCCGTTTCTATCTTCTTGGTTGCCTGAATCTCCTGAAGTGCCTTCTGGGCTTCGGCCTTGGCATCTTGCATGCTCTGGAGGGCCTTCGCAAGCTCGGACTCTTGCGTCTTGGAGTCACGCTCCAAGGACTCGAATTTTTTGACGAAGTCCTGGAGCTCTTGCTGGACCTCATTAACCCGAGCCTCATGTTTCTCGCGCTCGGTGCGCTCCTTGGCCGCCTTGTCTTTGGCCTCGGACAGTGCCTTCTTAAGGGCTGCCACTTCGGTTGTGGCACCTATTAAAATTCATGATGCTTCTATTAGCATCAATGATTTTTCCTTTATATGACACACGGACGGGGTATCACTTACCTTTGTTCTCCTCGAGCTACCTCTTCACGAGGCCGAGCTCTTCCTCGTCCCGCCCCAGGCTCTGCTTCACTCCGGAGTCCTCCGCAGTGAGGGCGGCAGCGGCAAGCAGCGACGCCTGCTTATTCACATAGAGATAATATGATTAGACTCCTGCGGATGTTATTTGATCCTCTGTTCGGCCTTTCTTACCGAACACCAAATGGAGCATCAGGCGCTACTGTCTGCACTGTGATATTTTCTCATAATTTAATTACTTACCTCAAAGCCTGTTAGGAGGCTGGCGCAGGCTTTGGTTAATCCGCTTTTGGCGGACCGAACCTTCGCAATCACCGTACTCATAAGAGTACGATGTTCTTCATCAATGGAAGCACCCTGAAGCGCTTCCAGCAAGTTTTCCGGTGCCTCTGGATGGACAGAGGTCATCGGCATAGGCGGCTTGCCCCCCTTAGTGAGGGCCTGCCTACCTGATTCCAGAACTACTAGAGGTTCCTGTGCAGTATCCGGCTGGGTGCCAAACTTGTTGCGGCCCCCCTCATCAGAGTCCACGGGGGTCTCCCCGCATGTGTCCGGTGTTGGGGATCTCGCCTTGGGGCGCCTCCAAAACTGTCTCCCCCTAGCCCGGTAACCTCTGGGACAACACCTCGGTGTCGTCCACAGGTCGGGGGTGGTGGCCGTCGGGAGCGAGTCACTGTTCATTGCCGACGTGCTCAAAGACCCATCCGAGGAAGATAAGTAGATGCGGGCTTTGGATGGAGTACACAATCATGTCCAGCATGATAAGAAGCAATAAAGCAAAACATGCCAGAAGTATCATAGTATCATAAATACTTACGACTTCGCCAGGGGCCTGTCCCTGGCAGCCACTCCTCGTCGTTGTAGGCGGCAGTTTTGGAGTGGTCCGGAGGGAGGGTCCTTCCCTTCTTGGACCCTTCGGCCTCCCCAGACGGGGCGGCCTTCCTTTTCTTCTCCCCCTCGGTTCGGGGGGGGGGGGGGGGGTTCCTCTTCGTCCTCCTCGTGTTCGTTGGAGGAGTGCGCCACGGTGTCATTGGACGATGAGTCCGACACCACCTTGCGCCAGAAACCTTTCTTGGTCCCCGTGGCCATCTTCTTGGCCTTCTTCTCCGGTACCTCATAGGGTGCCAGAAGCAGCATCTCCGTTAGGAGAGCCTTTGCTAGATCCTCAGGTAGTGGAGCCGGACAGTCGATCCACTCTGCTATCTCTACCCAGTCCTGTTAAATTAGCATGGAGGCTTACATTCCTCCCACGAATATACTGGGAAAGGCACATCCTGTGAAATACAGATATCTTACCGGATTGGCACGGCGCTTTGTGCTGAGTCCGCGATCCTCGGGGAGGGGAGGAGGCACCTCGGCGGCCTTGAACAGCACCTTCCAGACGTCTTTGTGTGTCATGTCGAAGAGCTCTCATAGCGTCTGGTGTTCGGCTGGGTCGAACTCCCACATATTGAATGCCCGTCTTTGACACGGAAGGAACCGACGGAAGAGCATGACCTGGACCACGTTTACAAGCTTGATTTTCTTGCTTATCATATTCTTGACATAGTTCTGGAGTCCGGTCAGCTCCGCTGGCTCACCCCAGGCTAAACTCTTCCTTTTCCAGGAGGTAAGCCGCATGGGGATGCCAGATCGAAATTCGGGGGCCGCCGCCCAGTTGGAGTCGCGCGACTCGGTGATATACAACCACCCCGATTGACACCCCTTCACGGTCTCCACATAGGAGCCTTCGAGCCAGGTGACGTTGGGCATCTTGCCCACCATGTGTAACACCCCAAAATTTTGACCTTGATTTATTAATTAAAATTTTGCTAGGAAATTTAATTTTCATTTTCTGGTTTTATCTCTTAATTGCAGATCACTCTGTCCCTCTAAATTTTTGAGTTTTTCCTTCTAGGTGGAAACCTTTCAAAAATATTGATGGACTTGTATATCTTCCCAAGACCATTTCTCTTTATCAGTAGAATTATTTCTACAATTATTTTTCTGTAGATTTATTTCTATAAAAAAATGATTTTTCATAAGTTTTAGAGTGCCATTTGCACTACAACCCTTTTAAATACTTCTTTAAAATTTCCACCAAAATTTGGGGATGTCATGTGATGTTCCCACATCACTTTTATGCAAAAATCTCTTTTAGTCACTTGGAGATTTTGAGCCCTACCTCAAGTTTTCAAATCTGGTCCAGTTTGTAATTTGCACTACAATCTATTTAAATATTTCTTTAAAAATCCCACCAAAATTGGGGGATGTTAGTAGTAGTGTATAATTCAACTATATGCAAAAACCCATTGGTGTTCTTTGAAAAATTTGAGCAAATCATCCTCATCTTCATTCTGGTCCAGTTTAGTGTTTTGCACTGCAACCATATTTTACCTTGCTCTTGTTGCCTTGGGAATTGTCCTGCTTATTGACCACTCTACCAAACCCTTAAGTCCAGGAGATTGGACCCATTGGAGTATTTTTGGTCCATGCAATAATGCCCTTCACTTTCTGTCCAGAACTGAAGATTTGCAAAACTTGCACAAAGAAGTTTCCGGTCTTGCCCAAATAGCCTTGCCATCATCACTTGCACCTCAAGAGACCCCAACCTGGAGATTTGGGCCACCAAAAGAGATGCATAGATGCCCATGCACTAGTGCAGAACCGGGCAATAGCACCGGTTCGTAAGGCCCTGTAGTGCCGGTTCCATAACCGGCACTAAATTGTGGTCACTAAAGACCCCCCCCCTTTAGTACCGGTTCAGCATGAACCGGTGCTAAAGGGCAACCACGTGGCACGAGCCAGCTCCGGGGGCCTGGAACCCTTTAGTACCGGCTGGAGCCCTATAAGGTTTGGGGTTTTTTTAGGTTTATGATTTCTTTTTCATTTAATTTTGTGTTTCCATTTTAATTCTTTTTCGTTTGCTGGTATTTTACGATACTACACATTGTACATGTTATGCATATATATATATATATATATATATATATATATATATATATATATAGAATTTCTAGTAGAACCAATCATGCATATATATATCATCAATGTCTCACAAACCACCATATTCATTAATTCACACATACACACATGTATAGCTATATACAATTTCTCCTACATATGCATGTTGCCTTCGGAGCCAGTGGCATTAGCCTAATTGGTGCCTTCGGAGCACGATGACAATTGGAAGTGGTTTTCATGGGGGCGGTAGCGGGTAATAGAATTCTCCCTTCGGATTTATGACCTGGTCGAGCAAAAATGCCGCTATTTCCTCTTGAAGTGCTTCTACGTGCTCCGTTTCTAGGAGCTTCTCCCGCACCTCTTTTTGAACTGTTAAGAAGGAGATCAATATGCATGTGTATTAGTTGTGTGACTAGATATCGATAATGGTGTAAAAATTGTGAATAGTGTTCTGACAAGCGTACCCATTCCTGTCTTTGAGATCTGCTCCTTTCGGACGCCATCATGCGAATGTTCTCGCAAACGCAGAATGCACACAGATCAGTCCCCTGCGCCTGCTTCAGGGCCTTTACGAGAATGGAATTTGATTAGATAAAAATTAATCAAGCATGATAATTAAAGAGATGGCAGCTAGCTAGCTAGCTAGTACTACTTAATTACTTACCTTGGGTCGAAACCATTTAAGCTTTTTTTTTCATTCACCGGGCGTGACGCTGATGAACCTTGCCCAAGCCCTGCCCGCCGACAAAGAAAATGAATAAAGGGGTTAGTAAATAGTTCATATCATGAAATGGCGAACTAAATAGGCCGAGATATATAGTTAATAATGATTAAAATTACCTGTTGACTATCCCAAACAAGATGTTATAGTCAGTTTTTTCTGAGATTAGTGAGTCCAGTACTTCAACTGTTCCGGCGTCAACTTTAATGATACACAAGACCCAGTGAAATCTGCATGCACACACGTTTGCATGTCTTAATTAAGCGGGCATATGTAAGCAAAAACATGTAGCTAGCTAGTAGGAAAAAACAGAGAATTTGTATTACAAGACAGTGTGACTCACTGGAAGTTGTAAGGAAGTAATATATCTTCATTGTATTTGAGGCGCTTCAAGAACTCTAGCATGTTGTCCTCTACGTTCTTTTGCTGACGTTGATTTATCTTCCATGGGTATTCATTAATGGTGTTTGGGTCAATGAACCCAATGCCAAAGCGTCCACCTTTTCTCATTTCATACATCTTCATCCTGCATAATACCACAGAAAAGAATATAGTGAGGATAATTACAGGTAATGATTGATCAAAAGGATCACTACAGCTAGCTTGAGACTTAAATTACAGAAAGAAATCACTTACAGACAATAGCAACTGACGATAGATTTGTCGAGTGTGTCTTGATTGTATAATTGAAATAGTTCAGTATACTGAACGGACACAGCTTTCTCATGGAAGTAATGCTCCTCCTTGACATTCACCATGAGGGACAATCGATCTGAAATCTTGGTAATGTTCATGTACCATTGATGCAATTCATACATTCTCGTTGAGAGGTTCTTGACCTTGTCTGGCTCGACCAAAGGTTGGCCCCGGACATATTTCCGTTTTATTTCATCCTCCCTAAGCAAAGGCATGGGCTCGATCTCGAGGAGTTGTCCAATAGTGATGTTGAGAACTTCAGCCTGCATTATATGCTCCTCCGTTATTACCACATTGCCCACCTCGGGAACGTGCACTGTTTGCCCACAATAATATTGGGCGCGCGTGCTGTCACATGTTGTTGGCACAACAAGCGAGGGGATCGATTGCGCCGCCTGTTCTCCCAGCTGGGGAATGGTTTTCCCGCATTTTTTGGCAGCTGCTTCTTGTTTGCTTGATCCCGATGTAGACATGCTCGCCTCCCTTTGTAGACGTGCTCGATTTAACTTCCTGATGTGGCACTCATAGTCTGTGTCAACAGGCTTGGGAGCTGGTCGTTGAGCCATACAAATGAAGTGGTCAATCGTTTCCTCAGGCACTTTCTCCCTTGGCGGCGGTGGCGGTTTCGGTGCAAAATGGGCTTCCACCTCGGCCTTCGATATGGCTGCGATTTCCTCCTCGGACCTGTCATATGACCTCTGCAGAAGAGGCGTGAGGCTTGGACCATATTTATACCGCTTGCCTCCGCCTGTACTTCCTGTACTACCTCGACTCGTACCGCTACGCACCATAGCTGTGGGGTGTCTCTTCTGCGATTGCTGAGGCGGTGGAGACGGCTGACGGGGCTGAGTTGGACGAGGAGGAGTGGCCTGAGGTTGTGCCGGACTTGGAGGAGGAGTGGACGTCTGACGCTGTGGCGGACTTGGAGGAGGAGGAGTGGCCTGACACTTTGCCGGACTTGGAGGAGGAGGAGTGGCCTGACACTTTGCCGGACTTGGTGGACTTGCAGGAGCGGGAGTCTTCTGACTCGGTGGCGGACTTCGACAAGGAGTCGGCTGACGCGGTGTCGGTGGCCTTCGAAAGATGATGCAATCCTTTTTCCATAGGATGATACGATGTTTGGCCTCTCCGAGAAAGCGCTCGCCGTCACCTCCAGCAATGTCAAGCTGTAGCTCCGAATATGGTGGGTCCACCACCTCATCAACCAAGACACGAGCATAGCCCGCTGGAATCGGGTTGCAATGGAAGGTTGCCTCAGGGGGATTTGTAAAAGCAAAGCCGTCCGCCACCTTCATGGATATGTTCTTCATTTTGACGTGTAGCTCGCAGTATCTACCCAGCATTGCGTCGTCCGGGACGGAACCCACGCTGCTTCTCGGCATGGATTGGCCGGTGCTATCCAATGTTCGATCATCCGCTAGCTGCTGCAGCTGCTGAGACCCCCTTTGCTGCGTAAGTGAGTCGATCTGCTCCTGCTGCCGCTGGAATTTGACTGCCAATTCCGCTTGACTTGCTTCTAGGCCTTGAAGTTGTTCATAGTCCCGCTTCCTCTGCTCCTCCTCCATCTTCCTCTTCTTCTCCTCCGCAATCTTCTTTCTCGCACGGGTTCTGTAGTTGGTGTTCCATTCTGAAAACCCCTCATACCACGGAATAGCGCCCTTGCCTCGTGTTCTTCCCGGGTGTTCAGGATTTCCAAGGGCACGCGTAAGCTCGTCGTTCTCTCTGTTGGGCTAGAACACCCCCGATCGTGCCTCTTCTATTGCAACAAGTATCGCATCGTCGGCTCCCTTCAGACTTGCCCTCGTCGAAACATTGCCTGTCTCCGGGTCCAACTCCCCCCCATGCGCATAGAACCAAGTCCTGACCCAGGGGGGCAGCTCTTAGTAACCGGAGTGACACCTTCATCCTCCATCTCTTTCTCAGACTTATCCCACTTAGGCATTGCCACCGCATAGCCACCTGGCCCCATCTTATGGAACTTATCCTTTTTTCGGCATTCTTCTTGTTTATTCTCGACCGTTCCTTAGCTAATTCCGAATCCTTGAATTTCACGAAATCGTCCCAATGAGCACGTTGGTTCTCTAGTGTTCCCTTGAATACTGGAGTCTTCCTTCCTCCCTTGACGTACTTGTTCCATTCACGATTCTTGTGGTTCTTGAATGCAATCGCCATCTTCCTAAGAGCAGCCTCCTTGACTTTCTACACATCTGCTTCTGTGAAATGATCTGGTAGGGTGAAATGTTCCATGAGAGTATCCCAAAGCAGATCTTTTTGATTCTTGTCGACAAAAGTAACATCTGGACGTGGCTTTGCTGGCTCTCTCCATTCTTGAAGTTTGATCGGGAGTTGGTCCTTCACAAGAACTCCACACTAACGAACGAACTTGTCCGCAATCTTCTTAGGCGCTAATGGTTCGCCAATAGGGCTGCATGCCTCGATATTGTACTTTACGCCCTGCTTCAACTTTTTGTTTGGGCCTCGTTTCGTCATTTTGCCTGAAGATTTTCTCGATCCTGATGGCTGAAAGAACAAAGATCGATTCGTTAATATATCTTCAAGTCATTTAAAACATGTGATGATCACCAGATGCCTGCTTATATAAATATATATACCTCGCTGATCTTTGTTGTTTCAGGATCAGCATGTTCTTCGTCATCGTCATAATCGTAGTTCATGACTTCATCAATTTGGTCGTCGCGATCGAATATCATATCACCCTCTCCGGTGTTGTTTAGAAATTCGGAGCCGTCATAATCTTCTTCATTCTGATCATCATCTTGCTCGCGTATCATATCGAACATGGTCTTTTCTCCCTCTCTGTCGGTATTGTCTGCCATAGCTTTTATTTAACAAATCCAAAAGAAATATAAAACAATTTAGTATTCAAATTACATCGTCTAGAATAATAGATATAATCTCGAATACATCGTCTAGAATAATAGATATAATCTCGAATACATCGTCTCGAATAATATATAATATTTAATAGTACATCACTGGCTATTAGCTAATAAAGATCGAATACTACAAAAGAATCTAGGACACTCGCGGTTCCTCCGGCGCGGGCGGTGGACACCCAAAGAGAAGGAACCCTCACAGGATCATAGCTGAAGTGAGATCCCCGAAGAAACTGCCAGGTATTGGAGAACCTGCCGCCCTCTAACGCAACCATGTAGCGATGGACGTGCTCGTCCTCCTCCCTGACACGGCGACGTACCACCTCCGGCGGGGTCAGGTCCCTCCGCACCGAAACTGGCCCACGCGAACGCCACCAAACGAGATCAGGGTCGACGACGGGACCCGGGGCCGGGTTCCTCATCAAGCGGCGCGCCCCTCCAGGCAGCACCTCCAAGTGCCAGCCTGGCGGAGCCTAGTCCCGGACATGGGTCGGCTGGACGTCGTCGCGGACGGGTCGACGGCGAGGATGCGGGCCGGGCATCGTCGAGAACAAATACTAGCAATATGCCCGCAAAAACTAACATTTTTTTAATGATTGGATTTTGATAACTAAAATTTCTAACATTTCTATATAACACTAATTATACTAATCTAAATAACACTAAAATTTCTAACATTTCTATATAACACTAATTTCTAACATTTCTATATAACACTAATTTCTAACATTTCTAACATTTTGATAACTAAAATTTCTAACATTTCTATATAACACTAAAATTTCTAACATTTCTATATAACACTAATTTCTATATAACACTAATCAAAATAATCTAAACTAATTAAACATGTGTACGTGTGTGTGTGTGTGTGTGTTCATCATGCATGCTTGTGTGTGTGTGTATGGGCTCGGGGAGGGGCGGCGCCCATGGTGGCCGCCGGGGGCGAGGGAGAGGGGTTAGAGGGGGAGAGCTCACAGCGGGGCGACGGTGACGACGAGGCGACGGCCGGGGTGGCGACGGCGGGGACGGCGCGACGGGGACGGGGACGGCGCGACGGGGACGGGCCCGGGGCGGCGACGGACACGAGGGCGGCGACGGGGACGGGGGCGGCGACGGGGATGGGGAAGCATATATAGAGGGCACCTTTAGTACCGGTTGGAGCCACCAACTGGTACTAAAGGCCTGTTTTGGCCAGGCCAAGCGGCGTGAAGCGACCCCCTTTAGTACCGGGTGGTGGCACAAACTGGTACTCAAGGCCCCCCCCTTTAGTACCGGTTTGTGCCACGACCCGGTACTAAAGGGGGTGCGCTGGCGCAGGTGCGATGCGGCAAGTTTAGTCCCACCTTGCTAGTCGAGGGGCTACCGCACTGGTTTATAAGCCCCAGTGCGGTAGCTCTCTCGAGCTCCTCTCCTAACCAGGCCTACTGGGCCTACTGACCTCTTCGCCTAGTGGGCCTACTGGGCCTTTGCGAGCCTACATCCTGGCCCAACAAAAGGTTGTGTCGCTAGTCGTATGCAGGCTGCTTTGGCCCAGTAGGCGGGCTTTTTTTTTCTTAATTTTTTTCGCTTTATTTATTTTTGTTTTATTTATTTTTGAGTTGTTTTTTGCTGTATTTAGAGTTTCTTTGTGAATATTTTTGCTTTAGGTACAAAAAATTACAAACTTTCTGTTAGTGCCGGTAGATTTCAAATTTGAATAGTCTAAATTTTGAATTATTTGAAATTTGTGTGAATCACTAGTTTGTGAATAACTAACTTTAAAAAAAGTTTTTCCAGTGATTCTTTTTCTTATTTTTAATATTAGTGTGTTTTATCATTATATTCAATTTAGTAATGCTTAGGTTATTTAAAAAATGAAATGCCTTTGTAACAGTTCAGTTTTCGTCAGAAACCCTGATACTTCGAAAGAGATTGTCCATTTTGTACACGAAGTGCATCCAGTTTTTTCCGTAACCCTCTCAAAGGGGAACATATTGTGTAGAAATACAGGACCCAAAACGTTAATCTCTTCGCATAGGTGAACTAGGACGTGCGTCATGATGTTGAAGAAGGATGGTGGGAACACCAACTCGAAACTGACAAGACATTGCACCAAATCATTCTGTATCCTTGGTATGATTTCTGGATCGATTACCTTCTGAGAGATTGCATTGAGAAATGCACATAGCTTCACAATGGCTAATCGAACATTTTCCGGTAGAAGCCCCATCAATGCAACCGGAAGCAGTTGCGTCATAATCACGTGGCAGTCATGAGACTTTAGGTTCTGGAACTTTTTCTCTGCCATGTTTATTATTCCCTTTATATTCGACGAGAAGCCAGACGGTACCTTAATACTGAGCAGGCATTCAAAGAATATTTCCTTCTCTTCTTTGGTAAGAGCGTAGCTTGCATGACCCTGATGTATGCCGTCTTCTCCGTGCATACGTTGCTGGTCCTCCCGTGCCTCAGGTGTATCTCTTGTCTTCTCATACACGCCCAAGAAGCCAAGCAGGGTCACGCAAAGATTCTTCGTCACGTGCATCACGTCGATTGCGGAGTGGAGCTCTAGGTCTTTCCAATATGGCAGGTCCCAAAATATAGATTTCTTCTTCAGCATGGGTGTGCGTCCGTCGGCGTCCTTCGGAACAGGTTGTCCGCCAGGACCCTTTCCAAATATCACCTTCAAATCCTTGACCATATCATGTACATCAGCACCAGTACGGTGGCGAGGCTTCGTCCGGTGATCTGCCTCACCTTTGAAATGCTTGCCTTTCTTTCTTACGGTATGCCTGCTCGAAAGAAATCGACGTTGTCCCAGGTACACATTCTTCTTACAACTATTCAAATATATACTGTCGGTATCATCCAAACAGTGCGTGCATCTGCGGTATCCCTTGTTTGTCTGTCCTGAAAGGTTACTGAGAGCAGGCCAATCATTGATGGTCACGAACAGCAACGCCTTTAGGTAAAATTCTCCCCCCATGTGCTCATCCCACTCATGTACACCTGTTCCATTCCACAGTTGTAAGAGTTCTTCAACTAATGGCCTTAGGTACACATCAATGTCGTTGCCGGGTTGCTTAGGGACTTGGATGAGCACTGGCATCATAATGAACTTCCGCTTCATGCACAACCAAGGAGGAAGGTTATACAAACATAGAGTCACAGGCTAGGTGCTATGGTTGCTGCTCTGCTCCCCAAAAGGATTAATGCCATCTGTGCTTAGACCAAACCATACGCTCCTTGCATCATCTGCAAACTCCTTCCCGTACTTTCTTTCTATTTTTCTCCACTGCGACCCGTCAGCGGGTACTGTCAACTTTCCATCTTTCTTACGGTCTTCTCTGTGCCATCGCATCGCCTTGGCATGCTCTTTGTTTTGGAACAAACATTTCGAACGTGGTATTATAGGAGAATACCACATCACCTTGGTAGGAATCTTCTTCCTGGGGCGCTCGCCCTCGACATCACCAGGCTCATCGCGGTTGTTCTTATAGCGCAATGCACCACATACCGGGGAAGCGTTCAAATCCTCGTACTCACCGCGGTAGAGGATGCAATCATTAGGGCATGCATGTATCTTCTGCACCTCTAACCCTAGAGGGCAGACAACCTTCTTTGCTTCGTACGTACTCTCGGGCAATTCGTTGTCCTTTGGAAGCATATCCTTTATCATTACCAGCAACTTTCCAAATCACTTGTCAAATACACCATTCTCTGCCTTCCATTGCAGCAATTCCAGTGTGGTGCCCAGCTTTTTCTTGTCACATACGCAATTCGGGTACTACAATTTTTTGTGATCCTCTAACATGCGCTGCAACTTCTTCTTCTCCAAATCACTTGCGCAGTTTCTCTTTGCATCGGCAATGGCCCGACCTAGATCATCAACGGGCTCATCTGATGCCTCTTCTTCAGCTTCTTCCCGCATTGCCGGCTCAGCTTCTTCCCGCATTACCGGCTCAGCTTCTTCCCTCATTTTTGTATCATCGTATTCAGGGAACCCATGGCCAGGATAGCTGTCGTCGTCCTCTTCTTCTTCATTGTCTTCCATCATAACCCCTCTTTCTCCGTGCTTGGTCCAAACATTATAGTGGGGCATGAAACCGGACTCAAACAGGTGGACGTGAATGGTTCTTGACGTAGAGTAATTGCGACCATTCTTACAACCAGCACATGGACAAGGCATAAAACCATCCGCCCGCTTGTTTGCCTCAGCCGCAAGCAGAAAAGTATGCATGCCCTCAACGAACTGGGGAGAGCATCGGTCATCGTACATCCATTGTCGGCTCATCTTCATTACACAACACCGAATAGACCAAATTAATACAAGTTCATACATAAATTTCATACAACACTTAAATGCAACAAACAAATAACTCTCTAGCTAAAGCATTTAAATGCAACAACAAATGCGATCAAGATCGCAACTAAGGTAACAATTGATCCAACAGCATAATGATACCAAGCCTCACTATCGATGGCATATTTTCTAATCTTTCTAATCTTCAAGCGCATTTTCTCCATCTTGATCTTGTGATCATCGATGACATCGGCAACATGCAACTCCAATTCCATCTTCTCCCCCTCAATTCTTTTCAATTTTTCTTTCAAGTACTCGTTTTCTCTTTCAACTAAATTTAACCTCTCGACAATAGGGTCGGTTGGAATTTCCGGTTCACATACCTCCTAGATAAAAATATCTATGTCAACTTGATGGGCATAATTTGTCATAAACACGAAATGCAACAAATAGTTTTAAAAGAGAATATACCACATCCGAATCATAACAAGGACGAGGGCCGACGGGGACGGATATCAAAACCATTGCACTATGTATAACAAACAACGTACGGGTAAGATAATTATTACACGATTAACTATATATCCAAATCACACAAACATCAATTTTTTATATAAAATTTCATGAACAAGAGGCTCACCACAAGGTGGTGTCGGCGACGGGACGGTGCGGGCGATCGACGGTGGTTACGACGGAGATTTAGAAGGCACTAAGTAAACCACACCTACATATGCAAACTAAGTGTTATTTTTTACCTCAAATTGCATATAAATCAAATACTAGCACATATATATATTTCCTCCCAAATTACTAAACTCACAAATTAATAACTATATAAAGAGTTGCAAGAGCTAATCTAGCAATGAGAGATGAAAGGACAAAGTTGCTAACCTTTGTGATCACTTGAATGGATGGGGGCCTTCAAATCTTGACAAATTTTGGGCAAAATGTGTGATGAGCTCGAGTGGAGAAGAGGAAGAACAGAGAGGAGAGGAGAGGGGAAAGGGGGAAGAACAGAGCGAGCTGGACGAAGGGTTTATATGCAGGAGGACCTATAGTACCGGTTCGTGGCGCGAACCGGTACTAAAGGTGCTGGAGGGGGCCCAGACTTACAACATCCTGCCACCACCCTCATTAGTACCGGTTCGTGGCACGAACTGGTGCTAAAGGTTAGCCACGAACCGGTACTAATGAGAGCGGCCCGGCTAGCCGTTGGAACCAACACTAATGTATACATTTGTGCCGGCTCTAATACAAACCGGCACTAATGTGCTTCACGTTTGACCCTTTTTCTACTAGTGATGGCATTCTGTCGAGCACCTTGTGTTCATGGACAGCTTTGGCATAGTTTTATGTTTGCACTGTGATCTTGCCCCTCTAGACAAACCAGCATGTCCACTAATCTCCTAGCCACCTGTAACCTAGACCTGTTAATTGCCAGCCTCACCCAAGACCTCTAGGCCACCCTAGATTTCTGTCGAGCATGTAGCGTGTGTGCTCTGGGCGCGCCTAGAGCGCACGTTTTGCACACACGCGCAACTGAGCCGCCGCGTCTTGCCCCTAGCCGTTGCTCGCCCGCAGGGCCGTGCCCCGTTCTCGTCCGCTCGCCAGAACCCTCCAAGCCGCCCCTGGCACCCTACAGCGCCACATTCAGAGCCCTCTTGGCGGCATGCCGGCGCCCGCAACACGCCCCTGCCATGGCAGCGCCGCCCAAGCCACAGCCGCCCACCAGCTGCCCTCTGGAACAGCTCCAGCTCATCCACGAGCTCGTCTGCTAGCGCCCGTCGCCACCACGTCGCCCTACCAGCAACAGAACGGCGGTTCGCCAGCATTCTTATCAGCAGCCGCAGGAACCGACCTCGACCGCTTATAAAAGGAGCCCCCGAGCTCGTCCAGACCCACAGGCGACCTCAGGCCATCTCCCTAGTGCTCCCATAGCCAGCAATCGACGGAGGGAGGCCGACTGCCTCGTCTCCGGCCAGTTCGGCCGCCGCCACGCTCTGGTACCATACGTCACGAGCAGGGCCTCCCCAGTCTTCCACTGCCATCGTCCGACTACCCTCAACCGTGCGGAGCCGCCCCACCTCTCTAGCCTGATCGGGAGCCACCATAGCTCGAGACCTCGATCCTCCCGAACCCATCGTCCGCCGTGGAGCTCGCCGCCGGCGACCCCCTCCACCCCCGCCAGCCTATCGACCACTGGGAGGACCGTCCTGGACCAGCGGATCCATTCCCACCCTCAGAATCCCGCGGGGAGCCGCCGTTCGTCGGCGGCAGTCGCCGGAGCTCCGCCACCGCTCGGCCAGAGAAGGAAGGAGGGCGCGGGCGACTAGTCATACCTGACAAGTGGACCCGACAGCCCCATCTGCCTGTGACCCCAGCTCTGTCGACGTGTTTTAAGTGGAAATATAAACACAGGAGTACGTCTTCTCTATCTCGAAAGCGTAAGCCCCCGAACCGTTTTTCTTTTTCTGATTTTTTATTAAAAACAGAATTTTGACTAAACTTTGACTGGCTATAACTTTTTAAATATAAGTCCAATTGATTTGATTCTTTTTCTGTTGTTTCTCAAATTTTTTCTAGTTTATTTTCAAATTTATTTGAAAATTTTACAAACAACTTTGAGTACTATTTTGAAACTATGTGTTAATTTAAATTTTCTTAAAATAGGACTTTTGAGGAAGGAAGCAACATTCAAAAAGTGCACCCCACTTACATACTCTTGAAGGCAAGCATTCTGAACCCCGGCTTAATATTTGTTTTGCGTCATTTGATGCGAATACGACACCACCTTGACGCGATGTATTTGATATTTTATGTGGTGTTATGATCACATGCATGAGTGCGTAATGATGATTCCTTGCTGTTGGAACTTAATATGCTTCGGATAGTAATCACCCTCGTATGCCTTTCATGCTTATCGGGAGGAATCCGGGAAAGTCTCTGTCTTGAGTAGACACGAACTTGTCTTTAATAATTCGTTGAGACGATTATGTCCGGTAAGGCATGGTGAGGTATGATGAGTGGTGATTCTGTTTGCTGGTGTGAAATATATTTGTTATACTAATCCTGCAGGGAATTGCTTAACCTCCTGAGTCGACCATAGATCGAGTCTTGTTCCAGTAACCCCCATACTTGTTTCATACTACCACTTGTCCCTGCCATAGGTAGGGTACGGTTTAGTAAGTTGTCAACCCATTCCTAGCACACACCGTACAGAGAGGACATGGTGGAAGATAACGGCTGCATCCGGTAGACATGCCACCTGGTCCGGGGGCATGGGTGTTTCCGGTTGGAGCCGAGGGGGTAGCTCCCCTAGTTTGCACGCGTTATAAATTTTGTGATCCCATGCTAGTCGAGGTTGTAGCCTCCCCACTTAGAGTTTTGCTTAACGGGTGTCGTGGGTGATTCCAAACACCGGTAAGTTAGGCTGGTGTGTGCGGTCAGGTCTGTTTTAAATTAAAAGACCATAGACGGAATTAGTCCCGATGGACTAAAGGAATCCGTTACTCGTGGGTAAAGAGTACACCCTCTGCAGAGATTATATCTATTCGAATAGCCGTGTCCATGGTTAAGGACTACAGTCTGGGAGGCTGACCAATTTGGTCAGTTTGCCAACAGTGGTTGACGGCAAAGGCTTTGCCGTCCGCAGCGGACGGCAAAGGCCTACCGTTAACCACCTAACGGAGTAATAGTGCATTTATTGCCGTCCGTCTTCTTTGCCGTCCGCTGCTGATGGCAAAGGCCCCTTTGCCGTCAGCTGCCCGAAGCAGACGGCAACGCAGCTCTTAGCCGTCCCCTACTTTGCCGTCACCTTTTGCCGTCCGCGGCTGACGGCAAAGGTCTTTGCCGTCCGCCGTCCATGCCTTTGACGTCTGCCGTGCCAGAAGGCAAAGTAGCAGATTCCTGTAGTGATTATTCTCTTATAAGCCCTTTATGTGGTGTTGCTCAGACGCCCGATTGTGGCTTGCTTGTTATTTAAATTACTTATCAGCCCTTTATGTGGTGTCGCTCAGACGCCCGACTGTGGCATGCTTGTTATTTTAATTACTTATAAGCCCTTTATGTGGTATCGCTCAGACGCCCGACTGTGGCATGCTTGTTATTTAAATTACTTATAAGCCCTTTATGTGGTGTCGCTCAGACGCCCGACTGTGGCATGCTTGTTATTTAAATTACTTATAAGCCCTTTATGTGGTGTCGCGCAGACGCCCGACTGTGGCATGCTTGTTATTTCAATTATTTATAAGCCCTTTATATGGTGTCGCTCAGACGCCTGACTGTGGCATGCTTGTTATTTAAATTATTTATAAACCCTTTATGTGGTTCGCTCAGACGCCCGACTGAGGCATGCTTTATATTATTATCCTTTCGAGGCGTCGCTCAGACACCCGATCGGTGCATTCTATTTCTACTCCCCTATTGCATATTCATGTTGTATATGAATAACTTGCTTGCATGCATCATGGATTTTTATCTCGTGAGCGACGTTGTGATCATGAAATATTTTAGAGCATGATTATCATACATTATGTTAAACCTGTGTTCATAATGTTTGCGAGTACATTCAAAGTACTCACTGGCTTGTCCCTGGCTATTGTCTTGGCCAGATTTCTTGCATGGAGAGGAGCATTGCGATGACGGCCCCGGAACCTACGAAATGATGATAGCAGCTTCGCGAAGATAGGAGTTATCCAGGTCAGCTGTTCTTGTGGGAAATGGAGTCCCATAGATGCTGATGAACCGCAAACCGCTTCCGCCATCAACCACTAGAAACCATTTGTTGTACTCATAGGCCAAAACTGTCTTGTACTACACATTTTGTATTTTGCTTGGAGTTTCTGTATCAAGTTGGTGTCTCATCAACTAAAAGTAATCCTGGGGCTGGTGAGCACAAGGTCCATTTTCTGGGAAATTAATATCCTGGAAAACTGGTCCTGACACCATTTCGCCTCCGCACTCCGCCTGCTGGCCGACCACTATCTTCGGATTCACGTTGAAAATCTTCAGCCACAGGCCGAAGTGGGGCTTGATGCGGAGGAAGGCCTCGCACACGATGATAGACGCTGAGATGCTGAGGATGAAATTGGAGGCCAAATCATGGAAATCTAGCCCATAGTAAAACATGAGCTCACGGACAAATGGGTGCAGAGGAAATCCCAGTCTACGGACGAAGTGGGCGAAAAACACAACCCTCTCGTGGGGTTCCGGAGTAGGGACGATCTGCCCTGCGTCCGGGAGCCGGTGTGCGATGTCTGCGGCCAAGTATCCGGCCTCCTAGAGGTTCATAATGTCCTCCTCCGTAACGGAGGAGGCCATCCACATGCCTCCCCCTCCGGACATGTTTGGAATGGCTTTACGGAGAAGGTGAGAACTTGGGAACTAGAGCTCGAGCGTGCGAGAATGGATGAGCAAAGGAAGAAGAAGGCGCGGGTGAAAAGGGGGAATCCCTATCTCTTTATAAAGGCGGTAGAAACTGTACGCCTCCCCACGATTGATGGCATGGTTGGGTTACCCACACCCGCATTGATGAGAATCCCGTGATAAGGCGACATGATCTCTGCTTTGACAAGACGTGCCAAGGAAACCGCCTCGCAATATGTGCAGTAGCTGGTTGAGAAAAACGGTTCGAATAAAGACCGGGCCGTGGCATGATGTCACGCTGTGAAAATTTGTCAGCAGGTTAGATTTGTGGGATATTGTGCTCTCTACAGTGGTATGTGGAAATTGTTTTGCAGAGACGGACACGATCCTCGTGTTCAAAATCTTCTATGGAGTATTCGGAGAAGGAACCCGCCTTGCAATGCCGAAGAAAATCTGCGCGCCCAACTCATCGTCATTGAAGCCTGGTTCAGGGGCTACTGAGGGAGTCCTGGATTAAGGGGTCCTCGGACAGCCGGACTGTTGGACTATGAAGATACAAGGTTAAAGACTTCGTCCCGTGTCCGGATGGGACTCTCCTTTGTGTGGAAGGCAAGCTTGGCAATTCGGATATGTAGATATACTTCTCTGTAACCGACTCTATGTAACCCTAGCCCCCTCCGGTGTCTATATAAGCCGGAGGGTTTAGTCCGTATGACAAGAACAATCATAATCATATGCTATCTTCTAGGGTTTAGCCTCTACGATCTCGTGGTAGATCAAATCTTGTAATACTCATATCATTAAGATCAATCAGGCAGGAAGTAGGGTATTACCTCCATCGAGAGGGACCGAACCTGGGTAAACATCGTGTCCCCCGCCTCCTGTTACCATTAGCCTTAGACGCAAAGTTCAGGACCCCCTACCCGAGATCCACTGGTTTTGACACCGACAGTAGTGGTGGGCCCGGCCTGCAGCATGTCCCCTCATGCCCGTGGGCTGGCAGGCCGGCCTGGCTGGCGGACACCATGTGGCGTGCACGGGTGGGCGGCAAGCCTATGGGCCTAGCTAGCATGCCACCTAGTCCCTGCCTTGGCAGTTCAAAATCCGTCAGGCGGCCATTTTGTTGCGCCCGACTCACAGGCAGTTGTAACACCCCAAAAATTTAACCATGATTTATTAATTTAAATTTTGCCTTGGTAAATTAAATTTTTATTTTCTAGATTTTTCTTTTGTTTCAGAAACACTCTTTCTCCTAAAATAGTGAAGTTTTCACCCCAAGTGAATCTTTTTCAAAAGTATTGTTGGACTTATATACCCTCTGAAGAAACATTTCTTTTATCAGTGGAATTATTTACATGATTATTTTCCCTGAGCTTTATTTCTTTTAAAAATGATTTTCACCAACTTTAGAGCCTCTTTTCCACTACAACCCTTTGATAAATTTATTTAAAAATCCCACGAAAATTTGGGGATGACACATGATGTCCCTAAATCACTTTTATGCAAATGATCATTTAGCATTTGGAGATTTTGAGCTCTACACCAAGTTTTCAAATCTGGTCCAGATTGCACTTTTGCACAACAACCTATTTAAATATTCTTTTAAAACTTCCACCAAAATTAGGGTAGGTCAGTAGGATTATATAATTCAACTTTATGCAAAAATCCACTAGTGTTCTTCGAAAGATTTGAGCAAAACATCCTCTTTTGCTCTCTGGTCCAGTTTGGCATTTTCTACTGCAACTCTATTTTGTTTTGCTCTAGTGCCCATGAGCTTACTCCTGCTTATAGTCCTCCCTACAAAACCCTTAAGTCCAGGAGAATGGACCCATTGGAGTATTTTTGGTCCATGAAATTATGCCCTTTTCTTTCTGTCCAGATTTGGTTTTCTCAAAAACTTGCACTAACAAGTTTTTGTTTTTGACAAACTAACCTTGCCACCCTCTTTATCATCTAAAGAGACTATCATGTGGAGATTTGGGCCACCCCAAGAGATGCCTAGATGCACTTGGCATTTCATCGAACATGTTAGGAGCATGGCCAGTTTTGGCATGCTTTTGGACTTGCATTATGAAGTTGCCCTAATGGCCTTACCAACATGTCTATTAGCTCCCATATGATCATTATCCTAGCCCTGTTTAGTTGTAGAGGCAACACAGGGGCATAGGACGCGATGGCATTTGGTCGAACACCTCGCGTGCGTGCACTGGGCACGCCCAGAGCGCATGTTTTGCACACGCACGCATCGAGTCGCCGCGTCCCACTGCTGCCTCCCCGTGCTCGTTCTGATCCATTCCCACTCACATTAAGCACGCCCGAATCATCCCTCGCTGCAGAGCCGCCCCTGGAGCCCCGCAGCACCGCCGTCAGGTCGGCCGTGGCAGCTAGCGGACGGCCACAGTGGGCCTCTGCCATGGACGGCGCCGCCCGAGCCATACGCGCGCGCCAGCTCGCCCCCTTGCGCAGTGGGGTGTTCGTCGGAATGCGCCGACCAGCCCCAATCGCCTCCACATTGCCCTGCTGCAACAGAACGGCGGTTCGCCAGCGTTCTTATCCACGGCCACGGGAACCGACCTCTCCGGGCTATATATAGCCCTCCCGATCATGCCTAAGCTCATCAGCAGCCTCGTACGAGCAGTAGGAAGCCCTTCTCCTCCTAGTTGGCCAGAAGCCCTTCCCTTCCTCATCTCCGGCAGGTTCGGCCGCCGCCACCCTTCGGCTCGTTCGTCGTGAGCAGGCCCTCCCCCGTCCATCCAGCGCCACCACCCTACTCCCCTTGATCGTGCAGAGCCACCAAACCCCTCAGCCTCGACCGGGAGCCACCGTAGCCCAAACCCCCAATTCCTCCTGAAGCCACCTTCGCCGCAGAGCTCGCCGCCGGCGATTCCTTCGTCCCCGCCAGCCTGTCGACCACCGGGAGGACCGCCCTGGACTGGCGGATCCATCCCCGCCCTCAGAACCCCACGGGGAGCCGCCGTTCGTCGGCGTCGATCGCCGGAGCCCCGCCTCAGCTCGAACAGAGGAGGAAGGAGGTGGGCGACTAGTCAAACCTGACGAGTGGGCCCAAGGGACCCACTGTCAGCGACCCCGAGCCGGTCCATGCTAGATTAAGTGAACGCGTAAACCCAGAGTACGTCTCCTACGTGTTTTATTCGAAACGTTTTTTTTTTCTTTTTCTGTTTTATTTTAAAACATAATTTTGACTAAACTTTGACTGGCCATAACTTTTTAAAGATAATTCCAAATGAGTTGAATCTTTTTCCTACCTCTCTCAAATTTCACCTAGTTTATTTTAAGATTTTTATTTAAAATAATTAGGAATTTTTTTGTACTGTTTTGAAACTATGTGTTGATTTGAATTTTTTCAAAATAGGATTGTTGGAGAGAGAAGAAAAACTTTCAAAAGTTTTGAAATGCACCCTGCCTCTCCACAACTTGAAGGCAAGCATCGTGAACCCCGGCATAATATTTTTTGTATGTTGTTTGACTCAGTTACAACACCACCTTGACACGAAGTATTCGTTATTTTATGTGATGATATGATCATACTCATGAGTGCATAATGAATGTTCCTTGCTGATGGAATTTGATATGCTTGTGATAGTAACCACCCTCGTATACCTTTCATGCCTATCGGAAGGATCCGGGAAAGCCTCTGTCTTGGGTAGACACGAGCTTGTCTCTAGTTCCCCGTCGATACGGTTGTGTCCGGTATGGCACGATGAGGTAGGATGAGTGGTGATTCTATCTATTGGATGAAATATATTTGTTATGCTAATCATGCAGGGAATACTTAAACCTCCTAAGTCGACCATAGATCAAGTCTTGTTCTAGTAACCCCCATGCTTGCTTCGTACTACCACTTGTCCCTGCAGCAGGTGGGGTACGGTTCAGTAAGTTGTCAACCCCTTTCTTGGCACACACCGTACAGAGAGGACAAGGTGGAAGATACCGGCTGCATCCGGTAGGCATGCCACTTTGTTCGGGGGCATGGATGTTTCCGGTTGGGACCGAGAGGGGGCACCCCTTGGTAGCGCGCGGTATAAATTTGATCCCATGCTAATCGAGGTTGTAGCCTCCCCACTTAGAGTTTTGCTTGACAGGTGTCGTGGGTGATTCTAGACACCGGTAAGTTAAGCTGGTGTGTGCGGGTCAGGTGTGTTTTCAGTTAAAATACCGTAAATGGAATTAGTCCCGATGGACTAAAGGAATCCGTTACTCGTGGGTAAAGAGTACACCCTCTGCAGAGGTTATATCTATTCGAATAGCCGTGTCCATGGTTAAGGACTACAGTCTGCGATGGGTCAAGTGTCGGTCTTAGTGTTGGTCTTCGGAGGAGAAATGCCAAACCAGAACATGGATCATGACTTGTGACTCATGATGATTATGGTTATGATTATTATGGACTAACCCTTTATATTATTTGAATGATTGAGTATCCCTGGGACGGTTCTACCTCCTGGATATTCACTATGATTATTCTCTTATAAGCCCTTTATGCGGTGTCGCTCAGACGCCCAACTGTGGCTCGCTTGTTATTTCTTTTACTTATAAGCCCTTTATGTGGCGTCGCACAGACGCCTGACTATGGAACGCTCGTTATTTCTTTTGTTTACAAGCCCTTTTTGAGGCGTCGCTCAGACACCCGACTGAGGCATGCTATATATTATTATCCTTTCGAGGCGTCGCTTCAGACACCTGATCGGTGCATTCTATTTCTACTCCATTATTACATATTCATGTTGTATATGAATAACCTGCTTGCGTGCATCATGGATTTTATTTTATGACTGACGTTGTGATCATAGAAATTTCAGAGCATGATTATCATTTGTTATATTATACCCGTGTTCATAATGTTTGCGAGTACATTCAAAAGTACTCACTGGATTGTCTCTGGCTATTGTCTTGGCCAGATTTCTTGCTTGGAGAGGAGCGTTGCAATGACAGCCCCGGAACCTAAGCAATGGTGATAGCAGCCTCGCGAAGATAGGAGTTATCCAGGTCAGCTGTTCCAACGGGAAATGGAGTCCCATAGACGCTGATGAACCACAAACCGCTTCCGCCATCAACCACTAGAAACCTTGTGTTGTAGTCATAGGCCAGAATGGTCTTGTACTACATATTATGTACTTTGCTTGGAGTTTCTGTATCAAGTTGGTGTCTCGCCAGCTAACAGTAATCCTGGGGCTAGTGAGCACAAGGGCCATTTTCTGGGAAATTAATATACCAAAAATCCAGTCCTGACAGCAGTCGGCATACCAGAAGCCGGTCAAGACAAACAAACAACACTATTCAGAGTAGGAAGCTGAAGGGACACCTCGACTTATCAGCCATGGCGACCTACCAACTTTGGGGACTACTGTCGGAGTTATTAGCTATGGGTAGCCCCATCAGCCCCCCATAGCATTTCAAGACATCCGAGCCGGCTGCACCCCTCAAGCTTCAAAGCAGGACCACCGCCTTCTCTAGGCCGGCTGGCCCAAGCGGCCGGCTGCCAGAAGGCGGCAGACCCCAGAAAACGGCCATGAAGTTGGCCGCCTCCTAGCAGGCGACCTCTAGAGAGGTCGGCTCCTGGCAAGTGGCTCCAGGCGCCCTCAAAGTTTGCACCCTCATAACGGCGACGAGATGGGGTGTGGCTACAGCCAGCATGCCACCCCCGACTCATGAAGCGGGCGTGGCTACAGTGTGCCGTACCAGGCAGCCATCCCTGGTCCGGCACGACACTGTTGCCATGCTGACCGTGACATCAGGCATGGCAGAACAACCATGCTTCCACGACGGGCTGTCGGTATGGACCGCAGGCGGCTGGCCAAACCTGGCAGTGAGATATTAGAAGGCGGCGAGCTCACAACGGTCGGCATGGGGGGTGCCGGCTCCCAACAGCCAGCCCGCCCCCTTCCTGGGAGTATGTGTGCCATTAACCAGAAGAGACGGGGAATGGCTACAGTGACAAAACAAGTGTCATTAGAAGCACGGCTATAGTGATGGGCAGCCGGCAAGACCCACGAGCGGTGGGCGTGGCCTATCGGCCCCGTACAAGACAGCCGGCGGGACCCACCTGCCGGTGGGCCCCATCTGCTGGCGGAGAAGCCGTACACAAGAGACACTAACGGCCTAGGCCTACACCCGGTCGGATTACTATTGTACCCCTGGGGGTAGGCCTATATAAACCCCCCAGGGCGCCCATGCAAAGGATTCAGTCCCTTAGCATACACTACCACCCATAGAGAGAGGAAAGAGCTAGCCTTTCCATTCTTCCTCCTCTACAACACAACTCAAGGAGCACCTTGTAGCTACCTGTTGAGATAGTGATCATGCGGAGACCCCGCAGAGCAGGACTAGGGGTGTTATCTCCTAGGAGAGCCCCGAACCTGGGTAAATACCACCAGCGTACGTGTCTACGCCTCATCCTGCTTCCTGGCACCGACAACATCTTACTATCCCCCACCATGATAAGCCATCCATTGGCATATGTCGCACCAAAACCCCGACAGGCAGGGCGTCAAGCCCTGGCCATGGAGACAGCCGCTCCCATGGCGGAGGGAATGCCTTTGGCCCCCGCCGTCGAGCCCCACGCTCCGGCCTGGGCACAACATACCGTCTGATTCCTCCAAACAGGGGAACTCCCTGAGGAGTAGGAAGAAGCGGAGAAAGTAACCCGTCAGTCTGCCTTGTATCAGTTCATCAATGACATTTTGTCCAAAAAAAGAACAAACGGTGTGAAATTGAAGTGCATTCCCCAGGAGGAATGACTGGAGCTGATGTCAGAGATACACGGAGGCATATGTGGCTCGCACATATGGTCGAGGGCCCTTGCCGGCAAGGTTTCTTCTGGCCCACTGCCCTCTAGGATGCAACGGCCTTAGTAACCAAGTGCGAAGTGTGCCAGTTCTATTCAAAGAAGCTTCATCAACCAGCTCAAGCTCTCCAAACAATCCCTCTTTCCTGGCAGTTCTTGGTCTGTGGGCTCGACATACTGGGCCCCTTTCCTCATGCTATTGGGGGCTTTGAGTACCTGTATGTGGCAATCGACAAGTTGACAAAGTGGTCGGAGGTGGAGGCAGTGAGAAAGGTGACAGCACGGTCGGCCGTCAAATTCTTCAAGGGACTACACTGTCGTTTTCGTGTGCCAAATAGAGTCATCGTTGACAATGTCACACAATTCACAAGCTGCACCTTCATGCAGTACATCCAGGACCTCGACAGCAAGGTCTGTTTTGTTTCCATTGCACACCCACGAAGCAACGACCAGGCTGAGAGGGAAAGTGCTGAAGTGTTGCGAGGCCTCTGGACAAGAACTTTTGACAGGCTACACAAGTGTGGACGGCGCTCGATTGATGAATTGCTAGCGGTTCTTTGGTCAATCAGAACGACACCAAATCGAGCCATCGCCAGACACCTTTCTCCCTCGTTTACAGGGCAAAGGCAGTTCTCCCAACGGAACTCACATACGGGTCACCTCGAGTGCTCGCTTATGATGAGCTTGAGCAAGAGCAGATGCGGCAAGATGGCGCAATGCTCCTTGAGGAAGATCGCCTTCGGGCGGCTGTGCAAGCAGCACGCTACCAGCAAGCCTTGCGTCGCTACCATAGTCGCAAGGTTCATGCCCGAAGCTATGAGGAAGGCGACCTTGTTCTTCGGCACGTTCAGTCGGCCAAGAATTCCAACAAGTTGACGCCAAAGTGGGAAGGCCCTTATCGGGTAATACGAGTCACCAGGCCTTGCGCAATCTGCCTGGAGATCGAAGATGGTATTCCAGTAAGCAACTCCTAGAATATCAAACATCTTCGCAAGTCTTACCCATATGGCGCGGTTACCGGGCCCCCCGGCAAACACCTTTTGTGCAAGCTTTGCCGGCAAGGCATGTAACCCTTCGTACAAAGCAAGGCGCAGATCCTGAGCAAAAAGAAATGAAGCGCTGGTGCCCTAAGTTTAGCATGCATGCTAGGTTGAGTCTCTCTCTGTGTTAGGGTTGATAGTGCTTGGCGGCAACTAACCCTTAGCATAGAGGTCGAGTATGCATCTCTGTGTTCCTTCTCGTCCTTTTTGGTTTGCAGGGTGCATGGACATTTTCTGCTGACCTACTTTGGAAGAAAGAGAACAGGCCGACGCCCCGACCCCGACAAGCCAAGGTTGCTAGGGGCTGCAGGACTAAGGATCCGATCACGGCAAGCCAAGGTTGTCGGGGGCTGCGACATCAGATAATTCTTTTCCTCCCACTCCGTGCCTCCGTATGAAACTTGAATGTACAAGACTTCGCTCGCTCTCATACCATCTTGCTCCCTCAGTCCCGTGTTCGAAAACCTTACTTTGGGACGAAACTTGATTGTAGTATGATGGGAAGGGGACGAGCGAAGGGCCTAACCCTACTCGGCCCCTACCTCTGCCAAGGGGTGAGTGTAACCGAGCTATAGAGCAGGAAGACGGCAAGGCCTGTGGCCGGGGTACAGTGTTTATCTTAAGATAACAAGGACTAGTTCCTTAGTGTGGCCCTCGCCCACGCGCAAACAAAACCTGGCAAACACCCTTCTCCTCATTAATATGTTGCTAACAAGTACAATTCGTACAGAATGCATACATGATCAAAGGGGTTACGAGATATAAATCTTACAAAGGCCCGTAGGCTTAAAAATAAAAAAGAGATAAGTGACCCGTGATCCCCGTTCTTGCCCCTTTCCTCGCAGGTGTGGCAGGTGAAGGCAAAAAGGAGGCGATGGGGAATGCACCGATGGAGAGCTTGGCGAGGAAGGCCCTTGGCAGGGCGCGTGGCCAAGGGAGGGGCGACACGGTCAGTCAGAGTCGGAGTCGGCGTCCCCCCGCTCGACGCCCTTGTCGTCGCTGTCGCTGGCCTCCTCGTCACTTCTGCTTGAGGAGGAGTCTTCGTCATCAGAGGAGATCTCCATGCAACACCTTAGGCAAGTTTGAAAGTCCCCAAAGACCTTGATGGAGAGCAGGCCGTTCTCCATGAATTTGAAGTAGAGAATGAGCCCCTCCAGAAGGCTGTGGACACGAGCAAAGGTCTTCCGTTCATGACGAATATACATGACATGAGGGGCGGGAAAGTCAACATCAACCTGTGTGCCGCCATTTCCGCAGCCCCTCATGTGCATCCTCAGAGTCTGTGGCGGATCGAGCTCCATCTCCCAAGCGAATGGAGCAGGGAGACGAAGACGACGGCACACTAGCTGGTGCAGCCTGATGAAGAACTCGCGGGGTGCTCCCCGACGTGGCCCACCATTGGGGGAGGGACCGCTGGCAGAGGCAATGCCGGCGCACCGCCCCGTCCTCCTCTTCCCTGAGCGCCACGGCGACCTCGGCCTTGCCTCCTCCCCCCTCTCCTGGCCGGCTCCGCGGCAACGAGCTCTTGGGAAGGAGGGGCGCGCTGTCGAGCGGAGACCCTCGTCGCCACCATCGAAGTGCCGGCGCACCCTCTCGCCATAGCAGAAGAAAGAAAGGAGCCAAGGTGGAAGGAGATGGATGAAGAAATATTGAGGGGTACCACACCCTCCCCCTCTTATAAAGGGGCAGGGTCGGGCCTCGGCCGCCCCACTCAACCAATCCGGGCATAAGGGGCGCAGGGAATCGAGACCGACCCGCTGCTCCAATCAGCGGCGACCCGGTTTCCCGCCTCGCCATTTAAGGCCAGTGCCCCCTGCATCCGCCACCCATCATCTTCGAGGCATGGGGGACACATGGCGAGAAAACAGAAATCAAGGGGAGGAGTGAGGCGACTGTTTTCCACCCCGTGATGTAGGGCACGGGAACCTTGAAGACCACGACTCGAGTCCACTCAGTAAATGAGCCACGCCCCTGCGTTTTCCTCTTTTTATGGGGAAGGCGCGAGCCACCTGTTTACCAGGATGTGACGCATGAGGGTGGGAACCGCCCCACGCATGACCCCCACATCACGCATGACCCTCCACGTCGCGCATTCAACACGGATCGTGGGGAAACACAGCAAGCGAAGGATTTACTGCGATAAAACTCCGCCCCGCCTACCCACACACCTTTGTGGGCCTAGCCCAACAACGCATTGCGCTTATGTGTGGCCCAGGCCTGGGGGCTCCTATCGGTGTACAAAAGTAGAGGCTCTCCTTTTTACCCCTCTACTTGTGCACGGGTAGTCAGAGCCGCACCTGCGGCCACACTTAGCAAGGCAGAGGGAACCCAAAGGCACAAGACGGGCAAAGCAACGCCAAGACCAGAGACAGAAAGACCCACGAGACCCCCGACAAGATCCGTGCCGGGGACAACCGCGATGCCACGGCAAGACCCTTGCCAGGGCCCCGGCAAGACCCTTGCCAAGGACACCTGCGGGGCCACAGCCAGTCCCACGTCTGCCAAGACCCCACCGCCGTTCCCATACAACTGCCAACCCAACCAGGTGGGCAGGCACCTGCGTGGTGGCACGCGGCCTCCAGGTCAACTCAACAAGCACCTACGTGGTGGCATGCAGATCTTCGTGAAGACTATGCCACCGCGCCAGCCCAACAGCCAGCCAATGTGGCGCTACAATGCCTCATCAGCTCGGACGTGTGTCGGAGCGAGGCGAAGCGGCGACAGCTGGGACGAGCTTCCATGCCGTCCCCAATAAAGCAAGAAGGGCACATCGGCAGCACATTAAATGCGTTTGTCCGACGGTGCCAGAGGATAAGCTTGTACACTGTGTACCTTTCCACCTCCTGTGTGCCACTGTGGCGACCCCTTTCGACTATAAACGGAGGCCCGAGGCGTACTGGATAAGGATTCAGATCTTTTGGACTGCGCACACGCCGTAACTAGTTCAAGAACTCAAGAACACTCAAATATACACCAAAGCAGGACTACGGTATTACGCATCCTCGCGGCCCGAACCTGGGTAAACGATCTTTGTGCTGGCTACTAGACGCGCTCTTTGCAAAACCCCACGCCCGCCAACCTTAGAAGGGATCCCAGTGATTCCATAGATGTCATTTCCACCAACAAACTGAAACCTGATGAACGTGTTGTTTAGTATTTTGCTATGAGAACATCACTTGTTATGTATGTTCATTTGTGTTTGCTGATTGTATGACGACTAAAACATGATGACATTGTTGTTTAGTTGTACTCATATTTAACTATGAAACTTCAATTTGATGACATAGTTTGTAGTTGGACTGCAATTTGCTCGACGTTTTTGAATGGGAACAAAACTGACCCGACAAGGCCTCTGCTATTTATTTATTTATTACCAAAAGGGCCTATGCTATTTATTTATTTATGAGCAAAAGAGGATACCCACCGATTTTTATTAATAAAAATCATTAGATGTTCACAAGACTACGCCTAGCCTGCTACACAAGTTTCATTCATTACTAGTTTCAGCAAAGTGCTCATGTCACAGCCACTGAATACATCACGAGTGCTACACACACTTCAAATAAAGATACAATTATCCTACAGAGCACATCGATTTTGCCCATCATATTCACAAGCTCTTTTATGTCCTCATTGTTGTCAAGGCTGTTCAGTAGCTGTTGCTTGGCCATTATCAAAGGAACTGCATCTTTAACCTTTTGCTCTGCATCTTCCTCTTCTGACGTTCCTTCAGTTACTTGTCCAACACCCCAACCTGGTGGTATTGGGATTCCTCGGCTAACCAAATAATCAGCGTAGTTGCGTTCCCCCACATCAGCAACTTCCTAGAAATACAAATCACATGAATCTTCCCTTTTCTGCACGAATCAAATTGGAAGATCATCAATCAAACTATTAAAAAAATCAGCAACTGAAAACAGCAGAACAACACTTAAACATATTATTACCCCATGATTCGGGCATTTGTAGAGGACTCGGCCAGGGTTGAGGATTGTGGTTGAGACGCGACAGATGACTCTGCGTGATTTGCAGCAGTGGCACCACACCAACGGCAGCGGGTTGCGATGAGCAACCGGCTGCGGTGTGTGTGCCAGCGGAGGTGTGATGAGACCCACAGGCGATGGTACGAGTGGCGACTTGGTGCATATATGGTTGTTGCCTGCTGAAGAGCAGGTGTACGAGCAGCCAGCGGACATGGTTGTTGTGGCCAGAGCTTCTGATGCTAGGCAGAGTAAGTAGATAAGAGGAGAAGCGAACGTTGGATATGTCAGTTTCATTACTTGCATAGTAGCATAGCACCATATATAGTCATAGTCTAGGTTTGGATTCAAACCAGCTACAGGAGCACTTCTCTCTTTTTTCTAAATCTTAGCAATGTCTCTTTACTGGTACGCTAGGTTGTGCTTTACGCCTTCTCAAGTCTTTGGTTCTCTTTCTTTTTTTTTGTGAGGAAGGAAGGAGGACAAAATTGAGAGTTCCTGGGACTCAAACCCAAGACCTCTCAGTTGAAAACCAAGGTGCTAGTCACTTATGTGGTGAACGTTCCTTGTGAGGAGGAGGCAGGCGAACGCATTTTCCTCGCAGATTTGGTTGCGATGCAAGATCGAACGGTCGCAGTTTCGGGAATGTTATCAGGCGAACACGCCCAGTTTTTGTTTTCTTCCTATATACAAAAAAGTATGCTACTTGGTATCAGCTTAGTCAACAAACGACTGTGCCAACCTTGACCATTGGATTGACATTTAATGTCTGTCGTGTTTCTGAAGTCTCTTCTTCCTCCAGCCGCCAAAGCCAAACCAGCACCGACAGGACCGCCATCTCCCGCCTCCCACGGCTGGCTGTGCTGCCGCGCACGCATCATGGCCACATCGCACCCCAAAACTCTGCGCATCTTCCCCGGCTCCTGTTCGTTCCCGTCCGAGGCTCACCATCGTCCTCTGCCTCGGTTCGCTTGCCGCAGTGCCGCCCTCCGGTGTTGTCAACATGGTCAACAACCGAGAGGAATAAGGAGATGACTGTACATGGTGGGGATGACAGTAGGGACCCAGCAGCGCGCGTAGTAATTTCGTTTATGAAAGTGAGTTATATCGACTAGAGGGGGGTGAATAGGCAATTTTTATGAATTCTTCACTGAGGAATTTGCCAGTGAGGAAATTCCTTAGCGAAGAACTACTTGCAGCGGAATAAGTACTCAGAAGTAAGCATGACAGAATACACAAATAGTCATCATGATGAAATGAAGACAAACACAGAGTACAGAAAGCGTAAACAATCTTCAAACACAGATATGAACAATCACTCAACACAACAATGAGGAAATGAAAGAGTTGAGGAAATATAACCAGTAAGGTTGATGAAGACAATGATTTGGTAGACCAGTTCCAACTGTTGTCTCAGTTGTACGTCTGGTTGGAGCGGTTGAGTATTTAAACTCGAGGACACACAGTCCCGGACACCCAGTCGCTGAGCACGCAGCTCAGGACACCAAGTCCTCACCGTATTCTCCTTGAACACAGGTCACACAGACCTCGTCCAATCAGTCGTGGTAAGTCTTTAGGCGACTTCCAAACCTTCACAGACTTCGGTCACTCGACGATCCACAATTCCTCTTGGATGCTCTAGACCATGACGCCTAACCGTCTGGAAGAAGCACAGTCTTCAAAGGTAACAAGCGTCGGATCAACGCAGGATCAATCTCTTCAGTGATGCTCAATCACTTTGGGTTTGTAGGTGTTTGGGGTTTGGGATTTTCCTCACTCGATGATTTTCGCTCAAAGTCCTCGGAGGATGGGTTGCTCTCAAATGGCAAGTGTCAGTTTCTCTCGGAGCAGCCAACCAGCTAGTGGTTGTAGGGGGCGGCTATTTATAGCCTAGGGAGCAGCCTGACATGATAAGACATAAATGCCCTTCAATGATATGACTGTTATGTGGATAAGATATTTTGGGACAGCTGGCGCGTAGCACAGCAACGGTCGGAAATTTGACTCTCAAATTCCTCAGGGCTATCATGTTCCTCACTGTGTAGGTAATCTGCACTGGCGAATTCCAAACTCCTCAGTAAGAACAAATTCCTCAGCGACCAGAACAACTTCGTCTCTGTCACTGAAGAAATTGACTGAACTATATGAGATTTCCAATGGCTTCACTCGAAGGGATTGGTAGGTGTAGGATTTTGAGTTGAGCATCACATGGAAATTTTTTCCTCAGTATTTCCTCGACCCCCTATGACTCAAGAAAGAGAAAAACAAAACTATGAAAACGGAAGTCTTCAAGCTTCATATTCCTTGCATGAATATCAAGTCTTCATGGACACACCAACTTGTTCACTTTCAAAGTCTTCATGGAAGTCTTCAGGAATACCAAAATCTTCAGTCGAAGATATTCATTTTTAGGGGTCGACTTTCTCTATAAATATCAAACTCCTCATAGACTTATAGACCTGTGTACACTCATAAACACATTAGTCCCTTAACCTATAAGTCTTCAATACACCAAAATCACTAAGAGGCACTAGATGCACTTACAATCTCCCCCTTTTTGGTGATTGATGACAATATAGGTTAAGTTTTCAACGGGGATAAACATATGAAGTGTAAGTACTGATATTGAGTAATTTGATTGCAAGACATAGAAGAACTCCCCCTGAAGATGTGCATAGTGAGGAATTTGCTTTTGAAGCAATGCACACTTGAAGAGTTGAATCATGGAGATCTCCCCCTATATCTTGTAATTCATACATGCACTTGACATATAATATGAAGAATTTGAAATGCATGATGAAATATGGTGCCTGAGGTGTTTCAGCATGCGTGAAATAATATCAACAAGGAACAAGCATGCAGAATCAGAGCACAGTGCATCAAAAGTATCTGAGCACCATCGGGTTTAAGATTACAACTTGATCCAATAAAAGTTTCAGAAGAGCGAGAGTTGTAACTTAGCAAAAAAAGCCCATATAATAGACCCGCTTGAACACTAACTCGGATTTCTCCCCCTTTGTCATCGAATGACCAAAAGGATCGAAACTGAGGACTAACGCCCCTGAAGAATATCAAGTTCATGGAGGAGCGCCAGCGTTGTCGGGGTCGGTTGTCGTAGTAGGGCCTGCCACAGTGTCATCCAAGTCTTCATTTTCATCAGTGTTGCGCGATGAAGAATAGGAGCTGGCCACCAAGGAAGGAACCTTGACCTTCTTTAATTTTTCAGTGGAGGTGCAGACCAGTCAAATTCTTCCTTGAGACCCATGCTCTTCAGATCTTCTGCGCTGTAGACATGAGATAGAACAGCCCAGGTACGGTTGAAGGTTTCATGGAGGTAGTATTGGTTTTTCTTCACTGCATTGTGTGTTGAGGTCATATTCTAAAGAATTGAACCAAACTGATGCTTGACCCATTTATGATTGTGATCAACTTTCTGATGAAGACCGAGGAGTAACTCACGATCAGTCATCACCCTGGGTGATGTGGCTTGAGGATTTTGCTTGGCAAATGTGTTGGCGGCAGAGTCATGTGTGGCAGAGTCATCATTGGTGGAGTAGGATACAGCCTTGCAAAATTGACCATCCAATGGACTAATGCCTTCATCTATCATAGCAGTTGCCTTGCCTTTGTCATCAGCTGAGGAAAATGTCCGTTTGAGGACTTCAATTGGAGGCAAGTAGCTGCCATGGTTCAGAGTATCAGCCTTGTAGTTGAGTGAAGACCTTGTCCTGATGAACCTCATAATCCATGGCGCATAAGGCTTGAGCTCAAATGGTGACATAGCAATATTTGCCAGAGTCCTCATGAAGAAATCATGGAAGTTGACGGGAATGCCATGAATGATATTGAAAAGCATATTCTTCATGATGCCAACGACTTCTTCATCATTTGAGTCGTGGCCTTTGATAGGACTCATTGTCTTCGTCAGAATGCGATAGACAGTCCGAGGCACATACAGTAATTCCTTGGCGAGGAATTTGGTTCATGGGGCCTGCCCTGGCTTCAAAAGCTTCATCAGCACTTGCATGTAATGATTTGTAAGCTCAGGTTCACTGTAGACGCAATGAGCACCATGAATGGGAGGACTGAGTGGGAGGGCACGAAGCAATTCAGTTGCTGGTGCCTTGTAGTGAGTATTTTCTGACATCCAGTCTAGCACCCATGAGTTCACATGTTCAGAATTTCCTGTGATGTGCAGCGTTGCAAAGAATTGAAGAATGAGTTCTTCATTCCAATCACAGATGTCAGTGCAGAAATTCAGCAATCCAGCATCATGAAGAACACTGAGGACTGGCTCGAAGCACGACAGAGATTCCATGTCCACGTGAGGAATGTGTGCATGATCAAAGACTTTGTCTTTGTCGAATAGCACAGAGGAATATAAATTTGCATGACTAGCATTCCAGAAACGCCTCTTCCTTATGCGAGCAGAATCATAGGGATTGTAGTCAGTGAAGAACACATGCTCGTTGAAGAAATCAGCAGCCTTGAACTTTTGCTTCTTTGAGAACGGATTCTTTGGCTTGGGCACAAGAGTGTCAGTGAGTTGCATCACAACCTTAGGAATCGCAATCTCCGGTTCTTCAGGCTGAGGAATTTCTGGTTCCTCTTCAGTGGCAGTCTGCATGTTCAAAGTATCAGCAGCAGCAGTTTCTTCAGCACTAGTGGTTGGAATTTCTTCATGCACAGACGAGGTGGGATGAGTTTCTTCAGAGCCCATTTGAACGGTTGGTGCAGGGGACTTGGGTATTTGCTGTAGTGGGGTGAAGTGTGGAGAATTGGGATGCTGACTTTCCCAAAAGTCATCATTCATCACAGGCGTAGTGCATCCAATATCCACGTCTTCATCTTCAATTTCTTCAACGCCAGCCTCTTCAGCTGTGAACTGAGGCATTGGCAAGGAAGCAACAGGTGTTGAAGGGATTGCATCCACTTCAATTTCTTCATCAATCTGCTCTGACGAAGCAGCAGAATGATTTTCTTCATCAGATCCGCTAGGGATCACATATTCTTCACCAAAAGGAACAAGGTCCTTTGATGGCATGGTGGAAATCGGAACAACATCAATTGGATTCTCAAGTGAGCTGGTCATAGTCTTCATTTTCTTCGGAGCTGAAGATCTGAAGCAGATGATGCTTTCCTTTTCTTCACTGTAGCTCACTCTGCAGCCTTGGTCTTCCTCACATCTAATGCAGATGGAAGGGTAGAAGTTGGTGTAGGCGTAGGAGGAACTGAGGAATCTGTTTCAATTTCCTCAGGCGCACCACTGGTGGATGCCCTGGCAATGTCTTCAGCGGCTGGAATGGAGTCATCAACCCTGGAGCTAGCATTTTCATCAGCAGCCTAAAAGTCATCAGCGGTGCTGGCATGTTCTTCAGTTTGCTGAACAAAGGCTTCAGCTTGAGGAATTTCTTGTTGCGATGGGGCTGCAACATTGGTGAACTTCTCAGTTAGTTTAACAAACCTGACTTTGGCTCCTTGCCAATCAGCAAAATAAGCATTGAAATCATCGCTGAGGGCTTTGATTTCAGACTGGATCGTGAGGAGTTCATCAGTTGTCATTTTGACAACGTTTTTCCTCAGGAACTTCTCTTTCCTGAACTGAGCCTTCTTGATTTGTCTGGCCTTCTCAAATTTCCATTTTTCTTCATGGATGAAATGGGTCAGCACATGACTTTGGCCAAGAGTCAAATGAAAATCAGGCATAGGAGTGTTTGGGTCCTTGTGCCAGAGATCACTGTAGTCGAGGATCACCTTTGGATCCAAAAGCAGTGGCACAGTTGTGCCTTTGGCTCTAGCGGCCCTTTCTTGCCTGTCTCTGATGATTTCTGCAAGTTCATCATCATCAGCTTCATCGTCGGATGGCACTTGGAAGGCAACCTATTTCTTCTTCTGACTAGGCCTAGGACCTCGTCCAGCAATTGCCTTGGTCTTCAGCAGAGTGGGGCCTGATGAAGAGTTTGGTGCAGCCGAGGAACTCGCTGAGACACCAGAGGCAATAGAGATGCCTGCAGTCCTTTGGCATGTGGCCAAATGTACAGGTGTTGAGGACTTTGCCAGAGCAACTGAGGACTTTGGGGGGGGGGGGAGCTGAGGACTTTGGAGGAGCAGGAGCAGCATGAGGAACTGGCCGTGAGGGCTTTGAAGAATCTGGCCGTGAGGGCTTTGAAGATTCTGGCCGTGAGGGCATTGCTGAGGAACTTGGCCGTGAGGGCACAGTTGGTGAAGCACTTGGCTTGTGAGCGGGCTTCTTTGCCATTGATTTTCTAGGCTTGCCAGAGGCCTTTGTGGCAGCAACAGCAGCAGAGTCTTCATTAAATTTCCTCACTGCTTCTTTGGCTTGTCTTGCCAACTTGGCTTGGCGTTTGACCCATTCTTCGGGAAAATCCTCACCATGCTTGATGCTGGTGGGGTCAGCTTCTTGACCAGGTGCCAATGGAGCTCTTGGGCATGGAGGATTTTGAGCGAATTTCTTCATATATACTTTGAAGTTACATATCTATACTCCCTCCATTCTCTTGCCCATCTCCTTTCAATCCTCTGTATGCGCACCTTGCGCTGATTTATGTTCTCCTTTCCGAACTTAGCCTCATCAGGTGTGCAATAGTCAGCATAGATGTCCTCAGGTATTTCAAACGCAGTCATGACTTCAGGCTTCTTTCCTCCTTTCTGTGGTTTCTTACCTTCTGCCATATTCTTCAGTTGAGGAATTTGAACAATTGAATTCTCTGAAGAAGTATGCAACTTTTCTTCGAGGAACGCTGCAAATGAGTTAAGTTGATGAGAACCTAGTGATTCAGCAGTGGACATGAGTACCTGTGAACAGAGTATAGTTGCGAGGAATTTGAAGAGGTCATATGCGTTCCCAGAAGGTTTTCAAAATGAACAAGTTTGAGGAATTTGACCAGATGAGTCTTGAAGAATTTCACTAAGCGTACTTTGTCTTAGATTCCAGAGTTGTATAGATCGACGATCCACACAATTGAGGAATCTTGAAGAAAAATGATGCTTAGGGAAATGAATCAAGAACAGATGACTAGTAAGGTGTTTTGTGTGTGTGGATTTGAAGAATAAAACACCTTTGAAGATTTTGTGGAGAAAACATTGAATCAAAAAGGCCAGTAAAAGTAACTTTTAATTACCCTGGATGAAGAACACGACGAACTGAGAAGTGTAGATTTGAAGCTCGTCAGTTCAGATCTTCCACGCCCTAACTTGGCGGAGGAAGACAGCTACGGCAGCGGCGGAGTGAAGATTTCCGCGGCCGGCGCGAGTACGACGGCGACGAGGTCGAGGCAGTGAAGCTCTTCCTCACCGGTGACGATGGAGTAGTGGCGGCACTAGGGTTTGAGAAGCTCGAGCGAGAGAGAGAGTGGTCGAGCGGAGTAAAGGAAGTGAGGAAGGGTGAGGGGGTATTTATAGTCGCAGTGAAAAACTGTTCGCCCGAAGATTTAGGACGAACGTGCCCCTGGCCCTTCTCATTCGCTTGACATGTGTCACCCACGTACTGAAAAGTGGAGATCGTGTTAGATCGTGGGTGAATAGATAAGTCTATCGTGGGATACGGGACGGTTTGAGCGGCAAAACTGAAAATTTGGATAAGATTAGTTTTAAAGTTCCGTTCACAATTTCTTCAGCTGACAGGACACAGTGAAGATGTTGAACGAGTTTCAAATAGAACGCACATGAAGAATTTGTGAATAGATTGGGTTGAGTATAGCATAGAGGGGGAAGGGTCCGATCACATTCACTTAGCAGAAAATGCAACTTGAAGAAATAGGCATAAGTGAATGTTGTAGAGGACATAAACCCATATATATATATATATAGCCAATGAAGAAAGATGATGGAAACAGTGAAGATTTTGAAAAGTTGAAGAATTTGAACAACTGAGGAATTTCAACACTGAGGAAAAACTCAAATTGAAGATTTTCAACTTTTTGTGGTGGCGTGACCCACCGTATAAGAATGATGATTTCAGACACCGCGTACAATTGTCATAGGGTTTTGAGAATCAAATTCTTCATTAATTTCTTCATACTTAGAGTGTTATTCTTCATTGATTGAAGAAAAACGTTTCTTCATGTGTTGCACATCTAAGTCATCAATTTTGCATAAATGTTAGGATGTGTGTTCTTTTCTAAGAACATTCGAAGACTCTAAGATATTTAGCTCACACCACAACTTGCTAAATCTCTTCTCATCCAAGGGCTTTGTGAAGATATCGGCTAGCTGTTCTTCAGTCTTCACATGCTCAATAGAAATGTCGCCCTTCAACACATGATCACGAAGAAAATGATGACGAATCTGAATGTGCTTTGTCTTCGAGTGCTGAACAGGGTTGTGAGCAATCTTGATGGCACTCTCATTGTCACAGTAGAGAGGCACATTTTTCATGTTGATGCCGTAGTCCTTGAGAGTTTGCTTCATCCACAGCAATCGATCACAGCAAGAACTAGCAGCAATGTACTCAGCTTCAGCAATAGACAGTGATACGCAGTTCTGTTTCTTTGAGGACCAACAGACCAAAGATCGTCCGAGGAAATTACAGGTACCAGATGTTGACTTGCGGTCCACACGATCACCAGCATAGTCAGAGTCAAAATATACAATGAGATCAAAAGTAGAGCCCTTGGGGTACCATAGTCCTAGTGTTGGTGTGTGAGCTAGATATCAAAGAATATGCTTCACAGCCTTATGGTGTGATTCCTTCGGTGTAGCTTGAAATCGGGCACACATGCAAACACTAAGCATTATATCTGGCCTAGATGCACATAGGTACAATAAAGAACCAATCATGGAGCGGTATACCTTGTGATCGAAGTCAATACCATTTTCATCAGTGCATAGATGGCCATTTGTGGGCATAGGAATTTTGACACCTTTGCAATATTGCATGCCGAATTTCCTCAGAACATCCTTGAGGTATTTCTCTGGAGATATGAATATGCCATTGTGCTGTTGACGAATTTGAAGACCTAAGAAGAATTTCAACTCTCCCATCATAGACATTTGATATTCTTCACTCATCATATAGGCAAATTCATCACTCTAACGTTGGTCAGTACAGCCAAAGATAATATCATCAGTGTATATTTGACACACAAACAGTTCACCATCATAAGATTTACTAAAGAGAGTAGGTTCGAGTGAACCGGGTGTGAAGCCATTCTTCACGAAGAATTCCTTCAAAGTATCATACCATGCCCGAGGGGCCTGCTTGAAGCCATAGAGGGCCTTGTTGAGTCTGAAGACTTTGTTAGGATTCTTTGGATCTTCAAAACCTGGGGGTTGAGCAACATATACTTCTTCCTCAAGCTTACCATTGAGGAATGCACTTTTCAGATCCATTTGATATAAAGTGATATTATGGTGGTTAGCATAAGCAAGTAATATGCGAATAGCCTCAAGTCTAGCAACAGGTGCAAAAGTTTCATCGAAATCAATTCCTTTAACTTGTGTGTAGCCTTGAGCTACAAGTCGTGCCTTATTCCTCACCACAAGGCCATTTTCATCTTGCTTGTTGCGGTAGATCCACTTTGTGTAAACGATATTATCTTGCGAGGATCTGGAAGTTTGACCAGTTCCCAGACATTGTTGACCTCGAACTGATGTAATTCTTCTTGCATGGCCTGAATCCACTCAGGCTCTAGAAATGCTTCATCTACCTTAGTGGGCTCTGTGAAAGAGATAAAAGCATAGGGCCCACAAAAGCTAGATAAATGTGAACCTTTTGAGCGGGTGAGAGGACCTAGTGCTTCAATGTCATCGATGATCTTCTCAACATGCACTTCTTTTGCAACGCGAGGGTGAGCTGGTTGTCGTCGAGGAACTTGATCAGCATTTTCTTCAGCACCATTTTCTTCAGCATTTTCCTCAGGTGCATTAGCTTGACGATCTTCGCGTTCTGGAATGAATTCTTCAGTAGATTCTTCGGTAGGAATGACATCCTCAGTGGCCTTGAACTTGATAGAATCCTCAGGTGCTGGTTCATCTATCACAGAAGGTAGGTGCTATATTTGCAAGCCATTAGTTTCATCAAACCGCACATCTACAGTTTCAACAACATTGTGAAGAGCATTGTTGAAGACTCTGTAGGTGTGTGAGTCCTTTCCGTAACCAAGCATAAAACCTTCATGTGCTTTCGGTGCAAATTTAGCATTGTGATGAGGATCCCTAATCCAACATTTAGCACCGAAGACTTTGAAATAACTCACATTGGGTTTCTTGTCAGTGAGGAGTTCATAGGCAGTCTTCTTGAAGAATTTGTGAAGATATACTCTGTTGATGATGTGGCACGCGGTATCAATTGCATCAATCCAAAAATGATGAGGTGTTTTGTATTCATCAAGCATAGTGCGAGCCATCTCAACAAGAGTTCTGTTCTTGCGCTCCACGATGCCGTTTTGCTGAGGAGTATAAGGAGCAGATAACTCATGAGTAATACCAAGTTCATCAAGATAGTCATTAAGACCAGAATTCTTGAACTCAGTTGCATTTTCACTCCTGATGTGCTTGATCTTCACACCAAAGTTGGTTGAAGCCCTCGAGGAAAATCGTTTGAAGACTTCCTCCACTTCATGTTTGTAAGTAACAATGTGTACCCATGTGTAACGAGAGTAATCATCAACAATAACAAAGCCATATTGCTGGGGATATGTGTCACGACCGGTTTTTCCAATAAAATGCTTATTGAGAAACTGATCTTTTGAGTCCAGTATGAGGAAAATCCTCCTTACTGGTAGACAAAAAAATCTTGATACAGTAAGCCAGTAGCATTAAATATATTACAGGGTCGAGCTGAGGCTGCACAAAATTTTATTACAAGCATGCCAATAATTATACATAATGGCGGATATGACACAATGGTGTGGTGGCATACTACTGACTCGAGATAAAAGTGGTGGTGGAATAACACAGTGGAGTGGATAACATGACTCCTAAACTGGCAGCTCATCGAGCGTCGAGGTGAGGCTCGATGAATTTATTCGGGTAGTGGAAGCGGATATAATACAGTGACCAAATCCAGGATCGCACGAGACTGACTGGGACTCCTCTAGGCGTCGGACTTGCTATCGAACTCTTCATCCATGAGATCGCCTTCATCAACATCTGGCCAAATCAATAAGCCAGTTGTGTACTTTGAAAGTACTCACAAGACAGTTCGGACGTAAGATATAACAAATGCATGCATGAATGCGTCATGGGTAATTAGTAATGCACATTCAATTTAATAAATATTGGCACAACATGAAAAGTAAAAAGGGAGTCGGGCGGTAGTCTTCCCGAAATCCCAACAGAATAACTGAAAACCGATCGGGTGTCTAGAGCGACGCCTCGAAGGGTAAATAAATAAACAATCATGCCGCAGTCGGGCGTCTAAGCGACACCACATAAAGGTCTTATATTGAAAAGTAAAAGACATGCGTGCCACAGTCGGACGCCTGAGCGACATCGCAGAAAGGGCTTATATTGAAAGTAAATAACAAGCGTGCCACAGTCGGACGTCTGAACGACATCGCAGAAAGGGCTTATATCGAAAGTAAATGACAAGCGTGCCTCAGTCGGACGTCTGCGCGACGTCGTAGAAAGGGCTTATATCGAAAGTAAATAAGAAGCGTGCCGCAGTCGGACGTCTGAGCGACATCGCAGAAAGGGCTTATATCAAAAATAAATAACAAGTGTGCCACAGTCAGACGTCTGAGCGACATCGCAGAAAGGGCTTATATCAAAAGTAAATAACAAGCGTGCCACAGTCGGACGTCTAAGCGACATCGCAAAAAGGGCTTAAATTTCATTATTCATATTTGATATATTCACCAAGATATAATACTCATAGGAAATATTCAACATATAATATTAAACGGGTTAGTCCATCCACAGGAATAAATATTTAACCGGACTTAACACTCATGTGGTTCACCGGAATTTTGTCACTGAGACTGACACTTGACAAGATAAGTTGAACACAATATTTGGACATGGATAAGATGATTCATCGGATTTTTGACTCTGCAGAGTTTGTACTAAATAGCCCACAGCCAACGGATTTCCGTAGTCATCAGGACTAGTTCCGTTTACGGTATTTCGGAAGAAACACATCTAACCAGTACACACCCATCCCACCTCACGATGCCAGGAATCACCCTAGATAGCGTTTAAGAAATTTTTTGAGACAGGGAGATCACAATCTCGAATAGCATGGGATCAAATTTATATACGCGCGCTCTAAGGGGTGCCCCCCTCTCGGTCCCAACCGGAAACACCCATGCCCCCTGACCGGATGACTGGCTTTAATCCAGGGCCATGGAACCATCATCACGGCCTCTCGATTTGGTGTGTACCAGGAAAGTGGTTTGCAACTTACTAAGCCATATCCCTTGCGGAAAACATGTGGTAGTACAGGAAGGGAAAACAGATGGAAACTGGACTGATTCATGTTGACACTGGAGTCAAATAGTCTGGCATAAGACTGGCATGCTACAACACTGCCATCTTACCCATTCTCATGCCATCACATGGCCATGCAAACTCATATCCAACAACTCATGGATTTTCTAAAACTCACTTGCCTCATCTTTGCATGTAACATAACATTCATCGAGATGCTCATAAACATGCCATGAAACTACTTAATGCAAACATGCCAAAGACACTCATCATATCAAAAGTTCAAACATGCTTGCCTGGTTTGGAGTAGTCGGAGTCTAGCTTGGCGAAGTTCGCAGTTCAGTCACCTCCTTCGGTATCTACGGTATAAAGAAACATACGCGCTAATGTAAATACCGTGAGGTGCACAAAAGTATTCCAAATATTTTTCCAATAAATATGACAAAAAAACTAGACAAAAATATAAAGAGGACAGAAAAATAATCAATCAAAAATCATTTTCTGTTTAAAAGTTATAAGGGTTTTAATCCAGGGACCTTTCTGTAATGAAACAGAAACTTCTTAGGGGGCTGAACAGAAAAGACCAGAAAAACTCTTCAGACTGAAAGCGTATCTGCCCGAATACGTTTTCAGAAAACGGTTTGTTTAAAAGAAAAGAGAGGCTGACAGGCGGGCCCCACCCGTCAGGTTTGAAATTTCAAACGGGAGAACAGAGCTGGTTGACGCCCGAGAGCTGCGGTGATCGCCGGCGGCGATCCATGGCGAGGCAGGGGGATCGGGTGGTACCTACGTGCTCAGCGTGTCCTCCCGCATCGGTGGGTGGTGGTGGTGGTCGTCGGTGAGCACCACGTCGACGGCGGTCCTTGCTCCGGTGGACGGCGGCTCGGGTGGAGTTGGATCTCGTCGGGGAGGGCTACGAAGGTCAAACTGAACCTTGTGTTAGCTCACTGGGTGCTCGAGGAGGCTACTGACGAGGTTTGGGCGTCGGGGATGGCCTCACCGGAGTGGATCGAGCTGGTGGCCGAGGTGGATCGGGGTGGCTGGAGTTGGGGGAGGAGACCTCCTCGAGGTCCTCCTAGTGGCTTGGCGAGGTTCTGGTGGGGTGCAGTGGTGGTGCGTGCTCGAGAGCGAGCTCGGGGCCTCCTTTTATAGGCGATCCGAGGCGGTGGCCGTGCACGGGGATCTCCGGCGATGGTTACGGCGGTGCAGAGCTTGGTCGGGGAGTTTAGGGGGTTGGGCGTCAACGTGGAGATCCACTGGTCCCCATTTAGATGCTAACCCAGCTTGGATTAGGCGCACTGGGTGGCTTCGACGGAACGGGGCGGCGCGGGCCCGTCGGCGGCAGAGGGTGCGCCCTGTTCTTGCCGGGCCACGGCGACGGTGCTGTGGCAGGCGCTGGCATGCATGAGGCCACGCGGAGGGCTAGGGGGCGTTGGGCAGCGTCGGACGGCGTGGCGAGCTGGCATCTGGCTCCCGTTGGCCGCCACGGGTGGCTCTGCCACCACAGAAGCTGCCGGCGTCGGCGATGCGTGCCGCCACCAACACTTACGCCCGTCCAAGAGATCATTCGGTGCTCTGGTCAAGGAGGAGAGGCCGTGCGCAACGCGCGAGGGCGCTCAGGTGATCAATGACAACACTCTGACGAAAAACGACACTGCAATCTCTGAAACTCTGAAAGTGTACAGGAACAGTGCCGGCCAAGTGTTCGACGAAATGATTCTAGCATGTGGGGAATTTTCCTCTAGCTGATCTTTGGTGGGGTGGCCTCTCATTGCATCTGGGGGCTGCCTGAATTTTGGTAGAATTGTTGGAGAAGAGAAAGTATGAATTTCACCAAATTTGGCAAATCTGGTCCAAACTTGCAGAGGTTGAAACTTGAAAATTTTGAAAAGAGAAAGAGTGGATCCTGATGGATCTAGGTTGAGGGTGCTAAGGACTATCTAGAGGAGTTGGTTTGAGATCAAAATTCAAAGGAATTCAGGTACTTCCTTTGTAAATCATCTAGGCTTAAAATTAATTGACAGAATTGTTTTGGGGAATAGGATAAATGAAATAAAATCCAAAAAATGGGTTGGACTTGTTGGAACAGAAAGTTTGGATTGCCCCAAGGTAGAGGGAGGGTTTTTGGGGAGGATTTACCACAAGAGGCATGGTAAAACCATGGGTGGTTCAAAATAAAAGAAGCCCCAAAACCCAAAGGGTTTCTTTAAAAGAAAATAAACTCCAAAAATGCATTTGAGAAGGGAACAATCAGAAGAAAGGTTTTTAACAACCAAACACCAGAGTTGAAGAAGATACAAAAATAAAATCCTTTCCAAGGGAAAAGTTTTGAGAGAAAAGTTTTTGGAAGAATTTAAATGACCTTCTTCAAATCTAACAAAGTTTTTGTTGAAAACCAAATAAATTTTTTTGGAGTGTCACAACACCTACCCCCTTAGGAAAAATCTCGTCCCCGAGATTTCAGCTGATCCTCAAATAAGTGTGGATGCTCTATCCGAAGAAAATCCTCTCTTTCCCAAGTTGCTTCACTCTCGGTGTGATTGCTCCACTGAACTCTGAAAAAGTTGATGGTTTTCTATCAGGTCCTCCTTTCAGACTCCTCCAATATTTTTATTGGATGCTCCCAATAGGTGAGGTCTAGTTGCACGTCAATGTTTTCATGGGATACCTGCTTCTCTGGGTTGCTTACGCATTTTCTCAACTGCGAGACGTGGAACACGTCATGGACATCGGATAATGCTTCGGGTAAGTCTAGCTGGTAGGCTACCTTGCCTCTTCATGCCACTATACAGAATGGTCCGATGAATCATGGTGCTAGCTTTCCCTTAATCTTGAACCGTTGCAGGCCCCTCATAGGAGATACTCATAGGTACACAAACTCACCGGTTCGAAACTGACTCCACGATGTTTCTGATCGTAATAACTCTTCTGTCGGCTTTGAGCGGTCTTGAGTTGGTCTCTGATTAGCTTGACCTTTTCCTCGGCTTCTTTGAGCATGTTTGGGCCGAAGATACGGCTGTCTCCGGTCTCTGACCAATTTAGCGGGGTACGACATCTCTGCCCGTACAAGGCTTCAAATGGTGCCATTTGCAGGCTGGCCTGGTAACTGTTGTTGTATGCGAACTCAGTATATGGCAAGCTTTCTTCCCAACCGGTTCCATAGGTGAGGACGCATGCTCTCAGCATGTCCTCTAGAATTTGTTTTACTCGTTCAGTTTGTCCATCCGTCTGGGGGTGGTATGCTGTACTGAAAGCTAGTTGGGTTCCCAGAGCCTGTTGTAGGTGATCCCAAAATCTGGAGATGAATTGTGTGCCCCTGTCAGATATTATAGTCCTTGGAACTCCATGTAAGCAAACGATACAGGAAAGATAAAGCCTGGCAAGCTTCTGAGTGGTGTGGGTTGTCTTCACGGGGATGAAGTGTGCCACCTTAGTCAGTCTATCTGTGATGACCCATATGGCATCATTCCCGTGCCGTGACCGATGTAGTCCAACAATAAAATCCATTCCAATCTCGTCCCATTTCCACTCGGGTATATTATTTGGTTGTAATAGTCCGGCTGGTTTCTGGTGCTCGGCCTTGATGCGTTGACATGAGTCACAACACGCAATGAACGTGGCTATGTCCCTTTTTATACCGTGCCACCAAAATTTTTCCTGAAGATCCTTGTACATTTTTGTTCCTCCAGGATGGATTGAATATGGAGCAGTGTGGCCTTCAGCTAAGATTTGCTGTTTAAGGTCCTTGATATTTGGTACGCAAAGTCTATCTACATACCACAATATTCCCTGCTCGTCGATACTGAACTCTGAGGCCTTGCCCAAACTCACTTTCCATTTTATGCCTTCAATGCTGGGGTGCCCATGCTGAGCCTCTTCAATCTTTTCTATCAGGGTAGGCTGCATTTCTAAATTCGACACACTGCCTTCGGTGACAACCATCAAATTGAGTTTAGCAAATTCCTGCCAAAATTCGGGTCTCAGGTTTTGTAGGTTGTCGTTGTCCGGGCTAGGGTTCCAACTTAGAGCATCCGCCACTACATTTGCTTTTCCTGGATGGTAGTGGATTCCAACATCATAATCCTTCACTAATTCCAACCAGCGTCGTTGCCGTAAGTTGAGTTCCGATTGTGTGAAAATATACTTGAGGCTTTTATGGTCCGTGTATATTTCACAATGGTTTCCAAGTAAAAAAGTGTCTCCATTCCTTGAGTGCATGAATGACTGCTGCCAACTCCAGATCATGAGTAGGATAATTTTCTTCATGCTTGTGAAGCTGTCTAGAAACATACGCGACTACCTTGCCTTCTTGCAACAATACGCATCCGAGGCCCTTCCGGGATGCGTCACAATACACCTCAAAATTCTTGTGTATGTCTGGCACAATTAATACTGGTGCTATCGTTAATTTCCTTTTTATGTCTTGGAAACTTTTCTCGCAAGCTTCCGTCCGCTCAAACTTCTTGTTTTTCTTGAGTAACTGCGTCATTGGCTTGGCTATAGTGGAGAATCCTTCAATAATTCTTCGGTAGTATCCTGCCATTCCCAGGAAACTTCGTACGTCCGTTACGCTGGCTGGTGGTTTCCAGCCAAGTACGGCCTTGACTTTTTCCGAGTCTACGGCAATACCTTCTTGGGTCATTACGTGGCCCAGAAAACCTACCTGTCTTAGCCAAAATTCACACTTGCTGAACTTGGCGTACAATTGATGTTTCCTGAGTTCTCCAAGTACAATTCTGAGATGTTCAGCGTGCTCTTCTGTTGTCTTGGAGTATATCAAAATATCGTCGATGAATACCACAACAAACTTGTCCATAAACTTCATAAATACTTTGTTCATGAGGTGAACAAAATATGCGGGGGCATTCGTTAGTCCAAATGGCATTACTGTGAACTGATACAGTCCGTATCTGGAGGTGAAGGCAGTCTTGGGGATATCTTCTGTTCGTACTTTTAATTGATGGTATCCCGACCTTAAGTCAATTTTTGAGAATACCTTGGCCTGAGTGAGCTGATCAAATAAATCATTTATCCGTGGCATTGGGTGTTTGTTCTTGATTGTGACCATGTTAAGTGCTCGATAGTCATTACACAATCTCAGTGTCCCATCCTTCTTGGCAAATAAAATTGGTGAACCCCAAGGTGAGGAGCTGGCTCGTATATATCCTTTGTCCAGTAATTCTTTTATTTGCTTCTTCAATTCTACCAACTCGGATGGTGCATTCTGTATGGTTTCTTGTATATGGGGGTGGTTCTGGGTGCTAGCTCAATGCTGAATTCTATCTCTCGATCTGGTGGCATGCCTGGTAGTTCTTCGGGAAATACCTCTGGAAATTCACACACTACTGGAACCTTGCTTAATTCAGATACGTCCACCTTCTTCAATCTCGGTTGCCGGGATATTTTCCTCTCTTTGGCTGAAACTCTTATTGTCTTCCCGTGGTGGTGGGTGAGAATTACGGTCCGGTTGAAGCAGTCAATAAAACCTTTGTTGGTGGTTAACTAATCCATCCCTAAGATGACATCCAGTCCTTTATTTTCTAATACAATAAGGTTGGCGTGAAACTTCAGTCCTTCAAACTCAATAACCACACCTTGGCAGTAACTCTGAATAACTTGCTTAATCCCAGGGGACTTGATCATCATGGATTTTTCCAAGGGAAGCATCGAAAAATTAGTTTGCAAAGCAAAACTCTGCGAAATGAATGAGTGAGAAGCTCCAGAATCAAACAAAACCGTGGTAGGTATCGTGTTGACAGGGAACGTACTGATTATGATATTCGGGGCATTCTGTGCTTCCTCTCTGGTCACGTGGTTCAGATGACCCTTCCTGTGGTTGTTATTGGGGTTGAAATTGTTTCGCTTGGGCGTTGAATTATTGCCACCGTTGTTCTGCTTTGGGGTCGAGTTCCTTGGCTTGGGGCACTGCTTGGCATAATGCCCTTCCTCTCCACAAGCGTAGCAAGTAACGCCTGGGCGATATGTGAACTCCTTGTCCCTTGCATGGAAATTCTTGATTGGGCGTGAGACGTTTGTCGTGGGTTTGTGTGTCCCACCTTTCTGAAAATCCGTCTTGCTTCGGTGGTTGCGAGCAAGAGTAGTCTGGTCCCTTTTGCGCTTGCGGAAATCCTCCAAGCTACGTCTCTCATTTTCCAAGGTAATGGCCTTATCCACCAGCGTTTTGAAATCTAGGAAGGTGTGCACAACCAGCTGGCATTTAAGTGCGGGGGCCAGACCGTCCAGGAATTTTTCCATCTTCTTGCTTTCAGTCATACGCTCTTCATTGGTGTAGCGATACAACAGAGTAAACTGACTGCTGTATTCTGACACCGTCATGGTCCTTTGCTTGAGGTCATCAAACTCTCTCTTCGTGATCTTCATAACACTTTTAGGGATGTGCGCCCCATGAAAACCTTCTTTGAACTCCTCCCAGGTTATATCATTTTTGTTGGGGTGCATGTGTAGGACATTTTCCCACCATGATGCAGCTGCTCGAGAGAGATAGTGCGGCGCATATAGTACTTTCTCACGGTCTGAACACTGTGCAATAATTAATTTTCTTTCCATGTCTCGAAGCCAGTCCTCGGCCTCAAGAGGTTTGTCAGTATGAGAAAATGTTTGGGGATGCGTCTTCTGTAGCTCAGATAACTTGGATTGCTGCTGATACTGTCCAGGGTGATTTCCCATATTGATGACTTGGTTCATCATTTCCTGATGTTGTTGTTGACTTTGCTCATAAAGGCGGCACATTTGGGAAAGTGCTGTTTCACTGTCCTGTTGACTTGACTGCCCCTGTGTGAAATTGTTGCTTGGTTGTGTGCCATAATTTTCCTCTGGCGGAGTTGGCATGGAGCGTGTCCAAGGGCGAGACATTTTTCACTCTGGGGATATAATTTGTAAAACTCATAAGGGAAATGAGTTGCAAAAATCACTAAATTCATAAAGACGGGAAAATTTAAATGCTCCAAGATTTTTCAAGATAAAAAAATTCGATTGCGCACGGAGAAGGACTGCTCATTACATATCTTACATGCAAGCGGTAATTATACAGTACATCACTCAGGATATGCGTACATAATCCTAACATGTTATTTTGTCTAGTGTACTTCTCCCAGTTCCTACATGATGTGCAAACAAGCTACTTCTCACAACCTATGTACATATAAACATATCGTACAAGACGGTACAACGCATGGCGGCTAAGCGTACTCAGTCGGAGATGGTAAGGATCTCCCTTGGCCTGCCGAGGGTGACGCGCAGTGAGGCTGGGGACTCAACCTCCTCCTCGCTAATAGGCTCCAGATGTGAAGCGCTGCGCTGAGTAGATGGAGCGTGCGCCACAGGCGGAGCAACACGAACAGGAGTGGGCGCAATTGGTGGTGCAGTGCGGACTGAAGTGGGCGCAATGACTTGGTTGAACTCCTCAGTGGTAGGTAGGCGACAAGAAGTGGCGAGAATGGTAGGTGAACAAGATGCTGAGGACGAGACGAAAGTCAGTGGCGGTGTGGTGTGCAGGAGCTCCCTCCTGTTGGTAGCACAGCCATGGACTGAGTCCATGCGGGCAGCCACAAGGTGGTCCACCAGGTTGTCGAAGGCTGCCTCCAGAGCCTGGAGGTACTCGACAAGCATCTCAAAAGCCTCGTCTCGCTCTCCTCTGGGGGAAGCGAATGCGTAGTGACAGGTGTATGGCACGTGGCATGGAAGGTAGTGGTAACGACGAGTCTTCATTGAAGGAAGAACATCCCGGAGACGAGCTATCGCCTCACGGGCAGCCATCTGCATAGCATGCTTCTCCGTAGGCATGGCTCTTCCCAAGAACCGGAAGCGGCGTAACTCCACATGCCCTCCCTTGAATTGCACCACGGCCTGGTGCATGGTCAGACTGTCATTAATCTTGTGCTGATAGAGTGTGAAGACTGGGCGCATAGATGGCCCCATCGCGACCTGGACGATGAGGGAGAGGAGCTTGACGAACCCCTCAGGGACGTTGGCGAACATCTGTGACTCGCAGTCGTTGCCAGCCATCTACAAAATTAGGCAAAAATTCTGAATGGTCAGATCATAAATTTATGCTGACTGTCAGAAAATGACTACATTTGCAAAAAAAATGAATGAGCTCTATTATGCTAATAAACGATTAGCGATCGCACCTAGTGGCTTCCTACAGTCAGCCTGGCTCTGGTACCAAGCTTGTCACGACCGATTTTTTCAATAAAATGCTTACTGAGAAACCGATCTTTTGAGTCCAGTATGAGGAAAATCCTCCTTACTGGTAGACAAAAAAAATCTTGATACAGTAAGCTGGTAGCATTAAATATATCACAGGGTCGAGCTAAGGCTGCTCAACATTTTATTACAAGCGCGCCAATAATTATACATAATGGCGGATATGACACAATGGTGTGGTGGCATGCTACTGACTCGAGATAAAAGTGGTGGTGGAATAACACAGTGGAGTGTATAACATGACTCCTAAACTGGCAGCTCATCGAGCGTCGAGGTGAGGCTCGATGAATTTATTCGGGTAGCGGAAGCGGATATAATACAGTGACCAAATCCAGGATCGCACGAGACTGACTGGGACTCCTCTAGGCATCGGACTCGCTATCGAACTCTTCATCCATGAGATCGCCTTCGTTAACATCTGGCCAAACCAACAAGCCAGGTGTGTACTTTGAAAGTACTCGCAAGACAGTTCGGACGTAAGATATAACAAATGCATCCATGAATGCGTCATGGGTAATTAGTAATGCACATTCAATTTAATAAATATTGGCACAACATGAAAAGTAAAAAGGGAGTCGGGCGGTAGTCTTCCCGAAATCCCAACAGAATAACTGAAAACCGATTGGGTGTCTAGAGCGACGCCTCGAAGGGTAAATAAATAAACAATCATGCCGCAGTCGGGCGTCTAAGCGACACCACATATAGGTCTTATATTGAAAAGTAAAAGACATGCGTCCCACAGTCGGACGTCTGAGCGACATCGCAGAAAGGGCTTATATTGAAAGTAAATAACAAGCGTGCCACAGTCGGACGTCTGAACGGCATCGCAGAAAGGGCTTATATCGAAAGTAAATGACAAGCGTGCCTCGGTCGGACTTTTGAGTGACGTCGCAGAAAAGGCTTATATCGAAAGTAAATAACAAGCGTGCCACAGTCGGACGTCTGAGCGACATCGCAGAAAGGGCTTATATCAAAAATAAATAACAAGCATGCCACAGTCGGACGTCTGAGCGACATCGCAGAAAGGGCTTATATCAAAAGTAAATAACAAGCGTGCCACAGTCGGACGTCTAAGCGACATTGCAGAAAGGGCTTAAATTTCATTATTCATATCTGATAAATTCACCAAGATATAATACTCATAGGCAATATTCAACACATAATATTAAACGGGTTAGTCCATCCACAGGAATAAATATTTAACCGGACTTAACAGTCATGTGGTTCACCGGAGTTTTGTCACTAAGACTGACACTTGACAAGATAAGTTGAACACAGTATTTGGACATGGATAAGATGATTCATAGGATTTTTGACTCTGCAGAGTTTGTACTAAATAGCCCACAGCCAACGGATTTCTGTAGTCACGAGGACTAGTTCCGTTTTGTCGTAGGGACGAACACCTATGGGGCAGGGCCCCTTTTCGGTCCAGTGGGGGGCGGAGATCGCACGAAGATCGGATCGAGGAGAAGCACGCAAGCGGTTTACCCAGCTTCGGAGCTCTCCGGAGAGATAATACTCCTACTGCTGCTTTGTGGTTGTATTGTGTTTTTGCTCGAGAGCGTGAGCGTTCTCTAGTTTCGAATGCTCCGACCCCCCTCTACATTGCGCATGGGCCTCCTTTTATACGCTAAAGGGGTCACCGACAGGTGGCAACGTAGACGAGGGCAGAAACGTAAAAGATGTGGTTGGTACAACTACTCGTACAGTGCACCCTACCTAACTCTGACGGCAGGGGACAAAGGCCTTAAATGCCCGTCCGCATCGCCCAAACAGTGCAGAAAAGCGACCGTTAGGGGTGCTACCGCTTGCCACGATGGCCATCTTGTCATCTCCGCTTGCCACCTTGCACCGCTAGCTGCACAGGCTCTCGCCACGCGCCCCTGAGAAGGCCTCAGGGTGACACGTTGGCGGATGCGCTGGAGCGCGGGTATAGAGTGGAAGCTGGCTCCCGGCAAGTACCTTGCTGGGGTCGTTGTCTTGTCGCGTCCGGAAGCTTGTCGCTCGCCGGGTCTTGTCGGGACGCGCGGTGCGTCGCAGCCAGTTTCTTGAGGTGCCGTGGTTGGCCTTCCAGGCAAGCTCCTCTTGCCGGGGCCTTGTCTCTTTCCGGCAAGCTCCTCTTGTCGGGGCCTTGTCTTCTTGGCTCGGATACTTTGTTTTTGAATGGCTCTAGAGGGACCAACGGAGGACCTTGGCAGTAACCCGGCAAGCCTTGCCGCGGGGCGTTGCAACTGCCCGTGCATAAGTTCGGGATACTAGGGTTCCCCTACTCTAGTACACCGACAGGAGCCCCCGTGCCTGGGCCATACACGGTGCCGAGCGCTGTTGGGCTAGGCCCAAAACAGGGCACGGGCATGCGCGGGCCTGGGTTATGCCGAATCTAACTCCGTATCCACCGCGCCCTCCCGTAACGGCACGCGTCGAACGCGGCGTCGTGGGAGAGATCGTGGGTGATTCTTTATTCGGAAAAAGCGTAACGTTCGCCTCCTCCTCTTTATAAGCATGGGAAACAGGGGTCGTTCCCCCACCTTCGCCGTTTGCTGCTTCAATCTCGGAAATCTCCGCCGCTCCCCTCTGCTTCCAAAGCCGAAAGAGAGCAGCGCTCCGCCCCCCGTCGCCGCCGTTGCCACTAGCGCCGTTGATCTCCCTCACCACCTCCGCCATGGCTCCGAAAGCCGGAAAGGGGAAGGCCGCGAAGGCTGTGAAGTCGACCGAGGCGCAACGGCTCGAGGCGCTGCGGAAGGAACGGGCCACTTTCCCCCCTGAGCTCTCCGCGAAGGAGCTGAGGGAGTGGTACTATCTCTTCTGGTTGATGGAGACGCGAGCGCATCCGCGCACGAAGGTACCGTCCGCCGTCGCTTCGAAAAAGGCTCCGGTTGGCGGATATCCTTTCTTTGCGTTGTTCTTCTACTGCGGCCTCTGCCCGCCCTTCTCTGAATTTTTCTGTGATATCATGAACACCTACGGGTTTCATCTCCTTCATTTCACCCCAATGCTGTCCTGACCATGGCAGTTTTCGCTCATCTCTGCAAAAACTTTGTTGGAGTCCACCCCAACGTAGCTCTTTTCCGCCATTTCTTCATGCCTCGTGTCGAGAGAGGGGAACCTCTTGCCGGCGGGATCGTCTGGATCTTGCGAGCCGGCAAGAAGGAGCCCTATCTGGAGGGGGAGCTCCGTAGCAAGTGGGAGGAGTGGAGAGCGGATTGGTGCTGATCGTCAAGGAGAACCCACAGCTATTCACCACCCTGCGCCAAACCCTAGCAGTGCGCGGCGGCGATTGGAGCGCCCTGGCCGCGGACGACGACAAGCTGAAGATTCCCACCACTCGGATATTGCGCCTCAGGCTTGCCGGGTTGACTGTGGGTGCTGTTGGCGCGGATTTCCTTCGCCGCCGCATCGCCCCCTGCAAGAGAGGAGGAGACCCGCCTGGGAATTCGGGGGCCTGGCGGATATTATGAGGCTGCGTCCGGGCCTCAACTTCAATTTTACCGTCTTGGAATTGGACGGGATACTCAAGGAGCTGTTCAAGCACGACCCTCAGCATCCCGAGTGGTTTAGGTTGCCGGCGGGTGTCGTCCCGCTGTGCAACAACTCTTCGCTCGACCGCATCCGTGCCATGATGCCGCAGTGCGATTCGCACGATATCGTTCCAACTTGGCAAGAGCCTGCGGACGATGTTGTGCGGCAGTTCTTCGACGGCCTGGTGGAGGTGGCGGTCCACGCCGACGAACAGAAACTCCTCACCCGCGACACCACCGAGTAGGAGATGGAGCGCATCGCCACCAGGGCGGAAGAGGCGGCGGCAGCCGCAGCCGCGGGTGAGTTTGGGTTCACCGTGGATGAAGCAGAGGCGGCATCGGTGGCAAGCCTTGCCGAACGAGAGTGGCCCGAAGGCGAAGAAGAGCTTGCCGCGCCCGACGCCGAGTTGCAGCACCCTGCCAAGGGTGTGAGTGGCCCGCCGTCTCCAAGCAACTTGCCGCAAACGGGGCCCCCAGCACAGCCCCCAGCTCCGCCACGAAGGCGTCTCCGCAGGGCCGGGGACGCAGCAGGATGGCAGACGGGTCAATAGCCGCAGCGCCGCGCGACGCGCTCCGGCGCGACAAGCACTGTTGGCACAGGAGCGCCTCATGTCGCTACGGCAACTGGAGCGGGGTCGTCCCGGGCCGCTGCCGCAGCCCCCGCCAAGCGGCCAAGGGATCCTACTCCTCCGCCTCGTCGCGCCGGAGGTGGGCCGAACTTCGACCTCTCCGCAGTCAGCTCCGACGAGGAAGAAGAAGAAGAGTAATACCCTCTTGTTGTTCTTGTAGTTCTTCAATTTGCTGTTCTCGTCTTGCATCTGATCTGATTTACTCTGGACTTATTCTGTTTCAGGACACTGGACCAGAGGGCGGCGAAGAGGGCCAAGGCTCCGGTGGTTGTCATCGAGGACGAGCCGACCGCGACAGCAGGAGGCGCGCTCGAGACGACCTTGCCGGACCCGGCCACTACTCCGCAAAGCAGCCCCCAGCGCAGCCCCCAGCGTAAGTATTTGGTTTCTTTTCTGCTGTTAGCCATGCATGAGTGCTCTTTCTTTGCTATCAACTGAGTATTCGTTTGCGTAGGAGTAGAACAACTTCACCAGGAGGACCTGGAAATCACCTCCGACTCGTCGTCTGCTTCGACTACGCCGCCAAGGGCGGACTCCCCGGCAAGGGAGCGTTCTCCGGCAAGGGAGGAGTCTCCGGCAAGGCACAGCGCCAACGATCCCCCGGTGGTGGAGCCCATGACTGTGGATCCCAGCACAGGTAATCTTTCTTGCCTGAAACTCCCCTTGAGTTTTTCTTCTTCTGATTTTTCTTTTTGATCATTTGCTTGACTTTTCTCCCTCTTCCGGCTCTCAGATCTGCCTTCTGCGGAGCCGATGGAGACCGAGGCCACCGGTGAGGAGGATGTGCGCGGCAACACTGGCGACGCTGCCGCCACCGAAGAAGAGGCCGGCGCTGATGATCCCGCCGACGAAGAGGCCGCCAAGGCTGCGGGCGCAAGAGCTGGCGAGGGGTCCGGCAATCACACTGACGACACTGAGGGTGCAGGAGCGCAAGGCGCTACACCGACCGCCGACCCCTCCGCCGCTGATGCAGTGCCAGGCTCCGAAGAGCCCCAGCCCGGCGCCTACTTGAAGGCCGGCGACGGTGTCTTCATCAAGCTTCCCTGGGCGTCGAGCTCCAGGGCGCCGGTCAAAGGAGAGACTTTTGACGGGGAAGTGCTCGCCTCCGCCAGGCTGACGCTGGTTGACGCGCCAAGTAGCAGCAGCGGCGAGTCCGAGGAGGAGCAACTGCTCCGGAAGCTGGTGTCGCTCTACCGCGCCCGACAAGCCAAGGTGGAGTCCCGGAAGTGCTTGTCACGCAGGCGGGAGCAGACATTGAGAAGTGCGCGGAGGAGCTCCGGGAACGCAATCAGGAAGCTCTCAGGTCCATTGCAGAGGAGCGGGCGCAGCTTGTCAAGGTGCGGAAGGCATTCATTCTTGAGAAAGCCGAAGCCGAAGAGCAACAACGGCTTGCCGCCGAGGAGCTGTCTGTACAGGAGGGTGAGCTGGCGCAGTGGAAGGTCAATCTTGACAGCCATGAGGAGGATCTTGCCGCGCGCGAGCCAGCACTTAGCGGGGCTCTCAAGGAGGCGAAGGACGCTGATGTAGCTGCTGAGGCCGCCAAGAAGGAGTTGGAGACGAAAGTGGTGCGACTGGAGGCCGATCTCAAGGCGAGCGGCGAGGAGCTTACCGTGCTCAAACGTGAGCGCGAGAAGGATGCTCGCGCTCACGGCGAGCTGCAGGGTCAGCTTGCCGAGAAGGGCAAGGAGTTGAGCGCCGCCAAGGACTCCAATGCTGATCTCGAGCTGAAGCTGGCCACACTGACCCAGGCGCTGGACAACGCCAAGGAGCAGGAGGCGACCTTGAGGGAGGAGATCAAGGCCAACGAAGAGCTGCTAACGAGGGCCGCCGAGACTCAAAACACCTTCACGGCTACGATGGAGCTCTGGACAGAGGGCCTCGTAAACATTGCTGCAGTCATCGACGAGGAGCTGGTGCAGCTGGGGGTGGAGGATCTCGGGTACTCCTCCGACGAGAACCTCCAGCCCAGTGCCGTGCTGACTCTGTTCTTCAAGGGCGTGGCAACGGCTCTCCAGCGGCTCTAGGAGAAGATCCCAAAGCAGCTGGCCGACGAGTCGCGCACGATCTGCGCCAGAGTTCTGGAGAAGGTGTTGGTGAAGGTGTCCTTCCGCAACCCAGGCCTCAACCTCACCAACGTCCTCAAGAAGCTGACGGCGGACGCTGATCTGGATGCGCTCAAGGCCCTTGTTGCACCCATTGTGGACAAGGTGAACGAGGTCAAGAGGTTTGACGGCGGTCGCGTGGATTAGGCCGCCCGCTTTTTCCTTTTCTTGTCGCTGCTGACCATGTTACAAGAACATTCCATTAGAGTTGCGACAAGCTTATTTTGTAATATAACTTTATCCTGGGTATCGAATACTATGTTACTTCCTTTGGTTGATTCCTTCCTTTGTATGTTTTTGCCCTACGCTTTTAGGGGACTTGTCGGCGCAGGCACCTTTGCCACGAGCGCTGAGTGCGGAACATCAGCAGCCTGCTGGCAGTGTCGCTACCGACAAGAAACCTTGTCGCAACTAGTCGCAGCACGCTTAAATTGTTGAGCGGACTCGAAACAATGTAAGGCCGCAACTAGTTACGAGTTGGTTGCTCCACGCACAGCTTTTCCATACAAAGCACGGTTGTTCAAGGAAGATAACTTAAAAGTTTTAAAAACTGATTGCTCAAACTTTGGCAACTTAGCTTTCATGTTGTCTGTTCTATGGTAAGTCGAAACTTGCTTGAACAACGCCTGGTCCACACCATTATCCTCTCCTCCCCCCCCCCCCCCGGCAAACTTGTGCGCGAGGGAACCTTTCCCTTTCTCCGAGAGAAAGAAAGAAGAGAAAATAAAGATATGGAGCCTTATAGCTCGTTATTGCTTACCGGTGGTAGATGCTGCACAAAGTGTCAGAAAATACATGCAAACAAAAAAAGCATGAAATTGACAGGATGTGCGGAGCACATGAGCTTTTATTTATGCACAGGGTCTGCGCCTGGCTTTGTACAAAGGATTACATGCAACAGCGGCAAGACTTGTACAAATGGTGGTTGTCGGAACAGGTTCCGACAACCGTGCCTTACGGGTAAAACTTACGAAGATGCTCAATGTTCCAGGAGTTGCTCACCGGAAAGCCATCTTCGGTCTCAAGGCGGACAGCGCCAGGCCTAGTGACTCATCTCACCCGGTAAGGGCCTTCCTACTTCGGCATCAACTTGCTGGAATTCTTGGCGGACTGAACGAGCCGAAGAACAAGGTCGCCTTCCTCAAGACTTCTTGTCACGACCGGTTTTCCGGGTAATAAATTTCCAGAAAAGACCGTCGTGCTCATCAGCCCCAGGATTACTGTTAGCTGATGAGGCTCCAACTTGATACAGAAATTCCAAGAAAAATACAAAATATGCAGTACAAGACCATTCTGGCCTGTGAGTACAACAAATGGTTTCTACTGGTTGATGGCGGAAGCGGTTTGTGGATCATCAGTGTCTATGTGACTCCAATTCCCACAGGAACAGCTGACCAGGTTATCTCCTATCTTTGCGAGGCTACTATCTCCATTGCTTAGGCTCTGGGGCTGTCATCACGTCGCTCCTCTCCGTGCAAGAAAATCTGGCCAAGACAATAGCCAGGGACAAGCCAGTGAGTACTTTGAATGTACTCGCAAACATTATGAACACAGGTATAATATAACAATGATGTGCTGAAAATATTTTATGCTCATGACGTCAGTCACAAAAAATAAATCTCGGATGCATGCAAGCACGTTATTTATGGATATGCAATAACATAGTAGCATTAAGATTTATGAAAATAAACAACAAGCAGTGCCACAGTCGGGCGTCTTAGCGACACCACATAAAGGGCTTTAAAGGAAATGCCACAGTCGGGCGTCTGAGCGACACCACATAAAGGGCTTTAAAATAAATGCCACAGTCGGGCGTCTAAGCGACACCACATAAAGGGCTTTAAAAGAAATGCCACAGTCGGGCGTCTGAGCGACACCACATAAAGGGCTTTAAAAGAAATGCCGCAGTCGGGCGTCTGAGCGACACCACATAAAGGGCTTTAAAAGAAATGCCGCAGTCGGGCGTCTGAGCGACACCACATAAAGGTCTTTAAAAGAAATGCCGCAGTCGGGCATCTGAGCGACACCACATAAAGGGCTTTACAAGAAACAATCATAGTGAATATCTCGGTGGTAGAACCATCCCAGTGATACTCGATAATAACAATAATATCACGGGTTAGTCAATAATAATAATAATCATAATTATCACAAGTCACAAGTAGTAATTCCAGTTCTGGTTAACAGTTCCACCTCCGAAGACCGACACTAAGACCGACAGTTGACCCATCCCAGACTGTAGTCCTTAACCATGGACACGGCTATTCGAATAGGTTTAATCTCTGCAGAGGGTGTACTCTTTACCCACGAGTAACGGATTTCTTTAGTCCATCGGGACTAATTCCGTCTACGGCCTTTTTGTTGAAAACACACCTAACTTGCACACACCAGCTTAACTCACATGTGTCTGGAATCACCCACGACACCTGTCAAGCAAACTCTAAGTGGGGAGGCTACAACCTCACGTAGCATGGGATCAAATTTATATCGCGCGCTCTAAGGGGTGCCCCCCTCTCGGTCCCAACCGGAAACACCCATGCCCCCTGAACGGATGATTGGCTTTAATCCACGGCCGTGGAACCCTCCTCCCGGCCCCTCTGTACGGTGTGTGCTAGAAAGGGGTTGACAACTTACTGAACCGTACCCTACCTATGGCAGGGACAAGTGGTAGTACGAAACAAGTGTGGGGGTTACCGGAACAAGACTCGATTTATGGTCGACTCAGGAGGTTTAAGTATTTCCCTGCATGATTAGAATAACGAAATATAACTCCAACAACAGAGTCACCGCTCATTATACCTTACCATGCCATACCGGACATAACCGTCCCGACGGAGACCGACGACAAGCTCATGCCTACCCAAGGCAGAGGTTTTTCCCGGATTCCTTCCGGTATGCATGCAAGGCACATGAGGATGATTATCATCACAAGTGTATTCATTTCCAACAGCATGGAAATCACTAATATGCAACCATGCATATGATCATATCACATGAAATAACAATCTTCTCCAAAGTGAGGTGATGTTATAAACGTGTCATCGAACACACAAAAATATTATGCCGGGGTTCAGAATGCTTGCCTTTAATGAGTGGTAAGGCAGGGTGCACTTCAAAACTTTTGAGAGTTTCTTCTCTCTCTCCAAAGTCCTATTTTAAATAAATATGAATCAACACACAAATTCAAAACAGCACAAAAAGTAGTTTTGAAAAATTATCAAATAAATCTTAAAATAAACTAGATCAAATTTGAGAGAGGTGGGAAAAAGAATCATTTCATTTGGAGTTGTATTTAAAAAGATATAACCAGTCAAAGTTCTGGTCAAATCTGGTTTTAAATAAAAATAGAAAAGAAAACGTTTCAGATAGAAATACGCTTCCGGGGCAAAGCAGACGTACTTCTGAAGTTTACGCCTTCACTTAAAACACGTGGAGGCGGGGCTGCGTCACTGACAGTGGGTCCACGGGGCCCACTGGTCAAGTTTGACCAGTCGCCGCGCGTCGTCTCCCTCCTCTGCCCGAGCGAGGCGGGGCTCCGGCGATCGTCGCCGGCGAATGGAGGCTCCTTGAGGGCATCCGAGGCCAGGGATGGATCCACCTTTCCTAGGCGGTCCTCCTGGTGGTCGACTGGCCGGTGGGGACGGAGGGGTTCGTCGGCGGCGAGCTCCGCGGCGGAGGGAGCTTCGGTGACGGAGTGGTTTTGTGGCGGCGATGGCTCCCGATCAAAATCAAGTAGGGGAAAAGGCTCACGGGAGGATGTGGAATCTCTTGGTGAAGAGAACGGAGAGGGGGAGGTACAGGTGGCGACGGAATCGGCCGGAACTAGGCGGCGGCCGAACCAGCCGGACTCGGGGAAGAAGGCCTTCCCTCTCTCGACTGTTGGCCAAGGCAGCACTAGGGTGATCACATGAGGTTGCTCGAGGTCTCGCTTGAGCTCCAGGGTCCTTATATACGCGGTGGAGGTCGGTTTCGAGGCGGCCGGCGATAAGGACGAAGGCGAACCGCCTCCCTGCAGCGTCAGGGCGTCGTGGCGACGACGGTAGCTAGCCGACGGGCGAGGTGATAAGTTTGCGCTGTTCAACGGGGCAGGTGGCGAGCCGGGGTGGCTTGGGCGGCGCTGGCCTGAGCAGGGCTGTCGGGCGGCCGTGGCGGCTAGTTCTCGGCTTGTCGGGGACGCGGCGAGGCTCTGCTTGGTGCGTTGCGGGGAGTGGGGAGCATGCTGCGCGCAAGGGGACACGGCGTGCCGGCTGCGGTTGGTCACAGGCTGGGGTGAGTGCGAGACGTGACGCGGCGGCTCGGGCGCCGCTCATGCAATACGCGCGCTCTGGGCGCGTCCAGTGCATGCACGGAAGGTGTTCGACACAATGCCGTGGCATGCTACAGGTTACAGGTGAGTCTGGCAAGCCATAGAACTAGGTTAGAGGTAGAGGGAAACTTCAGGGACAAGGTGGTTTGGTCAGATGGCCAAGTTCATAATGTAGACTTGAGATCATGCCAATTCAGTCCATGCACTCTTGGTGTTTGTCAAAATGCCAAAGGCACCTAGGCTATTCTTGGAGTGGTCAAGAATTCCAGATGGTGGTCTCATTAGTTGAATAAAAGGGTGGTGAGGTTAGTTGGCAAAATACAGAAACCTGTTAGTGCAAGTTTTGCAAAAACTCAATTCTGGACAGGAGACAAATGGCATCTCTGCATGGACAAAAATTCTCCCAATGGGTTCATGCTCTTGGACTTAAGGGTTTGGTATGGTGTACTACAAGTAGGAAAAGGAATCACAGCAAAAGGAGCAAGTTAAAATATAGTTGTAGTACAAAACCTCAAGTTGGACCAGAATGGAAATGAGGATGATTCACTCAAAATTTTCAAAGAACATAGCTGGGTTTTTGCATAAAGCTGAATAATATGCTCCTACTGACGTCCCATAATTTTGGTGGAGGCTGGAAAGAATTATTTAAAAGGGTTGTAGTGCAAAATTGCTCTCTGGACCAGAGAAGAAAATTGGGTGTAGAGCTCAAAATATGCAATGAATTAAATATATTATTGCACAAACGTGATTTAGAGACATCACATGATATCTCCAAATTTTGGTGGGATTTTTAGATAAATATATCAAATGGTTGTAGTTCAAATATGGCCATATAACCTTGAAAAACCATTTTTCAAGAAAATAAAGATCAAGCAAATTAATTATGTAATTAGTTATACTAATAAAAGAAAAGTTTTTCTTGAGAGGCTAAACAAGTCCAATAACATATTTGAAAAGTTTTTCTATGGGGAAAACTTCATAATAGCAAGGGAGAAAAAGTTTCAAAAATCAAAAGGGAGCCTAGAAAATAAAAGTTTTAATTTCCTGGAAAAATTATAAATAATAAAACAAGGTCAAAATTTTGGGGTGTCACACTTCTGGCATTAACTTTGCGGCTATGATAGCGATGCAAAGCTTGCTGGTATCAAGCAGCTCATACAGCAGCCTGAAGACGATCTTCCTCAAGGAGCAGTGCGTCATCTTGTCGCAGGTGTTGTTGCTCAAACTCATCATAAGCGAGCACTCGAGGTGATCCGTATACGAGTTCCGTGGGGAGAACTGCCTCTGCTCCATAGACTAGAGCGAATGGCGTCTGGCCAGTGGCTCGATTTGGCGTCGTCCTGATCGACCAAAGAACTACTGGCAGCTCCTCGATCCAGTTCTTTCCGCACTTGTGCAGCCTGTCGAAAGTCCTGGTCTTGAGCCCGCGCAGCACTTCAGCATTTGCCCTCTCCGCTTGACCGTTGCTTCTCGGGTGAGAAACAAAAGCGAAGCAGACCTTGGCGCCAAGATCTTGGACGTACTGCATGAAGGTGCGGCTTGTGAATTGCATGCCGTTGTCGGTGATGATCCGGTTAGGGACCCCGAAACGGCAAACAATTGACTTGAAGAACTTGACTGCTGACTGTACTGTCACCTTCCTCACTGCTTCCACTTCCGGCCACTTTGTGAACTTGTCGATAGCAACGTACAAGTACTCAAAACCCCCGACAGCTCGGGGAAAGGGGCCGAGGATGTCGAGCCCCCGGACCGAAAATGGCCAGGATAAAGGGATCGTCTGGAGAGCTTGAGCTGGCTGGTGTATCTGCTTGGAATGGAACTGGCACGCTTCACACTTGGTTACTTGTGCAGTTGCATCCTGGAGGGCTGTTGGCCAAAAGAAACCTTGCCGGAACGCCTTGCCGGCAAGTGCTCTTGCGCCAATGTGGTGGCCACATATGCCTCCATGTATCTCCGCCAACAGCTCTCGTCCGTCTTCCCGGGGAATACACTTCAATTTCACCCCGTTGAGTCTTCTTTTGTACAGTACGTCGTCGACGAACTGGCACATACTTGACTGCCGGGCTACTCTTTCCGCTTTTTCTTGCTCTTCGGGAAGCTCTCCTGTCTAAAGGAAACGGACAATCTGCTGTGCCCATGCTGGAGCTTGCGGCTCGACAACAAGGACCAAAGGCACATATGTTGCTGCGGGAACATCAGCTTCCACGGCAAGAACCTGCGGCTCAGCCGGAGCTTGAAGTTCCCCGGCAAGCTTGCCGGAGCAAAACTTGTCGGTAGCGTCTGCTTCAACGGAACAAACCCCAGGGCTTGTCGGAGTAGACTGCTCCTCAGCACTTTTGGTGTTGACCTTGGGGACCTTCTTGGCGGTGGCTTCGGGAAGCTCTGCCGGAAAATAGTCACCAGAAATCAACTTTCTTTTCTTGCTCTGTCCAGTTGACGGTGTCATGGATGGTTGAGTCAGCTTGAGCACAAAGATCCCTGGTTCCACAGGTAACTTTAGTGCAGCGCACTTTGACAGGCCATCAGCGATGTCGTTCTCAGCTCTTGGAACATGCTCCATCTGTAGGCCGTCAAAGTGTTCTTCTAGCTTTCTCACTTCATCAACATAAGCTTCCATCAATGAACTTTGGTAATCCTTATTCACTTGGCGGACGACAAGCTGTGAGTCACCCCTGATAATGAGCTTCTTGATCCCAAGGTCTGCCGCGATCCTGAGACCGGCAAGCAAACCCTCATACTCCACAGTATTGTTTGTTGCTTGCTTCTTGGGAAAGTTCATCTGGACCACGTACTTGAGGTGCTCACCGGTGGGTGCGACAAGCAGCACGCCAGCACCGGCGCCTTGCAGCGAGAAGGCACCATCGAAGTACATGAGACACTCTTTGTTTGCCTCTTTGACGGGGATGCTCGTTTCTGGAATTTCTTCATCTGGCGTTGGCGTCCACTCTGCTATAAATTCTGCCAATGCTCGGCTCTGTATAGTTGAAGTGCTTTCAAACTTGAGGCCAAAGCTTGACAGTTCCAGTGCCCACTCGACAATTCTGCCTGTTGCTTCTGGATTCTGCAGTATCCTTTTCAGCGGAAAGCGAGTGACAACTGTGATCTCATGTGCTTGGAAGTAATGACGCGGCTTTCTCGAGGCCATGAGAAGGCCGAAAAGCAATTTCTGCACACCAGAGTACCTTGACCTAGCCCCCTGAAGGAGGGAACTGACAAAGTAAACTGGGCACTGCACCATTTTCTTCTGCACCTCCTCATGTGCTTGTGCAGATCTACCCTTGTCGGGACCAGAGCTTGTCGGCGAAGCCCCCTGCTTGTCGCTGGATGCATCCGCCACGGTTGCCGGCTCATCATCCGCCTCCCTCTCCGCTACTAACGCAGCACTAACCACTTGATTGGTTGCCGCTATATACAGCAGCAACTTCTCTTGTGGCTTAGGTGCGACAAGTATTGGAGTGGAGGACAGGTACCTCTTCAAGTCCTGCAGCGCAGCCTCCGCTTCCGGAGTCCATTTCATTGGACCTGCCTTTTTCAATATTTTGAAAAATGGCAGGGCGCGCTCAGCAGACTTAGAGATGAACCTGCTGAGAGCAGCCACGCAACCGGCAAGCCTTCATACATCCTTGATGCGCTTAGGTGCTTCAATCTGCTCAATGGCCTTGATCTTGTCGGGGTTGGCTTCTATTCCCCGCTGAGACACGAAGAACCCGAGAAGCTTGCCGGAAGGGACTCCAAACACGCACTTCTCGGGATTAAGCTTGAGGTTGATCTTGCGCAGATTTGTGAAAGTTTCATCCAAATCCTGAATCAGGGTTGCCTTGTCTTTGCTCTTGACCACTATATCATCCATGTAGGCTTCCACATTTCTGTGCAACTGTGGCTCAAAAGCGTCATGGACTACCATTGCAAATGTTGAACCCGCATTCATTACTCCGTGTGGCACCCGTACGAAACCAAAGATGTCGTGGGGACGAACACCTATGGGGCAGGGCCCCTTTTCGGTCCGGCGGGGGGCGGAGATCGCACGAAGAGCGGATCGAGGAGAAGCACGCGAGCGGTTTACCCAGCTTTGGAGCTCTACAGAGAGATAATACTCCTACTGCTGCTTTGTGGTTGTATTGTGTTCTTGCTTGAGAGCGTGAGCGTTCTCTAGTTTCGAATGCTCCGACCCCCCTCTACGTTGCGCATGGGCCTCCTTTTATACGCTAAAGGGGTCACCGACAGGTGGTAACGTAGACGAGGGCAGAAACATAAAAGATGTGGTTGGTACAACTACTCGTACAGTGCACCCTACCTAACTCTGACGGCAGGGGACAAAGGCCTTAAATGCCCGTCCGCATCGCCCAAACAGTGCAGAAAAGCGACCGTTAGGGGCGCTACTGCTTGCCACGATGGCCATCTTGTCATCTCCGCTCGCCACCTCGCACCGCTAGCTGCACAGGCTCTCGCCACGCGCCCATGAGAAGGCCTCAGGGCGACACGTTGGCGGATGCACTGGAGCGTGGGTACAGAGTGGCAGCTGGCCCCCGGCAAGTACCTTGCCGGGGTCGTTGTCTTGTCGCGTCCGGAAGCTTGTCGCTCGCCGGGTCTTGCCGGGACGCGCGGTGCGTCGCAGCCAGTTTCTTGTGGTGCCGTGGTTGGCCTTCCCGGCAAGCTCCTCTTGCCGGGGCCTTGTCTCTTTCCGGCAAGCTCCTCTTGCCGGGGCCTTGTCTTCTCGGCTCGGATACTTTGTTCTTGAATGGCTCTAGAGGGACCAACAGATGACCTTGGCAGTAACCCGGCAAGCCTTGCCGCGGGGCGTTGCAACTACCCGTGCACTAGTTCGGGATACTAGGGTACCCCTAGTCTAGTACACCGACAGGAGCCCCCGGGCCTGGGCCATACACGGTGCCGAGCACTGTTGGGCCAGGCCCAAAATATGGCACGGGCATGCGCAGGCCTGGGTTATGCCGAATCTAACTCCGTATCCACCGCGCCCTCCCGTAACGCCACGCATCGAACGCGGCGTCGTGGGATATATCGTGGGTGATTCTTTATTCGGAAAAAGCGTAACGTTCACCTCCTCCTCTTTATAAGCAGGGGAAACAGGGGCCGTTCCCCCACCTTCGCCATCTGCTGCTTCAATCTCGGAAATCTCCGCCGCTCCCCCCCGCTTCCGCCCCCCGTCGTCGCTGTCGCAACTAGCGCCGTTGATCTCCCTCACCACCTCCGCCATGGCTCCGAAAGCCAAAAAGGGGAAGGCCGCGAAGGCTGTGAAGTCGACCAAGGCGCAGCGGCTCGAGGCGCTGCGGAAGGAGCGGGCCACTTTCCCCCCAGAGCTCTCCGCGAAGGAGCTGAGGGAGTGGTACTATCTCTTCTGGTCGACGGAGACGCGAGCGCATCCGCGCACGAAGGTACTGTCCGCCGTCGCTTCGAAAAAGGCTCCGGTTGGCGGATATCCTTTCTTTGCCTTGTTCTTCTACAGCGGGCCCTGCCCGCCCTTCTCTGAATTCTTCTGTGATATCATGAACACCTACGGGTTTCATCTCCTTGATTTCACCCCCAATGCTATCCTGACCATGGCAGTTTTCGCTCATCTCTGCGAAAACTTTGTCGGAGTCCACCCCAACGTAGCTCTTTTCCGCCATTTCTTCATGCCTCGTGTCGAGAGAGGGGAACCTCTTGCCGGCGGGATCGCCTGGATCTCGTGAGCCGGCAAGAAGGAGGCCTATCTAGAGGGGGAGCTCCGTAGCAAGTGGGAGGAGTGGAGAGCGGATTGGTGCTGGATCGTCGAGGAGAACCCGCAGCTATTCACCACCCTGCGCCAAACCACAGCAATGCGCGGTGGCGATTGGAGCGCCCTGGCCGCGGACGACGACAAGCTGAAGATTGCCACCACTCGGATCTTGCGCCTCAGGCTTGCCGGGTTGACTGTGGGTGCTGTTGGCGCGGATTTCCTTCGCCGCCGCATCACCCCCTGCAAGAGAGGAGGAGAGCCGCCTGGGAATTCGGGGGCCCAGCGGATATTATGAGGCTGCGCCCGGGCCTCAACTTCAATTTTACCGTCTTGGAATTGGACGGGATACTCAAGGAGCTGTTCAAGCATGACCCTCAGCATCCCGAGTGGTTTAGGTTGCCGGCGGGTGTCGTCCCGCTGTGCAACAACTCTTCGCTCGACCGCATCCGCGCCATGATGCCGCAGTGCGATTCGCATGGGATCGATCCAACTTGGCAAGAGCCTGCGGACGACGTTGTGCGGCAGTTCTTCGACGGCTTGGTGGAGGTGGCGGTCCACGCCGACGAACAGAAACTCCTCACCCGCGACACCACCGAGCAGGAGATCGAGCGCATCGCCACCAGGACGGAAGAGGCGGCGGCAGCCGCAGCCACGGGTCAGTTTGGGTTCACCGTGGATGAAGCAGAGGCGACATAGGTGGCAAGCCTTGCCGAACGAGAGTGGCCCAAAGGCGAAGAAGAGCTTGCCGCGCCCGACGCCGAGTCGCAGCGCCCTGCTGAGGGTGTGAGTGGTCCGCCGTCTCCAAGCAACTTGCCGCAAACGGGGCCCCCAGCACAGCCCCCAGCTCCGCCAAGAAGGCGTCTCCGCAGGGCCGGGGACGCAGCAGTATGGCAGACGAGTCAACAGCCGCAGCGCCGCGCGACGCGCTCCGGCGTGACAAGTACTGTTGCCGCAGGAGCGCCTCACGTCGCTACGACAATTGGAGCGGGGTCGTCCCGGGCCGCTGCCGCTGCCCCCGCCAAGCGGCCAAGGGATCCTACTCCTCCGCCTCGTCGCACCGGAGGTGGGCCGAACTTCGACCTCTCCGCACTCAGCTCCGACGAGGAAGAAGAAGAAGAGTAATACCCTCTTGTTGTTCTTGTAGTTCTTCAATTTGATGTTCTTGTCTTGCATCTGATCTGATTTACTCTGGACTTATTCCATTTCAGGACACTGGCCTAGAGGGCGGCGAAGAGGGCCAAGGCTCCGGTGATTGTCATCGAGGATGAGCCGACCGCGACAGCAGGAGGCGCGCCCGAGACCACCTTGCCGGACCCGGCCACTACTCCGCAAATCAGCCCCCAGCGCAGCCCCCAGCATAAGTATTTGGTTTCTTTTCTGCTGTTAGCCGTGCATGAGTGCTCTTTCTTTGCTGTCAACTGAGTATTCATTTGCGTAGGAGTAGAACAACTTCACCAGGAGGGCCTGGAAATCACCTCCGACTCGTCGTCTGCTTCGACTACGCCGCCAAGGGCGGACTCCCCGGCAAGGGAGCGTTCTCCGGCAAGGGAGGAGTCTCCGGCAAGGGACAGCGCCAACGATCCCTTGGTGGTGGAGCCCATGACTGTGGATCCCAGCACAGGTAATCTTTCTTGCCTGAAACTCCCCTTGAGTTTTTCTTCTTCTGATTTTTCTTTTTGATCATTTGCTTGACTTTTCTCCCTCTTCCGGCTCTCAGATCTACCTTCCGCGGAGCCGATGGAGACCGAGGCCACCGGTGAGGAGGACGTGCGCGGCAACACTGGCGACGCCGCCGCCACCGAAGAAGAGGCCGGCGCTGATGATCCCGCCGACGAAGAGGCCGCCAAGGCTGCGGGCGCAAGAGCTGGCGAGGGGTCCGGCAATCGCACTGACGACACTGAGGGTGCAGGAGCGCAAGACGCTACACCGACCGCCGACCCCTCCGCCGCTGATGCAGCGCCAGGCTCCGAAGAGCCCCAGCCCGGCGCCTACTTGAAGGCCGGCGACGGTGTCTTCATCAAGCTTCCCTGGGCGTCGAGCTCCAGGGCGCCGGTCGAAGGAGAGACTTTTGACGGGGAAGTGCTCGCCTCCGCCGGGCTGACGCTGGTTGACACGCCAAGCAGCAGCAGCGGTGAGTGCGAGGAGGAGCAACTGTTCCGGAAGCTGGTGTCGCTCTACCGCGCCCGACAAGCCAAGGTGGAGTCCCGGGAAGTGCTTGTCGCGCAGGCGGGAGCAGACATTGAGAAGCGCGTGGAGGAGCTCCGGGAACGCAATCAGGAAGCTCTCCGGTCCATTGCAGAGGAGCGGGCGCAGCTTGTCGAGGTGCGGAAGACATTCATTCTTGAGAAAGGCGAAGCCGAAGAGCAAAAACGGCTTGCCGCCGAGGAGCTGTCTGTGCAGGAGGGTGAGCTGGCGCAGCGGAAGGTCAATCTTGACAGCCATGAGGAGGATCTTGCCGCGCGCGAGCAAGCACTTAGCGGGGCTCTCAAGGCGGCGAAGGACGCTGCTGCAGCTGCTGAGGCCGCCAAGAAGGAGTTGGAGACGAAGGTGGCGCGGCTGGAGGCCGATCTCAAGGCGAGCGGCGAGGAGCTTACCGTGCTCAAACGTGAGCGCGAGAAGGATGCTCGCGCTCACGGCGAGCTGCAGGGTCAGCTTGCCGAGAAGGGCAAGGAGTTGAGCGCCGCCAAGGACTCCAATGCTGATCTCGAGCTGAAGCTGGCCACACTGACCCAGGCACTGGACAGCGCCAAGGAGCAGGAGGCGACCTTGAGGGAGGAGATCAAGGCCAACAAAGAGCTGCTAACGAGGGCCGCCGAGACTCAAAACACCTTCAGGGCTATGGTGGAGCTCTGGACAGAGGGCCTCGTAAACATTGCTGCAGTCATCGACAAGGAGCTGGTGCAGCTGGGGGTGGAGGATCTCGGGTACTCCTCCGACGAGAACCTCCAGCCCAGCGCCAAGCTCACTCTGTTCTTCAAGGGCGTGGCGACGGCTCTCCAGCGGCTCCGAGAGAAGATCCCAAAGCAGCTGGCCGACGAGTCACGCACGACCTCTCCCACGACGCCGCATTCGACGCGTGCCGTTACGAGAGGGCGCGGTGGATACGGAGTTAGATTCGGCATAACCCAGGCCCGCGCATGCCCGTGCCCTGTTTTGGGCCTGGCCCAACAGCGCTCGGCACCGTGTATGGCCCAGGCCCGGGGGCTCCTGTCGGTGTACTAGAGTAGGGGTACCCTAGTATCCCGAACTTGTGCATGGGCAGTTGCAACGCCCCGCGACAAGGCTTGCCGAGTTACTGCCAAGGTCCTCCGTTGGTCCCTCTAGAGCCATTCAAGAACAAAGTATCCGAGCCGAGAAGACAAGGCCCCGGCAAGAGGAGCTTGCCGGGAAGGCCAACCACGGCACCTCAAGAAACTGGCTGCGACGCACCGCGCGTCCCGGCAAGACCCGGCGAGGGACAAGCTTCCGGACGCGACAAGACAACGACCCCGGCAAGGTACTTGCCGGGGGCCAGCCGCCACTTTGTACCCGCGCTCCAGCGCATCCGCCAACGTGTCGCCGTGAGGCCTTCTCAGGGGCGCGTGGTGAGAGCTTGTGCAGCTAGCGGTGCGAGGTGGCGAGCGGAGATGACAAGATGGCCATCGTGGCAAGCGGTGGCGCCCCTAACGGTCGCTTTTCTGCACTGTTTGGGCGTTGCGGACGGGCATTTAAGGCCTTTGTTCCCCGCCGTCAGAGTTAGGTAGGGCGCACTATACGAGTAGTTGTACCAACCACATCTTTTACGTTTCTGCCCTCGTCTACGTTTCCACCTGTCGGTGACCCCTTTAGCGTATAAAAGGAGGCCCATGCGCAACGTAGAGGAGGGTCAGAGCATTCTAAACTAGAGAACGCTCACGCTCTCGTGGAAGAACAAAATACAACCACAAAGCAACAGTAGGAGTATTATCTCTCCGGAGAGCTCCGAAGCTGGGTAAACCGCTCGCGTGCTTCTCCTCGATCCGCTCTTCGTGCGATCTCCGCCCCCCGCCAGACCGAAAAGGGGCCTTGCCCCATAGGTGTCCGTCCCAACGGTCCGTCCGCGTCGATCCCGCCGTCACCGGAGCAAACGGGTGGTGGGGTAGACGCCGGCGGAGGAACGGGCGCCGACGAGGGAGCTCATGATGCCGCCAGGTCCAAGGACAAGGCTGCACAAACCTCGGCGTCCGTACACGCACCACGCCCTTCTCAGGAGGTGCGAGACCGACAGCGTCATGGTGCCCGCAGTACCATAGGCGCGTTGGAACAAGGCCAAGCTGGTGGATCCCGGGACGCTCAAGGCCAGCATGCACGCCAACATGCTGGCACGAGCGCGGCACGGTCGCCTGGACGAGATGCTGCTCCTTCTAACACAGTTAGAAGTTCGAGCATATCCCGCTCCTTGCGCCATTCACCACCGCCGCCAAAGACTCCAGAAGAAGCGTTGGCCCGAGCCCAACTGCTCCTGGATTATCCTCCAGCGTCGGACAAGATCGACGATTGGAGGGCCACCATTCAGAGTCTCATCGGCTTCGCCAACGGCGACACTCCCTGGCAACCGAGCACATCGAAGCCGCGACAAGACGCCCAGGCGCGAGCCGATGGCGACAAGACCGGTGGGGGTGCAACCATCATGCACTCCCCGCCCCGAAGGCCAAGATCGCTGACTCGTCGGGTCAATCTCGACAGCGACTCCACCGCATCGTCGGATCCGCGATCTCGCCGCGATCAGCGCCAAGTTCTTCAAGAACGGCAGCAAGAGGACGCTCGTACTCGTATCGAGCGCCAAAGAGAAGCGCGGCGTCAATCAGACCAGCGCGCTGGGCCCGCTGTCGACATGCATGCGCCAGGGGAACCAGGCGACTTGCCGTACGCGGTAGGTTGCCCTGCGTTTAATCGTGAGCTGCGGCAAGTCCAGTGGCCCAGTACGAAAAACTTCAAGACAGATGTACCAGAGAAGTACGACGGCAAGTTGCATCCGTCGGAGTTCCTCAGCATCTACACCATCGCGGTGCAAGCTGCTGGGGGGCGCAACGACAAGATCCTTGCCAACTATTTCCCGTTGGTGCTCAAGCCCAATGTCAGATCTAGGCTCATGCACTTGCCGGACAACTCCATATCATCATGGGCAGATTTGTGCCATCAGTTTGTCGGCGCCTTTACAGGCGGCCACATGCCTCATGGCCAGGAGAGTGATCTTCACCTGCTCGCCCAGAAGGAAGGAGAATCCCTTCGCGAGTTCATTCAGAGATTCAGCCAAGTGCAGCGCAACATCCCAGATGTCCACCCCGCCGCGGTCATCAGCGTGTTCCATCAGAACGTGGGAAACCGCAGGATGAGGGAGGAGATGGCGATGTGCAAAATCAGGGACGTCAGTGAGCTGTATGCCCTAGCCGACAGACGTGCGCATGCTGAAGAGGGGAGGAAACTCCCCAGAGAGAACGCTGGAGCAGAAGGATCTGACAATGAAGATGCCGCCCCGGCAAGGAAAAACCGGCGGCGGAACAATAGGAAGAGGAAAGCTAAAGACATGCTAGTCGTCGAGCAGTCCGGCAACAGAGGTGGCGCCGAGAAAGCCAAAGCTGGTAGCTCCGGCGAGGCTGTGGTGGCCGCCGACAAGCAGGACGGCTCCGGCAAGCAGTACTGCAAGATCCACCGCACCAAGGGCCATGATCTCCAGACCTGCAAGAAGGTTGAGCAGCTTGTTGAACTGCAGAAAGCTGAGTACGAGCGACACGACAAGGAGAAGGCCCAAGAAGGTACTAGAGGATCCGGCAAGAAGCGTCCCGGTCGGGGAGGGCGCCGCGGCAAGGCCAAGCAGCGACAAGGAGACAGGCCTCCCCGCGGTCGCCACAAGGATGAAGACGAAGATGAAGATGAAGAGATGGATGATGATGAGGCCGACGAGCAGGAGTTTTAGAAAGCCACAGAGGTCCTATGCATTGACGGCTGCTTCTCTGCATACTTCACACTGCTAGCTCAAACAGTGGGTGCGGGAAGTTAATGCAGCTGAACCACCAGTTGAGTCACGCAAGCCTCTGAAGTGGTCCAGCATGCTTATCATCTTTGATGTTGAGGACCACCCTGATCACATAACTGCGGTCGGGTGCTTGCCGATGTTGGTTTCGCCAACTATCCGCAACCTCAAGGTCACAAAGATGCTAGTTGACGGCAGGGCCAGCTTGAACCTGATCTCCTCCGCGGTACTCCAGAAGCTCCAGATCCCTGACAGCGAGCTCGAAGAGACTAGTACGTTCCAAGGAATCAACCCGGGAAGGAGCAAGCCGAAAGGGAAGATCACGTTACCTGTAACATTCGGCAACGAGTTGAACTTCAGGACTGAGAGGATCACCTTTGACGTTGCTGATTTCCCGTTGCCCTACAATGGGATACTCGGCCGTCCAGCACTCGCCAAGTTCATGGCAGCCTCTCACTATGCATAGAACGTACTGAAGATGCCAGGTCCGATAAGCGTCATCTCTGTCCCTGGTGACAAGAAGGATGCCCTTATGTGCACCGACAAGATTTACCGGGAAGTAGCAGCTGCAGCAGAGCGCAAGACACTTGCCGCTGAAGCTCCCGGGGGGAAGAAGAAAACCAAGTCCGGCAAGAGCTCTGATGCCCACTCCGGCAAGCGCACCTCTTCGGAGTGCTGCGCTACCGTCGAGGACGCACCATCGAGCTCCACCGGCAAGTGTAAAAAGGCAAAGACAGCTTCACCAGAGACCAAGAAAGTGTCCGCCAAGGAGGACGGCACTGGTGGTACCTTCACCATCAGTGCCACGCTCGACCCTAAATAGGAAAGCGCGCTCGTTGCTTTCCTGCGGGCGAATGTCGACGTGTTTGCATGGCAACCGTTTGACATCCCCGGTGTTCCCAGGAAAGTAATTGAGCACCACCTTGCCGTCTGTCCTCACGCACGGCCCGTCAAACATAGAGTCAGGAAACAAGCAGTGGAACGCCAAAAATTCATTGCGGAAAAGATCAAGAAGTTGGAAGCAGCAGGCCTTGTCAGAGGAGTGCTCCATCCTACGTGGTTGGCCAATCCTGTAGTCGTGCGTAAGGCGAAAGGGAAATGGAGGCTTTGTATTGACTTTACCGATGTTAATAAAGCTTGTCCCAAAGACCCATTTCCCTTGCCGCGCATTGACCAGATTGTTAACTCCACGGCCGGATGTGATTTGCTTTCGTTTCTTGATGCGTACTCAGGATACCATCAGATCTTCATGGCAGAAGAGGATGAGGAGAAGACCGCATTCATCAATCCATGTGGCACATACTGTTTCGTACGGATGCCTTTCAGTTTAAAGAATGCTGGTTCAACATTTGCAAGGGTAGTCCATGACGCTTTTGAGCCACAGTTGCACAGAAATGTGGAAGCCTACATGGATGATATAGTGGTCAAGAACAAAGACAAGGCAACCCTGATTCAGGATTTGGATGAAACTTTCACAAATCTGCGCAAGATCAAACTCAAGCTTAACCCTGAGAAGTGCGTGTTTGGAGTCCATTCCGGCAAGCTTCTCGGGTTCTTCATGTCTCAGCGGGGAATAGAAGCCAACCCCGACAAGATCAAGGCCATTGAGCAGATTGAAGCACCTAAGCGCATCAAGGATGTACGAAGGCTTTCCAGTTGTGTGGCTGCTCTCAGCAGGTTCATCTCTAAGTCTGCTGAGCGCGCCCTGCCATTTTTCAAAATACTGAAAAAGGCAGGTCCAATGAAATGGACTCCGGAAGCGGAGGCTGCGCCGCAGGACTTGAAGAGGTACCTGTCCTCCACTCCAATAATTGTCGCACCTAAGCCACAAGAGAAGTTGTTGCTGTATATAGAGGCAACCAATCAAGTGGTTAGTGCTGCGTTAGTAGCGGAAAGGGAGGCGGATGATGAGCCGGCAACCGTAGCGGATGCATCCAGCGACAAGCATGGGGCTTCGCCGACAAGCTCTGGTCCCGACAAGGCTAGATCTGCGCAAGCACATGAGGAGGTGCAGATGAAAATGGTGCAGCGCCAAGTTTACTTTGTCAGTTCCCTCCTTCAGGGGGCTAGGTCAAGGTACTCTGGTGTACAGAAATTGCTTTTCGGCCTTCTCATGGCCTCGAGAAAGCTGCGTCATTACTTCCAAGCACATGAGATCACAGTTGTCACTCGCTTTCCGCTGAAAAGGATACTGCAGAATCCAAAAGTAACACGCAGAATTGTCGAGTGGGCACTGGAACTGTCAAGCTTTGGCCTCAAGTTTGAAAGCACTTCAACTATCCAGAGCCGAGCATTGGCAGAATTTATAGCAGAGTGGACGCCAACGCCAGATGAAGATATTCCAAAAACGAGCATCCCCATCAAAGAGGCAAACAAAGAGTGGCTCATGTACTTCGATGGTGCCTTCTTGCTGCAATGCGCCGGTGCTGGCGTGCTGCTTGTCGCGCCCACCGGAGAGCACCTCAAGTACGTGGTCCAGATGCACTTTCCCAAGGAGCAAGCAACCAACAATACTGCGGAGTATGAGGGTTTGCTTGCCGGTCTCAGGATCGCGGCAGACCTTGGGATCAAGAAGCTCATTGTCAGGGGTGACTCACAGCTTGTCGTCCACCAAGTGAATAAGGATTACCAGAGTCCATTGATGGAGGCTTATGTTGATGAAGTGAGAAAGCTAGAAGAACACTTTGACGGCCTACAGATGGAGCATGTTCCAAGAGCTGAGAACGACATCGCTGATGGCTTGTCAAAGTGCGCTACACTAAAGTTACCTGTGGAACCAGGGATCTTTGTGCTCAAGCTGACTCAACCACCCGTGACACCGTCAACTAGACAGAGCAAGAAAAGAAAGTTGATTTCTGGTGACTATTTTCCGGCAGAGCTTCCCGAAGCCGCCGCCAAAAAGGTCCCCAAGGTCAACACCAAAAGTGCTGAGGAGCAGTCTGCTCCGACAAGCCCTGGGGTTTGTTCCGTTGAAGCAGACGCTCCCGACAAGTTTTGCTCCGGCAAGCTTGCCGGGGAACTTCAAGCTCCGGCTGAGCCGCAGGTTCTTGCCGTGGAAGCTGATGTTCCCGCAGCAACATATGTGCCTTTGGTCCTTGTTGTCGAGCGGCAAGCTCCAGCATGGGCACAGAAGATTGTCCGTTTCCTTCAGACAGGAGAGCTTCCCGAAGAGCAAGAAGAAGCAGAAAGAGTAGCCCGGCAGTCAAGTATGTACCAGTTCGTCGAAGACGTACTGTACAAAAGAAGACTCAACGGGGTGAAATTGAAGTGTATTCCCTGGGAAGACGGACAAGAGCTGTTGGCGGAGATACATGGAGGCATATGTGGCCACCACATTGGCACAAGAGCACTTGCTGGCAAGGCGTTCCGGCAAGGTTTCTTTTGGCCAACAGCCCTCCAGGATGCAACTGCACAAGTAACCAAGTGTGAAGTGTGCCAGTTCCATTCCAAGAAGATACACCAGCCAGCTCAAGCTCTCCAGACGATCCCTTTATCCTGGCCATTTTCGGTCTGGGGGCTCGACATCCTCGGCCCCTTTCCCCGAGCTGTCGGGGTCTTTGAGTACTTGTACGTTGCTATCGACAAGTTCACAAAGTGGCCAGAGGTGGAAGCAGTGAGGAAGGTGACAGCACAGTCAGCAGTCAAGTTCTTCAAATCAATTGTTTTCCGTTTCGGGGTCCCTAACCGGATCATCACCAACAACGGCACGCAGTTCACAAGCCGCACCTTCATGCAGTACGTCCAAGATCTTGGCGCCAAGGTCTGCTTCGCTTCTGTAGCTCACCCGAGAAGCAACGGTCAAGTGGAGAGGGCAAATGCTGAAGTGCTGCGCGGGCTCAAGACCAGGACTTTCGACTGGATGCACAAGTGCGGAAAGAACTGGATCGAGGAGCTGCCAGTAGTTCTTTGGTCGATCAGGACGACGCCAAATCGAGCCACTGGCCAGATGCCTTTCGCTCTAGTCTATGGAGCAGAGGCAGTTCTCCCCACGGAACTCGTATATGGATCGCCTCGAGTGCTCGCTTATGATGAGTTTGAGCAACAGCAGCTGCGACAAGATGACGCACTGCTCCTTGAGGAAGATCGTCTTCAGGCTGCTGTACGAGCTGCTCGATACCAGCAAGCTTTGCATCGCTATCATAGCCGCAAAGTTAATTGCAGAAGTCTCGAGGAAGGCGACCTTGTTCTTCGGCGCGTTCAGTCCGCCAAGAATTCCAACAAGTTGACGCCGAAGTGGGAAGGCCTTTACCGGGTGAGACGAGTCACTAGGTCTGGCGCTGTCCGCCTTGAGACCGAAGATGGCTTTCTGGTGAGCAACTCCTGGAACATTGAGCATCTTCGTAAGTTTTACCCGTAAGGCGCGGTTGTCGGAACCTGTTCCGGCAACCACCTTTTGTACAAGTATTGTCGCTATTGCATGTAATTCTTTATACAAAGCCAGGCACAGACCCTGTTCATAAATAGAAGCTCATGTGCTCTGCACATCCTGTCAATTTCATGCTTTTTTCTGTTTGCATGTATTTTCTGACACTTTGTGCAGCATCTACCCCCGGTAAGCAATAACGAGCTATAAGGCTCCATATCTTTATTTTCTCTTCTTTCTTTCTCTCAAAGAAAGGGAAAGGTTCCCTCGCGCACAAGTTTGCCGGGGGGGAAGGAGAGGTAATGGTGTGGACCAGGCGTCGTTCAAGCAAGTTTCGCCTTACCGGAGAACAGACAACATGAAATCTAAGTTGCCAAAGTTTGAGCAATCAGTTTTTAAAATTTTTAAGTTATCTTCCTTGAACAACCGTGCTTTGTATGGAAAACCTGTGCGCGGAGGAACCAACTTGTAACTAGTTGCGCCCTTACTTTGTTTCGAGTCCGCTCAATAATTTAAGCGTGCTGCGACTAGTTGCGACAAGGTTTCTTGTCGGTAGCGACACTGCCAGCAGGCTGCTAATGTTCCGCACTCAGCGCTCGCGGCAAAGGTGCCTGCGCCGACAAGTCCCCTAAAAGCGTAGGGCAAAAACATACAAAGGAAGGAATCAAGCAAAGGAAGTAACATAGTATTCGATACCCAGGATAAAGTTATATTACAAAATAAGCTTGTCGCAACTCTAATGGAATGTTCTTGTAACATGGTCAGCAGCGACAAGAAAAGGAAAAAGCGGGCGGCCTAATCCACGTGACCGCCGTCAACCCTCTTGACCTCGTTCACCTTGTCCACAATGGGTACGACAAGGGCCTTGAGCGCGTCCAGATCAGCGTCCGCCGGCAGCTTCTTGAGGACATTGGTGAGGTTGAGGCCTGGGTTGCGGAAGGCCACCTTCACCAACACCTTCTCCAGAACTCTGGCGCAGATCGTGCGCGACTCGTCGGCCAGCTGCTTTGGGATCTTCTCTCGGAGCCGCTGGAGAGCCGTCGCCACGCCCTTGAAGAACAGAGTGAGCTTGGCGCTGGGCTGGAGGTTCTCGTCGGAGGAGTACCTGAGATCCTCCACCCCCAGCTGCACCAGCTTCTCGTCGATGACAGCAGCAATGTTTACGAGGCCCTCTGTCCAGAGCTCCACCGTAGCCCTGAAGGTGTTTTGAGTCTCGGGGGCCCTCGTTAGCAGCTCTTCGTTGGCCTTGATCTCCTCCCTTAAGGTTGCCTCCTGCTCCTTGGTGCTGTCCAGCGCCTGGGTCAGTGTGGCCAGCTTCAGCTCGAGATCAGCATTGGAGTCCTTGGCGGCGCTCAACTCCTTGCCCTTCTCGGCAAGCTGACCCTGCAGCTCGCCATGAGCGCGAGCATCCTTCTCGCGCTCACGTTTGAGCATGGTAAGCTCCTCGCCGCTCGCCTTGAGATCGGCCTCCAGCCGCGCCACCTTCGTCTCCAACTCCTTCTTGGCGGCCTCAGCAGCTGCAGCAGCGTCCTTCACCTCCTTCAGAGCCCCGCTAAGTGCTTGCTCGCGCGCGGCAAGATCCTCCTCATGGCTGTCAAGATTGACCTTCCGCTGCGCCAGCTCACCCTCCTGCACAGACAGCTCCTCGGCGGCAAGCCGTTTTTGCTCTTCGGCTTCGGTTTTCTCAAGAATGAATGCCTTCCGCACCTCGACAAGCTGTGCCCGCTCCTCTGCAATGGACCGGAGAGCTTCCTGATTGCGTTCCTGGAGCTCCTCCGCGCGCTTCTCAATGTCTGCTCCCGCCTGCGCGACAAGCACTTCCCGGGACTCCACCTTGGCTTGTCGGGCGCGGTAGAGCGACACCAGCTTCCGGAGCAGTTGCTCCTTCTCGGACTCGCCGCTGCTGCTGCTTGGCGCGTCAACCAGCGTCAGCCCGGCGGAGGCGAGCACTTCCCCGTCAAAAGTCTCTCCTTCGACCGGCGCCCTGGAGCTCGACGCCCAGGGAAGCTTGATGAAGACACCGTCGCCGGCCTTCAAGTAGGCGCCGGGCTGGGGCTCTTCGGAGCCTGGCGCTGCATCAGCGGCGGGGGGGTTGGCGGTCGGTGTAGCGCCTTGCGCTCCTGTGCCCTCAAGTTCGTCAGTGCGATTGCCGGACCCCTCGCCAGCTCTTGCGCCAGCAGCCTTGGCGGCCTCTTCGTCGGCGGGATCATCAGCGCCGGCCTCTTCTTCGGTGGCGGCGGCGGCGCCAGTGTTGCCGCCCGCGTCCTCCTCACCGGTGGCCTCGGTCTCCATCGGTTCCGCGGAAGGCGGATCTGAGAGCCGGAAGAGGGTGAAAAGTCAAGCAAATGATCAAAAAGAAAAATCAAAAGAAGAAAAACTCAAGGGGAGTTTCAAGCAAGAAAGATTACCTGTGCTGGGATCCACAGTCATGGGCTCCACCACCGGGGGATCGTTAGCGCTGTCCCTTGCCGGAGACTCCTCCCTTGCCGGAGAATGCTCCCTTGCCGGGGAGTCCGCCCTTGGCGGCGTAGTCGAAGCAGACGACGAGTCAGAGGTGATTTCCAGGCCCTCCTAGTGAAGTTGTTCTACTCCTACGCAAACGAATACTCAGTTGATAGCAAAGAAAGAGCACTCATGCACGGCTAACAGCAGAAAAGAAACCAAATACTTACGCTGGGGGCTGCTTTGCGGAGTAGTGGCCAGGTCCGGCAAGGTGGTCTCGGGCGCGCCTCCTGCTGTCGCGGTCGGCTCGTCCTCGATGACAACCACCGGAGCCTTGGCCCTCTTCGCCGCCCTCTGGGCCAGTGTCCTGAAACGGAATAAGTCCAGAGTAAATCAAATCAGATGCAAGACAAGAACAGCAAATTGAAGAACTACAAGAACAACAAGAGGGTATTACTCTTCTTCTTCTTCCTCGTCGGAGCTGAGTGCGGAGAGGTCGATGTTCGGCCCACCTACGGCGCGACGAGGCAGAGGAGTAGGATCCCTTGGCCGCATGGCGGGGGCTGCGGCAGCGGCCCGGGATGACCCCGCTCCAGTTGCCGTAGCGACGTGAGGCGCTCCCATGGCAACAGTGCTTGTCGAGCCGGAGCGCGTCGCGCGGCGCTGCGGCTGTTGACCCGTCTGCCGTCCCGCTGCGTCCCCGGCCCTACGGAGACGCCTTCTTGGCGGAGCTGGGGGATGTGCTGGGGGCCCCGTTTGCGGCAAGTTGCTTGGAGACGGCGGACCACTCACACCCTCGGCAGGGCGCTGCGACTCGGCGTCGGGCGCGACAAGCTCTTCTTCGCCTTCGGGCCACTCTCATTCGGCAAGGCTTGCCGCTGATGCCGCCTCTGCTTCATCCACGGTGAACCCAAACTCACCCGCGGCTGCGGCTGCCGCCGCCTCTTCCGCCCTGGTGGCGATGCGCTCCATCTCCTGCTCGGTGGTGTCGCGGGTGAGGAGTTTCTGTTCGTCGGCGTGGACGGCCACCTCCACCAGGCCGTCGAAGAACTGCCGCACAACGTCGTCCGCAGGCTCTTGCCAAGTTCTAACGTTCCCGTGCAAATCGCACTACGGCATCATGGTGCGGATGCGGCCGAGCGAAGAGTTGTTGCACAGCGGGACGACACCCGCCGGCAACCTAAACCACTCGGGATGCTGAGGGTCGTGCTTGAACAGCTCCTTGAGTATCCCGTCCAATTCCAAGACGGTAAAATTGAAGTTGTGGCCCGGGCGCAGCCTCATAATATCCGCCGGGCCCCCGAATTCCCAGGCGGGTCTCCTCCTCTCTTGCAGGGGGCGATGCAGCGGTGAAGGAAATCCGCGCCAACAGCACCCACAGTTAACCCGGCAAGCCTGAGGCGCAAGATCCGATGGTGGCAATCTTCAGCTTGTCGTCGTCCGCGGCCAGGGCGCTCCAAACTCGGCCGCGCACTGCTGGGGTTTGGCGCAGGGTGGTGAATAGCTGCGGGTTCTCCTCGACGATCCAGCACCAATCCGCTCTCCACTCCTCCCACTTGCTACGGAGCTCCCCTTCCAAATAGTCCTCCTTCTTGCCGGCTCGCGAGATCCAGGCGATCCCGCCGGCAAGAGGTTCCCCTCTCTCGACACGTGGCATGAAGAAATGGCGGATAAGAGCTACGTTGGGGTGGACTCCGACAAAGTTTTCGCAGAGATGAGCGAAAACTGCCATGGTCAGGACAGCATTGGGGGTGAAATCAAGGAGATGAAACCCGTAGGTGTTCATGATATCACAGAAAAATTCAGAGAAGGGCAGGCAGAGCCCGCAGTAGAACAACAATGCAAAGAAAGGATATCCGCCAACCGGAGCCCTTTTCGAAGCGACGGCGGATAGTACCTTCATGCGCGGATGCGCTCGCGTCTCCGTCGACCAGAAGAGATAGTACCACTCCCTCAGCTCCTTCGCGGAGAGCTCAGGGGGGAAAGTGGCCCGCTCCTTCCACAGCGCCTCGAGCCGCTGCACCTCGGTCGACTTCACAGCCTTTGCGGCCTTCCCCTTTCTGGCTTTCGGAGCCATGGCGGAGGTGGTGAGGGAGATCAATGGCGCTAGTGGCGACGGCGGCAACGGGGGGCGGAGCGCTGCTCTCTTTCGGCTTTGGAAGCGGAGGGGAGCTGTCGTGGGGACGAACACCTATGGGGCAGGGCCCTTTTTCGGTCCGGCGGGGGGCGGAGATCGCACGAAGAGCGGATCGAAGAGAAGCACGCGAGCGGTTTACCCAGCTTCGGAGCTCTCTGGAGAGATAATACTCCTACTGCTGCTTTGTGGTTGTATTGTGTTCTTGCTCGAGAGCGTGAGCGTTCTCTAGTTTCGAATGCTCCGACCCCCCTCTACGTTGCGCATGGGCCTCCTTTTATACGCTAAAGGGGTCACCGACAGGTGGTAACGTAGACGAGGGTAGAAACATAAAAGATGTGGTTGGTACAACTACTCGTACAGTGCACCCTACCTAACTCTGGCGGCAGGGGACAAAGGCCTTAAATGCCCGTCCGCATCGCCCAAACAGTGCAGAAAAGCGACCGTTAGGGGCGCTACCGCTTGCCACGATGGCCATCTTGTCATCTCCGCTCGCCACCTCGCACCGCTAGCTACACAGGAACTCGCCACGCGCCCCTGAGAAGGCCTCAGGGCGACACGTTGGCGGATGCGCTGGAGCGTGGGTACAGAGTGGCAGCTGGCCCCCGGCAAGTACCTTGCCGGGGTCGTTGTCTTGTCGCGTCCGGAAGCTTGTCGCTCGCCGGGTCTTGCCTGGACGCGCGGTGCGTCGCAGCCAGTTTCTTGAGGTGCCGTGGTTGGCCTTCCCGGCAAGCTCCTCTTGCCGGGGCCTTGTCTTCTCGGCTCGGATACTTTGTTCTTGAATGGCTCTAGAGGGACCAACGGAGGACCTTGGCAGTAACCCGGCAAGCCTTGCCGCGGGGCGTTGCAACTGCCCGTGCACAAGTTCGGGATACTAGGGTACCCCTACTCTAGTACACCGACACGTTTACAGTATTTCTGAATAAACACATCTAACCAGTACACACCCATCCCACCTCACGATGCCAGGAATCACCCTAGACAGCGTTCAAGAAAAACTTTGAGACGGGGAGATCACAATCTCGAATAGCATGGGTTCAAATTTATATACGCGCGCTCTAAGGGCCCCCCCTCTCGGTCCCAACCAGAAACACCCATGCCCCCAGACCGGATGACTGGCTTTAATCCTGGGCCATGGAACCATCATCACGGCCTCTCAATTTGGTGTGTACTAGGAAAGTGGTTTGCAACTTACTAAGCCATATCCCTTGCGGAAAACATGTGGTAGTACAGGAAGGGAAAATGGATGGAAACTGGACTGATTCATGTTGACACTGGAGTCAAATAGTCTGGCATAAGACTGGCATGCTACAACACTGCCATCTTACCCATTCTCATGCCATCACATGGCCATGCAAACTCATATCCAACAAATCATGTATTTTCGAAAACTCACTTGCCTCATCTTTGCATGTAACATAACATTCATCGAGATGCTCATAAACATGCCATGAAACTACTTAATGCAAACATGCCAAAGACACTCATCATATCAAAAAGTTCAAACATGCTTGCCTGGTTCGGAGTAGTCGGAGTCTAGCTTGGCGAAGTTCACGGTTCCGTCACCTCCTTCAGTATCTACGGTATAAAGAAACATACACGCTAACGTAAATACCATGAGGTGCACAAAAGTATTCCAAATATTTTTCAAATAAATGTGACAAAAAAACTAGACAAAAATTTAAAGAGGACAGAAAAAGAATCAATCAAAAATCATTTTCTGTTTAAAAGTTATAAAGGTTTTAACCCAGGGACCTTTCTGTAATGAAACAGAAACTTCTCAGGGGGCTGAACAGAAAAGACCAGAAAAACGCTTCAGACTGAAAGCGTATCTGCCCGAATACGTTTTCAAAAAACGGTTCATTTAAAAGAAAACAGAGGCTGACAGGCGGGCCCCACCCGTCAGGTTTGAAATTTCAAACGGGGAGAACAGAGCTCGTCGGCGCCCGAGAGCTGCGGTGATCGCCGGCGGCGATCCACGGTGAGGCAGGGGGATCGGCTGGTACCTACGTGCTCAGCATGTCCTCCCGCGTCAGCGGGTGGTCGTGGTGGTCGTCGGCGAGCACCACGTCGACGGCGGTCCTTGCTCCGGCAGACGGCGGCTCGGGTGGAGTTGGATCTCGTCGGGGAGGGCTGCGAAGGTCAAATTGAAGCTTGTGTTAGCTTACTGGGTGCTAGAGGAGGCTACTGATGAGGTTTGGGCGTCGGGGATGGCTCACCGGAGTGGATCGAGCTGGTGGCCAAGGCGGATCGGGGCGGCCGAAGTTGGGGGAGGAGACCTCCTCGAGGTCCTCCTAGTTGCTTGGCGAGGTTCTGGTGGGGTGCAGTGGTGGTGCGTGCTCGAGAGCGAGCTCGGGTCCTCCTTTTATAGGCGATCCGAGGCGGTGGCCGTGAACGGGGATCTCCGGCGATGGTTACGGCGGCGCAGAGCTTGGTCGGGAAGTTTAGGGGGTTGGGCGTCAACGTGGAGATCCACTGGTCCCCATTTAGATGCTAACCGAGCTTGGATTAGGCACTCTGGGTGGCTTCGAAGGATCGGGGCGGCGCGGGCCCGTCGGTAGCAGAGGGTGCGCCCTGTGCTTGCCAGGCCACGGCAACGGTGCTGCGGCGTGTGCTGGCATGCATGAGGCCACACGGAGGGCTAGGGGGTGTTGGGCGGCGTCGGACGGCGTGGCGAGCTGGCATTTGGCTCCCGTTGGCCGTCACGGGTGGCTCTGCCACCGCTGAAGCTGCCGGCTTCGGCGATGCTTGCCGCCACCGACACCTGCGCCCGTCCAAGAGAGCATGCGGTGCTCTGGTCAAGGAGGAGAGGCCGTGCGCAATGCGCCAGGGCACTCAGGTGATCGATGACAACACTCTGACAAAAAACGACACTGCAATCTCTGAAACTCTGAAAGTGTACAGGAACAGTGCCGCCCAAGTGTTCGACGAAATGATTCTGGCATGTTGTGAATTTTCCTTGAGCTGATCTTTAGTGGGGTGGCCTCTCATTGCATCTGGGGGCTGCCTGAATTTTGGTAGAATTTTTGGAGAAGAGAAAGTATGAATTTCACCAAATTTGGCAAATCTGGTCCAAACTTGTAGAGGTTGAAAATTGAAAATTTTGAAAAGAGAAAGAGTGGATCCTGATGGATCTAGGTTGAGGGTGCTAAGGACTATCCAGAGGAGTTGGTTTGAGATCAAAATTCAAAGGAATTCAGGTATTTCCTTTGTAAATCATCTAGGCTTAAAATTAATTCACAGAATTGTTTTGGGGAATAGAAGCAATGAAATAAAATCCAAAAAATGGGTTGGACTTGTTGGAACAGAAAGTTTGGATTTCCCCAAGGCAGAGGGAGTGTTTTTACGTAGTATTTACCACAAGAGGCATGGTAAAACCATGGGTGGTTCAAAACAAAAGAAGCCCCAAAACCCAAAGGGTTTCTTTAAAAGAAAATAAACTCCAAAAATGCATTTGAGAAGGGAACAATCAGAAGAAAGGTTTTTAACAACCAAACACCAGAGTTGAAAAAGATACAAAAATAAAATCCTTGCCAAGGGAAAAGTTTTGAGAGAAAAGTTTTTGGAAGAATTTAAATGACCTTTTTCAAATCTAACAAAGTTTTTGTTGAAAAGCAAATAAATTTTTTTGGAGTGTCACAATATGACTATTTGTGTAAGCCGCCTAGGAGGGGCCGGGTTACGCAAAGAGTACTCATCAGAGGAAGCCCAACACCAAGCATGAAGATGGCGGTTCAATAAAGAGCTTAAGGCCCACGGGCGGCTTAAGCCCATTGTAGTAAACCGCCATGATGGCATGACTTGTAATGTAAGGTAGATTTAACTGGTCACCGAGCCGGACTCCGTTTATAAGTCGGCCGGGACTCTGTAAGCCACAGGGCGTCAACCCGTGTATATAAGGGGACGACCTGCTGGCGACTTAGGGCAAGAAACAACTCATCGAGAACCGGGCAGCGTATCTCGCTCCCTGGTTATCGAAACATCAATACCAACCCAACAAGACGTAGGCCTTACCTTCACCGTAAGGGGCCGAACTAGTATAAACCATCTAGGCCTTACCTTCAAGCTTCCTAGTTACGATGGCTCCACAACTAAGTCCTTTCATGAGGACATCTGACGTAACTATTCCATGACGGTTGGCGCCCACCGTGGGGCTAGCACACGGTGGATTTGAGTTCTTGAAGAGCAGCTTCGAAGGGCTCACGGGGGACGTAGTGGGCCGGGTGACCAAGAGTCGTCGCGGCAAGATCTACATCGACGACGAAGGCTGGGGTCCCGACGCCGGCTCAATTGAGTACGGATACCGGGTCCCCTTCGGTGGAATCCATGTCTTCGTCGACCGGATCGGTGAGCCGGGCCCTGAGCCGGACAACTGCACCGACCTCGTCGAGACGGCTCAGCGTGCGAGGAAGACCCGGACTGAGCCAGTCATGAGGCGTGCCTTCGTGGGCTGCGTCCACGGAGAGGAACTTTCTGGATCTGAAGATGGGGGTGAGACGGTCGTCCTTTCAAATGGTAATTCATCCGCCGGCTCAACAGATTTGTTGTATCAGGTACAAGACGGCGCGCTCGGGGGCTATTCTGATGGTGTCAGTATTCTGGACCCCGATGAGCCGCCAAGATGGGCCGGAATCTTCCTGGCTGGAACTTAGCCCGGTTCAAACTCTACAGTAGCTGTAGTGATCACGTCCGGATCAGGAGCAGCCGGGGCAGGCGGCCCCGTGCGCCCACCGGCTCAGGTGCTGATGGATCTCATTGACAAGCTTACGGCCCTGTTAACCGCCACGGTTATTCCCGCAGATAAGGATGAGCATGACGCAGCGGTAGCACAGGTGTGTGAGGAGATAGCTCAGGCCAAGGAGGCTTTGGCAGCTGAGGATACTAGACTAGCTACAGAGCGGGCGGCTCTCGACGCCCGGGCACAACGCTTGCAGTTAGAAGCTTACCAGCTCACGATGAGCTTAAATGCATCCAATGAGGTAATGAGGAGGAGACATCAGAAAACAAAGTCTCGTTTACCTCTGAATTGCGACCCCCGGGTTCTCTTTGCTACACCCAGAGCCGGCCCTAGTAACCTGCCAGAGGCCGATCGGCTTATGACAGCCAGAATAGGAGGACAGTCTTAGCCTCGGGATATGGTGCCGCCTCACGTGAGCATGCCACCGCCGCGTTATGTGCCGATTCCACCGGGTCACTTTTCCAACCCCATGGAGAATTTAATCATAGCTTCATCGCGTTTAGCGGCTCTTCCTATGGAAGGTGATGACCCGACAGTAATGGAAACCCGGAGGGTTAGAGAGCTCCTCCAGACAGCCCTGGCTCAGCAGGAGACCTATTCTCACAGCCGGGACAGGACTCCACCACCCTGGGTAGCACCACCTCGCTAGAACCAGAGCCCGAGTTACAGCAGATGCATGGAGTCGGAAGCTTTGTCAAACAATGCCCAACGACGTAACCAGCCCGGGGGCTATAATCCGGTGCAGGACCAAGTACGTCAGGAGAATGATCACCCGTAGTATCCAATGACATCTATTGAGGCGGGAGTAGCCACTAGAACCGGCGGAGTCCCTTGCCTGGTGCCGGCTCTGCGCGATGTACGTCTGCCCAAGGACTTCAAGGGACCTCGAAAGGTACCAAATTACACGGCCGATTTACAGCCCGGGGCGTGGATCGAGAGTTATGAGATGGCCATGGAGCTGCTAGAGGTCAGTGACGCGGCAATGGCTAAGTATTTCACCATGATGTTAGATGGAACAGCCCGGTCTTGGCTGAAGGGCTTACCACCCAATTCCATTGGTTCATGGGGCGAGTTAAAGGCCCGGTTCATCCAGAACTTCAAGGACACCTGTAAGCAATCTATGTTGATTGTAGACTTGACGGATTGCAAGCAAGAGGAAGGTGAATCCACCACCCATTGGGTACGCCGGGTCAAGGAGATAATTCATTCCTCCGATAAGATGGATGCCGGTTCTATGGTTCTTATGCTGGAGAAAGATTGCCGTTTTGAGCCGCTGAGGCAGAAACTAGGGTGCCTTAAACGTGATCTCACGGATATGGGTACGCTGATGGCGGCTTTAGTCAAATATGCCTATTCTGATAGTACCAAGGATCCCGCGTCTGACGATGAGAAGACAGGGAAGGGAAAAAGAACGGCAATGGAAAGGGTCAGCAACATAACCCGGGGAATCAAGGCGGCAATAAGCGTAAGGCGGACGGTAACCCGGAGTTTGTGGCCAATGCCAACGTACGGGGTAACAATCCGAGACGTAAGGGTAAACTGCCTCGATTCGGCGGGTCAGGCCCATCTTTGGAACAGCTACTCAATGAGCCCTGCCCAAGGCATGGCACCAGGGAGCAGCCCGCCATGCATCTATGGAAGGATTGCGCAATCATGAAGGCGTTTAAAAACTCCAACACCTTTGATGGCGGTCATGGATCTGGCGGCGGCTCAGGGGCCGGCGGTTTTCATGGCCCGGGCGGCGGCTCAAATTCCGATTTTCAGGGGCATCCAGGTGGTAATAATCAGCAGCAATCTGGTCAAGGTGGACAACAGCAGCAGTAGTCAGGTTATCAAAGCCATCCGAAGCAGTTGAGTGGTGGACAATATCACGTGTTTACCACTAGTTTGTGCAAACGTGACCAGAAGGTTCATAAGAGGGCTGTGAATTCTGTTGAGCCGGCAATTCCTCGTTATCTAAGGGGTCAGAGAAACCCATCATATGGAGCAGGGAGGATCATCCTCCACGGGTCGATAACCCGGGTCAGTTGGCTTTGGTAGTGGCGCCTTAGGTTGGTGGATATAAGTTCACCAAAGTGCTCATGGATGGGGGTAGTAGCATCAACATCCTCTACTACGAGACCTTTCAGCGCATGGGGTTGACTGATAAAAATCTGAGAACATCCAACACTGTTTTCCATGGAGTTGTCCCTGGTAAGTCGGCTTACCCAGTTGGCAGGATTGAGCTGGAGGTGGCTTTTGGAGACGAACATGACTCCAGAGCTGAGAAGTTGACGTTTGAAGTGGTCAAGATCAGGAGCCCATACCCCGCTCTGTTTGGACGGCCGGCTTACGCTAAGTTTATGGCCCGGCCATGTTACGTTTATTTATACCTCAAGATGTCGGGTTACAAGGGCACCATCACTGTACATGGCAGCCGTAAGGTAGCATTGGAATGTGAAGAAGGTGACGCAGCTTACGCTGAGTCAGCCTGCGCAGCAGAGGAGCTCAAATTTTATCAAGATAATGTTGACCCGGCGGATATGACATCCCTTAAGAAGCCAACTACAGAGCACGACCCGACGTTAAAGTTTATATCGGCAGCTGAGACAAAGCTTGTTGATTTTACCCCGGGTGACTCTTCTAAACAGTTCAGCATCAGCAGCAACTTGGATCCCAAATAGGAAAGCGCGCTTATCGAGTTCATCCGTGAGAACCGGGACATCTTTGCATGGAAACCCTCTGACATGCCAGGTGTACCGAGAGAACTCGCTGAGCACACTCTCAATATTGATCCAAAGTATAAGCCGGTCAGGCAGTTTCTTCGCCACATGAAGAACGACGGAAGGCTATTGGGGAAGAAGTCGCCCGGCTCTTAACGCCTGGGTTTATCATTGAAGTTTTTCACCCGGAGTGGTTGGCTAACCCGGTGCTTGTCCTCAAGAAGAACGGCACCTGGCGGATGTGTGTGGACTACACGGATTTAAACAAGGATTGTCCAGCTGACCCTTTTGCTCTTCCCCGTATTGATAAGATCATTGACGCTACGACGGGTTGTGAGCGTTTGAGTTTTTTGGATGCTTACTCCGGTTATCATCAGATTAAGATGGCAGTTAAGGACCAAGAGAAGACGGCTTTCATCACTCCGTTTGGAGCCTTCTGCTTGGTGTCTATGCCATTTGGGCTCAAGAGTGCCCAGGCGACTTATCAGCGGTGTGTGCAGAACTGTTTGCACGACCAAATTGGGCGTAATGTCCATGCCTATGTGGATGACATTGTGGTGAAGTACAGAGAAAAGGAGACCTTGATATCTGACTTAAAGGAGACCTTTGATAATCTCCAGGTTTACAAGATGATGCTTAACCCGGCCAAATGTGTGTTTGGCGTTCCTGCGGGCAAGCTCTTGGGTTTTCTGGTGTCCAACAGAGGCATCGAAGCTAACCCGGAAAAGATTAAGGCGATTACCTCCCTGGCTAAACTGGCGTGCATCAATCATGTTCAGCAACTGGCGGGTCGCGTTGCCTCCTTAAGTCGATTCATAAGCCGGCTCGGTGAGAAAGCCCTCCCATTGTATCAAATGATGAAGAAAACTGACACTTTTGTCTGGAGTGAGGCCGCTGATGCTGCTTTTGAGGACTTAAAGAGAAAACTGTCTGAGCCGCCGGTTCTCGCGACTCCGATTGACAAAGAGCCTTTGCTGCTATATGTGGCTGCCAAATCACGAGCCGTCAGCGTTGCCATCGTGGTGGAGCGTTAGGAAGCCGGTAAGGAGCATCCGGTTCAACGGCCGGTTTACTACATCAGTGAGGTGCTCATTGAATCCAAGCAAAGGTACCCGCATTGGCAGAAGCTTGTTTACGGGGTGTTCATGGCAAACCGGAAGTTGAAGCAGCACTTTCAAAGCCATCCTATAACTGTGGTAAGTTCTGCCCCTTTGGGAGACATCATTCAGAACAGGGAGGCCACAGGACGAGTCGCCAAGTGGGCCATTGAGCTTGGGCCTCACGATTTGAAGTACATGCCACGTACTGCTATTAAGTCTCAGGCCTTGGTGGACTTCATCAATGATTGGACAGAGTTACAGGCCCCTAAGGAGAAGCTAGATAACACATACTGGACTGTTCACTTTGATGGGACTAGGCAGCTAGAAGGCTCGGGGGCTAGAGTGGTGTTGACTTCCCCTCGAGGTGGCAAATTTTGTTATGTACTCCGGCTTATGTTTCCATGTACTAACAATGCAGCTGAATATGAGACATTACTCCATGGTCTCCGGATGGCTAAGGAGATGAACTTAAGCCGAGTACGATGCTTGGGCGACTCAATCTAGTGGCTCAACAAGTGTCAGGAAAATGGGATTCCAAGGACCCTCTTATGGTGGCTTATCGTCGTGAGGTAGAGGCTGTGGCTGGTCACTTCACGGGTTATCAAGTGGAGCACATCGATCGAAGGAAGAACGAGGCGGCTGATGCTTTAAGCCGGTTGGGATCCCAACATAAGCTGGTGCCGCCCAATACCTTTCTCGATGTGTTACATAACCCTTCTGTCAAGGTGCCTACCCAGGAAGAGTTAGCAGTGCCAGACCCGGAGGCACAGCTGGTGGCGGCTCTTCATGTTATCCCGGATTGGACGGTGCCTTACTTGGCTTATATGACCCGGGGTGAATTGCCGGAGGATGAGACATTGGCAAGACAAATCCGGAGAGAAAATGAGTACTTGAAAGAAAAATTGAAAAGAATTGAGGGGGAGAAGATGGAATTGGAGTTGCATGTTGCCGATGTCATCGATGATCACAAGATCAAGATGGAGAAAATGCGCTTGAAGATTAGAAAGATTAGAAAATATGCCATCGATAGTGAGGCTTGGTATCATTATGTTGTTGGATCAATTGTTACCTTAGTTGCGATCTTGATCGCATTCGTTGTTGCATTTAAATGATTTAGCTAGAGAGTTATTTGTTTGTTGCATTTAAGTGTTGTATGAACTTTATGTATGAACTTGTATTAATTTGGTCTATTCGGTGTTGTGTAATGAAGATGAGCCGGCACTGGATGTACGATGACCGATGCTCTCCCCAGTTTGTTGAGGGCGTGCATACTTTTCTGCTTGCGGCTGAGGCAAACAAGCGGGCAGATGGTTTTATGCCTTGTCCATGTGCTGGCTGTAAGAATGGTCACAATTACTCTACGTCAAGAACCAACACGTCCACCTGTTTGAGTCCGGTTTCATGCCCCACTATAATGTTTGGACCAAGCACGGAGAAAGAGGGGTTATGATGGAAGACAATGAAGAAGAAGAGGACGATGACAGCTATCCTGGCCATGGGTTCCCTGAATACAATGATACAACAATGGGGGAAGAAGCTGAGCCGGTAATGTAGGAAGAAGCTGAGCCGGCAATGCGGGAAGAAGCTGAAGAAGAGGCATCAGATGATTCCGTTGATGATCTAGGTCGGGCCATTGCCGATGCAAAGAGAAATTGCGCAAGTGATTTGGAGAAGAAGAAGTTGCAGCGCATGTTAGAGGATCACAAAAAATTGTTGTACCCGAATTGCGTAGGTGACAAGAAAAAGCTGGGCACCACACTGGAATTGCTGCAATGGAAGGCAGAGAATGGTGTATCTGACAAGGGATTTCGAAAGTTGCTGGTAATGATAAAGGATATGCTTCCAAAGGAGAACGAATTGCCCGAGAGTATGTACGAAGCAAAGAAGGTTGTCTGCCCTCTAGGGTTAGAGGTGCAGAAGATACATGCATGCCCTAATGATTGCATCCTGTACCGCGGTGAGTACGAGGATTTGAACGCTTGCCCGGTATGTGGTGCATTGCGCTATAAGATCAGCCACGATGAGCCTGGTGATGTCGAGGGCGAGCGCCCCAGGAAGAAGATTCCTGCCAAGGTGATGTGGTATTCTCCTATAATACCACGGTTGGAACGTTTGTTCCAAAACAAAGAGATTGCCAAGGCAATGCGATGGCACAGAGAAGACCGTAATAAAGACGGAAAGTTGAGAGTACCCGCTGACGGGTCGCAGTGGAGAAAAATCAAAAGAAAGTACGGGAAGGAGTTTGCAGATGACGCAAGGAGCGTATGGTTTGGTTTAAGCGCAGATGGCATTAATCCTTTTGGGGAGCAGAGCAGCAACCATAGCACCTGGCCTGTGACTCTATGTTTGTATAACCTTCCTCCTTGGTTGTGCATGAAGCGGAAGTTCATTATGATGCCAGTGCTCATCCAAGGCCCTAAGCAACCCGACAACGACATTGATGTGTACCTAAGGCCATTAGTTTAAGAACTCTTACAACTGTGGAATGGAACAGGTGTACGTGCGTGGGATGAGCACATGGGGGAAGAATTTGACCTAAAGGCGTTGCTGTTCGTGACCATCAATGATTGGCCTGCTCTCAGTAACCTTTCAGGACAGACAAACAAGGGATACCGCGGATGCACGCACTGTTTGGATGATACCGATAGTATATATTTGAATAGTTGTAAGAAGAATGTGTACCTGGGACATCGTCGATTTCTTCCGAGCAGGCATCCCGTAAGAAAGAAAGGCAAGCATTTCAAAGGTGAGGCGGATCACCGGACGAAGCCTCGCCACCGTACTGGTGCTGATGTACATGATATGGTCAAGGATTTGAAGGTGATATTTGGAAAGGGTCTTGGCGGACAACCTGTTCCGAAGGACGCGGACGGACGCACACCCATGTGGAAGAAGAAATCTATATTTTGCGACTTGCCATATTGGAAAGACCTAGAGATCCGCTCCGCAATCGACGTGATGCACGTGACGAAGAACCTTTGCATGACCCTGCTTGGCTTCTTGCGCGTGTATGGGAAGACAAAAGATACACCTGAGGCACGGGAGGACCAGCAACGTATGCACGGAGAAGACGGCATACATCAGGGTAATGCAAGCTACGCTCTTACCAAAGAAGAGAAGGAAATCTTCTTTGAATGCCTGCTCAGTATTAAGGTACCGTCTAGCTTCTCGTCAAATATAAACAGAATAATAAACATGGCAGAGAAAAAGTTCCAGAACGTAAAGTCTCATGACTGCCACGTGATTATGATGCAACTGCTTCCGGTTGCATTGAGGGGGCTTCTACCGGAAAACGTTCGATTAGCCATTGTGAAGCTATGTGCATTTCTCAATGCAATCTCTCAAAAGGTAATCGATCCAGAAATCATACCAAGGTTACAGAATGATTTGGTGCAATGTCTTGTCAGTTTCGAGTTGGTGTTCCCACCATCCTTCTTCAACATCATGATGCACGTCCTAGTTCACCTATGCGAAGAGATTAACGTTTTGGGTCCTGTATTTCTACACAATATGTTCCCCTTTGAGAGGTTCATGGGAGTCTTAAAGAAATATGTTCATAACCGTGCTAGGCCAGAAGGAAGCATCTCCAAGGGCCATCAAAATGAGGAGGTCATTGAGTTTTGTATTGACTTTATTCCTGACCTTAAGCCGATTGGTGTTCCTAAATCGCGGCATAAGGGTAGACTGGATGGAAAAGGCACGCTAGGAGGGGAACAAATAATATGTATGGACGGACATTCTCTCACTGAAGCACACTACACAGTTCTACAGAATTCCACCTTGGTGGCTCCGTATATGGATGAACATAGGAATTTGCTACGCTCCAAACACCCGGAGCGGTCTGATGAGTGGATTACACGTGAACAAACCAGGAGTTTCGCCAACTGGTTGCAGACAGGTACCATGCATGACACCTCTATTGAAGATGACCTGTACTTGCTATCCCAGTTACCATCTTCGAATATAATGACTTTCAAAGGGTACGAGATAAATGGTAATACATTTTACACGATCGCCCAAGATAAGAAGAGCACCAACCAAAACAGTGGTGTCCGCTTTGATGCAGAAACCAAGACGGGAAAGGAAACATATTATGGTTATAAGGAAACATATGGGAACTTTACTATCGACGTGGTTTAAAGGTCCCTTTGTTTCGGTGCAAATGGGTCAATATGACACGAGGCGGGGTAACGGAAGACCCGCGGTACGGAATGACAACAGTGGATCTCAACAATCTTGCGTATGCAGACGAACCATTCGTCCTAGCCAATGATGTGGCACAGGTTTTCTATGTGAAGGACATGTCTACCAAGCCAAGAAAAAGAAAAGATAAGGAAGCGAATGCATCGTACGATGAGCCAAAGCGGCACATAGTTCTTTCTGGGAAGAGAAACGTCGTGGGAGTAGATGACAAGACAGACAAGTCAGAAGATTATGAAAAGTTTGATGAAATTGCTCCATTCACAATGAATATTGACCCGAGCATCCCGTTAAATGATGAAGATTTTCCATGGTTACGGCGCAAAGGGACACACGCGAAGAAAAAGTTTCACACCCAAAGATCTGGGATGTGATCGGCTTCACTATCATCACTTTCTTCTGTGTTTCACACCCAGGAGGGAATGTCTGTAATAGTTAGGGTAGTTATGTGTTTTGGCATTTGAAACGCGAAGAAATTTTATGTGCAAACAAATTCTTTTCATGCATTTACTGATTTTTTTTCCAGCTAAATGACCCTAAAATTGAAAAGCAATTCAAATGAACTCAGAAAAGGTTGAAAGTTGGCATGGTATCATAATTTCATACAAATAGCATGTGCAAGAAAGTAGAGAGGGTTACAGCAAAAACTGGATGCACTTCGTGTACAAAATGGACAATCTCTTTCGAAGTATCAGGGTTTCCGACGAAAATTGAACTGTTACAAAGGCATTTCTAAATTGAATATAATGATAAAACACACTAATATTAAACATAAGAAAAAAGAATCACTGAAAAAACTTTTTTCAAAGTTAATTTATTCACAAACTAGTGATTCACACAAATTTCATATAATTCAAAATTTAAACTATTCAAATTTGAAATCTACCGGCACTAACAGAAAGTTTGAAATTTTTTGTACCTAAAGCAAAAATATTCACAAAGAAACACTAAATACAGAAAAAAAAACAACTCAAAAATAAATAAAACAAAAAAAAGCAAAAAAATAAAGCAAAAAAAATTTAAGAAAAAAAAGCCCGCCTACTGGGCCAAAGCGGCCTGCATACGACTAGCGACACAACCTTTCGTTGGGCCAGGATGCAGGCCCGCGAAGGCCCACTAGGCCCACTAGGCGAAGAGGACAGGTAGGCCCAGTAGGCCTGGTTACGAGAGGAGCTCGAGAGAGCTACCGCACTGGGGCTTATAAACCAGTGCGGTAGCCCCTCGACTTGCGAGGTGGGACTAAACTTGCTGCACCGCACATGCGCCAGCGCACCCCCTTTAGTACCAGGTCGTGGCACAAACCGGTACTAAAGGGGGGGCCTTTAGTACCGGTTTGTGCCACCACTCGGTACTAAAGGGGGTCGCTTCCCGCCGCTTGGCCTGGCCAAAACAGGCCTTTAGTACCGGTTGGTGGCTCTAACCGGTACTAAAGGTGCCTTCTATATGTACAACAGCTACGAAAATTTCAGTTTCCCTTTGTTTGTTCCTCTGTTCCGTCGTCTCCGTCGCCGTTGCCGCCGCCCTCGATCGTCTCCGTCGCCGCTCGTCTCCGTCGTCGCCCCCGTCCCCGTCGCCGCCCTCGTCTCCGTCGCCGCCCCGGGCCCATCCCCGTCGCGCCGTCCCCATCCCCGTCGCGCCGTCCCCGTCCCCGTTGCGCCGTCCCCGCCGTCGCCACCCCGGCCATCGCCTCGCCTCACCGTCGCCTCGCCGTCACCGTCGCCCGCTGTGAGCCCTCCCCGAGCCCGTACACACACACACACACAAGCATGTTTAATTAGTTTAGATAATTAGTCTTTAATTAGTTTAGATTATTTAGATTATTATTTTGTATGTTTAATTAGTTTAGATAATTAGTGTTTAATTAGTACACACACACACACACGTATTTTGTATGTTTAATTTGTTTAGATTATTTAGATTATTATTTTTTCACTATTATATATGTATGAATGCATGTTAGATGGATATAATTAGTGCTTAATCAGTTAGAAATTAGTGTTATATAGAAATGTTAGAAATTTTAGAAATTTTAGTGTTATTTAGATTATTTAGATTAGCATAATTAGTGTTATATAGAACTGTTAGAAATTTTAGTTATCAAAATCCAATCATTAAAAAAATGTTACTTTTTGCGGGCATATAGCTAGTATTTGTTCTCGACGATGCCCGGCCCGCATCCTCGCCGTCGACCCGTCCGACGACGTCCAGCCGACCCATGTCCGGGACTGGGCTCCGCCGGGCTGGCACTGGGAGGTGCTGCTTGGAGGGGCACGCCGCTTGATGAGGAACCCTGCCCCGGGTCCCGTCGTCGACCCTGATCTCTTTTTGGTGGCGTTCGCGTGGGCCAGTTTCGGTGCGGAGGGACCCGGCCCCGTCGGGGGTGGTACGTCGCCGTGTCAGGGAGGAGGACGAGCACGTCCATCCCTACATGGTTGCGTTAGAGGGCGGCAGGTTCTCCAATACGTGGCAGTATCTTCGGGGATCTCACTTCAGCTATGATCCTATGAGGGTTCCTTCTCTTTGGGTGTCCACCGCCCGCGCCGGAGGAACCGCGAGTGTCCTAGATTCTTCTGTAGTATTCGATCTTTATTAGCTAATAGCCAGTGATGTACTATTCAATATTATATATTATTTGAGACGATGTATTCAAGATTATATCTATTATTCTAGACGATGTATTCGAGATTATATCTATTATTCGAGACGATGTAATTTGAATACTAAATTGTTTTATATTTCTTTTGGATTAGTTAAACAAAAGCTATGGCAGACAATACCGACAGAGAGGGAGAACAGACCATGTTCGATATGATACGCGGGCCAGATGATAATCAGAATGAAGAAGATTATGACGGCTCCGAATTTCTAAACAACACCGGAGAGGGTGATATGATATTCGATCGCGACGACGAAATTGATGAAGTCATGAACTACGATTATGACGACGACGAAGAACATGTTGATCCTGAAACAACAAAGACCGGCGAGGTATATATATTTATATAAGCAGGCATCTGGTGATCATCACATGTTTTAAATGACTTGAAGATATATTAACGAATCGATCTTTGTTCTTTCAGCCATCCGGATCGAGCAAATCTTCAGGCAAAATGACGAAACGAGGCCCGAACAAAAAGTTGAAGACGGGCGTAAAGTACAATATCGAGGCATGCAACCCTACTGGCAAACCATTAGCGCCTAAGAAGATTGCGAACAAGTTCGTTCGTCAGTGCGGAGTTCTTGTGAAGGACCAACTCCCGATCAAACTTCACGAATGGAGAGAGCCAGCAAAGCCACGTCCAGATGTTACTTTTGTCGACAAGAATCAAAAAGATCTGCTTTGGGATACTCTCATGGAACATTTCAACCTTCCAGATCATTTCACAGAAGCAGATGTGCAGAAAGTCAAGGAGGCTGCTCTTAGGATGATGGCGATTGCATTCAAGAACTACAAGAATCGTGAATGGAAGAAGTACGTCAAGGGAGGAAGGAAGACTCCAGTATTCAAGGGAACACTAGAGAACCAACGTGATCATTGGGACGATTTCGTGAAATTCAAGGATTCGGAATTAGCTAAGGAACGGTCGAGAATAAACAAGAAGAATGCCGAAAAAAAGGATAAGTTCCATAAGCTGGGGCCAGGTGGCTATGCGGTGGCAATGCCTAAGTGGGATAAGTCTGAGAAAGAGATGGAGGATGTAGGTGTCACTCCGGCTACTAAGAGCTGGCCCCCCAGGGTCAGGACTTGGTTCTATGCGCATGGGGGGGGGAGTTGGATCCGGAGACAGGCAATGTTTCGACGAGGGCAAGTCTGAAAGGAGCCGACGATGCGAGACTTGTTGCAATAGAAGAGGCACGATCGGGGGTGTTCCAGCCCAACAGAGAGAACGACGAGCTTACGCGTGCCCTGGGAAATCCTGAACACTCAGGAAGAACACGAGGCAAGGGGGCTATTCCGTGGTATGAGGGGTTTTCAGAATGGAACACCGACTACAGAACCCGTGCGAGAAAGAAGATTGCGGAGGAGAAGAAGAGGAATATGGAGGAGGAGCAGAGGAAGCGGGACTATGAACGCCTTCAAGGCCTAGAAGCAAGTCAAGCGGAATTGGCAGTTAAATTCCAGCGGCAGGAGGAGCAGATTGACCCACTTACCCATCAAAGGGGGTCTCAGCAGCTGCAGCAGCTAGCGGATGATCCAGCATTGGATAGCACCGGCCTATCCACGCCGAGAAGCAGCGTGGTTTCCGTCCCGGACGACGCAATGCTGGGTAGATACCCCGTGGATGACATCACGGAGAACACTAACTGCGAGCTACACGTCAAAATGAAGAACATATCCATGAAGGTGGCGGGCGGCTTTGCTTTCACAAATCCCCCCGAGGCAACCTTCCATTGCAACCCGATTCCAGCGGGCTATGCTCGTGTCTTGGTTGATGAGGTGGTGGACCCACCATATTCGGGGCTACAGCTTGACATTGCTGGAGGTGACGGCGAGCGCTTTCTCGGAGAGGCCAAACTTCGTATCATCCTATGGAAAAAGGATTGCATCATCTTTCGAAGGCCACCGACACCGCGTCAGCCGAGTCCTCGTCGAAGTCCGCCACCGAGTCAGCAGACTCCCGGTCCTGCAAGTCCACCAAGTCCGGCAAAGTGTCAGGCCACTCCTCCTCCTCCAAGTCCGGCAAAGTGTCAGGACAATCCTCCTCCTCCAAGTCCGCCACAGCGTCAGACGTCCACTCCTCCTCCAAGTCCGGCACAACCTCAGGCCACTCCTCCTCGTCCAACTCAGCCCTGTCAGCTGTCTCCGCCGCCTCAGCAATCGCAGAAGAGACACCCCGCAGCTATGGTGTGTAGCGGTACGAGTCGAGGTAGTACAGGAAGTACAGGCGGAGGCAAGCGATATAAATATGGTCCAAGCCTCAAGCCTCTTCCGCAGAGGTCTTATGACAGGTCCGAGGAGGAAATCACAGCCATATCGAAGGCCGAGTTGGAAGCCCATTTTGCACCAAAACCACCACCGCCACCAAGGGAGGATGTGCCTGAGGAAACGATTGACCACTTCATTCGTATGGCTCAACCACCAGCTCCCAAGCCTATTGACACAGACTATGAGCGCCACATCAGGAAGTTAAATCGAGCACGTCTACAAAGGGAGGCGAGCACGTCTACATCGGGATCGAGCAAACAAGAAGCAGCTGCCAAAAAATGCGGGAAAACCATTCCCTAGCTGGGAGAACAGGCGGCGCAATCGATCCCCTCGCTTCTTGTGCCAACAACAAGTGACAGTACGCGCGCCCAATATTATTGTGGGCAAACAGTGCACGTTCCCGAGGTGGGCAATGTGGTAATAACGGAGGAGCATATAATGCAGGCTGAAGTTCTCAACATCACTGTTGGACAACTCCTCGAGATCGAGCCCATGCCTTTGCTTAGTGAGGATGAAATAAAACAAAAATATGTCCGGGGCCAACCTTTGGTCGCGCCAGACAAGGTCAAGAACCTCCCAACGAGAATGTATGAATTGCATCAATGGTAGATGAACATTACCAAGATTTCAGATCGATTGTCCCTCATGGTGAATGTCAAGAAGGACCATTACTTCCATGAGAAAGCTGTGTCCGTTGAGTATTTAGAACTGTTTCAGTTATACAATCAAGACGCACTCGACAAATCTATCGTCAGTTTCTATTGTCTGTAAGTGATTTCTTTCTATAATTTAAGTCTCAAGCTAGCTGTAGTGATCCTTTTGATCAATCATTACCTATAATTATCCTCACTATATTCTTTTTTGTGGTATTATGCAGGATGAAGATCTATGAAATGAGAAAAGGTGGACGCTTTGGCATTGGGTTCATTGACCCAAACACCGTTAATGAATACACATGGAAGATAAATGAACGTCCGAAAAAGAACGTAGAGGACAGCATGCTAGAGTTCTTGAAGCGCCTCAAATACAATGAAGATATACTACTTCCTTACAACTTCCAGTGAGTCACACTGTCTTGTACTACAAATTCTCTGCTTTTGCCTACTAGCTAGCTACATGTTTTTGCTTACATATGCCCGCTTAATTAAGACATGCAAACGTGTGTGCATGCAGATTTCACTGGGTCTTGTGTATCATTAAAGTTGACGCCGGAACAGTTGTAGTACTGGACTCACTAGTCTCAGAAAAAACTGACTATAACATCTTGTTTGGGATAGTTAACAGGTAATTTCAATCATTATTAACAATATATCTCGGCCTATTTAGTTTGTCATTTCATGATATGAACTATTTAATAACCCCTTTATTCATTTTCTTTGTCGGCGGGCAGGGCTTGGGCAAGGTTCATCGACGTCACGCCCGGCGAATGGAAACAAAGGCTTAAATGGTTTTGACCCAAGGTAAGCAATTAAGTAGTACTAGCTAGCTAGCTAGCTGCCATCTCTTTAATTATCATGCTTGATTAATTTTTATCTAATCAAATTCCATTCTCGTAAAGGCCCTGAAGCAGGCGTAGGGGACTGATCTGTGTGCATTCTGCGTTTGCGAGAACATTCACATGATGGCGTCCGAAAGGAGCAGATCTCAAAGACAGGAATGGGTACGCTTGCCAGAACACTATTCACAATTTTTACACCATTATCGATATCTAGTCACACAACTAATACACATGCATATTGATCTCCTTAAGAATTCAAAGAGGTGCGGGAGAAGCTCATAGAAATGGAGCGCGTAGAAGCACTTCAAGAGGAAATAGCGGGATTTTTGCTCGACCAGGTCATAAATCAGAAGGGAGAATTCTATTACCCGCTACCGCCCCCATGAAAACCACTTCCAATTGTCATCGTGCTCCGAAGGCACCAATTAGGCTAATGCCACTGGCTCCGAAGGCAACATTCATATGTAGGAGAAATTGTATATAGCTATACATGTGTGTATGTGTGAATTAATTAATTAATATGGTGGTTTGTGAGACATTGATGATATATATGCATGATTGGTTCTACTAGAAATTATATATATATATATATATACATATATATATATATATATATATATATATATATATGCATAACATGTACAATGTGTAGTATCGTAAAATACCAGCAAACGAAAAAGAATTAAAATGGAAACACAAAATTAAATGAAAAAGAAATCATAAAACTAAAAAACCCCCAAACCTTATAGTACCGGTTGGTCTTACCAACCGGTACTAAAGGGCTCCAGGCCCCCGGAGCTGGCTCGTGCCACGTGGTTGCCCTTTAGCACCGGTTCGTGCTGAACTGGTACTAAAGGGGGGGCCTTTAGTGACCACAATTTAGTGCCGGTTATGTAACCAGCATTACAGGGCCTTACGAACCGGTGCTAATGCCCGGTTCTACACTAGTGCTGTGCCATCGCATCAACTTGGCATGCTCTTTGTTTCTGAACAGTCGTTTCACCCGTGGTATTATAGGAGCATACCACATCACCTTCGCAGGAACTCTCTTCCTGTGGGGCTCGTCGTCAACATCACCAGGGTCATCTCGTCTAATCTTATACCGCAATGCACCGCATACCGGGCGTGCGTTCAAATCCTCGTACGCACCACGGTAGAGGATGCACTCATTAGGACATGCATGTATCTTCTGCACCTCCAATCCTAGAGGACATACAACCTTCTTTGTTGCGTACGTACTATTGGGCAATTCATTATCCTTTGGAAGCTTCTTCTTCAATATTTTCAGTAGCTTCTCAAATCCTTTGTCAGGCACATCATTCTCTCCCTTCCACTGCAGCAATTCTAGTATGGTACCCAGCTTTGTCTTGCCATCTTCGCAATTGGGGTACAACCCTTTTTTGTGATCCTCTAACATGCGATCAAACTTCAGCTTCTCCTTTTGAATTTCACAATGCGTCCTTGCGTCGACAATGACCCGGCGGAGATCATCATCGGGCACATCGTCTGGTTCCTCTTGATCTTCAGCAGCTTCCCCCATTGCAGCATCATCGGGCACATCGTCTAGTTCCTCTTGATCTTCAGCAGCTCCCCCTTTTGCAGCATCACCGTATTCAGGGGGCACATAGTTGTCATCATCCTCTTCTTCTTCGCCATCTTCCATCATAACCCCTATTTCTCCGTGCCTCATCTAAACATTATAGTGTGGCATGAAACCCTTGTAAAGTAGGTGGGTGTGAAGGATTTTCCGGTCAGAGTAAGACTTCGTATTCCCACATTTAGTGCATGGACAACACATAAAACCATTCTGCTTGTTTGCCTCAGCCACTTCGAGAAAATTATCCACGCCCTTAATGCACTTGGAGGTGTGTGTGTAACCATATATCCATTGTCGGTTCATCTGCGTGCATTATATATAATTATGTGTGTCAAAAGTAAGAAAATCAGACAAATATCTATCTAAAGTAAGAAAATCAGACAAGTATCAGAAAGAAGATAAGAACAAGAGGCTCACCACGGTCGTGCCGGCGACGAGATCGGTGCGGGCGATCAACGGTGGTGAAAACGGTGACGGGGCATGACGGACCACTAAATCTAGACATATATTGGGGAAAATGGAGCTCCGAGGTCAAGCTTCGAGAGGAGAAAGCTTAACTAGTGTGGCTCGGGCATATCATCGAACCCGTCATGTGCATAGGAGGTGAACTAGAGCACCCCAATTCCTCTCCTTGCCGGATTGAAAAAACGGAGCACTGTGGAGTGCTCTGCCGCGGTGATGGGTATATATAGGCAAATTATTTGTACCGGTTTGTGGCATGAACCGGGACTAGAGCCACCCTTCTACACCGGTTCAAGGCATGAACCGGTACCAATGGATGTGGGCCAGGAGCAAGGTCCATTGGTCCCGGTTCGTGCCTAGAACCAGGACAAATAGGTCCAGACGAACCGGGACCAATGCCCACGAGGCCCCGGCCAGTCCCCTGGGCTCATGAACCAGGTCTAATACCCCCCATGGGTCCTGGTTCATGAAGAACCGGGACTAATGGGCTGGCCAGGCCCGGTCAATAGCCCTGTTTTCTACTAGTGTATCTTCACACACAAGGAAGTGTGTCCATATTACGGGCAACAAAAATGATTCGCCCCCTAACTGCTGGGACCCACCAGCAACATCTTCGCACGCAAGGAAGTGTCTGGCAGTCGGGACCCACCTAGTCGAAGCATACATAGCATTGTCATTCTGGTCGCGAACGTGTACGTATGTCCATACTGGTCGATGTAGAGGCATGCACATGTCTAGTAGAGGCACGCACGTGTCGTAGTAGAGGTGCGCACGTAGCATATACACGTACGTATAGCGTCAAGCTGCAAGAAAGTAAATACGGCCACGTATGTACATATGGGCGGGGTCTCGAACGCCTATTCGCGCATACATACGGCCAGGGCTCGTGTACATGGCTGGGTCGGAACGAAGAAGCTACGCCATCTTCGTGTTCATGTGGAGGCAACAGAATGCGTCGTGTTCATCGGGAGGCAAAGGAACGCGTGCTGTTCGTCGAGAGCCAACCGGCTCGGACGGAACAGCCGATGGAAACGAGCCCTGGCGTACCGCAGAACAGAGGAAATGGCCTTGTGTTGGACCGACCACGGTTGAAACGGGATCCTGTTCATCGGGAGGGGTCTGGCGTACCGCCAAATGGAGGAAACGGACCTCCTACGGTGGAAACGGGGTCCTATTGATCGGGAGGGGTGTGGCGTACCGCAAAACGGAGGAAACGGACTTGTGTTGGAGCGCTACGGTCGAAACGGGGGTCATTTTCATCGGGAGGGGTGTGCCATACCGCAAAACGGGACTCCACGGGATACTATTCATCTCCATCGTCGACCTCCTCCAGCCTCCACGGGCTACTGTTCATCCATCGTCGACCTACTCCAGCCCCCACCTACGACTGTTCATCCATGGGCTCCTATTCATCCAGCCTTCACCGCTTGCTGCTCCACCGGCTACTGTTCAACCAGCCCTCTCCACGGGGTCCTGTTCAACCACCCCTCCATGGGCTACTATTCATCCAGCCCTCCACCAGCTACTGTTCAACCAGCCCTCCACGGGGTCCTGTTCATCCAACCATCAACACGGTCCTGTTCATCGACCGGCTCGATCGAGCAGGGTATTGTTCATCCAGCGGCAACGGCCTCTACTACCACGCGGTCCTATTCATCCAACCCCCCACTAGGAACTATTCATCCAAACCCCCCCAACAACGCTCACTGTTCATCCGGAAGCAGCATCGATCAGCTTTAGTTAGCAGTAGTAGCAAAGGAATCACTCGGGTTCAGTTAACAGCAAGGGATCGATCGATCGCTCGGGTTCAGTAATGTGTAGCCTGCAGTGCAATCGCTCGGGTTCAGTTAGAGCCCAACGCCTCGCTCGGGTTCAGTTAGAGCGCAACGCCTTGCACACACGCGCGTACGTACGAGAGAAACGTGCATCGCTCGGCCTCCGACCAATCACCGTAACCGGGAATTCCCCGATATTTTCCTCACCCTCGCTTCTACCACGGTTCACTACTAGGAAAATGTTTATACACAGTAGCATAGTAGTACAGCCGGAAAAGAGTAAACGTTGCTGCTAATTATTAGTAGCGTTGTTGCCCTACAAGCGCTGCTACTATGAGCATAGTAGTAGTGCTGGATATGTAAAACGCGCTACTACTGAAACTGATAGACCATTCCCACGTATACTAAGAATACTAGTAGCGCACATGGGAAACAAGCGCTACTACTATGGATCTTAGCAACATCGCTTTTTGCCTTACCAGCGCTACTGATATATGCAGTCCCCTCATAAGACCTAAGTTTAGTCCCACCTCGCTCCGCGAACAGAATTTTTACCGCCTTAAATATGGTGCTTCTCAAACCATCACAACCACTTGGTCTTCATTGAACTCTATGTGTCGGATCTGTGGCCGCAATAGGAATCTTCACTGGTTCTTAAACCGGAGAAGATTCCTATTGACAATTTAGATTCTACACAAAAATATCATTGATGACCAATGTATTTTTTGAAAAAATTTACATGCTTAGCATTAGCAGTAGCTCGTTTATACAGAGAGTGCTACTGCTATTGATTTTGGCAGTAGCGTTGGTTAATAAAAACCGCTAGTGCTATTGATCGTAGCAGTAGTGCTTGTTAGAAACAAGCGCCACCACTAAAGGCCTTACCCAAAACCGCCCCGCGCGTGTGTCCCCATACTTAGCCCCTCACACTCACATCGTACGTCGCTCCGTCGCCATCACCGCCGTCGCCGTCGCCGCCGTCCCTCCTCCTCCGACGTCGTCATCCTCCTCCACCCCCAAGGTGCCTCCCTCCTCCCCCTCCTCCTCCCACCTTCTCCTCCCTCTCCCCCGATGGCCCCCTCCTCCTCCTCCCACTTCCCCGGCGGCCCCCTCCTCCTCCTCCCTCTCCGGCGGCCCCCTCCTCCTCCTCCCTATCCGGCGGCCCCCTCCTCCTCCTCCCCCTCCTGCTCTCTCCTCCTCCTCTCTCCTCCTTCTACCTCCTCCTCCCTCCTCCTCCTTCCTCCTCCTCCTCCTCCTCCCACCTCCACCTCCCCCTTTCGGTAAATAGAATAGGAAGTTTTTAGAACTTTAGATTTTTTTAAGTAAATGTAGGTTTTTAGTATATTCTGTTTTTTTAGAAAATCTGAATAAGTAATTTGAATAGAATAAAATATGAAATTGAAAAAAAATAGTAAATATAGGTCTTTTGAATAGAATAGGAAACTTTTAGAAATTTTGAATACGTAATTTTGAATAGAATAAAATATGAAATTGAAAAAATGGGTAAATGTAGGTCTTTTGAATAGACTAGGAAACTTTTAGAAAATTTGAATAAGTAAATTTGAAAAGAATAGGAAATTATAAGTAAATTTGAATAAGAAAACATGAAAATACTAGGAAATTATAAGTAAATTTGAATAGAATAATTCAACGTAGCATATGGAGTTTCAGCAAGTCCTAAGATGACGATAATAATGTTATTGTTTATATTTTGTTTTTGCAGAGATCAAGGAGCCCCTGCATCATCCCCGCCGTCGTCCCCATCATCGACCCCCTCCGACCTCGATCGAGATGAGACCAGCCACCCCATGTTGTTAATTTAATTTAGGTAGTTTAGGTGTTTAATCTTAGAATAACATAGTATGAACCCTAGTTATGATTGGAGCATATATAAAATGTAGGTTTCTAGTTAGGTGTAGTTAATAGAATTTGGGTGTTTTAGGTGTCACATTTGTTGTTATTTTTTTAGTTAAAATGATTATTCCCACATCGACATCGACGATGCCTATCACGCATCCTCGTCGTCGACTTGGCGGAGGAGGCCAGCTTGATCAGAGGGGCCATGTCCATGACTGGGCTCCGCCGGGCTGGTACTGGGAGGTGCTACCTTCTAGGGGGCGCAACTTGGTGATGAGCCAGCCCGTCGTTGACCCGAACCTTCTTTGGTGGCGGTCGTGTGGGCCAGTGACGGTGCCAAGGATTTCAGACACCGCGGGGGTGGTATGTTACCGTGTCAGCGAGGAGGACGAGCACATCCGTCTCTACATGGTTGCGTTGGAGGGCAGGTTCGATAATACCTGGCAGGTTCTTCAGGGATCTCACTAGAGCTTTGATCCTGTGATGGTTCCTTCTCTTTGGGTGTCCACCGCCCCGCCGATACCCATTGAACGCTACGGTTCTAGCTGTATTAGCGATGCTATATATATGATACTATTTGAGGCGTACTAGTGATAATATTCGACGATGCACGGATGCAAGAGATGTTGTAGTTTTGCTTATTGAAGGCATGCTAATTTGAATAATAATTTATTTTACGATTTGGTTTTGCTTATTGAATGCTGATATGATGTAGATATAAACATGTATATCTTGTGTTGCTCAAATAGGATATGTGCTTGCCCAAGTGGCCAGCCATGTTTGCAGGTTACAACTCCTATAGTGGCCTATGTTTTGCCGGAGTGTTGTTTAATTTCCGTTCCAGCAATTTTCAGGCGCTCGATATGTCCTTTTTTAGCAAAGGTCATGCAAGATTTTTCCGTGAATTCTGGCATGACTTGTGCTAGAATATGTAGGAAATATCGAGTGCCTGGATTTTCTCGAAAAATAATTAAACGACATTTCGGGTTGACTTTATGTCTGGCGAGGCTCCATCACTGAAGGTCGAAAAATCAGTGAGGGAGTGTATCCACCATATATGAGAGAGGACGAAGAAGCACGACTGTTATCATGGGGGTCGTTTATCTTTCTTCTCCGGGTGCTAGACGTTTGTTATGCACTCGGGGAAGAAGGAGTAACGACCATCACTGACGGTCACAAATATTAGAGAGGAACCAGTGTGTGAGAGTCTCCACCACGTATGAGAGGACGAAAATCCTGACTATTGTCGTGGGGGTCGCTTCTCCTTCGTTCACGTGTGCTAGACATTTTGGTGTAACGCACTCGGGAACGAAAGGAGGAGCTACCATCACCAACGGTTGAATGTATACACCACGCGAGATGAGAGTTTTCAAGAAAAAGACTCCACAGACCGATAGCCAACCCGTGATGAATAATAATGATCTAATTTAATTTTTGTAGTACATATATTGAATTGTACAAGTTTAATATTTGAATTATGAACGTAGGAAATGTCATCATCGGACGACGAAAGTCTCCCGGGGGGTGCAGCTGGTGCCACGACGATCGAGGTCTGTGCGACAGGCCTCACCTGGATGAAGATCAGCGCTTCAGCATTAAGCTCGAGGAGACCTTCGATGTTGAAACGGTACGCAATGACGACAAGTGCTTTTTTTTGTAATTAACCATGACTTCAACTATTTCAACGTGTAATTTTCATCTTCATGTCAATTCGAGTAGCTTATCCCATGCCATGCAAGACGCTATGTCTTAGAGAGGATGGATTTTGAAGACCATGAAAATTCCGAAACAAAGAAAATTCAACTAAGGACTCATCATGGTATGGATTTTGAAGTAAATTTGTATAATTCTGAGGGCGCAACCCATTTTGGTTGCAAAAATTGGGAAGCACTTTGCAAGATGTATGGTTCTTATGAGGGTATGCTTGTCACCATGGATCTTGGTGATCCTGACATCGACCAAGACACTGTGGACATTTGGGTCCTTGTTGATATGATTCCAGTTCTCGCGCTAGGTGAGTTCCTCAAACATAGTTATTAACTATTTTATATTGTTCATTTAAAAATAGTTGATAGCTTATTTCCATTGACAGCTTATTTTTATTGTTCAAACAATATGTGGAACATGGTAAATAGAACATACTACACCGATGGCTCTGAGTTAACTTATCGGGAGAAAAATCATATGGTCGCATTTTGTACTGATCTTGAGAATTACAATATCTATTATAAAACTCCTCCACATTATGGTCAATACGTGCCACTAGTGCACGTGTTGAACTACGGTAACATCCATGGAGATGCCATGGTAAGATTTTTCAGTATTACTACATCCGTGCATCTTTTGCATAAATTCTTTTAAAACTTAACTACATTGCTAACTACGAAGTTATTACTATGTTTTTCAACAGAAAATCTTGCATGATTGTGTGCCTCATCTGATGTATCAGAATGGTCGCCTTGAGGTTTTGAACATATGGCTAGGTCATCCTACGAATCTCACCTATCCATATCAGATTTCTAAAAGAAGTGGAGACATGAAAATCATAGAATGGAAAAATGTATGGACAGTCATAAGGAGGTACTTGGAAGCAACATTGTGCGAAAGGCAAGAATTGAAGACGGGATAACCTCCATTCTCCATAATGGAGAGTCAGGCCATTTTACCTAAGAGAAGGTAGTAGGTCCTAGTTAATAATACTCATGATCATGTGCTAAGAACAACTAAGTAGGATTGGCTTGATTACTATGATGATGATGTGGTACCGAGTAGAAGTTGTATGATCGATGATGATGAGTATGACTTGTAATTATGATACCAATGATGAGTTATTTATTATTATGATCGATGATGCATGATGCTAAGTTGTTATACAAGCATGATTACTTATTATATATAACAGTGGGTGAAATGAATGTGGAGTAGATTCAAGTGGAGGCAACATGTGGGGCACTTCGAAAATACTACTAATCGAAACTAAGTAATCATGGTCATAAAATCATATGATGAAAGTACTGTATATAAAACCACACAATGAAAATAAGTTGTATTTTTAAAAATACAGGAAAATGTATCAGCAGCGCTTTTTAGAACAACCGCTACTGCTACTTACAAGTAGCAGTAGTGCTGCCCAAAGGAGAGCTCTACTACTAACTAGGTATAGCAGTAGCGCTCCCTTTCCAGCGCTACTGCTACTAGATAGTTGTAGCACTTTAGTGGTAGCGCTGGGACCAGCGCTACTGCTTTGCATATTTCAAGCGCTACTACTAGGGTTTTCCCTAGTAGTGGTTTTTTCCGTCATGGACGGCCTAAAGAATGTCATGCAGCTGCGTCTCTAGCCCGCCCAGGACAAAATGCCCATTTTCTGTTATGATTGTTTGTCATAGAAGTAGGACCCCACCACATCTATGATGATACCGGCTTTTTTCACAATTATCTTCATAGAAGTATCATAAGTATGACAGAAAAAAAACGTTCGGCCCAAAATGTCATGGATGTGTCTTTTTTTGGAGTGTATCCACTATGTTATGAGATTGATGTTGCTATGACTTTGCCATGTTTAATGCTTGTCACTTTGGGCCCGGGTGCCATGATTTCAGATCTGAACCATTTATGTTATCACCATTATATCCATGTTCTAGATCCGATCATGCAAGTTATAGTCACCTACTACATGTTATGATCCGGCAACCCTAGAGTGACAATAGTCGGGACCACTCCCGGTGATGACTGTAGTTTGAGGAGATCATGTATTCACCGTGAGTTAATGCTTTGTTCCGGATCTCTATTAAAAGGAAGCCTTAATATCTCTTAGTTTCCAATTAGACCCAGCTGCCATGAGAGGGTAGGACAAAAGATGGCATGCAAGTTCTTTCCATAAGCACGTATGACTATTTACGGAATACATGCGTACATTATATTTATGAACTGGACCTAGTGCCGTATCGTCCTAGGCTATGATTGTCACCTGATGAATATCATCCAACGAATCATCGATCCAATGCCTACGAATTTCTATTATATTGTTCTTGCTAAGTTACCACTGCTATTGTTACTGTTGCACTTGCTACCAAATTATTGCTATCAGTGTTACCGTTGCTATTCCTATTGCTACTACTATAAAAACTATCATATGATTGTGCTACTGATCACTTTGTTGCTGATAATTAATCTCTAGGTGTGACTGAATTGACAACTCAGTTGCCCATACTTGCAAATATTCTTTGGCTCCCCTTGTGTCGAATCTATAAATTTGGGTTGAATACTCTACCCTCGAAAACTGTTGTGATCCCCTAAACCCAGAACCTGAGAGCACTGCTGTGATGCTGATGCATTGTGTGTAGCTACTGTTGGGTGCATCATGACTGGATCTTTTCTACCATGAATTACAATGTTTAGTTGCTTCTTGAACTTTAGAGGTGCTCTGCATGTGTATTTTGGGGTCTCAAAAAGGGATAGCAAGATACCACTATTGTCATATTATATCATGGGTGTTTTGACAACGTGTTGCTGTTTGAGATATCTTATTATTGCTCGCTAGCTAATTATGCCATTGATATGCGTTAATATAATTTTTAAGAGTTATTGTCGGCATGGTTAGTTATAATGTTGGCTGAAAACCTGAGTGTTGTTTAAGCTTATTTATGCAAACAAGAGCAAAGGTGTTCGTAAAAGTTTTTCTTTTTCACTTTCAGTTTATCAACTGATTTGCTTGAGGACAAGCAAAGGTTTAAGATTGGGGGAGTTGATACGTCTCCAACGTATCTACTTTTCCTCACGCTTTTCCTCTTGTTTTGGACTCTAATTTGCATTATTTGAATGAAACTAACCCCGAACTGACGCTGTTTTCAGCAGAACCACCATGGTGTTGTTTTTGGGCATACATAAAAGTTCTCGGAATGGAACGAAACTTTGCGAGGATTGTTTATACATTAAAAGAGAATTTCTGGAGGCAAGAACCAATGGAGGGGGGCACCTAGGTGGGCACAACCCACCAGGGCGCCCCGGCCCGCCTCCCCCCCCCCCCAAGCACACCTAGGTGGGTTGTCCCCACCTGGTGGCCCCACAGACCATGAAACCGACGCCATAAAATCACACATTTCTAGAAAAAAATAAGGGAGAAAGAATTATCGTGTTCCATGAGACGGAGCCGCCGTCACCTCCTGTTTTTCATCGGGAGACCAAATCTGGATTCCATTTGGGTCTCCGAAGATGGGGATCTTCGATCTTCGTCATAACCAACCCTTCTCCGTCACCAATTCCATGATGCTCCCCACCGGGAGTGGGTAGTTCCTTCGTAGGCTCTCTTGTTGGTGAGGAGTTGGATGAGATTCATCATGTAATCTAGTCAGTTTTGTTAGGGCGTGATCCCTAGTATCCACTATGTTATGAGATTGATGTTGCTATGACTTTGCCATGCTCAATGCTTGTCACTTTGGGCCTAGGTGCCATGATTTCAGATCTGAACCGTTTATATTATCACCACTATATCCATGTTTTAGATCTGTCCTTGCAAGTTATAGTCACCTAGTACGTGTTATGATCCGGTATCACCGGAGTGACAATAGTCGGGACCACTCCCGTTGATGACCATAGTTTGAGGAGATCATGTATTCACCGTGTGTTAATGCCTTGTTCCAGTTCTTTATTAAAAGGAGGCCTTAATATCCCTTAGTTTCCAATTGACCCCGCTGCAACGGGAGGGCAGGACAAAAGATGTCATGCAAGTTCTTTCCATAAGCACGTGTGACTATTTAAGGAATACATGCCTACATTATATTTATGAAATGGAGCTAGTGCCGTATCGCCCTAGGTTACGACTGTCACATGATGAATATCATCCAACAATTCACCGATCCAATGCCTATGAATTTCTGTTGTATTGTTCTTGCTAAGTTAGCACTACTGTCGTTACTGTTGCACTTGCTACCAAAGTATCGCTATCACTATTACCATTGCTATTACTATTGCTACTACTATCAAAACTATCATATTACTGTGCTACTGATCACTTTGCCGCAGATAATTAATCTCCAGCTGTGGCAGAATTGACAACTCAGTTTCTAATACTTGCAAATATTCTTTGGCTCCCCATGTGTCGAATCTATAAATTTGGGTTGAATACTCTGCCCTCGAAAACTATTGCAATCCACTATACTTGTGGGTTATCAGTGGGTAAATGAATTACTGTTGGGCAATTGATAGAACTTCAAAAAATCATGACGATATCGAGGCAATGATCATTATATAGGCATCACTTCCAAGATTAGTAGACCGACTCCTGCCTGCATCTAGTACTATTACGCCACACATCGACCGCTATCCAGCATGCATCTAGTGTATTAAGTTCATTGGGAAACAGAGTAATGCAATAAGAACGATGACATGATGTAGACAATATCTATTTATGTAGATATAGACCCCATCTTGTTATCCTTGATAGAAACAATACATACGTGTCATTTCCCCTTCTGTCACTGGGATGAAGCACCGTAAGGTCGAATCCAGGACAAAGCACCTCTTCCCATTGCAAGATAAATAGATCAAGTTGGCCAAACAAAGCCCAAATATAGGAGAAGAAATACGAGGCTATAAGCAATCATGCATATAAGAGATCAAAGAAGAATCAAATAACTTTCATGGATAAAAACATAGATCTGATCGTAAAATCAAAGCTCATCGGATCCCAACAAACACACCATAAAAAGAGTTACATCAAATAGATCTCCAAGAGACCATTGTATTGAGAATCAAAAGAGAGACACGAAGCCAGCTAGCTACTAACTACGGACTCTTAGGTCTACAATGAACTACTGACACATCATTAGAGATGCACCAATGAGGATGATGAACCCCTCCATGATGGTGTCTTTATTGGATCTGGTGGTTCTGGACTTGCGGCGGCTAGAATTGATTTTCGTCGAATCAACTAGGGTTTCTGGAATATTGGGGTATTTATAGAACAAAGAGGCTGTGCGGGGGGCACTAAGGTGGCGACAGCCCACCTGGGGGCGTCTAGGCCCCCAGGCGCGCCTTGGTGGGTTGTGCTCCCCTCGGAACACCCCTCTGGTACTTCTTTGGCCCATCTGATGTCTTCTGTTCCATAATAAATCCACAAAAAGTTTTGTTGCGTTTGGACTCTGTTTGGTATTGATTTCCTGTGATGTAAAAATCAAGCACAAATCAACAACTGGCACAGGGCACTATGTCTATAGGTTACTACTAGAAAATGATATAAAATGATTGTAAAACATCCAAGAATGATAATATAAGAACATGGAACAATAAAAAGTTATAGATACATTGGAGACGTATCAGCATCCCCAAGCTTAATTACTGCTCGTCCTTTTGTAGGTAAAAGATAAAAACAAACTTTTTGATGTGGAATGCTGCCTAACAGGTTCACCACATATTATTTTCTTTGTAGCACGGACATTTGGACTTTTATATGGTTCAAAGCAATGGTCTAGTTTTGACATCAGAACTTTAATACTCAAGCATATCAACAAGCAACCATGTCTTTCAAAATATCAATGCTAAAATAAGTTATCCCTGGCCCATTATGATCAATCATTGATCCATTCATGAAACACACTCGCATATTAGCTACACCCAATGAGAGTACGATCATAGTACCCGATAGTTGGTGCTTTATAAGATAAGATGGAGACTCAAGTAAAACTAAAAGTTGCATAAAGTATAAGAAAGGCCCTTCGTGGAGAGAAGTAGGGATTTGTAGATGTGCGAGACCTCAAAGCGAAAAAGATAGAGATAAAACATTTTGGGTGGCATGCTTTTCCTGTCAACGAAAATGATCGAGTAGTTTCCAATACTTTCCATGCTAGATATATCATAGGCGGTTCCCAAACAGAAATTAAAGTTTATTCCTTTTTCAACCATACTTTCACTTTCCACGGCTAGTCGTATCCATGGGTGCCATCCATACCAACACTTCCGAAGGAATTCATTATTTGATAACATAAAGTTAATTCATTTTTCATGTAGGGACTGAGCATCCCTAATACCTTTGCCTTACTCTCATGCAATGACATGTGAATAAACACTCATCTTGACAATAATATATCTAGCATGGAAATATATCAGCCACCCACTACCGTTTCATGAGCGGTACGAGCTTACAAAAGAGAAGTTTATTTTGAAAATTAGAGATAGCACATACAAATTTGCTTAGAACGGCAAAAGAATACCGTAAATAGGTAGGTGTGGCGGACTCATGTGGCAAAAACTAGTTTAAAGGATTTTTGACGCACAAGTAGTGATCATACTTAGTGGAAATGAAGGCTAGCAAAAGATTGAGAATCATCCAACCAAGAAACGAAAGATCTCGTAAGCGAGAATTAAGCATAACTAACACCGAATAGGGCACCACAAGTAGGATGTAATTTCGTTGCACAACTATTGACTTTCGTGCTTGCATAGGGAATCACAAACCTTAACACCAATATTCTTACTAAAGCATAATTACTCATCAACATGACTCACATATCACTATCATCATATCTCAAAACTATTACAAAGAATCAAGTTTATTTTGTCCAATGATCTTCATGGAAGTTTCTATTATATCCTTCTTGGATATCTATCACTTTGGATCTCGTTTCATATGTTTCTGTTAATAAGCTCAAGAAAATATAAGTGAAGAACATGACATCATATTTCTTTCACTCAGAATAATCTAAGTGAAACAAGAGAGAACTTCTTAAAAAAATTGCAACGTCTCAAATAAATCTAAGTGAAGCATGAGAGAATTTCTTCAAGAATAGTAAATCACATCGTGCTCAAAAAGATATAAGTGAAGCACTAGAGCAATTCCATAGCTCATAAAGATTTAAGTGAAGCATAGAGAGCAATTCTACCAAGTCATAGCATAATTTTGGCTCTCTGAAATAGGTGTGTCCAGCAAGGATTCATGACTCAAAATAAAAAGAAAAACAAGAAAAGACTCATATCATACAAGACGCTCCAAGCAAAACTCATAATATCTGAGGAATAAAAATATGGCTTCAAGTAAAATACCGATGGTTGTTGGAAGAAAGCGGAGATGCCACTCGGGCATCCCCAAGCTTAGCTCCTTGCTACTTCTTGAATATTATCTTGGGGTGCCATGGGTATCCCCAAGCTTAGCCTTTTGCTAATCCTTATTCCTTCATCCATCGCTATCTCACCCAAAACTTGAAAAGTTCAATCACACAAAACTCAACAAATCCTTTGTGAGATCCGTTAGTATAAAAAAGCAAATCACTACTATAAGTACTATTGCAAACCCATTCATATTTTATTTTTGCATTATATCTACTGTATTCCAACTTTTTTATGGAAAAACTCTTCAAAGGAAACCATAGAATCATCAAAACAAGGACACACACAAAGAAAACAAAATCTATCAAAAACATAACAGTATGTAGCAATCTAGATATTTTGAATACTTTTGTAGCTCCAAAAATTCTGAAAAGTTAGTAATATGTGAGCAATTTGTCTATCAATCTTCTGTAAAAAAAATTCATAATATTTTTTCACATCCGTAATTTTTAAAAATTGTTTTTTTGGATGCAAATTTTTTTTTTCAGCAAGATCAAATCAACTATCACCGAACATGATCCCAGAGGCTTTACTTGGCACAAACACTAATTTAAACAACAAAAACAGATCTAAATAGAGGCATAATTGGGTGTTTTATTGAAAACAGCAAGAAAAGCAAAAAGCAAAAAGATACAAGTTGGGTTGCCTCCCAACAAGCTCTATCGCGTTACGCCCCTAGCTAGGCATAACGCAAAGGATCTAAGTTTTGTTATCCTTCTCCTTAATTTCCTTAGAAGTGTTTTTGTCGGGAGTTTTTTCAAAAACAACATAAAACACATTATCCATGGAAACCTTAGCACGATCAAGTTGCTTATCATCATAACCTCTTTGGTTTCCGGCAATAATCCAAGAATAATGTTGATTAACATCATTGAAAACTTGTTGGATTATATCTAAAACAGGGACTTCCTTTTTAAGATTGTCATCAAAGATTTGATTATCCCCAAGAAAATGTCTTAACACATAGTCACTATTATAAATAATTTCGTCTATCACGGGTTTTTCATGATTCATACCATAAAAATCAAAGATTTCCCTAGCTTCCCGTATTATGTAGTCAAATTCATTCATAAGAACAAGAGTAGCCATCTTTTTAGCCTTGGGGTTCTTTATAACGGGTAGCTCAAAAAACAATTTTTGCAAGGTAGGATGAGTACGGATTAATTTATTCTCAAGTTTCAGAGTTAGTGCTGAAATAGCTTCCGCATAAGATTTACTCCTCTTAAGTATAGGAACATCATCAAGAATTAAATTTCCAACACAATTAAAAAATTCTTGGGTACGTTCTTTTCCTATAACATTCCCTTGCCCCAAAACAAAAGTATTAGCATCCAGATTGCCAGATCATCCAATTTTAGGAGGTGGGCCATCATCTGTTTCTGCCATACCGTAATCACTCATGATTGCAAGCAAAAAGATAGATCTGACGAGAAAATGGCAAACGAAAAAGGAGGGTGAATAAAACAGCAAATTTTTGTGAAGTGGCGGAGATGAAAATGAGTGGCAGATGGCCAATAATGTAAATTGCAAGCAGATGAGATTTGTGATTAGGAACCTGGTAGATGTTGATGATGTCTCCCGACAACGGCGCCAGAAATTCCTTTTGATATTTGCTTGAACTACATCGGTATTTCCCCAAAGACAAAGGGATGATGCAGCACAGCAATGGTAGGTATTTTCCTTAGTGATAAGACCAAGGTTATCAAACCGTTAGGAGAACCACGCAACACAAAGTAAACAGCTCCTGCACACAAAGAACAAATACATGCAACCCGACGTAAGACAGCGGTTGTTAATCCCTCACAAGTAAAAAGATAGATAAAATTGTAGTAGATTGGATAAATGGATCTCGCGGGAAAGCGAGATAAAATAAATAGCTATAAATTGCAGCAAGGTATTTTTGTATTTTTGGATTAATAGATCTGAAAATAAAAGCAAATAAAAATAGATCGCGTAGGCAAATATAATAAAGAAGAGCCATGGGGCCGTAGATTTCACTAGTAGCTTCTCTCGAGAAAAATAGCAAACGGTGCGTAAACAAATTACTGTTGGGCTATTGATAGAACTTCAAATAATCATGACGATATCCAGGAAATGATCATTATTGAGGCATCACCTCCAAGATTAGTATACCGACTCCTTCCTGCATCTACTACTATTACTCCACACATCGACCGCTATCCAGCATGCATCTGTTGTATTAAGTTCATGGAGAAACGGAGTAATGCAATAAGAAATATGCCATGATGTAGACAAGATATACTTATGTAGAAATATACCCCATCTTGTTGTCCTTAATAGCAACGATACACACGTGTCAGTTCCCCTTCTGTCATTGGGATCAAGCATCGTAAGATCGAACCCATCACAAAGCACCTCTTCCCATTGCAAGATAAATGTATCAAGTTGGCCAAGCAAAGCCCAAATATCGGAGAAGAAATACGAGGCTATAAGCAATCATGCATATAAGAGATCAAAGAAGACTCAAAGTTCATAGGGTCCCAACGAACACACAGCAAAAAGAGTTACATCAAATAGATCTCGAAGAGACCATTGTATTGAGAATCAAAAGATAGACACGAAGCCATCTAGCTACTAACTACGGACCTGTAGGTCTACAATTAACTACTCACGCATCATCAAAGAGGCACCAATGAGGATGATGATCCCCTCCATGATGGTGTCTAGATTGGATCTGGTGGTTCTGGAACTTGCGACGGTTGGAATTGATTTTCATCGACTCCCCTAGGGTTTTTGGGATATTGGGGTATTTATATAGAAAAGAGGCAGTGCGGGAGGCCATCGAGGTGGGTGTCGGTGTCAAAACTGGCGGATCTCGGGTAGGGGGTCCCAAGCTGTGCGTCTAAGGCTAATGGTAACAGGAAGCGGTGGACACAATGTTTACCCAGGTTTGGGCCCTCTCTATGGAGGTAATACCCTACTTCCTGCTTGATTGATCTTGATGATATGAATATCACAAGAGTTGATCTACCACGAAATCGTAGAGGCTAAACCCTAGAAGGTAGCCTATGATTCTGATTGTTCTTGTCCTACGGACTAAACCCTCCGGTTTATATAGACACCGGAGGGGGCTATGGTTACACAGAGTCGGTTACAGAGAAAGAATTTACATATTCGAATTGCCAAGATTGCCTTCCACGCAAAGGAGAATCCCACCCGGACACGAGACAAAGTCTTCAATCTTGTATCTTCATAGTCCAACAGTCCGACATAAGCATAGTCCGGCTATCCGAGGATCCCCTAATCCTGGACTCCCTCCGTAGCCCCTGAACCAGGCTTCAATGACAATGAGTCCGGCACGCAGATTGTCGTCGGCATTGCATGGCGGGTTCCTTCGCCGAATACTCCAAGGTAGATTTTGAACACATGAATTGTGTCCGACTCTACAAAACAAATCCCATGCACCACCGTAGAGAGCACAATATTCCATGAATCTAATCTGCTGACAAGTTTTACTAGTGTGACATCACGTCGTGTCCCGGTTACTCTCAGAACCATTTTTCCCAACCTAGCATTGTACGTCCTGCGAGGCGGTTTTATTGGCACGTCTTGTCGAGGCAGATATGGTGTGCCCTTATCACGGGATACTCATTAATATGGGCATGGGTAACCCAACCTTGCCGTTAATATGACTCCTTGGTTTAGGCAAGTTCCAAACGGCCGCGCGGAGGACACTTGACATTCATCCTCTTTATAAAGAGGCCAAGACCTGCCCTTTTCTTTCCACGCCTGATCCTTCCCTTCTCCTGCCTCGAGTTCCAACACCCAAGGTTCAGTCCACGTGCTCCGGACCTACAATCATGTCCGGATCCAACCCTCAAGGCTAGTGGATGGCATCTTCTGTTACAGAGGAGGACATCAAGAAGCTTAGGGAGGCTAGGTATCTGACCGCCGAAATCCTTCACAGGCTTCCTGCTCAAGGGAAGGTTATCCCTACTCTCGAACCCAACGAGAGTGTCGTATTCATCTCCCACTTCCTCCGAGGGCTAGGCTTTGGTCTTCATCCCTTCGTTACAGGGCTCATGTTCTATTATGAGCTAGATTTTCATGATCTAGCTTCATATTCCTTCCTTCACATCTCGTCATTATCGTCGTGTGTGAGGCATTGATCCGCATTACTCCACACTTCGGCTTATGGCTCAAGACCTTCAATGTGAAGCCGAAGATGATCAACGGGCGACACGCAGAGTGTGGAGGCGCTATAATAAGCAAAGGTGCCGACGCCTTATGGCCAAAGTGTTCCATCCTGGAGGTGTCTGACCTATGGCAACGGGAGTGGCTTTATATCACATCACCCCAAGGTACAAAGTGGGCAGCCGCCCCGGCCTTCCGCTCTGCCCCTCCGCCACAGCTTGCATCATGGATCAACTAGGGGCTGGACTGGGGACCGCTTAATGACGTGCTGATATTGCAAAGCCGCATCCGAGATCTCTTCAAGAGGGATATTAGTCTCGTAAAAGTAATTCAAGTAATGTTAGTTTGTCGGGTCCTGCCATGCCAACGTCGATCTCTCCGTATGTGGGAATTCAACCTGGAAGGACCGCGAACCATTCAACACCTCTTCAGCGTGACGCTCGAAGGGATGTATCGATTGTTCTTCGGGTCACGAATAAAGTATCAGGACACAACAGAGGATGCGGGTCTCAACTGCAACCGTCCAGATACCCAAGTAAGTAACTCTGTGACCGAACATGCTGTCATTACATTTGTCACAACATTATTCTAAAAAACCACCCTTGGCCCAGACTAGATAAGAAAGGTGGAGAGGGCCAGGTGTTCGGCCCCTCTTCCCGAAGGCTCGCCGGATCCTGTACTAACCAGGATGCTGGCTCGCACACCATATCAAGTGCCATCAGGGGAGGACGAGGGGAGGAATAGGGAGGCTGAAAGCGGGCTTCATGCTGGAGGTACATTACGCATCCTAATTGGGGGAAATAGTGCCCCGCGTTGGAGGATGATCGGGGAGAGAATCTAGAATCCCCTCTCCCCACGTGAAGAAAAGGGCCGCCCCTGAAGACTTGGAAATGGAGGTTTCCAAACAAGGGAAGAAACCTTCACCAGGGGCCCTGCCCCGGAGGGCATCCTTACCGCACAACGCCCACAAGGGGTCCAGCCGTCGACCAAGCCGTAAGTGAACAAAGGCACTTTATTAAGCATGCCCCACTCTTTTCCTGAGAATAACAACCGAGACATATGTTCTGCAGTCCGGCTCATAGCCCTTCTCCACAATGTTCGTCCTCGAGGGATCTTCTTTCGGAGATGATGGAGAGCAAAATGCGTCCTCCTACTTCCCCGCCCCATGAGGCGGACGACCCTGAGGTGTCATCCCGGAGGATCTCTCCTGATCCGCAAAGGCCAGAGGTAACTCTTCAGCCGCCCGAAGTTCGGAGTTCTCGGCTCCTAAGGAGACCAACAGAAAAAGACCGGGGTTGTCTAATGTACAACCGGACAAATTGATGGGTCTTCTATAGCAAGCGGATATATCAGAGGCACATCGTATCTTGATGGGTACGGTGGTGGAGAGTATTTCATCCGTGAAAAGCGGGTTGAATGAAGCTTTTACGAGCCTGCTAAGAGGCTTTGAGGTACGCAAAGTGATATATTTTTTTTATTGTACCATACACGCAAGGTGTGCTTTGTATAGATAGTAACCCCTGAGACTCTGGTTGCGGTCCGGACGAGGCGAGCAGAGGATCGTGGTCTTAGGTAATGACAGCACTGCCTTTGTGCTAGCGGCTGCAGATCCGGCGGCTGACCGGACTTCTGAATTTGCCGAACAGAGGCGGCAACTTGACATGGCGGATGCGTACATCACACTTGAGAACAAGCGGCTTGACGAGGCATAGGGTATGTATATTTGGGTGGTCAGCAAATATTAATAAGAGCATGATGCTAGTATTTATAATATGCTCTGACTGCAGATGGAGCTAGCGCCATGGAGACCGTTCGGGCAGAACTTGCCCGGGCAAAGGAGCAAGCCAAGAGAAGTGAGGCGGCCGCCCTGAAGGTAGCCGAAGAACTAAAAGCTGAACAGGCTGCTCATCGCCAGAGTGATGGTAAAATAGCCAACATGGCTCTTGAGCTACAAAATGCCACCAGCCGATATGAGCTTTTCGAAAGGGAAAACCAAACGAAAATGGCTGACCTAAAGAAGGCCTTACAAGCAGCAAAGCAAACTCGTTCTGAAGTCAGAGCGGCACGGGAGGAACTTCGGCAAGCCGGTGATATCGCGGCTGGGAAGCCCTTTTTATTACAAACAAAGTTCGGCGATCTGAAGTATGCCCCTCTTGATCAACTATGGAGTTCTTCAGACGCATACTTGGATTTAGCAAAGAGTGCTGCTGATGCGATGGAGTATTTCAAAGATCAAAAATATCATGAGGTGGAAAGATTGTTTTGGTCGCACTTCAGTAATCCAAGGCGTCCGCTGCTATTGAATGAGCAAATGGCCGAGTGGGCCGAGCTCCATAGGTTGTCCGGGCTTGCCATGAAGGTTGTCGTGGATCATCTGTGGCCGAAGGAACCAAGTCCAGATAGTTATTTTGGTTTGGTGCAACAATCTATTCGTGTTGTGCCGCATATCAACGCTGTCAAGAGGTCGGCGTGCATAGAGGGTGCATGGATGGCCCTTGCCCGTGTTAAGAGGTATTAGGCGAAGATGAAGGCCACCGATATTGCATCCAGGGGTCCGCCCGGGGGCCAGGACTCACCCGAGCACTATTTTGAAGAAGTCTTAGAAGGTGCCCGTTTAATAGGGGCTTAGTGCTCAAAGAATACCATGTTCCAGTGACATGTATCTTGATTGTAAAAATGATGCTTTTGATAATAAAGTCTATATATATACTTTTGCCCGTAAAGTATTGTAGTGCCTCCTGTACGGCCGCTTATGTATATAACCTAAAAGTTTGCAGTCGTCGGCTTCAGCCCCCTCGCATATAATGCGGGGGTCTTCGGCAAAGCGCGTAATCACACTTGATCCAACATCTTGGTCCATTAAGGAGGTGGTGGCGCGGCAAACGAGGCAATAGGAGTTTATCTGGGCCCTTTTACATGCGGGCAGCCCCTAGCACCACATATGGGGGCATAGCCGTTAATCCAGCTCAGGTTTATCTGGGCTGCTAGAACTAGTGGTGCGCCAAACACGTCTAGCCATGTCCCTGGTCTCAACGACCGATTAGTTACTTGGGTTGGAGAGGTCGTTCAGTGGTTCGGCTGCTAGAGCCGCCACATATTCTTCCGCACGCAGGGAATGCTTTGTATTTCCACTAATTGTGATGACGCCACATGGACCGGGCATCTTAAGTTTAAGATAAGCGTAATGCGGTACTGCATTGAAACAAGCGAAGGCCGTTCTTCCGAGTAGTGCATGGTAGCCGCTTCAGAATGGAGCGATGCCGAAGGTTAGTTCTTCACTTCAGAAGTTCTCGGGAGAACCGAATACAACCTCTAATGTTAGTGAGCCCGTGTAGCGGGCCTCTACATCTGGTATTACTCCTTTAAAGGTAGTACTGCTTTGGCTGATTCTTGACAGGTCTATCCCCATCTTGCGGATAGTGTCCAGATATATCAGATTAAGACTACTGCCGCCGTCCATGAGGACTCGGGTGAGATGGTATCCGTCAATTATTGGGTCGAGCACCAAGGAAGCCGAACCTCCATGTCTGATACTAGTCGGATGATCCCTGCGATCGAAAGTGATCGGGTAGGCCGACCATGGGTTGAATTTGGGGGGCGACGGGCTCTACAACGTATATGTCTCGGAGTGCGCGTTTGCGTTTCCTCTTTGGTATGTGGGTTGTGTAAACCATGTTCACTGTTTTGACCTCTGGTGGGAATTTCTTCTGTCCCCCACTGTTCGACTGGTGAGGTTCGTCCTCATCTTCACATGGCGGCTCCCTTCCCTTGTGTTCGGTGTTTAGCTTTCCAGCCTGCTTGACGACCCAGCATTCTCTGTTGGTGTGATTCGCAGGTTTCTCTGGGGTGCCATGAATCTGACATGATCTGTCTAGAATTTTATTTAGGATGGACGGTCCATCTCTTTTGCCTTTAAATTGCTTTTTTCCATTAACCGGGTCGAGAGCCCCTGAATCTGGCATTTACCGCCATGTTGTTTGGGTTGTCTTCATTATTTCGACACTTGTTTTTATTGCGTCGCAGCTTCCCATTGCCATCCCTGATTTCGGATGTGCCTGGGTCGCTGGTGCTGCTGTGGGCCAACCAACTGTCCTCCCCCGCACAAAATCGGGTCATAACAGTTGTTAGGGCTGCCATTGTCCTCGGCTTTTCCTAGCCGAGGTGTCTGGTGAGCCATTTGTCCCGGACACTGTGTTTGAAAGCTGCTAAGGCTTCGGCATACGAATAGTCGACGATTTGATTCTTCTTGGTGAGAAATCTGTTCCAGAGCTTACGGGCTGACTCTCCGGGTTGTTGAATAATGTGGCTCAAATCATCTGCATCCGGAGGTCGGACATAGGTCCCTTGAAAATTAGCCCTGAAAGCGTCCTTGAGTTCCTCCCAACTTCCAATTGAGTTTTCAGGGAGACTTTTCAACCAGTGGCGAGCTGGTCCTTTCAACTTGAGGGGCATATATTTGATGGCGTGGAGATCGTCTCCACGATCCACATGGATGTGAAGAACAAAGTCCTCAATCCAAACTTCAGGGTCTATCATTCCGTCGTATGCCTCGATGTTTACGGGTTTAAACCCCTCTAGAAATTCATGATCCAGCACCTCATCACTGAAGCACAGGGGGTGTGCAGTGCCCCTGTATTTGGATGTGTTATGGCATGCGTCTGACGGATGTAGTGTTCGATGTTGATTCCGAGCTGCTATTTGATTATTATAGTCGGTTTGGTGGCCGTGATCCTGCGTAAGAGCACGCTTCCTAGATCCATAGATGGACCTGGCCATACCGGCTATGTTGTCTAGGGGCGTAGCTATCGATCTTCTCCAGACGGCCAAGCGAGTTGGCCTGTAGTGCGAAGCCGCCGAATACGAAGATCTGTCCGGGGAGGAAAACCTCACCCTAGATGGCATCATTGTAGATGATTGAAGGAGCCATCAAGCCTTACCGTGCCGACACAGTGGAACTCCCAATGAAAGCACCAATGTCGGAGTCAAAACCGGCGGATCTCGAGTAGGGGGTCCCGAACTGTGCGTCTAAGGCTAATGGTAACAGCAGACGAGGGACACAATGTTTACCCAGGTTCGGGGCCTCTCTATGGAGGTAATACCCTACTTCCTGCTTGATTGATCTTGATGATATGAGTATTACAAGAGTTGATCTACCACGAGATCATAGAGGCTAAACCCGAGAAGCTAGCCTATGATTCTGATTGTTCTTGTCCTACGGCCTAAACCCTCTGATTTATACAAACACTGGAGGGGCTAGGGTTACAGAGAAAGGAATTTACATATCCGAATTGCCAAGCTTGCCTTCCACGCAAAGGAGAGTCCCACCCGGAGGACGCAGTGAGAGCCCAGAAGACGGTGAATGCTGGACCATTCGGACGTGGGGGAGGCCGGCCTCCAGCAGGTTGCCAGCTCCTCCCTCGAGGTCCGTGCGCCATTAACCAGATAACACATGGTGTGGCTACAGTGATCTCCCACCAGGCGGCGGGACTGTAGCCACGCTCCTCTGACCAAGCCTGCGTCAATAGCATCACGACTACAATGATAAGCCATCCACCAGACCCGCTAGCGGCGGGAGCGGCCTGTCGGCTCCGTACCAGACTAGTCGGTGGGGCCCACCAGGCGGCGGGCCCCAGCAGTCGGCCGAGAAGCCGGCGACCGGAGACACTAACAGCCGGGACCTGCACCCGACCAGATTACCATTGTACCCCTGGGGGGTAGGCCTATATAAACCCCCCAGGGCACCCATGCAAAGTGTTCCCACTCCATTAGCACTAGCCACTATCCTAGAGGAAGAAGAGAGCTAGCCATGCCTCCTACTACCTCTAGCACACAGCTCAAGGAGCACCATTGTATAACTTGTGCCTTAGTGATCATGCGGAGACCCCGTAGAGCAGGACTCGGGGTGTTATCTCCTAGGAGAGCCCCGAACTGGGTAAAGTGCGTCGGCATTCGTGTCTTCGCCTAATCCCGCTTCCAGGCACTGGCGATGTTCTACGCGCTCCCACCATGATAAGCCATCCGTTGGCATATGTCGCAACCAACCCCCGACATTTGGCGCCCACCGTGGGGCGAGGTGTACCATCTCCCGTAGACCTGCTCTGGAGGGAGCCTTGCTCCTTCCTGGCCAGCGAAGCCAGCCCAGCACGCCCGACGGCGTCAGCCTCGATGCGCTGCTCAGCGCGGAGATCGCCTGCGCAGCGAGCTGCCTCGCTGACCATGTTGGCGAGGTCCACCTCTCCAACGAGCCGGCCTCCAACGCGGGCAGCGGCTTCCCCGAGAGCCGCCGCATCAGCCTCCTCGATCAGCTTCACGTCACCAACGAGCCTGTTGTGGACCTGGAGTCTGTTGGTTCCACCGACCCGATGATCATCGACTCTGACACGGCATCGCTTGACGCATTCCCCACCAACATGGTGATCTACAACGAGTCGCCCCCTCATGAGCACAACGGCGGAAGCACCGTCACGGAGGTGCTTGTCATCAACAGTGGCAAGCGCTCGGACGGAGGAGCTCGAGACCCACTCGATGCGGCGCTGCGAGACCTGTCAGCGCCCATCCCAGTAGACCCAGACACTAAGACGCTGGAAGCACGCCACGTCCAGCTCCTCGAGAGTGCTGGCCGACTGGCCAGCGTGCGACGCCTCTTGCTCGCCTACCGACGCGAGATGGACCGGGCCATTGGTGGCACGTCGGCTTCTGAGGGGCCTAGCCGCATCGGCTTGATCCGGCAGCATGGCATGACCGTCGCCAGCATGTTCGGGGTAGAATGCCCTGTCTACGCCACACCTGCAGAGAACATCCGGGCCGCCCAGGCGGTAACATATGAGTTGGACAAGTATGAGGGCGACGAGCGTCGCCACATGATGGAGCGAGTCCAGCAGCTCCTAGATGCGGCCACCGTGTAGCACGAAGCCGGCTGCCGCGCTGAAGAGCCCGTCTGACGGAACGACGAACCACCCCTTCGCCAGGACCATGTCGCGACATCCCGGACGCTGACTGGCGGCGCCCCAGGGGAGAAGAGGCAATGAGCCAGCTGCCAGCCGCAGTCGGACTCACCTATCCATCGAGCGTGACGCCGACGGCCGCCCTCGAGCAGTGGAGCGGCGAGGCGACCCGCCTCCCCCTCCGCCTTGCGGAGAAAGGTACCCAGCTCCACAGCCGGTCACACACCCGACACTCGGCGACTGCCTTGGTCACCGAGAGGGAGTCGGAGAGAACGACGCCCGCCATCGGATCGACCACCTCAACCGATCCCTGGCGCTAGAAGAAGAAGACGCGTTGGGACCGCCCTGTTTCAGCCCACGAATCCGAGATGAGCCCTTCCCCAAAGGGTTCACACTCCCGAGAGATACGCCCAAGTACACCAGCTCCGTGAAGCCGGAGGACTGGCTGGTCGACTACTCCATGGCAGTCAACATAGCAAAAGGCAACAAGCGTGTTGCCATGAAGTACGTCCCGCTCATGCTCCATGGCACAGCCCGGACGTTGCTTAATAGCCTGAAGCCCCGCAACATCAACAGCTGGGTTGGTTTCACTGAAGCCTTCATCCGCAACTTCACCAGCACGTACAAGCGGCCTCCCAAGCCCCGGCAACTCTCCTTGTGCATCCAAGGGCCCAGCGAATCGACTCGCGACTATCTCACGCGCTGGGCCGAGCTGCGCAACTCCTGCGAAGGCGTGCACGACGTGCAGGCAATCGAGTACTTCACCACCGGGTGCCGAGAGGGCACCCTCCTCAAGCACTGACTTCTCTGCGACGAGCCTGCGACTCTCGACGAACTGCTGATCATCTCCGACAAGCACGCCACGGCTGACTTCTCCATGAAGGCGGAAATACTAGTTGATGCATCCGGCAAGGTGGCACCTCAGGCTCCTCAGACTCCGGCTGGTGACACCAATCGGCGGCAGCATCCAAGCGACAACAAACGAAAGGCTACCCAGCCGGCTTCCACCAGCCGACAGGTGGCGATAGTCGAAGACCAACAGCCGGAAGGGCAGCCAGCGCCCAAGCGTCAGAAGGGCGGCAAGCCCAATCGGTTACCCGCCTTCTCTGATGAGCAGACCCTTGATGCTCCCTGCAAGTTCCATAGTGGCGCGATGCCATCCAATCACACCACTCGGAAGTGCCATTGGCTCACCCGAATCGCCAAGGGAGATGGACTCCTACCTCCTCCGCCTGCCGGCCCGGCGCCTCCTCCGCCCCAGCAGCCGGTGGCTCGGTCAGTCGGCGCCATACAAGACGAGTATCCTGAGGAGCATGGAGCCTATGTTGTGTTCACCAGTGTGGCCGATGACAGATGCAACAGACGGCTGCGACAGCAAGAAGTACAAGTGGTGGCATCAGATACTCCAGAATTCATGCATTGGTCTGAAAAGCCCATCAGTTGGAGCAGGGCCGACCACCCGGAGGTGATTCCCTCCCCAGGTTCCTATGTCCTGGTCCTAGATGCTACCTTTGCAACCGAGAGGCGGGTAGCTCGTTTCTCCAGAGTCCTGATAGATGGCGGCAGCAGCATCAATATCCTGTACCGTGACACAATGGAGAAGATGGAAATCAAGCAGAAGCAGCTCCACCCCAGTCGGACTGTATTCCATGGCATAGTACCTGGCCTTTCCTGCTCACCAATCGGCAAGACCCAAATTGATGTTCTCTTCGGAGACAAGAATCATTTCCACCGTGAGCCAGTATGGTTTGAAGTGGTGGACCTTGAGAGCCCCTACCATGTGCTGCTTGGCCGGCCTGCCCTGGCTAAGTTCATGGCAGTTCCCCACTATGCTTACCTCAAGATGAAGATGCCGAGTACCAAGGGGATCCTAACTGTAGTCGGAGACTACAAGAAGTCGTCCGCCTGCGCCACGGACAATAGCCTGCTGGCCGAGTCCCTTGTGATTGTAGCTGAGAAGCGGCTCCTTGACCGGGTTGTGACGATGGTAGGAAAGAAGCCGGAAATGTCACCCACCCCCATGTAGTCGGAAGTTAAGGGCTCGTTCAAGCCAGCGAAGGAAACGAAGAAGATACCTCTAGACCCGGAGCACCCGGAAAGGCATGCTGTCATAGGTGCGAACCTTGATAGAAAATAGGAAAGCGAGCTCGTCGATTTCCTCCGTGAGAATTGGGACCTCTTCGCATGGTCTCCCAAAGACATGCCGGGTGTTCCGACGGATTTCGCCGAGCACAAGTTACATGTCCGACCTGACGCCAAGCCGGTCAGGCAGCCCTTGTGCTGCCTATCGGAAGAGAAGAGAAGAGTTGTCAGAGAAGAGATAGCCCGGCTTCTGGCAGCCGGTTTCATCATGGAAGTATTCTTTCCAGAAAGGTTGGCCAACCCAGTTCTTGTGCTGAAGAAAAATAAGCAGTGGCGCATGTGTATTGATTATACCAGCCTCAACAAAGCTTGCCCCAAAGATCCCTTTGCCCTGCCAAGAATTGACCAAGTGATAGACTCCACAGCCGGATGCAAGCTGTTGAGTTTTTTGGATGCGTACTCAGGGTACCATCAGATAAAACTCAACCCGGCAGACAGGCTGAAGACCGCCTTTATCACGCTGTTTGGAGCCTTTTGCTACCTGACCATGACGTTCGGCTTGCGAAACATCGGCGCCATGTTTCAGCGTTGCATGCCGAAGTGTCTCCTCAAGCAACTCGGCAGAAATGCCCATGTCTATGTGGATGATGTGTTGGTGAAGACGGAAAAGCGTGGCACACTGCTGGAACACCTGAAGGAGACCGTACCTTTGAGAACATGCGCCGATTACAGATCAAGCTCAACTCAGAGAAATGTGTCTTTGGAGTACCTGCCAGCCAGCTTCTCGTCTTTCTGGTCTTAGAGCGCGACACAGAGTGCAACACTGTGAAGATCAAGGCCATTGAGAAGATGGAGGTGCCCACCCGACTGCTGGACGTGCAGAAATTCACCGGCAGCCTGGCATCAATCAGCCATTTCATCAGTCAGCTGGGCGAGAAGGCTCTTCCCCTGCACCAGCTCATGAAGAAGACCACTTTTTTAGAGTGGAACATCAAGGCGGACAAGGCCTTTCTCTAGCTCAAAAAGATGTTGAACAACCCGCCTATCTTGGCGGCTCCGACTGATAAAGAGCCCATGCTCCTCTACATTGCCGCCACTAGTCGGGTAGTCAGCACGGTCATAGTGTTGGAACGCAAGGAGGAGGACAGAGCATTGCCAGTCCAGAGGCCAGTATATTACTTGAGTGAAGTATTGGCCGCCTCCAAGCAAAACTACCCCCACTATCAGAAGATGTGCTACGGTGTGCACTTTACCGCCAAGAAGCTGAAGCCTTAGTTTCAAGAGCACCCAATTACTGTTGTCTGCACTTCTCCACTTGCTGAGATCATTGGAAGCCAAGATGCGTTAGGCCGAGTGGCCAAGTGGGCTATTGACCTGGCCCCTTACACCATCTACTACCAGCCTCGCACCGCCATCAAGTCACAAGCATTGGCCTACTTCCTCGTCGACTGGGCCGAGACCCAGTACTTGCCGCCAGCGCCAGACTCTACCCATTGGCGGATGCACTTCGATGGTTCAAAAATGCGCACCGGTCTGGTAGCCGGCTTCGTCCTCACCTCTCCCAATGGAGACAAGCTCAGATATGTGTTGCAAATCCATTTTGCCGCCTCCAACAACATAGCCGAGTATGACGCACTCATACACGGGCTCCGGCTTTCCAAGGAACTCGGCATCCACCGGATCCTGTGCTATGGTGACTCCGACTTGGTGGTCCAGCAGTTGTTAGGCAACTGGGATGCCAAGGACGCAAATATGGCAAGCTACCGCTTCCTCGTGCAGCAACTCAGTGGATATTTTGACGGGTGCGAGTTCCTCCACGTGCCAAGAAATGACAACAAGCAAGCAGATGCCTTGGCACGGGTCGGCTCCACCCGGCAAGCAATACCAGCCGATGTCGCCTTACAAGACCTCCTTAAGCCGTCTGTCAAGCCATCACCAGAGTCTGACTCCATCTTCGTGTCGGCCCCTCCTGAAGCAGTCGGATCTGACTTGAGGGCTCCAGAAGCCGGCGCGGGGACTTCGGCAGGCGGCCCAGGAACTGCTGCCATCGCACCCAACCCGAGTACTTCAGAACTCGGCCTGGGATGCAACAGTCGGCCTGGGGACTTCTTCAACTCAGCAGGCGGTAGCCAACTCCAACCCGCCGCCTCCCAGCCCAACCGCCCATGTACAAATTGTAGTCGTGGAAGTTGAAGAAATAACAGCACCTTCATGGGCTCAACCCATTCTCAACTTTCTGGTGAATAAAGAGCTGCCGACTGATGAGATTCTAGCCCGACAAGTGCAATGGCGTGCAGCAGCATACACCATAGTCAACAAAGAACTGGTACGATGTAGTGTTGCTGGTGTGTCCCAACATTGCGTGGAGCCGGACCAGGGTCAAGAAATCCTCAAAGATATCCACCAAGGTGAATGCGGTCACCACGCGGCTTCAAGGTCACTTGTCGCCAAAGCTTTCCGCCATGGTTTCTTCTGGCCGACTGCTCTAGAAGATGCGAAAGAGTTAGTCCAGAAGTGCAAATGGTGTCAGAAGTTCTGCTCCAAGCCACACTTGCCGGCTTCTGCACTCAAGACCATTCCCATTGCCTAGCCCTTTGCATATGGTGGGGCCATTCAAGACGGCTCGTGGTGGCATGACTCATCCGCTTGTCTCTATGGACAAGTTCACCAAGTAGATAGAAGCAAAGCCAATCAAGAAGCTGAATGGGCCAACTGCCGTGACTTTCATCGCTGACATCACCACATGGTACGACATACCACATAGCATCATCACCACAATGGCACAAACTTTGCCAAAAGAGCCTTGGCACGTTTCCGCATGACGTAGGGCATCCGGCTGGACTTAGCGTCCGTTGCCCACCCACAGTCAAACAGCCAAGTAGAGTGAGCAAACGGCCTCATTCTCACCGGCATCAAGCCCCAACTGGTCGAGCCTCTAGAGCGTTCACCCGACTGCTAGCTCGATGAACTGCCGGCCATCCTCTGGAGGCTGCGCACAACTCCGAACAAGTCGACCGGCTTCACGCCCTTCTTCCTCGTCTACAGCACTGAAGCCATCATCCTGATGGACATAGAGTTCGACTCCCCACGAGTCACCACGTACACTGAGGCGGACGCCAAGGAGGCACGAGAAGACGGCGTCGACCTACTGGAGGAGGACCGGCTGTTGGAACTCAGCTGGTCCGCCATCTACCAGCAGAGTCTGCATTGATACTACAACCGCAAGGTGAAGCCAAGATCCTTCAAAGAGGGATACCTTGTGCTCCGGCTGATCCAGCGAACAGCCGGCCAGCACAAGCTCTCGGCACCATGGGAAGGCCCTTTTATCATCAGCAAGGTGATGGGCAACGGTTCCTACTATCTGATTGATGCTCATAAGCCCAGAGCACGCAAAAGAGATGACTCAGGCAAGGAGACGGAGAGGCCATGGAACGCAAACCTCCTCCGAAGATTTTACAGTTGAAAGCAATATGTATCACGCTACCTTTTGTACTAAGTACGAAGACTCCGGGTCCCCCGAGAAGAGCTCAGGGACTACCCTCCTTTATCTATATGATAAGTGTTATGCCATGAGTGTGTGTTGTTTTATTATTTCGCCTGGCACCGGGTTCGACCAGTTGGCCCGGAGGCTCGCCGCCTTCTGCTATATGTCGCCTCCTGTAGCCGGACAGGTAGTGTGTCAGCACCAAATAACTTTCCCTGTCAGAAGGCACAGCTCGTAGAGCGACTGTACAGCAGTCAGGGGTTGCAAAATAATGCCCACATGAAAAATGGCTAAGGAAAGAACACATATAGTCGAGGCCGGCATCCCGCGTGTTCGCCGGCTGCCAAGCAGCCGACCGGCCAGCTTTTGCTTGCCTTGCCAACACTCCAAACGTCTAAGTACTTGCCCTCCCACAAAAAGCTAAGTACTCAACCCAGCCGCAGTCTGCAGAGTGGCTGTTTGGCTGGCAAGAGGATAGCAAAGGGAGAGCGACGAAGGAAAAAAGCAAGGAGCTTAAAGCAAGAAAAGTTAGAAGCCAGCAAAGCAAAGCATGAATTGCAACAAAATATTTACATTGATAAAGGCCCACTGGCCGGCATTCAACAGAGTTTGATATACACCCTGCGGGTGGAATTGTTCAAATTTAACCAAAGTTGTCTAGACTAGTGAGTAGAAAAAGAAAAAGATAACACCCTACGGGGCAGCAGAAGGCTCCGGCTAGACGGTGGAGTCGGCGGTGCCGGTTGGTGCAGCAGAAGGATCCGGCTGGACTGCAGAGTTGGCGATGCCGGTTGGTGTAGCAGAGGGATCGAGCTAGACGGCAGGGTTGGTGGCACCAGTTGGGGCAGTGGACGGCTGGACAGCAGAGTCAGCAGCGTCCATTGCAGGAACGGGCGGCTGGTCGGTCTCTGCCAGGCTGCCTCCAGCAGCAGTCAGCGCTTTGGAGCGCAGATTGTTGCTTGAGGCTTGTTCAGGTTGAGGCTGGCCATCCGCTCCGACCTCCGGCATGTCGTCCTCGCTTTCCTCCTCATCCACTTCATTGCTGGAGTCGATCACCTCAGCCGAGTCCTCGCTGTCCTCCGGGTCCAGCCCGAGCCACTCTAGCGGTGCTTCGGCGCCATCTTCAACCACTTCTGGGATGAAGACGCTGGTGTTAGTGTAGTCGGCGATTGCTGCCGTCCTGCTGATAAGTTTGGCCTCCACCACCACCAGCTCCTCCTGCGCCTCCAGCCAAAACGTGGTAAGCTGGGCTAGATCCAGCCCAAGGTACCACGTCTTGATGAACTCCTGGGCTCGGCGTGCCCCTGCCCGTGCTGTAGAGCCCTTCCAGGCCTCTAGGCGGCCGGCCACCACCTCCAGCCAGTCGGCGGTCCGACTGGGGGTGCGCGGAGCCTGAATGTGAGCCATGTGGGGTGGCAGGCTGGTCGGGCTGACGTGCGCCGCGTAGCGTGCTTGTGGCGGGCGGCGGGCCTGGGAAGCTTAGCAGGCACGACACCTCCTTCCCGCCTTGATGTTCAAACTTGGCTGATGATCCGGCCTTGTCCAACCAACTCCGGTAGTCGGCGCGTAGCAAGGCGGATCAAGCGTTCTTCCAGCACTTGGTAAGAGGGGAAGCCGCTGAGACTTCATGACCCTTCGGCCGCAACGCCTCACCAGCTTCGGGGACTACTGTCGGAGTAATGGGCCACGAGTAGCCTCACCCGGGTCCCCGAGCCTTTCAAGACTTTGGGCCGGCTTCGCACCACGAAACCTCATACTCAACCGCCGCCTTCCGGTGGCCGGCTGGCTTAACGGTCGGCTACCCAAAGATGGCAAAAGGACCAGCAGACGGCACCAAGAACGACCGTCTCCTATCAGGCGGCCTCCAAAGAGGCCGGCGTCAAACAGGCGGCCACCCAGCGCCTTTAGAGTCTGTGACCTCATCAAGAGGACAAGATAGGGTGAGGCTACAGCATAGTTCCTCACCCCCAAATCTTGGACTTGGCGCGGCCACGGTGCCCCGTACAGGCGGAGATCTCCGCACAGCGCGGCACTATTGCCACTCCCCCCTTGACGTCACTCCTGACAGGCGGAGTCCTGTTGTCCACGACGACCTGTCGGTACGGCCTGCGGGCTACGGGCCCTACCAGGCAGTGAGAGCCCAGAAGACGGCGAATGCCGGACCAGTCGGATGTGGGGGAGGCCGGCCTCCAGTAGGCGGCCAGCTCCTCCCTCGAGGTCCGTGCGCCATTAACCAGATAAGACATGGTATGGCTACTGTGATCTCTCACCAGGCGGCAGAACTGTAGCGACGCTCCTCCGACCAACCTACATCATTAGCATCACGGCTACAGTGATCAGCCATCCACCAGACCCGCCAGCGGCTGGAGCGGCCTGTCAGCTCCGTACCAGGCCAGTGGGCTGGGCCCACCAGGCGACGGGCCCCAGCAGTCGGCGAAGAAGCCGGCGACCGGAGACACTGACAGCCGGGACCAGCACCCAGCGAGATTACCATTGTACCCCTGGGGGGGGGGTAGGCCTATATAAACCCCTCAGGTCACCCATGCAAAGGGTTCCCACTCCACTAGAACTAGCCTTGCCTCCTTCTACCTCTAGCACACAACTCAAGGAGCACCATTGTATCACTCGTGCCTTAGTGATCATGCAGAGACCCCGCAGAGCAGGACTAGGGGTGTTATCTCCTAGCAGAGCCCCGAACCTGGGTAAAGTGTGCCGGCGTTCGTGTCTACCCCTAATCCCGCTTCCACGCACCGGCGACATTCTACTCGCTCCCACCATGATAAGCCATCCGTTTGCATATGTCGCACCCGACCCCCGACACTAAAAATAAAAGGTATGATAAAAGAGACTTCATTGCTAGAAAACACGGTAAAGAAAGAGAACCATGGGTTCAAAACCTATGCCTTTTCCACCCAAGTCAACTAAAAAGAGTGATGATGAAGAATTTGAACGCTTTGCTGAAATGTTGAGGCCAGTCTTTTTTGCGTACCCGCTTGACTGATATCCTTAAAATGCCTCCTTATGCAAAGTATATGAAAGACATCATCACAAATAAGAGAAAAATAACTGAAGTTAAAATCTCCACTATGCTTGCTAATTATACTTTTAAGGTTGGAGTACCTAAAAATCTTGGAGATCCGGGAATACCAACTATACCTTGCTCCATCAAAAAGTATTCCGTAAAAACTGCTATGTGTGATCTAGTAGCTAGTGTTAGTGTTATGCCTTTCTCTTTATATAAAAGACTTGACTTGAATAAACTCACACCTAGTGAAATATCTTTGCAAATGGATGACAAATCAACTGCCATACCTATCGGTATCTGTGAGGATATGCCTGTTGTTGTTGCTAATGTTACTGTTTTGACTGACTTTGTTATACTTGAGATGCCCGAGGACGACAACATGTCGAATATCCTTGGTAGACCATTCTTGAATACTGCAGGGGCTGTTATTGGTTGCAATTAAAGCAAGGTCACCTTTCATATCAATGTTAATGAGCATACGGTGCACTTTCCGAAGAAACTATTCCAAGTGAATTGTATTAATGTTATTGAAAAATCTCCGACAATCACTATTGGAAGTTTTCAAATAACTCTACGTACTGCCAAAACAAAATATGAAATGCTTATTGTTGGGGAAATGCATATCCCATTGAGGTAACTTAGTGATTTACGAAAGTTTTTCGGTTTCATGCTAATCGAAAGCGGTTGTTAATAAGACCTGATCAAACTTACTAATGACTCATTTTTGAGCGGTATGAAGTTGATGAATTTAGTAAGGACTACCTTCTGTCCCAATCTTTTGTTTTCTGATTTTATTAGTTAAATCAAATAAAGTGCCATGTTTTCTTTGTTTTCTGAATTTTCTGCGCAATAAGAAAATGACCCAAAAATAAAAGTTCTCAGAATGCCCTGAAAAATTTAACCAAGTTTTAAATATTAAAATTTTGCCAGGAGTTTAAAACTTTTATTTCTGTTGATTTCAGGACCTTTCTTTCAATATTAAGGAGTCTTTTCCAAGTGGAGCTTTCCAAAACATATTGGACTTCTATTCTCTCTGTATAACATTTTCTTAATCAGTAGAATTATTTATTAAATTATTTCACCCTGAGCTTTATTCATTAAAATGAATTGTTTTAAATTTTGGAGCTCTTTTTGAACTACAACCATTTGATATATTTAGCTAAAAATCCAACCAAAATTTGGAGATGTCATGTGATGTCTCTAAATCACTTTTATGCAATAATATATTTATTTCATTTCATATTTTGAGTTCGACACCTGTTTTTCAAATTTGGTCCAGTGGACACTTTTGCACTATAGCCTAATTAAATATTTCCCTAGAGCCTCCACCAAAATTATGGGATGTCAGTGGTTCCATGCCATCCAACTTTATGCAAAAACCTTATGATGTTCTATGGAGAAATTAAGTGCACCAACCTCTTTTTCATTCTGGACCTGACTTGTGTTTTGTACTGCAACCCAATTCATTCTTGCTCTAGTGACCTTGTGCTTTCACCTGCTTGTAGTCAACCCTGCAAAACCCCTAAGTCCAAGAGCATGCACTCTTTGGAACACTTTTGGTCCATGTAGTGATGCCATTTACTCCCTGTCCAGAATTGTAGTTTTGCAAAACTTGCACTAGCAAGTTTCTCCTTTTGGCAAACTAACTTCACCACCCTCTCATACATCCATAGAAACACTGATCTGGAAGATTTGGCCACCCCAAGAACTGCCTGGATGCCCTTGGCATTTTCACAAACACCCTGAGTGCATAGCCAGATTTGACATGATTTCAAGTTTACATTGTGAACTTGAGCCCCTGACCCATCCACCATGTCCCTTGATTCCCTTGCTAACCCTAAACTAGCCCTGTTTCTTTCCAAGCTCACCCGCGACCTCTAGGCTACCCTGGCATTTCGTCGAGCATGTCCCGGGCGTGCTCTGGGCGCGCCCAGAGCGTGCGTTTGGCACGCACGTGCGCCCGAGCCACCGCGTCCCGCCCCGCACTCACTCCGGTCCGTGACCGACCGCAGCCAGCACTCCATGTCCCCTTCTGCACCGCACGAGCCCCGCAGCTCTTGCCACATCTCCGGCAGGCCAGCAGCTAGCCGCCACTGCCGCCCGACAGCTCCTGCGCTAGCCAGTGCCGCCCAAACCACCTCCGCTCGCCAGCTCACCCTTGGAACAGTAGCCGCTCGTCCGCTAGCTCCTGCCGCCATCCCCAGCCTCGCCATGATGCCCTGCTGCTACAGAAAGACGGTCGCCGACAAGCTCATCCGCGGCCGCCACTGAACAGCCTCGACTCGCCTATTTAAGGAAGCCCAGAGCCCGTTCCCGCACACAGGCAACCTCAGGCCACCCTAGTGGTGCTTCCCTAGCTCGCAATCGACCCGGGGAGGTTTTCTTCCCCGTCTCCGGCAACTCCTTCCGCTGCCACCGCCCCGACCATTCCAGCACCACTAGGACCTCCCCCTCTCCACTCTCTCCACCAGGAGCCTTCTCTTCCTCGCGTGAACCTTTCCCCCTGCTCGATTTTGATCGGGAACCACCGCAGCCCCAAAAGCACTTTGCTCCCGAGGTCTCGTCCGCCGCGAAGCTCACCATCGGCGACTTCCTCCACCCCCGCCGACCCAACGACCACCGGGAGGACCGCCCCGGTCTTGCGGATCCATCCCGACTCTCTGGAGCCCGCGGGGAGCAGCCATTCGTCGGCGTTGATCGCCGTCGCCTCGCCTCCGTTCGGGCGAAGGAAGAAGAGGGAGAGCGGGCCCCTGGACACACTGTCAGTGACCCCGCCCCAGTCCACGTGGGTTAAGTGGAACCGCGTTTCCAAAGTACGCCTTCGACGTGTACGTATATATTCGAAACGTTTTCTTTTCTGTTTTATTTTAAATAGCAGATTTTTGACCAAACTTTGACCGGCTATATCTTATTAATTACAACTCCAAATAAATTATTTCTTTTTCCTACCTCTCTCAAATATTGTCTAGTTTATTTTAAGATTTATTTGAAAAATTTCCAAAACAACATTCTGTGCTGTTTTGATTTTTTATGTTAATTCATATATATCTTTTTACAATAGGATTCTTGAAGATTTCAAGATGTTTTGGAATGCACCCTGCTTTCCCTTGACCTGAAGGCAAGCATTCTGAACCCTGGTGTAATTTTTGTGTGTGTTGTTTGACTCGGTGACAGCACCACCCCGACACGAGCATACGTCATTTTATGTGAGGATGTGATCCTACTCATGAGTGCATAAAAATGATTTTTATGCTGATGGAGTTGATATGGTTATGATGGAAATCGCCATCATATGCCTCTCATGCATACCGGAAGGGAAACCGGGGAGGCCTCTGTCTTGGGTAGACACGGTCGTGCCCCTAGTCCTCCGTCGAGACGGTCGTATCCGGTATGGCATGAAGGGGTATGTCGCGTGGTGTTTCTATCTGTTGGTTGAAGAATATGTATGGTTATGCTAATCATGCAGGAAATATTTGAACCTCCTGAGTCGACCATAGATCGAGTCTTGTTCCGGTAACCCCATACTTGTTTCGTGCTGCCACTTGTCCCTGCCAAAGGTAGGGTGCGGTTCAGTAAGTAGTCAACCCCTTTCCTAGCACACACCGTACAGAGAGGCCATGGTGGAAGATACTGGAGGCATCCGGTAGTCATGCCACCGAGTCCAGGAGCATGGGTGTTTCGGTTGTAGCCGAAGGGGGTAGCTCCCCAGTTTGCGCGCGGTATAAATTTTGTGATCCCATGTTATGTCGAGGTTGTAGCCTCCCCACTTAGAGTTTCGCTTGACAGGTGTCATGGGTGATTCCAGACACATGTGAGGTAAGCTGGTGTGTGCAAGGTAGTCGTGTTTTCAACAAAAAGACCGTAGACGGAATTAGTCTCGATGGACTAAAGGAATTCGTTACTCGTGGGTAAAGAGTGCACCCTCTACAGAGATTAAACCTATTCAAATAGCCGTGTCCATGGTTAAGGATTACAGTCTAGGATGGGTCAAGTGTCGGTCTTAGTGTCGGTCTTCGGAGGTGCAACTGTTAAACCAGAACTGGAATCACAACTTGTGACTTGTGATAATTATGATTATTATTATTGTTGACTAACCCGTGATATTATTGGTATTATCGAATATCCCTGGGATGGTTCTACCTCCTGGATATTTACTGTGTTTTCTTTTAAAGCCCTTTATGTGGTGTCGCTAAGACGCCCGACTGTGGCATTTCTTTTAAAGCCCTTTATGTGGTGTCGCTAAGACGCCCGACTGTGGCATTTCTTTTAAAGCCCTTTATGTGGTGTCGCTAAGACGCCCGACTGTGGCATTTCTTTTAAAGCCCTTTATGTCGTGTCGCTAAGACGCCCGACTGTGGCATTTCTTTTAAAGCCCTTTATGTGGTGTCACTAAGACGCCCGACTGTGGCATTTGTTTTAAAGCCCTTTATGTGGTGTCGCTAAGACGCCCGACTGCGGCATTTCTTTTAAAGCCCTTTATGTGGTGTCGCTTAGATGCCCGACTGTGGCATTTCTTTTAAAGCCCTTTATGTGGTGTCGCTAAGACGCCCGACTGCGGCATTTCTTTTGAAGCCCTTTATGTGGTGTCGCTAAGACGCCCGACTGTGGCATTTCTTTTAAAGCCCTTTATGTGGTGTCGCTAAGACGCCCGACTGTGGCATGCTTGTTATTTATTTCAAAATTTTAATACTACTATGTTATTGCATATTCATAAGTAACATGCTTGCACGCTTCATAGTTTTATTTATCTTTTGTGACTGACGTCATGAGCATAAAATATTTTCAGCACATCATTGTTATATTATACCTGTGTTCATAATGTTTGCGAGTACATTCAAAGTACTCACTGGCTTGTCCCTGGCTATTGTCTTGGCCAGATTTTCTTGCGCGGAGAGGAGCGACCGTGGCGACAGTCCCGGAACCAAAGCAACGGTGATAGCAGCCTCGCGAAGATAGGAGTTAACCTGGTCAGCTGTTCTTGTGGGAATTGGAGTCCCATAGACACTGATGATCCATAAACCGCTTCCGCCATCAATCATTAGAAACCATTTGTTGTACTCACAGGCCAGAATGGTCTTGTACTACATATTTTGTATTTTTCTTGGAATTTCTGTATCAAGTTGGTGCCTCATCAGCTAACAGTTATCCTGGGGCTGGTGAGCACAAGGGCCATTTTCTGGAAATTAACACCCGGAGATTTGGTCCCCACAAACTTGGTATCAGAGCCAGGCTGACCATTGGCTAATCCTATCTTAGCCAGGTCGAAAAACTTAGGTAAACCAACCTACCAGACCCTAACCAAAACCCCAGCCAAGCTTCCCGTGCAAGATAGCCACACAGGGATCTCGACACTTTTGGCAGCCGGTGCCCAACCTATCAGCCTAGCCTGTCGATCACACACCCGTGACCGATGGCTAAAATGTCTCATTCACAAGCTTGCAAAGGAAGACTCTGTCCCCTTTTCTATAAAAAGGGCACGCTAGCCTCAAACCAGCACAGCACAACCTCTTCCCCGAACCTAGCCACTATGCTTGGTCCCATAGTGCACAATGAGACCAAAGCAACCAACCTTGGAGGTTTCGTGACCATACTCGCAAACCTCACCCGTCGTGCCTATGCGTTAGAAGAGCCCCCAGAATATGTTGTGTACCAAGGACCCATGAGCGCTGAGGACAGCCAATTCTGGGCCACGGTGCACATCTACGATAGGGGTCTGTCGCCAGAATGCCCCTATAGGTTCATCGGAAGAACAACTTCCTTCGAGCCACAAGCCATCCAACTAGCTCCTCGAGAGGCTATAGTTCAACTCTGGCAGTTGTCGCCCAGAGTTAACTGTCGCTCGTTGTATTACTACCCCAGGCGAAGGGTATGGTAGACCACCCCAAGTTGCCAACGGAGATCACGAGATGGATCCCGCATTGCTGCACCTAGTGCGCTATGTAAGTGCACTAGAGGCACTGTTCGACCAGATCACCATTGATCTGATCGCAGCTCGAGGAGAGCTGGTTCGCAGAGCCCCGGCAAGCAGGGAAGCCGAGCCCGACACCGACAACCCAGTCGTGCTGTTCGGACACCCGATCGAGACCCTGAGGTCAGCTCCGGCCAGCGGCCAGGGTGCCTTGATGACCCCAGAAGTGTTTCATCACCTTTTGGGAGCACACTCCAGCGGAATTGTGGCCAACAATCCCTGCGATGGCCATCATCGCTACCCCGACCCTGCAATTCCTCCACCATCTCCGACTAATCCCGACAGTGAGACACGTGGAGAAGCCTCGACATCCACCAGGCACGCCCGTTTAGACATAAACGAGGTAGACTAAGCCGTACGAGTAGTACCGAGTCTCAGTGTATCCTCGCTTGTAATCGTGTAACCTTGTGTATAAACGCAGCCTGTCGTTGTGCCTCTGTTTTAATAGTAGCCTTGCGTGTTTTTCAGCGCATGGTTGCACATTTTCAGGGCACAGCTACCAAAACCAACCCCGACGACACCCACAGTAACACGTCTCTTTATGAGATATGTGTATCCCTGACACTGACCCCAACCTTTGGAGCTAATCTGGCAGATTTATTACCTTTCACCACGGTAAATAAACCAACCCAGATGCTATATAAGAAGGCCACCTTGTGACCTTACCCAGCAACCCTCACCTCGTGCACCACTCTCACAACCATTTCTTGCCATGCCGAGCCCTAGTATTTATCGGAGAACCCCAGATGCGACCCCAGGTAGCTTTGTCAAAATATTGTGGGACTTTACCTGCAGTACCATGGGTTCTACCCAGCCACCCCAGTACGAGCTGTTCAAATCGAGAATCACCCCTTCCACCTCGGAATATTGGGCAGCAGCACACATCCCTCCTGTAGACCCCAACCAAGATCCAACAGAGGTTTCCTTCATGGGGAAATCTATGCCAACCCCACGCTTGGCCATAGAAGCTGCTGCGAACGAAGCAATTGCTCGTCTTCGATTCGCGGTACCCTATGCCCGCGAACGAGGATATTATTATTTTCCGAGCCATGCAGCACCTAGAGGAGTGAAGTCTTTTCCCGGTGGGCGGATTGAGAGAGACCCAGTGCTAGCCAATCTTATCCAGTACATCATCGCTCAAGAGCATTTGAACCAGCGAGTGATGGATTATCTCCAGAGTCTCGCTGATTTGAATCCTCAGATTGCCATCGGCAGACCACTGAGGCCCGACCCGGAGAGACACATATATCGACTGGTCAATCCACTTCCTCCGATAGAAGAGGAGTGTATTCCTTTACCAGAGACATTTTCTCGATACCCTGTCCAGTTACCATTCTCATTTTAGACATCACTGCTGTGTTTGTTATTTCAGCATTTATTATTATGTTGTAACTTATGCATGGTACCTCGAATTTGTGAGGCGAGTTGAATATTTAGTTTCTACTTATATGATTGGTTTTCTTCGTGAGTAACCTGTGTAACCGCGAAAATCCTGCAATGAGATTTCTTTTCCCTGAGTTGCTGCATCATTTATCCTCTCACGGCATGGATTATTTTTATTCACGCAGCACCACGGCAACAGACCCACAACCACTCGGACTCTTACACTGCTTGCAAATACACGCAACCATGTTGCATCTCACCAACCACCCCTCTAAGCACTCGACATGCCTCCAAGGGAGAGATTAGCAGATAATCATCCGGATACTAATCACCTCCAGCACACCGATATCAGTGAATAACCGGAATTACGCCTAATCCCCGTGATCACCGCCACCGCGGAGAGCCAGCACCCGAGCGGCAGCATCACGGCGATCATCAAAGATTATCGCGCATAGGAGCACAAAGAGCCCCAGCAGTGCCGCCAGCCCTCCACACACCAGGATCATGTACTAGTCCGGCATAGTCTCCGCCATTGGAGCCTCGTCTCGAGCTCCGGTAAGCAGTAATGGAGAAGGAGGAGGAGAAACGAGGCCAAGTGCGAAGATGAAGAAGGAGCACCGCGGTCGTTTTATAGCTCGAGATCGGTGTACCGTGGGCGAAGTCCACCAGCGCCGCTCGTCGCCCGACCGCCGGCGTTCGGAGGCGGATCCGCGAGCAGTGCCGACAGCGCACTGGCCCGCGAGGTGAGTGCACACTGCACCGGCAGCAAGCACGCCACGCACTACCGCAGTACAGCCTAGATGCCCTACGCGCTGGACGTCGCCGGCGGAGAAAGCCGGGAAAGCGCGCGGGTGAGAGGAGGAAGAGAGAGCCAAAGGAAGAAGGAGAGACTGACAATGGGCTCTGGGTCCACCTGTCAACTAGAGGGAGCACTATGCTCTCTGGTACGACCAGCGTATTTTAGAATTTAGAATTTATTCTAAATTCACTGCGTCCAACGTGGAAATCGCTCGTTTTTCCTAAACATGGATTTCTCCACACAACGCCAGTATCCCCACACTGTAGTTATTCACCGCTTATTGCCCTCTCACTGTAGACGCATTTAACCGCTTAGGTTAAATGATCTTCTGAACAGGTAAAAGTATTTTTTACAACCCATAGCCAATCTCGAGGACGAGATTTTTCTTAAGGGGGGTAGTAATTGTAACACCCCAAAAATTTAACCAAGTTTTAAATATTAAATTTTGCCAGGAGTTTTAAAACTTTTATTTCTGTTGATTTCAGAACCTTTCTTTCAATATTAAGGAGTCTTTTCCAAGTGGAGCTTTCCAAAACACATTGGACTTCTATTCTCTCTGTATAACATTTTCTTAATCAGTAGAATTATTTATTAAATTATTTCACCCTGAGCTTTATTCATTAAAATGAATTGTTTTAAATTTTGGAGCTCTTTTTGAACTACAACCATTTGATATATTTAGCTAAAAATCCAACCAAAATTTGGAGATGTCATGTGATGTCTCTAAATCACTTTTATGCAATAATATATTTATTTCATTTCATATTTTGAGTTCCACACCTGTTTTTCAAATTTGGTCCAGTGGACACTTTTGCACTATAGCCTAATTAAATATTTCCCTAGAGCCTCCACCAAAATTATGGGATGTCAGTGGTTGCATGCCATCCAACTTTATGCAAAAACCTTATGATGTTCTATGGAGAAATTAAGTGCACCAACCTCTTTTTCATTCTGGACCTGACTTGTGTTTTGTACTGCAACCCAATTCATTCGTGACCTTGTGCTTTCACCTGCTGCACTCCGTGTCCCCTTCTGCACCCCACGAGCCCCGCAGCTCTCGCCACGTCTCCGGCAGGCCAGCAGCTAGCCGCCACTGCCGCCCGATAGCTCCTGCGCTGGCCCGCGCCGCCCAAACCACCTCCGCTCGCCAGCTCGCCCTTGGAACAGTAGCCGCTCGTCCGCTAGCTCCTGCCGCCATCCCCAGCCTCGCCACGATGCCCTGTAGCTTCAAAAATACGGTCGCCGACGATCTCATCCGCGGCCGCCGCTGAACCGCCTCGACTCGCCTATTTAAGAAAGCCCCGAGCCTAGCTCGCAATGGCGCTTCCCTAGCTTGCAATCGACCCGGGGAGGTTTTCTTCCCCGTCTTCGGCAACTCCTGCCGCCGCCACCGCCCCGGCCATTCTGGCACCACTAGGATGTCCCCCCTCCACTCTCTCCACCAGGAGCCTTCTCTTCCTCCCGTGGACCTTTCCCCTGGTCGATTTTGATCGGGAACCACCGCAGCCCCAAAAGCACTTTGCTCTCGAGGCCTCCTCCGCCGCGAAGCTCACCGTCGGCGACTCCGTCCACCCCCGCCGACCCAACGACCACCGGGAGGACCACCCCGGTCTTGCGGATCCATCCCGACTCTCTGGAGCCCGCGGGGAGCAGCCATTCGCCGGCGTTGATCGCCGTCGCCTCGCCTCCGTTCGGGCGAAGGAAGTAGAGGGAGGGATGGACTGGTCAAACCTGACCGGTGGGCCCCTGGACCCACTGTTAGTGACCCCGCCCCAGTCCACGTGGGTTAAGTGGAAGCGCGTTTCCAAAGTACGCCTTCGACGTGTACGTATATATTCGAAACGTTTTCTTTTCTGTTTTATTTTAAAATAGCAGATTTTGACCATACTTTGACCGGCTATATCTTATTAATTACAACTCCAAATAAATTAATTCTTTTTCCTACCTCTGTCAAATATTGTCTAGTTTATTTTAAGATTTATTTGAAGAAATTTCAAAACAACTTTTTGTGCTGTTTTGATTTTTTGTGTTAATTCATATATATCTTTTTCAAATAGGATTCTTGAAGATTTCAAGATGTTTTGGAAAGCACCCTGCTTTCCCATGAACTGAAGGCAAGCATTTTGAACCCTGGTGTAATTTTTGTGTGTGTTGTTTGACTCGGTGACAGCACCACCCCGACACGAGCATACGTCATTTTATGTGAGGATGTGATCCTACTCATGAGTGCATAAAAATGATTTTTATGCTGATGGAGTTGATATGGTTATGATGGAAATCACCGTCATATGCCTCTCATGCATACCGGAAGGGAAACCAAGGAGGCCTCTGTCTTGGGTAGACACGGTCTTGCCCTAGTCCTCCGTCGAGATGGTCGTATCCGGTATGGCATGAAGGGGTATGTCGCGTGGTGTTTCTATCTGTTGGTTGAAGAATATGTATGGTTATGCTAATCATGCAGGAAATATTTGAACCTCCTGAGTCGACCGTAGATCGAGTCTTGTTCCGGTAACCCCATACTTGTTTCGTGCTGCCACTTGTCCCTGCCAAAGGTAGGGTACGGTTCAGTAAGTTGTCAACCCCTTTCCTAGCACACACCGTACAGAGAGGCCATGGTGGAAGATACTGGAGGCATCCGGTAGTCATGCCACCGGGTCCGGGAGCATGGGTGTTTTGGTTGTAGCCGAAGGGGGTACCTCCCCAGTTTGCGCGCGGTATAAATTTTGTGATCCCATGTTACATTGAGGTTGTAGCCTCCCCACTTAGAGTTTCGCTTGACAGGTGTCGTGGGTGATTCCAGACACATGTGAGTTAAGCTGGTGTGTGCAAGTTAGGTGTGTTTTCAACAAAAAGACCGTAGACGGAATTAGTCCCGATGGACTAAAGGAATTCGTTACTCGTGGGTAAAGAGTACACCCTCTGTAGAGATTAAACCTATTCGAATAGCCGTGTCCATGGTTAAGGATTACAGTCTGGCATGGGTCAAGTATCGGTCTTCGGAGGTGAAATTGTTAAACCCGGACTGGAATCACAACTTGTGATTTGTGATAATTATGATTATTATTATTGTTGACTAACCCGTGATATTATTGGTATTATCGAATATCCCTGGGATGGTTCTACCTCATGGATATTTACTGTGTTTTCTTTTAAAGCCCTTTATGTGGTGTCGCTAAGACGCCCGACTATGGCGTTTCTTTTAAAGCCCTTTATGTGGTGTCGCTAAGACGCCCGACTGTGGAATTTCTTTTAAAGCCCTTTATGTGGTGTCGCTAAGACGCCCGACTGTGGCATTTCTTTTAAAGCCCTTTATGTGGTGTCGCTAAGATGCCCGACTGTGGCATTTCTTTTAAAGCCCTTTATGTGGTGTCGCTAAGACGACCGATTGCGGCATTTCTTTTAAAGCCCTTTGTGTGGTGTCGCTAAGATGCCCGACTGCGGCATTTCTTTTAAAGCCCTTTATGTGGTGTCGCTAAGACGCCCGACTGCGGCATTTCTTTTAAAGCCCTTTATGTGGTGTCGCTAAGACGCCCGACTGCGGCATTTCTTTTAAAGCCCTTTATGTGGTGTCGCTAAGATGCCCGACTGCGGCATTTATTTTAAAGCCCTTTATGTGGTGTCGCTAAGACGCCCGACTGCGGCATTTCTTTTAAAGCCCTTTATGTGGTGTCGCTAAGACGCCCGACTCCGGCATTTCTTTTAAAGCCCTTTATGTGGTGTCGCTAAGATGCCCGACTGTGGCATTTCTTTTAAAGCCCTTTATGTGGTGTCGCTAAGACGCCCGACTGTGGCATGCTTGTTATTTATTTCAAAATTTTAATACTACTATGTTATTGCATATTCATAAATAACATGCTTGCACGCTTCAGAGTTTTATTTATCTTTTGTGACTGATGTCATGAGCATAAAATATTTTCAGCACAACATTGTTATATTATACCTGTGTTCATAATGTTTGCGAGTACATTCAAAGTACTCACTGGCTTGTCCCTGGCTATTGTCTTGGCCAGATTTTCTAGCACGGAGAGGAGCGACCGTGGCGACAGTCCCGGAACCAAAGCAACGGTGAAAGCAGCCTCGCGAAGATAGGAGTTAACCTAGTCAGTTGTTCCTGTGGGAATTGGAGTCCCATAGACACTGATGATCCATAAACCGCTTCCGCCATCAATCATTATAAACCATTTGTTGTACTCACAGGCCAGAATGGTCTTGTACTACATATTTTGTATTTTGCTTGGAATTTCTGTATCAAGTTGGTGCCTCATCAGCTAACAGTTATCCTGGGGCTGGTGAGCACAAGGGCCATTTTCTGGAAATTAACACCCGGAGATTTGGTCCCCACAGATCACCACATGATCTCCCTGATCTTGCCATTCCTCATAACTTGGTCTATAACATTGACACTTGTGATGTCACCCATCCTCTCACTACTCCAGCCTGAGCACGCTTAACTTCCGGGTTCTATTCTCCCTCGTTTCCAAGTCTGCACTTGTTGTTTTCCTGACAATAGTAAGATGTCAATCCTATTAACCCTTAGGAATTTAGTGAGCATGAAGTCACACATTTCACTTTTTGATTTTGAAACTATTGGTCTAAAAAACAATAATTATTCAGTAACACTAATATTTCTTGAATAAGTAGTTTGACCATAGTTTGACCACAGTTTGACCAAAGTTAGGCCAGATTTGACCGAAATTTAAAAAACTGAAATAATTATTTAGTAACACTAATATTTCTTGAATAAGTAGTTTGACCATTGTTTGACCATTGTTTGACCACAGTTTGACCAGATTTGACCAAAATTCATAAAAACCGAAATAATTATTTAGTAACACTAATATTCTAGAATAATTATTTAGTAACACTAATACTTCTTGAATAAGTAGTTTGACCATAGTTTTACCATATTTAACAAAAATTAAAAAAACTGAAATTTGAGCATAACTTCTTTTCCTTTTAGAATTTCAGGATTCTAAAAATTTGCAAACAGGTCGTTTTACATTTTGATATATTATACGTTTTTTTCTGACATCGTATGCAAAATTTATAGCCGTTTTACATTTTCCCTACACTTTTTGCAGAACATGCCCAAAGTTAAGTTTTTAAATTTTCCTAACTAGTACATGTAGTAACATATCTACATCTGGAAGGATTTTAATTTTTATACTTTTTATCATTTTATTTTGCTTTTTACAAAACTAAAAAGGCGATCCACAAGGGGGGGGGAGGGAGGTAGAGTTTGCAAATGGGACCTTTAGTACCGGTTCGTGGCACCAACTGGTACTAAAGGTCTAACCTTTAGTACAGGTTGGTGCCATGAACCGGTACTAATGGGCATCGCACCCTTTAGTCCCGGTTTGTGGCACCAACCGGGACTAAAGGTCCCATTTGAACCGGGACTAATGCCTGTATGGTGCCCTAGCCGCTTGAACCGGGACTAATGCTCACATTAGTCCCGGTTCGTAATGCAACCAGGATTAATGCTCTTTTCTGGCTGAACCAAAGCCCTGTTTTCTACTAGTGTATATGCATCATCCCTGAATCATGTCTTTGGTCAATAGTCGGGTTGCCCGGTTCCTGTGGTTGCTACCTTATGTTTCGCTTGTTCGGCTAAGGTGGTAAAGGGAGAACTACTGTGACTGTGTTTCTGGCTCGTCCGGTCAAGCACCTTAGTAGAAAAAGACGAAAACTGACTGTCATGATACGGTGACAGCAGGTCAGCGATTCGGCGACTTACCATCACTAGTAGAGAAAGGGCCTAATGTGAAGCACATTAGTCCCGGTTTGTAAAAAAAGCCTGGCACTAATGTGATCATTAGTGCCGGTCCAAATGGCTAGGGGGCGGAGATCATTAGTACCGGTTCGAGCCACGGACCGGTACTAAAGTGGTTGTTGCAGGCTGTGGTCAGGCTGGGGGCCCACCGGCACCTTTAGTACCGGTTCATGCCACAAACCGGTACTAGAGGTTCCTAGTTGACAACGGTTTTTTAGTTCCACCTCGCTCTGCTAACAGAGTTTTTACCACCTTAAATATGTTACTTCTCAAACTATCACAACCACTTGGTCTTCATTGAACTCTATGTGTAGAATTTGTGGCTGCAATATGAGTCTTCTCCGGTTCCTTCCGGAGAGGACTCATATTGACAATTCAGATTGTACACAAAAAGATCATTGATGATCAATGCATTTTTGATGTATTTCTCTGTAGCAGTAGCGCGTTTTGGCTGAAAGGCGGTGCTGATCAATGTATTTTATGTATATTTTTACATGTTTACACAAGAGCCGGTTCGAACTGGACAATCTCTTAGGAAGTATCAGGGTTTTGAACAAAAACTCATCTGTTACAGCGGCTATTCAATATTTTAATAACTTAGTACAACTCCGGACTTTTTTTGCGTTCAGATGCACAATTCAAATCCGCGTCATCAACTTTCAACCCTTTCTGACATAATTTGCTATTTTCGATGCATTTACTGATTTGTTTTCAGAGCTAAATCACCATGAAAGTGAAAAGCAGTACAAAATGAACTCTGAAAAGGTTGAAACTTAGCAAGGTATCATCATTTCACCCGCATAGCATGTGCAAAAAGCAGAGAGGGTTACGGCAAAAACTGGATGCACTTCGTGTACAAACTGGACAATCTCTTAAGAAGTATCAGGATTTCGGAAGAAAACTCAGCTGTTACACCGTCTATTCAATATCTTAATAAATTAGTACAACTCCGGACTTTTTTTGCGTTCAGATGCACAATTCAAATCCACGTCATCAACTTTCAACCCTTCCTGACATAATTTGCTATTTTCGATGCATTTACTCATTTTTTTTCAGAGCTAAATCACCGTTTAAGTGAAAAACACTACAAAATGAACTCTGAAAAGGTTGAAACTTGGCAAGGTATCATCATTTCACCCGCATAGCATGTGCAAAAAAGTAGAGAGGGTTACGGCAAAAACTGGATGCACTTCGTGTACAAACTGGACAATCTCTTAGGAAGTATCAGTGTTTTGGACGAAAACTCATCTATTACACCGACTATTAATATTTTAATAACTTAGTACAACTCATGACTTTTTTGCGTTCAGATGCACAATTCAAATCCACATCATCAATTTTCAACCTTTTCTGACATAATTTGCTATTTCGATGCATTTACTGATTTGTTTTCAGAGCTAAATCACCGTGAAAGTGAAAAGCAGTACAAAAACGAACTCTAAAAAGGTTGAGACTTGGCAAGGTATCATCATTTCACCCACATAGCATGTGCTAAAAAGTAGAGAGGGTTACGGCAAAAACTGAATGAACTTCGTGTACAAACTGGACAATCTCTTAGAAAGTATCAAGGTTTCTAACGAAAACTCATCTGTTACACAGGCTATTCAATATTTTAATAACTTAGTACAACTCCGGACTTTTTTGTGTTCAGATGCACAATTCAAATCCACGTCGTCAACTATCAACCCTTCCTGACATAATTTGCTATTTTCGATGCATTTACTGATTTGTTTTCAGAGCTAAATCACCGTGAAAGTGAAAAGCACTACAAAATGAACTCTGAAAGGGTTGAAACTTGGCAAGGTATCATTATTTCACCCGCATAGCATGTGCAAAAAATTAGAGAGGGTTACTGCAAAAAGTGGATGCACTTCGTGTACAAACTGGACAATCTCTTAGGAAGTATCAGGGTTTCGGACAAAAACTCATCTGTTACACCGACTATTTAATATTTCAATAACTTAGTGAAACTCCGTACTTTTTTTTGCATTCAGATGCAGAATTCAAATCCACATCATCAACTTTCAACCCTTTCTCACATAATTTGCTAATTTCGATGCATTTACTGATTTGTTTTCAGAGCTAAATCACCGTGAAAGTGAAAATCACTACAAAATGAACTGAAAAATCACTACAAATATGAATATAATGATAAGACACACTAATATTAAATATAAGAAACTCTAAATAGAGCAAAAAACAACTCACAAATAAATAGAAGAAAACATATAAACCACAAAAGAAAAAAATATATGAAAAAATTATTTCCGCGCTGCCCAGTGGGCCTGCTCGGTCTTGGGCGTGCATATGCAGGCCCATAAGGCCCCAGCAGGCTCACATGGCAGCGCGGAAAAGTTAGGCCTAGAGACCTTCATTATATAGGAACTCGAAGGACCAGCCGCGGCTGGGTTTATGAACCAGTGCGGCTGCCCTTCGCTCGGCGAGGTGGGACTAAACAATCAGCACCGCAGAACGGGAGCGCTCCCCCTTTAGTACCGGTTCGTGGCTCCAACCGGTACTAAAGGGCGGGTCTTTAATACCGGGTGGAGGCAAGAACCAGTACTAAAGGGGGTCGCTTCCGGCCGCTTCGCCTGGCCAAATTTAACCTTTAGTACCGGTTCCTATCTCCAATTGGTACTAAAGGCCTCCCCTATATAACCAGCACTTATGAAAATTTCCAGTTATCATCCATCTTCGTCGCGCCCCATCCCCGCGCCACCCCCGTCGCCGTCGTCGCCACCCCCATCGCCATTATCACCGCCCCCATCCGTGCGCCGCCCCCGTCGCCGTCGTTGCTGCGCGCCCCCGCACGCGCACACACACACAAACACACACACACACAAATGTTTAATGTCAACTTGTTATATTATATAGATGTTAGATTATATAACAACTAGATAATGTTAGATGAGTTAGTTTTTTATACTTTTAGTTATAGATGAATTTATATTAATGTTAGATGAATTAGTATATACTAAATTTAGGTATATCAGATTTAATCATCTAATTAAAATTTTAGTATATAGAACTAGCTACTTTATTTTTAGTAAGAAAATTAATAGAACTAGTTTAGTTGAATTAGTTGAACTAGTTAGTTGAATTAGTTGAATTAGGAGCTATACTTTATTTAGATATATTTTTAGTAAGTGCTTAGTTGAATTAATTAGTTGAACTAGCTAGTTTAATTAGTTGAACTAATATATAACTAATAAGTGTTTAATGTTTCACCTATGAACATAGGAAGTGTCGTCTGACGACGAAAACGATTTCATTATGTGCGAAGACTGCGAAGACCAAAGCGGCATGTGCGAGAGAAATTTCCTAGTTGATGATAGGCGCTTCAGCATCAAGCTGGATGAGACCTTCAAAGTGGATACAGTAAGTCACAACGACAAGTCTTTTTTCGTATTTAAGCATGACTTATATATGCTTCATTTGCTTCAACTTATTATTTTAAATTTCCACAATCTACTATCGTATCCCCTGCCATGCAAGATTTTTTGTCTTGGATAAGATAGGTTTTAGTCGTAACAAAACTATGGAGGTAAAGAGAGTTTACTTGAAGACTGAGCATGGTTATACCTTCAATGTCAAATTATACAATCAAGAAACCTACACCCATTTTGAATGCAAAACAAGGCAAGCACTATGCAAGGCTTATGTGTTTGAGCCTGATATGTTTATCACCTTTGATATTCGTCTCGAAGATGATATTGAAAGTAATAGAGACATTTGGGTCGATGTGCAGACGCCTCCAGTTCTACCATTATGTGAGTTTCTCATGCCATATTTATGTTCGATATTGTTTTTTCATAAATAGTTCACAACTAATTTCTATTGACAGCTTATTTCCATTCAACCAAACATGTCCAGCGCATGGTAGACAGGACCGTCCATTGTCCCGGGGCTGAACTAAACTGCGAGGAGATAAGTCAATATGTTTCATGGCTTGAGGATCTTGATGCTATAAAGAGAAATTATTTTCCTAGACTTGCAAATCTTAGTACTAAAAACGTGCGACCAATAGTGTTTGTATTGAACTACGATCAAATGTATTTAGGAAAGATGGTAAGATTTTTACTATTTGTCCTCGATGCATCTTTTGCATACATTATTTTTTAAGCTAAAGTTCATGTTGCTAAGTATGATACTATACGATGTTCTCTTAAACAGGGACTTCCGATGATAGTTGTGCTTTAGTGGATCTCGACTAAGGGATGCATGTCAATTCGTAGCTTACGGCCAAGGCATCCTACATTGCACACGAGTGCATTCAGGATTTCTAGAACCGAGGAATGCTTAATAGTGAAAGAATGGAGCAGAATTGTGAATGATCGCAGAGAAGTACTAGAAGTCAACAAGCAGAAGTGCAACCCATGTTTAGGAGACAGATCCATCTGCATGCTCCAGTCTGATGAATTAGTAGAGCTACACATGTTCTATGCCATTTTACGTGAGAGAGAGTAGCAGGAGTGATTAGCATGCTCTTAGTACTTGTCCTCTCATGTCCGTGTTCTTCGTCCTGAACTTAATCTCAAAGACTGATCATGTTGAAATCGATGATATCTTTCCTTTTGGTACAAAGTAAATGTTTCTACTTTAAGCTGGTATTGGTGGTGATTAGATAGTGGTAATGGCTATGATGATTAAATAGTGGTAATGACGACTATAATGATTTTTAGCTAGCTAGTATATCGTTAACTTGTTGGTGATGATATATATGATGCAATAGTTTGTATACTAATATGATGATGATGAGTTATTATATCATTTATGAAAGAAACCACAGATTAGTTTCAACTGGATGGATCCTAGCTAGCTAAGTGATCAAGTATATGCCATATACATATTAATTACTTGCTCACCTAATATAAGTGATCAAGTAATATATATGGATATGGCATATATACTTTGATCACTTAGCTAGGATCCATGCATGCATCCAATTGAAACTAATCTGCGGTACTTTCACCTAATGATTTAACAACTCATTATAATGCAAAAACAATCTCTAAATTAAATTGAAAACACAAAACTAAAGGAAAAATAAAAAATAAAACCAAAACCCCGCGAACATTTAGTATCGGTTGGTGTTACCAACCAGTATTATAGGTCTCCCCGCACCCGGCCCTGGCTCGTGCCACGGGGTGGCACTTTCTTGGCGGTTCGTGACGAACCGGTACTAAAGGGGGGGGGGGACCTTTACTCCCCACCCTTTAGTGCCAGTTACACAACCGGTGCTAAAAGCTCTTACAAACCGGTGCTATAGCCCAGTTCTGCACTAGTGCATAAATCTCTTGCAATTTCTTCCATACTATTCAAAGGACTAGCCTTCATCCAGACATGCGCCTAAGGCATCCAAGTTCGGATAGCCGCACATGCACCAGGGGCTAGTTCCTAGTCCCATTGTCAAATTCCTATGGCTAAGTAGGAGTGATAAAGCCGCATAGTCTGATTGCCTAGTTTACTATGTAGACACCTCCTTGACGGACCAAGACATTGGGTCAAGTATGGTCGTGCGCTATACCGAACACCCTCCTAGCATCTATGTGGGGGCTGAAGCCGGCGACTGGTAAACTCTCCGAAATAAAAATGGTCGCACAAAAGGAAAATAATTTCCAACAAAGGCATAAATATATTACAAAGCCTTGGTTCATAAAACAACACTTGGACAACTCGGATACATTCATACAAACATGATTCCTTCGAGCATTGTCCCTCTACTACCCGGGCACCCTCCAGGATGTCGTCAAAATAACACTCTGACTTGTGGTGGTCCTTGCCTTCGGGTGGGCCCTTGGTCGCCACGACGGTGGCCTACATCTTCGCCCATTCCATCTTGACGCGGGCGAAGGCCATCCGTGCACCCTCGATGCATGCCGAGCGCTTGACAGCTTCAATTCGGGGCAGCGCATCGGCGAGTCGCTTCACCAGGCCGAAGTAACTGCTAGGAATGGGTTTGGTTAACCTGAGGCAGACTATGACGTCCTTGATGGCCAAGCTAGACATCCTATGCAGCTCCGCCAGCTGCATCATCTGGTTGTTCAACAGCGCCGGACACTCTGGTGCCAGGTACTGTGACCAGAGGAGCTTCTCCGTGGTGTTCCCCTCCTGGGCCCAGAAGAATTGTGCAGCGGCGACGCACTCCTCGGAAGATCCGCAAAGGCGTCTGGAGAACTCCATGGTCGAGTGAGCAGGGCATATTTCTAACTACTGAATTTACTCTGCAAAAGAAAGGGCTTACTAGCCGCTATCTGTTTGGCCTGCTTGATCTCCTCATGAGCCGCTCGGGACTCAATCCGCGCCTCCTTGGCGCCTGGAGAGGCTTGGCGAGATCGGCCGCTTGGGCCTTGTTCTTCTCCCGCAAGGCCTCGCACTTGCTGGCGGCGTCCTTGAGCTCTTGCTCCACATTGGTCACCCGCTCCTCATATCGGCGGCGGGCGACCTGCTCGGCCTTTAAATCCGCGGCCGCTTTGTCAGCGGCCACTTTGCTCACCCGTGCCTGCTCCCTGGCTTGGGCAAGGGCGCTCTTCAGGGTCTTGACCTCAGCCGCACAACCTGCAATAACGATCAGGGCAACACAGGAGCTTAGACTCTGCATTAGCATATTACTTCAGGTGTGTAAACAATTTTTCAAAACATACCTTGCACCTCGTCGAACCGCTTCTTAATTGAGATGATATCATCATCGGCCAGCTGTAGTTTCCGCTTGAGTTCAGAAACTTCAGCGGCCTGGGTGGTCGCTGCTAATAGGGAAGCATGTTTACCAATAGAACAATACGTTACTTCCTGTGATTATTATTGTATCCTCTGTTCGGCCGGTTTTTCAAAACCGAACAGAGTCTCGGGGGCTACTATGTATACACAGGCATATTTTTCATATGAAAAGCAGCTAAAGATATTACATCGCATACCTCGATGCCCGTTAGTAGGCTGGTGAAGGCTTTGTTCAGCCCGCTCCTGGTGGACTGAACATTCTCAACCAGCCCATCCATCAGGGTGTAGTGCTCCTCCACGATGGAAGCACGTCGCAGTGCCTCCATCAAAGTGTTCGGCACCTTCGGATTAGTGGAGGTCGCTGCCGGAGTTGGCGCTTCCCCTCCTTCGTAGGGGATTGATCACTCGATTCCGGAGCCACATGGGTCTTCCGAATGGTGTTCGGCTGGGGGTCGGACTAGTCAGGGCCCCCATCGTCAGTCTCCATGGGGATTGTGCCCCCATGTTCTCAACAGCCAAGGCATTACCCTCTGGCATCGTCTTGGCGGCCTCCTGCACCTCTCCGTGGCCCGGAGAGGTCCTTTGGGATCTCGCTCTCAATGGACCGGAGAGGTCCTTTGGGATCCGCAATAGGTGGCGGAGAAGCTCATGGAGGCATCTCGCTCTCCACCATCTCCGGTGCTAGAGATTTCCCCGAAGATGATGATAGTTGGGGGAGGTCACGGGCCGTACTGAAACACATAATATAATTTGTTATCCTACAACTTGTAGAAGACCGGATGTATCTAAAGCATCCTTAGATACTTACAATGCGGCCAGGGGCTTTGCCCTGGGGTACCGCTTGGGGATGGCTTCGGCATCTGAATCTGAACAATCCGAGAGGGATATCTTCCCCCTCTTGGAAGCCTCCGCCACCGGATCTACGGAGGCTTCCCATTTCTACTTCCTCCCTTTAAGGGGAGAGTCGCTTTCTGCCTCCTCCTCCTCCTCTTTGTCTTCATCTCCCTTGTGGGAGGAGGGAGCTTCGACCTCTCCAGACACAGCGTCCGAATTACCTTTACGACGGAGGCCACCTTTGGCCTCCTTGCTCTTCTTCTTGGCCTTCTTCTTCGGTGCCTGATACGGCGCCGGGACCAGCATCCTCGTTAGCATGAGCCGGACACTTGATTCGCTCCACCTTCACTACTATAGGATGTTGCTGACCCGACACTACGATCAGAGACCCTTCGAGAAACTATGTGCGATACAATAATCGCAAACGGTGGTGTATGAAAACCGTCAAAAATGTATAAAATGTTTGTGATGATGGATGCATCAAACATGGTTCAGATTTTAGTTGCGTGTGCGATGAAGGGCATACGGTTCAGTTCAATTAACTGCTTGCAATGAGGAGGAACAAAAAGAAATGGGCAGCCAGATGAAGGCGTGTGCGATACACAGCATACGGTTCACTCGAATGAAATTTTTGTGATTAGGCAACACAAAAGAAACGGGCAGCCAGATGAAGGTGTGTGCGATATACAACATACGGTTCACTCAGATTAACTATTTGTGATTAGGCAACACAAAAGAAACGGTCAGCCAGATCAAGGTGTGTGCAATATAAGCATGCGGTTCACTCGGCCCTTGTCGTCAATGTGTGACCTCTATCGCAACCGTTCGCTTCCCAGGCGCCTCTTTGTGTACCGTGGCAACCGTCCACTGAATCTTCTCCTTTCCCTCTCGATTGGGAACTGCTATAGCACACTAGCTCTTCCTCCCTCCTCCATTTGCCTTCACCCTTCCTTCTGCCATTGTTTGGTCGTCTTCTCCCTGGAGGGAATAGGCCGGAAACGAACCCATTATTCTTGCCCTGGTCTGAATGATGACGCGGTGGAGGAACTCATTGATCGGTGCGATGTCATCACCTCGGCTAGCATGGCAGGTTCATTCAAGACCATTCTCGGCTCAACTAATAACATCATTACAAGGAACCCAAGGGTCCAGGAGCGGTTTGATCTCCCCTATCTTCTTCGCCGTGACCCTGCTTACTGGCGCAGGGATGAGGGAAGCCTCGCCTTCTGTAAGTTGATGACGCTTGATAATGGAGAGGCGTGGGCAGGCACAAATGGAGATTGGGTTGTTTATATTGGGTACAACTGTGAGTGGGAACTTGTGGATGTGTACACTCGTGACCGGTTTCCACTTCCAAAAATCTCAGACGACTGCCCAGAGGTTGAGTACACCGGTATTCTACGTGAGTTCAAATACGATCATACTGACTGTCGTCTATGGAAGATAGCAATTTGTCGATTTCCCAACCGCCCTTGGGATTACACGAACTATGAAGTTGTTGCTATCTTCGACAAGCTTGTTGTCGTCCTTACTTCCAAGCCTCGATGGATATTGCTCAAAAATCAATTTCTGTACATGGATGAGTACTGTGATGCAATTCAATATGAGGGTCTTGTGTTTGCTGCCACCACTCGTCGCATTGTTTTTGCATGGAATCCTGGTGCTTTCTGTATGTTTTTCTTCCACCATAATTATAATTGTTTCATCCACATGCATGCGGGTTAGTTCGTTTCCCTTTACTAATTAACCTTCTTGTGTTTCCAAGGTCCTGTGAACATTCCACCACATATACTTGAAAAAATTTATAACCAAGGGGGAGATGACGATGCTAATGATCATGAGCATGAGGACGAGCAGGACCCATATATGTACTCAGTGGCGCCTTGATACGTCCCCAACGTATCTATAATTTTTGATTGTTCCATGCTATTATATTACCCCTTTTGGATGTTTATGGGCTTTATTTTACACATTTATATCCTTTTTGGGACTAACCTACTAACTGGAGGCCCAGCCCGTATTGCTGTTTTTTTGCCTATTTCAGTTATTTCGAAGAAAAGGAATATCAAATGGAGTCAAAACGGAATGAAACCTTCGGGAGCGTCATTTTTGGAACGAACATGATCCAGAGGACTTGGAGTACAAGTCAAGAAGCAGCCGAGGCCTCCACGAGATAGGAGGGTGCCCCCCTATAGGGCGCGCCCCCTGTCTCGTGGGCCCCTCGGGCGTCCACCGACGTACTTCTTCCTCCTATATAAGCCTACGTACCCCGAAAACATCCAGGGAGCAGACGAAACACAATTTCCACCACCGTAACCTCCTGTATCCGCGAGATCCCATCTTGGAGCCTTCGCCGGTGCTCCGCCGGAGGGGAAATCGACCATGGAGGGCTTCTACATCAACATACTTGCCCCTCCGATGAGTTGTGAGTAGTTTACCACAGACCTACTGGTCCATAGTTATTAGCTAGATGGCTTCTTCTCTCTTTTTGGATCTCAATACAATGTTCTCCCCCTATCTTGTGGAGATCTATTCGATGTAAACTCTTTCTGTGGTGTGTTTGTCGTGATCCCATGAATTGTGGGTTTATGATCAAGTTTATCTATGAATAATATTTGAATCTTCTCTGAATTCTTTTATGTATGATTGAGTTATCTTTGCAAGTCTCTTCGAATTATCAGTTTGGTTTGGCCTACTAGATTGATCTTTCTTACCATGGGAGAAGTGCTTAGCTTTGGGTTCAATCTTGCGGTGCCCTTACCCAGTGAGAGAAAGTTCTGCACGACACGTATTTTATTGTTTCCATCGAGGATAACAAGATGGGGTTTATATCATATTGCTTGAGTTTATCCCTCTACATCATGTCATCTTGCTTAATGCGTTACTCTGTTCTTATGAACTTAATACTCTAGATGAAGGCAGGAGTCGGTCGATGTGTGGAGTAATAGTAGTAGATGCAGGCAGGAGTCGGTCTACTTGTCACGGACGTGATGCCTATATTCATGATCATGCCTAGATAATGTCATAATTATTCGCTTTTCTATCAATTGCTCGACAGTAATTTGTTCACCCACCGTAATACTTATGCTATCTTGAGAGACGCCACTAGTGAAACCGATGGCCCCCGGGTCTATCTCTTATCATATTTGCTTCCAATCTACTTTTATTTGCATCTTTACTTTTTGCATCTATATTATAAAATACCAAAAATATATTTATCTTATCATACTATCTCTATTAGATCTTACTTTCGCAAGTGGCCGTGAAGGGATTGACAACCCCTTTATTGCGTTGGTTGCGAGTTCTCAGTTTGTTTGTGTAGGTGCGTGGGACTTTTGAGGTGCCTCCTACTGGATTGATACCTTGGTTCTCAAAAACTAAGGGAAATACTTACGCTACTATTGCTGCATCACCCTCTCCTCTTCGAGGAAAACCAACGCAAGCTCAAGACGTAGCATGCCTGGCAACTTATTCTGATGAATCACCTCTTCTTGTCTGTTTACAGGGCACTGCTGATGTTACTAAGGAAGCAGGTGTTGTCTCGCATGGTTGCACTCTCCAGACCTATTCCAACATCTGTTGCAGGGTATTCGGGATGGATACTAGTGTACTAGCACCAACACCTTCTCCCTGGTTTAGTATTGAAAGTCTTGGAGGAAACTCGCTCTTCCTTGGACAAAACTATCCAATGATGGTGGAAGGCGATCCAGCTGCTGTTGACACAACATTACTACCATTTACAAGAAGCAATTGTATCTATACCTCGGACATTATGATGCTTCCCTACCGTCCCAATATGGGTCCTAACATAGGCCGCTTCAGCCTCGATGATCAGTCCTGCGTTGCTCTCAAGATTGACAGTAGCTGGCCCTTCCCAGAGAATCACTTCCGGTTCAAAGCAAGCATTTCCAACGCTGACAAGTGGTTGAGCTGAAGTTCATTTCATTGCTTTGTTATTTGTTGTGTGAGAAAAACTTTACTAGAATGTTTTGTTGGAAATGATCTATAATCCAACGATATCCTCGTTGTCATTGTGGGTTGATGACTTGTTTATGTAATCAATGGTACATTTGCATATGCGTCCAACAACTCCATATGAATAGTGCTAGTGATTTTAGTTGCAAAAATTAGATAGTGCTAGTGATTTGTAGCTGCATATTTTGGCAAATCACAGTATTACAAGGTTGACAAATGGCAATGTTACTAGATAAACAAAAGTCAATCTTTCCAGTTTGACAAATGGCAACATACCCAAACTGACAGATATGCAAATCTTACCCAATTGTTTGTACGTGGTTGCACAAGGGTCATGCAAAACAAAAATCTTGCGTTGAAGGAATGCAGAAATCCTGCTCGGCACATTTTCCCTTGGCTTCCTGGGGAAGATGTCGGTTTGCATCCGGGTGTTCTAACTAAAATGTTTGCGATGAGTGTTTTATATTTAAAAACCATTGATGTTTTTTCAAAGGAAAATCGTTTGATAAGTCTATACATTAAGAGAGAAAAACGCAAGTTCGTTCAAACCATATCTTTCATCCAGTCACACTACGAATTTATATTCATATGATCGAGAATTCGAGATACAGTATTAAACCCCAAAAAAACTATTTCTGGCGGCGGCGGAGGCGGCATGCCGTCATTGTCGTTGTCGTCCTCCGGGACGCTGTTGTTGATGTCTTCAAGGCAGCGCGAAATGTTCTTCACTTGTAAATCAAACATCATGTCAACGCGCGATCGACGGGCGGGGTGCGGGAGGACGACAACTGGCGCTGCTGAGAGGTAGCGGTCGACGGCAGCATCCCATGCTGCTGAGGGGGCGCGCGCACGAGCACGGGCGTGGCGGATGCAGCCAAATGCATGGGGGCCGACGCCAAGGTGGGTGGACGGGCGCGCACGGGCACGGGCATGGGCGCTGGCGCTGGCATGTACACGAGCTCGCGCGGGTCCACGAAGACCTCGATGACGCCCGCGGCTTCCAGCTCTGCGATAGTGCTCGGCGACCAGCCCGTCAATGCTACGGGGATGGTCGCTGGCGCGGGCGCGGGGATGGGAGCTGGGACGGGAGTGGGGGCAGCAACCGCCGCGGTCAGCTCGTTCTAGGCCATGTCCATGAGGCCCCATTCCTCCTTATTTTCTATCTCCTCCGACTCGGAGTTGACTTCACTAAACTTGAAGACTAGTGGCATATGATCGTTCTACATCATTGCGTTGGTGGAGGTCTGCGGGAGGGAAGGGAATGGAATGAGAACAGTAAGGCCGCCCGTATTAAACAGCGGCTCGGGCGCCATTAACGGAGAGGAAGGCGGGCAGCCATGGAAGTCAAAGGGCTTGCTTCCCGGTAAGCCTGCGCAGCGTACAGCTCGCATGCTTCCCGGTGAGCCTGTGCACTGGAGGACAGCTTGCATGCCTCTCGATCAGCCTGCACACCGGACTGTGCTCGCACGCCTCCCGTTCAGTCAAGCTCAAGCAGCTATCCGCACGACACCTCAGCCATTAAAACCAAGACACGTGGCATCGCGTGAATGGTTAACAGAATGCACACAGTTTGAATTCTACAAATGTTTGAGATATTAAAGTGGTAGTTACTTTTTTTAAAATGCCTTTGTTGGCTGTCATTATTCGAGTGCGCCTTCTCTCAAAATGGACACGAAAAGTGCAACAGCATGTCGGGTGCCATTCCATGATAGGATTCCAAGTTTCATGAATTTCAGACGAGTTTTCGATTTACTAGAATCTAAAAACCAGGCATCTCAATATTTTGCCAGCAATCAACGGTGCCCTGGTGTTTGAAATTCATTCCCATTTCTTGCTTTGGACCTATGCATACACCCAAGGATAAAGATTTGATTTTTCAACCAATTTATATGCACTAGAGCATGTGCATGTAGTTCAAATTTGAATTATGCACATAAATGCATTGAAAACTCAGTTAATGCATAAAAATGTCCAAACGAACCCCGAAAAATCCCAAAAATTGACACAACACTCATGTTGTTCTATCTTGACAAGAGAAATTTTTTGAAAGCAATAAGAGGCAATGGATATCGTTTCGTCCACAAAGGTGGGACGTTCCCTACCGAAACCATCATGCTTGTTGTGAGAAGCTCCGGTTTATGAGAAGCATATACCCGAACCTGCCCCCAACGGGACAAAAAATTTACCACGGCATGTTGATGCCACTCCATGATAGCATGCCAAGTTTCATGAATTTTAGATGAATTTTGGATTTAATAGAATTTAAAAACCAGGCATCTCAAGATTTTGTCGGCAATCAACAGTGCCCTAGTGTTTGAAGTTTATTATCATCTCTTGCATGGGACATAGAAATTCACCCAAGGACACAAATTAGATTTTTCAACCAACTTTAGAGCATAGGAGCATGTGCTTGTAGTTCAAATTTGAAATATGCACATAAAAATGTCTAGAAAACCCAGTTAATGCATAATAATGTCCTAACGAACCCTGAAAAATCAAAAAATTGACACAACACTCCGGTTGTTCTATGTTGACACTAGAAATTTTTTGAAGGCAATAAGAGGCAATGGATATTATTTTGTCCCCACAGGTGGGACGTTCCCAATTGAGAACATCATGCTTGTTTTGAGAGGCTCTGGTTCGTGAGAAGCTTATACCCGAACCTGCCCCAAGTGGGACAAATTTTTTACCATGACATGTTGATGCTGATCCATGATAGCATGCCAAGCTTCATGAATTTCTGACGAGTTTTGGATTTAGTAGAATTTAAAAACCAGGCATCTCAATGTTTTGCTGGCAATCAATGGTGCCCTGGTGTTTGAAATTCATTCCCATTTCTTGGATTGGACCTACACATGCACCCGAGGACAACGATTTGATTTTTCAACCAATTTATATGCACTAGATCATGGCATGTAGTTCAAATTTAAATGATGCACATAAATGCATTGAAAACTCAGTTAATGCATACAAATGTCCAAACGAACCACGAAAAATCCCAAAAATTGACACAACACTCCTGTTGTACTATCCTGACAAGAGAAATTTTTTGAAAGCAATAAGAGGCAATGGATATCGTTTCGTCCACAAAGGTGGGATGTTCCCTACCGAAACCATCATGCTTGTTGTGAAAACCTCCGGTATTTGAGAAGCATATACCCGAACCTGCCCCGAATGGGACAAGAAATTTACCACGACATGTTGATGCTGCTCCATGATAGCATGCCAAGTTTCATGAATTTCAGATGAGTTTTGGATTTACTCGAATTTAAAAACCAGGCATCTAAATATTTTGTCGGCAATCAACAGTGCACTGGTGTTTGAATTTCATTATCATCTCTTTAATGGAACCTAGAAATTCACCCAAGGACACAAATTTGATTTTTCAACCAACTTTGTGCATTGGAGCATGTGCTTGTAGTTCAAATTTGAATTATGCACATAAAATGCCTAGAAAACCCAGTTAATGCATAATGATGTCCAAATGAACCCCGAAAAATCAAAAAATTGACACAACACTCTTGTTGTTCTATGTTGACACTAGAAAATTGTTGAAAGCAATAAGAGGCAATGGATATTGTTTCGTCCCCAAAGGTGGGACGTTCCCAATCGAAACCATCATGCTTGTCTTGAGAAGCTCTGGTTCATGAGAAGCTTATACTCGAACCTGCCCCAAATGGGACAATTTTTTTACCACGGCATGTTGATTCCGCTACATGATAGCATGCCAAGTTTCATGAATTTCATACGAGTTTTGGATTTAGTAGAATTTGAAAACCAGGCATCTCAATGTTTTGCCGGCAATCAACGGTGCCCTGGTGTTCGAAATTCAATCCCATTTCTTGCATTGGACCTAAGCATGCACCCAAGGACAAAGATTTGATTTTTCAACCAATTTATATGCACTAGAGCATGTGTATGTAGTTCAAATTTGAATTATGCACATAAATGCATTGAAAACTCAGTTAATGCATAAAAATTTCCAAACGGACACAACGCTCCTGTTGTTCTATCCCGACAAGAGAAATTTTTTGAAATCAATAAGACGCAATGGATATCCTTTCGTCCACAAATGTGGGACGTTCCCTACCAAAACCATCATGCTTGTTGTGAGAACCTCCGGTTTTTGAGAAGCATATACTCGAACCTGCCCCGAATGGGACAAAAAATTTACCACGGCATGTTGATGCCGCTCCATGATAGCATGCCAAGTTTCATGAATTTCAGACGAGTTTTGGATTTACTAGAATTTAAAAACCAGGCATCTCAAGGTTTTGTCGGCAATTAACAGTGCCCTGGTGTTTGAATTTTGTTATCATCTAGAAATTCACCCAAGGACACAAATTAGATTTTTTTTTTCAACCAACTTTAGAGCATTGGAGCATGTGCTTGTAGTTCAAACTTAAATTATGCACATAAAATGCCTAGAAACCCAGTTAATGCATAATAATGTCGAAACGAACCACGAAAAATCAAAAAATTGACACAACACTCATGTCGTTCTATGTTGACACTAGAAAATTTTTGAAGGCAATAAGAGGCAATGGATATTGTTTTGTCCCTAAAGGTGGGACGTTCCCAATCGAGAACATCATGCTTGTTTTGAGAAGCTCTGGTTCGTGAGAAGCTTATACACGAACCTGCCCCAAATGGGACAATTTTTTTACCATGGCAAGTTGATGCTACTCCATGATAGCATGCCAAGCTTCATGAATTTCAGACGAGTTTTGGATTTAATAGAATTTAAAAACCACGCATCTCAATGTTTTGCTGGCAATCAACGGTGCCCTGGTGTTTGAAATTCATAACCATTTCTTTCATTGGACCTACGCATGCACCCAAGGACAAAGATTTGATTTTTCAACCAATTTATATGCACTAGAGCATGGCATGTAGTTCAAATTTGAATGATGCACATAAATAAATTGAAAACTCAGTTAATGCACAAAAATGTCCAAACGAACCCCGAAAAATCCCAAAAATTGACACAACACTCTTGTTGTTCTATCCTGACAAGAGAAATTTTTTGAAAGCAATAAGAGGCAATGGATATCGTTTCGTCCACAAAGGTGGGACGTTCCCTGCCGAAACCATCATGCTTGTTGTGAGAACCTTCGGTTTTTGAGAAGCATATACCCGAACCTGCCCCGAATGGGACAAAAAATTTACCACGGCATGTTGATGCCGCTCCATGATAGCGTGCCAAGTTTCATGAATTTCAGACGAGTTTGGATTTACGAGAATATAAAAAACATGCATCTCAAGGTTTTGTCGGCAATCAACAGTGCCATGGTGCTTGAATTTCATTATCATCTCTTTCATGGGACCTAGAAATTCACCCAAGGATACAAATTAGATTTTTTTCAACCAACTTTAGTGCACTGGAGCATGTGCTTGTAGTTCAAATTTGAATTATGCACATAAAATGCCTAGAAAACCCAGTTAATGCATAATAATGTCCACACGAACCCCGAAAAATCAAAAAAAATTGACACAACACTCCTGTTTTTCCATGTTGACACTAGAATTTTTTTGAAGGCAATAAGAGGCAATGGATATTGTTTCGTCCCAAAGGTGGGACGTTCCCAATCGAAACCATCATGCTTGTTTTGAGAAGCTCTGGTTCATGAGAAGCTTATACTCGAACCTGCCCCAAATGAGACAAATTTTTTACCATGGCATGTTGATGCCGCTCCATGATAGCATGCCAAGTTTCATGAACTTCAGATGAGTTTTGGATTTCGTAGAATTTAAAAACCAAGCATCTCAATGTTTTGTCGGCAATCAACGGTGCCCTGGTGTTCAAAATTGATTCACACTTCTTGCATTGGACCTAAGCATGCACCCAAGGACAAAGATTTGATTTTTCAACCAATTTATATGCACTAGAGCATGTGCATGTAGTTCAAATTTGAATTATGCACATAAATGCATTGAAAACTCAGTTAATGCATAAAAATGTCCAAACGAACCCCGAAAAATCCCAAAAATTGACACAACACTCCTGTTGTTCTATCTTGACAAAAGAATTTTTTTGAAAGCAATAAGACGCAATGGATATCGTTTCGTCCCGAAAGGTGGGACGTTCCCTACCGAAACCATCATGCTTGTTGTGAGAAGCTCTGGTTTGTGAGAAGCATATACCCGAACCTACCCCAAATGGGAAAAAAATTTCACCACGACATGTTGATGCCGCTCCATGATAGCATGCCAAGTTTCATGAATTTCAGACGAGTTTAAAAACCAGGTATCTCAATGTTTTGCCGGCAATCAATAGTGCCCTAGAGTTTGAAATTCATTCCCGTCCCTTGCATGGGACCTAAGCATGCACCCAAGGACACACATGTGATTTTCCAACCAATTTATAAGCATTGGAGCATGTGCATGTAGTGCAAATTTGAATTATGCACGTAAAATGCCTAGAAAACTCAGTTAATGCATAAAATTGTCGAAATGAACCCCGAAAAACCCAAAAATTGACACAACACTCTTGTTGTTCTATGTTGACATGATAAAATTTTTGAAATCAATAAGAGGCAATGGATATCGTTTCGTCCCAAAAGGAGGGACGTACGTTCCCTATCGAAACCATCAGGATTGTTATGAGAAGCTCTGGTTTGCGAGAAGCATATACCCAACCATGGCCCAAATGGGACAAATTTTTTACAACGGCATGTTTATTCCGCTCCATGATAGCATGCCAAGTTTCATGAATTTCAGACGAGTTTTAGATTTAGTAGAATTTAAAAACCAGGCATCTCAATGTTTTGCGGTAATCAACGGTGCCCTGGTGTTTGAAATTCATTCCCATTTCTTGCATGGGACCTAAGAATGCACTCAAGGGCACATATTTGATTTCTCAACCAATTTATATGCACTAGAGCATGTGCATGTAGTTCAAATTTGAATTATGCACATAAATGCATTGAAAACACAGTTAATGCATAAAAATGTCCAAACAAACAGCAAAAAATCCCAAACATTGACACAACACTCTGTTGTTCTATGTTGACACGAGAATAAATTTGAAAGCAATAAGAGGCAATGGATATCATTTCATCCCAAAAGGTGGGACGTTCCCTATCGAAACGATCATGCTTGTTGTGAGAAGCTCTGGTTTGTGAGAAAATTAAACCCAAACCTGCCCCAAATGGGACAAATTTTTTACCACGGCATGTTGATGCCGCTCCATGATAGCATGCCAAGTTTCATGAATTTCAGACGAGTTTTGGATTTACTAGAATTTAAAAATCAGGCATCTCAACGTTTTGCCGGCAATCAACAGTGCCCTAGTGTTTGAATTTCATTCCCATCTCTTGCATAGGATCTAGAAATTCACCCAAGGACACACATGTGATTTTTCAACCAATTTTAGTACATTGGAGCATGTGCTTGTAATTCAAATTTGAATTATGCAAATAAAATGCCTAGAAAACCCAGTTAATGTATAAAAAAGGCTAAACGAACCACGAAAAATTCCACGATTAAACACAACACTCCTGTTGTTCTATGTTGACACTAGAACATTTTTGGAAGCAATAAGAAGCAACGGATATCGTCCCGTCCCCAAAGGTGGTATGTTACCTATCAAAACCATCATGCTTGTTGTGAGAAGCTCTGGTTTGTGAGAAGCTTATACCCAAACCTACCCACAATGGGACAAAATTTTCACCACGGCATGTTGATGCCGCTCCATGATAGCATGCCAAGTTTCATGAATTTCAGACGAGTTTAAAAACCAGGTATCTCAATGTTTTGCCGGCAATTAATAGTGCCCTAGAGTTTGAAATTCATTCTCGTCCCTTACATGGGACCTAAGCATGCACCCAAGGACACACATGTGATTTTCCAACCAATTTATAAGCATTTGAGCACGTGCATGTAGTTCAAATTTGAATTATGCACGTAAAATGCCTAGAAAACTCAGTTAATGCATAAAAATGTCCAAACAAACCCTGAAAAACCCAAAAATTGACACAACACTCCTGTTGTTCTATGTTGACATGAGAAAGTTTTTGAAAGCAATAAGAGGCAATGGATATCATTTCGTCCCCAAAGGTGGGACGTACGTTCCCTACCGAAACCATCAAGATTGTTATGAGAAGCTCTGGTTTGTGACAAGCATATACCCAAACCTGGCCCAATTGGGACAAAAATTTAACAACGGCATGTTTATGCCGCTCCATGATAGCATGCCAAGTTTCATGAATTTTAGATGAGTTTTAGATTTAGTAGAATTTAAAAGCCAGGCATCTCAATGTTTTGCCGGCAATCAACGGTGCCCTGGTGTTTGAAATTCATTCCCATTTCTTGCATGGGACCTAAGAATGCACTCAAGGACACATATTTGATTTTTCAACCAATTTATATGCACTAGAGCATGTGCATGTAGTTCAAATTTGAATTATGCACATAAATGCATTGAAAACTCAGTTAATGCATAAAAATGTCCAAACGAACCCCAAAAAATCCCAAATATTGACACAACATTCCTGTTGTTCTATGTTGACATGAGAATAAATTTGAAAGCAATAAGAGGCAGTGGATATTGTTTCGTCCCCAAAGGTAGGATGTTCCCTATCGAAACGATCATGCTTGTTGTGAGAAGCTCTGGTTTGTGAGAAGCTTATACCCGAACCTGCCCCAAATGGGACAAATTTTTTACCACGGCATGTTGATGCCGCTCCATGATAGCATGCCAAGTTTCATGAATTTCAGACGAGTTTTGGATTTACTAGAATTTAAAAATCAGGCATCTCAACGTTTTGCCGGAAATCAACAGTGCCCTGGTGTTTGAATTTCATTCCCATCTCTTGCATGGGACCTAGAAATTCACCCAAGAACACACATGTAATTTTTCAACCAAATTTAGTGCATTGGAGCCTGTTCTTGTAATTCAAATTTGAATTATGCACATAAAATGCCTAGAAAACCCAGTTAATGTATAAAAAAGGCCAAACGAACCCCGAAAAATTCCAAGATTAAACACAACACTCATGTTGTTCTATGTTGACACTAGAACATTTTTGAAAGCAATAAGAAGCAACGGATATCATCCCGTCCCCAAAGGTGGTACGTTCCCTATCGAAACCATCATGCTTGTTGTGAGAAGCTCTAGTTTGTGAGAAGCTTATACCCAAAGCTGCCCCAAATGGGACAAAATTTTCACCACGGCTTGTTGATGCCGCTCCATGATAGCATGCCAAGTTTCAAGAATTTTATACGAGTTTAAAAACCAGGTATCTCAGCATTTTGCCGGTAATCAACAGTGCCCTCGAGTTTGAAATTCATTCCCGTCCCTTGCATGAGACCTAAGCATGCAGCCAAGGACACATATGTGATTTTCCAACCAATTTATAAGCATTGGAGCATGCGCATGTAGTTCAAATTTGAGTTATGCACGTAAAATGCCTAGAAAACTCAGTTAATGCATAAAAATGTCCAAACGAACCCCGAAAAACCAAAAAATTGACACAACACTCCTGTTGTTCTATGTTGACATTAGAAAAATTTTGAAAGCAATAAGAGGCAATGGATATCATTTCGTCCCAAAAGGTGGGACGTACGTTCCCTACCGAAACCATCAGGATTGTTATGAGAAGCTCTCGTTTGTGAGAAGCATATACCAAACCTGGCCCAAATGGGACAAATTTTTTACAACGGCATGTTTATGCCGCTCCATGATAGCATGCCAAGTTTCATGAATTTCAGACGAGTTTTAGATTTAGTAGAATTCAAAAACCAGGCATCTCAATGTTATGCGGCAATCAACAGTGCCCTGGTGTTTGAAATTCATTACCATTTCTTGCATCGGACCTAAGAATGCACTCAAGGACACATATTTGATTTTTCAACCAATTTATATGCACTAGAGCATGTGCATGTAGTTCAAATTTTAATTATGCACATAAATGCATTGAAAACACAGTTAATGCATAAAAATGTCCAAACGAACACCAAAAAATCCCAAATATTGACACAACACTCCTGTTGTTCTATGTTGACACGAGAATAAATTTGAAAGCAATAAGAGGCAATGGATATCGTTTCGTCCCCAAAGGTGGGACGTTCCCTATCGAAACCATCATGCTTGTTGTGAGAAGCTCTGGTTTGTGAGAAGCTTATACCCGAACCTGCCCCAAATGGGACAAATTTTTTACCACGGCATGTTGATGCCGCTCCATGATGGCAAGCCAAGTTTCATGAATTTCAGACGAGTTTTGGATTTACTAGAATTTAAAAATCAGGCATCTCAACGTTTTGCCGGCAATCAACAGTGCCCTGGTGTTTGAATTTCATTCCCATCTCTTGCTTGGGACCTAGATTCACCCAAGGACACACATGTGATTTTTCAACCAACTTTAGTGCATTGGAGCATGTGCTTGTAATTCAAATTTGAATTATGCACATAAAATGCCTAGAAAACCCAGTTAATGTATAAAAAAGGCTAGACGAACCCTGAAAAATTCCAAGATTAAACACAACACTCCTGTTTGTTCTATGTTGACACTAGAACATTTTTGAAAGCAATAAGAAGCAACGGATATCGTCCCGCCCCAAAGGTGGTACATTCCCTATCGAAACAATCATGCTTGTTGTGAGAAGCTCTGGTTTGTGAGAAAATTAGACCCAAACCTGCCCCAAATGGGACAAATTTTTTACCATGGCATGTTGATGCCGCTCCATGATAGCATGCCAAGTTTCATGAATTTCAGGCGAGTTTTGGATTTACTAGAATTTAAAAATCAAGCATCTCAACGTTTTGCCCGCAATCAACAGTGCCCTGGTGTTTGAATTTCATTCCCATCTCTTGCATAGGATCTAGAAATTCACCCAAGGACACACATGTGATTTTTCAACCAATTTTAGTACATTGGAGCATGTGCTTGTAATTCAAATTTGAATTATGCAAATAAAATGCCTAGAAAACCCAGTTAATGTATAAAAAAGGCTAAACGAACCACGAAAAATTCCACAATTAAACACAACACTCCTGTTGTTCTATGTTGACACTAGAACATTTTTGGAAGCAATAAGAAGCAACGGATATCGTCCCGTCCCCAAAGGTGGTATGTTACCTATCGAAACCATCATGCTTGTTGTGAGAAGCTCTGGTTTCTGAGAAGCTTATACCCAAACCTACCCCCAATGGGACAAAATTTTCACCACGGCATGTTGATGCCGCTCCATGATAGCATGCCTAGTTTCATGAATTTCAGACGAGTTTAAAAACCAGGTATCTCAATGTTTTGCCGGCAATTAATAGTGCCCTAGAGTTTGAAATTCATTCTCGTCCCTTGCATGGGACCTAAGCATGCACCCAAGGACACACATGTGATTTTCCAACCAATTTATAAGCATTTGAGAACGTGCATGTAGTTCAAATTTGAATTATGCACGTAAAATGCCTAGAAAACTCAGTTAATGCATAAAAATGTCCAAACAAACCCCGAAAAACCCAAAAATTGACACAACACTCCTGTTGTTCTATGTTGACATGAGAAATTTTTTGAAAGCAATAAGAGGCAATGGATATCATTTCGTCCCCAAAGGTGGGACGTACGTTCCCTACCGAAACCATCAGGATTGTTATGAGAAGCTCTGGTTTGTGAGAAGCATATACCCAAACCTGGCCTAATTGGGACAAAAATTTAACAATGACATGTTTATGCCGCTCCATGATAGCATGCCAAGTTTCATGAATTTCAGACGAGTTTTAGATTTAGTAGAATTTAAAAGCCAGGCATCTCAATGTTTTGCCGGCAATCAACGGTGCCCTGGTGTTTGAAATTCATTCCCATTTCTTGCATGGGACCTAAGAATGCACTCAAGGACACATATTTGATTTTTCAACCAATTTATATGCACTAGAGCATGTGCATGTAGTTCAAATTTGAATTATGCACATAAATGCATTGAAAACTCATTTAATGCATAAAAATGTCCAAACGAACCCCAAAAAATCCCAAATATTGACACAACATTCCTGTTGTTCTATGTTGACATGAGAATAAATTTGAAAGCAATAAGAGGCAATGGATATTGTTTCGTCCCCAAAGGTGGGATGTTCCCTATCGAAACCATCATGCTTGTTGTGAGAAGCTCTGGTTTGTGAGAAGCTTATACCCGAACCTGCCCCAGATGGGACAAATTTTTTACCACGGCATGTTGATGCCGCTCCATGATAGCATGCCAAGTTTCATGAATTTCAGATGAGTTTTGGATTTGCTAGAATTTAAAAATCAGGCGTCTCAACATTTTGCCGGAAATCAACAGTGCCCTGGTGTTTGAATTTCATTCCCATCTCTTGCATGGGACCTAGAAATTCACCCAAGGACACACATGTGATTTTTCAACCAAATTTAGTGCATTGGAGCATGTGCTTGTAATTCAAATTTGAATTATGCACATAAAATGCCTAGAAAACCCACTTAATGTATAAAAAAGGCTAAACGAACCCCGAAAAATTCCAAGATTAAACACAACACTCCTGTTGTTCTATGTTGACACTAGAACATTTTTGAAAGCAATAAGAAGCAATGGATATCGTCCCGCCCCAAAGGTGGTACGTTCCCTATCGAACCCATCATGCTTGTTGTGAGAAGCTCTGGTTTGTGAGAAGCTTATACCCAAACCTGCCCCAAATGGGACAAAATTTTCACCACAGCATGTTGATGCCGCTCCATGATAGCATGCCAAGTTTCATGAATTTTAGACGAGTTTTGGATTTACTATAATTTAAAAACCAGGTATCTCAACATATTGCCGGCAAACAACAGTGCCCTGGTGTTTGAAATTCATTCCCATCTCTTGCGTGTGACCTAGAAATTTACCCAAGGACACAAATTTGATTTTTCAACCAACTTTGGTGCATTTGAGCATGTGCATTTAGTTCAAATTTGAATTATGCACATAAAATGCCTAGAAAACCCAGTTAATGTATAAAAAAGCCCAGACGAACCCCGAAAAATTCATTCCCATTTCTTGCATGGGACCTAAGCATGCATCGAAGGACACAGATTTGGTTTTTCAACCAATTTGTATGCACCGGAGCATGTGCATGTAGTTTAATTTTGAATTGTGCACATGAAATGGCTAGAAAACTTATTTAATGTATAAAATGTCCAAACGAACCCTGAATAATTCCAATTCTTTTACGACACACATATAGTTGCATGTTCACTGCAGATAAAAGGTCTAGTTATTCAAACAACGTCCATTGCCCCTGTGACCCCATTTTGTAATTCAAATCAAGTAGATCCCACACAGTTTGTTATCACCAACCGTGTGAGATGTGGTACAAAATATCTTGGAGCATCGTCGGTGTATTGTACGCCTATGGCATACGCTAGAAGGTGCGTCAGCTACAGTCCACAGCCGGCGTGTCAAGCACACTAGCTCACTCCCCAAAAACTCCCGCCTTTGCATCCCTCGCAATCTCGAAAATATCTACCGCCTGGAAGGTTTTAATGTTTGATAGCACATGATTAGTATGTCTGGGTCATGTGCGATGTATGTTACTCCCGCTCTACTTCTATCCCTTGATTCAAATTTTCAGTAGCCCCGGCATTTTACTCCCGCCTCTGCATCCCTCGCAATCTCAAAAATATCTGCTCGCCCTTGATCCAAATTTTCAGAGTTCCCGCCTTGTTACTCCCGCCTAGTAAAATTTTTAGTTGCCATAGTATTTCCTCAAACAGAACCTTGCCCCCCCTCCACACACACCCCAAAACCTCCACTCACACGAACACACACAACCCTCGAAACCATTTGTAGGTCGCCGCCATCGCCGGCGCCTCCATCCTCAACCTCTGCATTTGTGCCGGGGAGCTCGTGGAGCCAATGGTCAAAAATAGGTTTATCGTAGCCTTTTCGCTCGATGCCGGCGAGGTGGCCGCCGAGGTGTCCCCTTCGTCCTCCGCGGGCCCGATCCGCTGTTGCCGGTCCCCCGATCTGCCCGCCGTCGTGCCCCTACGCCGGTTCGAGGACTCCCCCATCCTCCCTTGGACCCGACTGCTGACGAAGTCCTACCGCGGGGTCCGACAATAGCGATGGGGGACGTGGGTCGCCGAGATTACAGATCGAGAGACCCACACCCGCCGGTCGCTCGGTAGCTTAGACACGGCCCAGCTCACGGCAATGGAGTACGACCGCTGGCAGGTCCGCTACCATGGCGCGGCGGCTAGGCTCAATTTCCCCTTGCAGGTCCGCTACCAGGGGTGGTCAGCTCGGCTATGGCAAGGGAGGACCATGAGGCGTGGGAGCACCTCGAGGCCGAGGCCGTCGACGAGTCCTACATGCAAGAGCTCCACCGGCAGCACCCGGAGCTCGTGGAGGCGGAGCGGGCGATATTTGCCACGCGAAGGGCGGCGAGGTTATCGCACTCTCCTCCGATGACGAGGTCGAAGGCACCAAGGACAGCGATGAGGTTATCGCGCTCTCCTGTGATGACGTGCTCGAAGGCAGCGGCGACGGCGGTGCAGAGGGCGTCGAGTTGGGCCCTAAGGACGAGGAGATCGACATCGACGAGTGGAGGAGTACCTTTCCCAATGATCCTGATGACGGTACTGGCCCGGACCCGGCTCGCGGCACACCGTACATGACGAGGAAATATTGGCTCGACCTCTACTTCGATCGAAAGTAGTTTAGCTTAGTTTAAATTTATGTTTTATGTTCGGTTATGCAAAACTATCTATGTTTATGTTTCAATGCATGCTACTTTCGGTTGAACCTGCTTTGAACTTGATCAAATTGAAGTTCACAACCTTAAGTTTAGGGGATCGACTTGAAAAGGCCAAACATTGTTCGAGTATATATATATATATATATATATATATATATATATATATATATATATATATATATATATATATATATATATATATCTCCACTATGGGTTTTAGTCCTTTAACTTTTTTAGGATCGCCTAGAGATGTCCTTATGACTTGTTTATTTCAGTTCTTCACAATGTGATGCTCTATATGCGCAACTATTTGTCGTGCAGTTCAGTTTCATCAATTACAGTTTCAACAATACCACTATGAATTACGATATTTGGTTGCTGTTAAGGATATTAAAGTTAACATGCCTTTTCTATTTTCAATTGTTGTTTAGCAACATGCATTGTACTGTATGACTAAATATGCAATCCCAGGCTACATAGCAACAAGGAGGAGTGTTACCTTAATGTTCTGATGATGTCTAGATATACATGTAATAAAATCTTATATAATGGGACGGATGGAGTGTTGTACTACATCATTTTTCAATTGTTGTTTAGCTTCTAATATTAACTTGGTGCTTTTAGGTACATATATCATTGCCGAACATCCACATTTCGACCCTTTCTCTGTATGGGGCAATGAGATATTCATGAACCGGCATCAAGTGAGGAAACACATAAAGATTGTTACTAAAATGGGTCAAAAGATGTCAATCCAACTATTTGTTTACACTTTATGCAAGACAACAGTGAAGTGTGGGATGGTAAGCAAGAACCCTGTAGCCTTCTTTTTACAACCCGTAATGAGTTGTGTTAGATGGCAATATCTGAATCTTTTTTCTTTTGCAGTGGATCCTGAAGCAGTTTACTCAATATTACCTCTCAAACTACATGATTGGCAGCCAGCCATCACAAGGGGTTGGACTAGAGTCCTGCATGCCTTCTGCATCTAGGAGAGCATAATAGGGCCATTCCGCTTCACCTTGTTCAGCAACTGGAATGTCTGTCGCCTCTTTCTTTACTATATGTAATAGTACAAGTATAGAACCCTGGTACATCATTATTTATTTGGTGCTTATGTAATTCTTAAACATATGTACCTGTGAATCGAATAATGCATTGGTTGTTTGAACCTGATGGATATAAATAAAGCTATAGCCTACTTTCAAGTTTACATTAGGTACAATAGTAAATAGAAGCAATTAAATTACGGTGAAATTATGCTCTCCAGGTTGTTACGTCACACACTGTTGGTAAAACACAGACGTTTGCGATATACACCATAATCCGAGACAGTTCACAAAGAGAAACGTGTGCAAGCATGCACACAGTTTCCGTTTGCAAAGCGTGTGTGATGTTAGACACTATCACATACGGTGCAGGAAAGCTAAATATGTGTGATTGTCTACCCATCGTACATGGTTTATAATCATGAACTGTTTGTGATGTGCCAGGCATCATAAAACTCCCGTGCCTAGAATCTGCCTGGAAAACTCCCGTGCCTGGAATCTGCCTGGTTTTAGGCAAAACCACAAAACTCCGACTGTGATGGCAATGCGAGCACAAATGAGTAGAAAGGATGAATCATTTGGGATATTTGAGATATCGGAAATGGTTATATAGGGACAACTGTATGCATCAAGGCTCCCTATCCCAAACGGTTTCTGGGTCGTGTGGGAAGGACCCCCCTATCGCCCACACTCACTTGGCGACGGTTCAAAATGCCGTCGCGGAAAGGGGTTAAAAACCGTTTGTTTAGGACCGACGCGCACTAGTGCTTATTTGTCCAGCCCTGATTGAAAGACGGAAGGCTCAGTATACCTTTGATTTGTGAACCGAATTTATGTTCGGAAATTAAAAACTTATAGGGGTGGCTGGATGCGCGCTGTCGAGGCCGATGTCATCGGTCGCCTCCGGCCACGACTATGGGCCTTGAAGAGCAGCTTCCAGATCTCTTTGTGTGTTGTGCTGAAGAATCACTGCAGGGTTCATGGCCCTTCTGGATTGAACTCCCACATATGGAGAGGTCGGCGCTAGCAGGGGAGGATCCGGCGGAAAAGCATTACCTGAATCACGTTAGTGAGACTGGTGTCCTTCTCTATAATATTTTTGATGCGCTTTTGCAGCATCATCACTTCGTCGGTTGACCCCCAGTCCATACCCTTCTTGGTCCACGACATGAGCCGCATTGGGGGTCCGGATCTGAACTCAGGAGTGGCCGCCTAGTTGGCGCCGCGACGTTCGGTGATGTAGAACCACTCCTGCTGCCATATCTTGATAGTTTCCATGAAGGCCCCTTTGGGCCAGGTGAAGTTTGGGAGCTTGCACACCATGGCACCTCCGCAGTCCGTGTGCTGCCCATCAACCACCTTTGGCTTCACGTTGAAGACCTCGAGCCATAGGCCGAAGTGGGGGGATGGGGAGGAGCGCCTAGCACATGACGATAAATGCCGAGTTGTGGACGAAGGAGTTTGGGGATAGATCATGAAAATCTAGCCCGTGATAGAACATGAGGCCGTGGAGAAACGGGTGAAGAGGGAACCCTAGTCCGCGGAGGAAGTGGGGGATAAATACCACTCTATCGCTGGGCTCTGGAGTGGGGATTGTCGGTGTCAAAACCGCCGGATCTCGGGTAGGGTGTCCCGAACTATGCGTTTAAGGCTAATGGTAATAGGAGGTGGGGGATACAATGTTTACCCAGGTTCGGGCCCTCTCGATGGAGGTAATACCCTACTTCCTGCTTGATTGATCTTGATGATATGAGTATTAGAAGAGTTGATCTACCACGAGATCGGTGAGGCTAAACCCTAGAAGCTATCCTATGGTTATGATTGTTGTTGTCCTATGGACTAAACCCTCCAGTTTATATAGACACCAGAGGGGGCTAGGGTTACACAGGATCAGTTACAGAGAAAGGAATCTTAATATCCTAACTGCCAAGCTTACCTACCATGCAAAGGAGAGTCCCATCTGGACACGGGACGAAGTCTTCTATCTTGTGTCTTCATAGTCCAACAGTCCGGCATTCGCATATAGTTCGGCTGTCCGAGGACCCCCTAATCCAAGACTCCCTCAGTAGCCCCCGAACCAGGCTTCAATGACGATGAGTCCGGCGTGCAAATTGTCTTCGGCATTGCAAGGCGATTTCCTTCTCCGTATTCTTCAAGGTACATGTTATAAAAAGTAGTGTCTGGTTCCCCATTTAATGTTGCGCTCATCGGATTCTGCACCTTAACGGTCTCAGCCTCCATGTGTCGAGCGAATGCGAGAAGTCGAGGCATTTTTACATTTGCCACCCTAGCCATGTAAATAAATTATCTATAAAAGAGAAGGGGATCTTCAGATCTGATCCACACCATCTTCCCCAAGCGAGGAATCATTAGAGTGTGCCCGGAAAAACCACTCCAACATGGTCGGCGCCTGTGGCTCTTCCTTCCGCTCTCGCAACACCAACGCGGGCGAATGGGAGAAGTGTACCATATCCCATGGCCGATTAGTGAAGTTGCAGACCTAAGGGTATCTACCTCCTGCATATTTAGCCCCCGTTCGAGCCGGATTGGCCTCCTTCAAAGGCAGGGAGCAGGCGGAGAACTTTCCCAACCCATCCAGGGGGGAGCGAGTATGCCTCGTTTCCTACTTGCTGCAGAGTGTCAGATTTCCAATCCATCCGTTTCTCTGCGGGCTTCTAGAGTTCTACGGCCTCCAGCTGCACAACTTCACACATGCCTCCATCCTGCACATTGCAGGTTACGTTGCTCTTTGCAAGCTATTCTTGGGCTGTGAAGCCCATTTTGAGTTGTGGAAGAAGTTGGTCCGCCTCGTCCCCCGTAATCAAGGGGGACCAATATTTTAAGTGGGCGGAGACGAGATATGGTGCATCACCAGGACCAGATACTTATCCGGCACACCGAAGAAGGTACCCGAAGAGTGGCCCTCCGAGTGGTTTTATATTGAGGATGTCTCCCTTCCCTACCAAATCCGAATGGTTCTTCCGGAGTTTACAAATGCTCCGCTGGGAAAACGCCTTAACTGGCGTGCCCCAAGCCCTAGAGAGGAAGATGGCAGGGAGGTCCTTCAATTGATGAGCAAGATAGGAATACTCACTCAATCTGGATTCACTAGTGCAGAACCGGGCATTAGCACCGGTTCGTAAGGCCCTGTAGTGCCCGTTACATAACCGGCACTAAATTGTGGTCACTAAAGGGCCCCCCCTTTAGTACCGGTTCAGCACGAACCGGTGCTAAAGGGCAACCACGTGGCACGAGCCAGCTCCGGGGGCCTGGAGCCCTTTAGTACCGGTTGGTAAGACCAACCGGTACTATAAGGTTTGGGGGGTTTTTAGTTTTATGATTTCTTTTTCATTTAATTTTCTGTTTCCATTTTAATTCTTTTTCGTTTGCTGGTATTTTACGATACTACACATTGTACACGTTATATATATATATATATATATATATATATATATATATATATATATATATATATATATATATAGAATTTCTAGTAGAACCAATCATGCATATATATATATATATATCATCAATGTCTCACAAACCACCATATTAATTAATTCACACATACACACATGTATAGCTATATACAATTTCTCCTACATATGAATGTTGCCTTCGAAGCCAGTGGCATTAGCCTAATTGGTGCGTTCGGAGCACGATGACAATTGGAAGTGGTTTTCATGGGGGCGGTAGCGGGTAATAGAATTCTCCCTTCGGATTTATGACCTGGTCGAGCAAAAATCCCGCTATTTCCTCTTGAAGTGCTTCTACGCGCTCCGTTTCTATGAGCTTCTCCCGCACCACTTTGAACTGTTAAGAAGGAGATCAATATGCATGTGTATTAGTTGTGTGACTAGATATCGATAATGGTGTAAAAATTGTGAATAGTGTTCTGACAAGCGTACCCATTCCTGTCTTTGAGATCTACTCCTTTCGGACGCCATCATGCGAATGTTCTCCCAAATGCAGAATGCACACAGATCAGTCCCCTGCGCCTGCTTCAGGGCCTTTACGAGAATGGAATTTGATTAGATAAAAATTAATCAAGCATGATAGTTAGAGAGATGGCAGCTAGCTAGCTAGCTAGTACTACTTAATTGCTTACCTTGGGTCGAAACCATTTAAGCTTTTTTTTCCATTCGCCGGGCGTGACGGCGATGAACCTTGCCCAAGCCTTGCCCGCCGACAAAGAAAATGAATAAAGGGGTTATTAAGTAGTTCATATCATGAAATGACGAACTAAATAGGTCGAGATATATAGTTAATAATGATTGAAATTACCTGTTGACTATCCCATACAAGATGTTATAGTCAGTTTTTTCTGAGATTAGTGAGTCCAGTACTTCAACTGTTCCGGCGTCAACTTTAATGATACACAAGACCCAGTGAAATCTGCATGCACACACGTTTGCATGTCTTAATTAAGCGGGCATATGTAAGCAAAAACATGTAGCTAGCTAGTAGGCAAAAACAGAGAATTTGTAGTACAAGACAGTGTGACTCACTGGAAGTTGTAAGGAAGTAGTATATCTTCATTTTATTTGAGGCGCTTCAAGAACTCTAGCATGCTGTCCTCTACGTTCTTTTGCTGACGTTCATTTATCTTCCATGTGTATTCATTAATGGTGTTTGGGTCAATGAACCCAATGCCAAAGCGTCCACCTTTTCTCATTTGATATATCTTCATCCTGCATAATACCACAGAAAAGAATATAGTGAGGATAATTACAGGTAATGATTGATCAAAAGGATCACTACAGCTAGCTTGAGACTTAAATTATAGAAAGAAATCACTTACAGACAATAGCAACTGACGATAGATTTGTCGAGTGTGTCTTGATTGCATAACTGAAACAGTTCTAAATACTCAACAGACACTGCTTTCTCATGGAAGTAATGGTCCTGCTTGACATTCACCATGAGGGATAATCGATCTGAAATCTTGGTAATGTTCATGTACCATTGATGCAATTCATACATTCTCGTTGGGAGGTTCTTGACCTTGTCTGGCGCGACCAAAGGTTGGCCTCGGACATATTTCCGTTTTATTTCATCCTCTCTAAGCAAAGGCATGGGCTCGATCTCTAGGAGTTGTCCAACAGTGATGTTGAGAACTTCAGCCTGCATTATATGCTCCTCCGTTATTACCACATTGCCCACCTCGGGAACATGCACTGTTTGCCCACAATAATATTGGGCGCGCGTACTGTCACCTATTGTTGGCACAACAAGCGAGGGAATCGATTGCGCCGCCTGTTCTCCCAGCTAGGGAATGGTTTTCCCGCATTTTTTCGCAGCTGCTTCTTGTTTGCTCGATCCCGATGTAGATGTGCTCGCCTCCCTTTGTAGACATGCTCGATTTAACTTCCTGATGTGGCGCTCATAGTCTGTGTCAATAGGCTTGGGAGCTGGTGGTTGAGCCATACGAATGAAGTGGTCAATCGTTTCCTCAGGCACTTTCTCCCTTGGCGGCGGTGGCGGTTTCGGTGCAAAATGGGCTTCCACCTCGGCCTTCGATATGGCTGTGATTTCCTCCTCGGACCTGTCATAAGACCTCTGCGGAAGAGGCTTGAGGCTTGGACCATATTTTTATCGCTTGCCTCCGCCTGTACTTCCTGTACTACCTCGACTCGTACCGCTACGCACCACAGCTGCGGGGTGTCTCTTCTGCGATTGCTGAGGCGGCGGAGACGACTGACGAGGCTGAGTTGGCCAAGGAGGAGTGGCCTGAGGTTGTGCCGGACTTGGAGGGGGAGTGGACGTCTGACGCTGTGGCGGACTTGGAGGAGGAGGATTGTCCTGACACTTTGCCGGACTTGGAGGAGGAGGAGTGGCCTGACACTTTGCCGGACTTGGTGGACTTGCAGGAGCGGGAGTCTACTGACTCAGTGGAGGACTTCGACGAGGACTCGGCTGACACGGTGTCGGTGGCCTTCGAAAGATGATGCAATCCTTTTTCCATAGGATGATACGATGTTTGGCCTGTCCGAGAAAGCGCTCGCCATCACCTCCAGCAATGTCAAGCTGTAGCCCCGAATATGGTGGGTCCACCACCTCATCAACCAAGACACGAGCATAGCCCGCTGGAATCGGGTTGCAATGGAAGGTTGCCTCGGGGAGATTTGTGAAAGAAAAGCCGTCCGCCACCTTCATGGATATGTTCTTCATTTTGACGTGTAGCTCGCAGTTAGTGTTCTCCGTGATATCATCCACGGGGTATCTACCCAGCATTGCATCGTCCGGGACGGAACCGACGCTGCTTCTCGGCATGGATGGGCCGGTGCTATCCAATGCTGGATCATCCGCTAGCTGCTGCAGCTGCTGAGACCCCCTTTGATGGGTAAGTAAGTCGATCTGCTCCTGCTGCCGCTAGAATTTGACTGCCAATTCCGCTTGACTTGCTTCTAGGCCTTGAAGGCGTTCATAGTGCTGCTTCCTCTGCTCCTCCTCCATCTTCCTCTTCTTCTCCTCCACAATCTTCTTTCTCGCACGGGTTCTGTAGTCGGTGTTCCATTCTGAAAATCCCTCATACCACGGAATAGCGCCCTTGCCTCGTGTTCTTCCCGGGTGTTCAGGATTTCCCAGGGCACGCGTAAGCTCGTCGTTCTCTCTGTTGGGCTGGAACACCCCCGATCGTGCCTCTTCTATTGCAACAAGTATCGCATCGTCGGCTCCCTTCAGACTTGCCCTCGTCGAAACATAGCCTGTCTCCGGGTCCAACTCCCCCCATGCACATAGAACCAAGTCCTGACCCTGGGGGGCTAGCTCTTAGTAGCCGGAGTGACACCTGCATCCTCCATCTCTTTCTCAGACTTATCCCACTTAGGCATTGCCACCGCATAGCCACCTGGCCCTAGCTTATGGAACTTATCCTTTTTTCGGCATTCTTCTTGTTTATTCTCGACCGTTCCTTAGCTAATTCTGAATCCTTGAATTTCACGAAATCGTCCCATTGATCATGTTGGTTCTCTAGTGTTCCCTTGAATACTGGAGTCTTCCTTCCTCCCTTGATGTACTTCTTCCATTCACGATTCTTGTGGTTCTTGAATGCAATCGCCATCATCCTAAGAGCAGCCTCCTTGACTTTCTGCACATCTGCTTCTGTGAAATGATCTGGTAGGGTGAAATGTTCCATGAGAGTATCCCAAAGCAGATATTTTTGATTCTTGTCGACGAAAGTAACATCTGGAAGTGGCTTTGCTGGCTCTCTCCATTCTTGAAGTTTGATCGGGAGTTGGTCCTTCACAAAAACTCCGCGCTGACGAACGAACTTGTCCGCAATCTTCTTAGGCGCTAATGGTTTGCCAGTAGGGCTGCATGCCTCGATATTGTACTTTACGCTTGGCTTCAACTTTTTGTTCGGGCCTCGTTTCGTCATTTTGCCTGAAGATTTGCTCGATCCGGATGGCTGAAAGAACAAAGAACGATTCGTTAATATATCTTCAAGTCATTTAAAACATGTGATGATCATCAGATGCCTGCTTATATAAATATATATACCTCGCCGGTCTTTGTTGTTTCAGGATCAACATGTTCTTCGTCATCGTCATAATCGTAGTTCATGACTTCATCAATTTGGTCGTCACGATCGAATATCATATCACCCTCTCCGGTGTTGTTTAGAAATTCGGAGCTGTCATAATCTTCTTCATTCTGATTATCATCTGGCCCGCGTATCATATCGAACATGGTCTGTTCTCCCTCTCTGTCGGTATTGTCTGCCATAGCTTTTGTTTAACTAATCCAAAAGAAATATAAAACAATTTAGTATTCAAATTACATCGTCTCGAATAATAGATATAATCTCGAATACATCGTCTAGAATAATAGATATAATCTCGAATACATCGTCTCGAATAATATATAATATTGAATAGTACATCACTGGCTATTAGCTAATAAAGATCGAATACTATAGAAGAATCTAGGACACTCGCGGTTCCTCCGGCGCGGGCGGTGGACAACCAAAGAGAAGGAACCCTCAAAGGATCATAGCTGAAGTGAGATCCCCGAAGAAACTGCCACGTATTGGAGAACCTGCCGCCCTCTAACGCAACCATTTAGCGATGGACGTGCTCGTCCTCCTCCCTGACACGGCGACGTACCACCTCCGGCGGGGCCGGGTCCCTCCGCACCAAAACTGGCCCACGCGAACGCCACCAAACGAGATCAGGGTCGACGACGGGACCCGGGGCCGGGTTCCTCATCAAGCGGCGCACCCCTCTAGGCAGCACCTCCCAGTGCCAGCCCAGCGGAGCCCAGTCCCGGACATGGGTCGGCTGGACGTCGTCGCGGACGGGTCGACGGTGAGGATGCGGGCCGGGCATCGTCGAGAACAAATACTAGCTATATGCCTGCAAAAAGTAACATTTTTTAATGATTGGATTTTGATAACTAAAATTTCTAACATTTCTATATAACACTAATTATGCTAATCTAAATAATCTAAATAACACTAAAATTTCTAACATTTCTAACATTTCTATATAACACTAATTTCTAACATTTCTATATAACACTAATTTCTAACTGATTAAGCACTAATTATATCCATCTAGCATGCATTCATACATATATAATAGTGAAAAAATAATAATCTAAATAATCTAAACTAACTAAACATACAAACTACGTGTGTGTGTGTGTGTACTAATTAAACACTAATTATCTAAACTAATTAAACATACAAAATAATAATCTAAATAATCTAAACTAATTAAAGACTAATTATCTAAACTAATTAAACATGCTTGTGTGTGTGTGTACGGGCTCGGGGAGGGTTCACAGCGGGCGAGGCGACGGCGAGGCGACAGCGAGACGACGGCCGGGGCGGCTACGGCGGGGATGGCGCGACGGGGACGGGGACGGCGCGACGGGGACGGGGACGGTGCGACGGGGACGGGCCCGGGGCGGTGACGAAGACGAGGGCGGCGACAGGCACGGGGGCGGCGACGGAGACGAGCGGCGACGTAGACGATCGAGGGCGGCGGCGATGGCGACGGAGACGGAAGCAGAGGAATGAACATAGAGGGAAAACGAAATTTTCGCACTCTAGCATATATAGAGGGCACCTTTAGTACCGGTTGGAGCCACCAACTGGTACTAAAGGCCTGTTTTGGCCAGGCCAAGCGGCGGGAAGCGACCCCCTTTAGTACCGGGTGGTGGCACAAACCGGTACTAAAGGCCCCCCTTTAGTACCGGTTTGTGCCACCACCCGGTACTAAAGGGGGTGCGTTGGCGCAGGTGTGGTGCAGCAAGTTTAGTCCCACCTCGCTAGTCGAGGGGCTACCGCACTGGTTTATAAGCCCCAGTGCGGTAGCTCTCTCGAGCTCCTCTCCTAACCAGGCCTACTGGGCCTACCTGTCCTCTTCGCCTAGTGGGCCTACTGGCCCTTCGCGGGCCTGCATCCTGGCCCAACGAAAGGTTGTGTCGCTAGTCGTATGCAGGCCGCTTTGGCCCAGTAGGCGGGCTTTTTTTCTTAATTTTTTTTTGCTTTATTTTTTTGTTTTATTTATTTTTCAGTTGTTTTTTTGCTGTATTTAGAGTTTCTTTGTGAATATTTTTGCTTTAGGTACAAAAAATTACAAACTTTCTGTTAGTGCCGGTAGATTCCAAATTTGAATAGTTTAAATTTTGAATTATTTGAAATTTGTGTGAATCACTAGTTTGTGAACAACTTAACTTTGAAAAAAGTTTTTTCAGTGATTCTTTTTTCTTATGTTTAATATTAGTGTGTTTTATCATTATATTCAATTTAGTAATGCTTAGGTTATTTAAAAAATGAAATGCCTTTGTAACAGTTCAGTTTTCGTCGGAAACCATGATACTTCGAAAGAGATTGTCCATTTTGTACACGAAGTGCATCCAGTTTTTGCCGTAACCCTCTCTACTTTCTTGCACATGCTATTTGTATGAAATTATGATACCATGCCAACTTTCAACCTTTTTGAGTTCATTTGAATTGCTTTTCAATTTCAGGGTCATTTAGCTGGAAAAAAAATCAGTAAATGCATGAAAAGAATTTGTTTGCACATAAAATTTCTTCGCATTTCAAATGCCAAAACACATAACTACCCTAACTATTACAGACATTCCCTCCTGGGTGTGAAACACAGAAGAAAGTGATGATAGTGAAGCCGATCACATCCCAGATCTTTGGGTGTGAAACTTTTTCTTCGCGTGTGTCCCTTTGCGTCGTAACCATGGATAATCTTCATCATTTAACGGGATGCTCGGGTCAATATTCACTATGAATGGAGCAATTTCATCAAACTTTTCATAATCTTCTGACTTGTCTGTCTTGTCATCCACTCCCACGATGTTTCTCTTCCCAGAAAGAACTATGTGCCGCTTTGGCTCATCGTACGATGCATTCGCTTCCTTATCTTTTCTTTTTCTTGGCTTCGTAGACATGTCCTTCACATAGAAAACCTGTCCCACATCATTGGCTAGGACGAATGGTTCGTCTGCATACGCAAGATTATTGAGATCCACTGTTGTCATTCCATACTACGGGTCTTCTGTTACCCCGTCTCGTGTCATATTGACCCATTTGCACCGAAACAAAGGGACCTTTAAACCACGTCGATACTCAAGTTCCCATATGTCCTGTATATAACCATAATATGTTTCCTTTCCCGTCTTGATTTCTGCATCAAAGTGGACACCACTGTTTTGGTTGGTGCTCTTCTTATCTTGGGCGATCGTGTAAAATGTATTACCATTTATCTCGTACCCTTTGAAAGTCATTATATTCGAAGATGGTAACTGGGACAGCAAGTACAGGTCATCTTCAATAGAGGTGTCATGCATGGTACGTGTCTGCAACCAGTTGGCGAAACTCCTGGTTTGTTCACATGTAATCCAGTCATCAGACCGCTCCGGGTGTTTGGAGCGTAGCAAATTCTTGTGTTCATCCATATACGGAGCCACCAAGGTGGAATTCTGTAGAACTGTGTAGTGTGCTTCAGTGGGAGAATATCTGTCCATACATATTATTTGTTCCCCTCCTAGCGTGCCTTTTCCATCCAGTCTGCCCTTATGCCGCGATTCAGGAACACCAATCGGCTTAAGGTCAGGAACAAAGTCAATACAAAACTCAATGACCTCCTCATTTTGATGGCCCTTGGAGATGCTTCCTTCTGGCCTAGCACGGTTATGAACATATTTCTTTAAGACTCCCATGAACCTCTCAAAGGGGAACATATTGTGTAGAAATACAGGACCCAAAACGTTAATCTCTTCGCATAGGTGAACTAGGATGTGCATCATGATGTTGAAGAAGGATGGTGGGAACACCAACTCGAAACTGACAAGACATTGCACCAAATCATTTTGTAACCTTGGTATGATTTCTGGATCGATTACCTTACGAGAGATTGCATTGACAAATGCACATAGCTTCACAATGGCTAATCGAACGTTTTCTGGTAGAAGCCCCCTCAATGCAACCGGAAGCAGTTGCGTCATAATCACATGGCAGTCATGAGACTTTAGGTTCTCGAACTTTTTCTCTGCCATGTTTATTATTCCCTTTATATTCGACGAGAAGCTAGACGGTACCTTAATACTGAGCAGGCATTCAAAGAAGATTTCCTTCTCTTCTTTGGTAAGAGCGTAGCTTGCATGACCCTAATGTATGCCGTCTTCTCCGTGCATACGTTGCTGGTCCTCCCGTGCCTCAGGTGTATCTTTTGTCTTCCCATACACGCCCATCAAACCAATCAGGGTCACGCAAAGATTCTTCGTCACGTGCATCACGTCGATTGCGGAGCGGACCTCTAGGTCTTTCCAATATGGCAGGTCCCAAAATATAGATTTCTTCTTCCACATGGGTGCGCGTCCGTCCGCGTCCTTCGGAACAGGTTGTCCGCCAGGACCCTTTCCAAATATCACCTTCAAATCCTTGACCATATCATGTACATCAGGACCAGTACGGTGGCGAGGCTTCGTCCGGTGATCCGCCTCACCTTTGAAATGCTTGCCTTTCTTTCTTACGGGATGCCTGCTCGGAAGAAATCGACGATGTCCCAGGTACACATTCTTCTTACAACTATTCAAATATATACTGTCGGTATCATCCAAACAGTGCGTGCATCCACGGTATCCCTTGTTTGTCTGTCCTGAAAGGTTACTGAGAGCAGTCCAATCATTGATGGTCATGAACAGCAACGCCTTTAGGTCAAATTCTTCCCCCATGTGCTCATCCCACGCACGTACACCTATTCCATCCCACAGTTGTAAGAGTTCTTCAACTAATGGCCTTAGGTACACATCAATGTCGTTTCCGGGTTGCTTAGGGCCTTGGATGAGCACTGGCATCATAATGAACTTCCGCTTCATGCACAACCAAGGAGGAAGGTTATACAAACATAGAGTCACAGGCCAGGTGCTATGGTTGCTGCTCTGCTCCCCAAAAGGATTAATGCCATCTGTGCTTAGACCAAACCATACGCTCCTTGCGTCATTTGAAAACTCCTTCCCGTACTTTCTTTCGATTTTTCTCCACTACGACCCGTCAGCGGGTACTCTCAACTTTCCGTCTTTCTTACAGTCTTCTCTGTGCCATCGCATCACTTTGGCATGCTCTTTGTTTTGGAACAAATGTTTCAACCGTGGTATTATAGGAGAATACCACATCATGTTGGCAGGAATCTTCTTCCTGGGGCGCTCGCCCTCGACATCACCAGGCTCATCGCGGCTGATCTTATAGCGCAATGCACCACATACCGGGCAAGCGTTCAAATCCTCGTACTCACCGCGGTAGAGGATGCAATCATTAGGGCATGCATGTATCTTTTGCTCCTCTAAACCTAGAGGGCAGAAAGCCTTCTTTGCTTCGTACATACTCTCGGGCAATTCGTTGTCCTTTGGAAGCATATCCTTTATCATTACCAGCAAGTTTCCAAATCCCTTGTCAGATACACCATTCTCTGCCTTCCATTGCAGCAATTCCAGTGTGGTGACCAACATTTTCTTGTCACCTACGCAATTCGGGTACAACAATTTTTTGTGATCCTCTAACATGCGCTGCAACTTCTTCTTCTCCAAATCACTTGCGCAGTTTCTCTTTGCATCGGCAATGGCCCGACCTAGATCATCAACGGGCTCATCTGATGCCTCTTCTTCAGCTTCTTCCTGCATTGTCGGCTCATCTTCTTCCAGCATTACCGTCTCAGCTTCTTCCCCCATTGTTGTATCATCGTATTCAGGGAACCCATGGCCAGGATAGCTATCGTCGTCCTCTTCTTCTTCATTGTCTTCCACCATAACCCCTCTTTCTCCGTGGTTGGTCCAAACATTATAGTGGGGCATGAAACCGGACTCAAACAGGTGGACGTGAATGGTTCTTGACGTAGAGTAATTGTGACCATTCTTACAGCCAGCACATGGACAAGGCATAAAACCATCTGCCCGCTTGTTTGCCTCAGCCGCAAGCAGAAAAGTATGCACGCCCTCAATGAACTGGGGAGAGCATCGGTCATCGTACATCCATTGCCGGCTCATCTTCATTACACAACACCGAATAGACCAAATTAATACAAGTTCATACATAAAGTTCATACAACACTTAAATGCAACAAACAAATAACTCTCTAGCTAAAGCATTTAAATGCAACAACAAATGCGATCAAGATTGCAACTAACGTAACAATTGATCCAACAGCATAATGATACCAAGCCTCACTATTGATGGCATATTTTCTAATCTTTCTAATCTTCAAGCGAATTTTCTCCATCTTGATCTTGTGATCATCGATGACATCGGCAACATGCAACTCCAATTCCATCTTCTCCCCCTCAATTCTTTTCAATTTTTCTTTCAAGTACTCATTTTCTCTTTCAACTAAATTTAACCTCTCGACAATAGGGTCGGTTGGAATTTCCGGTTCACATACCTCCTAGATAAAAATATCTATGTCAACTTGATGGGCATAATTTGTCATAAACACGAAATGTAACAAATAGTTTTAAAAGATAATATACCACATCCGAATCATAACAAGGACGAGGGCCGACAGGGACGGATATCAAAACCATGGCACTATGTATAACAAACAACGTACGGGTAAGATAATTATTACATGATTAACTATATATCCAAGTCACACAAACATCAATTTTTATATAAAATTTCGTGAACAAGAGGCTCACCACAAGGTGGTGCCGGCGACGGGACGGTGCAGGCGATCGACGGTGGTTACGACGGAGATTTAGGAGGCACTAAGTAAACCACACCTACATATGCAAACTAAGTGTTATTTTTGACCTCAAATTGCATTTAAATCAAATACTAGCACATATATATATTTCCTCCCAAATTACTAAACTCACAAATTAATAACTATATAAAGCATTGCAAGAGCTAATCTAGTAATGAGAGATGAAAGGACAAAGTTGCTAACCTTTGTGATCACTTGAATGGATGGGGGCCTTCAAATCTTGACAAATTTTGGGCAAAATGTGTGATGAGCTCGAGGGGAAGAGGAAGAACATAGAGGAGAGGAGAGGGGAAAGGGGGAAGAACAGAGCGAGCTGGATGAAGGGTTTATATGCAGGAGGACCTATAGTACCGGTTCGTGCCACGAACCGGTACTAAAGGTGCTGGAGGGGGCCCAGACTGACAACATCCTGCCACCACCCTCATTAGTACTGTTTCGTGGCACGAACCGGTGCTAAAGGTTAGCCACGAACCGGTACTAGTGAGAGCGTCTCGGCTAGCCGTTGGAACCGGCACTAATGTATACATTTGTGCCGGCTCTAATACAAACCGGCACTAATGTGCTTCACGTTTGACCCTTTTTCTACTAGTGATTGTTAATTATCGAGGCTATGGCGATATCCATAATGCGAGGAGTTCAGCCACTCCAATACCGAGGGCATCCCATGTGGCACTTCAATGGAGACGACGACGCCACCCGATGTGGCCGAAAGGGTCCGGACTCCACCACCGCTCTGGTGGAAATACTATCTGATTTATACAATTGGGAAAGAGAGGAGTTCATCCGCATTAAACCACGGGATGGCTTTTCCATGTACAACCCTCCCAGCTGGGTGAACTGCCATTCATCACTCTGCTCTATTCATTCCCTGGGCCTTTGTTTTTATAAATATTTATTTCCGTCTACTTATAACAGGAATGGCGGAAAGTAATCAGGAAGTTCCACAGTCCAGCACCACAGCCAGAGAACCGCAACCGGGCCCTTGACCCTGGATTCGAAGAGGATCCGGACATATTCGTGGAGCTCGTGGAAGGGGTGTTTCACCAGGCGAGCTGTGACGGCACAGAGGTGGCCATCATTGCTGACTATCAAGGCCTCCCCCCGTATCGCATGTAGGTAAACAAGAGACTTATCTTCCGAAAAAAGATTTATTCCCTCCGTATTACCCACTGATACGTCTCCGTCGTATCTATAATTTTTGATTGTTCCATGCCAATATTCTTCAACTTTCATATACTTTTGGCAACTTTTTATACTATTTTTGGGACTAACATATTGATCCAGTGCCCAGTGTCAGTTCCTGTCAATTGCATGTTTTATGTTTCACAGAAAACCCATATCAAACAGAGTCCAAACGGATAAAAACGGACGGAGAATTATTTTGGAATATTTGTGATTTTTGGGAAGTAAAATCAACGCGAGACGGTGCCCGAGGGGGCCAGGAGATAGGGTGGCACGTCCTAGGGAGGCAAGCGCGCCCTGGACTCTCCTGGGCCCCCCCGTAAGGTGGTTGACGCTCTTATTTTGCCGCAAGAAAGCTAATTTTATGAGAAAGATCTGGGCGAAATATTCACCCCAATCGGAGTTACGGATCTCTGGATATAAAAGAAACAGTGAAGGGGTAGAATGTAAGAAGGCAGAAACAAAGAGATAGATCCAATCTCGGATGGGCTCTCGCTCCTCCCAAGCCATGGGAGCCAAGGACCAGAGGGGAAACCCTTCTCCCATCTAGGGAGGAGGTCAAGGAAGAACAAGAAGAAGGGGGGCTCTCTCCCCCTTGCTTGCTGTGGCGCCAGAGCGCTGCCGGGGGCCATCATCATCACCATGATCTTCACCAACACCTCCGCCATCTTCAACAACATCTCCATCACCTTCCCCCCTCTATCTACAGCGGTCCACTCTCCCGCAACCCTCTGTACCCTATTCTTGAACATGGTGCTTTATGCGTCATATTATTTTCCAATGATGTGTTTCCATCCTATGATGTCTGAGTAGATTTTCGTTGTCCTATAGTTGATTGATGAATTGCTATGATTGGTTTGAATTGCATGTTTTATTATTGGTGCTGTCCTATTGTGCCCTCCGTGTCGCGCAAGTGTGAGGCATTCCCGCTGTAGGTTTGCAATATGTTCATGATTTGCTTATGGTGGGTGGCGTGAGTGACAGAAGCACAAACCCGAGTAAGTAGGTTGTTTGCGTATGGGACAAAGGGGACTTGATACTTTAATGCTATGATCGGGTTTTACCTTAATGAATCTTTAGTAGTTGCGGATGCTTGCTAGAGTTCCAATCGTAAGTGCATATGATCCAAGTAGAGAAAGTATGTTATCTTATGCCTCTCCCTCAAATAGAATTGCAATAGTGATTACCGGTCTAGTAAAGTAGTCAATTGCTTAGGGACAATTTCACAATTCCTACCACCACTTTTCCACACTCGCTATATTTACTTTATTGCATCTTTATCTAAACATCCCCTAGTTTTTATTTATGCGTTCTTTATTATCTTGCAAAGCTATCCAACAATACCTACAAAGTACCTCTAGTTTCATACTTGTTCTAGGTAAAGCAAACGTCAAGTGTGCATATAGTCGTATCAGTGGCCGATAGGACTTGAGAGAGTATTTGTTCTACTTTTAGCTCCTTGTTGGGTTCGACACTCTTACTTATCGAAAGAGCCTACAACTATCCCGTATACTTGCGGGTTATCAAGACCTTTTTCTGGCGCCGTTGCCGGGGAGTCATAGCATGGGGTGAATATTCTTGTGTGTGCTTGTTTGCTTTATCACTAAGTAATTTTTATTTTCTGTTCTAAGTTGTTCTCTATCTTTAGTTATGGATATGGAACACGAAATACCAAAAAAATTAGGTGTACTTGCTACACATGGAGATGGGGAACCTCCTAAAACCCTCGATGCTCGTTATGTTTGAGATATTATGTACTACTTTAATAATCCTAAGAAAACCCATTCAATTATGTTATGGGAGACACGTTGGATCATCGTGAATACTTTAGGGATTATTGCTTGACACAAAAAGGGAAACTATTATGGGATCAAATTCAAATGTTGAAGTGGTATGCCCGGGATCTATGCCTGAGATATGATATTATTTGTTGATGTAGGATGAAGGCTCCACACCTTCCCTTTTCATGCAATTTAATGATAATGAAACCTTAGCTTCTTATGCTAATGTTATATATGATTACTATGATGTTGAACAAATAGAAGAATCTGTTGCTTTTAAGGCTGCTTATGAAATGGAATCTTTGTATGAAAAGTATGAAGCTTTTGATGATGATGGTGTTTATAGGCTTGAAAATCTTTCTATACTTTGATATTGCTATGAAAATTATGAATACAATTACAATACTAATGCTTTTATTGAGAAAGTCTCCGCTGTCCAAGAAGAGACTAATATTTTGCAGGAAGCTATGGAAGAAAAAATTGATGAAACTGTGAGCCCATTGGATGAAAAAGATGATGAGGAGAGCGAAGAACAAAAGGAGGAAGAGCGGATTGATCACCCGTGCCCACCTTCTAATGAGTAACTCTTCAACTCATACATTGTTTAATTCCCCTTTGTGCTTACCAAAGGATGATTGCTATGAAGATTGCTATGATGATTGCTATGATCCCTTGAATTTGTTTGAAATATCCCTTTTTGATGATGCTTGCTATGCTTGTGGCCAAGATGCCAATATGAATTATGCTTATGGAGATGAACTTGCTATAGTTCCTTATGTTAAACATGAAATTTTTTCTATTGCACCCAAGCATGATAGTCCTATTATCTTTTTGAATTCTCCCGACTACACTATATCGGAGAAATTTGCGCTTAGTACGGATTATATGGAGGGGTTGCCTTTTACCATTGCACATGATGATTTTGATGAATGTAATATGCATGTGGTTGCTGCTCCTACTTGCAATTATTATGATAGAGGAACTACATCTCCGCCTCTTTATGTTTCCAACATGATAGAATTGCAAGAAACTGCTTATACTATGCATTGGCCTTTACTACGTGTGCATGAATTGTTCTTCTATGACATGACGATGCATAGGAAGAGAGTTAGACTTCGTTGTTGCTTGACATATGTTGCTTCGTGCTCACTACTAAATTACAAATAATTGTTAATTAAAATTGGCTTTGATATACCTTGGGATCCGGGTGGATTCATTACTTGAGCACTAAATGCCTAGCTTAATGGCTTTAAAGAAAGAGCTGCCAGGTAGACAACCCGGAAGTTTTAGAGAGTCATTTATTTCTGTTGAGTGCTTTCATATGGTTTAAAAACAAAAAAATAAAGAGGGGAACCTAAAACTTTTCAAAAAAAGAAAGTGAAAGTGAGAAAGACAAGCATTGTTGAAGTGGGAGAGCTCCTTGAACTTTGTTCATGCTCACGGAAACTTTGTGAATCTTGATTACAGAAACTTTTCATCAAAAATAATTATCACCTTGTACAATTCCATTGTATTATAAAAATAATGTGCCAAGGTTTGCCTTTAGGATGTTTACAATGCTTGTTGGTTTGTACGGTGCAGGACAGAAACTTTGGCTGCAGTGCGCGATTTTACATTTTTATCTGAAACGTCAAATGGTTCTGATTTCTTTTGCACTGTCTTTCTGTAAAACTTTATTATTTTTTCTAATTTTGGTATAATTTTTGGGGTAAAGAAGTATGGTGGTTTTTCAGATTTCTATAGACTGTTCTGTTTTTGACAGATTCTGTTTTTGATGGATAGTTTGCTTGTTTTGATGAATATATCAATTTATATCAGTGGATTAAGCCATGGAAAAGCTATATTACAGTAGAAACAATGAAAAAACAAAATATGAATTGGTTTGCAACAGTAATTAGAGTGGTGATTTGCTTTATTATACTAACAGATCTTACCGAGTTTTCTGTTGAAGTTTTGTGTGGATGAAGTGTCTAAACGAGGAGGTCTCGATATGAGGAAAAGGAAGAGAGGCAAGAGCTCAAGCTTGGGGATGCCTGAGGCACCCCAAGTAAATATTCAAGGAGATTCAAGCGTCTAAGCTTGGGGATGTCCCGGAGGGCATCCCCTCTTTCTTCAACAAGTATCGGTACGTTTTCGTATTCTTTTCATTTATGCATTATGTGCAAGTCTTGGAGCGTCTTTTGCATTTAGTTTTCACTTTTATTTTATGCACCATGCTGGTATAAGATAGTCCTTGGTTGATTTATAGAATGCTTATTGCACTTCGCTTATATCTTTTGAGTATGGCTTTATAGAATGCTTCATGTGCTTCACTTATATCATTTGAAGTTGGATTGCCTGTTCCTCTTTACATAGAAAACCGCCATTTGTAGAATGCTCTTTTGCTTCACTTATATTTGTTAGAGCGTGGGCATATCTTTTGTTGAAATAATTAAACTCTCTTGCTTCACTTGTATCTTTTAGAGAGATGACAGGAATTGGTCATTCACATGGTTAGTCATAAAATCCTACATAAACTTGTAGATCGTTGAATATGATATGTTTGATTCCTTGCAGTAGTTTTGCGATATAAAGGTGGTGATATTAGAGTCATGCTAATGGGTGGTTGTGGATTGTAGAGACACTTGTGTTGAGGTTTGCATGTCCCGTAGCATGCACGTATGGTAACCATTGTGTGACAAATTTGAAGCATGGGGTGTTTCTTTGATTGTCTTCCTAATGAGTGGCAGTCGGGGACAAGCGATGGTATTTCCCTACCAATCTATCCCTCTAGGGGCATGCGTAGTAGTACTTTGCTTCGAGGGCTAATAAACTTTTGCAATAAGTATATGAGTTCTTAATGACTAATGTGAGTCCATGGATTATACACACTTTTACCTTTCCATCAATGCTAGCCTTTTCTGTACCGTGCATTGCCCTTTCTCACCATGAGAGTTGGTGCAAACTTCACCGGTGGATCCAAACCCTGTGATACAATACACTGTATCACACATAAGCCTCATTATATCTTCCTCAAAACAGCCACCATGCCTACCTATTATGGCATTTCCATAGCCATTCCGAGATATATTGACATGCAGCTTTCATCATCATCATATACATGACTTGAGCATTCATTGTCATATTGCTTTGCATGATCATAAGATAGCTAGCATGATGTTTTCATGGCTTGTCCATTTTTTGATGTCATTGCTACGCTAGATCATTGCACATCCCAATACACCGCCGGAAGCATTCATCTAGAGTCATATCTTTGTTCCAGTTTCGAGTTGTAATATCGAGTTGTAAGTAAATAAAAGTGTGATGATCATCATTATAGAGCATTGCCCCATGAAAAAAAGAAAAAAAAGGAAAAAAGGAAAGGCCAAAGAAGCCTAAATAAAAAAGGGGCCAAAGAAGCCCACCGAAAAATAAAAAAAATTAAAAGAAAAGAAAAGAAAATGGGCAATGTTACTATACTTTTTCCACACTTGTGCTTCAGAGTAGCACCATGTTCTTCATATAGAGATTCTCCTATGTTATCACTTTCATATACTAGTCGGAATTTTCATTATAGAACTTGGCTTGTATATTCCAACGATGGGCAAGCAAGTTGGATGCACACCCACTTAGTTTCTTTTGTTGAGCTTTCATACACTTATAGCTCTTAGTGCATCCGTTGGATGGCAATCCCTACTCCTCGCATTGACATCAACTGATGGGCATCTCCATAGCCCGTTGATTAGCCACGTCGATGTGAGACTTTCTCCTTTTTTGTCTTCTCCACATAACCTCCATCATTATATTCTATTCCACCTATAGTGCTATATCCATGGCTTGCGCTCATGTATTGCGTGAGGTTTGAAAAAGCTGAAGCGCGTTAAAAGTATGAACCAATTGCTCGGCTTGTGATCGGGATTGTGCATGATGGGGGCATTTTGTGTGACGAAAATGAAGCATGGCCAAACTATATGATTTTGTAGGGATAAGCTTGCTTTGGCCTTGTTGTTTCGAAAAGACATGATTGCTTTATTGGTACGCTCGAAGTATTATTGTTTTTATGCAAATGATAGACTATTTCCTTGAATCACTCGTTTCTTAATGTTCCTGCCATGATTAGACATATGATCAAGATTATGTTAGGTAGCATTCCACATAAAAAATTATCTTTTTATCATTTACCTACTCGAGGACGAGCAAGAATTAAGCTTGGGGATGCTGATACGTCTCCGTCGTATCTATAATTTTTGATTGTTCCATGCCAATATTCTTCAACTTTCATATACTTTTGGCAACTTTTTATACTATTTTTGGTACTAACATATTGATCCAGTGCTCAATGCCAGTTCCTGTCTGTTGCATGTTTTATGTTTTGCAGAAAACCCATATCAAACAGAGTCCAAACGGGATAAAAATGTACGGAGAATTATTTTGGAATATTTGTGATTTTTGGGAAGTAAAATCAACGCGAGACGGTGCCCGAGGGGGCCAGGAGATAGGGGGGGCCAGGGAGGCAGGCGCGCCCTGGACTCTCCTGGGCCCCCCGTAAGGCGGTTGATGCTCTTCTTTTGCCGCAGGAAAGCTAATTTTATGAGAAAGATCTGGCCGAAAGATTCACCCCAATCGGAGTTATGGATCTCTGGATATAAAAGAAACGGTGAAGTGGTAGAATTTGAGAAGGCAGAAACAGAGAGATAGATCCAATCTCGGAGGGGCTCTCGCCCCTCCCAAGCCATGGGAGCCAAGCACCAGAGGGGAAACCCTTCTCCCATCTAGGGAGGAGGTCAAGGAAGAAGAAGAAGAAGAAGGGGGGCTCTCTCCCCCTTGCTTCCGGTGGGGCCGGAACGCTGCCGGGGGCCATCATCATCACTGCGATCTTCACCAACACCTCCGCCATCTTCACCAACGTCGCCATCACCTTCCCCCCTCTATCTACAGTGGTCCACTCTCCCGCAAACCGTTGTAACCTCTACTTGAACATGGTGCTTTATGCTTCATATTATTTTCCAATGATGTGTTGCCATTCTATGATGTTTGAGTAGATTTTCGTTGTCCTATCGGTAATTGATGAATTGATATGAATGGTTTGAATTGCATGTTTTATTATTGGTGCTGTCCGATTGTGCCCTCTGTGTTGCGCAAGCGTGAGGGATTCCCACTGTAGGGTTTGCAATATGTTCATGATTTGCTTATGGTGGGTGGCGTGAGTGACAGAAGCATAGACCCAAGTAGGTTGTTTGTGTATGGGATAAAGGGGACTTGATACTTTAATTTTATGGTTGGGTTTTACTATCAGGACCCCGACTCAGTGTCACATCGATCTAGCCTGTAACACGTCATATCACTTTGCGGCCTCACGCACGGTATTCCCACGGGTGTCGCCTTACCTTTGCCTAGGACCGTTTGCGCCTTTTGGCACACGTATATGATAGTGTCGCTAGCATCCATATGAAAAGGAGCCCGGGCTGACATGGCTAGTTGTAAACCCAAAGTGGCACAGACTTACAGGGACAGGCATCCATGACCCAGCATCGAACGTGTCGGTCATCAGCGAGTGAATCCAGGCTGTAGCACTGGGCTAGCAGGACTCCGGTGAACCGGGATGTAGCGGGCTAACAGGACTCCGGTATTCATTGCGTGACATTTCCCCGAAGGGACAGACACAGGAACGAAGAAGGACACATGCCGGCCAGCCTAAGTGTTCCGGAGCAGTAGCAAGCTACCATGGCTCGGTGGAAACACTAGGAGACATTTCCCGGTAAGAGAGGCTACTAGGGAAAAACAACTAGATAGTCAGATCCCACACATACCAAGCATTTCAATAACATACACACAATATGCTCGATATGTGCAAATACAACATGGCATCACAACATGACTCTATGACTCACGTATTTATTCATTAGGCTCCGAGGAGCGAGATATTACAAACAGGGGTCTCATGACCCAACATTCAGAGCATACAAATCTAACACATGCGGAAGCTAACATGTCTGAGTACAGACATCTACAAATGAAAAAGGCCTAGAAGCCTGACTATCTACCAGATCCTGCTGACGGCACAAGATCGTAGCTAAGGTAACAAGCTAAACGTCGAAGTCCACGTGGAACTACTAGCGAGACTGAAGTCTCTCTGCAAAAACATAAAATAGGCAAACGTGAGTACAAATGTACCCAGCAAGACTTACATCAGAACTAACTACATATGCATCATTATCAATAAAGGGGATGGTGGGGTTTAACTGCAGCAAGCCAGCTTTGACTCGGTGGCTATCCTGAACTACGATTGCAAGTAACTCTTTTGAGGTGGCGCACACGAGTCCACAAATTCACCATATCAATACACCACTATGGATCCGCTCCCGTCTCCCTACGAGAACGCCATCCATAGCACTCACACTTATCTTGCGTATTTTAGAGTATCCACTTTCACTTGTCTATGAACCGTACAGGCAACCCAGAAGTCCTTTTCCGCGGACACGGCTATTCGAATAGATGATGTTAACCCTGCAGGGGTGTACCTCTTCACACACGCTCTCACCACTTACCGCCATTTACACGACATGTACTCGGCAACCTTCAAGCGGGAGCCCAACGTGGGTGTCGGCCACGACCTACCTAAACACTCAAGTCCCTAGTCTAGGTTTATCGCCTATTCGAGTTCCATCCATGAGGAGATCCGGCCGAAGTTTCGCTCACAGCCCCAAACGATGTGAGCAGGGTTCCCGAGACACCAAACGGGCACCCAGTTTACCCGGCCACGTGCCTACCGCATCACAGCCCACCCCTACGGTCAGCGCTGCGCACGGCCTCCAGCATACTACAAACACCAGAAACTACTTGCAACTCCTGGACAGAGGACAAGGGTGATTAAGAAGCAGAGAGGGTCCATTGGTTTTGGGCCCAATGCGTGGTAGTAACTGTATCATGGATCACAAACACAGAACTCAGTTCCTGAGAATGGCTGCAATGAGACAACCCACCATGTACTCCTACATGGCCTCTCATCGCTACCTTTACCAAATCGTGTTCACACACTTAGCTCACACAGTAGGACATGTTCACACACCTCTGATTCATCCTCGATGAATCAGACCCGACTCAACTCTAAGCAGTAGCAGGCATGACAAACAAGCATGTATGAGTAGGCACAACAGGGCTCAAACAACTCCTACTCATGCTAGTGGGTTTCATCTATTTACTGTGGAATGACAGGTCATGCAAAGGATAAAGGGGTTCAGCTACCGCAGCAAGTAACAGTTGAATCATTGTTGTCCTAATGCAGTAAAAGAGAGCAGGAGCGAGAGAGTGGGATTGTATCGGAATGAACAAGGGGGTTTTGCTTGCCTGGCACTTCTGAAGATATTATAGCTCTTCATCGGTGTCACCGATCACATCGTCAAAACCACGTCTATCGAGAGGGGACAGTTACCGGCAAATAAAGAGGGACACAATCAATGCAATGCAACAAATATGATGCATGATAATGTCATGGCAATATGCTGTTGATTGAGCTAATGCAACTAGCAACAAGTTAAATGAAGTTGGTTTGAACCCTAGGTTCAAATTCAAACTCCATATATGAAGGTTTAAATGCCATTTATTTGTTTTGTCCAAAACAGAGGACAAACATTGTTCAAACATGCATGAGAATGGTACATATGGATTCCTTGAATTTTTCTGATCATTTTTCATATATAAATTATTTCATTTGGAGTTACGGTTAAATTTCTATGATTTATTGAAGTTTTAGCTATTTCTGGAATTTCTTGATTATTTATAAAATAAACTAAATTCCAGAAAAGGAATATTGCGTCAGCATGGCGTCATGCTGACCTCATCAGAGTCAACAGGGCTGCCTCGGGTCAAACCTGACCAGTGGAGTCCACTGGTCAGTGACACAGCGTTGGCTGGAGTCACAGACAGGTGGGCCTGGTCAAAGAACACGTCAGCGTAGTCAAAACTGACGCGTGGGCCCACTGTAATTAGATTAACCTTAAACTATTTTAGTTAGCTGGTTAGTTAGGCGGTGGGGCCCATCCATCAGTGAGCTATGGGGTTAGTTAGTGGCATCGTTAGCCACTAATGACGGTGCCACGTCAGCTCGCCGGAGTATCGCCGGCGACGAACAAAAACGCGGCGGGGACGCTCTGGGGTAGCTCGGGTTTGCGCTACAGGGCACCGTTTTGCTCGGGGTTTGCGGCTACAGCGAGCTGGAAGACTCGCGCATCTAGTGGTGGTGGCGGCAGCAGCTGCGGTGGTCGGGATCGACGGCGGCGACCAAATCGGCGGCGGCCGGAGTTCGGGTGCAGGCGGTGGCGATGCTATGGTGCACTAGAGGAGAAACCGGAGGGTGCTACGTGCTCCTGGGGGTTTGCTGAGCACGCTGACGAGCTCCGTTGCGAGCTTGCGCGGCTGTGGCCACGGCTATGCCATGGCCGGCGGCGAGATGCTGCGGTCATGGTTGGGGATCGGGGCTAGAGCACGCGAGGGACGACGGGGCAAGGGGGAATCGGGTTAACGGCTCACCGCAGAGCTGCAGGGATGGTTAGTGGGCTCGGGGGCGCGCCGGAGTGGCCGAATCGACGGAGGCATTCGGCGGCCGTGGTCGAAGAAGAAGGCCGCAAGCGTCGTATTGGGGCCGTCCTGGCTCGTGTAGCTCGGAGAGGAGGGAGAGTAGGTGGCGGCGGCGCCTCTAAGAGCATCGGCGGGGCAAGGCAGTGGCTGTGGCCACGGCGGCAACGAACGGCGGCGGTGGGTGTGTTCGGTGGCTGCGTGCGAGAGAGAGAACAGTGGAGGGGGATGAGCTCGAGGGAGTGAGCGAGAGGGACCAGGGGGCTGCGTGGCGCCCCCAAGCGTCGCTAGAAGGGGCCGGGGAGGAAGCAGGAGGTGGCCAGGGGCGAGCGCGCGCGCGGGCGACACGCCTCTGTCCTTCTGGCGAGGGAGGAAGACGACAGGGGAGGAAGCGGCGGTGGGCTGGGCCGTGCTGGGCCGGTTGGTGGCGCCAGGTAGATTTCTCTCTCTCCTTTTTCTAATTATTTCAGTTTTCTATTATTCTGTAAATTTAGGGCTTTATTAAAAGTACTTAGACACTTTCAAAAATCATGAAACTAATCATGGCTACTGTTTAGAATATATCCAACAGTAAACATTTTAGTTTAGGATTATTTGAGCATTTCAAATATTTTATAGTATTCAAATGCCCAAATGAAAATACCATATGATTTAATTCAGAGCCCAAATATGTCCTGCAAAAATATAAAGAATTTTTGGTAGATGCTTCCACCTCAAACCAGAAATGTTGAACATTTTTAGAGGACATTTTGAGTTCAATGAAAAAGGTTTTATTTTGACCCTAGTTGAATTCATTTGGTGCTAGGGCTTAGTCAATCCCCATTTCAGGTTTAAATGAAATTTAAACATGATGCAACACTCTAATGCATGCACTAGGCATTGTCAGAACTAGGGATGTGACAACTCACCCCCACTAAACAAGAATCTCGACCCGAGATTCAAGCGTAGGGTAGGATAAAAGGGAAACGCAAACTAAAATAATCTTCACGATCCAAGTTGCACTTCAAATGAACGTTGATTCGATCACCATCATTGTCTCGAAGTCTTGCTCTGAGAACTCCAACTAACATGACAATGAGAGGAATGGGACAACTCTAAAAGGATCAATCTTCTTGAAGATCAAACAACTCAGGATCAGCTCACGGGGTGAGTGATAAAAAAACATCTCGCAAGCTGAGATACAAAGCACACATCTAGAGGAATGGAGTGGAACAGATGACGAGGGTTCACTAGGTAGGCAACAATTCCACACCTAAGAGGGTGGTGAACGGTTGTCAACGTAGCGAGAGTTTTAGTTGCCATGATACCACAGCGAGACATCTTAGAGGAAGGCAATTCGTAGATATATCCCCTTAAGTGGCAAAAAGAATTACCTTTGATTCAGAGATCATTGAAATTCTTTATACCAGCCTAAGGCAATTCACCATCGATCATTTGAAGGAGTCCGAAAGAATGACATTCTCGGGCCAGAATGGATGATGTGGATTACCTTGTTGAAGACAACACAAGGGATGATTTTGCTTATCATCGGAAATGGATGGGACCCAAGATAGGATGGCACAATGACAGTGCAAGTTGGGAACAAAATACAAGTGCTGGGAATGATTCTAGTAACTGGGGAGAAACTCAATGGCAGAGAGTGATTCCACTATTGGAATGGTTATAGCATAACCGGGGAAACTGAGAACAATCCCGGTTAGTAACTAGGATAGCACCTAATGCTTGTGCGTGCTTCAAGAACTTGAGCATCTCCATAATCATCAAGGTTTTACCAACATACGTGTCAAGGGTCCTGGCAACACAACGTACTACCATGACGAATTGCGATGGACGATGCAGATGCAAAGGAAGATAACCTTCTCAGATTTCACCTTAGCGGGGCCAAGGGAACAAAATCTGGATGATCGACCGAGAGACATTTAGCACTCCGCTTCTAATGTTCTCCTTGATGTACTAGCGTATCCCATTCATAGATATGGTTTGGTATCTAGAACATCAAGTAAAGATCGGACTTCAGGAGCACAAAAATCCATAAGGGACAACTAGGGAGTAAATCCTACGAAGTCCTTATGGGGAGGTGGCCAACTTCCTCAATCAAGATACTACAATAATAGGTCTTCCAGCTGGGTGTGTTGGCCATGACATCCTCTTTACCGGTTATCGAGAGACCAATATTATAGTTCTTGGGAGATGTTCCATCCATCATATCTGCCTGAGATTCAGATCTGGTTGGCGTTAGAGTATTCCAGACTCATCAAGTCTAGAAAGTAAAATGAAAGTTTGCAACACAAGTCGACAAGAAGACGTTGCGAGATTCTCGGGAAATGGACTACGGTAGTAAGCTCCAAAATATGAGCCGGTTCTGCTACAAACATGTGAACACGCTGTCCCAGACAAGCATGACCACATAGTAGTCTTACAACAAAACACTACCGAGTTCTGGTTGGCAATCATCATTGAGGATAGCGAAGTCCTAACATAAGTCATGATTCTTAAGAAGGAACTTCTTCTCCTTGAACAAATCAATCAGTGGCTTGGTGTGCTAGGAATACATATAGAATGAAGGTTGCAAGTCTTCGAACCACAGAATACTTCGCACGTATGCATGACTGATTTGGGATGATTCCAAAGGAAGCAACATTGACTTTCTCGAATCCACGGCGGCAACTTGCATCAAATGCACATGAACTAGAGGAAGTCACTTCTTACATCCGAACATATGCTTCATGAGCTAGCATGAACAAATGCTTTAAAAAGTTTCCAACACTAGCTGAATGTTCAACAAAATTATGGAGAAGACAAGGATGTTGTCGATGGGCTCAACAACAATTCATCAAGATTCCCATGAAGATGGAATTCCATAATTATGTGAACAAGTGATAGCATTGGTCAGACCTAAAAGATATAATGGTGTATGCTCGAGGAAAATCCACGAGTAAGACAACATTACGAACATCGTTGGTTCTGATTTGATTTGAGAATAGCCCACACTCAAATCAAAGTTTTCGCAAGACGATAGCTCCAACAACTGGTTTCGAGGATCAATTGATGAAGATATCATCTTTCTTCATCACACGCACACAAAAAAATATCCCTTAACATGAGCTAAGTCGGACAAGCTTTTATCTTCCAACTCTCCAAGTTGTTGTTTAGCTTAACCAACTAGCTCAGGGGTATGCAACACAGATTCTTGGAGAAGGGGTGGTTTATATGAAACCAACTTGATCACGAACTCAACACAGCGGTCAGGTGACAACCCGGTGATACCTCTGAGAAGATATTCGGAAAATCAGGAACCACCGATATGTTACTAAGCTCGAGAACAATCTTGCTTTTCAGGGCAAGACGACATGATCAGTAGAGCAAGGGTTTGACAAAATCCTAACTCATTGATCGAAAAGTGCACCAGAAATAGAGACTAGGTAGCACAATTAGTCTTAGGGTGACGATTCAATAATCAACACACTAAGAATGAGGTTATCGTCCATTTAACTACCAAGCAACGGAGTTGCTAGCAGTATTGATTTCACACACCACGATTCACTTGTCGGCATTCCGGTTACAATAACACGGAAACCGAGGAATGAACAATGATGGCAAGAAGTATTACTACATCAAGAATTCATAGGATGGTGTGCTATTCCCATGACATTCTTGATATAAAGATGGTATTACTCCAAGGTAGAACAGAACAAAAGCTGGATTAGTATTTGATCTGTGGAGTACGACTGCTTTGACCCAATCCTGGAAATGGACAAGGTACTGGAGTTCATTTCTCCTAGTCATTCTGGAATAGAATGGCTTGACGGACCACAAGAATAATAGGCACCGATGAACGAATGCACACATACTCTTGACTATCAATTGACAGACGAGGGTCAGGACACAACTAAAGAGAACAACTCAAAGGAACATATAACTTTCTGAGTTGTGGATGCATAGATTAGTATGTCGAACCAAGTTCAACATGTTTCTTCCAGATAACCCATGCAAAAAGGTAGAACTGGCAGAGTCACAATATAACATGGAGAACTCTTCGAGAGCACTCTTGTTGTGATCTTTTGGTTCAACAAACTTCTGCCATAAGTGGCTCATAGTATTTGGAAGAAGGAAATACCACGGACCTCGAGGACTAATGCAAAGGTTACTAATTTCCTAAAGGAACTAGCAAACACTATCAACATGAGGTAAGTGGGGTGAATCTCGGGTTCAAAACCCAGAAGTAGATTACCTACTAACTAAATGGCATCACGGGATGCTTTCGAGAATAAAGGCCAGAATCCTCACAATGGGACACAAAACGTGGCTAGATTACTAGATGATACTCTAGACACCTAGGGTCATAATAATAACTTCGACATATATGTTAAGGCAATAGAGTACCTCAACTCACCGATTAGTGTGGTTAATCTAGCCCAAAGGGACATCGGAACGGGAGGAAGTGATTTTGCAAATGCATCAGACTATTTAGAGACCTAGGATGACTCGGACAGCATAACGGCTGTAAATGCTCAAAAAGATTTGAGACATCCTGCAAAATAGTGTCATGACCACTCAACATCATAAAAGCAAGGTTCCGAGACCAGCTGTCAACATACGGAAGATAGTAGGAGCTGAACTCAAGTTTAGAACCATCACCCCTATAGGTCTACAGATTAGTAACACGTCATCCTGATAGATAGATGAGAAGGCCTAGTTCTTAATCCCCGTAGAAGAGAAGATGATGACTCAGATCAGAAGGCCATGAGGTATAAGGAGTAAAAAGAGCCTTACGTTCCATTCCACAATCAATTCCCCTACATATAACTAAAGCATTTCTAGACTCAACTTCGACCAGTTTGGCTTGGTAATCCTACAGGCAGTCAAGCTCTGATACCAAAGCTGTCAGGACCCCGACTCAGTGTCACATCGATCTAGCCTGTAACACGTCATATCACTTTGCGGCCTCACGCACGGTATTCCCACGGGTGTCGCCTTACCTTTGCCTGGGACCGTTTGCGCCTTTTGGCACACGTATATGATAGTGTCGCTAGCATCCATATGAAAAGGAGCCCGGGCTGACATGGCTAGTTGTAAACCCAAAGTGGCACAGACTTACAGGGACAGGCATCCATGACCCAGCATCGAACGTGTCGGTCATCAGCGAGTGAATCCAGGCTGTAGCACTGGGCTAGCAGGACTCCGGTGAACCGGGATGTAGCGGGCTAACAGGACTCCGGTATTCATTGCGTGACATTTCCCCGAAGGGACAGACACAGGAACGAAGAAGGACACATGCCGGCCAGCCTAAGTGTTCCGGAGCAGTAGCAAGCTACCATGGCTCGGTGGAAACACTAGGAGACATTTCCCGGTAAGAGAGGCTACTAGGGAAAAACAACTAGATAGTCAGATCCCACACATACCAAGCATTTCAATAACATACACACAATATGCTCGATATGTGCAAATACAACATGGCATCACAACATGACTCTATGACTCACGTATTTATTCATTAGGCTCCGAGGAGCGAGATATTACAAACAGGGGTCTCATGACCCAACATTCAGAGCATACAAATCTAACACATGCGGAAGCTAACATGTCTGAGTACAGACATCTACAAATGAAAAAGGCCTAGAAGCCTGACTATCTACCAAATCCTGCTGACGGCACAAGATCGTAGCTAAGGTAACAAGCTAAACGTCGAAGTCCACGTGGAACTACTAGCGAGACTGAAGTCTCTCTGCAAAAACATAAAATAGGCAAACGTGAGTACAAATGTACCCAGCAAGACTTACATCAGAACTAACTACATATGCATCATTATCAATAAAGGGGATGGTGGGGTTTAACTGCAGCAAGCCAGCTTTGACTCGGTGGCTATCCTGAACTACGATTGCAAGTAACTCTTTTGAGGTGGCGCACACGAGTCCACAAATTCACCATATCAATACACCACTATGGATCCGCTCCCGTCTCCCTACGAGAACGCCATCCATAGCACTCACACTTATCTTGCGTATTTTAGAGTATCCACTTTCACTTGTCTATGAACCGTACAGGCAACCCAGAAGTCCTTTTCCGCGGACACGGCTATTCGAATAGATGATGTTAACCCTGCAGGGGTGTACCTCTTCACACACGCTCTCACCACTTACCGCCATTTACACGACATGTACTCGGCAACCTTCAAGCGGGAGCCCAACGTGGGTGTCGGCCACGACCTACCTAAACACTCAAGTCCCTAGTCTAGGTTTATCGCCTATTCGAGTTCCATCCATGAGGAGATCCGGCCGAAGTTTCGCTCACAGCCCCAAACGATGTGAGCAGGGTTCCCGAGACACCAAACGGGCACCCAGTTTACCCGGCCACGTGCCTACCGCATCACAGCCCACCCCTACGGTCAGCGCTGCGCACGGCCTCCAGCATACTACAAACACCAGAAACTACTTGCAACTCCTGGACAGAGGACAAGGGTGATTAAGAAGCAGAGAGGGTCCATTGGTTTCGGGCCCAATGCGTGGTAGTAACTGTATCATGGATCACAAACACAGAACTCAGTTCCTGAGAATGGCTGCAATGAGACAACCCACCATGTACTCCTACATGGCCTCTCATCGCTACCTTTACCAAATCGTGTTCACACACTTAGCTCACACAGTAGGACATGTTCACACACCTCTGATTCATCCTCGATGAATCAGACCCGACTCAACTCTAAGCAGTAGCAGGCATGACAAACAAGCATGTATGAGTAGGCACAACAGGGCTCAAACAACTCCTACTCATGCTAGTGGGTTTCATCTATTTACTATGGAATGACAGGTCATGCAAAGGATAAAGGGGTTCAGCTACCGCAGCAAGTAACAGTTGAATCATTGTTGTCCTAATGCAGTAAAAGAGAGCAGGAGCGAGAGAGTGGGATTGTATCGGAATGAACAAGGGGGTTTTGCTTGCCTGGCACTTCTGAAGATATTATAGCTCTTCATCGGTGTCACCGATCTCATCGTCAAAACCACGTCTATCGAGAGGGGACAGTTACCGGCAAATAAAGAGGGACACAATCAATGCAATGCAACAAATATGATGCATGATAATGTCATGGCAATATGCTGTTGATTGAGCTAATGCAACTAGCAACAAGTTAAATGAAGTTGGTTTGAACCCTAGGTTCAAATTCAAACTCCATATATGAAGGTTTAAATGCCATTTATTTGTTTTGTCCAAAACAGAGGACAAACATTGTTCAAACATGCATGAGAATGGTACATATGGATTCCTTGAATTTTTCTGATCATTTTTCATATATAAATTATTTCATTTGGAGTTACGGTTAAATTTCAATGATTTATTGAAGTTTTAGCTATTTCTGGAATTTCTTGATTATTTATAAAATAAACTAAATTCCAGAAAAGGAATATTGCGTCAGCATGGCGTCATGCTGACCTCATCAGAGTCAACAGGGCTGCCTCGGGTCAAACCTGACCAGTGGAGTCCACTGGTCAGTGACACAGCGTTGGCTGGAGTCATAGACAGGTGGGCCTGGTCAACGAACACGTCAGCGTAGTCAAAACTGACGCGTGGGCCCACTGTAATTAGATTAACCTTAAACTATTTTAGTTAGCTGGTTAGTTAGGCGGTGGGGCCCATCCGTTAGTGAGCTATGGGGTTAGTTAGTGGCATCGTTAGCCACTAATGACGGTGCCACGTCAGCTCGCCGGAGTATCGCCGGCGACGACCAAAAACGCGGCGGGGACGCTCTGGGGTAGCTCGGGTTTGCGCTACAGGGCACCGTTTTGCTCGGGGTTTGCGGCTACAACGAGCTGGAAGACTCGCGCATCTAGTGGTGGTGGCGGCAGCAGCTGCGGTGGTCGGGATCGACGGCGGCGACCAAATCGGCAGCGGCCGGAGTTCGGGTGCAGGCGGTGGCGATGCTATGGTGCACTAGAGGAGAAACCGGAGGGTGCTACGTGCTCCTAGGGGTTCGCTGAGCACGCTGACGAGCTCCGTTGCGAGCTTGCGCGGCTGTGGCCACGGCTATGCCATGGCCGGCGGTGAGATGCTGCGGTCATGGTTGGGGATCGGGGCTAGAGCACGCGAGGGACGACGGGGCAAGGGGGAATCGGGTTAACGGCTCACCGCAGAGCTGCAGGGATGGTTAGTGGGCTCGGGGGCGCGCCGGAGTGGCCGAATCGACGGAGGCATTCGGCGGCCGTGGTCGGAGAAGAAGGCCGCAAGCGTCGTATTGGGGCCGTCCTGGCTCGTGTAGCTCGGAGAGGAGGGAGAGTAGGTGGCGGCGGCGCCTCTAAGAGCATCGGCGGGGCAAGGAAGTGGCTGTGGCCACGGCGGCAACGAACGGCGGCGGCGGGTGTGTTCGGTGGCTGCGTGCGAGAGAGAGAACAGAGGAGGGGGATGAGCTCGAGGGAGTGAGCGAGAGGGACCAGGGGGCTGCGTGGCGCCCCCAAGCATCGCTAGAAGGGGCCGGGGAGGAAGCAGGAGGTGGCCAGGGGCGAGCGCGCACGCGGGCGACACGCCTCTGTCCTTCTGGCGAGGGAGGAAGACGATAGGGGAGGAAGCGGCGGTGGGCTGGGCCGTGCTGGGCCGGTTGGTGGCGCCAGGTAGATTTCTCTCTCTCCTTTTTCTAATTATTTCAGTTTTCTATTATTCTGTAAATTTAGGGCTTTATTAAAAATACTCAGACACTTTCAAAAATCATGAAACTAATCATGGCTACTGTTTAGAATATATCCAACAGTAAACATTTTAGTTTATGATTATTTGAGCATTTCAAATATTTTATAGTATTCAAATGCCCAAATGAAAATACCATATGATTTAATTCAGAGCCCAAATATGTCCTGCAAAAATATAAACCATTTTTGGTAGATGCTTCCACCTCAAACCAGAAATGTTGAACATTTTTAGAGGACATTTTGAGTTCAATGAAAAAGGTTTTATTTTGACCCTAGTTGAATTCATTTGGTGCTAGGGCTTAGTCAATCCCCATTTCAGGTTTAAATGAAATTTAAACATGATGCAACACTCTAATGCATGCACTAGGCATTGTCAGAACTAGGGATGTGACAACTCACCCCCACTAAACAAGAATCTCGACCCGAGATTCAAGCGTAGGGTAGGATAAAAGGGAAACGCAAACTAAAATAATCTTCACGATCCAAGTTGCACTTCAAATGAACGTTGATTCGATCACCATCATTGTCTCGAAGTCTTGCTCTGAGAACTCCAACTAACATGACAATGAGAGGAATGGGACAACTCTAAAAGGATCAATCTTCTTGAAGATCAAACAACTCAGGATCAGCTCACGGGGTGAGTCATAAAAAAACATCTCGCAAGCTGAGATACAAAGCACACATCTAGAGGAATGGAGTGGAACAGATGACGAGGGTTCACTAGGTAGGCAACAATTCCACACCTAAGAGGGTGGTGAACGGTTGTCAACATAGCGAGAGTTTTAGTTGCCATGATACCACAGCGAGACATCTTAGAGGAAGGCAATTCGTAGATATATCCCCTTAAGTGGCAAAAAGAATTACCTTTGATTCAGAGATCATTGAAATTCTTTATACCAGCCTAAGGCAATTCACCATCGATCATTTGAAGGAGTCCGAAAGAATGACATTCTCGGGCCAGAATGGATGATGTGGATTACCTTGTTGAAGACAACACAAGGGATGATTTTGCTTATCATCGGAAATGGATGGGACCCAAGATAGGATGGCACAATGACAGTGCAAGTTGGGAACAAAATACAAGTGCTGGGAATGATTCTAGTAACTGGGGAGAAACTCAATGGCAGAGAGTGATTCCACTATTGGAATGGTTATAGCATAACCGGGGAAACTGAGAACAATCCCGGTTAGTAACTAGGATAGCACCTAATGCTTGTGCGTGCTTCAAGAACTTGAGCATCTCCATAATCATCAAGGTTTTACCAACATATGTGTCAAGGGTCCTGGCAACACAACGTACTACCATGACGAATTGCGATGGACGATGTAGATGCAAAGGAAGATAACCTTCTCAGATTTCACCTTAGCGGGGCCAAGGGAACAAAATCTGGATGATCGACCGAGAGACATTTAGCACTCCGCTTCTAATGTTCTCCTTGATGTACTAGCGTATCCCATTCATAGATATGGTTTGGTATCTAGAACATCAAGTAAAGATCGGACTTCGGGAGCACAAAAATCCATAAGGGACAACTAGGGAGTAAATCCTACGAAGTCCTTATGGGGAGGTGGCCAACTTCCTCAATCAAGATACTACAATAATAGGTCTTCCAGCTGGGTGTGTTGGCCATGACATCCTCTTTACCGGTTATCGAGAGACCAATATTATAGTTCTTGGGAGATGTTCCATCCATCATATCTGCCTGAGATTCAGATCTGGTTGGCGTCAGAGTATTCCAGACTCATCAAGTCTAGAAAGTAAAATGAAAGTTTGCAACACAAGTCGACAAGAAGACGTTGCGAGATTCTCGGGAAATGGACTACGGTAGTAAGCTCCAAAATATGAGCCGGTTCTGCTACAAACATGTGAACACGCTGTCCCAGACAAGCATGACCACATAGTAGTCTTACAACAAAACACTACCGAGTTCTGGTTGGCAATCATCATTGAGGATAGCGAAGTCCTAACATAAGTCATGATTCTTAAGAAGGAACTTCTTCTCCTTGAACAAATCAATCAGCGGCTTGGTGTGCTAGGAATACATATAGAATGAAGGTTGCAAGTCTTCGAACCACAGAATACTTCGCATGTATGCATGACTGATTTGGGATGATTCCAAAGGAAGCAACATTGACTTTCTCGAATCCACGGCGGCAACTTGCATCAAATGCACATGAACTAGAGGAAGTCACTTCTAACATCCGAACATATGCTTCATGAGCTAGCATGAACAAATGCTTTAAAAAGTTTCCAACACTAGCTTAATGTTCAACAAAATTATGGAGAAGACAAGGATGTTGTCGATGGGCTCAACAACAATTCATCAAGATTCCCATGAAGATGGAATTCCATAATTATGTGAACAAGTGATAGCATTGGTCAGACCTAAAAGATATAATGGTGTATGCTCGAGGAAAATCCACGAGTAAGACAACATTACGAACATCGTTGGTTCTGATTTGATTTGAGAATAGCCCACACTCAAATCAAAGTTTTTGCAAGACGATAGCTCCAACAACTGGTTTCGAGGATCAATTGATGAAGATATCATCTTTCTTCATCACACGCACACAAAAAAATATCCCTTAACATGAGCTAAGTCGGACAAGCTTTTATCTTCCAACTCTCCAAGTTGTTGTTTAGCTTAACCAACTAGCTCAGGGGTATGCAACACAGATTCTTGGAGAAGGGGTGGTTTATATGAAACCAACTTGATCACGAACTCAACACAGCGGTCAGGTGACAACCTGGTGATACCTCCGAGAAGATATTCGGAAAATCACGAACCACCGATATGTTACTAAGCTCGAGAACAATCTTGCTTTTCAGGGCAAGACGACATGATCAGTAGAGCAAGGGTTTGACAAAATCCTAACTCATTGATCGAAAAGTGCCCCAGAAATAGAGACTAGGTAGCACAATCAGTCTTAGGGTGACGATTCAATAATCAACACACTAAGAATGAGGTTATCGTCCATTTAACTACCAAGCAACGGAGTTGCTAGCAGTATTGATTTCACACACCACGATTCACTTGTCGGCATTCCGGTTACAATAACACGGAAACCGAGGAATGAACAATGATGGCAAGAAGTATTACTACATCAAGAATTCATAGGATGGTGTGCTATTCCCATGACATTCTTGATATAAAGATGGTATTACTCCAAGGTAGAACAGAACAAAAGCTGGATTAGTATTTGATCTGTGGAGTACGACTGCTTTGACCCAATCCTGGAAATGGACAAGGTACTGGAGTTTGTTTCTCCTAGTCATTCTGGAATAGAATGGCTTGACGGACCACAAGAATAATAGGCACCGATGAACGAATGCACACATACTCTTGACTATCAATTGACAGACGAGGGTCAGGACACAACTAAAGAGAACAACTGAAAGCAACATATAACTTTCTGAGTTGTGGATGCATAGATTAGTATGTCGAACCAAGTTCAACATGTTTCTTCCAGATAACCCATGCAAAAAGGTAGAACTGGCAGAGTCACAATATAACATGGAGAACTCTTCAAGAGCACTCTTGTTGTGATCTTTTGGTTCAACAAACTTCTGCCATAAGTGGCTCATAGTATTTGGAAGAAGGAAATACCACGGACCTCGAGGACTAATGCAAAGGTTACTAATTTCCTAAAGGAACTAGCAAACACTATCAACATGAGGTAAGTGGGGTGAATCTCGGGTTCAAAACCCAGAAGTAGATTACCTACTAACTAATGGCATCACGGGATGCTTTCGAGAATAAAGGCCAGAATCCTCACAATGGGACACAAAACGTGGCTAGATTACTAGATGATACTCTAGACACCTAGGGTCATAATAATAACTCCGACATATATGTTAAGGCAATAGAGTACCTCAACTCACCGATTAGTGTGGTTAATCTGGCCCAAAGGGACATCGTAACGGGAGGAAGTGATTTTGCAAATGCATCAGACTATTTAGAGACCTAGGATGACTCGGACAGCATAACGGCTGTAAATGCTCAACAAGATTTGAGACATCCTGCAAAATAGTGTCATGACCACTCAACATCATAAAAGCAAGGTTCCGAGACCAGCTGTCAACATACGGAAGATACTAGGAACTGAACTCAAGTTTAGAACCATCACCCCTATAGGTCTACAGATTAGTAACACGTCATCCTGATAGATAGATGAGAAGGCCTAGTTCTTAATCCCCGTAGAAGAGAAAATGATGACTCAGATCAGAAGGCCATGAGGTATAAGGAGTAAAAAGAGCCTTACGTTCCATTCCACAATCAATTCCCCTACATATAACTAAAGCATTTCTAGACTCAACTTCGACCAGTTTGGCTTGGTAATCCTACAGGCAGTCAAGCTCTGATACCAAAGCTGTCAGGACCCCGACTCAGTGTCACATCGATCTAGCCTGTAACACCTCATATCACTTTGCGGCCTCATGCACGGTATTCCCACGGGTGTCGCCTTACCTTTGCCTGGGACCGTTTGCGCCTTTTGGCACACGTATATGATAGTGTCGCTAGCATCCATATGAAAAGGAGCCCGGGCTGACATGGCTAGTTGTAAACCCAAAGTGGCACAGACTTACAGGGACAGGCATCCATGACCCAGCATCGAACATGTCGGTCATCAGCGAGTGAATCCAGGCTGTAGCACTGGGCTAGCAGGACTCCGGTGAACCGGGCTGTAGCGGGCTAACAGGACTCCGGTATTCATCGCGTGACATTTCCCCGAAGGGACAGACACAGGAACGAAGAAGGACACATGCCGGCCAGCCTAAGTGTTCCGGAGCAGTAGCAAGCTACCATGGCTCGGTGGAAACACTAGGAGACATTTCCCGGTAAGAGAGGCTACTAGGGAAAAACAACTAGATAGTCAGATCCCACACATACCAAGCATTTCAATAACATACACACAATATGCTCGATATGTGCAAATACAACATGGCATCACAACATGACTCTACGACTCACGTATTTATTCATTAGGCTCCGAGGAGCGAGATATTACAAACAGGGGTCTCATGACCCAACATTCAGAGCATACAAATCTAACACATGCGGAAGCTAACATGTCTGAGTACAGACATCTACAAATGAAGAAGGCCTAGAAGCCTGACTGTCTACCAGATCCTGCCGAGGGCACAAGATCATAGCTGAGGTAACAAGCTAAACGTCGAAGTCCACGCGGAACTACTAGCGAGACTGAAGTCTCTCTGCAAAAACATAAAATAGGCAAACGTGAGTACAAATGTACCCAGCAAGACTTACATCAGAACTAACTACATATGCATCATTATCAATAAAGGGGATGGTGGGGTTTAACTGCAGCAAGCCAGCTTTGACTCGGTGGCTATCCTGAACTACGACTGCAAGTAACTCTTTTGAGGTGGCGCACACGAGTCCACAAATTCACCATATCAATACACCACTATGGATCCGCTCCCGTCTCCCTACGAGAACGCCATCCATAGCACTCACACTTATCTTGCGTATTTTAGAGTATCCACTTTCACTTGTCTATGAACTGTACAGGCAACCCAGAAGTCCTTTTCCGCGGACACGGCTATTCGAATAGATGATGTTAACCCTGCAGGGGTGTACCTCTTCACACACGCTCTCACCACTTACCGCCGTTTACACGACATGTACTCGGCAACCTTCAAGCGGAAGCCCAACGTGGGTGTCGGCCACGACCTACCTAAACACTCAAGTCCCTAGTCCAGGTTTATCGCCTATTCGGGTTCCATCCATGAGGAGATCCAGCCGAAGTTTCGCTCACAGCCCCAAACGATGTGAGCAGGGTTCCCGAGACACCAAACGGGCGCCCGGTTTACCCGGCCACGTGCCTACCGCATCACAGCCCACCCCTACGGTCAGCGCTGCGCACAGCCTCCAGCATACTACAAACACCAGAAACTACTTGCAACTCCTGGACAGAGGACAAGGGTGATTAAGAAGCCGAGAGGGTCCATTGGTTTCGGGCCCAATGCGTGGTAGTAACTGTATCATGTATCACAAACACAGAACTCAGTTCCTGAGAACGGCTGCAATGAGACAACCCACCATGTACTCCTACATGGCCTCTCATCGCTACCTTTACCAAATCGTGTTCACACACTTAGCTCACACACAGTAGGACATGTTCACACACCTCTGATTCATCCTCGATGAATCAGACCGGACTCAACTCTAAGCAGTAGTAGGCATGACAAACAAGCATGTATGAGTAGGCACAACAGGGCTCAAACAAATCCTACTCATGCTAGTGGGTTTCATCTATTTACTGTGGAATGACAGGTCATGCAAAGGATAAAGGGGTTCAGCTACCGCAGCAAGTAACAGTTGAATCATTGTTGTCCTAATGCAGTAAAAGAGAGCAGGAGCGAGAGAGTGGGATTGTATCGGAATGAACAAGGGGGTTTTACTTGCCTGGCACTTCTGAAGATATTATAGCTCTTCATCGGTCTCATCGATCTCATCGTCGAAACCACGTCTATCGAGAGGGGACAGTTACCGGCAAATAAAGAGGGACACAATCAATGCAATGCAACAAAAATGATGCATGATAATGTCATGGCAATATGCTGTTGATTGAGCTAATGCAACTAGCAACAAGTTAAATGAAGTTGGTTTGAACCCTAGGTTCAAATTCAAACTCCATATATGAAGGTTTAAATGCCATTTATTTGTTTTGTCCAAAACAGAGGACAAACATTGTTCAAACATGCATGAGAATGGTACAGATGGATTCCTTGAATTTTTCTGATCATTTTTCATATATAAATTATTTCATTTGGAGTTACGGTTAAATTTCTATGATTTATTGAAGTTTTAGCTATTTCTGGAATTTCTTGATTATTTATAAAATAAACTAAATTCCAGAAAAGGAATATTGCGTCAGCATGGCGTCATGCTGACCTCATCAGAGTCAACAGGGCTGCCTCGGGTCAAACCTGACCAGTGGGGTCCACTGGTCAGTGACACAGCGCTGGCTGGAGTCACAGACAGGTGGGCCTGGTCAACGAACACGTTAGCATAGTCAAAACTGATGCGTGGGCCCACTATAATTAGATTAACCTTAAACTATTTTAGTTAGTTGGTTAGTTAGGCGGTGGGGCCCATCCGTCAGTGAGCTATGGTGTTAGTTAGTGGCATTGTTAGCCACTAATGACGGTGCCACGTCAGCTCGTCGGAGTATTGCCGGCGACGACCAAAAACGCGGCGGGGACGCTCTGGGGTAGCTCGGGTTTGCGCTACAGGGCACCGTTTTGCTCGGGGTTTGCGGCTACAGCGAGCTGGAAGACTCACGCATCTAGTGGTGGTGGCGGCAGCACCTGCGGTGGTCGGGATCGACGGCAGCGACCAAATCGGCGGCGGCCGGAGTTCGGGTGCAGGCGGTGGCGATGCTATGGTGCACTAGAGGAGAAACCGGAGGGTGCTACGTGCTCCTGGGGGTTCGCTGAGCACGCTGACGAGCTCCGTTGCGAGCTTGCGCGGCTGTGGCGATGGCTATGCTATGGCCGGCGGCGAGATGCTGCGGTCATGGTTGGGGATCGGGGCTAGAGCACGCGAGGGACGACGGGGCAAGGGGGAATCGGGTTAACGGCTCACCGCAGAGCTGCAGGGATGGTTAGTGGGCTCGGGGGCGCGCCGGAGTGGCCGAATCGACGGAGGCATTCGGCGGCCGTGGTCGGAGAAGAAGGCCGCAAGTGTCGTATTGGGGCCGTCCTGACTCGTGTAGCTCGGAGAGGAGGGAGAGTAGGTGGCGGCGGCGCCTCTAAGAGCATCGGCGGGGTGAGGCAGTGGCTGTGGCCACGGTGGCAACGAACGGCGGCGGAGGGTGTGTTCGGTGGCTGCGTGCGAGAGAGAGAACAGAGGAGGGGGATGAGCTCGAGGGAGTGAGCGAGAGGGACCAGGGGCTGCGTGGCGCCCCCAAGCGTCGCTAGAAGGGGCCGGGGAGGAAGCAGGAGGTGGCCAGGGGCGAGCGCGCGCGCGGGCGACACGCCTCTGTCCTTCTGGCGAGGGAGGAAGACGACAGGGGAGGAAGCGGCGGTGGGCTGGGCCGTGCTGGGCCGGTTGGTGGCGCCAGGTAGATTTCTCTCTCTCCTTTTTCTAATTATTTCAGTTTTCTATTATTCTGTAAATTTAGGGCTTTATTAAAAATACTCAGACACTTTCAAAAATCATGAAACTAATCATGGCTACTGTTTAGAATATATCCAACAGTAAACATTTTAGTTTATGATTATTTGAGCATTTCAAATATTTTATAGTATTCAAATGCCCAAATGAAAATACCATATGATTTAATTCAGAGCCCAAATATGTCCTGCAAAAATATAAACCATTTTTGGTAGATGCTTCCACCTCAAACCAGAAATGTTGAACATTTTTAGAGGACATTTTGAGTTCAATGAAAAAGGTTTTATTTTGACCCTAGTTGAATTCATTTGGTGCTAGGGCTTAGTCAATCCCCATTTCAGGTTTAAATGAAATTTAAACATGATGCAACACTCTAATGCATGCACTAGGCATTGTCAGAACTAGGGATGTGACATTTACCTTAGTGAATCTTTAGTAGTTGCGGATGCTTGCTAGAGTTCCAATCATAAGTGCATATGATCCAAGTAGAGAAAGTATGTTAGCTTATGCCTCTCCCTCAAATAGAATTGCAATAGTGATTACCGGTCTAGTAAAGTAGTCAATTGCTTAGGGACAATTTCACAATTCGTACCACCACTTTTCCACACTCGCTATATTTACTTTATTGCTTCTTTATCTAAACAGACCCTAGTTTTTATTTACGCGTTCTTTATTATCTTGCAAAGCTATCCAACAACACCTACAAAGTACCTCTAGTTTCATACTTGTTCCAGGTAAAGCAAACGTCAAGCATGCATATAGTCGTATCAGTGGCCAATAGGACTTGAGAGAGTATTTGTTCTACCTTTAGCTCCTCGTTGGGTTCGACACTCTTACTTATCCAAAGAGGCTACAACTATCCTGTATACTTGTGGGTTATCACCCACTGCGGAATTCTTACGCTCTAAAGGGAAGACGATCGGTGCGCCAAGCCGAACCCGAGGCGACTCTCCAGCAAGGGGCACCTGTCCCGGGTAGGCCTTTGAAACGGAAAGCAAATAGAAACATGGCGGAACCGTCCTCAAGGAGGTATGGTTTTAGATACGCTCCGTTGTTCGTCATCTTAAAGTATGGCACTATCCGTTGTGTATTAGCAGAAAGAACATCCGCCAAACTATGTCCAGGGATCCTACCAACCGTGCCTCCACTAGCTGGATCCCAAGCCCGGTCTCGAGGACGGAGGCCAACACGGGAGTAACACCGGACTGTCCTCCTACAGAGGATTTGGACAAAATGACTGTTACAAATTCTAAAGTGGAGAGCGCCATGAATCATCGGCACCGGCGGCCGCACTCCGCGACCCTGGTTTTTCAGATGAGGCTTTTAATGCCTTCAACTCGGGTGATGCATACATCTGAGCCGCTCAGGATAGGCTTGCTAGAGCCACGGACCAGTATTTGAAAGATATACGGGTAAGTATAAGATCTGATAATTATGTATACCAGTAGCCCTTCAGACTCAAAGCAGTTGGTACAACTGATTTAAGGATCATTGTACTAACAGGTTCTCTCGGAGAAGAACAACATGTTGTCTCGAGAGCTGGAGGAGTGTCGAACCCAGCTAACGGCCGCTATGGCCAAGCTGTCAAGATCCGAAGAGGCATCGACTGGTATGTATTCCCGAATATGAGAAAAAACAAATTGTGTTTATGAACCAGTAATGCGAACAATATCTGATGACCAAAATCTTCAGATGATCCGGAACAGAATCCGGGAATCCCACAAGAGGGTGAGCAAGATGCACAAAGTCAAGCAGCCGCTGGAGAGCACGTACTTACATAGGTCATACAGAAGAATAACAATCTCCAAGATGCTAATACTCAGCTGGGTGAAGAATTGAAAGATGTTCGGGCCCAGCTGGCGAACTTCGTGAAGGAAAAGAAGTGGCTTCAGCGCGGCATTATTAGTATGTTCTCAAACGAACATTTACATAGTTCGGCGAAGATAAGAACTAACATAGCTATGTGTGTAGGTATTCTAACGGGCCGTCTTGGAGAGGAAAAGCCCGGATCCTCAGGCGATATGCTACAAGAGCTTTCTAAACAGCACGAGCAAGTTCGACAGGTCATGTAGAGTGTTGCCAAGGCCTTGTCGCCATCCGCCTCCCTACAAGGATGTATGGGGGAGCTTGTACAACTTATCAAGGGAGCACGGCAGCGTTTTCGACTATGGAAGATATCTGCCTGTCGAGAAGGTGCCAACGAGGCTTGGACCATGGTGAAAACACGGTATACCAAGCTCGATCCGAATCATATGGCCCGGGTTGGACCTGTAGGGTCAGATGGGAAATAAATTCCCGTTAGTCTGGTATATGACCACGTAGGATTAGCTGCAAAATATTCCCAACAGGATTGTAGGCTAGAAAATCTGTTGGATGGCATAGAAGAAGAAGCATTTGAGTCTAAATGACTATGTACTTCAATTGACATATTTGTCCTTGCCAGATTGTAAAACATTTGTCATGGCGGACCTTTTCGCTTCGGCCTCTGGACCCGACAGTCCGGAGTGTTTCCGAATACCCGCTCGGTAATATAAACAGGGGTACGCATGGAAACCAGGCGTAGGGGTCATAATTGCTTGAACAGACAAGTACCCAACTAGCTATGTTATATTACATGGTTAGTAAGAAACATCTTCTAGAGAGAATAGTTTCGCTAAGGGTTCCTTTCCCTTGGTACGCATGCATTAACGTGCATGTCTAAACTACGATCAAAAGGCACAGGATATGTAGCATCTGGGGGTTTGTATTGTGATAGGTAAAAACATCTTTAGTCCACCGACCGAATATTCCCTTAAGAACGCTAGCTTTCGGCTTCACCCAGTCTGAGGTACACGTCTGGAGTACCCGACAGTAATAATCGCAGAGGTGCTCCCTTTATGCCCTAGCTGAACTAACGGGAACGTAGGGCATAAGCACAGGAGCTGGGAAACCCAGCTTGGCCAAAACTTAAGTCATATTGATGCATATAATGGCGAAGAAAAGGTGCATTTGGAGAAAGGACACATATGCAGTGGGCTTGATGCCCTGAAGATACTTATATTAAGCTTCTGTATAAGAAGCCCCCATGTATAGTAACCGCACATACTTGAAGATTAGTGTTTTAGAAGTGTGTAGTCTAGCCGCAATAAAGCTTTAGAGCTTTTCAAAAATGAAAGGTGCGAAGAGAGCTAAAAAGTAAATGCAAAACAGATGAGGGAAGGAGACGAACAGTGAGTTCGGCACTAGGTGTAGAATCTTCGAAGTCTGGCTGCATTCCATGGGTTCGGCTCGAGGCGATTATCAGAGGCATCCCGCAGTCGGTACACTCCTCCAGTGAGAACTTTTTCAATAATGAAGGGACGCTCCCACTTGGGTTTGAGTTTGTCCTTTTTCTTCTCCGGTAGACGCGGAACGAGTTCGCCAATATTATATGTCTTGGCCCATACTTCTCTGCTTTGATACCTGCGAGCCTGTTGTTGATAGAATGCGGAACGGGCTTTTGCAACATCGCGCTCCTCTTTCAGGGCATCTAAACTGTCCTACCGATCGAGCTCGGCCTCTCTCTCTTTGTACATGCGCACTCGAGGTGAGTCATGAATAATATCGCAGGGCAGCACAGCCTCTGCGCCATACACCATGAAGAAGGGTGTGTATCCGGTTGTGCAATTTGGCGTGATCTGTAGCCCCCAGAGTACGGAGTCAAGCTCCTCAAACCAGTGCGTGTTTGATTCTTTTAAGGATCACACTAGTCTAGGTTTAATGCCTCTCATACTAAGACCATTGGCTCGTTCGACTTGACCGTTTGTTTGAGGGTGATAGACGGAGGCGTAGTCGATCTTAATGCCCATCTTGCCGCACCAAGTTTTCACCTCATTGGCCATGAAATTGGAGTCGTTGTCGGTGATGATGCTATGGGGGACACCATAACGGTGTACTACACCCGATATGAAGTCTATCACGGGTCCGGATTCGGCCGTTTTGACTGGTTTGGTTTCTATCCATTTGGTGAACTTGTCCACCATGACCAACAAGTATGTTTTCTTATGGGTTCCTCTTTTAAGGGGTCCAACCATGTCAAGCCCGCAGACTGCAAAAGGCCAAGTTATGGGGATTATCTGTAGGGCGGTGGGTGGCATATGGCTTTGGTTGGCAAAATGCTGGCATCCGACGCAATGTTGGACAAGGTCTTGTGCCTATGCTTAGGCCGTCGGCCAATAAAAACCTATACGAAAGGCCTTGCTTACAAGGGCCCTAGCTGCGGCGTGGTGACCACCGAGGACGGCATGAATTTCAGCCAATAGCTGTTGCCCTTCCTCTTCAGAGATACATCTTTGAAGTACCTTGGTAGCGCTTTTCTTATAAAGCTCTCCCTCGTGGACGTTGTAGGCTTTACAGCGCCGCACAATGCAGCGTGCCTCATTTTGATCCTCGGGGAGTGTCGGGGCCGGATCCTATTCCTGCGGCCACGAGCACCTATGGGGCACGGGGGGCCCCTTCTAGTCCGGCAAGGGGGCGGAGGCCGTGCGCAGAGCAGATCGAGGTCGAGCGCGCGGGGGAGACGGGCGATTTTTACCCAGCTTCGGAGATCTCCGGAGAGATAAAACTCCTACTGCTGCTTTGTGTTCGTGTTTGATCTTGCTCGAGAGCGAGCGTATAGTGGTGTTGCGGGTGTCGAATGGACCGAACCCCTTCTACGTGCGCATGGGCCTCCCTTTTATAGTCTGAAGGGGGCGCCAACAGGTGGTAGCGTAGGAAGAGGGGGTAGAAAGGTAAAAATGCAGGTTGGTACAACAGTGTCCAACAGTGCCCCTACCTAACTCTGACGGCAGGGGACAAAGGCATTTAATGCCCGTCCGGTCGCCCCAACAGTGCAAGGAAACGACCGTTAGGTGAGCCACCGGTTGCCACGATGGCGTCTCTGTCAGCTCCGTTTGCCACCTTGCTCTGCATGGCTGCGCACCGTCTTGCCACGCGCCCCTGGGATGCCCTTGGGGTGACACGTCGCCGGATGCGCTGGAGTTTGGGTGGCAACCTTGCCGCGGCAAGCGCCCTGCCGTGGCCCTTCTTGTTGTGCCAGTAAGCTTGCCGGCCGTCGGGCCTTGCCGGGGCGCGCGGGGCGCTGCGGCAAGTCTTCTGGTGATGCCTGTGTTGGCCTTCGCGGCAAGCTCCTCTTGCTGGGGCCTTTGCTTTCTTGGTTAATACTTTGTTCTTGAATGGCAGTAATAAGAGATGAGGGAGGGCCTTGGCGGGCGTCCGGCAAGCCTTGCCGCGGGGCGCTACGACTGTCCGTGCACATGTTCGGGGTACTAAGGTGCCCCCCTACTTTAGTACACCGACAGGAGCCCCCGGGCCTGGGCCATACACGGTGCCGAGCGTTGTTGGGCCAGGCCCAAAACAATGCACGGGCACGCATGGCCTGGGCCCGCACAGAATCGGGCTCCGTGCCCACCGCGCCCTCCCGCAACGGCACGCGTCGATTGCGGCGTCGTGGGAGACGTGGGTGGTGTGTGCGATCTTCAAGGCGTCCACCCCCGTGATCGTGGGGCAGGGCGAGGTCACTTCATCCGTCGCCCCAGGCAGCGCTCCTCTCCCTATCCTGCGCCTGCGGCGGCGGAGCCGGCCGCGAGGGGAAGAGGGAGGGGGCGAGGTCACGGACGAGGTCGTGGACGTGGTCGGAGCGCACGGGGGAGAGGCGGTCGGGGCGGTACGCCACCCCCATCTCCGCCGGCGGCTCCTCTCCTCGAGGCGGTCCACACCGGGGACGACCCCTGGGAGTTCTTCGTCGAGCTGCGTCGGGCCCCTCGTCGCCGTCTCCGCCTCCCGGCCCCGTTCGCGAGCGCGATGGAACCGGACCCGCCCGAGATGTTGGAGTTGCGCATGAGGGGCTGTGGGATCAGTGGCACTCGAGTTAGTGTCGTATCCCCGGCCCCCGGCGTGATGTACTTCGACCGAGGGTGGAAAACGTTCGCCCGCATCCACAGCTTGACGGCGGGTTTTACCCTCCATTTTAAGTTAATGGAGGGTGACCTTCTCGCCGTCAAGGTCTTCGGGGACTCCGGCACCCGGGCGAGATGCTGCGTGGACAGCTCCTCCGATAGCGAAGGCCCCTTCTTGAGCGAGAGTGACGAGGAGGGGAGCGACAGCGGCGACAAGGACGGCGGGTCCGCCTAGGCGTCGGACGCCTCCTCGCACGCCACCGGCGGCCCCATCATCCGGGTCGCCGGCCTTCTGAACTCCCCGGGGCCGTCTCCTTGGGCGGCTGGCGTAGGGAGGCTGTGGAAGAAGAAGAGGGGTGGCGGCAAGGCCGTCAAGTCGGAGTACGAGGGCGAGGTGCCCTCGTCAGCGTGCTGACGTCCTGCCGCCCCGCCTTCAAGCTCTACCTCCGGCGCCTCCGTCTCCGCCAAGCTCCTGGCCGGCCCCGGGATGTTCTCTTGGTGTCTTCTGGCACTCGTAGCTCGCCTAGGCTCCCCTTTTGCCCTTTCCGGCAAGCTTCTCTTGCCGGGGCCTCCTTGACCTACCTCCTGAAGAGAGAAACAGGAGAGGGATTACGGGCATCTTATCTTTTAATTTGTAAGCCTTTGGGCCTTAGCTGTATTTATAATCTGTAATCCTCTCTATCATGTTTTTCATCCTCTATGGACTTGTACTAAATTGGGATGTTTTTAATGAAAAGAGGGGAAAGCTTGCTGGATTGAGTCCTTTACTTGATTTCGTGCCTTGTACGTTTCTGCCCTACGCTTCTAGGGAACTTGCCGGCGCAAACACGCGTGCTGAGTGCGGAACGTCAGCAGCCCGCTGGCGGTGTTGCTTCCGGCAAAAAACCTTGTCGGGCCAGTTGCAGCGCGCTTGTATTGTTGAGCGGACTCGGAAACAAATCAAGGGCGCAACTTGGCCGCGACTCGGCTCCTCCGCGCACGGGTTTTTCTTTACAAGGCACGCTCGTTCAAGGACGCGGCCCCGCCTTCCCCAGTCCATAAGAGGATGCATGATGAGGGATGAAAAACTTATCTGACTCCGCAGCCCCCGGCGACTTTAGCTTGCCGGGGAGGAATCCTGGCATTCGCAGCCTCCGGCAACTCTAGCTCCGCCAAGACCCAGGTGCCGGTGCGCCTTCCTTTGCCCTTGTCGCCGACGCCGCGGCCTCCGGGGACCTTGGCCCGTCGCGAAGGGACTTTGGCGCTTGCAGCCCCCAGCGAAGCTGGCTTGCCGGGGCCCCTGTGCCAGCGCGCCCCTCTGGCTTCTCCTTGTCACAGTTATCATAGCCATGAAAATAACTGAGACAGCACTGTAATAAGTTATTCTTTTCATGGTGCGACTCTGCAACGCGATGCCATGCTTTGCCCTTCGTATGTTTTCACTCTACGCTTTTTAGGGAACTTGCCGGCGCTAACACACTTGCTGAGTGCGGAACATCAGCAGCCCGCTGGCGGTGTTGTTTCCGGCAAGAAACCTTCTCGGGCCGGTTGCAGCGCACTTGTATTGTTGAGCGGACTCGGAAACAAATCAAGGACGCAACTCAGCCGCGAGTTAGTTCCTTCGCGCACAAGTTTTTCATACGAAGGACGTCCCATGGCAAGGCTTGCTACGTTACGCCCTCTACTTCGTTGTATCCCTTGTACGTTTTTACCCTACGCTTCTAGGGAACTTGCCGGCGCTAACACACTTGCTGAGTGCGGGACATCAGCAGCCCGCTGGCGGTGTTGTTTCCGGCAAGAAACCTTCTCGGGCCAGTTGCAGCGCACTTGTATTATTGAGCGGACTCGGAAACAAAGCAAGGACGCAACTTAACCACGAGTTGGCTCCTCCGCGCACAGGTTTTTCGTACAAAGGACGAACGCTCGAGGAACATAACATAAAAGCATAGGACTAAGAAAGTGCTCTATACAGAAGCTTGGGTGACTTAGCTTTTCCGTCTTCAGCGACCCACCGAGGCCGTGCTTCTCCCTGATTCCCCTCCCTTGTATGTTTTCATCCTCACGCTTCCAGGGGACCCCCCGGCACAAACACACTTGCTGAGTGCAGGACATCAGCAGCCCGCTGGCGGTGTTGCCTCCGGCGGGAAGAACTTGCCGGGCTGGTTGCGGCGCGCTTTCATCATTGAGCGGACTCAAAACAGATCAACGGCGCAACCTAGCCACGATTCAATCCCTTTGCGCACAGGTTCTTCATACAAGGTATGGATTCTCAGGGAGCACAACTCAAAAGTTCGAAGCTTGGCAGCTTTCTCTGCCTCACTGGCTGGCAGAGCTCGATGGCGCGTCCTCGACAGCAGCGCGGCACTCCGGAGAGGCGGGCTTGCCGGAGCGAGCACCAGAGCTGCTCTTGCCGGGCTTAGTCTTTGGTTGGTCTGCCTTTGCCTTCTCGCACTTGCCGATGGAGCTCGATGGCGCGCCCTCGACGGCAGCGCAGCGCTCCGGGGAGGTGCGCTTGCCGAAGTGGGTACCAGAGCTGTTCTTGCCGGACTTGGGTTTCCTCTTCCCCCGGGGAGCTTCAGCGGCAAGTGGCTCGTGCTCTGCTGTGGCTGCTGCTTCCCGGTAGATCTTGTCGGTGCAGATGAGCGCATCCCTCTTGTCGCCTTGGACAGATATGACACTCATCGGACCAGGCATCTTGAGCACATTGTATGCGTAGTGAGAGGCCGCCATGAACTTGGCGAGCGCGGGTCGGCCGAGTATTCCATTGTAGGGTAATGGGATATCAGCCACGTCGAACGTGACCCTCTCAGTCCTGAAGTTCAGTTCGCTGCCGAACGTCACCGACAATGTGATCTTCCCCTTGGGCTGGCTCCTTCCCGGATTTATCCCTTGAAAGGTGCCAGTTTCTTCGAGCTCGCTGTCGGGGATCTGGAGCTTCTTGAGTACTACGGAGGAAATCGGGTTCAGACCGGCCCCGCCTTCAACCAGCATCTTCGTGACTTTGAGGTTGCGGATTGTTGGTGAGACCAACATCGGCAAGCACCCGACCGTAGTGATGCGATCAGGGTGGTCCTCAACGTCGAAGACGATGGGCGTGTTGGACCACTTCAAAGGCTTGCGCGCCTCGACGGACGGCTCCGCTGCGTTTACTTCTTGCACCCACTGCTTGAGTTGGCGGTGCGAGGTGTGCAGAGAGGCGCCGCCGTCGATGCACAACACCTCTGTCGCCTTCTGAAACTCTTGGTCATCGTTCTCATCTTCCTCCATCTCATCCTCCTCATCGTCATCTTCGTCCTTGTCGCGGCCGCGGGGAGGCCTATCTCCTTGCCGCGGTTTGGCCTTGCCGCGGTGTCCTCCCCGGGCGGGCGGCTTCTTACCGGATCCTCCGCCACCCCCCTGGGCTCTCTCCTTATCGCGGCGCTCGTACTCGGCTTTCTGTAGCTCCGCCATCTGCTTGACTTTCTTGCAGGTTTGGAGATCATGGCCCTTGGTGCGGTGGATCTTGCAATACCGCTTGCCGGAACCATCCTGCTTGTCGGCGGCTACCACGGCTTCGCCGGAGTCATCGGCTTTGGCCTTGTCGGAGCCTCTCCCGTTGCCGGAATGCTGAACAGCTAGCACATCCTTAACCTTCCTTTTCCTGTTGCTCCGCCTCCGGCTCTTCCTTGCCGGGGCGGTATCCTCGCTATCAGATCCTCCTGCTCCTGCAACCTCTCCGGGGATTTTCCTCCCCTCCTCAGCCCGTGCGCACTTGTCGGCCAGAGCGTAGAGCTCGCTGACATCTCTGATCTTGCACATCGCCATCTCCTCCCTCATCCTACGGCTACACACGTTCTGATGAAACGCGTTGAGAACTGCGGCAGGGTGGACGTCTGGGATGTTGTGCTGCACCTGGCTGAATCTCTGTATGTACTTGCGCAGGGGCTCTCCCTCCTTCTGGACGAGCAAGTGAAGGTCACTCTCCTGGCCATGAGGCTTGTGGCCACCTGTGAAGGCGCCGACAAACTGATGACACAGGTCCGCCCATGAAGAGACGGAGCCGTCCGGCAAGTGCATGAGCCAAGATCTGACGTTGGGCTTGAGCACCAGCGGGAAGTAGTTGGCGAGGATCTTCTCGTCGCGCCCTCCGGCAGCCTGCACCGCGATGGTGTAAATGCTGAGGAACTTTGACGGGTGTATCCTGCCATCGTACTTCTCGGGCACGTCTGGCTTGAAGTTCTTGGTTTTGGGCCACTGGACTTGCCGCAGCTCGCGGGTGAACGCAGGGCAACCTGCCGCGTACGGCAAGTCTCCTGGCTCCCCTGGTGCATGCATATCGATAGCGGGCCCAGCATGCTGGTTAGATTGACGTCGCGCTTCTCTCCTGCGCTCGATGCGAGTGCGAGCATCTTCGTGCTGCCGTTCCTGAAGAACGTGGCGCTGATCACGGCGAGTTCGCGGATCCGATGACGCGGTGGAGTCGCCATCGGGGTTGGCCCGCTGAGCCGGCGATCTTGGCCTTCGGGGCTGGGAGTGCACGGAGGTGGCACCCCCAGCGGTCTTGTCGGCGTCGGCTTGCGCCTGGGCGCCTTGCCGGGGCCTCCATACGCTCGGCTGCCGGGGCTTGTCGCCGTTGGCGAAGCCGATGAGGCTGTATATGGTCATCCTCCAGTCGTCGATCTTCTACGGTGCCGGAGGGTAGTTGAGAAGCAGCTGGGCTCGGGCCAGCGCTTCCTCTGCTGTCTTGGGTGGCGGTGGCGACGAGCGGCACGAGGAGCGGGATGTGCTCGGACTCCCCACTGGATTGGGAGGAGCAACACCCCGTCCGGGCGACCGTACCTCGCTGGCGCCAGCATGGGGGCGTGCATGCTGACCTCGAACGTCCCGCGACCCACCAGCTTGGCCTTGCTCCAATGCGAGCACGGTGCTAGGAGCACCGGGGCGTTGTTGACCTTGTACTTCCTGGGAAGGGCGCGGCATCTGCACGGTCGCCGACGCTTGCGGGGCCTTGTTCCTGGATCTGGTGACGACGTGAGTCCCACCGTCGGCGCCCGCTCCTCCGCCGGCGTCCACTGCACCGCCTGCCTGCTCCGGCGGCGGTGGTGGAATTGATGTAGACGGAGCGGCCACCTCCGAAGGCTTCTTCTTCGGTGGCATGCTGATGAAGATGTCGACGCAGAGCGCGCGGAGACCGGATCAGATGCTCACGAGCTCGACGCGGCCCCTACCTGGCGCGCCAAAGATGTCGGGGCCGGATCCTATTCCTGCGGCCACGAGCACCTATGGGGCATGGGGGGCCCCTTCTAGTCCGACAAGGGGGCGGAGGCCGTGCGCAGAGCAGATCGAGGTCGAGCGCGCGGGGGAGACGGGCGATTTTTACCCAGCTTCGGAGCTCTCCGGAGAGATAAAACTCCTACTGCTGCTTTGTGTTCGTGTTTGATCTTGCTCGAGAGCGAGCGTATAGTGGTGTTGCGGGTGTCGAATGGACCGAACCCCTTCCACGTGCGCATGGGCCTCCCTTTTATAGTCTGATGGGGGCGCCAACAGGTGGCAGCGTAGGAAGAGGGGGTAGAAAGGTAAAAATGCAGGTTGGTACAACAGTGTCCAACAGTGCCCCTACCTAACTCTGACGGCAGGGGACAAAGGCATTTAATGCCCGTCCGGTCGCCCCAACAGTGCAAGGAAACGACCGTTAGGTGAGCCACCGGTTGCCACGATGGCATCTCTGTCAGCTCCGTTTGCCACCTTGCTCTGCATGGCTGCGCACCGTCTTGCCACGCGCCCCTGGGATGCCCTTGGGGTGACACGTCGCCGGATGCGCTGGAGTTTGGGTGGCAACCTTGCCGCGGCAAGCGCCCTGCCGCGGCCCTTCTTGTTGTGCCGGTAAGCTTGCCGGCCGTCGGGCCTTGCCGGGGCGCGCGGGGCGCCGCGGCAAGTCTTCTGGTGATGCCTGGGTTGGCCTTCCTAGCAAGCTCCTCTTGCCGGGGCCTTTGCTTTCTTGGTTAATACTTTGTTCTTGAATGGCAGTAATAAGAGATGAGGGAGGGCCTTGGCGGGCGTCCGGCAAGCTTTGCCGCGGGGCGCTACGACTGTCCGTGCACAAGTTCGGGGTACTAAGGTGCCCCCCTACATTAGTACACCGACAGGGAGTTCATGCCTTTTGAGGTAGGCCAAAAAGGGTTCGGTCCATGGTGCGATAACAGCCATGATGAGATGGGCCAATGGTGTTATTTCGGTGGCAGAGCCCCCGATTATGTCAGTCTGTTCGGAATCTGGGGTTGTGGTCGGATCTAGACTGATGTTGCTGGTCTCCCCTTACCACACCACGGATGGCTTGAAAAGCCTTTCCAGAAAGATGTTAGGTGGGACGGGGTCGCACTTAGCGCCGATGTGGGCAAGGACATCCGCCGCTTGATTGGTCTCTCGAGCCACATGATGAAATTCAAGCCCCTCGAACCGAGCTGACATCTTAAGGACGACATTATGATATGCTACCATTTTTGCATCTTTGGCATCAAAGTCTCCATTATTTGAGATATTGTGAGGTTTGAATCCCCGCGCACTTCTAGGCGCTGAATGCCCATGGAGACGGCCATCCGAAGACCATGCAACATATCCTCGTATTTGACTACGTTGTTGGAATCTGTGTATTATATCTAGAGTACGTATTGGACTGTATCTCGAGTGGGGGATGTGAGGACGACGCCTACTCCCAGGCCTGCCAGCATTTTAGAGCCGTCAAAGTGCATGATCCAGTTGGAGTATGTGCCGTACTCTTTAGGGAGTTCGGACTTTGTCCATTCGGCAATGAAGTCCGCCAGTACTTGGGATTTAATGGCTCACCGTGGTTTATATGTGATGTCGAATGGGAGGAGCTCTATGCCCACTTTGCAATCCAGCCCGTAGCATCACGGTTGTTTATTATGTCATTAAGTGGTACTTCAGAGGCCACCATGATTGAGCACTCTTCAACGTAGTGTCGTAGTTTCCGGGATGGCATGAAGAGCGCGTATGCTATTTTTTTGGTAATCTGTGTACCGGGATTTGCATGGTGTGAGGACAGTGGATACGTAGTATACCGGCTTCTGGGCCAGGAATTTGTGTACGTCCTCCTCTCGTTGGACGACGAGCACCGCACTCACAACTTGGTGTGTTGCGGCTATGTATAACAACATGGGTTCGCCAACGTTTGGTGCGGCTAGGATTGAAATTGCTTGCTAAAAGAGCATTTATTTCCTCTAGTCTGATCATCGCCGCGTCCATCCACTCGAAGTGTTCGGTTCGTCAAAGACGGCGATAAAGTGGCAGAGCCTTTTCTCCTTATCTGAAGATAAAGCGACTTAGAGCTGCCATGCATCCAGTTAGGTTCTGGATCTGCTTGAGATCTATTGGGGTATCCAACTTTGACAAAGCTCGGATTTTAGCTGGGTTTGCTTCAATTCCTCTATTGGAAACGATGAAGCCCAGCAGCTTTCCGGCGGGAACGCCGAAAACACATTTTTCCGGGTTGAGCTTAATATCATATGTTCGGAGGTTATCCAACGTGAGCCTTAGATCGTCTATTAACGATTCGGCGTGTCTGGTCTTGATGACTACGTCATTGACGTATGCTTCAACTGTTTTACCGATTTGTTTCTCCAGGCATGTTTGAATCATGCGTTGATAGGTGGCACCAGCATTTTTGAGCCCGAAAGACATAGTGTTGAAGGAGAAAGGCTCATATGGGGTTATGAATGCCGTTTCGGCTTGATTGGACTCTACCATCTTAATTTGGTGGTATCTAGAGTATGCGTCGAGGAAACCCAGTGAGTCATGTCCCGCGGTAGCATCGATAATTTGATCGACGCGTGGGAGAGGGAAGGGATCCTTAGGGCAGGCCTTGTTGAGGTCATTGAAATCGACACATAGGCGCCAGGATTTATCCTTCTTTGGTGCCATCACCAGGTTTGCTAGCCAATCCGGGTGTTTTATTTCTCTGATGAATCCGGCCTCGAGTAACTTGGCTAGTTCATCTCCCATGGCTTGTCGTTTGGGTTCTGAAAGGCGTCGTAGTGTTTGCTTGACCGGCTTGTATCCCTTCAATATGTTAAGGCTGTGTTTGGCCAGCCTGCGTGGGATCCCTGGCATATCGGAAGGGTGCCAGGCGAAAATATCCCAATTCTCGCCTAGGAACGTCCGCAGTGCGGCGTCGATTGTGGGGTCTAGTTGTGCCCCGATGGATGCTGTCTTCGAGGAGTCCATTGGGTGGACTTGGAATTTGACTATTTCGTCCGCTGGTTTGAAGGAGGTGGACTTAGATCGCTTATCGAGTATCACGTAGTCCCTATCCACTATGCAGCGCAATGCAGTTAATTCTTCGGCCGCGAGGGCTTCAGACAATGCTTCGAGGGCCAAGGCGGCTGTTTTATTTTCGGCGTGGAGTGCGGTGTCTGGATCACTGACAAGGGTGATGATTCCATTGGGACAAGGCATTTTGAGCTTCATGTACCCGTAATGGGGTATAGCTTGGAAGCTGGCAAACACATCCCGCCCTAACAAGGCGTGATATCCACTGGTGAAAGGGGCCACCTGAAAGGTTATTTCTTCGGACCGATAATTCTCCGGCGTGCCGAATACCACATCGGGCATGATTTTTCCCGCACATCATGCCTCCTGGCTGGGAATAATTCCTTGGAAGGTAGTGCTACTTTGTTCAATGCGGCTCCTGTCTATTTCCATTTTATTGAGAGTTTCCTCATAAATGAGGTTTAGTCCGCTACCGCCATCCATGAACACTTTGGTAAGCCGGAAGTCATCCATGATTGGACTGAGGACTAAGGCAGCTGCTGCCCGGACTATCTTGAATTGTGGTTCGTCACTAGCACTGAAAGTTATGGCCGTGTCGTTCCAGGGGTTTATTACTGTGACTTGGCAGACTTCGGCGAGGCCGCGGAGTGCTCTCTTGCGCCTGTTACCTGAGGCGAAAGTCTTGGAGACTGTCAATATTGTAGCATTGTGCTCTGTGGGATGTTGCTCTGTGGTGTTTTTTATGAGGAGATCCTCGCCGCTCTTGGCCACCTGCCGAAGTATCCAACATGCTCTAAGGCTATGTGTTGGTATGGTATCCGGTGTGGTGTGTATTTTGCATGGCCTATCGAGCCGTCCTTCGTAAACGGTTGCGCGCCCTGCACTGGGCTTTGATTTCTTCGAGATTGGGTCAGGCGACCTACGAGTACACCATTTTACTTCGGACGAGGGGTTTAGCAAGAGCCAGTGGATCCCAAAAGGTTGCCTGGGTTTTCCATGCGCTTTCCATCGCGCAGTACTTCTGTACGATGGTCGCCAAGTCATCGAAGTGTGATATGAGATGGCGATTTATGGCGTTAAGTAGTCCCTTGTCTGTGCAATTTTTGCAGAACAATGAGATTGCGTCTTCATCGCAACAATCTTTGATCTTGTCCCTGACAGTGAGGAACCTTGCCCAAAAGTGTTGTACCATCTCTTGGGACTGTTGTCTGATGCGTGAAAGATCGCTTGACTCTGGGTGGGTGGGTGGATTTATGTCCGAACCCAGATCCGGTTCATGACCTAGAATTTGAGGAGTTTCCGAGCTTAATAATTTAGACTCCGGGATGTAAACCAATTTTTCTGGCCCACAGTCCGATTCTAAGTTCGGAGTTTGGGGCGCGTCTTCCCGCGGGCATGTATCCGGCTTGGTAAGCTCAGAAATCCGGATATACTTTGTCCTCAATATGGGGGAAGAGTTGTTGGATCGCTCCTCCACCACCGCTATCTGATGGGTGATTGGCGAAGATTCAATCTCTCTCTCTTCGGGTTTAAGCCCAATCCGATCGTAGTCCTAAGCGACTCCCAAAGCGGCAATGCGATCCAGGAGCCCGTTCAAAAACAATAACTCCGTTAGATCCATCTGTTCGGCGTATTCCAAGCTAACACGGAGGCAATTTTCGATGACTTGAGAAGTCATGGTCCAACTGACGGCTGAACAGGCGGTCAAGATGAAGCCCCCCAGCCGGAGAGTTTGGCCTAAGGCCAGAGCTCCCCCGGAGGTGATGTTGTCCTTAATCATAAGGCGAGCCATCAACCCTATCTTCGACATCATAGTGGAACTCTCAATGAAAGCACCAATGTCGGTTTCAAAACCGGCTGATCTCGGGTAGGGGGTCCCGAACTGTGCGTCTAAGGCTAATGGTAATAGGAGGCAGGGGACACAATGTTTACCCAGGTTCGGGCCCTCTCGATGGAGGTAATACCATACTTCCTGCTTGATTGATCTTGATGATATGAGTATTACAAGAGTTGATCTACCACGAGATCGAAGAGGCTAAACCCTAGAAGCTAGCCTATGGTTATGATTGTTGTTGTCCTACGAACTAAACCCTCCAGTTTATATAGACACCACAGGGGGCTAGGGTTACACAGGATTGGTTACAGAGAAAGGAATCTTAATATCCTAACTGCCAAGCTTGCCTCCCACGCAAAGGAGAGTCCCATCCGGACACTAGACGAAGTCTTCTATCTTGTATCTTCATAGTCCAACAGTCCGGCATTCGCATATAGTCCAGCAGTCCAAGAACCCCCTAATCCAGGACTCCCTCAGGGATGATCTGCTTTTTGGAAAGAAGCCTATGCGCGACATCCATAGCCAGGTACCCCGCTTCCCGGAGTTCCTTGACGTCCTTCTTCGTAACAGAGGAGGTCATCCAGTTGCCCTGTGAGCCGGATCCGGCCGTGGCTAGAGTGGTTGGGGGCGGTGAAAAGATCGAAACTTGGGCGCTCGAGCTCGTGGCTGGGATGACAGAGGGAGGAAGAAGGCGTGAGATAAAAAGAAGGGGTCTTTATCCGCTTATATAGGCAGTGAATATCAAACGCCCCGCTCAGGCCTTAAAATTTGCCCGTTCCCAAGCGGTCGTGCGAATGGCACGGTTGGATTACCCAAAACCGTATTTATGAGAATCCCGCAATAAGGGGACATGATCTCTGCTTTGACAAGACGTGTCAATAGAGGTTGCACCTCGAAACACGAAGCGGGAGGCTAAAAAATGGTTCGAAATGATAAAGAGGCCACACGTAATGTTTTGCCGAAAAAGTTGTCATTAGACAGGCTATATTTTGATTAAGTATCTTGCCTTTGTGGTTGAGGGTTGTGGCTGTTATACAGAGCCGGATACAGATCTCTTATTTAGAAGACTGCTTTGAAGTATTCGGAGGAGGAACCCTCCTTGCAATGCCGAAGACAATCTGCATGCCGAACACATCGTCATCAAAAGACGGGTTCAGGGGCTACTGAGGGAGTCTTGGATTATGGGGTCCTCGGTTGTCCGGGCTGTGTGATATGGGTCGGTCTGATAGGCCATGATACATCCATTTTGCATCACGTTTTTATATTGATATTTATTGTATTATGGGCTGTTATTACACATTATGTCACAATACTTATGCCTATTCTCTCTTATTTTACAAGGTTTACACAAAGAGGTAGCATGCCGGCAGCTGGAATTCTGGGCTGGAAAAGGAATAAATATTAGAGACCTATTCGGCACAACTCCAAAAGTCCTGAAATTCCACGGGAGTCAGTTCTGGAATATATTAAAAATATTAGGCGAAGAAAGCACCAAAGGGGGGCCACACCCTGTCCACGAGGGTGGGGGCGCGCCCTACCCCCCTGGGCGCGCCCCCTACCTCATGGGTCCCCTGGCAGGCATCCGGTGCCCATCTTTTTCTATGTGAAGTCTTTTGCCCTGTAAAAAATTAGAAGGAAGCTTTTGGGACGAAGCGCCGCCGTCTCAAGACGGAACCTTGGCAGAACCAATCTAGGGTTTCGGCGGAGTTGTTCTTCCGGCAAAACGTCCCTCCGGGAGGGGGAAATCATCACCATCGATCCTCTCATCGGGAGGGGGTCAATCTCCATCAACATCTTCACCAGCACCATCACCCCTCAAACCCTAGTTCATCTCTTGTATCTGATCTTTGTGTCAAAACCTCAGATTGGTACCTGTGGGTTGCTAGTAGTGTTGTTTACTCCTTGTAGTTGATGCTAGTTGGTTTATTTGGTGGAAGATCATATGTTCAGATCCTTTATGCATATTAATAACCCTCTGATTATGAACATGAATATGATTTGTGAGTAGTTACGTTTGTCCCTGAGGACATGGGAGAAGTCTTGCTAAAAGTAGTCATGTGAATTTGGTATTCGTTCGATATTTGGAGAGATGTATGTTGTCTTTCCTCTAGTAGTGTTATGTGAACGTCGACTACATGACACTTCACCATTGTTTGGGCCTAGGGGAAGGCATTGGGAAGTCATAAGTAGATGATGGGTTGCCAGAGTGACAGAAGCTTAAACCCTAGTTTATGTGTTGCTTCGTAAGGGGCTGATTTGGATCCATATGTTTCATGCTATGGTTATGTTTACCTTAATACTTCTTTTGTAGTTGCGGATGCTTGCGAGAGAGGTTAATCATAAGTGGGATGCTTGTCCAAGGAAAGGCAGTACCCAAGCAATGGTCTACGGACATATCAAATTATCAAAGTAACGAACGTGAACCATATGAGAGTGATGAAAAGTAGCTTGACGATATTCCCATGTGTCCTCGAGGGCGCTTTCCTTTATATAAGAGTTTGTCTAGGCTTGTCCTTTGCTACAAAAGGGATTGGGCCACCTTGCTGCACATTATTTACTTTTATTACTTGTTACCGGTTACAAATTACCTTATCACAAAACTATCTGTTACCGATAATTTCAGTGCTTGCAGAGAATACCTTACTGAAAACCGCTTGTCATTTCCTTCTGCTCCACGTTGAGTTTGACACCCTTACTTATCAAAAGGACTACGATAGATCCCCTATACTTGTGTGTCATCAGGACTCTTTTATGGCGCTGTTGTCGGGGAGTGAAGCGCCTTTGGTAAGTGGAATTTGGTATGGAAAAAATTATATAGTGTGCTGAAATTTACTGTCACTTGTTAATATGGAAAGTAATCCTTTGAGGGGCTTGTTCGGGGTATCTTCACCCCAACCAGTAGATCAAAGAGTGTCTCCTCAACCTACTGAACCTACTGAAATTTTTTACTTTGAAATTCCTTCGGGTATGATAGAGAAACTGCTAGCTAATCCTTTCACAGGAGATGGAACATTACATCCCGATTTACACCTAATCTATGTGGATGAAATTTGTGGATTATTTAAGCTTGCAGGCATGCCCGAGGATGATATCAAGAAGAAGGTCTTCCCTTTATCTTTGAAGGTAAAGGCATTGACATGGTTTAGGCTATGTGATGATACTGGATCATGGAACTACAACCGACTGAAATTGGAATTTCATCAGAAGTTTTATCCTACGCATCTGGTTCATCGTGATCGTAATTATATATATAATTTTTTTCCTCGCGAAGGAGAAAGTATCGCTCAAGATTGGGGGAGGCTTAATTCAACTTTATATTCATGCCCCAATCATGAGCTCTCAAGATAAATTATTATTCAAAATTTTTATGCTCGGCTTTCTCTCAATAATCGCTCCATGCTCGATACTTCTTGTACCGGTTCTTTTATGATGAAGACTATTGAATTCAAATGGGATTTATTGGAAAGAATTAAATGCAACTCTGAAGATTGGGAACTCGATAAAGGTAATGAGTCAGTTATAACACTAAATCTTTCATGGATTCCGATGTTTTTCGTGAATTTAGCACTAAATATGGACTTGACTCTGAGATAGTAGCTTCTTTCTGTGAATCATTTGCTACTCATGTTGATCACCCTAAGGAGAAGTGGTTTAAATATCATCCTCCCATTGAAGTAAAAGTACTTGAACCTATTAAAGTTGAAGAAAAGACTATCACTTATAATATTGATCCTATTGTTCCTACCACTTATATTGAGAAACCACCTTTCCCTGTTAGAATAAAGGATCATGCTAAAGCTTCAACTGTGGTCAACAAAGGTAATATTAGAACACCCAAACCCCTGAGCAAATTAAAGTTGAACCTAATATTGCCATGGTTAAATATCTCTTTGTTGATAATATTGATGGGCATGTTATTTACCTCTGTGATGAAGCTGCTAGAATTGCTAGACCCGATACTAAAAATAAACATAGACATGTTGTAGGCATGCCTGTTATTTCTGTTAAAATAGGAGATCATTGTTATTATGGTTTATGTGATATGGGTGCTAGTGCGAGTACAATACCTCATTCTTTATGCAAAGAAATTATGCATGATATTGCACCTGCTGAGATAGAAGAGATAGATGTTACAATTAAGCTTCCCAATAGATATACTATTTCACCAGTTGGGATTGTTAGAGATGTTGAAGTCTTGTGTGGAAAAGTTAAATATCCTACTGATTTTCTTGTTCTTGGTTCCCCACAAGATGACTTTTGTCCCATTATATTTGGTAGACCCTTCTTGAATAATGTTAATGCTAAGATAGATTGCAAAAAGGATGTTGTTACTATTGGATTAGGGGATATATCTCATGATTTTAATTTAGCTAAATTTTGTAGACAACCCCATGATAAAGAATTGCCTAGTAAAGATGAAATTATTGGTCTTGCTTCTATTGTCGTGCCTCCTAATGATCCTTTAGAACAATATTTGCTATACCATGAAAATGATATGTTTATGAATGAAAGAAGGGAAATAGATGAAGTATTCTTTAAATAGGGACCTATTTGAAACACAACTTTCCTGTTGAAATTCTAGGGGATCCTACTCCACCCAAGGGTGATCCCGTGTTTGAGCTTAAACCATTACCTGATACTCTTAAATATGCTTATCTTGATGAAAAGAAGATATATCCTGTTATTATTAGTGCTAACCTTTCAGAGCAGGAAGAAGTGAAATTATTGAAAACTCTGAAGAACCACAGTGCTACTATTGGATATACTCTTGATGATCTTAAGGGCATTAGTCCCACTTTATGCAAACACAAAATAAAATTGGAGAAAGACGCTAAACCGGTTGTTGATCACCAACGACGGTTAAATACTAAGATGAAAGAAGTGGTAAGAAAAGAAATACTAAAGCTTCTGGAGGCAGGTATAATTTATCCCATTGCTGATAGTCAGTGGGTAAGTCTTGTCCTTTGTGTCCCTCAGAAGGGAGGTATTACTGTTGTTCTTAATGATAAAGACGAATTGATCCCACAAAGAATTGTTACAGGTTATAGAATGGTAATTGACTTCCGCAAATTAAATAAAGCTACTAAAAAGGATCATTACCCCATACCTTTTATTGATCAAATGCTAGAAAGATTATCTAAACATACACATTTTTGCTTTCTAGATGGTTACTCTGGTTTCTGTCAAATACCCGTGTCAAAAGAGGATTAGGAAAATACCACTTTTATTTGCCCTTTCTGTAACTTTGCTTATAGATGTATGCCTTTTTGTTTATGCAATGCACTTGCTACCTTTCAAAGATGTATGACTGCTATATTCTCTGACTTTTGTGAAAAGATTGTTGAGGTTTTCATGGATGATTTCTCCGTATTTGTGACTTCTTTTGATGATTGCTTAAGCTACCTTGATCGAGTTTTGCAGATATGTGAAGAAGCTAATCTCGTCTTGAACTAGGATAAGTTGCACTTTATGGTTAATGAATGTATTGTCTTGGGGCATAAAATTTCTGAAAGAGGTATCAAAGTTGATAAATCAAAATTTGATGCTATTGAAAAGATGCCGAGTCCCAAGGACATCAAAGGTATAAGAAGTTTCCTTGGTCATGCCGGTTTTTATAGGAGGTTCATTAAGGACTTCTCAAAAATTTCTAGGCCTCTTGACTAATCTCTTACAAAAAGATCTTCCTTTTGTCTTTGATGATGATTGTGTAGAAGCATTTGAAATACTTAAGAAAGCCTTAATTTCTGCACCTATTGTTCAGCCACCTGGTTGGAATTTACCCTTTGAGATTATGTGTGATGCTAGTGATTATGCTGTAGGTGTTGTTCTAGGACAAAGAGTTGATAAGAAATTAAATTTTATCCAATATGCTAGTAAAACTCTAGACAGTGCCCAGAGAAATTATGCTACTACTGAAAAAGAATTTTTAGTAGTTGCATTTGCTTGATAAGTTCAGACCTTATATTGTTGATTCTAAAGTAACTATTCACACTGATCATGTTGCTATTAAATATCTTATGGAAATGAAAGATGCTAAACCTAAACTTATTAGATGGGTTCTCCTACTACAAGAATTTGATTTGCATATTATTGATAGAAAGGAAGCTGAGAACCCTATTGCAGACAACTTTTCTAGGTTAGAGGATGTTCTTGATGACCCACTACCTATTGATGATAGCTTTCCCGATGAACAATTAGCTGTCATAAATGCTTCTCGTACTGCTCCATGGTATGCTGATTATGCTAATTACATTGTTGCCAAATTTATACCACCTAGTTTCACATACCAGCAAAATAAAAAGTTCTTTTGTGATTTAAGACATTACTTCTGGGATGACCCACACCTTTATAAAGAAGGAGTAGATGGTGTTATTGGACGTTGTGTGCCTGAGCATGAACAGGAATAGATCCTATGCAAGTGTCACTCCGAGGCTTATGGAGGACACCACGCTGGAGATAGAACTGCACATAAGGTATTGCAATCTGGTTTTTATTGGCCTACTCTTTTTCAAGATGCCCATAAGTTTGTCTTGTCTTGTGATGAATGTCAAAGAATTGGTAATATCAGTAGACGTCAAGAAATGCCTATGAACTATTCACTTGTTATTGAACCATTTGATGTTTGGGGCTTTGATTATATGGGACTGTTTCCTTCCTCTAATGGGTATACACATATATTAGTTGTTGTTGATTCTGTTACTAAGTGGGTAGAACCTATTCCAACTAGTAGTGTTGATCATAACACCTCTATTAAGATGCTAAAAGAAGTTATTCTCCGAGGTTTGGAGACCCTAGGTATTTAATGACTGATGGTGGTTCGTATTTTACTCATATTGCCTTCATAAAATGCTCGCTAAGTATGACGTTAATCATAGAATTGCATCTCCATATCACCCACAGTCTAGTGGTCAACTAGAATTGAGTAATAGGGAGATTAAATTAATTTTGCAAAAGACTGTTAATAGATCTAGAAAGAATTGGTCCAAGAAACTTGATGATGCATTATGGGCCTATAGAACTGCATATAAAAATCCTATGGGTATGTTTCCATATAAAATGGTTTATGGAAAAGCATGTCACTTACCTCTCGAACTAGAACATAAGGCATATTGGGCCATTAAAGAGCTCAATTATAATTTCAAACTTGCCGGTGAGAAGAGACTATTTGACATTAGCTCATGATACGTCCATTTTGCATCATGCTTTTATATCAATATTTATTGCAATTTGGGCTGTTACTTCACGTTATGTCACAATACTTATGGCTATTCTTTCTTATTTTACAAGGTTTACATGAAGAGGGAGAATGTCGGCAGCTGGAATTCTGGGCTGGAAAAGGAACAAATATTGAAGGACTATTCTGCGCAACTCCAAAAGTCCTGAAACTCCACGGAATGTCTTAAAATAAATAAAGAAAAATCGTCGCCAAAGATGAAGGCCAGGGGGCCCACACCCTGCTCACGAGGGTGGGGGGCGCGCCCTCCCCCCTGGGCGCGCCCCCCTACCTCATGGGCCCCCTAGTGGCTCTCCGACGTCCATCTTCTCCTATATGAAGTCTTCCGATGAGAAAAAAATAGAAGGCAACCTTTCGGGACGAGACTCCGCCGCCACGAGGCGGAACCTTGGCGGAACCAATCTAAGGCTCCGGCAGAGCTATTCTGCCGGGGACACTTCCCTGTGGGAGGGGGAAATCATCACCATCGTCATCACCAACGCTCCTCTCATCGGGAGAGGGCAATCTCCATCAACATCTTCACCAGCACCATCTCATCTCAAAACCCTAGTTCATCTCTTGTATCCAATTCTTGTCTCCATGTCCTGGATTGGTGCTAGTAGGTTGCTAGTAGTGTTGATTACTGCTTGTAGTTGATGCTAGTTGGTTTATTTGGTGGAAGATCATATGTTCAGATCCTTTATGCACATTATTACCCCTCTGATTATGAACATGAATATGCTTTGTGAGTAATTACGTTTGTTTCTAAGGACAAGGGAGAAGTCTTGCTATTAGTAGTCATGTGAATTTGGTATTCATTCGATATTTTGATAAGATGTATGTTGTCTAACCTCTAGTGGTTTTATGTGAACGTCGACTACATAACACTTCACCATTATTTGGGCCTACAGGAAGGCATTGGGAAGTAATAAGTAGATGATGGGTTGCTAGAGTGATAGAAGCTTAAACCCTAGTTTATGCGTTGCTTCGTAAGGGGCTGATTTGGATCCATATGTTTCGTGCTATGGTTAGGTTTACCTTAATACTCTTTTTGTAGTTGCGGATGCTTGCAATAGAGGTTAATCATAAGTGGGATGCTTGTTCAAGTAAGAACAGCACCCAAGCACCGGTCCAACCACATATCAAATTATCAAAGTACCAAACGCGAATCATATGAGCGTGATGAAAACTAGCTTGACGATATTCCCATGTGTCCTCGGGAGCACTTTCCTATTAAAAGAGTTTGTCCAGGCTTGTCCTTTGCTACAAAAAGGATTGGGCCAACATGCTGCACTTTATTTACTTTTGTTACTTGTTCCTCATTACAATTTATCCTATCACAAAACTATCTATTACCACTTATTTCAGTACTTGCAGAGAATACCTTACTGAAAACCACTTATCATTTCCTTCTGCTCCTCATTGGGTTCGACACTCTTACTTATCGAAAGGACTACGATAGATCCCCTATACTTGTGGGTCATCAGCTCACTTGATGAGTGCAGAACCCAGGCCTATGAGAATGCCAAACTGTTTAAAGAAAAGGTTAAAAGATGGCATGACAAAAGGATACAAAAGCCTGAGTTTAACGTGGGTGATGTTTTGCTATACAACTCTCATTTAAGATTTTTGTAGGAAAACTCCTCTCTAAATGGGAAGGTCCTTACGTTATCGAGGAGGTCTATCATTCCGGTGCCATAAAAATAAACAACTTCGAAGGCACAAATCCAAAGGTGGTGAACGGTCAAAGAGTCAAACATTATATCTCTGGTAATCCCATAAATGTTGAAACCAATGTCAATGAAATTGTAACCCCGGAGGAGTACATAAAGGACACTTTCCAGAACGTTTCAGACTCCGAAAAGGAATAGGTATGTGGTACAGTAAGTAAAGCAACTCCAGAACAGTTCTAATACCAATTTTTCTCCGTTTTGGGATATTTAAGAAAATAGGAAAATAATAAGTAGTCCAGGAAGGACATGAGGCGTCCACAAGGGTGCAGGGCGCGCCCTACCCCCTGGACACACATCCTGCCTCGTGGGTACCTCGTGTGCCCCCTGGACTCCATTGCACGATACTTCTTTTTGTCGATAAAAATTCATTATATAATCTCCCGAAGGTTTTGATCACTGTACCACGCAAATATCTCCTGTTTTTGTTTCGAGCTGCTTTTCTGACAAATCTAGATCGCCATGATGTCTTTAGTGCCCCCAAGGACAAGTTCTTCGAGATGGTCATCAACCCCTACCTCGCGAGGTGCTGCAACACCCTCAAACCATTGAGATGCATGAGGGGTTGCTGCATATCCACGATGTTAAGGGACCAAGGAGGACCGGAAGCATGGAGACGAGACTCGAAGGAATGGAGCAACAAGTTTTCAAGTGTCAGGAGATGGTGGAGTGAGGACTCGATGCCATCCATATTATGATCGCGGAGTTTGCTAACAACCACAAGCTAGATGCCAAGAACATTGGGGAAACCATCTTGAAGCTTCACGAGAAAATCGAGCACCTCCAAGCCCAGATCTATGACCTACAAAACCAAAACTTTGAGTATGAATATAGATTCAAGAGGATGAGTTTAGCCACAGATTTGAGGATCCCGGAGACTCGATCATCCTTCTATGATGGTGAGCCTATGCCTTCGAGGATGGACGACAAGCCTACATCATCAACAATCCCTTCATCACCACCCCCGAGGAAAGAGACATAAACACATGGGTATGGGCACTCCCCTTGGCAACTGCCAAGCTTGGGGGAGGTGCCCCGGTATCGTATCACCATCACACTCCTATCTTTACCGTTTTTCATTAGTTCGACCCTTTTGGTAATATCTTGATCTAGTAGAATAAAGTTTTAGTATGATCTAGTTTAGAGTTTTGCTTTATGATCCTTCTATGTAATTGAGATCATGAGCCATATATAATAAAGATTAGTTTTGAGTCGAGGGCTTGGTTATCTTGCTATGATCTTGAGGGAATAAAAGAAAGAATTAAAGGAATTAAAGAGATAATAATGATCTTGTGGAGAGTAATGACTTCACATGTAAAGAGTATGATGAATAAAAGTTGTTGAGAGTTGACAAACATAGTTTTGGTCATTGTTGCAATTAATAGGAAATAATAAAGAAAGAGATATTTTCACATATAAATATACTGTCTTGGACATCATTTATGATTGTGAGCACTCATTAAAATATGACATGCCAAAAAGTTGATGTTGGACAAGAAAGACAATGTAATGGGTTATGTTTTCTTATATCCGAAATAAAGTATATTTTGATGGAGCATCCAACATGCTGAGCTTGCCTTTCCCCCTCATGCTAGCCAAATTCTCTACGCCAAGTAGAGATACTACTTGTGCTTCCGAATATCCTTAAACCCAGTATTGCCATGAGAGTCCATCATATCTACCTAAGGTTTGAGTAAGATCCTTCAAGTAAGTTGTCATTATTGCATGCAATAAAAATTGCTCTTTAAATATGTATGATTTATTAGTGTGGAGAAAATAAGCTTTATACGATCTTGTGATATGGAAGAAATAAAAGCAATGGACTGCATAATAAAGGTCCCTATCACAAGTGGCATATAAAGTGATGTTCTTTCGCATTAAGATTTTGTGCATCCAACCATAAAAGCACATGACAACCTCTGCTTCCCTCTGCGAAGGGCCTATCTTTTATTTCTGTCTTATGCCTTATGCAAGAGTCATGGTGATCTTCACCTTTCCTTTTTACATTATATCCTTCGGCAAGCACATTGTGTTGGAAAGATCCTAATATATATATATCCAATTGGATGTAAGTTATCATAAACTATTATTACTGACATTACCCTTGAGGTAAAAGGTTGGGAGGCAACACTATAAGCCCCTATCTTTCTCTGTGTCCGATTAAGATTTCATACCCATAAGTATTGCGTGAGTGTTAGCAATTGTGAAAGACTAAATGATAGTTGAGTATGTGGACTTGCTGAAAAGCTCTTATATTGACTCTTTCCGATGTGATGATAAATTGCAATTGCTTCAATGACCGAGATCATAGTTTGTTAGTTTTCAATGAAGTTTCTGATTCATACTTGACATTGTGAATAGATTGTTACTTTAGCATAAGAAATCATATGACTATATATATTTATACATCTGGGCTATTCTGTTACGCGTAACAGAATATTATTCTGTTACCCTTTTTGAACTGACAGCCGAGAGATGTTGGACTGATATGAATTTCCTAGGTGAACTGATTTTTTCTGTGTGTTCGGCGGAGGAGCAGGGCAGCCTAATTCAACGCGGACAGTGCCATGGACCGCCGCGACGCTTTTATTTTTGAGTTTGATTGATGACGGACTCCAGCACAAAGCATGCACGACACCAGGATCTAGCACGAGATCATCACGTCAACAACCGGCGACGGGGAAATGCACGAGGAAGACCAGGGAGGCGGCAGTAACCCGGGGAGGTACATGGCGTGCAAGTACCTGCGCCGGCGGTGCGCCCCCGACTGCGTGCTCACCTCCTACTTCCCGGCGTCGCTACCCTCACCGCTACGCTGCCGTCCACTGGCCTTTGGCGCCGGCAAAGTCGCGAGGTTGCTCAAGGATCGAGGTACATGACCTCTGGTAATCAATCGTTCTGGCCGCCATTGACAAACCATCAGCTAGTTCATGCTGCATGGTTCGACATTTAAACTTGGTTGACACTTGTAGAGCTTGCCGGTGGATGAGAGAGCTCAAGCGGCGAAGACGATGGCAATGGAGGCGCAGTGGCTAGTGGAGGACCCGGTGTACGGATGCGACGGGATCATCAGCCAGCTGCAGGAGGAGATTCAGCCAACGCAGTGCAAGCTCACCAGGACGAGGGCGCAGCTCGCCATCATCCCTGTGCACGGTGCAGAGCTGCAGGGTTCCACGGCTGCTCTTCCGCCGCCGCAGCCGCAGCGAGACAACGGCCCCCGCGTCCCCGTCGCGTGGATGCAAGGCCAAGGGCAGGGAAAGGCGGTGCCATTGCTTGACCCGGACGACGGCCACCGTTTCATTGTCGCGCAGATGCAGGGGCAGGGAGAGGCGGTGCCATTGCTTGACCGGCCCGGACGACGGCCACCGTGTCCCCATCGCGTAGGGGCAGAGGCAGGGAGAGGCAGTGACGTTACTTGACCCGGATGAGTTCTGGAACTCTACGGGCTCTGAGCTCTGATCGATCAAGTGCGTATGTGCATCCATGCTTGGGGAAAATGATTGGGCGATCAATGGTGGCATTGGGCTTTTTACCGTTGAAGTTGATAATTCATGAATAAATAATGTCGTGTTGCAATGATTTACACTCAACCTTTTATTGTCCTTATTAGATAGAGAATCTCTTGTTAAATTAAGAGATTTGAAAGGCATGTGTGTTGGTAGAACTGAATAGAAATGTACAGACATCTAAAACGCGCATGTATTGGTGACATTGAGTCGGAATAAACTGGATCATGGTTTTCGATCTTTTTTCCATATAACTCGGCTCGTTTCCACAAGGTCAAAACTGCATTTCATGAACGGTCTGAAGATAAACTCCAGACGCCAACCATGCCGCCTTCATCTTCATAAAAGGAAAAAAGCAGGATCATACAGGAATTTCCATCGTCTTCAAAGTTGTACCGACGATTTTCATCTTGTCGAACTGATCGTCTTCTCTGCTTCAAAAATAATACAAATACGAAAGACCCATCATGTTGTTTTCCTTCTAAAAAACAGAGTACTCGTACAAATATATGTGTGTGTTTGTACTGAGGTAGTTTTCACGGAGTAAGTTTGAATACGTTTGCTTTTCCCATTCGTCAAAAAGAGTACTCGAACTGATCTCCCTATGGTTTTGTGCTGAGCGCGTTTTCACACTCGTCTTTTACTTTGTTTTTTCGGTAAGGTTTTCCTCGTTACTTTTCAACGGTTTACAGTATCATCTCCAATGACCTTGCATGGTTTATATCATTGAACTGAATGATATTATTTTCAAAAAGAAAACATTTTGCATGTTTTATTTTAACTCGACATTTTCTTGCAATGAAGTTCTGGACTTCTCTCATTTTACGACTTGTATATTTACCATTTGAATTTTTGTGGGGTTACTTTTTTTTGAACTTTTACAATTTGAATTTCTATGTTTGTTTCTTTTTTAATTCAAACTGACCATTTCTTTTTATTCCGAACTGATCACCGTTTTTAACTTGTACTGATCAATAATTTTAATTCAAACCTTTTTGTACTTTGATATGACAGAAATTATTCATCTCCCCTGACCTCTTAAAGTTCAAGACTCAGGCACAAACATCCTCATCTTAGCAATTTATTTTTATTTCGTACTGATCGCCGTTTTTAACTCGTACTGATCAATATTTTTAATTCAAACCCTTTTGTACTTTCATATGACAGAAATTATTCATCTCCCCTGGCCTCTTAAAGTTCAAGAGTCAGGCACAAACATCCTCATCTTAGCAATTTCTTTTTTATTCCAAACTGATTGCCGTTTTTAACTGGTACTGATCAATATTTTTAATTCAAACCTTTTTGTACTTTCATATGATAGAAATTATTCATCTCCCCTGACCTCTTAAAGTTCAAGACTCGGGCACAAACATTCTCATCTTAGCAATTCCTTTTTATTCCGAACTGATCGCCGTTTTTAACTCGTACTGATCAATATTTTTAATTCAACCTTTTTGTACTTTCATATGACAGAAATTATTCATCTCCCTTGACCTCTTAAAGTTCAAGACTCAGGCACAAACATCCTCATCTTAGCAGGACAAGCTAATTCATTTGCATGCAGAGCAACAATAACAGTACTCCTAACATACCAAGGGATGTCACACTGGAAAACAATGCAACCAACGTGTTCTCTCAAGTGGCAAAATAGACAATTTTCGAACTTGCACGACATCTAAACAAGAACTACATGATACACAATTTTCCATCATGCACATGCTATCCTGAACAGTATCCTGAACGGTATCCTGAACATCTAAACAAGAACTCACTAGTAGAAAAAGTACTTGCAATTTTTTCCATCATGCACCTAGAGGTTCTGCCTTCTCCCTCGGCCCTGAAACAAGAGCACCATCAGTTTAGTTTTAAACAAATTGAAAGTTCGAACATGAGATATGTAGATATTCAAATGATGAAAGTCACAAAAGTGAGCTATTTTTGTATTACTTCAAATAATTCAATATGAAAAAGACAAATACAGATAAATAATTTTTTGTGCGATATTCTGAAGCAGATGTGAGTTTGACCTTTTAGACAACCTTTTTGCACAAGGAGATGATGTTATTGAACTGGCTAGGTACATTCAGTTTTACCTAGTATGGTTGGACTAGTAATGCAATCACTGCTTCCAAGGTTTTATAGAGATCAGTAGCCATCCAACTATGAAATGCATGCAAAGCCAATCTGCATACACTAGCGAACATTGAAAGAAAGAACCCCTGTTTCTCAACTTTGAACTTTTGTATGGGTTTTCCCTCAACTTATTATATCTGCGGGTCTGAACTGATGCAAGTATATAAGAATACCAAACATTTATTACCTGAACCTGAAAAGGATCTGAGCCAGGTTGCCCTGGAACTGCAACCTGTATCTTTTACTGCTCATCTTTAACATTAAAAAAGTACTAATCTGTACTAGTATTTGTGTAAGTCATCTTTTACTGCTTGTTGTACTGCTCATCTTTTACTGCTTGTCGTACTGATGAGCACAAGTACTGATCGCTAACACAAAGAATTTTTCATCTAGTGGACTTTTAACATTATATTAGAAAAAGTGAGCTACAAAATAAACAACTAGATTAGAATAGAACATTGTCTTATATTAGAAACGATGAGCTACGAAATAAACAACCAGATGCGAATTTGCTTCAAGTCAGTTTGCTATTTTTTTGAATTTGATGCATGTTGCACTATAGGACTGCTACTGGTTTGCAAGTTGGACCAGAGTACTTTTAAATTGTTTGCATAGTTTACTGCCGAAATCTAAACCACAAAGGACCACATCGGCATTACCAATCGTATATAGCAAAACTGAACTTTATGCGTCTACTGTTGTTTCTACAGAGTGGACTTATGTTTTCTTATGTACTTGAACTATAAAAGTTTTTGAAAATTGCCACTATCACACATGTTATACTTGAAAACTCTTGCCAGACTAGGCACCCCCCAAATCCTGCACAACAAAGCATCCCCCAAGTGAATTATAGTAGCCTCTCTCTCTATGTCACTTTTTTGCATCTCTCTCTCTCTCTCTCTATGTCTCTTTTTTGCATCTATGAGCAGTCCCCCGAAGAACTCCTGAACTTTCAGTTGGATCAAAATCTAGATTACAAGAAAAATGGCCTTCATGGATGGCAGTATGTGAACTGAAGAGTAGGAGAGGAGGAGCACGAAGGTGTTTCTCACCAATCGTGTTCCTGATGGCGTGGTGGATGGCAAGAATCCATGGCTGAACAGGAGGTCAAGGCATCACGGCAGGAACTCCATGGGTACGTTTTCATTACGAGGGTTTTGCATATGGATGAACTGACTGACACATTTTTCTTGTACTGAACCTTGTTTGTACGGAAGCTTGTTTTCGAGAAATTTAAGACAATGCAAATATTATGTACAATATGGGCATGTAGTAGGTCCGAACTGATCTTTTTGGCACTTTTTGCACCGAGGTAATAGAAGTGAACCTGTGACAAAGAATAGAAATCAAAAAGAAATTTTTTGGAGGGGGAATAAGACGTTGGAGATCGGGTGGACCGGCTACACCTCCTCCTCTGGACTGATTGCTCCGACGAAGTGGAGCTGATTGAGGCGGAGATCACGAGCGGCGCGATTTCGCCACTGCAGGGAATCCCAGTGACTACCAAGTCATCCTTGCTGTTTTAGGATGACGTCCAGAGAACAAAGATGGGGGTGGAGGAGCCGCGTCGTCGGAGGGAATGGCGACTACAGCAAATGAGTTAGACAGAAGTTATTTGATTTCTATTCCTGGTGGTGTTTATTCCGCAAGGTCACCATGGATGACAAGAGCAAATAAGTTCAGCAAGGGCACCAGGGATGACTAGAGAAAATAAGTTTAGCCATCCCTCCGGTGTTTATTCAGGATCCAGGCAAAGTAAAGTAGCATCTGATTTTGAAATGGATGGTTATAGGTGTAGACAGAAGTTAAGTTTCAGCAATCCCTTGCGACAAAGCAAAATAAAATGTATCATTTTGCCTCAGGACTCTGCACATTTAAAGCATAATGCATTGAAAATAACACAAAAGTTAAACTGAAAATCAAAATAAAAGTTGGGGTAGCATGCCTGTGAGGAAGGAGGTCGAGGGCAGCAGGGTGCATAGTGGGCGAAGGACACACAAGGAAGATGAGTTACCTTGTCGCTAGGCTGCGAGGCTACCTCCATCATGGAGGTCCTCGGGTTGGAGTGCATCGGCAACGAGTGGTGGGGCTGTGATAGGGGACAGGTTGGAGCGGTGGCCCTGTAGAGATGATGACGACATGAGGTGTTGCGGCTTGGAGCAGCAACAAGAGAAACAGAGGAACCGCCAACATGCTGCTGGCAAGGTTGCACCTGAGGTTGGAAAACATAGTTAATTAATTAACTCATCTAATGTAATCGTCCAAGAGTTCTAGTCTTGGGTATGTATAACACTAAACAAAATTTTACAAATTGAACTGAAGTAGAATAAAAACTAGAATAAGAAATTAAACTCCTAAAATAACAAATAGTTGAACCTTTCTTTTAGTTCACATATTATCATGAAATAGTACCATACTATAAGGTTTAATACATGAAAGCAGAAATATATAAGCAAGCATCGGCGCCAGACATACTCGGTGCACCAGAGAACCTGCACTTCTAGATTTGTTGAGAGAGGACTGACGGCAGTACATCCCCGTGGTAGATAGGTAATTTTAAGTTCGATATGAACCAACACTGCTGGATTTGTTAAGAAAGTACTAAGGGCAACACATCGCCTCCAAAGCTTCTGGGTGCAGGCCAAAACACGCCGTGCGTGGCTTCCTAGGATGCGTCCATCGACGAATCGTGTACTCAGAAACTTGAGGAGGCGCTTCAGGACTAGCCAAACCTGCTTATTGGAGAAGCCAAGAGGCTTCATGGCCCCTAATCTTTCTAGTAGCATTACCATTGTTGGAAACCATGGCGTTTGATCAAATGGTTCAGGGATCACTCCTAGTCAGTCCCACTGCTACCTGTGCTGCAGAGAACATGAATATAAAGCAAACGGTGACTCATCAATTTTTCTTACGATATATCTAAACTTACTGAATTTTCGAACTTGCACTGATGATACTTTAGGTGATATATCTAAACTTTATAGAATTTTGAAGAAACTCGCTGCAAATCATTACTTATTTAGGTGATATATGTAAACCTATAGAATTTTGAAACTTGCACTAACGATATTTCTGCACACACGCCAACTATTTCTGTGATTTTTCATGGACAAACGATAGATTACACACCAAACTAATACTAAGTTGGTACAAAAATTCTCTATCACATATGTGAACGGGCTCTCTTCGCAGTGGTATACGGCCTGGGGTTGTAGAGGTGAACGGCCTGTGCGCTGAGCGGTGAAGGGTGATGCCAGAAATTGGCCTGTGACATAGCGCGGGAGCTTCGCCGGGAGGATGCCACACACGGCATGGTGAGTGCACGATGCGGTAGCGCGAGAAGGAGGGGCCGTGGCGATGGTCAGGGCATAGGGCCATGTTGTTGGACGGCGGTGTTGGTTAGGGAGCAGGGCCCCGACGATGGGCAAACAACAAAGTATTTTGCAATCAACCAATATAATCCAATATCAACTGGTTAAAGTGAACTGAACTATTATATTTTTGTTTTTTCCATTACATACAGTGAACTTATCAAGGGAGATAGAAGTGAATTGAAGGGATTTGAATGTTGCAGTGGATCTTGGCTTCAATAGATCATATCAATAAGTAGTATACTCCTTAGTCTAGATAAGTGATTTTTTTTGTTAGGCAGCAGTAGCAGTTTACATTGGGTTTGGAACTTTGAATTAAACACATCAGGTAGTTGGTGGCCACCTATCTATCTACAGTGGCATTGGGTGTGTGTATTCCTGTATCAAAGACTCAATTTATTTTTGTGCATATCAAACGTTTTTTAAGTGTTACTCATGGCTAAATAGATAGAATGTGTATGTTTTGTTCAGTACACCATGTTTATGTTGATCAGTACACCAGGTGATGCAATTACAAAGTCTATTTCTTTCTGAAACAAGCAATATTCACAAAGGACCTAATTTCTAGCATCAGAAGGTACTTGTCTTGAACTGACAGATTTACAACAAGTAGACCAAATTCGCGAACTAAATTAGCCAACTTTCTACACACACAAAAATGCAAGGTGGGAACTTGTCGGACAGGAGGAGGCGAACTGCACGGTGCATCACTGCAGCCGTCCTCACTTTACTTCGATCTCCTAACTATGTTGCTCCTGCTGAAGAGGAGAGTAGGGGAGGTGGAAGATGGGGGCTGACCTGCGGATCCCACCGGCAGCCACCTGCTGGAGCTCCTCACCGTCTAGGAAGTAGAAAGAAAGGAGAGTGTGCACGCATGGCGATGTCGTCCTTGTTGTCATGGAGAAGTAGGACTGCTGGAGACATTGCAAAGCAGCCAGAACAATATTACATGTGTTTCCAAAGTTTGAGTAAAACATGTTTGAGATTATCAACATTACACATATCGTATCTTTCAGCAGATCAACTAGTATATCTGAATGTGTAAACATAGAGCAACTGATTTGAATGGATCTCTATCATAGCTGGAGAAAAGGAGTTGCACTGGCTGATATCAATCAAGCAAAAAAACAATAGATAAGAACGATGCAATCCAGCGAGGAATTTTGTTATTTGAGCTTGAAATGATTAGCAAAACCACCCATCTATTATTAGAACTTACAAACAGAAGAATATGCACTCCTGCATAGTGTGAAGCTGAACCCAAAATTTAACAAATGATTAGTTGTTATTTAGGTTGTGTGAGCTGAAGAAAAGAAACCAAATGTATCACCAGGCCAAGTTCTGAACTGAACATCTGGGCGTTCAAAGTTCTGAACTGACCCTCTTTGAAGCTGAGAGAACAAAGTTGCATGGGGTTGACATGGGTGTTGACGCACAGGATTCTCTTGGTGGTGTTGAACAGACATCGATGGCGGAGGTGAATGGCCTGGGTGGTAGAGGTGAAGGGCCTGCGAGCTGAGGCTGTGGAGTGCGACGCCGGAACATGGGGCCGGGGCACGGCGCGTGTTACAGGAATTTCTTTGAACTCCCATGGTAGTAATACATGGACTTATGTGACGATAGGAATTCTTGGACTAGCACGCAATGGTAGAGCACACACGATAAAAATTCTGTAGTCATCTAAGCTACAACATTTGGCAAGAACGAGCTACCTACAAATGAACATGAAACAAGATAAAAATGGTGCTCCACTGCACTGAGTCAATTTAGCAAACACATGGCGTGCACCTCATGAGCCGGTGGTTGAAGTTGATGGACCAGAGCAGCATCGAATGGCGCCAGTCACTAGCTTCCATGCGCAGGGGTAGGGGGAGGAAGATGTGCCGTGGGGCATATCCAGTCCCGTACACGACGGAGGCAGGCGGTGGGCGATGTTGGTGGCCGGTGGGTGGCGCGACTGGAGGAAGGCCGGCGGGAACATGGGATAGAGGGTGGCCGGAGGCGCGCGGGGTGGAGGATGGCCGGCGGGCGCATGGGGTGGAGGGTAGCCGGGGGCGTGCGGGGTGGAGGTTGGCCGGCGGGTGCGCGGGGTGGAGGGTGGCCGGCGGGAGCGTGGGGTGGAGGGTGGCCGGCGGGAGGGTGGAGGGTGGCCGGCGGGAGCGCGGGATGGACGTTGGTCGGCGGCGCGCGGGGTGGAGGCCGGCCAGGGGGCGCGCGGGGTGGAGGTTGGCCGGTGGCGCGCGGGGTGGAGGGGTAGGCCGGCGAGTGGGAAGAGATGGTTGCAGCCGCTTGAGTGGGTGATTTGAATTTTTTTTCGCACGGGCGAATTGGTTTGAAGAAAATTCATCACGTTCTCTATAGGGCGTCGGGGTAACAGAATATTATTCTGTTACCGGTAACAAAATAGTCCTGTCCTATATATATTCGTCATCCTGGGTGAGGAATAGTTATTCTTCACCCCCTCTATTTTAACATGAATGCACCATAATTTTATGTCCCGTAAATTTTTTCTTATTTCAGACATAAAAGGAGAACGTAAGAAAATATATAATCGCCGTAAAAAATATTTTATGTTACGCAAATTTCAAACGTAAAAACATAGTGTAAATTGTACATAAAATGTAATTTTTCTGGTCTTCTGACATATTTTGATGCCAAATTTTACGTAGTGAATCAATATGACTGTAACTATTTGTATTTAAAACATAATTTATTTATGAAATGATCGTAAAATTACCTCGGGTGAAGAATAATGTATTCTGTACCCTGGGTGATGAATAGTAACACTATATATATATATATATATATATATATATATATATATATATATATATATATGTTGCTATTGTTATTGTAAGAATGATCATGATGCCCTCATGTCCATATTTTATTTTATCAACACCTCTATCTCTGAACATGTGGACATATTTTGCGATATCGGCTTCCGCTTGAGGACAAGCGAGGTCTAAGCTTTGGGGTGTTGATATGTCCATTTTGCATGATGTTTTTATATCGGTATTTATTGTATTATGGATTGTTATTACACATTATGTCACAATATTTATGCCTATTCTCTCTTATGTTACAAGGTTTACACGAACAGGGAGCATGTCGGCAGCTGGAATTCTGGGCTGGAAAAGGAAAAAATATTAGAGACCTATTCTCCACAACTCCAAAAGTCCTGAAATTCCTCGGGAGTCAGTTTTGGAATATATTAAAAATATTGGGCGAAGAAAGCACCAGAGGGGGGCCACACCCTGTCCACCAGAGTGGGGGCGCGCCCTACCCCCTAGGCGCGCCCCCTACCTCGTGGGCCCCCTGGCAGGCCTTCGATGCCCATCTTTTCCTATATGAAGTCTTTCGCCCTGGAAAAAATCAGAAGGAAGCTTTTGGGATGAAGCATCATCGTCTCGAGGCGAAACCTTGGCGGAACCAATCTGGGGCTCTAGCAGAGCTGTTCTACCGGGGAAACATCCCTCCGGGAGGGGAAATCATCACCATCGTCACCACCATCGATCCTCATCGGGAGGGGGTCAATCTAAATCAACATCTTCACCAGCACCATCTCCTCTCAAACCCTATTTCATCTCTTGTATCCGATCTTTGTCTCAAAACCTCAGATTGGTACCTGTGGGTTGCTAGTAGTGTTGATTACTCCTTGTAGTTGATGCTAGTTGGTTTATTTGGTGGAAGATCATATGTTCAAATCCTTTGTGCATATTAATACCCCTCTGATTATGAACATGAATATGATTTGTGAGTACTTACGTTTGTTCCTGAGGACATGGGAGAAGTCTTGCTATAATTAGTCATGTGAATTTGGTATTAGTTTGATATTTTGTTGACATGTATGTTGTCTTTCCTCTAGTGGTGTTATGTGAACGTCGACTACATGAAACTTCACCATTGTTTGGGCCTAGGGGAAGTCATTGGGAAGTAATAAGTAGATGATGGGTTGCTAGAGTGACAGAAGCTTAAACCCTAGTTTATGTGTTGCTTCGTAAGGGGCTGATTTGGATCCATATGTTTCATGCTATGATTAGGTTTACCTTAATACTTCTTCTATAGTTGCAGATGCTTGCAAGAGAGGTTAATCATTAGTGGGATGCTAGTCCAAGGAAGGGCAGTACGCAAGCACCGGTCCACCCACATATCAAATTATCAAAGTAACGAATGCGAATCATATGAGCTTGATGAAAACTAGCTTGACGATATTCCCATGTGTCCTCGGGAGCGATTTCCTTTATGTAAGAGTTCGTCCATGATTGTCCTTTTCTACAAAAAGGATTGGGCCACCTTGGTGCACCTTATTTACTTTTATTACTTGTTACCTGTTACAAATTACCTTATCACAAAACTATTTGTTACCAATAATTTCAGTGCTTGCAGAGAATACCTTATTGAAAAAAGCTTGTCATTTCCTTCTGCTCCTCGTTGGGTTTGACACTCTTACTTATCGAAAGTACTATGATAGATACCCTATATCTGTGAGTCATCAGGCCGTGAAGATATAAAAGTAAAAGGCCTTCCCCCGTATCTAGATAGGACTCTCCTTTGCGTGGATGGCAAGTTTGGCGTCTGGATGTATGGTTTCCTTTCTTTGTAAGCGGACTCTGTACAACCCTAGGCCCCTTTGGTGTCTATATAAACTGGAGGTTTTAGACCGTACAGGCTATCAGAATTGACATAGGCTAGACAGCTAGGGTTTAGCCATTATGATCTTGAGGTAGATCAACTTTTGTAACCCCTATACTCATCAAAGTCAATCAAGCAGGAAGTAGGATTTTACCTCCATCAAGAGGGCCCGAACCTGGGTAAACATCGTGTCCTCATTGTCTCATGTTACCTTCGATACTCAGACGCATAGTTCGGGACCTCCTACCCCTATACTCAGCTGTGAAAGCCGCGGTCTACTCCTCCGTCCGGAGTGAGCGTTTGGTATTACCATTAACTGTGATAACGCGTTAGGTCCCCACATTTTGAGATTGAGATAGGCACAATGTGGGACTGTGTTGAAGCGCACAAAAGTTGTGTGCCCTAGGTGTTGGGGAACATAGTACTTCAAAATTTTGCCTACGATCATGCAAGATCTATCTAGGAGAAGCATAGGAGCGGGGAGAGTCTTTCCATGTACCCTCGTAGACCGAAAGCGGAAGCGTTTAGTAACACGGTTGGTGTAGTCGAACATCTTCGCAATCCAACCGATCAAGTACCGAACGCACGGCACCTCCGCGATCTGCACAAGTTCAGCTCGGTGACGTCCCTCAAACTCTTCATCTAGTTGAGGCCGAGGGAGAGTTCCGTTGGCATGATGGCGTGGTGACGGTGATGATGAAGTTACCGGCGCAGGGCTTCACCTAAGCACTACGACGATATGGCCGAGGTGTGTAACTGTGGAGGGGGGCACCGCACACGGCTAAAAGATCAACTTGTGTGTTATATGGGGTGCCCCCTAGCCACGTATATAAAGGAGGGAGAAGGAGAGGCAGCCGGCCATAGGAGGGCGCGCCAACATGTGGAGTCCTACTAGGACTCCCTAGTCCTAGTACGATTCCACATCCCACAAGGAGTAGGAAAGGGGGAAAGGAGAAGGAGAAGCAAAGGGGGGCGGCCCCCTTCTCCTAGTCCTAATCGGCCTCCTGCCCAAGAGGGGCGCACCAGCCCCTTCTGGGCTGGTGTGCTTCCCTCTTATGGCCAATAAGGCCCATAACTTCTCCCGGGGGGTTCCAGTAACCTCCCGGTACTCCGGAAAAATGCCCGAACCGCTCGGAACCATTCTGATATCCAAATGCAACCTTCTGATAGATGAATCTTTACCTCTCGAACATTTTGGGACTCCTTGTCATGTATGTGATCTCATCCGGGACTCGGAACAAGCTTCGGTCATCAAATCACATAACTCATAATACAAATCGTCATCGAATGTTAAGCGTGCGGACCCTACGGGTTCGAGAACTTTGTAGACATGACCGAGACACATCTCCGGTCAATAACAAATAGCGGAACCTAGATGCTGATATTGGCTCCTACATATTGTACGAAAATGTTTGTCAGTCAAACCGCATAACAATATACGTTGTTCCCTTTGTCATCGGTATGTTACTTGCGCGAGATTCGATCGTCGGTATCATCATACCTTGTTCAATATCGTTACCGGCAAGTCTATTTACTCATTCCGTAATGCATCATCCCGCAACTAACTCATTAGTTACATTGCTTGCAAGGCTTATAGTGATGTGCATAACCGAGAGGGCCCAGAGATACCTCTCCGATACTTGGAGTGACAAATCCTAATCTCGATCTATGCCAACCCAACAAATACCTTCGGAGACACCTGTAGAGCATCTTTATATTCACGCAGTTACGTTGTGACGTTTGATAGCACACAAGTTGTTCCTCAGGTATTCTGGAGTTGCATAATCTCATAGTCAGAGGAACATGTATAAGTCATGATGAAAGCAATAGCAATAAAACTAAACGATCATTATGCTAAGCTAACGGATGGGTCTTGTCCATCACATCATTCTCCTAATGATGTGATCCCGTTCATCAAATGACAACACATATCTATGGCTAGTGAACTTAACCTTCTTTGATTAACGAGCTAGTCAAGTAGAGGCTTACTAGGGACACTCAATTTGTCTATGTATTCACACATGTACTAAGTTTCTGGTTAATACAATTCTAGCATGAATAATAAACATTTATCATGATATAAGGAAATATAAATAACAACTTTATTATTGCCTCTAGGGTATATTTTCGTAAGTCTCCCACTTGCACTAGAGTCAATAATCTAGTTCACATCGTCATGTGATTTAACATCAATAGTTCACATCTTTATGTGATCAGTTCACATATCCATGTGACTAACACCCAAAGGGTTTACTAGAGTCGATAATCTAGTTCACATCGCTATGTGATTAACACCCAAAGAGTACTAAGGTGTGATCATGTTTTGCTTTTGAGAGAAGTTTAGTCAACGGCTCTGCCACATTCAGAGCCGCGTGCATTTTGCAAATTTTCTATGTCTACAATGCTCTGCACGGAGAGAATCTAGCTAATTGCTCCCACTTTCAATATCCAGATTGAGACTTAGAGTCATCTGGATTAGTGTCAAAGCTTGCATCACCGTAACCCTTTACGACGAACCTTTTTTGTCACCTCCATAACCGAGAAACATGTCCTTATTCCACTATGGATAACTTTGACCATTGTCCAGTGATCCACTCCTGGATCACTATTGTACCCCCTTTCCAAACTCATGGCAAGGTACGCAATAGGTCTGGTATACAGCATAGCATACTTCATAGAACCTATGACTGAGGCATAGGGAATGACTTTCATTCTCTTTCTATATTCTGTCGTGGTCGGGTTTTGAGTCTTACTCAACTTCACACCTTGCAACACAGGCAAGAACTCCTTCTTTGACTGATCCATTTTGAACTACTTCAAAATCCTGTGAAGGTATATACTCGTTGAAAAAATCTTATCAAGCGTTTTGATCTATCTCTATAGATTTTGATGCTCAATATGTAAGCAGCTTCACCAAGGTCTTTCTTTGAAAAAAGTCCTTCCAAACACTCACATATACTTATCAGAAAGGTTGTAGTGCTCACACTCACTTTCTTGTAAATACAGGCTTGATCGCAAGTCTGTGTAAAACAATATGCTTTGATCAATTTATCAAAGCGTATATTCCAACTCCGAGATGCTTGCACCAGTCCATAGATAGATCGCTGGAGCTTGCATATTTTGTTAGCACTTTTAGGATTGACAAAACCTTCTGGTTGTATCATATACAACTCTTATTTAATAAATCCATTAAGGAATGCAGTTTTGATATCCATTGTTCAAATTTCATAAAATGTGGCAATTGCTAACATTATTCGGACAAGACTTTAAGCATTGATACGAGTGAGAAAATCTCATTCTAGTCAACATCTTGAATTTGTCCAAAACCCTTTTCGACAAGTCAAGCTTTGTAGATAGTAACACTACTATCAGTGACCATCTTCCTCTTGAAGATCCATTTATTCTCAATGGCTTGCCAATCATTGGGCAAGTCCATCAAAGTCCACACTTTGTTCTCATGCATGGATTCTATCTCAAATTTCATGGCCTCAAGCCATCTATCGGAATCTGGGCTCATCATCGCTTCCTCATAGTTTGTAGGTTCATCATGGTCTAGCAACATGACCTCCAGAACAGGATTACCATACCACTCTGGTGCGGATCATACTCTGGTTGATCTACGAGGTTTTCGGTAGTAACTTGATCTGAAGTTTCATGATCATCATCATTAACTTCCTCACTAATTGGTGTAGGCGTCACTGGAACTGATTTGAGTGATGAGCTACTTTCCAATTCGAGAGAAGGTACAATTACCTCATAAAGTTCTACTTTCCTCACACTCACTTCTTTTGAGAGAAACTCCTTCTCTAGAAAGGATCCACTCTTAGCAACAAAGATCTTGCCTTTGGATCTGTGATAGAAGGTGTACCCAACAGTTTCTTTTCGGTATCCTATGAAGATGCACTTCTCTGATTTGGTTTTGAGCTTATCAGGCTGAAACTTTTTCACATAAGCATCGCAACCCCAAACTTTAAGAAACGACAACTTAGGTTTCTTGCTAAACCACAGTTCATATGGTGTCGTCTCAACGGATTTTTAGATGGTGCCCTATTTAACATGAATGCAGTTGTCTCTAATGCATAACCCCAAAACGATAGTGCTAAATCGGTAAGGGACATCATAGATCACACCATATCTAACAAAGTACGGTTATGATGCTCGGACACACCATTACGCCGTGGTGTTCCAGGTGGCCTGAGTTGCAAAACTATTCCACATTGTTTCAAATGAGGGCCAAACTCGTAACTCAAATATTCGCCTCTGCGATCAGATCATAGAAACTTTATTTTATTGTTACAATGATTCTCAACTTCACTCTGAAATTCTTTGAACTTTTCAAATGTTTCAGACTTGTGTTTCATTAAGTAGATATACCCATATCTGCTCAAATCATCTATGAAGGTCAGAAAATAATGATACCCGCCGCGAGCCTCAACACTCATCGGACCACATACATCGGTATGTATTATTTCCAATAAGTCAGTGCCTCGCTCCATTGTTCTGGAGAATGGAGTCTTAGTCATCTTGCCCATGAGTCATGGTTCGCAAGCATCAAGTGATTCCAAAAGCCCACCAGCATGGAATATTTTCATGCGCTTTACACCAATATGACCTAACCGGCAGTGCCACAAATAAGTTGCACTATCATTATTAACCTTGCATCTTTTGGCTTCAATATTATGAATATGTGTATCACTACAATCGCGATTCAATAAACCATACAGCTTGGGTGTATGACCACAGAAGGTTTTATTCATGTAAACAGAATAACAATTATTCTTTGACTTAAATTAATAACTGTATTGCAATAAACATGATCTAATCATATTATGCTCAATGCAAAACACCAAATAACATTTATTTTAGGTTCAACACTAATCCCAAAGGTAAAGGGAGTGTGCGATGGTGATCTTATCAACCTTGGAATCACTTCCAACACACATCGTCACCTTGCCCTCAACTAGTCTTTGTTCATTTTATAACTCTTGTTTCAAGTTACTAATCATAGCAATTGAACCAGTATCAAATATTCATGGGCTACTATGAATACTAGTAAAGTACACATCAATAACATGTATATCATATATACTTTTGTTCACTTTGCCATCCTTCTTATCCGCCAAGTATTTGGGGCAGTTCCGCTTCCAGTGACCATTTCCTTTGCAGTAGAAGCACTCAGTTTCAGGCTTGGGTCTAGCTTTGGGCTTCTTCATGGGAGTGGAAACTTGCTTGTCATTATTCTTGAAGTTCCCTTTCTTTCCCTTGCCCTTTTACATGAAACTAGTGGTCTTGTCAACCATAAACACTTGATGCTTTTCTGGATTTCTACCTTCGCCGATTTCAGCATCGCGAAGAGCTCGGGGAATCGTTTTCGTCATCCCTTGCATATTATAGTTCAACACGAAGTTCCAGTAACTTGGTGATAGTGACTAGAGAACTCTGTCAACTTGATTCAAGCGATTGTAGTACTCAGACATTCTGAGCACATATTCACTGCTTGAGCTATTATCCTCCATCTTGTAGGCAAAATACTTGTCAGAGGTCTCATACCTCTCAACTCGGGCATGAGTCTGAAATACCAATTTCAACTCTTGGAACATCTCATATGCTCCATGGCGTTCCAAAACATTTTTTAAGTCCCGGTTCTAAGCCGTAAAACATGGTGCACTAAACTATCAAGTAGTCATCATACCGAGCTTGTCAAACGTTCATAACGTCTGCATTTGCTCCTGCAATAGTTCTTAGATCACGGACCTGGTCCGCATCATTGTTACTATCAACTTTCAACTTAGTTTTCTCTAGGAACATATCATAAATAAAACGGGGACTAAGTTCATGATAAATTAAAGTTCAATTAATCATATTACTTAAGAACTCGCACTTAGATAGACATCCCTATAATCATCTATGTGATCACGTGATCCACATCAACTAAACCATTTCCGATCATCACGTGAGATGGAGTAGTTTTCAATGGTGAACATCACTATGTTGATCATATCTACTATATGATTCATGCTCAAACTTTCGGTCTCAATGTTCCGAGGCCATATCTGCATATGCCAGGCTTGTCAAGTTTAACCCGAGTATTCCGCGTGTGCAAAACTGGCTTGCACCCGTTGTATGTGAACGTAGAGCTTATCACACCTGATCATCACATGGTGTCTCAGATGAAGAACTGTCGCAATGGTGCATACTCAGGGAAACACTTATACCTTGAAATTTAGTGACAGATCATCTTATAATGCTACCACCATACTAAGCAAAATAAGAGGCATAAAGGATAAAAATCACATGCAATCAAATAAGTGATATGATATGGCCATCATCATCTTGTGCCTTTTATCTCCATCTCCAAAGCGCCGTCATGATCACCATCATCACCGGCTTGATACCTTGATCTCCATCGAAGCATCATTGTCGTCTCGCCAACTATTGCTTCTACGACTATCGAATTTCATACAGTAAAGTGACAACCATAAGGCTCCTGCCAGTTGCCGATAACTTCTAAAAAACATGATCATCTCATACAACAATTTATATATCATCACGTCTTGACCATATCACATCACAGCACGCCCTGCAAAAGCAAGTTAGATGTCATCTACTTGGTTGCTGCAAGTTTTACATCGTTGCTATGGGCTTCTAGCAAGAACCGTTCTTACCTACGCATCAAAACCACAACAATTTTTCGTCAAGTGTGTTGTTTTAACCTTCAACAAGGACCGGGTGTAGCCAAACTCGATTAAACAAAAGCTGGAGAAACAAACACCCACTAGCCACCTGTGTGCGAAGCATGTCGGTAGAACCAGTGTCATGAACGCGGTCATGTAATGTCGGTCTGGGCCTCTTCATCCAACAATACCGCCGAATCAAAGTATGACATGCTGGTAAGCAGTATGACTATTATCGCCCACAACTTTTTGTGTTCTACTCGTGCATATAACATCTACACATAGACCTGGCTCGGATGCCACTGTTGGGGAACGTAGTATTTCAAAAAATTTCCTATGATCATGCAAGATCTATGTAGGAGAAGCATAGCAACGAGCGGGGAGAGTCTTTCCACGTACCCTCGTAGACAGAAAACAGAAGCATTTAGTAACACGGTTGATGTAGTCGAACGTCTTCGCGATCCAACCGATCAACTATCGAACGCATGGCACCTCTGTGATCTGCACAAGTTCAGCTCGGTGACGTCCCTCAAACTCTTGATCTAGTTGAGGCCAAGGGAGAGTTCCATCAGCTTGACAGTGTGGTGACGGTGATGATGGAGTTACCCATGCAGGGCGTCGCCTAAGCACTACGATGATATGACCGAGGTGTGTAACTATGGAGGGGTCACCACACACGGCTAAAAGATCAACTTGTGTGTTCTATGGGGTGCCCCCTAGCCACGTATACAAAGGAGGGAGAGGGAGAGGCAGCCGGCCATAAGGGGCGCACCAAGGTGTGGTGTCCTGCTAGGACCCCCTAGTCCTAGTAGGATTCCACCTCCCACACGGAGTAGGTAAGGGGGAATGGAGAAGGATAAGGAAAGGGGGTCCGGCCCCCTTCTCCTATTCCTAATCGGCCTCCTGCCCAAGGGGGGGCGCACCAGCCCCTGGTGGGCTGGTGTGCTTCCCTCTTATGGCCCATAAGGCCCATAACTTCTCCTGGGGGGTTCTGGTAACCTCTCGGTACTCCGGAAATATGCACGAACCACTCTGAACCATTCCGATGTTCAAATGCGACATTCCAATATATGAATCTTTACCTCTCGACCATTTCGAGACTCCTCGTCATGTATGTGATCTCATCCGGGACTCCGAACAAGCTTCGGTCATCAAGTCAGATAACTCATAATACAAATCGTCACCGAACGTTAAGCATGCGGACCCTACGGGTTCGAGAACTATCTAGACATGACCGAGACACATCTCTGGTCAATAACCAATATCGGAACCTGGATGCTCATACTGGCTCCTACATATTCTATAAAGATATTTATCGGTCAAACCGCATAACAATATATGTTGTTCCCTTTGTCATCGATATGTTACTTGCCCGAGATTCGATCGTCGGTATCATCATACCTTGTTCAATCTTGTTACCAGCAAGTCTCTTTACTCGTTCTGTAATGCATCATCCCGCAACTAACTCATTAGTTACATTGCTTGCAAGGCTTATAGTGATGTGCATTACCGAGATGGCCCAGAGATACCTCTCCGATACTTGGAGTGACAAATTATAATCTCGATCTATGCCAACCCAACAAATACCTTTGGAGACTCCTGTAGAGAATCTTTTAATCACCCAGTTATGTTGTGACATTTGATAGCACACAAGGTGTTCCTCCGGTATTCGGGAGTTGCATAATCTCATAGTCAGAGGAACATGTATAAGTCATGATGAAAGCAATAACAATAAAACTAAACGATCATTATGCTAAGCTAACGGATGGGTCTTGTCCATCACATCATTCTCCTAATGATGTGATCCCGTTCATCAAATGAGAACACATGTCTATGGCTAGGAATCTTAACCATCTTTGATTAACGAGATAGTCAAGTAGAGGCATACTAGGGACACTATGTTTGTCTATGTATTCACACATGTACTAAGTTTCGGGCTAATACAATTCTAGCATGAATAATAAACATTTATCATGATATAAGGAAATATAAATAACAACTTTATTATTGCCTCTAGGGCGTATTTCCTTCACTAGGAGCATGTGGTATCCACTCCGGAAGGGGATGATGTTGAGGATTAACTCTTCGCTTATGAAGTTCTCAGGCGATCCGAAGACTACCTCCAGCATGACCGTTCGGTACAGCGGGCGTCAATGACTGGGGTAACACATTCAAAGGTGGTGGTGCTCAGCTTGATCCGAGATGAGTCGATGCCAATCTTCCTAACAGTGTCCTCGTAGATCTGGTTGAGGCTACTTCCTTCGTCCATAAGGACTCGTGTTAGATGATAACCATCGACAATTGGGTCCAGGACTAGTGCAGCCAATCCGCCATTCCTGATGTTGGTGGGATGATTGTGCTTATCGAATGTTATCAAATGAGCCGATCATAAGTTGGACTTTAGGGTAACTGGCTCTAACGCATAGACGTCCCCGAGCACTCGTTTCCTGATACGTCTCCAACGCACTACTAGAAAAAAGGCTGTTAGTGGCGCACCTGTTTTTGCTATTAATGACGCACTATAGGTGTGCCACTATTAACACGCCACTAGTAACAAATAGTAATGGCGCACCTCTGGTGCGCCACTAGTATCCCAGATAATTGTGGCGCACCACATAGTGCGCCATTACTATGCCCAACAGTGCGACATTACTATGCCTCCCAGGGGGCCATATTTACCTTGTGCTCTGGGTTACTAATGGCGCACTTTTAGATAATGCGCCACTGGTGTGTTTATTTCTGTGCGCCACTAAAGTGCAATATGGTGTGCCACTACTATGAATATTAGGATTTTTTTTTTGCTTTTCTGATATTTGCTTAGGTTACAAAATACATTACAGCGCAAAATATAAACAGCACAACATATAAACAGCAGATGTATCAAATACAATAGAAGATTAGTCTCCGAATACAATATAAGATTAGTCTCCGAATACAATTCATCATATTAGTCTCCGAATTCAAAATACCGAACAAAGTTAGAACATTACAAGTCTCAAGACCACGAGTAGTGAGTTTGTCTTCACATTACAAGTCGATATCTAAACTCCATCACATAGAAGAGAGGTGCGGTCATGATGAGCATCATCATGATGAAACTAGTCTTCATCCGGTTCCTCCAACGCTCCCTCCTCTCTCCCGCTAGATAGCACGCATATCTGGCTTCCCCCTCCGCCCTAGTGGTGTACCCTTTGTAACTTTTACCGCTGAAACGGTGAACCTGTCTCCAACACTCCTCCTAGTCATCGTAGACTCCAGGAACCTTACCCTTGTACACGACATACAACGACATCTCTATGCACTAGACAAACAAAAAGTTAGTAGCAATTCATAGATAATATATAAGCAATATATAAGTATGCACCAAAAGGATCAGAAGAGAAAAGCAACACATTAATAGCACGCTTCATGATCCTACTAATAAATAGCATTGATTACATATAAGTTGAACGACTGTCCAAACTAAAGAGACATACAAGTTCATTAAATTTAATTACAACATGAGCTAATCGATATTTCAGAACTACATAGCATCAATACTTTCGACTCGACTCAGGGACCGGAACATGGATGAAGCCACCGTCTATCATGATGGTCATGAATATGCGGTCGTTGTCAGCCTGTATTTGTAGCGTTGTATCTATTTCACTGTTGGACGGTTGATATTTGAGATACAATTGCCTCGAGGTACGAAGGACATCTTGATAGATGATTTCCGCAAACTTCGACTGGATACAAAAGAATTCTTGTCTGATGTCCGCGTCCTGGATTGCCGACAAGCGTGCGGCCCAATCTTTGAGATTATTTGGTAGCAGAAGGTGATTATGGTCCCATACGATCCCGCATGTGATGGAGGGCGTACTAGGCATCCTTCTGACCGCCAGGCGGCTGCTTGACGTAGGGGAATGTCGTTATGTGGGTGAACACATGCTTGCTGTACCTACAAATTGGCCTCCTGAAGGTGCCTCCAGATTTGGTGTAGCCGGGGAGAGCATCATCAAGAACTTTCTTGATATTTGTGTAGTCTTTCTTCGACTGACGGTCCGAGTCAAAATACGTGGCCATGGAATATTTTTGGCATAAGAGGATGAGTGTGCAATGTGTGTCACTGCACAAAACACGGAATGTTAGAAAAAAAGGAACGATCGAAATGTAAGAAATCATATGTTCCGGGGCAGTGAGTGGATGACTTACTCGGGAAAGTAAGGCGTGAGGAAGTTATCCTTATCTGGGTTCACCGGAATGACGCCTTCGAGGTATGAACTCGCGACTTGCCGGTCCCCAGCGCTGCCCAAGATCTTGGCACGCATGTAGAAGGGGTCGACTATCACGATGTCCGGGGTCTTGTCTCTAATGATCCGCATCTCCATATTGAGCGAAAATAGCCGAATGAAGGTGTAGTGCAGCGGATGAAGGTTAAACATAGCGAAGATGTCATCAAACCGAAGGACGATCATACCCTTGATGGTGCTATCGACAAAGCCTTGCCCTCTGGCACCTTCGCCACGAAAACCGGGTATGCCACATCATTCTTGGAGAGACGCCGCTTCTCCATAGAAAGAATACTGTCATGCAGACTCCGCATAGCACCGGTTGCAGCATTGAGCAGATTAGTCGGTAGCATCGGCCTACCCGCCACATGCACCCTCCTCGAGATATCCTTAGATGAAGGTGGCCCGTCCTGAGACGGATCGTGCTCGATGCCGGCTAGCTCGCACCCTTGTTATTTTTTCTTTTCCGTCCCTTCTACTTCTTTTGCTGTAATGGGATCGAGTTCTGCTCAAAGGCTGCCTTCTTGAGTGTGTTGGGGCTGATAATATTTCGCACCTCGGCTATCTGAGGATCGGTGAAGGCAACAGCTGGAGGCGTCTCCTGAGAACTGAACGCCAGATGACGCCTGTTGCAATTGGGTTTCTCCGCGGTACCAGCTAGATTGCGATCATCTTTTGCAGGGTTGGGTTCTTGAGAAGGATGCCCCAAGAATTCATCAACATACCCATGTTCATTGAAGTACTTATCAACGTTGGAAAATGTACCGTCGCCGTCGTCCGGATCCTGTGCCATATGCATGTCCGGATCAGCTGACGGCGATAGCGTTGCGGTGGTCTTGCCATGGCTTGGCGCCGGCACGACTGGCAGTGTTGTCTGTGGGGTGGTGTCCCCCGCACCCAAACGAATCTGGCTATTTGGCCAAAGCAGGGGCCAGCTTAAGCAGGCGCTGAGGGTCATCACATCATCTTCGTCGGCCCCAAGGGGTCGAAACGGAGGTAACAAGTCGTCACAGCCCTGCAGCACCTGAACCAGTTGAACCCTATACACGGTGGGTGGCATCGGATTACCGTGGAACACGTGGTTGCCTGTTTGAACGATTTTGGCCTTGGCGACATCGATCAACTTGCCGTCCATGAAGTGCAGGAGAGTGCATGGAACATCGGCGGTGCCCTGCGAAAACATGTAGGGTGTCAGGGCTGCCCATTCAAATGCAAGGAGATGAAGTCATCGGCCGAGACGCTTAGTTACCGTGATGGTGTCGAGATCGGCTAATGTCGAGGCACCACATAATAAGGAGGCACTTCTGGTGGGTCTGAGCTGACAGCGGGGGGAATGGTTTTTTTCGCGAAATACGGTGGTCCGTCCGGTGGGTCCCAGCAGTCAGGGGCAAACGTTTTTTCGCGAAATACGGTGGCCCGTCCGGTGGGTCACAGTAGTCAGGGGGGAAACTTTTTTCCGTGAAATACTGGTGGCCCGTCCGGTGGGTCCCTGCTGTCAGGTGGAGGAATAATTATTTTGCATCTAATAAGGAGGCACTTCCTTGCGGCTGCCGTGGACCCAGCTGTCAGCATCTCCATGTACAGTACTCTTCCGATGGAAGTTGGTCATTGACCACATTGACCGCGCCGCGCCGAGAGCACCAGGGCAGTGGACGACGGCGAGGCCTAGGAAGGGGACAACACGGAGCCGGGGAAGACGCGGCAGTGGATGCCCACGCGGAGAGGAGTACGAGGGTTCACTAGTTCGGCTGCGGTGTGAGGCTGTCGTCGCCGCCGAATAACAGGGGGAGTGGGTGAGTGGAGGGATGGCCTGGCCAGCGGTGGGAGTAGTATGGGGATGGTGAGGCCTCCGCGGCAGGACAGCTGGCCACGGGAGGTAGGAGTATGCGGCATGATCGGCGCTACTTTGCGCGGCTGGGGCAAGAAGACCAGAGGTTGAGGAAGCACTACGGCCATTGCATGGACATCGTTGACCACGCCGCGCCGAGAGCACCAGGGCGGTGGACGACGGCGAGGCCTACAAAGGGAACGACATGGAGCCAGCAAAGACACGGCAGTGGCTGCCCACGCGGTGGAGAGTACAAGGGTTGACTGGTTCGGCTGCCATTGCCGGAAAATAACAGGAGGTGTGGGTGAGTAGAGGGATAGACAGGCCAGGGATGCGAGTATAATGGGGCCATGAGGCCTGCCCGACAGCACTGCTGGCCACGAGAGGCGGGAGCAGGCGGTTCCGACGGCACTGGTTTCGGCGGCTGGGGCAGGAAGATCAGGGACTGAAGAAGCACGATTGCCGTTAGATTGACATCTAACGGTCTGACGCTGGTTGAGTCGATTGTTGACTAAGTTTCTTTTTTAAGAAACCTTGTGTACACATGAACTTAGTAGGCCCACAAGTCAGCCTCCAAATCTGTGGCAGACAACATAAAGCCCATTTGCTATTTTTTATAATTTGCAGCCCATTTGCTAATTCTTAAGTAATTTATTACAGCCCATTTTCTGCCCAGGACCACGGTCAAAAAGTTCAACCTTATTTTGCATATTTCGGTGGAGTCCAAACTGTTGTAATCCCGAAATGATAAACATTTTCTTAAGAACTTATTGATTTGCCAAAAAAATCGTTTTGTTTTTGTAAGCAAATAAGACGTGGGGCAATTGAGTTGGTTTAAGGGAAAACCAGTGGTAAAAAAATCAGCGCTGGGTGGGAAAAACAATAAAAATAAGGATGTAAATATGAAAAGGGAATTTTATGTGTTTTCAATATAATGATACGTGTATATGAACTAGTAAAACTATAGGTAGAGATTAGAAAACGGATGTAGGACATGCGTTTCAAGAGGAAAATAGAACTGGGTTGTTTGTTTGATTCAGTAATAAAACTGCCTGCGAATGTTGTAAGACAAAATATAACTAACGCTGGCGGGCCAGAGGCCAGTAGATACCTGCTGGATCTTTGTGCCCCATTGTCGTCATGGGTTGGGCCTGTTAAAAACAAAACCAACCCTGGGCATTCTACAGCCCAGTTGAAACTTGCTTGACCTGAAAAAACAATATATGTCCTCAATAAACGAGAGAATTCTGCAAGCACAGACTGATAACTGGGATGCAGCACGGATATTGTTTTTTTATCATGATAAAAAGTGCATGCACTTATTTTGAATAAACTGCAGAACTGGGAATTCGAACGGCGGGTGCTTATGCTACCCATCAAATAAAAATCAGGTGCCTGAGAATTCATTTCGAAACAAATGATTCAGCTTTATATCCACGTCGACCCTCGGCATGATGGTTGGAAGCAAATGCAAGTTCATACCAAAAGATCGTTAACAACAATACCAACTTGCGAAAGACAAGGTAGTACAACTACCAATACCAAACTAACTTATAATCTTTTTTACTCCTGGCCCTAGTGTCCGTCTGGTAGAAAATCTTGCAGAGGACTAGCTCCCGCTCCTTCTCTTGCTCCAGGTCCCCGAGGTGGTACTGGTGCATCACCCACTTGGTCCTCTGCTGGTCGAAGTTCTTGTTGGTGTGCAGCGCCAGAACCTTTTTTGCTGCCCGTCTGCCGGTCGTTGACCATCACCGGCAAGGTATTGCCAGTCTTGTGCCACATCGCGTGCATGTCGCACTCCGACTGTATCTTGCGATGCGTCCACGTGCCCCTTTTGAACGCCGTGGAATTGCGCTGGAAGAAGTGCTTCCTTAGGCCACTCAGTGTGATACCTCCAGTATTGTGGAATACAGGTTTTAGTGTACCTAGTTGGCATTTTCATAACATCATTGGCATGTTGCAGTCACTTGTTTCACTTTTTATTAACTGTCAAATTGTAATTGCTTCACCAGGTCTGCGTCCAAAAATAAAAATAGAGCTATAAACAAATGAATATGTTTGTGCAAGTAGACGGACGATTGGTGTCTTACCTGGAAGTTTCTCAGGTTGGGTGTAGCATATGTCGTGCTCGCTGTCGATGGTTGGTATGAACACATTGATGAGAGACTGAAATCTCGTGCTGTCAACACTCACTTTGGCCTCAAGGTGCTCGATCAGCTCCTAATCCGTGGGATCAAACTTGACGCCAGCCGGCAGCACCGGCCAATCCTTCTTCGACTTGCATTGGTAATTCCAGTTATATGGTACTCAATGTATGATCAATCGACTATTTTAAGTGAATGATGAAAGATTTCGACAGATAAGTGGTACTCCTAATCTGAAGTCCAGAATACCCGAACACGCCGCCAGGATTCTTGTGTCACCTCACACACAGTGTGTTGTCACGTCAATTCAATGTGTGGACATGATGAATAATTTGACTGGCGTATACTAGTACTGCTACTGTACTACTTACTAGTCGTATTTAGTGTCACAATTTATACATAGGTTTAACTAACAAGTACGCACTTGAAGCCTAACTGATATATGTGTATATATATGGCTTCTACACAGCATCTCCATCATCATTATCAGTACATCCTACGCAGGTGAGTTAGGATGCACTTGATCCTAGGAAGGTATCTATCCTTCAAACCAGAGGAGTGCATCAAACTAACAACAGTACATAATATCCAACAAAAGAGGGTCGTGCTATAGCAGTAGAATGCATGGCTCAGTTTAGATATCAGCACGAATCAATTTGTGCATATTTGTTGTTGGCATGAACCACATCGCCGCATGTCGGGTTTGCAAAAGCCATCCATCGCATGGAAGCTTGATGCCTTTCACACACTGAAGATTATCTGGCAACAAGTTGTGTCGACGAATCTCTGGATATGGTGATTCATGAAACCCATGGTATGATGTGTAAACACAGCCCCCCTCGCGAATGGAAGTTGCATAGCACAGTAATCATCGCCGGTGATATGATCGATGATTGGTTGGATGATCGGATAATTGAGCCCAAGGAACAAGGAGTGGTTGCCGAGGCTGTAAACCCGCCTCCAGTTGAATACGTCTGGCCCAACGGAGCTGGGATCTTTCTCGAACACGAAGCAGCCATAGCCATCAATGTCACGAACGCCCCACGCATTGTACTGCATGTGGTTTGATGTAATGGTTTGGTCAATTTGGTACGTGCGAATGAGCATCAAATGACCGATGACGGCTGAACGAGCGATAAACCAGCACCCATCGGCTGGTATGATTCCAGATCCTAGAATCATGAAGGCCAGCGCATTTGCGTCTACTACAACAATTCAAATTGGAGACCAAAAGGACAAAAATAAACATTAATGTTCAGAGTATGTGTGGAATTAAGATTATTATGACAGTGACACATATCATAGACAGAGAATTGCAATGCCGTGGTCATAATCATACCCCAAGTTAAAAAAAATAAGCCAATAGCTTTCATATTCTAGCAACATGTCATGGTTCAAACATCACGTAACAATGAGAGGAAAACAACTATGACAGCGCCTACTCATATTCTACCATATCACTTACTACTACTATTCTCATATCAACTCTAAGCAATAACATGCGTTGTTATAAAAATCTTGTAAACGAGAGTAACATATAGCAATCATGGTGTTATGCTCATAATATGCATTCTAACAATCATTAGATGCCAATTGTTCTCATATCAACTCTAACAATAACATGTGTGGTCATAAAAATCTAGGAAATGAGAGGAACATATAGCAATGATGTGAGACATGCTATGCATTCTAAATTTGTAACAAATGAACAGGCAGTCGTATTCATAAGGTAAAGATGAGATGAGATAGAACAATTACACGACGATAGATTCCACCAGTATAGGCAGCCAATCTGTGCGTCGACCGCGTAAATGATGCCATCATGCACTATAGCATCAGACAGAAATGTGCCTCAACAGGATTGATGATGAGCCATAACCATGCATGGCGACCGGATTCCAGATAGACTAATCCCATGTTGAACAAGGAAATGAGCTTGTAATCCATGTAGTCTTCTGATGGTGTGGGCACTTCACAGATTACAACTTTCTGCAAAAAGAGGTCGAGCCAAAAGCTTGACGCGTCTCGTGCGTAGTAGGCAGGAGTGTCCGGCGGGCCGCGAGGCTCGATGTAGGCGGTGTCCAACGATGGAAGGGTGATCTCTCGCTGGGTGTAGATATCCACGAGACGCCAAGGACTACCGGAGTGGTGGATGAGGACGATCCAATTGGCCTTCATGCCCGCCCGCGCATGAAGAACAGGTGGACGAGTAGTGGTAGCATGTCGAGGGGCACCACGGCAACCTCCTGTAACGCCCCGGATTCGGTGCGACAGGTGTTCGCCAGTTATTCGTCGTTGTTGCCATGTCATTTGCTTGCGTGTTGCATTTTATCATGTCATCATCTGCATTTCATATCATGTCATCATGTGCATCTCATTTTGCATACGTGTTCATCTCATGCATCCGAGCATTTTCCCCGTTGTCCGTTTTGCAGTCCGGCACTCCTATGTCATCCGGCGTCCCCCTTTTGCCTCTTCTCTTGTGCGTGTGTTAAAATTTCTCGGAATGGCCCGAGGTTTGCCAAGCGGCCTTGGTATAGCACCGGTAGACCGCCTGTCAAGTTTCGTGCCATTTGGAGGTCGTTTGATACTCCAACGGTTAACCGGGTAACCGTAAAAGCCCCTTTCTCTTTGCAGCCCAACACCCCTTCCAAAGTGGCCCAAAACCCAGCAAACTCCCCTCCATGCTCCCGGTCGTTCGATCACGATCGCGTGGCCGAAAACCGCTCCTCATTTGGACTCTCCTAGCTCCCTCTACCTATAAATTACCCCCTCCCCCGAAATCTCGCAGTCCAAACCCTAAAAATTCGTCCCCGCGCTCGCCGGACACGTCCGACCCGCCCGGACGCGTCCGCTCCGCCGCCCACGCCCAATCTCCTCCCGCCACGTGGCACTCCGCCGCCGTCCGCGCCACCGGCCCGCCGAGCCCGCTCCCGGCCCCCGCGGCCCGCACCTCCGCCCGCCTCGCCCGCTCGCCCCGCCGCCGGATCCCGCCGCCCGGGCCGAAGGCCGCCGCCGGGGACCCCGCCGCCGCGCCGTGCCTCGCCTCCCAGCCCCGCGCAGTGCCCCGCATCGGCCCCGCGAGGCCGCGCCAAGCTTCCCGTGCCGCCCTGCCCCTTCGCCCGGCCGCCGGCGCCGCACGAGCTCACCGCCGCGCCGGTGCGCCGCCGCGGCCTCCGCCCCGCCGTCCGGTGCCGCCTCCGTGCCCAGCCGGCCCTCCTTTGCCCGGATCCGGCCCCGGGAGCTCCGGCCGCCCCGGATCCGACCGTCTCCGGCGACCCCGCCATCTCCGGCGTGTTCTACGGCCAAATCCGGCCTGCCTCGGAATCCGTGCCGCGGCGGTTGACTTTTCCCCGCGAGGTTGTAATTCTTCTAAGTCCCTGTTTTCTAACATAATCATGCCATGTTTGACTTGATGTATATCTGCATCCGTAGCTCCGTTTTGTGCGTGTAATATGTCAAATTGTTCGTCTCGACGAGTACATCATTTCATTCCATTGCATCATTTTCATTTGAGCTCATCTTGATGCCCGAAATGCTATTGGAAGAGTGCATGCTGATGTTAACCTGCTGAAACTGTTATAACTTGCTCATTTATCATTTTTGCCATGATTGATGTGTGCATCCTATGAGGTTGATGTCTACATGTATGTTGATCTATGCTAGGCCATCTTTCCAGGGGTGCCAACCATGTATTTTTTTGAGTTGTGTGCTTAGTGCATCAAGCTTGTTAAGTAGGGTAGTTGCTGTTGCTGTTTTCCTGACAGATTCTGTTATATTTTGTTGCTATGTTAATATGTTGCTACTAATCATTCCATGCATAATCTGGAGATGTTCTATAAATATGTTTTGATCTACATGTCTTGCTCTATCCATTCATGCCCTTGGTTGCATTTATAGCCTGCTGTAGCTTGTTGTAATCTTGCTCCAAAGTTGCTTCATAATATTGCTGTCAGCCTGTTAACATTAAGTTCACTTGTTCCCATGTGTTTTGCTAGTGTTCCATGCACCCTATGACCTTGTTCTTGACATGCTTAGCTTCAAAAACATGTCTTCTTACTGTTGGTTGCCTTGCTCTGTGGTGAGTGGTTCAAGCTCACGAACAAGCCTACTTATTGTTGTTCCTGCCATGTATGATTCTGTTATATAACTTGCCATGTTTACATGGGTGCCATCATATTTTCCGTGCCCTTTTGGCTCATGGTCAGTAAGGGACTGTTGTTCTATGCATTTAGTAGTATCATTCCATGCCTTTGTTTGCCATGATAAGTTCCTGTAACATGTTGTTTGATAGCTCTAAACATTGCAACCTGATGTTATTTCTGCAAAGTCTGAAACTGTTATTATTTGCAATCTTACCATGTGTTTTTGAGCATGTTCTAGTCTTTTCTGGAGATAGCTCAGTGTTCATGTTTTGTTGTGATTTACCTGTACTTCATGCCCATGCCTTTTGTTATTATGTTGGGATGATGTAGCATGTTGTTTTGATGCTTGTAAGATGCCTAGTTGCTGTTATGGACAGATTGTTGTTATGACTTGTATAGAGTGTATGTGTTGCCCCGTTGCTCCGTTTTGAGTGTGCTCTACATGAAACTTGCTTGTTTTGCATGTAGTTCCATATTATCATGTTGCATCCTTGTTTTGGTGTGTTTGCTTGGTGTTTGGATGCATTTTGCATCAATGCCATGTTTAACTTGTTTTGCTCATATCTTCTAGACCGTAGCTCCAAATCTAATGAACTTTATATGTAACTTGACTAGAATTTCGTGTAGATCATCTTGGTGCGTCTTAACTTGCTGTTTAACAACTTGAACATAAGGTTTATTCAGATCTGGAACAATTTCGAAATTTGCATATGAGGACTTACCAGAATTGTTATATGTTGTTCCCAGCCTCATTTAAACTTGCCTTGATGTGTTGTTCTTGTTTGCATCATCTCTTGCCATGAGTAGCTTCATGTAGCTTTGTCATGCATCATGCTTGTTGTGCATCATGTCTTGTCTATGTGTGGTGTGTTTACCATGTTGTGTGCTTCTTCTCGATAGTTCCCGTTTCGTTGCGATCGTGAGGATTCGTTCGTCTACGTGTGGTTCGTCTTCGTGGCTTCATCTTCTTCATGGACTCGTTCTTCTTCCTTGCGGGATTTCAGGCAAGATGACCACTACCCTGGATCTCACTACTATCATTGCTATGCTAGTTGCTTCATTCTATCGCTATGTTGCGCTACCTATTACCTGTTTATCAAGCCATCCCATATTGCCATGAACCTCTGACCTTTGACACCATTCCTAGCAAACCGTTGTTTGGCTATGTTACCGCTTTGCTCAGCCCCTCTTATAGCATTGCTAGTTGCAGGTGAAGTTGAAGATTTCTCCATGGTGGTCAGGATTTTGGTTGGGATATCACAATATCTCTTATATTATTAATGCATCTATATACTTGGTAAAGGGTGGAAGGCTCGGCCTTATGCCTGGTGTTTTGTTCCACTCTTGCCGCCCTAGTTTCCGTCATACCGGTGTTATGTTCCCGGATTTTGCGTCCCTAACGCGGTCGGGTGATTTATGGGACCCCCCTGACAGTTCGCTTTGAATAAAACTTGTCCAGCAAGGCCCAACCTTGGTTTTACCATTTGCCTCACCACCACCTACCTTTCCCTTGGGAGTAATTAACCCAAGGGTCATCTTTATTTTAGCCCCCCCGGGCCAATACCTGACTAAGTGTTGGTCCGAACCGATCTGCCTGCGGGGCCACCTCGGGGAAACTCGAAGTCTAGTTTTACTCGTAGCTAGTCTCATCCGGTATTGCCCTGAGAATGAGATATGTGCAGCTCCTATCGGGATTGTCGGCGCATCGGGCGGCTTTGCTGGTCTTGTTTTACCTATCGGGATTGCCCTGAGAACGAGATATGATCGCGAGAGCTTGTCATGGGCTAAGTTGGGACACCCCTGCAGGGTATAAACTTTCGAGAGCCATGCCCGCGGTTATGTGGCAGATGGGAATTTGTTAATGTCTGGTTGTAGATAACTTTACACCAGATCCGAATTAAAATGCATCAACCGTGTGTGTAGCCGTGATGGTCTCTTCTCGGCGGAGTCCGGGAAGTGAACACGGCTTCTGTGTTATGTTTGACGTAAGTAGGTGTTCAGGATCACCTCTTGATCATTGCTAGCTTCACGACCATTCCTTTGTTTCTATTCTCGCTCTCATTTGTGTATGTTAGCCACCATATCTTGCTTAGTCGCTGCTGCAACCTCACCACTTTACCCCTTCCTTTCTCATTAAGCTTTGCTAGTCTTGATACCCATGGTAATGGGATTGCTGAGTCCTCGTGGCTCACAGATTACTACAACAACAGTTGTAGGTACAGGTTGTGCGATGATCTTGACGCGAGAGCGATGCTTGCTTGTTTCGAGTTCTTCTTCTGCTTCTTCTTCGATCGGGGGATAGGTTCCAGGTCGGCAGCCTGGGCTAGCAGGGTGGATGTCGTTTGAGTTTCTGTTTGTGTTTCATCCGTAGTCAGATGGTGCTCTGATGTATTGTGATGTTGTATTCTTGTGGCATTGTGTGCCTTTTGTATGTATCCCTACCTATTATGTAATGTTGATGTAATGATATCCACCTTGCAAAAGCGTTTCAATATGCGGGTCTATCCTTGGTGGGACCTTCGAGTTCCTTTTGGATAGGGTCGCATATTGGGCGTGACACCTCCGTAGGATCGTCAAGTCGGTGTCTGGGCCACTTGCGAGGATTAGGCATCAGCAAGCAGCGTGGCTTGAAAAGAGCCGGCCGGTTGCAGACGAGTAGACGGTACAAAGACACCGAGCATGCAGCCAGACGGACGGTGCTGAGTAGGTTCATACGACTACAGATCTGCTCCAAGAGAACATCGGGGAGGGAATTCCAATCGCAGCTCTGCTTGTCAGTCGGTTCTGCCATTGGGGTTTTCGGTGCCTGCGAGCCAGCGGGGAAGTGGATTCGGGAGGGCGAGCGAAGAAGCTTCTCCTCATGTGGCCGAGCAGTGGGCGGGGGGATATGGTACGCGCGAGCTACCAAGGAAGATGGCGTGGGCGGGTGAGCAGTGAGCGGGGGTAAATGGTGTGCGGCCGACGATGGGGAAGAGTGGAGGAAGAAGAAGAGACGAGGAAGAAGAGTGGAAGACGGGGAAGAAAGTGCATTAAATCTCAATTCTACTAGTACTACTACCAGGATATAGGCATCGTCCTTCAGAGTGTAAATAGTTACACCGATGACATGTGGGTCTACCACAAGAGGGCCCATATGTCAGTTAATGGAGGACAGAGGTGCGTAGGCGTATTTGCGGAAGCGTGCTCTACTAGCAAACATGATGGCAGTACTGGATAAGGCTGATTTAGTAACACCAACATGCTGGTTCAGCTTATTAATTACGTGTCCCATCTGCTGCAGCGTGTATTGTCACTTCACTGTGAAGACTAGTTGAATAGTTCTCTCTGACCGAGATGGGGAATGATGGATCGCAAGGACTTCCTTTCTACAGTATCCCTATGCCTCTATGCTCACTTCACTCATTTTGCTCTGTACCTAGTCACTTGTTGAAATCTGTAGAAAGACAAATACTCCGTATTTAGGAACAGAGGGAGACTTTTACTCTGTACTATTTGGGAACAGAGGGAGTATCACCATATGCAGGGAATAGAGGAAGCTTGAAATATGAACATGTCAATGGGAGGGAGTAAGCCCCATGCATGCATGCATGCATGCATGCATGCATGCAACATGCAACACTCACACGTACTCCACATGGACGCACACAACACACGCACCCATGCGGCACACAGCACACGACGCAACACACACGCTCACACTCAAGTGCTCAACCTACTCCCTACGTCCGTGAAAGACTGTACATTTAGAGATTTACACATTGACCAGGGTATAATTAACGTCCAAAAGTAGCAGACTTATGTGTGCATGCGACCATTGAGATAAGAAGATTAAATGAAGGCCCTTGCATGCTGTAATTAAGGATAGACATGTAGCCTATACCTACAGCACAAGTTGGTGCATTAGTCAATCAATATCGATTTAGATTAAAGGCTAAATGCATTGGAAGTGTAGATGTACATCATGTACTACTACACTCTTTGTTTTATAGCCGATGTACACTCTTTGTTGGAAGACCAAGGGAGGACAGGTGCATACACTCACATATGCAGCCAGGGCGGTTCGGGCACAAGGGTTGGACTCGTGTCGCGTCTGTGTAAAGTTTTGTTTAATTGATTAATTTTCTCTGCCAACTGACAGGAGGGACCCAAAAACCAGGTGACAATTTAACCAGTCAACTAAGTGCCACATCGGCTTTGTGGCCGGTCAGTAGGGTGCAATACGGTGCTCTACAATGAGCTAGTGATCGTATAATCGACGCAAAACTATATATAGTGACCGTAAAGAGCGTATTGTTACATACGTTGACCGCCAGTGTATTTTTCTCATTTAAAATTAAGCCATATTAATCGGAAGGGACGCAGTATGGACTACTACTAGTACTAGTACTACTTTGATGTGTCCCATCAACTCGCTGAATGAGGAGAAGCTTGCTTACTACGCCTCTCCCTCGCCCACGCGCGCGGTGGTTCGCAGGACGAGGAGAGGGTTTTGACTACAGCGCCCTCTCCCTCTCCCTCTCCCTCTCCCTCGCCCTCGCCCTCGCAGTGGATGTGCAGCAGTTCAATCGGTGTCAGATTGCCAGAAGCATATTGTACTATGGTATCATCATTATTGGACCTTCCGATAAGGCGAAGAGGCAAGTGCAAGGTTCACACGAGTACGAACTGTTGAACCTCCCGAAGAGGCAAAGATCCAAGCGCAAGGTTTTATAGGAGTTGTCGTCCTAGTAGGAGTGTACTACAACTATAGCGAACGATGCTACTGTATGATGCTGCCACATCACGTATATCCAAAGCTGTGCCACCTTTTTTTCTCAAAGAGCGTGTTGGAGCCCATGCAACAACGACACAAGTTGCACGTACACATAACACATTTACTAGTAATAAATTCTAAAGGACAAATGCAAGTATGCCACACAAGTTCATATCCAATTCATGTGATAAATTTGTGCACGACTAGTCTACATATATTCACAGCGCTACCGTTCACAATTACCGTACTCCACTTACACGTTATAAATGGGCTACATGTCCTCCTCCAGCTTCCAGTCCCAGGTGTTCTTCATGGATGCAACGATCCATAGCGGTGGGCAACGGGAATCACTGTCGCAGCTTTCTAGTCTGGTTCCACACGATGGAGACTCATCCAAACTGAAGCAGCATAAATCAGGGATAGCGTGTCCCAGCATGTCGTTCATCCGGTGGTGCGCACTGAAGACACAACCATGCTTCATGAATGGCAGGCCTTCCGTGTCGTGCACGGAAGGTGGCATCCGCTTCACAATGGGGTAGCTGTCCCCGATGAAAAGCGAGTACTCTCCAAGAGTGTTCCTCGGCACCCACATAGCATCACAGGGGTCGAACTCGGCGCCGTTCATCTGGTACACGCAGCATCCCAGATCTGGACACATGGTGACGTACATAGTCAAGGTCCATGCATAATAATGTTGTGCTCAATATGGCAGTCAGTAATACTGTGTAGCAAATAGTGCTACTCTGGTATAGAGGAAGTAAAATAACCAACTTATTATATATAGCCACTCTTGGCTACATGGATGAGATAGTAAGACATGGAAAAACAAAAATGGTGGCAGCTAGTGGGTACAAGTCTTCAAGGGCCTAGCTAGCTATACGCGTCCTCCAAAGTAAAAAGTACTCCTGCTAGTACTACTAAGTATACTACTAGTACAACAATGAAAGAGAAGGCGAGAGGGTTAAAAAATGGAATACCTGGGCAGATGGTGACGGTCCGATCGTGGTAGATTGTGTGACCATGTTGCACATCAGTGGTATCATGGGTAACGACTGCTAAAATAGTTGATCCCAATATGCCAAATTCAGCTACAAGGTTCCAGGTTAGACCAAATTGCGGATGCAAATGCACAACCAGGATCGGCGATCCTATTTTGATCGGGGGATGACTAGTCCCTGCAAAATAGTGGAGTACCGTTAGGGATGCAAATGATGGTTTGTGCATTCCGTTTGTAATCTCCCGTACCATAGGATGGCAACCAGATGAAACAAGTCCCCTGGCTTGTCACCGTGAAGATGCGGCCTAGATGGCACGCGGCGTCTTCGAACGTGTAGGTGTACAAATCTTCCACCGCCAACATGCGCCAGCCTCTACCGTTACTGCGTCTTGCATTGATGGCAATCCTTATGTCGAACACCGCGATGATATAGTAATCGTCGTAGCCACGTCGCTTTGTAGGAGGGTCCGCAATTGCTATCTTCTTCAATCTCATGTAGGCATCATCATATGTATTCAAGCCCAGCCAGTCCGGAAGGCCGATCCTAATGGTGGAGAAGGGGTCTACCGGAACGGCCGCACTGCTGTGGATGTTGTGCAAAACACTACTAGGAAAAGGGTTATAGATGAAATGGACACTAATGGCGCACCTGTCATGTGGTGCGCCACTACTATATAGCAGTGGCGCACCATGTGCAGGTGCGCCATTAGTGTGGAAGACACTGATGGCGCACCAGGCACATGGTGCGCCACTAGTAACAAATTTTATTTTTTTCCAAACATACTAATGGCGCATCATGGCATGGTGCGCCATTACTAGCTGGTGCGCCATTAGTAATCTTACCCCATCCATACACTTTGTCCCTCCCTCTCGCCAGACACTTCGTCCCTCTCCCTCCACCGCGCCGCCGCCGCCGCTGCCCCGACCCACTGCGCCGCAGCCGCCCACGTGGCCCCGCCGCCTCCCTCTCCCCTTCCTCCCCCTCGAGCGCCGCCTCCCCCCGAGCCCCGCCTCCCCCGCTAGTGCCGCCTCCCTCGAAACTCTAGAAACCCGCCGGAGATTTGGATCCTCGGAGCCGCCGGAGACTTGGAGCCTCGGAGCCTCCCCACGTCCACCAGGAGAGGAGGCCCCACGTCCACCAGGAGAGGAGGCCCGCGACCTCCCCGTCGTCTATCCCCGCCTCCCCCAAGCTCACAGTCTCTGCCCTCCATCGTCTCCGCTCCAGCAACCACCTCATCGTGGTCAGGTAACCCTCCTCCCTCTGCCTCTCTTCTCCTCTCTTGCTCCTCTCCTCCCTCCTGGCCATGCCCTCTTCTTCTCTCTTTTGCTAGGTTTAGGTCAAATCCCTCTCAAATTTGAGCGGATGATTTATTGCCAAAGGACATGCTCTTGTTAACTCTCTGAGATGGATGTTGATGAGTGGCACATGCCATATTGTGATAATTCATTCACTGTACTAGCATTCCACATGTACTGTGCCATTATGCAGCTTGAGATAATTCAGGGAAAGAAGAAGAGGCCTTTGTGATGTTTGTATCTCTACCTCACATTTCAAATTCTAGTGATCAAACAACATGTCGTTCAGGATTGTCTCTCTGATTTCATTTCCCCTTGTGATTAACGGGAGAGGAAGAAGATCTTACAAATACAGCACCGAACCGTACAAATTAAATTTGGCTATTGATTAATTAGTTTGATACATGTTCCACTCAAATGTATGTAAGTCTTGGTAAGTACAGAGGTTGGCATTTTTGCTTGAATCCACGCAATTATAGTTGAGTGATAGGTACAGTTTCGTAAAAAAAACATTAGAGTATTGCACGATTTTATTTTATTTACATCCTGCAAATTTAGGTTGGATGTGTTTCGACCAAAATTCATAGGCTGCTTTGACCAAAAAAGTGTTTGTATGTTTAAGCGTTTTCGTGGGCATAACTCAGTGATACATGCTTGCTGGGTGAGTGAAGCTGCAGTATTTCTTCTTTCCCCTGTCCCTGTTACTGTTACTACTGGCTCTATTGTACAAGAACAGAGTATCAATCAAAAACAAGCTAGGACAATCAAGGGGGTTACTTCTTCTTCCATGGCTGGATCACCCCGAGCACGAAGATGGCGTAGCACATCCACCATATCCAGGAATATCTATTCACATATGCATGGTGGGTGTCAACTATAAAAAAAATAAAAATTCTACAAGAGCTTATGCAAATGAATGGTGGGTAACCTGCTGCAACTCCACAATCTTCCTCTCTAGGTCTCTTATAGCATCATACCTATAAGATTTGGATACATTGAAAAAATGCACTGGACACACTGAAGAAAAATGCACTGTATCATGTATTTGTCCATGGTTTATAGACGAAAAAATTGCAAACTGAAAAAATGCACTGGACACATTAACATTGCAAGCAGTGTGCTGCTACCACTGTCCTGCAAGGTAAGAGACATGTAGGACTCAAACAGGATCCAGTCCTGTTTGCAACTAGATAAGACTAATTGCAAATTGCGCTCTTTATTATATCCCAGTGAAATAAAATATAGGATAAAGTATGTAGTGCTGGCTCCTGAGAATGAGTAGAGCTATCTAGTCTCTGCAAGCAACTTAAAGCCCCAGTATTCAGTTGCTGGTCTGTTTGAGCAGTGGCATCTTTAGCTGGTGATCATTATCAGATGAGCAGCTGCCTCTACTGAACCACATTCAGCTATGAACCACATATAGCTCACATAAAACTGTCGCTTGCTAGAACAAACTCAGTGATGTGCCTAGAAGCCCCACATAACCAGAACATGTCCTCTTAACTACTTCAAATTCAAATGTCTAAGACTGTTGCATTGGAGGTTCATCTTGCAAACATATCAGAACTTGCAAACATTTTATTACTTGTTGCATTGGAGGTTCATCTTGTCTTGAGGCAAACAAATCAGCATTGGAGGCTCATCTTTGAGGCTCATCTTAATTACATATCAGAACTTGCAAACAAATCTGTGAAAGACTTATAAAGTTGCTGGGTTTTGTGTCCGACCATTGTGTCGTGATGATTTTGCAGGTACCCCGAGAGGCCCTTGAGTTTGACGGAATGTCGATTAACTTCCGTTCCGGCAAATTCGGGTACTCCATATGTCCTATTTTCAGCAAAGGTCATGCTGAAATTTTCCGTGAATTTTAGCATGACTTTGCTAAAAAATAGGACATATGGGGTACTTGCGACTAATGCATGGGCTGGGGTATCTTAGTACTTAGTTAAGTAGGATCAACTGCCTCTTGTGTTATACATATAGAAGTGTGATATCAACTCACAGTTATTACTAATGTCAGTTGCTCGTCATCGATAAACCCTACTCTGAAAGAGGAACCACTCATCCTAAGACTGTGGATTATCTTATTGGACCCAACAGAGATGATGTAGTTTTGAATTATGAACATAGAAAATGTCGTCATCGGACGACGAAAGTCTCCCGGGGGAGTGCGACTGGTGCCACGACGACTGAGGTCAGTGCGACAGATTCATTGAGCTGGACGAAGATCGACGCTTCAGCATTAAGCTCGAGGAGACCTTCGATGTTGAAATGGTACGCAACGACGACAAGTGTTTTTTTTCGTAATTAAGCACGACTTCAACTATATATTTCAACGTGTACTTATCATCTTTTACAATTTGACTAGCTTATCCCATGCTATGCAAGACACTATGTCTTGGAGAGGATGGGTTTTAAAGACCATGAAAATTATGAAACAAAGAAAATTCACCTAAGGACTCATCATGATGTGGATTTTGAAGTAAATCTTAATAATTCTGGGAGCGTAACCCATTTTGGTTGCAAAAATTAGGAAGCATTTTGCAAGATGTATGGTTTTGATGAGGGTATGCTTGTCACCATGGATCTTTGTGATCCTGACATTGACCAAGGCAATATGGACATTTGGGTCCTTGTTGATACGCCTCCAGTTCTACCGCTAGGTGAGTTTCTCAAACATAGTTAATTATTAACTAATTTATATTGTTCATTCCAAAATAGTTGACAATTTATTTCCATTGACAGCTTATTTTGATTCTTCAAACAATGTGCGGAACATGGTAGACAAAACCCACCTACACCGATGGCTCCGAGTTAACTTATCAGGAGAAAAATCATCTGGTCGGATTTTGTACTGGTCTTGAGAATTACAATATCTATTGTAAAACTCCTCAACATTATGGTCAATACGTGCCACTAGTGCACGTCTTGAACTACGGTAACTACCATGGAGATACCCGGTAAGATTTTCTACTATTACGACATTCGTGCATCTTTTTCATACTTCTAAAACTAGTACATCATTGCTAACTATGTAGTTATTACTATGTTTTTCAACAGATAATCCCAGAGGATTGTGTGCCTCATCTGATGTATACACACGGTAGCCTTCATGTTTTGAACATACAACCAGGTCATCCTACGAATCTCAGTTGTCCATACCGGATTTCTAAAAGAAGTGGAGACATGACAATCAAAGAATGGAAAAAAATATATGGACAGTCGTAAAGAGCTTCTTGGAAGCAAAAGGAAGCGAAGCGCAAGAATTGGAGACAGGATGATCTCCATTCTTCATAATGGAGAGTCAGGGTCTATATTATTTTATGCTATTTTACCTTAAATAGGATATTTAGGTCCTGCCTAATACTGATGATCATGTGCTAAGAACAATTAAGTAGCTAGGGTTGGTTCAATGACTATCAAGATGATGATCGTATGACTTGTTATTAATAACGACTGGAAGTTGTATGATGATGATTAGTAGTACTTGTTAGGATTAGTATTACTTTCGACAAACTCGCTACTCGCGGGCTCGAGTCTTGTAATGTTAGAAGTTGTATGATGATGATCTTCTATGGTATTCGATGAATCTGCTGTTGCTGTGTGGTGCTGTCCATATTCTGTCCAGTAACATATTTTTTAACCTATGCAAATATCAGAAGAAGAAAAATCCCTAATATTCATACTAGTGGCGCACCACAAACAAGTGCGCCATTAGTAAGCCAGAGCACACTAATGGCGCATCACCCACTGGTGCGCCATTAGTATGCCAAAGCACATGGGTACATATGGCCCCTTGGGAGGCATTCTAATGGCGCATCTGGGCTATACTAATGGCCACTGCGTGGTGCACCATTAGAACACCAGATACTAATGGCGCACCACTGGTGCGCCATTAGAATTTAATTCTAATGGCGTGATACTAGTGGCGCACCAGTAGTGCGCCATTAGTAGGCAAAACTGGTGCGCCACTAGCATGCCTTTTCCTAGTAGTGAAATGATGGTGGTATCCGGTCGGAGGTATGCAAGCCAATCTTTGTTGGCACCGACCCAGACCTATATATAAGACGGCGGGCAGCGGAGAAATTATGGGATGGAAATGGAATAACTAAGTACTACATGATCAAACTCCATTACTGACCTGCTCATTGGACAAAATTCGACTACCTCTCAACATCGGCAACTCTAGCGGAGTCAACGTGCAACCATGGCCAGGGAGCGGTGGACTGTTCGAAAGATTGTCCCATAGAAGAACCTTCTCCTCGAGGATGCATGGAAGACCAACAAGCATGGCCTTTTCCCAAGCCTGTTTAAGCAGCGTCTTGAAAAAGTTGGTGCAGGAAGCACCGAGTCTTGCAGCGGTGAGGACGTCAGAGCAGCGTGCGATTTCTCCCAGAGGATCATCGTCCAAGGTCTCCCAGCCCCGAGGAGGAGGAGAACCGCCTGGCAAATCCATGGGAGCAGCAACAAACTGCCTTCTCTTCGGGGGGAGGGGAACTGGCGAGGAGGAGATAAGAGCGTAGTAACCGCAGGGCCTCGTCCCTTCCAACTGTAGATCGTTCCTCAGCGAGGGGGTGAGGCTATTATTTACTACTAGTACTAGCATTATCGAACATTATGGGATTGCATTATACTGTAAATAATAGCACTAGTAAGAAATTTTTGGCACTAGGTAGTAGTTTTTGGCGTGGATTAAGAAATTTTGGGTATGTTTTTGCCATTTTTTGTACACGCCAACTAGTGTCAAAAAACGTCTTACATCATGCGATGGAGGAGTACGTACTCGTACTGTAGTAGTACCAGTACTAATTTTCTCAATGTGCGATGTACTGTACTTCTAGTCTAGTCTAGTATAGTCACTAGTAGAAAAACACCTATTAGTCCCGGTTGGTGAGGGCCTTTTGTCCCGGTTCATGAACTGGGACTAAAGGGTCGTTACTAATGCCCTAGACCTTTAGTCCCGGTTCTAACTCGAACCGGGACAGATGGGCCTCCACGTGGCCGGTGCACCGAGCCCAGGCAAGAGGGCCTTTGGTCCCGGTTGGTGGCACCAACCAGGACCAAAAGGCATCCAGGCGTCAACATTTCAGTGGCTGGGGTTTTTGTTTTTTATTAAAGGGGGGGTTGGGGTTTTGGGGGGTTAAATTAGGTGTTTCATATATTGTGTTAGCTAGCTAATTAATAGAGAGAAGTGTCCTCTCTTATGTCCGTGCTTGGTCGACGCTACGTACTATACATAGAGAGGCCCTCGACACGCCAGCTAGTAAGAAACTGAAGGGAACCATTAAGTACAGAAGTTCGTCATGCATACCGAGAGAAGTGATCGATCAACCTCTCCTTCTCCGAGAGATTGGTCGAACAACAAGTTTTCGTATTATCTATCCGATGCTACTGGCTACATACATATACAATATGTTAGATCTCTTAATTACAATCCCCTAGCAATTGAAATCAACTTCCACATGGTATTCTCCGGCTTTATTGATGACGTGGTCAAGAAAGAATCCCGCCAATTCCACTTGAATTGCTTTCATGCGATCTTGTTCTAGGAGTTCATTCCGCATCTGCCACGTCCAATTTGAAGAAGGTGGTTAATTAATACATATATATATGAATGAAACTCAACAGAAATGATGGTGTAATAAAATGAAATTGTGAATATTATTGCTTACGCACTTCATATTGTCTTTTAGAGTAGCCCCGCTTATTTTTCAAAGTCGCGTTGTAGATGAACTCGCACACGTAGTATCCACTGAAATCATTCCCTTGTTCCTGCCACAAGCACTTTACGAGAAATAGAGGTCAATCAAACTGATAATGAAGCATTATAAATGGCATTGATGAAAGTAGTACTTACTTTCGCGTATGTATATCGCAGCTCCTTCGGCAGTCCCGGAGCTTCTGCGGTGAACTGTTTCCAAACCCTGCAAGGCAAAGAAAATAATTATTATTACTTGAGATATCAGGAAATGAACAAAAAGTTGCCGATATGGTGAGATAATGATCGATTGAACTTACTTGTTGAGGAATTTAGTCAGGTCCGCATAGGTTTCGGGACCTTTTCGTCTCAAGTCTAAGATGGTTACTAGTCCCCGCTCAAGCTTAATCTCCAGAAGAACATAGTGGAAGCTGCGCATGCATGCATAATTCATCAATTACATTACTATAACCTCGCTCGAGTAATAAGGGAAACCGAATATGCACACGACAGTAACACTCACTTGAAGTTGTAAGGAAAGAGTATGGTATCTTTGTTTTGATTTTTGATCAATGATTGTAGCAAGTTGGCCTCGGCCTCTTCGGCGTGCTTTTTAACCTGAATTTCATCTATGATATTTGTGTTAATGAACCCAATATCATACATTTCTTGTTTTCTGCACTCGATGATCTTCAATCTGCATAATATAGTGAGGATAATTAATTATAAATACATGCAGTGAAAGAGCTGAGCTATATATAGAGACCTAATGACAGAAATAGTACTTACAGAGAGTAGCAAAAGACCATTAATTTATCGAGGGCCTTTTGATTGAAGAACGCGAAGAACTCCTCAAATGGAACAGGCAACATATCAGTTCCAACGAGGTCGTGCTCCTCTTTAATGTTCAGATACAAACTATTCGTCCCCCCAGACTCTCTGCAGGTTTTCATGCACCAATTATGGAATCTTCGCATCATCGTTGTTAGAGATTTTTCATCTTTGACGAGAGGCTTCCCGTACTCGTATCTGTGTTCGTCCACCTCCATGAAATCAGGAAGTTGATCGTCAGGCAGGTAATCTGCAAGATTGCCATAACCGGCCACCGTCCCAGGAGCACTAGCGACGATGTCGCCGCAAGACACATTGAGCGGGGGGCACGATGATTTTCTTGTTCGCTGAGCTGGGCAATTTTTTTCGCAGCTGCTCATTCTCTTGACCTTTGATGTCTGACAGTACTTCCCGACCGCTCCGCTTGGAGATATGTCTGTTCAGTAATGCGCTCATAGTTGGTTCTTGGCGGAGACTTTGCTGGTTTCCTCAGGGCATCGAGAGTGCGCTTTTCTTTCACCGGATCTACCTTCTCCTCCGGAGGTGGATGTCTCTTTGCTTTCAACCCTTCAAAGAAGTCATCCACTTCGGCCCGCACGATCTTCGCGTTTTCCTCCTTGGTCCTCGCGTACGGTAACTTCTCTAGAGGCTTGAGAGGAGGACCGTATCTGTATTGCCTCCCGCCTCTGGCTGTACTGCTAGACGCCGGAGCAGACTGAGTGGATGCGGCGTCTGTCTCCTTTCATGCTTGCTTACGAGGCGGAGGAGAAGGACTACGACGCGCCGGAGCAGCCGGGGCAGCGGCGGGTCTCTTACGCCCTTGCTGGCGAGGCGGAGAAGGAGGAGGCTGCTGGATGCTCGGGCGCGCCGGCGCAGGCGGAGAAGGAGGCGGAGTGCCGCCACGCACTGGAGAAGGAGGCCTAGTGCCCTGATCATCACTCGCCGGAGGAGGAGGCTGTGGTGGAGGCGGAGTGCCCTGACTCGTCATCGTCGGAGGAGGAGGCGGAGGCGTCCAGTTCGGAAGGTTGATGAGCTCCTTCCACCATAGGCATGGAGTCTTCAAAGCAGAACCCAGCCTAGTCTCCCCTTTACCGGTAGGGTGGTCAAGCTGGAGGTCCTCAAATCCCTCCGTTATTTCATCCACCATCACCCTAGCATATCCTTCTGGAATCGGCCGGCAGTGAAAAGTTGCACCGGGTTCAGTAGGATAAACAAAGCCAACAGCTGCCTTGACCTTCAAATTCATCCATCACGTCATAATGTGGCAATTTTGGGACTCCGTGATAGCATCCACGGTATAGCTGGCAGGAGCCGTCAAGACATGCTCCGGCTGAAGCAGCTCGGTGGAAGCCACGCTGCTTCTCCGCTGAGATGGCGGGGTAGCTTCGGGGGAAGCTTCGGCAGGTCGTTTCGCTGCGATCTGCTTCTCGTTCCTCTAGCCCCATTACCCTTTCGTGCAGCGCCTGCAGTTGGCTCTGCTCCAGTTTCTTCCTCCTCTCCTGGGTTTTGTAACCCCCTGCGTCCGGAAAACCAACCTTCCATGGAATGCAGCCTCCACCCCCTGAATAGGCCTGCCATCTTCTTAAGAGCACAAGACTTGATTAATTGCTCTTTAACTGGCTTCTCCAGATCCTCCTCTAGCGGTAGGGTGAAATTTGCCTTCAGCTCAGTCCAAAGATCATCTTTCTCCATATCATTGACATAAGACACCTCAGGGTCTTCCTCCTTTGGCTTATACCATTGCTAGATGCTGATTGGGATCTTGTCCCTAACAAGAACCCCGCACTGAGCAGAAAATGCGTTCTTTGTCCGGATGGGTTCAATCGGTTTGCCGTCGGGCGCGATTGCTGTGATCTCAAACCTTTCATCTGAGCTCAACTTTTTCTTCGGGCTTCGTCTCCTTACCGAAGTTGTGCTCGATCCGGAGGGCTAGAAAAAGGAAGAAAGATGAGAGTTAAATAATATGTGTACATATACCAAAACAATGAATGCATCAATTAACTACGGGCTTAACTAATATATATATACCTGGTCGGACTCGGTTCGGTCACCGGAGCAGTCAGCACGGTCTCCTTCTTGTACCTCCATTGGGTCACCGAAGCCATCATGAACATAGCCCTCTTCTTGTACCGGCATTAATGGGCCGGAGCCATCATGAACATAGCCCTCTTCTTCACCCAGTCCTTCCTGACCATCGGTGTCGTTGAGAAATGACGCAACGACATCACTTCCTTGTTCGATTATGTCCCCCAACATCGCTTCTATTGCTTCGCCACGGGAGTGCTCCATAGTTTCTGCGAATATTTACAACATGTCAATTATTATTCAAACATGGTACAGGTGGATATATATTAGTGGCAAACGTAGAACTAGCTAGCTAATCACAATAAGGAATCATGTTAGTGGCCTCGACGCTGCTTCTCTAGGGTTTGGGGTGGCCTAGACAACGCTTCAAGGGTTTGGGGTGGCCTCGACCCAACACTTCAAGGGTTTGGGGTGGCCTCAACGACAAAGCTCTTTTAACTTGGTAAATTTGGGTGGCCTTGAGAGATTTTGTCGGGTAGGGGAGCGGCGGGAGGGGGTAGGAGACCAACATCATTTTTTCTCTAGGGTTTGGGTGTCCTCGAGAGTTTTGGTCGAGCGAGAGGGCCGAGGGGGGCGCTGCCGTGGTATAAGTTATCACGGTCGAGAGGGGGTATATATATCGACCGCCCCTCATGTCGAAGTTATCCGGGAGGGGGTTATATCGACAACGACGCGACATACATATACATGGGAAAATAATGTTATCAGGGAGGGGGTATCGGTACCCCCCCCCCCTCGTGTTGAAGTTTCTTGGGAGGGGGTATATCGACAACGACATACCCGATAAAAAATAAGAAGACAAAAGAAGAAATAAAAAGAGGAAAATAAGAAAGGAATAGAAGAGAAGCAATCAAAGAAAAAAGAAGAAAAAAAGGGAGAAGAAGAAGATAGGAATAGAGGAGAAAGAAGAAAAAAATAGAATTTCTATTTTTTCTTCTTTCTCCTCTATTACTTTCTTCTTCTTCTCCTCTTCTTTTTCTTCTTCTCCCTCGTGTTAAAGTTATCGCAAGGGGTATATCAATGACGGCAGAGGAAGATCAAAGAAAAAAAAGAAGAAAAAAAAGAGGAGAAGAAGAAAAAATAGAATATTTTCTACTTTTTCTTCTTCTCCTCTTCTTTTTCATCTTTTTTCCTCTTATTTATTTCTCCTCTTCTTCCTCTCCTCTTCTTCTCCTTTCTTCCTCTTCTTATTTTCCTTTTTCCTCTCCTTCTTTTTCTTCTTCTTCCTTCTTTCTAGCTCGATATATAAAACTTTTCTAAAAATGTAACTTTTGCATATATAAAACTTTTTCTTCTTCTTTCCTCCTTCCTTCTCTTCCTTCTTCCTAAATATATAAAACTTTTCTAAAAATGAAACTAACCTAAAATTAATGTACTAAATCAGAGAACATTAATGTACTAAAATTAATGTATTTTTAAAACACCATGCATATTACAATTGAAAAAATACATACATACATACAAAAAACATGTAAAAAATACATACATACATATGTGAACATACATAAGAAATACATATATCTAAAAAAATACATACATACATATATGAAAATATAAAAACATCTAAAAACATGTAAAAAATAGCATATATATATATAACTAAAACAACGGCGGTGGCGGCGGGGCCGGCAAGGGCGCGCGGTGCTCACAACAGCGGCGTCGGGGCAGGCAGGGGTGAGCGGCGGGTGGCGTCGGGGCGAGCAGGGGTGCGGGGAGTGGCGGCGACGACGTCGGCGGGGCGGCGACGGCGTCGGGGTGGCGCGCGGCGACGGCGTCGGGGCGGCGTGGGGTGGTGACGGCGCGGGGCACGGGCGGCGACCGCGTCGGCGGGGTGTGAATCGGGCAGCCTGGCGGCGGCGTCGGCGCGTGCAACTGCAGAGATGAAGTGAAAAACGCTAAGTCTTTGTTTATATAGCAAAGCCATTGGTCCCGGTTCGTGGCACTAGTCGGGACCAATGCCCCCCTTTAGTCCCGGTTGGTGCCACCAACCGGGACTAAAGGGGGGGCATTGGTCCTGGTTGGTGCCATGAACCGATACCAATGCCCCCCTTTAGTCCCGGTTGGTGCTACCAACCGGGACCAAAGGCCCCTGTGCTGCTCGCGTCGCGGCCAAAGTTTAGTCCCACCTCGCTAGTTGAGAGGGCTCGAGAGTGGTTTATAAGCGCTGTTGCGCCCACCCTCTCGAGCTCCTCTCAACTGCAGGCTTTCGGGCCTAATCTCACACTATGCTGCTATGGGCCTATTGGGCCTATTGCGTGCCTGAATCCTGGCCCAGGTTGGGTTTCTAGTCGTATTCATGCCGTGGTGGCCCAATAGGTGGCAGTTTTGTTTAGTTTTTTTTCCAGATTTTTTGTTTTGTTTTTTGCTTTATTTATTTTCTTTTGTTTTTCGCCTTATTTTTAATTCTTTTTGCTTTTAGTTTTAGAAAAATTATAAACTTTCTGTTAGTGACATTAGTTTTCAAATTTGAAAACACTTTTTTTGTTTTTTTGTTTTCTTTCTTGCTTTATTTATTTTATTTTGGTTCTACTTACAACAAAATACTTATTGTTGCTATTTTTATTTTTTTTCCATTTTTTGTTTTGTTTCCTGCATTATTTATTTTCTTTTGTTTTTTGCTTTATTTTTTAATTCTTTTTTGCTTTTAGTTTTAGAAAAAATTATAAACTTTCTGTTAGTGCCATTAGTTTTCAAATTTGAAAACACTTTTTTTTTCTTTGTTGCTTTATTTATTTTGTTTTTTTTCTACTTACAACAAAATACTTATTGTTTCTATTTTTATATTGTTTCCAGTTTTTTTTTTTGTTTTCTGCATTATTTATTTTCTTTTGTTTTTTGCTTTGTTTTTTAATTCTTTTTGCTTTTAGGTCAGCAAAATTATAAACTTTCTGTTAGTGCCATTAGTTTTAGAAAAATTATAAACTTTCTGTTAGTGCCATTAGTTTTCAAATTTGAATAGTTAAAATTTGAATTCTTTGAAATTTGTGTGAATCAGAAGTTTGTGATTAACTTTACTAAAAAATGAACATAGATGCGCCTATAGAGAAAATTCAACCTAAATTCGTAATAAATTTCTATGAATTTCAGAGAAATTCACTATGAATTTAGGTCAAATTCCCTGTATAGGGGCATCTATTTTCACTTTGAGAGGAGCTCAGCAAGGCAGAGAGGGACGAGCTTATAAACCGGTGTGAGCGCCCTTCGGTTGGCGAGGTGGGACTAAACTCTGAGCGCAACGAGGACCAACCCCTTTAGTCCCGGTTTGTGGCACAAACCAGGACTAATGGTCATGGGCCAGGGGCGAGGCGCATTGGTCCCGGTTCGTGCGTGGAACCGGGACCAAAAGGTCCGAACGAAACTTTTTCATGAAACTTTTCATAATCTTCAGACATGTCTGTCTTGCCCTCCACTCCCACGATGTCCCTTTTTCATGAAAGAACTATGTGGCGCTTTGGCTCATCGTATGATGTATTCGCTTCCTTATCTTTCCTTTTTCTAGGTTTGGTAGGCATGTCCTTCACATAGATAACCTGTGCCACATCATTGTCTAGGACGAACGGTTCGTCAGTGTACCCAAGATTTTTCAGATCCACTGTTGTCATTCCGTACTGTGAGTCTACCTGTACGCCACCTCCTGACAGATTGACCCATTTGCACTTAAACAAAGGGACCTTAAAATCATGTCCATAGTCAAGTTCCCATATGTCCACTATGTAACCATAATATGTGTCCTTTCCCCTCTCGGTTGTTGCATCAAAGCAGACACCGCTATTTTGGTTGGTGCTCTTTTGATCTTGGTCAATCGTGTAAAATGTATTCCCATTTATCTCGTATCCTTTGTAAATCAATACAGTCAAAGATGGTCCCCTGAACAACAAGAACAGCTCATCACAAACAGTGTTGTCACCTCTGAGATGTGTTTCCAACCAACTGCTGAAAGTCCTGATGTGTTCACATGTAATCCAGTCGTTGCACTACTCCGGGTGTTTGGAGCGCAGACTGTTCTTGTGTTCATCGACATACTGGGTCACCAAGGTAGAGTTCTGTAGAACTGTGTAGTGTGCTTGAGACCAAGAATATCCGTCCCTGCATATTATTGAGTCCCTTCCAAGCATGCCTTTTCCAGTCAGTATCCCCTCATATCGCGATTTAGGGAGACCTATCTTCTTAAGGCCAGGAATGAAGTCAACACAAAACCCGATGACATCCTCCGTTTGATGGCCCATGGAGATGCTTCCTTCTGGCCTAGCGCGGTTACGGACATATTTCTTTAGGACTCCCATGAACCTCTCAAAGGGGTACATATTGTGTAGAAATACGGGGCCCAGAATGACTATCTCGTCAACTAGATGAACTAGGATGTGTGTCATGATATTGAAGAAGGATGGTGGGAACACCAGCTCGAAACTGACAAGACATTCCACCACATCACTCCTTAGCCTTGGTATGATTTCTGGATCGATCACCTTCTAAGAGATTGCATTGAGGAATGCACATAGCTTCACAATGGCTAATCGGACGTTTTCCGATAGAAGCCCCATCAATGCAACCGGAAGCAGTTGCGTCATAATCACGTGGCACTCATGAGACTTTAGGTTCTAAAACTTTTTCTCTGACATATTTATTATTACCTTTATATTCGACGAGAAGCCAGTCGGGACCTTCATACTAAGCAGGCATTCAAAGAAGATTTCCTTCTCTTCTTTGGTAAGAGCATAGCTGGCCGGACCTTCATACTGCTTTGGAGGCATGCCGTCTTTTTCGTGCAAACTCTGCAAGTCCTCTCGTGCCACAGTTGTATCTTTTGTCTTTCCATACACGCCCAAGAAGCCTAGCAGGTTCACGCAAAGGTTCTTCGTCACGTGCATCACGTCAATTGAAGAGCGGACCTCTGGGTCTTTCTAGTAGGGTAGGTCCCAAAATATAGATTTCTTCTTCCACATGGGTGCATGTCCCTCAGTGTCATTCGGAACAGCTAGTGTGTCGGGACCCTTTCCAAAGATTACGTGTAAATCATTGACCATAGCAAGTATGTGATCACTGGTACACATGGCGGGCTTCTTCTGGTGATCTACCTCGCCTTTGAAATGATTGCCTTTCTTTTGACATTGATGGTTGGTCGGAAGAAATTAACGATGGCCCAGGTACACATTCTTCCTGCAGCTTCCCAGGTATATACTATCGGTGTCAAGTAAATAGTGTGTGCATGCGTGGTATCCCTTGTTTGTCTGTCCTGAAAGGTTACTGAGAGCACGGGCCAATCGTTGATGGTCACGAACAACTACGCCTTTAGGTCAAATTCCTCCTGTTTGTGCTCATCCCACGTACGTACACCGTTTCCATTCCACAGTTGTAAAAGTTCTTCAACTAATGGCCTTAGGTACACATCAATGTCGTTGTCGGGTTGCTTAGGGCCTTGGATGAGAACTGGCATCATAAAGAACTTCAGCTTCATGCACATCCATGGAGGAAGGTTATACATACATAGAGTCATGGGCCAGGTGTTGTGATTGCTGCTCTGCTCCCCGAAAGGATTAATGCCATCCGTGCTTAAAGCAAACCATACGTTCCTTGGGTCACTTGCAAACTCATCCCAGTACTTTCTCTTGATTTTTCTCGACTACGACCCGTCAGCGGGTGCTCTCAACTTCCCGTCTTTCTTACGGTCCTCACTGTGCCATCACATCAACTTGGTATGCTCTCCGTTTCTGAACAGACGTCTCAACCGTGGTATTATAGGAGCATACCACATCACCTTCGCAGGAACCCTCTTCTTGGGGGGCTCGCCGTCAACATCACCAGGGTCATCTCGTCTGATCTTATACCATAATGCACCGCATACCGGGCATGCGTTCAGCCTTGTACGCACCACGGTAGAGGATGCAGTCATTAGGGCATCCATGTATCTTCTGCACCTCCAATCCTAAAGGGCATACGACCTTGTTTGCTGCATATGTACTGTCGGGAAATTCGTTATCCTTTGGAAGCTTCTTCTTGAATATTTTCAGTATCTTCTCAAATCCTTTGTCAGGCATAGCATTCTCTGCCTTCCACTGCAGTAATTCCAGTACGGTACCGAGCTTTGTGTTGCCATCTTCGCAATTGGGGTACAACCCTTTTTTGTGATCCTCTAACATGCGATCGAACTTCAGCTTCTCCTTTTGACTTTCGCATTGTGTCCTTGCATCGACAATGACCCGGCAGAGATCATCATCATCGGGCACATCGTCTGGTTCCTCTTGATCTTCAGTAGCTTCACCCGTTGCAGCAGCATCGTGCACATCGTCTGGTTCCTCTTGATCTCCAGTAGCATCACCGTATTCAGGGGGCACATAGTTGTCATCGTACTCTTCTTCTTCACCGTCTTCCATCATAACCCCTATATCTCCATGCCTCGTCCAAACATTATAGTGTGGCATGAAACCCTTGTAAAGCAGGTCAGTGTGAAGGATTTTCCGGTCAGAGTAAGACTTCGTATTCAAACATATAGGGCATGGACAACACATAAAACCATTCCACTTGTTTGCCTCAGCCACTTCGAGAAAATCATGCACGCCCTTAATGTACTCGGAGGTGTGTCTTTCACCGTACATCCATTGCCGGTTCATCTGCGTGCATTATATATAATTAAGTGTGTCAAAAATCATTATAGAACATCATGAATAGATAATTAAGTGACCAAATTAATAGTAGTTCATCATCACATTAAAACCAAAGTACATACATAGTTCTCATCTAACAACATAAAGCTTTGCAGAGCATCTAAATTAATTAAACCATACATTGAAACTATGTAAAACATTTCAATGCGAAAACAAATGCGATCATAATCGCAACCAAGGTAACAACTGATCCAACGACATAATGATACCAAGTCTCGGTATGAATGGCATATTTTCTAATCTTTCTAATCTTCAAGCGCATTGCATCCATCTTGATCTTGTGATTATCGACGACATCCGCAACATGCAACTCCAATATCATCTTCTCCTCCTCAATTTTTCTTATTTTTTCCTTCAAGAAATTGTTTTCTTCTTCAACTAAATTTAACCTCTCGGCAATAGGGTCGGTTGGAATTTCCGGTTCAACAACCTCCTAGATAAATAAAATCTATGTCACGTTGGTTGGCATAATTTTCATAAACAATAAATGAACCAATAGTTATGAAAAGATAATATATACCACATCCGAATCATAGACAGGACGAGGGCCGACGTGGGCGGATACCAAAACCATCGCACTATATAAGATGCAATAATAAAAGTAAGAAAATAATACAAGTATCTATCTAAACATACAAGTAAGAATATTTTTCCTTTCAGAAAGAAGATAAGAACAAGAGGCTCGCCATGGTGGTGCCGGCGATGAGATCGGCACGGGCAATCGACGGCGGTGAAGACGGAGACGGGACGTGACAGACCGCTAAACCTAGACAAATATTGAGGAAAATGGAGTTTGGAGGTTGAGCTTGGAGAGGAGAAAGTTAAGTAGTGTAGCTCGGGCATTTCATCGAACACCTCGTGTGCATAGGAGGTGAGCTAGAGCACCACAAAGCTCTCCAACGGCCGGGCAGAAAAATAGAGAAGTGAAGTGCTCTGCTCGTGGGCGAGGGGTATATATAGGCAATGCATTGGTCCCAATTCACGGAATGAACCGGGACTAAAGGGCAGCCTTTGGTCCCGGTTCAAGCCACCAACTGGGACCAACGGTGGTGGGCCAGGAGCGAGGCCCATTGGTCCTGGTTCATCCCACCAACCGGGACCAAGAGGTCCAGACGAACCGGGACCAATGGCCCACGTGGCCCGGCCGGCCCCCGGGGCTCACGAACTTGGTCCAATGCCCCCATGGGTCCCCGTTCTGGACTGAACCGGGACTAGTGGGCTGACCTGGCCTGGACCATTGCCCCCTTTTCTACTAGTGAGTGCACCTGTTTTGAACTCTTGAATCTCAGGGCCAAGGAGCTACAGCTGGAAGTGGAGGGTACTACTGTTCTCTAGAACCATCGCTGTACTATCAATGCAGGGGAAGTACACCTGCGTAGTGGCCTAGTGGGTACTCTCGGTGCTATATTCAGCCCCTCCTCTCACGTAGGAGTAGCAGGCCTACTCAGCCGCTCCTCTCACGCACACACTAGTAGCCTGTTTATCAGCGACGGTTACTGCGGGGCAGAACATTTGAGTTATTTGATACAACGAGACTAGGCTTTTCGCTTCCATTTGTAGAGGTGTAATGGATCTCGTGGAACTTTGTTAGTAGTTCCTTCTTTATGAATGAGATGAAGCAAAGCTTTTGCCTCCGTTTCTTTTATAGTAGAGCCGATAATGGAGTGAAGTCCATGTGTGCAACGCCACAAGCTACAGAGTAGTAGTAGAGCACTTTACATACAGAGCCATATTGCACAGTTCCCAATGCCCCGCCAGGCTTTTTAGGCTCCTCGGGCTTAATTGGGAGGCGCTAGTTTAAATATGCTACTAGCTGATGAGGAAGCTGCAAGCGAGGTGCGGCTAGGGCGAGCACGCGAGCCACGGGATGCTGGGAAGGAAAACCCGTTCACATGGCTAGGCTGTCCAGTGCACCCAGATTGTGGGGCCGCACGTCCGTTTGACTTCAAAACTCAAACTACCCGTGTAAAATATTGGCTCGCAGCGAGGTGTAGTAGTACTATTTTTTTAAAAGGCCGCCGTGCGTTCGGCCGGGATCGAACCCACAAAACGAGGTATACACTCCCATGACCACTAGTAGTACTCGTTGGAGTACAACGCAACCTACAATCGCCTTTTGTTGCTAGTAGTACGTACATTGTTCCTTACAAGAAACCCCTAATAATGCAAGAAACCACTAAAATGCCAAGAAACTAATACCACTTGCATACGTGGCAGACTTAAGATAAGACTACCTTATCAACCATTGTACATGCTCTTACCAACAAAAATCCTCGAGTGACCTCCTACCTCCGGCCCGTCCACCTAGTCATCCTCGGCCATGGGACGCAGCTACTACCGCCGGTAGAAGGCGAGGTCAGAACCGCCGGCGGTGCGGAGCCCATGTTGCGGCAGCCCAGATGCCAGCTCCGTCCGACGCTCGCGGCCGCTAGCTAGCCAAGATAGCTCCATCCAGCTGCTTGTTTGCAAGGTTTGCTAGCCAAGATAGCTCCGTCCAGCTGCATGTCTGCAAGGTTTTGTGCGCTCAGGCCAGCCATCTGGCTAGAGCGAAGGCCAGTGCGGCGGCTTGCTCGCTCGTGAGTCACGCTCGGGCCAACCTGCCAACCCGTCCGGAGGCCAGCGCGGCGTCCGGCCCGTCCGGCGGAGCGGCGGCCAACTCGCTCATCACCGGCGCCACCGACGAACATGCATCAGTACTATTTGAAGTAATGTTCAGGAAAAATAATGATTTGAGGGGGAATAACAGGATAGAAGGTCAGATGTGGGTCCCTCGTCAGCATGGACGTGTGGGCCAACCTAGTCATAAATGGGTTTAAACAAACCTAATTGGTAGGAGTACTAGGTAGTAGTTTTTCGCGTGGATTAAGAAATTTTGGGTATGTTTTTGCTATTTTTTGTATAATAGATTCTTCCTAGGGCTGGTTGAAAGTGGGTAGTTTTTTGTTATATACTCTACATATGGTAAGTAGGGGTGGAAGTTAAGCTTTGGAATCCAATAAGCAAGGCTAGTTACATAGTGCATATGTGTACATGATTGAAAGTAAATATCAACCATGAGTGACTAATATCTTGGTGGAAAACTCGAAACTATGGAATACTAGGAAAAAATGCATGGTTGGAAATACTAGCAATGTTCATGTACGTTGCAACGAATCATAATTAGAATAATACTTATTCACAAACTTGGTACAAAACACCCTAATTTTGATATACATATGTCACTAGAGATATATTATGTTTCAATTATAATATATTCCTTGGGCTGTTTTGGTGAGGTCAGGGAGGGATGTGGTTGGTTTTAAGATACTAATTATGGGTTTTTCTGCAAGTTTGTAGACAAGTGGGATGTTGGTGAGAAAAGGCAACAACTTACCTCACAATCGTTAGATGTAGATCTAATGGTCAGAGACGACGGATGGCAGACACACCAGCATCACCAACTTAGTCTTGTGTAGGAGTACTAGCAAGATCCGTGCATTGCACGGTACATCAGATGCATTTTTTTCTAAAACACTTGTTGTGATTGACCCTTGCGGGAGTAATCCCATATGTAAAAACTAATGATATCTCGAGAAATAGGAGATAAGGTGAAGAGGAGTGGGGTGTGGTGGTGGTTGGTGATCGGACTGAGCGGAGGCCTGGGGATTGACGACGCCGGCAGCGGCCACCAGGCCAGTTTGTTCCAGAGGTTTCCTTTCTTAATTGCTCAACAATGAGGTTTGTTGGAGATAAGGATGAACGAGGGAAGGCCTTTTCTGAAAAGGTGGAGAGGGGTGCGGGTATCTTTTAGTTTAATTTCCATCCGTCAGATATAGATCGGATGGTCTATATTGCAAGATGGCACACGTACCATCATCACCAACTCGGTTTTTATAAAAGAAGAAATATAAGTATGGAGATACAAACGTATTATCGATACTTCCTTCCGTAAACTAGCATCTACATTATATTCAATGCCTCGGCATGTGGGGCCTCAGCACAAGGACTTCTCGACTGTGTAAAACAAAGATTTTCCCGTCGCCGACAAGGAGGGGGTGACGGTGGCGCGCTTTTTGGCTTGCTCTAGTCCTAGTAGTCATACTAGGTGGTCTAAGCACGTATAGATTTATTCTTTTTCACGTCTCATGTTCGCCGTACTGCCACGACTGTTGATGAATAGACGGTAAGTTATTCACCGGGAAACCCTTGTTGAGCGTGTTTGAGAGAGAGAGAGAGAGTGCGCGTGTGTGATATGTTAGAGACTGAGGCAATGATAACAGATTCTTTGTGTCTATGTGTGTGGAGAATAGAGAGACATGTACATGGGGCTTTGTGTTGTGTAACGTGGAGACACATCTATACCTAAGCTAATTACAGACTTTCCATAAATTACCACGTTAATTAGAAATTACGGGCCGTTCATCTGGTGGGACCGAATTATTACGGTCTAGATCAACTCATATAATAAGAAAAACTCCCGTCTTAACAATCTGTCTAAAAGGAATTTCGAAAAAAAATACCCTATCTCTGTCTCTTCCCCGTACGTGGACTCTCTCTTCTCCGTAGAAATCAAAAGCAAATTGAAAAAAAAACGAACATCAATTTCTATCTTTTCCCGTAGACTCTCCCTTTCCCCGTGGACTCTCCCTTACCCCATGAAAACCAATTCTACTAGGTCTCTTTCTCTACCCAATAATTCACATGGATTCGATGTGGAAAATTTGCCTTTCCTGATTGCCAATTTGTTTCATGGCTTCATCACTTCATCTCCCTCACGTATTCCCCTTGATGTCCCTCATTGCCATCACCATGATATTTACACACATGCATCTTCCAATACAAATTACAGATCCATCCACGTCTCTTTCTGGGGTGATGGTCCCTCAGCCAACAAGTGGCTAGATTCTTTTTCTGTTGAATATACTTTGATGATTGCATCAGTGGGGATTCATACGGCAGAGTCTACATAGCAAGGCAAGATTCAGTTCGTATTATTTCCTAATATGCTAAGATCAATTCCATCAGAGGGGATTCATGGGATGGCGATCAAGCATGGAGCACCGGCGTTCTTCCTATTCCCATGGAGGAGCCGCGGACAGCGCCGTTTTCCTACCTTTCTTCCAAAGGGAGACATACTGCCTGCGTTCTTCTATTCTCTCCAATATCTGCTAGGTATCTGATAAATTTTGAGATTATTACTCAACTGGTCTGTCCACAGTAACGAAACCTATTTTTTTTTATTCTCATCGTTGTGGATTTCATTAATCATCGTTCACTGAAAATCCTTCTTTGCATTCATTCCAGATATGCCAAGTAGTGTGTACAGCGCGCGCTATTGCAGACCAGAAGCCAAAATGGCTCCACCAGGTTGGCGTCTAACTATGAAGAATGAAATCCTGGGTGTCAGACTGGAATGCTGGGGGCAGGTCAGGTGCCACAGTTCCCTTGCAAAAGGGCACATGCAGACAAGGTGCACTGCTGATTCGAGAATATAGTCGCACTGCACACAGAGATCATCATGGGGCCTTTTCGAATTGGATATTTTTATAAGCAGTTCATCTTTTGTTTCAAGTCAATTCTAGAGTAGCATTCATCCCATTGCGTATACTTTTACTTATTGTGGAAGTACAATGGGAAGTTTCAGATGCAAACCAAGGAAACAAGATGCTAATGGAATATCGCGTACTATTGTTGAGGCAGTTAATCATTTTGGCATTATTTCTTTACTTTGATTGGTTTTAGGTATGTCGTCCAGACTCATAGGCAATTGGTATTTTGCCCTGAAAACACGTATGTCTTTCACATATCTTAATTATAAGCTTTGAGAAAATATGAATTTCGTAGTTCATATTAGGGCATCTAACTTATGGGATGAGAAGAAGTTTAGGTAGCAGATAAATGATCTAGAGAATGTGGGCCAACATAGCATTTAGTTGTATAGTCCCAAATAAATTTAGCGTCAAATATAGATTAGTTTCTAGACCTGTAAAGTTATTCCCTTTTCATGGACCCAGAACATAAGGTGCTATGTTTAGCTACTTTAGTATCAGACGGCACATGATCTAGATTTTTGTTTTTTGATGCCTCTACGCACAATCAGTGCGTAGTACCACATTTTTCTTCTTCTTATAGTTCAAGTTTTTCTCTATTTTATTTATTTATTGATATATTTGCAACAAAATTATTCGGAGGGTTCTACACTTATATCAGTAAAAAAATTGTAATCTACCACACAATAGCTAACTGAAGTTCACATATACAAATGGAGGTTGTTTGAGTATTTCAAGTGAAATGTAATTAGTGAATGTTTTTTCCAAGATGATATACTTTTTAGCTTCATATACGACTATAGTTACATCGACAAAGTTATGTAACAATACACTGAAAATGTGATGGTATGGCATCTAAGGCTAAAATTTATTGACACCTTTCCCCTTTTTTTTAGTGCAAACATAGAGTTATACAATATGGATTGAAATGTAATGATATCTACGCTCGGTGCATATATGTGTGTTTTACTTACATACTACAGGTTATATATTCTGTTTCTGCATTCGGTAACACCTTCACAACCTATACAAACAAATTATCATTTTTGTGCTTTTAACACCTAGAAAGTCACAAACATATTTTTCTTGATCATGTCATCTAAAAGCCTATATGTTGGGTTATTTCATCATAGATTTTGCTGTGTCGTCCTGCAATTAGATTTTGCAAGTTCTTTTGCTTAATTTCTTTAATCTCAGAAAGCAAAACAAGGAGGCATAAAAAGTGTAATCCATGATTAGATATAATCTGCAACGTAGTTTTGAAACTTAAATTGTTTTGTGTGGTTGCGTCTGCTCCCATATAACTTCTGTTTTGGTGCTTTGAATATTCTCATTTTATTGTGGTGTCGATATGAGTATAACCATATCGACATGTTACTTACTCATCTTTTCCGGTCATCAATTTTAATGAAATGCCTACTTTAGATCATCAACCCAAGTCGGTAGTAGTTCTGAACATTGGTGTAAATGTCGATATGGATGTAGTGTTGGAACTATTGGGAAAAGGCAAGTCAACAATTACATTAAGCTTAGACTACGATTAGAAATAAGATGGCACATGCGTATAAAGTGAAACAATTCCTGTACATAAGTTTAGTGATTTCCCTATATTAAAAAAGTTTGTTATCTCCTTGGCTTCAGTGGATTTTGTATTAATTCTTTGACTTTCTAAATGAGTTTTCCTTTTTTGGTACATGTTATCCTGATGATCTATTCTTCATAGATTTGTGTGTTCTTGTATATTTCAGGTTAAATAAAATTCCAATGCAAGTATAATATGACGACAGCAATGCGTGGCAATTTTTGGTACATGGATGTAGGGTCGTTTCAGGAACCCAAGATATTCATCAAATTTGTTGGATTGCCACATACTCATGTTACGAAAATATTATGAAGACAAATCTACTCATTTTTCTTTTTGAATCTTGCTAGCCCGTGCAATTGCACGGGTTAACGACTAGTATACATAATTAGAGAGTGAGTGTGTGAGATACACATGCGGACATGGGGAGAGATGAGGATCCAGATAAATGGGTGTTTGTCGGTGTCTGTGTGTGTTTGTGCACGCGTTTGTGTGTGACGGGGAGAGAGTGTATGTGGAGTAGAGAGACCACTGATGATGTAAACCTAGTATAAGGGAAGGGGGAATGGTGTGACATGTGTAGTAGCGAGATAGCACGGGTGCGGGCGGGGGGAGCAGACTATTTGGAAGAGACATCGAGTGTGTGTGTGGGAGAGGGGTGTGAGAGCGAGGGAAAGAGAGAGCTAGCGCTGGAGAGAGGGAGGGAGGGAGGGAGGGAGTGAGGGAGTGAGTGAGTGAGTGAGTGAGTGAGTGAGGGAGGGAGGGAGGGAGGGAGGGAGGGAGAGGGAGAGAGAGAGAGAGAGAGGGGGGGGGGGCGATTGTGTCCATAAATGGCGTATAGATAGGGAGACAGTGTTGATGTTGTCCGAAATTGGCCTATGAACCGAGACGCAAGGGAAGCGAGTCATCGTGTGTGTGATAGGGACTTCATGAGAGATCTAGAATAGATGGTGTAGAGACAATGTGCGAAATCGAGAACGATTATACATTAGGGAGCTATGCAAAGAGTCACGACATATATGTATATAGGGAAGGAGCTGGGGCGGGTCCGCATGTGGGAGAGATAGAAAGAGGAGAGTGGTGCACAAGGATACAAAGTGTGCTTGTTTGCAGTGGGGGTGGTGTGTGAGGTGAGTGCGCAGAACCACATTACTAGGGAGATAGACGTTTGGGGCCGACGTTTTGTGTGTATGGAAAATATACACTCTACATAGTGCGTGTGCTTGGTTGAGAGAGATAGCGGGAGACCTAGAGAGTGAGGGAAGAGATGTGTGCATGCCCGAGAGACAAAGTGATAGAGACCTATGTTGGGGTCCGGACTTTACAAGAGAGAGGGGTGTTAATGTGCTCGTGTGTTGGTGTTTGGGGGAGAGAACGACTTCTCTATGTGTGTGTGTGTGTGTGGTGGTGGTGGGGGGTGACTTCAGATAAAGAGTGAGGTGTCTATATTTGAGGGACTCTAGCGTAATTGAGATATTGTGCACTCATGGTTGATCAGTTTGTTTCACTGTTTATACTATGAGATAACGATACTTTTGAACATGCGTGATATACCTTGATGTACCAGAATTACAAACCTAAGATTGGAATTTTGGAATTCGACTCCATCATTAGCTTTTGTAATTCATTTAAACGGAGGTACATTTTTTAAGCCGGGATTTCGTGATTTCAAATTCATATATCAAACCTAGAGATATACACATACGGGCATGTTCAAACTTTATAATCATTCACTTTATTCATACACATACACATTTTTGCTTTTGTCATCATATTTAGGATAAACACATTTGGAATTTCATTTGAGTTGGACCGTATGATGGTATTTGCTTGTAGTAGCTCAATGATCCATATTTGAATTGAATGGACAATCTAAGTTTCGAGTTGGAGACATCGAGTTGGGGACATTTTTTTTGCGTGCAAAACAAACAAATTGTCGGCCATGATATCATAGTCGGCCGTACGAGAGCAGAATACTTATAATTTTAGGCGCCAAAAGCTTTCAAACTTCCCGCTCACATCGAAATATCACGCGCCCGAAAGTTTAATCCTGCGATATTCTTGTTTTACCCCTGCCACATGATCGAAAAAGGGATGTTTTGGTAACTCCATTTTTTTCCCCTCTTTGCCCCCAACATTCTTCCCCAGAACCCCTCCCCTTTCCCTCCCCGACCCCCCCAACCACGGCAAGCCACCGAATCTAGTCTCCGCCGCATCGGTGGACCTCACACCCCGCCGGATCTACCTTCCGCACCTTGGAACCCCCAACTGCCAACTCACCACTTCATCGGAGCCGCTTCAAAGACTGGCTTGTCAACTGCTCCAGATCTCCTTGACCGCCATCATGGTCCACCGCACCGGATTGCTTAACCGGCGCCCTCGTCCACCATAGCATAGGCCCTTCACTGACTCCCTCGTCCACCCTTCGCTGGCCCTTCATACAAGCCCTCGTCCGCGAAAACAGATCCGCCACACCGAAAGCACTGTACAACGCGCCCGCTGAAGCCTTCGTCCACTGCACCGGACCCGCTCCACAGACGCCATATTCAACTCCACCGGCCCTACTTTACCGACGTCGCAGCCTCATCAGGTTATTTTGATTTGTACTCCTTTGGTTTTTCTCTTTATCGTGCAACTGTTCACTTACCACAGATGAGCTTTCTTGTATGTCGACAGGCACCGCAACCGTAGCACCGGAGCCGCTTCAGCGACAGTGACAGCCGGCCCAAACTCAACCACAACACAAGCACCATCGACGATCCTTAGCTATCAAGTTTGACAACGATACCCATACGCCGCCGAGAATCAGGTACTATTATCCAACAGCCGGTGCCTACGTTCACTTTCCTAGCATAAGCACCGCACCTTTGAATTTCTTCAGGGCATCATTCAGTTTTTCATGAGATGCGTTATTCTGCTTGCACTTATAGGGCCATACTTCTGGCAGTGAACATGTTACATGTGCTAAATTACATACCCGTGCGCATATAGTTAATATGCTTTAGTTTTGTTCTGATGCCACCTGTTGGTTCCATCAGACTGCTTAATGTTCTCTATGCTTAATTACGCATCAGCAAACTAGCATGTGGTTCCGCTGCTTTTTGTTTGTTTTACCCTACATTTTCTGATGCTAGCTATTACATCACTGCTCCAAGCCTCTGTTCATTACTTGTTTGTGTGTTCTTGATCTTCCCAAGTTGCATGACTAATTTGATGCTTCCATTATTTATGGAGCTGCCAACCCCATCAAGCAAAATATTTGTTCTTTTGGGGCTGGCACCTCGAACAAGCATAAAAATAGAGGGAGGCAGATATATTGTCGTGTATGCACACACCCTTCTTTCATTAGTTTAGATGAACCATTGATGATCAATTCGGACCAGTGCATGCGATTAAAATTAATTTTACCTAAATAGATGGTGCAGAATAAACTACAACAACAAGATTTGCAACCACGGGATGCTGACGATATCTTCAAAGAACATTGCAACAGCAGCTAGGCTTCACAGCAACATATGGTAAGCCAATGAGTTTTAGTGCATGTGAAATGTAATGCGAGTGGGTTGCTTTCTTGGCTTGTGCCCTCAACGTGTAATCCTACCGAATTACAAATAGTTCAGTTGTCTGCTTTGCTGTATTGCTTGATTCGAATGCTTGTTTTTTGTTACGCTATACCTGAGTTGGCAAATATGTCAACAGTGCATGTTGTACTATCGTAAAGAAATGCATGCCTATTTCATTTGAGTCCTTAACTTTTCCTCTCAACTTCATCACAAGACTGTCTTCGTAGTTTATATGAGGCCACACTATTAAGTGCTTTCTCAGATTATTTCAACTGCTTAGATGCCTTGGCAACTTAAATATAGCGGTTGTACACTCCCTTTCAACTAGGGATGTCAACTGGGTCCCGTTTAATCCCGATTAAAGTCCACTAGTGGTATGATAGTTCAAAAGAGTTTTTGTTTTTTGAGGTAGCAAAAACTAACTAGATGGGACTGGCGGATGTCGTTTATTTGCCACTTACATCCCTAGTTTCATCTTACCATCTTAGTTTCTTTTCGGCTGATGCTGCTTCGAACCATTTAAATATAGTTTGCCATGCTCGGCAATCATTCGTCCGTCATTTACCATGTAAGCTTACTGCCTGGATCATATGATAACTATCTCTTACTTACGTCCAGCGGAAACCTTTCAGGATGCCGTTGAAACTAGGACACAATGTACAACCCCAGAATCTATTTGTGGAAGCAATGCGCCATCCATGTTACCAGATGGTGGCAGTTCAGAGGCAACACCGCCGGAGAGCAGTCTAAGCACAGATATTATAGTGCTTGAGGCTCTACTAGAGGCAGAAAGAGATGGTGTGGCTGCCATGAATGAGGTAATCTTTATCTTGAGGCTGGAAATTAAGGAATTAGCGGCACGCAATATGCAAGCAACCCAAGAATTGGAGGAAGTAAGAATGTTGTATTTGAAGACGGAGGAGGTCCTGCTGTTTCTGCTATCTGAAGCCTAAGGTAATCCCGGTTCTTCTTTAGATACCAGTTGAAACTGTCATTAGATTATTGTACTTGCATGTTGTGTCATGTCTCTGAATGGATTATGTTGCAAGACCCCATATGTTGTCCAGAATTCCATGTTGTCCATGTGTTGTAATGATCCAAATTTTTTAGGCAAGGTAATCCTCAGTACTTGTATGATTGACATAAGGTGAACTATTTTTCGTGTGAGCATATTGTATTGGATGAAATAACTGTTTGAATCAGAGGGTATCCAACCTACCGAATTCGAAGATCACGGCATTTCTAAATCATAATCATATATAAAGGTGGAATAAATCTTTGTTGTGGATTTGAAGAAATAAATAACAAAACGTATAAGTATCTGTGGATATTCGTAATTGAATACAAATTGGATTTGAATTTAGTTTGCCAGGTCCCAGGGCAAACGCGAATGCTAATTCTCCCAAGTTTTGAACGAAACGGATAAACACCTGTTGGAAATATGCCCTAGAGGCAATAATAAAAGTATTATTATATTTCATTGTTCATGATAATTGTCTTTTATTCATGCTATAACTGTATTATCCGGAAATCGTAATACACGTGTGAATACATAGACCACAATATGTCCCTAGTGAGCCTCTAGTTGACTAGCTCGTTGTGATCAACAGATAGTCATGGTTTCCTGGCTATGGACATTGGATGTCGTTGATAACGGGATCACATCATTAGGATAATGATGTGATGGACAAGACCCAATCCTAAGCATAGCACAAAGATCGTGTAGTTCGTTTGCTAGAGCTTTTCCAATGTCAAGTATCTCTTCCTTCGACCATGAGATCGTGTAACTCCCGGATACCGTAGGAGTGCTTTGGGTGTATCAAACGTCACAACGTAACTGGGTGACTATAAAGGTGCACTACAGGTATCTCCGAAAGTGTCTGTTGGTTTGACACGGATCGAGACTGGGATTTGTCACTCCGTATGACGGAGAGGTATCTCTGGGCCCACTCGGTAATGCATCATCATAATGAGCTCAAGGTGACCAAGGTGTTGGCCACGGGATCATGCATTATGGTACGAGTAAAGTGACTTGCCGGTAACGAGACTGAACAAGGTATTGGGATACCGACGATCGAGTCTCGGGCAAGTAACGTACCGATTGACAAAGGGAATTGTATACGGGGTTTTGATCAAATCCTCGACATCGTGGTTCAACCGATGAAATCATCGTGGAACATGTGGGAGCCAACATGGGTATCCAGATCCCGCTGTTGGTTATTGACCGGAGAATGGTCTCGGTCATGTCTGCATGTCTCCCGAACCCGTAGGGTCTACACACTTAAGGTTCGGTGACGCTAGGGTTATTAGGAAGACTAGTATGTGACTACCGAATGTTGTTCGGAGTCCCGGATGAGATCCCGGACATCACGAGGAGTTCCGGAATGGTCCGGAGGTGAAGTTTTATATATGGGAAGTTGTCATACGGACACCGGAAAGTTTCGAGGGCTTATCGGTATTGTACCGGGGCCACCGGAGAGGTTCCGAGGGTCCACCGGGAGGGGCCACCCCTCCCGGAGGGCCACATGGGCTGCAAAGGGGAGGGAGCCAGCCCCTGGAGGGCTGGGCGCGCCCCCCACCTTGGGCCCATGCGCCTAGGGTTGGGGGGAAACCCTAAAGGGGGCGCCCCCCCTTGCTTGGGGGGCAAGTCCTCCCTCCCTGGCCGCCGCCCCCCCTCTAGATCCCATCTAGAGGGGTCGGCCCCCCTTTCCCCTTCCCCTATAAATAGAGGGGTGAGGGGAGGGCTGCTGCACACACATCCAAGGCGCAGCCCCTCCCCTCCCCGACACATCTCCTCCTCCGTTACATGCTTGCGAAGCCCTGTCGGAGTACTGCTGCACCAACACCACCACGCCGCCGTGCTGCCGTTGGAGCAATCTTCCTCAACCTCTCCTTCCCCCTTGCTGGCTCAAGAAGGAGGAGACGTCTCCCGTCCCGTACGTGTGTTGAACGCGGAGGTGCTGTCCGTTCAGCACTTGGACATCGGTGATCTGAATCACGTCGAGTACGACTCCATCATCACCATCCCCTTGAAAGCTTCCGCACGCGATCTACAAGTGGTATGTAGATGCAAACTCACTCCCTTGACTCGTTGCTTAGATGAACTCATAGATGGATCTTGGTGAAACCGTAGGAAAAATTTTAATTTTCTGCAACGTTCCCCAACAGTGGTATCAGAGCTAGGTCTATGCGTAGTTCTCTAATGCACGAGTAGAACACAATTTTGTTGTGGGCGTGGATCTTGTCAACTTGCTTGCCACTACTAGTCTTTTCTTGCTTCAGCGGTATTGTGGGATGAAGCGGCCCGGACCAACCTTACACGTACGCTTACGTGAGACCGGTTCCACCGATTAACATGCAATAGTTGCATAAGGTGGCTGGCGGGTGTCTGTCTCTCCCACTTTAGTTGAAGCGGATTCGATGAAAAGGGTCCTTATGAAGGGTAAATAGAAGTTGACAAAATCACGTTGTGGTTATTCGTAGGTAAGAAAACGTTCTTGCTAGAACCCAATTGCAGCCACGTAAAAGATGCAACAACAATTAGAGGACGTCTAACTTGTTTTTGCAGCGATTGTTCATGTGATGTGATATGGCCAGAAGTTGTGATGAATGATGAATTGTGATGTATGAGATCATGTTCTTGTAATAGGATTCACGACTTGCATGTCGATGAGTATGACAACCGGCAGGAGCCATAGGAGTTGTCTTTATTTTTGTATGACCTGCGTGTCATTGAAGAACGCCATGTAAACTACTTTACTTTATTGCTAAACGCGTTAGCCATAGAAGTAGAAGTAGTCGTTGGCGTGACAACTTCATGAAGACACGATGATGGAGATCACGGTGTCAAGCCGGTGACAAGATGATCATGGAGCCCTGAAGATGGAGATCAATGGAGCTATATGATATTGGCCATATCATGTCACAACTATATAATTGCATGTGATGTTTGTTATGTTTATGCATCTTGTTTACTTAGGACGACGGTAGTAAATAAGATGATCCCTTACAACAATTTCAAGAAGTGTTCTCCCCTAACTGTGCACCGTTGCTACAGTTCGTCGTTTCGAAGCACCATGTGATGATCGGGTGTGATAGATCCTTACGTTCACATACAACGGGTGTAAGATAGTTTTACACAGCAAAACACTTAGGGTTAACTTGACGAGCCTAGCATGTACAGACATGGCCTCGGAACACGGAGACCGAAAGGTCGAACACGAGTCATATGGAAGATACGATCAACATGAAGATGTTCACCGACGATGACTAGTCCGTCTCACGTGATGATCGGACACGGCCTAGTCGACTCGGATCGTGTAACACTTAGATGACTAGAGGGATGTCTAATCTGAGTGGGAGTTCATAATTTGATTAGATGAACTTAATTATCATGAACTTAGTCTAAAACCTTTGCAAATATGTCTTGTAGATCAAATGGCCAACGCTCATGTCAACATGAACTTCAACGCGTTCCTAGAGAAAACCAAGCTGAAAGATGATGGCAGCAACTATACGGACTGGGTCCGGAACCTGAGGATCATCCTCATAGCTGCCAGGAAACAATATGTCCTAGAAGGACCGCTAGGTGACGCTCCCGTCCCAGAGAACCAAGACGTTATGAACGCTTGGCAGTCTCGTGCTGATGATTACTCCCTCGTTCAGTGCGGCATGCTTTACAGCTTAGAACCGGGGCTCCAAAACCGTTTTGAGCATCACGGAGCATATGTGATGTTTGAAGAGCTGAAACTAGTTTTCCAAGCTCATGCCCGGGTCGAGAGATATGATGTCTCCGACAAGTTCTATAGTTGTAAGATGGAGGAAAACAGTTCTGTCAGTGAGCACATACTCAAGATGTCTGGGTTGCACAACCGTATGACCCAGCTGAACATTAACCTCCCTGATGAGGCGGTCATTGACAGAATCATCCAGTCGCTCCCACCAAGCTACAAGAGCTTTGTGATGAACTACAACATGCAGGGGATGGTGAAGACCATTCCTGAAGTGTTCTCAATGCTGAAGTCAGCAGAGGCTGAAATCAAGAAAGAACATCAAGTGTTGATGGTCAATAAGACCACTAAGTTCAAGAAGGGCAAGGGCAAGAAGAACTTCAAGAAGGACGGCAAGGATGTTGCCGTGCCCGGTAAGCCAGTTACCGGGAAGAAGTCAAAGAATGGACCCAAGCCTGAGACTGAGTGCTTTTATTGCAAGGGGAAGGGTCACTGGAAGCGGAACTGCCCCAAATACTTAGCAGATAAGAAGGCCGGCAACACCAAAGGTATATTTGATATACATGTAATTGATGTGTACCTTACCAGTACTCGTAGTAACTCCTGGGTATTTGATACCGGTGCCGTTGCTCATATTTGTAACTCACAGCAGGAGCTGCGGAATAAATGGAGACTGGCGAAGGACGAGGTGACGATGCGCGTCTGGAATGGTTCCAGAGTCTATGTGATCGCCGTCGGCACGCTACCTCTACATTTACCTACGGGATTAGTTTTGAACCTTAATAATTGTTATTTGGTGCCAAGTTTGAGCATGAACATTGTATCAGGATCTCGTTTAATGCGAAATGGCTACTCATTTAAATCCGAGAATAATGGTTGTTCTATTTATATGAGAGATATGTTTTATGGTCATGCTCCGATGGTCAATGGTTTATTCTTAATGAATCTCGAGCGTAATATTACACATGTTCACAGTGTGGATGCCAAAAGATGTAAAGTTGATAACGATAGTCCCACATACTTGTGGCACTGCCGCCTTGGTCACATTGGTGTCAAGCGCATGAAGAAGCTCCATACTGATGGACTTTTAGAGTCTCTTGATTATGAATCGTTTGACACATGCGAACCATGCCTCATGGGCAAAATGACCAAGACTCCGTTCTCCGGAACAATGGAGCGAGCAACCAACTTGTTGGAAATCATACATACCGATGTGTGTGGTTAAATGAGCGTTGAGGCTCGCGGAGGATATCATTATGTTCTCACTCTCACTAATGACTTAAGTAGATATGGATATGTCTACTTAATGAAACACAAGTCTGAGACCTTTGAAAAGTTCAAGGAATTTCAGAATGAGGTGGAGAATCAACGTGACCGAAAGATAAAATTCCTACGATCAGATCATGGAGGAGAATACTTAAGTCACGAATTTGGTATACACTTAAGGAAATGTGGAATCGTTTCACAACTCACGCCGCCTGGAACACCTCAGGGTAACGGTGTGTCCGAACGTCATAATCGCACTCTATTAGATATGGTGTGGTCCATGATGTCTCTTATCGATTTACCGCTATCATTTTGGGGATACGCTCTAGAGACAGCTACATTCACTTTAAATAGGGCACCATCTAAATCCGTTGAGACGACACCGTATGAATTATGGTTTGGGAAGAAACCTAAGCTGTTGTTTCTAAAAGTTTGGGGATGCGATGCTTATGTCAAGAAACTTCAACCTGAAAAGCTCGAACCCAAGTCAGAAAAATGCGTCTTCATAGGATACCCTAAGGAAACTGTCGGGTATACCTTCTACTTAAGATCCGAGGGCAAGATCTTTGTTGCCAAGAACGGATGCTTTCTGGAAAAAGAGTTTCTCACTAAAGAAGTAAGTGGGAGGAAAGTAAAACTCGATGAAGTACTACCTCTGGAACGGGAAAGTGGTGCAGCTCAGGAAAATGTTCCTGTGATGCCCACACCAACTAAAGAGGAAAACAATGATGATGATCAAGGTACTTCGGATCAAGTTGCTACTGAACTTCGTAGGTCCACAAGGACACGTTCTGCACCAGAGTGGTACGGCAACCCTGTCCTGGAAATCATGTTGTTAGACAACGGTGAACCTTCGAACTATGAAGAAGCGATGGCGGGCCCAGATTCCAACAAACGTCTTGAAGCCATGAAATCCGAGATAGAATCCATGTATGAAAACAAAGTATGGCCTTTGACAGACTTGCCCGATGATCGGCGAGCGATAGAAAACAAATGGATTTTTAAGAAGAAGACGGACGCGGATGGTAATGTGACCATCTATAAAGCTCGACTTGTCGCCAAGGGTTATCAACAAGTTCAAGGGATTTACTACGACGAGACATTCTCTCCCGTAGCGATGCTAAAGTCCGTCAGAATCATGTTAGCAATTGCCGCATACTATGATTATGAGATATGGCAGATGGACGTCAAAACGGCATTCCTTAACGGACATCTTAAGGAAGAGCTGTATATGATGCAGCCGGAAGGTTTTATCGATCCTAAGAACGCTAACAAAGTATGCAAGCTCCAGTGATCCATTTATGGACTGGTGCAAGCATCTCGGAGTTGGAACATTCGCTTTGATGAGATGATCAAAGCGTTTGGGTTTATGCAGACTTATGGAGAAGCCTGTGTTTACAAGAAAGTGAGTGGGAGCTCTGTAGCATTTCTCATATTATATGTAGATGACATACTCTTGATGGGAAATGATATAGAACTTCTGGATAGCATTAAGGCCTACTTGAATAAGTGTTTTTCAATGAAGGACCTTGGAGAAGCTGCTTATATATTAGGCATCAAGATCTATAGAGATAGATCGAAACGCCTCATAGGTCTTTCACAAAGCACATACCTTGATAAGATTTTGAGAAGGTTCAAAATGGATCAGTCCAAGAAAGGGTTCTTGCCTATCTTACAAGGTGTGAGATTGAGCTCGGCTCAGTCACCGACCACGGCAAAAGATAAAGAAGAGATGAGTGTCAGCCCCTATGCTTCAGCCATAGGATCTATTATGTATGCCATGATGTGTACCAGACCTGATGTAAACCTTGCCGTAAGTTTGGTAGCAAGATACCAAAGTAATCCCGGCAAGGAGCACTGGACAGCGGTCAAGAATATCCTGAAGTACCTGAAAAGGACAAAGGACATGTTTCTCGTTTATGGAGGAGACGAAGAGCTCGTCGTAAAGGGTTACGTCGATGCTAGCTTCGACTCAGATCTGGATGACTCTAAGTCACAAACCGGATACGTGTATATGTTGAATGGTGGAGCAGTAAGCTGGTGCAGCTACAAGCAGAGCGTCGTGGCGGGATCTACGTGTGAAGCGGAGTACATGGCAGCCTCGGAGGCAGCGCATGAAGCGATTTGGGTGAAGGAGTTCATCACCGACCTAGGAGTCATACCCAATGCGTCGGGGCCGATCAAACTCTTCTGTGACAACACTGGAGCTATTGCCCTTGCCAAGGAGCCCAGGTTTCACAAGAAGACCAGGCACATCAAGCGTCGTTTCAACTCCATCCGTGAAAATGTTCAAGATGGAGACATAGAGATTTGCAAAGTACATACGGATCTGAATGTCGCAGATCCGTTGACTAAACCTCTCTCGCGAGCAAAACATGATCAACACCAGAACTCTATGGGTGTTCGATTCATCACAATGTAACTAGATTGGTGACTCTAGTGCAAGTGGGAGACTGTTGGAAATATGCCCTAGAGGCAATAATAAAAGTATTATTATATTTCATTGTTCATGATAATTGTCTTTTATTCATGCTATAACTGTATTATCCGGAAATCGTAATACACGTGTGAATACATAGACCACAATATGTCCCTAGTGAGCCTCTAGTTGACTAGCTTGTTGTGATCAACAGATAGTCATGGTTTCCTGGCTATGGACATTGGATGTCGTTGATAACGGGATCACATCATTAGGAGAATGATGTGATGGACAAGACCCAATCCTAAGCATAGCACAAAGATCGTGTAGTTCGTTTGCTAGAGCTTTTCCAATGTCAAGTATCTCTTCCTTCGACCATGAGATCATGTAACTCCCGGATACCGTAGGAGTGCTTTGGGTGTATCAAACGTCACAACGTAACTGGGTGACTATAAAGGTTCACTACAGGTATCTCCGAAAGTGTCTGTTGGGTTGACACGGATCGAGACTGGGATTTGTCACTCCGTATGACGGAGAGGTATCTCTGGGCCCACTCGGTAATGCACCATCATAATGAGCTCAAGGTGACCAAGGTGTTGGCCACGGGATCATGCATTACGGTACGAGTAAAGTGACTTGCCGGTAACGAGACTGAACAAGGTATTGGGATACCGACGATCGAGTCTCGGGCAAGTAACATACCGATTGACAAAGGGAATTGTATACGGGGTTTGATCAAATCCTCGACATCGTGGTTCAACCGATGAAATCATCGTGGAACATGTGGGAGCCAACATGGGTATCCAGATCCCGCTGTTGGTTATTGACCGGAGAATGGTCTCGGTCATGTCTGCATGTCTCCCGAACCCGTAGGGTCTACACACTTAAGGTTCGGTGACGCTAGGGTTATTAGGAAGACCAGTATGTGACTACCGAATGTTGTTCGGAGTCCCGGATGAGATCCCGCACGTCACAAGGAGTTCCGGAATGGTCCGGAGGTGAAGTTTTATATGGGAAGTTGTCATACGGACACCGGAAAGTTTCGGGGCTTATCGATATTGTACCGGGGCCACCGGGGAGGTTCCAGGGGTCCACCGGGAGGGGCCACCCCTCCCGAAGGGCCACATGGGCCGCAAAGGGGAGGGAGCCAGCCCCTGGAGGGCTGGGCGCGCCCCCCACCTTGGGCCCATGCGCCTAGGGTTGGGGGGGAAACCCTAAAGGGGGCGCCCCCCCTTGCTTGGGGGGCAAGTCCTCCCTCCCTGGCCGCCGCCCCCCTCTAGATCCCATCTAGAGGGGTCGGCCCCCCTTGCCCCTTCCCCTATAAATAGAGGGGTGAGGGGAGGGCTGCTGCACACACATCCAAGGCGCAGCCCCTCCCCTCCCCAACACATCTCCTCCTCCGTTACGTGCTTGCGAAGCCCTGTCGGAGTACTGCTGCACCAACACCACCACGCTGTCGTGCTGCCGTTGGAGCAATCTTCCTCAACCTCTCCTTCCCCCTTGCTGGATCAAGAAGGAGGAGACGTCTCCCGTCCCATACATGTGTTGAACGCGGAGGTGCTGTCCGTTCAGCACTTGGACATCGGTGATCTGAATCACGTCGAGTACGACTCCATCATCACCATCCCCATGAAAGCTTCCGCACGCGATCTACAAGTGGTATGTAGATGCAAACTCACTCCCTTGACTCGTTGCTTAGATGAACTCATAGATGGATCTTGGTGAAACCATAGGAAAATTTTTAATTTTCTGCAACATTCCCCAACAACACCCACTATAATTTGTGGGTTGCCCGAAGCAAGTGTTTGCGAGATGGAAATTACTGTCTACCCATCAACTGGATTTACACTGTTGTCGATAGGGGTAGACTAGTAACTTCAATCAAACATGACACGACGGCCTCTGAGCCCATTCAGACACGGTGGGCACCAAACGTGGGCGGCAAAACACATTTGATTCAAGCTCGTCCGAAAGACATGTGTCTCTTCCTCCATTTCCCCTTTCATACACGGTAGGCGGCAAAACAAACTATCCTCATCCGAAATTGATGTAGGCTAATATTTCAAACAGGGACAGATGTGTAATTTCCATCAGACGTGACACAACCGCCCTAACTGTCAGCCCCGTTCATACACCGTGGGCGCCAACCGTGGGCGGCAAAACACCCTCTCTTCGCCCGAAATAGTTACCGGCAAATATTTGGGAGATGCGAGATTACCGTCCTATCCCCAACCGATGCGATGTCCGAAATTTTAAACGAGGGATAAGTTCGTAACTTTCCCCCATTTCAGAGAAGCCGTCCCAAAGTTTGAGATCCCCCGCCCTCCCCTCCATTTCCCCATTCATACACCGTCGGTGGCACGACAACCTACACACTGCAGCCAGCCTCCTCCGTCCGCCACCCCATCCTCCACCTTGCTGGAGCCGCTACCCCTACCCCATCGTCCACTGCAAGAGATGGACGTCTCTCATCCATGGTGCTGGACCAAGATCCTTTCATCGCCTCCTCTCGCTTCATTGGCGTCGTCGTCTACCTTGCCATTGCCGCTCCTACGACCGCCTCATCCACAGCAACAGGATATATCCCCCGACCCGGTCGTCTGCTGTCTAAAGTCTTCTTCCCCGCCGCCGACAGCCATCGCACCCGCAGCACCCTCAACGTATCAGCATAGGCCTACACGGCGTCACAAGAGAGGTGGTACTCTTCCATATGTGCTTAAGTTATTGATCTCACCCAGAAAATATATCGTAATTTGTTTACTGTATTTTTCTTGTCCGTACCAAATCGTAGTGGCTAGTTGAAAGCAAACATTGGTTGCAAAGTAGCTTTGTCCGGTTTGCACCTTCAGATCCGCCATGGCACGGGCACTATACTAGTAAAGCTTATGGTTTCCCCCCTTTATATTCACTACCATCATCGTAGGTGCTTCGTGTCGTGCTAGCACTGCTCCTCAAGACCTCAACCCAAAGCTTACGTGTTGAAATACGAATTTGATATGATGCTCATATCACTAAAATAGAGAATGTTTAATTGTTCACCTAATGTTCCTATATTCATTTCGAAAAGCATGTGCGCCACCCACTGGTCCAGCTAGTTCCACTTTCCTGATTCTTCTCTTGATGCTTAGGGTTTTCCCCTTTTATCTACTCTACTATGATCTGCGTAGGTGCTTTCTGTCGTACTAGCATTACTCCACCCTTCAAGCTAAACAACACAACACTCAGAATTCGAAAGCTTAGTTGTTCAAATATGATTGTGATATGATACTGATATTAGTTAACCGACACATTTAATTGGTTAGCTAAAGGTCCCACTTGAGTTTCCAAATGCATGTTCCGACATATAGAGAGACAGCATAATTGCATTTCTTTGTCACTTGCTGACCGTACTTTGTTGTCCATACCAAATCTTAGTTGTTATTTCAAAGCAAACATCGGTTGCTAACTACACTTTGCGCGGTTCGCAGCTTCAGATCTGCCATCCCACTGCCACGGTCAACACTGTACTCATCATGCTTATGTTTTCCCCATTTTATGATGACCACAATCATCCTACGTGGTTCGTGTTGTAATAGCACTGCTCCACCCATCGAGCTAAACAAACTTAGTTGTACAAATTCATATATGATATTATTGCTGATATTTGTAAAACTGAGAGATGTTTAATTGGTGAGCTAAATGTTCCTACTTTAGTTTCGAAATGCATGTCAGCCACATATGGAGAGACTGGAAAGAATAGTATTTATCTGTGTGCTTTGGTTCATCAAGGGTGGCCAACCGACATTGTATTGAAAGACTTGTAATATCTTCAATCTGCTTGCTCTTCTGCTCTTCTTTAATATGATACTCTTCTCTTGCGGTCGACTGGTCAGGTCGAGTTGTTCTCCCTTAGTATATTTTGAATCTGTCAGGTCAGGTTGACTTGTTCTTCTTTACTATATGTTGAAGCTATCATCGAAGTGATATCACTTCTGGAGCTTTCATATTTTGAGTAGTAGGCCACATTATATTAATGCACACAACAAATTACAGCATGCATGGCATCTTTTAAAAGAATTGCAGAGATAGCACAAAGGGGTTTGTAGGGAGGCAGTATTGGATTAGAATCACTTCTGCATTACAAAGAAAATCTCACTTGTTTTTATGTTTTCATGCATGTCAGATACTGAACATTATCAAAATGAATATGAGAATGGGTGCACGAGAGGAATATTGCGGAACGATCCACTGGCTAACAAACATGGCATGGTGGAGGATGGCCTATCTTATTCACCCATCAAGGTGCTTGCTCTAACTTTGCAAAGTTGTATTGGTCGCACATATTTTGCATCTGACCTCTTGCATTACTTCTAATTTGTTACACCATCTGCTTAGTGTAAGCATCATATATGATTATATGCCATACCTATCCATTTTCTATACATATTCCATGTGTCGTTAGACTATGTTTTTCCAGTCAAATGTTGTTCTTTCATAATAGATATCCAAAAGGAAGAGGGTGAGTGCAGATCCTCAAGGATTACAAACTAAGTATTTGGAAAAGGTAGTGATACCTATTAAATCAGATAGATCAGCAGCCACAGAAAACACAGGCCCAACTGTACCACACTTTACCCCTACTCCAGTGGCCAAACCCCTATTAGAACTGCTGGGAGCCCAGCGTCAGGTACTGTCTATGATATCAATTCAAAATTTGAACTCCAAAATTTCTGCTTGTGCCTTATATTCTCTCTTGTATGAAAACTAATTTCACATGAATCTCCTTGCTCAAAGGATCATATGATCTCAAAACAATAATGGGCTCTGCATTGCTCTTGTTAGTACCTCTCTCCCTTTTGCCTTGTAACGTTGTACTTAATAAATTGCTATTTGATTATGTATCATCAGTCTGCACCTGAGCTTCATTATCCTCTGTTTCTTCCAATATTATTTGATCTATATTTACTCTTTGCAAAATGTAGAATAATGGCAATGCTTATAAAGATTTTTCTTTGGGGAATTTATTGAATTATCCTTCCATCAACATGGAGAAGGGCTTTGTACAGCCCGTGTTAACATGTAATGTAAGTTCATCCTTCTCAAGCCGTCAAACTTTGTTCTAGCATAGATTTGGATAGGCATTAGTTCCTCCACTGCTGTTTGCTTTGCTATTTACATCTGATTGGATGTTTGCAACAACTACCAGTTTCAAATTGTAGTTGTAAAACATGTTCCTTATGCATTATAGATCGATTTATTTGCTTATATAATTGTGAAACCTGTTACGTGTCTCCTTGTTTCTCTTTCAGAGTCGTATCTCTTATGCCAAGCAGAACTTTAGGGAAGATAGTGAGCCAAACCATCTTAAGGATAGCGAGATGACCCCAAGGTCCTGTCTTGATGAAGACAGTGAGTTGAAGCTACTCACCGGCAGGTGTGAGACAACCTCTGTGCTCTCGCTGCCTCAATCAGTTCGACTTCTTCAGTCTCAACTTAAAGTGGAAAGGCTTGCTTCAGCTCAGCTCCGACTTGAAGTCAAAGATGCAATGAAGATGTCAGAGGACTGCCGTGCGCACCATCATGCCTTAAATCTAGTGTTGATGCATCTATCGTTGACACAACTGAGGTCTACTCAGCTTCTTTAGCTGTTTGGGGGGCCCTTCCTGGCCAGGCCTAGTGCCTTCTGAAGTGCTCTCAGTTTTGTATATTCTTTTGTCGGTGCATTTATTTGCACTAGTGGCGAACTTTGATGCCCAGTGGATGTAATATGTGATAGCCGTGATAGCCTAGCGTAAGTTGCTTGCTTATTTATTTCCTTGTTGTCTTGTTCATTTGTTTGCTTGTAGTAATTGCAGTTCTTTTTCCGCAGTTTGCTAGTGGCTGCAATAACCTATTTTTTAAAACTAGGCTACAATAACCATGGGCTAATATTTACTGTAGTGACATTGGGCCTCCTACGGGCCGTAGAAACAGTGGGCCTTCTACGGGCCGTAGAAACAATGGGCCTTCTATGGGTCGTAGAAACAATGGGCCTTCTACGGGTCGTATCATCAATGGGCCTTATATGGGCAGTATGATAACATGGGCCAATAACAGGCCGCATTATGGCCGTAAACGGGCTAGAGTTGGAATCGTCCGTTCATGGGCCGACCATAACGGGCCATCGTTAATAGGCCGTATTTCATGACGCTATGAAAATGGCCCAATGTATTAACGGACCACAAACAGGCCGACTGTAACCACGGGCTGAATTTGGCCCACAAGCAGAAAATGACAGTAACGGGCCATAAGTAAACGAATGCTGGAAATGATCCCAAGAATAAATGGGCTCCAAGAAGGTCGAAAGATAACATGGGCTGGAAACGGCCCAACAGAATAACGGGCCGTTAATGGGTATAAAGTGATACACTGTTCATTACGGGCCAGTTTCACCACGGGCCGTTAATGGGTGTAAAGTGATACAATGTTCATTACGGGCCAGTTTCACCACGGGCCGTTAATAGGCCTAGAGTTACATAGGGCCTCATATGGGCAGAAAGACATCATGGGCCATACATGGGCCAGAAGCGAAAACGGGCTGGAATCATATTGGGTGGCCCAGATGATGCTACTGGGCCTAATTCGGATAGGGCGTAATGGGCCTTGGGTTAGTGGGCTGTAAATGGGCTATATGCGAACAGGCCGTTAACAGGCTTTCCATGGGCCGGCCCACCACATTTTGACCAAGTCAAACGGGCCGGACTTTTCATAGGAGTGGGCCTCTGTTGGGCCATGCCACGTGTCGACGTATCATAGGCGCCTTCCATCCAATGAGTGGATGACATCTGTCCCAACGATGAGCAGACACGTGTTTCCTCCAGCCAATGATGATATTACACGTGGAAAATCCCCATTGGTCGGGGCTGTTAATGGGTTATCGATCCAAAACCCGACCCAATAGCTTAACGGTGTTCCGTTACGGTGGATGCCACGTGTCGGTGACCCTTGACAAAAGCACTTCTGTGACGCGCGATTTATCATCATGGAAGTGGACACTTCCATGATGATAATTTTGGTAATGTCATGGAACACTTCTACGACAGCACAGGTATGACTATCTTGATTCTGTCATAAAATCGTCATGGATGTACATGCATGACAAAAACCCGACCTACTGTGACAAACACGTATCATCACGGAAGTGTATTTTTTTTGTAGTGCTCGTCGTCCTTGGACGACGAGTCTATGACGGCCTTGCGCCGAGGACCCTTCCTGTTCCCCAAGGCCGCCCTCTTAGACCCTTCGGCCTCCCCGGATGGGGCGGCCCTTTTCTTCTCCTCCTCCCCTTCGTGTGAGGAGCGTGCCTCATCATCTTCGGACAAGGCGTCTGGTGCGACCTTACACCGGAGACCCGTCCTGGTCCCCGTGGCCTTCTTTTCGGCCTTCTTTTCTGGCACCTTGTAAGGCGTCAGGACTAGCATGTCCGCCAGGAGAGCGATTGCTGGATCTTCTGGCATTGGAGCCGGACAGTCGATCCGCTCTGTCGTCACCACGTAATCTTGATTAAATACACGCGATGACTTAAAATCCTCCCATGAGTATGCTGGGAAAGGTACATCTGGTGATGGTCAAAAACTCACCGGATGGGCGAGCCGCGTGGCATGGAGTCCGCGGTCCTCGAATGTGGGAGGAGGTATTTCGGAGGCCTTGAATAGCACCTTCCATGCGTCCTTATGCGTCGTGCCTTAAAGCTCTTGAAGTGTCTGGTGTGTGGCCGGATCGAACTCCCACGGATTGAATGCCCGTCTTTGGCACGGAAGGATTCGGTGGAAGAGTGATAACCCACAAGTGTAGGGGATCGCAACAGCTTTCGAGGGTAAAGTATTCAACCCAAATTTATTGATTCGACACAAGGGGAGCCAAAGAATATTCTTGAGTATTAACAGTTGAGTTGTCAATTCAACCACACCTGGATAACTTAGTATCTGTAGCAAAGTATTTAGTAGCAAAAGTGGTATGATAATAAAGGTAACAGTGGCAAAAGTAAAGATAATAGTTTTTGGGTTTTTGTAGTAGTTGTAACAATAGCAACGGAAAAGTAAATGAGCGAAGAACAATATATGAAAAGCTCGTAGGCAATGGATCAGTGATGGATAATTATGCCGGATGTGATTCCTCATGTAATAGCTATAACATAGGGTGACACAGAACTAGCTCCAGTTCATCAATGTAATGTAGGCATGTATTCCGTAAATAGTCATACGTGCTTATGGAAAAGAACTTGCATGACATATTTTGTCCTACCCTCCAGTGGCAGCGGGGTCCTAGCGGAAACTAAGGGATATTAAGCCCTCCTTTTAATAGAGAACTGGAACAAAGCATTAGCACATAGTGAATACATGAACTCCTCAAACTACGGTCATCACCGAGAAGTATCCCGATTATTGTCACTTCGGGGTTGTCGGATCATAACACATAATAGGTGACTATAGACTTGCAAGATAGGATCAAGAACACACATATATTCATGAAAACATAATAGGTTCAGATCTGCAATCACGGCACTCGGGCCCTAGTGACAAGCATTAAGCATAGCAAAGTCATAGCAACATCAATTTCAGAACATAGTGGATACTAGGGATCAAACCCTAACAAAACTAACTTGATTACATGGTAAATCTCATCCAACCCATCACCGTCCAGCAAGCCTACGATGGAATTACTCACGCACGGCGGTGAGCATCATGAAATTGGTGATAGTTGATGGTTGATGATGACGACGACGACGAATCCCCCTCTCCGGAGCCCCGAACGGACTCCAAATCAGCCCTCCCGAGAGAGATTAGGGCTTGGCGGCGGCTCCGTGTCGTAAAACGCGATGAAACTTTCTCTCTGATTTTTTTCACCCCGAACGTGAATATATGGAGTTGGAGTTGAGGTCGGTGGAGGTCCAGGGGGTCCACGAGATAGGGGGGCGCCCTACAGGGGGGCGCGCCCCCTGTCTCCTGGGCAGGCCCTAGGCCCCCTGATGTATTTCTTTCGCCCAGAAATTCTTATTAATTCCAAAAAGTGCCTCCTTGGATTTTCAGGACATTCCGAGAGCTTTTGTTTTCTACACATGAAACAACATCATGGCAGTTCTGTTGAAAACAGTGTCTATCCGGGTTAGTTTCATTCAAATCATGCAAGTTAGAGTCCAAAAAAAGGGCAAAAGTGTTTGGAAAAGTAGATACGTTGGAGACGTATCAACTCCCCCAAGCTTAAACCTTTGCTTGTCCTCAAGCAATTCAGTTGATAAACTGAAAGTGATAAAGAAAAACTTTTACAAACTCTGTTTGCTCTTGTTGTTGTAACATGAAAAGCCAGCATTCAAGTTTCAGCAAATATTATGAGCTAACCATACTCACAATAACACTTAGGTCTCACAATTACTCATATCAATAGCATAATCAGCTAGCGAGCCATAATAATAAAACTCGGATGACAACACTTCCTCAAAACAATCATAACATGATATAACGAAATGGTATCTCGCTAGCCCTTTCTGAGACCGCAAAACATAACTGCAGAGCAATTTTAAAGATCAAGGACTGATTAAACATTGTAATTCATGGTAAAAGAGATCCAGTCAAGCCATACCCAATATAAACCAATAATAATGAATGCAAATGACAGTGTGCTCTCCAGCGGGTGCTTTTTAATAAGAAGGGTGATGACTCAACATAAAAGTAAATAGATAAGCCCTTCGCAGAGGGAAGCAGGGATTTGTAGAGGTGCCAGAGCTCGATTTTAAAATAGAGATTGAATAACATTTTGAGCGGCATACTTTCACTGTCAACGCAAGAACTATGACATGGCTGTATCTTCCATACTACATGCATTATAGGCAGTTCCCAAACAGAATGGTAAAGGTTTATACCCCCCCAACCACCAACAAGCATCAATCCATGGCTTGCTCGAAACAACGAGTGCCTCCAACTAACAACAGCCCTGGGGGAGTTTTGTTTAATTATTTTGATTTGTTTGACCTTTTTGTATCATGGGATTGGGCATCCCAGTTACCGGCCCTTTCTCGTGAATGAGGAGCGGAGTCCACTCCTCTTGAGAATAACCCACCTAGCATGGAAGATATAGGCAGCCCTAGTTGTAACATGAGCTGCTCGAGCATACAAAACAGAATTTCATTTGAAGGTTTGGAGTTTTGCACATACAAATTTACTTGGAACGGCAGGTAGATACCGCATATAGGTAGGTATGGTGGACTCATATGGAACAACTTTGGGGTTTAAGGAGTTTGGATGCACAAGCAGTATTCCCGCTTAGTACAGGTGAAGGCTAGCAAAAGACTGGGAAGCGACCAACTGAGAGAGTGACTACAGTTGTAAACATGCATTAAACTTAATTCACCCCAAATACAAGCATGAGTAGGATATAATCCACCATGAACATAAATATCATGAAGGCTATGTTGATTTGATTCAACTACATGCGTGAACATGTGCCAAGTCGAGTCACTCAATTTATTCGAAGGAGGATACCATCCCATCATACCACATCATAATCATTCTAATAGCATGTTGGCACGCAAGGTAAACCATTATAACTCATAGCTAATCAAGCATGGCACAAGCAACTATAATCTCTAAATGTCATTGCAAATATGTTTACTTCATAATAGCTGACTCAGAAATGATGAACTCATCATATTTACAAACACAAGAGAGGTCGAGTTCATACCATCTATTCTCATCTCAATAAGTCCATCATATATCGTCATTATTGTCTTTCACTCGCACGACCGAACGATGTGTATAATAATACTAGCAAAAGGGCCCGTGCGTTGCAACGGGTGAAAAAAATTCATAATTTCCAATGGTCATGATCACATTTTGCTGCATCACCGAGATACAATATCTCTCTCAATTTTGCGAAATCATGAACATTTTGAAATTATGAACAATTTGTTAAAATCATGCACATATTTGAAATCGTAAACAACATACTATTAGAAATTCTGAACATTTTCTACAATCAAGAACATTTTTTGCTCTTTACATACATTTTTTAAAAATTGTGAACATTTTTAAGCAATTTTCCTGAACTGGCAAACATTCTATAATCGATGAACTTTTTTTTAGAAATTGGGTGGAATAGTTATTGAATTTGACGAACTTTTTTTGATTTAATGAACATTTTTGGAAATGCCCGTGCGTTGCAAAGGGAAAATATCAAGTTATACATGTGTGGTAGATATAAAAAAAGTATGAATCAAATTCACAAAGTATACACAAATGATGTCATGATGAGATAAGACACTTTTAAAATGTAATTTCAAAACCGAACAATATGATGCTCATCAAGACTTGATTGTTGAAGGCGTCACAACAAAATATTTTGTGGCTGAGCAAACTGCATTGACGGACCCTGCCTGAGCTATACTGATAAATAAAGTGTCTCGCCTTGACTTACGTAGCGGTGTTTACCATAACCACTATTGTGATATGAGAATAAGCATAACTGTGTATAGAAGCAAAATAGACATTTAGTCATTTTAATATAGCTTACAAAAACTAACCCTTAGAAAGTAATGTCAATTTTGTTGGGTTCAGCGTTGTACAAAACATGGAAACCCTTTTTTACCCGACGCGGAGGACTAAATAAAATCATAAAATGAGCTCTATAGATCTCCTAATAAAACCTTTATGGAAGCTACAATTAGTTTTGTTCATTATTTACGAATGTGTTTTAATTTTTGTGAACATTTTCTAAAAGCTGATGGACATGTTTTTTAAAATTCCTGAATATGCTTTGAATATTGGATCATTTTAAAAAATCATGAACATTTCTTATTTAATGAAAATTCATTTGAAATCGTGATTTGTTTATTATATGTGAGCAATTTTTTAAGTCATGAACATTTTATGATTTTTTGAATATTTTTAAATTCACAAACAGTTTACCATTTTGCTACTTTTTTTCAAAACTCGCAACTGTTTGATATTTTGGATAAAAAACCAAAACAGAAATAAAAAGGTAAAAACAAATAAAAAATAGGGGGCGCCATGAGTCCGAAATTAATTTTTAGAGAAAAAAATCAAAACAGAAATAAAAAAAGAAATACAAAACAGGGGGCGCCACGACCTGCACATGGGCTGGCCCATTACTGCGCTTAAGATAGGTAAAAAGAAAGAGAAAAAGCATGGAGAATCATGGATCGAACCGTGGTCTCCTGTGTGTTGCGTCGTCGCCTCAGCCATCCCGCCACTGACCCATTGATGTTCCTATACCGTATCGACTGTTAATAACAGAACCCGTAAGTGATATTTAAAATTAAAAACGAAGCATTTTTGCCACTTATGGGTGGCATTGGTGGGTAATTACTGCCAACTTCGAGGGTAATTTTTATGACGTACGGGCAGAAACCCAATTCTATTTATTATTAGGTAAAGAAGAGTGCACGTGCATTGGACTAAGCTGGAATCTACAAGCATTCAACTCAAGAGAGAAGATAGGGTAATATGGGCTCTAAGTTAAATAAACAATCATGCATATGAGAGCCACTAAGCATTTTCAATATGGTCTTCTCGACCCCCAAAGGAAAGAAAAGAAAATAAAACTATTTACACGGGAAATGTATGCTAGAGACTTTTGCCTCGGAACCCTTCTTTGGCTCCTCCACAGCTATAGTTTTAACAAAGTCATCCACATCTTCACGATGGGGTTCCTCTAATTTTCCCTCATAAGGTATCCTACACACCACGCAAAAATTACGTAAAGACATTTCTTTGAATTCATCATATAAATGAAATGATACTCCAGGCCCTACTGACAAGCATTAAGCATAGCAAAGTCACAAAAACATCAATCTCGGAACATAGTGGATACTAGGGATCAAACCCTAACAAGACTAACTTGATTACATGGTAAATCTCATCCAACCCATCACCGTCCAGCATGCCTACGATGGAATTACTCATGCACGGCGGTGAGCATCATGAAATTGGTGATAGAGGATGGTTGATGATAACGACGGCGATGAATCCCCCTCTCCAAAGCCCCGAAGAGACTCCAGATCAGCCCTCCCGAGAGAGATTAGGGCTTCGCGGCGGCTCCGTGTTGTAAAACGCGATGAAACTTTCTCTCTGGGTTTTTTCTCCCCGAACGTGAATATATGGAGTTGGAGTTAAGGTCGGTGGAGGTCCAGGGGGCCCACGAGATAGGGGGGCACGCCCTACAGGGGGGGCGCGCCCCCCTGTCTCATGGATAGGCCCTGGGCCCCCTGATGTATTTTTTGCCCAGAAATTCTTATTAATTCCAAAAAGTGCCTCCGTGGATTTTTAGGACATTCCGAGAACTTTGCTTTTCTACACATAAAACAACATCATGGCAGTTCTGCAGAAAACACCATCAGTCCGGGTTAGCTTCATTCAAATCATGCAAGTTAGAGTCCAAAACAAGGGCAAAAGTGTTTGGAAAAGTAGATATGTTGGAGACGTATCAAAGAGCATGACCTGGACCACGTTGACAAGTTTGATCTTCTTGTCCATCATATTTTTAGTGCAGTTCTGAAGTGCTGTCAGCTTCGCAGGTTCGCCCCAGGCCAGGCCCTTCTTTTCCTAGGAAGTGAGTCGCATGGGAATTCTGGATCAGAATTTAGGGGCCGCCGCCCAGTTGGCGTCACGCGGCTCGGTGATGTAGAACCACCCCGATTGCCACCCTTTCACGGTCTCCACGAAGAAGCCATCGAGCCAGGTAACATTGGGCATCCTGCCCACCATGGCGCCTCCGCACTCTGCTTGTTGGCCGCTCACGATCTTCGACTTCACCTAGAAGATTTGTAGCCACAGGCCGAAGTGGGGCTTGATGCGGAGGAAGGCCTCGCACAGGACGATAAACGCCGAGATGTTGAGGATGAAATTTGGGGCTAGATCATGGAAGTCCAGGCCATAGTAAAACATGAGCCCGCGGACAAAGGGATGAAGTGGAAATCCCAGTCCACGGACGAAATGGGAGAGGAACACGACCCTCTCGTGGGGTCGCGGAGTCGGAATGATCTTCCCTGCGTCCGGGAGCTAGTGCGCAATGTCTGCAGCCAAGTATCTGGCCGCCAGAAGCTTTGCTATATGCTCCCCCTTGACGGTGGAGGCCACCCACTTGCCTCCTGCTCCAGAGATGTTTGGCTGTGCAGAGAAGGCATGAACTAGGGCGCTGGAGCTTGAGGGTGCGGGAATGGATAAGCAAAGGAGGAAGAAGGTGTGGGTAAAAATGGGGGATCCTTATCCCTTTATAGAGGCGACGAAAACGGTGCGCCTCCCCACTTGCCCGTTGAAAAGCGCTTATTTCCCAAGCACCACAATTGATGGCACGGTTGGGTTACCCATACCGGTATTGATGAGAATCCCGTGATAAGGGGACATGATCTCTGCTTCGACAAGACGTGCCGAGGAAGCCGCCTCGCAATATGTGCGGTGGCTGGTTGTGGGAAAACGGTTCAAATAATGACTCGACCATAGTGTCATGTCACATTTTCTAAAGTTGTTAGCAGATTATATTTGTGGAATGTCGTTCTTTCTAAGGTGGTATGTGAAAATCGTCTTGCAGGTCCGGACACGATTTAAGTGTTCGGTACTTACTCTGGAGTACTCGGAGATGGAACCCGCCTTGCAATGCTGAAGACAATCTACGCGCCGGACTCATCCTCATTGAAGCCTGGTTCAGGGGCTACTGAGGGAGTCCTTGATTAGGGGGTATCCGGACAGCCGGATTATATACTTTGGCCAGACTGTTGGACCATGAAGATACAAGACTCAAGACTTCGTCCCGTGTCCGGATGGAACTCTCCTTTGCGTGGAAGACAAGCTTGGCGATTTGGATATTAGATCTCCTTCTATGTAACCGACTCTGTGTAACCCTAGCCTCCTCCGGTGTCTATATAAACTGGAGGGTCTAGTCCGTAGAGGAACAATCATGATCATCATAGGCTAGCTTCTAGGGTTTAACCTCTACGATCTCGTGGTAGATCAACTCTTGTAATACTCATATCATCAAGATCAATCAAGCAGGAAGTAGGGTTTTACCTCCATCGAGAGGGCCCGAACCTGGGTAAAACATCGTGTCCCTGCCTCCTGTTACCATTAGCCTTAGACGCACAGATCGGGGCCCTTACCCGAGATCCGCCGGTTTTGACACCGACAGTGAGGTTCTTCCTCCATCTCCTGGGACAGCTCCCAGAATTGCTTGCCCGAACCGCCGGCCACATCGTTGTCGGCCATGTTCTCTCTAAATAGGAAATAAAGGCTACTAGAGTTATTTCTTAAATGCAGTCTAGGGAAAAAGTCTACTGAACTTGACTGTGGAGACCTTCAGTTATCCACTTGCAAAATCAAGAAGGTACACTTGTGATTGTTATTTTTCTTGCATTTATATAGATGCTTGCAACATAATCTATCTATCTAAACTTGGTATTCTTAAAAAAAACAATCTGAAATTTCTCATTAATTTACTACTCCTATAATAAAGTGCATACTGTAAACAGCTATGTCTTTGGCATTACGCAACTTCTCCCTGTACTTCTCCCTATAACCTAACTCAGTTATATATTTTTGGTGTACTCGTTTGGTATTGGAGATCCCCTAATTAATTCTAATGATGGGAGTTTTGTTAGGGTTAACTTTTCTGATAATACCGATAAAACCCCTTTCCTGCCAAGGAGTAAAATTGTTGATGTCTTAAAAGGGATTGATCTTCCATCGCAAAGTTATTCTCTTTTCTGGTTATGTCTCCATGTTAACTTAGTTATGGTAACTTAGTTATGCCATCTTTGTTATGTCTCCATGATCTTCCATCTACTCCTATAGGTATTCTTCTACTTATTCTTTTTCATGGACAACTGTATTTTGCTTGTGGCATCAACTTATTAAACAAACATTTAAACTATGACCTTACATCGTGAATCTAAACAACAGGAGTAACTAGACTGCATTTAAAAGGAGTACACTACTAGAGTGAACAAATTGGGAACCTTCTAGGTTAAACTATAAATGTTGATTAATTTTTGTTTCGGTTGAGAATCGGGCACCTTCTAGGTCAAGAAAATTGGGCATGACTGTCGGTGTCAAAACCGGCAGATCTCGGGTAGGGGGTCCCGATCTGTGCGTCTTAGGCTGATGGTAATAGGAAGCAAGGGACACAATGTTTACCCAGGTTCGGGCCCTCTCGATGGAGGTAAAACCCTACTTCCTGCTTGATTAATATTGATGATATGAGTAGTACAAGAGTAGATCTACCACGAGATCGTAGAGGCTAAACCCTAGAAGCTAGCCTATGATGATTATGATTGTAGTTGTGGTCGGCTTTCTAAGGACCAACCTCTCCGGTTTATATAGACATCGGAGAGGGCTAGGGTTTACACGGAGTCGGTTACAAGGAAGGAAATACAATATCCGGATCGCCAAGCTTGTCTTCCACGCAAAGGTGAGTCCCATCCGGACACGGGACAGAATCTTGAGTCTTGTATCTTCATGCTCCAATAGTCCGGACGATGAATATAGTCCAGCTCTCCGGATACCCCCTAATCCAGGACTCCCTCAGTAGCCCCTGAACCAGGCTTCAAGGATGATGAGTCCAGCGCGCAGTCTTGTCTTTGGCATTGCAAGGCGGGTTCCTCCTCCAAATACTCCAAAGAAATTATAGAACACTTAAATCGTGTCCGGATCTGCAAAAGCGATCTTCGCATTCCATCGTAGAGAGAATGATATTTCTGCTGATAACTTTTCTTTTAGATGACGTGACATGTCATTACGGTCGAGTCATTATTCGAACCATTTTCCCACAACCAGCCATAGCGCATATCGCGAGGCGGTTTCTTCTGCACGTTTTGCCATAGCAGAGATCGTGTCCCCTTATTGTGGGATTTTCATCAATACGGGTATGGATAATCCAACCGCACCGCTAATCGCGGTGATTGGGAAGCAAGCGGGTTCCACCAGGCAAGTGGGGAGGCGCAAAAAGCTTTTACCGTCTCTATAAAGAGATAAGGTCTCTTCCTCTTTACCCACACCTTCTCCTTCCGATAGCCCATTCCCCTTTGTTCGAGCTCTAGCGCCCAAGCACTCTTCTTCTCCATCGAAGAGAGGGTTTCCAAAGGTGTCCGGATCCGGAGCAGGAGGCAAATGGATGGCCTCTACTGTCCAGGAGAAGGATATCAAGAGGCTCCGAGAGGCCGGGTACCTGGCCAGGACGATCGGCCATCGTCTTCCACTGGCGGGACAGATCGTCCCTACTCCGGAGCCCCACGAGAGAGTCGTGTTTCTTCCTCATCTTGTCCATGGGATCGGGTTTCCCCTTCACCCATTTGTTTGCGGAGTCATGTATTATTACGGGATCGATTTTCATGATCTTTCCCCCAATTCTTTCCTTAACATCTCGACGTTCAACGTCGTGTGTGAGGCTTTTCTCCGGATTTCGCCTCACTTCGGCCTGTGGTTGAAGATTTTCAACGTGAAGCCCAAGGTGGTGAGTGGCGAGCACGCCGAGTGCGGCGGCGCCATGGTGAGCAAGATGCCCAAGGTCATTTAGCCGACAGGTGCCTTCAACGACTCCGTCAAGGAGTGGCAGCAGCAATGGTTCTGCATCACCGAACCATGCGGCAAAAAGTGGGCTGCAGCTCCCGAGTTCAGATCTGGAGCCCCACTGTGGCTCACATCCTGGCCCAAGAAGGGCCTGGACTGGTCTTTGTCCGACGAGTTGTCATTGCTCCAGACGCGCGTCCAGAGTGTGGTTGACAAGGACATCAAACTTGTTGACGTAGTACAGGTGATGTTAGTTCGCCTGGTTCACCCTTGCCAGCGTCGAGCCTGCCATTTGTGCGAATACGACCCAACCAAGCACCAGACCCTTCGGGAGCTCTATGACTCCTCCCACAAGGATATCTGGAAGGTGCTCTTTAAGTCTGGCAAATCATGGTCGGGCTCCACCAAGGACCGTGGGTACCAATTATCCCATTCTGCAAGCCCGGTAAGTTATTTCTATACTCTGTCCATCCATGCTTCCGTCGGCATGTCCTGAGGGAGACATTCTTATCATGCTTTATCATGTCCCCAGGGATGGATAAAAAAGGTGGAGCGGATACATTGTCCGTCCCCACTGTCAGAGGAACCGGCCGGACCTCTTCTAACGAAGATGCTGGTCCCGGTGCCTTACGAGGCGCCAAAGAAAGAGGCCTCCAAGAACGTCAAAAAGACCAGGAGTGGCCTCCGTCGTTGCGATGCTTCGGACGCAAAATCCGAAGACTCCAGCGACCATCCTTCTTCCGAAGACGAAGAGGAGGAAGAGGAGGAAGACGAGCCTCCTGTAGGAGGTGGGAAAAAAAGGACGACCTCCTCATCCCTGGAGGCCGACCCGTCCAAGAGGGGGAAAGGTTCCCTCCCAGAGGCATCCACCACGGCTGCCGATAGCAGCTCGGAGTGGGATCCCAGGGCCCAGCCCCTGGAAAAGTCGTAAGTATACGAAATCCGAACATGCATATGCATCTGGGGTTTTTCGGGTATAGTAGTTTTAACTGTCGCTATATTACAGTCCGCCGAGGTCTCGCCCCGGACAGTCCTCATCGGAGGATTCGCTGAGCTCAGATGCTTTGGCCAGCAAGACTCCTCCAGCAGCCCCTTCCCCAAAGTCCAGGCGCGACACTGAGGTGTCGTCTCAATGGGACCCAGAGTAGGGGGGCATACCTCTAGAGCCGGACACATGGGAGCGGTAGCCCCCAGGCGTGTCGACTGGGGGGGTCGATCTCGGGTTCGGACCTCAGCCGGATACGGTCCTGGAGACTTTTAACGCTCCAGGATCAGGCGAGCAGCCACCTTTGACGGGGGGAGGCTTGCCTACTCCGCCGGCAACCTCTGTGCAAGCAGAGCTGCCTGGCGGTCTATCGACGGTGTTAAGGAGCGCGTCTATCGTCGATGAACATCGGACCCTCATGGGTGCGGTGATTGAAAAGGTTCAGTCTACCGAGAGCGGGCTGAATGAGTCCTGCCTTGGCCTTATAAAGGCCTTTGAGGTATGTTTTCTAAGATACCATTGAGGAATTGTCACAATATGAGTAGTAGCCCCTAATGCACTATCCGGTGAAAGGGAGAAAAAGCCAGATAGGGGATCAAATCATCTGCTTTTGCAGGAGCCTTTGATAATGATGTATATCCTTTTGTCTGAAAACAGGCGTCTGCGGAGAAGATCACCGCTCATAATGCGGAGGTGTCCAGACTGAAGCAGAGCCTGGAACGGGCCGAGGAGGAACTTGGCCGTGTGAAGAAGCAATTGGAGGACAAGCAAGGTATGTCGAAACATTGTCTTGAATTCGGCATGAATGAATAATTGTGCCTGGTGAAAATTATTTGCATTGTATGCTCTAGGAGCGAGTGCCGAATTTGAGGCACTAAAGAAGGCTGTGGCCGAAGCCAACAAGAAGGCTGCCGCCGAACAGGCTCTTCGTGAGAAACACGAGGCCAGGGTCATCGAAGCTGAGCAAGAGCTCCAGGAGGCTATGAAGAAAAGCGAGGGCTTGGAGCAGAGTCTGGTAGGGAAAGAATCCGAACTCGCCCAATCTCTCCAAGCCTCGGAAGATGCTCAGGAAGAAGCCCGAGGTGCTGTGCAGGACATTCAGGAGGCCCGGAAAGTTGCGGCTGGTAAGGCCTTTTGTATTCATGGCCATTTTTACATGATAGTGGGAAGAACTCTAAGCGACAAGCTGAATTCTTGTTTTTCCAGGGGCGTTTGCGGATCTGCCTCGCAGCATATCAGATGCCGCCCAATTCTACCAGACCGAGGAGAGGAAGTCTACGGAGAGTAATTTCTGGTCACAGTATTTGGCGCCGAACTATCCGGTGCCCTTTATCGATCAGCTAAAGCAGCTGGTCGAACTGCACCAGGCGGCCGAACTAGCCATGAAGGACTTGGTTCTCCGGCTATGGCCCGCGGAGCCAATTCCAAGCAGTTACTTCAGACTCGTGAAGCGGATTGTGGGCGGTTGTCCTCGGCTTGATGATGTTAAGCGATCGGTCTGTATAGAGGGTGCGCGCATGGCGTTTGCCTGGGCAAAAGTGCATTGGGGGAAGCTTGACGCGGAGAAGCTGATGACTGAGGGGCCGCCAGAGGGTAAGGAGCACCGCAAGCCCGAGTTGTACTATGAAGGTGTACTGAAGGGAGCCCGCCTTGTGGCGGATAAGTGTACCAAAGTCATTATATTTCCCTGGAGTAATTCGTGCCGTTCTTTGTAATATGGGATAATGGAAATTTTATTATTTATTGCCTATTTTGTTCGAACATTTGTTCTTCCTGTGCGGTTGTTTAGTGTATGTAAATCCTGAGAGTTGGCCAGTCGTCGGCTTCTGCCCCCATGAAAGAAATACGGGGGGTTCGGGACATACCTAAACACTCTTTATCCCATGGCTAGGTCCTTTTAAGGAGGTGTTCCTCACCACGAACCAGGCAATCGGACTATAGGGCTTTACCACTCTCACTTAGCCATAGGAATTCGAGTATGGTCGGCGCAACCCCTAGTGTTCGGAAGGCCTAACTAGGGACTCTATTGGCGCCTGATCGGAAGACCGATCCGTTGCACTCTACAATTATAATGGCGTTATGCGGAATAAATCTTTAAGGATTTTACAACCTCTCGAACAGCTGACCAGCTCTCGCTGTATCATAACAGTCAGTTTTCGGCTTTCTCTACTGAGGTGCTCGTCCGGCAGAACCGGGACACAATCGCAGTAGTTCTCCCAGCGCTACCTTAGCCGATGGGGCGGAACGTAAGGTACCAAAACATGGGATCCGGGCAAACCCAACCAATGACCCAAGACATAATTCGGAGCTGATGCATATAGTGCTATAAGTTCGGGGTGCCGAGCGACCGAAAATATGGTTGGACTTTATTGCCGTACTGTGAAGCCCCTGGCAAAATCGGGCGTAACACGAGGCGTGGCTGCCACTTTTTACAAAGAGGCGTCGATGAGAAGCAACGGTTGGTAAGTGTTATTTAAGTCTACGCATTGTAGTAGGATGATATGTCTCTGCATATGAGTACGATTTATGATTATGAAAAGAGGTGTTTTCGGCGGAACCAGTGATGGCCGGACTGGAGGGGGCTGTGAGTGGATCTAAAGTGAATCCGGACTGCCTTCTTTGGGGGGGTTCAAATGCATGTTTCTGCCCTTGTGTGTCCGGGCCGATTCCACGTCGCAAATCCTATTCTGCGTCAAAGTTAGTTTGTAAAGGCAAAACTTGGAGGCAGCGGAACGTCCTCTTGTGGTTGGTCCGAGGGTTCCTGATCGGACCTTGGTTAACCCAGTCGTTATACTGTGAAGTAGCGCGGACTCCTTAGTTGGTGTCTGGATAGTTGGCTGTCATATCAAAATTTTGATAGGCATGCATGACTCGCTGCTCCGGCAGCTGTATGATTTCCGCTCTAAGGGCGGGGTTTGGCCTTGCCCATAGGTGTGATTATATCACACGGTGTTGGCCTAGTGGTTTACCATGTGGAATCTAGTCAATGTGGTTCATCCCATTAGCATATGGTAAATTACCATATGAGGGGAAGGTGCCAAAGAATTATTCTTTGGCATGGTATTTTTTGGTGATCCAAAGACAACTGTTAGAGTGGTGGGCCAATAAAGCTTGGCCTTTGCACCTGGCATCTTTTAGAAGATGGTATTTGTGGTTTCATACCCGCGGGGGCTTTATGTGTTATGGAGCCCCCATACTACTATGTCCAGAGGTAGTGCAATTGAATTGCTGTGGTTGATATTGTCCGGACGGTCGAAATGATCGGGCGCGATCAGCCGTACTTTTATGCTCTGGGGGATCCTTTGACTAGACTCCTCCCCTCATTGTTTCCGGCACACGACTGGCCGCTTTGTTTTGAGGATCCGGCATTCTCTATTGGTATGCTTTGCCGTCCTTCTAGGAGTACCATGAATTTTGCATGGTTGATCGAGTATGTGGCTCGGGCCGGATAGGCTTGAGCTGTTCTTTGTCGGCTGACCGGACTGGGAGTTGCTGGACTTGGCACCAGCTTCCTTGACTTGATGTTTATGACCATTGCGCCGAGGCTTGAGGATGCCCCTTCGTGTGTTCTTCGTATTGTCTTGGACCGTAGTGGTGTGTTGACGTCGGGGTATGTGCCTTGGGTTCTTCTGCTTAGGTTGAGGTAGCCAGTTGTGTCGTGTGTGCCCTTTGTTGGGGCGGTCGAGTCCGTATTTTTCGGTGGCCAGGACCTTGGTCCACCTGTCCACGAGCAAATCTTGGTCATCTTTAAGGTGTTGTTGCTTCCTTTGCAGGCTCCTTGCCGTGGCCATGAGCCGTCGCTTGAAGCGAACTTGTTCCATTGGATCTTCAGGCACGCCGAATTCGTCATTGCCGAGGCTTACCTCGTCCTCGGAGGGGGCGTATAGTTGTCCCTCTCCAAGTATCCCACCGTGGCCAGTCCGGCCTGCTTAAAGGCAGGCTGATTAGGGTTGTATTCCTCTTTGGCACCATCTGGATTGTTTTCGTCTCTTGGGCCGGTATTGCTGTGGCGGGGCTTGGAGCACCGTCGACGACGCCCATGCTTTGTTTTTCTCCCTGAGGGGTTATCCTCCGTTGCCTCATCGCCATTGGTTTCCTTCGGAGTGTCCACCATATATATATCGTATGAGGAGGTGGTTGTACACCGCCCTGTGAGCGGTGGTTCATGTACTTCTCCTGCATCGTCATCCATACCGTCGATATCTTCGGAGTCGAAGTCAAGCACGTCGGTTAGATCGTCGACCGTGGCAATGAAGTGGGTGGTGGGTGGGCAGCGAATTCCTTCATCTCCTGCTTCCCACTCGAGCCGGACATAGTTCGGCCAAGAGCCTCCTGACAAAGAGAGAGACTTTAATGAGTTCAGCATGTCGCCAAAGGGCGAGTACTGGAAGATATCCGCAGCGGTAAACTCCATTACCGGAGCCCAACCAGGCTCGGCGGGCTCAGGAGCGCGCGGACTGGAACCTACAGCCGAATACGAGTCCGGGGTCACAGGCTTCTTCAGAAGTGAGGCCTGTGTTTGGCTCCACCGCCGATAAGTGTGCGGCCTGCGGGGCGGGGTCCATCCACCCGTCCTTGGGCCACGCAGTCTGCTCCGGATTTATGTCCGGGACAACTGCAGGGGTAATATCCCGAGCACTGTCCGACAGGAGGTCTAGGCCGTGCTCATCGTGGCTGCCCGGCACTCCTGGCACAGGCCCGATTCCGTCGAAGATCAAGTATCTGCGGATATCGGCCGTGTAGTTCAGGTTTCCGAACCTGACCTGGTGGCCAGGGGCGTAGCTATCGATCTGCTCCAGATGGCCAAGCGAATTGGCCCGCAGTGCGAAGCCGCCGAACACAAAGATCTGTCCAGGGAGAAAAGTCTCGCCCTGTACCATGTTGTCGACGATTGAAGGCGCCATCAAGCCTTGCAGCAGCGACACAGAGGAACTCTCAATGAAAGCACCAATGTCGGTGTCAAAACCGGCGGATCTCGGGTAGGGGGTCCCGATCTGTGCGTCTTAGGCTGATGGTAACAGGAAGCAAGGGACACAATGTTTACCCAGGTTCGGGCCCTCTTGATGGAGGTAAAACCCTACTTCCTGCTTGATTAATATTGACGATATGAGTAGTACAAGAGTAGATCTACCACGAGATCGTAGAGGCTAAACCCTAGAAGCTAGCCTATGATGATTATGATTGTAGTTGTGATCGGCCTTCTAAGGACCAACCTCTCCGGTTTATATAGACGAGAGGGCTAGGGTTTACACGGAGTCGGTTACAAGGAAGGAAATACAATATCCGGATCGCCAAGCTTGTCTTCCACGCAAAGGTGAGTCCCATCCGAACACGGGACGGAGTCTTGAGTCTTGTATCTTCACGCTCTAATAGTCCAGACGATGTATATAGTCTGGCTGTCCGGATACCCCCTAATCCAGGACTCCCTCAATGACCTTTGCTAATTTTCTTGACCTAGGAGTGCTCCATTCTCAACCGAAACGGAAATTAATCAACATTTCAGGAGAAAGGGGTCATTTCACATCAGAAGCTGCCATCATATAGAAGCTGACACCATATAAAATCATATATAACAACATGGAAGCTGCCATCATATAGAAGCTAGCATATAGAAGCCCACAGCCATCATGCTCTTATGTATTCTCCTCCTCTCTCCCAGGAGGACAGAACCAAAAATGGTTTCTGATATCTACATGATAATGTAATGTAACATCCCCTCACACTTCCATGTTGTATATATCATCAGCTAAATTAACCATGAAACAATACTAAGCATGATTAATAATTTCCCATAATCAGGAGTTACAGTTCACACCTAAATAAACTTCAAAACTACATAATTATTATGTAGTCAATGAGCAAATAGCATGGTGGTGATAACCAGAATGTTTATCGGTACCTTTTTTTCGTATGCAACTTTTCCAGACAGCCTCTGTGCTTTGTGAGATTCTTCTGAGTCAAGACCTGAACAAAATAAACAACAATCAATTAATTCACAGGTGAAAAGATATTGTTTTTCCCATGCAGGAATAAATCAAATTAACACAGGAAATGGACACTTGGAGCTAACTGTACTTTCGAGAATGAGAATCTCCATTGCCAGCCATATTTACTGTAGAAGACTAAATCTACAGTAGAATGTAGTCATCTCATTGCCTACTCTCATGCACAACAACTAACTTCATTAATTCCACCATCCCATTGCCTACTCTCATGGTCAAGTAGTTGGAGATATGGGAGCTCTTGTTTCTTTAGTAGACTAGGGAAGTTTAGTGACAGACAACAAGAAAAACTTGTAGTACCTGTCACAATCAGTCGGTGATATCATTTTGATGCCATGGGCTTCATACCATCATAGGTCAAAACATACTACTGCTAGTTTTCTTCAGTGGATAATTCACAATCTACTGACGCCGAAGCACCAGAAGTCCAGAACGACGACACTCATTTCACTGCCAAACAACATGCGTATATTGTTGGCCTACTTTAATCAGCTACACTCTGTTGAGTAATCAGCACGCTGCTAGGGTTTTTATTTATTATAACCAGACTATTGGTGGCTTAATAGGGCCCAACATTGATTGCTCAAGATCATCTCAAGAATCTGGCATGCCTGCCTGCCACTGAGGTCCATAGTTTATGTCATATCATCATCGCTTTGATTTCCTATACTAGTCACAGTTATGAATCAAAGAGTCTGGGAGCAATTGATGAGACTGGGCTAGAACGTAATACCAAGACTACATAACAGTACCAAATTGTTGAGAAATTACTCTACTTGATAAACAGATTTCCTTCGAGCTAGACCATTTATCACTTCATTTTCCTATCACACGCGGTTGGTGTGCTGATTCAGACGAATGCGAAGTGGAGATACATAGTTCACTACAGCTACCACTGTTGTGGAAATTTGCAAGACATGAGTAGGGGGTTCGGAGGAGGAGGGAATCACACCTAGGTCACCGGGATTTGGAGAACCTCGCTGCGGTGTGGTCGTCACCTACCTAGAGAAGTGAGCAGAAGATAGATGAGATGGGGGTCAGAGAAGATAGCAGGGAAGGGAAGGAAACGAGATGAGGAAGGGAAGGGATGGGAAGTGGAGGGCAAACCTTGAGGAGCTCACCGTGACCTACAGGTGAGCAAAGCAGGCTCGGGGGAGAGCTCGCCGGAGTCCGCCGGGCTGAGGAGGAAGCCGGTGGCGGGGAAGGCGTCGCGGGGCCTTCCGGCGTCCTGCGGCTTGTCCGCGAATACAAGTCGAGGGAGGTGGAGTGCTTGGGCACGTCGGTGTGGCACGAGGTCGACCGTTGCCACGGCGGTGCGAGGTGGCCGGCGACGGGCGCGTCGCACGGGGGTTGCCAACGCGGATCTGGGGGAGAGAAGAACACAGAGAGGGTGAGGAGAAGCATGAGTGGTAAGTGGGGAGGGGGCCGAGGAGGCAGGGAAGCGGCGCAGGTAGGAGCGGCGGCGCAGGTAGGGGCGGCGGCGCAGTGGGTCGGGGTGGCGGCGCAAGTCGTGGGCGCAGGTCGAGGGCAGGATTGGGGGAGAGAGGTGTGAGATTGGGGAGGATTTGGGATCTTTTAGTGGGGGAGGGTTAGCAATGGCGCACCTTTTACAGATGCGCCATAAACACCGTGATAGTAATGGTGCACCTTCTCCTGGTGCGCCATTACTAACTTTTTTTTGGATTTTTAGTTGCATGTAACAATTTTTTAGAAAATGACCATAAATTTTAAAATGTTACGATATAAGTATTATTACAAACCTTCAAATAATTTAGTTGGAAACCATTTGTGAATTGGTAAAACATTTATGAATATGAAAAAATATCATCAAATTTGAAAAAATATTCATGAATTCAAAAAGTGCCCATGAAATTTAAAAATATTTATGAGCTCAAAAAATATTAACAAATTCAATACTTTTTGTGAGTTAGAAAAATGTTCGCATTTTCAAAAAAAGTTTGCAAATTTAAGCAGGAAAAGGAACACTGAAAAATAAAATACCAGAATAAACATAAATAAAAATTGGTATATTAATGGCGCACCTTTTAGAGATGCGCCATTAACACCGTGATAGCAATGGCGCACCTTCTCCCGGTGTGCCATTACTAACTTTTTTTTAGATTTTTAGTTGCATGTAATAATTTTTTAAATGACCATAAATTTTAAAATGTTACGATATAAGTAGTTATTACTGATTTTCAGATACTTGCGTTGCAAAACATTTGTGAATTGGTAAAACATTTATGAATATGAAAAAATATCATCAAATTTGAAAAAATATTCATGAATTCAAAAGGTGCTCATGAAATTTAAAAATTACAAATCATCAATGATGATTTGCAACAAAACAAGAGGGAGAAGAACAAAAATTACAAATCCAACTTAGTTGCATGTAATAATTGAGCTTGCCACTGACACACACACGCGGCCGACACGTCGTGATTCGATCTTAGCTATCTTTTCACAATCTTCTTGCCCTTCTTTTTTGCAAATGGAGTTCTTCTCTTCAACGGACGTCCTTTAGGTAGGGTGGTCCTACTTCTTCTTGTGGTGTATGGTACTTCATCGTCGTCGTCATGTTCCATCTTCGAGTCACCGTACTTGTCGAAGTCTTGCTCATTGGTGACTCCATTAATTCCGATGATCTTCCTTTTGCCTCTCCTCACGACAACACGACTGGGCTTTGATGGGTCGGTAATGAAGAAGCATTGGTCCACTTGGGAAGCCAGTACCAATGGCTCATTTTTCACGGTGATGTTTGCGCCCGCGGTCTTGGATTTGGCCTCGGGTATAACCATGGTGGTGAAATACCGGATTTCGCCCATCTGAGATGGAACATCGGGACCTTCTCTCCAGCGTAACTCAGCTCCCAGATCTCCTCGGTCCTTCCGTAGTATCTGTCCTTGTCATTAATTACTGGTGTAGGATTCCATCCTTACCGCGGAGTTCTGATAATCGCTCTTCATGTCCTTTTCCTCGGTGTAGAATGTGTGGCCGTTGATATCATACGCCTCATAGGTCATCAGGTTGTGTGCGGCGCCCTGTGACAAGGCAAATATGAGTTTTTCTTCCACGGAAGAATCCTCATGTAAAGGGTACGACAGAAGCTTGTCCTTGAACCAACGCATGAAACATGAGTTGTGCTCTTTGGTTATATCTCCGTCCGTCCTCTGTTGGCCTCGGTCATTGTACATCTTCTCAATAAAGGTTTTGTGCTCTACCACCCAAGGATCGACCACGACTATGTGTTGTAGTGCGACTAGGTTTGCTCTTTCAAAGTCGGCGAGTCGACCCTTGAAGTCGACATGCACTTCGCGGCGACCCTCGCAGTGACCCCATCCAGCGAGCCTGCCGAGGTGCCTGTTGACGGGCAGACCAACGGGGTTCTCGATGCCTAGATAATTCGTGCAGTAGGAGATGCACTCTTCGGTCAGAAAGCCCTTGGCTATGCTTCCATCTGGATGCCATGTTGCGAATGTATCCTTTGATGGCACCATTCATCCTTTCGAACGGCATCATGTTGTGCCGGAACGTCGGCCCGAGTTGGATGATATCCTCCATGATATGAACCAGCAGATGCACCATAACTTCAAAGAATGCGGGCCGGAAGTACATCTCAAGCTTTCATAGTATCACCACGATCTCTTCTTATAGCCTTCTGAGTTGCCTCACGCCAACCGACTTCCGAGAGATGACGTTGAAAAAGTTGCATAGGCAAAATAGCGTTTCAAGGACGTGCGCGTCCATGATCCCACGGATTGCAACTAGAAGTATCTACGTCATCAGCACGTGACAGTCGTGAGACTTCATCCCGCTGAACTTCTGCTTCGCTGAGTCTAGGTATATGCTTATCTTCCCCGCGTAACTGTAAGGAAGTTTTATTCCTACGAGGCAGGTGAAAAACTGCTCGATCTCCTCCTGACTTAGAGTGAAGCACGCAGGAGGGCAGTCGTATTCGATCTTCTTGGCCTTTTTGCCTTTGCGACAACTTCCTATGTCCTTCGCCTCATCATCATCATCATCATCATCATCGTCATTAGGGCGTTTTACATGAAGCTCCTCCCTGATGCCCATTGATTGCAAGTCTGCCCTTGCTTTCGGCCCATCTTTGGTCCTCTGTAGCATGTTGAGCAGGGTACCAAGCAGACTCTCGCACACGTTCTTCGTCATATGCATGACATCAAGGCTGTGAGGCACACGGAGGATCTTCCAATATGGCAAGTCCCAGAAAACAGACCTCGTTTTCCATACCTTCAGCAGCGACTCTCGCGCCTTTTGCTTCTTTACCGGCGGTGGGCACTCTTTCCAATTTTTCAACAGCTCATCTATTTCCTCGACGCTCCTCGTACGTGGGTGTCTTTGGGGTTCGGTTTCACCATCGAACAGATCCTTGCGTTTTCTCCATGCATCATCATCGCGAAGCCACCTTTGATGTCCCATGAACACGGTTTTCGAAGACCCGGGATCTCTATCTAGCTGGCGATACATTGTGTCATCCATGCACCTGATGTGGGGAAACGTATTAATTTCAAAAAAAAATCCTACGCACACACAAGATCATGCTGATGCATAGCAACAAGAGGGGAGAGTGTCGTCCACGTACCCTCGTAGACCAAAAGCGGAAGCGTTAGAACAACGCGGTTGATGTAGTCATGCGTCTTCACGGCCCGACCAATCAAGCACCAAAAGCACGGCACCTCCGAGTTCTAGCACACGTTCAGCTCGATGATGTCCCTCGAACTCCGATCCAGCCGAGTGTCGAGGGAGAGTTCTGTTATGGAATGTAGTAATTTCAAAAAAATTCCTACGCACACGCAAGATCATGGTGATGGCATAGCAACGAGAGGGGAGAGTGTTCATCCACGTACCCTCATAGACCATAAGCGGAAGCGTTAGCACAACGCGGTTGATGTAGTCATACGTCTTCACGATCCGACCGATCCAAGCACCGAACGTACGGCACCTCCGAGTTCAGCACACGTTTAGCTCGATGATGATCTCCGGGCTCCGATCCAGCAAAGCTCTAGAGATGAGTTCTGTCAGCACGATGGCGTGGTGACGATGATGATGTTCTACCGGCGCAGGGCTTCGCCTAAACTCCGCGACGATATGACCGAGGTGGAATATGGTGGAGGGGGCACCGCACACGGCTAAGGAACGATCCGTAGATCAACTTGTGTGTCTATGGGGTGCCCCCGCCCCCGTATATAAAGGAGCCAATGGGAGGGGGCGGCCGGCCAAGGAGGGCGCGCCAAGGGGGGAGTCCTACTCCCACCGGGAGTAGGACTCCCTTCTTTCCTAGTTGGAATAGGAGAAGGGGGAAAGAGGAGGAAGAGGGGAAGGAAAGGGAGGGCGCCGCCCCCCTTCGCTTGTCCTATTCGGACTAGGAAGGGGAGGGGCGCGCGGCCACCTCTTGCCTCCTTCCCTCTTCTCCCTCGAGGCCCATCTAGGCCCAATAACCCCCCGGGGGGGTTCCGGTAACCTACCAGTACTCCGGTAAAATGCCGATTTCACCCGAAACGATTCCGATGTCCAAATATAGGCTTCCAATATATCGATCTTTATATCTCGACCATTTCGAGACTCCTCGTCACGTCCTTGATCACATCCGGGACTCCGAACAAACTTCGGTACATCAAAAGTTATAAACTCATAATAAAACTGTCATCGTAACGTTAAGCGTGCGGACCCTACGGGTTCGAGAACTATGTAGACATGACCTAGAACTATTCTCGGTCAATAACCAACAGCGGAACCTGGATGCCCATATTGGTTCCTACATATTCTACGAAGATCTTTGTCAGTCAAACCGCATAACAACATACGTTGTTCCCTTTGTCATCGGTATGTTACTTGCCCGAGATTTGATCGTCGGTATCCAATACCTAGTTCAATCTCGTTACCGGCAAGTTTCTTTACTCGTTCCGTAATGCATCATCCCGTAACCAACTAATTGGTCACATTGCTTGCAAGGCTTATAATGATGTGCATTACCGAGAGGGCCCAGAGATACCTCTCCGACAATCGGAGTGACAAAACCTAATCTCGAAATACGCCAACTCAACATGTACCTTCGGAGACACCTGTAGTACTCCTTTATAATCACCCAGTTACGTTGTGACGTTTGGTAGTACCCAAAGTGTTCCTCCGGTAAACGGGAGTTGCATAATTCTCATAGTTACAGGAACATGTATAAGTCATGAAGAAAGCAATAGCAATATACTAAACGATCAAGTGCTAGGCCATCGGAATGGGTCATGTAAATCACATCATTCTCCTAATGATGTGATCCCATTAATCAAATGACAACACATGTCTATGGTTAGGAAACATAAGCATCTTTGATTAATGAGCTAGTCAAGTAGAGGCATACTAGTGACTATGTGTTTGTCTATGTATTCACACATGTATCATGTTTCCGGTTAATACAACTCTAGCATGAATAATAAACATTTATCATGATATGAGGAAATAAATAATAACTTTATTATTGCCTCTAGGGCATATTTCCTTCAGTCTCCCACTTGCACTAGAGTCAATAATCTAGATTACATAGTAATGATTCTAACCCCCATTGAGTCTTGGTGCTGATCATGTTTTGCTCGTGAGAGAGGCTTAGTCAACGGGTCTGCAACATTTAGATCCGTATGTATCTTGCAAATCTCTATGTCTCCCACTTGGACTTGGTCCCGAATGGAATTGAAGCGTCTCTTGATGTGCTTGGTCCTCTTGTGAAATCTAGATTCCTTTGCCAAGGCAATTGCACCAGTATTGTCACAGAAGATCTTCATTGGTCCCGATGCACTAGGTAAGACACCTAGATCGGAAATGAACTCCTTCATCCAGACTCCTTCATTTGCTGCTTCAGAAGCAGCTATGTACTCCGCTTCACATGTAGATCCCGCCACGATGCTTTGTTTAGAACTGCACCAACTTACAGCTCCACCGTTTAATAAAAACACGTATCCGGTTTGCGATTTAGAATCGTCCGGATCAGTGTCAAAGCTTGCATCGACGTAACCATTTACGACTAGGTCTTTGTCACTTCCATACACGAGAAACATATCCTTAGTCCTTTTCAGGTATTTCAGGATGTTCTTGACCGCTGTCCAGTGATCCACTCCTGGATTACTTTGGTACCTTCCTGCCAAGCTTATTGCTAAGCATATGTCAGGTCTGGTACACAGCATTGCATACATGATAGAGCCTATGGCTGAAGCATAGGGAACATCTTTCATTTTCTCTCTATCTTCTGCTGTGGTCGGGCATTGAGTTTGACTCAACTTCACATCTTGTAGCACGGGCAAGAACCCTTTCTTTGCCTGATCCCTTTTGAACTTTTTTCAAAATTTTATCAAGGTATGTGCTTTATGAAAGTCCTGTTAAGCGTCTTGATCTATCTCTATAGATCTTGATGCCCAATATGTAAGCAGCTTCATCGAAGTCTTTCATTGAAAATCTTTTATTCAAGTATCCCTTTATGCTATCCAGAAATTTTATATCATTTCCAATTAATAATATGTCATCTACATATAATATCAGAAATGCTACAGAGCTCCCACTCACTTTCTTGTAAATACAGGCTTCTCCAAAAGTCTGTATAAAACCATATGCTTTGATCACACTATCAAAACGTTTATTCCAACTCCGAGATGCTTGCACCAGTCCATAAATGGATCGCTGGAGCTTGCATACTTTGTTAGCACCTTTTGGATCAACAAAACCTTCTGGTTGCATCATATACAACTCTTCTTCCAGAAATCCATTCAAGAATGCAGTTTTGACATCCATTTGCCAAATTACATAATCATGAAATGCAGCAATAGCTAACATGATTCGGACAGACTTAAGCATCGCTACGGGTGAGAAAGTCTCATCGTAGTCAACTCCTTGAACTTGTCAAAAACCTTTCGCAACAAGTCGAGCTTTATAGACAGTTACATTACCATCAGCGTCAGTCTTCTTATTAAAGATCCATTTATTCTCAATTGCTTGCCGATCATCGGGCAAGTCAACCAAAGTCCATACTTTGTTTTCATACATGGATCCCATCTCAGATTTCATGGCCTCTAGCCATTTTGCGGAATCTGGGCTCATCATCGCTTCCTCATAGTTCGTAGGTTCATCATGGTCAAGTAACATGACTTGCAGAATTGGATTACCGTACCACTCTGGTGCGGATCTTACTCTGGTAGACCTACGAGGTTCAGTAGAAACTTGATCTGAAGTTTCATGATCAATATCATTAGCTTCCTCACTAATTGGTGTAGTTGTCACAGGAACCGGTTCTTGTGATGAACTACTTTCCAATAAGGGAGTAGATGCAGTTATCTCATCAAGTTCTACTTTTCTCCCACTCACTTCTTTCGAGAGAAACTCCTTCTCTAGAAAGGATCTGATTTTAGCAACGAAAATCTTGCCCTCAGATCTATGATAGAAGGTGTACCCAATAGTTTATTTTGGGTATCCTATGAAGACACATTTATCCGATTTGGGTTCGAGCTTATCTGGTTGAAGTTTCTTCACATAAGCATTGCAGCCCCAAACTTTAAGAAACGACAACTTTGGTTTCTTACCAAACCACAGTTCATAAGGTGTCGTCTCAACGGATTTTGATGGTGCCCTATTTAACGTGAATGCGGCCGTCTCTAAAGCATAACCCCAAAACGATAGCGGTAATTCAGTAAGAGACATCATAGATCGCACCATATCCAGTAAAGTACGATTACGACGTTCGGACACACCATTTCGTTGTGGTGTTCCGGGTGGCGTGAGTTGCGGAACTATTCCGCATTGTTTCAAGTGTAGACCAAACTCGTAACTCAAATATTCTCCTCCACGATCAGATCGTAGAAACTTTATTTTCTTGTTACGATGATTTTCCACTTCACTCTGAAATTCTTTGAACTTTTCAAATGTTTCAGAGTTGTGTTTCATTTAGTAGATATACCCATATCTGCTCAAATCATCTGTGAAGGTGAGAAAATAATGATATCCGCCGCGAGCCTCAACATTCATTGGACCACAAACATCAGTATGTATGATTTCCAACAAATCAGTTGCTCGTTCCATAGTTCCGGAGAACGGCGTTTTAGTCATCTTGCACATAAGGCACGGTTCGCAAGTACCAAGTGATTCATAATCAAGTGATTCCAAAAGCCCATCAGTATGGAGTTTCTTCATGCGCTTTACACCGATATGACCTTAATGGCAGTGCCACAAATAAGTTGCACTATCGTTATCAACTCTGCATCTTTTGGTTTCAACACTATGAATATGTGTATCACTACTATCGAGATTCAATAAAAATAGACCACTCTTCAAGGGTGCATGACCATAAAAGATATTACTCATATAAATAGAACAACCATTATTCTCTGATTTAAATGAATAATCGTCTCACATCAAACAAGATCCAGATATAATGTTGATGCTCAACGCTGGCACCAAATAACAATTATTTAGGTCTAAAACTAATCCCGATGGTAGATGTAGAGGTAGCGTGCCGACTGTGATCACATCGACTTTGGAACCATTTCCCACGTGCATCGTCACCTCGTCCTTAGCCAATCTTCGCTTAATCCGTAGTCCCTGTTTCAAGTTGCAAATATTAGCAACAGAACCAGTATCAAATACCCAGGTGCTACTGCGAGCATTAGTAAGGTACACATCAATAACATGTATATCACATATACCTTTGTTCACTTTGCCATCCTTCTTATCCGCCAAATACTTGGGGCAGTTCCGCTTCCAGTGTCCAGTCTGCTTGCAGTAGAAGCACTCAGTTTCAGGCTTTGGTCCAGACTTGGGTTTCTTCTCTTGAGCAACAACTTGCTTGCCGTTCTTTTTGAAGTTCCCCTTCTTCTTCCCTTTGCCCTTCTTCTTGAAACTGGTGGTTTTTGTTAACCATCAACACTTGATGCTCCTTCTTGATTTCTACCTCCCCGGCTTTTAGCATTGCGAAGAGCTCGGGAATAGTCTTGTTCATCCCTTGCATATTATAGTTCATCATGAAGCTCTTGTAGCTTGGTGGCAGTGATTGGAGAATTCTGTCAATGACACTATCATCAGGAAGATTAACTCCCAGTTGAATCAACTGATTATTATACCCAGACATTTTGAGTATGTGTTCACTGACAGAACTATTCTCCTCCATCTTGCAGCTGTAGAACTTATTGGAGACTTCATATCTCTCAATCCGGGCATTTGCTTGAAATATTAACTTCAACTCCTGGAACATCTCATATGCTCCATGACGTTCAAAACGTCGTTGAAGACCCGGTTCTAAGCCGTAAAGCATGGCACACTGAACTATCAAGTAGTCATCAGCTTTGCTCTGCCAGACGTTCTTAACGTCGTCAGTTGCATCAGCAGCAGGCCTGGCACCCAGCGGTGCTTCCAGGACGTAACTTTTTTGTGCAGCAATGAGGATAATCCTCAGGTTACGGACCCAGTCCGTGTAATTGCTACCATCATCTTTCAACTTTGCTTTCTCAAGGAACGCATTAAAATTCAACGGAACAACAGCACGAGCCATCTATCTACACACAAACATAGACAAGCAAAATACTATCAGGTACTAAGTTCATGATAAATTTAAGTTCAATTAATCATATTACTTAAGAACTCCCACTTAGACAGACATCTCTCTAGTCATCTAAGTGATCACGTGATCCAAATCAACTAAACCATGTCCGATCATCACGTGAGATGGAGTAGTTTCAAGGGTGAACATCACTATGTTGATCATATCTACTATATGATTCACATTCGACCTTTCGGTCTCCGTGTTCCGAGGCCATATCTGTATATGCTAGGCTCGTCAAGTATGACCTGAGTATTCCGCGTGTGCAACTGTTTTGCACCCGTTGTATTTGAACGTAGAGCCTATCACACCCGATCATCACGTGGTGTCTCAGCACGAAGAACTTTCGCAACGGTGCATACTCAGGGAGATCACTTCTTGATTATTAGTGAGAGATCATCTTAAAATGCTACCGTCAATCAAAGCAAGATAAGATGCATAAAGGATAAACATCACATGCAATCAATATAAGTGATATGATATGGCCATCATCATCTTGTGCTTGTGATCTCCATCTTCGAAGCACCGTCATGATCACCATCGTCACCGGCGCGATACCTTGATCTCCATCGTAGCATCGTTCTCGTTATGCCATCTATTGCTTCTACGACTATCGCTACCGCTTAGTGATAAAGTAAAGCAATTACAGGGCGTTTGCATTTCATACAATAAAGCGACAACCATATGGCTCCTGCCAGTTGCCGATAACTTCGGTTACAAAACATGATCATCTCATACAATAAAATATAGCATCACGTCTTGACCATATCACATCACAACATGCCCTGCAAAAACAAGTTAGACGTCCTCTACTTTGTTGTTCCAAATTTTATGTGGCTGCTACGGGCTTAGCAAGAACCGTTCTTACCTACGCATCAAAAACCACAACGATAGTTCGTCAAGTTAGTGCTGTTTTAACCTTCGCAAGGACCGGGCGTAGCCACACTCGATTCAGCTAAAGTGAGAGAGACAGACACCCGCCAGCCACCTTTAAGCACGAGTGCTCGTAACGGTGAAACCAGTCTCGCGTAAGCATACGCGTAATGTCGGTCCGGGCCGCTTCATCTCACAATACCGCCAAACCAAAGTATGACATGCTGGTAAGCAGTATGACTTGTATTGCCCACAACTCACTTGTGTTCTACTCGTGCATATAACATCAACGCATAAAACCTAGGCTCTGATACCACTGTTGGGGAACATAGTAATTTCAAAAAATTTCCTACGCACACACAAGATCATGGTGATGGCATAGCAACAAGAGGGGAGAGTGTTCGTCCACGTACCCTCGTAGACCGTAAGCGGAAGCGTTAGCACAACACGGTTGATGTAGTCATACGTCTTCACAATCCGACCGATCCAAGCACCGAACGTACGGCACCTCCGAGTTCAGCACACGTTCAGCTCCATGACGATCTCCGGGCTCCGATCCAGCAAAGCTCCGGAGATGAGTTCCGTCAGCACGACGGCGTGGTGACGATGATGATGTTCTACCGGCGCAGGGCTTCGCCTAAACTCCACGATGATATGACCGAGGTGGAATATGGTGGAGGGGGGCACCGCACACGGCTAAGGAACGATCCGTAGATCAACTTGTGTGTCTATGGGGTGCCCCTCGCCCCCGTATATAAAGCAGCCAAGGGGAGGGGGCGGCCGGCCAAGGAGGACCGGGATTAGGACTCCCTTCTTTCCTAGTTGGAATAGGAGAAGGGGGGAAAGAGGAGGAAGAGGGGAAGGAAAGGGGGGGCGCCGCCCCCCTTCCCTTGTCCTATTCGGACTAGGAAGGGGACGGGCGCGCGGTCACCTCCTGCCTCCTTCCCTCTTCTCCCTCGAGGCCCATGTAGGCCCAATAACCCCCCGGGGGGTTCCGGTAACCTCCCGGTACTCCGGTAAAATGCCGATTTCACCCGGAACGATTCCGATGTCCAAATATAGGCTTCCAATATATCAATCTTTATGTCTCAACCATTTCGAGACTCCTCATCACGTCCGTGATAACATCCGGGACTCCGAACAAACTTCGGTACATCAAAACTTATAAACTCATAATAAAACTGTCATCGTAACGTTAAGCGTGCGGACCCTACGGGTTCGAGAACTATGTAGACATGACCTAGAACAATTCTCGGTCAATAACCAACAGCGGAACCTGGATGCCCATATTGGTTCCTACATATTCTACGAAGATCTTTATCGGTCAAACCGCATAACAACATACGTTGTTCCCTTTGTCATCGGTATGTTACTTGCCTGAGATTTGATCGTCCGTATCCAATACCTAGTTCAATCTCGTTACCGGCAAGTCTCTTTACTCGTTCCGTAATGCATCATCCCGTAACCAATTCATTGGTCACATTGCTTGCAAGGCTTATAATGATGTGCATTACCGAGAGGGCCCAGAGATACCTCTCCGACAATCGGAGTGACAAAACCTAATCTCGAAATACGCCAACTCAACATGTACCTTCGGAGACACCTATAGTACTCCTTTATAATCACCTAGTTACGTTGTGACGTTTGGTAGTACCCAAAGTGTTCCTCTGGTAAACGGGAGTTGCATAATTCTCATAGTTACAGGAACATGTATAAGTCATGAAGAAAGCAATAGCAATATAATAAACGATCAAGTGCTAGGCTAACGGAATGGGTCATGTCAGTCACATCATTCTCCTAATGATGTGATCCCATTAATCAAATGACAACACATGTCTATGGTTAGGAAACATAACCATCTTTGATTAATGAGCTAGTCAAGTAGAGGCATACTAGTGACTATGTGTTTGTCTATGTATTCACACATGTATCATGTTTCCGGTTAATACAATTCTAGCATGAATAATAAACATTTATCATGATATGAGGAAATAAATAATAACTTTATTATTGCCTCTAGGGCATATTTCCTTTAAGTTCCGTCAGCACGACGGCGTGGTGACGATGTTGTTGTTCTACAGTCGCAGGGCTTCACCTAAGCACCGCTAAAATATTATCGAGGTGGACTATGGTGGAGGGGGGCACCGCACACGGCTAAGAGATCAATGATCTGTTGTTGCTGTGTTTAGAGGTGCCCCCTGCTCCCATATATAAAGGAGCAAGGGGGGACGGCCGGCCAGGGAGGAGGCGTGCCAAGGGGAGTCCTACTCCCACCGGGAGTAGAACTCCCTTCCTTGTTGGATTAGGAGAAGGGGGGAAAGAGGAGGGAGAGAGAGGAAGGAAAGGGGGGCGCCGCCCCCCTCTCCTTGTCCTATTCGGACTAGGGGGAGGGGCGCGTGGCCTTGCCCTGGCCTCCTCTCCTCTTCTCCAATAAGGCCCACTATGGCCCATTAAACCCCCGGGGGGTTCCGGTAACCCCTCGGTACTCCGGTAAAATCCCGATTTCACCCGGAACACTTCGGACATCCAAATATATGCTTCCAATATATAAATCTTCATGTCTCGACCATTTCGAGACTCCTCGTCATGTTCGTGATCACATCCGGGACTCCGAACAACCTTCGGTACATCAAAACTCATAAACTCATAATATAATCGTCATTGAAACTTTAAGCGTGCGGACCCTACGGGTTCGAGAACTATGTAGACATGACCGAGACACGTCTCCGGTCAATAACCAATAGCGGAACCTGGATGCTCATATTGGCTCCTACATATTCTACGAAGATGTTTATCGGTCAAACCGCATAACAACATATGTTGTTCCCTTTGTCGTCGGTATATTACTTGCCTGAGATTCGATTGTCGGTATCTCAATACCTAGTTCTATCTCATTATCGGCAAGTCTCTTTACTCGTTATGTAATGCATCATTCCATAACTAACTCATTAGCTACATTGCTTGCAAGGCTTATAGTGATGTGCATTAACGAGAGGGCCCAGAGATACCTCGCCGACAATCGGAGTGACAAATCCTAATCTCGAAATACGCCAACTCAACATGTACCTTTGGAGACACATGTAGACCTCCTTTATAATCACCCAGTTACGTTGTGACGTTTGGTAGCACACAAAGTGTTCCTCCGGTAAAAGGGAGTTGCATAATCTCATAGTTGTAGGAACATGTATAAGTCATGAAGAAAGCAATATCAACATACTAAACGATCAAGTGCTAAGCTAACGGAATGGGTCAAGTCAATCACATCATTCTCCTAATGATGTGATCCCGTTAATCAAATGACAACTCATGTCTATGGTTAGGAAACACAACCATCTTTGATTAATGAACTAGTCAAGTAGAGGCATACTAGTGACATTATGTTTGTCTATGTATTCACACATGTATTATGTTTCCGGTTAATACAATTCTAGCATGAATAATAAACATTTATCAAGATATAAGGAAATAAATAATAACTTTATTATTGCCCCTGGGGAATATTTCCTCACCTGACGCATGCACAAAATCCGTGGACCACCTGCCCCGCGACATATCCGTAACCGAGATAGTCGTGCACCGTCGTGAGCAGTGCGGCTCTCATAGGGAAATATTCTTTCATTGCAGCGTCCCACGCATTGGCTGGCGTTTTCCACAACGTGTCTAGCTCCTCTTTCAGCAGCCCCAGATATAGATTGATGTTGTTCCCTGGTTGTTTCGGCCCTTCAATTAGCATACTCATGTGAACGTACTTCCTCTTCATGCACAACTAGGGGGGAAGGTTGTACATCCACACAAACACAGGCCAGGTGCTATGTGTGCTTCTCTGGCTGCCAAACGAATTGACTCCATCGGTGCTCGTGCCCAGCATGATGTTCCTTGGATCGTCCCCAAATTCTGGGTGTTCGAATTTCAACGCTTGCCACTAGCTCGCATCCTTAGGGTGACTCAGCATCTTGTCTTTTTATTTATCTCCGGATCATTTCCGTCATCTTCCCGCTTCTTATCCTCCCTATCCGCGTGCCAACGCAGGAGCTTTGCTATCTTAGGGTCCACGAAATACCGCTGCAGATGAGGAGTGATTGGAAAGTACCACACCACTTTTTGAGGAGCTTTCTTCCTCTGCTTGTATCGAGTGACACCGCACACCGGACATATGGTAGACTCCGCGTGCTCGTCCCGATAAATGATGCAATCGTTCACGCACATATGGTATTTCATGTGCGGTAAATCCAGAGGACACACGATTTTCTTCGCCTCCTCAAAATTGGTCGAGCACTTGTTTCCCTTGGGAAGACGTTCGTGCCAGAATGACATGTTCTCGTTGAAGCATGTGTCGGTCATTTTGTGTTTTACCTTCATCTCCAAAGCCATGAGCGTTACTTTCAGGCGGGTATCCTCGGGCCTGCATCCTTCATACAGTGGAGTAACCACGTCTATCTCCAGTTGATCCATCTTGGCTTTCTCTGGTGTGTGGTGCGCAACTACTAGTTTTGAAAAAAAGTAAAAAAAAAATAATTGTTAGTAGTGGCGCATCGTGGTTGTGGTGCGTCATTACTAGTTAAAACTAGTAATGGCGAACTATCCCTAGGTGCGCCATTACTAGTTTTGAAAAAAAAAGTAAAAAAAAATTAGTAGTGGCGCACAAAGGGTGTGGTGCGCCATTACTAGTTAAAACTAGGAATGGCGCACTATCCCCTGGTGCGCCATTACTAGTTTTGAAAAAAAATTGTTAGTAGTGGCGCATCGTGGGTGTGGTGCGCCATTAGTGATATGGACACTGACGTACCTATATATGGTGCGCCACTGCTATATAGCAGTGGGGCACCACATACGTGGTGCGCCATCAATGTCCATATTACCTATAGCCCTTTTTCTTGTAGTGACGTATCTATAATTTTTGATTGTTCCATGCTATTATATTATCTGTTTTCGATGTTTAATGGGCTTTAATATGCACTTTTATAATATTTTTGGGACTAACCTATTAACCAGAGGCCCAGTGTTAGTTTCTGTTTTCTTTTGCCTATTTCAGTGTTTCGCAGAAAAGGAATATCAAAAGGAATCCAAACAAAATGAAACCTTCGCGAGGATCTTTTTTGGAACAAACGCAATCCAGGAGACTTGGAGTGGACGTCAAGGAAGCAACGAGGTGGCCACAAGGGGGGAGGACGCGCCCAGGGGGGTAGGCACGTCCACCACCCTCGTGGGCCCCTCGTAGCTCCACCGACCTACTTGCTTCGCCTATATATACTCTTATACCCTGAAAACAACCAGGGGAGCCACGAAACCACTTTTACACCGCCGCAACCTTCTGTACCCGTGAGATCCCATCTTGGGGCCTTTTCCGGCGATCTGCCGGAGGGGGATTCGATCACAGAGGGCTTCTACATCAACACCATAGCCTCTCCGATGATGTGTGAGTAGTTTACTTCAGACCTTCGGATCCATAGTTATTAGCTAGATGGCTTCTACTCTCTCTTTGGATCTCAATACAAAGTTCTCCTCAATTCTCTTGGAGATCTATTTGATATAATTATTTTTGCGGTGTATTTGTCGAGATCTGATGAATTGTGGGTTTATGATCAAAATTATCTATGAACAATATTTGTTTCTTCTCTGAATTCTTATATGCATGATTTGATATCTTTGCAAGTCTCTTTGAATTATTGGTTTAGTTTGGCCTACTAGATTGATCTTTCTTGCAATGGGAGAAGTGCTTAGCTTTGGGTTCAATCTTGCGGTGTCCTTTCCTAGTGACAGTATGGGCAGAAAGGCACGTATTTTGTATTGTTGCCATCGAGGATAAAAAGATGGGGTTTATATCATATTGCTTGAGTTTATCCCTCTACATCATGTCATCTTACCTAATGCATGCGTTACTCTGCTCGTATGAACTTAATACTCTAGATGCATGCTGGATAGCGGTCGATGTGTGGAGTAATAGTAGTAGATGCAGAATCGTTTCAGTCTACTTGACACGGACGTGATGCCTATGTTTATGATCATTCCTAGATATTCTCATAACTATGCGCTTTTCTATCAATTGCTCGACAGTAATTTGTTCACCCACCATAAAATATGCTATCTTGAGAGAAGCCACTAGTGAAACCTATGGCCCCCGGGTCTATTTTACATCATATAAGTTTCCAATCTACAATTCTAGTTTACCATTTATTTTATTTTGCAATCTTTATTTTCCAATCTATACAACAAAAATACCAAAAATATTATCTTACTATCTTTATCAGATCTCACTTTTGCAAGTGGCCGTGAAGGGATTGTCAACCCTTTATCGTGCTGGTTGCAAGGTTCTTATTTTTTTGTGCAGGTATTAGGCGACTTGCGTGTAATCTCCTACCGGATTGATACCTTGGTTCTCAAAAACTGAGGGAAATACTTACGATATTTTGCTGCACCACCCTTTCCTCTTCAAGGGAAAACCAACGCATGCTCAAGAGGTAGCAAGAAGGATATCTGGCGCCGTTGCTGGGGAGATTTGCACCAAGTCAAGTCAAGAGTGGATCTCATGTCAACTAGCCAATTTCTAGTGCCGTTGCCGGGGAGATCTATGCTCAAGTCAAGACATACCAAGTACCCATCACAAACTCTTATCCCTTGCATTACATTATTTGCCATTTTCCTCTCGTTTTCCTCTCCCCCACTTCACAACTTTTGCCTTTTCTTTGTCCTTCTTCCGTTCGATCTTTTGTTACCATGTGCCTTCTTTTTGCTTGCATCTTTTCTTGCTAAAAGTTTATGGATCCTCATCCACTTGCTAATACTTTTTAAAGATTGTAGCGACCTGACCTCAGACGGTCAAGTCTCTGTGCTTAAGTGTCATCCCTCGATCGGTATGCTGACACACACAGTACTCGAGGATTTATAATAGAGGTAAATCACATGTATAAAGTAACATTAGTACTATTTCCTCAATCAATAAAGCGGAGGAAACAACAAGGCTGTGGATTCCCATCAACACCAACGGCAAAGTTGAGTGCAGAAATCGTAACCCTAACGTATCACTTTACTCGTCGTAAGAATCCTTCAACATGAGACGTTGCAGCCATGTTGGTCAGTACCTTGAATGTGGTGGCAAAATCACACCATAGGATAATGATGAATAATAGCTGTCGCTACATGCATATTTGGCTGATGGAAAGCTCTAAGTTTATTTTTGCATAAAGCCAATTTTTTCCTACAACAAAGGAATAAATTTTATTTAACTACAAAGTTTGTTGAAAACATTGAGAAGGTTCCTCCAACTCAATCCCAAATTAATAATCATCAACCCAACAAACTATTTAGGTAACGTGATGAGATCAACATGATAATCCAAGAACCAGATACTCAAGATGTCCATAACCGGGGACACGGCTAACCATGATTAGTTTGTACACTCTGCAGAGGTTTGTGCACTTTTCCCCACAAGACTCGATCTCCTCCGTTGGATTTCTCGCACTACATGGTGTTTGAGAAACGGATGACCGAGACACAGTCTTTCAGAAATATTTACTCTCTACTCTGGGCGGACCGGTACACCTACATTCCCTCTACATCTGCTAGTCCTCCTCTTCAATAGCTCACGCAACTTACTCAACTATGCTAGAGCCCATAATGGCTTGTGGCTGCACACGGAAGTTTCTAGCATGAATAATCTTATGATCCCTTTGAGCCTGGGTGGCATTCCATAGGGTAATCACACGGGTCCTCCGGGATTCCCTTGGGCAAGCACTGGGTTCTCCAGGTGCCCGGGTAAACCACTAGGTGCTCCAGGGTGCCCCTACCATTACACCCAGATGTGTATTAAAGTAGCCACCTTAAGTTAACCATTAATAATAACTCTCACATCTGTCATGAATTCTCTCAAACCAATCCACGTCTACGAGCATAGCATAGCAGTATAAGCATAACGTAGTAGTAACTCCCAAGGTTTGAATGCAGGACAATAGGTTCCTACCTCATCAACTACTTCCCAATACCCACATGTTATCAACTCCTAACCATGCAATGTTTGAGCGTTGAAACTAATGCATAAGGGCATCTCCAGCCGCGCCCCCAAGAAGGCCTCCCCAGGCGTTTTTTTCGCACCGGCGCCGAAAAAACGGCCCAGTCGCGCCCCCAAGAGCCCGATTTTCGCCGGCTTGGGCCGAAAACAGCACCGGCAGACCCAGCCCGAACCCGGCGCGCTGGGGGTGCTCGGGGGCGCCGGGCGAAGTTTTTTGGCGCAAAGAAACCGCGGGCCCGATGCGTCAGCGACCAGTTTGCTTCTCGGCCCTTCGTCGTCCTCATCGCCTCGTTTCCCGCGGCGAATCAATGCCAAAGCTGCCGCGCTGCCGCGCCGGTCAGCCTGCGCCATTGATGCTCACGGGCGGCGCAGTGAAGGCCGGACGACGCGCGTCCCTCGCCCTCGCCTCGCCCGCCACGCATACGCACGGTGCCACGCGAGTGGGCGGCGCGTCGGCCTATATATGCCGCGCCCCGGCGCACTCGGTCGCTCACACTCCCCCTCCGCCGTCGCTCCTTCCTCCCTCTCGTCTCCTCCAATGGCCGAACGTTTCCCAAGCGACGGCGCGGCGGTGAACGGCTTCGGCCGCCGCCATCTCCATGAAGACGAGGCTCGCCTCCTTTACGAGGCCGAGTACCCGGTCTTGCCGGACATGCGGGTGCCCGGGGCGTGGAGGATCAGCGCCGGCGGCGTGCCGGTGCCCCCGGTACCCTCCGGCGCGGTGCAGCGCGCGGAGATCGCCCGCATCAGGTCGAATCTGCCGCCTGCGGCGAGGGATGCGCCGCGGTACGCCCCCGACAGCCCGCTATGGGAGCCCTACTTCCGTCGCCGTCACGCCCAGCAGCTCGAGGCCACCAACGGCGTCGTGCTCTCCGGAAGGCAAAACTCCGCCGGCCGGCGTCGATGGTGGGGCGTGCCAGGGCGCACGCTGGACGCCATCCTCGAGTACATCGAGGGAGGCAACACGCCGCGCCTCGACTACCCAGCCCCCCTTCCTTTTCACGTCGTCGGGGAAGCTCCTGGACCCCGAGGCGCATGGAGACCGGGGGGTCCTCCACTTCGTCCGGCGGCTCGCCCTGCCTCCGCCCCGTCAAGACGAAGCCCCAGGACACGCCTGTGGCCGCGCGCACCCGGAGCTCCAGCGTCCGTATCGACGCCCCGTCAAGCCGGAGCCCTGCCGGCCGCTTTGTCCTCGTCGAGCCCAAGCCGGAGCCTGGCCTCGTCGAGCCCAAGAAGGAGCCCGGCCTCCCCGCGGAGTACGAGGAGATAGCCCGGCGTGGCTTCTCCGACGAGGACGCCATGCGATGGGCGCGGGAGGACTACCTCCGCGAGGAGGCAGTCTGGCAGTGCCGGGCCCTGGAGGAAATCGCCGCCCGCAAGCGCGGACGCGAGGACGAGCACGGCGTCGTGATCCTCGACAGCGACGACGACGACGACGTCCCCGGGCCTTCCAACCCGCCGCGCCAACCGAGGGAGGGGTGTAGTAGGGACGGCGGAGGCGGGGGCGGCAGCGGCGACGATGACGACGACGACGACGACGACGACGGCGGCGGCGACTACACGCGGTTCTACAGCCTCCTCGGCATGTAGACACGTTGGGCGGGCGGCGAGGCGGGCGGCGAGGGAGACGGCGGGATTAGCCCGCCGGTTTTTTTTTGTAAAATATGTTTATGTTTGAACGAACTCGCCGAAGTTTGCTATGTTTTATGTCGTGTTTGCGCCGTGTTTGTGCCGTCTTCAAATTTTTTGAAATACCGTGGGCGCCGCGACTGGGGGCATCACGCCCCCAGTGCGCCGTTAGCGCCGGTGCGCCCCCAGGGGGCGATTTTTTGGCCCTCCTGGGGGGCCAACGGCTGGAGATGCCCTAAAAACTGGGTATGAAAGGGATATGATCAAAGTGTGAACTTGCATGTACTGTTGATGAAGATGATTTGCACTCATAAATCCTGATAGTTCTACTCGTCACACTCCGTTCAATCTATCGTAAGCAACCAATAGTAACCACACATAAGAAATCACTCAAAAAATCGGAAAGAACAAAGAATACAATTTGGAAAACATCAAAAGCAAGCAATTAACTCTTGCAACATAAAACAATTACTAATAGTACTAAAATTGAGTGAATTAGGCCTTATCAGAAAGTTTAGGTCAAGAGCTTCGATTTGCAAAAAGAATCAACTCAAACGGAGTTATAAAACTCAAGTTACGATCAAACGAAGTTCAAATACAAATCTGTTTCAATTCAAATTTAAAAACTTTCAAAAACATGTTTAAGTTGACTATCTGGATAGAGGGGATCATAACGAAGAAGTGGGCGCTGGTTTCGTTGGATTTGGACAAGCGGTTTAAAATTTGTGGTCATTTGAAAATCAAGGGCTAATTTGTAAAGAAAATAATCACATATGAGTCCCTGGCCGAAAAATAAAAGAAAAATAAAAACTCTACAGAACGAACGTTCGCCGCTGAACGCTAACTGACGAAAACCATTCACTACAGGACCCTAACTAACGAACGCTCACAATTTAACAAAACCTAAAATATAAAACCGATCCAAAAGAGAAACCAAAGTATAAAAAAACGGCGGGTTTTCTCAGTTTATACCGGGTCAGATGAGATGAACCGGCAACGGCGGCAGCTTTCTCCGGTGAGGCGGGCGACGGTGATGGCAGCAGCTTCGTGGCGCGGGGAAGGCGGCAAGGCAACGCGGATTGGTGGAGCTGAGCTGCGCGGGCGGCGCGGCTACGCGGGGCGATGGTGGAGCAGCGGTGGCGGCGATCTGTGGCCCGGTTGCGGCGGCGGTTGCTGCGAGATGCGGCGGCGGTAGCGCGAGACGCGAGGAGGAGAGGGCGGTGTCGGGGTCCGGCTCCTTATAAAGGGCGCGAGAGGCGAGGCCTGCCTTGGCCGAGGGGCGAACAGCGGCGGATCGGCGCCAGACTCCGGGAGGAGTCCCGGTCACGCACGGGGAAGAAAGGTGGCGGCGGCTTGGGCCGGCTGGCTGGGCTCGGCCCAGTTGGCCCGGTCCGGAGAAGAAGTTTTTTTAAAATAATTTTACCGACAGTAAATAAAAGGAAAACCAAGTAAACTAAAATATAATATAGGCATATTATATATCAAAATTTTCGAAAAAAGATTTTTCTACAGCATGAACATTATTCTAACATCAAATAAGATACACAAAATTTTAAATAAAACAAAGAGTGCTGCTGGTGCAATAAAATCCAATAAAAATCATTTTAAAAATACAAAATGATTTCAAATTTATTTCTCTCCATTTATCTACTGTAGGGAATCATTTTACCATAATTTCCATATATTTTAATTTTGCAGAAAAATAATTTGAATAAAACCCAAGTAACTCCCAATTGAAAATAATTTCAAAGGGACTCTAAATTGGATTCTTTTAAACTCCCAACTCATATTTCATATGTTTTAAAGAAGTCATTTTATCTTCTCTCATGAAAATCATTGAGTTGCCTAAAGTTTCTGAATTTAAAATATTTCCAAATGGAATTCAAATCTTTTCAAAACCCTTTTCATTTTTAAATAGAAGAAGTTATGTCATCTTCTCTCTAGGGTTTTGTATTTGAAAAGAATTTGGATTCATGGAGATCAAAAATGCAAGGAGGACAGTTTGGGAAAGTCATTTTATTCCCTCTCATTCAGCTTTCAAAAAGTTTCAAATTTCACTCAGTTTCACACAGCACATCACACAAGCAATCAAAACTATCTATTTAATATAAGATTCCAAAAATTTAGAATTTTGGGATGTTACAAAGATCCAACATGATGAACCAATTGCTAGTGAGTTGAGTGCACTAGATTATCTTTATGGAGTTTTGCTTGAAATCCGTGAATCTAAAAATTGTGATGAAGTGCTTTATAAAGTGATTCATGATAGATCTTTGAATAAAAAGCATGATTGTAATGATGTTATTAAAAATTTATTAATGTCAATTGTGCTAATAATATGCAAAACCCTAAGCTTGGGGATGCTAATTTTGCTATGTTTACTACTTGTTGCAATGATCATGATTGGGGTGATTCTTCTTATGATCTTGAAAATATATTTAAGCCCCATGATGAATATGAGATTGATAATAATGTTTGAAATAATATTGAAAGTGGGTTTGGAAGATTGTCAACTTTAGATCCCACATATTTGGATAATGTTCAATCTTATGAAGTTTTTGATAAAAGTGGGTTTGGAGAGTTCATGACTTTAGTTAATGTTAATCCCTCTATTTTGGAAGAGTGTCAACTTCGCATGCATGTGGATCATGAAAATAAAATTGTGATAGTTATATTGTTGAGTTTGAATATGATCCCACATGTAATTATTATGAGAGAGGAAATTATGGTTGTAGAAATTTTCATGTTACTAAATTACCTCTCGTTATGTTGAGATTGCTATTGTTCCTTTCTCCTTCCTTGCATATGCTAGTGTTTGCTTGCCTTGATAATTTGTTTGCTTATTAGATGCCTATGCATAGGAAGTATGTTGGACTTAGATGTGCTTTTCACATGCTATATGATGCTCTCTTTGTGCTTCAACTCTTGTCTTTCATGTGAGCATCATCGAAATTCTCAATGCCTAGCTAGGGGCGTTAAACAATAGTGCTTGTTGGGAGGCAACCTAATTTTATTTTCGTTCTTTGCTTTTTGTTCCTGTTTAGTAATAAATAATTCATCTAGCCTCTGTTATGATTGTATTATTTATGTTTTAATTAGTGTTTGTGCCAAGTAAAGCCTTTAGGATCTTCTTGGGTGATTGTTGTTTGATCTTGCTGATAAAAACAGAAAGTATGCGCTCACGAAAATAATTATCATCTTTTACCAGAGAGCTATAAAATACCAATTCCAACTGCAGTAGATCAATATACAAATTTTCCTGGTTGTCCTAATGTTTCAGAATTTTGGGAGTGACCGAAGTATTGTTTTTGACAGATTCTGTTTTTCGTGTGTTGTTTGCTTATTTTGATGAATCTATGGCTAGTATCAGGGGGTATGAACCATAGATAAGTTGGAATACATTAGGTTTAACACCGATATAAATAAAGAATGAGTTCGTTACAGTACCTTGAAGTGGTGTTTTGATTTCTTATACTAACAGGGCTCATGAGATTTTCTGTTAAGTTTTGTGTTGTGAAGTTTTCATGTTTTTGTGTAAAGATTTGATGGATTTTGGAACAAGGAGTGGCAAGAGCCTAAGATTGGGGATGCCCAAGGCACCCCAAGGTAAAATTCAAGGACAACCAAAAGCCTAAGCTTGGGGATGCACTGGAAGACATCCCCTCTTTTGTCTTTGTCCATCGGTAACTTTACTTGAGGCTATATTTTTATTCACCACATGATATGTGTTTTGCTTGGAGCGTCTTGTATGATTTGAGTCTTTGATTTTTTTAGTTTACCACAATGATCCTTGATGTACACACCTTTTGGGAGAGACACACATGAATCGGAATTTATTAGAATACTCTATGTGCTCCACTTATATCTTTTGAGCTAGATAATTTTGCTCTAGCGCTTCGCTTATATCTTTTTACAGCACGGTGGTGGTTTTATTTTGTAGAAATTATTGATCTCTCATGCTTCACTTATATTATTTTGAGAGTCCTCTAGAACAGCATGGTAATTTGCTTTGGCTATAAAATTAGTCCTAATATGATAGGCATCCAAGATGGGTATAATAAAAACTTTCATATAAAGTGCATTGAATACTATGAGAAGTTTGATACTTGATAATTGTTTTGAGATATGAAGATGGTGATATTAGAGTTATGTTACTTGAGTAGTTGTGAATTTGAGAGATACTTGTGTTAAATTTTGTGATTCCCATAGCATGCACGTATGGTGAACCGTTATGTGATGAAGTCGGAGCATGATTTATTTATTGATTGTCTTCCTTATGAGTGGCGCTCGGGGATGAGTGATGGTATTTTCCTACCAATCTATCCCCCTAGGAGCATGCGCGTAGTACTTCGTTTCGATAACTAATAGATTTTTGCAATAAGTATGTGAGTTCTTTATGACTAATGTTGAGTCCATGGATGATACGCACTCTCACACTTCCACCATTGTTAGCCTCTCTTGTGCCGCGCAACTTTCACTGGTACCATAACACCCACCATTACCTCCCTCAAAACAGCCACCATACCTACCTATTATGGCATTTCCATAGCCATTCCGAGATATATTGCCATGCAACTTTCCACCGTTCCGTTTATTATGACACGCTCCATGATTGTCATATTGCTTTGCATGATCATGTAGTTGACATCATATTTGTGGCAAAGCCACCTTCATAATTCTTTCATACATGTCACTCTTGATTCATTGCACGTCCCGGTACACCACCGGAGGCATTCACATAGAGTCATATTTTGTTCTAAAAGAGTGATGATCTTCCTTTTTAGAGCATGGTCCCAGTGAGGAAAGGAAGATGGAGACTATGATTCCCCAACAAGTCGGGATGAGACTCTGAACGAAAAAAAAGAGGCCAAAAAAAGAGGCCCAAATAAAAAAATGAGAGAAAAAGAGAGAAGGGGCAATGCTACTATCCTTTTACCACACTTGTGCTTCAAAGTAGCACCATGATCTTCATGATAGAGAGTCTCCTATTTTGTAACTTTCATATACTAAGTGGGAATTTTCATTATAGAACTTGGCTTGTATATTCCAATGATGGGCTTCCTCAAAATGCCCTAGGTCTTCGTGAGCAAGCAAGTTGGATGCACACCCACTTAGTTTCTTGTTGAGCTTTCATACACTTATAGCTCTAGTGCATCCGTTGCATGGCAATCCCTACTCGCTCACATTGATATCTATTGATGGGCATGTCCATAGCCCATTGATACGCCTAGTTGATGTGAGACTATCTTCTCCTTTTTGTCTTCTCCACAACCACCATTCTATTCCACCTATAGTGCTATGTCCATGGCTCACGCTCATGTATTGCGTGAAGATTGAAAAAGTTTGAGAACATCAAAAGTATGAAACAATTGCTTGGATTGTCATCGGGGTTGTGCATGGTTTAAATATTTTGTGTGATGAAGATAGACCATAGCCAGACTATATGATTTTGTAGGGATAGCTTTCTTTGGCCATGTTATTTTGAGAAGACATGATTACTTTATTAGTATGCTTGAAGTATTATTATTTTTATGTCAAGATTAAACATTTGTCTTAAATCTTTCGGATCTGAACATTCATGCCACAATAAAGAAGATTACATTGAAAATTATGTTAGGTAGCATTCCACATCAAAAATTCTGTTTTTATCATTTACCTACTCGAGGATGAGCAGGAATTAAGCTTGGGGATGCTGATACGTCTCGAACATATCTATAATTTTTAATTGTTCCATCCTATTATATTATCTATTTTGGATGTTTAATGAGATTTAATATGCACTTTTATATTATTTTTGGGACTAACCTATTAACCGGAGGCCTAGTGCCAGTTGCTTTTTTTTGCCTATTTCAGTGTTCCGCAGAAAAAGAATATCAAACGGAATCCAAACGGAATGAAACCTTCGCGAGGATCTTTTTTGGAACAAACGCAGCCCAGGAGACATGGAGTGGACATTAAGGAAGCAACGAGACGGCAACGAGGGGGGAGGGCGCGCCCCCCACCCTCGTTGGCCCCTCGTAGCTCCACCGACCTACTTCCTTCGCCTATATATACTCTTATACCCTGAAAACAACCAGGGGAGCCACGAAACCACTTTTCCACCACCGCAACCTTCTGTACCGTGAGATCCCATCTTGGGGCCTTTTCCGGTGATCTGCCGGAGGGGTGTTCGATCACAGAGGGCTTCTACATCAACATCATAGCCTCTCCGATGATGTGTGAGTAGTTTACTTCAGACCTTCGGGTCCATAGTTATTAGCTAGATGTCTTCTTCTCTCTCTTTGGATCTCAATACAAATTTCTCCTCGATTCTCTTAGAGATCTATTCTATGTAATTGTTTTTGCGGTGTGTTTGTCGAGATCCGCTGAATTGTGGGTCTATGATCAAGATTATCTATGAATAATATTTGATTCTTCTCTGAATTCTTATATGCATGATTTGATATCTTTGCAAGTCCCTTCGAATTATCGGTTTAGTTTGGCCTACTAGATTGATCTTTCTTGCAATGGGAGAAGTGCTTAGCTTTGGATTCAATCTTGTGGTGTCCTTTCCCAGTGACAGTGGGCAGCAAGGCACGTATTGTATTGTTGCCATCGAGGATAAAAAGATGGGTTTTATATCATATTGCTGAGTTTATCCCTCTACATTATGTCATCTTACCTAATGCATGTGTTACTCTGTTCGTATGAACTTAATACTCTAGATGCATGCTGGATAGCGGTCGATGTGTGGAGTAATAATAGTAGATGCATAATCGTTTCGGTCTACATGACACAGACAAGATGCCTATGTTTATGATCATGCCTAGATATTCTCAGAACTATGCGCTTTTCTATCAATTGCTTGACAGTAATTTGTTCACCCACCGTAAAATATGCTATCTTGAGAGAAGCCACTAGTGAAACCTGTGGCCCCGGGTCTATTTTACATCATATAAGTTTCCGATCTACAATTCTAGTTTACCATTTATTTTATTTTGCAATATTTATTTTCCAATCTATAAAACAAAAATACCAAAAATATTATCTTATTATCTTTATCAGATCTCACTTTTGCAAGTGGCTGTGAAGGGATTGACAACCTCTTTATCGCGTTGGTTGCAAGGTTCTTATTTGTTTGTGCAGGTATTAGGCGACTTGCATGTAATCTCCTAATTGATTGATACCTTAGTTCTCAAAAACTGAGGGAAATACTTACGCTACTTTGCCGCATCACCCTTTCCTCTTCAAGGGAAAACCAACGCATGCTCAAGAGGTAGCATTCCCTCTCCCTTTTGGGGATGTGGGTGGCGTAGATCATACTGACCTCGGTCACCTCGTTAGGAAACTTCTTCCGGCCTCCATTATTAGGCCCCCGAGGTTCATTCTCGTCGTCATCGCGACGTTGGGGCTTATCATGCCCCTCAGTCGCAATTTGGCCTGCTTGCTTGTAGACCCAACAATTCATGTTGGTGTGCATTGTAGGCTTGGTCGATGTGCCGTGGATTTGGCACGGCCTATCAAGGATTTTATCCAACTGGCTGGGTCCATCCTTATTTCCTTTAAAGGGCGTGTGCCTCAGTCCGGATATAGGTCTAGTGAACCCCACATTGACTACAGTAGCCTCTGTGTCGCTGCCGCCTTTCTTATGCCTACGTTTATTTTTGCTACGTCGAGGCTTTCCATTGGCATCTCATATCTCTGAGGTGCCCGCCTCAACATTATGGCTGCTACGGGCTAGCCAGCTATCTTCTCCCGTGCAAAAGCGAGTCATCAGAGCAGTGAGGTCAGCCATAGTTCTCGGCCTGCCTTGGTCGAGCTGGCAAGTCAGCCACTCGTCATGTATGTTGTCCCTAAATGCCGCAATGGCCTCGGCGTTGGAACAATCAATGATCTAGTTCTTCTTAGTGAGGAACTGATTCCAGAATTTCCGAGCTGACTCACCGGACTGTTGAATAACACGAGTGAGGTCATCAGCATCCGGTGGTCGTACATAAGTGCTTTGGAAGTTTGCTCGAAAGGCATCCACGAGGGCTCCCCAACTACCAATAGAGTTAGGGGGTATGCTATTCAACCAACGTCTTGCCGGCCCCTTTAGTTTGAGCAGCAAGTATTTAATGGCATGGAGATCATCTCCATTAGCCATGTGGATTTGAAGCAGGAAATCTTCAATCCATACTATCGGTTCTGTTGTACCATCGAAGGATTCTATATTGATGGGTTTAAACCCTTACCGCAACTAATGCTCCATTATCCTGTCTATGAAACAGATCGGGTGGGCTAGACCTCAGGACCCAACAGTATCATGTCGGGACTCGAGGGAGAGCCTTGCATATGTTTGATTCCGGGCGCGGCTGTTCTTATCTAGCTAGGCTTCGTAATCATCCATCTCGGCTGGTGCACATCCTCTTGCCCCATAGATGGACTGAGGAGGCGCTCGGTTTGCCTCGATGTGACGTTGAGAGTCGTGAAGATCTAGGTAGTCCACAGAGTCCCTGCCGTGACAGTGAGGGGGTGGTCGGGTATTTTTATTGTCTCGTACCAGCCTATCTCGACCCCTAGGGGGTCGATCCGACGTGTCTGTGGACACTTCCTCATCGAACTCCTATAGCAGACACCGGTCGGGGTATGATTTAGGCGTTTTTGAAGTCGATTTTTGAGATCTTGCTCAGCCGAAATGTCACGCCCAATATGCAATCCTATCCAAAAGGAACTCGAAGGTCCCACTAAGGATAGACCCGCATATTGAAATGCTTTTGCAAGGTGGATATCATTACATCAACATTACATAAATAGATGGGGATACATACAAAAGGCACACAATGCCACACGAATACAACATCATCATACAAGAGATCAACATCTGACTACGGATGATACATAAATAGAAACTCAAACAATATCCACCCTGCTAGCCCAGGCTGCCGACCTGGAACCTATCCCCTGACCGAAGAAGAAGCAGAAGAAGAACTCAACGCAAGCAAGCATCGCTCTCGCGTCATGATCATCGCATAACCTGTACCTGCAACTGTTGTTGTAGTAATCTTTGAGCCACGAGGACTCGGCAATCCCATTACCATGGGTATCAAGACTAAAGTGGTGAGGTTGCAGCAGCGGCTAAGCAAGTATGGTGGCTAACCAACGCAAATAAGAGCGAGAAGAGAGCAAGCGGAACGGTCGTGAACTAGCAATGATCAAGAGGTGATCCTGAACACCTACTTACGTCAAACATAACACAGAAACCGTGTTCACTTCTCAGACTCCGCCGAGAAGATACCATCACGGCTACACACACGGTGATGCGTTTTAATTCGGATCTGGTGTCAAGTTATCTACAACCGGACATTAACAAATTCCCATCTGCCACATAACCACGGGCATGGCTCTCGAAAGTTTATACCCTGCAGGGGTGTCCCAACTTAGCCCATGACAAGCTCTCGCGATCAACGAAGGAATAGACCTTCTCCCAGGAAGACCTGATCAGTCTCGGAATCCCGGTTTACAAGACATTTCGACAATGGTAAAACAAGACCAGCAAAGCCTCCCGCTGTGCCGACAAATCCCGATAGGAGCTGCAAATATCTCGTTCTCAGGGCACACCGGATGAGCCAGACGTCGGGTTGGCATAGACCCTGGTTGCCCAGGGGGCGCCGGACATCACTCGGTTTGGACCAGCACTTAGACAAGCACTGGCCCGGGGGGGCTAAAATAAAGATGACCCTCGGGTTGGCCGACCCAAGGGAAAGGGATAGGTGGTGGTGAGGCAAATGGTAAAACCAAGGTTGGGCCTTGCTGGACAAGTTTTATTCAAAGCGAACTGTCAGGGGGGTCCCATAAATCACCCGACCGCGTTAGGAACGCAAAATCCGGGAACATAACACCGGTATGACGGAAACTAGGGCGGCAAGAATGGAACAAAACACCAGGCATAAGGCCGAGCCTTCCACCCTTTACCAAGTATATAGATGCATTAATAATATAAGAGATATTGTGATATCCCAACCAAAATCCTGTCCACCATGGAGAAATCTTCAACTTCACCTGCAGCTAGCAACGCTATAAGAGGGGCTGAGCAAAGCGGTAACATAGCCAAACAGTGGTTTGCATAGGAAAGGTGTCAAAGGTTAGAGGTTCATGGCAATATGGGATGGCTTGATAAACAGGTAATAGGTAGCGCAGCATAGCGATAGAACGAAGCAACTAGCATAGCAATGATAGTAGTGAGATCCAGGGTAGCGGTCATCTTGCCTGAAATCCCGCAAGGAAGAAGAACGAGTCCATGAAGAAGACGAACGGATGAAGCCGAACCAACCGTAGACGAACGAATCCTCACGATCGCAACGAAACGGGAACTATCGAGAAGAAGCACACAACATAGTAAACACACCACACATGAACAAGACATGATGCACAACAAGCATGATGCATGACCAAGCTACATGAAGCTACTCATGGCAAGAGATGATGGAAACAAGAACAACACATCAAGGCAAGTTTAAATGAGGCCGGGAACAACATATAACAATTCCGGTAAGTCCTCATATGAAAATTTCGAAATTGGTCCAGAACTGAATAAACATTATGTTCAAGTTGTTAAACAGCAAGCTAAGACGCACCACAATGATCTACACGAAATTCTAGTCAAGTTACATATAAAGTTCATTAGATTCGGAGCTACGGCCTAGAAGATATGAGCAAAACAAGTTAAACATGGCATTGATGCAAAATGCACCCAAACATCAAGCAAACACACCAAAACAAGGATGCAACATGATAATATGAAGCTACATGCAAAATCAAGCAAGTTTCATATAGAACACACTCAAAACGGAGCAACGGTGCAACACACACACACTATACAAGTCATAGCAACAATCTGTCCATAACAGCAACTAGGCATCTTGCAAGCATCAAAACAACATGCTACAGCATCTCAACGAAATAACAAAAGGCATGGGCATGAAGTACAGGTAAAGCATAACAAAACATGAACACTGACCTATCTCCAGAAACAACTGGAACATGCTCAAAAAGACATGGAGATATTGCAAATAATAATAGTTTCAGACTTATCAGGAAATAACATCAGGTTGCAATGTTTAGAGCAAGCAAACAACATGTTACAGGAACATATCATGGAAAACAAAGGCATGGTGTCGGTGTCAAAACCGGCGGATCTTGGGTAGGGGGTCCCGAACTGTGCGTCTAGGCGGATGGTAACAAGAGACGAGGGACACAATGTTTTTACCCAGGTTCGGGCCCTCTCGATGGAGGTAAAACCCTACGTCCTGCTTGATTAATATTGATGATATGGGTAGTACAAGAGTAGATCTACCACGAGATCAAGGAGGCTAAACCCTAGAAGCTAGCCTATGGTATGATTGTTGAGATGTAATGTTCGTCCTATGGACTAAGGCCCTCCGGTTTATATAGACACCGGAGAGGCTAGGGTTACACAGAGTCGGTTACAATGGTAGGAGATCTACATATCCGTATTGCCAAGCTTGCCTTCCACGCCAAGGAAAGTACCTTCCGGACACGAGCCGGAGTCTTCAATCTTCTATCTTCGTAGTCAGGGAGTCCGGCGGATATTGATAGTCCGGCCATCCGGACACCCCCTAGTCCAGGACTCCCTCAGTAGCCCCTGAACCTGTCTTCAATGACGATAAGTCCGGCATGCATAGTGTTCGGCATTGCAAGGCGGGTTCCTCCCTTGAATAATCCGGAGAAGATAAGGAACACCAGGATAGTGTTCGACTCTGCAAAATAAATTCCACATTCCAACGTAGAGAGAATAAAATATGCACTTAGCTCAATCTGCTGACGTATTATGCGGCGTGACATCACACCGCAGCCAAGCCCTCGTTTGAATCGTTTTTATTATTCCGCCTCAGCACGTTTAGCGAAGCGGTTTCCTTGGCACATCCTGTCAAAGCAGAGATCGTGTTCCCTTTTATTCCGGGATCCTCATCAATACGTGCGTGGGTAACCCGACCGTTCCCGTCACCACGCCTCCTCTATCGAAGGGGAATCTCAAACGGTCACGGAGACGGCCCTTGGTATTTCTTCCCCCTTTATAAGAGGACCAAGGCCTGTCCTTGTTCTTCAATCTCGCATCGAATCTTTCCTCCGCTCCTAGTTCCAACACCCAGAGCTTCAGATTCGAGCGCTTCGGATCCTAAACAATGTCCGGCTCCGACCTCCAGGGCCGGTGGATGCCCTCCTCCGTCACGGAGGAGGACATATTGAAGTTGCGGGAGGCCAAGTACCTGGCCTATGAAGTTTCGCACAGGTTGCCTGCCCCAGGGCAGGCCATGCCAGCCCCCGAGCCCGGTGAATGCGTCGTTTTCGCATCTCACCTCCGTCGGGGATTAGGCTTCCCGACGGATCCCTTCGTGAGAGGGCTCCTGTTCTACTACGGGCTGGACTTCCACGATTTGGCTCCGGAGTCCATCCTCCACATCTCCGCATTCATTATTGTCTGCGAAGCCTTCCTCCGCGTCATCCCCCATTTTGGCCTATGGCTGAAAACATTCAAGGTGGAGCCGAAGATGATCGGGGGGCGTCAAGCGGAATGCGGCGGGGTGACCATAAGCAAGAAGGCCGATGCCCCGTGGCTCGAAGGTTCCTTCCAAGAGGAACAGGGATTGTGGCAGCAGGAGTGGTTTTATATCACTGCTCCAAGGGGCAGCAAGCAAAAGCCGCCGCCCTCCTTCCGCCCGGGACCTCCACGGCAAGTGATGTCGTGGGAAAACCAAGGGCTCAACTGGGGGCCGTCCAAGGACGTGCCCGCACTGCAGGGCCGGATCCGAGACCTCCAAACAAGGGAGATCGACCTGTCAAAGTGATGCAGGTCATGCTAATCAGGCACCTCCTACCCTGCAAACGTCGTCCTCTCCGTCTATGGGAGTTCAATCCGGAGGGACCTCGTATTCTCCAGCATTTTATGGGTGCGACACCCACGAAGATGTACAAGCTGTTCTTCGGACCGCTGGTGGCGTGTCCGGATTCGGCCGAGGACGCAGGCCTAAGCCGCGATCGCCCGAATACTCAGGTAAGTAGCTCAGAGCCCGGACATTCTATTTGTATGCCTTTCAAAAGATCGTCTCCTGACCCCTTTTTTATTCTTTATAGGAATGGGTGGCGCGATCAAGGCTCATAAGGTGTCCGGCCCCCCTCCCGAGACCGCACTAGAGCCCGTGCTGGTCAGAATGTTGGAGGTTGCGCCCACAGAGGGGGGCGACGGGGGAGATAAAGGAGCTAATACTTCGTCCAAAGGGGCGACTGAAGAGGAGGGAACCAAGGATCCCTCCCTTCATAGGGAGAAGAGGTCCGCCTCCGAAGATCCGGAGGTCAAAGCCCCTAAGCGTGGGAAGAAATCCTCACCGGGGGGTCCGGTCCGGAGAGAATCCGGATGCGCAATCATCGCCGAAGGACCAGCCCTCCAACGAGCCGTGAGTATGAAAGAGGAAGATTAATAAGGAAGTACCTTCGTTTATGCTTCTATAGGTAACCGAAATATTTATATCGCAGTTCGGATCTGCAGCCGTCTCAGATGAGTTCATCCTCGGGGGATCTTCTTCCGGAGATGATGGAGAGCGATACGCCTCCGTCTGCCGCGCTGCCAGATGAGGCAGGCGAGCCCGAAGTGTCGTCACGGAGGGTGTCCCCGAGTCCGGAGGGGCCAGAGAGTTCGGCACCCACCAGAGTCCGGCCGGGAGAACTGAAGAGTTTGCTTGAGAGGGCGTCCATTTCAGAAGATCACCACGCCTTAATGCGTATGGTGGTCAGAAGGATTTCGTCCGCTGAAAGCGGATTGCATAATGCCGCCATGAGCTTGCTGGCGGGATTTGAGGTATGCGAAAATGATGTACCCCTTTGTCTTTTAACAGTTTTGCATATAAAAAATGCGCCCTGTATAGATAGTAGCCCCTGAGACTCGGTAGGTTGTCGAAAACGATAGCGTGCCGAGGATCAAAATCTCAACATCTCAGGTAATGAATACCGCCGTTCTGATACAGGTGGCGGATAGTCCGGGGGCCAGCCGGACTAGAGAATTTGTCGAATTAAGTCGACAACTTGACGTGGCAGATGCTGACATCGCTCTTGTCAACCAGCGACTTGACGAGTCGCAAGGTAAGTAAATTCTCCGCAGCCGCTTTATTGAGTGGGTCCAAGCCCGCCTCTGATAAGTTATATGCTGTTGACACAGATAGTGCTTCTGCTGTGGAGAGCCTTCAGGCCGAACTTGCTCTAGCTAAGGAGCAAGCCCGAAGGAGTGACGTGGCTGCCGCGAGGGCGGCCGAAGAGTTGAAGGCCGAAAAGGCTGCGCACTGCCTAAGCAGGGCGGAGGTGGCCGAATTGGCCAAGAAATTAAAGGATGCTACCGACCGCAATGAGGCTCTTGAAAAGGAGCGCTTATCGGAGCGGGAAGACCTGAAGAAGGCCACCACCGAGGCCAAGGATGCCCGCTCTGCGATGCGGGCTATGAAGGAGGAGCTGCGCCAAGCCGGAGAAATCGCGGCTGGCAAGCCGTTTCTTATGCGTCGCCGGTTTATGGATGCCAAGTACGCTCAATTTGAGCGGCTGTGGAGTCCGGAGGATCCGTATATGGACTTGGCTGCGAGTGCGGCTGATGCCGTTAAGCACTTCCGGAGCCAGGGGGATCACGAGACGGAAGAGTTATATTGGACTCAATTCCACAGTCCGGATCGCCCTCTTCCGCTGACGGACAGGTTGGCCGAATGGGCCGAACTAAATAGACTATCCGGGCTGGCTATGACTGACATCGTGGCCCATGTATGGCCAGAGAGGTCCAAGGCGACGAGCTACTTCGGCCTACTGCAGCAATTCCTTGGGGCGGTGCCGCATATTAAGGAAATGAAACGGTCGGCCTGCATCGAGGGCGCGCGGATGGCTCTGGCCCGTGTGAAGGCGCAGTGTCCAGAGATGGATGCCACCGTTGTTGCTGCCCAGGGTTCGGATGGAAACCGGCTTCCTGCCGAGCATTATTTCGGGGAAGTTATGCGTGGCGCTCGTATAATAGAGTCGCAGTGCTCAAAAAATGTAACGTTCAATTGAACGCATTGACTTGTAGATCGATGATTATAGTATGAATGCTTTTTATACTTGTGCTTCCAAGTAGTAAAACTTCTCATGTGCGGCCGTTTGCGTATACTTGTGTATAACCTGAAAGATGCAGTCTTCGGCTTCAGCCCCCTTGCACAAGGTGCTGGGGTGTTCGCAAAATAGCGCTTTTTCACACTTAATCCGACGTCTCGGTCCTGTTATAAGGAGGTGGTAGCGTAGCGAACGAGGCAATCCGGCCTATGATGCTTTATTTCTTTCACTTAGCCAATGGAGCTCGAGGGTGGGGCTACGATATAGCTCCTGATGACACCGCACATCTCCGGATTCGGGGTGCGTATGTGCCTGACCGGGAAACGGTCCTTCGTCAAAGCGGGGAATTCTAAACATTCCGATGGTCGATCAAGTGGCTGACCAGACTCTCGCTGTATCATGACAGTCAGTTTTCGGCTTTCTCTACTGAGGTGCTCGCCCAGCCGAACTGGGGCACAATCGCAGTAGTTCTCCTGGTGCCGCGTTAGCCGATGATACGGAACGTAAGGCAGCAAAACACAGGAGCCGGGCAAACCCAACATTTGACCAAAGACATGATTCGGAGCTGATGCATATAATGCCTAACTCGAGACGCCGAACACTCCCGAAGGTGTTCGGACTTTATAATACTGGGCAGAATTATGCCCTAAGCCCCTAGTGTCCAGGTATGGGCATGGTCTTCTGACGCGGCCGATGCCAAGGCGTCAGGCTCCGTTTTGGCTATAGAAGGAAGCCAAGGGAGAGTAACAACAAGAGACAGTGATAAAAAAGGTCTACGCAGGGTCTTAATCTGAAAAGAATCCTTGCAACGGGTCCCTACTGCACGTCTGCGCCTGTGTCTCCGTTGTGCCATTATCCTGGATGGGTAAGCACGTTGTCCATCTGTAGAAAAAGAGGAACGTTTAGTTGTAGAAACAGCTCGTGCAAAAAATATACAAAAGAATAAATATAAATAATTAAAGCAAGGTTTATATGAAACCGCGATCGGTTGTGCGCGCAGCCCCCTGTGAAAAGGGTATGCGGCTAGGGAGCCCCTAGCCTGCTGAGTCCGGATTCGTCTATCCGAGTCCGGGGTCTTTAAGTGACCCTCGCACTGAAATGGCGCCATGTGGACCGGGCATCTTAAGTGTAAGAGACGCGTAATGTGGTATGGCGTTGAAGCGGACAAAAGCCTTTTGTCCCAACAGTGCTTGATATTCACTTTTAAATGGGACGATATGGAAAATTAACTTTTCGCGTCGAAAATTGTTCGGCGATCCGAACACGACTTCTAGTAATATCGAGCCTGTGCACTTGGCGTAAGGGCCTGGCGTCACTCCTTTGAAGGAAGTGCGGTTGTGTCGAATTTTGGTAGGGTCTATCCCCATCCGACGGATTGTGTTTGAATATAGCAGGTTTAAGTCACTGCCTCCGTCCATTAGGACGTTTGTGAATTGTAGTCCGTCTATTATCGGATTCAATATCAGGGGAGTCCGTCCCGTGTTTCGAACGCTTCTGGAGTAGTCCAGGTGGTCGAAAGTGATTGGTTTTGATATCCAATCTCTACGGTTTGCTGACTTGGACCGTGCGAGGCTCTTTTTAGAAAGTGCCGCGCTGTTTTTCCGTGTCCTCACATGAAGTGAGTTTACTGCTTTGACCCCTTGTGGGAAAGTCTTTTGTTTTCCGGTGCCCTGCTGGCGGGGTTTATCTTCTTCGCTTGACGCGTCGAGCCCCTTGTGTTCGGCGTTTAATCGGCCGGACTGTTTGAAAACCCAACAATCCCTGTGGGTGTGATTTGCGGGCCTTCCGAGGGTACTGTGGATTTGACATATCCGACCCAGAATTTTGTGTAGGTTAGACAGTTCATCGCTGTCATCCTTGAGGGGCTGAGCTTTATTATTTGGCCGTGAGCTTTTAAATCCGACGTTGACTGCCGTGCTCTTTGGGCTTTTCTCTTTATTTCGGCGCTGCTCTTTTCTGCGTCGTGATTTTCCATTTCCATCTCTTATCTCGGATGTACTTGGGTCGCTGGTGCTGCTTCTTGCCAGCCAGTTATCCTCTCCTGCACAGAAGTGGGTCATGAGGCTTGTTAATGCGGTCATTGTCCTCGGTTTCTCTTGACCAAGGTGTCTAGCGAGCCATTCGTCTCGGACATTGTGCTTAAAAGTTGCTAAGGCTTCGGCGTCCGGACAGTCGACTATTTGGTTCTTTTTGGTAAGGAACCTGTTCCAGAATTTCCGCGCTGACTCTCCGGGCTGTTGAGTTATGTGACTTAGGTCATCTGCATCCGGAGGCCGGACATAAGTCCCTTAAAAATTTTCTCTAAATGCTTCCTCGAGCTCTTCCCAACTTCCAACAGTGTTTTCTGGGAGGCTTTTGAGCCAATGACGGGCTAGCCCTTTGAGCTTGAGGGGTAGATATTTTATGGCGTGGAGATCGTCTCCTCTGGCCATATGTATATGCAATATATAGTCTTCTATCCAGACTCCAGGGTCTGTTGTTCCATCGTAGGCTTCTATGTTTATGGGTTTAAACCCTGCTGGGAATTCATGATCCAGCACCTCGTCGGTGAAGCATAGTGGGTGTGCGGCGCCCCTGTACTTATATGTGCCGCTATCGTCGGACACTTGACGTGTTCCTTTGCTTCTTGGGGCTTTCTTTTTGGGTCCGTAGATGGACCTGGCTGGGCCATTGGACGGTGGGGGCTTTATGGCCTCCTCGTCGAATTCTGGAAGCAGCTTACGCTTCGGGTAGCTCTTCGATTGGTGGCCATTGCCGTATTTACCTGCGGTTTTGAGTACTTTGCTCCATCTTATTCGGAGCGCGTCTTCCGCTGTTTTGAGCTTCCATTTTTCCTTCTTCAGGCTTCTTGCTGTAGCGATGAGCCTATGCTTGAAAAGCTCTTGTTCGACGGGCTCCTCGGGCGCGGCGAGTTCGTCGTCATTGAGGCTTGTGTCATCTTCGGAGGGAGGTATATAGTTATGATCCTCAACCTTTTCTTCTGCCGTCCTTTCGTGAGGGCTTGCTTCTGCATCCTCCTGCGCTGAGTCTTGCTGGAGGGGGTTGTCTTCGGCACTCTCTGGGGTATTGTTGTTTTCTGTGCCGGAATCTATATTCTTGTTGTGGCGGGATTTAGAGCGGCGCCGCTGACGCCGACGTTTGGGCTGCTTCTTTAGAGAATCTGCCTCCACTGCATCTTCGCCATTCCCTTCTTTTGGGGTATCCACCATGTAGACGTCATATGACGAGGTGGCCTTCCAATGCCCTGTGGGCGCTGGGTCCTGATCGTCTCCAGCATCATCGTCCATGGCGTCGATGTCGTCGGAGTCGTAGTCTAGCATGTCGGTTAGATCCTCGACAGTGGCTACAATGTGGGTGGTGGGTGGGCTCTGAATTTCTCCATCGTTCGAACTCCAACCGTCCTGGCCATAGTCCGGCCAGGATTCTCCTGATAGCGAGAGATGCTTCAGAGAATTCAGGATATCGCCAAAAGGCGAGTGCTGAAAGATGTCCGCGGCGGTGAATTCCATAACCGGCGCCCAATCCGGATTAATTGGTAGGGGCACAGGAGGCTCGGAGTCCGGAGAGGAGTCCAGCGCCTCGGGATCACGGATTTCGCAGGGGACAAGATTGGTATTCGGCTCCATCGCCGTGGATGTTGAAGCCCCCAGGGCGGCGTCTATTCGCCGGCCCTTGATATGGGCAATCGGCTCCGGGCTAGTGGCCGAAGCGGATCCGAGTGCGGCCACCAAAGCACTATCCGGCGGCAGAGCTAGATCATGCCCATCATCGCAGTGCGGCGCGCTTGGCTGTGGCTCGAGTCCGTCGAAGATCAAGTCTCCGCGGTCATCGGCCGTGAAGTTTAAGCTTCCGAATCTGACCTGACGGCCAGGGGCGTAGCTTTCGATCTGCTCCAGATGGCCAAGAGAATTGGCCCGCAGTGCAAAGCCGCCGAATATGAAGATCTGTCCGGGGAGAAAAGTCTCACCCTGGACAGCGTTGATGGTAGAAGATGCCATCGAGCCTATCGGGGACGACACAGAGGAACTCTCAATGAAAGCACCAATGTCGGTGTCAAAACCGGCGGATCTCGGGTAGGGGGTCCCGAACTGTGCGTCTAGGCGGATGGTAACAAGAGACGAGGGACACAATGTTTTTACCCAGGTTCGGGCCCTCTCGATGGAGGTAAAACCCTACGTCCTGCTTGATTGATATTGATGATATGGGTAGTACAAGAGTAGATCTACCACGAGATCAAGGAGGCTAAACCCTAGAAGCTAGCCTATGGTATGATTGTTGAGATGTAATGTTCGTCCTATGGACTAAGGCCCTCCGGTTTATATAGACACCGGAGAGGCTAGGGTTACACAGAGTCGGTTACAATGGTAGGAGATCTACATATCCGTATTGCCAAGCTTGCCTTCCACGCCAAGGAAAGTACCTTCCGGACACGAGTCGGAGTCTTCAATCTTCTATCTTCGTAGTCAGGGAGTCCGGCGGATATTGATAGTCCGGCCATCCGGACACCCCCTAGTCCAGGACTCCCTCACATGGCATGAATCTACTAATTGCATAGATCAAAAGACCCTTACTGACCATAAGCCAAAAAGGATCAGAAAATATGATGGCACCCATGTAAACATGGCAAGTTATATTACAGATTCAAACATGGCAGAAACAACAATAAGTAGGCATGTTCCTGAGCTTGAACCACTCACCACAGAGCAATACATGGCATGGCAAGGCAACCAACAGTAAGAAGGCATGTTTATGAAGCTAAGCATGGCAAGAGCAAGGTCATAGGATGCATGGATCACTAGGAAAACACATGGAAACAAGTGAACTTAATGTTAACAGGTTGACAGCAACATTTTCAAGCAACTTTGGAGCAAGATAACAACATGTTCCAGCAGGCTATAATTGCAACCAAGGGCATGAATGGATAGAGCAAGACATGTAGATCAAAACATGTTTATAGGGCATCTCCAGATTATGCATAAAATGATTAGTAGAAGCATGTTAACATAGCAACAAAATATAACAGAATCTGTCAGGAAAACAGCAACAGCAACTACCCTACTTAGCAAGCTTGATACACTCAGCACACAACTCACAAAAATACATGGTTGGCACCCCTGGAAAGATGGCATGGCATAGATCAACATTCATGTAGACATCAACCTCATAGGATGCACACATAAATCATGGCAAAAATGATAAATGAGCAAGTTATAACAGTTTCAGCAGATTAACATCAACATGCACTCTTCCAACAGCATTTCGGGCATCAAGATGAACTCAAATGAAAATGATGCAATGGAATGAAATGAAGTAATCGTCGAGACGAACAATTTGACATATTACACGCACGAAACGGAGCTACGGATGCAAAGATGTGATGCGATGAACATGGCATGATTATGTAAAAGTATCAGGGACTTAGTGAAACGGGGGCAACCTTCGGGTTTGCACGGTTTACGAGGTTCACCAGAGAACCTCGCCGGAGACGACGGAGATGGCCGGAGAGGCGTTGGGGAGGCGGATCCGGACCGGATCTGGGCGCTCCTCGCCGGATCCGGCCGGATCCCGGCGGAGGGAGGCGGAGGGGCGCGGCTCCGGCGGAGGCCGGGCGCGGAAGACGTGCCGCGGCGCCGGCGGCGCTCGCCGGCGGCGAGCGGAGGAGAGGGGCAGCAGGGCGGACTCCGTGGCGGCGCCGGGCCGGGAGGAGGCGGACTCCGCGGCGGGCGGTGGAGCGGGGCGGTCGCGGGGCGCGGCGCCGGCGCGGGCTCGCAGCGCCGGCGGGGCGCACGGTGGCGGCAGCCGGCGGCCGGCGGCGAGAGGTGGCGGGCGGCGGGAGGCCGCGGGGCGGCGGCCGGGGCCGAGGGCACGGGGCGGCGGCAACGCGGGCCGGGGAGGGCCCCGCGCGGGCCTGGGCGGGCGGCGGACGAACCCGGCGGCGACACGTGGCGGCAGCGGGGCGAGGCGGACGTGTCCGGCTGCGGCCGGACATGTCCGGTGGCGGCGGAAGGGGAAATTTTAGGGTTTCGGGGGGAAATGATCCGAAAATGGAGAGGGGAAGACGTTTTTATAGGTGGAGGGAGCTAGGAGAGTCCAAATGAGGAGCGGTTTTCGGCCACGCGATCGTGATCGAACGACCGAGAGCATGGAGGGGAGTTAAGTGGGTTTTGGGCCACTTTGGAAGGGGTGTTGGGCTGCAACTCAAAGAGGGCTTTAACGGTTACCCGGTTAACCGTTGGAGTACCAAACGAACTCCAAATGGCACGAAACTTGACAGGCGGTCTACCGGTGGTATACCAAGGCCGCTTGGCAAACCTCGGTCCAATCCGAGAAAGTTTAACACCCGCACACGAAAGGAGACAAGAAGGGGACGCCGGGTGAGATAGGAGCGCCGGATTGCAAAACGGACAACGGGGAAAATGCTCGGATTCATGAGACGAACACGTATGCAAAATGAAATGCATATGATGACATGATATGAAATGCAGATGATGACATGACAAAGTGCAACATGCAAGCAAATGACATGGCAACGACGGCGAATAACTGGCAGACAGCTGGCGCAACGAATCCGGGGCGTTACAACACTCCTCCACTAACAAGAGATCTCGTCCCGAGATCTTAGGACCGAGACGGAAGGGAAAAAAAGGATGAGGTGAAACAAGAACTCAAGAGAAGAAGTAAAAAATTGAGAGCACTCGAGAAGAAGAGAAGAAACGACGAGAATGACGAGAATCGAAAACTCACGGAATCAAATAGACTATGAAATCACTCGTTCTAACCGGAGTGGTTAGAATGAGAAAAGAAACGGATAAGACTGAAAGGATTTAGGCAGGACTCCGGCTGAACATGGAAATAATAGAACAAGAACTTGAGAGGATGGAATGATACTTGATGGAGACAGGACACAAAACCTCCGGAAAGAATTGAAAGAGTTGAAAGAAAAGAACGGATAAGAAAATGACAACTTGTGCCACGAATGAAATGGAAAGCAACCCCAGAAGAAAGGATTGAACGGAGTTGTTGAGAAAATCAACAACGAAAAGAATAGCTTGTTGTGAACTTACGGATAATATCTCAAAATTATGAGGTGATCTCCGACCACAAGCGGAAAAGATTGAATAGCTGAGAAGAACGAAGAAATGCAAAACTCCACTTCAAAACAATACAGAGAATTAATTGCACTTCAAGATGCGAGAAGAAAGATACTAGAACTCCTTGAACAAGAATCTTGATGAACTCTGAAGAATAAATTAAATCATGAAGAACCACCATGAAGAACTCCGGTGACAAAAGGATGATGAGATAGAATGAAGGATGAAAGAATAATATGAGCCTTGCGGTGATTTAGATGGAGGTTCCGACGAAATGGCCGAGGAAATTTAAACTCTAGAAAAGAAAAGATGAAAACACTTGGAACTAGAATTTATTCACCAAGAACAAACTCCGAAGAAAAAGGATTACTCACGTGGATGAAATAAGAATAAGATTTATTGTATCCTTATCCTTCACCAAATTAAATTGATGACAAGCAATGGATTTTGCATACTACTTATTCTCCTTGAAAGAGAATTGAGAAGTGACATATCGCAAACTTGAGAAGGTCTACATGAACCACCGGTAGGATAGAAAGAACGAGTGGTTTAATATGATAAACAAGGAAAAAGAATCTTGTACGAACCACCGTAAAAATCAAAAATGTCTGATGAAAGGGACTGAATCACCGGGAAGAATGAGAAGAACAAATATGCTTGAGGGGATTTAGATGCAAAAGAACAAAGAGATCATGAGCTGATTAAAGAACACTTGAACGAAGCACCGGAAGAATATAGAGACGACCGAAGCTGAAAACTTAGAACGAAGAAATCTTCCGAAAAAATGACCTCCGGATGATCGAGAGAGAAAGCAACTCCTTAAATACTCCGGATGGATGAAAAAGAATTGCACAACTGGAAACAATTTGATAGGATAACATCGAGCTAGCACCGCGAATCTCTGGGAGACAGGACAAGATTTAGAGAAAAAAATTTCTTCTTCAATCTTCAAAAGATGACGAGAAACACCACAAAAATTACTGAGATACTCCGGGAGAATTAAAAGCGAAAAGGTTGAGCCAACAATGAAAAGAATTTGAAATCGATCTTGGAGAAGGCATGTGACTGATGTGACCCATTCTTACATCACACTTGAAAAGAATTGAGAATAACTCCGGGGAATTAGAAGAGTCAGGTAAGATCCTGGGAAAAGACCTGTGGGTTAGGGCCCACTGAAAAGATAACACCGTTGGAAAAGGATTGTTGAAAAGATAGATGATGCTGCATCGGGATGATTGAAATATTTGAATTGTTCCGGTGCATCATACTCCGGAAGGATAAAATGGCGAGAGGCGAACGAGCAAAGGGAAATACTTGAGCCGAGAGAAAGAATATGATCAACCCGAAAAAAAACATGAATTGAGTCCGCCGGAGAAGAAAAAGATATGAATAATGACGAACGAGACAAGAATTCACCGGTAGAAATAATTAAGGGAAGACTGAAGAGACTCCGCACGAATGAAATTGATGGTCGAGAGAGAGTCGGGCTCCGAGAAGAAAAAGGGTGGGAGGGCGGGGAAAACAAAGGCAACTTGGAAGGGGGAACCGACAAATAACTTGAAGGGAAAACACCGGTTGAAATCATTGAAGAAAGAAAGCAAAGACTTCGCACGAGTAGGATGGATACTCAATTACGGACTCCGGATTCGAGAAGAAGAAGGGAGGGCGGGTTGGAAAAAAACAACTGAGGATTGAACTCAAAGATGAAGAGACTCGAGTCAACTTGACGAGAATTGCATCGGATGAAAAGAGCTGAGGAACAACTACCAGAAAACCAACTGCGTGATCCTAAAGAAAAATTTGAAGGGGAAGAGGAGTAGTTCAAAACACCTACGTCAAGATTCCTCACCAGAGCGATGAAGGGGCAGAGGAGTAAAAGAATTCCTACTCTCCGATATAACTAGACTCCGAAAAAGTTTTCTTCTAGACTCGACAACGGCCAAACTACACGATCAATCAAGGGGGCTCCTAGGGTCGGTCGAGGCTCTGATACCAACTTGTCACGCCCAATATGCGACCCTATCCAAAAGGAACTCGAAGGTCCCACTAAGGATAGACCCACATATTGAAACGCTTTTCCAAGGTGGATATCATTACATCAACATTACATAAATAGATGGGGATACATACAAAAGGCACACAATGCCACACGAATACAACATCATCATACAAGAGATCAACATCCGACTACGGATGATACATAAATAGAAACTCAAACAATATCCACCCTGCTAGCCCAGGCTGCCGACCTGGAACCTATCCCCTGACCGAAGAAGAAGCAGAAGAAGAACTAGACGCAAGCAAGCATCGCTCTCGCGTCATGATCATCGCATAACCTGTACCTGCAACTGTTGTTGTAGTAATCTGTGAGCCACGAGGACTCAGCAATCCCATTACCATGGGTATCAAGACTAGCAAAGCTTAAAGGGAAAGGAAGGGGTAAAGTGGTGAGGTTGCAGCAGCGGCTAAGCAAGTATGGTGGCTAACCAACGCAAATAAGAGCGAGAAGAGAGCAAGCGGAACGGACGTGAACTAGCAATGATCAAGAGGTGATCCTGAACACCTACTTACGTCAAACATAACACAGAAACCGTGTTCACTTCTCGGACTCCGCCGAGAAGAGACCATCACGGCTACACACACGGTTGATGCGTTTTAATTCGGATCTGGTGTCAAGTTATCTACAACCGACATTAACAAATTCCCATCTGCCACATAACCGCGGGCACGACTCTCGAAAGTTTATACCCTGCAGGGGTGTCCCAACTTAGCCCATGACAAGCTCTCGCGATCAACGAAGGAATAGACCTTCTCCCAGGAAGACCCGATCAGTCTCGGAATCCCGGTTTACAAGACATTTCGACAATGGTAAAACAAGACCAGCAAAGCCTCCCGTTGTGCCGACAAATCCCGATAGGAGCTGCACATATCTCGTTCTCAGGGCACACCGGATGAGCCAGACGTCGGGTTGGCATAGACCCTGGTTGCCCAGGGGGCGCCGGACATCGCTCGGTTTGGACCAGCACTTAGACAAGCACTGCCCCGGGGGGGCTAAAATAAAGATGACCCTCGGGTTGGCCGACCCAAGGGAAAGGGATAGGTGGTGGTGAGGCAAATGGTAAAACCAAGGTTGGGCCTTGCTGGACAAGTTTTATTCAAAGCGAACTGTCAGGGGGGTCCCATAAATCACCCGACCGCGTTAGGAACGCAAAATCCGGGAACATAACACCGGTATGACGGAAACTAGGGCGGCAAGAGTGGAACAAAACACCAGGCATAAGGCCGAGCCTTCCACCCTTTACCAAGTATATAGATGCATTAATAATATAAGAGATATTGTGATATCCCAACCAAAATCCTGTCCACCATGGAGAAATCTTCAACTTCACCTGCAGCTAGCAACGCTATAAGAGGGGCTGAGCAAAGCGGTAACATAGCCAAACAGTGGTTTGCATAGGAAAGGTGTCAAAGGTTAGAGGTTCATGGCAATATGGGATGGCTTGATAAACAGGTAATAGGTAGCGCAGCATAGCGATAGAACGAAGCAACTAGCATAGCAATGATAGTAGTGAGATCCAGGGTAGCGGTCATCTTGCCTGAAATCCCGCAAGGAAGAAGAACGAGTCCATGAAGAAGACGAACTGATGAAGCCGAACCAACCGTAGACGAACGAATCCTCATGATCGCAACGAAACGGGAACTATCGAGAAGAAGCACACAACATAGTAAACACACCACACATGAACAAGACATGATGCACAACAAGCATGATGCATGACCAAGCTACATGAAGCTACTCATGGCAAGAGATGATGGACACAAGAACAACACATCAAGGCAAGTTTAAATGAGGCCGGGAACAACATATAACAATTCCGGTAAGTCCTCATATGCAAATTTCGAAATTGGTCCAGAACTGAATAAACATTATGTTCAAGTTGTTAAACAGCAAGTTAAGACGCACCACAATGATCTACACGAAATTCTAGTCAAGTTACATATAAAGTTCATTAGATTCGGAGCTACGGCCTAGAAGATATGAGCAAAACAAGTTAAACATGGCATTGATGCAAAATGCACCCAAACATCAAGAAAACACACCAAAACAAGGATGCAACATGATAATATGAAGCTACATGCAAAATCAAGCAAGTTTCATATAGAACACACTCAAAACGGAGCAACGGTGCAACACACACACACTATACAAGTCATAGCAACAATCTGTCCATAACAGCAACTAGGCATCTTGCAAGCATCAAAACAACATGCTACAGCATCTCAACGAAATAACAAAAGGCATGGGCATGAAGTACAGGTAAAGCATAACAAAACATGAACACTGAGCTATCTCCAGAAACAACTAGAACATGCTCAAAAAGACATGGAGATATTCCAAATAATAACAGTTTCAGACTTATCAGGAAATAACATCAGGTTGCAATGTTTAGAGCAAGCAAACAACATGTTACAGGAACATATCATGGAAAACAAATGCATGGCATTAATGTACTAATTGCATAGATCAAAAGACCCTTACTGACCATAAGCCAAAAAGGATTAGAAAATATGATGGCACCCATGTAAACATGGCAAGTTATATTACAGATTCAAACATGGCAGAAACAACAATAAGTAGGCATGTTCCTGAGCTTGAACCACTCACCACAGAGCAATACATGGTATGGCAAGGCAACCAACAGTAAGAAGGCATGTTTATGAAGATAAGCATGGCAAGAGCAAGGTCATAGGATGCATGGATCACTAGGAAAACACATGGAAACAAGTGAACTTAATGTTAACAGGTTGACAGCAACATTTTCAAGCAACTTTGGAGCAAGATAGCAACATGTTCCAGCAGGCTATATTTGCAACCAAGGGCATGAATGGATAGAGCAAGACATGTAGATCAAAACATGTTTATAGGGCATCTCTAGATTATGCATAAAATGATTAGTAGAAGCATGTTAACATAGCAACAAAATATAACAGAATCTGTCAGGAAAACAGCAACAGCAACTACCCTACTTAGCAAGCTTGATACACTCAGCACACAACTCACAAAAATACATGGTTGGCACCCCTGGAAAGATGGCATGGCATAGATCAACATACATGTAGACATCAACCTCATAGGATGCACACATAAATCATGGCAAAAATGATAAATGAGCAAGTTATAACAGTTTCAGTAGATTAACATCAACATGCACTCTTCCAACAGCATTTCGGGCATCAAGATGAACTCAAATGAAAATGATGCAATGGAATGAAATGAAGTACTCGTCGAGACGAACAATTTGACATATTACACGCATGAAACGGAGCTACGGATGCAGAGATGTGATGCGATGAACATGGCATGATTATGTGAAAGTATCAGGGACTTAGTGAAACGGGGGCAACCTTCGGGTTTGCACGGTTTACGAGGTTCGCCGGAGAACCTCGCCGAAGACGACGGAGATGGCCGGAGAGGCGTTGGGGAGGCGGATCCGGACCGGATCTGGGCGCTCCTTGCCGGATCCGGCCGGATCCCGGCGAAGGGAGGCGGAGGGGCGCGGCTCCGGCGGAGGCCGGGCGCGGAAGACGTGCCGCGGCGCCGGCAGCGCTCGCCGGCGGCGGGCGGAGGAGAGGGGCAGCAGGGCGGACTCCGCGGCAGCGCCGGGCCGGGAGGAGGCGGACTCCGCGGCCGGCGGTGGAGCGGGGCGGCCGCGGGGCGCGGCGCCGGCGCGGCCTCGCAGCGCCGGCGGGGAGCACGGCGGCAGCAGCCGGCGGTCGGCGACGAGAGGCGGCGGGCGGCGGGAGGCCGCGGAGCGGCGGCCGGGGCCGAGGGCGCGGGGCGGCGGCGACGCGGGCCGGGGAGGGCCCCGCGCGGGCCCGGGCGGGCCGCGGCGACGGCGGGCGGCGGACGAACCCGGCGGCGACACGTGGCGGCGGCGGGGCGAGGCGGACATGTCCGGCTGCGGCCGGACGTGTCCGGTGGCGGCGGAAGGGGAAATTTTAGGGTTTCGGGGGGAAATGATCCGAAAATGGAGACGGGAAAACGTTTTTATAGGTGGAGGGAGCTAGGAGAGTCCAAATGAGGAGCGTTTTTCGGCCACGCGATCGTGATCGAACGACCAAGAGCATGGAGGGGAGTTAAGTGGGTTTTGGGCCACTTTAGAAGGGGTGTTGGGCTGCAACTCAAAGAGGGCTTTAACGGTTACCCGGTTAACCGTTGGAGTACCAAACGAACTCCAAATGGCATGAAACTTGACAGGCGGTCTACCGGTGCTATACCAAGGCCGCTTGGCAAACCTTGGTCCAATCCGAGAAAGTTTAACACCCGCACACGAAAGGAGACAAGAAGGGGACGCCGGGTGAGATAGGAGCGCCGGATTGCAAAACGGACAACGGGGAAAATGCTCGGATGCATGAGACGAACACGTATGCAAAATGAAATGCATATGATGACATGATATGAAATGCAGATGATGACATGGCAAAGTGCAACACGCAAGAAAATGACATGGCAACAACGGCGAATAACTGGCAGACAGCTGGCGCAACGAATCCGGGGCGTTACACGAAAGGACTTCAACCCACTTCTCGTTCAGCGCGTCCGCATTGGCTTGCAGCTCCCGCTGCTTGCATTTCATACTTAGGGTGGTGGCGAGAAGGCGCCGTCGGAAGCATTCCTGTTCAAAAGGGGCCCTCGGGTACGATGTAGTCCTCGATGCCGAGGTTGTCATCCTCCTCGGACTCTGGCATGTAGTTATCGTCGGCCCCCTCGAAGAGGTCATCGGGATTAGGGTCCTCGGGATTTCCCTCGGGGTCATCGTTCCGTGCTGTGGAGGCTTGAAGGTCCACACCAGGGTTGTTGGCATCGCCAGCTGTTGCGTTGCCATTGTCGACGGTGTCATTATTTCCACTTGGCTCCCATTGGCACCCTTTCTACGCCTACGCCGACGTCGTGAAGGGGTGTTAGGGGTGTCGACCATCTATACGTCGTAGGTAGACGTTGCCGTCCACTTGCCAGTATTTACTAGTGGTGAAGTGTTCTCCGTAGGGCCATTGGAATTTTCATCCATATCCATGGCCTCGCCATAGTCAAGCACGTTGGTTAAGTCATCGACGGTTGCAACTAGGTGGGTGTTCGGTGGGATGTAAATTTCTTGATCGTCGGCTTTAAGGCCGATCTTGTCATAGACTGAAGTCTTGTCATCTGATATTTACATGCCTGAATCCGATCGAGCATGTCGTTTAGATGTGACCGCTCCTCGAGATTCATAGCCTGACTATACGCAGCGCCGACTCAAAGTACACCTCGCTCATAGCTTGGCGGCTCTGTGATGTGAAGAGGATCAGAGGCTACATTGTGATCCTGTGTAGGGGGCGGCTCAACATCTGACGCGGTTGCCAAAGCAAGGCCTGGACCGTGGTTCGAGGCAAGGGTTGCGGCGAGATCACCCGGGGTCATCACGCCGGTGTCCTCGGCCGCCAGCGACGCTGACGAGTCTGATCCGGCGTCTTCGAGGGAGGCCGGTTCCATAGTCAAGCCTCCAGAGCTTGGCAGATATCCCATCAGCCTGGGTGCCCAGCCCGTCATGATGCGTTCACCACAGGAGTCTGTGGTATACTCTAAGCCTCCAAAAGTCGCAATCCGACCTGGGGCACAGTTCTCGACAGAGGCCAGATGGTCGGTTGAATCTTCGCAAAACATCATGTTCCCGATTACGAAGAGTTGGTCGGGGACGTAAACGTTCCTACGACCAATGACGCAGCTGATCTGCCGATGAGCCATCGATTCCTTTGCCGATCTCGTAGCGGAACTCTTAATGAAAGCACTAGTGTCGGTGTGGAAACCGGCAGACCTCGGGGTAGGGGTCCCGAGCTGTGGATCTCGGAAGGATGGTAACAGGAACAGGGAGAAGCTGTTTACTCAGGTTCGGGCCCTCTTGATCTAGGTAAAACCCTACGTCCTGCTCTTGTTTATATTATTGGAGTAGCACCAAGTACAGAGTTGATCTACCTCGACATCATAAGTTGTAATCTAACTCTAGGGCTAGGTGAATGATATTGCGTTGATGTCCCCTCTACGGGCTAAACCCTACGTCTTATATACACGCCGAGTAGGGTATCTAGGGTTACAAGGTCGGCATCTAGGAATAAGGCAGCAAGAGTAGTCTTGGAGTATACGACAAGTTTTCAGTAGACGCGGTCTTGCTCCTTCCTCCTGCGTACATCTTCCGGAATCTTCTGTTGATCACGAATGGAGGCCCATAGACCCAATCCGAGGAGCATGGACCGTCTAGGTTAGTACCCTTAGTCCGGGACACCGTTAGTGAATAAATAATGCAACTCATTAAATATGAAACATGAAATAATAAATAAAACCAGTTTTTGTGTGAACTCCTCATAAAACCGGCAAATACTTGCAACTATTTTTTAATACAATAGTATTGGAAGAAAATAAGAACTTGGGTTCATATGTGAAAGTCAACCTACAAGAGAGAATTAAAAACAGTTAGCACTTTGATTCCATCCAATGACATGCGATATGTAGCGACTGAAGAAATGTGTCAGGTTAGCATGCTTAAGGTCTTTTCTAGATATGGTTGTTAGTATATGAAAAGTGTGTATGTAGATTCATCAAAATAAAAAATTTATTTTATATGTGATGGATAGTATTTTACAAGCATGAGTGATCAGAGTTCTAGTATAGAAAGTAGGGACCATGTAAGAAAACTAAATCATTATGTATAGTAACATGTAGTGACTCATGTTGCCAACCGAGTAACCCACATATCATGTAGTACAATGAATACTAGGAAGTACATATGGTATGGCAGAAGTGGTGTTGTCAATGCAGCAGTAACAATCCAAAGCAAATAACTAATCATGGCAATGTGTTAAGGGTAATAGATATTAGGCAACAATAGAAATGTTGGCCCAACTTTTCCTGAAACAAACCAACATATGCACTGCCTTATGTTGACAAGCAACATCGGGAAATATATTGATTTCGCATGCTAGGGGCTAATGGAACACATCGCAAGATTTTATCGAATAGAAAATTACACAGGTCAATGAAAAGAAACATGTTTTTAGGGCTAAAGGAAAAATGTCAAAAGAAACCTATAAATTAGTAGAAAACTCTAAAAAAATCTTGAATGAGCCACATATTGTTGAATTTCTATTTTTGTAACAGACGGAAGTAACTACTAGCAACTACCTACTTGCTAAATGGATACATTTTTTCCAAAGAATAATCACATAGCCTGTTATCTATTTAATAGCAGATCGATATGTCAAAGCAAACATGCTAACAAACATTAAAAACTGGAAATACATCAGTTGCATAATAAATCTAGCCGCCCAAATGCGCAGGTCACATACCTAGTTGTTTTCAATTCGAATGCAATGGGACCGACCCGAGGCCCATTGGCTATGAGGCATTTTACCGCACATCACATTAATACTAGCCGATCATTTTTCTGACCTAAGAGTTAATGTTGACGATAACGCATACTACTGGATTAGGTGTGTACTACTCCCTCCTTATGGACGGAGGGAGTAGTATTTGTTGCAGAAAGGGCATAACCAGACGAGTTGCAAAGCAGTTCTTATGGCTAATGTGAGAAAGCGCGCGCACATGAGAGTATTTGGACTCCAGCATCCCTTCTGCCAATGCAGCCTCTTCTCCCGAGTGTAGTGCATGCACACGCCCATGCCTTCATGATCAGCCGAGCATCCAGCTGGCTGCCTGGCTCCACGCTTCTACGTCCATGCCCATTGCCCACACGAATCCCAAATATCCAGCACCTACCGCACCTACTTAAACGAGACCGGTAATGCCCGTGGTCGTTTTAGTTACGAATTAGTACCTAGAATGATCTTGTGAGGTGGGGGAGCGGCAGGACAATGCAAAGGAGAATCGGTGCGGCGAGGGGAGCTGCCAAGGAGCGAGATGCCGCGGTGACCTGCCAGCAGCGATATGATGTGGTGACCACTGATTGGGTTGATCGATTGCAAGAACTTCCTGACGGGATGAGAATTGACTAAACTGCCCTATACACCTACCGGCAACTACAAGCAGTACGTACGATGTGCCCAAGCCCTCTATAAAAGCTACAGCAGCCACCTTCCATTCGACTGCACTCTTCCATCGTTAAACGTCTCTCCACTTATACTCAAGAAAATGGGGAAACCAACCCAAGCCGTCCTCCTGCTCCTCGCGGCGGCCCTCCTCTTCCCGCTCGCCCGCTTCGACGCCGCCAGCCGTACCTCCACCGAGTACGACGAGCTCCGCAGCAGTGGCTTCCCGCGAGGCCTGCTCCGGGCCAACGTCACGCTCGACGCCGTAGACCTCGTCTCCGGCTGCCGCATCATTCTGCCCGCGTACTTCTGCCTGACTCGGAAGCCCGTGGCCGTGGGGTTCGACCGGTCGCTGCACCACGACGAGTTCATGGCCTCGCTGCTCCACGCGCATGTCGAGGAGCTGCTCGGCCGCGTCGTCGTCGACCCGGCCGCGACGTGCCTTGTCGCTGACACCTTCTCCATGTGGCCGGTGACGCTGGTCAGGAAGTTGGGCATCGCGTACGTGACGGAACCCGCGCTCATCAACCCTACCACGTCCACCTGCTCAGCAAGAACGGACACTTCGTATGCAACGGTAAACAAACATCCCATCTTTAATCTTGATCCATGCACCTCCAATATGATTGCTTAGGCTATGTTTGATTGATAGCGAAGTATTATAAAATACAAAGTATTTTAAAGCTGCAGTATTTTTTTTCCTATATAGGCGCACGATACCGCAAAAAAAACATACCCGAGTAATTATTAAGACATGCGGGCATCCGATCAATTAGACTAGGGAAAATCTAAAAGTACTTCCGAGTAACATTGTGTGCACGGAATCCCTCCCGCGCGGCTGCACGAGCAGCGAAATTTTTTTCTTTCCTTGTCTGGCCTGTAGGTATCGAACTTGCCACGGGAATCTTTTCGCACTAGTACCACGCTGCTGAGTCGCAGTGCTACAGTACCACCCACATTGATGTGCTACAGGGCTTTGAGTCACTAGTGTGTCGCCTTTTTTTTTCGTTAGGCACACACCTCATATTAACAACTTGTAATCTAGGGTTTACTTAAACATGGTAACAAGCATTGGGGCTGACAAACTAAGCATTTTCAGAATTTGGTGACAAGTACGAGTAATTCGCCAACTAAGCTTTTCATAAAAGACGATCGAGTATCCACAATATGACAACTAAAGATTTTAAGCTTTGTGGCAACTAAGTGCTTTGTATTTTTTGGCAACTAAGTAATTTGTATGTTTCTGGCAACTCAGCTTGTTTAGTATCACAACAAATAATTTGTATTCTGACAACTAACTGCTTGTAATTAATGGAAACTAATCACTAGCATCTTGGCAACTAAGTTTTTGTAAAATTGGCAAGTATGCAATTTTAAACTACTACTAGTTGTACTACTACTAATCAGATGCATTTAGCTAGTGTAAGGGCTGACACCACATGTATTTTGTGTGACGCTTTCCGTGCATGCATGCACTCTTCTGTGATGCCATCAGCATATATATCCTTCCAGCCTACGCTGCTGCGCTAGAATCTGGATACATGCGGCATATGCCTCACATCAAGAAAAAAAATGACAATTGGGTTATATTTTTTCAGGCAAGTAAGTGGTTAATAAAACTGCAAGTAAGTGCAGAAATGTGGCAAGTACGGATGGAGACAAAATGTTGTCGAAACATCATGAGATCTTGAAGGTCTCGTTGGAACAAAGCCAACGCTAAAAACGGATCGTGAATTAAATTAACAGTTTTAGAGATAAATCTTTTTAAGTTACAAGGCAATGGAGAGAATCTTGATGACGTCATTGCATGCATGTATGGTAGAGATACGGAATTAGCCACCGCATGGGAAGAGTCACATGCAGCGCGGCTGTGTAGTTAAGTCCATTAGACTATAGATTCGCAAAAAAAGGTCCATTACAAAAAATCATTGTGGATACACCTTTAATAAGTAAAAAAAAGAGAATTCTATTTTAGAAATTCAAGGGATAGCTCTGTAGTTATGCTGATAAGGAAGATGGTTGTATTATTTTATTTTATTTTATTTTTTGCGAGGGAAACATGGTTGTATTAGTATATACGGAATTCAAAGTAAGTAATGAGGGAATGTAAATAATTCTTCATAAGAATGAATATACTTTTGTGGAATTGAATTGTAGAATAGAAAAAAATTAGAATACTAAATTAGAAGAAATAATAAAATTATTTTTCCGATAAATTCAGTATGTAGTTCGCTGAAATTGTATTCATAAAATAAGAGTAAAAATTTAGATAAGATTTTGACCTAATACTGAAAGTTGGAGTAACACCAAACATAGTCGGTAATTTGGTTACAATTCTATGGATAACGTATTTACAGAATGAGGGCCAGTAATATGTGTCTGGTGTATGAAAGCATCTACCGAAGAAGGCTTTTTTTTCGAAACGTCTACCGAAGAAGGCTCACTTCAACAGTATAGATCCCCTATCACACTTGTCATCATAGCAGCCCCCGCTCAAGACAGCCATCTTTGGTATTGGCATTTGGGATCCCATCCCAAGAATATTAATAAAATGCAGGAGAGTGAATGACAATTAGCATAGTATGTGAGTTAAGCAGTACAAAAAAATAGGGGGTTGAAATATATATAACTACTGCACATCAACGGCATATGAATTATCATTCGCTGACATAATTCACAATATGAGAAAAATAGCACACCAGAAAAAAAAAATAGCATAGGCATGCACGCGGGGGCACCTAAGTACACACAACATCAGCTACGGGTAATTATCTGACTGACATCGATATAAGATGCGCTGGAGTGGGCATATCTTTTCTTTTCTTTTTTTACGGGGAGTGGGCATATCGTACTAGCAAGCAAAGAAAGTGTTGCACAATAGTAACAATGGGTAGAAATAAATTATATCATGTATGTGATAAGCTATTTTAAATATAATTGGAATGATGAAAAATAAGACGATTAGAGCAGTGAATGGGACTAAATGTTTGAGCAATCTCCAGTGAATATGAGCTGGTAACTACATTGCCTTAGATAAATAAGTCCACCTATATATACAACAAGCATAATATAAGCATACAAGGAAGCATATGAAAGTAGGGCAGTACACCAACACAAACAACAAACTACATTGAGGAGCACACATGCTTTATGCATTAATTCATCTAGGTTCAGCATCAAAGATAAACACCACGAGCATAGGAGAGCAAGAGAGAAAGATGGAGATTAGGATAAAAGTCTATGATATTGTATATCATTAACCATGGTCGTTTAAATTCCAATCATATTTTATACATATGCATTCACCTCGAAATAATTGTAGTTTGAGTTATATATGTGTTTTACTAATCAAGAAATTCCTTAAACTAACACATTACGTGATGGCAAATAACTGGTAGAGAAAAAATAATCAAATGATTATTAACAATTGTCTGCCATATATACATATATTGTAATGGATGCCAGCTTCCCATAGTAAATATATAATATGTGAAAATCTCTATGACTTGCCGCGTCTAGCCGCGCAAATGCATGGTCACACTGCTAGTTTTGGAGTATTATAGGAATATTGTAAACCTGTTTGGCTAGAGCTTATATTATATGTAATGTAAATTAGCAGTTAGCCGTGTGTTAACAGTGTCAAACACACGCGTATGGAAAACTGAATAACCATGCATAACAGCCCCCCGCATGCTCAAACTTGAACGGGTCACGCACTAATAAACACCTATTTGTCACGCACTAATAAACACCTATACACAAAGCTAGCTTACAATAAGAGGTAGTTGAACACTTGAACTAGGATGAGCTGCCGCTGCATCTGGCCTGGAACGCTAGCTGTGCTGTCTTCCGCGTCGTGGTGGTTGTGTTGTCCTGAACGTCTTGGCCTTTTCTAAAAACTCTAGGATGCATGCCACCGTCGAGAGGTACCAGGAGATGCGCGTCGAGAGACGAGGCACAGAATATGCGCGTGAAGTCATTTTTTCAGCGTGCTCGGTTTTTATAAAAGAAGTCTGGTCTTCTTTTTCTTTCTTTTTTAGTAGAGAGAAAAGGCCATGGTTTTTCAAATACTACAGTACTGAAATCACAGTTTTTTGTGGTTGCCAAACAGTTCACTGTAATTAAAACTGTGGTAATCTAAAAAAACTGTAGTATTCTTAAAATACATAGAAAATACTTTGTGTTTCGATTCAGTACAGCGTCACTACTATTTTTGCTAAGTAATTTACATTAAATTGGTGGTTGCTGCAAAATGGTTTGCCATCATACCATCAATTTTGAAGATCCAAAAGTTTGGGTTGTGTTGCAGAGCTTAGGAAGGACACGGTCACGTACATCCCGAGCTTGCCGGCGATCGAGCTGCACGAGCTCATGTTGTACCTTCAGGACACGGACACCACTACTCTCAACCAGGCCAAACTGATTCAATCGAATCGCCATCCCCTCCCTGTCGTGATCAGCCCAGATCCTTCCCTTTTGTCACCTCGTCGCTCTATCGGCAATGGCGGCAGCCAGCGCCCTCTTGCTCCGTGGTCACAACCACTTCGCAACGCTGCTAACCTCCGCCACCCATCTCTGCTGCTACTCTTCTTCGTCGTGTCGCTGCTCACCTCCATCGCGTTGTTGCTCGCCCACCGTCCCACGGCAACATGGCAGCTCGCCCTCCTGCCACTGTTGATCCGTACTGTTACTCACCCTCTCGCCACTGCTGATCTGCACCGCTACGCTCCTAGGTCTCCCAGATCAAACTTGGAGATCAAGCCATATTTCCCCTACGTCCTCCTTGTTGTTCTCCTCCTCGCTGGTGAAACTAGCTCCCGAACCACCACCAAAGAGCATAAGACGCTGCTGGCTATCAAAAAAGAGTGGGGCAATCCCCCACAGCTTGCGTCATGGGATACAACCGACCATTGCAGCTGGTCTGGTGTCAACTGCATGGCACGCGGTGGAGGCCTAGTTACGGGGCTTTCCTTCAAGCGTTTGAATCTTACCAGCAACATCCCTTCATCTGTGTGCAAGCTCAAGTACCTGATTCACCTTGACTTTTCATACAACAAGCTCACTGGGAGATTCCCTGGTATCACACTCTACGCCTGCTCCTGGCTTCGATACCTTGATCTCTCCCACAATGGCTTCCATGGAGTGCTTCCTCAAGACATCAGCCGGCTGTCACCATTTATGAAGCACCTCAACCTGACAAACAACAACTTCAGTGGTGTTCTGCCGATGGCGATGGCCAAGCTTTCGGCCCTGCAGAACCTAGTTTTTGACACAAATGGCTTCATCGGCGAGATTCCAAAGGCCTTCTCAAGCCTAAAGGAACTAACCATGTTGGATCTGTGGGGCAACAAGCTGAGTGATTCGATCCCCATCTGGATCTGGCACCACCAAAAGCTCGAGTTCTTGTACTTGTTTAGAAACGAACTCACCGGGGAGCTGCCAAGCAACATGACTGCAATGAATTTGACCAAGATAGACTTGTCAAGAAACAAACTCAGTGGCTGCATACCAGAAGGCTTTGGGACTCTCAAGAAACTTACCGTTATCATACTATACAGTAATGAGTTCACAGGCCCCATCCCGAGAAGCATTGGCCTCCTTCCCAACCTCCAATACATTCAGCTGTTTGACAATATGCTCTCGGGTGAGGTGCCACCAGAACTTGGGAAGCACTCACCCCTTGAAAATTTTGAGGTCTACAACAACAGGTTGTCTGGCTTACTACCGGAGCAGTTATGCGCCAATGGAAAACTCATGAACATAGTAGTTTCCAACAACAGCTTCTCCGGCGAGCTCCCGACGAGCATTGGCAACTGCCTTTCGCTGGATAACATTATGCTCGAGAACAACAACTTCTCGGGGAAGTTTCCAGTGAATATATGGTGGTTGCCGTTGGTGAATATAGTACTGCTATCGGACAACAACTTCACTGGCACTATGCCGAAAGAGATCTCTTCGAATATCTCGCAAATTCAGATGCAGAATAACCACTTCTCCGGCTCGATCCCAACGAATGCATCAGGGCTAATGCTTTTGATGGCCCAAAATAACCAACTAACAGGAGAGCTTCCAGTCAACCTAGGCAACCTCCACAACCTTTCTGAATTGTCAATAGGTGGGAACAACATATCTGGATCCATACCAATGTCAATTGGATTGTTGCAAAATCTCAAATCACTTGACCTCAGCAACAATCGTATATCAGGTGCAATACCGCCACTGAGCATTGGGAATATTTCATCACTGTCAGTCCTTGATTTGTCCAACAATGAGATAACAGGAAAAATTCCGCCTGACTTTGGCAACCTTCACTTTGCATCCCTCAATTTGTCATTTAACCATCTCAAAGGGGAGGTGCCCCTCTCTTTGCAAGCTGCAAAGTACAACCGCAGCTTCCTTGGAAATCCTGGGCTTTGTGTCAAGTCGGGCTCGAGGATACCTCTCCGAAAATGCCATGGGTATATGAAAATCTGGTTAGTGGTCGGTGTAATCATTGTTTGCATGAGCATTGGCATATGGCTCTACCGACGCTGGAAGAAGGCACAAGTGGTGGAAGAAGTCAAGACTGATTGGATAATCACAGAATTCGGGACCCCAGCCATCACGAGATCTGACGTGCTCAACAACATTTCTGAGGAGAATATTATCGGCAAGGGCGGGTCTGGGACGGTGTACAAAGTCCGCCTCCCTAGCCTTGATGGTGCCAGCGATAGCAGAATAGTGGCTGTCAAGAAGATCAACACCAGAGGCCAGGACCGCATGCAGTTCAACTCGGAGGTGAAGACAGTGGGCAGCATCAACCACAAGAACGTCATCAAGCTCCTCTGCATCATCTCCCGCCAAGATGTCGCGCTTCTTGTTTACGAGCACATGGCGAACGGCAGCCTCCAGGACAGGTTGCACCTCTCTGATGGCCCGGACGCCCATGAAGCATTGAACTGGCCGACGAGGCTGTCCATCGCTATTGATGTAGCCAAGGGCCTAAACTACATCCATGAAGAGTGCGGGCAGCCGGCTATTATCCACCGGGACATCAAGCCAGCCAACATTTTGCTTGACGAAGAGTTTCATGCCAAGATTGCTGACTTTGGGCTTGCTCGAAAGATTGCGAACCCAGGCCAGTCCTACCAGATGTCAGGCTCTTTTGGGACACCAGGGTACATGGCCCCCGGTGAAAATCTCAAATCCAGCAAGGCAACTCCACATTTTTTTTCCATTAAACGCTAACAAAATGCAAATTTTGCAGAATATTGGAGGCACCAAACGATGAGCAAGAAGACCGACATCTACAGTTTTGGTGTCGTTCTACTAGATCTGACAACTGGCTTGACTCCCATGGGCGCTCCAGGAGGAAGCTTGGTAGGAGGAAGCTTGGTAGGAGGAAGCTTGGTAGGAGAAAGCTTGGTTGAATGGGCATTGGAGCTAGTTAAGGGTAAATGTGTAACCAAGGACAAAATCGATAAGAGTATCCGTGACTCGGTCTACTTGGATGATATCATTAAGGTGCTGACACTCGGTGTAGCCTGCACGAGTACTCGGGCGGACGATCGGCCGTCCATGAAAATGGTCCTTGACGGGCTCACGGATATCGAATCGAGGACGAGCGGGTTCGAAAGGGGCACCTCCAGCAGTCAGCATGGCAGTTTGCTGCAACCAACTCCAGCAGTCAATCTAGAACCCCACGAAAAAGGAAAAGAAGCAGTCAATATAGAGTAATTAAGGTACGGTCACCTTTATATCACTCGTAGTATCATTCGTCATTTATTCATGTTGTAAGTCGCCCGTTTGCCGGCTGCCGAGCCCCCCTTTGACTCCGGGCGTGTGGCTGATTTTGTTTTCTGTCTTCAGTTTCAGGGTACGCACGATGGCGCCGCCAGCAACGCCACCACCACGCGCCGCACCAAGGTCAGTTGACAGTTGACACCGCACGCGCTGCGCCCCGTCGCGTGTCTGTCGCTGGGTTACTGTTGGTCTCACACGAAGGCCTCCCCCGCCTGTTCCGCTGCTTCCCAGATGTTCGTCCACACGGACACAGCGCGCGGTGTCATAGGCGGCGGAGGCGACGCCGGCGTCGAGCAGGAGTCCGAGCTGCTGGGCCTCTTGAACACCTTCTTCGCCAGCCTCTCCATGATTCTCGTCAGCGAGGTGAGCTGCCATTTCTCGGATACGAATGCTGCTACTCCAGTGTTTCTGAATCTGCTCTCCTGCCGATATATGCATACACTGTAAATGTTCTTATTACCGGTTGATGCTTGTTCACGCCTTGCTGGGTGAAGATTGGCGACGAGACGTTCATCACTGCGGCCCTCATGGCGATGCGGCACCCCAAGTTGACGGTGCTCTCCGGTGCGCTGTCGGCGCTGGTTGTCATGACGGTGGGTGAAACTGCAGCATCTGTTTGTTTGGCAGAATATGATCGCAGTTTAGTCTCAATTACTCCTCATGCGTTCTGTGCTATTTTAGGTACTATCAACTGGGCTTGGCAGGATCATTCTGAACTTGATGGCGAGGAAGCACACTAACAGCGCAGCAACTGGTATTGACTTATCTGATTGTTTGCTTGATGTCCATTGATTATTCAAGCTCGTCTGAGGTTTTAGGAGTAGTAGATTTGTATTGTTGTGCATGGACATCCGGGACATTGGAGAATATTGGTCAAATCATGAAATGTAATGGCATAATATGACCATAACTGTTCCAAAAGCATTGATAAACGTTTTAAAATCAACTTCCTAAATATTGATCTGTGCAAGTACCTGAAGTATGCATTAGATGTCCAACATTATACAAAAACCAAATGATACAGTTTTGACATATTATCAGATAGAAGTTCAGAGCTTTGATACTTGCACCTGCATTCGCTAGAATCCTTCAGAATTTGTGCCTCTGTACAAATACAAGCTGTGCAAATTCCTGTAATGTTGTAATTATAGATAAATGCCTTTCCCCAGTACACGTGTTGATTTATTTCACCCTGAGACCAAGCAGGCCTCTAAATCAGAAAAGAAAAGTTGCATAAGCAACAATCTTCTAGTTTCCTTCTATCTTTATTGTACTGATATGATGGTATGCAAGAGTCCAGACAGCAAGACATATAGACAACTATACTGGGATTGCCAGTTTAAGTTACCAAACATAGCAAAGCAGAAATTCACCACTCCATGGTCCACTCACTCAAAACCACAGAGAAGGATCCCCCTTGCACAACATCAGCCATTTTCCTTTAGTCTGCTGACGTACCACTTCCACAATGGTTGCCATTGCTGTAAGAAGATGCACGCCAGTAGGGTGAGACTCAGGAGACCAGCTTATCTTTAAAGTTTAAACCAAGATCTTATGTCTGGTAAACCATAGTTCCATCAAGCAGTGGCAAAACCAAATGAAAACATTCAAACTATAATGTCATTAAATAAATAAATCTCTATGGACTATGTTCTCATAACAGTGCAAACAAATTCAAAAATCTAGCTATCGGGAAATAAGTGGTTGCAAAAAGAAAGAAGCACATTTAGTTACCATGGAAGTCTGTCAGTGCCAGTAAGGCTGTTCGAAACTGGGTTCCCAAACTTGTGCACAACTGTCGAATAAACTCTTCTTCGCCTTTTTCATGGAAGGCCTAGTGCAAAATTAGTGATACATATAAGGAGACTCGACCACACCAACTTCACGTGAGTTCATCTAAGGAGATTCGACCACACCAACCACACCAACTTCACATGAGCTTCCATCGGTCTTATCATGCTTATAATACATTGTTGATTACACATATATATTATTTAAATCTCAAGTAAGGTATTTCGTGAAATATGCATGTTTTGCCAATTTTATAGCACTAGCATACAGTTAATTCACCAGTTCGTCTAATACCTAACATCCTCCTTTTGTGTTTGTGTTCAATCCTTTACGCGTTCTTTGGGCTGCGACTGATTTGCATTGCTTGGTGATCAGATTCTAGGGCATCACGGAACAAGGAAATAGAAGAAGTATGTGCATTTTTCTTACATAGCTCTTCTCCTCTACTGCTGAGAATTAGCTTAGTCTTGTTCGTTTACCACGTAAACTGCTAATCATAAAACATCTGTTTGGGTTGTGATTCAATTTCTTGAAATACTGAATCCGACTGCTGAAGCATAAACATCAAAACACCCTTCCTTTTGTGTTAATAGCAGTTTTAGCATCAACTGGACTGTTTTAGCATCCCTGTTGCCTAGTGTTCAAAAAAAAAAGCATCCCTGTTGCCTCGAACCTTTTCTTTTAATTTTTTGGTGTGGTAATTTAAACACCTTATAATTTTTAATAATTTGAAATATGCAGGGAGAGGAAAAGCTGAGCAGGTAAAGGGAAATCAATATTTAGACGCATCTTCTCAACGTTATGTACTCCTATTTTCTTGGAGGTACATTTCCCGTCCCTTTCTCATTTATGATTTAATGTGTCTTGCTTGATAACTATGTTTTCTACCATCTCATTTGGGATGTAATTATATAGGATTAAGAAATCTTACAATTCCCATTTCAGTCTTGCATAGTATATTTCTGATCATGCTAACTATCCATATACGAGGCTTGATAAAATATACCTTCCGTGATGCTGCAATGAGTCTGATGTTTATCAGTGGCTTTATGCATGACTTCTTTTTATGATCAGTCCTTTGTGTTAACCTTCCTGGCTGAGTGGGGCGACCGAAGTCAGTTAGCCACAATTGTGGTATGACTAATTTCCCTTAAGCAATCAAATTCTCAACTTGTCTGTGGTCAAGCACAATCCCATTTTAACCAGTAGCATGTTTCGAAATGCAGCTGGCTACCCACAGGAATGCTATAGGTGCTGCCATTGGAGCAACCTTGGGGCACACCATCTGCACGTCATTCGCAGTGGTGGGCGGCAGCATGCTGGCGTCGAGGATATCGCAAGGCACTGTAGCCACCATTGGAGGTTCCTCTTCCCTGGCTTCTCTGTATCATCATACTTCTACCCACCATTGTAATCGCACCCTCTGCTTCATGCATCATTTTTTTTCATTTGTTGGTAAGATACTAAGATCACACTCCCTGAGCCCCGTCGCCTCATCTTACTTAGCAGCATATGATGCTAGGCATACAGTTTTTCGTTGTCCCACAATTATTGGTAGTTACCATTTGATCATTTTCTTATTGTAATCAGGAGGATCATGTTGCCGCTGGAGATCACTTGGCTCCTTCGTCTGTCTAACCAGATGGTAGCAGGGCTCGCTTCCCTGCGCCTGCTACAGTTGTGTTCGGCATTCACGTGACCATGTCCTAGATGAGTCTGGGCTTGTAGTAATACGCAGTACGGATCAGTATTGACCTAGATCACCGCTGTCATATATACCTCTCGTAAGCCGCCACACGGGATAAGTTAATCAGTTGTAAATCCCTGGCATTTGTAACCTCCCCCAATATAGTGAAGATTTGCTGGCTGGTGCCCGTGGTTTTTTCCCCTTCATGTTGGAGGGGTTTTCCACGTTAAATCCTTGTGTCCCCACTGTGATTGCTTTCGTTCTTCGTCATTTTGTTTTGCCTGTCGTATCTCTAACAGTGTCGTGGTGGATATGTTCACAAGCCCTGGCCACGTGGTGTTGGTAAAGTTGTGTATTTCTCTTCATTAGTTTTCTTTTTGCCGGGGAGAGGGATCATGTAAAACGAACAGTGACAAGTACCCTACTCTCTCAAGGGCGCTTACTCCTTCTACCATTGTTTGTGACTTGCATTAACCGGAGTCGCTAACAAAATGTACTAAAATCCCTTGATCAATCAACACAAATGCAAGACCACGGGTTGAGGCAAACATATCTTATGTGCGTGTTGTGTTCCAGCCGAATCAATCAAGCGACGAGCCTTGAGGCTGCTGTGTACGTGCATGTTAGCTAGTCCAAACTAACTGCACCGTCTTGAGGCACCCGAAAATTTCACTCAGAAGCTCTTGAACTGGAATCTCACACGGTGCAAGTGTAGACTTCCCGTTCGAGAGAATAATGAGAGGGTAGTGGTCCGAGCAGGAGGTGGACACCATGTGCTCTCTCATTTCTTGTGAGCTGGTGATTTGCAATTTTGTCAATTGTTATGTATATACATTCTTTTGTCAGCATGGTATTTTACTGATATTGATATTTTAGTTCTTTTTTGTTGTGACCAAATTTCCTGCATTGAAATAAATTAGACATTTCTTATTATCAAGGTCTTATATGGTACTTGCAACTTAAACACATCGGCAACTTTCATTCTAGTCGTACGTAATTTTGTTGATGATATTAACCTAGTGAAATCATCATAGTTCTTGACTATCCCTAGTTATTTTTGTTTGGATGTAGTGATCATCATGTATAATTTTGAATTTTCTTCAGATTATCTTATGCTTTGAGCATGTTGATCTTGCTTGGACGCACTAAGCGGCATGTATGATCTAGGATCTTTCAGGTTAATTTTTATTTTGTTGATGTTGAATCGTCTAGGGTTTTACCAGTTGGGATTTTAGAGAATCCCAACTTGTGTAAGTAGCGCCGTCCACGTCTTTACTTCTGGTTCCTCTTCTGATATTTGTTTCCATTTCAATTTTCTGCTCTTCTCCAACTTTCTCCATGTCTACCTCTATGTTAATGGTGGTAGCTGGGGTTTGGCGAAGAAGGTAGGAAACGACTACGATCTGGGGTTGGGGAAGAAGGTGGGGAAGAAGTGTTCTGGCGGCGCTGGGGTACGGGTTAGCGGGTTAAAGGATTTGGTTTGCCAACCCGGTTCGGTTTGCCAGCTTGGTTTGGTGGTCCTGAGGGGATTTGACTGAAAATTAAACAGATTTCAGTCAACTTTCCTTCCAGAGTTTCCTTCTTGACTGTTGATTCATTATCTGATGGCTTGGAAGCAAAGTGACTGAAACAAAACTTAATTTCAGGTATCTGACACATAGGTGCTCCTGGAATATATACGTGTGTAGCTATCTGCTGCAGATGCAACTTTAGCAGGCGCAATGAAGCGAGCCATACCATCTGGTTAGACATACGGAGGAGCCAAGTGGCTATCTCAAAAGTACCAATACTAAAGAACAATGCTCCAGCCAACAGATGGTTAGACGTACGGAGGAGCCAAGTGGTCGATCTCACAAGTGATTTATATGTAGTATAAAATATTAGCATCGAAAACTTGTTTTGAATAGGAATCCAACAATATTCCCTCCATCCCAAAATAAGTGACTCAACTTTACACTAACTTTGTACTAAATCTAGTACAAAGTTGAGTCACTTATTTTGGGACAGAGGGAGTAATTCTTATGGGATATATATCCCTTATATTTTGCCAACTAAATTTACGGTGAAAGCAACTAAACCACGACTAACTAGGGTTCATCAGCACCTTGGAGCAACTAAACCAAAGCTAGCACACTGGGGAAAGCATCATATTGTCTTTGTGTGAGTATAACCTTTTTCAATTGTTTACGACAAGCAATTATATATGTTTTGGGTATGGCGGTGATACAATAGTGCATGTAGACGAATTCAATGACATCATTTTGATGACACATGAACTACATAATGGCAGAGTAACTGCGATTTTTTCCTGTTAGATCGCAATACACAAATTCTTGGTTATAACGTTAGTCTTAACCAATCAAAATATGGATTATGCATCGGGGGTGGAGGGGCTATATATTATTGACTGATCCATCAATGTAGCATTAGTGCAATCAACTTGGCAGACATATGATCAGACATACTACTCCAAATACTCCTTTTGTTGATTGATAACATTCATTTACTGATTTGCTTTAGCCAGCCAGATTTGCACCAATGATATCCAGACCAGGAAGGTATATTTGCACCAATGATCGATATCCAGACCAGGAAGGTATCGATTCCAACCTAGTAGCTAGCTAGCTAGCTAGGAGATATATAGCTAGCAGAGAGAAAGAGTGGTCGATCGATCATACATGCTTGCATGGTACATAATACAGTACACACGCACGCATATATGTACGCAGCATAAGCATCTCAACTTTACACCTTTAATCCTTGTGGCATAACAAAAAGATGAGACCTTTCTTTCTGTCTCATCAAGCAGCATGCCATGCACACATACACACACTCTTCAAGCTCGACCGTGCGTGTTGTGCACCAGAACTCAAGAAAGCGATCGATGGGCACACACATAGCTGCTAACCAGCTTGCATGCTCCTGTCCAGCCTGCCTTTGATAAAGCCTATCTAGCTATCTCGCTATCTCTTTCTCTCTCTGTACCACACACGCACACTTGCATGCATCTTGTCTCTCCCTTTGATATCATGCTCCTGGTGCACATCATGCTTTATCAAAGTGCAAGCATATCATGCATAGCAAATTTCCCGCTATCCATTACTATTTGCCTTTGATATGTTTTGTCTCTCCCTCCCCGGCCCCTTTTGCACTTTGTTCCTAGACTAGATCAACAGTGGTCTCGTTTTATTCTTTAGTTCCCCAGCCACATGCCTATCTCTTTTTGCTTTCTGATCTTCTAGCTCTGGTTCCCTCTCCTCCTCCGCTTCGATCGTATGTGCATATGATATGGGGCGGGAGCCACACGATATGCATCTGATTAACCTCTAGATGGTCATATATCTTCCGTTGCCGACCGGTCGACAAACGCTGACGTACGGCTTTACATTCGTCCTAGTATGAAGTCCAGGTTCGGTTACTTGGTTTACAGGGAGCCGTACATCGAAAAGATGCATGCATGCGGGAAATGGAAGGAGGAATGATCACTACTGCACTAACTATGACAAAGCATATCATGGCCATGCATTGTCGGTGAGGTATTGGGATAGTAATGATGATCACCCGGCCACTTGGGGCAAAAAAGGTGAGTATGTACGAAGCTCAAAGGATATGATTTGATGCCGCCTGGCTGGTTGGCATATGATCTTGATTTTCCGTACTTGGTACGACCAGGCCTCTCTGCTGCACAAGCAAAAGGAAGAAAGAAAAAGGAAGGAACCACCTTCTTTTCTGTATGAAACACAGGAGACGGGGGAAAAGATATAGGGAACAAAGCGCGCAACTCAAGAATCAAATGCCGGCCTATCTATCAATCTAGACATCTTTTCTTCAGTGGGAGTCCATTTGTATTGCATGCAACACAGGAGAACGAGGGGGGTGGGGGGGGGGGGGGGGGGGGGGGGGAAAGCGCGCAACTCCTGTTGCATTTAGAATGCTAGATCAAATCACCGAGAGAAAACACACATACTACATATATTGCCTCCTTAATTAATTGTAGTCGTGGAAAGTGTATATGTGTGCACTTTTGCTGCCTATGCATAGCAAGATGGATATGTTTAATGCATGGGAGAGCTTAATGAACGTATAATATATGCAAGGGAAAAGGGATGATTGCACCATCATGGGGAGCAGATGGAACAAATTAAGGTAGAGCCCTGGTGCTTTTTGTGAGCACTTGGAGGTGGTTGATATCCATGGTAGGAACAAAGAAAATATGAGACAAAGGAATAAGAGTTTGTTTTGCTTAAAGCAGGCACTAGCTAGACTGGTTTGAACTTGAACCTAGCTAAAAGCACATCTTCAGATCATTTATATCACGCATTCTAAATATACAATCCATCAATTAATTATGTAATGTGTGGCAGTTTTTGATTCTTGACGAGTACCTGCATCTGCATGTAGACATCATCATGCATGAGATCGATAGAGTCCAAACATGCATGTGTGCTACTACGTACTTAGCTTTGTGTCTCACTCACAAAAATAAGTAGACTTACAGCTAGCTGTGCCCCTCTCCAAGGTTTTCGAATCGACGAGTCGTCTGGGGGTAGCGACTCTTGACCAATCGTGCCTAGTCGATCAACTAGTCTTGACTAGTCGAGGTGTTTGAGTTGACTTCCGGTTACGACTCGACGACGCGACTAGTCGTTCGACTCGAAACCAGTGCCTCGCTCTGACTTATAGCTAGTTGTGTCTCACAAAAATAAAACAAACCTAGAGTTATATCAATTCAAACCGTTCATGACCGGTGCACTGAAAACTGAGGAAATTATATTAGTGTAGGATTAGATGCTGTGTTTTTCTCTTATGTCATGTGATATAGCATGCATCGACCAGAATACAAAACAAGGAGTACTAACACGGAAGCTAGCTATAGAAATGGAGTATATATGTTGTTACCTGGAGGAGTTGTTGCTCCAGGAGCGCACAAGTTGGATCCATGCTCGTTCCCATAAAGATTTGATTGCTGGACCCACTGGTAGTGTTGGCCATGTCCAAGGAGCTTCTGTCAGGGATGTCTATGAGATTGTCGTCTTTGCTTGTCCTGCAAAATAAATATTCCACTCACTGCTAATCCAATGGTAGTTTATCTGTGTCTGTCTGTCACTTGTATAAGAGTATGATTTCTTTCTAAGAGCTGATCTGATCATACCGTAGGATGATCAAGACTTGTTTTAATTTGTCAAATGAAGTGATCATGATTTAGATGCAGTGGTAATGTCTGCATAGTACATATATATAGTTCTCTGAAATATACACCCCTTTCATGTGGCTTCAGTGTTTGGGCCTTTTGGGATTTAGAGCAATGGTTATTTTATTATGTACGCATGGTCTGAATTTCTTTGTTCAGTATGTACCTGGCTATTCCTTTTCAGTTACGCCTGAACCAGTGTCAGAGATGTGCAAGAGTGTCAGCTCATCCTTTTAATCAGAAACATGTCCGTCATTTTTCAGGAGTCAATATACATTGTTGGTCCCTTTTCTAAATGCATTAATCTGCAGGTAGATGAACCAGACTGGTCTGAAAAAAGAGGGCCAATGTACTCCTAGACTGGTCCCTTTTGTCTTTGAGAAGTAGGTCTTCCTAGCTCATGGCTGCTACTGCCGCACCGATCAGAAAATTCAGAGTGCCTTGCCTTGTTTTGCTTGTTCAGTATACACTTGTGCCTTTTCATTTAGACGTCTGTTAAAGGTCCGAACCAGCGACACAGCGCGCGAGAGTAACAGACGGGGCGGTATTATGATTGGCTAATGATTTTTCTTACGTATCCACCAGTTTTGCGATTAAACATGCAGCTCCCATTGGGTGGCTGGGCAAGGAATTATTAGCGGTATATATGAACATGGACGGCAGTTCCGCCCTGCCATGAGGCACATCACAGGAGTCGGCTCGCTCGTAAAGGTTGGATGTTTTTTCTCTCCGAGCAGAGCAGGAGGACCTGATGGGCTGAGTTGCTCGGCCGGCTGTACACTGCCTGAACAGATTTTCATGACGCTAAATGGGCTGCCACAGAAACGGGCTGGCTGCAGTGAAGAGAGGCCCGATCAACCAGCTTGCTTCAAATTTTCCTCCAGAGTAGCTGCCCTCTAGGACAGCTAGCCCACGAAATTGCACAGATGGTCCAGGCGAGAATAGAATTGTGAGCGGACGGCCAAGGATTGCGAGAATGCGAAATCACGAACTAAACTGCTCAAGGCGGGAGAGGGCTGGGAAGGAGCTCGGTTTTACTGTCCTAAATAAAATGCTGGTCTACTGCAAGAGATACTTTAATTGAAACGGTTACACAGCTTTGATTGCAACAGAAAAAGTTACACGAAGTTGGGAATTAACTAGGAATAACCGAATGGATACCCTATTAGTTTCTTTGCTTCGTCTTATTTTTTCGACGAAAGCACGATCATTTCTTAGCGTAAATTTGTCACTGGATTTGATGTCACCGTTTGTTTTCTTCCCACCCTCTTAAATTTCTGGAGATAATAACAAGGGCCAGAACCTGGGCATATTCAGAGTCTGAAGAATGACAAATGAACGAGGCAATCTTCAGGCTACAGATTCTCAGTTGAGATTTGCATTGGTTCTATGAGCTCATGGTCATGGAGTCCGAGCCACAGCATGGTAATGGTCATGGAGTCCGAGCCACAGCCTGGTAATGATCATGAACCTCACAATACCACGAGTCAGCAACAACACCAGTATGATGACCTAACACCGAGTGGTTCTGATGAAGCAGAGCTTCTACGGAAGCTGAGGAAGTACTTGATCCTGCTGGCAACTTTATCTGCCACCATTACCTACCAGGCAGGGGCAGGGCTGGCACAACCAGGTGGTCTCTGGCCCAACGTTTACGAGTCGACGAGTCGTTCGAAAGTTGAGGCTCATAGACTAATCATGTCTAGTCTAGACTACTGCTGGATTAGTCAATATGGTACTGTAGCACACAACTTGCAGTAATCAATTAATAAAACCTAGTATTAATATGTAATATATACTATACAAAGTACATTGGAGAGTCAATTTGTCTTGCAGATCAGGCCAATAAGCATATTTCCATGCTAGATCCTTGCTCCTAGTTGGCTTCTTGCAGGAATATCTCCGGCGGAATAGACTTCGTAGTTCAGACCTAAGGGTCTTGAAATTGAGGCAAGCAAAACAAAATAAGGAAGAGGGCAGGGGAAAAAATCAAATCAAGAAAGGAAGGAGAGAAGGGAGAAATTACTATGCTTGCTTGCTTGCTTGCTGCAACCTGGCGGACGAGCAGATCCAGTAGCCGGCAGATCCAGAGAGAGCAGAAGCAATGGAGGGAAAGGGCCAGAGCGCAGGGGCGGAGATGTGGTGGTGGGTGGCGGCGCCGGTGGGATAATGGGTGCTGGTGATGCCTCTTACCAGACTCCCAGGCGAGGCAGCTCAGAGCGAGCTGGAAACCTAGCAGACGAAATTTTCCCTCCCACGGACTGCAGGCTGGGCGGCTGGTACATTTGTCCCCTCCCAATCCCTTCTACATGAGATTTCTAGTCGACACCCAGAATGTGACTCATAGACTAGTCTCAACTAGTCGATCGATTTGTAATCAATGCTCTGGCCAGATAACCAGCAAAGGTACCTTCACAGTGACATTGTCATGTTTCTTAGCCACACCAAGCGGTACAAGGTGTTCTTCTACTGCAACACAACGGCGTTCATGACATCACTCATTGTTCTGATCCTGTTTCTGGTCAGGGAGTTGTACTGGCATGCAATTTGGCTCCATTCGCTGCAGTTTGCACTGTTGCTTGACCTGCTGGGACTTATGGGGGCCTATGCTGCTGGGAGATACAGGGAGGTCAGAACATCCGTTTACATTTGCGTATTACTTGTTGGCATCTTCATATATGTCGCATTTATAGTGTTCTTCCAGCATCTAGTGCCTGAATGGCTTCGAGAAATATTCAGGGATATCCAGAGGTTCTGGGAGGATTCTATATAGCACAAATTTTCAGCACAAGGCACAACACAAGAGATGATCCAGATGCTTCTCTCCATGGTAAAGAGGAGGCACTGGGGCGGAACCACAGTTTCTGGTTGCTGCTACATTGGCAGCAGCAGTAACATATACTGCAGGGCTAAGTCCACCAGATGGTTTCTGGCCTGACAACAAGGGTAGCCGCATTGCCAGTGACCCGGTGCTTCAGGCTTGTTTGGATCATCACCAACACCGACCCTGCCAATTTTTTGGCTCGCCCCTGCGATTTGGACACTGTTTGGACGGTGGCCAAAATATTGGCTCGCCCAGCCCACCGCCGACCGCTCCGTGTAAATTTTGCCAATGCGTGGGCGCGTCGAGGGCGCAGAAATCGATCGCCAAAAAATTGGCGAGCACGTTTCTCACCCGCTGGTACGTGGGCCTGGTGTTAGTTAGAAAGAACGACCTGTGCGGCGGATTTAATCGTCCGAGGAAATGAGCGTTACCACGTGTAAATTACATAGTCGTTATTTGGATTGGTTAATCCCTTAGATCGCGCAACTAACTCTGTTTTGTTTTATGTTTAGCACAATAGCGACGGTAATTACTACTCCTACTTTTTAGATAAAAAAAATACTACTCCTACTACAAATTGTCTTCTAAACAAAACAAATTGTCTCAGTTTTTTTTTTGACGGGCACAAATCATCTCAGCCGTTAAGGCAGCCCTGAGTTTCATCGAGTTCAAAAGCTGTACGTGTTCTTTCCTAGGAATTATTTTGGTGGATTTTTTTTTTTGAACCGTGACACGTGATTCTTTTCCAGAACTTACACGCAGTAGTATATCCGAACTTTAGTTACATGCAAATTCAGTTTTTTTAGGTTCAAAAAATAAATTAAGTTTTTTTGGTGAATTGCCAATGTCAGTTTTTTCCATGTTATAGTTAGTTAAGTGTTTGTATTAGAAATAAAAAAAATTACATTTATTTTTTATTGCGTCAACATTGTAACTAAATTAGAATCAAATCAAGCACAAATCAGTTCAAGTTGCCAAACCAAATGAAGAACTTGCCAAATATTTGGAAGGTACAATGGCTATAATCCAAACAAGAACAACTTGCCAATTTTTTGGCCATGCCCTCACTTTGGTCATGCCAAAATTTTGGTTGGGCAAGTTGGGGCACAAACCAAACACACCCTTCGTCTTCGAGATCACTACCCCCGCCGCTTCAAAGCATTTAGACGTTACTGGCTTTCAGTTGATGATCATGACTAAGTTACTCTTTACCCTCAGTTATGATAATTGCATGTTTAATGGTCATCAGTATTAAAGCCATTGATCATGTTTTAGTCGTTTATTGTTTCGGTTAAGGCTATAATTGGTAATGGTCAGTGCTGATAAGATAATTATGATACTTAATCTACTCGGTTAGAATTGAATGATAAGGAATCAACAAAATATTTCCCCAATCCGAAACACTAACCCTGGACGGCAATTCCCCAATTTGCAAATCCAAATCGCAAAGTTTTGAAGCCCAAAATGATGAAATTAAGATTAAGAGAAAGGGATTTGGGGCTTACCTACTGACGCTACGCCGCCGCCGTCTCTCTTGATAACCCGCGGGAAAAAATGGCTAGCGGCGCCGCCCAATCGGACGCGAGTGTTGTGTGGCCCCTGCGCCGCACACTTCGTCGTAGACCACCAAACGACAGGCGCCGGCGTTCATCTCCCCATCTCGCCGGCGAGCGCATCGTGCGCGTTGCCGGCGCGAACAGGCTTCGGATCTCGCATGTGCTCAACACGGCTAGCACCGTTTGGCAGAGCAGCGCGCGGCCTTGAGGCCAGGCACGCTGCTCCGACGAACGGGGCTGCCGCACCGCCATGGCCAGCGTGCCTCGGGTCGCCGCCGGGATCGACTCTAGCGTTGATCGGGGAGAGGAGGGGAAATGGTGCTTAGCGTTTGATCGATCGGAGCCGTCGGCTCGATCCAACGGCTGAGACCGAAGCGCAGCTCCGAGCGGGCCTTCGGGCATTAACGAGGCGAATGTGGCCGTGGTGGGCTGCAGCCCAGGCTGTACTGGCCTGGCTAAAATAAAATAAAATTCCTTTATGGAGAATTTCTGCTGCTGGGCTGGCTTATTTAACAGGCTACCGTTGGAAGTCCTGGGCCGAAAATGTTCTGCGCTATTTTTCATTTTGTTCTGTGCATTTTCCACACTATGTTTATTCTGAGAACGTTTTTGCACTGTTATAAATTGAATCATTGCCATAAATGTGTTGTAAATTATGCTTATGTCATTTTTATGTAATGAATATTTATGTCATTTCTATGGCAATCCTTTAATGATGATAAAAAATATTATAGAAAGTAATGGGTTGTTATGGGCCAAAACATGTTATTAAGGCATTTTATGCAGTTTGAGTGCATTTGTTAAGTTTATAATAATTTTTATGCACTAATAAGTTTGAAATTTCCTATTATTATGTTTAAATTTTCTGAATAAAATGAAACCAGCAAGAAATTTTAATTGGAAATTTTTATGTGACATTAATGTTGATGTCATTTTGACCGCACCTTTAATGATGATCACCTTCCTGGTATCATTTCAATGCTGAAATTAATGTGAATCACTCATTGAAGTTTTTGAATATTTTACTTCAAAATTTAATTGAGTGTGAATTTAATGTCGATGACATGTTTACGGCCATTTTTAAATAATGTTATCATTACTAATGGGTTGAGGCCACCTTAAGAAAAATATTGGTAAGTGTGTGGTTCATTTTCCCGCACCATACTGCACCGTACGACACAAAAAAGTTTGGCTAGTATGCCTAATGAGAAATATTAATGTTTTTCATTGGTGCATTTTATGTCATTTAATGCGCTACATAAGTGCCTAGAATGGTGTTGATAAAATTATGATCGCTTCCCCGGGCAATGTAATTTTGCTTAGAGAATTCTAATGTGATATGTAATATGATGGTAATTATATGACATTTGTTGATAAAATTATTCTGATTTTTTATGTTGTTATTTATTTGACATCTGTCATTTGTAATAATAATAATTTTGGCATTTATGTTTAATGTGTCAACTAAGTGCCAAAGTATTTTATAATTGTTTGTGCATCCTTGTGTCTGATGAGACATGTGATTAAATTATGTTGTTGTTTTATGGTACCTTTCAATTTAGTCGATGTTCTTGCTAGTCATCATTCTGAAGGATTTAATCTTGATGTTAAGGAACTCATTGGGAGCATCCTCACTGATGCAAAAGAGGTTAAAGTCAAACTATTGGCTTTATTTAACTAGCATTTGAAGATGGCTTAATTCTTTATCTTATTGATGATGTGTGTTCATTCTCCTAGTTATTGGAGAACCTTAATTTTGTCTCTCGAACAGAGGACGTAATTTTTTATGTTATACAATATATTATTAAGTCAACCCCAATTGTGTAATGTTACTCCTGTCCTAGGGTGAGATATGTTATGTTTTCAACGAGTTAATCATTTGTAAACATTATGTGCTATGTTACAATAAAGATGTAGGAGAAATGTAAATAATGAGACCTCATTGAAATTGTGGTTTTCGACAACATTTCGAGGGGGGAATGGAAGTTCCATTTAGATATCATGTTCACTTCGCCTACTTAGATCATAACATATAAAACTAAGCACAATATGCATGATAATTCTCTAGTAAGATGCAACTAATGAGATATCTTGATTGGGGAATGTATGAAAAGTGCACACTAATGTCGATTCTCTAATTAAGATGCGGCAAGTCTTATTTGGAGGAGTGAATGAAAATTTACTCTTTTTATCATGTCAATGTGTACTTAGTCTCTTAGGAGCATCATGAAGCACACATGAATGCTAAATTGGCAAGCTTGCTAGTCTAATGACAATTATGATGCAACATGATGATTATATATCTAACCAACATCGTTTATAATCATGTGTGGCACTTCACTGAAATGGCAAGTTTGTCAGTATCATGTGGCTCATGGTTATATTTCTGACCAACACTACTGCAGGATGCTGCTAACATGACACTATGATAGACCTTTTGGCGAAACTATGTGTGATGCATTAATCGCAAATGGTGATGTAAAAACACCGTCAAAAAAGATGTAAAACGTTTGCGATGGCGGATACATCAAACACGGTTCATATTACAGTTGCGTGTGTGATGCGTGACAAATGGTTAATCCATAAGAACTATTTGTGATGTGGCAGAAACGGGCGGCTATATAAAGGTGTGTGAGATATACGACATACAGTTCGCTTGGATGAACTATTATGGAATGCAACAAAAACGGTTAGCCAGATCAAGGTGTGTGTGATATACAGCATACGATTCACTCGGTCGAACTGTTTTTTATTAGGAAACACAACAAAAACAGTTCAACTTAACAAGATGTGTATGATATGCAGCATACAGTTCACATAGATGAATTGTTTACGATGAGTCAAAAGAAACACAAACGACTCATGTAAATAAGATATGTGTAATACGCGGCAAACATCCCACTCGGATGAACTGTTTGCGATGAGAAAATATAACACAGATGGTTACTACAGTTAATTCGTGTGTGATTCTGTGTGTACAAAAACTTTGAAAATGCTAACTAGTTGCTTGCGGTGGCTAGGAGTATGGCACACGATGCGTCTGCGAGTACTCATGTGCGATGATTAGTAAGTTACACATATATTTCCTTATATTAACACGTGTGTGATAGATAACACGTGACACCGCATACGGTTGTCGGGTTGTCTGCTCCACTTAGTCTTCCCGTGCTCCAGCGAAGGCTTCCGCGCTCCACATGGGTGAATTGTAAAATCCCCAATTCCCTAGCCAGCTGCTAGCTATAAATAACCACATCAATGGCCAGCGGCGGCAACTCCCTACTAATCTAGTTGATAGCTAGTTACCCACACATACCGACATACCCCCAACGGCTGATGACGGGATGGAGTCGCGCGACAGGGGAATCGAGGTTGAAGGCATGATGGCTGGCTTGGAAGTCGGTGGTCATGTCGTTGCCTCTCACGACGACGGCTAGAGGAAGCAGGAAACGCGGTACGAGCAAGCTGCCAGGTTAGCCAAGGTCGTCCTAAAATCGAAGAGGGATCGCCAGTGGGTGATACTGCTTGCTCAGCGTAGAGTGCAGTGGATGGTGTGGGCGGCAAAGGAGGAACCGCGACGACACAAGGACCACTGCGGCAGTGGCAGCCGCCGCACGAGGCGCATGCTTATGTCCTAGATGGAGGAGGTCGCAGCACCGTACGTCGTCGGGGCATGCCTAGGGCCGTCACGACAACACTGGCGAGATCCAATGTCGTCTCGCCGGACGTCGCAGGGGCAGACCCGGCGGTCGCGGTAGCCCTGGTGAGCACTGCGCCCGAGGCAGTACCGGCGATTCCTGATGTCGAGTCTGCCCCAGCCTCGATGGATCAAGCTGTGTAGGTTATCGACTTGGCGGCCTCCGCTCCCACTGAACCCATGATCGACACGCTGATGGACGATGGCTGTTGTGCATGCTAGGTCAGCGTCAGGTGCATAGTGTAGCTCTTTTGTGCATGCGTGATTCGTTATATTCTTGTAAATTAGCAATGTATATATATATACATATATATATAGAGAGAGAGATAGAGAGAGAGGGAGACTAACACTATTATGATCATGGTATTAGAATAGTTATTCTGATAACAACGCCCCTATATAGACGCGATTACATGTTCTCGAACTCCCGAAACCACCCGAACTAAAAAAACACCCACACCGGCGTCCTAATCCTCCCACCTCCCGATTCCTACCACCAACCCTACACGCCTCCGCCGCTGGCCAACCCCGCGCCACCACCCACCTCACCCACCTTGGGCGTCGCCTTCCCTGCAACCCCGGGCATCACCGGCAACTCCCGTGCGCCGCCGCCCCTGCAACCCCGGGCATCACCGACAACTCCTGCGCGGTGCCGCGAGATGGATCTTGTCTCTACGCGTCGCCACATGCAACCCCGGGCGCTGCCGCCATGCCTCGAATCCTGGTGGCCGCCGCCCCTCTCCGATTTGATCTCCCCCTAATCATACGTTCTTCCCCGTCGACGGGATCGAGCAAGCGGCTTTAGCCGTCCCAAGCGCATCCGGTGCCACCGGACGCCGCACGTCGTAGTCCGACTACCGTCACTGGCCACCATAGGACGTTGCTCCGGCCACTGCTTCAGCAGTCCAAGTGCTCCACCGTTGTCCATCCAAGTTCCTCTCCCTCTGCTCCTTCATGCCGGAGCAGCATCAGAGGGGCTTGGCTGCCGCTGGCCTCTGTGTTGCAGGTCAATTCAACTCGAGCGTGTGGGCAAGTCCACCGACGGCAGCCGCCGCCCCTCGCCTCACAGCCTCGCCATCTACCGGCAAAGCTCACTGCCATGCCTTAGTGGAGTTTCACGGGTGATGGCTCCCATGACCGGCTTCTTCCCCAGTCGCCGCGGCCCCATCCGAATGACACAACACTGCATGGCTACTCCATGGAGACTTCACGGGCTCTATTTTCAAATTTTAAAATAGAGCAGTTCAAAATTAAAAAAAAAGGATTTTCACCATTTCTAGGAAAACTCGAGAAGTTCAAATTTTAAAAAGGGAGCGGTTCAATATTTATTACAAAACTAGGATTTTTTTTTCATTACTAAAAATAAATAAACCAAGAGGTCCAAATTACAAAAATAGAGCAGTTCAGTATTTATAAAAAACTAAGATTTTCCATGTTACTGAAGAAATAGAATCAAGGGGTTCAAATTAAAATAACGGGGTAGTTCCATATATACGGAAAACCCAAATTCTTTCTATATGTAGGAAAAATAAAAGTATGAAGTTCAATTTCAAAAAGATGTTTGATTCTTATTTAAAATTTATATATTTTCTAAGAATAAAACCAAGAAGTCCAAATTACAAAAATAGAGAAGTTTGCTATTTATAAAAAAGCTCACATTTTCTTGGTACTAAAATAAATAAAATCAAGAACTTCAATTTTTCACATTTCTAAAAACACACAAAAAGAAGTTCAAATAATAAAGTTAGAGCGTTTCAATGTCTATATAAAACTCAGATTTTTCTCCGTTACTAAAGTGAAACATAGAGAAGTTCAAAGTGATAAAAGTCAAGTGTTCACGTACTACACGGTGTGTGTTTCATATGAGAAAAAAAGAGTAAAAAGGTGAGGTCTAAAATTTTGGTTGCTAGAAGTTCAAGTGCTCTTCCCTCGAAAGTTCAAAATTCTTATTAGAGAGGTTCGGCGTGTGTTTACACGTTCAAAGAACACAAAAAAGATGTTGTGTCTCATGTTTAAAATAATTCTCTCAATCCGTTACAAATTTGAAATAAAATTACTCTACATCAAAAAAGTTATTTTCTATTCAACAACTTTCCAAGAGGTATATTGTATGCTCTATTAGAAAAATAAATGGTTAAAATAAATTGGTGTACGTTGTTCGAAAAGAAAAGTTTAACCGTATTAAAAAAAGTTGTGTCTTTTCAATAAGTTTCTAATGATTTATCATTTGTGGAAGTCCGAGGAATGGGTGAGGAATTACAAACAAAAAATATGTGGCCGAAGTTCTTCAATATGAAAACATCGAGCAGTTCAACTACTATACGGAATGCGTTTGAGACGAGAATAAAGAATACAAAACTAAAAGCTTAAAAGGTTTGTTGCAAGAAGTTCACATGCTCCTCCTAGCATAGTTGAAAAATCTTATGCGAGACGTTCGTCATTCATCTACAAGTTACAACAAAGGCAAAAAACAATGTTGTTTTGCCATTTTAAAAACTGTTCTCAAACGACAATGAATTTGTAACATCTGTCTACATGAAAAACGTGCTGCTATTCGTAAGCTTTCCAATGGTATATTAAGTGCTACATTTCGATGAACGGTTTAAAATTTTCATGCATACCATCTAAAACACATTTTTATGCATTCAAAAAATTCTTTTGAACCATCACGAGTATAAAAAATTGATCAACACGGGAATTTGCGTGTTTTCGATAGCTTTCCTTCGGTATATCATTTGCTCAATTCTGGTAAGTGGTTTCGGAGTTACGGGAAAAAAACAGCATGTCGAAAATAGTGTGAAGTTCAAACAGAACTACGAGAGAAGTTCAAGTACTTCACGCAGTGCATTTCCATTCGCGATGAAGGCAGAAATCCTGATCTCGCCATTTTCTAAATTACTTGAAAATGGACGGGAATTAGAGAAAACTTTACATTCAAAAAAGTATTACATTTTTTATGGCTATCCAACAATATATTATTTTCCCCATTCTGACAAAGTTTGCAAAAATTACAGCCAAAAAATATTTTTAACTATTTTCAAAATTGACTTAAAACCATAAGGAATTGGGAGAAATATTATATACCAAAAAGTTTCGCATTTCTTCAAGATTTCCAATGCCATATCATTTGCTGCATTCCGACATACAGTTAAAAATTAACTTGAAAATACGAACTCGATGGAACTTGGACCATTATCTAAATTACTCTTTAACCGTTCAGAATTAGAAAAAAATTTGTACATGAAAACAAGCGCATTTTCATAAGCTTTTCAACACCATATCATTTGCCTCAATTGGATTAGCCATTTAGAAATGTCATCAAAAATATGAACTCGGCTATTCGGTTTGCAAAATTCTATGATTTTCCAAATTACTCTTTAACCATAGGGAATTAGAGAAAACGTCTACATATGGAAGGAGCGCATTTGCAGCAGGTTTCCAACACCATATTATTTGCCTCATTCCAACGGTATATCGCAAGCCCCATTTGGACAATGTTCGTGCAAGTTCAACCTGTCACTAGGGAAATGCAGCTACTACCGCTGGGGCAGGTCAGGTAGTTATCAGAATATTATTCCATTCCCATGATCAAAATAGTATTTGTGTGTGCGTATGCTCAACTGATTTCTTCATGCATGTCAAATATGTCAATTGTATGAGTTGTTCTGTCTATATATTATCTGAATATGCAATATGGACAATTAATATGCAAATACCTTCTGGACATCAGTGTTGATCACCACGTCTAAAACATGGGCATCCTCTACTCTATCCGACACACGCTTAAACTGAATGAACTGTGTACGATACTAATAATTTCCATGAAAATTTAAGAACTTGTCTAACAACATTTGAGTAACATATATATAGTGGTGACATGACAAAAGGCGGATCTTGGTAACACGGTTTTGGCAAGCACACTAGCTCGCTCCACAAATATCATTTCACTGTTCAATTGTCACCGATGAAAGATGGGGACATGGACCCGCGTCGTGAGGGCAACTTCGGCGGCCCACTGATACGTCCATTTTGCATCATGCTTTTATATCGATATTTATTGCATTATGGGCTGTTATTACACATTATGTCACAATACTTATGCCTTTTCTCTCTTATTTTACAAGGTTTACATGAAGAGGGAGAATGCCGACAGCTGGAATTCTGGGATTGAAAAAGGAGCAAATATTAGAGACCTATTCTGCACAACTCCAAAAGTCCTGAAACTCCATGAAAGTCAGTTTTGGAATATATTAAAAATATTGGGCAAAGAAAGTACCAGAGAGGGGCCACCCACTGTCCACGAAGGTGGAGGGTGCGCCCTATCCCCTGGGCGCGCCCCCTACCTCGTGGGCCACCTGGAAGCCCCCCGATGACCATCTTCTGATATAAGGTGTCTTTTGCCCTGAAAAAAATCAAAAGGAAGCTTTCGGGACGAAGCGCCACCGTCTCGAGGTGGAACTTTGGCGGAACCAATCTAGGGCTCCGGCGGAGCTGTTCTGCCAAGGAAACATCCATCCGGGAGGGGGAAAATCGTCACCATCATCATCACCATCGATCCTCTCATCGGGAGGGGGTAAATCTCCATCAACATCTTCACCAGCACCATCTCCTCTCAAACCCTAGTTCATCTCTTGTATCCGATCTTTGTCTCAAAACCTCAGATTGGTACCTGTGGGTTGCTAGTAGTGTTGATTACTCCTTGTAGTTGATGCTAGTTGGTTTATTCGACGGAAGATTATATGCTTAGGTCCTTTATGCACATTAATACCCCTCTGATTATGAACATGAATATGATTTGTGAGTAGTTATGTTTGTTCCTGAGGACATGGGAGAAGTCTTGTTATAAGTAGTCATGTGAATTTGGTATTCGTTCGATATTTTGATGAGATGTATGTTGTCTTTCCTCTAGTGGTGTTATGTGAATGTCGACTACATGACACCTCACCATTGTTTGGGCCTAGGGGAAGGCATTAGGAAGTAATAAGTAGATGATGGGTTGATAGAGTGACAGAAGCTTAAACCCTAGTTTATGTGTTGCTTCGTAAGGGGTTGATTTGGATCCATATGTTTCATGCTATGGTTAGGTTTACCTTAATTCTTCTTTCGTAGTTGCGAATGCTTGTGAGGGAGGTTAATCATAAGTGGGATGCTTGTCCAAGGAAGGGCAGTACCCAAGCACTGGTCCACCCACATATCAAATTATCAAAGTAACGAACGCGAATCATATGAGCATGATGAAAACTAGCTTGACGATAATTCCCATGTGTCCTCGGGAGCGCTTTCCTTTATATAAGAGTTTGTCCAGGCTTGTCCTTTGCTACAAAAAGGATTGGGCCACCTTGCTGCACCTTGTTTACTTTTGTTACTTGTTACCCGTTACGAATTACCTCACTACAAGAAATATGTCAACTTGTGACCTTGACTAATGGTCACCGAAAGGTCATTGTTTTTTATTTGCGACCTTTTCGTGACCAAAACCAGAAGGTCAAAAGCTGGCCATCGTAAACTGACATTTTTGACCTTTTCTGTGAGAAGGTCGTAGACATTTACGACCAAAATAAGCCTACTGTCTTGTTTTGGTCACTAGCAACCTCACCAGGCCACGTAGGCATCTAGCGTGGCAAGCTGATGTGGCACAAGATTCAGCCCGGTCCAATTCGGTGTTTATATGGGCCGAGCCCATTAATTCGGCCTTTTTAATATTTATTTTTCCTATTGATTTTTGCTAGCTACATGGGCTGGCCCAGCTATAATTCGGCCTTTTTATTTTTGGGTTGTGGCCCGTTTTTTATTTTTTTTCAAATGGGTCCCAATTGTCAGGTTCTGATATGTGGGTCCCAAATTTCTGATTCTGGTTTGTGGGTCCTTGCTGTCATGGTCATGTTCCTCAGATTTCAATATGCCAATAATTAAACAACCAATATTTAAATCAAAATAGACAGAAAACAAGTGTAATACTTCAAATAACAAGAAGCAACAATCTGTTACATCAACACACATACAACATTTCATTCAAAAACAGAGAGAAGATGAAATTCTGGAGTTCACAATGCCCAAATAACCTAGCTATTATTACATAACTTGCTATACAAAAATGTCTTGGCGCTTCTTTGAACATCTTCTTTCGTCTTGAATTTAGGCAAAATATCTGCCAACAAGAAAACAAAACAGCAAGGATATAGTGAATAACAACAGCAGCAAGTGATGGGGTGCATGAAAATTAAGAAGAGCTAGAGCAATTCTGCATGAAAATTAAGAAGTGCTATTCAGTATGAATGCCATGAAGTTTTCGTGCACGTCATGCCAAGTCAGCCAACACGTAGCATGCATGTGGGCCATAAAACATGATCACAATTCAACACCTACAACAGCCTGACACAATAGATAAAGCCATGAAGTGATAATAACAGTGTGTGATGAGAAACTGACCGCTCTTTTTAAATTACTATGAGCAACAAAAAATCTAGTTTCAGATACTCATTCATATACTTATTATATGCTGACATGGATTGTAGAGGTTAACAACAAAACTAAAACTGGAACTTGTCATAAGCTAACAAAAAAACACATTCCAAAACTATCTGTATAAAACATTTATGCATGGATACATTCAAGAACTAGGAAAGTTCAAATAGGTTTATAAATGCACAAACAACTTGAGGAAAAGTAGCCAACTATGTATGAATCCAGTTCACTAGAGCATTTTATAAAAAAAAATATGATGTCCAGCAAGGAAACAAAGAATGGGACAAGTACTAATTCTAGATAACATGTCCAGGAAGGCCATCCAATGGTTTCAGCCACATCCTAATAAACAAGTGACACTATAATACTACTAATTACCAGCAGTAAATCAAATAGCCAGATGAAGCACCATCACTTTATCATCAACACAACAGTCGGCAAGGACTCAACCACGGCGCAAAAAACATCGAAATCCTAACTAACACATGAAACAGAGCATGGTTGTAGCATAGCAAAGGGAGGAGCTCACAGTGGTGGTTTGTGTAGCCGATGTCGAACAACCTCCGTTCATCGCTTGCGAGCACCATGCACCGTGCAGCCAATGTACAACCCAGCTTTCCGACCCATCCTGTCATGTCACTTATAAGTGTGAATTTCTATGCAATAGCAAAGGTTTACAAACTACTCACAGTCAGTACTCTTTAAGCCTAACAAATGCACACAGGAGCAGTACAACAATGCATGGGCAAACAGGCAATGCAGAGAAATGAATCATCTGAATAGAACATCTGGGGAAAAGAGCAGAGCATATGGTTGATGTTTCACTAGCCAGTGTAGCATAGGAGCAACAGAGTGCGACACTGCCTAATCTAGGAGAAACCGAGTTCCTTCAATAACTCTGAACTGCAAAATCTCCCTTTCAAAGAAACAGAGTAGGTATTATATATGCTACGCAAAGATGCACTGAATTTGCTGGCGATAATGGCAGTAGGACGGCAGGCACATCGTCAGACTAAAACAGACTATTATGTGCACGCAGATGCACCAAAAGAAACTAAAGACCATTTATCTTAAGGATTCCACATAGCTGCCGAACATTCTTATCATGAAATATTGCCAAGCAATATCTACTAGCATAGTTAACCAGAACAATTACAAACGGCAGAGGAAATCATGAATGTGTAAATGCATGAATGGTTCTTTAGATCAACTTAAAAGCTAGCAACAAGCATGTTTAGACAACTTAACACATTAGTAATATTGCCAGCAATATTGTTGGAAGCACAAGAGAATCTGAAGCTGAAGCTTCAGCTTCAAATTAGTAATATTGCCACTTTAACATCATAGAGACTCAAGCAGATCCTAATATAAAGCTATTCAGACCATAACTTTCACATCATAGGGACACAATACTGTATTACAACACTATGTCCAGATATAAAAACTGAGTAACCAGCAAGCAATCAGATTGAGAACAATTTAGTTGGGGTTCTTAACTTTCAGTATGCAGTATATCTAAGAACCCCAGCATTGCCATCCTTATGCAGTATATCAGATTGAGAACAATTCAGTTGGGATCCTAATATAAAGCTATTCAGACCATAACTTTCAGCATGCAGTACTCCTCAAAACCCAGCGTTGCCATCGCCCAGAGCAGGTCGTCGCCGTTGATGGTCTTGCTCTTCTCCCTCTGGCGCTTGTCACTCGCCCTGCAGCACAAAGACGAAACAAAATGGCGACAAGTCAGCACGAGACCACACACACTTTATTCAGGCAGGCGAAACAGAGCGGGGGCACCTACTCGCTAGTGATGAAGGAGATGAACTCGTAGACACACTCCTGCACGGTCTCCTTGGCGTCCTTGGCGATCTTGCCGTCTAAGGCCAGCTCTGGCCATGCCCTGTCGCTGCGCCCATGGTGTCCTGGTGCTTCAGCGAGGATGGCATCCTGGATCTGGGAGGGAGAGAACACGAGGTGAGTTAGTGAGGAAGGGCTGTGAGGAGGAGGAAATGGAGTGGAGGGACGCACCTGAGTCGCTGGACCATGCCGGGCGAAACCCTAGTGACGGGAGATCTCGCGGATGGCGGTGGAGGGGACGCCATCGTCCTCCTACCGGAGGCGGGTCTTCTTGAGCGTGATGGTCTCGTTGGTGGCCCTGTCCCTGATCTTCTCCACCTTCTCGGGCTTGAATGAATGGGCTGAGCTGCGTGTTGGGCGAGGTAAGAGTCACCAGAGCCGCACCATCGACGGAGGTGCCATTGCATCCGAAACCCTAGCCATGGGGACGTTGTCGGGGAAGGACACAGGCAAAAGGAGCAGCATGACCAGCCTTGAGGTCCGGCGCGTCAACAGCCTGCCTGGCGTCGGGCGCCCTCACGGAGACGCAGTGACGGCCGGGATCGACTGCTAGGGTGGAGTACGACGAACCCCTCCCTACAGCGAGGTGTACGGCGGCCGTTCGAGGATCCCGCAAACCCTAGGTCGCACGCCGTCGTGGTCCGGCCAGCTCGACGGAGCGGCACCCATCAAAGCACGTGTGTGCCGGCGAGCCAGCCGGCCACGACACCGAGGCTGCAGGGCGCTGGATCTACTACGGGAGGTGGAGGGAGGGAGCGGAAGATGGGGAACGATGGGCGGTGCGTGGATCTGGCATCGCCAGGCGGCGCGATAGGAGAGGAGGGAGGGACGATGGTGGTGGTGGCGTGAGGGAAGGGGAGTAGGAGAGCTCTCTCTCTGTCTCTCCGCATCGGGCATAGCGGGTGGGTGGGTGGGACACAATGGGTGGGTGTGGGACTTTGGGTGGGTGGGTGGATGGATGGATGGATGGATGGATGGATGTGGGATGAAAAGATGTATGGATGGATCTGTGCCATGTCATCGATCCATGGCACACATGTTTCCACCAATGATGGTTAAGCCTATGCAATTGTTTTTTTCTTTTTTTCTCTTACATATTTTCTCACCCATGTAAATAACCTATCGAATATTTTCTGCAAAAGGGCACCACTTTAGTTTCAAAAATATTATACCATATTGACTAACTCAGGGAGGCTTCGTTGCAACTCCGGTGAGGGAGTCCTGGACTAGGGGGTGTCCGGACAGCCGGACTATCATCGTCCGCCGGACTCCAAGACTACGAAGATACAAGATTGAAGACTCCGTCCCGTGTCCGGATGGGACTTTCCTTGGCGTGGAAGGCAAGCTTGGCGATACGGATATGTAGATCTCCTACCATTGTAACCGACTCTGTGTAACCCTAGCCTTCTCCGGTGTCTATATAAACCGGAGGGCTTTAGTCCGTAGGACACAACATACATTACAAAAATCATACCATAGGCTAGCTTTAGGGTTTAGCCTCCTTGATCTCATGGTAGATCCACTCTTGTACTACCCATATCATCAATATTAATCGAGCAGGACGTAGGGTTTTACCTCCATCGAGAGGGCCCGAACCTGGGTAAAACATCATGTCCCTCGTCTCCTGTTACCATCTGCCTAGACGCACAGTTCGGGACCCCCTACCCGAGATCCGCCGGTTTTGACACCGACATTGGTGCTTTCATTGAGAGTTCCTCTGTGTCGTCACCGATAGGCTCGATGGCATCTTCAACCAACAATGCTGTCCGGGGTAAGACTTTTCTCCCTGGACAGATCTTCATATTCGGCGGCTTCGCACTGCGGGCTAATTCGCTTGGCCATCTGGAGGAGATCGAAAGCTACGCCCCTGGCCATCAGGTCAGATTTGGAAGCCTAAACTTCACGGCCGACGTCCGCGGAGACTTGATCTTCAACGGGCTCGAGCCACAGCCAAGCGCGCCGCACTGTTACGATGGGCATGATCTAGCTCTGCCGCCGAACAGTGCCTTGGTGGCCGCACACGAATCCGCTTCGGCCCTTAGTCCGGAGCCGATCGCCCAGATCGAGGATCGATGGATGGACACCACCTCGGGGGCTTCAACTTCCACGGGGATGGAGCCGAACGCTAATCTTGTCCCTCGCGAAACTCGTGATTCCGAGGTGCCGGACTCCTTGCCGGACTCCGAACCTCCCACGCCCCTACCAATCGATTCGGATTGGGCGCCGGTTATGGAATTCACCACCGCGGACATCTTCCAATACTCGCCCTTTGGCGACATCCTAAATTCGCTAAAGCATTTCTCGTTATCAGGAGAGTCCTGGCCGGACTATGGCCAGGATGGTTGGGATACGGACGACGAAGAAATTCAGAGCCCACCCACCACCCACTTTGTAGCCACTGTCGACGATCTAACCGACATGCTAGACTTCGACTCCGAAGACATCGACGCTATGGATGACGATGCCGGAGACGAACAGGAACCAGCGCCTACAGGGCACTGGAAGACCACCTCGTCATATGACATATACATGGTGGACACCCCAAAAGACGGGGACGGCGAAGATACAGTGGAGGCAGATTCTTTAAAGAAACAGCCCAAGCGCCGGCGCCAGCGGCGCCGCTCTAAATCCCGCCACAGCAAAAATGGAGATTCCGGCATAGGAGATAATAATACCCCAGAAAGTGCCGAAGCCAACCCCCTCCAGCAAGACTCAGTGCAGGAGGATGCAGAAGCAAGCCCTCACGAGAGGGCGGCAGACGAAGAGGTTGAGGATTATAAATATATGCCTCCCTCCGAAGACGAGGCAAGCCTCAACGACGACGAATTCGTCGTGCCCGAGGATCCCGTCGAACAAGAGCGTTTTAAACGCAGGCTTATCGCCACGGCAAACAGCCTAAAGAAAAAGCAGCAGCAGCTTCAAGCTGATCAGGACCTGCTGGCCGATCGATGGACCGAGGTCCTCGCGGCCGAAGAGTATAAACTCGAACGCCCCTCCGAAAGCTACCCAAGACGCAAGCTGCTCCCCCGATTAGAGGAGGAAGCATACATACCTCCATCACCAGCGCACGATACGGCTGACCGACCACCCCGTGGTCGTGACAGAGAGGCATCCAGGCCCCCAACCAAGACCGTACCCCGGCATCGCTCCAAAAGTACGAAGCCAAGAGGGAACGTGCCGGACTTGCGAGATATATTGGAGGACAAAGCAAGGCAATCCAGATCCATCTACGGATCACGTGGGCGCCCCACGACACATGACAAATACCGTCGCGCCGGATACAATAACCCCGGTCGAGCCGAACACAGCAGACAACGCTCTCTCGAGCTGCGTCGTGATATTGCTCAATACAGAGGCGCCGCACACCCGCTATGCTTCACTGACGAAGTAATGGATCATCAAATCCCTGAAGGGTTTAAACCCGTAAACATCGAATCCTACGATGGCACAACAGACCCCGCGGTTTGGATCGAAGATTATCTTCTCCACATCCATATGGCCCGCGGCGACGATCTCCATGCCATCAAGTATCTTCCACTCAAGCTTAAAGGACCAGCTCGGCATTGGCTCAACAGCTTGCCCGCAGAGTCAATTGGGTGTTGGGAAGACCTGGAAGCCGCATTCCTCGATAACTTCCAGGGCACGTATGTGCGACCACCAGACGCCGATGACCTAAGCCACATCATTCAGCATCCAGACGAATCGGCCAGACAATTCTGGACACGGTTCTTGATAAAGAAAAACCAAATTGTCGACTGCCCGGATGTAGAGGCCCTTGCAGCCTTCAAACATAACATCCGCGACGAATGGCTAGCCCGGCACCTGGGACAGGAAAAGCCGAAATCCATGGCAGCCCTCACATCATTAATGACCCGCTTTTGTGCGGGAGAGGATAGCTGGCTAGCTCGCAGCAACAATCTCCGTAAAAATTCTGGCAGTCCGGATACTAAGGACAACAACGGCAGGTCACGTCGAAACAAAAACAAACGCCGCATTAACAGCGACGATAAGGAGGATACGACAGTCAACGCCGGATTCCGAGGCTCTAAACCCGGTCAACGGAAGAAGCCATTCAAAAGAACCACTCCGGGTCCGTCCAATTTGGACCGAATACTCGACCGCTTATGCCAGATACATGGCACCCCTGAAAAGCCAGCCAATCACACTAATAGAGATTGCTGGGTGTTCAAGCAGGCAGGTAAGTTAATTGCCGAAAATAATGACAAGGGGCTAAACAGCGACGACGAGGAGGAGACCCGGCCGCCGAACAATAGAGGACAGAAGGGTTTTCCCCCACAAGTGCGGATGGTGAACATGATTTACGCGACCCATATACCCAAGAGGGAGAGGAAGTGCGCACTAAGGGACGTCTATGCGATGGAGCCAGTCGCCCCGAAGTTCAATCCATGGTCCTCTTGTCCGATCACTTTCGATCGAAGAGACCATCCGACCAGCATACGCCATGGCGGATTCGCCGCATTGGTTTTAGACCCAATCGTCGATGGATTTCACCTCACGACAGTCCTGATGGACGGCGGCAGCAGCCTGAACCTGCTTTATCAGGATACAGTGCGCAAGATGGGCATAGACCCCTCAAAGATTAAACCTACAAAGACAACCTTTAAAGGTGTCATACCAGGTGTGGAAGCCAACTGTACAGGCTCAGTCACACTGGAAGTGGTCTTCGGATCCCCGGACAATTTCCGGAGCGAGGAGTTAATCTTCGACATAGTCCCGTTTCGCAGCGGCTATCACGCTCTGCTCGGACGAACCGCGTTTGCAAAATTCAACGTGGTGCCGCATTATGCATACCTCAAGCTCAAGATGCCAGGCCCTCGTGGAGTCATCACGGTCAACGGGAATATGGAACGCTCCCTCTGAACGGAGGAACATACAGCGGCTCTCGCGGCAGAAGTACAGAGCAGCCTTTTAAGGCAATTCTCGAGTCCGGCCGTTAAACAGCCGGATACAGCAAAACGCGCCCGAAGCAATACCAACCAAGACCACCTGGCGCGATCAGAGCACGCGTAGCAATGCGGCCCCAACCCCCGCCCGCGCATGATTGCAAGAACAACCCTCCGCGTACATCATTACGCCTTGGAGATACCATGGGCGCAGGGGAAGGGGCACGATCGCAATGGACCCAGACTGCGGCTCGACCACACCAGGGGCTCGCAAGTGTGCCCACCTTTTTTATTATTATTTTCCTTCTTTGTGTACACAGGACTCCATTAACCAGAGGCCCTGTCCGGCGGTGAACCTGCCGAACTCATGATGCAACAGCCAGGGAAGAAAGAAGGCTGCGACGAACACTCAGGTGGTCTCAATTACGAGCATTAAATTCGATTATATACACCAAGTCCGCAGCTCACCCCTTGAGGGGACATGTTTCATTAGTCCAAATCCCTTGCTTACCGCACTATTTGTATCAATCCGCACTCATAGCAGACTTTCTTTAATAAATAATGCAGCACCTTTTTGACTGCAATTACATTACCTTATATATATATATATATATGTTCATTACATGACATCTTGCACCCGTATATTTTGGTACGGCCTAATACACCAGGGGCTTATGTTCCCCACACTATGGTGTGATAAGTCCGAACACTTTCATAAGTGCGGCACCCCGAACTTATAGCATTATATGAATCGGCTCCGAATCATGTCTTGGGTCAATAGTTGGGTTTGCCCGGCTCCCACGTTTTGGTGCCTTACGTTCCGTTCTGTCGGCTAAGGTGGCACTGGGAGAACCACTGCGATTGCGCCCTGGTTGAGCCAGGCGAGTGCCTCAGTGGAGAAAGCTAAAACTGACCGGCATGATAAGGCGAGAGACTGGTCGCTATTCGAGAGGTTTTTTTGGGTCCTTAAAGACTCACGCCGCTTCGAGCGAAGTTCCGGACAATGTCCGACGAAGGCGTGGATAGCGCCCCAGATTCGGCCTTCCGAATACCAGGGGCTTTGCCGAAATTTAAAATTATAGAATTCTATGGCTAAGTGAGAGTGTTCAAGCATTATAAGTCCGGTCGCCTTGTTCGTTGTGTTGAGCGCCTCCCTGGATGGACCCAAAAATGGGAACAAGAGTGCTCAAGTTTATCCCGAACACCCAGCACTCGTGGCTCGGGAGCTGAAGCCAACGACTTGCCATCTCTCAGATTTTATAAACGGCCGCACAGAAGGTAATATTTTAAATTAAAAAAAGCGTTGCTCAAGGCGCATATGAACGATGTTTTCAGCGCACAGGATAATACATAGCGAGCTTACTCAAAGATTACATTTCTGGGGCACTCATCCGCAATATCGCGGGCTCCCTTCAGGACAGTTTTATAATACATTTCTGGCGTACGATACTCCTTGCCCGGTGGCGGTGGGTCCGTGAGAAGCTTCTCCGCATCCAACCTGCCCCAATGCACCTTCGTGCGGGCAAGGGCCCGACGAGCACCTTCAATACAGGCGGAGCGCTTGACGACCTCCACCCAGGGGCACGCATCCACCAGCCGCGGCACGAGGCCGAAGTAGCTACCAGGCATGGCCTGTCCAGGCCACAGCCGGACTATAAGGCCCTTCATGGCCTCCTCAGCTACCTTGTGGAGTTCGACCAGCTGCTTCAGCTGGTCGCTTGGGGGCACCGGATGGCCGGCCTCAGCGTACTGAGACCAGAAGACCTTCTCCGTCGAGCTCCCCTCCTCGCCACGATAGAATGCGGCGGCATCAGATGCACTATGCGGCAGATCTGCAAACGCCCCTGGAGAGCTCCGAATGCGGGTAAGTGTTAGGTAGTTTACATTAACATGCCTGCTTTGCATGAAAAATGCCTTACCCGCTGCTATCTTCTTTACATCTTCAACCTCCTGAAGGGCCTTACGGGCCTCGGCCTTGGCGGACTTGGCACTTTCGAGAGCCGAGGCAAGCTCGGACTCTTGAGTCTTGGAGTCACGCTCCAAACTCTCATGCTTCTCCATGAGAGCCTGGAGCTCTTGCCGTACTTCCGCCACCCGCGCCTCCTGCTTTTCTCGCTCTGCCCGCTCCGCGGCCGCATTGCGTTCGGCCGCGGACACAGCCTCCTTCAGGGCTGCCACCTCGTTCGTGGCCCCTGCAATACCCATACTATCCTTGTTAATTTTATTGCAACCAAAATCCTTTTCTGTAAGGTAACTATTCAAAGTGGTGTTACTCACCTTCTTTGTCCTCGAGCTGCTTCTTGGCATGGCCGAGCTCTTGCTCGGACCGCTCGAGATCCTGCTTCAGCACACTAACGTCCGCAGTCAGTGCGGCAGAGGTCAGCAGCGCAGCCTGCAAACCCATATTGACATATTTTAAGCAACCCTGCGTATATCTTGTTAGATCCTCAGTCCGGCTTTTCCTTCCGAACACCGAACTGAGCATCAGGGGCTACTGTCTATGCGGTATTACATTACATAATTTTAACTTCTTACCTCAAAGCCTGTTAGAAGGCTGCTGCAGGCTTCGGTCAGCCCGCTCTTGGCGAGCTGAACCTTCTGAATCACCGCACTCATGATAGTGCGGTGTTCTTCCTCGATGGAAGCGCCTTTAAGCGCCTCCAACAAGTTATCCGGTGCCTCCGGTTGGACGGAGGCCGCCGGTGTCACGGTCTTGCCCTTCTTTCGAAGGGGCCGCCTGCCGGACTCTGGAACCACTGCGGGTTCCGATGTAGAGTCCGGCGCAAAGTCCGGGAGGCTGCCTGACGGCGCCTCCGGAGCCTCCTCCTGATGGGTCCCCCTTTGGGATCCCACCTCGGCGTCCTCGTCGGCACGGGGGGTAGAGGCAGTCGGAAGTGAATCCACATCCGACGGGGCCAATGACCCGCTCGATGAAGCAGGAAGATCATCATCGGCCGGACTACGGATAGAATGCGGCATTAGAAGGACACTACGCGACATGAAAGAAATTGCATATCAGGGATCCGGATACTTACGATCTTGCCGGACGCCTGGCCCTTAAAGGCCACTCCTCCTCGCCAACGATGGTGTTGGCGAAACTGTCCGGGGGAATAGTTCTCCCCCTCTTGGACCCTTCGGCCTCCCCTATTGGGGAAGCCTTCCTCTTCTTCTCTCCCTCCTCCGGGAGAGAGTCCTCTTCCTCCTCCTCGTCTTCGGGGGAGGAGTCCGCCTTGTTGTCGGACGCCTGATTACGGGAACTCTTTCGAGTCCCCGCGGCCACCTTCTTGGCCTTCTTCTCCGGCACCACGTGCGGTGCCGGAACCAGCAACCCTGCTACACGGGCGTTCGCTGGGTCTTCTGGCAGGGGAGCCGGGCTGATGAGCTGCTCGGCCTTCTCCATCCATTCCTGTTAAAGAAAAAGAGAGATTGAAACCCTCTTAGAATCAATTTGATTACCACAAGTGTCCCGTAACGGGGTCGAATCACTTACCTCGTTAGCCGGATGCTGCGAGCAAAATCCGCGATCTTCCGTCGCGGGTCCGGGGCCTTCGGCGCCCTTAAACAGCACCCTCCAGGCGCCTTCGTACGTTGTATCGAAGAGCCCACTTAGCGCCTGGTGCCGTTCCGGATTGAACTCCCACAGATTGAATGCCCGTTCTTGGCATGGGAGAATCCGGCGGATGAGCATGACTTGGACCACGTCGACGAGCCTGAGCTTATTGCTCACCAGCTTCTGGATGCAGGCTCGGAGTCCCGTCAGCTCCTTCGGATTGCCCCACAGCAAGCCCTTCTCTTTCCAGGAGGTGAGCTGCGTGGGGATGCCAGATCTAACTCGGGGGCCGCCGCCCATGTGGGCTTGCGCGGCTCGGTGATGTAGAACCACCCCGATTGCCACCCCTTGACGGAGTCCACGAAGGCCCCTTCGAGCCAGAGGACGTTGGGCAACTTACCCAACATGGCGCCTCCGCATTCCGCTTGCGTGCCCTTCACAACCTTCGGCTTGACGTTGAAGGTCTTGAGCCACAGGCCGAAGTGGGGCCGGATGCAGAGGAAGGCCTCGCACACGACGATAAACGCCGAGATGTTGAGGATGAAGTTCAGTGCCAGATCGTGGAAATCCAGGCCGTAGTAGAACATGAGCCCCCGGACGAATGGGTGGAGCGGAAAGCCCAGTCCGCGGAGGAAGTGGGGAAGGAAGACGACCCTCTCATGGGGCCTAGGGGTAGGGATGAGCTGCCCCTCGTCGGGCAGCCGATGCGCGATATCGCCGGAGAGGTATCCAGCGCTGCGCAGCTTGGTGATGTGCTCCTCCGTAATGGTGGAGGCCAACCATTTGCCTCCCGCTCCGGACATATTCGGAGAAGGTTGAGGCGAGATGCGCGAGCTTGGGCGTTGGAGCTCGAGGGCGCGGAGATGGATAAGCAAAGGAGGAAGAAGGCGTAGGTGAGAAGGTAAATCCTTATCCCTTATATATAGGCGGATGAAAACTATGCGTCCCCCACCGGCCTGGTAAAACTCGCTTATCTCCCAAGCGCCACCATCAATGCCGCGGTTGGGTAACCCACGTCCGTATTGATGAGAATCCCGGAATGAGGGGAACACGATCTCTGCTTCGACAAGACGTGCCAAGGAAACCGCTTCGCTAAACGTGCTGAGGTGGTATAGTAAAAAACGATTCAAACAAAGGCTTGGTAGCAGTGTGATGTCATGCCGCATAATACGTCAGCAGATTGGACTGGTGTACATTTTATTCTCTCTACGGTGGAATGTGGAATTTATTTTGCAGAGCCGGACACTATCCTGGTGTTCATGATCTTCTCTGGATTATTCAAGGGAGGAACCCGCCTTGCAATGCCGAACATTATGTGCGCCGGACTTATCGTCATTGAAGCCTGGTTCAGGGGCTACTGAGGGAGTCCTGGACTAGGGGGTGTCCAGACAGCCGGACTATCATCGTTCGCCGGACTCCAATACTACAAAGATACAAGATTGAAGACTCCGTCCCGTGTCCGGATGGGACTTTCCTTGGCGTGGAAGGCAAGCTTGGCGATACGGATATGTAGATCTCCTACCATTGTAACCGACTCTGTGTAACCCTAGCCTTCTCCGGTGTCTATATAAACCGGAGGGCTTTAGTCCGTAGGACACAACATACATTACAACAATCATACCATAGGCTAGCTTTAGGGTGTAGCCTCCTTGATCTCGTGGTAGATCCACTCTTGTACTACCCATATCATCAATATTAATCAAGCAGGACGTAGGGTTTTACCTCCATCGAGAGGGCCCGAACTTGGGTAAAACATCGTGTCCCTTGTCTCCTGTTACCATCCGCCTAGACGCACAGTTCGGGACCCCCTACCCGAGATCCGCCGGTTTTGACACCGACATCCGGCGACCCCCGACGATATTACATCACAACACTGGCGGCCCGACAATGCTTCATTGCAACTCCGTCGGTCCCAACAATGTTGGATCACAGCACCCAGGTGCATCTTGGAATTCCAAACAATGTTGCCTGAGGGAGTTTTCATTTTCTTTGCATGGAAATTTCATTTTCCATTTTTTGAGTGCCTGAAATGAATTTTTTTTGTGAAGGACCTACCATATATTTGGTGCAAAATTTGACCAAATCATTTTTATAAAATACTAGGCCATATTTAATGCACAACTGACCAAATGGTTGGGTGTCAAAAGTTTTGATCCACCTCTAGTGAAAAAGACAAATTCCCGTCGATTCAGTAGGAAGCGGGTCAAATTTGAACTGCAGCTGCCTCATAGTTTGCTCTTTATTTTTTCCAAAAATCATTTCTAGGTACATAAGTACCTATTTAATCAGAGAAATATCAAAAGTTTTCCAAGATTCAACCACTAGCTAGGAACAGTCAAGCCCGCCGTTTTGACCGCATTTTGAAACGGAAAATCAAAAAGATGAAAGATGTACAATCCAATTTCTCGATTCAATAGAAGCCCAAAGTTGGCAGGACCCCGACCCAATGCCACACCGATCTAGCATGTAACACCTCATATCACTTTGTGGCCTCACGCACGGTATTCCCACGGGTGTCGCCTTACCAGGCCCGGGACCGTTTGCGCCTTTTGGCACACATATATGATAGCGTCGCTAGCATCCATATGACAAGGATCCCGGGCTGACATGGCTAGTCGTGAACCCAAAGTTGCACTAACTTACAGGGACAGGCATACATGACCCAGCAGCGAACGTGTCGGTCATCAGCGAGTGAATCCGGGTTGTAGCAACTAGGCTAGCAGGACTCCGGTAAACCCGGCTGTAGCAGGCTAACAGGACTCTGGTAGACACCGCGTGACATTTCCCCGAAGGGACAGACACAGGAACGAAGAAGGACACATGCCGGCCAGCCTAAGTGTTCCGGAGCAGTAGCAAGCTACCACGGCTTAGTGGAAGCACTAGTAGACATTTCTCGGTAAGAGAGGCTACCAAGGATAAACAACTAGATAGTCAGATCCCACACATACCAAGCATTTCAATAACATACACACAATATGCTCGATATGTGCAAATACAACATGGCATCACAACACGACGGGCATAAAAAATTCAAAAAAATCAAAAAAATGGAAAACCTTCGCATTGTGTCATTATATGTGACCAAGTTTCCAGGAAAAATAATAAACTTGTAACACAACAATTATTTTTAAAAAATGTTCTCAGAAACGAGCTATCATGCATGAAGATTCATGGCTTTCAAGACAAATGATCAATCTTATGGCCACATTCATGGCATAGTTTGTTCAAATGATCTCATATCGTGCACAAGGGGGCATCCTGGAATTCCAAACAATGTTGATTTGGGGAGATTTCACTTTCATTGAACAAAAGAGTCATTTTCCATTTTTCGAGTGCCCCAAATGAGATTTTTTTGTGAAGAACCTACCAAATAATTATTGCAAAATTGGACCAAATAATTTTTCTTAAATACTAGGCCATATTTAATGCACAATTGACCAAATGGTTGGGTGTAAAAAGTTTTGATCCACCTCTGTTGAAAAAGACAAATTCCCGCCGATTCAGTAGGAAGCGGGTCAAATTTGAACTGCAGCTGCCCCATAGTTTGCTTTTATTTTTTCCAAAAATCATTCCTAGTTACATAAGTACCTATTTAATCAGAGAAATATCAAAAGTTTTCCAAGATTCAACCACTAGCTAGGAACGGTCAAGCCCGCCGTCTTGACCGCATTTTGAAACGGGCATAAAAAATTCAAAAAAAATCAAAAAATTTGAAAACCTTCGCATTGTGTGATTATATGTGACCAACTTTCCAGGAAAAATTATAAACTTGCAATACAACAATTATTTTAAAAAAGTGTTCTCAGAAATGAGCTATCATGCGTGAAGATTCATGCCTTTCAAGCCAAATGATCAATCTTATGGCCACATTCATGGCATAGTTTGTTCAAATGATCTCATATTGTGCACAATGGTGCATATTGGAATTCCAAACAATGTTTCCTAAGGGAGTTTTCACTTTCATTGCACACAAGAGCCATTTTCCATTTTTCGAGTGCCCCAAATGAGGTTTTTTTGTGAAGGACCTACCAAATAATTGTTGCAAATTTGGACCTAATCAATTTTATAAAACACTAGGCCATATTTTAATGCACAATTGACCAAATGGTTGGGTGTAAAAAGTTTTGATCCACCTCTGGTGAAAAAGACAAATTCCCGCTGATTTAGTTGGAAGCGGGTCAAATTTGAACTGCAGCTGCCTCATAATTTGCTATTTATTTTTTCCAAAAATCATTTCTAGGTACATAAGTATCTATTTAATGAGAGAAACATCAAAAGTTTTCCAAGATTCAACCACTAGCTAGGAACGGTCAAGCCCGCCGTTTTGACCGCATTTTGGAACGGGCGTAAAAAATTAAAAAAAAATCAAAAAATTGGAAGACCTTCGCATTGAGTCATTATATGTGACCAAGTTTCTAGGAAAAATAATAAACTTGTAATACGGAAATTATTTTAAAAAAGTGTTCTCAGAAATGAGCTATCATGCGTGAAGATTCATGGCTTTCAAGCCAAATGATCAATCTTATGGACACATTCATGGCATAGTTTGTTCAAATGATCTCATATTGTGCACAAGGGTGCATCTTGGAATGGCAAACAATGTTGCCTAAGGAAGTTTTAATTTTCTTTGCACAGAAAATTCATTTCCATTTTTCGAGTGCCTGAAATGAGTTTTTTTTATGAAGGACCTACCATATATTTGTTGTAAAATTGGACCAGATCAATTTTATAAAATACTAGGCCATATTTAATGCACAATTGACAAAATGGTTGGCTGTAAAAAGTTTTGATCCACCTCTGGTGAAAAAGACAAATTCCGCCGATTCAGTTGGAAGCGGGTCAAATTTGAACTGCAGCTGCCTCATAGTTTGCTATTTATTTTTTCCAAATATCATTTCTAGTTACATAAGTACCTATTTAATCATAAATACGTGGTTTGGTGGCGATACGTCGAGGTTTGGACGGTGGCCGAGGGCCCCAACTCTAGAGCGCGTAAACTTGCATGCCCGCCGCGTGGTCACCGCGTGACCGTGGCGTTGCCATGTGTTCTGGGATGCCTAGGCATGTCTAGTGGGTTGGGCACTCCCCAGGTAGGTGCTAGGAAGAAAATCACAACATAACATTCTCACGAGGAGACCGATCGATGCTCAAACATGAATAAGCAGCCAAGTGTTTGATTAGCGGTACGGGAAATGTACATGGCTAATGGGTGTGAGTTTTGGCTGAGGATGATCAATTACTAAGAAGACTGTCTTCACAAATTTTTAGCTCAAAAGGAGGAGCCTAGGTGGTACTTGCTTTGCAAAGTACCACACTGGACATAAATACGAATGTTGAAGCCGGGCTCAAAATAATGAATGGATTGATCTAGCATTTGGTGGAGGATGGTTATTTGGGTAGAGGAAAGCACTATAGAAAATGGATACCATTTGGACATGCCAAAGTGGTACTTCCTTCACAAAGTGTTTTTCTGAACAGAATAGGAAAATGAATATTTTTGAATTATTTTTGAACTATGCAAGGAAGGTTTTTTACATATTTGACGAAGATATGACCCAAAGAATTTATGAGATTTTTTTTGGGAATTTTGGGAATGATAGAAATATAGGTTGCTTCACAACCTAGGGCAAAAACTGCCACATGGACATGACACATAGGCAAAACTGATGAGGTGGCGCCTAGTCATAGCAACCCACCACAATTTACAAGGTTATGACCATCTATATTGGTCATGATCAGGTAGAAATAAGGCAGCGGACCTGTGCTATTTGCTTTATGACCATTTCGTGTAAGGAAATTGCGATCTTTCTGACCAAAATGGTCGTTATTGTTTAGGGTTTGGAGCCCCCCGAACAGCTTTTCACCAATTGGTCTGAAATGGTCATAGATCTATGACCAATTCTTCTAGGGTCACTGACAGAAGGTCACTAGTTGACATATTTCTTGTAGTGCCTTATCACAAAACTATCTGTTACCCATAATTTCAGTGCTTGCAGAGAATACCTTACTGAAAACCGCTTGTCATTTCCTTCTGCTCCTCGTTGGGTTCGGTACTCTTACTTATAGAAAGGACTACAATAGGTCCCCTATACTTGTGGGTCATCAAGACTCTTTTCTGGCGCCGTTGCCGGGGAGTGAAGCGCCTTTGGTAGGTGGAATTTGGTAAGGAAAAATTTATATAGTGTGCTAAAATTTACTGTCACTTGTTACTATGGAAAATAATGCTTTGAGGGGCTTGTTCCGGGTATCTTCACCCCGACAAGTAGAGTAAATAGTTGCTCCTCAACCTACTGAACCTACTGAAAATGTTTACTTTGAAATTCCTTCGGGTATGATAGAGAAACTGCTAGCTAATCCTTTTACAGGAGATGGAAAATTACATCCCGATATGCACCTAATCTATGTGGATGAAGTTTGTGGATTATTTAAGCTTGCAGGTATGCCCGATGATGTTATCAAGAAGAAGGTCTTCCCTTTATCTTTGAAGGTAAAGGCATTGACATGATTTAGGCTATGTGATGACATTGGATCATGGAACGACAACCAATTGAAATTGGAATTTCATCAGAAGATTTATCCTATGCATCTGGTTCATCGTGATCATAATTATACATATAATTTTTGGCCTCGCGAAGGAGAAAGTATCGCTCAAGCTTGGGGGAGGCTTAAGTCAATGTTATATTCATGCCCCAATCATGAGAGAAATTATTATTCAAAAGTTTTATGCTCGGCTTTCTCTCAATAATCGCTCCATGCTCAATACTTCTTGTACTGGTTCTTTTATGATGAAGACTATTGAATTTAGATGGGATTTATTGGAAATAATTAAATGCAACCCCGAAGATTGGGAACTCGACGAAGGTAAGGAGTCAAGTATAACACCTAAGTTTGATAGTGTTAAATCTTTTATGGATACCGATGCTTTTCGTGAATTTAGCACTAAATATGGACTTGACTCTGAGATAATAGTTTCTTTCTGTGAATCATTTGCTACTCATGTTGATCTCCCTAAGGAGAAGTGGTTTAAATATCATCCTCCCATTGAAGTAAAAGTAGTTGAACCTATTAAAGTTGAAGAAAAGACTATCACTTATAATGTTGATACTATTGTTCCTACCGCTTATATTGAGAAACCACCCTTCCCTGTTAGAATAAAGGATCATGCTAAAGCTTCAACTGTGGTTCGTAAGAGTAAGGGTAGAACACCTACACCCCCTGAGCAAATTAAAGTTGAACCTAGTATTGCTATGGTTAAGGATCTCTTGGTCGATAATATTGATGGGCATGTTATTTACTTATGTGATGAAGCTGCTAGAATTGCTAGACCCGATACTAAAAATGGGATATTCACATTTGTGTCCCTAACTCGAACCCATTACTCAAATTTATCCCTAACTTTTTGTTGTGCTCAAATTTGCTCCTATAAAGAATTTTAGGTCTCAAGAATGCCCTTCCATCTGTTCAAAATTGTTTGACTGAAACTTTGAAAATTCATAACAAATTCATATGAACTCAGAAGAATGCAAATTAAGATATCAAAATGTTCATAAAGCATTACCTATATGCACATGTCATTTACGTTCATGACAAAATCACTCATTAAAGCTTTTTAGGGCTTATAACATTAAAAACTATTTAGGGTAAATGTAAATAAATGGACGTGTAGGTGATGAAGGTAAATGACATGCGCGCACAGGTGATATTTTTATGAACATTTTGATATCTTATTTGCATTCTTCTGAGTTTATATGAATTTGTTATGAATTTTCAAAGTTTTGGTCAAACAACTTTGACTAGCTGGAAGGGCATTCTTGTGACCTAAAATGCTTCTTAGGGGCAAATTTGAGCACATAAAAAACTTAGGGGTAAATCTGAGAGTGGGCACAAATTAGGGGCGTAAATGTAAATGTCCCTAAAAATAAACATAGACCTGTTGTAGGCATGCCTGTTGTTTCTATTAAAGTAGGAGATCATTTTTATCATGGCTTATGTGATATGGGTGCTAGTGCAAGTGCAATACCTCATTCCTTATATAAAGAAATTATGCATGATATTGCACCTACTGAGATTGAAGATATTGATGTTACATCTAAGCTTGCCAATAGAGATACTATTTCACCAATAGGGATTGTTAGAGATGTTGAAGTCTTGTGTGGGAAAGTTAAATATCCTACTGATTTTCTTGTTCTTGGTTCCCCACAAGATGACTTTTGTCCCATTATATTTGGTAGACCCTTCTTGAATACTGTTAATGCTAAGATAGACTGCGAAAAGGATATTGTTACTGTTGGTTTAGGCCTTTAGGGGATATGTCTCATGATTTTAATTTTGCTAAATTTCGTAGACAACCCCACGATAAAGAATTGTCTTAGATGAAATTATTGGTCTTGCTTCTATTGTCGTGCCTCCTAATGATCCTTTAGAACAATATTTGCTAGACCATGAAAATGATATGTTCATGAATGAAAGAAGGGAAATAGATGAAGTATTCTTTAAACAGGGACCTATTTTGAAACACAACTTGCCTGTTGAAATTCTAGGGGATCCTCCTCCACCCAAGGGTGATCCCGTGTTTGAGCTTAAACCATTACCTGATACTCTTAAATATGCTTATCTTGATGAAAAGAAGATATATCCTGTTATTATTAGTGCTAACCTTTTAGAGCAGGAAGAAGAGAAATTATTGAAAACTCTGAAGAAGCACCGTGCTGCTATTGGATATACTGTTGATGATCTTAATGGCATTAGTCCCACTCTGTGCTAGCACAAAATTAAATTGGAGAAAGACAATAAACCGGTTATTGATCACCAACGACGGTTAAATCCTAAGATGAAAGAAGTGGTAAGAAATGAAATACTAAAGCTTCTGGAGGCAGGTATAATATATCATGTTGCTGATAGTCAGTGGGTAAGTCCTGTCCATTGTGTCCCTAAGAAGGGAGGTATTACTGTTGTTCCTAATGATAAAGACGAATTGATCCCACAAATAATTGTTACAGGTTATAGAATGGTAATTCATTTCCGCAAGTTAAATAAAGCTACTAGAAAGGATCATTACCCTTTACCTTTTATTGATCAAATGCAAGAAAGATTATCTAAAAATACACATTTTTGCTTTCTAGATGGTTATTCTGATTTCTCTCAAATACCTGTGTCAAAAGAGGATCAGGATAAGACCACTTTTACTTGCCCTTTCGGTACCTTTGCTTATAGACGTATGACTTTTGGTTTATATAATGCACCTGCTACCTTTCAAAGATGTATGACTGCTATATTCTCTGACTTTTGTGAAAAGATTGTTGAGGTTTTCATGGATGATTTCTCCGTGTATGGAACTTCTTTTTATGATTGCTTAGGCAACCTTGATCAAGTTTTGCAGAGATGTGAAGAAACTAATTTTGTCTTGAATCGGGAGAAGTGCCACTTTATGGTTAATGAAAGTATTGTCTTGGGGCATAAAATTTCTGAAAGAGGTACTGAAGTTGATAAAGCTAAAGTTGATGCTATTGAAAATACGCCATGTCCTAAGGACATTAAAGGTATAAGAAGTTTCCTTGGTCATGCCGGTTTTTGTAATAGGTTCATTAAGGACTTCTCAAAAATTTCTAGGCCTCTGACTAATCTCTTACAAAAAGATGTTCCTTTTGTCTTTGATGATGATTGTGTAGAAGCATTTGAAATACTTAAGAAAGCCTTGATTTCTGCACCTACTGTTCAACCACATGATTATTGCAGCCACTAGCAAACCGCGGAAAAAGAACTGCAATGACTACAAGCAAACAAATAAACAAGACAACAAGGAAATAAATAAGCAAGCAACTTACGCTAGGATATCACGGCTAACACATATTACATCCACTGGGCATCAAAGTTCGCCACCAGTGCAAATAAACGCACCGACAAAAGAATATACAAAACTGAGAGCACTTCAGAAGGCACTAGGCCTGGCCAGGAAGCCCCCCCCCCCCAAATAGCTGAAGAAGCTGAGTAGACCTCAGTTGTGTCAACGATAGATGCATCAACACTAGATTTAAGGCTTGATGGTGTGCACAGCAGTCCTCTAACATCTTCATTGCATCTTTGACTTCAAGTCGGAGCTGAGCTGAAGCAAGCCTTTCCGCTTTAAGTTCAGACTGAAGAAGTCAAACTGATTGAGGCAGCGACTGCACAGAGGTTGTCTCACACCTGCTGGTGGGTAGCTTCAACTCACTGTCTTCATCAAGACAGGACCTTGGGGTCATCTCGCTGTCCACAAGATGGTTTGGCTCACTATCTTCCCTAAAGTTCTGCCTGGTGTAAGAGATACGACTCTGAAAGAGAAACAAGGAGACACGTAACAAGTTTCACAATTATATAAGCAAATAAATGGATCTGTTCTGCATAAGGAACATGTTTTTACAACTACAATTTGAAACTGGTAGTTGTTGCAAACATCTAATCAGATGTAAACAGCAAAGCAAACAGCAGTGAAGGAAATGATGCCTATCCAAATCTATACTAGAACAAAGTTTGAAGGCTTGAGAAGGATGAACTTACATTACATGTTAACACGGGCTGGACAAAGCCCTTCTCCATGTTGATGGAAGGATAATTCAATAAATTCCCCAAAGAAAATTCTTTATAAGCGTCGCCATTATTCTACATTTTGCAAAGAGTAAATATAGATCAAATAATATTGGAAGAAACAGAGGATAATGAAGCTCAGGTGCAAACTGATTATACATAATCAAATAGCAATTAATTAAGTACAACGTTACAAGGCAAAAGGGAGAGAGGTACTTACAAGAACAATGCAGAGCCCATTATTGTTTTGAGATCATATGATCCTTTGAGCAAGGAGATTCATCCGAAATTAGTTTTCATACAAGAGAGAAGGTAAGGCACAATCAGAAATTTAGGAGTTCAAATTTTGAATTGATATCATAGACAGTACCTGACGCTGGGCTCCCAGCAGTTCTAATGGGGGTTTGGCCACTGGAGTAGGTGTAAAGTGTGGTACAGTTGGGCTTGTGTTTTCTGTGGCTGCTGATCTATCTGATTTAACATGTATCACTACCTTTTCCAAATACCTAGTTTGTACTCCTTGAGGATCTGCACTCACCCTCTTCCTTTTGGACATCTATTACGAAAGAACAACATTTGACTGGAAAAACATAGTGTGACGACACATGGAATAGGTACAGAAAATGGATAGGTATGGCATATAATCATATATGATGCTTAAACTAAGCAGATGGTGTAACAAACTAGAAGTAATGCAAGAGGTCAGATGCAAAATATGTGCGACCAATACAACTTTGCAAAGTTAGAGCAAGCACCTTGATGGGTGAATAAGATAGGCCATCCTCCACCATGCCAAGTTTGTTAGCCAGTGGATCGTTCCGCAATATTCCTCTCGTGCGCCCATTCTCATATTCATTTTGATAATGTTCAGTATCTGACATGCATGAAAACATAAAAACAAGTGAGATTTTCTTTGTAATGCAGAAGTGATTCTAATCCAATACTGCCTCCCTGTAAACCCCTTTGTGCTATCTCTGCAATTCTTTTAAAAGATGCCATGAATGCTGTAATTTGTTGTGTGCATTAATATGATGTGGCCTACTACTGAAAATATGAGAGCTCCAGAAGTGATGACACTTTGCAGATGATAGCTTCAACATATAGTAAAGAAGAACAAGTCGACCTGACCTGACAGATTCAAAATATACTAAGGGAGAACAACTCGACCTGACCAGTCGATTGCAAGAGAAGAGTATCATCTTAAAGAAGAGCAGAAGAGCAAGCAGATTGAAGATATTACAAGTCTTTCAATACAATGTCGGTTGGCCACCCATGATGGACCAGAGCGCACAGAGAAATACTATTCTTTCCGGTCTCTCCATATGTGGCTCACATGCATTTCGAAACTAAAGTAGGAACATTTAGCTAACCAATTAAACATCTCTTAGTTTTACTAATATCAGCAATAATATCAGATATGAATTTGTACAACTAAGCTTGTTTAGCTCGATGGGTGGAGCAGTGCTATTACGACACGAACCATGTAGGCTGATTGTGGTCATCATAAAATGGGGAAAACATAAGCATGATGAGTACAGTGTTGACCGTGGTAGTGGGATGGCAGATCTGAAGCTGCAAACCGTGCAAAGGGTAGTTAGCAACCGATGTTTTCTTTGAAATAACAACAAAGATTTGGTATGGACAAGAAAGTACGGTCAACAAGTGACAAAGAAATGCAATTATGCTATCTCTCTATATGTCGCGACATGCATTTGGAAACTCAAGTGGGACCTTTAGCTAACCAATTAAATGTGTCGGTTAACTAATATCAGTATCATATCACAATCATATTTGAACAACTAAGCTTTCGAATTCTGAGTTTTGTGTTGTTTAGCTTGAAGGGTGGAGTAATGCTAGTACGACAGAAAGCACCTACGCAGATCATAGTAGAGTAGGTAAAAGGGGAAAACCCTAAGCATCAAGAGAAAAATCAGGAAAGTGGAACTAGCTGGACCAGTGGATGGCGCACATGCTTTTCGAAATGAATAAAGGAACATTAGGTGACCAATTAAACGTTCTGTATTTTAGTGATATGAGCATCATATCAGATTCGTATTTCAACACGTAAGCTTTGGGTTGAGGTCTTGAGGAGCAGTGCTAGCACGACATGAAGCACCTACGATGATGGTAGTGAATATAAAGGGGGGGAAACCATAAGCTTTACGAGTATAGTGCTCGTGCCATGGCGGATCTGAAGGTGCAAACCTGACAAAGCTACTTCGCAACCAATGTTTGTTTTCAACTAGCCACTACGATTTGGTACGGACAAGAAAAGTACAGTAAACAAATTAGGATCTATTTTCCGGGTGTGATCAATAACTTAAGAACATATGGAAGAGTACCACCTCTCTTGCAACGCCGTGTAGGCCTATGCTGATACGTTGAGGGTGCTGCGGGTGCGATGGCTGTCGGCAGCGGGGAAGAAGACTTTAGACGGCAGATGGCCGGGTCGGGGGATATATCCTGTTGCCGTGGACGAGGCGGTCGTAGGAGCAGAAATGGCAAGGTGGACAACAGCGCCTATGAAGCGAGAGGAGGCAATGAAAGGATCCTGGTCCAGCTCCATGGATGAGAGACGTCCATCTATTACACTGGACGACGGGGTAGGGGTAGCGGCTCCGGCAAGGTGGAGGATGGGGTGGCGGACAGAGGAGGATGGCCGCAGTGCGGAGGTTGTCGTGCCGTCGACGATGTATGAATGGGGAAATGGAGGGGAGGGGGGATCTCAAACTTTGGGGCGCGCTTCTCTGAAATGGGGGAAAGTTACAAACTTATCCCCTGTTTAAAATTTCGGACATCGCGTCGGTTGGGGATAGGACGGTAATCTCGCATCTCCCAACTATTTGCCAGTAACTATTTCGGGCGAGGAGAGGGTGTTTTGCCGCCCACGGTTGGCGCCCACGGTGTATGAACGGGGCTAACAGGTAGGGCGGTTGTGTCACGTCTGATGGAAGTTACACATCTGCCCCTATTTAAAAGATTAGCCTACATCAATTTCGGACGAGGAGAGTTTGTTTTGCCGCCCACCGTGTATGAATGGGGAAATGGAGGAAGAGACACATGTCTTTTGGACGATCTTGAATCAAATGTGTTTTTCCGCCCACGTTTGGCGCCCACTGTGTTTGAATGGGCTCAGAGGCCATCGTGTCACGTCTGATTGAAGTTACTAGTCTACCCCTATTGACAGCAGTGTAAATCCGGTCGATAAGGATGTCAAGTGTCAGGGGTAGACAATAATTTCCATCTCGCAAACACTTGCTTCGGGCAGCCCACGAATTATAGTGGGTGTTTAGCTGCTTCGTTCAAAACTTGGGAGAATTAGCAGTCACGTTTGCCCTGGGACCTGGCAAACTAAATTCAAATCCAATTTGTATTCGATTACGAATATCCACAGATAATTATACTTTTTTTATTTATTTCTTCAACACCACAACAAAGATTTATTCCACATTTATATATGATTATGATTTAGAAATGTCGTGATCTTCGAATTCAGTAGGTTGGATACACTCTGATTCAAACAGTTATTTCATCCAATACAATATGCTCACATGAAAAACAGTTCACCTTATGTCAATCATACAAGTACTGAGGATTACCTCGCCTAAAAAATTCGGATCATTACAACACATGGACAACATGGAATTCCGGACAACATAGGGGGTCTTGCAACATAATCCATTTAGAGACATGACACAACATGCAAGTACAATAATCTAATGACAATTTCAACTGGTATCTAAAGAAGAATCGGGATTACCTTGGGCTTCAGATAGCAGAAACAGCAGGACCTCCTCCGTCTTCAAATGCAACATTCTTACTTCCTCCAATTCTTGGGTTGCTTGCATAATGCGTGCCGCTAATTCCGTAATTTCCAGCCTCAAGATAAAGATTACCTCATTCATGGCAGCCACACCATCTCTTTCTGCCTCTAGTAGAGCCTCAAGCACTATAATATCTGTGCTCAGACTGCTCTCAGGCGGTGTTGCCTCTAAACTGCTACCATCTGGTAACATGGATGGCGCACTGCTTCCACAAATAGATTCTGGGGTTGTACATTGTGTCCTAGTGTGAACAGCATCCTGAAAGGTTTCCGCTGGACATAAGTAAGAGATAGTTATCGTATGATCTAGGCAGTAAGCTTACATGGTAAACGACAGACAAATTATTGCCGAGCATGGCAAACTATATTTAAATGGTTCGAAGCAGCATCAGTCGAAAAAAATTAAAATGGTAAGATGAAACTAGGGATGTAAGTGGCAAATAAAAGACATCCGCCAGTCCCATCTAGTTAGTTTTTGCTACCTCCCTAGTTCATTTTCCTCAAAAAACAAAAACTCTTTTGAACTATCATACCACTAGTGGACTTTAATAGGGATTAAGCGGGATCTAGTTGACATCCCTAGTTGAAAGGGAGTGTACAACCGCTATATTTAAGTTGCCAAGGCATCTAAGCAGTTGAAATAATCTGAGAAAGCACTTAATAGTGTGGCCTCATATAAACTACGAAGACAGTCTTGTGATGAAGTTGAGAGGGAAAGTTAAGGACTCAAATGAAATAGGCATGCATTTCTTTACGATAGTATAGCACGCACTGCTGACATATTGGCCAACTCAGGTATAGCATAACAACAAACAAGCATTCGAATCAAGCAATATAGCAAAGCAGACAACTGAACTATTTGTAATTCGGTAGGATTACACGTTGAGGGCGCAAGCCAAGAAAGCAGCCCACTCGCATTACATTTCACATGTACTAAAACACATTGGCTTACCATATGTTGCTGTGAAGCCTGGCTGCTATTGCAATGTTCTTTGAAAATATCGTCAGCATCCCGTGATTGCAAATCTAGTTGTTGTAGTTTATTCTGCATCATCTATTTAGGTAAAATTAATTTTAGTCGCATGCACTGGTTCGAATTGATCATCAATGGTTCATCTAAACTAATGAAAGAAGGGTGTGTGCATACACTACAATATATCTGCTTCCCTCTATTTTTATGCTTGTTCGAGGTGCCAGCCCCAAAAGAACAAATATTTTGCTTCATGGGGTTGGCAGATCCATAATTAATAGAAGCATCAAATTAGTCATGCAACTTGGGAAGATCAAGAACACACAAACAAGTAATGAACAGAGGCTCGGAGTAGTGATGTAATAGCTAGCATCAGAAAATGTAGGGTAAAACGAACAAAAAGCAGCGGAACTACATGCTAGTTTGCTGATGTGTAATTAAGCATAGAGAACATTAAGAAGTCTGATGGAACCAACAAGTGGCATTAGAACAAAACTAAAGCATATTAACTATATGTGCACTGGTATGTAATTTAGCACATGTAACATGTTCACTGCCAGAAGTATGGCCCTACAGGTGCAAGCAGAATAACGCGTCTCATGAAAAACTGAATGGTGCCCTGAAGAAATTCAAAGGTGCGGTGCTTATGCTAGGAAAGTGAACGTAGGCGCCTACCGTTGGATAATAGTACCTGATTCTCGGTAGCGTATGGGTATCGTTGTCATACTTGATAGCTAAGAATCGTCGATGGTGCTCGTGTTGCGGTTGAGTTTGGGCCGACTGTCGCCGTCGCTGAAGCGGCTCCGGTGCTACGTTGCAGCGCCTGTCGACATACAAGAAAGCTCATCTGTGGTAAGTGAACAGTTGCACGATAAAGAGAAAAACCGAAGGTGTACAAATCGAAATAACCTGATGAGGCTGCGGCGTCAGTAAAGCAGGGCCGGTGGAGTTGAATATGGCATTCGTGGAGCGGGTCCGGTGCAGTGGACGAAGGCTTCGGCGGGCGCATTGTACAATGCTTTTGGTGAGGCGGATCTGTTGCCGCGGACAAGGGCTTGTATGAAGGGCCAGCGAAGGGGCGGACGAGGGAGTCAGTGAAGGGCCTACGCTGTGGTGGACGAGGGCGCCAGTTAAGCAGATCCGGTGCGGTGGACCATGATGGCGGTCAAGGAGATCTGGAGCGGTGGAATAGCCAGTCGCTGAAGCGGCTCCCGTGAAGTGGTGAGTTGGTAGTTGGGGGTGAGGGAGTCCTGGATTAGGGGGTATGCGGACAGCCGGATTGTGTACAACATCCGGACTATTGAAGCATTAAGACACAAGACTCAAGACTTTGGCCCGTGTCCAAATGGGACTCTCCTTGGCATGGAAGGCAAGCTTGGCGATCTGGATATTATGTTTCCTTCCTTGTAACCGACTCCATGTAAACCCTAGCCCTCTCTGGTGTCTATATAAACCGAAGAGGTTGGTCCTTAGAAGGCCGATCACAATTACAATCATACCATCATAGGCTAGCTCTTAGGGTTTAGCCTCTACGATCTCGTGGTAGACCTACTCTTGTACTACCCATATCATCAATATTAATCAAGCAGGAAGTAGGGTTTTACCTCCATCGAGAGGGCCCGAACCTGGGTAAACATCTGTGTCCCTTGCTTCCTGTTACCATCAGCCTTGACGCACAGATCGGGAACCCCTACCCGAGATCCGCCGGTTTTGATACCGACATTGGTGCTTTCATTGAGAGTTCCTCTGTGTCATCGCTGTCAGGCTCGATGGATCCTTCAATCGTCACCAACGTCACTGTCCAGGGTGAGACTTTCCTCCCCGGACAGATCTTCGTGTTTGGCGGATTCGCACTGCGGGCCAATTCGCTTGGCCACCTAGAGCAGATCGATAGCTATGCACCCGGCCACCAGGTCAGGTTCGGAAACTTGAACTACACGGCGGATATTCGCGGAGATTTGATCTTCAACGGATTCAGCCTAGCGCCAGGAGCGCTGAACAGTGGTGATGAGCACGGCTTAGACCTGCTGTCAGACGATGCTCGGGATATCACCCCGGCAGAAGCCTCGGGTCTAAATCCGGGACAGGTTGCGCTGCCTGAGGACGGAGGGTTGGACCCCGCCCCACAGGCCGTACCCTCATCAGCGATGGAGCCGAACACATGCCTCACTTCTGAGGGAGCCTGTAACTCCAGACCCCCGGATTCATATCGATTGTAGGTTCCAGTCCGCGCGTCCCCGAGTCCGTCGAGCCTGGTTGGGCTCCAGTAATGGAGTTCACCACAGAAGACATCTTTCAGCCATACTAAACTCATTTAAAATTCTCTCTTTGACAGAGAATTCCGGGCCGAACTATGTCCGGCTCGAGTGGGAAGCAGGCTACGAAGAAATTTGTTACCCACCCACCACCCACTTGATAGCCACGGTTGATGATTTAACCGACGTGCTTGACTTCGACTGCGAAGGCATCGATGGTATGGACGACGATGCAGGAGGAGACTCAGAATCTATGGGATTCCGGATTCCCACCTCGTCACATGACATATACATGGTGGATACACCCAAGGAAGATGACAGTGACAATCCGGAAGATAAAACCCCTGGGCAAAAACCAAAGCGATGGTGTAGACGCCGATCCAAATCCAGCAACAGTAAAAATATCAGCAAGAGCGCCAGAAGAATGGATACTCCGGTCAACCCCGAAGGCAACAACGACCAAATGGAACCAGTGATGGAGCAGGAAGAACCAGGTCACGCCGAGCATAGTTCGGAGCAGACGCCCGAAGACAATGATCCAGAGGGACGAGTTCATCAAACCGGCCCAGGACAAGAAGACAGTCCGGACGATGACGCATTCATCATTCCGGAAGAACGCGTGGAACGAAAGAACCTCCATAGAAAGCTTATGGCCACAGCGAGAAGTCTGAAGAGGCAGAAGCAATGGCCTAAAGCCGCACAGGAAATGCTCAATCGCAGATGGAACAAAGTGCTAGACACTGAAGAAAGATATGGCGACGATCGCCACACAAAGAGCTACCCAAAACGTAAGATACTGCCAGAATTCGACGACGAGGCCGTTGCACCAAAGAGCAACACGACCAGGAGCCAGACGTACCACTTCACAGCTGGAACAAAGCAGTTACCGAAGACGCACACGATTTACGTGAGCACCTGGATAAGACAGCTGGCGCAGCTAGGTCCATTTACGGATCTAAAGGACACACCCCAGTGGGGGACTGGGGTCGTCACAAAGACTATGTTAAGCAAATACCAGTTCGAAATAAACACCGGACACAACAACAGCCGACAGCATGCCACAGCGCGTCCAGATACAAAGGGGCTGCTCACCCCCTATGTTTTACTGATGAAGTACTGGACCATGAATTCCCGCAGGGCTTTAAACCTGTGAACATAGAGGCATACGATGGAACGACAGACCCAGGGGTCTGGATCGAGGACTTTATCCTACATATACATATGGCTCGCGGGGATGACCTCCACGCCATCAAATACCTTCCCCTCAAACTAAAGGGACCAGCCAGACACTGGTTGAAAAGCCTCCCCGAAAATTCAATTGGGAGTTGGGAGGAACTCGAGGACACTTTCAGGGCCAATTTTCAAGGGACTTATGTCTGGCCGCCGGATGCTGACGATTTAAGTCACATAATCCAACAACCCGGAGAGTCCGCCCGAAAGCTTTGGAACAGATTCCTCACCAAGAAGAATCAAATCGTTGATTGTCCGGATGCCGAAGCCCTAGCGGCATTCAAACACAGCATCCGTGATGAGTGGCTCGCCAGACACCTCGGCCAAGAAAAGCCAAGGACAATGGCAGCCCTAACAAGCCTTATGACCCGCTTTTTCACGGGTGAGGATAGCTGGCTAGCCCGTAAAGGCACCAGCGGCCCCAGCACGTCCGAAATAAGGGACGGCAATGGGAAGCCACGGCGTAATAAAAACAAACGCCAAAACAAGGAAGAGAGCCTGGATAACACAACGGTTAATGCCGGATTCTGGGGCTCTCGACCTAACCAGCAAAATAAGCCATCTAAAGGCAGCAAAGAGGGACCGTTCGGGCTGAACAGAGTTCTGGGCAGAGTGTGCCAAATTCATGGCACCCCTGACAAACCTGCGAACCACATGCACAAAGAGTGCTGGGTCTTCAAGCAGGCCGGCAAACTAAACGCTGAACACAAGGGAAGGGAAACACCAAGTGAAGACGAGGATGAACCTCGCCCGCCGAACACTGGGGGACAGAAAAAATTCCCACCAGAGGTTAAAACAGTGAATATGATCCACACGACTCGCACATCCTCGAGAAGGCACGAACGCGCCCATAAAGATGCGCGCGATATAGAGCCCATCATACCCACACCTAACTACTAGATGTCTTGTCCGATCACCTTCGATCACCTGGACGGCCGAGGTAGTATTCGGCGTGGCGGATCAGAGGCCTTGGTGCTTGACCCAATAATCGACGGATACCACCTCACCCATGTCCTCATGGACGGCGGTAGCAGTCTCAGTTTAATATATGAGGACACTGTCCACAGGATGGGGACAGACTCATCCAGAATCAGCAAGATTAACACCACCTTTGAAGGGGTGATACCAGGTGTTAAAGCATACAGCAGGGGCTCCGTCATACTGGAGGTAACATTCGGCTCTCCAGGCAACTCCAGAAGCGAAGAACTAGTCTTCATCATCGCACCCTTCCAAAGCAGCTATCAAGCATTGCTTGGAAGAATGGCCTTCGCCCGCTTCAACGCATTGCCGCACTATGGCTACCTCACACTCAAGATGCCCGGCCCACGTGGCGTCATCACCATTAGCGGAATAATAGAGCGCTCTTCGCGCACAGAGGAACACACGACGGCCCTAGCGGCCGGACTATAAGCGGCCTCTAGCAAAAATATGACGGGTCGTTAAGACCACAGACACGGTTAGACGAGTCTGGCAGCACATATCAAACCAGGGCACCGTATATGTAATCCTATAGTGGATACCAGGGGCTCATAATAAAGCCCCACACTTGTCTCAACCTTATTGGCAGGCCAGCATCTTACATTTTTTACTATCCATCGCATACTTACGTTGCACTCTTCTATGAGTTTCCCTTTTCCGCAGACAACGTTCGCGCGATACCCTTCCAGGATGCGGCACAACGGAGACAAAGGCGTAGATGTGCAGCAGGGCCCCGTTCAACAGGTTTCTTTTTAGATTAAGTCCCTGTGTAAACCTTTTCTATTGCCTCTTGTTGTTTAACCATCCCATGGGTTCCATACCCATAGAGGATACTGCTGTTTTTGGCATTTCGCCATGACAGATTAACGCACGTACCTGGAAACACATGGTTTATAATGAATGGGCATTCTTGAGCCCATCATCTGTTATAAAGTCCGAATACATCGGGAGTGTTCGGCGTCACGAGTTTGGCCTTATATGCATCAGCTCCGAATCATGTCTTTGCTCAAATGTTGGGTTTACCCGGCTCCTGGGTTTGCCGCCTTACGTTCCATTATTATCGGCTAAGGTGGCCAAAGGAGAGCTACTGCGATTGTGCCCTGGTTATTCAGGATGAGCACCTCAGTAGAGAAAGCCGAAAACTGACTGTCATGATAAAGCGGGAGACTGGTCAACCACTCGACGACTCAATGGAATCTCTAGGATTCCTCCGCATTAACGAAGGGCCATTTCCTGGCCAGGTACATACGTGCCCGTATTCGGATGCATGCGAAGGTACCAGGGGCTACATAGTATCCCCAATGTTAGAATCCCGCGGCTAAGCGAAAGTGTTACAGCTATATAGTCCGGTTGCCTAGTTCGACATGCGATCACCTCCTTAATGGACTAAGACGTTGGATAAAGTGTGATTAAGCACATTTTTTCGCGAACACCCCCGCACTGTATGCGTGGGGGCTGAAGCCAACGACTGCTAACTTTCGGATTACACACACACACACACACACACAGATATATATATATATATATATATATATATATATATATATATATATATATATATATATATAAACGGCCGCACAGGGGACACAATCATATTTTCAGACAAACATTATAAATATAGCCTTATAATCAAAATAAACATTGTCTTTACAATGATTTGAATCATCACTCGAATAGGAGATTCTTCGGGCACTGCGCCTCTATCAGGCGGGCACCCTCTGTGACCTGCGCCAAGTAGTGCCCGGCCGGATATTGGCCCCCCACCGGATCCTGAGACGCTATCATAGTGGCATCCATATCCGTCCAATACGCTTTAACGCGGGCAAGGGCCATCCACACACCCTCTATGCATGCCGACCTCCTCATGGCATCGATTCGAGGCACGAACCCAAGGAACTGTTGCACCAAACCAAATTAACTGTCTGGCTTAGGCCCCTTCGGCCAAATATGGTCTATTACAGACCGCATTGCAAGACCGGACAGCCTGTGAAGCTCCGCTATAGCAGCCATCCTATCACTTAACGGCAGCGGGCGAGTGGGAGCATTGAACTGCGACCAAAAAAGCTTCTCCACCTCCTTCTCACCCTGATCTTTGAAGAACTCCACAACATCAGCCGTACTATTCGCCAGGTCCACGTAGGCGTCCGCCGAACTCCAGCGTCCATACAGGGGAGCGTACTTCGGAACGAAGAACTTCGTTCGCAGCAAATAGGAGGCCCCAGCCGCGATTTTACCGGCCTGTTGAAGCTCCTCCCGTGCACCCCTAAGCTCGGTCCGTATTTCCTTGGTGGCATTAAGTGCCTTGCTCAGGTCAGCCAATTTATCCTCATGCTCCTTTTTCAAGGGCTCATACTGGTCAGCGGCATTTTTTTTAACTCAATAGCCATTTCGGCTATCTTTTCCTTGCTTCGGTGATGAGCAGCCTGTTCGACTCTCAATTCCTCAGCCGCCTTTAGGGCAGCCGCATTGCTCACCCGAGCTTGTTCCTTGGCTAGAGCAAGTTTCGCCCTCAGGGCCTCCACGACAGCAACACCATCTGCAGTCCGAACATATTACATTAATATGTACCACCTTAATATTTTCCTATGCAATGGAAAGACAGGACACATACCTTGTGATTTATCCAGCCGCTCATTCATCAGAGTGATATCGGCATCAATCGACCCAATTTGCCTCGTCAGTTCGGCAACTTCAACGGACGGGCCGGCGGCCGAACACACAGGTAACTGCACATATTTACAACATAAATCATTGGTTTATGATCCTCCGTTTGCTGCCTAGGGCAAACAACCTGAGTCTCAGGGGCTACTATCTTTATGGATCACACCTAGCGCGTGCCTTACAACCAAAGAAATAGTGGATTCTCCATTACATACCTCAAAGCCTCTGAGCAGGCTTGTGAATGCTTCATTCAAACCGCTTGTAGCGGATGAAATCTTATTGAGCACCGCGCTCATTAATGAGCGGTGCTCCTCCGAGAGTGCAGCTCGCTCCAGCAAGCCCGTTAGTACGTCCGGTCGGACATCAAACTGCGCCGGACTCTTTCCATCGCCCCTCCTTGTAGCCAAATGCTCCGGGTGCAGGGCGGCTGACGGATTGACTTCCGGCTTCGGCAGATCCGGACTCCTCGGTGATGACATCTCGGTGTCGCCCGCATCATGAGTCGGAGAAGGGGGTGGGGTCTCGCTCTCCATCATTTCCGGAGGAAGGTCCCCCGAAGACGAACCCTGTTGAGAGGAGCTGCTGGCCGGACTGCAAAAAGTTGAATCCTGGTTATTGATCTAGGAGAAACGCAGTACCTTCAGATTGTAGATTGACTTATAGCTCGGTGGAGGGCTGGCCCATTGGAGGGCATGGTGCGGTGGGGGTGCCCATCAGGGCAAGGCCCCCTGGGGATTTTTCCCCTAATTTGGGCATCTCCGCCTCCAAATCTTCGGAGGCGGCCCTCTTTTTCCCGCGCGGGGAGGAGGCCTTAGCCTCCCCTCCCCGACTATCCTCCTTGGGGGAGGTAACAATTCCCCAGGTTCGGATGCGTAGCGTGTGGGGTTCGGACTCTTCGTCCCTCCCCTTGCCTTTCCCCGTGGGCATTCTGCTGAAAACCCGGTCAAGCATCTTGGCCACGGTAGGGGCAGGCGAGCCTTCGGGAAGCGGAGCCGGACACCTGATTCTCTCCGCTTTGCTGAGCCATTCCTCGACGTGGATGATTGTCAGAATAAACAATCACGATAAATAGAAAACAGGGTGTCCGGTATCAAGGCTACTTACTTGGGTATCTAGGCGATTGCAGCTTAGGCCCGCATCCTCGGTGGTGTACGGACACACTACTTTCTGTCCGAAGAATAATTTGCACATCTCTTCAGGCTTCAGGCCGAAGAAGTGCTTGATAGTCCGCGGACCCTCCAGATTGAACTCCCACATCCAGAGAGGCCGGCATTGGCACAGCAACATCCGTCGGATTAACATCACTTGCATTATGCTAACGAGGTTAATGTCCCTCTCAAGAAGCTCCCGGATGCGATTCTGCAGCACTGGTACATCACCAGCAGGCCCCCAATTCTGTCCTATGTCTGTCCAAGATGTCAACTGTGACGGAGGGCCCGAGCAGAACTCAGGGGCAGCTGCCCACTTTGTGCCTTTGGGAGCCATGACATAAAACCACCTCTGTTGCCATACATCGCATACTTCTGGGAAAGAACCCTCTGGCCATGGGGCATCATCGTTTCTGCTTATTACGGCACCTCCGCACTCTACATGTCGCCCTTCGATGATCTTCGGCTTCACATTGAAGGTCTTGAGCCATAAGCCGAAGTGCGGCGTGACGTGGAGAAAAGCCTCGCACACGATAATAAACGACGAGATATGGAGGATAGCGTCTGGGGCCAGATCATGAAAATCCAACCCATAATAGAACATGAGCCCCCTCATGAAGGGATCGAGGGTGAAACCCAAACCGCGGAGGAAGTGTGGGACGAAAACGACACACTTATTGGGCTCCGGCGCAGGGATGACCTACCTTGGAGCAGGAAGCCTGTGCTGGATATCGGCGGTCAGGTATCCGACCTCCCTAAGCTTTTCAATGTCCTTCTCTGCAATCGAGGAGGCCACCCACCGGCCTTGAGGGTCATATCCGGACATATTGGAGGATTCCGGAGGGGTGGAGCTTAGGTTTTGGGTGTTAGAACTTGAGGTGCGAGAAGGCACGATGAAGGTGTAAAAAGAGGCGTAGGTCTCGACCCCTTTATAAAGAAGGTGAATATCAAGAGTCCCCGGTGTGACCGTTTGAGGCTTATCTAAAAACACACGGGGTTATACCAACAGCCGTCGTGGGGTCACGCACGCTCATATTGATGGAAAATCCCATAATAAGAATTATACAATCTCTGCCTCGACGGGACGTGCCAATAAAACCGCCTCGTAACACGAGTTGTTGTGGGGTAAGAAACGTTGGTTCGCGTTGGACCAAGCCACGATGCAAGGGCACGACGCACGAAGATAACCAGCAAATCAGATCTATACCATGTGAAGATCATCTTGCAGATCCGGACACGGTCTACGTGCTCAATAACCACTTTGGAGTATTCGGAGAAGGAACCCGCCTTGCAATGCCGAAGACAATACTGCGCGCCGAACTCATCGTCATTGAAGCCTGGTTCAGGGGCTACTGAGGGAGTTCTGGATTAGGGGGTATCCGGACAGCCGGACTGTGTGCAACGTCCGGACTATTGAAGAGTGGAGACACAAGACTCAAGACTTCGGCCCGTGTCCGAATGGGAGTCTCCTTGGCATGGAAGGCAAGCTTGGCGATCCGGATATTATGTTTCCTTCCTTGTAACTGACTCCATGTAAACCCTAGCCCTCTTCGGTGTCTATATAAACCAGAAAGGTTGGTCCTTAGAAGGCCGATCACAATTACAATCATACCATCATAGGCTAGCTCTTAGGGTTTAGCCTCTACGATCTCGTGGTAGATCTACTCTTGTACTACCCATATCATCAATATTAATCAAGCAGGAAGTAGGGTTTTACCTCCATCGAGAGGGCCCGAACCTGGGTAAACATCTGTGTCCCTTGCTTCCTGTTAGCATCAGCCTTGACGCACAGATCGGGACCCCCTACCCGAGATCCGCCCGTCTTGACACCGACAGGGGGTTCCAAGGTGCGGAAGGTAGATCTGGCGGGGTGTGAGGTCCACCGCTGCGGCGGAGGACTAGATTCGGCGGCTTGCCGTGGTTGGGGGGGTCGGGGAGGGGAAGGGGAGGGGCTTTGAGGAAGAATGTTGTGGGCAAAGAGGGGAAAACAATGGAGTTACCAAAGCAGCCCTTTTCCGTTCATGTGGCAGGGGTAAAAAAGGAATATCGCAGGGCTAAACTTTCGGGCGCGTGATATTTCGATGTGAGCGGGAAGTTTGAAAGCTTTTGGTGCCTAAAATTATAAGTATTCTGCTCTCGTACGACCGACTATGATGTCATGGCCGACAATTTGTTTGTTTTGCACGCAAAAAAATGTGCAAGTTTTGAAAATCAATGTCTCCAACTCGAAACTTAGATTGTCCATTCAATTCAAATATGGATCATTGAGCTACTACAAGCAAATACCATCATATGGTCCAATTCAAATGAAATTCCAAATGTGTTTATCCTAAATATGATGAAAAAAGTAAAAATGTGTATGTGTATGAATAAAGTGAATGATTATAAAGTTTGAACATGCCCATATGTGTATATCTCTAAGTTTGATATATGAATTTGAAATCACGAAATCCCGGCTTAAAAAATGTACCTCCATTTAAATGAATTACAAAAGCTAATGATGGAGTCGAATTCCAAAATTCCAATCTTAGGTTTGTAATTCTGGTACATCAAGGTATATCACGCATGTTCAAAAGTATCGTTATCTCATAGTACAAACTGTGAAACAAATTGATCAACCATGAGTGCACAATATCTCAATTATGCTAAAGTCCCTCAAATATAGACACCTCACTCTTTATCTGAAGTCAACCCCCCCACCACCACACACACACACACACACATAGAGAAGTCGTTCTCTCCCCCAGACACCAACACACGAGCACATTAACACCCCTCTCTCTTGTAAAGTCCGGACCCCAACATAGGTCTCTATCACTTTGTCTCTCGGGCATGCAGACATCTCTTCCCTCACTCTCTAGGTCTCCCGCTATCTCTCTTACCCAAGCACATGCACTATGTAGAGTGTATATTTCCCATACACACAAAACGTCGCCCCAAACGTTTATCTCCCTAGTTATGTGGTTCTCGCGCACTCACCTCAAACACCACCCCCACTGCAAACAAGCACACTTTGTCTCCTTGTGCACCACTCTCCTCTTTCTATCTCTCCCACATGCGGACCCGCCCTAGCTCCTTCCCTGTATACATATATGTCGTGACTCTTTGCATAGCTCCCTAATGTATAATCATTCTCGATTTCGCACATTGTTCTCTACACCATCTATTCTAGATCTCTCATGAAGTCCCTATCACACACACGATGACTCGCTTCCCTTGCGTCTCCGTTCATAGGCCAATTTTGGACAACATCAACATTGTCTCCCTATCTATACGCCATTTATGGACACAAACAACCCCTCTCGCCCCCTCTCTTCCTCTCTCTCTCTCTCTCTCTCTCTCTCTCTCTCTCTCTCCGTCGCTAGCTCTCTCTTTCTCTCGCTCTCACACCCCTCTCCCACACACACACTCGATGTCTCTTCCAAATAGTCTGCTTCCCCCGCCTGCACCCGTGCTATCTCGCTACTACACATGTCACACCATTCCCCCTTCCCTTATACTAGGTTTACATCATTAGTGGTCTCTCTACTCCACATACACTCTCTCCCTGTCACACACAAATGCATGCACAAACACACACATACACGCACAAACACCCATTTATCTGGATCCTCATCTCTCCCCATGTCCGCATGTGTATCTCAGACACTCACTCTCTAATTATGTATATGTGTCTCCACGTTACACAACACAAAGCCCCTTGTACATGTCTCTCTCTATCCTCCACACACATAGACACAAAGAATCTTCTATCATTGCCTTAGTCTCTAACATATCGCACACGCACACACACACTCTCTCTCTCTCGTAAACACGCTCAACAAGGGTTTCCCCGTGAATAACTTACCGTCTACTCATCAACAGTCGTGGCAGTACGGCGAACACGAGACGTGAAAAAGAATAAATCTACACGTGCTTAGACCACCTAGTATGACTACTAGGACTAGAGAAAGCCAAAAAGCGCGCTGCCGTCACCCCCTCCTTGTCGGCGATGGGAAAATCTTTGTTTTACACAGTCGAGAAGTCATTGTGCTAAGGCCCCACATGCCGAGGCGTTGAATAGAATGTAGATGCTAGTTTACAGAAGCAAGTATCGATAATACGTTTGTATCTCCATACTTATATTTCTTCTTTTATAAAAAACCGAGTTGGTGATGATGGTACGTGTGCCGTCTTGCAACATAGACCGTCCGATCTATATCTGACGGATGGAAATTAAACTAAAAGATACCCACACCCCTCTCCACATTTGCAGACAAGGCCTTCCCTCATTCATCCTTATCCCCATCAAACCTCATTGTTGATCAATTAAGAAAGGAAGCCTCTGGAACAAACTGGCCTGGTGGCCGCTGCTGGCGTCGTCAATCCCCATGCCTCCGCTCAGTCCGACCACCAACCACCACCACACCCCACTCCTCTTCACCTTATCTCACATTTCTCGAGATATCATTAGTTTTTACACATGGGATTACTCCTGCAAGGGTCAATCACAACAAGTGTTTTTATAAAAAAATGCATCTTGATGTTCCGTGCAATGCACGGATCTTGCTAGTACTCCTACACAAGACTAAGTTGGTGATGCTGGTGTGTCCGACATCCGTCGTTTCTGACCATTAGATCTACATCTAACGATTGTGAGGTAAGTTGTTGCCTTTTCTCACCAACATCCTACTTGTCTACCAATTTGCAGAAAAACCCATAATTAGTATCTTAAAACCAACCACATCCCTCCCTGACCTCACCAAAACAGCCCAAGGAATATATTATAATTGAAACATAATATATCTCTAGTGACATGTGTATATCAAAATTAGGGTGTTTTGTACCAAGTTTGTGAATAAGTATTATTCTAATTATGATTCGTTGCAACAGACATGAACATTGCTAGTATTTCCAACCATGCATTTTTTTCCTAGTACTCCATAGTTTCGAGTTTTCCATCAAGATATTAGTCACTCATGGTTGATATTTACTTTCAATCATGTACACATATGCACTATGTAACTAGCCTTGCTTAATGGCTACCAAAGCTTAACTTCCACTCCTACTTACAATATGTGGAGTATTTAACAAAAAACTACCACTTTCAACCAGCCCTAGGAAGAATCTATTGTACAAAAAATAGCAAAAAGATACCCAAAATTTCTTAATCCACGCCAAAATCTACTACCCAGTACTCCTACCGATTAGGTTCGTTTAAACCCATTTATGACTGGGTTGGCCCACACGTCCGTGCTGACGAGGCAGCTTAAAACAACACATTTTGTTTGACCATTGACACGAGGGACCCACATCTGACCTTCTATCCTGTTATTCCCCCTCAAATCATTATTTTTCCTGAACATTACTTCAAACAGTACTAATGGGTGTTCGTAGGTGGCGCTGGTGATGAGCGAGTTGGCCGCCGCTCCGCCGGACGGGCCGGACACCGCGCTGGCCTCCGCACGGGTTGGCAGGCTGGCCCGAGCATGACTCACGAGCGAGCAAGCCGTCGCGCTGGCCTTCGCTCGAGCCAGATGGCTGGCCTAAGCGCGGATCGTGCTAGCAAGCCGCTGTGCTGCCTGCCAATCTAGCTAGCAAACCTTGCAGACAAGCAGCTGGACGGAGCTATCTTGGCTAGCTAGCGTCCGCGAGCGCCGGACGGAGCTGGCATCCAGGCTGCCGCAACATGGGCTCCGCACCGCCGACGGTTTTGACCTCGCCTTCTGCCGGTGGTGGTAGCTGCGTCCCATGGCCGAGGATGACTAGGTGGACGGGCCAGAGGTAGGAGGTCACTCGAGGATTTGGGTTGGTAAGAGCATGTACAATGGTTGATAAGGTAGTCTTATCTTAAGTCTGCCACGTATGCAAGTGCTAGTAGTTTCTTGGCATTTTAGTGGTTTCTTGCATTATTAGGGGTTTCCTGTAAGGAACAATGTATGTACTACTAGCAACAAAAGGCAATTCTAGGTTGCGTTGTACTCCAACGAGTACTACTAGTGGTCGCGGGAGTGTATACCTCATTTTGTGGGTTCGGTCCCGGCCGAACGCATGGCGGCCTTTTAAAAAAAATAGTACTACTACACTTCGCTGCGAGCCAATATTTTACATGGTTAGTTTGAGTTTTGAAGTCAAACGGACGTGCGGCCCCACAATCTTGGTGCACTGGACAGCCTAGCCACGTGAACGGGTTTTCCTTCCCAGCATCCCGTGGCTTGCGTGCTCGCCCTAGCCGCACCTCGCTTGCAGCTCCCTCATCAGCTAGTAGCATATTTAAACTAGCGCCTCCCAATTAAGCACAAGGAATCGGAAAAGCCTGGCGGGGCATTGGGAACTGTGTAATATGGCTCTGTAGCTTGTGGCGTTGCACGCATGGACTTTACTCCATTATCGTCTCTACTATAAAAGAAATTCCTCTTGACGTATTTTTTTGGAAACGGAGGCAAAAGCTTTGCTTCATCTCATTCATAAAGAAGGAACTACTAACAAAGTTCGACGAGATCCATTACACCTCCACAAATGGAAGCGAAAAGCCTAGTCTCGCTGTATCAAATAACTCAAATGTTCTGCCCCCGCAGACCGCAGTAACCGTCGCTGATAAACAAGCTGCTAGTGTGTGCGTGAGAGGAGCCGCTAAGTAGGCCAGCTACTCCTACGTGAGAGGAGTGGCTGAATATAGCACCGAGAGTACCCACTAGGCCACTACGCAGGTGTACTTCCCCTGCATTGATAGTACAACGATGGTTCTAGAGAACAGTAGTACCCTCCACTTCCAACTGTAGCTCCTTGGCCCTGAGATTCAAGAGTTCAAAGCTAGTGCACTATACTAGACTAGACTAGAAGTACAGTAAATCACACTACTAGTTGAGAAAAGTAGCACTAGTACCGCTACAGTATGAGTACGTACTCCTCCGTCACATAATGTAAGACGTTTTCTGACACTAGTTGGCGTGTACAAAAAATGGCAAAAACATACCCATAAATTCTTAATCCACGCCAAAAACTACTACCTAGTGCCAAAAATTTCTTGCTAGTGCTATTATTTACAGTATAATGCAATCCCATAAAGTTCCATAATGCTAGTACTAGTAGTAAATAATAGCCTCACCCCTTCGCTGAGGAACGATCTACAGTTGGAAGGGACGAGGCCCTGCAGTTACTACGCTCTTATCTCCTCCTCGCCAGTTCCCCTCCCCCCGAAGAGAAGGCAGTTCGTCGCTGCTCCCATGGATTCGCCAGGCGGTTCTCCTCCTCGTCGGGGCTGGGAGACCTTGGACGATGATCCTCTGGGAGAAATTGCATGCCGCTCCGACGTTCTCACCGCCGCAAGACTCGGTGCTTCCTGCACCAACTTTTTCAAGACGCTACTTAAACAGGCTTGGGAAAAGGCCATGCTTGTTGGTCTTCCATGCGTCCTCGAGGAGAAGGTTCTTCTATGGGACAATCCTTCGAATAGTCCACTGCTCCCTGGCCATGGTTGCACGTTGACTCCGCTAGAGTTGCCGACGTTGAGAGGTAGTCGGATTTTGTCCGATGAGCAGGTCAGTAATGGAGTTTGATCATGTAGTACTTAGTTATTCCATTTCCATCCCGTAATTTCTCCGCTGCCCACCATCTTATATATAGGTCTGGGTCGGTGCCAACGAAGATTGGCTTGCATCCACAGCAGTGCGGCCGTTCCGGTAGACCCCTTCTCCACGATTGGGATCGGCCTTCCGGAATGGCTGGGCTTGAATACGTATGATGATGCCTACATGAGATTGAAGAAGATAGTAATTGCGGACCTGCCGACAAAGCGACGCGGCTACGACGATTACTATCTCATCGCGGTGTTCGACATAAGGATTGCCATCAATGCAAGACGCAGTAACGGCAGAGGCTGGCGCATGTTGGCGGCGGCAGATTTGTACCCCTACACGTTCGAAGACGCCGTGCGCCATCTAGGCTGCATCTTCGCGGTGACAAGCCAGGGGACTTGTTTCATCTGGTTGCCATCCTACGGTACGGGAGATTACAAACAGAATGCACAAACCATCATTTGCATCCCTAACGGTACTCCGTTATTTTGCAGGGACCAGTCATCCCCCGATCAAAATAAGGTCGCCGATCCTGGATGTGCATTTGCATCCGCGATTCGGTCTAACCTGGAACCTTGTAGCTGACTTTGGCATATTGGGATCAACTATCTTAGCAGTCGTTACCCATGGTACCACTGATGTGCAACATGGTCACACAATCTACCACGATCGGACCGTCACCATCTACCCAGGTATTCCATTTTTTAACCCTCTCGCCTTCTCTTTCATTGTTGTACTAGTAGTATACTTAGTACTACTAGTAGGAGTACTTTTTACCTTGGAGGACGTGTATAGCTAGCTAGGCCCTTGAAGACTTGAACCCACTAGCTGCCACCATTTTTGTTTTTCCATGTCTTACTATCTCATCCATGTAGCCAAGAGTGGCTATATATAATAAGCTGGTTATTTTACTTCCTCTATACCAGAGTAGTATTATTTGCTGCACAGTATTACTGACCGCCATATTTGAGCACAACATTATTATGCATGGACCTTGACTATGTATGTCACCATGTGTCCAGATCTGGGATGCCACATGTACCAGATGAACGGCGCCGAGTCGACCCCTGTGATGCTACATGGGTGCCGAGGAACACTCTTGGAGAGTACTCGCTTTTCATCGGGGATAGCTACCACATTGTGAAGTGGATGCCACCTTCCGTGCACGACACGGAAGGCCTGCCGTTCATGAAGCATGGTTGTGTCTTCAGTGCGCACCGCTGGATGAACGACATGCTAGGACACGCTATCCTTGATTTATGCCGCTTCAGCTTGGATGAGTCTCCATCGTGTGGAACCGGACTAGAAAGCTGCGACAATGATTCCCGTTGCCCACTGCTTCATGCCATCCATGAAGAACACATGGGACTGGAACCTGGAGGAGGACATGCATGTAGCCCATCTATAACGTGTAAGTGGAGTACGGTAATTGTGAACGGTAGCGCTGTGAATATATGTAGACTAGTCGTGCACAAATTTATCACATGACTTGGAGATGAACTTGTGTGGCATACTGGCATTTGTCCTTTAGAATTTATTACTAGTAAATGTGTTATGTGTACTTGCAACTTGTGTGGTTGTTGCACGGGCTCCAACACGCTCTTTGAGAAAAAAAGGTGGCACAACTTTGGATATACGTGACGTGGCGGCATCATACAGTAGCATCGTTCGCTATAGTTGTAGTACACTCCTACTAGGATGACAACTCCTATAAAACCTTGCGCTTGGCTCTTTGCCTCTTCGGGAGGTTCAATAGTTCGTACTCGTGTGAACCTTGCACTTGCCTCTTCGCCTCTTCGGAAGGTCCAACAATGATGATACTATAGTACAATATGCTTCTGGCAATCTGACACTGATTGAACTGCTGCACGTCCACTGCGAGGGCGAGGGCGAGGGCGAGGGAGAGGAAGATGGAGAGGGCACTGTAGTCAAAACCCTCTCCTCGTCCTGCGAACCACCGCGCGCATGGGCGAGGGAGAGGCGTAGTAAGCAAGCTTCTCCTCGTTCGGTGAGTTGACGGGACACATCAAAGCAGTACTAGTACTATTAGTAGTCCATACTGCGTCCTTTCTGATTAATAGGGCTTAATTTGAAATGAGAAAAATACACTGGCGGTCAACGTATGTAACAATACGCTCTTTACGGTCACTACATATAGTTTTGCGTCGATTATATGATCACTAGCTCATCGTAGTGCATCGTATTGCACCCTACTGACCGGCCACATAGTCGATGTGGCACTTTGTTGACTGGTTAAATTGTCACCTGGTTTCTGGGTCCCACCTATCAGTTGGCAGAGCAAAGAAATCAGTTAAACAAAACTTTACGCAGGAGCGACATGAGTCCAACCCTTGCGCTCGAACCGCCCTGGCTGTGTATGTGAGTGCATGCACGTGTCCTCCCTCGGTCTTCCAACAAAGAATGTACATCGCTATAAAACAAAGAGTGTAGTAGTACATGATGTACATCTAAACTTCCAATGCATTTAGCCTTTAATCTAAATCAATATTGATTGACTAATGCACCAACTTGTGTTGTAGGTATAGGCTACATGTCTATCCTTAATTACAACATGCAACGGCCTTCATTTAATCTTCTTATCTCAATGGTCGCATGCACACATAAGTCTGCTACTTTTGGGCGTTAATTATACCCTGGTCAATGTGTAAATCTCTGAATGTATAGTCTTTCATGGACGTAGGGAGTAGGTTGAGCACTTGAGCGTGAGCGTGTGTGTTGTGTCGTGTGCCGTGTGCCGCATGGGTGCGTGAGTGTTGCGTGTGTCCATGTGGAGTACGTGTGAGTGTTGCATGTTGCATGCATGCATGCATGCATGGGGCTCACTCCCTCCCATTGACATGTTCATATTTCAAGCTTCCTCTGTTCCCTCCATTTGGTGATACTCCCTCTGTTCCCAAATAGTATGGAGTAAAAGCCTCCTTCTGTTCCCAATACGGAGTGTTTGTCTTTTTACAGATTTCAACGAGTGACTAGGTACGGAGAAAAATGAGTGAAGTGAGCGTAGAGGCATCATTCCCCCAACTATTCAACTAGTCCTCGCATTGAAGTGACAATACACGCTGCAGCAGATGGGACACGTAATTAATAAGCTGAACCAGCGTGTTGGTGTTACTAAATCAGCCTTACCCAGTACTACCATCATGTTTGCCAGTAGAGCACGCTTCCGCAAATATGCCTACACACCTCTGTTCTCCATTAACTAACATATGGGCCCTCTTGTGGTAGACGCACGTGTCATCAGTGTAACTATTTACACTCCGAAGGGCGGTGCCTATATCCTGGTAGTAGTACTAGTAGAACTGAGATTTAATGCACTTTCTTCCCCGTCTTCCACTCTTCTTCCTCCTCTCTTCTTCTTCCTCCTCTCTTCCCCATCGTCGACCGCACACCATTTACCCCCGCTCACTGCTCGCCCGCCCGCGCCATCTTCCTTGGTAGCTCGCGCGTACCATATCCCCCTGCTCACAGCTCGGCCACACGAGGAGAAGCTTCTTCGCTCGCCCGCCCGAATCCACTTTCCCGCTGGCTCGCAGGCACGGAAAACCCCAATGGCAGAACCGACTGACACGCAGAGCCGCGATTGGAATCCCCTCCCCGATGTTCTCTTGGAGCAGATCTGTAGTCGTATGGACCTACTCAGCACCATCCGTCTGGCCGCATGCTCGGTGTCTTTGTACCGTCTACTCGTTTGCAACCGGCCGGCTCTTTTCAAGACACCCTACTTGCTGATGCCCAATCCTCACAGGTGGCCCAAACACCGACTTGACGATCCTACGGAGGTTGCCGTGGTGCCCCTCGACATGCTACCACTACCCGTCCACCTGTCCTTCATGCACGGCCACTACTGGGCGGGCATGAAGGCCAACTGGATTGTCCTCATCCACCACACCGGTAGTTCGTGGCGTCTCATGGATATCTACACCCAGCGAGAGATCACCCTTCCATCGTTGGATACCGCCGACATCAAGCCTCGCGGCCCGCCGGACACTCCTGCCTACTACGCACGAGACGCGTCAAGCTTTTGGCTCGACCTCTGTTTGCAGAAAGTTGTAATCTGCAAAGTGCCCACACCATTAGAAGACTACATGGATTACAAGCTCATTGCCTTGTTCAACATGGTATTAGTCTATCTGGAATCCGGTCGCCATACATGGTTATGGCTCATCATCAATCCTGTTGAGGCAACATTTCTGTCTGATGCTATAGTGCACGATGGCATCATTTACGCGGTCGACGCACAGATTGGCTGCCTATACTGGTGGAATCTATCGTCGTGTAATTGTTCTATCTCATCTCATCTTTACCTTATGAATACGACTGCCTGTTCATTTGTTACAAATTTAGAATGCATAGCATGTCTATAACCACATCATTGCTATATGTTCCTCTCATTTCCTAGATTTTTATGACCACACATATTATTGTTAGAGTTGATATGAGAACAATTGGCATCTAATGACTGTTAGAATACATATTATGAGCATAACATCATGATTGCTATATGTTACTCTTGTTTACAAGATTTTTATAACAACGCATGTTATTGATTAGAGTTGATATGAGAATAGTAGTAGTAAGTGCTATGGTAGAATATGAGTAGGCGCTGTCATAGCTGTTTTCCTCTCATTGTTACATGATGTTTGAACCATGACATGTTTCTAGAATATGAAAGCCATTGGCTTATTTTTTAACTTGGGGTATGATTATGACCACGACATTGCAATTCTCTGTCTATGATATGTGTCACTATTAAAATAATCTTAATTCCACACATACTCTGAACATGATTATTTATTTTTGTCCTTTTGGTCTCCAATTTGAATTGTTGCAGTAGACGCAAATGCGTTGGCCTTCATGATTCTAGGACCTGGAATCATACCAGCCGATGGGTACTGGTTTTTCGCTCATTCTGCTGACGGCGGTCATTTGATGCTCATTCGCACGTACCAAATTGACCAAACCATTACATCAAACCACATGCAGTACAATGCGTGGGGCGTTCGTGACATTGATGGCTATGGCTGCTTCGTGTTCGAGAAAGATCCCAGCTCCGTTGGGCCAGGCGTATTCAACTGGAGGCGGGTTTACAGCCTCGGCAACCACTCCTTGTTCCTTAGGCTCAATTATCCGATCATCCAACCAATCATCGATCATATCACTGGCGATGATTACTGTGCTATGCAACTTCCATTCACGAGGGGGGGCTGTGTTTACACATCATACCATGGGTTTCATGAATCACCATATCCAGAGATTCGTTGACACAGCTTGTTGCCAGGTAATCTTTAGTGTGTGAAAGGCATCAAGCTTCCATGCGATGGATGGATTTTGCAAACCCGACATGCGGCGATGTGGTTCATGCCAACAGCAAATATGCACAACTTGATTCGTGCTGATATCTAGACTAAGCCATGTATTCTGCTGCTGTATCACGACCCTCTTTTGTTGGATATTATGTACTGTTGTTAGTTTGAAGCACTCCTCTGGTTTGAAGGATAGATACCTTCCTGGGATCAAGTGCATCCTAACTCACCTGCGTAGGATGTACTGATAATGATGATGGAGATGCTGTGCATAAGCCATATATATACATATATATCAGTTAGGCTTCAAGTGCGTACTTGTTAGTTAAACCTATGTATTAATTGTGACACTAAATACGACTAGTAAGTAGTACAGTAGCAGTACTAGTATACGTCGGTCGAATTATTCATCATGTCCACACATTGAATTGACGTGACAACACGCTGCGCGTGAGGTGACACAAGAATCCTGGTGGAGTGTTCAGGTATTCTGGACTTCAGATTTGGAGTACCACTTATCTGTCGAAATCTTTCATCATTCACTTAAAACAGTCGATTGATCATACATTGAGTACCATATAACTGGAATTACTGATGCAAGTCGAAGAAGGATTGGACGGTGCTGCCGGCTGGCGTCAAGTTCGATCCCATGGATCGGGAGCTGATCGAGCACCTTGAGGCCAAAGTGAGTGTTGACAGCGCGAGATTTCAGTCTCTCATCGATTTGTTCATACCAACCATTGACAGCGAGCACGACATATGCTACACCCAACCTGAGAAACTTCCAGGTAAGACACCGATCATCCGTCTACTTGCACAAACATATTCCTTTGTTTATAGCTCTATTTTTCTCTTTAGACGCAGACGTAGTGAAACAATTACAATTTGACAGTTAATAAAAAGTGAAACAAGTGACTGCAACATGCCAAAGATGTTATGAAAATGCCAACTAGGTACACTAAAACCTGTATTCCACAATACTGCAGGTATCACACTAAGTGGCCTAAGGAAGCATTTCTTCCAGCGCAATTCCAGGGCGTTCAAAAAGGGCACATGGACATTTCGCAAGATACAGTCAGAGTGCGGCATGCACGCGATGTGGCACAAGACCGGCAATACCTTGCCTGTGATGATGAACGGCCGACAGACGGGCAGCAATAAAGGTTCTGGTGCTGCACACCAACAAGAACTTCGACCAGCAGAGGACCAACTGGGTGATGCAGCAGTACCACCTCGGGGAACTAGAGCAATAGAAGGAGCGGGAGCTGGTCCTCTGCAAGATTTTCTACCAGACGAACACTAGGGCCAGGAGTAAAAAGATTATAAGTTACTAGTTTGGTATTGGTAGTTGTACTACCTTGTCATCCGCAAGTTGGTATTGCTGTTAACGATCTTTTGGTATGAACTTGCATTTTCTTCCAACCATCATGCCGAGGGTCGACGTGGATATAAAGCTGAATCATTTGTTTCGAAACGAATTCTCAGGCACCTGATTTTTATTTGATGGGTAGCATAAGCACCTGCCGTTCGAATTCCCAGTTCTGCAGTTTTTTCGAAACAAGTGCATGCACTTATTATCACGATAAAAAAACAATATCCGTGCTGCATCCCAGTTATCAGTCTTTGCTTGCAGAATTCTCTCATTTATTGAGCACGTATATTGTTTTTTCAGGTCGAGCAAGTTTCAACTGGGTTGTAGACTGCCCAGGGTTGGTTTTGTTTTTAACAGGCCCAGCCCATGATGACAACGGGGCACAAAGATCTAGCAGGTATCTACTGGCCTCTGGCCCGCCAGCGTTAGTTATATTTTGTCTTACAACATCCGCAGGCAGTTTTTTTACTGAATCAAACACACAGCCCAGTTCTATTTTCCTCTTGAAACGCATGTCCTACATCCGTTTTCTAATCTCTACATATAGTTCTACTAGTTCATATACACGTATCATTATATTGAAAACACATAAAATTCCTTTTTCATATTTACATCCTTATTTTTGTTGTTTTTTTCCACCCAGCACTGATTTTTTTACCACTGGTTTTCCCTTAAACCAACTCAATTGTCCCACGTCTTATTTGCTTACAAAAACAAAATGATTTTTTTGGCAAATCAATAAGTTCTTAAAAAATTCTTTATCATTTCGGGATTACAACAGTTTGGACTCTACCGAAATATGCAAAATAAGGTTGAACTTTTTGACCGTGGTCCTGGGCAGAAAATGGGCTGTAATAAATTACTCAAGAATTAGCAAATGGGCTGCAAATTATAAAAAAATAGCAAATGGGCTGTAAATTATAAAAATAGCTAATGGGCTTTATGTTGTCTGCCACAGATTTGGAGGCTGACTTGTGGGCCTACTAAGTTCATGCATACACAAGGTTTCTTAAAAAGGAAACTTAGTCAATGATCGACTCTACCAGTGTCAGACCGTTAGATGTCAATCTAACGGCAATCGTGCTTCTTCAGTCTCTGACCTTCCTGCCCCATCCGCCCAAACCATCGCCGTCGGAACCGCCTGCTCCCGCCTTCCGTGGCCGGCAGTGCTGCCGGGCAAGCCTCATGACCCCATCATACTCGCATCCCTGGCCTGTCTATCCCTCTACTCACCCACACCTCCTGTTATTTTCCGGCGACGGCAGCCGAACCAGCCAACCCTCGTACTCTCCACCGCGTAGGCAGCCACTGCCCTGTCTTCGCCGGCTCCGTGTCGTTCCCTTCGTAGGCCTCGCTGTCGTCCACCGCCCTGGTGCTCTCGGCGCGGCCTGGTCAACGATGTCCATCCAACGGCCGTAGTGCTTCTTCAACCTCTGGTCTTCTTGCCCCAGCCGCCCAAAGCAGCACTGGTCGTGCCGCATGCTCCTGCCTCCCGTGGCCGGCTGTGCTGCCGCGGAGGCCTCACCGTCCCCATACTACTCCCACCGCTGGCCAGGCCATCCCTCCACTCACCCACTCCCCTTGTTATTCTGCGGTGACGGCAGCCTCACACCGCAGCCGAACCAGTGAACCCTCGTACTCCTCTCCGTGTGGGCATCTACTGCCACGTCTTCCCCGGCTCCGCGTCGTCCCCTTCCTAGGCCTCGCCGTCGTCCACCGCCCTGGTGCTCTCGGCGCAGCGTGGTCAATGTGGTCAACGACCGACTTCCATCGGAAGAGTACTGTACGTGGAGAGGCTGACAGCTGGGTCCACAACAGCCGCAAGGAAGTGCCTCCTTATTACGTGCAAAATAATTATTCCTCCACCTGACAGCAGGGACCCACCGGACGGGCCACCAGTATTTCACGGAAAAAATGTTCCCCCCCCCTGACTGCTGTGACCCACCGGATGGGCCACCGTATTTTGCGAAAAAAACGTTTGCCCCTGACTGCTGGGACCCACTGGACGGACCACCGTATTTCATGAAAAAAACATTCCCCGTTGTCAGCTCGGACCCACCAAAAGTGCCTCCTTATTATGCACAGAAAAATGAATGCTCCCCCTGCTAGCTGGGACCCACCATGGTGGGAAGCTGACTTGTGGGCCTACTAAGTTGACGGGGACAGAGGGCTTTGTCAACTTAGTCAATATGAACGATTCTAGCTCCAGTGACCGTACGATGTCCATCCAACGGCCTTCATGCTTCTTCAATCTCTGCTCTTCCTTCTCCAGCCGCTTAAACAAGCGCCGGCGGGACTGCCTGCTCCCTCCTCCCCGCGGCCGGCTGTGCTGCCGCGCAGGCCTCACCGCCCCATCGTACTCCCATCGCTGGCCTCGCCATCTCTCTACTCACCCACACGGCCACACCTGCTGTTATTCTCCAGTGAGGGCAGACGAACCAGTAAACCCTCGTACAGTCGTACTCCCCTCCGCGTGGGAAACAACTGCCGAGTCTTCCCTGCCTCCGTGTTGTTCCCTTCCTAGGCCTCGCCATCGTCCACCGCCCTGGTGCTCTCGGCGGCGTGGTCAATGTGGTCAAGGAACGGCTTCCATCGGACGTGGACCGTACGTGGAGAGGCTGACAGCTGGGTCCACGGCCGCAGCAAGGAAGTGCCTCCTTATTATGCGCAAAATAATTATTCCTCCACCTGACATCTAGGACCCACCGGAAGGGCCTCTGTATTTCGCGAAAAAAACGTGCCCCCAGCTGACATGTCAGACCCACCAGCTATCTTAGCATGCAAGGAAGTGCCTCCTTATTACGCACAAAAAAATGAATACTCCCCCTGCCAGTTGGGAGGCTGACTTGTGGGCCTACCAAGTTGACGGGGACGGAGGGATTTGTCAACTTAGTCAATATGAACGATTCTAGCTCCTGTTACCGTACAATGTTCATCCAACGGCCATAGTGCTTCTTCAACCTCTGGTCTTCTTGCTCCAGCCGCCCAAACCAGCGCCAGTCGTGCCGCGTGCTCCTACCTCCCGTGGCCGGCTGTGATGCCGCGGAGGCCTCACCGCCCCCTACTACTCCCACTGATGTCCAGGCCATCCCTCTACTCACCCACACCCCCTGTTATTCTGCGGCGACAGCAGCCTCACACCGCAGCCGAACCAGTGAACCCTCGTACCCCTCTTCGCGTGGGCATCCACACCTGCGTCTTCCCCGGCTCCGAGTCGTCCTCTTCCTAGGCCTTGATTTCGTCCACCGCCGTGGTGCTCTCGGCGCGGCGTGGTCAACGTGGTCAAGGAACGACTTCCATCGGACGTGGACTGTACGTGGAGAGGCCGACAACTGGGTCCACGGCCGCAGCAAGGAAGTGCCTCCTTATTACGCGCAAAATAATGATTCCTCCACCTGACAGCAGGGACCCACCGGACGGGCCACTGTATTTCACGAAAAAAATGTTTCCCCCTGACTGCTGGGACCCACCAGCTACATCTTCGCACGCAAGGAAGTGCGTCCGGGCAAGAAAAAACAATTCGCCCCCCTGACTGCTGGGACCAACGAGCTACATCTTCGCACGCAAGGAAGTCCGTCCGGGCAAAAAAACGATTCGCCCCCTGACTGCTGGGACCCACCAGCTACATCTTCGCACGCAAAGGAAGTGCGTCAAAAAAAACGATTCGCCCCTCTGACTGCTGGGACCCACCAGCTACATTTTCGCACGCAAGGAAGTGCCTGACAGTCAGGACCCACTTGGTCGAAGCGTACATAGCATTGCCATTCTGGTCGCGAACGTGTACATACATACATACTGGTGGATGTAGAGGCGCGCACGTGTCGTAGTAGAGGCGCGCATGTAGCATGTACACGTACGTACAGAGGCCAGGGTGCAAGAAAGAAAATACGGCCACGTATGTGTTCATACGGGAGGGGTCTCGAACGCCTACTCGCGCATACGTACGGCGAGGGCTCGTGTACATGGCTGGGTCAGAACGGAGAAACATCGTCGTCGTCATGTTCATGGGGAGCCAATCGGCTGGGTCAGAACGGAATGCATGGTCGTGTTCATCGGGAGGGCTTGGACGGAACAGTCGATGGAAGCGAGGCCTGGCGTAACGCACAACGGAGGAAACAGCCTTGTGTTCGACCGACCACATTCGAAATGGGATCTTGTTCATCGAGAGGGGTCTGGCGTACCGTAAAACGGAGGAAACGGACCTCCTATGGTCGAAACGAGGGTCCTGTTGATCGGGAGGGGTGTGGCATACCGCAAAACAGAGGAAACGGACCTCCTACGGTCGAAACGGGGGTCCCGTTGATCGGGAGGGGTGTGGCGTACAGCAAAACGGAGGAAACGGACCTCCTACGGTCGAAACGGGGGTCCTGTTCATCGGGAGGGGTGTGGCGTACCGCAAAATAGGACTCCACGGGATACTGTTCATCTCCACCGTTGACCTCTTCCAGCCTCCACGGGCTACCGTCGACCTCCTCCAGCCTCCACCGCGCGCTACTCCACCGGCTACTAATCAACCACCCCTCCACGGGGACCCCTCCACCGTCTACTGTTCATCCAGCCCTCCACACCACGGGGTCCTGTTCAACCACCCCTCCACGGCCACCCCTCCACCGTCTACTGTTCATCCAGCCCTCCACACCACGGGGTCCTATTCATCCAAAGGCAACGCCACCGCTCACTGTTCATCCACCCCCCTCCCCCCCGCAATGCTCACTGTTCATCCAATCGATCAACTTCAGTTAGCAGCAGTAGCGAAGGAATCGCTCCACCGGGTTCAGTTAACAGCCATCGATCGATCGCTCGGGTTCAGTAACGCGTAGCCTGCAGTGCAATCGCTCGGGTTCAGTTAGAACCCAACGCCTCGCTCGGGTTCAGTTATAGCCAACGCCTCGCACAGACATGCGTACGTGTATGAGAGAAACGCGCATCGCTCGTCCCCCGACCTCCCACCGTAACCGGCAACTCCCCAAAATTTTCCTCCCCCTCGCTTCTACCACGGTTTTTTCCATCATGGACGTCCCAAAGAATGTCATGCAGCTGCGTCTCCGGCCCGCCCAAGACGAAAAGCCCATTTTCTGTCATGAGTTTTTGTCATAGAAGTAGGAGCCCACCACATCTATGATGATACCGGGTTCTGTCACAATTATCATCATAGAAGTGTCATATGTTTGACAGAAAAAAAATTCATTCAGCCCAAAATGTCACGAATGTGTCTTTTTTTTGTAGTGAATATGCTAGTAAAACTCTACATAGTGCCAAGAAAAATTATGCTACTACTGAAAAAGAATTTTTAGCAGTTGTATTTGCTTGTGATAAGTTCAGACCTTATATTGTTGATTCTAAAGTAAATATTCACACTGACCATGCTACTATTAAATAACTTATGAAAAAGAAAGATGCTAAACCTAGACTTATTAGATGGGTTCTCTTGCTACAAGAATTTGATTTGCATATTATTGATAGAAAGGGAGTTGAGAACCCCATTGCAGACAACTTATCTAGGTTAGAGAATGTTCTTGATGACCCACTACCTATTGATGGTAGCTTTCCTGACGAACAATTAGCTATCATAAATGCTTCTCGTACTACTCTATGGTATGCTGACTATGCTAATTACATTGTTGCTAAATTTATACCACCTAGTTTCACATACCAGCAAAAGAAAAAGTTTTTCTATGATTTAAGACATTACTTCTGGGATAACCCACACCTTTATAAAGAAGGAGTAGATGGTGTTATTAGACGTTGTGTATTATATTAGTCTTTGCTTTTTATTTTACCACAATCATCCTTGCTCTACACACCTTTTGGGAGAAGCCTATTTGATTAGAATTTGCTAGAATACTCTATGTGCTTCACTTTTATCTTTTGAGCTTGATAGTTTTTGCTCTAGTGCTTCACTTATATCTTTTAGAGCACGGTGATGTCTTAATTTTGAAGAAATTATTAGTCTCTCATGCTTCACTTATATTATTTTGAGAGTCTTTTAGAATAGCATGGTATTTGCTATGGTTTTAAAGTTGGTCCTAGAATGATGAGCATCCAAGTCGGGTATAATAAAAACTATCATAGAAAGTGAATTGGATGCTATGATCAACTTGATGCTTGATAATTGTTTTGAGATATGGAGGTAGTGATATTAAAGTCATGCTAGTTGGGTGATTATGAATCTAAAGAATGCTTGTGTTGAAGTTAGCAAGTCCCGTAGCATGCACGTATGGTTAAAGTTATGTAACAAATTTGAAACACGAAGTGTACCTGGCTTGTGCATCCTTATGAGTGGCGGTCGGGGACGAGCGATGGTCTTTTCTACCAATCTATCCCCCTAGGAGCATGCACGTAGTACTTGGTTTTTGATTACTTCTAAATTTTTGCAATAAGTATATGAGTTCTTTTGACTAATGTTGAGTCCATGGATTATATGCACTTTTACCTTTCCGCCTTTGCTAGCCTCTTCAGTACCGTGCATTGCCCTTTCTCACCTTGAGTGTTGATGCAAACTTCGCCGGTGCATCCAAACCCCGTGATATGATACGCTCTATCTCCTTATATCTTCCTCAAAACAGCCACCATACCTACCTATTATGGCATTTCCATAGCCATTCCGAGATATATTGCCATGCAACTTTCCACCGTTCCGTTCATCATCATCATGAAATACTTTACTTTTGTCATATTGCCATTGCATGATCATATAGTTGACATCGTATTTGTGGCAAAGCCACCATGCATTATTTTTCATACATGTCACTCTTGATTCATTGCACCATCCCGGTACACCGCCGGAGGCATTCATATAGAGTCAGATTTTGTTCTAGTTTCGAGTTGTAATTCATATGTTGTAATCAATAGAAGTGTGATGATCATCATTATTAGAGCTTTACCCAAAGAAAAAAAGAAGAAAGGTCAAAAGAAAAAAGGCCCAAAAAAAGGAAAAAAAAAGAAAAGGGCAATGCTACTATCTCTTTTTCCACACTTGTGCTTCAAAGTAGCACCTTGTTCTTCGTGTAGTGAGTCTCATATATTTTTCTTGAAAGTAGCACCATGTTTTTCATATAGTGAGTCTCATAAGTTGTCTTTTTTATACTAGTGGGAATTTTTCATTATAGAACTTGGCTTGTATATTCCTACGATGGCTTCCTCAAATGCCCTAGGTCTTCGTGAGCAAGCAAGTTGGATGCACACCCACTAGTTTTCTTTTGTTGAGCATTCATTTATAGCTCTAGTGCATCCGTTGCATGGCAATCCCTACTCCTCATGTTGACATCAATTGATGGGCATCTCCATAGCCCGTTGATTATCCTCGTCAATGTGACACTTTCTCCTTTTCGTCTTCTCCACACAATCCCCATCATCATATTCTATTCCACCCATAGTGCTATATACATGGCTCACGCTCATGTATTGCGTGAAGGTTGAAAAAGTTTGAGATTATTTAAGTATGAAACAATTGCTTGGCTTGTCATCGGGGGTATAGAACTTGGGAACATCTTTATGTGATGAAAATGAAGCATAGCCTAACTATATGATTTTGTAGGGATGAACTTTCTTTTGCCATGTTATTTCGAGAAGACATGATTACTTTGATTAGTATGCTTGAAGTGTTACTATTTCTTTTATCAATATGAACTTTTATTTTGAATCATTTGGATCTAAACATTCATGCCACAATAAAGAAAATTACATTATGAATTATGCTAGGTAGCATTCCACATCAAAAATTCTCTTTTTATCATTTACCTACTCGAGGACAAGCAGGAATTAAGCTTGGGGATGCTTGATATGTCTCCAACGTATCTATAACTTTTGATTGTTCCATGCTATTATATTACCCCTTTTGGATGTTTATGGGGTTTATTTTACACATTTATATCATTTTTGGGACTAAGCTACTAACCGGAGGCCCAGCCCATATTGCAGTTTTTTTGCCTATTTCGGTATTTCGAAGAAAAGGATTATCAAACGGAGTCCAAACGGAATGAAACCTTTGAGAGCGTGATTTTTGGAACGAACATGATCCAGAGGACTTGGAGTGCAAGTGAAGAAGCAGCCGAGGCAGCCACGAGATAGGAGGCCGCCCCCCCTATAGGGCGCGCCCCCTGTCTCGTGGGCCCCTCGGGCGGCCACCGACGTACTTCTTCCTCCTATATATACCTACGTACCCCGAAAACATTTAGGAGCACCACGAAACACAATTTCCATCGCCGTAACCTTCTGTATCCGCGAGATCTCATCTTGGAGCCTTCGCCGACACTCTGCCGGAGGGGGAATCGACCACGGAGGGCTTCTACATCAACATCATTGCCCCTCCGATGAGTTGTGAGTAGTTTACCACAGACCTATGGGTCCATAGTTATTAGCTAGATGGCTTCTTCTCTCTTTTTGGATCTCAATACAATGTTCTCCCCCTCTCTTGTGGAGATCTATTCGATGTAAACTCTTTTTGCGGTGTGTTTGTCGAGATCCTATGAATTGTGGGTTTATGATCAAGTTTATCTATGAATAATATTTGAAAATTCTCTGAATTGCTTTATGTATGATTGAGTTATCTTTGCAAGTCTTTTCGAATTATCGGTTTGGTTTGGCCTACTAGATTGATCTTTCTTGCCATGGGAGAAGTGCTTAGCTTTGGGTTCGATCTTGCGGTGTCCTTACCCAGTGACAGGAAGGGTTGCAAGGCATGTATTGTATTGTTGCCATTGAGGATAACAAGATGAGGTTTATATCATATCGCTTGAGTTTATCCCTCTACATCATGTCATCTTGCTTAATGCGTTACTCTGTTCTTATGAACTTAATACTCTAGATGCAGGCAGGAGTCGGTCGATGTGTGGAGTAATAGTAGTAGATGCAGGCAGGAGTCAGTCTACTTGTCATGGACGTGATGCCTATATACATGATCATGCCTAGATAATCTCATAACTATGCGCTTTTCTATCAGTTGCTCGACAGTAATTTGTTCACCCACCGTAATACTTATGCTCTTGAGAGAAGCCACTAGTGAAACCTATGGCCCCCGGGTCTATCTCTTATCATATTTGCTTCCAATCTACTTTTATTTGCATCTTTACTTTTTGCATCTATATTATAAAATACCAAAAATATATTTATCTTACTATCTTTATTAGATCTCACTTTCGCAAGTGGCCGTGAAGGGATTGACAACCCCTTTATTGCGTTGATTGCGAGTTCACAGTTTGTTTGTGTAGGTGCGTGGGACTTTTGAGGAGCCTCCTACTGGATTGATACATTGGTTCTCAAAACTGAGGGAAATACTTACGCTACTCTGCTGCATCACCCTCTCCTCTTCGAGGAAAACCAACGCAAGCTCAAGACATAGCACCCGACACTTGGGGCTACATTATTTAAATTGAGATTACATCAAATATGCAAGTCCCATGTCACTGCCAGCATGCACCATGGCACTTGGGGGCTAATGTAAAGCGTTTTTTTGCTCAACTTATTGAAGACCCGACTCATCACATCGTAATGAGCCGACCTTTGGGGGTTACCAATTGCTCCTGTCAAAAATTCAAGGTACACAAGCATTAATCCATTATATTGAACGGTCCACTATTTAGTTGGTAGAGTACAAAGCCCTTAACCTTGTGGACGTGGGTTCGAGCCCCATGGTGGAGATTATATTATATGATGTTATTATCAATAAATTACACAAAGTCCCAGCTCAGTATTATCTTACTGAGCCGGCCCTTGGGGGCTACACGTTGCTGTTCAAGTTTACATGGTTATATCTACAAAATCCCTGCTCATTATTGCATAATGACCCGGCCCTTGGGGGCTACACTGGTTGAAGTTTTCATGAGTATAAGGCAATTACAAGTCCCATGTTGCTTCAAGCATGACAATCCGACAGTTGGGAGCTACAAATGATATGCATATAAGGAAGAAAAAATCTTCAAATTCTCAGTTTGGAGTAGACCAGATTAACCCGGTGTCTGCAACAATCTTGGCCCGGTATCATTTATTTATAACCCGGCAATTTTGTCAATCATAATCGGCAAGATCTACATCTTTAAGCCGGTTGAATATCAATTGAATATTTCAAGACAAATATTTTTGTCAAGTCAGAGCATTGAAGGCCGACTCAAATGGATTATTTCTTATAACATTTCTCTACAAGAGCCAATGTCAGCAAATTGGTTATGAATCTGGCCTATTGACCCGGATTTTTTAGAAGAAGTGCCTGGATATTTTGCATTGGCAAGGTTTCGACATATCTGTTAAAGGAGATTTGCCACAAGATCTTGAGTATGCATCCAGGAGGAAATGACAAGGACTTAAAGATGATCAGGTGCTGGTTCAGGAAAATATTTAACCCGGAGCACAACCTATCAAGTTTTTTCTTGTGTTTATTTTACAGGATCAGTTTAGCATGGATAAATCCAAATTAAACTAGGGGCTAATGTCGGAGATATACCCCGCAGTATGACCCGGCCGAAAGTATGACCCGGCCGAGCTTGGCGTTTTCATTGGTAACCCGCCGAAGGACTGGCAACTCACGAGCCTGGCGACTCACGGATGGCCCTAACGGCGGGTCACATAGAGGACTAGGCCCAAGGCCCAGAAGGCCGGTTCATGTTATGGTGGGCCGGTTTACAAGGAAAGGCATAAGGAGTTTTCCCTTAAGGGGGCAGACTAGGATTCCACTTGTAATAGACTAGTCCTAAATCCTAATAGGACTCCACATGTAACCCGCTCCTTCAACCTATATAAGGAGGGGCAGGGCACCCCAAGGGGGACAAGCAAGAAGAAACAATCTCTAGGGCTAGACACAAGAGCCGGCTTACCGGCGACTCCCTCATGATCATAATGAGACCTAGCCAGAAACAGCATGTAGGGTTATTACCGGATGATGTTTCCCGGGGTCCGAAGCTGTTTAAATCCTTGTCTTGTGTGTTGATTGCCTCACGTCTCTCGATTCCGACCAACCCCTTCAAGCTACCGCATAGATGCGTTGGCCTCACGACTAAGTCCTCATTCTAAGGACATCTGACGTGACAATTCCACGACAGGTTGCATCAATCTTCAAGTATCTCTGCTCGCACCAGGTAATCCCGCCTAAAAGAGAAGAGATTCCCGACGAACCGCTATGAGAGCAATTTAACTGCAGATGCTCCTTTCTCTGGCCCTCTTTAGCTACATTCTCATTCGTTTGTGGTTGCCTTTTTGTCGGGGTTGCTACTTGAGGAAACTCTCATGATGTCCGCCGAACAACTTATGAGCTATAGTCAGGTAACTATGTACTACTGTGTAGCCACCCACCCTCCGAGCCCCCGACCCACTTGTGGCTCCATGGTGTTGTGACCCCTTCCTGCAACGCATGAAGCAAAAGTTAGGAGACAAATCATGTCGTTTTTAAAGTTGCATAACATCATCTCTAAGTTGCCTAACATGACTAGCGAGTATCCTAGCATCATCTGTAAGTTGCCTAATATGACTAGCGAGTATCCCATGCTATTAGTGGTTGTTCTTTACACAAATTTCATCTTGTACCAGACAACTAGTGATTGTTATTCAGACAACTTTGTCTCTTACTGCGATGGCAGACTAGCCACAATGGGGTGGAAGGCAAGGAGCTGCTGAAGATGACCACATAGGTAGGCCTTGTACCAGAAACTAAAGGTGTTGATTATGCTACAATCAAAAATGGTTTGCTTGTTTGGTGGACCTAACAAGAAGTTATTTCAGTGTATCAAATTAGTGGATAACAAAGTATCTACGAAGTTAGGTGATTTAGGCAAGTAATATATATATATATATATATATATATATATATATATATATATATATATATATATATATATTGGTGGATCTATTATGATAACACCCCTTAAGACCTTATTCTGCTAACACTACCGTTATTCTGCTAACACCCCACCCGACGTACAGTGCCCAACACATACCAAACCTCCCCTTCCCTCGTGACCCGACCCACCTCCACCATCTTCCTCCTTTTGCCTCGTTCCCAACTTCCTCCCTAATCTGTCCAGCCCCCGCGCTCCACCTGACCGCCGCCCCTACCATCCCCACCTTCAATGGTGCGCGCACCCACCCTACCCTACCCACCATCTTCGGCACGGCGCGGCCCACCCGAGCCGTCGCCCCACCCTCACCTTCTCCGGCAAGGCCCGCCCCACCTGAGCCATCGTCCCACCGTCCCCACTGCCTCCGGTGGGATCCTCTTCCCACCCCCGCCCAGCAACCTACCCCGACCATGCAACCGCCGGATCCGGCGGGATCCTTCCCCTCGTGCCTACCCGGCAACGCACGCATCCCAACAGAGGCGAGGTGCCTCCTCACCCCACCCCTCCCCGTGCCAGAGCGCCCTGGTGGTCGCCAGATCCGGCCCATTAGCGCCTTCCCCCATCCCAAGATCCAGCTCATCTGGCTACATGGCGCAGGTCCACCATTATCCCCGCCCTCAACCTCGTTGGATCCGAGGTGGCCACGACCACTTGCCGCCGGATCAGAGTCGTGCCCCCAGGCGATGCAGCCCCGGCTACCACTAGCGGCGACACGTCCCCCACCCAGCCAACCACCTCGTCGGGGGCGCCCCAGATCCTGGTTCAACGCTCACTTGAGCAGGGGGCTCGTGCTGTAGTAGCTGTTGCAGCGAGACTCCGCCTGGTGCTTCTCCAAGTGTGAGGGCGGCGGTGCAGTTTGGCTGGCCCGAGCTTTCGCCTCCTCCGTACAGTGCACACCGGCGCACACGCAGTACATCCCCACTCCCCCTGACGCAGCACTACAGTTTGCATCGCCTCCTCCCCCGTGCTGGCGCTCATCTGCAGTCAAACACCGGATCTCCTTCCTCTGGATCCGGCGCAGCGAGATCCTCAGTAACATCCCTCTGTCCCCAACTCCGTCCAACTACCATCCTCCCTTGCCGAAGAGTACTGCTGGCGGTGTCTAACAGCCCAAACAAAAAAGAGAGGATGTCGGCCATTTCTTTCAGTGTTGTGTTTTTCAGTGGACGCCGGCGTTTCTCTTTTTGCGGCGATTCATATGCATCTCGTGTTGTTAGCATTGGGGCTGACTCCCCGGCGTGACTCGTCGCTTGATTGTCAGAGCTTCCTCTGCTTTGCAGGTTTCGGCAGCAATCATGCGTCTACGGCAAGGGTCCTGACCGCGCCAGTTCGCTAGCGCAAGGGCGCATGCAGTTTAGCCCGCGTGGTCGAGCAGTGCACTTGGCTTGTGAACAAAAAATCTTGAAAATTTTGACAGAGTCGGACCCGAAGTGTTGGTTTTTTCCTCTGAATCGATTCCTCTCTGCTGCAGACCATTTCGTTGCAGCTTGCAGCCCACATCATGGGTGTGAGCAACTCTCATGGGGGAGTTCAGGGTCCGCAGTGCACTCCGGTGGGAGCAGTGGTGCACTCTGGTCATTGTGCAGTGCACCCTGTTTCAGTATGCCATATGAACACATGATATTCGTTGGGCTTTTCTATCAACTAGTAAAAATAGCTTGCTTGTTGCCGGCTGGTGTGTGCTTGATGCAAACGTGTCTGTGTCTCTGTGTGTGTGTGTGTGTGTGTGTGTGTGTGTGTGTGTGTGTGTGTGGATATGCAGTTCAGTCAAGCAATGTACGCAGGTTGGCCGGGAGGGTGTTGCAGTTCGGCAACCAGCCACACCATGTGCAGTTTCAGAAGGTGCATGCGTGTCCGATTTTTTTGTAATTATTGAAAAAAGCAATGTTGTTCGTTCTGCCATACTCAGTGGTTCACTTGTAAAAAGAAACTATTTGGCAAAAACAATGTTAAATATAATAGTTAATGACAAAGTTCGCTAAATATGGTTTGGTGGTTTACTTTGGGAAACTGAAAATTGCAGCCCACTTATCTCATCTCCGCGGTTCATTTTTTAGGTAAAACAATAAATAAAATGAAATATTTGTTGAGAAGTTCATTTCAGCAAGCATTAATGGGTCAGTTTTCAAGAGACATAAATGGATGCAACCCACTTGGAGGAGTCTTGTGGTTCATTGCGTTTAATAAGGAAGAAACAAAGTGTTGTTCACTTGTTCCATGGTAAAAAGGAAACGATGCAGCTCACTATGTCTTTATTAGATAGATGTGGCTTTGAAGCTCACTTTGTTATCCCATGCAGTGTGCTATAAAACTTCTACGTGGTTCACTTGTCCCACTTGTAAAAATAGGAGAAAAAAATTCTCAAAGAAAATTCTCAAAGAAGCTCACTTCTATATTAGATGTAGTTCAATCGCTCGGTCCATGTGGTCCACTCGCTTGGTCAACATGGGTAAAAAATTAATAATTATGAAAAAAAGACAATAAGAACTCATGAGGTTCACTTTGGGTAGTGTTACGGTTCACTTTTGGAAGTGTTGTGGTCCACTCTTGTTCACGAAATTTTTTGAACAAAAAGACAACAAAAAGTGTGAGAAAAATTTATGTTTGACAAAAGAAATAATGAAGTTCATATGAACATCTGATGCAGTGCGGTTTTTCGTCCGATGTAGTGCGGTTTTCAGTCGGATGAAGTACCCACATCGATTTGGGTGTCGCGAAAAACAGAGTGTCCGCATTTCGGTAAATTCAAAAGTCCTCTTAAAGCGTAAAGAATTAGAGAGAGTGTTCTACATGAAAGAGTTGCGTCTCGTCGATATCTTTCCAACGGCGTACCGTTTGAATCATTTCGACCAGCGATTCGTGAAAAACGGCCGCTGTCCCTCGTCATCCGCCGCACGATTTTCAAAATTAACTTGAAACTGTAAGGAATCTCAAAAATATTTCAACATATGAAAGTTGCGCCTCGTTCGTAGCTTTCCAACGGCTTATCACATGCCTCGTTTCGACAAACGGTTCAAAAACTGAAACGAAAACAGTACAGAAAATTTGAAATTTAAAAAAAAATAGAATTCCGTGATTTAGTAAATTTGAAACTGCTTTTTAACTGTAACGAATTAGAGAAAAATTTATATATGAAAATGATGCGCCTCGATGATATCCATCCAATGGCGTATCATTTGCTTCATTCTGACGAGTGGTTTAGGAAAAACGCGAAAAAACGCTCGCTGCCACTCGTCATCTGCCGCACCATTTTTACGCTTTTAAACCGTGTAGAATCTCAAAAAGTGTTCAACATGTCGAAGTTGTGTCTAATCCATAGCTTTTCAATGATATATTACACGCCTTATTCCGATAAACGGTTCAAAACTAGAGCAAAAATAATACCGAAAAAACAACGCGTGCAGTTTTTTCGACGAGAAGTTCACTCGTGTGAGTACTGCAGCACACTTGGTTCAAAGAATGACGTGCACTTACGTTGAGCGTGCAGTGCGGAAGTGTTCTAATCTCAGGATTAGAATAACTATTTGAATCACGGCGCTCGTATATAAGGCCGATGCGGGTGTTCCCGAACTCTGGGAAACAAAAAAAAAAACAAACCCCCTGGCCCCATCCAACCCGCCTCGTTTCCATCGGACGCAGCCCCGCCCCACGCGCCGGCGCAGCCGCCGTGCCCTCGCACAACCTCACCTCCACCTGACTCCGGTCACCTGCCACCACCGACCAAACGTAGCCGCCTCCTGCCGCCGTGCCACCCGACCCCCTCCCCGCTACCTTCCCTCGCCACGGCAGCCACCTCCCACCTCCAGCCTCCTCCCAGCCCTGGGATGCTCCCACCACTACCGCCTGCCCGTCACCGCCGGGACCCACGCCGCCGCCCTCGGCCACCTACAAGGCATCATCGATGGCCGCCGATCTTGGCGCTAGCCACTGGATCCGGCGGCAGCTCACGGTGATACTGCTCCGGTGAGCCTCCGTCCCCAAGCGCGACGCGGACGATGGCCTCCTCCCTCTCGTTCCTCCTCCTTCCCCCGAGCACGGTGCATCCATGGTGGCGTCCTCCATCCTGCCCTCTCTGTTAGACTGTATATACGTAGTCTTGTACATGCCTTGTCTTGTACCTCTTGGTACATCTATATAATGAGATAGCCACACCCCGTTTGAGGGTGTCGAGCAGTTCCCAAAACATACGTTTTACATGGTATCAGTTTAGGGTTATGATGTCTTCCGCTGCCGCCGTCGCCGCCGCCGTCGCCGCCGCCGCCGCCGCGCCGACCGCTACTCCCGTTCCCGACGCCGCCTCGGTGCTGCCCCATGCGCCGGCCCCTGCCGTCGCACCCTCGTAGCCGTTCCTGGCCTCCCAGCCCCTGGCCGCGGTCTCGGCATGGTGGAACACCCAGCCACCCGCGGGGTCCCAGATCGGATCGGGAGCGACCCACGGCGACCTCCCTCCGCCGCCATCCTCTGGCGGCCCGTCGCCCTCGACCTCTACGGGTGCCCTACCGGCGCCGCCGCCCTTCCAGGGCCAGCCGCCGGCGTACGGCACCGCCCCTGCACCAACCTATGCCGCCCTGCACTCGTACGGTGGCTCGGGTCCGGCCTATGGCTCCTCGTGGTATGGCGCCCCTGCTCCGGGTGCTCTGCCACCGCCACCGTCCGCCTGGCCGATGCCTCCCTACGGCGTGCTGCCACCGCAGCCCTATGTGGTGCCGACGCGTCCTCAACCCTACGCGGCGCCGCCTTTGCTACCCTAGGGGCCGCGCCTCCTCCGTCACCAGGGGCCCCGTACGCTGGTGCCCCTGGCTATGGCGCCCCCCTGGCCATCGCGCCACCTCACGAGATGGATCCATCTATGGGTCCCTACGCGCCACCGACACAGGATCGTGCTTCACCGCCATCGCCGTTTTATTTCTCGCACCTGCTGCCAGTGAACCTCGGGACGGACAACTACCTGTCATGGCGTGCGCAGGTCCGGCCTCTCCTCCGTAGCCGTTACTTGGAGGGTTATGTTGATGGGTCCATCCCGTGCCCACCTCCGCACCATCCGGCATATCACACGTGGGTGGCGCAGGATCTGGCCATTCTCTCTGCCATCCAGTCCTCGGTCACGCCGAGTGTTTCGTCGATGGTCATCTTAGCCGCTACGTCCAGGGAGGCGTGGGCGGCCCTCCACACCAGTTTCGCCTCTCAGTCTCAGGCGCGTGCGCACTCTATACGCACCGAGCTAGGCAAGACCAAACTTGGCGATCTCAGCATCACGGAGTACTTCAACAAGATGACGAGCCTCGCAGACACTCTGGCCTCTGTTGGTCAGCCACTTCTGGACGCGGACTTCACCACCTTTGTGCTCAACGGGCTCGATGATGATTATGATAATCTCATTGAGAACGTTCATGGTCGAGATGATACACTCCCGCGTCGTGAGCTCTATGCGCGCCTCCTTGGGCGTGAGCAGCACATTAAGGCGCGCCTTGTCACCCCCAGCTTTGTCTCCGCCAACGCCGCCACACGCGGCAAACCTCAGAAGCCGGCCCCATCAGGTGGAAAACCACCGGCTTCCCCGTCGCAGGCCTCGCGGGGCAATGCACCGACTATCACAGGAGGGAGTCGCCCAGTTGCTTGCTGTTCCAGTTGCGGCGCTCCTCAGGCTTGTCAGCTTTGTGGCATAGATCGTCACCTCGCCTCTCGCTGCCACCGACGCTACAAGCAAGACTTCCTTGGCCTTGGCAACAATGGCAAAGGGAATGATAAGCAGGCTGCAGCTGCGGTGACCGGACACGACCACGGGCGCACCCAGTCATACTCTCTTGATCCGGCGTGGTACATGGATACAGGAGCGACGAATCACCTCACCAGCGAGATGGGCAAGCTCTCCGTTCAAGAACCATATCGTGGACATGATCAGGTGCACACCTCCAATGGAGCAGGTATGCGCATCTCCCATGTTGGTCAGGCATCACTTCTTGCACACAATTTTCGCAAACTGCATCTTTTTAACGTCCTTCGAGTTCCCTCTGCTACGCGTAGTTTGTTGTCTATTCCTCAACTTACTCGTGATAATAATGTCCTTGCTGAGTTTCACCCTTTTCGTTTCTTTATCAAGGATCGGGACACGAGGGCCGTTCTGCTTAGTGGTCGTCTTCGCCATGGCTTATATGCACTTGACACACCGTCTGCATCTCCTACGCCGTCTTCTCCTCAGGTGTTCAGTGGTGTTCGTGTGTCACCTACGCACTGGCATGCACGCCTTGGACACCTTGCTGCTCCTATAGTTAGTCATGTGCTGCATCGCCATGAACTACCAGTTGTGTCCAATAAAAGTGCTGAAACTATTTGTGATGCCTGTCAGCAGGGCAAGAGTCACCAACTACCTTTTTCAGAGTCTAGTCGTGTTGTGAAACATCCTCTTGAGCTTGTGTTTTCTGATGTGTGGGGTCATGCCCAAACATCTGTTAGTGGTCACAATTACTATGTCAGTTTCATTGATGCTTACAGTCGGTTTACTTGGCTATATCTTATCAAGCGTAAATCTGATGTGTTTAATGTTTTTATTCAGTTCCAAGCACACGTTGAGCGTCTCCTTAAGCATAAGATTATTCATGTTCAATCCGATTGGGGGGGGTGAATATCACAACCTCAACTCGTTTTTTAATAAGCTTGGGATTTTGCATCATGTGTCTTGTCCTCATACACATCAGCAAAACGGCACCGCTGAACGTAAGCATCGTCATCTTGTAGAGACTGGCCTCACTTTACTAGCTCATGCCTCCGTCCCGTTTCGGTTCTGGAGTGATGCTTTCTCCACCGCCTGTTTCTTGATAAATAGGCTTCCCTCACGACTACTGAAAATGAAAACCCCTCTTGAACTCTTGCTCGGTGATATTCCAAACTACACGTTTATCAAAGTGTTTGGATGCGCATGTTGGCCGCACTTGCGGCCTTACAACAAGCGTAAATTAGAGTTTCGGTCTAAGAAGTGTGTTTTCCTTGGGTACAGTTCTCTTCACAAAGGGTACAAGTTTCTTCATGTTCCCACCAATCGTGTCTGCATTTCTCGTGACGTTGTGTTTGATGAGAATGTGTTCCCGTTTCGTGCTCTTCCGAACCACTCTACCACTAGTTTACCACCTGTGCACTCCACTACACCTTCGCCTGACCAATTTGTGGATGTTGCAAATGCTCCTGTGTTGCTTCCTAACCATGCTGCAGGTATTGGACGCGGTGCTCGCCTTGAACTCCTGGATGATGAGATTCTCGACAACACTCATGATGGCCACATTGATCCTGTGCATGGCCCATGCATGGCGGGTCCTATCCGTCAGCCCGGTGCTTCCACTGCCGCCCCGCGGGCGTCGGCAGTGCCCGCGGCTGCACCCGCCTCGGCCGCTCCGCTGGCCGGCTCGCCCGCTCCAGCGCCCGGGTCGCCCGCCTCCACGCCCGGGTCGCCAGCCCCGTCGATCGGCTCGCCCGCTCCAGCGCCCGGGTCGCCCGCCTCCGCGCCCGGGTCGCTCGCCCCGTCGATCGGGTCGCCCGGTCCAGCGCCCGGCTCGCCTGGCCCAGCGCCTGGCTCGCCTGGCTTGCCTGTCAGGCCACAGGAGCTGCCCTCGTCGGGCCCAGCAGACACGGCAGCTGCGCCGGCCAGCCCCGCCTCGGCTATGTCGTCTGGTGCTGAGTCTGCTGACTCTGGCTCCTCCAGCCCTGTCTCAGCCACGACGCCTTCGTCGCCTGCGGCAAGCCCCGTGGTGCTAGCACCGCCCGCTGTGGTTCATCATTGACCGCATACACGCAGCCGGTCTAGTGTTTTTTTGCCCTAAGGAACGCAAAGATGGGACGGTGGCGTGGCTTGCTGCATGTGTGGCTCATGCTGCTGCGGATCCCACGGCAGAGCCGCGTCATTTTCAGGCTTCATTGGGTATTCCCCACTGGCGTGCTGCGATGGAGCAGGAATTTCAGGCCTTGCTGAAAAATGGTACATGGCAACTTGTTCCTCCGGTCTCTGGCGTCAACATCATTGACTCCAAGTGGCTGTTTAAGGTCAAACGACATGCAGATGGTTCTATTGAGCGCTACAAGGCACGGCTGGTTGCCAAGGGTTTCAAGCAGAGGTACAGTCTTGATTATGAAGACACATTCAGTCCAGTTATCAAGCCTACTACTATTCGTATACTGTTGTCTCTTGCCGTTACTCGTGGTTGGTCGCTTCGTCAGCTTGATGTGCAGAATGCTTTCCTCCATGGAGTTCTGGAGGAAGAGGTTTATATGCGTCAACCACCCGGTTTTGTTGATCCTACGCGTCCGCATCATCTCTGTCGTCTGGTCAAGGCGTTGTATGGACTTAAACAGGCGCCTCGTGCATGGCATGCTCGTCTTGGTTCTGCACTCCGGGCTCTTGGGTTTATTCCCTCAACTGCTGACACGTCACTGTTTCTCCTTCAGCGCCCTGAGGTGACGATGTATCTTTTGGTATATGTTGATGATATCATCCTTGTCAGTTCCTCCAATGCTGCTGCGGATCGCCTTGTGTCTGCATTAGGTGAGGAATTTGCTGTCAAAGATTTGGGTGCTCTGCATTATTTTCTTGGATTGGAGGTGTCACGGTCCTCTACTGGTTTGACTTTGAGTCAGAAAACGTACTCAATGGATTTGCTGGGCCGTCCTGGGATGCTCCAATGCAAACATGCTATCACTCCGATGTCTGCCACTGATCGGTTGTCTGCCCTTGATGGAGATCTTCTTTCCACTGATGACGCCACTGAGTATCGCAGCCTTGTTGGTGGTCTGCAATATCTCACTATCACCAGACCTGATGTCTCTTATGCAGTCAACCGTGTGTGCCAGTATCTGCATTCACCTCGTACCACTCATCTCTCGGCAGTTAAGCGCATCCTGCGTTATGTTTCCTCTACTGCTTCGTATGGTCTGCTCCTTCAGTCTGCACCGTCTTGTGACCTTTCGGCGTTCTCTGATGCGGATTGGGCTGGCAGTCCTGATGATCGGCGATCCACGGGGGGATATGCAGTGTTCTTTGGTCCTAACCTGATCGCCTGGAATGCACGCAAGCAAACCACCGTGTCTCGTAGCAGTACTGAAGCTAAGTATAAAGTTGTTGCTGATGCTACCGCTGAGATCATATGGGTACAGTCTTTGTTACGGGAGCTGAGAGTCTCTCCAGCTCATCCTCCAGTTTTGTGGTGTGATAACATCGGCGCTACATACCTTTCATCTAATCCGGTGTTTCATGCTAGGACAAAACACATCGAGGTTGACTATCACTTTGTTCGGGAACGTGTTGCACAGAGATTGCTTTGTATCAAGTTCATCTCCTCCAAAGATTAACTTGCTGACATCTTCACGAAGCCTCTTCCACAACCACAGTTTGTAGGCTGTAGGCGCAATCTTAACTTACTTTGTACTTCAGGCTACAGTTAAAATTGAGGGAGTGTGTTAGACTGTATATACGTAGTCTTGTACATGCCTTAAATTATACCTCTTGGTACGTCTATATAATGAGATAGCCACACCCCGTTTTAGGATGTCGAGCAGTTTTCAAAACATACGTTTTACACTCTCATCCGCCGAGGTAGGCTCCTGTGAAGTTCAGCCTGGCCAGCCGCGTCAGTTCGACCCCCCTGCGCCCCTGGCCAGCCGGCAAGATCCACGCGTCCGGCCACAGTTTCAGCCCCATCCCGTGACGAACTGCTCAAAAGCGAAGGACATCTCATCGACGTCGTCACCCTTGGCTACCTACTGCGTCAAGGACATTGGGAGGCCACGAATCCAACGGAGCGCTAGCGCGTGGGAGGTGCTGCTGCTCTGGTCATCTACTCCGTCCCCGAGCATAGCACGTCGCCGACGCGGACAACGGCCTCTCCCTCTCGTTCTGTCCTCCAACGATCCATCCGGGGATGCGTCGTCAGTAAGGAGAACAACACTTCTTGCAGCCAAAAACTGCTTCGTTTCTTCAGTATATTTCCAAAAAATATTTGCTGGAGTTCTCCTGTATCACTTCAACAAAATAACTGACACCAGTACGACGGATCCACGCCTGGAAGGAATACTTCGTATGAGCGCCTGTCGCCGATCATCGACCATGTTCCCAGGTCGTCCTCCCGCTAGTGCCTCATCGTCCCTGAGGCCGCCCCTTCTCTAGCACGCAGCACCTGCACGAAGGTGTGCGTGTGTGATGCTGCATGCGGAGGCGGTGAGCGTGGCCGTGTGCATGCGTGCTGGCACGCCGTGCGTTTCCTGTGTGTTTTGTATGCGAGTGGTGTGCGTGCATGTAGCGGCTCGGTGTGCATCCGTAGGTAGCCTGTGTGATTGCTAGTGCCTAGTGCTACTATTGTTGAGGCTTTTCCTTGGAACGTACCTGTTTCAGATACTTGTGTATTTTTCTAGTGTGCTGCCATGGCCGCATCCTCCAGCTCCACCCCGCCGCTGCAGTCCAACGATTCCAGTTGCCGCCGTTCACCAATCACCACTACCGCGCGAGGTAAGCTGGATCCCAGCATCTTGCTCATCCCTGTTGCAACCAGAGTGGTCACAGCCATGGCTCCTTATAGGCCGCAGCTATAGCTCAACCTGCCTTGTGACGCGGCCGTAGGCCTCCTGGCGAGATGTGTGCGTGCTACGTGTGGTTTTTGACACTGATCGAAGTTCATCTAGTAGTTTCTCTGAGACGTCCAGGTCTCACTGGCCAAAAAGTTCAGTTAAGATCTCAGCATGGGTGCAAATGTACTCACGTTTGCTGGCCGGGTTTGCGGCAGTAAAACTCCTAGTGTGAATGTGTGAGTCCTTGCATTGCATATCCCTCCATTGGTGCGTTTTTTCTATACAGTACCTGAAATTTTGATCGCTCCCAGTAGTTGGTTGCTGGTCTATGAAGTCTGAAGCGTGTGTTTACAACTAGACCCAAAGTTTTAGATGGCAGCACACTAGAAAAATTGCTGGTGAAAAGTCTCTGAACATGTACATTGCAATAATTGAAAATGCTTGAATCTTTATTGCTTAACCACTGTTATTCTGTATTATAATTTTTGTTATCCATTCTTCAGTGGGAGCGACCACTGAACATAATCCATGGGGTCCATGCTATTGTGCACATTTGTGAAATTACTTTGACTCATTATTATTTCATTGTGGGTATTGGACGCATGACTTCATGTATGCACAGTTTATTTTTTTTCGCTTGATTTGCAAACAAAATGTTCTAATACTATTCTCATTCGTGTGCCTTGTGCATGCATGTCCTCCGTAGCACACAAGGTGCTTGTCTTAATACCTTAGTACCTCCACCACAAGAAAAATGTTAGTATGCAGAATATCTTATAAAACAAATGTAGTATGCAAAAATCACATGCGAAAAATGTGTTTTGTGTGTGGTCGTGTGCCAACACCACAAGTTCGGATGAGGGAAAGTAATAAAATGAAACCTAAAAATATTCATTGCAACACGTTCGAATAAAAAGGAGGAACACACCATCAAAATATCTCACAGTGGAAGGTCAAATTAAAATAACAAAAATAGTTCAAAAAAGTTTAAGTAGAAGACAAATTTCCCTTGTTTCTAATAAACTAGAAGTCCATATAAGATAAACGGACCAGATCGATGTTTTACTATAAAGCTCAAAATTTTGCCGCTACTAAAGAATAAAACCAAGAAATCCAAATAAAAAAAGTAGCTCGATGTTAATGGAAAACCCAGGTTTCCCCCTTTTCTAAAGAAACCCGGAAGTTCAAAATAAAAAATGAAGAGGTTCAATGTTTATAGCGAAACTCGGATTTCTTCCATTACTAAAAAGTAAAACAAAAAAGTTCGATTTAAAATAACAAAAGTACTTTGATGTTTATAGACCTAGAACAAAACAAGCTTCACCAAATTCTTTCTATTCCTAGGAAAAATAAAAGTATGAAGTTCAATTAAAAAATTGTTTGATGCTTATTTAAAAACCATATTTTCTGCTAAGAATAAAACTAAGAAATTCAAATTAAAATACCAAAGAAGTTCAATATTTATAAAAACTCAGATTCTTTTCTCGTTACTAAAGCATAAAATGTAGAAGTTCAAATGAAAATAAATGCCTAAGAAAAGTTTAAAAAGAATCTTCCATGATTTAAAAAACTAGAAGTTCAAACTAAAATATGAAGTGGATCGATGTTTATTAGAAAATATAGGATTTTACCATTTTTTATAAAACACACATATCCGTCATTATTGAAGAATCAACCGTGAAGTTCAAATTGAAAACAAATAGGCAAATTTAATGTTTATTTAAAAATCAAAAACAAGTCTTCAAAATTGAAAAATGTGAAGCTCAAACTAAAATAACACAGAAGTTCAAAGTATATTAAGACCTAGGATTTACATGTTCGGAAAACAGAAAAAAAAAACAATATCAGTTTTTGCCTTTTTGAAGATGTAACGTCCCGGATACAATTTTCCATATTCGTAACTCCAACTCTTGCCGTTTCCGGACATGCGATATGTTATTTCCTTCGTGGTTGGGTTTTTGTCTTCGTTTTGCTTTTTGTTCATGTCATGCATTCATCATTGCATCATTTGCATTGCATCTTGTCATCATGCAACCCTTTCAAAAACTCTACTAAATAAATCGTGTGAATCCTCAGTCCATTTAAATTGAGGGATATTCACAAGGGTGATTTCTCTTTATAACATATCCTCCCAATATTAGGGAGCTAGAATAAATATTCCATTATTTGGAATTGATCATAACACACTTGCAAAAATAAATCTCAATGCCTTTGTTATCATAATTCTTGGTCTCTAACTTTTCCATATATCATTTCATCATTTTTCCGAGCTCCACCAAAAATGTGAACATTTTTGGACACTTCTAAAACCTAGTCCTTGTTCAAACCATTTGAATTAAATTCAAATGACTTTGAATTTAATTATTGCAATCTTGCCCACTCTATTTTTCTTGGGTCAAGCTCATTTTTATGAGTCCAGGAAAATTGTCCTTGTTCTCAAATTCTTTCCCTAACCCTCTCTTCTTTTCTTCTCTCTAATTCTTTTCTGCTAAAGAAAAGGAGAGAGAGATAACCCAGCCGGCCCCCTAGGCCCACCAACCCTCCTGAAGCCCAGCCGCACCGATAACCCTAGCTCTATCCCTCGATCCCTCTTTTTCCCTCGATCCCTTCCTCCAGCGCCGCCATCTCCCTCGCTCGTCCCGATCCCCATCTCACTCTCCCTCTCGATCCCGCGCCTCCTTCTCGCCAAACCCTCGTCGCCCGAGCGCTCGAGGAGAGGAGCTCCTCGAGCACCTGCGCCCGCATCCATCGTCCTCCGCGCCGTCTTCGTCGAGCGCCAGTAGCTGAACCCCGAGCCTCTCCACGCGCGCCCGCACCCATCGCTTCGCTCCGACAGGCGCGCAGCCGCCCCGTGGCCCCTACTTTCCTCGCCCCGCCGTCGCACCGTCTTCTCCACCTCGCGCGACCTCCTGCCTCATCCTCGTTCCCGCGCCGCTCGTCGCCAGAAGCCAGCAGGAGAAGCCCTGCCTCCGCTCGAGGGGCCCGCGACATCCTCTTCTGCACCTCCACCGGCCGGCGACCTCACCTGAACCTCGCCAGCGAGCAGCCCGCCAGGACAGGCTAGTCTCGCTCGGAACCAACCTCCTCCACGCGCCAAGTCCCGCGGCCGTCGTCCCTGCATCGCGCCAAGTCCCTGCATCGCGCCCGGTTGCTGTTGACGCCAAGTCCAAGGACTACCGAGCGTGGGATCTCTAAGTACCACTACCAATGCCTCTGCATTCGCGAACTACACCACCGGCAAGACCACACGGATGCTCGAACGGGTGCCGAACGAAACGCCAAGTCCCTCTTCTGGATCTGTGTACGACCTTTGTAATGATGTGCCAAGTACCTCTACGGGTGCACTGAACGTCTACGACTCGTGAACCACTACCGTCGCCGAGACCGCAAGTACCACGACAACCCCAAGGGATTCGAATCCGTCAAGTTCCTCTCCGAAACGTGTACCACTACTTCCACTACCGTCGTGAGAACGACTACTTCCAGTACCGTCGCCACGTGAACAACTACTTCCCACGACGACCCGTGAACGACTACTTCCACTACAAACTCGACCCGCTTCGAAAAAGCACGCTTCAAAGGTATAACCCCGAGACGACGTCCGTGGACCGAATGCATGTGTTGTATGAGATGCACCATATGTTTGCACTGTGCCTATTTGCTTCATGCACGTTCCTCCTCGTTTGCCATGCCACCGTCCCGTGGGAACCCGGAATCCGGGATCACCCCACCATCCTTGCATGACACGGTCACGCCCACTTCCTTTTGCACCGGTATCTCCATGAGCTACCGGAACCGATATGTTGCCGTGGCATCATTTTCGGTTTCGTTGCCGTGGCAACCGTTTTGTTCCGCCACGGTGACAAATGCTTCATAACATGTTCATGTCAACATTTTCATAAAATTGCATAAAACTTGCATATGTCATCCGCATCATGATAACAACATTTAAATGCTTAAAATTGTTGTTGCATTAAATTGTTAATTTGGACATGAGGATTTTCCGGAAGTGTTGTTTGTTGTTCCGGCCTCATTTAAACTTGCCTAGATAGGTAGTTTAATTATGTTTCACCTCTTGCCATGTTTATAACAACATGTAATATTGCTGTGTTCCTAAACGAGAGAGAACTAAATAATTGATGTGGTGTTTTGTCAATATGCAACTCGTTGCATATTGAGCTCCACTTAACTTATAGTATTGTTTGTTGCACTTTGCCATGCCATGCCTCATTAAACCGGACATGCATCATACTTGATTGTGCATCATGCCATGTTTATGCTTGTGCATTTACCATGTTGTTTATTTCTTTCCAGTGTTGCTTCTTAGTCCCGGTAATGTTGCGATTGTGAGGATTCGTTCGACTTCTCCCGTTCGTCTTCTTCATGGACTCGTTCTTCTTCCTAGCGGGATTTCAGGCAAGATGACCGTTACCCTGGATCTCACTACTATCATTGCTATGCTAGTTGCTTCGTTCTATCGCTATGTTGCGCTTCCTATCACTTGTTCTTCAAGCCTCCTAAATTGCCATGTCAGCCTCTAACCTTTTCACCCTTCCTAGCAAACCATTGCTTGGCTATGTTACCGCTTTGCTCAGCCCCTCTTATAGCGTTGTTAGTTGCAGGTGAAGTTGAAGATTGCTCCACGGTGGACAGGATGTTGTTGGGATATCACAATATCTCTTATTTAATTAATGCATTGGTAAAGGGTGGAAGACTCGCCCTTATGCCTGGTGTTTTGTTCCACTCTTGCCGCCCTAGTTTCCGTCATACCGGTGTTATGTTAACGAATTTTGCGTTCCTTACGCGGTCGGGTGATTTATGGGACCCCCTTGATAGTTCGCTTTGAATAAAACTCCTCCAGCAAGGCCCAACCTTGGTTTTACCATTTGCCTCACCTAGCCCTTTTTCCCTTGGGTTTCCGGAGCCCGAGGGTCATCTTTATTTACCCCCCGGACCAGTTCTCCTCCGAGTGCTGGTCCAAACCGAGCGATGTCCGGCGCCCCCTGGGCAACCAGGGTCTATGCCAACCCGACGTCTGGCTCATCCGGTGTGCCCTGAGAACGAGATATGTGCAGCTCCTATCGGGATTTGTCGGCACATCCAGACGGCTTTGCTGGTCTTGTTTTACCATTGTCGAAATGTCTTGTAAACCGGGATTCCGAGACTGATTGGGTCTTCCTGGGAGAAGGAATATCCTTCGTTGATCGCGAGAGCTTATCATGGGCTAAGTTGGGACACCCCTGCAGGGTTATAAACTTTCGAGAGCCGTGCCCGCGGTTATGTGGCAGATGGGAATTTGTTAATGTCCGGTTGTAGATAACTTGACCCCAGATCCGAACTAAAATGCATCAACCGCGTGTGTAGCCGTGATGGTCTCTTCTCGGCGGAGTCCAGGAAGTGAACACGGTTTCTGTGTTATGATTGACGTAAGTAGGAGTTCAGGATCACCTCTTGATCATTGCTAGCTTCACGACCATTCCGCTTGCTCTCTTCTCGCTCTTATTTGCGTATGTTAGCCACCATATACGCTTAGTCGCTGCTGCAACCTCACCACTTTACCCCTTCCTTACCCATTAAGCTTTGCTAGTCTTGATACCCATGGTAATGGGATTGCTGAGTCCTCGTGGCTCACAGATTACTACAACAACAGTTGCAGGTACAAGTTATGCGATGATCATGACGCGAGAGCGATGTTTGCTTGTTTTGGAGTTCTTCTTTGATCAGGGGATAGGTTCTAGGTCGGCAGTCTGGGCTAGCAGGGTGGATGTCGTTTGAGTTTCTGTTTGTGTTTCATCCGTAGTCGGATGATGCTCTTGTGTATGATGTTGTTGTATTCGTGTGGCATTGTATGCCTTTTGTATGTATCCCCATCTATTATGTAATGTTGATGTAATGATATCCACCTTGCAAAAGCGTATCAATATGCGGTTCTATCCTTGGTGGGACCTTCGAGTCTCTTTAGGATAGTATCGCATATTGGGCATGACAAGTTGGTATCAGAGCCTCGACCGACCATAGGAGCCCCCTTGGTTGTTGGCCGTTGTTGAGTCTAGAACAAAAATGTTTTGAGTCTTAGGATTATATATATATCGGAGAGTAGGATTCTTTTTACTCCTCAGCCCCCTTCGTCGCTCTGGTGAGGTCTCCTGACGTAGATGTTTTGTCTTTCCTCTCCTCATATTTCAGTAATTTTTTTTAGGTTCACGCGGGTATCTTGGGATCGTTCCGATATTCTTATGACGAGAACATTGTTCTTGGTGCCTCCTGACATTTAGGGGTTGTGGCAGTGTCCCGGGGAGTTGAGCTCCGAGGTGTTGTCGTCACAATTTTATCGTTGCAGTTCTGGAATACCTGAGTTTTGCCGACATCAAAAATATCTTTTATGCAGTTGTTGGTGAGATAACCTCGACGCCACCCAGTACTGGGGAGTTCAAGAGTATTGCCATAGCTTGTATAACGGATGCTTTTCGAAGGTTGAGGTACATGATTTCCGGAGTTTTCTTGGTTATGTGTTGACGGATGGATACAGCTGGATGTAGGGATTGTTAGTTTGGGTGAGATATATTGCTTCCCCTGTATCCCCAACACCAGATTGCATAACCAGAAAGTTTCGGGAGTTTATAGGTGGGAATTCAAGTAGATCCTAGAATATCTTTCTGACAGATGCATGATATGGGATTGGGTAAATCTCTATCATATGTATTTGTTCCGGCTTATTCTACAAGCCAAATCCTTTGTTTTGTTTTATTTGTGGTATTCGAGTTGCTTCAAAGTCAAATGTTGAATCCATACCTTTCCTAAACGGTGTTCTCATATTGTTATGTGAATACTAATCCTTTTTGATCATAGGGAGTGTCATGACAATTCTTCTCTAACTGGCGTGATTCTCTCCAGGCTAATACTATCATTTTTCCCATTTGCAATATCAATTCTAAGTTTTCCCAACGGTGTTTGTTTTGTTCATCCCAAGTTGTCTTTGTTTTTTCCCACCCTCCCACCCTTTTCTTCAAGGACTCATTTATTTTAATCACCCTTTTATTACCGGAGTTCTCCATGGAGGCTCTATAGGGTGGTTCATCAAGGATTCCTTTCATTCTTCAATTGTTCTTCAAGATTTCTCTCGAAGTTATGACCCGCCAAGCTATACTCAAAATTAAACATGGTGCTCAACACATGTTTTGTTTTGAGGCGTTCAAGTATTCTTCATCTTGCATTCTAAAGTGCAATTCTTTCTACCTTATCTTTTGAGATGGTGTTATATCATTCTTGACAACTTCCCTTCGCATTTCATGTTTCACAAGTTTTCAAGAGTGACATAGTTAAATCCATCATTTTCTCTTTGTTCAAGAGATCTTTTCAACCATCAACCTCGTTGTTGGAGTTATCTTGTGTCATATTTCACCTAAAGCCTTCCCTAAGAAATGTTGCTATTCGTGGTGTTTATCAATGATCCAAGTTATCTCTCTATCATCTTGGTGGAAGAAAATTTTCATCATTTGGTTGATCCCAAGCGATTATTTGTTTCCGTAGTGGCAGAATTTCGTCTCATAATTTTGAGAAGTTTTCTATAAGCCCACTACAAACTTATTCATTTCGTTGTTGGTTTTTCCAACAACTCCTTTTTAACCTTCCTGGAAGGGTGCTTTCCAAGCTCATTTGTGGCAGAAGTTGGCATTTTCTTCTCCATTCTTTTATCCCAATGATCTATCTTCTATTCTTTCTTTCGGAGGCATGGTGATGTTGCTCCCTTCACTCATCATCTCGAATTGTGAGGATCGTGTCCCTTTTCTTGCTTATCCATTTAACCGGAGTGTTGTGTCATCTCTTCAAGTTCTTTTCATCTTATCAAGTTTTCCTTCTTCCTTCAGTCGGAGTGCTGCCCAAATTATATCAATCTTATTCCTTCTCTATCTAGTTTTAAACGGAGTGGTTTCAATATCTATCTTGTCACTAAACCTCTTGGTTCTCGTCGTATCCCTTGTTCCTCTTTTCTAACGGAGTGTTTTCAACTTTGTTCATCTTTGTTGTTTTCTTTCTTTTATTTTGCTCAACCTCTCAAGGTTCATGGTTTCACTCGTTTGTCGAAGAAGCAACTTAGTTTACCTCTTATCTTCCTCTTCCTTTCCCCCCCGGTGCCATCCTAGATCTCGGGTCGAGATCCTCTCGTAGTGGTGGAGTGTTGTAACGCCCCGGATACAATTTTCCATATTCGTAACTCCAACTCTTGCCGTTTCCGGAGATGCAATATGTTATTTCCTTTGTGGTTGGGTTTTTGTCTTTGTTTTGCTTTTTCTTCATGTCATGCATTCATCATTGCATCATTTGCATTGCATCTTGTCATCATGCAACCCTTTCAAAAACTCTACTAAATAAATCGTGTGGATCCTCGGTCCATTTAAATTGAGGGATATTCACAAGGGTGATTTCTCTTTATAACATATCCTCCCAATATTAGGGAGCTATAATAAATATTCCATTATTTGGAATTGATCATAACACACTTGCAAAAAAAATCCCAATCCATTTGTTATCATAATTCTTGGTCTCTAACTTTGCCATATATCATTTCATCATTTTTCCGAGCTCCACCAAAAATCTGAACATTTTTGGACACTTCTAAAACCTAGTCCTTGTTCAAACCATTTGAATTAAATTCAAATGACTTTGAATTTAATTATTGCAATCTTGCCCACTCTATTTTTCTTGGGTCAAGCTCATTTTTATGAGTCCAGGAAAATTTTCCTTGTTCTCAAATTCTTTCCCTAACCCTCTCTTCTTTTCTTCTCTCTAATTCTTTTCTGCTAAAGAAAAGGAGAGAGAGATAGCCCAGCCGCCCCCTAGGCCACCAACCCTCCTGAAGCCCAGCCGCACCGATAACCCTAGCTCTATCCCTCGATGCCTCTTTTTCCCTCGATCCCTTCATCCAGCGCTGCCATCTCCCTCGCTCGTCCCGATCCCCATCTCACTCTCTCCCTCTCGATCCCGCGCCTCCTTCTCGCCAAACCCTCGTCGCCCGAGCGCTCGAGGAGAGGAGCTCCTCAAGCACCTGCGCCCGCATCCATCGTCCTCCGCGCCGTCTTCGTCGAGCGCCAGTAGCTCAACCCCGAGCCTCTCCACGCACGCCCGCACCCATCGCTTCCCTCCAACAGGCGCGCAGCCGCCCCGTGGCCCCTGCTCTCCTCGCCCCACCGTCGCACCGTCTTCTCCACCTCGCGCGACCTCCTGCCTCGTCCTCGTTCCCGTGCCGCTCGTCGCCAGAAGCCAGCAGGAGAAGCCCCGCCTCCGCTCGAGGGCCCCGCGACATCCTCTGCTGCACCTCCACTGGCCGGCGACCTCACCTGAACCTCGCCAGCGAGCAGCCCGCCAGGACAGGCTAGTCTCGCTCGGAACCAACCTCCTCCACGCGCCAAGTCCCGCGGCCGTCATCCCTGCATCGCGCCAAGTCCCTGCATCGCGCCCCATTGCTGTTGACGCCAAATCCAAGGACCACCGAGCGTGGGATCTCTAAGTACCACTACCAATGCCTCTGCATTCGCGAAGTACACCACCGGCAAGACCACACGGATGCTCGAACGGGTGCCGAACGAAACGCCAAGTACCTCTTCTAGATCTGTGTACGACCTTTGTAATGATGTGCCAAGTACCTCTACGGGCGCATTGAACGTCTACGACCCGTGAACGACTACCGTCGCCGAGACCACAAGTACCACGACAACCCCAAGGGATTCGAATCCGCCAAGTTCCTCTCCGAAACGTGTACCACTACTTCCACTACCGTCGTGAGAACGACTACTTCCACTACCATCGCCACGTGAACAACTACTTCCCACGACGACCCGTGAACGACTACTTCCACTACAAACTCGACCCGCTCCGAAAAAGCACGCTTCAAAGGTATAACCCCGAGACGACGTCCGTGGACGGAATGCATGTGTTGTATGAGATGCACCCTATGTTTGCACCATGCCCATTTGCTTCATGCACGTCCCTCCTAGTTTGCCATGACGCCGTCCCGTGGGAACCCGGAATCCGGGATCACCCCACCATCCTTGCATGACACGCTCATGCCCACTTCCTTTTGCACCGGTATCTCCATGAGCTACCGGAACCGATATGTTGCCGTGGCATCATTTTCGGATTCGTTGCCGTGGCAACCGTTTTGTTCCACCACGGTGACAAATGCTTCATAACATGCTCATGTCAACATTTTCATAAAATTGCATAAAACTTGCGTATGTCATCCGCATCATGATAACAACATTTAAATGCTTAAAATTGTTGTTGCATTAAATTGCTAATTTGGACATGAGGATTTTCCGGAAGTGTTGTTTGTTGTCCCGGCCTCATTTAAACTTGCCTAGATAGGTAGTTTAATTATGTTTCACCTCTTGCCATGTTTATAACAACATGTAATATTGTTGTGTTCCTAAACGAGAGAGAACTAAATAATTGATGTGGTGTTTTGTCAATATGCAACTCGTTGCATATTGCGCTCCACTTAACTTGTAGTATTGTTTGTTGCACTTTGCCATGCCATGCCTCATTTAACCGGACATGCATCATACTTGATTGTGCATCATGCCATGTTTTTGCTTGTGCATTTACCATGTTGTTTGTTTCTTTCCGGTGTTGCTTCTTAGTTCCGGTAATGTTGCGATTGTGAGGATTCATTCGACTTCTCCCATTCATCTTCTTCATGGACTCGTTCTTCTTCCTAGTGGGATTTCAGGCAAGATGACCGTTACCCTGGATCTCACTACTATCATTGCTATGCTAGTTGCTTCGTTCTATCGCTATGTTGCGCTTCCTATCACTTGTTCTTCAAGCCTCCTAAATTGCCATGTCAGCCTCTAACCTTTTCACCCTTCCTAGCAAACCATTGCTTGGCTATGTTACCGCTTTGCTCAGCCCCACTTATAGCGTTGTTAGTTGCAGGTGAAGTTGAAGATTGCTCCATGGTGGACAGGATGTTGTTGGGATATCACAATATCTCTTATTTAATTAATGCATCTATATACTTGGTAAAGGGTGGAAGACTCGGCCTTATGCCTGGTGTTTTGTTCCACTCTTGCCGCCCTAGTTTCCGTCATACCGGTGTTATGTTCCCGGATTTTGCGTTCCTTACGCGGTCGGGTGATTTATGGGACCCCCTTGACAGTTCGCTTTGAATAAAACTCCTCCAGCAAGGCCCAACCTTGGTTTTACCATTTGCCTCACCTAGCCCTTTTTCCCTTGGGTTTCCGGAGCCCGAGGTTCATCTTTATTTAACCCCGGGCCAGTTCTCCTCCGAGTGCTGGTCCAAACCGAGATATGTGCAGCTCCTATCGGGATTTGTCGGCACATCCGGGCGGCTTTGCTGGTCTTGTTTTACCATTGTCGAAATGTCTTGTAAACCGGGATTCCGAGACTGATTGGGTCTTCCTGGGAGAAGGAATATCCTTCGTTGATCGCGAGAGCTTATCATGGGCTAAGTTGGGACACCCCTGCAGGGTTATAAACTTTCGAGAGCCGTGCCCGCGGTTATGTGGCAGATGGGAATTTGTTAATGTCCGGTTGTAGATAACTTGACACCAGATCCGAATTAAAACGCATCAACCGCGTGTGTAGCCGTGATGGTCTCTTCTCGGCGGAGTCCGGGAAGTGAACACGGTTTCTGTGTTATGATTGACATAAGTAGGAGTTCAGGATCACCTCTTGATCATTGCTAGCTTCACGACCGTTCCGCTTGCTCTCTTCTCGCTCTTATTTGCGTATGTTAGCCACCATATATGCTTAGTCGCTGCTGCAAACTCACCACTTTACCCCTTCCTTACCCATTAAGCTTTGCTAGTCTTGATACCCATGGTAATGGGATTGCTGAGTCCTCGTGGCTCACAGATTACTACAACAACAGTTGCAGGTACAAGTTATGCGATGATCATGACACGTGAGCGATGTTTGCTTGTTTTGGAGTTCTTCGATCAGGGGATAGGTTCCAGGTCGGCAGTCTAGGCTAGCAGGGTGGATGTCGTTTGAGTTTTTGTTTGTGTTCATCCGTAGTCGGATGATGCTCTTGTGTATGATGTTGTTGTATTCGTGTGGCATTGTATGCCTTTTGTATGTATCCCCATCTATTATGTAATGTTGATGTAATGATATCCACCTTGCAAAAGCGTATCAATATGCGGTTCTATCCTTGGTGGGACCTTCGAGTCTCTTTAGGATAGTATCGCATATTGGGCATGACAGAAGACAACTCATAAAGGGCGATGAATTTTGAAAACAAAACTCCACATGCTCAACAAGTGAGGTTAGACCTCTTCCGTGGCTTTCTAATGCTATATCTTTTAATCAATTTCAATGAGTGTTTTAGGAGTTATTGACAAGAAAACATAGAGAAGTTCAAGGTGAAAACAACCAGTGGTTCAATGACAACATGGAGTGTGTTTCATATAAAAATAAAATAAAGAGGCAAAGTCTAAAAAAGACTTTTGCTAGAAGTTCACATCGTCGGTCGACGAAAGTTCAAAAATTCTTGTAAAGGAGATTCACCATGTACTTGTGGAAGAACACACAAATTTTTTGCGTTTTCTGTTTGAAATTAATTCTTTCAATCCATTACAAATTTGAAACAAAAATGATATACATGAAAATAGTTTCTTCTATTCAACAACTTTCCAATGGGTATATGGTATGCCCTATTTTAACAAAATTGTGTACAAAAAAATGGCGTCCGAGCTTCAATAACGCGTAATTCGATGTACACAAAAAAATGTGACAGAAGTTCATAGTGAAAACAACGAGAAGTTCAAGTACTACAAAGAATTCATTTCAGGTGAGAATAAAAGTGTAGAAAAATAAAAGCTTAAAAGGTTTGTTGAAAGAAGTTCAAGTGCTCTGTCCGGCGAAATTCAAAAATTCTTGCGAGAGAGGTTCACCTTGTATTTCCATGTTTGATTTTTTCCGTATAAAAATTGAATACAATTCTTTACTCAAAAAAATAAAATAAAAAGGTGAAGTTCAAATTGAAATAACAGAGAAGTTCAGAGTTTATTAAAACCTAGGATTTAGCTGTTCAAACAATAAAAACACAATACCATTTTTTGCACTTTTAAAAACAACTCATAAACGAAACAAATGCTTGCTAGAAGTTCAATTGCTCGACAAGGAAAAGTTCAAAAAATTCTTGTGAGAGAGGTTCACCGTGTCTTTAGATGTCCAAAAATACATAAAAAAATATATTGTTTTTTGTGTTTTAAAATAATTCTCTCAAACCAGAGAGAAGTTCAAAGTGATAACAACCAGAAGTTCACGTATTACATGGTGTGTATTTCATATAAGAAAAATACAAAATAAAGTGAAACAGAGTGAAGTACAAACATACATGCCCTAGAAGTTCAACTACTTCACGTAGTGCAAAATACGGCACGTCAAAAACAGAGTGAAGTTTAAACAGACATGCCCAAGAAGTTCAACTACTTCACGCAGTGCATCCCCATTCGCAATGAAGGCAGAAATCATGATCTCGTCATTTTCTACTTTACTTCAAAACGGCAAGAATATCATTTATGTAAGTTAAAGTCCTCGGTCGGATAAAGTTAAAAAAAAATTGTGTGAGAGATTTGTACGAAAAGAATATCAGTTGTGTAACACTGATGAAATGGATGAGAAAATTATAAATGAAAATACGTCACAGAAGTTTAACATGAAAACAGCAAGAAGTTCAACTAGTACATTGAATGAATTTCACATGAAAAACTTTTAAAACCGTCGCGAGTATGAAAAAATGATCAACACGGGAAAGTTGCATGTTTACATCAGCTTTCCATCGGTATATCACTTGCTCAATTCTGGTGAGTGGATGGAGAGCTACAAGTAGTGGATGGACATCTACGAGCAAAAAACGCACGTGAAAAACAGAGTGAAATTCAAGTAGACATGCCGAGAAGTTCAAGTCTTCACGCGGTGCATTTTCGAAGAATCAGCTTCGCGATAAAGGCAGAACGAATGATCCCGCCATTTTTTCAATTACTTTAAAACTTCTAGGAATCAGAGAAAACCATCAACATGAAAAAGTTTCGCATTTTCCGTAGCTTTTCAATGGTATATTATTTGCGGCATTCCGTTAAAGTTTGTAGAAAATATGGCAAAAATACGTTTTTTGTCATTTTCAAAACTGACTTAAAACCATAAAGAATTGGGAGAAATAATAGATACAAAAAACTTTTGCATTTCCTCAAGCTTTCCAATGCCATATCATTTGCTGCATTCGGACATACGGTTAAGAAATTAGCTTGAAAATACAAATTCTCTAGAACTTGTATTGTTTTCTAAATTTCTTTTATACCATTCAAAATTAGAAAACACTTTCAACATGAAAAAGTAGCGCATTTTCATAAGCTTTTCAACGCCATATTATTTTCCTCAATTTGGTTAGCCGTTTAGAAATGCCATCGAAAATACGAACTCGACTGTTCGGTTTGCGAAATTTTACGATTTTCCAAATTACTCTTTAATCATAAGGAATTAGAGAAAACTTTCAACATGTGGAAGGAGCGGTTTTGCAACAGCTTTCCAAAACCATATTATTTGCGTCATTCCGATAAATAGTTTAGAAATGCGATCGAAAATACGATTCACGTTTTTTGTATGAAGAAAAAATGGTTTTTAAAACTGCTCTTAAATCACTTATATTTTGCCAAAAATTCAACTTGGGTCATGATACTGGTGTTCATAGCTTTCCAACGGTATATCGCAAGCCCCATTTGGACACTTTTTAGCTGAAGTTCAACCTTGTACTCGGGGAAGGTCACGCACGTTACTCGGGAAGTTCATGTTGTGATCAGAATATTATTCTGATCCTATGATCAGAATAGTGTTTATGTGTGTGTGTGTGTGTGTGTTTATATATATATATATATGTGTGTGTGTGTGTGTGTGTGTGTGTGTGTGTGTGTGTGTGTGTGTGTAGCAATTCCTCCTGTTGGAAATAGCAGTGTGAAAATTAAATCAATTTGTTGCTAAAAAAATATCATTGGGCAACTCGCACCTGCATCTCTAGCAAATAATCATCATGTGTTGGGCATGTTTAAAGTTTAAAGTTTTGGGCGAAATAAAACCCATCACTCTCCATGGCGGATGTCGGGGCAACTCGCGCAAGCATTTTTAGCAACTAAGTATCATCAGTTGGGCAAGTTTTGAACACTTTCGGCTCAAAATCGTCACCTCACAGATGCCACCGATCTTTGGGCAACTAACTATCATGAGTTGGGCAAGTTTTGAACACTTGCGGCTCAAAATCTTCACCACACAGATGCCGCCGATCTCTGGGCAACTAAATATCATTACTTAGTTAAGTTGCCAATTGCCATTACAGTAAGGCAAGCTATAAACATAATTATTGGTGAGGTGAGCTTATATAGCACAACAAATGTGAAATCTCCCTGATCAAATACATAACTCAACACAGAACTACTCTCAAATTTATTGTAGGCAACTTTCTGGCATTATGAGGCAAATAATGTTTATATGTAGGCAATTTATCCTATTAGAAATAGCAATGTGAAAATCCAAATCAATTTGTTGCTAAAAAAATATGTTTGGGCAACTCACTCGGGCATCTCTAGCCAATAACTATCATGTGTTGGGCAAGTTTTAAAGTTTAAAGTTTTGGGCGGAATAAAACCCAACACTCCCACGAGCGGCTCTCTGGATAGCTTTGTGTGAAGCTTACCTGAAATTGGATGTTGAAGCTTCTTTCTTGGGCGTGTGCATAAAACCTCAAAAATGACACTTTGACATCGTTTTAGAATTTAGTGAGGCCCTGCAAAACAAAACAAACAATTTGTTTAGGCAAGAATATCTGTGAAACCACGTTTACGGAACTTAGGTGATTTAGGCAATTACTATTTACATGTAGATAACTATACTAGTGGAAATAACAACTTTGAGCAAATAAAATCAATTTTTGCTACAAAATATCTCTAGGCAATTGACGCCAGGTTCTCTAGCAATTAACTACCATATCATGCGTTGGGAAAGTTTTGAGAGAAATAAAACCCAACACTTCTTGGGAGAAGATCTTTGGGAAACTCACGCCAACATCTCTAGCAACTAACTACTATGTGTTGGGCAAGTTTTGGACACTTTCGGCTCAAATAATAGACGATTCCAGCCTCCACATCTCGAGAGCGGATCTTTGGGCAACTCACGCCAACATCTTTAACAACTAACTATTATGTGTTGGGCAAGTTTTCAACACTTTCGGCTCAAATCATAATAGATAATTTCAGCCCCCACATCTCGAGAGCGAATCTTTGGGAAACTCACGCTAGCATCTCTAGCAACTAGCTATCTTGCGTTGGGCAAGTTTTGGACACTTTCGGCTCAAATCATTGACAATTCCACCCCCACATCTTGAGAGTGGATCTTTGGGCAACTCGCGCTAGCATCTCTAGCAACTACCTATCATGCATGGGGCAAGTTTTGGGCACTTTCGGCTGAAATCATTGACAATTCCACCCCCACATCTCGAGAGCGGATTTTTGGGCAACTCAGGCCAGCACTTCTAGCAACTAGCTATCATGCGTTGGGCAAGTTTTGGATACTTTCGGCTCAGATCATTGATGATTCTAGCACCGGCATCTCGGGAGCGGATCTTTGGACAACTTATGCCAGCATCTCTAGATGCTACCTATCATGCATTAGGCAAGTTTTGGACACTTTCGGCTCAAATCAATGACGATTCCAGCACCCTCATCTCGGGAGCGAATCTTTGGGCAACTTAAGTCAGCATATCTAACAACTAGCTATCATGTGTTGGATAAGTTTTGGACACTTTCGGCTCAATTAATAGACAATTCCAGGACCCGCATCTCGGGAGCGGATCTTTGGGTAACTTAACCAACATCTCTAGACACTACCTATCATGGTTGGGCAAGTTTTGGACACTTTTGGCTCAAATCATCGATGATTCAAGCCCCCGCATCTCAGGAGTGGATCTTTGGGTGACTTTCAACAACATCTCTGGGAACTAACTATCATGTGTTGGGTAAGTTTTAAACACATAAGTCTAAAATCATAGACGATTCTAGCCCCCTCATCACCAAGTCGCAAACCACCCCCGCGCTCAAAATCATCGATTCACCCAAAAACATGCATGGGACCCCCTATCCCACCCCTCTTCAAACTCCTTATTCCGCCTCTATCATATAGAGTCATAGATGTGAGTAGAAAAACACATGCTTAGGGGGTTGTTTTCAAGATACTTACCGGTGATGCAGCCCAGTTCCTCGATCACTCATGACAATGCTTTCTGAGATCTAGCTCCACCTGCCTACGTGGTCACGGTGCACGGATGGCGCTACCCCTTGGCTTTTCCTCTTGCTTCACTTGCTCGTCGTCGATCCTCCGATACCTCTCTCCTCTCCTCTGCTCTCTAGTTGCCGCCAATCATATGCCAAAAAAGATATTGTAGGCAAGTTAGTGTAGAAATCATTGACTAGAAGAAAGCATGTTTTTTGGATGGAACTCAATGCGCAAAAAGGTTATGAATTAACTAGAAGAAAGCCTGTTTTTTGGCTGCTGACTTTCTCCGTCTAAAGGACAATTTGCAACTTCTTACTTTTGCTTGCTTAGTGTTGTACAAATGGAAAACAGAAGTGCGGACAGAGGAATTGGAAACAACTCCAATTGAGGAAGGGGAACTGGTGAATTGATCAAACAGATGGAGTTGTCAGTGCACACATGAAAGCATATCATGTTGTTGTTGGGGAGCGTAGTAATTTCAAAAATTTCCTACGCACACGCAAGATCATGGTGATGCATAGCAACGAGAGGGGAGAGTGTTGTCCACATACCCTCTTAGACCGAAAGCGGAAGCGTTCGCACAATGCGGTTGATGTAGTCGTACGTCTTCATGGCCTGACCGATCAAGCACCGAAAGCACGACACCTCCGAGTTCTTGCACACGTTCAGCTTGATGACGTCCATCGAACTCCGATCCAGCCGAGTGTTGAGGGAGAGTTCCGTCACCACGACGGCATGGTGACGATGATGATGTTCTACCATCACAGGGCTTCGCCTAAGCACTACTACAATATTATCGAGGAGGACTATGGTGGAGGGGGGCACCGCACACGGCTAAGAGATCAATGATCAATTGTTGTATCTCCAAGGGGTGCCCCCTCCCTGTATATAAAGGAGTGGAGGAGGGGGAGGGCCGGCCCTCTCTATGGCGCGCCCTAGGAGGAGTCCTACTCTCACCGAGAGTAGGATTCCCCCCTTCCAAGTAGTTGAGTAGGAGTCAAGGAAAGGGGAGAGAGAAGAGAAGGAAGGAGGGGGCGCAATCCCTCCCCCTAGTCCAATTCGGACTAGGCCTTGGGGGGCGCCCAGCCTCTCCTCTCTCTTTCCCCTAAAGCCCAATAAGGCCCATATACTCCCCGGCGAATTCCCGTAACTCTCCGGTACTCCGAAAAATACCCGAATCACTCGAAACCTTTCCGATGTCCGAATATAGCCGTCCAATATATCGATCTTCACATATCGACCATTTCGAGACTCCTCGTCATGTCCCCGATCTCATCCGGGACTCATAACTACCTTCGGTACATCAAAACACATAAACTCATAATATAACCGTCATTGAACTTTAAGCGTGCGGACCCTACGGGTTCAAGAACATGTAGACATGACGGAGACACGTCTCTGGTCAATAACCAATAGCGGAACCTGGATGCTCATATTGGCTCCCACATATTCTACGAAGATCTTTATCGGTCAAACCGCATAACAACATACGTTGTTCCCTTTGTCATCGGTATGTTACTTGCCCGAGATTCGATCGTCGGTATCTCAATACCTAGTTCAATCTCGTTACCGGCAAGTCTCTTTACTCGTTCCATAATACATCATCCCGCAACTAACTCATTAGTTACAATGCTTGCAAGGCTTATAGTGATGTGCATTACTGAGTGGGCCAAGAGATACCTCTCCGACAATCGGAGTGACAAATCCTAATCTCAAAATACGCCAACCCAACAAGTACCTTCGGAGACACCTGTAGAGCAACTTTATAATCACCCAGTTACGTTCAGATGTTTGGTAGCACACAAAGTGTTGCTCCGGTAAACAGGAGTTGCATAATCTCATAGTCATGGGAACATGTATAAGTCATGAAGAAAGCAATAGTAACATACTAAATGATCAATTGCTAAGCTAACGAAATGGGTCAAGTCAATCACATCATTCTCCTAATGATGTGATCCCGTTAATCAAATGACAACTCATGTCTATGGTTAGGAAACTTAACCATCTTTGATTAATGAGCTAGTCAAGTAGAGGCATACTAGTGACACTATGTTTGACTATGTATTCACACATGTATTATGTTTCCGGTTAATACACTTCTAGCATGAATAATAAACATTTATCATGAAATAAGGAAATAAATAATAACTTTATTATTGCCTCTAGGGCATATTTCCTTCTGTCTTCCACTTGCACTAGAGTCAATAATCTAGTTCACATCGCCATGTGATTTAACACCAATATTCATATCTATATATGATTAACACCCATAGTTCACATCGTCATGTGACCAACGCCCAAAGGATTTACTAGAGTCAATAATCTAGTTCACATCGCTATGCGATTAACACCCAAAGAGTACTAAGGTGTGATCATGTTTTGCTCGTGAGAGAAGTTTAGTCAACGGGTCTGTCACATTCAGAGCTGTATGTATTTTGCAAAATATTTTATGTCTGCAATGCTCTGTATGGAGCTACTCTAGCTAATTGCTCCCACTTTCAATATGTATCCAGATTGAGACTTAGAGTCATCTCGATCAGTGTCAAAACTTGCATCCATGTAACCCTTTACGACGAACCTCTTGTCACCTCCATAATCGAGAAACATATCCTTATTCCACTAAGGATAATTTTGACCAATGTCCTGTGATCTACTCCTAGATCACTATTGTACTCCCTTGCCAAACCAGGGCAGAGTATACAATAGGTCTGGTCCATAGCATGGCATACTTTTATAGAACCTATGACTGAGGCATAAGTGATACGTCTCCAACATATCTACTTTTCCAAACACTTTTGCCCTTGTTTTGGACTCTAACTTGCATGATTTGAATGAAACTAACCCGGACTGACGCTGTTTTTAGCAGAACTGCCATGATGTTGTTTTATGTGTAGAAAAGAAAAGTTCTCGGAATGTCCTGGAAATCCACGGAGGCACTTTTTGGAATTAATAAGAATTTTTGGCGAAAGAATCAACACCAGGGGGCCCATAGGCTGTCCACGAGACAGGGGCGTGCCTCCCCCTAGGGCGCGCCCTCCTATCTCGTGGGGCCCCTGGACCTCCATCGACCTCAACTCCAACTCCATATATTCACGTTCGGGGAGAAAAAAATCAGAGAGAAAGTTCCATCGTGTTTTACGACACGGAGCCGCCACCAAGCCCTAATCTATCTCGGGAGGGCTGATCTGGAGTCCGTTTGGGGCTCTGGAGAGGGGGATTCGTCGCCATCGTCATCATCAACCATCCTCCATCACCAATTTCATGATGCTCACCGCCATGCGTGAGTAATTCCATCGTAGGCTTGCTGGACGGTGATGGATTGAATGAGATTTACCATGTAATCAAGTTAGTTTTGTTAGGGTTTGATCCCTAGTATCCACTATGTTCTGAGATTGATGTTGCTATGACTTTGCTATGCTTAATGCTTGTCACTAGGGCCTGAGTGCCATGATTTCAGATCTGAACCTATTATGTTTTCATGAATATATGTGTGTTCTTGATCCTATCTTGCAAGTCTATAGTCACCTATTATGTGTTATGATCCGACAACCCCGAAGTGACAATAATCGGGATACTTCTCGATGACTACTGTAGTTTCAGGAGTTCATGTATTCACTATGTGCTAATGCTTTGTTCTGGTCTCTATTAAAAGGATGCCTTAATATCCCTTAGTTTCCGCTAGGACCCCGCTGCCATGGGAGGGTAGGACAAAAGATGTCATGCAAGTTCTTTTCCATAAGCACGTATGACTATTTACGGAATACATGCCTACATTACATTGATGAACTGGAGCTAGTTCTGTGTCACCCTATGTTATAACTATTACATGAGGAATCGCATCCGGCATAATTATCCATCACTGATCCATTGCCTACGAGCTTTTCATATATTGTTCTCCGCTTATTTACTTTTCCGTTGCTACTGTTACAACTACTACAAAAACCAAAAAATATTTATCTTTACTTTTGCTACCGTTACCTTTATTATCATACCACTTTTGCTACTAAACACTTTGCTGCAGATACTAAGTTTTCCAGGTGTGGTTGAATTGACAACTCAACTGCTAATACTCAAGAATATTCTTTGGCTCCCCTTGTGTTGAATCAATAAATTTGGGTTGAATACTTTACCCTCGAAAGCTGTTGTGATCCCCTACACTTGTGGGTTATAAAGACTAATTTCTAGCGCCTTGCCGGGGAGCATAGCTCTATTCTCTGAGTCACTTGGGATTTATATCGGTTGATCACTATGAAGAACTTGAAAGACGACTGGACTACTATTTTGCCCTCAACTATGAGGGGAGGTAAGGAACTGCCATCTAGCTCTGCACTAGATTCTCCTTCCGTTATTAGTAGGCTTGCGACACCTAAACCTGCTACTGCTATGAATTCTGATACGTCGCATGTTATCGATGATGCCACTTCTGCTATGCATGATGAAACTACTTCTGTGCGTGATACTACTTTGCCATTAGGTGCATTTCTTGATGAACAACTTGCTAGAGTTAGGGGGAATGAAATTACTGAAGAACCTATTATTGATGATAGTGATGATGAAGGTTCTCCCAATGATTATGTATTACCTGTTGTTCCTAAGGTTTATGTTATGAATGAAGAAGCTGCTAGGGAAATCTTTGCTTGCAATGATAGATATGATCTTAAGAAATTATTAGCTAAATGGAAGTAGCAGTCTCTTAATGCTAGAATGAAACCTGACCCTGCTTTTGCTACTTCACCTATCTGTGTTACTGATAAGGATTATGAATTCTCTGTTGATCCTGAGATTATTACTTTAGTTAAATCTAATCCTTTTTATGGCCTTGAATCTGAAACTGTTGTGGCACATCTTACCAAGTTGAATGACATAGCCACCCTGTTTACTAATGATGAGAAGTCTCGCTATTTTTATATCCTTAAGATATTTGTGTTCTCATTAAAGGGTGATGCTAAGACTTGGTATAATTCTCTTGCTCCTGGTTGTGTGCGTAGTCCCCAGGATATGACTTATTACTTCTCTGCTAAATATTTCCCTGCTCATAAGAAACAAGCTGCCTTGCGGGAAATATATAATTTTGTGCAAACCAAAGAAGAGAGTCTCCCACAAGCTTGAGGGAGGCTTCTCCGGTTACTTAATGCTTTGCCTAATCATCCTCTTAACAAAAATGAAATACTTGATATCTTTTATAATGGACTAACTGATGCTTCCAAGGACTACTTGGATAGTTGTGCTGGTTGTGTTTTCAGGGAAAGAACAGTCGACGAAGCTGAAATATTATTGAATAATATGTTGACTAATGAAAATAATTGGACTCTTCCTGAGCCAATTCCTGAAGCAATTCCTGAACCAATTGAGCCAACTCCTGAGCCTATTCCTAAACCCACTCCAAGGAAGAGAGGTATTTTATTTCTCAGTCCTGAAGATATGCAAGAGGCAAAGAAATCAATGAAAGAAAAAAGTATTAAAGCTGCAGATGTTAAGAATTTACCTCCTATTGAAGAAATACATGGTCTTAATATACCGCATGAAGAACCACATTGTCTTGATAACCAGACACAGGTAATAAAGGTAAATTCTCTCTATAGATATTATAAAGTTGTAGACCCCTCTACCAAATTTCATAGCCCTTGCTTAGGTGAATTTGATGACTTTATGGCTAGACAAGAAAGTTTTAATGCTTATGTTGGTAGAGAGTTAAAGAATAATGCTTTCGAGATAGGACGCGTAGGCGACAATATAGCTAGAGTTAAAGATGAACTTAACCTCATTAGCAAATATGCTTCTATGGTTGCTACTCAAGTTGAGCAAGTACATAAAGCTCAAAATGATTTGATGAATTAAATAATAAAAATGACTTTGCTGTTAGAGTGGCTACAAGAACTGGTAGAATGACTCAGGAACCTTTGTATCCAGAAGGCCACCCTAAGAGAATCGAGCAAGATTCTCAGAGAAACAATTTAGAGGCACCTAGTTCTTCTAAAAAGAAGAAAAAGAAAAACGATAGAACTTTGCATGCTTCTAGTGAACCTAACTGTAGACACAACTGAGAATCCCAATGATATTTCTATCTCTGATGCTGAAACACAATCAGGTGATGAACATGAACCTAGTGATAATGTTAATTATAATGTTCATGTTGATGCTCAACCTAGCAAAAACAATGAAGTAGAGATTGAACCTGCTGTTGATCTTGATAACCCACAATCAAAGAATCAACATTATGATAAGAGAGATTTTGTTGCTAGGAAGCACGGTAGAGAAAGATAACCATGGGTTCAAAAACCCATGCCCTTTCCTCCTAAACCATCCAAGACAAAGGATGATGAGGATTTTGAGCGCTTTGCTGAAATGATTAGACCTATTTTCTTACGTATGCGCTTAACTGATATGCTTAAAGTAAATCCTTATGGTAAGTATATGAAGGATATCATCACAAACAAAATAAAGATACCGGAAGCTGAAATTTCCACCATGCTTGCTAATTACACTTTTAAGGGTGGAATACCAAAGAAACTTGGAGATCCCGGGGTACCAACTATACCATGCTCCATTAAAAGAAATTATGTTACAACTGCTTTATGTGATCTTGGAGCCGGTGTTAGTGTTATGCCTCTCTATTTATATCGTAGACTTGAATTGAATAAGTTGACACCTACTGAAATATCTTTGCAAATGGCTCATAAATCAACTGCTATATCTGTCGGTATTTGCGAGGATGTGCCTGTTGCAAATGTCACTATCTTAACGGACTTTGTCATTCTTGATATTCCCGAGGACGATATTATGTCGATTATCCTTGGTAGACCTTTTTTGAATACTGCAGGGGCTGTTATTGATTGCAACAAAGGCAATCTCTTCATGTTAATGGTAATGAGCATACGGTACACTCTCTGAGGAAATAATCTGAAGTTCATAGCATCAATTCTATTGGAAAAGTTCCAACTATTATTATTGGAGGTTTTGAATTTCCTCTCCCTACTGTCAAGAAAAGGTATGATATTCTTATTGTTGGGGATTTTCATATCCCCGTTGAGGTAACTTAGCGTTATTCGAAATTTTTCCGGTTCTGTGTTATTCGGATGAGTTTGTTAACAAGACTTGATCAACCTTGTTAGTGGATTCATTTTGATGATCATGGGATGGATGAAACTAGAAGGCACAACCTTCTGTACCCTTTTTTTACTTTCTGTTATTTAGAATAAATAAAGCAAAAAATAGTATTATCTGTCTGTTTTCTGAATTATCCGTGCATTAAAAAATAGTCCGAAAATAAAAGTGCTCCAAATGCCCTGCAGGATTTTAGGCACTGAAATCACCACAGGAGGGGCAAGCACCAGACCACGAGAGTGGAGGGCGCGCCCCCCTGTCTCGTGCGCCCTTGGTGGCCCCCCTCCACTTATGCCAGCATCCACACACTTCATCTTCTACCCAAAAAAATCCCCATCCAGCTCAACCACGAGTTTTAGCTCATTTTGCTGCGATTTTCGATCTCTTAGCTCAAAGCTCCATTCACAAAACTACTTTGGGAGATTGTTGCTTGGTATGTGACTCCTCCATTGGTCCAATTAGTTTTTCTTCTAGTGCTTTATTCATTGCAAATTTTTGCTGCATAGGTGACCATGTTCTTGAGCTTGCATGTTAAATTTATGAGGTCCCAAGCAATTCCAATGCATGATATAGGCTCTAGGCACTTGTAGGAGTAGTTGCTACCAATCTTGTTTAGTTTTATTCACTTTTATTTTGAGGTTACTAAAATTTCAGAAATTTTCAGAAAAAGAATTATGCTTAGAAGAATGTACCAAGGTGGTTCCTCGGCAAAGAAAGGGACAAGGATTGCTATACGTGAGCAAGATGTTGAACTGCCGAGGGACGCAAATGTATAGGCTTTTGAGTGGCCATCCGATGATTTTATGGTTGAAGCAAGCTTCAAGGAGGAATTTGACGCATATGTGCGTAATGCCGAGCTGGAGGACTTCTTACAAGATAAGTGTCCTCAGTACTATCAATTGACTGATTCCTTTGTGCGGAGGTTCCAATATATCTGTGCGCGTAATTCTCCTAGTGTCATGTTTGATATTTATGATACATCTTATACCATGGATTTAGAGGATTTCACAACTGCTAGCAAACTCCCGCAGTGGGGTAATATTAATGATCCTCGCAAATCTGAATTTAGAGATTTTCTTGCTAGTATTACTATGGGAGAATCTAGGGACATAGCACAAGCTACCACAGGGAGCATTCATTTTCCTGCTATACATTATTTTGCTCTCTTTATTGGTAGAAGCATTAACGGTAAGGACGAAGCATGTCACATGTGTGTCCCTGATCTTTGTGTCCTCAAGAGTGTTGTGTCAGGTTATAAAGGTTATAACTTGGGGTAATAGTTGCATGTAGGTTGCAGAATAATAGTAGAAAGGGAGATTTATTTGGAGGAATTTATGCAACCCGTGTGGCTACTTTTCTTAATATAGCCCCACAAGAGGGGGATATGATTTTACCTCCTGTTTATTTGGATAAAGAAGCTATGTTCAATCATCATTTTCTTGAGAGGAATGAACAATTCCTCCATTATAGACTAACCTATGACAGACGCAATGTCGTCCCTGTTACTCTTCCTGCTCCCTACCTTTTTGATTATCAGGCAAAAGGACGATATGTTGTCACCTGGGAAGAAGTAGCTGAATACGAGAGGGGAATGGAGGCAGCTCGCCAACACGTTGCTTCTCAGGAGGCGGTTGCCTCTGCATCTCAGTACAACCCCAGTTTCACTTATGGATATCAGCCAGGCGGTCCTTGGTACTAGACCAACTTAGGCCAAAAGCCTAAGCTTGGGGGAGTACGTATTTCTCACCGACTTTACATTCATGTTCACACACTAGTCGTCGGTGCTCATACTCTTTCATTGTATTATCCATGCTAGTTTAATTTTCTTTTTCTAGCTTTCTTCTTGTGTGTTTGATAAACCTTAAGAAAAACCAAAAAAAAGTTAGTTTAATTTCCATGCTTGTAGTATAAATTAAAATGAAAACCCAAAAAGATTTCTAGTTCTTCTTCTTACTTGTTGGGAGCTTTCCCGTGTAAATAGTTTTATTTTCTTTTCTTTCCTTTGGGGGTCGAGAAGACCATATTGAAAATGTTTAGTGGCTCTCATAGGCATGATTGTTTATTTAACTTACAGCCCATATTACTTGTCTTCTCTCTTGAGTTGAATGCTTGCAGATTCTAGCTTAGTCCAATGCACATGCACTATTATTATTATACACATCGTTTGGTCGTGCAAGTGAAAGGCAATAATGACGATATATGATGGACTTATTGAGATGAGAAAAGCTGGTATGAACTCGACCTCTCTTTGTTTTTGTAAATATGATGAGTTCATCGTTTCTGAGTCAACTTATTATGAAGTAAACATATTTGCAATGACATTTTGAGATTATAATTGCTTGTGCCATGCTTGATTAGCTATGAGTTATAATGGTTTACCTTGCGTGCCAACATGCTATTATAATGATTATGATGTGGTATGATGGGATGGTATCCTCCTTTGAATAAATTGAGTGACTCGACTTGGCACATGTTCACGCATATAGTTGAAACAAATCAACATAGCCTTCACGATATTTATGTTCATGGTGGATTATATCCTACTCATGCTTGTATTCGGTGTGAATTAATTTTAATGCATGTTCATGACTGTTGTCGCTCTCTCAGTTGGTCGCTTCCCAGTCTTTTGCTAGCCTTCACCTGTACTAAGCGGGAATACTGCTTGTGCATCCAAGCTCCTTAAACCCCAAAGTTGTTCCATATGAGTCCACCATACCTTCCTATATGCGGTATTTACCTGCCGTTCCAAGTAAATTTGTATGTGCCAAACTCCAAACCTTCAAATGAAATTCTGTTTTGTATGCTCGAGCAGCTCATGTTTCAACTAGGGCTGCCTATATCTTCCATGCTAGGTGGGTTATTCTCAAGAGGAGTGGACTCCGCTCCTCATTCATGAGAAAGGGCCGGTAACCGGGATGCCCAGTCCCATGATCCAAAAAGATCAAAGCAAATCAAAATAATTAAACAAAACTCCCCGAGGGCTGTTATTAGTTGGAGGCACTCGTTGTTTCGAGCAAGCCATGGATTGATGCTTGTTGGTGGTTGGGGGAGTATAAACCTTTACCATTCTGTTTGGGAACTGCCTATAATGCATGTAATATGGAAGATACAGCCATCTCATAGTTGTTGCGTTGACAGCGAAAGTATGCCGCTCAAAATGTTATTCAATCTCTATTTTAAAATCGAGCTCTGGCACCGCTGCAAATCCCTGCTTCCCTCTGCGAAGGGCCGATCTATTTACTTTTATGTTGAGTCATCACCCTTCTTATTAAAAAGCACCCGCTGGAGAGCACACTGCCATTTACATTCATTACTATTGGTTTATATTGGGTATGACTTGACTGGATCTCTTTTACCATGAATTACAATGTTTAGTTAGTCCTTGATCTTTAAAGGTGCTCTGCATTTATGTTTTTGCGGTCTCAAAAAGGGCTAGCGAGATACCATTTTGTTATATCATGCTATGATTATTTTGAGAAAGTGTTGTCATCCGAGTTTTATTATTATGGCTCGCTAGCTGATTATGCTATTGATATGAGTAATTGTGAGACCTAGGTGTCATTGTGAGTATGGTTAGTTCATAATATTTGCTGAAACTTGAATGCAGGCTTTTCATGTTACAACAACAAGAGCAAATAGAGTTTGTAAAAGTTTTTCTTTATCACTTTCAGTTTATCAACTGAATTGCTTGAGGAAAAGCAAAGGTTTAAGCTTGGGGGAGTTGATACGTCTCCAATGTATCTACTATTCCAAACACTTTTGCCCTTGTTTTGGACTCTAACTTGCATGATTTGAATGAAACTAACCCGGACTTACATTGTTTTCAGCAGAACTGCCATGATGTTGTTTTATGTGTAGAAAAGAAAAGTTCTCAGAATGTCCTGGAAATCCACAGAGGCACTTTTTGGAATTAATAAGAATTTTTGGCGAAAGAATCAACACTAGGAGGCCCACAGGAAGTACACGAGACAGGGGGTGCCCCCCCCCCCTAGGGTGCGCCCTCCTATCTCGTGGGCCCCCTGGACCTCCACCGACCTCAACTCCAACTCCATATATTCACGTTCAGGGAGAAAAAAATCTGAGAGAAAGTTTCATCGCGTTTTACGACATGGAGCTGCCGCCAAGCCCTAATCTCTCTCGGGAGGGCTGATCTGGAATACGTTCAGGGCTCCGGAGAGGGGGATTCGTCGCCGTCATCATCATCAACCATCCTCCATCACCAATTTCATGATGCTCACCGCCGTGCATGAGTAATTCCATCATAGGCTTGCTGGACGGTGATGGGTTGGATGAGATTTACCATGTAATCAAGTTAGTTTTGTTAGGGTTTGATCCCTAGTATCCACTATGTTCTTAGATTGATGTTTCTATGACTTTGCTATGCTTAATGCTTGTCACTAGGGCCCGAGTGCCATGATTTCAGATCTGAACCTATTATGTTTTCATGAATATATGTGTGTTCTTGATCCTATCTTGCAAGTCTATGGTCACCTATTATGTGTTATGATCCGACAACCCCGAAGTGACAATAATCGGGATACTTCTCGGTGATGACGATAGTTTGAGGAGTTCATGTATTCACTATGTGCTAATGCTTTGTCCCAGTCTCTATTAAAAGGATGCCTTAATATCCATTAGTTTCCGCTAGGACCCCGCTGCCACGTGAGGGTAGGACAAAAGATGTCATGCAAGTTCTTTTCCATAAGCACGTATGACTATTTACGGAATACAGGCCTACATTACATTGATGAACTGGAGCTAGTTCCGTGTCACCCTATGTTATAACTATTACATGAGGAATCGCATCCGACATAATTATCCATCACTGATCCATTGCCTACGAGCTTTTCATATATTGTTCTTCGCTTATTTACTTTTCCATTGCTACTGTTACAACTACTACAAAAACCCAAAAACATTTATCTTTACTTTTGCTACCGTTACCTTTATTATCATACCACTTTTGCTACTAAACACTTTGCTGCAAATACTAAGTTATCCAGGTGTGGTTGAATTGACAACTCAACTGCTAATACTCAAGAATATTCTTTGGCTCCCCTTGTGTTGAATCAATAAATTTGGGTTGACTACTTTACCCTCGAAAGCTGTTGCGATCCCCTATACTTGTGGGTTATCAATAGGGCATGACTTTCATTCTCTTTCTATTTTCTGCTGTGGTCGGGATTTGAGTCTTACTCAATTTTACACCTTTGCAAGACAGGCAAGAACTCTTTCTTTGACTGTTCCATTTTGAACTACTTCAAAATCTTGTCAAGGTCTGTACTCATTGAAAATCTTATCAAGCGTCTTGATCTATCTCAATAGATCTTGATGCTCAATATGTAAGTAGCTTTACTGAGGTCTTTTTTTAAAGAACTCCTTTCAAACACTTCATTATGCTTTCCAGAAAAATTCTACATCATTTCTGATCAACAATATGTCACTCATATATACTTATCAGAAAGGTTGTAGTGCTCCCACTCACTTTATTGTAAATACAGGCTTCACTGCAAGTCCGTATAAAACTATATGCTTTGGTCAACTTATCAAAGCATATATTCCAACTCCGAGATGCTTGCACCAGTCCATAAATGGATCGCTGGAGCTTGCACACTTTGTTAGCACCTTTTGGATCGACAAAACCTTCTGGTTGCATCATATACAACTCTTCTTCTAGAAATCCATTCAGGAATGCAATTTTGACATCCATTTGCCAGATTTCATAAAATGTGGCAATTGCTAACATGATTTGGACAGACTTAAGCATCGCTACAGTTGTGAAAATCTCATTGTAGTCAACACCTTGAACTTGTCGAAAAACCCTTTTGCGACAAGTCGAGATTTGTAGATAGTAACACTACTATCAACGTTCGTCTTCCTCTTGAAGATCCATTTATTTTCTATGGCTTGCCGATCATCGGGCAAGTCCACCAAAGTCCAGACTTTGTTCTCATACATGCATCCTATCTCAGATTTCATGGTCTCTAGCCATCTCCCAGAATCTGGTCTCATCATCGCTTCCTCATAGTTCGTAGGTTTATCATGGTCTAGTAACATGACTTCCAGAACAAGATTACCGTACCACACTGGTGCGGACCATACTCCGGAAGACCTACGAGGTTCTGTAGTAACTTGATCTGAAGTTTCATGGTCATCATCATTGGCTTCCTCACTAATTGGTGTAGGAATCATAGGAACTGATTTATGTGATGAACTACTTTCCAATTCGAGAGAAGGTATAATTACCTCATCAAGTTCTACTTCCCTCCCACTCACTTCTTTCGAGAGAAACTCTTTCTCTAGAAAGGATCCATCTTAGCAACAAATATCTTGCCTTCGAATCTGTGATATAAGGTGTACCCAACAGTTTCCTTTGGGTATTCTATGAAGATGCACTTCTCCGATTTGGATTCGAGCTTATCAGGTTGAAACTTTTTCACATAAGCATCGCAGTCCCAAACTTTAAGAAACGACAATTTTGGTTTCTTGCCAAACCACAGTTCTTAAGGCGTCGTCTCAACGGATTTTGATGGTGCCCTATTTAAAGTGAATGCAGCTGTCTCTAATGCATAACCCCAAAACGAAAGTGGTAAATCGGTAAGATACATCATAGATCACACCATATCCAATAAAGTGCGGTTATGACGTTCGGACACACCATTACGATGTGGTGTTCCATGTGCCGTGAGCTGTGAAACTATTCCACATTGTTTTATATGAAGGCCAAACTCGTAACTCAAATATTCTCCTCCACGATTAGATCGTAGAAACTTTATTTTCTTGTTACGATGATTCTCCAATTCACTCTGAAATTCTTTGAACTTTTCAAATGTTTCAGACTTGTGTTTCATTAAGTAGATATACCCATATCTGCTCAAATCATCTGTGAAGGTCAGAAAATAATGATACCCGCCGCGAGCCTCAACACTCATCGGATCGCATACATCAGTATGTATTATTTCCAATAAGTCTGTTGCTCGCTCCATTGTTCCGGAGAACAGAGTTTTAGTCATCTTGCCCATAAGGCATGGTTCGCAAGCATCAAGTGATTCATAATCAAATGATTCAAAAATTCCATCAGCATGGAGTTTCTTCATGCACTTTACACCAATATGACCTAAACGGCAGTGCCACAAATAAGTTGCACTATCATTATTAACTTTGCATCTTTTGACTTCAATATTATGAATATGTGTATTACTACGATCGAGATCCAACAAACTATTTTCATTGGGTGTATGACCATCGAAGGTTTTATTCATATAAACAGAAAAACAATTATTCTTTGACTTTAAATGAATAACCTTTTTGCAATAAACATGATCAAATCATATTCATGCTCAACGCAAACGCCAAATAACATTTATTTAGGTTCAAGACTAATACCGAAAGTATAGGGAGTGTGTGATGATGATCATATCAATCTTGGAACTACTATTCCAACACTCATCGTCACTTCCCCTCAACTAGTCGCTGTTTATTATATAACTCCTGTTTTGAGTTACTAATCTTAGAAACCGAACAAGTATCAAATACTCAGGGGCTACTATAAACACTAGTAAGGCACACATCAATAACCTATACATCAAATATACCCTTGTTCACTTTGCCATCCTTCTTATCCACCAAATATTCAGGGCATTTCCGTTTCCAGTGACCATTTCCTTTGTAGTGTAAGCACTCAGTTTCAGGCTTTGGTCCAGCTTTGGGCTTCTTCGCGGGAGTGACAACTTGCTTGTCATTCTATTTGAAGTTCCCTTTCTTTCCCTTTGCCCCTTTCTTGAAACTAGTGGTCTTGTCAATCATCAACACTTGATGCTCTTTCTTGATTTCTAACTTTGTTGATTTCAACATCGCGAAGAGCTCGGGAATCATTTTCATCATCCTTTGCATACTATAGTTCATCACGAAGTTCTACTAACTTGGTGATGGTGACTAGAGAACTCTGTCAATCACTATCTTATCTGGAAGATTAACTCCCACTTGATTCAAGCGATTGTAGTACCCAGACAATCTGAGCACATGCTCACTAGTTGAGCAATTCTCCTCCATCTTTTAGCTATAGAACTTGTTGGAGACTTCATATCTCTCAACTCGAGTATTTGCTTGAAATATTAACTTCAACTCTTGGAACATCTCATATGGCCATGACGTTCAAAACATCTTTGAAGTCCCGATTCTAAGCCATTAAGCATGGTGCTCTAGACTATCAAGTAGTCATCATATTGAGCTAGCCAAACGTTCATAACGTCTCCATCTGCTCCTGCAATAGGTCCGTCACCTAGCGGTGCATCAAGGACATAATTCTTCTGTGCAGCAATGAGTACAATCCTCAGATCACGGATCCAATCCGCATCATTGCTACTAACATCTTTCAACACAGTTTTCCCTAGGAACATATCGAAATAAACATATGAAAGCAACAACGCGAGCTATTGATCTACAACATATTTTGCAAAATACTACCAGGACTAAATTCATGATAAATTTAAGTTCAATTAATCATATTACTTAAGAACTCCCACTTAGATAGACATCCCTCTAATCATCTAAGTGATCACGTGATCCAAATCAACTAAACCATAACCGTTCATCACGTGAAATGGAGTAGTTTTCAATGGTGAACATCACTATGTTGATCATATCTACTATATGATTCACGCTCGACCTTTCGGTCTCAGTGTTCCGAGGCCATATCTGCATATGCTAGGCTTCTCAAGTTTAACCTGAGTATTCTGCATGTGCAAAACTGGCTTGCACCCATTGTAGATGGACGTAGAGCTTATCACACACCCGATCATCACGTGGTGTCTGGGCACGACGAACTTTGGCAACGGTGCATACTCAAGGAGAACAATTTAATCTTGAAATTTAGTGAGAGATCATCTTATAATGCTACCGTCAATCAAAGCAAGATAATATGCATAAAAGATAAACATATCATGCAATCAATATAAGTGATATGATATGGCCATCATCATCTTGTGCTTGTGATCTCCATCTCCGAAGCACCGTCATGATCACCATCATCACCGGCGCGACACATTGATCTCCATCGTAGCATCGTTGTCGTCTCGCCAACCATTGCTTCTACGACTATCGCTACTGCTTAGTGATAAAGTAAAGCAATTAGAGAGCGATTGCATCGCATATAATAAAGCGACAACCATATGGCTCCTACCAATTGCCGATAAATCGGTTACAAAACATGATCATCTCATACAATAAAATATAGCATCACGTCTTGACCATATCACATCACAACATGCCCTGCAAAAACAAGTTAGACGCCCTCTACTTTGTTGTTGCAAGTTTTACGTGGCTACTATGGGTTGAGCAAGAACCGTTCTTACCTACGCATCAAAACCACAATGATAGTTCGTCAAGTTAGTGTTGTTTTAACCTTCTCAAGGACCGGGTGTAGCCACACTCGGTATAACTAAAGTAGGGAAACTGACACTCGCCATCCACCTGTGTGCAAAGCACGTCGGTAGAACTAGTCTCGCGTAAGCGTACGTGTAATGTCGGTCTGGGCCGCTTCATCCAACAACATCACCGAACCAAGGTATGACATGCTGGTAAGCAGTATGACCTGTATCGCCCACAACTCATTTGTGTTCTACTCATGCATATAACATCAACCCATAAAACCTAGGCTCGTATGCCACTGTTGGGGGGCGTAGTAATTTTAAAAATTTCCTACGCACACGCAAGATCATGGTGATGCATAGCAACAAGAGGGGAGAGTGTTGTCCATGTACCCTCGTAGACCGAAAGAGGAAGCGTTAGCACAACGCGGTTGATGTAGTCGTACGTCTTCACGGCCCGACCGATCAAGCACCCAAAGCACGACACCTCTGAGTTCTTGCACACATTCAGCTCGATGACGTCCCTCGAACTCCGGTCCAGCCAAGTGTCGAGGGAGAGTTCTGTCAGCACAACGGGGTGGTGACGATGATGATGTTCTACCGTCGCAGGGCTTCACCTAAGCACTGCTACGATATTATCGAGGAGGACTATGGTGGAGGGGGGCACCGCACATGGCTAAGAGATCAATGATTAATTGTTATATCTCCAAGGGGTGCCCCACTCCCCGTATATAAAGGAGTGGAGGAGGGGGAGGGCCGGCCCTCTCTATGGCGCGCCCTAGGAGGAGTCCTACTCGTACCGGGAGTAGGATTCCCCTCTTCCAAGTAGTAGGAGTAGGAGTCAAGGAAAGGGGAGAGAGAAGAGACGGAAGGAGGGGGCGCCCATCCTCTCCTTGGGGGGGGGGGACGCCCATCCTCTCCTCTCTCTTTCCCCTAAAGCCCAATAAGGCCCTGATACGTCCATTTTGCATCATGCTTTTATACCAATATTTATTACATTATGGGTTGTTATTACACATTATATCTCAATACTTATGGCTATTCTCTCTTATTTTACAAGGTTTACCATGAAGAGGGGGAATGCTGACAGCAGGAATTCTGGCTGGAAAAGCAGCAAAGTTGGAAACCTATTCTGCATAGCTCCAAAAGTCCTGAAACTCCACGAAACAACTTTTTGGAATTAATAAGAATTTCTGAGCGAAAGAAATACGCAAGGGGGCCCACACCCTGTCCAGGAGACAGGGGGCGCGCCCCCTATCTCCTGTGCCCCCTGGTGGGCCTCCGGCGTCCATCGTCTGCTATATCGTTGCTTTTACCCTGGAAAAAATCGTGGGCAATCTTACGGGACGAAACTCCGCCGCCACGAGGCGGAACCTTGGCGGAATCAATCTAGGGCTCCGGCGGAGCTGTTCTGCCGGGGACACTTCCCTCCGGGAGGGGGAAATCATCACCAACGTCATCACCAACGATCCTCTCATCGGGAGGGGGTCAATCTCCATCAACATCTTCACCAGCACCATCTCCTCTCAAAACCCTAGTTCATCTCTTGTATCCAATCTTGTATCAAAAGCACAAATTGGTACCTTTGGGTTGCTAGTAGTGTTGATTACTCCTTGCAGTTGATGCTAATTGGTTTACTTGGTGGAAGATCATATGTTCAGATCCTTTATGCATATTATTACTCCTTTGATTATGAACATGAATATGCTTTGTGAGTAGTTACGTTTGTTCCTGAGGACATGGGTGAAGTCTTGCTATTAGTAGTCATGTGAATTTGGTATTCGTTCGATATTTTGATGAGATGTATGTTGTCTTTTCCTCTAGTGGTGTTATGTGAACGTCGACTACATGACACTTCACCATTATTTGGACCTAGAGGAAGGCATGGAGAAGTAATAAGGAGATGATGGGTTGCTAGAGTGACAGAATCTTAAACCCTAGTTTATGCGTTGCTTCGTTAGGGGCTGATATGGATCCATATGTTTAATGCTGTGGTTAGGTTTACCTTTATACTTCTTTTGTAGTTGCGGATGCTTGCAATAGGGGTTAATCATAAGTGGGATGCTTGTACAAGTTTGGTCAGTATCCAAGTACCGGTCCACCCACATATCAAATTATCAAAGTACCAAACGCGAATCATATGAACGTGATGAAAACTAGCTTGACGATAATTCCCAATGTGTCCTCGGGAGCTCCTTTCTCATTATTAGAAATTGTCCAGGCTTATCCTTTGCTACATAAAGGATTGGGCCACCTTGCTGCACTTTATTTACTTTATTTACTTTTTACTCGTTACTATTTATCTTATCACAAAACTATCTATCACCTACAATTCCAGTGCTTGCAGAGAAAACCTTACTGAAAACCGCTTATCATTTCCTTCTGCTCCTCATTGGGTTTGACACTCTTACTTATCAAAAGGACTACGATTGATCCGCTACACTTGTGGGTCATCAAGACTCTTTTCTGGCGCCATTGTCGGGGAGTGTAGCGCTTTTGGTGAGTGGAACTTGGTAAGGAAACATTTATATAGTGTGCTGAAATTTTCTCTTACTTGTCACTATGGAAACTAATCCTTTGAGGGGCTTGTTTGGGGTATCTTCACCCCAACCAGAAGAGAAAAGAGTTTCTCCTCAACCTACTGAACTTTATGAAAATATTTACTTTGAGATTCCTTTGGGTATGATAGAAAAACTGCTAGCTAATCCATTTGCAGGAGATGGAACATTGCATCCCGATTTACACCTTATCTTTGTGGATGAAGTTTGTGCATTATTTAAGCTTGCAGGTATTCCCGATGATGTTGTCAAAAGGAAGGTCTTCCCTTTAACTTTGAAGGGAGATGCATTGACATGATATAGGCTATGTGATGATACGGGATCTTGGAATTATAAGCGATTGAAGCTGGAATTTCACCAGAAGTTCTATCCTATGCATCTTGTTCATCGTGATCGTAATTACATATATAATTTCTGGCCTCACGAAGGAGAAAGCATCGCTCAAGCTTGGGGGAGGCTCAAGTCAATGTTATATTCATGCCCCAATAATGAGCTCTCTCGGGAAATGATTATTCAGAATTTTTATGCTCGGCTTTCTCTTGATAATCGCAACCTGCTCGATACTTCCTGTGTTGGTTCTCATATGCTGAAGACTATTGATTTCAAATGGGACTTATTGGAAAGAATTAAACACAACTCTGAAGATTGGGGTTCCGACGATGGTAAGGAGTCAGGTATGACACCTAAGTTCGATTGTGTTAAATCTTTTATGGATACCGATGCTTTCCGTGGATTTAGGTCTAAGTATGGACTTGACTCTGAGATAGTAGCTACTTTCTGTGAATTGTTTGCTACTCACGTTGATCTCCCTAAAGAGAAGTGGTTTTAGTATAATCCTCCTGTTGAAGTGAAAGTAGTTGTACCTATTACAATATAAGAAAAGACTATTACCTATAGTGATCCTATTGTTCCTACTGCTTATGTTGAAAAAAAAACTCCTTTTCCTGTTAGGATAAAGGATCATGCTAAAGCTTCGACTGTTGTTCATAAGAGTAATACTAGGACTTATACACCTCCTGAGCAAACTAATGTTGAACCTAGTATTGCTATGGTTAAAGATCTCTTGGATGAGGATTTAGATGGACATGTTATTTCTTTCTGTGGTGAGACTGCTAATATTGCTAGACGTAATACTAAGACACGTAGACCTGTCGTAGGCACGCCTGTTATTTCTGTTAAAATAGGAGATCATTGTTATCATGGCTTATGTGATATGGGTGCTAGTGCTAGTGCGATACCTTATGATCTATATAAATAAATTATGCACGACATTGCACCTGTTGAATTAGAAGACATTGATGTTACTATTAAGCTTGCTAATAGGGACACCATTAAACCTATTGCGATTGTTAGAGATGTTGAAGTTTTGTGTAGGAAGGTTAAATACCCTGCTGATTTTCTTGTTCTTGGTTCCCCACAAGATGATTTTTGTCCCATTATTTTTGGTAGACCCTTCTTGAATACATCTAGTGCTAAGATTAATTGTGAAAAGAATATTGTCACCATTGACATAGATGGTATGTCTCATGAGTTTAATTTTGCTAAGTTTAGTAGACAACCTCGTGATAGGGAACCACCTAGTAAGGATGAGATTATTGGTCTTGCTTCCATTGCTATTCCTCCAACTGATTCGTTAGAACAATATTTGCTAGACCATGAAAATGATATGTTTATGAAGGAAAGGGAGGAAATAGATGAAGTGTTCCTTAAACAGGAACTTGTGCTGAAACATAATCTTCCCATTGAAATTATTGGGGATCCCCCTCCACCCAAGGGTGATCCTGTGTTTGAACTCAAACCATTACCTGATAATCTTAAGTATGCTTATCTTGATGAAAAAGAAATATATCCTGTTATTATTATTGCTAACCTTTCAGAGAAAGAAGAAGAAAGATTATTGAAAACTCTGAAGAAACACCGAGCTGCTATTGGATATACTCTGGATGATATTAAGGGCGTTAGTCCCACGTTATGCCAACACAAAATTACATTGGAGGACGATGCCAAACCAATTAGAGATCCTCAAAGATGATTAAATCCCAAGATGAAGGAAGTGGTAAGAAAGGAGATACTAAAGCTCCTTGAGGCAGGTATTATTTATCCCATTGCTGATAGTGAATGGGTAAGCCCTGTTCATTGTGTTCCTAAAAAGGGAGGTATTACCGTTGTTCCTAATGATAAAGATGAATTGATCCCGCAAAGAATTATTACAGGTTATAGGATGGTAATTGATTTCCGTAAGTTAAATAAAGCCACTAAGAAAGATCATTATCCTTTACCTTTTATTGATCAAATGCTAGAAAGACTATCCAAACACACACATTTCTGCTTTCTAGATGGTTATTCTGGTTTCTCTCAGATACCTGTATCAGCGAAGGATCAATCTAAAACTACTTTTACTTGCCCTTTTGGTACTTTTGCTTATAGACGTATGCCTTTTGGTTTATGTAATGCACCTACTACCTTTCAAAGATGCATGATGGCTATATTCTCTGATTTTTGTGAAAAGAATTGTGAGGTATTCATGGATGACTTTTCCGTTTATGGATCCTCTTTTGATGATTGTTTGAGCAACCTTGATCGAGTTTTGCAGAGATGCGAAGACACTAGTCTCATCCTGAATTGGGAAAAGTGTCACTTTATGATTAATGAAGGCATTGTCTTGGGGCACAAGATCTCCGAGAGAGGTATTGAAGTTGATAAAGCCAAAGTTGATGCTATTGAAAAGATGCCATGTCCCAAGGACATAAAAGGTATAAGAAGTTTCCTCGGTCATGCCGGTTTTTATAGGAGGTTCATTAAGGACTTTTCTAAAATCTCTAGGCCTCTGACTAATTTATTACAAAAAGATATTCCTTTTGTCTTTGATGATGATTGTGTAGAAGCATTCAAAACACTTAAGAAAGCTTTGATCACTTCACCTATTGTTCAGCCACCTAATTGGAATTTACCTTTTGAAATTATGTGCGATGCTAGTGATTATGCTGTAGGTGCTGTTCTATGGCAAATAGTTGATAAGAAATTGACTGTTAGCCAGTATGCTAGAAAGACTCTTGATACTGCCCAGAGAAATTATGCTACTACTAAAAAAGAGTTCTTAGCAGTTGTGCTTGCATGTGATAAGTTTAGACCTTATATTGTAGATTCCAAAGTTACTATTCACACTGATCATGCTGCTATTAAATATCTTATGGAAAAGAAAGATGCTAAGCCTAGACTCATTAGATGGGTTCTCTTGCTCCAACAATTTGACTTGCATATTATTGGTAGAAAGGAAGCTGAGAACCCCGTTGCAGAGAACTTGTCTAGGTTAGAGAATGTTCTTGATGACCCACTGCCTATTAATGATAGCTTTCCTGATGAACAATTAGCAGTAGTCAATGCTTCTCGTACTGCTCCTTGGTATGCTGATTATGCTAATTACATTGTTGCTAAATATATACCACCTAGTTTCACATACCAGCAAAAGAAAAAGTTCTTTTTATGATTTAAGACATTACTTCTGGGATGATCCTCACCTTTATAAAGAAGGAGTAGATGGTGTTATTAGACGCTGTGTGCCTGAGCATGAACAGGAACAGATTCTACGCAAGTGTCACTCTTAATCTTATGGAGGACACCACGCTGGAGATAGAACTGCACACAAGGTACTACAATCTGGTTTTTATTGGCCTACTCTCTTCAAAGATGCTCGTAAGTTTGTCTTATCTTATGATGAATGCCAAAGAATAGGTAACATTAGTAGACGCCAAGAAATGCCTATGAATTACTCTCTTGTTATTGAACCGTTTGATGTTTGGGGCTTTGATTATATGGGACCTTTTCCTGCCTCTAATGGTTATACACATATTTTAGTTGCTGTTGATTACGTTACTAAGTGGGTAGAAGCTATTCCAACTAGTATTGCTGAACATAACACTTCTATTAAAATGCTTAAAGAAGTTATTTTTCCGAGGTTTGGAGTCCCTAGATATCTTATGACTGATGGTGGTTCACATTTTATTCATGGTGCTTTCCGTAAGATGCTTGCTAAGTATGATGTCAATCATAGAATCGCATCTCCTTATCATCTGCATTCTAGTGGTCAAGTAGAGTTGAGCAATAGAGAGCTCAAATTAATTTTGCAAAAGACTGTGAATAGATCTAGAAAGAACTGGTCCAAAAAACTTGATGATGCATTATGGGCCTATAGAACTGCATACAAAAATCCTATGGGTATGTCTCCATATAAGATGGTTTATGGAAAAGCGTGTCATTTACCTCTTGAACTTGAACATAAGGCATATTGGGCTATTAAAGAGCTCAACTATGACTTCAAACTTGCCGGTGAGAAGAGGTTGTTTGATATTAGCTCACTTGATGAATGGAGAACCCAGGCATATGAGAATGCCAAGCTATTCAAAGAAAAAGTCAAACGCTGGCATGATAAGAGGATACAAAAGCGTGAGTTTAACGTAGGAGATTATGTTTTATTATTCAACTCTCGTTTAAGGTTTTTTACAGGAAAACTTCTCTCAAAATGGGATGGTCCCAACGTTATCGAGGAGGTCTACCATTCTGGTGCCATAAAAATCAACAACTTCGAAGGCACAAATCCGAGGGTGGTAAACGGTCAAAGAATTAAACATTATATTTCAGGTAATCCTATCAATCTTGAAACTAATATTGTTGAAACCGTAACCCCTGAGGAATACATATGGGACACTTTCCAGAATGTTCCAGACTCCGAAAAGGTATAGGTATGTGGTACGGTAAGTAAACCGACTACAAAACAACTCCAATGGCAATTTTTATCAGTTTTGGAATATTTAAGAATTTTAGGAAGAAAGAAGTAGTCCAAAAGGGACACGAGGCTCCCACGAGAGTGGAGGGCGCCCCCCCTGTAGGGCGCGCCCCCTGTCTCGTGGGCACCTCGTGTGCCTCCCGGACTCCGTTTTCTTGCACATTACGTATTTTGGTCGGTAAAAATTCATTATATATACTCCCGAAGGTTTTGACCACCGTATCATGCAAATATCCTCTGTTTTTGTTTCGAGCTATTTCCGTCGTAGATCTGGAGCACCATGACTTCACCCTCCTCCAACAACGAAGAGAAGGATGCTTGGCTATTGAAGATAGAGCTGAAAAGAGAAGAACTAGAAGAGATCAACAAGGATGAAGGGATTAAGAAGGCCATGGAGGTCCAAGCTCCGGCGGTGAAAGAAGCAGACATCCCTCAACCTTTACCTAACCTTTTTACTCCAACAGAGATTGAAGCTTTCAAGATGATTGAGTTAGCTCGCATACAGAACAAGTATCTCACATAGGAGAATATTCTGTTGAAGGATCATATTGCTGGGCTCAAGGGAATTATCCGCAAGTTGGAGGAGCTTTTACGCTCAATGTGCGATTACCCACCGTCGTCATCACCGCCTCCATCACCTCCGAGGACATAATCACATGGGTATGGGAACTCCCCTTGGCAACTGCCAAGCTTGGGAGAGGTGCCACGGTATTGTATCACCATCACACTCTTATCTTTACCGTTTTATTTAGTTCGAGCCCTTTAGTAGTATCTTGATCTAGTAGATTGAAGTTTCGATATCAAGTAGTTTCGAGTTTTTCTTTGTGATCACTTTTTGTAATCGAGTCCGTGAGCTATTTGTAATAAAGATTAGTGTTGAGTTAAGGGCTTTGCTATGTTGCTATGATCTTGAGAAAGTAGAAATAATAAAAGAGTTCATATTGATCTTGTGGATAGTGATGACTTCACACATAGAAAGTATGAGGCATAAAAATTGTTGAGATTTGATAAACTTAGCCTTGGTCATCGTTGCAATTAATAGGAAGTGATAAGGAAAGAGGGGTTCACATATAAATATATTATCTTGGACACTTTTTCTAATTGGGAGCACTCATTAAGTATGACATGCTAAAAGAGTTGTTGTTGAACAAGGAAGACAACGTAATGTTTATGTTTTCCCACATCTCAGTTAAAGTATATTGTCATTGACCTTCCAAACATGTTGAGCTTGCCTTTCCCCCTCATGCTAGCCAAATTCCTTGCACCAAGTAGAGATACTACTTGTGCTTCCAATTATCCTTAAACCCAGTTTTTCCATGAGAATCCACCATACCTACCTATGGATTGAGCAAGATCCTTCAAGTAAGTTGTCATCGGTGCAAGCAATAAAAATTGCTCTCTAAATATGTATGACTTATTAGTGCAGAGAAAATAAGCTTTGTACGAACTTGTTGTGGAAGTAATAAAAGCGACGGACTGCATAATAAAGGTCCACATACAAGGGGCAATATAAAGTGACGTTCTTTTGCATTAAGATTTTGTGCATCAACCCTAAACGCACATGAAAACCTCTGCTTCCCTCTACGAAGGGCCTATATTTTACCTTATGTTTTTTTTACTTTATGCTCGAGTCAAGGTGATCCTCACCTTTCCCTTTTTTTATTTTATCCTTTGGCAAGCTCCTTGTGTTTGAAAGATCATGATTCATATATCCAATTGGATGTAAGTTAGCATGGGCTATTATTGTTGACATCACCTAAAGGTGAATACGTTGGGAGGCAACACAATAAGCCCCTATCTTTCTCGGTGTCCGGCTGAAACTCCATAACCACAAGTATTGCGTGAGTGTTAGCAATTATAGAAGACTACATGATAGTTGAGTATGTGAATGTAACGCCCCGAGACCGACACTTCAGATGCCTTCCATGTATTCTGAGTTTTGTCGGGTGATTTGTTTTGTTTGTTGCATTCTTCTTAGCATCATTTGCATTGCATCATGTCATCATGCCAGCATGTCATTTAATTTTTAAAACCTCAACTAAATAAATTGCATAGATCTTTTGATCTATTTAAATCGAGGGAATTCACATGGTGATTTCTCTTTATAACATATCCTCCTAATATTTATGGAGCTATTATTATATTCCATTAATTTGGAATTTACCCCCAATACACGTGCATGTTAAATCCCTTGGCCTTTTCTTCTTCATGTTTTGACTCTCTAACCATGTCTGTCGGAGTAATGGGCCACAGGTAGGCTGACTCGGGACCCTAGATCTTTCAAGACATCGGGGCAGGCCGCGCCCCTTCAGCCGAGTCCCAGCTGGCGACCTCCAGAGAGGCCGAGTCCCAGCTGGCGATCTCCAGAGAAGCCGAGTCCCAGATGATGACTCCAAGGCAAGCCGACTCCAAGCTGGCGACCTCCAGGGAAGCCGACTATGGGAGTCGGCCCATGACACTTCACGAAGCCCGATGCGGGGTACGGTCACGACGTGGCCGTCCCTCCCTGCCTACGAGGGGCTGGCATGGCTATAGTGAGCCGTATCGCCGGAAGATCTCCGGCGAGGCGCGACACTGTTGCCATGCCTGCCCTGACCTCAGCCACAGTGCGCGATGCACTGTACCCACGACGGTGGCCCGTACGGCCCGAAGACCGCGGGGCCGCCTATCAGTGGGTGGACCGAAGGCGGCCAGAGCGCCCGAAGACGGCCCTGTGGGAGTCGGCCTCCCCGGAGTCGGCCGTCTCCCCTCCAGGGTCCCACAAGCCATTAACCAGATTGGATGGGGAATGGCGACAGTGATCGCCCGATAGACGGCGGCATTGTTGCCACGACCCGATGACCAAGCCTGCGTCATCAGGAGCGCCGCACAGTGTCGGGCCTGTCCGCGGGGCCCACCAGTCGGTGGGCCCCAGAAGCCGGCAGGGAGAACGGCGATGTGAGAGACAGACGGCTGGGGCCCGCACCCAGCCGGATTACCATTGTACCCCCGGGGGGTAGGCCTATATAAACCCCCCGGGGCACCCATGCAAGGGGTTCGGACCTTGATAGAGTTAGACCAGATAGCCCAGGGAGGAGAGAACTAGCCTTGCTCTCTCCTGCCTCCCGAAACAGCTCTAGGAGCACCATTGTAGCCATTTCACTTGAGTGATCATGCGGAGACCCCGCAGAGCAGCAGTAGGGGTGTTATCTCCGGAGAGCCCCGAAGCTGGGTAAGATTCGCCGGCGTGCATGTCTACGCCTTATCCCGTTTCCAGGCACCGGCGACGTTCTACTCGCCCACACCATGATAAGTCATCCTTTGGCATATGTCGCATCCAACCCCCGACATTTGGCACCCACCATGGGGCGAGGTGCACCGTCGTCCGGAGATCTGTTCTGGACGGGAACCCTCTTCCTCCCTGGCGAGCGCAGCCAGCCAGGCTCGACAGATGGAGTCTGCATCGACGTGCTACGCGACGCTGAGGCCGCCTGCGCCGCGAGCAACCTCGCCGAACTTGTCGGCGAGGTGCGCCTCTCCGACGAACCTGCATCCGACGCAGGCACGGGTGGCCCTGAGAGCCTTCTCGCGGGCCTCCTCGACCAACTCCACGTCGCCGGGGAGCCTGCCGTAGACTTGGAGTCCGTAGGCTCCACGGACCCGATGCTGGTCGACTCCGACGCCGTGTCGCTTGACATTTTCCCCACCAACGTGGTGGTCTACGACGAGCCGCTTCCGTATGAGGAGAGCGGCGGAAGCGCCGTCACGGAGGTGCTCGTCATCAACCACGACGAGCACTCCGGCGAAGAAGCCCAGGACCCGCTAGCTGCGGCCCTGCAAGACCTAACCGCGCCCATTCCAGAGGACGCAGACGCCGAGACGCTGGAGACGCGCCGCCTTCAGATCATCGAAGGCGCCAAGAAGCTGGCAAGCATGAGGCGCTTGTCAGAGGCATACCAGCGCGAGATGGATCGCGCCGTAGGTGGCTCGCCAGCTCCGACTGGGCCGAGCCGTCTAGGTGCGGTCCGGCAGCGCGGCGCAGTCATCGCCGACTTGCTCGGAGCAAAACGCCCCGTGTACGCCACCCCAGCGGAGAACATCTGCGCCGCCCAAGCGGCGACTGACGAGCTGAAGAACTTCGAGGGCGAAGAGTGCCGTGTGATGACGGAGCGAGTCCAGCAGCTCCTTGACGCGGTTGCAGCGCAAAACACGGCCGGCGGCCACATAGATGCGCTGCAGCAGCCGAACGACGACTTGCCTCCCCGCCGAGATCAAGGCGCGACCTCTCGGACGCCGACTGGCGGAGTCCGCGGAAGGAAAGAGAAGGAGTCGGCTGTCAGTCACAGTCGGACTCACATCACCATCGAGCGCGACCAAGACGGCCGCCCGAGAGCAGTAGAGCAGCGGGACGACTACCTGCCTCCCCCGCCCAGAAGAGAGCGGCGAGTTTCCCTGTCGCCTATTGAGCATCCGACTCTAAGAGGTTGCCTTGGCCGCCGAGAGGGAGCCGGAGAGAATGACGCCCGCCATCGGATCGACCGACTCCACCGGTCCCTGGCGCTGGAAGAGGAAGATGAGCTGGGTCCACCTTGCTTCGGGCCCCGCATCAGAGACGAGCCCTTCCCAAAGGGTTCACGCTCCCCCGAGACACACCCAAGTACACTGGCTCCGTGAAGCCGGAGGACTGGCTGATAGACTACTCCACAGCCGTCAGCATAGCGAACGGCAACAAGCGAGTTGCCGTGAAGTACGTTCCTCTCATGCTCCAGGGCACGTCCCGGACGTGGTTGAATAGCCTGAAGCCCCGCGGCATCAACAGCTGGGTCGACTTCACTAAAGCCTTCATCCGCAACTTCACGAGCACGTACAAGCAACCTCCAAAGCCGCGCCAGCTCTCCTTGTGCGTGCAAGGCCCTGATGAATCAACGCGCGACTACCTCACACGCTGGGGCGAGCTTTGGAACTCCTGCGAGGGCGTGCACGAGGTGCAGGCTATCGAATACTTCACTACCGGGTGCCGAGAGGGCACCCTCCTCAAGCACAAGCTCCTCTGCGAGGAGCCAGAAACCCTCGACGAACTGCTCGTCATAGCGGACAAGTACGCCACGGCCGACTCTTCCATGAAGACAGAGATCCAAGTCAGCGCTGCTGGCAAGGTGACCCCTCAGGCTCCTAGAACTCCGGCTGGAGACGCCAGTCGGCGACAGCAACAGAACAACAACAAGCGCAAGGCCCAGCAGCCGACTTCCAACAATCGGCAAGTGGCGACAGTTAAAGATCAATAGCCGGAGGGGCAGCCTCCGGCCAAGCGGCAGAAGGGCGGCAAGTCCAATTGGTTGTCGGCTTTCTCCTATGAGCAGACTTTGGATGGTCCTTGCAAGTTCCACAGCAGCGCGAAGCCGTCAAACCACACCACCAGAAAGTGCCACTGGCTCACCAAGATCGCCAAGGGAGACGGCCTTGCTCCACCGCCGCCTGCTGGACCGCCGCCTCCACCGCCGCCCCAGCAGCCGGCAGCTCGGCCAGTCGGCGCAGTGCAAGACGAGTTCCCAGAAGAGGACGGAGCCTACGTAGTGTTCACCAGTGTGGCAGATGACCGGCGCAGCAGGCGCTAACAGCAACAAGAAGTAAATGCAGTAGCAACAGATGCTCCAGAGTTCATGCATTGGTCCGAGAGGCCTATCGGTTGGAGTCGGGCGGATCACCCAGAGGTGATGCCGAGTCCGAGCTCTTATGCCCTGATCCTAGGTGCGACCTTGGCCACTGATAGGCGGGCCGCCCGTTTTTCGCGAGTCCTGATAGACGGAGGCAGCAGCATCAACATCCTGTACAAGGACACCATGGAGAAGCTTGGAATCAAGCGAAGACAGCTGCAGAGCAGCCGGACCGTGTTCCATGGAATTGTACCCGGCCTCTCCTGTTCGCCGATCGGCAAGATCCTGATAGACGTCCTCTTCGGAGACAAAGATCATTTCCGCCGAGAGCCGGTCTGGTTCGAGGTGGTGGACTTGGAAAGCCCGTACCACGCCCTGCTTGGCCGACCTGCCTTGGCCAAGTTCATGGCGGTTCCCCACTACGCCTACCTCAAGATGAAGATGCCGAGTTCCAAGGGGATTCTGACCGTAGCCGGCGACTACAAGAAGTCGTCCGCCTGCGCAGCCGAGAGTAGTCGGCTGGCCGAGTCCCTGGTGATCGCGGCCGAGAAGCGGCTCCTTGACCAAGTCGTGGCGATGGCCGGAAAGCAGCCAGAGATGTCGCCCGACCCCAAGGAGTCGGAGGCAGAAGGATCATTCAAGCCGGCCAAAGAGACCAAGAAGATACCCTTGGACGCGGAGCACCCAAAGAGGTACGCTGTCGTGGGCACGGGCCTTGACAGCAAATAGGAAGGCGAGCTCGTCGATTTCCTCCGTGAGAATCGGGACATCTTTGCATGGTCCCCCAAAGACATGCCGGGTGTACCGACGGAATTTGCCGAGCACAAGCTACACGTCAGGCCAGATATGAAGCCCGTCAGGCATCCCTTGCGCCGCCTATCATAAGAGAAAAGAAGAGTTGTTGGAGAAGAGATATCCCGGCTCCTGGCAGTCGGTTTCATCATGGAAGTGTTTTTTCCAGAGTGGCTGGCAAACCCAGTTTTGGTGCTGAAGAAGAACAAGCAATGGCGGATGTGTATCGACTACACAAGCCTCAACAAAGCCTGCCCAAAGGACCCGTTTGCTCTCCCAAGAATTGATCAGGTGATAGAATCCACAGCCGGATGCGAGCTGCTGAGTTTCCTAGACGCATATTCAGGATACCACCAGATCAAGCTGAACCCAGCGGACAGACTGAAGACCGCCTTCATCACGCCATTTGGAGCCTTCTGCTACCTGACAATGATGTTCGGCTTGAGGAATGCTGGCGCCACCTTTCAGGGTTGCATGTAGAAGTGTCTCCTCAAGCAACTCGGCAGGAATGCCCACGTCTATGTGGATGATGTGGTGGTAAAGACGGAGAAGCATGGGACGCTGCTGGAAGACCTCAAGGAGACCTTTGAGAATCTGCGCCGATTCCAGATCAAGCTCAACCCTGAGAACTGCATTTTCGGAGTACCAGCCGGCCAGCTCCTTGGCTTCCTGGTCTCCGAACGCGGCATAGAGTGCAACCCCGTGAATATCAAGGCCATCGAGAGAATGGAGGTACCCAGCCGGCTGTTGCATGTGCAGAAGTTCACCGGCTGCCTGGCGTCCATCAGCCGATTTATCGTTCGGCTGGGCGAGAAAGCTGTGCCCTTGTATCAATTGATGAAGAAGACCACCTTTTTTGAGTGGAACCACAAGGCGGACGAGGCATTTCTCCAACTGAAGAAGATGTTGACTACTCCCCCTGTGTTGGCGGCTCCGACCCCCAGAGAGCCCATGCTCTTGTACATCGCCGCCACCAGCCGAGTAGTCGGCATAGTCATCATAGTCGAGCACAAGGAGGAAGGCAAGGCGCTCCCTGTTCAGAGACCGGTATATTACCTGAGCGAGGTACTGTCGACCTCCAAGCAGAACTACCCTCACTACCAGAATATGTGCTACGGCGTGCATTTTGCCGCCAAGAAGCTAAAGCCCTACTTTCAAGAGCATCCAATCACTGTGGTTTGCACCGCTCCACTCACCAAGATCATTGGAAGCCGAGACGCCTCCGGTCGAGTAGCCAAATGGGCTATAGATATGGCTCCTTACACCATCTACTACCAGCCCCGCACCGCCATCAAGTCGCAGGTGCTGGCCGACTTCCTCGTCGACTGGGCCGAGACCCAGTACCTGCCGCCAATGCCTGACTCCACCCATTGGCGGATGCATTTCGATGGCTCCAAGATGCGCACCGGCCTGGGAGCCGGCGTCGTCCTCACCTCCCCTAAGGGCGACAAGCTCAAGTATGTGCTGCAGATCCACTTCGCCGCCTCCAACAATGTCGCCGAATATGAGGCGCTCATTCATGGGCTCCGTCTTGCCAAAGAACTCGGCATTCACCGGATCCTGTGCTATGGCGACTCCAACTTGGTGGTTCAGCAATCATCCGGCGACTGGGACGCCAAAGACGCAAACATGGCGAGCTACCGCTTCCTGGTGCAGCATCTCAGCGGATACTTCGAGGGGTGAGAATTCCTTCACGTGCCAAGAAATGACAACGGTCAAGCAGATGCCTTGGAACGAGTCGGCTCCACTCACCAAGTGATACCTTCCGGCGTCGCCCTTCAGCGCCTCCTCAAGCCGTCTATTAAGCCTTCACCAGAGTCAGACTCCATCTTTGTGCCGGCTCCTCCAGAAGTAGTCGGATCCGACTCCAGAGCCCTAGCAAACGGCCTCAAGAAAACCACAGTTGAAACCGGCCCGGGGACTGTGCCAACCAGCCCGGGGACTTCAGAGCCCGGCCCGGGGACTGTGCCAACCGGCCCGGGGACTTTAGAGCCTGGCCCGGGGACTGCGCCAGTCGGCCCAGAGACTCCGTCAATCCAGCAAACGGCCGCAGACTCCAGCCCGCCGCCTCCCAGCCCGGCCACCCTTGTCCAAGTCGCTGTGATAGCAGTTGAAGAGATAGTAGCACCTTCATGGGCGCAGCCCATCCTCAAGTTTCTAGTAAACAGAGAGCTGCCGACAGATGAGATCCTGGCTCGGCAAGTGCAGCGCCGAGTGGCAGCATACACCATAGTCAACAGAGAGCTAGTCAGGCGCAGTGTCACTAGTGTTTACCAGCGCTGCGTAGAATCAGAACAAGGCCAAGCAATTCTCAGAGACATCCATCAGGGCGAGTGCGGCCACCATGCGGCTTCAAGGGCACTCTTCGCCAAAGCCTTTCGGCACGGTTTCTTTTGGCCGACTGTCCTGGAAGAAGCTAAAGAGCTAGTCCAAAAATGCAAGGGGTGCCAAATGTTCCGCTCCAAGCCACTTCAGCCAGCTTCCGCGCTGAAGACAATCCGCATCGCCTGGCCCTTCGCAGTTTGGGGCCTGGACATGGTAGGACCATTCAAGACGGCCCGAGGCGGCCTAACTCATCTGCTTGTCGCGGTGGACAAGTTCACCAAGTGGGTGGAAGCAAAGCCCATCAAGAAGTTGAACGGACCGACTGCAGTAACCTTCATCGCCGACATTACGGTGCGGTATGGCATACCACACAGCATCATCACCGACAATGGCACAAACTTTGCCAAGGGCGCCTTGGCCCGTTTTTGCGCAACGCAGGGCATCTGACTGGATTTAGCATCCGTTTCCCATCCGCAGTCAAACGGCCAGGTGGAACGAGCAAATGGCCTCATCCTATCCGGCATCAAGCCTCGACTGGTCGAACCACTCGAGCGTTTGGCGAGGAGCTACCATCCGTCCTCTGGAGTTTGTGCACGACTCCAAACAAGTCAACTGGCTTCACGCCTTTCTTCCTCGTCTACGGTGCCGAAGCCGTCATCCCGACGGATATAGAGTTCGACTCTCCACGAGTCACCATGTACACCGAAGAGGAAGCTGAAGAAGCACGCCAAGATGGCGTTGATCTGCTGGAAGAGGGCCGACTATTGGCACTCAGCCGGTCTGGCATCTACCAGCAGAGTCTGCGCCGATACTACAACCGCAAGGTCAAGCCGAGATCGTTCCAAGAGGGCGACCTTGTGCTCCGGCTGATTCAGAGAACAGCCGGCCAGCACAAGTTGTCGGCACCTTGGGAGGGTCCCTTCATCATCAGCAAGGTGCAAGGGAACGACGCCTACTATCTGATTGATGCTCAGAAGCCTCGAGCGCGCAAGAGGGACGACTCTGGCAAAGAAACAGAGCGCCCGTGGAACGCGAATCTTCTTCAAAGATTTTACAGTTGATGCAGTATGTATCGCACTACCCCCCCCCCCTTTTTGTATTAAAGTAATAAGACCTTAGGCCCCCCGAGATGAGCTCGGGGACTGCCTTTTTGTTATCTGTATGATAAGAATCACGCTTCCGAATATGCTACTCTTTTTATCATACCGTCTGGCACCGGGTCCGACTAGTCGGCCCAGGGACTTGCCGTCTTGCGCTATGAAATGCTTCCTACAGTCGGACAAGTAATGTGTTGCGCTCAAGCCGTCTCCTGTCGAAAGCCGCAGCTCGCAGAGCGACTGCTGGTAGGCAGAGAACGAGCAAGAACGAGCGCACACATGAAAAAATGGCTAAGGACCTAAAAGCTTATGCATAGCTCAAGCCGGCTACCAGCCTCCCTCCGCAGAGCCGACTCACGAGTAGTCGGCTCGCCGTCTTAGCTTTCATCAAAGACGGCAGACTCTTGGATAGTCGGCCTATCGCTTTCTAGCCGACTTGCTAGAGAAACTCTAAACGGCCAAGTACTTGCCTTCCCGAAGCTAGCGACAGTCCGCAGAGCGGCTGTCCAGCCGGCAAGGCGGCAACTAAGGGAAGATGGCAAAGGGAAAAGTCTAAGGAGCAGTAAGCAAGGAAAGGCGGAAATCGGATAAATATTTACATAGGCCCTTGGCCGAATTTTCGAATAGAAATTCAGGATACACCCCGCGGGTGGAATTGTTCGAACCTAACAAATCTTTCAAAAGATTACTAAAGACAGATAAACAGAGGCGGAAAAAGCAGCCTAGGAGGCGGCCTCCGGGGCCGGAGGATCGGAGGTGACGATGGTGTCGGGTGCCGGGGCAGTCGGCTGGGCAGTCTCAGCTTGGTCGCCTCCGGCGGCAATCGCCTTGTCTCCGCGCGGCTCGTTGCTGGAGGCGCGATCGGGCTGAGGATGGCCGCCTGCTCCGTCTTCTGGCGCTTCCTCATCGCCTCCGTCCTCCGCCTCGTCCTCCTCCTCGGCGCTGGAGTCGATCACCTCCGCCGAGTCTTCGCCATACTCCGGGTTCATCCTGAACCAGTCCGGCGGCACCTCCTCGCCGCCTTCAGCCCGCTCGGGCACGAAGACGTTGGTGTCCGTGTACTCGGCGATGGCCGCCGCGCGCTCGACAAGGGCGCCCTCCACGGCCTCCAGCTCGGCCTAGGCCTCTGACCAGAACGCAGCCAGGCGGTCGAGGTCTAGCCCCGGATACCACGCCTTGACGAACTCCAAGGCCCGACGTGCTCCGGCCCGGGCCGAGGAGCCCTTCCAAGCCTCGAGACGGCCGGCGGCGACTTCCAGCCAGTCGGCAGTCCGACTGGCGGTGCGCAGATCCGCCATGTCGGGCCACAGGGCGGCAGCCGCCTGGGCGCCAGCACGTTGAAGCCGGCGCAGCAGCCGGTGAGCCGGACAAAGACGGGCTTCAATGCTCAGGAGCTGCTCGTCGATGGTTCGAGGGGCATTAGCGGCGATCTCCTCGCCTTCGCCCTTCGCGCCTCCCGAGTAGCCTCGATGGCCAGAGGGACTACCTGTGAATGACCAGGAAAGAAGTCTGCCAAGACAAAAGAGAAGAAAGCCGAAAAAATCAGAAGCCGGCCTCACACATAGTCAGAAGCCCAAAAGAAATGAAAGAGACTTACGATCGACGATGTCCTCAATCTTGTGGTAGCCAGAGGTCAGCATCGCCTCCTTATTAGTCCAGGCGGAGCGCTCGATCTCGAACTCGGCCATGAGAGCGGCCTCCCGCGACTTGGCCTCGTCCTGCGCCTTCTGGAGCAGCTCCCTCTGCTCGGCCAGCTGCGTCGCCAACAGGTCACGCTCTTTGACGAGCCTGCCGCACTCCTCCTCCTTGGCACGCCGAGCAGTGTTGGCCTCGCCCAGCTGCTCCTGAAGGGCGGCATTGGCACCTGAAGAATGAAGAAAGAGACAAGCAAGTCGTCAGTAAAAGTAGGTCGCCGGGGAGATCCGGCCCGATTGCTCAGCAGTCGCCTGAATCTCGAGGACTACAGCTCGCGGGTGCGCCAGCGCGCCCCCGCGAAGAAGGAAGAAAAAAGCTCACCCCGGCTTTCCACCAAGTCGGCGGTCCGCTTATTCAACTCCTCGACATTGCGGTTGAAGGCAATGGCGCGGAGGTTATGATACTCCTACAAAGAAACCGACAAAGGCAAAGTCAGCATTTGGAACTCGCTAAGAGGGAGTTCCGACCCGCCTGCACAGCAGCCGGCCCGGAACTCGGGGACTACACCCATTGGGTGCGCTGGCGCGCCCCCACAGAGAAAGACAGTAATCAAAAAAGAAGAAGGAAACATACCCGGACAGATGTCCGCGCGGCCAGATGCGCCCTGTTGCAGACTTGAAGGGCGTCGCTTTCGGCACGCAGCTTCGCCTGGACGTCCAAGAGCGCTTGGTTCAGTGGACTGGTGCCGCCTCTGCGCAACCATCCGGTGGGCGCGGCACTGGAGGCCTCGACGTCCAGACTCGCCGAGCTGGCGGTGCCGATTTCCCGAGCTCGCGGCACCGAGGTCGTCCTCTCAAGCCGGCGGCGCACCGGCTCGGCGACTTGGAGAAGCAGCCGCGCCTCGGCCTCGTCCGCGGTCGGCAGGTCCGACTGACCCGCCGGCTATTTGCCGTGCGGCCTCCCAGACGGTGGCGGAGGCAGCGGAGGCGGCGCGAGGGTGTCCGAGCCTGAAGCCTCGCCGCCCTCCTCCACGAGGGGGTTCTCGTTGCCGACCTCCCCGGTCTGCCCCGTGAACTCCGGAGCCGGCGGCGCCGACGACAACGGAGGGCCGAGCATCGCCGATCGGCGACGCGCGGCCTCCTCAGCATGCCGTTTCGCCGCAGTAGCGGCTTCGGCGTCCTCCAGCTTCTTCTGGGCGTTGGCGGCCGCTTTCTCGGCCTGCGCCTTCTCCAGGCGGTCGGCCTCCTCCTCGTCGCGCTTCTCCCGAGCATTCCGCTCCGTCGCCTCCCGGAGGTCGGCGGCGGGATCGACCCGCCGGGTGTTGGCGGATGTCTCCGCCGACCCCATAACAGAGGGGACGGCAACTCTTTCGAGGGAGAGGGGGGCCCTGAAGAGGAGCGGAGGAAAAATCAAAGAAGACTTGGACAAGACTCAACAAAGAAAAATAAAAGAGCGAAAAGACCTACGCGGAAACTAACGGCGGCCTTCTCACTTCCCTTCGGAAGCGGTTAGCCTTCGCGGCCGCCTCCTCCCGTTTGGTCGCGGCGGCCGCCCCCTTGAACTTCTTCGGCTTGCTGCCGGGCACGCTCGGCCCGGCATGACGCCTCTTCGCGTTGCCTTGGCCGGCCTGGCCGGCCCTCGGCTGGTGGCGCGGGACGACTTCCCCGTCGGCGTCATCTTCAGGCCAGTCGGCGAAGGTGGCCGAGGGCCTGAAGCCGCCGTCTGCCCCTTCTCCGCCGCCTTCGGCGTCGGCCTCCAACGCCGCCGCCCCCAAGTCGGGGTCGTCAATGTTGCTATCCTCGCGGACTGGGACGTAGTCGCGGGGCTCTCTCGTGGCGTCGGCTGCGGGCTCCAAGAGGGGGTTCTGCCTAGAAGATACCAACAAGAATCAGAAGCCGGAGTCGGCCGCAAAGAAGACCAAACTACGTAAATATGCGACTTACCACTGGAGGGGGGTTGTCGCGTGAGTACGGCTCCTTGCCGAACAGCCAGTCCTCCGTGAACTCGCAGTGCGCGATGTGGTTCACCAAGTTCGCCACCTCCCTGCGGGGCATCTCCTTGGTGCACAGCTGGCTCGGGTCGTGGCGGCCGCTGGAAAAGGGTTGTCGGTTGTCGAGCGCCGCACTGCGATGTAGGTGCCGCACTGAGCCGGCGTGCCGGCGGCCTGCGTGCCGAGCTTTGAAGAGAAAAATTCTCCCCACAACTCGAGGGTGGGGAGAACGCCGATGAAGCCTTCACACAGAGAGGCGAAGGCGGAGAGCAACACCACCACATTTGGAGTGAGGTGGTGCGGTTGAAGGTTGTGGAACTCCAGGAATGAGCAGAAGAAACCGCTCGCCGGCAGCCCCAGGCCGCGCATGAGGTGCGAGCGGAAGATGACCCGCTCGCCCTCCTCCGGCGCGGGCCGGGTCTCTCCCGCCGGCGCGGGGCGGGCGTGCACGAGGTCCGCGCTGTGGAGACGGCGGGTCCAGCGGAGGAACTCGATATGTTCCGCCTCCACATCCGAACCATCCCACACGCCGGAGCGCGTTGCGGGGGCCGCGGCAGAGGAAGAGCTCATCGCCGTGGTATGAGGTGCTCTTGCTCGCGGCGGAGAAAGAAGAGAAGGCAGGAGAGTGGGGGAGAGGATGCGCGTGCCGTGCCGCCCCGCTCCTCCCTGCCTATTTATAGCCATGCGGGCTGAGGAGCCGAGGGGGCGGGCGTGGGATTAACTACGCACGAAGCCCCACGCCGCCCCACGATTTACCCCATGAAGTTACTGCGCGCAGTAATGACGTGGGGGAAGCCAACCGTTCGCGACTGCAGCGGATCCATTTGAATGCCGAGGCGCGGTAGTGGCGGGCCCCGCCTGACGGCCCGTCCCGTCGCGCGCATGGGTGAGCAGATTATCCTCTCCACGTGGAGCCACGCGATAGGACCGCCTCGGTTGCAGCAGGGAAGCGTATCCAATACGCCGCCTGATTTCCCGCTGCGACTTACAAACGGCGGCTCCTCGCTGAACGAGTCTGACTTCAGCGAGTCGGCCAAAAGTAGACGACAGCTGAATCTCAGAGTCTGCGCTGGAAAGTTTGAAACTGTTGAAGCCCCACTAGGCGGCGTCCGCAGGGCTTCACCAGCTTCGGCGACTACTATCGGAGTAATGGGCCACGGGTAGGCTGACCCGGGACCCTAGATCTTTCAAGACATTGGGGCAGGCCGTGCCCCTTCAGCCGAGTCCCAGCTGGCGACCTCCAGATAGGCCGAGTCCCAGCTGGCGATCTCCAGAGAAGCCGAGTCCCAGACGATGACTCCAAGGCAAGCCGACTCCAAGCTGGCGACCTCCAGGGAAGCCGACTATGGAAGTCGGCCCATGACACTTCACGAAGCCCGATGCGGGGTACGGTCACGACGTGGCCGTCCCTCCCTGCCTACGAGGGGCTGGCATGGCTACAGTGAGCCGTATCGCCGGAAGATCTCCGGTGAGGCGCGACACTGTTGCCATGCCTGCCCTGACCTCAGCCACAGTGCGCGATGCACTGTACCCACGACGGTGGCCCGTACGGCCCGAAGACCGCGGGGCTTTCTGTCAGTGGGTGGACCGAAGGCGGCCAGAGCACCCGAAGACGGCCCTGTGGGAGTCGGCCTCCCCGGAGTCGGCCGTCTCCCCTCCAGGGTCCCACAAGCCATTAACCAGATTGGATGGGGAATGGCGACAGTGACCGCCCGATAAACGGCGGCACTGTTGCCACGACCCGATGACCAAGCCCGCGTCATCAGGAGCGCCGCACAGTGTCGGGCCTGTCCGCGAGGCCCACGAGTCGGCGGGCCCCAGAAGCCGGCGGGGAGAACGGCGGTGTGAGAGACAGACGGCTGGGGCCCGCACCCAGCCGGATTACCATTGTACCCCCGGGGGGTAGGCCTATATAAACCCCCCGGGGCACCCATGCAAGGGGTTCGGACCTTGATAGAGTTAGACCAGATAGCCCAGGGAGGAGAGAACTAGCCTTGCTCTCTCCTGCCTCCTGAAACAGCTCTAGGAGCACCATTGTAGCCATTTCACTTGAGTGATCATGCGGAGATCCCGCAGAGCAGTAGTAGGGGTGTTATCTCCCCAGAGAGCCCCGAAGCTGGGTAAGATTCACCGACGTGCATGTCTACGCCTTATCCCGTTTCCAGGCACCGGCAACGTTCTACTCGCCCCCACCATGATAAGCCATCCTTTGGCATATGTCGCATCCAACCCCCGACAATGTCTATAATACTTTCTTTATCTATCGAAGCCCCACCAAAATTCTCAACATTTTTGGACCTTCCCAACCCTCACTTCCTATTCAAACCATTTGAATTTAAATCAAATGAGTTTGAATTTAAACTTTCGGTCATGCCCACTTCTATTTTTCCTGGTTCAAGCTCAATTTTGTGAGCCCGGGAAAATTATCCGCATGCCAAAGTCCCTTCTCTAACCTTTTTCCTTGCTCTCTTTTCTTTCTTCCTATTCTTTTACTGTTTTGGAAAAATAAGAGAGAGGGAGAAGAGAGCCCAGCAGCCCAGCCAGGCCTCCAGCCAGGCCTCTGGCCACTTCCTTCTCTACCGGAACGGCCTCTAAGGCCCAGCAGTGCCCCGCTGTAAACCCTAGCCTCCCCTGCTTGTTCCCCTCCTCATCTCTTGCTCGACCCCCTCTCTCTCGTTCCCCTGCTCGCGCCGCCAGAGAGCAGCAGAGCCCCGCTCCTCCCGATCCACCTCGTCCATGCCTCCCCGCCGATCTCCCGAGCCGCCGCCGCCCGGATCCATCGTCCCCGACCCCATGACCGCCTCCCCATCATCATCTCCGGCAAGAGGCCGTCGCCAAGCTCGACGTCTCCCTCCTGCTTCTCCTCCTCGCTCGCCTCCTGCAGCCCGAGCGCCATCGCCGGAGTTGCTCCGTCTGCCGCGCGCTACCTCGAGCCCCAAGTGTTGTCCCGACCTCTGCAACCAGTGCCTCCACTGCCTCACCGTTGCTGCGCCTCAAGCCCATCCGCGCATCGTCCATGCACCGGTGTCATCTACGTCTCGCGGCGTCGCGCCAACTGTCTTCCTGGTGGCCGACCGCCTTGACCTCCTCAGCAAGGACAAGTCGCTGCCGCGCTCACCTCCTCAAACCTACCTCGTCGGACCCCTATCCCGGCCCCATCTCCACGCCATGACCATTCGCCTCTGCTCGTTGTGAAGCTCCTCCTGCAGCTCTACTTTGCTTGCGCCTCCCCTTCCTAATCTCGACCTCGAGCAGTTGCTCTTTCTACGCCCTGTGGTTAGTTTGGCAGTCCACCTTCACCTCCATGCTCAGTAACCTCCAAGACCACCGTTGCAACATTGAGACATCTGCCCCGGAGTACCTCGAGTCCGTCTACGACTGGTCGGACTCGCCAAGTACCACAAACATCGTGTTTTGCTTCATCACCATCAAGGCCGAGTGGACGCCAAGTACAAGGACGTCAAGTTCCTCGCCGGACCCGAACATCTATGAAATGTGTACCACTACTTCCACTACCGTCGCCCCGAAGACATTGGATTCATCAAGTACCTCTCCAAAACGAACGTGTACAACTACTTCCACTACAACCTCTACGAGAACGTCTACTTTCTCTACATTGCACCAAACTCGTTTCGCTCGAAAGCACATGCTTCGAAGGTATAACCGTAGGAACGACCTTTCGAGAACGAATGCATGTTGTATAACATGCTCATATTTGAACCGTGTCCGAATCGTTGTTTGCATGTTCCTCCTTGTTGCTATGTCGTCATCTCGTGGGAACCCGGTAACCGGGAGCACCCCACCATCTTTGCATGACACACTCACGCCACTTTCTTTTGCACCGACATTTCGATGAGTTGTCGGATAATCAGAATGTTGCTGTGGCACCATTTCCGTTTCGCCGCCGTGGCACCCTTTTTGTTCCGCCATGGTGACCAAATGCTTCATAACATGCTTATGTCAACATTTTCATAAAAATTGCACATAACTTGTATGTGTCATCCGCATCATGATAACAACATTTAAAATGTTTAAAATTGTTGTTGCATTAAATTGCTAAATAACATGGGGATTTTCTGAAATTGTTGTTTGTGTTTCCGGCCTCACTTAAACTTGACTAGATAGTTAGTTTAATTACGCTTCACCTCTTGCCATGTTTAATAACATTTAATATTGTTGTGTTCCTAAATGAGAGAGAACTAAATAATTGATGTGGTGTTTCGTCAATATGCAACTTAACTTGTAGTGTTGTTTGTGCATATTGCCATGCCATGCTTCATTAAACCGGACATGCATCATACTTGTTTGTGCATCATGACATGTTTATGCTTGTGTGTTTACCATGTTGTTTGCTTATTTACGGTTTGCTTCTCTCGTTAGCTTCGGTTTCGTTCCGGAGTTGTGAGGATTCGTTCGACTATGTTCGTTTTTCTTTTTCATGGACTCATTCTTCTTCCTTGCGGGATCTTAGGCAAGATGACCATTACCCTCGATATCACTTCTATCTTTGCTTGCTAGTAGCTTCGTTCTATCGCTATGTTGTGCTACCTATCAGTTGTTTACCATGCCTCCCAAGTTGCCATCTCAGCCTCTAACCTTTTCACCCTTCCTAGCAAACCATTGCTTGGCTATGTTACCGCTTTGCGCAGCCCCTCTTATAGCGTTGTTAGTTGCAGGTGACACTACTAGGGAAAAGGCTAGCAGCAGCGCGGGTTTTTAGGCTAGCAGCAGCGCGGGTGGCCGCGCTACTAATAAGGCGCTACAGCTAACTCATAGTAGTAGCGCGGCCCTAACCCGCGCTACTACTGTTGACGATATCAGCAGCGCTTTTTGTGAACGCGCTACTATTAACTAGCTGTAGCGATTTCGCCATCCCTCGCTACTGCTATATATTTCATCATTTTCCCACTGCCCCATTCCCTTTCAGTTCTCCTTTCAAATACTAGATACTAGGTATTGCTACTAGATATCAAATTCATAAACCATTACTAGGTACGGTAGTACTCCCTTCGTTCCAAATTACTCGTTGTGGTTTTAGTTCAAACCACGACGAGTAATTTGGAATGAAGGGAGTACTAGATGACAATTTCATGCATAGCCAACATGCATCCTCAAGCAGTACAAGGTCATATCAACGGCCATCATCATATGTAGTTCTAGATGATATCGACGATGATCATCATATGTAGTTCTAGATGATATAGCCACACACACATATGTAGTTCTAGATGATATAGCTAGCCACACACACACATATGTAGTTCTAGATGATATCGAAGACAATCATCATCCTCAAGCCTGGGCGGTTGGTGTTCCTGATAGTAATTAGGATGGCCTGTCCAACACGAAGATTCTTGCCATCGAGGAATTTCTTCCACCCAACCGAGTTTAAGTGTGTGCGACCGTCCGTTTCCACGCGGTAAGTACAGGTTGTGACGGAGCCCCTTGCAGTAAGGCGTAGTCCAGCTGAGCCTTCTTCATCAGGCTCGATACCATAACTCACAGATATGCTCTTTGCCAATTTCTGAATAAGAAAAACATATCAATTAATAAGCATGTGATCGAAATCTACACTAAAACATATATATCATCGACTAGATTCCACACAACATACCATATCATTGGACTGTACACTAAGTAATTCACACTATTAATTTGCATTTGTAAGTATAACATACCATATCATGTCGATCAACCATGGTATTTGTCAAGCGGATCACGAATGGCACCCCGACAAAGTCAGCACGTGGCGGAATTATGTCCCATAGGTTGGACACCTCCTCCTCACTCAGCCTTGTTCTTTGAGCTACGATGGCTTCATGAAGTGGGTCCTCATCATCTTCATCGAGTGGGTCCTCATTATCTTCATCATCTTCATCATCTTCGTCATCTTCATCATCTTCCACCAGGTTGAGATAAATGACAGCTAGCTTGGGTCTTTCTGCTCGGAAGTTGAAGCTGATCAACTCACCAACAGTAAGATGCATGCGAGCGATGAAACGGGCCCATCCATCTCCTCCAATCTGCGACATATTGCGTCCTTTCTCGACCTCCATAGTGTACGGCCCCCCAGGAGCCTCAAATGTCACAGTGTCTCCTTTCAGCTTATTGAATTTCAACCTCACATTGCATGGGACGATCTGTGTAAAATAAGCAAAATGACACAATGCAGTAATGCCAACACTAAAAATAAAATAGTTATTACATTTCATCTAATTTCTTACCGCCGCATGATGAAAACTCGGCTGGAAGTAGATGCCGAACAGCTTGCCAGTTGCAAGGCTGCTGGCGCATCTTGACTTGCACAGTTGACATAGTAGTGGTGGTGGTGGCGCCATTCTTCCTAAAGAAATATGAGCAAAGGATTAACGATCAACTAAATCAAAATGTTCTAAGTGAACTAAATCAACTAGCCTACTAAATCAACTAAATCAAAATGTTCTAAGTCAACTAAATCAACTAGCCTACTAAATCAACTAAATCAAAATGTTCTAAGTGAACTAAATCAACTAGCCTACTAAATCAACTAAATCAAAATGTTCTAAGTCAACTAAATTAACTAAGGGTTAATTATCCTTTTGCCCTCAGTGGTGTCTCTATGCTCAGTTTTGCCCTCAGATGCAAATTGTGCTCAGTTTTGCCCCTAGTCCATGCACAGCTACTATGACGAGGCCAAACGGCCATATTTGAGTCCATTCCGTTCGCAAGCGTTAAGTTGTGGGTCCAGAGCTTACACGTGGGACCGCGTGGACGTGGGTCCGGAGCTTACACGTGGGACCGCGTGGACGTGGGTCCGGAGCTGACATGTAGGCCCGTGCAACTAAATCCCCAAATCATTCATAGCTCACTGTGCCCATCCGCTTCCCCGCCGGCCGGCTGACCTGCGCCGCCGCCGGCACTTGCGCCGCGGCCAGGACCTGCCCCGCCACCAGCTGCACGCCTACTCCACCACTACCTTTCTGCGCCTACGCTCCACGGCTGCCTGCGACGCCCACCACCTTCCTGCGACACCACGGGTGGGGCGCCCGCCACCTGCTCGACCCGCGGCGCGGCCTCCTTCCATGCGCCCGGCCGGAGCGCTCAAAGGTGGGGGGCTGCTGGAGCTATTTGAACTAGGAGGAAGAACCCTAGGCCGAAATGGAGAGCAGCGGCGACCCCGGAGTATCTGGCGAGGCAGGCATCGGGCCGGAGATCCGCTGCGTCCACGACTGGGTTCCCGAGGGGTAAGTCTTGCCTCCTGTTTAGATTGAGCTTAGTTGTGCATTTGAACACTCGATTCGAGTAGGTTTGCCCAATTAGTGTGTTGATTGCGTCTCTACTTTTCGCCGGTTAGGATGGAGTTGCGGTTTGCTTTCTTGATGCACATTAGAAGGGACCGGTACACGTTCGATGCAAAGGATCAGAAGAAATGCCAAGGAGGTTTTGATTATCGGTTGCCAATGGCTAGTAATTGGAGTTTCAGACAATTTGGGGAGGCAATTTGTAGCCAATATCCTTGGGGTTTGCTTGATGAGGTGGTATACAAATACTATGATGGGGAAAAGAAATGGGTGACAGTTAGTAATGATGAAGAGCTAGCTACCATGTTTGTTAGGCATAAAGAGAAAGATAATTTTCATGTGAGGCTGCAAGTTGATGTGCTTGAGCAGGCATTTGGACCTAGGATGACGGGTGCAACATCTCGGGGAGAACCAAGTCATCGTAATGGCATCTCTAGCCAGAACAGTTCAGTTGGTGCACGGCGACGTGGTGGCTCAACAAGTGTGGGCAACAGCAGTAGGGTCCCCCTTGAAGTGGAGCATGATGACTACAATTCTAGGGTTGATGAAGAGAAGCTATATTATGATGTTAATCGGAATTTACGACGGGCACCTCGGGTTGATAACCAAGATGAGGCTCACAATGCAGTCCATGTGGATGATGACGCGGTGGGTGAGGACGAAGACCTTGCAACTATTGAATGGGACCCTTTTAACCCTAATTTGGAAGAAGGTACAGTTTTTGCATCCATGAATGAGTGTAGAAATGCAGTTGTGACATACTGCATCAAGGTAGAACGTACTTTCAAAGTTGACAAGAGCGATCAAGTACGTTACAGAGTGCACTGTCCGACTGAGGGTTGTCCATGGAGGCTGCTCGCATCTAAAATGCGAAATAGCACTAATGTTCAGGTCAAAGTGAACCCTTTTAAGCACACATGCCAGGAATCAACCCTTAGGAAGGATACAATTAGTAGAGCCAAGTCAAGATGGGTGGCAGAAGAAGTAAAGAAGTGGGTGAAAGAAACCAGCAAGTGGGTCCAAAGGAATTGCAGAAGAACATCAAAGATAAATTCAAGATAGATTTACCATACATGAGGTTGTTCAATGGTAAACAACAGGCTATGGATTCTATGTATGGTAACTGGCAGGAAAGTTTTCAATTGTTGTATTCATTCAAAGGTGAAGTGGAGAGGACAAGCCCAGGTAGTATTGTAGATATTGATCACCACACCGTGGAGTACACATTCAGGGGAGTGACAAAGACCAAGGAATGCTTTAGGAGGGTTTTTGTCTGCTTTGAGGCTTGTCGTCGGGGTTTTTTGGCAGGTTGCAGGCCTTATTTGGCTATTGATGCCACTTTTCTCACAGGGAGGTTTAAAGGACAGTTAGTAGCTGCTTGTGCAGTTGATGCACACAGTTTTGTATTTCCAGTTGCCTATGGTGTGCTGGAGACAGAGTCTGAGGAGAGCTGGACTTGGTTTTTGCATAATCTGCGTCGGGCTATTGCACATCCCAATGGGTTGGTCATTCATACAGATGCCTGCAAAGGTTTAGAAGTGGCCGTGGACAATGTGTTCCCTGGAGTAGAGCATAGGGAATGCATGCGTCACCTTGCTGCAAATTTCATGAAGAAATTCAAAGGAAAGGTGTATACCGACAATTTATGGCCAGCATCTTTGACTTGCAGTGTGAAGAAGCACAACTACCACTTGAGGCAGTTATACATGAATCCCAAAGTGAAAGAATACTTGGAAACACACCACTCCAAGTTATGGGCCAGAAGCCAATTCAGTGAACTGAGCAAAGTTGACTATGTGCACAATAATCTAGTGGAGTCTTTCAACTCAACGATCCGGAAACTAAAGGGTCATTATGTGGTGGATTTGCTGGACAGGATAAGGATAGAATACATGCAGAAATTTCATTATCGTGCAGGAATAGCCGAGGCAAAATTCATGGGCCACATTATCATCCCTGCCGTGATGAATGAGCCGATGCAGAAAACAACAGGCTTGGAAATGAACATGACTCTTTGCTCGGGTACCACAGCAGAGATATCATATTTGGATAAAGAGAAGAGGGAATGGAGATATCCGGTGGATTTAGAAGCTAGAACTTGCAGTTGTAGGCAATGGCAGATAACTGGGTTGCCATGCATTCATGCCTTGTTTTTCATCACTTCTCTCCCTGGTCCAGCAGGGAACATTCAGCAGTATGTGCATGATTACTACTCTGTTGCAAGGTTCAAAGCCACATATGCTTATGCCTTGCTTGCTATGGAGGGAAAACAACAATGGGACATGGTGGACCCTGGATTCAAGCTTTGCGCTCCAGTTCTGAAAAGAGCAGCAGGTAGACCAAGGAAGAGTCGAATCAGACCTCGCAGCGAAGGAGCTGGACTTGGAGTGAGGAAGCGTAAGTGCACAAGATGTAGTGGGTCTGGTCATTTCGGTAAGTATTGTGATAACACAGTAGATCCAGCGTTTGGAGAGAGTTTCGATGAAGGCTTCGATGAAAATGATGGACAGCAGCCGGTTGCATCAGATGAGGATTTTGACGAGGTTCGAAATGATGACGGTTAACAGCCGCATGATTTTGACGATGATCCAAGTGAGGCTCCGAATAGTGATCATGGTGATCCAAGTGAGGCTCCAAATGATGATCATGGTGATCCAAGTGAGGCTCCAAATGATGATCTTGGTGATCCAAGTGAGGCCCCAAATGATGATCTTGGTGATCCAAGTGAGGCTCCAAATGATGATCCAAGTGAGGCTCTAAATGGTGACCAACCTTCTGTTGTTGTGAGTTCTTCTAGGTATGTAAATCTTGCAAGGGTTAAATACTACTGTACATTTATGGGTCACTTGACATGATCTCATTACCCTTTATGCTTTGCACAGCTCTATGATAGGTTTGAAGAAGACGCACAAGGTACCGACAACCAAGAGGAGAAGAGAAGAAGCAATGAGCACAAGGTGCACGAGGAGCAAAGTGATGGCAAGAAGCTCAAGGAACAGACAGAAGCCCGAACGCTATATGTGAATAATTATGAAACATTATGAATAATGTTGTATTTCTGTTGGATGATGTTAGAACTATGTTTGACATGATGGTTAAATCTGTTGGATGATGTTTGAATGAGCACATGGTTTTTCCATTTTTAATTTTTTTGAATTTGTTTTGCCCATTTGAATTCTGGTCAAACCTAACTTTGACCACGATTTAAACAAGTCTAAAACATCAAAATGAAGAACTAAGCTTGGATCCTTCTTAGTCAATCCAAAATGAAGTTGTGGTGAGGTTTTTGAACTTTTCATGAAAAATGTGCTAAAATGAGGGTCCAAAGGTAGGGTAAACGGCCTCATCTCTAAGCAAGGTTTTTTTCGACCTTGTCTAAATCAGCCAAATAACTTTCCTAAACATATATTCTATATATACGGACTATGTGCGCTGGTTTTTTCATTTTTTTGATTTTTTTAAAATTTGTTTTGCTCATTTGAATTCTGGTCAAACTTAACTTTGACCAAGATTTAAATAAGTGTAAAACATCAAAATGAAAAACTAAGCCTGGATCCTTCTTAGTCACTCTAAAATGAATCTGTGGTGGGTTTTTTGAAATTTTCATGTTTATTTCCCCAAAACACTTCTCTTCACTTCATACAAAAGAGTTTGAGATACTCGAGATATCATACAAATACACATGAACTTATCGTTTAAATGTATGTAAACCTTATTTATCAACTTAAATCGTTAGTATATGACATAAGAAGACTATGTGCGCTGGTTTTTTATTTTTCTGATTTTTATTTAATTTATTATGCTCGTTTGAAATCTGGTAAAACATAGCTTTGACTGCTCCAAACCCCTCCCAAACCCCGCTAACCCTAGCGTTGAACCAGGACCATTCATCTAACCCTAGCGCTGAACAAGGGCCGTCGATCTAACCCTTCTAGAAGGAATCTGTGGGGAGGGGGGCGATCCGCGAGATGCAATCTGATTGGCTGGGAGATTCTTTTTTATTAAAAAAATATCGGGCGCGCTGGATGGACCGTTGGGCCGTCTCGTTGTCTGCGCCTGAGACCGCAGTAAATAGCCCGTCTCAGCCTTTCCAGGCCTTGCATGCATGCATGGGAGGCGGCGACGTGCATAGGCTGCGACGTGGGTTTGCATGCGCGGGAGGCTGCGATGTGCATGCATGCAAGCGAGTCGAGGGAGGCATGCTAGGCGCGCTAGGCTAGCGAGGCCAGCTAGGTGGTTCAACGAGTCAGATGCACCGTCCGGTCAAAGAGCTATGCATTGATTCAAATGCACGCACGCGCCCCATGCATGCATCGTTTTTGTGCAAAAATTTAAGATTGCAAAGCGTAACGGATACACACACACGTTCGGGTTCACACACGCACCGTTCTCACCCTTTCTCTCTTCCTCTCCCACCCACAGGCCTATAAATGGGGTGCCTATCTTCCTCTCCCACCCATAAGCCAGATCCGATCCATTCTCTCCAACTTCAAACACCCAATCGACCGAGCCTTCCCCAAGCGAGACCATGCAGTTCAACGGGCCGACCTTCAGCCGTCCGCCTGTCGTGCCGGAGTGGCGCTACCCACCGGGCGTGCTCGTGGAGAGGGAGCTCCGCGTGTGGGCTTTTTCAAGGTGGAGGGGTTCCGTCGAACTCACCCACGCCTTCCTCAGAGCCGGCTATGCCCACCTCCCACGGGGCTCGCTGAGGATGTTCACCATCAACGAGGTTCATGACCGCTGCGGCATCCTCCTACTGCTCACGGTCACCTTCACCAACCCGTTTGACGCGCGCGAGCTCCTTGGCCAAGTCTTTTGGTGCGGCTGCGAGGCCATCTTCTTCACCGTCTACAACATCTACACCAACTACGAGAACATCTTCCCCACTCCAGCCGGGATGCACTCCCTTCCCTACGACGACAAGGAGGAGGTGTGAAGATGAAGATGGTGTTGAAGGGGCGCGCGCGGCCAAAGTGGAAGGAGGAGATCAAGATGAAGATTGTTTCATTTTTTATTTGTTGCTTTTCTATGTCGTGTCGTGTCGTGTCGTGTCATGTTTCGTCATGTGTCCGTGAACTGTCCATGAACTTATATTATTGTAATGGTACTTGTGTTGCATCTTATCTAAGTTATTTATTAGGGTTTATTATGTGTGTTAAAAAATGTCCGTGCCCAAGCATATAATTTCTTCCCTAAACCAAGTCATGAAGCTCGAGAACTTGTGGTTGTCATCCAAAAGAGGGGGTGAAAAGCCCTCCGGTTTATTCAAAAAAAAAGTCATGAACTAACATGCAAATTTATTCCGTTTAAATCCTAAACCAAGTGCCACTCTAACACTAAACCAAGTGCCACTCTAACCAAAACCACATGGCAGTGCAAACATACGTTTTCATGGTCTCACATTTTTTTTGACAAATTTCACAGTCTCACTATGTATACGTTTCTTCCCTACCCATGTCAAACTCTTGCCATATGTCCTACCGGTTACCAGTGTATCCCTAAACACCACAAACCCACGCGGTCTTGGGTTCGAGTCCCCAGCCGCACCAATTTTTTGTGCATTTTTCCACCCTTCATTTTTTTGTCAAATTTCACAGTCTCACTATGTATACATTGCTTCCCTTCCCATGTCAAACTCTTGCCATCTGTCCTAGCGGTTACCAGCGCAGCCCTAAACACCACAAACCCACGTGGTCTTGGGTTCGAGTCCCCAGCCGCACCAATATTTTTTTTGCATTTTCCACCCTTCATTTTTTAGAAAAATTAGTTTCTACTCAATGTAATGCCCTTAAAAATGTTCATTTATGTTGGCACTAGGTGTAAACATTTACCAGAGCTGAGGAACATTTTCCATGACATTTTGGTCTTTGATTTAAATCACGGTGTACTTGAATTGGATTACTTAAATTTCTATTAAATATTTAACAGCTCCAAAAAATTTCTAACCTTAATTGTTTGGCTCTGGAATAATTCATTAGCTGCATTTCATTGATCAAAATTTTCTGAATTCTTCATTTCTTCTCCTTTTTTTCAACATATTTAAATGTTGGTCACTTCTTCTCTTTTTTTTCAACATTTAAACAAATTTGACCAACATTTAAAGTAGGTGAATTTCTCATACAATTTCAAGATTACAAATTCCTCCATAATTCATGCCTTTCCATACATTTTCAACATTACAACCAGTGTGATTACCATACCTACAAATGCCCAAAAGTATTTGCAAATGGGTATTGGTAGTGCTTGATCTTCAAGCTTCCTAACCTTCTTCTTCAACATCCTAAGCTCAACAGCTAGCTCTCTGTCAGTGCGTGCTTCGCCCTCCATCTCTTTTTCCGGAGCTCGTGTTGCGGCCACTGCGGTTTGTGGCAGCATGCGCAACCATTCGCCATGCTCTTCTTGTAGTTCATTTATCAAAGTCTTGGCCAGAGCATCGACCCAAAGAAATAAGCATGTCACCTGCATGAACATGGAACAGATCAACCGATTGCTCAAAGATCCCGACCACGAAAATGGTGCAATTGCCCCGATTCTTACCCCATTCTCGTTGCACACGTAGAACGGATGATTGTGGTTCCTCGGTGTGTGAGAAACCCTCCGATCAACGCTCGCCCGGCACCGCGGACAGACGAAGACAGGCATCTCCACACGCGCCCGGCTCTGCATCCGCGAGGTGGCGCGGGAGCTTGCGGAAGACATGGAGCTCAGAGCCGAACAGGATCTCAACGCCGCCGCGCCCTCCACAGCTAGCTTCCCACCACCGCGCCCTCCACAGCTAGCTTCCCACCGCCGTCGTGCTCTCGCTCTCTCGCCGTGGTCAGCGCTGTGCTCTCTGTCGCCGTGGTCACGCCGCTGTCGCCCGCTAATATAGCACACCCGCAACGGCTCTAAGCTCAACGGCTCTTTGCTGGGTCCCGCAAGCCATGCGTGCAATGGTCTGAATAAAATTGGCCGCCTTTGCCGCCTGGTCCCACCTGTAAGGGCCGAGTCAAAACGTTGACCTAACAGAGATGCCAAAGTTCACAGAACGAGTCGGTGCGCACGGACTAGGGGCAAAACTGAGCACAATTTGCATCTGAGGGCAAAACTGAGCAGATGGACACCACTAAGGGCAAAAGGATAATTAACCCATTAACTAAATGAATTAGCCTACTAAATCAACTAAATCAAAATGTTCTAAGTCAACTAAATCAACTAGCCTACTAAATCAACTAAATCAAAATGTTCTAAGTCAACTAAATCAACTAGCCTACTAAATCAACTAAATCAAAATGTTCTAAGTCAACTAAATTAACTAAATGAATTAGCCTACTAAATCAACTAAATCAAAATGTTCTAAGTCAACCAAATCAACTAGCCTACTATGTCAACTAAATTATATCAACTAAATCAAAATGTTGCATATGAGCAGGAGGGAGAAGGAGGGGCGACTCGAGGAGGGAGAAGAGAGTAGGATGGAGGAGGAAGGCGGAGCGAGGAGGGGCCGACCGGCGCGGCCAGTTGAGGGAGGACAGAGGAGGAAGGCGGAGCGAGGAGGGGCCGGCCGGCGTGGCCAGTTGAGGGAGGATGGAGGAGGAAGGCGGAGCGAGGAGGGGCCGGCCAGCAGCGAGTGGAGAGGGAGGACGGAGGAGGAGGCTGGTACCGAGTCCAGCAAGGAGGAGGAGGTGACAGCGCGCGGCGCAGATGGAGGAGGGGCGACGGGGGCGCGCGGCGCAGACGGATCGGAGAGGATTGAGTGGTTGTGTGTGTGAGTGGATCGGAATGGAGGAGATGGGGGAGATGAATGGCTTAGCAGTAGCGCTCTTCAGGAAAAGACGCTACTGCTAAGCTATCTAGCAGCAGCGCCTTTCACAATAAAGCGCTACTATTATGTGTCAGCATGTAAAAATAGACTTTGTTCAATATATCAAAAATACATTGATCATCAACGATCTTTTTGTGTACAATCTGATTTGTCAATATGAGTCCTCACCGGTTTAGGAACAGGTGAAGACTCATATTGCAGCCACAAATTCTACACATAGAGTTCAATGAAGATCAAGTGCTTGTCAAAGTTTGAGAAGTAACATATTTAAGGTGGTAGAAACTCTCTTCACGGAGCGAGGTGGGACTAAATTTTTGTAGGAAACTTAGCAGTAGCGCTTATCTGAGAAATGCGCTGCTACTATGCTACGTAGCAGTAGCGCGCATCACTATAACGCGTTGCTCCTATAACTAGCCTCGCGGCGGCCTCGTAGGAATTATAGCAGCAGCGCGTCTTTGGGAGGACGCGCTACTGCTATATTTGTCTCAGTAGCGTGTTTCATCTGCCCGCGCTACTACTAGTTAGCAGCAGTGAGTTATTTTGAAGCGCGCTGCTGACAAGATTATGTTTATAGGCTTTTCCCTAGTAGTGTGAAGTTGAAGATTGCTCATGATGGACAGGATTATGTTGGAATATCACAATATCTCTTATTTAATTAATGCATCTATACACTTGGTAAAGGGTGGAAGGCTCGGCCTTATGCCTGGTGTTTTGTTCCACTCTTGCCGCCCTAGTTTTCGTCATACCTGTCAGGACCCCGACTCAATGCCACATCGATCTAGCATGTAACACCTCATATCACTCTGCGGCCTCACGCACGGTATTCCCACGGGTGTCGCCTTACCTTTGCCCGGGACCGTTTGCGCCTTTTGGCACACGTATATGATAGTGTCACTAGCATCCATATGATAAGGAGCCCGAGCTGACATGGCTAGTCGTAAACCCAAAGTGGCACAAACTTACAGGGACAGGCATCCATGACCCAGCATCGAACGTGTCGGTCATCAGCGAGTGAATCCAGGTTGTAGCACTGGGCTAGCAGGACTCCGGTGAACCGGGCTGTAGTGGGCTAACAGGACTCCGGTATTCATCGCGTGACATTTCCCCGAAGGGACAGACACATGAACGAAGAAGGACACATGCCGGCCAGCCTAAGTGTTCCGGAGCAGTAGCAAGCTACCATGGCTCAGTGGAAGCACTAGGAGACATTTCCCGGTAAGAGAGGCTACTAAGGATAAACAACTAGATAGTCAGATCCCACACATACCAAGCATTTCAATAACATACACACAATATGCTCGATATGTGCAAATACAACATGGCATCACAACATGACTCTACGACTCAAGTATTTTATTCAATAGGCTCCGAGGAGCGAGATATTACAAGCATGGGTCTCATGACCCAACATTCAGAGCATACAGATCAAGCACATGCAGAAGCTTATCATGTCTGAGTACAGACATCTACAAATGAAAAAGGCTGAGAAGCCTGACTATCTACCAGATCCTGCCGAGGGCACAAGATCGTAGCTGAGGTAACAAGCTAAACGTCGAAGTCCACGTGGAACTACTAGTGAGACTGAAGTCTCTCTGCAAAAACATAAAATAGGCAAACGTGAGTACAAATGTACCCAGCAAGACTTACATCAGAACTATCTACATATGCATCATTATCAACAAAGGGGATGGTGGGGTTTAACTGCAGCAAGCCAGCTTTGACTCGGTGGCTATCCTGAACTACGACTGCAAGTAACTATTTTGAGGTGGCGCACACGAGTCCACATATTCACCATATCAATACACCACTATGGATCCGCTCCCGTCTTCCTACGAGAACGCCATCCATAGCACCCACGCTTATCTTGCGTATTTTAGAGTATCCACTTTCACTTGTCTATGAACTATGCAAGGGGTCCAAGTTTCCATATCCGAGGAATCCGGCTATTCGAATAGATAATGATAACCCTGCAGGGGTGTACTTCTTCACACACGCTCTCGCCACTTATCGCCCTGTACACGTCATGTACCTCGGCAACCTTCAAGCGGAAGCCAGGCGAGGGAGTCGGCCACGACCTGACTAACCACACAAGTCTCTCGTCCAGGTTTATCGCCTATTCGGGTTCCATCCGCAAGGAGATCCGGCCGGGGTGTCGCTCACGGCCCCAAACGATGTGAGCAGGGTTCCCAAGCCCACCAACCGGGTGCCACTTGGTACACCGTGCCACTGTGCCTAGTCTGTCCCAAGCCCACTTGTACCGGGTGCCACTTGGTAGACTACTAACACTACCTACAAACACCAGAAACTAGTTGCAACTCCTGGACAGAGATCAAGTTGATTAATAAGTCGAGAGGGGCACTTAAGCATTCCAATGCGTGGTAGTAACTGTTCTTGGATCACAAACACAGAACTCAGTTCCTGAGGACGGCTGCAATGAGACAACCCACCATGTACTCCTACATGGCCTCTCACCGCTACCGTTACCAAATCGTGTTCACACACTTAGCTCTCAACAGTAGGACATGTTCACACACCTCTGATTCATCCTGGATGAATCAGACCTGACACAACTCTAAGCAATAGCAGGCATGACAATCAAGCATGAATGAGTAGGCACATCAGGGCTCAAACAACTCCTACTCATGCTAGTGGGTTTCATCTATTTACTGTGGCAATGACAGGTCATGCAGAGGATAAAGGGGTTCAGCTACCGCAGCAAGTAACAGATGAATCGTTGTTGTCCTAATGCAGTAAAAGAGAGCAGGAGCGAGAGGGTAGGATTGTATCGGAATGAACAAGGGGGTTTTGCTTGCCTGGCACTTCTGAAGATAGCATAGCTCTTCATCGGTGTCATCGATCATATCGTCGAACCAACGTCTACCGAGAGGGGACAATCACCGACAACAGAGAAAGAACACAATCAATGCAATGCAACAATATGATGCATGAGTGTGACATGGCAATATGTTGTGGTTTGAGCTAATGCAACTAGCAACCGGATTAAATGAAGTTGGTTTGAATCCAAGATTCAAATTCAAACTCCATATGTGGACATTTAAATGCCATTAATATGATTTGTGCTAAACAGCAGCTATAAGTTGTTCTAACGTGCATGGAAATGGTACAGATGGATAGATTGGATTTTTCTGATCATTTTTCATATATGATTTATTTCATTTGGAGTTATGGTTGAATTCCTATGAATTTTAGAAGTTTGGGATATTTTCTGGATTTTCTAATTTATTTTAAATCTAGAAAATCATTTACTGCATCAGCGTTGCATCACCGTGACATCAGCAGTCAATGGAGACGGTCCAGGTCAACCCTGACCTGTGGGTCCCATCCGTCAGTGACTAACCTAATTAATCTAATTTAGTTAGTGGCCTGGGGCCCACTGTCAGTGTCTGTTAGGGCTAACTGGAGGTGATTAGTGCCTAAGTACGTGGCCACGTCATCATCGCCGGTCAAACCGGTCAACCTGCCGGCGTTTAGCCGCCGGCGGGGTCAAACGCGGTGGAGGTGCTCGGGATTGGGCTGCGGTGCTCCGTTCGACGCGCGGCTAGGCTCGTTAGAGAGCTCTTGCCAGTGCGCATCTGATGGGGGTGGTAGACGGGCGTGTGGTGGCCGGAGCTGACGGCGGCGAGCTCGGCAGCGGCGGCCAGAGCTCGGGTTAGTTTGGGCTCGGCGTTAGGGTGCTCGGGAGGAGGAGCTGGTGGGATCTGCGTGCTCCTGGGAAGGCACCGGACGCGTTGACACGCTCAGGCACGAGCTGTGGTGGCTAAAACGACGGCAGCATCATGGCCGGCGGCGATGAGCTCTCGGCTCCGGTGGAATCGAGCTAGCGGAGAGAAACAGAGGGGGGGCGAGCATAGGGGAAGGTGCAGGAGCTCACAAGGGGCCGGAAGAGAAGCTCGGCGGGCTCGGGGAAGCTTCTGCGCCGGCGAATTGACGGCAGCGATCTCCGGGCACCAGAGATGAAGACGACGACGCTCCGGTCGACTGCGGCCTCCTCTGATCGCGTGCGTCGGTGTGTAGCTCCACGGGGTTGGGGCGGAGCTCAGGGATGCGGAGAGGGAGCGAGGGGGTGGCTGTGGCTACGCAGGCGATGAGCGGTGGTGACGGGCTCCGCTCGGGAAGGGAGCAGAGAGGGGAGGGAGAGAGAGCTGCAAGGAGGGGAGAGGTCGAGGGGAACACGGGACTGCGTGGCGATGCCAGAGGCGTCCAGGGCATCGGGGGAGCACGCAGGCAGGCAGGAGGTGGCCGGCGCGCGTCAGGCACACGCCCGCGTCCTCCTGGCGCGGTGGAGAAGATGACTGGCAGCTGGGCTGCACAGTAGCGGGCCACGTGGGTGGGTTGGCCTCTCTGGTGGGCTTCACAAGTGAGTCCAGGTAAGTTACAGGTACTCACTCCTGCTCTGTTTCTATTTTAATTATTGTTTTCTATTTGTTTCAATCTGTTTTGATTTAGTTCAAGCACTAAATCATTTTTGTTTCTTCTGATAATTTTTGCAGGGACTGAAAGGAATAATCTAGAGCCCCTCACAAAATAACAGATTTAACAGAATTATTGAAGCATTAAATATATTTATAACATAGATTTGCTCCAACTCAAATACAATATGTATTAGTTCAAAGATCCAAAATGTCATGGAAAAATGTGCATCATCTCTGGTTACTGTTTCCAGCATTTTCCAAAAATGATGAACATTTTTTAAAGCCACTTTGGGCTCACTAAAAATATCTTGGTTGAACCTATTGATTTCCTTTGATGCTAGGGTTTGAAACAATCCCCATTTCAAATTCAAAAGAATTTAAACATGATGCAACACATGACTAGCTAGCTTAGTGCATACTAGAACTAGGGATGTGACAATACCGGTGTTATGTTCCTTGATTTTGCGTTCCTTACGCGGTTGGGTGATTTATGGGACCCCCTTGATAGTTCGCTTTGAATAAAACTCCTCCGGCAAGGCCCAACCTTGGTTTTAACATTTGCCACCTAAGCCTTTTTCCCTTGGGTTTTGCAGACTCAAGGGTCATCTTTATTTTAACCCCCCCCCCCCCCCCCGGGCCAGTGCTCCTCCGAGTGTTGGTCCAAACTAGAGCCCTTTGTAGCGCCCCCTCAGGGAAACTTGAGGTATGGTTTTAGTTGTATGGATTGCTCATCCGTTGTGCCCCGGGAACGAGATATGTGCAGCTCCTATCGGGATTTGTCGGCACAGTCGGGTGGTATTGCTGGTCTTGTTTTACCATTGTCGAAATGTCTTCTAAACCGGGATTCCGAGACTGATCGAGTATTCCTGGGAGAAGGAATATCCTTCGTTGACCGTGAGAGTTTGTGATGGGCTAAGTTGGGACACCCCTGCAGGGTATAAACTTTCGAGAGCCGTGCCCGCGGTTATGTGGCAGATGGGAATTTGTTAATATTCGGTTGTAGAGAACTTGACACTTGAGTTAATTAAAATGCATCAACCGCGTGTGTAGCCGTGATGGTCTCTTTTCGACGGAGTCCGGGAAGTGAACACGGTCTTGGTGTTATGATTGTGCGTAATCAGTTTCAGGATCACTTCTTGATCATTTCTAGCTTCTCGGCCGTTCTGTTGCTTCTCTTCTCGCTCTTATTTGCGTATGTTAGCCACCATATTTGCTTAGTGCTTGTTGCAACTCCACCTCATTGCCACTTCCTACCCATAAGCTTAAATAGTCTTGATCTCGCGGGTTTTGAGATTGCTAAGTCCTCGTGACTCACCAGATACTACAACAACAGTTGCAGGTGCCGATGTTACCAGTGCAGGCGATGCTACCGAATTCAAGCGGGAGTTCAACGAAGATCTTGGTCGTTGCTATGTTTCGTTTCATTTTGATCAATAGTGGAGCCCAGTTGGGACGATCGGGGATCTAGCAGTTGGGTTATCTTCTTTTCTTTTGGCTTCGTCCGTAGTCGGACTATGTGTGTACTCTGAAGGATGTACGAATTATATGTTCATTGTGTGAAGTGGCGATTGTAAGCCAACTCTTTATCCCATTCTTGTTCATTACATGGGATTGTGTGAAGATGACCCTTCTTGCGACAAAACCACCATGCGGTTATGCCTCTAAGTCGTGCCTCGACACGTGAGAGATATAGCCGCATCGTGGGTGTTACAGTGAACTTGCTGAAAAGCTCCATTGTTGACTCTTTCTGATATTATGATAAATTGCAATTGCTTCAGTGACTGAGATTATAGTTTGTTAGTTCCCAATGAAGTTTTTGAACCATACTTGACATTGTGAATTGTTTGTTACTTGAGCATAAGAATTCATATGATAAAATCTATATATGTTGCTGTTATTAGAATGATCATGATGCCCTCATGTCCGTATTTTATTTTTATCGACACCTCTATCTCTAAACATGTGCACATATTTTTCGATATCGGCTTCCGCTTGAGGACAAGCGAGGTCTAAGCTTGGGGGAGTTGATACGTCCATTTTGCATCATGCTTTTATATCAATATTTATTGCATTATGGGCTATTATTACACATTATATCTCAATACTTATGGCTATTCTCTCTTATTTTACAAGGTTCACCATGAAGAGGGGGAATGCCGGCAGCTGGAATTCTGGCTGGAAAAGGAGCAAATGTTGGAAACCTATTCTGCATAGCTCCAAAAGTCCTGAAACTCCACGAAACAACTTTTTGGAATTAATAAGAATTTCTGAGCGAAAGAAATACGCCGGGGGGCCCACACCCTGTCCAGGAGACAGGGGGCGCGCCCCCTATCTCCTGGGCCCCCTGGTTGGCCTCCCGCATCCATCTTCTGCTATATCATTGCTTTTACCCTGGAAAAAATCGTGGGCAAGCTTATGGGACGAAACTCCGCCGCCACGAGGCGGAACCTTGGCGGAATCAATCTAGGGCTCCGGCGGAGCTGTTCTGTCGGGGACACTTCCCTCCGAGAGGGGGAAATCATCACCAACGTCATCACCAACGGTCCTCTCATCGGGAGGGGGTCAATCTCCATCAATATCTTCACCAGCACCATCTCCTCTCAAAACCCTAGTTCATCTCTTGTATCCAATCTTGTATCAAAACCACAAATTGGTACCTTTGGGTTGCTAGTAGTGTTGATTACTCCTTGTAGTTGATGCTAATTGGTTTACTTGGTGGAAGATCATATGTTTAGATCCTTTATGCATATTATTACTCCTCTGATTATGAACATTAATATGCTTTGTGAGTAGTTACGTTTGTGCCTAAGGACATGGGTGAAGTCTTGCTATTAGTAGTCATGTGAATTTGGTATTCGTTCGATATTTTGATGAGATGTATGTTGTCTTTTCCTCTAGTGGTGTTATATGAACGTCGACTACATGACACTTTACCATTATTTGGGCCTAGAGGAAGGCATGGAGAAGTAATAAGTAGATGATGGGTTGCTAGAGTGATAGAAGCTTAAACCCTTAGTTTATGCGTTGCTTCGTTAGGGGCTGATATGGATCCATATGTTTAATGTTGTGGTTAGGTTTACCTTAATACTTATTTTGTAGTTGCGGATGCTTGCAATAGGGGTTAATCATAGGTGGGATGCTTGTCCAAGTTAGGGCAGTACCCAAGTACCGGTCCACCCACATATCAAATTATCAAAGTACCGAACGCGAATCATATGAACATGATGAAAACTAGCTTGACGATAATTCCCAATGTGTCCTCGGGAGCTCCTTTCTCATTATTAGAAATTGTCCAGGCTTATCCTTTGCTACATAAAGGATTGGGCCACCTTGCTGCACTTTATTTACTTTATTTACTTGTTACTCGTTACTATTTATCTTATCACAAAACTATCTATCACTTACAATTTCAGTGCTTACATAGAAAACCTTACTGAAAACCGCTTATCATTTCCTTCTGCTCCTCATTGGGTTTGATACTCTTACTTATCGAAAGGACTACGATTGATCCCCTACACTTGTGGGTCATTAGGCCCATATACTCCCCGGCGAATTCCCGTAACTCTTCGGTCTTCCGGAAAATACCCGAATCACTCGGAACCTTTCCGATGTCCGAATATAGTCGTCCAATATATCGATCTTTATGTCTCGACCATTTTGAGACTCCTCCTCATGTCCCCGATCTCATCCGGGCCTCCGAACTACCTTCGGTACATCAAAACACATAAACTCATAATATAACCGTCATCGAACTTTAAGCGTGCAGACCCTACGGGATTGAGAACATGTAGAAATGACCGAGACACGTCTCCAGTCAATAACCAATAGCGGAACCTGGATGCTCATATTGGCTCCCACATATTCTACGAAGATCTTTATTGGTCAAACCGCATAACAACATACGTTGTTCCCTTTGTCATCGGTATGTTACTTGCCCGAGATTCGATCGTCGATATCTCAATACCTAGTTCAATCTCGTTACCGGCAAGTATCTTTACTCGTTTCGTAATACATCATCCCGCAACTAACTCATTCGTTACAATGCTTGCAAGGCTTATAGTGATGTGCATTACTGAGTGGGCCCAGAGATACCTCTCTGACAACCGAAGTGACAAATCCTAATCTCAAAAGACGCCAACCCAACAAGTACCTTCGGAGACACCTGTAGAGCACCATTATAATCACCCAGTTACGTTGTGACGTTTGGTAGCACACAAAGTGTTCCTACAGTAAACGGGAGTTGCATAATCTCATAGTCATGGGAACATGTATAAGTCATGAAGAAAGCAATAGCAACATACTAAACGATCAAGTGCTAAGCTAACGAAATGGGTCAAGTCAATCACATCATTCTACTAATGATGTGATCCCGTTAATCAAATGACAACTCATGTCCATGGTTAGGAAACTTAACCATCTTTGATTAACGAGCTAGTCAAGTAGAGGCATACTAGTGACACTATGTTTGACTATGTATTCACACATGTATTATGTTTTCGGTTAATACAATTCTAGCATGAATAATAAACATTTATCATGAAATAAGGAAATAAATAATAACTTTATTATTGCCTCTAGGGCATATTTCCTTCAGTTGTTAGTTGCATCTTGTGTGTGGCATCAGCGACCACTGAAAAGACAGAGAATATTTCATTCAGATGCAGTGTTACTTTCCCCTAGGAGTTTACTTATTATGTGTAATAAAAATAGCATAACAATAATGCTATGTGCTAATCCTTTGTAGAATCAATGTGATTCTGGCGACTGTATTCAACAAGCACTGATGTGCTTCTACTTGTACATATATCTTGTTGTATTAGAACTGATGGAGTTGTAACTATATAAACCATCCAAGTAGGCCTTTCTCGTTATTGAACTGATGTGTTCATGTACAAGTTATAGTACACATATCTTGTTGTATTAGAACCGATGGATTTGTAACTACATAAATCATCCAAGTAGACCTTTCTAATTATTGACTTGATGTGTTCATGTATAAGTTTCAGTAAACATATCTTGTTCTATTAGAACCGATGGAGTTGCAACTATGTAAACCATCCAAGCAGGCTTTTCTAATTATTGAACTGATGTGTTCATGTACAGGTTTCAGTCTATCTAATATGTATACCATAATCAACAAAAAAGTTTAACTAGGCAGACATGCATATCAGGCGACCAAATAACAAAATCATTAGGCAAGCAAATCATTAGGCTGATATGGATACCATAACCAACAGAAATGTTTAACCATCCAAGCTTCCAGTATGTTACTTGCTAGTTCAAACATATCAGGAAACTAACAAACAAAATAATTAGGCAAGCTACAGATATACAAAATCATTTGGCAGGCTACAGGTATGTAACTAGGCTAGTTCATATCTCCATGAGCACATTGGTGTGCAACAAAAATTCTGGGTTCCGAGTAATCAAAATTTCCATCAAGTTTTTGTAGCACCTCGATGAGATGGCAAATTGATGAACATTTGAGGCAACTACAAATAAATAGTCAGGCAAGTTTTTGTACGGCAAAAAAAGACAGGTTTTGTGGGGAAGGATCTGGCAACTACTCATATCGCTAACTCTAGCAACGCACCACACCTCCGTGCAATACGTGCTCAGGCCCGCGGGAACTCAAACACACACACTTTGCCAAAATCAAAAACTGGTTCAGAACGGCTCAGCCTGTGGATGAAGAGCGGGAGGGGAATCTACAGTAAGGTACTGCACCACATCCACCTCTATGTGCTTCTCGCCGTCGTCCACATGACTCATGCAGGCAACGCTGTGGACCAGAGGATCCTCCCTGTACTGCGTGGCCAGGGAGTTGAACTGTAGGGGATCTCCAAGGGGCGCGCGAGCAGAGGGGGCGTCGCTGGTTGGAATCTGTGGGGGCGGCCAGAGCAGCCGCTATCTTCTTTGTTGTCGTCGTTGGATGAGAAGGGCCTGGATCGGAAAGGAATCAAAGGTCCCAGTCGTGGGATGCATCGACCCGGCGGGGCGCGGGACAACGCCGGGAGGGAGAAGCAGGGCGTGGGGCCGCATCGCCGGCGGTCTGGGGCAGGGGCGCATCGCTGCCGGTCAAGGCGGGTGCAGTGGATCTGACCGGGCCATGGAGGAATGTGTGCAAAGGGAGAAGGTGAGATAGGTGAGGAGTGGTTCGTGGGCTGCACAAGGCAGAGAAATGGGTGAGTTGATTGCTTTGTTTCGGCCCGACCGCCCAGCACCTGAAGGCCGCAATTTTGATCGGACGGCTGGCAGGGGTGTGTGCTCGGGAACTCTAAACAGCAAAGCTTTGCTTTTAAGAATTTAGGTTTTTTTTAGCGACTATATCGCTGCCATAGGTGCGAGCGCTACTGGGGCCATCTTCCTGGGCGGGGTATGCAGAGGGTATATGTTCTAGCGGGCAACCTATCATATGTATAAAGTTGGTATACCATGTCAAAAGTCCATATTGCCCCAGTTGTATTTGACTGAAAATAGCATGAGCTTACAATTTTGCATATTTATTTGACAAGTTCGGTTGTATTAGGTAACCCATATTTTAATTTTCAGTTTCTTTTTGGGGAGCGGCCTATTGTTTAGTATGTCTTATATCCTAGGCAATTTGTACTAGGAACAAAGAATTATCCGAGATCCCCGTAAAGAGGAAATAACAAAGAGAGGAAGAGCTGCACATAGATAGATCAGCTGATGTGACAACAACATATTCGAATTTTCAATTTCAAAACAATCTCGATGCAGTACATGTCAGAAGTTTAACTTTTATGGAAATAAGAAATATTGAGCCCAAAGAAATTTTTGTTCTTTTAGCTTTGGAGTTTATGGTGTGAAGCAACAACTTCATATAAAATATTCTTGAAGTTGCCTTTTTTACTTTGAAGTTATTAGATAACACACTTAATGTTGTATGCGGTCCTGGATTAGAACTATCGGAACTTCTCGAACACTTGCACGACATCTGATGTTGTTAGCGCATGTTGACTGCACTGATCCGAGGCAAGGTGCAAGAGGTTTGCTCTGTAGGAATTGTTCCCAGAGTTTGATATATCCCTATCACAGTACATCACTAAAAACTCCACTTTGATATATCCATATCATTGTTATGTATAATGTTTGTTAATGCTTACTGTATGTGGAATTAAAATGTCTTTGTGGTGATATGAATCAGGCTGTCACAGCTAAATCTCCTTCCAGTAGTGATTTGCGGTCAATAACGACATGTGCCATGCATCAAAGGATGAGAGATTGGAAGAAGTTGTCAAAGAGTAGGCCCAACAACCATGTGTTTGCTTTTGTTGCTAGAGCCATGGATGACCCTAGAGCTTTTATTTGAAACAACAGTTGCCATGAGATGATTAATTACTGAACCCGATGCAAAGTTTCATTACTATATTTGTATGTGAGCTCTGAGATAGACGGATGCACTGCTGTCAATAAATGTGAGGTGAAATTTGTGATACAAGATTCAGAGGAGTTCTGTCAAATGCCACAACATGCTTATCATCTCATAGGTTGGTTCCTTCCCACCATTACGTTTGTCCCAGTTTCTTATATAGAAGATGATTTGGAAGCTCGACATAGAAAATTAATCACTGTAATGCAGATTACATATTAAGCAACTTCTGAAAGTAAGTACCAAGAGAAATGTGGCGAGCTCTGTAGGAGTAAAGTGATGTAAGGGACTCTTTGATTCAAAGGATTTTTCGTACAATTTTCCTTCTTCATGAAGTTTGAGGGCATCAGCTTGGAAAAAAATATTGATGCTCTTTGACGTCTATTTCAAACGCGCCTTTTGTAAGTCTATACACCATTCTATGCATTTCACTTGTTGTACTTCAAGTTTCATCTGCAGTATTGTACATATATTTCATTATTAATTTATTGTCTACTCATGAATTATCTTGTAAATTTTACAAGAAGAGGTGATGGCAGAATCAGTGATGGGCAGTGCATCTTAGATTGTAACTGACCTTGATCATGTAGTGACTTAATTTCTCAGCCTCTTAGCGTAAGACTTATATTTTTGACGTGGCAGGAATCATGAAAATATGGTAGCACCAACGCACGTGCTTGATTAATGGATATAATAGTCGATAGATAGATTCTTGGTTCTTACATGAACTAGCTTGGAAAATAAATTTGCAATAGGTGAAGTAGTCCCATACATAATCTAGCTTGCACTTAGTATTATACTATTATTAAGAGGGCTCACATATATGTCCTCTGTTTAACAAGAGCTGAATTGGAATAAGAAATACTAGGTACAAAATATCTGTATCCTTAATTTTATTTATATTATTTAATTTAATCGTGCGTGGCACGTACATGATAATTAGTGAAGTACAAGGGAGGGATTTATTTCTTGAATACAACCGGCAGAAGAAAAGAAGAGGATATTTTCAATTGATATTGTTTGTTTTGGGGATACTCAATGGTGCACCCCATCTATGCTAATTTGCCTAATCCCGGTTCTTGCTCATGTCTCAGACTTCTCTCCGCCTTCCCTTCTAAGTTAATTAGGAGCCGCTTGGTGTGATGATTCAGGTCGATCAACATCATTGGCGAGGTTTTTTTTTTTTTTTTTGAGGGGGAACATCATTGGCGAGGTGAGACAGAACCTCGACTACGGTGACGATGGGCGCTCTCATATGGGGCCGTTCTTGGATGCACAGCCCAGCAATTGCCACGGCCTTCCGCAAGTCGAAGGACGGATATCGGCCCTGCAGCGCTGGGTCTGCCATCCGGCAGAGTTCGAACTGGGGCACGTTCGCCAGGAATGGCTGGGCCTGATATCCAACAACAACACCACATCACTCAGTTCATTCATGGCGGAACAAGAAGCAGCAAAAAAGTGAACCAACGGCTTTGGCTAATTAACTTACCCATTGGACAAGGTGTCGATCTTCCACGGCATCCTGGTCGTCGTTGAAGGCCCTCCGCCCTGTGATCATCTCCAGCAGCACGACGCCAAAGCCGTAAACACTCGACTCCGGGAGCGGCTTCCCGACCATCAAGGTCTCGGCAAAAGTAATAGTTCTGGGGAAACGAACATTCCAGCCCTTGGCAAGATGAACAGCTAGCCGGTCATGCTCCGCCAGTCCATATTGGGACAGCTTTGGGTGGTAGCCGTCTCCGAGAAAGATGTCCGGGCTTCTCATGCATGGGTAGACGAAACCTTCATTGTGCAGATACTCCAACCCTCTGGCCACGCCGGCGGCAATGGCCATCCTTGTGTTCCAATCCAGCGGTGATTTGCCCGAAGATGGATCTGATGAGCACGAGATCCAGCAGAACTAATGATGGTTTTGAGCTAGATTTTCGGTAGGTATATAGCACACGTACACCAACATAATTAATTACCGTGGAGGTGATCTTCCAGAGAACCCAATGGCATGTACTCGTGAACCAAGATCCTGTGATCGCCGACCGCGCAGAAGCCTATCAGATTCAGGAGGTTCGGGTGGCGCAGCGCGCTGATCTTTAGGACATGGCGAAGAAACTCCATGATCTCTTGATCTGCTGATGCATTAGGATCAATAACAGGCTGCAGCCTTATAGCAACGACCTACACATGCAGATGTTGATCATCAACTTTTACCTCATATCAATCATGTAATCATGATACGTACATATGAAACTAACTGACAAAGAATTGGATCGTGACCTGGTTGATGCTCTTGAGGTAGCCTTTGTAAAGACCCTCCAAACCAACAACGCGACAGTCATCGCTGAAGTTACTTGTCGCCGCCGCGATCTCCTCGAAGGAGAAAGTTTGTGGCGCAGCAGAGTTGCGGCTGCGTGGATAGGCCGGAGGAGATGGGGGGACTTCCTTCTTCCTCGTGCTCAGGCAGGGGAAGCAGCTAACGACTCTGGAAGCCATTGTTCAGCTCCGGCTTTAGGTTCCTTTTTATTTCTGCTTGCTGCTTGGACGTCTGAGCCGTGAGACGACGACGGAGATCAGATTCCCTCTGTCTCTCAACCAGAACCCGGTTTTTTCTAACGGCCACCGTCCACCCCTGCTCTGGGCTGCATTTCCCAATTTAATCCAGTATGTTTCAGATACGCAAGAAATAAAACCTATTAGCTTCACAAATACCAGAAGAGATGTCACATGTGTATATCTGCCTCTGTACTAACATGCTCTAAGGCTCGTGAAGATATATGATGGGTAGCACCACAAATACTGACGCGTCCCTTCAGACCGAGTGGAGTACTACGAAAGCTAGCTCTGGGGTCATCATCTGGAATAGCAATGGCCAAGTGGCTCTCTCTGTTTGCCGGCGGCTGCCAAACTGCAGCGACCGGGAGGAGGCAGAGATGTGTGCAATCCTATGCGAACTGAAGGAATTGAGCAAAATATACACTGGTCGGCTGTGTGTGGAGACTGACTGTGCCGTAGTGGCCGCGGTACTAAAGAACAGTGAGCGGGGAATTTTGGCTACTTACCTGCGCAACGTCGTCGGAGAGAGAGAGAGCGACCGCTCCGCCGGCGGACGATCTGCTTCAAAGCTCAAACCACTGCTCCTCGCGCTTTCTCGGACCCAGCGAGAGTTGTGGCCTTGTGGGGGTGATCTCGCAGGCCGGATGATCTAGGGGAAAAAGGAGAGCAGGCGAGTCTGTGTAGCGCACGCACCCACGCGATGAATGCACTCGCCGCGCCGGTTGTATATATAGCATAGGAGGAGGACGACTGTGTCTACTGCCGAAAACGGAAACAGACTGCTTGCGAGAAAGAAACGGACGGTACGTATGTACACCAGCCGGTCACTGGAGTATGGCCGTCAATCAAGGAGGCGAGGAGGGGTGGGTGCGGGTAAGTGCGTGTGTCAGTGTGTGTAACATTTTTTCTCTAAGGGCAAGTGTGTGTGTGATTTTTTTTTTTGAGGAAAAGTGTGTGTGTGTGTGATTTTTTTTTTTTGAGGAAAAGTGTGTGTGTGTGTGACTTTGAAACTTTGAAATGTGTTTTCTGAAAAATTTCCAAAAACAAATTCATGGAGCCTGAGCACCTTTAACGTATGTCCTCAAAGAGCCCGAGAAATAAATACCAATAGACATATCTATATCTATATATACCTAATAAGAATGATTGTTTTTCAGTTTTTTTTTCTCAAAGGTTTTTTTACGTCCCTTCGTATGTCGGCGGCGACAGCGAGGGGAGAGCAAAGCGGAGAGAGTGAGTGGAGTGGACGAGTGGAGTGGGCGAGGAGATGCCGCCCATCCCCTGTTTTATACTACGCCACACGACCTAACAACCGTCAACCCCCTCGCCGTCTCACTTATCTGACGTACCGGTGGGCCAACCGTGTTAGAAATTGGGGTTAACTGGCTCAAATCGATCATTTGTGTTTATTGAGAAAATTAGCAAGAAAAGTGATAGATTTTTGGGGCGCGCAAGAAATGTGGTGCCAAATTCCGATGAGAACTTCAAATGTGGTGATTTTTTTGCAATTCACTCTAGATACCCCATATGCATGGTTGCTTTGTTCTGAAAAATTACCTCGTCTCTGCACTATAGTTGAAGGTGTAATCCAGATCGCAGCTAGCTTTATAACTTGTACAATCACCAGCTATGAAAGCATTCTGATTCGATTAGTAAACTTCATTGTTGATTCTGGACTTTTGTTGTGAAGTTACTATATCTTCCATCTATTTATAGGACAAGATTAGCTCATCGCTACCTATTTGATCTCCATTTGGCTGCACCAGAAAATTACTCATATTCTTGATAACTCTGTACTATTTTACTATGGTCACATGAGGAATCATTTATGTATTATGTCATGCCAGTATTTTATCTTCCAGTTTTATATTCATCTACGATGAAAATAAATCTAGACAGCACTAGTGCACTGAATTCTTGCCCCACTGTGCTAGGTGTGTGCATCTGCCCTTTTTCCCTCATGTCATGTCACGTGATCACCCTTTTTGTAGGGAATATCAATCCATCTATTGCTTTATGATATAAATGCGAGCTTTTTTATTCATAATTATGAGCTTTTGCCATTAACTTCTACTGTTATAAAACCGACGGTGCTCTTGGTTCCATGGCGTGCCTTAGTCTTTTGTTGGAATACTAAAAGTTCAGAAGCTCTCATGGTACGACAAGTGAAATAATAACCAAGTAGCCAATTCATAGAGCTTCATTCATTGTCATCTTCAACAAAAATCAGTGGTACAAAGTTTGCATGATGGAGCATTGTCAGTAATTTGTTTTGATTCATGTTCCGTTGGGATATCAGCAACTTTCTTTATATCTTGATTCTTGATCAATCGGCTTATGTATGGAACACATGCTCTTTTGCCCCACCGAATAACTACAGACAGTTGATGGGACTGATGATGCACAGTACATGCGTTGTCGTTCATTCTCCGGCTGCAGAGCACGCCACAGCTGTTTTACCTCTTTGCATCGCAGGAAGTTGCCGATCAACTGCAGCGTATCAGGCTGGCCACACACATCATCACATCCCCATGGAATCCATGGACAGAAAGAGCGGGTGAGAGGGATCCAGTTCCTAAATTGTCCTACTGTGGTGCGCGTGTCGATCAACTGCGGTGTATCTAAAATGCACCGGACATAACTTAACTTGTAAAAAAACTAAAATGGTTTTGCAACAAGACGATAACAAGAAGCATGAACTTGGCTATTTGGCATCCCAGTTTCCCGCATTAACTTGGGCATGAACAGCAACTTATTTCGTCATAGCAAAGTTACAGAATTCGATCACTATATTTAGAAAATAATTGAGAGATTATTCCAGAACCATGTCTCATACAAATCACACAAGTGACAGAAGCCATTCAACTGACAACACGAGCACATGATTCTGAGTGAGCTTGACAGAACTATAAGTGATAAGAGTCTTGTTTTAAGTTACTCCCTCCGTTCCATAATATAAGAACGTTTTTGACACTGTGTCAAAAACATTCTTATATTATAGGACGAAGGGAGTATGTTGAAGCTACAATATCAATGTCAATACTTAATGCTACTGTCAAGATGCATAAACAGGCAATTGATAAGAAAAACAAGGGAAAGGAGATGTACCGAAAATAGTACTATGCAACCTCAAGCGGATGTAAATAGATTAGTTTCAAATTATTATTATTTTTTTGGGATGGGGGGGCGGATGTACCGAAAAGGGAACGTTTTTTTTTGGTGATGCGCAACATCGATCGAGGAGACGGCACCGATTGTTTGGTGCCTTTGAGAGACGAAAAGTCGTTTGGGATGGGGGGGCGGACGACCCAGGCGACACGGGCAGCGCCCGCGGCGCCCACCGCGGCCTTGTCGCCGGCGTCTGCCTCTGGTGCGGGACACGTCGGTGGAAGGTTCTGGGCCCTAGCGGAATTAGACGCGGAGGACGAAGACGATGCGGAGAGCGCCGGAGTCTCGCCGGAGTACTCGCCGACGCCGTCGTCGGTTATCTGCGAGGCGTCCGATCCGGGATACTCTGAAGAGGAAGTCGCTGCGATTGTGGATGGCGTTGTGCCAGTCGACGATCCGGCGCGGCAAGGACTACGACCAGAAGACAAAATCGAGGTTGTTCAGCGCATAGTTCATCGCCGGACTACGGCCGCGGCGATCCGGCCTTGGAAGGGGCCGATACCTCAGGTTAGTCTTCCAAAACCGACTTTGTCAGATTATATTACTGAGGATTCATGGAAGGTAGTGAAAAGGAAGAAAAACCGGTGGTCGTCGGCGGCACCGGTGCCGGCGCTGGCGATCGACCGTGCCGCTATGATCCATGATCAGCGGATCGCGCGTTTGAATGAGTTGGTGGGCCGCGATGTCTGTGTGCTTGCGGGTGGGCCGGTTCTGAGTGAACCGGGCCAGACGGCTGTTGGGCTTGTGATCGCCGGGTATGAGGCCCGAAGCGAACCGGCACGTACGTCTACACCCCCATGCATCGACAATACGATCTGGAGACGATCGATTCAGACTAGGGTTCGCAGTGGAGGGCGCCGGCCGAGCTTCTTTGATCGCGGCGGTGCGCGCGCCAGGCGTATTCCTCCTCTCCGAAGTATGGCGGGACGAGGAGTCCCCTCTGCCAGCGACGTTGCTCCGGGCGCTGCGGGCCGCGGAGGGCCAACGCAAACGCCAGCAGGTGGCCGCGGCGGAGGCGGCGCGCTCGCGGGGTCGGGAGGCGGCGGCGCGGGTGTGCCGCTCGGTGTCGGCCGGGGTGGTGCGCCTCCGCGTCCTGGGATTGGAACCGGCCGCGCGGCACCGGTCATCGGCGGCCAAAGAGCGCCAGTGGGTGGCGCCAATATGGCCGGTCCGGCTGGCCGCAGAGTTGCTGCAGCTGGAGGTCGGCCTACCGCGCCGGTGATGATGCCTACTGCGGGGCGGGGTGGTCTTAGGCCGCCAGTGCCGACCCATGGAGCTGTCGCGGGCCGGGGTGCCCTGACCCCAAGGCCGCCTCCTCCTGCTGCTCATGGCCAGCGTCCGGTGGCGACTCAGGCGGGAGCTAGACCGCCGCACTTTGTGGCAAGGCAGGCCAATAACTCGACGACGCCGGTTTTGCAGTAGGCACAGGCACCTCAGGTCTCTGCTAATGCGGATGTTCACTCGGCACCTCGTGGGCAGTGGGGTGACGATGGTTATAATGCGTATGGAGATGGACACCACCGGGGATCCTCGTCTACGGGTGGTGGACGGGGGTATGCCTGGCAGAGCGATGGTTCGGCCGAGAGGCCTTTCTTGGGGCCGACAGGCGGTTTTGTCGAAGGGGCTTCTGGACCGGCTCATTGTAACCGAGGCGGTTTCCGTGGCAATCGTGGTGGCCGAGGAGGCCGAGGGGGTCGGTACCGTCCAAGGCAGCATCATGTTACCGCTGATGAGACGGTGGTCGACGCTGTTACTGAGGAGACAGGCATGTCTTGCCAGGCTATGGACGTGGTGACGGAACTGGCGGCTGTGGAGATTCCTGATGCGGTCGAGGTCCAGCCTATGTCGATGGAGGCTTCTGACAGAACTGAGATGGACAGGGCTGCAAAGTTTGCCAGGAAAAAGGAAAGAATGCTTTGTTACCGATGTGGCGATAAGGGCCATTTTATTGCTGAATGTGTGGCTATTCTATGTGATACTTGTGGTAAGCCTGCACACGAGTCTGGAGCTTGTCCGCTGTTGCGGGAGCAGACACCGAGCCTTATGACGTATGGTGTCTTCTGTTCTGAGCTCACGTTTTTTGAGTCACCGACTGAGAGGGAGGTTCCTCAAGAGGTGCACAGTACGACAACTGGGGTGGTGAAAGTGACTAGAGGTCAAGTGTATGAGGCCCAGATTATTCAGCGACTCCGGGAGCTGGCACCAGGAGACTTCCATTGGGAGTTGTCATGCTGGAGACCAACTTATTCAGGGTTCAGTTCCCAACTGTGGAGGATTTACAGAGGTTGCTGAGCTTTGGGATGTGTAAGGTTCCAGGTACGGAGGCCATCCTTGAGTTTCAGGAGTGGAAGCTGGTTGAGCCTCAGGGTAAACCCCTCATCCAGGCCTGGCTGCGCTTTTCGGGAGCTCCGTCCGCGCTACTGCAGGATGCCAGGGTTGTTGCTAGTCTGGGTATCATGGTGGGAAAGACCGAGCGAGTGGATATGGCCTTTACTCGAGCTCATGGGATTACCCGCCTGTTGGTCAGCATTTTGGACATTGACTTCGTGCCGGACGTGGTTAAGTGGGCTTATCGTGGTCAGGTATACAGCCTTGAGATTGAATTTGAGGATGATAGCCTCTTTGCCGAGGCTCCGGCTGCCACTGGCGATGATATGAGCAAGGGTGATGATGATACGGCCGGTAAGGAAAAACCGGCTGATGATTCTGTGTGTGAGATGGCCAAGAGACCGGAATCGACTAGTAAGGCAGCAGGAGGAGGGACGGCGCCTAATGCGTCTGTGCCGTCGACCACTTTGAGATTTGGTTCCTTCGGTCCCGCGTCTGCACCTCCGAGACTGTGGAGCGAGCGGGTGGAGTCTCTTGAGGAGTTCGAGTACTCTTTACCGGCGTTGGACTTTGAGGACACGGGTGTGGAGGGTTCTGGTGGGGCTGCGAGGCTGGAGATCGTGGTCTCGTCTTCTTCGGTTTGCGGTGACGTGGCTGAGTTACAGGAGGGTGGTCCGATCCCATCTGGGGGTTCGGGCCAGGGTGCTTTGGAGACCCCATCTCCTATTCTCCCTGATGAGGTTACCATCAGAGACGACGGGCCTACGTAGGGGGGCCGGGGCAGGTGGCCTCCGCACCCTCTACGCCTGTTGCTGGGGCGACACTGCAGGCGGCTGGACAGGCTCTGCGAGAGGGCTTGGGGCAGGCGGCCTCAAGGCTCTTTTCTCCTTCGGTGCCCGAGGAGGGCGCCCCGTTCGCGACATCGACGTGCACTCCGGACAGGCGGTCCGGAGTGGATGGGGGCGGAGGCAGGTGTCCTTTGCCTCTCAAGTGGCGGACTCGGCGCTCTCACCTGGTCATGGCGACCGGGTGGATGTTCGGGGAGCGACAGGCGGTCGCTCTCCGGATAAATTCTCGCGGCAGGAGGTTATTCTGTTTGGCGGGATTCTGGACCAGGCAGCTGAGGGCCGACGCATGAGTTGTCGGCTTCAGGGCTATCCGGAGGTTGACGACATGCAGCAGCGCTGTGCCGTGAGGGCGGCAAAGCTTCGTGACGTCCAGGTCACTACTGGTATGTCCGTGAATACTTCCAATACTATTATGCATTTTTCACACGATCAAATTGTGGATAAGGCACACCAATTAGGAATTTCACTTGGTAGTAATGAGGGTGAAGTTACTAATTCTGTTAACGATTTGCTTGATCTAGAAGCCGAGAGGGCTTTAGAAATGATTCGTAACTTAGCTGTCGTCAAACCGATGAACGATTCTGAGATTGATGCCTTGGGAGTTCGAATACTTGATTATTTTTGTGATGAATTCGCACCGCCCCTCCAGGAGCCGGAGGAGGAGGACGAGAATGTCGGTTTGGAAGTAGATACTTCCCCGGTTACGGGCAATTTGGACCGGGTGGGCCCGACCAGCCCTAAGCGCAAGTGGAAACGCAAAATATACCCGATGTCCGCGGTCCGTAGGAGCGCTAGGATCCGCACGGCTAAAAAATTTCATGATGAGATATGAGAGGAATCTTTTGGAATAGCAGAGGTCTTAAGGACTTGGCTAAAAGGAGGTTCCTTGCGGAGGCATCCATTGAGCATAGATTGGACTTTATTGCCTTGTCGGAAACGGGTAGAGCAAATTTCTCACCTCAATTTCTCAATACGTTGTCGGGGGGTATTGAGTTTGACTGGCATTGTCTTCCACTGAGAGGAAGGTCGGGGGGAATCTTACTTGGTGTTAGATGTGACTCTCTCAAAGTTCGCAGTGTGGTCATGGGGGATTTTGCTGTTAAGTTCAGGGTGCGGTCCAAAGATGATGGTTTCGACTGGGCTTTGGTGGCGATGTACGGGGCAGCGCAGGCAGAGTTCAAACCTGACTTTTTGGCGGATCTTGTTAGAGTTTGCGGGTCTGAGCAGCTTCCAATTTTGGTTGGGGGTGATTTTAATATTATTAGAAGACGCGATGAAAAGAATAATGACAATTTTGATGGGAGATGGTCATTTATGTTCAATACTATTATTGAAAGCTTAGATTTGAGAGAAATTGAGCTTTCAGGTAGGAAGTTCACCTGGGCTAACGCGATGCCAAATCCAACTTTCGAGAAGTTGGATCGGGTTCTGGCTAGTGTTGCTTGGGAACAGAAGTTTCCCTTTGTAACTGTTCAGGCTCTATCTCGCGGGATTTCTGATCACACTCCTCTGTTGCTCGATTCTGGTGGGGCTACCTACTCGGGTAACAAGAATTTATTCTCTTTTGAGCTTGCGTGGTTTGAAAGAGAAGGATTCTTGGATCTTGTAGCCAGAGAATGGGCTAAAGATGTAGGAGGTAGAAATGCCCTTGAACGCTGGCAGAACAAGATTAGGCATCTCAGAAGTTTCCTTCGTTGGTGGGCTAAACATCTAGGTGGAGTGTATAAGGTGGAGAAGGAACGACTCCTTTCCCTTATCCAAACCTTAGACATAAAAGCAGAAACTACCATTCTGTTAGCCACCGAGCTTCATATTAAGCATGAGGCTGAGATGAGGCTGAAGGAGTTACTCCGTGAAGAAGAATTAATGTGGGCATTGCGGGCAAAGGTGAGAAAAGTTGTCCAGGGGGATGCGAACACTCAGTTCTTCCACATGATAGCCAATGGCAAGCACCGGAAGAAGAGAATCTTCCAGCTAGAACAAGATGAGGGTACAATAGTCGGCGAGGATAACCTGAAGCTCTACATTACTGAGTACTACAAACGTTTGTTCAGACCACCAGAGGAGAACTGTGTATCCCTGGATGAGTCTAGGGTTCACGATATCCCTCAACTTACTGCTGTGGAGAACGATGTATTAACTGCCCCTTTCTCGGAAAAGGAAGTTTTCGAGGCTATTGCCAAGATGAAGTGTAACAAGGCACCGGGGCCGGATGGTTTCCCGACTGAGTTTTACAAGAAGTGTTGGCATATTATCAAAGGGTACCTGATGCTGATGTTCCATGATTTGTCCTCGGGACATTTGCAGCTTTTCCAACTTAATTTTGGAACGATAACTTTGTTGCCTAAGAAAACAGATGCCGTGAGAATTGAGCAATTTCGGCCTATCTGCCTTCTCAATGTCAGTTTCAAAATCTTTACCAAGGTTGGGACGATCAGGCTCATACAGATTGCGCATGCTGTAGTACAACCTTCTCAAACGGCTTTCATGCCGGATAGGAACATCCTCGAAGTGGTTGTGGTCCTTCATGAAACGCTTCATGAAATTCATACGAAAAAACTAGATGGTGTTATTTTCAAACTGGATTTCGAGAAGGCTTATGATAAAGTCAAGTGGTCGTTCCTCTAGCAAGCTTTACGAATGAAGGGCTTTGATGAGCGCTGGCGACATCAAGTGGAAACATTCACGCAAAAAGGCAGTGTTGGCATTAAAGTTAATGATGACATAGGTCATTATTTCCAAACGCACAAGGGTTTGAGACAGGGTGACCCTATGTCGCCTATTCTGTTCAATATTGTGGTTGATATGTTAGCTATCCTGATTGGGAGGGCCAAAGAGGCCGGTCAGGTGGAGGGATTGGTGCCTCATCTGGTTGATGGTGGTCTGTCCATCCTGCAATACGCTGATGATACAATCATTTTCATGGAACACGATTTGGCAAAAGCGAGGAACATGAAGTTAGTGTTATGCCTTTTCGAACAATTGTCTAGGCTGAAGATTAATTTCCATAAAAGCGAGTTGTTCTGCTTTGGTAGAGCCAAAGACGAACAAGAAGCATATACACAATTGTTTGGTTGTGAAGTTGGGGCTCTACCTTTCACGTATCTTGGTATTCCCATACACCATCGTAAGCTAACAAATGGTGAGTGGAAGTGTATCGAGGATCGATTTGAGAAGAAACTAAGTTGCTGGAAAGGAAAACTCATGTCTTATGGAGGCCGGTTGATTCTGATTAACTCGGTGCTCACGAGTTTACCTATGTTTCTCTTATCTTTCTTCGAGGTCCCAGTTGGGGTTAGGAAAAGGCTAGACTTCTATCGTTCTCGCTTCTTTTGGCAGAGTGATGAGTCTAAGAGGAAGTACAGATTGGCCAAATGGGATATTATCTGCAGACCAAAGGACCAAGGGGGACTTGGTATTGAAAATCTTGAAGTCAAGAACAGATGCCTGCTTAGTAAGTGGCTGTTTAAGTTGTCTTCTGAGACAGAGGCAACTTGGGCGCAGATTCTACGTAGTAAATATCTGCACTCAAAGACTTTATCCCAGGTCACTCTGAGACCTACAGATTCGCCGTTATGGAAAGGGCTCATGAGGGTTAAAGCCGCTTTCTTTAACAGAACGAGATGTGTTGTTGGTAATGGAGATGATACGCGATTCTGGGAGGATACGTGGCTGGGTGACGCGCCTTTGGCTACACAATATCCGACACTATATCGTATTGTTCAGCGTAGGGACGCTCTCGTTGCCACGGTGATGCAGTCTATCCCTCTAAACATTAAGTTTAGGAGGGTGCTTGTTGGGCCTCGATGGGAAGCATGGCTTCACTTGGTCCGTAGGCTGATGGAAGTTCAGCTAAATCCTCAGCCCGACCAGTTGTGTTGGAAGCTAACTAGAACTGGGGTGTTCACGGTAAAATCGATGTACATTGATATCATTAATTCAACTGTGATACCTACTTCCAAGGAGGTCTGGAAAGTTAAGGTTCCTTTGAAGATTAAAGTGTTTATGTGGTTTGTGCATAAACAAGTTATTCTTACAAAGGACAATCTAGTTAAGCGCAACTGGACATGATCTACTAGGTGTAGTTTCTGTGATCGGGATGAGACTATCAAGCATTTATTTTTTGACTGCCCGTTGGCACAAAGGTTGTGGCGCACCGTGCAAATTGCCTTTAATATTACTCCTCCGAGATCGGTCAACACGTTATTTGGGGCGTGGCTTGTTGGGATTGAGTCCGAAACAGCCAGACACATTCGTGTAGGAGTATGTGCGTTATTATGGGCAATTTGGAATTGCAGAAATGATTTGGTTTTTAACAGAACAACAAATACTCATTTTTTGCAGGTGTTATTCCGGGCTACAGCACTGATCCGTACGTGGTCCTTACTCACTCCGACGGAGGCCAGGGAGTGTTTGGTTACTGGATCTGTCCGGTGGGAGACGGTAGCGCGGGATATCAACCGGTTTGGATGGCGATCATGTAATAGGATAGGCATTTAGTTTACCTATCTGTTTTTATGCCAGCCGGTTGTGGCTTTTCTGGTTTCTGCTTTGCAGTTGACGCTCTATGTGAGCTAGATGCTGCTTTTGTTCCATTACTGTAAGACCTTGTTGAGACCTTGTTTACTTTTTAATAATATAGGCCGTATGCATCGATCTGATGCAGAGGCCGGGGAATCCCCCCTTTTCTAAAAAAATTATTATTTTTTTAGAAATGGAGGAGGACCCCCGGCCTCTGCATCTGGACGATGCATGCACCCATTTTATTAATTATTCACACAAGATTTTACAAAGTCATACAACAGTAAGACTGAAGCCACCGTCTAGGCAACAAAACTGTTCTACTCCTATCCAATTGATGAAGGGATGCTAATAGTCTGGGCCTAATACCAAACAGACCTCGCAGCCAAACCTAAACATCTAAGACCTGAGGTCCCAAACAGGAGGTTTGCCGAGTATGGGCGCCACCAGTCCGGCGTGCTCCTCAACCAGGACGCCTGCCGGGTATGAGGCTGCCGCAGCCACCTGCCATCAATCCATCTTCAGAGCTGGACTGTTGCATCTACCTTGCCCGGTCTAGCTACTGCAGACGCCACCACGACGCCAGACAGCGTCGACCTCCTGCACGTGTCCATCGCCACACATCTGACGCCAAGCCTCCGCTGCTCCATGCCGCCATAAATATGTAGAAAGAAACACTACTCCACCGAAGAAGCCAACCGCTGGTCCCTCGAGCTCGAGTGCATCTCCAAGAATGCCGCCCCCAAGGGGGTAACGACACATGAATGCCGTCGTCATCCGTCAACTGATCTAGGGTTTCCCCCGGAGGTATTGGGTGGGGTTGGGAGTTTCACCTCGATGATGCCTTCATGAAGGAAACGATGATAAGGGCATCCTCATCACCGGCTCCGGCCAACGACCGAATACCAGGTTTTCACCCGGATCCGTCCCAACGAATCCACCCGACAACCTGTGCACCATCTCGACCGCCTTCAAAGCCTCATATCTAGCCACCTAGATCCGGTGACCAACCGCAACAGCAGTGCCACCGTAGGAGCCCTGGCACACCGGCCACTGCCAGAGTGTGCCACCACTGGTGCCTGGAAGGAGGGCTCCCACCTGTTGGAAATATGCCCTAGAGGCAATAATAAAAGGATTATTATATTTCAATGTTCATGATAATTGTCTTTTGTTCATGCTATAACTGTATTATCCGGAAATCGTAATACACGTGTGAACACTTAGACCCAATGAGTCCCTAGTGAGCCTCTAGTTGACTAGCTCGTTATGATCAATAGATAGTCATGGTTTCCTGACTATGGACATAGGATGTCGTTGATAACGGGATCACATCATTAGGAGAATGATGTGATGGACAAGACCCAATCATAAGCATAGCATAAAAGATCGTATAGTTCGTTTGCTAGAAGCTTTGCCAATGTCAAGTATCTATTCCTTCGACCATGAGATCGTGTAACTCCCGGTTACCGTAGGAGTGCCTTGGGTGTATCAAACGTCACAACGTAACTGGGTGACTATAAAGGTGCATTACAGGTATCTCCGAAAGTATCTGTTGGGTTGACACGGATCGAGACTGGGATTTGTCACTCCGTATAACGGAGAGGTATCTCTGGGCCCACTCGGTAATGCATCATCATAATGAGCTCAATGTGACCAAGGTGTTGGCCACGGGATCATGCATTACGGTACGAGTAAAGTGACTTGCCGGGTAACGAGACTGAACAAGGTATTGGGATACCGACGATCGAGTCTCGGGCAAGTAACGTACCGATTGACAAAGGGAATTGTATACAGGGTTTGATCGAATCCTCGACATCGTGGTTCAACCGATGAAATCATCGAGGAGCATGTGGGAGCCAACATGGATATCCAGACCCCGCTGTTGGTTATTGCCCGAGAGTCGTCTCGGTCATGTCTGCGTGTCTCCCGAACCCGTAGGGTCTACACACTTAAGGTTCGGTGACGCTAGGGTTAGTAGGAAGTCAAGTATGTGACTACCGAATGATGTTCGGAGTCCCGGATGAGATCCCGGACGTCACGAGGAGTTCCGGAATGGTCCGGAGGTAAAGATTTATATATGGGAAGTCCTGTTTCGGGCATCGGGACAAGTTTCGGGGTTATCGGTATTGTACCGGGACCACCGGGGGGGTCCCGGGGGCCCACCGGGTGGGGCCACCTGCCCCGGGGGGCCACATGGGCTGTAGGGGGTGCGCCTTGGCCTGCATGGGCCAAGGGCACCAGCCCCACATAGGCCCATGCGCCTAGGGTTCAAGGGGGCAAGAGTCCTAGGAGGGGAAGGCACCTCCTAGGTGCCTTGGGGGGGAGGGAAACCCCCCTTGGCCGCCGCCCCCCTAGGAGATTGGATCTCCTAGGGCCGGCCACCCCCCCCTTTGGCCCTCCTATATATAGTGGGGGAGAGGAGGGACTTCATACCTTGAGTCCTTGGCCTTTGGTTGCCTCCTTCTCCCTCCCCAACACCTCTCCTCCTTCGTTGTGCGCTCGGCGAAGCCCTGTCGGAGTACTGCTTCTCCACCATCACCACGTCGTCGTGCTGCCGGTGGAGCTGTCTTCCTCAACCTCTCCTTCCCCCTTGCTGGATCAAGAAGGAGGAGACGTCGCTCGTCCCGTACGTGTGTTGAACACGGAGGTGCTGTCCGTTCAGCACTTGGCATCGGTGATCTGAATCACGTTCGAGTACGACTCCATCATCACCTTGCAAGCTTCCGCACGCGATCTACAAGTGGTATGTAGATGCAAGCTCTCTCCCATGACTCATTGCTTAGATGAACTCATAGATGGATCTTGGTGAAGCCGTAGGAAAAATTTTAATTTTCTGCAACGTTCCCCAACAGTGGCATCATGAGCTAGGTCTATGCGTAGTTCTCTAATGCACGAGTAGAACACAATTTGTTGTGGGCGTTGATCTTGTCATCTTACTTGCCTCTACTAGTCTTTTCTTGCTCAACGGTATTGTGGGATGAAGCGGCCCGGACCAACCTTACACGTACGCTTACGTGAGACCGGTTCCACCGACTGACATGCACTAGTTGCATAAGGTGGCTGGCGGGTGTCTGTCTCTCCCACTTTAGTTGGAGCGGATTCGATGAAAAGGGCCCTTATGAAGGGTAAATAGAAGTTGACAAAATCACGTTGTGGTTATTCGTAGGTAAGAAAACGTTCTTGCTAGAACCCAATTGCAGCCACGTAAAAGATGCAACAACAATTAGAGGACGTCTAACTTGTTTTTGCAGCGATTGATCATGTGATGTGATATGGCCAGAAGTTGTGATGAATGATGAAGTGTGATGTATGAGATCATGTTCTTGTAATAGGATTCACGACTTGCATGTCGATGAGTATGACAACCGGCAGGAGCCATAGGAGTTGTCTTTATTTTCGTATGACCTGCGTGTCATTGAAGAACGCCATGTAACTTACTTTACTTTATTGCTAAACGCGTTAGCTATAGAAGTAGAAGTAGTCATTGGCGTGACAACTTCATGAAGACACGATGATGGAGATCATGATGATGGAGATCATGGTGTCAAGCCGGTGACAAGATGATCGTGGAGCCCCGAAGATGGAGATCAATGGAGCTATATGATATTGGCCATATCATGTCACAACTATATAATTGCATGTGATGTTTATTATGTTTATGCATCTTGTTTACTTAGGACGACGGTAGTAAATAAGATGATCCCTTACAAAATATCAAGAAGTGTTCTCCCCTAACTGTGCACCGTTGCTACAGTTCGTCGCTTCTAAGCACCACGTGATGATCGGGTGTGATGGATTCTTACGTTCACATACAACGGGTGTAAGACAGTTTTACACAGCGAAAACACTTAGGGTTAACTTGACGAGCCTAGCATGTGCAGACATGGCCTCGGAACACGGAGACCGAAAGGTCGAACACGAGTTGTATGGAAGATACGATCAACATGAAAATGTTCACCGACGATGACTAGTCCGTCTCACGTGATGATCGGACACGGGCTAGTCGACTCGGATCGTGTAACACTTAGATGACCAGAGGGATGTCTAATCTGAGTGGGAGTTCATAATATGATTAGAACTTAATTATCATGAACTTAGTCTAAAACCTTTGCAAATATGTCTTGTAGATCATATGGCCAACGCTCATGTCAACATGAACTTCAACGCGTTCCTAGAGAAAACCAAGCTGAAAGATGACGGCAGCAACTATACGGACTGGGTCCGGAACCTGAGGATCATCCTCATAGCTGCCAGGAAACAATATGTCCTAGAAGGACCGCTAGGTGACGCTCTCGTCCCTGAGAACCAAGACATTATGAATGCTTGGCAAACTCGTGCTGATGATTACTCCCTCATTCAGTGCGGCATGCTTTACAGCTTAGAACCGGGGCTCCAAAAGCGTTTTGAGCATCACGGAGCATATGAGATGTTCGAAGAGCTGAAACTAGTTTTTCAAGCTCATGCCCGGGTCGAGAGATATGATGTCTCCGACAAGTTCTACAGTTGTAAGATGGAGGAAAATAGTTCTGTCAGTGAGCATATTCTCAAGATGTCTGGGTTGCACAACCGTATGACCCAGCTGAATATTAACCTCCCCGATGAGGCGGTCATTGACAAAATCCTCTAGTCGCTCCCACCAAGCTACAAGAGCTTTGTGATGAACTACAACATGCAGGGGATGGAAAAGACCATTCCTGAAGTGTTCTCGATGCTGAAGTCAGCAGAGGCTGAAATCAAGAAAGAACATCAAGTGTTGATGGTCAATAAGACCACTAAGTTCAAGAAGGGCAAGGGTAAGAAGAACTTCAAGAAGGACGGCAAGGAGGTTGCCGCGCCTGGTAAGCCAGTTACCGGGAAGAAGTCAAAGAATGGACCCAAGCCTGAGACTGAGTGCTTTTATTGCAAGGGGAAGGGTCACTGGAAGCGGAACTGCCCCAAATACTTAGCGGATAAGAAGGCTGGCAACACCAAAGGTATATTTGATATACATGTAATTGATGTGTACCTTACCAGTACTCGTAGTAACTCCTGGGTATTTGATACCGGTGCCGTTGCTCATATTTGTAACTCACAGCAGGAGCTGCGGAATAAACGGAGACTGGCGAAGGACGAGGTGACGATGCGCGTCGGGAATGGTTCCAGAGTCGATGTGATCGCCGTCGGCACGCTACCTCTACATTTACCTACGGGATTAGTTTTGAACCTTAATAATTGTTATTTAGTACCAAGTTTGAGCATGAACATTGTATCTGGATCTCGTTTAATACAAGATGGCTACTCATTTAAGTCTGAGAATAATGGTTGTTCGATTTATATGAGAGATATGTTTTATGGTCATGCTCCGATGGTCAATGGTTTATTCTTAATGAATCTCGAGCGTATTATTACACATGTTCATAGTGTGGATACCAAAAGATGTAAAGTTGATAACGATAGTCCCACATACTTGTGGCACTGCCGCCTTGGTCACATTGGTGTCAAACGCATGAAGAAGCTCCATGCTGATGGACTTTTGGAGTCTCTTGATTATGAATCATTTGACACATGCGAACCATGCCTCATGGGCAAAATGACCAAGACTCCGTTCTCCGGAACAATGAAGCGAGCAACCAACTTGTTGGAAATCATACATACCGATGTGTGCGGTCCAATGAGCGTTGAGGCTCGCGGAGGATATCGTTATGTTCTCACTCTCACTGATGACTTGAGTAGATATGGGTATGTCTACTTAATGAAACACAAGTCTGAGACCTTTGAAAAGTTCAAAGAATTTCAGAATGAGGTAGAGAATCACCGTGACCGAAAGATAAAGTTCCTACGATCAGATCGTGGAGGAGAATACTTAAGTCACGAATTTGGTACACACTTAAAGAAATGTGGAATCGTTTCACAACTCACGCCGCCTGGAACACCTCAGCGAAACGGTGTGTCCGAACGTCGTAATCGCACTCTATTGGATATGGTGCGGTCTATGATGTCTCTTACCGATTTACCGCTATCATTTTGGGGATACGCTCTAGAGACAGCTACATTCACTTTAAATAGGGCACCGTCTAAATCCGTTGAGACGACACCGTATGAATTATGGTTTGGGAAGAAACCTAAGCTGTCGTTTCTAAAAGTTTGGGGATGCGATGCTTATGTCAAGAAACTTCAACCTGAAAAGCTCGAACCCAAGTTGGAAAAATGCATCTTCATAGGATACCCTAAGGAAACTGTCGGGTATACCTTCTACTTAAGATCCGAGGGCAAGATCTTTGTTGCCAAGAACGGATGCTTTCTGGAAAAAGAGTTTCTCTCGAAAGAAGTAAGTGGGAGGAAAGTAGAACTCGATGAAGTACTACCTCTCGAACGGGAAAGTGGTGCAGCTCAGGATAATATTCCTGTGATGCCCACACCAACTGAAGAGGAAACCAATGATGATGATCAAGGTACTTCGGATCAAGTTGCTACTGAACTTCGTAGGTCCACAAGGACACGTTCCGCACCAGAGTGGTACGGCAACCCTGTCCTGGAAATCATGTTGTTGGACAACGGTGAACCTTCGAACTATGAAGAAGCGATGGCGGGCCCAGATTCCAACAAATGGCTTGAAGCCATGAAATCCGAGATAGAATCCATGTATGAAAACAAAGTATGGACTTTGACAGACTTGCCCGATGATCGGCGAGCGATAGAAAATAAATGGATCTTTAAGAAGAAGACAGACGCGGATGGAAATGTTACCATCTATAAAGCTCGACTTGTCGCTAAGGGTTATCGACAGGTTCAAGGGATTGACTACGACGAGACATTCTCTCCCGTAGCGAAGCTAAAGTCCGTCCGAATCATGTTAGCAATTGCCGCATACTATGATTATGAGATATGGCAGATGGACGTCAAAACGGCATTCCTTAACGGGCATCTTAAGGAAGAACTGTATATGATGCAGCCGGAAGGTTTTGTCGATCCTAAGAACGCTAACAAAGTATGCAAGCTCCAGCGATCCATTTATGGGCTGGTGCAAGCATCTCGGAGTTGGAATATTCGCTTTGATGAGATGATCAAAGCGTTTGGGTTTATGCAGACTTATGGAGAAGCCTGCATTTACAAGAAAGTGAGTGGGAGCTCTGTAGCATTTCTCATATTATATGTAGATGACATACTCTTGATGGGAAATAATATAGAATTTCTGGACAGCATTAAGGCCTACTTGAACAAATGTTTTTCAATGAAGGACCTTGGAGAAGCTGCTTATATATTAGGCATCAAGATCTATAGAGATAGATCGAGACGCCTCATAGGTCTTTCACAAAGCACATACCTTGATAAGATTTTGAAAAGGTTCAAAATGGATCATTCCAAGAAAGGGTTCTTGCCTATGTTACAAGGTGTGAGATTGAGCTCGGCTCAGTCACCGACCACGGCAAAAGATATAGAAGAGATGAATACCATCCCCTATGCCTCAGCCATAGGATCTATTATGTATGCCATGCTGTGTACCAGACCTGATGTAAACCTTGCCGTGAGTTTGGTAGCTAGATACCAAAGTAATCCCGGCAAGGAACACTGGACAGCGGTCAAGAATATCCTGAAGTACCTGAAAAGGACAAAGGACATGTTTCTCGTGTATGGAGGAGACGAAGAGCTTGTCGTAAAGGGTTACGTCGACGCTAGCTTCGACTCAGATCCGGATGACTCTAAGTCACAAACCGGATACGTGTATATGTTGAATGGTGGAGCAGTAAGCTGGTGCAGCTGCAAGCAGAGCGTCGTGGGGGGATCTACCTGTGAAGCGGAGTACATGGCAGCCTCGGAGGCAGCGCATGAAGCGATTTGGGTGAAGGAGTTCATCACCGACCTAGGAGTCATACCCAATGCGTCGGGGCCAATCAAACTCTTCTGTGACAACACTGGAGCTATTGCCCTTGCCAAGGAGCCCAGGTTTCACAAGAAGACCAGGCACATCAAGCGTCGTTTCAACTCCATCCGTGAAAATGTTCAAGATGGAGACATAGAGATTTGCAAAGTGCACACGGATCTGAATGTCGCAGATCCGTTGACTAAACCTCTCTCGCGTGCAAAACATGATCAACACCAGAACTCTATGGGTGTTCGATTCATCACAATGTAACTAGATTGGTGACTCTAGTGCAAGTGGGAGACTGTTGGAAATATGCCCTAGAGGCAATAATAAAAGGATTATTATATTTCAATGTTCATGATAATTGTCTTTTGTTCATGCTATAACTGTATTATCCGGAAATCGTAATACACGTGTGAACACTTAGACCCAATGAGTCCCTAGTGAGCCTCTAGTTGACTAGCTCGTTATGATCAATAGATAGTCATGGTTTCCTGACTATGGACATAGGATGTCGTTGATAACGGGATCACATCATTAGGAGAATGATGTGATGGACAAGACCCAATCATAAGCATAGCATAAAAGATCGTATAGTTCGTTTGCTAGAAGCTTTGCCAATGTCAAGTATCTATTCCTTCGACCATGAGATCGTGTAACTCCCGGTTACCGTAGGAGTGCCTTGGGTGTATCAAACGTCACAACGTAACTGGGTGACTATAAAGGTGCATTACAGGTATCTCCGAAAGTATCTGTTGGGTTGACACGGATCGAGACTGGGATTTGTCACTCCGTATAACGGAGAGGTATCTCTGGGCCCACTCGGTAATGCATCATCATAATGAGCTCAATGTGACCAAGGTGTTGGCCACGGGATCATGCATTACGGTACGAGTAAAGTGACTTGCCGGGTAACGAGACTGAACAAGGTATTGGGATACCGACGATCGAGTCTCGGGCAAGTAACGTACCGATTGACAAAGGGAATTGTATACAGGGTTTGATCGAATCCTCGACATCGTGGTTCAACCGATGAAATCATCGAGGAGCATGTGGGAGCCAACATGGATATCCAGACCCCGCTGTTGGTTATTGCCCGAGAGTCGTCTCGGTCATGTCTGCGTGTCTCCCGAACCCGTAGGGTCTACACACTTAAGGTTCGGTGACGCTAGGGTTAGTAGGAAGTCAAGTATGTGACTACCGAATGATGTTCGGAGTCCCGGATGAGATCCCGGACGTCACGAGGAGTTCCGGAATGGTCCGGAGGTAAAGATTTATATATGGGAAGTCCTGTTTCGGGCATCGGGACAAGTTTCGGGGTTATCGGTATTGTACCGGGACCACCGGGGGGGTCCCGGGGGCCCACCGGGTGGGGCCACCTGCCCCGGGGGGCCACATGGGCTGTAGGGGGTGCGCCTTGGCCTGCATGGGCCAAGGGCACCAGCCCCACATAGGCCCATGCGCCTAGGGTTCAAGGGGGCAAGAGTCCTAGGAGGGGAAGGCACCTCCTAGGTGCCTTGGGGGGGAGGGAAACCCCCCTTGGCCGCCGCCCCCCTAGGAGATTGGATCTCCTAGGGCCGGCCACCCCCCCCTTTGGCCCTCCTATATATAGTGGGGGAGAGGAGGGACTTCATACCTTGAGTCCTTGGCCTTTGGTTGCCTCCTTCTCCCTCCCCAACACCTCTCCTCCTTCGTTGTGCGCTCGGCGAAGCCCTGTCGGAGTACTGCTTCTCCACCATCACCACGCCGTCGTGCTGCCGGTGGAGCTGTCTTCCTCAACCTCTCCTTCCCCCTTGCTGGATCAAGAAGGAGGAGACGTCGCTCGTCCCGTACGTGTGTTGAACACGGAGGTGCTGTCCGTTCAGCACTTGGCATCGGTGATCTGAATCACGTTCGAGTACGACTCCATCATCACCTTGCAAGCTTCCGCACGCGATCTACAAGTGGTATGTAGATGCAAGCTCTCTCCCATGACTCGTTGCTTAGATGAACTCATAGATGGATCTTGGTGAAGCCGTAGGAAAAATTTTAATTTTCTGCAACGTTCCCCAACACCACCCCCACCTCACCAAATCGTGAGAGCCGCCGAGATGGATCCCGCGCGCTCGTCACCGTCTCTGATCTGGACCAATCCGCAAACAGATCGCCGTCACAGATCCACCTTGGACAAGGACTGCACCATGCCATGCTGCCCCGGGATCTAGATAGACCATCGCCGCTGCCACCGGCCTTGTTCCTCCGCCGCCGACTGGCCGAGCCGCCAGCCACTGCGACCTCTGCCGCCATGCCGCCGACGGATCTAGGCGAGGATCATCCTCCCCGAGGGCACACACCGCAGCCTCTTCACCGCGTACCAGATGAGATCTGTGTCGCACGGGAAGCCACCGCGGCCGCGTCCCTACCCCTCGCCGGATGTCATGCACGTGCCGCCCTGCAGCCGATGTAGGCCGTCGCCACAAGGAGACCCGCACGCAGCCGCCACATAGCTAGACGTCGACCCATCTACAGCCACGCCATCGGGCCTGCCGCTGTCAAGATTGTCGCCGCCGCACCGCCAGGATCCGCGCGCCCCGACGCCTCCGCCCGGCCTGGCCGCCCCTGCAGGCCACGGACGCGAGGAGGGGAGAAGGCCCCTGCCGCCAGCTACCGCGGGGGGCTTTGCCCTGGTGGCTCTGGCCGGCGGCGGCGGGGGGGGGGGGGGGAGGGGGGGAGGGGAGCAGGGGGAGGGCTAGCGGCAGGAGGTGGCGGCGCCGCACATGTCGCCCGCGGGAGGGGCGACGCAAGGGCTAGGGTTGGGAGATGAGAGGATGTCTTAACCTTTGCCTAGTTTCAAATTGTGATATGGCAATACCAGTTTCAAATAGGTTGGTTCTGCATTGGAAGAACGCAAATAAAATTCATTATTTTTCTACATAAGGCTAGTACAATCAGCAATTTGCATGCATTTTTTTAGAGAAAAGGCATACGACCGACTTTATAAATAAAGCCACCAGGCAGAGTAACAGAGCAAGCAACAATCCAACAAAGTTTCACAGCAACAACTAATAAAGTACGCATACATGGCTACCTAGCCAGTCATGGCACGCAGGCCAGCAACAGAAAGCAGAAGGGAGGGTAACTAAGGCATCACCCAGAATCTTCGCCACAGGGAAGAAGTCGTAGACCAAATCTTGGATATCATAACGTCAAAAGCCTTGAGGTCCGCCTCCTTAATCAATAATCTCCACTACTTCAAGAAGACACCAGATTTAAATAAGCAGCTCACTGGGTTAGCCGGAAAGATATGTTCAATAGTAAACTTGTTTCTAGTGGTCCACAGTGACCAACAAATCGCTGCAAACCCAACCCAGAACACCCTTTTAGCAACCCCAGATAAGCCACTGACCAAACGTCGCAAGTCCTCGAAGGAAGAGGGAGTCCAATTCACTTGAAGCCAAACCCGAATACAGCTCCACAAAAACTTTGCCAAAGAATAGTGAAAGAAGATATGCTCGGTATTTTCAATGGCCCCACATAAAACGCATCTATCAGAGCCCGGGCCATTCCTTTTCCGGATTTGGTCAGCCGCGGGAAATTTCCCACGGAAAGCTTGCCACATGAAGATTTTGATCTTACGGGGAATACGGGCCTTCCAAATGCACTTGAATTTCAACGTAGGGGAGCCGGAAATAATTTTAGCGTAGGCAGACTTAACCAAAAAGCGACCAGAGGAGGAGTGGGGCCAGACAGCCGTGTCTTCTTCATCCGAGAGCACAGGGAAGCAAGCAGTAAGACGATGCCAGTCTTCCAACTCTTCTGGAGAAAGAGTTCTACGGAGGTCTAGGTCCCAATTTAATGAGAGCTCAAAGTTAGAGATCTCCAGATCAGAGCAATAAGAAAATAAGGCCAGGAATGCCACTGTGAGGGTGGTGTCCCCGCACCACCAGTCTAACCAGAAACGAGTAGACTTACCATTTCTAACTACGAACTTGACCAAAGACTGAAAAACCGGACAAACTTTGATGAGCTGAAGCCAGAACTGAGAGCCACCAGTGGAAGAGGCAAACATGGGGCTCGAGTTCGGGAAATATTTAGCCTTGAGAATGGATATCCAGAGGGGATGTTCCTCGAGGTGCATGATCTTCCACCACCACTTAAGAATGAGGCACTTGTTCATGATAGTCGTATTAATGATCCCTAACCCCCCATATTCTTTGGCCTACAATTGTATTTCCATTTCACCAACCTATATTTGCGCTTATTGTCGGAAGAATTCCAGTAGAAGGCACCCCGGTGCTTGTCAAAGACAGCGTGGATCCCTCCAGACAGAAGGTAGAAGCCCATCAAGAACATGGGGAGAGAGGAAAGACAGGCATTGGTGAGGGCAACCTTGCCCGCTTGGGTATTATAGCGGCCTCTCCATGGCAAGACCCTATTACCCACCTTAGAGACGGCCGGAGCAAAAAATTTAGCCAACAGCTTATGAGGAGAGATCGGAAGGCCCAAATATTTGAAAGGAAAGGAGCCCAAAGAACAGTTAAGGAGATGCGCAACTCTTTGAGCCTCGGTATCCGCAACCCCAGTAACAATGACTTCACTCTTAGAAAAATTGATTTTAAGACCCGAGAGAGCTTCGAAGCAGAGGAGCAGGAATTTCAAATGAGTAATACTGGCCTCGTTAAGCTCGACCATAATGATGGTGTCGTCCATATATTGAAGATGAGTGATGCCACTGGGGACAAGGTGTGAGCTGACAGGAGTGATGTGACCAGCAAGAGCCGCTCGAGATAGAATATGGGAGAGGGCGTCCGCAACAAAATTGAAGAGAAGGGGGGAGGCCGGGTCACCCTGCCTAAGGCCCCTACCGTTAGCAAAAAAGTTACTAATCTGCCCATTGACCAACACAGTCGTGTGCCCACCCGTGACCAGCTGCATAAGCTGGTGCACCACCGCACCATCAAAACCCTTAGCAAGAAGCACTTGACGGAGGAATTTCCAACTAACTGAGTCGTATGCTTTCTCAAAATCTAGTTTGAAAACCATAGCTTTCGTCCCCTGGACCCGCAAATCATGGACAATCTCATGGAGATAGAGAACGCCATCCAAAATGAACCTGCCCTTATGAACGCAGATTGGAAAGGGCTAATAGAACGGTGAGCGATCGGGGAAAGCCTAGAGGCAAAGCCTTTAGCCAAAAACTTCACAAAGTTGTTGATCAAGGCAATAGGTCTAAATTGAGTAATCAAGTCAGTCCTTTAGGAATAAGAGTGAGCACCGCATAATTTAACCTAGAAATGTCGACGGTACCCAGCCAGAAACCTTGAATAATCGCCTGGACAAGGCCCCTCAGCTGAGGCCAAAACTGCCTAAAGAAGGGAATGGAGAAGCCATCAGGCCCAGAAGCCGCATTAGAGTTGGCAGATCGGATCATATTGAAAATCTCATCATTAGAGAGTGGGAATAGCAAGCCTTTATTATCATCACTTGATATCTGGTCCTGGGAGGTCCAAAAGGAGCTAGCTAGTCTAAAGCCCACCTCAGGTTTAGCGGAGAGGAGAGAGGAGAAGAAATTAACCACATGCAACCTAATCTCGGATTGGTCAGAGACCCTGACACCATTGATAAGAAGGCTGTCGATCAGACAACGCCGACGCCTGCCATTGGCAATGGCAAAGAAGTACGAAGTGGGCGAATCGCCTTTTAATGTCCAATTGATGGTGCCTCTTTGCCTCAAATACACTTCCTCCTGACGATGCAGAGCCAAAAGGGCCTCTTCTAAATCAAAACGCACCTGCCATTCAGCGGGGGGAAAGGCCCGAACCATCAGCACGAGCATCTAGGGAGCCAATCTGGGTGGCCAGCCGAACTTTGTCACGCCTTGACTCAGCAGAATGGTTATTAGCCCATCCGCGAAGGAATCTACGAAGGAAGTAGGAGCACTGATGCCAGTCGTCCATCGGGCCAAAAGAATGACGATTAGAAGATAAGAAGGAGGAAATCTTATGCGCTATCAAGTCAACAAAACCCTCTACCAAGATCCAAGACGCATCGAACTGGAACCGAGGGAAGGAGACAGAATGATTCCCATCACCAAGAATCAGGGGAGAATGATCAGAACCCACGATGGACAGAGCCATGAGGGAAGCCCGGGGAAACAAAGTATCCCACCTAGAGCAGAAAAAGACACGATCTAGGACTGACCGAATGGGGGCAGATTGGTGATTCGTCCATGTGTACCAGGCACCGACCCTAGGTATTTCGTGAATAGCAGTGTTCTGAATTAAATCGTTTAATGCGTCAGCAAGCGGCCAAGAGAAATTAGGCGAGCTTTTATCCATAGGGGAGCGCAACAGGTTAAAGTCGCAACCAATAAGTAAAGGAAGATCACAAGACTCAATTTTATTCTACAATTCATCCAAGAAAATATAAGAAAGAGAGTGGTCAGCCAGACCATAAACCACCATGATTTCCAATAACGAATTGAGGGAGCGATGAGATACCACTGTACTAGCCCAGAAAATCCCGTGGCCAAAAGCAACGAAATAAAACATATCTCTTTTGGTGCCAATAAGGATGCCACCCGAATGCCCGGACGATGCCACATAATTCCAATCAAACCTGTCGATCCCAGCAATAACAGAAAGTTCATTCGGGGAGAAAGAAGGTTTCAGGGTTTCAACAAGGCCAATGACATCAATATTCTCAGAGCGAACTAGGTCTTTTAGCTGGTCCCGGCCCCCTAGCACCGAAACCCCTAATATTCCAAAATAAGGCCTTCATCTATGAGATAGATTTTTAATGCAAAGAATCGACCTGCTTGGGGCAATGCAGGATTTAGAGCGCTTGCCAGCCCCATGCCTAGGCACAGCCGAGGGCACCTGAACCCTAGCAAGCCCTCCACGGCCCCACCGGCCACAACCAGTGGGGCGACAAACCAAGAGACCGCCTCCTTGGCCTTTGCGATATCCGCCTGAGCAATTTCGTTTACCCTGATAATATCTAGTAAAGAAGAGGGGGAACCAAAACTAGGATCACAACTAATGCCTACGTCTTCTAAGATATGTACAAGGTGATCGTTGGACTGTGTAGGAAGCACCAGATGAACAGGGGAAGATGCAGGAAAAAGACGGGGAGGGGAACTTGGATGAATACCTGAGGGGGGCAGATCTCTGGCCGCAGCGCGCCGCGCCGCCCGATCAGCAACACGCTCGCCACTATTGGAGACGCAACCGCTCTTGCGGGCAGTGGAGGCAGGCGAGCGCAACGATGTCGGACGAGCACGGCTCCGAGAAGCTGCCGCAAAAGACAGACCCGTGGCCGCACCCAGGTCAGCATCCAGCCAACGGCAAAGCCATGCCGCAGACTGCTTGGAGTCAGTGGAAGCCCTGCTGCGCAGGGAGAACTTTTTGACAGACGACTTCTTCTTCTTCTTCGTGGCCAAGGGACCAACCGGAGGCAGATCTTCAATAGCCGAGAGGGAGGGGGGCTGGGAGATTGGAACACACCGCAGAAAATGGGGTGCCCTTCGCCCCACCAGAAGCCGCAGCACCCCCCCCCACCAAAAGCAGGCAGTGAATCCTTGGCTCCACCCCCATCGGGGCATTTTCCTTTAGCAAATCCCGATCATTAGGTGAAAGACCATCCCATTCCGACTGGGTGAAGCGATGCTCATTGCCGTGGAGAGAATCATCCGGAAGGCCATCATCATCCTTTCCCTTGTCATTGTTGCCCGAGGCAGAGTGCAGGGGAGGGGGCGGGGGCGACACCGGAGCCGCGTCCCCCTCGACCCGAACCCTAAGACGGAAGCCACCGACCGAGGGGAAGACGTCGATGGAGGTGCGGATACAATGGGGATCCACACACCAAACCCGCAGGCGCACCGGGCCCAAGACAAACAGAGAATCCTGATCAATCTCGATGGGCTTACCAATGAGCACACCAAAAGCCAAGATAAAAGCAGTGGAACGGAGAGCAGGAGGAACATCATCAACTAGGACCCACGCTTCAGTCAGAGAGGAGATCGTTTTTGATCCATTAGATGCAGCCTTGACAGATACGACCAATTGGTTGAGGGGAAGCGTGAAGCTGGTGCAGGAGGAGATCATCCGAAGGCTTTCTTTGGAGGGAAACAACGCAACGAACTCAAATTCCGACAACTGGCAAATTTGCCAATCCCAACCCCCATCGTCCCAAAGCCGAAGCTCATCAAGAAGAATCTTGGGGGTAATGAGATTGTCCTTGACAGTGATGATACCCGAGTTCGAGAGCGCAGGGATAGGAACCACAACAGGGACCTCATGGTCTAGGGCGAAAAAGGAGCACCTAGGTAAACAAGACCATAATGAACAAATCCTGGGGGTTTGGAGCGATTCTGGCAATCGACCGTGAGGTGGCCGTCTTCTCTGCAGATAGGGCAAAAGGGAGGATTTTGGCAGCGAGATTGGACATGCCCAAGGGCGGTGATAGGCGAAGCAGGTGAGGGTTGGATTGGCAACATGAGACGGGGAAGGGATGCGCGCGGAACCAAGAGGAGGTGGAGGAAGGATACCATCACCAGCAGGACTAGACGCGGATCCAGCGCCCCGACCAGCAGACGCGGCAGCGGGGCGACGGACCGGCGCACCCGAAGAGCCACGGGGCACGAACCGTGCAGGCCCCCCAGGAGCCGCCGGAGCCCGCAGCGGAGCTCCCACCAGGGGCGCGACACCATGAGGAAGAGGCGGCGGAGTCGGGCCAGTAGATCCAGCCCTACTGGCCGCAGCCGCCACCTCCCATGGATCCGTAGAGGCCGACGCAGATCCGGCGAATGGCACTGAAGGCCCGGCCGCCACCAAACCAGAGCTGAGCGAAGGTGGGCCGCCCTTCGCCGACGCCGCCCCCGCAGTCCGGGCACGATCCGCCTGGAGCTTGGAGCGGAGAACGGCCTCATACTCCTGATCTGCCTCCTCGCCACCCGAGCCCTCACGTCGCCGCTTCTGGCTGGAGACGGCCTCGCCCGAGGACCCACACGAGCGGTCCATCGAGACCACTGCTGCAAACAAGAGAGAAAGGGGAGGAGGAGGAGTAGATCTAGAGAAGACTTGAATGGGAGAGCGACGACGATGCAGGTCAGAGGAGGACGCAGGAAACCCTAAGAATGGGGGGAGCTAACCCTTCCGCACCCATATATACCCCGACCGCGCCAGGCCGGGGCCAATGGGTTGGGCTGAAGGGTGAGCGAAGGAGTGGAACTGGGCCACCCGCGGACCAAGCGCCAAAAGAGGAAGGAGGGAAAAACTGACACGCAGTCAAGCGGAAACACAGCCCCCGGCCCAACAGGTAGCACGGGGGGCCGCGGCCCAAGAGCTGGCACCCCCACAGACGGCGGCGCCAGATCTAGGGTAGCAGATGCCTCGGCCGACGTCGATGAAGCCAACGACAAGCCCACGGGCGGAGCGCATACTGGAGAGGACGCCGGAAAGGAGGGGGAAGAGAGTGGGACCAACACCGAAGCGCCGCCCCCACCAGGGCCCAGGAGCCCCCGAGCCGGAGACGGAGCAGGCGCACGGCGACGCCCACGGGACACGTGCCGCCACCCATCCACATCTACCGCGGCGGAGGCAGGCCGCCCACGGCCAGCAGATGCAAACTTCCGGCAGCGGCCCGGAGCCGCAACGACGGGGAGGACGCATTGCAGCGCCGGAGGAGGAGGGGAAGGGGGGGGGGGAATCAGAGTCCGAGTCCGAAGCCTCGCCGCCGAGCGCCCAAAACCTGTTGGAAGGGGAAGGAGCACGGAGGACAGAGTGAGGCGAGGGCGACGGGGAGGGGGCTGGAGACGGGGCCGCGCGGGAGCGGCGGGGGGACGCCGGAGAAGAAGGGGGGGGGGGGGGGGCGAGCCCGGCGTCGTCGCCGCCAGGGGGAGGAGGGGAGAGCCATGTCAACAATTTGCATGCATAATCAATGGGAAAGACATATGATACGACATGATCACATAACTGAACCTAGACCATCGGCACAACAATGATAAATAATTTCTAACAGTAGGGAATGGTACCAATTCAATTGGAAGAGTATGATACAATTTCTTGCCATTGAGTGATAATCTCAGTATCTTGTTGCAAACCTCTCGGTTGCACTGATGATGCTCCTTGCATTTAAATATAACTGTTCAATGCTTCATAAATCGTAACGTAATAAAGTAGAATAAAATCAAAAGGTATGGACAAAGAAATTAGAGACTGAAATAATAGGGTACTGGATATAGAAAACCAGTATAAAAATACCAAGGAAATAGAAATAAAAGTAACATTTGGACTGAACCAACACTTTATTCGAAATGAGGCCACTTGAGTGCTAAATTGCAATCCAGCATCATAATTGTCTCTGCATGTAAATGAACAACCATATATACCTTCATCCTGCGGTTCAAGGGCATATCTGGCAGCTCTTTGTGCTTATTCACTCACATTTGCTTAACCCGGTCTTTCTCTAGTGTAACTGTGGAAGAAAGAATGTACAGATTATCCTTTAATATCTCATTAGCCTCCTATTACCACACGTATGCTAACCCAAGCATATTTATTTAATTCCTACTATATACTAGCATTTCATCCAGCAATAGCCTCCAACATCTTTATCCAAAAAATAGCCTCCAACATAAAATCCAGCGAACCGAACACAAGTAGCTACCTCTAATTGAGATATTCTAGTACATTGCTTAACTGACAGATTTGCAAATACTTAATTGATCTAATACAGGTACATTCTGAAGAGAAGTACATGGACAGTACATAACCAAGGAAGAGACAAGTGGTGTTCAAGTGGTAATATTACATATACTTTTGGCTCCACTATCCAGAGCTGCACCAAACTGATGTTGTCGCGGCCCCCATCATCGTGTAGGATTCGATCCTAGTGATTGGGCAGTGGGTTCGGTGGGTGGACGGCTGTGGAATCACACTTTCAGGCGCAAGGTCAGACTCATTTCTTTGGAGAGCTTTAACTAGTACCTGGCGATATGATTCGACCTCAACTTTCTGTCATATCCCCAATCAGAGGCCGCGTGGAGAGCAGCTGCCCACGCCTTTGCTTCAGCACAGGTTGCTGTCAATAGTTATATTCCGCAGCAATCTAGCTGCTCCCGGATTGTCGCGAATAACAAACCCCACCCGCTATTGGTATCTGATGCATTGAGGGATCCATCACAGTTGAGCTTCAGACTGTCACCTTCAGAGTTCACACTTGTCCCACTCTAGCGCTGGTTTAGCTGTGCCTTACGTGCCAAGTTTTTCCGCACAGATTTCGGAGAATCAATGGCCCAATGATTTAGTTCCGCGGCTAGCTTTTCATGATGGCCCAATGGTTTAGCTGCTCACTTTATTCCCCCAGTTCCACTTCCACCCCTTCCAGAGTAAAGAGGAGATAAGGATTCCCGCAGCTGAAGCTTTTCATGATGCTCTCACCTGCGTCCTTGCATGCACTGTTGTCCTTCATTCTCCGGTTGCAGAGATACGCCACAGTTGCTTTACCTGAAGTGCTGTTCACGCTGGCCACACGCATCCCCATCGAATCGATCTGCATGCTTCTGAGTCTACATATTCTTTTTCGCGGGCGAGTCCATGTCCATCAGCTAGCTAGCAGACCTGTCGGTCTTCCAGTTCGCATCCCACGCTTCAGACGCCCGTCTTTATATAATTAAGGTCGTCTTGAGCTGTCGCCGTGGATCATCAACTCCTCGAGCTCGAGAACTCTAGTGTGACTGGCGCCGGCGTAGTGAATATACACACGTGAACCCAACCCATTTCCCACTGCCCACAGAAATGCAGTCCAGCTCCAGCCGAAGCAAGCAAGCACCAAAACAAAGCAGCGCGCCGGAGGGGAGTCGGGTCCATGGACCTGGCCGCGAAACAGGGCTGGCTTCCGCCGCTCCGTCCGGATCGACGGGTCCCGCGCTGGAGGCAGGGAGCGGGGCGCCGGAGGAGCCACGGCCTCGGAGCAGGAGGCCGTCCCTCGGGGCTCTGCTTCAACCCAGGGTCTCAATCGACCTCGGAATCCAGTCGCCGCCGCTCGACATCGACGGAGGCGAGGACAGAATCAGCGCGCTCCCCGATGACGTCCTCCTAGCAATCCTAGAGCGCCTCGACATGTGCGAGGCGTTCCGCGCCGGCGCATTCTCCAGGCGGTGGCGGAACCTCCCCCGCCGGCTCTCGCTCCTGCACCTCGACGTCCGCCAGTTCGGCCGAGACACTTCGACGGTCGACCTCGGGGCAATGTCTCCGGCGGTCGAGACCATGCTGGCGTTCACGGGACTGTTGTCTTCGGCTGTCGAGGCCATGCAGGCTGTCGAGGCCATGCAGGCGTTCACGGGAGCGCTGCTCAGATCACTGTCTGCGTCTCCTCCTCCGGTGACCCTCAGCCTCTGCTTCTTCCCTGTGACGAACCTGACCTCCATAGGCCGCGCCGTCGAGGACGTTGTCACCCGTGGCGAGACTAAATATGTTGAATTTCACATCCGCACGCCATACGGTCGTGGTCGGCTGGTGAGGCACGAGTTCATGTCCTTCTCCCGTGCCTGCCCAGTTGCCTTCCGGTGGCTCACGATGCTTACATTCGACAATCTTGCGTTTGGTGATTCCGACATCCCCGACCTCATTAGCGCCTGCGGTAGGCTCAGACACCTCACTCTGAGCTCCTGCAGACTGGTTGAATTTTACTCTCCGCTCAAGATCGACACGCCATGGTCCAGACTCCAAAAGCTCTTCTTCATAGACTTTGATTGCAGATGGATCCAGTTGATTTATGTACCCAGACTTACAGAAGTGCGGTGCCAATCTTGGCGCTCCGAAAACCCTCGGCCGGTGCGGTTCGGCCAGGTTCCGGAGCTTCGCCGTGTGTCCCTCATTTCTCGTGCCATGCCCTGTCATGCGCCACTCGCACTGAGTGAGTGTATACCATGGACTCCTGACAACTTGTCTAATATGCATCTCGATTTTGTCAGCGGGATGGTGAGTTAATTTCGATTTGCCTCATGAGTTTTCGTCTGCGTCTAAATATTGTATGTTTTTCTTCTTCTCCACTAATTTCATCCGTCTATTTGTGTTCATCTTCTTGTTGCAGATTTGGATTCAGATGGAACATCCGAAGCAGCTCACTGCTAGATTCAGAAACCTGACCAATGTGGAGCTTTTTGGTATCTTTCCTAAGTATGATCTGAGCTGGACCATATTTTTCCTTGAAGCTGCACCTGCCCTGCAAAATTTCAGAGTATGTCTGCTACTTAATCTTCTCTAGTTTAAAATTTTAAACGGTAAATATGTTTAACTGCCATTGTTCCTATGTTTTCCTGCACGGGCTGGTTGCCAGTTTAAGTGTAACATGTATTGTTTATTTTCTGTGTCCATGCATGAAGTTGTTTCGAGAACGGCATTTGTGTACCGACTATGCCATCAAGACCAATGTGGTGTGGAAGCCATCCAAGAACTTCAAGCACCTGAACTTGAAGTTGCTCCGGATGTCCGGGTTCGAGGATGAAGACAAGGTGACAAATTACATAAGGCTAGTCGTGAAGCGAACTGTGTGGTTGAAGAGAATCGAGCTGCATGGTGAAAACCCATGCAAGAAATGTGATGCCATTGACCCGACGTCGAGAAGACCCGACGTGGATGAAGCTCGCAGGCGTCAGATTAAGGAGAAACTCACACATAAGTCATCCTCATCCGTGGAGATAATAATATGTTGATGGATCTGGTCAAGGAATGCAGCTGCCGGAGTGAAAAACTAAAGATTGTGTATGACTACTAGCTAGTAGGTACTGATAGCCTGACAATGCGTGATTGCTGTGAAACTCAGAGTGTAGCTAAATTATGTGTACTGCAGTTTGGATGGATGCTTTTCTTTTCACTACTTGCCTAGTGCATGCTGATTTGTTCACCTGCTTCGGCATCACTCAAATTCTTTTCGACAAAGGGCGACTTTATTATCTCAAAATGTAGCATCAAGCGGATACAAAGCATTATGAGTAACACCCGGCCTCTGCATAATTAAGATGCACACAGCCAAATCCAGAAGTCTGACAAAAATTCATGAAATAAAAATCGACAAATCGGCAACAGTAGAGTCCTTTAGACCGACACTATGCCTATGTCGAAGAAGGTGGTGGATCGATCCGTAGGTTATGCTGCCACCCATGTTGGGAAAAAACCTCCGTAGCCACCTGCTCCAATCGCGTACACACCACCATGAACAGCGGTTGGTACTCCGGCCATTGTAGCATAGACCACATACGTAGCAAGTGCGTACACCGGAAAATAACCTGTAGAGGAGAAACATTTTTGTCATTAAAAACCAAATCATTTCTACATAGCCAAAGCGACCAAATTAAGGCATACGCTCCCACCCTTATTAGCGTTTTGAACCTATTTGTAATACCGTCCAACCAATGACCAAAAATATTGGCAACACTTGTGGGCGGATACAAATTTGACGCTATTTGGATAACTGACCACGTAGAACGTGCAAACTTGCATTGGAAAAAGAGGTGTTTGATTGTCTCGTCATGAGTACAAAAAGAACACTTCTTACTCCCTCGCCAGTTTCGCCGTGCGAGGTTGTCTCTGGTTAACACAACTCCCCTACAAAGATACCACATAAAGATTTTCACTTTTAGTGGAATTTTAGACTTCCAAATTTTCTTATTATTGCTCGTTGGTACCTCAGAATGCATGAGTGCACAATACATAGAGTCTACTGTGAAAGACCCTGATGTAGTGAGGTTCCAGCGAAACACATCCCGACCTTGTGTCAGGTTAATCTAATCCAGTCGTGATAAAAGATTATGCCATGACACAAGCCGGGGGCCAATCAAATCCCACCTGAACGAAATATTTGGCGGGGAAGAACCGAGCACGTGCGCAATAGTACTATTCTTATCACGAGCGATGTTATATAAAGCTGGATATTGTTCTCTGAGACTGGCATTGCCTAGCCAGATGTCTTCCCAGAAACGAATCTTCGACCCGTCCTTTATCGCGAAAGACCCAAAGCGAAAGAGATGTTTCTTTGCCGCCATTAGGCCAGCCCAAAAGTGCGAGTCGCCAGGTTTTCAATATGCCTGGGATACCGTCTTTTGGCCTAGATACTTGTTGCGTAACATGGTGTGCCAAACACCATCCTCGGTAAGATTTTTAAATAACCATTTACTAAGAAGGGCCTCATTCTTGACCTGCAGGTCATGAATTCCAAGGCCACCTTGGTCTTTAGGCCTACAAACCACACTCCATTTGGCCAGCCTGTATTTTTTCTTTTTGCCGTCTCCTTGCCAAAAGAATCTGGATCTAAAGTAGTCCAGTCTTTGCAGGACCCCTTTTGGGAGTTGGAAGAAAGAAATCATATAGAGAACCATATTTGTGAGGACGGAGTTAATCAAAACCAGCCGACCACCAACTGAGAGTAGTTTTCCTTTCCAATTGCTCAACCGTTTCTCTAAACGCTCCTCCACATGCTTCCACTCTGCAATGGTGAGACGCCGATAATGAACCGGTACTCCCAGATATTTAATAGGGAATTGGCCAAGTGCGCAACCAAATAGGTTAGCATAATCGGCCGCCGCCTCAACGGCTTCTCCAAAGCAGAACAATTCACTTTTATGAAAGTTAATTTTGAGGCCCGACATTTGCTCAAACGCTGAAAGCAATACCTTCAGATTTCGAGCTTTGTCTAGGTCATGTTCCATAAAAAGAATTGTGTCATCGGCATATTGCAAAATAGAGAGGCCACCATCCACAAGGTGTGGCACTACTCCCGCAATCTGTCCATCCTGCTTGGCACGCTCATTAAGAATAGCCAGCATGTCAACAACAATGTTAAATAACATTGGGGACATGGGGTCACCCTGTCGTAGTCCTTTTTTTGTCTGAAAGTAATGACCTACATCATCATTGACTTTGATGGCCACACTGCCTCCAGTTACAAAATTTCGGATCCACTTGCACCATTTATCAAAGAAACCTTTCATCCTTAGGGCCTGTTGGAGAAAAGACCACTTGACCTTGTCATAGGCTTTTTCAAAGTCAATTTTGAATACCACTCCACTCATGTTTTTCCGGTGCATCTCGTGGACGGTCTCATGAAGGATAACTACACCATCTAGTATATTCCTTCCTTGCATGAAGGCCGTTTGAGATGGCCGGACAACATGGTCAGCTATCGAGTTTAACCTATTCGTAGCTACTTTGGTGAAAATCTTGAAGCTGACATTAAGGAGGCATATGGGTCTGAACTGTTGGATCCGTTCGTCCTCCTTAATTTTCGGCAACAAAACAATCTCGCCAAAATTTAGCCTAAATAGGTCAAGTTGATCGGCATGAAGACACTTAAACAACTCCAGAAGGTCAGCCTTGATGATATCCCAGAAATTCTGATAAAATTCTGCGGGAAAACCATCAGGGCCTGGAGCTTTGTTGTGTTCCATTTGGAACACCGCCGCTCTCACCTCCTCTTCCGAGAAAGGTGCCGTGAGGATATTGTTCTCTTCCACCGTGACTTGTGAAATATCATCTATTCGGGCCTCGTCAAGGGTGACATTCCCTTCATCTGGTGCCCCGAAAAGAGATTTGTAGTAGCTAGTGGTATACTTTTTGAGCTCCTCCTGACCTTCGATCCGCCCCTCATCCTGTTGGAGACTATGAATACATTTCTTCCTATGTCGACCATTGGCGACCAATTGGAAGTATTTTATATTACTATCTCCCATTAGGATGAAGTTAGCTTTGGACCTCTGGTAGTATTTAATCTCCTCTTCGCGCAATAGACGGGCAACCTTCTCATTAGATTGATTTTTCAATTCAATCACTCAAATTCTTAACTTCTTAGGAAACCTTGTGCCTTCTGAATTTGTGTGTTAACGTCAACTCTGACTAAAGAGGTACAGCCATGTATGCTGATCCGTGCACCATCTGGAGGGTGTCATTCTAATTATTTTGCCATTCTCTTTCCAGAATATGACTGACTTTGGCAGACCTTGTGGTAGGCATTCAAAAATTGTTTGCATGTGCCTAGACAGGGCATTCAAAACCTTGTGACTGACTTTGGGAAACATTGGGCTTATCGTCGTGGTCATAAGTTCTCACAGTAATGGTGTTCTTCACGAGATCACTCTGTGACCAAGAACAATGCGCTCTGCTTAAAATCTTAGGAGCTCGTTAGGTTGCTAAACTTGATAGAAATTGGAATGCTAAATTGCATTTTGTGCGAGGTAAATCATGACATGTGTCACTTTTCATCAAGTTATTCCCTGTGGTTTTATTTTGAACCAGATTCAGAGCATTTAGAATGCCAATGGGAGTGAGGCGATTTAGCGCTCGTGATCCAATGAGCCAAAAATAAGAAACACACAATTGTTAAATTTTCCAAAAAATTTGAAAATATTCCCAAATATTATAAGTATGTAGTACACAAACATTTTCCTTCCACTAATATATGAATTTTCATTTTCATACAATCCGGAAGCTAGCGAGGTGAGGCCTCCCCAGTTCTGAGACCAGATTTGGAATGGCTGTCTAGATTTCTTTGTCGCCTTATTTCTCGGTACCGTGATCTTCTTTCTTGGTACCGCGATCTGATCTTCAGTTTGTTGTCACCAGCATCTTAGGTCTCCAACGGAGGACTTATAGGAAACTGTTTAGCAACCTAACGAGCAGGTGGACAGGTGGAGCAGTTTTTGAGCGGAGCATCAGTGAAAATGTTAGCAAATCTATAAAATGTGTCTACCGATTCTTCATCAACCATATCAACGGGAGTCTATTGACTCGGTGAGCGGTTTTCTTAAATTCGCTTCTTTAGCTTTGAAGTTGATTCTTCAGGACAAGGAGGAGGCCGATACATTTGTATGGCATGGCTCTCCTCTCTCCCCTCTCTCCCTACCCCTTGTCTCCGGTGACCCTCCGGGCTGCCACTCCGTGCCGTCTACGGGTGGTCTCCCCCCTCCTCTCCACGGTCCACCCCCCGGTCCACTCTTCGCCCCCTACACCCCCCCAAACAAATTTTGGGATCTCGACTCCAAGGCCTCGGACTCAGACCCTGATTCCCCGCTCCCACCCCCCGTCCTGCGGCTCTGTGTGCGCTGCCCGCCTACTCTGCTCCGTCGCGCTGCCGCAAGTTCGCCCCCAGCGGCCGTGGTCGTCCTGCTCCCGCCCCACTGGACGGTGATGGCTGGACTCGTGTTTCGCGCCGGCGCCGTAGGGTCCCTCCGTCGTCTCCTGACCGCGGGATCCTTGGCCCCGACCGGTGTCCTGCGCCCGTGGCGGCCCTAGTTTCTTGCCCTCCCTTCCCGTCACCCCCTTCTTCTTCTGCTTCGCCCCCTGGCTTGCTGGTGCCCTCGCCGGCGGCGGCCGGGGCGGTTGAAACCCTAGATCTGGTGGCCTGTTGTGGTCGTGCCTGATCCTGGGTTTCGGGCCGATGCGCCGCCTGGTGGGCCTGGGGCCCCTCCCTCCCTTTCCAGTTTGTCAGCCTTCCCCCCCTCTACCTCTCGTGGCTCTTGGGCCTCGGGTGGCCCAGGCCCACCCCCACCCCCCTCTGGCCCAACCCATCGGCCCCGGCCTGGCGCGGTCGAGGTATATATGGGTTCAGAGGGGTTCGCTCCCCCCATTTCTACGGTTCCCAGCTTCCTCCTCTGACTTGCGGCGCCAACGCTTCCCCATCCATTTCTTCTCTAGATCCAGTCCTCCTCCACCTCTCTCTCTCTCGTTCGCGCCGGTCCTCTCGATGGATCGCTCGCACAGCTCCTCCAGTGAGGCCATGTCTGGCCAGAAGCGCCGGCGGGAGGGCTCTGGTGAGGGGGAAGTGGATCTGCAGTATGAGGCGGCCCTGCGCTCCAAGCTCCTGGCGGATCGCGCTCGGGCGAAGAGGGGGCCACGGTGGTGCTCGGCGGCCCTTCAACCCATGGCTCTGGATCTGCTGCAACCGCGCCCTCTGCTATTCATGGTGGTTCCTCGTCGCGCCCCTCGGACCCCTAGGAGGTGGCGGCCATGGCGAGTAAGGCTGGTGAAGGAAATATGCCCTAGAGGCAATAATAAAGTTGTTATTTATATTTCCTTATATCACGATAAATGTTTATTATTCATGCTAGAATTTTATTAACCAGAAACTTAGTACATGTGTGAATACATAGACAAACAGAGTGTCACTAGTATGCCTCTACTTGACTAGCTTGTTAATCAAAGATGGTTAAGTTTCCTAGCCATAGACATGAGTTGTCATTTGATGAACAGGATCACATCATTAGAGAATGATGTGATTGACAAGACCCATCCTTTAGCTTAGCACTATGATCGTTTAGTTTATTGATATTGCTTTCTTCATGACTTATACATGTTCCTATGACTATGAGATTATGCAACTCCTGAATACCGGAGGAGCACTTAGTGTGCTATCTGAAGGAAATATGCCCTAGAGGCAATAATAAAGTTATTATTTATTTCCTTATTTCATGATAAATGTTTATTATTCACGCTAGAATTGTATTAACCGGAAACTTAGTACATGTGTGAATACATAGACAAACATAATGTCACTAGTATGCCTCTACTTGACTAGCTCGTTGAATCAAAGATGGTTATGTTTCCTAGCCATAGACATGAGTTCTCATTTGATTAACGGGATCACATCATTTGGAGAATGATGTGATTGACTTGACCCATTCTGTTAGCCTAGAACTTGATCGTTTAGTATGTTGCTATTGCTTTCTTCATGACTTATACATGTTCCTATGACTATGAGATTATGCAACTCCCGTTTACCAGAGGAACACTTTCTGTGCTACCAAACGTCACAATGTAACTGGGAGATTATAAAGGAGCTCTACAGGTGTCTCCGAAGGTACATGTTGAGTTGGCGTATTTCGAGATTAGGATTTGTCACTCCGATTGTCGGAGAGGTATATCTGGGCCCTCTCGGTAATGCACATCACTATAAGCCTTGCAAGCAATGTGAGTAATGAGTTAGTTGCGGGATGATGCATTACATAACGAGTAAAGAGACTTGCAGGTAACGAGATTAAACTAGGTATTGAGATACCGACGATCAAATCTCGGGCAAGTAACATACCGATGACAAAGGGAACAACATATGTTGTTATGCGGTTTAACCGATAAAGATCTTCGTAGAATATGTGGGACCAATATGAGCATCCAGGTTCTGCTATTGGTTATTGACAGGAGACATGCCTCGGTCATGTCTACATAGTTCCTGAACCCGTAGGGCCGCACGCTTAAAGTTCAATGACGATTATATTATGAGTTTATGTGTTTTGATGTATCGAAGGAGTTTGGAGTCCCGGATGAGATCGGGGACATGACGAGGAGTCTCGAAATGGTTGAGACGGTAAGATCGATATATTGGATGACTATATTCGGACATCGGAAAGGTTCCGAGTGATTTGGGTATTTTTCGGAGTACCGGAGAGTTGTGGGAATTCGTATTGGACCTTAATGGGCCATACGGGAAAGGAGAGAAAGGCCCCAAAGGGTGGCCGCACCCCTCCTCATAGACTAGTCTAAATTGGACTAGGGAGGGGGGGGCGCTCCCTTCCTTCCTTCTCCTTCTCTCTTCCCTTCTTCTACTCCAACAAGGAAAGGTGGAGTCCTACTCCCGGTGGGAGTAGGACTCCCCCCTTGGCGCGCCCTCCTCCTAGGTCGGCCGCCTCCCCCCTCTCTCCTTTATATACGGGGGCAGGGGGCACCTCTAGACACAACAATTGATCTTTTGATCTCTTAGTCGTGTGCGGTGCCCCCCTCCACCATATTCCACCTCGGTTATATCGTAGCGGTGCTTAGGCAAAGCCCTGCGTCGGTAGCATCATCGACACCGTCATCACGCCGTCGTGCTGACGGAACTCTCCAGCAAAGCTCTGCTGGATCGGAGTTCGTGGGACGTCATCGAGCTGAACGTGTGCTGAACTCGGAGGTGCCATACGTTCGGTACTTGGATCGGTCGGATCGTGAAGACGTATGACTACATCAACCGCGTTGTGCTAACGCTTCCGATTATGATCTACGAGGGTACGTGGACAATACTCTCCCCTCTCGTTGCTATGCATCACCATGATCTTGCGTGTGCGTAGGAAATTTTTGAAATTACTATGTTCCCCAACACTATCAAACGTCACAATGTAACTGGGTGATTATAAACATGCTCTATTGTTGTCTCCGATGGTGTTGGTTGAGTTAGCATAGATCGAGATTAGGATTTGTCACTCTGATTGTCGGAGAGGTATCTATGGGCCCTCTCGGTAATGCACATCACTATAAGACTTGCAAGAAATGTGATTAATGAGTTAGTTGCAGGATGATGCATTACGGAACGAGTAAAGAGACTTGCCGGTAATGAGATTGAACTAGGTATGGTGATACCGACTTTCGAATCTCGGGCAAGTAACATATCGATGACAAAGGGAACAACGTATGTTGTTGTGCGGTTTAGCCGGTAAATATCTTTGTAGAATATGTAGGAGACAATATGAGCATCCAGTTTCCGCTTTGGTTATTGACCGGAGATGTGTGTCGGTCATGTCTACATAGTTCTCGAACCCGTAGGTTCCGCATGCTTAACGTTCGATGACGATTGGTATTATGAATTTATGTGATTTGATGTACCGAAGGTTGTTCAGAGTCCTGGATGAGATCACGGACATGGCGAGGAGTCTCGAAATGGTCGAGACATAAAGATTGATATATTGGACCATGTTATTCGGACACCGGAAGTGTTCCGGATAGTTTCGGATAAAACCAGAGTGCCGGAGGGTTACTAGAACCCCCCCCCCCCACCACCCCCGGGAAGTTATGGGCCTTTGTGGGCCTTAGGGGAGAGAGAGGGCCACAGCCAAGAGGTGGCGCCCCCCCAAGGGGAGTCCGAATAGGACAACGGGAGGGGGCATGACCCCTCTCTCCCTCTCCCTCTCCTTCCTTCTTCTCCTAGTTGGACTAGGAAAGGGGGGAACCTATTCCTACTTGCAGTAGGATTCCCCCCATGGACGCGCCCCTTGTGGACGGCTGGCCTCCTCCTCCCCTCCTTTATATACAGTGGAGGGGCACCCCATAGACACACAAGTTGATCTTTAGCCATGTGTGGTGCCCCCTCCACAGTTTTACACCTCAGTCATATCGTCGTAGTGCTTAGGCGAAGCCCTGCGCTGGTAACTTCATCATCACTGTCACCACGCCATCGTGCTGACGAAACTCTCCCTCGGCCTCAGCTGGATCAAGAATTCTAGGGACATCACAGAGCTAAACGTGTGCAGATCGCAGAGGTGCCATGCGTTCGGTACTTGGTCGGTTGCATCGCGAAGACGTTCGATTACATCAACCGCGTTACTAAACGCTTCCGCTTTTGGTCTACGAGGGTACGTGGACACACTCTCCCCGCTTGTTGCTATGCTTCTCCTAGATAGATCTTGCGTGATCGTAGGCAATTTTTTTGAAATACTATGTTACCCAATAGTGGCATCCGAGCCAGGTCTATGCATAGATGTTATATGCACGAGTAGAACACAAAGAGTTGTGGGCGATAATAGTCATACTTCTTATCAGCATGTCATACTTTGATTCGGCTGTATTGTTGGATGAAGCGGCCCAGATCGACATTGCATGACCATGTTCATGAGACTGGTTCTACCACCGTGCTTCGCACACAGGTGGCTAGTGGGTGTCTATTTCTCCAACTTTAGTTGAATCGAGTGTGACTATGCCTGGTCCTTGTTGAAGTTTAAAATAGCACACTTGACGAAAAATCCTTGTGGTTTTGATGCGTAGGTAAGAACAGTTCTTGCTAAGCCCGTAGCAGCCACGTAAAACTTGCAACAACAAAGTAGAGGACATCTAACTTGCTTTTGCAGGGCATGTTGTGATGTGATATGGTCAAGACGTGATGATATATAAATTGTTGTATGAGATGATTATATTTTGTATAAGTTATCCGCAACTGGCAGGAGCCTTATGGTTGTCACTTTATTTTATGAAATTCAATTGCCATGTAATTGCTTTATTTTATCACTAAGCGGTAGCGATAGTCGTAGAAGCAATAGTTCGCGAGACGACAACGATGCTTCGATGGATATCAAGGTGTCAAGCCGGTGATGATGGTAATCATGACGGTGCTTTGGAGATGGAGATCAAAGGCACAAGATGACGATGGCCATATCATATCACTTATATTGATTGCATGTTATGTTTATCCTTTATGCATCTTATTTTGGTTAATACGGCGGTAGCATTATAAGATGATCTCTCACTAAATTTCAAGGTATAAGTGTTCTCCCTGAGTATGCACTATTGCGATAGTTCGTCGTTCCAAGACACCACATGATGATCGGGTGTGATAAGCTCTACGTTCACATACAACGGGTGCAAGCTAGTTTTGCACACGTAGAATACTCGGGTTAAACTTGACGAGCCTAGCATATGCAGATATGGCCTCGGAACACTAAGACCGAATGGTCGAGCGTGAATCATATAGTAGATATGATCAACATAGTGATGTTCACCATTGAAAACTACTCCATCTCAAGTGATGATCGGACATGGTTTAGTAGATTTGGATCACATGATCACTTAGATGATTAGAGGGATGTCTATCTAAGTGGGAGTTCTTAAGTAATATGATTAATTGAACTTTAATTTATCATGAACTTAGTACCTGATAGTATTTTGCATGTCTATGTTGTTGTAGATCAATGGCCCGTGCTACTATTCCTTTGAATTTTAATGCGTTCCTAGAGAAAGCTAAGTTGAAAGATGATGGTAGCAACTACACGGACTGGGACCGTAACTTGAGGATTATCCTCATTGCTGCACAGAAGAATTACGTCCTGGAAGCACCGCTAGGTGCAAGACCCGCTGCAGGAGCAACGCCGGACGTTATGAATGCCTGGCAGAGCAAAGCTGATGACTACTCGATAGTTCAGTGTGCCATGCTTTACGGCTTAGAACCGGGGCTTCAGCGACGTTTTGAACGTCATAGAGCATATGAGATGTTCGAGGAGTTGAAGTTAATATTTCAAGCAAATGCCCAGATTGAGAGATATGAAGTCTCCAATAAGTTCTACAGCTGCAAAATGGAGGAGAATAGTTCTGTCAGTGAACATATACTCAAAATGTCTGGGTATCACAGTCACTTGACTCAACTGGGAGTTAATCTTCCGGTTGATAGTGTCATTGACAGAGTTCTTCAATCACCACCACCAAGCTACAAAAGCTTTGTGATGAACTATAATATGCAAGGGATGGATAGGACAATTCCCGAGCTCTTCGCGATGCTAAAGGCTGCGGAGGTAGAAATCAAAAAGGAGCATCAAGTGTTGATGGTCAACAAGACCACTAGTTTCAAGAAAAAGGGCAAAGGGAAGAAGGGGAACTTCAAAAAGAACGGCAAGCAAGTTGCTGATCAAGTGAAGAAGCCCAAGTCTGGACCTAAGCCTGAGACTGAGTGAGGGATTCCCGGACTAGGGGGTGTCCGGATAGCCGAACTATCATCCTCGGCCGGACTCCTGGACTATGAAGATACAAGATTGAAGACTTCGTCCCGTGTTCGAATGGGACTTTCCTTGGCGTGGAAGGCAAGCTTGGCGATACGGATATGTAGATCTCCTACCATTGTAACCGACTCTGTGTAACCCTAACCCTCTTCGGTGCCTATATAAACCGGAGGGTTTTAGTCTGTAGGACGAACAACAATCATACCATAGGCTAGCTTCTAGGGTTTAGCCTCTCTGATCTCGTGGTAGATCTACTCTTGTACTACCAATATCATCAATATCAATCAAGCAGGAGTAGGGTTTTACCTCCATCGAGAGGGCCCGAACCTGGGTAAAAACATCGTGTCCCTTGTCTCCTGTTGCCATCCGCCTAGACGCACAGTTCGGGACCCCCTACACGAGATCCACCGGTTTTGACACCGACATTGGTGCTTTCATTGAGAGTTCCTCTGTGTCGTTATCTTTAGGCCCGATGGCTCCTCCGATCATCAACAACGATGCGGTCCAGGGTGAGACTTTTCTCCCCGGACAGATCTTCGTACTCGGCGGCTTTGCACTATGGGCCAATTCACTTGGCCATCTGGAGCAGATTGAAAGCTACGCCCCTGGCCATCAGGTTAGATTTGGAAGTTTGAACTACACGGCTGACATCCGCGGAGACTTGATCTTCGACGGGTTCGAGCCACAGCCAAGCGCGCCGCACTGTCACGATGGGCATGATCTAGCTCTGCTACCGGATAGTGCCCTGGAGGCCGCACAAGTGTCCGCTCCGACCCTTAGCTCGGAGCCGACTGCGCCGATCGAGGATGGGTGGCTAGACACTGCCTCGGGGGCTGCTATCTCTACGGCGGTTGAGCCAAACACTAACCCTGTCCTTTGTGAAGCTCGTGACTCCAAGGTGCCGGACTCCTCTCCGGACTCCTAACCTTCCGCGTCCCTGCCAATCGAATCCGATTGGGCGCCTATCATGGAGTTCACTGCTGCGGACATCTTTCAGCACTCGCCCTTTGGCGACATCCTGAATTCGCTAGAGTTTCTCTCTTTATTAGGAGAGCCCTGGCCGGATTATGGTCAGGAAGGTTGGGATGCGGACGACGAAGAAATTCAAAGCCCACCCACCACCCACTTCGTAGCCACTGTCGATGACTTAACCGACATGCTCGACTTCGATTCCGAAGACATCGACAGTGTGGACGACGATGCAGGATACGACCAAGAACCAGCGCCTACAGGGCACTGGAAGGCCACCTTGTCATACGACATATACATGGTGGACATCCCAAATGATGGGAATGGCGATGGAACAACGGAGGATGACCCCTCCAAGAAACAGCCTAGGCGCCGGCGTCAGCGGCGCTGCTCTAAATCCCGCCACAGCAAAAATGGAGATTCCGGCACCGGAGACAATAACACCTCGGACAGTGCCGAAGACAACCCCCTCCAGCAGGATTCAGCGCAGGAGGATGGAGAAGCCAGCCCTCATGAGAGAGCGGCAGACAGAGAGGTAGAGGACGATAATTACATGCCTCCCTCCGAAGACGAGGCAAGCCTCGACGACGACGAATTTGTCATGCCTGAGGATCCCGTCAAACAAGATCGTTTCAAACGCTGGCTTATGGCCACGGCAAGCAGCCTCAAGAAAAAGCAGCAACAGCTTAGAGCTGACCAAGACTTGCTAGCCGACAGATGGACTGAAGTCCTCGCGACCGAAGAGTATGAACTCGAACGCCCCTCCAAGAACTACCCAAAATGCAGGCTGCTACCCCGATTAGAGGAGGAAGCACCTAAACCTACATCACCAGCGCATGATACGGCCGTCCGGCCACCTCGTGGCCGCGACAGAGAGGCCTCTCGGCCCTCCACTCAAGCCGCACCCCGGCGCCGCTCAAAAAATACCAAGGCACGGGGAAATGCGCCAGACCTGCGGGATATATTGGAGGAAAAGGCAAGACAAACAAGATCGATCTACGGATCGCGTGGGCGCCCCACGATGCGTGATGATAACCGTCACGCCGGATATGGCAATTCCGGCCGGGCCGAACACAGTAGACAAAGCTCATTTGAGCTACGTCGTGATATAGCCCAATACAGGGGCGTCGCACACCCACTATGCTTCACAGACGAAGTAATGGATCATCAAATACCTGAGGGTTTCAAACCCGTAAACATTGAATCATACGATGGCACAACAGATCCTGCGGTCTGGATCGAGGACTATCTCCTTCATATCCACATGGCCCGCAGTGACGATCTACACGCCATCAAATACCTCCCACTCAAGCTTAAAGGACCAGCTCGGCATTGGCTTAACAACTTGCCAGTAGAGTCAATTGGTTGTTGGGAAGACCTGGAAGCCGCATTCCTCGACAACTTCCAGGGCACCTACGTGCGACCACCAAACGCCGATGACCTAAGCCACATAATTCAGCAGCCAGAAGAATCGGCCAGACAATTCTGGACAAGGTTCCTAACCAAGAAAAATCAAATCGTCGACTGTCCGGATGCAGAGGCCCTTGCAGCCTTCAAACATAACATCCGCGACGAGTGGCTTGCCCGGCACCTAGGACAGGAAAAGCCGAAATCCATGGCAGCCCTCACAACATTCATGACCCGCTTCTGCGCGGGAGAGGATAGCTGGCTGGCTCGTAGTAACAATATGACGAAGAGCCCTGGTAATTCGGATACCAAGGACATCAACAGTAGGTCACGTCGCAACAAGCACAAGCGCCGCATTAATGGCGATAATGCTGAAGATACGGGAGTCAATGCCAGATTCAGAGGCTCTAAACCTGGTCAGCGGAAAAAGCCATTCAAAAGAAATACTCCGGGCCCGTCCAATTTGGACCGAATACTCGATCGCTCGTGCCAGATACACGGCACCCCCGAAAAGCCAGCTAATCACACCAACAGGGACTGTTGGGTGTTCAAGCAGGTAGGCAAGCTAACTGCCGAAAACAATGACAAGGGGCAGCATAGCGATGACGAGGAGGAGCCCCGGCCGCCGAACAATAGAGGACAGAAGGGCTTTCCCCCACAAGTGCGGACGGTGAACATGATATACGCAACCCACATACCCAAAAGGGAGCGGAAGAATGCACTAAGGGACGTATATGCGATGGAGCCAGTCGCCCCAAAGTTCAACTCGTGGTCCTCTTGCCCGATCACTTTTGATCGAAGGGACCACCCCACTAGCATCCGCCATGGCGGATTCGCCGCATTGGTTCTAGACCCAATCGTTGATGGATTTCATCTCACTAGAGTCCTGATGGACGGCGGACTCAGCCTGAACCTGCTTTATCAGGATACAGTGCGCAAGATGGGCATAGACCCCTCAAGGATTAAACCCACAAAGACGACCTTTAAAGGTGTCATACCAGGTGTAGAAGCCAACTGTACAGGCTCAGTTACACTTGATGTGGTCTTCGGATCCCCGGATAACTTCCGAAGCGAGGAGTTAATCTTCGACATAGTCCCGTTACGCATCGGCTATCACGCACTGCTCGGACGAACCACATTTGCAAAGTTCAATGCGGTGCTGCACTACGCATACCTCAAGCTCAAGATGCCAGGCCCTCGAGGAGTCATTACGGTCAACGGAAACACCGAACGCTCTCTCCGAACGGAGGAGCATACGGCTGCCCTCGCGGCAGAAGTACAAAGCAGCCTCTTAAGGCAATTCTCGAGTCCGGCTATTAAACGGCCGGACACCGTCAAGTGCACCCGGAGTAACCTACAACAAGACCGCCTGGCACGTTCCGAGCACGCGTAGCAATGCGGCCCCAACCCCAGCCCTCACGAAATTGTGAAACCAGTAGTACGCGTACATAATTACGCTCTGGAAATACCATGGGCACAGGGGGAGGGGCACAACCACGGCAGGCCTAGAATGCGGCTCAACCGCACCAAGGGCTCCCAATTGTGTCATTCTTCTTTTTTTTTCTTACTTTCAGGACTCCTTTCTCGAGAGGCCCTGTCCGGCAGTAGAACCGCCGAACACACAATGCAACAGCCAGGGAAGCAGAAAGCTACGTCGAATGTACAGGTGGTCTCTATAACGAGTAGTATACTAGTTTTACATATAATCCCGCAGCTCGCTTCTGGAGGGGGACATGTCAAATAGTCCCGTCCCTTGCTTATCGCACTATTTGTATCGTTCTGCTTTTACCGCAGCTTTCTTGAATAAACAATGCATAGCTTTTGCCTATTATTGCATTCCTTTTTTATATATATGTTCACTTATGACATGTTGCATCCGTACGCTTTGGTACGGCCAAATACACCAGGGGCTTAAGTAGCCCAAAATATGGTGTGATAAGTCCGAACACTTTCACAAGTGCGGCACCCCGAACTTATAGCATTATATGCATCGGCTCCGAATCATGTCTTGGGTCAATAGTTGGGATTGCCCGGCTCCCATGTTTTGGTACCTAACGTTCTGTTATATCGGCTAAGGTAGCGCTGGGAGAACCACTGCGATTGTGCCCCGGTTGAGCTGGGTTGAGCACCTCAGTGGAGAAAGCTAAAACTGGCCGTCATGATGGGGTGAGAGCCGGTCGCTGTTCGAGAGGTTTTCGAGTCCCTAAAGACTTATGCCGCTTAGAGCGAGGAGTCGGCTTTGTCCGACCCAGGCGTGGATAGCGCCCCAAATTTGGTCTTCCAAATACTAGGGGCTTCGCCGAAATTTAAAATTATAGAATTCTATGGCTAAGTGAGAGTGTTCAAGCATTATAGTCCGGTTGCCTTGTTCGTTGCGTTGAGCGCCTCCCTCGAAGGACCCAAGAATGGGAAAAAGAGCGCTCAAGTTTATCCCGAACACCCCAGCACTCGTGACATGGGGGCAGAAGCCAACGACTCGCCATCTCTGAAATTTAATAAACGGCCGCACAGAAGGTAATATTTTAAATTCACAAGCGTTGCTTAGCGCATATGAACAAGTTTTCAAGCGTACAGGATAACAAATGCGAGTTTACTCAAAAATTACATCTTTGGAGCATTCGTCCGCTATAAGTCGGGCACCCTTCAGGACGCCCGCATAATACATCTCGGGTGTGCGATACTCCCTGCCCGGCGGTGGAGCGCCCGTCACAAGCTTCTCAGTGTCCATCTTGCCCCAGTGCACTTTAGCACGGGCAAGGGCCCTACGGGCACCTTCGATACAGACGGAGCACTTGACGACTTCAATCCATGGACAAGCATCCACCAGCCGCCTCACCAGCGAAGTAGCTCCCAGGCATGGCCTCCTTCGGCCATAGCCGAACTATGAGGCCCTTCATGGCCTGTTCGGCCACCTTATGGAGCTCGACCAGCTGCTTCAGCTGGTCGCTCAAAGGCACCGGGTGTCCGGCCTCAGCATACTGAGACCAGAACACCTTCTCCGTCGAGCTCCCCTTCTCGGCCCAGTAGAATACGGCAGCGTCGGACACACTGGGGGCAGATCTGCGAATGCTCCTGGACAACTCCGGATTCGGGTAAGTAACAAGTAATTCACTTTCATGTGCTTGATTTGCATGAAGAATGCCTTACCCGCCGCTATCTTCTTTATTTCCTCAATTTCCTGGAGGGCTTTTTGGTCTTCGGCCTTAGCGGCTTTGGCACTCTCAAGAGCCGAGGCGAGCTCGGACTCTCGAGTCTTTGAGTCACGCTCCAAACTCTCGTGTTCTTGCACGAGAGCCTGGAGTTCTTGCCGCACCTCTGCGCCTCCTGCTTCTCTCGCTCGGTGTGTTCCACGGCCGCATTGCTTTCGGCCTTGGACACCGCTTCCTTCAGGATCGCCACCTCGTTCGTGGCCCCTGCAATTCTCATGTTATTCCTGTTATTTTTTGCAACCGCATCTTTTATATACTTCCATAAGGTATTACTTACCTTCCCTGTCCTCGAGCTGCTTCTTGGCAAGGCCGAGCTCGTTCTCGGACCGCTCGAGGCTCTGCTTCAATGCATTGACCTCCGCAATCAGTGCGGCAGAGGTCAGCAGCGTAGCCTGCATTCCCATATTGACATGCTTATGTTAGACTCCTGCGTATATCTTTTTAGATCCTCAGTTCGGCTTTTCTTTCCGAACACCAAACTGAGCATCTGGGGCTACTGTCTATGCGGTAATATTTCTACATATCTTAAATACATACCTCAGAGCCTGCTAGAAGGCTGGCACAGGCTTCAGTCAGCCTGCTCTTGGTGGACTGAACTTTCATGATCACCACACTCATAACAGTGCGGTGATCCTCGTTGATGGAGGCGCCGTTAAGCGCCTCCAGCAAATTATCCGGTGCCTCCGGTTGGACGGAGGTCACCGGTGTCACAGTCTCGCCCTTCTTACGGAGGGGCCGCCTACCGGACTCCGGAGCCACTGAAGGTTCCGGTGCGGAGTCCGGCCCAGGGCCGAACTCAGAACCCTTCGGGGTTTGATCCCCCTTGTGCCCGAAGTCCGGGAGGTTGCCTTGCGGCACCTCCGGGACCTCCTCCTCCTGGCTGGGCCCCTTTTGGGACCCCACCTCGGCGTCATCCGCAGCACAAGGAGAGGAGACGGCCGGAAGTGAAGTGCTATTCACATCCGACGAGGCCAGGGAGCCGCTCGTTGAAGTGTCGAGCCCGTCCGTGGGCGGGCTGCAGGGTTATGTTCGGCGTTAGGAGATTCTATGCGACAAACAAAACGCCATGAGTTATTCTTGTATCCAAACACTTACGAAGTTGCCAGGGGCTTAGTCCTCGGCGGACACTCCTCTTCATCGTCGTTGGCGTTGGGGGAGTAGTCTGGAGGGAGGGTCCTTCCCTTCTTGGACCCTTCGGCCTCCCCCGTTGGGGCGGCCTTCCTTTTCTTCTCTCCCCCCGCTGGGGAGAGGCCTCTTTTTCCTCCTCCTCGTCTTCACGGGAGGAGTCCACCTCGGAGTCGTCGGACGATGAGTCTGACAACACCTGGCGCGGGGAACTCTTTCGAGTTCCCGTGGCCTTCTTCTTGGCCTTCTTCTCCGGCACCATGTAAGGCGCCGGAGCCAGCAGCCCCGTTAATTGGGCGTCCGCTAGGTCTTCTGGCAAGGGAGCCGGACAATTAACTTGCCCGGACATCTTTTTCCAGGCCTGTCAAAGGTAAAGGGAGTTTAGATCCCGCATAGTGTTAAACTATGAAAAACAAGTGTCCTGTAAAGGGTAAAATAGCTTACCTCGCCGGCTTGACGCTGTGAGCTGAATCCGCGATCTTCGTAGCGGACGGGAGCCTCGGCGCCCTTGAACAGCACCTTCCAGGCATCTTCGTATGTAGTATCGAAGAGCCTGCTCAAGGTTTGGTGCTGTGCCGGATCAAACTCCCACAAATTAAAGGCCTGTTGTTGGCACGGGAGGATCCAGCGGATGAGCATGACCTGGACTACGTTGACGAGCTTGAGCTTCTTGTTCACCAAGGTTTTGACGTAGGATTGGAGTCCGGTCAGCTCTTCCGAATCACCCCATGATAGGCCCTTCTCTTTCCAAGAGGTAAGCCGTGTAGGGAAGCCAGATTGGAATTCGGGGGCCGCTACCCATTTAGGGTCATGCGGCTTGGTGATGTAGAACCACCCCGATTGCCACCCCTTTATGGTCTCCACGAAGGAGCCTTCAGGCCATAGGACGTTGGGCATCTTGCCCACCATGGCACCTCCGCACTCCGCTTGGCGGCCGCCCACAACCTTCGGCTTGACATTGAAGGTCTTCAGCCATAAGCCGAAGTGAGGCTGGCTGCATAGGAAGGCCTCGCACACGACGATGAACGCCGAGATGTTGAGGATCAAATTTGGGGCCATATCGTGGAAATCTAGGCCATAGTAGAACATGAGCCCCCGGACAAATGGGTGAAGTGGAAAACCTAGTCCGCGGAGGAAGTGGGTGAGGAACACCACCCTCTCATGGGGCCTGGGGGGGGGGAATGAGCTGCCCCTTGTCGGGGAGCCGATGCGCGATGTCGCTGGACAAGTATCCGGCCTTCCGCAGTCTCTTGATGTGCCCCTCCGTGACGGAGGAGGCCATCCACTTGCCTCCCGCTCCGGACATAACTGGGGAAGGTTGAAGCGAGATGTACGGACTTGGGCGCTGGAGCTCGAGTGCGCAAAAATGGATAAGCAAAGGAGGAAGAAGGCATAGGTAAAAAGGTGGATTCTTATCCCCTTATATGGACGGACGTAGCTATGCGTCCCCACCAGCCTGGTAAAACTCACTTATCTCCCAAGCGCCGTAATCAATGGCGCGTTTGGGTTACCCACGCCTGTATTGATGAGAATCCCGGAATAAGGGGACAAGATCTCTGCTTTGACAAGACGTGCCAAGGAAACCGCCTCGCTAAACGCGCTGAGGTGGGACAGTGAAAACGATTCGAATAAAGGCTTGGCCGTGGTGTGATGTCACGCCACGATATACGTCAGCAGATTGAACTTGTGTAAATATTATTCTCTCTACGGTGGTATGTGGAACTTATTTTGCAGAGCCGGACACTATCCTTGTGTTCAAAATCTTCTATGAAGTATTCGGAGGAGGAACCCGCCTTGCAATGCCGAATACAATATGCATGCCAGACTCATCGTCATTGAATCCTGGTTCAGGGGCTACTGAGGGAGTCCCGGACTAGGGGGTGTCCGGATAGCCGAACTATCTGTTGGGGAACGTAGCAGAAATTCAAAATTTTCCTACGTGTCACCAAGATCTATCTATGGAGAAACCAGCAACGACGGGAAGGAGAGTGCATCTACATACCCTTGTAGATCGCTAAGAGGAAGCGTTCAAGAGAACGGGGTTGAAGGAGTCGTACTCGTCGTGATCCAAATCACCGGAGATCCTTGTGCCGAACGGACGACACCTCCGCGTTCAACACACGTACAGCCCGGTGACGTCTCCCACGCCTTGATCCAGCAAGGAGAGATGGAGAGGTTGAGGAAGACACCATCCAACAGCAGCACAACGGCGTGGTGGTGATGGAGGAGCGCGGTAATCCAGCAGGGCTTCGCCAAGCACCGCGTGATATGAGGAGAAGGGAGAGAGGTAGGGCTGCACCAAGAGGAGAAGGGAGAGATTCTCGTGTTTTGGGCTGCTCCTATGCCTCCACTATATATAGGGGGAGAGGGGGCTGCGCCCCCACCTAGGTTTCCACCCCTAGGGGGCGGCGGCCAGCCCTAGATCCCATCTAGGGGGGCGGCCAAGGGGTGGAGAGGGGGAAACTTGCCCCCCAAGCAAGGTGGGGCGCCCCCTCCCCAAACCCTAGGCGCCTTGGGCCTTGGTGGGAGGGCGCACCAGCCCACCTGGGGCTGGTCCCCTCTCACACTTGGCCCATGCAGCCCTCTGGGGCCGGTGGCCCCACTTGGTGGACCCCCAGGACCCTCCCGGTGGTCCCGGTACGTTACCGATAAAACCCAAAACTTTTCCGGCGACCAAAACAGGACTTCCCATATATAAATCTTTACCTCCGAACCATTCCGGAACTCCTCGTGACGTCCGAGATCTCATCCGGGACTCCGAACAACATTCGGTAACCACATACAAGCTTCCTTTATAACCCTAGCGTCATCGAACCTTAAGTGTGTAGACCCTACGGGTTCGGGAGACATGTAGACATGACCGAGACGTTCTCCGGTCAATAACCAACAGCAGGATCTGGATACCCATGTTGGCTCCCACATGCTCCACGATGATCTCATCGGATGAACCACGATGTCAAGGACTCAGTCGATCCCGTATACAATTCCCTTTGTCTAGCAGTATTATACTTGCCCGAGATTCGATCGTCGGTATACCGATACCTTGTTCAATCTCGTTACCGGCAAGTCTCTTTACTTGTTCTGTAACACATCATCCCATGATCAACCCCTTGGTCACATTGTGCACATTATGCTGATGTCCTACCGAGTGGGCCCAGAGATACCTCTCCGTTTACACGGAGTGACAAATCCCAGTCTCGATCCGTGTCAACCCAACAGACACTTTCGGAGATACCTGTAGTGCACCTTTATAGTCACCCAGTTACGTTGTGACGTTTGATACACCCAAAGCACTCCTACGGTATCCGGGAGTTACACGATCTCATGGTCTAAGGAAGAGATACTTGACATTGGAAAAGCTCTAGCAAACGAACTACACGATCTTTGTGCTATGCTTAGGATTGGGTCTTGTCCATCACATCATTCTCCTAATGATGTGATCCCATTATCAACAACATCCAATGTCCATAGCCAGGAAACCACGACTATCTGTTGATCACAATGAGCTAGTCAACTAGAGGCTCACTAGGGACATATTGTGGTCTATGTATTCACACGTGTATTACGATTTCCGGATAAAACAGTTATAGCATGAATAAAAGACAATTATCATGAACAAGGAAATATAATAATACTTTTATTATTGCCTCTAGGGCATATTTCCAACAGTCTCCCACTTGCACTAGAGTCAATAATCTAGTTCACATCGCCATGTGATTAACATTGACAGGTCACATCGCCATGTGGCCAACATCCAAAGAGTTTACTAGTGTCACTAAACTAGTTCACATCATCATGTGATTAAGACTCAATGAGTTCTGGGGTTTGATCATGTTTTTCTTGCAAGAGAGGTTTTAGTCAACGGGTCTGAACCTTTCAGATCCGTGTGTGCTTTGCAAATTCCTAGGTCATATTGTAAATGCTGCTTCCACGCTCCACTTGGAGCTATTCCAAATGGTTGCTCCACTATACGTATCCGGTTTGCTACTCAGAGTCACTCGGATAGGTGTTAAAGCTTGCATCGACGTAACCCTTTACGACGAACTCTTTATCACCTCCATAATCGAGAAACATGTCCTTATTTACTTCAAGGACAATTTTGACCGCTGTCCAATGATCCATTCCTGGATCATTCTTGTACCCCTTGACTGACTCATGGCAAGGCACACTTCCGGTGCGGTACACAGCATAGCATACTATAGAGCCTACGTATGAAACATAGGGGACAACCTTCGTCCTTTCTCTCTTTTCTGCTGTGGTCGAGCTTTAAGTCTTAACTTCATACCTTACATCTCAGGCAAGAACTCCTTCTTTGATTGATCCATCTTGAACACCTTCAAGATCATGTCAAGGTATGTGCTCATTTGAAAGTACTATTAAGCATTTTGATCTATCTTATAGATCTTGATGCTTATATTTCAAGTAGCCTAATCCAGGTTTTCCATTGAAAAAACACTTTTCAAATAACCCTATATGCTTTCCAGAAATTCCACATCATTTTTGATCAACAATATGTCAATAACATATACTCATCAGAAATTCTATAGTGCTCCCACTCAGTTCTTTGGAAATACAAGTTTCTCATAAACTTTTGTATAAACCCAAAATCTTTGATCATCTTATCAAAGTACATATTCCAACTCCGAGATGCTTACTCCAGTCCTTAGAAGAATCGCTGGAGCCAGCATACCTTTTAGCATCCTTAGGATCGACAAAAACTTTCTGATTTGTATCACATACAACCTTTCCTTACGAACACTGGTAAGGAAACTCGTTTTGACATCCATCTGCCAGATTTCATAAATGCAGCTAATGCTAACATGATTCCGACGGACTTAAGCATCGCTACAGATGAGAAAATCTCATCGTAGTCAACTCCGTGAACTTGTGAAAAACTCTTCGCCACAAGTCGAGCTTCATAGACGGTGACATTGCCGTCCACGTCCGTCTTCTTCTTAAATATCCATTTATCTCAATGGCTTGCCGATCATCGGGTAAGTCCACCAAAGTTCATGCTTTGTTATGATACATGGATCCTATCTCGGATTTCATGGCTTCTAACCATTTGTCGGAATTTGGGCCCACCATTGCTTCTCCATAGCTCGTAGGTTCATTGTTGTCTAGCAACATGACCTTCAAGACAAGATTACTGTACCACTCTGAAGCAGTACGCATCCTTGTCACCCTACGAGGTACGGTAGTGACTTGATCCAAAGTTTCATGATCACTATCATAAGCTTCTACTTCAATTGGTGTAGGTGCCACAGGAACAACTTCCTGTGCCCTGCTACACACTAGTTGTAGTGACGGTTCAATAACCATATCAAGTCTCCACCATCCTCCCACTCAACTTTTCGAGAAAAACTTTTCCTCGAGAAAGGACCCGATTCAAGAAACAATCCCTATTGCTTTCGGATCAGAATTAGGAGGTATACCCAAATATTTTGGGTGTCCTATGAAGATGCATTTTATCCGCTTTGGGTTCGAGCTTATCAACCTGAAACTTTTTCACATAAGTGTCGCAGCCCCAAACCTTTAAGAAATGACAGCTTAGGTTTCTCTAAACCATAGTTCATATGGTGTCATCTCAACGGAATTACGTGGTGCCCTATTTAAAGTGAATGTGGTTGTCTCTAATGCCTAACCCATAAACGATAGTGGTAATTCGATAAGAGACATCATGGTACGCACCATATTCAATAGGGTGCAACTATGATGTTCGGACACACCATCAAACTATGGTGTTCCAGGCGGTATTAATTGTGAAACAATTTCCACAATGTCTTAATTGCATGCCAAAGCTTGTAACTCAGATACTCATCTCTATGATCATATCATAGACATTTCATCCTCTTGTCACGATGATCTTCAACTTCACTCTGAACTTACTTGAACCATTCAATAATTCAGACTTGTGTTTCATCAAGTAAATATACTCTACATCTACTCGAATCATCTGTGAAGTAAGAACATAACGATATTCACTGCATGCCTCAGCACTCATTGGACTGCACACATCAAAATGTGTTACTTCCAACAAGTTGCTATCCTGTTCCATTTTACTGAAAAACGAGGCTTTTTAGTCATCTTGCCCATGTGGTATGATTTGCATATCTCAAATGATTCAAAATCAAGTGAGTCCAAACGATCCATCTGCATGGAGTTTCTTCATGCGTATACACCAATAGACATGGTTCGCATGTCTCAAACTTTTCAAAACAAGTGAGTCCAAAGATCCATCAACATGGAGCTTCTTCATGCGTTTTACACCAATATGACTTACATGGCAGTGCCACAAGTAAGTGGTACTATCATTACTATCTTATATCCTTTTGGCATGAAAATGTGTATCACTACGATCGAGATTCAATAAACCATTCCTTTAGGTGCAAGACCATTGAAGGTATTATTCAAATAAATAGAGTAACCATTATTCTCCCTAAATGAATAACTGTATTGCGATAGACATAATCCAATCATGTCTATGCTCAACGCAAACACCAAATCTCTATGGTAGAGGGAGTGTGCGATGCTTGATCACATCAACCTTGGAAACACTTCCAACACATATCGTCAGCTCACCTTTAGCTAGTCTCCGTTTATTCCGTAGCTTTTATTTCGAGTTACTAACACTTAGCAACCGAACCGGTATCTAATACCCTGGTGCTACTAGAGTACTAGTAAAGTACACATTAACATAATGTATATCCAATATACTTCTATCGACCTTGCCAGCCTTCTCATCTACCAAGTATCTAGGGTAATTCCGCTCCAGTGGTTGTTCCCCTTATTACAGAAGCACTTAGTCTAGGGTTTGGGTTCAACCTTGGGTTTCTTCACTAGAGCAGCAGCTGATTTGCCGTTTCATGAAGTATCCCTTCTTGCCCTTGCCCTTCTTGAAACTAGTGGTTTCACCAACCATCAACAATTGATGCTCCTTCTTGATTTCTACTTTCGCGATGTTAAACATCGCGAATACCTCAAGGATCATCATATCTATCCCTGATATGTTATAGCTCATCACGAAGCTCTAGCAGCTTGGTGGCAATGACTTTGGAGAAACATCACTATCTCACCTGGAAGATCAACTCCCACTTGATTCAAGTGATTGTTGCACTCAGATAATCTGAGCACAAGCTCAACGATTGAGCTTTTCTCCCTTAGTTTGCAGGCTAAGAAAATTGTCGGAGGTCTTATACCTCTTGACGTGGGCACGAACCTGAAATCCCAATTTCAGCCCTCGAAACATCTCATATGTTCCGTGACGTTTCGAAAACGTCTTTGGTGCCTCAACTCTAAACCGTTTAACTGAACTATCACGTAGTTATCAAAACATGTATGTCCAATGTTCGCAACATCCACAGACGACGTTTGGGGTTCAGCACACTGAGCGGTGCATTAAGGACATAAGCTTTCTACTGTCCGCATAATCGCTACTGTCAACTTTCAACTATATTTTCTCTAGGAACATATCTAAACAGTGGAACTAAAGCGCGAGCTTACGACATAATTTGCAAAGATCTTTTGACTATGTTCAGGATAATTAAGTTCATCTTATGAACTCCCACTCAGATAGACATCCCTCTAGTCATCTAAGTGATTACATGATCCAAGTTAACTAGGCCGTGTCCGATCATCACGTGAGACGGACTAGTCATCATCGGTGAACATCTTCATGTTGATCGTATCTACTATACGACTCATGCTCGACCTTTCGGTCTCCGTGTTCCGAGGCCATGTCTGTACATGCTAGGCTCGTCAAGTTAACCCTAAGTGTTTTCGCTGTGTAAAACTGTCTTACACCCGTTGTATGTGAACGTAAGAATCCATCACACCCGATCATCACGTGGTGCTTAGAAGCGACGAACTGTAGCAACGGTGCACAGTTAGGGGAGAACACTTCTTGAAATTTTGTAAGGTATCATCTTATTTACTATCGTCGTCCTAAGTAAACAAGATGCATAAACATGATAAACATCACATGCAATCAAATAGTGAGATGATATGGCCAATATCATTTTGCTCCTTTTGATCTCCATCTTCGGGGCTCCATGATCATCATCGTCACCGTCATGACTCCATGATCTCCATCATCATGATCTCCATCATCGTGTCTTCATGAAGTTGTCTCGCCAACTATTACTTCTACTACTATGGCTACCGGTTAGCAATAAAGTAAAGTAATTACATGGCATTGTTCAATGACATGCAGGTCATACAATAAATCAAGACAACTCCTATGGCTCCTGCCGGTTGTCATACTCATCGACATGCAAGTCGTGATTCCTATTACAAGAACATGATCAATCTCATACATCACATATCATTCATCACATTCTTCTTGGCCATATCACATCACATAGCATACCCTGCAAAAACAAGTTAGACGTCCTCTAATTGTTGTTTGCATGTTTTACGTGGCTGCTATGGGTTTCTAGCAAGAACGTTTATTACCTACGCAAAACCACAACGTGATATGCCAATTGCTATTTACCCTTCATAAGGACCCTTTTCATCGAATCCGTTCCGACTAAAGTGGGAGAGACTGGCACCCGCTAGCCACCTTATGCACGAAGTGCATGTCAATCGGTGGAACCTGTCTCACGTAAGTGTATGTGTAAGGTCGGTCCGGGCCGCTTCATCCCACAATACCGTCGAAACAAGATTGGACTAGTAACGGTAAGCATATTGAACAAAATCAACGCCCACAACTACTTTGTGTTCTACTCGTGCAAAGAATCTACGCAATAGACCTAGCTCATGATGCCACTGTTGGGGAACGTAGCAGAAATTCAAAATTTTCCTACGTGTCACCAAGATCTATCTATGGAGAAACCAGCAACGAGGGGAAGGAGAGTGCATCTACATACCCTTGTAGATCGCTAAGCGGAAGCGTTCAAGAGAACGGGGTTGAAGGAGTCGTACTCGTCGTGATCCAAATCACCGGAGATCCTAGTGCCGAACGGACGGCACCTCCGCGTTCAACACACGTACAGCCCGGTGACGTCTCCCACGCCTTGATCCAGCAAGGAGAGAGGGAGAGGTTGAGGAAGACACCATCCAGCAGCAGCACAACGGCGTGGTGGTGATGGAGGAGCATGGTAATCCAGCAGGGCTTCGCCAAGCACCGCGTGATATGAGGAGAAGGGAGAGAGGTAGGGCTGCACCAAGAGGAGAAGGGAGAGATTCTCGTGTTTTGGGCTGCTCCTATGCCTCCACTATATATAGGGGGAGAGGGGGCTGCGCCCCCACCTAGGTTTCCACCCCTAGGGGGCGGCGGCCAGCCCTAGATCCCATCTAGGGGGGCGGCCAAGGGGTGGAGAGGGGGAAACTTGCCCCCCAAGCAAGGTGGGGCGCCCCCTCCCCAAACCCTAGGCGCCTTGGGCCTTGGTGGGAGGGCGCACCAGCCCACCTGGGGCTGGTCCCCTCTCACACTTGGCCCATGCAGCCCTCTGGGGCCGGTGGCCCCACTTGGTGGACCCCCAGGACCCTCCTGGTGGTCCCGGTACGTTACCGATAAAACCCGAAACTTTTCCGGCGACCAAAACAGGACTTCCCATATATAAATCTTTACCTCCGGACCATTCCGGAACTCCTCGTGACGTCCGGGATCTCATCCGGGACTCCGAACAACATTCGGTAACCACATACAAGCTTCCTTTATAACCCTAGCGTCATCGAACCTTAAGTGTGTAGACCCTACGGGTTCGGGAGACATGTAGACATGACCGAGACGTTCTCCGGTCAATAACCAACAGCGGGATCTGGATACCCATGTTGGCTCCCACATGCTCCACGATGATCTCATCGGATGAACCACGATGTCAAGGACTCAGTCGATCCCGTATACAATTCCCTTTGTCTAGCGGTATTATACTTGCCCGAGATTCGATCGTCGGTATACCGATACCTTGTTCAATCTCGTTACCGGCAAGTCTCTTTACTCGTTTCGTAACACATCATCCCGTGATCAACCCCTTGGTCACATTGTGCACATTATGATGATGTCCTACCGAGTGGGCCCAGAGATACCTCTCCGTTTACACAGAGTGACAAATCCCAGTCTCGATCCGTGTCAACCCAACAGACACTTTCGGAGATACCTGTAGTGCACCTTTATAGTCACCCAGTTACGTTGTGACGTTTGATACACCCAAAGCACTCCTACGGTATCCGGGAGTTACACGATCTCATGGTCTAAGGAAGAGATACTTGACATTGGAAAAGCTCTAGCAAACGAACTACACGATCTTTGTGCTATGCTTAGGATTGGGTCTTGTCCATCACATCATTCTCCTAATGATGTGATCCCGTTATCAACGACATCCAATGTCCATAGCCAGGAAACCATGACTATCTGTTGATCACAACGAGCTAGTCAACTAGAGGCTCACTAGGGACATATTGTGGTCTATGTATTCGCACGTGTATTACGATTTCCGGATAATACAGTTATAGCATGAATAAAAGACAATTATCATGAACAAGGAAATATAATAATACTTTTATTATTGCCTCTAGGGCATATTTCCAACACTATCATCTTCGGCCGGACTCCTGGACTATGAAGATACAAGATTGAAGACTTCATCCCGTGTCCGAATGGGACTTTCCTTGGCGTGGAAGGCAAGCTTGGCGATACGGATATGTAGATCTCCTACCATTGTAACCGACTCTGTGTAACCCTAACCCTCTTCGGTGCCTATATAAACCGGAGGGTTTTAGTCCGTAGGACGAACAACAATCATACCATAGGCTAGCTTCTAGGGTTTAGCCTCCCTGATCTCGTGGTAGATCTACTCTTGTACTAACCATATCATCAATATCAATCAAGCAGGAGTAGGGTTTTACCTCCATCGAGAGGGCCCAAACCTGGGTAAAAACATCGTGTCCCTTGTCTCCTGTTACCATCCGCCTAGACGCACAGTTCGGGACCCCCTACCCGAGATCTGCCGATTTTGACACTGACGATGAGTGCTTCTACTTCAAAGGTACTGGTCACTGAAGCGGAACTGTCCCAAGTATTTGGCGGATAAGAAGGATGGCAAAGTCAAAGGTATATTTGATATACATGTTATTGACGTATACCTTACTAATGCTCGCAGTAGTGCATGGGTATTTGATACTGGTTTTGTTGCTCATATTTGCAACTTGAAACAGGGACTACGGATTAAGCGAAGATTGTCTAAGGACGAGGTGACGATGTGCTTGGGAAATGGTTCCAAAGTCGATGTGATCGCCGCCGGCATGCTACCTCTACATGTACCTTCGGGATTAGTTTTAGACCTGAATAATTGTTATTTGTTGCCAGCGTTAATCATGAACATTATATCTAGATCTTGTTTGATGCGAGACGGTTATTCATTTAAATTAGAGAATAATGGTTGTTCTATTTATATGAGTAATATCTTTTATGGTCATGCACCCTTGATGAGTGGTCTATTTTTGTTGAATATCGATAGTAGTGACACACATATTCATAGTATTGAAGCCAAAGATATAAGTTCAATAATGATAGTGCAACTTATTTGTCGCACTGCCGTTTAGGTCATATTGGTGTAAAGTGCATGAAGAAACTCCATGCTGATGGGCTTTTGGAATCACTTGATGCTTGCGAACAATGCCTCATGGGCAAGATGACTAAGACTCTGTTCTCCGTAACTATGTTGCGAGCAACAGACTTATTGGAAATAATACATACCGATGTATGCGGTCCGATGAGTGTTGAGGCTTGCAGTAGGTATCATTATTTTATGACCTTCACAGATGATTTGAGTAGATATGGGTATATCTACTTGATGAAACATAAGTCTGAAACATTTGAAAAGTTCAAAGAATTTTAGAGTGAAGTAGAAAATCATCGTAACAAGAAAACAAAATTTCTATGATCTGATCGTGGAGGAGAATATTTGAGTTACGAGTTTGGTCTTCATTTCAAACAATGCTGAATAGTTTCACAACTCATGCCACCCGGAACACCACAGCGTAATGGTGTGTCCGAGCGTCGTAACCGCACTTTATTAGATATGGTGCGATCTATGATGTCTCTTACTGATTTACCGCTAGCGTTTTGGGGTTATGCTTTAGAGACGACTGCATTCACGTTAAATAGGGCACCATCTAAATCCGTTGAGACGACACCATATGAACTGTGGTTTGGTAAGAAACCCAAGTTGTCATTTCTTAAAGTTTGGGGCTGCGATGCTTATGTGAAAAAGCTTCAACCTGATAAGCTCGAACCCAAATTGGAAAAATGTGTCTTCATAGGATACCCAAAGGAGACTATTGGGCACACCTTCTATCACAGATCCAAAGGCAAGATATTCGTTGCTAAGAATGGATCCTTTCTAGAGAAGGAGTTTCTCTCGAAAGAAGTGAGTGGGTAGAAAGTAGAACTTGATGAGGTACTTGTACCGGCTCCCTTATTGAAAGTAGTTCATCACAGAAATCAGTTCCTATGATTCCTACACCAATTAGTGAGGAAGCTAATGATAATGATCTTGAATCTTCTGATCAAGTTACCACCGAACCTCATAGGTCAACCAGTGTAAGATCCGCACTAGAGTGGTACGGTAATCCTGTTCTAGAAGTCATGTTACTTGACCATGATGAACTTATGAAGTATGAGGAAGCGACGATGAGCCTAGATTCCGCGAAATGGCTTGAGGCCATGAAATCTGAGATGGGATCCATGTATGTGCAAACTGTGGACTTTGGTTGATTTGCCCAATGATCGGCAAGCCATAGAGAATAAATGGATCTTCAAGAAGAAGACTGACGCTGACGGTAATGTTACTGTCTACAAAGCTCGACTTGTTGCGAAAGGTTTTCGACAAGTTCAAGGAGTTGACTACGATGAGACCTTCTCGCCCGTAGCGATTCTTAAGTCCGTCCGAATCATGTTAGCAATTGCCGCATTTTATGATTATGAAATTTGGCAAATGGATGTCAAAACTGCATTCCTGAATGGATTTCTAGAAAAAGAGTTGTATATGATGCAACCCGAAGGTTTTATCGATCCAAAGGATGCTAACAAAGTGTGCAAGCTCCAGCGATCCATTTATGGACTGGTGCAAGCATCTCGGAGTTGGAATAAATGTTTTGATAGTGTGATCAAAGATATGGTTTTATACAGACTTTTGGAGAAGCCCGTATTTACAAGAAAGTGAGTGGGAGCCATATAGTATTTCTAATATTATATGTGGATGACATATTGTTGATTGGAAATGATATAGAATTTCTGGATAGCATGAAAGGATACTTGAAAAAGATTTTTTCAATGAAATACCTCGGTGAAGCTGCTTATATATTGGGCATCAAGATCTATAGAGATATAGCAAGATGCTTAATTGGACTGTCACAAAGCACATACCTTGACAAAGTTATGAAGAAGTTCAAAATGGATCAAGCAAAGAAAGGGTTCTTTCCTGTGTTACAAGGTGTGAAGTTGAGTCAGACTCAATGCCTGACCACTTCAGAAGATAGAGAGAAATTGAAAGTCATTCCCTATGCTTCAGCCATAGGTTCTATCATGTATGCAGTGCTATGTACCAGACCTGATGTGTGCCTTGTTATTAGTTTAGCAGGGAGGTACCAAAATAATCCAGGAGTGGATCACTGGACAGAGGTCAAGAACATCCTTAAATACCTGAAGAGAACTAAGGATATGTTTCTCGTTTATGGAGGTGACAAAGAGCTCCTCGTAAATGGTTACGTCAATGCAAGCTTTGACACTAATCTGGATGACTCTAAGTCACAAACTAGATACGTATTTCTATTGAACGGTGGAGCTGTCAGTTGGTGCAGTTGCAAGCAAACCGTCATGGTGGGATCTACGTGTGAAGCGGAGTACATAGCTGCTTCGGAAGCAGCAAATGAAGGAGTCTGGATGAAGGAGTTCATACCCGATCTAGGTGTCATACCTAGTGCATCGGGTCCAATGAAAATCTTTTGTGACAAAACTAGAGCAACATCCTTGGTGAAGGAATCCAGATTTCACTAGAGAACCAAACACATCAAGAGACGCTTCAATTCCATCCGCGATCAAGTCAAGGAGGGAGACACAGAGATTTGCAAAATACATACGGATCTGAATATTGCAGACCCGTTGACTAAGACTCTCTCACGAGCAAAACATGATCAGCACCAAGACTCCATGGGTGTTAGAATCATTACTATGTAATCTATATTATTAACTCTAGTGCAAGTGGGCGACTGATGGAAATATTCCCTAGAGAAAATAATAAAGTTGTTACTTATATTTCCTTATATCATGATAAATGTTTATTATTCATGCTAGAATTGTATTAACCGGAAACTTAGTACATGTGTGAATACATAGACAAACAAAGTGTCACTAGTATGCCTCTACTTGACAAGCTCGTTAACCAAAGATGGTTAAGTTTCCTAGCCATAGACATGAGTTGTCATTTGATGAACCGGATCACATCATTAGATGTGATTGACAAGACCCATCCGTTAGCTTAGCACTATGATCGTTTAGTTTATTGCTATTTCTTTCTTCATGAGTTATACATGTTCCTATGACTATGGGACTATGTAACTCCCCAATACCGGAGGAACACTTAGTGTGCTATCAAATGTCACAACATAACTGGGTGATTATAAAGATGCTCTACAGGTGTCTCCTATGGTGTTTGTTGATTTAGCATAGATCGAGATTAGGATTTGCCACTCTGATTGTCGGAGAGGTATCTCTGGGCCCTCTCGGTAATGCACATCATTATGAGCCTTGCAAGCGATGTGACTAATGAGTTAGTTGCGGGATGATGCATTACGGAACAAGTAAAGAGACTTTCCAGTAACGAGATTGATCTAGGTATGCTGATACCGATGATCGAATCTCGGGCAAGTAACATACCGATGACAAAGGGAACAACATATGTTGTTGTGCGTTTGATCGATAAACATCTTCGTAGAATATATAGGAGCCAATATGAGCATCCAGGTTCCGCTATTGGTTATTGACCGGAGATGTGTCTCGGTCATGTCTACATAGTTCTCGAACCCGTAGGGTTCGCATGCTTAACGTTCGATGACGATTGGTATTATGAGTTTATGTGATTTGATGTACCAAAGGTTGTTCGGAGTCCCGAATGAGATCACGGACATGACGAGGAGTCTCGAAATGGTCGATACATAAAGATTGACATATTGGACCATGTTATTTGGACACTGGAAGTGTTCCAGATAGTTTCGGAGAAAACCGTATTGCCGGAGGGTTACCGGAACCCCCCCAAGAAGTTATGGGCCTTAGTGGGCCTTAGGGGAGAGAGAGGGCCACAGCCAAGAGGTGGCACCCCCCCAAGGGGATTCCGAATAGGACAAGGGAGGGGGCGCGACCCCTCTTTCCTTGTCCATGTCCCTCTCCTTCCTTCTTCTCCTAGTTGGACTAGGAAAGGGGGGAACATATGCCTACTTGGAGTAGGATTCCCCCCTTCGACGTGCCCCTTGTAGCCGGCCGGCCTCCTCCTACCCTCCTTCATATATGGAGGAGGGGGCACCCCATAGACACACAAGTTGATCTTTAGCCGTGTGCGGTGCCCCCTCCATAGTTTTACACCTCGGTCATATCATCGTAGTGCTTAGGCGAAATCCTGCATCGGTAACTTCATCATCACCATCACCATGCCATCGTGCTGATGGAAATCTCCCTCGGCCTAAGCTGGATCAAGAGTTCGAGGGATGTCACCGAGTTGAATGTGTACAGATCGTGGAGGTGCCATGCATTCGGTACTTGATCGGTTGGATCGCGAAGACGTTCGACTACATCAACCGCATTACTAAACGCTGTTGGGGAACGTAGTATTTCAAAAACAAATCCTACGATCACGTAAGATCTATCTAGGAGAAGCATAGAAATGAGCGGTGAGAGTGTGTCCACATACCCTTGTAGACCGAAAGCGGAAGCGTTTTATCAACGCGGTTGATGTAGTCGTACATCTTCACGATCCGAACGATCCTAGCACCGAACGTACGGCACCTCCGTGTTCAGCACATGTTCAGATCGATGACTTCCCTTGTATTCTTGATCCAGTTGAGGCCGAGGGAGAGTTTCGTCATCACGACGGCGTGGCAACGGTGATGATGAAGTTACCGGCGCAGGGCTTCGCCTAAGCACTACGACGATATGACCGAGGTGTGTAACTGTGGAGGGGGCACCGCACAAGGCTAAGATAAATCTTGGAGTGCCTTTTGGGTGCCCCTGCCCATGTATATAAAGGAGGGAGGAAGAGGAGGCCGACCCTAGAGGGGGTGCGCCAAGGGGGGGAGTCCTACTTTGGACTCCCGGTCCAAGTAGGATTCACCCCTCCCTTTCGTATTCCAGCTAGGAGAAGGAACGGAAGGAGGAAGAGGGGAGAAGGAAGGAGGGGGGCGCCGCCCCCTCCAAGTACAATTCGGACCAGCCCATGGGGGGCGCGCGGCCACCTCTTGAGGCCCTTCTCTCCTTCCCCGTATGGCCCATTAAGGCCCACTACTTCCCCCGGTGAGTTCCCATAACTCTTCGGTACTCCAAAAAATACCCGAATCACTCGAAACCTTTCCGATGTCCGAATATAGCCTTCCAATATATAGATCTTGACCTCTCGACCATTTCGAGACTTCTCGTCATGTCCATGATCTCATCCGGGACTAAGCTTCGGTCATCAAATCACATAACTCATAATACAAATCGTCATCGAACGTTAAGCGTGCGGACCCTACGGGTTCGAGAACTATGTAGACATGACCGAGACACATCTCCGGTCAATAACCAATAGCGGAACCTGGATGCTCATATTGGCTCCTACATATTCTACGAAGATCGTTATTGGTCAAACCGCATAACAACATACGTTGTTCCCTTTGTCATCGGTATGTTACTTGCTCGAGATTCAATCGTCGGTATCATCATATCTAGTTCAACCTCATTACCGGCAAGTATCTTTACTCTTTCTGTAATGCATCGTCTCGCAACTAACTCATTAGTCACATTGCTTGCAAGGCTCATAATGATGTGCATTACCGAGAGGGCCTAGAGATACCTCTCCGATACACGGAGTGACAAATCCTAATCTCGATCTATGCCAACCCAACAAACACCTTTGGAGACACCTGTAGAGCATCTTTATAATCACCTAGTTATGTTGTGATGTTTGATAGTACACAAGGTGTTCCTCCGGTATTCGGGAGTTGCATAATCTCATAGTCGGAGGAACATGTATAAGTCATGAAGAAAGCAATAGCAATAAAACTAAACAATCATTATGCCAAGCTAAAGGATGGGTCTTGTCAATCACATCATTCTCTAATGATGTGATCCCATTCATCAAATGAAAACTCATGTCTATGGCTAGGAAACTTAACCATCTTTGATTAACGAGCTAGTCAAGTAGAGGCATACTAGTGACACTCTGTTTGTCTATGTATTCACGCATGTACTAAGTTTCCGGTTAATACAATTCTAGCATGAATAATGAAAATTTATCATGATATATGTAAATATAAATAACAACTTTATTATTGCCTCTAGGGCATATTTACTTCAGTCTCCCACTTGCACTAGGGTCAATAATCTAGTTCACATCGCCATGTGATTTAACACCAATAGTTCACATCACCATGTGATTAACACCCATAGTTCACATCGCCATGTGACCAACACTCAAAGGGTTTACTAGAGTCAATAATATACTTCACATGCTATGTGATTAACACCCAAGAACATTAAGGTGTGATCATGTTTTGCTTGTGAGATAAGTTTTAGTCTACGGGTGTGCCACATTCAGATCCGTATGTATTTTTGCAAATTTCTATGTCTACAATGCTCTACATGGAGCTACTCTAGCTACTTGCTCCCACTTTCAATATGTATCTAGATCGAGACTTAGAGTCATCCAGATTTGTGTTAAAGCTTGTATCGACGTAACTCTTTACGACGAAATCTTTATCACCTCCATAATCGAGAAACATATCCTAATTCCACTAAGGATAATTTTGACCGTTGTCCAGTGATCTACTCCTAGATCACTATTGTACTCCCTTGAGAAACTCAGGGCAGGGTATACAATAGGTCCGGTACACAGCATGGCATAGTTTATAGAACCGATGGCTGAGGCATTGGGAATGACTTTCATTCTCTCTCTATCTTCTACCATGGTCGAGCTTTGAGTCTTACTCAACTTCACACCTTGCAACACAAGCAAGAACTCCTTCTTTGACTATTCCATTTTGAACTACTTATAAACTTGTCAAGGTATGTACTCATTAAAAAAACTAATCAAGCGTCTTGATCTATCTATATAGATCTTGATGCTCAATATGTAAGCAGCTTCACCGGGGTCTTTCTTTGAAAAACTCCTTTCAAAAACTCCTTTATGCTTTCCAGAAAATTCTACATTTTTTTCTGATCAACAATATGTCATTTACATATACTTATCAGAAAGGTTGTAGTGCTCCCACTCACTTTCTTGTAAATACAGGCTTCACCGCAAGTCTGTATAAAACTATATGCTTTGATCAACTCATCAAAGCGTATATTCCAACTCCGAGATGCTTGCACCAGTCCATAGATGGATCGCTAAAGTTTGCACACTTTGTTAGCACCTTTAGGATAGACAAAACCTTCTGGTTGCATCATATACAACTCTTCTTTAAGAAATCCATTAAGGAATGCAGGTTTGACATCCTTTTGCCAAATTTCATAAAATGCGGCAATTGCTAACATTATTCAGACAAACTTTTAAGCATCGATACAAGTGAGAAAATCTCATTGTACTCAACACCTTGAACTTGTCAAAAATATTTTTGCGACAATTCGAGCTTTGTAGATAGTAACACTACTATCAGCATCCGTCTTCCACTTGAAGATCCATTTTATTCTCTATGACTTGCCGATCATCGGGCAAGTCAACCAAAGTCCATACTTTGTTGTCATACATGGATCCTATCTCATATTTGTAACATCCCAAATTTTCAATTGGAATGTTATACATTAGATCATCATTGCATATTATATTTTATTGCATTTTGGCTCGATCCTAGAAATTCTACGCAACTCAAGGACCCATGGAGAGAGTTGGGGATTTCGTTATTTTCATATTTGAGTTTTTTCAAATTTTGAAATGAAGGATCGTTTGATTTTAATTACTTTATCTTCGAATATTTCTTTTATAAAAATAAAAGAGAGGGAATAAATGACTTTCCCAAAAATAAAGAAATATTGGAGATTTAATATTAAAATCAAATAAGTATTTTATTCAAAGTTTTATCGATATTTTAATTGAATTAAGAAAATATGCGTTTTTCAAAATTGCATAATAGGCCTAAATAAATGTTCACTTTGTCCGCTATATTTTTCTAGGACGGAGAAAATTTATTTCAGGATTTTTTGGAGTCCATTTAGTATTTCTTTTAATTGTTTTTCTGCGCGGAATTATTTAAAAAAAACGAACCAACTCCGGGCAGTATCTGGCCAGGACTCCCCGGCCGACCCTCTTATAAGCCGCCACCCCCGAGCCGCCCAGCCCACCCCGAGCCCACCCGCGCAAACCCTAACCCTAGCCGCCGCCGGATCCGCGCCGCCCCCGCCGCCGCGCCGCCTCCCGTCCCCGTCGCCCCGTGCACCGCCGCTGCTACCCCTCCCGCCGACGCCGCCCGCCGCCACCGCCCGCCGAACTCGTCGCCGCCCTCGCCGGAGTTGCCGGAGGTAGCCGCCGCTGCCACGGTTTTCGTTAAGAAAACCGTCGGTTTTTTAGAAACCGCATTTTATTTTATTTTAATAGATCGGTTTTATTTTTTTCGGTTTAGTTATTTAACGAACGCCCGTTCGTTCATTCGTTCGTTTTAACGAACGATATTCACCGTTTAGCCGCAGAAAGTGAACGTTCGTTCATTAGCCTGTTCATCAATTTTTCTTTTTCCAGGGTTTTTCGCGATTATTTTTTATCGTGATTTCTGCCCTGATTTTTGTTTTAGTTTATCTTTTCTCTCATTTATCGGAATCAGGCAATTCAAGCGCCTAGAATTTCAGGCAATTCAAGCGCCTAGAATTCACCGTTTAGCCGCAGAAAGTGAACGTATTCAAGTTTTTGCTACTGTAAAATTTGACTTAAGTCTAGATTAGTAAACGGAGCTTGTTTCTTTTGCAGTTTGAGTTTTCGTTGCTTCGTTTGATTTGATTCTTTTTGCAAACCAGAGTTCTTAAGTTGAACTTTCTGGTTAGATCTCTTATTTGAGTTTTACCCGTGCTTGTAGTTGAGTGCTTATTGTATGCTTGTTTGTTTGCGATACGGAGTGCGAAGCATGCTACTCTGAGTCTCTAGATTTCACGGATCATCAGCAAGGCAAGTAACACTTTGATCATACCTCTTTACTACCCAGTTTTATTGCATTAGATCAATCCTCAAACAATTGCATGGTTAGGATCTGTTTAATATGTGGGTTTTGGGAAGTAGATGAGGTAGTACCTATCGTCTTGTTTATTATCAAACATTTGGGAGTTACTTCTACGTTTGCTTATATTGTTATGCTATGCTAGTAGACGTGGATTGGGTGAGTGTATCCATGACAGATGTGAGTATTGATATTTACTGGTTAACTTAAGGTGGCTACTTTAATACACATCTCGGTGGATTGAGGCACCTGGGGAACCCAGTGTTGCCTGTATTTTTGGAAATCCCGGGGTACCATGTGATTCTCCTATGGACCGCCGCCCAGGCTCAAAGGGATCAAAAGATTATTCATGCTAGAAACTTCCGTGTGCAGCCACAAGCTATTATGGGCTCTAGCATAGTTGAGTACGTTGCAAGACCTCTTTCAGTTGTGGGCTAGTAGATGTAAGGGAAAGTAGGTGTAACTGTCCACCCGGAGTAAAGAGTTATTGTTTCAGAAAGACTGTGTCTCGTTTCTCCGACCATGGATGTATTCGAGTCTTGTGGGGAAAAGTGTGCAAACCTCTGCAGAGCGTACAAACTAATCAGGGTTAGCCGTGTCCCCGGTTATGGACGTTTTGAGTATCTAGTTCTTGGATTATCATGTGGATCTCATCAGTCTTAATATAATTTGATTGGGTTTAATGATGATGCTTAATTGGGATTGAGTTGGGTGAACCTTCTCAATGTTTAACAACCACCATTATAGTTAAATAAAATTTATTCCTTTGTTGTAGGGAAAAATTGGCTTAATGCAAAACTGTAACCATAGAACTTTCCACCAGCCATATATGCATGTAGTGATAGCTTTATTATGTTCATTACTCTCTATGTGTTACATTGCCAGCATATTCCATGTACTGACCCGTTTCGGGCTGCAACGTTCATGTTGCAGACTTTTCAGACGACAAGTAAGGTGCCTTAGGTCGTGATCTTTCACTCAGTGATGCCATTGGAGTTGATGGACTCACTTTATCTTCCAAGCCTTCCGCTGTTATCGTATCTAGATGGCCTTAAGCCATATTTATTGTAATAAGTTCTCCTTTGAGACATTCGATGTAATAAGTGTGTGATTGCTACTATGTTATAAATCCTTCAAGTACTATGCGTGTCAGCATTACCGATCGAGGGATGACACTGATTCACAGAGATGAGACTGTTTGAGGTCTGGTCGCTACAAGATGGTATCAGAGCACACGCTGACTGTAGGACACGACCACTAAGCTAAAGCCCTAGATCACTACTCTCTTCTCATTTCTGACTCCTCTCCTTTCTTCTACTCTTTAGGATGGCGGATGCAAGGAACAAGTTTACGCAACCGGATGAAGATACACCTTTTGGACGCCACTTGAAGGAAGTCACTAGATACCTGAACATCGGAGTACCAAGCTTCACCGGAACCTACATCGCCACTTTATCAGAAGAGGAGCGTTGAATGATTCGAGTTCAAGTTCCCGGAAGGACGTTCATGACAGTCACTGAGCCCATAGAGTTTTCCTTCGATGCACCAACCTGGAGTCTAGGAAAGAGCATGGTAGCCCACATCACCATGGGACGCATTGGAGAAGTTTACCACAAGGATCTCAAGGATACTATCTACCAGATTTATGGGCGCCGAGATGAGCAATGGGAGATGATCAGCACCAGGAAGGATAGATCTACTGCAGCTTTCATCCAGGAGTTAAACCAGCACATTCGATGCTAGGAAAACCAGATGTGCGCAGGCATGATAGATCTGAAGAAGGCTATGACTAGGATCACAGAGCTGGAAGAAGAACTCAAGACTACACGCGATGGTTATGAGGAGGAAATGACGATACTCGTGGAGAAGAATGACGATCTGAAGAAGAAGCTAGGAGTATTCATGGGAGACCCCGCACCAGGAGGAGAAGACGACGATTCCACTTTCCCGGAGAACTACATCATCGTCGACGACACTGACTCGGACCCTGACGATAGCGATGATGACTACGGATGAAGCTGGAGCAGATATCATGGAGTCTTCGACCGATCAATTTTTCTAGTCGACCACCATATCAGTAGTAGTATTCCCCCATGTATATAGTATAGTCCGAGCACTTTGGTAACGATAGTTAGACCGTTGTATGCCCTTGTTTGAATTGATTGAAGTGATATGATTGTGTTTGTCTCATGTGCATATGGGTAGTGTTTTTCTCTCTAGACCTCATTCTATTCTATTTTCTTACCTTTTCTAAACCCTCAGATGCCTCCGAGACGCGACAATGGATTTGCTTTCCCACCAGAGCTCACTCAGTTGATCCAGCAGCAGAATGCATTGATGTAGATACTAGTCCAGAATCAGAATCAGGGGAACAATAACAACAACAACAACCCACCACCACCACCAGTTGATCACTTAGCCCGTTTCTTGAGGCTTAATCTGCTGGTTTTCTCTAGTTGCACCAAACCGATAGTTGCAGATGATTGGCTCCGCAATATTGGAAGGGAGTTGGCCACTGTAGGATGCACAGATGCGGAGAGAGTGCGGTTTGACGCACATCAGCTTGATGGACCCGTAGCATCATGGTGGGAGAATTTCACAGCCACTTACCCCATCGATACTCTCACATGGGATCAGTTTCAACAGGCTTTCCATATTGCCCATGTCTCAGCAAGAGCTATGGCCATGAAGAAGTGTGAGTTTCGCAACGTGCGCCAAGGAGGACTTACAGTTGGCCTTTATGTGGATGACTTTAGTAAGTTAGCACGTTATGCCCCAGATGACGTTGCTACAGATGCAGCTAAGCAGGAGAAGTTTTTGGAAGGACTAAATGATGAGCTGAGCATGCAGTTGACGGTGGCAACCTTCAACAACTACCAGGAGTTGGTAGAAAGAGCTCTCATGATTGAAGTGAAGCAACAGCAGATTGACAACCGCAAGAGGAAGTATGGACAAGGGAAGTACAATTATGGAGCTCAACAGAAGCCTCGTTTTACCCCAAACTCGGGAGGACCATTTCAGCATAACCATGGAGGTCACAATCACAATGGAGGAAGTTCGCACAACCATAGTGGCCCCAAGAATGGGACTGGTAATGGAGGAAGCAACGGCCAGAACCGTTCCAACCCGACAACACCCGCCAAGAAGGATCTAAGTCATATTATTTGCTACAAGTGCCAGAAGACTGGACATTATGCTAATGAATGTCCTGAAGCTAAGAATGGAAATGGCAATGGAAGCTCTGGGAAGAAGCCTAACCCTTTCAACAGGGGACAAGTGAACCACATTAACGTGGAGGAGGTTGAAGCCCAGCCAGATGCAGTAATAGGTATGTTTTTGGTTAAGTCATTTACTACAATCGTTCTTTTTTATACCGGTGCATCCCATTCATACATATCATGGGGATTTGTGGATAAGTATAAACTGCCCACCAAAGTTCTTAGAACACCTATGTTAATGAGATCGCCAGGAGCAGAGTGTATGGCAAGCCAAGGATGTTTTCAGATGCCATTGACCATAGGTATGCATGTTTTCCTCTCAGACCTGATAATTTTGGAGTCGCAAGGTTTGGATGTGATTCTGGGTATGGATTGGCTATCCATGTATGGAGGAAACATCGAATGCGCCAGTAAGTCGATTTTGCTCACCACCCCAGAAGGAAGAAGGATCAAGTATGTATCCCGGCATGTGCCGAAGAGGACTCAAGTGAATTCCTTATCAGGAGTTGTACATGAGGAAGTACCAGTGGTGAAGGATTTCCTTGATGTATTTCTAGAAGAGTTGCTAGGCATGCCATCGGATAGAGACATTGAGTTTTTAATTGAGCTTTTGCCCGCAAAGGATTTGGAGGAAATTAAGAAGCAGATTAAGGAGTTACTGGATAAAGGCTATATTCGCCCAAGTTCGTCACCTTGGGGATCACCAGTGCTTCTAGTGGAGAAGAAGGATGGATCGTTGAGGATGGTTGTTGATTATTGTGGATTGAATGAAGTAACAATCAAGAACAAGTACCCACTGTCAATGATCAATGATTTGTTTGACCAGTTGCAAGGAGCTAAAGTATTTTCCAAGATCGATCTGTGATCAGGATACCACCAGCTGAAGATTTGAGAGCAGGATATACCTAAGACAGCTTTTACCACGAGGTACGGGCTATATGAGTATACCGTTATGTCATTTGGTCTGTCTAACGCACCTGCCTATTTCATGAACATGATGAACAAGGTGTTTATTGAGTTTCTGGATAAGTTTGTCATGGTGTTCATTGATGATATTCTGGTTTACTCGAAGAATGAAGAGGAGCATAAGGAGCATTTACGTTTGGTACTTGGGAAGCTCAGAGAACATCAATTATATGTCAAGTTCAGCAAGTGTGAGTTTTGGTTGAAGGAAGTTGGATTCCGCGGACATGTTATATCCGAAGAAGGAATAGCAGTAGACCCCACCAAGGTTGTCACTGTGACAAATTGGGAAGCACCCACGTCAGTTGGAGAGATCCGGAGTTTTCTTGGACTCGCAGGATACTACCGGAGGTTCATTGAGAATTTCTCGAAGATTGCAAAGCCTATGACAGAGTTGTTGAAGAATGACACCAAATTCAAATGGACTGAGGAATGTGAGTCCAGTTTCCAGGAGTTGAAGAAACGTTTGGTTTCATCACCAGTGTTGATTCTGCCAGATCAACACAAGGATTATGAAGTATATTGCGACGCTTCTTGTCGAGGACTTGGAGCAGTGCTTATGCATGAGGGAAGAGTTGTTTCATATACCTCACGACAGCTTAAACCCCATGAGTTGAATTATGCTACACACGATTTGGAGATAGCAGCCGTAGTGCATGCATTGAAGACATGGAGACATTTTCTCATCGGAAACCATTATGAGGTGTACACGGATCATAAGAGTTTGAAGTATATCTTCACGCAAAAGGAGTTGAATCTTAGGCAAAGGAGATGGTTGGAGATCATTAAGGATTATGATATGAGGTAGCATTATCATCCGGGAAAGGCTAAAGTAGTAGCTGATGCGTTGAGCCGCAAGAGTCATGTCAACACACTCATGACCGGAGAGTTTTTTTTTGAGGAAATTGACAGTAGGAGATAACTCCTGCTGTGATTTTTATATATCTATATAAATGGGGTGTTTACATAGATATATAAGGTGTACAACTCAACTATCCCTCTACTCCCCCTCCCCATGGATTAGGGAGGAGGAGGTAGACTACCAGCTCTCCACAGGAGGAGTCAAGTAAGAAAGAGTTAGAAAGAATCAACCTAGAGCGTTAGAAAGGTTTACAAATGAGCCTCTATGGGCTTCCTTGACTCTATGCTGGAGTTGACCCAGGTCGTTTTTAAAGCGTGAAAACCAGGACCCAATAGTAGGGTCAACTCCACGAAAGTGTTTGTTATTCCTCTCCTTTCATAGGCTCCACCCAGCAGTGAGGAAGATTTACATGAAGAATGGGCCAGGCCATGAGTCTCTGTTCAATTTGAGGGCAGTGAGACGGTTATCAAAGGGGGGCCATTGAATACCAAGTTTGGTCCAGCAAGTTCTGCTAAAATCACAGGTGAAGATCATATGGTCCACCGTTTCTTCAATTGGTAGCCCGCAAAGGAGGCAGTCAAAGTCATCACCGATGTTGTAGTGTCTCTGCTTCAACATATTGCGCGTGTTGAGCCTATCATGGAAAAGTAGCTAGCCAAACACCTTCAACTTCATTGTACATTTTGATTTCCACAGGTGCTTGGACATGGGGTCGGTTTGAGCATCTAAAGAAGTAAGAATAGTAATCCTTAGGTCGTAAAGTGGTCGCGCCCACAGGTAGTGCGAAACATCAGTATTCGACCGGAGAGCTACCCAAGGAGTTAGCAGAGGATCTTCACGAACTATGTTTGGAGATAGTTCCAAGAGGCTATGTAGCAGCATTGGAGATTTAGTCTACTTTAATGGATAAAATTAGAGAAGCTTAGAAGACGGACAAGGAGATTGCCGAGATAAAGGAAAGGATGAGCAAAGGAAAAGCTAAAGGATTTTGTGAGGATGAGCACGACACCTTATGGTTTGAGGATCGTGTATATGTGCCCAATGATCAGGAGATCAGGAAGTTGATTCTGCAAGAGGCCCATGATTCACCATATTCGATTCACCCAGGAAATACTAAGATGTATCTGGATTTGAAGGACAGTTTCTGGTGGACCGGAATGAAGAAGGATATTGCAGAGTATGTAGCAGTTTGTGATGTATGTCAGAGAGTAAAGGCAGAGCATAAGAAGCCAGCAGGTTTACTACAGCCATATCCGATACCCGAATGGAAGTGGGATAAGCTAGGCTATGACTCGATATGGGTTGTAGTCGATCGTTTAATGAAGGTAGCTCATTTCATCCCAGTGAAGACCACTTACACAAGTGCTAAGTTGGCAAACATATAGATGACCAGGATCGTATGTCTGCATGGAGTTCCGAGGACCATTGTATCAGATAGAGGAACCCAGTTTACCTCATAGTTCTGGAATCAGTTGCACAAAACTTTGGGTACCAGGCTAGAGTTCAGTACAGCCTTTCATCCACAGACAGATGGACAGACCGAGAGAGTCAATCAAATTCTGGAGGACGGGTTGAGAGCTTGTGCGCTAGATTATGGATCTAGTTGGGACGACAATTTGCCTTACGCAGAGTTCTCTTACAACAATAGTTATCAATCAAGTTTGAAGATGGCCCCTTTCGAAGCTTTGTACAGAAGGAGGTGCAGGACATCGCTGTTATGGGATGAAGTTGGAGACTGTCAGTTCTTTGGACCAGATTTGATTAAAGAGTCTGACGAGAAAGTTAAGCTAATTCGCAATAGGCTCAAAGTAGCCCAGTCCAGGCAGAATAGCTATGCGGATTCTAAACGCAAGGAGACAGTTTACGAAGTCGGAGACATAGTTTACCTTCGAGTGTCCCCACTTCGAGGAGTTAAGCGTTTTGGAGTTAAGGGAAAGTTAGCACCACGTTTTGTGGGACCATACAAAGTTTTGGAACGTGTGGGAGAAGTTGCTTACAAGTTGGAATTGCCCGAAAGATTGTCAGGAGTTCATGATGTGTTCCATGTTTCCCAGCTGAAGAAGTGCCACGCAGAGATAGCTAATATTCCTCTGAGAGATACAGTACGACCGGAAGCGATTCAGTTGGATAGCGATTTGACCTATGAGGAGAAACTAGTGAAGATTCTCGAGGTTGCCAGCCGAGTCACACGCAGCAAGGTTATCAAATTCTGTAAAGTTCAGTGGAGCCACAATTCCGAGGATGAAGCCACCTGGGAGCGAGAGGAAGACCTTCGGAAGGACCACCCTCACCTATTTTCCAGCCAACCCGAATCTCGAGGGCGAGATTCATCTTAAGGGGGGTAGGTTTGTAACATCCCAAATTTTCAATTTGGAATGTTATACATTAGATCATCATTGCATATCACATTTTAGTGCATTTTGGCTCGATCCTAGAAATTCTACGCAACTCAAGGACCCACGGAGAGAGTTGGGGATTTCGTTATTTTCATATTTGATTTTTCTCAAATTTTGAAACGAAGGATTGTTTGATTTTCATTACTTTAAATTCGAATATTTCTTTATAAAAATAAAAGAGAGGGAATAAAATGACTTTCCCAAAAATAAAGAAATATTGGAGATTTAATATTAAAATCAAATAAGTATTTTATTCGGAGTTTTATCGATATTTTATTTGAATTAGGAAAAATATGCATTTTTCAAAATTGCATTATAGGCCTAAATAAATGTTCACTTTGTCCGCTATATTTTTAGAGGACGGGAAAATTTATTTCAGGATTTCTGGAGTCTGTTTAGTATTTCTTTTAATTGTTTTTCTGCGTGCAATTATTTAAAAAAATTAACCGACTCCGGGTCGTATCCGGCCATGACTCCCCAACCGGCCCTCTTATAAACCGCCACCCCCGAGCCGCCCAGCCCACCCCGAGCCCACCTGTGCAAACCCTAACCCTAGCCGCAGCCGGATCCGCACCGACGCCGCCGCGTCGCCTCCCATCCCCGTCGCCCCGTGCGCCACCGTCGCCGCCCCGCCCGCCGCCACCGCCGCCGGAGCCCCGCCGGTGTCGCCCCGCCGCCCGCCGGAGTTGCCGGAGGTAGCCGCCGCCGCCGCGGTTTTCGTTAAGAAAACCGTCATGTTTTTAGAAACCGCGTTTTTTAATAGATCGGTTTTACTTTTTTCGGTTTAGTTATTTAGCGAACGCCCGTTCATTCGTTCGTTTTATCGAATTATTTTCACCATTCAGCTGCAGACAGCGAACGTTCGTTCATTAGCCTGTTCGTCAGTTTTTCTTTTTCCAGGGTTTTCCGCGATTATTTTTGATCGCGATTTCTGCCCTGATTTTCGTTTTAGTTTATCTTTTCGCTCGTTTATCGGAATCAGGCGATTCAAGCGCCTAGAGTTTTTTCTCGAAGCCCTCTTTCCGTTTAACCAACTTAAACTAGTTTTTGCTACTGTAAAATTTGACCTAACAGCATATTAGTAAAAGGAGCTTGTTTCTTTCGCAGTTTGAGTTTTCGCTGCTTCGTTTGATTTGATTCTTTTTGCAAACCGGAGTTCTTAAGTTGAACTTTCTGGTTAGATTTCCTATTTGAGTTTTACCCGTGCTCGTAGTTGAGTGCTTATTGTATGCTTGTTTGTTTGCGACAGAGTACCCAGAGTGCGAAGCATGCTACTACGAGTCTCTAGGTTTCACGGATCATCAGCAAGGCAAGTAACACTTTGATCATACCTCTTTACTACCCAGTTTTATTGTATTAGATCAATCCTCAAACAATTGCATGGTTAGGATCTATTAAATATGTGGGTTTTGGGAAGTAGATGAGGTAGTACCTATTGTCCTGTTTATTATCAAACCTTTGGGAGTTACTTCTACGTTTGCTTATATTGCTATGCTATGCTAGTAGACGTGGATTGGGTGAGTGTATCCATGACAGATGAGTATTGATATTTAATGGTTACCTTAAGGTGGCTAATTTAATACACATCTGGGTGGATTGAGGCACCTGGGGAACCCAGTGTTGCCTGTATTTTTGGAAATCCCGGGGTACCGTGTGATTCTCCTATGGACCGCCACCCAAGCTCAAAGGGATCATAAGATTATTCATGCTAGAAACTTCCTTGTGCAGCCACAACCTATTATGGGCTCTAGAATAGTTGAGTATGTTGCAAGACCTCTTTCAGTGGTGGGCTAGCAGATGTAGGGGAAAGTAGGTGTAACTGTCCACCCGGAGTAAAGAGTTATTGTTTCAGAAAGACTGTGTCTCGTTTCTCCGACCATGGATGTATTCGAGTCTTGTGTGGAAAAGTGCACAAACCTCTGCAGAGTGTACAAACTAATCATGGTTAGCCGTGTCCCCGGTTATGGACGTTTTGAGTATCTAGTTCTTGGATTATCATGTGGATCTCATCAGTCTTAATATAATTTGATTGGTTTCATGATGATGCTTAATTGGGATTGAGTTGGGTGAACCTTCTCAATGTTTAAAGACCACCATGATAGTTAAATAAAATTTATTCCTTTGTTGTAGGAAAAAATTGGCTTTATGCAAACTGTAACCATAGAGCTTTCCACCAGCCATATATGCATGTAGTGATAGCTTTATTGTGTTCATTACTCTCTATGTGTTACATTGCCAGCATATTCCATGTGCTGACCCGTTTCGGGCTGCAACGTTCATGTTGCAGACATTTCAAACGACGAGTAAGGTGCCTTAGGTCGTGATCTTTCACTCAGTGATGCCGTTGGAGTTGATGGACTCACTTTATCTTCCAAGCCTTCCGCTGTTATCGTATTTAGATGGCCTTAAGCCATATTTATTGTAATAAGTTCTCTTTTGAAACATTCGATGTAATAAGTGTGTGATTGCTACTCTTTTATAAATACTTCAAGTACTGTGCATGTCAGCATTACCGATCGAGGGATGACACTGATGCACAGAGATCAAACTGTTTGAGGTCTGGTCGCTACAATATTTCATGGCCTCAAGCCATTTTGTTGAATCTGGGCTCATCATCGCTTCCTCATAGTTCGTAGGTTCATCATGATCTAGTAACATGACTTCCAGAACAGGATTACCGTACCACTCTGGTGCAGATCGTACTCTGGTTGACATACGAGGTTCGGTAGTAACTTGATCTGAAGTTTTATGATTGTCATCATTAACTTCCTCGCTAATTGGTGTAGGCATCACTGGAACTGATTTCAGTGATGAGCTAGTTTCCAATTAGAGAGAAGGTACAATTACCTCATCAAGTTCTACTTTCCTCCCACTCACTTCTTTCGAGAGAAACTCTTTATCAAGAAAGGATCCACTCTTAGCAACAAAGATCTTGCCTTCGGATCTGTGATAGAAGGTGTACCCAACAGTTTCTTTTGGGTATCCTATGAAGACGCACTTATCCAATTTGGTTTTGAGCTTATCAGGCTGAAACTTTTTCACATAAGCATCACAAACCCAAACTTTAAGAAACGACATCTTAGGTTTGTTGCTAAACCATAGTTCATACGGTGTCGTCTCAACGGACTTTTAGACGGTGCGCTATTTAACGTGAATGCAGCTGTCTCTAATGCCTAACCCCAAAATGATAGTGGTAAATCGGTAAGAGACATCATAGATTGCACCATATCTAATAAAGTACGGTTACAACGTTCGGACACACCATTACGCTGGGGTGTTCCATGTGGCGTGAGTTTCAAAACTATTCCACATTGTTTCAAATGAAGGCCAAACTCGTAACTCAAATATTCGCCTCTGCGATTAGATAATAGAAACTTTATTTTCTTGTTACGATGATTCTCCACTTCACTCTGAAATTCTTTGAACTTTTCAAACATTTCAGACTTGTGTTTCATTAAGTAGATATACTCATATCTTCTCAAATCATCTGTGAAGGTCAGAAAATAACGATACCCGCAGCGAGCCTCAACACTCATAGGATCATATACATTGGTATGTATTATTTCCAATAAGTCAGTGGTTCGCTCCATTGTTCCGAAAACAGAGTCTTAGTCATCTTGCAAATGAGGCATGGTTCGCAAGCATCAAGTGTTTCATAATCAAGTGATTCCAAAAGCCCATCAGCATGGAGTTTCTTCATGCACTTTACACCAATATGACCTAAACGGCAGTGTCACAAATATGTTGCACTATCATTATCATCTATGCATCTTTTGGCATCAATATTATGAATATGTGTATCACTACGATCGAGATTCAATAAACCATTCATATTAAGTGTATGACCGTAGAAGGTTTTATTCATGTAAATAGAATAACAATTATTCTTTAGACTTAAATGAATAACCGCATAGCAATAAACATGATCCAATCATATTATGCTCAACACAAAGACCAAATAACATTTATTTTAGGTTCACCACTAATCCCGAAGGTAAAGGGAGTGTGCGATGGTGATCTTATCAACTTTGGAATCACTTCCAACACACATCGTCATCTTGCCCTCAACTAGTCTTTGTTCATTTTCTAACTCCTGTTTCGAGTTACTAATCATAGCAACTAAACCAGTATCAAATACCCAGGGGCTACTATGAACACTAGTAAAGTACACATCCATAACATGTATATCATATATACTTTTGTTCACTTTGCCATCCTTCTTATCCACCAAGTATTTGGGGCAGTTCCGCTTCCAGTGACCATTTCCTTTGCAGTAGAAGCATTCAATTTAAGGATTGGGTCTAGCTTTGGGCTTCTTTAAGGAAGTGGCAACTTGCTTTCTGATACTTCTCCAACGTATCTATAATTTTTTATCATTCCATGCTTCTAGAGAGTTATTTTTGGAACAAACGCAATCCAGGAGACTTGGAGTAGACGTCAGGGAAGCAAAGAGGTAGCCATGAGGGTCCAGGGCGCGCCCCCACCCTCGTGGGCCCCTCGTGGCTCCCCTAATCGACTTCTTTCGCCTATATATATCCATATACCCCAAAAAACATCCAGGAGCACCATAGATCGGGAGTTCCGCCACCGCAAGCCTCTGTAGCCACCAAAAACCTCTCGGGAGCCTGTTCCGGCACCCTGCCGGAGGGAGAATCCATCACCGGTGGCCATCTTCATCATCCCGGCGCTCTTCATGACGAGGAGGGAGTAGTTCACCCTTGGGGCTGAGGGTATGTATCAGTAGCTATGTGTTTGATCTCTCTCTCTCTCTCTCTCTCTCTATCTCTCTCTCGTGTTCTTGAGGTGCTACGATCTTGATGTATCGTGAGCTTTGCCATTATAGTGGGATCTTATGATGTTTCTCCCCCTCTACTCTCTTGTAATTGATTGATTTTTCCCTTTGAAGTTATCTTATCGGATTGAGTCTTTACGGATTTGAGAACACTTGATGTATGTCTTGCATGTGCTTATCTGTGGTGACAATGGGATATCACGTGATCCACTTGATGTATGTTTTGGTGATCAACTTTCGGGTTCAGTGACCTTGTGAACTTATGCATAGGGATTGGCACACGTTTTCATCTTAACTCTCCGGTAGAAACTTTGGGGCACTCTTTGAAGTACTTTGTGTTGGTTGAATAGATGAATCAGAGATTGTGTGATGCATATCGTATAATCATGCCCACGGATACTTGAGGTGACATTGATCTAGGTGACATTAGGGTTTTGGTTGATTTGTGTCTTAAGGTGTTATTCTAGTACGAACTCTATGATAGATCGAATGGGAAGAATAGCTTCGTGTTATATTACTACAGACTCTTGAATAGATCGATCAGAGAGGATAACTTTGAGGTGGTTTCGTACCCTACAATAATCTCTTCATTTGTTCTCCGCTATTAGTGACTTTGGAGTGACTCTTTGTTGCATGTTGAGGGATTGTTATATGATCTAATTATGTTATTATTGTTGAGCGAACTTGCACTAGTGAAAGTATGAACCTTAGGCCTTGTTTCCTAGCATTGCAATACCGTTTACGCTCACTTTTACCACTTGCTACCTTGCTATTTTTATATTTTCAGATTACAAAAACCTATATCTACCATCTATTGCACTTATATCACTATCTCTTCGCCAAACTAGTGCACCTATACAATTTACCATTGTATTGGGTGTGTTGGGGACACAAGAGACTCTTTATTATTTGGTTGTAGGGTTGCTTGAGAGAGACCATCTTCATCCTACGCCTCCCACAGATTGATAAACCATAGGTCATCCACTTGAGGGAAATTTTCTACTTTCCGACAAACCTCTTCACTTGGAGGCCCAACAACATCTACAAGAAGAAGGTTGTGTAGTAGACATCAAGCTCTTTTCTGGCGCCGTTGCCGGGGAGGTGAGTGCTTGAAGGTATATCTTTAGATCTTGCAATTGAATCTTTTTGTTTCTTGTTTTATCACTATTTTAGTCTATAAAAGAAAATTTAAAAAATGGAATTGATGGTGCCTCATATGATTCATCTTTTTTAATGTCTTTTGTGAAAATGATGGGAAGGAAAACTGTGCTCATGTACTAGAAGAAGAATTACATAGAATGCTTGGCATAAAATATGTGAATGATGAGCATGATTGCAATGTTGTTAGTATGAATTCTTTGAATACCTATGATGCTAATGATATGCAAAGCCACAAGCTTGGGGATGCTATGTTTGATGAAGATAATATTTTTTGTCCCCCAAGTTTTGATGAGCAAATTTATTATGATGAAAGCATGCCTCCTATTTATGATGATTATTGTGATGACACGTATGCTATAAATAATAAAGATAACCATGAAACTTGTCATCTTGATTTTAATTTTCAATTGGATTATGCTTCACATGATAGTTATTTTGTTGAGTTTGCTCCCACTACTATTCATGATAAGAATTTTGCTTATGTGGAGAGTAATAAATTTATATGCTTGTGCATCATGAAAATAATGCTTTCTGTGATGGTTATATTGTTGAATTCATTCATGATGCTACTGAAAATTATTATGAGAGAGTATCATATGCTTCTACATATTGCAATAATATCAAGTTTCCTCTCTCTATGTGCTTAAAGTCTTAAAGTTATGCTTGTTTTACCTTCCTATGCTAGTTGTTTCTTGTTCCCATAAGTTGTTTACTCACAAAATCCCTATTCATAGGAAGTGGGTTAGGCTTAAATGTGCTAGTCATATGCTTCATGATGCTCCCGTTATGTTTCAATTCTTATCTTTTATGTGAGCACCATTGTCATCATCTTTTATGTTTCAATTCTTATCTTTTATGCTTCATGATGCTCCCGTTATGCTTGTTTTACCTTTTATGTTAGCTAAAAGGCATTAAAGAAAAGCGCTTGTTGGGAGACAACCCAATATTTAACTTTGATGTTTTTGTGTGTTCACATGATTATGATACTGTAGTAATCATGTTTTATAGCTTTTGTTTCAATAAAGTGCCAAGTAAGACCTATAGGACAGCTTAAGGTGATAGTTGTGTTGATCCTGCTAAAAATCAGAAACTTTTGCACCCAGTAAATTAGTTTTCATAATTAACAGAAACGTGATTTTGATATGATCCTTTTTTCTATGGATTGGTACACAAATGTCTCAGGTTTTCATAATTTGGTAGAATTTTTGGAGTTACAGAAGTATTCGAGAGTTACAGATTACTACAGACTATTCTGTTTTTGATAGATTCTGTTTTCTATGTGTTGTTTGCTTATTTTGATGAATCTATGAGTAGTATTGGAGGGTATGAACCATACAGAAGTTGGAATATAGTAGATATTACACCAATATGAATTTAGAATGCGTTCACAACAGTACCTAAGTGGTGATTTATTTTCCTATACTAACGGAGCTTTCGAGTTTTCTGTTGAGTTTTGTGTTGTGAAGTTTTCAAGTTTTGGGTAAAGATTCGATGGAATCTGGAATAAGGGGTGGAAAGAGCCTAAGCTTGGGGATGCCCAAGGCACCCAAAGGTAATATTCAAGGACAACCAAGAGCCTAATCTTGGGGATTCCCTGGAAGGCATCCCCTCTTTCGTCTTCGTTCATCGGTGACTTTACTTGGAACTATATTTTTATTCACCACATGATATGTGTTTTGCTTGGAGAATCATTTTATTTTGTTAGTATTTGCTTGCTGTTATTTAGAATAATGTTTTGCATCTACATTTTCAATAAAAATGTCAAGGATACATGCTTATTTTGCAAGTATACATGTTGCTGTTTCAAAACAGAAAGTTTACCGCTGTTGCAAAAATTCCCTAGAAAAGTCAGAAAATGATAAAATTTTGAAACTTTTTGCATATTGAGCTCTGATAATTTTCTACAGTGTGGTAGACTTTCATAATTTTTGAAGTTCGGGAAGTATGATGAATCTTGCATTCTTTACAGACTGTACTGTTTTGGCAGATTGCTGTTATGTTTGCATATGTTTGCTTGTTTAATGATTCTATTTGAGGATAGGAGTATTAAATATGTAGAGACATTTAGTGTGAAATGTTGAATAATAATTTTTGTGATTTGTTACAGTAGAAAATGATAAGGTTTTTGCATTGGTTTATACTAACTTATCTCACGAGTTCTTGTTGAGTTTGGTGTGGATGAAGCTTTGAAGATTTAGGAAACCGAGATATAAAAGGAACTAAGGAGACACAAAACCTCAAGCTTGGGGATGCCCAAGGCACCCCAAAATAATATTTCAAGAAGTCTCAATCATCCAAGCTTGGGGATGCCCCTGTAGGCATCCCACCTTTCTTTTTCAGCAATTATCGGTTAGTATTGGTTGAACCTAAGTTTTTGCTTCTTCACATGATGTGTGCTATCCTTGAAATGTCATTTTGTTTTGTTTTGCTTTCTGTTTGAATAATATCCCAAGATCTGACATTCTTAAATGTTAGAGAGTCTTCACATAGTTGCATAATTATTTGACTACTCATTGATCTTCACTTATATCTTTTGGAGTAGTTTGTCTTTTGCTCTAGTGCTTCACTTATATCTTTTTGGAGAACGGTGGTGGTTTTATTCTGAAGAAACAGATGAACTCTCATGCTTCACTTATATTATGTTGAGGGTCTTTAGAACAACATGGTAATTTGCTTGGGTTATAAAACTAGTCCTAATATGATGGGCATCTAAGAGGGATATAATAAAAACTTCCATATAAAGTGCATTGAATACTAAGAGAAATTTGATACTGATAATTGTTTTGAGATATAAATGTGGTAATGTTAGAGTCATGCTAGTTGGGTATGAAATTGAGAAATACTTGTGTTAAAGCTGGCAAGTCCCATAGCATGCACGTATGGTGAACGTTGTGTGACAAATTTGAAGCATGGGGTGTTCTTTTTGCTTGCCTTCCTTATGAGTGGAGGTCGGGATCGCGCGATGGTTAACTCCTACCAACCCTTCCCGTAGGAGCATGCGTAGTAGTACTTTGCTTCGAGGGCTAATAAAATTTTGCAATAAGTATATGAGTTCTTTATGACTAATGTGAGTCCATTGATTATACGCACTCTTACCCATCCACCATTTGCTAGCCTCTACGGTACCGTGCATTGCTCTTACTCACCTTGAGAGTTGGTACAAACTTCGCCGGTGTATCCAAACCCCGTGATACGATACGCTCTATCACGCATAAACCTCCTTATATCTTCCTCAAAACGGCCACCATACCTACCTATTATGGCATTTCCATAGCCATTCCGAGATATATTGCCATGCAACTTTCCGCCGTTCCGTTTATTATGACACGCTCCATCATTGTCATATTGCTTTTTCATGATCATGTAGTTGACATTGTATTTGTGGCAAAGCCACCTTTATAATTCTTCCATACATGTCGCTCTTGATTCATTGCACATCCCGGAACACCGCCAGAGGCATTCACATAGAGTCATATTTTGTTCTAAGGATTGAGTTGTAATTCTTGAGTTGTAAATAAATAGAAGTGTGATGATTTCCATTATTAGAGCATTGTCCCAAGTGAGGAAAGGATGATGGAGACTATGGTTCCCCCCAAGTCGGGATGAGACTCCGGACTTTATGAAAAATAATAGAGGCCAAAGAAGCCCAAATAAAAAAATAGGCCAAAGAAACCCACCAAAATAAAAAAAAGAGAAAGAAAAAATGGGAGAAAAGAGAGAGAAGGGACAATGTTACTATCCCTTTTCCACACTTGTGCTTCAAAGTAGCACCATGATCTTCATGAGAGAGAGAGAGTCTCTTATGTTGTCACGTTCATATACTAGTGGGAAATTTTCATTATAGAACTTGGCTTGTACATTCCTATGATGGGCTTCCTCAAAATGCCCTAGGTCTTCGTGAGCAAGCAAGTTGGATGCACACCCACTTAGTTTCTTTTGATGAGCTTTCATACATTTATAGCTCTAGTGCATCCATTGCATGGCAATCCCTACTCCTCGTATTGACATCAATTGATGGGCATCTCCATAGCCCATTGATTAGCCGCGTCAATATGAGACTTTCTCCTTTTTTGTCTTCTCCACACAATCTCCATCATCATATTCTATTCCACCCATAGTGCTATATCTATGGCTTATGCTCATGTATTCCGTGTGGGTTGAAAAAGCTGAAGCGCGTTAAAAAGTATGAACCAATTGCTTGGCTGAAACCGGGGTTGTGCATGATGGGAGCATTTTGTGTGATGAAAATGAAGCATAGCCTAACTATATGATTTTGTTGGGATAATCTTTCTTTGGCTATGTTATTTTGATAAGACATGATTACTTGGTTAGTATGCTTGAAGTATTACTATTTTTATGTCAATATGAACTTTTATCTTGAATCTTTTGGATCTGAACATTCATGCCACAATAAACAAAATTATATTGAGAAATATGCTAGGTAGCATTCCACATCAAAAAATTCTATTTTTATCATTTACCTACACGAGGATGAGCAGGAATTAAGCTTGGGGATGCTTGATACGTCTCCAATGTATCTATAATTTTTTATTGTTCCATGCTATTATATTACCTGTTTTGGATGTTTAATGGGCTTTACTAAGCACTTTTATATTATTTTTGGGACTAACCTGTTAACCAAAGGCCCAACCCAAATTGCTGTTTTTTTTGCCTATTTCAGTGTTTCGCAAAAAAGTAATATCAAACGGAGTCCAAACGGACTGAACCCTTTGGGAGAGTTATTTTTGGAACAAATGCAATCCAGGAGACTTGGAGTGGACATCAGGGAAGCAACGAAGGTGGCCACGAGGGTCCAGGGCGCGCCCCCACCCTCGTGGGCCCCTCGTGGCTCCCCTGACTGACTTCTTTCGCCTATATATATCCATATACCCCGAATACATCAAGGAGCACCATAGATCGGGAGTTCCGCCTCCGCAAGCCTCTGTAGCCACCAAAAACCTCTTGGGAGCCTGTTCCGGCACCGGTGGCCATCTTCATCATCTCGGCGCTCTCCATGATGAGGAGGGAGTAGTTCACCCTCGAGGCTGAGGGTATGTATCAGTAGCTATGTGTTTGATCTCTCTCTCTCTCTCTCTCTTGTGTTGTTGAGGTGCTACGATCTTGATGTATCCTGAGCTTTGCTATTATAGTTGGATCTTATGATGTTTCTCCCCCTCTGCTCTCTTGTAATGGATTAAGTTTTCCCTTTGAAGTTATCTTATCGGATTGAGTCTTTACGGATTTGAGAACACTTGATGTATGTCTTGCATGTGCTTATCTGTGGTAACAATGGGATATCACGTGATCCACTTGATGTATATTCTGGTGATCAACTTGCAGGTTCAGTGACCTTGTGAACTTATGCATAGGGGTTGGCACACGTTTTCGTCTTGACTCTATGTTAGAAACTTTGAGGCACTCTTTGAAGTACTTTGTGTTGGTTGAATAGATGAATCTAAGATTGTGTGATGCATATCGTATAATCATGCCCATGGATACTTGAGGTGACATTGGAGTATCTAGGTGTCATTAGGGTTTTGGTTGATTTGTGTCTTAAGGTGTTATTCTAGTACGAACTCTATGATAGAACGAATGAAAAGAATGGCGCCGTGTTATTTTACTACGGACTCTTGAATAGATCGATAAGAGAGGGTAACTTTGAGGTGGTTTCGTACCCTACAATAATCTCTTCGTTTGTTCTCCGCTATTAGTGACTTTGGAGTGATTCTTTGTTGCATGTTGAGGTATTGTTATATGATCCAATTATGTTATTATTGTTGAGAGAACTTGTACTAGTGAAAGTATGAACCTTGGGCCTTGTTTCCTAGCATTGCAATAGCGTCTACGCTCACTTTTACCACTTGCTACCTTGCTGTTTTTATATTTTCATATTACAAAAACCTATATCTAGCATCCATATTGCACTTGTATATCCATCTCTTCGCCGAAGTAGTGCACATATACAATTTACCATTGTATTGGGTGTGTTGGGGACACAAGAGACTCTTTGTTATTTGGTTACAGGGTTGCTTGAGAGAGACCATCTTCATCCTACGCCTCCCACTGATTGATAAACCTTAGGTCATCCACTTGAGGGAAATTTGCTATTGTCCTACAAACCTCTGCACATAGAGGCCCAACAACGTCTACAAAAAGAAGGTTGTTGTGACGCCCCCGATTCAATCGTACACTAATCATGCACGCAAACGTGTACGATCAAGATCAGGGACTCACGGGAAGATATCACAACACAACTCTAAAAACATAAATAAGTCATACAAGCATCATAATACAAGCCAGGGGCCTCGAGGGCTCGAATACAAGTGCTCGATCATAGACGAGTCAGCGGAAGCAACAATATCTGAGTACAGACATAAGTTAAACAAGTTTGCCTTAAGAAGGCTAGCACAAACTGGGATACAAATCGAAAGAGGCGCAGGCCTCCTGCCTGGGATCCTCCTAAACTACTCCTGGTCGCCGACAACAGGCTGCACGTAGTAGTAGGCACCTCCAGCGTAGTAGGAGTCGTCGTCGACGGTGGCGTCTGGCTCCTGGACTCCAGCATCTGGTTGCGAAACCAGAAAGAAAGGAAAGGGGGAAAAAGGGGGAAGAAAGCAACCGTGAGTACTCATCCAAAGTACTCGCAAGCAAGGAACTACACTACATATGCATGGGTATATGTGTAAGGAGGCCATATCAGTGGACTGAACTGCAGAATGCCAGAATAAGAGGGGGATAGCTAGTCCTATTGAAGACTACGCTTCTGGCAGCCTCCGTCTTGCAGCATGTAGGAGTAGATTGAAGTCCTCCAAGTAGCATCTCCAAGTAGCATCTCCAGTAGCATCGCATAGCATAATCCTACCCGGCAATCCTCTCCTCGTCGCCCTGTTAGAGAGCGATCACCGGGTTGTATCTGGCACTTGGAAGGGTGTGTTTTATTAAGTATCCAGTTCTAGTTGTCATAAGGTCAAGGTACAACTCCGGGTCGTCCTTTTACCGAGGGACACGGCTATTCGAATAGATAAACTTCCCTGCAGGGGTGCACCACATAACCCAACACGCTTGATCCCATTTGGCCGGACACACTTTCCTGGGTCATGCCCGGCCTCGGAAGATCAACACGTCGCAGCCCCACCTAGGCACAACAGAGAGGTCAGCACGCTGGTCTAACTCCTATGGCGCAGGGGTCTGGGCCCATCACCCTTTGCACACCTGCATGTTGCGTACGCGGCCGAAAGCAGAACTAGCCCCCTTAATACAAGTGTAGGCTTACGTTCCAATCCGGCGCGCGCCACTCAGTCGCTGACGTCAAGAATGCTTCGGCTGATACCACAACGTCGAGATACCCATAACTACTCCCGCGTAGATGGTTAGTGCGTATAGACCAAATGGCCTGACTCAGATCAAATACCAAGATCTCGTTAAGCGTGTTATTATGAAGCAACCGCGGATGCCGACCAGGGCCAGGCCCACCTCTCGCCTAGGTGGTCTCAACCTGCCCTGTCGCTCCGCCACAAAGATCCACACAGAGGGCCGTCGGGACAAAGGTCCTTTCAGCCCCCAATCCGTGAATCACTCGCGGGTACTCTTCGAGCGGACCCGACTTTAGTCACCATCTGTAGTATGTATGTATGTATAGTATATACCCGTGATCACCTCCCGAGTGATCACGGCCCAATAGTATAGCAAGGCAGACTGACAAGAATGTAGGGCCAATGGTGGTAAACTAGCATCCTATACTAAGCATTTAGGATTGCGGGTAAGGTATCAATGACTGTAGCAACAATGACAGGCTATGCAACAGAATAGGAGTAACCAAACAGTAACATGCTACACTACTCTAATGCAAGCAGTATAGAGAAGAATAGGCGATATCTGGTGATCAAGGGGGGGGGCTTGCCTGGTTGCTCTGGCAAGAGAGAGGGGTCGTCAACACCGTAGTTGAACTGGGCAGCAGCAGCGTCGGTCTCGTAGTCTACTAGAGAGAAAAGGGGGAAGAAACAATGAATACCATGCAAACAGATGCATATTGATGCATGACATGACAAGTAACGATGCTAGGTGTGCCCAATCGCGGTAGTAGGTGATACCGACGAAGGGGGAAAACATCCGGGAAAGTATTCCCGGTGTTTCGCGTTTTCGGACCGGTGAACCGGAGGGGGAAAGTTGCGTGTTCGCTATGCTAGGGATGCGTGGCAGACGAATGGGCTGCGTATCCGGATTAGTCTTGTCGTTCTGAGCAACTTTCATGTACAAAGTTTTTCCATCCGAGCTACGGTTTATTTTATATTAATTTTAAAAGATTTAAACATTTTTAGAATTTATTTAATTATTATAAATCAACATTATCTAGAATAGTGTATGCTGACATCATCATGACGTCAGCATGATGTCAGTAGTCAACTGGGCGTTGACTGGGTTAAACTGACGTGAGGGTCCCGCTTGTCATGTACTGATTAATTAACTAACAGTTAATTAGGTTAACTAATGATTAGATTAATCTAATTATGATTAATTAAGTTAATTAATTCTTTAATTAATTAATTAATATTTTTATTATTAATATTATCATTATTATTTTATTCTTTTTTTTATAAAAAATGTTCTGGGCGTGGGGCCCATCTGTCATAGGCCCCAGGGACCTTAACGGGTTCAGGCGCTCGGGTGCGGGTGTCACCCGAGCGGGCGCTGGGCAGCGAGCGCCGTTGCAGGCGAGGCGCCCATCGGGCGGACCCGAGGCGACGGGGCGGGCGAACCCGGCCAGCGGCTACGGGCACGGTGGCGCGAGACGGGCACTGCCGGGCACGGAGGTCGTCGGGGCACCGGCTGGGGCCGGAGGGGGCGCGGCCAGGGCGGAGCAGAGCAGTGGGGGCGGGGCGTAGGTGAGCGGCGGAGGAAGGCAGCAGGCGGGGCGGAGCAGGGGAAAGGCCAGGCGCGGCCATGGCAAGTCCAACACGAGTGGGGCGAGCTGGGCGGCATCAGACACGGCGGGACGACAGTAGAGCGAAGGCAGCAGCAGCACGGGGTGGACGCAATCAGGGGCGGCGGTGCGCGCCACGGGTGGCGCTCGTGGGGTGCGTCGGGCACGAGCTGGGTGGTGGACGCGGCCCCGGGGCGGCAGCGGGCGCTAGACGGCACGGTGATCGGAACAAAGGGGAACGGAGCGAGGGCGGACGAGGCCTCACCGGAGTTCATGGGGTCTAGGCAACGGGGGTTGAGGAGGAAGATGGCGACGACGGTGTAGAGGAGGCAGGCCGGCGGGGATGAGTCGAGGAGGCAGGCCGGCGAGGACGCGGCACGAGCTCTGGTGCGCCGTGAATCGAGGACGAGGCGGCGGCGTACGGCGGGTCGGGCGCGGCGTAGGAGCTCCCAGATCGGGAGAGGTGGGAGGCGAGGAGGACGACAGTGGGGGGGCACCGACGGTGTTCGATGGGGGCGTGCGGCAGAGGGGTGGGAAGGGGGCGCTCGTCGATGGGGGGAGGGGGGCGCTCGTCCCCGATCCAGATCGGGACGAAGAGAGGAGAGACGTGGGGAGTGGGAGGAGTGGGTTAGGGTTCGGTGTCCCCTGGGGGGGTTAGTAGGTGAGGTGGGGTGGGCCGGCCTGTAGCTAGCTGGGCCGAATGGCCCAGGGGGAGGTTTTGTTTCCTCGTTTTTATTTATTTATTTTCTGTTTATTAGTTTTCTATTTTATTTTCTAGATATTTTTGTTTTATAAAATATACAAGTAGTACCTAAATTAGTGTTACAAAATACCCCAATGCCACAAAAAGTTTGGTGACAAAATAAAATAATTTAGTAATTTATTAATTGTAAAAGGCAATTAATTAATTGTTTTTGCTACTATTTAAATCCTTATAGTTCATTTAAGCATTTTATAAAAGCTTGGTTTCTCCACCATAATTGCTTACGATTTATTTGAAACAACCCGAACATTTTAGTTTTAATTTTTGAAAACTTTTGTCGTTTGACTTATTTAGGATTTAAATTTGAAACGGTTTCGAATTAACCCGAGATCAACTACAGTGACACAGGTGATGTGTCACCATTAACGTGAGATTACTGTAGTATGATTATCCGGGCGTCACAATTCTCCTCCACTACAAGAAATCTCGTCCCGAGATTTAAGAGGGGGTCTAGGGGGAAAGGTCTGGTTACGAAATTCTAACGAGTCTTCTCGGTGTTGGTTGTTCTTCTCGAAGAGGTCGATCCATTACGTTGATGTCTTCAGTTCTCTGCTTCGGGTCATCATGATGAAGTTGTCGTCCTTCCTTGGGGATCTTCATCGTACTTACGGAAAGGATAAGGGGTAGCTTCAAAAGGACAGACCTCTACAAGGTTGACTATCTGGTCGATAACATCGAGGAAGGTGGCGGAAGTTACTCTCGAATTGAATCTTAAGAAAATATCGAGAGCAAAGTAAGGAGGTACCATGAGAAGTTTCAAACGGATAGGCAAGCGTTTGATGCCTAATCAGAAGGTGAAAGGGGTTCAGGGCAACGAGAATAAGTATTGCGTCTGATACCAAAGTAGATCACTTGGGATGGTGGTCCGTGAATTACATACGAGTCCACGCACAAGGACTAACTCTGGGAACAGGGGGTGTACAGGAGAGTCAGGTTTCGATCCTGTGGAACTGTGGGTTATGGGCCCACCATGTGGTTGAAGGTAGGAAGGGGGCCGACATCTTGCACGGTCATGATAGTAAGGTGTGTCAGAGAGTAGCCTATCAGTTATGTCGGCAACAACAACGATACCAAGGGCGAGGGACGAAGAGAACCATTTTCCCGCTCGTTGAAAGAGGTGGGCCAATAGGCAAGGTTCTCGTCCGGTGGCTACCGGAATGTCATCAACAATAGTAACAGGTTCTTACTGATAGAGTTGTACACCGAGGTGCTTACAAAAGCAGTGACTTATTACTGCTTAGATCATATAAACCTCAAGAAGGTTAAACAAAACAATGGAAAGGAAAATGTGTTTATCAGAAAAACAGAACAACAAAAAGGAAAAATGTGTTTGAACACATAATTTAGGGGTATATCCTTCCCAAGGACAAGCAGAGCATGATATCCATGACATGATATAATTGTAGAAAACACTTTACATAGGGGAGAGAAATTTCATGACATTACCCATACAGCGGTGTTTGGATAATTGAGCAGGAAACATTTAGCATTGGGCTTCAAATGTTCTTGTTGAAAATCGGAGTACCACAGACATGCTTCAAGATAGCATTGACATGGTCTTCAAGCAAAGGTCGGACATTTGGATACACAAAGGATCCATCAGGATAACTTATTAAACAAGGCATTCAAGTTCCTCATGGAAATTGGTTAACCTTGTTAAAAAGGAAACTATAACAATAGGCCCTTCGGCCAGGTGTGCTAGGCATGACATCACCTTACCGAGTCATATAAAGACCGATGTTATAACTCTTGGAAATATGTTCCAACCATCATATCTGACTGAGGTTTAGATCCGATTGGTGCCAGGATACCTTCGACTTAGTATGCCTGGAAGAAAAGGTGCAACACAATTGACGAGATGACAATATAAGATTCTCGGGAAATGAACTATGAAGTGATTTCCGTTAACAAGAGTTCATCATTAACCCAAGGAGAGGACAAGGAGGTGTCCGGTGAACTCAACGGCAATTCATCGAGATTTCCAAAAGATGGATTTCCACAGTTAAGTGAACAAGGAGATAACATTTGTTAGATCAAATGATATAAGGAAGTATGCTCGAGGAAAACATACACAATTAAACGTTGGTTGAAAGGTGCGCCCAAAATATGGGTTGGGTTGCACGACCAATGTCAGAATGGTGATTCAATAAGCCATAGTCGTAGAATGAAACTATAGACCAATGCTTCAAAGCAAGAGGGTTGCTCGAAGTTTAGAATTTACAAAGCACAGACCATCCGTCGGTATTCCGGTTAGAAATATCACGGGGACCAAGAAAAGAATGGTGATGTTAATAAGTATCACGGGTATCAAGAATTCTTAAGGGTGGTGAATTTCTCAAGACATCCTTGACATAAAAGATGGTAATACTCCAAGGTAAAGAAGAATAGATGCTGGATAGTAAGGGTCTCAAGGTATAACACAAAACACGAATAAGTTTGTGTTGAACGGAAGGCAATAAAGTGGTCGATGATAACACAAACCATCGAGGGGAAAGGACGGTATTTCTCATCATGAATTCAATAGATATCCTGGAAGAGCTCATAAGGTTGATGATGATCACGACACATTTGTCGAGAGATTTCATGAAGATGCAATCAATCAGCGATGACATCAAGTCAAAGGAATGAGGTAGCGGAAGGTTATTGGAACCATGGGTAGGACACAAACTTGTAATCAAGATTGTTGTTCAAGGCGAACTGATATGACGAGGAAGATCGACGTAAACTTAGCTCATCGTCAAAAAATTTTGTGCTCCGGGAAGAAGGACCAGGTAGCACAGTTAAAATTTAGCACGGTAATGATATAGCCGATCAGGCTAGGGAAGACGTGATCGCGTACAAACTCATAAGCAAAGAAGATTACTAAGAGTTGTTTAATCGCGATGCGGACTCGAGTTAGTTATCGTTGTCTTTGAGTGTTTAATAACTCAGAGCCCGTGAAAAATTGGAATCAATGAGAATGTAGCACTTGATGAAGAACTCATAAGAAGTTATGCAGTTCCGTGATAATCTTAAGATACCAGGGGGGTAATACTCGAGGACAAATCAAAGTAGAGTTTGGACTGGGGTATTACTATATAGAAGACAAGTGCTTAAACTTGCACGAGAAATGGTATTTAAAGGAGAACATGGTCGGAAACCTCGATCATAAATGATCGAACCACGGATACAGGATGAACTTATAACAAGGGAGTAACTATTTTTACGAGCAGCTTCCATGATAAGTTATACATGTCCATGGGCATGAACGCAAGGTTCAAGGTCGACTCCCACTTCTCCAATGTGAGATCATTCATACACTGCTCATTTTCGATGGAGTTGTAGTGTTGAAATTTTATCTGGTAAATCACCCAGAGAATATGACTCGTGAAATCTTTCGGGTTCACACGGTTTTAGAGAAGGAATAGGTTCAACCCATCGGGGCATCTTAGAAACACATACCACAATCTTTAGGAGTAATTTAACTCAAGCTCGAAGGCAGAGCATGGTCGAGAAAGCAGAGGATACAATTTACCAAAGGCATTATGTATCCGAGAATAGGCTCACAAGGTTATTGAATATGAAGTGCGTTGTCGGATAAAATCCAACAAAGAATCTGGTGGTCCATAAGGGATCTGATGTGAGCATCGATACTCAACCAGAAGGAGAAAGAATGCAAGGAGATCATATGATAGAAACAGCTGACTAATTCAAAGCTCAATCGCAAGGATTTATGATTTCCCCTTTCAAGGGATCAGAAGTAAATGCTCTTATTAAGGGGGGAATAGTTGAACAGACTTAGGGGTACAACCGACGGCAATTTAATTGGTTGAGAACCAGCTCATGTTCAAACTGACACTGAGCCGGAAGGATGAATTCTAGGATTCGATTGAGGGATGCGAGCATCCTTAACATATTGAATCAACAGACTTAAAATGATAAAGACAAGGGGTGCCAATAAGGTTACGAGACTTATGGGATTAACCATAGTGCAAGCAAGCAAGAACTTCAAGAGCAATGGGCTGCTCAGGATTTTTGGAAGATCGAATGGTATTTCGAAGTCTTTTGCGAAACACATGAACAACTGGGAATGAGCGGATATTCGATAAGTGCGAGGAGTTATCCGTAGGGTATTCATGCGGCAAGATCTGTAAGGTAGTAGGCACAAAATATTATCGGGACAATAGAGAGGATTTTAGGGTATCTTGTAATAACAAGACCAACAAGGGATGAATGTAAGAAATGACAACTACAAGTAGTTATCCATCAGGGTTGACAGTGGAAGGGGAATTGCAAACGCGATGATACAAGTTCTCGGGTTAACAGCGGAGAGTATCTTCGAAATCCTTCGGTGCACCAAGTAATCATCTGGACTGAAGAGGCTCTCCGGGAGAAAGTGTTTTCGAGAACCTAAAGTTAGATTTTAGTAAAATTCATTTAAACCGAATAGAAGAGAGATCAGAGTCCCAGAGTAAAGACGAGGAATAAAAGATCCTAATACAACCCAATGGCGACGTGGGCCCATGGGCCGCACAGCCATGTTAGTAAAAGTTTTGCCATGACTAGACTCAACTTCGGCCAAGGAGTTTGGAAGGGGGATTCCTACAGGCAGTCGGCTCTGATACCAACTTGTGACGCCCCCGATTCAATCGTACACTAATCATGCACGCAAACGTGTACAATCAAAATCAGGGACTCACGGGAAGATATCACAACACAACTCTAAAAACATAAATAAGTCATACAAGCATCATAATACAAGCCAGGGGCCTCGAGGGCTCGAATACAAGTGCTCGATCATAGACGAGTCAGCGGAAGCAACAATATCTGAGTACAGACATAAGTTAAACAAGTTTGCCTTAAGAAGGCTAGCACAAACTGGGATACAGATCGAAAGAGGCGCAGGCCTCCTGCCTGGGATCCTCCTAAACTACTCCTGGTCGCCGACCACAGGCTGCATGTAGTAGTAGGCACCTCTAGCGTAGTAGGAGTCGTCGTCGACGGTGGCGTCTGGCTCCTGGACTAAAGCATCTGGTTGCGACAACTAGAAAGAAAGGAAAGGGGGAAAAAGGGGGAAGAAAGCAACCGTGAGTACTCATCCAAAGTACTCGCAAGCAAGGAACTACACTACATATGCATGGGTATATGTGTAAGGAGGCCATATCAGTGGACTGAACTGCAGAATGCCAGAATAAGAGAGGGATAGCTAGTCCTATCGAAGACTACGCTTCTGGCAGCCTCCGTCTTGCAGCATGTAGGAGTAGATTGAAGTCCTCCAAGTAGCATCTCCAAGTAGCATCTCCAGTAGCATTGGATAGCATAATCCTACCCGGCAATCCTCTCCTCGTCGCCCTGTTAGAGAGCAATCACCGGGTTGTATCTGGCACTTGGAAGGGTGTGTTTTATTAAGTATCCAGTTCTAGTTGTCATAAGGTCAAGGTACAACTCCGGGTCGTCCTTTTACCGAGGGACACACCTATTCGAATAGATAAACTTCCCTGCAGGGGTGCACCACATAACCCAACACGCTTGATCCCATTTGGCCGGACACACTTTCCTGGGTCATGCCCGGCCTCGGAAGATCAACACGTCGCAGCCCCACCTAGGCACAACAGAGAGGTCAGCACGCCAGTCTAACTCCTATGGCGCAGGGGTCTGGGCCCATCGCCCCTTGCACACCTGCACGTTGCGTACGCGGCCGAAAGCAGAACTAGCCCCCTTAATACAAGTGCAGGCTTACGTTCCAATCCGGCGCGCGCCACTCAGTCGCTGACGTCAAGAAGGCTTCGGCTGATACCACGATGTCGGGATACCCATAACTACTCCCGCGTAGATGGTTAGTGCGTATAGACCAAATGGCCAGACTCAGATCAAATACCAAGATCTCGTTAAGCGTGTTATTATGAAGCAACCGCGGACGCCGACCAGGGCCAGGCCCACCTCTCGCCTAGGTGGTCTCAACCTGCCCTGTCGCTCCGCCACAAAGATCCACACAGAGGGCCGTCGGGACAAAGGTCCTTTCAGCCCCCAATCCGTGAATCACTCGCGGGTACTCTTCGAGCGGACCCGACTTTAGTCACCATCTGTAGTATGTATGTATGTATAGTATATACCCGTGATCACCTCCCGAGTGATCACGGCCCAATAGTATAGCAAGGCAGACTGACAAGAATGTAGGGCCAATGGTGGTAAACTAGCATCCTATACTAAGCATTTAGGATTGCGGGTAAGGTATCAATGACTGTAGCAACAATGACAGGCTATGCAACAGAATAGGAGTAACCAAACAGTAACATGCTACACTACTCTAATGCAAGCAGTATAGAGAAGAATAGGCGATATCTGGTGATCAAGGGGGGGGGGGGGCTTGCCTGGTTGCTCTGGCAAGAGAGAGGGGTCGTCAACACCGTAGTCGAACTGGGCAGCAGCAGCGTCGGTCTCGTAGTCTACCGGAGAGAAAAGGGGGAAGAAACAATGAATACCATGCAAACAGATGCATATTGATGCATGACATGACAAGTAACGATGCTAGGTGTGCCCAATCGCGGTAGTAGGTGATACCGACGAAGGGGGAAAACATCCGGGAAAGTATTCCCGGTGTTTCGCGTTTTCGGACCGGTGAACCGGAGGGGGAAAGTTGCGTGTTCGCTATGCTAGGGATGCGTGGCGGACGAATGGGCTGCGTATCCGGATTCGTCTTGTCGTTCTGAGCAACTTTCATGTGCAAAGTTTTTCCATCCGAGCTACGGTTTATTTTATATTAATTTTAAAAGATTTAAACATTTTTAGAATTTATTTAATTATTATAAATCAACATTATCCAGAATAGTGTATGCTGATGTCATCATGACGTCAGCATGATGTCAGTAGTCAACTGGGCGTTGACTGGGTTAAACTGACATGAGGGTCCCGTTTGTCATGTACTGATTAATTAACTAACAGTTAATTAGGTTAACTAATGATTAGATTAATCTAATTATGATTAATTAAGTTAATTAATTAATTAATATTTTTATTATTAATATTATCATTATTATTTTATTCTTTTTTTTATAAAAAATGTTCTGCGCGTGGGGCCCATCTGTCATAGGCCCCAGGGACCTTAACGGGTTCAGGCGCTCGGGTGCGGGTGTCACCCGAGCGGGCGCTGGGCAGTGAGCGCCGTTGCAGGCGAGGCGCCCATCGGGCGGACCCGAGGCGACGGGGCGAGCGAACCCGGCCAGCGGCTACGGGCACGGTGGCGCGAGACGGGCACTGCCGGGCACGGAGGTCGTCGGGGCACCGGCTGGGGCCGGAGGGGGCGCGGCCAGGGCGGAGCAGAGCAGTGGGGGCGGGGCGTAGGTGAGCGGCGGAGGAAGGCAGCAGGCGGGGCGGAGCAGGGGAAAGGCCAGGCGCGGCCATGGCAAGTCCAACACGAGTGGGGCGAGCTGGGCGGCATCAGACACGGCGGGACGACAGTAGAGCGAAGGCAGCAGCAGCACGGGGTGGACGCAATCAGGGGCGGCGGTGCGCGCCGCGGGCGGCGCTCGTGGGGTGCGTCGGGCACGAGTTGGGTGGTGGACGCGGCCCCGGGGCGGCAGCGGGCGCTAGACGGCACGGTGATCGGAACAAAGGGGAACGGAGCGAGGGCGGACGAGGCCTCACCGGAGTTTGTGGGGTCTAGGCAACGGGGGTTGAGGAGGAAGATGGCGACAACGGCGTAGAGGAGGCAGGCCGGCGGGGATGAGTCGAGGAGGCAGGCCGGCGAGGACGCGGCACGAGCTCCGGTGCGCCGTGAATCGAGGACGAGGCGGCGGCGTACGGCGGGTCGGGCGCGGCGTAGGAGCTCCCAGATCGGGAGAGGTGGGAGGCGAGGAGGACGGCAGTGGGGGGGCACCGACGGTGTTCGACGGGGGCGTGCGGCAGAGGGGTGGGAAGGGGGCGCTCGTCGATGGGGGGAGGGGGGCGCTCGTCCCCGATCCAGATCGGGACGAAGAGAGGAGAGACGTGGGGAGTGGGAGGAGTGGGTTAGGGTTCGGTGTCCCCTGGGGGGGTTAGTAGGTGAGGTGGGGTGGGCCGGTCCGGCCGGGCCGGCCTGTAGCTAGCTGGGCCGAATGGCCCAGGGGGAGGTTTTGTTTCCTCGTTTTTATTTATTTATTTTCTGTTTATTAGTTTTCTATTTTATTTTCTAGATATTTTTGTTTTATAAATTATACAAGTAGTACCTAAATTAGTATTACAAAATACCCCAATGCCACAAAAAGTTTGGTGACAAAATAAAATAGTTTAGTAATTTATTAATTATAAAAGGCATTTAATTAATTGTTTTTGCTACTGTTTAAATCCTTATAGTTCATTTAAGCATTTTATAAAAGCTTGGTTTCTCCACCATAATTGCTTACGATTTATTTGAAACAACCCGAACATTTTAGTTTTAATTTTTGAAAACTTTTGTCGTTTGACTTATTTAGGATTTAAATTTGAAACGGTTTCGAATTAACCCGAGATCAACTACAGTGACAGAGGTGATGTGTCACCATTAACGTGAGATTACTGTAGTATGATTATCCGGGCGTCACAGTTGTGTAGTAGACATCACTTGCCATTCTTCTTGAAGTTCCCTTTCTTTCCCTTTCCCTTTTAGTTGAAACTAGTGGTCTTGTCAACCATCAACATTTGATGCTTTTTTTGATTTCTACCTTCGTCAATTTCAGCATCACGAAGAGCTTGGGAATCGTTTTCGTCATCCCTTGCATATTATAGTTCATCACGAAGTTCGAGTAACTTGGTGATAGTGACTAGAGAACTCTGTCAATCACTATTTTATCTAGAAGATTAACTCCCACTTGATTCAGCGATTGTATTACTCAGATAATCTGAGCACATGCTCCCTGGTTGAGATATTCTCCTCCATCTTGTAGGCAAAGTACTTGTCAGAGGTCTCATACCTCTCGACTCGGCATGAGTCTGAAATACCAATTTCAGCTCTTGGAACATCTTATATGCTCCGTGGCGTTCAAAACGTTTTTGAAGTCCCGGTTCTAAGCCGTAAAGCATGGCGCACTAAACTATTAAGTAGTTATCATACCGAGGTTGCCAAACGTTCATATCATCTACATCTGCTCCTGCAATAGGTCCGTCAACTAGCGGTGCATCAAGGACATAATTCTTCTGTGCAGCAATGAGGATAATCCTCAGATCACAGACCTAGTCCGCATCATTGCTACTATCATCTTTCAACATAGTTTTTCTCTAGGAACATATCAAAAAAACGCGGAGCTATATCGTGAGCTATTGATCTATGCTACCTCTTGAGCACTGCGTTGGATTTCCCCGAAGAGGAGAGGATGATGTAGTAAAGTAGCGTAATTATTTCCCTCAGTTTTTGAGAACCAAGGTATCAATCTAGTAGGAGACCATGCACAAGTCCCTCGTACCTACACAAAACGATAGCAACTCGCAACCAACGCTTAGGGGTTGTCAATCCCTTCACGGTCACTTACGAGAGTGAGATCTGATAGAGATAATATTTTTGGTATTTTTGATAGATAGATGCAAAGTAAAAATAAAGGTAAAGTAAAAAAAAGCAACTAAATAAAGTGATATAGATTGATATGATGAGAATAGAGCCGGAGGCCATAGGGTTTCACTAGAGGCTTCTCTCAAGAGCATAAGTATTCTACGGTGGGTGAACAAATTACTGTTGAGCAATTGACAGAATTGAGCATAGTTATGAGTGTATCTAGGCAATGATCGTGTATATAGGCATCACGTCCAAAACAAGTAGATCGAAACGATTCTGCATCTACTACTATTACTCCACTCATCGACCGCTATCCAGCATGCATCTAGAGTATTAAGTAAAAAATAGAGTAACGCCGTAAGCAAGATGACATGATGTAGAGGGATAAATTCATGCAATATGATAAAAAACCCATCTTGTTATCCTCGATGGCAACAATACAATACGTGCCTTGCAACTCTTTCTGTCACTAAGTAAGGACACCAAAAGATTGAACCCAAAGCTAAGCACTTCTCCCATTGCAAGAACTACCAATCTAGTAGGCCAAACCAAAAAGATAATTCGAAGAGACTTGCAAAGATAACTCAATCATACATAAAAGAATTCAGAGAAGAATCAAATATTTTCCATAGATAATACTGGATCATAAACCCACAATTCATCGGTCTCAACAAACACACCGAAAAAAAGAAGATTACATCGAATAGATCTCCACGAGAGAGGGGGAGAACATTGTATTGAGATCCAAAAAGAGAGAAGAAGCCATCTAGCTACTAGCTATGGACCCGAAGGTCTGAAGTAAACTACTCACACTTCATCGGAGGGGCTATGGTGTTGATGTAGAAGCCCTCCGTGGTGGATGCCCCCTCCGGCGGAGCTCCGAAACAGGCCCCAAGATGGGATCTCGTGGATACAGAAGGTTACGGCGGTGGAATTAGGTTTTTTGGCTCCTGTTCTGATCTGACGGGGATACGTAGGTATATATAGGAGGAAGGAGTACGTCGGTGGAGCTCCGAGGGGCCCACGAGGTAGGGGGCACGCCCAGGGGGGCGCCCTCCACCCTCGTGGCCTCCTCGGAGACTTCTTGGAGTAGGGTACAAGTCTCCTGGATCACGTTCAGTTGGAAAATCACGATCCCGAAGGTTTCATTCCGTTTGGACTCCGTTTGATATTCTGTTTCTTCGAAATACTAAAAAAGGCAAAAAAACAACAATTCTGGGTTGGGCCTCCGGTTAATAGGTTAGTCCCAAAAGGAATATAAAAGTGTAAAATAAAGCCCAATATAGTCCAAAACAGTAGATAAAGTAGCATGGAGCAATCATAAATTATAGATACGTTGCAGACGTATCAGGCATCCCCAAGCTTAATTCCTGCTCGTCCTCGAGTAGGTAAATGATAAAAAAAGAATTTTTGATGCAGAGTGGTACTTTGGCATAATTTCAATGTAAATCTTCTTAATTGTGATATGAATATTCAGATCCAAAAGATTTCAAGACAAAAGTTCAAATTGACACAAAAATAATAATACTTCAAGCATACTAATCAAAGCAATCATGTCTTCTCAAAATAACATGGCAAAAGAAAGTTCATCCCTACAAAATCATATAGTTAGGCTATGCTTCATTTTCGTCACACAAAGATGTTCTTAACTTCTATACCCCCGATGACAAGCCAAGCAATTGTTTCATACTTAAAATAATCTCAAACTTTTTCAACCTTCATGCAATACATGAGCGTGAGCCATGGATATAGCACTATGGGTGGAATAGAATATGATGATGGGGATTGTGTGGAGAAGACAAAAAAGGAGAAGGTCTCACATCAACTAGGCGTATCAACGGGCTATGGAGATGCCCATCAGTAGATATCGATGTGAGTGAGTAGGGATTGCCATGCAACAGATGCACTAGAGCTATGAATGCTCAACAAAAGAAAACTAGTGGGTGTGCATCCAACTTGCTTGCTCACGAAGACCTAGGGCATTTGAGGAAGCCCATCGTAGGAATATACAAGCCAAGTTCTATAATGAAAAATTCCCACTAGTATAAAAAAACAACTTATGAGACTCTCTACATGAGGAACAAGGTGCTACTTTGAAGCACAATATATGAGACTCATTACATGAGGAACAAGGTGCTACTTTGAAGCACAAGTGTTGAAAAGAGATAGTAGCATTGCCCTTTTTATTTTTATTTTTATTTTTATTTTTTTGGGCCTTTCTTTTTTTCTTTTTGGCCTTTTTTTTATTATTTGGGCAATGCTCTAATGATGATGATCATCACACTTCTATTGATTACAACACAAGGATTACAACTCGAAACTTAGAACAAGATATGACTCTCTATGAATGCCTCCGGCGGTGTACCGGGATGGTGCAATGAATCAAGAGTGACATGTATGGAAAATAATGCATGGTGGCTTTGCCAGAAATACGATGTCAACTACAAGATCATGCAATGGCAATATGACAAAAGTAATGTTTGTCATGATGATGATGGTGGAAGTTGCATGGCAATATATCTCGGAATGGCTATGGAAATGCCATCATAGGTAGGTATGGTGGCTGTTTTGAGGAAGATATAAGGAGGTTTATGTGTGATAGAGTATGTCGTATCACGGGGTTTGGTTGCACCGGTGAAGTTTGCGCCAACTCTCAAGGTGAGAAAGGGCAATGCACAGTACCGAAGAGGCTAGCAATGGCGGAAAGGTGAGAGTGCGTATAATCCATGGACTCAACATTAGTCAAAAGAACTCATATACTTATTGCAAAAATTTAGAAGTCATCAAAAATTCAAGTACTACGCGCATGCTCCTAGGGGGATAGACTGGTAGAAAAAGACCACCGCTCGTCCCCGACCGCCACTCATAAGGATGCACAAGCCAGGTACACTTCATGTTTCAAATTTGTTACACAACTTTAACCATACGTGCATGCTACGGGATTTGCAAACTTCAACACAAGTATTTCTCAAATTCATAATCACCCAACTAGAACGACTTTAATATTATCACCTCCATATCTCAAAACAATTATCAAGCATCAAACTTATCTTAGTATTGAACTCACTCAAAAGAAAGTTTCACATATCTTGAACACCAAGTATATTAACATTAAGCAAATTACCATTCTATTAATGACTCTCAAAATAATCTAAGTGAAGCATGAGAGATCAAATAGTTTCTTGAAAACAAATCCACCACCGTGCTCTAAAAGATCTAAGTGAAGTACTAGAGCAAAAATTATCACGCTCAAAAGATATAAGTGAAGCACTATGAGCAAAACTATCAAGCTCAAAAGATATAAGTGAAGCACATAGAGTATTCTAACAAATTCCAAATCATGTATGGCTCTCTCACAATATGTGTACAGCAAGGATGATTGTGGTAGACTAACAAGCAAATACACAAATAATACAAGACGCTCCAAGCAAAACACATATCATGTTGGTGAATAAAAATATAGCTCCAAGTAAATTACCGATGGAAGTGGACGAAAGAGGGGATGCCTTCCGGGGCATCCCCAAGCTTTGACTTTTTGGTGTCCTTGGATTATCTTGGGGGTGCCATGGTCATCCCCAAGCTTAGGCTCTTGCCACTCCTTGTTCCATAATCCATCAAAAGAATTCACCCAAAACTTGAAAACTTCACAACACAAAACTCAACAGCAATCTCGTGAGCTCCATTAGAGAAAGAAAACAAAAGACTACTTCAAGGTACTGTAATGAACTCATTCTTTATTTATATTGGTGTTAAACCTACTGTATTGCAACTTCTCTATGGTTTATAAACTAATTTACTAGCCATAGATTCATCAAAATAAGCAAACAACACACGAAAAACAGAATCTGTCAAAAACAGAACAGTCTGTAGCAATCTGTAACTAACGCAAACTTCTGGAACTCTAAAAATTCTACCAAAATAGGAAGTCCTGGAAATTTTTTTTATTGATCAGCAGCAAAAAGAATCAACGCAAAAGCACGTTCCTGGCAAAGTTTCTGTTTTTCAGCAGAATCAAATCAACTATCATCGTAGGTTATCCTATAGGTCCTACTTGGCACAAACACTAATTAAAACATAAAACCACATCCAAACAGAAGGTATATGGATTATTTATTCCTAAACAGAAGCAAAAACAAAAAACACAAAATAAAATTGGGTTGCCTCCCAACAAGCGCTATTGTTTAATGCCCCTAGCTAGGCATAAAAGCAAAGATAGATCTAGGTATTGTCATCTTTGGTAGGCAATCCATAAGTGGCTCTCATAATAGATTCATATGGTAATTTTATTTTCTTTCTAGGGAAGTGTTCCATACCCTTCTTTAAGGGAAATTGTAATCTAATATTCCCTTTCTTCATATCAATAATTGCACCAATCATTCTAAGGAAAGGTCTACCAAGAATAATAGGACATGAAGGATTGCAAGCTATATCAAGAACGATAAAATCTACGGGCACATAATTCCTATTTGCAACAATAAGAACATCATTAATTCTTCCCATAGGCTTTTTAATAGTGGAATCCACAAGATGCAAGTTTAGAGAGCAATCATCAAAATCACAGAAATTTAGCAAATCACATAAAGTTTTGGGGATAGTAGAGACACTAGCACCCAAATCACACAAAGCATGAAACTCAAAATCTTTAATTTTAATTTTAATAGTAGGTTCCCATTCATCATAGAGTTTTCTAGGGATAGAAACTTTCAACTCAAGTTTTTCTTCATAAGATTGCATCGAAGCATCAACAATCTGTTCGGTAAAGGCCTTATTTTGACTATAAGCATGAGGAGATTCTAGCACGGATTGCAACAAGGAAATACAACCAATCAAAGAGCAATTTTCATAATTAAATTCCTTGAGATCCAAAATAGTGGGTTTAGCAACATCACGGTTGTTATTTATTTCAATCCCACTTTCATCAATTTCATCATCAAGATCTAGAAACTTCGAATTCTTAGAACGCCTTCTAGGTAAAGGAAGATAATCTTCAGATTCATCAAGATTCATATTTCAAAACAAAGATTTAATGGGGCACACATCAATAATAGATCTTCATCTTGATTTTCATAGGGATTGGAAGAACATGCTTTAATAAAGGCATCTTTATAGGCACGCATCCTAGCGGTTCTTTCCTTGCACTCATCAATGGAAATTCTCATGGCTTTGAGAGACTCATTGATATCATGCTTAGGGGGAATAGATCTAATCTTTAAAGAATCAATTTCAAGAGAAATTCTACCAACGTTCCTAGCCAAATCATCAACTTTAAGCAATTTCTTTTCAAGCAAAGCATTAAAATTATTTTGTGAATTCATAAACTCTTTAGCACTACTCTCAAATTCAGAGGGCATCTTATTAAAATTTCCATAAGAGTTATTGTAGGAATTTCCATAATTATTAGAAGGATTACTAGGATAAGGCCTAGGATTAAAATTCCCTCTATAAGCATTGTTTCCAAAACTATTCCTACCAACAAAATTTACACCCATAGATTCATTATTATTCTCAAGCAAAGTAGATAAAGGCATATCATTGGGATCAAGAGGAGTATTTTTAGGAGCAAATATCTTCATAAGTTCATCCATCTTTTCACTCAAAACATTGATTTCTTCTATAGCATGCACTTTTTTACTAGAAGATCTTTCGTTGTGCCATTGAGAATAATTAGCCATAATATTATCAAGCAATTTGGTAGCATCCCCTAACGTAATTTCCATAAAAGTGCCTCCCGCGGCTGAATCTAAAAGATTTCTAGAAGCAAAATTCAATCCGGCATAAAAATTTGTATGATCATCCATAAATTCAAACCATGAGTAGGGCAATTGCGAAGCATTAATTTCATTCTTTCCCAAGATTGGGCAACATGCTCATGATCAAGTTGTTTAAAATTCATGATATCATTCCTAAGAGTGATAATCTTAGCGGGAGGAAAATACTTAGAGATAAAAGCATCTTTGCACTTGTTCCAAGAATCAATACTATTTTTAGGCAAATATGAAAACCAAACTTTAGCATGATCTCTAAGTGAAAACGGAAATAACTTCAATTTGACAATATTGTTATCCGTATCTTTTTTCTTTTGCATATCACACAAATCAACAAAATTGTTTAGATGAGTAGCAGCATCTTCACTAGGAAGGCCGGCGAATTGATCTTTCATAACAAGATTCAGCAAAGCGGTATTGATTTCACAAGACTCATCATTATTAAGAGGAGCAATCGGAGTACTAAGGAAATCATTATTATTGGTATTCGAGAAATCACACAATTTGGTATTATCTTGTGCCATGGCAACAAGTAATCCAACACACACAAGCAAACAAAAAAGGCAAAGGGAAAAAGGCAAACGGGAAAGAGAGGAGGAGATTGGGAAAGAGAGGGCAAATAAAACAGCAAGGGTGAAGTGGGGGAGAGGAAAACGAGAGGCAAATGGCAAATAATGTAATGCGAGAGGTAGGGATTGCGATGGGTACTTGGTATGGTTGACTTGCTTGCGTGAGCCCCCCCAGCAACGGCGCCAGAAATTCTTCTTGCTACCTCTTGAGCACTGCGTTGGATTTCCCCGAAGAGGAGAGGATGATGCAGTAAATTAGCGTAAGTATTTCCCTCAGTTTTTGAGAACCAAGGTATCAATCCAGTAGGAGACCACGCACAAGTCCCTCGTACCTACACAAAACGATAGCAACTCGCAACCAACGCTTAGGGGTTGTCAATCCATTCAAGGTCACTTACGAGAGTGAGATCTGATAGAGATAATATTTTTGGTATTTTTGATAGATAGATGCAAAGTAAAAATAAAGGTAAAGTAAAAAAAGCAAGTAAATAAAGTGATATAGATTGATATGATGAGAATAGACCCGGGGGCCATAGGTTTCACTAGAGGCTTCTCTCAAGAGCATAAGTATTCTATGGTGGGTGAACAAATTACTGTTGAGCAATTGACAGAATTGAGCATAGTTATGAGTATATCTAGGCAATGATCATGTATATAGGCATCACGTCCAAAACAAGTAGATCGAAGCGATTCTGCATCTACTACTATTACTCCACACATCGACCGCTATCCAGCATGCATCTAGAGTATTACGTAAAAAACAGAGCAACGCCGTAAGCAAGATGACATGATGTAGAGGGATAAATTCATGCAATATGATAAAAACCCCATCTTGTTATCCTCGATGGCAACAATACAATACGTGCCTTGCAACTCTTTCTGTCACTAAGTAAGGACACCACAAGATTGAACCCAAAGCTAAGCACTTCTCCCATTGCAAGAACTACCAATCTAGTTGGCCAAACCAAAAAGATAATTCGAAGAGACTTGCAAAGATAACTCAATCATACATAAAAGAATTCAGAGAAGAATCAAATATTTCCATAGATAATACTGGATCATAAACCCACAATTCATCGGTCTCAACAAACACACCGCAAAAAGAAGATTACATCGAATAGATCTCCACGAGAGAGGGGGAGAACATTGTATTGAGATCCAAAAAGAGAGAAGAAGCCATCTAGCTACTAGCTATGGACCCGAAGGTCTGAAGTAAACTACTGACACTTCATCAGAGGGGCTATGGTGTTGATGTAGAAGCCCTTCATGGTGGATCCCCCCTCCGGCGGAGCTCCGGAACAGGCCCCAAGATGGGATCTCGTGGATACAGAAGGTTACGGCGGTGGAATTAGGTTTTTTGGCTCCTGTTCTGATCTGACGGGGATACGTAGGTATATATAGGAGGAAGGAGTACGTCGGTGGAGCTCCGAGGGGCCCACGAGGTAGGGGGCGCCCTCCACCCTCGTGGCCTCCTCGGAGACTTCTTGGAGTAGGGTACAAGTCTCCTGGATCACGTTCGGTTGGAAAATCACGATCCTGAAGGTTTCATTCCGTTTGGACTCCGTTTGATATTCTGTTTCTTCGAAATACTAAAAAAGGCAAAAAACAGCAATTCTGGGCTGGGTCTCCGGTTAATAGGTTAGTCCCAAAAGTAATATAAAAGTGTAAAATAAAGCCCAATATAGTCCAAAACAATAGATAAAGTAGCATGGAGCAATCAAAAATTATAGATACGTTGGAGACGTATCAATCTACAACATAGTTATGCAAATACTATCAGGACTAAGTTCTTAATAAATTAAAGTTCAACTAATCATATTACTTAAGAACTCCCACTTAGATAGACATCCCTCTAATCATCTAAGTGATCACATGATCCAAATCAACTAAACCATGTCCGATCATCACGTGAGATGGAGTAGTTTTCAATGAAAAACATCACTATGTTGATCATGTCTACTATATGATTCACACTCGACCTTTCAGTCTCAGTGTTCAGAGGCCATATCTGCATATGCTAGGCTCATCAAGTTTAACCCGAGTATTCTGCATGTGCAAAACTGGCTTGCACCCATTGTATGCGAACGTAGAGCTTATCACACCCGATCATCACGTGGTGTCTCGGCACGACGGACTGTCACAACGGTGCATACTCAGGGAGAACACTTATACCTTGAAATTTAGTGAGGGGTCATCTTATAATGCTGCTGCCGTACTAAGCAAAATAAGATGGATAAATGATAAACATCACATCTTGTGCCTTTGATCTCCATCTCCAAAGAACCGTCATGATCACCATCTTCACCGGCTTGACACCTTGATCTCCATCGAAGCGTCGTTGTCGTCTCGCCAACTATTGCTTCTACAACTATCGCTACTGCTTAGTGATAAAATAAAGCAATTACATGGCGATTGCATTTCATACAATAAAGCGACAACCATAAGGCTCCTGCCAGTTGCTGATAACTTTTACAAAACATGATCACCTCATACAACAATTTATATATCATCACGTCTTGACCATATCACATCACAACATGCCCTGCAAAAACAAGTTAGACGTCCTCTACTTTGTTATTGCAAGTTTTACATGGCTGCTACGGGAATAGCAAGAACCGTTCTTACCTACGCATCAAAACCACAATGATTTTTCGTCAAGTGTGTTGTTTTAACCTTCAACAAGGACCGAGCGTAGTCACACTCGATTCAACTAAAGTTGGAGAACAGACACCCACTAGCCACCTGTGTGTGAAGCACGGCGGTAGAACCAGTCTCATGAATGCAGTCATTTAATGTCTGTCTAGGCCGCTTCATCAAACAATATCGCTGAATCAAAGTATGACATGCTGGTAAGCAGTATGACTATTATCGCCCACAACTCTTTGTGTTCTACTCGTGCATATAACATCTACGCATAGACCTGACTCGGATGCCACTGTTGAGGAACGTAGTATTTCAAAAAAATTCCTACGATCACACAAGATATATCTAGGAGAAGCATAGCAATGAGCGGGGAGAGTGTGTCCATGTACCCTCGTAGACAAAAAGCGGAAGCATTTTATCAACGCGGTTGATGTAGTCGTATATCTTCACAATCCGACCGATCCTAGCACCAAACGTACGGCACATCCGTGTTCAGCACACATTCAGCTCGATGACGTCCCTCGTACTCTTGATCCAGTTGAGGCCGAGGGAGAGTTTCATCAGCATGACGCTGTATCGATGGTGATGATGAAGTTATTGACGCAGGGCTTCGCCTAAGCACTACGACGATATGACCGAGGTGTGTAACTATGGAGGGGGCACCGCACACGGCTAACACAAATCTTGGAGTGCCTTCGGGGTGCCTCTTGCCCACGTATACAAAGGAGGGAGGAAGAGCAGGCCGGCCCTAGAGGGGGCGCGCCAAGGGGGGGAGTCCTACTTGGACTCCCAGTCCAAGTAGGATTCACCCCCCCCCCCTTCCTATTCTAGCTAGGAGAAGGAAGGGAAGGAGGAAGAGGGGAGAAGGAAGGAGGGGGGCGCCGCCCCCTCCAAGTCCAATTCGGACCAGCCCATGGGGGGGCACGCGACCACCTCTTAAGGCCCTTCTCTCCTTTCCCGTATGGCCTATTAAGGCCCACTACTTCAACCGACGAATTCCCGAAACTCTCCGGTACTCCGAAAAATACCCGAATCACTCGGAACATTTCTGATGTCTGAATATAGCCTTCCAATATATTGATCTTTACCTCTCAACCATTTTGAGACTCCTCTTCATGTCTGTGATCTCATCCGGGACTCCGAACAAGCTTCGGTCATCAAATCACATAACTCATAATACAAATCGTCGTCGAACATTAAGCGTGCGGACCCTACGGGTTCTAGAACTATGTAGACATGACCGAGACACATCTCCGATCAATAAAAAATAGCGGAACCTGGATGCTCATATTGGCTCCTACATATTCTACGAAGATCTTTATCGGTCAACCCGCATAACAATATACATTGTTCCCTTTGTCATCGGTATCTTACTTGCTCGAGATTCAATCATCGGTATCATCATAACTAGTTCAATCTCGTTACCGGCAAGTCTCTTTACTTGTTTCGTAATGCATCATCCCGCAACTAACTCATTAGTCACATTGCTTGCAAGGCTCATAATGATGTGCATTACTGAGAGGGCCCAGAGATACCTCTTCGATACACGGAGTGACAAATCCTAATCTCGATCTATGCCAACCCAACAAACACCTTTGGAGACACCTATAGAGCATGTTTATAATCACCCAGTTATGTTGTGGTGATTGCTAGCACACAAGGTGTTCCTCCGGTATTTGTGAGTTGCATAATCTCATAGTTAGAGGAACATGTATAAGTCTTGAAGAAAGCAATAGCAATAAAACTAAACGATCATTATGCCAAGCTAATGGATGGCTCTTGTCAATCACATCATTCTCTAATGATGTGATCCCGTTCATCAAATGACAACTCATGTCTATGGCTAAGGAACTTAACCATCTTTGATTAACGAGCTAGTCAAGTAGAGGCATACTAGTGACAGTCTGTTTGTCTATGTATTCACACATGTACTAAGTTTCCGGTTAATACAATTCTAGCATGAATAATACATATTTATCATGATGTAAGGAAATATAAATAACAACTTTATTATTGCTTCTAGGGCATATTTCCTTCAAATGCTTCCGCTTTTGGTCTACGACGGTACGTGGACACACTCTCCCCGCTCATTGCTATGCTTCTCCTAGATAGATCTTGCGTGATCGTAGGCAAATTTTTTGAAATATTACGTTCCCAAGAGCTGGATCTGCTGGTCCGCCCTCGCGGCCTCCTCCTCCTCGCGGTGCACAGGCCTTGGCGCGGGCCCCGGCCCAGCCTCCGGCGGCCTCGGCTGGTGGCCCTGGACTGTTCGTGGCCCGCGGCTCCTCTGGGGCGTCGGGTCGCCGCCCTCCCTCCGGTGGCCCGGGCTCTACTTCTGGCCCCTATGGGGAAGGAATCCTCCCTCCTCCACCCCCTGCTCCGGCGCGCGCTCCTCCTCCAAATGAAGTGGCCAACCCACCCTCACTTGCTTCTCCTGCCACCGCCCGGGTCATTTTTAGTCCCGTTGCCAAAACCCTCCGTCATGACTCATCTGCAGGGAGGACGGACACCTTACTGTTGACTGCCAGAATCGTCATAAACCTCCTGCCTTCATGCACTACGGCCTCGGCCTCCCTGGTTGTGCCTTCTTCGCGCTTGATAGCGAGATCCCTCAAGTGATTTCCATCCCAGCCCTCTCTAATGCTGGCATAATCACTATCAAAGACAAGAAAAACTCTCCTCAGGTTCTCCTCGACGAGCTTCGGTTATGAGACGATGGCGGCTGGGATTGGCAGATCCGTGCTACTTCTTGAGCTTGCGTTGGTTTTCCTCGAAGAGGAGAGGGTGATGCACCATAGTAGTGTAAGTATTTCCCTCAGTTTTTGAGAACCAAGGTATTAATCCAGTAGGAGGCTCCTCAAAAGTCCCACGCACCTACACAAACAAACTGAGAACTTGCAACCAACGCAATAAAGGGGTTGTCAAGCCCTTCACAGCCACTTGCGAAAGTGAGATCTGATAAAGATAGTATGATAAGATAAATATATTTTTGGTATTTTATAATATAGATGCAAAAAGTAAAGATGCAAATAAAAGTAGATTGAGAGCAAATATGATAAGAGATAGACCCGGGGACCATAGGTTTCACTAGTGGCTTGTCTCAAGATAGCATAAGTATTACGGTGGGTGAACAAATTACTGTCGAGCAATTGATAGAAAAGTGCATAGTTATGAGATTATCTAGGCATGATCATGTATATAGGCATCACGTCCATAACAAGTAGACCGACTCCTGCCTGCATCTACTACTATTACTCCACACATCGACCGACTCCTGCCTGCATCTAGAGTATTAAGTTCATAAGAACAGAGTAACGCATTAGGCAAGATGACATGATGTAGAGGGATAAACTCAAGCAATATGATATAAACCCCATCTTGTTATCCTCGATGGCAACAATACAATACATGCCTTGCAACCCTTTCTATCACTGGGTAAGGACACCGCAATATTGAACCCAAAGCTAAGCACTTCTCCCATGGCAAGAAAGATCAATCTAGTAGGCCAAACCAAACTGATAATTCGAAGAGACTTGCAAAGATAACTCAATCATACATAAAAGAATTCAGAGAAGATTCAAATATTATTCATAGATAAACTTGATCATAAACCCACAATTCATTGGATCTCGACAAACACACCACAAAAAGAGTTTACATCGAATAGATCTCCACAAGAGAGGGGTAGAGCATTATATTGAGATTCGAAAAGAGAGAAGAAGCCATCTAGCTAATAACTATGGACCCGTAGGCCTGTGGTAAACTACTCACAACTCATCGGAGGGGCAAGGAGGTTGATGTATAAGCCCTGCATGGTCGATTCCCCCTCCGGCAGAGTGCCGACGAGGGCTCCAAGATGAGATCTCACGGATAGAGAAGGTTACGGTGGTGGAAATTGTGTTTCGTGGTGTTCCTGGATGTTTTCGGGGTACGTAGGTATATATAGGAGGAAGAAGTACGTCGGTGGCCGCCCGAGGGGCCCATGAGACATGGGAGCGCTCCCTACAGGGGGGGCGCGGCCTCCTATCTCGTGGGAGCCTCGGCTGCTTCTTGACTTGCACTCCAAGTCCTCGGGATCACGTTCGTTCCAAAAATCACGCTCCCGAAGGTTTCATTCCGTTTGGACTCCGTTTGATATTTCTTTTCTTCGAAATACTGAAATAGGCAAAAAACAACAATATGGGCTGGGCCTCCGGTTAGTAGGTTAGTCCCAAAAATGATATAAATGTGTAAAATAAAGCCCACAAACATCCAAAAGGGGTAATATCATATCATGGAACAATCAAAAATTATAGATACGTTTGAGACGTATCAAGCATCCCCAAGCTTAATTCCTGCTCGTCCTCGAGTAGGTAAATGATAAAAAGAGAATTTTTGATGTGGAATACTACCTAGCATAAATCATAATATAATTTTCTTTATTGTGGCATGAATGTTCAGATCCAAATGATTCAAAATAAAAGTTCATATTGATAAAAGAAATAGTAACACTTCAAGCATACTAATCAAAGTAATCATGTCTTCTCAAAATAACATGGCAAAAGAAAGTTCATCCCTACAAAATCATATAGTTAGGCTATGCTTCATTTTCGTCACACAAAGATGTTCCCAACTTCTATACCCCCGATGACAAGCCAAGCAATTGTTTCATACTTAAATAATCTCAAACTTTTTCAACCTTCACGCAATACATGAGAATGAGCCATGGATATAGCACTATGGGTGGAATAGAATATGATGATGGGGATTGTGTGGAGAAGACAAAAAAGGAGAAAGTCTCACATTGACGAGAATAATCAACAAGCTATGGAGATGCCCATCAATTGATGTCAATATGAGGAGTAGGGATTGCCATGCAACGGATGCACTAGAGCTATAAATGAATGCTCAACAAAAGAAAACTAGTGGGTGTGCATCCAACTTGCTTGCTCACGAAGACCTAGGGCATTTGAGGAAGCCCATCGTAGGAATATACAAGCCAAGTTCTATAATGAAAAATTCCCACTAGTATGAAAAAGACAACTTATGAGACTCACTATATGAAAAACATCGTGCTACTTTGAAGCACAATATATGAGACTCACTACATGAAGAACAAGGTGCTACTTTGAAGCACAAGTATGGAAAAAGTGATAGTAACATTGCCCTTTTTATTTATTTTCTTCTTTTTTTTTCTTTTTTTTTCTTTTTTCCCTTTTTTTTCTTTTGGGCCTTTTTTTGGCCTTTCTTCTTTTTTTCTTTGGGCAATGTTCTAATAATGATGATCATCACACTTCTATAGATTACAACAAAAGAATTACAACTCGAAACTAAAACAAGATATGACTCTATATGAATGCCTCCGGCAGTGTACCGGGATGGTGCAATGAATCAAGAGTGACATGTATGAAAAATAATGCATGGTGGCTTTTCCACAAATACGATGTCAACTACATGATCATGCAATGGCAATATGACAAAAGTAAAGTATGTCATGATGATGATGAGCGGAACGGTGGAAAGTTGCATGGCAATATATCTCGGAATGGCTATGGAAATGCCATAATAGGTAGGTATGGTGGCTGTTTTGAGGAAGATATAGGGAGGTTTATGTGTGATAGAGCGTATCGTATCACGGGGTTGGGATGCACCGGCGAAGTTTGCACCAACTCTCAAGGTGAGAAAGGGCAATGCACGGTACCGAAGAGGCTAGCAAAGGCGGAAAGGTAAAAGTGTGTATAATCCATGGACTCAACATTAGTCAAAAGAACTCATATACTTATTGCAAAAATTTAGAAGTCATCAAAAACCAAGTACTACGCGCATGCTCCTAGGGGGATAGATTGGTAGGAAAAGACCATCGCTCGTCCCCGACCGCCACTCATAAGGATGCACAAGCCAGGTACACTTCATGTTTCAAATTTGTTACACAACTTTAACCATACGTGCATGCTATGGGACTTGCTAACTTCAACACAATCATTCTTTAAATTCATAATCACCCAACAAGCATGACTTTTAATATCACTACCTCCATATCTCAAAACAATTATCAAGTATCAAATTGATCATAGCATCCAATTCACTTCCTATGATAGTTTTTATTATACCCAACTTGTATGCTCATCATTCTAGGACCAACTTTATGACCAAAGCAAATACCATGCTGTTCTAAAAGACTCTCAAAATAATATAAGTGAAGCATGAGAGACTAGTAATTTCTTCAAATTTAAGACAACCCTGTGCTCTAAAAGATATAAGTGAAGCACTAGCGCAAAAACTATCAAGCTCAAAAGATATAAGTGAAACACATAGAGTATTCTAGCAAATTCTAATCAAATAGGCTTCTCCCAAAAGATGTGTACAGCAAGGATTATTGTGGAAAACTAAAAAGCAAAGACTAATATAATACACGACGCTCCAAGCAAAACACATATCATGTGGCGAATAAAAATATAGCTCCAAGTAAAGTTACCAATGAACGAAGACGAAAGAGGGGATGCCTTCCCGGGGCATCCCCAAGCTTAGGCTTTTGTCTATTCTTGAATATCTTGGAGTGCCATGGGCATCCCCAAGCTTAGGCTCTTGCCACCCTTTATTCCATAGTCCATAAAAGCTTTACCCAAAACTTGAAAACTTCACAACATAAAACTCAACAGGAAATCTTATAAGCTCCGTTAGTGAAAGAAAAAAAACCACCACATAAGGTACTCCAATGAACTCATTCTTTATTTAATTTGGTGTTGAACCTACTGTATTCCAACTTCTCTATGGTTCATAAACTATTTTACTAGCCATAGATGCATTGAAATAAGCAAACAACACACGAAAAACAGAATCTGTCAAAAACAGAATAGTCTGTAGCAATCTGTAACTAACGCAAACTTCTGTAACTCTAAAAATTCTACCAAAATATGAAGTCCTGGAAACTTTGTTTATTGAACAGAAGAAAAAAGAATCAATGCAAAAGCACGTTCCTGTGATTTAACAAAATTATATTCGTGCGTGCAAAGTTTCTGTTTTTCAGCAGAATCAAATCAACTATCATCGTAGGTTATCCTATAGGTTCTACTTGGCACAAACACTAATTAAAAGATAAAAACACATCTAAACAGAAGGTAGATGCAAGATTTATTACTAAACAGGAGCAAAAACAAAAAAACATAAAGAAAATTGGGTTGCCTGCCAACTAGCGCTATCGTTTAACGCCCCTAGCTAGGCATAAAAGCGAAGAAAGATCTAAGGAGTGCCATCTTTAATTTTCAGTTTTTAGCGGAGTCATGCTTGAATTCGGGAGGTTCTTTCCGCTTCCCTTCATACTCGGAAATTTTTAGATCTAAAGAATCCAACCGCTTATTGCGAAGAGTAATCAACATATTCATGCGGTGAAGATTTCCGCTAACACTTTTAAGAGGCTCAAGAAACTTTTGTAAAACTTTTTGTTACTTCGCAAATCTTTCCAAACACTTGGGTTTCTTCTTGGGTAGGATGTGACCCTCCCTTTTGAGGTAGTGTTCCCACTATTCCCTCAATAATTTCATGCGCAATACTGGGATCAATCTCAATGAAATTTCCCTTGGCAATGCAATCCAAGAGTTGTCTATGCGTCATATTTAACCCAACATAAAAATTACGAAGAAGAATTCTAAAGTTCACCTCTAGGGTGCACTTGCGATAAGATTCCATCATCCTATATCAAGCATCTTTTAAGTTTTCTCCTTGCCTTTGCTTGAAGTGGAGAACTTCAAACTCGGGAGACATAGGAGCGGATAAGGAACTAGACATAATGACAAGGCAAATGAGCTCACACACGGCAAACGGAAAAAGGCAAGCGAAAAGAGAGGAGGAGATTGGGAAAGAGAGGGAGAATAAAACGGCAAGGGTGAAGTGGGGGAGAGGAAAACGAGAGGCAAATGGCAAATAATGTAAATGCGAGGGAGATGGGTTTGTGATGGGTACTTGGTATGTCTTGACTTGAGCGAAGACCTCCCCGGCAACGGCGCCTGAAATCCTTCTTGCTACTTCTTGAGCTTGCGTTGGTTTTCCTCGAAGAGGAGAGGGTGATGCAGGGGTAGTAGTGTAAGTATTTCCCTCAGTTTTTGAGAACCAAGATATCAATCCAGTAGGAGGATCCTCAAAAGTCCCACGCACATACACAAACAAACTGAGAAATCGCAACCAATGCAATAAAGGGTTGTAAATCCCTTCACGGCCACTTGCGAAAGTGAGATCTGATAAAGATAGTATGATAAGATAAATATATTTTTGTTATTTTATAATATAGATGCAAAAAGTAAAGATGCAAATAAAAGTAGATTGAAAGCATATATAATAAGAGATAGACCCGGAGGCCATAGGTTTCACTAGTGGCTTCTCTCAAGATAGCATAAGTATTACGGTGGGTGAACAAATTACTGTCGAGCAATTGATAGAAAAGCACACAGTTATGAGATTATCTAGGCATGATCATGTATATAGGCATCACGTCCATAACAAGTAGACAGACTCCTGCCTGCATCTACTACTATTACTCCACACATCGACCGACTCCTGCCTGCATCTAGAGTATTAAGGTCATAAGAACAGAGTAACGCATTAAGCAAGATGACATGATGTAGAGGGATAAACTCAAGCAATATGGTATAAACACCATCTTGTTATCCTCGATGGCAACAATACAATACGTGCCTTGCAAACCTTTCTGTCACTGGGTAAGGACATCGCAAGATTGAACCCAAAGCTAAGCACTTCTCCCATGGCAAGAAAGATCAATATAGTAGGCCAAACCAAACTAATAATTCGAAGAGACTTGCAAAGATAACTCAATCATACATAAAAGAATTCAGAGAAGATTCAAATATTATTCATAGATAAACTTGATCATAAACCCACAATTCATCGGATCTCGACAAACACACCGCAAAAATAGTTTACATCAAATAGATCTCTACAAGAGAGGGGGAGAACATTGTATTGAGATTCAAAAAGATAGAAGAAGCCATCTAGCTATTAATTATGGACCCGTAGGCCTGTGGTAAACTACTCACAACTCATCGGAGGGGCAAGGATGTTGATGTAGAAGCCCTCTATGGTCGATTCCCCCTCCGGCAGAGTGCCGGCGAAGGCTCCAAGATGAGATCTCGCGGATACAAAAGGTTACGGTGGTGGAAATTGTGTTTCGTGGTGCTCCTGGATGTTTTCGGGGTACGTGGGTATATATAGGAGGAAGAACTACGTCGGTGGCCGCCTGAGGGGCCCACAAGAAAGTGGGCGTGCCCTACGGGGGGGGGGGGGGGCTCCTATCTCGTGGGAGCCTCGGCTGCTTCTTGACTTGCACTCCAACTCCTCTGGATCACGTTCGTTCCAAAAATCACGCTCCCGAAGGTTTCATTCCGTTTGGACTCTGTTTTATATTCCTTTTCTTCGAAATACTGAAATAGGCAAAAAACACAGCAATATGGGCTGGGCCTCCGGTTAGTAGGTTAGTCCCAAAAATGATATAAATGTGTAAAATAAAGCCCATAAACATCCAAAAGGGGTAATATAATAGCATGGAACAATCAAAAATTATAGATACGTTGGAGACATATCAATCCGCCAGTTGTCGGAGTTTGAATTTGCAGCTATTTTCCCTTCCAAAGAAAGCTTGCGCATAATCTCATCGTGCACCAGTTTTACCCTCCCCCTTAACCAACTTGTTGTCTCTATCAAGGCTGCATCCAATGGTTCGAAAGCTATCTCTCCCCTGTCTGATGTTTGGGTACTCGTTGATGATGACCCACCTACGCTTCGGTCACCAACCTTCCTCGTGGCATTTGGAGTTCTTATAGGAAAACCTATTGAGGTCGATCTGGCGTCTTTGCTTGTCCTGGGTCCTGTCCGGCTGCGGGTTTGGTGTGTGGATCTACACTGCATCTGTGGTTCGGTGGATGTCTTCCCCTCTGCTGGTGGGTTTCGGCTCAGGGTATGGGTCGAGGGTGCAGCCACTCTGGTCTCTCCCCCTCCCCCACCCCGTCGGTCAGCCTCAGACAAGGATGATGATGGCCTTCCTGGCGATTCAAACCCTAGCGCCGAGCATCAATTCACGTAGTCTGAGTGGGATGGCCTGACCTATGAAGATCGTGACCTGCTTAAGGAGAATGCTCCGGTGGGGGTGGGAATAAGGATCCGGATGGTGACGTTAGAGGAGGGGCTGCTGCTTCTGATGGAGTGAGGGGCACCCCCTTCTCTGGCATGTGTTCTAACCTCCCAGCTCGCACGGCATCGCCTTCCCTCTCTGGCATCAAAGATCTGCCCCCTGCCGGCCCCGTGTCCAAGAAGAAGAAGAAGAAATCATCTCTCAAGAAGTTTTCTGCGCGCAGCAGGGCCTTGAAGGGTTCTAAGAAGTCTGCGGCTGGGATGTGCCGTAGGCTCGAAGCTGATCTGGGTGCGGCCTCGAGCCCTTATTCTAAGGTGGCCTCTCCAAGCCGTGCCCGCCCCACGCCAGTGCGTTCCCCCGCTTCCACAGCACACAAAAGTGGTCGAGTCTCCAGTAGCAGCAAGAGGGTGGCCGACCGGGTGGTGCGGCACGCTGCGGCCAGGGACCTCCCCCCCTTAGGTACTCCTTCATGTCCTCCAACCCCTCGCCTCCCCATTTCTTCTCCTGTCCGGTTAGTTCTTCTGTCGCATTCCTATGAACATCTTCTGCATATTTTATCGGATGTGGGTATCTCTTTTGATCCTAGTTTTGGCTCTCCCTCTGCCTTATTGGATGTTGTTTGGGCCAACGAAGTGGCCCAGGCTGATATTGCCAGGGCCAAGGATCCTGCTTCTCAAGCTGGGCCCACACCGGTTGTGGCTGGTGGGGCCATAGAGGCACCATATAGGGACTAGGTGCCCTCTGTTGTGCCTCGGCGCGGGGCAGGCAAACGTGCTAAATCATGCATTGCCCCATGTAGGTCGAGCCTTCACATAAAAAAACTTTCCTTTCGATGAAGGCTCTCTTTTGGAACATCAGAGGTTTCGGTGCTAGGGGGCGCAGAGATCAACTAAAAGTTATTGTTTGGTCCGATAATATCCACATCATTGGCCTTGTCAAAATGCTTAAACCCTCTTTCTCCCCTAATGAACTCTCTGTAGTTGCTGGGATCGATAGATTTGATTGGAACTACCTGGCTTCCTCAGGCCACTCCGGTGGAATCCTAATTGGTACTAAAAGAGATATGTTTGATTTTGTTGTCTTCGATCATGGCATCTTTTGGGCTACCACTGTAGTGTCTCACCGATCCCTTAATGTGCTCTCGGAAGTTATGGTAGTTTACAGTCCGGCTGACCACTCTCTCTCTCTTACCTGTTCTTGGATGAAATTTTGAATAAGATTGAATCTTGTGTTCTCCCCTTGCTTATCAGTGGTGATTTCAACTTAATGCGCTCCCCTTTGGATAAAAATTCCCCTAATTTCTCCTGGTTGCTTCCTGATGCTTTCAACGCTCTCATCTGTGTACTCAGCTATCCGCGAAGTGCCTAGGGTGGGTTCCCGTTTCACATGGACGAACCACCAATCTTCTCCTATCAGATCTGTACTTGACCGCATTTTTATTTGTCCCAGATGGACTCCTTGTTCCCACGGGCTTCTCTTCGGGCTCTGCCCATAGTTGGAGCTAATCATGCCCCCTGCTCCTTGATGATGGGATCTGCACTGTTTCCTCCCCGCGGTTTCAATTCGACGCCTCATGGATCCTTGTTGGTGGCTTTTCTGACTTGATCTCGTCTAAAATCACTTCCTTCCTATCCTCTGACCATCGCTCTTTTGGCTTGATGGATGATTGGCACTTGTGTTCGTATTTCTTATGAAAATTCCTTCGTGGTTGGTCCAGGAACCATGCCGTTGAGTCAAGGCATGACAAGATGTAGCTCACGACCCAAATTGACTCCCTTGATGCGTGGTCTGATGGCCCTGGGCTTTCTCTCCCTGATTGGCAGACCCGATATGCTTTAGAGGAGGCCCTTATGGCCTTACACCATCAGGCTGAGGTGTATTGGAGGCAAAGAGGCACCATTAACCGGACTTTGAAAGGCGATTTTCCAACTGCTTATTTCTTCGCCATTGCTAACGGAAGGCATCGCCGTTGCATGATTGACAGGTTGATCATCAATAACTCCAGGGTTTCTGACCATTCACAGATCATGTCTCATGTGGTCGACTTCTTCTCCTCCCTCCTCTCCGCTAAACCCGAGGTGGGCTTTAGACTTGCCAATTCCTTCTGGACGACACAGGAGCAGGTTTTGAATGACGAAAATGAGGCCTTCATGATCCCCCTCTCTGACGACGAGATTATTGAAACTGTTCGTTCCACAAACGTCAATTCGGCCTTATGCCCAGACAGATTCTCCATCCCTTTCTTCAGGCAATTCTGGCCCCAACTGCGGGGCCTCGTCCTTTCTATCATCCAAGACTTCTGGTTGGGAATCGTTGATATCTCTCGTCTAAATTACGCTGACCTCACTCTCATTCCTAAAGTTAAAGAGGCTGACATGATCTCTCAGTTTAGACCTATAGCCCTTATCAATAACTTCGCAAAATTCCTGGCAAAAGGATTTGCTACTGGGTTATCTCCCATTGCTCATCACACTCTTTGTCCTTTCCAATCGGCCTTTGTCAAAGGCAGGTTCATCCTAGACGGCATCCTTTGTCTTCATGAGATTGTCCATGACCTACGTGTTCGTGGCTCCAAAGTGGTGATTCTAAAGCTTGATTCGAGAAAGCTTACGATTCGGTCAGCTAGAATTTTGTTCGTCAGGTGTTACTTACCAAGGGCTTTGATGGGGCAGTGGTTCACAGACTTATGCAGTTGGTCACGGGTGGTCACACTGCGGTCTTGGTAAATGCGAATATCAGTAACTTCTTCGCCAACGGTAGGGGCCTGAGGAAGGTTGACCCTGCTTCGCCCCTCCTCTTTAACTTTGTGGGTGACTCCCTCTCCCACATCCCGACTCGGGCCGCGGCTGCCGGTCATATCACCCATGTCAGCTCCCACCTTGCCCCTAACGGCATCTCCCACCTCCAATACGCGGACGATACCATCATAATGGTTGAACTGAATGATGAAAGTATAGCTCACTTGAAGTTCCTACTCCTCTGCTTTGAAGCTCCTTCTGGTCTCAAGATCAACTTTGCCAAGAGTGAAGTTATTGTTACTGGGGTCTCGGACGTTGAGGCCCAAAGAGTTGCTCATCTTTTAAACTGCTCCCTAGGCTCTTTCCCTTTCAAGTACCTTGGCCTCCCGATCTCCCCCCATAAACTGCTGGCTAAAGATTTTGCCCCGGTTGTTTCAAAGGTGGGCAACCGGGTCCTGTCGTGGAGAGGCCGTGTGGCACCCTGGCTCAGAGCAACCGATTTACCTTGTTTTGCCAACCCAGAGATCATGTCTTCTGACAACACACAACATCTTGGTACAGAACTCATCGCTTTATTGAAACTAGCGAAAGCATAGAGTGACATTACATCAAGTTGCGAGGCCAAGCGGCACACTCGGTGCGGCTGAACAATATGTACATTATTTGGTGAACATAAAGGGGCCTCGGGCACGACATCTACACGGTAGCAGAACAACGATGTAGCGATACTCCATCACATAGGGACACCGATGTGGACACGGTCTAGACACGGCAAAACACCCCGATCCAGTTAGACTCTCCTGAAATCTGGTATAACACGCCAGGTCAGTACATTGAATGTACTTGCAAGCTCACAGCAAACATAACCATAATGACAAACAATATCATGACATTTAATCAAGTTAAATGCAAACAAACTCATGCTACTCTGATGTCTACTACACAACCTTCTTCTTGTAGACGTTGTTGGGCCTCCAAGTGCAGAGGTTTGTAGGACAGTAGCAAATTTCCCTCAAGTGGATGACGTAAGGTTTATCAATCCATGGGAGGCGTAGGATGAAGATGGTCTCTCTCAAACAACCCTGCAACCAAATAACAAAGAGTCTGTTGTGTCCCCAACACACCCAATACAATGGTAAATTGTATAGGTGCACTAGTTCGGCAAAGAGATGGTGATACAAGTGCAATATGGATGATAGATATGGGTATTTGTAATCTAAAAATATAAAAACAGCAAGGTAAATAATGATAAAGTGAGCACAAACGGTATTGCAATGCTAGGAAACAAGGCCTAGGGTTGATACTTTCACTAGTGCAAGTTCTCTCAACAATAATAACATAATTGGATCATATAACTAACCCTCAACATGCAACAAAGAGTCACTCTAAAGTCACTAATAGCGGAGAACAAACGAAGAGATTATTGTAGGATACGAAACCACCTCAAAGTTATTCTTTCTGCTCAATCTATTCAAGAGTCCGTAGTAAAATAACACGAAGCTATTCTTTCCGTTCGATCTATCATAGAGTTCGTACTAGAATAACACCTTAAGACACAAATCAACCAAAACCCTAATGTCACCTAGATACTCCAATGTCACCTCAAGTATCCGTGGGCATGATTATACGATCTGCATCACACAATCTCAGATTCATCTAATCAACCAACACAAAGTACTTCAAAGAGTGCCCCAAAGTTTCTACCGGAGAGTCAGGACGAAAATGTGTGCCAACCCCTATGCATAAGTTTATTGAACCCACAAGTTGATCACCAAAACATACATCAAGTAGATCACGTGAATATCCCATTGTCACCATAGATAAGCACGGCAAGACATACATCAAGTGTTCTCAAATCCTTAAAGACTCAATCCGACAAGACAACTTCAAGGGGAAAACTCAATTCATCACAAGAGATTAGAGGGGGAGAAACATCATAGGATCCAACTATAATAGCAAACTCGCGATACATCAAGATCGTATCACCTCAAGAACACGAGATAGAGAGAGATCAAACACATAGCTACTGGTACATACCCTCAGCCCCGAGGGTCAACTACTCCATCCTCATCATGGAGAGCGCCGGGATGATGAAGATGGCTACCGGTGAGGGATCCCCCCTCCGGCAGGGTGCCGGAACAGGGTCCCGAGAGGTTTTTGGTGGCTACAAAGGCTTGCGGCGGCGGAACTCCGATCTATTGTGCTCCCCGATGTTTTTAGGGTATACGGGCATATATATGCGAAAGAAGTCGGTCAGGGGAGCCACGAGGGGCCCACGAGGGTGGGGGCGCACCCCTAACCCTCGTGGCCACCTTGAAGCTTCCCTGACGTCTACTCCTTGTCTCCTAGGTTGCTTCCGTTCCAAAAATAACTCTCCCGAAGGTTTCATTCCATTTGGACTCCATTTGATATTCCTTTTCTTCGAAACACTAAAATAGGCAAGAAAACAGCAATTTGGGCTGGGCCTCAAGTTAATAGGTTAGTCAAAAAAATAATCTAAAAGTGTATAATAAAGCCCATAAACATCCAAAACAGACAATATAATAGCATGAATACTTCATAAATTATAGATACGTTGGAGACGTATCAGCATCCCCAAGCTTAATTCCTGCTCGTCCTCAAGTAGGTAAATGATAAAAGAAATAATTTATGAAGTGTGAATGCTAGCAGGTGCATAAGTTTGATCAATGATAATTTCAATCACCTTTTCTAGCATCATCATATGTCATAACAGTAGCTCATCTCACAAAACTTGTCATGATCAAGTAACAAGCTATTCAAACGTTAAAGCATAGACCATAAACTTTCTTGAAAACTAGCAAACTATGTTCTCAGTCATCAAACAATTGCAATTCATCTTATTTTCAGGAAGGGTCTATGTAAGAGCTTTGATTTAGCAAATCCCACATACTCAACTATCATATAGTCTTCCATGATTGCTACCACTCAAATCATATTCTTAGAACAAATAGCATCCATCGAACACAGAGAAAGATAGGGGCTTAATGTTTCACCTCCCAATTTACTTATCATATAGATAATTGTCAACAATAATAATTCATGATCAAATATATTTGAATGGCCATATATGCTTAGATATTTCCCCATCACATGATACTTGCCAACAAAAGAGTAGGTTGGAATGAGAAGGAATACTACTGACTCTTGCATAAAAGTAAAAGATAGGCCCTTCGCAGAGGGAAGCAGGGATTTGCAGAGGTGCCAGAGCTTTCTTTGTCAACATAACAACCAAGACTTCCTGATATCTTCCATACTAGATACATTATTGGCGGTTCCCAAACAGAATGGTAAAGTTTTTACTCCCCCTCCACCAACAATCATCAATCATTGGCTTGCCCAAAACAACGGGTGCCTCCAACTAACAACAATCCTGGGGGAGTTTTGTTTGCAATTATTTTGATTTTATTTTGATCTTTTGATCATGGGACTAGGCATCCCAGTTACCAGCCATTTTTCTCATGAATGATGAGCAGAGTCCACTCATCGTGAGAATAACCCACCTAGCATGGAAGATACTGACAGCCCCTAGTCGCTACATGAGTGATTTGGGCATACAAAACATATTATTATTTGAAGGTTTAGAGTTTGGCACATGCAAATTTACTTGGAACGGCACGTAAATACCGCATATAGGTAGATATGGTGGACACTCATGGAAGAAACTTGGTTCAAGGAATTTGGATGCACAAGCAGTATTCCCGCTTAGTACAGATATTTGTCTAGCAAAGGATTCTAAGCAGCAAGCACCACATGTTGGAGGATCTGTAACAATATAACTTCTATACAAATATACCCAAGCATAACTCATTATGTTGTCTTCCTTGTCCAATTTCAACTAATTAGCTCAGGTTTGAAAATAATTAATGGGGCTCGCAATCATAGAAGATGTCTAAGATAGTATATTTATATGTGAAATCTCTCTTCCTTCAATATTCTTTCATGAATTGTTCAAGTGACCAATACAATGTTTGCTAACCTTCAATAAATTTACCACCTCTACTTCTTAGATGTGAAGTCATTACTCCCCATGGGATAAGAAAATGAAACATATATAATTTCATATTTATAATATTCAAATCATTCAACCATTTACTCATAGGATATAAGTGAAGCACAAGAGTAAATGACAAACTACTCCAAAAGATATAAGTGAAGACCAAAGAGTAGTTAAATAATTATGTAGCTATGTGAAGACTCTCTCTCATTTAAGAATTTCAGATCTAATGTATTTTACTCAAACATCAAGAAAAAAAAATAAAACAAAATGACGCTCCAAGCAAAACACATATCATGTGGTGAATAAAAATATAGCTCCAAGTAAAGTTACCGATGGAAAAAGACGAAAGAGGGGATGCCATCCGGGGCATCCCCAAGCTAAGGCTCTTACCTGTCCTTGAATATTACCTTGGGGTGCCTTGGGCATCCCCAAGCTTAGGCTCTTTCCACTCCTTATTCCATAGTCCATCGAATCTTTACCCAAAACTTGAAAACTTCACAACACAAAACTCAACAGGAAACTCATAAGCTCCGTTACTATAAGAAAATGAAACCACCACTTAGTTACTGCTGTGAACTCATTCTAAATACATATTGGTGTAATATCTACTATATTCCAACTTCTCTATGGTTCATACCCTCCGATACTACTCATAGATTCATCAAAATAAGCAAATAACACATAGAAAACAGAATTTGTCAGAAACAGAACAGTCTGTAGTAATCTGTAACTCTAGAATAATTATGTAACACCAAAACTCCTACCAAATTAGGAAAACCTGAGCAATTTGTGTACCAATCCAGAGAAGAAAGTATCAGATCAAAAGCACGTTTATCTGAATTATCAAAACTAATTTACTGGGTGCAGAAGTTTCTGATTTTCAGCAGGATCAACACAACTATCACCGTAAGCTATCCTATAGGTCTTACTTGGCACTTTATTGAAACAAAAGCTATAAAACATGATTACTACAGTAGCATAATCATTTTGACACACAAAAACAGTAAGGGTAAATATTTGGTTGTCTCCCAACAAGCACTTTTCTTTAATGCCTTTCTAGCTAGGCATGATGATGACAATGATGCTCACATAAAAGATAAGAGTTGAAACATAAAGAGAGCATCATGAAGAATATGACTAGCACATTTAAGCCTAACCCACTTCCTATGCATAGGGATTTTGTGAGGAAACAACTTATGGGAACAATAATCAACTAGCATAGGAAGGCAAAACAAGCATAACTTCAAGATTTTAAGCACATAGAGAGGAAACTTGATATTATTGCAATTCCTACAAGCATATGTTCCTCCCTCATAATAATTTTCAGTATCATCATGAATGAATTCAACAATATAACCAGCACCTACATCATTCTTTTCATGATCTACTTGCATAGAAAATTTACTACTCTCCACATAAGCAAAATTCTTCTCGTTCAGAATAGTGGGAGTATCATAAGAGACTCAAATACTATAAATTGTTTCCACATTAAAAAATAATGTTCAGAAAAAGGGTAATCATAACCATGACAAGTTTTATAAATATAATCATCACTACTTTTTATAGCATAAGTTTAATCACAATAACCATCATAAGTTGCAACTTTGTTCTCATCATAATCAATTGAAACCTCTTCCAAAATAGTGGATTCATCACTAAATAAAGTCATGACCTCTCCAAATCCACTTTCATAGATATTATAAGATTCAACACCCTCCAAAATAGTGGGATAATTACTTCCTAAAGTTGACACTCTTCCAAACCCACTTTCATCAATATAACCATCATAAATAGGAGGCATGCTATCATCATAATAAATTTGCTCATCAAAACTTGGGATGCTAAAAATATCATCTTTATTAAACGTAGCATCCCCAAGCTTAGGACAAACATTAATTGCAACAAATATATTCTCAAACATGTCATTCTCATCAAACATAGCATCCCCAAGCTTGGGCCTTTTCATATCATAAGCATAATCACTCTCATCATTAATAGTATGGATAGCACCAATAGTATAGCAATTATCATCATCACTATGAGTAATAGGAGCAACATCATTTGGGAGGGATACCTTTCTACCTTTGCTTCTCCGTCTTTTCTTTTTGTTCTTCACATCATGTGTGGGTTTAACCCTCTTTTTTGAGATCCTTATTAATGAGATTGGTTGAATAGAAAGCTCCTCCTCGTTACCTGATTCATCATAAGAAATAATAGGAGGATATTGGGAAGTCTCTTCCCTTTCGTTAGTATTCTCTTCATATTCTATTTGTTTTCTTTTCTTTATGTAATTGGCAATATAAGGATTTTCAATGCAACTCACCGCACAATACATATAAATTTCCTCTAGATCAATATCAAGGAATTTCTCAAGGTTATATTCTTGAATATGCTTAGTTAAACGTTTCAATTCTTCATAACCCAAAAGCAAACTAAGTTAATTATGATGTGCAATGGAAATCAAGTCATCACAATTTTTGGACACGATTCGATCATGAAACAATTTGCATCGGAGATTTAAATGACCACGTTCATTGCAAAGTTCACAAGTACGGTAAAGGAATTTTAAATTTCAGCACTCACATCTAGCCTTTCTTGAAACCATTTAGTTTCTAAATACTTATGCCTCTTGCAAAAACTATCTTCCCTATTTGGTGTGCACTTGCAAACTCTATGCACTCCACAAAAATTGACATGGTTATAAGAGACATTTCCATCATGACTAGTGCAATAATCATTAGTACTATGGATGTTCAAAGAGTTCATACTAACAACATTGTAATCATGCACATCATTCAAAGATTTAGTGCCAAACATTTTATAGACTTCTTTTAGCACTTGAGCACAATTTTCCATCCCATCATTCTCACGAAATATATTAAAAAGATGAAGCTTATGAGGCAAACTCAATTCCATTTTTGTAGTTTTCTTTTATAGACTAAAGTAGTGATAAAACAAGAAACAAAAAGATTCGATTGCAAGATCTAAAGATATACCTTCAAGCACTCACCTCCCCGGCAACGGCGCCAGAAAAGAGCTTGATGTCTACTACACAACCTTGTTCTTGTAGACGTTGTTGGGCCTCCAAGTGAAGAGGTTTGTAGGACAGTAGGAAATTTCCCTCAAGTGGATGACCTAAGGTTTATCAATCCGTGGGAGGCGTAGAATGAAGATGGTCTCTCTCAAACAACCCTGCAACCAAATAACAAAGAGTCTCTTGTGTCCCCAACACACCCAATACAATGGTAAATTGTATAGGTGCACTAGTTCGGCGAAGAGATGGTGATACAAGTGGAATATGTATGATAGATATGGGTATTTGTAATATGAAAATATAAAAACAGCAAGGTAACTAATGATAAAAGTGAGCACAAAAGGTATTGCAATGCTAGGAAACAAGTCCTAGGGTTGATACTTTCACTAGTGCAAGTTCTCTCAACAATGATAACATAATTGGATGATATAACTATCCCTCAACATGCAATAAAGAGTCACTCCAAAGTCACTAATAGCAAAGAATAAACGAAGATATTATTGTAGGGTACGAAACCACCTCAAAGTTATTCTTTCTGATCAATCTATTCAAGAGTCCGTAGTAAAATAACACGAAGCTATTCTTTCCGTTCGATCTATCATAGAGTTCATACTAGAATAACACCTTAAGACACAAATCAACCAAAACGCTAATGTCACCTAGATACTACAATGTCACCTCAAGTATCCGCGGGCATGATTATACGATATGCATCACACAATCTCAGATTCATCTATTCAACCAACACAAAGTACTTCAAAGAGTGCCCCAAAGTTTCTACTGAAGAGTCAAGACGAAAATGTGTGCCAACCCCTATGCATAAGTTCATAGAACCCGCAAGTTGATCAGCAAAACATACATCTAGTAGATCACGTGAATATCCCATTTTCACCACAGATAAGCACGGCAAGACATACATCAAGTGTTCTCAAATTCTTAAAGACTCAATCCGACAAGACAACTTCAAGGGGAAAACTCAATTCATCACAAGAGAGTAGAGGGGGAGAAACATCATAGGATCCAACTATAATAGCAAAGCTCGCGATACATCAACATCGTATCACCTCAAGAACACGAGAGAGAGAGAGAGAGAGAGAGAGAGAGAGAGAGCAAACACATAGCTACTTGTACATACCCTCAGCCCCGAGGGTGAACTACTCCCTCCTCGTCATGGAGAGCGCAGGGATGATGAAGATGGTCACCGGTGAGGGATCCCCTCTCCGGCAGGGTGCCGGAACAGGGTCCCGAGAGGTTTTTGGTGGCTACAGAGGCTTGCGGCGGCAGAACTCCCGATCTATTGTGCTCCCCGATGTTTTTAGGGTATATGGACATATATAGGCGAAAGAAGTCGGTCAAGGGAGCTACGAGGGGCCCATGAGGGTGGGGGCGCGCCCAGGGGGTAGGGCGCGCCCCTAACCCTCGTGTCCACCTCGAAGCTTCCCTGATGTCTACTCTAAGTCTCCTGGATTGCTTCTGTTCCAAAAATAACTCTCTAGAAGGTTTCATTCCATTTGGACTCCGTTTGATATTCCTTTTCTTCGAAACACTAAAATAGGCAAGAAAACAACAATTTGGACTGGGCCTCCGGTTAATAGGTTAGTCCCAAAAATAATCTAAAAGTGTATAATAAAGCCCAGAAACATCCAAAATAGATAATATAATAGCATGAATACTTCATAAATTATAGATACGTTGGAGACGTATAATACTCATGTAGTGAAACCAAACTTGTGCCTCGATTCACTCCGACTCTCTTACCAACCGGTTGCCTCGCAACGGAACAGTGCTCACGACGAAGCATGAACGGAACCATACTTGGTTCAACTGGTTACCTCGTAACCAAATAGTGGTCACTCCCAGATCACAAGTGATGCCACAACAATCAGTCTTACTGACATCATCATGATCCAAACAGTGCAATGCAAATTACTTAGTGTGCAAGATTTATTATTGAAAGTTGATCCATGGTGTGACTTACTTACGAACTGGGCCCTTATCCGTGGGCGCGGCTATCGATAGATTAATACACTCTGCAGAGGTAGCGCACTTTACCCACACCACGGAACCCATGGACTCGCACTCCCATTCAGGTGGACCAACGACATTCCGATAGAACTCTCCCATTGCCATGACATTCTTACGGCCACTCGGACCAACTCCCCACTGGGCTTAGTCTTGGGTGACCCAGCCTACCAAAGGCAAAACTACCACTGTCGTGGCAAATAAATAGTCCCAAATGGGGACACGGTACTATAACAACAACGGGTCCACAAGGTTATGACTACTTACCGGGCCAGGGTAACGCATGCCCATAACCTTCTCTCGTTGGAGGCACCGACAAAAGGCATGACAACAGGATGACTAACGGCCTCCCCATAAAGGCAAATGTGGTTGCACTTGTCAGCCTGATTCAGTGGCACCATGACCCGACCAACTTTATGTTCAAGTTCAATTATCAACAGGTTTAACTTGAAATAAAATGCTCGAGTCAATATATGTCATGCTTATGCAACCATATATCATGCATTACAAATCACAACAGATCAACTTCATTCAAAGTTCTACTTGCACAAACTTAACTTTCAACATTTATGGTCCTTTCTTACTTGTTATTTATACTCATCACTTAAGTTGGCCTTAATCAAATAAGACCTATCTTAGCATGTATATAGGAAAAATAAGACCGATAATCATATCATCATAGTCATGACAAATTTACTTAGATCAACTACTCATACTATATCTCACTAGTTCAAGCATTCCCTTCTGTTAACTAAGCATTTTGATCATGACAAACTAAATAACACAAGCATTATTTATTTTAATACTATATGCAATGAATAACATATAAATTCAAGTAGAAAATCATGAATATTGCAAAGACAACATGATAATGTTGTTGTGGCTTGCCTTAGTGCAGAGGAGCTTCACACTCCTCCTAGATGCCTTCAAGACAAGATTCACCTTCTGAAAATAAATCAAATGACAAAAAGAAAATATCAAGAACACTTCTAAAAATTACCAGAAATTCTATTCAGCAAGGAAAAATCCCATCTTGTGTGTGCTGCTAGGATTTTCTAGTAAGAACAGAATGCAAAAAGAATCAACTCATTTGGACTTGTAGAATAAGAGTTATAGCTGGTCGATGTTCTGGTCAAAATTTGGACTAAATTTGAATTAAACAGAAAAACCAGGGGGGTGACGTCGAAGGCGTAAACTGCCTGGGCGCCACCACTCATACCGCTTCGGCCGCGGCCTGAGTGGCTGACAGCGGGCCCCGCTGGTCAGGTCAGAGGGGGAGAGAGAGGGAAACAGAGCACGACGAGGCTCCGCCGGAGCTCACGCCGGCAAGGAGGGCTCCTTGGCCAGATCCAAAGGGATAGGATTGAAGAGGAGGTCGAGACACACCTACCAGTACATGTAGCGTGGCTAGGGGTGGCCGGACAGGGTTGGGATGGACCTCTCCAGCGGCAGCAGCGGGCGGGGCTCATCAGAGTGGGCGATTCCGGCGGGGCAAGGCCGGTCCAGCAGCTCCAACGGCACCAGCGCACACCAGTGAACCACCACGAACATGCCAGAGTGGTTGGTGGAGATCGAGCGGCTCTGGAGAGGGAGGGGGCAGAGGACGGGGACTGCTGGCGAGCTCAGGACAGGGACGGCGGCCAGAGGCCTGCCCTGCTGGGCTGCGGCTTCCTACAGGGTTGCGGAGATGTGCTGAGTGTATGGGTGGAGAGAAATGAGCTCGGGGAAGCTCTATTTATAGGCGAGGCCGAGGCAGGGATCAAGAGCTTGCCGGAGCTCTCTTGAGCGTCGCCCGGCGACGTGGCGTCAGTGAGAGAGGGGGAAGATGCCGGGGATCACGCGGAGGCTGTAGAAGAGCGGCGACGAGCACAGGAGCGTGCTACGTGACGAGCATAGGGGAACGGGCGCACTGTTACCTTGGCCGCGCCGTGCCCGTGCTCGCTGCGGCGAGCTTCGGCGTCAGCGAGTGCCACGGTGGAGTTATGGAGGTGCAAACGATGAAGGGGGCGCAGTTTGGCAAGGTGCGGCGGTCGGGGCAGCGAGCACGTGCGCAACAAAGACGCTGGCGCACTGCAGAGTGCGTCGAACGTATGCCAACCCCCTTGGACTCTCGTGGTCACCGTGTGAACTTTGGCATCAAGCTGAGCTAAGCGCAAAGACAATGTCTGGCAGCTAGTCCTTAGTGGTTTTGGTCGTTTTGCAAGGTTGGCTGGCTCACAGGTGAACTGTGGAAGTGGCTATCTTCCTGGCAAGTTTCTGGACAGAAACGTGTGAGCTTCACTGAGAAAAATTTAGTGAGAATTAAGGGCTGTGCTTTGGGATTTAGTAATCTCTTCGGAGGGTAATCAAGCTCAGAAAAGATCAGCCCCAAAAGATCAAGCAAAAATATACTTGTTGTACAAAGTGATCATTCTGTCCAGAACAGAAATGATTTTCTGTAGCAAAAATATTACAAAAAGTTATGCAATATTTTTGCTCAGGAAGGTGTCATAGGGTGCAAAGAATATTTGTGAATTTATTCAGGATTGTTGGAGCAAGAAAACTAGGGGTTGCTTTGGAGCATACTTCTCTGAGTTGATTTTCAGGGAAGAAAATAAATATTTTTCTTTTATGAAAAATATTCCTTGGGATTTTGTTGGAGTTTTTCAGAGAAAGAAATGTGAGTTAGAGGTGGATGGGTCACCTGGGTGAAAATCAAGGGTAGGCCCAAGTGTCAAGTCCATTTGAATTGATTCAAAACTCCAAATCCAAAGCAGATGCAAATGAAAGTCCGAAAAAAGAGAGGAGGCAAAAACCAGGCTGTCACAGGCCGCTACAACACTCAAGCTGGCAAGGTCGCCTTAATCAACGCATGCCTTTCTTCCCTCCCCATGTTCCTGATGGGTTTCTACCTCCTTTCGGGAGGGACACATGCTGGGTTTGACAAACACAGGGGCGCCTTCTATTGGAATTCGGCGGACAACAAGCGTAAATATAGGATGGTGAAATGGAAGCTTATTTGCAGACGTAAAAATCTTGGTGGGTTGGGTATTATTAACACTGGTGTCATGAACAAATGCTTCATCATTAAGTGGTGGTGGAAAATCATGTCTTCTATGAAGACTCCATTGTGGCTTAACATTCTCAAAGCTAAATACTTCCCTAAGTCGAGCCCCATGTTCGCTCCGTCTACTGGCGGCTCCCAATTCTGGCAACAACTCATTAAAGTTCACCCGATTTTCCAATCTTTGGTCAAGTTTTTAGTCAGGAATGGAAAATCTACTCGCTTTTGGTTAGATTGGTGGTGTGGGGAAGCCACCCTTGCGATGACGTTCCCGGTCTTGTTTTCTTACTGCTCTAACCCGGAGATCTCTATCTTTGAGCTCTCGGTGAATAATTGGGATCTGGACCTTTGTAGAACGCTATCTCCTGAAGAGTTGGAAGATTGGCATCGTCTTATTGCTTGCTTCCAGTTGCTCTCGGAGGAAGAGGACTCGATGGTCTGGCCCCATTCTGCCTCTGGTCGCTTTTCGGTTAAGTCTGTGTATGCTAAACTTATTTTAGGCTCTCCCACTTCCAAGTTCAAGTGCATTTGGAGCGCCCGCATCCCTCCTAAGATTAAAATTTTTCTGTGGCAAGCTTTTCATGGGAAGCTTCCCGCGGCGGACCAAATCCGGAAAAGAAACGGCTCGGGCTCGGACAGATGCGCCTTGTGTGGGACCTAAACACTGATTACATCTTCTTTCGATGCTCCTTGGCTAAATTTGTGTGGTGCTATATTCGTTCTTGGCTACAAGTGACATGGAATCCCTCTTCTTTCGTGGATATAAGGGGATTGATTAACGGTTTATCTGGAAATTCTAAAAGGGTCTTCTGGGTTGGGTTTGCAGTGATTTGTTGGTCGTTGTGGACCACTAGAAACAAGTTTAACATTGAGCATATCTTCCCGGCTAATACTGTCGATTGCTTATTTAAAACTGGTATATTCCTGCAGCAGTGGAGATCATTGACTAGGGATGCTGATCACGAGGCCTTTGATGCTATGGTGTCCAAGATTCGGGCTACGGCTTCCTCCTTGGCGCGCAGTCAACGCGAAGCTTCTTAAACCCTGGCGTCTTCTTGATTTATCTTAGTTCCGGCCTGCGTGCCATGTTTGGCTAGTTAGCCATGTATCCGAACTCCTTCTATTTGCCTGCCCTGTTACTGTGTTGCTCGGGTGTTGGTTGTTCTACTCCGCCTGGTGGCTTTATTTATAAAGTCGGGCATATGCCTTTTATCTAAAAAAATTGAGTTGGGTTCAGGGTGGGCGATTGCAATATGCTTTGGAGCATTTGCAACTCTTTTCTTCTGCTAATTGGGCTCAGTTGAGCCATCGCCCTCTACTTCTGCACCACCTTACGCAACCTTAGATGCCTTAGGGCGTGTTTGGTTGCCTGCATAGAGCCCAACCAGGCCTGTGCGGGAAGCAAGAGGCCTGTTTGGTTGTCTGGTGATACGTCTCCGTTGTATCTATAATTTTTAATAGTTCCATGCCAATATTCTTCAACTTTCATATACTTTTGGCAACCTTTTAGACTATTTTTGGGATTAAACATACTGATCCAGTGCCCAGTGTCAGTTCCTGTTTGTTGCATGTTTTATGTTTCACAGAAACCCAATATAAACCGGAATCCAAACGGGATAAAAACGGACGGAGAATTATTTTGGAATATTTGGGATTTTCCGGAGGAAGAATCAACGCGAAACGGTGCCCGAGGTGGCCACGAGACAGGGGGCACGCCTGGCACCCTCGTGGGCCACCCGTAAGGCAGTTGACGCTCTTCTTTTGCCGCAGGAAAGCTAATTTTATGAGAAAAATCTGGGCGAAAGATTCACCCCAATCGGAGTTACGGATCTCCGGATATAAAAGAAACGGTGAAGGTGAAGGATCGGGGAACGGAGAAACAAAGAGAGACAGAGAGACAGATCCAATCTCGGAGGGGCTCTCACCCCTCCCAAGCCATGGAGCCAAGGACCAGAGGGGAAACCCATCTCCCATCTAGGGAGAAGGTCAAGGAAGAAGAAGAAGAAGAGGGGCTCTCTCCCCCTTGCTTCCGGTGGCGCCGGAACGCTGCCGGGGGCCATCATCATCACCGCGATCTTCACCAACACCTCCATCATCTTCACCAACATCTCCATCACCTTCCCCCATCTATATTCAGCGGTGCACTCTCCCGCAACACGTTGTACCCTCTACTTAAACATGGTGCTTTATGCTTCATATTATTATCCAATGATGCGTTGCCATCCTATGATGTCTGAGTAGATTTTTGTTGTCCTACCGGTGATTGATGAATTGCTATGATTGGTTTAATTTGCTTGTGGTTATGTTGATGTCCTATTGTTCCCTCCGTGTCGCGCAAGCGTGAGGGATTCCCACTGTAGGGTGTTGCAATACGTTCATGATTCGCTTATAGTGGGTTGCTTGAGTGACAGAAGCATAAACCCGAGTAAGGGGGTTGTGGCGTATGGGATAAAGTGGACTTGATGCTTGAATGCTATGGTTGGGTTTTACCCTAATGATCTTTAGTAGTTGCGGATTCTTGCTAGAGTTCCAATCATAAGTGCATATGATCCAAGAAGATAAAGAATGTTAGCTTATGCCTCTCCCACATAAACTTGCTATCGGTCTAGTAAAGTAGTCAATTGCTTAGGGACAACTTCACAACTCCTACCACCACTTTTCCACACTCACTATATTTACTTTATTACTTCTTTATCTAAAAAGCCCCTAGTTTATATTTACGTGCTCTTTATTATCTTGCAAACATATCCTATCACACCTACAAAGTACTTCTAGTTTCATACTTGTTCTAGGTAAAGCGAACGTCAAGCGTGCGTAGAGTCGTATCAGTGGCCGATAGGACTTGAGAGAGTATTTGTGCTACCTTTAGCTCCTCGTTGGGTTCGACACTCTTACTTATCGAAAGAGGCTACAACTATCCCGTATACTTGCGGGTCATCATCTGGTTTCACTGTTGGGTCTGCATCACACGCTTCTTAAAGCAGCCCAGAGGCTGGCTCGCTGGAAACGCTGGAATCGGTAGTTTCTCACGAGCCAGGCCGAGCCGAGCGCAAGCGAGTTGGCCCTTGGACGAGTGGAGACAGGAGGGATGCGATGCAATTAGGTGAGGTCTTCTTCAACCTCCAGTAAGCTCCTATCTAATGTCCTCCCTTTGATCTACACAATGGTGCTTTGGTTCGAGGTAAGCTCTACATGAAAAAGATGCACCTCGATGCTACGGTTCTATTCAGGCGATCGGTTTATAGTTTCGTCGGCCATAACTTCTTAATTTCTTCTTCCCGTTTGGAGCTATTCTGGATGGATTTTGTCAGATTCGTCGCGCATGATCGATTATTTCAAATTTTCTTTGACCAGCAGCCTAATCTCGTAGTTCCTCACAACATTTGTGTTGTAAGTTTTTGGTTTCAACAATCGTAGCTTCATCTCTCTTTGAACAGCAGTCTACTGCATTGACGCCACCATGTCGAGCTCCTCTGTCCTCTGCTCAAAGCCCTCCTATTCGTGCCTCTCGACGCCGACGCCCTTCCCCTTGATCTCCTTGCCCGTGTCCTACTACACTAGAGTCGTTTCTGCCGTCGCTCATCTCGGCCTACTCTCGGTCGTCCTCCTACTGCACTGACGCTGCAATGGAGCGCACACTGCAGTTCACCGCGCCGCTGATGGGTCGATCATCTTGGCCTTCTCTCAGCCTCCTCTCTCTTGTCCCACTACACTGGAGTCGTTTCCGGCGTTGATCATCTTGACCTCCTCTCTCGTCCTACCGCACGGACGATACCATGGCACGAGCACTGCATTCTCCTTCCCTGTCCACTGTCTTTGCGCGAGCACTATAACTAGTTCGCCGACGGTGTCGCTCGCCGTGCCGCCGACGGGGTCGCTCGGCCATGACTCCAGGCTCGTCATGTCGGCCACGGCGCCACGGCTACTATCCACCGCAGTCGCAATTGTACGTCGCACACTGCATTTCTTCTCCCCCTTCCTCTGCTAGCTCTTAACCCTGTGTGCTAAGTGCAAGTGCTAGCTCTTAATCATACCCCATGCAGGCAACCAAGCAGCTTGTAGTTGTATGCGCCGAGACAATGCAATCAACCAAACAACATGCCAAAGTTCATCCCCTAATGCAGGAAGTCCATATGCAAGCAACCAAACAACTCTTAAATGTCGCATATGAGGCTGTTTTTTTAGAGCCAGGCTGAGTGGAGAAGTGTATGCAACGCAGGTACTGTAGCACACGGCAACCAAACACGCCCTTCGCAACTTCCTTTGTTGCTTCCTTTGCTGCCTTCCTTCCGACTTCTTCTCTAGGGAAGCCATCATGTGTTTTTAAACAGGGAGGATTAGGAATTGCATTGGATTCAAGAGGTGGGCGAATAAATACATGATTGGGAGCCGTTCCAGGTGTCTGAAGATCTTCCCATGGCAGTGAGTAAATGCAAATTTCAGAGCATACTAGGGATTGACATATCTGAAACAATACCATCCTGTAGCCCAATATTTGCGAATTTTCTAAAGCAATGCTTCGTGTCATCTACTTTTACTTTATTCCCCCAGTTCCACCCCTTCCAGAGTAAAGAGGAGACAAGGATTCTTCTATGTTCCCGCAGCTGAAGCTTTTCATGATGTTCACCTGCATCCTTGCAAGCATTGTTGTCGTTCATTCTCCGGTTGCAGAGCACGCCGCAGTTGCTTTACCGGCTGTCGATGAAGTGTTGTTCACGCTGGCCACCACCGTCCATGTCCATCAGCTAGCTAGCAGACCTGTCTGTCCAGTTCCCACGCTTCAGACCCCCGTCTTTGTACAAGGTCGTATTAACCTGTCGCCGTGGATCATCAAGTCGTCGAGCAGGGGGAGCCGGCATAGTGAATATACACACGTGAACCCAACCCATTTCCCACAGCCGACACCGAGAGAAATGCAGTCCAGCTCCAGCCCAAGCAAGCAACCACCAAACCAATGCAGCGCGCCGCCGGAGGGGAGTCGGGGAGGAGCAGGGGGAGTCAGGTCCATGGACCTGCCAGCGAAATGGGGCTGGCTTCCGCCGCTCTGTCCAGATCGACGGGTCCCGCGCCGGAGGCAGGGGGCGGGCCGGTGGAGGAGCCGGGGCCTCGGAGCAGGAGGCCAACCCTCGGGGCTCTGCTTCAAGCCAGGGTTTCAATCGACCTCGGAATTGTTATATTTGTGTCGAATATACTATGTACGCAAGGGGTTACGTGGACTTGGAGTTGTAACTGATGTGGTTAGGTACGAGTTGTGTAGGAGTCGGACACTTGTATCCTAGGCCTCTTATATACGGAGGGGCACCACACGTTGTAACCCATGACGACTTGATTGCAACAGGTACGTGGGGAAGCCGGCGGCTTGTGCCGGCGCCCGGGCGGCCGGTGTTGCGGTATCTTGGGGAGGAGCGCCTGTAGTCATGCCTCGGGGATGTAGCCATATCGGTGAACCTCGTTAACAAATATCATGCCTTGGTGTGTCGTCTATGATCTTGCATTAGCGTTTTATTCTAACAAGTGGTATCAGAGCAAGGTTGCAAGAAGGCTATGCGAAAGATCATCCGGAGGTACGAGGATCATGCTCGACGGGTGCCAGGGAACGTCCGATTTGCGCAAGGTGGAGCATGGCAGCAATCGCGGATGCGGTCGGTGGTGTCAGACACTTCGGGCAGGAGGCCTGGACCATTCGATGGGCTGCTGTCAGTAAGGATCGGCTAGACGTGGCGATCGGACCGGCGTAGTGGCTGTTGAAGACGTTGCGGAGGCGACGGATTCGGCTCGCGATCAGACCGGCGGCCAGACGTGGGGGACGGCCGGATAGATTGGAGTGTGAGAGCATCGAGATGATGCGCTCGGTGTTGTACAAGGGCGGCGGCGCGGCACTGCGGACGGATTGTGTCGGCGACGCGGGTGGCCAAGGTACGACACGGCTCGTGCACGGATGATGCGCGAGGTGGCGTCTGTTTCAGCAGGGCTGGCGTACGGTGTGCGCGCGACGGGGCACTACAGATCGCTGGCGAAAACCAAGATCAGTGACGGCGTGAGCTGTTCGTTGGATACGGCGGCGAGTTTTTCTCAAGATGCACGGACAGAGAGAAGCAAGGTTACGGTGTTGTGCGTACGCGAAGCAGTTTGCGACATGCGGCAGCAGGTCTCGTCAGGCAGCGTACAACGCAAGGAAATTGGCGTGTTGGTTTAGGAGTCCAACGGATGCGATGGAGAAGTCACCGGTTGTGATACGTGTACAGATTGGATTTTATGATTTCTTTTTCTATGCATGTGGGGCCGGTTCGGACTAGTGCACAGGCACAGTGGTCCATGACTTGCATGCATATACGGTTTTGGATTGAACAAAAGTTAATCTGCGTGTATGCATGTTCAGCCGGAGGCGTGATTGCTGGAGTTGAGTTCGACTACGGCTGCTGCTTGGAATATGTGATGCCGTGACGATTTAGACTCGGTTTTTTTTCGTGTCAGCGAAGGAAAAGTAAGGCCGGCTGACCCAGCAGAAATAAAGGGCTGGGTGACGAGGCGCAAAGGCACACAGATATTGTTTGCAAGTTCGGGAAAAGGTGGAACGCTTCTGTAACAGAGAGAGATCTTGTTAACAGCAAGGCTTCGTGGGGATTTTCCGAAGGGCGGACGGGGTGCTGTGCGGGTCAGATTTCTTGGTAGAGCGCGGACTGCGGCGTGGCTTCAGACGAGGAATACGGGATCAATGATCTTTTTCGTGAGGAAGTCGCAGAGGAAAACAAGGGTGGTCAGACCGGCGGCAACAGGTCGGTTAGATCGCGGCTCGGCATGGCGCCGGGATTCACCAGGTTTGATTTGGAGAAATTCGATGGCACGGGTAACTTTGGTCTATGGCAGACAAGAGTCAAGGATATTCTAGCGCAGCAAGGAATCTTGAAGGGTTTGCATGAGATGAAGCCGGCCAAGGTTGACAATGATGCGTGGGAGGATATGCAAGTGCAGGCGGCCGCTACCATACGGCTTTGTCTTGCGGATCAGGTCATGTATCATGTCATGGACGAAGATACTCCTTAGGGAATTTGGGACAGGTTGGCAAATCGTTATATGTCCAAGTCAGCGACCAATAAGCTGTATTTGAAGCAAAAGTTCTATGGGCTGAAGATGCAGGAGGGGTCGGATCTTGTGGAGCATGTGAACACCTTTAATCAATTGGTCACGGATCTAGCGCGTCTGGATGTGAAGATTGAGGATGAGGATAAGGCACTACTTCTTCTTGTTTCGTTGCCACCGTCCTATGAGCATTTGGTCATTACATTGACACATGGAAGGACAACCATCAATAATGAGGAAGTCACTACAGCGTTACTTGGACATGAGTTGATGAAGCAAAAGAATGCTGTAAAAAGGGAGAGTACTCAAGGTTTGGGGTTGGCAGTTAAAGGTTATCAGCTCAGGAAGGGACAAGAGGCGGAGAAGAAAAAGAAGAAAAAGGTGCAGTGCTACAGGTGCAAAGACTGGGGACATATAAAGAGGGAATGCCCAGAACTGAAGGGTGATGCAAGTGCTAATGCGGCTACTCATCGTGATGGCTCGGACAGTGATAGTGATGTTCTCGTTGTATCAAATAGACGGTCAACAAAAACTGAAGCGTGGATGTTGGATTCAGCTTGCTCTTTTCATGCGACGCCCAATAGGGAGTGGTTCTCTTCGTACAAGTCTGGTGAGTTTGGTTTAGCCTATGCGGACGATGACACAGGTTATCGTGTTGCTGGAGTAGGTGACATCAAAATCAAGATGGTTGGCGGAGTCGAGCGGATGCTTCGGGGAGTCAGGCATGTGCCAGGGCTAAGGAGGAATCTAATTTCGCTTGGTGTTCTTCATGGTGGTGGTATGGAATTCCGTTGTGATCGGGATACGAAGACCATGAAAATCATGGAAGATGGGGTGACCATGATGATAGGAGAGAGGACGGCTTCACATCTTTACAAGTTGCAAGGGAGCACTATTGCAGGTGGAGCCATGGAGAGTGGAGCTGCGGGAGTAGCAGTGGAGTCCCATGGTGGCGGCAGGTCTGGCCCATCGGGTAGCTCTCAGTAAGCTACGAAGGAGACAACCCAAGTCCGGAGTACATGGAGGTTCGAGCATGGACGACTTCTAAGTGGTGGAGAATATTCGCCAAGGTGGAGTTTGTTATATTTGTGTCGAATATATTATGTACGCAAGGGGTTACGTGGACTTGGAGTTGTAATTGGTGTGGTTAGGTACGAGTTGTGTAGGAGTCGGACACTTGTATCCTAGGCCTCTTACATATGGAGGGGCACCACATGTTGTAACCCATGACGACTTGATAGCAACAGGTACGCGGGGGAGCCGGCAGCTTGTGCCGGCGCCCGGGCGGCCTGTGTTGCGGTATCTTGGGGAGGAGCGTCCGTAGTGATGCCCGGGGATGTAGCCATATCGGTGAACCTCGTTAACAAATATCGTGCCTCGGTGTGTCGTCTATGATCTTGCATTAGCGTTTTATTCTAATAGGAATCCACAAGCTCGACATCGATGGAGATGAGGACAGAATCAGCGCGCTCCCCGACGGCGTCCTCCAAGAAATCCTAGAGCACCTCGACGACATGCGCGAGGCAGTCCGCGCCGGTGCACTCTCCACGCGGTGGCGGCACCTCCCCCACCGGCTGTCGCACCTGGTCCTCGACATCATGCACTTCGGCTTAGGCACTTCGAGGGCCGACCCCGGGGGAAGTTCTTCGGCGGTCGAGGCCATGCAGGCGTACACACGCGCGCTGTACAGGTCACTGTCTCCGTGTCCTCCTCCGGCTGACTGCAAGCGCGCTATCAAGACCCTCATCCTACGTTTCTTACTCTTACCTGTGATGGACCTGACCTCCATAGGCCACGCCGTGGAGGACGTTGTCAGCTGCGGTGAGACTGAGTTTCTTGGATTTTACATCTACTCGCCAGACCGTTATGGTCGGGAGGGGGTCATGTCCTTCTCCACCACCTGCCCAGTTGCCTTTCGGTGGCTCACCAAGCTTACGTTCCTTAACCTTTCGTTGGTCAATTCTGACATCAACAAGCTCATTACTAATTGCGGTAGGCTCAGAATCCTCACCCTGCTTTGCTGCTATTTTCCTTGCTTTGAGCTCAAGATCGACGCGCCATTCTCCGGGCTCCACGAGCTCTACTGGGTAAACTTCTATTGGGCATCGGTCGAGTTGATCGATGTACCCAAACTTAGAGCATCTCCAACAGACGCCCCAAACGACGCGCGCGCGGTAAACGCAGCTTTTAGCGCATGCGTTGTGGTTTGCCGCGCTCCAGCGGCCGCGGAAAACAAGCGCGCGCGGGAACCGTTTGCGCGCGCGCGCCAGCTCGCGCGCAAGATTTGGCGCGCCGCGCGCGCGCCTATAAAAGCTGTGCGCGCCACGCGCCTTCTCCACACACATCTCTTCCCCTCTCCCTCTCCCTCTCTGCCACGCGCCGCTCCAGCGCCCCGCCACCGACGCGCCGCTCCAGCGCCCCGCCACCGATGCGCCGCCATGCCGCCGCGCCGCCGAGGAGCGTCCAGCTACTGCGGCGTCTGCCTGCGGCCCAACGGCAGCTACACCACGGAGATACGCTCCTGCGAACTCCGGCTCGCCCTCGGCACATACGGGACGGCGCGACAGGCCGCCAGCGCGTACGACGCGGCGGCGTGGCGCCTAGGCCGGCCGCGCGGCCAGATGAACTTCCAAGATGTGTACACGCTCGAGCAAGCGCTCAACCTCGCCCCTCTGCCTCGTCTGAACACGGCGAAAGACCGTGCAGAGCACGCCGAGCGGCAACGCCGCCTCCTCGTCGCCCAGGAGGACGAGCGAGTCATGGCGGACTGGCGCCAGCGCCACCCGGAGGACGTCGCCTACGAGCAAGCCTACTGGGCAAGGCGCCGCGAGGAGGACACGCAAAGGCACCGCGCGTCGCGGTTGGACAGGCGTCGGCGAATGCGCAGTCTGGCCTCGTTGCAGCAGGTGTGCGGTTGTTCTTCACGCCGAACGATGAGCGGTGGCTGGACATCTGGCTATCTACCTCGGACGACACCGTCGAGGATGATAGTGGTGATGATGATAGCGACTTAGAGTAGTTTTTTTTGTTAATGCAATCTATGTTTATCGTTTGTCGTTTTTATTTTATGCAATCTATGTTTCAGATGTAAAATACCTTTGTATCGTTTAATCTATGCAATCTATCTAGTTTTTTTAAAAAATTTCTACTTTCAAAAATGCATACATTTCTAGTCGCGCACGCTGCATTTTAGCGCGCTGCTGGAGCGGCGCGCGCGCGCTGCATTTCAGCGCGGCTGCTGGAGCGGGCGCAGCGCGCCGCGCCAAACCAGGCGATGGGCGCGCGCTAAAGCTGTTTTTTGCACGCGCCGCGTTTGGCGTCTGTTGGAGATGCTCTTACAGAAGTGTGATACCAAGAAACTGAGGGCCGTAGAATCCCTCTGGTGCGGTTCGGCCACGTTCCGCAGCTTCGCCATGTGTCCCTCCTCTGTCGTGCCACAGACTCTGGTAGGCGATTGGCACTGAGCGAGTATCTACCAAGGGCTGCCAGGAATTTTTCTGAGTTGCATCTCTATTTTGCCTGCCAAATGGTGAGTTAGTTTCGATGTGCCACATGAGTTTTTGTCCGCGTCTAAATATTGTATGTTTTTCTTCTTCTCCAACAATTTCATCTTTCTATTTGTGTTCCTCTTCTTGTTGCAGATTTGGATTCATATGGAACATCCCAAACAGCTCACTGCTACATTCAGAAACCTGACCAATGTGGAACTTTTTGGTATCTTTCCTGAGTATGATCTGGGCTGGACCATATTTTTCCTTGAAGCTACACCTGCACTGCAAAATTTCAGAGTACGTCTGATACTTAATCTTCTCTAATTTAAAATTTTAAATGGAAAATATGCTTTAACTGCATCGTTCTTGTTCCTATGTTTTCTTGCACAGGCTGATTGCGAGTTTAAGTGTAACATGTATTGTTTATTTTCTATGTCCATGCATGAAGTTGTCTCGAGAACGGCATTTGTGTACCGACTATGCCATGAAGACCAATGTAGTGTGGGAGCCATCCAAGGATTTTAAGCACCTAAACTTGAAGTTGTTCCGGATGTCCGGGTTCGAGGACGAAGACAAGGTGACAAACTACATAAGGCTAGTCATGGAGCGAACTGTGGAGTTGAAGAGAATCGAGCTGCATGGTGAAAAACCATGCAAGAAATGCGATGCCATTGACCCGAGGTCGAGGAGACCCCAGGTAGATGAAGCTCGTAGGCGTCGGATTAAGGAGAAACTTGCACATGAGTCATCCTCATCCGTGGAGATAATAATACTCCCTCCGTCCCAAAATAAGTGTCTCAACTTTAGTACAACTTTGTAGGAGACACTTATTTGGGGACAGAGGTAGTATGTCGATGGATCTGGTCAAGGAATGCAGCTACCGGAGTGAAAAACTAAAGATTGTGTATGACTACTAGGTACTGATAGCCTGACAATGCGTGATTGCTGTGAACCTAAGAGTGTAGCTAAATTATGTGTACTGCAGTTTGTATGCATGCTTTTCTTTTCACTACTTGCCTAGTGTATACTGATTTGTTCACCTACTTCGGCATCACTCAAATTCTTAACTTCTTAGGAAACCTTGTGCCATCTGAATTTTTGTGTTAACGTCAACTCTGACTAAAGAGGTACAGCAATGTATGCTGATCCGTGCACCATCTGGACGGTGTCATTCAAATTATTTTGTCGTTCTCTTTCCAGAATATGACTGACTTTGGGAGACCTTGTGGTAGGCATTAAAAAATTGTTTGCATGTGCCTAGACAGGGCATTCAAAACCTTGTGACTAACTTTGGGAAACATTGGGCTTATCGTCGTGGTCATAAGTTCTCACAGTAATGGAGTTCTTCACGGGATCAGTCTGTGACCAAGAACAATGCGCTCTGCTTTCAAAATCTTAGGAGCTCGTTAGGTTGCTAAATTTGATAGAAATTGGAATGCTAAATTGCATTTTGTGCGAGGTAAATCATGACATGTGTCACTTTTCATCAAGTTCTTCCCAGTGGTTTTATTTTGAACCAGATTCAGAGCATTTAGAAAGCCAATGGGAGTGAGGCGATTTGGCGCTCGTGATCCAATGAGCTAAAAATAAGAAACACACAATTATTAAATTTTCCAAAAAAGTTGAAAATATTCCCAAATGTCATAAGTATGTAGTACGCAAACATTTTCCTTCTACTAATATACGAATTCTCATTTTCATATAATCCGGAAGCAAGTGAGGTGAGTCCTACCCAGTTCTGAGACCAGATTTGGGATGGTTGTCCAGATTCCTTCGTCGCCTTCTTTCTCGGTACCGTGATCTCCTTTCTTGGTACCGCGATCTGATCTTCAGTTTGTGGCGGCCAGCATCTTATGTCTCCAACGGGGACTTCTAGGAAACTGTTTAGCAACCTACCGAGCAGGCGGACGGGTGGAGCAATTTTTTTTAAGGCTCACGCCCCGCTTTATATTATAAAGCCAATGCCAAAGCCAATATCCAACAAGGTTCAAACACACACAAAGTCCACACGCACACAAAGTCCAAACACAAGCGAGCTCCAAGGGTTAATGCTGAGGGCACAGCTCAACAAGCCCTAGACACACACACAAAAAGGCACACGCGCCAGGAGGGACACAACATCTAGTCGGGCTCCGGGGGTAGCGGCGGGAGCGGAGGTGCCAGGCAGTAGGCCATCGATTGGAGGTCGGTGAGGAGTGTGCTGATGGCGTCCCGGTCCTGAGGGCGGCTAAGCGGCCGCCAGAGCTGCAAGTAACCACACATTTTAAAGATGGAGTCAGTAGCACGCCGAAGGGGCACCTTCTGAATGACAAGCTTATTGCGAACCGTCCACAGCGTCCAAGCGAGAACCCCAACGCACAGCCATCTAATATGTCTGTAGCGAGGGGGGGAGGCTTGAATTTCCGCAAGCAAGTCAGGGAAGTTGGTGTTGCACCACTGTCCCCCAACCGTTTCGCGGAAACAAGACCAGAGGAACTGTGCCGTGTAGCACGAGAAGAAGATGTGGTTAGCGTCCTCTACCGTGCCACATAAGGGGCACATCCCATCTCAAGGACCATGGCGCTTAAGGACCTCAACGCCGGTCGGAAGGCGGCCGCGGATCCATTGCCAAAGAAAGATCCGGATCTTTAGGGGGAGGCGGATGTCCCAGATCAAACCGAAGGGCTCCAGGGCTGTCGAGGGGGCTATAGCCGCGTCGAGGGATTTAGTGGAGAAGCAGCCGGAGGGATCTAGACGCCAGGAAATGGCGTCCGGAGAGTCGGCCACGTCCATAGGAAGGAGGGCGACGTCCTGTAGGAGGACATCCCAGGCAGCCACCTCAGCGGGGCCAAAGGGGCGGCAGAACGGGAGGCGCCCTAAGTCAATAAGGGCCGCCTCGACAGAGACCCGAGGGTCAACTACAATGTCGAAGAGAATGGGGAACCGGGCGGCTAGGGGGGAGTCCCCAAGCCACCTATCCAGCCAAAACAAGGTCGAGGATCCAGTGCCCACCAAGATGGATGTGCCTATACGCAGGACCGGCAGCAGCTGGACGACGGCCTGCCAAAACTGGGAACCGCCAGAGCGTTGGCAGAAAGCGAGAGGCTGTCCACGCAGGTACTTGTTCTGGATGATAGTGAGCCATAGGCCTCCATCCCCATTGACAATGCGCCAGAGCCAGCGGGTCAGGAGAGCGATGTTCATGCGCCGGGAGGACAGAATCCCAAGACCGCCCTGGTCCTTGGGTTTGCAGATATCTGGCCAGCTGACCATGTGGTATTTCTGCTTACCCTCCTCCCCAGCCCAGAAGAATCTAGATTGGTATTTGGCGACCTCCTGATGGAGCGTTTCATGAAGGCTATAAAAGCTCATGAGGAACCAAAGGAGGCTAGCAAGCGAGGAGTTGATAAGGATCACGCGAGCCGCCTTCGACAGCCATCACCCTTTCCAGGGCTCAACACGATGCTGCATACGGGTCACCGTGGGGTGAAGATCCGCCATGGTGAGGCGCGAATCACTAATGGGGATCCCCGGATAGGTCGTGGGGAAAGAACCCAGCCGACAGTTAAGTCGGTCAGCAATGGACTGTGCATCCTCTGAGGGGTAGCCGAGTACCATCACTTCGCTCTTATCAAAGTTGATGGTGAGGCCTGACATTTGTTGGAAGCACAGGAGAAGGAACTTCAGGTTAGAGATCTCTAGGGCGGAACCCTCAACCATAACAATGGTGTCGTCCGCGTATTGGAGAAGGGAGACACCTCCCCCTCATACTAGGTGCGGGACAAGGCCTCGGATATGACCAGCAGCCTTGGCCTTATCCAAGATGGAGGCCAGGGCATCCACGACCATGTTGAACAAGAACGGCGAGAAGGGATCTCCCTGCCGGACCCCGCAGAGGGTGGGGAAGAAGGGCCCAATGTCGCTGTTGATGTTCACCGCGGTCCGACCACAGGAGACGAGCTGCATGACGCGGGTCACCCATCGGTCGTCGAAACCCTTGCGGAGCAGAACCTCCCTCAGGAATGGCCAGTGCACCGTGTCATAGGCTTTGTGGAAGTCCAGCTTAAGGAAGACCGCCCGATGGCGCTTCAGGCGGACCTCGTGGAGGACTTCGTGAAACACTAACACCCCATCCAGGATAACTCGGCCTTGTATGAAGGCGGATTGGTTCGGGTGGGTAATTTTGTCAGCAAGGAGGGTCACCCTATTGGCGTACCCTTTAGCCAGGATCCGAAAAATCACATTAATCACTGTGATAGGGCGGAACTGGCGAATATCGGAGGCGCCCGGGACCTTGGGGATGAGGGTCACAATCCCATAATTAAGGCGCCCAAGGTCCATGGAGCCCGAGTAGAATTCCTCAAAAAGAGCCATGACCTCAAGCTTGATGGTAGGCCAGAACATCTTGAAGAACGACATGGGCAGACCGTCAGGCCCCGGGGCCGAGGAGGGGTTCATCCCCTTAATGGCAGCGAGGACCTCGTCCTCGCCAAAGGGGGCAACCAAAGCCGCATTGGCTTCAGCCGAGACTACGTGCGCACCCGACCAAATGTCGGGGGCGAGATTAGCCACACCTCGCGAGGTGGGGGTAAATAAGGCTTTATAGAAGCCATCCACATGGGCGCGGATGGCTGAGGGGAGAACGATAGGCGTGTCACCATCCCACAGGCAATGGATGGAGTTGCGACAACGCCGGCCGTTCGCTACCGCCTGGAAATAGGCGGTGTTGGCATCGCCCTGAAGCACCCACCTCTGGGTACCTCGCAGGCGGGTGTAGGCCTCCTCATCCGTGTAGATGGTGGAGAGCTGGTCCTCCAGGTTGTATCGCAGCATCCACTCATCCGAGGAGATCCCGGTCGAGTCCGCGCGGGCGTCCAGGGCTTGAATAGCTATCAAGAGGGCCTTTTTGCGCTCTCTAAGGTCCCGGCCAAGGTTAGCCCCCCAACCCTTCATGAACTGGCAGGCAAGTTTGGCACAGAAGTGCCATGAGTCGACAGCGGACATGGAGCGATGGGGCGCCGACCTAGCGAAAATCCAGCGGGCGACGACGGCCTCCCGGAAGCCGGTCTGGTTGAGCCAGAAGGGCTCGAACCGGAACCGCGGCGGGGAGGGGGTCGCTCGTCGGCGGTGGAGAGGAGGAGGGGGACATGGTCGGAGCCGATCCGGGTGACCGCCCGGAGCATGCCAGGGGGCAACGCAATTCCCACTCCGGGGAAACTAGGACACGATCCAGAACGGATTGTGTCGGGACAGATTGCCGGTTGGTCCAGGTGAACCTGGCACCTGTCCGGTCAAGCTCGCGGAGCCCCAGCTCCGCGATCCAATCGTTGAATAATTGCATCCGGGGATAGTTAATCCGGGAATTATTCTTCTCAACCGGGGATCGGATGAGATTGAAGTCGTCGCCCACTAAAACTGGGAGGGGGGAGTTAGAGATCTTCAGCTACAGCTCATCACGGAAGGCCGGGGAGCGGCGGTGATCTGCCGGTCCGTAGACAACAATGACCTCCCATTTGAAGTTCAGGGCACGCTCGAAGATCTCCATACTAACGAAGAATTCACCTCTATCCATGCCCCCCACCTCAAATGTGGCATCCTTAACCCCTAAGAGGATGCCACCAGAGTGGCCTGAGGTCCCACTAGAAGGGAGCCAGTGCCAAGCGAAGAGGTGGGGGCTCAGGTGTTCAAGCTCCTGCAGGGTGAACTCGGAATGAACGGTTTCCTGGATGGCCACGATGTCAATGTGTTCTTCCCAGATGTACTCGATGAGCTGGCGGCGACGACCATCATGGCCGAAGCCGCGGAGGTTCCAGAAGAGGGCCCACATCTAAACCCCCATCGGGGGGCTGCTTGACCCCAGGACATGGGAGGCGCTTTGCGCGCGAAGGGCCGCCGTGCAAGACCGAGTGCGACCACGGATTATCCCGTCGGCCACCGGAGGTGCCGGAGCCGCGGGGGTGGAGGGCGGACCCTTAGGGGGCCGAAGCAGGCAGGCATGGGTCTCAGCCAACCTGCCGTCAAGGATCTCGCGGGCCCTAATGGTCGCGATCTGTTCTAAGGGGGGACCAACCTCCCCCCTGAAGACAATGGCCGAGTCAATGGCCACCTTGGCGAGGTGGCCAAGAGGAGCGGCCTCGAGAGTAGAGAAGGAGCAACAAGAAGAACTGGGAGGGACGGGGTCCGCACCTGACTCGAGGTTCCGGACCACGGCGCGGAGCTCCGCCCGCTCGGCGATGGATGGAGTAGGGGAGTCGCCCGGCCGCGCCGCCTCCAGGCGGGCGCTGCGGCGGGAGGACGTCACCGGCGTCGAGGTGGAGCGGGGCCTCCTAGCGTATGCCACCGTCGGAGGGGGGTGCGCGGAGGCCGGGGAGGAGACGTCCACAGCCACCGAGGCGTCAGGGGAAGCCGGCGAGGAGAGGTGGGAGCCGGACGGCACCGGCACGGGGTGTGGGTCGGACGGCCCCAGGGAAACCCCGGCCGCGACCCCCACGGGTGGGGGAGAAAGGGCAGGGGCGACGGGCGCCCCGTCACCGCCAACCCCTGAAGAGACCGGTGAGGTCGAGCCGGCGGTGGGCGTGGGGTCAGCCCCCGGCGGCACGAGGCGGCGGGCGGAGATGGCGTAGGGGGAGCGAGGCGATGATGGAGGGGCGACGAGGAGGCCCACGCTGGAGATGTCGCTGACCGACGCCGACGGAGACGGGGAGGGAGCCAGCGGGGTGGCCAGGCAGAGGGCCACCTCGAGATCAGCTGCCGACACCCGGGTACGCCCGACCCCGACCCGCCCCGACCCGCAGGAGGGTTGGAGGGTTCCCGAGACGGGGAGCGAGAGTGCTCCGACTCATCCTCGTCCTCGGCAGGGTCGTCGAAGCGGGAGGAGCGCGAGCGACGATGGTGGGAGTCGTCAGCATCAGCAGCCCCCCCCAGGAGGCTGCCAGTAGAGAGGCGGGGGCGGCCGACGTGGTTCGGAGGCTCGGGGCGGATCTTGAGGTCGTAGCCATTGTCATTGAAGAAGACTCGGATCGTGACGTGGAACTTGGAGGAGTCCAGGCATTTCACCTTGACCCGGACCTCCTCCTCCTTGCGCAGGGAGAGCTCGTCGACCACCACCACCCTGCCCAGGATCCTGGACATACTGCGTATGACCCGCTCGGACCGGGCAACATCAGGGAGGCCGAAGATGAGGAGCCAAGCCGTGTCCAGGGTAGCGACGGCTCTGGGATCCCACTGAGGCTCAGAGATGTTCACCACGATGCCGTTGAGAGCCAGGGTGATGTTGTTGCTACGCGTGCAGAATCCCATGCTCATCGCGTCAGGAAAGACCACCGAGAAGGCGCTGGGGGCCGTGGGGGTCACCTGCCAGTCCCACGTGCATCTGCACAAGTGGTTGAGCTCAGCCTCAATTAGCTTCGGGGTGGCGACGGCATCACCCACAACCATCACCATCGCCAGTAGCGAGGGGGATGGCGGGGCGAGCTCGGGCACCTCGATGTGGAAGAAGGCCATGTCCTCGATGCCGTGCCCGTACATCATGAGCTCCTCAGTCACCGGGCGGTCCGGACAGAGAATTGCGGGGTGCCCGGTATCATTGCACAGGTAGCACGTCTAGGGATTGGGGAACGCCACCTGGAAGTGCCCGGTCAAGCCGCAGTTGAAGCACGGCTGGCCCACGGAAGAGGCGGTGGTGCCCGGAGGAGGAGGAGCGATTGCGGTGGAGGCGGCGGCTTGAGGGCGCGGAGGGCCCTTCTTCTTCTTCTTCTTGGAGCCCGGGCGTCCCCGGTTGCCGTTGCCGCCGTTAGACGGCGGAAACGCAGCCTGGGAGCGGGGGGGCTGGTAGCGGCGGGAGGAAGGGGCGTCGGCGGCGTTGTTGCCGGGGAGCGGGCGGGGCGGGGAGGGGGACCGGTCCTGGCGACGGGCAGGCGAGGGGGACCGCCGCCGAGAGGCCGGCCGAGCCTCCCGGGCCGGAGACCGGCCGCGGTCGCGCGACTCCCCCCGCGGAGATGAGCGGCGGGTAGGAGAGCGAGAGCGACGGTCATCACGGACCGGGGAGCGGCGCGAGGGGCGAGGTGGAGAGTGGCGGGCCTCGCGCGCCAGAGAGGACCGCGCCGGCCGGGAGGAGAGCTGCTGCCGCAGGTCCGCCTCGCGCCGGCGGCCGTCGGGGGAGGGGCGGGGGGGTCGCGACGGTCGTCCGCCCGACGCTTGGGGCGTCCCGCTTCGTCCCCCCATTCCCGAGGCATGGGTGGAGAGGGGGGGAAGTAGGCGGGGAGAGGCCGGCGGCACCGGCGAGGGGGGGTTGGGACGGGACGGCAGCGGCCGGGGAGGCGAGGCAGGGAGCTGGCGGCGCAGGAGTGGGGAGGAGTGGGGGGCGAGGAAACCCTACCGGTGGCCAAATGGACCGCCTAAATGGGCCCACAGTCGCCATGGGGCGAGAATGGGCCAGGCGGGGCCCATCCGGCCTGCCTAGTCGGCCCACCCCAACCACCGAGGCCGGTCGCCCAAGGGCCCCACCCGCACCCGCCGTCCCGAGAGGGGGGCCAGCAACCAGGTCCGTGGGCCGGCCCAAGATCACCGCGGCCCGAAACGACCACCCCGGGGTGACCAAACGGGGCGCTAGGGTTTCCCCGAGCACCACCGCGGTGGCCGCCGGTGGGGGCGCACGGGGGCGGCGAGGGGGAGGCGGGGCGGAGGTGCGACCGTGGGGATGGGGTCCGGTGGACCTACGGGTGGGGAGGAAGGGCCAGAAGGGGGTCTGTCGGTGTCAAAACCGGCGGATCTCGGGTAGGGGGTCCCGAGCTGTGCGTCTAGGCGGATGGTAACAAGAGACGAGGGACACAATGTTTTTACCAGGTTCGGGCCCTCTCGATGGAGGTAAAACCCTACATCCTGCTTGATCAATATTGATGATATGGGTAGTACAAGAGTAGATCTACCACGAGATCAAGGAGGCTAAACCCTAGAAGCTAGCCTATGGTATGATTGTTGAGATGTAATGTTCGTCCTATGGACTAAGGCCCTCCGGTTTATATAGACACCGGAGAGGCTAGGGTTACACAGAGTCGGTTACAATGGTAGGAGATCTACATATCCGTATTGTCAAGCTTGCCTTCCACGCCAAGGAAAGTACCTTCCGGACACGAGCCGGAGTCTTCGATCTTCTATCTTCATAGTCTGGGAGTCCGGCGGATATTGATAGTCCGGCTGTCCGGACACCCCCTAGTCCAGGACTCCCTCAGTAGCCCCTGAACTAGTCTTCAATGACGATAAGTCCGGCGTGCATCATGTTCGGCATTGCAAGGCGGGTTCCTCCCTTGAATAATCCGGAGAAGATAATGAACACCAGGATAGTGTTCGACTCTGCAAAATAAATTCCACATTCCAACGTAGAGAGAATAAAAAATATATACTGATCCAATCTGCTGACGTATTATGCGGCATGTCATCACACCGCTACCAAGCCCTTGTCTGAATTACTATACCACCTTAGCACGTTTAGCGAAGCGGTTTCCTTGGCACGTCCTGTCGAAGCAGAGATCGTGTTCCCCTTATTCCGGGATTCTCATCAATACGTGTGTGGGTAACCCAACCGCGCCATCGATGGTGACGCTTGGGAGATAAGCGAGTTTTACCAGGCTGGCGAGGGACGCATATTTTCGTCTGCCTATATATAAGGGATAAGGATTTACCTTCTCACCTACACCTTCTTCCTCCTTTGCTCATCCATCCCTGCGAACCCAAGCTCCAACGCCTAAGCTCACGCATCCCGCCTCGACCCTTCTTTGAATATGTCCGGAGGGGGAGGCAAATGGATGGCCTCCACCGCCAAGGAGGAGGACATCACCAAACTGCGCGACGCCGGATACCTTTCCAGCGACATCGCGCATCGGCTGCCTGATGCGAGGCAGCTCATTCCTACCCCAGAGCCTCATGAGAAGGTCGTTTTCCTTCCCCACTTCCTCCGCGGACTGGGCTTTCCGCTCCATCCATTCGTCCGGGGGCTCATGTTTTACTACGGCCTGGATTTCCACGATCTGGCGCCGAACTTCGTCCTCAACATCTCGGCGTTTATCGTCGTGTGCGAGGCCTTTGTCTACATCCGGCCCCACTTCGGCATGTGGCTCAAGACCTTCAAGGTCAAGCCGAAGGTTGTGAAGGGGACGCAAGCGGAATGCGGAGGCGCCATGTTGGGCAAGCTGCCCAATGTCCCTTGGCTAGAAGGGACCTTCGTGGACTCCGTCAAGGGGTGGCAATCGGGGTGGTTCTACATCACCGAGCCGCGCAAGCCAACATGGGCGGCGGCCCTCGAGTTTAGATCTGGAATCCCCACGCAGCTAACCTCCTGGAAAGAGAAGGGCTTGCAGTGGGGCAGTCCGGTGGAGGTGATGGGACTCCGAGCCTGCATCAAGAAGATGGTGAGCAATAGGCTCCGGCTCGTCGACATGGTCCAGGTCATGCTCCTCCGGCGGATTCTCCCATGCCAAGAACGGGCATTTAATCTGTGGGAGTTTAATCCGGAACAGCACCAGACGTTGAGCGGGCTCTTTGACACTACGTACGAAGGCTCCTGGAGGGTTCTGTTCAAGGGCGCCGAAGCCCCCATATCCGCGACCGAAGACCGCGGATTCAGCTCGCAGTCTCCGACTGACGAGGTAAGTGATTCGACCCCATTACGGGACACTTGCAGTAATTAGATTGACTCTGGCGAGGTTTTTTAATCTGCCTCTTCCTTTGACAGGAATGGATGGAAAAGGCCCAGCTGCTCATCAGCCCGGCTCCCATGCCAGAAGAACCAGTGGATGCCCGCTTAGCGAGGCTGCTGGTTCCGGCACCGCACGTGGTGCCGGAGAAGAAGGCCAAGAAGGTGGCCACGGGGACTCGAAAGAGTTCCCGTAATCAGGCGTCTGACGACGATGAGGACTCCTCCCCCGAAGACGAGGAGGAGGAGGAGGAGTACTCTCTCGCGGAGGAGGGAGAGAAGAAGAGGAAGGCCTCCCCAATCGGGGCGGCCGAAGGGTCCAAGAGGGGGAGAACTATCCCCCTGGACAGTTTCGCCAACATCAATGTTGGCGAGGAGGAGTGGCCTCCAAGGGCCAGGCGTCCGGCAGGATCGTAAGCATTCAGATCATTTATATGCCGTACATTGTATGCCATGTAGTGTCCTTCTAACGCCGCATTCTGCTTGTAGTCCGGCCATTGACGATCTTCCCGACTCGATGAGCGGGTCTTTGGCGCCGTCGGATGTAAATTCTATCCCGACTGCCTCTACCCTGCGCGCCGACGAGGACGACGAGGCGGAATCCCGTAGAGGGACCCGCCAGGAGGAGGCTCCGGAGGCGCCGTCAGGCGTCCTCCCGGACTTTGTGCCAGACTCTACATCGGAACCCGTAGTGGTTCCAGAGTCCGGCAAGCGGCCCCTTCGAAAGAAGGGCAGGACCGTGGCACCGGCGGCCTCCGTCCAACCGGAGGCGCCGGATAACCTGCTGGAGGCGCTTAAAGGCGCTTCCATCGAGGAAGAACACCGCACTCTCATGGGTGCGGTGATTGAGAAGGTCCAACTCGCCAAGGGCGGGCTGACCGAAGCCTGCAACAGCCTTCTAACAGGCTTTGAGGTAAGAAGTTTTAAAATAATGTAATGTAATACCGCATAGACAGTAGCCCCTGATGCTTAGTTCGGTGTTCGGAAGGAAAAGCCGGACTAAGGATCTAATAAGATATACGCAGGGTTGCTAAAAAATATGTCAATATGGGTTTGCAGGCTGCGCTGTTGGCCTCAGCCGCATTAACGGCGGAGGTCGAGGCGCTGAAGAAGGACCTTGAGCGGTCGGAGCAAGAGCTCGGCCATGCCAAGAGGCAGCTCGAGGAAAAAGAAGGTGAATATCACCACTTTAAATAAGTACCTTACAGAAAAGGGTTTTGGTTGCAAACAAAATTAACAAGGATAATATGTGTAATGCAGGGGCCACTAACGAGGTGGCAGCCCTGAAAGATGCCGTGTCCGTGGCCGAACGCAATGCGGCCACAGAACGGGCTGAGCGAGAAAAGCAAGCGGCACTGGTGGCGGAAGTTCGGCAAGAGCTCCAGGCTCTCATGGAAAAGCATGAGAGTTTGGAGCGTGACTCCAAGACTCGAGAGTCCGAGCTTGCCTCGGCTCTCGAAAGTGCCAAGTCCGCCAAGGCCGAGGCCCAGAAGGCCCATGAGGAGGTAGAGGACATGAAGAAGATAGCGGCGGGTAAGGCGTTTTTCATGCAGAGCAAGCATGCTAATGTAAATTACCGGATACTTACCCAAATTCGGAGCTCTCCAGGGGCATTTGCAGATCTGCCACGTAGTGCGTCTGATGCCACTGCATTATATCGTGGCGAGGAGGGGAGCTCAACGGAGAAGGTCTTCTGGTCTCAGTACGCTGAGGCCGGCCATCCGGTGCCCCCAAGCGACCAGCTGAAGCAGCTGGTCGAACTCCACAAGGTAGCTGAGGAGGCCATGAAGGGCCTCACAGTCCGGTTGTGGCCTGGGCAGGCCATGCCTGGCAGCTACTTTGGCCTAGTGCGGCGGCTGGTGGATGCATGCCCCAGGCTGGATGTAATCAAGCGCTCCGCCTGCATTGAAGGCGCTCGCCGGGCCCTTGCCCGCATAAAGGTGCAATGGGGCAAACTGGATGCGGAGAAGCTTCTCACGGATCCGCCGCCGCCGGGCAAGGAGCACCGTACGCCGGAGCGATATTATAAAGTTGTCCTGAAGGGAGCCTGCGATATTGCAGATGAGTGCCCCCTTAATGTAATTTTTGAGTGAACTCGCTGTGTTTTTATCCTGTGCGCTGAAAACTTCGTTTATATGCGCCATGAGCAACGCTTGTTGAATTTAAAATATTACCTTCTGTGCGGCCGTTTGTTAAATCTGAGAGATGGCAAGTCATTGGCTTCAGCCCCCAAGCCACGAGTGCTGGGGTGTTCGGTGATAAACTTGAGCACTCTTGTTCCCATTTTTGGGTCCATCTAGGGAGGCACTCAACACGACGAACAAGGCAACCGGACTTATAATGCTTGAACACTCTCACTTAGCCATAGAATTCTATAATTTTTAAATTTCGGCGAAGCCCCTGGTATTCGGAAGACCGAATCCGGGGCGCTATCCACGCCTTCGTCGGACATCATCCGGAACTTCGCTCGAAGCGGCATGAGTCTTTAGGGACCCGAAAGGACCTCTCGAACAGCGACCAGTCTCTCGCCTTATCATGCCAGTCAGTTTTAGCTTTCTCCACTGAGGCGTTAACCCGGCTCAACCGGGGCGCAATCGCAGTGGTTCTCCCAGTGCTACCTTAGCCGACGGAATGGAACGTAAGGTACCAAAACATGGGAGCCGGGCAAACCCAACTATTGACCCAAGACATGATTCGGAGCTGATTCATATAATGCTATAAGTTCGGGGTGCCGCACTTGTGAAAGTGTGCGGGCTTAATCACACCATAATCTGGGGAACAGAAGCCCCTGGTGTATTTAGCCGTACCAAAGTATACGGGTGCAAGATGTCATATAATGAACATATGTAAATGACAACGCAATTGCAATGAAAAGGTAATGAACTTGCAAAAAGGAAGTGTTGCGTTGTTTATGAAAGAAGGTCTGCTAATAAAGCGGACTGATACAAATACTGCGGTAAGCGAGGGATTTGGACTAAATTAACATGTCCCCCTCCAGGGATAAGCTGCAGACTTGGTGTATGTAATCGAATTTAATGCTCGTAATGGAGACCACCTGAGTGTTCGTCGCAGCCTTCTTTAATCCCTGACTATTGCATCGTGAGTCCGGCAGGTTCGCCGTCGGACAGGGCTTCTGTTTAGTGGAGTCCTGTATACACAAAAGAAGAAGAGAAAAGAAATGAAACCAAGGGGGGCGCTCGCATGAGCCCCTGGTGTGGTCGAGCCGCACTCTTTGGCCCTTGTGGTTAAGCCCCTCCCCTGCGCCCATGGTACCTCCAAAGCGTAATGATGTACGCGGGGTGTTATTCTTGTGATCATGCGCGGGCGAGGGTTGGGACCGCATTGCTATGCGTGCTCTGATCGCGCCAGGTGGTCTAGGTTAGTGTTGCTCCGGGCGCGCTTTGACGTATCCGGCTTTTTAATTGCCGGACTAGAGAATTGCCGTAGAAGGCTGCTCTGTACTTCTGCCGCGAGAGCCGCTGTATGTTCCTCCGTTCGGAGGGAGCGTTCCGTATTCCCATTTACCGTAATGACTCCGCGAGGGCCTGGCATCTTGAGCTTTAGGTATACATAATGTGGCACCGCGTTGAATTTCGCAAACGCGGTTCGTCCGAGCAGGGCATGATAGCCGCTACGGAACGGGACTATATCGAAGATTAACTCTTCGCTTCGGAAATTATCCAGGGATCCGAAGACCACTTCCAGTGTGACTGAGCCTGTACAGTTGGCTTCCACTCCTGGGATGACACCTTTAAAGGTTGTCTTCGTAGGTTTAATCCTGGATGGGTCTATGCCCATGTTGTGCACTGTGTCCTGATAAAGCAGGTTCAGGCTGCTGCCGCCGTCCATCAGGACTCTTGTGAGGTGAAATCCATCGACGATTGGGTCTAAGACCAATGCGGCGAATCCGCCATGACGTATGCTGGTCGGATGGTCTCGTCGATCGAAAGTGATCGGACAGGAGGACCATGGATTGAACTTCGGGGCGACTGGCTCCATCGCATAGACGTCCCGTAGTGCGCGCTTCCTCTCCCTCCTGGGTATATGGGTCGCGTAAATCATATTCACCATCCGCACTTGTGGGGGGAAACCCTTCTGTCCTCGTCGTCGCTATTTAGCCCCTTGTCATTGTGTTCGGCAATTAACTTGCCAGCCTGCTTGAACACCCAACAATCTCTATTGGTGTGATTAGCTGGCTTTTCGGGGGTGCCATGTATCTGGCACGAGCGGTCGAGTATTCGGTCCAGATTGGACGGGCCCGGAGTTGTTCTTTTAAATGGCTTCTTCCGTTGACCGGGTTTGGAGCCTCGGAATCCGGCATTGACTGCAGTATCCTCTTTGTCGTCGCCGTTAATGCGGCGTTTGTTTTTGATTCGACGTGACCTGCCGTGGTTGTCCTTAGTGTCTGGACTGCCAGAATTTTTGCGGAGATTGTTGCTGCGGGCTAGCCAGTTGTCCTCTCCCGCGCAAAAGCGGGTCATTAGCGATTTGAGGGCTGCCATGGATTTCGGCTTCTCCTGCCCCAGGTGCCGGGCCAGCCATTCGTCCCGGATGTTATGTTTGAAGGCTGCAAGGGCCTCCGCATCCGGACAGTCGACGATTTGATTTTTCTTCGTCAAGAACCGTGTCCAGAATTGTCTGGCCGATTCGTCTGGCTGCTGAATAATGTGGCTTAGGTCATCGGCGTCTGGTGGTCGCACATATGTACCCTGAAAGTTATCAAGGAACGCGGCCTCCAGGTCTTCCCAACACCCAATTGACTCTGCGGGCAGGCTATTAAGCCAATGCCGAGCTGGTCCTTTAAGCTTGAGTGGGAGATATTTGATGGCGTGGAGATCGTCGCCGCGGGCCATATGGATGTGGAGAAGATAATCTTCGATCCACACCGCGGGGTCTGTTGTACCATCGTAAGATTCGATATTTACGGGTTTGAACCCTTCGGGGATCTGATGATCCATTACTTCGTCAGTGAAGCATAACGGGTGTGCGGCGCCCCTGTATTGAGCAATATCGCGACGCAGCTCAAGGGAGCGCTGTCTGCTGTGTTCGGCCCGGCCGGCGTTATGTCCGGCGCGACGGTATTCGTCGTGGGTCGTAGGGCACCCACGTGATCCATAGATGGATCTGGATTGTCTTGCCTTGTCCTCCAATACGTCTGGCAAGTCCGGCGCGTTCCCTTTTGGCTTCGTACTCTTGGATCGATGCCGGGGTACAGTCTTGGCTGGGGGCCTGAATGCCTCTCTGTCCCGACCACGGGATGGTCGGTCAGCCATGTCTTGCGCTGGTGATGAAGGTATGTATGCTTCCTCCTCTAATCGGGGGAGCAGCTTGCGTCTTGGGTAACTTTTGGAGGGGCGTTCGAGTTTATACTCTTCGTCCGCGAGGACCTCAGTCCATCGATCGGCTAGCAGATCTTGATCAGCTTGGAGCTGTTGCTGCTTTTTCTTTAGGCTATTTGCCGTGGCTATGAGCCTGCGCTTGAAGCGCTCTTGTTCGAGGGGATCCTCGGGTACGACGAATTCGTCATCATTGAGGCTTGCTTCGTCTTCGGAGGGAGGCATATAGTTATCATCCTCAACCCCTTCGTCTGCCGCCCTGTCGTGAGGGCTTGCTTCTGCGTCCTCCTGCGCTGAGTCCTGCAGGAGGGGGTCGTCTTCGGCACTCTCCAGAGTGTTATTGTCCCCGGTGCCGGAATCTCCATTCTTATTGTGGCGGGATTTAGAGCGGCGCCGCTGACGCCGGCGTTTGGGCTGCTTCTTTAGAGAATCTTCCTCCGCTGCTTTTTCGCCATCCCCTTCTTTTGGGGTATCCACCATGTAGACGTCATATGACGAGGTGGCCTTCCAGTGCCCTGTGGGCGCTGGGTCCTGATCGTCTCCAGCATCGTCGTCCATGGCGTCGATGTCGTCGGAGTCGTAGTCTAGCATGTCGGTTAGATCCTCGACAGTGGCTATAAAGTGGGTGGTGGGTGGGCTCTGAATTTCTCCATCGTCCGAACTCCAACCGTCCTGGCCATAGTCCGGCCAGGATTCTCCTGATAGTGAGAGATGCTTTAGAGAATTCAGGATATCGCCAAAAGGCGAGTGCTGAAAGATGTCCGTGGCGGTGAATTCCATAACCGGTGCCCAATCCGGATTAATTGGTAGGGGCGCGGGAGGCTCGGAGTCCGGAGAGGAGTCCGGCGCCTCGGGATCACGGATTTCGCAGGGGACAAGATTGGTATTCGGCTCCATCGCCGTGGATGTTGAAGCCCCCAGGGCGGCGTCTATCCGCCGGCCCTTGATATGGGCAATCGGCTCCGGGCTAGTGGCCGAAGCGGATCCGAGTGCGGCCACCAAAGCACTGTCCGGCGGCAGAGCTAGATCATGCCCATCGTCGCAGTGCGGCGCGCTTGGCTGTGGCTCGAGTCCGTCGAAGATCAAGTCTCCGTGGTCATCGGCCGTGAAGTTTAAGCTTCCGAATCTGACCTGACGGCCAGGGGCGTAGCTTTCGATCTGCTCCAGATGGCCAAGAGAATTGGCCCGCAGTGCAAAGCCGCTGAATATGAAGATCTGTCCGGGGAGAAAAGTCTCACCCTGGACAGCGTTGATGGTTGAAGATGCCATCGAGCCTATCAGGGACGACACAGAGGAACTCTCAATGAAAGCACCAATGTCGGTGTCAAAACCGGCGGATCTCGGGTAGGGGGTCCCGAACTGTGCGTCTAGGCGGATGGTAACAAGAGACGAGGGACACAATGTTTTTACCCAGGTTCGGGCCCTCTCGATGGAGGTAAAACCCTACGTCCTGCTTGATTAATATTGATGATATGGGTAGTACAAGAGTAGATCTACCACGAGATCAAGGAGGCTAAACCCTAGAAGCTAGCCTATGGTATGATTGTTGAGATGTAATGTTCGTCCTATGGACTAAGGCCCTCCGGTTTATATAGACACCGGAGAGGCTAGGGTTACACAGAGTCGGTTACAATGGTAGGAGATCTACATATCCGTATTGCCAAGCTTGCCTTCCACGCCAAGGAAAGTACCTTCCGGACACGAGCCGGAGTCTTCAATCTTCTATCTTCGTAGTCTGGGAGTCCGGCGGATATTGATAGTCCGGCTGTCCGGACACCCCCTAGTCCAGGACTCCCTCAGGGTCCGACAGGGGGGGGGGGGGGGCGGTGCGAGTACGGGCGGGGTTGCCGGAGTCAGGCCGGCCGAGGCTGGAGAGGGCGGAGCAGAGGAGGGCCCGACCACGGACGGGGGCTTCCAGGAGGCGAGAGCCGGGCCCCGGTCAGCGCGGCCGACAACCCCCCAGCTGCCAGCGCGACGCCGCCGGGGGGGGGGGGGGGGGCAGCCCCGACCCAAAGACTGCGCCTTGCATCTCCCGAGCCGGGGAGGCGGCCGGAGGAAGACGCCGGCGCCGACCCGACCCACGGGCGGCCGAACTCCCACCCCTGGTAGAAAGGCCACCGGCGAGGTTAGGTGGCGGCCGCGGTGGGGCCTTGGGGAGGACCCGATCCCGGCACACGACGGGGCGGCCGGCGGCCACGTCGTCGGCCTCGGCGATGTCGGCCCACAGCAGCCGCGGCGAGCCGGGAGGAGGGGCCGGCGAGGAGGGGGCGGACGCCGGCGGGGGGGGGGGGGGGGGGGGGCGGGGCTCGAGGGCGGGGACGGAGGAGGGGGCGGCCGGGCAGCCACGGCGCCCACGCCGCCGGGGGCGTCGCCAGTCGCCAGAGCACCCATCCCAAATTCTCCTCCACCAGTTCCGGGTGGTGGGTTTCACCACGGCAACGAAACTAGCGACATCTTTTTCGCGGAGGTTGGGTCTGCCTATTGGGCTTAGTTGAGCCATAAGCCTCTACTGCTGCTCCACCTTGCACAACCTTAGCTAGAGGCGGAATTGCGGCTCAAAGAACTTCTTAGAGAGGAAGAATTGAAGTGGGTGTTGCGGGCAAAGGTGCGAAAAGTTGTCCAGGGGGACGCGAATACACAATTCTTTCACATGATCGCTAATGGTAAACATCGAAAGAAGAAGATCTTTCAGCTTGAGCAAGTTGAGGGTACGATTGTAGGACAGGACAACCTAAAATCGTACATAACCGAATACTATAAGCAGTTGTTTGGCCCTCCAGAAGAGAACTATGTGTCTCTGGATGAGTCAAGGGTTGAAGATATTCCTCAGCTTACGTCGGTGGAGAATGATATTCTGGCGACACCTTGCTCAGAGAAAGAGGTGTTAGAGGCCATCTCACAAATGAAGAATAACAAGGCACCGGGCCCTGATGGTTTCCCAGCGGAGTTTTATAAGAAGTGCTGGCACATCATTAAAGGGGATCTATTGCCTATGTTTCATGACTTATTTGCTGGGCAGCTTAATTTATTTCAGCTAAATTTTGGAATGATTACACTTCTTCCTAAGAAGACAGAGGCAGTGAGGATTGAGCAATTCAGGCCAATCTGTCTTCTTAATGTCAGTTTCAAAATTTTCACCAAGGTAGGGACCAATAGACTCACACAGATTGCGCATACTGTTGTGCAGCCTACCCAATCCGCTTTCATGCCGGACAGGAATATCCTTGAGGGGGTAGTGGTCCTGCATGAAACGCTACGTGAAATCCACACGAAAAAACTAGATGGGGTTGTTTTCAAAGTGGATTTTGAAAAAGCGTACGATAAAGTCAAATGGCCATTCCTTCAGCAGGCCTTGCGCATGAAGGGTTTTGATGAGGCCTGGCGACGCCAGGTAGAATCTTTCACGCAAAAAGGGAGTGTTGGAATTAAAGTAAATGATGATATTGGGCACTATTTCCAGACACATAAGGGTTTGCAACAAGGAGATCCCATGTCTCCTGTTTTATTCAACATAGTGGTTGATATGTTGGCAATCCTAATAGGTCGGGCAAAGGAGGCTGGTCAGGTACGAAGCTTGGTGCCTAACCTAGTGGATGGGGGGTGTCCATCTTACAGTATGCGGATGATACTATAATCTTCATGGAGCATGACCTGGCAAAAGCGAGAAATATGAAGCTAGTGCTTTGCTTATTTAAACAATTGTCTGGGTTGAAGATTAATTTTCATAAAAGTGAATTGTTCTGCTTTGGTAGAGCCAAGGAGGAACAGGAGGCATATAAGGAATTGTTCGGATGTGAATTAGGAGCTTTACCTTTCGCTTATCTAGGTATACCTATTCACCATCGTAAGCTTACAAACTGAGAGTGGAAGTGCGTTGAGGATCGTTTTGAAAAGAAACTAAGTTGCTGGAAGGGCAAACTTATGTCATATGGAGGCCGCTTAATTCTTATTAATTCGGTCCTCACAAGTATGCCGATGTTCCTATTATCTTTTTTTAAGGTTCCAGTTGGGGTCAGGAAACGCCTGGACTTCTACAGATCAAGATTTTTCTGGCAGAGTGATGAACTTAAGCAAAAGTATAGACTCGCTAAGTGGGACATCATCTGTAGACCTAAGGACCAAGGGGGTTTGGGTATCGAAAATCTTGAGGTAAAGAACAGATGCATGCTTAGTAAATGGCTGTATAAGCTTTCGGGTACGACTGATGCAACCTGGGCGCAGATTCTTCGTAACAAGTATCTGCAGTCCAAAACTTTGTCACAGGTGACAGTGAGACCAACTGACTCACCGTTTTGGAAGGGGCTTATGAAAGTTAAAGTAACCTTCTTTAGTAGAACAAAGTTTATTCTGGGTGATGGTCATAACACACGATTCTGGGAGGACACCTGGCTGGGTGATACACCTCTAGCATTACAATACCCAACATTGTATCGATCGTACAGCGACGTGATGCGTTAGTTGCAACGATAATGCAGTCTATCCCACTCAACATCCAGTTTAGACGGCTGCTTGTCGGTGAGAGATGGGAAGCTTGGCTCCATCTGGTGCGTAGACTGATGGAAGTCCAGCTCACGCATCAGCCTGATCAGTTATGTTGGAAGCTTACTAGGAATGGACAATTTACTGTCAAGTCGATGTACACCGATGTCATCAATTCCACGGTCATTCCTAGTACCAGACATGTTTGGAAAGTAAAAGTGCCTTTAAAAATTAAAGTGTTTATGTGGTTTGTCCATAAAAAGGTAATTTTAACAAAGGACAACTTGTTAAAGCGCAATTGGACTGGATCTACTAGGTGTAGCTTCTGTGATCAGGATGAGACCATTCAACATCTCTTCCTCGATTGTCCATTGGCGAGAATTTTGTGGCGCATTGTGCAAATTGCTTTTAACATTACTCCTCCGAATACGGTCGGGTCGTTATTTGGAACGTGGCTGGATGGGATAGAGTCTGAAATAGCTAGACATATTCGTGTGGGAGTATATGCATTGTTATGGGCAATTTGGAACTGCAGAAATGATTTGGTCTTTAACAGAATAACTACTATTCATTTTTTGCAGGTTTTGTTCCGTGCTACAGCGTTGATCCGTATGTGGTCCTTACTCACTCTGATGGAGGCCAGGGAGCGTTTGGTTACTGGATCTGTCCGGTGGGAGATGGTAGCGCGGGATATCTTCAACCGGTTTGGTTGGCGGTCATGTAATAGGATAGGCTCTTAGTGTTCCTATTTTATTCACCAGCCGGTTGTGGCCATTATAGTTTATTTTGCTTTGTCTTTGATGCTCTTAGTGAGCTCGCCTTTGTGTTATTCACAACTATACGACTCTGTTGAACCTTTTTATTTATTGAGATGGCCGTATGCATCTTTCTGATGCAGAGGCCGGGGACATCCCCTTTTCGAAAAAAAACCTTGCACAACCTTAGCAACTTCCTTTTGTTGCTTTCTTTGCCGCCTTCCTTCTGACTTCTTCTCCAGGAAAGCCATCATGTGTTTTTAAACATGGAGGATCAGCAATTGCATTGGATTCAAGAGGTGGGCGAATAAATACATGATTGGGAGCCGTTCCAGGTGTCTGAAGATCTTCCCATGGCAGTGAGTAAATGCGAATTTCAGAGCATACTAAGGTCTGTTCAAAAAAAAAGAGCATACTAAGGGATTGACATATCTGAAATAATACAATCCTGTAGCCCAATATCTGCGAATTTTCTAAAGCAATGGTTCGTGTCATCTGCATTTACTTTATTCCCCCAGTTCCACTTCCACCCCTTCGAGACTAAAGAGGAGATAAGGATTCTTCTATGTTCCCGCAACTGAAGCTTTTCATGATGCTCACATGCGTCCTTGCATGCACTGTTGTCGTTCATTCTCCGGTTGCAGAGCACCCCACAGAATGCCTGCATCTGCATGGATGGAAAGAGGCATCCGATTCCTAGTGCGGTGCGTCGATGAAGTGTTGTTCAGGCTGGCCACACACATCCCCTTCGAATCGATCTGCGTGCTTCTGCGTCTGGTACATATTCTGTTTCTCGGTGAGGTGACTCCACCATGAGCTAGCTAGCAGACCTGTCAGTCTTCCAGTTCGCATCGCACGCTTCAGACGCCCGTCTTTATATAATTAAGGTCGTCTTGACCTGTCGCCGTGAATCATCAACTCCTCGAGCTCGATCGAGAACTCTAGTGTGACTGGCGCCGGCGTAGTGAATATACACGTGAACCCAACCCATTTCCCACTGCCTATGCCGAGAGAAATGCAGTCCAGCTCCAGCCCAAGCAAGCAAGCACCAAACCAAAGCAGCGCGCCGCCGGAGGGGAGTCGGGGAGGAGCAGGGGGGACTCGGGTCCGTGGAACGGGGCTGGCTTCCGCCGCTCCGTCCAGATCTACGGGTTCCACATCAGAGGTGGGGAGCGGAGCGCCGGAGGAGCCGCGGCCTCGGCGCAGGAGGCCGCCCCTCTGGCTCCGGCGTGCATACAACCGATTGCTTCCACTCCTAGCCAAGGTTTCAATCAACCTCCGAATCCCGCCGCCGCACAAGCTCGAGCTCAACATCGACCAAGGCGAGGACAGAATCAGCGCGCTCCCGGACGACGTCCTCCTAGAAATCTTAGGGCGCGTGGACGTGCGCGAGGCGGTCCGCGCCGCCGCAGTCTCCACGCGGTGGCGGCACCTCCCCCACCGGCTCTCGCGCCTGCACCTCGACGTCCGCCACTTCGGCGGAGGCGTGATGAGTCGGGAGTCGGTGGTCAAGATCATGGAGGCGTTCACGGGCGCGCTGTGTAGTTTACTATCTGCGCGCCCTCCTCCGGCCGAGTGCGAGTGCGCTATCAAGACCCTCCTCCTTCATTTCTTCCCTCTGACGGACCTGAGCTCCATAGGCCGCGCCGTCGAGGACGTTGTCGCCCGCGGTGAGATTGAATGTCTTGAATTTCACACGTGCTCGCCGAACGGTTTTGCGTTCTACACTATCGGGTTGCGTGCTGAGATGGGGCAGCAGTTCATGTCCTTCTCCCGTGCCTGTCCACTTGCCTTCCGGTGGCTAACGATGCTTGATCTCAACAGCCTTCTGTTTGGCCCTTCTGAAGTCACCAATCTCATTAGCGCTTGCAATAGGCTCAGACACCTCACCCTGAGATCATGCAGACTGGTTCGCCGTGCATCGTCGACACACGGCGAACCAGTCTGCATGATCTCAGGGTGAGGTGTCTGAGCCTATCGACGCACGGCGAACCAGTCTGCATGATCTCAGGGTGAGGTGTCTGAGCCTATCGCAAGCGCTAATGAGATTAGTGACTTCAGAAGGGCCAAACAAAAGGCTGTTGAGATCAAGCATCGTTAGCCACCGGAAGGCAAGTAGACAGGCACAGGAGAAGGACATGAACTGCTGCCCCATCTCAGCACGCAACCCGATAGTGTAGAACGCAGAACCGTTCGGCGAGCACGTGTGAAATTCAAGACATTCAATCTCACCGCGGGCGACAACGTCCTCGACGGCGCGGCCTATGGAGCTCAGGTCCGTCAGAGGGAAGAAACGGAGGAGGAGGGTCTTAATAGCGCACTCGCACTCGGCCGGAGGAGGGCGCGCAGATAGTAAACTACACAGCGCGCCCGTGAACGCCTCCATTATCTTGACCACCGACTCCCGACTCATCACGCCTCCGCCGAAGAGGCGGATGTCGAGGTGCAGGCGCGAGAGCCGGTGGGGGAGGTGCCGCCACCGCGTGGAGACTGCGCCGGCGCGGACCGCCTCGCGCACGTCCACGCGCCCTAAGATTTCTAGGAGGACGTCGTCCGGGAGCGCGCTGATTCTGTCCTCGCCTTGGTCGATGTTGAGCTCGAGCTTGTGCGGCGGCGGGATTCCTGCGCCGAGGTCGCGGCTCCTCCGGCGCTCCGCTCCCCACCTCCGATGTGGAACCCGTAGATCTGGACGGAGCGGCGGAAGCCAGCCCCGTTCCACGGACCCGAGTCCCCCCTGCTCCTCCCCGACTCCCCTCCGGCGACGCGCTGCTTTGGTTTGGTGCTTGCTTGGGCTGGAGCTGGACTGCATTTCTCTCGGCATAGGCAGTGGGAAATGGGTTGGGTTCACGTGTATATTCACTACGCCGGCGCCAGTCACACTAAGTTCTCGATCGAGCTCGAGGAGTTGATGATCCACGGCGACAGGTCAAGACGACCTTAATTATATAAAGACGGGCGTCTGAAGCGTGCGATGCGAACTGGAAGACTGACAGGTCTGCTAGCTAGCTCATGGTGGAGTCACCTCACCGCGAAACAGAATATGTACCAGACGCAGAAGCACGCAGATCGATTCGAAGGGGATGTGTGTGGCCAGCCTGAACAGCACTTCATCGACGCACCGCACTAGGAATCGGATGCCTCTTTCCATCCATGCAGATGCAGGCAGTCTGTGGGGTGCTCTGCAACCGGAGAATGAACGACAACAGTGCATGCAAGGACGCATGTGAGCATCATGAAAAGCTTCAGCTGCGGGAACATAGAAGAATCCTTATCTCCTCTTTAGTCTCAGAAGGGGTGGAAGTGGAACTGGGGGGATAAAGTAAATGCAGATGACACGAACCATTGCTTTAGAAAATTCGCAGATATTGGGCTACAGGATGGTATTATTTCAGATATGTCAATCCCTTAGTATGCTCTGAAATTCGCATTTACTCACTGCCATGGGAAGATCTTCAGACACCTGGAACGGCTCCCAATCATGTATTTATTCGCCCACCTCTTGAATCCAATGCAATTGCTGATCCTCCATGTTTAAAAACACATGATGGCTTTCCTGGAGAAGAAGTAAGAAGGAAGGCGGCAAAGAAAGCAACAAAAGGAAGTTGCTAAGGTTGTGCAAGGTGGAGCAGCAGTAGAGGCTTATGGCTCAACTAAGCCCAATCGGCAGAAGAAAAGAGTTGCACACGCTCCAAAGCATATTGCAATTGCCCTCCCTGAACCCATCTCAGTGGGTAAACTGTTGATGAATCAACAAGTTCTCCCCCTGAAGAATCAGCTGCAAAGCTAAAGAAGCAAAATTTAGGAAAACCGCTCACCGAGTCAATAGACCCCTGTTGGTATGGTTGATGAAGAACCATCAGAAGCATTTTATCGATTTGCTGACATTTTCACTCATGCTATGCTCAAAAATTGCTCCACCTGTCCGCCTGCTCGGTAGGTTGCTAAACAGTTTCCTAGATGTCCCCGTTGGAAACATAAGATGCTGGCCACCACAAACTGAAGATCAGATCGCGGTACCAAGAAAGGAGATCACGGTACCGAGAAAGAAGGCGACGAAGAAATCTGGACAGCCATCCCAAATCTGGTCTCAGAACTGGGGAGGACTCACCTCACTTGCTTCCGGATTATATGAAAATGAGAATTCGTATATTAGTAGAAGGAAAATGTTTGTGTACTACATACTTATGACATTTGGGAATATTTTCAACTTTTTTGGAAAATTTAATAATTGTGTGTTTCTTATTTTTAGCTCATTGGATCACGAGCGCCAAATCGCCTCACTCCCATTGGCATTCTAAATGCTGAATCTGGTTCAAAATAAAGCCACTGGGAAGAACTTGATGAAAAGTGACACATGTCATGATTTACCTCGCACAAAATGCAATTTAGCATTCCAATTTCTATCAAATTTAGCAACCTAACGAGCTCCTAAGATTTTGAAAGCAGAGCGCATTGTTCTTGGTCACAGACTGATCCCGTGAAGAACTCCATTACTGTGAGAACTTATGACCACGACGATAAGCCCAATGTTTCCCAAAGTCGGTCACAAGGTTTTGAATGCCCTGTCTAGGCACATGCAAACAATTTTTTAACCTGCTTCGCCATCACTCAAATTCTTCACTTCTTAGGAAACCTTGTGCGTTTTGAAGTTGTGTGTTAACGTCAACTCTGACTAAAGAGGTACGGTAATGTACGCTGATCTGTGCGACCTCTGGAGCTCGTTGGGTTGCTAAACTTAATAGAAATTGGAATGGTAAATTGCATTTTGTGCGAGGTAAATCATGAGATGTGTCACTTTTCATCAAGTTCTTCCATGTGGTTTTATTTTGAACCAGATTCAGCGCATTTATAATGCAAATGGGATAGTGAGGTGAGTTGGCCCTCGTGATCCAATGGGCCAAAAATAAGAAAAACAATAAAAATACATTTAAAATTTCCAAAAATTTTGAAAATAATTCCACTATTACAAAAATATTTTCTTTCTTTTAGTATATGAATTTCCGTTTTCATCCAATTCGGAAGCTAGTGAGGTGAGGCCTCCCCAGTGTTCTGTTTGACCAGATTTGGGATGGCTTTTCAGATTTCTCCGTCGTGTTCTTTCTTGGTACCGTGATTTTCTTTCTTGGTACCGCGATATGGTCTTCAGTTTGTTGTCACCAGCATTTTATGTCTCCAACGGAGGACTTCTGGGAAACTGTTTGGCAACCTAACAAGCAGGTGGAAAGGTGGAGCAGTTTTTTTTTGAACCATGAAACATCCATCCATCACGTAAGGCGCGTAAGGGAGACGGAGAGGGGGCGGCGATCTTGCCGCGTCCACCGGAGCCGCCGCCATTGACAGTGCCAACGGCCACGGCGGTGGATCAGGCGCTTTCACCACGCGTCTCTCACGGATCTGATTCCGATTCCGAGGCGGATCGGGATTGGACCGTGGGGCATCTAGACCCGGTGAGATGGCGAATTCGCTTCGAGGACGGCCGGATGGCCGGGGAATGGAGGGATGGATTTCTGTACGAGCACTCGCCGTCGAGATGGACTACGGTGCGAGATCAGTATCACGATATTCTGGCCGGACGGTACTTGGACGAGGACGAGCGGATTCACGTAGGTACACATTTAAATATTGATGATTTCGAGGTCCTTGTTTTGGATTGCATGCAGGTTCCATTAGACGAGGCGGATCAGGTAGAGGTCGTTGATCTATCTTCGGGAACCTGGAAGCCCAATACCGAAGCCGAAGATCGGAGGAAGGTTTTGGGTCTTGGCCGACGATGAAGATGAAGAAGATGACACTGAAGACCGAAGATCACCTGGTGCCACGGGGTCGACGTCGCCCGTGAGGCTTTCGAAGTGTACGACACCAGTAGCTGATTCCTTCACGCGGATCGTACCTGGCGAGGGTCGCAAGGACAGGAAGATCGCGGATCCACGACAGGCGGCTCTCTGCAAACCCGCGGCGATGGGGATCAAGCATTGGAAGGGTCCCCTTCCCAAGGTAAGCCGGCCGCAAGTCACGTTATCGGATTATTTTCTATCGGATGGTTGGACGATGATCACTAGAAAGAAGAAGAAGAAGAAGAAGGTGTCTCCGACAGTGTTTCATCCGCCGCCGCCGGCCGTCGGACCAGGTGAGATCCGTGCGGCGCGTCGTGCTCGTTTGAACCTGCTGCTAGGCCTAAGTGGGCCGGAGGCAGACTTGTCCGTCCGGGGCCCGAGGCGCACTAGGTATGAGGCCCAGTGCGTAGCCCAGAGTCTGGACGTGAGTGCTTCGGCCAAGGGCCCTTCGCAGCTGGTTCCTATTCGGCGCCTTAAGCGCCCCTTTCTTCGATCCTCGCAAAGGGGCGCACACCCCAGCCGCCGCGCTGGGCCGGCCCACATTACCTTTTCTATTTTTACAAGACACAAAAAACTGTGCGAAAAACTGTGCGATTACTATGACTCGAACAACGGATCTCCCTATGCATTGTGCAACGCACTAAACACTCGACCAACCAACCTTGACGTGATAGGTTACATCTTTTTCCGCCGTTATTCTTTCTTTTTTCCTTTTCTTTTTTTCTTTTGGAATGGTTTCTTCGAAAAAAAATTAATTTTTTTCTTTTCGGTTTTTGTTTTCTGTTTCCTTTTTTTATAAATACGTGAAATTTTTTCAAATTAGTTGAACTTTTTTGAAAATCGATGAACTTTTTTTTTAATTTGTAAACTTTTTTCAAAATAGATGAAACTATTTTTCTCCAACTCGATTAACTTTTTCTTAAATTTGTGAACTTTTTTCAAAATCGATGAACTATTTCTCCAACTCAATGAACTTTTTTTCAAAATTGATGAATTATTTCTTCAAATTTGTGAACTTGTTCAAAATCAATGAACTCTTTCTCTAATCCAAAGAATTTTTTTCAAATGGATGAATTATTTCTTCAAATTTGTGCACTTTTTCTAAAATGGATGAACTATTCTTCAAACTTTATGAACTTTTTTTCCAAAATTGATGAACTTTTTTCAATATTGATTAGCTTTTTTAAGAAATCGATAAATTTTGTCAATATTGATTAGCTTTTTTAAGAAATCGATGAACTTCTTTAATGTTTTGTGAACTTTTCTTCAAATGAACTTTTTTGAAGTTTGTTTACTTTTCTTCTAAAATGGTGAACTTTTTCTAATTCACGATTCTTTTAAAATTGATTACAAATCTAAATAGTGCGTCCACACTTGTTCTTATGGTTTCAGTGCTATTACCAGTCACAAGCGTGCAGTGGTTCTAGTAGTCGGCGGAGCGTGAACAAGTATGTGCGGTTCGTGAGTTCGAATCACGGAGGATTCACATTTTTTGCGTTTTTCTGGAGTTATTAGTTCGATGTGCTTCGGCTTTGCGGGCCGGCCCAAGAACGCGCTAGAGTGGGCGCCAGCCACCTGTTCGGGCGCTTAAGACGCCGAACAGGAGCTCTCCCCTTTGCACGAGAGCCCGATGGATTGTGTGATGGTGCATGCATGAATGGAGATAGACGGGTATGAGGCCCAGGCTATTCCGGTACCCACCGATTTTGCGTGCGCCGGCACATGCAGCGATCTGGTCGATCGCTGTATGTCTGCTTCATCACTGATTGCTAGGGTTCATCGGCGCGGGAGGTCTGGCTTTCCTTCTTGCGGTTCTAGATGAGCAAAACGAATCCTGCCTCTTCTTGCGATGGCTGGCCGTGGCTCGGGGGGGGGCCTCCACAGAAGATACCTCCTCCGGCTGTGTCCGCTGCTGGCCGCGGCGGGGTGGCGCCGCCGCCGACTGGTACTGGACGTGGCACCGTGGATCATTCGATGGTCGTCGGGGCTGCGCCTGTAGGCCGCGGAGGTGGCAACCCCGGGACCCGGTCGACTGTGCCAGTTGCGGGTCGGGGCGGTCCGCCTCGTGGTACCCTGCCCATGGCGACTAGCCCGCCGGTGCTAGCAGCGGGTCGGGGCGGGCCTCCTCTTCGTCCTCGGCCGACGGCACCGGGCACGGCTGGGATTGCTTCTGCGGGGCGGGGCGGAGCGCAAGGTCCGAGGCCGGCCACGCCCGCCAACCACGTCGGCACGACCGGTGTTCATCCTCAGGCTGCACCGTCGCCTCACTAGGTTACGAGGCCGGTGCAAAAACGGCGTGGCCCAGCGTAGTCGCATGCACCGCAGAACGCGACTGTTGGAGGGACTAATGAATCGACCCGGGGACAGTGGGAGGACGATGGTCACAATGTGTATGGGGAAGGCCAACACCATGGTTCGTCATCGACGGGAGATGGCCACGGATATGCTTGGCAGAGTGATGGTTCTGATGAGAGACCTTTTCTCGGTCCCCCGGGTGGTTTTGTTGAGGGGGCGTCTGGCCCTGACTACCGGCAGCGTGGTGGATACCGGGTCCTCATGGTGGTTGAGGTCGGTACCGTAACTAGCAGCCTCCTCCACCTGTTTTCGCTGAGTAGACGACATATGTGACAGCCAATCCCGGTCAGACGCCGGACTTGTCTAGTCAGGCTATGGATGTCGTAACGGTGCTGCCAATGCTGAGGTACCTGGGACTGTGGCTACAGCTGAGGCGGCAGACAGGGCAGACTCAGAGAGAGCGTCCAAGTGGGTGCGTAAGAAGGAGAAGATGTTGTGTTATCGATGTGGTGAGAAGGGCCACTTTATTGCTGAGTGCGTGGCAGAGCTTTGTGATTCGTGCAGTAAGCCAGCACATGTTACAGAGGATTTCCCATTTTTGCGTGATCAGGTACCGGCTCTTACAATGTATGGAGTATATTGTGCTGAGTTGATGTTCTTTGAGTCTCCGGCTGCGAGAGAGATTACTGAGGTGACCCAGAGTTTGACCACGGGGATTGTGGGAAGTTACCAAGGAGATGTCTCTGAGGCTCAGATTGTGCAGAGGCTTCAGGAGTTAGATCCAGGTGAATTTCAGTGGGAGCTTGTCAGTATCGAGGCCAACATGTTTAAGGTTGATTTCCCCTCTGTGGAGGATTTGCAGAGATTGCTGAGTTTTGGGTTGTGTAGAGTACTTGGCACAAAATGCATTCTAGAGTTCCACGAGTGGAAGAAGGATGAGCCACAGGGCAAGCCCCTTACTCAGGTTTGGTTGCGATTTTCTGGGGCTCCCTTTGAGCCAATGCAGGATGCTCGAGTCGTGGCTAGCTTGGGTGTCATGGTTGGGAAAACCGAGAGAGTGGATATGGCCTTTTCCCGCGCTCATGGGGTGGCCCGACTGCTGGTGAGTGTGCTGGACATTGAGTTCGTCCCTGATATGGTCAAGTGGACATATAGGGGACATGTTTTCAACATCGAGATTGAGTTTGAGGATACATATCTCTTTGCTGAGGCTATCAATGGGACTAATGTAGATATGCACGAGGGAGATGATAACCCGGGAGCCAAGGAGGCACCGGTTTATGATGCTGGACGAGAGTTGCCCAATGGATCGGGCCCCGTTACTCACACGCCCGGGGATGGGCCCGGGGACGGGAAGGCACCAGCCCCCTTGGTGCCTACGACTTCTCTGAGGTTTGGGTCGTTTGAGTCGGCCTCTGCCCCTCCTAGACTCTGGAGTGACCGGGTGGAGTCCGATGACGTGTTTGAGCGCACGTTACCTACCTTGGAGGTGGATACTGCTGCTAGCCCCGTGCTCAGAGGCTTGGTGAGGAGTCTCTCAGTGACGACTTCGGTTGGGGGAGGAGAGGTGGAGTTTGAGCAGGTGGCTCCTCTATCTCCTGTTCTCCCCGCCGCTTCACTCCGGGAGCCTACATCGACTTTGGAGACTGTTCCTAGGGGAGGGAGTCCGGGGCAGGTGGCCTCGACTCTTCCTCCTCCTCTGGTGGCACCGGAGATGCAGAAGACTATTGGGCGCTGGGGAGGTGGGCCAAGGCAGGTGGCATCGACCCCCTCTTCCCCTCTGATGGCTAGGGAGGCCGCATCCCCTGTGGCGCCGGGGACCTCTGATACGTTTCCAACGTATCTTTAATTTTTTATTGTTCCATGCTATTATATTACCCGTTTTGGATGTTTATGGGCTTTACTCTACACTTTTATATCATTTTTGGGATTAACCTACTAACCGGAGGTCCAGCCCGTATTTCTGTTTTTTTGCCTATTTCAGTGTTTCGAAGAAAAGGAATATCAAACGGAGTCCAAACAGAATGAAACTTTCGGGAGCATGATTTTTGGAACAAACATGATCCACATGACTTGGAGTGCAAGTCAAGAAGCAATCGAGGAAGCCACGAGGGTGGAGGGCGCCCCCCTACTGGGCGCGCCCCCTATCTCGTGGCCCCCTCGGGCGTCCACCGTCCTACTTATTCCTCCTATATATACCCACGTACCCCGAGAACATCAAAGGCGACCATGAAAAACTATTTCCACCACCGTAACTGTGGGGACTCCGACTCATAAGTCGAGATCACCTAATGCACGTGTACAGTGATCCCAGAGATCAATGCTCACTGAACACACAAAAGCTGAATAACAAGAGTCTTACATCCATACATACTGTCTTACACAAATTATGACCATTAGGGTCAAGTCTTACATTGATAAGCCTTAAGGGCTGAACATCAAATGAAATACAAGCAACGGAAATCTTCGTCGATCAGTAGAACCCATGCCATCTGCCTTAACCCTACATGCATTCTGACTGGGAAACGTCCTAGTTCGCACGCTCATCTCCAAAGAACTCTTCTTCGAACTCCGGTTCTTCGATGCCTGGCCAATTAAATAACCAGTGGCAAGCCAATGAGTACTTTGAATGTACTCGCAAGCAAACCATGTTTTGGTCCAAGATGTAACAATACATGATATAGGTAAATTTTTGCAGAAAGCTAGTTTTGAGTGCAATGACATGTTCAACAACTTGCAAGACATGCATCAGGAGAATTCAAGTAACCATGAGGACAGGTTACAGATATCAACATAAATAGAGTGGGCACCAACCCAACTCAATCATGTCAAGTCCTTTGACTTGACCCAAGTAGTTTTATCAACTCACACACACGGTTGTAAAACTCTGGACGTAGTTTAAGCAGCACCGCCCAACTGTCCTTGACCATGGACACGGCTATTCGAATAGTTTTACACTCTGCAGAGGTTGCACACTTTACCCACAAGATCCGGGGAACTTCCATGTCATCCACGACCCGCGATACCTCAAGTACCCGGGGTAAGCACCCGATCACTGCCTTTCCCTAGATGACACTAACAAGGAGTCCACTCGTTGTTCCATATCCTCACGATGTACATCATACGAGACTCACTCGAGATCGTAACATCCGAGAGGGGACACAACGGTGTATCCGGTGCCCTGTAAAAACAGTCATGGCCGCCCTACCTGGCACGACCCCGTCCCGAGAGAGAGCACCAACTCTCCCCCGTCACTAGTAATGCTGGCTCCAAGCTAGTATCGACCTAGGTAATCAATAATGCCCTTTCCCATACAAGGGTAGAGTGGTTGCGCATGTAAGGTTGGGACAGTCGACAAATCTTAAATCTAATCCGTTTTCGAAAACAACACACACTTGCCTCGGTACACCACTTCGTCATCAAGTGGTTACCCATCTCATCATCTTCCTCGGGCATAAGTGGCACCCGACGGGGTTCCGAAAAGTCCTTTGAAAACACATTGTCTCCTTCATCATGCATATTCCCGTCCCTTTTTGCGTAGCATCTACTTTAGCATCCTATCTACTCCCACTGGCATAACCCTCATAAGAAGGTAGGGTCATGCACAATGCAAGTATCAACGAGGAAGTGCGGTGGCAAACCATCAAAGTGGTTACCACCTCATCATGACTCCGTTGCAACAATAATATGGTGCTATATGACATGCATAAAAAGCGTTCACAGACATGGTCAAAGGCTGCTTGCCTTGGTCTTCAAGTTTTTCAAATCCTTCTCCTTCTTCTTCTTCAGCAACTTCGCCTAAAACGGGATCTAATCGTCGCAAGAAAATAACGAGAAAATAAGGCAATAGTAAAACAAAAAAACCAAAGTGCTCAGAAAAATGTCAACTTATTATTGTTAAATACTAGGGTGAAAACTAAGAAGGGGAAAATTCCTAGTTTTGGATTTGGAGTAGCAGAATAGAAGAAATGGATTTTCAGAGGGGTTTAAACATATTCAAATTTGAATTTGAATATGAACAGTACAGAAAAGTTGGTTGGTCATGAATGAAAGTTATACCATTAAATATGTGTGATTTTTTGAAAAATAAGGGAGTTGGAATTATTGCATTTGGATGAATATTTAATCCTGTGGAATATTTGCAAATTTGACAGAAAAGAAAAAGAAAAGGAGCACTGTGCCTGCTGGGCTAGAACAGCAGCAGCGAAGCAGGCCCAGTCAGAGAGGCGGCCCAGCGCACTGGTGCACGCGCGTGCGCCAGGTTTAAACCTAACGGGCGGGGCCCAGGCGTCAGCGAGAGAGAGAGAGGGGGGCGATGGAGGGGAGAGGCTGACAGGCGGGGCCCGCCTGTCATCCCTAACCCTGCGATAGAGGGCCGGCGAGCTCACCGAAGACGTTTCCGGGCACGGCGGGGTGAGCTGATGGCACCGTTGGACTCCTCGTCCTGTCGCCGTTCAGTTGGTGCCGGAGTTGGCCGGAGGGGAGCAGTGGTTCGCCGGCAACGAGGTTCATGGCGGAGGAGCGTCGGGCATTGATGGCTCCGGCTGTTTCCGACTGCAAAACGAGCGGGAAAGAGGGGGAATCGATCGGTGAGCTATGGGCGTTCCAGAGAAGCAATAAACAGGGCCGGGGGTGGCCTGTACCGTGAGATCGATGGTGACCTGAGGCGGCGGAGCTCGAGCTCGATCTCGAGCTCGGGCGCTTCTAGAGATGAACTGGGGTGCGGGGGGGCCTACTTGGAGTGGGATAGGACGAGTGGTGGTGAGGGAGAGGTTCAGGGAGGCCTTTCAGTAGGTGAGCCATGGCTCACCGTAGACCCATGCGTCGGCGAGGTCGTTGCCGTTGCTGTGGGTCACGGGGGCGCGCGTGGGCATGTCTGGGTGCTTGTGGGTTCGGTCCAGAGCGAGGGAAGGAAGAGAGAGGAAGCAGGAGGGGCCAGAGGCGCCGCGCGTGTGAGGCCGCTCATTGGAGCTTTCGGGCGGCCGGTGCGCGTGCGAGCAAGGGCAGAAGGAGGGAGAAGGAGGAGGGGGACAGTGGCGTGGCGTGCTGAGGACGTCGAGGAGCATTGGCTGGCGTGAGGGGGAGAGCCGAGGTGGCCGGAGGATTGGAGCATGTTCACAAGGATTGAGAACATTTGGAAAGTTTGGCAATGTAAAGTTGCTCAAACTTCAAACTGGACAGAAATGATTTTGAGGGGATTTAATGAGGTTATATTGTTCTCCAAGACATGAGACTTGGCAAGATCATCTAATATGTCATATTTGACATGCTAGAATTTTCTTGGAATTTTTAGGGGATATTTCCTTTGTAAAGATTTCAAAATCTTGAAATATCCAGAAAGGATTTTTGAGGGATTTGACCAATATTTTGAACATGACCATGTGTTGAAACTCTTATATATGGACAATATATGTCCTCTGAGTTTCCCTAGGTTTTTTTCAAATATTTTTGAAACAAAAAAAATGATTTTTCCCTATTAAAGACCATTTCTGGCCTTAGGAAAAAGCTTTCAAATAAAATAGGAAAATAACTTTTAAAATTATATTTTTGTGGTTTATGGGAGTCCTACATCTAATTGGATTCAAATATACCTTTTGAATGAATTTTCACACCCCAAGTCAAGTACTTGTAGTGCAAACCTCAACTCAGGGGTTTTTGAAAAACTAATTTTTGAAAATACTATTTGGCCAAATTATTTTTGTAAGAAAATACTATGTTGCTCTATACACATGGGATGATCATTGGGCAGAAGCTTGGGGCAAGGAATTGAAGTATAGAAGGTGGAGTTGTGTTGACTTTAAAGAGCACTTGAAAAACACAGAGAGAAAACCAACTCAAAATAAAAAGTCAAATAATGCAAAAGTTTTTGCCAAACCACATTTTATCATGACTTATCATCTTAAGTTTTGTGCCATGAAAATCAGGGTGTGACAGACCTACCCCCGTTACAAGAATCTCGTCCCCGAGATTCCCAAACTAGGAGTGGAAAGGAATATGAAATCTGGATCCGGGGTAGTCTTCAAGTCCTCATGTTGCTTCTGCTTCCGTGTAGTGCTCCATTGAGCTTGAAATACTTGATGGTGTGGCTTCGTGTATGAGGCTCTTCTTGATCCATGTTGCTAATGGGTAGCTCGCGGTAGGGTAGATTGGGCTCGGGGTCGATGGATCGGTGGTCAATGCCCTCGTAGAGATCGGGCAAGTTAGGAAGTTGGAAACACTTATGGGGTTGTGATGCATGGAAAGCGTTGTGCACATCAGGTAACTCAGGTGGCAACTCCAGCTGGTAACTGTCTTCTCTTCGTCTCGTAGTGATCTCAGAGGGGGTTGTTAAATCTTGGAGTGATCTCGAAGGGGGCCGATGAATCTTGGTGTGGGTCTCCTTGTCATGGAAATGCTTGGTTCCTTAGAGAGAAGTGGCTTGCAGATACACCTGGTCTTCGACGCGGATGTTTACTTCTTGATGATGGTGGTAGGTGTAGTTCTTCCTCCTTGGCATGGCGGTCTTCAAATGTTCCTTGACTAGCTGAACGGCTCTTCTTCCGTCTTCGGGTGGACAGGTAGGTCACCAAATGATGATGACAACTATCTTGTCTAAGCACTCCATGAAGACTTTGTTCACGGGGTACATAAAGTAGGCTGGGGAATTAGTGGTGGTCTTTGTTGAGTGTGGGACAAGGTCTTATCGATCTAGAGCCAAAGCCCAAGGTCAGGATCCGACCATGTTGTGGCTTGGTAGGGCGTAAGGGTTTCAAGGATTCTAGTGTGCGAGTGACTGTTTATCATCCCATCCTTGAGCACAGTTTCTGAGATGCCAATTGTGCTATCTAGTCCTTTAAACAAATCACATCATATCACTGATAGTATCATTTTGTATAGGTCAACTCCAATCATCACTCATGTGATTCATATCCTCATGACTCTCGAGAGGAGGTGGTCTAACAAAATCGTATATGTCTACAATCCCCAAACCCATATGTATGTCTACCCCTAAAAATCCATGGATAGAACATATAAGCTGCTAAGCTTGAACGTGACAATCCAAGTGCTCAGCCTATTCTTCCAAGGTCTAAAATAAAGCACCTCTATCCTAAGGAAACACATCGTAAGCCACTCCAAGATCTTGTTTCCTTCCTATGAATCAACTCCAACAGCCCATTAACTTCCATCAATTACTACATAATCCATTTAATTCTACAAATTCAATGGTTATGGTGTTCCACATGATCTCCTAAGGTTCCTATAATCCCCAAACACTTGAAAGGGCTACCTTACTATAGTCATTCCACCAATTTCCATTATCATGGTCAAGTAAACTCCAAGGTCAAGCTTATATATAACTCTAAATCAACTCCGACAATTAATCCAATCTCCTAGTTTATTGTCCATCGAGAAACATAGTATCATGATCGAGATCATCAGTCTAAATCCAATTTACTCCGTATCCTGCAGGCTTACTCAGCATCTATACTCGACTAGGATCACCTATTTAAATCCAAATCTCTAGTCCAACGAGGAATCCTACATGTTTCCCTCAAGTTATTTACGTAATATCAACTGTCTCCTATCAATATCATCTGATCAAGTCAAATCCTTGCACTTCCAGGAGTTTCAGCTTGCGATCATAATTGTCCTATAAATCCAATTTACTCAGGGGTAATGAAAGCTATGCTACTCCATAATCATGATCCCACCAAGTTCATCTACCAACATGGTAGCCTAATAATACACCAAAGAGTCTCAGATAATTCCTCAAAGTCATTGATATAAACTCACCAAGTCATTTGTCCTCTGTTCCCATATCCTTAAATTGGTCTTCCCTATGGCATCGTCAGTTTTGGTGCTATCTTAGGATGATAATGTGCTTGTTCACTATGTCCACTAGTTCCCTAATGAACCTAGTGATAAGCAAGGTTACAGAGGCTTAACAGGTTCTCTTGCAATTCTGTGGGTTAAGCACATGGTTAAGGATTCGAGATGGGGTATCTTATGAAGTCTCGAAGGGTCTAGGAATGGGTTTCTAATCTTGAGGGGCAACCATAACTCTAAGGGGCTGCACTTGGTCGAGGAGGTTGTAGCAAAAGTCTTCAGTGTTTGTTGGTTGCCAAAGTAGAATCCTTGGTGTATCTTGTCTTGCTAGCCTTCAGTTGAGGAGAGAGATGAGAGGGAGAGGTAGCATAGAGGAGGGGAATGCCTAAAGGGGTTCTATAGTGCTAGTGCAAACAAACCGGTTCAAAGAGGGCCAAACAAAAGAAACAAGGTGAGGAAGGTGATATAGTCGCATAATTGTCGCCTAGGGCAAAAGTGCGACCTATATCAAAACACAAAAAAAATAAAAACAAGCAACACACAATCATGGTTCTATTCGAACTATCATACAGACTCGACTGCGACCCTAGGGGTTCTCGGACTCAGTAGTCGTGCCTTGTGCCTCATGCAGTCTTCTGAGTTTTCCTTAGGTGTTGCTACATCTCTTGTAGTTGTTCGATGAAACAATCCGGGTTGAGCCTGAAGATTCTTCAACAACTTCTTGCCTGTTGAAGTGATGGGGTGAAGGTGGCTCCCCGTAACTGGCATTGACTTGGTCTTCTATTGTCTTCTTAATCACGACGATCCCTTTTTGTCTTCTAAGCCGTCGATGGTACCAGGTAGGTAATCCTTTATGCAATGACATTATCAAGGCGTAATAGAGGTCCATCATGTCGGTTATGTTGATGAAAACATCGATACCAAGAGCAGGGGATGAGGAGAACCGTTTTCCTGCTCACTATGGTGAGGCGAACCAAATGGCTAGGTTCTCATCCATCGGTAGTTGCCGATACAACAACGGTAGTGATAGGGTTACTCTATTAGCGATGTATATCATGATCTTGCATATTCTATGCCCTGATCATCGTAGGCTAAGGTTGCATCATCTTGGGGCAGTGTCAAGGGTGTCACCATCTCCTGGGTCTTCAGGTCCTCATTCCTCGAGGATGTATCTTCTGCTGGTATCATCTTGTTGTGATGTTGCCAATCTTGTGTTCAGGTGATGTGGGTGAATGTCTAGCAAGGCATATTACTTCTAGATTATCCACGAGGATTACAAGGAATCCAGTGGTCAGGGGCATAAGGGTTCTAGCGACCAAAGGTTTTGAAGGGGAGGAGATCAATAAGGAAAGTATACCTTAGTTTTCGAAAAAAACTGAGAAGGGAAGAGAAGTACAGATAGTTTTGAAAACTAGTAGTAGTTTTGGAAATAGTTTTACCCTAACTAACGACCATGCTAACTAAGGCTTCCTACAGTCAGGATGGCTCTGATACCAGCTCTGTGGGGACCCGGACTCATAAGTCAAGATCACCGAATGCACGTGTACAGTGATCCCAGAGATCAATGCTCACTAAATACACAAAAGCTGAATAAGAAGAGTCTTACATCCATACATACCGTCTTACACAAATTATGACCATTATGGTCAAGTCTTACATTGATAAGCCTTAAGGGATGAACATCAAATGAAACACAAGCAACGGAAATCTTCGTCGATAAGTAGAACCCATGCCATCTGCCTTAACCCTACAGGCATTCTGACTGGGAAACGTCCTAGTTCGCATGCTCGTCTCCAAAGAACTCTTCTTCGAACTCCGGTTCTTCCATGCCTGGCCAATTAAATAACCAGTGGCAAGCCAATGAGTACTTTGAATGTACTCGCAAGCAATCCATGTTTTGGTCCAAGATGTAACAATACATGATATAGGTAAAGTTTTGCAGAAAGCTAGTTTTGAGTGCAATGACATGTTCAACAACTTGTAAGACATGCATCAGGAGAATTCAAGTAACCATGAGGACAGGTTATAGATATCAACATAAATAGAGTGGGCACCAACCCAACTCAATCATGTCAAGTCCTTTGACTTGACCCAAGTAGTTTTATCAACTCACACACACGGTTGTAAAACTCTGGACGTAGTTTAAGCAGCACCGCCCAACTGTCCTTGACCGTGGACACGGCTATTCGAATAGTTTTACACTCTGCAGAGGTTGCACACTTTACCCACAAGATCCGGGGAACTTCCATGTCATCCACGACCCGCGATACCTCAAGTACCCGGGGTAAGCACCCGATCACTGCCTTTCCCTAGATGACACTAACAAGGAGTCCACTCGTTGTTCCGTATCCTCACGATGTACATCATACGAGACTCACTCGAGATCGTAACATCCGAGAGGGGACACAACGGTGTATCCGGTGCCCTGTAAAAACAGTCATGGCCGCCCTACCTGGCACGACCCCGTCCTGAGAGAGAGAGCACCAACTCTCCCCCGTCACTAGTAATGCGGGCTCCAAGCTAGTATCGACCTAGGTAATCAATAATGCCCTTTCCCATACAAGGGTAGAGTGGTTGCGCATGTAAGGTTGGGACAGTCGACAAATCTTAAATCTAATCCGTTTTCGAAAACAACACACACTTGCCTCGGTACACCACTTCGTCATCAAGTGGTTACCCATCTCATCATCTCCCTCGGGCATAAGTGGCACCCGACGGAGTTTTCGAAAAGTCCTTTGAAAACACTTTGTCTCCTTCATCATGCATATTCCCTTCCCTTTTTGCATAGCATCTACTTTAGCATCCTATCTACTCCCACCGGCATAACCCTGATAAGAAGGTAGGGTCATGTACAATGCAAGTATCAATGAGGAAGTGTGGTGGCAAACCATCAAAGTGGTTACCACCTCATCATGACTCCATTGCAACAACAATATGGTGCTATATGACATGCATAAAAAGAGTTCATAGACATGGTCAAAGGGCTGCTTGCCTTGGTCTTCAAGTTCTTCAAATCCTTCTCCTTCTTCTTCTTCAGCAACTTCGTCTAAAACGGGATCTCATCGTCGCAAGAAAATAACGAGAAAATAAGGCAATAGTAAAACAGAAAAACCAAAGTGCTCAGAAAAATGTCAACTTATTATTGTTAAATACTAGGGTGAAAACTAAGAAGGGGAAAATTCCTAGTTTTGGATTTGGAGTAGCAGAATAGAAGAAATGGATTTTCAGAGGGGTTTAAATATATTCAAATTTGAATTTGAATATGAACAGTACATAAAAGTTGGTTGGTCATGAATGAAAGTTATACCATTAAATAGGTGGAATTTTTTGAAAAATAAGGGAGTTGGAATTATTGCATTTGGATGAATATTTAATCCTATGGAATATTTGCAAATTTGACAGAAAAGAAAAAGGAAAAGGAGCACTGTGCCTGCTGGGCCAGAATAGCCGCAGCGAAGCAGGCCCAGTCAGAGAGGCGGCCCAGCGCACTGGTGCACGCGTGCGCGCCAGGTTTAAACCTGACGGGCGTGGCCCAGGTGTCAACAAGAGAGAGAGGGGCGATGGAGGGGAGAGGCTGACAGGCGGGGCCCGCCTGTCATCCCTAACCCTGCGATAGAGGGCCGGCGAGCTCACCGACGACGTTTCCGGGCACGGCGGGGTGAGCTGATGGCACCGTTGGACTCCTCGTTGTGTCGCTGTTCAGTTGGTTCCGGAGTTGGCCGGAGGGGAGTAGTGGTTCGCCGGCGACGAGGTTCGCGGCAGAGGAGCATCGAGCGTTGATGGCTCTGGCTGTTTTCGACTGCAAAACGAGCGGGAAAGAGGGGGGAATCGATCGGTGAGCTATGGGCGTTCCAGAGAAGCAATAAACAGGGCCGGGGGTGGCCTGTACCGTGAGATCGACGGCGACCCGAGGCGGCGGAGCTCGAGCTCGATCTCGAGCTCGGGCGCATCTAGAGATGAATTGGGGTGCGGGGGGGGGGGGGGGCTACTTGGAGTGGGATAGGACGACTGTTGGTGAGGGAGAGGTTTAGGGAGGCCTTTAAGTAGGCGAGCCACGGCTCACCGTAGACCCATGCGTCGGCGAGGTCGTTGCCGTTGCTGTGGGTCACGGGGGCGTGCGTGGGCATGTCTGGGGTGCTTGTGGGTTCGGTCCAGAGCGAGGAAAGGAAGAGAGAGGAAGCAGAAGGGGCCAGAGGCGCCGCGCGTGTGAGGCCGCTCATTGGAGCTCTCGGGCGGCCGGTGCGCGTGCGAGCAAGGGCAGAAGGAGGGAGAAGGAGGAGGGGGACAGAGGCGTGGCATGCTGAGGACGTCGAGGAGCATCGGCTGGCGTGAGGGGGAGAGCCGAGGTGGCCGGAGGTGCCTAGCAGGAGGCGGCTACAGTGCGGGAGCGCACTGTAGCGCGCTCCAGAGCGCCCAAATGGCCGGCATGGCCATTTTCTATGCAATGTGGGCGCGGCCAAATATGTCTGGTAGCTCTAGGGGGATGTAAAGAAGAGGGGAGGAGCATTGGATGCCCTGGGGAGCCAATAGGAGAGGAGTGGGGTTGAGAGAGAGAGAGAGAGGGAAAGGGGCTGTCCAGAGGGGTAAATGAGGATGTTTCACCCTTTGATCATTGAGTTGAGGCCAGGGAAGAGTTACTGGAGGTGCAAGGGGACTCTGAGGGGCTATGGTAAAAAGTTGAGGCCATGGAGAAGAGTGGAACTGGTCAAAATAGGGGTTTTAGTAAAATGGCAGAAGGTGTTTGTTGCTGGTTTGGGCAAGAATATGAACTCCTCTTGTCATGAGGCTTGACAGGGTCAAATGGCATGAGATAATAATGGGTCCCACCAAGGTTGAGTTCATTTGGGCAAAGTTGCCAATGCAACTTTTGTAAACCCTAGAAATCAACATAAATGAGTCTTCCAAGATCTAGACATGCAAAACTATTCTCCTTGATGCACCACTTGGTGCAGTGTCATCATTTGAGGTTCTGAACATGTCCACAAAAGTTGAGATAAAAAGGAGAAAGTTTCCAATGTAGAGTTGTCACTAGTAGAGAAAGCACCTAATATGAGACACATTAGTGCCGGTTTGGTTTTGAGCCGGCACTAATGTGTCCATTAGTGCCGGTTCCAACGGCTAGCCGGCCGTTCTCATTAGTACCGGTTCGTGGCAAACCTTTAGTACCGGTTCGTGCCACGAACCGGTACTAAAGAGGGTGGTGGCAGGGTGTTGTCAGTCTGGGGCCCGTCCAACACCTTTAGTACCGGTTCGTGGCACGAACCGGTACTAAAGGTTGACGTACATAAACCCTTCGTCCACCCGAGCCACTCTGTTCTTCCCCTTTCCCCTCACTTCTCCTTTTTTCTTCCCCTTTCCCCTCGAGCTCCTCACAAATTTTGCCCAAGATTTGTCAAGATTTGAAGGCCCCCATCCATTCAAATGATCACAAAGGTTAGCAACTTTGTCCTTTCGACTCTCATTGCTAGATTAGCTCTTGCAATGTTTTGTATAGTGATTAATTCGGGAGGAATTATATTTGCTAGTATTTGATTTATATGCAATTTGAGGTCAAAAATAACACTTAGTTTGCATATGTAGGTGTGGTTTACTTAGTGCCTTCTAAATCTCCGTCGTAACCACCGTCGATCGCCCGCACCGCCCGTCGCCGGCACCACCTTGTGGTGAGGCTCTTGTTCATGAATGTTTTACATTACCAAATTGATGTTTGTGTGATTTGGATATATAGTTACTCGTATAATTATCTTACCCGTACATTGTTTGTTATACATAGTGCCATGGTTTTGATATCCATCCCCGTCGGCCCTCTTCCTTGTTATGATTCTGATGTGGTATATTCTCTTTTAAAACTAGTTGTTGCATTTCGTGTTTATGACAAATTATGCCCATCAAGTTGACATAGATATTTTTATCTAGGAGGTATGTGAACCAGAAATTCCAACCGACCCTATTGTCGAGAGGTTAAATTTAGTTGAAAGAGAAAACGAGTATTTGAAAGAAAAATTGAAAAGAATTGAGGGGGAGAAGATGGAATTGGAGTTGCATGTTGCCGATGTCGTCGATGATCACAAGATCAAGATGGAGAAAATGAGGTTGAAGATTAGAAAGATTAGAAAATATGCCATTGATAGTGTGGCTTGCTATCATTATGCTGTTGGATCAATTGTTACATTAGTTGCGATCTTCATCGCATTTGTTGTTGCATTTAAATTCTTTAGCTAGAGAGTTATTTGTATGTTGCATTTAATTAAGTGTTATATATGAACTTTATGTATGAACTTGTATTAATTTGGTCTATTTGGTGTTGTGTAATGAAGATGAGCCAACAATGGATGTATGATGACCGATGCTCTCCCGAGTTCATTAGTGGCGTGCATACTTTTCTGCGGGCCGCTGAGGCAAACAAGCGGGCGGATGGTTTTATGCCTTGTCCATGTGCTGGCTGTAAGAATGGTCACAGTTACTCTACAGAAAAAACCATTCACATCCACCTATTTAAGTCCAGTTTCATGCCCCACTATAATGTTTGGACCAAGCACGAAGAAATAGGGGTTATGATGGAAGACAATGAAGAAGAGGAGGACGACGACGGCTATCCTGGCCATGGGTTCCCTGAATATGATAATACAACAATGGGGGAAGAAGCTGAGCCGGCAATGCGGGAAGAAGCTGAAGAAGAGGCATCAGATGAGCCCGCTGATGATCTAGGTCGGGCCATTGCCGATGCAAAGAGAAACTGCACAAGTGATCTGGAGAGGACGAAGTTGCAGCGCATGTTAGAGGATCACAAGAAATTGTTGTACCTGAATTGCGAAGCTGACAAAAAAAAGTTGGGCACCACACTTGAATTGCTGCAATGGAAGGCAGAGAATGGTGTATCTGACAAGGGATTTGGAAAGTTGCTGGTAATGATAAAGAATATTCTTCCAAAGGATAACGAATTGCCCGAGAGTACGTATGAAGCAAAGAAGGTTGTCTGCCCTCTAGGGTTAGAGGTGCAAAAGATACATGCATGCCCTAATGACTGCATCCTCTACCGCGGTGAGTACGAGGATTTGAACACTTGCCCGGTATGCAGTGCATTGCGTTATAAGATCAGTCGCGATGACCCTGGTGATGTCGAGGGCGAGCGCCCCAGGAAGAAGATTCCTGCCAAGGTGATGTGGTATGCTCCTATAATACCACGGTTGAAACGTTTGTTCCAAAACAAAGAGCATGCAAAGGCGATGCGGTGGCACACAGAAGATCGTAAGAAAGACGGAAAGTTGAGAGTACCCGCTGACGGTTCGAAGTGGAGAAAATTGAGAGAAAGTACTGGGAGGAGTTTGCAGGTGACCCAAGGAACGTATGGTTTGGTCTAAGCGCAGATGGCATTAATCCTTTTGGGGAGCAGAGCAGCAACCATAGCACGTGGCCTGTGACTCTATGTTTGTATAACCTTCCTCCTTGGTTGTGCATGAAGCGGAAGTTCATTATGATGCAAGTGCTCATCCAAGGCCCTAAGCAACCCGGCAACGACATTGATGTGTACCTAAGGCCATTAGTTGAAGAACTATTACAACTGTGGAATGGAACAGGTGTACGTGCGTGGGATGAGCACGGACAGGAAGAATTTGACCTAAAGGCGTTGCTGTTCGTGACCATCAATGATTGGCTTGCTCTTAGTAACCTTTCAGGACAGACAAACAAGGGATACCGCGGATGCACGCACTGTTTGGATGATACCGACAGTATATATTTGGATAGTTGTAGGAAGAATGTGTACCTGGGACATCGTCGATTTCTTCCGACAAGGCATCCCGTAAGAAAGAAAGGCAAGCATTTCAATGGTGAGGCGGATCACCGGACGAAGCCTCGCCACCGTACTGGTGCTGATGTGCATGATATGGTAAAGGATTTGGAGGTAATCTTTGGAAAGGGTCCTGACGGAAAACTTGTTCCGAAGGACGCTGACGGACGCGCACCCATGTGGAAGAAGAAATCTATATTTTGGGACCTGCCATATTGGAAAGACCTAGAGGTCCACTCCGCAATCGACGTGATGCACGTGACGAAGAATCTTTGCGTGACCCTGCTTGGCTTTTTGGGCGTGTATGGGAAGACAAACGATACACCAAAGGCACGGGAGGACCAGCAACATATGCACGGAAAAGACGACATACATCAGGGTCAGGCCAGCTACGCTCTTACCAAAGAAGAGAAGGAAATCTTCTTTGAATGCCTGCTCAGCATGAAGGTACCGTCTGGCTTCTCGTTGAATATAAAGGGAATAATAAATATGGCAGAGAAAAAGTTCCAGAACCTAAAGTCTCATGACTGCCACGTGATTATGACGCAACTCCTTCCGGTTGCACTGGGGGGGCTTCTACCGGAAAACGTTCGATTAGCCATTGTGAAGCTATGTGCATTCCTCAATGCAATCTCTCAGAAGGTAATCGATCCAGAAATCATACCAAGGTTACAGAATGATTTGGTGCAATGTCTTGTCAATTTCGAGTTGGTGTTCTCACCATCCTTCTTCAACATCATGACGCACGTCCTAGTTCACCTTTGCGAAGAGATTAACATTTTGGGTCCTGTATTTCTACACAATATGTTCCCCTTTGAAAGGTTCATGGGAGTCTTGAAGAAATATGTTCATAACCGTGCTAGGCCAGAAGGAAGCATCTCGAAGGGCCATGAAAATAAGGAGGTCATTGAGTTTTGTATTGACTTCATTCCTGACCTTAAGCCGATTGGTGTTCCTGAATCGCGGCATAAGGGTAGACTGGAAGGAAAAGGCACGCTAGGAGGGCATCAAATAATATGTATGGACGGGCATTCTCTCACTGAAGCACACTACACAGTTCTATAGAATTTCGCCTTGGTGGCTCCGTATATGGAGGAACACAAGAATTTTCTACAGTCCAAACACCCGGAGAAGTCTGACGACTGGATTACACGCGAACAAACGAGGACTTTCGCCAGTTGGTTGCAGAAACGTGCCCTGAATGATGGCAATATTCAAAATGACCTGTACTCGCTGTCCCAGTTACCATCTTCGAATATAATGACTTTCAAAGGGTACCAGATAAATGGGAATACATTTTACACGATCGCCCAAGATAAGAAGAGCACCAACCAAAACAGTGGTGTCCGCTTTGATGCAACAACCAACACGGGAAAGGAAACATATTATGGTTACATAGAGGACATATGGGAACTTAACTATGGATCAGGTGATTTGAAGGTCCCTTTGTTTCGGTGCAAATGGGTCAATATGACACGAGGCGGGGAAACGGAAGACCCGCAGTACGGAATGACAACAGTGGATCTCAATAATCTTGCATATGCAGACGAACCATTCGTCCTAGCCAATGATGTGGCGCAGGTTTTTTATGTGAAAGACATGTCTTCCAGGCCGAGAAAAAGAAAAGATAAGGAAGCGAATGGATCATACGACGAGCCAAAGCGCCACATAGTTCTTTCAGGAAAAAGAAACATCGTGAGAGTGGATGACAAGACTTACATGTCAGAAGATTATGAAAAGTTTGATGAAATTGCTCCATTCACAGTGAATATTGACACGAGCATCCTGTTAAATGATGAAGATTTTCCATGGTTACGGCGCAAAGGGACACACGCGAAGAAAAAGTTTCACACCGAAAGATCTGGGATGTGATCGGCTTCACTATCATCACTTTCTTCTGTGTTTCACACCCAGGAGGGAATGTCTGTAATAGTTAGGGTAGTTATGTGTTTTGGCATTTGAAACGCGAAGAAATTTTATGTGCAAACAAATTCTTTTCATGCATTTACTGATTTTTTTTCCAGCTAAATGACTCTGAAATTGAAAATCATTTCAAATGAACTCAGAAAAGGTTGAAAGTTGGCATGGTATCATAATTTCATACAAATAGCATGTGCAAGAAAGTAGAGAGGGTTACGGCAAAAACTGGATGCACTTCGTGTATAAAATGGACAATCTCTTTCGAAGTATCAGGGTTTCCGACGAAAACTGAACTGTTACAAAGGCATTTCATTTTTTAAATAACCTAAGCATTACCAAATTGAATATAATGATAAAACACACTAATATTAAACATAAGAAAAAAGAATCACTGAAAAAACTTTTTTCAAAGTTAAGTTATTCACAAACTAGTGATTCACACAAATTTCAAATAATTCAAAATTTAAACTATTCAAATTTGAAAACTAACGGCACTAACAGAAAGTTTGTAATTTTTTGTACCTAAAGCAAAAATATTCACAAAGAAACTCTAAATACAGCAAAAAACAACTCAAAAATAAATAAAACAAAAATAAATAAAGCGAAAAAAATTAAGAAAAAAAGCCCGCCTACTAGGCCAAAGCGGCCTGCATACGACTAGCAACACAACCTTTTGTTGGGCCAGGATGCAGGCCCGCAAAGGCCCAGTAGGCCCACTGGGCGAAGAGGACAGGTAGGCCCAGTAGGCCTGGTTAGGAGAGGAGCTCGAGAGAGCTACCGCACTGGGGCTTATAAACCAGTGCGGTAGCCCCTCGACTAGCGAGGTGGGCCTAAACTTGCGCACCGCTTGGAGCCAGCGCACCCCCTTTAGTACCGGGTCGTGGCTCCAACCGGTACTAAAGACCCCCCCTTTAGTACCGGTTGGTGCCACGACCCGGTACTAAAGGGGTGCGCTTCCCGCCGCTTGGCCTGGCCAAAACAGACCTTTAGTACCGGTTGGTGGCTCCAACTGGTACTAAAGGTCCATCCTATATATACTACACTTGAAAAAAAATCCAGTTTCCCTCTGTTCTTCCCTCCGTTTCCCTCCGTCGCGCCGCCCGGCCCCGATCGTCGCCACCCCCGCCCCTTGTCGCCGACCCCGGCCGTCGCCGCCCCTCGTCGCCGGCCCCGTCGACGTTGCCGCCCCGGCTGTCCCCGTCCCCGTCCTCCCCGTCCCCGTCCTCCCCGTCGCCGCGCCCCGTCCCATCGCCCCGGCCGCCCCGCCCCGTCGTCGCCGCCCCGCCCCATCGTCGCCGGCCCGTCGTCTCCTCGCCGGTGAGCTCGCCCCGGCCGCCATGTCCACTCACACACACACACACGCTACACACACACACACATTAGTTTGTTTGTTATAAATTTTTCTGTTTTTTAGTTATAAAAATGTTAGAAATTATTCTGTTTTTTAGTTATATAAATATTAGAAATGTTAGTTTTATAGAAATGTTATAAATGTTTTTGTGTTTTTTAGTTATAGAAATATTTATAGAAATGTTAGCAATTTTTCTGTTTTTTAGTTATATAAATATTAGAATTGTTATGGAAATGTTAGTTATATAATCAGGAAATTTTAGAATTAGTTTTAGTTAGATGAATTAGACTAATGTCAAATTGTTAGAATTTGCATATATATAAATAGAATTTTAGTTATCACAATCCAATCATTTAAGAAATGTTACTTTTGCGGGCATATAGTATTTGTTCTCGACGATATGCCCGGCCCGCATCCTCGCCGTCGACCCGTTCGCGACGACGTCCTGCTTGAGGGGACCCTTGTCCGGGACTGGGCTCCGCCGGGCTGGCACTGGGAGGTGCTACCTGGAGGGGCACGCCGCTTGGTGAGGAACCCAACCTCGGGTCCCGTCGTCGACCCTGATCTTCTTTGGTGGCGTTCGCGTGGGCCACATTCGGTGCAGAGGCAGCCGGCCCCGCCGGAGGTGGTGCGTCGCCGTATCAGGGAGGAAGATGAGCACGTCCATCGCTACATGGCTGCTATGGACGACGTCAGGTTCTCCACTACTTGGCGGGTTCTTTGGGCAGATGACCGGAGATATGATCCTGTGATGGTTCCTTCTCTTTGGGTGTGCACCGCCCACGCCCCAGGAACCGTGAGTGGCGCCCTAGATTCTTCTGTAGTACTCGATCTTTATTAGGTACCTAGCCAGTGATGTATTCGATATATAATATTCAAGACGATATATTCGAGATTATATATATTAAGATGATCGATAATGTATTTGAGATTATATATTCGAGACAATGTATTCGAGATTCAGCTTTTCCTCATTGATTAATTGTATCCATGCATTGTAATTTGAACACTAAATTGTTTTATATTTCTTCTGTATTAGTAAAGTAAAAGCTATGGAGGACAATACCAGCAGAGAGAGAGAAGAGGAATTGTTCGACATCATACGCAGCCCTCACAGGCTAGATGATCTGAATGAAGCAGATGACGGCTCCCAATATCTGAACAATACCGGAGAGGGTGATGAAAAGATATTCGATCTCGACGACCGGGCTGATGAAGTCATGAACTATGATTATGATTATGACACAGACAATGTTTGTGATGACACAGACGATGCTGATCTTCAAATAACAAAGACTACCGGCGAGGTATATTTATATAAGCATGCATCATGGTGATCATCACATGTTTTTTTATTGAAGATATATTAACGAATCAATCTTTCTTCTTTCAGCCCTCCGGATCGAGCAAATCTGCTTCTACAGACAGCAAGGCAAAGCGAGGCCCGGGCAGATTGTTGAAGGATGGTGTAAAGTACCACATCGAATCCATCAAACCTAGTGGCGAACCCCTCACGCCTAAGAACATTGCGAACAAGTGGACTCGTCAGTGCGGAGTTCTTGTGAAGGACAAACTCCCTATCTCCATTCAAGAATCGAAAGAGACAAAGACTAAACGTCCAGGTGTTACTTGGGTCGACAAAAGAGTCAAAGAAGACCTTCTGAAATCTCTAATGGAACATTTCACCCTACCAGATCATTTCACTGAAGCAGATGTGGAGAAAGTCAAGGCCGCTGCTCTTAAGAAGATGGCAATTGCATTCAACACCCACAAGAAAACTGTATGGGCCAACTACCTCGCTAATGAAAGGAAGACTCCAGAACTCAAGGGAACACTAGAGAAGCTAAGAGAGCACTGGGACGATTTCGTGACCTTCAAGGATTCAGAAATATCTAAGGAACGGACAATGAAAAACAAGGCAAATGCCGCAAGAAAGACGCAGTTCCATAGGCTGGGTCCAGGGTGGCTACGCGGTGGGATTGCCTAAGTGGGATAAGTCTGAGCTAGAGATGGAGGATGCAGGGGTCACTCTGGTTACCCGGCACTGGCCACCCAGGTGCAGAACTTGGTTCTATGCGTATGGGGGAGCGTTGGACCCGAAGATAGGCGAAGTTTCGCGGAAGGCAAGTCTAAAAGGAGCCGAACAAAACATAATTGACGCAATAGATGAAGCTCGAAGGGGGGTGTTCACGCCCAACAGAGAGAACGACGAGCTTACGCGCGCCCTGGGAAATCCTGAACACCCGGGAAGAACACGAGGCATGGGCGTTATTCCCTGGTATGAGGGCTTTTCAGAATGGAACAAGGACTACAGGAGCCGTGCAAGAAGGAAGATTGAGGAGGATAAGAAAAGGAAGCTGGAGGAGGAGCAGAGGAAGCAGGACGCAGAACGCCTTCAAGGCCTAGAAGCAAGGCACGCGGACCTGGCACTCAAATTCCAGCAGCAGCAACAGCAGATCGACTCACTTAGCCAGGAAAGGGGGTCTCAGCAGCGGCAGCAGCAAGCGGATGATCGTCCAGCATTGGATAGCACCGTCCCATCCATGCCGAGAAGCAGTGTTGGTTCTACCCCGGGCGACACACTGCTGGATACATACCCTGTGGATGAGATCATAGAGAACACTAACTGCGAGCTACACTCCAAAATGAAGAACATATCCATGAAGGTGGCGGACGGCGTTGCTTTTCCAGTTACCCCCAAAGCAACCTACCATTGCATCCCGATTCCAGAGGGCTATGCTCGTGTCATGGTTGATGAAGTGATGGACCCATATTTGGGGCTAACGCTTGACATTCCTGGAGGTGAAGACGAGCGCACACTGGGAGAGGCCATACATCGTATCATCCTATGGAGAAAGGATTGCATCATCTTTCGAAGTCCACCGACACCGCGTCGTCTGCCGACTCCTCCTCGAAGTCCACCACCGAGTCAGCAGACTCCCGCTCCTCCAAGTCCACGAACGCGTGAGACGACTCCTCCTCGAAGTCCACCACCTCCTCCAAGTCCCCGAAGGCGTGAGCTGACTCCTCCGGTTTCAAGCCCGGCACAGCGTCATGCCACTTCTCCGGTTTCAAGTTCGGCTCCGTGTCAGGCCACACCTCCTGCTTCAAGGCCGGCACATCGTCAGGCCACTTCTCCTGGTCCAACTCCACGTCAACCGTCTCCGCCGGCTCAACAATCGCAGAAGAGACATCTCGCAGCTTTGGTGCGTAGCGGTACGAGTCGAGGTAGTTCAGGAAGTACAGGCGAAGGCAAGCGATATAAATATGGTCCAAGCCTCGCTCCTCTTCCTCAGAGGCCTTACGACATGACTGAGGAGCAAAATGCAGCCATAGTGCAAGCCCATGTGGATGCCCATTTTTGACCGAAACCGGCACCGCCGCCAAAGGAGAAAGTGTCTGAGAAAGTAATTGACCACTTCATTCGTATGGCTAGAGAACCAGCTCCCAAGCCTGTTGACTCGGACTATGAGCGCCAAATCAGGAAGGCACATCGAGCACGACTATAGAAGGAAGCGAGCTCAAGCTCGAGCCAACAAGCAGCTGGCAAAAAATGCGGGAAAACCGTTCCCCAGTTGGGAGAACAAGCGGCGCAGGCGATCCCCCCTTGTTGTGCCAACAACACATGAGAGGAGTAGTACGCGCGCCAAATATTATTGTGGGCAAACCGTTAGCGTTCCCCAGCATGGCAATGTGGTAATAACAGAGGATCATATAATGCAGGCTCAAATGCTCAATATCTCTGTTGGATAACTCCTCGAAATCGAGCCCATGCCTACGCTTAAAGAATCAGAAATAGCATGGCAATATGTCCGAGGCAAACCTTTGGTCCATCCAGACAAGGTCAAGGACCTCCCAACGAGAATGTATCAATTGCATCAATGGTACATGAACATTACCAAGATTTCCAATCGAGAGTCCCTCATGGTGAATGTCAAGCATGAGCATTATTACCATGAGAAAGCCCTGGCCATTGAGTATCCAGAACTATTTCAGTTATTTAATCGAGACGCACTCGACAAGTCTATCGTCAGTTGCTATTGTCTGTAAGTGATTTCTTTCTGTAATTTAAGTCTCAAGCTAGTTATGTAGTGATAATTTTGATCAATCATTACATGTAATTATCCTCACTATATTCTTTTTCTGTGGTATTATATGCAGGATGAAGATGTATGAAGTGAAAAAAGCTGGATGCTATGATGTTGGGTTCAATGACCCAAATACCATTAATCAGGACATATGGGAGAATGAACATTGTCAAGCTGTTGTAGAGGAAAGCATGCTAGAGTTCTTGAAGCGCCTCAATACCAATGAAGATATACACTTCCTTACAACTTCCTGTGAGTCACACTGTCTTGTACTACAAATTCTGTTTTTGCTTACTAGCTAGCTAGATGTTAATAATTAAGTGTATACGGTTTACGGTAGTTGATTAGTTTTATGCACATGCCCGCTTAATTAAGACATGCAAACGTGTGCGTATGCAGTTGGCACTGGGTCTTGTTAGACATTAAAGTTGAGGAAGGAAAAGTTGAATTACTGGACTCACTAACTAAAGAAGATAAAGACTTCACCATCGTGAAGGGGATAGTCAACAGGTAATTTCAATCATTATTAACTATTAGTTCCTGATATGAACTATTTAATAACCCCTTTATTAATTTTCTTTGCCGGCGGGTAGGGCATGGGCAAAGTTCATCAAGGTGACTCCAGGCACGTGGCAGAAAAAGTTGTTTTGGCATCGACCCAAGGTAAGTAATTAAGTAGTACTAGATAGCTACCATCTCTTTAATTCTTGTTTCAATATCATTAGTTAATTATCATGCTTGATTAATCATTATTTGATTCAATTCCATTCTCGTAAAGGCCCTGAGGCAGGCGTCGGGGAATAATCTGTGTGCATTCTACGTTTGCGAGAACATTCGCATGATGACGTGCGAAAGGAGCAGATCTGATAGACAGGACTGGGTACGTTTTTGTCAGAACACTATTCACACCATTATCGATATCTAGTCACACAACTAACACACATGCATATTGATCTCCTTCTTAACAGTTCAGGTCAGTGCGAGATAAGCTCCTACCATCGGACCGCATACAAGCACTTCAAGAGGAAATAGCCGGATTTTTGCTCGACCAGGTCATAGATCCCAAAGGAGAATACTATTACCCACTACCGCCCCCATGAACCACTTGTCATCGTGCTCCGAAGGCACCAAGGCAACATGTAGGAGAAATTGTATATGTATATACATGTGTATGTGTGAATAGTTAATGGTGTTGGCTGTGAGACATTCGATGATATATATTATATATATATATATGCGGTTCTACGTACAAGAAAATCTATTTATATATATGCATAACGTGTACAATTTGTAGTATCATGAAATACCAGCAAACAAAAAAGAATTAAATGGAAAATAAAGCCAAATTGAAAACATAAAATTAAAAAAAACACCCAAACATTTAGTACCGGTTGGTGTTACCAACCGGTACTAATGTCCCACACGCACCCAGGCCTGGCTCGTGCCACGTGTTTGAACTTTAGCGCCGGTTCGTGACGAACCGGTACTAAAGGGGGGGGGGACCTTTAGTCCCCACTCTTTAGTGCCAGTTCGCCAACCGGCACTAAAGGCCGTCACGAACCGGCACTAAAGCCCGGTTCTGCACTAGTGTGTTCAAATTTGGTTCTGGACAGGAAGGGTTTTGGGGCCCTTTGATCAGGTTAACTTGTTCTCCAACTTGTGCCACTTGGTATAGATGAATATTTAGAACATTGGAGCATGTTCACAAGGATTGAGAACATTTGGAAATGTTTGGCAATGTAAAGTTGCTCAAACTTCAAAATGGACAGAAATGGTTTTGAGGGGATTTGATGAGGCTATATTGTTCTCCAAGACATGAGACTTGGCAAGATCATCTAATATGTCATATTTGACATGCTAGAATTTTCTTGGAATTTTTAGGGGATATTTCCTTTGTAAATATTTCAAAATCTTGAAATATCCAGAAAGGGTTTTTGAGGGATTTGACCAATATTTTGAACATGACCATGTGTTGAAACTCTTATATATGGACAATATATGTCCTCTGAGTTTCCCTAGGTTTTTGTCAAATATTTTTGAAACAATAAAATGATTTTTCCCTATTAAAGACCATTTCTGGCCTTAGGAAAAAGCTTTCAAATAAAATAGGAAAATAACTTTTAAAATTATATTTTTGTGGTTTATGGGAGTCCTACATATAATTGGATTCAAATATACCTTTTGAATGATTTTTCACACCCCAAGTCAAGTACTTGTAGTGCAAACCTCAACTCAGGTTTTTTGAAAAACTAATTTTTGAAAATACTATTTGGCCAAATTATTTTTTTAAGAAAATACTATGTTGCTCTAAACACATGGCATGATCATTGGGCAGAAGCTTGGGGAAAGGAGATAAAGTATAGAAGGTGGAGTTGTGTTGACTTTAAAGAGCACTTGAAAAACACAGAGAGAAAACCAACTCAATATAAAAAGTCAAATAATGCAAAAGTTTTTGTCTAACCACATTTTATCATGACTTATCATCTTAAGTGTTGTGCCATGAAAATCAGGGTGTGAAAGTAACCTTCTGTATCCGTGAGATCCCATCTTGGAGCCTTTGCCGGCGCTCCGCTGGAGGGGGAATCAACCACGGAGGGCTTCTACATCAACACCATAGCCTCTCCGATGAGTTGTGAGTAGTTTACCAAAGACCTTCGGGTCCATAGTTATTATCTAGATGGCTTCTTCTCTCTCTTTGAATTTCAATACCATGTTCTCCTTGATCTTCTTATAGATCTATTCGATGTAACTCTTTTTGCAGTCTGTTTGTCGAGATCCGATGAATTGTGGGTTTATGATCAAGTTTATCTATGAGAAATATTTGAATCTCCTCTAAATTATTTTATGTGTGATTAAGTTATCTTTGCAAGTCTCTTAGAATTATCAGTTTGGTTTGGCCTACTAGATTGATCTTTCTAGCTATAGGAGAAGTGCTTAGCTTTGGGTTCAATCTTGCGGTGTCCTTTCCCAGTGACAGCAGGGGCATCAAGGCACATATTGTATTGTTGCCATCGAGGATAAAAGGATGGGGTGTATATCATATTGCATGAGTTTATCCCTCTACATCATGTCATCTTTCTTAATGCATTACTCCGTTATTTATGAACTTAATACTCTAGATGCATGTTGGATAGCGGTCAATGTGTGGAGTAATAGTAGTAGATGCAGGCAGGAGTCAGTGTACTTGTCACGGACGTGATGCCTATATACATGATCATGCCTGGATAATCTCATAATTATTCGCTTTTCTATCAATTGCTCGACAGTAATTTGTTCACCCACCGTTCTACTTATGTTATCTTGAGAGAAGCCACTAGTGAAACCTATGGCCCCCGGGTCTATCTTTTATCATATAAAGCTTTCAGTCTACTTTTATTTGCATCTTTACTTTTCCAATTTATATTATAAAATACCAAAAATATATTTATCTTATCATATTATCTCTATCAGATCTCACTTTTGCAAGTGGCCGTGAAGGGATTGACAACCCCTTTATTGCATTGGTTGTGAGTTCTTGTTTGTTTGTGTAGGTGCGTGGGACTTTTGAGGAGCCTCCTACTGGATTGATACCTTGGTTGTCAAAAACTAAGGGAAATACTGATGCTACTATTGCTGCATCACCCTTTCCTCTTCAAGGAAAACCAACGCAAGCTCAAGACGTAGCAAGAAGGATTTATGGCGCCGTTGCCGAGGAGGTCTTCACTCAAGTCAAGACATACCAAGTACCCATCACAAACTCATCTCCCTCACATTTACATTATTTGCCATTTGCCTCTCGTTTTCCTCTCCCCCACTGCACCCTTGACGTTTTATTCGCCCTCTCTTTCCCAATCTCCTCTCTCTTCTGTTTGCCTTTTTGTTTGCTTGTGTGTTGGATTACTTGTCGCGATGGCGCAAGATAATACCAAATTGTGTGATTTCTCCAATACCAGTAATAATGATTTCCTTAGTACTCCGATTGCTCCTCTTAATGATGTTGAGTCTTGTGAAATCAATACGGCTTTGCTGAATCTTGTTATGAAAGATCAATTCGCCGGCGTTCCTAGTGAAGATGTCGCTACCCATCGGAACAACTTTGTTGATTTGTGTGAGATGCAAAAGAAGAAAGATACGGATAATGATATTGTTAAATTGAAGTTATTTGTGTTTTCACTTAAAGATCGTGCTAAATTTTGGTTTTCGTCTTTGCCTAAGAATAGTATTGATTTATGGAACAAGTGCAAAGATGCTTTTATCTCTAAATATTTTCCTCCCGCTAAGATCATCACTCTTAGGAACGATATTATGAATTTTAAACAACTTGATCATGAGCATGTTGCCCAATCTTGGGAAAGAATGAAATTGATGATTCGCAATTGCCCTACTCATGGTTTGAATTTATGGATGATCATACAAAAATTTTATGCCGGATTGAATTTTTCTTCTAGAAATATTTTAGATTCGGCCGCGGGAGGCACGTTTATGGAAATCACCTTAGGAGAAGCTACAAAACTCCTAGATAATATTATGGCTAATTATTCTCAATGGCACACCGAAAGATCTAATAGTAAAAAAGTGCATGCTATAGAATAAATTAATGTTTTGAGCGGAAAGATGGATGAACTTATGAAATTGTTTGCTACCAAGAGTGCTCCTATTGATCTTAATGATGTGACCTTGCCTACTTTGATTGAGAATAATGATGAATCTATGGATGTGAATTTTTTTGGTAGGAATAATTTTGGAAACAATACTTATAGAGGAAACTTTAATCCTAGACCGTTCCCTAGTAATTCCTCTAATAATTATGGAAATTCCTACAATAATTCTTATGGTAATTTTAATAAGATTCCCTCTGATTTTGAGAATAGTATGAAAGAATTTATGATCTCTCAAAAGAATTTTAATGCCTTGCTTGAAGAAAAATTGCTCAAAGTTGATGATTTGGCTAGGAACGTTGATAGACTCTCGCTTGATGTTGATTCTTTGAAACTTAGATCTACTCCTCCTAAGCATGATATCAATGAGTCTCTCAAAGCTATGAGAATTTCCATTGACGAGTGCAAAGAAAGAACTGCTAGATTGCGTGCTAAGAAAGATTGCTTTGTAAAGGCGTGTTCTTCTAGTTTCCATGAAATAATGATAAAGATCTTAAAGTTATTGATGTGTCCCCTATTAGATCTTTGTTTTGCACTATGAATCTTAATAATGATGGGACTGGAGATGAGTCAACTTTAGTTAAAAGGCGTCCCAATGATTCAGAGTTTTTAGATCTTGATGCTAAATTTGGTAAAAGTGGGATTGGAGAGGTCAAGACTTTAAATAGCATTGAACCCACTATCTTGGATTTCAAGGAATTTAATTATGATAATTGTTCTTTAGAAGATTATATTTCCTTGTTGCAATCCGTTGTGAGTTCTCCTAATGCTTATAGTCAAAATAAAGCTTTTACCAAACATATTATTGATGCCTTGATGCAATCTTATGATGAAAAACTTAATTTGGAAGTTTCTATATCTAGAAAGCTTTATGATGAGTGGGAACCTACTATAAAGATTAAAATTAAAGATCATGGGTGTTATGATTTATGTGATTTGGGTGCTAGTCTTTCCATGATTCCGAAAACTTTATGTGATATTCTAGGTTTCCATGATCTTGATGATTGCTCTTTAAATTTGCACCTTGCGGATTCCACCAATAAAAAGCCAATGTGAAGGATCGATGATGTTCTCATTATTGCAAATAGAAATTTGGTGCCCGTAGATTTTATCGTTCTTGATATAGATTGCAATCTTTCATGTCCTATCATTCTTGGTAGACCTTTCCTTAGAACGATTGGTGCGATTATTGATATGAAGGAAGGGAATATTAGATTCCAATTTCCATTAAGGAAAGGCATGGAGCACTTTCCAAGAAAGAAAGTCAAATTACCTTATGAATCTATCATGCGAGCTACTTATGAATTGAGTGCCAAAGATGGCACTACTTAGATCTATCCTCGCTTTTATGCCTAGCTAGGGGCGTTAAACGATAGCGCTAGTTGGGAGGTGAGGGAGTCCTGGACTAGGGGGTGTCCGGATAGCCGAACTATCATCATCGGCCGGACTCCAAGACTATGAAGATACAAGATTGAAGACTTCGTCCCGTGTACGGATGGGACTTTCCTTGGCGTGGAAGGCAAGCTTGACGATACGGATATGTAGATCTCCTACCGTTGTAACCAACTCTGTGTAACCCTAGCCCTCTCCGGTGTCTATATAAACCGGAGGGTTTTAGTCCGTAGGACACAACAACAATAACGACAATCATACCATGGGCTAGCTTCTAGGGTTTAGCCTCCTTGATCTCATGGTAGATCCACTCTTGTTTTACCCATATCATCAATATCAATCAAGCAGGAGTAGGGTTTTACCTCCATCAAGAGGGCCCGAACCTGGGTAAAAACATCGTGTCCCTTGTCTCCTGTTACCATCCGCCTAGACGTATAGTTCGGGACCCCCTACCCGAGATCCGCCGGTTTTGACACCGACATTAGGCAACCCAATTTTATTTGTGTTTTTGTTTTTTTATGTTTAGTAATAAATTTTGCATCTACCTTATGTTTAGATGTGTTTTTATGTTTTAGTTAGTGTTTGTGCCAAATAGAACCTATAGGATAACCTATGGTGATAGTTAATTTGATTCTGCTGAAAAACAGAAACTTTGCACGCACGAAAATAATTTTAGTAATTCACAGAAACTTGATTTTGTGTTGATTGTTTTTTTGTAGATCAATAGACAAATTTCACAGGACTTCCTACTTTTGTAGTATTGTTAGAGTTACAGAAGTATTCGTGTGTTACAGATTGCTACACATTGTTCTGTTTTTGACAGATTCTGTTTTTCATGTGTTGTTTGCTTATTTTGATGCATCTATGGCTAGTATTAAGTGGTATGAACCATAGAGAACTTGAAATACAGTAGGTTTAACACCAATATAAATAAATAATGAGTTCATTACAGTACCTTATGTGGTGGTTTTTCTTTCTTTCACTAACGGAGCTTATGAGATTTGCTGTTGAGTTTTGTGTTGTGAAGTTTTCAAGTTTTGGGTAAAGATTTGATGGACTATGGAATAAGGAGTGACAAGAGCCTAAGCTTGGGGATGCCCATGGCACCCCACGATATTCAAGAATAGCTTAACTCCTAAGATTGGGGATGCCCCTGGAAGGCATCCCCTCTTTCGTCTTCGTTTATCGGTAACTTTACTTGGAGCTATATTTTTATTCGCCACATGATATGTGTTTTGCTTGGAGCGTCTTCTATGTTATTAGTATTTGATTTTTAGTTCTCCACGATCATCCTTTCTGTACAAACCTTTTGGGAGAAGCCCACTTGATTAGAATTTATTAGAATACTCTATGTGCTTCACTTATATCTTTTGAGCTAGATAGTTTTTGCTCTAGTGCTTCACTCATATCTTTTAGAGCACGGCGGTGGTTTAATTTTGTAGAAATTGTTAGTCTCTCGTGCTTCACTTATATTATTTTGAGAGTCTCTTAGAACAGCATGGTATTTTCTATGGTTATAAAATTGGTCCTAGAATGGTGGGCATCCAAGTTGGGTATAATAAAAACCATCATAGGAAGTGAATTGGATGCTATGATCAATTTGATACTTGATAATTGTTTTGAGATACGGAGGTAGTGATATTAAATTCATGCTAGTTGGGTGATTATGAATTTAAAGAATGCTTGTGTTGAAGTTAGCAAGTCCCGTAGCATGCACGTATGGTTAAAGTTGTGTAACAAATTTGAAACATGAGGTGTTCTTAGGTTGTGCATCCTTATGAGTGGCGGTCGGGGACGAGCGATGGTCTTTCCCTACCAATCTATCCCCCTAGGAGAATGCACGTAGTGCTTGGTTTTTGATGACTTGTATATTTTTGCAATAAGTATATGAGTTCTTTTGACTAATGTTGAGTCCATGGATTATACGCACTCTCACCCTTCCATCATTGCTAGCCTCTTCGGTACCGTGCATTGTCCTTTCTCACCTTGAGAGTTGGTGCAAACTTCGCCGGTGCATCCAAACCCCGTGATACGATACGCTCTATCACACATAAACCTCCTTATATCTTCCTCAAAACAGCCACCATACCTACCTATTATGGCATTTCCATAGCCATTCCGAGATATATTGCCATGCAACTTTCCACCGTTCTGTTTATCATTATGACACGTATTACCATTGTCATATTGCCTTGCACGATCATGTAGTTGACACAGTATTTGTGGCAAAGACACCATGCATAAATTTTCATACATGTCACTCTTGATTCATTGCCCATCCCGGTACACCGCCGGAGGCATTCATATAGAGTCATATCTTGTTCTAGTTTTGAGTTGTAATTCATGAGTTGTAAATAAATAGAAGTGTGATGATCATCATTATTAGAGCATTGTCCCCAAATAAAAAAATAAAAGGGAAAGGCCAAATAAAAAAGAAAGGCCAAATAAAAAAAGGAAACGCCAAAAAAAGAAAGGCCCAAGAAAAATAAAATAAAAAAGGGGGCAATGTTACTATCATTTTCCACACTTGTGCTTCAAAGTAGCACCATGTTCTTCATATAGCGAGTCTCATATGTTGTCACTTTCATATACTAGTGGGAATTTCTCATTATAGAACTTGGCTTGTATATTCCTACGATGGGCTTCCTCAAAATGCCCTAGGTCTTCATGAGCAAGCAAGTTGGATGCACACCCACTAGTTTCTTTTGTTGAGCTTTCATACATTTATAGCTCTAGTGCATCTGTTGCATGGCAATGCCTACTCCTCATGTTGACATCAATTGATGGGCATCTCCATAGCCCGTTGATTATCCTCGTCAATGTGAGACTTTCTCCTTTTTTGTCTTCTCCACACAATCCCGATCATCATATTTTATTCCACCCATAGTGCTATATCCATGGCTCACGCTCATGTATTGCGTGAAAGTTGAAAAAGTTTGAGATTATTTATGTACGAAACAATTGCTTGGCTTGTCATCGGGGGTGTATAAGATGGGAGCATTTTTGTGTGACGAAAATGAAGCATAGCCTAACTATATGATTTTGTAGGGATGAACTTTCTTTAGCCATGTTATTTTGAGAAGACATGATTGCTTTGATTAGTATGCTTGAAGTATTACTATTTCTTATTTCAATATAAACTTTTATTTTGAATCATTTGGATCTGAACATTCATGCTAGAATAAAGAAAATTACATTGAGAATTATGCTAGGTAGCATTCCACATCAAAAATTCTGTTTTTATCATTTACCTACTCGAGGACGAGCAGGAATTAAGCTTGGGGATGCTTGATACGTCTCAAACGTATCTATAATTTTTGATCCATGCTATTATATTACCCGTTTTGGATGTTTATGGTCTTTACTCTACACTTTTATATCATTTTTGGGACTAACCTACTAACCGGAGGCCCAGCCCGAATTGCTATTTTTTTTGCCTATTTCAGTGTTTCGAAGAAAAGGAATATCAAACTGAGTCCAAACAGAATGAAACCTTCGGGAGCGTGATTTTTGGAACAAACGTGATCCAGAGGACTTGGAGTGCAAGTTAAGAAGCAATCGAGGAAGCCATGAGCGCGCCCCCTATCTCATGGGCCCCTCGGGCGTCCACCGACCTACTTCTTCCTCCTATATATACCCATGTACCCCGAGAAGATCAAAGGCAACCACGAAAAACTATTCCACCACCGTAACCTTCTGTATCCGCGAGATCCCATCTTGGAGCCTTCGCCGGCGCTCCGCTGGAGGGGGAATCAACCATGGAGGGCTTCTACATCAACACCATGGCCTCTCCAATGAGTTGTGAGTAGTTTACCACAGACCTTCGGGTCCATAGATATTAGCTAGATGGCTTCTTCCCTCTCTTTGAATCTCAATACCATGTTCTCCTTGATCTTCTTGGAGATCTATTCGATGTAACTCTTTTTGCGCTGTGTTTGCCGAGATCCGATGAATTGTGGGTTTATGATCAAGTTTATCTATGAGAAATATTTGAATCTCCTCTGAATTCTTTTATGTGTGATTAAGTTATCTTTTCAAGTCTCTTCGAATTATCAGTTTGGTTTGGCCTACTAGATTGATCTTTCTTGCAATGGGAGAAGTGCTTAGCTTTGGGTTCAATCTTGCGGTGTCCTTTCCCAGTGACAGCAGGGGAAGCAAGGCACGTATTGTATTGTTGCCATCAAGGATAAAAAGATGGGGTTTATATCATATTGCATGACTTTATCCCTCTACATCATGTCATCTTTCTTAATACGTTACTCTGTTCTTTATGAACTTAATACTCTAGATGCATGTTGGATAGTGGTCGATGTTTGGAGTAATAGTAGTAGATGCAGGCAGGAGTCGGTCTACTTGTCACGGATGTGATGCCTATATACATGATCATGCCTAGATAATCTCATCATTATTAGCTTTTCGACAGTAATTTGTTCACCCACCGTAATACTTATGCTATCTCGAGAGAAGCCACTAGTGAAACCTATGGCCCCCGGGTCTATCTTTTATCATATAAGATTTCAATCTACTTTTATTTGCATCTTTACTTTTCTAATTTATATTATAAAATACCAAAAATATATTTATCTTATCATATTATCTCTATCAGATATCACTTCCGCAAGTGATCGTGAAGGGATCGACAACCCCTTTATTGCGTTGGTTGCGAGTTCTTGTTTGTTTGTGTAGGTGCGTGTGACTTTTGAGGAGCCTCCTACTGGATTGGTACCTTGGTTTTCAAAAACTGAGGGAAATACTTACGCTACTATTGCTACATCATCCTTTCCTCTTCAAGGAAAACCAACGCAAGATCAAGATGTAGCAACCCCCTCTAGCCGGAGGGCTGGGGTGGGAGGAGTGCTCGGGTAGGCGCCCCTCGCGCTTCCATCTCCCGGTGTACCGCTTCCCCCGGTAGCCACGGCCGACTGTGCTGGGGTTGAGGCTGGTGGCTTCACTTCGAGTGGGGTCACTTGGGAGGAGGTCATTGCCTTTGGAGGGATTCCGGATCCGGTCTCTACAGGGCGACGGATGAGCTGCCGTCTCCAGGCCCACCCGGAGGTTGACGACATGCAGCAGCGGTGCGCCATGAGGGCGGCCACTCTTCGTGACATTGAGGTCACTTCTGGTATGTCGGTCAACACTTCTAATTCTTTTCTGCATTTTTCTAATAATGAGATTATTAATAATGCACATCAATTAGGTGTTTCACTAGGTAGTAACGATAGTGAAATCTCCAACTCTCTTAATGATCTCCTAGATTTCGAAGCAGAACGCGCTTTAGAAATGATTCGAAACTTAGCAGCGGCGAAACCCATGAATGATGCAGATATTGATGCGTTGGGGGTCAGGGTGCTCTGTAATTTTTGTGCGGATCTTGCACCATCCATTCCTGAGTCGGAGGAAGAGGATGACTCTTTTGAGGTTGGAGTTGTTCGATCCACTAAGCCCAGTTGTGAGGATAGGGTGGAGGATCAATGCAAACCCAAACGCAAGTGGAAGCGTAAGATCTATCCTGCTTCTGCGGTGCGTAGGAGTGCTAGGATCCGTACTGCTAAAAACATTCATGATGAAATATGAAAGGAATCTTTTATAATAACAGAGGTCTGAAAGACTTGGCTAAAAGAAGGTTTCTCGCACATGCGTCTATCGAGCATAGACTGGATTTTATTGCTCTATCGGAAACTGGTAGAGATAATTTTGCCCCCCCAGTTTCTCAATACTTTATTGGGAGGTGTCGATTTTGATTGGCACTGCCTGCCTCCAAGAGGAAGATCGGGTGGGATCTTACTTGGAGTGAGATGCGATTCGCTGGAAGTCCGAAGTGTGTAGTGATGGGAGACTTTGCGGTTAAGTTTTGGGTTAGGTCGAAAGCTGATGGGTTTAATTGGGCTCTGGTGGCGGTTTATGGTGCCGCGCAGCCCGAGCTTAAACCAGAGTTCTTGGCGGATCTTGTTCGGATTTGCGGCTCTGAGCAGCTCCCAATTCTGGTTGGGGGTGATTTCAATATCATTAGGAGGAGAGAGGAGAAGAATAATGATAATTTTGACGGCATGTGGTCGTTTATGCTTAATACCATCATTGAAAGCTTGGATCTAAGAGAGATAGAGCTTTCGAGTAGAAAGTTTACTTGGGCTAATGCTTTGCCAAACCCGACGTTTGAGAAGCTGGATCGAGTCCTAGCGAGCGTCGAGTGGGAACAGAAATTCCATTTGGTAACGGTACAGGCTCTTTCGCGTGGAATTTCCGATCACACGCCTTTATTTGTGGACTCAGGTGAGCCAACCCACATGGGGAACAAAAACTCCTTTTCATTCAAGCTGGCATGGTTTGAACGTGAAGGCTTCTTGAATCTCATAGCCAGGGAGTGGGCTAAGGATGCAGGAGGTAGGACTTCGGTTGAGCGCTGGCAGAATAAGATCAGGCATTTGAGAAGTTTCTTGCATGGGTGGGTTAAGCATCTTAGTGGGATTTATAAGGTCGAGAAGGAAAGGCTCCTTACACTGATTCAGTCCCTAGATTTAAAAGCCGAGACCACAATTTTGCAAGCCACGGAGCTTCATGCTAAACTTGAAGCGGAGATGAGGTTAAAAGAGCTTCTCCGTAAAGAGGAATTAAAGTGGGCGCTGCGGGCTAAGGTTCGCAAAGTTGTCCAACGGGACGCGAACACTCAATTCTTTCACTTGATCGCTAATGGCAAGCACAGAAAGAAGAGAATTTTTTAGCTTGAACAAGATGAAGGAACGATTTTAGGACAGGATAACCTAAAATTATACATAACCGAGTACTACAAGCAGTTGTTTGGACCTCCAGAGGATAATTGTGTGTCCCTGGATGAGTCCAGGATTGAGGATGTGCCTCAACTTACTGCTGATGAGAATGATATTTTGATTTCTCCGTTTTCAGAGAAAGAGGTGTTTGAAGCTATTGCGCAGATGAACAACAATAAGGCTCCGGGGCCAGAAGGATTTCTGGCGGAGTTCTATAAAAAGTGTTGGCATATTATTAAGGGGGATTTGCTACCAATGTTCCATGATTTATTCTCTGGACAGCTTTAGTTATTTCACTTGAATTTTGGAACTATAACATTGCTTCCTAAGAAAACGGAGGTTGTGAGGATTGAGCAGTTCAAGCCGATCTGCGTCCTCAATGTTAGTTTCAAAATTTTCACAAAGGTTGGGACTAATAGGCTCGCACAAATTGCACATTCTGTGGTGCAGCATTCCCAAACTGCTTTCATGCCGGACAGAAACATCCTAGAAGGGGTTGTGGTCCTTCTTGAAACGCTCCATGAAATTCACTCAAAAAAACTAGATGGAGTTGTTTTTAAGGTGGATTTCGAGAAAGCGTATGATAAAGTCAAATGGCCTTTCCTTCAACAGGCCTTGCGTATGAAAGGTTTTGATGAAGCCTGGCGATGCCAGGTAGAATCGTTCACGCAAAAAGGGAGTGTTGGAATTAAAGTGAATGATGACATAGGTCATTATTTCCAGACACATAAGGGCCTGAGACAAGGAGATCCGATGTCTCCCATTCTGTTCAACATTGTAGTTGATATGTTGGCAATTCTGATAGGAAGGGATAAGGAGGCTGGACAGGTGGGTGGATGGGCACCTCATCTAGTTGATGGTGGTGTGTCTATCCTACAGTACGCCGATGATACGATCATCTTTATGGAGCATGACTTAGCAAAAGCGAGAAATATGAAGCTGGTGTTGTGCTTACATGAACAATTGACCGGGTTAAAGATTAACTTTCACAAAAGCGAATTGTTCTGCTTTGGTAGAGCCAATTATGAACAAGAGGCCTATAGGCAATTGTTTGGGTGTGATTTGGGGACTTTACCTTTTACATACTTAGGTATACCAATCCACCATCATAAGCTGACAAACAGAGAATGGAAGTGTATCGAGGACCGCTTTGAAAAGAAATTGAGTTGCCGGAAGGGCAAGCTCACGTCATACGGAGGCCGATTAATTCTGATAAATTCGGTCCTCATGAGTATGCCTATGTTTCTCTTGTCATTCTTGGAAGTCCCAGTTGGAGTAAGGAAAAGATTGGACTTCCATCGATCACGTTTCTTTTGGCAGAGCGATGAACTAAAAAGAAAATACAGACTCGCCAAGTGGGATATTATCTGTCGACCGAAAGACCAAGGGGGTCTTGGCATTGAGAATCTTGAGGTCAAGAACAGATGTCTTCTCAGCAAGTGGTTGTCAAAGTTATCTGTCGAGACTGATGCCACTTGGGCACAGATTCTCCGTAGCAAGTATCTTCACTCCAAAAATTTCTCCCAGGTGACCGCGAGGCCGACTGACTCACCTTTTTGGAAAGGTCTTATGAGAGTCAAATTAGCCTTTTTTTAATAGGACAAAGTTTATTATCGGTAACGGTGCTAGCACACGATTCTGGGAGGATACTTGGCTAGGAGAGACCCCCTTGCAATTCAATCTCCGTCTCTGTATCATATTGTTCAACGACGTGATGCTTTCGTTGCAACGGTACTTCATTCCATTCCCCTTAATATTCAATTCAGGAGGACGCTAGCCGGCAATCGTTGGGAAGAATGGCTTCATCTAGTGAGTAGACTGATGGAGGTTCAGTTGTCTCAACAGCCCGATAAATTACACTGGAAGCTTACTAGGTCTGGAGAGTTTACAGTTAAATCAATGTATCTTGATGTTATCAATTCAAGCTCTATTCCTAGCTCCAAATATGTTTGCACTGTCAAAGTTCCTTTGAAAATTAAAGTGTTTATGTGGTTTGTACATAAACAAGTAATATTAACCAAGGACAACTTGGCAAAGCGTAATTGGACAGGACCTACTAGGTGTAGCTTCTGTGATCGGGATGAAACTATCAAAAACCTTTTTCTTGATTGCCCGTTGGCCAAAGTTTTATGGCGTACGGTCCACATTGCATTTAATATTACTCCTCCGAGTTCTGTCAGCACGTTATTTGGAACGTGACTTAACGGGATAGAGTCCGAAATAGCGAGACACATTCGCGTAGGAGTATGTGCTTTATTGTGGGTAGTTTGGAACTGCAGAAATGATTTGGTTTTTAACAGAACAACAAATATTCATTTTTTGCAGGTTATCTTCCGAGCCACTGCGTTGATCCGTATGTGGTCGCTACTCACTCCGACGGAGGCCAGAGGGCGTTTGGTTACTGGATCTATCCGCTGGGAGATGGTAGCATGGGATATATTCAACCGGTTTGGATGGCGGTCATGTAATAGGATATGCAATTACTTTTCCTTTCTTTCTTATGCCAGCCGGTTGTGGCTTTTTGTGGCTAGTTTGTTTCTCGCCCTTTGGCTCTTTGTGAGCTTTTCTTTATTTTCGTTTGAGACTTTAAGACCTTGTTGAATCTATTTGCTTATTTATTAAAGTTGGCCGTATTCATCGTTCTGATGCAGAGGTCGGGGAGGCCCCCCTTTTCGGAAAAAAAAGAAAAACTTTTTGGGACGAACACTCAGTGGATAATTTTGCAAGAAAGGAATAGATCCGAAATGGGAAAGTGCTTTAAATCTTGCCTAAAAACAACACTTTGTCTAGGATTGACTTAAGAAGAGATCAAACGTACGGTAAGTAAACAGAAGATCTGGAAGAAGAAGATTCCTCTTAAGAATAAAATCTTTACATGGTATCTTTGTCGCAGAGTCATTCTTACTAAACATAACCTTATTAAGAGGAATTGGCATGGAAGTCCGCAATGTGTCTTTTGTCACCATGATGAGACAATAAAACATTTATTCTTTCAATGCAAATTGGCTCGTTCTATATGGTCAGTCATCCAAATAGCTTCTGGCTTGTATCCTCCTTGTAGTGTTGCTAATGTATTTGGCAACTGGTTACATGGGATTGATCACAGGTTTAGAACTTTTCTCATGGTGGGAGCGCTTGCCGTTATTTGGCCGCTTTGGCTATGTAGAAATGATAAAGTTTTTAACAATAAAAGTACTTCCCTGTTGCAGGTTATCTACAGATGTACTGGGACTCTTCATTTATGGTCCTCTCTACAACGCATGGAGAATCGAGACCTGTTTACAGAGGTGTGTACACGATTGGAGGCTACGGCGAGGGATACTTTTACCCAGCATGGGTGGCAGCATGATCTTAGGATTGACCCTCCTCCGCTTTAGGCGTTATACAGACTCTTCATGTTTTTGTATTTCACCTTTTTATTTTTCATTTATGTGAGAAGACATTTTTTGCTGTGTGCATATTAGTAATGCAGAGGCCGGGTGTAATGCTTAAATATTTTAAGTAATAAAGCGCACCTTTTTGAAAAAAAAGAAAACAGAAGAAAAGTTACCGCAAGATGAACCTATGAAATGCTACTTAAGGAAGACAAGGAGCACGCAGATCGGTTCATCCTGCCCTAACTCGGCAAGGACCACCAGCTATGGTGACGGCGGAGGAGGATGATCCGCAGTCGATGAGGAATGTGGCGCCGGCTAGGGTTCTTGCGAGAAAGATAGAACTCGGGGCAAAAGAGGAGAATGTTTTTCTAAAAATATTGTTTGTTTTGACAAAATTTCAAAGCTACGATTTAGTAAATTTCAAATCTATGCCCCCATCATCCTCTGTTGGGCCAAAGACGACCTCTTCATCCTCGCGTGGGCTGAAGAGTTTGTCTTTCTTTGGTCCAAAGAGCTCTCTTCGCTCATACAGTGCCGAAGAGTGAGTCCTAGTTCAACTCATGAACAAAAAGGCTACTAGCTACATTGACTCATGCAAAAAATACATCCCCTTTGATCTGGAGCTCTTCTTCCCAAACCCTCGCACCAGCTGGACTGTATCGATGACAAAAATCCATTTAGTAGTTGGAATTGTACATCGTGGAGAATGAATTCTGCCGATTAGTCTACACTGACCATCGCAAGCCTACATCATGCTCAGTGAAGAATATTCCAATCACTCTCATACATCTACACATTTAGATGCTGCCAACCTCATAGACATTATCTCTCATCCTATTCTTGTCACGGATCGTGCGCCATGACCTTTGCCATCTGTGGACATTCACTGGATGTTGCCAACTTCGGCAATAATAATGATATGACAAGGGGTAATATCTAGGATATTTGTTGCATATAGATGAGAACATGTGTGTGATTTGGAAAAATCTCTTACCAAGGATGATGTAGGCTTGCGGTGATCAGTATAGATTGAAAGGCGAAATTCATCCTGCACAATGCATGGTTCAGGTTGTTCTTCATCTGAATGGATTCTACTCTTCGGCGGTTTTGGTGACATGAAAGTTTGATTGGAAGGAGCTGTGGTGTATAGGGCAGGGTGGACAGGAGACCCACTCTTCCGCTTTCATGCGAACCAAGAGTGAGCTTCAGCCCAAAACAAGGACGAAAAGGGCCTCTTTGGCCCAATAGAGGACGACGGGACATATATTTGAAATTTGCTAAATCGGAACTATAGTTTTGTAATTTCATAAATAATAATAATATTAAAAAATCAAGAGAGGAAGGATGTGACAACAGGGCAACTCCAACGGGGCAACACATTTCGTCCACCCGCGTCGGTTATTGTCCACGGGGACAAAACCCATGGCCCAACACGGCGATGCAAACGGAACAATGTCCGTTTTGCTGTCCGTTCTGACCTATTTCCAGCTCAAATTTGGATTGGGTTTGCATCCGCGTAGACACGCCGTGAATGCATGTGTTGTCCTCCCCTGGCCTGCCCACCCCTAGCATACCATCTCCACCCCACCCTTTCCTCTTCCAAATCCCACGCCCGCCCTATAAAACTTCCATGGCCGACGCACCCCCTCCCCCCCGGCCGTCCCAACCGAAGCCGCCCCCATCCCTGCTGTGACTGTCCCTGTCGTGGCCGCCCATGTCATGGCCCAAGCGAAGCAAAAGAAAGAGCTCACCTCGGAGCAGAGAGTTGCCGAGATGGCGAAGCGCGCCAAATGAAGGAGGAAGGTCAAGACAAAAGACAAACTGCGACTGCCACCACACTCAGGCATGGGCCGCCACTGTGGATGCTAATGCCATCACCGCCAAAGTTGCACAAGCCACCCTCATCATGTTATGGATTGTCTGTGAGCTAGACCTTGTCATAGCTGTCACCGCGACAGCCAGCTCGGGCTCGTCAGTGACCTGCCCGCCAAGTCTTCCGGAGTTGCCTTCCATGTCAACATCGCTGCCGACATATGGGTACCTACCCGGACACAACCCGACAACGTCCCGCTTCTCCACACGACCTCGAGAGAATCGTCGAAAAACGGTATTTCATTTCGATCATCCCCGTGGTACCTCCAATTGATCTCAACGCTGCACTTGTGGTTGGCTGACCATCGATGTAAAGGAAGCCCCCAGAATGGACGTCTCCCGGACAAACCTCCCCGATGACTGCAACCTATTTGATGAAAAGTCGACCCCGACGCCGGACGAACCGAAGGTATCTGGGTACAAGAATGGAGAGGGTCTCATGGAGGACATGATTAATGAAGGTGGTCAAGGGACTCATGATGGTGGCTAAGAGACGCAAGGCCAAGAAAGGCGATTAGGCGCTTTGGCAATTTGACGCTCGTGGTCCAATGAGCCAAAAATAAGAAAAACAAAATTACATTTAAATTTTGCAAAATATGGAAATAATCCCACATGAGTATTTAAGTACACAAACTCAAGGTCAGGAGGCCGGATTGTAGGAGCTTTTCCTACAATGGATGATTCCATGTTTTCACTTTCTCTGAGCTACGTATACGCACATTATTAAAAGAGAAAAGTATGTTTTTGGTCCCTCAAGTTCCCTAAAAGTATAGACTTGGTCCCTCAAGATTTTTTGGTAGACATTTGGTCCTTCAAATCTTAAAACCGGATAAGTTTGGTCCAAAACCAGATTTTGAGCATGTCGACTAGGTTTGACCATGTTTAACTGATGAATAGTAAATTTAAAAATTACAAAAGAATTTTAAAAATTCTGAAATTTTGTGACAACCGACATGCTTGGGTGCGCTAGGTGCGTGTAAATGTTTGTCGTCAAATAACATCCGAGGAGCTCTAAAAAAACAATTTTGCCTTTTTTATGAGCCAAATTTTGTTTTTTTGCCATGAGCTCTTCGAATGTCGAATCACCACAAAAATTGGCACGCACCTAGCGCACCCAAGCATCTTGGTAATCACGAAATTTCAGTTTTTTTTCTTTTTTTTAATTTACTATTCATTGGTCAAACCGGGTCAACGTGGTCAAACCCGTTGAACATGGTCAAAATATGATTTTGGACGAAACTTATCCGGTTTTGAAACTTGAAAGACCCAATGTCTACCAGAAAACTTCGAGGGGCCAAGTCTATACTTTTGGGAAACTTGAGGGACCAAAAACATATTTTTCTCTTATTAAAACATGACCATGATTTTGACCAGTTTATGACCACTAAGTCAATATTGTGTTCATGTTTCCCTAAATGTGTCAAGTAGGCATGATTCTGAGGTCGCATTGGGAATTAGTACTGATACTCCGTTGTTATTGGCAGATCCTTCTTCAACTGTTCAAACAACAACATCTATCCCAAAAGTCGATTGGGATAACTTACAAATAGTAGAGAGACATGATGATAAAGGTAGAATTGAACAAATGAGTGAAGATCAACTATGTGAGATTTTGGGCTTGAAGGATGAGGAAGAGAGAGCAAAGACGACTGAACCAAAGGGTCGTAGAATGGTTAGGCAGGGGAGTAATAATGAAGGTGCTCCCATTCTTGTGAGCTGTGAACTCATTTCAGTTTTATCTATGAACTCGTCGTTTTATTTTGTGAAATGGGAACTCATTTCAGATTCATCTACCATGTAGGCAAAGGCCATCTATAAGTTAATAAACTGGTAAATTACCAAGGATGGTAAAAGTCAGTGAGCTTTTGTTCTATTCCTTCTTTTCATGTTTTCCAACCATGTGCACTCTCTATCTCTCTATCTTCCTCTCAATCTTCTAGTGGTCCTGCATCTGCATGCCATTCTATCTGGCTTCCTCTATAGAACAGAGGAGAGAGGATGTACTACTTTTCCCCTTGTACTGTGAGATGCTAGAAGAGCTACTAGCACCGCCTCTCTCTGAGATTTCCTTCGTGTGTCTGCCTCTTGATTTTTCTGATCAACATTTATATATCTCTCCCTTCCCAATTGTTAGGATATCAATCGATCTATTACCAATCTCAAATACAATCTCGAATTGGGAATACAATCAGCCTAGCTGTTCTTGCGGGGAAGAAAGGGGAATGAGAAAGAGAGCCGCCGTTCTGATCCCACTAGATGCCTCGCTCGTCTTGCTGGTGAGTGTAAGTAGTTGGCGCAACCGGGCCAACCCTAGCGAGTCCATTCCGGCCCAGTGAACCTCCTGTTGGGTTGCACGATGCGGGCCGACTTGCTGGAGACGCGCCTGGGTGTGTAGCCATGCGTGCCGCCTGGGTTGATCGCCATGGCAGGCTGTTGAACTGGCGCTGCCACGGTGTCCTGCTCTTGTGTAGTTGGGGCGCTGACATCCCCCCTCCTTGAGAACTGACTCGCCCTCGAGTCAGTGTGGGGAAGCGGTCAAAGAGGTACTTGGCATCTTCCCAGGTGGCATCGAGGACTGAGGGGTCTGACCAGCGCACCAACACCTGTTCGCGCCGGCCTTGTGGTGGCAACCGCCAGCGCGAGTCCATGACCTCGACAGGGTGGAGTGGCTCGTCCGTGAACGCTGGCAGCTCCGGCTCGACCGAGGTGGTGGCGGGGATGGCGCGGCGCAGTTGCAAGACGTGGAAGACTGGGTGTACCTTGGCGCCGTCCGGAAGTTGCAATTCATACGCCACAGGGTTGACAGTGCGGATGATCTTGAAAGGCCCAAAGTTGCGGAAGGAGAGCTTGTGGTTGGTGCGACGCGCGACCGTTGTCTGGACATATGGCTGGAGCTTGACGAAAACCGCGTCGCTGACAGTGAAGTGTGCTCGCTTTGCTTCTTGTCAGCTTGCTTCTTCATAATGTCGCGGGCTCGACGGAGATGCTCGGCGAGGACTTGCTGCATGGGTTTGCGCTCCTCGAGCCATTCCTTGAGCGGAGGAAGCTTGCAGGTGGACGCTGATGAAGCCATGTACCTAGGGTAGGGTCATGGACCTGTCCAAGGTACCCTCCCCAAGGACATCTTTAGAAGAAACTGCCTTTCAGTCGACCTGGAAGGATTCCACTCGACGGACTCGAAGACACTCGACCATGAAGCCGTTCACTCGACCACAAGGAGATCTAGAGTCGCTCCGCACCCAAACGGTCTGTTATTAAGTAGTCTTTATGGTCATGATAGCACTTTATGTAGGGCGTTACCAGTAACGCCCAACCTTAATGTACTTTAAACCCTGCATAACTAAGGGCCGGAGGGGTCTAGCAGACTATATATAAGCCACCCCCTCCTCAGTGTAAAGGGTTCACTCCTCTGTAACTCATACTCATATAATCCAATCGACTGCCTCTGGGCTCCGAGACGTAGGGTTGTTACTTCCTCCGAGAAGGGCCCGAACTCGTAAATCCCTCGCATATACAACTACTCCATAGCTAGGATCTTGCCTCTCCATACCTACCCCCCTATTCTACTGTCAGGTTTAGAACCACGACAGTTGGCGCCCACCGTGGGGAAGGTGTCTTAGCGACTTATTGGAGAAGTTGCGATTGTTCCGATCACCTTCATCATGGTTTCTGGCGGAGTTTTGGTTGAGGGCCACGAGATCCGTCTTGGCGTGCTCACGTTCATCGCCGACGACTCCGCTTGGCTCCAGGAGACTCCACTCGACACCGACGCGCTCCCAGTTCACGGAGCAACGCACTTTCGCACGTGTGTCCATGGCGTCCTCCTACGGCAACCGTCGGCCCCATATCGGTCGACTCCTGTGTCGTCCTCCCTCCCTGTCTCCCGCCAGCGCAAGCGCTCCGGTCGGTCGAGACTTCAGCGATGGGTGAGGCACGCGGTGGCCCGCCAGTTGGCCACCCCCCAAGTCACGGCGATCGAGCCCGACGAATCTCTCTACGGCCTGTTCGACTGGCTCCGTAGAGATTGCATCCGAGTGCGACAGCAGTGATCCAGCGGTGGAAGTCCTAATGGTCAATGGACCGCGGAGCCCTCCCGGCTTCCCTCGCGCCGACGGGGGAGACGGCGGAGGCAACCCAGCGCAGGTCCATGAAGAGTATCAACCCGAGCCACTCACTTCCTTGCAAAGAGAAGATCTTCTCCGCCGGAACATGGATGCGCTGCATACTCCAATCGTTGGAGAAACCCCCGAGGCTCGTGCCTTGGAGGACGCGCATTTGGCCAACTTGGCTGAGTGCACTCGACTGGAGAACCTCCAGCGAGCAGTCGATGAGCGCGCGCGGCAACGAGTTCCAGACTCCAGTCGACGTCAACTCATTCCACCACCGACTCAAGAATTTAGCGGCTGCAGCCCGAATAGCAGAGTCGATCAGCCCTCCCAGTCAGAGGCCAGTAGAGGCTTGATGCAGATCAGAAATTTGCTCCGGGCAGCAGGAGATCAGAATTCAGCTGTATTGTAGTTGCGAAACCGGATTCACAGCAGATCTGTCGTTGCGAATACAGTCCAGTCGGCCCATAGCCCAAGATCACCCCCGAGATGTGAGGGACGTGGAGGTCGGCGTGATCAGTATGATGACAGATTCGATCGCAATGATCGGCGTCGAGTTCCCACTCCCCCCCAAGGGGTGGGTCGTACGCTCCTCGACCGCAAGATGACAGACGTCAGCATAGTGTTGGGCGAAGGGTTCTAGTCGACCCCAGAGAACCAGGCTTTGACGCGAGATCCATTATCGTGCAAGGTTTGGTCGACCGGAACAGAGCCCACCGAGAAGGCCATGACAGAGATGTGCCCACCAGCAGCAGAATTCATGTCTTAGGACTAGAGTGTTTTAGCAGGGCCATTAGGGCCGCGGTGATTCCTCCCAACTTCGGGCTGGCGACTGGAGTTAGTAAGTTCACTGGTGAGTCCAAGCCCGATACTTGGCTTGAGGACTACCGAGTGGCTGTTCAGATTGGCGGCGGCAACGATGAGGCGGCCATGAAACACTTACCTCTCATGTTAGAGGGCTCGGCCAGGGCATGGTTGAATCAGTTGGCACCTAGCAGCATTTACACTTGGGAAGATCTTGCCTGAGTGTTTGTCAGGACATTTGAAGGAACTTGCAAGCGACCAGCAGGGTTGATAGAGCTGCAGGTTTACGTGCAAAAGTCGAATGAGACCCTGAGGGATTACATCCAGAGGTGGATCACATTGCATCACACGGTGGAGAATGTATCTGATCACCAAGCAATCTGTGCCTTCAAGGAAGGCGTCAAGAACAGGGAGTTAAGTTTGAAGTTCGGTCGGACCGGAGACATGACTCTGAGTCGAATGATGGAGATTTCCACCAAATATGCCAATGGTGAAGAAGAGGATCGGCTCCGGAGTGGCAAGTACAAGCCGACTGCTCATGAAACCGGAGGAGGGAACTCCAGTCGGAAGCAGAAGCGGAAAGCTGAGCTAGCTGCTCCTAGAGAAGCCTTGGCCGTGACTCAGGGCAAGTTTAAAGGGAAGCCCAAAGGATCTTGGAACCCCAAGAAGGTGAAGGATAAGGAAGGAAACGATGTGATGGATTTTCCATGCCACATCCACACGAAGAAAGACGAGGAGGGTAACTTCATTTACCCGAAACATACCACTCGCTAGTGCCGACTCTTAATCTAGCAGTTTCAGGGGAAACAGCCCAAGGATAAGGAAAAGGAGTCGGACAAGGTTGAGGACAAAGAGGACAGTGATGGAGGATACCCCCATGTCAATTCCAGCCTGATGATTTTTGCTGATGTCGAGAGCAAAAGTCGATTGAAAGTTATCAACCGTGAGGTGAATATGGTTGCTCCGGCGACACCCAGTTATCTGAAATGGTCTCAGACCGCCATCACGTTCGACTAGTCTGATCATCCGACACACATAGCCACCCCTGGGAGGCAAGCTTTGGCGGTCGACCCAGTCGTCGAAGGCACTCGACTGACTAAGGTTCTGATGGATGGTGGCAGCGGCCTGAATATATTGTATGCGGAGACGCTGAAGGGAATGGGCATTCCGATGTCCAGACTCAGTTCCACCAACATGAGTTTCCATGGAGTCATTCCTGGGAAGAAGGCTGAGTCACTCGGCCAAATTGCTCTTGATGTGTTTTTCGGCGATTCAAAGCATTTCCGCAAAGAAAAGTTAACATTTGAAGTTGTGGATTTCCAGAGTGCTTATCACGCTATTTTAGGCAGGCCAGCTTATGCACGATTCATGGCTCGACCATGTTACATGTACCTCAAATTGAAGATGCCTGGTCCCAATGGTGTGATCACCATCACTAGCAATTGGAAAAAGGCAGAATAGTGCTTTCAGAAGGGCTCAAAGATTGCCGATGCTCAGATAACAGTGGTGGAACTGCAGGAATACAAGAAAAATGCAGATCCGAGTGATTTATTGCGGGCCAAGAAGCCCGCCATAGAGTCAGTGTTCCAGTCGTCTGGTGAGATGAAGCCTGTTCACATTCACCCGACCGACCCCAGTGCTGCTCCGACTCATATCTCCACAACACTCGACTCTAAATAGGAAGAAGCGCTCATCCAGTTCCTCCATGAGAACTAGGACATCTTCGCATGGAAGCCTGCTGACATGCCGGCTGTTCCCAGGGGGCTGGCCGAGGATCATCTACGAGTCGACTCAAAGGTGAAACCTGTCAAAGAACATCTTCGACGGTCCGCCATCCAGAAGAGAAAGGCCATTGGCGAGGAGGTGGCTCGGCTCCAGGAAGCAGAGTTTATCCGAGAAATTTACCACTCCGAGTGGCTCACCAATGTTGTCATGGTCCCCAAGAAGGACAAGTCACTTCACATGTGCATTGATTTCAAACATATCAATCGGTCCTGCCCAAAAGATCATTTTCCTCTTCCCCGCATCGACCAAATAGTCGACTCGACTGCGGGATGTGAACGCCTGTCTTTTTTAGATGCTTATTCCGGTTACCATCAGATCTGTCTGTATCGACTCGACGAGATCAAAAAAGCTTTCATCACTCCATTCGGGTGCTTCTGCTATGTCACCATGCCATTCGGCCTCAAGAATGCCGGAGCCACGTTCATGAGGATGATTCAGAAGTGTTTACTCACTCAAATCAGTCGGAACGTGGAAGCATACATGGATGATATTGTGGTCAAATCACGGAAGGGTTCCGACCAGTTGGCTGACCTTGCTGAAACATTTGCCAATCTCAGGAGGTATGATATCAAGCTTAATCCATCAAAGTGCACATTCGGAGTTCCTGGCGGAAAGTTACTCGGTTTTCTCGTTTCCGAACGAGGAGTCAATGCCAACCCAGAAAAAGTTGGCACTATACTCCGAATGAAACTCCTTGTGCGTGTGCACGATGTCCAGAAGCTTACTAGATGCTTGGCCGCGTTAAGTCGATTCATCTCTCGCCTCGGTGAAAAGGCATTGCCTCTTTACCGACTGATGAAGAAGTCAGACAAGTTCAAGTGGACTCCAGAAGCTGATGCAGCGTTTGCAGAGCTAAAAGCTCTGCTCTCCACCCAGCCAGTGCTTGCTGCTCCAATCAGCAAAGAGCCTTTGTTGCTTTACATTGCAGTCACAGGACAAGTCGTCAGTACAGTACTTACGGTCGAGCAGGAATAAGAAGGGAAAGCCTTCAAAGTTCAGCGCCCAGTATATTATCTTTCCGAAGTGTTGACCCCATCGAAGCAAAGATACCCTCATTATCAGAAGCTTGTATATGGGATTTACATGACCACGAAGAAGGTTGCTCATTATTTCTCTGATCATTCCATTACAGTCGTCAGCGATGCCCCATTGTCAGAGATTCTGCACAACAGAGGTGCAACTGGTCGAGTGGCAAAATGGGCGATTGAACTCCTTCCCTTGATATCAAGTTTGAGGCAAAGAAAGCCATTAAGTCTCGAGCAGTAGCAGATTTCATCTCTGAGTGGATTGAATAGCAACTACCGACTCAAGTTCACTCGGAGCACTGGACCATGTTCTTTGACGGTTCTAAGATGTTGAATGGTTCCGGTGCTGGGGTAGTATTGGTTTCCCCCCGAGGAGATAAGCTCAGATATGTGCTCCAGATCCACTTTGATTCCTCCAACAATGAAGCAGAATACGAAGCACTTTTGTATGAGTTGCACATGGCCATTTCACTCGGTGTCCGTCGCCTTATGATTTATGGCGACTCAAATTTGGTGGTCAATCAGGTGATGAAGGAGTGGGACGTCAGAAGCCCAGCCATGACTGGTTACTGCAATGCAGTAAGAAAGCTTGAGAAGAAATTTGAAGGGTTAGAGCTCCATCATATACCCCGACTGAAGAATCAAGCGGCTGATGATTTGGCAAAGATAGGTTCCAAGAGAGAAGCCATTCCCAGTAATGTGTTTTTGGAACACATCCATACTCCATCAGTTCAAGAGGCTCCTTTTACCGAAGAAGCTCCACAGCCAAGAAGTGTCACAGATCCAACTGAAGTTGAGGTTCCAGCGGTGGTCGACCTGATCATGGAAGCTTTGGTCATCACTCCCGACTGGACAGAGCTGTACATCGCGTATATCCTAAGAAAAGAGCTCCCAGATAACGAAGAAGAGGCTCGACAGATCGTCCGTTGATCCAAAGCCTTTACCGTGATAAAGGGACAATTGTACAGAGAAAGCGCGACTGGAGTCGGTCAGAAATGTATAACGCCAGAAGAAGGTCGGATAATCCTTGAAGATATCCACTTGGAGACCTGTGGCCATCATGCATCCTCTCGGACCATTGTGGCTAAAGCATACCGAGCGGGATTTTACTGGCCAAGAGCAAATGAAATGGCAAAGGAGATAGTCGACAAGTGTGAAGGATGTCAATTTTACTCCAATATGTCACACAAGCCCGCCTCAGCCTTGAAGACCATTCCACTCGTCTGCCTTTCGCTGTATGTTGATTGGATATGGTTGGACCACTGAGAACAGGCAGAAGCGGCTTCACCCATGTGTTGATGGCAGTCGACAAGTTCACTAAGTGGATTGAAGCTAAACCCATCAAGAATCTTGATGCCGGCACTGCTGTCAGCTTCATCAGGGAGTTGATATTCAGATATGGAGTTCCACATAGCATGATCACTAATAATGGGTCAAACTTCGATTCCGAGGAATTCAGAGCCTTTTGCACATCTCAGGGCACACGAGTCGACTATGCTTCAGTCGCTCACCCCTAGTCGAATGGACAGGCAGAATGAGCAAATGGTTTAATTCTCAAAGGGATGAAACCCCGACTGATGCGCGATCTCAAGCACGCGGCTGGTGCATGGGTCAACGAACTTCCGTCAGTACTTTGGGGATTAAGGACCACACCTAATCGGTCGACTGGGAGAACTCCATTCTTCTTGGTCTACGGAGCTGAAGTAGTCTTGCCGAGTGACCTGCTTCACAACGCACCCCGAGTCGAACTCTACACTGAAGATGAAGCAGAGCAAGCCCGACAGGACGTAGTCGACCTTCTAGAAGAAGAAAGAGAGATGGCCATGATCCGATCGACCATTTATCAGCAGGACTTACGTCGCTTCCATGCCAAAAACGTGAAGAGTCGAGCCTTCCAAGAAGGAGATTTGGTTCTCCGAGTGGATCAGCAGAAGCCACACAAGCTTGCTCCTACTTGGGAAGGTCCCTTCATCGTCACCAAAGTTCTCCACAACGGGGCGTACCGCCTTTACAATGTCGGTCACCAGATTGACGAGCCCCGAGCTTGGAACGCGGAGCTGCTCCGCCCCTTTTATACTTAAGTATTCACTCGGATGAGATGTAATAAAAGTACTTCTGTAATTTATTTATCAAAGACAAGAGTATTATAATTTTCCTAGTGATTGTTGTTACTTTTGTTTACATGAGTAGTCCCCCAGTGGGTGGCTTAGCTGCGAATCCGTTTCGCCTAAGTTTGTAAAAAAAAATCCTTGCCGAGTTGTGAGCCAGTCTCCCACTAGGGGGCTTAGCTGCGAATCTGTTTTGCCTAAGTACTTTCAAATCCTACCGAGTGGTGAGCCAGCCTCCCACTCGGGGGCTTAGCTGGAGTCCAAGTACTCTCCTAAGTTTAACAAAATCCTGCCGAGTGGTGAGCCAGCCTCCCACTCGGAGGCTTAGCTGCAGTCCAAGTACTCGCCTAAGTTTAACAAAATCCTGCCGAGTGGTGAGCCAGCCTCCCACTCGGGGGCTTAGCTGCAGCCCAGTGCTCGCCTAAGTACAAATACAATGTGCGCTCCGCAAGGAGGACGAGGTGCAGGTCGACTGCTACCTTCTCCTTCCGAGCTACGCCACAAATACAATGTGCGCTCCGCAAGGAGGACGAGGTGCAGGTCGACTGCTACCTTCTCCTTTCGAGCTACGCCACAAATACAATGTGCACTCCGCAAGGAGGACGAGGTGCAGGTCGACTACTACCTTCTCCTTCCGAGCTATCCCACAAATACAATGTGCGCTCCACAAGGAGGACGAGGCGCAGGTCAACTGCTACCTTCTACTTCCGAGCTACGCCACAAATACAATATGCGCCCCGCAAGGAGGACAAGGTGCAGGTCGACTGTTACCTTCTCCTTCGGAGGTACGTCACAAAAAATCCTACCGAGTGAAGAGCAAACCTCCCACTCGGGGGCTTAGCTGCAGCCCAGTGCTCGCCTAAGTTTTTGAAAATCCTACTGAGTGGAGAGCAAACCTCCCATTTGGGGGCTTAGCTGCAGCCCAGTGCTCGCCTAAGTTTTTGAAAATCCTACCGAGTGGAGAGCAAACCTCCCACTCGGGGGCTTAGCTGCAGCCCAATGCTCGCCTAAGTTTTTGAAAATCCTATCGAGTGGAGAGCAAACCTCCCATTCGGGGGCTTAGCTGCAGCCCAGTGCTCGCCTAAGTTTTTGAAAATCCTTCCGAGTGGAGAGCAAACCTCCCACTTGGGGGCTTAGCTGCAGCCCAGTGCTCGCCTAAGTTTTTGAAAATCCTAACGAGTGGAGAGCAAACCTCCCACTCGGGGGTTAGCTGCAGCCCAGTGCTAGCCTAAGTTTTTGAAAATCCTACCGAGTGGAGAGAAAACCTCCCACTCGGGGGCTTAGCTGCAGCCGAGTGCTAGCCTAAGTATGAGATTCATTCCGCTTTGCAAGGATGACAAGGTGCAAGTCGACTGCTACCTTCCCCTTCAGAGCTCCGCCACAAATACAATGTGCACTCATCCCGATCCACAAGGACGCAAGTCGACTGCAATCTGTGCTTCATTCCTACCTGCAAGAGTGCATCACATGCACTAGCATATATTCCGAGCGAAGAACAATGTTTGTTCAAAGACAAATGGAAACATATTCAACGGCAAACCCAAGTTCAGATAGCATCCTACGGATCCAGAAGTGCTCAGGCACCAAGCCTGTTAAAGTTTACCGGTTACAAAAATCACTCGGCATTCCGAGGCAAATTTAAGGCATCAAGCATAGAAGTTTTTTAATCCTCCTGTGGAGGACTGGAAGGCGCGACAAACTCATCCAGGTCGACTCCATCTGCAATCCGAGTGGCAGCAGCAATGAAGGTCCCCATGAAAGATCGAAAGTCCTGCTTCTTGATATTGGCCACCTTGAGAGACGCCAGCTTGTCCTCTCGCGCGTCCTTGCAGTGAACACGGACCAGAGACAGAGCAACATCAGCACCACACCTGGCAGAAGACTTCTTCCATTCTCGCAGTCAACTTGGAACTTCATTCAGTCGAGTCATCAGAGACTCGAGGTCATTCTAAAGTGTTTCCCCTGGCCAGAGTGTTGTGTTGATGCGCGACGTTGCAACCTTAAGTCTAGCACGATAGTCGACCACAGCAGCAACACGAGACTCCAGTCGGAGCATGTTCATGGCGGCTTCATCCTTCACAGGAGAGTTGATGGGATCCAGGCTTGTCTCCACTCGACCAGTCTCTTCCTCAAAGTTTTGGTAGAACTCTATAGACACAACCCAAAGATAAGCCAGCAGTTTTGTGGTAAGTCCATAATTACAAGCCAGTCGGATACAAGAGATTACCTTCAAGCATGAGGAATAACTTCTTGGCGAGCCCTCCCAAATAAACCTCTAGATCATTCTTCTTTCCCGCCAGTTCGCTAGCCTTGTCGCTTAGGGCTATCTTGTCATTCTTCAGTCGATTGACCTCGCCGTGTCGAGAGCAGCTTTCAGATTGGTATTCTCCTCTTCAAGTTTGCTGATTGAAGCCAGCTTTTCTTCTGCGAGCTTCGTCTTGTCCGAAGCCGCTTTCTGCGCCTCGGCGAGGTTAAGGTCCTTCTTCTTCAGAGCATCCTTCAGTTTATCTGCAAAATGACAGTGAGATCAGACTCAGGAATGGACAAGAAATAAGGGCAGTCGTCAAGGTTCTCACCAAACATACCTTTTGCCTCCTCCTTCGCCTTCGTGAAGTTCTCCTGGACAAGCTTCAGATCAATTTCGAGCTGGATATGCTTGTTCTCCAACTCAGTATAACGAGCCACAAGCTCGCAAGATTTCTGCGAAAGATCAATTGCCAGACATCAAAGATAGGTCACTTCCGAGTGACTAAGAGAAAAATCGTAGCATTTCTAAGACTACAGCCGAATCAAAATATTCAATTGTAGTCTCGGGGACTACACCCAGTGGGTGCACTCAGCGTGCCCCCACTGGTTCTATCGGCTCGGGTCGATTAGTCGTCCAAAAGAGACAAAAAGGCTAACTACCAGTAGTTAGCCACAGTTTCAGACCATAGTCGATTGCCAGCAGTCGACCATGGTCTCGGGGACTACACCAAGTGGGTGCACTCAGCGTGCCCCCACTGGTTCCATGATTCCATTTGACCAGATCAAGTGGAGAAAATAAAGAGGAAAAGTTCAAGGTATAAAGACTATAGTCGACTGCCAGCAGTCCACCATAGTCTCGGGGACTACAACCAGTGGGTGCACTCAGCGTGCCCCCACCAATCCAGATATTCAATCGACACACCCAGTGGGTGTACAGATACTAAGATCTTCAGAAAGAAAAGTTTTCAGGTACCATATCCTAACAGAACAAGCGGTGATCAACTAACCTGGAAATTGCTCTGAAGGGCTGAACTTGCATCATAAGCCGCTTGGCTGGCGTCTCGGATCGCCTTCACCTGCTCCATCATGACCCCCGCCTGGCGTATAGCTTCTTTAGCAGCGCCTGCTTGGTCCTCTGGGACGTGGTGGGTGGAGAAAAGGGAAGGAGGATCAGCACTCGATGACGAAGGGCGAGCACTCGTCAGTGGCACAGCAAAGGACACAGTAGTCCGAGTGACGTTGCCCCCTTCTGGAACCAGCGTCTCAGGTGCTGATACAACCTGAGCAGTCTTGCCAGCAGACGTCTTCCTATTCCTCCTCTGCCTCAATGGCTCCTTATAGTCATTGAGGGAGTCCTGGACTAGGGGGTGTCCGGACAGTCGGACTATCATCGTCCGCCAGACTCCAAGACTACGAAGATACAAGATTGAAGACTCCGTCCCGTGTCCCGATGGGACTTTCCTTGGCGTGGAAGGCAAGCTTGGCGATACGGATATGTAGATCTCCTACCATTGTAACCGTCTCTGTGTAACCCTAGCCCTCTCTGGTGTCTATATAAACCAGAGGTCTTTAGTCCGTAGGACATAACCTCCATTACAACAATCATACCATAGGCTAGCTTTTAGGGTTTAGCCTCCTTGATCTCGTGGTAGATCCACTCTTGTACTACCCATATCATCAATATTAATCAAGCAGGACATAGGGTTTTACCTCCATCAAGAGGGCCCGAACCTGGGTAAAACATCGTGTCCCTTGTCTCCTGTTACCATCCGCCTAGACGCATAGTTCGGGACCCCCTACCCGAGATCCGCCGGTTTTGACACCGACATTGGTGCTTTCATTGAGAGTTCCTCTGTGTCGTCACCGGTAGGCTTGATGGCTCCTCCAATCAACAACAACGCCGTCCAGGGTGAGACTTTTCTCCCCAGACAGATCTTCATATTCGGCGGCTTCGCACTGCGGGCCAATTCACTTGGCCATCTGGAGCAGATCGAAAGCTACGCCCCTGGCCATCAGGTCAGATTCGGAAGCCTAAGCTTCACGGCCGACATCCGCGGGGACTTGATCTTCGACGGACTCGAGCCACAGCCGAGCGTGCCGCGCTGTCATGATGGGCATGATTTAGCTCTGCCGCTGGACAGTGCCTTGGTGGCCGCACACGAATCCGCTCCGGCCCTCAGTCTGGAGCCGATCGCCCAGATCGAGGACCGGTGGCTGGACACCACCTCGGGGGCTGCAACTTCCATGGCGATGGAGCTGAACACTAACCTTGTCCCTTGCAAAGCTCGTAACTCCGAGGTGCCAGACTCCCTGCCAGACTCCGAACCTTCCGCGCCCTTGCCAATCGAATCTGATTGGGCGCCGGTCATGGAGTTCACCGCCGCGGACATCTTCCAACATTCGCCCTTTGGCGACATCCTAAATTCGCTAAAACATCTCTCACTATCCGGAGAGACCTGGCCGGACTATGGCCAGGATGGTTGGGATGCGGACGACGAAGAAATTCAGAGCCCACCCACCACCCACTTTGTAGCCACTGTCGATGATCTAACCAACATGCTAGACTATGACTCCGAGGACATCGACGGTATGGACGACGATGCCGGAGACGATCAAGAACCAGCGCCTACAGGGCACTGGAAGACCACCTCGTCATATGATATATACATGGTGGACACCCCAAAAGATGGGGACGGCGAAGAAGCAGTGGAGGTAGATTCCTTAAAGAAACAGCCCAAGCGCCGACGTCAACGGCGCCGCTCTAAATCCCGCCATAGCAAGAATGGAGATTCCGGCACAGGAGATAATAATACCCCAGATAGTGCCGAAGACAATCCCCTCCTACAAGATTCAGCGCAGGAGGATGCAGAAGCAAGCCCTCACGAGAGAGCGGCAGACGAAGAGGTCGAGGATGATAATTACATACCTCCCTCCGGAGGCGAGGCAAGCCTCAACGACGACGAATTCGTCGTGCCAGAGGATCCCGTCGAACAAGAGCGTTTTAAACGCAGGCTTATCGCCACGGCAAATAGCCTAAAGAAAAAGCAGCAGCAGCTTCAAGCTGATCAAGACCTGCTAGCCGACAGATGGACTGAGGTCCTCGCGGCCGAAGAGTATGAACTCGAATGTCCCTCCAAGAGTTACCCAAAACGCAAGTTGCTCCCCCGATTAGAGGAAGAAGCATACATACCTTCATCACCAACGCACAATACGGCCGACCGACCACCCCATGGTCGCGACAGAGAGGCATCCAAGCCCTCCACCAAGACCGTACCCCAGCATCGCTCCAAAAGTACGAAGCCAAGAGGGAACGCGCCGGACTTGCGAGATATATTGGAGGACAAAGCAAGGCAATCCAGATCCATCTACGAATCACGTGGGCGCCCAACGACCCACGACGAATACCGTCGCGCCGGATACAACAACTCCGGCCGGGCCGAACACAGCAGATAACGCTCACTCGAGCTGCATTGCGATATTTCTCAATATAGAGGCGCCGCACACCCGCTATGCTTCACTGACGAAGTAATGGATCATTAAATCCCCGGAGGGTTTAAACCCGTAAACATTGAATCCTACGATGGCACAACAGACCCCATGGTTTGGATCGAAGATTATCTCCTTCACATCCATATGGCCCGCGGCGACGATCTCCACGCCATCAAATATCTCCCACTCAAGCTTAAAGGACCAGCTCGGCATTGGCTTAACAGCTTGCCCACAGAGTCAATTGGGTGTTGGCAAGACCTGGAAGCCGCATTCCTCGACAACTTCCAGGGCACATATGTGCGACCACCAGACGCCGATGACCTAAGCCACATAATTCAGTAGCCAGACGAATCGGCCAGACAGTTCTAGACATGGTTCTTAACAAAGAAAAATCAAATCGTCGACTGTCCGGATGCAGAGGCCCTCGCAGCCTTCAAACATAACATCCGCGACGAGTGGCTAACCCGGCACCTAGGACAGGAAAAGCCGAAATCCATGGCAGCCCTCACATCATTAATGACCCGCTTCTGTGCGGGAGAGGATAGCTAGCTAGCTCGCAGCAACAACCTCAGTAAAAATTCTGGCAGTCCGGATACTAAGGACCACAATGGCAGGTCGTGTCGAAGCAAAAATAAACGCCGCATTAACGGCGACGACAAGGAGGTTACGGCAGTCAACGCCGGATTCCGAGGCTCTAAACCCGGTCAGCGGAAGAAGCCATTCAAAAGAAACACTCCGGGTCCGTCCAATTTGGACCGAATACTCGACCGCTTATGCCAGATACATGGCACCCCCGAAAAGCCAGCTAATCACACCAACAGAGACTGTTGGGTATTCAAGCAGGCAGGCAAGTTAATTGCCGAAAACAATTACAAGGGGCTGCATAGCGATGACGAGGAAGAGACCCGGCCGCCGAACAATAGAGGACAGAAGGGTTTCCCCCCACAAGTGCGGATGGTGAACATGATATACGCAACCCATATACCCAAGAGGGAGCGGAAGCGTGCACCAAGGACGTATATGCGATGGAGCCAGTCGCCCCGGAGTTCAATCCATGGTCCTCTTGCCCGATCACTTTCGATCGAAGAGACCATCCGACCAGCATCCGCCATGGCGGATTCGCCGCATTGGTTTTAGATCCAATCGTCGATGGATTTCACCTCACAAGAGTCCTGATGGACGGCGGCAGTAGCCTGAACCTGCTTTAATAGGATACAGTGCGCAAGATGGGCATAGACCCCTCAAGGATTAAACCTACAAAGATGACCTTCAAAGGCGTCATACCAGGCGTTGAGGCCAATTGTACAGGCTCAGTCACACTGGAAGTGGTCTTCGGATCCCCGGATAATTTCCGGAGCGAGGAGTTAATCTTCGACATAGTCCCGTTCCGCAGCGGCAATCACACTCTGCTCGGACGAACCGCGTTTGCAAAGTTCAACGCGGTGCCGCATTATGCATACCTAAAGCTCAAGATGCTAGGCCCTCGTGGAGTCATCACGGTCAACGGAAATACGGAACGCTCCCTTCGAACGGAGGAACATACAGTGGCTCTCACGGCAGAAGTACAGAGCAGCCTTTTAAGGCAATTTTCGAGTCCGGCCGTTAAACGGCCGGATACGGCCAAACGCGCCTGGAGCAACATCAACCAAGACCACCTGGCACGATCCGAGCATGCGTAGCAACGCGGCCCCAACCCCAGCCCTTGCATAATTGCAAGACCAACCCTCCACGTACATCATTACGCTCTGGAGATACCATGGGCCTAGGGGGAGGGGCACGACCACAACAGACCCAGAGTGCGGCTCGACCACACCAAGGGCTAACAAGTGTGTCACTCTTTTTTATTATTATTTTCCTTCTTTGTATACACAGGACTCCATTCACCAGAGGCCCTGTCCGGCGGTGAACCCGCCGAACTCAAGATGCAACAGCCAGGGAAGAAAGAAGGCTGCGATGAACACTCAGGTGGTCTCCATTACGAGCGTTAAATTTGATTATATACACCAGTCCGCAGCCCACCCCTGGAGGGGGACATGTTTAATTAGTCCAATCCCTTGCTTACCGCACTCTTTGTATGATTCCGCACTCATAGCAGAATTCCTTGAATAAATAATGCAGCATTTTTTGCCAATTATTGCATTACTTTACATATGTTCACTAATGACATCTTGCACCCGTATATTTTGGTACGGCCGAATACACCAGGGGCTTATGTTCCCCGCATTATGGTGTGATAAGTCCGAACACTTTCACAAGTGCGGCACCCCGAACTTATAGCATTATATGAATCGGCTCCGAATCATGTCTTGGGTCAATAGTTGGGTTTGCCCGGCTCCCACGTTTTGGTGCCTTACGTTCCGTTCTGTCGACTAAGGTGGCACTGGGAGAACCACTGCGATTGCGCCCCGGTTGAGCTGGGCGAGCGCCTCAGTGGAGAAAGCTAAAACTGACTGGCATGATAAGGTGAGAGACTGGTCGCTGTCCGAGAGGTCTTTTCGGGTCCCTAAAGACTTATGCCGCTTGGAGTGAAGTCCCGAATAATGTCCGATGAAGGCGTGGATAGCGCCCCGAATTCGGTCTTCCGAGCACTAGGGGCTTCGCCGAAATTTAAAATTATAGAATTCTATGGCTAAGTGAGAGTGTTCAAGCATTATAAGTCCGGTTGCCTTGTTCGTTGTGTTGAGCGCCTCCCTAGATGGACCCAAGAATGGGAACAAGAGTGCTCAAGTTTATCCCAAACAGCCCAGCACTCGTGGCTTGGGGGCTGAAGCCGACGACTTGCCATCTCTCAGATTTTATAAACGGCCGCACAGAAGGTAATATTTTAAATTAAACAAGCGTTGCTTAGCGCATATGAACAAAGTTTTCAGCGCACAGGATAATACATAGCGAGTTTACTCAATAATTACATCTCTGGGGCACTCATCCGCAATATTGCGGGCACCCTTCAGGATAGTCTTATAGTACATTTCGGGCGTACGATACTCCTTGCCCGCTGGCGGGTCAGTAAGAAGCCTCTCCGCATCCAGCCTGCCCCAGTGCACCTTTGCGCGGGCAAGGGCCCGACGAGCACCTTCAATACAGGCGGAGCGCTTGATGACCTCCACCCAGGGGCATGCATCCACCAGCCGCCGCATGAAGCCGAAGTAGCTCCCAGGCATGGCCTGTCCAGGCCACAGCCGGACTATGAGGCCCTTCATGGCCTCCTCAGCTACCTTGTGGAGCTCGACCAGCTGCTTCAGCTGGTCGCTAGGGGGCACCGGATGGCCGGCCTCAGCGTACTGAGACCAGAAGACCTTCTCCGTTGAGCTCCCCTCCTCGCCTCGGTAGAATGCGGCGGCATCGTAGACACTGCGAGGCAGATCTGCAAACGCCCCTGGAGAGCTCCGAATTCGGGTAAGTGTCAGGTAGTTTACATTAACATGCTTGCTTTGCATGAAAAATTCCTTACCCGCCACTAGTTTCTTCATATCCTCAACCTCCTGAAGGGCCTTACGGGCCTCGGCCTTGGCGGACTTGGCACTTTCGAGAGCCGAGGCGAGCTCGGACTCTCGCGTCTTTGAGTCGCGCTCCAAACTCTCATGCTTCTCCATGAGATCCTGGAGCTCTTGCCGCACCTCCGCCACCCGCGCCTCCTGCTTCTCTCGCTCTGCCCGTTCCGCGGCCACATTGCGTTCAGCCGCGGACACAGCCTCCTTCAGGGTTGCCACCTTGTTCGTCGCCCCTGCAGTACCCACGTTATCCATGTTAATTTTATTGCAACCGAAATCCTTTTCTGTAAGGTAAATATTCAAAGTGGTGCTACTCACCTTCTTTGTCCTCGAGCTGCCTCTTGGCATGGCCGAGCTCTCGCTCGGACCGCTCGAGATCTTGCTTCAATGCACCAACCTCCGCAGTCAGTGTGGCAGAGGTCAGCAGCGCAGCCTGCAAACCCATATTGACATAAATTATTAGCAACCCTGCGTATATCTTTTTAGATCCTCAGTCCAGCTTTTCTTTCCGAACACCGAACCGAGCATCAGGGGCTACTGGCTATGCGGTATTACATTACATAATTTTAACTTCTTACCTCAAAGCCTGTTAGAAGGCTGCTGCAGGCTTCGGTCAGCCCGCTCTTGGCAAGCCGAACCTTCTGAATCACCGCACTCATGATAGTGCGGTGTTCTTCCTCGATGGAAGCGCCTTTGAGCGCCTCCAACAAGTTGTCTGGCGCCTCCGGTTGGACGGGGGCCGCCGGTGTCACGGACCTGCCCTTCTTGCAAAGGGGCCGCCTGCCGGTCTCTGGAACCACTGCAGGTTCCGGTGTAGAGTCCGGCACAAAGTCCGGGAGGATGCCTTGCGGCACCTCCGGAGCCTCCTCCTGATGGGTCCCTTCCCGGGATCCCACCTCGGCGTCCTCAGCGGCGCGAGGGGTGGAGGCAGTCGGAATGGATTCGACATCCGACGCAGCCAACGACCCGCTCGACAAAGCAGGGAGATCATCGTCGGCCGGACTTCAGGCAGTATGCGGCATTAGAAGGACACTATGTGACACAAAAGAAATTGCAGATCATTCAGGGATCCGGATACTTACGATCTCGCCTGAGGCCTGGCCCTTGAGGGCCACTCTTCATCGCCAATGTTGGTGTTGGCAGAGCTGTCCGGGGGAATAGTTCTTCCCCTCTTGGACCCTTCGGCCTCCCCTGTTGGGGAGGCCTTCCTCTTTCTCTCTCCCTCCTCTGGGAGAGAGTCTTATTCCTCCTCCTCATCTTCGGGGGAGGAATCCGCCTCGGAGTCGTCGGACACCTGAAAACGGGAACTCTTTCGAGTACCCGTGGCCACCTTCTTGGCCTTCTTCTCTGGCACCACGTGCGGTGCCGGAACCAGCAGCCCCGCTAGACGGGCGTCCACTGGGTCTTCTGGCATGGGAGCTGGGCAGATGAGCTGCTCGGCCTTCTTCATCCATTCCTGTCAAAGGAAAAGGGAGATTAAAACCCGCTTAGGGTCAAACTATTAACAATAAGTGTCCCGTAAAGGGGTAGAATCACTTACCTCGTCAGCTGGACGCTGCGAGTAAAATCCGCGATCTTCCGTCGCGGATGCGGGGGCTTCGGCGCCCTTAAACAGCACCCTCCAGGCGCCTTCGTACGTCATGTCGAAGAGCCCGCTCAACGCCTGGTGCTGTTCCGGATCGAACTCCCACAGATTGAATGCCCGTTCTTGGCATGGGAGAATCCGGCGGACGAGCATGACTTGGACCACGTTGACCAGCCTGAGCTTCTTGTTCACCAGCTTCTGGATACAGGCTTGGAGTCCCGTCAGCTCCTTCGAATTGCCCCACAGCAAGCCCTTCTCTTTCCAGGAGGTGAGCTGCGTGGGGAGACCAGATCTGAACTCGGGGGCCGCCGCCCACTTAGGGTCGCGCGGCTTGGTGATATAGAACCACCCCGACTGCCACCCCTTGACGGATTCCACGAAGGCCCCTTCGAACCAAAGGACGTTGGGCATCTTGCCCAACATGGCGCCTCCGCACTCCACTTGAGTGCCCTTCACTACCTTCGGCTTGACATTGAAGGTCTTGAGCCACAAGCCGAAGTGGGGCTGGATGTAGAGGAAGGCCTCGCACACGACGATAAACGCCGAGATGTTGAGGATGAAGTTCGGCGCCAGATCATGGAAATCCAGGCCATAGTAGAACATGAGCCCCCGGACAAAGGGGTGAAGTGGAAAGCCCAGTCCGCGGAGGAAGTGGGGAAGGAAAACGACCCTCTCATGGGGCCTGGGGTGGGGATGAGCTGCCCCTCGTCGGGCAGCCGGTGCGCGACATCGCCGGAAAGGTATCCGGTGCTGCGCAGCTTTGTGATGTGCTCCTCCTTAATGGTGGAGGCCAACCACTTGCCTCCCGCTCCGGACATGGTCGGAGAAGGTCGAGACGAGATGCGCGAACTTGGGCGCTGGAGCTCGAGTGCGCAGAGATGGATAAGCAAAGGAGGAAGAAGGCGTAGGTGAAGAGGTGAATCCTTATCCCTTATATATAGACGGACGAAGACTATGCGTCCCCACTTGCCTGGTAAAACTCGCTTATCTCCCAAGCGCCACCATCAATGGCGCGGTTGGGTTACCCACGTCCATATTGATGAGAATCCCAGAATAAGGGGAACACGATCTCTGCTTCGACAAGACGTGCCAAGGAAACTGCTTCGCTAAACGCGCTGAGGCGGTATAATAAAAAACGATTCAAGTAAAGGCTTGGTAGTGGTGTGACGTCATGCCGCAAAATACATCAGCAGATTGAACTTGTGTACATTTTATTCTCTCTACGGTGGAATGTGGAATTTATTTTGCAGAGCTGGACACTCTCTGGACTATTTGGAGGAGGAACCCGCCTTGCAATGCCGAACATTATGCGCGCCGGACTCATCGTCATTGAAGCAAGGTTCAGGGGCTACTGAGGGAGTCCTAGACTAGGGGGTGTCCGGACAGCCGAACTATCATCGTCTGCCGGACTCCAAGACTACGAAGATACAAGATTGAAGACTCCGTCCCGTGTCCGGATGGGACTTTCCTTGGCGTGGAAGGCAAGCTTGGCGATACGGATATGTAGATCTCCTACCATTGTAACCGACTCTGTGTAACCCTAGCCCTCTCCGATGTCTATATAAACCGGAGGGCTTTAGTCCGTAGGACATAACCTCCATTACAACAATCATACCATAGGCTAGCTTTTAGGGTTTAGCCTCCTTGATCTCGTGGTAGATCCACTCTTGTACTACCCATATCATCAATATTAATCAAGCAGGACGTAGGGTTTTACCTCCATCAAGAGGGCCCGAACCTGGGTAAAACATCGTGTCCCTAGTCTCCTGTTACCATCTGCCTAGACGCACAGTTCGGGACCCCCTATCCGAGATCCGCCGGTTTTGACACCGACAGTCATCATCAGGGAGATCAATGATGATATTAGGTGGAGCTACAGAAAAGATTCAAAGTTAAAAATGAAGATCCTATCGACCAAAAGCGAAACTACAGAGATCATACCAGGGTTGGAAGTGACAACATCCTCCATTTCTTGATCTTCATGTCTGGTTGAGGTCTCAGAAGTAGCAGCACTGCGATTTCAGAAATCAGTCGGTCAGCGAACGAGTCGACCAAGAGTGTATCCATGTTAAACAAGAAAACACAAGTTATGCCATTACCCGAAAATAGTGGGAATCACCATCCTCATCTTTGGCAGGGCCTTCGTCGGTTTTGATGACGCCGCTCGGGGTTGCTTCAGCGCTTTCTCAGTCGGCGCCGGAGAGGTGATCCGAGGATGTTTGGTCGACTGCCCAACAGGCACGGCCGCCTTGCCGCCCTCGACTGTAGGGTCATGGACGAGCTTGGATCATCTTTCAGTACGAGGAGGCTCGACTTCCTCCTCCTCTTCCTCCTCCTCTTCCTCATCAGAGCCGGCATCTTCTTCACCCTCCTTGCCATCGGATTCCCACTCCTCCTGACTTTCACCCCCGCTCCCTTCCTCCTCTTCGGTCTGTTCTTGCGCCCCGTTGGGCATCGAATACATCTCGGTAGTGACCTGGAAGACAACAAACAAGACAAAAGTCAGTCGACTGAATTGTAGCAAAATGGAATGAAGGAAACAGGATTACGGTCGGAGGCAAGTGACTAGACCTTGTCTGGTTCATACAACTGGCCGAGTGGCGGGATCCTCCTGGCTCCACGGGGGTTATCTTTGTTCCCTGTGATGGCAGTCATCCACCTTTCTAGTGTGGCATCATCTACCTCCTCCGGGTGGACCCGAGTGGTGTCTTCGGTACCAGAGTACATCCACATTGGGTGCCCTCAATATTGAAGTGGCTGAATGCACCGTCGAAGGAAAACCTCCAGAAGATCTATGCGAGTCACCCCGTCACGGATGAGCTGGACTACATGCTCTACCAACACCTTAACCTGAGCCTTCTCCTCCGGGACCACCTTCAGAGAGGACGGCTTGTTCACTCGGTCCATGAAGAAAGGAGGGAGTCCAGTCGACTGCCCTGGCGTCGGCTGGTCTTGGCAGTAGAACCAAGTCCACTGCCATCCTCGGACTAACTCGGGAAGGATCATGGCTGGAAAAGCACTTTTACTCCTCATTTGAACCCCAAGACCCCCACACATCTGGATTACTTGGGTTTTCTCGTCACTCGGACTAGCCTTTTTCACCGTCTGAGAGCGACAGGTGAAAATGTGTTTGAAAAGGCCCCAATGCGGCCGACAACCCAAGAAATTCTCTCACAAGGACACGAAAGCAGCGAGATAGACGATAGAGTTGGGTGTGAAGTGGTGGAGTTGTGCCCCAAAGAATTTCAGAAATCCCCAAAATAAAGGATTCGGAGGTAGAGAAAACCCGCGGTCGACGTGGGTAGCCAAGAGGACACACTCACCCTCCTGAGGCTGCGGCTGCCACTCCTTCCCCGGAAGCCTCGCTGATCCATGAGGGATCAGTCCTTCGTTGTCCAGGTCGTCGAGGTCCTTCTGGCGGATGGTCAAGCGGATCTAGTCTCCCTGGATCCAGCCTTGCGGCAGACTGGCCCGCAACGAGGATCCACCCCGACTGGTCGCCCTCCCCTTCGCCTTCGCCGTTGCCTTCTTCGCCCGCTCCAAAGTTGTCGTCTTCTCCTTCACCATCGTCGCCGGCGAAGCAGACACAGAGCAACAGCACTAGGACGGTGGCGAATGCAACAGGTGGATCTGAGGAAGAGGGAGGAGAAAATGAGGGTGCACTGTTCAAAAAAACCACGTTCGGCGCCTTATATGAAGTCTCTTCCGAGCGGCTGACTGGTAGGCCCGGAATATCCTGTCAAATCCTGCAACAGTAGCGTCCACGATACGTGGCGAAAAAGGCGGCGCAAAGATCAAGGGGTCCCTGCCTTATCCCGTCCGAGAACCACGGCCTCCTCCGATTCGCGCGCTTCCCGAAATTCAGATCCCGCTAAATCCGCAAACAGCAGAGCAACTTGTCAGACCGCAGATTTCCTCCGATCCATCGCTCGGAAATCTCCAAGTTCATAAATATCACTCGGTAGATACAAAGAATGGATCAAGGCTACTGAAAATTAAGTTGATGTCATCACTAAAAGTCATTGATCCAGAACAAGACACACTCATAGCACGAAAAACAGGTCGGAAGAATTCTCAACTCCTTCCTCACTCAAACCTCAATCCATTCGGGGGCTAATGATGAAGCCATGTACCTAGGGTAGGGTCATGGACCTGTCCAAGGTACCCTCCCCAAGGACATCTTTAGAAGAAACTGCCTTTCAGTCGACCTGGAAGGATTCCACTCGACGGACTCGAAGACACTCGACCATGAAGCCGTTCACTCGACCACTAGGAGATCTAGAGTCGCTCTACACCCAAACGGTCTGTTATTAAGTAGTCTTTATGGTCATGATAGCACTTTATGTAGGGCGTTACCAGTAACACCCGGCCTTAATGTACTTTAAACCCTGCATAACTGAGGGCCGGAGGGGTCTAGCAGACACTATATAAGCCACCCCCCTCCTTAGGGTAAAGGGTTCGCTCCTCTGTAACTCATACTCATATAATCCAATCGACTGCCTCCGGACTCCGAGACGTAGGGTTGTTACTTCCTCCGAGAAGGGCCCAAACTCGTAAATCCCTCGCGTATACAACTACTCCATAGCTAGGATCTTGCCTCTCCATACCTACCCCCCCTATTCTACTGTCAGGTTTAGAACCACGACAGACGCGGCCACAATCCCCCAATGCCGCGGTTTGTGGCCATAGAGTGCTGCAAAAGGAGATGTGTCAAGGGCAGAATGATAGCTCGAGTTATACTAGAATTCTGCAAGGGCCAAGTGCTGGTGCCACTTGTGTGGGCAGGCGTGGATGAAGCAGCGAAGGTAGATTTCCAGGCACTGGTTGACGCGCTCGGTCTACCCGTCTGTTTGTGGATGGTATGGTGTGCTCATGTTCCGCTCAGTCCCGATTGTCTTGAACAGCTCGCGCAAAAAGGTGCCTGTGAATACCGGATCTCTGTCGGAAACAATGGCGGCAGGCAGCCCGTGAAGCTTGTAGAAAATGTGCGTAGCGCGTGAACTTGTCGACCAATACCGGATCTATGAGTGAGCTACTTTGGCAGCGGTGAAGGGGTGGCTCAGAGGTAGAAAATGCGCGTAGCGCGTGAACTTGTTGACCAACGAGGATGCAGTTCAATTTGCCAGATGTGGGCAGCCCGTCGATGAAGTCCATGGTGACTACCTTCCAGGCGCCGTCTGGGACAGGTAGGGGCTCGAGGAGTCCAAGGTAGCAGACGCGCTCCGGCTTCGCTTATTGGCACAGAGCACGACTGAACATACTGGCACGTCTGCTCCTTCATTTTAGGCCAAGCGAACAGGTGACGTAGACGCTTGTATGTTGCCGGTGCGCCGGAGTGACCACCAACTGTGCTGTCATGGAAGGCACGGAGAACAAGCTGCTGCATAGATGGGGAGCCACCCAGCCAAAGTCTGTTGCGGAAATAGATCAAACCATCGCGCACGGTGAAGCGCTGCTTGGGGTCTGGACGGCGCTCGAGGTCTTGTATGATCTTCTGAGCTTGAGGATTGGATGAGTAACTGGCTTGGATGTCAGCTAGCCAGACGGGAGTGGAAACTGAAATAGCTGCAAGCGATGCATCTGGAGTGCGTCAAGAGAGTGCGTCGGCAGTGGTGTTGGAAGCTCATGTTCTGTAACAGATCTTGTATCTCATGCCCAGCAACTTGGTGAATGCTTTTTGTTGCCAGGGTGTCGACAGGTGCTGGTCATCGAGGTGGGTCGGGCTACGTTGATCAGTACGGATGATGAACTCGTCCGTGTGCAAGTAAGGGCGCCACTGATCGACAGCCATGAGAATCACCATGCACTCCTTCTCGTATGTGGACATACCTCTGTTCTTGGGGCCAAGTGCTTTGCTTAAGTAAGCAATCAGGTGGCCTTCCTGTTGGAGTACAGCCCCTACCCCGTAGGCACATGCGTCGGTGTCGATCACGAACTGCTTGCTGAAGTCTGGCAGTTGCAGAACAGGCACCGATATTAGTTTTTCCTTGAGGGTGTCGAAGGCTTGCTGTGTGTCACTTGTCCAGACGAAGAGCTGGTTTTTCTTCAGTAAGGTGAAGAGAGGACGAGCAATGATGCCGAAGTGCTTTATGAACTTGCGGTAATAACCCGCTAGTTCAAGGAAGCTGCGGACCTCTTTGGCACACTCGGTGACCGGCCAGTTCTGAATTGTTTGGATTTTGGTTGGGTCAGTAGAAACACATTGCTCGTTGATGGCGTGCCTGAGGTAGGATATCTGGCGCTGGGCGAAAGAGCATTTCGATTGCTTCACTTTCCAGTGATCTTTGCATAGTAGTTGCAACACAAGGGTGAGATGCTGGAGATGGTCAGAGAAGGTCTTGCTGAAGACGAGGATGTCGTCGAAGAATGAAATGACACAGACACGGTTCGCCGGCTTGAGTGTTGTGGTCCGGGCGCCATTGAAAGTTGCAGGGCCACTAGCGACTCCAAAAGGCATGACACGGAATTCCCAGTGGCCTGAATGAGTCTGGAATGTCATCTTGTACTCCTCCCCTTTAGCAATTCTGATCTAATGAAATCCCGCCCGAAGATCGAGCTTCGAAAACCATTTGGCACCGGCGAGCTCATCAAGTAGTTCATCAATAATTGGTATAGGGAACTTGCCCACTACGGTCATGGAGTTGAGACAACGATAGTCGGCACACAAACGCCAAGTCCCGTCTTTCTTCTTGACCAACAGAGCTGGGGATGAGAATGGACTCGAACTTTTCTGAATGACCCCTGCATCGAGGAGTCCCTGAACCTGCCGCTCGATTTCTGTCTTCAGTTCTGGCTTGTACTGATAAGGCCTGGATGTGACAGGTTGCGTGCCTACCATCAGGGGTATGTGGTGGTCGCATTCACGACGCGGTGGGAGGCCACACGGGTCCTCGAACACATCAGTGTACTGCTCCAGCAGGCGAAGAATTTCCATGGGTATCTGTGCGTCTTGCTCAGTGTCACCATCGAGGGAATTGAGGTGTATAATGTGGGCAACTGATCCCTGCTTACAAGCCTTGAGCAACACTGGAGCTGAGATAACTGAGCATTGTGTTTGATCCGAGGAGATTGCAGACAAATGGAGGCGTCCTGCTGGGGTGGTGACATTTAACTGTTGCGCAACCCAGTCGATGCTCATGGGGCTATGTTGGCGCAGCCAATCCACCGCAGGATGGCATCGTAAGAGCCCAGCTTCAGGATTTTGAAATCCGTAGTGAACTCGTGCCCTTGCGTTATCCATGAACAGGCTGGAATGAAGTGGTTGCAGGGTATGGTGGCGCCCTCAGCGACGCGCACCTTGCATGGGCGCGGCAATGGCATTACTCCTTCAAGCTTGGTGGCCAGAGAACTGTCGATGAAGGATGTAGAGCTGCCAGAGTCGACGAGCAGCAGGATCTCGTGCCCTTGGAGCCATGCCTGTAATTGAAGAACCCCGGGGTCTGACGATCCATCCTCTGCCTGACGCGAGAGTGTGCACAGGTTCTCTTCTTCAGATGTTGGTGACGGTGGAGGTGACTCGACGGCAAGGTCGTTTTGAGCGAACATGGCGAGGAGCTCATCGACGACGTGCATTTGCATAGTGGGCGGGCACACGTGATCCTTGCCCCACCATTCGCCGTACTTGAAACAGAGGCCCTTCGCGCGGCGAAACTGTCGGAGCACTGCGACCTTGCTGTTCTCGGCATTGGCGCACGCGGCATCCGTGCCGCGTCGATCCTCGGAGACCACTGTTGGTGTAGCAGGTCGACCGAAGAATGAGAGCGTGGTCGCGCACTGGTGGCTGCTCTGGCCGCGGTTGGTGAAGGTGTGGTCAATCGGGAGTTTGTCGTCGGCCACTTCCTCCTGAAGTAGGGCAAGCGAACATGCTGTATCCAGGTCCGGTGGGCGTTGCACGAGCACCACCGCTCGAATGTCCGGTCGCAGACCCTCGACAAAACGAGTCAAAAAGAAATATGGTTGAGTTAGTTCTGAATATGATATCAGGTGGTTCATCAGAGATTCGAAATGCTCTATGTAATCTGCGACGGAGGTGGTCTGTTTGATGGCATAAAATTGGCGGATGAGCATTTCGTGCTTGTCCCGGCGGAAACGTGTACAGAGCAGAGATGTGAACGAATCCCAATCCAACCTGATTAGCTTCTTCTGGACTGATTGGAGCCAGATGCTCGCTGGACCAGAGAAATTGAGGATAGCCATAGGTGCACGGTAAGAGTCATGGATAGGAAACATCTAGAAGTACTGCTCGCACAGCGTCTTCCAGAGTTGTGGGTTATCGCCGGAGAAAACAGGGAAGCTCATGGATGGTGGTGGTTGGCCGAGAGTGGTGAGGACTGATGACGAAAACGTAGCTATAGCGGTAGGAACAATCTGCAGCAGAACCGTACCTGTGACCGGGAGTGCCGCCGGCGACACGCGGGGCACCGACACCCCCCCCCCTCGTGAGATCAGCAATGCCGTGGCCATCGGGCCCAAGAGGTGGTCCTCGCGCTTGAAGCAACGGTGAGTGCTGGGATGCGCCGTCTCGTTGGGAGCAGGCGGCGCTGCGGCTTGCAGGGTCGCCACCGTGGTCTCCAACTTTGCGAATCGTGCCTCCAGATCAGGTTTCCAGCAGAGGAAATCCTCGATCTGCGAAGATTGGTTTTGAAGCTTCTTGAGGACGTGGGCGGAGTCGGCCTTGGCGTCTTGGTGCAGCTTGTCCAGGTACTCCTTGAGGGCCGGATCCATGGCGGCGAGGAAGACTTGCCGCGCCTGGACGCGGAGGCGAGTCTCCAGGGTTGGAACGGCGGAGAGGAGTGGTGGAGTGGTCTCTAATACCAGGATGTTATGATATCAATTGATCTATTACCAATCTCAGATACAATCTCGAATTGGGGATACAATCAGCCTAGCTGTTCTTGCAGGGAAGAAAGGGGAATGAGAAAAAGAGCCGCCGATCTGATCCCACTGGATGCCTCGCTCGTCTTGCTGGTGAGTGTAAGTAGTTGGCGCAACCAGGCCAACCCTAGCAAGTCCATTCCAGCCCAGTGAACCTCCTGTTGGGCTGCACGATGTGGGCCGGCTTGCTGGAGACGCGCCTGGGTGTGTAGCCGTGCGTGCCGCCCGGGTTGATCGCCGTGGCAGGCTGTTGACCTGGCGCTGCCACGGTATCCTGCTCTTATGTAGTTGGGGCACTGACACCAATGTACTGAAATTTTTGGTCTACATGTTTCTACTACTTCTAGCTATAATTCCATTTCCTATCCTTGAACAAGCTACAGAAAGTGCAACAGAACAGGTTGCAGCAAGTAGCTTATGGACTGAAATTTGCGGCATTCATTTCTCGTATTTCGCTAGGTTGATCCTGGCCATGAAACTAAACGTGACATGTTGTTAATGTAATTGCCAAACTGCACTCCAAGAATAAGTAAAAGATTACATCAGACCTGACTTATAGGTTGGTTGCATTCTCCATTTTCAGCACCTGCACCTGCGTCCATCTCCTCCTCAAGGACCACCAAAAGGGCCTCCAGCCGCTGCCGCCGTCACGCCACTGGTGATGCTGTTCCGCGCCGCCCTTGCCACTAGAACACCTCTGCAGCATGTCGCGAGGTGAGCTGGAGCTGCGCCAGCGCGCAGGGGGCGGGGGAAGCTGCGGTAGCTCACGCAGGCATCAGTGAGGCGAGGGCGAGCTGCGCCGCCTCGTGCAGACGTCGACGAGCACCGGCGGCGAGCTGCGAGGGCTCGCGGAGGCATCAGTGAGGCGGTGGTGTGTTGTGCTGGTGCGCGCAGGCGTTGGCGAACAAGCTAGGGCGGCGAGCTGCGGTGGCTCACGTAGGCATCAGGTGGAGACCGGGACAAGAGCCTCAGAGCAATCCGACCCAATCAGTCCACACACGCATCAGGTAGAGTTAATTGCACAGAAGTACCACAACTGGGGCATCACATGCAGATTGGCACCACGATTGCTAATTTTTACGTGTCAGTACCAGCATTGCAACGGACTTTTGCAAACAGGTCTAAACCATGTATAAACACGTATTGACGGTGTATCTGACTGGCGGGGGCCACCTGTCAGGCGCCGACGTGGCATTTTTTTTACAGAAAACCCCCTATTTTGCACGTAATCACATAAACGCCCAATTATTTGGCGGGGAAAAGGCTCCGGTGAGAGATTTTTTTTGTTCGCAATATTACAACACCGAACTGGACTTTTTTGAAGTTTTCGTTACGTTGGACAAAGAAATTAAATAAACGAAAAAGAAGCGCTGACAGGATTCGAACCTGCGACGCACGATGCAGACGCTGGGCGCACTAGCCACCACGAGACAGTAACTGTTGTGTTATTGAACAAGCTACAGAAAGTGCAACAGAACAGGTTGCAGCAAGTAGCTTATGGACTGAAATTTGCGGCATTCATTTCTCGTATTTCGCTAGGTTGATCCTGGCCATGAAACTAAACGTGACATGTTGTTAATGTAATTGCCAAACTGCCCTCCAAGAATAAGTAAAAGATTACATCAGACCTGACTTACAGGTTGGTTGCATTCTCCATTTTCAGCACCTGCACCTGCATCCATCTCCTCAAGGACCACCAAAAGGGCCTCTAGCCGCTGCCGCCGTCACGCCACTGGTGATGCTGTTCCGCGCCGCCCTTGCCACTAGAACACCTCTGGAGCATGTCGCGGGGTAAGTTGGAGCTGCGCGAGCGCGCAGGGGGAGGGGGAAGCTGCGGTAGCTCACGCAGGCATCAGTGAGGCGAGGGCGAGTTGCGCCGCCTCGTGCAGACGTCGACGAGCACCGGCGGCGAGCTGTGAGGGCTCGCGGAGGCATCAGCGAGGCGGTGGTGTGTTGCACTGGTGCGCGTAGGCGTTGGCGAGCAAGCTAGGGCGGCGAGCTGCGGTGGCTCAAGTAGGCATCAGGTGGAGACCAGGATGAGAGCCTTAGAGCAATCCGACCCAAATAGTCCACATGCGCATCAGGTAGAGTTAATTGCACAGAAGTACCACAACTGGGGCATCACATGCAGATTGGCACCACGATTGCTAATTTTTACGTGTCAGTACCAGCATTGCAAAAGACTTTTGCAAAAAGGTCTAAACCATGTATAAACACGTATTGACGGTGTATCTGACTGGTGGGGGCCACCTGTCAGGCGCCGATGTGGCATTTTTTTTACAGAAAACCCCCTATTTTGCACATAATCACATAAACGCCCAATTATTTGGCGGGGAAAAGGCTCCGGTGAGAGATTTTTTTTCGTTCGCAATATTAGAACACCGAACCGGACTTTTTTGAAGTTTTCGTTACGTTGGACAAAGAAATTAAATAAACGAAAAAGAAGCGTTGACAGGATATGAACCTGCGACGCACAATGCAGACGCTGGGCGCACTAGCCACTACGAGACAGGAATTGCTGTGTTATTGCCCAGTCGTTGTCCTATTTATACATAGATAAATGCGAAGGGCCGGCGGTTAGGCCCAGCTAGGCCTGCTATTTTTTTTGGTTCGCGTTTGGCTCGTTCGTTTCCCAGGTTTCTTTTAATTTCATTTCTTTTATGTTTTACTTTTGTTTCTGGTTTTTCCTAAAAAAAGTTTTGTTTCTGGTTTTGGCTTATTTTAAGTTTTCCTTCCTTTGTTTTTTATTTCTTTTTCTCCTTATTTTTTAATTCATTGGGTTGGTTTTCCTTCTGGATTTTTAACATACTTACTGCGGCAACAATGTATATTTTTAGTTCTAATGTATTGCTTCCATACAACTAATTCTAATGTATTGCTTCCATACAACTAATTCTACCACACAGCGAAACTATCACTTTATTCCTTCTAACACATTTTTTCAGAAATGCTAACACATTACATTCCGTATGTTTTCAGGTGACACTCAACAATGACTAAAAAAGAGTTGTCCATGTTTTCCAAAATCCATGCTTCCAAGTAATACCACTTATATGCCCAAGCACTATTTTCGTGTTTCCTATCCAATGTGCTTCTACATTGTTATACATATGCTTCTTTAGGTTATAGTGTATGCTTCAATTGGTGAATAGCAACCGGTCGGAAAGTAGCAAACTATTGCTTCTTGTAAATCACGCTTCCTTGATTTTTACCATATGCTTCTAATATAGACATGTAGTGCGGCACCACAACAATGTTTTGAGGCATTAAATTTGTGCACATAAATCTTTCCCAGCAAGCATGTAGGTTTTGGCAAATCAAATTTCTATGCTTCTAGTACATGATAGCATCAAATCATTGATTTTTTTGGTATCCATGTCTCATACTTATTGATCTCTCAGTTCTCACATATATTTCTATGCCGATCAGGAGGTGCCCAGAGATCAAGGGCTGATTATGTCTACTTCAGAGAAGATGAGTCGAGTTCACACCCTGATTGTTATGATCGAGGCATTTGGGTTGTCGGCGTATATAGCCTCAAGAACGTTATAGAGAAGAAGATCAAGGCGCTTGGGCAGGGTACCGCAGCTTCTACCCGCTGGCATCGTGGTTCACGGCTTTCGTCACGTGATGGCTATATCACATTTTGAATTAGTGGAATTTAACAGATGGAAGTAATTTGACTTTGCCTATTGAAGCGTACTCATTTGCCAGTAGCAATTTTTTTCTCTCACTGCAAACAAATGCCTAACTTGTATGAAACATGTACTCATAAATATAATGATTGACGGTTGTTCCAAGTGTATGATGATCTCCCCATGGTTTCGCGGTTGACATATCTGAAATAATACCATTTTGTAGCCCAATATGTGCGAATTTTGTAAAGCATATGCTTCATGTCATCGCCATTCTCATGAGGAGGTGTTTCATAAACTTACGAATTGTTTGTTGTTCTCCTCCTTCCTTGTTCGGTTTGTGTGGTTGTAATGACCCTAGATGGATCGAACAGGAGGCGGTGAGATCGAGAGGGGAGTATGTGAGATCAGGAGGCAGGAAACGGGCAGGTGAGAGGCACAAAGAGAGAGAGAGGGGGGGAGAGAGAGAGGATTTGATACTTTTATTCTCTGATGAACAGTGCACAACACTTCTGGTGCCCACGAGAGCGAAAAGCTCCCGCCAGAACAAACTGGTGAAAATCTTGTCACAATCGAAGACAATGGAGTCCAGCATGCCGTGCAGATTGATGATGCTGCCCAGGAAAGCTTGAGTGACGTGAGGTGTTGTAAAAGTATTATGAAGAGAAATGAAATCTTTTCATTAAGTTCCCACTGTTGAATATATGATTCGTACATGTATATTGTATAGTGTGGCCCATCTCCTAATCATTGTATAGTTGAGGTTGTGGCCCACTTTGTACTTCATATATACGTGCGCTTTGACCGATCAATACATCATGAAGCATTGCCAAAACAATCGTTTCCAACATGGTATCATACCTACGATCCTAACCCTAACCCGTGCCGCCGCCGCGATCCCATCGCCGCCGCCACCGCCGCCGCGACCCTTCGCCGCCGCGCCACCGCCCCGGTGTGCTGCCGCCGCCGCCGCGACCCTTCGCCGCCGCCCCGGTTTGCCGCCGCCACCCGCGCTTCCGCCCGCCCCCGCCGCGCCGCCACCAGCCGCGCCGTCCTCTTCCCGCCGTGCCGCCGCACACGGGCCGCCGCACCCTCTCGGCCATGGCCTCCCCCGGTTCCATCTGTACCACCCGCAGCCGCCGCACCAAACCGTTCCAAGGCCCCGATACCGTCGTCATCCGCGACCTCAATATCCTCGCCCGGGTTCCCGTCGTCCTCGACCACCTCACCTCCACGTACTATGCTTGGAAGACATACTTCTCCCTCGTGTTCCGTGAGTACAATCTCCAGGATCACATCGATGGCTCCGTGGACTCCCGCTTCATGGAGGACGATGAGGAGTGCGCGGCCATTGACGCCACTCTCATCCGTTAGTTCTACACCACCATCTCGAAGGACCTCTTCCACATGGTGGTCTCCGCCGATGATGACGCTCACGCCATTTGGACCAAGCTCAACGGCCTCTCCACCGACAATGCGCTCCAACGCAAGGTTTTCTTGCACAGCGAGTTTTTTGGGTGCCAGCAGCTTGACTCGTCCGTTGACGATTATTGCATGCGCCTCAAGAAGCTTGTTGACGAGCTCTGTGACCTCGGCGAGAAGGTCTCCGATGAGCTTCTCCTCAGCACCCTCATCGCTGGCCTGAATGAAGACTTCGGGAACGCCGCCTCCAACATCCCCCTCATCACCAACCCGACCTTTCCCAAGATCGTCGCGTACCTGAAGCTGGAGGAGCGGAGGATGTGGATGTTGCGCACCCGGGCCACCCACACGGCCCTCACCGCCGGTACCCGTGGCGGTGCGCTGCCCACCGCGGCCCGTCCCGGACCCCTTCCATGCGCCGCCGCCGCCCGGGTTCCCCTACCCGGTGCTGCCGCAGGCCCCTCCGCCCCCCGCCGAGCAGCAGCAGCGCTGGGGCGGGCGTCGCGGCCGAGGTGGCCGCCAGCAGCAGCAGCCGCAGCAGCCGGCAGCCCACGGCGGGGCGCCGCGCCAGCCGCAGCACCAGCTCCCGCCGGCGCCCTGGAAGGCCGGCCAGAACCCTTGGACGGGGGTCGTGCACGCGTATTCCATGCCTATACCGCGTGCCCCCGTCCCCGGCTCCTTTGGCGCCCGCCCGGCCCCTCATCAGGCTCTGTACGTGGCTCCTCAGGCGTACCAGTCCGCACCGCTCTACGGCCCCTCGGCCTATGGGCTGCCTCTGGCCGGTGGGTTTGTGGCGCCACCGCCTCAGCCGGCGCCGTCAGCCCCGGCCCTCCCGCCAACGCCTTGGGACCCCGCGTTCCTAGCGGACCTCCACACCGCCCCCACGCCTCAGCAGTACATTGGCGGTGGCGACTGGTATATGGACACCGGAGCCACGGCTCACATGGCCGCCAACCCCGGTAACCTTCTTGTCGCTCACCCCGTTCACACCGCTGCTCGCATTACCGTTGGTGACGGTTCTTCCATGCCCATTACTCATGTCAGCCATGCTGCATTTCCTTCTAACTCCATGCCATTATATCTTTCTAATGTTCTTGTTTCTCCTGACATCATTCAAAATCTTGTTTCCGTTTGTTCTCTTACACATGAAAATCCAGTTACCGTTGAATTTGACATGTTTGGCTTTTCTGTCAAGGATGCCCGTACCCGGATGGTGCTCCACCGATGTGACAGCCCCGACGAGCTTTACCCGGTCCACTCACCTACATCCTCCGTTGCTGCACCCATGGCGCTTTCCGTCGGAGTGGACCTTTGGCACGCTCGTCTTGGTCATCCCAACGTCGCCACCCTTCGTCATATTCTTCAGATTTTTCATTCACGTAATGAGATCGATGATCACACTTGTCATGCTTGTCGTCTCGGCAAACATGTTTGTCTTCCTTTTAGCACTTCCTCGCATGTCGCTTCATACCCGTTTGAGTTAATTCATAGTGATGTTTGGACCTCTCCTGTTGCAAGTAACACGGGCTATCTTTATTACCTTGTCTTACTTGATGATTTTTCGCACTATCTGTGGACCTTCCCGTTGCGGCGAAAGTTGGACTCTGTTGCCACTCTCACCGCCTTCTACTCCTATGTCTCCATGCAGTTTGGACGTCCCATTCTTGCGTTGCAAACAGAGAACGGGAAGGAGTTCGATAACCTTGCGATCCGCAACCTTCTCGCCACACATGGCACGATCTTTCATCTCACTTGCCCGTACACTTCACAACAAAACGGCCGCGCTGAGCGTGTGCTTGCACTCTCAATGACTGCATCGCACCCTCCTCTTCCACGCCAACGTGCCCCCACGTTTTTGGCCCGACGCGCTAGACACCGCATCACTACTCATTAACATTCGTCCTTGTCGCACTCGCGGGAATTTTACACCTCATCACCTCTTGTTTGGCACGCCATCCTCCTATGCTGAGCTCCGCATCTTCGGTTGCCTGTGCTACCCCAACATCGCTTCCACTACTCCTCATAAGCTCGCACCTCGGTCAGTGGCCTGCATCTTTCTCGGCTATCCTCCCAACACCAAAGGCTACCGCTGCTATGACCCTATCTCACATCGGGTGATCACCTCACGACACGTTTACTTTGATGAGATGGTTTTTCCATTCCAGCAGGTACCTTCGGATGTTGCGGCCTTGCCCGCCCCCGGTGATAGCCGCCCACGTGCTTCGCTTGGGCCGCCTCCCGGCTTTGAGGGTGCCCCCCGCGCCACGGGTCGAGTCTCTCCCTGGTTGGCTGCCATAGGGGCTGCACCTCCCTCGGCGCCTGCCGCCTCGCCCGCGGTGGCCTCGCCTGCCGCCACGCCGGCGGCCTCGCCCGCCGCCTTGCCGGCGGCCTCACCCACGGCGGTTATAGAGGAGGCGGGCTCTTCTTCGTCCTCGCCGGCCTCTACTCCGGACCCGCTGCCCCGCCCGATGACTCGCTCTCGGGCTGGCACCCTTCGCCCGAGCACGCGGTACCCCAGCGATGAGTACCTTCTTGCTGCTTCCGCCTCTGAGTTGTCTCCTCTCCCATCGTCAGCTCGAGCTGCCCTTCAGGATCATCATTGGCTCGCTGCGATGCAGGAAGAGTTCGACGCGCTCCAGCGGAACCGTACCTGGCAGCTCGTCCCTCGGCCGCCTCGTGACAACATCATCACGGGCAAGTGGGTCTTTCGGCACAAGACTCGTCCGGATGGCACTCTCGAGCGCTATAAACCTTGCTGGGTGGTTCGGGGCTTTCGGCAACGCGCAGGCGTGGACTTCACCGACACATTTGCCCCGGTTGTTAAACCGGGCACGATCCGCGCCGTGCTTCAGCTCGCCATGTCCCGCGCATGGCATGTGCATCAGTTGGACGTGTCCAATGCCTTCTTGCATGGCCACCTGGCTGAGCAGGTGTTCTGTGAGCAGCCCACCGGCTTCGTCGATGCCACACATACAGATCATGTGTGCTTGCTCTCCTGTTCGCTTTACGGGTTGAAGAACGCACCTCGGGCCTGGTACCAGCGCATTGCCGCCTTCCTGCAGACGCTCGGATTTACATCGACTCGCTTCGATGCGTCCCTCTTCGTGTATCATCACAGAGTAGACACAGCCTACTTGCTGTTGTACGTCGACGACATCATTCTGACGGCATCCACTGTCGTGCTCCTCCAGCGGCTCACTACTCGTCTTCGTGATGAGTTTGCCCTGAAGGACATGGATCCTCTGCATTACTTCCTTGGCATTGAGATGGTTCGACGGCCCGATGTGTTCTTCCTGCATCAGCAGTGCTATGCCCATGAGCTTCTCGACAGAGCTGCCATGCTTAACTGCAAGCCCGCTCCCACGCCTGTCGACACCAAGGCCAAGGTGTCCGCTTTGGAGGGTTCGCCTGCATCTGATGCAGACTTCTACCGCTCCATTGTGGGAGCCTTGCAGTACCTGACCTTGACGCGACCCGACTTGCAGTATGCCGTTCAGCAGGTCTGTCTTCACATGCATGCTCCGCACGACTCTCACTGGACTCTGGTGAAGCGTATCCTTTGATACATACGCGACACCTAGTCCTTGGGACTTACGCTGATGGCCTCCGCCTCCACCGACCTCGTCGCCTACTCTGATGCGGACTGGGCTGGCTGCCCGGACACACGGCGCTCCACCTTGGGGTACTGTGTCTACCTTGGGCCGTCCCTGATCTCTTGGTCCTCCAAGCGACAGCCCACCGTCTCCCGCTCGAGTGCCGAGGCTGAGTATCGAGCAGTGGCTAACACCGTTGCTGAATGCTCTTGGCTCCGTCAGCTGCTCTAGGAGTTGCTCTGTGATGTTCACAAGGCCACGCTCGTCTACTGTGACAACGTCTTCACCGTTTACCTCTTCGCCAACCCGGTCCACCATCGTCGAACGAAGCATATTGAGCTCGATATACACTTCGTTCGTGAGCAGGTGGCTCTTGGGCGCATCCGGGTTCTCCACGTCCCAACGACGCAGCAGTTCACCGACGTCATGACGAAAGGACTGCCTACTTCTGTCTTCGAGGAGTTTAGGTCCAGTCTTTGCGTTTCCGGCGATGCTTAGACAGCGGGGGGGGGGGGGGGTGTTGAATATATGGTTCGTACATGTATATTGTATAGTCTGGCCCACCTCCTAGTCATTGTATAGTTGAGGTTGTGGCCCACTTTGTACTTCATATATATGTGCGCTTTGCACCGATCAATACATCATGAAGCATTGCCAAAACAATCGTTTCCAACACCCACGACTGAGTCGCTGAGAGCATTTGATACTTTTTGTTAGGATCCTCCTGAAATGTGTTAGAATTAATGGGCCAGTAAGAAAATCTGAAATCTCAAATGATCACATGTGTAAAGTGGCAAGTGGTGGTGCTAAAGTTTATTCCCATCCCAAAAGTTGAAGAAAAGTTGGACCTCTTTATATAGTGGGCTCTCTCCACCACTCTAAGTGGTGTGTTGGGAAGAGAAAGGGAATACCACACACGCACGCTCGCTAGCCTGGACGGGCCGTGGCTTCGCAAGGCGAGGTGAGGCGCCGCGTACGTGCGACATGCACATGAATGGTCCACCGAAATTTGGTCCATTGCCTTGCAGGGGCGCGGCTTCCTTTTACCATTTTATTTTTATGTCTTGGAAGACAAGTTAATGATTGCTTGTCCGGTAAGTATACAACTTACAGACCAAGTCGGTTTGGGATTGTGATCGCGACACAATACCGCCACGGGTCTTAATATATATACTACTACCACTGCGGCCATAGTCATATGGAAAACATCTAGGGTTTTGCCTCATCTCACAACTTGCGCCGCCACCGTAGTCTACCCTATTCCGAACACCGACGTGCATCGGCGTGTGGGAGAGCAGGTCCCCGAAACCATTCGTCTTTGCGATCCTGCATCGGGAGAGGATGAATTAGGTTTTTTGGGAAGCGCACTACACGACTGCTCAAGTTCGTCATCATGGGTCGTCTTCCGTCCAAATTGGGAGGTGCTACTCATCTTCATCTTCATCGTCGTCAACAACATATCATCGCCATGATCATCATCAACACTGTCGCTCCTGCTACAACTACCGAACAGTACGTCAATCGTGATATGTTCATGTCTCTCTCTGAAGTTGCTATTTTGTGGGCGATGCTATTGTACATGATTTGCTTCTCTTATAGTTTGCTAGATTGTTGCATGTTAGTTTCTGTCTGTCATGAATTATTTACTAGAATTGATCATGAACTTGCCTAATATTTCAACAATCCAAAAACTTAATTATAGGCAATTTCCTAAGTTAACTATTGCTGGATTGATTGATGCATTAAGGCCGGATAAGTCTACCGGTGTGCACTTGAAGAGGTGGCAGGTGAAGACCACGCTCTGGCTTACTGCTCTAGAAGTTTTCCCCATTAGTGTTGGTGCTCCGGAGGGAATGTCTGACGAAGATCAGAGAAGATTCCAGGAAAGACAATACTAAGTTTGTGGGATGCATTCTGAGTGTTCTTGCTGACCGTCTGTGTGATGTGTACATGCACATAGATGACGGAAAGACACTATGGGATGCACTGAACACAGATGCAGGCAGTGAGCTGTACATCATGGAGAGTTTTCATGACTACAAGATGGTGAATAACTGTTCTGTGGTTGAACAAGCTCATGAGATACAATGCATTGTGAAGGAACTTGAACTCCGTAAGTGTGTTCTACCGACAAATTCGTGGCTGGGTGCATGATTGCAAAGTTGCCTCCTTCATGGAGGAATTTCGCCACAACTCTGAAACATAAGAGACAGGAGATATCAGTTGAAAATCCGATTGCATCTCTTGATGTTGAAGAAAAAGCTCGGGTTAAATACACTACTTAGAAAGGAGGTGAGGTTCAGCCTACCGCCAATATGGTGTAGAGGTTCCCACAGAACAAGAACAAAGGGAAGAACAAACCTGTTTTCAACAAGCCTACAAAGACTACTACCTTCAATAAGAAGAAGTTTAACAAGGCTGAGCTAGAGTGCTACACCTGTGGGAAGCCCGAACACTTTTCCAAGGAATGCCCTGAATGTGTAGACCGCAGAGGGAAAATGAGCTCCAAGACTGTCAACAATGTGTCCGTTAGCAATACTAATGGGTATGGTAATTTACCTATTGTGCTTTCAGTATTTCAATCATCTTCGTGGTGGATTGATTCGGGTGCCAAAGTTCATGTGTGTGCTGACGTCTCTTTGTTTACTTCTTATTAGGTCACAAGGGATTCTTCTGTCTTAATGGGGAATGAGTCACATGCTTCTGTTCCTGGCATTGGCACGGTGGATCTGAAGTTTACTTCGAGAAAGATCATGCAACTAAGGAACATGCAACATGTCCCTACTATGAACAAGAATCTAGTTAGCGGCTCCCTTCTATGTAAAGATGGGTTTAAGGTAGTTTTAGATCGAATAAAGTAATCCTGCCGAGATGGGTTTAAGGTAGTTTTAGAGTTGAATAAGGGAGTTGTTGTCCAACATGGCTTTGATTGATGATGCGACTAGATTTTGCTTTTTTTATTTCTTGTAGACTAAAGATGAAGCATTAGACTACTTTAAAATCTATAAAGCTAAAGTTGAAAATCAACTAGAGAGAAAGAGTAAGCGTCTTAGGTCTGATCGTGGTGAAGAGTATTTTCCCAGAGAATTTGATGAATTGTGTGAGGAACATGGTATTATTCATGAGAGGACGCCTCCGTATTCACCCCAATTAAATGGGGTTGCCAAGGGGAAAACCAGCACATCGACTGACATGGTGAATGCCATGTTAGACACTGTCAGTTTATCTAAGGCATGGTGGGGGAGGCTCTATTGACTCATGTCCTGAATAGAGTTCCTAACAATAGTAAGGAGAAAACCCCTTATGAGGAGTGGATTGGTAGAAAACCATCACTATCTTATTTGCGCACTTAGGGATGCTTGGCAAAGGTGAATATTCCTATGCCTAAGAAATGCAAACTCGACCAAAGATAGTGGATTGTGTCTTTCTAGGATATGCTCAATGAAGCATTGCTTATAGATTTTTAGTGGTTAAATCTGAAGTAACTGATGTGCATGTTGAAACTATAATGGAATCTTGTGATGCAACATTTTTCGAGAATATATTTCATATGAAAGACATGCATAGCATTGCTAGATTTCCTTCTGAGATAATTCTTGAATCTAGTACAACTGATGAATATTTGGAACAATCACATGGGGAAGTACTTGAGAAGGATAACAGTGAAGTTCCTGTAAGGAGCAAGAGACAAAGGGTTGCAAAATCCTTTGGTGATGATTTCATTGTATACCTTGTGGACGACATGCCCAAGTCTATTGTAGAGGCATATGCATCTCCGGATGTAGATGATTGGAAAGAAATTGTTCATACTGAGATGGACTCAATTCTTTCTAATGAAACTTGGGAGCTAACTGATAGACCAGATGGTTTTAAACCTATGGGCCGTAAGTGGGTATTCATAAAGAAGCTAAGGCTTGATGGTACTATTATAAGTACAAGGCACATCTTGTGGCCAAGGGCTACACTCATAAAGGAGGCGGAGATTACTTTGACAACTATTCATCCGTTGCTAGAATGACCACCATTCGAGTGTTACTTTCCCTGGCTGCCTCTTATGGTCTTATCATTCATCAAATGGATGTAAAGAAAACTTTCCTTAATGGAGAGTTGGAAGAGGAAATCTATATGGATCAGTTTGACGGGTTTGTGGTAAAAGGTGAAGAAAGAAAGGTGTGCAAGTTGTTAATTTGTATGGTCTGAAACAGGCACCTAAGGAATGGCATGTGCTACGTCTTGAGCTTGCGTTGGTTTTCTTTGAAGAGGAAAGGGTGATGCAGCAAAGTAGCATAAGTATTTCCCTCAGTTTGTGAGAACCAAGGTATCAATCCAGTAGGATGCTCCTCAAAAGTCCCACACACCTACACAAACAAACAAGAACCTCGCAACCAACACAATAAAGGGGTTGTCAATCCCTTCACGGCCACTTGCGAAAGTGAGATCTGATAGAGATAATAGATAAATATATTTTTGGTATTTTATGATATAGATGGGAAAAGTAAAGATGCAAATAAAAGTAGATTGAAAGCTTTATATGATAAAAGATAGACCCGGGGGCCATAGGTTTCACTAGTAGCTTCACTCAAGATAGCAAAAGTATTACGATGGGTGAACAAATTACTATCGAGCAATTGATAGAAAAGCGAATAATTATGAGATTACCTAGGCATGATCATGTATATAGGCATCACATCCATGACAAGTAGACCGACTCCTTCCTGCATCTACTACTATTACTCGACACATCGACCTCTGTCCAGCATGCATCTAGAGTATTAAGTTCATAAAGAACAGAGTAACGCATTAAGAAAGATGACATGATGTAGAGGGATAAACTCATGCAATATGATATAAACCCCATCTTTTTATCCTCGATGGCAACAATACAATACGTGCCTTGCTGCCCCTACTGTCACTTGGAAAGGACACCGCAAGATTGAACCCAAAGATAAGCACTTCTCCTATTGCAAGAAAGATCAATCTAGTAGGCCAAACCAAACTGATAATTCGAAGAGACTTGCAAAGATAACTTAATCAAACATAAAAGAATTCAGAGAAGATTCAAATATTTCTCATAGATAAACTTTATCATAAACCCACAATGCATCGGATCTCGACAAACACATCGCAAAAAGAGTTACATCGAATAGATCTCCAAGAAGATCGAGGAGAACTTTGTATTGAGATTCAAAGAGAGAGAAGAAGCCATCTAGCTAATAACTATGGACCCGAAGGTATGTGGTAAACTACTCACAACTCATCGGAGAGGCCTTGGAGATGATGTAGAGGCCCTCCGTGGTCGATTCCCCCTCCGGCGGAGCACCGGTGAAGGCTCCAAGATGGGATCTCGCGGATACAGAAGGTTACGGCGGTGGAATTAGGTTTTCGTGGTTGCTTCTGATGTTTTCGGGGTACATGGGTATATGTAGGAGGAAGAAGTAGGTCGGTGGACGCTCGAGGGGCCCATGAGGGTGGGGGGCGCGCCCACCTGTAGGGGGCGCGCCGGGCACCCTCGTGGCCGCCTCCCTTGTTTCTTGACTTCCACTCCAAGTCCTCTGGATCACCTTTGTTCCAAAAAGATCACCCTCGAAGGTTTCATTCCGTTTGGACTCCATTTGATACTCCTTTTCTTCGAAACACTGAAATAGGCAAAAAAATAGCAATTCGGGCTGGGCCTCCGGTTAGTAGGTTAGTCCCAAAATTGATATAAAAGTATAGAATGAAGACCATAAACATCCAAAACGGGTAATATAATAGCATGGAACAATCAAAAATTATAGATACGTTGGAGACGTATCAAGCATCCCCAAGCTTAATTCCTGCTCGTCCTCGAGTAGGTAAATGATAAAAACAGAATTTTTGATGTGGAATGCTACCTAGCATAATTCTCAATGTAATTTTCTTTATTGTGGCATGAATGTTCAGATCCAAATGATTCAAAATAAAATTTCATATTGACATAAGAAATAGTAATACTTCAAGCATACTAATCAAAGCAATCATGTCTTCTCAAAATAACATGGCTAAAGAAAGTTCATCCCTACAAAATCATATAGTTAAGTCATGTTTCATTTTCGTCACACAAAAATGCTCTCATCTTGCACACCCCCGATGACAAGCCAAGCAATTGTTTCGTACTTAAATAATCTCAAACTTTTTCAACTTTCACGCAGTACATGAGCATGAGCCATGGATATAGCACTATGGGTGGAATAGAATATGATGATGGAGGTTGTGTGGAGAAGACAAAAAAAGGAGAAAGTCTCACATTGACGAGGATAATCAACGGGCTGTGAAGATGCCCATCAATTGATGTCAACATGAGGAGTAGGGATTGCCATGCAACGGATGCACTAGAGCTATAAATATATGAAAGCTCAACACAAGAAACTAGTGGGTGTGCATCCAACTTGCTTGCTCACGAAGATATAGGGCATTTTGAGGAAGCCCATCGTAGGAATATACAAGCCAAGTTCTATAATGAAAAATTCCCACTAGTATATGAAAGTGACAACATATGAGACTCTCTATATGAAGAACAAAGTGCTACTTTGAAGCACAAGTGTGGAAAAGGATAGTAACATTGCCCCTTTTTTTATTTGGCCTTTCCCTTTTACTTATTTTATTTATTTGGGGACAATGCTCTAATAATGATGATCATCACACTTCTATTTATTTACAACTCATGAATTACAACTCAATACTAGAACAAGGTATGACTCTATATGAATGCCTTCGGTGGTGTACCGGGATGGGCAATGAATCAAGAGTGACATGTATGAAAAATTATGCATGGTGGCTTTGCCACAAATACGATGTCAACTACATGATCATGCATGGCAATATCACAAATATGATGCGTGTCATGATGATGAACGGAACAGTGAAAGTTGCATGGCAATATATCTTGGAATGGCTATGGAATTACCATAATAGGTAGGTATGGTGGCTGTTTTGAGGAATATATAAGGAGGTTTATGTGTGATAGAGCGTATCGTATCACGGGGTTTGGATGCACCGGCGAAGTTTGCACCAACTCTCAAGGTGAGAAAGGGCAATGCACGGTACCGAAGAGGCTAGCAATGATGGAATGGTGAGAGTGTGTATAATCCATGGACTCAACATTAGTCAAAAAGAACTCATATACTTATTGCAAAAATCTACAAGTCATCAAAAACCAAGCACTACGCGCATGCTCCTAGGGGATAGATTGGTAGGAAAAGTCCATCGCTCGTTCCCGATCGCCACTCATAAGGATGACAATCTAATAACACCTCATGTTTCAAATTTGTTACACAACTTTTACCATACGTGCATGCTACGGGACTTGCCAACTTCAACACAAGCATTCTTTAAATTCATAATCACCCAACTAGCATGACTCTAATATCACTACCTCCATATCTCAAAACAATTATCAAGTATCAAATTGATCATAGCATCCAATTCACTTCCTATGATAGTTTTTATTATACCCAACTTGGATGCCCATCATTCTAGGACCAATTTTATAACCATAGCAAATACCATGCTGTTCTAAGAGACTCTCAAAATAATATAAGTGAAGCATGAGAGATCAACAATTTCTACAAAATCAATCCACCGCCGTGCTCTAAAAGATTTAAGTGAAGTACTAGAGCAAAACTATCTAGCTCAAAAGATATAAGTGTAGCACAAAGCATATTCTAATAAATTCCAATCAAGTGGGTTTCTCCCAAAAGGTGTGTACAGCAAGGATGATTGTGGTAAACTAAAAAGCAAAGACTAATATCATACAAGACTCTCCAAGCAAAACACATATCATGTGGCGAATAAAAATATAGCTCCAAGTAAAGTTACCGATAGACGAAGAAAAAAGAGGGGGTGCCTTCCGGGGCATCCATAAGCTTAGGCTTTTGGCTATCCTTGAATATCTTGGGGTGCCATGGGAATACCCAAGCTTAGGCTCTTGCCAATCCTTATTCCATAGTCCATCAAATCTTTACCCAAAACTTGAAAACTTCACAACACAAAACTCAACAGGAAATCTCATAAGCTCCGTTAATGCAAGAAAGAAAAACCACCACATAATATACTGTAATGAACTCATTATTTATTTGTATTGGTGTTAAACCTACTCTATTCCAACTTCTCCATGGTTCATACACTACATACTAGCCATAGATGCATCAAAATAAGCAAACAACACACAAAAAACAGAATCTGTCAAAAACAGAACAGTCTGTAGCAATTTGTAACTCTAGAATACTTCTGGAACTCTAAAAATCCTACTAAAATAGGAAATCTTGGGAAATTTGTCTATTGATCTTGAGCAAAATGAATCAATGCAAAAGCACGTTTCTGTGAATTAAGAAAATTATTTTTGTGCGCGCAAAGTTTCTGTTTTTCAGCAGAATCAAATTAACTATTACCATAGGTTATCCTATAGATTCTACTTGGCACAAACACTAATTAAAACATAAAAACACATCTAAACAGAAGATAGATGAAAATTTTATTACTAAACAGAAGAAGAAAAATTGGGTTGCCTCCCAACTAGCGCTATCGTTTAACGCCCCTAGCTAGGCATAAAAGCGAGGATAGATCTAAGTAGTGCCATCTTTGGCACTCAATTCTTCAATAAAGCACTTATAATTTTTAGGAGTTTCTTTCTTTTTAGCAATGATTAAGCTCCTAGGCAAGAAATCAATAAATTCATTTGAAGCAAAAGGTTCCTTTATGATAGAGAGACAATTAGGGTGAACACTTATTGATTTGAGATCCGCATTTTCCTTACTAGAAGATTCACCCTTATTTTTAGGAACATACATTAATTTGGCAATTTTAGTAGGCGGAGTGGAAGTATTTTATATGGATGGAAAGGTAGCCCCTAAGTTGGTAATGATATCCTCAAGTTTACCGATTTTTGAAGAATTTTGATCTATTCTTTCGTTAACTATAGGTTCTTTATCTTTAAAACTTTTCAGAGTAGCTCCAACCTTAGATCCAAATTGGGTGATTTGATTGTGGATCTTTTTATCCAAATTTTCAATTAACTCAACAGTAGCAACTTTATTTTCAATAATTTCAAGCCTTTGCATCACATGTTCCAAAGTTAAGATAGTTCTATTAACCAAGAGAGGTGGGGGACCAAACAAATCTAACATAGCATTATAGGCATCAAAAGTATGGCTACCCAAGAAATTCCCTCCGGTAATGGCATCAAGAATACATCTATTCCAAGGAGTAATGCCTACATAAAAACTACAAAGAAGGACGGAAGTAGATTGCTTCGTAGTAGATCTATTTTGAGCATTGCAAATTCTATGCCAAGCATCCTTTAAATTTTCTCCCTTCCTTTGTTTAAAATTGAGAACTTCATGATCGGGAGTATTAACGATAATAGGAGTACTAGCCATAGCGATGAGCACACAAAAGACATGCGAAAGATAGAGGAGATTGGGAAAGAGAGGGCGAATAAAACGGCAAGGGTGAAGTGGGGGAGAGGAAAACGAGAGGCAAATGGCAAATAATGTAATGCGAGGGAGATGAGTTTGTGATGGGTACTTGGTATGTCCTGACTTGAGCGAAGACCTCCCCTGCAACAATGCCAGAAATCCTTCTTGCTATGTCTTGAGCTTGCGTTGGTTTTCCTTAAAGAGGAAAGGTGATGCAGCAAAGTAGCGTAAGTATTTCCCTCAGTTTTTGAGAACCAACGTATCAACCCAGTAGGAGCCTCCTCAAAAGTCCCACGCACCTACACAAACAAACAAGAACCACACAACCAACGCAATAAAGGGGTTGTCAATCCCTTCACGACCACTTGCGAAAGTGAGATCTGATAGAGATAATATGATAAGATAAATATATTTTTGGTATTTTATGATATAGATGGGAAAAGTAAAGATGCAAATAAAAGTATATTGAAAGCTTTATATGATAAAAGATAGACCCGAGGGGCATAGGTTTCACTAGTGGCTTCTCTCAAGATAGCATAAGTATTACGGTGGGTGAACAAATTACTGTCGAGCAATTGATAGAAAAGTGAATAATTATGAGATTATCTAGGCATGATCATGTATATAGGCATCACGTCCGTGACAAGTAGACCGACTCCTGTCTGCATCTACTACTATTACTCCACACATCGACTACTATCCAGCATGCATCTAGAGTATTAAGTTCATAAAGAACAGAGTAACGCATTAAGAAAGATGACATGATGTAGAGGGATAAACTCATGCAATATGATATAAACCCCATCTTTTTATCCTCGATGGCAACAATACAATACGTGCCTTGCTGCCCCTGCTGTCACTGGGAAAGGACACCGCAAGATTGAACCCAAAGGTAAGAACTTCTTCCATTGCAAGAAAGATCAATCTAGTAGGCCAAACCAAACTGATAATTCGAAGAGACTTGCAAAGATAACTTAATCACACATAAAATAATTCAGAGGAGATTCAAATATTTCTCATAGATAAACTTGATCATAAACCCACAATTCATCGGATCTCGGCAAACACATCGCAAAAAGAGTTACATCGAATAGATCTCCGAGAAGATCGAGGAGAACTTTGTATTGAGATTCAAAGAGAGAGAAAGCCATCTAGCTAATAACTATGGACCCGAAGGTCTGTGGTAAACTACTCACAACTCATCGGAGAGGCCTTGGAGATGATGTAGAGGCCCTCCGTGGTCGATTCCCCCTCCGGCGGAGCACCAGTGAAGGCTCCAAGATGGGATCTCACGGATACAGAAGGTTACGGCGGTGGAATTAGGTTTTCATGGTCGCTTCTGATGTTTTCGGGGTACATGGGTATATGTAGGAGGAAGAAGTAGGTCAGTGGACGCTCGAGGGGCCCATGAGGGTGGGGGGCGCCCACCTATAGGGGGCACGCCGGGCACCCTCGTGGCCGCCTCCCCTGTTTCTTGACTTCCACTCCAAGTCCTCTGGATCACGTTTGTTCCAAAAAGATCGCTCCCGAAGGTTTCATTCCGTTTGGACTCCGTTTGATATTCCTTTTCTTCGAAACACTGAAATAGGCAAAAAAACAGCAATTCGGGCTGGGCCTCCGGTTAGTAGGTTAGTCCCAAAAAATTATATAAAAGTGTAGAGTAAAGCCCATAAACATCCAAAATGGGTAATATAATAGCATGTAACAATAAAAAATTATAGATACGTTGGAAACGTATCAGCATGAGAAGTTTGAATGAACTCTCACTTCTGCAGGATTTGTCATTAAAGAGGCTGATAGGTGTGTTTACTATCGCCATGGTCGGGGCTATAGTGTCATATTATGTTTGTACGTGGATGACATACTGATCTTTGGTACAAACATTAATGCGATCAATGAAGTCAAGTCTTTTCTATCAAAAAATTTTGACATGAAAGATCTGGGAGAAGTTGATGTAATTTTAAACATCAAACGTATGAAAGATGAGAGCCGGATTACTCTTAAAATAATCTCACTATGTTGAGAAGGTCTTGAGCTGGTTCGGCTTTATGGATAGCAAGCCTTCTCCAACACCTTATGATCCCAGTGTGACACTCAGAAAGAACAAGAAAGAAACGAGAGATCAACTAAGATACTCTCAAATTCTCGGTTCACTCATGTACTTAGCTAGCGCTACAACGCTAGATATTTATTTTGTTGTGAGCAAACTGAGTAGGTTCATATCCAACCCGGGTGATGATCATTGGCATGCACTAGAAAGTGTCTTGCGCTATCTGAGAGGTACCATGAGTTATGGAATTCACTATTCTGGGCATCCCCCTGTGCTAGAAGGATATAGTGATTCGAATTGGATCTCCAATGTTGATGTACTATAAGCCACAAGTGGGTATGTATTTACTCATGGACGTGGCGCAGTGTCATGTAGGTCTTGCAAACAAACCATATTGCTGAGGTCAACTATGGAAGCAGAACTAACTTCTTTAGACACAACCACTCTTGAGGTAGAATGGCTGCGTGAGCTCTTGATGGACTTGCCTGTGGTTGAAAAACCTATACCGACTATTCTTGTGAATTGTGACAACCAAATGGTTATCACTAAAGTGAACAATTCTAAGGATAATGTGATCATCAAGACATGTGAAGAGACGTTTAAAGTATGTCAGGAAGTTGAGAAACTCCAAAGTAATAACTATTACGTATATTCAAACAGATAAAAACATGGCATAACCCTTTACAAAGGGAATATCACGAAATGTGATAGATATTGCATCAAGGGAGATGGGTTTGAGACCCATAGATGTTACACCATAGTAGTAACCCAACCTTTGTGATCGGAGATCCCGTGAATTAGGATCTGGGAAGAACAAGCTATTGGTTAACTGAGGAGAGTAATAAGTGACTGTCTCTAGGTGAAGATGCAAAACTCTCAAAGCTGTAAGGCGGGTTGGCAACATGCCTTAATGTGGTTCTATTGGCTATTATAGCAAATATGTTGTCCTACAAAGCAGTTTTGAAAGAATGCACCTATATGAGGTTCGATAACGTTGTAGTCTGTGAGACTTGGGTGATCTCTAGTAAGCTCACGAAGAGACCAGGGAGTATGACATATAACCTCCAAACCGCGGGGTAGCCTACTGGCAGCCAGGTACTGGTTAAGACTTTGAATGAAACCTATTCACACAAAACTAGCAATTCAAGGCATAGTCCATCGTCAAGTTGTGAATGGATGTAGCTTAAAGTTCTAGACAGAAGTTCAACTTAATAGTCTCTGCTGAAACAGTACTATATTAAACAAGTGGTGAGAAAAGATAAAACTCTAAATGGGTATTTGAGATCTGGTGGGGGATTGTTAGAATTAATGGGCCTAGACCATTAAGAAAATCTGAAATCTCAAAGGAGCCCATATGTGAAATGGCAAGTGATGGTGCTAAAGTTTAGTCTCACCCTAGATGTTGAAGAAGAGTTGGACCTCTTCATATAGTGGGTTCTCTCCACCACTCTAAGTGGTGTGTTGAGAAGAAAAAGGGAAGACCACAGATGCGCGCTCGCTGGCCTGGCTGGGCCGTGGCGTGGTGAGGCGTCGCATACGTGCGACATGCGTGAATGGTCCACTGAAATCCTGTCCTTTGCCCTACAGGGGCGGGGCTTCCTTTTGCCATTTTATTTGTATGTCTTGGAAGACAAGTTAATGATTTCTTGTCCTGTAAGTATACGACTTAGAGACCAAGTTAGTTTGGGATTGTGGTCGCGACACAATACAACCTCAGGTCTGCTACCACCGCGGCCATAGACATGGGGAAAACATCTAGGGTTTTGCCTCATCTCACAACTTGCGCCGCTACCGTAGTCTACCCTATTTCGAACGCCGATGTGCATTGGTGTGTGGGAGAGGCCTCCGGAACCGTTCATCTTTGTGATCCTGCACCGGGAGAGGACATATTAGGTTTTTTGCGAAGCGCTCTACATGACTGCTCAAGTTTGTCATCACGGGTCGTCTTTCGTCCAAGTTGGGCGGTGCTACTTATCGTCATCTTCATCGTCGTCCACAACAGATCGTCGCCAAGATCATCATCAACACCGTCGCTCCTGCTGCAACTACCAAACAGTACATCAATCATGATATGTTCATGTCTCTCTCTGAAGTTGCTATTTTGTGGGCGATGTTGCTGTACATGATTTGCTGCTTTGATAGTTTGCTAGATTGTTGCATGCTAGTTTCTGTCTTAGTCATGAATTATTTACTGGAATTGATCATGAACTTGCCTAACATTCCAACAAAATGGAAGAGAGAGATGAAAGCATTTGATACTTTCTAAAGATCTATGATTAATAAGATTGCTTAGCATTTTCATGTTAGGGAGGGCAAGCGGAGATCGTTGAAAGATCTTGCTGCTCAAGAACTTTGTGTTAAGATACAACGGCAAGAGCGCAACCCGGTATGTGTGATATTGTAGTGAAACTATTTTTCTATGTGGTGTTCAAGCCTTGATTCCAGTTTTGGACCCCTCAACGGCATTTTGGTTTACTTTAGCACATGTAAACTTGAATTTGTTTAACCAATCCTTTTTGTTCCAGTTGCTAATAAATCAATGTTGTGACTACAAGTTTTGTGAAGTTGAACTAGAATGATTCTGGAGCTCAGTAAACAACGTTTGATGTTGAGCGCTTGGCTTATTATGAAATTCAATTTGTTTAATTATCATCTATGTGATTAGTCCGTAGCTAATAGTTCACATAGCTACTTGCTAGTAGACTTGCTATTAGGTCTTTATGTGGTTTGTGCACAAAGAAGTGATCTTGACTAATAACAACTTGGGAACACGTAGAAGGGAGGGTCTTGCAAAGGCTACACAAGGACCACCTTGCAAGGCTAAATACTCCTGGGTGACCGATAGCGGGATATGAAGCTAGTGCTGTGTATTCTTGAACAACTGTTGGGACTAAAGATTAACTTTCATAAGAGTGAATTGTTTTGCTTTGGTAGGGCCAAAGAGGAACAAGATGCATATCGACAATTGTTCAGATGTGAATTGGAATCCTTACCATTCAGTTATCTAGGTATTACGATTCATCATCGTAAACTAACTAATAAAGAATGAAAATGCATCGAAGATCGATTTGAAAAGAAAATTAAGTTGCTGGAAGGGTAAGTGTCGGTGTCAAAACCGGCGGATCTCGGGTAGGGGGTCCCGAACTGTGCGTCTAGGCGGATGGTAACAAGAGACGAGGGACACAATGTTTGTACCCAGGTTCGGGCCCTCTCGATGGAGGTAAAACCCTACGTCCTGCTTGATTAATATTGATGATATGGGTAGTACAAGAGTAGATCTACCACGAGATCAAGGAGGCTAAACCCTAGAAGCTAGCCTATGGTATGATTGTTGAGATGTAATGTTCGTCCTACGGACTAAAGCCCTCCGGTTTATATAGACACCGGAGAGGCTAGGGTTACACAGAGTCGGTTACAATGGTAGGAGATCTACATATCCGTATTGCCAAGCTTGCCTTCCACGCCAAGGAAAGTACCTTCCGGACACGAGCTGGAGTCTTCAATCTTCTATCTTCGTAGTCTGGGAGTCCGGCGGATAGTCCGGCTATCCGGACACCCCCTAGTCCAGGACTCCCTCAGTAGCCCCCGAACCAGGCTTCAATGATGATAAGTCCAGCGTGCTTGTAGTCTTCGGCGTTGCAAGGCGGGTTCTCCCTTCAAATTCCATGTTCCTGCCGAATAGTGTTCGGCTTCACCTCGAATACTGTGCTTCTTGGCTTCTACGCCAAATTATGGCCCTCTTCCACGCGTCGCACGAATGCGAAAAGCCAGGGAGTCTTTTACATTTTACCCCTTAATTGTGCGGGTCGCCTGCCTATTAAAGGGGCAGGGATCCAGATCCAAACCGCACCATCTTCCTCCCGCGTATACTCCATCGAAGCGCCTCTGACCCTGAAATCCATTCCACCATGGATCGTCAACGCGGCTCTTCCTCACGCGCTCCCAGCCCATCGCCGGGGGATTGGAGGAGGTGCTCTATTTCGCACAATGAGCTAGTAAAGCTCCAAACGGAGGGATTACTTCCTCCGGCCTTCATGGTTCCAGTCCGAGCCGGACTGGTTACTTATCGAGGTGGGAGGCAGGCGGAGGACACCCCAAGCCCCAACAAGGGGGAGCGGGTGTGTTTCGTCCCCTATCTAACAAGGGGGCTCGGATTTCCAATACATCCGTTCCTCCGCGGGCTCCTGAAGTTCTATGGACTCCAGCTCCACCACCTCACGCCCGCCTCTGTGCTGCACATCGCAGGCTATGTAGCTCTTTGCGAGCTATTCCTGGGCATCGAGCCCCATTTCGCATTGTGGAAGAGGCTGTTCTGCCTCGTGCCTCGTTCTCACCAGGGGTCCATATATCAAGTGGGCGGCGCCGAAATATGGCGCATCGCTGGGACCGGATACCTATCCGGCACCCCCAAGAGGGCGTCCGAAGACTGGCCCTCGGAGTGGTTTTATATTGTAGACGCTCCGTTGCCCGACCCAGTCCGGATTGGCCTCCCGGAGTTTGATGCTGCTCCCTTGAAGAAACGCCTCAGCTGGCGCCCGCGGAGCCCCCGTTTGGAGGAAGACAAGAGCGTCCATTACTTGATGGGCCGGATAAGATTAATGGCTCATTCCGGCTTGACCATGATTGGAGTCATGGCGACGTGCATCAAGCGGGGGGTGCAGCCGCTGCAATACAGAGGCCACCCCATGTGGGATTTCAATGGGGAGGACGATGCCACCCGGCACGGCCGCAAAGGGCCGGGTTCGACCGAGGATCTGGTGAAGATCCTGTCCGGTCTGTACAAGGGGGAGAAGGAGGACTTCCTTCGCCCGAACCCTCTCGAGGGGTTTTCCATGATCAACCCCAGAGGATGGGTAAGCGAACACCTCAAAAGGGCCTTTACCCGTATCTTCGAAGTTTAAGCTTCTTACATTACGTCTTCGGCGCAGGGTCTATGCCGGACTGTGGAGGACATGGTGAGTCCTGCTCCACAACCCGAGGATCCGGAAGGATCCCTGGGTCCGGCCTCCGAAGAGGATCCGGACATCGGGGTGGAGCTAATCGACGGGGTGTATCACCAGCTCAGCATTGATGATGCTTTGGTCGCCATTACGGCGGACTACCCCGGCCTAAGTTCGGCATCCCAGGTGACCAAGACCGAAGTCCGGACACCGTTATCTTATCCTTGCCTATTTCTGACCTTCGCGAATGATGGTATCTTGCAGGAAGCGCCATTACGGCAGGGAGCCGAGCCTGGGGCGGCCGACCTACAGAGGTCAGTCCGAACTAGCAGGAAGAAAAGGAGCACCGTGCGGGCGGAAACGTCGCCGCAGAGGTATAGCTCGTGTTTGATCTTTTTGAGCAACGTTCCGAGGAAACTTCTAAGTGCTCATGATCTTTATAGAAGAAAAAGCGCTCGCCGGACTGCGAGCACAGGAATTGCCGACCCAACCAACACCAGCCAGGCTCCAGCGCCCGGACTGGAGGGGGAGGCAAGCGCAAGACGCGAACCGGATCCTACTCCAATGGAGGATACCGACAGACTGTCCGCCACCAAGTCAGAGGTGGAGAGCGCTATGAATCATAGACGCCGCCGGACAGTTTTTTAAGAGGCGTGCTTTTCCCCTGAGGCATTGGATGCCGTCAACGCAGGGGACGCGCATCTCCGGGCTGCTCAAAATGGTTTTACCAGGGCCACGGAGCAGTATGTTAAAGACATATGGGTAAAGATATTTTAATGGTTGTATACACCAGTAGCCCCCGAGACTTAAATTAGTTATGTTAACTGATTTAAGGATCATTTGAAATTTCAGGCTCTTAACGAGAAGAACGCTCAGCTGTCTCGGGAGCTGCAAGATTGCAAGGCCCAACTTGAGGCTGCACTTGCTGCCGCGGGAGGAGACGGAAAGACCCCTACTGGTAACACATTTGTATAAATTAATATAAGCGCTATGCGGCATGCGCGCGAGTCTAAGAACGACACTGCAGGTGCCGCCGAACAAGATCCGGACAGGCAAGCACTACTGCGCCAGCTAAAGGCCGGCGAGAGTGTGCTGAACAGAGTTCAGCAGGAAAGGAACAAGCTCCAAGATGCCAACGCCAAGCTCGGAGAAGAGCTGAAAGGCGCACAGGCCGAGCTGTCCGGCTCCGTCAAGGAGAATCAACGGCTTCGTCGCGGCATCTATAGTAAGTGCTTGAGCGAACTCTCTAAGGAAGAAGAGTTCGGCGAGGAAGCGATTTGACATAATATGTCTTGTAGGTATACTCACGGGCCATCTTGCGGAGGAGATGCCCGTATCAATGGGTGATCAACTTCCCGAACTGTTGCATCTGTTCGAACGAGTTCGGCAGGCAATGAGTGGCGCCGTACAGGCTTTATGGCCATCCCTCGCCCCGCCCGAGGGCCTCGGGGAGCTTGCAGAGAAGCTGCATGGAGTGCGGCAGCGCTTCCGTTTGTGGAAGGTTTTGGCTTGCCGTCAAGGTGCCAGGGAGGCTTGGGCCATGGTGAAGACGCGATACAAGAAGGTGGATCCCAACCATATGGCCGAAGTTGGACCGGTTGGGCCCGACGGGAAGGAGATCCCTGTGAGTTTAGTGTACAGCCAGGTAGAACCGGCTGCTAAATTTTCCCAACGGGACTGTAAACTAGACAGCCTGTTAGACGGGATTGAGGAGGAATACAATCAATAAACTTGACAATGTATGTTATCCTTTAAACATGACATGTGAAATGCCTTCTAGCCGGATTGTAGATCGTTTGTCGTTGCCGACCTTTTTGCTTCGACCTCGGGACCCTAGAGTCCGGAGTGTGTCCGAATACCTTTTTGGTTAAGAAATAACCGTGGTATGCATGGAGACTAGGCTTAGGGGTCATTAGTGCTTTATCAGACAAGTGCCCAACTAGTTATGTTATATTACATGGTTAGTAAGAAACATCTTCCAGGGAGAATAGTTCCGTTAGGGGTTCCTTTCGCTGGGGAGGCATGCCCTAAAGTGCATGTCCGGACTGCCAAGAGAGCAGTAAAACATCTGGGGGCAGATAGGAAAAAATAGGTAAAAAGTCATCTTTTAAATCACCGACCGAATATTCCCTTAAGAACGCTAGCTTTCGGCTTCACCCAGTCTGAGGTACACATCCGGCTGACCCGGCAGTAACAATCGCAGAGGTGCTCCCTTTACCGCCTAGCCGAACAATCGGGAACGTAGGGGTAAGCACAGGAGCCAGGCAACCCAGCTTGGCCAAAACTTAAGTCATATCGATGCATATAATGGCGAGTAAAAGGTACATGTGGAAGCGTGACACATGTGTTGGGTATAAAACCCGTATAGTTGAGCTTCTGTAAAAGAAGCCCCCAGGAATAACGAGTGCGGATGGCACATCGTATGTATGCAAAGAATGCGAAAATAGGCCCCGAGGGGCTTGTTAATTTAAAAGGATAAAAAGAGAAAAAGAAGACAGCCGAAATATAAAAGGTTGGATGGGGGAAGGGGACGAACTCTTAGTCCGGCGCTAGGCATAGAATCGTCGGAGTCGGGCTGCGTTCCATGGGTTCGGCTCGAGTCGGTTGTCCGACGCATTTCGTAGACGGTATGCTCCGCCGGTCAGTACTTGATCAATAATGAAGGGGCCTTCCCATCTGGGCTTGAGCTTGTCCTTTTTCTTGTCCGGCAGGCGTAGAACTAGTACGCCAACGTTATAGGTCTTGGCCCGTACTTCTCTTCGTTGATATCTTCGGGCCTGCTGCTGATAGAATGCGGAACGAGCCTTCGCGACGTCACGTTCTTCCTCCAATGTGTCCAAGCTGTCCTGCCGATCTAGCTCGGCTTCTCTTTCCTCATACATGCGCACTCGAGGTGAGTCATGAATAATGTCGCAGGGCAAGACTGCCTCTGCGCCGTATACCATAAAAAATGGTGTGAATCCGGTAGTGCGGTTAGGCGTTGTCCGCAGCCCCCAGAGTACGGAGTCGAGCTCCTCAACCCATTGGGTATCAGATTTGGTGAGTGACCTCACCAATCTGGGTTTAATGCCGCTCATTATTAGACCGTTTGCTCTTTCCACTTGACCGTTGGTTTGAGGGTGATAGACTGACGCATAGTCGAGCTTAATGCCCATATTTTTGCACCATGACTTGACCTCATCGGCCCTGAAGTTCGTGCCGTTGTCGGTGATGATGCTGTGGGGGACTCCGTAACGGTGTACCACCTCTGATATAAAGTCTATCCCTGGTCCGGACTCTGCCGTTTTGACCGGTTTGGCCTCTATCCATTTGGTGAACTTATCCACCATGACCAACAGGTACTTTTTCTTGTGGGTTCCCCCTTTAAGGAGTCCAACCATGTCAAGCCCCCAGACCGCGAACGGCTAGGTAATGGGTATGGTTTTGAGGGCGGTGGGTGGCATATGGCTCTGATTAGCAAAGAGCTGGCAACCAACGCATCGCTGGACCAAGTCCTGTGCATCTGCCCGAGCCGTCGGCCAATAAAATCCTGTACGGAATGCCTTTCCTACCAGGGCCCGGGCTGCTGCGTGGTGTCCACCTAGTCCGGCATGGATTTCAGCTAGGAGGTTTCGCCCTTCTTCTTCGGAGATACAGCTTTGAAGGACTCCGGTAGTACTTTTCTTATAAAGTTCTCCCTCATGGACCTTGTAGGCCTTCGATCGCCGGACTATGCAACGGGCCTCATTTTGGTCTTCGGGAAGTTCCTGCCTAAGTAAGTAGGCTAGGAAAGGTTCTGTCCACGCGACGATTACTGCCATTATATCATGGGCGGAGGGTGTTATGTCATCTGCTGAATCACCAGTTGGTGCGGCTTTCTCCGGTTTGTCGCTACCGGACTCCTCTTCCCATAGTACGAATGGCTTGAAGAGCCGTTCCAGGAAGATATTTGGAGGGACAGTATCACGTTTCGCACCGATGCGTGCCAGGACGTCGGCCGCTTGGTTATTATCTCGGGCTATGTGATGGAATTCGAGTCCTTCAAACCGAGCTGACATTTTCAGGACAGCATTACGATATGCTGCCATTTTCGGATCCTTGGCGTCAAAGTCTCCATTTATTTGGGATATTACAAGATTTGAATCCCCGCGCACCTCTAGGCATTGAATGCCCATGGAGACTGCCATCCGGAGACCATGTAACAGGGCCTCGTATTCGGCTGCATTGTTGGAGTCCGTGTACATTATTTGAAGTACATACTGGACTGTATCTCCGGTGGGGGACGTCAGTACGACGCCAGCCCCTAGTCCGGCCAACATTTTGGAGCCGTCGAAGTGCATAGTCCAATTGGAGTATGCGCCGTACTCTTTAGGTAGTTCGGCTTCAGTCCATTCGGCGACGAAGTCACCCAAAACTTGTGACTTTATGGCTCGTCGAGGTTTGTAAGTTATGTCGAATGGCAAGAGCTCAATGGCCCATTTTGCAATCCTGCCCATTGCGTCACGGTTATTTATAATGTCATTGAGTGGTACTTCAGAGGCCACTGTTATCGAACACTCTTGAAAGTAGTGCCTGAGCTTCCGAGACGCCATGAACACCGCATATGCTATCTTTTGATAGTGCGGGTAACGGGATTTGCAGGGGGTTAACACAGTGGATACGTAATACACTGGTTTTTGAAGAGGGAATTTATGCCCTTCTGTTGCTCGTTCGACGACGAGGACAGCGCTTACAACTTGATGTGTTGCAGCGATGTATAACAACATTGGTTCGCCCAGAGTGGGCGCAGCCAGGACCGGATTTGTTGCCAATATGGCCTTTATTTCTTCGAGTCCGGCAGTGGCGGCATCCGTCCACTCGAAGTGTTCGGTGCGCCTTAGGAGGCGATAAAGGGGCAACGCCTTCTCTCCTAAACAGGAGATAAAACGGCTTAGAGCTGCCACGCATCCTGTTAATTTTTGTATTTGCTTGAGGTCCTTTGGAATATCCAACTGCGACAGAGCCCGGATTTTGGCCGGATTTGCTTCAATTCCTCTACCGGATACCATGAAGCCCAGCAGCTTTCCGGCTGGTACACCGAAAACACATTTTTCCGGATTCAGCTTGATGTCATATGCTCTAAGGTTGTCGAATGTGAGCCTCAAATCGTCTACTAAAGTTTCGACGTGTTTTGTTTTGACGACTACGTCGTCTACGTATGCATCGACTGTTTTGCCTATCTGGGTGGCCAGACATGTTTGAATCATGCGCTGATATGTTGCGCCGGCGTTTTTAAGTCCGAAGGGAATCGTGTTGAAGCAGAATGGTCCGTATGGAGTGATGAATGCCGTTGCGGCTTGATCTGCTTCCGCCATCTTGATTTGATGATAGCCAGAGTATGCGTCCAGGAAGCACAACGAGTCGTGTCCTGCCGTGGCATCGATAATTTGATCGATGCGGGGGAGGGGGAAAGGATCCTTTGGGCAAGCCTTATTGAGGTCTTTGAAGTCGACACAGAGGCGCCAGGATTTATCCTTCTTTGGTACCATCACCAAATTTGCTAGCCAGTCCGGATGTTTGATATCTCTAATGAATCCGGCTTCCAATAACTTGGCTAGCTCTTCTCCCATTGCCTATCTTTTGGGCTCGGAAAATCGTCAAAGAGCCTGTTTGACTGGCTTAAATCCTTTTAGGATGTTTAGGCTGTGTTCTGCCAACCTGCGAGGGATTCCGGGCATGTCCGAAGGATGCCAAGCGAAGATGTCCCAATTTTCCCGGAGGAATTCGCGCAGTGCGGCGTCAACTTCGGGGTTCAACTGTGCCCCGATGGAGGCCGTCTTTGTTGGGTCCGTTGGGTGGACCTAAAATTTAATTATCTCATCTGCTGGTTTGAAGGAGGTGGACATGGATCTTTTATCAAGTATCACATCGTCCCTGTTTACCGTAGACCGCAGCGCGGTGAGTTCCTCTGCCGCTAAGGCTTCGGATAGTGCCTCGAGGGCTAGTGCGGCTGTCTTGTTTTTGGCGCGGAGTGCTGTGTCCGGATCACTGACGAGAGTGATTATTCCGCTGGGCCCAGGCATTTTGAGCTTCATGTACCCGTAATGAGGTATTGCTTGAAAAATTGTGAATGCCTCTCGTCCTAATATGGCGTGATAGCCGCTGCTGAATGGGGCCACCTGGAACGTGACTTCTTCGGATCTGTAATTGTCCGGAGAGCCGAACACCACATCGAGTGTGATTTTTCCGGTGCAGCGCGCTTCCCGGCTAGGGATTATTCCTCTGAAGGTTGTGCTGCTTCGCTCAATACGGCTCCAATCGATTTCCATTTTCCGCAGGGTTTCCTCATAAATGAGGTTTAGTTCGCTGCCGCCGTCCATGAGGACTTTTGTCAGTCGAAAGCCGTCCACTATGGGACTAAGTACCAGTGCGGCTGGGGCTCTGGTAGTTCGAGATGTGGGCTCGTCGCTGGCGCTGAAGGTAATAGCTGTGTCGCTCCATGGATTTGCTGTTGCTACTTGGTAGACTTCGGCGAGTTCGCGGATTGTTCGTTTTCGCATATTATTTGATGTGAAAGTCTCGAAGACTGTTGATACCGTGCTGGTATTGTTGGAGTGGTTTCCCGGAGCTAGAAGCTCTTCGCCACTTTTGGCCACCTGCCGTAGTATCCAACATGCTCGAAGGCTATGTGTTGGGACAGCTCCCTCTGTATTATGAAGTTTACAGGGTCCATTGAGCCATCCCTCCAGTATGGTTCCGTTTCCCTTGCTGGGTTTTTCCTTTTTGGTTTTTGCATCTGGGGCCTGATTGTGAGGCGCCCTTTTACCGTGGACCGGGTTTGGGGCCGGATTATCCCAAAATTGATTTTCAGTTTTCCGGAAACTTTCCATCGCACAGTACTTTCGTACTATGGACGCCAGATCGGTAAAACGCGTAATCTTGCGACGATCAATGGCGTTCAGGATTCCCTTGTCCGTGCAGTTATTGCAGAAGATTGAGATTGCGTTTTCCTCTCGGCAGTCCTTTATCCTGTCCATAACCAGGAGGAATCTGGCCCAGTAATGATGTACTGTTTCTGAAGGCTCTTGCCGAATTAGAGATAGGTCACATATGTCTGGGCGGGTGGGTGGAATAAAATCCGGATCCCTGCCCATCTTTGGGCTCAAAGGCCGAGGGACTTCCGAATTCGGAAGCTTGATTTGCTGGAAACAGCCCAGCGAGTCCGGAGCGACGCATGATTTTAGGTTCAACGCTCGATCAGAGTCTGTCCCTCCGCGGGAATCCGGCATGGAGGGTTCGGGAATCTGGACACAGATTGTTTTCAACAATGGCAAAGAATTGCCGAGTAGTTCTTCTACCACTTCGATGTGGTGGGTAGCCTAGGGAGAGTTAATCTCTCTCAGATCGGTTTTCAGCCCGATCTGATTGTAGTCCGTTGCGACTCCCAGGGCGGCGATGCGATCCAAGAGCTCGTTAACAGACGAGAGCTCGATCGGATCTAACTGTTCGGCAGCTTTAGGGCTGACGCGAAGATTGCTTCCGACGACTTGAGAAGTCATTGTCGAAGCGGCGGCCAGACAGGCGGTCATAAGAAAGCCACCAAGCCGGATTGTTTGACCGGCGGCCAAGGCCCCTCCGGCGACAACACCGTCTTTAAAGACGGGTAAAGGCATCCGCTCTATCCACGACGACATAGAGGAACTCTCAATGAAAGCACCAATGTCGGTGTCAAAACCGGCGGATCTCGGGTAGGGGGTCCCGAACTGTGCGTCTAGGCGGATGGTAACAAGAGACGAGGGACACAATGTTTTTACCCAGGTTCGGGCCCTCTCGATGGAGGTAAAACCCTACGTCCTGCTTGATTAATATTGATGATATGGGTAGTACAAGAGTAGATCTACCACGAGATCAAGGAGGCTAAACCCTAGAAGCTAGCCTATGGTATGATTGTTGAGATGTAATGTTCGTCCTACGGACTAAAGCCCTCCGGTTTATATAGACACGGAGAGGCTAGGGTTACACAGAGTCGGTTACAATGGTAGGAGATCTACATATCCGTATTGCCAAGTTTGCCTTCCACGCCAAGGAAAGTACCTTCCGGACACGAGCCGGAGTCTTCAATCTTCTATCTTCGTAGTCTGGGAGTCCGGCGGATATTGATAGTCCGGCTATCCGGACACCCCCTAGTCCAGGACTCCCTCGGTAAGCTTATGTCCTATGGATGTTGGCTGATGCTGATTGAATTCATTACTAACTAGTGTGTCGATGTTCTTGTTATATATTTTTTGTAGTACCCAAAGGGTACGAATGAGACTGGATTTTTATCGATCTCGATTTTTTTGGCAATTAGATGATGTTAAGACGAAGTATCGATTAGCAAGATGGGATACTATCTGTCGACCCAAGGACCAGGGGGTCTTGGCATTGAGAACCTGGAGATTAAAAATAAATGCCTTATGAGTAAATGGCTATATAGGTTTATCAGTAGAGACTGGCGGTATGTGGACATGGATTTTACGTAACAAATATTTACATTCAAAATCTCTGGCTCAAGTTACCGTAAGACCTAATGATTCACCATTTTGCAAGGAACTCATGAGGACAAAAGATTCATTCTTCCATAGGGCCAAATTCATTGTTGGTAATCGGCCGACAACAAGATTTTGGGAGGATAGGTAGTTAGGAGAGACGCCTCTAGCCTTACAGTACCCCCATCCTATATAATATTGTACAATGTAAGGATGATTACGTGGCTACAATATTACATGCAATGCCCTTAAATATCCAGTTTAGGAGGTCTTAGTAGGGGAGCGTTGGAGCTCCTAGCTACACTTGGTGTGGAGGTTGATGGATGTTCAACTCTCCGACCAGCCTTATTCCTTTCACTGGAACTTAACTATCAGCGGAGTGTTTACGGTTAAATCTATGTATATGGATCTAATTAAGTCTGGCCCAATCCCGAGATCGATTTATATTTGGAAAGTTAAGGTTCCCTTGCGCATCAAAGTTTTCATGTGGTTTGTGTACAAGCAAGCGATCCTGACCAAAGATAATTTACTTAAGCGATGTTGGGTAGGTAGTGCACGATGTTGTTCTTGTGATCAAGACGAAACAATACAACATCTCTTCATAGATTGCCCTCTGGCGAAGTTACTTTGGCGAACCATTCATATAACCTTTAACATTACTCCTCCAGCTAGTATTGATGAGTCATTTGGGGCGTGGCTAACCGGAGTAGAACATATGACTGCGGCTCGTATTCGGATTGGAATATGCACGTTACTTTGGGTTATATGGAACTGCAGGAACGATATTATCTTTAACAAAAAAATATCTTAAATTTCTTGCAGGTTATCTTCAGAGCTATGACATGGATCTGTACATGGTCGTTACTCATTCCTACGGACTCCAAGGAGCCTTTGGTTACTAGGTGCAACCAGTGGGAGATGGTAGCAAGGGGTATCTTTAACCGGTTTGGATGGCGGTCTCATAATAGGATTGGTGTTTAGCGATCTGGTTCTATTATCTTGCTGGTTGTAGTTTTGATGTTATTTTGTTTTCCTTTACTTTTTGCTCCGTTTGCGAGCTGTGCTGGATCACGGACTTTGTATTTTCTCGGCATTTTTAATAGTATGGCCGCATGCATCTCTCGGATGCAGAGGCCAGGGGTAAGCCTCCTTTTACAAAAGAAAAAAATACGTAGAAGGGAGGGTAGTAAACGGTGTTGTTTTTGTGATCAAGATGAATCAATCCAACATATTTTTCTCAAATGCCCACTAGCCAGGTTATTGTGGCGTACAATACATGTGCCATTTAATGTATGTCCTCCTAACAACATCTAAAGTTTATTTGGGACCTGGTTAAATGGGGTAGAGCCTAAGGCATGCACATATTCGAGTTGGAGTGTGTGCATTACTTTGGGCCATTTGGAATTTCTTAAATGACGTTATATTTAATAGAGACATCACAATATTTTTTGCAGGTCATGGCATCTGGATGGATTTCCCGATGGTCATTACTCAGCCGTGCGGAAGTCAGGGAGCATATGGCCTATGGGTGCAATCGCTGGAAGACGGTAGCATGGGATACGTACAATTGGTTTGGATGACGGTTCAATAATAAAATATTTGTTTAGTCAGCTGGTCCAATTTTAACTGGTTGTGGCATTTTATTCCTTTACGTTTGAGTTTGCTTGCGAGCATGAGTTGAACTACATACTTTGTTGCTATCTTGCTTAATAAAATGGTTGTGTGTATCACTTGATGCAGAGGCCGAGGGTAATCCTCATTTTCAAAAAAACCTGCTAGTAGACTGAAAATTCATCATCCTTAGTCTAACGCCTCCATGCCAATATTAGTTCTGTCCATAACTAGCTTCCATGGTCATTTACAAGAAGCGCAAGAAAGGTTGGGAGAAGAACAAAAAGGAGCAATTCAGGTTCAAATACAAGCACAAGAAGCGAGACAATAAGAAATCTGCTGAAGCCAATGATAAGGACCCCAGCGTCCCAATAGTTCTACTGTATGTAGAAAAAATAGAAGTAGTGGGCTAGTATAGTGCTTAACATGGATTTTACGATAGGAATTCTGGATGGAACCATGTGAAAATCAGTATGCTAACCTGGCAGATGAACCATGAACTCCGCCCCAGGACTCCTCCCGACTCCCGACTCCTCCGTGTCGCCCCTGCGCGGCGACCGGGGGGAACCCTAGCGCCGCCGCGTCCTCGTCCCTCCCCCGACCTCTCCTCCTCGCTACCACCGGGGCGCGCCGCCGGGCAAAGCCTGGTCGGCGTGGGCGGCGGCGGGATCTCTTCTCCCACGGCTCGCTGGATCTGGCACGGGCGGATCGCGGCGGTGGTTGGCGGCGCGCTGGAGGCAGGGCGCGCTGACGCGGGTTTAGGGGAGACGGCAGTTTCCCCTGGTGTGCGTGGGAGTCTGCTCGGGGCGTGCGGCGACGGCCCTCGGCAAGCGGTGGCGGGCGCTGGGTTCTCGGCGGCGCTACGACGTGTGCAGGCGGCGGTGGTCCCTGTGCGCGGTCGGCGGCTCCGTCTTTGACCCGGACAGCGCAGGGGATGGCGGCGGCCCCGCGAGGCTGGCGATCTGATGCGGTGATGCCGGCGGCTCGCTGATTTTCCGGTGCTCCAGGGTTCTGCCTGGTGGTGCTGGTGGTGATGGCGGCCCGTGCACGAGAGTTGGATCCCTTCGAACTGATCTGGGTGAAAACTTGCCTTCGGCGTCTGCTAAGGCCGGCGATGGCGGCGCTATCTACGTCGTTCCCTTCTTGAAGGCATCGCCGTGGAGAAGTTCAAGGCCACTCTCTGCTACCTCTGGGGGAAACCCTAGGTCGGATGATTGGATGACGGTGGCGCTCTGGTGTCGTTCCTCCCTTGGGGGCGTGAGGGAGTCCTCGATTAGGGGGTGTCCGGATGGCCGGACTATAGCCTTTGGCCGGACTCCTGGACTATGAAGATACAAGATTGAAGACTTCGTCCCGTGTCTAGATGGGACTTTCCTTGGCGTGGAAGGCAAGCTTGGCGATACGGATATGTAGATCTCCTACCATTGTAACCGACTCTGTGTAACCCTAACCCTCTTCGGTGCCTATATAAACCGGAGGGTTTTAGGTCATAGGACGAACAACAATCATACCATACGCTAGCTTCTAGGGTTTTGCCTCTCTGATCTCGTGGTAGATCTACTCTTGTACTACCCATATCATCAATATCAATCAAGCAGGAGTAGGGTTTTACCTCCATCGAGAGGGCCCGAACCTGGGTAAAAACATCGTGTCCCTTGTCTCCTGTTACCATCCGCCTAGATGCACAGTTGGGGCCCCCTGATGGATTCATGTACCTAGGGTAGGGTCATAGGCCTGACCTGAATGTCCTACCCAAGGAAAGCTTTAGAAGAGATCACCTTCCAGTCGACCAACGAAGAACCCACTCGACTGAGCAGAAGGACTCGACCATGGAGATTCACTCGACCATGAAGATACACTCGACCACCAGAAGGTCAGAAGGCACTCTGCACTACAACGGCCTGTAATTGAATAGACTTAATGATAGTTAAGGCCCTTTATGTGAGGCGTTACCAGTAACGCCCCAGACTTAATATACCTTAAACCCTTCATTACGTGGGCTGGCAGGGATCCTGGCGTACTCTATATAAGCCGCCCCCCCCTCCACAGGCAGAAGGGTTCGCACTCTTGTAACACATATACACATAATCCACTCGACCGCCTCAGGGCTCCGAGACGTAGGGCTTTTACTTCCTCCGAGAAGGGCCTGAACTCGTACATCGCTTGTGTTTACAACCTCTCCATAGCTAAGACCTTGCCTCTCCATACCTACCCCCCACTCTACTGTCAGACTTAGAACCACGACAGTTGGCGCCCACCGTGGGGCAGGTGTTTTAGCGATTTTTGTGGAGAAGTTGCAGTATTTCCGAATACTTTCATCATGATGACTACTGGAGTTTTGGTCGAGGGGCGCGAGATCCGTCTTGGCGCTCTCACCTTCGTCGTCGACGACTCCGGGTGGCTCCAGGAGGCTCCACTCGACGTTGATGCGCTCCCCGTCCGCGGTGCGACGCATTTTCACGCGTGTGTCCGCGGCGTTCTGCTGCGACAACCGTCGGCCCCCTATCGGTCGACTCCTTTATCGGTCGCCCGTCCGGTCTCCCACCAGCGCAAGCGCTCTGGTCGGTCGAGGCTTCAGCGGTGGGTGAAGCACGCGGTGGCTCGCCAGGCGGCCATCGCACAAGTTGCGGCAATCGAGCCCGACGAATCTCTTTACGGCCTGTTCGATCTGTCGACTGGCTCCGTAGAGACTGCATCCGAGTGCGATAGCAGTGATCCAGCGGCGGAAATTCTCATGGTCGACGGGCCCCGCAGTCCTCCCGGCTTCGCCCATGGCGGCGGAGCAGGCGGCGGAGGTAGCCCCGCACAGGACCACGAAGAGTACCAGCCCGAGGCACTCGACTCTCTGCAGAGAGAAGAGCTTCGCCGCAGGAACGTGGATGCCCTGCATACTCCCATTACGGGAGAAACCCCCGAGGCTCGCGCCTTGGAGGAGGCACGTTTGGCCAATGTGGCTGAACGCGCTCGTCTGGAGAACCTTCAGCGAGCACTCGACGAGCGCGCGCGGCAATGAGTCCCCGAAGCCAGTCGACGTCGACTCTTCCCACCGACTCAGGTATACCGCACGCCAATTCAGAATTTAGCAGCTGCAACCCGTATAGCAGAGTCCATCCAGCCTTCACAGTCGGAAGCTGGGAGAGGCTTGATGCAGATCAGAGATTTGCTCTGAGCAGCTGGGGACCAGAACTCAGCCGTGTCGCAGTCGCGCAACAGAATTCACAGTCGATCCATCGCTGCGAATACGGTTCAGTCGGCTCACAGTCCCAGATCGCCTCCGCGGCGGGAAGGGCGCGACAACCAACGTGATCGGTATGGTGACCGACACGACCGAGATGACAGGCGTCGAGTGCCCGTTTCCCCTCCGAGGGAAGGGTCTTACGCTCCTCGGCGACAGGATGACAGGCGTCAGTTCAGTGCCGGGCGAAGAGTTCCAGTCGACCCCAGGGGGCCAGGCTTCGACGCGCGATCCATTATCGTGCAAAGCTTGGTCGACCGGAACAGAGCGCATCGAGGTGGACCCGAGAGAGATGCACCCCCGAGCAGTCGAGTGCATGTTTCTGGTCCAGAGTGTTTTAGCAGGGCTATCAGAGCCGCAGTGATTCCCCCCAATTTCAGGTTGGCGACAGGAGTCAGCAAGTTCACTGGGGAGTCCAAGCCTGAAACTTGGCTTGAGGACTACCGAGTGGCTGTTCAGATTGGCGGTGGGAATGACGAGGTGGCCATGAAGCATTTGCCCCTCATGCTGGAAGGTTCAGCCAGAGCGTGGTTGAATCAGTTACCTCCTAGCAGTATTTACACTTGGGAAGATTTGTTCCGAGTGTTCGTCAGAACTTTTGAAGGAACCTGCAAGCGACCAGCTGGTTTGACAGAGCTGCAAGTTTGTGTGCAGAAGCCCAATGAGACTCTCAGAGAGTACATTCAGAGGTGGATCACTCTGCACCATACTGTGGAAAATGTGTCTAATCATCAAGCAGTCTGCGCCTTCAAAGATGGTGTCAAGAACAGAGAATTGAGTCTGAAGTTTGGTCGAACCGGAGACATGACTCTGAGTCGGATGATGGAGATTGCTACCAAGTACGCCAATGGCGAAGAAGAGGACCGACTCCGAAGCGGCAAGTATAAGCCAAGTCAGTCGGAGAAGGGAAATTCTAGTCGGAAACAGAAGCGGAAAGCCGAGCCAGCAGCTCCTGGAGAGGCCCTGGCCGTGACTCAGGGAAAGTTCAAAGGGAAACCAAAAGGATCCTGGAATCCTAAGAAAGTAAAGGATAAAGAAGGAAACGACGTGATGGATATGCCATGCCACATCCACACGAAGAAAGATGAAGAGGGCAACATTATTTACCCAAAGCACACCACTCGCCAGTGTCGACTCCTGATCCAGCAATTTCAGGGAAAACAGTCTAAGGACAAGGAGAAAGAGTCAGACAAGGCCGGAGACAAAGAGGACAGTGAGGAAGAATATCCGCATATCAACTCCACTCTGATGATCTTCGTGGATGTGGAAAGCAAGAGTGGACTGAAAGTCATTAACCGCGAGGTGAATATGGTTGCCCCAGCAAAACAAAGTTATCTGAAATGGTCCCAAACACCCATCACATTCGACCAATCTGATCACCCGACTCATATTGCCACCCCTGGGAGACAAGCTTTGGTGGTCGATCCAGTTGTCGAAGGCACTCGACTGACGAAAGTGCTGATGGACGGTGGCAGTGGGCTGAACTTGTTGTATGCTGACACACTGAAGGGAATGGGCATCCCGATGTCCCGACTGAGCACCAGCAACATGAGTTTCCACGGAGTCATACCAGGGAAGAAAGCCAACTCACTCGGCCAAATAGCCCTGGACGTAGTTTTTGGCGACTCAAAACATTTTCGCAAGGAAAAGTTGACCTTTGAGGTTGTGGATTTTCAGAGCGCGTACCACGCCATTTTGGGGAGGCCCGCCTACGCACGTTTCATGGCTCGACCATGTTACGTGTACCTCAAACTAAAAATGCCAGGTCCCAAAGGGGTGATCACTGTCACTGGCGATCGGAAAAAGGCAGAAGAGTGCTTTCAGAAGGGCTCGAAGATTGCCGATTCCAAAGTGACAGCGGTCGAGTTCGAAGAATACAAGCAAAACGCAGATCCGAGTGATTTGTTGCGATCCAAGAAACCAGCCACAGAGTCTGCATTTCAGTCGTCTGGAGAGACAAAGCCTGTTCACATTCACCCGACCGACCCCAATGCAGCCCCGACCCACATCTCCACGACACTCGACCCGAAATAGGAAGAAGCGCTCATCCAGTTCCTCCGTGAGAACTGGGACATTTTTGCATGGAAGCCAGCTGACATGCCAGGTGTTCCCAGGGGACTGGCTGCGCATCGCCTCAGAGTCGACAAATCAGCAAAACCAGTCAAAGAGCATCTTCGACGGTCCGCCGTCTAGAAGAGAAAAGCTATTGGTGAGGAAGTGGCTCGACTGTTGGCGGCAGGATTTATCCGAGAGATATACCACTCCGAGTGGCTCGCTAATGTCGTCATGGTTCCCAAGAAGGACAAATCACTCCGCATGTGCATTGACTTCAAGCACATCAATCGGGCCTGCCCGAAAGATCATTTTCCTCTCCTTCGCATAGATCAAATTGTTGACTCGACCGCGGGATGTGAGAGATTGTCTTTTCTAGACGCATATTCCGGGTATCATCAGATCCGTCTGTATGGGCCCGACGAAGTAAAAACAGCTTTCATCACTCCATTCGGGTGCTTCTGCTATATCACCATGCCATTCGGCCTCAAGAATGCCGGAGCCACATTTATGCGTATGATTCAGAAGTGTCTTCTCACTCAAATCAGTCGGAATGTGGAAGCGTATATGGATGATATTGTCGTTAAGTCGCGAAAAGGTTCCGACCTGCTTGCTGACCTCGCCGAAACATTTGCCAACCTCAGAAGGTACGATATCAAGCTCAATCCATCGAAGTGCACATTCGGAGTTCCTGGTGGAAAGTTACTCGGTTTTCTCGTTTCCGAGCGAGGGATCGACGCAAATCCAGAGAAGATCGGCACTATTCTCCGAATGAAATGCCCTGTGCGAGTGCACGATGTCCAGAAGCTTACTGGATGCTTGGCCGCATTAAGTCGATTCATCTCACGACTCGGTGAAAAGGCATTGCCTCTTTACCAACTGATGAAGAAGGCAGACAAGTTCGAGTGGACTCCAGAAGCTGATGCAGCGTTTGCCGAGCTAAAAGCTCTGCTCTCCACCCAGCCGGTGCTTGCTGCTCCAATCAGCAAAGAGCCTTTGTTGCTTTATATTGCAGCCACAGGACAAGTCGTCAGTACAGTACTTACGGTCGAGCGGGAAGAAGAAGGAAAAGCCTTCAAAGTTCAGCGCCCGGTGTATTATTTGTCTGAAGTCTTGACTCCATCCAAGCAGAGATATCCTCATTATCAGAAGCTTGTGTATGGAATATACATGACCACGAAGAAGGTTGCTCATTATTTCTCTGATCATTCTATCACAGTCATCAGCGACGCTCCACTATCAGAGATTCTGCACAACAGAGATGCAACTGGTCGAGTGGCTAAATGGGCGATTGAACTTCTTCCCCTTGATATCAAGTTCGAGGCAAAGAAATCCATTAAGTCCCAGGCAATAGCAGATTTCCTCGCCGAGTGGATTGAACAACAGCAGCCGACTGAAGTTCACTCGGAGCATTGGACCATGTTCTTCGATGGCTCTAAGATGTTGAATGGTTCTGGGGCTGGGGTTGTTCTGGTTTCCCCCAGAGGAGATAAGCTTAGATATGTGCTCCAGATTCACTTTGATTCCTCCAACAATGAGGCAGAGTATGAGGCCCTTTTATATGGATTGCGCATGGCCATCTCACTCGGCGTCCGTCGCCTGATGGTTTATGGCGATTCAGATTTAGTGGTCAACCAGGTGATGAAGGAGTGGGACGTGAGAAGCCCAGCCATGACTGGATACTGCAATGCAGTGAGGAAGCTGGAAAAGAAGTTCGAGGGGTTGGAGCTCCATCACATCCCCCGACTGAAAAATCAAGCAGCAGATGATCTGGCAAAGATAGGTTCCAAAAGAGAAGCCATTCCGAATGGTGTGTTTTTGGAGCATATACACACTCCGTCAGTTAAAGAAGATCCCTTCACAGAGGAAGCTCCACAGCCCAAGAGTGCCACAGATCCGACTGAGGTTGAGGTCCCAGCAGTGGTCGACTTGGTCATGGAGGTTTTAGTGGTCACTCCCAACTGGACAATTCCCTATATTGCATATATCCTGAGAAAAGAGCTCCCACAAGATGAGGAAGAGGCTCAGTAGATCGTCCGTCGATCCAAAGCCTTTACCGTTATCAAAGGACAGCTGTATAGAGAAAGCCCGACTGGGGTTGGTCAAAAATGCATAACGCCAGAAGAAGGTCGAATCATTCTCAATGATATCCACTCGGGGACCTGTGGTCACCATGCGTCCTCTCGGACCATTGTAGCCAAAGCATACCGAGCTGGATTTTACTGGCCAAGGGCGAATGAGATGGCAAAGGAAATAGTGGACAAGTGCGAAGGATGTCAATTCTACTCCAATATGTCACACAAGCCCGCGTCAGCTCTGAAGACCATTCCACTCGTTTGGCCATTCGCAGTATGGGGGTTGGACATGGTCGGTCCCTTGAGAACAGGTCGAAGTGGTTTCACACACGTACTGGTCGCAGTCGACAAGTTCACAAAGTGGATCGAGGCTAAACCAATCAAGAATCTTGACGCCGGTACTGCAGTTACCTTCATCAGGGAGCTGATGTTCAGATATGGAGTCCCGCACAGCATCATTACGGATAATGGGTCGAACTTTGACTCGGAAGAATTCAAGGATTTCTGCAACGCTCAAGGCACACGAGTCGACTACGCTTCAGTCGCTCACCCCCAGTCGAATGGACAAGCGGAGCGAGCCAATGGCTTAATCCTCAAGGGTTTAAAACCCCGACTGATGCGTGATCTCAAGCACGCGGCTGGAGCATGGGTCGACGAACTTCCCTCGGTGCTTTGGGGTTTGCGAACCACACCCAATCGGTCGACTGGAAGAACTCCATTCTTTTTGGTCTATGGAGCTGAAGCAGTCTTGCCGAGTGATCTTCTTCACAATGCTCCTCGAGTTGAACTCTACAACGAAGCAGAAGCTGAGCAAGCGCGTTAGGACGCAGTCGACCTTCTAGAGGAAGAATGGGAGACGGCTCTGATCCGATCGACCATCTATCAACAAGACTTGCGTCGCTTTCACGCCAGAAATGTGAGGGGTCGAGCCTTCCAAGAAGGAGATCTAGTTCTCCGAGTGGATCAGCAGAAACAGCATAAGCTCGCTCCTTCTTGGGAAGGACCCTTCATCGTCACCAAAGTTCTCCACAAAGGGGCATACCGTCTCTACAACGTCGAACACAACATCAAAGAGCCCCGAGCTTGGAATGCGGATCTGCTCCGCCCGTTTTACACTAAAAAGTTTTCCACTCGGATGAGTTGTAATAAAATACTTCTGTAGTTCATGGATCTTGAAATAATAGTGCCATAATTCCTTCATAATTTTTGTCACTTTTTCCCCCAGTGGGTGGCTTAGCCGCGAATCCGTTTCGCCTAAGTTTGTACAAATCCTACCGAGTGGTGAGCCAGACTTCCACTCGGAGGCTTAGCCGCGAATCCGTTTCGCCTAAGTTATAAAAAATCCTACCGAGTGGTAAGCCAGACTTCCACTCGGAGGCTTAGCTGCAGCCCAGTGCTCGCCTAAGTTATATAAAATCCTACCGAGTGAAGAGCAAACCTCTCACTCGGGGGCTTAGCTGCAGCCCAGCGCTCGCCTAAGTTATATGAAATCCTACCGAGTGAAGAGCAAACCTATCACTCGGTGGCTTAGCTGCAGCCCAGCGCTCGCCTAAGGTATATAAAATCCTACCGAGTGAAGAGCAAACCTCTCACTCGGGGGCTTAGCTGCAGCCCAGCGCTCGCCTAAGTTATAAAAAATACTACCGAGTGAAGAGCAAACCTCTCACTCGGGGGCTTAGCTGCAGCCCAGCGCTCGCCTAAGTACCACATACGCTTGCAAGGAGGACGAGGTGCAGGTCGACTGCGACCCTCCCCTCTGAGCTACGCCATAAGTATAATGTGGGCTCGCAAAGGGGACGAGGTGCAGATAGACTGCGACTTTCTCCTCCGAGCTTCGCCACAAATACAACGTGAAAATCCTACCGAGTGAAGAGCAAACCTCTCACTCGGGGGCTTAGCTGCAGCCCAGCGCTCGCCTAAGGTATAAAAATCCTACCGAGTGAAGAGCAATCCTCTCACTCGGGGGCTTAGCTGCAGCCCAGCGCTCGCCTAAGTTATAAAAAATCCTACCGAGTGAAGAGCAAACCTCTCACTCGGAGGCTTAGCTGCAGCCCAGCGCTCGCCTAAGTTATAAAAAATCCTACCGAGTGAAGAGAAAACCTCTCACTCGGAGGCTTAGCTGCAGCCCAGCGCTCGCCTAAGTTATAAAAAATCCTACCGAGTGAAGAGCAAACCTCTCACTCGGAGGCTTAGCTGCAGCCCAGCGCTCGCCTAAGGTATAAAAATCCTACCGAGTGAAGAGCGAACCTCTCACTCGGAGGCTTAGCTGCAGCCCAACGCTCGCCTAAGGTATAAAAATCCTACCGAGTGTAGAGCGAACCTCTCACTCGGTGGCTTAGCTGTGGCCCAGTGCTCGCCTAAGGGATAAGTCGACTGCAGTGGGCATCTTGCTGTGAACCTGCAAAGGACAATTCGAACCAAGAGCAATCATATCCAAACATCAAATCTAAGTTTAGGTCAATACCTAAAGGAACCGAGAGTGCTCAGGCACTAAGCCTGTTAAGGTTTACCGGTTACAATTCCAATCGGCATACCGAGGCAAATTTAAAGTGTCGGGCTTAAAGAAAGTTTTTTACCCCTCCTGTGGAGGGCTGGAAGGAGCAACAAACTCGTCGAGGTCGATCCCGTATGCGATCCGGGTAGCAGCAGCGATGAAAGTTTCCATGAAGGACCTGAAGTCGTGTTTCTTGGTGTTGGCCACTCGGAGAGCCGCCAGCTTCTCTTCTCGCGCGTCCTTGCAGTGGACTCGGGCCAGGCACAGGGCAACATCTGCGCCGCACCGAGCCGAGGACTTCTTCCACTCTTGCACTCGGTCGGGGACTGCGTTTAGTCGAGCCATCAACGACTCGAGGTCATTCTGAAGTGTCGCCCCGGGCCAAAGCGTCGAGTCGATGCGAGAAGTGGTGGCCTTCAGCCTTGCAAGATAGTCCACGACAGCTGCAACGCGAGACTCCAGTCGGAAGACATTCATGGCAACTTCATCATTCACCGGAGAATTGACAGGATCAAGGTTCGGCTCCAACTGGCTAGTCTCTTCTTCAAAGTTCTGACAGAATTCTGCAAGGACAAAACGCCGAATCAAGACAATGGTCGAATGGAAGCGTCACAGTTGAAAATGTTGGTCGAGTGAAAAAGATTACCTTCGAGCATAAGGAACAATTTCTGGGCAAGACCACCCAGGAAGCCTTCCAGGTCATTCTTCTTCCCGGTCAATTGGTTGATCTTCTCGGTCAGGGTAGTCTTGTCAGCTTTCAGTCGGTCAACTTCCTTGGAGGCAATCGCCAGAGCAGTTTTCAGATTGTGATTTTCCTGTTCAAGCTTGGTGACTGAAGCTAACTTCTCGTCAGCAAGCTTGGTCTTCTCAGCTAGCTCAAGGTCCTTCTTCTTCTGGGCCTCCCGCACCTTGTCTGCAAGTTACAGCAAAGTCAGATTTTGAAACAAATGGAAGGAAAAAGGAGTCGTCGAGGTCTCACCGAACATACCTTTGGTCTCCTCCTTTGCCTTCGTCAGATTCTCCTGCACCAGCTTCAGATCCAACTCGAGCTGAATGTGTTTCCGCTCTAGTTCCGTATAGCGAGCCACAAGATCACAGGATTTCTACGAAGAACCAATCGACAAAATATCAAAGATGGTTCACTTCCGAGTGGATAGAAAAAATCATACGTTTCTAAGACTACAGTCGAATGCAATCATTCAACCGTAGTCTCGGGGACTACACCCAGTGGGTGCACTCAGCGTGCCCCCACTAGTTCTGTTTAAGACAGAGTCGACCAGTCGACCCAAAAAAAAAGAGAGATGTGGTCTTCAGACTGTAGTCGACTGCAAGCAGTCGACCACAATCTCGGGGACTACACCCAGTGGGTGCACTCAGCGTGCCCCCACTAGTTCTGTCCAAGACAGAGTCGACCAGTCGACCAAATCGAATGATGAACAACCTTTACTTCTAAAGCCTAAGGCCGACTGCCAACAGTCGACCTTAGCCTTGGGGACTACACCCAGCGGGTGCACTCAGCGTGCCCCCGCTAACACGGAGTTTTCTATCGACACACCCAGCGGGTGATTGCTATGGATTTCAGAAATCAGAAAGAAAAAGTTTTGATAGCATATCCTAACAAGACAGGCGATGGTCGACTGACCTGAATATTGCTTTGAAGGGCGGAGCTAGCGTCATAAGCCGCTTGGCTTGCGTCCCGGACGATCTTCACCTGCTCCATCATGATCCCCGCTTGACGTATCGCCTCCTTAGCAGCACTGGCTTGGTCCTCTGGGACATGATGTGTTGTGAAGAGCGAAGGTTGTGCAGCACTCGACGAAGTAGGATGAGCACTCGTCAACGGCACCGCGAAAGACACGGTGTGTCGAGTGAGGTTCTCCCCTTCCTTGACCACAGCCTCGGGCGCCGTCGCACTCTGGGTTGCCTTACCAGTAGACGTCTTGCTGCTCATCCTGTGCCTCAGCGGTTCTTCATCCTCATCATCATCTTCAGGAAGGGTAATAAGGTCATGGGGTGGAGCTTCAGAAAAAGAATCAAAGTTAGAAATCAAGAGTCAGTCGACTAAGGACAGAATTGAGAGTATAGTACCAGGATTTGAGGTTGCTGCGTCTTCCATCTCATGGTCGTCAGCCTTGCCTAAGGTCTCAGAAGTTGCAGCACTGAAGTTCCAAAGAATCAGTCAACCAACTCAAGTATCAACCAGAGATAAAGCCTTATGCAAAACAAGGGAACTCAAGTAGCGTGTTTACCCGGATATGGTGGGGATGGACACTTTCATCTTCGGCAGGAGCTTGGCGGGTTTCGGCGGAGCCACCTTCGACTGCTTCGGAGCCCTGTCACTCGGCACCGGAGAAGCGGTCCGAGGGCGTTTGGTCGACTGCGAGGCAGTCGCCACCCCCTTACCGCGTTCAGTCACGGGGTCATGGACAAGCTTTGACCGCCTTTCCGAGCGCGGCGGTGCAACCTCCTCCTCCTCCTCCTCCTCTTCGTCCTCGTCATCATCGTCGTCATCGTCACCTTCGGCAGCGTCTGAATCCCACTCCTCTTGGCTCTCGCCCCCGCTGGCTTCTTCCTCCTCAGTCGGAGCCTGAGCTCCATTGGGCATCGAATACAGGTCGGTGAGGGCCTAGAAGACGTCAAAACAGAGATCAGTCGACCAAGTCGCAGAATATACAGAAACACATTCGACGAATATACAATAGAAGGCAGAGCAAATGTACCTTGTCTGGAACGGTGTGATGGTCGAGTGGAGGAACCCTCCTGGATCCACGGGGATTATCCTTATTCCCAGTGACCGCGGCCATCCATCTTTCTACCGTGGCGTCGTCGACTGCTTCTGGGTGGACTCGGGTATCGTCTTCAGTCCCGCAGTACAACCACATGCCATGGCTTCGGAACTGAAGAGGCTGGATCCGCCGCCGAAGGAAAACCTCCAGAAGATCCATGCCAGTCACGCCGTCCCGGACCAACTGCACCACTCGGTCCATCAACATCTTCACGTCAGCCCTCTCCTCCGGAACCACCTTCAGAGAGGAAGGCTTGTTCACTCGACTCATGGTGAATGGGGGAAGTCCACTCGACTGTCCCGGCGTCAGCTCGTCCCGGCAGTAGAACCAAGTCGACTGCCAGCCTCTGACTGACTCGGGAAACGTCATAGCTGGGAAGGTGCTCTTGTTCCTCACTTGAATCCCCAGACCCCCGCACATTTGGACAACCTGGGTCTTCTCATCGCCTGGACTCGCCTTCTTCACGGTCTAAGAACGACACGTGAAGATGTGCTTGAACAAGCCCCAGTGCGGTCGATAGCCCAGGAAACTCTCGCACATGGAAACGAATGCAGAAAGTTACGCAATGGAGTTCAGAGTAAAGTGGTGGAGTTGGGCTCCAAAGAAGTTCAAAAAACCATGAAAGAAGATGCTCGGTGGCAAAGAAAACCCTCGATCAATATGAGTGGCCAGGAGCACACACTCACCCTCTTCCGGCTGAGGTTGCCACTCTTTCCCTGGGAGTCTTGCGGAGCCATGGGGGATCAGCCCGTCGTCGGCCATGTCGAGGAGATCCTTCTCCCTGATGGTCGACTGGATCCAATCTCCCTGGACCCAGCCCTTCGGCAAGCGGGATCTCGACGAAGACCCATTGCGGCTGGTGGATCTCCCCTTCGCCTTCTCCGCCGCCGATGCCTTCTCCGTCGCCGACGCCTTCTTTGCGCGCTCCAACGCCGCCGTCTTCTCCTTGACCATGGCTGCCGGTGAGGTGCGCGAGGGAGAGCTTTGCGGGGGCGAGAGCAAGCGCGTTGGGCGGAGACGAGGAGAACAGAGGAGAAAGAATGGAGTACTGTTTAGAAAACCCTCGCCGGTTGCATTTATAACGTCCCTTCCGAGTGGATGACAGGTGGACCCAGGCAACCTAATCATATCCCGAAACAGTTGCACTGACACGATACGTGGCGGAAAAAGCGGCGCGGAGATCGAGGCGTTTATGTCCCGTCCCGTCCGAGCGCCACGGTCCGTTCCGCTTCGCGCGCTCCGCCAAATTCCGTATCCCATGGAATCCGCGAACGGCAGATCGGTCTGTCAGACGCGAGATTTCCTGCGATCCGTCGCTCGGGAACCAGCAAAGTCTAAAAGATCACTCGACGAAAGACAAGAATGGATCGAGTCGACTGAAGAAAAGTTGTTCATTATCAACAAAGAAGATCTTAATCCAGAATGACGCATAGCCAGTATGCAAAAGCCAATCGGAAACGGCATCAACTCCTTCCTCATTCAAGCCTCAATCCATTCGGGGGCTAATGATGGATTCATGTACCTAGGGTAGGGTCATAGGCCTGACCTGAATGTCCTACCCAAGGACAGCTTTAGAAGAGATCACCTTCCAGTCGACCAACGAAGAACCCACTCGACTGAGCAGAAGGACTCGACCATGGAGATTCACTCGACCATGAAGATACACTCGACCACCAGAAGGTCAGAAGGCACTCTGCACTACAACGGCCTGTAATTGAATAGACTTAATGATAGTTAAGGCCCTTTATGTGAGGCGTTACCAGTAACGCCCCAGACTTAATATACCTTAAAACCTTCATTACGTGGGCTGGCAGGGATCCTGGCGTACTCTATATAAGCCGCCCCCCTCCACAGGCAGAAGGGTTCGCACTCTTGTAACACCTATACACATAATCCACTCGACCGCCTCAGGGCTCCGAGACATAGGGCTTTTACTTCCTCCGAGAAGGGCCTGAACTCGTACATCGCTTGTGTTTACAACCTCTCCATAGCTAAGACCTTGCCTCTCCATACCTATCCCCCACTCTACTGTCAGACTTAGAACCACGACACCCCCTACCCGAGATCCGCAGGTTTTGACACTGACATTGGTGCTTTCATTGAGAGTTCCTCTGTGTCGTCATCTTTAGGCCCGATGGCTCCTCCGATCATCAACAACAATGCGGTCCAGGGTGAGACTTTTCTCCCCGGACAGATCTTCGTATTCGGCGGCTTCGCACTGCGGGCCAATTCGCTTGGCCATCTGGAGCAGATTGAAAGGTACGCCCCTGGCCATCAGGTCAAATTTGGAAGTTTGAACAACACGGCTGACGTCCGCGGAGACTTGATCTTCGACGGGTTCGAGCCACAGCCAAGCGCGCCGCACTGTCACGATGGGCATGATCTAGCTCTGTCGCCAAACAGTGCCCCGGAGGCCGCACCAGTGTCTGCTCCGACCCTTAGCTCGGAGCCGACTGTGCCGATCGAGGATGGGTGGCTGGACACCGCCTCGGAGGCTGCGATCTCTACGGCGATTGAGCCGAACACCAACCCTGTCCTTTGCAAGGCTCGTAACTCCAAGGTGCCGGACTCCTCTCCGGACTCCGTACCTTCCGTGCCCCTACCAATCGAAGCCGATTGGGCGCCGGTCATGGAATTCACCGCTGCGGACATCTTTCAGCACTCGCCCTTTGGCGACATCCTGAATTCGCTAAAGTCTCTCTCTTTGTCAGGAGAGCCCTGGCCGGACTATGGTCAGGAAGGTTGGGATGCGGACGATGGAGAAATTCAAAGCCCATCCACCACCCACTTCGTAGCCACTGTCAATGATTTAACCGACATGCTCGACTTTGACTCCGAAGACATCGACGGTATGGACGACGATGCAGGAGACGACCAAGAACCAGCGCCTACAGGGCACTGGAAGGCCACCTCGTCATACGACATTTACATGGTGGACATCCCAAAAGATGCGAATGGCGATGGGACAACGGAGAATGACCCCTCCAAGAAACAGCCTAAGCGCCGGCATCAGCGGCGCCGCTCTAAATCCCGCCACAGCAAAAACGGTGATTCCGGCACGGGAGACAATAACACCCTGGAAAGTGCCGAAGACAACCCCCTCTAGCAGGATTCAGCGCGGGAGGATGGAGAAGCCAGCCCTCATGAGAGAGCGGTAGACAGAGAGGTAGAGGACGATAATTACATGCCTCCCTCCGAAGATGAGGCAAGCCTCGACGACGATGAATTTGTCGTGCCTGAGGATCCCTTCGAACAAGAGCGTTTCAAACGCAGGCTTATGGCCACGGCAAGCAGCCTCAAGAAAAAGCCGCAATAACTTAGAGCTGACCAAGACTTGCTAGCCGACAGATGGACTGAAGTCCTTGCGGCCGAAGAGTATGAACTCGAACGCCCCTCCAAGAGCTACCCAAAACGCAGGCTGCTACCCCGATTAGAGGAGGAAGCACCTAAACCTACATCACCAGCGCATGATACGGCCGACCGGCCACCTCGTGGCCGCGACAGAGAGGCCTCTCGGCCCTCCACTCAAGCCGCACCCCGGCGCCGCTCAAAGAATACCAAGGCGCGGGAAAATGCACCAGACCTGCGGGATATACTGGAGGACAAGGCAAGGCAAACAAGATCGATCTACGGATTGCGTGGGCGCCCCACGATACGTAATGATAACCGTCACGCCGGATATGGCAATTCCGACCGGGCCGAACACAGCAGACAAAGCTCATTGGAGCTGCTTCGTGATATAGCCCAATATAGAGGCGCCGCACACCCACTATGCTTCACAGACGAAGTGATGGATCATCAAATCCCCGAGGGTTTCAAACCCGTAAACATCGAATCATACGATGGCACAACAGATCTTGCAGTATGGATCGAGGAGTACCTCCTTCATATCCACATGGCCCACGGTGATGATCTACATGCCATCAAATACCTCCCACTCAAGCTTAAAGGACCAGCTCAGCATTGGCTTAACAGCTTGCCAGCGGTGTCAATCGGTTGTTGGGAAGACCTGGAAGCCGCATTCCTCGACAACTTCCAGGGCACATATGTGCGACCACCAGACGCCGATGACCTAAGCCACATAATTCAGCAGCCAGAGGAATCAGCCAGACAATTCTGGACACGGTTCCTAACCAAGAAAAATCAAATTGTCGACTGTCCGGATGCAGAGGCCCTTGTAGCCTTCAAACATAAAATCCGCGACGAGTGGCTTGCCCAGCACCTAGGACAGGAAAAGCCGAAATCCATGGCGGCCCTCACAACACTCATGACCCGCTTTTGCACGGGAGAGGACAGCTGGCTAGCTCGTAGTAACAACATTACCAAGAGCCCTGGCAATTCGGATACCAAGGACAGCAACGGCAGGTCGCGTCGCAACAAGCACAAGCGCCGCATTAATGGCGATAATACCGAGGATACGACAGTCAATGCCGGATTCAGAGGCTCTAAACCCGGTCAGCGGAAAAAGGCATTCAAAAGAAATACTCTGGGCCCGTCCAATTTGGACAAAATACTCGATCGCTCGTGCCAGATACACGGCACCCCCTAAAAACTAGCCAACCACACCAACAGGGATTGCTGGGTGTTCAAGCAGGTAGGCAAGTTAAATGCCGAAAACAATGACAAGGGGCTGCATAGCGACGATGAGGAGGAGCCCCGGCCGCCGAACAATAGAGGACAGAAGGGCTTCCCCCTACAAGTGCGAACGGTGAACATGATATACGCAACCCACATACCCAAAAGGGAGCGAAAGCGTGCACTAAGGGACGTATATGCGATGGAGCTAGTCGCCCCAAAGTTCAATCTGTGGTCCTCCTGCCCGATCACTTTTGATCGAAGGGACCACCCCACTAGCATCCGCCATGGCGGATTCGCCGCATTGGTTCTAGACCCAATTGTTGACGGATTTCACCTCACTAGAGTCCTGATGGATGGCGGCAGCAGCCTGAACCTGCTTTATCAGGATACAGTGTGCAAAATGGGCATAGACCCCTCAAGGATTAAACCCACAAAGACGACCTTTAAAGGCGTCATACCAGGTGTAGATGCAACTGTACAGGCTCAGTTACACTTGAAGTGGTCTTCGGATCCCCGGATAACTTCCGAAGCGAGGAGTTAATCTTCGACATAGTCTCGTTCCGCAGCGGCTATCACGCACTGCTCGGACGAACCGCATTTGCAAAGTTCAATGCGGTGCTGCACTATGCATACCTCAAGCTCAAGATGCCAGGCCCTTGAGGAGTCATTACGGTCAACGAAAACACCGAACGCTCTCTCCGAACGGAGGAGCATACGGCGGCTCTCGCGGCGGAAGTACAAAGCAGCCTCTCAAGGCAATTCTTGAGTACGGCTATTAAACGTCCGGACACCGTCAAGCGCGCCCAGAGTAACCTACAACAAGACTGCTTGGCACGTCCCGAGCACGCGTAGCAATGCGGCCCCAACCCCAGCCCTTGTGAAATTGCGAAACCAGTACTACGCGTACATAATTACGCTCTGGAAATGCCATGGGCATAGGGGGAGGGGCACGACCACGGCAGGCCCAGAATGCGGCTCAACCGCACCAGGGGCTCCCGATTGTGTAATTCTTTTTTCTTACTTGCAGGACTCCTTTATCAAGAAGCCTTGTCCAGCAGTAGAACCACCGAACACACGATGCAACAGCCAGGGAAGCAGAAAGCTACGTCGAGTGTACAGGTGGTCTCTATAACGAGCAGTATACTTGTTTTACATATCATCCCGCAGCTCGCTCCTGGAGGGGGACATGTCAAATAGTCCCGTCCCTTGCTTATCGCACTATTTGTATCGTTCTGCTTTTACCGCAGCTTTTTTAATAAACAATGCACAGCTTTTGCCTATTATTGCATTCCCTTTTCTTATCTATATATGTTCACTTATGACATGTTGCATCCGTACGCTTTGGTACGGCCAAATACACCAGTGGCTTAAGTACCCCAAAATATGGTGTGATAAGTCCGAACACTTTCACAAGTGCGGCACCCCAAACTTATAGCATTATATGCATCGGCTCCGAATCATGTCTTGGGTCAATAGTTGGGTTTGCCCGGCTCCCATGTTTTGGTACCTTACGTTCCATTATATCGGCTAAGGTAGCGCTGGGAGAACCACTGCGATTGTGCCCCGGTTGAGCTAGGTTAAGCACCTCAGTGGAGAAAGCTAAAACTGACCGTCATGATAGGGCGAGAGCCGGTCGCTGTTCGAGAGCTTTTCGACTCCCTAAAGACTTATGCCGCTTAGAGCGAGGAGTTGGCTTTGTCCGGCCCAGGCGTGGATAGCACCCCGAACTCGGTCTTCCGAATACTAGGGGCTTCGCCGAAATTTAAAATTATAGAATTCTATGGCTAAGTGAGAGTGTTCAAGCATTATAGTCTGGTTGCCTCGTTCGTTGCGTTGAGCGCCTCCCTCAAAGGACCCAAGAATGGGAAAAAGAGTGCTCAAGTTTATCCCGAACACCCCAGCACTCACGGCATGGGGCAGAAGCCGACGACTCGCCATCTCTCAAATTTAATAAACGGCCACATAGAAGGTAATATTTTAAATTCTCAAGCGTTGCTTAGCGCATATGAACAAGTTTTCAAGCGTACAGGATAACAAATGCAAGTTTACTCAAAAATTGCATCTTTGGAGCATTCACCCGCTATAAGGCGGGCACCCTTCAGGACGCCCGCATAATACATCTCGGGCTTGCAATACTCCCTGCCCGGCGGTGGAGCGTCCGTCACAAGCTTCTTAGCGTCCATCTTGCCCCAGTGCACTTTAGCACGGGCAAGGGCCCTACGGGCACCTTCGATACAGACGGAGCGCTTAACAACTTCAATCCATGGACAGGCGTCCACCAGCCGCCTCACCAACCCGAAGTAGCTCCCAGGCATGGCTTCCTTAGGCCACAGCCAAACTATGAGGCCCTTCATGGCCTGTTCGGCCATCTTATGGAGCTCGACCAGCTGCTTCAGCTGGTCGCTCAAGGGCACCGGGTGTCTGGCCTCAGCATACTGAGACCAGAACACCTTCTCCATCGAGCTCCCCTCCTCGGCCCGGTAGAATGCGGCAGCATCGGACACACTGCGGGGCAGATCTGCGAATGCTCCAGGAGAGCTTCGGATTCGGGTAAGTAACAAGAAATTCACTTTCACGTGCTTGCTTTGCATGAAGAATGCCATACCCGCTGCTATCTTCTTCATTGCCTCAATTTCCTGGAGGGCTTTCTGGGCTTCGGCCTTAGCGGCTTTGGCACTCTCAAGAGCCGAGGCGAGCTCGGACTCTCAAGTCTTTGAGTCACGCTCCAAACTCTCGTGTTTTTCCACGAGAACCTGGATTTCTTGCCGCGCCTCCTACTTCTCTCGCTCGGTGCGCTCCGCGGCCGCATTGCTTTCGGCCTTGGACACCGCCTCCTTCAGGGTTGCCACCTCGTTCGTGGCCCCTGCAATTCTCACGTTATTCCTGTCATTTTTGCAACCACATCTTTTACATACTTCCATAAGGTATTACTTACCTTCCTTGTCCTTGAGCTGCTTTTTGGCAAGACCGAGCTCGTTCTCGGACCGCTCGAGGCTCTGCTTCAATGCATTGACCTCCGCAGTCAGTGCGGCAGAGGTCAGCAGCGCAGCCTGCATTCCCCATATTGACATACTTATGTTAGACTCCTGCGTACATCTTTTTAGATCCTCGGTTCGGCTTTTCTTTCCGAACACCAAACTGAGCATCAGGGGCTACTGTCTATGCGGTAATATTTTTACATATACATACCTCAAAGCCTATTAGAAGGCTGGCATAGGCTTCAGTCAGCCCGCTCTTGGCGGACTGAACTTTCTGGATCACCACACTCATAACAGTGCGGTGGTCCTCGTCGATGGAGGCGCCGTTAAGCGCCTCCAGTAAATTATCCTGTGCCTCCGGTTGGATGGAGGTCACTGGTGTCGCAGTCTTGCCCTTCTTACGAAGGGGCCACCTGCCGGACTCCGGAACCACTGAAGGTTCCGGTGCGGAGTCCGGCCCAGGGCCGGACTTAGAGCCCTTTGGGGTTTGATCCCCCTTGTGCCTAGAGTCCGGGAGGTTGCCTTGCGGCGCCTCTGGGACCTCCTCCTCCTGGCTGGGCCCCTTTTGGGACCCCACCTCGGCGTCATCCGCAGCACGAGGAGAAGAGACGGCCGGAAGGGAAGTGCTATTCACGTCTGACGAAGCCAGGGAGCCACTCGTTGAAGTGTCGAGCCCGTCCTTGGGCGGGCTCCAGGGTTATATTCGGCGTTAGGAGATTCTATGCGACAAACGAAACGCCATGAGTTATTCTGGTATCCGGACACTTACGATGTCGCCAGGGGCTTAGCCCTCGGTGGCCACTCCTCTTCGCCGTCGTCGGCGTTGGTGGAGTAGTCCGGAGGAAGGGTCCTTCCCTTCTTGGACCCTCCGGCCTCCCCAGTTGGGGCGGCCTTCCTTTTCTTCTCTTCCCCCGCTGGGGGAGAGGCCTCTTTTTCCTCCTCCTCGTCTTCACGGGAGGAGTCCGCCTCGGAGTCATCGGACGATGAGTCCGATAACACCTGGCGTCGGGAACTCTTTCGGGTCCCCGTGGCCTTCTTCTTGGCCTTCTTCTCCGGCACCACTAAGGTGCCGGAACCAGCAGCCCCATCAATCGGGTGTCCGCTGGGTCTTCTGGCAAGGGAGCCGGATAGTCAATCTGCCCGGACATCTTTTGCCAGGCCTGTCAAAGGTAGGGGAGTTTAGATCCCGCATAGAGTCAAACTATGGAAAACAAGTGTCCTGTAAAGGGTAAAATAGCTTACCTCGCCGGCTTGACGCTGCGAGCTGAATCCGCGATCTTCGGTAGCGGATGCGGGAGCCTCGGCGCCCTTGAACAGCACCTTCCAAGCATCTTCGTACGTAGTGTCGAAGAGCCTGCTCAAGGTTTGCTGCTGTGACGGATCAAACTCCCACAAGCTGAAGGCCCGTTGTTGGCACGGGATGATCCGGCGGATGATCATGACCTGGACTACGTTGACGAGCTTGAGCTTCTTGCTCACCAGATTTTTGACGCAGGATTGGAGTCCGATCAGCTCTTCCGAACTACCCCATGTTCGGCCCGTCTCTTTCCAAGAGGTGAGCCGTGTAGGGAAGCTAGATCAGAATTCGGGGGCCGCTGCCCATTTAGGGTCACGCGGTTCGGTGATGTAGAACCACCCCGATTGCCACCCCTTTATGATCTCCACGAAGGAGCCCTCGAGCCATAGGACGTTGGGCATCTTGCCCACCATGGCACCTCCGCACTCCGCTTGGCGGCTGCCCACTACCTTCGGCTTGATATTGAAGGTCTTCAGCCATAAGCCGAAGCGGGGCTGGATCCATAGGAAGGCCTCGCACACGACGATGAACTCCGAGATGTTGAGGACGAAATTTGGGGCCAGATTGTGGAAATCCAGGCCGTAGTAGAACATGAGCCCCCGGACAAATGGGTGAAGTGGAAAACCTAGTCCGCGGAGGAAGTGGGTGAGGAACACCACCCTCTCATGGGGCCCGGGGGTGGGGATGAGCTGCCCCTTGTCGGGAAGCCAATGCGCGATGTCGCTGGACAAGTATCCGGCCTTCCGCAGCCTCTTGATGTGCCCCTCCGTAACGGAGGAGGCCATCCACTTGCCTCCCACTCCGGACATGACTGGGGAAGGTTGAGGCGAGATGTGCGGACTTGGGCGCTGGAGCTCGAGTGCGCGGAAATGGATAAGCAAAGGAGGAAGAAGGCGTAGGTAAAAAGGTGGATCCTTATCCCCTTATATGGACGGACGAAGCTATGCGTCCCCACCAGCCTGGTAAAACTCGCTTATCTCCCAAGCGCCGTAATCAATGGCGCGGTTGGGTTACCCACGCCCGTATTGATGAGAATCCCGGAATAAGGGGACACAATCTCTGCTTTGACAAGACGTGCCAAGAAAACCGCCTCGCTAAACGCGCTGAGGTGGGACAGTGAAAACGATCCGAATAAAGACTTGGCCGTGGTGTGATGCCACGGAATACGTCAGCAGATTGAAGTTGTGTAAATATTATTCTGTCTACGGTGGTATGTGGAACTTATTTTGCAGAGTCGGACACTATCCTTGTGTTCAAAATCTTCTATGGAGGAGGAACCCGCCTTGCAATGCCGAAGACAATATGCGCGCCGGACTCGTCGTCATTGAAGCCTGGTTCAGGGGCTACTGAGGGAGTCCTGGATTAGGGGGTGTCCGGATGGCCGGACTATAGCCTTTAGCCGGACTCCTGGACTAGGAAGATACAAGATTGAAGACTTTGTCCCGTGTCTGGATGTGACTTTCCTTGGCGTGGAAGGCAAGCTTGACGATACGGATATGTAGATCTCCTACCATTGTGACCGACTCTATGTAACCCTAACCCTCTTCGGTGCCTATATAAACCGGAGGGTTTTAGTCCGTAGGACGAACAACAATCATACCATAGGCTAGCTTCTAGGGTTTAGCCTCTCTGATCTCGTGGTAGATCTACTCTTGTACTACCCATATCATCAATATCAATCAAGCAGGAGTAAGGTTTTACCTCCATCGAGAGGGCCCGAACCTGGGTAAAAACATCGTGTCCCTTGTCTCCTGTTACCATCCGCCTAGAGGCACAGTTCGGGACCCCCTACCCGAGATCCGCCGGTTTTGACACCGATAGGGCGTCATTCTTGGAGGTACACACGTGATCGAGGGACCAGAAGACAGATTCTTTGGTGGAGCGGTGCTTCGTCCTACACACTGATGGCGATGGATCTTGACGGCATGGCGCAGTGCAGATTCGGAGTTCGTTGTGGGAGGATGGACTCGCGCAGAAGGACGACGCTGTCGGGCGTCGTGGTGGCGTCGATGACAGAGAGACCTGACACGGTACATGCAACAGTAGAACCCTGAAGATGGATTGGTGGCAGGTGGCTGCGGCGGCCTCCTACCCAGCAGGCGTCCTGGTTGAGGAGTGCGCCGGACTGGTAGGTGCCTCATACCCGGCAGGCATCCTGGTTCAGGTCTTAGATGTTTAGCTTTGGCTGCGATGTCTGTTTGGTATTATGCCGAGACTATCTGCGTCCCTTCATCAATTGGATAGGTGTAGCGACAGTTGTTGCTTAGACGGTGGCTTTAGTCTTACTGTTGTATGGCTTTATAAGGTCTTGTGAGAATATTAATAAAGTGGCCGTATGCATCATCCAGATGCAGAGGCCAGGGGGTCATCCTCCTTTTCTTAAAAAAATATCGGTTCATTCCAAAAAATATCGGTTCATTCCGATTTCTCTGCATCGCATTTGTTTCAGGGATGGAATACTTGCAATGAGAATTGTGTGGCTGATCATTTCTCACATGTGACGGAACTTGGCACATACGTGCAGGTTTTGTAACAAAATATTTACATGGTCAACTGAAGAATGTTACAGGCGATAATATTGGGTTATTGATAATTGCATTTTGAGGACTTGGTTGGCTTGTAATCAGAGTAGATGCTAGAGCTCTCTGATCACGCCATTTCCTAACTGTGAGCTGGTACTGGTGCAGGGGCAGGGAGTTGCTGTCCAGCATGTGTAGGACGAACACCATGAACACTGAGCAGACGAACATCGGTATCGGCCCGAATATCCACATCAGCAGCGTCGTTGCGAAGTAGAGTGCTCGGAGCCCCATGGACCAGAAGTTGCCGCCCCGGATCACCGCATGCTGCATGTAGCTCGCCGGGACGTCGGAGTCCAGCGTGGTCACCAGGAAGCTGGCTTGGACATAGTACCTGATCAGTTGCAGAGCAACCAGATGCTGAGTCGTCTTTGAGAAATCGGTCTTAATCTAAGGTTTGGTAGAGCGGCAAGCTACCTTGCGGAGTGGATGAAGCAAGTGAAGGACACCAGAAAGCAGACGAGGAGGGAGATGTACTTGACCGCCGCCGTCGCCTGGCTGTTGTCGCCGTAGACGAGCTCCGTCATGAACACCTTGCTTGTGCTGCTGACCCAGGCGCCGATCAGCGAGCCCAGCGCGATGGACAGCGAGGCCAGGTTCGTGGACGCCGCGATACTGCTGGAGATCACGCTCAGCGCCAGCCCCGTCTCCTCCGGAGCCGCCTGCCAACAAGCAGGAGACCAGATGAAGGAAAGTCTTCATGGTTCCTGCAATGCAAGGGAACTGCTGCAGTTACCTGGGCCATGCGGCGAACCCACGCCAGCTTGTTGTGATTCTCGTAGCCGATGACGGTTGCGGCCGGATGCCGGAGGATCCGGTAGAGGAGGATGAGGTGGTAGCCGAACATGATGACCAGGCCGCACGGCACCAGCACCAGGTCCAGGGAGCCCTTGTCGAGCATCATCTTCTCCTCTTCCCTTGTCTCACTTTTCTCTCTTTTATTTATGAATGAACCATATGGTTCCATGACGAGTATGCGATATGGACCATATGATCTTGGCCGGAGGAGTAATGAGCCGGTTGCTTATGGGTTTTGTTCTGCACAGACTAGTAGTACCCGTGCTGTCCGATTGTTGCTTTGGGTGCAAGATATACGAGCAAGGCAAGCAACTCCGGCGAGCTTTGCTTCGACGAAAGGCGGTGAGGTTGACGCTTCACTGGTTACCGCGTATTTCCGTGCCCCTCAGTAAATCACCATACCAAGCAAAAAATACCTTTTTTTGAAATTTTTTAATTTAAACACTCGATTTACTGTGAAGTACTCCCTTCATTCCTTAATATAAGGTGTATTATTTTTCCAAAAGGTCAAACTTCTCTAAGTTTGACCAAGTTTATAGACAAAAATATCAATATCTAGAATACCAAATCATTATCACTAGATTCATCATGGACTATATTTTACATTTCTATATATTTAGTATTATAAATCTTTATATATTTTGCTGTAAAGTTGGTCAAACATAGACAATAGTTGACTTTTTGAAAAACTAATACACCTTATATCTAGGAACGGAGGGACTATGTAGGATCTAATTAATGTCATGAGAGTTGGTTCTGGCGTGTTGGTAGCAACCTAGTTCCTGTTTTGAGAGATCTCTGGTTCGAATATTCGTTCATTCACTTATTTGAATCAAAATTCAACTACAAAATTTGCTCGAAATATTCTCAGTATTTCGCGGTAACCGTGGTAACCACATTTACCAGTCTTTTTGATAAAATTGCCTCATTCGGTAACCAAAACCTTGGGTCTGACTGACATCTTTGGACCAGGCCTGGACCAATGTTTCCCCGGCTTCGCAACCATGTCTCGAGTTTGATCCAACTTGGTGCTAGAGAGGCTCGCAGTCGCTAGGGAATTTATAATCCCGGCCTCACAGATTGCGTCCGAATATGGCGCTTCTGAGCGCGCTGAAGCACGCAACATTATATTGAGAGACAAAACAACATCCCGTACTAAAAGAGTCCTTGCGCGAAATAAAACAACTGTTTTGCTATAACTCATCTAGCTGAGTTTTAGTTATGTCTCATTCATCTTTTATAGCCATTGGATGATACTATAAGATGCGTGTGTGATGCGTGTGTGCTGACGTGGGTTGTAGTACTACTTTGTATCTGTTTTTGTTTTTCAGGTGAGTGAGACCAAATTATATCTCATTTAATGAGTTCTAGACATTCCCATAAAACAAATAAAAAAGAGGACTCAAATACACTGAGACATGCAACATTAGGGCCTAGTAGTTCTTTTGAGTTGCGGCTTGTGCAGAGGCGGCTTCTCGGGAGCTGCTCAGAAATACTGCCGTGAAAATAAGCTGTTAAGGAACTTGCGGTCCAGTTCTTTTCGGCTTTAGTTTATTTTCATAGGTTTTTGACGGGGAGTGTGTTCTGCAATGCCCTTGAGCGCGAAGTCATTTTTAGGGTAGTTACCGGTAAAGCATCCATCGTTCACACATGCATCATGATTCATGCAGGTATCTACCAATTAATTATCAGTTATTGCCATACCAAGCCTATACGAGACCATATACAGCTCATGGACCCCATAATGCATGCATGGCAGAAAAAAGTTGTCCGAGTCTCTCTCTTCTCTTACACACTAAATGAACCCTTTTATTTCATTTTTGCTCATTTAAATCATTTATATATTTTAGACCACAAACTCATGTTTGAAACTTTTTTTATATATTTGAATTCCTAGTCTCAAGCCCTTTATAATAAGACCAATTTTGCTACATTTCAGAAGTGTTTAAATTTCAATGTTTCAATTAATTTGAAATCGGTTTTCATTGTAGTGAATTCTTTTTTTTTGAATGAGTGAAACTTGTGTTTTTAAAAGGAGAGAAGGATATTTAGTGAAATCAGTTTGTTTCCAAAGAGCGAAAATTTGAAAGTATTTTTGAAAAAGTGAAATATGTTATGAAATTATTGAAATGTATGGACTCATTTTTAAAAAAATAGTGGAGTCTTATCCAAAATAAGTGAAATTGTTTTTGGATTAAGTGAAATATGCCTGAAATAACTAAAATGTTTTTATAAAAAAATTGAAACAGGATTCTTAATTTCAGTGGAATAAATTTATGAATCTATTTTTTGAAATAGTTGAAGTGAATACGATGTTGGGAGCTGCTTAGAACAAGACCAATGAGTGAAATACGTTCTCATTTTTTGTGAAATTATTTTTTTGGAATGCGAAACATGAGTTTTTGAAATGCAATGAAGCTTTTCTAGCGAAATTGGTTTGTTTCGAAAGAGTGATTTTTTAAAGTATTTTGAAAAGGTGAAATATGTTATGAAATTATTGAAATATATTAGATCTTTATTTTTGAAATAGCGGAGTCTTATCCGAAATAAATGAAATAGTATTTTGAGAAAGTGTAGTACATCTGAAAAATTGAAATTGTTATAAGAAAAAAAACCGGATTCTTGAACCGAGTGAAATAATTTGTGAATCTGTTTTCTGAAATGATTGTTTGAAAATTATTCTAAACTATTTTTTGAAATAAATGAAATTAGAATTTCAACTGACTGAAATAGTTGAAGTGAAATAAATTGATTGAAACATTCAAATTTAAGCGTGTTTGAAATATATTCAAGTTGGTCAGTCTGGACGCCATGAGTTTAAATATATAATGTGTTTCAATAAAAAATATGGTTTAAAAGATACGGCTGAGTTAAATTAGCAAAGGTAAAAATAAAAGTATGGATTTATTGTGTAACAGAAGAAAGATGAGAGCTGCCTACATGCATGTTGATGACATCATGTGGTGGGCCAGAGTGGTGAAATACCAACATTAATAAATATGAGCAAACAGTATTAAGTATACTGCATGTGGTATAAACTACAGTGTGTGTGGTGGTGCGAGGTGATTGGCTGGAGGCCTGGAGCTGTGCCGCTGGCTACCGGTTCTGGTAGAAAAGCTTTTTCGTGCCCTTGAGCTCTTGTTGAGTTCTTCAGGAAGCATCACAGACTCAGTAGCCTATGCTGAAAACTACAATCTGCAACAGCACTACTATAACTTGCCAGCCGCAAAAAAAAACTTGTAAATGTACAAGTGCACAATTAGCTCCGTTGAAACTTACGAGCAGCAAGTACTCCCTCCGTTTCAAAATAGATGACCCAACTTTGTACTAACTTTAGTACAAAGTTGGGTCATCTATTTTGAAACGGAGGGAGTACACTATTACGATTCAAAATTACTACAACCTGTAAAATCTCAGTGGCATCTCCATGTAACATCATGCTGCTACCTAAGGGCATCTCTAACCGATCCCCTATCTGGTATTAGTAGAGGACAAATTTGGTTATCCTCTATTCGGTACCTAACCAAACTCCTATCCTTGTTAGAGTAAACGTATCCTCCTCGTCAGCCCCAACTTCTAATTATCCAAAACGCCGTGGAGTAAAAAAATTGACCTCTCCACCTCCCCTACGACGTCCCCACCCGCATTGCGTCGTCGCAGACATTGCTTCCAGCGACTAACCACCGTATCCGCCGACACTCCACTGCATCCCTTCGCCCTCGGCACCGTCCTGCCCCACTCCAAGAAGATCGCCGGAATCAAGCTCAAACATCATCACCACTGCATCGATCCCGTCGTTGGATAGAGGCTCAGATCTTCTTTCTCCGAGCCTCTCCGTCCACTTCTGGCCATCTCGAAGCCCGCCGTCCACTATATGCTCAACGTCGCTGGCCAGCTGTAACACCTCCACCATGAGTCAAGTGTTCGATCGTTTTCCTGGATGAGTTTTTCGGTGCTTTTTTCATCTTGTTTTTTCTTTTGTCAACCGAATTGAACTGAGTCATTTTTGGTCAAGATGAAAAGGTTGAGAGAGATGATCTTCGAGGAGTCTTCGTCGGAGGAGGAGGAGGAAGAAGACAATGACGACTTCAAAATGGCCATTGGCATGATCTTCAATGAAGATTTTCAGTGGCATAGGAGAGGATCACAATTTGGCCGTATACACATCAATCGAGATAGAGCGGAGGGCAATGCCAAGATTATGAGAGATTTTTTCGAGCCCAATCCAAGCTATCCGGAGAAGTATTTACGTCGGCGATTTTGAATGCACGGAGAACTCTTTCTCACCATTGCAAAAGCCGTGAAGAAGCCTAATGATTGGTCCAAACTCAGGAGAAGTGCGTCCGGAGAGATAAGTATGAGCCCTTTGATGAAGTGTATCATGACTGTTCCAGTGCTAGTATATGGGTGTCCGGCTGACATTGTTGACGACTATGTTTGCATTGTAGAAGATGCAATCTTGGAGGTCGTTTGAAGGTACACAAAAGTCGTTATTGAGATCTTTGGGCCGGAGTACATGAGGGCACACAACGATGAAAACATCGAGAGGCTGTTGGCATTGAGTGAAGAATGGGGATGGCCTGGGATGCTTGGATCAATTGACTGCATGCACTGGACATGGAAGAAATGTCCTGCATGATGTAAAGGTCAGTACAAAAGCCACTGGAATTCCTGAGGTTGTTGCATCAGAGGAAATATATAATTTGACATCCTTTCTTTGGATTCCTGGCTCTCATAATGACCTAAATGTGATGTCGAGATCACCAATGTTCGCAAGGCCGGAGATGTTCCTCCTTGCAACTATGTTGTCAATGGTCATGAGTACACGATGGGTTACTACCTCGCACATGGCATCTATCCTTCATGGGCTATATTTGTCAAGACAACCCCGTGCGCTAAAGGTAACAAGAGATCTCACTTTGCAACGTGTCAAGACTCAACTAGGAAGGTTGTGGAGAGAGCTTTCAGTGTGCTTCAGAAGCGCTTTTCATAATACGTGGCCTTGTCGAGTATTGGAACCCCAAGGCCCTATGGAAAATCATGACATGCTGCATCATCTTATATAATATGATCACTGAAGATGAGAGGCATGCTGAGAACTTCCGATACATCTCCAATCGGGATCCTATTGAGCCGCAACACGATGCAAACAGGATACAAAGATTTCTCAAAGCGCATCACAACATCGAGAACCATGAAGTTCATACCTAGCTCCAAGATAATCTTGTTGAGCCTTAGTGGCATCTCCATAGCACGTCGTAGTTGTCCTTTTATCATGCTCTTTACTTCATTGAAACCTTCTGTGTTTGAATTTGAATAATTTGGTTTATAAACTATGAATTTGAACCCTTAATTATTATGTTTGAATTTAATATGTGTGCAAATATGTAATTGAAATGTACACCCTCGGTCCTTTTTAGTTCGCATATAAGAATTCCCTAGAGTCAAACTTCGTAAAGTTTGACCATATTTATATGAAAAATATATCAATATCTACAATAGGAGAGTTATACGATATAAAAATTATACTCAGGACACATCTAAATATTGATTTTGTATTGGGAATGTTGATATTTTTTCTATAAATTTGGTCAAACTTTATGAAGTTTGACTTCAGGCAAATCTTATACTCAATCCGTCTGGAATTACTTGTCGGAGAAATAAATGTATCTACATATATTTTAGTTCTACATACAACCATTTTTATCCATTTATACGACAAGTAATTCTGGATGGAGGGAGTATGTGGAGTCAAAATGATTGGAGGGAGTACTATGTAAATGAAAATTAGAAAGATTTGGCATTCTTTTGCTCCATTATATTTAAGTGATTGGTTAGAAATGACACTTTTTTAGATGAGTAAATATACTCATCTAAATGATACTCACGTATCCTCCTCTAAACTATAGGGGATCGATTAGAGATACCCCAAGCATGCCCAAGCTTGCGAGGTCAACGATTTTTGGCCGACAAGTCTCATACATAGCTTCCCCAAGCTCTTCGTCAAGGTGCTCACTACTAGATGCCACTGGAGATGACCAGGCGTGTGGGCTCACACTAGAGTGCCTTCATCCAAGGGTGGTGTTTACATGATAACTTCATGTTGGTCCAAAGCACAACAGGGAAATTGCACAGCTCTAGCACGGTTGCGGTTATGGTCAAGCTAGGCATAACAAAGGCATTTTTCATCGGATTGGGCCTTCTTGCTCCAAGTTCTCAAGAGGCTAGGCTTTGGAGATAGGTGGATCACGTGGACGTGTGGCTTGTTGGCTTAGACCTCCACACAAGTCTTGATGAATTGGACGCCGGGGGAGATCATCTTCAATAAGAGAGGCTTGCGGTAGGAGGACCCATTGTCACTGTTGTTGTTCGTTCTAGTGATGGATGGACTGCACTTCATATTGCGGAAGGTGTCAGACCTTAGGCTTCTTCACACGCTTGGACACTCAGGGTTGCACTACCAGGCATCCATTTATGCTGAAGACATGGTCACCTTCATTAAACTCGAATGAGCGAGTTTGCTCATCTATGCCGCGATCGTGCTGGACTTCAGAGATGCTTCCATCCTGTGGACCAATGTGGAAATATCAGTGGCTCATTTCATCCGTCGTTCACCAGGACAAAGGGGAGGTTGCTTGTCAACAACGGCGGAGCTATGTACGCTCCTAGGGTGGCTGTGGCACCCCCAACACTGAAGCAACTTGTGAAGAAAATTAAAGTGTGAAGGCTAAGATGAGAACTTTTCTAGCTTTTGGCCCCCTCAAACATTCATATTTTACCTTTCGCCCCTCCAACTGATTCTCTCTAGCTCCGCCACTGCTCGTCAACCTTTATGTTTCCCATTACTCCCCTTCCCGTGCAAGTATTTGCCCCCCCCCCCTTGTGCTACGAAAGCCAACTGTTGCCCAGCGTTAGCCTCTTGCAGATAAAGTTGCTGACAAGCTACCGGATGGAGAGCATCTATTCTATGCTCTGTCATGGTGGTCATTTTATTCTAGTGAAGACCACTTTGTGTGCCTTACCAGTTCATCCTATGCTAGCATTGGACCTACCGGTTAAGACCATCATAGGGGTGGAGAATATTTGTTGTGGGTTCTTGTGGCGTGCCCTAAAGAACATGTGAGGCGAACATTGCGTGTTGGCCCTGGAGAAGGTCTGCTGCCCCAAGGAGCTAGTTGCGTTGGCATACCAAATCCCAGGCTCCTCAATGCCGCTCTTCGGGATGATGGCCCTAGATTTAGCACACCATCTTGGAGAAGCCATGGAAGGACTTCAACATTCAGGTGCCAAAGCTCTCCCCGCTCTCTTTCGCGCCGCCACTAATACTGAGTTTGGCGATGCAGCCACCACTCTTTTATGGACAGACAAGTTTCTTTAGGAAGGCAGGATTAGTAAGTTTGCTCCCAACCTATTCTGTGTCGTGGGCAAGCGCGCGACTAAGACGAGAACGATGGACAGTCTAGTAGGTGGTTGGTGGGAGGATGTGAATCCAAACATGGGTTTAGCGGCCCTAGACAAGTTTCTTCACCTAGGGGATCAAGTGATCAATGTCACGCTTACGGAAGGGGTTGAGGATAAACTTCTTTAGGCTTGGGAGCCTAGTGGCTGCTTCTCGGTCAGGTCTGCATACTCGGTGTTGTTCGGTGGAGTTGTGCTTAACATTAGTGCCACACCGATCTAGCAATCTAGGATGCCTATGTCTTGCAAGTTCTTTGGTTGGCTAGTGGCCCGGAATCAGTGTTGTACTACAAACAGATTGAGGAGACGCGGTGCCCTGTCGCGTGCCCCCTCTATATATGTTACTACGGTGCGTCTTCTCTCGCGAAGTCTAGGAGTTGTGCTGGTGATTTGGGATAAAATGATTGGATGTCGAACTTGAGCACTAACTTGACCGGAGGAGTAGGACATACCGCGGCGACGAGGATGGCAAGGAGGGGCTTTGTGCCGGTGGTGGTGATGTTGTTGGGTCAGGACAACGACAGAGCTAAGGAGGCAGTGCGGAGGAAGCAGAAGGGAGGACATGAAGAAGGCATGCCGGTATGTCGAATCCGATGTGGCGGACGCATCCGAGGCTCACCATATCCGCCCTAGATATGGGTTGATTTCAGGAATTGTTGGACAGCTCGAACGTGTAAGGCCGGTTCGAGGGAGTTCGTTGGATGGCATTTTCATGAACTTATCGGGCAGTTCTCCTGGAGCGTTCAGGGACGATACGAGGGGTGATACTGTAGATGCTCTTGTTCCTGTATTGCCACCTTGATACCCGTCGGCTTTATCCATAAATTCAGTTATGCCTCTTCTTTCTTAAAAAAACATACACTAAACAAAACATGGATGGCAGCGGAATCATTTTATTCCTTTCCTGTGTTGTGATGTAACTGCGGGATCATAGTCTATTTGGTGGTCCCTTGGTTAATTACTTCCTTTCACACGTCGATAATTTTAAAAGTCCACGGGTAAGGTGTCAAAAAGGTCCTTATATTTGGGTACCGTACATGTCAACTTCACACTTACCGCTCCTATAGCAATGGCCAGCACACGTCTTGCTCTTCCCGTTCCCGGCCCAAGGCCACCTCGGGGCGTTCATGTCCCTCGCCGAACTCCTCCACCGCGTCATCCCGTCCGCCGCCGTAACTCTGGTCTCCACCCCTCGAAACGTCTCTGCCCTCTCCGCCACGGCGCCGCCATGGCTTGCGTTCCACTCGCTCCCCTTTAACCCAGCCGACCACGGCCTGCCGACCCACGCCGAGTCCGCCAAGGCCCTCCCCGTCGGGTTCCCGTTGGTCACGCTCCTCGAAGCTTTCGAGGCTCTGCAGCCCGCGTTCGACGGCTACGTGGCCAGCATGGCCAAGGATGACGCCGTCGTCTCCATCGTCTCCGACCTGTTCGTCGCGTGGGCCGCCAGCGTCGCGCGGAGGAACGGGTGCTCCCACGCCTTCTTCGCCTCGTGTGGCGCGTTCGGCACGGCCATCCTGCGCTACTGTGGGAGAACGTGCCGCTCTCGGTCACCCCCACCGGGCACGTACCCGTGCCCGGGTTCCCCGGCAAAATCTTCCACAAGACGCAGGTATCCGAGGTCATGCTCCGTGCGGACGGCGAGGACCGGGCATCGGCTTTCTGTCACCGGCAGATAGCTCACAGCCACACGACGGACGGGGTGCTCATCAACACCGTGGAGGAGTTCGAGCCAACGGGGCTGGGCATGCTACGGAGCAGCCTGCACGTCCCGGTTTGGCCCATCGGACCTCTCATCCGCGTCGCCGGCGCAATACCGGCCGTCTCCGCCGACAAAGTGCACGACGGCATGGTAAGCTGGCTGGACACGCAGCCGCCGGCCTCGGTGCTGTACGTGTCGTTCGGGTCCCAGAACTCCATCCGGCAAGCGCAGATGGCGGTGCTGGCAAGGGCGCTGGAGCTGGAGCACGCCGGACGACCGTTCATCTGGGCTATCCGGCCGCCTGTGGGGCTCGCAGTCGCGGCCAGCGAGTGGCTGCCGGAAGGATTCGAGAAGAGAGCGCGTGACGAGAACAGAGGGCTCGTCGTCCGTGGATGGGCTCCGCAGGTGAGGATCCTCGGCCATCGCTCCACGGGCGCGTTCCTCTCGCACTGCGGGTGGAACTCGGTGCTGGAGAGCCTTCTGCACGGCGTGCCGCTCCTCGGATGGCCGCTCGCCGCCGACCAGTTCTACAACGTGGAGATGTTGGAGAAGGAGTGCGGCGTGTGCGTGGAGGTGGCGAGGGGGAACACGGAGGACGCCCCGCCGCCTGAGATGGACAGGGTGGCGGAGTTGGTCGAGACGGTGATGGGGCAGACGTCCAAAGCGGCGGAGATGCGGAGACGGATGAAGTACATCGGCGAGTTGATGAGAGGCGCAGCTACAGACGACGGTGGGTCATCGAAGAAGGCGCTCGAGAGCCTCGTGGGAACAACGTGGATGCATTGAGGATGGCATGGGTGGGGAACATGAACATGGACATGCGCCGACCAGTTCTACAACGTGAACATGGACTCACATGACAAAGGACAATGCTACATCTACTTAATCTTTCTTACGTGGTTAACGTAATGGGCCAGATGGCAATTTGTGATTGGAGTCAGGGAAAGGTGGGACCCACCTCACTTAAAATTAGGGGGATAGAGCTTTTTGAGCATCGCATACACTCATCCCTACGAACGCACACACGCACACCCTACCCCTATGAGCACCTCCGAGAGACCGAGCCGGCATATCATCTTGAGATCTACGAAGTCACCGTAGGCGCCTCGTCATCGACGGGAACATCTCCTCCCACTGAAAGCGCATCCACTGTCCACCTAACCAACTCAACCAAAGGTTGATTCGCGTCCAATAATTCTACACCTACTTTATGGTCAATTACGTAAACTTCCTCCTAATCCTCCCGCCTTCTGAATTCAATGGAGGTGGGGCCCTCCTCCCTTTATCTCCAGTCAAAACTCGCCAACTGGCCAATCCTCCGTAAATCATATGTAATCGCCAACTGGCGTTAAAAATGCGTGCTGAGACAGGGCGACACACTAGGATGGAAAGGAAACCGCACCTACCCTTCTTGATAAATGAAGTTTCTTAAATTGTGCCAAGTGTTGGGTCGTCGTTCGGTGGACGTACAAACTATTCGTCGTGTGTGCAGTAGTTCCGAAGGAGAAACGAACTTTTCTGTGGGAGAAATGAACTTTTCAGCTGCAGGCAAAGTATTAGAGTCCAACAAACATATTTGGCCGGATGATTTCTTGTTATTTTTAATTGTGCCAAGTACCCAATTGAATGAAAGAATTATTATGCTTTGCCGTTCTTCATACTGCTTCCCGGGTTGTTTGTTGCCGAAAAGATTTGTTATGCCTGCCTTTTTAATCATGCCAAGTTGTCATGTTATTACCACTTCTCGAGTTGTTTACACATAATTGCCGGAAAATATTTCTCACGGTTAACATGAATTGCGCCAAGTTGCCACATTATTTCATACTGCTTCCCGGGTTGCTTACACGCAACTGTCAGAAAGATTTATAACCAAATTTTCAAAATTAACTACCAGTAGTTTGATTGTACGGAAAATATATGTGAAAATATACTTAGTCAACATGCTAGTTTTTATTAAAGAAGGACGTTCTAATTCTGGAGATATATACAAGACGTGCACATGACGAAAAGGAAAAGAAAGCTGCATCAGACTAGCAGCCTCCCGTACAAAAGCATGGTGTCCTGTACCGGTCTGCCATTTTTTTTTTTGAGCGAACCGCACATCGCGTAGCGTACTAGCCTTGGTTTTTCTTCCTGGGAGTAGGTAACAGAAAAAGGTTTTGCTGCTCTGTACGCTGCGGGATGGAGCGGGCTGCATCAAAGCGTCCGCCGCACGGGAGGACAAGCGCGCGCGCAAGCTGCGTAACAGCACGCGGGCTGGTTCTTCCTGACGCCACCAAGCTTCATCAAAGAAAACCCAGATCCGCACCTGCCGTGGCCTGAGGAGAGATGCCATTCGGCGGCCCCCGCTGATCCGTACATGTCGACGGCGAGGCTGCCGCCGGCCGGAACCTCGGCACTGTCGGCTTTCACTACACCTCGGCCTGCGAGTGCCCCTCCTGACGGCATCGACTTGCTACTAAGAGCATCTCTAGCCGTTTGGTCACCCAACGTACTAGTAAAGGCCTTTCTGCATTTGCGCCGGCGTTTTTTCGGTTCGGGGGCACACGTTTTCAGCCGCGACTTTAGGTTTCAGCCCCCAAACGCACAAAAATTTAAAGTCTCTTTCTCGCTACCAAAAAACAATACAGGTTCGGCGATCATCATGCCACAGGTCGGCGATCATCATGTCACAGGTCGGCGATCGAATATAGCCAAAGTCCGGTGATCAACAGGGTAGGAACCATAGACATGGAACTCAACCGGTTGGTTCCTCTACCATACGGGTGGGAGCAGTGGCGGAGCTTGAAACAAAAAGCAGGGCGGGCTGGGCAGGCTAAGCTCAAGCAAATCGTCTCTCGGCTGGTGTTTCACATCCTGATCTAGGTGAACAGTAGGAAGAAATGCTCCTAAGTTGGGCGGGCCATGGCCTGGTTTTGCCCTAAGGTAGCTCCACCAGTGGGTGGGAGAGCTCGGCGTAAGCGTTGGCACAGTTGCAGTGCTCGGCGTTGGCGTGGGCGTAGTTGCAGTGGTGGGCGTAGGCGTGGCAGTGGTCGCCACCGGTCCCAGCATCTGGTTCAAGATGAGGTCGCGCTCCGCCAAGTGCCATGTCTTCACCTGCTCGCCCGTCGTCGCCATGTCAGCTCCCATCAGGAACTCCATGTCGGTGTTCCTCTTCTTTGCGACGACGTTGGTCCTGAGAAGGTCGAGCTTGACGTCCTGCTTCGTCATCAACGCCGACCACCTCGCTTCGGACTTCTCCTCCCTCTTGGCGGCGTGGCTCCTGGCGTCGGCGATGCACTGTTCTATCGACGGCTAAAGTTTTTCGGCAGCGAGCGTCGAGTCCCTCGCCGCCTTGGCTTTCTTGTTGCCACCAAGACACCCTTCTGCCGCCGTCGAGGCAGGCGCGTCTGGGTGGTAGACACCATCCTTGGTCTTGGCGAGAGCGAGCCGGCACTCTGTCCATTTCTCGCATGACTCAATCCTGGTCAAGACATGAAGGAACTTGAACTCGAGGTCGTTGTTGTCGTGGTGAAACATGTCAAACATTCATACCATCTGCACAGACGAAGAACAAGTGTCGGCAAATTAGACGGCGAAGAGTTGGGCCGGTGAGCCACGGACATACCTGACGCTCGACGTTGGCGCCGCTCTCCGGGCGAGCAATGACCTCCTCCTGAATCCCATGCCACTTGTTGGAGCTTGCTGGATGGTCGTGGCCTTCTCGCCGTGATCCATATGGATGCTGGCGAACTCGGGGTTGACTATCTTGCGCTCGTCGAATGCCGTCTTGACCCTTCTCCAATAGGGTGTCGGCATTTTGATTCGCGTCGGTGATCAGGTTGATGCTGACAGTCTTCCATGCTTCGGCGAGGCACTCGTCTTCCTTTGGCATCCACTTGACGCGAGGCTCGCCCGGCCTGGCATTGGACGACCGCTTCTTCCTTCTCCCTTTGGCCGCTGGCTCCGCCAGCTTCCACCTCCTCCTCGACATCGTCATGCTCGATGTCCTCCATGTCGATGGTGGTGTCCAGCGTTTCGTCTTGCATGCCGAACCCGGGCCACGAATCGGCGGCGGTTGAGCCGTTCGTGATGATCCCGTCCATCTCGACGTCTGTGCTGCTGAACTGTGGCGCCGAGCTTAGTGCAAAGGATAGGGATCCACGGCGTGAAGTTGGCGCAAGCAAGCTTGAGTACGTCGGTCAGTAGCCATATTGGGTGTTGAGGCCGGCGGTGAACGTGGGGGAGGGCATGCGTGGGTCGGGGCTGATGAAGCCAGAGGGGGGCGCACGCAGCGCAGAGCAATACGTGAAGGTGATGTTGGGGTTGAAGCTGCCGAGCGCGTCACCGTTGGCGTAGTCAGGCGAGGGCACGTACCCCCACACTGGTAGCGAGAAGTTGGCCGGTGACGCGGCGCTCTGTTGGCTACCCCATGCGCCTTGTTGGTATTGTCCTGCCTGTTGACGTGGAAGGAGCTGGCGCTCGTTCGCCATGCCCGCGCGAGATGCCTCCTCATGCTCTGCCGCTACATCCTTGGCCTGCTTCATGTTGAGCCTGTTTCGCCGATTGTTGGTGACCGCCGCCCGGCGATCGATGTCGGCCTTTCACTAGGCGTTCGTCAAGCCCGGGGGCCTTGGCATCGGTGCCCTCGCCTTCCTCGACTTTGGTGGCTGGGGGGTCGGTGGCTAGGCGAGGGGTCGTGTACTTCTTCGGCGACATGATGGACGGATCTCGGGAGAATGACGGGAGCTACGGGGGCAGATGGGGAGGGAAAGGGAGGGAAAATGGAAAACGACGAGAAAATCGGCCGGTGTCACCGACACTGCAGGTCCATCTGCCTTTTCCCTTCAGCCGGTGCCCCCGGGCGCTCCCGGTGCGCTGGGTTCGGCTTGGGTTCGCCGGATGTAATTTCGGCCCAATCCGGCGAAAAACGAGTATCTTGGGGCGCAGCTGGGTGATTTTTTTGCGCCGGTCGTAAAAAAGGCGCCCTGGGGCTAATGGGGGGCTATTGGAGATGCTCTAACTCGCGTGGGCTGCAAGCAGCCGAGGACCCTATCCCTAATTTTTGCTTGCTCTTGTTAAATGCATGTAGTACTTCTATACTAGCAGATTGACCTCCAGAATGTGGCTTCTGAGCTTATCAATTGCAATTATTCTCTGTTGCCTATGTGTACCTCCAGATCGATTTGAAAATAATTCTCACAAAGAAGTGATTGTTTTTCGCGAATACGCAAAGCTTGCGTATCATTGCATTGATAGAAGATGTAAGAGTGAATACATGAAGTGGTACAACCCATGGCACGAACGCAAGACGCGTGAACATGGCTACCGAAGTAGAGAGTCAGGAGATGCTCGACCCAAACAAAGAAAAACACGGCTAAACTCGCCAACCAAAGAAGCAATCCAAGCAACAACTAGACTACCAGCATCTCCAAATCTAGCACCGAGGACACCATGAGCAAACAAGACAATGCCTTCACAAAGGAGAACGACACCAAGACGCCGTCGTCGTCCGATCCGGAAAACCGGACCTAGGGTTTCCTCTGATGCTCAAAGGGGCACGGATAACGGCCATGAAAACGCCTTCAAGAAGGGGACGACACCCGCGGATGTCGCCCCTGCCAGCATAAGATGCAGGTATTTCGCCCTGGCCATGTACCGAGCAATCCCAAGCCGTCGGAGTATGAGTCAAAGAAGAGGAAGTCGGGCATGAGCACGGATTGCGACCGCTGGAGGGGGAGCCACGCCCGACGCTGAGGAGGCACCAGGCGCCGCCGGACGTGCAAGCTCCGAAGGAGGGCGAGGTTGCATGGCTGAGCGAAATGTGAGGATGAGATGGTGGCCAAGCCCCGGACGAGCCAAGATCTGAAAGAGAGCACAGATCTAGGACACCGGAACCAGAGCAGCAGGGACGCCGGCGGACCCAAGGAGCTGGAAGGGGACGCGACTCATGGAGGGTGCCGGAATCGAAGATGCAGCAGGGTGGACGGCCAACCAAGGGTGCCAACAGGGTTGTGGTGGTGCAGAGACGCTGTGGATCCATCAAGCCAAAGGGGCCGGAAAGAGCGCAACTTCGGAGTTTAGGTAAACAGCCCTCATGTGAACCTAACATATCTGAATCAGGCCGCAATATCAGGTAAAAAAAAGATTAGGTAAACTATGTCTGACCTAAGCACCTTATGTGAAATTGGTGAAACATGGTGCTTCTACATTTCAACTTTCTTTCACACACTTGTAAACAAGAACATGCTACTATTGTTGCAAGATTCCAACCTGGTAGGAAAACTGTATTTCACTGGATCTGCTCGTCACTATGAATTAATTAAGCACAAGTCCGATGTGACGGCAGGCGCGGATGGATTTTATTTGGGGGCTTCGTGCCAAGCTCCTTGCCGTTGGAAAGAAATAGATGCTATGGCTAGCGCGGACGGATTTTCTTTGTGGAAGCGTCTCGTAGACTTGTGCCGAGCTCGCCGCCGTCGGGAAGAACCAGTACGTGTTTTTTTTAGCCGAGCACGTGTGTTGTTTAGGTAGAAGACGAGGATTGGGTATTGGGGCACAACGCTCAGGGGGTACTTTGAAAATAAGGGAGCTGGAGGCGGGTGCTTCACTGCAAACTTGCAGATACTAGAGCAGACACACAGGATGTAGATCGGACGATTGAAAATAACTGGATATAAGGATACACCATCATTGTTGGATTCTCAGGATACGATGCCTCTCTATATCCTCATGATAATGCGCAACCTTCTTTTAGGTTGATTGAGCTGGACAAATCTTCTGACACTCACGTACGGTATCATAACACGGAACGCCCTTCAAACTGAAGCAGCAGTAGCACCCTACGAAGCCATAATATTCACCTTTGGTCTGACAATCCCTAATAACACAAAATTTAATAGTAAGTTTGCTCTCATCTAACGACGAGACTGCCATAGTCGCGTTAGCATGGCCATCTTCGGAGGTGCTCTCGGGCTCAGGCCGACCTATTACACAAGTAATATATATGAATATATCGATCCACAGTACGCAAATATATATTAAAAAATGATTGTGATGATACACTTACATTGTCCGACCATTAAAAGGCACCCGATGATCAAAACAGCAATCAGGGACACCACGCTGCTCCCCTTCATATTTTCCACAAACAACGTACGAGATGATAAGATAGACGCAATATTGGGTAATGGCCACAACCCCTCCCGCCTCAGTATATATAGACGATACATGTCTAATTTACTATTAGATTTGCATTAATTGTCACATTACATATATAGTACAGGCATCGTGTGATGCGATTTGCAGATTGCACGAGTATGGTACAAAATAGCATTAATATGAGTAGATAAATCACGGTCATTTATTCATCAAATATTTGTATCCCGTTGAAACGCACAGACATTATACTAGAAAAACGGCTATAGTTAATATGAACATTAATGGCGCACTATACATGTGGTGCGCCATTACTAAATAGTAATGGCGCACCTATACAAAGTGCGCCATTACTATGTGTATGACCGGGTCAAACCTTGGTCAAACTTAGTAATTGCACACTTTGCATAGATGCGTCATTATTATGTCAAACTTAGTAATGACGCACCTATATAAAGTGCGCCATTACTAACTTTGACCAAGGTTTGACAAAGTCATACACATAGTAATGGCGCACTTTGTGAAGGTGCGTCATTACTAACTTTGACCAAGGTTCGTATGCAAAAATGTTCAAAATATGATACGTAATATGACCGGGAAGTTTGAAAATTTTCATCAAATGCACCCCCCTGTGCACCGCCTTTTCAGTTTAAAAAAAATAAAAGAAAATGATGGAAATGTCAAAAAAATAAAAGATAATGAGTTTCCCATGTGATATATGGTCTAGTTGTTGGGAAAATTTACAAATATGAATTTTGACTTCATTTGCAAAATCTCTCTGGAATTTAGTAAAATGGGCATAACTTTTGCATACGAACTCGGATTAAAAAAAATTTATATGAAAAATCATCTACTCGAAAAGTTACACCCGAATTCAATGGGGGAACTCCGTTGAAGATTTTTAGAATCCCCCAAAACCTAACAGAATAAAAGACACGGGGCTTTTAAGATCTAGAGGGGGGGATGGAAAAAATTTCAAACTTAGTAATGGCGCACCATTTGCTAGGTGCGCCACTAGTAACAGGAAAAAAAATTTGGTTTCGAATTTTTTTCGGAAAAAATATTCAAAATATGATACGTAATATGACCGCAAAGTTTGATTTTTTTTAAAATTTCATCACACTCATGAACATGAACAAAGTCCTAAACATCAACAAGGTTTAATAGGATTAATATGATAGATATATCAACAAGTGCCTGTTAAGTGAGCCGGTGCTGGGGTTGGATAGAACTGAGAAGTTAAGCCTGATTGGGCTGGAGTAATGTGAGGATGGGTGACCTTCCGGGAAGTTTGACCATGGAGTGCGATTTGACTTGAGATTAAGCATATTGATCCGAGATTAAGCCATAGTGACCCAAGATTAAGAAAAAAACAAAAAGAAAATTCTGAAAAAAAATTTGGAATTTTTTTTTTGAAAAGAAAATTCCTGAAAAAAATTTGGAAAAAAAATTGTTAGTAATGGCGCACTTCTATGTGGTGCGCCATTACGAGCAAGTACAATAGAGTTGAGTCAGCGGGCTATAAGGAATAAACTAGTATATTTCTGCTTAGTTGGAGGAAAGAGAAGATGAGAGAGAAGGTAAGCGGGCTCTTCGTGAAGAGCCAGCTCTAGCACGTGCTCCTAGGCACTTTGTGAGAATGAAAGGTGGGTCACATAATAAAAAATTAGTACACTCTTTTGATCTACTATTGTACATGTTGACTATAAGATGAGCTGTAGATGGCATGGCACTGACTTATAGCCAATAGCTGGCTATACTATTAACCATGCTTTACTAAGTCAGATAGTAATGTGATGACCCACAAGTGTAGGGTATCTATCGTAGTCCTTTCGATAAGTAAGAGTATTGAACCCAACGAGGAGCAGAAGGAAATGATAAGCAGTTTTCAGTAAGGTTTTCTCTGCAAGCGCTGAAATTATAGGTAATAGATAGTTTTGTGATAAGATAAATTGTAACGAATAACAAGTAAATAAAGTAAATAAAGTGCAGCAAGGTGGCACAATCCTTTATGTAACAAAGGATAAGCCTGGACAATTTCTAATAATGAGAAAGGAGCTCCCGACGACACATGGGAATTATCGTCAAGCTAGTTTTCATCACGTTCATATGACTCGCGTTCGGTACTTTGATAATTTGATATGTGGGTGGACCGGTGCTTGGGTACTGTCCTTACTTGGACAAGCATCCCACTTATGATTAACCCCTATTGCAAGCGTCCGCAACTACAAAAGAAGTATTAAGGTAAACCTAACCACAACATTAAACGTATGGATCCAAATCAGCCCCTAACGAAGCAACGCATAAACTAGGGTTTAAGCTTCTGTCACTCTAGCAACCCATCATCTACTTATTACTTCCCAATGCATTCCTCTAGGCCCAAATAATGGTGAAGTGTCATGTAGTCGACATTCACATAACACCACTAGAGGAAAAGACAACATACATCTCATCAAAATATCGAACGAATACCAAATTTGCATGACTACTAATAGCAAGACTTCACCCATGTCCTCAGGAACAAACGTAACTACTCACAAAGCATATTCATGTTCATAATCATAGGAGTAATAATATGCATTAAGGATCTGAACATGTGATCTTCCACCAAGTAAACCAATTAGCATCGACTACAAGGAGTAATCAACACTACTAGCAACCCATAGGTACCAATTTGTGGTTTTGATACAAGATTGAATACAAGAGATGAACTAGGGTTTTGAGAGGAGATGGTGCTTGTGAAGATGTTGATGGAGATTGACCCCCTCCCAATGAGATGATCATTGGTGATGATGTTGGTGATGATTTCCCCCTCCCGGAGGGAAGTGTCCCCGGCAGAACAGCTCCGCCGGAGCCCTAGATTGGTTCCGCCTCATGGAGGCGGAGTTTCATCCCGTAAGTTTGTCCATGATTTTTTCCAGGGTAAAAGCCCTCATATAGCAGAAGATGGACACCGGGGGGCCACCAGGGGGCCCAGGAGACAGGGGGCGCGCCCCCACCCTCCTGGACAGGATGTGGGGCCCGTGATGTATTTCTTCCGCTCCATAATTCTTATTAATTCAAAAAATAGGTTTCGTGGAGTTTCAGGATTTTTGGAGCAGCGCAGAATAGGTTTCCAATGTTTGCTCCTTTTCCAGCCAGAATTCCAGCTGCCAGCATTCCCCCTCTTCATGGTAAACCTTGTAAAATAAGAGAGAATAGCCATAAGTATTGAGATATAATGTGTAATAACATCTCATAATGCAATAAATATTGATATAAAAGCATGATGCAAAATGGACGTATCAACTCTCCCAAGCTTAGACCTCGCTTGTCCTCAAGCAGAAGCCAATATGGAAAAATATGTCCACATGTTTAGAGATAGAGGTGTCGATAAAAATAAAATACGGACATGAGGGTATCATGATCATTCTTATAACAGCAACATAAATAGATTTTATCATATGATTTCTTATGCTCAAGTAACAATCAATTTACAATGTCAAGTTTAGTTCAAAAACTTCATTGAGAACTAACAAACTATAATCTCAGTCATTGAAGCAATTGCAATTTATCATAACATCAGAAAGAGTCAACCATAGAGCTTTTCAACAAGTTCACATACTCAACTATCTTGTAGTCTTCTACAATTGCTAACACTCACGCAATACTTATGGTTATGGAGTTTCAGCCGGACACTGAGAAAGATAGGGGCTTATTGTGTTGCCTCCCAACGTATTCACCTTTAGGTGATGTCAACAATAATAGCCCATGCTAACTTACATCCAATTGGATATATATATATATATATATATATATATATATATATATATATCATGATCTTTCAAACACAAGGAGCTTGCCAAAGGATAAAATTAAAAAGGGAAATGTGAGGATCACCTTGACTCAAGCATAAAGTAAAAACATAAAGTAAAAGATAGACCCTTCGCAGAGGGAAGCAGAGGTTTTCATGTGCGTTTAGGGTTGGATGCACAAAATCTTAATGCAAAAGAATGTCACTTTATATTGCCCCTTGTATGTGGACCTTTATCATGCAGTCCGTCGCTTTTATTACTTCCACAACAAGATCGTACAAAGCTTATTTTCTCTGCACTAATAAGTCATACATATTTAGATAGCAATTTTTATTGCCTGCAACATGACAACTTACTTGAAGGATCTTAATCAATTCATAGGTAGGTATGGTGGACTCTCATGGCAAAACTGAGTTTAAGGATATTTGGAAGCACAAGTAGTATCTCTACTTGGTGCAAGGAAATTGGCTAGCATGAGGGGGAAAGGCAAGCTCAACATGTTTGGAAGGTCAATGACAATATACTTTAACTGAGATGTGAGAAAACATAAACCATTACGTTGTCTTCCTTGTCCAACGTCAACTCTTTTAGCATGTCATACTTAATGAGTGCTCCCAATCATAAAAGGTGTCCAAGATAATATATTTATATGTGAACCTCTCTTTCCTTATCACTTCCTATTAATTGCAATGATGACCAAAACTACGTTTATCAACTCTCAACAATTTTTATGCCTCATACTTTCTATGTGTGAAGTCATCACTCACTACTAGGGAAAACCTTATACACAGAAATTTAGCAACAGCACGGGTCAAAAAAGAGCACTAGTGCTAGATAGCAGTAGCGTTTGAGAAAAAACCGCGCTACAGATACAACTTTAGCAGTAGCGCATGTAGTGGCAAAAGCGCTACTACTAATATTCCCATTGCTAGAATGATAGACTACGCATAGCAGTAGCGGGCTTGAAAGAAGCGCGCTATCGCTAGGGCATAAGTAGCAGCGCGTTTCCTAAGAAGGGCGCTACTACTAACGGAAATAAAATAAGATGAAAAACAAATAGAAAAGTAAATGAAAATGAAAGAAATAGAAAAAGGAGAAAGGAAAAAATAAAATGTAAAGCAAAATAAATGAAAAAGCGAAAAAACGGAGGAAGGCATAGCAGTAGCGTGTGTTCGTAAGAGGCGCTATAGCTAACGTAGCTTCAGCGCGTGTCCTAGACCCCCGCTATAGAAATAGAAAAGGAAATTAAAAAATGGAAGAAAATTACATAGCTATAGCAGCAGCGCATTTTGTAAAAACCGCTATAGCTATCTTAGCTATAGCGCGTTTTACCAAACGCGCTACCGCTAAGTTTGACTTAACCAAAAAACCGTTTCCCCCCGGCCACCACTTCCCCCCCAAATCCCTCAACCCACCCCGTGCGCCGCCGTCTCCCCGATTCGCTGTTGCCCCACTTCACCGCCGTCTCCTGCCGACGTGACGCTACCAGAGCCGTGCGCCGTCGACGCCACCGGAGCCGCCCCCAACGCCACGGAGCCGCGCGGCCTCGTCAACGCCACCGGAGCCGCCGTCGACGCCACCGGATCCTTCCTCGCCACAACTACCTCCCTCGCCGTCACCGGAGACGCCCTGCCTCCCTCGCCACCACTGCCTCCCTCGCCACCACCGGAGCCATCCTTTGTAAGCCCCCACCCCTCCTCTCTCTCTCATGCATAGGTTAGCTAGTTTAATTAGGTTAATTATCTAGGTTAGGGCAAAAATTTAGTTAGGGCTTTGACAGAGAAGTAGTTAGGTTAACTAGTTTAATTAGGTTAATCATCTAGGTTAGTGCAAAAAATTAGTTAGGGCTTTGACAGAGAACTCGTCAGGTTAACTAGTTTAATTAGGTTAATTATCTAGGTTAATTAGTGCAAAAATTTATTTAGGGCTTTGACAGAGAACTAGCCGCGTTAACTAGTTTAATTAGGGTTAATTATCTAGGTAAACTAGATTAACTAACTAGGTTAAATAGGTAGGTTAATTAGGTTCGTTGGATTAACAACCTAGGTTAAGTAGGTTGGCTAGGTTAGAGGAAAATTTTATTTTAGAGCATTAGGTCAGAAGGGTTAGAGAAATGGAGTTCCTTTGCAATTTAATTGGGTTCTGTCCTAGGCAGAGAAGGGTTAGAGATAATAATGTGTGTTTGTGTGTGAGAGAGAGGAATAGCTAGATCAACATAATTTGGGTTCTGTCCTAGGCAAAGAAGTGTTTAGTGAGGTCATTTTGCAAAGGTTTTTGATTTTTGAAAATACCACTATTTTCAAGGAAAAGAATTTAGGCAAATTTTATTTTAAAGATGATCCCTTCCTAGACTTTTATTGTTGATTATATCTTTTCATTGAAGTGGTCATGTTATATCTTTTCATTGAAGTTGTTCAATTGTGCCCAAGTGGCTTTGTTGTTTCCAGGGAATGTTGCTGAGTGGCCTATGTTTTGCCGGAATGTTGATTCATTTCTGTTCCGACAAATTTCAGGTTCTCGATTTGTCCACTTTTTAGCAAAGGTCATGCCGAAATTGGAGTTATGCACGGTGAAACTTTATTTGTGATGTAATTAAACCGTCCTCCTCCTCGACTAGCGAAAATCACTCTAGTTAGGGCATTTTGGGTACGATGAACTTTGTTATTTATGCTTATGATATGTTGTTTCTATTTTTGCCAAGTCTGTCTCTTTCTGTTGCTCAACTATATATGTTGCATATCATCGACTCATGTGACGATGCAGGTGCATAGATCATAGATGGCGAAGAAGTGCTACGCCAGGAGTATATATACGACAAGTGGCCGGAGTGTCAGGCCCAGGTGTACCAGTTTCCGGTTTTCGAGCGACAGGCAGTAGTTAGTTTATGTTCACGCTAATGCGAGAGAGGGATATGAACTCATGTACTCAAAGTGATAGCTCTTCTCGCGTATATCATTGTTTAGATGGATGGCGATGTATTTGCAAGTAATCGAGACTTGTATCGCTATTTTCGAGATTGATGATGAGAGACCACTTTGTGTTGGATGATGATTATGGTGATGACATGATTTGATGAGACTAATTGTATGTATATGCTATGATTACATTTGTATGTGTATGATATGCTAAAGATTATTGTATAAAGCCTATTCAAATACAAAACAAATATGCAGGAAAAAAACTAATAAAACTAGTAGTAGCGAGGGGGAAAAATTTAGCAGTAGCGCCGCCTTACCAGTAGCGCTTCCCTGTAAACAGCGCTGCAGATAATATCAGTAGCACCCTTTTCTAAAGAGCGCTACAACTATTCATGTATAGCAATAGCGTGGGACAACAGGCGCTACTGCTATACGTTAGTTGTAGCGCCTTATTAGTAGCGCCGGTCCCCGCGCTACTGAGAGACCCAAAACCCGCGCTGCTGCTAGGCTTTTCCCTAGTAGTGACTAACCATAAGATCAATATGAACTCTTTTATTTTTTCTACTTTCTCAAGATCATAGCAACATAGCAAAGCCCTGGACTCAACAATAATCTTTATTATAGATAGCTCACGGACTCGATTACATAAATAGATCACAAAGCAAAACTCAAAACTACTTGATATCAAAACTTCAATCTACTAGATCAAGATACTACTAAAAGGATCGAGCTAAATAAAACGGTAAAGATAGGAGTGTGATGGTGATACGATACCGGGGCACCTCCCCCAAGCTTGGCAATTGCCAAGGGGAGTGCCCATACCCATATAATTATGTCCTCGGAGGTGGTGAAGTAGGAGTTGTTGCAGAAGTGGGTTTGTTCCTCAATTTACGCTTGAGTATAATATTTTGCTCCTTTAGGTCCTCGATCTCCTGCTCAAGGCTTAATACTCTTTTGCAGAATTCCTTTTTATTTTCCTGCAAGAGACGAAAAGGGATAAACTCGATCTTTGGCTTCTTCGCCCTATCAGGGAGGCTTGACTTTTTAAACTCCACATGCATGTCCCCAGGCTGAGGTAATGGGGCTTCGTCTTCGTCTGAACTCGTCTCCTCCTTTACTTTAGGCTCATGGTCTTCCTCTTCTTCAGAGGTCCAACCATCATGCTCCAAGTCCCCGTAGGCCTTAGGGTCTGCGAGGTAATCAGCCACATAACTTTCCCCTTTCGTATCCTGAGACGACATACTGCTCTAAATCTGTAACAGAAGTAGCTCGAAACAAAAACAGAGGATATTTGCGTGATAAGGTGCTCAAAACCTTCAGGAGTATATATAATGAATTTTTACCGACCATAATACGTAACGTGCAAGAAAATGGAGTCTGGGAGGCACACGAGGTGCCCACGAGATAGGGCGGCACACCCAGTAAGGGGGGGCGCGCCCTCCACTCTCGTGGGGGCCTCGTGTCCCTTTCGGACTACTTCTTTCTTCCTAAAATTCTTAAATATTCCAAAACTGATAAAAATTGCCATTGGAGTTGTTTTGGAGTCGGTTTACTTTCCGTACCACATACCTATTCCTTTTTGGAGTCTGGAACGTTCTGGAAAGTGTCCCTTATGTATTCCTTTGGGGTTACGGTTTCAATAATATTAGTTTCAACATTGATAGGATTACTTGAAATATAATGTTTAATTCTTTGAGTGTTTACCACCCTCGGACTTGTGCCTTCGAAGTTGTTGATTTTTATGGCACCAGAATGATAGACCTCCTCAATAACGTAAGGACCTTCCCATTTCGAGAGAAGTTTTCCTGCAAAAAATCTTAAACGAGAGTTGAATAATAACACATAATCTCCTACGTTAAACTCACGCTTTTGTATCCTTTTGTCATGCCAGCGTTTGACTTTTTCTTTGAATAGCTTGGCATTCTCATAGGCTTGGGTTCTCCATTCATCAAGTGAGCTAATATCAAACAACCTCTTCTCACCGGCAAGTTTGAAGTCATAGTTGAGCTCTTTAATAGCCCAATATGCTTTATGTTCAAGTTCAAGAGGTAAATGCCACGCTTTTCCATAAACCATCTTATATGGAGACATACCCATAGGATTTTTGTATGAAGTTCTATAGGCCCATAATGCATCATCAAGTTTTTTGGACCAATTCTTTCTAGATCTATTCACAGTCTTTTGCAATATTAATTTGAGCTCTCTATTGCTCAACTCTACTTGACCACTAGACTGCGGGTGATAAGGAGATGCGATTCTATGATTGACATCATACTTAGCAAGCATCTTACGGAAAGCACCATGAATAAAATGTGAACCACCATCAGTCATAAGATATCTAGGGACTCCAAACCTCGAAAAAGTAACTTCTTTAAGCATTTTAATAGAAGTATTATGATCAGCACTACTAGTTGGAATAGCTTCTACCCACTTAGTAACGTAACCAATAGCAACTAAAATATGTGTGTAACCATTAGAGGCAGGAAAAGGTCCCATATAATCAAAGCCCCAAACATCAAACGGTTCAATAACAAGAGAGTAATTCATAGGCATTTCTTGACGTCTACTAATATTACCTATTCTTTGACATTCATCACAAGATAAGACAAACTTACGAGCATCTTTGAAGAGAGTAGGCCAATAAAAACCAGATTGTAGTACCTTGTGTGCAGTTCTATCTCCAGCATGGTGTCCTCCATAGGATTCAGAGTGACACTTGCGTAGGATCTGTTCCTGTTCATGCTCAGGCACACAACGTCTAATAACACCATCTACTCCTTCTTTATAAAGGTGTGGATCATCCCAAAAGTAATGTCTTAAATCATAAATGAACTTTTTCTTTTGCTGGTATGTGAAACTAGGCGGTATAAATTTAGCAACAATGTAATTAGCATAATCAGCATACAAAGGAGCAGTACGAGAAGCATTAATGACCACTAATTGTTCATCAGGAAAGCTATCATCAATAGGCAGTGGGTCATCAAGAACATTCTCTAACCTAGACAAGTTGTCTGCAACAGGGTTCTCAGCTCCCTTTCTATCAATAATATGTAAATCAAATTCTTGGAGCAGGAGAACCCATCTAATGAGCCTAGGCTTAGCATCTTTCTTTTCCATAAGATATTTAATAGCAGCATGATCAGTGTGAATAGTAACTTTGGAATCAACAATATAAGGTCTAAACTTATCACATGCAAACACAACTGCTAAGAACTCTTTTTCCGTAGTAGCATAATTTCTCTGGGCAGTATCAAGAGTCTTACTAGCATACTGGATAACATTCAATTTCTTATCAACTCTTTGCCCTAGAACAGCACCTACATCATAATCACTAGCATCACACATAATTTCAAAGGGTAAATTCCAATCAGGTGGCTGAACAATAGGTGCAGTGATCAAAGCTTTCTTAAGTATTTCAAATGCTTCTACACAATCATCATCAAAGACAAAAGGAATATCTTTTTGCAATAAATTATTTAGAGGCCTAGAGATTTTAGAAAAGTCCTTAGTGAACCTCCTATAAAAACCGGCATGACCAAGGAAACTTCTTATACCTTTTATGTCCTTGGGACATGGCATCTTTTCAATAGCATCAACTTTAGCTTTATCAACTTTAAAGCCTCTCTCGGAAATCTTGTGCCCCAAGACAATGCCTTCATTAACCATAAAGTGACACTTCTCCCAATTCAGGACGAGACTAGTGTCTTCGCATCTCTGCAAAACTCGATCAAGGTTGATCAAACAATCATCAAAAGAGGATCCATAAACGGAGAAGTCATCCATGAATACCTCACAAATCTTTTCACAAAAATCAGAGTATATAGCCATCATGCATCTTTGAAAGGTAGCAGGTGCATTACATAAACCGAAAGGCATACGTTTATAAGCAAAAGTACCGAAAGGGCAAGTAAAAGTAGTTTTTGATTGATCCCCAGCTGACGCAGGTATTTGAGAGAAACCAGAATAACCATCTAGAAAGCAGAAATGGGTGTGTTTGGATAGTCTTTCTAGCATTTGATCAATAAAAGGTAAAGGGTAATGATCTTTCTTAGTAGCCTTATTTAATTTACGAAAATCAATTACCATCCTATAACCTTTAATAATTCTTTGCGGGATCAGTTCATCTTTATCATTAGGAACAACGGTAATACCTCCCTTTTTAGGAACACAATGGACAGGGCTTACCCAATCACTATCAGCAACGGGATAAATGATACCTGCCTCAAGGAGCTTTAGTATCGCCTTTCTTACCACTTCTTTCATCTTGGGATTCAGTCGTCGTTGAGGATCTCTAACTGGTTTGGCATCGTCCTCCAAATTAATTTTGTGCTGGCATAACGTGGGACTAACGCCCTTAAGATCATCCAGAGTATATCCAATAGTAGCTCGGTGCTTCTTCAGTGTTTTCAATAATCTTTCTTCTTCTTGCTCTGAAAGGTTAGCACTAATAATAACAGGATATATTTTCTTTTCATCGATATAAGCATACTTAAGATTATCAGGTAATGGTTTGAGTTCAAACACGGGATCACCCTTGGGTGGAGGGGGATCCCCAAGAATTTCAACGGGAAGATTATGTTTCAGCACAGGTTCCTGTTTAAGGAACACTTCATCTATTTCCCTTCTTTCCTTCATAAACATATCATTTTCATGGTCTAGCAAATATTGTTCTAACAGATCAGTAGGAGGCACAGCAATGGAAGAAAGACAAATAATCTCATCCTTACTAGGAGGTTCCCTATCACGAGGTTGTCTATGAAACTTAGCAAAATTAAACTCATGAGACATACCATCTAAGCCAATGGTGACAGTATCTTTTTCATAATCAATCCTAGCACTAGCTGTACTTAAGAAGGGTCTACCAAAAATAATGGGACAAAAATCATCTTGTGGGGAACCAAGAACAAGAAAATCAGCAGGGTATTTAACCTTCCCACACAAAACTTCAACATCTCTAACAATCCCAACTGGTTTAATGGTATCCCTATTAGCAAGCTTAATAGTAACATCAATGTCTTCTAATTCAACGGGTGCAATGTCATGCATAATTTCTTTATATAAGTCATACGGTATTACACTAGCACTAGCACCCATATCACATAAACCATGATAACAATGATCTCCTACTTTAACAGAAATAACAGGCATGCCTATGACAGGTCCATGTATCTTAGTATCTGGTCTACCAATATTAGCAGTTTCATCATAGAATAAATAACATGCCCATCTAAATCATCATCCAAGAGATCTTTAACCATAGCAATACTAGGTTCAACATTGATTTGCTCAGGAGGTGTATAAGTCCTAGTATTACTCTTACGAACAACAGTCGAAGTTTTAGCATGATCCTTTATCCTAACAGGAAAAGGAGGTTTCTCAACATAAGTAGTAGGAACAATAGGATCACTATAGGTGATAGTCTTTTCTTCAACTGTAATAGGTGCAACTACTTTCACTTCAACAGGAGGATTATATTTAAACCACTTCTCTTTAGGGAGATCAACGTGAGTAGCAAAAGATTCACAGAAAGAAGCTACTATCTCAGAGTCAAGTCCACACTTAGCGCTAAATCCACGAAAAGCGTCGGTATCCATAAAAGATTTCACACAATCGAACTTAGGTGTCATACCTGACTCCTTACCATCGTCGGAACCCGAATCTTCAGAGTTGCATTTAATTCTTTCCAATAAGTTCCATTTGAAATCAATAGTCTTCAGCATATAAGAACCAACACAGGAAGTATCGAGCAGGTTGCGATCATTAAGAGAAAGCCGAGCATAAAAGTTTTTAATAATCATTTGCCGGGAGAGCTCATGATTCGGGCATGAATATAACATTGACTTAAGCCTCCCCCAAGCTTGAGCGATGCTTTCTCCTTTGCGAGGCCAGAAATTGTATATGTAATTACGATCACGATGAACAAGATGCATAGGATAGAACTTCTGGTGAAATTCCAACTTCAATCATTTATAATTCCAAGATCTCGTATCATCACATAGCCTATACCATGTCAATGCATCTGCCTTGAAAGATAAAGGGAAGACCTTCCTTTTGACAACGTCATAGGGAATACCCGCAAGCTTAAATAATCCACAAACTTCATCCACAAAGATAAGGTGTAAATTGGGATGCAATGTTCCATCTCCTGCAAATGGATTAGCTAGCAGTTTCTCTATCATACCCGAAGGAATCTCAAAGTAAATATTTTCAAAAAGTTCAGTAGGTTGAGGAGCAACTCTTTGCTCTTCTGGTCGGGGTGAAGATACCCCGAACAAGCCCCTCAAAGGATTAGTTTCCATAGTGACAAGTAACAGAAAATTTCAGCACACTATATAAATGTTTCCTTACCAAGTTCCACTCACCAAAAGCGTTACACTCCCCGGCAATGGCGCCAGAAAAGAGTCTTGATGACCCACAAGTGTAGGGATCAATCGTAGTCCTTTCGATAAGTAAGAGTGTCAAACCCAACGAGGAGCAGAAGGAAATGATAAGCGGTTTTCAGTAAGGTTTTCTCTGCAAGCACTGAAATTATAGGTAATAGATAGTTTTGTGATAAGATAAATTGTAATGAGTAACAAGTAAATAAAGTAAATAAAGTGCAGCAAGGTGGCCCAATCCTTTATGTAGGAAAGGATAAGCCTGGACAATTTCTAATAATGAGAAAGGAGCTCCCGAGGACACATGCGAATTATAGTCAAGCTAGTTTTCATCACGTTCATATGACTCGCGTTCGGTACTTTGATAATTTGATATGTGGGTGGACCGGTGCTTGGGTACCGCCCTTACTTGGACAAGCATCCCACTTATGATTAACCCCTATTGCAAGCGTCCGCAACTACAAAATAAGTATTAAGGTAAACCTAACCACAGCATTAAACGTATGGATCGAAATCAGCCCCTAATGAAGCAACGCATAAACTAGGGTTTAAGCTTCTATCACTCTAGCAACCCATCATCTACTTATTACTTCCCAATGCCTTCCTCTAGGCCCAAATAATGGTGAAGTGTCATGTAGTCAACGTTCACATAGCACCGCTAGAGGAAAAGACAACATACATCTCATCAAAATATCGAACGAATACCAAATTCACATGACTACTAATAGCAAGACTTCACCCATGTCCTCAGGAACAAACGTAACTACTCACAAAGCATATTCATGTTCATAATCAGAGGAGTAATAATATGCATTAAGGATCTGAACATATGATCTTCCACCAAGTAAACCAATTAGCATCAACTACAAGGAATAATCAACACTATTAGAAACCCACAGGTACCAATTTGTGGTTTTGATACAAGATTGGATACAAGAGATGAACTAGGGTTTTGAGAGGAGATGGTGCTGGTGAAGATGTTGATGGAGATTGACCCCCTCCTGATGAGAGGATCGTTGGTGATGACATTGGTGATGATTTCCCCCTCCCGGAGGGAAGTGTCCCCGACAGAACAGCTCTGCCGGAGCCCTAGATTGGTTCCGCCAAGGTTTCGCCTCGTGGCGGCGGAGTTTCGTCCCGTAAGCTTGTCCACGATTTTTTCCAGGGTAAAAGCCCTCATATAGCAGAAGATGGACACTAGGGGCCCACCAGGGGGCCCAGGAGACGGGCGGCGCGCCCAGTAGGGGTGGGCGCGCCCCCCACCCTCCTGGACAGGATGTGGGCCCCCTGATGTATTTCTTCTGCTCAATAATTCTTATTAATTCCAAAAATAGGTTTCGTGGAGTTTCAGGATTTTTGGAGCAGCGCAGAATAGGTTTCCAATCTTTGCTCCTTTTCCAGCCAGAATTCCAGCTGCCGGCATTCCCCCTCTTCATGGTAAACCTTGTAAAATAAGAGAGAATATCCATAAGTATTGAGATATAATGTGTAATAACAGCCCATATTGCAATAAAATGTATATAAAAGCATGATGCAAAATGGATGTATCATAATGGCGCACTTCTAGGCATAGTAATGGCGCACTATATGGTGCTCCACTATTATCTGGGATACTAATGGCGCACCAAAGGTGCGCCATTACTATTTGTTACTAGTGGCATGTTAATAGTGACGCACCTATAGTGCGTCGTTAGTAACAAAAATTGGTGCGCCACTAACAGCCTTTTTTCTAGTACTGGTCCTAGTGGTCCGTAAAATAAACACGTCCTCTCTCCGTTTTTATTTACTCTCCTTGCAAGACTTGTCTAATGTCAAATTTTCTATAGTTTGATCAACTTCTCTTATCTTATACTCCCTCCGTCCCAATATAAGTGACTCAACTTTGTACTAACTTTAGTACACAGTTAGTACAAACTTGAGTCACTTATTTTGGGACAGAGGGAGTACTTACCTAAAAATTACTTCAAAAGTAATAGTGTTTCTTTTCCTAACGCTTCGTCAACCGGTTCTCTCCCCTTCCACCACAACCCTCCATCAATTTTTTTCAGTCGGTTTTGTCCCACCACGCCTCCATTTTTCTGCACCTTCCTCGTATGCTAATCAATAATCATAATTACTTATCTTCTAAATTAAATTTACTTATCAAATTTCTCATCACACTATAAGGTAAATCATGGATAGGATTTGATATGCATTTATTAACACAATCATATTAATATGGACGGGTAAATCCTGAGCATTTATTTACAGAATATTTAGATCCCATTGTGATACGTCTTCAACGTATCTTTAATTTTTTATTGTTCCATGCTATTATATTATCTGTTTTGATGTTTTATATGCATTATTATGCTATTTTATATTATTTTTGGGACTAACTTATTAACTCAGAGCCTAGTGCCAGTTTCTGTTTTTTTCTTATTTTTGAGTTTTGTAGAAAAGGAATATCAAACGGAGTCCAAACGGAATAAAAACTTCACGATGATTTTTCTTGGACCAGAAGACACACGTAGGACTTGGAGAGGAAGGCAGAGGAGTCCCGAGGGCTCCACAAACCCTCAGGGCATGCCCTAGGGTGGCGCGCCCCTGGCTTGTGGGCCCCTCTACACTCTTCCAACCCTAATCTTTGGCCTATAAATTCCCAAATATTCCCAAACAAAAAAAGGCGTCCACCAAAATACTTTTCCGCCACCGCAAGCCTCTGTTTTCGTGAGATCCCATCTTGGGGCCTTTACCAGCATCCTGTCGGAGGGGGATTCAATCACTGAGGGCATCAACATCAACTCTATTGCCCTACCGATGAAGCATGAGCAGTTTACCACAGACCTATGGGCCCATAGCTAGTAGCTAGATGGCTTCTTCTCTCTCTTTGATCCTCAATACCATATTCTCCTCGATGTTCTTGGAGATCTATCCGATGTAATCTTCTTTTGTGGTGTGTTTGTCGAGATCCGATGAATTGTGGATTTATGATCAGATTATCTATGAATATTATTTGAATCTTCTCTGAATTCTTATATGCATGATTTGATATCTTTGTATTTCTCTTCGAATTATCGGTTTGGTTTAGCCAACTAGATTGGTTTTTCTTGCAATGGAAGAGGTACTTAGTTTTGGGTTCAATCTTGCGGTGGCCTCACCCAGTGACAAAGTAGGGGTAGCGAGGCATGTATTCGTATTGTTTCCATAAAGGGTAAAAAGATGGGGTTTTCATCATATTGCTTGAGTTTATCCCTCTACATCATGTCATCTTACTTAAGGCGTTACTCCGTTCTTATGAACTTAATACTCTAGATGCATGCTGGATAGCGGTCGATGTGTGGAGTAATAGTAGTAGATGTAGGCAGGACTCAGTCTACTTGACACGGACGTTATGCCTATATTCATAATCATTGCCTAGGATATCGTCATAACTTTGCGCTTTTCTATCAATTGCTCGACAATAATTTGTTCACCCACCATATTATTTTCCTTTAAGGGAGAAGCCTCTAGTGAAACCTATGGCCCCCGGTCCTGTTTTCCATCATATATTTTTAGATCTATAAACCAAAAAAGAACCAAAAATACCTTGCTACAATTTATTTACTTTTATTTTGTTTTACGTTTTAGTCAGCTTTTATATCTATCTCTATCAGATCTCTTCCTTGCAAGTGACCGTGAATGGATTGACAACCCCTGCAAGTGTTTGATTGTTTGTGCAGGTGCATTGATTGGAGACTTGCGTGTATCTCCTACTGGATTGATACCTTGGTTCTTAACTAAAATAAATACTTATCTCTACTTTGCTGCATCACCCTTTCCTCTTCAAGCGAAAAACCAATGCAAGCTTAGGAAGTAGTAGGAAGAATTTCTGGCGTCGTTCCAGGGAGATCTACATCAAGCCTACCAAGTACCCACCATAAACTCTCATCTCTTACATTATATTATTTGCCAATTTCCTCTCGTTTTCCTCTCCCCTGCTTCTAAAACAATTTCAGAAGAACACAAAAAGATTTGCCTTTTTATTTGACTTCTTTTCGTTTCCCTTTATGTCTTACTTGATTTGTTTGCTCGTTTGCTTGGTATAATTGTGTGTTTACTAAAAATTAGAAGCAAAGATTATATGAATCCTCATCAACTTGCTAATCTTTTTAAAATGGGATAATTGATTTTATGCCCCTAGTTGGGTCACACTCGGCAGGTTTACCCCTAGTTTCCGAAAACACTTGTTCCTGCCCAAACCACTTTGCTCCTCTTATTCTTTTGCCCTTTGACCGTTTGACCATCACTTTGGAAACTTCATAAAAAATTCATAGTAACTCAGAAAAATTCAAGTAAGATATCAAAATGTTCAGAAAAGCATACCTATATGTGCATGCCATTTGCATTCATGAAATAACTGTTGGCCAGTCCCCATCTCAGTTTTAGCTCATATGATCTTAGCATGAATAGTAAAATCTAAAAAAATTCTAAAAATTCTAAAAAAATTTGGAGGCAAACTTTGACTAATGTTTTGAGTGCTTGCCAAGTTTCATAAGGGAATGACATTCGTGGAAGTCGTGGCAAAAAACTTTTTCCCACGACTTCCACGAATGTCATTCCCTTATGAAACTTGGCAAGCACTCAAAACATTGGTCAAAGTTTGCCACCATTTTTTTAGAATTTTTAGAATTTTTTTATTTTACTATTCATGCAAAGATTGTATGAGCTAAAACTGAGATGGGTACTGGACAACACTTTTTTCATGAATGCAAATGACATGCACATATAGGTGATGCTTTTCTGAACATTTTGATATCTTATTTGAATTTTTCTGAGTTAGTATGAATTTTTATGAAGTTTTCAAAGTGATGGTCAAACGGTCAAAGGGCAAAAGCATAAGAGGAGCAAAGTGGTTTGGGCAGGAACAAGTGTTTTCGAAAACTATGGGTAAACCTGCGGAGTGGGACACAACTAAGGGCACCAAATTAATTATCCCTTTTAAAATATCCAAATATAATGAACCAATTGCTAGTGAGTTGAGTGCACTAGATTATCTTTATGAAGTTTTGCTTGAAATTCGTGAATCTCGAAATTGTGATGAAGTATTTTATGAAGTGATTCACGGTAGCTCCATGAATGAAAAGCATGATTGCAATGATGTTATTATAAATTCTCTTAATGTCAATTGTGCTAATAATATGCAAAACCCCAAGCTTGGGGATGCTAATTTTGCTATGTCCACTACTTATTGCAATGATCATGATTGGGGTGATAATGCTTCTTATGATCTTGAAAATTATTTAAGCCTCATGATAATAATATTTGCAATAATATTGAAAGTGGGTTTGGAAGAGTGTGAACTTTAGGAAATAATGATCCCACTACTATGGAGATTGACCAATCTTATGCTTTTTTGACAAAAGTGGGCTTGGAGAAGTAATGACTTTATTCTATGTTAATCCCACTATTTTGGAAGAGGGTCAACTTTGCATGCATGTGGATCATGAAGAGAATTTTTTATGTGATAGCTATATTGTTGAATTTGATTACAATCCTACATGTAATTATTATGAGAGAGGAAAATGTGGTTGTATAAATTTTCATGTTACTAAATTACCTATTGTTATGTTGAGATTGCTATTGTTTCTTTCCTGTTCCTGGCTAGTTTTTGCTTGTATTGATAAATATTTCCTCCATAAAATTCCTATGCATAGGAAGTATGTTAGACTTAAATTTGTTTGTCACATGGTTTATGATGCTCTCCTTGTGTTTCAATTATTATCTTTCATGTGAGCATCATCGAAATCTCAATGCCTAGCTAAAAGGCTTTAAAGAAAAGCGCTTGTTGGGAGACAACCCAATATTTTCCTTTTCTGTTTTTATGAGTATATACATTATTACCTGTGTAGTAATTGTGTTTTGGTGTTTAATTAGTTTTTGAGCCAAGTAAGACCTTTGGGATGGCTTACGATGATAGTTGATTTGATCTTGCTGAAAAACAGAAACTTTTGCGCTCAGTAAAACAATTTTGAAAATTCACAGAAGCGTGATAGAATCCTGATTTTTATACACAAGATTGATATACAAATTGCCCAGGTTGTCCTAATTTTTCATAATGTTTTACATAACTATACAAAGTTTACAGATTACTACAGACTGTTCTGTTTTTGACAAATTCTGTTTTCTATGTGTTGTTTGCTTACTTTGATGAATCTATGGGTAGTATCAGGGGGTATGAACGATGGAGAAGTTGGAATATAGTAGATATTACACCAATATAAATAAAGAGTGAGTTCACAATAGTACCAAAAAGTGGTGAGTTATTTTCTTATACTGACGGATCTCATGAGTTTTGTTGTCGAGTTTGGTGTTGTGAAGTTTTCAAGTTTTGGGTAAAGATTTGATGGATAACGGAATAAGGAGTGGCAAGAGCCTAAGCTTGGGGATTCCCAAGGCACCCCAAGGTAATATTGAAGTACAACCAAGCATCTAAGCTTGGGGATGCCCCTGATGGCATCCTCTCTTTCGTCTTCAATCCATTGGTAAATTTACTTGAGGCTATACTTTTATTCACCACATGATATGTGTTTTGCTTGGAGCATCTTGTATGATATGAGTCTTTGCTTTTTAGTTTGTCACATTCATCCTTGATGTACACACCTTTTTGAGAGAGTCACACATGAATCGCAAATTTATTAGAATACTCTATGTGCTTCACTTATATTTTTTTGAGCTGGGAAATTGCTCTAGTGCTTCACTTATATCTTTTAGAGCACGGTGGTGGCTTTATTTTATAAAAATTGTTGAACTCTCATGATCACTTATATTATTTTGCGAGTCTCTAAAAAGCATGGTAATTTTCTTGGTTATGAATTTATTCCTATATGATGAGCATCGAAGAGGGATATAACAAAAACTTTCATATAAAGATCCTTGAATACTATGTGAAGTTTGATTCCTTATGATTGTTTTGAGATATAAAGATGGAAATATTAGAGTCATGCTAGTGAGTAATTGTGAATTGGTAGAAATACTTGTGTTAAAGTTTGTGATTCCCGTAGCATGCATGTATGGTGAACCGCTATGTGATGAACTCGGAGCATGATTTATTTTTTGATTGTCTTCCTTATGAGTGGCGGTCGGGGACGAGCGATGGTCTTTTCCTACCAATCTATCCCCCTAGGAGCATGTGTGTAGTACTTTTTCAGATTTTTGCAATAAGTATGTGAGTTCTTTATGACTAATGTTGAGTCCATGGATTATACGCACTCTCACCCTTCCACCATTGCTAGCCTCTCTAGTACCGCGCAACTTTCGCTGGTACATTAAGCCCACCATATACCTTCCTCAAAACAGCCACCATACCTACCTATTATGTCATTTCCATAGCCATTCCGAGATATATTGCCATGCAACTTCCACCGTTCCATTTTATTATGACACGCTCCATCATTGTCATATTGCTTTGCATGATCATAAGATAGCTAGCATGATGCTTTCATGGCTTGTCCATTTTTTGATGTCATTGCTTTGCTAGATCATTGCACATCCTGGTACACTGCCGGAGGCATTCATATAGAGTCATATTTTGTTCTAGTATCGAGTTGTAATTCTTGAGTTGTAAGTAAATAAAAGTGTGATGATCATCATTATTAGAGCATTGTCCCATGTGTGGAAAGGATGATGGAAGCTATGGTTCCCTCACAACTTGGGATGAGTCTCCAGACTTTATAAAAAATAAAGAGGCCAAAGAAGCCCACAAAAAAAATCAAAGAGGCCAAAGAATCCCACCAAAAAAGAGAGAAAAGAGAGAAGGGACAATGTTGCTATCTCTTTTCCACACTTGTGCTTCAAAGTAGCACCATGATCTTCATGATAGAGAGTCGCCTATTTTGTCACTTTCATATACTAGTGGGAATTTTTCATTATATAACTTGGCTTTTATATTCCAATGATGGGCTTCCTCAAATTGCCCTAGGTCTTCGTGAGCAAGCGAGTTGGATGCACACCCACTTAGTTTCTTTTTGAGCTTTCATACACTTATAGCTCTAGTACATCCATTGCATGGCAATCCCTACTCACTCACATTGATATCTATTGATGGGCATCTCCATAGCCCCGTTAATACGCCTAGTTGATGTGAGACTATCTCCTTCTTTTTGTCTTCTCCACAAGCACCATATTCTATTCCACCTATAGTGCTACATCCATGGCTCACGCTCATGTATTGCGTGAAAGTTGAAAAAGTTTGAGAACATCAAAAGTATGAAACAATTGCTTGGATTGTCATCGGGGTTGTGCATGATAAAATACTTTGTGTGATGAAGATGGAGCATAGCCAGACTATATGATTTTGTAGGGATAACTTTCTTTGGCCACATTATTTTGAGAAGACATGATTGCTTTATTAGTATGCTTGAAGTATTATTGTGTTTATGTCAATATTAAACTTTTGTTTTGAATCTTATGGATCTGAATATTCATGCTACAATAAAGAAAATTACATGGATAAATATGTTAGGTAGCATTCCACATCATCAATTCTGTTTTTATCATTTACCTACTCGAGTACGAGTAGGAATTAAGCTTGGGGATGCTAGATACGTCTCCAACATATCTATAATTTTTTATTGTTCCATGATATTATACTATCTGTTTTGGATGTTTTATATGCATTATTATGCTATTTTATATTATTTTTGGGATTAACATATTAAACTAGAGCCTAGTGGTAGTTTCTATTTTTTCCTAGTTTTGAGTTTCGTAGAAAAGGAATATTAAACAGAGTCCAAATGGAATAAAACTTTATGATGATTTTTCTTGTACCTGAAGACACACGTAGGACTTGGAGATGAAGACAGAGGAGTTCCGAGAGCTCCACAAGCCCTCAGGGCGGGCCCTAAGGGTTGCGCCCCCTGTCTTATGGGCCCCTCGGCACTCTTCGAACCCTAATCTTTGGCCTATAAATTCCCAAATATTCCCAAACCAACAGAGGCGTCCACCAAAATACTTTTCCACTGCCGCAAGCCTCTGTTTCCGTGAGATCCCATCTTTGGGCCTTTTCCGACATCCTGCCGGAGGGGGATTCGATCACGAAGGGCATCTACATCAACTCTATTGCCCTACCGATGAAGCATGAGTAGTTTACCACAGATCTACAGGTCAATTGCTAGTAGCTAGATGGCCTTTTCTCTCTCTTTTATCCTCAATACCATATTCTCCTCGATGTTCTTGGAGATCTATTCGATGTAATTTTCTTTTGCGGTGTGTTTGTCGAGATCCGATGAATTATGGATTTATTATCAGATTATCAATGAATATTATTTGAATCTTCTCTGAATTATTATATGCAAGATTTGATATCTTTGTATTTCTCTTCGAACGTTTGGCTTGGCCAACTAGATTGGTTTTTCTTGCAATGGGAGAGGTGCTTAGTTTTGGGTTCAATCTTGCGGTGGCCTCACCCAGTGACAAAGTAGGGGTAGCGAGGCATGGATTCGTATTGTTTCCATCAAGGGTAAAAAGATGGGGTTTTCATCATATTGCTTGAGTTTATCCCTCTACATCATGTCATCTTACTTAAGGCGTTACTATGTTCTTATGAACTTAATACTCTAGATGCATGCTGGATAGCGTTCGATGTGTGGAGTAATAGTAGTAGATGCATGCAGGAGTCAGTCTACTTGACACGGACGTGATGCCTATATGCATAATCATTGCCTTGGATATCATCATAACTTTGTGATTTTCTATCAATTGCTCAACATATTTTGTTCACCCATCGTATTATTTTCCTTCAAGAGAGAAGCCTCTAGTGAAACCTATGGCCCCTGGGTCTATTTTCCATCATATATTTTCAGATCTTTAACAAAAAAGACAAAAAAAACCTTGCTGCAATTTATTTAATTTTATTTTGTTTTGCATTTTAGTTAGCTTTTATATCTATCTCTATCATACCTCATCCTTGCAATTAATCGTGAAGGGATTGACAACCCCTTTATCGCGTTGGGTGCAAGTGTTTGACTGTTTGTGCAGGTGCATCGATTGGAGACTTGCGTGTATCTCCTACTGGATTGATACCTTGGTTCTTAACTGAGGGAATGATGACCCACAAGTATATGGGATCAATTGTATCCTTTTCGATAAGTAAGAGTGTCGAACCCAACGAGGAGCAGAAGGAAATGAAAAGTGGTTTTCTGCAAGGTAATGTCTGCAAGCGCAGAAATTTTAAGTAATAGAGTAGTTTGATAGCAAGATAACTTGTAACGAGCAAGTATTGATAGTAGTAACGAAAGTGCAGCAAGGTAGACCAATCCTTTTGAGGCAAAGGATAGGCCAAAATGGTCTCTTATAATAAGCAAGCGTTCTTGAGGGTACACGGGAATTTCATCTAGTCACTTTCATCATGTTGATTCGATTTGTGTTCGCTACTTTGATACTTTGATATGTGGGTGGACCGGTGCTTAGGTGTGGTTCTTACTTGAACAAACCTCCTACTTATGATTAACCCCGTCGCAAGCATCCGCAACTATGAGAAAAGTATTAAGAATAAATTCTAACCATAGCATTAAACTTTTGGATCCAATCGGTCTCTTACGGAATAGTGCATAAACTAGGGTTTAAGCTTCTGTCACCCTCGCAACCCATCATCTAATAACTATTCCACAACGCATTCCCTTAGGCCCAGGTATGGTGAAGTGTGATGTAGTCGACGTTCACATGACACCACTAAGTGAATCACAACATACACACTATCAAAGTATCAAACACATATCAAGTTCACATGATTAGTTGCAACATGATTTCTCTCGTGACCTCAAGAACAAAAGTAACTACTCACAAGTGATAAACATGCTCAAGATTAGAGGGGTATTAAATAGCATATTGGATCTGAACATATAATCTTCCACCAAATAAACCATATAGTAATTAACTACAAGATGTAATTAACACTACTCACCCACAAGCACCAATCTATAGTTCCAGTACAAAGATTGAACACAAGAGATGAACTAGGGTTTGAGAGGAGATGGTGATGTTGAAGATGTTGATGAAGATTGCCCTCCCAAAGATGGGGGAGTTGTTGGTGATGATGATGATGATGATTTCCCCCTCCGTGAGGGAAATTCCCTCGGCAGAATCGCTCCACCGGAGGGCAAAAGTGCTCGTGCCCAAGTTCCGCCTCGAGACGGCGGCGCTCCGTCCCAAAAGTACTCTCCTTATTTTTTTTCTAGGTAAAAATGACTTATATACCGGAGGATGGGCACCGGAGGTGGGCTGGGCTGAGCACAACCCACCAGGGCGCGCTTGGGGGGGCAGGCACACCCTGGTGTCTTGTGCTCACCAGGTGGCCCCCCTCCGATGGTTATTTGCTCCAGTATGTCTTATTTATTCCATAAACAAACCTCGTGAAGTTTCAGTTCATTTGGAGTTGTGCAGAATAGGTAGCCTAACGTAGCTTTTTCAGGTCCAGATTTCCAACTACCGGAATTCTCCCTCTTTGTGTGTACCTTGCATATTATGAGAGAAAATGCATTAGAATTACTCCAAAAAGCATTATTATGCATAAAAATGTTATAAATAACAGTAGGTAAACATGATGCAAAATGGACGTATCAACTCCCCCAAGCTTAGACCTTGCTTGTCCTCAAGCGAAAATAGAAATAGGAAAACATGTCCACATTCTTAGAGAGAGAGGTGTCGATAAAAACAAAATACTAACATAGAAGCATCATGTGAATTATTATAAAAGCAACAACCTTTAACATAAAACTTTTATTATAGAACTTTTATCATAGACTTCTCAAGAATAAGTAGCAATTCATCAAACTATCGAAGTATAAAGCATAAACTCTATTGGAAACCAACAAACTATGTTCCCGGTCAACTTTACAACTACAATTCATCATATTTTCAGGAAGGGTCACGTATCGGAGCCTTTAGGCAAGTCCACATACTCAACCATCATATAGTCTTCTATGATTGCTAACACTCACCGCATACACATGGGCAAAACGTTTCAACCGGACACACAGAAAGGTAGGGGCTTATAATTTCGCCTCCCAACGTATTCACCTCAAGGGTGATGTCAACAATAATAACTCATGCTACCCATAGTCAACTGGACATATGTGCCTAGATCTTTCATCACGACATGATGCTTGCCAAAGGATAAAAATAAAAAGGAGTAGAGAGAAAAACTTTGACTCTTGAATAAAAGTAAATACATAAAAGTAAAAGATAGGCCCTTCACAGAGGGAAGCAGAGGTTGCCATGCACTTATTTGTTTGTATGCTCAACCCCTTAGTGCAAAAGAACATCACGTTATATTTTCCCGTGTGATGGAAACCTTTATTATGTAGTCTGTCGCTTTTATTCTTTACCATCACAAGTTCGTACAATGCTCAATTTTCTCTTACACTAAATGATCTCACACTTTTAGAAGCAATTTTTATTGCCTTATTACACCGATGACAACTTACTTGAAGGATCTTATTCAATCCTTAGGTAGGTATGGTGGACTCTTGAAAATAAGATTTGGGTTTAAGGGTTTGGATGCACAAGTAGTATCTCTACTTGGTGCATAATTTTTGGCTAGCAAAGATGGGGGGCAAGCACCACATGTTGAAGGATCTATGACAATATAACTTCTATGTGAATATGAACAAACATAAATCATTACGTTGTATTCCTTGTCCAACGTCAACAATTTGGGCATATAATATTTTGATGGGGGATCACAATCACAAAAAATTTCTAGGATAGTGTATTTGTATGTGAATCTTCTCTTCCCTTATTAATTCTTTCATGAGTTGCATCATTCACCAATGCTATGTTTGTCAATCTCTAATAAAATTTTCTACTTATACTTTTCCTTATGTGGTGTCATTACCTACCATAAGATTAGCATATGATCTTTTTCATTTATTTCCTTTGTTTTTATTGGAACATGAAATTAAAGAAAGCAAAAAGTCAAACTAAACTTTATTATATATCTCGCAGACGATTACAAGGACAGATCACTAAGCAAACTCTCAAAAAGAAAGGATCGAACTAAACTTTTATTCATCTAAAGCAAAATATAACTAAGCATCGAACTAAAATAAGTAAAGGCAAAAGATAGTGGGGGTGATACGATACTGGGGCACCTCCCCCAAGCTTGGCAAAATCCACGGGTAGTGCCCATACCTGATAGTCAAGTTTCTTTTGGTGATGGAGAAGGAGGTGGTGGTGATGACGTAGGGATCCTGCCCTTGATGATCAAGAGGTTCTCCAGTCTACGGATGATGCTCCGGAGGAAGGTGATGTGCTCTTGTAACAGAATATTTTCACGAGTGAGATGTTTATTTTGCACATGAACCGTTTCAATGATTCGAAAAGCTTCAATCTCCGTAGAGGTAAGATAATCATAGTAGGTTTTAAGGATATCTTCTTCTTCCTCATCGGCAGGCAGGACTTTCTCAACCACCGGCGCTTGATCTCTGATGGCCTCCTTGCTCTTGCCCCCTTCAAGAGGTTCTTCGTGCCCCTCTCTCTTCATCTCGATCTTCATCAACGAAGCATCCTCTTCCACTTTGTTGGAGAAGGGAGAAGACATGATGCCTGGCTTAACAGATCTGATTGAAAATAGCAAGAAAAGAAAACACAAGATTTCTCCTCGATACGGTGGTTAAAAGGTTCAGGGGGGGTATATAAATAATTTTTATCTTAGGAAATAAGCAAACGGGAGAAAAACAGAGTCCGGAATGGACCCGAGGTGGGCACAACCCACCTGGGTGCGTGCCCTGGTGTCTTGTGCCCACCAGGGTGACCTTCCTGGTTGTTTCTTATTTTCCTAATTTTTGTTATTTTCCAAAATGGACAGAAATTATTTTTCCAGATTTTTTGGAGTCGGTTTACTTACCGTATCACGTACCTCCTCTTTTTCACGATTCTGGAGTGTTCCGGAAGGTCTCTTTTATGTGTTCTTCCGGTGTCATAGTTTGGATAATATTACTTTCAACATTAATGGGCGTACCTGAGATATAATGTTTTATTTGTTGCCCATTAACAACCTTCGGGTTAGTACCTTCGGCATTATTTATTTTGGTAGCTCCAGACCAATAAACCTCCTCGATAACATAGGGTCCTTCCCATTTGGAGAGGAGTTTTCCTGCAAAGAATTTGAAATGAGAGTTGTACAAAAGAACATATTCTCCAACTTTGAACTCATGCTTTTGGATTCTTTTATCATGCCATCTTTTAACCTTTTTCTTTAAATAACTTGGCATTTTCATAAGCTTGGGTTCTCCATTCATCTAATGAGCTAATATCAAATAACCTCTTTTCACCGGCAAGTATAAAATCATAGTTGAGTTCATTGATTGCCCAATATGCTTTATGTTCTAACTCAAGAGACAAATGACAAGCTTTTCCATAAACAATTTTATAAGAAGACATACCCATAGGATTTTTATATGCTATTCTATAGGCCCAAAGTGCACTATCTAATTTCTTAGACTAATTCTTCCGGGACCTATTGACGGTCTTTTGCAAAATTAATTTTATTTCTCTATTACTAAGTTCAACTTGACCACTAGACTGAGGATGATAGGGTGATGCAATTCTATGGTTAACGTACTTGGCAAGCATTTTACGGAAAGCACCATGGATAACGTGTGAACCACCATCAGTCATTAAATATCTAGGGACTCCAAACCTTGGGAAAATAACTTCCTTAAGCAATTTAAAAGAGGTGTTGTGATCAACACTACTAGTCGGAATAGCATCTACCACTTAGTAACATAACCAACAGCAACCAAAATATGTTTATACCCATTAGACGAAGGAAAAGGTCCCATGTAATCAAAACCCCAAACATCAAATGGTTCAATAGCAAGTGAATAATTTATAGGCATTTCTTGACGCTTGCCGATATTACCTATTCTTTGACATTCATCACAAGATAAGACGAACTTACGAGCATCCTTGAAAAGGGTAGGCCAATAAAACCCAGACTGCAATACCTTGTGAGCAGTTCTGTCTCCTGCATGGTGCCCTCCGTAAGCTTCGGAATGACATTTCCGTAGGATTTGTCCCTGTTCATGCTCAGGTACACAATGTCTAATAATACCATCTACTCCTTCTTTATAAAGATGTGGATTATCCCAAAAGTAATGTCTTAAATCATAGAAGATTTTTTTCTTTTGCTGGTATGTAAAGCTAGGTGGTAAATATTTAGCAACAATGTAATTAGCATAATCAGCATACGAAGGAGTGTTATGAGAAACATTTATTGCAGCTAACTGTTGTAACATCCCAATTTTCAATTTGGATGTTATACATAGATCATCATATGCATATCATATTTATTTTGGCATTTTGGTTGAGATCATAGAAATCTTAAGCAACTCAAGGACCCACGGAGGGAGTTGGAGGTTTCACAAATTTCATATTTGAATTTATTTAAAATTTGAAGAAAATGATCCATTTGGTTTTATTATTTTCTCTCTCCAATTATTTCCAATATTAAAAAAATAAATGAGAGAAGATAATATGACTTCTTCAAATTTAGAGAAATATTGGAGAAAGAATTTTAAAATCAAATTATGTTTTTTCTGGTATTTTATTTGCTATTTTATTTGAATTAGAAAAATATGAATTTTTCAAATTGTATTTTTAGGCCAGAAAAATGTCCACTTTGTTCTAAATATTTCATTTAGACGGTGAAAATTATTTTTGTCTTTTTAGAATTTATTTTATTTTATTAGGAGTTTTCTCTTCGGTCGAAATTATTTTAAAAAAAGTTTTCCCCGCCAAGCCGAGCAGGACTCCCAGCCGAGCAGGTCGGCTCAAGCCGCGCCGCCACCGACATCGCTGGGCTCGGGGAGTCTGAGCCGGACTCCCGTCGCCGCCGTGCCCCCTCGTCCAAGCCGCCTCCCCTCCCCCCTTTATAAGCACGCCCGGGGCCCCCTGGAGCCCCAAGCCGCTGCGCCGCCGCCTACGCCGCCGCATCGCCACCGCTTGCTTGCGCCGCCCGACGCCGCTGCCGCTGACGCCACCACCGCCGCCGTTGGCCGATTAGTTTTTCTTGGTTAACCCCGATTATTCTTTGAATTTGCGGTTTATTTTCGTAGATCGGTTTTTCATTGGTTATTTTATTTAGCGAGTGTTCTCTGTTCGTTTGTTATAACGAACGTTATTCACCTGTTAGGTTCAGACAGCGAACGTTCGTTCGTTAGTCTTTTCTTTTTATTTTATTTTCGGCCAGGGACTTATTCGCGATTATTTTTATCATGATTCAGCCCCTGATCTTGAGACTAGTTTAACTTCTTACTTGTTTATCCAAATTAGATGAAAGCAACGCCAAAATCTTCATCTCAAAGCCCTCTTTCCAGTTAATCAAATTGAACATGATTTTAGTCCAGATTAGTAAACGATCTTGTTTCGTTTGTATTTTAAATCCCGTTGCTCCGTTTGAGTCGAATCTTTTTGCAAACCGTAGCTAATCACATGTACTTTCTGTTAAGATCTAATTCACATGTTAATATTGCTGTTAGGTTTTGACTCTTGTTAGTTTAAGCCGTTTGCTTGTTTCGTATTTGGTTTGGATCTTTTCTTGGTTTTTCTCATGTTTCGTTTGAGTGATTGCTTATGTATGCTATTGTTTGTCTGCGCCAGATTACCCGGAGTGCGAAGCTTGTTACTACGAATCTCTAGAGTTTGCAGATCAACAGCAAGGCAAGTTACACTTTGATCATACTCTTTTATACCCAATTTTTACTATGCATTAGTGTTGCCCCTCAAATATTTGCATTGGTAGGATGGGGAACATGTGGTTTTGGTTGTAGTGCTTGAGGTAGGAACCTAATACCTTTTGAACACCCCGAGAATATACGTTATGCTTATTATTGCTTAACCATGCTCGTAGACGGGGATTGGATCGTGATTCACACATGGAAGTTTGAGAGTTATTTTAATTGGATAACATTAGGGTGGCAACTTTAATATACATCTAGGTGGATTGGTTGAGGCACCTGGAGTAACCAGTGTTGTCTGTTTAGGAAATCCCGGAGTGCCAGTGTAATTATCCTATGGAATGCCACCCAGGCTTAAAGGGATCATAAGATTATTCATGCTAGAAACTTCCGTGTGCAGCCACAAGCTATTATGGGCTCTAGCATAGTTGAGTAAGTTGTGTGAGCTCTTGAAGAGGTAGACTGGCAGATGTACTGGGATGTAGGTGGTACTGTCTACCCGGAGTAGAGAGTTAATGCTTTAGAAAGACTATGTCTCGACCATCCGATCATAGATGCGGTCGAGTCTTGTGGGCAAAAGTGCGCAAACCTCTGCAGAGTGTATAAACTAATCATGGTTAGCTGTGTCCCCGGTTATGGACATTTTGAGTATCTAGTACTTTAACCTATTGATGTGATCTCATCACGTTACTTTAATTTATTTTGATGTTGGGTTAATGATGATATTTTCTAATTGGGATTTGAGTTGGGGTTACCTTCTCAAATAATGGGCAACATGGGAGTAGTTAAATAAATTTACTCCTTTGTTGTAGGGAAAGACTAGCTTTACGCAAAACCATGAAACTTACAGCCTCCACCAGCCAAATATTTCATGTAGATATAGTTCTTGCATTATCACTGCTTTACAGTGTAACTATGCCAACATATTCCATGTGCTGACCCGTTTCGGGCTGCAACGTCTTATGTTGCAGACTACTCAGACGACGAATAAGGTGCGATAGGTCGTTGTTTTGCACTCAGCTATGCTGTTGGAGTTGATGGACTCATTTACCTTCGAAGCTTCCACAGTTATCTAGTTTAGATGGACTTTGCTACCTCTTGAGCACTGCGTTGGTTTTCCCTTGAAGAGGAAAGGGTGATGCAGCAAAGTAGCGTAAGTATTTCCCTCAGTTTTTGAGAACCAAGGTATCAATCCAGTAGGACGCTCCAAACAAGTCCCTCGTACCTACACAAACAAACAAGAACCTCGCAACCAACGCGATAAAGGGGTTGTCAATCCCTTCACGGTAACTTGCGAAAGTGAGATCTGATAGAGATAATAAGATAAGATAAACATTTTTGGTATTTTTATGATATAGATTGAAAAGTAAAGATGCAAATAAAAGTAGATCGGGAACTTATATGATAAAAGATGGACCCAGGGTCCATAGGTTTCACTAGTGTCTTCTCTCAAGATATCATAAGTATTATGGTGGGTGAACAAATTACTGTCGAGCAATTGATAGAAAAGTGCATAGTTACGGGAATATCTAGGCATGATCATGTATATAGGCATCACGTCCGTGACAACTAGATCGAAACGATTCTGCATCTACTACTATTACTCCACACATTGACCGACTCCTGCCTGCATCTAGAGTATTAAGTTCATAAGAATAGAGTAACACATTAAGAAAGATGACATGATGTAGAGGGATAAACTCATGCAATATGATATAAACCCCATCTTTTTATCCACGATGGCAACAATACAATACGTGCCTTGCTGCCCCTGCTGTCACTGGGAAAGGACACCGCAAGATTGAACCCAAAGCTAAGCACTTCTCCCATTGCAAGAAAGATCAATCTAGTAGGCCAAACCAAACTGATAATTCGAAGAGACTTGCAAAGATAACCAATCATACATAAAAGAATTCAGAGGATATTCAAATATTTCTCATAGATAAACTTGATCATAAACCCACAATTTATCGGATCTGGACAAACACACCGCAAAAAGAGTTACATCGAACAGATCTCTAAGAAGATCGAGGAGAACTTTGTATTGAGATTCAAAGAGAGTGAAGAAGTCATCTAGCTAATAACTATGGACCCGAAGGTCTGTGGTAAACTACTCACAACTCGTCGGAGAGGTAATGGTGTTGATGTAGAAGCCCTCCATGGTCGATTCTCCCTCCGGTGGAGTGTCGGCGAAGGCTCAAAGATGGGATCTCGCGGATACAGAAGGTTGCGACAGTGGAAATAGGGTTTTGTGGTGCTCCTGGATGTTCTCAGTGTACGTATATATATATATATATATATATATATATATATATATATATATAGGAGAGAGAAGTAGGTCGGTGGAGCCACGAGGGGCCCAAGAGGGTGGGGGCGCGCCCTCCTGCCTCGTGGCTGCCTTGTTTACTTCTAGACGTCCACTCCAAGTCTCCTGGTTTGCATTTGTTCAAAAAGATCGCTCCCGAAGGTTTCATCCCGTATGGACTTTGTTTTATATTTCTTTTCTTCGAAACACTGAAATAGGAAAAAAACAGCAATTCGGGCTGGGCCTCCGGTTAGTAGGTTAGTCCCAAAAATGATATAAAAGTGTAAAGTAAAGCCCATAAGCATCCAAAACGGGTAATATAATAGCATGGAACAATCAAAAATTATAGATACGTTGGAGACGTATCATCCTTCAGCCATGATTTATTTGTGTAATCATACTCATTATGAGGACTCGATGTAATAAGTGTGTGATTGAAACTCTGTTATAATTCCTCGAGTACTGTGCATGTCAGCATTACCGATCCAGGGATGACACTAATGCACAGAGGCTTGTCCATTTGAGGTCTGGTCGCTACAAGATGGTATCAGAGCACACGCTGACTGTAGGACATGACCACTAGAATGAGCCACAGGATTTCTCTTCTCTACTCATTTCTAATTCTCCTCCCTTTCGACTCTATAGATGGTGGATCCCAGGAACAAGTTCACTCAGCCGGATGATGACACCCCTTTCGGAAATCATTTGAAGGAAGTCACTAAGTATCTGAACATCGGACTAACAAGTTTCACGGGGACCTTCTCTACATCTATACCGGAAGAGGAGCGCTGCAAAGTTTCGATACCTGGGAGGACCTTTGCACCAACAACGGAGTCTATTGATTTCTACCTGGATGCACCAAGCTATTGTACTAGAAAGAGCATGGCCGTGCATATCACCTTTGGACGCATATGTGAGGTGTATCACAAGGAGCTGGAGAATACCGTCTACTAGATATGTGGCCACTGAGATGACAAATGGGAGATGATTCGTACTAGGAGGGATGGATCAATTGCAGCTTACATTCAAGAGATGGGAGATCAGATTCGTCGACAGGAGAATCAACAAATTATCCACATGAAGAAGATCAAGAAACTGGTGAGGAGAAACAATGAGCTGGCAGAGGAGATCAAGTCTACACACGATGGATACAAGGAGGAGGTTGCTATATTAGTATAAAAGAATGACGACCTGACAAGGAAGCCAAGAGTATTCATGGGAGACCCCGCGCCAAAGAAGGACAACCAACCAGGAGATTACATCATCCTCGATGACACCGACTCCGACCCTGATAGAGATGATGACTACATTGATGAAGCTGGAGCAGATATTATGGAGTCTTCTTCCGATGAAAATTTCTAGACGACCACCATTGTAATTAGTAGTATTTTCCCTCCAAGTAGTTGCAACAATCGAGTTTTTAGTTATAGGTTAGACCATCTTTGTGTGACTTGTGTGCTATTGATTGAAGTGAAATTGATTGTGTTTATCTCACGAGTATTATGGGTAGTGAATCTCTCTTAGACCCCTGTTCTATTCTGTTTTCTCACCCCTTCTAAACCCATCAGATGCCTCTGATACGTGACACTGGATTTGCCTTCCCACCCGAGCTCACTCAGTTGATCTAGCAGCAGAATGCCTTGATGCAACTTTTAGTCCAGAACCAGAACCAAGGCAACAACAACAACAACAACCCACCACCACCACCCCCTGTTGATCACCTAGCCTATTTCCTAAGGTTGAATCCGCCGGTGTTCTCTAGTAGCACCGAGCCGATTGTTGTAGATGATTGGCTCCACAAAATTGGAAGAGAGCTGACCACTGCAGGATGCACAGATGCAGAGAGAGTGAGTTTTGCCGCACATCAGCTTGATGGACGCGCATCATCATGGTGGGAGAATTTCACAGCCACTTACCCCATTGACACAGTTACATGGGATCAGTTTAAGTAGGCTTTCCGCACTGCCCATGTTTCAAATGGAGCTATGAGCATGAAGAAGCGTGAGTTTCGCAACTTGCGCCAAGGAGGACGCACAGTGGGCCAGTATGTGGATGAGTTTAGTAAGTTAGCACGCTATGCCCTAATGACGTAGCTACAGATGCTGCTAAGTAGGAGATGTTTCTGGAAGGACTGAATGATGAGCTGAGCATGTAGTTGATGGTGGCAACATTCAACAACTACCAGGACTTGGTAGATGATAACCCACAAGTATAGGGGATCGCAACAGTTTTCGAGGGTAGAGTATTCAACCCAAATTTATTGATTCGACACAAGGGGAGCCAAAGAATATTCTCAAGTATTAGCAGTTGAGTTGTCAATTCAACCACACCTGAATAACTTAGTATCTACAACAAAGTATTTAGTAGCAAAGTAGTATGGAAGTAACGGTAACAGTGGCAAAAGTAACAGTAGCAGTTTTGTAGTAATTGTAACAACAACAGCGGTAAAGTAAATAAGCAAAGAGCAATATGTGAAAAGCTCGTAGGCATTGGATTAGTGATGGATAATTATGTCGGATGCGATTCCTCATGTAATAGTTATAATATAGGGTGACACGGAACTAGCTCTAGTTCATCAGTGTAATGTAGGCATGTATTCCTAATATAGTCATACGTGATTATGGAAAAGAACTTGCATGGCATCTTTTGTCCTACCCTCCCGTGGCAGCAGGGTCCTAATGGAAATAAGGGATATTAAGGCCTCCTTTTAATAAAGTACGGGACCAATGCATTAACACATAGTGAATACATGAACTCCTCAAACTACGGTCATCACCGGTAAGTATCCCGATTATTGTCACTTCGGGGTTAATGGATCATAACACATAATAGGTGACTATAGACTTGCAAGATAGGATCAAGAACTAACATATATTCATGAAAACATAATAGGTTCAGATCTTAAATCATGGCACTCGGGCCCTAGTGACAAGCATTAAGCATAGCAAAGTCATAGCAACATCAATCTTAGAACATAGTGGATACTAGGGATCAAACCCTAACAAAACTAACTTGATTACATGGTAAATCTCATCCAACCCATCATTGTCCAGCAAGCCCACGATGGAATTACTCACGCACGACGGTGAGCATCATGAAATTGGTGATGGGTGATGGTTGATGATGACGACAGCGTCGAATCCCCCTCTCCGGAGCACCGAACGGACTCTAGATCAGCCCTCCCGAGAGAGTTTAGGGCTTGGCGGCGGCTCCGTATCATAAAACGCGATGAATTTTTCTCTCTGATTTTTTCTCTCCGCGAAAGTGAATATATAGACTTGGAGTTGAGGTCGGTGGAGCTTCAGGGGGCCCACGAGGCAGGGGGCACGCCCTAGGGGGGCGCCCCCACCCTCGTGGACAGGGTGTGGCCCCCCTGATGTTGATTCTTTCGCCAATATTTTTTATTAATTCCAAAAAGTTGCTCCGTGGATTTCCAGGTCATTCCAAGAACTTTTATTTCTGCACAAAAATAACACCATGGCAGTTCTGCTGAAAACAACGTCAGTCCGGGTTAGTTCCATTCAAATCATGCAAGTTAGAGTACAAAACAAGGGCAAAAGTGTTTGGAAAAGTAGAAACGATGGAGACATATTAGTAGACGATGCTCTTATGATTGAAGGCAAGCAGCGATAGATTGATAATCGCAAGAGGAAGTATGGACAGGGGAGGTACACTTCAGGAGCTCAGCAGAAGCCCCGCTATTCCCCGTACTTGGGAGGACATGCCCACAACCATGGAGGCCATAACCATGGACGACACACGCACAACGGAGCAAGTTCGCACAACCATAGTGGCACTAGGAATGGCAATGGGAATGGAGGAAGTAGCAGCTAGAACCGTTCCAACCCTTCAACACCAGCCAAGAGGGATCTGAGCCACATTACCTGTTTCAAGTGCCAGAAGACCGGACATTATGCCACTGAATGTCCTGAAGCAAAGAATGGAAATGGCAATGGAGGTTCTGCCAAGAAGCCCAACCCCTTCACCAAAGGTCAGGTGAACCATATCAGCATGGAGGAGATTGAGGATCAACCCGATGCAGTTGTTGGTAAGTTTTTGATTAATGCATTTCCCGCACTTGTTCTTTTTGATAACGGTGCATCGCATTCATACATATAAAGGGGATTTGTGCATAAGTATAACCTGCCAACCCAAGCCCTTAGGTCACCCATGTTAGTAAGCTCGCCAGGAGCAGAGTATATGGCCAGCCGATGGTGTGATCGGTTACCCTTAAGGATTGGTAACTATGTGTTTCCCTCGGACCTAATAACTTTGGACTCACAAGGATTGGATATAATATTAGGCATGGATTGGTTATGAAAGTATAGAGGGAACACTGATTGTGCTAGTAAGTCGATATTCCTCACTACCCCAGAAGGAAAGAGGATCAAGTATGTATCCTGGCATGTACCGAAGAGGACTCAAGTGAATTCCTTATCAGGAGTTGTATAGGAGGAAGTACCAGTGGTGAAGGATTTCCCCCATGTATTTCCGGAGGATTTGCTAGGCATGCCACCGGATTGGGACATTGAGTTTTTGATTGAGCTATTGCCAGGCACCGGGCCAATATCAAAGTGACCGTATTGGATGCCTGATACATCTCCAACGTATCTATAATTTTTGATTGTTCCATGCTATTATATTACCCGTTTTGGATGTTTATGGGCTTTACTTTACACATTTATATCATTTTTGGGACTAACCTATTAACCGGAGGCCCAACACATATTGCTGTTTTTTTTGCCTATTTCAGTGTTTCGAAGAAAAGGAATATAAAACAGAGTCCAAATGGAATGAAATCTTCGGGAGCGATCTTTGGAACAAACGTGATCCAAAGGACTTGGAGTGGAAGTCAAGAAATAACTGAGGCGACCACGAGGGTGGAGGGCGTGCGCCCCCTACTGGGCGCGCCCCCTATCTCGTGGGCCCCTCGGGCATCCACCGACCTACTTCTTCCTACTATATATACCCATGTACCCCGAAAACATCAGGGGAGCCCACGAAAAACTATTTCCACCGCCGTAACCTTCTGTATCCATGAGATCCCATCTTGGAGCCTTCGCCGGCGCACCGCCGGAGGGGGAATCGACCACGGAGGGCTTCTACATCAACACCATAGCCTCTCCGATGAGTTGTGAGTAGTTTACCATAGACCTTTGGGTCCATAGTTATTAGCTAGATGGCTTCTTCTCTCTCTTTGAATCTCAATACAAAGTTCTCCTTGATCTTCTTGGAGATCTATTCGATGTAACTCTTTTTGCGGTGTGTTTGTCGAGATCCGATGAATTGTGGGTTTATGATTAAGTTTATCTATGAGAAATATTTGAATCTCCTCTGAATTCTTTTATGTGTGATTAAGTTATCTTTGCAAGTCTTGTCGAATTATCAGTTTGGTTTGGGCTACTAGATTGATCTTTCTTGCAATGGGAGAAGTGCTTAGCTTTGGGTTCAATCTTGCGGTGTCCTTTCTCAGTGACAGCAAGGGCAGCAAGGCACGTATTGTATTGTTTCCATCGAGGATAAAAATATGGGGTTTATATCATATTTCATGAGTTTATCCCTCTACATCATGTCATCTTTCTTAAAGCGTTACTCTGTTCTTTATGACCTTAATACTCTAGATGCATGCTGGATAGCGGTCGATGTGTGGAGTAATAGTAGTAGATGCAGGCAGGAGTCGGTCTACTTGTCACGGACGTGATGCCTATATTCATGATCATGCCTAAATAATCTCATAATTATTCTCTTTTCTATCAATTGCTCGAAAGTAATTTGTTCACCCACCGTAATACTTATGCTATCTTGAGAGAAGCCACTAGTGAAACCTATGGCCCCCGGGTCTATCTTTTATCACATAAGCTTTCAATCTACTTTTATTTGCAACTTTACTTTTCCAATATATATTATAAAATACCAAAAATATATTTATCTTATCATATTATCTGTATCAGATCTCACTTTCGCAAGTGGCCGTGAAGGGATTGACAACCCCTTTATTGCATTGGCTGCGAGTTCTTGTTTGTTTGTGTAGGTGCGTGGGACTTTTGAGGAGCCTCCTACTGGATTGTTACCTTGGTTCTCAAAAACTGAGGGAAATACTTACGCTACTTTTGCTGCATCACCCTTTCCTCTTCAAGGAAAACAAGCGCATGCTCAAGATATAGCAAGAAGGATTTCTGGCGCCATTGCCGGGGAGGTCTTTGCTCAATTCAAGACATACCAAGTAACCATCACAAACTCATCTCCCTCGCATTACATTATTTGCCATTTGCCTCTTGTTTTCCTCTCCCCACTTCACTGTTGCCTTTTTATTCTCCCTCTATTTTCCGTTTGCCCTCTTCTTCCTCCTCGCTTTTGTCTGCCGTTATGTTTGAAATTGGGGAGATTATCGTCGATATGGACAATAATGATAACATGGAAAATTCTCATGCTCCTGCTGAAGAACCCCCTATCTTGCATACTAAAAAGTTTCGAATCGATAGTGGTAATATTATTGGAAAAGTGGTTATTCAAGATTTATTTACTTGTGCAGGTTCTTTACCTTCTATGGGTAGTTCTATCTTGCATAGAACTAGTAGTCTTGCGGATGCTATCGCCATGCTTACAGTTGAACTTGAAAGACAGTTTATGCACATGCATCCTTGCATACAAAGAATTTTCCTAAAATTTTCTAATATTGAGCATTCTTATGTTAAGCACGCAGCTACTATCTTTTTGGCACATGAGTTTACATTTATAATAAAAGAAGCCAAAGAAATTTTTGCGCACTATAGGGTGGATGCCGGTCGTCCTCCCATAGAGGCGATCCTCTTCGATCAAGAGGAAATTATGTGTTTCCAATCTTTGGACTATATTGCTTTTAATGAAAACCTTAGAAAAAAGGTTCCTACCACTATCCTAATTGATAAAATCTCTGAACTCAATAATGATTTTGCTATTCGAAATAATGAGCTAGGATATACTCTTGAGTGTAGACTCAAGAGGTTCTGTCAAAAGAATGTTTATAATGATGAATTGGTTGTGCAATATGAAGGGCCCAAGGAGGAACCTATACCTCCTGAGATTGATCTTGGGGACTTTTGTCCCATTAAATTTAGCCCTTTTGATTACTTTTGTTTGCCTCAAAGGAAACTTTCTACTGAACGTAGAGAGTATGAGATGAGTTTTCGTGATCTACCTTATTATTATGGCACTACTTAGTTCTATCCTTGCTTTTATGCCTAGCTAGGGGCGTTAAACGATAGCGCTAGTTGGGAGGCAACCCGATTTTATTTGTGTTTTTGTTTTTGCTCTGTTTAATAATAAATTTTGCATCTACCTTCCGTTTAGATGTGTTTTTATGTTTTATTTAGTGTTTGTGCCAAGTAGAACCTATAGGATAACCTATGGTGATAGTTAATTTAATTCTGCTGAAAAACAGAAACTTTGCACGCACGAAAATAATTTTAGTAATTCACAGAAATGTTCTTTTGCGTTGATTCTTTTTGCTGTAGATCAATAGAAAAATTGCCCAGGACTTCCTATTTTTGTAGGATTGTTAGAGTTCATGAAGTATTCGAGAGTTACAGATTGCTACAGACTGTTCTGTTTTTGACAGATTCTGTTTTTTTTTGTGTTGTTTGCTTATTTTGATGCATTTATGGCTAGTATTAAGTGGTATGAACCATAGAGAACTTGGAATACAGTAGGTTTAACACCAATATAAATAAATAATGAGTTCATTACAGTACCTTATGTCATGGTTTTTCTTTCTTGCACTAACGGAGTTTATGAGATTTCCTGTTGAGTTTTGTGTTGTGAAGTTTTCAAGTTTTGGGTAAAGATTTGATGGATTTTGTAATAAGGAGTGGCAAGAGCCTAAGCTTGGGGATTCCCATGGCACCCCAAGATATTAAAGAATAGCCAAAATCCTAAGCTTGGGGATGCCCCGGAAGGCATCCCCTCTTTCGTCTTTGTTTATCGGTAACTTTACTTGGAGCTATATTTTTATTCGCCACATGATATGTGTTTTTCTTGGAGCGTCATGTATGATATTAGTCTTTACTTTTTAGTTTACCACAATCATCCTTGCTGTACACACCTTTTGGGAAGAAGCCCACATGATTGAAATTTATTAGAATACTCTATGTGGTTCACTTATATCTTTTGAGCTTGATAGTTTTTGCTATAGTGCTTCACTTATATATTTTAGAGCACGACGGTGGCTTAATTTTGAAGAAATTGTTGATATCTCATGCTTCACTTATATTATTTTGAGAGTCTATTAGAACAGCATGGTATTTGCTATGGTTATAAAATTGGTCCTAGAATGATGGGCATCCAAGTTGGGTATAATAAAAACTATCATAGGAAGTGAATTGGATGCTATGATCAATTTGATGCTTGATAATTGTTTTGAGATATAGAAGTGGTGATATTAGAGTCATGCTAGTTGGGTGATTATGAATTTAAAGAATGCTTGTGTTGAAGTTTGTGATTCCCGTAGCATGGACGTATGGTGAATCGCTTTGTGATGAAGTTGGAGCACAATTTTATTTATTGATTTTCTTCCTTATGAGTGGCGGTCGGGGATGAGCGATGGTCTTTTCCTACCAATCTATCCCCCTAGGAGCATGGGCGTAGTACTTTGTTTTTGATGACTTGTAGATTATTGCAATAAGTACATGAGTTCTTTATGACTAATGTTGAGTCCATGGATTATACGCACTCTCACCCTTCCACCATTGCTAGCCACTCTTGTGCCGCGCAACTTTTGCTGGTACCATACACCCACCATATACCTTCCTCAAAACAGCCACCATACCTACCTATTATGGCATTTCCATAGCCATTCCAAGATATATTGCCATGCAACTTTCCACCGTTCCGTTTATATGACACGCATCATCATTGTCATATTGCTCTTTGCATGATTATGTAGTTAACATCGTATTTGTGGCAAGGCCACCTTTATAATTTTCATACATGTCACTCTTGATTCATTGCATATCCCGGTACACCGCCGGAGGCATTCATATAGAGTCATATCTTGTTCTAAGTATTGAGTTGTAATCTTGAGTTGTAAGTAAATAAAAGTGTGATGATATTCATTATTAGAGCATTGTCCCAGTGAGGAAAGGATGATGGATACTACGATTCCCCCACAAGTCGGGATGAGACTTCGGACTTTTAAAAAAAGAGGCCAAAAAAAGAGAAAGGCCAAATAAAAAAAGAGAGAAAAAGAGAGAAGGGACAATGCTACTATCCTTTTTACCACACTTGTGCTTCAAAGTAGCACCATGATCTTCATGATAGAGAGTCTCCTATGTTGTCACTTTCATATACTATTGGGAATTTTCATTATAGAACTTGGCTTGTATATTCCAATGATGGGCTTCTTCAAAATGCCCTAGGTCTTCGTGAGCAAGCGAGTTGGATGCACACCCACTTAGTTTCTTTTGTTGAGCTTTCATACATTTATAGCTCTAGTTCATCCGTTGCATGGCAATCCCTACTCACACACATTGATATCTATTAATGGGCATCTCCATAGCCCGTTGATATGCCTAGTCGATGTGAGACTATCATCTTCCTTTTTTCGTCTTCTCCACAACCACCATTCTATTCCACATATAGTGTTATATCCATGGCTCACGCTCATGTATTGCGTGGAATTTGAAAAAGTTTGAGATTACTAAAGTATGAAACAATTGCTTGGCTTGTCATTGGGGTTGTGCATGATTAAATACTTTGTGTGATGAAGATAGAGCAACAGCCAGACTATATGATTTTGTAGGGATAACTTTCTTTAGCCATGTTATTTTGAGAAGACATAATTACTTGATTAGTATGCTTGAAGTACTACTATTTCTTATGTCAATATGAACTTTTATTTTGAATCATTTGGATCTGAACATTCATGCCACAATAAAGAAAATTACATTGAGAATTATGCTAGGTAGCATTCCACATCAAAAATTCTGTTTTTATCATTTACCTACTCGAGGACGAGCAAGAATTAAGCTTGGGGATGCTTGATACGTCTCCAACGTATCTAGAATTTTTGATTGTTCCATGCTATTATATTACCCCTTTTGGATGTTTATGGGCTTTATTTTACACATTTATATCATTTTTGGGACTAACCTACTAACCGGAGGCCCAGCCCGTATTGCTGTTTTTTTTGCCTATTTCAGTGTTTCGAAGAAAAGGAATATCAAACGGAGTCCAAATGGAATGAAACCTTCGGGATCGATCTTTTTGGAACAACCGTGATCCAGAGGACATGGAGTGGAAGTCAAGAAATAACCAAGGCGGCCACAAGGGTGGAGGGCGCCCCCCTACTAGGCGCGCCCCCTATCTCATGGGCCCCTCGGGCATCCACTGACCTACTTCTTCCTCCTATATATACCCACGTACCCCGAAAACATCAGGGGAGCCCATGAAAAACTATTTCCACCACCGTAACCTTATGTATCCGCGAGATCCCATCTTGGAGCCTTCGCCGGCGCTCCGCCGGAGGGGGAATCGACCATGGAGGGCTTCTACATCAACACCATAGACTCTCTGATGAGTTGTGAGTAGTTTACCGTAGACCTTCGGGTCCATAGTTATTATCTAGATGGCTTCTTCTCTCTCTTTGAATCTCAATACAAAGTTCTCCTTGATCTTCTTGGAGATCTATTCGATGTAACTCTTTTTGCGGTGTGTTTACAGAGATCCGATGAATTGTTGGTTTATGATTAAGTTTATCTATGAGAAATATTTGAATCTCCTCTGAATTATTTTATGTGTGATTAAGTTATCTTTGCAAGTCTCTTCGAATTATCAGTATGGTTTGGCCTACTAGATTGATCTTTCTTGCAATGGGAGAAGTGTTTAGCTTTGGGTTCGATCTTGCGGTGTCCTTTCCCAGTGACAGCAGGGGCAGCAAGGCACGTATTGTATTGTTGCCATCGAGGATAAAAAGATGGGGATTATATCATATTGCATGAGTTTATCCCTCTACATCATGTCATCTTTATTAAAGCGTTACTCTGTTCTTTATGAACTTAATACTCTAGATGCATGTGGATAGCGGTCGATGTGTGGAGTAATAGTAGTAGATGCAGGCAGGAGTCGGTCTACTTGTCACGGACATGATGCCTATATACATGATCATGCCTAGATAATCTCATAATTATTCTCTTTTCTATCAATTGCTCGACAGTAATTTGTTCACCCACCGTAATACTTATACTATCTTGAGAGAAGCCACTAGTGAAACCTATGGCCCCCGGGTCTATCTTTTATCATACAAGCTTTCAATCTACTTTTATTTGCATCTTTACTTTTCCAATCTATATTATAAAATACCAAAAATATATTTATCTTATCATATTATCTCTATCAGATCTCACTTTCGCAAGTGGCTGTGAAGGGATTGACAACCCCTTTATTGCGTTGGTTGTGAGTTCTTGTTTGTTTGTGTAGGTGCGTGGGACTTTTGAGGAGCCTCCTACTGGATTGATACCTTGGTCCTCAAAAACTGAGGAAAATACTTACGCTACTATTGCTGCATCATCCTTTCCTCTTCAAGGAAAACCAACGCAAGCTCAAGACGTAGCAATGCCCGCACAGGATTTGGAGGAAATTAAGAAGCAGATTAAGGAGTTACTAGATAAAGGTTACATTCGACCAAGTTCGTCACCTTGGGGAGCCCTAGTGCTTCTAGTGGAGAAGAAGGATGGATCATTAAGGATGGTTGTTGATTATAGTGCGTTGAATGAGGTGACGATCAAGAACAAATACCCTTTGCTGATTATCAATGATTTGTTTGACCAGTTTCAATGAGCTAAAGTTTTCTCTAAGATAGATCTTCGATCAGGTTATCACCAGTTGAAGATTCGAGAGCAGGATATACCTAAGACAGCTTTTACCACAAGGTATGAGCTATTTGAGTATACCGTAATGTCATTTGGTCTGACTAACGCGCCTGCCTATTTCATGAACATGATGAACAAAGTGTTTATGGAGTTTTTGGATAAGTTCGTCGTGGTGTTCATTGATGATATATTGGTCTACTCGAAGAATGAAGAGGAGCATAAGGAACATTTGCATTTGGTTCTTGAGAAGCTCAGAGAACATCGGTTGTATGCCAAGTTCAGCAAGTGTGAGTTTCGGTTAAAGGAAGTTGTATTTCTCGGACATGTTATATCCGGAGAAGGAATAGCAGTAGACCCTACCAAGGTTGCATCTGTGACTAAATGGGTGGCACCCACATCAGTTGGAGAGATCAAGAGTTTTCTTGGACTCGCAGGATATTATCAGAGGTTCATTGAGAATTTCTCCAGGATGGCAAAGCCCATGACAGAGTTATTGAAAAACGACACCAAGTTTAAATGGACTGAGGAGTGTGAAGCCAGTTTTCAGTGGTTGAAGAAATGTTTTGTTATAGCCCTGGTGTTGATTCTCCCAGACCAACGAAAGGATTATCAAGTGTATTGCGACACTTCACGTCGAGGACTTGGAGCAGTGCTTATACAGGAAGGAAGAGTTGTTTCATATGCCTCACGACATCTTAAACCTCATGAGTTGAACTATGCTACACATGATTTGGAATTAGCTTCCGTAATGCATGCGCTGAAGACATGGAGACATTTTCTCATCAGAAACCACTGTGAGGTATACATGGATCATAAGAGTTTGAAATATATCTTCACACAGAAGAAGTTGTAACTCAGGCAAAGGAGATGGTTGGAGCTCATTAAGGATTATGATATGAATTTGCACTATCACCCCAGAAAGGCCAATGTAGTAGTAGATGCGTTGAGCCGCAAGAGTTATGCTAATATGCCCATGACCGGAGGATTACCTAAGGAGCTAGCAGATGATCTCCGAGAGTTATGTTTAGAGATAGTTCCGAGAGGTTATGTAGCAGCATTGGAAGTTTCAGTCCACTTTGATGGGTAAGATCAGAGAAGCTTAGAAGAATGACATAGAGATTGCCGAGATAAAGGAAAGGATTAGCAAAGGAAAGGCTAAAGGATTTCGTGAGAATGAGCACAACACTTTATGGTTTGAGGATCGTGTTTATGTGCCTAATGACCCCAAGATCAGGAAGTTGATTCTGCAAGAGGCCCATGATTCGTCGTATTCAATTCACCTAGGAAACACTAAGATGTATCTAGATTTTAAGGAAAGTTTCTGGTGGACAGGAATGAAGAAGGATATTGTGGAGTATGTAGCAGTATGTGATGTATGTCAGAGAGTTAAGGCAGAGCATCAGAAGCCAACAGGATTGCTACAGCCATTGCCGATACCCGAATGGAAGTGCGATAAACTTGGCATGGATTTTATCACTGGATTGCCTAGGACTCGTTCAGGCTACGACTCTATCTGGGTTGTAGTCGATCGTTTGACGAAAGTAGCTCATTTCATCCCGGTGAAGACCACTAATACGAGTGCTAAGTTGGTGAAGATATACATGACCAGGATTGTATGTCTGCATGGAGTTCCGAGGACCATTATATCAGATAGAGGAACCCAGTTTACCTCAACGTTCTGGAATCAGTTGCATGAGACTTTGGGTAGTAGGCTAGAGTTGAGTACAGCCTTTCATCCACAGACAGATGGATAGACCGAGAGAGTCAATCAGATTCTGGAGGACATGCTGAGAGCTTGTGCACTAGATTATGGATCTAGTTGGGACGACAACTTGCCATATGCAGAGTTCTCTTATAACAACATTATCAAGCCAGTTTGAATATGGTCCGTTTCGAAGCCTTGTATGGAAGGAGGTGCAGGACACCGCTATTGTGGGATGAAGTTGGAGATCGATAGTTGTTTGGACCAGATTTAATCAAGGACTATGAAGAGAAGGTTAAGTTGATTCACGACAGACTCAAGGTAGCCCAGTCCAGGCAGAAGAGTTATGCGGATTCAAAATGCAAGGAGACAGTTTACGAAGTCGGAGACAGAGTATATCTTCGTGTGTCCCCACTTCGAGGAGTTAAGCGTTTTGGAGTTAAGGGAAAGCTAGCACCACATTTTGTGGGACCATACAAAGTTTCAGAACATATGGGAGAACTTGCATACAAACTGGAATTGCTAGAAGGATTGTCAGGAGTTCACGATGTGTTTCACGTTTCCCAGTTGAAGAAGTACCACGCGGAGATGGTCGATATTCCTCTGAGAGATACAGTGCCATAGGAAGTGATTCAATTAGACAGTGATTTGACTTATGAGGAGAAGCCGGTCAAGATTCTCGAGTTTTCCAGCCAAGTTACTCGTAGCAAGGTTATCAAGTTTTGCAAAGTTCAGTGGAGCCACCATACTGAGGAGGAAGCCACCTGGGAGTGAGAGGAGGATCTTCGTAGAGACCACCCAAACCATTTTGCTGACCAACCCGAATCTCGAGGGCGAGATTTCATTTTAAGGGGGGTAGGTTTGTAACATCCCAATTTTCAATTTGGATGTTATACATAGATCATCATATGCATATCATATTTATTTTTGCATTTTGGTTGAGATCCTAGAAATCTTAAGCAACTCAAGGACCCATGGAGAGAGTTGGAGGTTTCACAAATTTCATATTTGAATTTATTTCAAATTTGAAGAAAAGGATCCATTTGGTTTTATTTTTTTTCTCTTCAATTATATCTAATATTAAAAGAATAAATGAGAGAAGATAATATGACTTCTTCAAATTCAGGATGGCCCAAGCCGCGCCGCCACCGACATCGTCGGGCTCAGGGAGTCTGAGCCGGACCCCGTCACCGTCGTGCCCAGTCGCCAAAGCCGCCACCCCTCCCCCTTTATAAGCGCGCCCGGGGCCACCCCTGGAGCCCCAAGCCGTTGAGCCGCCGCCTGCCCTTGCCTGTGCCGGTGCATCGCCGCCGCCTGCCCACGCCGCACACCTCCGCCGCCACCACCGCCGCCATTGACCCACGTTGACCGGTCGTTTTTTTGGTTAACCCCGGTGTCGGTGTCAAAACCGGCGGATCTCGGGTAGGGGGTCCCGAACTGTGCGTCTAGGCGGATGGTAATAGGAGACAAGGGACACGATGTTTTTACCCAGGTTCGGGCCCTCTCGATGGAGGTAAAACCCTACTCCTGCTTGATTGATATTGATGATATGGGTAGTACAAGAGTGGATCTACCACGAGATCAAGGAGGCTAAACCCTAGAAGCTAGCCTATGGTATGATTGTTGTTCGTCCTATGGACTAAAACCCTCCGGTTTATATAGACACCGGGGACGGCTAGGGTTACACAGAGTCGGTTACAATGGCAGGAGATCTACATATCCGTATTGCCAAGCTTGCCTTCCACGCCAAGGAAAGTCCCATCCGGACACAGGACGAAGTCTTCAATCTTGTATCTTCATAGTCTTGGAGTCTGGCCAATGATGATAGTTCGGCTATCCGGACACCCCCTAGTCCAGGACTCCCTCAATAGCCCCCGAACCAGGCTTCAATGACGATAACTCCGGCGCATATATTGTCTTCGGCTTTGCAAGGCGGGTTCTCCTCCAAATTCCATGTGCTCACCGAATAGTGTCCGGCTTCCTTATAAATGTTGTGCTCCTTGGCTTCCACGTCCAATAATGGCCCTCTTCCACGTGTCGTATGAATGCGAAAAGCCAGGGTATTTTTACGTTTTACCCCCTAGCTGCCTATAAGAGGAGCAAGGATCTAGATCCGAATCACACCATCCTCCTTTCGCGAGTACTCATCGAAGCGCCTCTGACAAAAATCCATTCCATCATGGACAGTCGACGCGGCTCCTCTTCTCGCGCTCCCAGCCCTCAGCCCGGAGATTGGAGGAGATGTTCGGTCCTGCATAGCGAGCTAGTGACGCTCCAAGCCGATTGGATACCGTCCCCCAGCCTTCATGGTTCCGGTTCGAGCTGGACTGGCCACCTACAAGGGTGGGAAGCAGGCGGAGAGCGTCCCCAATCCCTCCAAAGGAGAGCGGGTATGCTTCGTCCCTTATCTAATAAGGGGACTTGGATTTCCGATACATCCGTTTCTCCGGGGGCTCCTGGAGTTCTATGGACTCCAGCTTCACCACCTTACACCTGCCTCCATCTTGCACATTGCGGGCTTTGTAGCCCTTTGCGAGCTGTTCTTGGGCATCGAGGCCCATTTTGCGCTGTGGAAGAGATTGTTTTGCCTCGTACCCCGTTCTCACGAGGGGTCGATATATCAAGTGGGCGGAGCCGAAATATGGCGCATCGCCGGGACCGGATATCTATCCGGAACCCCGAAGAAGGAGTCCGAAGACTGGCCTTCGGAATGGTTTTATATGGAAGACGCCCCACTGCCGGACCCAGTTCGGATCGGCCTCCCGGAGTTCAGCAACGCTCCTCTGAAGAAACGCCTGAGTTGGCGCCCGCGGAGCCCTCAACAGGAGAGTGATAGGAGCGTCCAATATCTGCTGGGCCGGATAAGATTACTGGCTCATTCCGGATTGACCATGATTGGAGTCATGGCCACGTGCATCATGCGAGGGGTGCAACCGCTCCAATATAGGGGCCACCCCATGTGGGATTTCAACGAGGATAATGACGCCACCCGTCATGGCCGCAAGGGGCCGGGATTGGTTGCCGATCTGGTGAAGATCCTGTCCGGCTTGTACAAGGGGGAGAAAGAGGACTTCCTCCGCGCGAGTCCATTGAATGGATTCTCCATGAATAACCCTTGAAGATGGGTAAGCGGACGTTTATTTATCCGATCCATATTCCCAAAGTTAAGTGTCTCACTTCGTGATTTCGACGCAGGAGCTGCGCCAGGACGTAGAGGGCATACACACCCCGACTCCACAACCCGAGGATCCAGGACGATCCCTTGATCCGGCCTCCGAAAAGGATCCTGACATAGAGGTGGAGCTGATCGATGGGGTGTTCCACCAACTTAGCGTGGACAATGCTTTAGTCGCCATTACTGCCGACTACCCCGGTCTATCTCCGGCTTCCTAGGTAACTGTGACCGGAGTCCTGACATCATTACTTCATCCATGCTTATTTCTGACCACCGTATACCAACGGTGCCTCGCAGGAGGTGCCTTTGAGGCAGGAAGCCGAACCCGCGGCGGCTGAGCAACAAGGGTCAGTGCGACCCAGCAGGCCGAAGAGGAGTGCGGCGCGAATCGAAACATCGCCGCAATGGTATGGCGCACCACCGTCTTTAAGGGAAAGATTCCTGGGAGGTATATTAATGCTCATGATTTTTCCAGGAGAAAGAGAGCTCGCCGGACTGTGCCCGGAGAGGTTGCCAATCAAACCTCCGCCAGCCAGGCTCCAATGCCTGGTCCGGAGGGGGAGGCAAACACAAGGCGTGAGTCGGATGCTCCTCCAACGGAGGATGCCGACAGGCTGTCCGCCACCAGGTCCGAGGTGGAGAGTGCCATGAATCACAGGCGCCGCCGGACAGTTCTTCGTGACGCGTGTTTCTCCCCGGAGCCGTTGAATGCCTTTAATGTGGGAGACGTGCACCTCCGTGCTGCTTGAGATGGTTTAACCAGAGCCACGGAGCAGTATGTGAAAGACATACGGGTGAGGAATTTTAATAGTTATATATGCCAGTAGCCCCCAAGACTTAAAATAGTTAAAATAACTAATTTAAGGATCATTTGTTATGTAGGATCTTACGGAGAAGAATACCCACCTGTCCTAGGAGCTTCAAGAGTGCAAGGCCCAACTTGAGGCCGCACTAGCCGCCGCAGGGGGAGCCACAGAGACCCCCTCTGGTAATACATACTTCGAAAAGATAAGTAGTTTATGAAGTGCGGTGTGTGCGCAAGTCTGACAATAATATTGCAGAGGGTGCCGGATTAGATCCAGACAAGCAACATCTGCTGCGCCAGCTGAAGGCCAGCGAGAAGGTGCTTATGAGGGTGCAGCAACAAACTCCAAGATGCCAACACCCAGCTGGGCGAAGAACTAAAAGCTGTTTGGGTCCAGCTGTGTGACTCCGTAAAGGAGAATCGGCAGCTTCGTCGCGGCATTTACAGTAAGTGCTTAAACAAACTCTTTTGAAAAGAAGAGTTCGGCGAGGAAGTCGATTGACAGAAGTGTGTCTGTAGGTGTGCTCACAGGTCGTCCGGCGGAGGAAATGCCTGGTTCCACGGGTGAACTTCTTCCCGAGCTACTGCGACTGCACAAACCTGTTCGGCAGGCGATGGGCGGCGTCGTTCAGGCCTTATGGCCGTCCATCTCCCTACCCGAGGGTCTTGGAGGGCTTGCTGAGAAGCTTCAGGGAGTACGACAGTGCTTCCGTCTGTGGAAGATATCGGCCAGCCGTCAAGGCGCCAGGGAGGCCTGGGCCATGGTGAGGACGCGGTACACGAAGGCTGATCCAAACCACATGGCCGAGGTCGGACCTGTGGGACCCAATGGGAGGGAGATCCCTGTGAGCCTAGTGTACGGCCAAGTAGAGTTGGCCGCGAAATATTCCCAACGGGACTGTAAACTAGACAGCCTGTTAGATGGGATTGAGGAGGAGTACAATCAGTCAATTTGACGATGTAATTTAAAATGACATGTAAAATGCCTTCTAGCCGGATTGTAGATCGTTTGTCTTTGCGGACCTTTTCGCTTCAACCTCGGGACCCAACAGTCCGGAGTGTGTCCAAATACCCTCACGGTTATATAAAAACCGGGGCATGCATGGAGACCAGGCGTAGGGGTCATTAGTGCTTTATCAGACAAGTGCCCAACTAGTTATGTTATATTACATGGTTAGTAAGAAACATCTTCCAGGGAGAATAGTTCCGTTAGGGGTTCCTTTCCCTGGGAGGCATGCCCTAAACTGCATGTCCGGACTTCGAAAAGAGCAGAAAAGCATCTGGGGGCAGATAAATAAATAAGTAAGAAATCATCTTTCAAGTCACCGACCTAATATTCCCTTAAGAACGCTAGCTTTCGGCTTCACCCAGTCTGAGGTACACATCCGGCTGACCCGATAGTAACAATTGCAGAGGTGCTCCCTTTACCTCCTAGCCGAACAATTGGGAACGTAGGGGTAAGCACAGGAGCCAGGCAACCCAGCTTGGCCAAAACTTAAGTCATATCGATGCATATAATGGTGAATAAAATGTACATGCGGAAGTTTGACACATGTGTTGGGCATGAAGCCCGTATAAATAAGCTTCTGTTAAAGAAGCCCCCAGGTATAATGAGTGCGAGTAGCACGTCAAGTGTGTGCGAACAATGCGCAGATCAGCCCTCAAAGGCTCTATGAAAAAAGGGGAAAAAAGAGAGAAACAGAAGGCAGCTAAAGTATAAAATGTGGACGGAGGAAGGAGACGAACTCTGAGTCCGGCGCTAGGTTGTCCGATGGGTTCGGCTCGAGTCGGTTGTCCGATGCGTTTCGCAGACGGTATGCTCCGCCGGTCAGGACTTGGTCGATGATGAAGGGACCTTCCCATTTGGGCTTGAGTTTGTCCTTTTTCTTGTCCGGCAGGCGTAGAACTAGTTCGCCAACATTGTAAGTTTTGGCCCGTACTTCTCTGCTTTGATATCTTCGAGCCTGCTGCTGATAGAATGCGGAACGGGCTTTTGCCACGTCGCGCTCCTCTTCTAAGGCGTCCAAACTGTCTTGCCAATCCAACTCGGCCTCTCTTTCTTCGTACATGCGCACGCGAGGTGAGTCATGAATTATATCGCAGGGCAAAACTGCCTCTGCGCCGTATACCATAAAAAATAGTGTGAATCCGGTAGTACGGTTTGGCATGGTCCGCAACCCCCAGAGTACGGAGTCGAGCTCCTCTACCCAATGCGTGTTAGATTCCGTGAGGGACCGCACTAACCTGGGTTTGATGCTGCTCATGATTAGACCATTTGCTTGTTCGACTTGACCGTTATTTGAGGGTGATAGACTGAAGCGTAGTCGAGCTTGATGCCCATATTTTTGCACCAGAGTTTAACCTCGTCGACCGTGAAGTTCGTGCCGTTATCAGTGATGATGCTGTGGGGGACGCTATAACGGTGTACTACCCCAGATATGAAGTCTATCAGAGGTCCGGATTCGGCCGTTTTAACTGGCTTGGCCTCTATGCATTTGGTGAATTTGTCCACCATGACCAACAGGTACATTTGCTTGTGGGTTCCCCCTTTAAGGGGTCCAACCATGTCAAGCCCCCAGACCGCGAACGGCCACGTGATGGGTATAGTTTTGAGGGCGGTGGGTGGCATGTGGCTCTGATTAGCAAAGAGCTGGCAACCGACGCATCGTTGGACTAAGTCCTGAGCATCTGCCCGGGCCGTCGGCCAATAAAATCCTGTACGGAAGGCCTTGCCTACAAGGGCCCGGGCTGTGGCATGGTGCCCGCCGAGTCCGGCGTGAATTTCAGCCAGAAGATTTCGCCCTTCCTCTTCAGAGATGCACCTTTGCAGGACTCCGATTGTGCTTTTCTTATAAAGCTCTCCCTCATGGACCTTGTAGGCTTTAGATCGCCGTACTATGCAGCGGGCCTCATTTTGGTCTTCGGGGAGTTCCTGCCTAATTAAGTAGGCTAGGAATGGTTCCGTCCACTGGGCAATGACTGCCATTATTTCGTGGGCTGAAGGTGTTATTTCATTGGCTGAGCCACCGATTGTGTCAGAATGTTCGGTGTTGGGCGGTGCGGTTGGTTCCGGATTGTTTTTTCCGGACTCCTCTTCCCATACTACCGATGGCTTAAAGAGCCGCTCCAGGAAGATGTTTGGAGGGACGGTGTCGCGCTTTGCGCCGATGCGTGCCAACACGTCGGCCGCCTGGTTATTATCCCGGGCTACATGGTGGAATTTGAGTCCTTCGAACCGAGCTGACATTTTCGAGACGGCGTTACGGTAGGCTGCCATTTTTGGATCCTTGGCATCAAAGTCTCCATTTACTTGGGATATTGCGAGGTTTGAATCCCCGCGGACCTCTAGGCATTGAATGCCCATGGAGATTGCCATCCGGAGACCATGTAGAAGGGCCTCGTATTCGGCTACGTTGTTGGAGTCCGTGTACATTATTTGAAGTACGTATTGGACTGTGTCTCCGGTTGGGGACGTCAAGATGATGCCAGCCCCCAAGCCGGCCAACATTTTAGAGCCGTCGAAGTGCATGATCCAATTGGAGTATGCGCCGTACTCTTCAGGGAGTTCGGCTTCAGTCCATTCGGCGCTGAAGTCAGCCAAAACTTGCGACTTTATAGCTCGCCGTGGTTTGTAGGTTATGTCGAATGGTAAGAGCTCAATGGCCCATTTTGCAATCCTGCCCGTCGCGTCGTGGTTGTTTATAATGTCGTTGAGAGGTACTTCGGAGGCCACTGTTATCAAACACTCTTGAAAGTAGTGTCGCAGCTTCCGGGATGCCATGAACACCGCGTACGCTATCTTTTGATAATGTGGATACTGGGACTTGCATGGAGTTAAGACAGTGGATACGTAGTACACTGGTTTTTGAAGAGGGAATTTGTGTCCTTCTGTTTCTCGTTCCACGACGAGCACTGCTCTTACAACTTGATGTGTTGCCGCGATATATAATAACATTGGTTCGCCCAAGTTGGGCGCGGCCAGGACCGGATTTGTTGCCAATATGGCCTTTATTTCTTCGAGTCCGGCCGTGGCAGCATCCGTCCATTCGAAGTGTTCGGTGCGCCGGAGGAGGCGATAAAGGGGCAATGCCTTTTCTCCCAAGCGGGAGATGAAGCGGCTTAGAGCCGCCATGCATCCAGTCAATTTTTGTATTTGTTTGAGGTCTTTTGGGATATCCAACTGTGACAGAGCTCGGATCTTGGCTGGGTCTGCTTCAATTCCTCTACCGAATACAATGAAGCCCAAGAGCTTTCCGGCTGGTACGCCGAAAACGCATTTTTCCGGGTTGAGCTTAATGTCATATACTCGGAGGTTGTCGAATGTGACCCTTAAATCGTCTACTAGAGTTTCGACGTGTTTGGTCTTGACGACCACATCGTCTACGTATGCCTCCACTGTTTTGCCGATCTGGGTTGCCAGACATGTCTGAATCATGCGCTGATATGTTGCGCCGGCATTCTTGAGCCTGAAGGGCATTGTGTTGAAGCAGAATGGTCCATATGGAGTAATGAATGCCGTTGCGGCTTGGTCTGTCTCTGCCATCTTGATTTGATGGTATCCGGAGTATGCATCGAGGAAGCACAATGAATCGTGCCCTGCAGTAGCATCAATGATTTGATTGATGCAGGGAAGGGGGAAAGGATCCTTTGGGCAAGCCTTGTTAAGGTCTTTAAAATCGACACACGGGCGCCAGAATTTGTCCTTTTTTGGTACCATTACCAGGTTCGCTAGCGAGTCCGGATGTTTTATGTCTCTGATGAATCCGGCTTCTAATAGTTTGGCTAGCTCCTCTCTCATTGCCTGTCTTTTGGGTTCGGAAAATCGCCAAAGAGCCTGTTTGACTGGCTTGAATCCTTTTAGGATGTTTAGGCTGTGTTCTGCCAGCCTGCGTGGGGTTCCTGGCATATCTGAAGGGTGCCAGGCAAAGATGTCCCAATTTTCCCGAAGGAATTCTCGTAGTGCGGCGTCTACATCAGGGTTTAATTGTGCCCCAATGGAGGCCGTCTTTGTGGGGTCCGTTGGATGGACTTGGAATTTGACTATTTCGTTCGCTGGTTTAAAAGAGGTGGACTTGGATCTCTTATCGAGTATCACATCGTCCCTGTTCACCGTGGAGCGCAACGCAGTGAGTTCCTCTGCCGCTAGGGCTTCGGATAGTGCCTCTAGGGCTAGTGCGGCTGTCTTATTTTCAGCGCGGAGTGCTATGTCCAGATCACTGACAAGAGTGATGATTCCATTGGGCCCGGGCATTTTAAGCTTCATGTACCCGTAATGGGGTATAGCTTGAAAAATTGTGAATGCCTCTCGCCCTAGTAAAGCGTGATATCCGCTGCTGAACGGGGCCACTTGGAACATGACCTCCTCGGACCTGTAATCGTCCGGCGAGCCAAACACCACATCTAGTGTAATTTTTCCTGTGGAGCGCACTTCCCGACTAGGGATTATTCCTCTGAAGGTTGTGCTGCTTCGCTTAATGCGGCTCTAGTATATTTCCATTTTTCGAAGGGTTTCCTCGTAGACGAGGTTTAATCCGCTGCCGCCACCCATGAGTACCTTGGTAAGACGAAAGCCGTCCACTATTGGACTGAGGACCAATGTGGCTGGTGCTCGGGCTGTTCGGAATTTGGGTTCGTCGCTGGCGTTGAAGGTGATAGCCGTGTCGCTCCATGGATTTGTTGTTGCTACAGGCTGCGGATTGTTCGTTTCCGCATATTATTTGATGCGAAAGTCTCGAAGACTGTTAATACCGTATTGGTAATGTTGGGCTGGTTCTCCGGGGCTAGAAGCTCTTCGCCACTTTTGGCCACCTGCCGTAGTATCCAACATGCTCGAAGGCTATGTGTTGGAGTGGTGCCCTCTATACTATGGATTTTACAGGGTCCGCTGAGCCATCCCTCTAGTACGGTTCCGTGCCCTTTAGGGGTTTTTTGCTTTTTGGTTTTTGTCCCAGGTGCCTGAGCATGATGCACCCTTTTATTTCGGACTAGGGTTGTGTTCGGAGCCGGATTGTCCCAAAACATAGTTTTGGTTTTCCAGGCACTCTCCATCGCACAGTACTTTCGTACTATGGACGCCAGGTCGGCGAAGCGTGTGATTTCGCGACGACTTATGGCCTTCATGATTCCCTTGTCCGTGCAATTATTGCAGAAAATTGAGATTGCGCTTTCCTCACGGCAGTCCTTTATCCTGTCCATGACCAGGAGGAATCTGGCCCAGTAATGATGTACTGTTTCAGCAGGCTCTTGCCGGATTTGAGATAGATCGCTTGTGTTTGGGTGGGCGGGTGGAATTCAGTTCGGAACCCCGCCCAATCTGAGGCTCAAGGGCCGAAAAGTTTCCGAATTCGGAAGCTTGGATTGTTGGGTGTTGTCCAACGAATCTGGTCCGCTGCCTGACTTTAAGTTCAGTACTTGATTGACATCCGCCCCTCTGCGGGAATCCGGCATGGAGGGATTAGGAATCCAGACATAACTGGTCTTTAATATAGAAGAAGAGTCGCCGCGTTGTTCCTCTACCACAGCAACGTGGTGAGTAGCCTGGGGAGAGTTAATCTCTCTCAGATCGGTTTTAAGCCCAATCTGATCGTAGTCTATAGCGACTCCCAGGGCGGCGATGCGATCCAAGAGCTCGTTTACGGAAGAGAGCTCCATCAGATCTAGCTGCTCGGCGAATTCTGAGTTGATGTGAAGATCGCTTTTGATGACCCAAGAGGTCATTGTTGGAGCGGAGGCCGAACAGGTGGTCATAAGAAAACCACCTAGCCGGATAGTTTGGCCGGCGGCCAAGGCTCCCTTGGCAACGGTACCGTCTTTAAAGACGGGAAGAGGCATCCTTCCTGATTGCGACGGCACAGAGGAACTCTCAATGAAAGCACCAATGTCGGTGTCAAAACCGGCGGATCTCGGGTAGGGGGTCCCGAACTGTGCGTCTAGGCGGATGATAACAGGAGACAAGGGACACGATGTTTTTACCCAGGTTCGGGCCCTCTCAATGGAGGTAAAACCCTACTCCTGCTTGATTGATATTGATGATATGGGTAGTACAAGAGTGGATCTACCACGAGATCAAGGAGGCTAAACCCTAGAAGCTAGCCTATGGTATGATTGTTGTTCGTCCTATGCACTAAAACCCTCCGGTTTATATAGACATCGGGGAGGGCTAGGGTTACACCGAGTCAGTTACATGGCAGGAGATCTACATATCCGTATTGCCAAGCTTGCCTTCCACGCCAAGGAAAGTCCCATCCGGACACAGGACGAAGTCTTCAATGTTGTATCTTCATAGTCTTGGAGTCCGGCCAATGATGATAGTTTGGCTATCCGGACACCCCCTAGTCCACGACTCCCTCACCCGGTTATTCTTTGAATTTGCGGTTTATTTTCGTAGAGCGGTTTTTCGTCGGCTATTTTATTTAGCGGGCGTTCGTCTGTTCATTCGTTATAATGAACATTATTCGCCGGTTAGGTTCAGACAGCGAACGTTCGTTCGTTAGTCTTTTCTTTTTATTTATTTTCGGCCAGGGACTTATCGGCAATTATTTTTATTGCGATTCAGCCCCTGATCTTGAGACTAGTTTAACTTCTTACTCATTTATCCAAATTAGATGAAACCAGTGCCAAAATCTTCGTCTTGAAGCCCTCTTTCTAGTTAATCAACTTGAACATGATTTTGCTACTGTAAAATTTGACTTTCGTCCAGATTAGTAAACGATCTTGTTTCGTTCGTGTTTTAAGTCTCGTTGCTCCGTTTGAGTTGAATATTTTTGCAAACCGTAGCTAATCACATGTACTTTCTGTTAAGATGTAATTCACATGTTAATATTGCTGTTAGGTTTTGACTCTTGTTAGTTTAAGCCGTTTACTTGTTTTGTGTTTGGTTTGGATCTTTTCTTGGTTTTTCTCGTGTTTCGTTTGAGTGATTGCTTATGTATGCTATTGTTTGTCTGCGCTAGATTACCCGGAGTGCGAAGCTTGTTACTACGAATCTCTAGAGTTTGCAGATCGTCAGCAAGGCAACTTACACTTTGATCATACTCTTTTATACCCTGTTTTTACTATGCATTAGTTTTGCCCCACAAATATTTGCATTGGTAGGATTGGGAACATGTGGTTTTGGTTGTAGTGCCTGAGGTAGGAACCTAATACCTTTTGATCAACATGGGAATATACATTATGCTTATTATTGCTTAGCCATGCTCGTAGATGGGGATTGGATCGTGTTTCACACATGGAAGTTTGAGAGTTATTTTAATTGAATAACATTAAGGTGGCAACTTTAATATGCATCTGGTTGGATTGGTTGAGGCACCTGGAGTACCCAGTGTTGTCTGTTTTGGAAATCTGGAGTGCCCGTGTGATTATCCTATGGAATGCCACCTAGGCTCAAAGGGATCATAAGATTATTCATGCTAGAAACTTCTGTGTGCAGCCACAAGCCATTGTGGGCTCTGGCATTGTTGAGTAAGTTGCGTGAGCTCTTGAAGAGGTAGACTAGGAGATGTACCGGGATGTAGGTGGTACTGTCTACCCGGAGTAGAGAGTTAATGATTCAGAAAGACTATGTCTCGATCATCCGATCATGGACGCGGTCGAGTCTTGTGGGGAAAAGTGCGCAAACCTCTGCAGATTGTATAAACTAATCATGGTTAGCCGTGTCCCCGGTTATGGACATTTTGAGTATCTAGTACTTGAACCTATTGATGTGATCTCATCACGTTACTTTAGTTAATTTTGATGTTGGGTTAATGATGATATTTTTTAATTGGGATTTGAGTTGGGGTTACCTTCTCAAATGATGGGCAACATGGGAGTAGTTAAATAAATTTATTCCTTTGTTGTAGGGAAAAACTAGCTTTATGCAAAACCATGAAACTTACAGCCTCCACCAGCCAAATATTGCATGTATATATAGTTCTTGCATTATCATTGATTTACAGTGTAACTATGCCAGCATATTGCATGTGCTGACCCGTTTCGGGCTGCAACGTCTTATGTTGCAGACTACTCAGACGACGAATAAGGTGCGATATGTTGTTGTTTTGCACTCAGCTATGATGTTGGAGTTGATGGACTCATTTACCTTCGAAGCTTCCGCAGTTATCTAGTTTAGATGGCCTTCAGCCATGATTTATTTGTGTAATCATGCTGATTATGAGGACTCGATGTAATAAGTGTGTGATTGAAACTCTGTTATAATTCCTTGAGAACTGTGTGTGCCAGCATTACCGATCTAGGGATGACACTGATGCATAGAGACTTGACCGTTTGAGGTCTGGTCGCTACAACTGCTCATCGAGAAAACAATCATGAATAGGTAGTGGATCATCAAGGACAATCTCTAGCCTAGACAAGTTATCAAGTACGGGGCTCTCTACTCCTTTTCTACCAGTGATATGTAAATTAAGTTTTTGTAGAAAGAGAACCCAACGAATAAGCCTAGGTTTAACATCTTTATTTTCCATAAGATATTTAATAGCAGCATGGTTGGTGTGAACAATTACTTTTGAATCAACAATGTAAGATCTAAATTTATCATAGGCAAACACCAGTGCTAGAAATTATTTTTCAGTAGTAGCATAATTCCTTTGAGCACTGTCTAGAGTTTTACTAGCATAATGAATAACTTTTAGTTTCTTATCAACTCATTGTCCTAGAACAGCACCAACAGCATAATTACTAGCATCACAAATAATTTTAAAAGGCAAGTTCCAGTCAGGTGGTTGAACAATAGGTGCAGAAATTAAGGCTTTCTTGAGTGTTTTGAAGGCTTCTAAACAATCATCATCAAAAACAAAAGGAACATCCTTTAGCAAAAGATTTGTAAGGGGCCTAGAAATTTTAGAAAAGTCTTCGATAAATCTCCTATAGAAACCATCATGACCTAAGAAACTACGAATACCTTTGATATATTTAGGACACGACATTTTATCAATTGCATCAACCTTAGCTTTGTCCACCTCAATACCTCTTTCAGAAATTTTATGGCCCAAAACAATACCTTCATTAACCATAAAGTGGCACTTCTCCCAATTCAATACAAGATTTGTTTGCTCGCATCTCTGCAAAACTTGATCAAGATTGCTTAAACAATCATCAAAAGACTTCCCATAAACAGAAAAGTCATCTATGAGAACTTCAACAATCTTTTCACAAAACTTAGAGAATATAGCAATCATACATCTTTTAAAGGTAGCATGTGCATTGCATAAACCAAAAGGCATATGTCTATAAGCATAAGTTCCAAAGGGACAAGTGAAAGTGGTCTTTTCTTGATCAGGTTGAGAAACAGGAATTTGTGAAAAACTAGAGTATCCATCAACGATGCAAAAATGTGTGTGCTTAGATAATCTTTCTAGCATTTGATCAATAAAAGGCAGAGGGTAATGATATTTTCTAGTTGCTTTGTTTAATTTTCTAAAATCAATTACCATTCTATAGCCTGTAACAATTCTTTGTGGAGTAAGTTCATTCTTATCATTAGGAACAACAGTAATACATCCTTTCTTAGGGACACAATGAACAAGACTTACCCACATACTATCAGCTATAGGATAGATTATACCTGCTTCCAGGAATTTTAATATTTCCATTCTTACCACTTCTTTCATCTTTTGATTTAACCGACATTGGTGATCAACAATGGGTTTAGCATCAGGTTCCATATTAATCTTGTGCTGACATAGAGTGGGACTAATGCCCTTTAAATCATCAAGAGTATATCCAATAGCAGCTCGGTGCTTCCTTAGAACTTTCAATAATCTTTCTTCTTCATGTTCTGAAAGGTTAGCACTAATAATAACATGATATATCTTCTTCCCGTCAAGATAAGCATATTTCAAAGTGTCTGGCAGTTGTTTTAATTCAAGCACAGGATCACCTTTAGGTGGAGGAGAACCTCACAGACTTTCAATAGGCAAATTATGTTTAAGAAGAGGACATTGTTCAAACAAAATCTATCTATTTCACTTCTTTCATGCATATGTAAATCATTTTCATGGTCTAGCAGATATTGTTCTTAAGGACAGTAGGAGGCAGAGCAATAGAAGCAAGACTAATTATTTCATCCTTACTAATTAATGTGATTGACCAGGAGGCTACTGATCTTGCTGCCTTCTTTGGCTGTAAGTTAGGCAAAATGCCCTTCACATATCTGGGACTGCCTGTTGGGACTACCAGGCCTAAAATTGTGGATCTTCTTCCCTTGGTGGATTGTATGGAGAGGAGATTGACAGCAAGTTCTTGGTTCTTGCCTCAGGGAAGCAGGTTGCAATTAGTTAATTCTGTCATTTCTTCTTTGCCTATCTTCTTCCTTTGTACCCTGTCAATCCCTCAAGGTATTTTGAAGCAGTTGGAAAGGATCCAAAGGCAGTATTTATGGAGGAAATATGGTCAGGAGAAGGGCCATTCTTTGGCAGCTTGGCCTCTTGTTTGCAGGCCCAAAGCAAAGGGGGGTCTTGGAATCTTAAATCTGGGTTTGCAAAATCAAGCTCTGCTTCTGAAATTTCTGAATAAATTCTACAATAAAATGGATGTGCCTTGGGTACAGTTAATTTGGCATTCTCACTATTTTGAACGAATTCCTCATGATACCACTCTTTGTGGTTCTTTTTGGTGGAAAGATATTTGCAAGTTGATGGATAATTTCAGAGCAGTGACTGAGGTTAATGTTCACAGTGGAGACACTGTGTTATTCTGGTCTAACCATTGGCAAATTGGGAACAGTCATGTGCCTCTTCTGGATCAATTTCCTAGATTGTATTCCTTTTGCCTCCACAAAAACATTTCAGTCAAGGAAGTCTTTCTGGCTGATAGCTTGCAAGATCTTTTTTTCTTGCCCCTCAATGAGCAAGCTCATCAAGAATTGCAGTAGCTTTCGACCCTAATGGGATCTTTCCATCTGGATTCCAGCTGCAATGATCTTTGGGAATGGAGGCATGGAAAGAAATCTTCTTATACTGCAAAAAAGTTTTATGACTTTGCTTACCAGCCAATGGTAGCAAACCCAATTTTGAGATGGATTTGGAAGAGTTGTTGTACCATGTCAATCAAGATGTTTGCCTGGCTAGTTATAATGGGCAGGGTTAACACCAAGGACATGATTCAAAGAAGGAAATGGAAGATTAATGAGGGACCACAATGTGTTCTTTGCCCAACAGGGACTTTGGAGGACAGAAATCATCTTTTTTTCCAGTGTAACTTCAGTGCTCGCATATGGATCTACCTGCAGATTCACTGGAAAGATAGTGAGGATATGGTGGAGATTGCATTGCATGCTAAAAAGGAGTTCAACAAGCCTTTCTTTGCTGAAGTGGTGTTTACTGCCTGGTGGAACATTTGGAAGGTTAGAAATGACAGGGCTTTCAGGAACATCAAGCCTTCCTTTAGAGCATGGAGATATGGATTCATTCATGATCTCACTCTGCTTTCTCATAGAATCAAACAGAAGCACAAGGAGGCATTACTTAAATGGATTGATTTCCTTCCTCCTTGAGGGGAGTTGTTTATGTTCTCTTCTGTACATTTGTATTTATTAGGATTAGTTTTCCTGTATAGCTTTCTTTTGTTGTTCCTTTTTCTTCCTCCTCTTGAGGGAACTTTGTACTAGTCATGTTTTGTCTTTGCATTAATAAAATGCTGTGGGGTGAAAGCCCTGCAGTCTTCAAGGTCAAAAAAAATATAAGCAGTAGGAACAACTGGATCAACATTATAAATAATAGTTTCCTCTTTAACTAGTACAGGTTCCTTAATTTCTTCTTTAATAGGTGGGTGATATTTAAACCACTTCTCCTTAGGGAGATCAACATGAGTAGCAAATGATTCACAAAAGGAGGCTACTATCTCAGAGTCAAGTACATATTTAGGGCTAAACTTTTGAAAAGCATCGGTATTCATAAAAGATTTAACACAATCAAACTTGAGCTTAATACCTGACACTTTACCTTCATCGAGTTCCCAATCTTCAGAGTTGCATTTAATTCTTTCCAAAAGATCCCATCGGAATTCAATAGTCTTCTTCATAAAAGAACCAACACAAGAAGTATCAAGCATGGATCGATCATTATGAGAAGGCCGAGCATAAAAAATCTGGATAATAATTTCTCTTGAGAGCTCATTATTGGGGCATGAATATAACATTGAATTAAGCCTCCCCCAAGCTAGAGCGATACTTTCTCCTTCACAAGGCCAAAAATTATATATGTAATTCCGATCACGATGAACTAGATGCATAGGATGATTTTTGGTGAAACTCCAATTTCAATCGATTCCAATTCCAAGATACAATATCATCACATAGCCTATACCATGCCAATGCTTTTCCCTTCAAAGATAAAGGGAAAACCTTCTTATTAACTTCATCTCCGGGTAAACCTGCAAACTTAAACAATCCATAAGTTTCTTCCACATATATCAAGTGCATATCAGGATGTTCGGTTCCATCTCCAGCATAAGGATTAGCTAGTAGTTGTTCTATCATACCCGAAGGAATTTCATATTCAATATTTTTAGTAGGTGCGGTAGGTTGAGGGGTAACTAATCGTGGTTCCGGTCAAGGTGAAGATACCCCAAACCCCTCAATGGATTGTTTTCCATAGTAACAAGTGACAATAAATTTCAGCACGTAGTAATAATTTTTCCTTACCAATTTCCACTTACCAAGAGCGTTTCACTCCGTGGCAATGGCACCAGAAAATAGCCTTGATGACCCACAAGTATATGTGATCAATTGTAGACTTTTTGATAAATAAGAGTTTCAAACCCAATAAGGAGCAGAAGGAAATGGCAAGTGGTTTTCAGCAAGGTAATGTCTGCAAGCACTGAAATTGTAAGTAACAAAGTAGTTTGATAGCAAGATAATTTGTAACGAGCAAGTGATGATAGTAGTAACAAAAGTGCAGCAAGGTATCCCAATCCTTTTGAGGCAAAGTACAAGCCAAAACGGTCTCTTATAATAAGCAATGCGTTCTTGAGGGTACACGGGAATTTCATCTAGTCACTTTCATCATGTTGGTTCGATTTGTGTTTGCTACTTTGATAATTTCATATGTGGCTGAATCGGTGCTTCGATGATGTGCTTACTTTAATAAACCTCCTACTTATGATTAACCCCCTCGCAAGCATCCGCAACTATGAGAAAAGTATTAAGAATAAATTCTAACCATAGCATTAAACTTTTGGATCCAATCGGTCCCTTACAGAATAGCTCATAAACTAGGGTTTAAGCTTCTTTCACTCTCGCAACCCATCATCTAATAACTACTCCACAATGCATTCCCTTAGGCCCAAATATGGTGAAGTGTCATGTAGTCGATGTTCACATGACACCACTATGAGAATCAAAACATACACACTATCAAAATATCGAACACATATCAAGTTTACATGATTAGTTGCAACATGATTTCTCCCGTGACCTCAAGAACAAAAGTAACTGCTCACAAGTGAAACTTGCTCAAGATCATAGGGGTATTAAATAGCATATTGGATCTGAACATATAATCTTCCACCAAATAAACCATATAGTAATCAACTACAAGATGTAATCAACACTACTAGTCACCCACAAGCACCAATCTATAGTTCCTGTACAAAGATTGAACACAAGAGATGAACTACGATTTGAGAGGAGATGGTGCTGTTGAAGATGTTGATGGAGATTGCCCTCCCCAAGATGGGAGAGTTGTTTGTGATGATGATGACGATGATTTCCCCCTCCGGGAGAGAAGTTCCCCCAGCGGAATCGCTCCACTGGAGGGCAAAAATGCTCCTGCCCAAGTTCCGCCCGAGGACAGCGGTACTCTGTCCCGAAAGTTCTCTTCTTATTTTTTTCTATGTCAAAATGACATATACACTAGAGGATGGGCACTGGAGGTGGGCTGGGCTGAGCACAACCCACCAGGGCGTGCCTGGGGGCCAGGCGTGCCCTGGTGTCTTGTGCTCACCAGGTGGCCCCCCTCCGGTGGTTATTTGCTCCTATATTTCTTATTTATTCCATAAAAAATCCTCGTGAAGTTTCAACTCATTTGGAGTTGTGCAGAATAGGTAGCCCGGTGTAGCTTTTTCAGGTCCAGATTTCTAGCTACCAGAATTCTCCCTCTTTGTGTGTACCTTGCATATTATGAGAGAAAAGGCATTAGAATTACTACAAAAGGCATTATTATGCATAAAACATTATAAATAACAGTAGGTAAACATGATGCAAAATGGACGTATCAGGGAAATACTTATCTCTACTTTGCAGCATCACCCTTTCCTCTTCAAGGGAAAAACCAACGCAAGCTCAAGAAGTAGCACGTTGCAATGCACAGATATTATTATTATTATTATAACTGTCCTGGCTCGAAGAGAGCCATGGCACCATCACCTGTGGACATCGTGTCCACTCCCATCGGCCATCCTCCATCAATCATACCAGGTTCCTATATTTAGTTGTTTGCATAAATATATTTGTGGCATATGTACCATGCTATAAGATTCTTCTAATATATGTACCATGTTAACAAATTGCAGACATATAAAGTGGCGAAACAAAAAACCTAGACATCTATAGAGATTTGGACACAACAACAAAGGTTTTATATGCTCACATGAAACATAATAGCAGTGGAACTGCCATCCTCGTTGACCATACTAAAAGTTTTATGGCATATCATCAATTCATTCGCAACCCTATCAGAGGGTTCTACTACTAAGAGCATCTACAACCGGATTCGGCAATTTCGACCCCTTGTGGACGCGTCCGGGCACATCCGCGGACAATGACCAGTCACGCCTCAAAAAATGCATTCCACATCTGGATACCTCAAATTACAAACTTCAAATCCATATTATTAATTACATGTAACGTAGCGATCATTAGCCAGAGCTCGTCCGATCATCTTTGCCTTGTCCGGCGGCCGGCCGCACTCCACAGAGTGTTGGTCCGGTCGCCGGCAATGTAGAGTAGCGCCGCCGTTGTAGGATCGAATGTATGTCTAGAGGGGGGGGGGTGATTAGACAACTTGACCAAATAAAACCTAACATTTTCCTAATTTTAGTTGTAGGCCGATTTTAGCAATTCTAACAAGTCAAGTGTCACCCTACACATGCAATTCTAAGAATTTAGCAGCGCAAAGTAAAGCATTGCACATGTAAGTAAATGAGGGGTTCAGAGATTTCAAACGCAATGAAGACACGACGATTTTTCGCGTGGTTCCGATAGGTGGTGCTATCGTACATCCACGTTGATGGAGACTTCAACCCATAGAGGGTAACGGTTGCGCGAGTCCATGGAGGGCTCCACCCATGAAGGGTCCACGAAACACTACTAGGGAAAAGCCTGGCAGCAGAGCGGGTTCTAGGTATATCTATAGCGCGGGGGCCGGCGCTACTGATAAGGCGCTACAGCTAACCCGTAGTAGCATCGCATGTACGCCCGCACTGCTGCTATACAAGTGTAGCAGCAGCGTGCTGTATGGAAGCTCGCTACTGCTAATAGCTCTAGCGCACTTTGCTAGGACGCTCTACTGCTACTGTCACACTGCTGCTAACTTTTCTCCACTCGCTGCTGCTAATTTTAGTAGTTTTTGATTTATTTTTTTGCATATTTGTTTTGTATTTGAACGGGCTTTATACAAGAATCTTTAGCACATACAAATGTTATAATCATACACATACAAATGGCTGCGAGACCACAAATGTAATCATAGCATATACATACAAATAGTCTCATCATAATCATCATCCAACACAAAGTGGTATCTCGTCATCATCTCTAAAATAGCGATACATGCAAGTCTCGAATACTTGCAACTACAACGTCATCCATCTAAACAATGATATACGTGAGAAGAGCTATCACTATGAGTGAGAGTGGAACTATGCAGTACATGAGGCGGCAGTTATGAGTCCTCTCTCGCGCTAGCGTGAACCTCAAGTAAGTATCTTCTGTTTCTTGTCTGCTTTTGAAGCCTTTATGGCTGGCAATCGAGACCCCATTCACTTGCGCCTAACACTCAGACCACTCGTTCTACACCCCCAGAACCTTCCCTTTGTACACGACATAGCACTGCCATCTCGCCATCAAGAAGCTAGGTGCCTGTTAGAGATGCATCTTCATCAAGAGGATGTACAATCATATGCAACAAAATGTACTAGAGCAACATGAAAAAGATAGGGTTAGCAACTGGATGCAACATAGAGTACGCAAACTAATTAACTAGAGGTACGCAGGTCATCGTACCCAAACTAACAGAGTAGCATTACGCAAGTTCGGCAGGGACCATGGACATCACAAAGTTTCATCGCTACATAAAGTATACAAGTTCAACCGACACATATCATCATCATCGGCATCACAAATCACTAGAAGTTCCATCCTTCCTTATCATTGAGGATGGACCCTAGCTTCTTGAATGGCGTGAGGTCATGACGTTGCATGCCTATGCGAGTTCGGACGTCAGCTCGCGATATAGGGCCGTGGTGGAACAACCCCTTCTCATCGACGACTTCTTTCATGATGATCGTCGCAATGTCCCTTTGGATGCGAAAGAAGTCATCTCTAAGTTGATAATCCGCTTATCCATGAGATTCTACCCACTTGTGGATATGATCATCATTTATGTTTGTGATGCGAAGCTTTTGGTGATCCATGCTGAACTCAATCATGAGATGGAGGATGTAGAATCCATCTTTCTTGCTTGGTTTTGGGACATGGATGCAGCAGAAGTTAGTTTTATGCGCGAAACCCATCTTCTTGTTCATTTGTTTCCTGATCTGCACGTGGCCACCTCTAATGTTGAAGCCTTGAAGAGCATCATCTAGAATATTCATTATGTGAGTGTAGTCCTTCTTCTCGTAGTCTCTGGAAGGGTTGAAATACATGGCGTGGGAGACTCGCGAGGAAAGAATGATAAGGACGGCGCGCACGTTGCTGCGGGAAAAGACACCTCAAATTATTCTCCATATGAGCAAGAAGGAATGATTGAAATGTATGAAAGGGTTGTCTGGAACTGACTTACTTTGAATGATAAGGCATGAGGACAATTTCCTGCTCCTTAGTCCATACAATGAAGTTTTGGAGGTATTCCCTAGCAGTTTCACGCTCAAAGTCGCCAAGACTCAAGAAAGACTCGTGCATGTAGTACGGGTCCGCCACACAGATTTCCGAGACTTCTTCTCTCTTCATGATGGAGCTCATATGTAGCGCAAAAAGGCGGACGATTGTAAAATCGAGCCGCCTTGTCAAAAACATCTCAAAGATATGGTCAAACAGCAGAAAGAACACCTCCGCGGGTCATGTGTTGATGTAGGACTTCCCCTTAGGCACACGAGCCGTGTATGTCGGATATCCTGGATCCTTTGAGGCTAGTAGGCTTTTCTCAGTCGACAACACATGGTCGTGCAGTCTCCTGAGATCCCCTGATAGTGCCTCTAGCGATTTCTGCGGTAGCATCGGCTTGCCCGTGAGATGGAACATGTCCGCACCTTTCACGGGTACCAGCTCTTCAGAATCCATTGCCTGGCCGCTATGTGCTCTGGATTGTTTGGAGGCAGCTGACACTACAAAAAAAATACACTTCTGTGATGATACGTGTTTGTCATGGTAGGTCACGTTTTTTGTCATGCATGTACATCCATGACGATTTTATGACAAAATCAAGATAGTCATACATGTGTTGTCGTAGAAGTGTTCCATGACATTACTAAAATAATCATCACGGAAGTGCGCACTTCCATGATGATAAATCGCGCGTCACAAAAGTGCTTTCGTCAAGGGTGACCGACATGTGGCATCCACCGTAACGGAATGCCGTTAAGCTATCGGGTCCGGTTTTGCATCCGATAACCCGTTAATAGCCCGGACCAATGGGAAATTTCCATGTGTAAAATTCTGATTGGCCGGAGGGAACACCTGGCAGCTCGTCAGTGGGCCAGATGTCGCCCGTCCATTGGAGGAGACATGCCTATGATACGTCGACACGTGGCTGGGCCCAACAGAGGCCCATATAGGTTAAAAAGGCCGGCCCAGTCAAAGGCCCGTAGTACTTAATCAGGTACTAGTGGGCCATCCCAATAACGGCCTGCTTAATAAAGGCCCATTTACGGCCCGAAGCCAGATCTGGCCCGTTAATTGTTCGCTCAATATTTTGGCCCATTTACGGCCCGAAGCCAGATCTGGCCCGTTAATTGTTTGCCAAATATTTGGGCCCATTTACGGCCCGAAGCCAGATCTGGCCCGTTAATTGTTAGCCAAATATTTGGGCTCAACTACAGCCCAGTGACTTTCGGCCTGTTAGAGGCCCGATGTAGACATTGTCCCATTTGAGCCCGGTGTGACTTTCGGCCTCTTAAAGGCCCATGATATCAGTGGGCTAAGTAAGGCCCGAGATATGTTTCGGCCTGGTGACAGCCTGTGAGCTAACTGGGCCCAAAAACGCCCGGTCTACATTTTAGCCTGCTGAAGGCCCGTCGACGACTAGTGAAAATTATGGCCCAACATGCATTTCGGCCTGCTAAAGGCCCGTGGTTTCATCTGGGTTGTAACAGGCCAGTACAATATTCAACCTGTTAATGGTCCAATGCTACCTGGGCCAAACTAAGCGCTGGGTCGACAAAAGGCCCAACTAAAATATAGGCCGGTGTAAGTTGTGGACCTGGCGCAATGTGTGAAGGCCCCAATCATTTGGGCCCAAGAAAGACGCAGGCCGGCCCAATTGTGGCCCACTAAAAACCAGGCCCATTAGAGTCGAATGTTTCGGCCCGGTCGACTACATCTAATTTTTTTTTAGATAGCGAATGATGGCAGTAACTAGTAGGAATTAAGAACAAAGCTACTCTATACAATAAAGAAATTATGGCATAGTAACTAAGAATAAACCTACACTATACAATAAAGGATTTAAGGTATATTACATCCATTTGGCATCGAAGTTCGCCACCAGTGATCATAAAGTGCAACGAAGAAGCAGATTAAAAAACTGGGCACCATTGCAGCGTAACAAAATAATATTGAATCGAGACCACTTCCAAGACAGTTCAAGAAAGGTTAGCCTTGCAGGGGAACTGCTGCGCAAGCTGCTGAGCAAGGTTGTGAGACTGGCCTAGCATGTCGGTCATAGCTTTCAGGTGTTGCTGTTTAGCGATGAGGTTCTCATTGGTGTTCTCCGCAATCTTTCTTACAGATAGAACTTCAAGTCGAAGTTGAGTTGCAGAATTGCTTTCTGCTAGAACTTGGGACTGAAGAAGTTGAACTGATTCAGACAACAAATTCTGTAAGCTTGTCTGACTGCTAGTCTCAAGTAACTTGAACACTGCATCAAAACAAGACTTTTGGGTTGTCTCACTATCTTTAAGATGTTTTGCCTTCTTTGCTGCAATATATGTTGGGTTTGTCTCACAGCCTTCAGCATACTTGTGCATGCCATCAGGCATATCACCGTGAAACAAAGCAGAGAGGTGACATGTTTTGCACGTGTATAAAGAAAGATGATAACTGTGCTGTCAATTCCAACCAATTTCAAATTTGAAAATAAAGAGTAAGTTCAAAATATCAATAGCATAATTTGGCATTGTTCATAATGTGGGGAGCTTCACCACACTACTGGATTACCATGTCAACATAACAAGCATAGATGAAGGGCAAAGAAAATCATTGTATCTATTTTGGTTAATGTGCATGGCATGTTGTTCATATCATCAGCTACATCAGTAAGATAAAATAGGAGATGACAAGGTGCAAACGTTGTCTGCTTCACCACACACTGGATTATAGGTCCACAAAAACAAGCATACATATAAGGAGTATTAAGTAATGTGCATGGTATGAATAAGGAATTTGGTTTTACAAGTAAAACTTAGAACTTATGGTTCTTGCGAACATGCATTTTGGTAGAAACAACAAACTAAACAGCAGTAAACAATAGGGAGTATGAGCAAATTAAACAGCAGTTGAGGATAAAGGCTTTAGAAGGACTGGCTTACATTAACAGTTAACACCAGCTTTATAATGCCCTTCTCCATGTCAAGGGAAGGATAACTCAAGAATTTCAGCACATAATCTTCTTCATAAGCATAGCATGTACTCTACATTTTGTAGAGAGTAATTATAGATATGATAATACTGGAAGGGATAGAGGATAATGAAGATAAGATGCAGATTGATGCTACATAATCATCTACCAATCCCTGGAAGTACAAGCATTACAGGACAAAATGTACTGACAAGAGCAATGGGCTACACTTCTGCACTGGCATTGTCTGTGTATTCTACTTGTTGGTAAGATTAAATATAGATCTAATCTTTTTTAGCAAATGGTTGGCAAGGGAGATAAGATGCAAAATGCTACACAATGAACCAATCCCTCTTCCCATAATACAAGAGTGTTTTGAACACTGGTGTACTGTACAAAACGTTCTTATATTATGGGACGGAGGAAGTAGCTGTTAATGTAAGTACAGTGATAAACCACGTTCAGTCCTTACAAGAGGACTGCAGAGCTAAACCTCTTCAAAAGCATCGGGTTGATTCTAAATTTATGTAAGAGTCCATACGGATCTTATAATTTCCACCAAATGGACGATTACAAGGCTAACATGTGCAGTGATGCTACATAATCAAACAACTATGAAAGTAAGTATGGTCATACAGGGCAAGAGGTACTCACAAGAGCAATGGAGTGTGCAGTATAGTTGTGAGATTCTGTGGTCCCTTGAGAACGAATGTTCTTCTGCTAACAGTTTTCGTACAAGTGATACATTAAGGCAAATGCAGAAATGTAGTTCAAATTGTGATGCGATATCATAGACAGTACCTTACGCTGCAACCGAGTCCAATGTGTAACAAAATTATTCTAGTCACCGTCGGATAAATGTAGCACTGGAGACTTTACAGAGGCTTGCCATCGAAGTGCACTTGGCTCAGGTAGGAACGATACTTCATCAACGAGTGCTTGAAAAGCGCAACCAACCCTTGCTCGTCTTCACAATCTAGTTTGCTCCTTGCCTATTTAAAAGAATGAAATCTTGTGTCTTCTGTCAGCAGAAACATATGCAGTAATGACCATGAATAATATTAGTACATTACTTACGCGTAAGTTGCGGAGGAAGACTGGAAATTGTTCTGTGTCTGCGGTATAATCTTTCCATGAAGGAAAGATGCGCACAAAGTTCCTGACAACAACATAAGCTTCGTCTTCTAAACTGGGAAGAAATGGAACAGGGGTCCTATTTGCTGCAATTGGGGCTCTCTCTGGTTCGAAAAGGGATTTGGCAACTGGATTTGGTGTACTCTTTGCTGGAATGGGGGTTTTGCGTCGTGGAGTTGGTGCTATGTCAACTAGCATAATCATACTGTTTGCTACAGTTGGGGTCTGCTGAGTTGGGGCATCAGAAATGACCAGTGTAGTAGGGCTAGAGTCTGCTAGAGTTAGGGTGTTTTGTTGGTCAGGGGATATTGCAACTACACCTAATGGGCTATTTGATTTATCAGGTGCCACTACCTTTTCCAAATACTTTGCTTGTGCTCCTCCACGATCAGTAATCCCCTATTCCTTTTGAATGTCTGATACACAAGAACATCATTTGAATGGATAAATATGGTATGATGACAGATGGAATATGTACTGAAAATGGATAGGCAGGGCGTATTCACATACACGATGTGTAAACTAAGCTAATGGTAGTTCAACAAAGTAGAAGCAATGCAAAGCATCAGTTGTAAGATATGTGCGACCAATGTAACCTTGGAAAGTTAGAGCAAGCACCTTGATGGGTGAATAAGATAGGGCATCTTCCTCTGACTCCTCCACTAGGGAGCTACATTGACTTAGGTCTCCCTCTAGCTCAGAATCACTGTTAGGATCATATTCTGAGCATGAATCTGTAGGTGGAGAGCATTTACATTGAATGCATCCAGACTTGATTTCAGTCCCTTAATGCCAAGTTTGACAGCCATGGCATTGTTCTGCTTTATTCTTTTCATGCACGCAAGCTCATAATCATCATGATGCTGTTCAGAATCTGATATTCATGAAAACATAAAAAGTAGTCAGATTATCTATGGAATGCATTGCGGATTCAACTCGAAGAGTGTCTCCCTATAAACCCCTGCATATGCAAAGTTCACCCCCAACCGTGCTGACCAGACAACACACAGAAATACAAACCCCTTATGTCTCTATAACAGGTAGACACACATTTCAAAACTGAAGTAGGAACATTAGAATTATATGAAATTCGTATTTGAACAAATAAACTAAGGAATTATGAGTGGCATAATGTTTAGCTTCAAGGGTGGAGTGTTGGTAGTGCGACACAAAGCAAGTAGGCAGATTGTATTCCATGTAGAAGATCGAAACCTATGTAAAAGCTGGAAATGACACTTTCTTTCTATACAATGCAGGGTTCGTTGCCCACACATGATGGAAGAGATCACATAGAGAAATACTATTCACTCATGTCTACAGTTCCAGTATTTAGAAACAAGGTGGTCCACCCTAAAAGAATATTGACAACAAATATGACAAGGCAAGCATAGATGTAGTGAATCAATCATTTACTTGTGAGCTTACTAGGACAAGTATGCAGAATTGTAACTGCAGTAAGAGACCGTCCAAAATCTAAATGAATAAGTTTGTCTAGCACTTAATGTTTGCAACTAATCGACGTGAATAATTGGATATTATATCAAATGAGTAAGAAAGACAAGTAAAATTGTCAACAAACCTGGCTTGCAGTAGTAATCTCGGTCAATGTCACTACGACCAACAATCCAAAATGACTAGTGTCTGTTTCGAGGGCCGGAATTTTGAAAACCCTTTGAACTTTAGAGGTACTAAAGATTACCAAAATACATCTGAACCATTAAGTGTAGGTAGCACTAAGCACAAAATATACCCTAATGACAATCCTGCCTAATGAGTAAAGAATCAATTAGAAAATGGGTGATGAGGAGTGGCTGCTGAGTGTTGAGGACTTATCTCAGGATAAATCGGGTTGGCATGGTGGGTGCTGCACGCCTGAGCCCTGAATGGACTGGGAAGGTAGGCACGGCGGCGCGCCCGGGCAGCAGTGACGCTGTTGGGCGAGCGGCTCATGACCTCCTGTTAGTCCGGCATCTCCTCCTAGAGTCATGCCGTCCAGGGACGACAAGTCGCCGGCGAAGCAGGCGGCTGGGGGCAAGTAGAGATCGGAAGCGCGCAGCAAAATAGAGGGGAATCGGGGCCTGGGACGACCCAAAATCCCAGGGTGGGCCGGCCCACTGTGGGCACCCTATAGAGATACACACCCGAGCGGCGAACATGTATTTTCGAAACTAATTTAGGAACATTTAGCTGACCAATTAAACGACTCTGTTTTAATAATATCAGATTCGTATTTCAACAACTAAGCTTGTCTAGCTTGATGGGTGGAGTAGTGTTATTATGACACGAAGCACGTATTCTAATCGTATAGTGATCATAAAGGGGGAAACTCTAAGCATATTTTTTTAGCAAAAGAGGGTTTCCCCTCTGATTTCTATTAAAGAAACCACCATGGAACCAACATGATCAATTAAACCCTAAGCATGATCAATTAAACTGTATTATGACTGTGTCATGGCAGATTTGAAGCTGCAAACCAGAGAAATGATATTTAGCATCCATTGTTTGCTTCGAACTAAGAACTAAATTCTAAGAGCTGAAAAGAAAGTAGACTAACCAAGTTAAGATCTATTTTCTGGTTGAGATAAAAAAGTTGAGGAGATATGAAGTACCACCTCTCTTGCGGCGCCATGTAGGCATCTGGGGTGCGATGGCTGTTGGTGGCGTTGAAGCAGATCTGCGACGGTAGACGGGTGCATCGGGGGATAATTCCCGTTGCGGTGGAAGAGAAGGTCGTCTGAGCGGCCCTGGCAAAGAGGACGATGGCGCCGATGAAGCGAGAGGACGTGATGCAAGACTATTGGTCCATCGCCGTGGATGAGAAACGTCCATCTCTAGCAGTGGACGACGCGGTCTTGGTAGGTGCTCCGGCATGGTGGAGAACTGTGGCGATGGATGTGGTGGAGGACGGCGGAGATGGATGGAGTGGCGGACAGAGGCTGGTGTGGGGATGGTGTTCTAGCACGGACGGTGTATGAATGGGAAAATGGAGGGAGAGGTACGGGGAACCATGTTTTTGGGACGCACCTGTCTGAAATATGGGAAAGTTACGAACTTAGCCCCTGTTTAAAATTTGGACGTCTCGTCGGTTGGGGATAGTACGGTAATCTCGCATCTCACCAATATTTGTCTAGAGCGATTTTGGGCGAGGAGAGGGTGGTTGGCGCCCATGGTTGGCACCCGTGGTGTATGAACGAGGCTAACAGGTAGGGCGGTTGTGTCACGTCTGAGTGAAGTAGGAACCTGCCCCTATTGAAAATATTTGCCTACATCGATTTTGGCCGAGTCGAGTTTGTTTTGCCGCCCACCGTGTATGAATGGGGAATGGAGGGAGAAACAGAGGTCTTCCGGACGAGCTTGAATCAAATGTGTTTTGCCGCCCATGTTTGATGGCCACCGTGTTGGAATGGGCTCATAGGCGGTCGTGTCACGTCTAATTGAATTACTAACCTACCCCTATTTAGAGTAGTGGAAATCAGGCCGATGGATTGTCCGTGTAATGGGTAGACAGTAATTTCCATCTCCCAAACACTTGGCTTCGGGCAGCCTGTGTGGGAGTGGACATTTTTGCCGCTTCTTTCGAATTTTGGCACAATAAGCATCCACGTTTACCCTGGCAACTAAATTCGAATCCATTTTGTATTCCTATATGAATCTTTATAAATCATTCTATATGTTTTTATATATCTTTAAAAAGGACGACAAAGATATATTCCACTGTCATATATGAATATGGTTTACAAATGCCGATACTCAAATTCAGAAGCTAGAATCCAGTTTAAGGTGAATTCGAATATTTGGAACACTTCATGTCCAACTCAAATGTCACACGCAGCACAATGTGTACTCCCATTTAGATATGTACACAAGTTATGTATCAAGATTCAAATACCGAGTCAATCAACCAAGAATGTACAGAACTAATAGACATATAAACACTTATAGAGTATATGGATCAATAATATCAACTAACATACATAAACCAGGCCGTTGTACTTTTTTTGCTACAACAACATCCTTTTTTTAGCCAGCATCTTGGCCCTTTCCGATGCATGCCACTTATGGTCCATCTATACTACTATTATTGCTGAATGCACATTCAGCCCGATTGGCATATTTGTAGGTCTGGCACAACAATCCAAATGAAATGTCTCCGAGTCTTATCAATTAATACAGACTTGTGCTCAAATAAAATTACAAACCAAAAAACAAAAAACAAAAAACAATTATTACATGATCTCTAAAACAAATGGTTTGATTGATTACATGAACAGACAACACAAAGGTTATTCAACGATGGAAAGCACATTTCACCTATGATTTACCAAGTTGGAATTTAATTTCCTTTTTTCCTTCAGGACCTTAACAATGTGGTCAGTCTCAGCTTGCTTCGTTTTGAAATCCACCAAATATTTAATGGTTGTCATGAGTACTGCTTGTGATTGTGTTGTTTGCTTCCTCAACATGTCAACTCCATCTCTAAGTGCAGAAGTAGAATCTCTTTCTACCACTAGTTTAGCCTCTAGAGCATCAGCAGTTGGCAATTCACAATGCACGATTAGGCCGGTGCCACTGCTGTGGATGATGCAACGTCCATGGGGACCTTGCTCTTTGATCTTGGGCTAACCTGTTTTGCCATTAAAGTTCCGATTGGATTCAGAAAAGTTGAAGTTAGCAAAACATCTCAACTGGGAGTTATACCAGCAAACCAATTAAACAAGCAAGGAATTAAAGAGTTTAAATTGGATGCTAAAAAGTAGTTATTAACATCATTGTAACCCGCTGTTGCAGCAGCAAAGCAGTTAAACAAACAAGTAGCTATTTAAGTAAAGGCAAACAGGTAATTCTTAACAGTAAGTATCAAACACATAGATAGGCGCAGTCTACAATAGGATTAACAGGCTGTGGCATTATGTAATCAGTAGAAAACTAAATTAAGCCAAGCAACATAATTGAACAATTTTGCAATAAGTGGCTAACTAAAATTCCAAGAAGCAGGTAACTGAACTTACGCTAGTTCTTTGTACAGGCACACTGCAACTTCTTTTTCGCTTACAAGGTTGTAAGAAGGAGTCCATGGCATCAATTGCTTGGATACGCAGTCCCAATACTACTTTCTTCCCACACTGCATTGGTAAGTCGAATGGTTAATCTAGTAAGATGGTGCGTCCTTGATATGTTATATGAGGACGTGTAGTCAGACTAGTTGTAGCCACACACATCACACTGGATTTTACTGTATATTTCATGTGATTACTTTTGGCATATCGAGATCTAAGCAATCTACAATAGGATGAAAAGACTGGCATCCTTCACATTATTGGCGAACTCATTCTGTGGGTAAATCAAAAGCGCCACTGGAATATTTTTCACTATCCAATCATAGACGCAAAAAGGGGCGACGCCACCATAGGGGCTGGTATGGGCGGCCGCCTCAGGTGGCTGGAAAGTGTGCACCTAGTTTGAGTAGTCCAGGTTGGCCTAGGCTAGTTTTGTCCGTCCCAACGCACGAGCAGGCAATGTAAAAAATGAAGAAAAATGATTCAATTTGGATGGGCCAATAACATAAGTGCAAGGCAGGCCCTATAGCAGGCTCGCGGCCCAAACGAGCGCCTCCCATATCGATCGACAGCTGGAAAAATCCCAATTCATTCGCTCCAGCCTCTAGTCTGGTTCGCTCCTAACCTAGCCGCCATTGGACAGACCGACACAGCACTTCCTCACGGCCTCGTTGGAGGGCGGTCGCTGGGCTTCAGGCGAATGGAAGGACAAGAAGATGAATATCCAACCCTGGGTGTAGCCTGCGTGGGAGGCAGCATCGGCAGCACGGGCATGGCATCAAGCTTGCGCAAACGGACAGTCGCAGCTTGCAAGAGTAGCACGCACAATGAGCAGGTACATCACATCCCTGATTATATCTAATTCAACTCTTCAATTTCTGGCCAATAGTTAAACCTGACGGTGTTGTAAAACTGCTTGTATGTAGGGAATCTATGAGAAAATGAAACCAATTTCTACTTATTCATAACTCCCCCAATCAATACTGAACTGACTGAATCTGATGTATCTAATCAAGTTTCTGGTGCAAACATACAAGCTCATGTTGTTCTTGAGCCTGAAGTGTCTAATGAACAGACTGCCAATGAAGGATTTGATGCAAACATTTTACATGCTCCTGGTGATGAACATATAGTGTCTAATGAGGGATCTAATGCAAGCATTTTGCAAGCTCATTGAAGGATTTAGTGTCTAATGATGATCTTCTATGTTGAGAGAGACATAAATTTGCAGGCATTGATGACAAGAAAATTATAGTGCATTTTCATAGCTTTAGGAAACATCGAGGCCATCTACCAGAAAGTCCCCGTATCATGACAACATAGCATAAATACTTTTCTAATCTGTTGTTTGAAACTATTGGCATACTTGTGCATGATACGTATATTGATATGCAGTTTGCGCACTGGTTATAGGTGCAATTACACTTCGATATTTTCAGCCAGAGAACGAATAATTCAAGCAGGTACATACCATGTTTGTAGTCCTTGTACACCATGTTGCATTTTGTGTTTTTTGGTGCTTGCATCATTTAGTGTTTATAATCTGAACTACTTTGGATCATTAGCTGGTTTTCAAAGTGCATGCAGCTTCACATTTCTCAAGTTATGTTGGTTTCCGGAGTGCAAGTGCCTTTGTATTTTTTAAGTTAAATGTTCGCCCCTGGTAACTTGAGTTCGTGGATCCGCCAATGCACACGAATCATACACGAATGCCAGTATGAATCAAATGAAATGCAGGGACTTACGCTAGCTCGTTGTATGGGCTCACTACAGCTCTGCTTGCGCTTGGGATGTTCCATGTACAAGTCCATGCTACCACTTGCTTGGATGTGCAGGCCTTGTGCTCCTTGCATCCCCCTCTGCATTTTTGACACGGCGAATGGTTGATCAAATAAGAGGAATCGACCTTGATGTTGTACCGGAGGACAGATACTTACAAGGTTATACGGGTGTGCATGATGTGTTCCATATCCCGTAGCGCCGTCATGCTTCGCTAAAAAATGGATTTGCTTGTTTCAAATGATATCTCTAGAAGAAATAAGAGTTAAAGTCAGAGTTGCATAGGCGTGTAAGCTAAGAGAGCCATGAAAGGATATCCAAACATCGTTGGAACAGTGCACAAGGGAGTAATGTGTGGATACCTAGTTCGGGCCGGCGTTTCGGCATGCTCGCCTAGCTAGAGTGTGGGTCACTTCAGAGACGTTGAGGGTGATGTGCTGGTGTTGGCTAGCCACGCACGGATGCAGATCTTGAGTGGCAGCGGAGCGGTACGATGCGATGGACGAGACCGTTGGTGAAGCCCCAACGAACTCGGGGGGTGGAGGTGCGATGATGTGCTTGGTGAAGTAGCCTCGATTAGCTGGGAGACGGTGTCGGTGAAGCGCACCTGATGCGGTGGAAGTCGGTGTCTGTGAGTCACGACGGTTGCGGCGGCCGATGTTGTCAGTGGACCACCCAGGGCGGTGGACGAGGGCGTAGATGAGGTAGCTCCGGTGCGGTGGTGAAGCGCGACCGTCGTCTTCGTTGTTGTCGTCCGGCACAGAGGTGGGGAAAGAGACGAGATGAGGGGTGAGGGAGTCCTGGACTAGGGGGTGTCCGGATAGCCGGACTATCAATATCCCCCGGACACCCAGACTACGAAGATACAAGATTGAAGACTCCGGCTCGTGTCCGGAAGGTACTTTCCTTGGCGTGGAAGGCAAGCTTGGCAATACGGATATGTAGATCTCCTACCATTGTAACCGACTCTGTGTAACCCTAGCCCTCTCCGGTGTCTATATAAACCGGAGGGCCTTAGTCCGTAGGACGAACATACATCTCAACAATCATACCATAGGCTAGCTTCTAGGGTTTAGCCTCCTTGATCTCGTGGTAGATCTACTCTTGTACTACCCATATCATCAATATTAATCAAGCAGGACGTAGGGTTTTACCTCCCTCGAGAGGGCCCGAACCTGGGTAAAAACATTGTGTCCCTCGTCTCTTGTTACCATCCGCCTAGACGCACAGTTCGGGACCCCCTACCCGAGATCCGCCGGTTTTGACACCGACATTGGTGCTTTCATTGAGAGTTCCTCTGTGTCGTCGCCGATAGAGCGGATGCCTTTACCCGTCTTCAAAGACAGTGTTTTCGCCGGAGGGGCCTTGGCCGCCGGCCAAACTATCCGGCTTGGTGGCTTTCTTATGACCGCCCGTCCGGCCGCCGCTTCGGCAATGACTTCTCAAGTCGTTAGAAGCAATCTTCGCGTCAGCCCTAAAGCTGCCGAACAATTAGATCCAATTGAGCTCTCGTCTGTTAACGAGCTCTTGGATCGCATCGCCGCCCTGGGAGTCGCTACGGACTACAATCAGATCGGGCTCAAAACCGATCTGAGAGAGATTAACTCTCCCAGGCCACCCACCAGCTCACAGTGGTGGAGGAACAACGCGGCAATTCTTTGCCAGTGTTGAAAACAATCCATGTCCGGATTCCCGAACCCTCCATGCCGGATTCCCGCGGAGGGACGGACTTTGATCGAGCATTAAACCTAAAATCATGCGTCGCTCCGGACTCGCTTGACTGTCCCCAGCAAACCAAGCTTCCGAATTCGGAAGCCCTTCGGCCTTTGAGCCCAAAGATGGGCAGGAATCCGGATTTTATTCCACCCACCCGCCCAGACATATGCGATCTATCTCTAATACGGCAAGAGCCTTCAGAAACAGTACATCATTACTGGGCCAGATTCCTCCTGGTTATGGACAGGATAAAGGACTGCCGAGAGGAAAACGCAATCTCAATCTTCTGCAATAACTGCACGGACAAGGGAATTCTGAACGCCATTGATCGTCGCAAGATTACGTGCTTCACCGATCTGGCGTCCATAGTACGAAAGTACTGTGCGATGGAAAGTTCCCGGAAAACTGAAAATCAATTTTGGGACAATCCGGCCCCAAACCCAGTCCGCAGCAAAAGGGCGCCTTACACTCGCGCCCCAGAGGCAAAAACCAAGAAACAGAAACCCGATAAGGGAAACGGAACCGTACTGGAGGGATGGCTCAATGGACCCTGTAAACTTCATAGTGCAGAGGGAGCCGTCCCAACACATAGCCTTAGAGCATGTTGGATATTGCGGCAGGTGGCCAAAAGTGGTGAAGAATATGCGAAAAACGAACAATACCAGCACGGTATCAGCAGTCTTCGAGACTTTTGCATCAAATAATATGCGAAAACGAACAATCCGCAAACTCGCCGAAGTCTACCAAGTAGCAACAGCAAATCCATGGAGCGACACAGCTATTACCTTCAACGCCAGCGACGAGCCCACATTTCGAACAACCAGAGCCCCAGCCGCACTGGTACTTAGTCCCATAGTGGACCGCTTTCGACTGACAAAGGTCCTCATGCATGGCGGCAGCGGACTGAACCTCATTTACGAGGAAACTCTGCGAAAAATGGAAATCGATTGGAGCCGTATTGAGCAAAGTAGCACAACCTTCAGAGGAATAATCCCTAGCCGGGAAGCGCGCTGCACCGGAAAAATCACACTCGATGTGGTGCTCGGCTCTCCGGACAATTACAGATCCGAAGAAGTCACGTTCCAGGTGGCCCCGTTCAGCAGTGGCTATCACGCCATATTAGGACGAGAGGCATTCACAATTTTTCAAGCAATACCTCATTACGGGTACATGAAGCTCAAAATGCCTGGGCCCAGCGGAATAATCACTCTCGTTAGTGATCCGGACATAGCACTCCGCGCCGAAAATATGAAAGCCGCACTAGCCCTCGAGGCACTATCCGAAGCCTTAGCGGCAGAGGAACTCACCGCACTGCGCTCTACGGTGAACAGGGACGATGTGATACTTGATAAAAGATCCAAGTCCACCTCTTTCAAACCAGCAGCTGAGATAATAAAATTTCAGGTCCACCCAACGGACCCAACAAAGACGGCCTCCATCGGGGCTCAGCTGAACCCCGAAGTTGACGCCGCACTGCGCGATTTCCTTCGGGAAAATTAGGATATCTTCGCCTGGCATCCCTCGGACATGCCCGGAATCCCTCGCAGGTTGGCAGAACACAGCCTAAATATCCTAAAAGGATTTAAGCCAGTCAAACAGGCTCTTCGTCGATTTTCCGAGCCCAAAAGACAGGCAATGGGAGAAGAGCTAGCCAAGTTATTGGAAGCCGGATTCATTAAAGATATCAAACATCCGGATTGGCTAGCAAATTTGGTGATGGTACCAAAGAAGGATAAATCCTGGCGCCTCTGTGTCGATTTTAAAGACCTCAATAAAGCCTGCCCAAAGGATCCCTTCCCTCTCCCCCGCATTGATCAAATTATTGATGCCACAGCAGGGCACGATTCGTTGTGCTTCCTGGACGCGTACTCCGGCTATCATCAAATCAAGATGGTGGAAGCAGATCAAGCCACAACGGCATTTATCACTCCATACGGACCATTCTGCTTCAACACGATGCCCTTCGGACTCAAAAACGCCGGCGCAACATATCAGCGCATGATTCAAACATGTCTGGCCACCCAGATCGGCAAAACAGTCGAGGCATACGTAGACGACGTAGTCGTCAAAACAAAACACGTCGAAACTTTAGTAGACGATTTGAGGCTCACATTCGACAACCTTAGAGCATATGACATCAAGCTGAATCCGGAAAAATGTGTTTTTGGCGTACCAACCGGAAAGTTGCTGGGCTTCATCGTATCCGGTAGAGGAATTGAAGCAAATCCGGCCAAAATCCGGGCTCTGTCGCAGTTGGATATTCCAAAGGACCTCAAGCAAATACAAAAATTAACAGGAGGTGTGGCAGCTTTAAGCCGTTTTATCTCCCGTTTAGGAGAGAAGGCGTTGCCCCTTTATCGCCTCCTAAGGCGCACCGAACACTTCGAGTGGACGGATGCCGCCACTGCCGGACTCGAAGAAATAAAGGCCATATTGGCAACAAATCCGGTCCTGGCTGCGCCCACTCTGAGCGAACCAATGTTGTTATACATCGCAGCAACACATCAAGTTGTAAGTGCTGTCCTCGTCGTCGAACGAGCGATAGAAGGGCATAAATTCCCTCTTCAAAAACCAGTGTATTACGTATCCACTATGTTAACCCCCTGCAAATCCCGTTACCCGCACTATCAGAAGATAGCATATGCGGTGTTCATGGCATCTCGGAAGCTCCGGCACTACTTTCAAGAGTGTTCGATAACAGTGGCCTCTGAAGTACCACTCAACGACATTATAAATAACCGCGACGCAACGGGCAGGATTGCGAAATGGGCCATTGAGCTCTTGCCATTTGACATAACTTACAAACCTCGACGAGCCATAAAGTCACAAGTTTTGGCTGACTTCGTCGCCGAATGGACTGAAGCCGAACTCCCTAAAGAGTACGGCGCATACTCCAATTGGACTATGCATTTCGACGGCTCCAAAATGTTGGCCGGACTGGGGGCTGGCGTCGTATTGACGTCCCCCACTTGAGATACTGTCTAGTATGTACTTCAAATAATGTACACGGACTCCAACAATGCAGCCGAATACGAGGCCCTATTACATGGTCTCCGGATGGCGGTCTCCATGGGCATTCAACGCCTAGAGGTGCACGGGGATTCAAACCTTGCAATATCCCAAATAAATGGAGACTTTGACGCCAAGGATCCGAAAATGGCAGCATATCGCAATGTTGTCCTGAAAATGTCAGCTCGGTTTGAAGGACTCGAATTTCATCACATAGCCCGAGATAATAACCAAGCGGCCGACGTCCTGGCACGCATCGGTGCGAAACGTGATGCTGTCCCCCCAAATATCTTCCTGGAACGGCTCTTCAAGCCATCCGTACTATGGGAAGAGGAGCCCGGTAGCGACAAACCGGAGAAAACCGCACCAACCGGTGATTCAGCAGATGACATAACACCCTCCGCCCACGTTATAATGGCAGTAATCGCCGCGTGGACAGAACCTTTCCTAGCCTACTTACTTAGGCAGGAACTTCCCGAAGACCAAAATGAGGCCCGCTGCATAGTCCGGCGATCGAAGGCCTACAAGGTCCATGAGGGAGAACTTTATAAGAAAAGTACTACCGGAGTCCTTCAAAGGTGTATCTCCGAAGAAGAAGGGCGAAACCTCCTGGCTGAAATCCATGCCGGACTAGGCGGACACCACGCAGCAGCCCGGGCCCTGGTAGGAAAGGCATTCCGTACAGGATTTTATTGGCCGACGGCTCGGGCAGATGCACAGGACTTGGTCCAGCGATGCGTTGGTTGTCAGCTCTTTGCTAATCAGAGCCATATGCCACCCACCGCCCTCAAAACCATACCCATTACCTGGCCGTTCGCGGTCTGGGGGCTTGACATGGTTGGACCCCTTAAAGGGGGAGCCCACAAGAAAAAATACCTATTGGTCATGGTGGACAAGTTCACCAAATGGATAGAGGCCAAACCGGTGAAAATGACAGAGTCCGGGCCAGTGATAGACTTTATATCAGAGGTGGTACACCGTTACGGAGTCCCCCACAGCATCATCACCGACAACGGCACTAACTTCACGGCCGATGAGGTCAAGTCATCGTGCAAAAATATGGGCATTAAGCTCGACTATGCGTCAGTCTATCACCCTCAAACCAACGGTCAAGTGGAAAGAGCAAATGATCTAATAATGAGCGGCATTAAACCCAGACTAGTGAGGTCACTCACTAAATCAGACACCCAATGGGTCGAGGAGCTCGACTCCGTACTCTGGGGGTAGTGGACAACGCCTAACCGTACTACCGGATTCACAGCATTTTTATGGTATACGGCGCAGAGGCAGTCTTGCCCTGCGACATTATTCATGACTCACCTCGAGTGCGCATGTATGAGGAAAGAGAAGCCGAGCTGGATCGGCAGGACAGCTTGGACACATTGGAGGAAGAACGTGACGTCGCGAAGGCTCGTTCCGCATTCTATCAGCAGCAGGCCCGAAGGTATCAAAGCAGAGAAGTACGGGCCAAGACTTACAACGTTGGCGAACTGGTTCTACGCCTGCCGGACAAGAAAAAGGACAAGCTCAAGCACAGATGGGAAGGCCCCTTCATTATTGATCAAGTACTGACCGGCGGAGCATACCGTCTACGAAATGCGTCGGACAACCGACTCGAGCCGAACCCATGGAACGCAGCCCGACTCCGACGATTCTATGCCTAGCGCCGGACTAAGAGTTCGTCCCCTTCCCCCGTCCAACCTTTTATATTTCGGCTGTCTTTTTATCCTTTTAACTTAAAAGCCCTTCGGGGCCTATTTCCGCATTCTTTGCATACGCACGATGTGCCATCCGCACTCGTTATTCCTGGGGGCTTCTTTCACAGAAGCTCAATTATACGGGTTTTATACCCAACACATGTGTCAAGCTTCCACATGTACCTTTTACTCGCCATTATATGCATCGATATGACTTAAGTTTTGGCCAAGCTGGGTTGCCTGGCTCCTGTGCTTACCCCTACGTTCCCGGTTGTTCGGCTAGGAGGTAAAGGGAGCACCTCTGCGATTGTTACTGCCGGGTCAGCCGGATGTGTACCTCAGACTGGGTGAAGCCGAAAGCTAGCGTTCTTAAGGGAATATTCGGTCGGTGATTTAAAAGATGACTTTTTGCTTATTTATCTATCTGCCCCCAGATGTTTTACTGCTCTATTGGCAGTCCGGACATGCACTTTAGGGCATGCCTCCCCAGCGAAAGGAACCCTTAACGGAACTATTCTCCCTGGAAGATGTTTCTTACTAACCATGTAATATAACATAACTAGTTGGGCACTTGTCTGATAAAGCACTAATGACCCCTACGCCTGGTCTCCATGCATACCATGGTTGTTTCTTAACCAAAAAGGTATTCGGACACACTCCGGACTCTAGGGTCCCGAGGTCGAAGCGAAAAGGTCGGCAAAGACAAACGATCTACAATCCGGCTAGAAGGCATTTCACATGTCATTTTAAAGGATAACATACATTGTCAAGTTTATTGATTGTATTCCTCCTCAATCCCGTCTAACAGGCTGTCTAGTTTACAGTCCCGTTGGGAAAACTTAGCAGCCAACTCTACTTGGCTGTACACTAAACTCACAGGGATCTCCTTCCCATCGAGCCCCACCGGTCCAACTTCGGCCATGTGGTTGGGGTCCGCCTTCTTGTACCGCGTCTTCACCATGGCCCAAGCCTCTCTGGCACCTTGACGGCAAGCTGATATCTTCCACAACCGGAAGCACTGCCGCACTCCCTGCAGCTTCTCCGCAAGCTCCCCGAGACCCTCGGGCAGGGTGAGGGCTGGCCATAAAGCATGAACGACACTGCTCATTGCCTGCCGGACTCGTTCGAGTAGCTGCAACAGTTCGGGAAGTTGATCACCCATTGATATAGGCATCTCCTCCGCAGGACGACCCATGAGTATACCTACAAGACATATTATGTCAAATTGCTTCCTCGCCGAACTCTTCCTTCTTAAAGAGTTCGCTCAAGCACTTACTATATATGCCGCGACGAAGCCGTTGATTCTCCTTGACGGAGCCGGACAGCTCAGCCTGTGCGCCTTTCAGCTCTTCTCCGAGCTTGGCGTTGGCATCTTGGAGCTTGTTCCTTTCTTGCTGAACCCTGTTCAGCACACTCTCGCCAGCCTTTAGCTGGCGCAGCAATGCTTGCATGTCCGGATCTTGTCCGGCGGCACCTGCAATGTCGTTATTAGACTCGCGCACACGCTGCACAGCACTTATATTAATTTATACAAATGTGTTACTAGGAGGGGTCTTTCCGTCTCCTCCTGCGGCAGCAAGTGCGGCCTCAAGTTGGGCCTTGCAATCTTGCAGCCCCCGAGACAGCCGGGCATTCTTCTCGTTAAGAGCCCGAAATTTCAAATGATCCTTAAATCAGTTAACATAACTAATTTAAGTCTCAGGGGCTACTGGTGTATACAACCATTAAAATTCCCTTATCCGTATGTCTTTAACATACTGCTCCGTGGCTCTGGTAAAACCATTTTGAGCAGCACGGAGATGCGCGTCCCCTGCGTTAAAGGCATCCAATGCCTCAGGGGAAAAGCACGCTTCTTGAAAAACTGTCCGGCGGCGTCTATGATTCATAGCGCTCTCCACCTCTGACTTGGTGGCGGACAGTCTGTCGGTATCCTCCGTTGGAGCAGGATCCGGTTCGCGCCTTGCGCTTGCCTCCCCCTCCAGTCCGGGCGCTGGAGCCTGGCTGGTGTTGGTTGGGTCGGCAATTCTTGCGCTCGCAGTCCGGCGAGCGCTTTTTCTCCTATAAAGATCATGAGCACTTAGATGTTTCCTCGGAGCGTTGCTCCAAAAGATCAAACACGAGCTATACCTCTGCGGCGACGTTTCTGCCCGCACGGCGCTCCTTTTTCTCCTGCTAGTTCGGACTGACCTCTGTAGGTCAGCCGCCGCAGGCTCGGCTTCCTGCCGTAATGGTGCTTCCTGCAAAATACCATCGTTCGCGAAGGTCAGAAATAGGCAAGGATAAGATAACGGTGTCCGGACTTCGGTCGTGGTCACCTGGGAAGCCGGACTTAGCCCGGGGTAGTCCGCCGTAATGGCGACCAAAGCATTGTCAATGCTGAGCTGGTGATACACCCCGTCGATCAGCTCCACCTCGATGTCCGGATCCTCTTCGGAGGCCGGACCCAGGGATCCTTCCGGATCCTCGGGTTGTGGAACAGGACTCACCATGTCCTCCACAGTCCGGCGTAGATCCTGCACCGAAGACATAATGTAAGAAGCTTAAACTTCGAAAGCACGGGTAGAACCCTTCGAGGTGCTCGCTTACCCATCCTCTAGGGTTGATCATGGAAAACCCATCCAAAGGGTTCGGACGAAGGAAGTCCTCCTTCTCCCCCTTGTACAGACCGGACAGGATCTTCACCAGATCCTCGGTCGAACCCAGCCCTTTGCGGCCGTGCCGGGTAGCATCGTCATCCCCATTGAAATCCCACATGGGGTGGCCTCTGTATTGCAGCGGCTGCACCCCCCCGCTTGATGCACGTCGCCATGACTCCAATCATGGTCAAGCCGGAATGAGCCATTAATCTTATCCGGCCCATCAAGTAATGAACGCTCGTGTCTTCCTCCAAACGGGGGCTCCGCGGGCACCAGTTGAGGCGTTTCTTCAAGGGAGCAGCATCAAACTCCGGGAGGCCAATCCGGACTGGGTCGGGCAACGGAGCGTCTACTATATAAAACCACTCCGAGGGCCAGTCTTCGGACGCCCTCTTGGGGGTGCCGGATAGGTATCCGGTCCCGGCGATGCGCCATATTTCGGCGCCGCCCACTTGATATATGGACCCCTGGTGAGAACGGGGTACGAGGCAAAACAGCCTCTTCCACAATGCAAAAGGGGCTCGATGCCCAGGAATAGCTCGCAAAGAGCTACGTAGCCCGCGATATGCAGTACAGAGGCGGGCGTGAGGTGGTGGAGCTGGAGTCCGTAGAACTTCAGGAGCCCGCGGAGGAACAAATGTATTGGAAATCCGAGCCCCCTTATCAGATAGGGGACGAAACACACTCGCTCCCCCTTGTTGGGGCTTGGGGTGTCCTCCGCTTGCCTCCCACCTCGATAAGTAACCAGTCCGGCTCGGACTGGAACCATGAAGGCCGGAGGAAGAAATCCCTCCGTTTGGAGCTTCTCTAGCTCATTGTGCGAAATAGAGCACCTCCTCCAATTCCCTGGCGATGGGCTTGGAGCGCGTGAGGAAGAGCCGCGTTGACGATCCATGGTGGAATGGATTTCGAGGTCAGAGGCGCTTCGATGGAGTATACACGGGAGGAAGACGGTGCGGTTTGGATCTGGATCCCTGCCCCTTTTATAGGCGGACGACCCGCACAATTAGGGGGTGAAATGTAAAAGGCACCCTGGCTTTTCGCATTCGTGCAACGCGTGGAAGAGGGCCATAATTTGGCGTAGAAGCCGAGGAACACAGTATTCAAGATGAAGCCGGACACTATTCGGCAGGTACATGGGATTTGAAGGGAGAACCCGCCTTGCAATGCCGAAGACTACAAGCGCGCTGAATTTATCGTCATTGAAGCCTGGTTCGGGGGCTACTGAGGGAGTCCTGGACTAGGGGGTGTCCGGATAGCCGGACTATCAATATCCGCCGGACACCCAGACTACGAAGATACAAGATTGAAGACTCCGGCTCGTGTCCGGAAGGTACTTTCCTTGGCGTGGAAGGCAAGCTTGGCAATACGGATATGTAGATCTCCTACCATTGTAAACGACTCTGTGTAACCCTAGCCCTCTCCGGTGTCTATATAAACCGGAGGGCCTTAGTCCGTAGGACGAACATACATCTCAACAATCATACCATAGGCTAGCTTCTAGGGTTTAGCCTCCTTGATCTCGTGGTAGATCTACTCTTGTACTACCCATATCATCAATATTAATCAAGCAGGACGTAGGGTTTTACCTCCCTCGAGAGGGCCCGAACCTGGGTAAAAACATTGTGTCCCTTGTCTCTTGTTACCATCCGCCTAGACGCACAGTTCGGGACCCCCTACCCGAGATCCGCCGGTTTTGACACCGACAAGGGGCGATTCGAACTTTGCTTGGGTTGGCGGCGAATTAGGGATTTGAGCAATCTAGGCGCGGAGGGGGGGTGGGTGGCTGGGTGCTACGCGTCCGTCTGACACACGTGACCACCCAGACAGGACTATGCTTCGGTGCCTTAAGGCACCTGCCTTTGTGTCCATGACATGTGGGCCCAACAGGTGGCTGGCCCACATGTTAGTGCCTTTAAGGCACCGAAGCAGCGTCCACCCCGACACGACCCTGGTCTGCGTGGTGCGCCTACATTTGAGAATGCAAACGAATCTTCTTTCATTTGCAAACGAATCTGTATGTATTACCATAATTAGTCATTCGAAACGAGATACTCACTCCGTTCACTTTTGTAAGTCGTTTCAGACAACTTAAAATGAACTGTTTTGCACATTGTCTTAAATGTCTTCAAGGTCTTATAAATGTGAACAGAGGGAGTACTATAAATTAATTAATGTGGAGTTATTTGAAAAAATCGAAATGGTATCCACGCTAACATGGATTAGAGTGTGTGTCACATAAATAGATATTTGAATTAGAGTGTGTGTCACGTAGCGATCTCCAATTCTAACGTGGATTTCGCATTTCACTGTATCCACGCTACTGTTTTAATACAAATTCATATGTATATGATGAACACCATGGTAGTGAGAAAACTTTCGGATGGATTCAAACATATGACCTACAAAAAAGCACAACAAATTGAGTCAATGTCAACTTTTCGAAACTTAGTATGGCACGAATTCAAAATAATTACCCGTATGCATGGTCCTCAGTTCAATCTTACAATGTACACCGAATTGAAACATCGATATTAAGTCTCGTACAATGTACATTTAAATGTTGTTTTTAGCCCCCCCCCCCCACACACACACACGCTACATACTTCCTGTATCGGTCAATCTTTCTCTCCTAACCACCTTAGGAAGCCATCGGTTTCCAACACACGATCATTCTTTCTCTCCATGTTTCGATCTCTAGGTCTGTCAACTACACAACCCCTGTACCTCACACACCCGCCATTGCACCCCATGCCGATCTCTCTCTCTCTCCCTCTCCCTCTCACCCTCTCGCGCTAAATACATGCATTGCCTATCTAGCCCCCAACCTCTCATGCGCATGCACGCACGTTGTCTATCTAGGTCACTCCCTCAAGACTGTCTCACTCTTTCTTCCGCACAGCGGGCCACACTCTCTCAATCTCGCTCTCTTTATCTCCCTGTTCGGGCCTCGATCGACACACTCTATATTCTCTCACGCAAATTGTCTATCTAGGTTAGTCCATCCAAGCCGCCCCCACTCTTTCGACCTCATGGCGGGCCATGCTCACTCAATCTCTCTCTCTGCCTCTCTCTCTCTCTCTCTCTCTCTCTCTCTCTTTGTATGTCTCGATTGACCTCGCTCTTTCTCGGACAAAAATGATATATCACCATGTTTGAGCCCAATTCGACCTACTCACATTGTATACTCTCTCACGCACATTGTCTATCTAGGTCACTATCTCCAACCCATCTCAATCTTTCGATCGCACGGCGACCCTATGTGATCGATTGACCTTGCTTCCTCCCACACTCAAAATATATCTACACGTCTGTGACTGGATCATCTCTCAAGCTCTATCTTACATCCCTCACCCTTGCCAAAATTCAATCGGACAATATCTCTCCAGAGCATATATATCTGTTCAATGAATGTCGGACCACACTCACTTTGTCTCTCTATCTATATGTCTCTCGATTGACCTTGCTTTCTCACAACGTATCTTCCACGCATTGAAGATACCTCTCCATCCCTCGCAAAGCCAGAGCTATTTACATTGCGAGGGGCACTCCAACCTTGGATTAATTTGTGTAAGCATTTATTCCCTCTTGGTTTAGATTATATTTTCGTAGCATTCGGCCCACAACTACTCCAAACACCGTTGCAACCCCCGCAACTTCCCTAGTTGATTTCCCTCTGGCTCGGTCATCGCTCTCTCGCACGTCCTTTCTCGCCTTCAACATCGCGCCATGGAATTATTGCAAAAAACTCTGTTGTTCTCTTTAATTATTATAAATAAGCTACAAAACTAAACACCGATAGTCCACTTGGAATGGAACAAATTTGGACCCACAAATTAAAGTGCTACAAACTACACACCGAGGGGCCCACATGTCATGAAACAAATTTGGACCCATATACAAATTGTATACTCTCTCACGCACATTGTCTATCTAGGTCACTATCTCCAACCCGTCTCACTCTTTCGATCGCACGGCGACCCCTATGTGATCGATTGACCTTGCTTCCTCCCAGACTCAAAATATATCTACACGTCTGTGACTGGATCATCTCTCAAGCTCTATCTTACTTCCCTCACCCTTGCCAAAATTTCAATCGGACAATATCTCTCCAGAGCATATATATCTGTTCAATGAATGTCATACCACACTCACTTTGTCTCTCTATCTATATGTCTCTCGATTGACCTCGCTTTCTCACACTGTATCTTCCACGCATTGAAGATACCTCTCCATCTCTCGCAAAGCTAGAGATATTTACATTGCGAGGGGCACTCCAACCTTGGATTACTTTGTGTAGGCATTTATTCCGGTTGGTTTAGATTATATTTTCGTAGCATTCGGCCCACAACTACTCCAAACACCGTTGCAACCCCCGCAACTCCCCTAGTTGATTTCCCTCTGGCTCGGTCATCGCTCTCTCGCACGTCCTTTCTCGCCTTCAACATCGCACCATGGTATTATTGCAAAAAACTCCGTTGTTCTCTTTAATTATTATAAATAAGCTACAAAACTACACACCGATAGTCCACTTGGAATGGAACAAATTTGGACCCACAAATTAAAGTGCTACAAACTACACACCGAGGGGCCCACATGTCATGAAATAAATCTGGACCCATATACAAATTAAAAAATAAAGGACGAGGATCGAACATGCGACCGGGCCTTCAAGCCGCACGTCAATAGGCAACATACGTAGAACAGCAATGTTTGTTGTACCCCCTTTGTTCACATAATGTTTTTATATTACCACAGCCTATTTAATGGATAACATGTAATATTATTTTTAGTACTATTCGCCTTCACTTACTGGTGGGTTCCATGTGTGCTCTCTCTCTCTCCTCCCCTTCTGCGTTTAGACGCATGGGCAAACACGAAAAACTCGCGGGCGTTGTTGCCATTGACCATATCTGGACGCGTTCACAAGTTACGACACCAGTTTCATGTTCTAGCAGCACTAGTCAGTGTGTACGTGCAATGCATGTTAATTTGAAGTATATTAAGTGCATGCGGATATTAAGTAGGATATTATTTGCGTGTTATTATGTGATTAGCACTATTTTTGGCATAAAATTAATTGCACACTAAACGTGTTAAGCGCTCGACATTGAAGCAGTCTAGGTCGTTGGATGACAAGGAATACATGTGGATTGATGACATGTTTGTTTAATTTGATACGGCTCTAGCAGAACATTCAATCAATCAAATCATAGATTTCATTCAGTCTGACTTCGAATTTAAATTATACGACGATCGATATAAAATAAACGGAAATGATAGACGTTTGGATTTTAAGCATGGCAATCCGAACGTTTTTCATGGAAAATTTAGATTACGCGGCGGCAGCGGAGGCGTCTTGCGGCGGGAAGCGACTCCTCTGCTGTGCTCTGTGTGTCGTCGGGCCACTGACCGACGGCGACGGCGGGGTCTTACGCCGTTGTTGGCGTACTCCTAGACGTTGGCCTAGCTTCAAGGAAGGCCAAAATGTTTTGGACTTTGGATCGAGTCAACTGGCGAGAGGAGGCGACTGGCGTTGGTGCAAGGAAGCGATCGATGACGGCCATCCATGCTGCTGAGGGGGGCACTGGCACCCGTGCGGGGACAGACGCTGTCAACGGCGTGGCGGAGACATTCATGTGCACAGGCACCAGCACGGGCACGCACGTCAGTGCACGCGCAGGCACATGCGCTGGCAGGTGCACGGGCACTGGCACGGGTGTGCGAGTCAGTGCACGGGCAGGTGCATGCGCTGGCAGGTGCACGGGCGCGTGAAAGTCGGCGGGGACCTCGTGGAACCCCGTGGGATCAAGCTCGGCGACAATGTGCGGCTCCCAGCCCATCAATGCCACGGGGATGGGCGCTGGCGCAGTCGGGGCGAGGGAGCCCCGCAAGGCCAGTTCAACTCATCCCAAAGCGTCTTATGTTCTTGAGTCTCCGGCTGGGTGTCTTCCTCAGGAAACTGGAAGACTAAGGGCAGACCATCGTGATGCGGCATGGCGTACGTTTAGGTTAGGCTAGTTGGAGGTAGACGACAGGAGAATCGGAGAGGAAGAGAGAAGATTGTAGTGATACCGGGTAGTGCGGGGTTGATTTTAAACTGCGGCGCCGGCGACATTAAAAGTGGGAGCAGTTGGGACGAAGGTGGGCGGCGGAGCCTCGTCAAAGGCTTGCCTCCCGGTGAGCCTGCACAGCGATCTGCTCGCACGCCTCCCTGTCAGCCGGCACAGCGGTATGCTCGCATGCCTCCCATAGACTCACACGCTTGCTCGGACGGCACCTGCCGATGAGAAGTGGGGACTCGTGGCGGCACGTAAACGCCCACGGTTTCAATAGTGAAAGCGTTCGCCTTAACATGACAGATATTTGTTCCATAATACACTGGCTCTTCATTTGTGCAACTTGTCATAAGCAGCTTGTCTCAAATTGAAGAAAAAACTTACGAAGTAATATTTGTGCCATATCACGTGACCATGCTCAGTGTCAAGAATTTATGCTCACTTTTGTATTTTCTGAAATTTATGATCCAGGATTCGAAACAATATCATAACCTACATCATGCAATAAATTTTCAAGCCATACATCTGTCATGTTGTACTTCTTAAGAATGGATTTGGTCAAACATTTTGCTTAGTTAGACTTCAGACAAGTTATATATGCAGAGTAAAAGGATAATCCCTCAGTACCAGTGCATTGCCTGATATATTAACTCAAGTACTAGGCACGAACAAATGGGCTCAATTCTGTGCTTATCCTGTTGTAGTAGTAGTAGTACTAGGCAATGCAGTTGACGGGTGACCTTGACGAGCGGCGACCGAGGGAATTGAACCGTGCTCGGCACGGTAGGTAACATTGTCTAGTTACTAAAGCATCCCTCTGTTGTTCATTGGTAGTCATTATGGACCGGGGACTTGAGGGGAATTTCCTAGGGCTGGAATTCTGGCTGCTAGATATTTAGACTTGAAACGCTGAGGCTCGACTGGTTGGGGTTACCTAATGTGTGTACCACGCACGCCACCGAAGGACACGAGCCCGGTTTTTTTTAGGATCAACACGAGCCAAGGTTTGACTGGTACGCCGTTGGGTCCTACCATTCGAGAATATGAAAGGAACCTTTTAAATTGCCGAATGAATCTATGTGTGTTACAAAGACCGTATTTTCCTTGCAAATACTAATCTCAACATGGTAAAATATTTATGATGAGTTGTTGAATTAGAGTGAGTTTGTGATATAGTGATCTCAACGTGGATTTCACATTTCATGGTATCCCTAGTAAGTTTTCCAATGCAAATTCAAATTTAAAAGATGAACATTATGGAGGTGAGAAAACTTCGTATGTATCAAGCATTGACCACACAGAGAGAGAGACACACACATGCACGAACACAACAACAATCCAATATGTATAGTGCATCTGTTTTTCCAAACCATGCATGTATGACACGAATTCAAAAATACTCCTTCTACTCCTAAATATTAGTCTTTTACAGAGTTCAACAAGTGACTACATATGGAGAAAAATGAGTGAATCCAGACTCTAAAATATGTCTATATACATCCGTATGTGCCAGTCCATTTGAAATCTCTAAAAAGACTAATATTTAGGAACGAAGGGAGTAAAATGTAAGACAAGCATGGTCCTTAGTTCAATATTTAAAATGAACATGAAACTGAAACATGAATATTAAGTCTAGTACTACAGTACATGCAAATGTTGTGTTTAGGCGGAGCTATGATTGTCGGGGGTCAACCCCTCGACCTTAGATAAAATTGTGGAGCTCTGTTTAGGGTTGTTTAGATTATATTTGTCCCCACCCTCTCAACCATCGATTGGTTGTGCACCCCCACCCCTCCTCCCCGGGAGAATATCATGTGCCCTATACCTTAGATGCTATATGCCGATGCGAGTTGCTTGGAGCTTGTAGATCTGAGATATAGCAGCTCACATGATGTGTCTTAATATTTTTACAGGAAACCTAGATGAGTTTGAGAATTGCACATAATTTGTACAAAAACTACTCAAATGCCCTTGGATCCCATATCCAACGACCTCAAAGCTCGTATCACCGTAGCATCTAAGATGAAGGAGGACATCATATTCTCCTTTATGTAAGAATATCATGTGCTACCACACCTTAGATGCTTTGGTGATGCAAGCTCTTCGGAGCCGTTGGATTTGTGACCCAACACCTCCTTGGTGGTTTGAATGGTTTTTTGCAGAAAAGCCCCAAAAGAGTTCGGCCACTGCTTACAAGCACAGAGACTGCTCAGATGCCATTAGATCTCAGATCAGACGACCTCGAAGCTCGTATCACCATAGCATCCAAGCTGCGATAGCACCTTATGTTTTCTCGCACGAGAGAATATGAGGTGCTACCGCACCGTAGATTCTATGGTGATACGAGTTCACTGAGATCTAATGGTCCATAGTAGGAGGTTTGAATGTTTTTGCAATATACGGCTGAGAGAGTTTGGGAAATGCGCAGAAAGTACAAGTACTACGCATGTGCCATCTTATCACTGATCATACGACCTAGATGCTCATCACCGTAGTGGGTATTAAGATACGGAGAGCACCTAATATGAGCAACGGGGAGCCATTGGATCGAAGATGCAGCGGCACACACGAGGCCTGAAGGTTTTATTTGCAAAAAAACCTTTGGAGAGTTTGGAAATTGCACATAATTACAAAGACTACTCCCAAGCCATTGGATCTTACTTCCAACGGTGTAAAAACTCGTATCACCATAGCATCTAAGCTGCGGGGTGGATGTGATATTCTATGCCGCTGTCATTTCTATTCATAAACTTGCAAAATACGTGTAAGTCTTGTCGTTACTTGTCTAACCGCGCAAAGTGTTTGTTCAAAAATCCATCCTACACTAAAATATCAAAACAACACACGGGGGTCCCACTTGTCATTAATCAAATTTGGACCTAAAACTAACAAATCTGAAAGACGAGATTCGAACTGGCAACCTGGACTACAAAGTGTAAGTCGATAGCCTGAAACAAGAACGGTTATTGGCTTTGTCCCATAACTTGATTTATATAGTATTACATTGAGTAGAGTAGAGGGAGTGCCTCGTCAACACGTGCATGACCGTTGACTCACTTACTGGTGGGTCCCAGGTCTACAATCTCAATCTCTCTTCTCTCCATCGTCTAACCTTTGCACTGGCACACACGAAGAGCGGCGCTAGCTTGCTGTGGTGTTATTACAACTAAAAAAAGCTTGGAAAATAGAAGAATCGCCTAGAACAAGAGACGTTGTGGCTGGTCAAGACGGAGCTAACCACATCTATCATCCATGCCACGTTTGCATGATGAAGCTGTGTGGCTAGTGGGGTGTTTTCGACCGACTGGCTGGGTCCCGAGGTCGAACCATAGGTACTATGTCTGATACAGTATATTTTTACACGCACATTTTTCCTCCATGCTGAGACGTGGCACACCCTATCGTGCGGTTTCGCGGTCCTCCCGGGTGGTGCACGCATATATTCTTCCTAACGTGGGACGCCCTACCGTGCTTTTTTCTGGGTCCTCCTCGGTCATAGCGCCGAAGCAAGTAAATGAGTCGTCAAATCACGAAAGACCTCCTTTCCCGCTGAGTACATCAGTGAAGCATGGTGGCTAGCTAGTTGGGTTAGTTCGACCGATTAGCTAGGCCGCCGCCACATTTGTTTTTTCAACCATTTTTTATCTACTTGCCGGCAGGTAAATTTAAATATCCACCGCGGTGTTGCTTTGGTGTTTGGGTGCGGCAGGATTTTTAATTTTTTGATTGACGGGAGCAGGCGCGGCAGGATTTTTAATTTTTCAATTGACGGGAGCAGGCGCGGCAGCAATTAGTCACGATGACTCCGCCTGTAAAACCCACTGCTCCCTGATGTGAGAAGTCGTCGACTGGTGTTTTACCGTGGTGAAAGCCAAAAGATTCCCTGCTCCTCGGCTGGCTCCCTCCGCCTTCCCGTAGATTGAATTGCCTTTCAGCTGTTTCGCGCCCTTTACTTCCTCTCCCCATTGCTTCTACCTGGTGCCTGGCGGCCCAGCAGATCACGTAGTCCGAGGTGAGGCACCTAACACATCAGCCCCATGCCAAGGATGCGGAGCTCAGGGCCAAGGACGCGCAGCTCCGTGAGCTCAAGGAGGAGAGGAGTGCCATGCTCCTCCGTTATGTGCGAGAGTTCATGAAGCTTCAAAAGCGGCAGGCGTCCACCACAAAGATGCTCGAGGCGGCGGCGGTGTTGCTGCAGAAAGCGGGAGATACAATAGGCCGTCAGGGGAGCCGTCTGGAGCGCAAGTGGGCCAATCGTGACGAGGTCCAGGATCACCTCAGCCACTCAGTAAACCAAGTTGCCACGCACGTGTTGCGGCTGCACAATGCCTACCGTCGTGCCAGCGCGACGATGCCGGTAGTTGGGCTAAACCCGTTCGACCACTCGGTCGACTTCAACGAGTTGCGGCTTCCTGACCTGGTCTACCTCTTCACCTATATCTCTGAGGAGCTAAGCCGTCTCCACACGATGGTGGGGGCTGAACTAGACAAGGAAGGGTTGCGGGCTACCATCGCCATTGCCGGGCGAATCCTTTCAGGGCTCCTCACTAGAATCCATTCGTGCCATTGGATGCCGTCTTTGACGAGCTGGCTCCCATCGACCGGGAGCGGGCTCTGCGGGTGGTTGCACCCTCCATCACCAACGTCGTGCGCCTCGAGAAGCAGAGGGACTTTGGTGGTGTTTAGGCTCCCTCTACATGGGCATGTCCATGTCTCGGTGCAACATGAGCGTTGGATCAAACTCAGATGATGCAGATCAGTCACTGTAGCACAAAGCGTGTGGGTGTGTTTGGTTGCATTCTCATCTCAATATAGTTGTTTCCTATTTGTGTATTTTTGTTAACCTACTAGTGTGGACTCATGGACCCTTCATGCACTCTGCCAAACACCCAAAAGTGGGTCGAGAAGGGAACTTTTGCTCCCATCCCGTGCACCCTTCATACACCCTGCCTAACACTATTCGTGCTTCACATGGTTCATATTTCGTGGAGTACTGTAGCACCGTACTCCCCGTGCGGTGTAGACCTACTTCTGTTAACATTGATCTCACCATTCATTCTCGACCGGACAGTCGAAAAAGCGGTACTATGTTACATATAGTTGACATGTGCACAACATCATTTGTTATCGTCACATCTTACTACACTGGCAACAAGATTATGTAGTACTGACGTATGAACCACTACACATGCCTAGTAGTAGGAGCACTATGTATGTTCAAGTGGCTGCCGTGTTTTGCACTCCTCCATCGTAAGAGTGGAAACGCTTGCTGTAATCATTTTTTTCTTCAGAAAAACAGTGGACATGCTCTACTATGCTGATCCTCCTCCAGCCATGCACTAAATTACTCACTTTCACCGACGTGTGGGACAGTCAGCACCTGGGTCCACCAGCCATGCACTAAATTACTCCGTAGTAGAGTGACGGTAGACTACCCCGATCGAAGCACTGTAGTAATGCCCAATGAGCCGTCAAATCACAAAACCCCCTCCTTTCCAGAAGTAAGTTGGACGGACGAAGCAACCATCATTTCACTCTTCTCTCTTAGCTTACTCTCTCGAAGAAAACTCCCACTCGCTTCGCTTCTCCCTCATCTCGTTCCTCCTTTCACTCTTCTCTCTCAGCTTCATCTCTTGGATGGACGCTGGAGCACCGGCCGACGTGATGTCTATGGCTCTGGCCAAAACCATCGAGGCTCATGGTACGAAGAAGCGCAAGCACCCCGCCGAGACTACCGCAGACAAGCTCAAAGCCATCGCCCTGTCAAAGCCCCCCTCTCCGGGATCCCTCATTCAGCAAGTCCAGGTAATGTCTCTTGTTGACGATCTTTTTCTCAATCTTGATCATGTTTTTTCATCTAACACGCAGTACTAGTACTGGTAGTACAACTTTCTGGGTGATCTTGCATGTGATTTTAGTGTGCCAAATGACGGTTCTAAATTCCTCTTTTGACCAAAACATGCGAGAGGTTGACACTGATTTCTTATAGATTACTTTCAACTACTCCCTGATACATCTGTATCTAGACAAATCTAAGACAAGAATTTTGGGACGGAGGGAGTACTTTATGAACATCAATGCTACCTTTGAAGAGGGTATATTTGCCTCAGTAACTTGTGTTATGGATATTGCAAGTAATCCCTCTGCTCTCATGCCTTTGAAGGCATGTTCTAGTGTCTTTGTTCACCCATTTTTGCGCGTATATGTAGTCATATATGGAGTATAATATCGAAAATCATCTTATATTTCTGAACAGAGGTAGTAATAAAATATGGTTTCTGTTTGAATTAGAACCAGGTCCGCGGTGGAGATGAGTTCTCAAAGTCATGTCGTGTGAACTGGAAGACCTGATGATGAGTTCTACTACTAAACTATACAACTGTTGTGTCCTTGTCGCCACGTGTCCTGAACTAGTGTTTTCCTGTAGCATTGTTGTCAGGCGTGTTCTCGAGGCTGTACTTGACCACAACAATTTCCTAGCTGTGCCTTCGATTACAAAGGGTGTGGTTCTTGTAAAGCTTCCCAACAAATCTGATGCGGCCTATCTTCATCATCATGTTTATGAGTGGAAAGACCACTCTGTTGGGTTCTCCAAGGTTGACGAGATAGTGATGGTGCATGTAGACATCTCTCACAAAGTCCATGGCCTAGTCAGTTATGCGGGGTTCATCCCGTAGGTCGGTGGCAAGAAATAGTCTACAGAGTTTAATTAGTGCAACTTTGCTTGTATGTAGTAAGTACTATTGTTCAGTACTTGATTTGTGTTTGTGAACCCTGTATTGTTTATTATTATTGCCACTTTTGGTGTGTGGTCAGTCCTGAGAATGGTCTATGTTAATGTCTGTCCACTCAATTCAATTTGTATATTTTGAAGTATCCAGATCATCTTTTTTGTGAGGATGGTTTTGAAGGAAATATGCCCTAGAGGCAATAATAAAGTTATTATTTATTTCCTCATATCATGATAAATGTTTATTATTCATGCTAGAATTGTATTAACCGGAAACATAATACATGTGTGAATACATAGACACATATAGTCACTAGTATGCCTCTACTTGACTAGCTCATTAATGAAAGATGGTTATGTTTCCTAACCATAGACATGTGTTGTCATTTGATTAATGCGATCACATCATTAGGAGAATGATGTGATTGACATGACCCATTCCGTTAGCCTAGCACTTGATCGTTTAGTATATTGCTATTGCTTTCTTCATGACTTATACATGTTCCTGTAACTATGAGAATTATGCAACTCCCATTTACCAGAGGAACACTTTGGGTACTACCAAACGTCACAACGTAACTGGGTGATTATAAAGGAGTACTACAGGTGTCTCCGAAGGTACATGTTGAGTTGGCGTATTTCGAGATTAGGTTTTGTCACTCCGATTGTCGGAGAGGTATCTCTGGGCCCTCTCGGTAATGCACATCACTATAATCCTTGCAAGCAATGTGACCAATGAGTTGGTTACAAGATGATGCATTACGTAACGAGTAAAGAGACTTGCCGGTAAAGAGATTGAACTAGGTATTGGATACCGACGATCGAATCTCGGGCAAGTAACATACCGGTGACAAAGGGAACAACGTATGTTGTTATGCAATTTGACCGATAAAGATCTTCGTAGAATATGTAGGAACCAATATGGGCATCCAGGTTCCGCTATTGGTTATTGACCGAGAATAGTTCTAGGTCATGTCTACATAGTTCTCGAACCCGTAGGGTCCGCACGCTTAACGTTACGATGACAGTTTTATTATGAGTTCATAAGTTTTGATGTACCGGAGTTTGTTCGGAGTGCCCGATGTGATCACGGACATGACGAGGAGTCTCGAAATGGTCGAGACATAAAGATTGATATATTGGATGACTATATTCGGACACCGGAAGTGTTCCGGGTGATTTCGGAGAAAACCGGGGTGCCGGAGGGGTTACTGGAACCCCCCGGGAGAGTAATGGGCCTTATGGGCCTTAGTGGGAAAGAGAGAGGGGCGGCCAGGGTGGGCCGCACGCCCCCTCTCCCTCTGGTCTGAATTGGACTACGAGGGGGGGGCAGCGCCCCCCTCTTTCCTTCCCCCTCTCCCCCTTCCTTCCTCCTCCTAGTAGGAGTAGGAAAGGAGTCCTACTCCTACTAGGAGGAGGATTCCTCCTCCTTGGCGCGCCCCCCTTGGGCCGGCCGGCCTCCCCCCTTGCTCCTTTATATACGGGGGCAGGGGGGCACCCCATAGACACACAAGTTGATCTACGGATCGTTCCTTAGCCGTGTGCGGTGTCCCCCTCCACCATATTCCACCTCGGTCATATCGTCGCGGAGTTTAGGCGAAGCCCTGCGCCGGTAGAACATCATCATCGTCACCACGCCGTCGTGCTGACGGAACTCATCTCCGGAGCTTTGCTGGATCGGAGCGCGGAGATCGTCATCGAGCTGAACGTGTGCTGAACTTGGAGGTGCCGTACGTTCGGTACTTGGATCGATTGGATCGTGAAGACGTAGGACTACATCAACCGCGTTGTGCTAACGCTTCCGTTTACGGTCTACGAGGGTACATGGACAACACTCTCCCCTCTTGTTGCTATGCCATCACCATGATCTTGCGTGTACATAGGAATTTTTTTGAAATTACTACGTTCCCCAACAGTGGCATCCGAGCCCAGGTTTTATGCATTGATGTTATATGCACGAGTAGAACACAAGGTAGTTGTGGGCGATACAAGTCATACTGCTTACCAGCATGTCATACTTTGGTTCGCGGTATTGTGAGATGAAGCAGCCCGGACCGACATTACGCGTACGCTTACGCGAGACTGGTTTCACCGTTACAAGCACTCGTGCTTAAAGGTGGCTGGTGGGTGTCTGTCTCTCTCACTTTAGCTGAATCGAGTGTGGCTACGCCCGGTCCTTGCGAAGGTTAAAACAGCACCAACTTGACGAACTATCGTTGTGGTTTTGATGCGTAGGTAAGAACGGTTCTTGCTAAAGCCCATAGCAGCCACGTAAAATTTGCAACAATAAAGTAGAGGACGTCTAACTTGTTTTTGCAGGGCATGTTGTGATGTGATATGGTCAAGACGTGATGCTATATTTTATTGTATGAGATGATCATGTTTTGTAACCGAAGTTATCGGCAACTGGCAGGAGCCATATGGTTGTCGCTTTATTGTATGAATGCAAACGCCCTGTAATTGCTTTACTTTATCACTAAGCGGTAGCGATAGTCGTAGAAGCAATAGATGGCGTAAACGACAGAGATGCTACGATGGAGATCAAGATGTCGCGCCGGTGACGATGGTGATCACGACGGTGCTTCGACGATGGAGATCACAAGCACAAGATGATGATGGCCATATCATATCACTTATATTGATTGCATGTGATGTTTATCCTTCTATGCATCTTATCTTGCTTTGATTGACGGTAGCATTTTAAGTTGATCTCTCACTAATAATCAAGAAGTGTTCTCCCTGAGTATGCACCATTGTGAAAGTTCTTCGTGCTGAGACACCACGTGATGATCGAGTGTGATAGGCTCTACGTTCAAATACAATGGGTGCAAAACAGTTGCACACGTGGAATACTCAGGTCATACTTGACGAGCCTAGCATATACAGATATGGCCTTGGAACACGGAGACCGAAAGGTCGAACGTGAATCATATAGTAGATATGATCAACATAGTGATGTTCACCATTGAAACTACTCCATCTCACGTGATGATCGGTCATGGTTTAGTTGATTTGGATCACGTGATCACTTAGATGACTAGAGAGATGTCTGTCTAAGTGGGAGTTCTTAAGTAATATGATTAATTGAACTTAAATTTATCATGAACTTAGTACCTGATAGTATTTTGCTTGTCTATGTTTGTTTGTAGATAGATGGCTCGTGCTGTTGTTCCGTTGAATTTTAATGAGTTCCTTGAGAAAGCAAAGTTGAAAGATGATGGTAGCAATTACACGGACTGGGTCCGTAACCTGAGGATTATCCTTATTGCTGCACAGAAAAGTTACGTCCTGGAAGCACCGCTGGGTGCCAGGCCTGCTGCTGATACAACTGACGACGTTAAGAACGTCTGGCAGAGCAAAGCTGATGACTACTCAATAGTTCAGTGTGCCATGCTTTACGGCTTAGAACCGGGTCTTCAAACGACGTTTTGAACGTCATGGAGCATATGAGATGTTCCAGGAGTTGAAGTTAATATTTCAAGCAAATGCCCGGATTGAGAGATATGAAGTCTCCAATAAGTTCTATAGCTGCAAGATGGAGGAGAATAGTTCTGTCAGTGAACATATACTCAAAATGTCTGGGTATAATAATCACTTGATTCAATTGGCAGTTAATCTTCCTAATTATAGTGTCATTGACAGAATTCTCCAATCACTGCCACCATGCTACAAGAGCTTCATGATGAACTATAATATGCAAGGGATGAACAAGACTATTCCCGAGCTCTTCGCAATGCTAAAAGCCGCGGAGGTAGAAATCAAGAAGGAGCATCAAGTGTTGATGGTTAACAAGACCACCAGTTTCAAGAAGAAGGGCAAAGGGAAGAAAAACGGGAACTTCAAGAAGAACGGCAAGCAAGTTGCTACTCAAGAGAAGAAACCCAAGTCTGGACCTAAGCCTGAAACTGAGTGCTTCTACTGCAAGCAGACTGTACACTAGAAGCGGAACTGCCCCAAGTATTTGGCGGATAAGAAGGATGGCAAAGTGAACAAAGGTATATGTGATATACATGTTATTGATGTGTACCTTACTAATGCTCGCAGTAGCACCTGGGTATTTGATACTGGTTCTGTTGCTAATATTTGCAACTCGAAACAGGGACTACGGATTAAGCGAAGATTGGCTAAGGACGAGGTGACGATGCGCGTGGGAAATGGTTCCAAAGTCGATGTGATCGCGGTCGGCACGCTACCTCTACATCTACCATCGGGATTAGTTTTAGACCTAAATAATTGTTATTGGGTGCCAGCATTGAGCATGAACATTATATCTGGATCTTGTTTGATGCGAGACGGTTATTCATTTAAGTCAGAGAATAATGGTTGTTCTATTTATATGAGTAATATCTTTATGGTCATGCACCCTTGAAGAGTGGTCTATTTTTATTGAATCTCGATAGTAGTGATACACATATTCATAGTGTTGAAACCAAAAGATGCAGGGTTGATAACGATAGTGCAACTTATTTGTGGCACTGCCGTTTAGGTCACATCGGTGTAAATCGCATGAAGAAACTCCATACTGATGGGCTTTTGGAATCACTTGATTATGAATCACTTGGTACTTGCGAACCATGCCTTTTGGGCAAGATGACTAAAACGCCGTTCTCCGGAACTATGGAGCGAGCAACTGATTTGTTGGAAATCATACATACTGATGTTTGTGGTCCAATGAATGTTGAGGCTCGCGGCAGATATTGTTATTTTCTCACCTTTGCAGATGATTTGAGCGGATATGGGTATATCTACTTAATGAAACACAAGTCTGAAACATTTGAAAAGTTCAAAGAATTTCAGAGTGAAGTGGAAAATCATCGTAACAAGAAAATAAAGTTTCTACGATCTGATCGTGGAGGAGAATATTTGAGTTACGAGTTTGGTCTACACTTGAAACAATGCGGAATAGTTTTGCAACTCACGCCACCCGGAACACCACAACGAAATGGTGTGTCCGAACGTCGTAATCGTACTTTACTGGATATGGTGCGATCTATGATGTCTCTTACTGATTTACCGCTATCGTTTTGGGGTTATGCTTTAGATACGGCCGCATTCATGTTAAATAGGGCACCATCAAAATCCGTTGAGACGATGCCTTATGAACTGTAGTTTGGCAAGAAACCAAAGTTGTCATTTCTTAAAGTTTGGGGCTGCGATGCTTATGTGAAGAAACTTCAACCAGATAAGCTCGAACCCAAATCGGAGAAATGTGTCTTCATAGGATACCCAAAAGAAACTATTAGGTACACCTTCTATCACAGATCTGAGGGCAAGATTTTCGTTGCTAAAATCGGATCCTTTCTAGAGAAGGAGTTTATCTCGAAAGAAGTGAGTGGGAGGAAAGTAGAACTTGATGAGATAATTGTATCTACTCCCTTATTGGAAAGTAGTTCATCACAAGAACTGGTTCCTGTGACAACTACACCAATTAGTAAGGAAGCTAATGATATTGATCATGAAACTTCAGATCAAGTTTCTACTGAACCTCGTAGGTCTACCAGAGTAAGATCCGCACCAGAGTGGTACGGTAATCCTATTCTGGAAGTCATGTTACTTGACCATGATTAACCTACGAACTATGAGGAAGCGATGATGAGCCCAGATTCCGCAAAATGGCTAGAGGCCATGAAATCTGAGATGGGATCCATGTATGAAAACAAAGTATGGACTTTGGTTGACTTGCCCGATGATCGGCAAGACATTGAGAATAAATAGATCTTTAAGAAGAAGACTGACGCTGATGGTAATGTAACTGTCTATAAAGCTCGACTTGTTGCGAAAGGTTTTCGACAAGTTCAAGGAGTTGACTACGATGAGACTTTCTCACCCGTAGCGATGCTTAAGTCTGTTCGAATCATGTTAGCTATTGCTGCATTTCATGATTATGAAATTTGGCAAATGGATGTCGAAACTACATTCTTGAATGGATTTCTGGAAGAAGAGTTGTATATGATGCAGCCAGAAGGTTTTGTTGATCCAAAAGGTGCTAACAAACAAGCTCCAGCGATCCATTTATGGACTGGTGCAAGCATCTCGGAGTTGGAATAAACATTTTGATAGTGTGATCAAAGCATATGGTTTTATACAGACTTTTGGAGAAGCCTGTATTTACAAGAAAGTGAGTGGGAGCTCTGTAGCATTTCTGATATTATATGCAGATGACATATTATTAATTGGAAATGATATAGAATTTCTGGATAGCATAAAGGGATACTTGAATAAAAGTTTTTCAATGAAAGACCTCAGTGAAGCTGCTTACATATTGGGCATCAAGATCTATAGAGATAGATCAAGATGCTTAATAGGACTTTCACAAAGCACATACCTTGATAAAATTTTGAAAAAGTTCAAAATGGATCAGGCAAAGAAAGGGTTCTTGCCCGTGCTTCAAGGTGTGAAGTTGAGTCAAACTCAATGCCCGACCACAGCAGAAGATAGAGAGAAAATGAAAGATGTTCCCTATGCTTCAGCCATAGGCTCTATCATGCATGCAATGCTGTGTACCAGACCTGACGTATGCTTAGCAATAAGCTTGGCAGGAAGGTACCAAAGTAATCCAGGAGTGGATCACTGGACAGCGGTCAAGAACATCCTGAAATACCTGAAAAGGACTAAGGATATGTTTCTCGTATATGGAGGTGACAAAGAGCTAGTTGTAAATGGTTACGTCGATGCAAGCTTTGACACTGATCCGGACGATTCTAAATCGCAAACTGGATACGTGTTTTTATTAAACGGTGGAGCTGTAAGTTGGTGTAGTTCTAAACAAAGCGTCGTGGCGGGATCTACATGTGAAGCGGAGTACATAGCTGCTTCTGAAGCAGCAAATGAAGGAGTCTGGATGAAGGAGTTCATTTCCAATCTAGGTGTCATACCTAGTGCATCGAGACCAATGAAGATCTTCTGTGACAATACTGGTGCAATTGCCTTGGCAAAGGAATCCAGATTTCACAAGAGGACCAAGCACATCAAGAGACGCTTCAATTCCATTCGGCACCAAGTCCAAGTGGGAGACATAGAGATTTGCAAGATACATACGGATCTGAATGTTGCAGACCCGTTGACTAAACCTCTCTCACGAGCAAAACATGATCAGCACCAAGACTCCATGGGTGTTATAATCATTACTATGTAATCTAGATTATTGACTCTAGTGCAAGTGGGAGACTGAAGGAAATATGCCCTAGAGGCAATAATAATGTTATTATTTATTTCCTCATATCATGATAAATGTTTATTATTCATGCTAGAATTGTATTAACCGGAAACATAATACATGTGTGAATACATAGACAAACGTATAGTCACTAGTATGCCTCTACTTGACTAGCTCATTAATCAAAGATGGTTATGTTTCCTAACCATAGACATGTGTTGTCTTGATTAATGTGATCACATCATTAGGAGAATGATGTGATTGACATGACCCATTCCGTTAGCCTAGCACTTGATCGTTTAGCATATTGCTATTGCTTTCTTCATGACTTATACATGTTCCTGTAACTATGAGAATTATGCAACTCCCATTTACCAGAGGAACACTTTGGGTACTACCAAACGTCACAACGTAACTGGGTGATTATAAAGGAGTACTACAGGTGTCTCCGAAGGTACATGTTGAGTTGGCGTATTTCGAGATTAGGTTTTGTCACTCCGATTGTCAGAGAGGTATCTCTGGGCCCTCTCGGTAATGCACATCACTATAAGCCTTGCAAGCAATGTGACGAATGAGTTGGTTACGAGATGATGCATTACGTAATGAGTAAAGAGACTTGCCGGTAAAGAGATTGAACTAGGTATTGGATACCGACGATCGAATCTCGGGCAAGTAACATACCGGTGACAAAGGGAACAACGTATGTTGTTATGCGATTTGACCGATAAAGATCTTCGTAGAATATGTAGGAACCAATATGGGCATCCAGGTTCCGCTATTGGTTATTGACTGAGAATAGTTCTAGGTCATGTCTACATAGTTCTCGAACCCATAGGGTCCGCACGCTTAACGTTACGATGACAGTTTTATTATGAGTTCATAAGTTTTGATGTACCGAAGTTTGTTCGGAGTCCCGGATGTGATCACGGACATGGCGAGAGTCTCGAAATGGTCGAGACATAAAGATTGATATATTGGACGACTATATTCGGACACCGGAAGTGTTCTGGGTGATTTCGGAGAAAACCGGAGTGCCGGAGGGGTTACTGGAACCCCCCGGGAGAGTAATGGGCCTTATGGGCCTTAGTGGGGAAGAGAGAGGGGCGGCTAGGGTGGGCCGCACGCCCCCTCTCCCTCTGGTCTGAATTGGACTAGGAGGGGGGGCAGCGCCCCCCTCTTTCCTTCCCCCTCTCCCCCTTCCTTCCTCCTCCTAGTAGGAGTAGGAAAGGAGTCCTACTCCTACTAGGAGGAGGATTCCTCCTCCTTGGCGCCCCCCCCTTGGGCCGGCGGGCCTCCCCCCTTGCTCCTTTATATACGGGGGCAGGGGGGCACCCCATAGACACACAAGTTGATCTACGGATCGTTCCTTAGCCGTGTGCGGTGCCCCCCTCCACCATATTCCACCTCAGTCATATCGTCGCGGAGTTTAGGCGAAGCCTTGCGCCGGTAGAACATCATCATCGTCACCACGCCGTCGTGCTGACGGAACTCATCTCCGGAGCTTTGCTGGATCGGAGCCCGGAGATCGTCATTGAGCTGAACATGTGCTGAACTCGGAGGTGCCGTACGTTCGGTACTTGGATCGGTCGGATCGTGAAGACGTACGACTACATCAACCGTGTTGTGCTAACGCTTCCGCTTACGGTCTACGAGGGTACATGGACAACACCCTCCCCTCTCCTTGCTATGCCATCACCATGATCTTGCGTGTACGTAGTATTTTTTTTTGAAATTACTACGTTCCCCAACAGGTTTATCAATTATGGTTACACTCCAATATCTGTATGCACTGCACCAACCAGGATTTCCAGTCCCATGGATGTTCGGTCCATATGATTTGTCACGACCTTTGGACTGTCTTGCTTGTGGGAGTAGACAGGGCCCCTGCATGCCACCCGTAGTTGGACGATCAATCGTCCGTTTAGTACTTCAACATAGTGATTTCCTGGTAAGGATTCACTCGTGTCACATCAAGTAAATCTTATTGATTTACTGTCTAAATCTTATTGATTTAATGTCATGTTTTCTTTCTTTTCCTACAATTTTATGATGCAGGTTTTGCCATGTGACATTCATCACAGAATAAACCGTTTGTTTTACTCTACAATGGCTATTTTTGTAGGTTTCACTTCTTATGTCGTGTCTGTAACGAAGGCATTGTCCATCACTTATATTACTGGAAAAAATTGGATCAGTCTGTTGTCTGAGTACAAGCTGAATCCCTATGATGAACTGCAGTTTGGTTTAACAAAAATGCCACAATTAGTCCTTCTCTCGTTTAAAAGAAATGAAGAAAAAACTGGATCACGGTCATGGATCCTAGTCAAGTTAGAAAGCTGATCATAGCAGACCAGACACGATCGCCGCTGTCTCGCACATCGGTACCACCTTCAGCAACAGATCGAGCACCGGCAGTTGTTCTAGCACTGACAGCGGCAGCAGCTCAGTCTGATCCAGCTGAGGATTGGGCATAGACCGCGTCAGTGGATCAGTCTGATCTACCGGAGGATCGGGCATCGACACCGGCACCTGCTCCGACACCGGCACCAGCTCTACAAGGAGCACCATCTCCGGCAGCAGCAGCGGCTTCGGCACCTACACCAACACTTGCACTTGCATCTACTCCGGCTCGTGCAGCGAAAACCGAACAAGCAGTTGCACCGACAACAGACTGGGCTGCAGTTCACACTTCATATACCAAAGTCCTTACAAAAACCGACATGTCTACCTTCTTGGTAAGCATTGCCCGCCCAAGTGCTTCGTTCTTTTTTCTTTCCATGTTGTTTCACATGATTCACTGTATTGATCTAACTGTTTGCGTATGTCTTCTTGTTTGCAAACAGAGAGTTCCTAGAGCAACGAGGGAGTCGTTCAACAATCCGGGCGATCGCAGCCAAGTTTCTCTTACCATGCGCAGCCTTGGTGTGAATGAACCTGCTCAATATACCGTAAGTACAAAGGATGGTCGGATGATGATTGATGCTAAAGGATGGTCAAGGTTCAAATCTAAATCATATCTTGCGGTAGGGGATGATGTCAAAATCGAACTTTCTCGGCAAGGAGAGTTGGTCCAAATCAACTTTGAAATTCTTCAGTAGCAGCACGCAACTGCCGAACTGATCTATCCTCCAAGAGATTTTGATGTAATAATCTGGCATGGTGAAACAAGTGTCCTGTGTGTATAAGTAGTACGACAGTATTATTTATCACATGGTATATCGTTGATAGAATTGCAACTCTCATTGTTGGTTAGGAACTGTCGTTCGATTTCATTCCAACAACTGTCATGCTTTATTCAATTTTGTGTATTCACCTTGCAACAACATCTAAAACCAGCGTCTTACCGATCGCTTGCAATATGAAAAGCGCTGAGGTAGAAGACATGGTCCCCCAAACATGCAGGGTGGGCCTGTGGCCCAAAGTCGAGTATTATATTCTTAGCTGAACTCCCATAAAAAAAGCTGAACCCCCATAATGCCCGTGTGTTGCACGTAACATCAAGATGCATTTTTATGAGTATTTTATCTTGTGAGAGAAAAGGATGAACGAGGGAAGGCATTATTTGCAAATGTGGAGAGGTGTGTGGGTACCTTTTTGCAAAGTTGCCATAATTTCCTTCCTATCCGTCAGATATAAATTGGATGGCCTATATTGCAGCATCGCAGGCACACCATCATCACCAACTCGTCCATACTGTGTCAAAAACAACTCTGTTTTTTATAATTATATTTGTCATATATGTTCCCCTTGAATTTTCTTATGTATAAAAGATGTGTATATTTCTTTACAGAGGGAGTATCTCTCTGTCAAAAATATATTTATGTGTAACTAGTTACTCCTGTCTTTCTACTTCCTTTCGCTGATATATGGGGAAACCGGCAATGGGGTCCACATGCAATATGCACAAATTAGAGTGCACAATTGCACGGTAGACACACCCCGGTCGTAGCGCCACAGTAATGCCCAATGAGCTGTCAAATCACAACCCCCCCTTTCCAGCTTTAGCAGTAAGCTGGATGGACGAAGCGGCAATATTTCACTGGGCCTGAATCCCCTTCTCCCTCATCTGCTTGTTCAGAGAAAACCCCCTCTCGGCGATTGCATCAGGTTTTCTCATGGAGAACCAGGTACGAATTCTTCATCCATCCCCGATAAATCCAAGTCCCCTGGTCGTAGGTAATCCTAGGATGGCAGCCGCCGCCGTTCATGCATTTTTCTTCCTACTAAATCTAGTGTATTTCATTTGTAGTGCCCAAAGAGCGAGGACCCTACAGGTTTCTGCGCCCTCGGCGAGACGCCACACTTGTTCCTTCTCATCCTAACACTTGATTTTAAAATGGGCATAGTATGTTCCTAGAATCCTCTTTTCTATTCGTATGGACTGAAAGTTGGCGCACGAATGTTGATGGAAATAGCAGAACCTTGTCTCATCTTCACTGCGATCTTCCACCTCGACATTGTTCCAATTGTTCATCCATGTTAGTTTTGTATCTGGTTCTTGATTGTTGCCTCGATTACTTCTTAATCCACCTATTCTGTCTAACTAATCACAATTTAACTTTAGAAGTAGCAACGAATCTCTCACGAAGATGCTACTTCTAACTAATATTTTCTTATAATTGGTGGCACGTGTAGGTTTTTTCAGAGTTAAGCAGGCTGCTCGTTTGTTATTCTGTAATAACTCGGCTGTTACTGATGGCACTGAAGTTGACTGGGACAACATCCACAAGTTCCTACACTTTATTGATCGTCTTGAGGTCCTTGTGGGGCGTTTCAGGGGTGGAAGGCCACGTGGGATATGTGTGCCACTGCTGCACTCGTTGAATAGGTCCAACTGTGTCGAGAAACTTATGGTCCGAGGTGTTTTCTATTATATATGTTGTTCATAAACTATTGCTTATACACAGTTTTACAGCCGTGATCTTCTTGAAACAAAAACTGCCCAGTTCTATTGTTCCTATACAAATGTCTGACCATGGTCGGGTCAGACTTGCGCTTGGTCACAACATGATGTTTATGTCGACCTACTCCATTCCCCTTGGAGGTGAAAAGATACTTATTCATGGGTGGTCTCAAATAATGAAGGCCCGTCCATCTTGGAGAATAGGACAGAAGATTATGTTCATGCTTTTCCATGGCTCAAAAGCGAATATCCTGTTTATTGACCACATTGCGAGATGAAGCCGCTTTCAGAAGGTTGTGGATGCGCGGGGTGGTGCCTGGGGCTTGGTGGCCTCACCCTTGGTTAACTCTAGGCAAAGTAGCACTTTTTGAGGCGTGCTTTGTACGTTTGAACCTGTATAAGTACTCATACTGCTTTCAGCTTTGGTTGTTAAGTGCCCCTACTGGTTGTAGTTAAGGTTGTTAAGTACTCCTGCTGCTTTTACAGTCTGTCGTGTTTCTTCAGTCCTGCCTTCCTCCAGCCGCCAAAACCAAACCAGCGCCAGTGGGGCCGCCTACTTCCGCCTCCCACGGCTGGCTGCGCCTTAGCGCATGCATCGCCGCCCCACCGTCTCCTAAATCGTTAATGTCGACATCCTCTGCGCGCTTTGGTGCGCTCGCCGTGGCGCCGCCCTCTCGCGTTGTCAACATGGTCAACAAACAACAGGAATCAGCAGAAGTACATGGAGATGATGACAGTAGGGGCCCACCATGTCTGTGTATGGAAAAATAAAATGCTTCCTCCTAGTGTTTTCCTGACATCTGGGACCCAAGAATTGTGAGTGTATATAGTCAATAGACAAGAGAACAACACAAGATCGGCTGACACCTGGGACGTAGCTGCTCAAGCAGTATTTTTTTTGTTATTGTTGAGATGGAGCAGGGTTTGAACTGGGTTGTGGCCCGTCTAGCCCAGACCTATATTTTATGTTCACCATGTGACCAGCCCAGCTATTTTTCTTTGTGAAACTGAGCCCAGTTTATATTTTTCTGAAGAATACCCAATCCAGGCCTACTTATTTTCCTATGCCCTGATGGGCTGCAACTCTTTCGAGACGCCTGCAAATCTTGAAAGTAATATGAAATGGGTTGTAAATATAAAAACAGATGACAAATTGGCAATTACTTTATAATTTCTGAATTTTTTCACATTTTCAGATTCCTATTTTGCTGGGCATTAACCTAATTTAAATATATCTTCAAAGTACTTTAAATCTGGCTCAACATTTCGGTATTAAAAATAGTTTGGAACCCACAGAAATATGCGAAATTGGCCCCGGCCAACCAAAAAACGACTGCAATAAATTGCATAAGAAGTTGCAATGAGCTATATATAAATTATTAAAGAAAAGAGGGAGTGGTTTGACTTGTGGGCCTGTTAAGTTGACGCGTATGCAAGATTTTCTTTAGTTATTATATACGTCAACAAACGATTCTAGCAGACGTAATTGTTGCATGTCAATCCAATGGCCGTCGTGTTTCTTCAATCTCTGATCTTCTTGCTCCAGCCGCCAAAGCAGTGCCGGCGGGACCGCCTGCTCCCGCCTCCCCTAGACGGCTATGCTGCCGCGCATGCCTCAGCGCCCCCTACTACTCCCACCGTTAGCCAGGGCATCCCTCTACTCACCCACACCCCCTGTTATTCTGCGGCAACGGTAGCCTCACACCGCAGCCGAACCAGTGAACCCTCGCACTCCTCTCCGCGCAGGCTTCCACTGCCGCGTCTTCCCCGACTCCGCGTCATCCCCTTCCTAGGCCTCGCCATCGTCCACCACAGTGGTGCTCTCGGTGCAGCGTGGTCAATGTGGTTAACGACCGAATTCCATTGGAAGAGTATTGTACATGGAGAGGCTGACAGCTGGGTCCATGGTAGCCGCAAGGAAGTGCCTCCTTATTACGCGCAAAATAATTATTCCTCCACCTGATAGCAGGGACCCATCGGACGGGCCACCAGTATTTCGTGAAAAAAAAAACATTTCCCCCTGACTACTGGGACCCACCGGACGGGCCACCGTATTTCGTGAAAAAACGTTCCCCCCGCTGTCAGCTCGGACCCACCGGAAGTGCCTCCTTATTACGCACAAAAAAATGAATACCCCCCTGCTAGCTGGGACCCACCTTGGTGGGAGGCTGACTTGTGGGCTTACTAAATTGACTTGGACGGAGGCCTTTGTCAACTTTAGTCAATATGAATGATTCTAGCTCCAGTGACCGTACGATGTCCATCCAACGGCCGTAGTGCTTCTTCAACCTCTGGTCTTCTTGCTCCAGCAGCCCAAAGCAGGGCCGGTCGTGTCGCATGATCCTGCCTCCCGTGGCCGGCTGTGATGCCGTGGAGGCCTCACCGCCCCTACTACTCCCACCGCTGGCCAGGCCATCCCTCTACTCACCCACACCCCCTGTTATTCTGCGGCGACGGCAGCCTCACACCGTAGCCGAACCAGTGAACCCTCATACTCCTCTACGCGTGGGCATCCACTGCCGCGTCTTCCCCGGCTCCGTGTCGTCCCCTTCCTAGGCCTCGCCGTCATCGACCGCCCTGGTGCTCTCGGTGCGGTGTGGTCAACGTGGTCAAGGAACGACTTCCATCGGACGTGGACTGTACGTGGAGAGGCTGACAGCTGGATCCACGGCCGCTGCAAGGAAGTGCCTCCTTATTACGCGGAAAATAATGATTCCTCCACCTGACAGCAGGGACCCATCGGATGGGCCACCGTATTTCACAACAAAAACGTTTCCCTCTGACAGCTGGGACCCACCAGCTACATCTTCGCATGCAAGGAAGTGCGTCTGGGCAAAAAAATGATTCGCCCCCCTGACTGCTGGGACCCACCGGCTACATCTTCGCACGCAAGGAAGTGCCTGACAGTTGGGACCCACCTTGTCGAAGCGTACGTAGCATTGTCATTCTGGTCGCGAACATGTACGTACATACTGGTGGATGTAGAGGCGTGCACGTGTCGTTGTAGAGGCGCGCACGTAGCATGTACACGTATGTACAGCGGCCAGTGCACAAGGAAGAAAATACGGCCACGTACATACATACAGGCGGGGTCTCGAACGCCTACTCGCGCATACGTACGGCCAGGGCTCGTGTACATGGCTGGGTGGGAACGGAGAAATAGTGTCGTCGTCGTGTTCATGGAGAGCCAACCGGCTGGGTCGGAACGGAATGCGTAGTCGTGTTCATCGGGAGGGCTTGGACAGAACAGCCGATGGAAACAAGGCCTGGCGTACCGCAGAACGGTGGAAACGGCCATGTGTTCGACCGGCCACGTTCGAAACAGGATCCTGTTCATCAGGATGGGTCTGGCGTACCGCAAAACAGAGGAAACGGACTTGTGTTGGACCTCCTATGGTCGAAACGGGGTCCTGTTGATCGGGAGGGGTGTGGTGTACCGCAAAACGGACGAAACGGACTTGTGTTGGAGCGGTACGGTCGAAACGAGGGTCCTGTTCATCGGGAGGGGTGTGGCGTACCGCAAAACGGGACTCCACGGGATACTGTTCATCTCCACCATTGACCTCCTCTAGCCTCCACGGGCTACTGTTCATCCACCGTCGACCTCCTCCATCCTCCACCTGCGACTATTCATCCACGGGCTCCTGTTCATCCAGCCTCCACCGCGCGCTACTCCACCGGCTACTGTTCAACCACCCCTCTCCACGGGCTCCTGTTCAAACACCCCTCCACGGGTTACTATTCATCCACCCATCCACCATCTACTGTTCATCCAGCCCTCCACGGGGTCGTTCTGTTCATCTAGCCCTCCACGGGGTCCGGTTCATCCAGCCCCAACCGGCTCGATCGATTGGGGTCCTGTTCATCCAGAGGCAACGCCATGGGGTCCTGTTCATCCACCCCCATCGCTCACTGTTCATTCAACCCCCCCCCCCCCCCAACAACGCTCACTGTTCATCCAGAGGCAGCATCGATCGGCTTCAGTTAGCAGCAGTAGCGAAGGAATCACTCGATCGAGTTCAGTTAACAGCCATCGATCGATCGCTCGGGTTCAGTAACGCATAGCCTGCAGTGCAATCACTCGGGTTCAGTTAGAGCCCAACGCCCCGCTCAGGTTCAGTTAGAGCCAACGCCTCGCACACACGCGCGTACGTGTACGAGAGAAATGCACATCGCTCGGCCCCCGACCTCCCACCGTAACCGGTAACTCGCCGAAATTTTCCTCGCCCCCGCTTCTACCACGGTTTTTTCCATCATGGACGACCCAAAGAATGTCATGCAACTGCGTCTCCAGCCCGCCCAGGACGAAAATCCCATTTTCTGTCATGATTTTTTGCCATAGAAGTAGGAGCCCACCACATCTATGATGATATCGGGTTTTGTCACAATTATCGTCATAGAAGTGTCATAAGTATGTCAGGAAAAAAATCCGTTCGGCCCAAAATATCACGGATGTGTCTTTTTTGTAGTGTGATACGTCTCCAACGTATCTATAATTTTTGATTGTTCCATGCTATTATATTACCCGTTTTGTATATTTATGGGCTTTACTTTACACCTTTATCATATTTGGGACTAACCTACTAACCAGAGGCCCAGCCTGAATTGTTGTTTTTTTGCCTATTTCAGTGTTTCAAAGAAAAGGAATATCAAACGGAGTCCAAACGGAATGAAACCTTTGGGAGCGATCTTTTTGGAACAAACGCAATCCGGGAGACTTGGAGTGGACGTCAAGAAGCAGCCGAGGCGGCCACGAGGGTGCAAGGCATGCCTCGGGGGGTGGGCGTGCCCCCCACCCTCGTGGGCCCCTTGTGGCTCCCCTTACCTACCTCCTTCGCCTATATATATCTACGTACCCCGAAAACATCCAGGAGCACCACGAAAAACTATTTCCACCGCCGCAACCTTCTGTATCCGCGAGATCCCATCTTGGAGCCTTTGGCGGCGCACCGTCGGAGGCTTCTACATCAACACCATAGCCTCTCCGATGAGTTGTGATTATTTTACCACAGACCTTCGGGTCCATAGTTATTAGCTACATGGCTTCTTCTCTCTCTTTGAATCTCAATACAAAGTTCTCCTTGATCTTCTTGGAGATCTATTCGACGTAACTCATTTTGCGGTGTAGTTGTCGAGATCTGATGAATTGTGGATTTATGATCAAGTTTATCTATGAGAAATATTTGAATCTCCTCTGAATTCTTTTATGTATGATTGGTTATGTTTGCAAGTCTCTTCGAATTATCAGTTTGGTTTGGCCTACTAGATTGATCTTTCTTGCAATGGGATAAGTGCTTAGCTTTGGGTTCAATCTTGCGGCGTCCTTTCCCAGTGACAGCATGGTAGCAAGGCACGTATTGTATTGTTGCCATCGAGGACAAAAAGATGGGGTTTATATCATATTGCTTGAGTTTATCCCTCTACATCATGTCAACTTGCCTAACGCGTTACTTTGTTCTTATGAACTTAATACTCTAGATGCATGCTGGATAGCGGTCGACGTGTGGAGTAATAGTAGTAGATGCAGAATCATTTTGATCTACTTGTCCCGGACGTGATTCCTATATACATGATCATGCCTAGATTTTCTCATAACTAAGCACTTTTCTATCAATTGCTCGACAGTAATTTTTTCACCTACCGTAATAATTATGCTATCTTGAGAGAAGCCACTAGTGAAACCTATGGCCCCCGGGTCTATCTTTTATCATATAAGTTTCCGATCTACTTTATTTTGCATCTTTACTTTCCAATCTATATCATAAAAATACCAAAAAAAATTATCTTATCTTATTATCTCTATCAAATCTCACTTTTGCAAGTTACCGTGAAGGGATTGACAACCCCTTTATCGCGTTGGTTGGGAGGTTCTTGTTTGTTTGTGTAGATACGAGGGACTTCTGTGGAGCCTCCTACTGGATTGATACCTTGGTTCTCAAAAACTGAGGGAAATACTTATGCTACTTTGCTGCATCACCCTTTCCTCTACAAGGGAAAACCAACACAGTGATCAAGAGGTAGCAAGAAGGATTTCTGGCGCCGTTGCCGGGGAGGTCTTTGCTCAAGTCAAGACATACCAAGTACCCATCACAAACGCATCTCCCTCTCATTACATTATTTGCCATTTGCCACTTGTTTTCCTTGCCCCCACTTCACCCTTGCCGTTTTATCCGCCTTCTCTTTTCCGTTCGCCTCTCTTTTTCGCTTGCCTTCTTGTGTGCTTGAGTGTTAGTTCATTTATTTCGTTGTTATGGCTAGCTCAGTCTTTATCCCTTCGTCTCCAGACATTGAAGTCCTCCACTTCAAACAAAGACAAGGAGAAAATTTAAAATATGCTTGGTTTAGGATGTTAGAATCCTATCGTAATTACAATATAGAAGGAGATTTCAAAATTTTATGTTGGGCTAACCATATCCCATAGACAACTCCTTGATTTTGCAGCCAAAGGGAGTTTTATTGAAATTGATCCTAGTTTTGCTCATGAAATTATAGAGGGGATTGTAGGAGTACCTCCCCTACAAAAGGGATCATCCCTTACTCAAGAAGGAACCCAAATCTTAGAGAAATTATGTTAATTGCAAAAGTTTGTTGAACCTCTTAAAATGTTGGTGGAAATCTCAACCGCATGAATACTTTGATTACACTTTGCAATAAGCGGTTGGATGCTCTACATCAAAAGATCTCTGAGCATGAAGGAAAACGTAAGGAACCTCCCGGATCCAAGCAAAACTCCAATAAAAAGACGAACACGAAAGATGGCAATACTTAGATCTATTCTCAATTTTATGCCTAGCTAGGGGCGTTAAAAGATAGCGCTTGTTGGGAGACAACCCAATTTTATTTTTGTTCCTTGCTTTTTGTTCCTATTTAGTAATAAATAAATCATCTAGCCGCTTTTTAGATGTGGTTTTATGTTTTAATTAGTGTTTTTGGGTGAAAGTTAATTTGATCTTGCTGAAAAAAAGAAACTTTTGCGCACACGAGAATAATTTTAGTAAATCACAGAAACGTGCTTTTTAGTTGATTATTTTTGCAGAAGATCAATAGACAAATTGCCTAGGACTCCATATTTTGGTAGGATTGTTAGAGTTCCAGAAGTATTCGAAAGATACAGATTTCTACAGACTGTTCTATTTTTTGATAGATTCTGTTTATGATGTGTTGTTTGCTTATTTTGATGAATCTATGGCTAGTATCGGGGGGTATGAACCATAGAGAAGTTGTAATAAAGTAGTTTTAACACCAATATAAATAAAGAATGAGTTCATTACAGTACCTTAAGTGGTGGTTTTTTCTTTCTTGCACTAACGGAGCTCATGAGATTTCCTATTGAGTTTTGTGTTGTGAAGTTTTCAAGTTTTGGGTAAAGATTTGATGGATTATGGAATAAGGAGTGGCAAGAGCCTAAGCTTGGGGATGCCCATGGCACCCCAAGATAATTCAAGGACAACCAAAAGCCTAAGCTTGGGGATGCCCCGGAAGGCATCCCCTCTTTCATCTTCGTCTATCGGTAACTTTATTTGGAGCTATATTTTTATTCGCCACATGATATGTGTTTTGCTTAGAGCGTCTTGTATGATATGAGTCTTTACTTTTTAGTTTACCACAATCATCCTTGTTGTACACACCTTTTGGGAAAGACACACATGATTCGGAATTTATTAGAATACTCTATGTGCTTCACTTCTATCTTTTGAGCTAGATAATTTTGCTCTAGTGCTTCACTTATATCTTTTTAGAGCACGGCGGTGGCTTAATTTTGTAGAAATTATTGATCTCTCATGCTTCACTTATATTATTTTGGGAGTCTTTTAGAACAGCATGGTATTTGCGCTATGGTTACAAATTTGGTCCTAGAATGATGGGATCCAAGTTGGGTATAATAAAAACTATCATAGAAAGTGCATTAAACACTATGATGAATTTGATGCTTGATAATTGTTTTGAGATATAAAGGTGGTAATGTTAGAGTCATGCTAGTTGGGTAATTATGAAATTGAAAAATACTTGTGTTGAAGTTGGCAAGTCCTGTAGCATGCTCGTATGGTAAAAGTTGTGTAACAAATTTGTTGCATGGGGTGCTTTTTGATTGGCTTCCTTATGTGTGGAGGTCGGGATCGCGTGATGGTTAACTCCTACCAACCCTTCCCCTAGGAGCAAGCATAGTAGTACTTTGCTTCGAGGGCTAGTAAACTTTTGCAATAAGTATATGAGTTCTTTATGAATAATGTGAGTCCTTCGATTATACACACTCTCACCCTTCCACAATTGGTAGCCTCTATTATCCCGCGCAACTTTCACCGGTATCATGCACCACCATTTACCTTCCTCAAAACAGCCACCATACCTACCTATTATGACATTTCCATAGCCATTCCGAGATATATAGCCATCCAACTTTCCACCGTTCCGTTTATTATGAAACGCTTCATCATTGTCATATTGCTTTTTGCATGATCATGTAGCTGACATCGTATTTGTGGTAAGGCCACTTCCATAATTTTTCATACATGTCACTCTTGGTTCACTGCATATCCCGGTACACCGCCGGAGGCATTCACATAGAGTCATATTTTGTTCTAAGTATTGAGTTGTAATTCTTGAGTTGTAAATCAATAAAAGTGTGATGATCTTCATTATTAGAGCATTGTCCCAAGTGAGGAAATGATGATGAAGACTATGATTCCCCCACAAGTCGGGATGAGACATCGGACTTTATAAAAATAAAAGAGGCCAAAGAAGCCCAAATAAAAAAAGAGGCCAAAGAAGCCCACCCAAAAAAATGAGAGAAAAAGAGAGAAGGGACAATGTTACTATCTTTTTTTCCACACTTGTGCTTCAAAGTAGCACCATGATCTTCACGATAGAGAGTCTCCTATGTTGTCACTTTCATATACTAGTGGGAGTTTTTCATTATAGAACTTGGCCTGTATATTCCAATGATGGGCTTCCAAAAAATTCCCTAGGTCTTCGTGAGCAAGCAAGTTGGATGCACACCCACTTAGTTTCTTTTGTTGAGCTTTCATACATTTATAGCTCTAGTGCATCTGTTGCATGGCAATCCCTACTCACTCACATTGATATATATTAATGGGCATCTCCATAGCCCGTTGATACGCCTAGTTTATGTGAGACTATGTTCTCCCTTTTTTTCACAACCACCACCCTATTCCACATATAGTGCTATGTCCATGGCTTGCGCTCATGTATTGCGTAATAGTTGAAAAAGTTGAAGTGCGTTAAAAAGTATGAACCAATTGCTTGGCTGAAACCGGGGTTGTGCATGATGTGAGTATTTTGTGAGATGAAAATGAAGCATAGCCTAACTATATGATTTTGTAGGGATAAGCTTTCTTTGGCTATGCTATTTTGATAAGACATGATTACTTGTTAGTATGCTTGAAGTATTACTACTTTTATGTTTTATGAACTTTTATTTTGAATAATTTGGATCTGAACATTCATGTCATAATAAAGAAAATTACATTGAGAAATATGCTAGGTAGCATTCCACATCAAAAAAATCTGTTTTTATCATTTACCTACTCGAGGACGAGCAGGAATTAAGCTTGGGGATGCTTGATACGTCTCCAACATATCTATTATTTTTTATTGTTCCATGCTATTATATTACCCGTTTTGGATGTTTATGGGCTTTACTTTACACTTTTATATCATTTTTGGGACAAACCTACTAACCGGAGGCCCAACCCGAATTGCTGTTTTTTTGCCTATTTCAGTGTTTCGAAGAAAAGGAATATCAAACGGAATGAAACCTTTGCGAGCGGTCTTTTTGGAACAAATGCATTCCACGAGACTTGGAGCGGACGTCAAGAAGCAGCCGAGGTGGCAACAAGGGTGCAAGGCGCGCCCCCCACCCTCGTGGGCCCCTCGTGGCTCCCCTGACCTACCTCCTTCGCCTATATATATATCTACGTACCCCAAAAACATCCAGGAGCACCACGAAAAACTATTTCCACCGCCGCAACCTTCTGTATCCACGAGATCCCATCTTGGAGCCTTCGCCGGCGCTCCGTCGGAGGGGGAGTCGACCATGGAGGGCTTCTACATTAACACCATAGCCTCTCCATGAGTTGTGAGTAGTTTACCATAGACCTTCAGGTCCATAGTTATTAGCTAGATGGCTTCTTCTCTCTCTTTAAATCTCAATACAAAGTTCTCCTTGATCTTCTTGGAGATCTATTCGATGTAACTCTTTTTGCAGTGTGTTTGTCGAGATCCGATGAATTGTGGGTTTATGATCAAGTTTATCTATGAGAAATATTTTAATCTTCTCTGAATTCTTTTATGTACGATTGGTTATCTTTGCAAGTCTCTTCGAATTATCAGTGTGGTTTGGCCTACTATATTTATCTTTCTTGCAATGGAAGAAGTGTTTAGCTTTGGGTTCAATCTTGCAGTGTCCTTTCCCAGTGATAGCAGGGGCAGCAAGGCACGTATTGTATTGTTGCCATCGAGGATAAAAAGATGAGCTTTATATCATATTGCTTGAGTTTATCCCTCTACATCATGTCATCTTACCTAATGCGTTACTCTGTTCTTATGAACTTAATACTCTAGATGCATGCTGGATAGCGGTCGATGTGTGGAGTAATAGTAGTAGATGCAGAATCGTTTCGATCTACTTGTCGCGGACGTGATGCCTATATACATGATCATGCCTAGATATTCTCATAACTATGCACTTTTCTATCAATTGCTCGACAGTAATTTGTTCACCCACCGTAATAATTATGCTATCTTGAGAGAAGCCACTAGTGAAACCTATGGCCCCCGGGTCTATCTTTTATCATATAAGTTTCTGATCTACTTTATTTTGCATCTTTACTTTCCAATCTATATCATAAAAATACCAAAAATATTTATCTTATCTTATTATCTCTATCAGATCTCACTTTCGCAAGTTACCGTGAAGGGATTGACAACCCCTTTACCGTGTTGGTTGGGAGGTTCTTGTTTGTTTGTGTAGGTACGAGGGACTTCTGTGGAGCCTCCTATGGGATTGATACCTTGGTTCTCAAAAACTGAGGGAAATACTTAAGCTACTTTGCTGCATCACCCTTTCCTCTTCAAGGGAAAACCAACGCAGTGCTCAAGAGGTAGCAGCAGCTATCTTCTCCCGGTCTCTTCCTTTCCTTTTTCTTGGTCACACCTTCCAAACCCTTCCTTAACCCTTGCCCCAGTGTTGCCGGGCTAAGCACTATACGACCCCTGGCTAGTTGAGCCTGTGTTGAGGCGGCAGCTTCAGGCGTGTCCTGTGAGGATTTCATGAAGAGAGACTTCTTGCAATCCCTGCTACGACCTTCCATTCCGGGCAGATCATGCATATCCTCATTACCATGCTGATAGCCCGATTCATCATATGGTCGACTCATCATATCTAAGTCATCATCATACGCGTTTGTATTGAGGAAAGCCATTGGGTCGACCTCCGTCTCATCATCCATTCTCTGTTCTACAGGACCGGTTACATCAGCCAGTACTATTGCAACCCCTTCATCACGTCGTCCGCCGCTCTCACCCGGCACTACAGGAGCTGGTAATTGCGTAGGCAGGGTGGTGGTCTCCGAACATGCTTGTTGATGTGTGGTTATTGGTGTGCTCTCGACCGGCTCTAGACGAAGAAGATTCTTCGGCCATAGCAGTACCCAACCCTTGCAGCTTCCAATCCGCGGCGGGGTCTCATCGTCCTCTCCCACATGCCGTACTGGAGGAGGCAAATCCTTGTGCCCCGATTTCACATTGAAAAGTTAACCCTGAAGTGCCTAGTGGGGATCGACTGGTTGTGGAACGTGGGTTGAAAGGGGTTCATTATCACCCTCTTTCCCATGTCCACCTTCTGGCCTTTGATCAAGTAGAGTATGGTGCACGGGGTTTCGTCAGCCTGCAAACACATGTCTGTGGCGTAAAACATCTGAAAGGCAATGAAAATGGAATATTGTGTGTGTGTGTGTGTGTGTGTGTATGTTGGTGCGACATGTAATTACCCTGAGAGCGTCGAGCTCAGCCAAAGATGAAGGCCCACCTAGCACGCCAGAGACTGAGGACGGGCTGCTATGAGTGGGAGCGAGTGCGACAGGAGGCCCGGTTGAGTGAGCAAGTGATGGTGCGGTGGTGTTGTTGTTCACGGAGTTGCTCGCGACGAAACTAGGAAATGGGAAATCATGTACCGTCTTGTCTGGATTTTCCTTCATCCAGTTGATGATAGCTGGAACCAAGTTAGTAGCGAAATCATTTCTGCAGGAAGTTACAGCTGCATTGACTGCCTGCTGTAGCAACTCATTTTTCTCCTCGGCTGTTTTTTCGCGTCCTCAGCTACTTTTTTTCTCGACCGCAAGCTTCGCCTTCTCATCGATGCCCGCCTGACTAAACTTCTTTTTCTGCTTCTTGGCCTCCGGGCCCTCATTGTAAAACACCTTCCACGTGGCGCCGTCTCCAGCGCCGTGCAAACGACCATATTGCGGCCGCTGGCCCAAAGGGAGTACCTTAAGTTTGTTCAAGGCCCGGTTGAGAGGGGTGTCCCACTTGGGCCTCATCGGAGAAGTAGGGCTTTCGGCTGCAAGTTGGTGTTGCTTCTCCTGCAGAAGGAACGTGAACCGTTTAGGAATGTGTAGTCGACTAGATCTGGAGCTAAATGTAAGGTGGTAAAAGAATAATTACCAGTAGTCTAATCAATCTCCTCGTGATTTGGTCTATGTAAAAAACCTTCTTTTCCTTGTCCCACTTGTAGCGGGCCCTAATGAAGTCACGCTCCAAGGGGTTGGTGAACTTCGCGAAGGGGTCTGGGATACCCGCGTCTTCATGTTCCGCGTCCTCCTTATCCCATATGGGCCTTTTACCGAGGTAGTCACGGCTTCCGAGGCGATGCTTCCCCGTGTTCCTTTGCTGAAGGCTCTTGAATTTCACAGCCTTTGCCTTGGCTGCCTTGGTAGTGCAAGTGTCCTTGAACTTTTTGAACTCCTCTTCCGTAAGTGTCGGATTTTCCTCCAGAATCTTGGACAGGGGCTCCTCAGCCTCAATAGCTCATTTCACCCTCCCTTTCCAGGAGGCCAAATCATTGTTGAACATGCCCATGGCGTGATTGTTAATCTTTTTCATCTTCGGATCATCCCACGGTTGTACTATGTTATCATCCTGGTCGGGGAACTTGAATCTCTTGTGCAACTTCGTCAGGAGCAACTGCATCAAATGTTCTTTACTCCTTACGTCATCGTCGTTGATGCTCGCGCATTCCCATAGGATGCATCCTATTTGGTTCCCATGGCACTTGCGAGGTTCTTCCGGATCTAATGGCTCAACCTTGCCAGGTGCCATATTTGTGATCACCATTCGTCCAATCCCTAGTTTGTTAGGTTTTCGTATCCTCTACTTCTTCTTTTCGGTAGCGGCATTGGCGCCGGTACCTTCCCCGCCGGTATCTTCCCCGTTTGTACCTTCCCTGCCGGTCTCGGCGCTGCCATCGGTCTCAGCACAGCCATCGATGCCGATGCCATCGGTGTCGATGTCGGTGTCAGTACCATCGTAGAGGCTGACCTGCAAACCTTGACTTTGCTTAGCAGTCAAATAGTCGAGGTACTCTTGTTCACCCTCATAATCCATCTCGCCTGCATCTTGGTCAGAAGGCCCAGTTTTTCATTGTTCGACATGTTTCCTATGATTAAGTCTCCTCATTTAATTCTAAAACTATGAAAAAAATGAGAAATGACATAAAAAATAAATCTATGTTTGCCGGAATGTCGTTTCCCAGCAACTCCAGGCACTCGATATGCCTACTATCTAGCACAAATCATGCCAAAATTCACGGAAAATTTTGGCATGACCTTTGCTAAAGAATGGACATATTGAGCGCCTGAAATTCACCAGAACAGAAATGAATCAACATTCCGGCGTAACATAGGCCACTCGGATCATTTACCCTGCACATAATCATCATGTCCAAATGACATGTCCAAATTCCAAATATGACATGTCCAAAACATCACATGTCCACTTCAAATTTGCATATAAAAGGAAGAAAAATATAGAACTTGAAGAAAAACCTAGCTAAATTCATAACTAAATATATAACCTAATTAACCATCTGCGCTAACTAAAACCTAAGTAAATTAAGCAAAGAACCCTAGCTACCAGAGAGAGGAGGAGTGGTGGGGGGCTTACAAAGGGTGCAGGCCCGACGATGGCTGAGGTTGGGAGGGGTCGAGGTCGGAGTCGGGGTCGAGTGCCGGGGCCGGAGCCGGGGTCGAGGTCGGGACCGGGGCCGGAGCCGAGGTCGGGGCCGGAGCTGGAGCCGGGGTCGGGGCCGGCGCCGGAGCCGGCGCCAGGGTCGGGGTCAGGGTCGGGGCCGAGCGCAGGGGCGCAGCGAGGGTAGGGCTCCGGCGGTGCGACGGGGGAAGAGAGAGTGTGGGGATTTGGGGGAAAAGAGGCGGGATGAAGAGAGGAGTGGGGATTTTGGGGGTTAAATTGGCATAGCAGTAGCGCGTTTAAACAAAACGTGTTATAGCTACTCCAGGTAGCTATAACGGTTTTATGAAGAAACCGTTACTGCTATCTTGACTAGCTGTAGCTCTTTTCTCACAAAAGCGCTGCTGCTATAACCAGTACCTATATAGCAGTTTTCCTGTTTGTTTCCTTCTACTTTCTTTTCCTTTATTTTCTCTCACTTTTTTTCTGAGAGCAGTGAACGAAGGGAAGGCGATATATGTTGTATCATTTGACAGTTAAGTATGTATACAAAATAGGAACATATATATTATATCATTGGACCCATGCATAATAATGGCTAAGTGTGTATACAAAATAGGAACATATATATTACATCACTTGACCGATAACATACGGTTCCTCAGTGTTGACGTTTTCGTTTTTGATTGAGCTTCTTTCCCTTCTTGTTCGTTGAAGAATCATTGAGCCTCATTGTGACTTTTCCTTTTCCATGGAGTATGATTTTTCTTAGGTAATGAAGTATTGATTCTTCTTTTGATGTATACTTCATCATCTCCCCTCATTGGGTTTCCGTACTGGTCGTAGTCCTCCTCGTTGTCGACTCCATCCATTCCCATGATGTTCCTTTTGCCTCTCCTCACGATAACACGGCTAGGATTGCGGGGGTCGGTTATGAACAAGCATTGTGTCACGTGCTTAGCATGTACCCATGGCTCGTTTTTTGTGATAGCATTCATGGTAGCACTCTTGGCATCGGGTATAGTCATGGTAGTGAAATTCTGCTTTTCTCTTTTGACATTCTTAGACCATCTGACATGGAACATCATCCTGTTGTGCAGTCCAGAGTAGTCAAGCTCCCAGATCTCCTCGACCCTTCCGTAAAATCTTTCAGTTGCGCCATTGTCACTACCGGTCATGCATTCCATTGTCACTGTCCATATCTTTCGCCTCCATGTAGAACGTGTATCCGTTGATATCGTATGCCTGATAGGTTACGAGGTTGGGCGAGGGTCCATGTGCTAATGCGTATATGAGCAATCCCTCCTTAGAGCCCTCCTCCGGGGGATTAGCAATAATATGCTCTTTGAACCATTGCAGGAAAGTGGAGTTGTGCTCTCTAATAACTTCGGCGTCCGTCCTGCATACCCCCCGGTCACGATACTTCTTTGCGATAATTTCTTTTTGCAGTGCCACAAAAGGATCTACCTCATCTAGGTGTCGTAGCACTACCAAGTTTGCTCTGTCAAAGTCGCTGCGTCGATCTGAGTATGCCATGAGCAGTTCCCTGTGACCGTTGGAGTGACCTTCTCCTTCGAGCCTCCCATCGTGCTGGTTAACGAGCAAACCAACACCAACACCAGGCAGCTAGTCTGCGCCATATAGAAAATTCTCGCAGAAAGAGATGCACTCTTGTGTCAGATAGCCCTGCAGGATGCTTCCATCCGGATGGGAAATGTTACGAACGAATCCGTTGATGATCCCATTCATCCTCTCAAACGGCATCATGTTGTGCAGGAATGACGGCCCCAGGTCTATTATGTCGTCCACAATATGGACACACAGATGCACCATCATGTCAAAGAACGCGGGCGGGAAGTACATCTCAAGCTCATTCAGTATCAGAATGATCTCTTCCTGTAGCCTTCAGAGTTGCTTCACACTGATCGACTTTCGAGAGATGACGTCGAAAAAGTTGCAGAGACCAATAAGCGTGTCACGGACGTGCTTGTCCTTTATCCCTCTAAGGGCAACAGGTAGTATCTGCGTCATCATCACATGACAGTCATGGGACTTCATCCTGCTGAACCTTTTCTTGTTTGTGTCTAGATATTTGCTTATCTTGCCACGATAACCGGAACTAACTTTGACTCCGGGAAGGCACTTAAAGAATTGATAGATCTCAGCCTAACTTAAGGTGAAGCAAGAAGGGGGCAATAATCCTCTTCCTTTATTTTCTTGCCCTTCTTCTCCCGCGCCTCCGTCTCTGTCTTTGTCTCGTCTGACTTTTTACGTGGCGGCATGTGCATATCTTCCATGATATTCAAATCTTGCAAGTCTTTTCTTGCCTTCGGCCCATCCTTAGTCTTATCCAGCATGTTCATCAGTGCCGCGAGCAAGCTCTCAAGGACATTCTTACAGATATGCATTTGATCAAGGCAATGTGGTGTGTCGAGTTTGTGCCAGTACTCCAAGTCCCAGAACACAGACCTCGTCTTCCATACCTTCAACAACGGCTCCGTCGCCTTTTTCATCGTCTTTCTCGGCGCGGGGCACTGCTTCTAGTTTTTCAATAGCTCATCGATTTTGGCACCGCTCCGCTTACAGGGATGTCCTCGATGCTCAGCATGACCATTGAATAGATCTCCATGATTTCTCCATGGGTCGTCCGGTTCGAGCCATCTTCGATGTCCCATGTACACGATTTTCCCAGACCCGTCATCTTTCCTTGACGTTAGCTGCTGAGACGTCGTATCATCCATGCACCGCGTGCATCCGCAATATCCATGGCACACCTAGCCTGCGACATATCCGTAATCGAGATAGTCGTGCACCATCATGATCATCGCGACTCTCATGTAGAAATACTCGCCTTTTCTGGCCTCCCATGTCTTGGTTGGTGTTTTCCATAACGTGTCTAACTCCTCTTGAAGTAGCCCCAGATACAGATTAATATTATTTCCTCGTTGTTTCGGCCCTTGAATCAGCATGCTCATGTGAATGTACTTCGACTTCATGCACAACCAGGGGGAGGTTGTACATCCATACAAACACGGGCCATGTGCTATGGTTGGTGTTCTGGTTGCCAAACGGATTGATGCCATCGGTACATGTGCCGAGCACGATGTTCCTTGCATCACATTCGAAATACCAATAGAAGTTTTTCAACGCTCTCCACTGGCTTCCATCTTTGACGTGTCTCAGCTTCGAGTCATCTCCATCGTCGGGCTTCTTCCTCTCCGTGTGCCAGCGCATTAGCTTTGCTTCCTTGGGATCTATGAAATACTGCTGGAGACGGGGAGTGATCGGTAAGTACCATACAACTTTGTGGGGACATTTCTTCCTGGCCTTCTTGTATCGAGAAGCATTGCACACCAGACAGCTTGTTTTCTCTGTGTGCTCCTTCTGATAGATTATGCAATCGTTGATGCATTAATGGTATCTAACATGTGGGAGATCAAGAGGGCACATGATCCTCTTGGCCTCATCAACACTAGTAGGACATAGATACCCCGCGGGAAGAACATCCTTTAGGTACTTGAGATGCTCATCGAGGCTAGTGTCGATCCATTTGTTTTTAGCCTTCATCTTCAGAAGTTGGAGCGTGAAACTCAAGTGGGTCGCCTTAGGATTGCAACCGTCATACAATGGGGTGTTCAAGTCTACCACCAGCTGTTGCAGCTTAGCCTCCTCTCTAGAAGCAGCTCTCTCAATACTCGTCTCCTTGCGAAGTAGTGCTTGAACATGAGGGTCCCGCACAATTGAACTTAGTACCGACAAACTCTGCTGCGTGGAGTCCATGTTCTCTCTGTCGCCATGTCCGGCCCCTTCTCCGCCGCCATGTCCAGCCTCTTCCCCGCCACCATTATCGATCATCTCTTCGTCTTGCCCCGTGTCGTCATTGCCTGCCCCGTCGGCGTCCTCAACATCATCATCCTCATCTTCAATTATCCATCGAGTATAGCCATCCATGAAACCAGTCATGAGCAGGTGCGCTTCGACATGGCCATCGTCATAGGGGTCGAGCCAAACTATTCCTTTGCATTTTCAACACGGACATAAAACCTCTGTCAGGTTATTTTCTTTCTTGTCCCGCACCACCGACCACAACCACCTGTCCACCATCGTTCCACTGACCATCATGAATGTTTGCATGCATCAAAGTCATACATCAAAGTCATACAAAAATTCGGCATGACCTTCCCTAAAAATAGGACATATAGATCTAGAGTTTGCCTGGAATTCGCCGAAAAAAAATAAATCGACATTTCGGCAAAACATAGGCAACTCAAAAGCACAATTCAGTGTTAACTCATGCCACACGCACAATTTCCATCATATCGCCCAATTATCATATCACACACACATACACATATTTCCATTTTGCAAAAGCATGAAATTTTAATCACCTCTATCTCGAGATCGAGCACACGGTGGAGATGATGATGTAGGGAGATCAAAAGTGCACAAAGCTCTTCTTAACAAACATAGATCTAGTTAGGGGGCAAATAGGCCACTTAACTAAATGCTACATCTACCTAGCTAGCTAATTTGGGAGGAGACAACTTCAACTAGTGGAGGGGGAGGAAAAAGAGAAAGGAGATGCATTAATGGAGGTGGTGTAGTTATCTAGGAGTAATGAAGAGAGAGAAAGGTAGGTAGAAGAGGGAGAGTAATGGGGGAAGAAGTATTGAGGAAGAAGCAAAGTGAGAGAGAGAGGATTTGGGAGGTAGGGGAAAGGGAAGAGAGGAGATGGGGGAGGGGACGATGAGGGGGAAAAGGTGGTGGTGTGTTGCGTCTTAGCAGTAGCGCGAGGGGCAAAACGCGCTACTGATAAGAGCATAGCAGCAGCGTACTTTTCACACACGCGCTACTGCTAAGCGTGGCCAACCATGTGGCCAATTTGAAAATTAGCAGCAGCGACCAGAGTAAAAAGCGCGCTACTACTATTGCATTAGCAGTAGCGCGTGTCGTGACACTGCGCTACTGCTAAACTTAGGTTGGTGGGTACTGCCGGTCGATTTTTGTAGCCGCCCGGTTTCGCCCGCACGCACTACTGCTAAATTTGTATCAGTAGCGGGTGTTCTGTACCTGTGCTACTGCTAATTAGCAGTAGCGCTTCTTTTTGTGACGTGATGCTGCTAAGGTTATGTGTATAAGGTTTTCCCTAGTAGTGAAGAAGCAACCTTGTCTATTCCCCCATGGCTTACGTCCATGAAGGACTAGTCTCAGTCAGATAGATCTTCACAAAGTAGGTGATCTCCTTGCCCTTACAAACTCATTGGTTCAACTCCACATGATCTTTGAGGCTCCCAAGTGACACCTAACCAATCTATGAGACACCACTCTCCAAAAGGTTTAGATGTTGTGTTGATGATGAACTCCTTGCTCTTGTGCTTCAAATGATAGTCTCCTCAACACTCAATCTATTTCTCACAGATTTGGCTTGGGTAGGAGACTGATTGGAGTGGAAAGCAACTTGAAGAAGTTAGAAATCAAGGTTCAAATAGTAGGAATGGAATCTCTTGATCTCAACACATGACAAGGTGGTTCTTTCTCAGAAAATGATTAGTGGAAGTTGTGTTTCATTCTGATTGCTCTCTTACTAAGTAAGAGGGCATGGAGGGGTATGAATAGCCTTCTCACAGAATCCAACCCTTACACACATTTGACAAACTCAGTGGCACCTACTGGAATTCTCGATGAGACCGAACTGTGCAAAAGATATGAACGTTGGAGGTCTCGATGGGACCGACTGGATAATCTCAGTGGGACCAAAGTGCAATGGCAAAGGCAGAACCGTGTTTCGGTGATTCCGATCAGTTTCTCGGTGATTCCGTAGTGAAGTGATTTCATCATAGAAACTTGGCCAGAACATCTCGATAGTACCAAGAGCCATTTCGGTCAGACCGAAATGTTAGGGTTTTCGCTGTGGCAATAGAAGGGTCATCTCGGTGGGTCCAAAATGGGAAGTATCAATGGGACCAAAATGATAAATTAAGGTTTTGGATGGATGTGATTTGGGGAAGTGACTAAGGTTTTTTTTGAGCAATATCACTGAGCACTTTGAGCAACAGCCTCATCAACAATACATCACTCCCTTTTAATAGTATTGGCTTACCTAAGGTACTCAATGTGAACTTGGATCACGAAACCAAAAATGTGGAGTCTTGGGGTAGCCCAATTTGTTCTACACATTTTTAGGGGTTGATGAGTCTCCAACGTATGTATAATTTATGAAGTATTCATGCCATCTTTACAAGGTATGAGTTTTGAATGGAACTAACCCAGATTGATGCTATTTTCAGTAGAACTAGCGTGGTGTTATTTTTTGTGCATAAATAAAAGTTCACCAAATACAACGAATCTTTTGGACAATTTTTTTGGAACAAAAGAGGCACTAGAAGCTTCGTGGGAGGACCAGGAGGTGACCACTAGGCACCAAGGCGTGCCATCCCCCTCTGGCGCACCCTGGTGGGTAATGGGCCCCTCAAAGCCCATCTCAGCATGAGACCAATGCCCAAAAATCCTATAAATGCAGAAACCCCCATAAATAACCATAGATCGGAAGTTCTGCCGCCGCAAGCCTCTGTAGCCACGAAAAAACAATCTAGACCCTGTTTCGGCACCCTGCCGGAGGGGGAAATCATCACCGGACCGGAGGCCATCATCATCATCCTGGCAACCACCATGATGAGGAGGGAGTAGTCCACCCTCGGGGCTGAAGGTTTATACTAGTAGCTATGTGTTTCATCTCTCTCTCTCTCTCGTGTTCTTGATTTGGCACGATCTTGATATATAGCGAGCTTTGTTAATATAGTTGGATCATATGGTATTTTCCTCTCTCTATCTTGTTGTGATGAATTGAGTTTTACCTTTTAGATTTCATCATTATTGGATTCAATACTCTGATGGATTTGAGAAAACTTGATGTATGTTTTGGCACTCAACTCCCGGATTCCCGAGGTGATATTGAGGTAATCTATGCATAGGGGTTGATGCATGTTTTCGTCTTTGTTTCTCCGGTAGAAATCTTGAGGCACTCTTTGAAGTTCTTTGTATTGGATTGAGTATTATGAATCTAAATATTTTTATGCATATCATATAGTAAACTCACGAATATTCGTGGTGACTGATACGTCTCCAACGTATCTACTTTTTCTCATGCTTTTCCTCTTGTTTTGGACTCTAATTTGCATGATTTAAATGAAACTAACCCCGGACTGACGTTGTTTTCAGCACAACTACCATGGTGTTGTTTTTGTGCAGAAATAAAAGTTCTCGGAATGGAACGAATCTTTGCGAGGATTTTTTATATCAATAATAAGAATTTCTGGAGCCAAGACCAGCCGGAGAGGGGCACCTTGGTGGGCAAAACCCACCAGGGCGCGCCCCCCTCTCCTAGCCGCCCACGTGGGTTGTACCCACCTGGTGGCCCCGCACATGACCCCCCCCCCCCCCCGATACTATAAAATCACATATTTCCAGCAAAATGAGGGAGAAAGAATTATTGCGATCCACGAGACGGAGCCGCCGCCAAGCCCTGTTCTTCCTCGGGAGGGCAGATCTGGAGTCCTTTTGGGGCTCCGGAGAGGGGGTCTTTGCTCTTCGTCATCACCAACACATCTCCATCGCCAATTCCATGATGCTCCCCACCGGGAGTTAGTAATTCCTTCATAGGCTCACTAGTCGGTGACGAGTTGGATGAGATTCATCACGTAATCGAGTTAGTTTTGTTAGGGCTTGATCCCTAGTATCCACTATGTTCTTAGATTGAAGTTGCTATGACTTTGTTGTGCTTAATGCTTCTCACTTTGCACCCGGGTGCCATGATTTCAGATCTGAACCGTTTATGAATTCATCATTATATCCATGTGTTAGATCCGATCTTGGAAGTTATATTCACCTACTACGTGTTATGATCCGACAACCCCGGAGTGACAACAATCGGGCCCACTCTCGGTGATGGCCGTAGTTTGAGGAGTTCATGTATTCACTATGTGTTAATGCTTTGTTCCGGTTCTCTATTAAAAGGAGGCATTAATATCCCTTAGTTTCCAATATGGACCCCGCTGCCATGGGAGGGTAGGACAAAATATTTCATGCAAGTTCTTTTAATAAAGCACGTATGACTATTTACGAAATACATGCATTATATCGATGAACTAGAGCTAGTGTCGTATTGCTCTAGGTTATAACTGTTACATGATGAATATCATCCAAGTTACCGATCCAATGCCTACGAATTTATCATATATTGTTCTTGCTAAGTTACTACCATTGCTACTGCTATCGTTACTCCTACAATATCACTGCTATCACTGTTACCGTTACTACTATCAAAACTATCAAACTACTTTGCTATTGATCACTTTGCTGCAGATAATTAATCTCCAGGTGTGGTTGAATTGACAACTCGGCTGCTAATACCTTCAAATATTCTTTGGCTCCCCTTGTGTCGAATCTACAAATTTGGGTTAAATACTTACCCTCGAAAATTGTTGCGATCCACTATACTTGTGGGTTATCAAGACCTTTTTCTGGCACCGTTGCCGGGGAGCATAGCTATATTCGTTGAGTCACTTGGGATTATTATCATGTTACCACTATGAAGAATTTGAAGGATGCTAAGACTAAGATGTTTCCCTCAAAGACGAGGGGAGGTAAGGAACTGCCATGCAGTTCTGCTTTAGATTCACCTTCTGTTATGACTAAACTTGCAACACCACCACATGCTATTAATTCGGATATGTCGCAAGTTATTTATGATGCTACTTCTACTATGAATGATGCTTATGATGATGCTAGTACCATGCTTGATAATGATGATATGCCACTTGGTAAATTTCTTAATGAACAAATTGATAGAGTAATACAACATGATGTTGTTGAATCTGATGATGAGCTTGAAAATGAAACTCCTGGAACACTTGCTAGAGCTAGCTCTCCTAGAATGAATTGCCTAAGGTACCGGAAGGATATTTTATGAGTGAAGAGGCAACTAGAGATATTCTTGCTTGTAAGGATAGAAATGATCTAGAGAAATTTATAAAGAAAAATCTCTGAATGCTAGAATGAAATGTGATCCTAAGTTTGCTACTTCACCTATTACTATTGCTGATAAGGATTATGAATTCTCTGTCGACCCACAGTTAATCACTTTGGTTGAGTCTGATCCTTTCCATGGTTATGAAACTGAAAATGTTGTGGCACATCTTACTAAGTTGAATGATATAGCCACCCTTTTTACTACTTTATTCTCAAATTATTTCCTTTCTCATTAAAGGGTGATGCTAAAGCTTGGTACAATACTCTTGCTCCGGGTTTTGTGCGTAGTCCCCAGGATATGATTTACTACTTCTCTGAAAATATTTTCCTGCTCATAAGGAACAAGCTGCCTTACTAGAAATATTTAACTTTGTTCAAACTAAAGAAGAGAGTCTCCCACAAGCTTGGGGGAGGATTTCCCAGTTACTTAATGCTTTGCCTGATCATCCTCTTAAGAAAAATGCAATACTTGATATCTTCTATAGTGGTCTAACCGATGCTTCTAGGGACTTCCTAGATATTTGTGCTGGTTGTGTTTTCTGGGAACAAACTATTGCTCAAGCTGAAGAATTATTGAATAACATATTGAAAAATTATGATGATTGGACTATTCCTAAACCACCACCTAAACCCACTCCAAAGAAGAGAGGTATATTATATCTCAGTCCTGAAGATATGCAAGGGGCAAAGAAATCTATTAAAGAAAAAGGTATTAAGGCCGAGGATGTTAAAAAATTACCACCTATCAAAGTAATACATGGGCTTGAAGCACCACCACGACCCAATGTGGTAGTGGTAAAATCTTTAATGAAATTCAATGATAGTGATGATCCTCATAATAAACATCCTAGTCAATGCCTTTATGAGTTTGACAATTACATTAGAAAGCAAGATCACTTCAATGCAAATGTTATGAAACAACTGAAATATAATTATGATATGATTGCTCGCTTGAGTGACTTGTTGTTTAGAATCTCAAATGATGTTAGAGGTGTAGGAAAACATGCCTCTATTGTTCAAACCCAATTAGAACAAGTAGCTAAATCACAAAGAAAATTACTTGATGAAATGAATCATAATATACATGACTTTGTTGTTGGAGTTGCAACTAGAGGAGGTAAAATGACTCAGGAACCACTTTATCCTAAGGGACACCCAAAAAGAATTGAACAATATTCACAAAGAAACAACACCAATGCACATAGTCCCTCTAAAAATAAAAAGAAAAAAGGAAAATGATAGGACTTTGCATGCTTCTAGTGAACCTGAAATAGACAAACCTCCTGATAATGAAAATCAAACTTCTATCTCTGATGTTGAAACTCAATCTGGTAATGAACATCCACCTAGTGATAATGAAAAAGACAATGATGAGGTTCATGAAAAAACTCAAACAAATAATGATAAGGAACCAGATAATGATGTTGAGATAGAACCACCTATTGATCTTGATAACCCACAACCTAAGAACAAAAGATATGATAAAAGAGACTTTGTTGCTAGAAAACACGGTAAAGAAAGAGAACCGTGGGTTCAAAAACCTATGCCTTTTCCACCCAAGGCAACTAAAAAGAAAGATGATGAAGAATTTGAACGCTTTGCTGAAATGCTGAGGCCAGTCTTTTTGCGTACTCGCTTGACTGACATCTTAAAAATGCCTCCTTATGCAAAGTATATGAAAGACATCATCACAAATAAGAGAAAAATACCGGAAGCTGAAATCTCCACTATGCTTGCTAGCTGTACTTTTAAAGATGGAGTACCTAACAAACTTGGAGATCCGGGTATACCAACTATACCTTGCTCTATCAAAAAGAATTATGTGAAAACTGCTTTGTGTGATTTAGGAGCTGGTGTTATTGTTATGCCTTTTTCTTTATATAAAAGACTTGACTTGAATAAAGTCACACCTATTGAAATATCTTTGCAAATGGCTGACAAATCAACTTCCATACCTATCGGTATCTGTGAGGATGTGCCCGTTGTTGTTGCTAATGTTACTATTTTGAGTGACTTTGTTCTACTTGAGATGCCCGAGGATGACAACATGTCGATTAACCTTGGTAGACCCTTCTTGAATACTGCTGGGGCTGTTATTGATTGCAATAAAAGCAAGGTCACTTTTCATATTAATGGTAATGAGCACGGTGCACTTTCCGAAGAAACAATTCCAAGTGAATGGTATTAGTATTATTGAAAAATCTCCGACAATCACTATTGGAAGTTTTCAAATACCTCTACCAACTGTCAAAAAGAAATATAAAATGCTTATTGTTGGGGAAATGCATATCCCCATTGAGGTAACTTAGTGATTTACGGAAGTTCTTCGGTTTCATGCTAATCGAAAGTGGTTGTTAATAAGACCTGATCAACCTTATTAATGAATCATTTTTAGAGGCATGAAGTTGATGAATTTAGTAAGCACTACCTTCTGTCCCTACCTTTTGTTTTCTGTTTTTATCAGTTAAATAAAAAAATGCCATGTTTTATCTATTTTTTGAATTTCCCGTTCAATGAAAAAATGACCCAAAAATAGAAGTTCTCAGAATGCTTTGAAAACCTGATATGATTTTTTCTGAATATTTAAGAATTTTTTGTACAAATAATACCAGAGGGAGGTGCACCAGGTGGGCACAACCCACCTGGGCGCGCCAGGACCCCAGGCGCACCCTGGTTGGTTGTGGTCCCCACGTGGGACCCCTCACTTATCTCTTTAACCCACACCATCACTTACCTCCAGAAAAAAAATCCACATTGCTCTCTCTCCCGTGTTCTTGATCTCATAACTCAGTAGTGGGATGCGTGGATGCCCGCTCCTCAGCACCCCTACTACCCTCTAGGCTACTGATCGGCTACCAAGTTAGGTCAAAAGCCTAAGCTTGGGGGAGTACGTGTTTCCCACCGACAATATATTCATGTCCACATACCTCATTTGTCAGTGTTCACACTTTTTCATTGTATTATCCATGCTTAGATTTATTTTCTTGCTTTCTGCTTGTATGTTTGAAAACTTTAGAAAAACCAAAAAAATAGTTGTAGCTAGTTTACTTTCCATCCATGCTTAGTAGTAATATTAAAAAGAAAATCAAAAAAGATTTCCTTGTTCTTCTTTTGCTTGTTGGGAGGTTTCCCGTGTAAATAGTTTTTCTCGTTTTTGCTTTTCCCTTTTATTTGCCCGTTCTAGAAAACCAAAAACTCCAAAATTATTTCAGTGTGTTTCTCTGAACTTCTTTTCTTTTCATTCGAGTCTTACCAAGGAGAAGACCACAATGAAAATGTTGAGTGCCTCTCGTATGAATAATTGTTGAACTAATAAGAGCACATTTTACCATGTCTTCTCCTGTTGAATAAAATGTCTTGCAGATTCTAGCTTAGTCCATGGCGCTCTTGCACTATTATTATTTTCATATCGTTCAGTCGTGCAAGTGAAAGGCAATAATGACGCCATCTGATGAACTGGTCGTGGCAGGGATAAACTAGTATGAACTCAACTTGATCTGTTTTTTAAATATGTTTAACCTAGTATCCATGATTCAGCCCATTATGATTAAACATGTTTGCAATGACAATTAGAGATTATAGTTTCTCATGCCATGCATAAGTAGCTGTGAGTTGATAATGATTTATCTTGGATATCAACATAGCGTTAAAATGATTGTGATGTAGTATGATGATATGGTATCCTCCTCTGAATGTTCGAGTGGCTTGACTTGGCAAATGTTCATGCATGTAGTTGAATCAAAACCAACATAGCCTCTATGATATTTATGTTCATGGTGTTCATATCCTACTCATGCTAGTGTCCAATGTTACTTATGCATAATGCATGGTTATGATCGTTGTTGCTCTCTAACTGGCCGCTTCTCAATCTTAATTGCTAGCCTTTGCCTGTACTAAGTGGGAACTCTGCTTGTACATCAAAAACCTTGAACCCAAAGTTATTTCGGATGAGTCCACCATACTTACCTATATGCGGTATTACCCTGCCGTCCTAAGTAAATTTGCATGTGCGCCACCTCTAAAAACTTCTAAAAAATTATCCTTTTGTGTGCTTGGATCATTCATGGAACGACAGGAGGTGGTCGGTATATTCCATGCCAAGCGGGTTATTCTCAGGTCGAGTGTTTATTCACTTGCCATCGCACGAGAAAATGGGCGGTAATAGGGATGCCCAGTCCCAAACTGCAAACATGAAAAAGAGTTCATCTCTTCAATAATCAAACAAAAACTCCCAATGGAGTCAAAACCTTTACATTTCCACTCTGGAACCGCCACTAGCATGCTTAGCATGGAAGATATTGATAACTGATGGTCGTGAAGTGAATAAGAAGGGTGCATATCCCAAAATATCATTTATCTTTGTTTGAAAAATTGAGCTCTAGCACCTCTGCAAATCACTGCTTCCCTCTGCGAAGGAACTGTCTATTTACTTTTATTTCATGTCACCACCTTCTAAAACAAGCGCCAGAAACTGAGTAGAGCACATCTGTCATGATTTGCATTATGTGTAGCTCATGTTGGGTGCATCATGACTGGATCTTTTCTAGCATGAATTACAATGTTTAGTCGCTGCTTGAACTTTGGAGGTGCTATGCACTTATGTTTTGCGGTATCGGGCTAGCGAGATACCACTATTGTCATATTATATCATGGTTGTTTTGACAACATGTTGCCGTTTGAGATATTTTATTATTGCTCGCTAGCTGATTATATCATTGATATGAGTCATTATAATCTTTAAATGTTATTGTTGACATGGTTAGTTATAATGTTGGTTGAAAACCTAGGTGATGTTTAAGATTATTTATACAAACAAGAGCAAAAGAGTTTGTAAAAGTTTTTCTTTCTCACTTTAAGTTTATCAACTGAATTGCTTGAGGACGAGCAAAGGTTTAAGCTTGGGGGAGTTGATACGTCTCCAACGTATCTACTTTTTCTCATGCTTTTCCTCTTCTTTTGGACTCTAATTTGCATGATTTGAATGAAACTAACCCCGGACTGACGCTGTTTTCAACAGAACTACCATGGTGTTGTTTTTGTGCAGAAATAGAAGTTCTCATAATGGAATGAATCTTTGCGAGGATTTTTATATCAATAATAAGAATTTCTGAAGCCAAGACCTGCCGAAGAGGGGCACCTGGGTGTGCACACCCCACCAGGGCGCGCCCCCCTCTCCTGGCGCACCCAGGTGGGTTGTACCCACCTGATGGCCCTGCAGACGACCCCCTGATACTATAAAATCACAGATTTCTAGAAAAAATGAGGGATAAAGAATTATCGCGATCCATGAGACGGAGCCGCTGCCAACCCTTGTTCTTCCTCGGGAGGTCAGATCTGGAGTCCGTTTGGGGCTTCAGAGAGGGGGATCTTTGTTCATCGTCATCACCAACACATCTCCATCGCCAATTCCATGATGCTCCCCACCGGGAGTGAGTAATTCCTTCGTAGGCTCACTGGTCGGTGAGGAGTTGGATGAGATTCATCTTGTAATCGAGTTAGTTCTGTTAGGGCCTGATCCCTAGTATCCACTATCTTCTTAGATTGATGTTGCTATGACTTTGCTATGCTTAATGCTTGTCACTTTGGGCCCGGGTGCCATGATTTCAGATCTGAACCGTTTATAAATTCATCATTATATCCATGTGTTAGATCCGATCTTGCAAGTTATAGTCACCTACTATGTGTTATGATCCGACAACCCCGGAGTGACAACAACTGGGCCCACTCTCGATGATGACCATAGTTTAAGGAGTTCATGTATTCACTATGTGTTAATGCTTTGTTCCGGTTCTCTATTAAAAGGAGGCCCTAATATCCCTTAGTTTCCAATATGGACCCCGCTGCCACAAGAGGGTAGGACAAAAGATATCATGCAAGTTCTTTTAATAAAGCATGTATGACTATTTACGGAATACATGCCTACATTATATCGATCAACTGGAGCTAGTGTCGTATCGCCCTAGGTTATAACTTTCACATCATGAATATCATCCAAAAAGTCACCGATCGAATGCCTACGAATTTATCATATATTGTTCTTGCTAAGTTACTACCGTTGCTACAACTATCGTTACTCCTACAATATAACAACTATCACTGTTACCGTTACCATTGTTGTTGTCACTACTATTAAAACTATCAAACTACTTTGCTACTGATCACTTTGCTGCAGATAATTAATCTCCAGGTGTGGTTGAATTGACAACTCAGCTGCTAGTACCTTTAAATATTCTTTGGCTCCCCTTGTGTCGAATTTATAAATTTGGGTCAAATACTTACCCTCGAAAACTATTGTGATCCCCTATACTTGTGGGTTATCAGTGACATTGGAGTATCTAAGTGACATTAGAGTTGGTTGATGTGTATCGTATGGTGTTATTTTAGTACGAACTCTTGGGTTGTTTGTGACACTTATAGGAATAGCTCGATACATTGATCAGAAAGGATAACTTTGAGGTGGTTTCGCACCCTACAAACAATTTCGTCTTATGTTCTCCGCTAGATAAGAACTTTGTAGTGATTCTTTATCGCATGTTGAGGAATTGCCATATGATCTGACTATGTTAGCACTGTTGAGAGATTGCACTACCGAAAGTATAAACACTACGCCATGTTTTCAAGCAATGCAATACCGTTTGTGCTCACTTCTGTTACTTGCTACATTTCTCTTTCTTATTGTTCCTATTACAAAAATCAACATATACTATCCATACTACACTTGTATCATCATCTCTTCGCCGAACTAGTGCAGCTATACAATTTACCATTGTATTGGGTGTGTTGGGGACACAAGAGACTCTTTGTTATTTGGCTATTGGGTTGTTTGAGAGAGACCATATTCATCCTATGCCTCCCACAAATTGATAAACCTTAGGTCATCCACTTGAGGGAAATTAGCTCCTGTCCTACAGTACTTTGCGCTTGGATGCCCAACACGAGTCTACAAGAACAAGTTGTGTAGTAGACATCAAGCTCTTTTGTGGCACCGTTGCCAAGGAGGTGAGTGCTTGAAGGTATATCTTTAGATATTGCAATTGAATCTTTTTGTTTCTTGTTTTATCACTAGTTTGGTTTATAAAAATAAAACTACAAAAAAATGGAATTGAGGTTGCCTCATATTATTCGTCTTTATCATGTCTTTCAAATGATGGAGTGGAAAATTGTGCTCAGTTGATAGAACAAGAATTCAATAAAATGTTTGGCATGAAATCTTTGAATGATGAGCATGATTACAAGGTTGTTGGTATGAATTCTTTGAATATCCATGATGCTAATGATATGCAAATACATAAGCTTGGGGATGTAATATTTGATGAAGATGATATTTTTAGTCCCTCAAGTTTTGATGAGAAAATTTATTATGATGATAGCTGATTGCTTGTATCTGTATTGGTATTTCCCTGAAGAGGAGAGAGGATGCAGCAGATCAACGGTGAGTATTTCCCACAGTTATGAAACCAAAGCAACACTATGTAAACAACACCTGCACACAAATAACAAATACTTCCAACCCAACGCGTAAGATGGGTAGTTAATCCCTCCTCGGTATTGAGATAGATTAAATTGTATGATATTTGATAAATAGATCTGGAAAAAACAAAAAATAAAATAAATAAAGAAAAAGTGTATCGAGGTATTTTTGGTTTTTGGATGAATAGATCTGAAAAATAATATGATAGGAAATAGACCTGGGGACGTCGATTTCACTAGTGGCTTCTCTCGAGAAAATAGCATACGGTGGGTAAACAAATTACTGTTGGGCAATTCATAGAAGAGCAAATAACTATGACAATATCCAAGGAAATGATCATGTATATCGGCATCACGTCCAAGTTTAGTAGACCAACTCCTGCCTGCAGCTACTAATATTACTCAACAAATCGACCGCTATCCATCATGCATCTAGTGTATTAAGTTCATGGGAAAATGGAGTAATGCAATAAGAACGATGACATGATGTAGACAAGATCTATTCATGTAGGAATAGAACCCCCATCTTTTTATCCTTAATGGCAATGATACGTGCGTGCCATGTCTCATGATGTCACTGAGAATGAGCACCGCAAGATCAAACCCATCACAAAGCATCTCTTCCCATTGCAAGAAAAATCAATCTAGTTGGCCAAATCAAACCAAAGTTTCGGAGAAGAAATACGAGGCTATAACGATCATGCATAAAAGGGTTCAGAGAAGACTCAATTAATATTCATAGATAGAGCTGGTCATAAATTCACAATTCATCCACCAACAAACACACCGCAAAGGTCATTACATCAAATAGATCTCCAAGAACATCAAGGAGAACATTGTATTGAAGATCAAAAATGAGAGAAGAAGCCATCTAGCTACTGCCTATGGACCTGTCGGTCTGTGGTAAACTACTCACGCATCATCGGAGGGGCAAGGGTGATGATGAATAACCCCTCTGTGATCGTTGACCCCACCGGCAAAGTGCCAGAAAAGGCCCCTAGATTGGATCTCGTGGTTCTGGAACTTGCGGTGGTTGGAATTGTGTTTCATCGACTCCCCTAGGGTTTCGGGAATATTAGAGTATTTATAGAGCTGAGAGGCGGTGGAGGGGGTGCATGTGGGCCACAATACACACCAGGGCGCGCCTGGTGGCCCTAGCGTGACCTGGTGCCTAGTGGGCCCCGTAGAGCCCCTCTGGTGCACTTCTTGGGCCTCCTGGGTGTCCTTTGGGTAGAAAAAAATCTCAAATAAGTTTTGCTGCATTTGGACTTCGTTTGATATGGATATTCTACAAAGTAAAAAATAAGCAAAGAACAACAACTGGCATTGGGCACTATGTAAATAGGTTAGTCCCAAAAAATGATATAAAGTTGCTAGTAAATGAATGTTAAACATGCAAGGTTGATAATATAACAGCATGGAATAATAAAAAAATTATAGATATGTTGGCGACGTATCAGCATCCCCAAGCTTAATTCAGGCTCGTCCTCAAGTGGGTAAATGATAAAAACAGAATTTTTGAAGTGGAATGTTGGCTAACATGTTCATCACATATTGTTTTCTTTTGTAGCATGGACATTTGGACTTTTAGATGATTCAAAGCACTAGTTTATAATTGACATGAGGACATCGATACTCAAGCATATCAACAAGCAACCATGCCTTTCAAAATATTAACACTCAAGAAAGCTATCCCTGGCCCATCATGCTCAATCATTGATCCATTCATGAAAGACACTTGAATATTAGCTACATCCAACGCACAAGTATGATCATAGTGCTCCCTAGTTGGTGCTTTATAAGAGAAGATGGAGACTCAAAAAAATAAAAAAATCATAAAGTAAATGGATAGGCCCTTCGCAGAGGGAAGCAGAGATTTGTAGAGGTGCCAGAGCTCAAAGCTTACATTGAGAGATAAAATATTTTGAGAGGCATGCTTTTCCCGTCAATGAAAATGACCGAGAATAGCCAATACTTTCCATGCTAGATACATCATAGGCGGTTGCCAAACATAAAATAAAGTTTATTCCTTTTTCCACCATTCTTTCACAATCCATGGCTAGTTGTATCCCCGGGTGCCCTCCATACCAACACTTTCCAAGGAATTTATTATTTGACAACATAAATAAGTTATTTTTTCCATTTCAGGACTAGGCATACCTATTACCTTGCCACACTCTCATGCAATGACAAGTGAATAAACACTCATCTTGAGAATAACATATCTAGCATGGAAAATATCGGCCACCCCTGCCGCTTCATGAGTGGTACGGGCACACAAAAAGGAAATTCATTTTGAAAATAAGAGTTGGCACATACGAATTTACATGGAACGGCATGGAAATACCGCATATAGGTAGGTACCATGGACACATTGGCACAACTTTGGTTTAGGATTTGGATGCACAAGCAGTATTCCCGCTTAGTACAAGTTAAGGCTAGCAAATAGATTGAGAAGTAACTAACCAAAAATTGAAAATGATCATAAACAAGCATTAAACATAACTAACACCGAATAATGCCCCTAAGTAGGATGTAACTTCATTGCATAACTGTTGACTTTCGTGCTTGCATAGGGAATCACAAACCTTAACACCAATATTCTTACTAAATCATAATTACTCACCAACATGACTCACATATTACTATCTCCATATCTCAAAACTATTACAAGGAATCAAGTTTATAATATCCAATGATCTTCATGAAAGTTTTATTATACCCCTCTTGGATATCTATCACTTTGGGACTAGATTCATATATTACCATTGCTTATGACAAGCTCTCAAACAAATTTAAGTGAAGAACATGAGCATAAATAAAAAAATTCATCTCTCAAAATAATACAAGTGAAGCATGAGAGAATTTCTTTAGAAATTTACTAACTCTCAAATTGATCCAAGTGAAGAATGAGAGTATTTCTTCCAAAATTAACACACCACCGTGCTCAGAAAGATATAAGTGAAGCACTAGAGCAATTCTAACAAATCATAGGAACATTATGGCTCTCTCAAATAGGTGTGTCCAGAAAGGATGATTGTGACAAACTAAAAAGCAAAACAAGGAAAGACTCATACAATAAAAGACTCTCCAAGCAAAACTCATGATATGTGACGAATAAAAATATAGCTCCAAGTAAAATTACCAATGGTCATTAGAAGAAAGAGGGGATGCCTTCTGGGGCACTCCCAAGCTTAGTTGCTTGGTTCTCCTTGCATATTACCATGGGGTGCCATGGGCATCCCCAATCTTAGCGTGTTTTCACTCCTTATTCCTTCATCCATCGTGATCTCACCCAATACTTGAAAACTTTAATCACACAAAACATAACAAAACCTTTGTGAGATCCGTTAGTATAATAAAGAAAATCACCACTCTAAGTATTATTGCAAACACATTCATATTTTATTATTGCATTATAGCTACTATATTCTAACTTTACCGAGGCTTATACCCTCCAATACAATCCATAGATTCATAAAATAAGCACAAAATGCAACGAAAATAGAATCTGTCAAAAACAGAACAGTCTGTAGTAATCTGGACTTTCACCATACTTGTGTAACTCCAAAAATTCTGAAAAATTAGGACACCGTAGGAAATTTTTATATAAATATTGTGTGAAAAATCTGAATTTTTCGTCAATCCAGAAGAGCACATCAATTCTACTACTGTACATAGAAGTTTCTGTTTTCCAACAGGATCAAATCAACTATCACCCAAGCCATCCTAAAAGCATTACTTGGCACAAACACTAATTAAAACATAAGAAACACAATCATAATAGAAGTATAATTGCATATTTATTGACAAAGATAAATAAAAACAAACAATTCAAAGATAACTATTGGGTTGCCTCCCAACAAGCGTTGTTGTTTTAAGCCCCTAGCTAGGCATTGATAATTTTAATGATGCTTGCATGAAAGACAAGAATTGAAGCACAAAGAGAGCATCATAAAACTGGCGACAAACACATTTAAGTGTAACATACTTCCTATGCATAGGCATTTTGTAGGAAAAATTACCAAGACAATAAATATCTAGCATATGCACAGAAGAAAGAAACAATAGCAATCTCAACATAATGAGAGGTAATTTAGAAACTTGAAAATTTCTACAACCATATTTTCCTCTCTCATAATAATTATATGTAGGATCATAATCAAATTCAACAATACAGCTGTCATATAAAATTTTATCTCCATGATCCACATGCATAAAACTTTTCTAATCTTCCAAGGTAGTGGGTTTAACAACAACTAAAGTCATGACCTCTCCAAACCCACTTCTATCAAAAATTTCATAAGATCGAACACTCTCCAAATATGTGGGATTATTTTTACCTAAAGTTGACACTCTTCCAAACCCACTTTCAATATTATTGCAAGCATTATTATCAATATCATATTCATCATGAGGCTTAAATAAATTTTCATGATCATAAGAAGCATCGTCCCAATCATGATCATTACAATAAGTATTGGACATAGCAAAATTAGCATCCCCAAGCTTGTAGCTTTGCATATTATTAGCACAATTAACATTAATAAAATTTATAATAACATCATTGCAATCATGCTTTTCATTCAATGAACTATCATGAATCACTTTATAAATTCCCTCTTTCAACACTTCACCAAAATTTTCAAATTCATGGTTTCAAGCAAAACTTCATATAGATAATAAAGCGCACTCAACTCACTAGCAGTTGGTTCAACATAATTGGATCTTTTAAAAAGATAAGCAAGAGTATGATCCATCTTTAAATTTCTTGTTTCTTTTTTGTTTTCCAGTCATGAAGGCAAAAGGCAAACAAATGAGCAAAAAGGAAAATGAAAAATATTTTTGGATTTTTGTAAAAAAAATTAGAAGTGGGGGAGATGAAAATGAGAGGCAAATGGAAAATAAAGTAAATTGCAAGGAGATGAGAGTTTATGCATAGGTACCTGGTAGATGTTGATGATGTCTCCCCGGTAACGGCGCCAGAAATTCTTCTTCGTGGGTATTTCCCCGAAGAGGGGAGGATGATGTAGCATAGCATCAGTAAGTATTTCCCTCAGTTATGAAACCAAGGTTATCAATCCAGTAGCAGAACCAAGCAACACTATGTAAACAACACCTGCACACAAATAACAAATACTGGCAACCCAACACGTAAGAGGGGTAGTCAATCCCTCCTCGGTATTGAGATAGATTAAATTGTATGAGATTTGATAAATAGATCTAGCAAAAACATAAAATAAAATAAAGAAAGAAAAATTGCATCAAGGTATTTTTTTTGGATAAATAGATCTAAAAATAATATGATAGTAAATAGACCCGGGGGCCATATATTTCACTAGTGGCATCTCTCGACAAAATAGCATACGGTGGGTAAAAAAATTATTGTTGGGCAATTTATAGAAGAGAAAATAATTATGACGATATCCAAGGCAATGATCATGTATATAGGCATCACCTCCAAGATTAGTAGACTGACTCTTGCCTGCATCTACTACTATTACTCCACACATCGACCGCTATCCAGCATGCATCTAGTGTATTAAGTTCATGGAAAAACGGAGTAATGCAATAAGAATGATAACATGATGTAGACAAGATATATTCTTGTAGGAATAGACCCCATCGTTTTATCATTAATGGCAACGATACGTGCGTGTCATGTCTCCTGATGTCATTGAGAATGAGCACCGCAAGATCGAACCCATAACAAAGCACCTCTTCTCATTACAAGAAAAATCAATCTAGTTGGCCAAACCAAACCAAAGTCTCGGAGAATAAATACGAGGCTATAAAGATCATGCATAAAAGAGTTTAGAGAAGACTCAAATAATATTCATAGATAGAATTGATCATAAACTCACAATTCATCGAATCCCAACAAACACACCGCAAAAAGTCATTACATCAAATAGATCTCTGAGAACATCGAGGGGAACATTGTATTGAAGATCAAAAAGAGAGAAGAAGCCATCTAGCTAATTCCTACGGACTCGTAGGTCTGTGGTAAACTACTCATGCATCATCGGAGTGGCAAGGGTGATGATGAAGAACACCTCCATGATCGTTGACCCCTCTATCAAAGTGCCGAAAAGGTCCCCTAGATTGGATCTCGTCGTTCTGGAACTTACGGCGACTGGAATTGTGTTTCGTCGACTCCCCTAGGTTTTCTGGAATATTAGAGTATTTATAGAGCTGAGAAACGGTGAAGGGGTGCCTGTGGGTCCCACTACCCACCAGGGCGTGCTTGGGAGCCCCGATGCGCCCTAGTGCCTAGTGGGCCCCACAGAGCCCCTTTGGTGCATTTCATGGGCCTCCGGGTGTCTTCTGTGCAGAAAAAAATCTCCAAAAAGTTTCATTGCATTTGGACTTCGTTTGATATGGATATTCTAATAAGTAAAAATCAAGCAAAAAACAGCAACTCGCATTAGGCACTATGTCAATAGTTTAGTCCCAAAAAATGATATAAAGTTTCTTATAAATTAATGTTAAACATCCAAGATAGATATTATAACAGCATGGAACAATCCAAAATTATAGATACGTTGAAGACGTATCAATAGCATGCCTCCTATTTATTATGATTATATAGATGAAACTGGGTTTGGAAGAGTGTCAACTCTAGGTAACAATGATCCCACTATTTTGGAGGGTGTTGAATCTTATTGTAATAATTATGAAAGTGGATTTTGGAGAGGTCATAACTTTATTTAGTGATGAATCCACTATTTTGGAAGAGGTTTCAATTGATTATGACAGCAAAGTTGCTATCTATGATGATTATTGTGATGAAATGTATGCTATAAAGAATAATGATATCCATGAAACTTGTCATCATGATTTTAATGCTCAAATGGATTATGTGAATCAAGTATCTCGTGATAGTTATTTTTTTGAGTTTGCTCTCACTATTATTAATGAGAAGAAATTGCTTATGTGGAGAGTAGTAAAAGTTTATGCATGTGGATCATGAAAAGAATGATTTATGTGATAGCTATATTGTTGAATTCATTCATGATGCTACTGAAAATTATTATGAGAGAGGAACATATGCTTTTACATATGTCAATAATCTCAAGTTTCCTCTCTGTATTGAAAGTTTTGAAGTGTTCCTTGTGTTGCCTTCCTATGCTAGATGATTCTTGTTCCCATGAATTATTTGGTCACAAGATCCCTTTGCATAGGAAGTGGGTTAGGCCTAAATGTGCTAGTCATATGCTTCATGATGCTCTCTTTCTGTTTCAATTCTTATCTTTTATGTGAGCATCATTGAAATCATCATGCCTAGCTAAAAAGGCATTAAAGAAAAGCACTTGTTGGGAGACAACTCAACATTTATACATATTATTTTTGTGTGTTCACATGATTATGCTACTGTATCATGTTTTATGTCTTTTGTTTCAATAAAGTACCAAGTAAAGCTGTCGGTGTACTAGAGTAGGGGTACCCTAGTATCCTGAACTTGTGCACGGGCAGTCGCAGCGCCCCACGGCAAGGCTTGCCGGGTGACCGCCAAGGTCCTCCGTGGTTCCTTTGGAGCCATTCAAGAACAAAGTGTTCAAGACGAGGAGACAAGATCCCGGCAAGAGGAGCTTGCCGGGAAGGCCAACCAAGGCGTCTCAAGGAACTTGCCGGGACGCGCCGCGCGTCGCAGCAAGACCCGGTGAGCGACAAGCTTCCGGTCCCGACAAGACAACGACCGCGGCAAGGCGCTTGCCGCGGCAAGCTACCACTCTGTACCCGCGCTCCAGTGCATCCACCAACGTGTCGCCCTGGGACCTTTCCAGGCGCGCGTGGCAAGAGGCTATGCAGCTAGCGGTGCAAGGTGGCAAGCAGGAATGACAAGATGGCCATCGTGGCAGGCGGTGGCGCCCCTGACGGTCCTTTTCTTGCACTGTTTGGGTGACACAGACGGGCATTTAATGCTTTTGTCCCCTGCCGTCAGGGTTAGGTATGATACACTGTACAAGTAGTTGTACCAACCACATTCCTTTTCTAGTTTTGCCCTTGTCTATGTTGCCACCTGTCGGTGACCCCTTGAGCATATAAAAGGAAGCCCATGCGGAACGTAGGGGGGGTTCGAAACCGAAAAGCACTTACGCTCGGTCTAGTTAGCAGCTGGTGTGTACTGTAGCATTCAGCGCTCCCGAGCAAGAACACAATACAAATCAGACATGCAGCAGTAGGAGTATTATCTCTCCGGAGAGCTCCGAAGCTGGGTAAATCGCTCGTGTGCTCCGCCTCGATCTGCTCTTCGTGCGACCTCCGCCCCCCGCCGAACCGAAAGGGGCCCGGTCCGCCGGCCCCATAGGTGTTCGTTCCCACGAGGCGCGGCAAGATTGCCAGGCGCGAGCCGATGGCGACAAGACCGGTGGGGGTGCAACCACCGTGCACTTTCCACCCCGAAGGCCAAGATCGCCGACTCATCGGGTCAACCTCGACACTGACTCCACTGCGTCATCAGATCCACTAGCTCGTCGCGATCAGCGCCAAGTTCTTCAAGAACGACAGCAAGAAGACGCTTGTACTCGCATCGAGCACCGAAGAGAAGCGCGGCGTCAATCGGACCAGCGCGCTGGGCCCACTGTCGACATGTATGCGCCAGGGGAACTGGGCGACTTGCCGTATGCGGTAGGTTGCCCTGCGTTCACTCGTGAGCTGCGGCAAGTCCAGTGGCCCAGCACGAAGAATTTCAAGCTAGACGTACCAGAGAAGTACGATGGCAAGACGCATCCGTCGGAGTTCCTCAGCATCTACACCATTGCGGTGCAGGCTGCCGGGGGCGAGACAACAAGATCCTTGCCAACTACTTCCCGCTGGTGCTCAAGCCCAATGTCAGATCCTGGCTCATGCACTTGCCGGACAACTCCATATCCTCATGGGCAGATCTATGCCATCAGTTTGTCGGCGCCTTTACAGGCGGCCACAAACCTCATGGCCAAGAGAGTGACCTTCATATACTCGTCCAGAAGGAAGGAGAGTCCCTGCGCAAGTACACTCAGAGATTCAGCCGTGTACAGCACAACATCCCAGATGTCCACCCTGCCGCGGTCATCAGCGTGTTCCATCAGAACGTGCGTAACCGCAGGATGCGGGAGGAGATGGTGATGTGCAAGATCAGAGACGTCAGTGAGCTATATGCCCTGGCCGAAAAGTGTGCACGTGCTGAGGAAGGGAGGAGACTCCCCGGAGAGAATACAGGAGCAGGAGGATCTGACAGCGAGGATGCCGCCCCGGCAAGGAAAAACTGGCAGCAGAACAACAGGAAGAAGAAAGGCAAAGACGTGCTAGTTGTTGAGCAGTCCGGCAACAGAGGTGGCGCCGAGAAAGCCAAAGCTGGTACCCTCGGCGAGGCTGTGGTGGTCGCCGACAAGTAGGACGGCACCAACAAGCAGTATTGTAAGATCCACCGCACCAAGGGCCATGATCTCTAGAGCTGCAACAAGGTCGAGCAGTTTGTCGAGCAGCAAAAGGCTGAGTACGAGCAACGCGACAAGGAGAAGGCCCAAGAAGGTATGGGAGGATCCGGCAAGAAGCGCCCCGGCCGGGGAGGACGCCGCGGCAAGGCCAAGCAGCGGCAAGGAGACAGACCTCCCCGCGGCCGCGACAAGGATGAAGATGATGACGATGATGAAGAGATGGATGATGATGAGGCCGATGAGCAGGAGTTCCAGAAAGCCACAGAGGTCCTGTGCGTTGACGGCGGTGCTTCTCTGCATACTTCACACCTCCAGCTCAAGCAATGGGTGCGGGAAGTCAATGCGGCAGAACCACCTGTCGAGTCACGCAAGCCTCTGAAATGGTCCAGCACGCCTATCATCTTTGATATTGAGGACCACCCTGATCGCATAACTGCGGTCGGGTGCTTGCCGATGTTGGTTTCACCAACTATCGGCAACCTCAAGGTCACTAAGATGCTAGTTAACGGCGGGGCCAGCGTGAACCTGATCTCCTCCGCGGTACTCTAGAAACTCCAGATCCCTGATAGCGAGCTCGAAGAAACCGGTACATTCCAAGGAATCAATCCAGGAAGGAGCAAGCCGAAGGGAAAGATCACGTTGCCGGTGACATTTGGCAGTGAGCTGAACTTCAGGACTGAGAGGGTCACTTTTGACGTTGCTGATTTTCCATTGCCTTACAATGGGATACTCGGCCGTCCAGCGCTCGCCAAATTCATGGCAGCCTCTCACTATGCATACAACATGCTGAAGATGCCAGGCCCGATAAGTGTCATCTCTGTCCCTGGCGACAAGAAGGATGCTCTTATCTGCACCGACAAGATCTACTGGGAAGCAGCAGCTGCAACAGATCGCAAGTCACTTGCCGCTGAAGCTCCCGGGGGGGAAGAAGAAGACCAAGTCTGACAAGAGCTCTGATGCCCACTCCGGCAAGCGCACCTCTTCGGAGTGCTGCGCTACCGTCGAGGACGCACCATCGAGCTCCACCGGCAAGTGTAAGAAGACAAAGGCAGCTCCACCAGAGACCAAGAAGGTGTCCACCAAGGAGGACGGCACTGGTGGTACCTTCACCATCAGTGCCACTCTCGACCCTAAATAGGAAAGCGCGCTCGTTGCTTTCCTGCGGGCGAACGTTGACGTGTTTGCGTGGCAACCGTCTGACATCCCCGGTGTTCCCAGAAAAGTAATCGAGCACCATCTTGCCGTTTGTCCTCATGCGCGGCCCGTCAAGCAGAAAGTCAGGAAACAAGCAGTGGAGCGCCAAGAATTCATCGCAGAAGAAATCAAGAAGTTGGAAGCAGCAGGCCTTGTCAGAGGAGTGCTCCATCCCACGTGGGTATCATCAGATCTTCATGGCAGAAGAGGATGAGGAGAAGACCGCATTCATCACTCCATGTGGCACATACTGTTTTGTACGGATGCCTTTCGGTTTGAAGAATGCTGGTTCAACATTTGCAAGGGTAGTCCATGACGCTTTTGAGCCATAGTTGCACAGAAATGTGGAAGCCTACATGGATGACATAGTGGTCAAGAGCAAGGACAAGGCAACCCTGATTCAAGACTTAGATGAAACTTTTACAAATCTGCGCAAGATCAACCTCAAGCTTAACCCCGAGAAGTGTGTGTTTGGAGTCCCCTCCGGCAAGATTCTCGGGTTCTTCGTGTCTCAGCGGGGAATTGAAGCCAATCCCGACAAGATCAAGGCTATTGAGCAGATTGAAGCACCAAAGTGCGTCAAGGATGTACGAAGACTTGTCGGTTGCGTGGCTGCGCTCAGCAGGTTTATCTCTAAGTCTGCTGAGCGCGCCCTGCCATTTTTCAAAATATTGAAAAAGGCAGGTCCAATGAAATGGACTCTGGAAGCGGAGGCTGCGCTACAGGACTTGAAGAGATACCTGTCCTCCACTCCAACACTTGTCGCACCTAGGCCACAAGAGAAGTTGCTGTTGTATATAGCGGCAACCAATCAAGTGGTTAGTGCTGCGTTAGTAGCGGAGAGGGAGGCGGATGATGAGCCAGCAACCACGGCAGACGCATCCAGTGACAAGCAGGGGGCTTCGCCGACAAGCTCTGGTCCCGACAAGGGTGGATCTGCGCAGGCGCATGAGGAGATACAGAAGAAAATGGTGCAGCGCCCAGTTTACTTTGTCAGCTCCCTTCTACAAGGGGCTAGGTCAAGGTATTCTGGTGTGCAGAAATTGCTTTTCGGCCTTCTCATGGCCTCGAGAAAGCTGCGCCATTACTTCCAAGCACATGAGATCACAGTTGTCACTCGTTTTCCACTGAAGAGGATACTGCAGAATCCAGAAGCAACAGGTAGGATTGTCGAGTGGGCACTGGAACTGTCAAGCTTTGGCCTCAAGTTTGAGAGCACTTCAACTATCCAGAGCCGGGCATTGGCAGAATTCATAGCAGAGTGTACGCCAACACCAGATGAAGAAATTCCAGAAACGAGCATCCCCGTCAAGGAAGCAAGCAAAGAGTGGCTGATGTACTTTGACGGTGCCTTCTCGCTGCAAGGCGCCGGTGTAGGCATCCTGCTTGTCGCACCCACCGGAGAGCACCTCAAGTACGTAGTCCAGATGCACTTTCCCAAGGAGCAAGCAACGAACAATTCTGCAGAGTATGAAGGTTTGCTTGCCGGTCTCAGGATCGCAGCAGACCATGGGATCAAGAAGCTCATTGTCAGGGGTGACTCGCAGCTTGTCGTCCGCCAAGTAAACAAGAATTATTAGAGTCCGTTGATGGAAGCTTACATTGATGAAGTGAGGAAGTTAGAAGATCACTTTGACGGCCTACAGATGGAACATGTTCCAAGAGCTCAGAACGACATTGCCGACGGCCTGTCAAAGTGCGCCGCACTTAAGTTACCTGTGGAACAAGGGATCTTCGTGCTCAAACTGACTCAACCTTCTGTAACACCATCAACTAGACAGAGCAAGAAGAGGAAGTTGATTTCTGGCGACTATTTTCCGGCAGAGCTCCCCGAAGCCGCCGCCAAGAAGGTCCCCAAGATCAACACCAAGAGTGCTGAGGAGCAGTCTGCTCCGGCAAGCCCTAGGGTTTGTTCCGTTGAAGCAGACGCTCCCGACAATTTTTGCTCCAGCAAGCTTGCCGGGGAACGTCAAGCTCCGGCTAAGCCGCAGGTTCTTGCCGTAGAAGCGGATGTTCCCGCGGCAGCATATGTGCCTTTGGTCCTTGTTGTCGAGCCACAAGCTCCAGCATGGGCGCAGCAGATTGTCCGTTTCCTTCAGACAGGAGAACTTCCCGAAGAGCAAGAAGAAGCGGAAAGAGTAGCCCGGCAGTCAAGTATGTACCAGTTTGTCGACAACACACTGTACAGAAGAAGACTCAACGGTGTGAAATTGAAGTGTATTCACCGGGAAGACGGACAAAATCTGTTGGCGGAGATACATGGAGGCATATGTGGTCACCACATTGGCGCAAGAGCACTTGCCGGCAAAGCATTCCGGCAAGGTTTCTTTTGGCCAACAGCCCTCCAGGATGCAACTGCACAAGTAACCAAGTGTGAAGCGTGCCAGTTCCATTCCAAGCAGATACACCAGCCAGCTCAAGCTCTCAAGACGATCCCTTTATCCTGGCCATTTTCGGTCTGGGGGCTCGATATCCTCGGCCCCTTTCCCCGAGCTGTCGGGGGCTTTGAGTACTTGTACGTTGCAATCGACAAGTTCACAAAGTGGCCGGAAGTGGAAGCAGTGAGGAAGGTGACAGCCCAGTCAGCAGTCAAGTTCTTCAGGTCGATTGTTTGCCGCTTCGGGATCCCTAACAGGATCATCACCGACAACGGCACGCAATTCATGAGCCGCACCTTCATGCAGTACGTCCAAGATCTTGGCCCCAAGGTCTGCTTCGCTTCTGTTGCTCACCCGAGAAGCAACGGTCAAGCGGAGAGGGCAAATGCTGAAGTGCTGCGCGGGCTCAAGACCAGGACTTTCGACAGGCTGCACAAGTGCGGAAAGAACTGGATTGAGGAGCTGCCGGTGGTTCTTTGGTCGATTAAGACGACGCCAAATCGAGCCACTGGCCAGACACCTTTCGCTCTAGTCTATGGAGCAGAGGCAGTTCTCCCCACGGAACTCGTATACGGGTCACCTCGAGTGCTCGCTTATGATGAGCTTGAGCAAGAGCAGCTGTGAAAAGATGACGCGCTGCTCCTTGAGGAAGACCGTCTTCAGGCTGCTGTACGAGCTGCTCGATACCAGCAAGCTTTGCGCCGCTACCATAGCCGCAAAGTTAATGCCAGAAGTCTCGAGGAAGGCGACCTTGTTCTTAGGCGCGTTCAGTCCGCCAAGAATTCCAACAAGTTGACGCCAAAGTGGGAAGGCCCTTACCGAGTGAAACGAGTCACTAGGCCTGGCGCTGTCCTCCTTGAGACCGAAGATGGCATTCCGGTGAGCAACTCCTGGAACATTGAGCATCTTCGTAAGTTTTACCCGTAAGGCGCGGTTGCCGGAACCTGTTCCGGCAACCACCTTTTGTACAAGTCTTGCCGCTGTTGCATGTAATCCTTTGTACAAAGCCGGGCGCAAACCCCGTGCATAAATAAAGTTCATGTGCTCCGCACATCCTGTCAATTTCATGCTTTCTATTTTTTGCATGTGTTATCTGACATTTTGTGTAGCAGCTACCCCCGGTAAGCAATAACGAGCCATGGGGCTCCATATCTTTATTTTCTCTTCTTTCTTTTTCTCAAAGAAAGCAAGGTTCCCTCGCCCACAAGTTTGCCGGGGGGAAGGAGAAGATAATGGTGTGGACCAGGCATCATTCAAGGAAGATTCGCCTTACCGGGACGCAAACGGCAGAAAAGCTAAGTTGCCAAAGTTTGAGCAATCAGTTTTAAAATTTTAAGTTATCTTCCTCGAACGACCGTACTTTGTATGGAAAACCTGTGCGCGGAGGAACCAACTCGTAGCTAGTTGCGCCCTTACTTTGTTTCGAGTCCGCTCAACAACTTAAGTGAGCTGCGACTAGTTGCGACAAGGTTTCTTGTCAGTAGCGGCACCGCCAGCAGGCTGCTGACGTCCCGCACTCAGCGCTCGCGGCTATGGTACCTGCACCGGCAAGTTCCCTCAAAGCGTAGGGAAAAAAACATACAAAGGAAGGAATCTAGTAGACGAAATAACATAGCAATTGATACCGAAGATAAAGTTATATTACAAAATAGCTTGTCGCAACTCTAATAGATTGTTCCCGTAACATGACCAACAGCGACAAGAAAAGAAGAAAACGGGTGGCCTAATCTACGCGGTCGCCATCAACCCTCTTGACCTCATTCACCTTGTCCACAATGGGTGCGACAAGGGCCTTGAGCGCTTCCAGATCAGCATCCGGAGGCAGCTTCTTGAGGACGTTGGTGAAGTTGAGGCCTGGGTCGCGGAAGGCCACCTTCACCAACACCTTTTGCAGAACTCTCGTGCAGATCATGCGCGACTCGTCGGCCAGCTGCTTTGGGATCCTTTCCCGGAGTCGCTGGAGGGCCGTCGCCACGCCCTTGAAGAACAAGGTGAGCTTGGCGCTGGGTTGGAGGTTCTTGTCGGAGGAGTACCCGAAATCCTCCATCCCCAGCTACGCCAGCTCCCCGTCGATGACTGCGGCGATGTTCACAAGACCCTCCGTCCAGAGCTCCACAGTCTCCCTAAAGGTGTTCTGGGTGACAGCAGCACTCGCCAGCAGCTCCTCGTTGGCCTTGATCTCCTCCTTCAAGGCCACCTCCCGCTCCTTGGCGCCGTCCAGCGTCTTGGTCAAAGTGGTCAGCTTCAACTCAAGATCTGCATTGGAGTCCTTGGCGGCGCTAAGCTCCTTGCCCTTCTCGATGAGACGACCCTGCAGCTCGCCATGGGCGTAGGCGTCCTTCTCGCGCTCACGCTTGAGCGCGGCAAGCTCTTCACTGCTCGTCTTGAGGTCGGCCTCCAGCTGCGCTACCTTCGTCTCCAGCTCCTTCTTGGCGGCCTCGGCAGCTGCGGCCGCGTCCTTTGCTTCCTTGAGAGCCCCACCGAAGGTTTGCTCGCGTGCAGCAAGCTCCTCCTTATGGTTGTCAAGGTTGACCTTCCGCTGCGCCAACTCGCCTTCCCACGCAAACAGCTCCTCAGCGACAAGCCGCTGTTGCTCTTTGGCTTCGGCCTTCTCGAGGAGGAAGGCTTTCCGCGCCTCGGTGAGTTGCTTCCGCTCCTCTGCCAAAGACCGGAGAGCCTCCTGGTTGCGACTCCGGAGCTCCTCCTCACGCTTCTCGATGTCCGCTCCCGCCTGTGAGACAAGTGCTTCCCGGGATTCCACCTTGGCTTGTCGGGCGCGGTAGAGCGATACCAGCTTCCGCAGCAGCTGCTCCTCCTCAGACTCGCCGCTGCTGCTGCTCGGCGCGTCAACCAGCGTCAGCCCGGCGGAGGCGAGCACTTCTCCATCAAAAGTTTCTCCCTCGACCAGCGCCCTGGAGCTTGACGCCCAGGGGAGCTTGATGAAGATGCCATCGCCAGCCTTCAAATAGGCGCCGGGCTAGGGCTCTTCAGAGCCTGACGCTGCGGCAGCGGCGGAGGGATCGGCGGTCGGCGTAGCGCCTTGCGCTCCTGCGGCCTCAGGGTCATCAGTGCAATCGCCAGACCCCTCACCAGCTCCTGCGGCGGCAGCTTTGGCGGCCTCTTCGCCGGCAGGATCATCGGCGCCAGCTTCTTCCTTAGTGGCGGCGGCGTCGTCGGTGTTGCCGCGCGCGTTCTCCTCGCCTGTGGCCTCGGTTTCCATCGGCTCCGTAGAAGATGGATCTGGCGGCCGGGAAAAGAGAGAAAAAGTCAAGAAAATATCCAAAAAGAAGATCAGAAGAAGAAGAACACAAGGGAAGTTTTCAAGCAAGAAGGGTTACCTGTACTGGGATCTGCAGTCATGGGCTCCACCACCGGGGGGTCGCTGGTGCTGCCCCTTGCCAGAGAACCGTCCCTTGCCGGAGAACTGTCCCTTGCCGGAGACTTCTCCCTTGCCGGAGAACGCTCCCTTGTCGGGGAATCCTCCCTTGGCGGCGTAGTCGAAGCAGATATCATCTCGGGGGCAGCTTCCGGGTGCTCCTGGTGAGGCTGCTCTGCTCCTACACAAACCAACAGTCAGATGTCAGCAAAAGAAAGAACCCCCATGCGCGCCATAATAGCGGGAAGTAAACCATATACTTACGCTGGGGGCTGCGCTGGGGGCTGCTTTGGGGAATGATTGTCGGGTCCGGCAAGGTGGTCTCGGGCGCGCCCCCTGCTGTCACGGTGGGCTCGTCCTCGATGACAATCACCGGAGCCTTGGCTCTCTTCGCCGCTCTCTGGGCCAAGGTCCTGAAAAGGAATAAGTTCAGAGTAAAGCAAATCAGATACAAGACAAAACAGCAAGAATTGAAGAACTAGAGGTACAACAGAGATTCTTACTCTTCTTCTTCCTCGTCGGAGCTGAGCGCGGAGAGGTCGAAGTCCGGCCCACCTGCGGCGCGACGAGGCGGAGGAGTAGGTTCCCTTGACCGCTTGGCGGGGGCAGTGGCGGTGGTCCGGGAAGACCCCACTCCAGTTGCCGCAGCGACATGAGGCGCTCCCATGGCAACGTCGCTTGTCGCGGTGGAGCGTGTCGCACGGTGCGACGGCTGTTGACTTGTCTGCCGCCCTGCTACGTCCTCGGCCTTGCGGAGACGCCTCCTTGGTGGAGCTAGGGGCTGCACCGGGGGCTCTGCTTGCGGCAAGCTTCTTGAAGATAGCGAGCCGCTCGCACCCTCGGCGGGCTCGCTCGACTCGGCTTCAGGCTCGGCAGGCTCTCCCCCGCCGACAAGCTCCTCTCGCTCGGCAAGGCTTGCCGCCTCTGCTGCCTCTGCCTCCTCCACGGTGAATCCAAACTCGCCCGCGGCAGCGGCTGCCGCCGCCTCTTCCGCCCTGGTGGCGATGCGCTGCATCTCCGCATCAGTGGTGTCGCGGGTGAGGCTTCTCTGCTCGTCGGAGCAGACCGCCACCTCCACCAAGCCGTCGAAGAACTGCTGCACAACGTCGTCCGCAGGCCCTTGCCAAGTTGGGACAAGTCCATGCGAGTCGCACAGCGGCATCATTGCACGGATGCGGTCGAGCGAGGAATTGTTGCACAGCGGAACGACACCTGTTGGCAACCTGAACCATTCGGGATGTTCAGGGTCGTGCTTGAACAATTCCTTGAGCATCGCGTCCAGTTCCAGCACGGTGAAGTTGAAATTGAGGCCCGGGCGCAGCCTCATGATGTCCGCCGGACCCCCGAATTCCCAGGCGGGTCTCCTCCTCTCTTGCAGGGGGGCGATGCGGCGGCGAAGAAAATCCGCACCAATGGCGCCTACAGTGAGCCCGACAAGCCTGAGGCGCAAGATCCGGGTGATGGCAATCTTCAGCCTATCGTCTTCCGCGGCCAGGGCGCTCCAATCTTTGTCGCGCACTACTGGGGCTTGGTGCTGGTCAGTGAATGGCTGCGGGTTCTCCTCAACAATCCAGCACCATTCTGCTCTCCACTCCTCCCACTTGCTGCGGAGCTCTCCTTCCAAATATGCTTCCTTCTTGCCGGCTCTCGAGATCCAGGCGATTCCGCCGGATAGGGGCTCCCCTCTCTCAACTCGGGGCATAAAGAAGTGGCGGAAAAGGGCTACATTTGGATGGACTCCGACAAAGTTTTCGCAGAGATGTGCGAGAACTGCCATGGTCAGAACAGCATTGGGGGTGAAATCAAGGAGGTGGAACCCGTAGGTGTTCATGATATCGCAGAAGAACTCAGAGAAAGGCGGGCAGAGCCCGCAGTAGAAGAACAGTGCGAAGAACGGATATCCATTCGGAGCCCGTTCCGAAGTGGCGGCGGAGAGTACCTTCGTGCGCGGATGCGCTCGCGTCTCCGTCGACCAGAAGAGGTAGTACCACTCCCTCAGCTCCTTCGTGGCGAGCTCGGGGGGGGGAAGGTTGCCCGCTCCTTTTGCAGCGCCTCAAGCCGCAGCGCCTCGGCCGACTTCACGGCCTTCCCGTCTTTCGGAGCCATTGCGGAGGTAGTGGGGGAGATTGAAGGCGTTGGTGGCGCCGGCGGCGATGGGGGGCGGAGCGCTGCTCTCTTTCGACTTGGGAAGAAGGGGGGAGCGGCGGAGATTTCTGAGATTGGATTAGCAACTGGCGAGGTGGGCGAACTGCCCCTGTTTCCACTGCTTATAAAGAGGGAGGGGGCGGACGTTCCGCTTTTCCGAATAAAGAACCACCCACGATCTCTCCCACGATGCCGCATTCAACGCGTGCCGTTAGGAGAGGGCGCGGTGGATACGGAGTAAGATACGGCATGATCCAGGCTGCGCGTGCCCGTGCCCTGTTTTGGGGCCTGGCCCAACAGCGCTCGGCACCGTGTGTGGCCCAGGACCGGGGGCTCCTGTCGGTGTACTAGAGTAGGGGTACCCTAGTATCCCGAACTTGTGCATGGGCAGTCGCAGTGCCCCGCGGCAAGGCTTGCCGGGTGACCGCCAAGGTCCTCCGTGGTTCCTTTGGAGCCATTCAAGAACAAAGTGTTCAAGACGAGGAGACAAGACCCCGGCAAGAGGAGCTTGCCGGGAAGGCCAACCAAGGCGTCTCAAGGAACTTGCCGGGACGCGCCGCGCGTCGCAGCAAGACCCGGTGAGTGACAAGCTTACGGACCCGACAAGACAACGACCGCGGCAAGGCGCTTGCCGCGGCAAGCTACCACTCTGTACCCGTGCTCCAGCGCATCCACCAACGTGTCGCCCTGGGACCTTTCCAGGCGCGCGTGGCAAGAGGCTGTGCAGCTAGCGGGGCGAGGTGGCAAGCAGGGATGACAAGATGGCCATCGTGGCAGGCGGTGGCGCCCCTGACGATCCTTTTCTTGCACTGTTTGGGTGACACAGACGGGCATTTAATGCTTTTGTCCCCTGCCGTCAGGGTTAGGTATGATACACTGTACAAGTAGTTTTACCAACCACATTCCTTTTCCATTTTTGCCCTTGTCTACGTTGCCACCTGTCGGTGACCCCTTCAGCATATAAAAGGAGGCCCATGCGCAACGTAGGGGGGGTTCGAAACCGAAAAGCACTTACGCTTGGTCTAGTTAGCAGCTGGTGTGTACTATAGCATTCAGCGCTCCCGAGCAAGAACACAATACAAATCAGACAAGCAGCAGTAGGAGTATTATCTCTCCAGAGAGCTCCGAAGCTGGGTAAATCGCTCGTGTGCTCCGCCTCGATCTGCTCTTCGTGCGACCTCCACCCCCCGCCGAACCGAAAGGGGCCCGGTCCGCCGGCCCCATAGGTGTTTGTTCCAACGACAAAAGCCTATGGGATAGTGTGGATTATAGTTGACTTGATTCTATGCAAAAATAGAAACTTTTGCGCCCAGCAACAAAATTGTTAAAAATCATTGGGGCATCGGAAAATTCTGATTTTGTACAGATGATTTATATACAAATTCTTACATTTTCATAATTTTTCCGAATTTTTGGAGTAACAGAAGTATGGTCATTGATCATATCATTACAGACTGTTCTGTTTTTGATAGATTCTGTTTTCAATGCATAGTTTGCTTGTTTTCTAGTTTCTATGGATTATATTGCTCAATATAAATTGTGAAAATGATAAGGTACAGTAGGAATTTTGTGACAACAATTATGAATCTTGTCTTTGATAGTACCAAAGTGAATGATTTTTCTTTATCATACTAACCTATCTCACGAAGTTCCGTTAAGTTTTGTGTGATTGAAGTTTTCAAGTTTTGGGTGAGATGTCGATATGACAAGAATAAGAAGTGGCAAGAACCTAAGCTTGGGGGTTCCCAAGGCACTCCAAGGTAATATTCAAGGAAGACCCAATCAACTAAGCTTGGGGATGCCCCGGAAGGCATCCCCTCTTTCATCTTCAATATTATCGGTAACCTCGCTTGGAGCTATATCTTTATTCATCACATGATATGAGTTTTGCTTGGAGTGTCATTTTGTTTTATTAGTATTTGCCTGCTATTATTTAGAATAATTTTTTGTATCTTTTAGTTCAATAAAATGTGAAGTATAATCTTTACCATGTTTATTTTGCAAGTCTACATGTTGATGTTTGAAAAATAAAGTTTTCTATCATTGTCTAAATTCTTCTGGAAATTCAGAATGTGATAAAATCATGAAATTTCAAAAAAAATAAGCTACAAAAAAAATCTATAGTGTGGTAAGTTTTCAGAATTTTTGGAGTTAGAGAAGTATGAATCTTCTTGCATTCTTTGCAGACTGTCCTGTTTTGATAGATTGCTGTTATGTTTGCATTGTTTGCATACGTTTGCTTCTTTAATGATTCTATTTGAGGATAGGAGTATTAAATATGCAGATGCATTTATTATGCAATGTTAAATAATAATTTTAGTGATTTTCTACAGTAGATAATGATAAGGTTTTGCATTAATTTATACTAACTTATCTCACGAGTTCTTGTTGAGTTTTGTGTGGATGAAGTTTTTAAGATTTAGGGAAACTGTGGTATAAAAGGAATTAAGGAGACACAAAATCTCAAGCTTGGGGATTCCCAAGGCATCCCAAGATAACATTTCAAGAAGTCTCGAGCATCTAAGCTTGGGGATGCTATGGTAGGCATCCCAGCTTTCTTCATCAACAATTGGCGGTTAGTATTGATTGAGCCTACGTTTTTGCTTCTTTCACATGATATGTGCTATTCTTGGAATGTCATTTTATTTTGTTTTGCTTACTATTTTAATAGAATACTTAGATCTGAAAGTTTTTTAAATGATAGAGAGTCCTCAAATAGCTACCTCTTTTCTTAACTACTCGCTTAATCTTCACTTATATCTTTTTGGAGTAGTTTGTCATTTACTCTTGTGCTTCACATATATCCTATGAGTAAATTGTGAATGAATTGAATATCATGAAGCTGAAATTATATGTTCATAGCATGCCTAGTAGTAGCTTCACATTGGGTTTAGAAAGTGAAATCTATTGAAGCTTGACAATCACATTATTGGTCATAAAAGCAATTCATGAATGATTAGTATAAGGAAGAGAACATTCACATACAAATATTTTATCTTCGACATCTTTTATGATTGTGAATACCCATTAATTATTTTCAAACTTGACTAGTTGAAGTTGGACAAGGAAGACAACGTAATGAGTTATGGTTGTGTATATTTGCATAGAAGTTATATTGTTATGGATCCTCCAACATGTGGTGTTTACTTAGGATCTTTTGCTAGCCAAAAATTCGTACTAAGTAGAGATATTACTTATGCCCAAAAACCCTTAAACCCAGTTTCTTGCCATGAGTGTCCACCATATACCTACCTAAGATCCTTCAAGTAAGTTGTCATCAGTGCAAAACGCAATAAAAATTGCTCCTAAATATGTTTGATCTTTTATTGTAAGGGAAAATAAGCATTGTATAAACTTGTGATGGCAAAGTAATAAAAGCGACGGACTGCATAATAAAGGTTGCTATCATAAGGGGCAATATAACGTGACATTCCTTTGCACTAAGAGCTTGCGCATCTAAAAATAAAAAGCACATGACAAGCTCTGCTTCCCTCTGCGAAGGGCCTATATTTTACTTTTCAGTATTTACTTTTATGAAAGAGTCAATAGTATGCATTCTCATTTCAACCTCAATTATTCTCTAGTTGGAAAGCATCATGTGGCGGGGAAAGATCTAGGCACATATGACCAGTGAAATATATTTGATCATGGATTATTACTGTTGACCATTATCTCTATGATAAATGAGTTGGGAGGCGAAACATTAAGCCCCTATCTTTCTCTATGTTTGATGGATGTCATTTGTTCTAAAAATATGCTTTGAGTACTAGCATTCGTAGAAGACTATATGATGATTGAGTATGTGGAGCTCTTACTTAGACATTGTTGAGAATAAGTTGAATTCAGTTGTTTGGTGACTGAGAACATAGGTTGTCAAGTTTCAAGAGAATGCATTGTTTGAACCATACCATGTGAATTGATTGCTGCTTTATCATGATGAGTTTTATGAGAAAGAGTTGTTGTTATGATGCTAGGAAAAGTGACTGAAATTATCATTGATCAAACTTATGCTCTATGCTAGCATTCACACTTCATAAATTATTTCTTTTATCATTTATCTACTCGAGGACGAGCAGGAATTAAGCTTGGGGATGCTGATATGTCTCCAACGAATCTATAATTTATGAAGTATTCATGCCATGTTTACAACAATTCTATATGGTTTTGGTATGATTTGAATGGAACTAACTCGGACGGACGCTGTTTTCAGCAAAACTACCGTGGTGTTGTTATTTGTGCAGAAATAAAAGTTCTCCAAATGCAGCAAAACTTGACGATTTTTTTTGGAACGAAAGAGGCACTAGAAGCTTCATGGGAGGACCAAGAGGTGAAGGAGGTGGCCACAAGGCACCAGGGTGTGCAACCCCCCCCCCCCCCCCCCCCCCGCCCCCCTCTGGCGCGCCCTGGTGGGTAGTGGGCCCCTTGAAGCCCATCTCAGCGTGAGACTGATGCCAAAAAATCCTATAAATACAAAAACCCCAGAAATAACCCTAGGTCGGAAGTTCCGCCACCGCAAGCCTCTGTAGCCACGAAAAACCAATCTATACCCTGTTCTGGCACCCTTCCGGAGGGGGAAATCATCACCGGAGGCCATCTTCATCATCCCGGCGGCCACCATGATGAGGAGGGAGTAGTCCACCCTCGGGGCTAAGGGTTTGTACTAGTAGCTGTGTGTTTGATCTCTCTCTATCGTGTTCTTGATTTGGCACGATCTTGATGTATCGCGAGCTTTGTTAATATAGTTGGATCATATGGTGTTTTCCCCTCTCTATCTTGTTGCGATGAATTGAGTTTTACCTTTGAGATTTCATAATTATCGTATTGAATACTTTTATGGATTTGAGAACACTTGATGTATGTTTTGCCACTCAACTCGCGGATTCCTGAGGAGACATTGGGGTAATCTATGCATAGGGGTTGATGCATGTTTTTGTCTTTGTTTCTCCGGTAGAAATCTTGGGGCACTCTTTGAAATTCTTTGTGTTGGATTGAATATTATGAATTGGAAGTTGTTTGATGCATATCGTATAATCAACTCACAGATACTCGTGGTGACATTGGAGTATCTAGGTGACATTAGAGTTGGTTTATGTGTATCATATGGTGTTATTTTAGTATGAACTCTTGGGTTGTTGGTGACACTTATAGGAATAAATCGATAGATCGATCGGAAAAGATAACTTTGATGTGGTTCCGTACCCTACAAACAATTTCTTCTTATGTTCTCTACTAGATAAGAACTTTGGAGTGATTCTTTGTCGCACATTGAGGGATGGTTATATGATCCAATTATATTAGCATTGTTGAGAGATTGCACTAGTGAAAGTATGAACCCTAAGCCTTGTTTCAAGCATTGCAATACCGTTTGTGCTCACTTTTGTTATGTGCTACCTTGTTGTTTTGTATTGTTCCTATTACAAAAATCAATATCTACTATTCATACTACACTTGTATCATCATCTCTTCGCCGAACTAGTGCACCTATACAATTTACCATTGTATTTTGTGTGTTGGGTACACAAGAGACTTTGTTATTTTGTTGCAAGATTGTTTGAGAGAGACCGTCTTCATCCTACGCCTCCCATGGATTGATAAACCTAGGTCATCCACTTGAAGGAAATTTGCTAATTTCCTACAAAACTCTGCGCTTGGAGGCCCAACACAAGTCTACAACAACAAGTTGTGTAGTAGACATCAGGGGTACACATCCATTAGTCCATGCCATGCCAATCATTCATCTCTTCTAAAATCTATCATCAATGTTCATTAGATCAATGACATATATGTTGTTATTAATTACCAATACCACCCTGGGATTAGTTGCACTTTCAATCTCCCCTTTTTGGTAATTGATGATAGTATATAGATCAAAGCTTCGATAAAAGATGTAATGAATGAAATACATCATCGCTTTGAGAAATATGTTATAAGCAAGAGCTCCCCCTAAATCTGTGCATTACAAAAAAATTGCTTTTGAATGCAAATGCACAATCGATTAGGTTCCCTGGGTTACTCTTCCATGTCAAATACATCTTGGTGGAGTGCTCAAAATGGTAAGATTGCAATGTACATGGCACTCATTACCAAGTAAGCAAGTTAATGATCATACAAAGGCATATGAGATGAATATCCAAGCAATCATAGAATTAAAGTATGGTATGATCAAGCACAAGATAACGTAGTCTCATACAAGCATTGCACAAAAGTATATCAAAGTGGCATAAAACCAATTATAGCAAAAAAACTCAAAGCAAATCAAGCGAGGAAAAGCAAAACACTCACTCACTCGAAGCCTAATGATCTATACAAATTCTCCCCTTTAGCAGCAGGTACCAAAAATTTCGAATGAGTGCAGAGCTAATCGTCTCTCGGCTTGATCTCTAGCAGCTCCTGGTGATGAAGTCCTCTGACTTGCAGCGCCAGTGTGCGTTGATGTCAGAGTCGAGGTGAGTGCATTTGTAAATATCTCGAATGATATCTACTGGACTAGTGGAGTGGAGACTGCAGGAGCAACTGATGGAGCAGCAGAGGGGGCAGTAGCTGGAGCTAAGATTGTGGCTCTGGAAGTGTCTGGCACTGCGGCTGACCTAGGCATCCTCTAGTACTGAGTAGTAGTGGAAAGTACTGGGCTAGGATGATCATCCTCATTAGTGCTACCATGCCTTGCCTCATCCACATCCTTTTTCAGCTTCTCCACTATGGATTGAACTCCTGCTACTTTGATATCCAAATCATGGAATTTTGCCTCTACAATCCTCTCAAGACTCTTTTGGTTCTCTGCGAGGCTGGCCAGGCTCCACTCGATCCTCTGAGTGGCTTGAGTGAGGTATTGCATCTGGTCTATCTTTGTTTTGAGCACTGGAGCTGAGGGGCACTAGATGTTGAAGCCCTTGTAGCATCTGCTCTTGCATGTGCTTCGGCTGAGGTAGGATGGGAAGCATCCATAGTAACAGTGTTGTCCTCAAACTCTGGCCGAAGTGGCAAATGCTCATGGTCCAACAGAAAGTTCTTGTTTGCACACTTAGAGTTGATAAGAATCTGAATATGCGGGGCAAACCCACATGACCTGTTCTGATCAATAGTTGCCTCTTGATTGTCTTTACAATGAGATCCATGACTTTGAACTTTTCATGTTGGTCAATGTGATGCAGCATATTTATGGAGTGGCCACAAATCATCCTCTCATCTCTTGACTTGGGCATTAATGTATGCCTCATGATGGTGTTGGAAGTAGCAAGTCCTGCCAGCAGGAAGTAGACTGAGCCATACTTTTGAGACTCTTTGTACTCATTAGGGATCTCCTTGTACATGTTGGCCATGGAGTTGTAATCCATCTTTGGCTTTGCATACACATCTATATCATTCTCATCAGCTTTGGGCACACCAAGCAATGTGGCCCACTCAATCACACTGGACTCATACTTTACACTTTCGGTCATCCACACAATCTTTCCATTTGGATAGAAGTGAGTTGTGGAGTGAAATTGCATGATCATCTCGTCATTCCATGCAGCCAGCTTCTTCCCTATGAATGCATCAACATCGACAATCCTAAAATCCTCATGAACATGGGGAAATTTGTCTTCATGAAGATCACTATATTTCCAATCCACCCACTTCATTTCACTCACAATGGGCTTCTTATCAAGCAAAACGGTCTCATAAAAGTCTTGTTGCTCTTGGTGTTAAATCAATAGTCAACATCAGTTCTCCTTCTGATGGAGTAGGGGTCTGCCTCCTCCATTTCCTTAAGCCCTTTGTCTTTCCTCTTTTTCATGTTCTCAGCAATGGGATGAGCATCATTATGCTCTGGAAACTTGGGTCTCAGCTTTAGAAGCACTAGGGCATCCTTTTCTTCTTCCTTTTCAAGCACTCGGGCCTTGTTCTTTTCAGCAGTAGATATGTTTCTGATAGTTTTCCCTCTTGCCTTGGAAGTAGGAGCCCTAGACTTGGACTTGGATGGGGCTGCACTCTTCATGGCATCTGCCATGAGCTTTTGTTCCTTGGCAGGAGGAGGGTTAGTAGCAGGCTCTTCCCCTTCTTCTTCAGGCATGTCATCTCTCCTCATGGAAATGGGTTTGAAGGTTACTTGAACTAATTCCTTAGCCCTTATTTTCTTGGGTGGATCCTCCTTAGAAACCTAGTCCTTCTTGGACTAAGGAACCTTTCTCACTGCTCTTCTGGCAGAAGGCTTTCGGCTGTGATGTCTACTACACAACTTATTCTTGTAGACTCATGTTGGGCCTCCAAACGCAGGGTTTTGTAGGACAGTAGCAATTTTCCCTCAAGTGGATGACCTAAGGTTTATCAATCCATGGGAGGTGTAGGATGAAAATGGCATCTCTCAAACAACCATGCAACCAAATAATAAAAAGTCTCTTGTGTGTCCCCAACACACCAAATGCAATGGTAAATTGTATAGATGCACTAGTTCGGCGAAGAGATGGCCTTTGAGGGAGTCCTGGATTAAGGGGTATCCAGACAGCCGGACTGTATACAACGTCCGGACTATTGAAGCGTGAAGATACAAGACTCAAGACTCCGGTCTATATCCGGATGGGACTCTCCTTTGCGTGGAAGACAAGCTTGGCGATCCGGATATTGTGTTTCCTTCCTTGTAACCGACTCCATGTAAACCCTATCCCTCTCCGGTGTCTATATAAACCGGAGAGGTTGGTCCTTAGAAGGCCGATCACAATTACAATCATACCATCATAGGCTAGCTTCTAGGGTTTAGCCTCCACGATCTCGTGGTAGATCTACTCTTGTACTACCCATATCTTCAATATTAATCAAGCAGGAAGTAGGGTTTTACCTCCATCGAGAGGGCCTGAACCTGGATAAACATCTGTGTCCCTTGCTTCCTGTTACCACCAGCCTAGACACACAGATCGGGACCCCCTACCCGAGATCCGCCAGTTTTGACACCGACAGCCTTCTTGCTACCTCTTGAGCACTGCGTTGGTTTTCCCTTGAAGAGGAAAGGGTGATGCAGCAAAGTAGCGTAAGTATTTCCCTTAGTTTTTGAGAACCAAGGTATCAATCCAATAGGAGGCTCCACGCCAGTCCCTCGTACCTGCACAAACAAACAAGAACCTCGCAACCAATGTGATAAAGGGTTTGTCTATCCCTTCACGGTAACTTGCGAAATTGAGATCTAATAGAGATAATAAGATAAGATAAATATTTTTGGTATTTTTATAATATAGATTGGAAAGTAAAGATTGCAAAATAAAGTAGATTGGAAACTTATATGATAAAAGATAGACCCGGGGGCTATAGGTTTCACTAGTGGCTTCTCTCAAGATAGCATAAGTATTACGGTGGGTGAACAAATTACTGTCGAGCAATTGATAGAAAAGTGCATAGTTATGAGAATATCTAGGCATGATCATGTATATAGGCATCACGTCCGCAACAAGTAGACCGACTCCTGCCTGCATCTACTACAATTACTCCACACATTGACCGCTATCCACCATGCATCTAGAGTATTAAGTTCATAAGAACAGAGTAACGCATTAGGCAAGATGACATGATGTAGAGGGATAAACTCAAGCAATATGATATAAACCCCGTCTTTTTATTGTTGATGGCAACAATACAATACGTGCCTTGCTGCCCCTGCTGTCACTGGGAAAGGACACTGCAAGATTGAACCCAAAGCTAAGCACTTCTCCCATTGCAAGAAAGATCAATCTAGTAGGCCAAACCAAACTGATAATTCGAAGAGACTTGCAAAGATAACCAATCATACATAAAAGAATTTAGAGGAGATTCAAATATTTCTCATAGATAAACTTGATCATAAACCCACAATTCATCGGATCTCGACAAACACACCACAAAAAGAGTTACATCGAATAGATCTCCAAGAAGATCAAGGAGAACATTGTATTGAGATTCAAAGAGAGAGAAGAAGCCATCTAGCTAATAACTATGGACCCGAAGGTATGTGGTAAACTACTCACAACTCATCGGAGAGGCTATGTTGTTGATGTAGAAGCCCTCCATGGTTGATTCCCCCTCCGGCGGAGCGCTGGCAAAGGCTCCAAGATGGGATCTCATGGATACAGAAGGTTGCGGCAGTGGAAATAGCATTTCGTGGTGCTCGTGGATGTTTTCAGGGTATGGTGGTATATATAGGCGAAAGAAGTCGGTCAGGGGAGCCACGAGGGGCCCACGAGGGTGGGGGGGGCGCCCACCCCCTAGGGTGCGTCTTGCACCCTCGTGGCCACCTCGGCTACTTCTTGATGTCCACTCCAAGTCTTCTGGATTGCGTTTGTTCCAAAATAATCGCTCCCAAAGGTTTCATTCCGTTTGGACTCCGTTTGATATTCCTTTTCTTCGAAACACTGAAATAGGCAAAAAAATAGCAATTTGGGTTGGGCCTCCGGTTAGTAGGTTAGTCCCAAAAATGATATAAAAGTGTAAAGTAAAGCCCATAAACATCCAAAACGAGTAATATAATAGCATGGAATAATCAAAAAATATAGATACATTGGAGACGTATCAAGCATCCCCAAGCTTAATTCTTGCTCGTCCTTGAGTAGGTAAATGATAAAAACAGAATTTTGATGTGGAATGCTACCTAGCATATTTCTCAATGTAATTTTCATTATTGTGGCATGAATATTCATATCCAAATGATTCAACATAAAAGTTCATATTGACATAAAAATAGTAATACTTGAAGCATACTAACAAAGCAATCATGTCTTCTCAAAATAACATGGCTAAAGAAAGTTCATCCCTACAAAATCATATAGTTAGGCTATGCTTCATTTTCATCACACAAAATACTCCCATCATGCACAATCCTGGTTTCAGCCAAGCAATTGGTTCATACTTTTTAACGCGCTTCAGCCTTTTTCAACTCTCACGCAATACATGAGCGTAAGCCATGGATATAGCACTATGGGTGGTATGATGATGGAGGTTGTGTGGAGAAGACAAAAAAGGAGAAAGTCTCACATTGACGAGGCTAATCAATGGGCTATGAGGATGCCCATCAATTGATGTCAACATGAGGAGTAGGGGTTGCCATGCAACGGATGCACTAGAGCTATAAATGTATGAAAGCTCAACAAAAGAAACTAAGTGGGTGTGCATCCGACTTGCTTGCTCACGAAGACCTAGGGCATTTTGAGGAAGCCCATTGCTGGAATATACAAGCCAAGTTCTATAATGAAAGATTCCCACTAGTATATGAAAGTGACAATAATAAGAGACTCTCTATCATGAAGATCATGGTGCTACTTTGAAACACAAGTGTGGAAAAGGATAGTAACATTCCCCCCCCCTTTGGACCTTTATTTTTTGGACTTTTTTTGGCCTTTATTTTTTTTGGCCTTTCTTTTTTTATAAGGGACAATGCTCTAATAATGATGATCATCACACGTCTATTTATTTACAACTCAAGAATTACAACTCGATACTAGAACAAGATATGACTCTATATGAATGCCTCCGGCGGTGTACCGGGATGGGAAATGAATCAAGAATGACATGTATAAAAAATTATGCAAGGTGGATTTGCCACAAATACGATGTCAACTACATGATCATGCAAGGCAATATGACAATGATGATGCGTGTCATGATAAACGGAACGGTGGAAAGTTGCATGGCAATATATCTCGGAATGGCTATGGAAATGCCGTAATAGGTAGGTATGGTGGATGTTTTGAGGAAGATATAAGGAGGTTTATGTGTGATAGAGCGTATCGTATCACGGGGTTTGGATGCACCGGCGAAGTTTTCACCAACTCTCAAGGTGAGAAAGGGCAATGCATGGTACAGAAGAGGCTAGCAATGATGGAAGGGTAAGAGTGCGTATAATCCATGGACTCACATTAGTCATAAAGAACTCATATACTTATTGCAAAAGTTTTATTAGCCCTCGAAGCAAAGTACTACTACGCATGCTCCTAGGGGGGAGGTTGGTAGGAGTTAACCATCGCGCTCCCCCAACCTCCACACATAAGAAGGCAATCAAAAGAGTACCCCGTGCAACAAATTTGTTACACAACTTTTACCATACGTGCATGCTACGGGACTTGCCAACTTCAACACAAGTATTTATCAATTTCATAATTACCCAACTAGCATGACTCTAACATTACCACCTTTATATCTCAAAACAATTATCAAGCATCAAATTCATCATAGCATCCAATTCACTTCCTACGATAGTTTTTATTATACCCAACTTGGATGCCCATCATATTAGGACCAATTTTATAACCATAGCAAATACCATGATGATATAAAATACTCTCAAAATAATATAAGTGAAGCATGAGAGATCAATTATTTCTACAAAATAAAACCACCACCGTGCTCTAAAAAGTATAAGTGAAGCACTAGAGCAAAACTATCTAGCTCAAAATATATAAGTGAAGCACATAGAGTATTCTAATAAATTCCAATTCATGTGTGTCTCTCCCAAAAGGTGTGTATAGCAAGGATGATTGTGGTAAACTAAAAATCAAAGACTCATATCATACAAAACGCTCCAACCAAACACATATCATGTGGTGAATAAAAATATAGCTCCAAGTAAAGTTACCGATAGACGAAGACGAAAGAGGGGATGCCTTCCGGGGCATCCCCAAGCTTAGGCTTTTGGTTGTCCTTGGTTTATATTGGGGTGCCATGGGAATCCCCAAGCTTAGGCTCTTGCCACTCCTTATTCCATAGTCCATCAAATCTTTACCCAAAACTTGAAAACTTCACAACACAAAACTCAACAAGAAATCTCATGAGCTCCGTTAATGCAAGAAAGAAAAACCACCACTTAAGGTACTGTAATGAACTCAGTCTTTATTTATATTGGTGTTAAACCTACTGCATTCCAACTTCTCTATGGATCATACCCCCCGATACTAGCCATAGATTCATCAAAATAAGCAAACAACACACGAAAAACAGAATATGTCAAAAACAGAACAGTCTGTAGCAATCTGTAACTTTCGAATACTTCTGGAACTCTAAAAATCCTACAAAAATAGGAAGTCCTAGGAAATTTGTCTATTGATCTACTTCAAAAACAATAAACTTAAAAGCACGTTCCTGTGATTTATTAAAATTATTCTCGTGCGTGCAGAAGTTTTTGTTTTTCAGCAAGATCAAATTAACTTTCACCAAGGATGATCCTATAGGTTCTACTTGGCACAAACACTAATTAAAACATAAAACCACATATAAAAGAGGCTAGATGATTTATTTATTACTAAACAGGAACAAAAAGCAAGGAACAAAAATAAAATTGGGTTGTCTCCCAACAAGCGCTATCGTTTAACGCCCCTAGCTAGGCATAAAAGCGAGAATAGATCATAAGGTAATTTGATCTTCTTTCTAGGAAAGTGTTCCATGCCTTTCCTTAACGGAAATTGGAATCTAATATTTCCTTCCTTCATATCAATAATTGCATCAATCGTTCTAAGGAAAGGTCTACCAAGAATAATAGGACATGAAAGACTGCAATCTATATCAAGAACGATAAAATCTATGGGCACATAATTCCTATTTGCAACAATAAGAACATCATTAATCCTTCCCATAGGTTTCTTAATAGTGGAATCCGCAAGGTGCAAGTTTAAAGAACAATCATCAAATTCACGGAAACATAACACATCACATAAAGTTTTTGGAATTGTGGAAACACTAGCACCCAAATCACACAAAGCATAGCATTCATGATCTTTAATTTTAATTTTAATAGTAGGTTCCACTCATAATATAGTTTTCCAGGGATAGAAACTTCCAATTCAAGTTTTTCCTCATAAGATTTCATCAAAGCATCAACGATATGTTTAGTAAAATCTTTATTTTGACTATAAGCATGAGGAGAATTTAACACGGATTGCAACAAGGAAATACAATCTATTAAAGAACAATTATCATAATTAAATTCCTTGAAATCCATAATAGTGGGTTCATTGCTATGTAAGTTTTGACCTCTCCAATCCGACTTTTACCAATTTTAGCATCAAGATCTAAAAACTCTGAATCATTGCGACGCCTTTTAACTAAAGTTGACTCATCTTCAGTCCCATCATTATCAAGATCATATTGCAAAACAAAGATTTGATAGGAGACACATCAATCACTTTTAGATCTTCATAATTATTTTCATGGAAACTAGGAGAACACGCTCTTATAAAGCAATCTTTCTTAGCACGCATCCTAGCGGTTCTTTCTCTGCACTCATCAATGTAAATTCCCATGGCTTTGAGAGACTCATTGATATCATGCTTAGGTGGGATAGATCTAAGTCTCAAAGAATCAACATCAAGAGAAATTATATCCACGTTCCTAGCCAATTCATCAACTTTAAGCAATTTTTCTTCAAGCAAAGCATTGAATTTCTTTTGAGAGATCATAAATTCTTTAACACTATTCTCAAAATCAGAGGGCATCTTATTAAAATTTCCATAAGAGTTGTTGTAGGAATTACCATAATTATTAGAGGAATTACTAGGAAACGGCCTAGGATTAAAGTTTCCTCTATACGCGTTGTTACCAAATTATTCCTACCAACAAAATTAACATCCATAGATTCATTTTTATTCTCAATCAAAGTATACAAAGGCATATCATTAGGATCAATAGGAGCACTCTTATTTGCAACAATTTCATAAGTTCATCCATCTTTCCACTCAAAACATTAATCTCTTCTATCGCATGAACTTTTTTACTAGTAGGTCTTTCGGTGTGCCATTGAGAATAATTAACCATAATATTATCTAGGAGTTTAGTATCTTCTCCTAAAGTTATTTCCACAAAAGTTCTTCCCGCGGCCGAATGTAAAAGATTTCTAGAAGCAGAATTCAATCCAGCATAAAAAAATTATATGATCATCCATAAATTCCAACCATGTGTAGGGCAATTGCGAATCATTAATTTCATCCTCTCCCAAGATTGTGCAACATGCTCATGATCTAGTTGCTTAAAATTCATAATATCATTTCTAAGAGAGATGATCTTAGCGGGAGGAAAATACTTAGAGTTAAAAGCATCTTTGCACTTATTCCATGAATCAACACTATTTTTAGGCAAAGACGAAAACCAAGTTTTAGCACGATCTCTAAGTGAAAATGGAAATAACTTCAATTTAACAATATCATTATCCATATCTTTCTTCTTTTGCATATCACACAAATCAACAAAGTTGTTTAGATGAGTAGCGGCATCTTCACTAGGAAGGCCGGAGAATTGATCTTTCATAACAAGATTCAACAAAGCAGCATTGATTTCACAAGATTCAGCATCATTAAGAGGGGCAATCGGAGTGCTAAGGAAATCATTATTGTTGGTATTGGAAAAGTCACACAATTTAGTATTATCTTGAGCCATCGTGACAAGCAATCCAACACACAAGCACACAAGAGGCAAGCAAAAAAGAGAGGCGAACGGAAAAGAGAGGGCGAATAAAATGGCAAGGTTGAAGTGGGGGAGAGGAAAACGAGAGGCAAATGGCAAATAATGTAATACGAGGGAGATGAGCTTGTGATGGGTACTTGGTATGTCTTGACTTGTGAGAAGACCTCCCCAGCAACGGCGCTAGAAATCCTTCTTGCTACCTCTTGAGCACTGCGTTGGTTTTCCCTTGAAGAGGAAAGGGTGATGCAGCAAAGTAGCGTAAGTATTTCCCTCAGTTTTTGAGAACCAAGGTATCAATCGAGTAGGAGGCTCCATGCAAGTCCCTCGTACCTACACAAACAAACAAGAACCTCGCAATCAATGCGATAAAGGGGTTGTCAATCCCTTCATGGTAACTTGCAAAAGTGAGATCTGATAGAGATAATAAGATAAGATAAATATTTTTGGTATTTTGTTGATATAGATTGGAAAGTAAAGATTGCAAAATAAAGTAGATTGGAATCTTATATGATAAAAGATAAGCCCGGGGGCCATAGGTTTCACTAGTGGCTTCTCTGAACATAGCATAAGTATTACGGTGGGTGAACAAATGACTATCGAGCAATTGATAGAAAAGTGCATAGTTATGAGAATATCTAGGCATGATCATGTATATAGGCATCACGTCCGCAACAAGTAGACCGACTCCTGCCTGCATCTACTACTATCGCTCCACACATCGACCGCTATCCAGCATGCATCTAGAGTATTAAGTTCATAAGAATAGAGTAACGCATTAGGCAAGATGACATGATGTAGAGGGATAAACTCAAGCAATATGATATAAACCCCGTCTTTTTATCCTCGATGGCAACAATACAATACGTGCCTTGCTGCCCCTGCTGTCACTGGGAAAGGACACCGCAAGATTGAACCCAAAGCTAAGCACTTCTCCCATTGTAAGAAAGATCAATGTAGTAGGCCAAACCAAACTGATAATTCGAAGAGACTTGCAAAGATAACCAATCATACATAAAATAATTCATAGGTGATTCAAATATTTCTCATAGATAAACTTGATCATAAACCCACAATTCATCGGATCTCGACAAACACACCGCAAAAAGAGTTACATCAAATAGATCTCCAAGAAGATCAAGGAGAACATTGTATTGAGATTCAAAGAGAGAGAAGAAGCCATCTAGCTAATAACTATGGACCCGAAGGTCTATGGTAAACAACTCACAACTCATTAGAGAGGCTATGGTGTTGATGTAGAAGCCCTTCGTGGTTGATTCCCCCTCCGGCGGAGCACCGGCGAAGGCTCCAAGATGGGATCTCGCGGATACAGAAGGTTGCGGTGGTGGAAATAGGGTTTCATGGTGCTCCTGGATGTTTTCAGGGTATGGTGGTATATATAGGCGAAAGAAGTCGGTCAGGGGAGCCACGAGGGGCCCACGAGGGTAGGGGAACGCCCACCCCCCTAGGGTGCGCCTTGCACCCTCGTGGCCGCCTTGTTTGCTTCTTGACGTCCACTCCAAGTCTCCTGGATTGCGTTTGTTCCAAAAAGATCGCTCCCGAAGGTTTCATTCCGTTTGGACTCCGTTTGATATTCCTCTTCTTCGAAACACTGAAATAGGCAAAAAACAACAATTCAGGCTAGGCCTCCGGTTAGTAGGTTAGTCCCAAAAATGATATAAAAGTGTAAAGTAAAGCCCATAAACATCCAAAACGGGTAATATAATAGCATGGAACAATCAAAAATTATAGATACGTTGGAGACGTATCATGACACAAGTGTAGTAATGATAGTAGATGTTGATTTTTGTAATAGCAACAATAAAAAACAGCAAGGTAGCAATAGATAAAATGGAGCACAAACGGTATTGCAATTCTTGAATTGAGGCCTAGGGTCCGTACTTTTGCTAGTGCAATCTCTCAACAATGATAATATAACTGGATCATATAACTATCCCTCAACGTGTGATGAAGAATCACTCCAAAGTTTCTATCTAACGAAGAGCATAAGAAGAAATTGTTTGTAGGGTACGAAACCACCTTAAAGTTATCCTTTCTGATCGATCTATCTAAGAGTTCATACTAAAATAACACCAAGTTATCCTATCCGATCGATCTATCCAAGAGTTCGTACTAAAATAACACCATATGATACACATCAACCAACTCTAATGTCACCTAGATACTCCAATGTCACCGTGAGTATCCGTGAGTTTATTATGAGATATGCATCAAACAATTTCAGATTCATAATTCTCAATCTAACAAAAAGAACCTAAAAGAGTGCCCCAAGATTTCTACCAGAGAAACATATACGAGAACATGCATCAACCCCTAGCTATGCATGGATTACACCAATGTCACCTCGGGAATCAGCGAGTTGAGTACCAAAACACATAGCAAGTGAATCAATATGATACCCCATTGTCACCATGGGTATTCATAGCAAGACACACATCAAGTGTTCTCAAATCCATAAAAGTATTCAATCCGACAAGAACGAAATCTCAAAGAGAAAACTCAATTCATCACAACAAGATAGAGAGGGGTAAACACCATATGATCCAACTATATTAACAAAGCTCGCGATACATCAAGATCGTGTTAACTCAAGAACACAAGAGAGAGAGAGAGAGAGATTACACACATAGGTACTGGTACAAACCATCAGCCCCGAGGGTGTACTACTCCCTCCTCATCATGGTGGCCGCCGAGATGATGAAGATGGCCACTGGTGATGAGTTCCCCCTCCGGCAGGGTGCCGGAATAGGGTATAGATTGGTTTTTCATGGCTATAGAGGCTTGCAGCGGCAGAACTTCTGATCTAGGGTTATTTCTGGGGGGTTTTGTATTTATAGGATTTTTTGCATCGGTTTCACGCGAAGATGGGCCTCGAGGTGAGCACGATACACCTGCACACGGGTTGGGCTCCAGGCTCGCCATGGTGGGTTGTGCCCACCTCGTGGCTCTTCTGTCCCTCCCACGAAGCTTCTAGTGCCTCTTTTGTTCCAAACAAATCGTCAAAAAGTTTTAGCTCATTTGGAGAACTTTCATTTTTGCACAAAAAACAACACCACGGTAATTCTGCTGAAAACAGTGTCAGTCCGGGTTAGTTCCATGCAAATCATACCAAAACCATATAAAATTGTTGTAAACATGGCATGAATACTTCATAAATTATAGATACGTTGGAGACGTATCAAGCTGGCAGCAGTGCCATACTCCTTTGCAAGAACCACTCTCTTGGCCTTCTTTGATGTTGCCTCATTTGCAACAAAATCTCCATGTTCATCATCTAAAGTTTTCTTCTTCTTTGATCTAGTGGTTGTTTTTGGAAAATCTGGATAACTTCTCACTCCTTCATAGAAACTGTCTTTGGGACTTGATCCTGCACTCATGTCAATGCTCTGATCTGTTGACATGTTCTGGCTGTCACTTGCATCTGACATTGCTGACACTGCACCTGCGAAGTAGATGGGGTAGAGTGGAATGGATGAGCATCAAGAAAACATAGCTTTTTGCCAAAATTTTGAGTAAAAGTTTCAGGTCTAGGTATTCACAGAAGTGATATCGGAGTCACCGAGTGGATGGTTTCGGTAGCACCGAAGCTGTTTCCAAGATGATTCCACACAATCTCGGTCAGACCGAGATGTGTTTCGGTCTCTCCGACAAGCTGGAGTTCTACTAAGACTTTAGACTCGGACTCACCGATGTGTACTGCTCGGAGGCACTGAGGCGTACAATGTGCAATGGCCAGAGGCCAAATCGGTGATTTCGATTTTTCCGTTCATTCATTCCGAGATTAATTCTGTGCAAACCTAACACTAAATTTTTAAACTTAAATCTAATCTAAGGAATTCGTATAAGGAATAGATAGTGCAATCTGTGCCAAGAATAATGGTGCAAACCCTAGTGCATTGAATCGGAAATTGAAGCACGAGGGGATCAGATTTTACCCTAACTTGGCGCTGATGACCCACAAGTATAGGGGATCAATTGTAGTACTTTAGGTAAGTAAGAGTGTCGAACCCAACAAGGAGCAAAAGGAAATGACAAGCGGTTTTCACCAAGGTATTTTCTGCAAGCACTGAAATTGTCGATAACAGATAGTTTTGTAGTAAGATAATTCGTAACGGGTAACAAGTAACAAGTGTAGCAAAGGTGCAGCAAGGTGGACCAATCCTTTTTGTAGCAAAGGATAAGCCTGGACGAACTATTATATAAAGTAAAGCGCTCCCGAGGACACATGGTATTTACTGTCAAGTTAGTTTTCATCAAGCTCATATGATCCGCGTTCGTTACTTTGATAATTTGATATGTGGGTGGACCGGTTCTTGCGTGATGTCCTTACTTGGACAAGCCTCTCACTTACGATTAACCCCTCTCGCAAGCATCTGCAACTATGAAAGAAGAATTAAGATAAATTTAACCATAGCATGAAACACGTGGATCCAAATCAGCCCCTTAATTATGAAGCAACACCTAAACTAGGGTTTAAGCTTCTGTCACTCTAGCAACCCATCATCTACTTATTACTTACCAATGCCTTCCCCTAGGCCCAAATCATGGTGAACTGCCATGTAGTCGATGTTCACATAATACCACTGGAGGAAAGACAACATACATCTCGTCGAAATATCGAATAAATACCAAATTCACATGATTACTTATAACAAGACTTCTCCCATGTCCTCAGGAACAAATGTAACTACTCACAAAGCATGTTCATGTTCAAGATCAGAGGGGTATTGAATATCATTAAGGATCTGAACACATGATCTTCCACCAAATAAACCAACTAGCATCAACTACGAAGAGTAATCAACACTACTAGGTACCCACAGCTACCAATCTAAGGTTTTGGGACAAAGATTGAATGCAAAGATGAACTAGGGTTTGAGAGGATATCATGCTGGTGAAGATGTTGATGAAGATTGACCCTCACTCGATGGGAGGATCGTTGATGATGACGTTGGCTTTGATTTCCCCCTCTGGGAGGGAAGTTTCCCCGGCAGAATAGCTCCGCCGGAGCCCTAGATTGCTTCTGCCTAGGTTCCACCTCGAGACGGTGGTGCTTCATCCCGAAAGCTCTCTTCTGGTTTTTTCTAGGTCAAATCCCTCAATATAGCATAAGATGGGCACTGGATGATGGCCAGGGGGCCCACAAGCCCTAGGGGCACGCCCTGGTGTCGGTGTACTAGAGTAGGGGTACCCTAGTATCCCAAACTTGTGCACGGGCAATCGCAGCACCCCGTGGCAAGGCTTGCCGGGTGACCGCCAAAGTCCACTGTGGTTCCTTTGGAGCCATTCAAGAACAAAGTATTCAAGCTAAGGAGACAAGGCCTCGGCAAGAGGAGCTTGCCGGGAAGGCCAACCAAGGCATCTCAAGGAACTTGCCGCGACGCGCCACGCGTCCCGGCGAGGCCCGGTGAGCGACAAGCTTCCGGACACGACAAGACAACAACCGCAGCAAGGCGCTTGCCGTGGCAAGCTACCACTCTGTACCCGCGCTCCAGCACATCCACCAACGTGTCGCCCTGGGACCTTTCCAGGCGCGCGTGGCAAGAGGCTGTGCAGCTAGCGGTGCGCGGTGGCAAGCGGCGCTGACAAGATTGCCATCGTGGCAAGCGGTGGCGCCCCTGGCGGTCCCTTTTTTGCACTGTTTGGGCGACGCAGACGGGCATTTAATGCCTTTGTCCCCTGCAGTCAGGGTTAGGTATGATACACTGTACAGGTAGTTGTACCAACCGCAACACCTTTCCATTTTTACCCTTTGTCTGCGTTGCCACGTATCGGTGACCCCTTGAGCATATAAAAGGAGGCCCATGCACAACGTAGAGGGGGGTTCGAAGGCAGAAAACACTCACGCTCAGTCTCGTTAGTAGCTAGTGTGTACTGTAGCACTCAGCGCTCCCGAGCAAGAACTCAATACTCAGACATGTAGCAGTAGGAGTATTATCTCTCCGGAGAGCTCCGAAGCTGGGTAAACTGCTCGTGTGCTTCGCCTCGATCCGCTCTTCGCGCGATCTCCGCTCCCCGCCGAACCGAAAGGGGCTCGGTCCGCCGGTCCCATAGGTGTTCGTGGATCGGTTTCCCCGACATCTTTGGCGCGCCAGGTAGGGGGGCGTCGAGGTTGTGTGAACCTGATCCGGCATTCACACGAGCTAGATCTTCATCTTTTTCATCGGCGTGCCACCGAAGAAGAAGGCTTCGGAGGCGGCTACTCCGTCCGCGTCGATCCCACCACCACCGGAGCAAACGGGTGGTGGGGTAGACGCCGGCGGAAGAACGGGCGTCGACGAGGGAGCTCACAGTGCTGCCAGGTCCAAGGACAAGGCTGCGCAGACCTCGGCGTCCGTACATGCACCGCGCCCATCTTAGGAGGCACGGGACCGACAGCGTCATGGTACTCGCGGTACCATACATTCTTTGGACCAAGATCGAGCCGGTGGATCTCGGGGTGCTCAAGACCAGCATGCACGCCAACATGCTGGAACGAGCAAGACACGGTCGCCTGGACGGGATACTGCTCCTACCAACATAGTTGGAAGTCCGAGCATATCCCTCTCCTCGCACCGTTCGCCACTGCCACCCACCACTCCAGCAGAAGCTTTGGCGCGAGCTCAACTGCTCCTGGATTACCCTCCAACGGCAGACAAGATCGACGAATGGAGGGCCACCATTCAGAGTCTCATCGGCTTCGCCAACGGCGACACTCCACGGCAGCCGAGTACGTCGTAGCCGCGGCAAGACTGCCAGGCACGAGCCGATGGCGACAAAACCGGTGGGGGTGCAACCACCGTGCACTCTCCGCCCCGAAGGCCAAGATCGCCGACTTGCCGGACCTACCTCGACAGCGACTCCACCGCATCATCAGATCCGCGAGTTCGTCGCGATCAGCGCCAAGTTCTTCACGAACGACAGCAAGAAGACGCTCATACTCGCATCGAGCGCCGAAGAGAAGCGCGGCGTCAATCGGACCAGCGCGCTGGGCCCTCTGTCGACATGCATGCGCCAGGGGAACCGGGCGACTTGTCATACGCGGTAGGTTGTCCTGCGTTCACTCGTGAGCTGCGGCAAGTCCAGTGGCCCAGCACGAAGAATTTCAAGCCAGATGTACCAGAGAAGTACGACGACAAGTCGCATCCGTCGGAGTTCCTCAGCATCTACACCATCGCGGTGCAAGCTGCCGGGGGGCGGGACGACAAGATCCTTGCCAACTACTTCCCGCTGGTGCTCAAGCCCAATGTCAGATCCTGGCTCATGCACTTGCCGGACAACTCCATATCCTCCTGGGTAGACCTATGCCATCAGTTTGTCGGCGCCTTTACAGGCGGCCACAAGCCTCATGGCCAAGAAAGCGACCTTCATCTGCTCGCCCAGAAGGAAGGAGAGCCCCTGCGCAAGTACATTCAGAGATTCAGCCGTGTACAGCACAACATCCCAGATGTCCACCCTGCCGCGATCATCAGCGCGTTCCATCAGAACGTGCGAAACCGCAGGATGCGGGAGGAGATGGCGATGTGCAAGATCAGAGATGTCAGTGAGCTATATGCCCTGGCCGACAAGTGTGAACGTGCTGAGGAAGGGAGGAAACTCCCCGGAGAGAATACAGAAGCAGGAGGATCTGACAGCGAGGATGCTGCCCCGGCAAAGAAAAACCGGCGGCGGAACAACAGGAAGAAGAAAGGCAAAGATGTGCTAGTCGTTGAGCAGTCCGGCAACGGAGGTGGCGCCAAGAAAGCCAAAACTGGTAGCTCCGGCGAGGAGATTGCCGCAGGCACCAACTACCAGGCTGTGGCGGTCGCCGACAAGCAGGACGGCACCAACAAGCAGTACTGCAAGATCCACCGCACCAAGGGCCATGACCTCCAGAGCTGCAAGAAGGTCGAGTAGCTTGTCGAGCAGCAAAAGGCTGAATACGAGCGACGCGACAAGGAGAAGGCCCAAGAAGGTGCTGGGGAAGCCGGCAAGAAACTCCCCGGCCGAGGAGGACGCCGCGGCAAGGCCAAGCAGCGGCAAGGAGATAGACCTCCCCGCGGCCGCGATAAGGATGAAGATGACGACGACGATGAAGATATGGATGATGACGACACCGGTGAGCAGGAGTTCCAGAAATCCACAGAGGTCCTGTGCGTTGACGGCGGTGCTTCTCTGCATACTTCACATCGCCAGCTCAAGCAGTGGGTGCGGGAAGTCAATGCGGCAGAACCACCCGTCGAGTCACGCAAGCCTCTGAAATGGTCCAGCACGCCTATCATCTTTGATATTGAGGACCACCCGGATCGCATAACTGCGGTCGGGTGCTTGCCGATGTTGGTTTCACCAACTATCCGCAACCTCAAGGTCACTAAGATGCTAGTTGACGGCGGGGCCGGCTTGAACCTGATCTCCTTCGCGATACTCCAGAAACTCTAGATCCCTGACAGCAAGCTCGAAGAGACCGGCACATTCCAAGGAATCAATCCGGGAAGGAGCAAGCTGAAGGGAAAGATCACGTTGCCGGTGACATTTGGCAGCGAGTTGAACTTCAGGACTGAGAGGGTCACTTTTGACGTTGCTGACTTTCCATTGCCTTACAATGGGATACTCGGCCGTCCAGCACTTGCCAAATTCATGGGAGCCTCTCACTATGCATACAACATGATGAAGATGCCAGGCCCGATAAGTGTCATCTCTGTCCCTGGCGACAAGAAGGATGCTCTTATCTGTGCCGACAAGATCTATCGGGAAGCAGCAGCCGCAACAGATCGCAAGTCACTTGCCGTTGAAGCTCCCGGGGGGAAGAAGAAGACCAAGTCCGGCAAGAGTTCTGATGCCCACTCCGGCAAGCGCACCTCTTCGGAGTGCTGCGCTACCGTCGAGGACGCACCATCGAGCTCCACCGGCAAGTGTAGGAAGACAATGGCAGCTCCACCAGAGACCAAGAAGGTGTCCGCCAAGGAGGACGGCGCTGGTGGTACCCTCACCATCAGTGCCACTCTCGACCCTAAATAGGAAAGCGCGCTCGTTGCTTTCCTGCGGGCGAATGTCGACGTGTTTGCGTGGCAACCGTCTGACATCCCCGGTGTTCCCAGGAAAGTAATTGAGCACCATCTTGCCGTCTGTCCTCATGCACGGCCCGTCAAGCAGAAAGTCAGGAAACAAGCAGTGGAGCGCCAAGAATTCATCGCAGAAGAAATCAAGAAATTGGAAGCAGCAGGCCTTGTCAGAGGAGTGCTCCATCCTACGTGGTTGGCCAATCCTGTAGTCGTGCGCAAGGCAAACGGGAAATGGAGGCTTTGTATCGACTTTACCGATGTCAATAAAGCTTGTCCCAAAGACCCATTTCCCTTGCCGCGCATTGACCAGATTGTTGACTCCACGGCCGGATGTGACTTGCTTTCATTTCTTGACGCATACTCAGGATACCATCAGATCTTCATGGCAGAAGAGGATGCGGAGAAGACCGCATTCAACACTCCATGTGGCACATACTGTTTCGTACGGATGCCTTTCGGTTTAAAGAATGCTGGTTCAACATTTGCAAGGGTAGTCCATGACGCTTTTGAGCCACAAATACACAGAAATGTGGAAGCCTACATGGATGACATAGTGGTCAAGAGCAAGGACAAGGCAACTCTGATTCAAGATTTAGACGAAACCTTTGCAAATCTGCGCAAGATCAACCTCAAGCTTAACCCCGAGAAGTGTGTGTTTGGAGTCCCCTCCGGCAAGATTCTCGGGTTCTTCGTGTCTCAGCGGGGAATTGAAGCCAATCCCGACAAGATCAAGGCCATTGAGCAGATTGAAGCACCAAAGCGCGTCAAGGATGTACGAAGACTTGCCGGTTGCGTGGCTGCTCTCAGTAGGTTTATCTCTAGGTCTGCTGAGCGCGCCCTGCCATTTTTCAAAATATTGAAAAAGGCAGGTCCAATGAAATGGACTCCGAAAGCGGAGGCTGCGCTGCAGGACTTAAAGAGATACCTGTCCTCCACTCCAACACTTGTCGCACCTAAACCACAAGAGAAGTTGCTGCTGTATATAGCGGCAACCATCAAGTGGTTAGTGCTGCGTTAGTAGCAGAGAGGGAGGCGGATGATGAGCCAGCAACCACGGCAGATGCATCCAGCGACAAGCAGGGGGCTTCACCGACAAGCTCTGGTCCCGACAAAGATGGATCTGCGCAGGCGCGTGAGGAGATGCAGAAGAGAATGGTGCAGCGTCCAGTTTACTTTGTCAGTTCCCTTCTGCAGGGAGCTAGGTCGAGGTACTCTGGTGTGCAGAAATTGCTTTTCGGCCTTCTCATGGCCTCGAGAAAGCTGCGCCATTACTTCCAAGCACATGAGATCACGGTTGTCACTCGTTTTCCGTTGAAGAGGATACTACAGAATCCAGAAGCAACAGGCAGGATTGTCGAGTGGGCACTGGAACTGTCAAGCTTTGGCCTCAAGTTTGAGAGCACTTCCAATATCCAATGCAGAGCATTGGCAGAGTTCATAGCAGAATGGACGCCAACGCCAGATGAAGAAATTCCAGAAACGAGCATCCCCGTCAAGGAAGCAAGCAAAGAGTGGCTGATGTACTTTGATGGTGCCTTCTCACTGCAAGGCGCCAGTGCGGGCGTGCTACTTGTTGCACCCACCGGAGAGCACTTCAAGTACGTGGTCCAGATGCACTTTCCCAGGGAGCAAGCAACAAACAATACCGCAGAGTATGAAGGTTTGCTTGCCGGTCTCAGGATCGCGGCAGACCTTGGGATCAAGAAGCTCATCATCAGGGGTGACTCGCAGCTTGTCATCCGCCAAGTGAACAAGAATTATCAGAGTCCGTTGATGGAAGCTTACGTTGATGAAGTGAGAAAGCTAGAAGAGCACTTTGACGGCCTACAGATGGAGCATGTTCCAAGAGCTGATAACGACATTGCCGATGGCCTGTCGAAGTGCGCCGCACTTAAGTTACCTGTGGAACCAGGGATCTTTGTGCTCAAACTGACTCAACCGTCTGTAACGCCATCAACTGGACAGAGTAAGAAGAGGAAGTTGATTTCTGGTGACTATTTTCCGGCAGAGCTCCCCGGAGCCGCCGCCAAGAAGGTCCCCAAGATCAACACCAAGAGTGCTGAGGAGCAGTCTGCTCCGGCAAACCCTAGGGTCTGTTCCGTTGAAGCAGACGCTCCCGACAAGTTTTGCTCCGGCAAGCTTGCCGGGGAACGTCAAGCTCCGGCTGAGACACAGGTTCTCGCCGTAGAAGCGGATGTTCCCGCAGCAGCAGATGTGCCTTTAGTCCTTGTTGTCGAGCCGCAAGCTCCAGCATGGGCACAGCAGATTGTCCGTTTCCTTCAGACAGGAGAACTTCCCGAAGAGCAAGAAGAAGCAGAAAGAGTAGCCCGGCAGTCAAGTATGTACCAGTTTGTCGACAACACACTGTACAGAAGAAGACTCAACGGTGTGAAATTGAAGTGTGTTCACCAGGAAGACGGACAAAAGCTGTTGGCAGAGATACATGGAGGCATATGTGGTCACCACATTGGCGCAAGAGCACTTGCCGGCAAAGCATTCCGGCAAGGTTTCTTTTGGCCGACAGCCCTCCAGGATGCAACTGCACAAGTAACCAAGTGTGAAGCCTGCCAGTTCCATTCCAAGCAGATACACCAGCCAGCTCAAGCTCTCCAGACGATCCCTTTATCCTGGCCATTTTCGGTCTGGGGGCTCGACATCCTCGGCCCCTTTCCCCGAGCTGTCGGGGGCTTTGAGTACTTGTACGTTGCAATCGACAAGTTCACAAAGTGGTCGGAAGTGGAAGTAGTGAGGAAGGTGGCAGCAGAGTCAGCAGTCAAGTTCTTCAGGTCGATTGTTTGCCACTTCGGGATCCTTAACAGGATCATCACCGACAACGGCATGCAATTCACGAGTCGCACCTTCATGCAGTACGTCCAAGATCTTGGCGCCAAGGTCTTCTTCGCTTCTGTTGCTCACCCGAGAAGCAACGGTCAAGCGGAGAGGGCAAATGCTGAAGTGTTGCGCGGGCTCAAGACCAGGACTTTCGACAGGCTGCGCAAGTGCGGAAAGAACTGGATTGAGGATCTGCCGGTGGTTCTTTGGTCGATCAGGACGACGCCAAATCGAGCCACTGGCCAGACACCTTTCACTCTAGTCTATGGAGCAGAGGCAGTTCTCCCCACGGAACTCGTATACGGGTCACCTCGAGTGCTCGCTTATGATGAGCTTGAGCAAGAGCAGCTGCGACAAGACGACACGCTGCTCCTTGAGGAAGACTGTCTTCAGGCCGCTGTACGAGCTGCTCGATACCAGCAAGCTTTGCGCCGCTACCATAGCCGCAAAGTTAATGCCAGAAGTCTCGAGGAAGGTGACCTTGTTCTTCGGCGCGTTCAGTCCGCCAAGAATTCCAACAAGTTGACGCCGAAGTGGGAAGGCCCTTACCGGGTGAAACGAGTCACTAGGTCTGGCGCTGTCCGCCTTGAGACCGAAGATGGCATTCCAGTGAGCAACTCCTGGAACATTGAGCATCTTCGTAAGTTTTACCCGTAGGGTGCGGTTGCCGGAACCTGTTTCGGCAACCACCTTTTGTACAAGTCTTGCCGATGTTGCATGTAATCCTTTGTACAAAGCCGGGCGCAGACCCCGTGCCTAAGTAAAGCTCATGTGCTCTGCACATCTTGTCAATTTCGTGCTTTCTTTTGCATGTGTTATCTGACAATTTGTGCAGTGCCGACCCCCGGTAAGCAATAACGAGCCGTAAGGCTCCATATCTTTATTTTCTCTTCTTTCTTTTTCTCAAAGAAAGGAAGGTTCCCTCGCCCACAAGTTTGCCAGGAGGAAAGGAGAAGATAATGGTGTGGACCAGGCGTCGTTCAAGAAAGTTTCGCCTTACCGGGAAGCAAACGACAGAAAAGCTAAGTTGCCAAAAGTTTGAGCAATCAGTTTTAAATTTTTTAAGTTTTCTTCCTCGAACGACCGTGCTTTGTATGGAAAACCTGTGCGCGGAGGAACCAACTCGTAGCTAGTTGCGCCCTTACTTTGTTTCGAGTCTGCTCAACAACTTAAGTGAGCTGCGACTAGTTGCGACAAGGTTTCTTGTCGGTAGCGGCGCCGCCGGCAGGCTGCTGACGTCCCGCACTCAGCGCTCGCGGCTAAGGTGCCTGCACCGGCAAGTTCCCTAAAAGCGTAGGGCAAAAACATACAAAGGAAGGAATCAAGTAAAGGAAATAACATAGCAATCGCTACCCAAAATAGGGTTATATTACAAGATAGCTTGTCGCAGCTCTAATAGATTGTTCTCATAACGTGACCAACAGCAACAAGAAAAAGAGAAAACAGGTGGCCTAATCTACGCGATCGCCCTCAACCCTCTTGATCCCGCTCACCTTGCCCACAATGGGTGCGACAAGGGTCTTGAGCGCTTCCAGATCAGCATCCGGCGGCAGGGTCTTGAGGACGTTGGTGAGGTTGAGGCCCGGATTGCGGAAGGCCACCTTCACCAACACCTTTTGAAGAGCTCCCGCGCAGATCTTGCGCGACTCGTCGGCCAGCTGCTTTGGGATCTTCTCCCGGAGTCGCTGGAGGGCCGTCACCACGCCTCTGAAGAACAAGCTGAGCTTGGCACTGGGTTGGAGGTTCTCATCGGAGGGATACCCGAAATCCTCCATCCCCAGCTGCGCCAGCTCCCTGTTGATGGCTGCGGCAACATCCACGAGACCCTCCGTCCAGTGCTCCACATTCTCTCTAAAAGTGTTCTGGGCGGCAGCAGCCCTCGCCAGCAGCGCCTCGTCGGCCTTGATCTTCTCCTTCAAGGCCACCTCCTGCTCCCTGGCGCCGTCTAGCGTCTTGGTCAAAGTAGTCAGCTTCAACTCAAGATCTGCGTTGGAGTCCTTGGCGGTGCTAAGCTCCTTGCCCCTCTCGGCGAGACGACCCTGCAGCTCGCCAAAGCTGTAGGCGTCCTTCTCGCGCTCACGCTTGAGCGCAGCAAGCTCTTCACCCCTCGCCTTGAGATCGACCTCCAGCTGCGCCACTTTCGTCTCTAGCTCCTTCTTGGTGGCCTCGGCAGCTGCAGCAGTATCCTCTGCTTGCTTGAGAGCCCCACCAAATGTTTGCTCGCGCGCAGCAAGCTCCTCCTCGTGGCTGTCAAGGTTGACCTTCCGCTGCGCCAATTCGCCCTCCTGCACAGACAGCTTCTCGGCGGCAAGCCGCTGTTGCTCTTCAACTTCAGCCCTCTCGAGGAGGAAGGCTTTCCGCTCCTCGGCGAGTTGCTCCCGCTTCTCTGCCAGGGACCGGAGAGCTTCCTGGTTAAGACCCCGGAGCTCCTCCGTGCGCTCCTCGATGTCCACTCCCGCCTTCGCGACAAGCGCTTCTCGGGATTCCAGCTTGGCCTGTCGAGCGCGGTAGAGCGACAACAGCTTCCGCAGCAGCCGCTCCTCCTCAGGCTCGCCGCTGCTGCTGCTCGGCGCGTCAACCAGCGTCAGCCCAGCGGAGGCAAGCACCTCTCCATCCAAGATTTCTCCTTCGACCGGCGCCCTGGAGCTTGACGCCCAGGGGAGCTTGATGAAGACGTCATCACCGGCCTTCAAATAGGCACCGGGCTGGGGCTCTTCGGAGCCTGACGCTGCGGCAGCGGCGGGGGGATCGGCGGTCGGCGTAGCGCCTGACGCTCCTGCGGCCTCAAGGCCGTCAGTGCGATCGCCAGACCCCTCGCCAGCTTTTGCGGCAGCAGCTTTGGCGGCCTCTTCACCGGCGGGATCATCAACGCCGGCTGCTTCTTCGGTAGCAGCGACATCGTCGGTATCGCCACGCGCGTTCTCCTCGCCAGCAATCTCGATCTCCATCGGCTCCGTGGCAGATGGATCTGGCGGCCGGAAAAGGGAGAAAAGTCAAGCAAATATCCAAAAAGAAAATCAGAAGAAGAAGAATCCAAGGGAAGTTTTCAAGCAAGAGGATTACCTGTACTGGGTTCTACAGTCATGGTCTCCGCCACCGAGGGGGTTGCTGGTGCCGTCCCTTGCCGGAGACTTCTCCCTTGCCGGAGAACGCTCCCTTGCCGGGGAACCCTCCCTTGGTGGTGTAGTCGAAGCAGATGGCATGACGGGGGCGGCTTCCGGGCGCTCCTGGTGAGGCTGCTCTGCTCCTACACAAACCAATAGTCAGATGTCAGCAAAGAAAGAGCGCCCAGGCACACCTAACAGCGGGAAGTAAACCATATACTTAAGCTGGGGGCTGCCTTGGGGAATAGTTGCCGGGTCCGGCAAGGTGGTCTCGGACACACCCCCTGCTGTCGCGGTAGGTTCGTCCTCGATGACAATCACCGGGACCTTGGCTCTCTTCGCCCCTCTCTGGGCCAGGGTCCTGAAAAGGAATGAGTTCGGAGTAAAGCAAATCAGATACAAGACAAAACAGCAAGAATTGAAGAACTACAAGTACAGCAGAGAATCTTACTCTTCTTCTTCCTCGTCGGAGCTCAGCGCGGAGAGGTCGAAGTCCGGCTCACCTCCGGCGCGACGAGGCGGAGGAGTAGTTTCCCTTAGCCGCTTGGCGGGGGTAGTGGCGGTGGTCTGAGACGACCTAGCTCCGGCCGCCGCCGCGGCATGAGAGCTAGCAGGAGCAGAAGCGGTGGTCCGGGAGGACCCCGCTCCAGTTTGTAACGCCCCGGATCCGATGCGCCAGGTGTCTGCCAGTTATTCGCCGTCGTTGCCATGTCATGTGCTTGCGTGTTGCACTTTGCCATGTCATCATATGCATTTCATATCATGTCATCATGGGCATTTCATTTGGCATACGTGTTCGTCTCATGCATCCGAGCCTTTTCCCCGTTGTCCGTTTTGCAATCCGGCACTCCTATGTCCCCCGGCGTCCCCCTTTTGCCTCTTCTCTTGTGCGGGTATTAAACTTTCTCGGAATGGCCCGAGGTTTGTCAAGTGGCCTTGGTATAGCACCGGTAGACCGCCTGTCAAGTTTCGTGTCATTTAGAGGTCGTTTGATACTCCAACGGTTAACCGGGTAACCGCAGAACCCCTTCTTTTGTTTCAGCCCAACATCCCTTCCAAAGTGGCCCAAAACCCATCTAACTCCCTTCCATGCTCTCGGTCGTTCGATCACAATCGCGTGGCCGAAAACCGCACCTCATTTGGACTCTCCTAGCTCCCTCTACCTATAAATAAGTGATCCCCCTCCAAATTCGCGGTCTAATCCCCCCAAAACCCTAGATCCATCCCTTCCGCGCCGCCGGACATGTCCGCCCGGCGACCGGACGTGTCCGCCCCGCTCCCCCCGGCCAATCGCAGGCCGCCACGTCGCCTCTGCGCCGCCCCCGCGCCGCCGGCCCGCCTGGCCCGTCGCGGCCCCCGCAGGCCCACCTCCTCGCCGCCGCGCCCGGCAGCCGCTGCCCTCGCCGGCGTGCCCAGCCGCCTCCGCCGCCGGCGCCCCCGCCGCCGCGCCCGGCATCCAGCCTCCCCGCGCTCCGGCGACTCCTCCCGGCCTCTCCCTCGTCCTCCGGCCGCCTCCTCTCCGTCTCCGGCGAGCATCTCCGACGTGCTTTGAAATCCGTGCAGAAACGAGGTCGACCCCGAGATTCCCAAGTCCCTGTAAATTTTACATTCTGGACCCATATTCATTGCATCACATCTCTGCATCCGTAGCTCCGTTTCGTGCGTATAATATGTCAAATTGTTCGCCTCGACGAGTAGATCATTTCATTCCATTGCATCATTTTCATTTGAGCTCATCTTGATGCCCGAAATGCTGTTGGAAGAGTGCATGTTGATGTTAATCTGCTAAAACTGTTATAACTTGCTGTTTTATCATTTTTGCCATGATTGATGTGTGCATCCTATGAGTATGAGCTCTAAATGAATGTTGAACTATGCCATGCCATCTTTCCAGGGGTGTTAACCATGTATTTTTGTGACTTGTGTGCTGAGTGTATCAAGCTTGTTAAGTAGGGTAGTTGTTGTTGCTGTTTTCCTGACAGATTCTGTTATATTTTGTTGCTATGTTAACATGCTTCCACTAATCATTCTATGCATAATCTGGAGATGCTCTATAAACATGTTTTGAACTACATGTCATGCTATATCCATTCATGCCCTTGGTTGCAATTATAGCCTGCTGGAACATGTTGTAATCTTGCTCTAAAGTTGCTTGGAAATGTTGCTGTCAGCCTGTTAACATTAAGTTCACTTGTTCCCATGTGTTTTCCTGGTGATCCATGTATCCTATGAACTTGCTCTTGCCATGCTTAGCTTCATAAACATGCCTTCTTACTGTTGGTTGCCTTGCCATGCCATGTATTTCTCTGTGGTGAGTGGTTCGAGCTCACGAACATGCCTACTTATTGTTGTTTCTGCCATGTATGAATCTGTAATATAACTTGCCATGTTTACATGGGTGCCATCATATTTTCTATGCCTTTTTGGCTCTTGATCAGTAAGGGTCTTTTGATCTATGCAATTAGTAGATTCATGCCATGCCTTTGTTTGCCATGATAAGTTCCTGTAACATGTTGTTTGCTTGCTCTAAACATTGCAACTTGATGTTATTTCCTGATAAGTCTGAAACTGTTATTATTTGCAATATCTCCATGTCTTTTTGAGCATGTTCTACTTGTTTCTGGAGATAGCTCAGTGTTCATGTTTTGTTATGCTTTACGTGTACTTCATACTCATGCCTTTTGTTATTATGTTGGGGTGCTGTAGCTTGTTGTTTTGATGCTTGTAAGATGCCTAGTTGCTGTTTTGGACAGATTGTTGTTATGACTTGTATAGTGTGTGTGTGTTGCACCGTTGCTCCGTTTTGAGTGTGCTCTATATGAAACTTGCTTGATTTTGCATGTAGTTTCATATTATCATGTTGCATCCTTGTTTTGGTGTGTTTGCTTGATGTTTGGGTGCATTTTGCATCAATGCCATGTTTAACTTGTTTTGCTCATATCTTCTAGGCCGTAGCTCCGAATCTAATGAACTTTATATGTAACTTGACTAGAATTTCGTGTAGATCATCTTGGTGCTCTTTAACTTGCTGTTTAACAACTTGAACATAAGGTTAATTCAGTTCTAGACCAATTTCGAAATTTGCATATGAGGACTTACCGGAATTGTTATATGTTGTTCCCGGCCTCATTTAAACTTGCCTTGATGTGTTGTTCTTGTTTTTGCATCATCTCTTGTCATGAGTAGCTTCATGTAGCTTGGTCATGCATCATGCTTGTTGTGCATCATGCCTTGTCCATGTGTGGTGTGTTTACCTATGTTGTGTGCTTCTTCTTGTTAGTTTCTGTTTCGTTGCGATCGTGAGGATTCGTTCGTCTATGATTGGTTCGTCTTCCTGGCTTCATCTTCTTCATGAATTCGTTCTTCTTCCTTGCGGGATTTCAGGCAAGATGACCGCTACCCTGGATCTCACTACTATCATTGCTATGCTAGTTGCCTCGTTCTTTCGCTATGCTGCGCTACCTATTACCTGTTTATCAAGCCATCCCAAATTCCCATGAAACTCTAACCTTTGACACCATTCCTAGCAAACCGTTGTTTGGCTATGTTACCGCTTTTGCTCAGCCCCTCTTATAGCGTTGCTAGCTGCAGGTGAAGTTGAAGATTTCTCCATGCTGGACAGGGTTTTTGTTGGGATATCACAATATCTCTTATATTATTAATGCATCTATATACTTGGTAAAGGGTGGAAGGCTCGGCCTTATGCCTGGTGTTTTGTTCCACTCTTGCCGCCCTAGTTTCCGTCATACCGGTGTTATGTTCCCGGATTTTGCGTTCCTAACGCGGTCGGGTGATTTATGGGACCCCCCTGACAGTTCGCTTTGAATAAAACTTGTCCAGCAAGGCCCAACCTTGGTTTTACCATTTGCCTCACCACCACCTACCTTTTCCCTTGGGAGTAATTAACCCAAGGGTCATCTTTATTTTAGCCCCCCCCCCCCCCCCGGGCCAGTGCTTGTCTAAGTGTTGGTCCGAACCGAGCCGCCTGCGGGGCCCCCTCGGGGCAACTCGAGGTCTGGTTTTACTCGTAGCCTGTCTCATCCGGTGTTGCCCTCAGAACGAGATATGTGCAGCTCCTATCGGGATTGTCGGCGCATCGGGCGGTCTTGCTGGTCTTGTTTTACCATTGTCGAAATGTCTTGATGTACCGGGATACCGAGTCTGATCGGAGTGTCTCGGGTGAAGGTCTATTCCTTCGATGATCGCGAGAGCTTGTCATGGGCTAAGTTGGGACACCCCTGCAGGGTTTAAACTTTCGAGAGCCGTGCCCGCGGTTATGTGGCAGATGGGAATTTGTTAATGTCCGGTTGTAGATAACTTGACACCAGATCCGAATTAAAATGCATCAACCGTGTGTGTAGCCGTGATGGTCTCTTCTCGGCGGAGTCCGGAAAGTGAACACGGTTTCTGTGTTATGATTGACGTAAGTAGGTGTTCAGGATCACCTCTTGATCATTGCTAGTTGACGACCGTTCCGCTTGTTCTCTTCTCGCTCTTATTTGCATTGGTTAGCCACCATACTTGCTTAGCCGCTGCTGCAGCCTCACCACTTTGCCCCTTCCTTACCTATTAAGCTTTGCTAGTCTTGATACCCATGGTAATGGGATTGCTGAGTCCTCGTGGCTCACCAGATACTTCCAAAACCAGTTTGCAGGTGCCTATGTACCGAGCAGGTAACGCAACCAAGCTCAAGGAGGAGCTCGATGAAGATCTTGCCCTTTGTGTTGTTTCGTTCTAGTTGATCAGTAGTGGAGCCCAGTTGGGGTCGATCGGGGACCTTTGTCGCATTTGGGGTTCTTCTTTTATTTTGGTTCCGTAGTCGGACCCTGATTGTATCTGGATGATGTAATGCTTTATTCATGTAATTGTGTGAAGTGGCGATTGTAAGCCAACTATGTATCTCTTTCCCTTATGTAATACATGGGTTGTGTGAAGATTACCTCACTTGCGACATTGCTTTCAATGCGGTTATGCCTCTAAGTCGTGCTTCAACACGTGGGAGATATAGCCGCATCGAGGGCGTTACAAGTTGGTAATCAGAGCCATCCCCGACCTTAGGAGCCCCACTGCTTGATCATTTTTAGCGGCCGAGTTGTGTCTAGAAAAATGTTTTGAGTCATTTAGGATTATATATATCGGAGAGTTAGGAATTCTTTTTACTCCTCAGTCCCTTCGTCGCTCTGGTGAGGTCTCCTGACGTAGAAGTTTTGACTTTCCTCTCCTCAAATTTCACTAAATTTTTTTTAGGATCACGCGGGTATTTTGGAATCATTCCGATGGTTTTATGATGAGAACATTGTCTTGGTGCCTCCTGTCAGGGGTTTAGTGGAAGTGTCCCGGGGAGTTGAGCTCTGAGGTGTTATCGTCATAATTTTATCGTTGCAGTTCTGGAATACCTGAGTTTAGTACGCCGACATCGAAAATCTCTTTTATGCAGTTGTTGGTGAGATAACCCCGATAACCCAGTACTGAGGTGAGTACGGGAGTATTGCCATAACTCGTATAATGGATGCTTTTCGAAGGTTGAGGTAGACGATTTCCGAAGGTTTCTTGGTTATGTGTTGACGGATGGATACAGCTGGATGTAGGGATTGTTAGTTTGGGTGAGATATATTGCTTCCCCTGTATCCCCAACACCTGATTGCATAACCGGAAAGTTTCGGGAGTTTTATAGGTGGGAATTCAAGTAGCTCCTAGAATATCTTTCCGACAGATGCATGATATGGGATTGGGTAAATCTCTATCATATGTATTTGTTCCGGCTTATTCTGCAAGCCAAATCCTTTGTTTTGTGTTATTTGTGGTATTCGAGTTGCTTCAATGTCAAATGTTGAATCCATACCTTTCCTAAATGGTGTTCTCATATTGCTATGTGAATACTAATCCTTTTTTATCATTGAGGTTGTCATGTTAATTCTTTTCCTACCGGCGTGCTTCTCTTCAAGTGGATCCCATCATTCTCCCCATCCGCAAGATCAATTCTAAGTTTTCTAAACGGTGTCTGTTTCATCCGTCCCAAGTTGCCTTTGTTTTCCTGCCCTCCCACCCTTTTTCTTCAAGGACACAGATTTCTTAATCAAGTATCCATTTATTCATGTGAAGTCTCTTCATTCTTTTCAATCAATGTTCTTACCCAGTGATTTCCCATGAAGATGCTCACGAGCTTCAAGTTCATCATCCTTCGTTCTTTTTCTTCTCCGGTGGTTCCGATTCAAGCTTTCGATATTCATCATATTCCTTTTTTTTCCTCATTTCAATGTCTTCTCATACCGGTGCACCTCATTATCATTCTACTTCTCGCTATTTGTTATTCCGGAGTGCTCAAGATTTCTCAAAGATTCGTGATTCCACTCTGCATTCGTTCAAGCTCTTTCGAGATTGGTATCTCATTCAAGTCATTTAATTCAACCGGTGCAACATCTCTTTTAAATCTTTTCATAGGTGTTTTCTTTTGAGTGGGCCCTAACCCACAGGTCTTTTCCCAGGATCTTACCTGACTCTTCTAATTATTACGGAGCTATCCCAAATTCTTTTCCAAGTTTGATGTAAGAATGAATTTTCATCAGTCACATGCTTTTCTCCAAGATCTTTCAAATTATTTTCATAGTTGGCTCAACCTCTTCGCTTTTGATTCTTTCGGTGTGCCTCAATAATTCTTGGTGGTGTTTCTCGTTGTCATTCTCATCATTTGAAGACCGAAGAAGGATTTCTCTTAAATCTTGGTCCATTCTCTTGAATATTCTTGGTTCTAGCTTCATGCTATCCTCATAATTGTTTTCGATTGTGAGAATTCTTTTCTTACCATCCGGAGCATTTCATGAGTTGTTTCCATTTCCTTCCTCCGAAGGCCATCATGTCATAATTCTTCATTCTCAGCGTGTAGCTATCATTCTCCAAATCTTACCGGTGAATCGTTCAAATATCCTCTAATCAGTTCATGATCTCTTCGTTCTCATGTATCTAAATCCCCTCAAGTATCTTCATTCGTTTTCCAATTCTTCCCGGTGAATTGTGCCTTTGCTACTTTCATTTTGAATTCTTACGGTGGTTCATTCAAGATTTCACCTCTTTCGTTATCATTTAATTCATTCGTTCTTTCCAATCCTACCGATGGTTCGTTGAAGACCTTCCCAAATTTTGATATATCTCTTTTAATCCTTTCTACGGGAATAAGTAGTATGCCAAATCCGTTGATTGTCATCAATTCAATTGGTGAAGGATATGCATAACATAATTCTTATTCTTGTTTCATCCAAGTGATTAATTTCTTCTTTCCGGAGTTGGTCATCATATCACATTCTCGGTTCGAGAGGCTTCATCTTTCTTTTCGGAGTTCCAAGTTCTCTCAATTATCTCGTCGCGAAGCTCCATCTAAATCATTGCAAGGCTTCACCTTGTGATTTCAACTTCTCTTTCTCTCTTTTTATCATCCTTTTGTTTACCGGAGTTCTTCATGGAGGTTCTACATGATGGTTCATCAAGGATTTAATTCCCTTCTCAAAGTTTTCATCGAGATTCTTTCCTAAGAAGCTCAAGCTTTCTTCATATGGTAATCCGGAGTGCAATTCCTTCTACCTTATCTTTTGAGATGGTGTTATGTCACTCTTGACAATTTCCCTTCGTGATTCATGTTGTCAAGAATGAGGTATTTTAAATCCATCAATCTCTTCTTTGGAGTTATCTTGGTATAGATTTCACCTAAAGCCTTCCCTAAGGAATATTGCTATTTGTGGTGCTTATCAATGATCCAAGTTATATCTCTATCATCTTGGTGAAGCAGTTTTCATCTCTTCATTAATCTCAAGCAAGCAATTGATTTTGATAGTGGCAGAATTTCACCTCAAGTTTTGAGATGTTTACATAAGCCCACAACAAGCTTGTGCTTCTCGTTGTTGATTTTCCAACAACTCCGTTCTAACCTTCTTGCAAGGATGCTTTCCAAATTCAATTGTGGCAGAAGATGTCATTTTCTTCTCCATTCTTTTATTCCAATGATCTATCTTCTATTCTTTCTTCCGGAGGCATTGTGATGTTGCTCTTTTCACTCATCATCTCGATTTGTGAGGATCATGTTTTTCGTGCTTATCCATTTAACCGGAGTGTTGTGTCATCTCTTCAAGTTCATTTCATCTTATCAAGTGTTCCTTCTTCTTTCAGTCAGAGTGTTGCCCAAATTATACCAATCTTATCCCTTCTCTCATCTTGTTTTAACCGGAGTGGTTACGAATTCTATCTTGTCCATTAAGCTCTTATTTCCTTGTCTTTCAACCTTCAAATTCTCGTAATACTCCTTGTTCCTCTTTTCTACCGGATTGTTTGCAATCTCGTTCACCTCTGTTGTGCTCTTTCTTTTAAATTGCTCAACCTCTCAAGGTTCGTGGTTTCACTCGTTCGTCAAAGAAGCAACTTAGTTTTACCTCTTCTCTTCCTCTTCCGTCTTCCCTCCGGTGCCATCCTAGATCTCGGGACGAGATCCTCTCGTAGTGGTGGAGTGTTGTAACGCCCCGGATCCGATGCGCCAGGTGTCTGCCAGTTATTCGCCGTCATTGCCATGTCATGTGCTTGCGTGTTGCACTTTGCCATGTCATCATATGCATTTCATATCATGTCATCATGGGCATTTCATTTGGCATACGTGTTCGTCTCATGCATCCGAGCCTTTTCCCCGTTGTCCGTTTTGCAATCCGGCACTCCTATGTCCCCCGGCGTCCCCCTTTTGCCTCTTCTCTTGTGCGGGTATTAAACTTTCTCGGAATGGCCCGAGGTTTGTCAAGCGGCCTTGGTATAGCACCGGTAGACCGCCTGTCAAGTTTCGTGTCATTTGGAGGTCGTTTGATACTCCAACGGTTAACCGGGTAACCGCAGAACCCCTTCTTTTGTTTCAGCCCAACACCCCTTCCAAAGTGGCCCAAAACCCATCTAACTCCCTTCCATGCTCTCGGTCGTTCGATCACAATCGCGTGGCCGAAAACCGCACCTCATTTGGACTCTCCTAGCTCCCTCTACCTATAAATAAGTGATCCCCCTCCAAATTCGCGGTCTAATCCCCCCGAAACCCTAGATCCATCCCTTCCGCGCCGCCGGACATGTCCGCCCGGCGACCGGACGTGTCCGCCCCGCTCCCCCCGGCCAATCGCAGGCCGCCACGTCGCCTCTGCGCCGCCCCCGCGCCGCCGGCCCGCCTGGCCCGTCGCGGCCCCCGCAGGCCCACCTCCTCACCGCCGCGCCCGGCAGCCGCTGCCCTCGCCGGCGTGCCCAGCCACCTCCGCCGCCGGCGCCCCCGCCGCCGCGCCCGGCATCCAGCCTCCCCGCGCTCCGGCGACTCCTCCCGGCCTCTCCCTCGTCCTCCGGCCGCCTCCTCTCCGTCTCCGGCGAGCATCTCCGACGTGCTTTGAAATCCGTGCAGAAACGAGGTCGACCCCGAGATTCCCAAGTCCCTGTAAATTTTACATTCTGGACCCATATTCATTGCATCACATCTCTGCATCCGTAGCTCCGTTTCGTGCGTATAATATGTCAAATTGTTCGTCTCGATGAGTAGATCATTTCATTCCATTGCATCATTTTCATTTGAGCTCATCTTGATGCCCGAAATGCTGTTGGAAGAGTGCATGTTGATGTTAATCTGCTAAAACTGTTATAACTTGCTGTTTTACCATTTTTGCCATGATTGATGTGTGCATCCTATGAGTATGAGCTCTAAATGAATGTTGAACTATGCCATGCCATCTTTCCAGGGGTGTTAACCATGTATTTTTGTGACTTGTGTGCTGAGTGTATCAAGCTTGTTAAGTAGGGTAGTTGTTGTTGCTGTTTTCCTGACAGATTCTGTTATATTTTGTTGCTATGTTAACATGCTTTCACTAATCATTCTATGCATAATCTGGAGATGCTCTATAAACATGTTTTGAACTACATGTCATGCTCTATCCATTCATGCCCTTGGTTGCAATTATAGCCTGCTGGAACATGTTGTAATCTTGCTCTAAAGTTGCTTGGAAATGTTGCTGTCAGCCTGTTAACATTAAGTTCACTTGTTCCCATGTGTTTTCCTGGTGATCCATGTATCCTATGAACTTGCTCTTGCCATGCTTAGCTTCATAAACATGTCTTCTTACTGTTGGTTGCCTTTCCATGTCATGTATTTCTCTGTGGTGAGTGGTTCGAGCTCACGAACATGCCTACTTATTGTTGTTTCTGCCATGTATGAATCTGTAATATAACTTGCCATGTTTACATGGGTGCCATCATATTTTCTATGCCTTTTTGGCTCTTGATCAGTAAGGGTCTTTTGATCTATGCAATTAGTAGATTCATGCCATGCCTTTGTTTGCCATGATAAGTTCCTGTAACATGTTGTTTGCTTGCTCTAAACATTGCAACTTGATGTTATTTCCTGATAAGTCTGAAACTGTTATTATTTGCAATATCTCCATGTCTTTTTGAGCATGTTCTAGTTGTTTCTGGAGATAGCTCAGTGTTCATGTTTTGTTATGCTTTACGTGTACTTCATGCCCATGCCTTTTGTTATTATGTTGGGGTGCTGTAGCTTGTTGTTTTGATGCTTGTAAGATGCCTAGTTGCTGTTTTGGACAGATTGTTGTTATGACTTGTATAGTGTGTGTGTGTGTGTTGCACCGTTGCTCCGTTTTGAGTGTGCTCTATATGAAACTTGCTTGATTTTGCATGTAGTTTCATATTATCATGTTGCATCCTTGTTTTGGTGTGTTTGCTTGATGTTTGGGTGCATTTTGCATCAATGCCATGTTTAACTTGTTTTGCTCATATCTTCTAGGCCGTAACTCCGAATCTAATGAACTTTATATGTAACTTGACTATAATTTCGTGTAGATCATCTTGGTGCTCTTTAACTTGCTGTTTAACAACTTGAACATAAGGTTAATTCAGTTCTGGACCAATTTCGAAATTTGCATATGAGGACTTACCGGAATTGTTATATGTTGTTCCCGGCCTCATTTAAACTTGCCTTGATGTGTTGTTCTTGTTTTTGCATCATCTCTTGTCATGAGTAGCTTCATGTAGCTTGGTCATGCATCATGCTTGTTGTGCATCATGCCTTGTCCATGTGTGGTGTGTTTACCTATGTTGTGTGCTTCTTCTTGTTAGTTCCTGTTTCGTTGCGATCGTGAGGATTCGTTCGTCTACGATTGGTTCGTCTTCGTGGCTTCATCTTCTTCATGAATTCATTCTTCTTCCTTGCGGGATTTCAGGCAAGATGACCGCTACCCTGGATCTCACTACTATCATTGCTATGCTAGTTGCCTCGTTCTTTCGCTATGCTGCGCTACCTATTACCTGTTTATCAAGCCATCCCAAATTCCCATGAAACTCTAACCTTTGACACCATTCCTAGCAAACCGTTGTTTGGCTATGTTACCGCTTTTGCTCAGCCCCTCTTATAGCGTTGCTAGCTGCAGGTGAAGTTGAAGATTTCTCCATGGTGGACAGGGTTTTTGTTGGGATATCACAATATCTCTTATATTATTAATGCATCTATATACTTGGTAAAGGGTGGAAGGCTCGGCCTTATTCCTGGTGTTTTGTTCCACTCTTGCCGCCCTAGTTTCCGTCATACCGGTGTTATGTTCCCGGATTTTGCGTTCCTAACGCGGTCGGGTGATTTATGGGACCCCCCTGACAGTTCGCTTTGAATAAAACTTGTCCAGCAAGGCCCAACCTTGGTTTTACCATTTGCCTCACCACCACCTACCTTTTCCCTTGGGAGTAATTAACCCAAGGGTCATCTTTATTTTAGCCCCCCCCCCCCGGGCCAGTGCTTGTCTAAGTGTTGGTCCGAACCGAGCCGCCTGCGGGGCCCCCTCGGGGCAACTCGAGGTCTGGTTTTACTCGTAGCCTGTCTCATCCGGTGTTGCCCTCAGAACGAGATATGTGCAGCTCCTATCGGGATTGTCGGCGCATCGGGCGGTCTTGCTGGTCTTGTTTTACCATTGTCGAAATGTCTTGATGTACCAGGATACCGAGTCTGATCGGAGTGTCTCGGGTGAAGGTCTATTCCTTCGATGATCGCGAGAGCTTGTCATGGGCTAAGTTGGGACACCCCTGCAGGGTTTAAACTTTCGAGAGCCGTGCCCGCGGTTATGTGGCAGATGGGAATTTGTTAATGTCCGGTTGTAGATAACTTGACACCAGATCCGAATTAAAATGCATCAACCGTGTGTGTAGCCGTGATGGTCTCTTCTCGGCGGAGTCCGGGAAGTGAACACGGTTTCTGTGTTATGATTGACGTAAGTAGGTGTTCAGGATCACCTCTTGATCATTGCTAGTTGACGACCGTTCCGCTTGTTCTCTTCTCGCTCTTATTTGCGTTGGTTAGCCACCATACTTGCTTAGCCGCTGCTGCAGCCTCACCACTTTGCCCCTTCCTTACCTATTAAGCTTTGCTAGTCTTGATACCCATGGTAATGGGATTGCTGAGTCCTCGTGGCTCACCAGATACTTCCAAAACCAGTTTGCAGGTGCCTATGTACCGAGCAGGTAACGCAACCAAGCTCAAGGAGGAGCTCGATGAAGATCTTGCCCTTTGTGTTGTTTCGTTCTAGTTGATCAGTAGTGGAGCCCAGTTGGGGTCGATCGGGGACCTTTGTCGCATTTGGGGTTCTTCTTTTATTTTAGTTCCGTAGTCGGACCCTGATTGTATCTGGATGATGTAATGCTTTATTCATGTAATTGTGTGAAGTGGCGATTGTAAGCCAACTATGTATCTCTTTCCCTTATGTAATACATGGGTTGTGTGAAGATTACCTCACTTGCGACATTGCTTTCAATGCGGTTATGCCTCTAAGTCGTGCTTCGACACGTGGGAGATATAGCCGCATCGAGGGCGTTACACAGTTGCCGCAACGGCATGAGGTACTCCCGCGGCAACAGTGCTTGCCACGGTGGATCATGTCGCGCGGCGCGGCGGCTGTTGACTCGTCTGCCGCCCCGCTACGTCCCCGGCCTTGCGGAGATGCCTTCTTGGTGGAGCTGGGGGCTCTACTTGCAGCGAGCTATCTGAAGATGAGGAGGAAGAGGAGTCGATCTTCAACGAGCCGCTCTCACCCTCGATGGGCTCGCTCGACTCGCCTTCAGGCCCGGCAAGCTCCTCTCGCTCGGCAAGGCTTGCCGCCGCTGCTGCCTCTGCCTCCTCCTCGGTGAATCCAAACTCGCCCGCGGCAGCGGCTGCCGCCGCCTCTTCCAGCCTAGTGGCGATGCGCTGCATCTCCACATCGGTGGTGTCGCGTGTAAGGCTTTTCTGTTCATCGGAGCGGACCGGCACTTCTACCAAACCGTCAAAGAACTCCTGCACGACGTCGTCTGCAGGCTCTTGCCAAGTTGGGACAATTCCATGCGAATCGCATAGCGGCATCATTGCACGGATGCGGTCGAGCAAGGAATTGTTGCACAGCGAAACGACACCCCTCGGCAACCTGAACACTTTGGGATGCTGAGGGTCGTGCTTGAACAGTTCCTGGAGCATCGCGTCCAGTTCTAGGACAGTGAAGTTGAAGTTGAGGCTCGGGCGCAGCCTCACGATATCCGCCACATTCTGGAACTCCCAGGCGGGTCTCCTCCTCTCTTGCAGGGGGGCGATGCGGCAGCGAAGAAAATCTGCGCCAACGGCGCCTACAGTGAGCCCGGCAAGCCTGAGGCGTTGGATCCGGGTAACGGCAATCTTCAGCCTATCGTCTTCCAGGGCCACGTTGCTCCAATCGTTGCCGCGCACTACTGGGGTTTGGCGCTGGGCGGTAAACGGCTGCGGGCTCTCCTCGACAATCCAGCACCAGTCTGCTCTCCACTCCTCCCACTTGCCGCGGAACTCTCCCTCCAGATAAGCTTCCTTCTTGCCAGCTCTTGAGATCCAGGCGATTCCGCCGGATAAAGGCTCCCCTCTCTCAACTTGGGGCATAAAGAAGTGGCGAAAAAGAGCTACATTTGGATAGACTCCGACAAAGTTTTCACTGAGATGTGCGAAAACTGCCATGGTCAGAACGGCATTGCGGGTGAAGTCAAGGAGGCGAAACCCGTAGGTGTTCATAATGTCGCAGAAAAACTCAGAGAAAGGCGGGCAGAGCCCGCAGTAGAAGAACAACGCGAAGAAGGGATATCCATTTGGAGCCAGTTCCGAAGTGGCAGCTGAAAGTACCTTCGTGCGCGGATGCGCTCGCGTCTCCGTCGACCAGAAGAGGTAGTAATACTCCCTCAGCTCCTTCGTGGCGAGCTTGGGGGGGGAGGTTGCCCGCTCCTTTTGCAGCGCCGCGAGCCGCTGCGCCTCGGTCGACTTCGCGGCCTTCCCCTTGTCGGCTTTCGGAGCCATGGCGGAGGTGGTGGGGGAGATCGACGGCGTTGGTGGTGCTGGTGGCGATGGGGGGCAGAGCGCTGCTCTCTTTCAGCTTTGGGAAGAAGGGGGGAGCGGCGGAGATTTTTGAGATTGGAATAGCAACCGGCGAGATGGGCGAACTGCCCCTGTTTCCCCTGCTTATAAAGAGGGAGGGGCGGACATTCTGTCTTTCCAAATAAAGAAACCACCCACGATCTATCCCACGACGCCGCATTCGACGCGTGCCGTTCGGGGAGGGCACGGTGGATGCGGAGTGAGATACGGCGTAACCCAGGCCACACGTGCCCGTGCCTTGTTTTGGGCCTGGCCCAACAGTGCTCGGCACCGTGTGTGGCCCAGGCCCGGGGGCTCCTATCGGTGTACTAGAGTAGGGGTACCCTAGTATCCCGAACTTGTGCACGGGCAGTCGCAGCACCCCGTGGCAAGGCTTGCCGGGTGACCGCCAAAGTCCTCCGTGGTTCCTTTGGAGCCATTCAAGAACAAAGTATTCAAGCCAAGGAGACAAGGCCCCGGAAAGAGGAGCTTGCCGGGAAGGCCAACCAAGGCATCTCAAGGAACTTGCCACGACGCGCCATGCGTCCCGGCGAGGCCCGGTGAGCGACAAGCTTCCGGACGCGACAAGACAACAACCGCGGCAAGGCGCTTGCCGCGGCAAGCTACCACTCTGTACCCGCGCTCCAACACATCCACCAACGTGTCGCCCTGGGACCTTTCCAGGCGCGCGTGGCAAGAGGCTGTGCAGCCAGCGGTGCGCGGTGGCAAGCGGCGCTAACAATATTGCCATCGTGGCAAGCGGTGGCGCCCCTGACGGTCCCTTTTTTGCACTGTTTGGGCGACGCAGACGGGCATTTAATGCCTTTGTCCCCTGCCGTCAGGGTTAGGTATGATACACTGTACAGGTAGTTGTACCAACCGCAACACCTTTCCATTTTTACCCTTTGTCTGCGTTGCCACCTGTCGGTGACCCCTTGAGCATATAAAAGGAGGCCCATGCGCAACGTAGAGGGGGGTTCGAAGGCAGAAAACACTCACGCTCGGTCTCGTTAGCAGCTAGTGTGCACTGTAGCACTCAGCGCTCCCGAGCAAGAACTCAATACACTCAGACATGCAGTAGTAGGAGTATTATCTCTCCGGAGAGCTCCGAAGCTGGGTAAACTACTCGTGTGCTTCGCCTCGATCCGCTCTTCGCGCGATCTCCGCTCCCCGCCGAACCGAAAGGGGCTCGGTCCGCCGGTCCCATAGGTGTTCGTGGATCGGTTTCCCCGACACCTGGGGTTAGGGAGCGCCCCCAGGCTTATGGCCTCTTGGTGGGTCCCCTTCTGTAACTTCTTTGCCCAATATTTTTTATATATTCAAAAATAATTCTCCTAAAGTTTCAGGACATTTGGAGTTGTGCAGAATAGGTCTCTCAGATTTGCTCCTTTCCGGTCCAAAATTCCAGCTGTCGGCATTCTCCTTCTTCATGTAAATCTTGTAAAATATGAGAGAAAAGGCATAAGTATTGTACCATAATGTGAAATAACAGCCCATAATGCAATAAATATTAACATAAAAGCGTGATGCAAAATGGACATATCAGGCGCAAATCCTCTACGGTGGCAATGGTGGGAGAGATTCTCGTTGACGGTAACGGAATTCAACGGCGAGGGCGCACAGGATGCAACAGCGACTGTCCGAAGACTTGGTGACAGCAGTTGTGGGGCGCGAATTCAAAAATGAGTCGAGAAATTTTAACCGTACGGTCTCACTAGATATAAATACACATCAGCTGCCGATGGCTCCGAGTGAAGCAACTCGGTGGCACTTATATGTGTAACTGTTAGCATTATAGCACATTGGTGGCTCCAAAATGGTTCAACTCGATGGCATGCGGGAAGGAAAATCAAATCAATCTAAATGACTTCAGTTTGATCGAGTGTGCGTAAATTGGTCCAACCGTAAGAATGTAGAAGGTTTTGGAGCTCAGTCCTTCTAGATCGGTGACTCCGAGTGCGCCTCACCCAGAGGGTCCAAAAATGACTTATTCAAGTTTTTGTGATATAGCAAGAATGAATTTAGATGAGTTGAGATATATAGCTAGAGAGGTACTTAGGCATTCTTGTACATCCATTTGGTCAAATAAACCAAATCCTTGAATGGAGAAAATATGCATACCAACATGCTCACACAATAAGATAGCAAATAAAATATGTGCCAAACACGCACAACCAATTCTAGCAACTATCAAGCAATTGGCGATGACTAGGTCAACTATATATGAGTATATTGACTTAGGACCAAATGAGCACATTTGATCGAGGTCATACTCATCGTTTAAGCACAAGTGGGGTTACCACTTTTACATACAGCATTAATGTGTTCGCACCATTAGAGTTGCTTTAGCTCAAGTCTTAGAGCAAAGCTCCCCCTAGATGTGATATCCCCCCAAAGAGGGATGATCTAACCTTGGGTTTTGTCGATGATGACTTCATTAGATAGTGAAGATCTGGATGCTCAATGTTGATGTAGTCCATTAAGAGTTGGGATCAATCCTTTGGATTTGGGCACTTTCAATACCTATATGGGGTAGTCCTACAAGGAACATAAAAGGATATCCATAGACATAGACTGAAATGCACATATAATGATGTCCATGAATGCATTGAATACCTTGTCCCTTGTCTTACCAACAAGAGGGTTTGTGACTCCTTGAGCTAGTGCAAGATGTTGAAGTTGGTAGCACAAGTTCTTGCCAAAAGGAACGTGAGTGAAGTTTGTTGTCAGAGTCACCCTCAAGAACACTCTAGTTCTTCTTCTTTGGGACCCACATCAACTTGATGGGAATCCTTGGAGTTGTGGTTGAGCTTGATGAAGTAGAGCTTAATGAAGTCTTGGGAACCCACTTGACCATGGCTTGAGGTGCTTCCTCAAATGAATCAATCTCTTCTTGAAGCTTGTCCTTGTCTTTTAACTTGTGGTCTTGTGGTGGAAGATCATCTTGTGCTTGTGTTCCCTTGAAGGAAGTGGGGTTATACTTCTCTTGTTGAGGAACAAACTTTGTCTTGGGGTATTGATCTTCTTCCCATTCAACTCCATTGGCATTGAACTTTCATTCAAAACCAATACCTTGATTCTTATGGTGTCTTCCTTGGTTGCATACAATTTCCTAAAATTGCTTACTCCCGGCAAGACTCTTGTGAATGCCTTTCTCTATAATTCCCTTCAATAAACTATTTTCTTGCTTAAGTGTAACTTGGCTAAGAGAATCATTAGTGGAATCAAGGGAACTACTAGAAGCAACAATATTTGATTTAGCATTGTTATTGTTACTACTAGATGAAGAACCTTTCTTACTCTTGTTACTAGCTTGAGTAGTATTAACTTGTGGCATAAAAGTAGACAAGAGGAGACATTTGGCAATGTAAGAAGAACTCATCTTTTGAGATCATCATTGAATGATTTAAGAAGCTCATGCTCTTGCTCTAAATTTAGCTTCTCGAAGCATAGCTTCTCATGAGTTCTTAGAAGCTCTCTATGATCTTCTTGAGTTGTTTCATGGGCTAACTTAAGAGTGTTTAGTTCTTTAGTTAGACGCTCAATCTCCTTCTTAGCATTGTCATTCGTTTCGTCTTGATTATCATGATTACTAGCAGGTTCATTATAGCTCACATCACTAGTTTTATCAACAACAAAATCATCAACACCTAGCAAATCATCCTCATCACTATCAAAATCAAGATACTCGGGGTGTGATACCTTAGGGCCTTTAGCCAGGAAGCATCTTCCAATTCCTTCATTCTGTGAATCAAATATGTCATCGGAGTTGGATGATACTAGAGCAAGTTCGGCAACACCTTCATCTTAACTATAGTCGGAGTCGGAGTGATAACTTCTCTCAGAGTGGTTGTCGGAGACAGAGCCGGAAACCCATTCGCCAACATGAGCTTGATGTCTTCTTCTAGAGTAGCTCTTGGTTGACTTGTATTTCCCTTTTGATTCCTTATTTCTTCGAGAAGGTCTCTATTCATAACAATTATCTCTACTCCTCCTCTCTCTATGAGGTGATTCATATATTCTACTCTTCCTTCTAGGCGAGTCTTCTCTTTTCTTGTGAGGTGTCGTACACTATTTGGAGTAGTGTCCGGGTCTTCCACAATTGTAGCAATTTTGGTCATGATTTCATGATCTTTGATCATAGTGCCTTGAGTTGGAGCTTCTCTCTTTGGTTTCTATTCTTGTAGAATTTGTTGAAGTTCTTCACCATTAGACTCAATTCCTCATTGGATACTTGCTTGTCACTTGAAGTTGTAGGAGCTTCACTTGAGACTTTGTATGTATCACTTGACTTGTTGTGGAACTCCTCCTTATCCTTGAGTGACATCTCATGAGAAACGATTCTTCCAATGACTTTTGTAGGCTTGAGAACTTTGTAATTGGCATCATTTGGATCAATGTGCACATGATGTCATACTTTCCATCCAAGGCTCTAAGGATCTTCTTGATGATGAATTTGTTGGTCATTTCTTTGCTTTCTAAGCTGATAATCTCATTTGTGATGAGAGCAAGCTTAGAGTAAATCTCGGTGACTCCTTCGCCATCCTTCATCTTAAACTTGTCAAGTTGACTTTGAAGTACATCCAACTTGGATTCCTTGATGAACTCGGTACCTTCGTGCATACGAACCAAATTATCCCCAATTTCCTTGGCATTCTCGAGGCGGCTAATCTTGTTGAATTCCTCGGGGTACAAACCATTGAAGTGTATGTCACAAGCTTGAGCATTGTATCGCAACATCTTTATTTCTTCTATGGTTTCTTCACGATCCGGCTCTTTGCTATCCTCAAAGTATTCACCATGCAAGCCAATACGAACAACAGCCCAAACGGCAGGGTTATGACCAAGAATATACATTGATAACACGCAAGTATACGAGATAGTTGTAGCCTCTTTCGATAATTAAGAGTGTCGAACCCAATGAGGAGCTAAAGGTAGAACAAATACTCTCTCAAGTCCTATCGGCCACTGATACGACTCTACGCACGCTTGACGTTCGCTTTACCTAGAACAAGTATGAAACTAGAAGTACTTTGTAGGTGTGATAGGATAGGTTTGCAAGATAATAAAGAACGCTTAAATAAAAACTAGGGGCTGTTTAGATAAAGATGCAATAAAGTAAATAAAGCGAGTGTGGAAAAGTGGTGGTAGGAGTTGTGAAAGTGTCCCAAAGCAATTGACTACGTTACTAGACCGGTAATCACTATTGCAATTCTATTTGAGGGAGAGGCATAAGCTAACATACTTTCTCTACTTGGATCATATGCACTTATGATTGGAACTCTAGCAAGAATCCGCAACTACTAAAGATTCATTAAGGTAAAACCCAATCATAGCATTAAAGTATCAAGTCCCCTTTATCCCATACGCAACAATCCTCTTACTCGGGTTTGTGTTTCAGTCACTCACGCAACCCACTATAAGCGAATCATGAACGCATTGCAACACCCTACAGCGGGAATCCCTCACGCTTGCGCGACATGGAGGGCACCATAGGACAGCACCAATAATAAAACATGCAACTCAAACCAATCATAGCAATTCATCAATCACCGATAGGACAACAAAAATCTACTCAGACATCATAGGATGGCAACACATCATTGGAAAATAATATGAAGCATAAAGCACCATGTTCAAGTAGAGGGTACAGCAGGTTGCGAGAGAGTGGACCGCTGTAGATATAGAAGGGGGAAGGTGATGGAGATGTTGGTGAAGATGATGAAGGTGTTGGTGAAGATCGCGGTGATGATGATGGCCCCCGGCGGCGTTCCGGCGCCACCGGAAGCAAGGGGAAGAGAGCCCCCATCCTTCTTCTTCTTCCTTGACCTCCTCCCTATATGGGAGAAGGGTTTCCCCTCTGGTCCTTGGCTCCCATGGCGTGGGAGGGGCGAGAGCCCCTCCGAGATTGGATCTATCTCTCTGTTTCTGTGTTCTCAGATCCTGCCCCTTCACCGTTTCTTTTATATCTGGAGATCCGTAACTCCGATTGGGGTGAATCTGTTGCCCAGATCTTTCTCATAAAATTAGCTTTCTTGCGGCAAAAGAAGAGCATCAACCGCCTTACGGGGGGCAGGAGAGTCCAGGGCGCGCCTGCCTCCCTAGGCGCGCCCCCCTATCTCCTGGCCCCCTCGGGCACCGTCTCGTGTTGATTTTACTTCCCAAAAATCACAAATATGCCAAAATAATTCTCCGCCCGTTTTTATCCCGTTTGGACTCTGTTTGATATGGGTTTTCTGCAAAACATAAAACATGCAACAGACAGGAACAGGCACTGGGCACTGGATCAATATGTTAGTTCCAAAAAAAAGTATAAAAAGTTGCCAAAAATATATAAAGTTGAATAATATTGGCATGGAACAATCAAAAATGATAGATAAGACAGAGACGTATCATCATTGCCAAGCTTAATTCCTGCTCGTCCTCGAGTAGGTAAATGATAAAAATGATAATTTTTGATGTGGAATGCTACCTAGCATAATCTTGATCATATGTCTAATCATGGCATTAATATTAAGACACGAGTGATTCAAAGCAATAGTCTATCATTTGACATAAAAACAATAATACTTCGAGCGTACCAATAAAGCAATCATGTCTTTTCAAAACAACAAGGCCAAAGCAAGCTTATCCCTACAAAATCATATAGTTTGTCCATGCTTCATTTTCGTCACACAAAATGCCCCCATCATGCACAACCCCGATGACAACCGAGCAATTGGTTCATACTTTTTAACGCGCTTCAGCTTTTTCAACCCTCACGCAATACATGAGCGCAAGCCATGGATATAGCACTATAGGTGGAATAGAATATAATGATGGAGGTTATGTGGAGAAGACAAAAAAGGAGAAAGTCTCACATCGACGCGGCTAATCAACGGGCTATGGAGATGCCCATCAATTGATGTCAATGCGAGGAGTAGGGATTGCCATGCAACGGATGCACTAAGAGCTATAAGTGTATGAAAGCTCAGCAAAAGAAACTAAGTGGGTGTGCATCCAACTTGCTTGCTCATGAAGACCTAGGGCATTTGAGGAAGCCCATCTTTGGAATATACAAGCCAAGTTCTATAATGAAAATTCCCACTAGTATATGAAAGTGACAATATAGGAGACTCACTATATGAAGAACATGGTGCTACTTTGAAGCACAAGTGTGGAAAAAGGATAGTAACATTGCCCCTTTTCTTTTTCTTTTTTTTCTTTTTCTTTTTTTCTTTTTTTTTTCTTTTTTTTTATTTTTTATTTTTTTTTCTTTGTCCTTTTTTTGGCCTTTCTTTGGGGGGGGGGGGACAATGCTCTAATAATGATGATCATCACACTTTTATTGATTACAACATATGAATTACAACTCGAAACTAGAACAAGATATGACTATATGAATGCCTCCGGCGGTGTACCGGGATGATGCAATGAATCAAGAGTGACATGTATGAAAAATTATGCATGGTGGCTTTGCCACAAATACGATGTCAACTACATGATCATGCAATGGCAATATGACAAAAGTAATGTATGTCATGATGATGATGAACGGAACGGTGGAAAGTTGCATGGCAATATATCTCGGAATGGCTATGGAAATGCCATAATAGGTAGGTATGGTGGCTATTTTGAGGAAGATATAATGAGGCTTATGTGTGATAGAGCGTATCGTATCACGGGGTTTGGATGCACCAGCAAAGTTTGCACCAACTCTCAAGGTGAGAAAGGGCAATGCACGGTACCGAAGAGGCTAGCAATGATGGAAAGGTAAAAGTGCGTATAATCCATGGACTCACATTAGTCATAAATAACTCATATACTTATTGCAAAAGTTTATTAGCCCTCGAAGCAAATTACTACTACGCATGCCCCTAGGGGGATAGAATGGTAGGAAAAGACCATCGCTCGTCCCCGACCGCCACTCATAAGGAAGACAATCAAAGAAACACCCCATGCTTCAAATTTGTCACACAATGGTTACCATACGTGCATGCTACGGGACTTGCATGACTCTAATATCACCATCTTTATATCGCAAAACTATTGCAAGGAATCAAACATATCATATTCAACGATCTACAAGTTTATGTAGGATTTTATGACTAACCATGTGAATGACCAATTCCTGTCATCTCTCTAAATTGATATAAGTGAAGCAAGAGAGTATAATTCTTTCTAAAAAAGATATGCCCACGCTCTAACAAATATAAGTGAAGCAAAAGAGCATTCTACAAATGGCGGTTTTCTATGTGAAGAGAAACAGGCAATCCAAACTTCAAATGATATAAGTGAAGCACATGAAGCATTCTATAAAGCCATAGTCAAAAGATTTAAGTGAAGTGCAATGAGCATTCTATAAACCAACCAAGGACTATCTCATACCATCATGGTGCATAAAAGAAAAATGAAAACTAAATGAAAAAGACGCTCCAAGACTTGCACATAATGCATGAACGAAACGAATCCGAAAACATACTGATACTTGTTGAAGAACGAGGGGATGCCTTCCGGGGCATCCCCAAGCTTAGACGCTTGAGTCTCCTTGAATATTTACTTGGGGTGCCTTGGTCATCCCCAAGCTTGAGCTCTTGCCTCTCTTCCTTTTCCTCATATCGAGACCTCCTCGATTAGACACTACATCCACACAAAACTTCAACAGAAAACTCGGTAAGATCCGTTCGTATAATAAAGCAAATCACCACTCTAAGTACTGTAGCAAACCAATTCATATTTTGTTTTTGCATTGTGTCTACTGTAACATAACCTTTTCATGGCTTAATCCACTAATATAAATTGATAGATTCATCAAAACAAGCAAACTATGCATCAAAAACAGAATCTGCCAAAAATAGAACAGTCTGTAGCAATCTTAACATCCACCATACTTCTGTTACCCCAAAAATTCTATCAAAATTAGGAAAAATAAACGAGTTTTATAGAAAGAGAGTGCAAAAGGAGTCAGAGCCAATTGAAGTTCCAGTTAAAAATGTAAAATCGCGCACTACAGCCAAAGTTTCTGTCCTCCACCGTACAAACCAACAAGCATTGTAAACATCCTAAAGGCATGCCTTAGTACATTATTTTTATAATACAATGGAATTGTACAAGGGGATAATTATTTTTGATGAGAAGTTTCTGTAATCAAGATTCACAAAGTTTCCATGAGCATGAACAAAGTTCAAGGAGCTCTCCCACTTCAACAATGCTTGTCTCTCTCACTTTCACTTTCCTTTTTGAAAAGTTTTTAGGTTCCCCTCTTTATTTTTTTGTTTTAAAACTATATGAAAGCACTCAACAGAAATAAATGACTTTCTAAAACTTCCGGGTTGTCTCCCTGGCAGCGCTTTCCTTAAAGCCATTAAGCTAGGCATTTAGTGCTCAAGTAATGAATCCACCCGGATCCCAAGGTATATCAAAGCCAATTTTATTAACAATGATTTGTAATTTAGTAGTGAGCACAAAGTAACATATATCATGCAACAATGAAGTCTAACTCTCTTCCTATGCATCGGCATGTCATAACAGAACAATTCATGCACACCGAGTAAAGGCCAATGCATAGTATAAGCAGTTTCTTGCAATTTTAGCGTATGGGAAACATAGAGAGGCGGAGATATAGTTCATCTCTCATAATAATTGCAAGTAGGAGCAGCAAGCACATGCATATTATATTCATCAAAATCATCATGTGGAATGGTAAAAGGCAACCCATCAATATAATCCTTAATAAGCACAAACTTCTCCGATAAAGTGTAGTAGGGAGAATTCAAAAAGATAATAGGACTATCATGCGTGGGTGCAATAGCAACAATTTCGTGTTTAACATAAGGAACTATAGCAAGTTCATCTCCATAAGCATAATTCATATTGGCATCTTGGCCACAGGCATAGCAAGTATCATCAAAAAGGGATATTTCAAACAAATTCAAGGGATCATAGCAATCATCATAGCAATCATCCTTCGGTAAGCATGAAGGGGAATTAAATAATGTATGAGTTGGAGGGTTACTCTCATTAGAAGGTGGGCACGGGTAGCTAATCTGCTCTTCCTCCTTTTGTTCTTCGCTCTCCTCATCATCTTTTTCATCCAATGAGCTCATTGTTTCATCAATTTCTTCTTCCATAGCTTCCTGCAAAATATTAGTCTCTTCTTGGACAGCGGAGAAGTCCTCAATATATGGTTTAACATAGGCATTAGAAGCATAATTATCATAACAATATTGAAATATGGCAAAATTTTCAGATTTGTAAAGAGTAGCATCATACTTTTCAATCAAAGAGGCAATCTCATAAGCACCTTTAAAAGCAACAAATTCTTCAATTTGTTGAACATCATAGTAATTGTAAACACCCTTAGCATACGAAGATACGATTCCATTATCACTAAACAAGCATTGATAGGGTAGGTGTTTCTCAGGGTCTTCAGAACAACAAGTAAACTCATATATTTCACATAAATTCCAAGCATAGCATTGCAAACGTTGAATTTGATCCCATAATAGTTTCCCTTTTTCAGATATACGGTGTCGCACATAACAAGCATGCTCATTTAAAGATTTGCCCTCAACTAAGCTAGTTGGGGTTTCAGCACAAGCACAAAGGGATCGAAGATGATCCAAGTAAAAAGCTTCAGGACTGTGATAGATTTTGAGCGGTTCTTCAACCATCGGTGTAGTAGGTACAACTAATTTTTTTGGTATTTTGCGTTTCCTACCCATAACTAAAGATAGAAAACAACTAAGAACAACAAATAAAAATTACTTAGTGATAGAGCAAACAAGCACACACGAGAATATTCACCCCACGCTATGACTCCCCGACAATGGCGCCAGAAAAAGGTCTTGATAACCCTTAAGTATATGGGATAGTTGTAGCCTCTTTCGATAAGTAAGAGTGTCGAACCAAACGAGGAGCTAAAGGTAGAACAAATACTCTCTCAAGTCCTATCGGCCACTGATACGAATCTACGCACGCTTGACGTTCGCTTTACCTAGAACAAGTATGAAACTAGAAGTACTTTCTAGGTGTGATAGGATAGGTTTGCAAGATAATAAAGAACGTGTAAATAAAAACTAGGGGCTGTTTAGATAAATATGCAATAAAGTAAATAAAGCGAGTGTGGAAAAGTGGTGGTAGGAGTTGTGAAAGTGTCCCTAAGCAATTGACTACGTTACTAGACCGATAATCACTATTGCAATTCTATTTGAGGGAGAGGCATAAGCTAACATACTTTCTCTACTTGGATCATATGCACTTATGATTGGAACTCTAGCAAGCATCCGCAACTACTAAAGATTCATTAAGGTAAAACCCAACCATAGCATTAAATTATCAAGTCCCCTTTATCCCATACGCAACAATCCCCTTACTCGGGTTTGTGTTTCAGTCACTCACGCAACCCACTATAAGCGAATCATGAACGCATTGCAACACCCTACAGTGGGAATCCCTCACGCTTGCGCGACACGGAGGGCACCATAGGAAAACACCAATAATAGAACATGCAACTCAAACCAATCATAGCAATTCATCAATCACTGATAGGACAACGAAAATCTACTCAGACATCATAGGATGGCAACACATCATTGGAAAATAATATGAAGCATAAAGCACCATGTTCAAGTAGAGGGTACAGCGGGTTGCGGGAGAGTGGACCACTGTAGATATAGAATGGGGAAGGTGATGGAGATGTTGGTGAAGATGATGGGGGTGTTGGTGAAGATCGCGGTGATGATGATGGCCCCCGGTGGCATTCCGGCGCCACCGGAAGCAAGGGGGAGAGAGCCCCCCTCCTTCTTCTTCTTCCTTGACCTCCTCCCTAGATGGGAGAAGGGTTTCCCCTCTGGTCCTTGGCTCCCATGGCGTGAGAGGGGTGAGAGCCCCTCCGAGATTGGATCTATCTCTCTGTTTTTGTGTTCTCAGATCCTGCCCCTTCACCGTTTCTTTTATATCTGGAGATCCATAACTTTGATTGGGGTGAATCTTTCGCCCAGATCTTTCTCATAAAATTAGCTTTCTTGCGGCAAAAGAAGAGCATCAACCGCCTTACAGGGGCCTAGGATAGTCCAGGGTGCGCCTGCCTCCCTGGGGTGCGCCCCCCTATCTCCTAGCCCCCTCAGGCACCGTCTCGCGCTGATTTTACTTCCCAAAAATCACAAATATTCCAAAATAATTCTTCGTCCGTTTTTATCCCGTTTGGACTCCGTTTGATATGGGTTTTCTGCAAAACATAAAACATGCAACAGATAGGAACTCGCACTGGGCACTGGATCAATATGTTAGTCCCAAAAAATAGTATAAAAAGTTGCCAAAAGTATATGAAAGTTGAATAATATTGGCATGGAACAATCAAAAATTATAGATACGACAGAGACGTATCATGCATTTTTCATCTTATGCTTCCAACTAGCAAAGTTTGTATCATCAAAATATGGACCTCTACGGTGGTAGTTTCCCTCACTAGACGCCATACTCTCCTAGGTTGTGCAACCAATGCAATGGATACCAAAGCTCTGATACCACTTATAGGATCGAAAGTATGTCTAGAGGGAGGTGATTAGACTTCTTGACCAAATAAAACCTAACCTTTTCCCTATTTTAGTTGTAGGCAGATTTTAGCAATTCTAGCAAGTCAAGTATCACACTACACATGCAATTCTAAGAATGTAGCAACGGAAAGTAAAGAATTGCACATGTAAGTAAAGGAGGGGTTTGGAGATTTCAAACACAATGAAGACACGATGATTTTTGGCGTGGTTCTGATAGGTGGTGCTATTGTATGTCCACATTGATGGAGACTTCAACCCACGCAGGGTAATGGTTGCGCGACTCCACTGAAGGCTCCACCCACGAAGGGTCCACGAAGAAGCAACCTTGTCTATTCCACCATGGCTTACATCCACGAAGGACTAGCCTCACTCAGGTAGATCTTCATGAAGTAGGAAATCGCCTTGCCCTTACAAACTCCTTGGTTCAACTCCACATGATCTTGGAGGCTCCCAAGTGACACCTAACCAATCTAGGAGACACCACTCTCCAAAAGGTAATAGATGTCATTGGTGATGAACTCCTTGCTCTTGTGCTTCAAATGATAGTCTCCTCAACACTCAATCTCTTTCTCACAGATTTGTCTTGGGTAGGAGAGGAATTGGAGTGGAAAGCAACTTGAAGAGGCTAGAAATCAAGGTTCAAATGGTAGGAATGGAATCTCTTGATCTCAACACATGAGCAGGTGGTTCTCTCTTAGAAAATGAATGGTGGAAGTTGTGTTTCATTCTGATGGCTCTCTTACTAAGTAAGAGGGGGTGGATGCGTATAAATAGCCTCCACACGAAATCCAACCATTACACACATTTGACCAAACTTGGTGGCACTGCCTGGAATTCTTGGTGAGACCGGCCTATGCAAAAGATATGAATGTTGGAGGTTTCTGTGGGACCGACTGGATAATCTCGGTGGGACCGAAGTGCAATGGCAAAGGCAGAACCGCGTTTTGGTGATTCCGAAGTGAAGTGATTTCATCATAGAAACTTGGCCAGGTCATCTCGATGGGACCGAGAGCCGTTTCGGTCAGACCAAAATGTTAGGGTTTTGGCTGTGGCAGTAGAAGGTCATCTCGGTGGGTCCATAATGGGATGTATTGGTGGGACCAAAATGATGAATTAGGGTTTTGTACAGATGTGATTTGGGAAAGTGATTAAAGGTTTTTGGAGCAATATCACTGAGCACTTTCAGCAACAACCTCATCAAAAATACCTCACCCCCTTTTAATAGTATTGGCTTTTCTAAGGGACTCAGTGTGATCTTGGATCACTAAACCAAAAATGTAGAGTCTTGGGGTAGCCAAATTTGTTATTCACATTTTGAGGGGTCCACGTCCATTAGTCCATGACATGCTAATCATTGATCTCTTCTTAAATCTATCATCAATGTTCATTAGATCAAGGATATATATGTTGTTATTAATTACCAAAACCACCCGGGGATTAGTTGCACTTTCAGCCATCTCGCAAGCCCTACTCTTCCTCATTGGATCTCGGAACATGTCGGGTGCTAGTGGATGTCAGATCGATGATGGATCCGTCCGGGAATGAGCTACCGACATCCACCACGATGCGGTTGCAGCGCCCGGACTAATGCGCCATACGGGGCGCCAGAGAATGCGACTCCGCCTCGCCGACATCCACCGCCACGAGGGCTGCCGCCACCTCCCGCACCTGGTGTCGTGCACGGTGGGTAGCTGTGCCATGGCCTCATCGGACGAGGCCCATGGTGTGCCCCAATGCTCGACGCGCCGACAGAGGGGTTGCGCGTCCGCCGACGTGTTCGGACGCCAGATGGACTGCACTGGCTCCAGCGAGGCAGCTATGGCTAGACCAGCGCCAGATCCATGCACAATTTGGGCAGATGCAATGGATTCCCGACGGAAGGAGTCCGAGCGCAGCCATGCACGGGCCTTCTCCCGGGCGCGGTGGAGCGCAAGCCGGATGGCCATCTCCTCCTTAGGGTCACGTGGGATGAGCTCGGGGTCGACGAATCTGGAGGTGAAAGACTCGGATCCGCTGCCCCCCATGTCGGAGACGGCCGGGAGGAGCCGGAGACGAGTTTGGGTGGCGGAGGGGAGTATAGGGGAGGGGAGTGAAGTGGTTAGGGTTTTGTCCGGCGAGCTGAGGAATTTATGTGGGGTCGGGTGGGTCAGCGGGCCGGGTCTGACATGGCAGGCGTGCCTGGACAGCCCCATATCCGCCTCATATTTCAGATGAATATGAGGGGCATCGGTTAGTCCGGGCGTTTGAGGGCCATTTGAGGGGGTAGTCTGGGTCAAAATATCATGGCTGGACAGTGACTGGGCAGCCCGCACGGGCGTATGAGGCGGGTTTGAGGCGCCTGATACGTCCATTTTGCATCATGTTTTCCTACTCTTATTTATGTTGTTTTATTGTATAATAATTCTTTTTTGAGTAATTCTAATGCATTTTCCCTCATAATATGCAAGGTATGCACCAAGAGGGAGAATTCCGGCAGCTGGAAATCTGGACCTGAAAAAGCTACTTCCAGCTACCTATTCTGCACAAATCCAAATGACCTGAAACTTCCCGACGAATTTTTATGGAATATTTAATAAATATTGGAGCAAATAAATATCAGAGGAGGGCCACCAGGTGGGCACAACCCACCTGGGCGCGCTAGGAGGCCAGGCGTGCCCTGGTGGGTGCTACCCTCTTCGGCCCACCTCCGGTGCCCATCTTCTAGTATATAAGTCATTTTTGACCTAGAAAAATTAAGAGGAGGACATTCGGGACGAAGCGCCGCTGCCTCGTGGCAAAACTTGGGCAGGAGCACTTTTGCCCTCTCGCGGAGCGATTCCGCTGGGGGAACTTCCCCCCCGGAGGGGGAAATCATCGTCATCATCATCACCAACAACTCTCCCATCTTGGGGAGGGCTATCATCATCAACATCTTCACATCACCAACTCCTCTCAAACCCTAGTTCATCTCTTCTGTTCAATCTTCGTATCAAAACTATAGATTGGTGCTTGTAGGTGACTAGTAGTGTTGATTACATCTTGTAGTTGATTACTATATGGTTTATTTGGTGGAAGATTATATGTTCAGATCCATTATGCTATTTAATACCCCTTTGATCTTGAGCATGTTTATCAATTGTGAGTAGTTACTTTCGTTCTTGAGGTCACGGGAGAAATCATGTTGCAAGTAATCATGTGAAGTTGATATGTGTTCAATATTTTGATGATATGAATGTTGCCATTCTCTTAGTGGTGTCATGTGAACGTCGACTACATGACACTTCACCATATTTGGGCCTAATGGAATGCATTGTGGAGTAGTTATTAGATGGTGGGTTGCGAGAGTGATAGAAGCTTAAGCCCCAGTTTATGTGCTATTCCGTAAGGGACCGATTGGATCCAAAAGTTCAATGATATGGTTAGAATTTGTTCTTAATACTTTTCGCATAGTTGTGGATGCTTGCGAGAGGGTTAATGATAAGTAGGTGGTTTTTTCAAGTAAGAACAGCACCTAAGCACCGGTCCACTCACATATCAAATTATCAAAGTACCGAACGCGAATTAAGCCAACATGATGGAAGTGACTAGATGAAATTCCCGTGTACCCTCAAGAACACTTTGCTTATCATAATAAACCGTTTTGGCCTGTCCTCTGCCTCAAAAGGATTGGGCTACCTTGCTGCACTTTTTTTACTACTTTTGTTACTTTCTCATTAGAAATTATCTTGCTATCAAACTACTCTGCTACTTATAATTTTAGCACTTGTAGACAATACCTTGCTGAAAACCACTTGTCATTTCCTTCTGCTCCTCATTGGGTTTGACACTCTTACTTATCGAAAAGGCTGCAATTGGCCCCATATACTTGTGGGTCATCAAGGCTATTTTCTGTCACCGTTGTCGGGGAGTGAAGCACTCTTGGTAAGTGGAAATTGGTAAGGAAACATTATTACTACGTGCTGAAATTTATTGTCACTTGCTACTATGGAAAACAATCCTTTAGGGGGGGGGGTTCGAGGTGTCTTCACCTCGAATGGAACCACAATTAGTTGCCCCTCAACCTACTGCACCTACTGAAAATATTGAATATGAAATTCTTTCGGGTATGTTAGAGCAACTGCTAGCTAATCCTTATGCAGGAGATGGAACCGAACATCCTGATATGCACTTGATATATGTGGATGAAATTTGTGGATTGTTTAAGTTGCAAGTTTGCCCAGAGATGAAGCTAAGAAGAAGGTTTTCCCTTTATCTTTGAAGGGAAAAGCATTGACATGGTATAGGCTATGCGATGATATTGGATCTTGGAACTAGAACCGTTTGAAATTGGAATTTCATCAGAAATTTTATCCTATGCATCTAGTTCATTGTGATCGGAATTATATATATAATTTTTGGACTTGTGAAGGAGAAAGTACCGCTCTAGCTTGGGGGAGGCTTAAGTCAATGTTATATTCATGCCCCAATCATGAGCTTTCAAGAGAAATTATTACTCAGAATTTTTATGCTCGGCTTTCTCGTAATGATCAATCCATGCTCGATACTTCTTGTACTGGTTCTTTTATGAAGAAAACTATTGAATTTCGATGGGATCTTTTAAAAAGAATTAAACGCAACTCTGAAGATTGGGAACTTGATGAATGTAAAGAGTCAGGTATTGAACCTAAGTTTGATTGTGTTAAATCTTTTATGAATGCTGAAGCTTTTCAAAAGTTTAGCATTAAATATGGACTTAACTCTGAGATAGTAGCTTCCTTCTGTGAATCTTTTGATACTCATGTTGATCTCCCTAACGAGAAGTGGTTTAAATATCACCCACCAATTAAATAAGAAATTAAGGAACCGGTAAAATCTAAAGAAGAAACCATCATTTACAATGTTGATCCAGTTGTTCCCACTTCTTATATTGGAAAACCACCTTTCCCTGTTAGGATGTACATGCTAAAGCTTCAACTGTGGTTAACAAAAGTTATGTTAGAACACCCAAACCACCTGAATAAATCAGAGTTGAACCTAGTGTTGATATGGTTAAAGATCTCTTAGTTGATAATATTGATGGGCATGTTATTTACTTCTGTCCTGAAGCTTCTAGAATTGCCAAACCTGAAGGAAAAGCTAAACATAGACCAGTTGTTGGCATGCCTGTTGTCTCAGTTAAGATAGGAGATCACTGTTATCATGGGTTATGTGACCTAGGTGCTAGTGTGAGTGTTATTCCTTTCTCCTTTATCAAGAAATTAAAGATGAAATAGCACCTGCTGAAATAGAAGGCATAGATGTCACTATTAAACTTGCTAATAGAGATACTATATCACCAATTGGGATTCTTAGAGATGTTGAAGTCTTGTGTGGGAAAATAAAATACCCAACTGATTTTCTTGTTCTTAGCTCCCCATAAGATGAATTTTGTCCCATTATTTTTGGTAGACCTTTCTTGAACACCGTCAATGCCAAAACAGATTTTGAGAAACAAACTATCGGTGTTAGCTTTGGTGATGAATCTCATGAGTTTAATTTTTCCAAGTTTAGTAAACAACCTCATAAGAAAGATTTTCCTAATAAGGATGAGATTATTGGTCTTGCTTCTATTGTTGTACCTCCTACTGATCCTCTGGAACAATATTTGCTAGACCATGAAAATGATTTGCATATGCGTGAAAGAAATGAAATAGATAGAATCTTTTTTGAACAACAACCTTTACTTAAACATAATTTGCCTATTGAAACTCTAGGAGGTCCTCCTACACCTAAAGGTGATCTTGTGTTTGAATTAAAACAATTGCCAGACACTCTGAAATATGCTTATCTTGGTGAAAGAAGATATATCCTGTTATTATTAGTGTTAACCTTTCAGAACATGAAGAAGAAAGATTATTGAATGTTCTAAGGAAGCACAGGGATGCTATTGCATATACTCTTGATGATCTTAAGGGCATTAGTCCAACTCTATGTCAGCACAAGATTAATATGGAACCTGATGCTAAACCCATTATTGATCACCAACGTCAGTTAAATCCGAAAATGAAAGAAGTGGTAAGAACGGAAATATTGAAACTTCTGGAAGTAGGTATAATCTATCCTATAGCTGATAGTAGATGGGTAAGTCATGTTCATTGTGTCCCTAAGAAAGGAGGTATTATTGTTGTTCCTAGTGATAAGAATGAGCTTATTCCACAAAGAATTGTCATGGGCTATATAATGGTAATTGATTATAGAAAATTAAATAAATCTACTAGAAAAGATCATTATCCTCTGCCTATTATCGATCAAATTTTAGAAAGATTATCCAAGCACACACATTTTTTCTTCCTTGATGGATACTCTGGCTTTTCACAAATACCTATTTTGCAATCTGATCAAGAAAAGACCTCTTTTACTTGTATTATGGAACATTTGCTTATAGACGTATGCCTTTCAGTTTATGTAATGCACCTGCTACCTTTCAAAGATGTATGACTGCTATATTCTCTGATTTTTGTGAAAAGATTGTTGATGTTTTCATGGATGACTTCTTTGTTTATGGGAAGACTTTTGATGATTGTTTAAGCAATCTTGATCGAGTTTTGCAGAGATGTGAACAAACAAATCTTGTCTTGAACTGGGAGAAGTGCCACTTTATGGTTAACGAAGGTATTGTCTTGGGCCATAAAATTTCCGAAAGAGGCATTGAGGTGGACAAGGCCAAGGTTGATGCAATTGAGAAAATGACATGTCCTAAAGATATCAAAGGTATTCGTAGTTTCCTTGGTCATGCTGGTTTCTATAGAAGGTTTGTCAAAGACTTTCTAAAATTTCTAGGCCTCTTACTAATCTTTTGCAAAAGGATATTCCCTTTGTGTTCGATGATGATTGTATGGAAGCCTTTGAAACACTAAAGAAAGCCTTAATTAGTGCACCTGTTGTTCAACCACATGATTGGAACTTGCCTTTTGAGATTATGTGTGATGCTAGTGATTATGTTGTTGGTGTTGTTCTAGGACAAAGAGTTGATAAGAAACTAAATGTTATTCATTATGCTAGTAAACCTCTAGACAGTGCTCAATGAAACTATGCTACTACTGAAAAAGAGTTCTTAGTAGTGGTGTTTGCTTGTGATAAATTCAGATCTTACATTATTGATTCTAAAGTAATTGTTCACACCGATCATGCTGCTATAGAATATCTTATGGAAAAGAAAGATGCTAAACCTAGACTCATTAGGTTGGTTCTTCTGCTACAAGAATTTTATTTGCATATCACTGATAGGAAAGGAGTAGAGAACCCCGTAGCTGACAACTTGTCTAGAGTTGAAAATATTCTTGATGACCCACAACCAATTAATGATAGCTTCCCTGATGAACAACTAGCTGCAATAAATGTTTCTCATAGTACACCTTGGTATGCTGACTATGTTAATTATATTGTTGCTAATACATACCACCTAGCTTCACATACCAACAAAAGAAAAATTCTTCTATGATTTAAGACATTACTTTTGGGATGACCCGCATCTTTATAAAGGAGTAGATGGTATTATTAGATGTTGTGTGCCTGAGCATGAATAGGAACAAATCCTACGGAAATGTCACTCTGAAGCTTATGGAGGACATCACGCGGGAGACATAAACCGCTCATAAGCTATTGCAATCTAGTTTTTATTGGCCTACTCTCTTCAAGGATGCCCGTAAGTTCGTCTCATCATGTGATGAATGACAAAGAATAGGTAATATCGGTAAGCGTCAAGAAAGGCCTATGAATTATTCACTTGCTGTTGAACCATTTGATGTTTGGGGATTTGACTTCATGGGACCTTTTCCTTCCTCTAATGGGTATACACATATATTGGTTGCTGTTGATTATGTTACTAAATGGGTAGAAGCTATTCCAACCAGTAGTGTTGATCACAACAACTCTATTAAAATGCTTAAGGAAGTTATTTTCCCAAGGTTTGGAGTCCCTAGATATTTAATGACTAATGGTGGTTCACACTTTATTCATGGTGCTTTCCATAAAATGCTTGCTAAGTATGATGTTAACCATAGAATTGCATCACCTTATCATCCTCAGTCTAGTGGTCAAGTTGAACTTAGCAATAGAGAAATAAAATTAATCTTGCAAAAGACTGTCAATAGGTCCCGAAAGAATTGGTCTAAGAAATTAGATGATGCACATTGGGCTTATAGAACGGCTTATAAAAATCCTATGGGTATGTCTCCATATAAATTGGTTTATGGAAAAGCTTGTCATTTACCTCTTGAGTTAGAACATAAAGCATTTTGGGCAATAAAAGAACTCAATTATGATTTCAAACTTTCCATAAACCATAAATTTCCGAAAGAGGCATTGAGGTGGACAAGGCCAAGGTTGATGCAATTGAGAAAATGACATGTCCTAAAGATATCAAAGGTATTCGTAGTTTCCTTGGTCATGCTGGTTTCTATAGAAGGTTTGTCAAAGACTTTCTAAAATTTCTAGGCCTCTTACTAATCTTTTGCAAAAGGATATTCCCTTTGTGTTCGATGATGATTGTATGGAAGCCTTTGAAACACTAAAGAAAGCCTTAATTAGTGCACCTGTTGTTCAACCACATGATTGGAACTTGCCTTTTGAGATTATGTGTGATGCTAGTGATTATGTTGTTGGTGTTGTTCTAGGACAAAGAGTTGATAAGAAACTAAATGTTATTCATTATGCTAGTAAACCTCTAGACAGTGCTCAATGAAACTATGCTACTACTGAAAAAGAGTTCTTAGTAGTGGTGTTTGCTTGTGATAAATTCAGATCTTACATTGTTGATTCTAAAGTAATTGTTCACACCGATCATGCTGCTATAAAATATCTTATGGAAAAGAAATATGCTAAACCTAGACTCATTAGGTTGGTTCTTCTGCTACAAGAATTTTATTTGCATATCACTGATAGGAAAGGAGTAGAGAACCCCGTAGCTGACAACTTGTCTAGAGTTGAAAATATTCTTGATGACCCACAACCAATTAATGATAGCTTCCCTGATGAACAACTAGCTGCAATAAATGTTTCTCATAGTACACCTTGGTATGCTGACTATGTTAATTATATTGTTGCTAATACATACCACCTAGCTTCACATACCAACAAAAGAAAAATTCTTCTATGATTTAAGACATTACTTTTGGGATGACCCGCATCTTCATAAAGGAGTAGATGGTATTATTAGATGTTGTGTGCCTGAGCATGAATAGGAACAAATCCTACGGAAATGTCACTCTGAAGCTTATGGAGGACATCACGCGGGAGACATAAACCGCTCATAAGCTATTGCAATCTAGTTTTTATTGGCCTACTCTCTTCAAGGATGCCCGTAAGTTCGTCTCATCAGGTGATGAATGACAAAGAATAGGTAATATCGGTAAGCGTCAAGAAAGGCCTATGAATTATTCACTTGCTGTTGAACCATTTGATGTTTGGGGATTTGACTTCATGGGACCTTTTCCTTCCTCTAATGGGTATACACATATCTTGGTTGCTGTTGATTATGTTACTAAATGGGTAGAAGCTATTCCAACCAGTAGTGTTGATCACAACAACTCTATTAAAATTCTTAAGGAAGTTATTTTCCCAAGGTTTGTAGTCCCTAGATATTTAATGACTAATGGTGGTTCACACTTTATTCATGGTGCTTTCCGTAAAATGCTTGCTAAGTATGATGTTAACCATAGAATTGCATCACCTTATCATCCTGAGTCTAGTGGTCAAGTTGAACTTAGCAATAGAGAAATAAAATTAATCTTGCAAAAGACTGTCAATAGGTCCCGAAAGAATTGGTCTAAGAAATTAGATGATGCACATTGGGCTTATAGAACGGCTTATAAAAATCCTATGGGTATGTCTCCATATAAAATGGTTTATGGAAAAGCTTGTCATTTACCTCTTGAGTTAGAACATAAAGCATTTTGGGCAATAAAAGAACTCAATTATGATTTCAAACTTTCCTTTATGTTGATAGCAATGTTATCCAAACTTTGACCTTGGAAGAACACATAAAGGAAACCTTCCGGAACACTCCAGAATAATGAAAAAAGGAGGTACATGATACGGTAAGTAAACGGACTCCAAAAAATCCGCAAAAATATTTTTTATCAGTTTTGGGATATTTAGAAAATTAGGAAAATAAGAAACTATCAGGAAAGTGACCCTAGTGGGCACGATACACCAGGGCGCGCCAGGCATGCCTGGAGCGCCCAGGTGGGTTGTTCCCACCTCGGGTACTTTCTGGACTCCGTTTTTCTTCTGTTCTGCTTGTTCCCCAAGATAAAAAATCTATATATACCTCCCGAACTTGTTGACCTCCGTATCGCGGAGAAATCTCCTGTTTTCTTTTCTCTCTGATTTCCTGACAGATCTAGAACTATGTTGTCCCAAGACTCGGAGGGTGAGAGCTATGTTGCTGACCTCATCGCAAACCCCAAATCCTATGCGGATGAAAGGCATTATAGCTGGACCTCTGAAGAAGATGAAGATGAATCGGTTCCTCCCAATTCAAAAACGAAAGCATGGAGGCGCTATGCAAGAGGATAATAAAACTTGAGATAGATAACGACAAGTTGAGGATAGATAATTTTATTCTCTATCATAAGCTGGAGGAAGCAAAGGGCAAACCCTCTACTTTTTCATCACCACCACCTTCTTCATCACCACCAAAAGAAAACTAAGTATTGGGTATGGGCACTCCCCTTGGCTTTTGCCAAGCTTGGGGGAGGTGCCCCAGTATCGTATCAATCTCCACTATCTTTTGCCTTTACTTTCTTAGTTCGATCCATGGTTATCTTTTGCTATTGGATGAATAAAAGTTTAGTTCGATCCTTTCTTTTTGTGAGTTTTCTTAGTGATCAATCCTTGTAATCATGTGCGAGATATAATAAAGTTTACTTTGAGTTTTGCCTTCTTTACTTTTCTTGTTTCAATAAAAAGAAAGGAAATAAAAAGAAAGAGATCATATGCTAATCTTATGGTAAGTGATGGCATTACACAAGGAAAAGTATAAGTAGAAAACTTTATTGTAGATTGACAAACATAGCATTGATCAATGATGCAACTCATGAAAGAATTAATAAGGGAAGAGAAGATTCACATATAAATATATTATCATGGAAATCTTTTATGGTTGTAAGAACCCATCAAAATATTATATGGCAAAATTGGACAAGGAAGACAACTTACTGATTTATGTTTGTTCATATTCACATAGAAGTTATATTGTCATAGATCCTTCAACATGTCGTGCTTGCCCCTATCTTTGCTAGCCAAAAACTCCGCACTAAGTAGAGATACTACTTGTGCATCCAAACCCCTTAAACCCTATCTTGTTTGAGAGTCCACCATACCTACCTATGGATTGAGTAAGATCCTTCAAGTAAGTTGTCATCAGTGCAAAAAGGGCAATAAAAATTGCTTATAAAAATGTGAGATCATTTAGTGTGAGGGAAAATTGAGCATTGTACGAACTTTTGATGGTGAAGAATAAAAGATAAAGACTGCATAATAAAGGTTGCCATCACAAGGGGAAATACAACATGACGTTCTCTTTCACTAAGGGGTTGAGCATACAAACAAAAGCGCATGGCAACCTCTACTTCCCTCTGTGAAGGGCCTATCTTTTACTTTCATGCAAGAGTCAAAGTTTTTCTCTCTATTCATTTTATTTTTCTCCTTTGGCAAGCATCATGTGGTGAGGAAAGATCTAGGCACATATGTCCAGTTGAATATGGGTGGCATAAGTTATTATTGTTGACATCACCCTTGAGGTGAGTGTGTTGGGAGGCGAAACTATAAGCCCCTATCTTTCTTTGTGTCCGGTTGAAATGTTTTGCTCATGTGTACGTGGTGAGTGTTAGCAATAATATAAGACTAAATGATGGTTGAGTATGTGGACTTGCCTAAAGGCTCTGATACGTGAACCATCCTGAAAAGATAATGAATTGTAGTTGCAAAGTTGACTAAGAACATAGTTTGTCGGTTTCCAATACATTTTATGCTTTGTACTTCGATGCTGTGATGAATTGTCACTTGTTCATGAGAAGTCTATGATAAAAGTTCTATGATAAAAGTTTTATATTAAAGTTTCGTTGTTGTTATAATAAGTCACATGATGCTGCTATGTCCGTATTTTTGTTTTTATCGATACCTCTCTCCCTAAGCATATGGACATGTTTTTCCATTTCGGTTTTCGCTTGAGGACAGGCGAGGTCTAAGCTTGGGGGAGGTGATACGTCCATTTCGCATCATGTTTTCCTACTGTTATTTATGCTATTTTATTGTATAATAATGCTTTTTGGAGTGATTCTAATGCCTTTTCCCTCATAATATGCAAGGTATGCACCAAGGGGGAGAATTTCGGCGGCTGGAAATCTGGACCTGAAAAAGCTACGTCAAGCTACCTATTCTGCACAACTCCAAATGAGCTGAAACGAATTTTTATGGAATACATAATAAATATTGGAGCAAATAAGTACCAGAGGAGGGCCACCAGGTGGGCACAACCCACTTGGGTGCCCCAGGAGGCCCAGGCGCGCCCTGGTGGGTGTTGCCCTCCTCGGCACACCTCCGGTGCCCATCTTCGGGTATATAAGTCATTTTTGACCTAGAAAAAATAAGAGGAGGACATTCGGGACGAAGCGCCGCCGCCTCGAGGCGAAACTTGGGCAGGAGCACTCCTCCGGCGGAGCAATTCGCCGGGGGAACTTCCCTCCCAGAGGGGGAAATCATCGTCATCATCATCACCAACAACTCTCCCATCTTAGTGAGGGATATCTTAATCAACATCTTCACAGCACCAACTCCTCTCAAACCCTAGTTTATCTCTTGTGTTCAACCTTCGTATCAAAACTATAGATTGGTGCTTGTAGGTGACTAGTATTGTTGATTACATCTTGTAGTTGATTACTATATGGTTTATTTGGTGGAAGATTATATGTTTAGATCCATTATGACATTTAATACCCCTCTGATCTTGAGCATGTTTATCAATTGTGAGTAGTTACTTTCGTTCTTGAGGTCACGGGAAAAATCATGTTGCAAGTAATCATGTGAACTTGATATGTGTTTGATATTTTGATGATATGAATGTTGCCATTCTCTTAGTGTTGTCATGTGAACGCCGACTACATGACACTTCACCATATTTGGGCCTAAAGGAATGCATTGTGGAATAGTTATTAGACGGTGGGTTGTGAGAGTGATAGAAGCTTAAACCCCAGTTTATGCGCTATTCCGTGAGGGACCGATTGGATCCAAAAGTTTAATGCTATGGTTAGGATTTGTTCTTAATACTTTTCTCGTAGTTGCGGATGCTTGCGAGAGGGTTAATCATAAGTAGGAGGTTTGTTCAAGTAAGAACAACACCTAAGCACCGGTCCACCCACATATCAAATTATCAAAGTACCGAACATGAGTTAAGCCAACATGATGAAAGTGACTAGATGAAATTCCCGTGTACCCTCAAGAACACTTTGCTTATCATAAGAAACCGTTTTGGCCTGTCCTTTGCCTCAAAAGGATTGGGCTACCTTGCTGCACTTTTGTTACTACTTTTGTTACCTGCTCGTTACAAATTATCTTGCTATCAAACTACTCCGCTAGTTACAACTTTAGCACCTGCAGACAATACCTTGCTGAAAATCACTTGTCATTTCCTTCTGCTCTTCATTGGGTTCGACACTCTTACTTATCGAAAAGGCTACAATTAGCCCCATATACTTGTGGGTCATCAGCGCCCGGGTGTAGATGCTCTAATGTATACTATTCCTCTTCTTTGCAGGGGTCAAAATGGATGCACTACCAGTTAATCCATTTGAACCGATCGCATATCGTTTCACCCATGACCTACATGCCAGCTTAGTATACTTATACAATAAAGTTGGTTTTAAACCCGCAGCGGTAGATGTGCCTCTGCGAGTCACCTTATATGTGCCACGTGACTTACCTCGTCCTCCACTCGCACACTGAAACACGTCTTGTTGGGGCTAACATTAAAATCCCTCCATTTTCACCAGGATTCACAGATTTTATGGATGTTTATAGCCTCATGAACAAGATGCTCGCAGGTGCTTTCTGTCATTTCATGATTCTTGAGTATATGATTATTAGGAAGTATAGGATAGACTAGAATTTGTTCCTACCTTGTCTTATACTCCAAGTTGATCATTGTACTCCTATATATATGCTCACGAGGCTCAAGCAATATATCAATCTATTCCAACAATCCCTCTTTATCCCTTCTGACAATGATGATTTTTTCCTGTCTGCTATCTATCATACCCTATGTGGTTGAGCTAGAATTTGTTCAATTTCATACCACTTTTCTCCCAAATGTCATTGGTATGATGATCCATGCCAGCACCGTAACACTCCACAGGACATCCAGAAGTAGCACACCATATCGAGATATCGTCGTAATGAACACTCGTTGTAAACTTCTCACGATTGGTTAACATGATATAATAATTTTTCTTGTCAGTGGGCTGATCTTTTATTGCTCAACCAGCCGGGAGTTTGTCTCTCTAAGCGTCTAGGACCAGTAGGTGTCACGCCACCTGATGCGGTGGCCACGGGAAGGAGCATCGGATTTTAGGTGCCACACTTCTTAAATAGCGTGACATAGCACAGCGTGAGTCCTTGCGTGAATTGAAAACTTCAAAATGTTGACGTCATATAAATAGTGTGACATTTATATTGTTTTATTAATACTCTTTCGTATGGTTTTTGAAAATGATATACTGTTGACACACAAACACGTCACATGTATCCTCGACGTCGGGGGTGATGCACCGCAGCTCAATTTGATGATACGAAACTTTTTCACGTTGAAACCCTTTTCATTTGAGGCCATCTTAATTGAGTCTCGTACCATGTTAAAATCTGATGTCAGCGCATACACAAGCTAAGTTGTCTTCAAACCAAGCAACCAACAGTCCTATGAGCTGGCAACCTATGGTGGTACACTAGGAGAGGCTCTAGGGTCCTTGAAGAATCAGGCCATCTTGATAGTTCAACAAATGAGCGGGGGTTCATTTCCAAATGCAAACTTCATTCAACACACTACAATTAGGTTCCAATATTATGTTCGCACAACCATAATGCTAGCCTCTAACACGGCTTCACAAGGGTCAATATTAGATAAACTATATCTGATTGCTTACGGTCGTCCGCCTTCAAACGATGACCCCGGCTAACAATCCCGGCCCCAGCCACCGCATCGTCTCCCGGCAACAACTCCACAACCCGGCTGCCTCGCATTTTCCCCACGCGAACCATTCCCTTGATGCTCGCGTGCGCCGGCGAGCAAGCCCTGCTGCGTCGAGATGTGCCGCCGCTGTTCGTTTGATGCGGAAAGAAATTAGTTTTAACATTAGGAATTTAAACTGCTTAAAAATGGCATCGATGCATTAGATGCATGCTCAAAAATATCATTAGATACCTAAAAAATGTCATCGTTCCATCCTATGTTTGCTAAAAATGACAATAGACATCGTTATTGCCATGTTAAACCCGTTGACCATGTTACATATATCTATACCTAATAATAAAGGGTATATTACTTATCTCCAGCCTACCAGGGTTCAAATCATGGTGCTCGAACTATTCCTGAATTTATTACAGGATTTTCGGCGATACGCTTTCAGCGGGAAGAGACGTTTCTGTCAACGACATGGCGCCTATAGTGACTTCGTAAATCTCAAGATCTTATATGACGACTCAGTCTTTCGAAGGTGCTCATAGGGGTAAGGTGTGCGTGTGTGCGTTCATAGGGGGTGAGTATATGCGTGTGTGTAAGAGCGCTTGCGTCTATACTGTGTTCAAAAAGAATAAAGAAATAAAGGGTCTATTACTTCTTTTGTCAAAGAAATTGCCCGCGAAATGGCAAAATATTACCCACCAATGTCACTATAAATGAAAAAAAAAAACGTTTTACATAGGGGAATCGCCCACCTGGGCCGGCCCATGCAGTAAGGACCTCCTATACCGCGCTCTACGTTCTTTGGGCTGGCGCATGTCCTTGCGTTTTTTTTCATTTTCATTTTTTATACTTTAAATAATTGGGACTTCAAAAAAGTTCTAAAAGTTAAAAAAAATAAGAAATTTAACATAAAATATTTAGTAAATCATAAAATGGGTGTGAAATCAAAAAATGTTCACGATTTTATAAAAATATGTTCGCTTATTCAAAAAATGTTCAAAATTTTGAAAAAAAAAATCAGGAAATAAAAAAACTGTTCATAATTTTTTTTAAAAGCATATTAGAAACTGTTAATGAAATGGAATAAAATTTCACCAATTCAAAAAATGTTCATGTCAAAATATTGTAAAAATTCAAAAATGGTTCGTGACTTACAAAAAAATTTATTCATTCATAACATCCTTTGTTTCAAAAAAATTGTTAAATTAGAAAATGTTCGTGAATTTCAAAAATTGTTCCACCAATTTCCAAAACAATGTTCATCCATTCTAGAAATGTTTGCTGCTTCAAGAAAATTGTTAAGAAAATGTTCACAATTAAATAATGTAAATAGTATAAAATGCTCATGAACTCAAAAGATGTTTTTGATTTTAGAAAATGTTCAAAATGTTGTAAAAGTGTTCCTGAATTGGAAAAATGTTCAGGATTTGAAATATATTAATGAGTTTTAAAAGATGTTCATGATTTCATGAAATTGTGAGTGATAGTGCATGTCGGTGATTCAGCAAAATGTGATTGTAGCCATTGGAGATTATGAAAAAAAATCTCCCGTTTCAACGCACAGGCCCTTTGCTAGTATGACCAAAATACCCCAAAACGCACATGTCAGATCTCTCAATCTCACAATGACAACTGTGGACCCCACTTGTCAGGAGTAAGCAAGCGAACAATTTTAGAGAAAAATAAGGATGATGTTGGGGATCAAGTAGGGCCACACTTTATCGTAGTGAGATAGAGGGAGACCTGACATGTTAGTCCATGGATATTTTGGCCATTAAAACATGGTAAATGGGCTTTGAGCTGACAGTAATGCTGTCTAGTGGCATTTTTGAGCATTCGCCTAATGCATCAATGGCATTTTTTTAGTAGTTAAAATTTCTAATGACTAAACTAAGTATTGAGACACAACTGATGGCATATATGATAAAAAACCTTTTTAGGGGATAATATGAGCGCGAGAGCTATGTCTCGCATCAAGCGACACGGAACCCCTCTCGCTGAAGGAAATCGCTTCCCACCCAAGACATTGGGCAGGCCCATCACCGCACTATTTTCAAAACAAAAAGAAGGAGAAAAAAGGTGCACGCGCAGGGGGTCCGTCCTAGTACCTACAGAAAGAAGACCGACGTTGCTAGCCACTCCACCCGCCTTGTGTTCGTGGCTAGTAGTTGGGGACGTCCTTCTAGAGGTAACTAGAGACGATTTTCTTTCTTTGCTTTATTTTGTTTCTTTTTCAATTTTCTCTTTTTGGTTTCTTTCTTTCTTCATTTTACTTTATTTTTTTGGTTATATTTTTCATTTTCTTCTCCATATTCCCATTCTTTTTTTCATTTTTTTTCTTCGGTTTTATTTGTTCATTTTCTCTGTTTGGTTTATTTTGTTCCTTCTTTGATTTTTATTTTTTTTATTTTTTTGTTTCTTCTGAATTTTTATTCTTCATTTTTGTATATGTGAACAATATTTTTGTAATACACGTTTAACATTTTTCCAATACAGATATAATATTTTTTCCATACATAGCCAACATTCTTTTTAATTCATACTCAACACTTTTTCTATACACATTTAACATTTTTATATTATTGATTAACATTTTAAAAGATAAGATCAACATATTTTTAGTGCATAGTCAACATTTTTCTTACACACACTTTAAAGATTTTTCAAATGCTTCATTAACATCTTTCATGGTCAACTTTTTTCTATGTAAAATTTAACATTTTTCAATTTTTTATCAACATTTTCTCAAATGAAAGATTAACATTATTTTGGATGGATTGTCAACATTTTTTCTATACACATTTACATTTTTCTAGTGCTTGATTAACATTTTTTAAATCTAGTTCAACATTTTTCAAATGTCTGATTAACATTTTTATATACATTGATTAAAAAATAATTTTTATGGATGGTCAACATTTTTTCTATACATATTCAACATTTTTCCAATGCTTGTCTAACATTATGAAATACTTGATTAATATTGTTTGTGTGTGTGTGTGTGTGTGTGTGTGTGTGTGTGTGTGTGTGTGTGTGTGTGTGTGTGTGTGTGTGTTTAGAATATTTGAAACTGTAACAAAAGTAAAAAAATTAAATGAAAAACCGAAATAAAAATCTAAAAGAAAACAGAAAACAAAACGAGGCAGTCTACTACCACGTACTTGGCTGTGTGTGTGTGTGTGTGTGTGTGTGTGTGTGTGTGTGTGTGTGTGTGTGTGTGTGTGTGTGTGTGTGTGTGTGTGAGCATTTATCATTTCCATAACATTTTTAAAATCATTAAATAAAGATGAATTCACGAACAATACAACAATTTGCAACTTTTCTTGAAATCCTGATATATTTTTAAAATTGAAAAAACTAAAAACAAAAAAGGAAAAAAGAAAAGAAAAAGAGGGGGCTCCCCGGCTCCCAGCTAAAGAAGGGCGCGCGCCAGTGCCTTCGGGCGCGTACGGCACCATATGGCGCGTAAGCTGCTTTTTTTTTTTTTTTGAGACAACGCGTAAGCTGCTGGTAAGTAAGTTTTTTTGTGACAAGTACCCTCCCCTCGCGCGCAGCCATTTTCTTGGGCCGGCCCATTTTGGGTTTCCCCTCAACCGGTTTCAGGAAGGTTCTAGAACCAGCCTTGAACCGGAGTTTTTCCAGTTTTCCTTTTATCTTTTTCTTTCTGTTTTTTCTTTCTTTTCCTTTTATATTTTTCTTTTTTGTTCCCTTTTCTATTATCCTTTCTTTTTTTTTCTTTTATGTTTTTCTCTTTTCAATTGTATAGTTAATTTTTGAATTTACGAAAATACTTGAAATTCGTGAATATTCTTCAAAATCGTGAACTTTTTAAGAAATGATGAACAATTTTTCAATAAATCAAGATTTTTTTGAGATTAAATTTCTTTATACAAAATTTTGAACCTTCTCTTAAATCATGAACATTTTTTTGAAACCATGAAATGTTTTCAATCTGCACGAACATTTGTTTAAATCCGTGAATATTATTTAGAAATTTGTGAATATTCTCTTAAATAATGAACATGTTCTCGAATTTGCAAATATTTTATTTAATGATGTACATTATCTAAATTCCAGACCATTTTTTTAAGTCATGAACATTTTTCACAAAATCATGAATATTTTTTGAAATCATGACCATTTGTTTTGCAAATTTATGAAAATTCTCTTAAACCGTTAAGATTTTTTGAATTTCTGACATTTTTATGAAATTATGAATATATTTTGAATTCATGGTTGCTTTATCAATATTAGCAACTTTTTTGAAATATAAACCTTTTTGTTATTCTGAATTACGGAAGAAAAGGAAAATAGGAAAACAAGGGGAAAAAAAGCTGCGTACTTGCCCGCACATTGGCCAGCCCAGAAGGACGTGATGTTGAATAAGTACTAAAAAATGTTGTACAAGAATTTCAAAAAAGTTGAACAAGTGTTTGGAAATGTTAAACAAGTATTTGAAAAATGTTGAACAAGTATTTGACAAATGTTGAATTAGTATTAAAAATGTTGACCAACCATTTGACAAATGTTGAAGAAGCATTAAGAATGTTGAACAATTATTTGAAAAAATGTTGAATAAGTATTAAGAATGTTGAACAACTATTTGAAAAATGTTGAACATGTATTTGAAAAATGTTGAATAAGTATTAAAATATTGAAGAAGTATTTAAAATGCTGAATATGCATTCAGACAATGTTGAACATGTATACAAAAAATGTTATCACTTATTAAAAAAATGTTTTTGACATATACGAAAATTTAGAGTCAAAACGGAAAAAACATAAGAAATACCAAAATAAAAGAAATAAATGGAGAAGAAAAAAGAAAAGCAAACAAAAAATGGAGAAGCAAAAAGGAAAACCAAACAAAGATAAAAAAATAAAAAAGGAAAAAGAAAAGAAACAAACAAAAACCAAGGAAAACTAGCTCAAATAGCTCAAGTAGGATGCGCCCCGTTGTTCTAACCTTTCTCATACCCTTTTAATTTGATAACCAAACAACGAACGGGACTTGGCTGGGTGGTTATCGGAGTGAGGGATCTCCCTGGAGACTAGGGATCAATGCCGGCTTCTCACCTTTCTCGTACCCTTTTTATTTGATATACTTAATATACACGCTTGAATGGCTGGCCCGATACGATATGAGGCGGGGGATAAACTTCAGCGAGAGATCCTTTCCACCTCGCTGAAGGCCGGGGCGGGGAAAAAGCTTCAGCGAGAGATCCCTTCCACCTTGCTCAAGGCGATAAAATAGTCGCCGCAAATAGGAGGTCCCCTCGTCGAACGCGAGACATTGGCGCTCATATGGGCTGGATTCGTAATGAGCAGTATGCAGGCCCATATGGGCCGGATTCGTCAATAGAGACTGCTATAACTATGTGGACGAATGGGCCGGCTTTTGATGCTATTTACGGTTTTATTTTTTAGTTCTTTTTGAGGGAAGACATTTACGGTTTTATAATAATGAGATGCACTCTTAATAATCTGATTAAATTGACTTAAATTATTTTGCATAAGTTATTTGTTTGCAACATTATTCTATACATGTTTGACTTAAATGAGATGTTTATTTTCATTTTCTGCCATGTCGGCACGGTGAAGGTTCTCTGGATTGGTTGTGGTGAGCGTTGGGCCATGTTATTATCATGTTAATCATTGAATGAATTCCATAAAGTAGTATAGTGATCTAATAAGAAAACAATGTGATACTCTAATAAGAGTGTTTGAATTGTAGAGTGATTTTTCATGGTAGCTCCACTCTCTTTGTTGGGAAACGTAGCATGCAATTTCAAAAAAATTCCTACGCTCACACAAGATCTATCTAGGAGATGCATAGCAACGAGAGAGGGAGAGTGTTCTACGTACCCTTGTAGACCGAAAGCGGAAGCGTTTGACAACGCGGTTGATGTAGTCGAACTTCTTATCATTCCGACCGATCAAGTACCGAACGTACGGCACCTCCGAGTTCTGCACACATTCAGCTCGATGACGTCCCTCGAACTCTTGATCCAGCAAAGTGCCGAGGAAGTAGATGAGTTCCGTCAGCACGACGGCGTGGTGACGGTGATGGTGAAGTGATACGTGCAGTGTTTCTCCTAAGCACCGCGAGAATATGACCGAGGGTGTAATCTGTGGAGAGGGGCGCCACACACGGCTAACAGATGTTGTTGTGTGCTCCTCCCCATGTATATATAGGTGGGAGAGGGAGGGGAGCAGCAAGGGGGCGCCCCAAGTAGGGGGAATCCTACTTGGGCGCCTCCCCAAGTCGGCCTCTCCCCTTCCATAGGTTCCATAGGATGAAGGAAGGAGGAGGAAGGAGGGCAGGAAGGGGAAGGCCGAACCCCTCCCCTTCCTTCTCTATTCCCCTCTTTCCTTCTCCTCTGGTTGGGACCATATGGATGGCACAACAACCCCTGTTGGCTGCTACGTTTCCCCTCTGGGCCCATTAAGCCCATATCTTTTGTCGGGGGTGCCCGGAACCCCTTCCGGTGACCCGATATGTATCTGGTACCCTCCGGAACACTTCCGATGTCCGAATACTATCGTCCTATATATCAATCTTTACCTCTCGACAATTTGGAGACTCCTTGTCATCCTGATCTCATCCGGGACTCCGAACAACATTCGATCACCAAATCACATAACTCATATAATACAAAATCGTCATCGAATATTAAGCGTGCGGACCCTACGGGTTCGAGAACTATGTATACATGACCGACACCTCTCCGGTCAATAACCAATAGCGGAACCTGGATGCTCATATTGGCTCCTACATATTCTATGAAGATCTTTATCGGTCGAACCGTTATGACAACATACGTTACTCCCTTTGTCATCGGTATGTTACTTGCCCGAGATTCGATCGTCGGTATCTTCATACCTAGTTTAATCTCGTTACCGGCAAGTCTCTTTACTCATTCCATAATACATCATCCCTCAACTAACTCATTAGTCACTTTGCTTGCAAGGCTTCTTATGATGTGCATTACCGAGAGGGCCCAGAGAAACCTCTCCGATACTCGGAGTGACAAATGCTAATCTCGATCTATGCCAACCCAACAAACACCTTCGGAGATACCCGTAGAGCATCTTTATGATCACCCAGTTACGTTGTGACGTTTGATAGCACACAAGGCATTCCTCCGGTATCCGGGAGTTGCATAATCTCGTAGTCGAAGGAATATGTATTTGACATGAAGAAAGCAATAGCAATAAAACTGAACGATCTTTATGCTAAGCTAACGGATGGGTCTTGTCCATCACATCATTCTCCTAATGATGTGATCCCGCTCATCAAATGCAACACATGTCTATGGTTAGGAAACTTAACCGTCTTTGATTAACGAGCTAGTCAGGTAGAGGCTTACTAGGGACACGGTGTTTTGTCTATGTATCCACACATGTATCAAGTTTCCGGTTAATACAATTCTAGCATGAATTATAAACATTTATCATGATATAAGTAAATATAAATAACAACTTTATTATTGCCTCTAGGGCATATTTCCTTCCACTAGTACGTGTCAGTGCTATATAAACGGTTTTTAACCCCTTTCCGCGACGGCATTTGGAACCGTCACCAAGTGAGTGTGGGCAATAGGGGGGTCCTTCACACACGACCCAGAAACCGTCGGGGATAGGGAGCCAAGATGCATATACAGTACTCCTACTCGTTTGTGCTCGCATTGCCATCGCAGTCGGTATTCTGTGGTGCTACGTTTATGATGCGCGGTCTATCACAAACAGTTCACTATTATAGAACGTGTATGACAAGCATACAATCACACACATTCGCTTTTCACAAATAGTACGCGATAACTAATTAAGAAGATTACCTAATCGTCGTACGAGTGTCAGATAGGATTATGAAACGTCGGACCATTGTAACATCGTTGTACACGACAACTATCGCACACGCTGTTCTGTGGTGCAACATTTACGATGCATACTTCATCATAAATAGTTCATGGTTGCGAATCGTGTACGATAAGGCAACTATCGCACACGCTATTCTATGGTGCAATGTTTACGATGCATACTTCATCAGAAACAGTTCATGGTTTCGAATCGTGTACGATAAGGCAACTATCGAAAAAGGTTAGTTTGCCAGCACTGTTTGTGATATTGTCTGACATCGCACACGCTTTGCAAACGGCAACTGTGTGCACACTTGCACACGTTTCCTCTCTGTGAACCGTCTCGGATTATGGTGTATATCATAAACGTTTGTGTTTTGCCAACCGTGTGTGTCGTAACAACCTGGAGAGCGTAATTTCACCATAATTTAATTGCTGCTATATCAAATTGAATTTGAATTTGAATTTGAATGTATGCTATAGCTTTATTCATATCCATCAGGTTCAGACAACCAATGCATTATTCGATTCATAGGTACACATCAAGAATTACATAAGAACCAAATAAAGAATGATGAACCACAGTTGTATACTTGTACTATTAAAGACGGTAAAGAAAGAGGCGAAATACATTCTGGTTGCTGAACAAGGTGAAGCGAAATGCCCATATTGTGCCCTCCTCCATGCAGAAGGCACGCACGACTCTAGTCCAACCCCTTGTGATGGCCGACCGCCCATCCTTCACGGTTTTCATGAAAACATCTAGATAATCATCGTGTTCTGGTAGAAATACTTTAACCTTTGCATGCCCACCAATCATGTAGTTTAAGAGGTAATCTTTAGTAAATTGCTTTGTGAACCACTGCAAAGGAAAAATGATTCAGACATTGTCATCTAACACAACTCATTATGGGCAGTAAAAAGAAGGCTGCAGAGTTCTTACTTACCATCCTGCAGTTCGCTGTTGTATTTGATAAAGTGTAAACAAATAGTTTAATTGCCATCTTTTGACCCATTTTACTAACAATCTTTATCAACTTTCTCACTAGATGCTGGTTCGTCGATATCTCATTTCCCCATACCCAGAAAGGGTCGAACCGCGGATCTTTACCAATGACATATGTACCTAAAAGCACCAAGTTAATATTAGAAGCTAAACACCAATTGCACAATGATGTAGTACAACACTCTTTTATAATATCTTATAACATCCAATATACTCAAATATTAGATGAATTAACATCTTATATTATGGGCCGGAAGGAGTTTATTGCATTCTTACAAATTATCGGTTGATTAACTGCTGCTGTATCCATGGGTTAGAGTTAGTTTGAGCTAGTTTGGGCTCAAATAGCCCTAAAGTATATCTAAACATGAGGGCTAGTTTGAGCTAGTTGCATCTATAACCCACCCAAAAAAACTATCCAACCCAAGAGGTGCTAATTGGAGCTAGTTCTCCTAGTGCATTTATTGTCAATCTAAGTATCTAACCCTATCATCCAAACACCTCTTTGGATGGAGTTAGTCCAGGGTTAGTCATGAACTAGAAACTAACTCTAACCTCTAGCTAAGTTGAGTATCCAAATAGGGATGTGTTGTTGTTGTTGTTGCTGCTGCTCTTCTACGTGTATCTAGACATCATCAGAACATTAAGGTAAAACTCTTCCTTGTTGCTATGTAGCCTAAGATTGCATATGTAGACATTAAGTACAGTGCATATTGCTATGTAGCCTCAGATATATTACATATGGCCCTAGTTAACCTAATGATAAATGGGTTGCAGATATATTCAGTTAAAAGTCTGATTCACCGATTAGTCCCTTATCAGCCCCCGGCCTATATGGTACCAACTACTGATATCCTGAATAGTGAGCATATACAAGCCATGGGATGAAACTAACCTCGATGGAAAGCAGCAGTCGCTCCCAAAATTGTCCTGTGTAGGTACATCGAGAAGCATGTTAAGCATAACAGGATAAACATCAACCAAAATTATCCATGGCAGACAAAATAATCTCCAAAATACAGCTTCAGTGTGCAGGTTTAAGCATGCTAGTAAAGCAAAATAAGTGGAAAGGTGTCTTAACTGCAACAGGCCTAACAGTTAACAACAAGCAAACATAGTCATTCAAACTGGTATTGTGTCGGTCTAAGTACACTGGTTATTGTTAAATAAAAATGGAAAGGCCTGTTTAACTACAAGATGTAGTAACCAAATGTAGTCATTCATGCCAGTTTGTTTCAGCTTCGCTTGGATTTTAATCACCTATGGATTCGCTTTAGTGACGAAGCTGTTTCTGCGAATCAGCTTCACCACCGAAGTACACTTTGAGGTGCTTCAGGAAATTGCACTAAAAATTACCCAAATCCAGATTCAGCTTCACTGGCAAAGCTGATTCCAAATAGCTGTTTGTTTCGGATTCCAGATTCGGCTTCACTAGCAAAGCTGAATTTGGTCCCAAAATCGGAAACAAACTAGGCCATAGTGGTATTGTTGAAACTTGTACTGATGAAATTGAACTACACAGTTCATACGTGCACATATAGAACATCACATTGTGAATAACTGGAATAAACAAGGCATACTACGAACAACCAAAGATAGCATTTGAAACTGGACATATGCTAACTACAAACAACATAACAACCAAAACTTTAAAAGAGGCACATGCTAGCTATAACAGGCTTAACAACAAGCAAATATGTGCATTCCTATTGGTATGTTTAAAATTGGATTGATGAAATTACTGCACGGTAAATAATTGCACATACAGAGCATCACATTTTGAACAACTAAAATAAACAAGGCATACTGCAAACAACCAGATATAGCAATTAAAACTGGACATATTCTCACTACACTACAAAAGGGACTCGACAAAACAAATCATGGGTTTCCCCCTGTGAAGAGGCATGGCAAAACAAATCATGGGCTTCCTCACTTGTCACAGATGGGCTCGTTCCCGTGGGAAGAGCACGGACCCTGGATGCGCTCCATGTTGTCGCAGATGGGCTCCTTCCCCTTGGAAGAGCATGGTTGTAGGGTGCCCTCCCTGATGTCGCAGACGGGCTCTTTCCCCTTGGAAGAGAAGATGGGCTCTTTCCCCTAGGAAGAGCCAGAGAGGGTGACCTCCTCGTGGTCGCTGTCGATGAGGTCTGACTTGGAAGCTGTGGATCCCAAGCCAGCGTCGCAGAACGTGTCCTTCGGAAATGACAAAAGGGACTCGATGGCGATGTAGGATGGCAAGTTGTTGAAAGCGAGCCAGAGGAGATCAGCGGCGGGTCCATGGATGAGATCGGCGGCGGTTGAACCCGAGGGGTTGGGGGTGGGCCACTTAACCTGTGACACAGCCCGCCTCAGGCTATCGCTGTCGATGACCTCGATGTCATAGCCGGTGTCCGCGACATACCCGCATACTCTAGCCCGCTGCTTGAGTGCCTGCCTCCAATAATGGTCGTCAGCTTCCTCGGCGACGTCGGGCAAAGAAACCGCGATACACCTCTTTTGGGCCAGTCGCTCCTCAAGCTCCACAGGAAGCATAGCCGGGCTTAGGCTACGACGCTCTGGAGTTGGGGATGGGGATGGGGATGGGGATCTATTGGAAAAGGGGCGTTTGGCAGGTGTCATCCAAGAAACTCAGGGTGGCCTTGGTATGGAGATCGGTGGGTAAGCTGCACGGGCAAACCGATAGATATTGACACTGGAGGTCTCGCGGCAGCGGCGGGGACCTTGCTAGGGTTTCGAGCGAGGGAGGGGTGTGTGTGTGCGCGCACGCGCCCGAGGAGGTTTTGGGGTGTGTGTGTGTGTGTGTGTGTGTGTGTGTGTGTGTGTGTGGAGGGGCGAGGGTGTATTTGAGGAAATGACGCGTGTACTGAAAATTTTACTATGCAGGAGTGAAATGTCGGGGCTATTGAAACTTTTGATGATGGTGCATCGCACACAGTCCGGAGATAACAACCATGTGTTATGAAACAGAAAAACCCTCTAGGTGGGTGGATATTTTCTAGGGGCAGGCGGGATTGGGAACAAGAAACGTCGCACACGGTCCAGAGGTAACAACCGTGTGTTATGAAACAGAAAAACCCTCAAGGCGGGCAGATATTTTCTAGGGGCGGGCGGGATTGGGAACAAGAAACATCGCACACGGTCCGGAGATAACAACCGTGTGTTATGAAACAGAAAAACCCTCCTCGAGGCTGGCAGATATTTTCTAGGGATGCAGGTGGGACTGGGAACAAGAAACATCGCACACGGTCCGGAGATAACAAATGTGTGTTATGAAACAAAAAAACCCTTGAGGCGGGCAGATATTTTTGAGAGGGGGAGCCTCGTGGAGCCCAATGTACTGTGCGGATGTGTGCGTGACAGGGGCATCGGCGTGGCACATGGTTAGTTTGAGTGAATCGTGTCTGTTGCATCATCCGACTTGTCTAATGTTCATAATTTTGGCGAAAAATGATGAGGGAGAGGGTCAGAACACGAACACGCTTACATGTCGACAAAATTTATGTATGAAAAGGGTGGTTCGATTTTCAAATACCAAATGCAACTTCGATGTCGCACCTATCTCGCAAAGTGCACGGTATTGCTTGCCCCCCCTCATGTCGGCACGAAAGGAATCCTAAGCTATGAATGCATGCCCCCCCCCAACCGAGGCTCACCTAGAAAAGTGCAAAGTAGCTAGCAGCCCCCCTCCCTCATGTCATCACGAAGGGAATCCTAAGCTATGAATGGATGCCCCCCAACCGTGGTTCACCTACCAAAGTACGAAGTAGCTAGCAGCCTCCCTCGTGTCGGCATGAAGGGAATCCTAAGCTATGAATGCATGCCCCCTCCAACCGAGGCTCACCTAGCAAAGTGCGAAGAAGCTAGCAACCCCCCTCCCTCGTGTCGGCACGAAGGGAATCCTAAGCTATGAATGGATGCCCCGCCCCCAACCGTGGTTGACCTAGCAAAGTGCGAAGTAGCTAGCAGCCCCCCCTCATGTCGGCACGAAGGGAATCCTAAGCTATGAGTGCGCCCCCCCAAACGAGTTCACCTAGCAAAGTGCAAGCTAGCAGCCCCCCCCCCCACACACTTTTAGTCGGCGGGCCAGAGAGGCATCTCAGCAAGATTGATCATAAAACAGACCAAGAATAATCCACCTTGGTCATACAACCTCTCTCTTGTTGCTGGTCAAAGTGATGGTCGTCCATGTGACCCCAGATAGGCTAGCTCGCCAATAATCATGCAAGTAGCTAGTCTCCGAAGACAACTACTGCATGCGTGTGGCCCAAACATATGTCAAATTAACAACTCTCGTTGTCAGGCAAAAAGTAGTGATGGACCAAGCGGGCCCACAAATGGAAAGCATTGATATCGCTGATAACCGCTTAAGTGGGTGCGAGAGGACAACCACCATCGCTTTGCAAGTGGGCCAAACATAAGTTGAATACCTAAATTGCACAAATTTGATGTGCCCCACATGCCTCAAAAACCGTAAACCATGCACCCACACAGAGCGAGGTTCATGAAGCGTACTACATATGATGGTCCCCTTCCCCCTCTTCGGCACATACTATATGCTCCTACCGTAATACAACCAAAAAAGAATCCTCATCGATGGTGAAATTAATTAATAACCTCTCCCAATGTAGGTCAAAGTGATGCACATGCATCGACAATGGCCTCGTGGGCCCACAGATGGAAGCATCACACGTGAGTGTCCTAGCTGAAGGAAATATGCCCTAGAGGCAATAATAAAGTTATTATTTATTTCCTTAATTCATGATAAATGTTTATTATTCATGCTAGAATTGTATTAACCGGAAACTTAGTACACGTGTGAATACATAGACAAAACATATAGTCCCTAGTATGCCTCTACTTGACTAGCTCATTAATCAAAGATGGTTATGTTTCCTAACCATAGACATGTGTTTTCATTTGATGAACGGGATCACATCATTAGAAGAATGATTTGATGGACATGACCCATCCGTTAGCTTAGCATTATGATCATGTCAGTTTCAGTGCTAGTGCTTTCTTCATGACTTATACAAGTTCCTCAGACTATGAGATTATGCAAGTCCCGAATAATGGAGGAACACTTTGTGTGCTACCAAACGTCACAACATAAATGGGTGATTATAAAGGTGCTCTACAAGTGTCTCCGAAGGTGTTTGTTGGGTTGGCATAGATCGAGATTAGGATTTGTCACTCCGTGTTTCGAAGAGGTATCTCTGGGCCCTCTCGGTAATACTCATCACTATAAGCCTTGCAAGCATTGGGGCTAATGAGTTAGTTGCTGGATGAAGTATTACAGAACGAGTAAAGAGACTTTTCGGTAACGAGATTGAACTAGGTATGATGATACCGACGATCAAATCTCGGGCAAGTAATATACCGATGACAAAGGGAACAATGTATGTTATTATGCGGTTTGACCAATAAAATCTTCATAGAATATGTAGGAACCAATATGAGCATCCAGGTTCCGCTATTGGTCATTGACCGGAAGTGAGTCTCGGTCATGTCTACATAGTTCTCGAACCCGCAGGGTCCGCACGCTTAACGTTCGATGATGATTGGTATTATGAGTTTATGTGATATGATGTACTGAAGATTTTTCGGAGTCCCGGATGTAATCATGCACATGACGAGGAGTCTCGAAAGGGTCGAGACATAAAAAATGATATATTGGACAACTATATTCGGACACCAAAAGTGTTCCGGAGAAGTTTCAGATAAAACCAGAGTGCTGGAGGGTTACCGGAACCCCCCGGGGGAACTAGTGGGCCTAGATGGGCCTTAGTAGGAGAAGAGGAAGGGCCGGGAGGGGCTGGCCACACCCCCCTTGAGTCCGAATAGGACAAGGGAAAGGGGATGCCCCCCCTTTCCTTCCCTTCCCCCTCTTCCTTCCTCCTTCCCCCTCTTCCTTAGGTGGAAACCTACTAGGACTTGGAGTCCTATTAGGTTTCCCCTCTCTTGGCGCGCCCTAGGAGGGCCGACCGGCCTCCCCCCTTGATACTTTATATACGGGGGCAGGGGGCACCCTAGAACACACAAGTTCATTGTTTAGCCGTGTGCGGTGCCCCCCTCCACAGATTTCCACCTCGGTCATATCGTCGTAGTGCTTAGTCGAAGCCCTGTGCCGGTAACTTCATCATCACCGTCATCATGCCATCGTGCTGACAAAACTCTCCCTCAACCTTAGCTGGATCTAGAGTTCATGGGACGTCACCGAGCTGAACATGTGCAGATCGCAGAGATGTTGTACCTTTGGTGCTAGGATCGGTCGGATCATGAAGACGTACGACTACATCAACCGCGTTGTCATAATGATTCCGCTTTCGTTCTACGAGGGTACGTAGACAACACTCTCCCCTCTCGTTGCTATGCATCACCTAGATATAGATCTTACGTGATCGTAGGAATTTTTTTGAAATTACTGTGTTCCCCAACAGTGGCATCCGAGCCAGGTCTATGCGTAGATGTTATATGCACGAGTAGAAGTGTAGAACACAAATAGTTGTGGGCGATAATAGTCATAGTGCTTACCAGCATGTCATACTTTGATTCAGCGGTATTGTTGGATGAAGCGCCTCAGACCGACATTACGCGTACGCTTACACGAGACTGGTTCTACCGACGTGCTTCGCACATAGGTGGCTGGTGAGTGTTTGTTTCTCCAACTTTAGTTGAATCTAGTGTGGCTACGCCTGGTCCTTGTTGAAGGTTAAAACAACACACTTGATGAAAAATCGTTGCGGTTCTGATGCGTAGGTAAGAACGGTTCTTGCTAGAAGCCCGTAGCAGCCACGTAAAACTTGCAACAACAAAGTAGAGGACATCTAACTTGTTTTTGCAGGGCTTGCTGTGATGTGATATGGTCAAGGCATGATGCGACATAATTTTTTGTATGAGATGATCATGTCTTGTAACAAAGTTATCGGCAACTGGCAGGAGCCATATGGTTGTCGTTTATTGTATGCAATGCAATCGCCATGTAATCGTTTTACTTTATCACTAAGCGGTAGTGATAGTCGTAGTAACAATAGTTGGCGAGATGACAACGATGCTACGATGGAGATCAAGGTGTCGCGCCGATGACGTTGGAGATCATGACGATGCTTCGGTGATGGAGATCATGAGCACAAGATGATGATGGCCATATCATGTCACATATTTTGATTGCATGTGATGTTTATCCTTTATGCATCCTATTTTGCTTAGTACGTCGATAGCATTATAAGATGATCCCTTACTAAATTTCAAGGTACAAGTGATCTCCCTGAGTATGCACCGTTGCTATAGTTCATTGTGCCAAGACACCACGTGATGATCGGGTGTGATAAGCTCTACGTTCACATACAACAGGTGCAAGCCGGTTTTGCACATGCAGAATACTTGGGTTAAACTTGACGAGCCTAGCATATGCAGATATGGCCTCGAAACACTAAGACCGAAAGGTCGAGCATGAATCATATAGTAGATATGATCAACATAGTGATGTTCATCATTGAAAACTACTCCAACTCACGTGATGATCAGACATGGTTTAGTTGATTTGGATCACGTGATCACTTAGATGATTAGAGGGATGTCTATCTAAGTGGGAGTTCTTAAGTAATATGATTAATTGAACTTTAATTATCATGAACTTAGTACCTGATAGTATTTTGCATGTCTATGATGTTGTAGATCAATGGCCCGTGCTACCGTTCCTTTGAATTTGAATGCATTCCTAGAGAAAACTAAGTTGAAAGATGATGGCAGCAACTCACGGACTGGGTCCGTAACTTGAGGATTATCCTCATTGCTGCAGCAGAATTACATCCTGGAAGCACCGTTGGGTGCCAGGCCTGCTGCAGATGCTACTGATGACGTTAAGAATGTCTGGCAGAGCAAAGCTGATGACTACTTGACAGTTCAGTGTGCCATGCTTTACGGCTTAGAATCGGGACTTCAAAGACGTTTTGAACGTCACGGAGCATATGAGATGTTTGAAGAATTGAAGTTAATATTTCAAGCAAGCCCGAGTTGAGAGATATGTAGTCTCCAACAAGTTCTACAGCTATAAAATGGAGGAGAGTAGTTCTGTCAGTGAACACATACTCAGAATGTCTGGGTACCACAACCACTTGACTCAACTGGGAGTTAATCTTCCTGATGATAGTGTCATTGACAGAGTTCTTCAATCACTGCCACCAAGCTATAAAGGCTTCGTGATGAACTATAATATGCAAGGGATGAACAAGACTATTCTCGAGCTCTTCGGGATGCTAAAGGCTGCGGAGGTAGAAATCAAAAAGGAGCATCAAGTGTTGATGGTCAACAAGACCACTAGTTTCAAGAAAAAGGGCAAAGGGAAGAAGGGGAACTTCAAGAAGAACGGCAAAAAGATTGCTGCTCAAGAGAAGAAACCCAAGTCTAGACCTAAGCCTGAAACTAAGTGCTTCTACTGCAAAGGGACTGGTCACTGGAAGCGGAACTGCCCCAAGTATTTGGCGGATAAGAAGGACGGCAAAGTCAAAGGTATATTTGATATACATGTTATTGTTGTGTACTTAACTAATGCTCGCAGTAGCGCCTGGGTATTTGATACTAGTTCTGTTGCTCATATTTGCAACTCGAAACAGGGGCTACGGATTAAGAAAAGATTGGCTAAGGACGAGGTGACGATGCACGTGGGAAATGGTTCCAAAGTCGATGTGATTGCGGTCGGCACACTACCTCTACATCTACCTTCAGGATTAGTTTTAGACCTGAATAATTGTTATTTGGTGCCAGCGTTGAGCATGAACATTATATTTGGATCTTGTTTAATGCGAGACAGTTATTCATTTAAATCAGAGAATAATGGTTGTTCTATTTATATGAGTAATATCTTTTATGGTCATGCACCCCTGCTGAGTGGTTTATTTTTATTGAATCTCGATAGTAGTGATACACATATTCGTAGTGTTGAAGCCAAAAGATTTAAGTTTAATAATGATAGTGCAACTTATTTGTGGCACTGCCATTTGGGTCATATCGGTGTAAAGCGTATGAAGAAACTCCATGTTGATAGACTTTTGGAATCACTTGATTATGAATCACTTGTGTTTACAAACCGTGCCTTATGGGAAAGATGACTAAAACTCCGTTCTCCGGAACAATGGAACGAGCTAGTGACTTGTTGGAAATGATACATACTGATGTATGCGGTCCAATGACTATTGAGGCTCGTGGTGGGTATCGTTATTTTCTTACCTTCATAGATGATTTGAGCAGATATGGCTATATCTACTTAATGAAGCGTAAATCTGAAACATTTGAAAAGTTCAAAGAATTTCAGAGTGAAGTGGAAAATCATCATAACAAGAAAATAAAGTATCTATGATCTGATCGTGGAGGAGAATATTTGAGTTACGAGTTTGGTCTTCATTTGAAACAACATGGGATAGTTTCATGATACGTCTCCAACGTATCTATAATTTTTGGTTTTTCCATGCTATTATATTACCCAATTTGGATGTTTATGGGCTTTACTTTACACTTCTATATCATTTTTGGGACTAACCTACTAACCGGAGGCCCAGCCCGAATTCCTGTTTCGAAGAAAAGGAATATCAAACGGAGTCCAAACGGAATGAAACCTTCGGGAGCGATCTTTTTGGAACAAACATGATCCAGGGGACTTGGAGTGGACGTCAAGCAATAGAGGAGGCGGCCACGAGGGTGCCCAGCGCGCCGCCTACAGGAGGGCATGCCCCCACCCTCGTGGGCCCCTCGAGCATCCACCGACCTACTTCTTCCTCCTATATATACTCACGTACCCAGAAACCATCGAGGAGCACCATGAAAAACTATTTCCACCGCCGTAACCTTCTGTATCCGCGAGATCCCATCTTGGAGACTTCGTCGGTGCTCCGTGGGATTGGGAATGTACCACAGAGGGCCTCTACATCATCTCCAAGGCCCTTCCAATGAGTTGTGAGTAGTTTACCACAGACCTTCGAGTCCATAGTTATTAGCTAGATGGCTTCTTCTCTCTCTTTTAATCTCAACACAAAGTTCTCCTCAATCTTCTTAGAGATCTATTCGATGTAACTCTTTTTGCGGTGTGTTTGTCAAGATCCGATGAATTGTGGGTTTATGATCAGGTTTATCTATGAGAAATATTTGAATCTCCTCTGAATTCTTTTATGTGTGATTAAGTTATCTTTGCAAGTCTCTTCGAATTATCAATTTGGTTTGGCCTACTAGATTGATCTTTCTTGCAATGGGAGAAGTGCTTAGCTTTGGGTTCAATCTTGCGGTGTCCTTTCCCAGTGACAGCAGGGGCAGCAAGGCACGTATTGTATTGTTGCCATCGAGGATAAAAAGATGGGGTTTATATCATATTGCATGAGTTTATCCCTCTACATCATGTCATCTTTCTTAATGTGTTACTTTGTTCTTTATGAACTTAATACTCTAGATGCATGCTGGATAGCGGTCGATGTGTGGAGTAATAGTAGTAGATGTTGGCAGGAGTCGGTCTACTTGTCACGGACGTGATGCCTATATACATGATCATGCCTAGATAATCTCATAATTATTCGCTTTTCTATCAATTGGTCGACAGTAATTTGTTCACCCACCGTAATACTTATGCTATCTTGAGAGAAGCCACTAGTGAAACCTATGGCCCCCGGGTCTATCTTTATTCATATAAGTTTATCATCTACTTTTATTTGCATCTTTACTTTTCCAATCTATATCATAAAATACCAAAAATATATTTATCTTATCATATTATCTCTATCAGATCTCACTTTCGCAAGTGGCCGTGAAGGGATTGACAACCCCTTTATTGTGTTGGTTGTGAGGTTCTTGTTTGTTTGTGTAGGTGCGTGGGACTTCTGAGGAGGCTCCTAGTAGATTGATACCTTGGTTCTCAAAAACTGAGGAAAATACTTGCGCTACTATTGCTGCATCACCCTTTCCTCTTCAAGGAAAACCAACGCAAGCTCAAGACGTAGCAAGAAGGATTTCTGGTGCCGTTGCCGGGGAGGTCTTCGCTCAAGTCAAGACATACCAAGTACCCATCACAAACTCATCTCCCTCGCATCACATTATTATCCGTTTGCCTCTCGTTTTCCTCCCCCCATTCACCCTTGCCGTTTTATTCGCCCTCTCTTTCCCAATCTCCTCTCTCTTTCACTTGCCTTTTTGTTTGCTTGGGTGTTGGATTGCTTGTCGCGATGGCGCAAGATAATACCAAATTGTGTGACTTTTCCAATACCTATAATAATGATTTCCTTAGTACTCCGATTGCTCCTCTTAATGTTGTTGAGTCTTGTGAAATCAATGCTGCTTTGCTGAATCTTGTTATGAAAGATCAATTCTCCGACCTTCCTAGTGAAGATGCCGCTACCCATCTAAACAACTTAGTTGATTTGTGTGAGATGCAAAAGAAGAAAGATACGGATAAAGATATTGTTAAATTGAAGTTATTTCCGGTTTCACTTAGAGATCGTGCTAAAGTTTGGTTTTCGTCTTTGCCTAAGAATAGTATTGATTCATGGAATAAGTGCAAAGATGCTTTTATCTCTAAGTATTTTTCTCCCGCTAAGATCATCTCTCTTAGAAACGATATTATGAATTTTAAACAACTTGATCATGGGCATGTTGCCCAATCTTGGGAAAGAATGAAATTAATGATTCACAATTGCCCTACTCATGGTTTGAATTTATGGATGATCATACAAAAAAATTATGCCGGATTGAATTTTGCTTCTAGAAATCTTTTAGATTCGGCCGCGGGAGGCACGTTTATGGAAATCACCTTAGGAGAAGCTACTAAACTCCTTGATAACATTATGGCTAATTATTCTCAATGGCAGACGGAAAGATCTACTAGTAAAAAAGTGCATGCTATAGAAGAAATTAATGTTTTGAGTGGAAAGATGGACGAACTTATGAAACTGTTTGCTACTAAGAGTGCTCCTATTGATCCCAATGATATGCCTTTGTCTACTATGATTGAGAATAACAATGAATCTATGGATGTGAATTTTGTTGGTAGGAATAATTTTGGTAATAATGCTTATAGAGGAAACTTTAATCCTAGACCGTTCCCTAGTAATTCCTCTAATAATTATGGAAATTCCTACAATAATTCTTATGGTAATTTTAATAAGATGCCCTCTGATTTTGAGAATATTGTTAAAGAATTTATGATCTCTCAAAAGAATTTTTATGCCTTGCTTGAAGAAAAATTGCTTAAAGTTGATGATTTGGCTAGGAACGTTGATAGACTTTCGCTTGATGTTGATTCTTTGAAACTTAGATCTACTCCTCCTAAGCATGATATCAATGAGTCTCTCAAAGCTATGAGAATTTCCATTGATGAGTGCAAAGAAAGAACCGCTAGATTGCGTGCTAAGAAAGATTGCTTTGTAAAAGCATGTTCTTCTAGTTTCCATGAAAATAATGACGAAGATCTAAAAGTTATTGATGTGTATCCTATTAAATCTTTGTTTTGCAATATGAATCTTAATAATGATGGGACTGGAGATTAGTCAACTTTAGTTAAAAGGCGTCCTAATGATTCGGAGATTTTAGATCTTGATGCTAAATTTGGTAAAAGTGGGATTGGAGAGGTCAAGACTTTAAATAGCATTGAACCCACTATCTTGGATTTCAAGGAATTTAATTATGATAATTGTTCTTCAGTAGATTCTATTTCCTTGTTGCAATCCGTGTTGACTTTTCCTCATGCTTATAGTCAAAATAAAGTTTTTACCAAACATATTGTTGATGCCTTGATGCAATCTTATGAGGAAAAACTTAATTTGGAAGTTTCTATACCTAGAAAACTCTATGATGAGTGGGAACCTACTATAAAGATTAAAATTAAATATCATGAGTGTTATGCTTTGTGTGATTTGGGTGCTAGTGTTTCCACGATTCCAAAAACTTTATGTGATATTCTAGGTTTCCATGATCTTGATGATTGCTCTTTAAATTTTCACCTTGCGGATTCCACCATTAAGAAACCTATGGGAAGGATCAATGATGTTCTTATTGTTGCAATAGGAATTATGTGCCCGTAGATTTTATCGTTCTTGATATAGATTGCAATCTTTCTTGTCCTATTATTCTTGGTAGACCTTTCCTTAGAACGATTGGTGCAATTATTGATATGAAGGAGGGAATATTAGATTATAATTTCCATTAAGGAAAGGCATGGAGTACTTTCCAAGAAAGAAAGTTAAATTACCTTATGAATCTATCATGTGAGCTACTTATGAATTGAGTGCCAAAGATGGCACTACTTAGATCTATCCTCGCTTTTATGCCTAGCTTGGGGCGTTAAACAATAGCGCTAGTTGGGAGGCAACCCAATTTTATTTTTGTTTTTTGTTCTTGATTATGTTTAGTAATAAATTTTTCATCTACCTTCTGTTTATATGTGTTTTCATGTTTCAATTAGATTTTGTGCCAAGTAGAACCTATAGGATAACCTATGGTAATAGTTAATTTGATTCTGCTGAAAAACAGAAACTTTGCGCGCACGAAAATAATATCAGTAATTCATAGAAATGTAATTTTGCGTTTATTATTTTTGCTGTAGATCTATAGACAAATTTCCCAGGACTTTCTATTTTTGTAGGATTTTTATAGTTCCAGAAGTATTCGAGAGTTACATATTTCTACAGACTGTTCTGTTTTTGACAGATTCTGTTTTTCGTGTGTTGTTTGCTTATTTTGATGCATCTATGGCTAGTATGTAGGGTATGAACCATATAGAAGATGGAATACAGTAGGTTTAATACCAATATAAATAAAGAATGAGTTCATTACAGTACCTTATGTGGTGGTTTTTCTTTCTTACACTAACGGAGCTTATGAGATTTCCTGTTGACTTTTGTGTTGTGAAGTTTTCAAGTTTTGGCTAAAGATTTGATGGACTATCGAATAAGGAGTGGCAAGATCCTAAGCTTGGGGATGCCCATGGAACCCCAAGATATTCAAGGATAACCAAAATACTAAGCTTGGGGATGCCCCGGAAGGCATCCCCTCTTTCGTCTTCGTCTATCGGTAACTTTACTTGGAGCTATATTTTTATTCGCCACATGATATGTGTTTTGCTGGGAGCGTCTTGTACGATATTAGTCTTTGATTTTTAGATTACCACAATCATACTTGTTGTACACACCTTTTGTGAGAAGCCCACTTGATTAGAATTTATTATAACACTCTATGTGCTTCACTTATATCTTTTGAGCTAGATAGTTTTTGCTCTAGTACTTCGCTTATATCTTTTAGAGCAGGGCGGTGGCTTAATTTTGAAGAAATTGTTAATATCTCATGCTTCACTTATATTATTTTTAGAGTCTTTTAGAACAGCATGGTATTTGCTATGGTTATAAATTTGGTCCTATAATGATGGGCATCCAAGTTGGGTATAATAAAAACTATCATAGGAAGTGAATTCGATGCTATGATCAATTTGATACTTGATAATTGTTTTGAGATATGGAGGTGGTGATATTAGAGCCATGCTAGTTGGGTGATTATGAATTTAAAGAATGCTTGTGTTGAAGTTGGCAAGTCCCGTAGCATTCACGTATGGTAACCATTGTGTAACAAATTTGAAATATGAGGTGTTCTTAGATTGTCATCCTTATGAGTGGCGGTCGGGGACGAGCAATGGTCTTTTCCTACCAATCTATCCCCCTAGGAGCATGCGCGTAGTGCTTGGTTTTTTATGACTTGTAGATTTTTGCAATAAGTATATGAGTTCCTTATGACTAATGTTGAGTCCATGGATTATACGCACTCTCACCCTTCCATCATTGCTAGCCTCTTCGGTACCGTGCATTGCCCTTTCTCACCTTGAGAATTGGTGCAAATTTCGCCGGTGCATCCAAACCCCGTGATACGATACACTCTATCACAAATAAACCTCCTTATATCTTCCTCAAAACAGCCACCATACCTACCTATTATGGCATTTCCATAGCCATTCCGAGATATATTGCCATGCAACTTTCCATCGTTCCGTTCATCATCATGACACACATCATCATTGTCATATTGCCTTGCATGATCATATAGTTGACATCGTATTTGTGGCAAAGCCACCATGCATAATTTTTCATACTTGTCACTCTTGATTCATTGCCCATCCCGGTACACCGCCGGAGGCATTCATATGTAGTCATATCTTGTTCTAGTTTTGAGTTGTAACTCATGAGTTGTAAATAAATAGAAGTGTGATGATCATCATTATTAGAGCATTGTCCCAAAAAAAGGCCAAAAAGAAAGGCCCCAAAAAAAGAAAATAAAAAAGGGGCAATGTTACTATCCTTTTCCACACTTGTGCTTCAAAGTCGCACCATGTTCTTCATATAGAGAGTCTCATATGTTGTCACTTTGATATACTAGTGGGAATTTTTCATTATAGAACTTGGCTTGTATATTCCTACGATGGGCTTCTTCAAAATGCTCTAGGTCTTCGTGAGCAAGCAAGTTGGATGCACACCCACTTAGTTTCTTTCATTCAGCTTTCATACATTTATAGCTCTAGTGCATCCGTTGCATGGCAATCCCTACTCCTCATGTTGGCATCAATTGATGGGCATCTCCATAGCCCGTTGATTAGCCTCGTTAACATGAGACTTTCTTCCTTTTTTCTTCTCCACACAACCTCCATCATCATATTCTATTCCACCCATAGTGCTATATCCATGGCTCATGCTCATGTATTGCGTGAAAGTTGAAAAAAGTTTGAGATTACTAAACTGTGAAACAATTGCTTGGCTTGTCATCGGGGGTGTGCAAGATGAGAGCATTCTTGTGTGACGAAAATGGAAGCATGACCAAACTATATGATTTTGTAGGGATGAACTTTCTTTAGCCATGTTATTTTGAGAAGACATGATTGCTTTGATTAGTATGCTTGAAGTATTACAATTTCTTATGTCAATATAAACTTTTATTTTGAATCATTTGGATCTGAACATTCATGCCACAATAAAGAAAATTACATTGAGAATTATGCTAGGTAGCATTTCACATTAAAAATTCTGTTTTTATCATTTACCTACTCGAGGACGAGCAGGAATAAAGCTTGGGGATGCTTGATACGTCCACAATGTATCTATAATTTTTGATTGTTCCATGCTATTATATTACCCATTTTGGATGTTTATGGGCTTTACTTTACACTTTTATATCATTTTTGGGACTAACCTACTAACCGGAGGCCCAGCCCGAATTGCTATTTTTTTTTGCCTATTTCACTGTTTCGAAGAAAAGGAATATCAAACGGAGTCCAAACGGAATGAAACCTTCGGGAGCGATCTTTTTGGAACAAACGTGATCCAGGGGACTTGGAGTGGACGTCAAGCAACAGAGGAGGCGGCCACGAGGGTGCCTGGCACTCCCCCTATAGGTGGGCACGCCCCCCACCCTTGTGGGCCCCTCGAGCATCCACCGACCTACTTCTTCCTCCTATATATACCCACGTACCCTGAAACCATCGAGGAGCACCACGAAAAACTATTTCCATCGCCGTAACCTTCTGTATCCGCGAGATCCCATCTTGGAGCCTTCGCCGGCACTTCGCCGGAGGGGGAATCGACCATGGAGGGCCGCTACATCATCTCCAAGGCCCTTACGATGAGTTGTGAGTAGTTTACCATAGACCTTCGGGTCCATAGTTATTAGCTAGATGGCTTCTTCTCTCTCTTTGAATCTCAATACAAAGTTCCCCTCGATCTTCTTGGAGATCTATTCGATGTAACTCTTTTTGTGGCGTGTTTGTCGAGATCGATGAATTGTGGGTTTATGATCAAGTTTATCTATGAGAAACATTTGAATCTCCTCTGAATTCTTTTATGTGTGATTAAGTTATCTTTGCAAGTCTCTTTGAATTATCAGTTTGATTTGGCCTACTAGATTGATCTTTCTTGCAATGGGAGAAGTGCTTAGCTTTGGGTTCAATCTTGCGGTGTCCTTTCCCAGTGACCGCAGGGGCAGCAAGGCACATATTGTATTGTTGCCATCAAGGATAAAAAGATGGGGTTTATATCATATTGCATGAGTTTATCCCTCTACATCATGTCATCTTTCTTAATGCGTTACTCTGTTCTTTATGAACTTAATACTCTAGATGCATGCTAGATAGTGGTCAATGTGTGGATTAATAGTAGTAGATGTAGGCAGGAGTCGGTCTACTTGTCACTGACGTGATGCCTATATACATGATCATGCCTAGATAATCTCATAATTATTCGCTTTTCTATCAATTGCTCGACAATAATTTGTTCACCCACCGTAATACTTATGCTTTCTTGAGAGAAGCCACTAGTGAAACCTATGGCCCCCGGGTCTATCTTTTATCATATAAGTTTATCATCTACTTTTATTTACATCTTTACTTTTCCAATCTATATCATAAAATACCAAAAATACATTAATCTTATCATATTATCTCTATCAGATCTCACTTTCGCAAGTGGCCATGAAGGGACTGACAACCCCTTTATTGTGTTGGTTGCGAGGTTCTTGTTTGTTTGTGTAGGTGCGTGGGACTTCTGAGGAGCCTCCTACTGGATTGATACCTTGGTTCTCAAAAACTGAGGGAAATACTTACGCTACTATTGCTACATCACCCTTTCCTCTTCAAGGAAAACCAACGCAAGCTCAAGACGTAGCATTTCACAACTAACGCCACCTGGAACACCATAGCGAAATGGTGTGTCCAAACGTCATAACCGTACTTTATTTGATATGGTGCGATCTATGATGTCTCTTACTGATTTACCGCTATCATTCTGGGGTTATGCTTTAGAGACGGCTGCATTCACTTTAAATAGGGCACCATCAAAATCCGTTGAGACGACACCTTGTGAACTGTGGTTTGGCAAGAAACCAAAGTTGTTGTTTCTCAAAGTTTGGGGCTGTGATGCTTATGTGAAAAAGCTTCAACCTGATAAGCTCGAACCCAAATCGGAGAAGTGTGTCTTCATAGGATACCCAAAGGAAACTGTTGGGTACATCTTCTATCACAGATACGAAGGCAAAATATTTGTTGCTAAGAATGGATCCTTTCTAGAGAAGGAGTTTCTCTCGAAAGAAGTGAGTGGGAGGAAAGTAGAACTTGATGAGGTAGTTGTACCTTCTCCCTTATTGGAAAGTAGTTCATCACAGAAATCAGTTCTAGTGATTCCTACACCAATTAGTGAGGAAGTTAATGATGATCATGAAACTTCAGACCAAGTTACTACCGAACCTCGTAGGTCTTCCAGAGTAATATCCGCACCAGAGTGATACGCTAATCCTGTTCTGGAAGTCATGTTACTAGACCATGATGAACCTACGAACTATGAGGAAGCGATGATGAGCCCAGATTCCAAGAAATGGCTTGAAGACATGAAATCTGAGATGGGATCCATGTATGAGAACAAAGTGTGGACTTTGGTGGACTTGCCCGATGATCGGCAAGCCATAGAAAATAAATGGATCTTTAAGAATAAGACCGACGCAGACAGTAATGTTACTGTTTAAAATCTCACACGTAGCGATGCTTAAGTCTGTCCGAATCATGTTAGCAATTGCTGCATTTTATGATTATGAAATTTGGCAAATGGAAGTCAAAACTGCATTCCTGAATGGATTTCTTGAAGAAGAGTTGTATATGGTGCAACCGGAAGGTTTTGTCGATCCAAAGAGTGCTAACAAAGTGTGCAAGCTCCAACGATCCATTTATAGACTGGTGCAAGCCTCTCGGAGTTGGAATAAACGCTTTGATAGTGTGATCAAAGCATATCGTTTTATACAGACTTTTGGAGAAGCATGTATTTACAAGAAAGTGAGTGGGAGCTCTATAGCATTTCTAATCTTATATGTAGATGACATATTGTTGATTGGAAATGATATAGAATTTCTGGATAGCATAAAGGGATACCTGAATAAGAGTTTTTCTATGAAAGACCTCGGAGAAGCTGCTTACATATTGAGCATCAAGATTTATAGAGATAGATCAAAACGCTTAATTGGATAGCACACACCTTGATAAAGTTTTGAAGAAGTTCAAAATGGATCAGTCAAAGAAAGGGTTCGTTTATGTGTTACAAGGTGTGAAGTTGAGTCAGACTCAATGCCCGACCACTGCAGAAGATAGAGAGAAAATGGAAGTCATTCCCTATGCTTCAGCCATAGGTTCTATCATGTATGCCATGTTGTGTACCAGACCTGATGTATGTCTTGCTATAAGCATAGCAGGGAGGTACCAAAGTAATCCCGGAGTGGAGCACTGGACAGCAGTCAAGAACATTCTAAAATACCTGAAAAGGACTAAGGATATATTTATCATTTATGGAGGTGAAAAAGAGCTCGTTGTAGTTACGCCGATGCAAGCTTTGACACAGATCCAGATGACTCTAAATCTCAAACCAGATACGTATTTTTATTGAATGGAGGAGCTGTCAGTTGGTGCAGTTCCAAGCAAAGCACCGTGGCAGGATCTATGTGTGGAGTGGAGTACATTGCTGCTTTGGAAGCAGCAAAGGAAGGAGTTTGGATGAAGGAGTTCATCTCCGATCTAGGTGTCATACGTAGTGCATCGGGTCCAATGAAAATCTTTTGTGACAATACTGGTGCAATTGCCTTGGCAAAGGAATCAAGATTTCACAAGATAACCAAGCACATCAAGAGACGCTTCAGTTCCATCCATCATCAAGTGTCGGAAGGGGACATAAAGATTTGCAAGATACAAACGGATCTGAATGTTGCAGTCCCGTTGACTAAGCCTCTTCCACGAGCAAAACATGATCAGCACTAAAGCTCCATGGGTGTTAGAATCATTACTATGTAATCTAGATTATTGACTCTAGTGCAAGTGGGAGACTGAAGGAAATGTGCCCTAGAGGCAATAATAAAGTTATTATTTATTTCCTTAATTCATGATAAATGTTTATTATTCATGCTAGAACTGTATTAACCGGGAACTTAGTACATGTGTGAATACATAGGCAAAACATATAGTCCCTAGTATGCCTGTACTTGACTAGCTCGTTATTAAAGATGGTTATGTTTCCTAACCATAGACATGTGTTGTCATTTGATGAACGGGATCACATCATTAGAAGAATGATGTGATGGACATGACCCATCCGCTAGCTTAGCATTATGATTATGTCAGTTTCATTGCTATTGCTTTCTTCATGACTTATACAACTTCCTCAGACTATGAGATTATGCAACTCCCGAATACCGGAGGAACACTTTGTGTGCTACCAAACGTCACAACGTAAATGGGTGATTATAAAGGTGCTCTACTGGTGTCTCTTAAGGTGTTTGTTGGGTTGGCATAGATCGAGATTAGGATTTGTCACTCCATGTTTTGGAGAGGTATCTCTGGGCCAGCTCGGTAATACTCATCACTATAAGCCTTGCAAGCATTGACTAATGAGTTTGTTGCGGGATGAAGTATTACGGAACGAGTAAAGAGACTTGTCGGTAATGAGATTGTACTAGGTATTGAGAATTTGAGATATCGATGATCGGATCTTGGGCATGTAACATACCGATGACAAAGGGAACAACGTATGTTGTTATGCGGTTTGACCAATAAAGATCTTCGTAGAATATTTAGGAACCAATATGAGCATCCAGGTTCCGCTAATGGTTATTGACCGGAAGTGAATCTCGGTCATGTCTACATAGTTCTCGAACCCGTAGGGTCTGCACGCTTAACGTTCGATGACGATTGGTATTATGACTTTATGTGATATGATGTACCGAAGATTGTTAGGAGTCCCGGATGTGATCACGGACATGACAAGGAGTCTCGAAATGGTCAAGACATAAAGATTGATATATTGGACAACTATATTCGGACACCGGAAGTGTTCCGAAGAAGTTCCGGATAAAACCGGAGTGCCGGAGGGTTACCGGAACCCCCCGGGGGAACTAGTGGGCCTAGATGGGCCTTAGTGGGAGAAGAGGAAGGGCCAGGAGGGGCTGGTCGCCCCCCCCTTGAGTCTGAATAGGACAAGGGAAAGGGGATGGCGCCCCCCTCTTTCCTTCCCTTCCCCATCTTCCTTCCTCCTTCCCCCTCTTCCTTAGGTGGAAACCTACTAGGACTTGGAGTCCTATTAGGTTTCCCCTCTCTTGGCGCGTCCTAGGAGGGCCGGCCGGCCTCCCACCTTGATCCTTTATATATGGGGGTAGGGGGCACCCTAGAACACACAAGTTGATTGTTTAGCCGTGTGCGGTGCCGCCCTCCACAGATTTCCACCTCGGTCATATTGTCGTAGTGCTTAGGCGAAGCCCTGCGCCGGTAACTTCATCATCACCGTCACCATGCCGTCGTGCTGAGGAAACTCTCCCTCGACCTTAGCTGGATTTAGAGTTCGTGGGGCGTCACCGAGCTGAACGTGTGCAGATCACGGAGGTGCCATACCTTCGGTGCTAGGATCGGTCGGATCGTGAGGCAATCATGTATGATGATATTTCCTATGTGTTTATGAATAAAGATATTCTTTGGACATTATCAATGATGTGTATCAACAAGTACGTGACTTGTTTGTGGGACTATGCATTGTATGATGACTATCCTAAAAGGTCCCTAGTCGAAAGGGCTTTGTGGACGCGCAGCCGACTAGACTAGCATATGACATGGTTGATGGCTTGGTCTCACTAGCCATGGAGCATTGGATGGTAACCAGATATTATGGACTTGGAAAGGTCTGTTCGGATTCGACGTAGTCGGATCCGAGTCGAGATAAGGTCCGAGTTGGACAGACCCAACTATGAGACACATCGATATGTCATCTGTGAGTCTCTAGTACAACATATGTTCTATGTCCTAAGACCTGAGCTGACGCATGTACTCGGGATGGTGACAGACTTGCTTTGGGACGACCAAACGCTACTCTGTGACTGGGTAGTTACAAAGGTAGGTTTCGGGTTTGTCCAGTCCCATGCTGCGAGACATGGTCGAGCAAGATGGGATTTGCCCCTCCGATCAGGAGAGATATACTCTGGGCCCCTCGTGTGATCCGGACAGGATAAGCATGGCCTTGTGACAGGGATTATGAGATAATCCGGTTTGTGGTCGGTATCACTGGAACGAGAAAGAGGTCGGGCTAGCACAAGGATGACAGTCTCGCCTTGAGCCTGATAACATATATCGTGAGGCAAAGGGAACAGAAGTGTGACACGTTGTACAGGTTCGCCTAACAAGCTTCATAGTCTGCTTGGTGGTCGGCACGCCTTGCTAGAGGCCGCTACCAACCGTGCAGGTTGGAGGTGATCCGAACAGTGACCAAGCCGACTTGAACCTAGGGGGTCGCGCACTTAAGGGAAGGATCCTACAAGGTCAGTTCATAGGACACTGGTCGGATGTGATCCGAACTGGACTAGGAACGTGACCGAGTAGACTTGTGGGCTTTAGGATCCGTGCGAGGCCCAAGTGTTGAGTCCTGGACGGACGCCTATATAAAGTGGAGGTGCGGCACACTCATGTGGTTGATTGCTTCGGTGTTGCGACTAGGGTTTGCATGTGTTGCGAATAGCCACCTCCACTCGCCACCGACTGTGTGATCGGACCTAGCAGTCCGCCGCACGGTGTTCCTCCTGCACGCGCGGATACCGTTAGAGGTTGTGCACTTGCGCCGCTCCGACGAACTTGTACGTGGGATCAGACGACCGGCTGTTCGAGGGAGATCGGACGAGGAGGAGACAATCCACGCGGACGCGCTGCCCCAACTCTTCTTCCGCTACACGGCACTACGCGTCTAGTGGTAAAGAACTATGATCCATCTCCGTAGCATGCTCTTGGTTGTTCTGCGCGTAGAAAATTTTAATTTGCAGTCGATGCACCCTACCGTAGATCCCAACAGTACGACTACATCAACCGCGTTGCCATAATGCTTCCGCTTTCGGTCTACGAGGGTACGTAGACAACACTCTCCCCTCTCGTTGTTATGCATCACCTAGAGATAGATCTTGCATGATCGTAGGAATTTTTTTGAAATTACTGCGTTCCCCAACACTAGCTAGGATAACCACCGCCTGCATGCATGTGGCGCAAAAAGGTGTTGCGTGATGTTTGAATAGCCATTTTCACAATTTTCATGTGGCACATGCCTCAGAAACCGAAAAGTCCCCACACTGAGTGAGGTGTACTTGTTCACGGACGCGTACATATAGTATGCTAGTCCCCTCTCACCTATTCGACGCGTACTATATACCACCATAGCATAAACAAAAAAGATTCTACTTTGCTGGTCAAATTAACCTCACTACCGGCTGTTCGTCAAAGTGATGGACGATGACCTCGCGGGCCCATAGAAAGCGTAATACACGATTATTGAGTGTCGTGTAGGACATCCATCGACTGCATGTGGCCAAAACATGTATGTATGAAAGGGTTGTGTAATGTTTTAAATTACGAATTCACGACTCTGATGTGGCACCGGCATGCCTAACAAAACGGCCAACCCACACGTTGGCTCACAACTCGTAGTGTACTGCGAGCCACTCGCCACCCCATACGCACACACCCACACACACACTGCGAATCCACCGCAACTACGATGCATGTTAATTAATTATCCCGCGGTGAACATATATATGTTACCAAAGGAGGGACGTTTTAATTTCGAAAAAAAATAGAGATCATTAAGACGTTTTAGTGTATTAATTGATTGATTTTCTATGGGTATAATGTGCAAAAATCGAATTCGAGCTACATGCACACGTGACAGTGCACGTAAATGGATTGCAAAAACACATGTGTCTCACTGGGTGCATGTTTACTCCTCGTGCAACAAATTTCGAACAATGAGAATCTTGATTTTTGAATTCTAGTACATCCATAACTTATTTGAAGTTCATGAACTTATCGTGTTTTCATATGGACACCAATAGTAAGTTGCATTGTTCTTTTTTTGGTCAAATTTGAGACCAGTTTTGATGTAATCTTTATCTAATTACAAACGGGAGATTATTAATAATTGGGAACCAATATCCCAAATGGACTATTTATTTGAACCGTGAGTGTTAGACCAACAATGGATACGTGCCATGCTTCGATTAAGCAAAAAATAAAGCGGCATCATTAATCATCCAAATAAAAAACAATATACATGCCGCCACGCGACCCGTGTACCGTACGAGCAGGCGTGAGTTGACGGGACGCATGCGAGCAGTCCGCCGCGCAGGCAGACCGGGAAGCGTGCGTGCAGGTGTGTGAATTAACGGAGGCGTGCTCGCTACGCTGTGTCATCGGGAGGCGTGCGAGTAGCTGTGGACGGTAGGCATGCCAAGAGTCCGGTGCGCAGGCTCACCGGGAGGCGAGCCAGCGGTTTGACCGCCGCCCGCCTCTCTCCCACTATTCCATATTAAGAGCTCTCCCATATTAATGGTGCACCCAAGCGGCCGCACCCCCCATCCTCACCACACGCACAATCCCCTCTCTCTGCTTGCATCCTCGACGCCGCTCTCAGTCATCAAAGTCGTTAGTGTATGAGGATGCCGCCGAAGCGCCCCATCGGAGGGAGTGGCGATGCCGGGGCTGCTAAAGCACCAGAGCACGGCGTGGAGATGGAGATAGAGGTTGCCGTCACCGTCGGCTAGTTATCGCTGCAACCTGACGTCATTGACGGCGTCGAGCTTCCACAGTCGGAGGCGGAGTTCCACACCGACTCTAGTGATGACTCAGGCGATGACTCCAACGACCACTCCGGTGACGACTCCGACAACGACAGACAACTAGTTAGTCATCTATACCCATTTATGTGTCCAATAGATCCCAGGGTTTCTCTGGTTACTCCTGCCTCCCCTTTTTGGAATAGAAATCCTATGGTTATGTTCTCTCAATCCATGAAATCTGAGTACGTTTCATTAGATCCATGTAGTGTATTGATTGTTTGAATGGTACAAGTGATAAGTGATTAGTTGTTTCATCTTTGGAATGATTTCTGCTAGTAATCCGACTAGGGTTAGTGTTCGTGCTAATAATTCCTAGCCAGGACTTGAAAATTGATTTTGAATGACCTACATATGTTTGTGACATTATTTTCTTCAAGATTGGTTTGTACATAGACGAATGTGCTTAAAAATCAAACCATAATCTCTGGATATGTATAAATAAATAGCCATAAATTCCTAATTCTACTTCACGACATGTAATCATTGATTTGATGCCAATTTTTGCCAACTGCCAAATGTTCGCTAGAGATTAGTTTGTAACCATTAATTTGATGCCACATTTTTTACTATTTGTATAGGTGCTGTCTGACGATGTGGACAGCGAGGATGAAGATGTCCAGAGGAGGTACAAGAGGCAAATCTTGAGGGAGCTTTACGTAGGAATGCATAACAGGCGTATTAGGACCTGGGACGGCGGCTATCGATGCCCATTTTGCAACCACAAGCTTCATGACGTGTATCAAAGTGTTCTGGCGCATGCAAGAGAACGGGTCATTGGCTCCTTCAAGAAGAGGTATTCTCGCAGGGTGGCGCACGGCGCGTACGCCGAGTACCTAGAGAAGCTTCAGGATCGTGCCGGCATGTGAGATGAGATGTGGGATCAAACTATGTACACCTGAGCATGCTTAATGACGGCTAAACTATGCTTGTGTACGTGTACGCTTATTATCTATGTCTGGGTATGTTTAATCTAAGTTTATTTATGTCTAACTTTGGTATATGGATGCAATCAGTTCGGTTAATGGAATCTACCTTCGTCCTCGTTTATTGGTCCCCTTTGTAATTTGTGTTAAATGTTGACCAAAGATTTAACTGACAAAATGTTAGTGCAGGTCAGCAAAAATTATATCGTTGGATGTGTATTTGAACATAGTGTGCAATGATATAATTTTGGGTGACATGCATAAACATTTCTTAGTCAAATATTTGATCGAAATTTGGTACAAATTACAGAGGGGACCAATAAACCAGGACGGAGGTAGTACGTCAATCACACACAGTTCCCAAAATTGGAACCGTGTGCAATGCCTTTCATTTTGCCTGTTGCTTCAATCACACACGGTTCCCAAAATTGGAACCGTGTGCAATGACTTTCGTTTTGTTTGTTGCGTCAATCACACATGGTTGACTCTAGAAAACCGTTGCCTCCAAAATTCTTTGTGGGATAGAAAACCCTCACCACCCAATTCAAAAAAGAAAAATGAAAACCCTCGCCATCCCCATGTTACCAAAACCCTCACCTCCGCCCGCCACCCTATGCCTCCGGTTCCCATTCACACCTACACAAGCTCCTCCATGTCTATGCATGGCACCGCCTATCATGGCGGTAACCACTTAGCTCGACACCTGCCCACGCCGCCAGGCTGCCGGCAAACCCCACCACATTTCGCCACTTCCGCTTGTTGCCGCCTATCACCATCAACTTTCTCAACGCTGTTCGCGGTGGACCCAGCTCCGCTCAGTTGGGGAATCTGCCGTACTGAGGTTTTTTCTCATGGATGACAAAGTAACTAATTTAATGAGATATTATCTCATCTCTCATCCCAGTTCATCTGCAACCTTTAATCACCCGGCGGAAATCGCCGTGAATTCATTTTTATTCGAGATGATTTGAGGGTTTTCTTTCTTTCATAGATTGTACAGTGTGCCGACACATCAGGACCTTGCGAGCTCCGCCAGAGATTCCATCTCACCGTACCTGATGACTTGAGGATGTGCGTGGTATGTTCAATCTCACCCTAAATCGGTTGGCATGGCCTACTTTCCTGAAGATATTCTAAATATTGCTACATTTGGATAAAAGGTGCCACATGCACCATATACGTCAAAGGGGATTTTTTTTCCCTCTTCTTTCTATATAATGCAAATTAATGATGTAGTGTTCTTTATATTACTCTCATATTTCCATGACATCATGTTTACCCTATCTGTTTAATTATAGATTTTTGTCCTTCGATTTCAATTGCTGTGCGGTTCTTTCAATTTTGGACCATATTTGCATGTTACCATATTTTCTTTAATAACCCTACCATTTTCTATGGCGCATTCCTTGCTATGCAACAGATTATGTAGTGCATAATTTTTCCCTTTACATAGATCAAGGCTGCAGGGATGTCATACTGCACACAAACCATGGATTTACAGTCATTGCTACTGTAAGACTTGATGAACGTGGTGACTCCTATTTTGACACTGGCTTTTGGAAAGAAGTTTCTATGTTTTATGTACTGAAAGCTGGCACTAAAATTGGACCGCACGTAAAAGGGCCTGGTCATGAGATATATGCTAACTTTCCCGACAAAATCATCGTCCCGATGATATGTTGATAGTCATCATCTCCCTCCTCCAAATCAAATGTGGGGCGCGGACAACCGTCCTTTCCCGGTGGTGGCGCATCCTATGGAACTTCACCCCTCTCGACCTTATCAAGACCCACAAGCTCTGCCATGGCTATTGCAAAAGCTTGGACGCGTTCTCCAAGATCCTCGGCAGTCACCCTGGCCCAATCAGAGGCCTTAGAATGGGCAAGTTCCTTTCCAACGGCAGGGACCGAGCCAAGCTTGACGACTGGTTCGGATCCCCCACCCTAGATCAGCTCGAGGAGCTCACTTTGATGATGGGCATATGCGCTTGCTGCCAACGTCCGTGCTCTGCCTCGCGCCCACGCTGCACGTTGCTAAGTTCAGGAACTACCATCCCCCCCGTTAATGACGCGCTGATACGTCTCCAACGTATCTATAATCTTTGATTGTTCCATGCTATTACATTATCCATATTGGATGTTTTATATGCATTTATATGCTATTTTATATGATTTTTGGGACTAAAACCTATTAATCTAGAGCCCAGTGCCAGTTTTTGTTTTCCCCTTGTTTTTGAGTTTTACAGAAAAGGAATACCAAATGGAGTCCAATTGACATTCCAATTTTTGGAGATTTTTTATGGACCAGAAGAAGCTCCCGAAGCAAAAGAGTTGGGCCAGAAGATTCCCGAGCCATCCATGAGGGTGGAGGGCGCGCCCTACCCCCCTGGACGCGCCCCCTACCTCGTGGATGAATCGGAGACCCCCCTGACATGAGACCGACGCCAAAAATTCCTATAAATACAGAAACCCCTGAAAAGAAACCTAGATCGGGAGTTCCACTGCCGCAAGCCTCTGTAGCCACCAAAAACCAATCGGGGCCCTGTTTCGGCACCCTGCCGGAGGGGGGATCCATCACCGGTGGTCATCTTCAAACCTAGATCAGGGCTGAGGGTATGTACCAGTAGCTATGTGTTTGATCTCTCTCTCGCGCGTTCTTGATATAGCACGATCTTGATGTATTGCGAGCTTTGCTATTATAGTTGGATCTTATGATGTTTCTCCCCCTCTACTCTCTTGTAATGGATTGAGTTTTCCCTTTGAAGTTATCTTATCAGATTGAGTCAAGGATTTGAGAACACTTGATGTATGTCTTGCGTGGGATACCCGTGGTGACAATGGGGTATTCTATTGATTCACTTGATGAATGTTTTGGTGATCAACTTGCGGGTTCCGTGACCTTGGGAATCTATGCATAGGGGTTGGCACACGTTTTTGTCTTGACTCTTCGGTAGAAACTTTGGGGCACTCTTTGAAGTTCCTTGTGTTGGTTTGAATAGATAAATCTGTAATTTTGTGATGCATATCGTATAATCATACCCACGGATACTTGAGGTGACATTGGAGTATCTAGGTGACATTAGGGTTTTAATTGATGTGTGTCTTAAGGTGTTATTTTACTACGAACTCTAGGGTTGTTTGTGACACTTATAGGAATAGCCCAATGGATTGATCACAAAGAATAACTTTGAGGTGGTTTCGTACCCTACAATAATGTAGCACCCCAAAAATTTTGACCTTGATTTATTAATTAAAATTTTGCCAGGAAATTAAATTTTTATTTTCTGGTTTTATCTCTTAATTGTTGATCACTCTGTCCCTCTGAATTTTTGAGTTTTTCTTTCTAGGTGGAAACCTTTCAAAAATATTGATGGACTTGTATATCTTCCCAAGACCATTTCTTTTTATCAGTGGAATTATTTCTACAATTATTTTTCCTGAGCTTTATTCCTTTAAAAAATGATTTTTCATAAGTTTTAGAGTCCCATTTGCACTACAACCCTTTTAAATACTTCTTTAAATTTTCCACCAAAATTTGGGGATGTCATGTGATGTTCCCACATCACTTCTATGCAAAAATATCTTTTAGTCATTTGGAGATTTTGAGCCCTACCTCAAGTTTTCAAATCTGGTCCAATTTGTAATTTGCACTACAATCTATTTAAATATTTCTTTAAAAATCCCACCAAAATTGGGGGATGTTAGTAGTAGTGTATAATTCAACTTTATGCAAAAACCCATTGGTGTTCTTTGAAAAATTTGAGCAAATCATCCTCATCTTCATTCTGCTCCAGTTTAGTGTTTTGCACTGCAACCATATTTTATCTTGCTCTTGTTGCCTTGGGATTTGTCCTGCTTATTGACCACTCTACCAAACCCTTAAGTCCAGGAGATTGGACCCTTTGGAATACTTTTGGTCCATACAATAGTAGCCTTCATTTTCTGTCCAGATTTGGTTTTCTCAAAAACTTGCACTAACAAGTTTATGGTTTTGCCAAACTAACCTTGCCACCATCACCTACATCTAAAGAGACTCTGATCTGGAGATTTTGGCCACCAGAAGGGATGGCCAGATGCCCAAGGCATTCTGTCGAGCACCTTGTGTGCATGGCCAGATTTGACATAGTATTTAGTTTGCATTATGAACTTGATCCCCTGACCCAACGACCATGTCCACTAAGCTCCTAGCTACCTCTAACCTAGCCTTGTTAATTCCCAGCCTCATCCAGGCCCCCTAGCATGCTTTAGCATTTTACCGAACACATGGCGTGCGTGCTCTGGGCGCGCCCAAAGCGCACGTTTTGCACGCGCGCGCAACCGAGCCGCCGCGTCTTGCCCCTGGCCTTTGCTCGCCCACAGGGCCGCGCCCCGTTCTCGTCCACTCGTCAGAACCCTCCAAGCCGCCCCTGGTGCCCTACAGCGCCGCCGTCAGAGCCCTCTTGGCGGCATGACGGCGTCCGCAACACGCCCCTGCCATGGCAGCGCCGCCCAACCCCCAGCCGTCCGCCAGCTGCCCTCTGAAACAGCCCGAGCTCATCCACGAGCCCGTCCGCTAGCGCCCGTCGCCGCCACGTCGCCCTGCTAGCAACAGAACGGCGGTTCGCCAGCGTTCTTATCCGCAGCCACGGGGACCGACCTCCCCGGGCTATAAATAGCCCTTTCGATCACGCTTAGGCTCGTCAGCAACCTTGTTCGAGTAGTAGGAAGCCCCCCTCCTCCCCAGTTGCCCAGAGGCCATACTCTCTCCCATCTCCGACAGGTTCGGCCGCCGCCACGTTCCGATAAAATCCGGCCAAGACCGAGGCCCCTAACCCCTCCCGTGCTCCCATTCTCCCCCCCTCGACCGTGCAGAGCCACCCAACACCTCAACCTCGATCGGGAGCCACCATAGCCCAATCCCCAATTGCTCCTGAAACCACCATCCGCCGCGGAGCTCGCCGCCGGTGACCCCCTCTACCCCCGCCAGCCTATCAACCACTGGGAGGACCGCCCTGGACCAGCGGATCCATCCCTGCTGTCAGTGTCAAAACTGGCGGATCTCGGGTAGGGGGTCCCGAACTGTGCGTCTAGGTGGATGGTAACAGGAGACAAGGGACACGATCTTTTTACCCAGGTTCGGGCCCTCTCGATGGAGGTAAAACCCTACTCCTGCTTGATTGATATTGATGATATGGGTAGTACAAGAGTGGATCTACCACGAGATCAAGGAGGCTAAACCCTAGAAGCTAGCCTATGGTATGATTGTTGTAATGGTTGTTCGTCCTATGGACTAAAACCCTCCGGTTTATATAGACATCGGAGAGGGCTAGGGTTACACAGAGTCGGTTACAATGGTAGGAGATCTACATATCCGTATTGCCAAGCTTGCCTTCCACGCCAAGGAAAGTCCCATCGAGACACGGGACGAAGTCTTCAATCTTGTATCTTCATAGTCTTGGAGTCCGGCCGATGATGATAGTTTGGCTATACGGACACCCCCTAGTCCAGGACTCCCTCAGTAGCCCCTGAACCAGGCTTCAATGACGATGAGTCCGGCACGCATATTGTCTTCGGCATTGCAAGGCGGGTTCCTCCTCCGAATAATTCATAGAAGATTGTGAACACCAGGATAGTGTCCAGCTCTGTAAAATAAATTCCACATACCACCGTAGAGAGAATAATATGTACACAAGTTCAATCTGCTGACGTATTTTGTAGCGTGACGTCACACCACTACCAAGCCTTTACTTGAATCATTTTTATTATACCACCTCAGCGCGTTTAGCGAAGCGGTTTCCTTGGCACGTCTTGTCGAAGCAGAGATCGTGTTCCCCTTATTTCGGGATTCCCATCAATACGGACATGGGTAACCCAACCGCGCCATTGATTGCGGCGCTTGGGAGATAAGCGAGTTTTACCAGGCCGGTGGGGACGCATAGTCTTCGTCCGCCCATATATAAGGGGATAAGGATCCACCTTTTTTACCTACGCCTTCTTCCTCCTTTGCTTATCCATCTCCGCGCACTCGAGCTCCAGCGCCCAAGTCCGCACATCTCACCTCAACCTTATCCAGCCATGTCCGAAGCGGGAGGCAAGTGGATGGCCTCCTCCGTCACGGAGGGGCACATCGAGAAGCTGCGCGGCGCCGGATACCTGTCCAGCGACATCCCGCACCGGCTGCCCGACGAGGGGCAGCTCATCCCCACCCCCAGGCCCCATGAGAGGGTCGTATTTCTTCCCCACTTCCTCCGCGGACTGGGCTTCCCACTTCACCCCTTCGTCCGGGGGCTCATGTACTACTATGGCCTGGACTTCCACGATCTGGTGCCAAACTTCATCCTCAACATCTCGGCATTTATCGTCGTGTGCGAGGCCTTCCTCTGCATCCAGCCCCACTTCGGCTTGTGGCTAAAGACCTTCAATGTCAAGCCGAAGGTGGTGAAGGGCGTCCAAGCGGAGTGCGGAGGCGCCATGGTGGGCAAAATGCCCAACGTCACTTGGCTTGAGGGTGCCTTCGTGGAATCCATCAAAGGGTGGCAATCGGGGTGGTTCTACATCACCGAGCCGCGCGGCCCTAAATGGGCAGCGGCCCCCGAGTTTAGGTCTGGTATCCCCATGCAGCTCACCTACTGGAAAGAGAAGGGCTTGCTATGGGGTAGTTCAGAGGAGCTGACCGGACTCCAGTCCTGTCTCCAGACCCTGGTGAACAAGAAGCTTAAGCTTGTCAACGTGATCCAGGTCATGCTCGTCCGCCGAATTCTCCCCTGCCAGCAACGGGCCTTCAATTTGTGGGAGTTTGATCCGGCACAGCACCGGACCTTGAGCGGGCTCTTCGACACGATGTACGAAGCTGCCTGGAGGGTGCTGTTCAAGGGCGGACAAGCCCCCGCATCCGCAACTGAAGATCGCGGATTCAGCACGCAGCGCCCGGCCGGCGAGGTAAGCTATGTTATCCTTTATGGGACACTCATTTCTTTCATAGTTTGACTCTATGTGGGATCTAAACTCCCAATGCCTTTAACAGGACTGGCAGAAGACATTCGGACAGGTTAACTGTCCGGCTCCCCTTCCAGAAGACCCAGCGGACACCCGTTTGACGGGGCTGCTGGTCCCGACACTTTACGTGGTGCCGGAGAAGAAGGCCAAGAAGAAGGCCAAGAAGAAGGCCACGGGAACCCGAAGGAGTTCCTGGCGCCAGGTGATATCGGACTCATCGTCCGATGACTCCGAGGCGGACTCCTCCCCCGAGGAGGAGGAGAAAGAGGCCTCTTCCCTAGCGGGGGGAGAGAAGAAGAGGAAGGCCTCCCCAACGAGGGTGGCCGAAGGGTCCAAGAAAGGACGGACCCTTCCTCCGGACTGCTCCGCCAACACCGACGACGGCGACGAGTGGCCCTCAAGGGCCAAGCCCCTGGCAAGATCGTAAGTGTCTGAATTCCTGGATGATTTATAATTTATCTTTTTGCCACGTGGTGTCCTTCTAATGCCGCATACAATCTGTAGTCCGGCCAAGGACGATCTTCCCGCTTCGTCGAGCGGGTCCTTGGCTACGTCGGATATGGATTCCCTTCCGACCGCCTCCACCCCTCGTGACGCTGATGACGCCGAGGTGGGATCCCAGGAGGGGACCCACCAGGAGGGGGAGGCTCCGGAGGTGCCACAGGGCAACCTCCCGGACTTCGCACCGGACTCCGCACCGGAACCTGCAGTGGTTCCAGAGTCCGGCAGGTGGCCCCTTCGTAAGAAGGGCAAGACTGTGACGCCGGCGGCCTCCGTCCAACCGGAGGCGCCGGATAACTTGTTGGAGGCGCTCAACGGCGCTTCCATCGAGGAAGAACACCACACTATCATGAGTGCGGTGATTCAGAAGGTTCAGCTCGCCAAGAGCGGGCTGACCGAAGCCTACAGCAGCCTTCTAACAGGCTTTGAGGTAAGAAATTTAAAATATGTAATATAATACCACATAGACAGTAGCCCCTGATGCTCGGTTCGGCGTTCGGAAAGAAAAGCCAGACTGAGGATCTAAAAAGATATACGCAGGAGGTCTAAAAAATATGTCAATATGGGATTGCAGGCTGCGGTGCTGACCTCTGCCACACTGACTGCGGAGGTCGATGCTTTGAAGCAGAACCTCGAGCGGTCCGAGAGCGAGCTCGGCCGTGCCAAGAAGCAACTCGAGGACAAGGAAGGTGAGTAACACCATATTAAATTTGTACCTTACAGAAAAGGATTTTGGTTGCAAGAGAAATAACAAGGATAACGTGGGTACTGCAAGGGCCACGAACGAGGTGGCGACCCTGAAGGAGGCCGTGTCCGCGGCCGAACGCAATGCGGCGCGGAACGAGCCGACTGAGAGAAGCAGGAGGCACGGGTGGCGGAGGTGCAGCAAGAGCTCCAGGCTCTCGTGGAAAAGCATGAGAATTTGGAGCGCGACTCGAAGACTCGAGAGTCCGAGCTTGCATCGGCTCTTGAGAGTGCCTAAGCCGCTAAGGCCGAAGCCCACAAGGCCCTCCAGGAAATCGAGGCGGTGAAGAAAATAGCGGCGGGTAAGGCATTTTTCATGCAAAGCAAGCATGTGAACATGAATTACCTGTTACTTACCCGAATTCAGAGCTCTCCAGGAGCGTTCGCAGATCTGCCTCGCAGCGTGTCCGATGCTGCCGCTTTCTACCGGGCCGAGGTGGGGAGCTCGATGGAGAAGGTCTTCTGGTCTCAGTATGCTGAGGCCGGACATCCGGTGCCCCTTAGCGACCAGCTGAAGTAGCTGGTCGAGCTCCACAAGGTAGCCGAACAGGCCATGAAGGGCCTCATAGTTCGGCTGTGGCCCAAGGAGGCCATGCCTGGGAGCTACTTGGGCCTGGTGCGGCGGCTGGTGGATGCGTGTCCCTGGGTGGAAGTCGTCAAGCAGTCCGCCTGCATTGAAGGTGCCCGTCGAGCCCTTGCCCGTGCGAAATTGCACTGGGGCAGGATGGATGCTGAGAAGCTTCTGACGGACGCGCCGCCGGCGGGCAAGGAGTATCGCACGCCCTAAATGTATTATAAGAGTGTCATGAAGGGTGCCCGCATGATTGTGGATGAGTGCTCCAAAGATGTAATATTTGAGTAGAATCGCATTATGTTATCCTGTGCGCTGAAAACTGTGTTCATATGAGCTAAGCAACGCTTATTAATTTAAAATATTACCTTCTGTGCGGCCGTTTATCAAATCTGAGAGATGGCAAGTTGTTGGCTTCAGCCCCCATGCCACGAGTGCTGGGGTGTTCGGGATAAACTTGAGCGCTCTTGTTCCCATTGTTGGGTCCATCTAGGGAGGCGCTCAACACAACGAACGAGGCAACCGGACTTATAATGCTTGAACACTCTCACTTAGCCATAGAATTCTATAATTTTAAATTTCGGCGAAGCCCCTAGTGTTCGGAAGACCGAGTTCGGGCCGCTATCCACGCCTGGGCCAGACAAAGCCGGTTCCTCGCTCTAAGCGGCATAAGTCTTTAGGGACTCGAAAAGACCTCTCGAACAGCGACCAGCTCTCGCCTTATCATGACGGTCAGTTTTAGCTTTCTCCACTGAGGCGCTCGCCCAGCTCAACCGGGGCGCAGTCGCAGTGGTTCTCCCAGTGCTACCTTAGCCGATAAAACGGAACGTAAGGTACCAAAACATGGGAGCCGAGCAAACCCAACTATTGACCCAAGACATGATTCGGAGCCGATGCATATAATGCTATAAGTTCGGGGTGCCGCACTTGTGAAAGTGTTCGGACTTGTTACACCATAATGCAGGGAACTTAAGCCCCTGGTGTATTCGGCCGTACCAAAGTGTACGGATGCAAGATGTCATAAATGAACATATATGTAAGAAAGAAATGCAATTATAAGCGAAAAGCGATGCATTGTTTATTCAAGGAATTCTGCGATGAATGCAGAACGATACAAATAGTGCGGTAAGCAATGAGAAGACTATTAAACATGTCCCCCTCCAGGTGTAGGTTGTGGAATGGTGTATGAAAACGGATTTAATGCTTGTAATGGAGACCACCTGAATACTCGTCGTAGCCTTTCTTCTCCCCTGGCTGTTGCATCATGTGTTCGGCAGGTCTACTGCCGGACAGGGCCTCTGGTGAACGGAGTCCTGTGGGTAAGAAAAAAGAAAAAAAGAAAAAGAGTGACACACTTGGGAGCCCCTGGTGTGGTTGAGCCGCACTCTAGGCCTGTCGTGGTCGTGCCCCTCCCCCTATGCCCATGGTATCTCCACAGCGTAATGATGTACGCGAAGGACTAGTTTTGCAATTATGCAAGGGCTAGGGTTAGGGCCGCATTGATACGCGTGCTCAGAATGTGCCAGGTGGTCTTGTTGTAGGTTACTCCGGGCGTGTTTGGCCGTGTCCGGTCGCTTAACGGCTAGACTCGAAAATTTCCTTAAGAGGCTGCTCTGTACTTCTGCCGCGAGAGCCGCTGTGTGTTCCTCCGTTCGGAGGGAGCGTTCAGTGTTTCCGTTGACCGTGATGACTCCTCAAGGGCCTGGCATCTTCAGCTTGAGGTATGCGTAGTGCAGCACTGCGTTGAACTTTGCAAACGTGGTTCGTCCGAGCAGAGCATGATAGCCGCTTCGGAAGTGGACTATATCGAAGATTAACACCTCGCTTCGGAAGTTATCCGAGGATCCGAAGACCACTTCCAGTGTGACTGAGCCTGTACAATTGGCCTCTACACCTGGTATGATGCCTTTGAAGGTCGTCTTTGTAGGTTTAATCCTTGAGGGGTCTATGCCCATCTTGCGCACTGTATCCTGATAAAGCAGGTTCAGGCTGCTGCCACCGTCCATCAGGACTCTAGTGAGGTGAAATCCATCGACGATTGGGTCTAAAACCAATGCGGCGAATCCTCCATGGCGGATACTGGTGGGGTGGTCCCTTCGATCAAAAGTGATCGGGCAGGAGGACCATGGGTTGAACTTTGGGGCGACTGGCTCCATCGCGTATACGTCCCTGAGTGCACGCTTCTGCTCCCTCTTGGGTATATGAGTTGCGTATATCATGTTCACCGTCCGCACTTGTGGGGGGAAAGCCTTCTGTCCTCTATTGTTCGGCGGCCGGGTCTCTTCCTCGTCATCGCTATGCAGCCCCTTGTCATTGTTTTCGGCAATTAACTTGCCTGCCTGCTTGAATACCCAACAATCCTTGTTGGTGTGATTGGCTGGCTTTTCGGGGGTGCCGTGTATCTGGCACAAGCTGTCAAGTATTCTGTCCAAATTGGACGGACCCAGAGTAGTTCTTTTGAATGCCTTTTTCCGCTGACCGGGTTTAGAGCCTCTGAATCCGGCGTTGACTGCCGTATCCTCAGTGTTATCGCCGTTAACGCGGCGTTTGTTTTTGTTTCAACGCAACCTGCCATTGCGGTCCTTGGTATCCGGACTGCCAGAATTTTTGTTGACGTTGTTACTGCGAGCTAGCCAGCTGTCCTCTCCCGCGCAGAAGCGGGTCATGAGTGATGTGAGGGCTGCCATGGATTTCGGCTTTTCCTGTCCTAGGTGCCGGCCAGCCACTCGTCGCGGATGTTATGTTTGAAGGCTGCGAGGGCCTCTGCATTCGGACAGTCGACGATTTGATTTTTCTTTGTTAAGAACCGTGTCCAGAACTGTCTGGCCGATTCGTCTGGCTGCTGAATTATGTGGCTTAGGTCATCGGCGTCTAGTGGTCGCACAAATGTGCCCTGGAAGTTGTCAAGGAACGCGGCTTCCAGGTCCTCCCAACACCCAATTGACTCTGCTGGCAAGCTGTTAAGCCAATGCCGAGCTGGTCCTTTAAGCTTGAGTGGGAGATATTTGATGGCGTGAAGATCGTCACCGCGGGCCATGTGGATATGAAGGAGATAGTCTTCGATCCAAATCGCGGGGTCTATTGTGCCATCGTAGGATTCGATGTTCACGGATTTAAACCCTTCAGGGATTTGATGATCCATTACTTCATCTGTGAAGCATAGTGGGTGTGCGGCGCCTCTATATTGGGCTATATCACGACGTAGCTCAAGCGAGCTTTGTCTACTGTGTTCGGCCAGGCCGGAGTTGCTGTATCCGGTGCGACGGTAGTCGTCGCGCGTCGTGGGGCGCCCACGTGATCCGTAGATTGATCTTGATTGTCTTGCCTTGTCCTCCAATATGTCTCGTAAGTCCGGTGCATTCCCCCGTGGCTTCGTACTTTTCGAGCGGTGCCGGGGTACGGTTCTGGTGGAGGGCCTAGAGGCCTCTCTGTCGCGGCCATGAGGTGGTCGGTCTGCCGTATTGTGCGCTAGTGATGAGAGTCTATATGCCTCCTCCTCTAATCGGGGGAGCAACTTGCGTTTGGGGTAGCTTTTGGAGGGGCGTTCGAGTTCATGCTCTTCGGCCGCGAGGACTTCGGTCCATCTGTCGGCCAGCAGGTCTTGATCAGCTCGGAGCTGTTGCTGCTTTTTCTTTAGGCTGTTTGCTGTGGCCATAAGCCTGCGTTTAAAACGCTCTTGTTCGACGGGATCCTCGGGCACGACAAATTCTTCGTCGTTGAGGCTTGCCTCGTCTCCGGAGGGAGGCATGTAATTATCATCCTCTACCTCTTCGTCTGCCGCTCTCTCGAGAGGGCTGGCTTCTCCGTCCTCCTGTGCTGAATCTTGTTGGAGGGGGTTGTCTTCGGCACTCTCTGGGGTGTTATTATCTCCGGTGCCGGAATCTCCATTCTTGCTGTGGCGGGATTTAGAGCGGCGCCGCTGACGCCGGCGCTTGGGCTGTTTCTTGGAGGAGCCTTCCTCTGCTGCATCCTCGCCGTTCCCATCCTTTGGGATGTCCACCATGTATATGTCGTATGACGAGGTGGTCTTCCAGTGCCCCGTAGGTGCTGGTTCTTGGTCGTCTCTGGCATCGTCGTCCATACCGTCGATGTCTTTGGAGTCGTAATCTAGCATGTCGGTTAGATCATCGACAGTGGCTACAAAGTGGGTGGTGGGTGGGCTTTGAATTTCTTCGTCGTCCGCATCCCAACCGTCCTGACCGCAGTCCGGCCAGGGCTCTCCTGATAACAAGCATGCCACAGTCGGGCGTCTGAGCAACGCCACATAAAGGGCTTATAAATAATTTAAATAACAAGCATACCACAGTCGGGCGTCTGTGCGACACCACATAAAGGGCTTATAAATAATTTAGATAACAAGCATGCCACAGTCGGGTGTCTGAGCGACACCACATAAAGGGCTTATAAATAATTTAGATAACAAGCATGCCATAGTCGGGTGTCTGAGCGACACCACATAAAGGGATTATAAGTAATTTAAATAACAAGCATGCCACAGTCGGGCGTCTGAGCTACACCACATAAAGGGCTTATAAGAGAATAATCACAGTGAATATCCAGGAGGTAGAACCATCCCAGGGATACTCAATAGTTCCAATAATGTAAATGGTTAGTCCATAATAATAGTAATCATAATCATCATGAGTCACAAGTCATGACCCATGTTCTGGTTTAGCATTTTTTCCTCCGAAGACCGACACATGACCCATCCTAGACTGTAGTCCTTAACCATGGTGTCGTGGGAGAGCTGACCCACGAACACCAATGGGGCCGGCGGACCGAGCCCCTTTCGGTTCGGCGGGGGGCGGAGATCGCGCGAAGAGCAGATCGAGGCGGAGCACACGAGCGGTTTACCCAGCTTCGGAGCTCTCCGAGAGATAATACTCCTACTGCTGCTTGTCTGAGTGTATTGAGTTCTTGCTCGGGAGCGCTGAGTGCTAGAGTACACACTAGCTGCTAACGAGACCGAGCGTGAGTGTTTTCTGGCTCCGAACCCCCCTCTACGTTGCGCATGGGCCTCCTTTTATATGCTCAAGGGGTCACCGACAGGTGGCAACGTAGACAAGGGCAAAAATGGAAAAGAGTTGCGGTTGGTACAACTACTTGTACAGTGTATCATACCTAACCCTGGCAGCAGGGACAAAGGCATTAAATGCCCGTCTGCATCGCCCAAACAGTGCAAAAAGGGACCATCAGGGGCGCCACCGCTTGCCACGATGGCAATCTTGTCAGCGTCGCTTGCCACCTCGCACCGCTGGCTGCACAGCTTCTTGCCACGCGCGCCTGGAAAGGTCCCAGGGCGACACATTGGTGGATGCGCTGGAGCGCGGGTACAGAGTGGTAGCTTGCCGCGGCAAGTGCCTTGTCGCGGTCGTTGTCTTGTCGCGTCCGGAAGCTTGTCGCTCACTGGGCCTTGCCGGGACGCGTGGCTCGTCGCGGCAAGTTCCTTGAGATGCCTCGGTTGGCCTTCCTGGCAAGCTCCTCTTGCCGGGGCCTTGTCTCCTTGGCTTGAGTACTTTGTTCTTGAATGGCTCCAAAGGAACCATGGAGGACCTTGGCGGTCACCCGGCAAGCCTTGCCGTGGGGTGCTGCGACTGCCTGTGCACAACTTCGGGATACTAGGGTACCCCTACTCTAGTACACCGACAGGAGCCCCCGGGTCTGGGCCACACACGGTGCAGAGCGCTATTGGGCCAGGCCCAAAACAGGGCATAGGCACGCGCGGCCTGGGTTACGCCGTATCTTACTCCGTATCCACCGCGCCCTCCCCTAACGACATGCGTTGAATGCGGCGTCGCGGGAGAGATCGTGGGTGGTTTATTTATTCAGAAAAACGGAACGTCCGCCCCCTCCCCCTTTATAAGAAGGGGAAATAGGGGCAGTTCGCCCATCTCGCCAGTTGTTGTCCCAATCTCAGAAACCTCCGCCGCTCCCTCCTTCTGAAAGAGAGCAGCGCTCCGCCGCCCCCCCATCGCCGCCAGCACCACCAATGTCGTCGATCTCCCCCACCACCTCCGCCATGGCTCCGAAAGCCGTCAAGGGGAAGGCCGTGAAGTCGACCGAGGCGCAGCGGCTCGTGGCGCTGCAAAGGGAATGGACAACCTTCCCCCCCCCAGCTCGCCGCGAAGGAGCTGAGGGAGTACTACTACCTCTTCTGGTTGACGGAGACGCGAGCGCATCCGCGCACGAAGGTACTCTCTGCCGCCGCTTCGGAACGGGCTCCGAATGGATATCCCTTCTTCGCGTTGTTCTTCTACTGCGGGCTCTGCCCGCCTTTCTCTGAATTCTTCTGCGATATTATGAACACCTAAGGGTTCCACCTCCTTGACTTCACCCCCAATGCCGTTCTGACCATGGCAGTTTTTGCACAACTCTGCGAAAACTTTGTCGGAGTCCATCCAAATGTAGCTCTTTTCCGCCACTTCTTTATGCCCCGAGTTGAGAGAGGAGAGCCTTTATCCAGCGGAATCGCCTGGATCTCGAGAGCCGGCAAGAAGGAAGCTTATCTGGAGGGAGAGCTCCGCGGCAAGTGGGAGGAAAGGAGAGCAGACTGGTGCTGGATTGTCGAGGAGAACCCACAGCCATTTACCGCCCAGCGCCAAGCCCCGGTAGTGCGCGGCAACGATTGGAGCAGCATGGCCCCGGAAGATGATAGGCTGAAGATTGCCGTCACCCGGATCCTGTGCCTCAGGCTTGCCGGGCTCACTATAGGCGCTGTTGGCACAGATTTTCTTCGCCGCCGCATCGCCCCCCTGCAGGAGAGGAGGAGACCCGCCTGGGAGTTCGGGGGTGCGACGGACATCATGAGGCTACGCCCAGGCCTCAACTTCAACTTCACTGTCCTGGAACTGGACGCGATGCTCAAGGAATTGTTCAAGCACGACCCTCAACATCCCGAGTGGTTCAGGTTGCCGAAGTGTGTCGTTCCGCTGTGCAACAATTCCTCGCTCGACCACATCCGTGCAATGATGCCGCTGTGCGACTCGCATGGAATTGTCCCAACTTGGCAAGAGCCTGCAGATGACGTCGTGCGGGAGTTCTTAGATGGCTTGGTAGAAGTGGCGGTCCGCTCCGATGAGCAGAAAAGCCTCACCCGCGACAACACCGATGCGGAGATGCAGCGCATCGCCACCAGGGCGGAATAGGCGGCGGCAGCCACTGCCGCGGGCAAGTTTGGATTCACAGTGGAGGAGGCAGAGGCAGCAGAGGCGGCAAGCCTTGCCGAGCGAGACGAGCTTGTCGGCGAGGGATTGCCTGCCGGCGAGGGAGAGCTTGCCGAGCCTGAAGCCGAGTCGAGCGAGCCCGCCGAGGGTGCGAGCGGCTCGTCGAAGTCCGACTCCTCTTCCTCCTCATCTTCAGATAGCCCGCCGCAAGCAAAGCCACCAGCTCCACCAAGAAGGCATCTCCGCAAGGCCGGGGACGTAGCGGGGCGGCAGACGAGTCAACAGCCGCCGCGCCGCATGAAACGCTCCACCGCGACAAGCACTGTTGCCGCGGGAGCGCCTCACGCCGCTGCGGCAACTGGAGCGGGGTCCTCCCGGACCACCGCTTCTGATCCTGCCGCTGCCCCCGCCAAGCAGTCAAGGGAACCCACTCCTCCGCCTCGTCGTGCCGAAGGTGGGCCGGACTTCGACCTCTCCGCGCTCAGCTCCGACGAGGAAGAAGAAGAGTAAGATTCTTTGTTGTACTTGTAGCTCTTCAATTCTTGTTGTTTTGTCTTGTATCTGATCTGCTTTACTCTGAACCCATTCCTTTTTAGGACTCTGGCCCAGAGAGCGGCAAAGAGAGCCAAGGTCCCGGTGATTGTCATCGAGGACGAACCCACCGCGACAGCAGGGCATATGTCCGAGACCACCTTGCCGGACCCGGCAACTATTCCCCAAAGCAGCCCCCAGCGCAGCCCCCAGCGTAAGTATATGGTTTACTTCCCGCTGTTAGGCGCGCATGGGTGTTCTTTCTTTGTTGATATCTGACTATTGATTTGTGTAGGAGCAGAGGAGCCTCACCAGGGGCACCCGGAAGCCGCCCCCGTCATGCCATCTGCTTCGACTACACCGCCAAGGGAGGATTCCCCGGCAAGGGAGCATTCTCCGGCAAGGGAGAAGTCTCCGGCAAGGGACAGTTCTCCGGCAAGGGACAGCACCAGCGACCCTCCGGTGGTGGAGACCGTGACGGTAGAGCCCAGTACAGGTAATCCTCTTGCTTGAAAACTTCCCTTGGGTTCTTCTTCTTTTCTTTTTGGATATTTGCTTGACTTTTCTCCCTTTTCCAGCTGTCAGATCCCTCTGTCACGGAGCCGATGGAGACCGAGGTTGCCGGCATGGAGAACGCGCGCGGCGATACCGACGACGCCGCTACCACCGAAGAAGCAGTTGGCGCTGAAGATCCTGCCGGCGAAGAGGCCGCCAAAGCTGCCGCCGCAGAAGCTGGCGAGGGGTCAGGCGATCGTACTGACGACCCTGAGGCCGCAGGAGCACCAGGCGCTACGCCGACCACCGATACCTCCGCCACCGCCGCAGCGCCAGGCTCTGAAGAGCCCTAGCCTGGCGCCTATTTGAAGGCCGGTGATGGCGTCTTCATCAAGCTCCCCTGGGCGTCAAGCTCCAGGGCGCCGGTCGAAGGAGAAACCTTTAATGGAGAGGTGCTTGCCTCCGCTGGACTAACGCTGGTTGACGCGCCGAGCAGCAGCACCGGCGAGTCTGAGGAGGAGGAGCTGCTGCGGAAGCTGTTGTCACTCTACCGCGCTCGGCAGGCCAAGCTGGAATCCCGAGAAGCGCTTGTCGCGAGGGCGGGAGTGGACATCGAGAAGCATGCGGAGGAGCTCCGGGGTCGTAACTAGGAAGCCCTCCGGTCCCTTGCAGAGGAGCGGGCGCAACTCGCCGAGGCGCGGAAAGCCTTCCTCCTCGAGAAGGCCGAAGCTAAAGAGCAACAGCGGCTTGTCGCCGAGGAGCTGTTTGCGCGGGAGGGCGAGTTGGCGCAGCGAAAGGTCAACCTTGACAGCCACGAGGAGGAGCTTGCCGCGCACGAGCAAACATTCAGCGGGGCTCTCAAGGAAGCAGAGGATGCTGCCGCAGCTGCCGAGGCCGCCAAGAAGGAGCTGGAGATGAAGGTGGTGCAGCTGGAGGCCGATATCAAGGCGAGGAGCGAAGAGCTTGCCGCGCTCAAGCGTGAGCGCGAGAAGGACGCCTACACTCTTGGCGACCTGCAAGGTAGTCTCGCCGAGAAGGGCAAGGAGCTTAGCGCCGCCAAGGACTCCAACGCGGATCTTGAGTTGAAGCTGGCTACTTTGACCAAGACGCTGGATGGCGCCAGGAAGCAGGAGGTGACCTTGAAGGAGGAGATCAAGGCCAACAAAGGCGCTGCTGGCGAGTGCTGCTGCCACCCAGAACACCTTTAGGGAGAATGTGGAGCACTGGACGGAGGGTCTCGTGGATGTTGCCGCAGCCATCGACGGGGAGCTGGCGTAGCTGGGGATGGAGGATTTTGGGTATTCCTCCGATGAGAACCTCCAACCCAACGCCAAGCTCACCTTGTTCTTCAAAGGCGTGGCGACGGCCCTCCAGCGACTCTGGGAAAGGATCCCAAAGCAGCTGGCCGGCGAGTCGCGCACGATCTGCACGGGAGTTCTTCAAAAGGTGTTGGTGAAGGTGGCCTTCCGCAACCCAGGCCTCAACCTCACCAACGTCCTCAAGAAGCTGCCGCCGGATGCTGATCTGGAAGCACTCAAGACCCTTGTCGCACCCATTGTGGACAAGGTGAGCGAGATCAAGAGGGTTGAGGGCGATCGCATAGATTAGGCCGCCCGTTTTCTCCTTTTGTCGCTGCTGGTCATGTTACGAGAACAATCTATTAGAGCTGCGACAAGCTATCTTGTAATATAACTCTATTTTGGGTATCGATTGCTATGTTATTTCCTTTACTTGATTCCTTCCTTTGTATGTTTTTCCCTATGCTTTTAGGGAACTTGCTGGTGCAGGCACCTTAGCCGCGAGCGCTGAGTGCGGGACATCAGCAGCCTACTGGCGGTGCCGCTACCGGCAAGAAACCTTGTTGCAACTAGTCGCAGCTCACTTAAGTTGTTGAGCGGACTCGAAACAAAGTAAGGGCGCAACTAGCTACGAGTTGGTTCCTCCGCGCACAGGTTTTCCATACAAAGCACGGTCATTCGAGGAAGATAACTTAAAAATTTTAAAACTGATTGCTCAAACTTTGGCAACTTAGCTTTTCTGTCGTTTGCGTCCCGGTAAGGCGAAACTTTCTTGAACGACGCCTGGTCCACACCATTATCTTCTCCTTTCCCCCCGGCAAACTTGTGGGCGAGGGAACCTTCCTTTCTTTGAGAAAGGGAAAGAAGAGAAAATAAAGATATGGAGCCTTAAGGCTCGTTATTGCTTACCGGGGGTAGGTGCTGCAAAAAAATGTCAGATAACACATGCAAAAAATAGCAAGCATGATATTGACAAGATGTGCGGAGCACATGAGCTTTATTTTTGCACGGGGTCTACGCTCGGCTTTGTACAAAGGATTACATGCAGCATCGGCAAGACTTGTACAAAAGGTGGTTGCCAAAACAGGTTCCGGCAACCGCGCCTTACGGGTAAAACTTACGAACATGCTCAATATTCCAGGAGTTGCTCACCGGAGTGCCATCTTCGGTCTCAAGGCGGACAGCGCCAGGACTAGTGACTCATTTCACTCGGTAAGGGCCTTCCCACTTCGGCGTCAACTTGTTGGAATTCTTGGCGGACTGAACGCGCAGAAGAACAAGGTCGCCTTCCTCGAGACTTCTGGCATTAACTTTGCGGCTATGGTAGCGGCGCAAAGCTTGCTGGTATCAAGCAGCTCGTACAGCAGCCTGAAGACGGTCCTCCTCAAGGAGCAGCGCGTCATCTTTTCGCAGCTGCTCTTGCTCAAGCTCATCATAAGCGAGCACTCGAGGTGACCCGTATACGAGTTCCGTGGGGGGAACTGCCTCTGCTCCATAGACTAGAGCGAAAGGTGTCTAGCCAGTGGCTCGATTTGGCGGCGTCCTGATCGACCAAAGAACCACTGGCAGCTCCTCAATCCAGTTCTTTCCGCACTTGTGCAGCCTGTCGAAAGTCCTGGTCTTGAGCCCGCGCAGCACTTCAGCATTTGCCCTGTCCGCTTGACCGTTGCTTCTCGGATGAGCAACAGAAGCGAAACAGACCTTGGCGCCAAGATCTTGGACGTACTGCATGAAGGTGCGGCTCGTGAATTGCGTGTCATTGTTGGTGATGATCCCGTTAGGGATCCCGAAGCGGCAAACAATCGACCTGAAGAACTTGACTGCTGACTGTGTTGTCACCTTCCTCACTGCTTCCACTTCCGGCCACTTTGTGAACTTGTCGATTGCAACGTACAAGTACTCAAAGCCCCCGACAGCTCGTGGAAAGGGGCCGAGCATGTCGAGCCCCCAGACCGAAAATGGCCAGGATAAAGGGATCGTCTGGAGAGCTTGAGCTGGCTGGTGTATCTGCTTGGAATGGAACTGGCACGCTTCACACTTGGTTACTTGTGCAGTTGCATCCTGGAGGGCTGTCGGCCAAATGAAACCTTGTCGGAACGCTTTGCCGGCAAGTGCTCTTGCGCCAATGTGGTGACCACATATGCCTCCGTGTATCTCTGCCAACAGCTTTTGTCCATCTTCCCGGTGAATACACTTCAATTTCACACCGTTGAGTCTTCTTCTGTACAGTGTGTTGTCGACAAACTGGTACATACTTGACTGCCGGGCTACTCTTTTCGCTTCTTCTTGCTCTTCGAGAAGTTCTCCTGTCTGAAGGAAACGGACAATCTGTTGTGCCCATGGTGGAGCTTGCGGCTCGACAACAAGGACTAAAGGCACATATGCTGCTGCGGGAACATCTGCTTCTACGGCGAGAACCTGCGGCTCAGCCGGAGCTTGACGTTCCAGTGCCCACTCGACAATCCTGCCTGTTGCTTCTAGATTCTGCATTATCCTCTTCAGCAGAAAACGAGTGACAACTGTGATCTCATGTGCTTGGAAGTAATGGCGCAGCTTTCTCGAGGCCATGAGAAGGCTGAAAAGCCATTTCTGCACACCAGAATACCTTGACCTAGCCCCCTGCAGAAGGGAACTGACAAAGTAAACTGGGCGCTGCACCATTCTCTTCTGCATCTCCTCACGCGCCTGCGCAGATCCATCTTTGTCAGGACCAGAGCTTGTCGGTGAAGTCCCCTACTTGTCGCTGGATGCATCTGCCATGGTTGCTGGCTCATCATCCGCCTCCCTTTCCGCTACTAACGCAGCACTAACCACTTGATTGGTTGCCGCTATATACAGCAGCAACTTCTCTTGTGGCTTAGGTGCGACAAGTGTTGGAGTGGAGGACAGGTATCTCTTTAAGTCATGCAGCGCAGCCTCCGCTTCCGGAGTCCATTTCATTGGACCTGCCTTTTTCAATATTTTGAAAAACGGCAGGGCACGCTCAGCAGACTTAGAGATGAAACGGTTGCCGGTTGCGTAGCTGCTCTCAGCAGGTTCATCCCTAAGTCTGCTGAGCACGCCCTGCCGTTTTTCAAAATATTGAAAAAGGCAGGTCCAATGAAATGGACTCCGGAAGCGGAGGCTGCGCTGCAGGACTTAAAGAGATACCTGTCCTCCACTCCAACACTTGCACACCTAAGCCACAAGAGAAGTTGCTGCTGTATATAGCGGCAACCAATCAAGTGGTTAGTGCTGCGTTAGTAGCGGAGAGGGAGGCGGATGATGAGCCAGCAACCACGGCAGATGCATCCAGCGACAAGCAGGGGACTTCACCGACAAGCTTTGGTCCTGACAAAGATGGATCTGCGCAGGCGCGTGAGGAGATGCAGAAGAGAATGGTGCAGCGCCCAGTTTACTTTGTCAGTTCCCTTCTGCAGGGGGCTAGGTCAAGGTATTCTGGTGTGCAGAAATTGCTTTTCGGCCTTCTCATGGCCTCGAGAAAGCTGCGCCATTACTTCCAAGCACATGAGATCACAGTTGTCACTTGTTTTCCGCTAAAGAGGATACTGCAGAATCCAGAAGCAACAGGCAGGATTGTCGAGTGGGCACTGGAACTGTCATGCTTTGGCCTCAAGTTTGAGAGCACTTCAACTATCCAGAGCAGAGCATTGGCAGAATTCACAGCAGAGTGGACGCCAACTCCAGATGAAGAAATTCCAGAAACGAGCATCCCCGTCAAGGAAGCAAGCAAAGAGTGGCTGATGTACTTTGATGGTGCCTTCTCGCTGCAAGGCGCCGGTGCGGGCGTGCTACTTGTTGCGCCCACCGGAGAGCACCTCAAGTATGTAGTCCAGATGCACTTTCCCAAGGAGCAAGCAACAAACAATACCGCAGAGTATGAAGGTTTGCTTGCCGGTCTCAGGATCACAGCAGACCTTGGGATCAAGAAGCTCATTGTCAGGGGTGACTCGTAGCTTGTCGTCCGCCAAGTGAACAAGAACTATCAGAGTCCATTGATGGAAGCTTACGTTGATGAAGTGAGAAAGTTAGAAGAGCACTTTGACGGCCTACAGATGGAACATGTTCCGAGAGCTCAGAATGACATTGCCGATGGCCTATCAAAGTGCGCCACACTTAAGTTACCTGTGGAACCAAGGATCTTTGTGCTCAAACTGACTCAACCGTCTGTAACGCCATCAATTGGACAGAGCAAGAAGAGGAAGTTGATTTCTGGTGACTATTTTCTGGCAGAGCTCCCCGAAGCCGCCGCCAAGAAGATCCCCAAGATCAACACCAACAGTGCTGAGGAGCAGTCTGCTCCGGCAAGCCCTAGGGTTTGTTCCGTTGAAGCAGACGCTCCCAACAAGTTTTGCTCCGGCAAGCTTGCCGGGGAACGTCAAGCTCCGGCTGAGCCGCAGGTTCTCGCCGTAGAAGCAGATGTTCCCGCAGCAGCATATGTGCCTTTAGTCCTTGTTGTCGAGCCGCAAGCTCCACCATGGGCACAGCAGATTGTCCGTTTCCTTCAGACAGGAGAACTTCCCGAAGAGCAAGAAGAAGCGGAAAGAGTAGCCCGGCAGTCAAGTATGTACCAGTTTGTCGACAACACACTGTACAGAAGAAGACTCAACGGTGTGAAATTGAAGTGTATTCACCGGGAAGATGGACAAAAGCTGTTGGTAGAGATACACGGAGGCATATGTGGTCACCACATTGGCGCAAGAGCACTTGCCGGCAAAGCGTTCCGACAAGGTTTCTTTTGGCCGACAGCCCTCCAGGATGCAACTGCACAAGTAACCAAGTGTGAAGCGTGCCAGTTCCATTCCAAGCAGATACACCAGCCAGCTCAAGCTCTCCAGACGATCCCTTTATCCTGGCCATTTTCTGTCTGGGGGCTCGACATCCTCGACCCCTTTCCCCGAGCTGTCGGGGGCTTTGAGTACTTGTACGTTGCAATCGACAAGTTCACAAAGTGGCCGAAAGTGGAAGCAGTGAGGAAGGTGACAGCACAGTCAACAATCAAGTTCTTCAGGTCGATTGTTTGCCGCTTCGGGATCCCTAACAGGATCATCACCGACAACGGCCGCAATTCACGAGCCGCACCTTCATGCAGTACGTCCAAGATCTTGGCGCCAAGGTCTGTTTCGCTTCTGTTGCTCATCCGAGAAGCAACGGTCAAGCGGAGAGGGCAAATGCTAAAGTGCTGCGCGGGCTCAAGACCAGGACTTTCGACAGGCTGCACAAGTGCGGAAAGAACTAGATTGAGGAGTTGCCGGTGGTTCTTTGGTCGAACAGGATGACGCCAAATCGAGCCACTGGCCAGACACCTTTCGCTCTAGTCTATGGAGCAGAGGCAGTTCTCCCCACGGAACTCGTATACGGGTCACCTCGAGTGCTCCGTTATGATGAGCTTAAGCAAGAGCAGCTGCGACAAGACGACGCGCTGCTCCTTGAGGAAGACCGTCTTCAGGCCGCTGTACGAGCTGCTCAATACCAGCAAGCTTTGCGCCGCTACCATAGCCGCAAAGTTAATGCCAGAAGTCTCGAGGAAGGCGACCTTGTTCTTCGGCGCATTCAGTCCGCCAAGAATTCCAACAAGTTGACGCCAAAGTGGGAAGGCCCTTACCGGGTGAAACAAGTCACTAGGCCTGGCGCTGTCCGCCTTGAGACCGAAGATGGCACTCCGGTGAGCAACTCCTGGAATATTGAGCATCTTCATAAGTTTTACCCGTAAGGCGCGGTTGCCAGAACCTGTTCAGGCAACCACCTTTTGTACAAGTCTTGCCGATGTTGCATGTAATCCTTTGTACAAAGCCGGGCGCAGACCCCGTGCAAAAAAAAGCTCATGTGCTCCGCACATCTTGTCAATTTCATGCTTTCTATTTTTTGCATGCGTTATCTGACATTTTGTGCAGCACCTACCCCCGGTAAGCAGTAACGAGCCATAAGGCTCCATTTCTTTATTTTCTCTTCTTTCTCTTTCTCAAAGAAAGGAAGGTTCCCTCGCCCACAAGTTTGCCGGGGGGAAAGGAGAAGATAATGGTGTGGACCAGGCGTCGTTCAAGAAAGTTTCGCCTTACCGGGACGCAAACGACAAAAAAGCTAAGTTGCCAAAGTTTGAGCAATCAGTTTTAAAAAATTTAAGTTATCTTCCTCGAACGACCATGCTTTGTATGGAAAACCTGTGCGCGGAGGAACCAACTCGTAGCTAGTTGCGCCCTTACTTTGTTTCGAGTCCGCTCAACAACTTAAGTGAGCTGCGACTAGTTGCGACAAGGTTTCTTGCCGGTAGCGGCACCGCCAGCAGGCTGCTGATGTCCCGCACTCAGCGCTCGCGTCTAAGGTGCCTGCACCGGCAAGTTCCCTAAAAGCATAGGGCAAAAACATACAAAGTAAGGAATCAAGTAAAGGAAATAACATAGCAATCGATACCCAAAATAGAGTTATATTACAAGATAGCTTGTCGCAGCTCTAATAGATTGTTCTCGTAACATGACCAGCAGCGACAAGAAAAGGAGAAAACGAGCGGCCTAATCTACGCGATCGCCCTCAACCCTCTTGATCTCGCTCACCTTGTCCACAATGGGTGCGACAAGGGTCTTGAGCGCTTCCAGATCAGCATCCGGCGGTAGCTTCTTGAGGACATTGGTGAGGTTGAGGCCCGGGTTGCGGAAGGCCACCTTCACCAACACCTTTTGAAGAACTCCCGCGCAGATCATGCGCGACTCGTCGGCCAACTGCTTTGGGATCCTTTCCTGGAGTCGCTGGAGGGTCGTCGCCACGTCTTTGAAAAACAAGCTGAGCTTGGCGCTGGGTTGGAGGTTCTCGTCGGAGGGATACCCGAGATCCTCCATCCCCAGCTGCGCCAGCTCCCTGTCGATGGAGGCGGCAATATCCACGAGACCCTCCGTCCAGTGCTCCACATTCTCCCTGAAGGTGTTCTGGGTGGCAGCAGCACTCGCCAGCAGCGCGTTGTTGGCCTTGATCTCCTCCTTTAAGGTCACCTCCTGCTTCCTGGCGCCGTCCAGCATCTTGGTCAAAGTAGCCAGCTTCAACTCAAGATCTGCGTTGGAGTCCTTGGCGGCGCTAAGCTCCTTGCCCTTCTCGACGAGACGACCCTGCAGCTCGCTAAGAGTGTAGGCGTCCTTCTCGCGCTCGCGCTTGAGCGCGGCAAGCTCTTCGCTCCTCGCCTTGTGATCGGCCTCCAGCTGCGCCACCTTCGTCTCCAGCTCCTTCTTGGCGGCCTCGGCAGCTGCGGCAGCATCCTCTGCTTCCTTGAGAGCCCCGCCGAATGTTTGCTCGCGCGCACAAACAGCTCCTCGGCGACAAGCCGCTGTTGCTCTTCAGCTTCGGCCTTCTCGAGGAGGAAGGCTTTCCGCGCCTCGGCGAGTTGCGCCCGCTCTTCTGCAAGGGACCGGAGGGCTTCCTGGTTACGACCCCGGAGCTCCTCCGCGTGCTTCTCGATGTCCACTCCCGCCCTCACGACAAGCGCTTCTCGGGATTCCAGCTTGGCCTGCCGAGCGAGGTAGAGCGACACCAACTTCCGTAGCAGCCGCTCCTCCTCAGACTCGTCGCTGCTGCTGCTCGGCGCATCAACCAGCGTCAGCCCAGCGGAGGCAAGCACCTCTCCATCAAAGGTTTCTCCTTCGACCGGCGCCCTGGAGCTTGATGCCGAGGGGAGCTTGATGAAGACGCCATCACCGGCCTTCAAATAGGCGCCGGGCTGGGGCTCTTCGGAGCCTGGCGCTGCGACGACGGCGGAGGTATCTGCGGTCGGCGTAGCGCCTGGCGTTCCTGCGGCCTCAGGGTCGTCAGTACGATCGCCTGACCCCTCGCCAGCTTCTGCGGCGGCAGCTTTGGCGGCCTCTTCGCCGGCAGGATCTTCAGCACCAACTGCTTCTTCGGTGGCAGCAGCGTCGTCGGTATCGCCGCGCGCGTTCTCCTCGCCCGGCAACCTCGGTCTCCATCGGCTCCGTGACAGAGGGATCTGACAGCCGGAAAAGGGAGAAAAGTCAAGCAAATATCCAAAAAGAAAAGAAGAAGAACCCAAGGGAAGTTTTCAAGCAAGAGGATTACCTGTACTAGGCTCTACCATCACGATCTCCACCACCGGAGGGTCGCTGGTGCTGTCTCTTGCCGGAGAACTGTCCCTTGCCGGAGACTTCTCCCTTACCGGAGAACGCTCCCTTGCCGGGGAATCCTCCCTTGGCGGTGTAGTCGAAGCAGATGGCATGACGGGGGCGGCTTCCGGGTGCCCCTGGTGAGGCTCCTCTGCTCCTACACAAATCAATAGTCAGATATCAACACAGAAAGAACACCCATGCGCGCCTAACAGCGGGAAGTAAACCATATACTTACGCTGGGGGCTGCGCTGGGGGATGCTTTGGGGAATAGTTGCCGGGTCCGGCAAGGTGGTCTCGGACATATCCCCTGTTGTCGCGGTGGGTTCATCCTCGATGACAATCACCGGGACCTTGGCTCTCTTCGCCGCTCTCTGGGCCAGAGTCCTGAAAAGGAATGGGTTCGAAGTAAAGCAGATCAGATACAAGACAAAACAGCAAGAATTGAAGAACTACAAGTACAGCAAAGAATCTTACTCTTCTTCTTCCTCGTCGGAGCTGAGCGCGGAGAGGTCGAAGTCCGGCCCACCTTCGGCACGACAAGGCGGAGGAGTGGGTTCCCTTGACCGCTTGGCGGGGGCAGCGGCAAGAGCAGAAGCGGTGGTCCGGGAGGACCCCGCTCCAGTTGCCGCAGCGGCGTGAGGCGCTCCCGCGGTAACAGTGCTTGTCGCGGTGGAGCGTGTCGCGCGGCGCGGCGGCTGTTGACCCCTCTGCCGCCCTGCTACGTCCCCAACCTTGCGGAGACCCCTTCTTGGTGGAGCTAGGGGCTCTGCTAGCGGCGGGCTATCTGAAGATGGGGAGGAAGAGGAGTCGGTCTCCGACGAGCCGCTCGCACCCTCGGCGGGCTCGCTCGACTCGACTTCAGGCCCGGCAAGCTCTCCCTCGTCGGCAAGCTCTCCCTCACCGGCAAGCTCATCTCGCTCGGCAAGGCTTGCCGCCTCTGCTGCCTCTGCCTCCTCCACGGTGAATCCAAACTCGCCCGCGGCAGCAGCTGCCGCCGCCTCTTCCGCCCTAGTGGTGATGCGCTGCATCTCCGCATCGGTGGTATCGTGGGTGAGGCTTTTCTGTTCATCGGCACGGACCAGCACTTCCACCAGGCCGTCAAAGAACTCCTGCACAACGTCGTCTGCAGGCTCTTGCCAAGTTGGGACAATTCCATGCGAGTCGCACAGCGGCATCATTGCGCGGATGCGGTCGAGCGAGGAGTTGTTGCACAGCAGGACGACACCCTTCGGCAACCTAAACCATTCGGGATATTGAGGGTCATGTTTGAACAATTCCTTGAGCATCGCCTCCAGTTCCAGCACAGTGAAATTGAAGTTGAGGCCCGGGCGCAGCCTCATGATGTCCGCCGCACCCCCAAACTCCCAGGCGAGTCTCCTCCTCTCCTGCAGGGGGGCGATGCGGCAGCAAAGGAAAACTGCGCCAACGGCGCCTATAGTGAGCCCGGCAAGCCTGAGGCGTAGGATCCGGGTGATGGCAATCTTTAGCCTATCATCTTCCGGGGCCACGCTGCTCCAATCGTTGCCGCACGCTACTGGTGCTTGGCGCTGGGCGGTAAACGGCTGCGGGTTCTCTTCGACGATCCAGCACCAATCTGCTCTCCATTCCTCCCACTTGCCGCGGAGCCCTCCCTCCAGATAAGCTTCCTTCTTGCCGGCTCTCGAGATCCAGGCGATTCCGCCGGATAAAGGCTCTCCTCTCTCAACTCGGGGCATAAAGAAGTGGCGGAAAAGAGCTACATTTGGATGGACTCCGACAAAGTTTTCGTAGAGATGTGCGAAAACTGCCATGGTTAGAACGGCATTGGGGGTGAAGTCAAGGAGGTGGAACCCATAGGTGTTCATAATATCGCAGAAGAATTCAGAGAAAGGCGGGCAGAGCCCGCAGTAGAAGAACAACGCGAAGAAGGGATATCCATTCGGAGCCTGTTCCGAAGCGGCGGCGGAGAGTACCTTCGTGCGCGGATGCGCTCGCGTCTTCGTCGACCAGAAGAGGTAGTAGTACTCCCTCAGCTCCTTCGCGGCGAGCTGGGGGGGGGGGGGAATGTTGTCCGCTCCCTTCGCAGCACCGCGAGCCGCTGCGCCTCAGTCGACTTCACGGCCTTCCCCTTGCCGCCTTTCGGAGCCATGGCGGAAGTGGTGGGGGAGATCGACGACGTTAGTGGTGCTGGTGGCGATGGAGGCGGAGCGCTGCTCTCTTTCTGCTTTGAGAAGAATGAGGGAGCGGCGGAAGATTCTGAGATTGGAACAGCAACTGGCGAGATGGGCGAACTGCCCCTGTTTCCCCTGCTTATAAAATGGAGGGGGCGGACGTTCCGCCTTTCTGAATAAAGAAACCACCCACGATCTCTCCCACGATGCCGCATTCAACGCGTGTCGTTAGGGGAGGGCGCGGTGGATACGGAGTAAGATGCGGCATAACCAAGGCCGCGCGTGCCCGTGCCCTGTTTTGGGCCTGGCCCAACAGCGCTCGGCATCGTGTGTGGCCCAGGCCCGGCGGCTCCTGTCGGTGTACTAGAGTAGGGGTACCCTAGTATCCCGAACTTGTGCACGGGCAGTCGCAGCACCCCGCGGCAAGGCTTGCCGGGTGACCGCCAAGGTCCTCCGTGGTTCCTTTGGAGCCATTCAAGAACAAAGTACTCAAGCCAAGGAGACAAGGCCCCGGAAGGCCAACCGAGGCATCTCAAGGAACTTGCCGCGACAAGCCACGCGTCCCGGCAAGGCCCGGTGAGCGACAAGCTTCCGGACGCGACAAGACAACGACCGCGGCAAGGTGCTTGCCATGGCAAGCTACCACTCTGTACCCACGCTATAGCGCATCCACCAACGTGTCGCCCTGGGACCTTTCCAGGCGCGCGTGGCAAGAAGCTGTGCAGCCAGCGGTGCGAGGTGGCAAGCGACGCTGACAAGATTGCCATCGTGGCAAGCGGTGGCGCCCCTGATGGTCCCTTTTTGCATTGTTTGGGCGACGCAGACGGGCATTTAATGCCTTTGTCCCCTACCGCCAGGGTTAGGTATGATACACTGTACAAGTAGTTGTACCAACCGCAACTCTTTTCCATTTTTGCCCTTGTCTACGTTGCCACCTGTCGGTGACCCCTTGAGCATATAAAAGGAGGCCCATGCGCAACGTAGAGGGGGGTTCGGAGCCAGAAAACACTCACGCTCGGTCTCGTTAGCAGCTAGTGTGTACTGTAGCACTCAGCGCTCCCGAGCAAGAACTCAATACACTCAGACAAGCAGAAGTAGGAGTATTATCTCTCCGGAGAGCTCCGAAGCTGGGTAAACCGCTCGTGTGCTCCGCCTCGATCTGCTCTTCGCGCGATCTCCGCCCCCCGCCAAACCGAAAGGGGCTCGGTCCGCCGGCCCCATGGGTGTCCGTGGGTCAGCTCTCCCACGACACCATGGTTAAGGACTACAGTCTGGGATGGGTCAAGTGTCGGTCTTAGTGTCGGTCTTCGGAGGAAAAATTGCTAAACCAGAACATGGGTCATGACTTGTGACTCATGATGATTATGATTACTATTATTATGGACTAACCATTTACATTATTTGAACTATTGAGTATCCCTGGGACGGTTCTACCTCCTGGATATTCACTGTGATTATTCTCTTATAAGCCCTTTATGTGGTGTCGCTCAGACGCCCGACTGTGGCATGCTTGTTATTTAAATTACTTATAATCCCTTTATGTGGTGTCGCTCAGACACCCGACTATGGCATGCTTGTTATCTAAATTATTTATAAGCCCTTTATGTGGTGTCGCTCAGACACCCGACTGTGGCATGCTTGTTATCTAAATTATTTATAAGCCCTTTATGTGGTGTCGCACAGACGCCCGACTGTGGTATGCTTGTTATTTAAATTATTTATAAGCCCTTTATGTGGCGTCGCTCAGACGCGCGACTGTGGCATGCTTGTTATTTAAGTTATTTATAAGCCCTTTATGTGGTGTCGCTCAGATGCCCGACTGAGGCATGCTTTATATCATTATCCTTTCGAGGCGTCGCTTCAGATACCCGATCGGTGCATTCTATTTCTACTCCCTTATTGCATATTCATGTTGTATATGAAAACCTGCTTGCGTGCATCATGGATTTTTATTTCGTGACTGACATTGTGATCATGAAATATTTTAGAGCATGATTATCATTCATTATGTTATACCTGTGTTCATAATGTTTGCGAGTACATTCAAAGTACTCACTCGCTTGTCCCTGGCTATTGTCTTGGCCAGATTTCTTGCATGGAGAGGAGCATTGCGATGACGGCCCCGGAACTACGCAATGATGATAGTAGCCTCACGAAGATAGGAGTTATCCAGGTCAGCTGTTCCTGTGGGAAATGGAGTCCCATAGACGCTGATGAACCGCAAACCGCTTCCGCCGTCAACCACTAGAAACCATTTGTTGTACTCATAGGCCAAAATGGTCTTGTACTACACATTTTGTATTCTGCTTGGAGTTTCTGTATCAAGTTGGTGTCTCATCAGCTAATAGTAATCCTGGGGATGGTGAGCACAAGGGCCATTTTCTGGGAAATTAATATCCTGGAAACCGGTCCTGACAAATAATCTCTTCATTTCTTCTCCGCTATTAGTGACTTTGGAGTAACTCTTTGTTGCACGTTGAGGGATGGTTATATGATCTAATTATGTTATCATTGTTGAGAGAACTTGTACTAGTGAAAGTATGAACCCTAGGCCTTGTTTCGAAGCATTGCAATACCGTTTTCGCTCACTTTTACCACTTGTTACCTTGCTTTTTTTATAATTTCAGATTACAAAAACCTATATATACCATCCATATTGCACTTGTATCACCATCTCTTTGCCGAACTAGTGCACCTATACAATTTACCATTGTATTGGGTGTGTTGGGGACATAAGAGACTCTTTGTTATTTGGTTGCATGGTTGTTCGAAAGAGACCATCTTCATCCTACGCCACCCACGGATTGATAAACCTTAGGTCATCCACTTGAGGGAAATTTGCTACTGTCCTACAAACCTCTGCACTTGGAGGCCCAACAACATCTACAAGAAGAAGGTTGTGTAGTAGACATCACGCGCCCGCTCTTATTCTACCACGACTGAAGCACCTCGAGCTCGTCGTCGTCTGCCTCTCAAACGGTGACATGGAGCGCCTGCTCTGTGGATGTACTGCACTCGAGTACCTTCATCTTCAGGCAATCAATCGGCTGAGTACATTCCACATCACCTCCTGACTCTCTGGACTATTTTATGTGTGTTGTAGATTTGGCAAGAAGACATCACAAGATGTGTACCACGGTATGGTCATTGAGGACACACCTGCACTTGAGAGATTACTTGTACTTGATCAAGTACGTCCAACAAGAATCAATGTCATTTCTACGCCGAAACTGACAGTGTTGGGCTACTCGTCTGAAAAATACTCCGAACTTGTTATTGGATCCACACTCGTTCAGGTACAACAGTCGCCTTCTATCTCCTTCTACAAATTAACATTATTTCTAATTTTGAAGATGTTTGTTCGTCTGTCATTCAAAAAATGATTACGACAAGCCTGACCGTGAAACTGTGCACAGTGAAGGTCTTGGCACTAGAATCCATCGGCCCCAACCTGGAGCAAGTTGTCACTTTCCTGAGATGCTTTTCGTGCCTGGAGAAGCTATATATCGAGGTGATGTTCCTTTCATGTTAAATGTTAACCATAAGGGAGTTCAATTTGTGACACGGATGACCCACAAGTATAGGGGGTCTATCTTAGTCCTTTCGATAAGTAAGAGTGTTGAACCCAACGAGGAGCAGAAGGAAATGACAAGCGGTTTTCAGTAAGGTATTATGTGCAAGCACTGAAATTATCGATAACAGATAGTTTTGTGATAAGATAGTTCGTAACGGGTAACAAGTAACAAAAGTAACAAGGTGCAGCAAGGTGGCCCAATCCTTTTTGTAGCAAAGGACAAGCCTGGACAAACTCTAATATAAAGCAAAGTGCTCCCGAGGACACATGGGAATTATCGTCAAGCTAGTTTTCATCATGCTCATATGATTCGCGTTCGTTACTTTGATAACTTGATATGTGGGTGGACCAGTGCTTGGGTACTGCCCTTCCTTGGACAAGCATCCCACTTATGATTAACCCTTCTTGCAAGCATCTGCAGCTACGAAAGAAGAATTAAGGTAAACCTAACCATAGCATGAAACATATGGATCCAAATCAGCCCCTTACGAAGCAACACATAAACTAGGGTTTAAGCTTCTGTCACTCTAGCAACCCACCATCTACTTATTACTTCCCCTAGGCCCAAACAATGGTGAAGTGTCATGTAGTCGATGTTCACATAACACCACTAGAGGAAAGACAACATACATCTCATCAAAATATCGAACGAAAACCAAATTCACATGATTACTTATAACAAGACTTCTCCCATGTCCTCAGGAACAAATGTAGCTACTCACAAATCATATACAAGTTCATAATTAGAGGGGTATTAATATGCATAAAGGATCCAGACATATGATCTTTGATACGTCTTCAACGTATCTATAATTTTTGATTGTTCCATGCTATTATATTACCCATTTTGGATGTTTATGGGCTTTACTTTACACTTTTATATCATTTTTGGGACTAACCTACTAACCGGAGGCCCAGCCCGAATTGCTGTTTTTTTGCCTATTTTAGTGTTTCAAAGAAAAGGAATATCAAACGGAGTCCAAACGGAGTGAAACCTTCGGGAGCGATCTTTTTGGAACAAACGTCATCTAGGGAACTTGGAGTGGACGTCAAGTAATATAGGAGGAGGCCATGAGGGTGCCCGATGCGCCCACTATAGGTGGGTGCGCCCCCACCCTCGTGGGCCCCTCGAGCATCCAACGACCTACTTCTTCCTCCTATATATACCCACGTACCCTGAAACCATCAAGGAGCACCATGAAAAACTATTTCCACCACTGTAACCTTCTGTATCCGCGAGATCCCACCTTGGAGCCTTCGTCGGCGCTCCGCCAGAGGGGGAATCGACCATGGAGGGCCTCTACATCATCTCCAAGGCCCTTCCGATGAGTTGTGAGTAGTTTACCACAGACCTTCAGGTCCATAGTTATTAGCTAGATGGTTTCTTCTCTCTCTTTGAATCTCAATACAAAGTTCTCCTCGATCTTCTTGGAGATCTATTTGATGTAACTCTTTTTGTGGTGTATTTGTCGAGATCCGATGAATTGTGGGTTTATGATCAAGTTTATCTATGAGAAATATTTGAATCTCCTTTGACTTCTTTTATGTGTGATTAAGTTATCTTTGCAAGTCTCTTCGAATTATCAGTTTGGTTTGGCCTACTAGATTGATCTTTCTTGCAATGGGAGAAGTGCTTAGCTTTGGGTTCAATCTTGCGGTGTCCTTTCCCAGTGACAGCAGGGGTAGCAAGGCACATATTGTATTGTTGCCATCGAGGATAAAAAGATGGGGTTTATATCATATTGCATGAGTTTATCCCTCTACATCATGTCATCTTTCTTAATGCATTACTCTGTTCTGTATGAACTTAATACTCTAGATGCATGCTGGATAGCGGTCGATGTGTGGAGTAATAGTAGTAGATGCAGGCAGGAGTCGGTCTACTTGTCACGGACGTGATGCCTATATACATGATCATGCCTAGATAATCTCATAATTATTCGCTTTTCTATCAATTGCTCGACAGTAATACGTTCACCCACCGTAATACTTATGCTATCTTGAGAGAAGCCACTAGTGAAACCTATTGCCCCGGGTCTATCTTTTATCATATAAGCTTTCAATCTACTTTTATTTGCATCTTTACTTTTCCAATCTATATCATAAAATACAAAAAATATATTTACCTTATCATATTATCTCTATCAGATCTCACTTTTGCAAGTGGTCGTGAAGGGATTGACAACCCCTTTATTGCGTTGGTTGCCAGGTTATTGTTTGTTTGTGTAGGTGCGTGGGACTTTTGAGGAGCCTCCTACTGGATTGATACCTTGGTTCTCAAAAACTGAGGGAAATACTTACGCTACTTTGCTGCATCACCCTTTCCTCTTCAAGGAAAACCAACGCAAGCTCAAGACGTAGCAAGAAGGATTTCTGGCGCCGTTGCTGGGGAGGTCTTCGCTCAAGTCAAGACATACCGAGTACCCATCACAAACTAAGCTCCCTCGCATTACATTATTTGCCATTTGCCTCTCGTTTTCCTCTCCCCACTTCACCCTTGCCGTTTTATTTGCCCTCTCTTTTCCAATCTTCTCTCTTTTTCGCTTGCCTTTTTGTGTGCTCCTTTGTTAGATCGTTTATTTTTTTGTTATGGCTAGTCCTCCTATTATCGTTAACACTCCCGATCATGAAGTTCTCAATTTTAAACAAAGGGAGGGAGAAAATTTGAAAGATGCTTGGCGTAGAATTTGCAATGCTCAAAATAGATCTACTAGGAAGCAATCTACTTCTGTTCTTCTTTGTAATTTTTATGTAGGCATTACTCCTTGGAATAGATGTATTCTTGATGCCATTACCGGAGGGAATTTGTTGGGTAGCCACACTTTTGATGCTTATAACGCTATGTTAGATTTGTTTGGTCCACCACCTCTCTTAGTTAATGTGTCACATCCCTAATTCTGGTCTGACCTATGCTAGCTTCCATGTGAGCATCATGTTTAAATTCAAATGAAAATTGAATTGAGGAATTTTCAAAAGCCTCAGAAAACCTCTAAAAATAACCAACATTTAAATCTTCTCAAATGAGTCCAAGAAAATGTTCCTGTTATTCTATAGAAATATTGGTAAGAGGTAACATTCAAACCAATATTTTTGGAGTCACAGAAATATTTATTTTGGCCATTTGAATTAATCCAATAACTATTTGCTTTGGATTTATATTTAATATATATTAAATATGACTCCAATAATTCTGGAAGTTTGTGAGTGGCTTTGTATATATTTTAGCAAGCCATATAATAACCTACATAATTTAATAAAATAATTTAGGTGCTAAACTAAATCAAAATAGAGGAAGAAAAAATAGAAAAACAGAAACTAAATAGAAAACCGGAGAGAGAGGGCACTGTACCTGGCAGCACATTTACCTGGCCTCACCTGCGCGGACCACCTGGCCGGCCCAGCCCACCACCGCAAACACTCTGTCGTCTTTCTCCTCGCGCCAGTAGGCAAGGGCGCGTGCCCGGCGCGCGAAGCCACGCGCCGCGCCACCTCCTGCTTCCGGCCGCTTCCCCGACGCGGCTGTGAACGCCACGACACCCCCGGACCCTCTGAACCTCTCCCCTCTCTCGCTGGACCTCCTCCCCTCCTCTGGCTCTCTCCCTCGCACCACCCGAACGCGCCCGCCGCCGCCGACGTGCACCACCGCGGCCACCGCCTCCCCCTCGCTTCCCTGACTGGCTCAAGAGCTCCGACTCGTCGCCCTCGTCCTCTCAGCCGAGCCACGCGGCACCGGACACCCCCGAACATCGTCACCGCGGTCGTCTTCTACCTCAGGCAACTGAGATCGCCGGCGCCCATCCGTCGTCCACGGTGCCTCCCCGAGCCTGCTGATCCCTCCATTGGAATCCATGTGAGCTCCGCCGCCTTTCCCCCCTTCTCCCCGTGCTCTATTTCCCTCTCTAGCCGCCGTTCCCATCGAGCCCAAGAGCTCGGCTCCGCCGGCCATGTCGCCGCCGTGGCCACTGTCACATAGAGCTGCAACCGAGCACATAGTCGTGCTCAGCGCAACGCCAGAAGCCCAAAACCCCCTCCAGTTGCTCCTATCGTGCTTCGCAACACCGAAACCGCCGAGACCCAAACTCCGGCAGCCGCATTCGTGCTCGCCGCCATTGACTTAGACCACCCTAGCTCCTCCCGCTTGGCCTACCAGATGCGCGTGAGCCCCAGCTACGCGTAGGACCAAACCGCGGTCGATTTGGTCGACCGTCGGCAAATTCCGAGCCCCTCCGCCATCTCGGGCTTCACCGACGATGAGCCGTGGACCAAGACCGGTGGGTTTGACCCTGCTTGACCGGGGTTTGACTTCCCCCTGACTCACTGACGTGTGGGCCACCCTTGTTAATTATTAGTTAGGTTAGTTTAGCGCTAATTAACCTAGATTAGTGCTTAATCTATCACTAACTAACTCTGTTTAGTTAGTTAACTAACCACTAACACGTGGGTCCCACAGGTCAGGTTTGACCTGGCCGACCCAGTTGACCGCTGACGTCACCCTCATGCAGTGCTGACGCATTAATTCAACTACTGGAATTATTCTTATACAGGAAATTCCAGAAAATAACCAAAACTTCTAAAAATCATAGAAAATCAACCGTAGCTCCAAATCAAATAAATTATATATGAAAAATGATCAGAAAAATCTAATCTATCCATCTGCACTGGTTTCATGCATGTTAGAACACATTAACATTGCTGTTTAGGTGAAACAAGTTAATGCACTATTATGACCTCTTAAAATGGGTTTGCATTTGAATCTTTGGTTCAAATGGACTCATCTCAATCTGTTCTAGCTTGCAGTAGCCAAAATACATTCTTATTGCCATGTCATAGCATGCATCATATTGTGCATTGCATTGATCGTGTTTCTTCTCTGTTTATCGGTGTTGTTCCCCCTCGGTAGATGTTGTACCGACGTTGTGATCGTTGACACTGATGAAGACTCAATGCTATCTTCAGAAGTGCCAGGCAAGAAAAACCCCCTTGTTCATTCCGATACAATCCCACTATCTCGCTCCTGCTCTCTTTTAATGCATTAGGACAACAACGATTCATCTGTTACTTGCTGCGGTAGTTGAACCCCTTATCCTCTGCATGACCTGTCATTGCCACAGTAAATAGATGAAACCCACTAGCATGAGTAGGAGTTGTTTGAGCCCTGATGTGCCTACTCATTCATGCTTGTTTGTCATGCCTGCTACTACTTAGAGTTGAGTCAGGTCTGATTCATCGGGGATGAATCGGAGGTGTGTGAACATGTCCTACTGTTGAGAGCTAAGTGTGTGAACACGATTTGGTAAAGGTAGCGGTGAGAGGCCATGTAGGAGTACATGGTGGGTTGTCTCATTGAAACCGTCCTCAGGAACTGAGATCTGTGTTTGTGATCCATGAAACAGCTACTACCATGGATTAGGCCCTGAAATATGACCCCGCTCGACTTCTTAATCACCCTTGTCCTCTGTCCAGGAGTTGCAAGTAGTTTCTGGTGTTTGTAGTATGCTGGAGGCCGTGCACAGCGCTGACCAGAGGGGTGGGCTGTGATGCGGTAGGCACGTGGCACGGTGTACCGGGCGCCCGCTTGGTGTCTCGGGAACCCTGCACACATCGTTCGGGGCCGTATGTGGAAACTTCGGCCGGACTCCCTGCGGATGGAACCTGAATAAGCAATAAACCTAGACTAGATACTTGAGTGTTTAGGTAGGTCGTGGTCTACACCCACGTCGGCTTTCGCTTGAAGTCTGCCGAGCACATGTCGTGTGCAGACGCTAAGTGGTGGAAACATGTATGAAGAAGTACACCCCTGCAGGGCTAATATGATCTATTCGAATAGCCGCGTCCGCGGTAAAGGACTTCTGGGTTGCCTATAACAGTTCATAGACAAGTGGAAGTGGATACTCTAAAATACGCAAGATAAGCGTGAGTGCTATGGATGGCGTTCTCGTAGGGAGACGGGAGCGGATCCATAGTGGTGTATTGATATGGTGAATATGTGGACTCGTGTGCGCCACCTCAAAAGAGTTACTTGCAGTAGTAGTTCAGGATAGCCACCGAGTCAAAGCTGGCTTGTTGCAGTTAAACCCCACCATCCCCTTTGTTGATAATGATGCATATGTAGTTAGTTCTGATGTAAGTCTTGCTGGGTACATTTGTATTCACGTTTGCCTATTTTATGTTTTTGCAGAGAGACTTTGGTCTCGTTAGTAGTTCCGCGTGGACTTCGACGTTTAGCTTGTTACCTCAGCTACGATCTTGTGCCCTCGGCAGGATCTAGTAGATAGTCAGGCTTCTCAGCCTTTTTCATTTGTAGATGTCTGTGCTCATACATGTTAAGCTTCCGCATGTGCTTTGACTTGTATGCTCTGAATGTTGGGTCATGATACCCATGTTTGTAATATCTCGCTCCTCGGAGCCTATTGAATAAAATACTTGAGTTGTAGAGTCATGTTGTGATGCCATGTTGTATTTGCACATATCGAGCATATTGTGTGTATGTTATTGAAATGCTTGGTATGTGTGGGATCTGACTATCTAGTTGTTTATCCTTAGTAGCCTCTCTTACCGGGAAATTTCTCCTAGTGCTTCCACTGAGCCATGGTAGCTTGCTACTGCTCCGGAACACTTAGGCTGGCCGGCATGTGTCCTTCTTCGTTCCTGTGTCTGTCCCTTCGAGGAAATGTCACGCGATGAATACCGGAGTCCTATTAGCCCGCTACAGCCCGGTTCACCGGAGTCCTGCTAGCCCAGTGCTACAGCCTGGATTCACTCACTGATGACCGACACATTCGATGCTGGGTCATGGATGCCTGTCCCTGTAAGTTTGTGCCACTTTGGGTTTACAGCTAGCCATGTCAGCCCGGGCTCCTTATCATATGGATGCTAGCGACACTATCATATACGTGTGCCAAAAGGCGCAAACGGTCCCGGGCAAAGGTAAAGCGACACCCATGGGAATACCGTGTGTGAGGCCGCAAAGTGATATGAGGTGTTACATGCTAGATCGATGTGACATTGAGTCGGGGTCCTGACAGCTTTGGTATCAGAGCCTGACTGCCTGTAGGATTACCAAGCCAAACTGGTCGAAGTTGAGTCTAGAAATGCTTTAGTTATATAAGGGAATTGATTGTGGAAGGGAACATAAGGCTCTTTTTACTCCTTATACCTCATGGCCTTCTGATCTGAGTCAACCTCTTCTCTTCTACGGGGATTAAGAACTAGGCCTTCTCATCTATCTATCAGGATGACGTGTTACTAATCCATAGACTTATGAGATTGTTGGTTTTACGCCCCAGTTCAGTTTATACTACTTCCGTGTGTCCATAGTTGGCCTCGGAACCTTGATTTTGTGCTTCTGAGTGGTTATGCCACTATTTTTGCAGGATGTCTCAAATCATTTTGAGCATTTACAGCCGTTATGCTGTCCGAGTCATCCCAGGTTTCTAAATAGTCTGCTTTCCGTTCTCGATGTCCTTTTTGGTCAGATTAAGCACACTAACCGGTGCGTTGAGGTACTCTATTGCCTCGGTATATATGTTGGAGCTACTATTATGACCCTAGGTGTCTTAGAGAACCACCTAGTAATCTAGCCATGTTTTGTGTTCCCGGTGTGATAATTCTGGCCTTTATTCTCGAAAGCATCCCGTGATGCCACTTAGTAGTAGGTATTCTATTCCTGGGTTCTTGAACCCGAGATTCACCCTACTTACTTCATGTTGATAGTGTTTGCTAGTTCCTTTAGGTTATTAGTAACCTTGCGATAGTCCTCGAGGTCCGTGGTATTTCCTTCTAACAAATACCATGAACCATTAAGGCAGAAGTTATTTGAACCAAAAGATCACAATCAGAGTACTCTTGAGGAGTTCTCCATTCATAATCATGACTTTGCCAGTCCTACCTCTCTGCATGGGTTATCCGGAAGAAACATGTTGAACTTGGTTTGACATACTAATCTATGCATCCACAACTCAGAAAGTTATATGTTCCTTGAGTTGTCCCTCTTAGTTGTCTTCTGACCCTCGTCTATCAATTGATAGACAGGAGTAGTTGTGCAACCGTGTTCATCGATGCCTATTATTCTTGTGGTCCGTCGAGCCATTCTATTCAGAATGACTAGGAGAAACAAACTCCAGTACCTCATCCATTTCTAGGATTGGGTCAAAGCAGTTGTATTCCGCAGATCAAATGCAATCAAGCTTTGGTCTGTTCTACCCTGAAGTATTACCCACTTTATGTCAGGAATCTCATGAGAATTGCACCTTCTCTTATGAATTCTTGATGTAGTGATACTTCTTGCCATCACTTCTCATTCCTCGGTCCCGTCTTGTCACAACCGGAATGCTGACAAGTGAACCATGATGTGTGAAATCAATACTCCTAGCAACCGTGTTGCTTGGTAGTTAATGGACATCAATATCACTCTTAGCGTGTTGGTTATCGAATCACTATACTAGGATTGATCATGCTACCTAGTCCTTATTTCTGGTGCACTCTTCGATCAATGAGTTAGGATTTCAATCCCTTGCTTAATTGATCATATCATCTTGCGTCGGAAGCAAGATTGTTCTCGAGCTTAATAACATATTGGTGGTTCGTAATTTTCCGAATATCTTCTCGGAAGTATTACCAGGTTGTCACCTGACCGCTATGTTGGGTTCGTGATCAAGTTGGATTTCCATAAACCACCCCTTCTCCAAAAATCTGTGTTGGATACCCTGAGCTAGTTGGTAAACTAAACAACAACTTGGAGAGTTGGAAGATGAAAGTTTATCCGACTTAGTTCATTTTCAAAGGGATATCCTTGTGTTTATGTGGTTGTTGAAGAAAGATGATATCTTCACCGATTGGTCCCTGTGATCAGTTGTTGGATCTATTGCCTTGTCAAAATTTTGACTTGAGTATGGGCTATCGTCAAGTCAAGTCAGAACCAATGATATTCGTAATGTTGTCTTACCCGTGGTTGTTTCCTCAGGCATACACCATTATACTCTTTGGGTCTGACCAATGCTATCACCTTGTTCACATAATTGTGGAACTCCAATTATATGGAAACCTGGATGAATTGTTGTTGAGCCCATCGACAACATCCTTATCTCCTCCATGATTCATGTTGAACATTAAGCTAGTGTTGGAAACTTTTGAAAGCATCTCTTCATGCTAGCTCATGAAGCATATGTTCGGATGTAAGAAGTGACTCTCTCCAGTTCATGTGCATCTGATGTTAGTTGCCGTCGTGAATTCGAGAAAGTCAATGTTGCTTCCTTTGGAATCATTCCAAATCAGTCATGCATACGTGCGAAGTATTCTGTGGTCTGATAGACTGATCATCTTCATTCTATATGTATTCCTAGCACACCAAGCCACTGATTGATTTGTTCAAGGATAATAAGTTCTAAGTGCTAGTCCTGAAGGTACCAGACGGACATGCACAAGAACTCGTTATTTCAATGATGGTTCCCTATCAGAACTCAATAGTGTTTCATTGTAAGACTACCCTGTGGTCATGCTTGTCTGGGACAGCATGTTCACATGCTTGTAGCAGAACCAGCTCATGTTTTGGAGCTTACTACTGTAGTCCATTCCCCGAGAATCTCGCAACGCCATCTCGTCGATTTGTGTTGCAAACTTTAATTTTTCTTTCTAGACTTGACGAGTCTGGAATATTCTGACACCAACCAGATCTGAATCTCAGGCAGAGATGATAGTTGGGACATTTCCCAAGAACTATAATATTGGTCTCTCGATAACCGGTAAAGTGGATGTCGTGGCCAACACACCCAGTCGGAAGACCTATTATTGTAGTATCTTGATTGAGGAAGTTAGCCACCTCCCCATGAGGATTTTGTAGGATTTACTCCATAGTTATTCCTTATGGATTCTTGTGCTCCCAAAGTCCGACCTTTTACTTGATGTTCTGGTTACCAAACCATTTTAATTAATGGGTTGCACAAGCACATCAAGGAGAACATTAGAAGCGGAGTGCTAAATGTCTCTCGGTCGATCATCCAGATTTTGTTTCCTTGGCCTCGCTAAGGTGAAATCTGAGAAGGTGTTATCTTCCTTTGCATCTGCATCCTCCACCATTATTCATCGTGGCAGTACGTTGTGTTGCCAGGATCCTTGTCACGGGTGTTGGTAAAAACTTGATGAATATGGAAATGCTCAGGTTCTTGAGAGCACGTGCAAGCTCTAGGTTTTATCGTCAGCATAAATTGCATGCTCTCAGTTTCCTCGGTTATGCTGTAAATTTTCAACAGTGGACCCACTCTCTACTGTTGAGCCTCTCCCCAGTTACCAGAATCAGTCCCAACATTTGCATTTTGTTTCCATCTAGCACCCGTCATTGTGCCAGTCTACCATGGGTCTCATCCATTTCCGGTGATAAGCAAAATCATCCCTTGTGTTGTCTTCAACAAGGTAATCCACATCATCTATACTAGTCCGAGTATGCCATTCTACCGAACTCCTCCAAACGATCGCTCGAGATTTGCCCCATGCTGGTATAGAGAGTCTCAATGATCTCTATATCAAAGGTAATACTTTTTGCCACTTAGGGTAATAACTCCACGAATCACCCCCCTCCAAGATGTTCCGTTACGGTATCATGGCAACTCAACTCCTCGCTACGTTGACAACCACTCACCACCTTCTTAAGCGTGAAATTGTTGTCTACCTAGTGAACCTCCGTCATCTGTTCCACTTCATTCCTCTAGATGCGTGCTTTGTGTCTCAGCTCGAGAGATGTTTTTATGACTCACCCCGTGAGCTGATCCTAAGTTGTTTGAACTTCGAGAAGATCGATCCTTCTAGAGTTTTCCCTTTCTACTCGTTTTCATGTTGGATGTAGTTCTCAAAGCAAGACGTCGAGATCAAGGTGATGCAATGAATCAACATCCTCGAGAAAGACATCTCGATCGTGAAGATCGTGTTAGCTTGTATCCCTCTGCCTTCTCACATCATGTCTTGAATCTCGGGACGAGATTCTTGTTTAGTGGGGGTGAGTTGTCACATCCCTAATTCTGGTCTGACCTATGCTAGCTTCCATGTGAGCATCATGTTTAAATTCAAATGAAACTTGAATTGAGGAATTTTCAAAAGCCTCAGAAAACATCTAAAAATAACCAACATTTAAATCTTCTCAAATGAGTCCAAGAAAATGTTCCTGTTATTCTATAGAAGTATTGGTAAGAGGTAAAATTCAAACCAATATTTTTGGAGTCACAGAAATATTTATTTTGGCCATTTGAATTAATACAATAACTATTTGCTTTGGATTTATATTTAATATATATTAAATATGACTCCAATAATTTTGGAAGTTTGTGAGTGGCTTTGTATATATTTTAGCAAGCCATATAATAACCTACATATTTTATTAAAATGATTTAGTTGCTAAACTAAATCAAAACAGAGGAAGAAAATTAGAAAAACAGAAACTAAATAGAAAACCGGAGAGAGAGGGCACTGTACCTGGCAGCACATTTACCTGGCCTCACCTGCGCGGACCACCTGGCCGGCCCAGCTGGCAGCCCAGCCAACTGGCCCAGCCCACCACCACAAACCCTCTCTTGTCTTTCTCCTTGCGCCAGTAGGCAAGGGCGCGTGCCCGGCGCACGAAGCCACGCGCCGCGCCACCTCCTGCTTCCCGCCACTTCCCCGACGCGGCTGTGAATGCCACGACACCCCGGACCCTCTGCACCTCTCCCATCTCTCGCTGGACCTCCTCCCCTCCTCTGGCTCTCTCCCTTGCACCACCCGAACGCGCCCGCCGCCGCCGACGTGCACCACCGCGGCCACCGCCTCCCCCTCGCTTCCCTGACTAGCTCAAGAGCTCCGACTCATCGCCCTCGTCCTCTCAGCCGAGCCACGCGGCACCGGACGCCCCCGAACGTCGTCACTGTGGTCGTCTTCTACCTCGGGTAACCGAGATCGCCGGCGCCCATCCGTCGTCCACGGTGCCTCCCCGAGCCTGCTGATCCCTCCATTGGAATCCAAGTGAGCTCCGCCGCCTTTCCCCCCTTCTCCCCGTGCTCTATTTCCCTCTCTAGCCGCCGTTCCCATCGAGCCCGAGAGCTCAGCTCCGCCGGCCATGTCGCCATCGTGGCCACTGTCACATAGAGCTGCAATCGAGCACATAGTCGTGCTCAGCGCAATGCCAGAAGCCCAAAACCCCCTCCGGTTGCTCCTTTCGTGCTTCGCAACACTGAAACCGCCGAGACTCGAACTCCGGCCGCCGCATTCGTGCTCGCCGCCATCGACTCAGACCACCCCAGCTCCTCCCGCTTGGCCTACCAGATGCGTGCGAGCCCCAACTACGCGTAGGACCAAACCGCGGTCGATTTGGTCGACCGTGGGTAAATTCCGAGCCCCTCCGCCTTCTCGGGCTTCACCGGCGACGAGCCGTGGACCAAGTCCAGCGGGTTTGACCCTGCTTGACCGGGGTTTGACTTCCCCCCTGATTCAATGACGTGTGGGCCACCCTTGTTAATTATTAGTTAGGTTAGTTTAGCGCTAATTAACCTAGATTAGTGCTTAACCTAACACTAACTAACTCTGTTTAGTTAGTTAACTAACCACTGACACATGGGTCCCACAGGTTAGGTTTGACCTGGCTGACCCAGTTGACCGCTCACGTCACCCTGACGCAGTGCTGACGCATTAATTCAATTACTGGAATTATTCTTATATAGGAAATTCTAGAAAATAACCAAAACTTCTAAAAATCATAGAAAATCAACCGTAGCTCCAAATCAAATAAATTATATATGAAAAATGATCAGAAAAAAATCCTATCTATCCATCTGCACTGGTTTCATGCATGTTAGAACAAATTAACCTTGCTGTTTAGGTGAAACAAGTTAATGCACTATTATGACCTCTTAAAATGGGTTTGCATTTGAATCTTTGGTTCAAATGGACTCATCTCAATCTGTTCTAGCTTGCATTAGCCAAAACACATTCTTATTGCCATGTCATAGCATGCATCATATTTTGCATTGCATTGATCGTGTTTCTTCTCTGTTTGTCGGTGTTGTTCCCCCTCGGTAGACGTTGTATCGACGTTGTGATCGTTGACACTGATGAAGACTATATGCTATCTTCAGAAGTGCCAGGCAAGCAAAACCCCCTTGTTCATTCCGATACAATCCCACTCTCTCGCTCCTGCTCTCTTTTACTGCATTAGGACAACAACGATTCATCTGTTACTTGCTGAGGTAGTTGAACCCCTTATCCTCTGCATGACCTGTCATTGCCACGGTAAATAGATGAAACCCACTAGCATGAGTAGGAGTTGTTTGAGCCCTGATGTGCCTACTCATTCATGCTTGTTTGTCATGCCCGCTACTACTTAGAGTTGAGTCAGGTCTGATTCATCGGGGATGAATCGGAGGTGTGTGAACATGTCCTACTGTTGAGAGCTAAGTGTGTGAACACGATTTGGTAAAGGTAGCGGTGAGAGGCCATGTAGGAGTACATGGTGGGTTGTCTCATTGAAACCGTCCTCAGGAACTGAGATCTGTGTTTGTGATCCATGAAACAGCTACTACCATGCATTGGGCCCTGAAATATGACCCCGCTCGACTTCTTAATCACCCTTGTCCTCTGTCCAGGAGTTGCAAGTAGTTTCTGGTGTTTGTAGTATGCTGGAGGCCGTGCACAGCACTGACCAGAGGGGTGGGCTATGATGCGGTAGGCATGTGGCACGGTGTACCGGGCGCCCGTTTGGTGTCTCGGGAACCCTGCACACATTGTTCGGGGCCGTATGTGGAAACTTTGGCCAAACTCCCTGCGGATGGAACCTGAATAAGTGATAAACCTGGACTAGAGACTTGAGTGTTTAGGTAGGTCGTGGTCTACACCCACGTCGGCTTTCGCTTGAAGTCTGCCGAGCACATGTCGTGTGCAGACGCTAAGTGGTGGAAACATGTATGAAGAAGTACACCCCTGTAGGGTTAATATGATCTATTCGAATAGCCGCATCCACGGTAAAGGAATTCTGGGTTGCCTATAACAGTTCATAGACAAGTGGAAGTGGATACTCTAAAATACGCAAGATAAGCATGAGTGCTTTGGATGGCGTTCTCGTAGGGAGACGGGAGCGGATCCATAGTGGTGTATTGATATGGTGAATATGTGGACTTGTGTGTGCCACCTCAAAAGAGTTACTTGCAGTAGTAGTTCAGGATAGCCACCAAGTCAAAGCTGGCTTGCTGCAGCTAAACCCCACCATCCCCTTTGTTGATAATGATGCATATGTAGTTAGTTCTGATGTAAGTCTTGTTGGTACATTTGTACTCACGTTTGCCTATTTTATGTTTTTGTAGAGAGACTTCGGTCTCGTTAGTAGTTCCGCGTGGACTTCGACGTTTAGCTTGTTACCTCAGCTACGATCTTGTGCCCTCGGCAGGATCTAGTAGATAGTCAGGCTTCTCAGCCTTTTTCATTTGTAGATGTCTGTGCTCATACATGTTAAGCTTCCGCATGTGCTTTGACTTGTAGGCTCTGAATGTTGGGTCATGAGACCCATGTTTGTAATATCTCGCTCCTCGGAGCCTATTGAATAAAATACTTGAGTTGTAGAGTCATGTTGTGATGCCATGTTGTATTTGCACATATCGAGCATATTGTGTGTATGTTATTGAAATGCTTGGTATGTGTGGGATCTGACTATCTAGTTGTTTATCCTTAGTATCCTCTCTTACCGGGAAATGTCTCCTAGTGCTTCCACTGAGCCATGGTAGCTTTCTACTTGTCCGGAACACTTAGGCTGGCCGGCATGTGTCCTTCTTCGTTCCTATGTCTGTCCCTTCGGGGAAATGTCACACGATGAATACCGGAGTCCTGTTAGCCCGCTACAGCCCGGTTCACCGGAGTCCTACTAGCCCAGTGCTACAGCCTGGATTCACTCGTTGATGACCGACACGTTCGATGCTGGGTCATGGATGCCTGTCCCTGTAAGTTTGTGCCACTTTGGGTTTACGACTAGCCATGTCAGCCCGGGCTCCTTATCATATGGATGCTAGCGACACTATCATATACGTGTGCCAAAAGGCGCAAACGGTCCCGGGCCAAGGTAAAGCGACACCCGTGGGAATACCGTGCGTGAGGCCGCAAAGTGATATGAGGTGTTACATGCTAGATCGATGTGACATTGAGTCGGGGTCCTGACATAATGGAACTATCTTAACTCTAGAACATTTGATGCAAAAGCTTGAAATTATTGAAAATAAAGTTGCCACTATTGAGTTAATTGAAAATTTGGATAAAAATATCCACAATCAAAACACCCAATTTGGATCTAGGGTTGGAGCTACTCTGACAAGGTTTAAGGATAAAGAACCTATAGTGAACGAAAAATTAGATCAAAATTCTTCAAGAATCGGTAAACTTGAGGACATCATTACCAACTTAGGGGCTGCCTTTTCTTCCGTAAAAGATACTCCCACGTCGCCTACTAAAATTGCTAAATTTATGTATGTTCCTAAAAATAAGGGTGAATCTTCTAGTAGAGAAAACGCGGACCTCAAATCAATAAGAGTTCACCCCAATGTCTCTCTATCATAAAGGAACCTTTTGCTTCAAATGAATTTCTTGATTTATTTCCTAGGAGCTTAATCATTGCTAAAAAGAAAGAAACTCCTAAAAATTATAAGTGCTTTATTGAAGAATAGAATGCCAAAGATGGCACTACTTAGATCTATCCTCACTTTTATGCCTAGCTTGGGGCATTAAACAATAGCTATAGTTGGGAGGCAACCCAATTTTATTTTTGTTTTTTGTTTTTGCTTCTGTTTACTAATAAATTTTTGATCTACCTTCTGTTTAGATGTGTTTTCATGTTTTAATTAGTGTTTGTGCCAAGTAGAACCTATAGGATAACCTATGGTGATAGTTAATTTGATTCTGCTGAAAAACAGAAACTTTGCGCGCACAAAAATAATTTTTCTAATTCACAGAAACGTGCTTTTGCGTTGATTCTTTTTTCTGTAGATCAATAGACATATTTCCCAGGACTTCCTATTTTGGTAGGATTTGTAGAGTTCCATAAGTATTCTAGAGTTACAGATTGCTACAGACTGTTCTGTTTTTGTCAGATTCTGTTTTTCGTGTGTTGTTTGCTTATTTTGATGCATCTATGGCTAGTATTAAGTGGTATGAACCATAGAGAAGTTGGAATACACTAGAATTATCACCAATATAAATAAATAATAAGTTCATTACAGTACCTTATGTGGTGGCTTTTCTTTCTTGCACTAACGGAGCTTATGAGATTTCTTGTTGAGTTTTGTGTTGTGAAGTTTTCAAGTTTTGGGTAAAGATTTGATGGGCTATGGAATAAGGAGTGGCAAGAGCCTAAGCTTGGGGATGCACATGGCACCCCAAGATATTCACGGATAACAAAAATCCTAAGGTTAGGGATGCCCCGGAAGGCATCCCCTCTTTCGTCTTCGTCTATCGGTAACTTTACTTGGAGCTATATTTTTATTCGCCACATGATATGTGTTTTGCTTGGAGCGTCTTGTATGATATTAGTCTTTGATTTTTAGTTTACCACAGTCATCCTTGTTGTGCACACCTTTTGGGAGAAACCTACTCCATTGGAATTTATTAGAATACTCTATGTGCTTCACTTATATCTTTTGAGCTATATAGTTTTTGCTCTAGCGCTTCACTTATATCTTCTAGAGCACGGCGGTGGCTTTATTTTGTACAAATTTTTAATCTCTCATGCTTCATTTATATTATTTTTAAAGTCTCTTAGACAGCATGGTATTTTCCATGGTTATAAAATTGATCCTAAAATGATGGGCATCCAAGTTGGGTATAACAAAAACTATCATAGGAAGTGAATTGGATGCTATGATCAATTTGATACTTGATAATGCTTTGAGATATGGAGGTAGTGATATTAGAGTCATGCTAGTTGGGTGAATATGAATTTAAAGAATGCTTGTGTTGAAGTTGGCAAGTCCCATAGCATGCACGTATGGGAAAAGTTGTGTAACAAATTTGAAACATGAGGTGTTCTTAGATTGTCATCCTATGAGTGGCGGTCGGGGACGAGCGATGGTCTTTTCCTACCAATCTATCCCCCTAGGAGCATGCGCGTAGTGCTGGGTTTTTGATGACTTGTAGATTTTTGCAATAAGTATATGAGTTCTTTATGACTAATGTTGAGTCCATGGATTATACGCACTCTCACCCTTCCATCATTGCTAGCCTCTTCTGTACCTTGCATTGCCGTTTCTCACCGTGAGAGTTGGTGCAAACTTCGCCGGTGCATCCAAACCCCGTGATACGATATGCTCTATCACACATAAACCTCTTTATATCTTCCTCAAAACAGCCACCATACCTACCTATTATGGCATTTCCATAGCCATTCCAAAATATATTGCCATGCAACTTTCCACCGTTCCGTTCATCATCATGACACGCATCATCATTGTCATATTGCCTTGCATGATCATGTAGTTGACATTGTATTTGTGGCAAAGCCACCATGCATAATTTTTCATATATGTCACTCTTGATTCATTGGCCATCCCGGTACACCGCCGGAGGCATTCATATGGACTCATATCATGTTCTAGTTTTGAGTTGCAATTCATGAGTTGTAAACAAATAGAAGTGTGATGATCATCATTATTAGAGCATTGTCCCCAAATATAAAAAAAGAAAGGCCAAAAAAAGGCCCAAAAAGGGGGGGGCAATGTTACTATCCTATTCCACACTTGTGCTTCAAAGTAGCACCATATTCTTCATATAGAAAGTCTTTCATGTTGTCACTTTCATATACTAGTGGGAATTTTTCATTATAGAACTTGGCTTGTATATTCCTACGATGGGCTTCCTCAAAATGCCCTAGGTCTTTGTGAGCAAGCAAGTTGGATGCACACCCACTAGTTACTTTTGTTGAGCTTTCATACATTCATAGCTCTAGTGCATCCGTTGCATGGTAATCCCTACTCCTCATATTGACATCAATTGATGGGTATCTCCATAGCCCATTGATTATCCTCGTCAATATGAGACTTTCTCCTTTTTTGTCTTCTCCACACAACCTCCATCATCATATTCTATTCCACCCATAGTGCTATATCCATGGCTCATGCTCATGTATTGCGTGAAAGTTGAAATTTTTTTGAGATTATTTAAGTACGAAACAATTGCTTGGCTTGTCATCGGGGGTGTGCAAGATGCGAGCATTTTTGTGTGATGAAAATGAAGCATAGCCTAACTATATGATTTTGTAGGGATGAACTTTCTTTAGCCATGTTATTTTGAGAAGACATGATTGCTTTGATTAGTATGCTTGGAGTATTACTATTTCCTATGTCAATATGAACTTTTATTTTGAATCATTTGGATCTGAACATTCATGCCACAATAAAGAAAATTACATTGAGAATTATGCTAGGTAGTATTCCACATCAAAAATTCTATTTTTATCATTTTCCTACTCGAGGACGAGCAGGAATTAAGCTTGAGGATGCTTGATACATCTCCAACGTATCTATAATTTTTGATTGTTCCATGCTATTATATTACCCGTTTTGGATGTTTATGGGCTTTACTTTACACTTTTATATCATTTTTGGGACTAACCTACTAACCGGAGGCCTAGCCCGAATTGCTTTTTTTGTGCCTATTTCAGTGTTTCGAAGAAAAGGAATACCAAACGGAGTCCAAACGGAATGAAACCTTCGGGAGCGATCTTTTTGGAACAAACGTGATCTGGGGAACTTGGAGTGGACGTCAAGCAACAGAGGAGGCGGCCACGAGGGTGCCCGGCGCGCCCCCTACAGGTGGGCGCGCCCCCACACTCGTGGGCCCCTTGAGCATCCACCGACCTACTTCTTCCTCCTATATATACCCACGTACCCTGAAACGATCGAGGAGCACCACGAAAAACTATTTCCACCGCCGTAACCTTCTGTATCTGCGAGATCCCATCTTGGAGCCTTCGTCGGTGCTCCACCAGTGGGGGAATCGACCATGGAGGGCCTCTACATCATCTCCAAGGCCCTTCCGATGAGTTGTGAGTAGTTTACCACAGACCTTCGGTCCATAGTTATTAGCTAGATGGCTTATTCTCTCTCTTTGAATCTCAATACAAAGTTCTCCTCGATCTTCTTGGAGATCTATTCGATGTAACTCTTTTTGCGGTGTGTTTGTTGAGATCCGATGAATTGTGGGTTTATGATCAAGTTTATCTATGAGAAATATTTGAATCTCCTCTGAATTCTTTTATGTGTGATTAAGTTATCTTTGCAAGTATCTTCGAATTATCAGTTTGGTTTGGCCTACTAGATTGATCTTTCTTGCAATGGGAGAAGTGCTTAGCTTTGGGATCTTGCGGTGTCCTTTCCCAATGATAGCAGGGGCAGTAAGGCACGTATTGTATTGTTTCCATCGATGATAAAAAGATGGGGTTTATATCATATTGCATGAGTTTATCCCTCTACATCATGTCATCTTTCTTAATGTGTTACTCTGTTCTTTATGAACTTAATAGTCTCGATGCATGCTGGATAGCGGTCGATGTGTGGAGTAATAGTAGTAGATGCAGGCAGGAGTCGGTCTACTTGACATGGATGTGATGCCTATATGCATGATCATGCCTAGATAATCTCATAATTATTCGCTTTTCTATCAATTGCTTGACAGTAATATGTTCACCCACTGTAATACTTATGCTATCTTGAGAGAAGCCACTAGTGAAACCTATGGCCCCCGGGTTTCAGTCTACTTTTATTTGCATCTTTTACTTTTCCAATTATATCATAGAAATACCAAAAATATTAATCTTATCATATTATCTCTATTAGATCTCACTTTCGCAAGTGGTCGTGAAGGGATTGACAACCCCTTTATTGCGTTGGTTGTGAGTTCTTATTTGTTTGTGTAGGTGCATGGGACTTTTGAGGAGCCTCCTACTGGATTGATACCTTGGTTCTCAAAAACTAAGGGAAATACTTACGCTACTTTGCTGCATCACCCTTTCCTCTTCAAGGGAAACCAACGCAAGCTCAAGACGTAGCAATCTTCCACCGAATAAACCAACTAGCATCAACTAAAAGGAGTAATCAACACTACTAGCAACCCACATGTACCAATCCGAGGTTTTGAGACAAAGATCGGATACAAGAGATGAACTAGGATTTGAGAGGAGATGGTGCTGGTGAAGATGTTGATGGAGATTGACCCCCTCTCGATGATAGGATCGATGGTGATGACGTTGGCGATGATTTCCCCCTCCCTGAGGGATGTTTCCCTAGCAGAACAGCTCCGCCGGAGCCCTAGATTGGTTCTGCCAAGGTTCCGCCTTGAGACGGCGGCGCTTCGTCCCGAAAGCTTCCTTATGATTTTTTCCAGGGCAAAAGACACCATATAGCAGAAGATGGTCATCGGGGACCTGCCAGGTGGCCCGATACATCTCCGTCGTATCTATAATTTTTGATTGTTCCATGCCAATATTATTCACTTTCATATACTTTTTGGCAACTTTTTATATTATTTTTGGGACTAATTCATTGATCCAGTGCCCAGTGCCAGTTCCTATCTGTTGCATGTTTTATGTTTCGCAGAATATCCATATCAAACGGAGTCCAAACGGGATAAAAACAGACGGAGCTTATTTTTGGAAAATATGGAAAATTCCGGAGGAAAAATCCACGCGAGACGGTGCCCGAGGTGGTCACGAGGTAGGGGCCCACGCCCGTACCAGGAGGGCGTGCCCCCTACCCTCGTGAGCTCACCGTAAGGTGGTTGACGCTCTTCTTTTGCCGCAAGAAAGCTAATATTCAGAAAAAAATCATGGTGAAGGTTTCAGGCCAATCAGAGTTACGGATCTCCATATATACACGAAACGGTGAAACAGAGCCAGAACAAAACGCAGAAACAGAGAGATAGATCCAATCTCGGAGGGGCTCTCGCCCCTCCCATGCCATGGGAGCCAAGGACCAGAGGGGAAACCCTTCTCCCATCTAGGGAGAAGGTCAAGGAAGAAGAAGAAGAAGGGGGGCTCTCTCCCCCTTGCTTCCGGTGGCACCGGAACTCCGCCGGGGGCCATCATCATCACCGCGATATTCACCAACACCTCCATCATCTTCACCAACATCTCCATCACCTTCCCCCTTCTATATTCAGCGGTCCACTCTCTCGCAACCCGCTGTACCGTCTACTTGAACATGGTGCTTTATGCTTCATATTATTTTCCAATGATGTGTTGCCATCCTATGATGCCTGAGTAGATTTTCGTTGTCCTATCGGTGATTGATGAATTGCTATGATTGGTTTGAGTTGCATGTTTTATTATTGGTGCTGTCCTATTGTGCCCTCCGTGTCGCGGAAGCGTGAGGGATTCCCACTGTAGGGTTTGCAATATGTTTATTATTTGCTTATGGTGGGTGGCGTGAGTGACAGAAGCACAGACCCGAGTAAGTAGGTTATTTGCGTATGGGATAAAAGGGGACTTGATGCTTTAATGCTATGGTTGGGTTTTACCTTAATGAATCTTTAGTAGTTGCGGATGCTTGCTATAGTTCCAATCATAAGTGCATAGAATTCCAAGTAAGGGATGATGTGTTAGCTTATGCCTCTCCCTCAAATAGAATTGCAATAGTGATTACCGGTCTAGTAACATAGTCAGTTGCTTAGGGACAATTCCACAACTCCTACTACCACTTTTCCACACTCGCTATATTTACTTTGTTGCTTCTTTATCTTAATAGCCCCTACTTTTTGTTTACGTGTTCTTTACTTTCTTGCAAGCTTACCTGAAAACACCTACAAAGTACTTTTTGTTTCATACTTGTTCTAGGTAAAGCGAACGCTAAGCGTGCGTAGAGTTGTATTAGTGGCTGATAGGACTTGAGAGAGTATTTGTTCTACCTTTAGATCCTCGTTGGGTTCGACACTCTTACTTATCGAAAGAGGCTACAACTATCCCCTATACTTGTGGGTTATCAAGACCTTTTTCTGGCACCGTTGCCGGGGAGTCATAGCGTGTGGTGAATATTCTCATGTGTGCTTGTTTGCTTTATCACTAAGTAATTTTTATTGCTGTCCTTAGTTGTTTTCTATCTTTAGTCATGGGTAGGAAATGCAAAATACAAAAAAAAATTAGTTGTACCCACTGCTCCAATGGTTGAAGAACCACTCAAAACCTATCACACTACTGAAGCTTTTTACTTGGATCATCTTCGATCCCTTTGTGCTCGTGCTGAAACCCCAACTAGCTTAGTTGAGGGCAAATCTTTAGATGAGCATGCTTGTTATGTGCCACACCGTATATCTGAAAAAGGGAAACTATTATGGGATCAAATTCAACGTTTACAATGCTATGCTTGGAATTTATGTTGGGAATATGATTTTACTTGTTGTTCTGAAAACCCTAAAAATACCTTCCCTACCAATGTGAGTTTATTGATAATGGGATCTTATCTTCATATGCTAAGGGTGTTTATAATTACTATGATGTTCAAAAAATTGAAGAATTTGTTGCTTTTAAGGGTGCTTATGAAATTGCTTCTTTGATTGAAAAGTATGATGCTACTCTCTACAAATCTGAAAATTTGCCATACTTGAATATTGCTATGATAATTATGCTTCTAATGCCTATGTTAAACTATATATTGAGGCCTACCCCGTTGTCCAAGAAGAGACTAATATTTTGCAGGAAGCTATGGAAGAAGAAATTGATGAAACTGTGAGCTCACTGGATGAAAAAGATGATGAGGAGAGCAAAGAACAAAAGGAGGAAGAGCGGATTGATCACCCGTGCCCACCTTCTAATGATAGTAACCCTCTAACTCATACATTATTTAATTCCCCTTCGTGCTTACGGAAGGATGATTGTTATGATCCCTTGAATTTGTTTGAAATATCCCTTTTTGATGATGCTTGCTATGCTTGTGGCCAAGATGCCAATATGAATTATGCTTATGGAGATGAACTTGCTATAGTTCCTTATGTTATGAATGAAATTGTTGCTATTGCACCCACGCATGATAGTCCTATTATCTTTTTGAATTCTCCAAACTACACTATATCGGAGAAGTTTGTGCTTATTAAGGATTATATTGATGGGTTGCCTTTTACCATTGCACATGATGATTTTGATGAATATAGTATGCATGTGCTTGCTTCTCCTACTTGCAATTATTATGAGATAGGAACCATATCTCCACCTCTCTATGTTTCCAATATGATAGAATTGCAAGAAACTGCTTATACTATGCATTGGCCTTTACTTGGTGTGCATGATTTGTTCTTTTATGACATGCCGATGCATAGGAAGAGAGTTAGACTTCGTTGTTGCATGATATATACTTTGTGCTCACTACTAAATTACAAATCATTGTTAATTAAAATTGGCTTTGATATACCTTGGGATCCGGGTGGATTCACTACTTGAGCACTATATGCCTACCTTAATGGCTTTAAAGAAAGCGCTGCCAGGGAGACAACCCGGAAGTTTTAGAGAGTCATTTATTTCTGTTGAGTGATTTCATATAGTTTAAAAACAACAAAAATAAAGAGGGGAACCCAAAACTTTTCAAAAAGAGAAGTGAAAGTGAGAGAGACGAGCATTGTGAAAGTGGGGGACGTCCTTGAACTTTTTTCATGCCCATGGGAACTTTGTGAATCTTAATTACAGAAAATTTTCAATAAAAATAATTATCCCCTTGTACAATTCCATTGTATTATAAAAATAATGTGCCAAGGTTTGACTTTAGGATGTTTTCAATGCTTGTTGGTTTGTACGGTGCATGACAGAAACTTTGGCTGTAGTGCGTGATTTTACATTTTTAACTGGAAGGCCAAATGGTTCTGATTCTTTTTTAACTGTCTTTATGTACAAATTTTTTATTTTTCCTAATTTTGGCAGAATTTTTCAAGTATCATAAGTATTGTGATTGTTCAGATTGCTACAGACTGTTCTGTTTTTGACAGATTCTGTTTTTAATGCATAGTTTGCTTGTTTTGATGAATCTATCAATTTATATCAGTGGATTAAGCCATGAAGAAGTTATACTACAGTAGACACAATGCAAAAAAAATATGAATTGGTTTGTAACAGTACTTAGGGTGGTGATTTGCTTTATTATACTAACGGATCTTACCGAGTTTTCTGTTGAAGTTTTGTGTGGATGTAGTGTCTAATCGAGGATGTTTCGATGTGAGAAGAAGGAAGAGAGGCAAGAGCTCAAGCTTGGGGATGCCCGAGGCACCCCAAGTAAATATTCAAGGAGACTCAAGCATCTAAGTTTGGGGATGCTGGGGAGGCATCCCCTCTTTCTTCAACAAGTATCGGTATGTTTCGGATTCGTTTCGTTCATGCATTATGTGCAAGTCTTGGAGCATCTTTTGCAATTAGGTTTTTATTTTTCTTTTATGCACCATGCTGGTATGAGATAGTCCTTGGTTGATTTATAGAATGCTCATTGCACTTCACTTAAATCTTTTGAGTATGGCTTTATAGAATGCTTCATGTGCTTCACTTATATCATTTGAAGTTGGATTGCCTGTTTCTCTTTACATAGAAAACCGCTATTTGTAGAATGCTCTTTTGCTTCACTTATATTTATTAGAGCGTGGGAATATCTTTTGTAGAAAGAATTAAACTCTCTTGCTTCACTTATATCTATTTAGAGAGATGACAGGAATTGGTCATTCACATGGTTAGTCATAAAATCCTACATAAACTTGTAAATCGCTCAATATGATATGTTTGATTCCTTGCAATAGTTTTGCGATATAAAGATGGTGATATTAGAGTTATGCTAGTGGGTGGTTGTGGATTGTAGAGACACTTGTTTTAAGGTTTGGAAGTCCCGTAGCATGCACGTATGGTAACCGTTGTGTGACAAATTTGAAGCATGGGGTGTTTCTTTGATTGTCTTCCTTATGAGTGGCGGTCGGGGACGAGCGATGGTCTTTTCCTACTAATCTATCCCCCTAGGGGCATGCGTAGTAGTGCTTTGCTTCGAGGGCTAATAAACTTTTGCAATAAGTATATGAGTTCTTTATGACTAATGTGAGTCCATGGATTATACGCACTTTTACCTTTCCATCATTGCTAGCCTCTTCGGTACCGTGCATTACCCTTTCTCACCTTGAGAGTTGGTGCAAACTTCGCCGGTGCATCCAAACCCCGTGATACGATACGCTCTGTCACACATAAGCCTCCTTATATCTTCCTCAAAAAAGCCACCATACCTACCTATCATGGCATTTCCATAGCCATTCCGAGATATATTGCCATGCAACATCATCATCATATTCATGACTTGAGCATTCATTGTCATATTGCTTTGCATGATCGTAAGATAGCTAGCATGATGTTTTCATGGCTTGTCCATTTTTTGATGTCATTGCTATGCTAGATCATTGCACATCCCGGTACACCTCCGGAAGCATTCATATAGAATCATATCTTTGTTCCAGTATCGAGTTGTAATATCGAGTTGTAAGTAAATAAAAGTGTGATGATCATCATTATAGAACATTGCCCCATAAAAAAGGAAAGGCCAAAGAAGCCTAAATAAAAAGGGGGCCAAAGAAGCCCACCCAAAAAAAGAGAAAAGGGGCAATGTTACTATCTCTTTTCCCACACTTGTGCTTCAAAGTAGCACCATGTTCTTCATGTAGTGAGTCTCATATCTTGTGCTTCAAAGTAGGACCATGTTCTTCATATAGATTGTCTCCTATGTTGTCACTTTCATATACTAGTGGGAATTTTCATTATAGAACTTGGCTTGTATATTCCAACGATGGGCTTCCTCAAATGCCCTAGGTCTTCATGAGCAAGCAAGTTGGATGCACACCCACTTAGTTTCTTTTGTTGAGATTTCATACACTTATAGCTCTTGGTGCATCCGTTACATGGAAATCCCTACTCCTCGCATTGACATCAATTGATGGGCATCTCCATAGCCCGTTGATTAGCCGCGTCGATGTGAGACTTTCTCCTTTTTGTCTTCTCCACATAACCTCCATCATTATATTCTATTCCACCTATAGTGCTATATCCATGGCTTGCGCTCATGTATTGCGTGAGGGTTGAAAAAGCTGAAGCGCGTTAAAAAGTATGAACCAATTGCTCGGCTTGTCATCGGGGTTGTGCATGATGGGGGCATTTTGTGTGACGAAAATGAAGCATGGCCAAACTGTATGATTTTGTAGGGATAAGCTTGCTTTGGCCTTGTTGTTTTGAAAAGACATGATTGCTTTATTGGTACGCTCGAAGTATTATTGTTTTTATGTCAAATGATAGACTATTGCTTTGAATCACTCGTGTCTTAATATTCATGCCATGATTAGACATATGATCAAGATTATGCTAGGTAGCATTCCACATCAAAAATTATTCTTTTTTATCATTTACCTACTCGAGGACGAGCAGGAATTAAGCTTGGGGATGCTGATACGTCTCCGTCGTATCTATAATTTTTTATTGTTCCATGCCAATATTATTCACTTTCATATACTTTTTGGCAACTTTTTATATTATTTTTGGGACTAACTTATTGATCCAGTGCCCAGTGCCAGTTCCTGTCTGTTGCATGTTTTATGTTTCGCAGAATATCCATATCAAATGGAGTCCAAACGGGATAAAAACGGAAGGAGCTTATTTTTGGAAAATATGGAAAATTCCGGAAGAAAAATCCACGCGAGACAGTGCCCGAGGTGGTCACGAGGTAGGGGCCCACGCCTGTACCAGGAGGGCGCGCCCCCTACCCTCGTGAGCCCACCATAAGGCGGTTGACGCTCTTCTTTTGCCGCAAGAAAGCTAATATTCGGAAAAAAAATCATGGCGAAGGTTTCAGGCCAATCGGAGTTACGGATCTCCATATATACACGAAACGGTGAAACAGAGCCAGAACAGAACGCAGAAACAGAGAGATAGATCCAATCTCGGAGGGGCTCTCGCCCCTCCCACGCCATGGGAGCCAAGGACCATAGGGGAAACCCTTCTCCCATCTAGGGAAAGGTCAAGGAAGAAGAAGAAGAAGGGGTGCTCTCTCCCCCTTGCTTCCGGTGGCGCCGGAACTCCGCCGGGGGCCATCATCATCACCGCGATCTTCACCAACACCTCCATCATCTTCACCAACATCTCCATCACCTTCCCCCTTCTATATTCAGCGGTCCACTCTCCCGCAACCCGCCGTACCCTCTACTTGAACATGGTGCTTTATGCTTCATATTATTTTCCAATGATGTGTTGCCATCCTATGATGTCTGAGTAGATTTTCGTTGTCCTATCGGTAATTGATGACTTGCTATGATTGGTTTGAGTTGCATGTTTTATTATTGGTGCTGTCCTATTGTGCCCTCCGTGTCGCGCAAGCGTGAGGGATTCCCGCTGTAGGGTTTGCAATATGTTTATGATTTGCTTATGGTGGGTGGCGTGAGTGACAGAAGCACAGACCCGAGTAAGTAGGTTGTTTGCGTATGGGATAAAAGGGGACTTGATGCTTTAATGCTATGGTTGGGTTTTACCTTAATGAATCTTTAGTAGTTGCGGATGCTTGCTAGAGTTCCAATCATAAGTGCATCGAATTCCATGTAAGGGATGATATGTTAGCTTATGCCTCTCCCTCAAATAGAATTGCAATAGTGATTACCGGTCTAGTAACATAGTCAGTTGCTTAGGGACAATTCCACAACTCCTACCACCACTTTTCCACACTCTCTATATTTACTTTGTTGCTTCTTTATCTTAACAGCCCCTACTTTTTATTTATGTGTTCTTTACTTTCTTGCAAGCTTACCCGAAAACACCTACAAAGTACTTCTAGTTTCATACTTGTTCTAGGTAAAGCGAACGTTAAGCGTGCGTAGAGTCGTATCAGTGGCCGATAGGACTTGAGAGAGTATTTGTTCTACCTTTAGCTCCTCGTTGGGTTCGACACTCTTACTTATTGAAAGAGGCTACAACTATCCCCTATACTTGTGGGTTATCATGGCCCACAAGGCAGGGGGGACGAGCCCGGGGGGTAGGGCGCACCCTCCACCCTCGTGGACAGTGGGTGGCCCCCCTCTGTTGCTTTCTTCACCCAATATTTTTAATATATTCCAAAACTGGCTTTCATGGAGTTTCAGGACTTTTGGAGTTGTGCAGGATAGGTCTCTAATATTTGCTCCTTTTCCAGCCCAGAATCCCAACTGTCGACATTCTCCCTCCTCATGTAAACCTTGTAAAATAAGAGAGAAAGGCATAAGTATTTTGACATAATGTGTAGTAATAGCCCATAATGCAATAAATATCAACATAAAAGCATGATGCGAAATGGACATATCAACTCCCCCAAGCTTAGACCTCGCTTGTCCTCAAGCGGAAGCCGATATCAAAAAATATGTCCACATGTTTAGAGATAGAAGTGTCGATAAAATAAAATACGGACATGAGGGCATCATGATCATTCTTAGAACAACAACATATATATTGTCATATGATTTCTTATGCTTAAGTAACAACCTATTCACAATGTAAAGTATGAATCAGAAACTTCATTGAAAACTAGCAAACTATAATCTCATTCATTGAAGCAATTGCAATTTATCACAACATGGGAAAGAGTCAATATAAGAGCTTTTCAGCAAGTCCACATACTCAACTATCATTTAATATTTCACAATTGCTAACACTCGCGCAATACTTATGGGTATGAAGTTTTAATCGAACACAGAGAAAGGTAGTTTCGCCTCCCAACCTTTTACCTCAAGGGTAATGTCAACAATAATACTTTATGAAAACCTACATACAATTGGGTATATATATCAGGATCTTTCCAACACATAGTGCTTGCCAAAGGATAAAGTGTGAAAAGGAAAGGTGAAGATCACCATGACTCTTGTATAAGGGTGGAAGGTAAAAATAAAAGATAGGCCCTTCGCATAGGGAATCAGAGGTTGCCATGCGCTTTTATGGTTGGATGCACAAAATCTTAATGCAAAAGAACATCACTTTATATTGCCACTTGTGATAAGGACCTTCATTATGCAGTCCGTCGCTTTTATTTCTTCCATATCACAAGCTCGTATAAAGCTTATTTTCTTCACACTAATAAGTCATACATATTTAGAGAGAAATTTTTATTGCTTGCACCGATGACACCTTACTTGAAGGATCTTACTCAATCCATAGGTAGGTATGGTGGACTCTCATGGCAAAACTGGGTTTAGGGATGTTTGGAAGCACAAGTAGTATCTCTACTTGGTGCAAAGGATTTGGCTAGCATGAGGGAGATAGGAAAGCTCAACATGTTGGATGATCCATGACAATATAATTTATTTCGGATATAAGAAAACATAACCCATTGTCTTCCTTGTCCAACATCAACTTTTTAGCATGTCATATTTTAATAAGTGCTCACAATCATGAAAGATGTCCAAGATAGTATATTTATACGTGAAAACCTCTCTTTCTTTATTACTTCCTATTAATTGCAATGATGACAAAAACTATGTTTGTCAACTCTCAACAACTTTTATTCATCATACTCTTTATATGTGAAGTCATTACTCTCCATAAGATCAATATGATATTTTTATTTCTCCTTTTGTTTTCTTCCCTCAAGATCATAGCAAGAAAGCAAAGCCCTCGACTCAAAACTAATCTTTATTATATATAGCTCATGGACTCGATTACATAGATAGGGATCAACACAAAAAACTCAAAGCTAGATCATACTAAAACTTTATTCTACTAGATCAAGATATAACCAAAAGGATCGAACTAAGAAAAAGGGTAAAGATAGTAGTGTGATGGTGATACGATACCGGGGCACCTCCCCCAAGCATGGCAGTTGCCAAGGGGAGTGCCCATACCATGTATTTATGTCTCTTTCTTCGGGGGTGATGATGATGGAGTTATTGATGACGGGGTGTCGCACATCGAGCGTAGGAGATCCTCCAACTTGCGGATAATGCCCTTGAGTGCGGTGATATGCTCTTGCAACAAAATATTTTCACGTGTGAGATACTTGTTTTGTATGCGAGCTAGCTCAATCATCTTGAAAGCTTCAATTTTAGTAGGGGTGAGATGATTGTAGTGGGGTTGAAAGAAGCCTTCTTCTTCTACTATCGGGAATCGTTCCTCCACGGCTTCCTTGATCTTGTCACCTTCCTTGATTTCCCTGATTTCTTCTCACTTCATCTGTATCTTCATTAGCCAAGCATCGTCGCCCACGTTGTTGGAGGAGGGGGACGACATGATGCCGGACCTTGAGAAACTCTGGCAGAAAACAGCTCAAAACAAAAATAGAGGATTTCATCATGGTACGGTGGTCAAAACCTTCGGGAGATTATATAATGAATTTTTACTGACCAAAAGAAGTATCATGCAAGAAAGCGGAGTCTGTAGGGCACACAAGGTGTCCATGAGGTAGAGGGAACGCCCAGGGGGTAGGGCGTTCTCTCCACCCTCGTGGATGCCTCATGTCCCTTTCATACTACTTATTTTCCTATTTTTTAAAATATTCCAAAATGGAGAAAATTGCTATTTGAGAAGTTTTGGAGTCGGTTTACCACATACCTATTCCTTTTCGGAGTCTGAAACATTTTGGAAAGTGTCCCTTATGTACTCTTCCGGGGTTACGGTGTCGATAACATTGGTTTCAACATTTATGGGATTACCTGAGATATAATGTTTGATTCTTTGACCGTTCACCACCTTCGGATTTGTGCCTTTGGCATTGTTGATTTTTATGGCACCGGGACGATAGGCCTCCTTGATAATGTAAGGACCTTCCCATTTAGAGAGAAGTTTTCCTGCAAAAAATCTTAAACAAGAGTTGTATAGCAAAACATAATCACCTACATTAAACTCACGCTTTTGTATCCTTTTGTCTTGCCATCTTTTAACTTTTTCCTTAAACAATTTGGCATTCTCATAGGCCTGGGTTCTCCATTCATCAAGTGAGCTAATGTCAAATAGCCTCTTCTCACCGGCAAGTTTGAAATCATAATTGAGCTCTTTCATATCCCAATATGCCTTATGTTCTAGTTCAAGAGGTAAGTGACATGCTTTTCCATAAACCATTTTATACGGGGACATACCCATAGGGTTCTTATATGCAGTTCTATAGGCCCATAATGCAACATCAATTTTCTTGGACCAATTCTTTCTAGATCTATTAACAGTCTTTTGCAAAATTAATTTAATCTCTCTATTACTCAATTCTACTTGACCGCTAGACTGTGGATGATATGGCGATGCAATTCTATGATTAACATCATACTTAGCAAGCATTTTACAAAAAGCACCATGAATAAAATGTGAACCACCATCAGTCATTAAATATCTAGGGACTCCAAACCTCAGAAAAATAACTTCTTTAAGCATCATGATAGAAGTGTTATGATCAACACTACTAGTTGGAATAGCTTCTACCCACTTAGTAACGTAATCAACAGCAACTAAAATATGTGTATACCCATTAGAGGAAGGAAAAGGTCCCATATAATCAAAGCCCCAAACATCAAATGGTTCAATAACAAGTGAATAGTTCATAGGCATTTCTTGACGTCTACTAATATTACCAATTCTTTGACATTTATCACAAGACAAGACAAACTTACGGGCATCTTTGAAGAGAGTAGGCCAATAAAAACCGGATTGCAATACCTTATGTGCAGTTCTATCTCCAGCGTGGTGTCCTCCATATGCCTCGGAGTGACACTTGCGTAGGGTTCATGCTCAGGTACACAATGTCTAATAACACCATCTACTCCTTCTTTATAAAGACGTGGGTCATCCCAGAAGTAATATCTTAAAGCATAGAAAAACTTTTTCTTTTGTTGGTATGTGAAACTAGGTGGTATAAATTTAGCAATAATGTAATTAGCATAATCAGCATACCATGGAGCAGTACGAGAAGCATTTATGACAGCTAATTGTTCATCAGGAAAGCTATCATCAATAGGTAGTAGGTCATCAAGAACATTTTCTAACCCAGACAAGTTGTCTGCAACGGGGTTCTCAGCTCCCTTTCTATCAATAATATGCAAATCAAATTCCTGTAGGAGGAGAACCCATCTAATAAGTCTAGGTTTAGCATCCTTCTTTTCCATAAATTATTTAATAGTAGCATGACCAGTGTGAACAGTTACTTTGGAATCAAAAATATAAGGTCTGAACTTATCACAAGCGAACACCACTGCCTAGAATTCTTTTCCAGTAGTAGCATAATTTCTCTGGGCACTGTCTAGAGATTTACTAGCATATTGGATAACATTCAATTTCTTATCAACTCTTTGTCCTAGAACAACACCCATAGCATAATCACTAGCATCACACATAATTTCAAAGGGTAAATTCCAATCAGGTGGTTGAATAATAGGCGCAGAAATCAATGCTTTCTTAAGTATTTCAAATGCTTCTACACAATCATCATCAAAGACAAAAGGAACATCTTTTTGTAAGAGATTAGTCAAAGGCCTATAAATTTTTGAGAAGTCTTTAATGAACCTCCTATAAAAACCGGCATGACCAAGGAAACTTCTTATACCTTTGATGTCCTTAGGACACGGCATCTTTTCAATAGCATCAACTTTAGCTTTATCAACTTCAATACCTCTTTCAGAAATTTTATGACCCAAGACAATACCTTTGTTAACCGTAAAGTGGCACTTCTCCCAATTCAAAACAAGATTAGTTTCTTCACATCTTTGCAAGACTCGATCAAGGTTGCTTAAGCAATCATCAAAAGAAGTTCCATACACGGAGAAATCATCCATGAAAACCTTAACAATCTTTTCACAAAAGTCAGAGAATATAGTAGTCATACATCTTTGAAAGGTAGGAGGTGCATTACATAAACCAAAAGGCATACATCTATAAGCAAAGGTACCGAAAGGGCAAGTAAAAGTGGTCTTATCCTGATCCTCTTTTGACACAGGTATTTGAGAGAAACCAGCATAACCATCTAGAAAGCAAAAATGTGTATGTTTGGATAGTCTTTCTAGCATTTTATCAATAAAAGGTAGAGGGTAATGATCTTTTCTAGTAGCTTTATTTAACTTGCAGAAATCAATTACCTTTCTATATCCTGTAACAATTCTTTGTGGGATCAATTCATCTTTATCATTAGGAACAACAGTAATACCTCCCTTCTTAGGGACACAATGGACAGGACTTACCCACTGACTATCAACAACATGATAAATTATACCTGCCTCCAGAAGGTTTAGTATTTCATTTCTTACCACTTCTGTCATCTTAGGATTTAACCGTCATTGGTGATCAAAAACTGGTTTAACATCTTTCTCCAGCTTTATTCTGTGCTGGCGTAGAGTGGGACTAAAGCCCTTAAGATCATCAAGAGTAGATCCAATAGCGGCACGGTGCTTCTTCAGAGTTTTCAATAATTCCTCTTCCTCATGCTCTAAAAGGTTAGCACTAATAATAATAGGATATATCTTCTCTTCATCAAGATAAGCATATTTAAGAGTATCAGGTAAGGGTATAAGCTCAAACACGGGATCACCCTTGGGTGGAGGAGGATCCCCTAGGATTTCAACAAGGCAAGTTGTGTTTCAATATAGGTCCCTATTTAAAGAATACTTCATCTATTTCCCTTCTTTCATTCATAAACATATCATTTTCATGGTCTAGCAAATATTGTTCTAAAGGATCGTTAGGAGGCACGACAATAGAAGCAAGACCAATAATTTCGTTTTTACTAGGCAATTCTTTATCATGGGGTTGTCTATGAAATTTAGCAAAATTAAAGTCATGAGACATATCCCCTAAACCAACAGTAACAATATCCTTTTTGCAGTCTATCCTAGCATTAACAATATTCAAGAAGGGTGTACCAAATATAATGGGACAAAAGTCATCTTGTGGGGAACCAAGAACAAGAAAATCAGTAGGATATTTCATTTTCCCACACAAGACTACAACATATCTAACAATCCCAATTGGTGAAATAGTATCTCTATTGGAAAGCTTGTTAGTAACATCAATACCTTCTATTTCAGCGGGTGTGATATCGTGCATAATTTCTTCGTATAAGGAATGAGGTATTGCACTTGCACTAGCACCCATATCACATAAGCCATGATAACACTGGATCTCCTATTTTAACAGAAACAACAGGCATGCCAACAACAGGTCTATGTTTATTTTTAGTATCGGGTCTAGCAATTCTAGCTGCTTCATCACAGAAGTAAATAACATGCCCATCAATATTATTGACCAAGAGATCTTTAACCATAGCAATACTAGGTCCAACTTTAATTTGCTCAGGGAGTGTAGGTGTTCTAGCATTACTCTTACGAACCATAGTTGAAGCTTTAGCATGATCTTTTATTCTAACAGGGAAAGGTGGTTTCTCAATATAAGCAGTAGGAACAATAGGATCAACATTGTAAGTAATAGTTTTTTTCTTCAACTTTAATAGGTTCTACTACTTTCACTTTAATGGGAGGATAATATTTAAATCACTTCTCCTTAGGGAGATCAATATGAGTAGCAAATGATTCACATAAAGAAGCTACTATCTTAGAGTCAAGTCCATATTTAGTGCTAAATTCACGAAAAGCATCGGTATCCATAAAAGATTTAACACAATCAAACTTAGGTGTTATACCTGACTCCTTACCTTCATCGAGTTCCCAATCTTCAGAGTTGTGTTTAATTATTTCCAATAAATCCCATCTGAATTCAATAGTCTTCATCATAAAAGAACCAGTACAAGAAGTATCGAGCATGGAGCGATTATTGAGAGAAAGCCGAGCATAAAAATTTTGAATAATAATTTCACTCGAGAGCTCATGATTGGGCATGAATATAACATTGACTTAAGCTTCCACCAAGCTTGAGCGATACTTTCTTCTTCGCGAGGCCAAAAATTATATATATAATTACGATCATGATGAACCAGATGCATAGGATAAAACTTCTGATGAAATTTCAATTTCAATCGGTTGTAGTTCCATGATCCAATATCATCACATAGCCTAAACCATGTCAATGCCTTTCCCTTCAAAGATAAAGGGAAGACCTTTTTCTTGATAACATCCTTGGGCATACATGCAAGCTTAAATAATCCACAAACTTCATCCACATAGATTAGGTGCATATCGGGATGTAATGTAACATCTCCTATAAAAGGATTAGCTAGCAGCTTCTCTATCATACCCGAAGGAATTTCAAAGTAAACATTTTCAGTCGGTTCAGTAGGTTGAGGAGCAACTCTTTGCTCTTCTGGTCGGGGTGAAGATACCCCGAACAAGCCCCTCAAAGGATTATTTTCCATAGTAACAAGTGATAGTAAATTTCGGCACACTATATAAATTTTTCCTTACCAAATTCCACCTACCAAAGGTGCTTCACTCCCCGGCAATGGCACCAGAAAAGAGTCTTGATGACCCACAAGTATAGGGGATCTATCATAGTCCTTTCGATAAGTAAGAGTGTTGAACCCAACGAGGAGCAAAAGGAAATGACAAGCGGTTTTCGGTAAGGTATTCTCTGCAAGCACTGAAATTATCGGTAACAGATAGTTTTGTGATAAGATAGTTCATAACGGGTAACAAGTAACAAAAGTAACAAGGTGCAGCAAGGTGGCCCAATCCTTTTTGTATCAAAGGACGAGCCTGGAAAAACTCTTATATAAAGCAAATCACTCTCGAGGACACATGGGAATTATCGTCAAGCTAGTTTTCATCATGCTCATATGATTCACTTTTGTTACTTTCATAATTTCCACAAACTATCTTATCACAAAACTATCTGTTACTGATAATTTCGTGTTAAAGAATGACAAATCTTAAAAAGTTCAAAAAAAGTCCAAGCAAATTTTTTTGGATTTTTTTGAACCTTTTAAGATTTTACTGTTCATGGTGGCGTGATAAGAGCTAAAACTTGGATGGGCACTTACCAACACTTTTGTCATGAATGCAAGTGACATTGACATACATGTGATGTTTTTTCGAACATTTTGGTATCTTATTTGCATTTTTCTGATTTAGTATGAATTAGTTATGAAGTTTTCAAAGTGACGGTCAAACGGTCAAAGGGCAAGAGCACAAGACGACCAAAGTGGGTTGGACAAAATCGCTGGCTTTTGGAAATTAGGGGCAATCCTGTCGAGTGGGACACAACTAGGGGCATAAAACCAATTATCCCAGTTTGATATGTGGGTGGACCGGTGCTTGGGTACTGCCCTTCCTTGGACAAGCATCCCACTTATGATTAACCCCTCTCGCAAGTATCCACAACTACGAAAGAAGAATTAAGGTAAACCTGACCATAGCATGAAACATATGGATCCAAATCAGCCCCTTACGAAGCAATGCATAAACTAGGGTTTAAACTTCTGTCACTCTTGCAACCCATCATCTACTTATTACTTCCCAATGCCTTCCCCTAGGCCCAAACAATGGTGAAGTGTCATGTAGTCGACGATCACATAACACCACTAGAGGAAAGACAAGATACATCTCATCAAAATATCGAACGAAAACCAAATTCACATGATTACTTATAACAAGACTTCTTCCATGTCCTCGGGAACAAACGTAGAATACTCACAAATCATAATCATGTTCATAATCAGAGGGGTATTAATATGCATAAAGGATCTAAACATATGACCTTCCACTGAATAAACCAACTAGCATCAACTACAAGGAGTAATCAACACTACTAGCAACCCACAGGTACAAATCTGATGTTTTGAGACAAAGATCGGATACAAGAGATGAACTAGGGTTTGAGAGGAGATAGTGTTGGTGAAGATGTTGATGGAGATTGACCCCCTCTCGATGATAGGGTCGATGGTGATGACGATCGCGACAATTTCCCCCTCCCGGAGGGATGTTTCCCGGCAGGACAGCTCCGCCGGAGCCCTAGATTTGTTCCGTCAAGGTTCCGCCTCGAGATGGCAGCGCTTCGTCCCGAAAGCTTCCTTATGATTTTTTTCTAGGGAAAAAGACACCATATAGCAGAAGATGGTCATCGGGGGCCTGCCAGGTGGCCCACGAGGCAGGGGCGCACCCAGGGGGGTAGGGCACGCCCTCCACCCTCGTGGGCAGTGGGTGGCCCCCCTCTGGTGCTTTCTTCGCCCAACATTTTTAATATATTCCTAAACTGTCTTTCTTAGAGTTTCAGGACTTTTGGAGTTGTGCAGAATAGGTCTCTAATATTTGCTCCTTTTCCAGCCCAGAATCCCGGCTGTCGGCATTCTCCCTCCTCATGTAAACCTTGTAAAATAAGAGAGAAAAGGCATAAGTATTGTGACATAATGTGTAGTAATAGCCCATAATGCAATAAATATTGACATAAAAGCATGATGCAAAATGGACGTATTAGACACCCTTTTCCAAGTTTACAATGACAATGTACTACGATTTCTGAAGGATTCTTTTGGAGGATTTTAGTACATACATGACTCCTTCTCCAAGTTTACAATGACAATGCTTGATCCATATGATTACAATGCATATGCATTTCTCCTTTGGATTAATTTGTACTAGTTTTCTTAGGGAACTTTTCATCCACTCCAACATCTTGTGAAGATCGAAGATGGCATGTTAATGCCCATGTTAATTATGTCAGATTGAAGATGGCATTTTAGTGCATTTTACAAATCCTACAAACCAAATAGGCCTGTAGTAGTGTTCAAAACTGCATCTAGGCACTAACACGTCTTCTTCTTTTGCAGATAAGATTAGGCCTAGTGCTGGATAATGTGATACAATATAACAATCACGTCAAATGCCTAGGTCTGCATCTCTCAGAAATTACTTTGAACTCCTACCGAGGAACCTTACCGGAGATTATATTCACTAGGTTCTTTGTTGTCAGAGCAAGGGTGCTGAAGGTAATGAGGTTTTCCCTACATTTATTTCGAAAAAATGAATGGTTTGTTGATCAGCAGCGCCTGCGGCAGAATCAAATAGGCTCCAAAAATGCTGAATTTCATTTTGGAACTTCATATGACAGAGTAATTGGAACTCATCATGTCAACCCCATACATGACTTCTCAGTGGCTGACCCCTTTGCAAAAGTTGTGAGGTTTCGAAACCAGACTTAGAAGTGGTAATATTAGTTTGAACCTCTCTGATATCCATGTTTAGTGGATCAGCGCGAGCGTTTGCAACTGATGAGCTGAATTTCATTTCTAGTATCAGTTTGAACCTTGTAATCTTCGAATTTGAGCCATATAACTCTAGAATTTGAACCTGTAATATTTTGAGCCTTTGTGGTACAATCATTGAAATGGCATCGTATGAGCCTCGTATATTGGTAGCACTATTTTGACCTAAATATGCAACGGTCTTAGATTTGATTTTATTAACCATTCTCGAAATTGTTTACCTTGTCAATCTCACATCACACGATATGTATAGCTAACTCGACTGCGATCTTGGACATTATTGCACACAGTTGGTTTCTTCCACCATGTGCCCTGTAGAGCTCAGAATTAATTATCGCACTCGAATGTCCATCATCACCCTTCTGTGTAACTTTGGCCTCATCACCCACGGGTAAACTTACGACCGAAGTCATTCCACACACTTTGTTTTTACAAAGCTTTTTGCTAATAAACGCCCACGATTTGTCCCTCTTCTAGCTGATGCGTGGCAAACCAAGCCGGGCGGGAAGCTTGCGCGGTAAACTACGAGGTAGCATGGGAACAGGCTCACCGACGATACATTTGGCGCCTCTTCGAGCCATGCGTGGCCAAGCTGCGATGCGGTGTTGTCAAGCGTGCATTGGAATCCTCACTGCGGTGCGATGTTGTCAAGCATGCACTGGAATCCTCCACTGCGAAGCTGTGACAAGACGTGAAAATTACAGGCCGGCTGGCCCCATTTATTACAGTGGCTATTTTACCCTTGTGTCTCTTCAACCTTTTGAGCGCGCCCCACCATTGCAAAGCACACCCACCACGACAAATTCTTAGAGAGTATCCTGCGCGGCTCAAATGGCGCTCCGAGCGGCTGCCGACGACGAGCAGCAGTTCACCATGCATGCCGTGGTGGGCACCCACCAAAGGTTCATGGAGCTCTCGACAGTGTACAGCAACAACCTGGTCTGGGTGGAGCACTCCATCCGCATCATGGAGCTGTTGCTTGCCGACAAGAAGTACAAGGTGCTCGGGTTCGACCTCGATCACACCCACGCTTGTGTCGGGTCTCGTCCCAAGGTCACTATTGCCCAGATGTGCATGCGCCACCATGTCCTCGTCTACCACTACTGCCTGGCCACAAGGACTTGCGAGTGTTTCGCCAGGTTCGTCAACAGCCCTCACTACATGTTTGCTACGGTGGACATCACCAACGATGTCAAGGTGCTCAAGAATTCGAGCATCGCCTGCCAGAATCTTGTCGACATCCAAGGCCAATACAAGATCTAGGGCAGCAAGGGCATGAGAAGGACTCACTGGTTCACCTCCCCGAGGCCAGCATCGACCCCTACTACAGAGACATGAAGGATTCCTGCAACAACGACAAGTGTGCCTGGCACTCGGCCTGGATGGAGAAACTCGACAAAGCTCACGTCGCGTACATGGCCAAGGAGGCGTACACGTGCTACGACATGTACAGGCGGATCATTGACATGAGGAAGTGCCTCCTTCCCCAAAACGGACGGGGATCTAGCCGGAAGCAAAGCAATGGCAAGCGCCGTCGCAACAAGAAGTAGATGATTAGATCCTCGTTTCCCCTAGTTTAGTATGCTTGTAATTGCTTACTTTGGTGTGTGAAAATGTTATGTGTGTAGTCACTTGTGTAATTGTATGCTTAATTTGGTTATGCAATGTTGTCTTTTTAAGTATATATGTTGATGCTCTGTAGGCAGAGCAAATCACATCGCACATGAACTAAACAAGGGAACCCGTCGGTGATGATTTCATAAATCACTGACAATTGTATACCAGCAATCGTTTGCTCACAACACACACAGCTTGTTAACAGGAATCGTCTGTCTTGTTATCGGTCTTCCCACACATTTCTGATTCCAAACATGTTTGTCACGTATCACACACATCTTGTTAAGTTGAACCGTTTCTGTTCTCTTGGCTCAACGCAAATAGTTCATCCGAGTGAACTGTATGTCGTATATCGCACACACCTTCATCTGGCTGCCTGTTTCTGTTGTTCCGCCTCATCACAAACAGTTCATCCGAGTGAACCGTATGCTCTACATCGCATACGCCTTCATCTGGCAGCCCGTTTCTTTTGTTCATCATCATCGCAAACAGTTAATTGAACTGAATCGTATGCCCTGAATCGCACACGCAACAAAAATCTGAACCATGTTTGATGCATCCATCATCGCAAACATTTTGCACCTTTTTTGATGGGTTTTTACAACACTGTTTGTGATTATTGCATCGCATACAGTTTTGTCGAAGGGTCTCTGATCATAGTGTGGCGTTAGTAGCATCCTGTAGTAGTGTTTACGCTTCCCAATAAAGCTTCACAGAAAACTGGATGAAGTTTTGGATGGCCGTAACATCAAATGGCCGTATTGATCACCCTACACATTGTTTTTCACTAAGTTTTATATCCAAGTTGAAAAGATGACAAAATAAAAAGGCAAATAAACATGAACGAAAATAATAAACATATATTTTATGCACATCCTTGAGGGAACTTAAACAAATCTTTCTATGCTTCATGAAGGAAAAATTCTTGATCTACCATACAATAGCATCTCTTGGTCTAATGGAATGATTGAATTACGAGGAATGTTATTTATATTTTTAAATAATAAGAGAAACATTTTGTGATACTTTCCTCCTTGTATATGAAGTCTCCGGGACAATCCAGTGAACGTACTCCCTTCAAAGACATGTTGAACTCCTTGAATGCAAGTAATATTTAATAATTGAATGGTATCTAAGTGTACATTCTGGTGCACAAAAAACTAAGTAAATTGTGCATTTTTTAGGTGTCATCAATATTAGGAATGGATCACATGATAGCAGTCAAACTTATCCTTAGTAACTAGTGGACTAAGGAATTTTCTCGATTATGGAGGTGGTAAAAGAGTTTGTCGTAAAGGGTTACGTCGATGCAAACATTGACACTAATCCGGATGACTTTGAGTAGTAAACCGGATTCGTATAGTAGAGCAGTGATTTGGAATAGTTCCAAATAGCGCGTGGTAGTTGCATCTAGGAGATGACATAGAGATTTTTAAAGCACACACGGATCTGAAAGATTCAGACCCGTTGACTAATAACCTCTCTCACAAGCGAGATATGATCAAACCCAATGGGTGTTGAATTCATTGCAATCACATAGTGATGTGAACTAGATTATTGAATCTAGTGCAAGTGGGAGACTATTGGAAATATGCCCTAGAGGCAATAATAAAATGGTTATTATTATATTTCCTTGTTCATGATAATTGTCTATTGTTCATGCTATAATTGTATTAACTGGAAACTGTAATACATGTGTGAATACATAGACCACAACATGTCCCTAGTGAGCCTCTAGTTGACTAGCTCATTGATCAATAGATGGTTATGGTTTCCTGACCATGGACATTGGATGTCATTGATAATGGGATCACATCATTAGGAGAATGATGTGATGGACAAGACCCAATCCTAAGCATAGCACAAGATCGTGTAGTTCATTTGCTAAAAGCTTTTCTAATGTCAAGTATCATTTCCTTAGACCATGAGATTGTGCAACTCCCGGATACCGTAGGAATGCTTTGGGTGTGCCAAACGTCACAACATAATTGGGTGGCTATAAAGGTGCACTACGGGTATCTCCGAAAGTGTCTGTTGGGTTGGCACGAATCAATACTGGGATTTGTCACTCCGTGTGACGGAGAGGTATCTCTGGGCCCACTCGGTAATGCATCATCATATTGAGCTCAATGTGACTAAGTAGTTAGTCATGGGATCATGCATTACGGAACGAGTAAAGTCACTTGCCGGTAACGAGATTGAACGAGGTATTGGGATACCGACGATCGAATCTCGGGCAAGTAACGTACCGATTGACAAAGGGAATTGTATACGGGATTGTTTGAATCCTTGACATCGTGTTTCATCTGATGAGACCATCGTGGTACATGTGGGAGCCAACATGTGTATCCAGATCCCGCTGTTTGTTATTGGCCAGAGAGCTGTCTCGGTCATGTCTGCATGATTCCTGAACCCGTAGGGTCTACACACTTAAGGTTCGGTGACGCTAGAGTTGTTATGGCAATTAGTGTGCAGTTACCGAATGTTGTTCGGAGTCCCGGATGAGATCCCGAACGTCACGAGGAGTTACGGAATGGTCCGGAGGTAAAGATTTATATATGGGAAGTCCTATTTTGGCCACCGGAAAATGTTTGGATTTTTCGGTATTGTACCGGGAAGGTTCTAGAAGGTTCCGGAGTGGGGCCCACCTGCATGGGGGGACCCACATGAATGTGGGTAGTGGGGGCAAGGCCCCACACCCCTGGTCAAGGCGCACCAAGATCCCCCCTTGGAAGGAATAAGATCATATCCCGAAGGGATAAGATCAAGATTCCTAAAAAAGGGGGGATAACAATCGGTGGGGAAGGAAATGATGGGATTTCTTTCCTCCCACCTTTGTCAACGCCCCAATGGACTTGGAGGGCAAGAAACCAGCCCCCTCCACCCCTATATATAATGGGGAGGCACATGGGAGCTTCACCCTTCCCCTGGCGCAGCCCTCTCCCTCCCCAACACCTCCTCCTCCGTAGTAGTGCTTGGCGAAGCTCTGCCGGAGAACTGCAAGCTCCACCACCACGCCGTCGTGCTGCCGGAGCTCTCCCTCAACTTCTCCTCTCCCCTTGCTGGATCAAGAAGGAGGAGACATCCCCGGGCTGTACGTGTGTTGAACACGGAGGCACCATTGTTCGGTGCTTAGATCGGATTCGGCCGTGATCTGAATCGCTTAGTGAACGACTCCACCAACCGCGTTCTTGCAACGCTTCCGCATCGCGATCTTCAAGGGTATGAAGATGCACTCCCCTCTCTCTCGTTGCTAGTTACTCCATAGATTGATCTTGGTGATGCATAGAAAATTTTGTATTTCTGCAACGATCCCCAACAGTGGCATCATGAGCTAGGTCTATGTGTAGTTTCTATGCACGAGTAGAACACAAGTTTTTGTGGGCGTCGATTTTGTCAATTTACTTGCCACTACTAGTCTTATCTTGATTCGGCGGCATCGTGGGATGAAGCGGCCCGGGCCGACCTTACATGTACGCTTACGTGAGACAGGTTCCACCGACTGACATGCACTAGTTGCATAAGGTGGCTAGTGGGTGTCTGTCTCTCCCACTTTAGTCGGATCGGATTCGATGAAAAGGGTCCTTATGAAGGGTAAATACCAATTGACATATCATGTTGTGGTTTTGGCGTAGGTAAGAAACGTTCTTGCTAGAAACCTATAGCAGCCATGTAAAAACTTGCAACAACAATTAGAGGACGTCTAACTTGTTTTTGCAGCATATGTCGTGTGATGTGATATGGCCAAAGGATTTGATGAATGAAATATATGTGATGTACGAGATTGATCATGTTCTTGTAATGGGAATCACGACTTGCATGTCGATGAGTATGACAACCGGCAGGAGCCATAGGAGTTGTCTTAATTTATTGTATGACCTGCGTGTCATTGAATAACGCCATGTAATTACTTTACTTTATTGCTAAACCGTTAGCCATAGTAGTAGAAGTAATAGTTGGCGAGACAACTTCATGAAGACACGATGATGGAGATCATGATGATGGAGATCATGGTGTCATGCCGGTGACGATGATGATCATGGTGCCCCGAAGATGGAGATCAAAAGGAGCAAAATGATATTGGCCATATCATGTCACTATTTGATTGCATGAGATGTTTATCATGTTTGTGCATCTTATTTGCTTAGAACGACGGTAGCATAAATAAGATGATCCCTCATAAAATTTCAAGAAAGTGTTCTCCCTAACTGTGCACCGTTGCGAAGGTTCGTTGTTTCAAAGCACCACGTGATGATCGGGTGTGATAGATTCTAACGTTCGCATACAATGGGTGTAAGCCAGATTTACACATGCAAAACACTTAGGTTGACTTGATGAGCCTAGCATGAACAGACATGGCCTCGGAACACAAGAGACCGAAAGGTCGAACATGAGTCGTATAGCAGATGCGATCAACATGAAGATGTTCACCGATGATGACTAGTCCGTCTCACGTGATGATCGGACACGGCCTAGTTGACTCGGATCATGTATCACTTAGATGACTAGAGGGATGTCTATCTAAGGGGGAGTTCATTAAATAATTAGATGAACTTAATTATCATGAACATAGTCAAAAGGTCTTTGCAAATTATGTCGTAGCTTACGCTTTAATTCTACTGTTTAAGATATGTTCCTAGAGAAAATTTAGTTTAAAGTTGATAGTAGCAATTATGCGGACTAGGTCCGTAAAATGAGGATTATCCTCATTGCTGCGCAGAAGGCTTATGTCCTTAATGCACCGCTCGGTGTGCTGAACCTCAAGCATTGTTTGTGGATGTTGCGAACATCTGACATACACGTTTTGATGACTACATGATAGTTCAGTGTGTGATGTTAAATGGTTCAGAATTGAGGCACCGAAGACATTTTTTGAAATGTCGCGGAACATATGAGATGTTCCAAGAGCTGAAATTGGGATTTCAGGCTCGTGCCCACGTCAAGAGGTGTGAGACCTCTGACAAGTTTCTTAGCCTGCAAACTAAGGGGGAAAAGCTCAATCGTTGAGCATGTGCTCGGATTGTCTAAGTAATACAATCGCTTGAATCGAGTGGGAGTTAATCTTCCAGATGAGATAGTGATGGTTCTCCAAAGTCAATACCACCAAGCTACTATAGCTTCGTGATGAACTATAACATATCAAGGATAGATATGATGATCCTTGAGCTATTCGTGATGTTTGACACCACGAAAGTAGAAATCAAGTAGGAGCATCAATTGTAGATGGTTAGTAAAACCACTAGTTTCAAGAAGGGCAAGGGAAAGAAGGGATACTTCATGAAACGGCAGATTAGTTGCTGCTCTAGTGAAGAAACCCAAGGTTGAACCCAAACCCAAGACTAAGTGCTTCTGTAATGAGGGGAACGGTCACTAAAGCAGAACTACCCTAGATACTTGGTAGATGAGAAGGCTGGCAAGGTCGACAGAAGTATATTGGATATACATTATATTAATGTGTACTTTACTATTACTCCTAGTAGCACCAGGGTATTAGATACCGGTTCGGTTGCTAAGTGTTAGTAACTCGAAATAAAAGCTGCAGAATAAACGGAGACTAGCTAAAGGTGAGATGACGATATATGTTGGAAGTGTTTCCAAGGTTGATGTGATCAAGCATCGCATGCTCCCTCTACCATCGAGATTGGTGTTAAACCTAAATGATGGTTATTTGGTGTTTGCGTTGAGCATAGACATGATCGGATTATGTTTATCGTAACATGATTATTCATTTAAGGAGAATAATGGTTACTCTGTTTATTTGAATAATAGCTTCAATGGTCTTGCACCTAAAATGAATGGTTTATTGAATCTCGATCGTAGTGATACACATGTTCATGCCAAAAGATATAAGATAGTAATGATAGTACCACCTACTTGTGGCACTGCCATTTGAGTCATATTGGTATAAAAATGCATGAAGAAGCTCCATGTTGATGGATCTTTGGACTCACTCATTTTTGAAAAGTTTGAGACATGTGAACCATGTCTATTGGTATATACGCATGAAGAAACTCCATGCAGATGGATCATTTGGACTCACTTGATTTTGAATCATTTGAGACATGCAAATCATACCACATGGGCAAGATGACTGAAAGGCCTCGTTTTCAGTGAGATGGAACAAGAAAGCAACTTTTTGGAAGTAATACATTTTGATGTGTGCAGTCCAATGAGTGCTGAGGCACGCAGTGGATATCGTTATGTTCTTACTTCACAGATGATTTGAGTAGATGTTGAGTATATTTACTTGATGAAACACAAGTCTGAATCATTGAAAGGTTCAAGTAATTTCAGAGTGAAGTAGAAGATCATCGTGACAAAAGGATAAGATGCCTATGATATGATCATAGAGATGAATATCTGAGTTATGCGTTTGGTATACAATTAAGACATTGTGGAAATTGTTTCACAACTAATACCGCCTGGAACACCATAGTGTGATGGTGTGTCCAAACATCACAGCTGCACCCTATTGAATATGGTGCATACCATGATGTCTCTTATCGAATTACCACTATCGTTTATGGGTTAGGCATTAGAGACAACCGCATTCACTTTAAATAGGGCACCACGTAATTCCGTTGAGATGACAGTGTATGAACTATGGTTTAGAGAAACCTAAGCTGTCATTTCTTAAAAGTTTGGGGCTGCAAAGCTTATGTGGAAAAGTTTTAGCCTGATAAGCTCAAACCCAGAGCGAATAAATGCATGTTCATAGGACACCCAAAATAGTTGGGTATACCTCCTATTTCAGATCCGGAAGCAAAAGTGATTGTTTCTAGAAACGGGTCCTTTGTCGAGGAAAAGTTTCTCTTGAAAGAATTGAGTGGGAGGATGGTGGAGACTCGATGAGGTTATTGAACCATCACTTCAACCAATCTGTAGCAGGGCACAGGAAGTTGCTCCTATAGCGCCTACACCAGTTGAAGTGGAAGCTGATGATAGTGATCATGAAACTTCGGATCAAGTCACTACCAAACCTCGTAGGTCGACAAGGACGCATACTGCTTCGGAGTGGTATGGTAATCCTTCTTGGAGGTCATGTTGCTAGACAACAATTAACCTACGAGCTGTGGAGAAGCGATGGTGGGCCCAGATTCCGATGAATGGCTCAAGGCCATTAAATCCGAGAGAGGATCCATGTATGAAAACAAAGTATCACTACTAGGGAAAAGCCTAGCAGCAGCACGGGTTTTGGGCCTCTCAGTAGCGCGGGGACAGGCGCTACTAATAAGGCGCTACAGCTAACGTATAGCAGTACCGCCTGTTGTCCCATGCTACTGCTATACATGAATAGCTGTAGAGCTGTTTAGAAAAGGGCGTTGCTGATATTATCTGCAGCGATGTTTACCGGGAAGCGCTTCTGGTAATGCGGCGCTACTGCTAAATTTTTCCCCCTCGCTACTACTAGTTTTATTAGTTTTTTTCCTGTGTATTTGTTTTTGTATTTGTTTTGTATTTGAATAGGCTTTATACAATAATCTTTAGCATATCATACACATACAAATGTAATCATAGCATATACATACAATTAGTCTCATCAAATCATGTCATCATCATAATCATCATCCAACACAAAGTGGTCTCTCGTCATCATCTCGAAAATAGCGATACAAGTCTCGATTACTTGCAAATACATCGTCATCCATCTAAACAATGGTATACGCAAGAAGAGCTATCACTTTGAGTACATGAGTTCGTATCCCTCTCTCGCATTAGCGTGAACCTAAACTAACTACTGCCTGTCGCTCGGAAACCGGAAACCGGTACACCTGGGCCTGACACTACGGCCACTTGTCGTATATATACTCTTGGCGTAGCACTTATTCACCATCGATGATCTATGCACCTGCATCGTCACATGAGTCGATGATATGCAACATATATAGTTGAGCAACAGAAAGAGACAGACTTGGCAAAAATAGAAACAACATATCATAAGCATAAATAAAAAAGTTCATCGTACCCCAAAATGCCCTAACTAGAGTGATTTTCGCTAGTCGAGGAGGAGGACGGTTTAATTACATCACAAATAAAGTTTCACCATGCATAAGTCAAAGTTTTGTCATACAGAAAGTATGGACTAAACGGACACATTGTCATATATCGACAATCACTCCAACATGTCGTTCCATCCATCCATGTCAGGGAGATAGTCCCCGAGCCTAGTGAAAGGCTTCAGGTCGAGATGCTGAGCGGCTACCCATGTTCGGACGTCTTCCCGCGACATTTGTCCTTCTTCGTAGAACATCCCTGTTTTTCCGACGACCTCCTTCATGATGATTTGGGCAAGTTCGCGCTGGATGTGATAGAACTCGGCTCAAAGTCGATGATCCTCAATATCTCCTACGTTCTTTGCCCATTGCAGAATATGGGCATCGCCGGATCTAGGTGACATGCGAAGGCTCTGGTGATCCCGTCTGTACTCCAGCATGTGGTGTAGGACATAGAATCCATCATTAAGAGAATCGTTCGGTTGCTGGATGCAGCAGAAGTCGGTCTTATGGCCGAAGGCGACCTTGCCGCCCCTTCTCTTCTTGTCCCTGACCTCTCCACCCCTTGCTTGGTAGTAAAACATAGCACTATCGAGAACATCCTTGATGTGGGTGTAATCCTTTTTGTGAATGTTATTCGACGAGTCCAAGTAAAGAGCGTGGGAGAATCGGGGGTATAGGATGATGAGGACGGCACGCCCGCCGCTGCGCAAAATAAGTACACCTCAAATTACTTAGCCTCCACCATGCAAATGAATGATTGAAATCGAAGGAAGGATAGCAGCGCGGATGACTTACACGGGATGATAAGGCACGAGAATCGCCCCCTTGTCCTTATTGGCGAGCATGAAATTGATGATGTATTCCCTCGCGTATACACGGTGCTCTGCGTAGACTCCCAAGAAGCCCTCGTGCATGTAGTACGGGTCAGCAACACAGATATGAGATATCTGCTCAAACCCGATGATGTAGTTCATGTGCAAGGCATAAAGGCGGACAAACGTAAAATCCAGCTTCTTCACGTGAAACATGCCGAATATGTAATCGAATCGGAGGAAGAACTTATCCGCGGGGAAGCTGTCGACGTACGACATTTGCCGCGGAACGTTAACCACGTAGAGTGGGTATGCTGGATTTGTCGAGGCAATGAGGCCTTTCTCTACCCGCAGCACATCGTCATGAAGTCTCCTTAGATCGCCGAATCTGGCCTATAGCGCTGTTGCAGGTAGGATTGGTTGACCAGGGATATGCCATTTATCCGCATCGGGGATATCTATACGGTCCTAAAGCTGAGGCTGCTGAGGCGGCTGGATCATAGAATCAGCTGTTTTGCCTTTCCTCGCTCTCTTCCTAGACTTCTTTACTACCGGAAGGTCATCCATAATACATTGAGATGGCAATTAATTCAGGCACCGACTCATGACGCTCAAACCCTGAGGAGGCACCAGTATAGACATACTATTCAGCGCCACCGTCGTCCTCATCCTCATCCATGGTGACATCATCAGCGACTAATGGAGCCTCCTCCTTACCCCGTCCGCTATCACCCAACCCGACACCCGACGCTAATTGGGTAGGTGGGGTGTTGATGTTCATACCTTGCTGAGGCTGCATGCTCGTGGGTGTGCTCCCGATCGCCTCTAGATGAAGCAGACTCTTTGGCCACAACAGGACCCACCCATTGCAACAATCACCAAGCTGCCGCGGTGTCTCCTCGTCATCCACCAGTAGTATTGGAGGAGGCAAATTCTCGTGGCCCGGTTCGACACTGGCCACGGAAACCTTGAAGACGTTCGGGGGGATCGGCCGACTGTGGAACAATGGTTCCTTCGGCTCCATTATCGTCGCCTTCCCCACGTCCACCTTCTGGTCGTCGATGGTGTACAATATGGTGCACGGGTTTTGTCGGCCTGCAAAGAAAATTTTGCGACGTGAGACATTCGAAAGGCAACGAAAACGGGAGATTATACATTTATATTGAAGGGGGGCGGTGTGACAAATATCGTGAGGGCCTCAAGCTCAGCCAAAGAGGAAGCACCGCCGAGCACGTCCGGTGCGGGAGCCGGTGCGGGAGTAGGTGCGGGAGCCGGTGCGGGAGCAGGTGCAGGAGCCGGTGCGGGAGCAGGTGCGGGAGCCGGTGCGGGAGTAGGTGCTCCCAAGAAGTCAGCAAGGGGAAAGTCCTCTGCATTTTTTCTGGATTTTGCCTTGTCCAAGTGAAAACGCCCGTCACCAAGGAAGTAGACAAATCTACAACCACCTGTTTTGCGGCAGCTACCGCTGTTGCGACTGTCTGAGATGATTTCTTCTCAACCGCAATCTCAACCTTCTTGTCGATGTTTTCTTCAGTTAACCTCCGTCTTTCCTTCCTCTCCTCCGTGGTCTCACGGTAGTACTTCTTCCACGTGGCACCATCTCTGACATCGTGCACGCATCCATACGACGGTCGAGTATCCACCGATTGTCGTTTCAATATGTTCAACGCCCGGTTGAATGGAGTGTCCCACTTGGGCCTCGCCAATGCCTCAGACGGCGAGTCACTTTCGGCCGCAATCCGGTGCTGCTCTCTCTGCAAAAGGCACAAGGATCGTTTACAAATATGACTAACGTGTGCAGTCGAATTGATCAGAAACTAAAATTACCAGCAGTCTCATGAACTCCGTAATGACCGGTGTTGTCTCGTAAACCTTCTTCACTGGGTCCCAACGGTGTCGGGCCCTCAGGACGTCACGCTCCTGCGGGACGGTGAAATCCGCCAAGGGGTCTGGGATGCCCAGACTTGCGGCTTCCGCGTCCTCCTTGGCCCATATGTACCTCTTTCTGCCATAACCACGGCTTCCGAGGTGGTGGCTCCCAATGTTCCTCTCTTGAAGCCCCTTCATGTACTTAGACTTTTTTTGGCAGCTTCGGCCTCGCAAGCCTCCTTGAATATTTGAAACTGCTCTTCCGTGATTATCGGATTATACTTTACAATCTCGGAGTAGGGTTCCTTCTTGTCGATGATCCTTGCTTTCACTCGAGTTTTCCAGGCGGCCAACGCGTCGCTAAACTTGGTCATGGCGTGTTTGTTTATCTTCTTCATTGTCGGGTCCTCATCTGGATCTTCATAATCCTTCTCATTCCGGCCCGGGAACAAGAATATCTGGTGAAACTTCTTTAGGAGGGAGTTCCTCGTATTTTCTATCTTCTGTAGTTTCTCATCGTTGATGGTGGCGGTTGTCCGTACGATGCAGCCTATTTGATTGTCGTAGCATCGACGCGCTTCCTCGGGCGCCTTTGGCTCAAAAATGCCGTCGTCCACCTCCGTGACCACCATTCTAGTAGTCCTGAGTTTTTTAGGAAGCCGTTGCCTCTTTGCTTTCAGTTCTACACCGGCTCCGCTCCCCGAGGCAGCACCGGTCTCAGTCTCAGCGCCGGTCTCGATGCCAGTCTAAGTCTCAGCACCGGTCTCAGTCTCAGCAATGCTCTGCGTGTCGGTCTCAGTCCCCGATGCCACCGGTGGGCCCAGCAACAACATCGGTTGATCGTCGGTAAGGCTAAAAAATTCGTCTACCGCCCGGTAGACGTCGTCGCAATCACCAGAACCCTGTCCTTCATCGTTGCTAGCCATGTTTCCTATGATTAAATCTAGTCAATTAATTCTGGACCTAATAAAATGAATAATGACATAAAAAGGGCTATTGTTTTGCACGGATGTTGACTCCTTCCTGGTGTGGCAAATCCCGAGCACTCGATATGTCCTAGTTTGTAGCACAAGTCATGCCGAAATTCACGGAAAATTTCGGCATGACCTTTGCTAAAAAGTGGACAAATCGAGAACCTGAAATTTGCCGGAACAGAAATGAATCAACATTCCGGCAAAACATAGGCCACTCAGCATCATTCCCTGGAAACAGTGTTCAAATATCCCTCTTCGACACCGCAACACATGTCCAAATATACACGAGCAACCACATGTCCAAATTTCACAAGCTAATTCAAAAACAAAGTGTAGAAGAAAATTCATTTAACTACTAATAGAAGAAAATTCAGTTAACTTCAGTGCTCTATAATGATGAAAGGAAAAAAAATTCAGTTAACTACTAATTTCATTCATTTAGGTTATTCATTTAACATCACCTAATTAACCTACTGTACCACTACTACTAGCAGCACTACTAACCTAATTAACCTAGCAAAACTCTAGTGCCCTAACTGAAAAACATCTAATTAACATCTACTAGTACCACTATTGCCCTAACCTAATTAACATCTACTAGTATCACTATATACTATACAAGCACCATCTACCCTAATTAAACCCTACTGCCCTAACTAACTTTTGTTGTAAACCAAATTTTTTGCTCTAAACTAATTTTTGCTCTAACATCTACTACTTAACATCCTTTGCTCTAAACTAAATTTTTTGCTATAAAGAAACTTTTGCTCTACTAATTTTTTCTCTAAAATGCAGAGAGAGAGGAGTCGGGGGGAGGGGTGGGGGACTTACAGAGAGGGGAGAGATGGTGGCAGGGAGGTGCTCAGTGACGGAGGCAGGGGCGGAGAGGGCGGGCTCGGGCACGGGCAACGGCGGTCCTGGGCGGGCTCGGGCGGAGGTGAGGTGGAGGGCGCCGACGGTGACGTTGAGGGCGGCCTCAGGCGGCGGCGGTGAGGCTGAGGGCGCCCTCGGCCGGCGGTGGTGAGGATGACGGCGGCCTCGGGGGGAGACGGTGAGGTTGCGGGCGTCCACGCCGGCAGGAGATGGCAGCGAAGTGGGGCGATGGCGAATTGGGGAGACGGCGGCGAGGGCGAGGGATTTGGGGAAGAAGTGTGGTGGCCGGGGGGCGGGGGGGAACCGCTGTTTAAGTGAAACGTAACGGTAGCGCATTTCTGAAACGCGCTATCGCTAAGTTAGCTACAGCGCGTTTCCTGAAACCCGCTACTGCTATTCCTTTCTCCTTTCTTCCTTTTTTCTTTTATTTTTCTTTACATTTTATTTTTTCCTTTCTCCTTTTTCTATTTCTTTCATTTTCATTTACTTTTCTACTTGTTTTTCACTTTATTTTTTCCCGTTAGCAGCAGCGCCTTACACGTAAGCGCGCTACAGCTAAGGAGAGTAGCAGTAGCGCTGGGCCAGTATACGCGCTACTGCTAGGTTGGGCTAGCCATGTGCGCCCAGTTCAAACATAGCAGCAGCGCTTTTCGCTTGTACGCACTACTGCTAAAGTCATAGCAGTAGCCCGGTTTATTTACGCGCGCTGCTACTAAGTAGCAGTAGCGTTTGATTTTGTACAGCGCTACTGGTAACATTCTGTGTATAAGGTTTTCCCTAGTAGTGTATAGACTTTGGGAGAACTACTCGATGGTCATAAGGCTTTTGAGTACAAATGGATTTTAAAAGGAAGACAGACAATGATGGTAAGTGTCACCATTAAGAAAGCTCGACTTGTCGCTAAGATGTTTTCCGACAAGTTCAAGGAGTTGACTATGATGAGACTTTCTCACTCGTAGCGATGCTAAGAGTCTGTTGGAATTATGTTAGCTGTTGATGCATTATTTATGAATCTTGCAGATAGGATGTCAAAACATTGTTTCGTCGATGATTTTATTGAGGAAAGGTTGTATGTGATACAACCAGAAGGTTTTGTCAATCCTGAAAGATGCTAACAAGTATGCAAAGCTCCAGTAATCCTTCTAAGGACTGGAGTAAGCATCTCGGAGATGGAATATATGCTTTGATGAGATGATCAAAGATTTTGGGTTTATACAAAGTTTATGAGAAACTTGTATTTCCAAAGAAGTGAGTGGGAGCACTATACAATTTCTGATGAGTATATGTTGTTGACATATTGTTGATCGGAAATGATGTAGAATTTCTGGAAAGCATATAGGGTTGTTTGAAAGGTGTTTTTCAATGGAAAACCTGGATTAAGCTACTTGAACGTTGAGCATCAAGATCTATAAGGATAGATCAAAAATGCTTAATAGTACTTTCAAATGAATACATACCGTGACAAGATTTTGAAGGAGTTCAAACAAATCAGCAAAGAAGGAGTTCTTGGATGTGTTATAAGGTGTGAGCATTGAGTAAGACTCAAGATCTGACCACGGCAGAAGAGAGAGAAAGGACGAAGGTCGTCCCCTATGCTTTAGACGTAGGCTCTATAGTATGTTGTGCTGTGTACCGCACCCGAAGTGTGCCTTGCCATGAAGTCAATCAAGGGGTACAAGAGTGATCCAGGAATGGATCACATGATAGCGGTCAAACTTATCCTTAATAACTAGTGGACTAAGGAATTTTCTCGATTATGGAGGTGGTAAAAGAGTTCGTCGTAAAGGGTTCCGTCGATGCAAACTTTGACACTAATCAGGATGAATCTGAGTAGTAAACCGGATTCGTATAGTAGAGCAGTGATTTGGAATAGTTCCAAATAGCGCGTGGTAGTTGCATCTAGGAGATGACATAGAGATTTGTAAAGCACACACGGATCTGAAAGATTCAGACCCGTTGACTAATAACCTCTCTCACAAGCGAGATATGATCAAACCCAATGGGTGTTGAATTCATTGCAATCACATAGTGATGTGAACTAGATTATTGAATCTAGTGCAAGTGGGAGACTGTTGGAAATATGCCCTAGAGGCAATAATAAAATGGTTATTATTATATTTCCTTGTTCATGATAATTGTCTATTGTTCATGCTATAATTGTATTAACTGGAAACCGTCATACATGTGTGAATACATAGACCACAACATGTCCCTAGTGAGCCTCTAGTTGACTAGCTCGTTGATCAATAGATGGTTATGGTTTCCTGACCATGGACATTGGATGGCATTGATAACGGGATCACATCATTAGGAGAATGATGTGATGGACAAGACCCAATCCTAAGCATAGCACAAGATCGTGTAGTTCGTTTGCTAAAAGCTTTTCTAATGTCAAGTATCATTTCCTTAGACCATGAGATTGTGCAACTCCCGGATACCGTAGGAATGCTTTGGGTGTGCCAAATGTCACAACGTAACTGGGTGGCTATAAAGGTGCACTACGGGTATCTCCGAAAGTGTCTGTTGGGTTGGCACGAATCGATACTGGGATTTCTCACTCCGTGTGACGGAGATGTATCTCTAGGCCCACTCGGTAATGCATCATAATAATGAGCTCAATGTGACTAAGTAGTTAGTCACAGAATCATGCATTACGGAATGAGTAAAGTGACTTGCCGGTAACGAGATTGAACGAGGTATTGGGATACCGACGATCGAATCTCGGGCAAGTAACGTACCGATTGACAAAGGGAATTGTATACGGGATTGTTTGAATCCTTGACATCGTGGTTCATCTGATGAGATCATCGTGGAACATGTGGGAGCCAACATGGGTATCCAGATCCCGCTGTTGGTTATTGGCCAGAGAGCTGTCTCGGTCATGTCTGCATGATTACCGAACCCGTAGGGTCTACACACTTAAGGTTCAGTGACGCTAGAGTTGTTATGGGAATTAGTGTGCAGTTACCGAATGTTGTTCGGAGTCCTGGATGAGATCTCGGACGTCACGAGGAGTTCTGAAATGGTCCGGAGGTAAAGATTTATATATGGGAAGTCCTATTTTGGCCACCGGAAAATGTTCGGGATTTTTCGGTATTGTACCGGGAAGGTTCTAGAAGGTTCCGGAGTGGGGCCCACCTGCATGGGGGGACCCACATGAACGTGGGTAGTGGGGGAAAGGCCCCAAGCCCCTGTTCAAGGCGCACCAAGATCCCCCCTTAGAAGGAATAAGATCATATCCCGAAGGGATAAGATCAAGATTCCTAAAAAAGGGGGATAACAATCGGTGGGGAAGGAAATGATGGGATTTCTTTCCTCCCACCTTTGCCAACGCCCCAATGGATTTGGAGGGCAAGAAACCAGCCCCCTCCACCCCTATATATAGTGGGGAGGCGCATGGGAGCTTCACCCTTTCCCTGGCGTAGCCCTCTCCCTCCCCAACACGTCCTCCGTAGTAGTAGTGCTTGGCGAAGCTCTGCCGGAGAACTGCAAGCTCCACCACCACACCGTCGTGCTGCCGGAGCTCTCCCTCAACTTCTCCTCTCCCCTTGCTGGATCAAGAAGGAGGAGACGTCCCCAGGCTGTACGTGTGTTGAACGCGGAGGCACCGTTGTTCGGTGCTTAGATCGGATTCGGTCGCGATCTGAATCACTCAGTGAACGACTCCACCGACCGCGTTCTTGCAACGCTTCCGCATCGCGATCTTCAAGGGTATGAAGATGCACTCCCTCTCTCTCGTTGCTAGTTACTCCATAGATTGATCTTGGTGATGCGTAGAAAATTTTGAATTTCTGCAACAATCCCCAACAATTAGAACAAGCAGACCCTGCTTGTAAAAAAGGAAAATATAGTTTCGATGAAGATAATGATTGGTTAAGCAGAAATGACATGTACCAGAAGCAACTAAAAAAGTTGCCATCTCAAGGGAAAGAAAGCAACCTTACTGGTATGAAGACAACTAATTTTTTTACTATGTTAATAATTGATTACTCGTTTTTTCTATATATAGATATGTGATGTTTCTTTATTATGTAGATATTGTTGACATCAACACTTGCAATAATGTTAGTCCCACGCCATCACATATTCTGCAACCCCTAGATCCCAAAGAGCGGAGGGGGCAACGAGATAGGCAACGATATGCTCAGATGGATAGCGATAAGAAAGTTGTGCTACTAGAAAGACAACGTGAAGCCTATCAACAAGTGAAATCATCGACAAGTAAGATTTGCACAACAAACAGACAAAATTGTTCATTCATAGCATGTAAAAATATTGAGAGTTTGTCTCCACAACTAGCACACTTACGGTGTTACCATTATCATGTCATTCAACATAGAAAATCAGAAGTAATTGTGCTACTGATAGGGACCGATATGCTCTGATGGATAACAATATGAAAGATGCACTACTAGAAAGTAAACGTGAAGCCTATCAACAAACGAAATCATCGGTGGGTAAGGATTGCACAACGCCAATTAAAATTGATGATTAGTAGAATGTAACACAGCCATAACTCTTACTGTGCTAACATTTCATATGATTTCAACAGAGAAAACCAATAGTAAATGTGCTAATGATAAGGAACGGTATGCCAGTATGACTCGTGAGCAAAAGCATGCAAAGATAGCTCACCGTACGTCAAGGTACAACACTCTCAGCCAAGATTCCTTGGCCATGAAGAACCCATTTTACATCCCTGAGATAGTTCGTAAAAAATGCAAATACATTTGATCAGGATGGCATCGTGGTTAGACGTGATTGGTCTATTATTCCCGAACTCACTGGCACTCTTATATATGTTCAATCCTCTTATGAGCACATGTCAGGTCTGGACATGCCCACGGTATGACAACGGCACCGGGATATTGCTACCAGCCACCGCGGTGCTACAGTAGACACCACCGGGAGATGGAACCAACCACCGAGGGTGCTACAACCCACGTCGGTCATTGCTATGAAGACAACACCAGGATGCTGCAACAAACCACCAGGGTGCTACTATGGGCACCACAGGGAGATCGAACCAGCCACTGAGGGTGCTACGTATGACCCACATCGGACGTTGCTACGATGGCAACAACATGTTGTTGTAACTAGCCACCGAGGATGTTATGATTGGTGTTGGGCAACGTAGTAATTTCACAAAATTTCCTACGCACACGCAAGATCATGGTGATGCATAGCAATGAGAGGGTAGAGTGTCGTCCATGTACCCTCGTACACCATAAGTGGAAGCGTTATGACAACGCGGTTGATGTAGTCGTACGTCTTCACGACCGACCGAACCAAGTACCGAACGTACGGCACCTCCGTGATCTGCACACGTTTAGCTCGGTGATGTCCCACGAACTCACGATCCAGTAGAGCTTCGAGGGAGAGTTTCGTCAGCACGACGGCGTGATGATGGTGTTGATGAACCTACCGATGCAGGGCTTTGCCTAAGCACCGCTACGATATGACCGAGGTGGATTATGGTGGACGGGGCACCGCACATGGCTAAAAGATCAATGATCAACTTGTGTGTCTTGGGGTGCCCCCCCTCTCCCCCGTATATAAAGGAGCTAGGGGGAGGCGGCTGGCCAGGAGGAGGGCGCACCAAGGGGGGAGTCCTACTCCCACCAGGAGTAGGACTCCTCCTTTCCTAGTAGGAGTAGGAGAAGGGGGAAGGAGGAGAGAGGGGGGAAGGAAAGGGGGGCGCTGCCCCCCCCCTCCTTGTCCAATTCGGACTAGAGGGGGAGGGGGCACGCAGCCCTGCCTTGTCCGCCCCTCCTCGTCACCACTAAGGCCCATAAGGCCCATTATACTCCCCGGGGGGTTCCGGTAACCCCCCCCCCCCCAGTACTCCGGTATATGCCCGAACTTGCCCGGAACACTTCCAAAGTACAAACATAGTCATCCAATATATCGATCTTTATGTCTCGACCATTTTGAGACTCCTCGTCATGTCCGTGATCATATCCGGGACTCTGAACTACCTTCGGTACATCAAAACACATAAACTCATAATCCCAATCGTCACCGAACGTTAAGCGTGTGGACCCTACGGGTTTGAGAACTATGTAGACATGACCGAGACATGTCTCCTGTCAATAACCAATAGCGGAACCCGGATGCTCATATTGGCTCCTACATATTCTACGCATATCTTTATCGGTCAAACCGCATAACAACATACGTTGTTCCCTTTGTCATCGGTATGTTACTTGCCCGAGATTTGATCGTCGGTATCTCAATACCTAGCTCAATCTCGTTACCGGCAAGTCTCTTTACTCGTTCTATAATACATCATCCCGCAACTAACTCATTAGTCACATTGATTGCAAGGCTTATAGTGATGTGCATTACCGAGAGGGCCCAGAGATACCTCTCTGAAAATCGTAGTGACAAATTCTAATCTCGATCTATGCCAACTCAACAAGTACCATCGGAGACACCTGTAGAGCACCTTAATAATCACCCAGTTACGGTGTGACGTTTGGTAGCACACAAAGTGTTCCTCCGGTATTCTGGAGTTGCATAATCTTATAGTCATAGGAACATGTATAAGTCATGAAGAAAGCAATATCAACATACTAAATGATCAAGTGCTAAGCTAACGGAATGGGTCAAGTCAATCACATCATTCTCTAATGATGTGATCCTATTAATCAAATGACAACTCATGTCTATGGCTAGAAAACTTAACCATCTTTGATTCAACGAGCTAGTCAAGTAGAGGCATACTAGTGACACTTTGTTTGTCTATGTATTCACACATGTACTAAGTTTCTGGTTAATACAATTATAGCATGAATAGTAAACATTTATAATGGAATAAGGAAATAAATAATAAATTTATTATTGCCTCTAGGGCATATTTCCTTCAGTCTCCCACTTGCACTAGAGTCAATAATCTAGTTCACATCATCTTGTGATTTAACACCAATATTCACATCCGTATGTGATTAACACCCATAGTTCACATCGTCATGTGACCAACACCCAAAGTGTTTACTAGAGTCAATAATCTAGTTCACATCGCTATGTGATTAACACCCAAAGAGTACTAAGGTATGATCATGTTTTGCTCGTGAGAGAAGTTTAGTCAACAGGTCTGTCACATTTAGAGCCGTATGTATTTTGCAAATATTCTATGTCTACAATGCTCTGCACGAAGCTACTCTAGCTAATTGCTCCCATTTTCAATATGTATCCAGATTGAGACTTGGAGTCATCTGGATCGGTGTAAAATCTTGCACCGATGTAACTCTTTACGACGAACTCTTTTACTACCTCCATAATCGAGAAACATTTCCTTAGTCCTTACTAATGATATTCTTGACCACTGTCCGGTGATCTACTCCTAGATCAAAATTGTACTCCCTTGCCAAACTCAGAGCAAGGTATACAATAGGTCTGGTACACAACATAGCATACTTGATAGAACCTATGACTGAGGCATGGGGAATGACTTTTCATTCTCTTTCTATTTTCTGCCATGGTCGGGTTTTGAGTCTTATTCAACTTTACACCTTGCAACACAGGAAAGAACTCCTTTGATTGTTCCATTCTGAACTACTTCAAAATCTTATCAAGGTATGTACTCATTGAAAAATCTTATCAAGCGTCTTGATCTATCTCTATAGATCTTGATGCTCAATGTGTAAGCAGCTTCACCTAGGTATTTCTTTGAAAAATTCCTTTCAAACACTCCTTTATGCTTTCCAGAAAATTCTACATTATTTCTGATCAACAATATGTCATTCACATATACTTATCAGAAAGGATGTAGTGCTCCCACTTACTTTCTTGTAAATACAAGCTTCACCGCAAGTCTGTATAAAACTATATGCTTTGATTAACTCATCAAAGCGTATATTCCAACTCCGAGATGCTTGCACCAGTCCATAGATGGATCACTGGAGCTTGCACACTTTGTTAGCACTTTTAGGAATGACAAAACCTTCTGGTTGCATCATATACAACTCTTCTTTAATAAATCCATTAAGGTATGCAGTTTTGATGTCCATTTGCCAGATTTCATAAAATGTGGCAATTGCTAACATGATTCGGACAAACTTAAGCATCGATACGAGTGAGAAAATCTCATCGTATTCAACACCTTGAACTTGTCGAAAAACCTTTTTGCGACAAGTCGAGCTTTGTAGATAGTAACACTACTATCAGCATTTGTCTTCCTCTTGAAGATCCATTTATTTTCTATGGCTTGCCTATCATCGGGCAAGTCCACCAAAGTCCACACTTTGTTCTCATACATGGATCCCATCTCAGATTTCATGGCCTTCAAGCCATTCCACGGAATCTGGGCTCATCATCGCTTCCTCATAGTTCGTAGGTTCATCATGGTCTAGTAACATGACTTCCAGAACAGGATTACCATACCACTCTGGTGCGACTGTACTTTGGAAGACCTACGAGATTCTGTAGTAACTTAATCTGAAGTTTCATGATCATCATCATTAGCTTCCTCACTAATTGGTGTAGGAATCACTGGAACTGATTTCTGTGATGAACTACTTTCCAATTCGGGAGGACGTACAATTACCTTATCAAGCTCTACTTTTCTCCCACTCACTTCTTTCAAGATAAACTCCTTCTCTAGAAAGGATCCATCTTAGCAATGAATATCTTGCCTTCGGATCTATGATAGAAGGTGTACCCGACATTTTCCTTTGGGTATTCTATGAAGACGCACTTCTCCAATTTGGGTTCGAGCTTATCAGGTTGAAACTTTTTAACATAAGCATCGCAGCCCCAAACTTTAAGAAACGACAACTTTGGTTTCTTGCCAAACCACAGTTCATAAGGCGTCGTCTCACGGATTTTGATGGTGCCCTATTTAAAGTGAATGCAGCTGTCTCTAATGCATAACCCCAAAATGATAGTGGTAAATCGGTAAGATACATCATAGATCGCACCATACCCAATAAAGTGCGGTTACGACGTTCAGACACACCATTACGCTGTGGTGTTCCATGTGGCGTGAGCTGTGAAACTATTCCACATTGTTTTTACATGAAGGCCAAACTCGTAACTCAAATATTCTCCTCTACGATTAGATTGTAGAAACTTTATTTTCTTGTTACGATGATTCTCCACTTCACTCTGAAATTCTCTGAACTTTTCAAATGTTTCAGACTTGTGCTTCATTAAGTAGATATACTCATATCTGCTCAAATCATCTGTGAAGGTCAAAAAATAACGATACCCGCCACGAGAATCAACACTCATTGGACCACATACATCGGTATGTATTATTCCCAACAAGTCAGTAGCTTGTTCCATTGTTCCGGAGAACGGATTTTTAGTCATCTTGCCCAAAAGGCACGGTTCGCAAGCATCAAATGATTCATAACCAAGTGATTCCAAAAATCCATCTTTATGGAGTTTCTTCATGCGCTTTACACTGATATGACCCAAACGGCAGTGCCACGAATAAGTTGCACTATCATTATGAACTTTGCATCTTTTGGCATCAATATTATGAATATGTGTATCACTATGAACGAGATCCAACAAACTATTTTCATTGGGTGTATGACCATCGAAGGTTTTATTCATGTAAACAGAACGACAATTATTCTCTGACTTTAAATGAATAACCATATTGCAACAAATATGATCAAATCATATTCATGTTCAATGCAAACGCCAAATAACATTTATTTAGGTTTAACACCAATCCCAAAAGTATAGGGAGTGTGCGATAATGATTTTATCAATCTTGGAACCACTTCCAACACACATCGTCACTTCACCCTCAACTAGTCTTTGTTTATTCTGTAACTCCTATTTCGAGTTACTAATTTTTAGCAACCGAACAAGTATCAAATACCCAGGGGCTACTATAAACACTAGTAAGGTACACATCAATAACTTGTATATCAGATATACCCTTGTTCACTTTGCCATCCTTCTTATCCACCAAATATTCAGGGCATTTCTGCTTCCAGTGACCATTTCCTTTGAAGTAGAAGCACTTAGTTTCTGGCTTTAGTCTAGCTTTGGGCTTCTTCACGAAAGTGACAACTTGCTTGCCATTCTACATGAAGTTCCCTTTCTTCCCTTTTCTTGAAACTAGTGGTCTTGTTAATCATCAACACTTGATGCTCTTTCTTGATTTCTACCTTCATCGATTTCATCATCATGAAAAGCTCGGGAATCGTTTTCGTCATCCCTTGAATACTATAGTTCATCACGAAGTTCTACTAACTTGGTGATGGTGACTAGAGAACTCTGTAAATCACTATCTTATCTGGAAGATTAACTCCCGCTTGATTCAAGCGATTGTAGTACCCAGACAATCTGAGCACATGCTCACTTCTTGAGCTATTCTCCTCCATATTTTAGCTATAGAACTTGTTGGAGACTTCATATCTCTCAACTCGGGTATTTGCTTGAAATATTAACTTCAACTCCTGGAACATCTCATATGGTCCATGATGTTCAAAACGCCTTTGAAGTCCCGATTCTAAGCTGTTAAGCATGGTGCACTAAACTATCAAGTAGTCATCTATTGAGCTAGCCAAACGTTCATAACGTCTACATCTGCTCCTGCAATAGGTCTGTCACCTAACGGTGCATCAAGGACATAATTCTTCTGTGCAGCAATGAGGATAAACCTCAGATCACGGACCCAGTCCGCATCATTGCTACTATCATCTTTCAACTTAGTTTTCTCTAGGAACACATATAAAACATAGGGAAGCAACAACGTGAGCCATTGATCTACAACATTATTTGCAAAATACTATCAGGACTAAGTTCATGATAAATTAAAGTTCAATTAATCAAATTACTTAAGAACTCCCACTTAGACAGACATCCCTCTAATCATCTAAGTGATCACGTGATCCAAATCAACTAAACCAGTTCCGATCATCATGTGAAATGGAGTAGTTTTCAATGGTTAACATCACTATGTTGATCATATCTACTATATGATTCACGCTCGACCTTTCGGTCTCAGTGTTCCGAGGCCATATCTACATATGCTAGGCTCGTCAAGTTTGACCCGAGTATTTCTGCGTGTGCAAAACTGGCTTGCACACGTTGTAGGTGAACGTTGAGCTTATCACACCCTATCATCACATGGTGTCTCGGCACAACGAACTTTGGCAACGGTGCATACTTAGGGAGAACACTTATACCTTGAAATTTAGTGAGAGATCATCTTATAATGCTACCGTCAATCAAAGCAAAATAAGATGCATAAAAGATAAACATCACATGCAATCAATATAAGTGATATGATATGGCCATCATCATCTTGTGCCTTTGATCTCCATCTCCAAAGCACCGTCATGATCACCATCGTCACCGGCGCGACACCTTGATCTCCATCGTAGCATCGTTGTCGTCTCGCCAACTATTGTTTCTACGACTATCGCTACCGCTTAGTGATAAAGCAAAAACAATTACAGGGCGATTGCATTGCATACAATAAAGCAACAACCATATGGCTCCTGCCAGTTGCCGATAACTCTGTTACAAAACATGACCATCTCATACAATAAAATTTAGCATCATGTCTTGACCATATCACATCACAACATGCCCTGCAAAAACAAGTTAGACGTCCTCTACTTTGTTGTTGCATGTTTTACGTGGTTGCTGCAGGCTGAGCAAGAACCGTTCTTACCTACGCATCAAAACCACAACGATATTTCGTCAAGTTAGTGCTGTTTTAACCTTCACAAGGACCGAGCATAGCCACACTCGATTCAACTAAAGTTGGAGAAACTGACACCCGTCAGCCACCTGTGTGCAAAGCACGTCGGTAGAACCAGTCTCGCGTAAGCGTACGCGTAATGACGGTCCGGGCCGCTTCATCCAATAATACCGCCGAATCAAAGTATGACATGTTGGTAAGCAGTATGACTTGTATCGCCCACAACTCACTTGTGTTCTACTTGTGCATATAACATCTACGATAAACCTGGCTCAGATGCCACTGTTGGGGAACGTAGTAATTTCAAAAAAATTCATATGCACACGCAAGATCATGGTGATGCATAGCAACAAGTGGGAAGAGTGCCGTCCACGTTCCCTCGTAGACTGTAAGCAGAAGCATTATGACAATGCGGTTGATGTAGTCGTACGTCTTCACGATCGACCGATCCAAGTACCGAACGTACGGCACCTCCGTGATCTGCACACGATCAGCTCGGTGACGTCCCACGAAGAGTTTCGAGGGAGAGTTCACGGTCCAATAGAGCTTCGAGGGAGAGTTCTGTCAGCACGACGGCGTGATGACGGTGTTGATGCAGCTACCAACGCAGGGCTTCGCCTAAGCACCGCTACGATATGACCGAGGTGGATTATGATGGAGGGGGGCACCGCACACGGCTAAAATATCAATGATAAACTTGTGTGTCTTGGGGTGCCCCCCCCCCCCCCGCCCTCGTATATAAAGGAGCTAGGGGGAGGCGGCCGGCCAGGAGGAGGGCGCACCAAGGGGGGAGTCCTACTCCCACCGGGAGTAGGACTCCTCCTTTCCTAGTAGGAGTAGGAGAAGGGGGAAGGAGGAGAGAGGGGGGAAGGAAAGGCCCCCCCCTCCTTGTCTAATTCGGACTAGAGGGGGAGGGGGCGCGGCCCTGCCTTGGCCGCCCCTCCTCTTCTCCACTAAGTCCCATAAGGCCCATTATACTCCCCAGGGGGTTCCGGTAACCCCCTCCCGGTACTCCGGTGTATGCCCGAACTTGCCCGGAACACTTCCAAAGTCCAAACATAGTCATCCAATATATCGATCTTTATGTCTCGACCATTTCGAGACTCCTCGTCATGTCTGTGATCATATCCGGGACTCCGAACTACCTTAGGTACATCAAAACACATAAACTCATAATACCGATCATCACCGAACGTTAAGCGTGCGGACCCTACGGGTTCGAGAACTATGTAGACATGACCGAGACATGTCTCCGGTCAATAACCAATAGTGGAATCTGGATGCTCATATTGGCTCCTACATATTCTACGAATATCTTTATCGGTCAAAACGCGTAACAACATACATTGTTCCCTTTGTCATTGGTATGTTACTTGCCCGAGATTCGATCGTCGGTATCTCAATACCTAGCTCAATCTCATTACCGGCAAGTGTCTTTACTCATTCTGTAATACATCATCCCGCAACTAACTCATTAGTCACATTGCTTGCAAGGCTTATAGTGATGTGCATTACCGAGAGGGCCCAGAGATACCTCTCCGACAATCGGAGTGACAAATTCTAATCTCGATCTATGCCAACTCAACAAGTACCATATGAGACACCTGTAGAGCACCTTTATAATCACCCAGTTACGTTGTGACATTTGGTATCACACAAAGTGTTCCTCCGGTATTCGGGAGTTGCATAATCTCATAGTCATAGGAACATGTATAAGTCATGAAGAAAGCAATAGCAACATACTAAACGATCAAGTACTAAGCTAACGGAATGGGTCAAGTCAATCACACCATTCTCTAATGATGTGATCCCGTTAATCAAATAACAACTCATGTCTATGGCTAGGAAACTTAACCATCTTTGATTCAACGAGCTAGTCAAGTAGATGCATACTAGTGACACTTTGTTTGTCTATGTATTCACACATGTACTAAGTTTCCGGTTAATACAATTCTAGCATGAATAATAAACTTTTATCATGAAATAAGGAAATAAATAATAACTTTATTATTGCCTCTAGGGCATATTTCCTTCAATTGGCACCACCTAGAGCTGGAACCAAGCATTGATTACATGGATTGGCCTTAGAGAAGATCATTGCATTGAAGATCAAAAGAGGGAGAGAAAGAGAAAGCCATATAGCTACTACTATGGACCCATAGGTCCTCAAGGAACTACTCACACATCATCATGGAGGCAGCTTGGTTGATGAAGATAGACTCCTCCCCCTCCGACATCGATAAAATTGTTTCGGGTCTTGCTCCGAGGGTCTCAGAATATATGTGAATTTATAGGCCAAGAATTAGGTCAAAAGGAGCTATGAGGAACCCACAAGTCAGGGGAGCGCACCTACCCCCCCTGTGCGCACCACCCTGGCTTGTGGAGCCCTCATGGGTCTTCTCGTCCTCCCCCGAAGCTTCTAGTGTCTCTTATGTTCCAGGACAAATCACGGTAAGGTTTCATCATGTTTGGACTTCTGTGGTACAGTTTTCTTCTGAAACAAAAAACATGCAAAGAAAACATGAACTGACACTAGGCACTAAATTAATAGGTTAGTTCAGAAAAATAATATGAAATGGCATGTAAAGCATACAAAAATGATAATATAACAAAATGAAACAATCAAAAGTTAAAGATACATTAGAGATTGTCGCCTGTACAACTGCCACTTCCCCTTGCCATTAGCACATCCACTTTCACATTGGGAAGAGTGTCCATTAATGACGGCCGATGCGTTTCGCACCCATTTCCCACCCGTGTGCGCCAAATCCAACATTTTCCCGCCAAAGCGCCAAATTTGCGGGTATATGAACCAGGCCACCCCACTATTGACATTCCGCACTCATCTGCCCTATTGCTAGCGCCAGCCCTCACCTATCATCCCCCTTCCATGTGGCCGCCACCCTTACCCCAATCGGCCATGTCGCCAGCCTTCTTGACGGACCTTTCCCCAGCAAGACCGAAGAGGAATGCACAGAGAGAAAGTTTTGGGAGAGGGCATGGGATGACTACAAGTGGGTCGAGGTGGACGCACTCTGTAAAACTAAACTAGTTGCCATCTCGGAGTGTCTCCCCGCCGTCAAACACTATCTTGGCCCGCATATCGGTGGCCTTCTTGGCAGAAATGGATGGCGGGCTTCAGAAATGTGGCCTTGTCCTGCATCATGGACACTCAGGTGTTTGTCGACCGCGTGACTGTAGAAGTCGTCGCAACCGAAGCATCCTCTGCACGTGGGGTCACATTCAAACCAAAAATCCCATAGCTAAAATTGTAGTTGTAATCCTTGTTGAAATCCACTACAAGAACGCTTCCATTGTTGAGATGAGGAAGGAAGAAGTCTTGATACTCACTGACAAACGGATCCAACATCGAAAAAACAAATAGAAGATACTGTTTACGGCAAGTCTGTGTTTGCGCGTCACCTCGGCAACCATCATAATATTATGGAGCGTGTTCCATGCGTGGTATGGGAGCTACTAATATGATGGCTCTACTAGAGTTGCTCTTAAGCAAGTTCTACCGGACCTCATCTTGCCACACAAGCATAGTTTGGACAAAATATAGTATTATTTTGGCTATATATATTGAACCGTACTTAAGCACCAGGTTTACATCTCGTCACTGAGACTACACAATATCACTTATCCTCTTGGCACGCCCCATCGCCACCATTCATCTGCATCGCACGTGCTTGAAAGGCATGCAGTCATGTCTGAACTTTCTGAACCTTAACTCATCACGTGGAGTGGACTTGTCTGAAGTTGCTTCTTCCATGGTTATGGCAGTACTCCTTGCTGAACTAAAACATTGCCCCCCAAGGTTACCATTTCTGAAATTTCCTTAGCCGTGTCTGCTGGCGATGATTTTTTAAGCCATTGAGCCACCACACCATTCATCATGTTACCATTCTCCTCCTCCTAAAATAGTTAGTTGAACAGGGTTTGGCCAATTTATTCATCATCGCATTCAGTTTGAGGCTTTGAGCACCAGGGTGGACTGATTGATGCATACGGTTCAGTATCCACATCCTTATATAAACGAAAAATAAAATAGGCTCACTTGGTGCGTCTCTTTTCTTCCGAACACGGACGGCATCAGCTCTAAGCTGGACAGTTAGGTGGATCTCGTGATCCATTCCATGACCCATCGACACTTGCTTGGCTGACCGTTCGAAGCAGAGATTGGCCTCCCGTCAAATCAAGATGGAAATCGCGCCTGACGCCAGGGTAGAACGGATCCGAAGCCACTACCTCGTCGACAAATTCGGCCAAAGCTATTATCCATCGCCACTTCCGTCCTGGCATCGATCGATCTGTCGACACGTGCGCTTCGGCGGGCGTCTCCGGCCAGACGTCACCGCGTGAATGCTCACTACCGCATTGCCACTACGTGGAGCACTTGGGCTTCCCCGGCCTAATTTTGCAGCGCACGGCAGGGCAGACGTCGTTGTTTTGAGCTGTACCGGCCGAGAGCCATCTCTGGGAAGAGGGTGCGCGGTATTATCCATCCAGATGGAATTTCCCCCGGAGGCACGGCCAGGTGATAAATCATCCATCAATAATAATTTGTCAGCAAACAGCGGCATGACTGATTCTCTTGGTAGGGGCCACAAGAGGGAGAGGCCAATCATCAGTGAATGGTGTAGGGAGGAGAGGCAAATTTGACCATTTTGACCTATGGACGAAATCAATTCACGGAATGAACTGACCGTGAAACTATTTCACAGCTCTAACCTTTTTGTGTAGTGCCCGCCACGACGGCGCCACACCCTACGGTGCAGCGCCTAGCCCGGGGGCGTTGCACTCTAGTCCACCGTGGCAGCCCCTGGGCCCGCACCCAGCAGTGCAACGCCTCCGAGCTAGGCGCCCCACTTGTAAAGTGCAGCGCTCAGCCCGTAGGCGCTGCACGGTGACTTAGACGCCAGCCGCCCGCTCCCCCTCCCGCACCCCACCCATTCGTTCGGTTTTGAAGTAACAGAAGCAGCGGCGCGGCGGGTTCCTCCTCTCCCCCTCTCAATCCCCTCTCTCAAATCCTTCAGATCCGACGATTTGGTCCGTGCATTTCTTCACCAATCCATCCTAGAAGGCACTCTCTTCCGATCCCCTTCTTTCTATCCATAGAAAATATGATATTTTGAAGATTTGGGAATCCTTGTTTGGTTAGATTTGGGAGAGGATTTGAGAGGGGGAGAGAGGGGGAAAGGGGGCAAAGCTCGGGGGAGGAAAGTGGGAGAGTGTGTGGTTTGGGGGTGGGGGAGGAAGGGGCCAGACGAGTGGCTGGATAAGTCACAGTGCAGCGCCTAAGAGCTAGGCGCTGCACTTTACAAGTGTGGCGCCTAGCTCGGAGGCGTTGCACTGCTGGGTGCGGGCCCAGGGGCTGCCACGGTGGACTGGTGTGCAACGACCCCGGGCTAGGCGCTGCACAGTACGGTGTGGCGCCGTCGTGGCGGGCGCTATACAAAAAGGTTAGGGCTGTGAAATAGTTTCACGGCCAGTTCATTCCGTGAATTGATTTCGTCCATAGGTCAAAATGGTCAAATTTACCGGGAGGAGAGGGCCACACGGGACCTGGACGTACAGCGGAAAGTTTTGATTCACGTGCGCTGCGTCGCACCAGCAGACCGACCAGGCCGTGGATCTGGCCTCTCGACATCTCCAAGGTCCAAGGAGCATACGTGGGCTCCTCCCACATTTTTGGGGAGAACACCTTTCTCCCGGAGAACAGAAGAAGAGTACACCCATTCCCATTTGAACTCGCAGAGAATACATATAGTAAAGCATTTGGTTCCAGCGACATAATATTTAGTATACTCCTAGCATTTTTCTTTACGTTGAAGTATGGGTTTCACAATCTGTTCGGTTTTGAGTTTGAGTAATCACCATGGTTGGTGTAGAACTGTCGATTCCTCGTTCGTCCCCTTTTTCTTCCCCGGAAGGAAAAGGACACGTGGTTTAACAGAAAAAGGGTAACGTGTTACTCGGCCCAAAGGCTTCCAAAGCAGTTCGATGTCACGAGCTAATTCGGCCCATAAGATAACGTAGTTTACTAAGCCACGATTAGTTGCTGAAATCATCATCATTAGCCATTACGAAAAGCAAGCCAAGCAGAGAGGCAGCAGCTAGCACAACATGACCTCGCGCTCGCTCCACGTCCACGTCCACGTCCACAAATGATGGTAGGTCGGCCCTTTTCACTCGCCGAAAGGGACTCGGTCGCATACAGCTCAACACACGATGGCTCCATGGATGGATGCTACGTACGTACATACTGCTGCTCCTTATCTGCTGCTGCTAGTGTACAGTTTAGCAGCGCCGTTTTGGGTGGACGGGAGGGAGGCACACGGACGGAGTGGCGAAATTGGGCTCATGTTCCGGTTGCCACTGGAGGCATGTTACCGTCGCCGTCGTGATAAATATCTGGACGGATTATTGGAAAGGTGACCAGATCACCACATGGTCGATCGTCGAATTAGTAGGTTTTTTTCTTCTTCTTTTGAGCAACTCGAATTAGTAGGTAGGTAGCGGCGGGCCGCAGAAGATATTTCCGTCGTCAGCGCGGCCCTGCTCCTGCTGTCGTGGGGACGAGGTTTTTGGCGACGTGGGCCGCGCGGCCACCAATCAGGAACAAAAGGAAACACCACTTGAGCATTCTTTTACATATAATATTATCGAGGAGTTCTATGGAGGGAAACGATGAATTATACTCCCTCCGTCTCATAATCTAAGACGTTTTATGACATTATACTAGAGTCAAAAACACGTCTTACAGGTTAGTACTATATATTGTTTTCTGCGAAGGACAACGATGTGTATCAAATTAATTGAGAAATAAGACGATGTTTTTTAGTTGGAGAAAAATAGACTATGTTAAGGTGTGTCAAACTCGGTGGAATACTCGCCACCATCTCCATCCTTGGATATTTTATAGCGACTCAAAAGAGCGACGTGGATTTTTGGGACATGGTGGCACGCGAGGATGATATCCAGGCAGTCCACTGAAGCTTTGAGATGCATACTTAATATAGTGATTAATTGAATACGAGGGGATACACAATCATAAAGTTGCAAATACACAATGTAAATACATAGAGTGTGCCAGCACACATAATTGGCAATGAATGCTGCCCAACATCAGGTGAGATGTGATAGGATATGTGTCTCTCGTCTCTACCTCTCTCCCTCTCACTCAAGTGGAACTGCGAGCAGGAGCACTGTGATAGTGAGAAGAGGAGTTGGGTGTTGTCCTTGGTGCTGACAAGATGGATCCAGTGAGATATTGTTACCACTGAAGAAGAAGCTCCTCTTGATGTCGTCTACCACTTCCATTCATTCTCTTCCGGAGGGACTCTGCTAGTTCATCTCATGGCCGAAGCTCTAAGTTCATGAGCTGCTCCATGTTGCACTCTAGTTAATCATCTCCTAAAAGAATCAGTTATATCTAAGTATTGTATATTGCTGTCATGTGCATCAATGTTGAAAAAAATGCAGCAATCCAATTCATACAGGTTTTTATGCTAAACTAACTATAATGTCCATTTGAAATGATTAGCTGAACAAGAAGAGCTGGATCCTCATGTAGAACAAACTAGTCTATCTTCGCTGTCCTATACTATGCACAGCGCCACACAGTTGCTCAATCACAAGAACAAAAGAAAATGGCTAAAGGGGAAGAGGAGGAATGAGAGGGGAGGAGCTATGAGCTGGGCCGGGGGATTTTTTTCCAAAAGGGGCTCCATATCACCATGAATGAGTTCTAGCTAGCCATGCATATGAATTAGAGCAGCAGAATGAGTGAAGCTGCGCGATGGATAAGGGATGGCCTGCATGTTCCCTTTAAGCCCGTGGTGCAGGTTGCTGTTGGAGAGTTGGTGACCTGCTACAAATAAATGAGCTGCTCTTGTCAGTCTGATGGGCACGCCTCCATTCAATGCCTGGCCTGCCATGCGGGCCATATACCGCATCTGTCAGATGCAAATCGCAGCTATACCAGATGCTATACACGGAGGCGGAAATCGTTATACAGCCCGCGGGTATTCAAGTTGCACGAATCACGCGGCAGAGTGCGGTGTGGATACCGACCACGCGTGGCCGCATGTCCACTCGGGATTATTCGCTCAAAAGAGTCTCTTTTGTACACCTGTTGATTTTGCCGGCCGGAATGGAAGTGAAAATCAAGCAAGGGGCATGTAAATGCCGACTACGAGTTCAATCACTTTACAGATAACCAAAACAACTACTACTAGTACGAATTGCAAAAAATACGATGCCTAAAAATCAGCGAAATCAACACAATCCCTTCCATACATTTTAAAAATACAAAATATGTATCTGGCAACTGTGTGGCAGATTGCAAAACTGCCACACGCTCTCGTTGTCGTTCGATCCAAATCGCCCCTTAGCGATGCCCTGTACCGATATGCCGTCCCCTGCAGCGCTCGAGCGCGCCTCGCCTCAAGGGGAGGAGCTCCCGAGCACCAAACGTGCCGCCCGTCTTCGCCGTTCGGCGTCGCTGCCTTCTCCTCCGGCGAGCCGTCGCCGCCGTCGCCCTCTCTGCTCCTTTTCATGCCCTCCATCCTCCTTCCTCCTTCCTCCTCTCTAATCTCTTTCTTCTTGCTGCTATCCCCTCTGAAAGCAGCTCCTCCGCTGTACCCCCATCGCCCAGATGGCCGCGACCTCCGGCGACTCCCTGAAGACCGCCGCCAAACCCTGCCTGTACCTCTTCGCCGACCGACCGGCTTGATCCGGTGCTCGCTGCCGCCGGAAACTCAGCTCCGTCTGACGGCTGCGACCTCCGGTGCCTCCATGACGTCTGCCACCGACCCCGCCTCACCAGTCCGTCGGCCGTCTGGCTCGCTGTTGTGGATTTTGCTCCCGTCGAGCTGCATCGAATCAGAGCTACTGTTCAGAGCAGAAAATGGAATTATGAGTTGCACGTCAGCTATTTAAGGAGAAGGCTGGCACAGTTCAACTGTTGGAGGTAATTAGGATTGCGTTGGTTTTGTAGGTGATTTTTTGCAGAAAGTTTGAGGAATATGGCTAGATTTCTCTTGAGATTTTTTCCATGCATTATTCTCTATCTTGGAGTTGAGTTTGCTTGTTAGGACATAGAGATCAGCAGTTGTTGATCCGGGATGGTGGTGTGTTGTCTTTTTTATCTTGTCGGCGAATCTAGGTGTGATGATTTGTGTACTGTTTTTGCAAGAAGTAACTTGTCTGTTTGAGAGTTTTTCTCTCTTATGTTTGAGATGCATCTCTTGTTTGCTTTAACAATCTTATCTGCGATTTTATAGTTTGTAAGATAATCGGCCAAAACTGTAGGTAAGACTTGCATAAACAACATGGTAACTTACACATCGCAAGTAAGTTAACTTACATAGCCCCGGCCAGATAACTTTATGGACCTAGAAATAAATGTCTCCTTAAAGTTGTTGAAGCATACTCGGTAACTTTTATCTGTATATCATGATAATTTATGCATTGCATACCTGATAACTTGCAACACCATGGTAAATTTTACCTGACTTTTTTCTAAAGAAAAAACGTCCAATAACTTTTGTGTAAATAGCATGATAATTTACGCACCACATTCCCGATAAATTATATACAAACATCATGGTAACGTTGACCTGTGGAAATTTTTATTGGAAACATATCATCGGTAACTTTGTGTAAATATGATGATAATTTATGCACTAATTATATGTAAATTGGTAATATACGCACAAGAGAGCTGATAACTCACATACAAATACACAGTAACTTTTGACCACAGAAAAAAGTTATTTGAAAACATAACCCCAGTAATTTATGTGAAAATAGCACGGTAATATACGATCTGCATACCCGATGACTTACATACAAACAACGCGGAAACTTTGATCAAGGATGTTAAAAAGTTGTTGAAAAACATAACCCGATAACTTATGTGAAAATAGCACGATAATATATGAACCACATATCCAATAACTTACATACAAACATCACGGTAGCTTTGAACCGAGGGGGCAGATTCGAAGAGAATACCCCCCTGTAACATATGTGAAAATATCACGATAATATACGAACTGCATACCCGACAACTTGCATACAAACATCATGGTTACTTTGACCAAGAGGGAAAATGTTGTTGAAAACATAATCCTGGCAACTTATGTGAAAATAGCACGGTAATATATGAAACACCAATAATTTACGTGCAAACACTATGATAACTTTCACTAGGGGAAAAAGTCGTTGAAAAACATACCCCCCCCCCCCCCCCCCGAGGTAATTTATGTGGAAATAGCACGATAATGCACGAACCACATACCTAGTAACTCACATACAAACTGCGGTAAATTTGACCAAGGGAAAATGGGTAGTTGTTAAAAAAAACATATCCTGGTAACTTATGTGAAAGTAGCACGATAAGTTGCATACGACACGCGTGGGTAACTTTATGTATCCCATGCGTGATAACTTTTGACGCATAACTTATGTACAAACGCCACGATAACTCTTACCAAAGGGGAAACTGTTGTTAAAAAATATAACATCGGTAACTTATGTGAAAATAGCATGGTAACTTGCATAGAACAGGCATGGTAACTTATGTAGCCCATAGCACGGTAATTTCTATGTAAATTGCATGGTACTATAAGAATTTCATACCTGATAACTTAAGTACAAACACCGCGGTAACATTTTTGACCAAGGAGGAAAAAATTGCTAAAAAATAGCACGTTAGCTTAAGAACAAACAGCACGGTAACATTTTTGAACAAGGAGAAAAAAGTTCTGGAAAAATATAGCACGGTATTTTCTATGTAAATAGCATGGTAATATACGAACCTCATACCTGATAAATTTAGTCCAAACACCGCGGTAACATTTAACCATGAGGGAAAAAATTGTTAAAATACATACTCGACAACTACTATGTAAACAGTATGGTAATATGGTGATTTGCATCTGAAAAAGGAGGGCAGGGGACGCTTGAGTTTGTTAACCATCTGAGCTGGTGTAAAACATCCAGAAAAAAAGTTCAAAATTCCAGACAAGCGAGTATGTCTGTTTGAATTTTCAGTTTCATTCGATCTCATTTCAAGAAGGTACAAGTAGCGTGTAAGTTGAAATAAACCAATAAGATGGTGTAGCTTAGTTGGTTGTTGTTGCTAAATTAGTTGAGGTGGGTTGCGGGTTCGAGCCCCCCTCCAAGCGCATTTTTTTCGCTTTTTTCAGGCTGCAAATGTGTGTGCGCGGAATCGGGACAGGCCCGCCCCCAGCGGGGGGATTCGGGTGGCCCAGAAAATCGGGAGAAGGGAGAGGTTCGTGCGGAGGAAACGGGATAGCCCAGAAAATCAGGAGAAGGAGGGATGAATTTCGTGCGGCACGAGGGGGTGTGATGGTTTTAGCAATCTGGCACACGGTTGCCAGTTATCAGCCTTAAAAATATATACTCTCTCCGTTTCTTTTTGGTTTGCATATAAGACTTGGTCAAAGTCAAACTTTGTTAATTTTGACTAAGTTTATAGAAAAAAATATCAAGATTGACAATCTGAAATCAATATGGTTAGATGCATCATGAAATTAATTTTCATATCATACAACTTTAGAATTATATATGTTGATATTTTTTTATATAAAGTTGGTCAAATTTTACAAAGTTTGACTTTGACCAAATCTTATATGCAGACCAAAAAGAAATGGCGGGAGTACTATTTAGTCCTAAATAATAGTACTATTTTTTAATAGATAAAACAGTTTGAAAAAAAATCAATTTCTTTCGCATGTTGTAGAGTATGACCATATATGTATGTAACAAATGTTCATGTGGTTTTCCTAGGCACGTCGCGCTAATGGTCGGTTCAGTGAGTTCCGGGTGAAAGCCTAGCTCGACTTCTGTCGATGCTGGTGTCGACAACATCATATGATGTTGTTCACTCTTTGGAGGCGTTGTCGTGGAGCCTCTTCGCCTTCCACGTTATTTCGATCTCAAGCTCTACGGATGAACAAACATGTTTTGGCATTTGTTGTAGCGGGCATCGACAGTGTTCCTGTTGTTTCCCTCCCAGGGGCGACGTTTTGGAGGTCCAAGGTGTTTTGTTAGATGGTGGTCTCTTATGTGTCTTTGCAATTTCGTCGCTAGCCAGGAGAGTTTGCAGCCTCAGGTCCGATGTGGAACGCAGAGCGGTAACTCTGGAATATTTTTGCGTATGGGTTGTTGGATTTGGCCACTTGAGAAACAGAGCCATCGACTAACCTAGTACATAGCCTAGGGGCCAGTAAGGATGTCAGACTGATGGCTCCAAAAATCTCTCGCATAAAGATTATACAACACCAATCAACCCCGGTGGCACCTCGATGTAGGTTGATGGTCGAGCAAATAAGTGGGTGACACCTCGCGACCATCAGTGGCCAGCTCTGGAACGACCGACCAGAGCACCAGACGCGACCATGCGAGCGATGTAGCAAAAGGGCCACATCCCAGCAACCGGGAAGCCATGCCAATGACTTGGCTACCGCCATGTTGACGCGCGCCACCGGAGCTCCTCCCCCATGAAGCCACTGCAGGACACCACACGCACCACAAGAGATGCAACGTAGGCCCCCCTTTGGAGGTGAGGCAGGGCATGGCGGTGGCATACAAGGGAGATAGAGACACGAGATTTTTTTTCTAGGGTTTGTTGGGTCGCCTCCCGAGTCACCTACATGGAACGGCTCGTGGCCAAACGATACTTGTGAAAACCAACACGGCAGGGCATCTCTAGCAGATCCGTTATCCTAAAACTACAAAATGCATCTCTTAACCTATTTTCTTATCATTTCTAAGGGATTAAATGCTTTTTTACCTAGCAAAATACCTTAAAATTTAATCCATGAAAAAAAAATCAGAACATGAATTTTTGCACACAACTCATTTCGAACACTAATTTTAATTAGTTGATTGCATAACTCCTAATTCTAGAGTCCATGCCTACTATAGTAAGAACAAATCGACATCGAAATAGCTCAAGCATCGATCTAAAGACTATAAAACTACATGCTAGCTAGCTCTACTAGTCGTCACGATTAAGATACCTTCCAAAGTGCCCAAGTTGGTGGATGAACCAAGAGCCGCAGCCGCCACCACCACCACCGCACGCGGGAGGGGTCGACCTCATCCTCCTTCTTGAGGAGCTCATCGAACAACTGCTTGTTCTCATTTTCAAGGCAGTCGATATTGCCATGCTTGTGGTCAACTGCATGCTTGTCGTCCACAGACCGGTAGTAGCCTACAATGACGACAACATGGTTCAGCTCGTCCTTGATGAGTTTGGTCACCAACTCATCGTTCGCACGCTCAGCTGCCAGCCGTGCCTCGGATTTTCAGTGCTTGTGCAACTCGGGCTAGGAGACAATCGAATGGTTGGAGGGGTGTGTAAGGGCATATTTATCCCTTAGGTGTTTTGGTGATTGATGACAAGGCTTTTGCGGACTAATCATGTGCCTTGAGTTTCTCAGATACTTCATCATTAGGCACGAGACGATTCGGTGCCCCTCGGAGACTATTGAAGTCGGCGTTGTTCTACGTTTCTCTTTGGTGGATTTGAGTCATAGGAGAGCCGTACTATTAAGAGGGGGTCCGCGTCGGAAAGGTTTAGGTGGAATCAACACGTACACTTGTCCTACCTTTTCTTGCACTTTGGAGCATCTCTTCATTATCCTTGTTGTGTCGAAATCTGACGGCTACTGCTGTACTTGCGGTAGTACCGCAAGTACCAGCGGTAGTACCGCTGTGGGTCACGGTAGTACCACTCCTCTGGAGCGTTAGTACCGTGGCTCCCAGCCCTAGTGCCGCTCCGGTACGGTAGTAGGGGCGGATGTAATTTTTTACATCCGCGCCCCCCACGGTAGTACCGCTCGTCCAGCGCGGTAGTACCGCGGGAGCCCACGGTAGTACCGCTCCCCAGGAGTCGTAGTACCGTGGCCCTCCTACCTAGTACCGCAGCGTCACGGTAGTAGGAGCGGATGTAATTTTTTACATCCGCGCCGCAAAGGTAGTACCGCGCCTCGCGAGCGGTAGTACCACGTCGGATTTTTGCACCACCTCATTTTCAGCGGAAGTAGGCACGGATGTAATTTATTTCATCCGCGCCCTTCCCAGGCAATGACTTTCCTGCCTTGCGGTGCACCGCAAGGGGGAGCGGTAGTACCGCACAGGCGGTAGTACTGCACCCTAGTCAGGCAAGTCCCGGCCTCTGCTGCTGTCGCGGAAGTACCGTGGTCCGCCACGGTAGTACCGCACGGCCTCGCGGTAGTACCGCGCCCCTGGAGCGGTAGTACCGCGTGTCGCGGGCTGAACATGTGGATAACGGTTGGATATTTCCCATGACTATATAAGGGGCGTCTTCTACCTCTAGTTGACTACCTCTTCCACCTCTAAGCTCCATTGTTGCTCTAAGCTCCATTTTCGCCCGATCTCTCTCCCTAGCCAATCAAACTTGTTGATTTGCTCGGGATTGGGTGACAAGGGCCCGATCTACACTTCCACCAAGAGATATTCGATTCCCCCCACTTATCCCTTGCGGATCTTGTTACTCTTGGGTGTTTGAGCACCCTAGACGGTTGAGGTCACCTCGAAGCCATACTCCATTGTGGTGAAGCTTCATGGTGTTGTTGGGAGCCTCCAATTGTTGTGGACATTGCCCCAACCTTGTTTGTTAAAGGTTCGGTCGCCGCCTTCAAGGGCACCAATAGTGGAATCACGGCATCTCGCATTGTGTGAGGGCGTGAGGAGAATACGGTGGCCCTAGTGGCTTCTTGGGGAGCATTGTGCCTCCACACCACTCTAACAGAGACGTACTTCCCCTTAAAAGGAAGGAACTTCGGTAACACATCCTCATCTCCACCGGCTCCACTCTTGGTTATTTCATGCCTTTACTTTTGCAAGCCTACTTGTGTTGTATCCCTTGCTTGCTTATGTGCTAGTTGTTATTGCATCATATAGGTTGCTCACTTAGTTGCACATCTAGACAACCTATTTTGTTGCAAAGTTTAATTTGGTAAAGAAAAGCTTAAAAAAAGTTGCCTATTCACCCCCCCCTCTAGTCAACCATATCGATCCTTTCAATTGGTATCAGAGTCTCGTCTCTTTTTAAGGACTTTACCATCCGAAGAGTATGGTTGATGTCGTAGATGATGTGGGAGAGCACTCCGGTGCGAATCCGATATCATCTACGGGAGATGTGGGTAACTCGATCTCACGTGAGGAATTCAATGTGGCTTTGGAAACATTGAAAACCTCCATGACGACCGAGGTCAAGGACATGTTTAAGGAATTCGAAGAAGGACTCAAACAATCTACCTCGGCGATGAAAGTGGGTGATCCCACTAACAAGGTGACGGATGCTACCTCCGGCAAGGGGGAAGCTAACAGTGAAAAGAGTCCTTCTAATAGTGGTAGAAATGGCACCGGCATCTTTGCCCATGTGGAACCCCCAATTTATGGAGGGCCAATCCCCTCCACGCATTTGAATCATGCCGGTCCTCCTCCTAAATATGAGAAACATGAAGATTTTGATTCTTGGGTTTATCGCTTCAAGCGTCACTTAAAACATGTGAACACTAACCTTTGGAGAATCATTGAAGAAGGTTTTTATCCTCATGACCCAAGCAACTTCACCCCTCGAGAAGCCGTGGACAATCAATTCAATGAGAGTGCTCTCTTCATCATCCAAGATGCAATCCTTCCCGAAGATCTCCCTCATCTTCGACCTCATGCCATGGCTAAAGAAGCATGGAAATGTGTTGAGTCTCTCTATCGAGGAAGTGCTAGCATTCAACGCTCCAACTATGAAGTGGTGCAAGATGAAGCCGATGAGTTTGCAATGAAAGAAGATGAAGAACCTCATGAGCTTTTTCGAAGAGTGACCAAACTCGCGGTCTCACTCCGAGATCATGGAAGCAAGGACATGGATGACAATTGGATCAAGCGCAAGTTCCTCAAGGCCATGATGCCCTACAACAAGGCCATGTCCTCCGTCATTCGTCAAAGACCGGACTTCCACTCCATGACCTCAAGTGAAGTGTTGGATGAGTTCGTTGCAATGAGCATTTTGGACAAGACCGCCGACAATGCGGTGCTCCGTTCTCAAAGGGCAAAGAAGCCCAACCTTGCTTTGAAGGCCAAGGTCATCATGGAAGAAGAGGAAGAAGTGGAAGATGAGGAGAGCAATCCCGAAGACACCAAGTATGATTATCATGAGCACATGGCCCTTGCTTCAAAACAATTTTGGAGCAAGAAGAACACAAGACCCAACTTCAACAAGAACAACTCAAGTGGCGTCAAGGGCAAGCAACGAGTTAGAACTTGCTTCAACTGTGGCAATGTGAGCCATTTAGTTGCAGATTGTCCTTACGAGAAGCGGGAAGACAATGGTGGCAAATTCATTCGAAAAGACAAAGCCAAGTCCTTCCCCAACAAGAACAACTTTGCCAAGAAGACTCCAACTCGTGGGTTGGTGGTTCAAGAAGAATACCAAGAGGATGACGATGATGATGAAAGTGGAGAAGCAATGGCCATGGCATCCGTTGCCATTGCTACTACTCCCCCGGTGTCTCTCTTTGATTCACCCAATGAAAACATCACCGCCAAGTGCCTCATGGCTAAAGCTTCAAACAAGGTAACCCCCAACATCACAACCACCATCATTACTAATCCCTCCTTGGAGGATTGCATTGATGAACATGTTGAGTCTAATGAGGAAGTGAATGAATTTGAGTCTTTTATGAGTAAGCTTGTCAGTGTCAAAACCGGCGGATCTCGGGTAGGGGGTCCCGAACTGTGCGTCTAGGCGGATGGTAACAGGAGACGAGGGACACGATGTTTTACCCAGGTTCAGGCCCTCTCGATGGAGGTAAAACCCTATGTCCTGCTTGATTAATATTGATGATATGGGTAGTACAAGAGTGGATCTACCACGAGATCAAGGAGGCTAAACCCTAAAGCTAGCCTATGATATGATTGTTGTAATGTATGTTGTCCTACGGACTAAAGCCCTCCGGTTTATATAGACACCGGAGGAGGCTAGGGTTACACAGAGTCGGTTACAATGGTAGGAGATCTACATATTCGTATCGCCAAGCTTGCCCTCCACGCCAAGGAAAGTCCCATCCGGACACGGGACGGAGTCTTCAATCTTGTATCTTCGTAGTCTTCGAGTCCGGCGGACGATGATAGTCCGGCTGTCTGGACACCCCCTAGTCCAGGACTCCCTCAGTAGCCCCTGAACCAGGCTTCAATGACGATAAGTCCGGCGTGCATAATGTTCGGCATTGCAAGGCGGGTTCCTCCCTTGAATAATCCAGAGAAGATCATGAACACCAGGATAGTGTCCGGCTCTGCAAAACAAATTCCACATTCCACCATAGAGAGAATAAAATGTACACCAGTCCAATCTGCTGACGTATTATGCGGCGTGACATCACACTGCTACCAAGCTTTTGTTTGAATTGTTTTTTACCATACCACCTCAGCACGTTTAGCAAAGCGGTTTCCTTGGCACGTCTTGTCGAAGCAGAGATCGTGTTCCCCTTATTCCGGGATTCTCATCAATACGGACGTGGGTAACCCAACCACGCCATTGATGGTGGCGCTCGGGAGATAAGCGAGTTTTATCAGGCCGGTGGGGACGCACAGTTTTCGTCCGCCTATATATAAGGGATAAGGATTTACCTTCTCACCTACGCCTTCTTCCTCCTTTGCTTATCCATCTCCGCGTACTCAAGCTCCATCGCCCAAGCTCGCGCATCTCGCCCCGACCTTCTCCGAATATGTCCGGAGCGGGAGGCAAATGGTTGGCCTCCACCGTTAAGGAGGAGCACATCACCAAACTGCGCAGCGCCGGATACCTTTCCGGCGATATCGCGCATCGACTGCCCGACGAGGGGCAGCTCATCCCTACCCCTGGGCCCCATGAGAGGGTCGTCTTCCTTCCCCACTTCCTCCGCGGACTGGGCTTTCCACTGCACCCATTCGTCCGAGGGATCATGTTTTACAACGGCCTGGATTTCCACGATCTGGCGCCGAACTTCATCCTCAACATCTCGGCGTTTATCGTCGTGTGCGAGGCCTTCCTCTGCATCCGGCCCCACTTCGGCCTGTGGCTCAAGACCTTCAACATCAAGCCGAAGGTTGTGAAGGGCACGCAAGTGGAATGCGGAGGCGCCATGTTGGGTAAGTTGCCCAACGTCCTTTGGCTCGAAGGGGCCTTCGTGGACTCCGTCAAGGGGTGGCAATCGGGGTGGTTCTACATCACCGAGCCGCGCAAGCCCACATGGGCTGCGGCCCCCGAGTTTAGATCTGGCGTCCCCACGCAGCTCACCTCCTGGAAAGAGAAGGGCTTGCTGTGGGGCAATCCGAAGGAGGTGACAGGACTCCGAGCCTGCATCCAGAAGCTGGTGAGCAATAAGCTCAGGCTCGTCGACGTGGTCCAAGTCATGCTCATCCGCCGGATTCTCCCATGCCAAGAACGGGCATTCAATCTGTGGGAGTTCAATCCGGAACAGCACCAGGCGCTGAGCGGGCTCTTCGATACGACATACGAAGGCGCCTGGAGGGTGCTGTTTAAGGGCGCCGAAGCCCCCGCATCTGCGACGGAAGATCGCGGATTTCGCTCGCAGCATCCAGCTGACGAGGTAAGTGATTCAACCCCGTTACGGGACACTTGTGGTAACTAAACCGATTCTAAGAGGGTTTCAACCTCTATTTTCCTTTGACAGGAATGGATGGAGAAGGCCAAGCAGCTCATCAGCCCGGCTCCCATGCCAGAAGACCCAGAGAACGCCCGTTTAGCAGGGCTGCTGGTTCCGGCACCGCACGTGGTGCCGGAGAAGAAGGCCAAGAAGGTGGCCGCGGGGACTCGAAAGAGTTCCCGCAATCAGGCGTCCGACGACGAGGCGGACTCCTCACCCGAAGACGAGGAGGAGGAGGAGGACTCTCTCCCGGAGGAGGGAGAGAAGAAGAGGAAGGCTTCCCAAATAGGGGAGGCCGAAGGGTCCAAGAGAGGGAGGACTATCCCCCCGGACAGTTTCGCCAACACCACCATTGGCGAGGATGAGTAGCCTCCAAGGGCCAGGCGTCCGGCAAGATCGTAAGTATCCGGATCCTTGATGTGCAATTTCTTTCGTGTCGCGTAGTGTCCTTCTAATGCCGCGTTCTGTTTGTAGCCCGGCCGATGATGATCTCCCCGCTTCATCGAGCGGGTCGTTGGCCCCGTCGGATGTGGATTCACTTCCGACCGCCTCTACCCCCCGCGCCAACGAGGACGCCGAGGTGGGATCCCAGAGAAGGACCCATCAGGAGGAGGCTCCGGAGGCGCCGTCAGGCTGCCTCCCGGACTTTGTGCCGGACTCTACATCGGAACCCGCAGTGGTTCCAGAGTCCGGCGGGCGGCCCCTTCGAAAGAAGGGCAAGACCGTGACACCGGCGACCTCCGTCCAACCGGAGGCGCCGGATAACTTGCTGGAGGCGCTTAAAGGCGCTTCCATCGAGGAAGAACACCGCACTATCATGAGTGCGGTGATTCAAAAGGTTCAGCTCGCCAAAAGCGGGCTGACCGAAGCCTGCAGCAGCCTTCTAACAGGCTTTGAGGTAAGAAGTTAAAATTATGTAATGTAATACCGCATAGACAGTAGCCCCTGATGCTCAGTTCGGTGTTCGGAAAGAAAAGCCGGACTGAGGATCTAATAAGATATACGCAGGGTTGCTTAAAATATGTCAATATGGGTTTGCAGGCTGCGCTGCTGACCTCTGCCGCACTATCGGCGGAGGTCGATGTGTTGAAGAAGGATCTCGAGCGGTCCGAACAAGAGCTCGGCCATGCCAAGAAGCAGCTCGAGGACAAAGAAGGTGAGTCACACCACTTTGAATAGGTACCTTACAGAAAAGGATTTTGGTTGCAATAAAATTAACAAGGATAATATGGGTATTGTAGGGGCCACGAACGAGGTAGCAGCCCTGAAGGAGGTTGTGTCCGCAGCCGAACGTAGTGCGGCCGCGGAGCGGGAAGAGCGAGAGAAGCAGGAGGCACGGGTGGCGGAAGTACGGCAAGAGCTCCAGGCTCTCATGGAGAAGCATGAGAGTTTGGAGCGTGACTCCAAGACTCGAGAGTCCGAGCTTGCCTCGGCTCTCGAAAGTGCCAAGTCCGCCAAGGCCGAGGCCCGTAAGGCCCTTCAGGAGGTTGAAGATGTGAAGAAGATAGCGGCGGGTAAGGCATTTTTCATGCAAAGCAAGCATGTTAATGTAAAATACCTGACACTTACCCGCATTCGGAGCTCTCCAGGGGCATTTGCAGATCTGCCGCGTAGTGCGTCCGATGCCGCCGCATTCTATCGTGGCGAGGAGGGGAGCTCGACGGAGAAAGTCTTCTAGTCTCAGTACGCTGAGGCCAGACACCCGGTGCCCCCAAGCGACCAGCTGAAGCAGCTGGTCGAACTCCACAAGGTAGCTGAGGAGGCCATGAAGGGCCTTACAGTCCGGCTGTGGCCTGGACAGGCCATGCCTGGGAGCTACTTTGGCCTTGTGCGGCGGCTGGTGGATGCATGCCCCTGGGTGGAGGTCGTCAAGCGCTCCGCCTGTATTGAAGGTGCTCATCGGGCCCTTGCCTGCACAAAGGTGCACTGGGGCAGGCTGGATGCGGAGAAGCTTCTCACTGACCCACCGCCACCGGGCAAGGAGTATCGTATGCCCGAGATGTATTATAAACTGTGCTGAAGGGAGCCCGCGATATTGCGGATGAATGTCCCAAAGATGTAGTTTTTGAGTAAACTCGCTATGTATTATCCTGTGCGCTGAAAACTTTGTTCATATGCGCATTAAGCAACGCTTGTTTTAATTTAAAATATTACCTTCTGTTCGGCCGTTTATAAAATCTGAGAGATGGCAAGTCGTTGGCTTCAGCCCCCGAGCCGCGAGTGCTAGGGTGTTCGGGATAACCTTGAGCACTCTTGTTCCCATTTTTGGGTCCATCTAGGGAGGTGCTCAACACAACGAACAAGGCGACCGGACTTATAATGCTTGAACACTCTCACTTAGCCATAGAATTCTATAATTTTAAATTTCGGCGAAGCCCCTGGTATTCGGAAGGCCGAATCCGGGGCGCTATCCACGCCTTCGTTGGACATGGTCCGGAACTTCGCTCGAAGCGGCGTGAGTCTTTAAGGACCCGAAGAAACCTCTCGAACAGCGACCAGTCTCTCGCCTTATCATGCCGGTCAGTTTTAGCTTTCTCCACTGAGGCGCTCGCCCGGCTCAACCGGGGCGCAATCGCAGTGGTTCTCCTAGTGCCACCTTAGCCGACAAAACGGAACGTAAGGCACCAAAACGTGGGAGCCGGGCAAACCCAACTATTGACCCAAGACATGATTCGGAGCTGATTCATATAATGCTATAAGTTCGGGGTGCCGCACTTATGAAAGTGTTCGGACTTATCACACCACAATGTGGGGGACATAAGCCCCTGGTGTATTAGGCCGTACCAAAATATACGGGTGCAAGATGTCATGTAATGAACATATATATAAAAGGTAATGTAATTGCAGTCGAAAAGTGCTGCATTATTTATTAAAGGAAGTCTGCTATGAGTGCAGACTGATACAAATAGTGCGGTAAGCAAGGGATTTGGACTAAGTAAACATGTCCCCCTGCAGGGGTGAGCTGCGGACTTGGTGTATATAATCGAATTTAATGCTCATAATTGAGACCACCTGAGTGTTCGTCGCAGCCTTCTTTCGTCCCTGACTGTTGCATCACGAGTTCGGCAGGTTCGCCGCCGGACAGGGCCTCTGGTTACCGGAGTCCTGTGTACACAAAGAAGGAAAATAATAAATAAAAAAAGGGGGGCACACTTGCGAGCTCCTGGTGTGGTCGAACCGCACTCTGGGTCCATTGCGATCGTGCCCCTTCCCCTGCGCCCATGGTATCTCCAAAGCGTAATGATGTACGCGGAGTATTATTCTTGCGATCATGCGCGGGCGGGGGTTGGGGCCGCATTGCTACGCGTGCTCTGATCGCGCCAGGTGGTCTTGGTTGGTATTGCTTCGGGCGCATTTTGCTGTATCCGGCCGTTTAACGGCCGGACTCGAGAATTGCCTTAAGAGGCTGCTCTGTACTTCTGCCGCGAGGGCCGCTGTATGTTCCTCCGTTCGGAGGGAGTGTTCTGTATTCCCGTTGACCGTGATGACTCCACGAGGGCCTGGCATCTTGAGCTTGAGGTATGCATAATGCGGCACCGCGTTGAATTTTGCAAACGCGGTTCGTCCGAGCAGAGCGTGATAGCCGCTGCGAAACGGGACTATGTCGAAGATTAACTCCTCGCTCCAGAAATTGTCCGGGGATCCGAAGACCACTTCCAGTGTTACTGAGCCTGTACAGTTGGCTTCCACACCTGGTATGACACCTTTAAAGGTTGTCTTTGTAGGTTTAATCCTTGAGGGGTCTATGCCCATTTTGCGCACTGTATCCTGATAAAGCAGGTTCAGGCTACTACCGCCGTCCATCATGACTCTCGTGAGGTGAAATCCATCGACGATTGGGTCTAAAACCAATGCGGCGAATCCGCCATGGTGTATGCTGGTCGGATGGTCTCTTCGATCGAAAGTGATCGGACAAGAGGACCATGGATTGAACTTCGGGGCGACTGGCTCCATCGCATAGACGTCCCTTAGTGCGCGCTTCCTCTCCCTCTTGGGTATATGGGTCGCGTAAATCATGTTCACCGTCCGCACTTGTGGGGGAAAACCCTTCTGTCCTCTATTGTTCGGCGGTCGGGTCTCCTCCTCGTCGTTGCTGTTTAGCCCCTTGTCGTTGTTTTCGGCAATTAACTTGCCTGCCTGCCTGAACACCCAGCAATCTCTATTAGTGTGATTGGCTGGTTTTTCAGGGGTGCCATGTATCTGGCATAAGCGGTCGAGTATTCGGTCCAAATTGGACGGACCCGGAGTGGTTCTTTTGAATGGCTTCTTCCGTTGACCGGGTTTAGAGCCTCGGAATCCGGCGTTGACTGTCGTATCCTCCTTGTCGTCACCGTTAATGCGACGTTTGTTTTTGTTTCGACGTGACCTGCCGTTGTTGTCCTTAGTATCCGGACTGCCAGAATTTTTACGGAGATTGTTGCTGCGAGCTAGCCAGCTATCCTCTCCCGCGTAGAAGCGGGTCATTAATGATGTGAGGGCTGCCATAGATTTCGGCTTTTCCTGTCCCAGGTGCCGGGCTAGCCATTCGTCGCGGATGTTATGCTTGAAGGCTGCAAGGGCCTCTGCATCCGGACAGTCGACGATTTGATTTTTCTTCGTCAAGAACCGTGTCCAGAATTGTCTGGCCGATTCGTATGGCTGCTGAATGATGTGGCTTAGGTCATCGGCGTCTGGTGGTCGCACATACGTGCCCTAGAAGTTATCAAGGAATGCGGCTTCCAGGTTTTCCCAACACCCAATTGGCTCTGCGGGCAAGCTGTTAAGCCAATGCCGAGCTGGTCCTTTAAGCTTGAGTGGGCGATACTTGATGGCGTGGAGATCGTCGCTGCGGGCCATATGGATGTGGAGAAGATAATCTTCGATCCAAACCGCAGGGTCTGTTGTGCCATCGTAGGATTCAATGTTTACGGGTTTAAACCCTTCAGGGATTTGATGATCCATTACTTCGTCAGTGAAGCATAGCGGGTGTGCGGCACCTCTGTATTGAGCAATATCACGACGCAGCTCGAGAGAGCGCTGTCTGCCGTGTTCGGCCCGGCCGGGGTTATTATATCCGGTGCGACGGTATTCGTCATGGGTCGTGGGGCGCCCACGTGATCCATAGATGGATCTGGATTGCCTTGCTTTGTCCTCCAATATATCTCGCAAGTCTGGCGCGTTCCCTCTTGGCTTCGTACTTTTGGGGCGATGCCGGGGTACGGTCTTGGTTGGGGGCCTGGATGCCTCTCTGTCACGACCGCGGGGTGGTCGGTCAGCCATATCGTGTGCTGGTGATGGAGGTATGTATGCTTCCTCCTCTAATCGGGGGAGAAGCTTGCGTCTTGGATAGCTTTTGGAGGGGCGTTCGAGTTTATACTCTTCGGCCGCGAGGACCTCGGTCCATCGATCGGCCAGCAGGTCCTGATCAGCTTGAAGCTGCTGCTGCTTCTTCTTTAGGCTGTTTGCCATGGCGATAAGCCTGCGTTTAAAACGCTCTTGTTCGACGGGATCCTCGGGCACAACGAATTCGTCATCGTTGAGGCTTGCCTCGTCTTCGGATATAGTTGTAATCCTCAACCTCTTCGTCTGCCGCCCTCTCGTGAGGGCTTGCTTCTGCATCCTCCTGCGCTGAGTCTTGCTGGAGGGGGTTGTCTTCGGCACTTTCTGGGGTATTATTATCTCCTGTGCCGGAATCTCCATTCTTGCTGTGGCGGGATTTAGAGCAGCGCCGCTGACGCCGGCGCTTGGGCTGTTTCTTTAAAGAATCTGCCTCCGCTGTTTCTTCGTCGTCCCCATCTTTTGGGGTATCCACCATGCATATGTCATATGACGAGGTGGTCTTCCAGTGCCCTGTAGGCGCTGGTTCCTGTTCGTCTCCGACATCGTCGTCCATAGCGTCGATGTCTTCGGAGTCGTAGTCTAGCATGTCGGTTAGATCGTCGACAGTGGCTACAAAGTGGGTGGTGGGTGGGCTCTGAATTTCTTCGTCGTCCGTATCCCAACCATCCTGGCCATAGTACGGCCAGGGCTCTCCTGATAACGAGAGATGCTTTAGCGAATTCAGGATGTCGCCAAAAGGCGAGTATTGGAAGATGTCTGCGGCGGTGAATTCCATAACCGGCGCCCAATCCGATTTGGTTGGTAGGGGCGTGGGAGGTTCGGAGTCCAGCAAGGAGTCCGGCACCTCGGAATCACGAGTTTTGTGAGGGACAAGATTAGTGTTCGGCTCCATCGCCGTGGAAGTTGAAGCCCCCGAGGCGGTGTCCATCCACCGATCCTCTGTCTGGGCAATCGGCTCCGGACTAATGGCCAAAGCGGATTCACGTGCAGCCACCAAGGCACTGTTCGGCGGCAGAGCTAGATCATGCCCATCGTCACAGTGCGGCGCGCTTGGCTGTGGCTCAAGTCCGTCGAAGATCAAGTCTCCGCGGACATCGGCCGTGAAGTTTAGGCTTCCGAATCTGACTTGACGGCCAGGGGCGTAGCTTTCGATCCTGGACAGCGTCGTTGGTTGAAGATGCCATCGGGCCTATCGGTGACGACACAGAGGAACTCTCAATGAAAGCACCAATGTCGGTGTCAAAACCGGCGGATCTCGGGTAGGGGGTCCCGAACTGTGCGTCTAGGCGGATGGTAATAGGAGACGAGGGACACGATGTTTTACCCAGGTTCGGGCCCTCTCGATGGAGGTAAAACCCTACGTCCTGCTTGATTAATATTGATGATATGGGTAGTACAAGAGTGGATCTACCACGAGATCAAGGAGGCTAAACCCTAAAGCTAGCCTATGGTATGATTGTTGTAATGTATGTTGTCCTACGGACTAAAGCCCTCCGGTTTATATAGACACCGGAGGAGGCTAGGGTTACACAGAGTCGGTTACAATGGTAGGAGATCTACATATCCGTATCGCCAAGCTTGCCCTCCACGCCAAGGAAAGTCCCATCCGGACACGGGACGGAGTCTTCAATCTTGTATCTTCGTAGTCTTGGAGTCCGGCGGACGATGATAGTCCGGCTATCCGGACACTCCCTAGTCCAGGACTCCCTCAAAGCTCAAGGGTAAGTCCAAGAAGCACTTTGTTACTCTCTTGGAACAACTTGGTGAGGCCAATGACATGATCGAGGCTCACGAAGAAACCATCTCTAAGATGGAGGGTCATAGTCATGACTATGCCGATGAGATATCGGATCTCTCTAATGCTCTCGAGGAAGAGCGTGTGCATCGTTTGACTTTTGAGGAGTCACACAATGATGACCATGCTAAGTTAAAGAAAGATCTTGATCATGCTCTTGTCTTGTCTCGTGTGCTAACTTCCGAGAAGGCTAAACTTGGGGTGATCATGCTAGACTCAAAGAGGAGTCTGAGATACTTGACAAGGCCCACAAGGTCTTGAAGGGTGCTCACGCTAACCTCAAGGAGTCTCATGCTCAACTCCAAGTTAAGCTAATCAAGGAAAAGGCCACCTTTCCTCATATGGTATTAATTGATAATGCATGTGCTACTAACCCGTGTTGTGAGCATGTGCATCTTATGGAGGAGAATGCCAAGTTGAAGGATCAACTTGAGAAAGGCCTTGTGACATGCATTCAAGGTGAGAAGAACCTCAACAACCTCTTGAGCAATCAAAAGGAAGTTGTGGCCAAGGAAGGAATTGGGTTTGCACCCAAGTCCAAGAGCAAGAAGAAGAACAACAACAAGACCAAACGTCCTCCTCCTCTCAAGCAAACGTTTGTGAAAGAGGGAGAGGGTGCTCCTAAGGAGAAGAAGGAAAAAGTGAAGGGAGTTAACGTCCAAAAGGGCAAAACCATTTCCTCAAACAAAGCCGGCGACTTTAACCCGTCATATGTGTTGTGCCGTGCTAGTGATGGACATGTTTATGCTAAATTTGTTGGTTCTCCTTATGAGTACATTGAATGGTCTATTTGGGTCCCCAAGACCCTTGTTACTAACATCAAAGGACCCATTACTAAATGGGTACCTAAAACCAAGCATTGATCTCTTGTAGGTGTTTGCTTCCGGTGGGGGATCATGGTTGCTCGATAGTGGAGCAACAAATCATATGACCGTGAGCAAGGACTTGGTGGTGGACGTGCAACAGATTCCATCTATGCCCACCAATGTCGAGTGGGGTGATGCATCACATTCTAAGGTATTGGGTCTCGGCAAGGTTGTCATTTCTCATGATCTCACGATCGAGAAAGTCATGCTTGTTGAGTCCCTTGCATACAATTTGCTTTCCGTTCGTCAACTTGCACTCATGGGTTTTGCTACGTTCTTTGACATTGATACCGTGGCCCTCTTGTGGAGCAAGACTCTTAAAGTAGCCTTTGTTGGGCATGTCGAGAATGGTCTCTATGTGATTAACTTTTCGAAGCGACCCACTAAGACCGCGACATGCCTAATGGCTAAAGTTGACATGGGATGGCTTTGGCATCGCCGTTTAGCCCACGTCAATATGAGATCTTTGCAAAGTCTTCTCAAGGGGGACCATGTCCGTGGACTAACAAATGTTAGTTTTGCCAAAGATTGTGCTTGCAGTGCTTGTATCGAAGGAAAGCTTCATGAAAAGGCTCACCCTCCATCAACCATCATCTACTCGAAGAGACCCTTGGAGCTCCTTCACATGGATCTTTTTGGGCCTCCATCTTTTGTTAGTCTTGGAGGTAGAAAGTATTGCTTGGTGATTGTGGATGACTATTCAAGATACACTTGGGTATACTTCTTCAAGAGGAAGAGTGAGACTCAACAAACCGTCATCGACTTTGCAAATGAAGCTCAACATCAACACAATGCAAAGATCTTGACAATAAGAAGTGACAACGGCACCGAGTTCAAGAACTACACCTTGGATGAGTTTCTCAGTGATGAGGGGATCAAGCATCAATATGCTGCACCTTATACTCCTCAACAAGATGGTGTGGCGGAGAGGAAGAACCGGACGTTGATGGATGCGGCAAGGACCATGATGGCGGAGTTCAAGTCTCCGTACAACTTTTGGGCCAAAGCCATCAACACCGCATGTCATGCATCCAATCGGCTCTATCTTCGCAAAGGCTTGAACAAGACTCCTTATGAGATACTCACCGGCAACAAGCCCAACCTCAAGTTCTTCCGGGTGTTCGGTTGTAAGTGTTTCATTCTCAAGAAAGGTGTTCGTTTGTCTAAATTTGAGGCTAGAGCTCATGAGGGCATATTTGTTGGTTATGCTATAGACTCTCATGCTTACCGTGTTCTCAACGAGTCCACCGGACTCATTGAGGAGACGTGTAACGTGGAGTTTGACGAAAATAACGGCTCCCAAGTGGAGCAAAGTGGTACTTGTGATGTAGGTGATGAAATTCCTCCCCAAGCCATAAGAAGAATGGGTATTGGTCAAATCCTACCCATTGAGGAACCCCTTGTGGCCGAAGGAGAAGGACAATGCTCCACTCAAGTGGAGCCATCACCTCCCCAAGACCCACACGCTTCCGAAGAACAAAGTGAAGGCCCTCATCCTCGTGAACAAGACCAAGGGCAAGATCAACCTCAAGGTGGTGGTGAACCTCTAAATGATGACCAAGGTCAAGTTCTCCCCCTCGAGCAAGTTCAAGATCATGAGCAAGCTCAAGATCAAGAACAAGCTCAAGACGGCGCTCAAGATGATCAAGTTAACCCTCCTCCTTCCACACCCGAGGAGGAATTAGAGCATCGTGCCGTGAAGATTGCTTCCAAGCTCACCACCCAAGGCCATCTCATAGAAAACGTGGTTGGAAGCCTAAGAAAGGGGGTAAGCACTCGTAGACAATTAGCAAACTATTGTGAACATCACGCGTTTGTCTCTTGTGTTGAACCCCAAAAGGTCTATGAGGCGCTCGAAGACTCGGATTGGCTCAATGCCATGCATGAAGAACTCAACAACTTCGAGTACAACAAGGTGTGGAGATTGGTGCCAAGACCATCGGGGAACCACAACGTCATTGGAACCATGTGGATCTTCAAGAACAAGCAAGATGCTCATGGGAACATCATTCGCAACAAGGCAAGATTGGTAGCACAAGGCTACTCCCAAGTCGAGGGTATCGACTACGGTGAAACCTTTGCTCCCGTTGCTCGTCTTGAATCCATTTGTTTGTTGATTGCTTATGCTTCCCATCACAACTTTAAGTTGCAACAAATGGATGTGAAAAGTGCTTTTCTTAATGGTCCTATTAATGAGTTGGTCTATGTCAAGCAACCCCCCCGGTTCGAGTACCCCTACTTTCCGGATCATGTGTATCAACTCGATAAGGCACTCTATGGCCTTAAACAAGCCCCACGTGTGTTGTATGACCACCTTACCGAGTTGCTACAAGATCGTGGATTTGAAGTAGGACAAATCGATCCCACTCTTTTTACTAAGAAGGTCAAAGGGGAGTTGTTTGTGTGCCAACTATATGTTGATGATATTATCTTTGGTTCCCCTAACAAAGCTTTCAATGAGGAATTTGCCGCTCTCATGACCTCCAAGTTCAAGATGTCTTCACTGGGAGAGTTGAAGTTCTTTCTTGGTTTTGACATCAAACAAAGAAGAGAAGGAACCTTCATCAATCAAGCCAAATACACTCAAGACATGCTTAAAAGATTCAAGCTAAGTGATGTCAAGCCGGCTACTACACCAATGCCTACCAAGTGCCAACTTGACATTGATCCCAATGGTAAAGCGGTGGATCAAAAGGTATATCGCTCCATGATTGGCTCCTTGCTTTACCTTTGTGCATCTAGACCGGATATCATGTTGAGTGTGGGGATGTGTGCACGGTTTCAAGCCGCACCGAAGGAAAGTCACTATGTGGCGGTCAAGCGAATCTTTCGATATTTGGCTCATACCCCAAACTTTGGCTTATGGTACCCAAGAGGGGCAAACTTCAAGCTTGAAGGTTTCACGGATTCTGATTGGGCGGGAGACAAAGTGGATAGGAAGTCCACTTCTGGAGGGTGCCAATTTCTTGGTTGCTCTTTGGTAAGTTGGTCTTCCAAGAAGCAAAGTTGTGTGTCTCTCTCATCCACCGAAGCAGAATATGTGGCGGCCGGTAGTTGTTGTGCTCAACTCCTATGGATGAGGCAAACTTTAAAGGAGTACGGTGTCATTTGTGACAAAGTGCCTCTTTGGTGTGATAGTGAAAGTGCCATCAAAATTTCTCTCAACCCGGTGCAACACTTCAAGACGAAGCACATTGAGATTCGGTATCACTTCATCCAGGATCACATTAGGCGAGGGGAGATCGAGCTCAAGTATGTCAACACTCATGATAACCTTGCAAATATTTTCACGAAGCCCTTGGATGAAGCAAGATTTCGCGAGTTAAGGCATGAGCTAAATATCATTGATTCGAGCAATGTGACTTGAACCCGTGCACCCCCCACCACACTCAACTTGTTGTCTAGTTTAGGTGTAGGCATGGACATAGGGGGAGTGTTGTTCTCTCAATGAACTCTCCCTCCCCCCATTATGCATAAATCGATCACCTCTTTCACATTAGCCATTTTTGATGGTACTTGTGCTTCAAAGACGAGTTTTGGTCATGGGCCCAAGGATAATTCTTCGCAGTGCCATACCATCTAACTCAAACATAGGTGGCTTCGGCCACCGCCCTCTCTCTTCGAGAGGTTTTGTCGCTTGGTGGTTTCTTGTTGTCTTTCTGCCTCTGGTTTGTGCGTGCTCTTGTGGTTTCCTGTGTGTGAAAAGTTTCCGTGCAAAGGCCTTCTTCTCGTGTTGAAACATGTTGTGTCTTGAGTTCACGGTACTACCGCGGCCAGCTACGGTACTACCGCAGCCAGCCACGGTACTACCGCATGTGGGAGCACGGTACTACCGTCCCCATGCGGCAGTAATTTTTTACTGCCGCCTGGGTGAGCGGTACTACTGCCTCGGTGCGGTACTTCCGCCCGAGCGGTACTACCGCGATGATACGCGGTACTACCGCGCCGGTCTGGGCGCGTGGGGATAAGGACGGGCAGGGGGAGTTCTAACTCCCCATACCCATTCGCAGTTCTTCCCCCACGTCGTCTCTTTCTCTCCCTCGCTCAAGAATGGAGCCGGCGTTCGTCGCCGGATCTCCTCCTCCGGCTGACCTCCCGTGATTCCGTCCGGTGGGATCGTTCCCAACCACGTGCTCTTGCTATGGACCAAGGTCTTTCCCCAACTCCCTCTCCTTGTTGGTTGTGTTTGGTGTTTCTAGGTTTTGGGGGAGACTTGTGTGTTCTTGAGATTCCTAGGCCTAATCTATGCAAGAGTAGGATGAAGGAGCGTAGCATTGCATAGGAATTATACTTGTATTTTTGTCTTGCGCTAGATTTGATCACCGTAGCACCGCCATTGTTTTGCGGTTCTTTTTAGATTCGAACCGCTGTTTGGGTCTGACGCGACGCGGTACTACCGCCTGTCTGGCGCGGTACTACAGCTTGTACGGTACTATCGCCCGTCGGGAGCGGTACTACCGCGCTCACTGCGGCACTAAAATTTTACCTCCGCTCCAACCATGGTACTACCGTGACCTCGCACGGTACTACCGCGTTTTGGAGCGGTACTGATACTTTAGTACTGCGGGCACTGGCAGTTCTACCGTGGCTCACATCTATCGCATGACAACTTTCTCGTATGCCTTCTATGTGTTTCTTGTGCTTTTCCGTGGCCTTTGCATTGATCTTCTTCGTGTTCGTTGGTGTTTTGCGTTTGTGTCTCAGGTGGTGGCTCTCGCTGGTCCAATCCCAGTCGTGACACTGGCTCCAAGCGACTGCGCAACCCAGGTGAAGCTCAAGAGGGCTCTTCTGCCCCCAAGCGCAATGTGAAGACTTCAGCCAGCAAGCACAAGGAACCCGCTAAGGGCATGGATGAGATATCCCAGACAGGTTACGTCCGTCTCAGGCAACTCCACCCATATGTGCACCCTCGCTCTTCTGTCAGAGGTTGTGAGCTGTTTTGGAACAAGCAACAGACCAACATCTATCTGGATGTCATCAAAAACAAGCAGGATACCTACGTGGATGTGAAGTGGATTGAAATGCATCACATGAGGAAGGACCAGTTCCGTGAGTACTTTGGAGAGGCTCTGGACTTGGTGGAGCAGTTTGGCATTGAGCATGCGCTATCCTTTCACCTTGACTATGACCCTGAGCTTATCTGTCAGCTCTTTGCCTCAGTTTACTTTCACTCTAATGAGGAGCGGAGGATGACCTGGATGACCAATGGCCGTCAACTGTCTGCTACCTGGAAGGAGTTCATGGATCTGCTCCAGGTTCCTGATGATGGGCTCAACACTCCAGTGGGTGTTTGCCCCCATGCCAATGCTGAGTCTGCCAACAAGGATAAGCTTACACCATTCATGGTTGAGAAGTCGCTCGCCAATGGCAAGAAGGCGTTGGTGCTCAACTCTTTTCTGGATATCATGTATCGCATCTTCCGCAACTCCTTGTTCCCTCGCATTGGTGACAAAGACAAGGTTCATGCATATATGGTGGATATGATGCTCATCTGCGAGGAGGCTCGTTTGTCTCAGTCTCAGCCGCTTGATATCTCACACATCATGTGGTGTGAGCTTCGGTTTGTAGTGTTCAACCGCAAGGTGCCTATCTATGGGCCCTATCTGTTTCTGCTGATCTCGAAGACTTGGGAGAAGATGTTCCCTGGTGAGGAGTTCCTTGCTCCAGACTGGATTCGCCATGATCCCATCTGTCTGCGTGTCAAACCCAACTGGGCCAACACCACCACTCGTGCCGATGCGTCTGCTGCTAGGGCTGCTATTGATGAGGAGGATACTGGCGCTGAGGATGTTGCTGAGGACCGTGCTGCTAGGCCTTCCCAGAGTTCCACTATGCCATCATGGGCCAAGAAGCTGAAGGACAAGATGAAGACTCTTTTCTGCATGCAAGCCAAGGGGCAGTACAGGACTCACGTGGCGTCCAAGGAGAGTCGTCGCAGGGACAAGAAGATCTTGCAGCTCTATGGTGAGGAAGTGTCTGGTGGGTCTGAGGAGCGCATCACTCCAGAGGCTGAGTGGATGGAGAAGCAAGGCTACTGGTGGACTGATTCTGAGGAGGACGTCGAGGAGACCATCCCTGCTGCTGAGGAGACCGACGGAGAGGGTTGGGACGAGTTCCCTGCTTGAGCCACCTCTTGTGTGTAGGTGTCCTCTCTGCCTTTTTGGCGTCTCGATGCCAAAGGGGGAGAGAGTGTAGGGATTTGCGAGTCGTGTGTGTCGTGTGTTTGCTGCTTTCTCGGTCGAACTATTTACTGCTTTCTCGTTTGAACCTCGGTTGCTTTACTTCCTATGGTGTAAGACATATGCACTCTATCTATCCTAGCGAGCTTGTGATATATTATGCTATCTTTATGCTATGCTCTCTTTGATGTTAATTATCGTGCCTTGGTCTCTAAAATATAGGGAGAGTGTTGATCCTAGTTTGTGTGCTATGCAGTCCAAAGCATTCATCTAGATTGCACACATCTAGGGGGAGCCTGTCTATAATTTAGAGAGGTGCGGTTTGCCCTAGCTCAAAATTATCTTATCTATGTGCAAATCCCGTGTTGTCATCAATCCACCAAAAAGGGGGAGATTGTTGTTGGGGAACGTAGCAGAAATTCAAAAATTTCCTACGTGTCACCAAGATCTATCTATGGAGAAACCAGCAATGAGGGGAAGGAGAGTGCATCTACATACCCTTGTAGATCGCTAAGCGGAAGCGTTCAAGAGAACGGGGTTGAAGGAGTCGTACTCGTCGTGATCCAAATCACCGGAGATCCTAGTGCCGAACGGACGGCACCTCCGCGTTCAACACACGTACAGCCCGATGACGTCTCCCATGCCTTGATCCAGCAAGGAGAGAGGGAGAGGTTGAGGAAGACTCCATCCAGCAGCAGCACAACGGCGTGGTGGTGGTGGAGGAGCGTGGCAATCCTGCAGGGCTTCGCCAAGCACCGCGAGAGAGGAGGAGTACTTGGGAGAGGGGAGGGCTGCGCCAGAACTTGGGGTGCGGCTGCCCTCCCACCCCTCCACTATTTATAGGTGGGGGGAAGAGGGGGACGGCCCCCTTAGATCCCATCTAGGGTTGGGGGCGGCGGCCAAGGGGGGAGGAGTGCCTCCCAAGTCAAGTGGAGGCCCTCCCCCTTAGGGTTTCCCCCTTCCCATGCACATGGGCCTTGGGGGGGCTGGTGCCCCTGGCCCATTAAGGCTAGGGCGCCCCCCTACAGCCGATGCTACTGTATTGGACGTGGTGGAAAATGTTTCCGGACCTCCGGACCCCTCCGGAATCCTCTGGAACCTTCTGGAAGCTTCCCGGTACAATACCGGAAAAACCCGAACTTTTCCCGGAACCCGAACAACAACTTTCCATATATAAATCTTTACCTCCGGACCATTCCGGAACTCCTCGTGACGTCCGGGATCTCATCCGGGACTCCGAACAACATTCGGTAACCACATACAAACTTCCTTTATAACCCTAGCGTCATCGAACCTTAAGTGTGTAGACCCTACGGGTTCGGGAGACATGTAGACATGACCGAGACGTTCTCCGGTCAATAACCAACAGCGGGATCTGGATACCCATGTTGGCTCCCACATGTTCCACGATGATCTCATCGGATGAACCACGATGTCAAGGACTCAATCAATCCCGTATACAATTCCCTTTTTCTAGCGGTATTGTACTTGCCCGAGATTCGATCGTCGGTATACCGATACCTTGTTCAATCTCATTACCGGCAAGTCTCTTTACTCGTTCCGTAACACATCATCCCACGATCAACTCTTTGATCACATTGTGCACATTATGATGATGTCCTACCGAGTGGGCCCAGAGATACCTCTCCGTCACACGGAGTGACAAATCCCAGTTTCAATTCGTGCCAACCCAACAGACACTTTCGGAGATACCTGTAGTGCACCTTTATAGCCACCCAGTTACGTTGTGACGTTTGGTACACCCAAAGCATTCCTATGGTATCCGGGAGTTGCACAATCTCATGGTCTAAGGAAATGATACTTGACATTAGAAAAGCTTTAGCATACGAACTACGATCTTTGTGCTAGGCTTAGGATTGTGTCTTGTCCATCACATCATTCTTCTAATGATGTGATCCCGTTATCAACGACATCCAATGTCCATGGTCAGGAAACCGTAACCATCTATTGATCAACGAGCTAGTCAACTAGAGGCTTACTAGGGACATGGTGTTGTCTATGTACCCACACATGTATCTGAGTTTCCTATCAATACAATTATAGCATGGATAATAAACGATTATCATGAACAAGGAAATATAATAATAACTAATTTATTATTGCCTCTAGGGCATATTTCCAACAGTCTCCCACTTGCACTAGAGTCAATAATCTAGTTCACATCGCCATGTGATTAACACTCACAGGTCACATCGCCATGTGACCAACATCCAAAGAGTTTACTAGTGTCATTAAACTAGTTCACATCATCATGTGATTAAGACTCAATGAGTTCTGTGGTTTGATCATGTTTTGCTTGTGAGAGAGGTTTTAGTCAATGGGTCTGCAACATTCAGATCCGTATGTACTTCGCAAATCTCTAGGTCATATTGTAAATGCTGCTTCCACGCTCCACTTGGAGCTATTCCAAATGGTCGCTCCACTATACGTATCCGGTTTGCTACTCCGAGTCGTTCCGATAGGTGTTAAAGCTTGCATCGTCGTAACCCTTTACGCCGAACTCTTTATCACCTCCATAAACGAGAAACATATCCTTATTTCTCTAAGGATAATTTTGACCGCTATCTGGTGATCCACTCCTTGATCACCTTTGTACCCTCTTGCCAGACATGTGGCAAGACACACATCAGGTGCGATACTTAGCATAGCATACTGTAGAGCCTACGTCTAAAGCATAGGGGACGACCTTCGTCCTTTCTCTCTTTTCTGCCGTGGTCGAGCTTTAAGTCTTAACTTCGTACCTTACAACTCAGGCAAGAACTCCTTCTTTGACTGATCCATCTTGAACACCTTCAAGATCATGTCAAGGTACGTGCTAATTTGAAAGTATTATTAAGCATTTTGATCTATCCTTATAGATCTCGATGCTCAATGTTCAAGTAGCTTAATCCGGGTTTTCTATTGAAAAACATCTTTCAAATAACCCTATATGCTCTCCAGAAATTCTACATCATTTCCGATCAACAATATGTCAACAACATATACTCATCAGAAATTCTATAGTGCTCCCAGTCACTTCTTTGGAAATGCAAGTTTCTCATAAACTTTGTATAAACCCAAAATCTTTGATCATCTCATCAAAGTGTACATTCCAACTCCGAGATGCTTACTCTAGTCCTTAGAAGGATCGCTGGAGCCAGCATACCTTTTAGCATCCTTAGGATCGACAAAACCTTTCTGATTGTATCACATACAACCTTTCCTTACGAAGACTAGTAAGGAAACTCATTTTGACATCCATCTGCCAGATTTCATAAATGCAGCTAATGCTAACATGATTCCGACGGACTTAAGCATCGCTACGGATGAGAAAATCTCATTGTAGTCAACTCCTTGAACTTGTGAAAAACTCTTCGCCACAAGTCGAGCTTCATAGACGGTGACATTACAGTCCACGTCCGTCTTCTTAAAGATCCATTTATCTCAATGGCTTGCCGATCATTGGGCAATTCCACCAAAGTCCATGCTTTGGTCTGATACATGGATCCTATCTCGGATTTCATGGATCCTAACCATTTATCAGAATTTGGGCCCACCATTGCTTCTCCATAGCTCGTAGGTTCATTGTTGTCTAGCAACATGACCTTCAAGACAGGATTACTGTACCACTCTGAAGCAGTACACATCCTTGTCACCCTACGAGGTACGGTAGTGACTTGATCCGAAGTTTCATGATCACTATCATAAGCTTCTACTTCAATTGGTGTGGGTGCCATAGGAACAACTTCCTGTGCCCTGCTACACACTAGTTGTAGTGACGGTTCAATAACCATATCAAGTCTCCACCATCCTCCCACTCAACTTTTCGAGACAAACTTTTCCTCGAGAAAGGACCCGATTAAAGAAACAATCCCTATTGCTTTCAAATCTGAATTAGGAGGTATACCCAACTGTTTTGGGTGTCCTATGAGGATGCATTTTATCCGCTTTGGGTTCGAGCTTATCAACCTGAAACCTTTTTCACATAAGCATCGCAGCCCCAAACTTTTAAGAAACGACAACTTAGGTTTCTCCAAACCATAGTTCAAATGGTGTCGTCTCAACGGAATTACGTGGTGCCTTATTAAAGTGAGTGCGGTTGTCTCTAATGCCTAACCCATGAACGATAGTGGTAATTCGATAAGAGATATCATGGTACGCACCATATCCAATAGGGTGCAACTATGATGTTCGAACACACCCTCACACTATGGTGTTCCAGGCGGTATTAATTTTGAAACAATTTCCACAATGTCTTAATTGTGTGCCAAAGCTCGTAACTCGGATACTCATCTCTATGATCATATCATAGACATTTTATCCTCTTGTCACGACGATCTTCAACTTCACTCTGAAATTACTTAAACCATTCAATAATTCAGACTTGTGTTTCATCAAGTAAATATACTCAACATCTACTCGAATCATCTGTGAAGTAAGAACATAACGATATTCACTGCATGCCTCAACACTCATTGGACTGCACACATCAAAATGTGTTACTTCCAACAAGTTGCTATCTTGTTCCATTTTACTGAAAAACGAGGCTTTTTAGTCATCTTGCCCATGTGGTATGATTTGCATATCTCAAGTGATTCAAAATCAAGTGATTCCAAACGATCCATCTACATGGAGTTTCTTCATGCATATACACCAATAGACGTGGTTCGCATGTCTCAAAGTTTTCAAAACGAGTGAGTCCAAAGATCCATCAACATGGAGCTTCTTCATGCGTTTTACACCAATATGATTTACATGGCAGTGCCACAAGTAAGTGGTACTATCATTACTATCTTATATCTTTTGGCATGAAAATGTGTATCACTACAATCGATATTCAATAAACCATTCTTTTAGGTGCAAGACCATTGATGGTATTATTCAAATAAACAGAGTAACCATTATTCCCCTTAAATGAATAACCGTATTGCGATAGACATAATCCAATCATGTCTATGCTCAACGCAAACACCAAGTCTCGATGGTAGAGGGAGCGTGCGATGCTTGATCACATCAACCTTGGAAACACTTCCAACACATATCGTCAGCTCACCTTTAGCTAGTCTCCGTTTATTCCGTAGCTTTTATTTCGAGTTACTAACACCTAGCAACCGAACCGGTATCTAATACCCTGGTGCTACTAGGAGTACTCGTAAAGTGCACATTAACATAATGTATATCCAATATACTTCTATCGACCTTGCCAGCCTTCTCATCTACCAAGTATCTAGGGTAATTCTGCTCTAGTGACTATTCCCCTTATCACAGAAGCACTTAGTCTCGGGTTTGGGTTCAACCTTGGGTTTCTTCACTAGAGCAGCAGCTGATTTGCCGTTTCATGAAGTATCCCTTCTTGCCCTTGCCCTTCTTGAAACTAGTGGTTTCACCAACCATCAACAATTGATGCTCCTTCTTGATTTCTACTTTCGCGGTGTCAAACATCGTGAATACCTCAAGGATCATCATATCTATCCCTGATATGTTATAGTTCATCACGAAGCTCTAGCAGCTTGGTGGCAATGACTTTGGAGAAACATCACTATCTCATCTGGAAGATCAACTCCCACTCGATTCAAGTGATTGTTGCACTCAGACAATCTGAGCACAAGCTCAACGATTGAGCTTTTCTCCCTTAGTTTGCAGGCTAAGAAAAATGTCGGAGGTGTTATACCTCTTGACGTGGGCACGAGCCTGAAATCCCAATTTCAGCCCTCGAAACATCTCATATGTTCTGCGACGTTTTGAAAACGTCTTTGGTGCCTCAACTCTAAACCGTTTAAATGAACTATCAGGTAGTTATCAAAACGTGTATGTCCGATGTTCGCAACATCCACAGACGACGTTTGGGGTTCAGCACACTGTGCGGTGCATTAAGGACATAAGCTTTCTATTGTCTGCATAATCGCTACTGTCAACTTTCAACTATATTTTCTCTAGGAACATATCTAAACAGTGGAACTAAAGCGCGAGCTTACGACATAATTTGCAAAGATCTTTTGACTATGTTCAGGATAATTAAGTTCATCTTATGAACTCCCACTCAGATAGACATCCCTCTAGTCATCTAAGTGATTACATGATCCGAGTCAACTAGGCCGTGTCCGATCATCACGTGAGACGGACTAGTCATCATCGGTGAACATCTTCATGTTGATCGTATCTACTATACGACTCATGCTCGACCTTTCGGTCTCTTGTGTTCCGAGGCCATGTCTGTACATGCTAGGCTCGTCAAGTCAACCTAAGTGTTTTGCGTGTGTAAATCTGGCTTACACCCGTTGTATGTGAACGTAAGAATCTATCACACCTGATCATCACGTGGTGCTTCGAAACAACGAATTTTCGCAACGGTGCACAGTTAGGGGGAACACTTTCTTGAAATTTTAATGAGGGATCATCTTATTTACTACCATCGTTCTAAGCAAATAAGATGCATAAATATGATAAACATCACATGCAATCAAATAGTGACATGATATGGCCAATATCATTTTGCTCCTTTTGATCTCCATCTTCGGGGCTCCATGATCATCATCGTCACCGGCATTGACACCATGATCTCAATCATCATGATCTCCATCATCGTGTCTCCATGAAGTTGTCTCGCCAACTTATTACTTCTACTACTATGGCTACCGGCTTGCAATAAAGTAAAGTAATTACATGGAGTTGTTCAATGACACGCAAGTCATACAATAAATAAAGACAACTCCTATGGCTCCTGCCGGTTGTCATACTCATCAACATGCAAGTCGTGATTCCTATTACAAGAACATGATCAATCTCATACATCACATATCATTCATCACATTCTTCTTGGCCATATCACATCACATAGCATACCCTGCAAAAACAAGTTAGACGTCCTCTAATTGTTGTTTGCATGTTTTACGTGGCTGCTATGGGTTTCTAGCAATAACGTTTCTTACCTACGCAAAAACCACAACGTGATATGTCAATTGCTATTTACCCTTCATAAGGACCCTTTTCATCGAATCCGATTCGACTAAAGTGGGAGAGACTGGCACCCGCTAGCCACCTTATGCAACAAGTGCATGTCAGTCGGTGGAACCTGTCTCACGTAAGTGTACGTGTAAGGTCAGTCCGGGCCGCTTCATCCCACAATGCCGCCGAATCAAGATTGGACTAGTAACGGTAAGCATATTGAACAAAATCAACGCCCACAACTACTTCGTGTTCTACTCGTGCAAAGAATCTACGCAATAGACCTAGCTCATGATGCCACTGTTGGGGAACGTAGCAGAAATTCAAAAATTTCCTACGTGTCACCAAGATCTATCTATGGAGAAACCAGCAATGAGGGGAAGGAGAGTGCATCTACATACCCTTGTAGATCGCTAAGCGGAAGCGTTCAAGAGAACGGGGTTGAAGGAGTCGTACTCGTCGTGATCCAAATCACCGGAGATCCTAGTGCCGAACGGACGGCACCTCCGCGTTCAACACACGTACAGCCCGATGACGTCTCCCATGCCTTGATCCAGCAAGGAGAGAGGGAGAGGTTGAGGAAGACTCCATCCAGCAGCAGCACAACGGCGTGGTGGTGGTGGAGGAGCGTGGCAATCCTGCAGGGCTTCGCCAAGCACCGCGAGAGAGGAGGAGTACTTGGGAGAGGGGAGGGCTGCGCCAGAACTTGGGGTGCGGCTGCCCTCCCACCCCTCCACTATTTATAGGTGGGGGGAAGAGGGGGCCGGCCCCCTTAGATCCCATCTAGGGTTGGGGGTGGCGGCCAAGGGGGGAGGAGTGCCTCCCAAGTCAAGTGGAGGCCCTCCCCCTTAGGGTTTCCCCCTTCCCATGCGCATGGGCCTTGGGGGCTGGTGCCCCTGGCCCATTAAGGCTAGAGCGCCCCCCCTACAGCCCATGCTACTGTATTGGACGTGGTGGAACAATTTCCGGACCTCCGGATCCCTCCGGAATCCTCCGAAACCTTTTGGAAGCTTCCCGGTACAATACCGGAAAAACCCAAACTTTTCCCGGAACCCGAACAACAACTTTCCATATATAAATCTTTACCTCCGGACCATTCCGGAACTCCTCGTGACATCCGGGATCTCATCCGGGACTCCGAACAACATTCGGTAACCACATACAAACTTCCTTTATAACCCTAGTGTCATCGAACCTTAAGTGTGTAGACCCTACGGGTTCGGGAGACATGTAGACATGACCGAGACGTTCTCCGGTCAATAACCAACAGCGGGATCTGGATACCCATGTTGGCTCCCACATGTTCCACGATGATCTCATCGGATGAACCACGATGTCAAGGACTCAATCAATCCCGTATACAATTCCCTTTGTCTAGCGGTATTGTACTTGCCCGAGATTCAATCGTCGGTATACCGATACCTTGTTCAATCTCGTTACCGACAAGTCTCTTTACTCGTTCCGTAACACATCATCCCGCGATCAACTCTGTGATCACATTGTGCACATTATGATGATGTCCTACCGAGTGGGCCCAGAGATACCTCTCCGTCACACGGAGTGACAAATCCCAGTCTCGATTCGTGCCAACCCAACAGACACTTTCGGAGATACCTGTAGTGCACCTTTATAGCCACCCAGTTATGTTGTGACGTTTGGTACACCCAAAGCATTCCTACGGTATCCGGGAGTTGCACAATCTCATGGTCTAAGGAAATGATACTTGGCATTAGAAAAGCTTTAGCATACGAACTACGATCTTTGTGCTAGGCTTAGGATTGGGTCTTGTCCATCACATCATTCTTCTAATGATGTGATCCTGTTATCAACGACATCCAATGTCCATGGTCAGGAAACCGTAACCATCTATTGATCAACGAGCTAGTCAACTAGAGGCTTACTAGGGACATGGTGTTGTCTATGTACCCGCACATGTATCTGAGTTTCCTATCAATACAATTATAGCATGGATAATAAACGATTATCATGAACAAGGAAATATAATAATAATAACTAATTTATTATTGCCTCTAGGGCATATTTTCAACAATTGTAAGGGCATATTAATCCCTTAGGTGTTTTGGTGATTGATGACAAGGCTTTTGCGGACTAATCGTGTGCCTTGAGTTTCTCAGATACTTCATCACTAGGCACGAGACGATTCGGTGCCCCTCGGAGACTATTGAAGTCGGCGTTGTTCTACGTTTATCTTTGGTGGATTTGAGTCGTAGGAGACCCATACTATTAAGAGAGGGTCCGCGTCAGAAAGGTTTGGGTGGAATCAACACGTACACTTGTCCTACCTTTCCTTGCACTTTGGAGCATCTCTTCGTTATCCTTGTTGTGTCGAAATCTGACGGCTACTGCTATACTTGCGGTAGTACCGCAAGTACCAGCGGTAGTACCGCTGTGGGTCACGGTAGTACCGCTCCTGTGGAGCGTTAGTACCGTGTCTCCCAGGCCTAGTGCCGCTCCGGTACGGTAGTAGGGGCGGATGTAATTTTTTACATCTGCGCCCCCCACGGTAGTACCGCTCGTCCAGCGCGGTAATACCGCGGGAGCCCACGGTAGTACCGCTCCCCAGGAGTCGTAGTACCGTGGCCCTCCTACCTAGTACCGCAGCGTCACGGTAGTAGGAGCGGATGTAATTTTTTACATCCGCGCCGCAACGGTAGTACCGCGCCTCGCGAGCGGTAGTACCGCGTCGGATTTTTGCACCACCTCATTTTCAGCGGAAGTAGGCACGGATGTAATTTATTTCATCCGCGCCCTTCCCAGGCAATGATTTTCCTGCCTTGCGGTAGTACCACAAGGGGGAGCGGTAGTACCGCGCAGGCGGTAGTACTGCACCCTAGTCAGGCAAGTCCCGGCCTCTGCTGCTGTCACGGAAGTACCGTGGTCCGCCACGGTAGTACCGCACGGCCTCACGATAGTACCGCGCCTCTGGAGCGGTAGTACCGCGTGTCGCGGGCTGAACATGTGGATAACGGTTGGATATTTCCCATGACTATATAAGGGGCGTCTTCTACCTCTAGTTGACTACCTCTTCCACCTCTAAACTCCATTGTTGCTCTAAGCTCCATTTTCGCCCGATCTCTCTCCCTAGCCAATCAAACTTGTTGATTTGCTCGGGATGGGGTGACAAGGGCCCGATCTACACTTCCACCAAGAGATATTCGATTCCCCCCACTTATCCCTTGCAGATCTTGTTACTCTTGGGTGTTTGAGCACCCTAGACGGTTGAGGTCACCTCGAAGCCATACTCCATTGTGGTGAAGATTCGTGGTGTTGTTGGGAGCCTCCAATTGTTGTGGAGATTGCCCCAACCTTGTTTGTAAAGGTTCGGTCGCCGCCTTCAAGGGCACCAATAGTGGAATCACGGCATCTCGCATTGTGTGAGGGCGTGAGGAGAATACGGTGGCCCTAGTGGCTTCTTGGGGAGCATTGTGCCTCCACACCGCTCTAACGGAGACGTACTTCCCCTTAAAAGGAAGAAACTTCGGTAACACATCCCCGTCTCCACCGGCTCCACTCTTGGTTATTTCGTGCCTTTACTTTTGCAAGCCTACTTGTGTTGTATCCCTTTCTTGCTTATGTGCTAGTTGTTATTGCATCATATAGGTTGCTCACTTAGTTGCACATCTAGACAACCTATTTTGTTGCAAAGTTTAATTTGGTAAAGAAAAGCTTAAAAATTGTTAGTTGCCTATTCACCCCCCCCCCTCTAGTCAACCATATCGATCCTTTCAGGGTGAGAGCCGCCGTAATGTTTGCCGAGAAATTAATCATCGCCCGCAGGCTGAAGAAGCGAACTGTGGTGGCTTCATAGGCGCGTGCCACATCTTCTCCATGTCGAAAATACCCAACCATTAACGACCAATGTCGACGTGGCATATCTTCGCTGCAAATATTCCTAATGGACGACGTCCGAATCCGTGATGCTTTGCAGATGGCAGTGGCAGTGGCAGCAACAGCAACATCACCACAAGGCTCAACGAGACGATGAGGGGTTTTGGAGACGGTGGCCGAGAACGGGGCCGAATCGTAGAGGACTACAGGGGCGAGGGGAGGCGGTAACGCAACTAGGAGGGCGACCGTGCCGAAGTCGAGGAAGATGACGCTTGGGCTGTGGGGGCGGTGCAGAATGGTGGTGGTTTGTGGCATTGTTGAAAAGAGTCAGATCGTGAAATAAAATATGGGAGAGTTCATTTAGTGCTAAAGTTTCCTGACAAAGTCAAAATAGTGATTTTGGCCACCCATTGAGAGCGCATTAGCCCTCTTGATTTCATCACTCCATTTACTCTTTCTCCTTCTTTATTTTACCTTTGCACTCTATTTCCAGTCACGAGTCACTCACAATATTTTTAAACTTTCGTCTCCGTTTTATCTTGGAGTGTGACTAACTTGTAGACACAATTTCATAAACCTTAACAAGGGGCAAAAATCATTTCATGTGCTTTTTGTGGGATTGATATTCTTACTTCCAAAAGATTGTAATTAAACTTTATGCACTTGCAGATCATCACCTATAAGCCGACGTCCAGAATTGCCATATTTTTATGCTGGCCTTTCCAGGTCGGCTTATGGAATACTAGCACAATGCCCGTGCGTTGCAACGGGAGAAACATATTCATAGTTTCACAGCGGGAGGGACAGTTGTCTCGCTGTAAACTGACACCCGCACAACCCCCTCCTATCAGCACCCGCAATCAGCGACTTAATCCCCTCTATCATCACAAAGCCTCTTGAATCACAGCATAGAAGTTAAGCCACGTCACCACGTTGTCGCACCTCGTCCAAATCCACCAACCATGGCGCCACGGATTCACACTGCTTTGGCCTGGCCTCCAGAGCAGCTCTAGTCAGGAAATTTTGTTGTTTTGAGGCTAAATTGTTTGATTTCTTTCGTAGCCTACACATCATCATATAGTATTTAATGGAAATTTACATATTTGTGGAGAACAACTATACCGGAGGAAAGAATCAATTGTCTTGGAATTTTTAAATATCCTTTTCAAATAAAATAAAGTTCTAGGCTCCATAGATCCACGGAGCCAAATTGCCTCATTTATTGATTGATCTGGTATTACACATTTGAGGGTGTTTATCAGACCAAATATTTTCCCTTTATTCATGCAAAATAACTCTTATTAGACTACACATGTACATCACATATCTTTATCTCTGGTTAACGAAAAACATACTGAATATGACACCATCAAATCTGTCAGTCTGATAATATTTTCATGAGAGAAACTATTAAGTCACTTCTCACATGTATTTCATTGAGTTCCTCGCTGGAAACAAAATACTACAATACTCGCAAATTGGGTTAACTCTTAGAGAACAAAGCACGAGCTCTTTCATAAGAGTAGAGCGCAAACAAAGCATTTATTATTTCAAACAATGAAAACCAGTCACCTCCATTAATAAAAAGGCAGATGATCTCACAAGAAGATTTTATACTAAATAACAAATAGAGAAAAGGAAGTAAAGCCTGATTTCGAAGTCGAAGTAGCGCTTAACAAGACCAGCTTGAGACTGGGCAAGATATGTTTAATTATGCATGACTCCATAGTCATTATACATCACAATATCGATGAATGAAATAAACGGCGGCTGAAAAAACAGAGGCCAAATGCTTGCTCTGGAAGCAAAAGATATGCTTCAGGAGAAACGCAAATCACAAGAAATCTGCTCCATGCTAGTAGTAGGTGGAGCTAATGTTGCTGAGGATGAGCAGCATGTAGCCGGGGGTAGTGGTGGCAGGGGCTGTTGCAACAGGAAATGGAGGAGGCATGAGGGCTCTGTTGGGGCACGGACGCCGCCGGAGGCAAAGTTGCGATGCGTAGGTCGTTGGAGGAGTCGTGGGAGGGGACGAAGGGGACGACGAGGATGAGGGTGTGTGGTGTTGATGATGGGTGGTCGGACTACTGCAACAAAGGAGAAGCAGGAGACGTGGCGGCCAATTGACGACGTCGGTGTCGTACTTGTCGTGGTCGGGCAGAGGAAGGAAAGGAGTGGGGGAGACAACGAGGATGGGAGAGTCGTGGTAGTGGTGGGCGACAAGGTGGAGAGGAGCGTGGGCCGGACAGCGTAGGTAGATCGGTTCTGACACTGTCGACTGTTGCCTGTTTGTATGGAGTTTTTTCCTGAGATGTGGCTAGTCGGGAGAGACAGGGGGTATCTAAAAATATCTATCTCAGTGCGGGCGCCTTTCTGCAAAATTGCCACAAATTGCGTTAGATACAGATCCAATGGTTGTAAATCAAAAATGAAGACATCATCACCACCAACTCAGATTTTTATAGGAGTAGAGAGATGTGGCTAGTCAGTAGAGGCATGGGGTTATCTTAAAATATCTACATCAGTGCGGGCGCCTTTCTGCAAAATTGCCACAAATTGCCTCCTGTCCGTTAGATGCAGATCCGATGATTGTAAATCAAGAATGACAGACACACCATCACCACCAACTCAAATTTTTATAGGAGTAGAGATATTAGAAATGTGATGTCTAGTGTTAGCCTTGAGCTTAACCACCCTAGGGCCGGCATATCCATCCTTGCGTTGGTGTTTTATGACCGGACATGGCAACGACGGACCATGGGTGTTTATATCTTGTCGAGGATGTTTATCCCTTGAGAAAAAAGAAATCACTGTAATGGTTCTTCTATAGATGTCCATGTTATGCACGTAGTTTATTGATGGCCTTTATCCCTTATTTTACACCAAGTTCAATAAAAATGACAAATGCTATCCAACGAGCGTTCACTGGGGTAGCAAAACAAATGTTTTTAACGGCAATTTATATAGTCACGGTATGGCAATTCCTTCAAGCGCAAATTTCCGCAGTAAATCCTTTGTTTGCCAGAATTTGCCATGTGTGTTTTCAAGAATTGCCAGGAAAAACGTTCACATTTGCCATGTCTTGAGCGAACGTCTAAGCCGGTTCAACAAAAAAGAACATGAGCATCATAGATTTTCCAAAATATGTACCAACGTAGGCCCCCTTTGCGGTGGGCACCGGCCCTGACCACCTCGAACAGTATAGCAACTCAAGTCCTCATAGCCTGTCGGTCTCTTTTGCCGATATTTTGAGGTTGCACAGCTAGACGGGTTAGAAAAGACAACGTTCTCTGCATGCAGCACAGGGCGGGAAGGAAATATCTCCCCGCGCACAACACCACAATCATAGCAACAGAATAACTGGACGTAGGGCACACACACAGTCGGACTTAAATATCGAGGTTGACGATGCACGGAGAAGCGGAAATATCTGGAAAATATCTCCGGGGCGCGACGAGTGGCGACGGAATATCCAAGGCCCCCCGGCTCCCGTCCGTCCATCCTAGTACCACTGCCACACAAAAGCGCACGCGAAAATCATAAAATACAGCCGCCCGTCCGAAAGTCGGAAAGCCTCGCCTTTCAGCTGCTAACCAAAACGGGCCGTCGCTGTGAGCCCGGGCCCGCCCGCCAGCGACCCGGCCGGGGCCCGCCTCCTCCTCCCACGGTGTGGACCGCTGCCCTGCGCGAGTGCGCGGACGAGTGAGAGTCTACTAGTGGCGGGCGCAGCAGTGGAACTTTTCGCCCGAACAATACCCGCCAAGCCACCCTCCACGCACGCCGCTCCTGGTTAAGCGACGTCACTGACATGGTGGACCAGCCGTAGAGACATGGCCCGTATGTCAGTGGCGTGGCGTGGACCGCACCGGCGGCGTGGCGTGGACCGCACCGGCGGGGGCCGGGCGACCGGGGGGCACACGTGGCGCGCCTATCCTCGGCGGGAATGACGAGGGTGCCCTCCGAAAAGCGCAAAAGCGCGGGCCGAGGGGGGAGATACCCTTTTCGCTTTCCCCCTGGCCCACCCGGTCCAGCGCGGGCGGGCCCCGCCACCCCATCTCTCCCCCTACGCTACCACTTCTACCACTACTACTTGTACCGCAGCACGCCCTCTCTTCCTCTCTTTTGTTGTGCTCCTCTCCTCCTCTGCTGTACATCTCTCTCTCTCTCTTATCTCTCCGAGGAAATTCCTCCTTCGTCCCGCCCCTCTTTTATTTCCCTATCTCTCTCTGAGAAAAAAATAGTTTCTACCCGGGCCTGGGCCGCCGGAGCGAGCTTCTGGCCGCGCCCCACTGCCTGGGGTCTCCCGGCGCCGGCTGGATCTGACGAGCCGCGGTTTGCTTGCTTCTTCCTTCAAGGTGCGCGCCGTCTCCCCCTTCTTTCTTAGCCTGTTCATGTCTCCGTTTGGATTTGGGAACTCCGGTAGCGCGAATCTGATGATTGGTGTCGGTCTCAGCACAGCGTCCTGTGGTCTGGATCCATTTTTTATGCTCGGGAAGCTGCGGTGTCGCTGGATTTGTTTTTTAAAAAAATTATTTCCACGGCCGCCGTTTTACTATGCTGATCACGCGGCTTGCTTTGATCCGGGGCGTTTTACTTTTCTATTGATTTGGTTCGGGTTTTCACGATTGGGCCGGCGACTTTCGGCTGATTTAGCTTCGATTATGTCACTGAGGCTCGTGACCCTTCTACAGCAGTCTTGTCGTCTAGTTCAATTTCGATTTCTGCACTTCTATATATATTTTTTTGCGGGGAACTTGTATATGTTATCAGGATCGGTTTTCCTCGAGCCATCCTCCGTTTTTTAGCAACAAGCGTAAAATGATTCCTTCTGCATACACGTTTTTCTCAGATGGATTTTTTTAATGAAAATAACATATTTTTCTTAATTTAATTGTCACCATGTTTTCGATTATAGATTTTTTATTAATGGGCTTCCCTTATTAAATAGGCAAAAAAGGAACGCTCGGTATTTAAATAGAGTTTAATAAAGTAAATTATATATTTATTTGCAAAGGAGATGTCAAAATCTATGTATTTTAGCTTTTATCCGCTAAAGCGTGCTTAGGTGCACACGAACTGAAAATATCTTTTTAACTTTCAAAAAAATATAACTTTCATATAAAACAACTTTTTGTACCACTTTGTTCGCACGAACGAATAGTCCATTTTCGTTTCCTTTACTTTTTCTTTTTCTTTTTCTTTTCCATTTTCCTTCTGGGCTATCTAATGCCATTTTATAGAACTAGAAATCGATCATTTTTAGTTTTTGCATTAAAAATAAACACCTAATGTTTCCTAGTAGTTCCAGCCCAATAAAATCAATATTGTGAAGTCTTTGTTCCCTTCATTTTTGTAACTCCTGTTTGATATTATCCCCCCCCATTCATGATGCTTCTTGCAAACCGCTTATTGTCCTTGGGTAAAGTTGTGATAGAATATAGTTCATTCAAATGTAAACAACGATATGGTTGCAGTACCTATTGACCAGTGGGGAATATATACTTGCAAGCTACCAGTGTGAATTATAGAAAGTACCGAGAGCATAAGATCCCAAGACTCGTGGTTTGTACTTTTGTAGTGGGACTCCTACTTCTTTATGCTGGTCGGCAAATCGAGGCGGAGTCCACGGGTGTACGTGCCCATCGAAACCTAAAATCTTCTTAATGAAGATGGCGGCAAGATGTCCCAATTAGGAAGTAGATATATATTATCCATGGTTTTATATTATTGTTACCTTGATGCAAGATGTCTATGTGGCACAGCATGATTGTTGCTGCATGTTTTGAACTCTTTTCTTTGTTTGAATTGAAAGGGCGGTTCCTTGGGTCAGTATATAGTAACTGCATCATGTTAGTCTCATGTATGCACCAATAAATCCATGTGTGCTGGTTTATGATTTTATATCCTTTTCCGTCCTGATGAGTTCTACTAGCACACTTCTTTAATAATTGCTTGTCACTACTACACAGGTTTCTTGCAAATTTGGGTGACCTTGAAAGCTTGTGAAGAAGGAGTTGTTGGCCAAGTAAAAGATCCTGGAGCTGGCTTAGAGTGTTGTCCATAAAAAAATCATGGGTGCTCTCTGCGATTACTGTGGGGAGCATAGGTCCATGGTTTACTGCCGATCCGATGCGGCTTCTTTGTGCTTGTCATGCGATCGCAATGTGCATTCAGCTAATGCTCTTTCTCGGCGCCATACAAGAACTCTTCTATGTGACCGGTGTGCTTCACAGCCTGCCATGGTCCGTTGCCTAGAGGAGAACACCTCACTTTGCCAAAATTGTGACTGGAATGGGCATAGTGCTGGATCCTCCGCTGCTGGACACAAAAGACAGAATATAAACTGCTATTCAGGGTGTCCATCATCTGCAGAGCTTTCAAGAATGTGGTCATTCATTTTGGATATTCCTAATGTGGCTCCTGAGCTGAATTGTGAGCAAGTAATAAGCATGATGAGCATCAGTGACAGTGCTGTCAGTAATGGAGACAACGCTCAAGGGGACAACAGTTTGGTAGATATGGCTTGCGCAACACTTGATGAAGAAGACAAACAAAAGTCTGTGATAGGCTCATCTTCTGAAGCTGCTCTGAACCTTCTTCCACCTGCTAATAATCAGACAGCTGTATCTGTGGATTCGACGACAGCTAAGGTGCAATAAGATTCTCACATATCCTTCTGCATGTAGAACTATTAATAAACTTATGCTGTTGCATATACTATTACGGTACTATGTGGCTATGCCATCATTTTAAGATAGCTAGCAGCTTTCCTTCCTACAGTTGGCAAGTCCTTCACTTGCACTAATATGTCATGATTTTATTTCATTTTGCGCACACATATTGCACTTGAATATTTTTTGTTACTTACTGTATTAAATTATTGCAACTTAGTAAAAATATATACCCCTAGTGGATTTTTTTTCCAAAAAAAACGCTGCCTACAATATGCTAGCATTGGTGGGTTACAAATGAATCTTGATTCTTGCCATGCCATGGGTCATTCAGGACATTTTTGGAAATATGAACACTACTTGCTACTGATGGCATGACAAGGTTACATGGCATCCCACCAGTGGAGTGATATGTAAGATTCATGTTCAGAAACAAATTAGGGTGAGTTTCTTTTAGAACAATTTTTTCAAAAAACTTTATTTTGGGGAGCAAATTAGGATGCACTTTTGTAAGTAATTAGCATATGCAAGTGAATACTAACACAAGCCAGATGAGATAGGAAAGCTGTGCGTATCACACAACTAATGCTGTGCTTAATTGGAATGAGATACTTGCCATAACCTATGGAGTAAATAGGTAGCCATGTAAAGTTGTAACCATTCAATATGAGTAATGGATGGTCTACATGCAAGTTAGCGGACTGTGAGCATCTCCTTAGTGAGTTCTTAAGTTGGGAAAATTTGCAGATGTGTGATAAAAGACTTAACAGGATCTTCCCTCATTTGCATTTGATATTCTCTCATATATTTCTCTCTGTGGACTGGCATATGCAACATCTATAGGCTTCTTCTCCTAAGTTCTTACCCTGCCCTGTGCTTCTTTAGATATTAAATTTTCACTAACGTGTGCTTATGATTTCCTTGTGCAGTATACGCCAGACAAACATATGTTCAGCAAGGACAGCATATATGAAGATTTCTCTATGGATGATATTGATCTGAGTTACGAAAATTATGAAGAACTATTTGGTAACTCTCATATTCAGACTGAGGAACTCTTTGATGATGCTGGCATTGACAGTTACTTTGAAGTTAAGGAAGCGACTGCTGTGAATTCTGATGAGGTTTGTAGCTTATTCCCACTAGCCATTTATTTAGTTAGAAGATATGTTTTATAGGTGTTCACATTCATGTGGCGATGTTCTCATAACTGGAGTTCTCTCTTTGTTTGAACAATCACCTCGCTCTGATGTTAATTTTGAATTCCTCCGATGCAGACATACTTAAGATATACAATTTCATGTTCCCTTGCAAGAATTCAGTTTAAGAACTTAATGTGTAAATAATTGTTATGGTTTCCCTTTTGATTTACAATCATTGTTGAGAAAAGCATCAGCTGTCACTTTTAAATTACAATCATTGTTGGAAAAGCATCAGCTGTCATCTTTTTCTTTGTCATATTGCAATGCTTTTTCTTTCTTTCTTTTTTTGTCTGACCTCAAGATTACTTGGTTTCAGCAGCCCAAGCCAAAGCAGCCTGCTGCTAGCAATGCGTTATCTGCTGACTCTGGGATGTCAAATCCAGCAGTAAAAGAAGATGATTCCAGTCTTTGTATTCCTGTGAGGCAAGCTATTTCCTATTCTGGCTTTACTGGTGAGAGCATTCCTGAAGAATACCAAGATTGTGGTGTATCACCAATGCTCCTTATGGGCGAGCCTCCTTGGCTTCCTCCTGGCCCTGATGGGTCATTTGCCGGAATTAGAGACAGTGCTATCACAAGGTACAAGGAGAAGAAGAAAAGAAGAAAGTAAGTGTCTTTATTACTAAACTTCTTCTGCCTTTTTTATTTCTGGAAGGCGTTGCATGTTTACTTGTAACCATGTGGTAACTTTTAATCATACAACAAAAATATTCTGTAGCTTGTATGTTTTCTGACATGCTACTGCCTATGTAGCTCTATCTCCTATTTTTCCTTGATAGCTAGCTGACTATTCTCCATCTGTTGTGGCCCTTTTTATAGGTTTGACCACAAGATCAGGTATGAATCTCGCAAGGCTAGGGCAGATGTGAGGAAGAGAGTCAAGGGACGGTTTGTTAAGGCCGGTGAAGCGTATGACTATGATCCGCTCGACACAAGGAGCTACTGAATGCAGAAAAGCATTGTGCTTAGATTAGCAATCTTAAACCAGTGCCTATTGCAGCTGGGAAAAATCGATAAATCAGACGCTGAAGCAATCATGGCATACCCACCTCTGGAAAGAAAAGAATGGAAAGCAACCAGCGAGGCAAAAAAAATTGAAAGTTGTGCAAGTTTTCGATGCCGTTTCTCCTGTTCCTTCTGTACAGCGGATGGATCTCGCGTCTTCTATTGCTTCCAGAGCAGTTTTGGTGAACGAAGACAACGCAACTAGATGGACTTTCTGCGTTTTTCTCCCTTCTACTGACTATGTGGCATCCACCTACCCTTGTTGTGGTGTTTACGGCGGTATGCTTCCAGATTGTGTTCTCTTAGGCAAAAGCTGTAGTTGTGAAGTATCCTGCTGCGTTATATTTTTACATGAATTCTGCTGCAATCCGGAGTTTTGTGTGCAATTATGCATGTGTAAATACCAGGTTGGAAATAAGCCGGTGGTGGTTGTAAAGTTTGTTGTTTCAAGCTGGTGGTGGTGATGGAGCCCATGTAAACTTGCCACCAATTTTGTGTGCTCACCCTGCCCAAATAAGGAAACCTTCAGACCTACTCAATGCTACTATTTGTACTTGAGCATATATATATGCTCAGATATGTCATTTTTGATCATCTGATTGACCTCTAGTTGCTCTGAAAAAATGTCACATTTATCATCACACAGAATTTCACCGAGCCAAGGTGCTGAAAGAGTAGAAATTTAATTGTATCAGGCATGGTTGTTACTGATGTATCATGCTATCAGTAAAAAGAAGATGCATGATTGTCACTACTGTGTTCAGATGTACTGAAAATCTCAAGAAAATGTGTATGTACACGCCTGATATCAGGCTTCATGGTTCATAACAGCACACATGGCCGAAGAGACCTAGCGATTTGGCTTAACTATGAAGCTGGTTTCCCTGAACTCCAGGTATAAAGGTTCTACCCCTTCAATTTTGTTTACCCCATCAATTTTCCTTTTGAGTACAAGTGTTGAAAAGAATGGCGATTTATCTATAGGGAGTTTACAACTCCATGGACACTTGCCGGTGCTTGTCATCTAACATGAAGGCTATATATCTGAATACTAATCAAACTACATTCTTGGCCCTTCTTTTAGTTCTCCAATTGGCCCGTGGAATCATCCTCACTATGTACAATTCTCGCCGAAACTCAAAATAGGTCAATGCATCACCAGAAGATGCTTCCTGGTGATCCATATATATGTATGTGCACCAGCAAAAGTAGGATGCGAAAAATGGCTCCTAGTTAGCTGGTATGAGTTCCTGAATGTGCAGAAGCGAAAGTAGGATGCGAAAAATGGCTCCTAGTTAGCTGGTATAAGTTCCTTCTCGAGTTGGCCGAATATCTTCTTGAGGCGAGAAGACAACTTGGATGCCACTTCTTGCGTGATTTTCTTTCGATTCTTGCAGCTCTTTAACCATGCCATGCCGATAAATACTTGGACACTGCATGACTTCTGCTTGGACGAGGCCTGCTCCAACTGGTATCGAATATGGAGCTGTGGAAGTTAAGTAATAACTATGTCAGAGGTCAAACAATCTGAAATCTCAGTTGTGACAAAATGACGACAAAATAGACAGTAGTTGTTGCCTTTGACAAAACTAATGAACTAAACAGAGACAACTTTTCTCATGTTTAGTTGTATAATGCATACTCCCTCCGTCCGAAAATACCTGTCATCAAAATGGATAAAAAGAAATGTATCTAGAACTAAAATACATCTAGATACATCCCCTTTTATCTAGTTTGATGACAAGTATTTCCGGACGGAGGAAGTACATCTGTAAACAATGTGATTGTTTTGTATATTGTGTACCGACAACTTTCTGAATTCAGAATGACCACTTCACCACAATGACCATAGAAATCTTATTGAAAGGTTTTCAATTCAAAAAAATATATCTTATTGGAAGTCATGAACAAAGCAACCAAGATATATGTGCGGTGTTTGGTTAACCAAAATGAGAAAATACATATAGAACAAAAGAAGAGGACATACAAATTCAAGATTATCAAGCTAACAAAAGGTCAATTGTTTGACTACAAAGATGTCATGTCAACCATCAAGAGGAAGGTGTGACCAAAAAAGCAACATAAGAGCAGGCAAGAATAAGACAAGATTAACACAGATATTATATCCTGCACAATTGAATTATATAGCTAATACCAAGATTTTAATAAAAAACAAAAATTTAATGTCAGAAAGTCATTTCTTACATTGAAACATTCGCCAACTGGAATGCCTTCAAATGTCATCACTTCTTCAATGAGCCATCCATTCTTATCAGGTAATGGGGACTTCTGTTGGGTGCTCATTACTTCACCATCACGGCGTGCCACTTTCTTGTCAAGCCTGCAATGGACTTGTCTCTGGTGCGCATCGTCCCTGACAGGTTCCCATGCTGTCACAGAGTAGTCCATGCAGCCAACTTTCTCCATAATTCGACGCTCCACAGGACCACCCTCAAATATGCCCATGAGTATTGGCACCTGGATGAAACATGGAAGTTGCTTTCAATCCAAAACTGTAACTGTTTCACTTGTTGCACATCACATAGTGGATTGTACATCAATGTCAGAACGAGATAAGGAAATCTTACGTCAAAAGGTATTGTAGATGAAAATACTTCTGACATTTTGACATCCTCTATGCCTAAGAAAGATCCACCTTCCTCAGTTTGGAGGTCTTTCGCTTCTGATTCCTCTTCTACCAGCTGAATTTTTTCTTCAGGGGTCAAAGATCTCGCCTTCCACAGTGCCATTATTGTTCTGCAAAGCATGCAACTCACAATTTTTGAACATGCTCATGGAGAAAGAAAATTAAACCAGACAGTAAATTGGTGTGCCTTCAAGTAGTTTATTGTGATGGCCAGCCACATATGACGAGTTAATGTTTATCATCCAAGAAAACGAACTTACTTATGTGCCGCATTGAATGACACAAAGGACTGGAGATGAAACTTGAGTCTCCCTTCATCGTCCAGTTGCTTTGCTCCATGCCTTGCATCCATTCCTCTGCCCTTGCGAAGAGTAATCAGCAGAGATGGGCTTCCCATCGAAGATAGGGTTGCAGGGACCAATTGGATCTCTTCAATATCTTCCCAAAGAAAGAAGAATTTTGTTTTGTGGCCAAAAAGATTGGTGTAGAACCCAATAATTCTTGGGGATAAAAACAAGCGACCCTGCAAGACAGCCATGAGCACGAGCAGTCAAACAGAGGCACACAAAACAGAAGTTTATGTCTAATTAAGGTGTAAGTTCAGATCAACAGTAGCATGGCCATGCGAAATATGACAATGATTACTGGTAATCATAAGTACGGTTAAGTGGTTAACAGACAATATTTGGTAGAACCTTTTTATGGTAGAGCAGGAAAATCGGAACAAGGCAGAAAGATGAATAATTATATTGTTTTAACTGGGTTCAGAAACTGAATAAGTTTGAATGGAATCTTTGTACTACATCATACTGGCTGAAAATAGTGACCACCATCTGTAGATTTGCATACTTCTGTAATCTGGAATGACAGTTGTGCCTATAGGTGACGCAGGATCCCAACTGACTCTGTAATTTGAGGATACTGAATCCACTTTCTCAGCACGTGGTGCTGTACTGCGAAATGAATGAGGGTTTGCTTGCAGTACAACAGAAACACAGTAGAAGCAAATAAATTTACCTGTGTGAGCATCTTGCGCTTTAAATGGCAGGTAAAATCATTGATAAGGAATTCTTCTGGTGGCAAAGAAAAGATCTTCTGGAACTCTAGGTTCGTGTGAGGTGACCGCATAGCAATCTGCATAATGAGATTGGCATCAATAAAGTCATGGGCTGATTACATGTTACCATATACACCTGTATTTGTTCTGCACACTTGTGCATTTCAAAATTTCTCACTAAAACTGTAGACAGGTGTTGCATGTGATAAAAGAAACATACTTAATGACAAAATAAGCATGCAAACTTTGGTCTTATTGGTAACAGTGCAAATGTGATTATATTCTTGTAGAACTTTTAGCAAGTGAGCATTTTCCAAGTTTCTAATATGCTCTACATTTATAAATTCTATGAATGTACGCAATTGTAGTATTTGAATGATAGGTGCATATAGTCCTAAGAGTGTATGAAATTTTACCACTTGATAGGGAATAGAGACCTACCTTTCTGCCAACCTCTTTCTCCATCCTGTCCAGGTAATCCTTCACAACTTCTGTACCCCTTGAATTGTTCAAGAAAATTCTCAAATGTAATTTTGATTGACATGCTTGAGCCAGCTTTCCCTTGAGAGGAATCCAAATGTCGGCAAGCTCAGATATACTATATTTCAAGAAATTTACTTCAACGTGACCAAGGGAGGCAACTTCATCAAAGGGTCCATCAAAATCATATACGTTTATTTCCATCACTGACGGTGGGTCTTCCATGGCATCAAATTCAAAAATTTCTGCAAATTTTGAAAAGGTTATAATGAAACCTTGCCACTTAAAAGGCCTAAAAATATTTACAAATAAATAGAGGTTCCTTTGAGCCCACTAATACATTTTGGTTACTGGGAGTTCTAAAGTTTAGCACTATGTGAATTAAAGCAAAATGCTAGCAAATGTAAATAGGTCAAATAAAGATGGCTTCAAATGTGTTCTAGCGAGTTATGAGATACTCCCTCCGGTCCAAAATAAGTGTCGTGGTTTTAGTTCCACGACACTTATTTTGGAATGGGGGAGTAGCTAGTAAATATTGCAAACAAAAAAAATTATAAGCTGGATTCAAATGCATTTGTAACGAGTTATGAGATGGCTAGTAAATAATGCAAACAAATTAAATTATAGCTTTACCATTCCATTGAGGCTCAAGAGTGTGAAACTTAATCGAACTTGTCTTTGTCTGTCCATTGCAAGTAAATACAACATATGGATCAGAGTAACCAGATGACTTTGTTGCTGCTAAGTTGGTCCCATCTATCAAAGCAACAGTCAGCAACCAGCCATCGCCTTTTGCTTTGACACCATGATCACCGCCTAAACATCCCAAAAGACCATGTTAGCAAAGTTTGCTGATGCGTGCAGATTATGAGTATATGTCCAGGCCGGGGGCATTCCCCCCTTTTCGAAAAAAGAAGAGTATATGTCCAGAATAATAAGTGAAGATTCTGTTGAAGAAAATAAAAAGTAACAGTAACCCTTTTTTGCATCAGAATATTCGTAAAGAAGCATTTGTATCTTGTCACTGTCAAGTGCCAAGAACTGTTGGGTTTATCTGCTGAAATTATTCGCAATGATTCTGTTAAATAACACATGAGTTCATCCATAATGCTTTTATTCCTACTAGGAAAAAGAACGGGAGTAAAATCAGAAAGGAGATATGAGCTACCTCTTCGCCTCCTTGCCTGGACAAACCGTGCAATCATATTAAGGACACGTTGTCCTTGCAGAACAAGAACTCCACAAACCACAACTTCACCAACAGAATCTGGCAAGTCCAGGCCAGGGAACTCGAGACCTTGAATTATACTAGGACTTGCAAGGATGATGTGTGCAAAAACATAAATAAGTGCAACGATTGAGGATACAACAGTAAAATTTCCAAAGATTCGGAATGCTAGTTTCCAATCAGATTCTGTTTCCGGTTGCATGGAAGACAAGCTTTCGTTATTTGTTGTTGTATCTTTTGCATCAACTGGTCTGACATTTTGAGCCAGAAGTTCAGAGAACTGATTGAAGTTGTCCTTCAGTCCTTGTTTTGCACCATTTTCTATCATGCCCTTCATCATGGTACTTTGCATGAAATTTAAGCGCCAAGAGATTACAAGTCGTGAAGATCTTTCATCATCTCTTAGTTCAGGCCCTGGCATTATACAGGTTAAAATCTCCACCCTAAAATTATTGCCAAAAGGGACTTCAGGAGTACTGACATCTGCTAAAACTGCATACATATCTCCATCTGCCTTCAGATATGCCACGTCTTCTGTTGCTTTCACGGCCTTAACTAGTTTAGTAGCAGCTTTTGTGTAGGTTACAACCCTCTTCAAGATCTCACCATCATTTTCAAGTCTCCATTGTTGAATATCCAGACCAGTAGTCCCTTGCATCTTCGCTAGTGATTGCAGAAAGTCTGAACTTGGTGAGAAAAGAAGTGTATTCAAGTCACTGGGTGCAACGGCATAAACCTGATCAATAAGAACTCCACCTGACAAATTTCCAGGCATATCATTCCCTTCATGCTTAGATGCAAAGGCTTTTAGTAGTTCATCAAACGACATATTTGCACTAGGTTCAGAGTCCTGCTCATCAGAAAGTTGTGAGCTTGTTAATGGCATTTCTTCAAGAGTATCCAAACCATGGTCATGCTTGAAGAGAGGTGGAACAGAAGCTTCTGTGTCTTTTGGTTTTACTGAAAAAAATTGATTTAGCCGGTTGACAAATGATGGACCAACATTTGATTTATCCTGCTTGGTAATTTCTGCTTCATCACTAACTGGTGGCGATGTGGATTGTTCTATATGAATATTTGGCAAAGAAGATCCCTTCCTAAGTTCACTTGATTTGTCTGAACTTGATGCAAAGTCGTCTGAAGCCCAATGTGCAAGTGTCGCTGTCTCTTCAGGATAACTTTGAGATAGAGATATAGTAAGATGAATTTCTCCTACAGAATATGTTTAGCAGCATGTAAATAGTTGTCCACTCTGAAAAAAAGGCTGCAGTATATGCACAAATAACCAAAGAGGATAATCACGTCGGTCAGATAGGCACCATTCTTATTCACCTCATTACAAGCCAAAATAGTGAATATTTGATGCTAATAGGAAAAGAGTCCCCATAGTCTAGTTTTCTATAATTCCTAACAGATTAAGTCATTAAATACATCATTCAAGGGATAAACAGCTGATAGTGGGTTGGAAGCTAAGGATAAGTATAAAAAAGGCAGTAAAGCTATGGCAGGCATACATCCACTACTGTATTGATTATGTCATAAGTTTTGGATAATCTGGGAAGTAATATGTTACCAGAAGTGATAAGGAACTGCTAATTGTTTCATAGCCCAACGGCATGGCACCCTGCTCCTCAGGAACCAACTATAGATTGATTCATAGCAACCGCGGCTGGTGGGTTATCGGTATGAATTTTCCCTATAATTTGCCAGATTTGAACTCATGACCCCTTGCTTGCGAGCCTTCAGATGAGTACACAATTATTAACTAAGAAAAGAACATGAACAACATGATGTATGGAAGGTTATGGACAGAAGCTATTGCCGAAAAGAGGATGCAAGAAGGAGGGTTAAACTAACACAACCCCATCTATCACAACACTGGGTCAGTCACTGTCTAACTACACGTATTCAGAAAAAAAAACGCCACATTATCATCACCATGAAACAATTATTTAACTAAGAAAAGAACAGGGGAAAAAAATGATGTATGGAAAGAAGATGGTTACCGCAATCTCTGATCTTGGACTTCTTGCTCTTGGGCTGCAGCGGGTACCAGCGCGTCCCGAGGGAGCGGTTGTCGGCGTCGAGCACGGCGGAGAGGGGCACCTTGACCTGGCCCAGGAAGTCGTCGGAGAAGTACTTGTCCTCGTCGGTGATGCGTATGAGGAGCTCCTCCTTGAGGTCCCCGACCCGGAAGGCGAACTCCTCGTCCCAGACGGGGTTGGCCGACTTCCTGATCACCTTGGTCTTGGCCCGCTGCCTCCCCAGCTGCAGCTTGGCGTACGGGTCGCCCAGCCCCTGCGCCTCCGCCGCCGGGAGGTTGCGGGCCTCCAGCACATGCACCACAAGCCTCATTTCTTTCTTTCTTTCTTTCTTTCTTGTTTTTGTTGTTGTCAAGATTGATTTGGGCGGTCTGCGTGGTTCAAATCAAATCAAGAAGCTTCGACCTCTTTTTTAATTCTCCTTTTTTGAATTCAGACTGAAATTCAGCTTTTTTTTGCGAAGGAGTTCAGAACGAAATCATGGCGGCGGTTGGGATCGAATCAAATCAGCGAGAAGTAGCAGAAGAAGGCGGCGTTCGCTTGCTGGGTCCAGGAGACGCGGGAGAGAGCTGAGACCACATAAAGTTGGAAGCAAGCGAGCGAGCAAAACGAATCAAACAATCCAGATTGAAGCGCGGCGAATCCGGGGAAAACGACTGGGCGCTTTCCAGAATGAAGCAACAAAAAGGAAGGGGATCCCCCGAAAGACCAGGAAATACTAGAAGATTCGAGAAGAGGAACAGCGATGAGCGCCACGCGGAGAGGATGCGCGGCGAGTCGAGTAGGGCTCAGGGCCTGGCGGAGAGCGGGGCGGGGTTCCGGCGGCGGGAGCCGGGAGGAGGGTTTCTTGGGGGAGGGAGGGGGAATGGGCGGTGGGTTTGGGGGGCATTGAAGACTTTGATTTGGGGAGGGAGAAGAGGAGAGGAGAGGAGAGGAGATGGAAAATGAGGGAGAATTTTTGGAGAAAAGGAGTGACTTCACTGCCCGCGTCGCCTCCCTCCCTCTGCTGAGTCTGCTGCTGACTTTCAAACTGCCGCAGCCCCCGCAGCCGCTCGTGAAGGTCGTGCGCGCGCCGCCGCACTTCTTTCTGCCCCTTCCCTCACGCCCGTTTTACCACGCTCATCATCACCGGTATGCAAAAGGGAGCCCATAAAGTGTACCCTTTACCAAGTACGGTTATTCTTCTTTAAAAAACCCAGCTAATAATGATTAGGGGATGGTGGTATCCCCTAACCATCAGAGTTCAAGTTTAGACAATGATGCTCGCATTTTTCTGTATTTTTCCCCGTCCTTCCGACGATATGCGTTCAGTGGGAGGAGGCATTCCAGTCAACTGTGAAGGTGTTTGTGACGACTTTGTATCTAACTTGACGTGCTGACTCAGTTTCTCGAAGGTGCTGTTACAGTAGGATGTCGTGTGTGCATTCATAGGGGTGACCCTTTTACACAAGCAACTTTCGATTCTATTATGTTATAGAAAAGGGCATTGATATTATTATTATTATTATTATTATTATTATTATTATTATTATTATTATTATGATTTTAGTTGAAAGTGGTATCCCATTATTCATACTGCTCGGCTAAATCCATGATTAAAGCATTCATATTACTACACAAAATAGAGACCTCAATCCATCTTTTGCATGGCTCATTGCCGCAACCTTTCTTAGCTAAAGTATCAGCTTGTATATCATTAAGCTAAACACATGGACGACCCATTAGTAAAACACATCTAACCCAACTGACCTTATAGGCTTCAGAGAATAAAATCTTGACTTCCTCAATCATATTACAATAAGTATGGCTGGATTCATCTATGAAGCAATGTAGTGGTTGGGGGTAATAAAAGCTTCCATTGTTATGCTTAGCTTTTCCAATGGCTTTCTCAAACCTAACTTCCCATTCATATCAGCATCTTTGTTTTGCATGATTCTTAAAAGAAAATACATGATTTGAGCGGCACGTCCTCTCGCTTGAATCCTACTCCCTCCGTTCCAAAATAGATGACCCAATTTTGTACTAAAGTTAATACAAAGTTGGGTCATCTATTTTGAAACGAAGGGAGTATATTTGATTAGAAAACCACTTAATTTTTGATCAAATAGTGTTTGACGTCACGAGAAAACAAAAACAAAGTTTTGGATAGATGAAACTGTCCTCCAAAATAGGGTGCAAAGCAATCTTTAGGAATAGCCGCTACGGATTCCAATCCTGCGAATCAAACGAGCTACTCCCTCCATTTCAAAATATAGTGCGCCCGCGCTTTCCGAGGTCCAACTTTGACCGTAAATTTAACCAACAAGACCAACTGCGGCGGGAGAAAAAATTATATAATTGAAAACTTCTTTCGAATACAAATTCACTGATATAATTTTTGCTCCCGCCGCAATCGGTCTTGGTAGTTAAATTTACGGTCAAAGTTGAAGCACGTGGATAGAGGAAGCACTACATTGTGAAATGAAGGGAGTAGGTATGAAATGGTCCTAAGTATCCAATCATTCAAACATTCTAGACATGGCACCATGATAGGTAGTAAGACATGATGTTCGCCTAGACCAGGTGAGCTCATCGGCGGTACAGTAAGCCGCGTATGCCTAACGAAAATTCTGAAAGGGGAATACTTGATTGTTGTGCTGACAGCTAATTATATTGAACGATGTACTCTTGCGCGACAAGCCGCCTACCTTGCTCAGTTCCTTTCACTTTCAAGAAAAGGGATCAGTGCCATGTCAAAATGGATACCTTCTGTTTGACCGAACCTTAATTTGACTAATCTAGATTCATGACAAATTGACAAAATGCACAAGTGCTAACGACACTTGATTGGCTCGAAGACGAAGACGATTAGCTTAAGTACATTTATTCCAAAGGAAGAACCACTGTGTTTTTCTTCCCTTGAAATCTCTAATTGTGATCTAGTATAAAAATAACGCTTCTCAAAACAGCTACTCATAATCAGGTTTTTTTTCTCTCTAAAAGGAGGTTGAACACCCGGCCTCTACATCAAGGATGCGCACAATCATCTTTATTAAATTATTATCCAGCAGAGTCTGAAAAAACAAATACATGGAACCCAAGGACGCCTTCCCGATGATCCATGTCGTCACACCTACAAATTGACGATGTGCCCCGACCTCGCACTAACACACACCATCTAAACCAGTTGCCTCACTGTTAGAGCATATTTCTCCCTAAGTGGTTTTGGTGATTGATGACAATGTGTTCACGGACTAATCGTGTGCATTGAGCATTTCAGATTATCAAACATATGGCACAAGACAATTTGAGCCCCTCAGAGTTTCAGAGTGAAGACGATTTCCTTTCCTGCATTTCTTTTTCGGTGGATTTGAGTCGTAGGGAAAACTGTACTATCAAGAGGGGGTCTGCTTCGGAAAGGTTGGGTGGAATCATCACGTACACACTCTTATTGCACCCATCTAATCTTTCCGCTTCTTTGGAGTAGTCCATCTATTTTGCTGAAGAAGTGGTGGAGAGCAGCAAGCGGCAGTACCGCGGGCGGCAGCGGTAGTACCGCTGCTAGACCCGCTTGTACTACCGCTCACTGCTGATGTCTCGACTTTTCGTGTCAGGTTCTACGGTAGTACCTCTGTGTCTCTACCGTTCAAGCTTATTAGACCTAGCAGGACGAGCGGAAGTAGGAGCGGCAGTAGAGGCGGTAGTACCGCCCCTACCACTGCTACTACTACCGCTCAACGCCCTATTCTCCCCTGTTTTCTTCTTTCTCCTCACCATACTGAAGGAAGCGGTAGTACTGCTCCTAGAGCGGTAGTACCGCTTGTGTGCGGGCTGAGAAGAGCATGACGGTTGGATTTGTTCCTCACTGTAAAAGGGGGTCTTCTTCCTCAAGAAGACTTGCCTCTTCCTTCCCAAAACTCCATTGTTGCTCCAAAGCTCTTTTTCGCCCGATCTCTCATTGTTGCTCTAAAACTCCATTGTTCCTCACTATAAAAGGTGGATTGTCCTTATGAAAAAAGGGAAGACAATGGGCAAGCTCATTCGCAAAGACAAAGCCAAGTCCTTCCCAAGCAAGAACAACTTCACCAAGAAGATACCTCAAAAGGGCTTGGTGGCACATGAAGAGTACGCCTCCAATGATGATGATGAAGATACTAGTGGTGAGGGAATGTCAACGACAATCGTGGCCATTGCCACCTCTTCCCCAACCAAGGTGTCCCTCTTCGATGCCCTAACGAGAACCTCATCGTCAAGTGCCTTATGGCCAAAGGTATCAACAAGGTAACCCCCAACATCAAAACCACCATCACTACTACTCCCTCCTTGTTAAATTATGTAGATGATAGTGGGGTGGTGAAAGTTGATAATAATGAGTTTGACAAATTCTTGAGTAAGCTCAAGGGTGATACCAAGAAGCACTTTGTTGCTCTCTTTGAACAACTTGGTGAGGCTAATGATATCATTGAGTCTCATGAGGACACCATCTCCAAGTTGGAGGGGCATAGTCATGATTATGCCAATGAGATTGCTGATCTTTCCATTGTTCTTAGGAAGAGCAAGGACTTCGTTTGACTCTTGAGGAGTCACACAACGTTGTTCTTGCTAAATTGCAAAAAGATCTTGATCATGCTAATGTTCATTCTCATGTGCTTAAATCTGAGAAGGGTGCACTTGGGATTGATCATGGGAAATCAAAAAGGAGTATGATATACTTGACAAGGCTCACAAAGTCTTGAAGGGCGTTCACACTTCCCTCAAAGAGTCTCATGATCAACTCCAAGTGAAGCTAACCAAGGAGATTGCTACATGTCCTCCTTTCGTTCTAATTGATAATGCAAATGATACTAACCCTTGTTGTGAGCATGTGCACCTTGTGGAGGAAAATGCCAAGTTGAAAGATCAACTAGATAAAGGCTTTGTGGCTTGTATACAAGGCGAGAAGAATCTCAAGGACCTTTTAAGCAATCAAAAGGAAGTTGTGGCAAAGGAAGGACTTGGGTGTACCCAAGTCAAAGAAGAAGAAGAACAAGACCAAGCAACCTATCCCAATCAAAGAAGTCTTCATAAAAGAGGGAGAGGGTGCTCATGAGGAGAAGAAGAACATGAGTGTGGGTGGTAATGCCAAGAAGGGCAATACCCCCATCTATCCAATCTAGCGGCCTTAACCCTTCATATGTTCTATGTCGTGCTAGTGATGGGCATGTTTATGCCAAATTTGTTGGTTCTTCTTATGAGTACATTGAATGGTCTATTTGGGTTCCTAAGACCCTTGTTGCTAACCTCAAAGGACCCATTCAAAAATGGGTACCTAAATTCAAGCATTGATCTCTTGTAGGAGTTTACTTCCGGTGGGGTGTCATGGTTACTCGATAGTGAAGCAACAAATCATATGACCGGGAGCAAGGACTTGGTGGTGGATGTGCATCCAATTCCATCTATGCCTACCCATGTCCAATTCGGTGATGCTTCAACATCTAAGGTAGTGGGACTTGTCAAGGTGATCATCTCTCAAGATTTATCTATTGAGAAGGTCGTGCTTGTTGGGTCCGTTGCATACAATTTGCTTTTCGTCCATCAATTTGCACTTATGGGCTTTACAACATTCTTTGATCTTGATACCATGGCCCTTTTGTGGAGCAAGACTCTTAAAGTAGCCTTTGTTGGGCATGTCGAGAATGGTCTCTATGTGGTGAACTTTTTGGAGCGACCCACTAAGACCGCGACTTGCCTAATGGCTAAAGTTGATGTGGGATGGCTTTGGCATCGCCGACTAGCCCATGGCAATATGAGATCTTTGCAAAGTCTCCTCAAGGGGGACCACGTTCGTGGACTAACACATGTGAGTTTTGCTAAATACTGTGCTTGCAATGCTTGTATCAAAGGAAAGCTTCATGAAACGTCTCACCAACGCACAACTATCATCTACTCGAAGAGGCCCTTGGGGCTCCTACACATGGATCTCTTTGGTCCTCCATCCTTTCATAGCCTTGGGGGAAGAAAGTATTGCTTGGTGATTGTGGATGATTACTCAAGATACTCTTGTGTGTACTTCTTCAAGAGGAAGAGTGAGACCCAACAAACCATCATCGACTTTGCTAATGAAGCTCAACGTCCACATGAAGCAAAGATATTGATGATTAGAAGTGACAACAGCACCGAGTTCAAGAACTACACCTTGGATGAGTTCCTTATTGATGAGGGGATCAAGCATCAATATGCCGCACACTGTGTCCCTCAACAAAATGGTTTTGCAGAGAGGAAGACCGGACGTTGATGGACGCGGCAAGAACCATGATGGCGGAATTCAAATCTCCATACAACTTTTGGGCCGAAGCCATCAACACCGCATGTCATGCATCCAACCGTCTCTACCTTCATAAAGGCTTGAACAAGACTCCATATGAGATACTTACTGGCAACAAGCCCAACCTCAAGTACTTCCGGGTGTTCGGCTGGAAGTGTTTCATTCTCAAGAAAGGCGTTTGTTTGTCTAAGTTTGAACCTAGAGCTCAAGAGGTCCTATTTGTTGGTTATGCTTCAAACTCTCCTGCTTACCGTGTCCTGAACAAGTCCACCAGACTCATTGAGGAGACATGTAACATAGAATTTGCTGAAAATAATGGCTCCCAAGTGGAGCAAAGTGGTATTTGTTATGTAGGTGATGAAATTCCTCCTCAAGCCATAAGAAGAATGGGGTTTGATCAAATACTTCCCATTGAGGAACCCCTTGTGGCCGAAGGAGAAGGACAATGCTCTACTCAAGTGGAGCCATTGTCGGTGTCAAAACCGGCGGATCTCGGGTAGGGGGTCCCGAACTGTGCGTCTAGGCGGATGGTAACGAGAGACGAGGGACACAATGTTTTTACCCAGGTTCGGGCCCTCTCGATGGAGGTAAAACCCTACGCCCTGCTTGATTAATATTGATGATATGGGTAGTACAAGAGTAGATCTACCACGAGATCAAGGAGGCTAAACCCTAGAAGCTAGCCTATGGTATGATTGTTGAGATGTATGTTGTCCTACGGACTAAAGCCCTCCGGTTTATATAGACACCGGAGAGGGCTAGGGTTACACAGAGTCGGTTACAATGGTAGGAGATCTACATATCCGTATCGCCAAGCTTGCCTTCCACGCCAAGGAAAGTACCATCCGGACACGAGCCGGAGTCTTCAATCTTGTATCTTCGTAGTCTGGGAGTCCGCCGGATATTGATAGTCCGGCTATCCGGACACCCCCTAGTCCAGGACTCCCTCAGTAGCCCCCGAACCAGGCTTCAATGACGATAAGTCCAGCGTGTTTATAGTCTTCGGCGTTGCAAGGCGGGTTCTCCCTTCGAATTCCATGTACCTGCCGAATAGTGTCTGGCTTCATCTTGAATACTGTGTTCCTCGGCTTCTATGCCAAATAATGGCCCTCTTCCACACGTCGCATGAATGCGAAAAGCCAGGGTGTCTTTTGCATTTCACCCCATAATTGTGCGAGTCGTCCGCCTATTAAAGAGGCAAGAATCCAGATCCAAACCGCACCGTCTTCCTCCCGCGTATACTCCATCGAAGCGCCTCTGACCTAGAAATCCATTCCACCATGGTTCGTCAACGCGGCTCTTCTTCACGCGCTCCCAGCCCACCGCCGGGGAATTGGAGGAGGTGCTCTATTTTGCACAATGAGCTAGTGAAGCTCCAAACGGATGGGTTTCTCCCTCCGGCCTTCATGGTTCCAGTCCGGGCCGGACTGGTTACTTATCAAGGTGGGAGGCAGGCGGAGGACACTCCAAGCCCCAATAAGGAGGAGCGAGTGTGCTTTGTCCCCTATCTGATAAGGGGGCTCGGATTTCCAGTACATCCGTTCCTCCGCGGGCTCCTGAAGTTCTACGGACTCCAGCTCCACCACCTCACGCCCTCCTCTGTGTTGCATATCGCGGGCTACGTAGCTCTTTGTGAGCTATTTCTGGGCATCGAGCCCCATTTTGCATTGTGGAAGAGGCTGTTTTGCCTCGTACCCCGTTCTCACCAGGGGTCCATATATCAAGTGGGCGGCGCCGAAATATGGCGCATCGCCGGGACCGGATACCTATCCGGTACTCCCAAGAAGGCGTCCGAAGACTGGCCCTCGGAGTGGTTTTATATAGGAGACGCCCCGCTGCCAGATCCAGTTCGGATCGGCCTCCCGGAGTTTAGTGCTGCTCCTTTGAAGAAACGCCTCAGCTGGCGCCCGCGGAGCCCCCGATTGGAGGAAGACAAGAGCGTCCACTACTTGATGGGCCGGATAAGAATAATGGCTCATTCCGGCTTGACCATGATCGGAGTCATGGCGACATGCATCAAGCGAGGGGTACAGCCACTGCAATACAGAGGCCACCCTATGTGGGATTTCAACGGGGAAGACGATGCTACCCGGCACGGCCGCAAAGGGCCGGATTCGACCGAGGATCTGGTGAAGATCCTGTCCGGCCTGTACAAGGGGGAGAAGGAGGATTTCCTTCGAACGAACCCTTTGAATGGGTTTTCCATGATCAACCCCAGAGGATGGGTAAGTGAACACCTTAAAGGGCTCAACCCATACTTTCGAAGTTTAAGCTTCTTATATTATGTCTTCGGCGCAGGATCTACGCCGGACTGTGGAGGACATGGTGAGTCCTTCTCCGCAACCCGAGGATCCAGAAGGATCCCTGGGTTCGGCCTCCGAAGAGGACCCGGACATCGAGGTGGAGCTGATCGACGGGGTGTATCACCAGCTCAGTATAGACAATGCTTTGGTCGCCATTACAGCAGACTACCCCGGACTAAGTCCGGCTTCCCAGGTGACCGTGACCGAAGTCCGGACACCGGTATCTCTTCCCTGCCCATCTTTGATCTTCGCGAACGATGGTATTTTGCAGGAAGCGCCTTTACGGCAGGAAGCCGAGCCCGCGGCGGCTGACCAATAGAGGCCAGTCTGAACCAGCAGGCGGAAGAGGAGCGCAATGCGGACGGAAACGTCGCCGCAAACGTATAGCTTGTATTCGAATTTTCAGAGCCACGTTCCGAGGAAACGCCTGAGTGCTCATGATCTTTGTAGGAGAAAAAGCGCTCGCCGGACTGCGAGCGCAGGAATTGCCGATCCGACCAACACCGGCCAGGCTCCAGCGCCCGGACTGGAGGGGGAGGTAAGCGCAAGACGCGAGCCAGATCCTTCTCCAACGGAGGATACCGACAGACTGTCCGCCACCAAGTCTGAGGTGGAGAGCGCCATGAACCATAGGTGCCGCCGGACAGTATTTCAAGAAGCGTGCTTTTCCCCTGAGGCATTGGATGCCTTTAACGCAGGGGACGCGCATCTCCGTGCTGCTCAAAATGGTTTTACCAGAGCCACGGAGCAGTATGTGAAAGACATATGGGTAAGGGAATTTTAATGGTTGTATATACCAGTAGCCCCCGAGACTTAAAGTAGTTATGCTAACTGATTTAAGGCTCATTGAAAATTGCAGGCACTTAACGAGAAGAACGCCCAGCTGTCTCAGGAGCTGCAAGATTGCAAGGCCCAACTTGAGGCCGCACTTGCTGCCGCAGGAGGAGACGAAAAGACCCCTCCTGGCAACACATTTTTATTAATAAATATAAGCGTTGTGCGGTGTGCGCGCGAGTCTAATAATGACATTGCAGGTACCGCCGGACAAGATCCGGACAGGCAGGCCCTGCTACGCCAGCTAAAGGCCGGTGAGAGTGTGCTGAACAGGGTTCAGCAGGAAAGGAACAAGCTCCAGGATGCCAACGCCAAGCTCGGAGAGGAGTTGAAAGGCGCTCAGGCCGAGCTGTCCGACTCCGTTAAGGAGAATCAGCGGCTTCGTCGCGACATTTATAGTAAGTGCTTGAACGAAATCTTTTGAAAAGAAGAGTTCGGCGAGGAAGTACTTTGACATGATATGTCTTGTAGGTATACTCACGGGTCGTCCTGCAGAGGAGATGCCCATATCAATGGGTGATCAACTTCCCGAACTGTTGCAGCTGCTCGAACGAGTTCGGCAGGCAATGAGCGGCGTCGTTCAGGCTTTATGGCCAGCCCTCACCCTACCCGAGGGCCTCGGGGAGCTTGCGGAGAAGCTGCAGGGAGTGCGGCAGCGCTTCCGTTTGTGGAAGATTTCGGCTTGCCGTCAAGGTGCTAGGGAGGCTTGGGCCATGGTGAAGACGCGGTACAAGAAGGCGGACCCCAACCACATGGCCGAAGTTGGGCCGGTGGGGCCCGATGGGAAGGAGATCCCTGTGAGTTTAGTATACAGCCAAGTAGAGTTGGCTGCTAAATTTTCCCAACGGGACTGTAAACTAGACAGCCTGTTAGATGGGATTGAGGAGGAGTACAATCAATAAATTTGACAATGTATGTTATCCTTTAAAGTGACATGTGAAATGCCTTCTAGCCGGATTGTAGATCGTTTGTCTTTGCCGACCTTTTCGCTTTGACCTCGGGACCCTAGAGTCCGGAGTGTGTCCGAATACCTTTTTGGTTGAGAAACAACCGTGGTATGCATGGAGACCAGGCATAGGGGTCATTAGTGCTTTATCAGACAAGTGCCCAACTAGTTATGTTATATTACATGGTTAGTAAGAAACATCTTCCAGGGAGAATAGTTCCGTTAAGGGTTCCTTTCGCTGGGGAGGCATGCCCTAAAGTGCATGTCCGGACTGCAAAGAAAGCAGTAAAACATCTGGGGGCAAATAGATAAATAAGCAAAAAGTCATCTTTTAAATCACCGACCGAATATTCCCTTCAGAACGCTAGCTTTCGGCTTCACCCAGTCTGAGGTACACATCCGGCTGACCCGGCAGTAACAATCGCAGAGGTGCTCCCTTTACCTCCTAGCCGAACAATCGGGAACGTAGGGGTAAGCACAGGAGCTAGGCAACCCAGCTTGGCCAAAACTTAAGTCATATCGATGCATATAATGGCGAGTAAAAGGTACATGTGGAAGCTTGACACATGTGTTGGGTATGAAACCCGCATAGTTGAGCTTCTGTAAAAGAAGCCCCCAGGAATAATGGGTGCGGATGGCACGTCATGCGTATGCAAAGAATGCAAAAATAGGCCCGGAAGGGCTTTTAAGTGAAAAAGGATAAAGAGAGAAACAAAAGACAGCGGAAGTATAAAAGGTTGGACGGGGGAAGGGGACGAACTCTTAGTCCGGCGCTAGGCATAGAATCGTCGGAGGCGGGCTGCGTTCCATGGGTTCGGCTCAAGTCGGTTATCCGACGCATTTCGTAGACGGTATGCTCCGCCGGTCAGTACTTGATTGATAATGAAGGGGCCCTCCCATCGGGGCTTGAGCTTGTCCTTTTTCTTGTCCGGCAGGCGTAGAACTAGTTCAACAACGTTGTAAGTCTTGGCCCGTACTTCTCTGCTTTGATATCTTCGGGCCTGCTGCTGATAGAATGCGGAACGAGCCTTTGCGACGTCACGTTCTTCCTCCAATGTGTCCAAGCTGTCCTGCCGATCGAGCTCGGCCTCTCTTTCCTCATACATGCGCACTCGAGGTGAGTCATGAATAATGTCACAGGGCAAGACTGCCTCTGCGCCGTATACCATAAAAAATGGTGTGAATCCGGTAGTACGGTTAGGCGTTGTCCGCAGCCCCCAGAGTACGGAGTCGAGCTCCTCGACCCATTGTGCGTCGGATTTAGTGAGTGACCTCACTAGTCTGGGTTTAATGCCGCTCATTATTAGACCATTTGCTCTTTCCACTTGACCGTTGGTTTGAGGGTGATAGACTGACGCATAGTCGAGCTTGATGCCCATATTTTTGCACCATGACTTAACCTCGTCGGCTGTGAAGTTCGTGCCGTTGTCGGTGATGATGCTATGGGGGACTCCGTAACGATGTACCACCCCTGATATAAAGTCTATCACTGGTCCGGACTCTGCCGTTTTGACCTACTTGGCCTCTATCCATTTGGTGAACTTATCCACCATGACCAATAGGTACTTTTTCTTGTGGGTTCCCCCTTTAAGGGGTCCAACCATGTCAAGCCCCCAGACCGCGAACGGCCAGGTAATGGGTATGGTTTTGAGGGCGGTGGGTGGCATATGGCTCTGATTAGCAAAGAGATGACAACCAACGCATCGCTGGACCAAGTCCTGTGCGTCTGCCCGAGCCGTCGGCCAATAAAATCCTGTACGGAATGCCTTTCCTACAAGGGCCCGGGCTGCTGCGTGGTGTCCGCCTAGTCCGGCATGAATTTCAGCTAGGAGGTTTCGCCCTTCTTCCTCGGAGATACACCTTTGAAGGACTCCGGTGGTACTTTTCTTATAATGTTCTCCCTCGTGGACCTTGTAGGCCTTCGATCGCCGGACTATGCAGCGGGCCTCATTTTGGTCTTCGGGAAGTTCCTGCCTAAGTAAGTAGGCTAGGAAAGGTTCTGTCCACGCGGCAATTACTACCATCATGACGTGGGCGGAGGGTGTTATGTCATCTGCCGAGTCACCGGTTGGTGCGGTTTTCTCCGGTTTATCGCTACCGGACTCCTCTTCCCATAGTACGGATGGCTTGAAGAGCCATTCCAGGAAGATATTTGGAGGGACAGCATCACGTTTCGCACCGATGCGTGCCAGGACGTCGGCCGCTTGGTTATTATCTCGGGCTATGTGATGGAATTCGAGTCCTTCAAACCGGGCTGATATTTTTAGGACAGCGTTGCGATATGCTGCCATTTTCGGATCCTTGGCGTCGAAGTCTCCGTTTATTTGGGATATTGCAAGGTTTGAGTCCCCGCGCACCTCTAGGCGTTGAATGCCCATGGAGACCGCCATCCGGAGACCATGTAACAGGGCCTCGTATTCGGCTGCATTGTTGGAGTCCGTGTACATTATTTGAAGTACATACTGGACTGTATCTCCGGTGGGGGACGTCAGTACGATGCCAGCCCCCAGTCCGGCCAACATTTTGGAGCCGTCAAAATGCATAGTCCAATTGGAGTATGCGCCGTACTCTTTAGGGAGTTCGGCTTCAGTCCATTCGGCGACGAAGTTAGCCAAAACTTGTGACTTTATAGCTCGTCGAGGTTTGTAAGTGATGTCGAATGGCAAGAGCTCAATGGCCCATTTTGCTATCCTGCCCGTTGCGTCGCAGTTGTTTATAATGTCATTGAGTGGTACTTTAGAGGCCACTGTTATCGAGCACTCTTGAAAGTAGTGCCGAAGCTTTCGAGACACCATGAACACCGCATATGCTATCTTTTGATAGTGCGGGTAACGGGATTTGCAGGGGGTTAACACAGTGGATACATAATACACTGGTTTTTGAAGAGGGAATTTATGCCCTTCTGCCGCTCGTTCGACGACAAGGACTGCGCTTACAACTTGATGTGTTGCTGCGATGTATAACAACATTGGTTCGCCCAGAGTGGGCGCAGCCAGGACCGGATTTGTTGCCAGTATGGCCTTTATTTCTTCGAGTCCGGCAGTGGCAGCGTCCGTCCACTCGAAGTGTTCGGTGCGCCTTAGGAGGCGATAGAGGGGCAACGCCTTTTCTCCTGAACGAGAGATAAAGCGGCTTAAGGCTGCCATGCATCCTGTTAATTTTTGTATTTGCTTGAGGTCTTTTGGAATATCCAACTGTGACAGAGCTCGGATTTTGGCCGGATTTGCTTCAATTCCTCTACCGGATACGATGAAGCCCAGCAGCTTTCCGGCTGGTACGCCGAAAACGCATTTTTCCGGATTCAGCTTGATGTCGTATGCTCTGAGGTTGTCGAATGTTGTCCTCAAATCATCTACTAAAGTTTCGACGTGTTTTGTTTTGACGACTACGTCGTCTACGTATGCCTCGACTGTTTTGCCGATCTGGGTGGCCAGACATGTTTGAATCATGTGCTGATATGTTGTGCCGGCGTTTTTGAGTCCGAAGGGCATCGTGTTGAAGCAGAATGGTCCATATGGAGTGATAAATGCCGTTGCGGCTTGGTCTGCTTCCGCCATCTTGATTTGATGATAGCCAGAGTATGCGTCCAGGAAGCACAACGAATCGTGCCCTGCTGTGGCATCGATAATTTGATCGATGCGGGGGAGAGGGAAGGGATCCTTTGGGCAAGCTTTATTGAGGTCTTTAAAATCGACACAGAGGCGCCATGATTTATCCTTATTTGGTACCATCATCAAATTCGCTAGCCAGTCCGGATGTTTGATATCTCTAATGAATCCGGCTTCCAATAGTTTGGCTAGCTCTTCTCCCATTGCCTGTCTTTTGGGCTCGGAAAATCATCGAAGAGCCTGTTTGACTGGCTTGAATCCTTTTAGGATGTTTAGGCTGTGTTCTGCCAACCTGCGAGGGATTCCGGGCCTGTCCGAAGGATGCCAGGCGAAGATATCCCAATTTTCCCGAAGGAATTCGCGCAGTGCGGCGTCTACTTCGGGGTTCAACTGTGCCCTGATGGAGGCCGTCTTTGTTGGGTCCGTTGGATGGACCCGGAATTTTATTATCTCATCTGCTGGTTTGAAGGAGGTGGACTTGGATCTTTTATCGAGTATCACATCGTCCCTGTTCACCGTAGAGCGCAGCGCGGTGAGTTCCTCTGCCGCTAAGGCTTCGGATAGTGCCTCGAGGGCTAGTGCGGCTGTCTTGTTTTCGGCGCGGAGTGCTATGTCCGGATCACTAGCGAGAGTGATTATTCCGCTGGGCCCAGGCATTTTGAGCTTCATGTACCCGTAATGAGGTATTGCTTGAAAAATTGTGAATGCCTCTCGTCCCAATATGGCATGATACCCACTGCTGAACGAGGCCACCTGGAACGTAACTTCTTCGGATCTGTAATTGTCTGCAGAGCCGAACACCACATCGAGTGTGATTTTTCCGGTGCAACGCGCTTCCCGGCTAGGGATTATTCCTCTAAAGGTTGTGCTGCTTCGCTCAATACGGCTCCAATCAATTTCCATTTTTCGCAGAGTTTCCTCATAAATGAGGTTTAGTCCGCTGCCACCATCCATGAGGACTTTTGTCAGTCGAAAGCCGTCCACTATGGGACTAAGTACCAGTGCGGCTGGGGCTCTGGTTGTTCGGAATGTGGGCTCGTCGCTGGCATTGAAGGTAATAGCTGTGTCGCTCCATGGATTTGCTGTTGCTACTTGGTAGACTTCGGCGAGTTCGCGGATTGTTCGTTTTCGCATATTATTTGATGCGAAAGTCTCGAAGACTGTTGATACCGTGCTGGTATTGTTGGAGTGGTTTTCCGGAGCTAGAAGCTCTTCGCCACTTTTGGCCACCTGACGTAATATCCAACATGCTCGAAGGCTATGTGTTGGGACGGCTCCCTCTGTACTATGAAGTTTACAGGGGCCATTGAGCCATCCCTCCAGTACGGTTCCGTTTCCCTTATTGGGTTTTTGTTTTTTCGTTTTTGCATCTGGGGCCTGAGTGTAAGGCGCCCTTTTACTGCGGACTGGGTTTGGGGCCGGATTATCCCAAAATCGATTTTCGGTTTTCCGGAAACTCTCCATCGCGCAGTACTTTCGTACAATGGATGCCAGATCGGTGAAGCGCGTAATTGTGTGACGATCAATGGCGTTTAGTATTCCCTTGTCCGTACAGTTATTGCAGAAGATTGATATTGCGTTTTCCTCTCGGCAGTCCTTTATCCTGTCCATAACCAGGAGGAATCTGGCCCAGTAGTGATGTACTGTTTCGGTAGGCTCTTGCCGTATTAGAGATAGATCGCATATGTCTGGGCGGGTGGGTGGAATAAAATCCGGATCCCTGCCCATCTTGAGGCTCAAAGGCCAAGGGGTTTCCGTATTCGGAAGTTTGGTTTGCTGGTGACAATCCAGCGAGTCCGGGGCGATGCATGATTTTAAGCTCAATGCTCGATCGAAGTCCGTCCCCCCGCGGGGATCCGGCATGGGGGGTTCGGGAATCCGGACATGAATTGTCTTCAATACTGGCGAAGAGTTGCCGTATTGCTCCTCTACCACTGCGACGTGGTGGGTGGCCTGGGGAGAGTTAATTTCTCTCAGATCGGTTTTAAGCCCAATCTGGTTGTAGTCCGTAGCGACTCCCAGGGCGGCGATGCGATCCAAGAGCTCGTTAACAGACGAGAGCTCTATTGGATCTAACTGTTCGGCAGCTTTAGGGCTGACGCGAAGATTGCTTCCGACGACTTGAGAAGTCATTGCCGAAGCGGCGGCCGGACAGGCGGTCATGAGAAAACCACCAAGACGGATAGTTTGACCGGCGGCCAAGGCCCCTCCGGCGAAAACACCGTATTTGAAGATGGGTGGAGGCATCCGCTCTATCGGTGACGGCACAGAGGAACTCTCAATGAAAGCACCAATGTCGGTGTCAAAACCGGCGGATCTCGGGTAGGGGGTCCCGAACTGTGCGTCTAGGCGGATGGTAACGAGAGACGAGGGACACAATGTTTTTACCCAGGTTCGGGCCCTCTCGATGGAGGTAAAACCCTACGTCCTGCTTGATTAATATTGATGATATGGGTAGTACAAGAGTAGATCTACCACGAGATCAAGGAGGCTAAACCCTAGAAGCTAGCCTATGGTATGATTGTTGAGATGTATGTTGTCCTACGGACTAAAGCCCTCCGGTTTATATAGACACCGGAGAGGGCTAGGGTTACACAGAGTCGGTTACAATGGTAGGAGATCTACATATCCGTATCGCCAAGCTTGCCTTCCACGCCAAGGAAAGTACCATCCGGACACGAGCCGGAGTCTTCAATCTTGTATCTTCGTAGTCTGGGAGTCCGCCGGATATTGATAGTCCGGCTATCCGGACACCCCCTAGTCCAGGACTCCCTCATCGATCATCAATGCTAGACCCACACGCTTCCTAAGAACAAAGTGAAAACCCTCAACCAAGTGAACTAGATCAAGGGCAATATCAACCTCATGATGATGGTTGTCGGTGTCAAAACCGGCGGATCTCGGGTAGGGGGTCCCGAACGGTGCGTCTAGGCGGATGGTAACAGGAACGAGGGACACGATGTTTTTACCCAGGTTCGGGCCCTCTCGATGGAGGTAAAACCCTACGTCCTGCTTGATTAATATTGATGATATGGGTAGTACAAGAGTGGATCTACCACGAGATCAAGGAGGCTAAACCCTAAAGCTAGCCTATGGTATGATTGCTGTAATGTATGTTGTGTCCTACGGACTAAAGCTCTCCGGTTTATATAGACACCGGAGAGGGCTAGGGTTACACAGAGTCAGTTACAATGGTAGGAGATCTACATATCCGTATCGCCAAGCTTGCCTTCCACGCCAAGGAAAGTCCCATCCGGACACGGGACAGAGTCTTCAATCTTGTATCTTCGTAGTCTTGGAGTCCGGCGGACGATGATAGTCCGGCTGTCCGGACACCCCCTAGTCCAGGACTCCCTCAGTAGCCCCTGAACCAGGCTTCAATGATGATTAGTCTGGCGCGCATAATGTTTGGCATTGCAAGGCGGGTTCCTCCCTTGAATAATCCAGAGAAGATCATGAACACCAGGATAGTGTCCGGCTCTGCAAAATAAATTCCACATTCCACCGTAGAGAGAATAAAATGTACACCAGTTCAATCTGCTGACGTATTATGCGGCGTGACATCACACTGCTACCAGGCTTTTACTTGAAACGTTTTTTACTATACCACCTCAGCACGTTTAGCGAAGCGGTTTCCTTGGCACGTCTTGTCAGAGCAGAGATCGTGTTCCCCTTATTCCGGGATTCTCATCAATACGGACGTGGGTAACCCAACCGCGCCATTGATGGTGGCGCTTGGGAGATAAGCGAGTTTTACCAGGCCGGTGGGGGACGCATAGTTTTCGTCTGCCTATATATAAGGGATAAGGATTCACCTTCTCACCTACGCCTTCTTCCTCCTTTGCTTATCCATCTCCGCGCACTCAAGCTCCAACGCCCAAGTTCGCGCATCTCGCCTCGACCTTCTCCGAATATGTCCGGAGCGGGAGGCAAATGGTTGGCCTCCACCGTTAAGGAGGAGCACATCACCAAGCTGCACAGCGCCGGATACCTTTCCGGAGACATCGCGCATCGGCTGCCCGACGAGGGGCAGCTCATCCCTACCCCTGGGCCTCATGATTGGGTCGTCTTCCTTCCCCACTTCCTCCGCGGACTGGGCTTTCCACTCCACCCATTCGTCCGGGGGATCATGTTTTACTACGGCCTGGATTTCCACGATCTGGCGCCGAACTTCATCCTCAACATCTCGGCGTTTATCGTCGTGTGCGAGGCCTTCCTCTGCATCCAGCCCCACTTCGGCCTGTGGCTCAAGACCTTCAACGTCAAGCCGAAGGTTGTGAAGGGCACGCAGGCGGAATGCGGAGGTGCTATGTTGGGCAAGTTGCCCAACATCCTTTGGCTCGAAGGGGCCTTCGTGGACTCCGTCAAGGGGTGGCAATCGGGGTGGTTCTACATCACCGAGCCGCGCAAGCCCACATGGGCGGCGGCCCCCGAGTTTAGATCTGGCGTCCCCACGCAGCTCACCTCCTGGAAAGAGAAGGGCTTGCAGTGGGGCAATCCGAAGGAGGTGACGGGACTCCGAGCCTGCATCCAAAAGCTGGTGAGCAATAAGCTCAGGCTCGTCGACGTGGTCCAAGTCATGCTCATCCGCCGGATTCTCCCATTCGAAGAACGGACATTCAATCTATGGGAGTTCAATCTGGAACAGCACCAGGCGCTGAGCGGGCTCTTCGATACGACATACGAAGGCGCCTGGAGGGTGCTGTTCAAGGGCGCCGAAGCCCCCACATCCGCGACGGAAGATCGCGGATTCTGCTCGCAGCATCCGGCTGACGAGGTAAGTGATTCAACCCCATTACGGGACACTTGTGGTAATTAAGTTGATTCTCAGAGGGTTCCCTTCTTTCTTTTGATAGGAATGGATGGAGAAGGCCAAGCAGCTCATCAGCCGGATCCCATGCCAGAAGACCCAGAGAAGCCCGTTTAGCAGTGCTGTTGGTTCCGGCACCGCACGTGGTGCCGGAGAAGAAGGCCAAGAAGGTGGCCACGGGGACTCGAAAGAGTTCCCGCAATCAGGCGTCTGACAACGACGTGGACTCCTCCACCGAAGACGAGGAGGAGGAGGAGGACTCTCTCCCGGAGGAGGGAGAGAAGAAGAGGAAGGCTTCCCCAATAGGGGAGGCCGAAGGGTCCAAGAGGGGAAGGACTATCCCCCCGGACAGTTTCACCAACACCATCGTTCGGCGAGGATGAATGGTCCCCCAGGGCCAGGCGTCCGGCAAGATCGTAAGTATCCGAATCCTTGATATGTAATTTCTTTCGTGCCACGTAGTGTCCTTCTAATGCCGCGTTCTGTCCGTAGTCCGGCCAATGATGATCTCCCCGCTTCATCAAGCGGGTCATTGGCCCCGTCGGATGTGGATTCACTTCCGACTGCCACTACCCCCCACGCCGGCGAAGACGCTGAGGTGGGATCCCAGAGAGGGACCCATCAGGAGGAGGCTCCGGAGGCGCCGTCAGGCTGCCTCCCGGACTTTGTGCCGGACTCTACCTCGGAACCCGCAGTGGTTCCAGAGTCCGGCGGGCGGCCCCTTCGAAGGAAGGGCAAGACCGTGACACTGGCGATCTCCGTCCAACCGGAGGCGCCGGATAACTTGTTGGAGGCGCTTAAAGGCGCTTCCATCGAGGAAGAACACCGCACTATCATGAGTGCGGTGATTCAGAAGGTTCAGCTCGCCAAGAGCGGGCTGACCGAGGCCTGCAGCAGCCTTTTAACAGGCTTTGAGGTAAGAAGTTAAAATTATGTAATGTAATACCGCATAGACAGAAGCCCCTGATGCTCAGTTCGGTGTTCGGAAAGAAAAGCCGGACTGAGGATCTAACAAGATATACGCAGGGTACTTAAAATATGTCAATATGGGTTTGCAGGCTGCGCTGCTGACCTCTGCCGCACTATCGGCGGAGGTCGAAGTGTTGAAGAAGGATCTCGAGCGGTCCGAGCAAGAGCTCGGCCATGCTAAGAAGCAGCTCGAGGACAAAGAAGGTGATTAACACCACTTTGAATAGTTACCTTACAGAAAGGATTTTGGTTGCAATAAAATTAACAAGGATAATTTGGATATTTTAGGGGCCATGAACGAGGTGGCAGCCCTGAAGGAGGCCGTGTCCGCGGCCGAACGCAGTGCGGCCGCGGAGCGGGAAGAGCGAGAGAAGCAGGAGGCACGGGTGGCGGAAGTACGGCAAGAGCTCCAAGCTCTCATGGAGAAGCATGAGAGTTTGGAGCGTGACTCCAAGACTCGAGAGTCCGAGCTTGCCTCGGCTCTCGAAAGTGCCAAGTCCGCCAAGGCCGAGGCCCGTAAGGCCCTTCAGGAGGTTGAAGATGTGAAGAAAATAGCGGCGGGTAAGGCATTTTTCATGCAAAGCAAGCATGTTAATGTAAACTACCTTACACTTACCCGCGTTCGGAGCTCTCCAGGGGCGTTTGCAGATCTGCCGCGTAGTGCGTCTGATGCCGCCGCATTCTATCGTTGCGTGGAGGGGAGCTCGACGGAGAAGGTCTTCTGGTCTCAGTATGCTGAGGCCGGACATCCGGTGCCCCCAAGCGACCAGCTGAAGCAGCTGGTCGAACTCCACAAGGAAGCTGAGGAGGCCATGAAGGCCCTCATAGTCCGGCTGTGGCCTGGACAGGCCATGCCTGGAAGCTACTTCGGCCTCGTGCGGCGGCTGGTGGATGCGTGCCCCTGGGTGGAGGTCATCAAGCGCTCCGCCTGTATTGAAGGTGCTCGTCGGGCCCTTGCCGGCACAAAGGTGCATTGGGGCAAGTTGGATGCGGAGAAGCTTCTCACGGACCCACCGCCACCGGGCAAGGAGTATCGCACGCCCGAGATGTATTGTAAAACTGTCCTGAAGGGAGCCCGTGATATTGCGGATGAGTGCCCCCGAAATGTAATCTTTGAGTAAACTCGTTATGTATTATCCTGCGCGTTGAAACTTTGCTCATGTGCGCGTTAAGCAACGCTTGTTTAATTTAAAATATTACCTTCTGTGCGACCGTTTATAAAATCTGAGAGATGGCAAGTCGTTGGCTTCAGCCCCCAAGCCACGAGTGCTGGGGTGTTCGGGATAAACTTGAGCACTCTTGTTCCCATTTTTGGGTCCATCTAGGGAGGCGCTCAACACAACGAACGAGGCAACCGGACTTATAATGCTTGAACACTCTCACTTAGCCATAGAATTCTATAATTTTAAATTTCAGCGAAGCCCCTGGTATTCGGAAGACCGAATCTGGGGCGCTATCCACGCCTTCGTCGGACATTGTCCGGAAATTTGCTCGAAGCGGCGTGAGTCTTTAAGGACCCGAAAAAACCTCTCGAACAGCGACCAGTCTCTCGCCTTATCATGCCAGTCAGTTTTAGCTTTCTCCACTGAGGCGCTCGCCCGGCTCAACCGGGGCGCAATCGCAGTGGTTCTCCCAGTGCCACCTTAGCCGATAGAACGGAACGTAAGGCACCAAAACGTGGGAGCCGGGCAAACCCAACTATTGACCCAAGACATGATTCGGAGCCGATTCATATAATGCTATAAGTTCGGGGTGCCGCACTTATGAAAGTGTTCGGACTTTATCACACCATAATTTGGGGAACAGAAGCCCCTGGCGTATTCGGCCGTACCAAAATATACGGGTGCAAGATGTCATGTAATGAACATATATATATAAAGGTGATGTAATTGCAGTCGAAAAGTGCTGCATTATTTATTAAAGGAAATGTGCTATGAGTGCGGACTGATACAAATAGTGCGGTAAGCAAGGGATTTGGACTAAGTAAACATGTCCCCCTTCAGGGGTGAGCTGCGGACTTGGTGTATATAATCGAATTTAATGCTCGTAATTGAGACCACCTGAGTGTTCATCGCAGCCTTCTTTCGTCCCTGACTGTTGGATCATGAGTTCGGCAGGTTCATCGCCGGACAGGGCCTCTGGTTAACGGAGTCTTGTGTACACAAAGAAGGGAAATAAAAAATAAAAAAAGGGAGGGGGGCACACTTGCGAGCCCCCGGTGTGGTCGAACCGCACTCTGGGTCCGTTGCGATCGTGCCCCTTCCCCTGTGCCCATGGTATCTCCAAAGCGTAATGATGTACGCGGAGTGTTATTCTTGCGATCATGCGCGGGCGAGGGTTGGGGCCGCATTGCTACGCGTGCTCTGATCGCGCCAGGTGGTCTTGGTTGGCATTGCTCCGGGCGCGTTTTGCTGTATCCGGCCTTTTAACGGCCGGACTCGAGAATTGCCTTAAAAGGCTGCTCTGTACTTCTGCCGCGAGAGTTGCTGTATGTTCCTCCATTCGGAGGGAGCGTTCCGTATTCCCATTGACCGTGATTACTCCATGAGGGCCTGGCATCTTGAGCTTTAGGTATGCATAATGCGGCACCGCGTTGAATTTTGCAAACGCGGTTCGTCCGAGCAGAGCGTGATAGCCGCTGCGAAACGGGACTATGTCGAAGATTAACTCCTCGCTCCGGAAATTATCCGGGGATCCGAAGACCACTTCCAGTGTGACTGAGCCTGTACAGTTGGCTTCCACTCCTGGTATGACACCTTTAAAGGTTGTCTTTGTAGGTTTAATCCTTGAGGGGTCTATGCCCATTTTGCGCACTGTATCCTGATAAAGCAGGTTCAGGCTACTGCCGCCGTCCATCAGGACTCTCGTGAGGTGAAATCCATCAACGATTGGGTCTAAAACCAATGCGGCGAATCCGCCATGGCGTATGATGGTCGGATGGTCTCTTTGATCGAAAGTGATCGGACAAGAGGACCATGGATTGAACTTCGGGGCGACTGGCTCCATCGCATAGACGTCCCTTAGTGCGCGTTTCCTCTCCCTCTTGGGTATATGGGTCTCGTAAATCATATTCACCGTCCGCACTTGTGGGGGAAATCCCTTCTGTCCTCTATTGTTCGGCGGTCGGGTCTCTTCCTCGTCGTCGCTGTTCAGCCCCTTGTCGTTGTTTTTGGCAATTAACTTGCCTGCCTGCTTGAACACCCAGCAATCTCTATTAGTGTGATTAGCTGGTTTTTCAGGGGTGCCATGTATCTGGCATAAGCGGTCGAGTATTCGGTCCAAATTGGACGGACCCGGAGTGGTTCTTTTGAATGGCTTCTTCCGCTGACCGGCTTTAGAGCCTCGGAATCCGGCGTTGACTGCCGTATCCTCCTTATCGTCGCCGTTAATGCGGCGTTTGTTTTTGTTTCGACGTGACCTGCCGTTGTTGTCCTTGGTATCCGGACTGCCAGAATTTTTGCGGAGATTGTTGCTGCGAGCTAGCCAGCTGTCCTCTCCCGCGCAAAAGCGGGTCATTAATGATGTGAGGGCTGCCATAGATTTCGGCTTTTCCTGCCCCAGGTGCCGGGCTAGCCATTCGTCCCGGATGTTATGTTTGAAGGCTGCAAGGGCCTCTGCGTCCGGACAGTCGACGATTTGGTTTTTCTTTGTCAAGAACCGTGTCCAGAATTGTCTGGCCGATTTGTCTGGCTGCTGAATAATGTGGCTTAGGTCATCGACGTATGGTGGTCGCACATACGTGCCCTGGAAGTTGTCGAGGAATGCGGCTTCCAGGTCTTCCCAGCACCCAATTAACTCTGCGGGCAAGCTGTTTAGCCAATGCCGAGCTGGTCCTTTAAGCTTGAGTGGGAGATACTTGATGGCATGGAGATCGTCGCCGCGGGCCATATGGATGTGGAGAAGATAATCTTCGATCCAAACCGCGGGGTCTGTTGTGCCATCGTAAGATTCGATGTTTACGGGTTTAAACCCTTCGGGGATTTGATGATCCATTACTTCGTCAGTGAAGCATAGCGGGTGTGGGGCGCCTCTGTATTGAGCAATATCGCGACGCAGCTCGAGAGAGCGCTGTCTGCTGTGTTCGGCCCGGCCGGGGTTATTGTATCCGGCGCGACGGTATTCGTCATGGGTCGTGGGGCGCCCACGTGATCCGTAGATGGATCTGGATTGCCTTGCTTTGTCCTCCAATATGTCTCGCAAGTCCGGCACGTTCCCTCTTGGCTTCGTACTTTTGGAGCGATGCCGGGGTACGGTCTTGGCTGGGGGCCTGGATGCCTCTCTGTCACGACCACGGGGTGGTCGGTCAGCCATATCGTGCGCTGGTGATGGAGGTATGTATGCTTCCTCCTCTAATCGGGGGAGCAACTTGCGTCTTGGGTAACTTTTGGAGGGGCGTTCGAGTTTATACTCTTCGGCCGCGATGACCTCGGTCCATCGATCGGCCAGCAGGTCCTGATCAGCTTGAAGCTGTTGCTGCTTTTTCTTTAGGCTGTTTGCTATGGCGATAAGCCTGCGCTTGAAGCGCTCTTGTTCGACGGGATCCTCAGGTACGACAAATTCATCATCGTTGAGGCTTGCTTCGTCTTCGGAGGGGGGCATATAGTTATGATCCTCAACCTCTTCGTCTGCCGCTCTCTCGTGAAGGCTTGCTTCTGCATCCTCCTGCGCCGAGTCTTGCGGGAGGGGATTGTCTTCGGCACTCTCTGGAGTATTATTATCTCCTGTGCCGGAATCTCCATTCTTGCTGTGGCGGGATTTAGAGCGGCGCCGCTGACGCCGGCGTTTGGGCTGCTTCTTTAAAGAGTCTGCCTCCGCTGCTTCTTCGCCGTCCCCGTCTTTTGGGGTGTCCACCATATATATGTCGTATGACGAGGTGGTCTTCCAGTGCCCTGTAGGCGCTGGTTCCTGTTCGTCTCCGGCATCGTCGTCCATAGCGTCGATGTCGTCGGAGTCGTAGTCTAGCATGTCGGTTAGATCGTCGACAGTGGCTACAAAGTGGGTGGTGGGTGGGCTCTGAATTTCTTCGTCGTTCGTACCCCAACCATCCTGGCCATAGTCCGGCCAGGGCTCTCCCGATAGCGAGAGATGCTTTAGCGAGTTTAGGATGTCGCCAAAGGGCGAGTGTTGGAAGATGTCCGCGGCGGTGAATTCCATAATCGGCGCCCAATCCGAATCGATTGGTAGGGGCGCGGGAGGTTCGGAGTCCGGCAAGGAGTCCGGCGCCTCGGAATCACAAGTTTCGCAGGGGACAAGATTAGTGTTCGGCTCCATCGCCGTGGATGTTGAAGCCCCCAGGGCGGCGTCTATCCACCGACCCTCGATCTGGGCGATCGGCTCCGGACTAATGGCCGAAGCGGATTCGTGTGCGACCACCAAGGCACTGTTCGGCGGCAGAGCTAGATCATGCCCATCATCACAGTGCGGCGCGCTTGGCTGTGGCTCGAGTCCGTCGAAGATCAAGTCTCCGCGGACATCGACCGTGAAGTTTAGGCTTCCGAATCTGACCTGGCGGCCAGGGGCGTAGCTTTCGATCTGCTCCAGATGGCCAAGTGAATTAGCCCGCAGTGCGACGCCGCCGAATACAAAGATCTGCCCGGGGAGAAAAGTCTCACCCTGGACAGCGTTGTTGGTTGAAGATGCCATCGGGCCTATCGGTGACGGCACAGAGGAACTCTCAATGAAAGCACCAATGTCGGTGTCAAAACCGGCGGATCTCGGGTAGGGGGTCCCGAACGGTGCGTCTAGGCGGATGGTAACTGGAACGAGGGACACGATGTTTTTACCCAGGTTCGGGCCCTCTCGATGGAGGTAAAACCCTATGTCCTACTTGATTAGTATTGATGATATGGGTAGTACAAGAGTGGATCTACCACGAGATCAAGGAGGCTAAACCCTAAAGCTAGCCTATGGTATGATTGCTGTAATGTATGTTGTGTCCTACGGACTAAAGCTCTCCGGTTTATATAGACACCGGAGAGGGCTAGGGTTACACAGAGTCGGTTACAATGGTAGGAGATCTACATATCCGTATCGCCAAGCTTGCCTTCCACGCCAAGGAAAGTCCCATCCGGACACGGGACGGAGTCTTCAATCTTGTATCTTCGTAGTCTTGGAGTCCGGCGGACGATGATAGTCTGGCTGTCCGGACACCCCCTAGTCCAGGACTCCCTCAATGGTGTTGCACCAAGTGATGCCCAAGATCAACTTCATGACCCCGAGCAAGTTCAAGATCAGGAGGTTGCTCAAGATCAAGAGCAAGCTCAAGACGGTGCTCAAAATGATAAAGATAATGATCCTCAAATGCCAATCGAGGAACTATTGGAGCGTCATGCCGCCAAGGTGGCTTCGAAGCTCAAGCATCAACAACATGTCATGGAGAATGTGCTTGGAAGCTTGAGGAAAGGGTTAACTACTCGTAGACAATTGTCAAATTTTTGTGAGCACCACGCGTTTGTTTCGTGTGTTGAGCCCCAAAAGGTACATGAGGCGCTCGATGATGTGGATTGGCTCAAGGACATGCATTAGGAACTCAACAACTTCGAGCGCAACCGAGTCTGGCAATTAGTGCCAAGACCAATGGAGGAAGACAATGTCATTGGGACCAAATGGATCTTCAAGAACAAGCAAGATGCAAACGGTGTGGTTGTTCGAAACAAGGCAAGATTTATGGCACAAGGCTACTCCCAAGTCGAGGGTATCGACTATGGTGAAACCCTTGACCCCGTTGCTCGTCTTGAATCTATTCGCATGTTGCTTGCATATGCATCTCATCATGATTTTAAGTTGCAAAAAATGGATGTGAAGAGTGCATTTCTTAATGGTCCTTTGAATGGGTTGGTATATGTCAAACAACCTTCAGGATTCGAGAATCCCAAACTCCCCAATCATGTTACAAACTCAAGAAGGCACTCTATGGCCTTAAACAAGCCCCACATGCATGGTATGAGCACCTTACCGAGTTGTTGCAGGATCGTGGGTTTGAAATTGGGAAAATTGATCCCACTCTTTTTACTAAAAGGGTCAAAGAGGGGATTTGTTCATATGCCAGCTATATGTTGATGACATTATATTTGGTTCTTGTTGGGGATATAACTATTAGGTATCACCCGCCCAGGAGGGGCTGGGTTATACCTATGGCGATTCATAATATGAATCCCACAAGGATATTGAAGATGGCGGTTCACAGGCAAGGGCCCAAGGCCCAAGGGAGACTTAAGGCCCATAGGAGTAAACCGCTATATGTGTAAGACTTGTATTGTAAGGCATGTATAGATAGTCACCGAGCCGGACATGTTGTTTGTGAGCCGGCCAGGACTCCATGAGCCGTTGGGCGTCAACCTGTGTATATAAAGGGATGACCCGGCGGCGGTTCAAGGCAAGAAACAACAGATCAAAAGCTAGGTCAAGCGGATTCGCTCCCTGGTAATCAAGACATAAGCAATACCACCTCAAACTGGATTAGGCCTTTACCTTCACCGCAAGGGGCCGAACCAGTATAAGCGCTTGTGTCCTTTGTCCTGTTTAACCCCTTTAAGCTAACCTAGTTGCGATGGCTCCACGACTAAGTCCTCACACTAGGACATCTTCTGTGACTATTCCACGACAGTTGGCGCCCACCGTGGGGCCAGCGCATGGTGGTTTCAAGTTCTTAAAGGGCAGCTTCAAAGGGATCAAGGGATACACTGTGGGCCGGATGACCAAGAATCGTCGCGGCAAGCTCTACATGGACGATGCAGGCTGGGGCCCCGAGGCCAGCTCAATTGAGTACGAGTACCGTGTCCCCTTCGGCGGAATCCACGTCTTCATTGGTAAGATCGGCGAGCCGGGCCCTGAGCCGGACATCTGCACCGACATCATCGAGACGGCTCAGCGTGCAAGACCCACCCGAGCTCAGCCTGCCGTGCAACGTGCCTTTGTGGGATTCATCCATGGAGCGGAATTTGATGAAGGATCTATGTCTGGCGGTGAGACGGCCATCTATTCTGATGGTGAGTCATCCACATGCGAGACTGTTCGGGATCATTGCAGAAATTAAAAAAATTCTACGCATCACCAAGATCAATCTATGGAGAGACTAGCAACGAGAGAGAGAGAGGGGAGTGCATCTTCATACCCTTGAAGATCGCGAAACGGAAGCGTTGCAAGAACGCGGTTGGAGGAGTCGTACACGTAGCGATTCATATCGCGGTCGATTCCGATCTTAGCGCCGAACAACGGCGCCTCCACGTTCAACACACGTGCAGCCCGGTGACGTCTCCCGCGCCTTGATCCAGCAAGGAGGAGAGAGAGGTTGGGGAAGACAACTCCAGCAGCAGCACGACGGCGTGGTGGTGGTGGGGCAGCGGTTCTCCGGCAGGGCTTTGCCAAGCTCAAACGGAGGAGGAGAGGTGTTGGAGAGGGGGAGGGCTACGCCTTGGATGTGGTGCGGCTGCCTCCCTCCTCCCCTCTATTTATAGGGCGAAGGAAAAAGGGGGCCGTCCCCTCTAGATGAGATCTAGAGGGGGGCGGCGGCCAAGGGGAGGGGGCTTGCCCCCAAGCCAAGAGGGGTGCCCCCTTTAGGGTCCCCCCAACCATAGGCGCATGGGCCCTAGGGGTGGGGGTGGCGCCCAGCCCACTCAGGGGCCGGTTCCCTTCCATATACAGCCCATAGGGCCCTCCGGGGCAGGTGGACCCCCGGAACCCCTTTGGTGGTCCCAGTACAATACTGGTAAACCCCTGAATACTTCCGGTGACCGTATGATGACTTCCCATATATAAATCTTCACCTCCGGACCATTTCGGAACTCCTCGTGACGTCCAGGATCTCATCCGGGACTCTGAACAACATTCGGTAACCACATAATATTTCCCATAACAACTCTAGCATCACCGAACCTTAAGTGTGTAGACCCTATGGGTTCGGGAATCATGCAGACATGACCGAGATAGCTCTCCGGCCAATAACCAACAGCGGGATCTGGATACCCATGTTGGCTCCCACATATTCCATGATGATATCATCTGATGAACCATGATGTCGAGGATTCAAGCAATCCCGTATACAATTCCCTTTGTCAATCGGTATGTTACTTGCCCGAGATTCGGTCGTCAGTATCCCAATACCTCGTTCAATCTCGTTACCGGCAAGTCACTTTACTCATTCCGTAATGCATGATCATGTGACCAACTACTTAGTCACATTGAGCTCATTATGATGATGCATTACTGAGAGGGCCCAGAGATACCTCTCCGTCATAAGGAGTGACAGATCCCAGTCTCGATTCGTGCCAACCCAACAGACACTTTCGGAGATACCTGTAGTGCACCTTTATAGCCACCCAATTACATTATGACGTTTGGTACACCCAAAGCATTCCTACGGTATCCGGGAGTTACACAATATCATGGTCTAAGGAAATGATACTTGACATTAGAAAAGCTTTAGCAAACGAACTACACGATCTTGTTCTATGCTTAGGATTGGGTCTTATCCATCACATCATTCTCCTAATGATGTGATCCCGTTATCAATGACATCCAATGTCCATAGTCAAAAAACCATGACCATCTGTTGATCAATGAGCTAGTCAACTAGAGGCTCACTAGGGACATGTTGTGGTCTATGTATTCACACATGTATTACGGTTTCCGGTCAATACAATTATAGCTTGAACAATAAACAATTATCATGAACAAGGAAATATAATAATAACCATTTTATTATTGCCTCTAGGCATATTTCCAACAGTCTCCCACTTGCACTAGAGTCAATAATCTAGTTACATTGTGATGAATCGAACACCCATAGAGTTCTGGTGTTGATCATGTTTTGCTCGTGGAAGAGGTTTAGTCAACGGATCTGCGACATTCAGATCCGTATGCACTTTACAAATATCTATGTCTCCATCTTGAACATTTTCACGAATGGAGTTGAAGTGACGCTTGATGTGCCTGGTCTTCTTGTGAAACCTGGGCTCCTTAGCAAGGACAATAGCTCCAGTGTTGTCATAGAAGAGAGTCATCGGGCCCGACGCATTGGGAATAACTCCTAGGTCGGTAATGAACTCCTTCATCCAGATTGCTTCATGCGTTGCCTCTGAGGCTGCCATGTACTCCGCTTCACATGTAGATCCCGCCACGATGCTTTGCTTGCAACTGCACCAGCTTACTGCCCCACCATTCAAAATATACATGTATCCAGTTTGTGACTTGGAGTCTTCTAGATCTGTGTTGAAGCTAGCATCGACGTAACCCTTTATGACGAGCTCTTCGTCACCTCCATAAATGAGAAACATATCCTTAGTCCTTTTCAGGTACTTCAGGATATTCTTGACATCTATCCAGTGTTCCATGCTGGGATTACTTTGGTACCTACCTACCAAACTTACGGCAAGGTTTACATCAGGTTTGGTACACAGCATGACATACATAATAGACCCTATGGCTGAGGCATAGGGGATGACACTCATCTTTTCTCTATCTTTTGCCGTGGTCGGGCTTTGAGCCGAGCTCAATTTCACACCTTGCAATACAGGAAAGAACCCTTTCTTGGACTGATCCATATTGAACTTCTTCAATATCTTATCAAGGTATGTGCTTTGTGAAAGACCTATGAGGCGTCTCGATCTATCTCTATAGATCTTGATGCCTAATATGTAAGCAGCTTCTGCAAGGTCCTTCATTGAAAAACACTTATTCAAGTAGGCCTTTATGCTTTCCAAAAGTTCTATATCATTTCCCATCAATAGTATGTCGTCCACATATAATATGAGAAATGCTACAGAGCTCCCACTCACTTTCTTGTAAACGCAGGCTTCTCCATAAGTCTGCATAAACCCAAACGCTTTGATCATTTCATCAAAGTGAATGTTCCAACTCCGAGATGCTTGCACCAGCCCATGGATGGAGCTCTGGAGATTGCAACCTTGTTAGCATTCTTAGGATCGACAAAACCTTCCGGCTGCATCATATACAATTCTTCCTTAAGGAAGCCGTTAAGGAATGCCGTTTTGATGTCCATTTGCCATATTTCATAATCATAGAATGCGACAATTGCCAACATGATTCGGATGAACTTCAGCTTCACTACGGGCGAGAAGGTCTCATCGTAGTCAACCCCTTGAACTTGTCGATAACCCTTAGCGACAAGCCGAGCTTTATAGATGGTAACATTACCATCCGCGTCCGTCTTCTTCTTAAAGATCCATTTATTTTCTATTGCTCGCCGATCATCGGGCAAGTCTATCAAAGTCCATAATTTGTTTTCATACATGGATCCTATCTCGGATTGCATGGCTTCAAGCCATTTGTTGGAATCTGGGCCCGCCATCGCTTCTTCATAGTTTGAAGGTTCACCGTTGTCTAACAACATTATTTCCAGGACAGGGTTGCCATACCACTCTGGTGTGGAACGTGTCCTTGTGGACCTACGAAGTTCAGTGGCAACTTGATCCGAAGTACCTTGATCATCATCATTAACTTCCTCTCTAGTCAGTGCAGACACCACAGAAACATCTTCCCGAGCTGCGCTACTTTCTGGTTCAAGAGGCAGTACTTTGTCAAGTTCTACTTTCCTCCCACTTACTTCTTTCGAGAGAAACTCTTTCTCCAGAAAGGACCCGTTCTTGGCAACAAATATCTTGCCTTCAGATCTGAGGTAGAAGGTATACCCAATGGTTTCCTTAGGGTATCCTATGAAGACGCATTTTTCCGACTTGAGTTCGAGCTTTTCAGGTTGAAGTTTCTTGACATAAGCATCGCATCCCCAAACTTTTAGAAATGGCAGCTTAGGTTTCTTCCCAAACCATAATTTATACAGTGTCGTCTCAACGGATTTGGACGCTGCCCTATTTAAAGTGAATGTGGTTGTCTCTAAAGCATATCCCCGAAATGATAGCGGCAAGTCGGTAAGAGACATCATAGATCGCACCATATCCAATAGAGTGCGATTACGACGTTCGGACACACCATTACGCTGAGGTGTTCCAGGCGGTGTGAGTTGTGAAATAATTCCACATTTCCTTAAGTGCGTACCAAACTCGTGAATCAAATATTCTCCCCCACGATCTGATCGTAAGAACTTTATTTTTCTATCACGTTGATTCTCCACCTCACTCTGAAATTCCTTGAACTTTACAAAGGTCTCAGACTTATTGTGTTTCATTAAGTAGACATACCCATATCTACTTAAGTCATCAGTGAGGTGAGAACATAACGATATCCACCGCGAGCCTCAATGCTCATTGGACCGCACACATTAGTTTGTACGATTTCCAACAAGTTGGTTGCTCGCTCCATTGTTCCGGAGAACGGAGTCTTGGTCATTTTGCCCATGAGGCATGGTTCGCACGTGTCAAATGATTCGTAATCAAGAGACTCCAAAAGTCCATCTGCATGGAGCTTCTTCATGCGTTTGACACCAATGTGACCAAGGCGGCAGTGCTTCAAGTAAGTGGGACTATCATTATTAACCTTACATCTTTTGGTATTCACACTATGAATATGTGTAACATCACGTTCGAGATTCAATACGAATAAACCATTGTCCAGCGGGGCATGACCATAAAACATATCTCTCATATAAATAGAACAACCATTATTCTCGGATTTAAATGAGTAGCCATCTCGCATTAAACAAGATCCAGATACAATGTTCATGCTCAAAGCTGGCACTAAATAACAGTTATTGAGGTTTAAAACTAATCCCGTAGGTAAATGTAGAGGTAGCGTGCCGACGGCGATCACATCGACCTTGGAACCATTCCCGACGCGCATCGTCACCTAGTCCTTCGCCAGTCTCCGCTTATTCAGCTCCTGTTTTGAGTTACAAATATGAGCAACCGCACCGGTATCAAAACCCAGGAGCTACTACGAGTACTGGTAAGGTACACATCAATAACATGTATATCACATATACCTTTGGTGTGGCCGGCGCTAAGTACTTGGGGCAGTTCCGCTTCCAGTGACCGTTTCCCTTGCAATAAAAGCACTCAGTCTCAGGTTTGGGTACATGCTTTGGCTTCTTCCCGGCAACTGGCTTACCGGGCGCGGCAACTCCCTTGCCGTCCTTCTTGAAGTTCTTCTTACCCTTGCCTTTCTTGAAACTAATGGTTTTATTGACCATCAACACTTGATGTTCCTTTTTGATCTCCACCTCCGCTGATTTCAGCATTGAATATACCTCAGGAATGGTTTTCTCCATCCCTTGCATATTGAAATTCATCACAAAGCTCTTGTATCTAGGTGGAAGCGACTGAAGGATTCTGTCAACGACCGCGTCATCCGGGAGATTAACTCCTAGCTAAGACAAGCGGTTGTGCAACCCAGACATTTTGAGTATGTGCTCGCTGACAGAACTATTCTCCTCCATCTTACAACTGTAGAACTTATCGGGGACTTCATATCTCTCGACCCGGGCATGAGCTTGGAAAACCATTTTTAGCTCTTGGAACATCTCATATGCTCCGTGCTGCTCAAAACGCTTTTGGAGCCCTGGTTCTAAGCTGTAAAGCATGCCGCACTGAACTAGGGAGTAATCATCACTACGCGACTGCCAGGCATTCATAACGTCTTGAGTTGCTGGGAAAACGGGTGCTTCACCTAGCGGTGCTTCTAGGACATATGCTTTCTTGGCAGCTATGAGGATGATCCTCAAGTTCCGGACCCAGTCCATATAGTTGCTACCATCGTCTTTCAGCTTGGTTTTCTGTAGGAATGCGTTGAAGTTGAGGGCAACATTAGTGTGGGCCATTTGATCTACAAGACATATTGCAAAGATTTTAGACTAAGTTCATGATAATTAAGTTCATCTAATCAAATTATTTAATGAACTCCCACTCAGATAGACATCCCTCTAGTCATCTAAGTGATACATGATCTGAGTCAACTAGGCCATGTCCGATCATCACGTGAGACGGACTAGTCATCATCGGTGAACATCTTCATGTTGATCGTATCTGCTATAGGACTCATGTTCGACCTTTAGGTCTATTGTGTTCCGAGGCCATGTATGTACATGCTAGGCTCGTCAAGTCAACCTAAGTGTTTTGCATGTGTAAATCTGGCTTACACCCGTTGTATGCGAACGTTAGAATATATCACACCCGATCATCACGTGGTGCTTCGAAACAACGAACTTCCGCAACGGTGCACAGTTAGGGGGAACACTTTCTTGAAATTTTCTGAGGGATCATCTTATTTATGCTACCGTCGTTCTAAGAAAATAAGATGTAAAAACATGATAAACATCACATGCAATCAAATAGTGACATGATATGGCCAATATCATTTTGCTCCTTTTGATCTCCATCTTCGGGGCGCCATGATCATCATCGTCACCGACATGACACCATGATCTCCATCATCATGATCTCCATCATCGTGTCTTCATGAAGTTGTCTCGCCAACTATTAATTCTACTACTATGGTAATGGTTTAGCAATAAAGTAAAGTAATTACATGGCGTTAGTCAATGACACGCAGGTCATACAATAAATTAAGACAACTCCTATGGCTCCTGCCGGTTGTCATACTCATCGACATGCAAGTCGTGATTCCTATTACAAGAACATGATCAATCTCATACATCACATATATACCATTCATCACATCCTTTTGGCCATATCACATCACACGGCATATGCTGCAAGAACAAGTTAGACGTCCTCTAATTGTTGTTGCAAGTTTTTACGTGGTTGCTATAGGTTTCTAGCAAGAACGTTTCTTACCTACGCCAAAACCACAACATGATATTCCAATTGCTATTTACCCTTCATAAGGACCCTTTTCATCGAATCCGATCCGACTAAAGTGGGAGAGACAGACACCCGCTAGCCACCTTATGCAACTAGTGCATGTCAGTTGGTGGAACCTGTCTCATGTAAGCGTACGTGTAAGGTCGGTCCGGGCCGCTTCATCCCACAATGCCGCCGAATCAAGATAAGACTAGTAACGGCAAGTAAATTGACAAAATCGACGCCCACAACAACTTGTGTTCTACTCGTGCATAGAAACTACATATAGACCTAGCTCATGATGCCACTTTTGCGGATCGTTGAAGAAATTAAAAAAATTCTACGCATCACCAAGATCAATCTATGGAGAGACTAGAAACGAGAGAGAGGGGACTACATATTCATACCCTTGAAGATCGCGAAACGGAAGCGTTGCAAGAACGCGGTTGGAGGAGTCGTACACGTAGCGATTCAGATCACGGTCGATTCCGATCTTAGCGCCGAACAACAGCGCCTCCGTGTTCAACACACGTGCAGCCCGGTGACGTCTCCCGCGCCTTGATCCAGCAAGGAGGAGGGAGAGGTTGGGGAAGACAACTCCAGCAGCAGCACGACAGCGTGGTGGTGGTGGAGCAGCGGTTCTCCAGCAGGGCTTCGACAAGCTCAAACGAAGGAGGAGAGGTGTTGGAGAGGGGAAGGGCTGCACCTTGGATGTGGTGCGGCTGCCCTCCCTCCTACCCTTTATTTATAGGGCGAAGGGGAAAGGGGGCCGACCCCTCTAGATGAGATCTAGAGGGGGACGGCGGCCAAGGGGCGGGGGCTTGCCCCCCAAGCCAAGGAAGGTGCCCCCTTTAGGGTCCCCCCAACCATAGGCGTATGGGCCCTAGGGGGGTGGCGCCCAGCCCACTCAGGGGCTGGTTCCCTTCCACATACAGCCCATAGGTCCCTCTAGGGCAGGTGGACCCTCCCGATGGACCCCCGGAACCCCTTCGATGGTCTCGGTACAATACCGGTAAACCCCCGAATACTTCCGGTGACCGTATGATGACTTCCCATATATAAATCTTCACCTCCGGACCATTCCGGAACTCCTCGTTACATTCAGGATCTCATCCGGGACTCCGAACAACATTCGGTAACCACATAATATTTCCCATAACAACTCTAGCGTCACCGAACCTTAAGTGTGTAGACCCTACGGGTTCGGGAATCACGCATACATGACCGAGATAGCTCTCCGGCCAGTAACCAACTGCGGGATCTAGATACCCATGTTGGCTCCAACATGTTCCACGATGATCTCATCGGATGAACCATGATGTCGAGGATTCAAGCAATCCCGTATACAATTCCCTTTGTCAGTCGGTACGTTACTTGCCCGAGATTCGATCGTCGGTATCCCAATACCTCGTTCAATCTCGTTACCAGAAAGTCACTTTACTCGTTCCGTAATGCATGATCCTGTGACCAACTACTTAGTCACATTGAGCTCATTATGATGGTCATTACCGAGAGGGCTCAGATATACCTCTCCGTCATACGGAGTGACAAATCCCAGTCTCAACTCGTGCCAACCCAATAGACACTTACGGAGATACCTATAGTGCACCTTTATAGCCACCTAGTTACCTTGTGACGTTTGGTACACCCAAAGCATTCCTACGGTATCCGGGAGTTACACAATCTCATGGTCTAAGGAAATGATACTTGACATTAGAAAAGCTTTAGCAAACGAACTACATGATCTTGTGCTATGCTTAGGATTGGGTCTTGTCCATCACTTCATTCTCCTAATGATGTGATCCTGTTATCAATGACATCCAATGTCCATAGTCAGGAAACCATGACCATCTGTTGATCAACGAGCTAGTCAACTAGAGGCTCACTAGGGACATGTTGTGGTCTATGTATTCACAAATGTATTACGGTTTCTGGTCAATACAATTATAGCATGAACAATAGACAATTCATGAATAAGGAAATATAATAATAACCATTTTATTATTGCCTCTAGGGCATATTTCCGATAGAGACTACTTCATTGTATCAACTGCAAGATGGTAGGCTTGGGGGCTGTTCCGATGGCTACAGTATTCCGGACCCCTATGAGCCGCCGAACAGGGTCGGGATCTTCATGGCCGGTACATAGCCTGGTCAGAATTCTTCAACTGCAGCGGCAATGATCTCCGGGTCAGCAGCGAGTGATGGCGGCCGGAGCAGGAGGCCCTGTGTGCCCGCCGGCTCAGGTTTTGACGGATTTAATGGATAAACTGACAGATCTATTGACAACAGAGGTCAACCGGCGAATCAAGCTCAGCACAATGCAGAGATTGGAAAGTTATGTGATGAGGTAGCACTAGCCAAGGAAGACCTGGCAGCAGAGGACATCAGGATAGCCGCAGAGCGGGCTGCCCTGGATGCTCAGGCTCAGTGGATTCAGTCAGAGGCTTTTTGGCTTATGATGGATCAAAACGCTTCAAATGAAATCATGAGGAGGAGGCACAAGTCTTGTCTACCTCTGGTTTATGAGGCGAGAAACCTCTTTTGGACACCTAGAGCGGGGACTAGTAACCCGCCGCAGACAAACCGGGTTGCAGCACCTGGGGCTGGAACGCCGGTTCAGCCACGCGTGACGGAGCCACCTCGTTTGAATAATACTCTGCCTCAGCATGTGCCAACACCACTGGGTCATTATTCCAACCCTTTGGATAACATGATCGCTGCGGCGACACAACTGGCAGCTCTCCTAGTAGATGGCGACTCTCCAGCGGCGGTTGAAACACGAAGGGCTAGGGAGCTTCTTCAAACTGCATTGGTGCAGCAGGATGCATACTCTTACAGTCGAGATAGGATTCATTCAACCCCTCGCCCAAGCCGGAGTTATAGCAGACACATGGACTCGCCGACCATTTCAAGAAATGAACATCACCGTAACCAGCCACGTGGGCATGACCCGGCACGAGATGGAGCTCATGACTTGGTCGGTCAAGACAGAGTGCGTCAGGAGGCTGAGCAAGCGGCTCAGCGGGCTCACCATCCCCTTCCGGCTTATCCAACAGCTTCATTGGAAGCAGGCGTGACCTCTAGAACTACAGGTGTACCCTATTTGGTGCCGGCTCTGCGTAATGAGCGTTTGCCAAAGGATTTCAAAGGACCTCGTAAGGTGCCTAACTACACAGCCGACTTACCCCCTGAGGCGTGGATTGAGAGTTACGAGATGGCCATGGAACTGTTGGAGGTCAGCAATGCCGCATGTGCTAATACTCACCATGATGTTGGATGGGAGGCTCGTACTTGGTTAAAAGGGTTGCTTGCCAACTCCATCGGGTCATGGGGTGAGTTGAAGGCCCGGTTTATCCGGAACTTTAAAGATACATGCAAACAACCCATGTCAATTGTGTATTTATCTGCTTGTGCCCAAGAGGAAGGTGAATCAACGACCCATTGGGTGCGCCGGGTCAAGGCTATTATACACTCGTCTGACAACATCAATGTCGGCTCTGCAGTTCTAATGTTGGAGAAAAAATACCGTTTTTTGCCTCTTAAGCAGAAGCTGGGGCGGCTCAAGCGTGATTGCAATGATATGGGGCAGCTGATGGCGGCTCTAATTAAATATGCCGACTCTGATGGTACCAAGGACCCGGAGTCTGATGATGAAAAGATGGGAAAGGGAAAGAAGAGTGGCAACGCCAAGGGTCCGCAGCATAACCCGGCAAGTCAGGGGGGCAACGGTAAGCGCAAAGCTGATGGCAACTCAGATTTTGTAGCTAACACCAATACACAGAACAATGGTCAGCGTCGTAAGGGGAGGCCGCCTCCTCAAACAGGTAGATCAGGTCCCACTCTTGAACAGTTGCTGAATGAGCCCTGCCCAAAGCATGGTACGCAGGACAGGCCATCCACTCACCTTTGGAAAGATTGCACAATCATGAAGGCTTCCAAAAATTCGAATTTATTCCAAAACCACCATGGGCTGGGCGGCGGATCAGGTTCTGGTGGCGGCGGTTCACATGACCCGGGTTATGGAGGTGGCAGTTCTAATTCCGGTTTCCAGAGTCAACAACACCATCAAGGTAATCAGGGTGGTTACAATCAAGGTAATCAGGGTGGTTACAATCAACAATCCGGTCAAGGGGGCCAGCAGCAGCAGTCTGGATATCAAAGTCATTCAAAGCAGTTGAATAGCGGGCAGTACCACATCTTTACCACAAGTCTATGCAAGAGGGACCAACAACTCCATAAGAGGGCTGTGAATGCTGTTGAGCCGGCAGCTCCCCATTACTTGCAATGGTCTGAGCAACCCATTATGTGGAGCCGAGAGGATCACCTGCCCCGGGTTGATAATATGGGTCACTTGGCTTTGGTGGTGGCGCCTCAAGTTGGTGACAAGTTCACTATGGTACTCATGGATGGAGGTAGCAACATTAATATCCTTTATTATGAAACTTTCCGTCACATGGGGTTAACCGATAAAAATCTTAAGCCGGCCAATACTGTTTTCCATGGAGTGGTGCCTGGTAAGTCGGCGTACCCTGTAGACAAGATTGAGCTGGAAGTGGCCTTTGGAGATGAGCACGATTCCAGGGCCGAGAAGTTAACCTTCGTAGTGGTTAAGATCAGAAGCCCGTACCACGCTCTGTTTGGACGACCGACTTATGCTAAATTCATGGCATGACCTTGTTATGTTTATTTGCAGCTCAAGATGTAGGGTTACAAGGGAACCATCACGGTGCATGGAAGCAGGAAAATAGCTTTGGAGTGTGAAGAAGGTGATGCTGCTTATGCTGAACCTGTCTGTGCAACAGAGGAGTTGAAGTTTTACAAAGACAATGTTGATCCGGTGGATATGACGGCATTGAAAAATCCAACTACAGAGCATGATCCGGTGCTGAAGTTTAAGTCGGCAGATGACACTAAGCTAGTTGACTTTGTTCCTGGCAACTCATCCAAGTAGTTCAGTATCAGTGCTAACCTGGATCCAGAATAGGAAAGCACGCTCATCGAGTTCATCCGTGAGAACCGGGACATCTTTGCATGGAAACCTTCTGACATACCAGGTGTACTGAGGGAACTCGTTGAGCACACTCTCAATATTGATCCGAAGTTTAAGTCGGTCAAGCAATTCCTTCGTCGCTTCAATGAGGAGAGGTGTAAGGCCATCGATGAGGAAGTGGCCCGGCTCTTGGCGGCTGGGTTCATTGTTGAAGTCTTTCATCCTGAGTGGTTGGCTAATCCAGTGCTAGTGCTTAAGAAGAATGGTACTTGGCGTATGTGTGTGGATTACACGGATTTAAACAAGGCTTGTCCGGCTGATCCTTTTGCTCTCCCTCGTATTGATCAAATCATTGATGCTACAGCGGGTTGTGAGCGTTTGAGTTTTTTGGATGCTTACTCTGGTTATCATCAGATCAAGATGGCAGTTAAGGACCAGGAGAAGACCGCCTTTATTACTCCCTTTGGAGCCTTCTACTATGTGTCTATGCCTTTTGGGCTCAAGAGTGCCCAGGCGACTTACCAGCGATGTGTGCAGAATTGTCTTCACAGTCAGATTGGGCGCAAAGTTCATGCTTATGTGGATGATACTGTGGTGAAATCCAGAGAGAAGGAAACTTTAATAGATGATTTGAAGGAAACCTTCGACAATCTCCGGGTCTACAAGATGATGCTTAACCCGGCCAAGTGCACTTTTGGTGTACCAGCAGGCAAGCTTTTGGGTTTTCTGGTTTCTAACAGAGGCATTGAGGCTAACCCGGAGAAGATCAAGGCCATTACCTCCCTGGCAAATCCGGCGTGTATCAATGATGTTCAGTGTCTGGCGGGTCGTATTGCTGCCTTAAGCCGGTTCATAAGCCGGTTGGGTGAGAAGGCCATACCATTGTACCAGATGATGGAGAAAACAGACAACTTCGTCTGGAGTGATGCTGCTAACGACGCGTTTGAAGCTTTGAATAAACAGCTAGCTGAGCTGCCAGTCCTTGCTGCTCCCATTGATAAGGAGCCATTGTTATATGTGGCTGCTAATGCCCAGGATGTCAGTGTAGTTGTTGTGGTGAAACGGAAGGAAGCATGCAAGGAATATCCGGTTCAATGACCGGTTTACTATGTCAGTGAAGTGCTTATTGAGTCCAAGCAGAGATATCCACACTGGCAGAAGCTAGTTTATGGGGTGTTCATGGCCAGCCGGAAGCTTAAGCAATATTTTTTGGACCATCCCATCACTATGGTCAGTTCTGCTCCCTTAGGGGATATTATTCAAAATAGAGAAGCCACAGGGCGGGTAGCCAAGTGGGCCATTGAGCTTGGACCTCATGGTTTGAAATATATGCCTCGCACTGCTATCAAGTCTCAAGCACTTGTGGATTTCATCAACGACTGGATAGAACTGCAGATGCCTAAAGAGAAGCCAGATAACACATATTGGACTATTCACTTTCATGGGTCCAGGAAATTGGAGGGCTCGGGGGCTGGAGTTGTCCTAGCTTCCCCTCGAGGTGACAAGTTTTGTTATGTTCTAAGGTTGATGTTTCCATGTACTAACAATGCAGCTGAGTATGAAGCCTTGCTCCATGGTCTTCGGATGGCTAAGGAGATGAACTTAAGCCGGTGAGATGTTTCAGCGACTCGGACTTGGTAGCTCAGCAAGTCTCAGGCACATGGGATTCTAAGGATCCACTCATGGCGGCTTATCGCCGTGAAGTTGATGCTATTGCTGGGAACTTCAAGGGTTATCAAGTGGAACACATTAATCGCAGGAAAAATGAGGCGGCTGATGCCTTAAGCCGGTTGGAGTCTCAGTGTAAGCCGGTGCCACCTAACACTTTCTTGGATATTCTTCATAACCCTTCTGTCAAATTGCCTTACAGAGGAAGATCTGGCTATTCCTGACCTGGAGGCACAATTGGTGGCGGCTCTCCACGCTATCCTAGATGGGACAGTACCATATTTGGCTTACATGACCTGGGGCAAGTTACCTGAGGATGAAACTTTGGCCAGACAGATAACCCGGCGGTCTAAGTCAATGACAATTGCCAATGGCGAGTTACACCATCGCAGTGTCACTGAGGCGTTTCAGCGTTGCATCTCTCCTGAGGAGGGCCATGAGATTCTTCGTGAGATTCATGAGGGAGATTGTGGTCATCATGCCGGTTCAAAGTCCCTGGTGGCCATTTTATTGGCTGACAGCTCATGCTGACATAGAGGATTTGGTCAGTAAATGTGATGGTTGTCAGAAATTTTCACGGCGAGCTCACGTGCCGGCTCAAGAATTGAGGATGATTCCAATTACTTGGCCGTTTGTAGTCTGGGGGCTTGATATGGTTGGGCCTTTTAAAAGGTCCAAGGATAAAAATACTGTAACGCCCCGGATCCGATGCGCCAGGTGTCTTCCAGTTATTCGCCGTCGTTGCCGTCATTTGCTTGCGTGCTGCATTTTGCCATGTCATCATCTGCATTTCATCTGCATGTTTTTCAAAACTTGCATCCGTTCGGGTTCCCCCGGTTCTCTCTGTTGTCCGTTCGGAGTCCAGACCTCTCGCGCGTGCCCGTTGCCCCTCTCGGACCTTGTTTCGTGAGTGGGAGAAAAACATTCTCGGAATGGACCAAAATTTGCCGAGTGGCCTTGGTATAGCACCGGTAGACCGTCCGTCAAATTTCGTTTCATTTGGAGGTCGTTTGATGCCCCAACGGTTAACCCCGTAGCCCGAAACCCCCTTCTCTTTGCAGCCCAGCACCCCTCCACTACAGCCCACTAGCCCATCCTAACTCCCTCTATGCTCTCGGTCGTTCGATCACGATCGTGTGGCCAAAAACCACTCCTCATTTGGACTCTCCTAGCTCCCTCTAGCTATAAATATTTGCCTCCCCCGAATTCCGCAGTCCAAACCCTAGATCAAACCTCCCTCTCGACACCGGACATGTCCGCCTCCGCGTCGGACGCGGCCACCGCCGCCGCCACGTCGCTCCGGCCAATGAGAGGCCGCCACGTCGCCTTCCCTGCCGCCTCATCCAACCGGCGCGCGCCACCTCACCCCGCCTCTCTCTCCTCCGCCGCCGCCGGCCCGCGCGGCCCGCAGCCGGCCCGCGGGGCCCGTTCGCCGCCGCCAGCCGCCCGCGGTTCAGCCTGAGCGGGTGCCGCCCCGCGCCTCCCTTCGACCCCGCCGCCGACCACCGAGCGCCGCCGCCGGAGTGCGCCTCGCCGCCGCGCCCCTCCGGCGACCTCCACCGCCCGCCGCCCGGAGACCTTGTCGCTGACCTCCACCACCTCGCCCGTCGCTGCCCCGCCGCAGCCGCCCGTGCCCCGCCGCCGCCTCGATCCCCGCGTCCCGCCGCCCCGGCCATGGTGCCACCGCCTCCGCGCCCGACCGTCCCGCCACCCCGGCCATGGCGCCGCCGCCTCCGCATCTGACCGTCGCCGCCGCTTCGCCCCGTCCCAGATCCGGCCGGGTGGGATGAGATCCACCCGGTCCTGAACCAAACAAGCCATCCCCGACCCGTACCACTCCACCCCGCTGCACGTCCTCGTCCCGCTTTGCGAGGGGTAAAATTTGACCAAGTCCCTGGCATATACATCCCATGTTGCATACTTTGCCATGCCATATCTCCATGACTGTAGCTCTGTTTTGCGTACATAATATATGAAAATGTTCATTGTAAGATGCTCTTCATTTTGTTCCACTGTGCCATGCTTGTTTGAGTCCATCTTGATGCTCTAATTATCGTTGCAAGAGTGCTATATGATGTTAACTGCTGTCTGTTAACAGAACTTGATGATTTGTCTTTTTCATTACATTTTGTGTGTGCTTCCTATGAGCTTGATGTCTACATGAGTTTTGAGATACATCATGCCATCTTTACAGTGGTGCAATACATGTATTTTTGTGAGTCTTGTAGTGAGTGCATCGAGCTCGTGAAGTAGGGTACTTGCTGTTACTGTTTTGCTAGGCTGAAACTGTTATATCATGATGCTATGTAAACCTGCTGCTACAAGTCATTCTATGCATAATATGGAGAAATTCACTAAGTATGTTTTGTTATAAATGTTATGCTTAATCTATCCATGCCCTTGTTTGTAATTATGGCCTGATGTAGCTTGTTGTTATCATGCTCCAAACTTGCTAAATAATGTTGCTGTCAGCCTATTAGCATTATGTTCAGTTTTGCCATGTGCTTTGCTAGTGATCCATGCACCCTATGAACTTGCTCTTGCCATGATTAGATTCATAAATATGTCATCTTACTGATGGTCACCTTGTAATGCCATGTATTGCTTCTTGGTGAGTGGTACAAGTTCACGAACATGCCTACTTATCGTTGTTCCTGCCATGTACTGATATTCTGAATCTGTCATCATTTGCCATGTTTGCATAGATGCTACCATGTTTTCTGTTGATCTTTAGAATTAGTTCGGTAAGGGAGTTTTGTTTTTGTCTTCAGTATTAGCATGCCATGCCTTTGTTTTCCATGTTAAGTTCCTGTAACATGTTTTTTGATAGCTCTAAACATTGCAACCTGATGTTGTTTCTGCCATGTCCAGTGATTTCTGCCAAGTCTGTAAACTGTTGTTATTTGCAATCTTGCCATGTCCTTTTGAGCATGTTATAATGTTTTCTGGAGATAGCTCAGTGTTCATGTTTTGTCATGCTTTACCTGTACTTCATGCCCATGCCTTTTGTTTTCATGTTGAGATGCTGTAGCATATTATTTTGATGCTTGCTAGATGCCTAGTTGCTGTTTTGGACAGCTTGTCCTTTAAACTTGTTTCATGTGTATGTGTTGAACCGTTGCTCCGTTTTGAGTGTGCTCTATATGAAACTTGCTTGATTTTGCATGTAGTTTCATATTATCATGTTGCATCCTTGTTTTTAGAGTGTTTGCTTGATGTTTGAATGTATTTTGCATCAATGCCATGTTTGACTTGTTTTGCTCATATCTTCTAGGCCGTAGCTCCGAATTAAGTGAACTTTATATGTAACTTGACTAGAATCTCGTGTAGATCATCTTGGTGCATCTTAACTTGCTGTTTAACAACTTGAACATAAGGTTTATTCAGTTCTGGACCAATTTCTAAATTTGCATATGAGGACTTACCAGAATTGTTATATGTTGTTTCCGGCCTCATTTAACCTTGCTTTGATGTGTTGTTCTTGTATGCATCATCTCTTGCTATGAGTAGCTTCATGTAGTCTTGTCTTGCATCATACTTGGTTGAGCATCATGTCATGTATATGTGTGGTGTGTTTACCATGTTATGTGCTTCTTCTTGATAGTTCCTGTTTCGTTGCGGTCGTGAGGATTCGTTCGTCTACGCTTGGCTCGGCTTCATCCGTTCGTCTTCTTCATGGACTCATTCTTCTTCCTAGCAGGATCTCAGGCAATATGTGTTGCGGAACGTAGCAGAAATTCAAAATTTTCCTACGAGTCACCAAGATCTATCTATGGAGAGACTAGCAACGAGGGATAGGAGAGTGCATCTACATACCCTTGTAGATCGCTAAGCGGAAGCGTTCAAGTGAACAGGGTTGATGGATTCGTACTCGTCGTGATCCAAATCACCGATGATCCTAGTACCGAACGGACGACACCTCCGCGTTCAACACACATGCAGCCCAGTGACATCTCCCATGCCTTGATCCAGCAAGGAGAGAGGGAGAGGTTGAGGAAGACTCCGTCCAGCAGCAGCACGACGGTGTGGTGGTGGTGGAGGAGCATGGCAATCCTGCAGGGCTTCGCCAAGCACCGCAAGAGACGAGGAGGGAGAGAGGTAGGGCTGCGCCAAGAGGGAGAGAAACTCATGTGTTGGGCAGCCCCTAGACCTCAACTATATATAGGGGGAGGGGAGGAGGCTGCGCCCCCTCTAGGGTTTCCACCCCAAGGGGTGCGGCAGCCCCAGATCCCATCTAGGGTGGCGGCCAAAGGGGGGAGAGGGGGAGGCGCACCTGGGGTGAGACTTAGGGCCCATCTGCCCTAGGGTTTGCCCCCTCCCACTCTTCCCTACGCCTTGGGCCTTGGTGGGGGGGGGGGGGCGCACCAGCCCACCTGGAGCTGGTCCCCTCCCACACTTGGCCCACGCAGCCTTCTGGGGCTGGTGGCCCCACCTGGTAGACCCCCGGGACCCTCCCGGTGGTCCCGGTACATTACCGATATCACCCGAAACTTTCCCGGTGCCAAAGTAGGACTTCCCATATATAAATCTTTACCTCCGGAACTCCTCGTGACGTCTGGGATCTCATCCGGGACTCCGAACAACATTCGGTAACCACGTACATCTATTCCCTATAACCCTAGCGTCATCAAACCTTAAGTGTGTAGACCCTACGGGTTCGGGAGACACGTAGACATGACCGAGACAACTCTCCGGCCAATAACCAACAGCGGGATCTGGATACCCATGTTGGCTCCCACATGTTCCACGATGATCTCATCGGATGAACCACGATGTCAAGGATTCAATCAATCCCGTATTCAATTCCCTTTGTCTAGCGGTATAGTACTTGCCCGAGATTCGACTATCGGTATCCCGATACCTTGTTCAATCTCGTTACCGGCAAGTCTCTTTACTCGTTCCGTATAACATCATCTCGTGATCAACCCCTTGGTCACATTGTGCACATTATGATGATGTCCTACCGAGTGGGCCCAGAGATACCTCTCCGTTACACGGAGTGACAAATCCCAGTCTCGATTCGTGCCAACCCAACAGACACTTTCGGAGATACCCGTAGTGCACCTTTATAGCCACCCAGTTATGTTGTGACGTTTGGTACACCCAAAGCATTCCTATGGTATCCGGGAGTTGCACAATCTCATGGTCTAAGGAAATGATACTTGACATTAGAAAAGCTTTAGCATACGAACTACACGATCTTTGTGCTAGGCTTAGGATTGGGTCTTGTTCATCACATCATTCTCCTAATGATGTGATCCCGTTATCAACGACATCCAATGTCCATGGTCAGGAAACCGTAACCATCTATTGATCAACGAGCTAGTCAACTAGAGGCTTACTAGGGACATGGTGTTGTCTATGTATCCATACATGTATCTGAGTTTCCTATCAATACAATTATAGCATGGATAATAAACGATTATCATGAACAAGGAAATATAATAATAACTAATTTATTATTGCCTCTAGGGCATATTTCCAACAGTCTCCAACTTGCACTAGAGTCAATAATCTAGTTCACATCGCCATGTTATTAACACTCACAGGTCACATCGCCATGTGACCAACATCCAAAGAGTTTACTAGTGTCACCAAGCTAGTTCACATCATCATGTGATTAAGACTCAATGAGTTCTGGGGTTTTATCATGTTTTTCTTATGAGAGAGGTTTTAGTCAACGGATCTGCAACATTCAGATCCGTATGTACTTCGCAAATCTCTAGGTCATATTGTAAATGCTACTTCCACGCTCCACTTGAAGCTATTCCAAATGGTTGCTCCACTATACGTATCCGGTTTGCTACTCAGAGTCATTCGGATAGGTGTTAAAGCTTGGATCGACGTAACCCTTTACGCCGAACTCTTTATCACCTCCATAATCGAGAAACATGTCCTTATTACTCCAAGGACAATTTTGACCACTGTCTGGTGATCCACTCCTTGATGACCTTTGTACCCTCTTGCCAGACATGTGGCAAGGCACACATCAGGTGCGGTACTCAGCATGGCATACCGTATAGAGCCTATGACAAAAGCATAGGGGACGACCTTCATCCTTCCTCTTTCTTCTGCCGTGGTCGAGCTTTAAGTCTTAACTTCATACCTTACAACTTAGGCAAGAACTCCTTCTTTGACTGGTCCATCTTGAACACCTTCAAGATCATGTCAAGGTACGTGCTCATTTGAAAGTACCATTAAGCGTTTTTGATCTATCCTCATAGATCTTGATGCTCAATGTTCAAGCAGCTTAATCCAGGTTTTCTATTGAAAAACACTTTTCAAATAACCCTATATGCTTTCCATAAATTCTACATCATTTCTGATCCACAATATGTCAGCAACATATACTCATCAGAAATTCTATAGTGCTCCCACTCACTTCTTTGGAAATACAAGTTTCTCATAAACTTTGTACAAACCCAAAATCTTTGATCAATCCATCAAAGCGCATATTCTGACTCCGAGATGCTTGCTCTAGTCCATGGAAGGACCGCTGGAGCTAGCATACCTTTTAGCATCCTTAGGATTGAAAAAACCTTTCTGATTGTATCACATACAACCTTTCCTTACGAAAACTGGTAAGGAAACTCGTTTTGATATCCATCTGCCAGATTTCATAAATGCAGCTAATGCTAACATGATTCTGACGGACTTAAGCATCGCTACGGATGAGAAAATCTCATCGTAGTCAACTTCTTGAACTTGTGAAAAACTCTTCGCCACAAGTCGAGCTTCATAGACGGTGACATTACCGTCCACGTTCGTCTTCTTCTTAAAGATCCATTTATCTCAATGGCTTGCCGATCATCGGGCAAGTCCACCAAAGTCTATGCTTTGTTCTGATACATGGATCCTATCTCGGATTTCATGGCTTCTAACCATTTGTCGGAATATGGGCCCACCATCGCTTCTCCATAGCTCGTAGGTTCATTGTTGTCTAGCAACATGACCTTCAAGACAGTATTATTGTACCACTCTGAAGTAGTACACATCCTTGTCACCCTACGAGGTATGGTAGTGACTTGATCTGAAACTTCATGATCACTATGATAAGCTTCTACTTCAATTGGTGTGGGCGCCACAGGAACAACTTCCTGTGCCCTGCTACACACTAGTTGAAGTGATGGTTCAATAACCTCATCTAGTCTCCACCATGCTCCCACTCAACTTTCCGAGACAAACTTTTCCTCGAGAAAGGACCCGATTCAAGAAACAATCCTTATTGCTTTCGGATCTAAATTAGGAGGTATACCCAACTGTTTTGGGTGTCCTATGAAGATGCATTTTATCCGCTTTGGGTTTGAGCTTATCAACCTGAAACTTTTTCACATAAGCGTCGCAGCCCCAAACTTTAAGAAACAACAACTTAGGTTTCTCCAAACCATAGTTCAAACGGTGTCGTCTCAATGGAATTACGTGGTGCCCTATTAAAGTGAGTGTGGTTGTCTCTAATGCCTAACCCATGAACGATAGTGGTAATTCGATAAGAGACATCATGGTACGCACCATATCCAATAGGGTGCAACTATGATGTTCGGACACACCATCACACTATGGTGTTCCAGGCGGTATTAATTGTGAAACAATTTCCACAATGTCTTAATTGCGTGCCAAAGCTCGTAACTCAGATACTCATCTCTATGATCATATCATAGACATTATATCCTCTTGTCACGATGATCTTCAACTTCTCTCTGAAATTACTTGAACCATTCAATAATTCAGACTTGTGTTTCATCAAGTAAATATACTCAGTATCTACTCAAATCATCCGTGAAGTAAGAATATAACGATATCCACTGCGTGCCTCAGCACTCATTGAACTGCGCACATCAAAATGTATTACTTCCAACAAGTTGCTTTCTTGTTCCATTTCACTGAAACCGAGGCTTTCAGTCATCTTGCCCATATGGTATGACTTGCATGTCTCAAGTGATTCAGAATCAAGTGAGTCCAAACTGTCCATCTGCATGGATTTTCTTCATGCATATATACCAATATGGCTTACATGGCAGTGCCACAAGTAGGTGGTACTATCATTACTATCTTATATCTTTTGGCATGAACATGTGTATCACTACGATCGAGATTCAGTAAACCATTCATTTTGGGTGCAAGACCATTGAAGGTATTATTCAAATAAACAGAGTAACCATTATTCTCCTTAAATGAATAACTGTATTGCGATGGACCTAATCCAATCATGTCTATGCTCAACGCAAACACCAAATAACAATTATTTAGGTTTAACACCAATCTCGATGGTAGAGGGAGCGTGCGATGCTTGATCACATCAAGATTGGAAAACACTTCCAACACATATCGTCAGCTCACCTTTAGCTAGTCTCCTTTTTTCCATAGCCTTTTATTTCGAGTTACTAACACTTAGCAACCGAACCGGTATCTAATACCCTGGTGCTACTAGGAGTACTAGTAAATTACACATTAACATAATGTATATCCAATATACTTCTATCGACCTTGCCAGTCTTCTCATCTACCAAGTATCTAGGGTAATTCTGTTCCAGTGGCTGTTCCCCTTATTACAGAAGCACTTAGTCTCAGGTTTGGGTTCAACCTTGGGTTTCTTCACTAGATCAACAGCTGATTTGCCGTTTCATGAAGTATCCTTTCTTGCCCTTGCCCTTCTTGAAACTAGTGGTTTCACTAACCATCAACAATTGATGCTCCTTCTTGATTTCTACTTTCGCGATGTCAAACATCGCGAATATCTCAAGGATCATCATATCTATCCCTGATATGTTATAGTTCATCACGAAGCTCTAGTAGCTTGGTGGCAATGACTTTGGAGAAACATCACTATCTCATCTGGAAGAGCAACTCCCACTCGATTCAAGTGATTGTTGTACTCAGACAATCTGAGCACAAGCTCAACGATTGAGCTTTTCTCCCTTAGTTTGCAGGCTAAGAAACTCATCGGAGGTCTTATACCTCTTGACGTGGGCACTGTCCTGAAATCCCAATTTCAGCCCTCGAAACATCTCATATGTTTCACGACATTTCGAAATCGTCTTCGGTGCCTCAACTCTAAACTGTTTAACATTACTGAACTATCACGTAGTTATCAAAACGTGTATGTCAGATGTTCGCAACATCCACAGACGACATTCGAGGTTCAGCACACTGAGCGGTGCATTAAGAACATAAGCCTTCTTCGAAGCAACGAGGACAATCCTTAGTTTACGGACCTAGTCTGCATAATCACTACTATCAACTTTCAACTGAATTTTCTCTAGGAACATATCTAAATAGTAGAACTAAAGCGCGAGCTTACGACATAATTTGCAGACACCTTTTGACTATGTTCAGGATATTTAAGTTCATCTTATGAATTCCCACTCAGATAGACATCCCTCTAGTCATCCAAGCAATTACATGATCCGAGTCAACTAGGCCGTGTCCGATCATCACGTGAGACGGACTAGTCAACATCGGTGAACATCTTCATGTTGATCGTATCTTCTGTACGACTCATGCTCGACCTTTCGGTCTTCCGTGTTCCGAGGCCATGTCTGTACATGCTAGGCTCGTCAAGTCAACCTAAGTGTATTGCGTGTGTAAATCTGGCTTACACCCGTTGTATTCGAATGTTAGAATCTATCACACCCGATCATCACGTGGTGCTTCGAAACAACGAACCTTCGTAACGGTGCACAGTTAGGGGGAACACTTTTCTTGAAATTATTGCGAGGGATCATCTTATTTACTACCGTCATTCTAAGAAAATAAGATGCATAAACATGATAACCATCACATGCAATCAAAAAATGACATGATATGGCCAATATCATTTTGCTCCTTTTGATCTCCATCTTCGGGGCTACATGATCATCATCGTCACCGGCATGACACCATGATCTCCATCATCATGATCTCCATCATCGTGTCTCCATGAAGTTGTCTCGCCAACTATTACTTCTACTACTATGGCTAACGGTTTAGCAATAAAGTAAAGTAATTACATGGCGTTGTTCATTGACACGCAGGTCATTTAATAAATTAAGACAACTCCTATGGATCCTGCCGGTTGTCATACTCATCGACATGCAAGTCGTGATTCCTATTACAAGGACATGATCAATCTCATACATCACATATCATTCATCACATTCTTTTTGGCCATATCACATCACATAGCATACCCTACAAAAACAAGTTAGACGTCCTCTAATTGTTGTTTGCATGTTTTACGTGGCTGCTATGGGTTTCTAGCAAGAACGTTTCTTACCTACGCAAAAGCCACAACGTGATATGCCAATTGCTATTTACCCTTCATAAGGACCCTTTTCATCGAATCTGATCCGACTAAAGTGGGAGAGACTGGCACCCGCTAGCCACCTTATGCAACTAGTGCATGTCAGTCGATGGAACCTGTCTCACGTAAGAGTACGTGTAAGGTCGGTCCGGGCTGCTTCATCCCACAATGCCGCCGAATCAAGATTGGACTAGTAACGGTAAGCATATTGAACAAAATCAACACCCACAACTACTTTGTTTTCTACTCGTGCAAAGAATCTATGCAATAGACCTAGCTCATGATGCCACTGTTGGGGAACGTAGCAGAAATTCAAAATTTTCCTAAAAGTCATCAAGATCTATCTATGGAGAGACTAGCAATGAGAGAGAGGAGAGTACATATACATACCCTTGTAGATTGCTAAGCGGAAGCGTTCAAGTGAACAGGGTTGATGGATTCATACTCGTCGTGATCCAAATCACCGATGATCCTAGTGCCGAACGGATGGCACCTCCGTGTTCAACACACATGCAGCCCGGTGACGTCTCCCATGCCTTGATCCAGCAAGGAGAGAGGGAGAGGTTGAGGAAGACTCCGTCCAGCAGCAGCACGACGGCATGGTGGTGGTGGAGGAGCGTGGCAATCCTGCAGGGCTTCGCCAAGCACCGCAAGAGACGAGGAGGGAGAGAGGTAGGGCTGCGCCAAGAGGGAGAGAAACTCATGTGTTGGGCAGCCCCTAGACCTCAACTATATATAGGGGGAGGGGAGAAGGCTGCGCCCCCTCTAGGGTTCCCACCCCAAGGGGTGCGGCAGCCCCAGATCCCATCTAGGGTGGCGGCCAAAGTGGGGAGAGGGGGAGGCACACCTGGGGTGGGCCTTAGGGCCCATCTGCCCTAGGGTTTGCCCCCTCCCACTCTTCCCTGCGCCTTGGGCCTTGGTGGGGGGGGGGGGCACCAGCCCACCTGGAGCTGGTCCCCTCCCACACTTGGCCCACGCAGCCTTCTGGGGCTGGTGGCCCCACCTGGTGGACCCCCGGGACCCTCCCGGTGGTCCCGGTACATTACCGATATCACCCGAAACTTTCCCGGTAACCAAAGTAGGGCTTCCCATATATAAATCTTTACCTCCGGACCATTCCGGAACTCCTCGTGACGTCCGGGATCTCATACGGGACTCCGAACAACATTCGGTAACCACGTACATCTATTCCCTATAACCCTAGCGTCATCGAACCTTAAGTGTGTAGACCCTACGGGTTCGGGAGACACGTAGACATGACCGAGACAACTCTCCGGCCAATAACCAACAGCAGGATCTGGATACCCATGTTGGCTCCCACATGTTCCACGATGATCTCATCGGATGAACCACGATGTCGAGGATTCAATCAATCCCGTATTCAATTCCCTTTGTCTAGCGGTATAGTACTTACTCGAGATTCGATCGTCGGTATCCCGATACCTTGTTCAATCTCGTTACCGGCAAGTCTCTTTACTTGTTCCATAACACATCATCCCGTGATCAACCCCTTGGTCACATTGTGCACATTATGATGATGTCCTACCGAGTGGGCCCAGAGATACCTCTCCGTCACACGGAGTGACAAATCCCAGTCTCGATTCGTGCCAACCCAACAGACACTTTCGGAGATACCCATAGTGCACCTTTATAGCCACCCAGTTACTTGTGACGTTTGGTACACCCAAAGCATTCCTACGGTATCCGGGAGTTGCACAATCTCATGGTCTAAGGAAATGATACTTGGCATTCGAAAAGCTTTAGCATACGAACTACACGATCTTTGTGCTAGGCTTAGGATTGGGTCTTGTCCATAACATCATTCTCCTAATGATGTGATCCCGTTATCAACGACATCCAATGTCCATGGTCAGGAAACTGTAACTATCTATTGATCAACGAGCTAGTCAACTAGAGGCTTACTAGGGACATGGTGTTGTCTATGTATCCACGCATGTATCTGAGTTTCCTATCAATACAATTATAGCATGGATAATAAACGATTATCATGAACAAGGAAATATAATAATAACTAATTTATTATTGCCTCTAGGGCATATTTCCAACAATATGACCGTCACCTTGGATCTCATTACTATCATTGCTATGCTAGTTGCTTCGTTCTATCGCTATGCTGCGGTTCCTATCACTTGTTCTTCAAGCCTCCCCAAATTGCCATGTCAGCCTCTAACCTTTTCACCCTTCCTAGCAAACCGTTGCTTGGCTATGTTACCGCTTTTGCTCAGCCCCTCTTTTAGCATTATTAGTTGCAGGTGAAGTTGAAGATTGCTCCATGATGGACAGGATTATGTTGGGGTATCACAATATCTCTTATTTAATTAATGCATCTATATATACTTGGTAAAGGGTGGAAGGCTCGGCCTTATGCCTAGTGTTTTGTTCCACTCTTGTCACCCTAGTTTCCGTCATACCGGTGTTATGTTCCTTGATTTTGCATTTCTTACGTGGTTGGGTGATTTATGGGACCCCCTTGACAGTTTGCTTTGAATAAAACTCCTCCAGCAAGGCCCAACCTTGGTTTTACCATTTGCCTCACCACCACCTATACTTTTCCCTTAGGAGTCGCGCTCCTGAGGGTCATCTTTATTTTAGCCCCCGGGCCAGTGCTTCTCTAAGTGCTGGTCCGAACCGAGCAGCCTGCGGGGCCACCTCGGGGAAACTTGAGGGCTGGTTTTACTTGTAGCTTGACTTATCCGGTGTTGCCCTGAGAACGAGATATGTGCAGCTTCTATCGGGATTGTCGGCACATCGGGCGGCTTTGCTGGTCTTGTTTTACCATTGTCGAAATGTCTTGTAAACCGGGATTCCGAGACTGATCGGGTCTTCCTGGGAGAAGGAATATCCTTCGTTGACCGTGAGAGCTTGTGATGGGCTAAGTTGGGACACCCCTACAGGATATAAACTTTCTAGAGCCATGCCCGCGGTTATGTGGCAGATGGGAATTTGTTAATGTCCGGTTGTAGATAACTTGACACCAGATTCGAATTAAAACGCATCAACCGCGTGTGTATCCGTGATGGTATCTTTTCGGCGGAGTCCAGGAAGTGAACATGGTTTTGGGTTATGTATGAACATAAGTAGTTTCAGGATCACTTCTTGATCACTTCTAGCTTCTCGACCGTTCCGTTTGCTTCTCTTATCGCTCTCATTTGCGTATGTTAGCCACCATATCATGCTTAGTCCCTGCTGCAACCTCACCACTTTACCCCTTCCTTACCCATTAAGCTTTGCTAGTCTTGATACCCATGGTAATGGGATTGCTGAGTCCTCGTGGCTCACAGATTACTACAACAATAGTTGCAAGTACAGGTTATGTGATGATCATGACGCGAGAGCGATGTTTTCTTGTTTGGAGTTCTTCTTCTGCTTCTTCTTCGATCAGGGGATAGGTTCCTGGTCGGCAGCCTGGGCTAGCAGGGTGGATGTCGTTTGAGTTTCTGTTTGTGTTCCATCCGTAGCCGGATGTTGATCTCTTGTATGATGTTGTTGTATTCGTGTGGCATTCTATGCCTCTTGTATGTATCCCCATCTATTATGTAATGTTGATGTAATGATATCCACCTTGCAAAAGCGTATAAATATGCGGTTCTATCCTTGGTGGGACCTTCGAGTCTCTTTAGGATAGTATCGCATATTGGGCGTGACAAAGACCCACCTTTTGGTGGCAGTTGGCAAATTCACAAAGTGGGTCGAAGCAGAGCTGGTCAGTAAGTGTGGCGCGGCAACGACGGTTCAATTCATTAAAAAGGTGATTTTTCGCTTTGGCTTTCCCCACAACATCATAACTGATAATGTCACTAATCTGCCCAAGGGTGCTATGAAAGAATTTTGTCAACGTGAGCATATTCGACTTGATGTGTCGTCAGTAGCTCACCCCTAGTCTAATGGTCAAGCGGAAAGAGCCAATCAAGAATTTTTGAGAGGCATCAAACCCCGGCTTATGGTTCCTTTGCAAAGGACGCCGGGTTGTTGGGTAGAGGAGTTACCTTCAGTGCTATGGAGTATCAATACTACCCCCAACAGATCTACGGGTTACACGCCTTTCTTCATGGTTTACGAAGCAGAGGCGGTTCTCCCTAGTGACATCCGTCACGACTCACCCCGTGTGGCGGCTTATGTTGAAGCTAATAATGAACAAGCACGTCAGGATGCACTTGACCTATTAGATGAGAAGCGTGACCTTGCGGCGGCTCGCTCAGCGATTTACCAACAAGATCTGCGCCGTTACCACATCCGTCGGGTTAAGTCCAGAACCTTTCAAGAAGGTGATTTGGTGCTTCGGCTCATCCAGGATCAAACTGATATGCACAAATTATCCCCACCTTGGGAAGGACCCTTTGTGGTCAGCAAGAACTTGAACAATGGGTCATACTACCTTATCCATATTCGAGAGCACAAGGCCTCGCGTAAGTCGGAGGAGGAGACCCGCCGGCCGTGGAATATTGCTCATCTTCAGCCTTACTACACTTGAGCCACCGGCTCTTATGATGTACATATTTTGACGATGTATATATTATGATGATAATAAAGCAGGGCCTCTGTCCTTTCATCTTCAAGAATAATGAGTCTTTTTCATCAAAACTTATGGTCACTGGGGGCTTCCTGATCGTATTCGAATCATAGCTGTCAGTACCCCTTTGATCAGCGCAATGCCACAAACCACTTGGGGGCTTCCTGATCGTATTCGAATCATAGCCATTAACCCTTTTGGTCCGGCTTCCTGATTGTATTCGAATCATAGCCATTAACAATTTTGGTCACTAGGGGGCTTCCTGATCGTATTCGAATCATAGCTGTCGATACCCTAGTGATCGGCGCAATGCCACAAACCACTTAGGTGCTTCTTGATCGTATTTGAATCATAGCCATTAACCCTTTTGGTCCGGCTTCCTGATCGTATTCAAATCATAGCCATTTTTGTCTGGCTTCTTGCTCGTATTCGAAGCATAGCCTCACTTTTTTCATTTGGCTTGATTTTTTGAAAAATATTTTTTCGGTTCTTCTTGATACTATCTTGCCTTTTGGTCTAAAGTGATTCCGTCCATGTAGCCTTCAATCTCACAGCTCATATTTGAAGCATAACCGTGGTCTCTGTTAACCCGGCTTAATGTGAGGCGACAAGTCGCCCATACATGACGATATCAAACAGTTGGAAGTATTGGCTTCTAAAGTTTTGGGTTATCACCCTTACTACATAGGTCTCATAAACCGGCAGTACGATTCAATATCACAGGTATGATATTGTTATTATAATTATGTCTAAATTCTGGCTAAACCAGCCCTATCTATAACTGTTTTAAACATCAGTGGTTATATGTGAGGTATTATGACCTGCCCTGCGGTAAATCGCCAAGGGCTCTTGTGATCTACTTGTGTGCAGGATAATTTAAAATTTTCATCTGCACAGATCAATGTCATGATAAAGTTTAAAAGGATAATTATCAAGTGGCGGCTCAATACTGTTGGGCAAAACATAAAACCATGCATGATGGCATGGCAGAGCAAAGTTATTGCTACCCTATTACAATACTCAAGGAATCAAAATGATTAACTATTCTTCAAAAGGTCACATCTATGAACCGCCCAGCGGATCAATCTTCTTGACTCTGATGGCCTGAAGCTTGTGGATCACCCTTCTCCGCTTCTTTGTCCTGTTCTACTTCCTGGAAGGTTGGTGATGACCAATCAATGCCATTCAAGGCTTGAAATTCAGCTTCATCATCAATAAGCTCGGACGGGTCAACTTCAGGAGCAAAAGTGTGCTTACGGATTGGGGGAATTAAATCCTTCACTTTGTAAGACGGCGTCGGCATCTTCTGATTTTCCAAGTCATAAGCCGGTTGATATCTGGAAAGATCTGTTTCATTGGCAATCAGACTGGCCAGGGGGCGTATGTCCTTCACGCAGGTGGCAAAGTCTTTTTTATCAAAAGGGGTACCGTCCTCTTTCAGGCTTGGGTACCCGGTAGATATATCGGCTGGGTCTAGCTCTGGTAACCATGCTTTGGCCCGGCTTAAGGCTGTCACAGCTCCGGCTCTTGCAGATGATCTCTTCATCTCACTAAACCTCTCAGGCAGAATGGAAAGCTTCCTCAACACGTCAACCAAGAGAATGGGGGCTTGGTTAGATGGAGAAATTGTGGCCAATGCGCGTTGAGCCCCAGTATAAAGCTGCTCCACTAGTGTGTAAACCGCCTTCAGCTTCACAAGCATATCCTGGTTAAGATTGGTGCTCCTAGGGCCTGCATAATAATCATGGATGGATTAGAGGTGGCTTATATCAATCAAGGAAGAAATTTAAATGGATATTAGTGAGGCAACTTACCAAAGATAGCAGAAACTATCTGAGACACATGGCGTTTTAAGCCGGTAAGTTCAGTCGTTGCTTCCTGAAGAGCCGCCTCCGCCTTCTCAGCCTGCTGTGTCACGGCGGTCTTATCTTCAGCCCACACACTTTTTTCCACTTCAAAGCTGGTTTTCAATTTTTCTGCTTCAGTCACGCTGAATTGGAACTTTGAGTTTGCCTTCCGGGTCTCAGATTCTTGCAGCTCCAGACGAGCCTTCAGCTCAGACAGCTCTGATTGAAGTTGAGCAGTGGTGGTCTATACATACACAAGATCAAAATCATAATTCAGATTTAGCTAAAAACATGAAGTCCCAAGCCTTTTGCAAGCAACAACACTTGGCACTTGGGGGCTAATGTCTGTCGAAAAAGTTACTCATGCAATGACTTATGTGAATATGTCCCAAGCACTTTGCGAGCAAGAGTACTTGATACTTGGGGGCTAATGCATATTGCTTGTTTTCTTACTACTTTACGGTGACCTGGTTGTGCTGCAAACGGCCACAGCCGGCTCATGAGAACTACACAAATAAGTAATGCTTTCTACACAAGAATATAAAGGACCGGCTCATTCATGATGATTAAACCGGCCCTTGGGGGCTATGGATTCAGTGTTAGTCATTACAACTCTACTTTAAACCAGATGCTTTAAGCCAGATTTTGAAAGAATCTGACAAAGGGTATTGTTTATGCTCATGGTTAATCTAAGTCTACAACATATTCATCATAAACAGTAGACTTGGGGGCTGACAGGATGTGCATAACTCAATAAAGGAAGAGCTCATACCTCAAATTTTTGGTGCATTTGCTGCACCATCTCAACTTCAAGTTCACGACTGTGTGTACTTGACTGAGATAGCCAGAATATACTTTGCCAATGCTTAATTGGGAGTAGTCAGCAACATCAAATCTTACTTTTTGCCGTTCAAAATACTCCTCCTTGGCAGAGTGTTTGGCCAGGACAGTAGGCCTTCCCGGCTCTCTAAAGCCAGTGTTGGTGATCACCATGTCATCATCATGTGTATCAGTCCTCTTAACTGGACTGGATGCTTCAGGGTTCAAAGGGTCATCGCTGGCTTGATCGATAGGAGGATCAGAAGTCACTAGAGGAATGTCAAGAACCGGCTCCGACGATTGAGGAATGGAGATTTGAGGTGCTAGGGTTTGTTGCTCCGGCTTATTGACTTTTGGGTCTTCAGCCGGCTCAGTCACCTTTGCCTTCTTGCTAGGCTTGGCCTTTCCACTGCATGAGTCATGAGAGGCCAGTATAAGTATAAAGGATCATAATGAGAAAATGATAAGTAATTTTTATTACCCGGGAGCAGTCTTGAAAGCCGATAGATGAGACTGAGATGAGTCATCGGAAGAGGAACGAGATGTTTCCTGATAATTTGGGTGGGAAGAATTAAGTGGTTGGCGGATGAGACCCGCTAGAGGAGAAAAAGAGTTTAAATCGGGGATGACCTCGTTTCGACGCTTCCTCGGAGTGTTCGGTAAGCCGGAAGATAATTCTTCATCCCTGCTAGTCTGAGTCTGTTGCCGGCTCTCGTTCTACTGTTGCTTCAAAAGAAAGTGAGGATCCATATGAGCTAAGGGGTGTGAAAATCTTACTTTCCGGGTTACTCTTCGAATTTTCTGTCTTGGCAAGGGCTCGGAGTCGGAGGAAATGAAGTTACCTCTTCTTAGATTGCTTGACTGGTCCCCGTGTCATCCTAATGATAATCAATGTCAATAAGATGGTTGAAAAAGGAGCCAAGGGAATCAAGGGCTACCTCCGACTCAGAGCTGTCGTCCAGTTCAAGCATCTCAGAAGCACTAGTTTTCTTCCCCTTCTTCTTGGTGGTTCTCTTGGTGGCTTTCTTGGCTTTCCTGGCCCTTTTGGCAGCTTCATGGTCATATTCCTTGTTCCAAAAGTCATCATCAGCCTGTGAAAGTCATCAAAGTTGAGTTAAACAAAGTATTTAAGGATGAAGGCAAAAGTAAGTAATTTAAAGACTTACTTCTGGTGCCAGGTTAGATGTGCAGAAAGGGCTTAGGCCCACTTTGCTGCAGTCCACCGGGCTTTCATGCAGAAGGGACTTCGTCATTTCGTTGATGGCGCCGTCAGTTAAATCTTTAGAGCTGTGGCGCAGTGGATCCTTTTTGCCACCAGCGTAAGCGCACATTAAGCCGGAGCGGCGACTCAATGGAATGACCCGCCATGAAACCCAGCATCAAACCAAGTCAATGCCGGTTTAAGCCATTTCCCAACAAAGCCTTGACCTTGGCAATGGTAGGGGCGAGCTTTTTGTGTTCAGCGGCTGTCAGCTTATCAGGGAGATGATGTTTTGAGTCAAGACACAGGGCACGAAAGCTGGGCAGTCGGTTCTCGTCAGCCGGAGAAGTATCCTTGCAATGGAACCATGTCTGATTCCAATCCTTGGGGTGAGTCGGCAGGTGGGCATAAGGGAAGATAGCATCTCTCCTTTGCTGAATCGAGATTCCACCAAGTTCCAGGCTGGGTTCATTTGAGTACTCGTTCTGGCAATCCAAATAAAAGTATTCTCTGAACAGCTCCGCACCGGGCTCCTCTTGAAGGTACACCTCACAAAAAACTTGGAAATTGCATATGTTTGACACGGAATTGGGTCCATTGTCTTGGGGATGAAGATTAAAAAAGTGCAACACATCCCAAAAGAATTTAGAGTCGGGTGGTGAGAAGCCCCGGTTCATGTGATCAGTAAAGACAATGACTTCGTCCTCCTTTGGCTGAGGTTTCTCCTCTTCCGGCTTAGGGGCGCGGTAATGCATGACAGTCTTCTTCGGCAAATAACCGGTTGTTACAAAGTCCTGGAGTGTTTTCTCAGTGACGATGGAGGGAACCCAGTTACAGAAGGTGGATGTCTTCGGGGCCATTGTGAAGAAAGAAGCCTAAAGAGAAATAACAAGTTTGCCCGGTTCAAATTAAGCCGGAGGGAAAGTACTACAACACATATTCAGAATGGCGGCTTAAAAAGGGGCCTAATGGTACATGACTAGTTACAGCGGGCTATGTAAGCCGCCATGACCAGTTTTTGATGTCTGTCAGAGGTGAAATCTGTTGAGCATTGAATTTAACTACAACCGATGATGAAAGCTGCCATGGCCAGATTGATTTATCAGGAAGGACATTTTTTGCTAAGTACTGGACAAACATGTTTCACAGATTACAATTATAATTTTGGATCAGTGGAAGTTTAGAAAAAGAAAGTAAATTAGAACCTAAAAAATAGTGCAAGGGAGTTCGTAGGTTCTAAGGAGATCTTTTTTCAAGGAAAAAGGGTCTGCTGGTATTGAAAGCAAGGGCAAAACTGCTACCGCGCGAGTTATATGCTATCTTTAGATCAAACGATGCTAGGGTTGAAGATGAACTACGAACAACTATGAAGAACACGAAGAACTACTGAAACCCTAATGCGATCTGGAGCATGGAAGGGTAAAAGCTTACAGAGGCAGGTGAACTGCGGTGGAGCGCTGTCGTTCTCTGGTCCTTTTCAGGTTGATGCAGCGGCCGAGGATGAGGAGGACAGTGTGCTTCGTGGCGGCGGCGGAGCTCGAGTGGCAGGAGAGTCACGAGAGGAAGAAGATGAAGGAAAGGGGGAGAATGAGAAGAGGCAGTTCGACCCTATTTATAAGCAAAGGCAACAGGTGGGCGTGAAAAACGAGGAGGCCAAAACATGGTTATCCAGCTGCTCGGGCACCTCGATTCTCGGGACAACTATTAAAGATAAAGATCTGTTGAGATATATGGGATATTGTGTTGATTAATGATAGGTGACGTCATGGCGGGTTACCACAAGTCCAGAAGATGATGTCGTGGCGGGTTATGAGTTCTCGCACAAATAAAGAAGGGAAGATTTTTTTTCTAAGTGTTGAAGATTGACATGAACCAGTTCAAATCGACCTGGGGCTTAATGTTGGGGATATAACTATTAGGTATGACCCGCCCAGGAGGGGCCAGGTTATACCTATGGCGAATCATAATATGAAGCCCACAAGGATATTGAAGATGGCGGTTCACAGGCAAGGGCCCAAGGCCCAAGGGCGACTTAAGGCTCGTAGGAGTAAACCGCTATATGTGTAAGACTTATATTGTAAGGCATGTATAGATAGTCACCGAGCCGGACACATTGTCTATGAGCCGGCCGGGACGTGAGCCGCTGGGCGTCAACCTGAGTATATAAAGGGACGACCCGGCGGCAATTCAAGGCAAGAAACAACAGATCAAAAGCTAAGTCAAGCGGATTCGCTCCCTGGTAATCGAGACATAAGAAATACCACCTCAAACTGGATTAGGCCTTTACCTTCACCGCAAGGGGCCGAACCAGTATAAACCTATGTGTCCTTTGTCCCTTTTAACACCTTTAAGCTAACCTAGTTGCGATGGCTCCACGACTAAGTCCTCACACTAGGACATCTGTCGTGACTATTCCACAACAGTTCTCCTAACAAATCTTTCAATGATGAGTTTGTGGCACTAATGACCCAAAAGTTTGAGATGTCTATGATGGGAGAGTTGATGTTCTTTCTTGGGTTCAAAGTCAAGCCAAGGAGAGAAGGAATGTTCATCAACCAAGCCAAGTATACCCAAGACATGCTCAAGACATTCAAGCTAGATGATGTCAAGCCGTTCAAGTTTCCCATGCCCACCAAATGCAAGCTTGATAGTGATCCCAATGGTAAAGCGGTGGATCAAAAGGTATATTGCTCCATGATTGGATCCTTGCTTTACCTTTGTGCATCTAGACCGGATATCATGTTGAGTGTGGGAATTTGTGCACAGTTTCAAGCCGCACCTAAGGAAATCCACTATGTGGCGGTCAAGCGAATCTTTCGATATTTGGCTCATACCCCAAACTTTGGCTTATGGTACCCCAAAGGAGCAAGCTTTGATCTCATGGGGTATTCAGACTCGGCCTGGGCAGGAGACTGCGTGGAGAGGAAGTCAACTTCCGGAGGGTGCCAATTCCTTGGTCGCTCTTTGGTGAGTTGGTCTTCGAAGAAGCAAAATCGTCTGTCCCTCTCCTCCACCGAGGCCGAGTATGTAGCTGCCGCAAGTTGTTGTGCACAATTGCAATGGGTGAGGCAAACTTTAAAGGATTACGATGTCACTTGTGACAAAGTGCCTCTTCTATGTGACAATGAAAGTGCTATCAAGATTTCATACAATCCGGTGCAACATAGCAAGACGAAACACATTGAGATTCATCATCATTCATTTGGGACCACATCAAGCGTGGAGATATTGAAATCATCTACATCAACATTCAAGAGCAACTAGCAGATATTTTCACCAAGCCTCTAGATGAATCAAGATTTTGCGAGTTAAGGCATGAGCTAAATATCATTGATTCGAGCAATGTGGCTTGAATCTAGGCACACCCCACCGCATTCATCATTATATCTTGTTCTAGATGTAGGCATGGACATAGGGGGAGTGTTGTTCTCTCAATGAACTCTCCCTCCCCCATTATGCATAATCGATCTAGTCTTGCACATTAACCATCTTTTATGGTTCTTGTGCTTCGAAGATGAGTTTTGGTCATGAGCCCATGGTTAAAATCTTCGCGGTGTCATACCACTTCACTCAAACATAGGTGGCTTCGGCCACCTCCCTCTCTTGGAGAGGATAACACTCAAGTTGTTTTTTTATTGTTTCTTGTCTTGAGGGTTTTTTGTGTGTTTTGAGTCTCTCTTAGTGTAAGTGCATCTAGTGCCCCTTAGTGATTTTGGTGTATTGAAGACTTATAGGTTAAGTAACTGATGCGTTTGTGAGTGTACACAGGTCTATAAGTCTATGAGGAGTTTGATATTTACAGAGAAAGTCGACCCCTAAAAATGAAGTTCTTCAACTGAAGACTTTGATATTCTGAAGACTTTCTGAAGACTTTGAAAGTGAAGAAATTGGTGTGACCTTGAAGACTTGATATTCATTCAAGGAATATGAAGCGTGAATACTTTTGTTTTCGTAGTTTCATTTTCTCTTTCTTGAGTCATAGGAAACACCGTACTGTTAAAGGGGGTCGAGGAAATACTAAGGAAAAATTTCCATGTGATGCTCAACTCAAAATCCTACACCTACCAATCCCTTCGAGTGAAGCCATTGGAAATCTCATACAGTTCAGTCAAATTTGTCAGTGACAGAGACGCAGTTCTTCTGTTCACTGAGGACTTTGCTCTGACTGAGGAGTTAGGAATTCACCAGTGCGAATTGCCTACACAGTGAGGAACATGATAGCCCTGAGGAATTTGAGAGTCAAATTTCCGACCGTTGCTGTGCTGCGCGCCGACTGTCCCAAAATATCTTATCCACCTAACGGTCATATCATTGAAGGGCATTTATGTCTTATCATGTCAGGCTGCTCCCTAGGCTATAAATAGCCGCCCCCCTACAACCACTAGCTGGTTGGCTGCTCCGAGAGAACTTGACACTTGTCATCTGAGAGCAACCCATCCTCCGAGGACTTTGAGCGAAAATCATCAAGTGAGGAAAATCCCAAAACCAAACCCCCACAAACCCAAAGTGATTGAGCATCACTGAAGAAATTGATCCTGCGTGGATCCGACGCTTGTTACCTTTGAAGACTGTGCTTCTTCCAGACGGTTAGGCGTCAAGGTCTAGAGCATCCAAGAGGAATTGTGGATCGCCGAGTGACCAAGTCTGTGAAGGTTTGGAAGTCACCTGAAGACTTACCACGAGTGATTGGACGAGGCCTGCGTGGTCTTAGTTCAAGGAGAATACGGTGAGGACTGGGTGTCCTGAGTTGCGGCTCAGAGACTGGGTGTCCGGGACTGTGTGTCCTCGAGTTTAAATACTCAGCCGCTCCAACCAGACGTACAACTGAGACAGCAGTTGGAACTGGTTTACCAAATCATTGTCTTCACCAACTGACTGGTTTTATTTCCTCAACTCTTCCATGTCCTCATTACTGTGTTGAATGTTGTTCATATCTGTGCTTGAAGAATTTGACTGAAGACTTTCACAAATTCCTCAGTTCAATTTCTTCAGTCTGTTTGTCTTCATCTTGCTATCCTGTGTTTACGCTTTCCGTACTCTGTGTTAGTCTTCATTTCATCATGATGACTATGTTTGTATCCTGTTATGTTTACTTCTGAGTACATATTCCGCTGCAAGTAGTTCTTCGCTAAGGAATTTCCTCACTAGCAAATTCCTCAGTGAAGAATTCATAAAAATCGCCTATTCACCCCCCCTCTAGTCGATATAACGCACTTTCAATTGGTATCAGAGCGAGGTACTCCCTTGTTCTGTGTGATTTTGGTTTAACCGCTTGGAGTTCTAGTTATGTCGACCACAGGTATGATCAAGGTCTCGGCTGGGTGTCCTACCTTTGATGGAACGGACTACCCCTACTGGAAGAACAAGATGCGAATGCATCTTGAGGCAATTGATAATGATCTCTGGTATGTTGTGGAAAATGGTGTCCCCTCTGTCACTCCCACACTGAACGCTACCGATGTGAAGAGATTCAAACAACTCGACTCTCAAGCGAAGAATATCATATGTGGTCATCTGAGCAAAGGACAATATGGAAGAGTGAATGCTTTGGAAACTGCTAAGCTTATCTGGGATAGGTTGTCCAAAGTAAATGAAGGAGTTTCAACTCATCATGACTCTCGGGTTGATGTTCTTCGGAATCTCTTCAACCACTTCAAAAGACTCGACAATGAGAATGTCCAACAAACCTTTGATCGCCTCACTGACATCTCAAATGAGCTTCAAGCCCTCGGTGCCACTGACATCACTGACCATGAAGTTGTGAAGAAACTGCTGAGATCGCTTGATTCCTCATTTGATACTCTGGGACTGATGATACAAGAACGTGCTGACTACAAGTCGCTTGATCCTGCTGATATCCTCGAAAGGCTAAACACTCACGAGTTCCAACTTGCTGAAAAGAGAGATCTATATGGCTCAAACTATGGCAAACCACGTGCCCTGAAGGCTAAGGTTGTGTCTGACTCTGAATGTGAGGATTCTGGTAGTAGCCTTGGTGATCCTGAAGAACTGAGCCAGGATCTAGCACTGCTTGTGAAGAAATTCCAGAAATTCACAAGACGTGGTCGCTTTGGAAAATCCTCAAGAGGAAATGATTCCTCATCCAGTGACTATAAGAGAAGACTTTGCCACAAATGCAAGAAGCCTGGTCACTATATTCAAGATTGTCCTCAATGGGAAAAGGAAATGAAGAAGAAGAAATACAAGGATTACAGTTCTGATGATGCGAAGAAGAAGAAGAAATCGTCAAAATCTTCGTCATCAAAATCCTCAAAGTCTTCATCTCACAAGAAGGGCAGCTCCAAGAAGGCTCGGGCATTCATTGGCAAGGAAATGGACTCTGAAGCCGAATCTGAGGAAAATGATGAAGAAGAGAAGTCTGAAGAATCTGAGTCTGGTGTGGCGAGTCTGGCCGTTGCTACTGCTTTCGTCAGCAAATCCATCTTCAACACTGAAGAAACTGACTCCACCTACAAGCCTGATGAAGATAATGATGGCTACGCTCCCACCTATTGCTTCATGGCAAAAGGTGTTGGGGAACGTAGTAATTTCAAAAATTTTCCTACGCACACGCAAGATCATGGTGATTCATAGCAACGAGAGGGGAGAGTGTTGTCTACGTACCCTCGTAGACCGAAGCGGAAGCGTTGACACAACGTAGAGGAAGTAGTCGTACGTCCTCCCGGTCCAACCGATCCAAGCACCGTTACTCCGGCACCTCCGAGTTCTTGACACACGTACAGCTCGATGACACACCCCGATCTCCGATCCAGCAGAGGCGCGGGGAGGAGTTCCGTCAGCACGACGGCGTGGTGACGATCTTGATGTTCTCCTGTCACAGGGCTTCGCCTAAGCACTGCTACAATATGACCGAGGTGTAATATCGTGGAGGGGGGCACCGCACACGGCTAAGGAACGATCTCAATGATCAACTTGTGTGTCTATGGGGTGCCCCCTACCCCCGTATATAAAGGAGAGGAGGAGGGGAGGGCCGGCCCTCTTCTATGGCGCGCCCTAGGGGAGTCCTACTCCCACCGGGAGTAGGATTCCCCCTTTCCTAGTCTAACTAGGAGTCCTTCCATGTATTAGGAGTAGGAGACAAGGAAGGGGAAGAGAGAAGGGAAGGAAGGAGGGGGTGCGGCCCCTCCCCCTAGTCCAATTCGGACTAGGCCATGGGGGGGCGCGCAGCCTGCCCTAGGCAGCCCCTCTCTCTTTCCCGCAGGGCCCAATAAGGCCCAATACTTCTCCCCGGCGAATTCCCGTAACTCTCCGGTACTCCGAAAAATACCCGAATCACTCGGAACCTTTCTGAACTCCGAATATAGTCGTCCAATATATCGATCTTTACGTCTCGACCATTTCGAGACTCCTCGTCATGTCCCCGATCTCATCCGGGACTCCGAACTCCTTCGGTACATCAAAACTCATAAACTCATAATAAAACTGTCATCGAAACCTTAAGCGTGCGGACCCTACGGTTCGAGAACAATGTAGACATGACCGAGACACGTCTCCAGTCAATAACCAATAGCGGGACCTGGATGCCCATATTGGTTCCTACATATTCTACGAAGATCTTTATTGGTCAGACCGCATAACAACATACGTTGTTCCCTTTGTCATCGGTATGTTACTTGCCCGAGATTCGATCGTCGGTATCCAATACCTAGTTCAATCTCGTTACCGGCAAGTCTCTTTACTCGTTCCGTAATACATCATCTCGCAACTAACTCATTAGTTGCAATGCTTGCAAGGCTTAAGTGATGTGCATTACCGAGAGGGCCCAGAGATACCTCTCCGACATTCGGAGTGACAAATCCTAATCTCGAAATACGCCAGCCCAACAAGTACCTTTGGAGACACCTGTAGAGCATCTTTATAATCACCCAGTTACGTTGTGATGTTTGGTAGCACACAAAGTGTTCCTCCGGTAAACGGGAGTTGCATAATCTCATAGTCATAGGAACATGTATAAGTCACGAAGAAAGCAATAGCAACATACTAAACGATCGGGTGCTAAGCTAACGGAATGGGTCATGTCAATCAGATCATTCAACTAATGATCTAATCCCGTTAATCAAATAACAACTCTTTGGCCATGGTTCGGAAACATAACCATCTTTGATTAACAAGCTAGTCAAGTAGAGGCATACTAGTGACACTCTGTTTGTCTATATATTCACACATGTATTATGTTTCCGGTTAATACAATTCTAGCATGAATAATAAACATTTATCATGATATAAGGAAATAAATAATAACTTTATTATTGCCTCTAGGGCATATTTCCTTCAGTCTCCCACTTGCACTAGAGTCAATAATCTAGATCACATCACCATGTGATTAACATCGATAGTTCACATCATCATGTGATTAACACCCATAGTTCACATCGCCATGTGACCAACACCCAAAGGGTTTACTAGATTCAGTAATCTAGTTCACATCGCTATGTGATTAACACCCAAAGAGTACTAAGGTGTGATCATGTTTTGCTTGTGAGAGAATCTTAGTCAACGGGTCTTTCACATTCAGATCCGTTATGTATTTTGCAATTTTCTATGTCTACAATGCTCTGCACGGAGCTACTCTAGCTAGTTGCTCCCACTTTCAATATGTATTTAGATCGAGACTTAGAGTCATCCAGATCGGTGTCAAAACTTGCATCGACGTAACCCTTTACGACGAACCTTTTGTCACTTCCATAATCGAGAAACGTATCCTTATTCCATTAAGGATAATTTTGACCGCTGTCCAGTGATCTACTACTAGATCACTATTGTACTCCCTTGCCAAACTCAGTGTAGGGTATACAATAGATCTGGTACACAGCATGGCATATTTTATAGAACCTATGGCCAAGGCATAGGGAATGACTTTCATTCTCTTTCTATTTTCTTCCATGGTCGGGTCTTGAGTCTTACTCAACTTCACACCTTGCAACACAGGCAAGAACTCTTTCTTTGACTGTTCCATTTTGAACTACTTCAAAATCTTGTCAAGGTATGTACTCATTGAAAATCTTATCAAGCGTCTTAATCTATCTCAATAGATCTTGATGCTCAATATGTAAGTAGCTTTACTGAGGTCTTTATTTTAAAGAACTCCTTTCAAACACTCCTTTATGCTTTGCAGAATAATTCTACATTATTTCCGATCAACAATATGTCATTCACATATACTTATCAGAAATGCTGTAGTGCTCCCACTCACTTTCTTGTAAATACAGGCTTCATCGTAAGTCCGTATAAAACTATATGCTTTGATCAACTCATCAAAGCGTATATTCCAACTCCGAGATGCTTGCACCAGTCCATAGATGGATCGCTGGAGCTTGCACACTTTGTTAGCTCCCTTTGGATCGATAAAACCTTCTGGTTGCATCATATACAACTCTTCCTCCAGAAACCCATTCAGGAATGCAGTTTTTACATCCATTTGCCAAATTTCATAAATTGTGGCAATTGCTAACATGATTCGGACAGACTTAAGCATCGCTATAGTTGAGAAAATCTCATTGTAGTCAACACCTTGAACTTGTCAAAAAACTTTTTGCGACAAGTCGAGCTTTGTAGATAGTAACACTACTATCAACGTCCGTCTTCCTCTTGAAGATCCATTTATACAATATGGCTTGGCGATCATCGGGCAACTCCACCAAAGTCCACACTTTGTTCTCATACATGGATCCCATCTCAGATTTCATGGCCTTAAGCCATTTTGCGGAATCTGGGCTCATCATCGCTTCCTCATAGTTCGTAGGTTCATCATGGTCTAGTAACATGATTTTCAGAACAGGATTACCGTACTACTCTGGTGCGGACCGTACTCTGGTAGACCTACGAGGTTCTGTAGTAACTTGATCTGAAGTTTCATGATCATCATCATTAGCTTCCTCACTAATTGGTGTAGGAATCACTGGAACTGATTTCCGTGATGAAATACTTTCCAATTCGGGAGAAGGTACAAATTACCTTATCAAGCTCTACTTTCCTCCCACTCACTTCTTTCGAGAGAAACTCCTTTCTCTGGAAAGGATCCATTTTTAGCAACGAATATCTTGCCTTCGGATCTGTGATAGAAGGTGTACCCAACAATTTCCTTTGGGTATTCTATGAAGACGCACTTCTCTGATTTGGGTTCGAGCTTATCAGGATGAAACTTTTTCACATAAGCATCGCAGCCCCAAACTTTAAGAAACGACAATTTTGGTTTCTTGCTAAACCACAGTTCATATAGTGTCGTCTCAACGGATTTAGATGGTGCCCTATTTAACGTGAATGCAGTTGTCTCTAATGCAGGATACCAAAATGATATTGGTAAATCGGTAAGAAACATCATAGATTGCACTATATCCAATAAAGTGCGGTTACGATGTTTGGACACACCATAATGTTGTGGTGTTCCAGGTGGCGTGAGCTGTGAAACTATTCCACATTGTTTTAATTGAAGACCAAACTCGTAACTCAAATATTCATCTCCACGATCAGATCGCAGAAACTTTATTTTCTTGTTACGATGATTTTCCACTTCACTCTGAAATTCTTTGAACCTTTCAACTATTTCAAACTTATGTTTCATCAAGTAGATATACCCATATCTGCTTAAATCATCTGTGAAGGTCAGAAAATAATGATACCCGCCGCGAGCCTTAACACTCATTGGATCGCATACATCAGTATGTATTATTTCCAATAAGTCAGTTGCTCGTTCCATCTGCTTTCTGAGGACATTGCTAGTATCACTGACAATGCAGGGCTGAAGGAATTGTACATGACAGGCATGTACAAAAGCCTCAAAGGGCATCAGACACTTTGTGATGTGCTCAAAAAGCAGATCCTCAACAGAAACCCTAGGAAAGAGGGTATTGCCTTTGAGAGGAAACTCAATGCCGATGGAACATATTGGAAGCCTGAGCAGTACCCCAAAACATCATGGGTTGCTGCAAAGGGACCTCCAGTTGATCCATCTAATTTATCTGGCTTTACATGTGAATCTTCTCATTCTTCTGATGAGTCAATTGACTCCAACTATAAACTGTTCAAAAATCAGAATGGTGAAGTATTTGCTAGATATGTTGGCACTAACTGCAGGAACGGTTCCCCCATGAAGAAAATCTGGGTTCCCAAAAGCTGTGTTGAAAGTCTTCAGGTGAATGTCCTCATGACACCACCTATGAAGAACAGGAACCCCAGATCAAATTCTTCACATGGATCAAAGTCCTCATATGATTATCATCATGCTAACAACTCTTTCTCGCAGGGTAGAGCTAAGGGCTATGAATATGTGCATTATTCTTCAAACCATTATGTTCATAAGTCCTCGAAGAATTACTCTGCTTATTCATATGCTTACCCTAACCCCTCCTATGCTAAGCGAAATGGTTTGGCATCTTTGCCACCCTTCTCACATGGTGCTCGCAGAATGATGAACTCTTTGCCACCCCTCCAGATGTGGGTGGTGAAGAAAAGGAACTAATCTCTTCTGCAGGGTCAGGTCTCCAGACGTGCCTTAACGTCTGAAGAATTTGCTGGGGACCTGACAAAAATGCCTGAAAGGACGCAGGCGAATCATGATGAAATGAACCTTCATTTCACACGTCCTCATAATGCTATATCTGTTTACTGCTTGATGAAATTCATCTGATGAACTTGATATCATATTCTTCACTGATGAAGCATATGAGATTGTAAGCTACACTAATTCATCTGCAGGATGATCAACCCAAAACCACTGAATGGGTCCTCGATAGTGGATGTACAAATCACATGACTGGTGACAAGAATCTATTGATGGACGCTCCCTTATCACCGTCACCTCTGAAGCATATCATTTTTGCTGACAAAGGCAAAAGTCAGGTATTGGGTCTTGGTAAGGTTGCTATCTCTAAGGATAAGCACATGGACAAAGTCATGCTTGTTGAGTCCTTAGGATACAATCTCATGTTAGTCTCAATGCTTTGTGATCTTGATATGGTTGTTGTCTTCGGCAAATATCGCTGTGTTGTGATTATGGAAGCTGACAATTCCAAAGTCTTCGAAGGCTTTAGGAGAGGAGATCTGTATATTGTTGATTTCTCTACAGGACCACAACCAGCCGTATGTCTACTTGCAAAAGCTTCAGAAGGCTGGCTATGGCATCGACGACTTGGTCATGCAGGCATGAGGAATTTGAACACGCTTGCGAAGAAGAAGCATGTCATTGGCATTGAGAATGTCAAATTCCTCAAGGATCACTTATGCGGAGCATGTGAAGCCAGAAAAATGACCAAGGCCAAGCATCCAGCGAAGACTATCATGACCACTACCCGTCCATTCGAATTGCTTCACATGGACCTCTTCGGACCTAATCATTATTCAGCAGTCACTAATGATGCATCTTTATATGGTTTTGTCATTGTTGATGATTATTCTCGATATACATGGGTACACATTTTTACTTACAAACATGAAGTGCAGGAAGTCTTCAAACGATTTTCCTCGAGGGCTTCAACCAACTTTGGTGTGAAGATCAAGCATATCAGAAGTTGTTGATGATTATTCTCGATATACATGGGTACACATTGTTACTTACAAACATGAAGTGCAGGAAGTCTTCAAACGATTTTCCTCGAGGGCTTCAACCAACTTTGGTGTGAAGATCAAGCATATCAGAAGTGACAATGGAACTGAGTTCAAGAATTCTGGTCTTGATGCCTATCTTGATGAACTTGGTATTACTCATGAGTTATCTGCTCCCTATACTCCTCAGCAGAATGGCGTCGTGGAGCGCAAGAACAGAACTCTTGTTGAGATGGCTCACACTATGCTTGATGAATACAAAACGCCTCAGCGTTTTTGGATTGATGCAATTGATACTGCCTGCCACATCATCAACAGAGTATATCTTCACAAATTCTTCAAGAAGACTGCCTATGAACTCCTCACTGACAAGAAACCCAATGTGAGTTATTTCAAAGTCTTCGGTGCTAAATGTTGGATTAGAGATCCTCACCACAACTCTAAATTTGCACCAAAAGCACATGAAGGTTTTATGCTTGGTTACGGAAAGGACTCGCACACCTACAGAGTCTTCAACATTGTTCTTCACAAGATTGTTGGCACTGTAGATGTGCAGTTCGATGAAACTAATGGCTCGCAAAGAGAGCACCTACCTTCTGTGTTAGATGAACCAGCACCTGAGGATGCTATCAAGCTCAAGGCAACTGAGGATGTCATTCCTACTGAAGAATCTGCTGAAGAATTCATTCCTGTTCATGAAGAACGTCGAGCTGATGCACCTGAAGAACATGATGAGGAAAATGGCGCTGAAGAAAATGCTGATCAAAATCCTCAGCGTCAGCCAACTCATCCACGCGTTGCAAAAGAAGTGCAAGTGGAGAAGATCATCGATGACATTAGCGCACCAGGTCCTCTCACACGCTCAAAAGCCTCACACTTATCTAACTTTTGTGGGCACTATGCTTTTGTCTCTATCTCAGAGCCCACTAAGGTAGATGAAGCATTTCTGGAGGCGGAGTGGATTCAGGCTATGCAAGAAGAATTACATCAGTTTGAGCTGAACAATGTCTGGGAATTGGTCAATCGCCCAGATCCTCGCAAGCATAATATCATTGGCACAAAGTGGATCTACCGCAACAAGCAAGATGAAAATGGCCTTGTGGTAAGGAATAAGGCACGACTAGTAGCTCAAGGCTACACACAGGTTGAAGGAATTGATTTCGATGAAACTTTTGCACCTGTTGCTAGACTTGAGGCTATTCGCATTTTACTTGGCTATGCTAACCTGTTGGGGAACGTAGTAATTTCAAAAAATTTCCTACGCACACGCAAGATCATGGTGATGCATAGCAACGAGAGGGGAGAGTGTTGTCTACGTACCCTCGTAGACCGAAGCGGAAGCGTTGACGCAACGTAGAGGAAGTAGTCATACGTCCTCCCGGTCCAACCGATCCAAGCACCGTTACTCCGGCACCTCCGAGTTCTTGACACGCGTACAGCTCGATGACGCACCCTCGATCTCCAATCCAGTAGAGGCTCCGAGGGGGAGTTCCGTCAGCACGACGGCGTGGTGACGATCTTGATGTTCTCCTGTCGCAGGGCTTCGCCTAAGCACCGCTACAATATGATCGAGGTGTAATATCGTGGAGGGGGGCACCGCACACGGCTAAGGAACGATCAATGATCAACTTGTCTGTACTAGGGTGCCCCCTACCCCTGTATATAAAGGAGGGAGGGAGGAGGTGGCCGGCCCAAGGGGGGCGCGCCATAGGGGAGGGGGAAACCTACTCCAAGTAGGTTTCCCCCCCTTTTCCTTATCTTATTTGGAGGGGGAAGGAAAGAGTACTAGTATTAGGAAGTAGTACTAGTACTAGTAATAGGAAGAGGGGGAAGGAGAAAGGAAAGGGGGGGCCGGCCCCCTTCCCCAATTCGGATTGGGCTGGGGGGGCGCGCCCCCTTCCCTTGTTCCTTCTCCCTTCCTCCTACATGGGCCCAATAAGGCCCATATACCTCCCGGGGGGTTCCGGTAACCTCCCGGAGCTCCAAACTTCTCCGGAACCTTTCCGGTGTCCAAATATATCCGTCCAATATATCAATCTTTATGTCTCGACCATTTCGAGACTCCTCGTCATGTCCGTGATCATATCCGGGACTCCGAACAACCTTCGGTACATCAAAATACATAAACTCATAATATAACTGTCATCGAAACCTTAAGCGTGCGGACCCTACGGTTCGAGAACAATGTAGACATGACCGAGACATGTCTCCGGTCAATAACCAATAGCGAGACCTGGATGCCCATATTGGTTCCTACATATTCTATGAAGATCTTTATCGGTCAAACCGCACAACAACATACGTTGTTCCCTTTGTCATCGGTATGTTACTTGCCCGAGATTCGATCGTCGGTATCCAATACCTAGTTCAATCTCGTTACCGGCAAGTCTCTTTACTCGTTCCATAATACATCATCTCACAACTAACTCATTAGTTGAAATGCTTGCAAGGCTTAAGTGATGTGCATTACAGAGAGGGCCCAGAGATACCTCTCCGACATTCGGAGTGACAAATCCTAATCTCGAAATACGCCAACTCAACAAGTACCTTCGGAGACACCTGTAGAGCACCTTTATAATCACCCAATTACGTTGTGACGTTTGGTAGCACACAAAGTGTTCCTCCGGTAAACGGGAGTTGCATAATCTCATAGTCATAGGAACATGTATAAGTCATGAAGGAAGCAATAGCAACATACTAAATGATCGTATGCTAAGCTAACGGAATGGGTCATGTCAATCAGATCATTCAACTAATGATGTGACCTTGTTAATCAAATAACAACTCCTTGTTCATGGTTAGGAAACATAACCATCTTTGATTAACAAGCTAGTCAAGTAGAGGCATACTAGTGACACTCTGTTTGTCTATATATTCACACATGTATTATGTTTCCGGTTAATACAATTCTAACATGAATAATAAACATTTATCATGATATGAGGAAATAAATAATAACTTTATTATTGCCTCTAGGGCATATTTCCTTCAGTCTCCCACTTGCACTAGAGTCAATAATCTAGATCACATCACCATGTGATTAACATTGATAGTTCACATCATCATGTGATTAACACCCGTAGTTCACATCGCCATGTGACCAACACCCAAAGGGTTTACTAGATTCAGTAATCTAGTTCACATTGCTATGTGATTTACACCCAAAGAGTACTAAGGTGTGATCATGTTTTGCTTGTGAGAGAATCTTAGTCAACGGGTCTTCCACATTCAGATCCGTTATGTATTTTGCAATTTTCTATGTCTACAATGCTCTGCACGGAGCTACTCTAGCTAATTGCTCCCACTTTCAATATGTATCTAGATCGAGACTTAGAGTCATCCAGATTGGTGTCAAAACTTGCATCGACGTAACCCTTTACGACGAACCTTTTTCCACCTCCACAATCGAGAAACATATCCTTATTCCACTAAGGATAATTTTGACCAATGTCCAGTGATCTACTCCTAGATCACTATTGTACTCCCTTGCCAAACTCAATGTAGGGTATACAATAGATCTGGTACACAGCATGGCATACTTTATAGAACCTATGGCCAAGGCATAGGGAATGACTTTTCATTCTCTTTCTATCTTCTGCCGTGGTCGGGTTTTGAGTCTTACTCAATTTCACACCTTTTAACACAGACAAGAACTCTTTCTTTGACTGTTCCATTTTGAACTACTTCAAAATCTTGTCAAGGTATGTACTCATTGAAAAAACTTATCAAGCGTCTTGATCTATCTCTAGAGATATTGATGCTCAATATGTAAGCAGCTTCACCGAGGTCTTTCTTTGAAAAACTCCTTTCAAACACTCCTTTATGCTCTGCAGAATAATTCTACATTATTTCCGATCTACAATATGTCATTCATATATACTTATCAGAAATGCTGTAGTGCTCCCACTCACTTTCTAGTAAATACAGGCTTCACTGCAAGTCTGTATAAAACTATATGCTTTGATCAACTTATCAAAGCGTATATTCCAACTCCGAGATGCTTGCACCAGTCCATAGATGGATCACTGGAGCTCGCACACTTTGTTAGCTCCCTTTGGATCGATAAAACCTTCTGGTTGCATCATATACAACTCTTCCTCTAGAAACCCATTCAGGAATGCAGTTTTTACATCCATTTGCCAAATTTCATAATCATAAAATGCGGCAATTGCTAACATGATTCGGACAGACTTAAGCATCGCTACAGTTGAGAAAATCTCATTGTAGTCAACACCTTGAACTTGTCAAAAACCTTTTTGCGACAAGTCGAGCTTTGTAGATAGTAACACTACTATCAACGTCCGTCTTCCTCTTGAAGATCCATTTATACAATATGGCTTGCCGATCATCGGGCAACTCCACCAAAGTCCACACTTTGTTCTCATACATGGATCCCATCTCAGATTTCATGGCCTTAAGCCATTTTGCGGAATCTGGGCTCATCATCGCTTCCTCATAGTTCGTAGGTTCATCATGGTCTAGTAACATGACTTCCAGAATAGGATTACCGTACCACTGTGGTGAGGACCGTACTCTCGAGGACCTACGAGGTTCTGTAGTAACTTGATCTGAAGTTTCATGATCATCATCATTAGCTTCCTCACTAATTGGTGTAGTAGTCACTAGAACAGATTTCTGTGATGAACTACTTTCCAATAAGGGAGAAGGTACAATTACCTTATCAAGTTCTACTTTCCTCCCACTCACTTCTTTCGAGAGAAACTCCTTCTCTGGAAAGGATCCATTCTCAGCAACGAATGTCTTGCCTTCGGATATGTGATAGAAGGTGTACCCAACAATCTCCTTTGGGTATCCTATGAAGACATATTTATCCGATTTGGGTTTGAGCTCATCAGGATGAAACTTTTTCATATAAGCATCACAACCTCAAACTTTAAGAAATGACAACTTGGGTTTCTTGCTAAACCACAGTTCATATAGTGTCGTCTCAACGGATTTAGATGGTGCCCTATTTAACGTGAATGCAGCTGTCTCTAATGCATGATCCCAGAATGATATTGGTAAATCGGTAAGAAACATCATAGATTGTACTATATCCAATAAAGTACGGTTATGACGTTCGGACACACCATTATGATGTGGTGTTCTAGGTGGCATGAATTTGTGAAACTATTCCACATTGTTTTAATTGAAGACCAAACTCGTAACTTAAATATTTGTCTCCGCGATCAGATCGTAGAAACCTTATTTTCTTGTCACGATGATTTTTCCACTTCACTCTGAAATTCTTTGAACCTTTCAACTATTTCAGACTTATGTTTCGTCAAGTAGATATACCCATATCTGCTCAAATCATCTGTGAAGGTCAGAAAATAACGATACCCGCCGCGAGCCTTAACACTCATTGGATCGCATACATCAGTATGTATTATTTCCAATAAGTCAGTTGCTCGCTCCACTGTTCCGGAGAACCGAGTCTTAGTCATCTTGCCCATGAGGCATGGTTCGCAAGCATCAAGTGATTCATAATCAAGTGATTCCAAAATCCCATCAGCATGGAGTTTCTTCATGCGCTTTACACCAATATGACCTAAACGGCAGTGCCACAAATAAGTTGCACTATCATTATTAACTTTGCATCTTTTGGTTTCAATATTATGAATATGTGTATCACTACGATCGAGATCCAATGAACCATTTTCATTGGGTGTGTAACCATATAAGGTTTTATTCATGTAAACAGAATAACAGTTTATTCTCTTACTTAAATGAATAACCGTATTGCAAAAAACACGATCAAATCATATTCATGCTCAACGCAAACACCAAATAACATTTATTTAGGTTCAACACTAATCCCAAAAGTATAGGGAGTGTGCGATGATGATCATATCAATCTTGAAACTACTTTCAACACACATCGTCACTTCACCCTTAACTAGTTTCTGTTTATTCTGCAACTCCCGTTTCGAGTTACTACTCTTAGCAACTGAATCAGTACCAAATACCGAGGGGTTGCTATAAACACTAGTAAAGTACACATCAATAACATGTATATCAAATATACCTTTGTTCACATTGCCATCCTTCTTATCCGCCAAATACTTGGGGTAGTTCTGCTTCCAGTGATCAGTCCCTTTGCAGTAGAAGCACTTAGTCTCAGGCTTAGGTCCAGACTTGGGCTTCTTCACTTGAGCAGCAACTTGCTTGCCGTTCTTCTTGAAGTTCCCTTCTATCCCTTTGCCCTTTTTCTTGAAACTAGTGATCTTGTCAACCATCAACACTTGATGCTCTTTCTTGATTTCTACCTTCAACGATTTCATCATTATGAAAAACTCGGGAATCATTTTCATCATCCCTTGCATACTATAGTTCATCACGAAGTTCTACTAACTTGGTGATGGTGACTAGAGAATTCTGTCAATCACTATCTTATCTAGAAGATTAACTCCCACTTGATTCAAGCGATTGAAGTACCCAGACAATCTGAGCACATGCTCACTAGTTGAGCGATTCTCCTCCATCTTTTAGCTATAGAACTTGTTGAAGACTTCATATCTCTCAACTCGGGTATTTGCTTGAAATATTAACTTCAATTCCTGGAACATCTCATATGGTCCATGATGTTCAAAACATCTTTGAAGTCCCGATTCTAAGCCATAAAGCATGGTGCACAAAACTCTCAAGTAGTCATCATATTTGAGCTAGCCAAACGTTCATAACGTCTGCATCTGCTCCTGCAATAGGTCTGTCATCTAGCGGTGCATTAAGGACATAATTCTTCTGTGCAGCAATGAGGATAAACCTCAGATCGCGGATCCAATCCACATCATTGCTACTAACATTTTTCAACACAATTTTCTCTAGGAACATATCAAAATAAACATATGAAAGCAACAACGCAAGCTATTGATCTTACAACATAATTTGCAAAATACTACCAGGACTAAGTTCATGATAAATTTAAGTTCAATTAATCATATTACTTAAGAACTCCCACTTAGATAGACATCTCTCTAGCCATCTAAGTGACCACGTGATCCAAATCAACTAAACCATAACCGATCATCACGTGAGATGGAGTAGTTTTCAATGGTGAACATCTTATGTTGATCATATCTATTATATGATTCACGCTCGACCTTTCGGTCTCCGTGTTCCGAGGCCATATCTGCATATGCTAGGCTCGTCAAGTTTAACCTGAGTATTCCGCGTGTGCAAAACTGGCTTGCACCCGTTGTAGATGGACGTAGAGCTTATCACACCCGATCATCACGTGGTGTCTGGGCACGACGAACTTTGGCAACGGTGCATACTCAGGGAGAACACTTCTTGATAATTAGTGAGAGATCATCTTAAAATGCTACCGTCAATCAAAGCAAGAATAAGATGTATAATAGATAAACATCATATGCAATCAAAATATGTGACATGATATGGCCATGATCATCTTGCGCCTTTGATCTCCATCTCCAAAGTACTGTCATGATCTCTATCGTCACCGGCACGACACCATGATCTTCATCATCTTGATCTATATCAATGTGCCATCACATGGTTGTCTCACCAACTATTGCTCTTACAACTATTGCTATCGTATAGCGATAAAGTAAAGCAATTATTTGGCACTTGCATCTTATGCAACAAAGAGACATCCATAAGGCTTCTGCCAGTTGCCGATAACTTCAACAAAAACATGATCATCTCATACAACAACTTATATCTTATCACGTCTTGACCATATCACATCACAACATGCTCTGCAAAACCAAGTTAGACGTCCTCTACTTTGTTGTTGCAAGTTTTACGTGGCTGCTACGGGCTTAAGCAAGAACCAATCTCACCTACGCATCAAAACCACAACGATAGTTTGTCAAGTTGGTGCTGTTTTAACCTTCGCAAGGACCGGGCGTAGCCACACTCGGTTCAACTAAAGTTGGAGAAACTGACACCCGCTAGTCACCTGTGTGCAAAGCACGGCGGTAAAACCAGTCTCGCGTAAGCGTACGCGTAATGTCGGTCCGGGCCGCTTCATCCAACAATACCGCTGAACCAAAGTATGACATGCTGGTAAGCAGTATGACTTATATCGCCCACAACTCACTTGTGTTCTACTTGTGCATATAACATCAAACCATAAAACCTAGGCTCTGATGCCACTGCTGGGGAACGTAGTAATTTCAAAAAATTTCCTACGCACACGCAAGATCATGGTGATGCATAGCAACGAGAGGGGAGAGTGTTGTCTACGTACCCTCGTAGACCGAAGCGGAAGCGTTGACGCAACGTAGAGGAAGTAGTCGTACGTCCTCCCGGTCGAACCGATCCAAGCATCGTTACTCCGGCACCTCCGAGTTCTTGACACGCGTACAGCTCGATGACGCACCCTCGATCTCCAATCCAGTAGAGGCTCCGAGGGGGAGTTCCGTCAGCACGACGGCGTGGTGACGATCTTGATGTTCTCCTGTCGCAGGGCTTCGCCTAAGCACCGCTACAATATGATCGAGGTGTAATATCGTGGAGGGGGGCACCGCACACGGCTAAGGAACGATCAATGATCAACTTGTCTGTACTAGGGTGCCCCCTACCCCTGTATATAAAGGAGGGAGGGAGGAGGTGGCCGGCCCAAGGGGGGCGCGCCATAGGGGAGGGTGAAACCTACTCCAAGTAGGTTTCCCCCCCTTTTCCTTATCTTATTTGGAGGGGGAAGGAAAGAGTACTAGTATTAGGAAGTAGTACTAGTACTAGTAATAGGAAGAGGGGGAAGGAGAAAGGAAAGGGGGGGCCGGCCCCCTTCCCCAATTCGGATTGGGCTGGGGGGGCGCGCCCCCTTCCCTTGTTCCTTCTCCCTTCCTCCTACATGGGCCCAATAAGGCCCATATACCTCCCGGGGGGTTCCGGTAACCTCCCGGAGCTCCAAACTTCTCCGGAACCTTTCCGGTGTCCAAATATATCCGTCCAATATATCAATCTTTATGTCTCGACCATTTCGAGACTCCTCGTCATGTCCGTGATCATATTCGGGACTCCGAACAACCTTCGGTACATCAAAATACATAAACTCATAATATAACTGTCATCAAAACCTTAAGCGTGCGGACCCTACGGTTCGAGAACAATGTAGACATGACCGAGACATGTCTCCGGTCAATAACCAATAGCGGGACCTGGATGCCCATATTGGTTCCTACATATTCTACGAAGATCTTTATCGGTCAAACCGCACAACAACATACGTTGTTCCCTTTGTCATCGGTATGTTACTTTCCCGAGATTCGATCGTCGGTATCCAATACCTAGTTCAATCTCGTTACCGGCAAGTCTCTTTACTCGTTCCGTAATACATCATCTCACAACTAACTCATTAGTTGAAATGCTTGCAAGGCTTAAGTGATGTGTATTACCGAGAGGGCCCAGAGATACCTCTCCGACATTCGGAGTGACAAATCCTAATCTCGAAATACGCCAACTCAACAAGTACCTTCGGAGACACCTGTAGAGCCCCTTTATAATCACCCAGTTACGTTGTGATGTTTGGTAGCACACAAAGTGTTCCTCCGGTAAACGGGAGTTGCATAATCTCATAGTCATAGGAACATGTATAAGTCATGAAGGAAGCAATAGCAACATACTAAACGATCGTATGCTAAGCTAACGGAATGGGTCATGTCAATCAGATCATTCAACTAATGATGTGACCTTGTTAATCAAATAACAACTCCTTGTTCATGGTTAGGAAACATAACCATCTTTGATTAACAAGCTAGTCAAGTAGAGGCATACTAGTGACACTCTGTTTGTCTATATATTCACACATGTATTATGTTTCCGGTTAATACAATTCTAGCATGAATAATAAACATTTATCATGATATGAGGAAATAAATAATAACTTTATTATTGCCTCTAGGGCATATTTCCTTCATAACCATCATGATATCATCTTATATCAAATGGATGTGAAAAGTGCATTCCTCAATGGTAAGCTTGAGGAAGAAGTATATGTTGCTCAACCCCCAGGTTTTGAAGATCCCAAGAATCCTGACAAAGTCTTCAGACTCAATAAGGCCCTCTATGGCCTCAAGCAAGCCCCTCGGGCGTGGTATGATACATTGAAGGAATTCTTCATGAAGAATGGCTTCACACCCGGTTCACTCGACCCTACTCTATTTACTAAATCATATGATGCTGAACTGTTTGTGTGCCAAATATATGTTGATGATATTATCTTTGGCTGTACTAACCAACGATATAGTGATGAATTTGCCTATATGATGAGTGAAGAATATCAAATGTCTATGATGGGAGAGTTGAAATTCTTCTTAGGTCTTCAAATTCGTCAGCAGCGCAATGGCATATTCATATCTCAGGAGAAATACCTCAAAGATGTACTGAGGAAATTCGGCATGCAAGATTGCAAAGGCGTCAAAATTCCTATGCCCACAAATGGCCATCTATGCACTGATGAAAATGGTATTGACTTCAATCACAAGGTATACCGCTCCATGATTGGTTCTTTATTGTACTTATGTGCATCTAGGCCAGATATAATGCTTAGTGTTTGCATGTGTGCCCGATTTCAAGCTGCACCGAAGGAATCACACCATAAGGCTGTGAAGCATATTCTTCGATATCTAGCTCACACACCAACACTAGGATTATGGTACCCCAAGGGCTCTGCTTTTGATCTCATTGGATATTCTGACTCTGACTATGCTGGTGATCGTGTGGACCGCAAGTCAACATCTGGCACTTGTCATTTCCTCGGACGATCTCTGGTCTGTTGGTCCTCGAAGAAACAGAACTGCATATCACTGTCTACTGCTGAAGCTGAATACATTGCTGCTGGCTCATGCTGTGCTCAACTGCTTTGGATGAAGCAAACCCTCAAGGACTATGGCGTCAACGTGAAGAATGTACCTCTCCTCTGCGACAATGAGAGTGCCATCAAGATTGCTCACAACCCAGTTCAGCACTCGAAGACTAAGCACATCCAGATTCGTCATCATTTTCTTCGTGATCATGTGTTGAAGGGCGATATCTCCATCGAGCATGTGAAGACTGAAGAACAGCTAGCTGATATCTTCACTAAGCCCTTGGATGAGAAGAGATTTAGCAAGTTGCGGTGTGAGCTAAATATCTTAGAATCTTCGAATGTTTTTTGAAAAGGACACACATCCTAACCCTTATGCAGAATTGATGACTTAGATGTGCAACACATGAAGAAACATTTTTCTTCAATCAATGAAGAATAACATTCTTAGTGTGAAGAAATTAATGAAGAATTTGATTCTCAGAACCCTACGACAATTGTACGCGGTGTCTGAAATCATCATTCTTATACGGTGGGTTACGCCACCACAAAAGTTGAAAATCTTCAAATTTGAGTTTTTCCTTATTTTTGAAATTCTCCAGTTTTACAAATTCTTCAACTTTGCAAAATCTTCACTGTTCCCGTCGTTTTTCTTCATTGGCTATATATATATGAGTTTATGTCCTCTACAGCATTCACTTATTGCTATTTCTTCAAGTTGCGATTTCTGCTAAGTGAATGTGATCGGACCCTTCCCCCTCTATGCTATACTCAACCCAATCTATTCACAAATTCTTCATGTGCGTTCTGATTGAAACTCGTTCAAAGTCTTCACTGTGTCCTTGTCAGCTGAAGAAATTGCGAACGAAATTTTAAAACAAATCTTATCGAGATTTTCGGTTTTACCGCTCAAACCGTTCCGCATCCCACGATACATTAGTTTATTCACCCACGATCTTACACGATCTCATCTGCACAGTACGTGGGTGACACATGTCGCGTGAAGAAGAAAGGGCAGGGGCATGTTCGTCCCAAAATCTTCGAGCGAACAGTTTTTACCGTGGCTATAAATAGCCCTCTCCCTTCCTTACTTCATTTACTCCGCTCGGTCGCTGTCTCTCGCTCGAGCTCTCCTCAAACCCTAGCGCCGCTGCTACTCCATCGCCGTCGATGAGGAAGAGCTTCACTGCCTCGACCTCGTCGCCGTCGTACTCGCGCCGGCTGCGGAAATCTTCACTCCGCCGCCGCCGTAGCTGTCTCCCTCTGCCAAGTTAGGGCGTGGGAGATCTAACGTGACGAACTTCACCACAGTTCATCTCTGTTCGTCGTGTTCTTCAGTTCGGGTAATTAAAAGCCACTTTTATTACTCGCTTTGATTCTCAAATCTTTCTGAAAATCTTCAAAGGTGTTTTATTCTTCAAATCTTCACATATGAACACCTCACACACTGTATGCTCTTGATTTATCTCTCTAAGCACTCAATTCTTCAAGATTCCTCAATTGTGCGGATTTTCAATCTGTACAACTCTGGAACCTAAGACAAAACGCTTAGTGAAATTCCTCAAGGCTCCACTGGTCAAATTCCTCAAAACTTGTCTTTTTCAAAAATCTTTTGAGAACGCATATGACCTCTCCAAATTCCTCGCACCTACACTCTGTTCACAGGTACTCATGTCCGCTGCTGAATCACTAGGTTCTCATCAACTTAACTCATTTGTAGCGTTCCTCGAAGAAAAACTGCATACTTCTTCAGAGTGTTCTATTGTTCAAATTCCTCATCTGAAGAAAATGGCAGAAGGCAAGAGACCGCAGAAGGGAGGAAAGAAACCGGAGGTCATGACTGCCTTCGAGATCCCTGATGAAATATACAAAGACTATTGCACACCTGATGAAGCCAAGTTTGGCAAGGAGAACAAAAATCAGCGCAAAGTGCGCATCCAGAGGATAGAACGAAGATGGGCACGAGAATGGAGGGAATATCGCTATGTTACTCCCAAGTACATGAAGAAATTCGCCTTAAACCCTCCATGCCCAAGAGCTCCATTGGCACCTGGCCAAGTCGCTGATCCCACCAGCATCAAGCGTGGTGAAGACTTTCCTGAAGAATGGTCCAGGCGCCAAGCCAAATTGGCAAGACAGGCCAAGGAGGTAGTGAGGAAATTCAATGAAGATTCTGCTGCTGCTGCTGCCGCTGAGACCTCGGTCAAGCCGAGGAAATCAATGCCAAAGAAGCCTGCTTGCAAGCCAAGTGCTTCACCATCAGCGCCCTCACGGCCCAGTTCCTCAGCCGCGCCCTCATGGCAAATTCCTCAGACTGCTGCTGCTCCCTCAAAATCCTCAGCAGCTCCCTCCAAGTCCTCAACTCCAGTGCATCTGGCTACCTGTCAAAGGACTCAGGGTTTCTCGATTGCTTCTGGTGTCTCAGCAAGTTCCTCAGCTGCACCAATGTCCTCATCAGGTCCCACTCTGCTGAAGACAAAAGCAACAGCTGGACGCGGTCCTCGGCCAAGTCCAAGAAAGAAACAGGTTGCCTTCAACGTGCCCTCTGATGACGAAGCCTCTGATGAAGAACTTGCAGAAATCATCAGAGACAGACTAACCAAGGCCGCTAGAGCCAAAGGAACAACTGTGCCTCTGCTTTTGGATCCGAAGAGGATCCTTGACTTCATCGACCTATGGCATCAGGATCCAAACACTCCCATGCCTGATCTGCCTCTGACTCCTGGTCAAAGTCATATGCTGAACCATTTCATCGCTGAAGAGAAATGGAAATTTGAAAAGGCTCGTGAGATAAAGAGAGCACAAGCCAGAAAGGAGAAGCTTCTGAAGAAGAACATCGTCAACCTAACTCCTGAAGAACTTCTCAAAGCTCAATCTGAAATCCAAGCCCTCAGCAAGGATTTCAATGCTTACAATGCTGATTGGCAAGGAGCCAAGGTGAGATTCGTCAATTTGACGAAGAAAATGACAACTGTTGCAGCCCCATCGCAACAAGAAAATCCTCAGGCTGCAGACTCTGCTCAGCCTGCTGAAGAACATGCCAGCACTACTGATGACTTTCAGCCTGCTGATGAAAATACAAGTTCCAGGGCTGATGACTCCATTCCAGCCGCTGAAGAAATCCCTAGGGAATCCACTAGTGGTGCGCCTGAAGAAACTGAAGAGATCAGGGCAACTGCACCAGTTGCGCCTGAAGAAACTGAAACACAGTCCTCAGCTCCTCCTGCGCCAACACCAACTCCAATTCTTCCTTCTGCTTATGAAGTGAAGAAGACAAAGGCTGCAGAGCGAGCTGCAGTGAAGAAGAGGAAGGCATCAGCTGCGTCAAATTCTTCGGCTGCGAAGAAAATGAAGTCGATGACCAGCTCGCTTGAAAATCCCATTGATGCCGTTCCCATTTCCTCCATGTCGTCTAAGGAAATTGTTCCTTATGGAGAAGATTACAAGATCCCAAGCGGATCTGATGAAGAAAATCACTCTGTTGCTACCTCAGAACAGTTTGATGAAGAAATTGAAGTGGAAGCATTCCCTTCACCGCCAGTCGTTTCCTCACCCATGCCTCAGTTCACAGCTGAAGAGGCTGGTGTTGAGGAAATTGAAAAAGAAGATGAAGACGTGGATATTGGATGCACTACACCAGTGATGAACAATGACTTTTGGGAAAGTCAGCATCCCAATACTCCTCTCTTCACTCCGATTCAACAAATTCCTCAGTCCCCGGCTACAACTGTTCAAATGGGCTCTGAAGAAACTCATCCCACATCGTCTGTTCATGAAGAAATTCCAGCCACTAGTGCTGAAGAACCTGCTGCTGATCCCCAAACTGCACAAGAAGAGGAACCAGAAATTCCTCAGCCTGAAGCACCTGAGATCGCGATTCCTGAGGTTGTGCTGCAAATCACTGACATTCCTCTGCCCAAACCGAAGAATCCGTTCTCGAGCAAGCAAAAATTCGAGGCTGAAGACTTCTTTTCTGAGCATGTGTTCTTCACTAATTACAATCCATATGACTCTGCTCGCATAAGGAAAAGACGCTTCTGGACTGCTACTCAAGCCAACTTCTATTCCTCAGTGCTCTTTGACAAGGACAAGATCTTCGATCATGGGCATATTCCTCATGTGGATATGGAATCTCTGTCGTGCTTCGAGCCAGTACTCCGAGTTATTCACGATGCAGGACTCCTGAATTTCTGCACTGATATCTGTGATTGGAATGAAGAACTCATTCTTCAATTCTATGCCACTTTGCATATCACCGGAGATGCTGAAGATGTCAATTCATGGGTGCTGGATTGGATGACAGAAAGCACTCACTACAAGGCACCAGCAACTGAATTGCTTCGTGTCCTTCCTCTTGATCCCCCCCATGAAAGTGCACGTTGCATCTACAATGACCGCGAACTGACTGATCATTATATGCAAGTGCTCATGAAGCCTTTGAAGCCAGGGCAGGCCCCTCGAACCAAATTCCTCGTCAAGGAACTGTTGTATGTGCCCCGGACTGTCTATCGAATCCTGACGAAGACAATGAGTCCTATCAAAGGCCACGACTCAAATGATGAAGATGTCGTTGGCATCATGAAGAACATGATTTTCAACATCATTCATGGCGTTCCCGTCAACTTCCATGATTCTTCATGAGGACTCTGGCTAATGTTGCGATGTCACCTTTTGAGCTGAAGCCCTATGCGCCTTGGATTATGAGATTCATAAGGGCAATATCTTCACTGAATTACAAGGCTGACACTCTGAACCACGGTAGCTACTTGCCGCCCATTGAAGTCCTCAAGCGACCAGTTTCATCATCTGATGATAAGGGCAAGGCAGCTGCTGTGATTGATGAAGGCACTCGTCCATTGGATGGTCAATTTCGTCTAGCTACATCTTACTCCACCAATGACGATTCTGCAACACATGACACTGCCGCAAATACCTCAGCTAAGCAAAAGCCTCAAGCAACAGCACCCAGGGTGATGACTGACCGTGAGTTACTCCTCAGTCTTCATCAGAAGGTTGAACGCAATCAGAAATGGGTGAAGCGTCAGTCTGCTGCAATTCTTCACAACATGACCTCAACACATAATGCAATGAAGAAAAATCAGTATTACCTTCATGAAACCCTCAACCACACCTGGGCTGTTCTCACGCATGTATATTCCAGGAAGCATTTGACTGGTCTCCAGGAAGCATTTGACTGGTCTGCACCACCTCCGAAGAAATTCAAGAGAGTCAAAGTTCCTGATCTGGTGGCCAGTTCTTATTATTCATCGCGTGAAACTGATGAACATGAAGATTTGGACGACACTGCGGCAGGCCCTACTTCAACAACCAACCCCGACAACGCTGGCGCTCCTCCATCGACTTGAAAATCTTCAGGGGCGTTAGTCCTCCGTTTCGATCCTTTTGGTCATTTGATGACAAAGGGGGAGAAATCTGAGTTAGTCTTCAAGCGGGTTTATATTATGGGCGTTTTATTAAGTTACAACTCTCGTTCTTCCAAAAACTTTTATTGGATCGAGTTGTAATCTTAAATCCGATGGTGCCTTGATACTTTTGGTCATGCTCTGATGCTTTTGATGCACTGAGCTCTGAAACTTTTGATGTGATATTCCGCATGCTTATTCCTCGTTAATATTATTGCACGCATGCTGAATCTCATCAGGCACCATATTTCATCATGCATTTCAAATTCTTCATATTATATATCAAATGCGTGTATGAATTACAAGATATAGGGGGAGATCTCCATGATTCGATTCTTCAAATGTGCATTGCCTCAAAAGCAAATTCCTCACTATGCACATATTCATGGGGAGTTCTTCTATATCTTGCAATCAAATTCCTCAATATCAGTATTTACACTTCATATGTTTATCCCCGTTGAAAACTTAACCTATGTTGTCATCAATCACCAAAAAGGGGGAGATTGTAAGTGCATCTAGTGCCCCTTAGTGATTTTGGTGTATTGAAGAGTTATAGGTTAAGTAACTGATGCGTTTGTGAGTGTACACAGGTCTATAAGTCTATGAGGAGTTTGATATTTACAGAGAAAGTCGACCCCTAAAAATGAAGTTCTTCAACTGAAGACTTTGATATTCTGAAGACTTTCTGAAGACTTTGAAAGTGAAAAAATTGGTGTGACCTTGAAGACTTGATATTCATTCGAGGAATATGAAGCGTGAAGACTTTTGTTTTCGTAGTTTCATTTTCTCTTTCTTGAGTCATAGGAAACACCGTACTGTTAAAGGGGGTCGAGGAAATACTAAGGAAAAATTTCCATGTGATGCTCAACTCAAAATCCTACACCTACCAATCCCTTCGAGTGAAGCCATTGGAAATCTCATACAGTTCAGTCAAATTCGTCAGTGACAGAGATGCAGTTCTTCTGTTCACTGAGGACTTTGCTCTGACTGAGGAGTTAGGAATTTGCCAGTGCGAATTGCCTACACAGTGAGGAACATGATAGCCCTGAGGAATTTGAGAGTCAAATTTCCGACCGTTGCTGTGCTGCGCGCCGGCTGTCTCAAAATATCTTATCCACCTAACGGTCATATCATTGAAGGGCATTTATGTCTTATCATGTCAGGCTGCTCCCTAGGCTATAAATAGCCGTCCCCTACAACCACTAGCTGGTTGGCTACTCCGAGAGAACTTGACACTTGTCATCTGAGAGCAACCCATCCTCCGAGGACTTTGAGCGAAAATCATCAAGTGAGGAAAATCCCAAAACCAAACCCCCACAAACCCAAAGTGATTGAGCATCACTGAAGAAATTGATCCTGCGTGGATCCGATGCTTGTTACCTTTGAAGACTGTGCTTCTTCCAGACGGTTAGGCGTCAAGGTCTAGAGCATCCAAGAGGAATTGTGGATCGCCGAGTGACCAAGTCTGTGAAGGTTTGGAAGTCACCTGAAGACTTACCACGAGTGATTGGACGAGGCCTGCGTGGTCTTAGTTCAAGGAGAATACGGTGAGGACTGGGTGTCCTGAGTTGCGGCTCAGAGACTGGGTGTCCGGGACTGTGTGTCCTCGAGTTTAAATACTCAGCCGCTCCAACCAGACGTACAACTGAGACAGCAGTTGGAACTGGTTTACCAAATCATTGTCTTCACCAACTGACTGGTTCTATTTCCTCAACTCTTCCATGTCCTCATTACTGTGTTGAATGTTGTTCATATCTGTGCTTGAAGACTTTGACTGAAGACTTTCACAAATTCCTCAGTTCAATTTCTTCAGTCTGTTTGTCTTCATCTTGCTATCCTGTGTTTACGCTTTCCGTACTCTGTGTTAGTCTTCATTTCATCATGATGACTATGTTTGTATCCTGTTATGTTTACTTCTGAGTACATATTCCGCTGCAAGTAGTTCTTCGCTAAGGAATTTCCTCACTAGCAAATTCCTCAGTGAAGAATTCATAAAAATCGCCTATTCACCCCCCTCTAGTCGATATAACGCACGTTCACTTAGGTTGCTTTCATTTTATTTGTTTGTGTTTGGAGTGAATCTTCTCTTTTGTTGTTGATTCTTGTCTCCTCCATTGCATAAGCCACCCCTCACTACCTTGTTCCTGCTTGCTGTCATCTGTGCGGTACTACGGCGGTGTCCGGGCGGTACTACCGCCTTGCTCCCCGATACTACCGCCCGAGCGATACTACCACACCTTCTACCATGAGTCTGTACCGGGGCGGTACTACCGCTCCCGGAGCGGTATTACCACTTAGTGGCTGGGAGTGGGGGTTATGAGTCGGGCAGGGGGAGTTTCCACTCGCCCATAACCATTCGTTTCTCTCCTCTCCCTTTCCTCTCTCAGGCGACGAGCAAGCGCCAGTGGGCCTCCACCGGGCCGCCGGTTCTAGGACATCTCCCATGATTCCGATCGGTGGGATCAATCCCCACCTTTTCCTCGTGCCATGGAAGCCGGTTTTGCCCCCGTCCCTCTCTCCTATGATTCTATTTCTTGAATCTAGGTCTACGGCTCTATGCATTGCTTTCTTCGATTTTTGTTCAAATCGAGGCATGAGTAGGACTTTGGAGACTGATAGAGTAGGTAGATTGAAGGTTTAACCGCGAATATTTCACTTTGGCACCTCCGGTAGTACCGGTTCTCTCCGCGGCAGTTCTCAGCCCCGCCGACCTCCGCCTCGAGCGGTACCATCGCTCCTCTAGAGCGGTACTTCCACTGAGAGGTGCGGTACTACCGCTTCGAGCTGTCAATTTCTAGTTTCTTTTGTTCAACCTTCATTCGTGTGTATCTTCTTTTCCTTGGCTTATGCAATTTGTTTACTCATGTCTTTCTTCGTGCTTTTGCGTGTGTGTTCCAGGTGGTGGTAGCTCCGAGCATCAGGCTCGTTGCAAGAATCCCGCTCGTACTGGTGGCTCCCAACGTTACCGTTCTACTGATGTGCCAGAGAGTGGCTCCATGCCAGAGAGTGGCCCCAGTGAGCAGCCGAGACAGAGGGTAAAAGTGATTGATTCCAAGGGAAAGGGGACCAAGGGTGCTCATCAGATGCCTACCCAGGAGTTCTGTTTGGCGCGTAAGCGCAATCCGTACCAGGTGCCTCAGGATCCTTCGCTTGCGAGACGCCCATTTTGGAACAAGTTGCAGTAGTCTATCTGTCATGATGTGTTGAAGGGCAATAAGAAATTGTATGTAAAAGTTAAGTTAGTTGGTCTTTCTCACATGGAGAGGAACTTGCCGTACTTTGGAGCTGCATTGCAGAGGTGTGAGGAGCTAGATATCAAGAGGATCATTTCGTTCAACAAGGACTTTGATGCGGAACTTGTGGCCCAGTTCTATGCCACAGTGCACTTTGGGCAAGATGAGGACATGACTCTCACTTGGATGACCAATGGTTGGCGTCTGTCCGCTACATGGAGCTTCGTGGAGAGTTTATCTTATGATGATCAGGGGGCCCAGAACCCAATTGGGTTTCGACCCCACCAAGAGACATCCGCTACTCACAAGGAAGCACTTTGGCCATTCTCTACCAGGAAGGTTTCTTAAACTGGGCATGTCTCCTATGAGCTCTTGCCCTTTCTTGATATCATGCATCGGATCTTCAGGAAGACTTTGTTCCCTCGCGTTGCCAACCTGGATAAGGTGCACTCCTTTCTGGTGGACCTACTTCTCTTCTGCCAGAAGCAGCAGGGCACTCAGGAGGTATTGGATGTTTCTCATGTTATGTGGTTAGAACTTCACTCTGCGGTCATGGAGCGTAAGTGCATCATTTATGGCCCTTTCTTGATGCAGCTCATTAAGGAGACTTGGGCCTCATCTTTTCCGGATGAGGAGCTTGTCACTATTGACTTGGTTTCTCACGATGTTATTCAGTTGAGACAGAAGGAGAAGTGGGGTACTTCTGCTCCTGCCCCTCCAAAGGGTGACACTGTCAGGTCTGATGATGATGATGAGCCATACTATGAGCCACCGTCTGAGGAGCCCTCTTGGTCTAAGAAGCTCAAGCGGTAGATGAATAAGTTGTTCTGCTTCCAGGCAAAGGGACAATACAAGGCTCACGTGGTAGCAAAGAAGGCCCGAAGTCGTGACAAGGCCATCATGAGGCAGGTTGCCCTCAACATTTCTAGTGGCTCCGAGGACAGGATCACCGATGAGGATTCTTGGGTCAGGGTGCACTGCCCGTGGACTGATTCTGATGAGGGGACTAGAGGTCCACCACCTGCTGCAGAGGAGTCTGAGGAGGAGGAGCATGATTGGTGATGGCCTAGAGTACTACTACCACCTTAGTTCTTAGTACTCGTTCTTAGGTGTACTCTCTGCCCTTTTGGTGTCTCAATGCCAAAGGGGGAGAGATTTTAGGGATTTGCTTTGTCATGTCGAGTGTGTGTCCTCTTATTTGTCGTTGCTTTCCTCGCTTGAACTATTTCATTTGCTTTGGTTTGTGTCTATCTTATGAGTTTCAGACCATATGGTGTGAGACATATGTGCTACCCTATCTCTATCTATTTTGTCAAGTACTTCATGTTAGTATTTGGCGTTGCATGTGAGATGTATCTTATGGTAATGTCCTTATCTGTATGCTCACATGTTATTACTTGCCTGCTATCTTGATTATTATGTTTTTGCAAGTATTGCTTGGTCTATAAAATATAGAGGGAGTATTGATCCTAGATGTGTGCACTTTGCTTTCCAAAAGCTTATCTAAAGTAGTGCACACATCTAGGGGGAGCCCGTCTATATTTTGTAGACTGTGGGTTTGCACACCTCGTTGTTATATCTTTAGTGCAACTCCCATGTTGTCATCAATCCACCAAAAAGGGGGAGATTGTTAGGGCATATTTCTTCCTAAGTGGTTTTGGTGATTGATGACAATGTGTTCGCGGACTAATCGTGTGCATTGAGAATTTCATATTATCAAACATATGGCACAAGACGATTTGAGCCCCTCGGAGTTTCAGAGTGAAGACAATTTCTTTCTTGCGTTTCTTTTTCGGTGGATTTCAATCATAGGGAAAACCGTACTATCAAGAGGGGGTCCACTTCGGAAAGGTCTGGGTGGAATCATCACGTACACACTCTTATTGCACCCATCTCATCTTTCTGCTTCTTTGGATTAATACATCTGTTTTGCTAAAGAAGTGGTGGAGAGCAGCAAGCGGTAGTACCGCGGGCGACATCGGTAGTACCATTGCTGGACCTGCTTGTACTACCGCTCACTGCTGGGGTCTCGAGTTTTCGTGTCGGGTTCTACGGTAGTACCTCTGTGTCTCTACCGTGCAACCTTATTAGACCCAGCAGGACGAGCGGAAGTAGGAGTGGTAGTACCGCCCCTACCACTGCTACCACTACTACCACTCGACGCCCTGTTCTCCCCTATTTTCTTCTTTCTCCTCAGCATACTAAAGGAAGCGGTAGTACCGCTTGTGTGCGGACTGAGAAGAGCATAACGGTTGGATTTGTTCCCCACTATAGAAGGGGGTCTTCTTCCTCAAGAAGACTTACCTCTTCCTCCCCCAAAACTCCATTGTTGCTCCAAAGCTCATTTTCGCCCGATCTCTCTCCCTAGCCAATCAAACTTGTTGATTTCCTAGGGATTGACTGAGAAGGCCCCGATCTACACTTCCACCAAGAGAAATTTGATTCCCCCCACTAATCCCTTGCGGATCTTGTTACTCTTGGGTGTTTGAGCACCCTAGAAGGTTGAGGTCACCTCGGATCCACATTCCATTATGGTGAAGCTTCGTGGTGTTGGTTGGAGCCTCCAACTAAGTTGTGGAGATTGCCCCAACCTTGTTTGTAAAGGTTCGGTCGCCGCCTTCAAGGGCACCATTAGTGGAATCACGGCATCTCGCATTGTGTGAGGGCGTCAGGAGAATACGCTGACCCTAGTGGCTTCTTGGGGAGCACTGTGCCTCCACACTGCTCCAACGGAGACGTACTTCCCCTCAAAGGGAAGGAACTTCGATAACACATCCTCGTCTCCACCGGCTCCACTTGTGGTTATCTTTACCTTTACTTTGTGCAAAGCTATTATTGTGTTGTATCCTTTGCTTGCACTTGTTGTAGTTGTTGTTAGCATCATATAGGTTGCTCACCTAGTTGCACATCTAGACAACCTATTTATTGCTAAACCTAATTTGTTAAAGAAAAGCTAAAAAGTTGGTAGTTGCCTATTCACCCCCCTCTAGTAAACCATATCGATCCTTTCACTCACCAAGCCACCCCATGGCGAGTCGAGAGCACCAACCGGTCTAGAAGACCCTCAGCGTGCACCACATGCGCACTCTAGAATCCACCACCACCATCTTCCACCATCCCATCTTTAGGAGGAATCAACACATTAACCATGCCAGGGCCAATTGTCGTCGACGCAACCACGACGCTAGACAGCGCCACCATCCTGCGTGTGTTCATTAACACGCGTTCATTACCGAGACCCCCAGTGTCGATGTGGTAGATGCAACATTGCTCCACCTATTGGCTCCTCCAGCCAGCATATCCTCCAAAACAATGCCCCCATGAGAGAGAATGCCATCGAAGGCACCATCTTCATCCAATCCGGGAGATCAAGATCCAGGGTTTCCGCCGAAGCAGCCGGAGCAAGGTGACGACAATTGCAATGACGATGCCTTCGACAAGAAAATGACCCCTAAGGCACTGCCATGACTGAAATCGGCGCGAATTTCACCGGCAGTTGCGCCACTCCGAACTAGCAACTGGCTGGAACCGTGCGGAGCCACATCGTGGAAGCGCACGCAACCGCCGAAACACCGAACTCCAGCATCCCCTCCAGCATACCTCGTTGGCTCCGCTACGCGTCACTGGCCGACCATGAGCTAGACCAACGACCGATCCAAGAGGGAATCAGATCCACGAAACACCGTCGCCAACCATCGGCAGAGCAGGGAGATGACGGCCATCGTTGTACAACCAGGAGCCGCCGCCCCGGCCGCGGCGCGCAATCTCTCCAGCCGTACCAATGGACCACCGCAGGCCTGCCGCCACCGCGGCCAATGCCAGCTTCAACGGCGGAAGGGGGCTTCGAGATCGGTGACTTTTGGCGGCGCTAGGGTTGGGCTTGCAATGTTGCCCTAGGAGCGATGCGAGGGGTAGAGAGGAGGAGGAGGAGGAGGTGGGTGGCGGTAGGAGGAAGAGATCAGCTACTCATAACCAGGTACCGTGTGCCTGGAGGTGACATCAGGATTATTCATCTCGACAAAGCCGGGGGCCTGTCACAGGAAAGCGAAACCCCGGCAGCAAGAATCTTCGGCGACACCACGCCATGATCTATGTACCCATGTCAGATGCAAACCATCATGATTGCGAAGGTCAAGATCGGCTCCAGATTGGATGTAGTACAACATATGTACTATTCCAATGCTAACAACATAAACTAATATACGTAGGCATTTGGAATCTTCCAGGAAGAAATTGCCCAGCTGATGCCTGTGTGCACGACCGTTGACTAGACCGGGTAAGAAGAGGCAGCTTAGACAGCAGATAACATTAGCAGCTGGTACACATCGGATGAACAGTTCAACAGACAGGATAATACGTACTTGGTTAACAGATTCTCTGAAAGAGTCTAGACAGCCCGTAACATCATGAGAAAATGCCAACGGTGAGTAGCCCCTCCTCCCTGATCTTCTTTTTTCCTTTCTAGAAACAAAATTTGGGACTAGTCAGAATAAACTGCAAGAAATTATATTTTCCTTACGGTCTAGAGAGTGGGGAGTGATTAGATGCTAATCCACGTAAAGATTAAGAAAAAACATACAATTGTGAAGCTTTGGAAGGAATGCGGGCTTTTCCAGCCGGTCGCAGAAAGGAAAGCTACACTCCAGAATCCAGATCACTCAAAGCCAAGTTCACCTCAAAAGGAAGGCTCCAATGCTTTTTAGCTCACAAGCTAACAGCAACCAAAGATAATATCATCTAATATATTAATCAATATTTAGTACCTGCTACAAGCACCTGCACGGTGATTGTTCAGAGCATAAGTGACATCAAAAGTTAGTGATATTACATCAAAAGGAACAATATCATAATATATTAATCAATATTTTGTAGTACTTGCTACAGCAAAAGTAAGGCTCCAATGCTTTTTAGCTCACAAGCTAACAACAACCCAAGATAATATCATACTACCTCCCTTTCAAGATTATATTTTGGAACAGAGGTAATACTATTATATTACTCAGTACTCCCTCCTATCCATATTACTTGTGGCTGCTTTAGTACAACCTTATACTGGATCGGAGGAGTATTTAGTTACTTGCTACTCCCTCCGTTCCAAAATAGATGACCCAACTTTGTACTAAATAGATGACCCAACTTTGTACTAAATAGTACAAAGTTGGGTCATCTATTTTGGAACGGAGGGATACAAGCAATTGCAGGGTAATTGTTCTGAGCAAAACTAGAGAGTTGTTGCAAGCACCTGCACGAACCTGGAGCAGAGGCAGCGACACGATTTCTGAGCTAATTTAGCTGTCTCAAGTCTGCAGTTACATAAGTGTTTGGCACCCCCAACCCAACTGGGTCTGTTCTATTGAGCAGGTGACCTGATCTGACCATGGTAATCTCTTCTGAACTGCTTGCTACCTGATCCATTCACTTAGCACAGCACAAATTGTTGAACATCAAAAGAAACAATGACTATCAGACTATTAGTATTACTTGTACAGAGAATTAAGCAGTTGGATGCGCATAGCAAGGTGCATGTGAATTAGATATATCACTAAAAAAACTGTACAATTTCGACATCAATCAAACAGAGGGCCAATCCCATGCATATCAAAACCAGATCTATCGGAAAATCCAATAGATATTAAGTTGCACTACAAAGAGGGCAAATTACAACAAGGGGGAATGAGTCATAGCTGATGCAGTGTCTTGTATACTCGGGCATTGTACAAGGGAAAAGCCAACATGGAAATACAGAGTAAAGGCCCTACGCAAGTATTCTCTTCAACCATGTTTTCTTTCATCCAATGCTAGCTGCTCATCTCCTCTGTATCAGCAAGCACAAACTCTGTGTACAGGTTCTTCAATGCTATCACGACCGTCATAATAAGGGGGCCTAATATTGCACCCTGAAAAAAACACCAAATGGTCATCTCAAAGTGAGTAATGGAAAGATCAACCCTCAGATGCACAATACAACAGAACTATGGTACAGTGGCATGTTCTCAGAGTAGCAGGATGATTCTTTGTGAATTAATGGACAAGCAGATGGTGTCAAAGTATGCACACATACTCCATCAAGAATTAAACAACATAACTGCTTTAGTACAGATCTGTTAGCAAACTATAAGAACATTTACAGTACAATACAGCTAAAGGTGCACAATAATATACGCATAAATGCAGTGCAAGATAGAGCGCAAACTTGTGGAGCAGAAAGATGTGTGGAGTTACATGAACACAGAGGAGAGCAACGGTGTAACTAGCGGGATTAGAAAAATATTTTTGTAGTGTGTATTGACTTGACTAGCCTGATTAGTGCATAAATTTCTCTACGCTTAATAACTTGGCATGCAGAGGAAGACAGAAAATACTTGTAGCCTACAGTAAAACCTCTTTTAGTTGCATCTAAAAAAAAGCCCTAGATTCTAATACCTCCTGATTTATTTATGAAAATACCATATAGGAAAACTCATGCAACTGAACTACAGGAAGTTCATTATCATGGCATATGCAAGTTTAAACTGCGAAATGCACCTAATAACACAAACAAAGATAAGCCTAGAATAATATCCGTACCTCGAGAGCATTGGGAAATAATGTCATGCCACCGATTATGCTAAGGCCAGTCAGATACCCATTGTATCCAGGTATATCCTCCTGAATGACCGTGGTTCCATAATCCATGATCACAAGGTGTATCACTGTAACCATAACCGCGAGAACATATCTCCCTTCCGTCAGCAGTTGCGCTGCGGCAAATATTGAGGACAGCCATGCTGGTAGTATTGGAAAAAGTGCACTGATGATTGTAAACACAGTTGCTGTATACACAAAATGCACCTTAAAGAACTTGAGCAACAGCCATGTCAGGCATCCTTGGAATATAGCAATCTTGGCAGTGGCTAACAAGACACTGCTAATGGCATGGTCTATAACCTCGACGCAACGCTCCTTTACTTGTTTGGACACCGGTAAGAGGTCAATCACCTGCTCCGTTGCCCCGCTACCCTCAACGGTGATGAGGTAGTACAGCACCCACATAAAGACCATCAGCTGTGACACAAAATTGAGCACCTCTGCTGCACCAGAGAGAATGCGGAGAGCAATGGATAGCATCAAATTGGCACTACCACCGAGCACAGAGGTGCCGCTAGATAGCAGACTCTTCGCAATCTCCGTGCCCTGCAAAGCCAGGTCCTTGGCCTTCACTACTAGATCCTCCCTTGTGATTAACAGCTCCCTGAAGAATGAGTCCAGCTCCTTGTAGATCTCCAGCCACTCCCTTCTCTTCACACGCAGCGTAATGGCCTGCAGCTTTAGCGAGTACGGGTGCGGTCCATAAGTGATGAGCTCCTTGCTCTTGGCACCAGATGGGACTGATTGGCTGATCAAGAAGTGCTTGAATCCACTAGTGAAATCAGTAAGGTTGTATTGTACAGCCAATTGGTCTACCTGCTCCCAGACGGTTTCAACGAGCTTCCCTGAGTACTGCTCCACCAAGCCCGGGATGTCATTGTCGTCAAGCAACTTCTTGAGGCCAATCTTTTCGGAGTAGTTGCCATTTTCGACGTGGGACTTGAGGGACATGACGGCGTCCTTGCCCTCGAGTCCGATCTTGTAGGAGAAGAAGAAGCTGCCTCCTAGGAAGCCAGCAATCATGCCAAGCATGAGGCCGACGGCGACGAGGGTCCTGAGGTGGCGGAGGATGCCGCCGGTGAGGAGGAGCCCGCGGGAGGAAGGTGTTCGACCGGAGATGCGGGAGGAGGCGGCACGGGGGATGAAAGAGGAGGGCTTGGGAGAGGCGGCGTAGAAGGCGAGGGAGACGCCAAGGAGGAGGAGCGCGGCGGCGGTGCCAAGGCGCTCGAGCAGGAGGAGGAAGAAGAAGGATGAGGCGAGCCAACGCAGGAGGCGCGGGAAGGACGGCGACGGAGGCAGCGGACGGCGCAGCAGCGCGGCGCGCGCGTCGGCGAGGGTGGCCGCGCAGGAGCGCAGAGCGGCGAGCGGGAGCGCGAGCACGGTGGCGCTGAACCCGCCGCGGAGCGGCGGCTCCCAGAAGGCGACGAGCGCGTGCTGCGTCTCGCGGAGCGGGACGGAGCAGAGCAGCGCCCACTGCAGCGGGCGGAGGAAGTCGGCGAGCAGCATGTAGAGGCCGTAGAGCACGAGCAGCGCCGTGGCGAGCCCCGCGTGCGCCATGGCGATGTAGAGCGCCAGGCGCGCGTCCGGCTCCAGGGACAGCCCCTCGGCCTCCGCCGGCGGCGCCGCCTTCTTCCCCGGCGGCGTGGGCGCGGGCTTGGGCGGGTCCTCCGCCGGATTGGGGCGGCGGACGGAGGCGGAGCGGAACATCTCGGACCAGGGGATGGTGGCCTTGCAGGCCGCGGCCTGGTCGCCGCTGGGCACGAGCGCCATGCGGTCGACGGAATGCGGCGGCGGCGGTGGGGCGTGGGAAACCCTGGCCGCCTCGCCCGCTCCGCTCCGCCCGGCCCCGCGCCGGAGAGGTGGTGGAATTGGAATCGGGGACGGGGACCGGGAGGGAGGAATGGATTTGGTGGGTGATTAGCGCGGGTGGGGTAACCATAATTGACGATTAATTACTGGGGATTAATTTCTGTCGCCTTTAGGAAGGGGATGGGTGGATTTACCGGTTGCTAACTGGAGGGGCGGGGCGGTGACCATGTGGGGCCCGCGATGTGTAACCACACGTGGCTGCCCGACAGTGAAACGTTGGTTGGTCCGACAGCTGTGTCATGCCTGGTCTTTCTTGAGCTGGAAAACAAAGAAAACAAGTGCTCCTATTGTACTTTTTTTGTTTATAAGTTTTTATGTCCTTTTTTTAAGTTTAATTTAAGTTGACGGAAGGGATTTTTTATGGCAATGCAAAATATTTCAAATTCCAAATATGTTGAAATGTGTCGGCAAGGTTGGGTGCGCCTATGGGCTCGTGGACAATAACGGGGCTGGTGTCTGCTAGTCGACCCAGCCGGACGAAAATCATGTCTATTTTGGGCCTGTGCGTGGCCTAACAAAGTTTGGAGCATCTGACTAGAAGCAGTCACACGCTTTTTCATGCAGTTTGGGATGTATCAATTATCCGGCAATGTTAATTTTATGATTCTTTTTTGGGTGTTTAACAAATTCATTGGTAGATGAAGTAGCAGGATCCCCTCGTAAGCGAGCCGAGAAAGCATGAGTAGCGGCTAAAGACCGTTCGACGATGACCACGCTACGACAGAGATGTCACACTTGTGATCCACCAGAAGAACATCCATCGAACAACGTGTAAGACACACCATGTCGTAGAACACACCATGCCAACCCTGGATAGCCGAGAGGCCCAATATTGAAAATAGTGGCTCGTGAGCGAGCTGTTGCACGTTCACGAGCACGGCGTTGGTGACGATAGAGATGCATCAGGGGAGCAACACAAGGTCACATCGGTGGGGAGAAGTGGCTTGGTGAGCAGCAACTGGAACACGACGAGATTATGGTAGTGTGGCCGCGTATAATATTATCATCATCCACAGACGGGTACGCACATATTCCCTTTATTCATAAATATATGACCTTTTGGTAGTTTATTTCGAGCTGCTGCCAAAACGCCATATATTTAGGAATGGAGGGAATAGCATCTAAGAGCAGCTACTCGTGTTAGGGATCAACATGGGACGCAAATACATGCTATTACTATGAAAATAAATGTGCTCGGCTGTCGTTGTGTCAACCACCTGCAATCCGGCCAACATGAGTATGACAACCCAATTCCGGCTAACAAGTGGGGCTCAACAACACGAAAGATACATCCATGTGGCCTAGTCGCCCTCCGACGCACTCCACAAGCTGAGGGGCGCTCTTCTCCGACTCTAGCCGCCATGTCGCCGCCTTGATCTCCGCATCTAGAGAGTGCTAGCTCGATTTCTCCCAAGCTCATGTCCCTCTTTGTACTTGTCAAATAAAAGATAACCCCATTTCTCCCGGAATTGGACTTGCTTGCCGCCTGAGGTGCCAGCGATAAGCATCTCACGGTAGTTAACATTGATGGGTCTAGATAAGACATGCCAGTTGTTGGTGTTAAAACTGGCAGATCTCGGTCAGGGGGTGAGGAAGTCCTGGACTAGGGGGGGTCCTCGGACTGTCGACCTATCTCTTATGGGCCGGACAGGTGGGCCGCACTACAACTGATGGAAGGTCGAGCTATGGGGCGACCTTGTATCCAGACATGAGATCTTTGGTGCCTTGGTGTGTCCTCCAAGTCAAGTCAAGAAGAATCGGCGTGTTTATTCCATCCTTATAACCAACCATGTGTAACCTTAGTACCTCTGGTGTCTATATAAACCAAAGGATTTTAGGCCGTAGAGGCTAGAACAACAACCATCATACTACTCGCCTAGGGTTTAGTTCATCTGATCTCGTGGTAGACCGACTCTGTAATCATCCTATACACTTAATTATAATCAAGCAGGACATGGGGTTTTACCTCTTAGAGAGGGCCCGAACCTGGGTAAACACCATGTTCTTCGTCCCTTGATCCCCATTGATCCAAGATCCACAGCTTGGGACCCCATACCCAAGATCCGCGAGTTTTGACACCAACATTGGTGCTTTCATTGAGAGTTCCGTTGTTGGATCGCCGAAGGATCGATGGCCCACCTGATCATCGGGATGGCATCAACACCGGGGACGTTTTCGTCCCAGGGCAGCTTTTCGCGTTCGGCAGCATCGTTTTGCATGCCAACTCGACCGGTCATCTCGACCAGGTCGACAACGTCGCCCCTGAGCACCAGATCAGGTTCTGTAACCTTGAATACGTCCCTGACACTCGAGGAAATCTGATCTTATCTGGCTTCTCAGCATTGTCTGAGGGCGCACGAAAGTCCCGAAGCTTTGACTTTGAGATCTCTTTCTGACCCAATTCGTGGGTCAACTCTTACCTCAGATCTGGCCTCGGGCCTGGATGCGACATCAGCGTCTGAAGATTGGGAGTCAATCCTTGCCGGACTCACCCCTCTCACCTCATATCCGGCCTCGAGCCAGGATACGACATCAGCGTCCGAAGACTAGGAGTCAGCCCTGGCTGGACTCACCTCTCGCCCCACTATATCGGAGGATGACTCCAAGGAAAACTTAGAAGTCGACCCGAGAGGTCTCTCCCTTTTGAGCGAGATGCTAGATCGGATCTAGGCGATGAACATCGTGGACACCCCGTCCTTGACCTATGCTCAGTTTGGTCTTGAGGCAGGCCATAGGGAATTTTACGCCCCACCCACCACCTACTTAGTAGCCACTGCCGAAGATTTAACCGACATGCTGGACTACGCCTGTGAGGAGGCCAACGACATGGATGAAGATGTCAAAACCATGGCCCATATACTACTATCGCCCCTCCCATCACCGGACGATGGACGACCAACTCCACCCATGATGTTTATATGGTGGACACCCCAAGGACAACGACGATGGTGCTAACAACAACGCCGACGAAGAGCCGCCCAAATGCCGACGACAGCGCTGATGATCCAAGTGGCGTAGGGGCAGGGAAGCAACACGAGCACCGGAGAAGATGACACCTCAGACAACATGGAAGACCTCGGCGGCCCTACTGCCCCCGAGCAACAGCCCAATGACTCATAGGAGCACGATGATCAGCATAATCCTGAGGACCTCAATGACTCGAACGATAGTAACTACCTCCCCCTCGAGGGCGGGACAGGCCATACTGCCCCCCCTCGAGGATGGGATAGGCCAGCTGGACAGCCCGAAGACCCACCCACTCCCCCCACCGAAGAGGCAAGGAGCCGGCGCAACCAGAATACGAATGTGACCTACGACGCAACCTGGATGCTAGAACAGGTCAGACAAGATCCATCTACGAAACCAAAGGACACCCTCCCACTAGAGGGGATGGATACCAAGCTTGGCTTGACCGTAACGATAGAGCTCGGGAGCCGCATCGAGCTCGGATGGAAGCCGAGCTCCGGTGCGACATGGCCCGAGTCAGGGGCGCCGCTCACCCAATGTGTTTTACTGATGAGGTGATGTAGCACTAGTTCCCAGAAGGGTTTAAACCCGTAAACATCGAACAATACGAAGAGACAACAGACCCGGACGTGTGGATTGAAGATTTCCTTCTCCACATTCATATGGCTCGAGGAGATGATCTCCATGCCATAAAATACCTGCCATTAAAGCTCAAAGGACCACCTAGGCATTGGCTCAATAGCCTCCGTGAAAACTCCATAGGAAATTGGGAAGAGCTCTAGGATGCTTTCTGAGCTAACTTTCAGGGCACTTACGTTCGGCCTCCGAACGCCAATGACCTGAGCCATGTGGTCCAATAGCCATGTGAGTCAGCCTGGCATTTTTGGAATCGGTTCTTGACCAATAAGAACCAAATCGTTGACTGTCCGGATGCCAAAGCTATAGCCTCATTCAAGCATAGTATCTGGGACGAATGGCTTGCTCACCAGCTCGGCCAAGATAAGCCGAGAACAATGTCGACACTTACCTCTCTCATGACCCGCTTTTGCGCGGGGGAATATAGCTGGTTGGCCGATAGAAGCAACAACCCATAGGAGCCCAACACTTCTGAAGTCCGGGATGGCAACGGGAAACCACGGAGCAATAAAAACAAGCGCCGACACAACAACAACGATGCCGATGACATGGAAGTGAATGTCGGATTCTGCAACTCCAAATCAGGACCGTGGACGGACCCATCAAGTTGGACATAATCTTGGACAATCCCTGCCAGATCCATGGCACATCTGACAAGCCTGCCAACCACACCAACCATAACTGTTGGGTGATCAAACAGGCCGGCAAACTCAGCCGAGGACACATGCAAAATCTCCCGCAACAAGGACGATGAGGAACCTTGCAGGCTGAGCAATGGTGGTGGAAACAATTTACTCCTGAGGTAAAGATGGTGAATATGATCTACGCCACACATATACGCAAGAAGGAGAGGAAACACGCACTTCGGAATGTCTCTTCCATAGAGCCCATAGCCCCAAAATTTAACCCATGGTCAGCTTGCCTGATCACCTTCAACTGCAGTGACCATCCGACCAGTATTCGTCTTGGAGGGTCAGCGGCCCTGGTTCTTGACCCCATCGTCGACGGGTACCACCTCACCAGAGTCCTCATGGGCGGAGGCAGTAGCCTCAATCTGATTTATTCAGATACGATGAAGAAAATTGGTATTGACCCCGTCAAGGATTAAACCTAGTAACACCATCTTTAAAGGAGTAATCCCAGGCATTGAAGCCCGTTGCTCGGGCACCCTGACCTTGGAAGTGGTGTTTGGCTTGCCGGACAACTTCCGCAGTGAAGACTTGATCTTCGACATTGTCCCTTTTCGCAGCGGCTATCACGCACTCCTGGGTCGTATGGGCGTTTGCTCGTTTCAACGCCATCCCCATTATGCATACCTGAAGCTAAAGATGCCTGGACCCAAGGGCGTCATCATAGTCAATGGCAACATGGAGTGCTCACTCCAAACTGAAGAACATACAACGGCTCTGGCAACTGAAGTACAAACCGGCCTCGAGGGGCCAAGGTACCAGCCCGTCGTAAAGGCACAACAGGTAAGCAAACGGCCCCGAGCCCTGTCTCCGTTCAAGGAGCCTCCCTACGATCAACACAAATAGGGATACGTGCCCCACAACATGCCCACCCTAGTCGCACAACATGTGCCTCGTATGCATAATTCATGCTCAAAATACCATGGGCAGCGGTGGGGATCAATCACCTAAGAGCCAAGTGCTTGGTTCAACCGAGCTATGGTCAAATACGTCTTCGGACAACAATAGGTATCCTTCAGGACCTATCCGGCATTAAGCTAGAACAACACGGCGACTTCTCAAGACTCTTTGTCAAGGGTCTGTCAGCCGATTATCCCCCCCTCCATGGAGTTCTTCTTCCCAACAAAAGCTAAGGCGCAGACGTGTAGTAGGGCACAGTAGGGGCATCAACTAGTCCTGGCCATCATAGGCCCGACCCTGTCGGCCCACCCAGGACCGGCCCTAAAATCCAGGGCCTAGGCCCGATGGGCTTGCACGTGGGCCGGGCTTGGGCCTGAGTTTTGAGCCCACTATCAGGGCCTGGGCAGGCTTAGGCTTGCCATATTGGCATTTTAAGGAAGAGGCCCGGCCCACGGCCCTAAGCCCTAAGGGCTTTTCAGGGCTTCTCACCAGATGGCCCGGGCTTGGGCTTGAAAAGTAGGCCCAATGGTAGGGCCTGGGAGGGCCTGGGCCTCAGTTTTCTGCCGTGGGCTTTTTTAGGCCCGACCCAAGCCCGGCCCGGCCCGTCCCATGGCCAGATATAGCATCAACCCATGCATCAAGGCCCTATGTAAACCTTTCATTTGTGAACCTTTTTTCCTTTTTTTATAAACTACATGTAACAGTTGCTTCGACAAGTTCGAATTATACGACTAGACGTCATGAGATCATTGGAAATAAATACCACCTTGTACGGTCCTCTCGCAATCATTTATATTGGAACTTTTTTCCGCTCTTCGACACCGCAATAAATTAAGATGCAATCGGCTAATAGACCGGGGTCTCAATCGTAATACTCGCCCTACGCATCAAGTCCGACACTATCCTTTCTTTATGTATTCGGCGTCTCGGATATTGCATTATATGAATCAGTTTCGAATTATGTCTTAGGTCAATAGTTTGGTTTCCCAGCTCCTGTGTTTACCCTCTTACGTTCCACACGTTCAACTAAGAAGGTAAAGGGAGAACCACTGCAATTGTATTTCTGGCTAGCCCGGTCAAGTACCTCAGTGGAGAAAGCCGAAAACTAACTGTCATAATAGGCGAGAATTGGTAGGTGGTCCGATGATAAGTGTCAAACTAAGAATAGAGATTACTCCATGTTATGCGAAGGGTTCTATCTTTGCACAAACCACGTGATAAAGGTATATACCTTGGCTCTCCCGAAAATCACAAAACACTGGGGGCTAGTCACTAGCCCCCACAGTCAAGCTCCTATGGCTAAGTGAAAGCACTAAAGCCACATAGTCTAATTGCCTAGTTCCCCTTGCACACTACCACCGGCGGGCATCGAGACATAGGCTAAGAGTCACAGTGTAGAGGTTGGAACATGATACATCTCCAACATATCTATAATTTTTGATTGTTCCATGCTATTATATTATTTTTTGGATGTTTTATATGCATTAATATGCTATATTCTATTATTTTTGGGACTAACCTATTAACCTAGAGCCCAGTGCCAGTTTCTGTTTTTTCCTTGTTTTAGAGCTTTACAGAAAAAGTAATATCAAATGGAATAAAACTTTCGTGATAATTTTTCTTGGACCAGAAGACACCTATGAGACTTGGAGAGGAGGTCAGAAGACCTACGAGGAGACGACAAGCCGTAGGGGCGCGCCCCAGGGGGGGTTGTCCCCTGGCTTGTGGTCCCCCTGGAGGCCCTTCAACCCTAATCTTTGGCCTATAAATTTAGAAATATTCCCAAACCAACAGAAGCGTCCACCAAAATACTTGTTCGCCGTCGTAACCTTCTGTTCCTGTGAGATCCCATCATGGGGCCTTTTCTGGCATCCTGCCGGAGGGGATTCGATCATGGATGGCATCTACATCAACTCTATTGCCCTTCCGATGAAGCGTGAGTAGTTTACCACAGACCTACGGGTCCATAGCCAGTAGCTAGATGGCTTCTTCTCTCTCTCTTTGATCTTCAATACAATGTTCTCCTTGATGTTCTTGGAGATCTACCCGATGTAATCTTCTTTTGCGGCGTGTTTGTCGAGATCCGATGAATTGTGGATTTATGATCAGCTTATCTATGAATATTATTTGAATCTTCTCTGAATTCTTATATGCATGATTTGATATCTTTGTATTTATCTTCGAATTATCGGTTTGGTTTGGCCAACTAGATTGGTTCTTCTTGCTATGGGAGGGGTGCTTAGTTTTGGGTTCAATCTTGCGTGATTTCACCCAGTGGCAAAGTAGGGGTAGCGATACATGTATTGTATTGTTTCCATCAAGGGTAAAAAGATGTGGGTTTCATCATATTGCTTGAGTTTATCCCTCTACATCATGTCATCTTACTTAGTGTGTTACTCCATTCTTTATGAACTTAATACTCTAAATGCATGCTATAGCGGTCAATATGTGGAGTAATAGTAGTAGATGCGAGCAGGAGTCGGTCTACTTGACATGGATGTGATGCCTATATGCATAATCATTGCCTTGGATATTGTCATAACTTTGCGCTTTTCTATCAATTGCTCGACAGTAATTTGTTCACCCACCGTATTATTTCCTTCAAGAGAGAAGCCTCTAGTGAAACCTATGGCCCCCGGGTCTATTTTCCATCATATATTTTCAGATCTATAAACCAAAAAACCCAAAATACCTTGCTGCAATTTATTTACTTTTATTTTGTTTTACATTTTTAGTAATCTTTTACACTATCTCCATTAGATCTCACCTTTGCAAGTGACCGTGAAGGGATTGACAACCCTTTATCGCGTTGGGTGCAAGTGTTTGATTGTTTGTGCAGGTGCATAGATTGGAGACTTGCTTGTATCTCCTATTGGATTGATACCTTGGTTCTCAACTAAGGGAAATACTTATCTCTACCTTGTTGCATCACCCTTTCCTCTTCAAGGGAAAAACCAACGCAAGCTCAAGAAGTAGCATGAAGAATTTCTGGCGCCGTTGCCGGGGAGATCTACATCAAGCCTACCAAGTACCCACCATAAACTCTCATATCTTGCATTACATTATTTGCCATTTGCCTCTCATTTTCCTCTCCCCCACTTCTAAAACATTTTCAAAAAAATACAAAAAGATTGCCTTTATATTCGCCCTTCTTCCGTAAGTCTTTTCGTTTGCTTTTTGGTTGCTCGTGTGTTAGATTGCCGGCTTTGTCATGATGTCTCAACATAATACCAAGTTGTGTGATTTTTCCAATACTAACAATAATGATTTTATTAGTACTTCTATTGCTCCCGCCACTAGTGCAGAATCTTATGAAATTAATGCTTCTTTGCTGAATCTTGTTATGAAAGATCAATTTTTTCGGCCTTCCTAGCAAAGATGCCGCATCCCATCTGAATACTTTTGTTGAGTTGCGTGATATGCAAAAGAAGAAAGATGTGATAATGATATTGTTAAATTGAAGCTATTTCCGTTCTCACTACGGGGTCATGCTAAAACTTGGTTTTCATGTTTGCCTAAAAATAGTAATGATTCATGGAATAAGTGTAAAGATGCTTTTATTTCCAAGTATTTTCCTCCCGCTAAGATCATCTCCCTTAGGAACGATATAATGAATTTTAAGCAACTTTATCATGAACATATTGCACAATCTTGGGAGAGGATGAAATTGATGATACAAAATTGCCCTACTCATGGTTTAAGTTTTATGGATGATCATACAAATTTTTTATGCCCGATTGAATTTTGCTTCTAGAAATTTTTTAGATTCGGCCATGGGAGGCACTTTTATGGAAATGACATTATGAGAATCTACTAAACTCTAAGATAATATCATGACTAATTACTCTCAATGGCATACCGAAAAATCCATTACTAGTAAAAAAGTGCATGCGATTGAAGAAATCAATGTTTTGAGTGGAAAGATAGATGAACTTATGAAATTGTTTGTTAGGAAGAGTGCTCCTATTGTTCCTAATGATATGCCTTTGTCTACTTTGATTGAGAATAATAATGAATCTATGGATGTGAATTTTGTTGGTAGGAACACTTTTGGTAATAACGTGTATAGAGGTAATTTTAATCCTAGGCCATTTCCTAGTAATTTCTCTAATAATTATGGTAGTTCCTACAACAATTCTTATGAAATTTATAATAAGATTCTGTCTAATCTTGAAAATAATATTAAAGTTTTCATTAGTTCTCAAAAGAATTTCAGTTCTGTGGTTGAAGAAAAATTGCTTAAGATTGATGATTTGGCTAGGAACATGGATATAATTTCTCTTGAGATTGATTCTTTAAAAATTTGATCTATTCCAACTAAGCATGATATTAATAAATTTATGAAAGCTATTAAAATTTCTATTGATGAGTGCAAATAAAGAACCGCTAGGATGCGTGCTAAGCGATATTTGTTTGTAAAAGCGTGTTCTTCTAGTTTTCTTGAAAATAACGATGAAGATCTTAAAGCGATTGAAGTAACTCCTATTGAATCTTTGTTTTCTAATATAAATCTTGATATAGATGGGACTATAGATGAGTCAAATTTAGTTAAAAGGCACCCCAATGATTCAGAGTTTATAGATCTTGATGCAAAAATTGATAAAAGTGGGATTGGAGAGGTCAAAACCTTAAGTAGCGATGAACCCACTCTTTTGGATTTCAAGGATTTTAATTATGATAATTGTTATTTGATAGATTGTATTTCCTTGTTGCAATCCATGTTAAATTCTCCTCATGCTTATAATCAAAATAAAGCTTTTACTAAACATATCGTTGATGCTATGATGAAATCTTTCTAAGAAAAACTTGAGTTGGACGTTTCTATCCCTAGAAAGCTTCATGATGAGTGGGAGCCTACTATTAATATTAAAAATTAAAGATTATGAGTGCCATGCTTTGTGTGATTTGGGTTCTAGCGTTTCCACAATTCCAAAAACATTATGTGTTGTGCTAGGTTTTCGTGAAATTGATGATTGTTCTTTAAAAAACCTATGGGAAGAATTTATGATATTCTTATTGTTGCAAATAGGAATTATGTGCCCGTAGATTTTATTGTGCTTGATATAGGGTGCAATCCTATTTGCCCTATTATTCTCCATAGACCTTTCCTTAGAATGATTGGTGCAATTATTGATATGAAAGAAGAAAACATTAGATTTCAATTTCCGTTAAGGAAGGGCATGGAAAACTTTCCAAGAAAGAAAACTAAGTTGCCTTATGAATCTATTATGAGGGATACTTATGGATTTAATGCCAAAGATGACAATACCTAGATCTATGTTTATGCCTAGCTAAGGGCGTTAAACAATAGTGCTTGTTGGGAGGCAACCCAATTTTATTTTCATGTTTTTTGTTTTTGATTCTGTTTTTCAATAAATTTATCATTAGCCTCTGGTTAGATGTGTTTTGGTGTTTTAATTAGTGTTTGCACCGAGTAAGACCTTTGGGGTGGCTTACGGTGATAGTTGGTTTGATCTTGCTGGAAAACAGAAACTTTTGCACCCAGTAAAATAATTTTTAAAAATCACAGAAGCATGCTTTTGATCTGAATATTTTACACAAGATTGATATACAAATTTCCCAGGTTATCCTAATTTTTCAGAAGCTTTGGAGTTACAGAAGTATGCGAAGTTTCCAGATTGCTACAGACTATTTTGTTTTTGACAGATTCTGTTTTCTTTGTATTGTTTGCTTATTTTAATGAATCTATGGGTAGTATCAGGGGTTATGAACCATGGGGAAGTTGGAATACAGTAGATATTACGCCAATATAAATAAAGAATCAGTTCACAATGGTACCAAAAAGTGGTAGTTTATTTTCTTATACTAACTGATCTCATGAGTTTTCTATTGAGTTTTCTATTGAGTTTTGTGTTGTGAAGTTTTGAAGTTTTGGGTAAAGATTTGATGGACTATCGAATAAGGAGTGGCAAGAGCCTAAGCTTGGTGGTTCCCAAGGCACCCCAAGGTAATATTCAAGGACAACCAAGCATCTAAGCTTGGGGATGCCCCGGATGGCATTCCTCTTTCGTCTTCGTCTATCGGTAAATTTACTTGAGGCTATATTTTTATTCACCACATGATATGTGTTTTGCTTGGAGCGTCTTGTATGATATGAGTATTTGCTTTTTAGTTTGCCACAATCATCCTTGCTGTACACGCCTTTTGAGAGGGACGCATGAATCGTGATTTATTAGAATACTCTATGTGCTTCACTTATATCTTTTGAGCTAGGCAATTTTGCCCGAGTGCTTCACTTATATCTTTTTATAGCACAGCAGTGGCTTTATTTTATAGAAATTGTTGAAATCTCATGCTTCACTTATATTATTTTGAGAGTCTTTCTAAACAGCATGGTAATTTGCATAGGTTATGAATTTAGTCCTAATTTGATGGGCATCCAAGAGGGGTATAATAGAAACTTTCATATAAAGAGCATTGAATACTATGAGAAGTTTGATTCCTTATGATTGGTTTGAGATATAAAGATGGTGATATTAGAGTCATGCTAGTGAGTAATTGTGGATTGGTAGAATACTTGTGTTGAAGTTTGTGATTCCCGTAGCATGTACGTATGGTGAACCGTTATGTTATGAAGTCGGAGCATGATTTATTTATTGATTGTCTTATGAGTGGCGGTGGGGGACGAGCGATGGTCTTTTCCTATCAATATATCCCCCTAGGAGCATGCGTGTAGTACTTTGTTTTGATGACTAATAGATTTTTACAATAAGTATGTGAGTTCTTTATGACTAATGTTGAGTCCATGGATTATACGCACTCTCACCCTTCCACCATTGCTAGCCTCTCTAGTATTGCGCAACTTTCGCCGGTGCACAACACCCACCATATACCCTTCCTCAAAACAGCCACCATACCTACCTATTATGGCATTTCCATAGCCATTCCGAGATATATTACCATGCAACTTCCACCGTTCCGTTTTGTTCTAAGTTTTGAGTTATAGTTCTTGAGTTGCAAGTAAATAAAAGTGTGATGATCATCATTATTAGAGCATTGTCCCATGTGAGGAAAGGATGACGGAAGCTGTGATTCCCTCACAAGTTGGGATGAGTTCTTCGGACTTTACAAAATAAGAGAGGCCAAAGAAGCCCATATGAAAAGGGAAAAAAGAAAAGAAAAGAGGCCAAAGAGCCCAAAAATAAAAAAATGAGAGAAAAGAGAGAGGGGACAATGTTACTATCCTTTTTCCACACTTTTGCTTCAAAGTAGCACCATGATCTTCATGATAGTCAGTCTTCTTATCACTTTCATATACTAGTGGGAATTTTTCATTATAGAACTTGGCTTGTATATTCCAATGATGGGCTTCCTCAAATTTCCCTAGGTCTTCGTGAGCAAGCGAGTTGGATGCACACCCACTTAGTTTCTTTTTGAGATTTCATAAACTTATAGCTCTAGTGCATCTATTGCATGGCATTCCCTACTCACTCACATTGATATCTATTGATGGGCATCTTCATAGCCCGTTGGTACGCGTAGTTGATGTGAGACTATCTCCTCTTTTTGTCTTCTCCACAACCCCCATACTCTATTCCACCTATAGTGCTATATCCATGGCTCACGCTCATGTATTGTGTGAAGTTGAAAAAGTTTTAGAACATCAAAAGTATGAAACAATTGCTTGGCTTGTCATCGGGGTTGTGCATGATTTAATACTTTGTGTGATGAAGATGGAGCATAGTCATACTATATGATTTTGTAGGGATAACTTTCTTTGGCCATGTTATTTTGAGAAGACACGATTATTTTATTAGTATGCTTGAAGTATTATTGTTTTTATGTCAATATTAAACTTTTGTTTTGAATCTTATGGATCTGAATATTCATGCCACAATAAAGAAAATTACTTTGATAAATATGTTAGGTAGCATTCCACATCAAAAATTCTGTTTTTATCATTTAGCTAGTCGAGGACGAGTAGGAATTAAGCTTGGTGATGCTTGATACGTCTCCAACGTATCTATAATTTTTGATTGTTCCATACTATTATATTATCTGTTTTGGATGTTTTATATGCATTAATATGTTATTTTATATTATTTTTGGGACTAACCTGTTAACCTAGAGCCCAGTGCCAGTTTTTGTTTTTTCCTTGTGTTAGAGTTTTACAGGAAAGGAATATCAAACGGAGTCCAAAGGGACAAAACTTTCCTGATGATTTTTCTTGGACCAGAAGACACCTACGAGACTTGGAGAGGAGGCCAGAAGACCTACGAGGAGACGAGAAGCCGTAGGGGCATGTCGGATTTCGGGCTCGCAAACCCTGGATAGATTCGAACTCTGGGGTGCGTGCGAAGAACTCAACCTCCCAAGTCTGCCAACACGATGATCCCATGGCCTAGCTCTATGAACTAGAAGGAAAGAGGACACATCAATTTACCCAGGTTCGGGTCACCTTACGATGTAAAACCCTACTCCTGCTTTGTGGTGGATTAGCCTCGAGGTGGGCTGAGGATGAACTAGTAAAGTGGAAGAACAACCTCAGGAGGTGTGTTCTTGTGCTTGGGTGAGCTGGTGAGAGTGAGGATCGGCTGGATCCAGGTCAGGTCAGGATGTGTCTCTACGGTGGTGGGTAGGCCCTATTTATAGTAGCCTCGGTCCTCTTCCCAAATGAAGGCGGGAAGGGATCCCACGCGGCCAAATTCAAAGGGAGGCAACTAGTACATCTTAACCTGACAAAGGGTAGTCGTCGCCTGCAAAGCTTCTGGTCGTGACACCGTGGTGGGCTCGGTTATGACCTCCATCCTGCCGTCCTGGCGGTCTTGGTCTCATTGCATGGAAATGGAAACCTTTGGCTGAGTCCTTGGGACTCTGGGCCTGCGCTTGCCTCTTTAGCACCAAAGAGGAAACTGTTGTACTGCGCCCGCTTGCGCCCGCCTGGCCTTGGTCGCCATGGCTCGCATCATCCAAACCTCACGAGGTGAGGGCTTGCATAGAGAAGTCCGCTCCTCAGGAGCTAGTCTGAGGAGGCCGCTCCTTTTGGAGGTCTTGATATCGTCCACCTCGCGAGGCTTGGCCCCTCGTGAGGGTCTTGTGTTGTTGGTGCTGAAGATGGACCGTGCCAGGCCATCGATTGAGCCATGCCGCGGGCCACAGGCAGGCAAGTCTGGGTACCCCGGTTCCCAGAACACCGACAGTAGCCCCCAGGTCCAAGGGGCGCTCGGATTTGGCTTCGAGGCGAAGCCAAAGGGCAAGGGCGGAGCACTGAGGGCCCGAATCGCCTAAGGGCCCGGTCGACGCGTGGCGCTTGACGAGACGTTGGTGTCCCCGCTTCCCCATGCAGCCTCGGCAACCGTTCGAGTTTACTAGAGCCTGCTACATGCAGAAAAACCATAATTATAAGCGATTGTGGAGGCCGACGCTTGGCCCCCTCCGGCTATAAATGAGGGAAGGGGCGGAGCCCCCCTTGCTCGTCTCCGTGCTCTCACCGCTGGTCCTTCCTTCTTCTTGCTTGCCTCACCGTCTTGCCGAAACGTCCATGGCACCGATCAGGAGGTTTTCCGCAGCGGAAAAGGGGGAAGCCCCTCAAGAGGAGCTCGGGCCACTCCCGCCGAAGAAAAGGCTCGCCCGCCCCCGAGATGTCGGCGAGGGGCAGAGGTGACACGACCTTGGTATGAGAGGACTCCGCCTGGCTTCCCGATCCCCATGTACACTCGCGCGGAGAGCCCTTGGCAGGGTGGTAGTGCCCAGCACCACACGGTCTGGGGTCGTGAAGGACAGACTAAAGCTGCGCGGCCAGCCGACCTGCAAACTCACGCTGAAGGCTCATCGCGTGAGTTTGTGGTGTGGCCGGCAATGCCGCCACACACATGGATCCGGCTCACGAGGTTCTTCACCGAGGAAATGCCCCTGAGGGGGCCTGCCGAGCTGTGGCTGCAACACGTCGGGTGCTGCAGCCAAGCTACAGAAGCGGAGGTCGAGGCCGTCCCCCCGGGCGACATCTTCATGACTCGGGGGTGGGGCGAGATCGCCCGTGCCTGCTGCCTGGAAGGGGCCCTCGCCATCCACTTCAAGTACGATGGAGCCTCCACACTTTTCTTCAAAGTCTTCAGCGAGGATGACCGGAGCTTGGAGTGCTGCCCCAGAACCAGCAGTCCTTGCGGCGCGGCCTCGGGTGCTGAACTTGCCCTTGGCCTTGCCAGTAGCTCCTCCTCCAGCAGCAGCGATTCCCCAGGATCCAACGATTCTCCAGAGTCCACCGACGATGACAGCTACGAGTCGCCGAGCTCTCGCCACGCCCGAAGCGTGGTAGCAGTGTCCGCCCAGCGTCGCCGGTGATGCCTTATGGTCGGGGTTCTCCCAGTTCTGCTCCTTTTGTTTTCCCTACGCAGAATCGTGACGAGCCCAGTGGGGGCGTGTAAGAAAATTGTAATACTTTTGCCTTGACGTTATCATTCCCAGTTTGTTGTCGTGATTGCATATCTCATTTCAGCACAGTGCTCCTTTTCGTTCTCTCAGTAGCTTAGTGCTCTATGCTGACAGGACCCAGTCCCGAGGCAGGCTTCAACCGTCGCTGGTATGCCAGGTTGCGATGCCGTGGTCAAGGCTAGGAGGTGAGCGGCTCGAAATCCGATAAGAGCCCCTGAGGCGCGATGCTCAGAAGGTCCCCTTTAGTGTGCAAGCAGCTCCCTGAATGCCGAAAAGGAAAGCGGCATTGCCCAACCGAGGTCGCAACAGTCGGAATACTGGGTCGAGAGGTTTCACGCTAATGCTTATGGGGTGACTTATCCTGGCGAGCTCGTGGTCCCCTTGCATGACACCCGACCGTGCCCTGGTGATGGTACTTCTAGGTGGAGCTCGCACCGACCTCCTTCTTTTATTGCTCATCTGAATGCTCTACGTCCTCAGGTCCCAGCCCTCGAGCGAGGCTCAGCCGCCGCTGGTATGCCAGGTCGCGATGCCGTGGTCAAGGCCAGGGGGTGAGGGCTCGAGAGCTAGTAGGAGCTCCTGAGACACAATGCTCAGGAGCCCCCCCTTTGACATGCAAGTGAATAGTACGGAAAAGAAGTGGCCGACGAGGCCGCTTGTAGCCTGGCTCCGAGGGCTCCTGTGAGTTAGTCAGAGAAAGAAATGATAATACATAGCCGCGCTTGCTGTCCTGCCGTTGATCTTTCCGCCATAAGGTGAAGGCACTAAGGACCCGATGAGGTGACATGCGCGGGCCGGCCGCAAATCAGAGCTCGGTCTCTTAGGTGTGTCGACGCTGCAGGGACGGACCCGAGCACATGCGTCGTGCTAGCAGCCCCCATGGCGGAATGAGCAAATTGCGGGTTAGCAACGCGCGAAGGTTGCGGGGGTGACGAATCACCGGACGGGTAGATGATAATCATAAAGCAACTCATGGATAGGGTAAAGCCTATTCTGATGGATGTAAAGAATGATACATGCCACAGGGACGGACCCACACGGCTTGGAGATAATGCCGCCCGAGGGGTGCCCCCAACTGAACAATCCAAAAAGTGTCACCTGGCACCATTGTTGAAGAAGTGTTGAGGTAGCTGAAGGCACGCGTTGCCGAAGTCGCTCCTCACGAGTCGCCCAGGTCCTGAACCTCGCGAGGCTCTGCAGGCTCGGGGGGCTCACGAGGATCCGTTGCCACCTCTGATAGGATCACCTGGTGCTTGGCCTCACGAGCCGCCAAGACGCCCCGCATGTGGTGCTGGTGCATGGAAGCTGAAAGGCATGCGAACGTAGCTGTGAGGTGGCACCTCGCACCGGCCAAGGTGGGACGACCAGAAGAGCTCCTGAGACACGGCCTTATTGAGCCCTAGGATGTTGATGCAGGAGCGTAGCTCGCTGCCCTCATCAAGGGCAGCGGCGGCACTGGGGGTGTGCGACGGTGCTCACCACGTATGGCTTGTGCCTCTTCAAGCTCCTTGATCGCCTTGGTGATGAACTCCTGAGCATCTGGCGCCTCACGCCCTGCACTCTCTTTGCGAAAACGCGCGTTGAAGCACGCCTCCACATGGTACCTGAGCGCCTCCCTCGTGACGTTGGCCAGGTCTGAGGCCCTCCAGAGGAGAGCCCCCGAGCCCAGCCTGAGGGGGGCATCGGGCGCGCCTTCATATGCGAGAGCGGAAGGCACCCCTGTTGGAGATATGCCCTAGAGGCAATCATGTATGATGATATTTCCTATGTGTTTATGAATAAAGATAGTCCTTGGATGTAATCAATGATACTTGTTGGCAAGTACGTGACTTGTCTGTGAAATCTTGTGTTGTATGATACATCCTAAATAGTCCCTAGTCGCAAGTGACGTGTGGGCACACGTCGGACTAGACTAGCATATGACATGGTGGATGGCTCGGTCTCACTAGCCATGGAGCATTTGATGCTAACTGAATAATATGGACTCGGAAGGATCTGGTCGGATTCGATGTAGTCGAATCCGAGTCGAGATAAGGTCCGAGTCGGACAGACCCAACTATGAGACACAACGATATGTCATGTGTTAGTCTCTAGTACAACATACGTTCTATGTCCTAAGACCTGAGCTGAGGCATGTACTCGGGATGGTGACAGACTTGCTTTGGGCCGACCAAACGCTACTCCGTGACTGGGTAGTTACAAAGGTAGGTTTCGGGTTTGTCCAGTCCCATGCTGCGAGACATGGTCGAGCAAAATGGGATTTGCCCCTCCGATCAGGAGAGATATACTCTGTGCCCCTCGTGTGATCCGACCATGATAAGCATGGCCATGCGACAAGGATTATGAGATAATCCGGATAGTGGTCGGCATCACTGGAACGAGAAAAAGAGGTTGGGCAAGCACAAGGATGACAATCTCGCCTTGAGCCCAACAACATATATCTTGTGGCAAAGGGAACAGAAGTGTGACGTGTTGTACAGGTTCGCCTAACCAGCTTCATAGTCTGCTTGGTGTTCGACATGCCTTGCTAGAGGCCGCTACCAACCGTGCAGTTCGGAGGTGATCTGAACTGCGACCAAGCCGACTTGAACCTAAGGGGTCGCGCGCTTAAGGGAGGAACCAACAAGGTCAGATTCGAGGACACCGGTCGGATGTGACCCGAGTTGTATTCGGATTGTGGCCGAGTAGACTTTGGGCTTTAGGATCCGTGCAAAGGCCCAAGTGTTGAGCCCGCAACGGATGCCTATAAATAGTGGAGGTGCGGCGCACTTATTCAGTTGATCGCTCCGGCGCTATCGTTAGGGCTCTGCATGTGTTGCAACTAGCCATCTCCACTCGCCGCCGGTTATGTGATCGGACCTAGCAGTCCGCCACATGATGTTCCTCCTACACGCATGGATACCGTAAGACGCGGTGCACTTGTGCTGCTCCGATGAACCTGTTCACAGGATCCGATCGGCTACGTGGGAGACCAGCTAGGAGGAGACGACTCCAGGAACGCGAGGCGACTCAGGGAAAGCGCTGCCTCAACTCTACTTCCGCTGCATGGCACTGTGCGTCTAGTGGTAACGAACTATGATCCATCTCCCGTAGCATGTTGTTGGTTGTTCTGCGCGTAGGAAATTTTAATTTGTAGTCGATGCACCCTACCGTAAAACCCAACAGTGGTATCAGAGCCTCTGCTATAGGATTTGGATTCAGATCGTATGCATATTAGATATGTGGAGGCGGTAGATGAGATCTATTGTCATTGATAAGATCGTTTGTGTGCACGGTTGATGAGATCAACTGCACATGGGGATCGATGTGGCTATGTTCTCTGATGATCGGAATCGATGAGGTCGTGACACAACCTACCCCTACCGGTCGGTATCCGCCATCGGGGTTCACAGTGAAACGTAAATCCAAAGCGGGACCGCCGTGTGCATAGCGCCGTGTATTTCGTACCCGACACACAAAGCAGTAGAATGCGATTCTATGCATAAATCTGTTTTGCAGGTTTGATGTGAATAGTATGGCTCATGTGTATGTGATGCATGTGTGTAATTTATACATGGCCTGCATGTCATGTTTGTCAGCCGGCAGGAGCCAAAGTGTTGTCATTATAATGGATAACGACCTGCGTGTCAACTTGTGAATCTATGTAAATTCTTTACTAGTTGTAGTAGCTGGATAATAGAGATCAGGTTGGTGGCTTGGCGTCCCAGCGTGACAAACAAGATGGAGTTCCTAGATGGTCATCGGAGTCGGAGCCGACCTGGAAGAATGTCCATGAAGGAGCCATACTATTTCACAATATGTGTTTATTTGTGATTGTTATGCTTCTTTGTTTCTATACATGTTAGAATGGTAGAAAGATCCCTCTTGAATATCAAGCGAATTGCCATCCCCGATGTTGCACCTTCGCACATCAAGTACATCTAGTAGTGTGCTCATAAAATTGGGGTGCTGCTGGATGTCCTTGAACTGAAGGGTTCGTGTCGGACACGGACATGCACTGCATCAGGTTAACTGGACAAGGCTATCAAAATGGTTTTGGGCCTTGTGGCAAAGAAGGTTGGGAGCCGGGTTATAAGATACCTACCCGACCGACATGAGTCGTATAGAGATACGATTAGCAAGGAGTTGCTTACCGTATAGGTATGTTGGCTAGCAGTGACCGAAAGGTTCAACGTCTGGCGATCCTTGATGGATTGCAAGTTGAAGGAAGGTGATCCCCTGAGCCCACATGTGATCAAGATGATCGGATATGTGCATGCTTTGGATCGTTTGTGCTTCCCGCTCTTGGATGAGCTGGCTACTGATGCTGTTCTGGGTTCTCTTCTTCCCAGCTATGGGACGTTCATCTCAAACTATCATATGCATGGCATGGATAAGAAGCTCACTAAATTGCATGGGATGCTCAAAGTGGCAGAGCAGCATATTAAGAAAGGCACGCATCAAGTGTTGATGGTGCAGAAATCGGCTAAGTTCAAGAAGAGTTGGTCCAAGAAAAAGGCTAAGGCAAAGGGCACGGAGACGGTAATCTCCGCCGCCGCGCCGAAGTCTAGACCGGACTTGAAGACCATTTGCTATCACTGCAAGGAAACTGGTCATTGGAAGAGGAACTGTAGCAAGTGGCTTGCAGAGCATGGCAAGAAGGCCGGGAATGCTGCTTCCGGAAAAGGTACACTTGTTGCATATGTTATAGACATTTACCTTGCTGACATACCTAGTAGCTCTTGGGTATTTGATACCGGATCGGTTGTTCATATTTGCAACTCGATGCAGGGGCTGGTAAGAACTAGGCGTGTGGCACAAGGGGATATTGACATCAGGGTCAGCAACAAAGCAATAGTTGCCGCGTTGGAGGTCGGCACGATGTAGCTCCAGCTTCCTTCTGGATTTATTTTGGAATTGAATAATTTTTATTACATTCATGCACTTAGTCAGAACATTATTTCTGCCTCATGCTTGACAAGTCAGGGTTATGAATTCAATTTAAAGGACAATGGTCGTTCGTTTTATTTGAATAGTATATTCCATGGCTATGCACCCATTATTGATGGACTTTTTATATTGAATCTAGAATAGGAACCGGTCTATAATGTGAATGTCAAGAGGCATAAGCCTAATGAGATAAATCCGACATACTTCTGGCATTGCCGGCTTGGACACATTAGTCTGAAATGCATGAAGAAGCTCCATGATGATGGGCTCCTAACTTCACTCGACTTTGAGTCGTTCGAGACATGGGAATCATGCTTGCTCGGCAAGATGACTAAGTCTCCTTTCGCAAAGAGTTGTGAGAGGGCGTCCGAGCTGTTGGAACTTATACATAGTGATGTGTGTGGTCCAATGAGCACAAGTGCCAGAGGTGGCTATCAGTACTTCGTGACTTTTACCGACGACTTGAATAGATATGGATATATCTATTTGTTGAGGCACAAGTCGGAAACTTTTGAAAAGTTCAAAGAGTTTCAGAACGAGGTTGAGAATCAGCTCGACAAGACTATAAAACTTCTACGATCAGATCGTGGAGGTGAGTACATGAGCCAGGAGTTTGATGATCATCTGAAAAGCCGAGGTATAGCTCACACCTCCGTGTACTCCACAGAGAAATGGTGTGTCAGAACGAAGGAATAGGACCTTGCTGGACATGGTCCGGTCTATGATGAGCAAATCGGATTTACCCTTGTCATTTTGGGGATACGCTCTAGAAACTGCAGCTTTCACACTTAACAGGGTACCATCAAAATCCGTAGACAAGACACCACATGAGATGTGGACCGGGAAGAGTCCCAGTTTGTCTTTTCTAAAGATTTGGGGTTTTGAAGCATTTGTCAAGCGACTTATGTCAGACAAGCTTACACCCAAGTCGGATAAATGCATATTCGTGGGATATCCGAGGGAAACCTTGGGATATAGCTTCTACAATCGGGAAGAGAACAAAGTGTTTGTTGCTCGGAATGGGGTTTTCCTTGAGAAAGAGTTTCTCAGTCAGGAGGCCAGTGGGAGGACGGTTCGACTCGAAGAAATTCGAGGACCACTCGGGGACGGCTCGACTGGTGATGAGATCATACCGGAGTCAGTCAGGGAACCTGTAGTGGAAGCGGCACCGGAACCACGGAGGTCGAAAAGATTGCGCAGAGTGCGTGATGTATTGTTGCTAGAAAGCGACGAGCCGGCCACGTATGCGGAAGCGATGGTGAGCCCAGATTCCAAGGCATGGCTGGAGGCCATGAGATCCGAGTTAAAGTCCATGGATGAGAATCATGTCTAGGACTTGGTTGATCCGCCGCCTGGCATAACAACCATTGGTCGCAAATGGGTCTTTAAGAAGAAAACCGATGTGGATGGAAATGTTCAGATCCACAAAGCTCGGCTTGTCGCTAAGGGTTATGGACAAGTTCAAGGAATTGACTACGACGAGACTTACTCGCTGGTAGCGATGCTGAAGTCGGTGAGGATCGTACTAGCTATAGCTGCATATTTCGATTACGAGATATGGCAGATGGATGTCAAGACGGCTTTCCTTCACGGAAATTTAACCGAGGACGTGTATATGATACAACCCGAGGGTTTTGTTGATCCGACTAGGCTAGTAAGGTATGCAAGCTCAAGAGATCCATTTATGGGTTGAGGCAAGCATCTCGGAGCTGGAATATTCGTTTTGATGAGGTCGTCACTTGTCTCGGTTTCATCAAAAGCGAAGAGGACGCTTGTTTATACAAGAAGTTAAGTGGGAGCTCAATAGTGTTCTTGATCTTGTATGTGGATGACATATTGTTGATCAGGAACGATGTTTCGATGCTAAACTCGGTCAAGGAATCATCGAATGGCAAGTTTTCGATGAAGGACCTTGGTGAGGCAGTCTATATTTTAGGCATTAAGATCTATAGAGACAGATCGAGGAGGCTGCTCGGCTTAAGCCAGAGCACGTACATAGATAAAGTGTCGAAGCGGTTCAACATGAGTGAGGTGAAGAAAGGGTTCTTGCCACTCTCACATGGTATAAGGCTAAGCGAGACTCGGAGACCTTCGACATCTGATGAGCGAAGCAGGATGAGTAGGATTCTGTATGCCTCGGCAATCGGATCCATCATGTATGCCATGATATGTAAATGGCCTGATGTTGCTTTTGCAATAAGCCTAACAAGTAGATACCAGGACAACCCAGGTGAGAGTCACTGGGCAGCGGTAAAGACTATTTTGAAGTACCTGGAAAGGACTAAAGAGATGTTCAGGAAGAGCTCGTCGTAAGGGGTTACGCCGATGCTAGTTTCCAAACCAACAGAGATGATTGTTGATCATAGTTCGGATTCGTGTACATCATGAATGGAGGAGCAGTGAGCTAGATGAGTTCCAAGCAAGATGCGGTGGCCGATTCTACCACAGAAGCCGAATACATTGCGGCTTGTGAAGCTGCAAAGGAAGGTGTTTGGATCCGGCATTTTCTAGATGATCTTGGTATTTTCCCAGCCTCGGTAAAACCATTGGACCTTTATTGTGACAATTCTGGTGCCATTGCACAAGACAAGGAGTCTTGGAATCACCACAAAGTCATACACATAGATCGGAAATATCACCTGATACGAAAGATCGTAAAGAATGGTGATGTAGACTTATGCAAATTCACACGGAGGCAAATGTTGCAGATCCGTTGACTAAGTCGCTTCCACAATCCAAGCATGTGGGGCACGTTAGAGCTATAGGCATTCAATGTCTATTTGATTGACTCTAGTGCAAGTGGGAGACTGTTGGAGATATGCCCTAGAGGCAATCACTAGCCGGATGAATAAAGATAGTCCTTGGATGTAATCAATGATACTTGTTGGCAAGTATGTGACTTGTCTGTGAAATCTTGTGTTGTATGATACAACCTAAATAGTCCCTAGTCGCAAGTGATGTGTGGGCACATGTCGGACTAGACTAGCATATGACACGGTGGATGGCTCGGTATCACTAGCCATGGAGCATTGGATGCTAACCGGATAATATGGACTCGGAAGGATTTGATCGGATTCGATGTAGTCGAATCCGAGTCGAGATAAGGTCTGAGTCGGACAGACCCAACTATGTGACACAGTGATATGCCATCTGTGAGTCTCTAGTACAACATACGTTCTATGTCCTAAGACCTGAGCCGACGCATGTACTCGGGATGGTGACAGACTTGCTTTGGGCCGACCAAACGCTACTCCGTGACTGGGTGGTTACAAAGGTAGGTTTCGGGTTTGTCTAGTCCCATGCTGTGAGATATGGTCGAGCAAGATGGGATTTGCCCCTCCGATCAGGAGAGATATACTCCAGGCCCCTCGTGTGATCCGACCAGGATAAGCATGGCCATGCGACAAGGATTATGAGATAATCCGGATAGTGGTCAGCATCACTGGAACGAGAAAAATAGGTTGGGCTAGCACAAGGATGACAATCTCGCCTTGAGCCCGACAACATATATCGTGTGGCAAAGGGAACAGAAGTGTGACGTGTTGTACAGGTTCGCCTAACCAGCTTCATAGTCTGCTTGGTGTTTGGCATGCCTTGCTAGAGGCCGCTACCAACCGTGCAGTTCGGAGGTGATCCGAACTGCGACCAAGCCGACTTGAACCTAAGGGGTCGCGCGCTTAAGGGAGGAACCTACAAGGTCGGATCCAAGGACACTGGTCGGATGTGACCCGAGCTGTATTCGGATTGTGGCCGAGTAGACTTTGGGCTTTAGGATCCGTGCAAAGGCCCAAGTGTTGAGCCAGCAACGGATGCCTATAAATAGTGGAGGCGCGGCACACTTATTCAGTTGATCGCTTCGGTGCTGTCGTTAGGGCTTTGCATGTGTTGCAACTAGCCATATCCACTTGCCGCCGATTGTGTGATCGGACCTAGCAGTCCGCCACACGACGTTCCTCCTGCATGTGTGGATACCGTAAGAGGAGGTGCACTTGCGCCACTCCGGCGAACCTGTTCGCGGGATCCGCTCAGCTACGTGGGAGACCGGCTAGGAGGAGACGACTCCGGGAATGCGAGGCGACTCAGGGAACACGCTGCCTCAACTCTACTTCCGCTGCACGGCACTGCGCGTCTAGTGGTAACAAACTGTGATCCATCTCCCGTAGCATGTTCTTGGTTGGTCTGCGCATAGGAAATTTTAATTTGTAGTCGACGCACCCTACCATAGAACCCAAGAGCCCCATCAGCGGGCGCAGGTCCTGAGGCACGGTCGCCAGACACCCCATCCTCCTGAGATCCTTGGCGGAGCAGCTTCTTCTTCTTCTTGGGGATGACCCCAAGGAAGTAGGCGGCACTTTCGCCATCCTGATTCTCGACCGCCACTGCCTGGTAGGCACGCTCGAGTAAGCACACTGCATCCTTTTCATCGCAGGAGGCCGTGATGATGCCGCAGCTTCCTGGCATCTTGAGGACATTGTAGCCATGATGTGTTGTAGCCATGAACTTGGCCAGAGCCGGATACCGAAGGATGGCGTTGTATGGGAGGAGAATGTGGGCGATGTCGAAGTCGATGAGCTCAATGGGTAGTTTTCGCGCTTGCCAAAGGTGACAGGGAGGCGGATATGCCATATCAGGGTGGTGGAGCCGTCAGTTACTCCTGAGAAGGGCTTGGTAGGCTGGAGCTGGTTGTAGTGCACCTGAAGCCTGTCGAACGACTCAACACAGAGAACATTGAGTCTTGCACCGCCATCGATGAGTGTCTTGGTTATGAGGACGTTGCTGATGGTTGGCGAGCAGAGCATCGGGAGGGCGCCAGCAGTGGCCGCACACTTGAGCTGATCAGCTGAGTTGGAGGTGATGGCGTACTTGGACACCTGAGCGGACACGTTGCCTCGAGCTTGGCGAGGGCCACGTTCACCTCATGCGTGAACTGCTTGAAGATGCGATGGGAGGCTGGGGCCTGAGCGCCGCCTAGGATGCAAGCGATATCATGAGGCTCTTGGAAGCCCCCAGCCCCATCATCTGGGCGATGGTCGTTGTTCCTTCTTGGTGGCGGCGGCAGCGGAGGGAGGCCAGCGTTGCCCTGAGGATGGTCCTCACGAGGATGATCCCTCCAGGGACCCTCGCGAGGCTGGCCCTGCCAGCGGTCCTCACGAGGCCGGTCGCGCCAGTCCTGGCGGAGTTCGCGGCTGTCCCAACACCCTCCGCCTCGGCCCCCTCCTTGGCCGTAGCCACAGTCATTGCGATCGGGGCGACGACCAAGGTGCCCATCGCAGATGGTCCTGAGATCTTGGCTATCGTTGGTGTTGTGGCTGTGCACGTTGTGGAAGACGTAGAACGGGCGGCTGCCCTTGGATGACTCTGGGTGGTCGCAACAACGCTTCATCTCAAGTTTGGCCGCGAGAACAGCTGGCCCCTTGCGCTTCACATCCTTGGCCTTGGACTTCTTATCTTTTGGGTCAGCCCCCGGAAGCTCTAGGAGGTGGAGGCGACCTTCCTCAGCTCTTGCACATTTGGTTGCCATGTTGAACATCTCCAGAGCCGTGCACAGGTCCTCGTGTATAGCGAGCTCTTCCTTCATCTTGACGTCCCGGACGCCATCAGTGAACACTGAAATGATGGGCTCGTCCTACACCTTGGGAAATTTGAGGCGAACGTTGTTGAAGCGCTGGATGTACTTTTGCAAGGTCTTTCCTTGCTGTTGCTTGATGCGGCGCAGGTCACCCACAACAGGTGGGCGGTCACGAGTGCCCTGGAAGTTGGTGATGAAGCGCTCTCACATCTCATCCCACAAGGCGATCGATCCCACAGGGAGGTTCAGGAGCCACGAGCACGCACCGTCCTTGAGGTCCATGGGGAACCAGTTCGCCATGGCCTTGTCGTCGCTATTGGCCGCCTCGATGCTCAGCTTGTAGAGCTGCATGAACTCAGCAGGATCAGGGGTGCCATCATAGGGTGGAGGTAGGTTTGGCTTGAACTTCCCAGGCCAGACAACATGGCGCAGCTCCGGAGTGAAACGCCAGGCAGCCCGCCGTGCTCATGGGAATCCTCCATGAAGGTGGAGCCAGGCCTTGGTGCTCGCGCGCCACCACCTCGGGCAGCACACAGTCTTGACACGGCAGTGCTGGGAGCGCACACGTCTCTCCTTGTGGCCTCTGCACAACTTGGCATCTTGGCTCATCGCACACGGGCGCCCTATGCTGCGGATCGCGCCTAGGAGACTCCCGCCTTGGCTCGATGATGGCGTATTGCCTAGGAGGTGGAGGAGGTTCTCCGTGAGCTAAGTCACCCGTGGTAGGTGGTGGGTGAGGCAGCGAGCAAGATGGTGCAGGAGACTCTTCGGCGACGCTGACGAGCTTGGCGATGCGGTCCAGCGAGTCCTCGTAGAGGTCATCGACCGGGTGGTAGCACAGAAGCTCGCGTGCCATGAGCAGCACGGCCTGCGCATTCGCCGGACCACGACGAGCACGGTAAGACAAAGCAGCTGAAGCGAGCGACGGAGTGGCGGTGCGCCCGTCTCGCCACATAGAAGGATGCAACGACGAAGCCTGCTGCTCATGGCCCGCGGGGCCGGTGGCGGTGTTCGCCACTGGCGACAGGGGGACGGCAAGGGCAGCCGTCGCCCGCTAGTGCTGTCTGAGCGACGTGGGCGGCCCAACGCTCAGCACGAGCTCGACGAGCGTCAGCCATGGGAGCGGCAGAGTGACAACGAATCTACCGGCGGAAGAGAGGCTCCAACGCACCCCTACCCGATGTGCAAATGTCGGATTTCGGGCTCCACAAACCCTGGATAGATTCGAACTCTGGGGTGCGTGCAAAGAATTGAACCTCCCTAGTCTGCCAACATGATGATCCCACTGCCTAGCTTGACGAACTAGAAGGAAAGAGGACACTGCAGTTTACCCAGGTTCGGATCACCTTGCAGTGTAAAACCCTACTCTTGCTTCGTGGTGGATTAGCCTCGAGGTGGGCTGAGGATGAACTAGTAAAGTGGAAGAACAACCTCAGGAGGTGTGTTCTTATGCTTGGGTGAGTTCGTGAGGGTGAGGATCGGCTGGATCTGGGTCAGGTTAGGATGTGTCTCTACGGTGGTGGCTAGGCCCTATTTATAGTAGCCTTGGTCCTCTTCCCAAATGAAGGCGGGAAGGGATCCCACACGGCCAAATTCGAAGGGAGACAACTAGTACATCTTATCCTGACAAAAGGTAGTCTTCACCTGCAAAGCTTCTGGTCATGACACTGTGGTGGGCTCGGTGATGACCATCGTCCTGCCGTCCTTGCGGTCTTGGTATCCTTGCATGGAAATGGAAACCTTTGGCTGATTCCTCGGGACTGTGGGCCTGCGCTTGCCTCTTTAGCACCAAAGAGGAAACTGCTGTACTGCCCCCGCTGGCGCCCGCCTGGCTTTGGTCGTCATGGCTCACGTCATCCGTACCTTGCGAGGTAAGGGCTTGCATAGAAAACTCCGTTCCTCAGGAGCCAGCCTGAGGAGGCCGCTCCTTCTGGAGGTCTTGATGTTGTCCGCCTCGCGAGACTTGGCCCCTCGTGATTGTCATGTGTTGTTGGTGCTGAAGATGGGCCGTACTAGACCGTCGATGTTGCCATGCCGCGGGCTGCAGGCAGGCAAGTCTGGGTACCTCGGTTTCCAAAACGTCGACAGGGTGCACCCCCTGGCTTGTGGTCCCTCTGGAGGCCCTCTAACCCTAATCTTCGACCTATAAATTCAGAAATATTCCCAAACCAACAGAAGCGTCCACCAAAATACTTTTCCGCCGCCGTAACCTTCTGTTCCCGTGAGATCCCATCTTGGGGCCTTCTCCGGCATCCTGCCGGAGGGGGATTCGATCATGGAGGGCATCTACATCAACTCTATTGCCATTCCTATGAAGCGTGAGTAGTTTACCACTGACCTACGGATCCATAGCTAGTAGCTAGATGGCTTCTTCTCTCTCTTTGATCTTTAATACAATATTCTCCTCGATGTTCTTGGAGATATATCTGATGTAATCTTCTTTTGCGGTGTGTTTGTCAAGATCCGATGAATTGTGGATTTATGATCAGCCTATCTATGAATATTATTTGAATCTTCTCTGAATTCTTATATGCATGATTTGATATGTTTGTATTTCTCTTTGAATTATCGGTTTGGTTTGGCCAACTAGATCGATTTTTCTTGCAATGGGAGAGGTGCTTAGTTTTGGGTTCAATATTGCGTGATTTCACCCAGTGACAAAGTAGGGGTAGTGAGACACGTATTGTATTGTTGCCATCAAGGGTAAAAAGATGGGGTTTTCATCATATTGCTTGAGTTTATCTCTCTACATCATGTCATCTTACTGAAGGTGTTACTCCATTCTTTATGAACTTAATACTCTAGATGCATGTTGGATAGCGGTCGATGTGTGGACTAATAGTAGTAGATGCAGGCAGGAGTCGGTCTACTTGACACAGACATGATGCCTATATGCATAATCATTGCCTTGGATATCGTCCTAACTTTGCGCTTTTCTATCAATTGCTCGACAGTAATTTGTTCACTCACCGTATTATTTTCCTTCAAGAGAGAAGCCTCTAGTGAAACCTATGGCCCCTAGGGTTTATTTTCCATCATATATTTTCATATCTATAAACCAAAAAACCCAAAAATACCTTGCGACAATTTATTTACTTTTATTTTGTTTTACGTTTTAGTAATCTTTTACATCTATCTCTATCAGATCTCACATTTGCAAGTGACCGTGAAGAGATCGACAACCCCTTTATCGCGTTGGGTGCAAGTGTTTGATTGTTTGTGCAGGTGCATAGATTGGAGACTTGCTTGTATCTCCTATTGGATTGATACCTTGGTTCTCAAGTGAGGTAAATACTTATCTCTACTTTGCTGCATCACCCTTTCCTCTTCAAGGGAAAAACCAACGCAAGCTCAAGAAGTTGCAGAACACCCCTTGTAGCATCTACATGGGGGCTGAAGCCGACGATTGGTAACTTTCATATTAAAACAGACACACATGAGTCAAAATGAGCAAACTCAGACACAAGTATGATAAAACATATGAAATAATTGTATTATAAAGCAAAATGGTCCAAGTTTCATTTAACACACGATAGTATGCTCATTCAAGGATTACATCTTTTGGACACTGGTCCTCTATCGCCCGAGCACCATCCATCACAATGGGGAAATACTGCTCGGAATGCTAGTGCTCCTTTCGAGCAAGTAGCGGTCCGGTGGCCATCTCGGGTGGCTTGATCTTGGGCCAGTGCACCATGGTCTTAGCGAAGGCCAACCAAGCTCCCTCGATGCTCATAGAGCGTTTAATGGCATTAACCCGGGAAGCAGTGTCACACAGCTTCTGCACCAGGCGGAAGTAGCCGCTCGATATTGGCTCTGAAGGCCACAACCAGACACAAATGTCCTTCATGGCCGGTTCTGCCATCCGGTGCATCTCCATAAGCTGCTTTATTTTTATTACCAAGGAGGGGAGGGTGTTCGGGCTCCTCGAACTGCGCCCAGGAGAACATGTGCTTGGTGTCATCCTCCCGAGCTGCATAGTGCCTTGCCGCATCTGCCGCACTCCTCTAAAGCTCCACAAACGCGCCTAAGGAATGCCACACTCCTGTGAGCAACGCGAACCTGTGGCCGCCAAAAACACTCTGCAGTAAGTACGACTTACCATTTGCAACTTGGCGGAGCTCTTCTCGGGCGCCCCGTGTCTCCGTCCTTGCCTCGTGGATCTCTTTCCTCATCTTGGACAACTCGATGGCTTGGCCGTTATTTTTCTGCTCAAGGTCCTCACATTTAGTGATGACATCCTTGAGCTCCTGCTACACTTTAGCCACTCTGGCCTCGTGCTTCTCATTGACGGTTTTCACCGTCGTGAGTTCGGTGGCCGCCGCCTTCTGTTCAACCACCTCTTCCTTGGCCTTTTTCAGCTCAGCCTTGAGGCCTCGACCTCCGCAGTGACAGCTGCAGACACAATTAGGCATTTCTTGCTTAAGGATACCCCCGAATACCTCGCCTGATAAGGACAATCCAAATTACTAAGTCTCGACTGGACTAATCTTGCACTTCGTCAAACCGCCTATTTACAAGGTCGAGCTCCTCATTGGAGCTTTTAAGCTTCCGATTTATTTTGGCCAGCTCCATGGCATTTGCAGCCGCCGCCATGGACGAAACCTACAAAAATAAAAAAGATCACAATATCCGGACTCCCGATTTAATGATTCTCGATCCTCTCCCAGGTTTTTCAATCATGACAGAGTCTCGGGGGCTGCCATATATAGGGATTGCACAACTTTGCTCATAAAGTCCACTTTATGGAAAAAAACATTACATGGCTTACCTCGAAGCCAGTCAGGAGGCCACCAAAGGCTTCCTTCACTCCACTATTAACGGACGGAATACTTTGCAAAACCATCAGGGCGCGGTATGATACGTCTCCAACGTATCTATAATTTATGAAGCATTCATGCTATTTTATTATCTGTTTTGAATGATTATGGGCTTTATTATACACTTTTATATTACTTTTGGGACTAATCTATTAACCGGAGGCCCATCCCATATTGCTGTTTTATTGCCTGTTACAGTATTTCTAAGAAAAGGAATATCAAACAGAGTCCAAACGGAATGAAACCTTCGGGAGCATGATTTTTAGGAAGAATATGATCAGGGAGACTTGGAGTTCACGTCAGAAGATCCTCGAGGAGGCCACGAGATAGGGGGGCGCGCCCACCCCCTGGGCGCGCCCTACCCTCTCATGAGCCCCTCGAGGCTCCCCCGACCGACTTCTTTCGCCTATATAAGCCTACGTGCCCTAAAAACATCAATATCAAGATAGATCGGGAGTTCCGCCGCCGCAAGCCTCTGTAGCCACCAAAAACCTCTCGGGAGCCCATTCCGGCACCCTGCCGGAGGGGGAACCCATAACCGGTGGCCATCTTCATCATCCCGGCGCTCTCCATGACGAGGAGGGAGTAGTTCACCCTCGGGGCTGAGGGTATGTACCGGTAGCCATGTGTTTGATCTCTCTCTCTCTCGTGTTCTCTCTATGGCAAGATCTTGATGTATCGCGAGCTTTGCTATTATAGTTGGATCTTATGATGTTTCTCCCCCCTTCTACTCTCTTGTGATGAATTAAGTTTCCCTCTTGAAGTTATCTTATCAGATTGAGTCTTTAATGATTTGAGAACACTTGATGTATGTCTTGCCGTGTTTATCTGTGGTGACAATGGGATTTCACGTGCCACTTGATGTATGTTTCGGTGACCAACTTGAGGGTTCCACCCATGAACCTATGCATAGGGGTTGGCACACGTTTTCGTCTTGACTCTCTGGTTGAAACTTTGGGGCACTCTTTGAAGTACTTTGTGTTGGTTGGATGAATCTGAGATTGTGTGATGCATATTGTATAATCATGCCCACAGATACTTGAGGTGACAATGGAGTATCTAGGTGACATTAGGGTTTTGGTTTATTTGTGTCTTAAGGTGTTATTCTAGTACAAACTCTTGAATAGATTGATCCGAAAGAATAACTTTGAGGTGGTTTCGTACCCTACCATAATCTCTTTGTTTGTTCTCCGCTATTAGTGGCTTTGGAGTGACTCTTTGTTGCATGTTGAGGGATTGTTATATGATCTATCTATGTTATTATTGTTGAGAGAACTTGCACTAGTGAAAGTATGAACCTTAGGCCTTGTTTCCTATAATTGCAATACCGTTTACGCTCACTTTTATCATTAGTTACCTTGCTGTTTATATATTTTTCAGATTACAAAAACCTATATCTACCATCCATATTGCACTTGTATCACCATCTCTTCGCCAAACTAGTGCACCTATACATTTACCATTGTATTGGGTGTGTTGGGGACACAAGAGACTCTTTGTTATTTGGTTGCAGGGTTGTTTGAGAGAGACCATCTTCATCCTACGCCTTCCACGGATTGATAAACCTTAGGTCATCCACTTGAGGGAAATTTGCTACTGTCCTACAAACCTGTGCACTTGCATGCCCAACAACGTCTACAAGAAGAAGGTTGTGTAGTAGACATCAAGCTCTTTTCTGGCGCCGTTGCCGGGGAGGTGAGTGCTTGAAGGTATATCTTTAGATCTTGTAATCGAATCTTTTTGTTTCTTGTTTTATCACTAGTTTAGTTTATAAAAGAAAACTACAAAAAAATGGAGTTAAGCTTGTCTCATACGCTTCGTCTTTTTAATATCTTTCGTGAGAATGATGGAAAGGAAAATTGTGCTCAAGTGCTAGAAGAAGAATGCATTAAAATGTTTGGTACTAGATCTTTGTGTGATGAGCATGATTGCAATGTTGTTAGTATGAATTCCTTGAATATCCATGATGCTAATGATATGCAAATCCACAAGCTTGGGTAAGCTATGTTTGATGAATATGATATTTTTAGTCCCCCAAGTTTTGATGAGAATATTTATTATGATGAAAGCATGCCTCCTATTTATTATGATTATATTGATGAAAGTGGATTCGGAGAGGTCATGACTTTATTTTGTGATGATTCCACTATTTCGGAAGAGGTTCCAATTGATTATGAGAACAAAGTTGCTATCTATGATGATTATTGTGATGACTTGTATGCTATTAAGAATAACGATAACCATGAAACTTGTCATCGTGACTTTAGTTTTCAATTGGATTATGCGTCACACGATAACTATTTTGTTGAGTTTGCTCCCACTACTATTGATGAGAAGAATTTTGCTTGTGGAGAGTAGTAAATTTTCTATGCTTGTAGATCATGAAAAGAATGCTTTAGGTGCCAGTTATATTGTTGAATTCATTCATGATGCTACTGAAAATTATTATGAGAGAGGAACATATGCTTGTAGGAATTGCAATAATGTCAAGTTTCCTCTCTATGTGCTTAAAATTTTGAAGTTATGCTTGTTTTACCTTCCTATGATAGTTGATTATTGTTCCCATAAGTTGTTTGCTCACAAAATCCCTATGCATAGGAAGTGGGTTAGACTTAAATGTGCTAGTCATATGCTTCATGATGCTTCCATTATTCTTCAATTCTTATCTTTTAGGTGAGCATCATTGTCATCATCATGCCTAGCTAGAAAGGCATTAAAGAAAAGTGCTTGTTGGGAGACAATCCAATATTTATCCTTACTGTTTTTGTGTGTTCACATGATTATGCTACTGTAGTAATCATGTTTTATAGCTTTTGTTTCAATAAAGTGCCAAGTAAGACCTTTAGGATAGCTTACGGTGATAGTTGTGTTGATCCTGCTGAAAATTAGAAACTTTTGCACCCAGTAAATTAGTTTTGTTAATTCACAGGAACGTGATTATGATGTGATTCTTTTTGATTTGGATTGGTACACGAATTTCTTAGAACCTCCTAATTTGGTAGGATTTTGGGAGTTCTAGAGGTATACGTTTGATACAGATTACTACAGACTGTTCTGTTTTTGACAGATTGTGTTTTCTATGTGTTGTTTACTTATTTTGATGAATCTATGGCTAGTATTAAGTTGTATGAACCATAGATAAGTTGGAGTACAGCAGATATTACACCAATATGAATTTAGAATGAGTTCATTACAGTACCTAAGTGGTGGTTTTATTTTCTTATACTAACGGAGCTTACGAGTTTTCTGTTGAGTTTTGTGCTGTGAAGTTTCCAAGTTATGGGTAAAGATTCGATGGACTATGGAATAAGGAGTGGCAAGAACCTAAGCTTGGGGATTCCCAAGGCACCCCAAGATAATATTCAAGAATAGCCAAAAGCCTAAGCTTGGGGATGCCCCGGAAGGCATCCCCTCTTTCGTCTTCGTTCATCGGTAACTTTACTTGGAGATATATTTTTATTCACCATATGATATGTGTTTTTCTTGGAGCGTCATTTTATATTGTTAGTATTTTCTTGATGTTATTTAGATTAATGTTTTGCATCTTTAGTTTCAATAAAAAATTCAAGGATAGCCTTTACCATGCTTATTTTGCTAGTATACATGTTGCTGTTTGAAAACAGAAAGTTTACCGCTGTTGCAAAAATTCCCTAGAAAAGTCAGAGAATGGTATAACGTTGAAACTTTTTGCATATTGAGCTCTGATAAATCTTCTACAGATCAGTATTTTTCTCATAATTTCTGGAGTTAGGGAAGTATTGATACTCTTGCATTCTTTACAGACTGTACTGTTTTGCCAGATTGCTGTTATGTTTGCATTGTTTGCATATGTTTGCTTGTTTAATGATTCTATTTGAGGATAGGAGTATTAAATATGCAGAGGCATTTAGTATGCAATGTGGAATAATAATTTTAGTGATTTGTTACAGTAGAAAATGATAAGGTTTTGCATTGGTTTATACTAACCTATCTCACGAGTTCTTGTTGAGTTTGGTGTGGATGAAGCTTTTGATAAAAAGAGAAACCATGATATGAGAGGAATTAAGGAGACACAAAAGTTCAAGCTTGGGGATGACCAAGGCACCCCAAGATAATATTTCAAGAAGTTTCAAGCATCTAAGATTGGGGATGCCCCGGTAGGCATCCCACCTTTCTTCTTCAACAACTATCGGTTAGTATCGGTTGATCCTAAGTTTTTGCTTCTTCACAAGAGTTGTGCTATCCTTGCAATGTCATTTTATCTTGCTTTGCTTAATTGAGAGAGAGTCTTCACATAGTTACACAATTATTTAGCTACTCATTGATCTTCACTTATATCTTTCGGAGTAGTTTGTCATTTGCTCTAGTGCATCACTTATATCCTTTAGAGCACGGCGGTGGTTATATTTTGTAGAAATTGCTAGTCTCTCATGCTTCACTTATATTATTTTTAGAGTCTTTTAGAATAGCATAGTATTTGCTATGGTTACATAGTTGGTCGTAGAATGATGAGCATCCAAGTTGGGTATAATAAACTATCATAGAAAGTGAATGGGATGCCATGATCAGTTTGATACTTGATAATTGTTTTGAGATATGGAGGTAGTGATATTAAAGTCATGCTAGTTGAGGTGATTATGAAAAATGCTTGTGTTGAGGTTTGTGATTCCCGTAGCATGCATGTATGGTGAACCGCTTTGTGATGAACTTGGAGCATAATTTTATTTATTGATTGTCTTCCTTATGAGTGGCGGTCGGGGACGAGCGATGGTCTTTTCCTACCAATCTATCCCCCTAGGAGCATGCGTGTAATACTTTGTTTTTGATGACTTATAGGTTTTTGCAATAAGTATATGAGTTCTTTTGACTAATGTTGAGTCCATGGATTATATGCACCCTCACCCTTCCACCATTGCTAGCCTCTCTTGTGCCGCGCAACCTTAGCCGGTACCATACACCCACCATATACCTTCCTCAAAACAGCCACCATACCTACCTATTATGGCATTTCTATAGCCATTCTGAGATATATTGCCATGCAACTTTCCACCGTTCCGTTCATATGACACGCATTACTTTTGTCATATTGCTCTTTGCATGATCATGTAGTTGACATCGTATTTGTGGCAAGGCCACCTTCATAATTTTCATACATGTCGCTCTTGATTCATTGCATATCTCGATACACCGCCGGAGGCATTCATATAGAGTCATATCTTGTTCTAGCTTTGAGTTGTAATTCTTGAGTTGTAAATCCATAAAAGTGTGATGATCTTCATTATTAGACATTGTCCTAGTGAGGAAAGGATGATGAAGACTATGATTCCCCCACAAGTCGGGATGAGACTTCGGACTTTACAAAAAGGGAAAAAAGAGAAAAAAAAAAAGAAAGGCCAAAAAAAAGGCCAAAGGAAAAAAAAGGAGAAAAGAAAAAAAGAAGGAAAGGAAAAAAAGAAAAAAAAGAAAATGAGAGAAAAAGAGAGAAGGGACAATGCTACTATTTCTTTTTCCACACTTGTGCTTCAAAATAGCACCATGATCTTCATGATAGAGAGTCCCATATGTTATCACTTTCATATACTAGTGGGAATTTTTCATTATAGAACTTGGCTTGTATATTCCAATGATGGGCTTCCTCAAAATGCCCTAGGTCTTCGTGAGCAAGCAAGTTGGATGCACACCCACTTAGTTTCTTTTGTTGAGCTTTCATATATTTATAGCTCTAGTGCATCTGTTGCATGGCAATCCCTACTCACTCACATTGATATCTATTAATGGGCATCTCCATAGCCCGTTGATACGCCTAGTTGATGTGAGACTATCTTCAACTTTTTTTTGTCTTCTCTACAACCACCATTCTATTCCACATATAGTGCTATGTCCATGGCTCACGCTCATGTATTGCGTGAAAGTTGAAAAAGTTTGAGATTATTAAAGTATGAAACAATTACTTGGCTTCTCATCGGGGTTGTGCACGATTAAATACTTTGTGTGATGAAGATAGAGCAACAGCTAGACTATATGATTTTGTAAGGATAACTTTCTTTGGCCATGTTATTTTGAGAAGACATGATTACTTTGATTAGTATGCTTGAAGTATCACCATTTCTTATGTCAATATGAACTTTTATTTTGAATCATTTGGATCTGAACATTCATGCCCCAATAAAGAAAATTACATTGAGAATTATGCTAGGTAGCATTCCACTTCATAAATTCTTTCTTTATCATTTACCTACTCGAGGACGAGTAGGAATTAAGCTTGGGGATGCTGATACGTCTCCAACGTATCTATAATTTATGAAGCATTCATGCTATTTTATTATCTGTTTTGAATGATTATGGGCTTTATTATACACTTTTATATTACTTTTGGGACTAACCTATTAATCGGAGGCCCAACCCATATTTCTGTTTTATTGCCTGTTTCAGTATTTCGAAGAAAAGGAATATCAAACGGAGTCCAAACGGAATGAAACCTTCGGGAGCGTGATTTTTATGAAGAATATGATCAGGGAGACTTGGAGTTCACATCAGAAGATCCTCGAGGAGGCCACGAGATAGGGGGGTGCGCCCACCCCCTGGGCGCGCCCTACCCTCTCGTGAGCCCCTCGAGGCTCCCCCGACCGACTTCTTTCGCCTATATAAGCCTACACACCCTAAAAACATTGAATATCAAGATAGATCGGGAGTTCCACCGCCGCAAGCCACTGTAGCCACCAAAAACCTGTCGGGAGCCCGTTCCGACACCCTGCCGGAGGGGGAACCCATCACCGGTGGCCATCTTCATCATCCCGACGCTCTCCATGACGAGGAGGGAGTAGTTTACCCTCGGGGCTGAGGGTATGTACCAGTAGCTGTGTGTTTGATCTCTCTCTCTCTCTCTCTCGTGTTCTCTCTATGGCACGATCTTGATGTATCGCGAGCTTTGCTATTATAGTTTGATCTTATGATGTTTCTCCCCCCTCTACTCTCTTGTGATGAATTGAGTTTCCCTCTTGAAGTTATCTTATCGGATTGAGTCTTTAATGATTTGAGAACACTTGATGTATGTCTTGCTGTGTTTATCTGTGGTGACAATGGGATTTCACGTGCCACTTGATGTATGTTTTGGTGACCAACTTGCGGGTTCCGCCCATGAACCTATGCATAGGGGTTGGCACACGTTTTCTTCTTGATTCTCTGGCAGAAAATTTGGGGCACTATTTGAAGTACTTTGTGTAGGTTGGATGAATATGAGATTGTGTGATGCATATGGTATAATCATGCCCACAGATACTTGAGGTGACAATGGAGTATCTAGGTGACATTAGGGTTTTGGTTGATTTGTGTCTTAAGGTGTTATTCTAGTACGAACTCTTGAATAGATTGATCCGAAATAATAACTTTGAGGTGGTTTCATACCCTACCATAATCTCTTCGTTTGTTCTCCGCTATTAGTGGCTTTGGAGTGACTCTTTGTTGCATGTTGAGGGATTGTTATATAATCTATCTATGTTATTATTGTTGAGAGAACTTGCACTAGTGAAAGTATGAACCCCAGGCCTTGTTTCCTATCATTGCAATACCGTTTACGCTCACTTTTATCATTAGTTACCTTGCTGTTTTTATATTTTCAGATTACAAAAACCTATACCTACCATCCATATTGCACTTGTATCACCATCTCTTCGCCGAACTAGTGCACCTATACAATTTACCATTGTATTGGGTTTGTTGGGGACACAAGAGACTCTTTGTTATTTGGTTGCAGGGTTGTTTGAGAGAGACCATCTTCATCCTAAGCCTCCCATGGATTGATAAACCTTAGGTCATCCACCAGAGGGAAATTTGCTACTGTCCTACAAACCTGTGCACTTGCAGGCCCAATGTCGGTGTCAAAACCGGCGGATCTCGGGTAGGGGGTCCCAAACTGTGCGTCTAGGCGGATGGTAACAGGAGACAAGGGACACAATGTTTTTACCCAGGTTCAGGCCCTCTCGATGGAGGTAAAACCCTACTCCTGCTTGATTGATATTGATGATATTTGTAGTACAAGAGTGGATCTACCACGAGATCAAGGAGGCAAACCCTAGAAGCTAGCCTATGGTATGATTGTTGTTCGTCCTATGGACTAAAACCCTCTGGTTTATATAGACACCGGAGAGGGCTAGGGTTACACAGAGTCGGTTACAATGGTAGGAGATCTACATATCCGTATTGCCAAGCTTGCCTTCCATGCCAAGGAAAGTCCCATCCGGACATGGGACAAAGTCTTCAATCTTGTATCTTCATAGTCTTGGAGTACGGCCGATGATGATAGTTCGGCTATCCGGACACCCCCTAGTCCAGGACTCCCTCAGTAGCCCCTGAACCAGGCTTCAATGACGACGAGTCTGGCGCGCATATTGTCTTCGGCATTGCAAGGCGGGTTCCTCCTCCGAATAATTCATAGAATATTGTGAACACCAGGATAGTGTCCGGCTCTGTAAAATAAATTCCACATACCACCGTAGAGAGAATAATATTTACACAAGTTCAATCTGCTGACGTATTTTGTGGCGTGACGTCACACCACTACCAAGCCTTTACTTGAATCGTTTTTATTATACCACCTCAGCGCGTTTAGCGAAGCGGTTTCCTTGGCACGTCTTGTCGAAGCAGAGATCGTGTTCCCCTTATTTCGGGATTCTCATCAATACGGACGTGGGTAACCCAACCGCGCCCATTGCCACGCCCCCTCCATCGAAGGCGAGTTCCAAACGGTCACGGGGACGGCTCTTGGTATTCTCCCTCTTTATAATGAGACCAAGGCTCGTTCTTTTTCTTCAATCCTCAATCGAATCCGCCCCTCGCCCCGAGTTCCAACACTCAGGGCTCCAGATTCGAGCACTTCAGACCTTTGACAATGTCCGGCTCCGACCTACAGGGCCGGTGGATGCCCTCCTCCGTCACGGAAGAGGATGTGCTAAAGCTGAGAGAAGCCAGGTACTTAACCTATGAGATTTCGCATAGGTTGCCTGCCCAAGGGCAGGTCATTCCTACTCCCGAGCCAGGCGAGAGTGTCGTGTTCGTGTCTCACCTCCGTCGGGGTTTAGGCTTCCCGATGGATCCCTTCGTGAGGGGGCTCATGTTTTACTATGGGTTGGAAATCCACGACTTGGCTCCGGAGTCCATCCTCCATATCTCATCATATATCATCATCTGCGAAGCTTTCCTCCGCACTACCCCTCACTTCGGTTTGTGGCTCAAAACCTTCAACGTGGAGCCGAAGATGATTAAGGGGCGTCAGGCAGAGTGCGGAGGGGCGGTTATAAGCAAGAGGGCCGAGGCTCCATGGCCCGAGGGCTCTTTTCAGGAGGAGCTCGGTTTGTGGCAACAGGAGTGGTTCTATATTACCGCTCCCAGGGGCAGCAGGCAGAGGCCGCCGCCCGTCTTTCGCTCGGGTCCTCCACAACGGCTGACGTCATGGGTCAGCAAAGGGCTTGATTGGGGGCCGTCCAAGGACGTACCCCTATTGCAGGGCCGGATTCGAGACCTCATAGAGAGGGAGATCAATCTGGTCGTGGTGACGCAGGTTATGCTGATTCGGCGTCTTCTGCCCTGCAAACGTCGCCCCCTCCGCCTGTGGGAATTCAATCCAGAGGGACCACGAGCTCTCCAACACTTCATGGGTACGACACCCGTGGAGATGTACAAACTGTTCTTCGGATCACAAGAGATGTGTCCGGACTTGACCGAGGACGCCGACCTAAGCTGCAATCGCCCGGATACTCAAGTAAGTAGCCCCGTGTCCGGACATATCGTCCATTTATTTATTATGGATTTGCCTTTTAACCAGCTATCCCTTGGACAGGAGTGGATAAAGCAAGCAAAACTGATACGGTGTCCGGCCCCCCTCCCTGAGACCACGCCGGATCCCGTGTTAGTCAAGATGCTGGAGGTTGCGCCTTCAGAAGTGGGTGAAGGGGAAAACAGAGAAACTACCGCCTCCACTGAGGAGGCTTTCAAGAAAGGGGGGATCGAGAATCCCTCCTTCCAGGGGGAGAAGAGGACCGCTTCCGAAGATCCGGAGGCTAAGGCCTCAAAGCGGGGGAAGAAATCTTCACCAGAGGGTCCTGCGCCAGGAGAAGCCCCGGCCGCACTATCTCCCCAAAGGAATCAGCCCTCCAGCGAGCCGTAAGTAGAAAAAGGGGAGTTTTGTAATAAGGGACATCCCTATTTTTGCTTCTGAGGATAACCGAAGTCTTTACCTTGTAGTTCGGATCTACGCCATTCTCAGCTGAGCTCATCTTCGGGGTACCTTCGTCCGGAGATGATGGAGAGCGAGACGCCTCCATCTGCCGCACCGTCAGGCGGGGCGGACGACCCTGAGGTGTCATCGCGGAGGGTCTCCCCGAGCCCGGCAGGGCCGGAGAGTTCAGCACCAACTGGTGTACGGCCGGGGGAGCTGAAGGATCTGCTGGAGAAGGCGTCTATCTCAGAAGATCACCGTACATTAATGAGTACGATGATTGAAAGAATTTTATCCGCTGAGAGCGGGTTGCATGATGCCATCAGAAGTTTACTAGAGGGGTTTGAGGTACGTAAAAATGACATGCCTTTTGACAGTTTTGCACATAGAGTGTGCCCTGTATAGATAGTAGCCCCTGAGACTTGGTACGTTGTCAGAAGTGACAGCGTGCCGAGGATCATAATCTCAGTTGTAATATGTCGCCATTCCTATTCAGGGGGCGGAGCGTTCGGTGGCCAGCCGGACTGATAGAGTTGCCGAACTAAAGCGGCAACTGGATGTTGCAGATGCGGACATCGCGCTGGTCAATAGGCGACTTGACGAGTCACAAGGTGAGTGGTTTCTCCACGGTCACCTGGTAAGGGAGCTGAAGCCCATTCCTTACAACATGTATGCTTGATGCAGATGGTGCCGCTGCTGTGGAAAACCTTCGGGCAGAGCTTGCTCGAGCCAAGGAGCAAGCCAGAAAAAGTGATGCGGCCGCCTCGAAGGTGGCGGAGGAGCTAAAAGCCGAAAAGGCTGCTCACCGCCGAAGCAAGGAGGAGATGGCCGGAATGGCCGTGAAACTAAAAGATGCTACCGACCGCTATGAGGTTCTTGAAAGAGAATGCCAAGCGGAGCAAGAGGACCTGAAGAAGGCCACCACCGAAGCCAAGGATGCCCGTTCTGCAATGAGGGCTATAAAGGAGGAGCTGCGTCAGGCCGGAGACATTGCGGCTGGAAAGTCCTTTCTGCTGCGCAGGAAGTTCATGGATCAGAAGTATGCTCAGTTGGGCCAGCTGTGGGGTGCAGAGAATCCTTATCTAGATTTGGCGGCGAGTGCGGCAGACGCGATCGTGCACTTCCGGAGCCAAAAGGATCACGAAATGGTAGAGCTTTTCTGGTCTCAATTCCATAGTCCGGAGTGTCCCCTTCCCTTAACCGATCGGTTGGCTGAGTGGGCTGAGCTGAATAGATTGTCCGGATTTGCCATGACGGATGTGGTGACTCATCTGTGGCCGGAAAGGCCCAAGCCGAAGAGCTATTTTGGCCTACTGCAGCAGTTCCTTGGGGCGGTGCCGCATATCAAGGCGATGAAGCGGTCGGCATTCATAGAGGGTGCACGGATGGCTCTCGCCCGTGTTAAGACATATTGGGCAGAGATGGATGCCACCGATGTTGCATCCCAGGGTTCGGACACGAGCCGGTTACCCGCCGAGCACTATTTTGGGGAAGTCCTGCAGGGCGCTCGTTTAATAGAGTCGCAGTGCTCGAAAAATGTTATGTTCAAATGACATGTATGATTTGTGAAACCATATTTATAATGCAACGTCTTTTTATACTTGTGCGTTCAAGTATTGAAATATCTCCTGTGCGGCTGTTAGTGTATATGCGTATATAACCTGAAAGATGGCAGTCTTCGGCTTCAGCCCCCACGCACATAGTGCGGGGGTGTTTGCAAAAGGGGGCGTTTTCACACTTAATCCAACGTCTTGGTCCTGTGAAGGAGGTGGTAGCGTAGCAAACTAGGCAACCGGACTATAATGCTTTATCACTTTCACTTAGCCATAGGAGTTTGAAGGTGGGGCTACGATATAGCCCCTAGGGGCACCGCGCTCTCCGAATTCGGGGCGCGTATGTGCCTGACCGGGAAATGGTCCTTCGTCAAAGCGGAGGAATTCTAGACATTCCGGTGGTCGATCGAGTGGTTGACCAGTCTCTCGCTATATCATGACAGTCAGTTTTCGGCTTTCTCTACTGAGGTGCTCGCCAGGCCAAACCGTGGCACAATCGCAGTAGTTTTCCTGGTGCTGCGTTAGCCGATGATACGGAATGTAAGGCAGCAAAACACAGGAGCCGGGCAAACCCAACATTTGACCAAAGACATGATTCGGAGCTGATGCATATAAGGCCTAACTCGAGACGCCGAACACTCCCTGAGGTATTCGGTCTTTATGATAATGGGCAGAACAATGCCCTAAGCCCCTAGTGTCCAGGTACGGGCAAGAACTTCTGACGCGGCCGATGCCAAAACGCCAGCCTCCTCCTCGGTTATGGTAAGAAACCGGGGGATGTGTATCAACAAGAGACAGTAAGAAAGGTTTACGCAGGGTCTTAATCTGAAAAGAATCCTTGCAACGGGTCCCTGCTGCACGTCTGCGCCTGTGTCTCCGTTGTGCTGTATCCTGGACGGGTGTAGCATGCTGTTCATCTGCAAAAGAGAAGAACTTAGTTTGGGAAGATATCGCGCAAAAAATGTATTTAAAATGGAGTATGATTTAAAAAATGAATAAGGTTGAGCTTTATTGGCTCTCATTGTCCGTGCTTGCAGCCCCTTGTAAAGGGGTATGCGGCTAGTAAGCCCCAAGTTTATTTATGCCGCACTCGGCTAACTGTGTCCGGGGTCTGAACGACCTGTTTTGTAGGGGCTTTGATTAGCAAGGCCGGATTAGTGTGTGGCTGTCAAGGCAGTCTCACGTTCTTCCGTGGTCGAGGAACACTCGAAGTTACCTTTTAATGAGATGATGCCGCATGAACCGGGCATTTTAAGTGTAAGAGACGCGTAATGCGGTATTGCATTAAAGCGGGCGAAAGCTTCGCGTCCCAATAGTGCTTGATGGCTACTTTTAAATGGGGTGATGTGGAAGGTTAGCTTTTCGCGACGGAAGTTGTCGGATGAACCGAACACAACTTCTAGTAGTAAGGAGCCCATGCAATTGGCGTAAGGGCCTGGCGTCACTCCTTTAAAGGAAGTGCCGCTTTGGCAAATTTTGGTAGGGTCTATCCCCATTCTGCGGATGGTGTCCTGGTATAGCAGGTTTATATCACTGCCGCCGTCCATTAGGACTTGTGTAAATTGTAGTCCGTCGATTATAGGATCCAATATCAAAGCAGTCCATCCTGCGTTTCGAATACTTCTGGAGTAATCCAGATGGTCGAAAGTAATTGATTTTGACATCCAATCTTGGGATTCCGCTGGGGTGGACCGTGCGACGCGTACTTTAGTAGGTGCCGCACTATTGTTCCGTGTTATCACATGAAGTGAGTTCACTGTTTTGACTTCTTGTGGGAAAGTCTTTTGTTTTCCGGTGCTCTGCTTGTGGGGTTCGTCATCGTCTTCGCTTGGTGTGTCGAGCCCCTTGTGTTCGGCGTTAAGTCGGCCAGACTGTTTGAAGACCCAACAATCTCGGTGGGTATGGTTTGCAGGCTTCCCGGGGGTACTGTGGATTTGACATATCCTATCCAAAATTTTGTTTAGGTTGGATAGCTCGTCACTATTGTCCTTAAGAGGCAGTGTTTTGTTGTCCGGCCGAGAGCTTTTGAACCCGGCGTTGACCGCCATGCTCTTTGGGCCATTTTCTTTATTCCGGCGCTGATCTTTTCTGCGTCGTGATGTCCCATTTCCATCCCTGACCTCGGATGTACTCGGGTCGCTGGTGCTGCATCTTGCCAACCAGCTATCTTCCCCCGCGCAAAAGCGGGTCATGAGGCTTGTTAGCGCGGCCATTGTTCTTGGTTTTTCCTGGCCGAGGTGTCTGGCGAGCCATTCGTCTCGGACGTTATGTTTAAAAGCTGCTAAGGCTTCGGCGTCCGGACAGTCGACTATTTGGTTCTTTTTGGTGAGGAACCTGTTCCAGAATTTGCGTGCTGACTCTCCGGGCTGTTGAGTTATGTGACTTAAATCGTCTGCATCCGGAGGGCGGACATAAGTCCCTTGAAAATTTGCTCGAAACGCATCCTCGAGCTCTTCTTAACTTCCAATGGTATTTTCTGGGAGGCTTTTCAGCCAATGCCGAGCTGGCCCTTTGAGCTTGAGGGGTAGGTATTTTATGGCATGGAGATCGTCTCCTCTAGCCATATGTATGTGTAGGATGTAATCCTCAATCCAGACTCTCTGGGGTCTGTTGTTCTGTCGTATGCCTCTATGTTTACGGGCTTGAATCCTGCTGGAAATTCATGATCTAGTACCTCATCGGTGAAACATAGTGGGTGTGTGGCGCCCCTGTATTTAGGTGTGCCGTTATCTTCGAACACTCAGCGTGTTGTGTTGCTTCCTGGAGCCTTCTTTTTTGGCCCATAGATGGACCTGACCGGGCCATCCTTTTTGCGAGGATCCTTATGTGGATCGTGTGCCGGTTTGTGTGCGGCGCCGCCTGCCGCTCTTAGCCTATCATCTAGTCGTCTATCCAGCCAAGCGGCCTCTTTGTTTTTTGACTGTGGGGGTTCTACGGCCTCCTCGTCAAATTCGGGCAGCAATTTGCGCTTCTGGGTAGCTCTTTGCTTGGTGACTATTGCCGTATTTATCTGCGGTCTTGAGTACTTTGCTCCATCTCATTCTGAGTACGTCTTCCACTGTTTTGAGATTTCGCTTCTGCTTCTTCAAACTTCTTGCAGTGGCGACGAGCCTTTTGTGAAGGTTCTTATGCTTCGGTGATGTGTCTGGCGTGAGGCCGTCTGGACTGTTGTTTTTCGCCGGGGATGGGTTGCTCATCCAATTCATCGTGTTCGGATGATTGCTTAGTGGCGTGTTCGTTGTCCACTGGTTCGCCCTGTTCTACGGCTGGGTCGGTATGGGTGCTGTTGTTATCGAGGCGGGACTTTGGGCGGCGCTTGTGTCGCTGTTTTGGTTGCTTTTCGGGGGAGTTATCCTTCACCGCTTCCCGTTGTTCCTCGTTATCGCTCCCTTTTGGTGTATCCACCATGTATACGTCGTGAGTTGAGGTGGATTTTCAGTGCCCAGTAGGCGCTGGTTCTTGGTCGTCTCCGGCATTGTCGTCCATACCGTTGATGTCTTCGGAGTCGTGGTCTAGCATGTCGGTTAGATCGTCGACAGTGGCTACAAAGTGGGTGGTGGGTGGGCTTTGAATTTCTTCGTCGTCCGTATCCCAACCATCCTGACCGCAGTTCGGCCAGGGCTCTCTTGATACCGAGAGATATTTTAGCGAATTCAGGATGTCGCCAAAAGGTGAGTGTTGAAAGATGTCCGCAGCGGTGAACTCCATGATCAGCGCCCAATCGGATTCGATTGGAGGGGGCGCGGGAGGTTCGGAGTCCGGCGAGGAGTCCGGCACCTCGGAGTCACGAACTTCACAAGGGACAAGGTCAGTATTCGGCTCCATCGCTGCAGAGGTTGCAGACACCGAGGCGGCATCCAGCCACCCATCCTCGATCTGCGCAGTCGGCTTAGGGATTGGAGCGGACTCGTGTGCGGCCTCCAGGGCACTGTCCGGTAGCAGAGCTAAATCATGCCCATCGAGACAGTGCGGCGCGCTTGGCTATGGCTCGAATCCGTCGAAGATTAAGTCTCCGCGGATGTCAGCCGTGAAGTTCAAACTTCCGAATCTGACCTGACGGCCAGGGGCGTAGCTTTCGATCTGCTCCAGATGGCCAAGCAAATTGGCCCGCAGTGCAAAGCTGCCGAATACGAAGATCTGTCCAGGGAGAAAAGTCTCACCCTGGACTGCGTCATTGATGATCGAAGGAGCCATCCAGCCTATCGGTGACGACACAGAGGAACTCTCAATGAAAGCACCAATGTCGGTGTCAAAACCGACGGATCTCGGGTAGGGGGTACCGAACTGTGCATCTAGGCGGATGGTAACAGGAGACAAGGGACACGATGTTTTTACCCAGGTTCGGGCCCTCTCGATGGAGGTAAAACCCTACTCCTGCTTGATTGATATTGATGATATGGGTAGTACAAGAGTGGATCTACCATGAGATCAAGGAGGCTAAACCCTAGAAGCTAGCCTATGGTATGATTGTTGTTCGTCCTATGGACTAAAACCCTCTGATTTATATAGACACCGGAGAGGGCTAGGGTTACACAGAGTCGGTTACAATGGTAGGAGATCTACATATCCGTATTGCCAAGCTTGCCTTCCACGCCAAGGAAAGTCCCATCCGGACACGGGACAAAGTCTTCAATCTTGTATCTTCATAGTCTTGGAGTCCGACCGATGATGATAGTTCGGCTATCCGGACACCCCCTAGTGCAGGACTCCCTCACCCAACAACGTCTACAAGAAGAAGGTTGTGTAGTAGACATCACGGTGTTCCGCTGCGATGGAGGAGCTATTCAAAGCCTCCTCCATCACGCCCGGCCAACCAACCACGACCCGATCTTGGGTGTTCTGCACTGGAGGCGGGGCCCCGGATCCCCCTCCCCTATTCACTAGGAGCAATCCCCCTCCTGGTCATCGGTGATCGAGGTGCTAACCTCGGCCATGTTAACGTCACCACCACCTCCAGTATCCGGGCCGGGAGGGGTTCTTCGGGACAACTCATCCCCGGTGTCCCCAATGACAGGAGGAGGCGCAGAGTGTGACGTAGTCCCGCTCTCCGGCAATTCGGCTGGCGGAGAGGTCCCCTCCGAGGCCTGGTCGGTGGAAAGATCGTGTGGCGGGCTGCAACATGAAGTGCATATATTTGATCAGTAATAGACTAATAGAACAAGTACCTGAGGAGTCTTCGGATTCGTACCTGTAGGCGGGGGGCTTGACCCTGGGGTTCCTCTTCGGAACCTCTTCATAGGCTGCAGATTCCTCATAGCAAGCCGAGCTATCTTCAGGCATAACCAACTTGGGCATGCACCACTTCTTCAGGGCGTGGGGAGGCTCTTCCTCCTCAGTGTCATCTGACGACGCTCTCTTCCCGCCGAAGGATTCACTCTCCTCCTCCTCTTCTTCCTCCTTCTCATGAGTGGAGGGAGCTTGGGTGTCCCCGGACTTGGTGTCCGGATGTACTCTTGGACGGAGGACTTCCCTGTGGCTATTTTGAGACAACCCTGTGAATTTGGGGAAATGAGAGTCAGATCCCTTTTAAAAAGATAGGTATCCTAACATAAAAGGATATAACTTGATTACCTCTTTAGAAGGATTCACGGCGTTGAGGCCGATGTCCTCCTCCTTGGCCGACCACTCCTTCTGAGGCTTGAACAACTCCTTCCACATCTTGTCGTGAGTGGTGCCGTAGAAGCAATGCACGGTGATAGGGTCTTCGCGCTTGTAACCCACATTGGTTTGTCCCATTGCTGGCAAGGGAGGAGGCGGTGGCAGAGCATCACTAGAACCACATTGGTCAGCTTGGCACCCTCCTTTTTCATGCTGATGATGCGCTTCTGCAACAACTCCACCTCCGTTGGTGACCCCCAGTCAAGACCGTTCTTGGTCCACGAGGTTAGCCTCGCGGGGGGTCCAGATCTAAATTCAGGAGCTGCCTCCTAGGCCGCAACACGTGGATATGTGATGTAGAACTACTTCTTCTGTCATAATTTGATAGTATCTATGAATGTGCCCTCCGACCACTCGACCCGGGTGAGCACGCTGATCATTGCCCCGCCGCAGTCTGCCTATTAGCCGTCGACTATCTTTGTCTTGACGTTAAAGAACTTCAACCACAAGCCAAGTGTGGCTGGACCCGCAAGAAGGCCTCGCAGATGACGATGAGGGCTGAGATGTGAAGAAAAGAGTTTGGGGCTAGATCGTGAAAGTCTAACCCGAAGAAGAACCTTAGTACCCTGACGAAGGGGTGGAGCGGGAAGCACAGTCCCCGAGGAAGTGGGGGAAGAACACAACCCTCTCGCCTGGTCAATGCGTGGGGATGACCTGGCCCTCTTCTTGAGCCCGGTGAATGACATCGAATGGGGGGTAACCGGCGGGTTTCAGGTCCTCGATGTCATTGTTGGTGACACTCGAGGCTTCCCTCTTGCCTTTTGAACCAGATCCGGCCATGGCCAAATTGAGGAAGTGGCTAGGAAAGAATTCTTGAGGAGGGGTGGACTGGGGCGCTAGAGCTCTATAGATTGTGAAAGCAATGGCAAGAGGAAGGAGAAAGCATGCAGAGACAGCGGTGGTTGTTTCCCTTTTTATAAGCCACTTGAATACCAAGAGTCCTTAAATTGCACCGCAAGCATCACCGCTTCCCGATATAATCATGACCTTATGTGCGAGGGGGATAATCAAAATCATTGATCATATCCCTTAAAAAATGGGGCATGATCTCCGCATTGATGGGATTTGCCTATGGAGGAACTGCCTCGAACCGTGAATCGAGTCATCACAATGGTTTTGTGCTAGTTACCGGTCGTGACCCTTCGCCAAAAGTTGTCAGGCAATGGCATGATGACCCACAAGTATAGGGGATATATCATAGTCCTTTTGATAAGTAAGAGTGTCAAACCCAACGAAAAGCAGCAGGAAATGACAAGCGGTAAGCACTGAAATTATTGATGTCTACTATGCAACTTTATTCTTGTAGACTCGTGTTGGGCCTCCAAGCGCAGAGTTTTGTAGGACAGTAGCAATTTTCCCTCAAGTGGATGACCTAAGGTTTATCAATCCATGGGAGGCATAGGATGAAAGTGGTCACTCTCAAACAACCCTGCAACCAAATACAAGAAACCTCTTGTGTCCCCAACACACCCAATACAATGGCAAATTGTATAGGTGCACTAGTTCGGCGAAGAGATGGTGATAAAAGTGTAATATGAATGGTAGAAATATATTTTTATAATCAAAATAAATAAAAATAGCAAGGTACCAAACGATAAAAGTGTATTACAATGCTTGAAAATGAGGACTAGGGTCCGTACTTTCGCTAGTGCAATCTCTCAACAATGCTAATCGAATTGGATCATATAACCATCCCTCAACGTGTGATGAAGAATCACTCCAATGTTCTTATCTAGCAGACAACATAAGAGGAAATTGTTTGTAGGGTATGAAACCACCTTAAAGTTATTCATTCCATTCGATCTATTCAAGAGTTCGTACTAAAATAACGCAAAGTTATTCTTTCCATTCAATCTATCCAAGATTTTGTACTAAAATAATACCATATGATACGCATCAACCAACTCTAATGTCACCTAGATACTACAATGTCACCACAAGTATCCATGAGTTAATTATACGATATGCATCAAAAAAATTCAGATTCATAATACTGATTCAACACAAAGAACCTCAAAGAGTGCCCCAATATTTCTACGAGAGATACAAGGACAAAAATGTGCATCAATCCCTATGCATAGATTACCCCAATGTCACCTCGAGAATCCATGAGTTGAGTGCCAAAACATATATCAAGTGAGTCAATATAATACCCCATTGTCACCATGAGTACTCATATGCAAAACATATGTCAAGTGCTCTCAAATCCATAAAAGTATTCATTCCGATAAAACGAAATCTCAAAGGGAAAACCCAATTTATCACAACAAGATAGAGAGGGAAAACACCATATGATCCGACTATAGTAACAATCCCGTGATACATCAAGATCGTGACATCTCAAGAACATGAGAGAGAGAGAGAGAGAGGGAGAGAGAGACTAAACACATAGCTACTGATACAAACCCTCAGCCCTGAGGGTGGACTACTTCCTCCTCATCATGGAGGCCGCCGGGATGATGAAGATGGACACCGGTGATGATTTCCACCTACGGCGGAGTACCAGAACGGGGTCTAGATTGGTTTTCGTGGCTACAGAGGCTTGCAGTGGCAGAACTTCGGATCTAGGGTTATTTCTAGGGTTTTTGGTATTTATAGGATTTTTCAGCGTTGCATGCGAAGATGGGCCACGAGGTGAGCGCAACCTACCAGGGCGCGCTTGGGCCCCCTGGCGCACCCCGGTGTCTTGTGCCCTACTCCTTCACCTTGTGGTCCTTCCAAGAAGTTTCTAGTGCCTCTTTTGTTCCAAAAAAATCGTCAAAAAGTTTTGTTGCATTTGGAGAACTTTTATTTCTGCACAAAAAACAACACCACGGTAGTTCTGCTGAAAACAGAGTCAGTTTGGGTTAGTTCTATCCAAATCATTCCAAAACCGTATAAATTATTGTAAACATGGCATGTATACTTCATAAATTATGGATACATTGGAGACATATCAGCGTCCCCAAGCTTAATTCCTGCTCGTCCTTGAGTAGGTAAATGGTAAAATAAATAATTTATGAAGTGTGAACACTAGCAAAGTGCATAAGTTTGATCAATGATAATTTAAATCACTTTTCCTAGCATCATAACAACAACTCTTTCTCATAAAACTCATCATGATAAAGTAGCAATTGAAAACAGAATTTTTGATGTGGAATGCTACCTATCATATTCATCATAAACTCTTTTCTTTTGTAGCATGGACATTTGGACTTGAATGATTCAAAGCAATAATCTATAGTTTGACATGAGGAGATCAATACTCAAGCATATCAACAAGCAACCATGTCTTTCAAAATATCAACACTAAAGCAAGTTATCCCTAGCCCATCATGCTCAATCATTCATCCATTCATGAAACACACTCGCATATTAGCTACATCCAATGCTCAAGTACCACTGGTACACGTCGATGCTATACAAACGGTTTTTAACCCCTTTCCGCGATGACATTTGGAATTGTCGCCAAGTGAGTGTGGGCGATAGGGGGGGGGGTCCTTCCCACACGACCCAGAAACCGTCGGGGATAGGCCCTCCGGGCACACAAGTTGGCTCGTGTGCGATCGGGCGAGGCATCGAAACCCAATTGTTTCCGTTCGTATGTACATCCCACATGGTGAATCCCAGAAAAACATTTCCGTTCGTATGTATATCACACATAGTCAATCCAAGGAGAACATTTCCATTCTCATGTACATCCCATACAGTGAATCCAGGGAAAATGTTTCCATTCGTATGTACTTCCCACACAGTCAATCCAAGGAAAACGTTTCCGTTCGCATGTACATCCCACATAGTCAATCCAGGGAAAACATTTCCGTTCATATGTACATCCCACATAGGTTTATGTATAGGCTCGTGTGTGATACGTGTAACTATCACACACGCTCTACCTTGGTTAACCATTTGCTTTTATCAACTACATCACACATGATTTGATGAAGAAAACCGTGTGCCATTGGGCTATCTATCACAAGCGCTTTTACTTCTAGAACTGTTTGCAAAGTTCCATGACCCATTTCGCAGGTTTATTAGTTTACAATTAATAATTCCATTATTACGCAAATTCACATTTCATATCGAACAACTGTTTGCCAATTTCATACCAGGCACATAGATATATTTTAACATCACAGTACGATAGCTACCGGAAAACAACACAATACAACATATAGATAGTTCAACTTCATAATTAAGAACAATATTAGAACAATATATTCATTTCCCTAATCGAGATCATCCAGGCTCGCCTTATTTACCTCTGCTTTCAGTTCAGTAAGAACCTATTTTGCACTGGCCACTGGGAAAGTGCCTCCTCCTTCGCCAACACCATCTTAGCAAAGTCTGATTTAAAAAATCTGAGCTCATTCTCCACCTTCCTCCTTTTATCCCGCATCTTCAAATATTCTTCAGCTTTGACAACACTTTCTCTAAGCCTAGCTCTGTTCTCTTCCTGATACATGCTCCAGAGCTTTGCTAGGCACACCTTCAAAGACTGTGGCCGCTCTTGATCAACCCACTCCAAGTAAGAACACTACTGTTCATCCTATAATATTTAAAACTAGATCAGTAACAATTGTAGGGAAAATGGGTTTATAGCAACATAGAAAATCACCAATACTTATTTTGAAAAACTGAAGAAACAGGTTAATTATGACATATCTTCTCAAAAAGAACCAGTGCCCTGCACTGGCGAGCCGATGCAGCGAAAAAAAACCAGGGACCCAAACTCCAGAGCACCTAGTTGCTCCGACGCTCAGTTCCTTCATGCCATAAAGATTTAGTATTTTACTGCTTGGCTGCTCAGATGTGTGGACAAGTTGGCTCCACAAACTGCTGAAGCGGTGCCAAATAATTTTCTAATGGCACCGCTGATGACATGGCAACATTTTTAGATACTAGGTACAAACTGTGACACTGTCTTAGGATGCGTTTGGTTAAAGGTGTGGTATGAATGGGTTGGGACCGTGACAGTGTCTGAATCACATCTAACAAATGATTTTTGACAATGAAAGAGGGTCTAACCTTCTCTGCACATGCCAGAAACTTCCTCCCATTGTCCACAGATTCAAACGCAACTAGCTTCATGCACGAAGATTTATGGTGACAACGAGCCGACATATCTTCAGCCACCCTGCTCCATTCGTTGCAACTGATGGTCCTAGGGAACTACAAGAGGAAGAAATCACTCAAATCGACCGCCGGGGCAAAATCCTTCATTCCAAGTCATAGCCCAGGAGAGAGAAGAGAGGCATACCCCGGTGGTGAAGGAGTCGTCGTCGTCGTCGTTGGAACCGTTGGAGAGGCCTTCCAAGAAGACCATGGCGACCCCAACGGTAGGATGCGTGACGGCGAGAGCGAGGAAGCAAGCGAGGAAGCGGCTATAGCTTAGGAAGGAAGGAAGGGGAAACGGGGGAAATGTGACTTGTGGTCTGGGAGATAAGGGGATGGGGAGGGGGAGGGTAGATATTTCGGCGGTAGGCCAAAAATTTCGAAATGTGGAGGGAAACTTTGCGCGCGGTGCCGCCAGACACCATTCACTTTGAACGATAGTGTGCATTGCAAATGATTCTTCTGCTTAACACGCATGGGATGAGTTTGATAATTAAAATTTTGGCGGAAATTTCCCTGCGTATGTCATTGCATAATTTAACATCGCTTGCTAATTTGGGCACAAAAAAGAGCGTACAACACACATACCAGACTTACTGAATTGAGCAATTTTAGTAATTAAACTGAGTTAGTTCACCTAAACATTGCTCTAACAAAATACCAGCATTAAAAACAAAGCCTAAGTATGAATAATTTTAACAAATCCGCCACCGCGCTGGCCTATGCATCGTCGGTCTGAGATGAGATGTCGATGACTTGTCCTGGCGACATGCCGCCGTTGGTGGACTTCGCGTCCCCCCTGCTGAAGTCGACCGCGTCCTCGTCCTCGTCCTTGTCCTCGTCCTCGGCGCCGCCCTCAAGGTTGTAGTACTCATAGTAGTGGCTGCACCAGAGCTTGTGTTGGTACTTCACCGCCGATTTCTCGATGGACAGACTCTTCTCTACCTCGACCTAGGATACGCGCAACTATTCCTCCCGGCGCTCCTCGATCTCCGCCGCCTCCTGCATCTCTAGCTCCCGCACGATGACCTCATGAGGAAGCAGGTGCTCCATGGACACCATCGCCTTTTCAGACGTGGGTTGCATGCTGGATTCTGAGGTGGCCTGGAATATCTTGGCATGGATGGCCTTGACCCGGGCCAGGGTGACATCGGCGGCACCGACGGCAGCTCGAGCGCTCTCGGCATTTGCAGCCACCATCGTAGCATCAGCTGCAGCCGTCTCGGCTGCCGCAGCTGCCCTGTCGGCTGCCGCAGACGCCCTCTAGGCGGAAGCGTCCGAGCTCAATGCGGATGTGGCGGCACTCTCGGCATAGGCAGCCGCGCTCTCGGCGCAGGCGGCGGCGCTCGAGAGGGACGCGGCCATCATACGGGCCTTCACGAAGCGTTTCCATGGTGTCATCTTTGCAAGAAGGGGGTGCAGGAATGGGGATCAGGATTTGTGGATTCGGGGGTTGTCGGCACTGGAGCAGATGAGCCGACGAAGCTTAAGAAGGAAGACTTAAATAGACCCAAAATTTTTCATCGCAAACGATTCCTACAAAACAACTGTGTGTGATGTTGTAGATTTTTATTAGCTGTGAAAGACGAATTTGGAGTAAATTGGCAACGGATGGTGTTTTAAATGTTCAAGAAAATTTGTAGTACTAATACAACTGTCATGTCAAATTTTGGAAAATTTCAGGGGTCATTTGACCTTTTAAGACATTTGAGTGATTTTCTAGCCATTTAATGACCGTAATTGAAATTTGAACTACATGTACATGCAACAACTAACCGAAATGGTTTGAGAAGTCATATTTTGTGTACTTGTGTGCGATTTATTTCCACATGCGGTAAATTGGAAGGAATTTCCAAACATATTGGTCTAATGGCTATGACGCAATTAAGCATGGAGTGCCATGGCATTTAAATTCCAAAAAATTAAAAACATGAAACCTTGCTTGATGTAATGTCATACCACCAAGATGATGTGGTACAAAAATTGGCCTGTTTGAAGAAAGTTTGGACACACACCCCTCACAAACCAGAGCAACTCACTAGAAGGCCCGTGGTTCCAAGAGGAAACAATGTATGTTTGCTGACAAATGGCAGATAGCTTCCTCTTACGGCCTTCAAAATGTTTCTATGTGTAATGTGCACTGACACTAACTGTCGTGTGAAAATTTGGATAATTTCAAGGGGTAATTTGACATTTTAAAGATATTTAAGTGATTTTCTAGCCATTTAATGACCATAACTCAAATTAGAACTAGATGTACATGAAACAGCTAACCATAACGGTTTGAAAAATCATGTTTGTGTACTTGTGTGCGAGTTAATTCCATGTGTAGTAAATTAGAAGGAATTTTCAAAAATATTGGTCTCACGGCATGGACACATGCATTTACATGCATGGAGTGCCATGGCATTTTAATTCCAAAAAATTAAAATATGAGCAGGAGAACATGAAACCTTGCTTGATGTAATGTCATGCCACCAAGATGATGTGGTACAAAAATTTGCCTGTTTGAAGAAAGTTTGGACACACACCCCTCACAAACCGGATCAACTCACTAGAAGGCTCGTGGTTCCGAGAGGGAACAACGCATGTTTGATGAAGAACGGCAAATAGCTTCCCCTTTCGGCCTTCAAAATTTTTCTACGTGTAATGTGCACTGATACAAACTGTGACGTGAAAATTTGGAAAATTTCAGGAGTCATTTGACCTTTTGAAGACGTTTAAGTGATTTCCTAGCCATTTAATGACCGTAATTCTAATTTGAACTAGATGTACATGCAACGGCTAACCATAATGGTTTGAAAAATCATATTTATGTACTTGTGTGCGAGTTAATTCCATGTGCAGTAAATTAGAAGGAATTTTCAAAAATATTGGTCTCACGGCATGGACACATGCATGTACATGCATGGAGTGCCATGGCATTTTAATTCCAAAAAATTAAAATATGATCAGGAAAACATGAAACCTTGCTTGATGTAATGTCATGCCACCAAGATGATGTGGTACAAAAATTTGCCTGTTTGAAGAAAGTTTGGACACACACCCCTCACAACCGGATCAACTCACTAGAAGGCCCGTGGTTCCGAGAGGGAACAACGCATGTTTGATGAAGAACGGCAAATAGCTTCCTCTTTCGGCCTTCAAAATTTTTCTACGTGTAATGAGCACTGATACAAACTGTCATGTGAAAAGGAAAATTTCAGGGGTCATTAGACCTTTTGAAGACATTTAAGTGATTTCCTAGCCATTTAATGACCGTAATTCAAATTTTAACTAGATGTACATGCAATGGCTAACCATAACGGTTTGAAAAATCATATTTATGTACTTGTGTGCGAGTTAATTCCATGTGCAATAAACTAGAAGGAACTTTCAAACATATTGGTCTCAGACATGGACACATGTACATGCATGGAGTGCCATGGCGTTTTTATTCCAGAAAATTGAAAAAATGATCAGAAAAACATGAAACCTTGCTTGATGTAATGTCATTCCACCAAGATGATGTGGTACAAAAATTGGTATGTTTGACGAAAGTTTGGACACACACCCCTCACAAACCGGAGCAACTCGCTAGAAGGCTCGTGGTTCCGAGAAGGGAACAATGCATGTTTGATGACCACTGGTAAGCGTCGGTGCTATACAAATGGTTTTAAACCCCTTTTCGCGACGACATTTGGAACCGTCGCCTAGTGAGTGTGGGCGATTAGGGGGTCCTTCCCACACGACCCAAAAACCGTCTGGGATATGCCCTCCTGTCACACACGCTCGGCAAAATGAGGTCGTGTGCGACCGGCGAGCGACCAAATATGGTTATTCGTACAGTAGTGCTAAAAAATACAATTATACAGGCAAAATCATTTCCGGTCGTAAGTACATCCCACACAGTCAGTCCCCGCGAAACATTTCCGTTCGTATATACATCCCACACAGTCATTGCAAGGAAAATGTTTCCGTTCGTAAGTACATCACACACAATTTTCCCCGTTAAATCGTTTGTGATGGTGTTCCCATCACACACAATATTGAAAAAATTATCGTTTGCATTATTGAATGCATCACACACGGTGCATAGAAGAATCTGTGTGGCAAAGGCTATCCATCACACACAATTTTTATGTGGTAAACGTTTGCGCAAGGTGGCCTAACGCAAACAGTTTTGAAGAGAATGTCGTGTGTGATTGTTCATCGATCCAACATGGTATATTCCTAGAAACTGTGTGCATTGCCTTAGGTCATCACCCACGGTATTTTCTCAATAACCGTTTGCAATAGCAAAAATCAATTAGCAGGCTAATTCGCCATTAGCAGGCTAATTGTCCTATTATTAATAATCAATTTATTAATCTAATTGACATTCATATTAAACACATAATATGTTTCATTCCCATATTATGAAAGCATGATTTCATAATTGAAATACATCAGAGTACAACATGATAGCTTCAGCACTCAGCTACCCCATTACACAACTGCACCAACACCAAGTTTCATGACCTTTCAAAATTAGCATCATAGACGGTACATAGACAAATGCATGTCATCGGGAAAGCTGCTGAAGCGGAAGGCGAATATTGAGCCTTCATTGATGTTGAAGGTCTTTGCAACTTTAGGCCAGTGCCTGTGGATGATTGACCATCCATCCTTCGTCCTCTTTAGGAACACTTCAATATTGAACCGTGGGTGTTGTATGAAAATCTTCCTCGCCTCCTGACCATAGAGGTGGTTTGAGAGGTAATCATCAGTGAACTGCTTTGGAAAGGCCTGAAAACAAGGATGTGCATAAATATCTTCTCTATTGGAAATGGGGGCAAACGAATAAAAAAGGCAAGGTATAATAGTTAGTACCATCTTGTAGTGAACTGATGTCTTCTTCATTGTGCAGACAAAGATCTTGTTGTTTTTTGTCGCCAATTTATTTATCATAACAATCTTTTTGAGTTTCTTGACTTGATTGATATTCATGGACAACTCATTTCCCCATATGCAAAAAGGGTTGAACAGTGGGTCAAAACCTCTTACAGCAGGACCTACATGTGCAAGACCAAATTGCTAAAAACCTAAGTATTAGAATGGTTCCTGCAATTGCACAATAATATGCTATTAGACAACAGACCATGCACGTGCTAACCTCGATTGTAAACCTCAGTGCTTCCCACTATATTGTTTCCCTTACAACACATATAAGGTAGTTAGTCATCAGGTTAAGTAAGGGTTCGCATGCTATCAGTAAAATATGTTGTTGAAAAAAATAAGCATATTGCAGATTCATCAAATTAATTCAAGCCACATGGAAAACCCATTTATGCAAACCAAGCAAGATTAAGAACTAGGAAATATAGCACTTGTATATGTTTCTCATCTATTAAGTGCAGCCAAATTCGATTTATTCCTCACATGCACAACAATACAAAATTCCAACCACGACAATTGAACATCACATTGCAGAATTGAACCAAGCAGTTAACTAAACACCACAACAAATGAACCAAACATTAACTGAGCACCACATTGCACAATATAACATCTTCCTAATCGAAGATCAGACAGTTAACCAAACCAAGCATGCTTAACAACTTGGAAATATAGCAATTGTATTTGTTTCTCATGTATTTAGTACAGCCAAATTTGATTTACTTCTCACATGGTATACAATAATGGAATGCACCCACAACTATTGAACATCGCATTGCAGAATTGAACTAAATAGTTAACTAAACACCACAACACAAATGAACCAAACGTTAACTGAGCAACACATTGCACAATGTATAACCAAACCAAGCATGCTTGACAACTTGGAAATATAGCAATTGTATTTGTTTCTAATGTATTTAGTACATCCAAATTCGATTTACTTCTCACATGGTATACAATAACAGAATGCACCCACAACTATTGAACATCGCATCGCTGCGCGTGGGCCACCTTGATCTGGGCTTGGACGGGCTCCTTCATCGCAAGGTATGCGGTGGAGGAACGGACGACTCCTCGAACGCTCTCGGTGATTGCCAACTCTTTGGCCGTGGGTTGCCGACCATTGTTGGAGAAGCTTTGTTTAATTTGTGCGGTGATCGCCACGAGCTGGGCGTGTGCGGCCTCGACATGGTTGTGGGCGGCCTCCATCAGGGCTAAGGCCTCCGCTGTAGAACGAACAACTGCTGTGCCACTCTTGCCAGCTGCTATCCCCGAGGCAGATGTTGCTGCCGCCACTTGAGAAGCAACAACGGCCGTTTGGGCTGCCATGGCCACCCGGTTGCAGATTGCGGCCGCGCTCAAGCATCTTGTTAGCACACGCATGGCGGCTGCGGCCGCGCTCTCGTCGGGGTGGGCCGCCGAAGTTGCCTTCACGACGCGGGTCCACATCCCCATCTTTCACCGGCGATGATTGAACAGTGAAATGTTTGGGGAGCGAGCTAGTGTGCTTGACACGCCGGCTGTGGACTGTAGCTGACGCACCTTCTCGTGTAAGCCATAGTCGTACTATACACCGACGGTGCTCCAGGATATTTTGTACTGCATCTCATACGGTTGGTGATAATAAACTGTGTGGGATCAACTTGATTTTTAATTTTGATTTGAATTACAGAATGGGGTCACAACGGCAATGGACGGTGTTTGAGTTGCTAGACCTTTTATCTGCAGTGAACGTGCAACTATGTGTGTGTCGTAAAAAAACTGGAATTGTTCACGGTTCCTTTGGACTTTTTTATAAGGTAACTTGGTTTTCTAGGTATTTCAGGTACAGAATTCAAAATTAAACCACATGCTCCAGTCCATAAAAATGGGTTGCAAAATTCAAATGTTTGTCCTTGGTTGCAATCTTAGGTCACATGCAAGAAATGAGAATGAATGTCAAACACCTTGACACTGTCGCTCAACCGCTAACATTGAGATACATGTTTTTAACACTCTAGTAAATCGAAAACTCGTCTAAAATTCATGAAAATTGACATGATATCATGGAACCACAGCGACATGTCGTGGTAAAAATATTGTCCCATTTGGGGCAGGTGTGGGGTATAAGCTTCTCGCAAACCAGAGCTTCTCTCACAAGAAGCCTTGTGGTTTCAGTAGGGTACTTGCCACCTTGGGGGACAAAATGATATATGTTGCCTCTTCTTACTTTCAAAATGTTTCTCGTGTTAACATAGAACAACACGAGTGTTGTGTCAATTTTTGGGATTTTCCGGGGTTTGTTTTGACATGTTCATGCATTAATTGTGTTTTCAATGCATTTATGAGCACAATTCAAATTTGAACTACATGCACATGCTCTAATGCATATAAATTGGTTGAAAATTCAAATCTGTGTCCTTGGTTGCATGCTTAGGTCCCATGTAAGAAATGGGAATGAATGTCAAATACCATACCACCATCACTCGGCCGCAAACATTGAGATTCCTGGTTTTAAAATTCTAGTAAATCCAAAACTCGTCTGAAATTCATGAAACTTGGCATGCTATCATGGAGCAGCATCAACATGTAGTGGTAAAAATATTGTCCCATTTTGGGGCAGGTTTGGGGATATGCTTCTCACAAATCGAACGCTCTCACAACAGGCCTGATGGTTTCGGTAGGGTACGTCCCACCTTTGGGAATGAAACGATATCCGCTGCCTCTTATTGCTTTCAAAAATTTTCTAGTGTCAACATAGGACAATATGTCGTGTCAATTTTTGGGTGTTCGTTTGGACATTTTTTGCATTAATTGCTTTTTCAATGCATTTATGAGCACAATTCAAATTTGAACTACATGCACATGCTCTAATGCATATAAATTGGTTTTAAAATTCAAATATGTGTCCTTGGTTGCATGCTTAGGTCCCATGCAAGAAATGGGAATGAATGTCAAACACCCTGCCACCGTCACTCGGCCGCAAACATTGTGATTCCTGGTTTTTAAATTTTAATAAATCCAAAATTCATCTGAAATTCATGAAACTTGGCATGCTATCATGGAGAAGCATCAACATGCCGTGGTAAAATATTGTCCCATTTGAGGCAGGTTTGGGGATATGCTTCTCACAAACCAAAGGCTCTCACAACAAGGCTGATTGTTTCGGTAGGGTACGTCCCACCTTTGGGGACGAAACAATATCCGCTGCCTCTTATTGCTTTCAAAAATTTTCTAATGTCAACATACAACAATATGTCGTGTCAATTTTTGGGATTTTTTGGGGTTCGTTTGGACATTTTTATGCATTAATTGTGTTTTCAATGCATTTATGAGCACAGTTCAAATTTGAACTACATGCACATGCTCTAATGCATATAAATTGGTTGAAAATTCAAATATGTGTCCTTGGTTGCTTGCGTAGGTCCCATGCAAGAAATGGGAATGAATGTCAAACACCTTGCCACCGTCACTCAGCCACAAACACTGATTCCTGGTTTTAAAATTCTAGTAAATCCAAAACTCGTTTGAAATTCACGAAACTTGGCATGCTATCATGGTGCCGTGGTAATAATATTGTCCCATTCGGGGCAGGTTTGGGGATATGCTTGTCACAAACCAAAGGCTCTCACAACAACCCTGACGTTTTCGGTAGGGTACGTCGCACCTTTGGGGACGAAACAATATCTGCTGCCTCTTATTGCTTTCAAAAATTTTCTAGTGTCAACATAGAACAATAGGAGTGTCGTGTCAATTTTTGGGATTTTTTGGGGTTCGTTTGGACATTTTTATGCATCAATTGCGTTTTCAATGCATTTATGAGCACAATTGAAATTTGAATTACATGCACATGCTCTAATGCATATAAATTGGTTGAAAATTCAAATATGTGTCCTTGGTTGCATGCTTAGGTCCCATGCAAGAAATGGGAATGAATGTCAAACACCCTGCCACCGTCACTTGGCCGCAAACATTGAGATTCCTGGTTTTTAAAGTCTAGTAAATCCAAAACTTGTCTGAAATTCATGAAACTTGGCATGCTATCATGGAGCGGAATCAACATGCCGTGGTAAAAATATTGTCCCATTTGGGGCAGGTTTGGGGATATGCTTCTCACAAACCAAATGTTCTCACAACAAGCCTGATTGTTTCGGTAGGGAACATCCCACCTTTGGGGACGAAACAATGTCTACCGCCTGTTATTGCTTTCAAAAATTTTCTAGTGTCAACATAGAACAATAGGAGTGTTGTGTCAATTTTTGGGATTTTTCGGGGTTTGTTTGGACATTTTTATGCATTAAATGAGTTTTCGATTCATTTATGTGCATAATTCAAATTTGAACTACATGCACATGCTCTAATGCATATAAATTGGTTGAAAAATCAAATCTTTGTCCTTGGTTGCATACTTAGGTCCCATGCAAGAAATGGGAATGAATGTCAAACACCCTGCCACCATCACTCGGTCGCAAATATTGAGATTCCTGGTTTTTAAATTCTAGTAAATCCAAAACTCGTCTGAAGTTCATGAAACTTTGCATGCTATCATGGAGCGGCATCGACATGCCGTGGTAATTTTTTTGTCCCATTTGGGGCAGGTTTGGGTATAAGCTTCTCACAAATCAGAGCTTCTCACAACAAGCCTGATGGTTTCGGTAGGAATGTCCCACCTTCGGGGACGAAATGATATCCGTTGCCTCTTATTGCTTTCAATTTTTTCTAGTGTCAACATAGAACAACAGGAGTGTTGTGTTAAATTTTGCAATTATTTGGGGTTCGTTTCGACATTTTCATACATTAACTGGGTTTTCTAGGCATTTTATGTGCATAATTCAAATTTGAACTACATGCGCATGCTCCAGTGCATATAAATTGGTTGAAAAATCAAATCTTTGTCCTTGGGTGCATGCTTAGGTCCCATGCAAGAAATGGGAATGAATTTCAAACACTAGGGCACATTTGATTGCCAGCAAAACATTGAGATACTTTGTTTTTAAATTCTAGCAAATCCAAAACTCGTCTGAAATTCATGAAACTTGGCATGCTATTATGGAATGGCACCCGACATGCTGTGATATTTTTCGTGTCCATTTTGAGAGAAAAAGCACTCGAATAACAGCCAACAAAGGCATTTTCAAACTAATAGCTGCCACTCTAACCTCGCAAATGTTTGTATAATTCAAATCGTGTGCGTTATGTTAACCATTCACGTGACGCCATGTGTCTTCGTTCTAATGGCTATAGGAGGTGCCGTGCGGACATCTGCTTGACTGAACGGGAGGCATGTGAGTGCAATCCGGTGTGCAGGCTGACCGAGAGGTGTGCAAGCTGTCCTCCAATGCACAGGCTCACCGGGAAGCATGCGAGCTGTACGCTGCGCAGGCTCACTGGGAATTGAGCCCTTTGACTTCCATGCCCGCCCGCCTTCCTCTCCACTATTGGCGCCCGGGCTGCTGCTTAATACAGGCGGCCTTACTGTTCGCCTCCCATTCCCCTCCATCCCGCAGACCTCCACCAACGCCATGGCACAGAAGGATCATCTGCCACTAGTCTTCAAGTTTGGTGAAGTCGACTCCAAGCCGGAGGAGATAGAAAATAAGGAGGAATGGGGCCTCATGGACATGGCCCAAAATGAGCTGGCCGTGGCTATTGCTTCTCCCGCTCCCGTCCCAACTCCCATCCCCGTGCCCATGCCAGCACCAATCCCGGTAGCATTGACGGTCTGGTCGCCGAGCACTATCACAGAGCTGGAAGCCACGGGCGTCACCGAGGTCTCCATGGACCCACGCGAGCTCGTGTACATGCGAGCGCCAGCGTCAGTGCCCATGCCTGTGCCCGTGCGCGTGCGCGCCCCTCCACTGACTGCAGCACTGGTCCCCGTGTGTTTGGCTACACCCGCCATGCCCGTGCCCATGTGCGCGGCCCCCTCAACGACATGGGACGCCGCTGTCGACCACTACCTCTTAGCGCCACCAGCTGCCGTCCTCCAACGCGCCGTATGTCGATCGCGCGACGACATGATGTTTGATTTACAAGTGAAGAACATTTTGAGCTGCGTTGAAGACTTCAACAACAGCGTCCCGGAGGACGACAACGACAAGGACGGCACGGCACGCCGTCTCCGCCACCACTGGAAATAGTTTTTTTCTTGGGTTTAATATTGTATCTCGATCGCAAATGTTTTAGTTAGAACACCCATATGCAAACCGGCAGCTTCCCCATGAAGCCAAGGGAAAATGTGTCGAGCAGGATTTGTGGAGCTGTTGATTGCAAACATTTTAGATAGAACACCCGTACGTAAAGTGAGAGCAGGATTTGTGCATCTCTTCAACGCAAACGGTTGTTTTGGATGACCCGTGTGCAACCACTTAAAAACAATTTGGTAAGATTTGCATCTGTCATATTGGGTATGTTGCCATTTGTCAAACTTGAAAGATTGACATTTGTTGATCTAGTAACACTGCCATTTTTTAACCTTGTAACACTGTGATTTGTCAAAATATACAGCTAAAAATCACTAGCACTATCTAATTTTTGCAACTAAAATTCAGTAATTAAGCATAGATTTCATTCATAGATTAAGCAGTCGTGCTTAATTTATACAAAAGTTCAACTCGACAGCTGAACCGACCAAACTTTTCCCCAATTGTTGCCAACCACGTACTGAAATAGCTAGTTCTACTTTATATACTAGCTAATTTTAAGTACCTTGTACAGTTCCACCACATCTATAGTCATATGAACTGAACAAAATAGCCCCTAAATAATACTACTACTACTTAGGGGCTTTGTACTACTTCCGGCAGCGTCTCCTATGCGAAGCGCGCTTAGTAAGAGGTAGAGGAGGAGGAGCCTACCAATGAGCTGGCTGCTGCACCTTCAGCGACACTCACCTCGAACGCCCTCTGCCACTCCAGATGACCCCTCTCAAAGTGGTGGTTCTCCTCGTAGATCTCCTGATTCCTCGCCTCTGAGGCGGCATGTGTCACGGCCACGGCGGTGGTAAGGCTCTTTGCGTGCTCGACAAGGCGCTCCTCCTCCTCCCGCAGGAACTCGGTGTAGCGCGCAAGGTCGCTAACGCACGTGCCGGCATCCACCTCCGCCTCCCACCTTCGGGCGGTGGTGGTGGAGCGGTAATGACCCCGGCGGTCGACAGTGGGCTGGCAGCCAGGGCGGCCGATGATGGGGTGGCGGCCACGACCACCACCTCCCGCCTTTGGGCCGTGGTGACAGAGCAGGTGATGGACATGGTGGCTGGCAGTGGGGTGGTGGCCATGATGGCCACCTCCCGCCTTCGGGCCACGAAGGCGGAGCGGGTGATGGCCCTGGATTTCGACAGTGGTGTGGTGGCAACGGCGGTCGGCAACAGCTGCCGACGGGCACCGGCGGTGGAGCGTGTGGTGGGTGTTCCACGCAAACCCAACAGGGACGCCACACGCACTACACTACTCCGGGGACTGCGCTGCCGCCGCGGTGTAGCCTCCAAGCTGGAGCTGTCGTTTGATGACGGTAGAGTGGCTGAGCGACCACGACGAACCGGTGCCATTGGCGATTGTGGGAGAAGCATACGAGATAAGCTACAGGGAGGGAGGGGAATATGCGACGCAGGACTCGCTGGCCGTGAGGGTTTTTATAGCAGGCCGGTAAGCACTGGGATTTTGGGGGATTACACCCAGTCGGGCGGGAAGCTTGCGCGGGAACCCGCGAGGTTGCGCGCGAAAGGGCTCACCGACGATTCATTGGCACCACTGTTTGGCCAAAAGAACACTCCCGCGCACAGCGTAAGCTTGTGCTCTAAGCCGTCTGCGGCAGCGGGGTGACAAGGCAACGTACACATACGGTTAATAAAAAAAATGTTTGCGATTGAATTACCTACTATACACCCGTCCTAGTTTATAAGTAGGATTTAACTAATAAAATACGAATGCATGTCGCCAAAGTTTATATAGTTGGATTCGTATTTGAACATAGTTTCCAATTATATAATTTTTATAACATGCATTAACATTTTGTTGGTCAAATTTGAGGGCAAATTATGGACATAATATAAAGGGGAGACCAAGACGGAGGTAGTAGCACACGTCCACTCTCTATGCAGCGACGCAAGTGTCTGTCCACTCTCCCATCCCATCTAGTTAATATCGAAGTCTTTGTTTTGTAATTTTTGACATTTTTTGTTTTCTGAAAACACGTTGATTGGCTTGAAGAAGGTCTATCTCGTTACTTTTTGATAATTGTTTATACGCAAGCAACTAGTTTGCATTTTTCAAAGTTTTCTGTACGAACATAATCGCCCACGAACTTACTATAGTAACCGTATGTGTTATAATTTCTCATCGCAAACAATTCATCTGAGTGGGCTGTTTGATGCGTATCACACACATCTGGTTTATATGAATCGTTTGTGTTCTTTTGGCTGATCGCAAATGCCGCATATCACACACATCTTGTTAAGATGAACCATTTATGTTCTCTTGCCTAATTGAAAATAGTTTGTCCGAGTGAACCGTATGCCCTATATCACACACACCTTGATATGGCTGACCATTTCTGTTGCATTCCCTAATAGCACACAATTCATCAGAGAGAACTGTATACCTTATATCACACACACATTGATATGGCTGCCCGTTTCTGTTGTTCTTCCTCATCGCAAATAGTTCTGCTGGATCAACCGCATGCCCTGCATCGCACACGCAACTAAAATCAGAACCGTGTTTGATGCATCGGTCATCGCAAACATTTTGGACATTTTGGATGGTTCTCTGATACCACTGTTTGCGATTATTGCATCGCACACAGTTTCTCGAAGGGTCTCTGATCATAGTGTCACGTTAGCAGCTGAGGGAGTCCTGTGTTAAGGGGTCCTCAGACGGCCGAACTATGTGACATGGGCCGGACTGATGGTGTTGTGGATTTGTCATGGCAGATGTCCTAGAGAAAGGACTTAGTCGTGGAGCCATCGCTACGGGTTTACTTGAAGGGGTTAAAGCGGACACAAAGACACAAGGGTTTATACTAATTCGGCCCCTTCGATGAAGGTAAAAGCCTACGTCTAGTTGTGATGGAATTGATGTGATCTCGATGGCTAGGGAGCAAACAAGCTTCGCCTAGGCTCGAGTTGTGGTTGTCTGTCTTGAACCGCCGCCGGGTCGTCCCCTTATATACACGGGTGACGCCCGTCGGTTCATAGAGTCCCAACCGGTTCATACTCGTATCCCGGTTGGTATCTCTCTATTCCTAACTTACAATACAAGTTATACATCAGGCCGGTTTACGGCTACAGGTTCTAAAACCGACTACAGGCCTTGGGCATTCATCTGCTTATACCACTAATGAAGTTAACCCGGCCCAAGCAGGCCAGTTTACGCCTAGTGGTAATATCCCCAACATTAGGCCTCAGATTGATTTGAACCGGTTCATGTCAATCCTTCACAAAATCTGGTGTCTTGGACATCTTCGGGTAATTGGTAAACCGCCGTGTCGTCATCATTTCTGGTTGCTGTAAACCGGCATGACGTCATCATGAAATTTTATCATTTATAACGCCCTCTTTTAACAATAGCTCCTGGATCCGCGCTCTTGACCTAGCTCTGTTGCCTTATAAACAAGACCGAAGGGTCATTTCTTTTCCTTTCCCTTCATCCCTTCTTCTTCATCTTCCTCGCGTCACTAGCCTTGGAGCTCCGCCACCGCCGTCGACCTCTGCCTCGTCTTGGGCCGCTGCATCAACCTGAACGTACCAGAGCATTGCGGCATCTTTCCGCATCTTCTCCGTTCCCGGTAAGCTTTCTCCTCTTCTTGACCTAGATCTGTTCTTAGGGTTCCATGTTCGTGCTGTGTTCGTCGCGTGCTCATACCTGTTCTCTGACCTTGAATGAATCTGTGAACCCCTGCTGTGTTTAGTAGTAATCTCTAAGCATCTGCCTGTAGTTTCTCATCTAAGTCCATAGATCTCCCGCACATATCCGCTCAATGGTTCACTTCTGTTTCTGCCTTAATCTTCGGAATATTTTCTGTTTTTGTGAGCTCGCTGTAGATCCGCGGCTGTAATAAGATCTTGTGAAACTTGTTTCTGCATACCTAGTTATCCATAGCTTCAATTGCTTCCGATGCTTAGGTCAGGCGGTTTAACTTACCATAGAAAAAAGTTACTAAACCGGTATATACCATTAGTCCCCTGGTTGAACCGCCAGAATCCATATGATGCCGCATTGTAGAAGACCGGTTTATAGGTACTGCCTCTGGTTTATCGTAGTTTAGATCAACACCTTCTTTTATCCAGCGTGTTCTTGAACCGGATCACCTATTTCTTGTAGATCTCGCCATGGCCAAACAAGTGTATGAGTGCAATTGGGTTCCCTCTCGCGTCACAGAATCACAGTTGGACGATCTAGTCCTGATCGGCGCTTTAGACAGTAAAGATACGATCCACTGGAGGGTTCCTGGAGATGAATGTCCTCCCACACCCCAGGAAGGAGAGGTTGTGGTCTTCGCAGATCACTTGGCCCGGGGCTTCAAACCGCCCGGTTCTAAATTTTATCGGGATGTGTTAGCCAATTTTCAGCTCCGTCCACAGGATATTGGCCCCAATTCTGTTACCAATCTATGTCACTTCCAAGTGCTCTCTGAGGTATACCTTCAAGAGGAGCCTTCAGTCGAGTTGTTTAGAGATTGCTTCCACTTAAACCGTCGCACTGAGTTTACCGACGGCCCCAATACTGAATTGGGCGGTATGGCCATTCAGAAGAGGAAGGAGATCACCTATCCCCACGTCAAACTCCATACTCACCCCAAGGAGTGGAATGCAACTTGGTTTTATTGCAAGGATACCTCCCCTGATAATGAAAATCCCTTGCCTGTCTTCCGTCCGGAACGGCTCAGCAACACTCACCCTTTTCCACAAAGACTAAACGCCAAGGAGAGAATAAAATATGCTCCGCAACTGTCCAAGCTCCGAGCCTTTATGGCCAACGGTTTAACGGGAATAGACCTTGCACGCTGTTGGATATCATGGAGCATACTGCCTCTGAGCCGGCGCCCCAGTTTGATGTGCAAATATACTGATAACGTCGATGACCCACTCCGACACACCAAAATCCAACTCTCCAATGATGAAGTCACAGATTCTGTAAAGAAGATGTTGAATGAACCGGAGCACCTCTGTGCTCAAACCGGCCTGCTTCCTTACTGCACCACCAACAAACCGCCAGCGGTAAGATTTTAATTGCTCTATCTGTTGAACCTGTTACCGCTTTATCCGTCTGATATTTGACTACTACTGATCCAGGGCGATAATCCATTTTGGAGCAAGAATCTTCCACAAGACAAAACAGAAAAAGCAGGGCGGTCAACCCGGCCCAAGACCAAGGTTATCAAGAAGCCAGCTCATAAGAGAAAAACCACCGCTTCATCTGATCCAGCTATTGATGATGATGTGGGTAACCCGGACCTTGAGGTAGAACTTGATTCACTTGGCTTACTTTTTATACGCCTTATTGATGATGATGCTTGTCAGGACGACGCCGAAGCCAGCAATGCGGAATTTGCTGAGGTAGTTATTCTCTCTTCCGATTTAGAAATCTTGCCTTTGCCAAAATTTCGCCAGGCAAACCGGAAAGTTAAATTTTCTCATCCTCTTGCTTATTTGGATCCCAAATTTCTTATGAAGACTCAGCAACATGAAGCTCGCCGCACAACCCGGCACAGTGGCCAGGTAGTTACCTCCGCCGGTTTACCAAACAGTCCGGTTCGAAAACGCCGCTCCGAGGTCTCCGACCTTTTTATTGATTTAAATCCTAAAGCGGGTTTCTTCTGTCAACCTCTTAATCCATCCGACTCCGATTATCAGGTTACTTCTCATTCATCTTCTGGTGAATCGTCGACCACTCAGCTACCACCATTGAAAATAGTTGTTGGGTAAGCTAAACTGAACATATGCTTCCAGTATACTATGTAATGGCCTATGCTTTTCCTTGACTCTTTGTTTTTCTTTCAGGGCCAAACCAAAACCAAGCAAGAAGGCCCGTCTGGATAAAGCGGCTGAAGAAGATGTAGCCTCATAACATGACAAAGCGCCAGATCTTGAGGAATTTGCTCCTGAAGATATTCCCAATGATCCTCCTTTACAAGATGATGCTATTCCTGAAGAGAGGCCTATTAACACTTCAGTCTCTGCTGACCCGCCTGCCAGCTCCGCCCGGATTGAGAAATCCCACAGTCCTGCTGACAAACCGACCGCACCAACACAAACCGGTGAGTCCAAAGATGATGACATTGTGATTACCGGTGTAGGCCGCTTTGAACCCGGAAATCCTGTCACCTTAACCAAGCATACCATAAAAGAGGATTTTTCCGCTCTGAACAAAGGAAAGTGGGATGTTGAACTGGAGACATATGCTGCTCTGAGTGCCCAAGACCTTCATTCTGGCTATTTAAACCGGCTTTATACTAGCCGTGACTATGAAGCTGGTCTGGTGAAGATGATGAGGGATAAATTTGAGGTAACTTACTTCTTTACTTACTGCCATTGTGTCAATCCTCCTAGCCCCCAAGGGTCGGTTTGTAACCTTCGTCAAATCGGGACTTGAATACGATCCTCAACACTTTGAAATCCATCAGTATAGCCCCCAAGGGCCGGCTTAACTTACCATAATTAAACCGGGGCCCTGATAAAAAACTTAGAACATAATTTGATCAAATAGCCATTAGCCCCCAAGTGCCAAGTTGAATACCTGTATTGAGCTTGGGACTTTGCAATCTAGTAATATATAAAAATTGAAGGTGCATTAGCCCCCAAGTATCAGGCGTATAACTTTGTTATGTGGTTGATACTTCAATTTCTTGGACCGCTTGTGTAAAGCTAAACACTGTCTGTATGCAGGCTGAGGTGAGAATCAAGGAGGACCAGATTGCCGATTTGCAGGAGGCCTTGAAAACCCAACAGGCTGAAACAGACAAGGCAAAGGAAGAATTAACCAGCGCCTTGAGCACCACTGAACAGCTGAAGGAGGGCTTCAAGAAAGAGCGGGCTGATTGGGCCACTGAGAAGGCCGCTTTAACCAAGAGAGCGGAAAATGCTGAACCTGCCCTTAAACCGGTGGTGGATGAACTTACGGCCATAAAGCGGCAAATACACTCCATGACCGCTGCGATCTTTGGTAAGCTCCTTTTAACTTCTGTGATAATTTGAACCTGCTGTAGTGTAAATCCGGTTTGTGACCGTCCCTATATTGTTGTAGGCACACGCATCGGGCACTTAGGAAACGATGTGCGGAAGAAACTGAAGGCTACCTACACCTTGGTGGAACAATTATACACCGGAGCCCAGCGGATCATCACCACAGCCTCTCATAACAACCCGGCACCTTCTTTAATCCAGGACACTCTTAACAGGTTGTCGATGCTTCCGGCCCGGATTGAGGAGCTGAAAAAATCCGCTGCTCGAACCGGAGCCATTAACGCCTTGATCCGGGCAAAGGCATGGGTGCCAGATTTTGACCCTATGGAAGCAGCTCAAGGCTATCCCATCCTGAAGGAAGATGGCTCTGAATTTAACGAAGATGATCTGAGGGTAATAAACCGTGCAGTGCAACCTCTGGCTTGTCAATTAGCTGAAGAGGCAGACTTGACGCATTATCAAGCGCAATACAACAATCAGAACAAGCGAGTGCCTGCCCCAACTCTTGAAGCGGAGAATCTGATTCCTCCAATCCGTAAGCATACTTACGCTCCTAATATTGAACCGTCTTCCCTGATCCATGAAGAGGCTATTTTCCAAGCTTTAATGGGAATCGACTGGACCACTGTTGATTTCCAGCCAATGGGTAGAGACGAGGAAGCTGAAGCGGCGGATGATGAGGAGCAGGCTTGAACCTGAAGCCGGTTTGGATAGCTGTCTTTGGCATCTTTCCAAAAGAACAATGATCTTATTTGGGCACGATGTTGCCTTGTAATAGGATAGTTAATACTTCTGCCTTGAATATGCCTTCGTGCATAAGTACTGAAGCTTTTGGTCAAAAAACTTCAATTCATATTTCCTGCAATCAGAAAAATTTGAACTTCGGTGGCGGTTATACCGCCAGCCGGTTTATGATTTTGATATGTGTATCAGTAATGTAACAAATAGGTGATACAAAATACCAGCCATGTCTGGGCATTAAGCTGACTTAGCCAAGCTTGAAGCGGAGGTTTTATAAACCATTACCGTCAATAAGGGGGGAGAAAACAGCTCCCATATAAACCGTATTGAATCAATACAAGCCCCCTTGTTACTCCATGATGTTAACAGGAAAACGTAAACCGGGCATACTTCTCCGGATGAAAGGGGAATCAAATCCATCGGCTGAACCGGAAAAAAGGTGTTTGTTGACATAAAAGAAATCCAACAAAAACAAAGAACAAACAAGCCATGAAAATAACATGGAAGCAAAGGCAATGATAAAAACCGTTTGCAAAAATATGCTATACTGAGCTGATCAGATGGTGTTACCATGGTCGGACAGGACCAAGCCCCCAATAGGAGTGACAATGATTCAAGTCAGCCAGGTCCCCAAATGATTCGTGGCATATATGCCAAATCAAGAGGCGTGGCAATGGTTCGGGTTCGACCAAGCCCCCAAGTGATTTCGTGGCCTTAGGCCGATCAAGAGGCATGACTGGTTCAGACTTGACCATGTCCCCAAGTGATCTGGTGGCTGTCGCCTATCAAGAGGTGTCACGTTGGTTCGGACACGACCAAGGCCCCAAGTGATATATAAAAAGCAAATGTCAAGGGGTAAACCGGAGGCCGCTTTAAAAACAGAGCCACTCCATGTAACCACGCATGATAAGAAAGACAGAGACCCCGCTTTAGCTGAGGCTCCGGTTTTATTATATCAAAGATAATATATACACTGTCATGATATGTACATAGATAGAGCCGATGGCTCAAGTGTAGTAAGGCCGAAGATGAGCTATGTTCCACGGCCTGTTGGTCTCCTCCTTTGATGTGCGTGAGTCTTGATGCTCTCGAATATCAATCAGATAGTATGACCCGTTGTGCAGATTCTTGCTGACCACGAAAGGTCCCTCCCAAGGTGGGGATAACTTGTGCATATCTGTCTGGTCTTGGATGAGTCGAAGCACCAAATCTCCTTCTTGAAAAGTTCTGGTTCTAACCCGGCGACTGTGATAGCGACGAAGATCTTGTTGGTAAATCGCCGAATGGGCTGCTGCTATATCACGCTCCTCGTCCAATAGGTCCAAAGCGTCTTGCCGTGCTGTCTCATTGTCCGCTTCAACATAAGCTGCCACACGAGGCGAATCGTGTCGGATATCACTAGGGACAACTGCCTCTGCTCCGTAGACCATGAAAAATGGTGTGTATCCTGTGGATCGGTTTGGCGTAGTATTGATACTCCATAGCACAGATGGTAGCTCTTCAACCCAACACCCTGGTGTCCTTTGCAATGGGACGATAAGCCGGGGTTTGGTGCCTCGCAAGATCTCTTGATTAGCTCGTTCTGCCTGTCCATTGGACTAGGGGTGTGCCACTGACGACACGTCAAGTCGGATGTGCTCACGTTCACAGAACTCCTTCATAGCACCCTTGGATAAATTGGTACCATTGTCAGTAATGATACTGTGTGGAAAGCCAAACCGGAAAATCACCTTTTTGATGAACTGTACTGCCGTTGCTGCATCACACTTGCTGACAGGCTCCGCTTCAACTCACTTGGTAAATTTGTCAACTGCCACCAAAAGGTGGGTTTTCTTATCCTTGGATCTTTTAAAAGGTCCGACCATATCCAGCCCCCAAGTTGCAAACGGCCACATTATTGGGATCATCCTCAATTCTTGAGCCGACACATGAGCACGCCTTGAAAATTTCTGACATCCATCACACCGTTTAACCAAGTCCTCCGCATCAGCATGCGCTGTCAACCAGTAAAACCCATGACAAAACGCCTTTGCCACCAGAGACTTTGAACCGGCGTGGTGTCCATAATCCCCTTCATGGATTTCTCTTAAGATTTCACAGCCTTCCTCAGGAGAAACACAACGTTGAAACGCCCCTGATACACTGCAATGATGCAATTCACCATTGACAATCATCATAGACTTGGATCGCCGGACTATCTGCCTGGCTAGAATCTCATCCTCTGGCAACTCCCCCCGGTTCATGTACGTAAGATAAGGAACCGTCCAATCCGGAATAGCATGTAATGCTGCCACCAATTGAGCCTCCGGATCAGGAATAGCCAAATCTGCTTCACCTGGGAGCTGGACTGACGGGTTGTGCAACACGTCCAGAAAGACATTAGGCGGGACCGGTTTGCGCTGAGAACCCAACCGGCTTAAGGTGTCCGCCGCTTCATTCTTCCGACGGTCCACATGATCCACTTGATAACCCTTGAAGCAACCCGCAATATTATCCACTTCCCGACGATATGCAGCCATGAGCGGGTCCTTAGAATCCCAAGTGCCAGACACCTGTTGAGCCACGAGGTCCGAGTCACCGAAGCACTTAACCCGGCTTAAGTTCATCTCTTTAGCCATCCGGATACCATGGAGCAAGGCTTCGTACTCAGCTGCATTATTAGTACAAGGGAACATTAAGCGGAGAACATAACAAAACTTATCGGGAAGTTAATACGACTCCAGCCCCCGAGCCTTCCAATTGCCTGGATCCATCAAAATGAATAGTCCAATATGTGTGATCCGGCTTCTCCTCTGGTGCTTGTAACTCCATCCAGTCATTGATGAAATCAACAAGTGCTTGAGACTTCACCGCCGTCCGAGGTACATACTTCAGTCCGTGTGGCCCAAGCTCTATAGCCCACTTGGCAATCCGGCCAGTCGCCTCCCGGTTCTGTATGATATTGTCGGGGCAGATCTCTCTGTGGCCACGAGCACCTATGGGGCACGGGGGGCCCCTTATAGTCCGGCAAGGGGGCGGAGGCCGCGCGCAGAGCAGATCGAGGTCCGGGCGCGCGCTGGGGAGACGGGACGATTTTTACCCAGCTTCGGAGCTCTCCGGAGAGATAAAACTCCTACTGCTGCTTTGTGTTCGTATTCAATCTTGCTCGAGGGTGCGAGCGTATGGTGGTGTTGCCTGTGTCCAATGGACCGAACCCCTTCTACGTGCGCATGGGCCTCCCTTTTATAGTCTCAAGGGGGCACCAACAGGTGGCAGCGTAAGAAGAGGGGGTAGAAAGGTAAAAACGCAGGTTGGTGTAACAGTGACCAACAGTGCCCCCTACCTAACTCTGACGGCAGGAGACAAGGGCATTTAATGCCCGTCCGGTCGCCCCAATAGTGGAGAGAAGCGACCGTTAAGTGAGCCACCGGTTGCCACGATGGCGTCTTTGTCATCTCCGCTTGCCACCTCGCCCTGCATGGCTGCGTAGTGCCTCGCCACGTGCCCTTGGGATGGCCCTGCGATGACATGTCGCCGGATGCGCTGGAGTTTGGGTGGCAGTCTTGCCATGGCAAGTGCCTTGCCGCAACCCTTCTCTTGTCGTGCCGGCAAGCTTGCCGGCCGTCGGGCCTTACCGGGACGCGCGGGGCGCCGCGGCAAGTCTTCTGGAGATGCCTTGGTCGGCTTTCCCGGCAAACTCCTCTTGCCGGGGCCTTGGTTTGCCTTCCCGGCAAGCTCCTCTTGCCGGGGCCTTTGTATTCTTCCCGGCCAGCTTCTCTTGCCGGGACCTTGGTTGGCCTTCCCGGCAAGCTCCTCTTGCCGGGGTCTTGGTTTGAGTACTTTGATCTTGAATGGCATCAAAGTAGCCGTGGAGGATCTTGGCGGACGCCCGGCAAGCCTTGCCGCGGGGTGCTACGACTGCCCGTGCACATGTTCGGGGTACTAAGGTACCCCCCTACTTTAGTACACCGACAGGAGCACCCGGGCCTGGGCCATACACGGTGCCGAGCGTTGTTGGGCCAGGCCCAAAACAGTGCACGGGCACGCGTGGCCTGGGTCCACACAGAATCGGGCTCCGCTTCCACCGCGCACGCCCAGAGTGGCACCGTCAAACGCGGCGTCGTGGGCGACGTGGGCGGCGCGTGCGGGGCTGAGCCTCGCGAGCATGCATCAAGCCATGATGAAGGGGACGGTTCACGCCCTCCTACCTAAATGGAGGTAGGCGTGGGGGCGTGGTGCATTTACTGGACGGGTCTAGTGTGCGGCTTTTGAGGCGTCCACTCCCATGCTCACGGGGTGGGGCGAGACCGCCTCACCCGTCCACTCGGCGCTGCATCCCTGCCACGCGGCTCCCATGCGCTTGGGGTCACGGACGGTGAGATTGGGAATCCGGGCCGGCGTGGGCAGAGGCAGCGGGTCGGCCCCGATTCCCTGCTCTCCCATGCCTTGATTCGCCGAGCGGGGCGGCCGGGCTCCCACCCTGCTCCTTTATAAAGAGCAGGAGGGGGGGGCACGGAAGCCCGTACTCCCTCATCTCCTTCTTTCTTTTAACTTCTGCTCCCCTTTCTCCCATTCGCCATGGAGAAAGGGAACCCTGGCCCTTCATCGGTGGCGGCGAGGGTTGCCGCCAGACAGCGCACTCCTCTCCCTCTCGCTCCTGCGGTGGCGGAGCCGATCGCGAGGGGAAGAGGGAGGGGGCGAGGCCGTGGACGAGGTCGAGGGCGTGGCCGAGGTGCTCGGGGAAGAGGCGGTCGGGGTGGTGCGCCACCCCTGTCTCCGCCGGCGGCTCCTCTCCTCGAGGCGGTCCACATCGGGGACGACCCCTGGGAGTTCTTCGTCAAGCTGCGTCGGGCACCTCGTCGACGCCTCCGGCTTCCGGTTCCGTTTGCGAGCGCGATGGAACCGGACCCGCCCGAGATGCTAGAGTTACGCATGAGGGGCTGCGGGATCAGCGGCACTCGAGTTAGTGTCGTATCCCCAGCCCCCGGCGTGATGTACTTCGATCGAGGGTGGAAGACGTTCGCCCGCATCCACAGCTTGACGGCAGGGTTTACCCTCCATTTTAAGTTAATGGAGGGCAACCTTCTCGCCGTCAAGGTCTTCGGGGACTCCGGCATCCAGGCGAGATGCTGCGTGGACAGCTCCCCCGATAGCGAAGGTCCCTCCTCGAGCGAGAGTGACGAGGAGGGGAGCGATAGCGACGACGAGGACGGCTTGTCCAACTAGGCGTCGGACGTTGCCTCGCGCGCGTCACCGGCGACCCCATCATCCGGGTCGCCGGCCTTCTGAACTCCCCGGGGCCGTCTCCTTGGGCGGCTGGCGTAGGGAGGCGGTGGAAGAGGAAGAGGGGTGGCGGCAAGGCCGTCAAGCCGGAGTACGAGGGCGAGGTGCCCTCGACAGCGTGCTGACGTCCTGCCGCCCCATCTTCGAGCTCTGCCTCCGGCGCCTCCGTCTCCGCCAAGCTCCTGGCCGGCCCCCGGGAAGTTCTCTTGGTGTCTTCTGGCACCCGTAGCTCGCCTAGGCGCTTCTTTTGCCCTCCCCGGCAAGCTTCTCTTGCCGGGGCCTCCTTGACCTACCTCCTGAAGAGAGAAACATGAAAGGGATTACGGGCATCTTATCTTTTAATTTGTAAGCCTTCGGGCCTTAGCTGTATTTAAAATTTGTAATCCTCTCTATCATGTTTTTCATCCTCTATGGACTTGCACTAAATTGGGATGTTTTTTTAATGAAAAGAGGGGAATGCTTGCCGGATTATGCCCTTTACTTGATTTTGCGCCTTGTTTGTTCCCACCCTACGCTTCTAGGGAACTTGCCGGTGCTAACACACTTGCTGAGTGCGGAACGTCAGTAGCCCGCTAGCGGTGTTGTACTCGGCAAGAAACCTTCTCGGGCCAGTTGCGGCGCACTTGTATTGTTGAGCGGACTCGAAAACAAAGCAAGGGCGCAACTTAACCATGAGTTGGCTCCTCCACGCTCAGGTTTTTTTTTTGTTTTTACAAGACACATTCGTTCAAGGGCGCAACCTCGCATTCCCCAGCCCATAAGCGGATGCATGACGAGGGATGAAAAACTTATCTGATACCGCAGCCCCCGGCGACTCTAGCTTGCCGGGGATGAATCTTGGTGTTTGCAGCCCCCGGCAACTCTGGCTTGCCGCGACACAGGTTCCGGTGCGCCTTGCTTCGTCCTTGCCGCCGGCGTCGCAGCCCCCGGGGACCCTGACTTGCCGTGGAGGAATCTTGGCAATCGCAGCCCCCAGTGAAATCGGCTTGCCGGGGCCTCTGCGCCAGTGCGCCCTTCTGGTTTTTCCTTGTCGCTGTTATTATAGTCACAAAAATAACTAAGAAAACGCTGTAATAAGTTACTCTTTCGCAACGTAACTTTAAGTTGGGCAATGCAACGCCATGTTTCTCCCTTTGTATGTTTACACTCTACGCTTCTAGGGAACTTGCCGGTGCTAACACACTTGCTGAGTGCGGAACGTCAGCAGCCCGCTGGCGGTGTTGTACCCGGCAAGAAACCTTCTCGGGACAGTTGCAGCACACTTGTATTGTTGAGCAGACTCGAAAACAAAGCAAGGGCGCAACTTAACCACGAGTCAGCTCCTCTGTGCACAAGTTTCTCATACAAAGGACGTCCCACGGCAAGGCTTTCTATGTTACGTCCCCTACTTCATTACATCCCTTGTACGTTTTTACCCTACGCTTCTAGGGAACTTGCCGGTGCTAACACACTTGCTGAGTGCGGAACGTCAGCAGCCCGCTGGCGGTGTTGTACCCGGCAAGAAACCTTCTCGGGCCAGTTGCAGCGCACTTGTATTGTTGAGCGGACTCGGAAACAAAGCAAGGGCGCAACTCAGCTACGAGGGGGTTCCTCCGCGCACAGGTTTTTCGTACAAGGGATGAATGTTCGAGGAATATAACATAAGAGCTTAGAACTAAAGAGTGCTCTATACTCAAGTTCGGGCGACTTAGCTTTTCTGTCTTCCGCGCTCCGGCAAGGCCGCACTTCTCCCTTGATTCCCTCCCTTGTATGCTTTTCACCCTCACGCTTTCGGGGAACCTTGCCGGCGCAAGCACGCTTGCTGAGTGCGGAACATCAGCAGCCCGCTGGCGGTGTTGCCTCCGGCAAGAAAAACTTGTCGGGCTAGTTGCGGCGCGCTTTCACCGTTGAGCGGACTCGAAACAGATCAAGGGCGCAACTTAGCCATGATTCGACCCTTCTGCGCACAGGTTCTTCATACAAGGTGTGGATTCTCAGGGAATACAACTCAAAAGCTCGAAACTGGACGCTTTCTTCGCCCTACTGGCCGGTGGAGCTCGATGGCGCATCCTCGACGGCAGCGTGGCACTCCGGAGAGGCGCGCTTGCCGGAGCAGGCACCAGAGCTGTTCTTACCGGGCTTAGTCTTTGGTGGATCTGCCTTTGCTTTCTTGCACTTGCCGGTGGAGCTCGATGGTGCGCCCTCGACGGCAGCGCAGCACTCTGGGGAGGTGCGCTTGCCGGAGTGGGCATCAGAGCTGCTCTTGCCGGTCTTGACTTTCTTCCTCCCCCGGGGAGCTTCAGCGGCAAGTGGCTTGCACTCTGCTGCGGCTGCTGCTTCCCGGTAGATCTTGTCGGTGCAGATAAGTGCATCCTTCTTGTCGCCTTGGACAGAGATGACACTTATCGGACCAGGCATCTTGAGCACGTTGTATGCGTAATGAGAGGCTGCCATGAACTTGGCAAGCGCTGGTCGGCCGAGTATCCCATTGTAGGGTAATGGGATATCAGCAACATCAAAGGTGACCCTCTCTGTCCTAAAGTTCAGCTCGCTGCCAAACGTCACTGGTAGCATGATCTTCCCCTTGGGCTTGCTCCTTCCCGGATTTATCCCTTGAAAGGTACCAGTATCTTCGAGCTCGCTGTCGGGGATCTGGAGCTTCTTGAGCACTGCGGAGGAAATCAGGTTCAGCCCGGCCCCGCCGTCAACCAACATCTTCGTGACCTTGAGGTTGCGGATTGTTGGTGAGACCAACATCGGCAAGCACCCGACCGCAGTGATGCGATCAGGGTGGTCCTCAACATCGAAGATGATGGGCGTGCCGGACCATTTCAGAGGCTTGCGCGCCTCGACGGACGGCTCCGCTGCGTTCACCTCTCGCACCCACTGCTTGAGTTGGCGGTGCGAGGCGTGCAGAGAGGCGCCGCCGTCGATGCACAACACCTCTGTCGCCTTCTGAAACTCTTGGTCATCGGTCTCATCTTCCTCCATCTCATCCTCCTCATCCTCATCTTCGTCCTTGTCGCGGCCCCGGGGAGGCCTATCTCCTTGCCGCGGCTTGGACTTGCCGCGGTGTCCTTCCCGGGCGGGAAGCTTCTTGCCGGATCCTCCGCCACCTCCCCGGGCTCTCTCCTTATCGCGGCGCTCGTACTCGGCTTTCTGTAGCTCCGCCATCTCTTCGACTTTCTTACAAGTTTGGAGATCGTGGCCCTTGGTGCGGTGGATCTTGCAATACCGCTTGCCGGAGCCATCCTGCTTGTCGGCGGCTACCACAGCCTCGCCGGAGTCATCGGCTTTGGCCTTGTCGGAGCTGCCTCCGTTGCCGGAATGCTCAACAGCTAGCACATCCTTAGTCTTTCTTTTGCTGTTGTTCCGTCTCCGGTTCTTCCTTGCCGGGGCGGCATCCTCACTGTCAGATCCTTCTGCTCCTGCAACCTCTCCGGGGATTTTCCTCCCCTCCTCAGCCCGTGCACACTTGTCGGCCAGAGCATAGAGCTCGCTGACGTCTCTGATCTTGCACATCACCATCTCCTCCCTCATCCTGCGGTTACGCACGTTCTGATGAAACGCACTGATAACTGCGGCAGGGTGGATGTCTGGGATGTTGTGCTGCACTTGGCTGAATCTCTGTATGTACTTGCGCAGGGGCTCCCCCTCCTTCTGGACGAGCAAGTGGAGGTCACTCTCCTGGCCATGAGGCTTGTGGCCACCCGTGAAGGCGCCGACAAACTGATGACACATGTCCGCCCATGAAGAGATGGAACCGTCCGGCAAGTGCATGAGCCAAGATCTGACATTGGGCTTGAGCACCAGCGGGATGTAATTGGCGAGGATCTTCTCATCGCGCCCTCCGGCAGCCTGCACCGCGATGGTGTAGATGCTGAGGAACTCCGATGGATGTATCCTGCCATCGTACTTCTCGGGCACGTCTGGCTTGAAGTTCTTGGTTCTGGGCCACTGGACTTGCCGCAGCTCGCGGGTGAACGCAGGGCAACCTGCTGCGTATGGCAAGTCGCTCGGTTCCCCGGGTGCGTGCATGTCGACAGTGGGCCCAGCGCGCCGGTCGGATTGACGTCGCGCTCCCCTTCTGCGCTCGATACGAGTGCGAGCGTCTTCGTGCCGCCGTTCTTGGAGAACCTGGCGTTGATCGCGTCGGGTTCGCGGGTCCGACGACGTGGTGGAGTCGCCGTCGGGGTTGGTCCGACGAGCCGGCGATCTTGGCCTTCGGGGCTGGGAGTACACGGAGGTGGCACCCCCAGCGGTCTTGTCGGCGTCCGCTTGCGCCTGGGCGCCTTGCCGGGGCCTCGATACGCTCGGTTGCCGGGGCTTGTTGCCGTTGGCGAAGCTGATGAGACTGTATATGGTCATCCTCCAGTCGTCGATCTTGTGCGGCGCCGGAGGGTAGTCTAGAAGCAGCTGGGCTCGGGCCAGCGCTTCCTCTGCTGTCTTGGGTGGCGGTGGTGACGAGCGGCGCGAGGAGCGGGATGTGCTCGGACTCCCAACTGGATTGGGAGGTGCAACACCCCGTCCGGGCGACCGTACCTCGCTCGCGCCAGCATGCGGGCGTGCATGCTGACCTCGGGCGTCCCGCGACCCACCAGCTTGGCCTTGTTCCAATGCGAGCACGGTGCTAGGAGCACCGGGGCGTTGTTGACCTTGCACCTCCTGGGAAGGGTGCGGTGTCTGCATGGTCGCCGACGCTTGCGGGGCCTTGTTTTTGGATCTGGTGACGACGTGAGTCCCACCGTCGGCGCCCGCTCCTCCGCCGGCGTCCACTCCACCGCCCGTTTGCTCCGGCGGTGGTGGCGGAATCGATGTAGACAGAGCGGCCACCTCCGAAGGCTTCTTCTTCGGTGGCATGTTGATGAAGGCGTTGATGCAGCGCGCGCAGAGACCGGATCAGATGCTCACGACCTCGACGCGCCCCCTACCTGGCACGCCAAAGATGTCGGGGCTGATCTCTCTGTGGCCACGAGCACCTATGGGGCACGGGGGGCCCCTTCTAGTCTGGCAAGGGGGCGGAGGCCGCGCGCAGAGCAGATCGAGGTCCGGGCGCGCGCTGGAGAGACGGGACGATTTTTACCCAGCTTCGGAGATCTCCGGAGAGATAAAACTCCTACTGCTGCTTTGTGTTCGTATTCAATCTTGCTCGAGGGTGCGAGCGTATGGTGGTGTTGCCTGTGTCCAATGGACCGAACCCCTTCTACGTGCGCATGGGCCTCCCTTTTATAGTCTGAAGGGGGCACCAACAGGTGGCAGCGTAAGAAGAGGGGGTAGAAAGGTAAAAACGCAGGTTGGTGTAACAGTGACCAACAGTGTCCCCTACCTAACTCTGACGGCAGGAGACAAGGGCATTTAATGCCCATCCGGTCGCCCCAATAGTGGAGAGAAGCGACCGTTAAGTGAGCCACCGGTTGCCACGATGGCGTCTTTGTCATCTCCGCTTGCCACCTCGCCCTGCATGGCTGCATAGTGCCTCGCCACGTGCCCCTGGGATGGCCCTGCGATGACACGTCTCTGGATGCGCTGGAGTTTGGGTGGCAGTCTTGCCGTGGCAAGTGCCTTGCCGCAGCCCTTCTCTTGTCGTACCGGCAAGCTTGCCGGCCGTCGGGCCTTGCCGGGACGCGCGGGGCGCCGCGGCAAGTCTTCTGGAGATGCCTTGGTCGGCTTTCCCGGCAAACTCCTCTTGCCGGGGCCTTGGTTTGCCTTCCCGGCAAGCTCCTCTTGCCGGGGCCTTTGTATTCTTCTCGGCCAGCTTCTCTTGCCGGGACCTTGGTTGGCCTTCCCGGCAAGCTCCTCTTGCCGGGGTCTTGGTTTGAGTACTTTGATCTTGAATGGCATCAAAGTAGCCGTGGAGGATCTTGGCGGACGCCCGGCAAGCCTTGCCGCGGGGTGCTACGACTGCCCGTGCACAAGTTCGGGGTACTAAGGTACCCCCCTACTTTAGTACACCGACAAATATCACCCAAGGGAGCTGAACTGACCACCGTGATGGGGTGCCCTTGAAAATACTACTTCAACTTCCGACTGGCCATGAAAACACCATAGACCAGCTTCTGCCAATGCGGATGCCTTTGCTTGGATTCAATAAGCACCTCGCTGATATAATAAACCGGCCGCTGAACCGGATATTCCTTGTCTGCCTCCTTGCGTTCCACCACAATAGCCACGCTAACTGCCCGAGCATTGGCTGCTACGTATAATAATAGTGGCTCCTTGTCAACCGGAGCTGCAAGAACAGGCGGATTGGCTAATTGCCGCTTCAAGTCCTCAAATGCTTCATCAGCAGCCGGACTCCAGACGAAATTGTCTGTTTTCCTCAGCATTTGGTACAAAGGGATGGCCTTCTCTCCGAGGCGACTGATAAACCGGCTCAGTGCGGCGATTCTGCCCGCCAAACGCCGAACATCGTTGATACACTTCGGTTTAGCCAGGGAGGTAATAGCCGTAATCTTCTCCGGATTAGCCTCAATTCCTCTGTTAGACACCAGGAAACCCAGTAACTTGCCTGCCAGAACACCAAAGACACACTTGGCCGGATTAAGCATCATCTTGTAAACGCGCAAGTTGTCAAAGGTTCCTTCAAATCATCCACCAGCGTCTCCTTCTGGCTTGACTTCACTACAATATCATCCACATAGGCGTGCACATTGCGGCCGATCTGTTTATGCAGGCAATTCTATACACACCGTTGATAGGTGGCTTGGGCACTCTTGAGCCTGAAGGGCATGGATACATAGCAGAAGGCTCCAAAGGGAGTAATAAATGCTGTTTTCTCCTAGTCCTTAACCGCCATTTTGATCTGATGATATCCAGAGTATGCATCCAAAAAACTCAAACGCTCACAACCCGCCGTGGCATCAATGATCTGGTCAATGCGGGGGAGGGCAAAAGGATCCGCTGGACAAGCCCTATTAAGATCCGTGTAATCCACACACATACGCCAAGTGCCGTTTTTCTTAAGAACCAGCACCGGATTAGCAAGCCACTCTGGATGGAACACTTCAATGATAAAGCTAGCTGCTAAAAGCCTGGCCACTTCCTCTCCAATGGCTTTGCGCCTTTCTTCGTTAAACCGGCGGAGGAATGATTCACCGGTTTATACTTAGTATCCACATTAAGAGTGTGCTCAGCGAGTTCCCTCGGTACACCTGGCATGTCAGACGGTTTCCATGCAAAGATGTCCCGATTCTCACGGATGAACTCGATGAGCGCGCTTTCCTATTTGGGATCCTGATTGGCACTGACAGTGAACTGCTTGGACGAATCGCCGGGCACGAAGTCAACAAGCTTGGTCTCAGCTGCCGATTTGAACTTCAGATCCGAATCATGCTCTGTAGTTGGCTTCTTCAAAGGAGTCATATCCGCCGGATCAACATTGTCCTTATAGTACTTCAACTCCTCCGTGGCACAAACCGACTCTGCATAAGCCGCATCACCTTCCTCACGTTCCAAAGCGACCCTACGGCTCCCATGAACCGTTATTGTCCCCTTGTAACCCGACATCTTGAGCTGTAAGTAGATATAACAAGGCCGCGCCATGAACTTGGCATAAGCCGGCCGGTCAAACAAGGCGTGATACGGGCTCCGGATCTTCACCACCTCAAATGTTAGTTTTTCTGACCGGGAGTCGTGCTCGTCCCCAAAAGCCACACCCAGGGCTATCTTACCGACAGGATATGCAGATTTGCCAGGCACCACACCATGGAACACCGTGTTAGACGGTCTGAGATCCTTGTCTGTTAGACCCATGCGGCGGAATGTCTCATAATATAGTATGTTAATACTGCTCCCTCCATCCATGAGTACCTTGGTGAATTTGTAACCCCCCACCTGAGGGTCTACCACTAATGCTAGCTGGCCCGGATTATCAACCCGGGGCGGGTGATCCTCTCTGCTCCACACGATAGGCTACTCTGACCAGCGCAAGTAACGTGGTAAGGCCGGTTCAACAGAATTCACCGCTCGCTTGTGGAGTTTTCGGTCGCGTTTATCCAAGCTAGTTGTGAAAACATGATATTGCCCATTGTTCAACTGTTTTGGCTGGCTCTGATAACCCGACTGCTGCTGCTGCTGCTGCTGGCCGTTCTGATTATTCTGGTTGTTGTGACCGCCCTGATTGAGACCTGAACCGGAAGCTCCATCGTGACCCGGTCCATGGAAACCGGATCCTGAACCACCACCTGACCCATGGTCATACCGGAAGGCATTAGAGTTTTTAAACTCCTGCATAATATAACAATCCTTCCAAAGGTGGTTAGCCGGTGCCTCCTTCGTCCCGTGCTTTGGGCAAGGCTAATTCAACAGATAATTCAAACGGTTTGCATTAGGATTGGGAGCCCCATTACGATTTGCCGCTTTACCTCTGCGCCGCTGCCCCCTGTCCTGGGCATTAGTGTTGGCTACAAAGTCCATGCTGCCATCCGCCTTGCGCTTGCCTCCGTTTCCATGACCCGCCGGTTTGTACTACTGCTGCTTGGAATTGCTATTCTTCTTTCCCTTCCCTGCTTCAGCATCATCAGTCTCGGGATCCTTGGTACTATCCGAATCAGCATACTTCACTAAAGCGGCCATGAGAGTTCCCATGTCATTACAGAACCGCTTCATGCGTCCCAGCTTCAATTTTAAAGGCTTAAACCGGCAGTTGCCTTCTAGTGTTAAGATCGCAGAGTCAGCATTGATCCTGTCAGACGAGTGCAAAACTTCTGAAACGCGGCACACCCAATGGGTCGTTGATTCTCCATCCTCTTGGACACAAGCCGCCAGGCCTACTATGGACTTGGGCTGCTTACATGTATCCTTGAAATTCTGGATAAATCGGGCCCGCAACTGGGCCCATGAGCTGATAGAATTGGGCGGCAGGCTCTTCAACCAAGTACGAGCCGTGCCTTCAAGCATCATGGTGAAGTATTTCGCACACGCGGTCTCATCCACATCTAGCATCTCCATGGCCATCTCATAACTCTCTACCCACGCTTCAGGAGATAAATCAACGGTGTAATTTGGCACCTTGCGTGGACCCTTGAAATCTTTGGGCAGGCGTACATTGCGTAAAGCGGGAATTAAACAAGGCACTCCCAAAGCGGATGCGACCCCTGGTCCAGCGGAGGTGGTAGGACGAACCGGCGTCAGTTGACCCGCATCATTCTGTGCTGCTAACTCGGCCTCCCTTCGTGCTCGGGCCCGGTCCACCACATCCTGAGCATCGCGAACTCCTCCTGCAGGGTGATTGCCACGGACCGCCTCACGGCCTCGCGCATTGCTTGATATGGCCGGTTCATCCATGCACCTGCTATAGCTCCGGCTTGGACGGGGCGTAGAGTGAATCTGATCACGGCTGTACGAATATGCTTCCTGCTGAATCAACGCGTTCCGGAGAAGCTCCTTAACCCGGCGCGTCTCTATCGCTTGCGGAGAGTCCCCTTCAACTGGGATAGCCTCTAATCGCGCGGCGGCTGCAACATGGTTGCCCATAGGATTAGAATAATGACTCGGGGGCGTCTGGACCGGCGGAGGAATCACAATGTTCTGTTGAGGAGGTTCCATCAGGCGAGGTTGGACCGTCGCCCCTGGTCCTGGTGCCTCAGTCTGGTTTGTCTCCAAGTACTGCGGTGGATTACTGGGTCCAGCACCTGGAGTGCGAAAGAGATTTCGAGGGTCAAACCCTAACGGCAGGCGCGATCTGTGCTTCCGCTTCAAAACCTCCTATGATGCGTTCTGGTCAAGCATGAGTTTATAGGCCTGGGCATCCAAAGCGGCCCGCTCTGCAGCCATCCTGTCCTTTTCTGCTGCTAGATCCGCTTTGGCTTGCACGATCTGCTCTCTCACCTTTGCAATCTCTGCATCATGGGCCTCCTGATCCGCCAGATTGGCCTCTGCCATAAGCGCGGCTAGTGCATCAAACAGATCAGATAGAACTTGAACCGGCGGGCGCACAAGGCCTCCTGCCCCTGCTGCCACTTCCGCTGCTGATCCGGAGAGCATTGCTGCGACGGTCGAAGAGTGATTCGCCGTCTGGGTGCCGACCATGAATATTCCAACCCGGTTGACCTGGCCCGGGGGGTCCGGAATACTGTCGCCATCGGAACAGCCCCTGACCTGGTCGTCTTGCAACTGGTATAGTGATTCGGTCTCTCCGGTCGAGGACTCGTTGCCGGAATAGACGACGGTCTCGCTACCGTGTTCTTACTCGTCCTCATGCTCTCCTCCGTGGATGACTCCAATGAAGGCACGCTTCACGGCCGGTTTAGCCTGGGTAGATCTCGCACGCTGAGCCGTCTCGACAAGGTCGGTGCAGATGTCCGGCTCAGGCCCAGGTTCACCGATCTTGCCGATGAAAACGTGTATGCCACCAAAGGGGACCCGGTACCCGTACTCGATCGAATCGGCCTCGGGACCCCATCCTGCGTCGTCGATGTAGATCCTGCCACGTCGACTCTTGGTCTTCCGGCCCACAACATAGCCTTCGAGTCCCTTGAGCTTGCCCTCCAAGATCGTCAAACCATCGTGCGATAGCCCCACGATGGGCGCCAACTGTCGTGGATTTGTCATGGCAGATGTCCTAGAGAAAGGACTTAGTCGTGGAGCCATCGCTACGGGTTTACTTGAAGGGGTTAAAGCGGACACAAAGACACAAGGGTTTATACTAGTTCGGCCCCTTCGATGAAGGTAAAAGCCTACGTCTAGTTGTGATGGAATTGATGTGATCTCGATGGCTAGGGAGCAAACAAGCTTCGCCCAGGCTCGAGTTGTGGTTGTCTGTCTTGAACCGCCGCCGGGTCGTCCCCTTATATACACGGGTGACGCCCGTCGGTTCATAGAGTCCCAACCGGTTCATACTCGTATCCCGGTTGGTATCTCTCTATTCCTAACTTACAATACAAGTTATACATCAGGCCGGTTTACGGCTACAGGTTCTAAAACCGACTACAGGCCTTGGGCCTTCATCTGCTTATACCACTAATGAAGTTAACCCGGCCCAAGCAGGCCGGTTTACGCCTAGTGGTAATATCCCCAACAGATGGGCTATGAAGATACAAGACAGAAGACTTCTTCCCATGTCCGGATGGGACTCTCCTTTGCGTGGATGGCAAGCTTGGAATTCAAATATGTAGATTCCTTTCTCTGTAACCGACTTTGTACAACCCTGGTCCCCTCTGGTGTTTATATAAACCAGAGGGTTTAGTCCATAGGTGCAGAATCACAATCACATAGGCTAGACTTCTAGGGTTTTAGCCATTACGATCTCGTGGTAGATCAACTCTTGTAATACTCATATTCATAAAGATCAATCAAGCAGGAAGTAGGGTATTACCTCCATAGAGAGGGCCCAAACCTGGGTAAACATCGTGTCCCCCGCCTCTTGTTACCATCGACCTTAGACGCACAGTTCGGGACCCCCTACCCGAGATCCGCCGGTTTTGACACCAACATTGGTGATTTCATTGAGAGTTCCGTTGCGTCGTCACCAAAAGGTTTGATGGCTCCATCAATCATCTACAACAATGCAGTCCAGGGGGAGGTTTTCCTTCCCGGACAGATCTTTGTATTCGGCGGCTTCGCACTGCGGGCCAACTCGGTTGGCCATCTAGAGCAGATCGACAGCTACGCCCCTGGCCATCAGGTCAGGTTTGGAAGCTTGAATTATGTTGCTGATATCCGTGGAGACATGATCTTCGTCGGATTCGAGCCCACGACAGCCGCTCCCTACCACCACGATGAACACGACCTAAATCTGTCATCGGACCGTGCCCAGGAGATAGCGCCTGTAACTGCTCTGGCCCTGGATCTGGAGCAGATAGCGTTGTGCAGGGACGGGAAGCTCAACCTCGTCGCGGAAGCCGCAGACTCAGCAGCATTAGAGCCACACACAGATCCAACCTCGAGCGGGGCCTGTGTCACCGGAATCTCGGATTCGTCTCCGGCCATAGGTTCCGAACCGCGTACACCCGCGCCCATCGAACCTGATCGGGCTCCAATCGTTGAATTCAATTCCGCGGATATCTTCCGGCACTCACCTTTTGGCGATGTGCTAAACTCATTAAAAGCCCTCTCCTTGTCAGGAGACTCTCAGACGAACTATATCCGGTTTGGATTGGAGGCTGATGACAGAGAATTCCATTTCCCACCCACCACCCACTACATAGCCACTGTCGAGGACTTAACGGGCATGCGCGACTACGACTCTGAAGACATCGACGGTATGGATGACGATGCCGGAGAGGAGCAGGCACAAAAACCATCGCTTACACGGCGCTGGACAGCCACCTCCTTGTATGACGTATACATGGTGGATTCACCCAAAGAGAACAACAGCGACAATTAAAAGGATCCAGTCGAGAATAAGCCTCATGAGATACAGCCAAAGCACCGACATCAGCGGCGCCACTCTAAAACACGCTGTGGAAAAAGCAGCAACACAGGCACAGGAGAAAATAATACTCCGGACGATGTCGAAGACAATGAAGACCCCGTTGAGCCAACTTTTGAATGGGAAGAACGGGAGGATGGGCAAGCTAGCCCTGATAAACAGACCATCAACGAAGACTCGGAGGACAGTAAATACTTTCCACTCTCCGAGGATGAGGTGAGCCTCGACAGAGAGGATTCTATCGTGCCTGAGGAACCTCTTGAGCAGGAACGCCTAAAGCGCCAGCTAATAGCGACTGCAAGGAGCCTGAAAAAGAAGCAGCAGCAGCTTTAAGCTGATCAAGATCTGCTCAACGATAGATGGACTAATGTCCTAGCAGCTGAAGAATACGGCCTCGAGCGCCCAACCAAAAGTTACCCAAAGTGTAAATTGCTACCCCAATTTGATGACGAGCCGCTGGATCCTGTCCTACCAGCGCGTAATGCGGCTGACCGACCACCACACAGCCGGTACAAAGCGGCAACTCAAGCCGAATACCAGCCCGTACTACCTTACCGTCAAAACAGAAACACAACAGCTCGGGGATACACATATGACCTGCGGCATGACCTGGAAAACAGAGCAGGTCAGACCAGATCAATCTAATCCCCCTAGGAGCATGCGTGTAGTACTTTGTTCGATGACTAATAGACTTTACAATAAGTATGTGAGTTCTTTATGACTAATGTTGAGTCCATGGATTATATGCACTCTCACCCTTCCACCATTGCTAGCCTCACTAGTACCGCACAACTTTCACCGGTGCACAACACCCACCATATACCCTTCCTCAAAACAGCCACCATACCTACCTATTATGGCATTTCCATAGTGATTTCGAGATATATTGCCATGCAACTTCCAATGTTCTGTTTTGTTCCAAGTTTCGAGTTGTAGTTTGATACGTCTCCAACGTATCTATAATTTTTGATAGTTCCATGCTATTATATTACCCCTTTTGGATGTTTATGGGCTTTATTTTACACATTTATATCATTTTTGGGACTAACCTACTAACCGGAGGCCCAGCCAATATTGTTGTTTTTTTGCCTGTTTCAGTATTTCGAAGAAAAGGAATATCAAACAGAGTCCAAACGGAATGAAACCTTCGGCATCGTGATTTTTTGGAAGAATATCGTCCTAGAGGCTTGGAGATCAAGTCAGAAGACCCTCGAGGAGCCCAGAAGATAGGGGGCGCCCCCCCCCCTACAGGGCGCGGCCCCCTATCTCGTGGGCCCCTCGAGCACCTCCCGTCCGACTTCTTTCGCCTATATAAGCCTACATACCCTAAAACCATTGAATATCAAGATAGATCGGGAGTTTCGCCGCCGCAAGCCTCTGTAGCCACCAAAAACCTCTTGGGAGTCTATTCCGGCACCCTGCCGGAGGGGGAATCCATCACCGGTGGCCATCTTCATCATCCCGGCACTTTCCTTGACGAGGAGGGAGTAATTCACCCTCGGGGCTGAGGGTATCTGTACCAGTAGTTATGTGTTTGATCTCTCTCTCTCGTGTTCTCTCTATGGCACGATCTTGATGTACCACGAGCTTTGCTATTATAGTTGGATCTTATGATGTTTGTCCCCCTCTACTCTCTTGTGATGAATTGAGTTTCCCCTCTTGAAGTTATCTTATCGGATTGAGTCTTTATTTGAGAACACTTGATGTATGTCTTGCCGTGTTTATCTATGGTGACAATGGGATATCACGTGCCACTTGATGTATGTTTTGGTGACCAACTTGCAGGTTCCGCCCATGAACCTATGCATAGGGGTTGGCACACGTTTTCTTGACTCTCCGGTAGAAACTTTGGGGCACTCTTTGAAGTACTTTGTGTTGGTTGGATGAATTTGAGATTGTGTGATGCATATCGTATAATCATGCCCACGGATACTTGAGGTGACAATGGAGTATCTAGATGACATTAGGGTTTTGGTTGATTTGTGTCTTAAGGTGTTATTCTAGTACGAACTCTTGAATAGATTGATCCGAAAGAATAACTTTGAGGTGGTTTCGTACCCTACCATAATCTCTATGTTTGTTCTCCGCTATTAGTGGCTTTGGAGTGACTCTTTGTTGCATGTTGAGGGCTTGTTATATGATCTATCTATGTTATTATTGTTGAGAGAACTTGCACTAGTGAAAGTATGAACCCTAGGCCTTGTTTCCTATCATTGCAATACCGTTTACGCTTACTTTTATCATTAGTTACCTTGCTGTTTTTATATTTTCAGATTACAAAAACCTATATCTACTATCCATATTGCACTTGTATCACCATCTCTTTGCCGAAGTAGTGCACATATACAATTTACCATTGTATTGGGTGTGTTGGGGACACAAGAGACTCTTTGTTATTTGGTTGCAGGGTTGCTTGGACCATCTTCATCCTACGCCTCCTACGGATTGATAAACCTTAGGTCATCCACTTGAGGGAAATTTGCTACTGTCTGGCAAAAGACGTCCGGGCAGGTTAACTGTCTGGCTCCCTCGCCCGAAGACCCAGCCGACGCCCGATTGACGGGGCTGCTGGTTCCGGCACCTCTCGTGGTGCCGGAGAAGAAGGAAAAGAAGAAGGCCGCGAGAACTCGAAAGAGTTCCCGGCACCAGGTGTTATCGGACTCATCGTCCGACGACTCTAAGGCGGACTCCTCCCGCGAAGACGGAGGAAAAAGAGGCCTCTTCCCCAGCGGGGGTAGAGAAGAAAAGGAAGGCCGCCCCAACGGGGGAGGCTGAAGGGTCCAAGAAGGGAAGGACCCTCCCTCCAGACTACTCCGCCAACGCCGATGACGGCAAAGAGGAGTGGCCATCAAGGACTAAGCCCCTGGCGACATCGTAAGTGTCCGGATACCAGAATAACTCATGGCATTTCTTTTCTCGCATAAAATTTCCTAACGCCGAATATAACCCTGCAGCCCGCCCAAGAACGGGCTCGACACTTCAATGAGGGGCTCCCTGGCTTCGTCGGACGTGAATAGCACTTCACTTCTGGCCGTCTCCTCTCCTCGCGCTGGGGACGACGCCGAGGTGGGGTCCCAAAAGGGGCCCAGCCAGGAGGAGGAGGTCCCGGAGGTGCCGCAAGGCAACCTTTCGGACTTCGGGCACAAGGGGATCAAACTACGAAGGGTTCTAAGTCCGGCCCTGGGCCGGACTCCGCACCGGAACCTGCAGTGGTTCCAGAGTCCGGCAGGCGGCCCCTTCGTAAGAAGGGCGAGACTGCGACACCGGTGACCTCCGTCCAACCGGAGGCACCGGATAAATTGCTGGAGGCGCTTAACAGCGCCTCCATCGACGAGGAGCACCGCACTGTTATGAGTGCGGTGATCCAGAAAGTTCAGTCCGCCAAGAGCGGGCTGACTAAAGCCTGCGCCAGCCTTCTAACAGGCTTTGAGGTATGTATGTAAGATATGTAAAAATATTACCGCATAGACAGTAGCCCCTGATGCTCAGTTTGGTGTTCGGAAAGAAAAGCCGAATTGAGGATCTAAAAAGATGTACGCAGGAGTTTATCATAAGTATGTCAATATGGGAATGCAGGCTGCGCTGCTGACCTCTGCCGCACTGACTGCGGAGGTCGATGCATTGAAGCAGAGCCTCGAGCGGTCCGAGAATGAGCTCGGCCTTGCCAAGAAGCAGCTCGAGGACAAGGAAGGTAAGTAATACCTTATGGAAGTATATAAAAGATGTGGTTGCAAAAAAAATAGGAATAACGTGAGAATTGCAGGGGCCACGAATGAGGTGGCGACCCTAAAGGAAGCGGTGTCCAGGGCCGAAAGCAATGCGGTCGTGGAACGCACCGAGCGAGAGAAGCAGGAGGCACGGGTGGCGGAGGTGCGGCAAGAGCTCTAGGCTCTCGTGGAAAAACACGAGAGTTTGGAGCGTGACTCAAAGACTCAAGAGTCCGAGCTCGCCTCAGCTCTTGAGAGCACCAAAGCTGCTAAGGCCGAAGCCCAAAAAGCCCTCCAGGAAATTGAGGCAATAAAGAAGATAGCGGCGGGTAAGGAATTCTTCATGCAAAGCAAGCACGTGAAAGTGAATTACTTGTTACTTACCCGAATTCGGAGCTCTCCAGGAGCATTCGCAGATCTGCCCTGCAGTGTGTCCGACGCTGCCACATTCTACCGGACCGAGGAAGGGAGCTCGACGGAGAAGGTGTTCTGGTCTCAGTATGCTGAGGCCGGACACCCAGTGCCCCTGAGCGACCAGCTGAAGCAGCTGGTCGAGCTCCATAAGGTGGCCGAACAGGCCATGAAGGGCCTCATAGTTCGGCTGTGACCTAAGGAAGCCATGCTTGGGAGCTACTTCGGGCTGGTGAGGCGGCTGGTGGATGCCTGTCCATGGATTGAAGTCATCAAGCACTCCGTCTATATCGAAATTGCCCGTAGGGCCCTTGCCCGTGCTAAAGTGCACTGGGGCAAGATGGACGCTGAGAAGCTTGTGACGGACGCTCCACCACCGGGCAGGGAGTATCGCAAGCCCGAGATGTATTATGCGGGCGTCCTGAAGGGTGCCCGCCTTATAGCGGGTGAATGCTCCAAAGATGTAATTTTTGAGTGAACTTGCATTTGTTATCCTGTACGCTTGAAAACTTGTTCATATGCGCTAAGCAACGCTTGTGAATTTAAAATATTACCTTCTGTGCGGCCGTTTTATTAAATTTGAGAGATGGCGAGTCGTCAGCTTCTGCCCCCATGCCACGAGTGTTGGGGTGTTCGGGATAAACTTGAGCGCTCTTTTTCCCATTCCTGGGTCCTTCGAGGGAGGCGCTCAACGCAACGAACAAGGCAACCGGACTATAATGCTTGAACACTCTCACTTAGCCATAGAATTCTATAATTTTAAATTTCGGCGAAGCCCCTAGTATTCGGAAAACCGAGTTCGGGGCGCTATCCACGCCTTGGCCGGACAAAGCCGACTCCTCGCTCTAAGCGGCATAAGTCTTTAGGGACTCGAAAAACCTCTCGAACAGCGACCGGCTCTCGCCATATCATGACGGTCAGTTTTAGCTTTCTCCACTGAGGTGCTTAACCCAGCTCAACCGGGGCACAATCGCAGTGGTTCTCCCAGCGCTACCTTAGCCGATATAACGGAACGTAAGGTACCAAAACATGGGAGCCGGGCAAACCCAACTATTGACCCAAAACATGATTCGGAGGCGATGCATATAATGCTATAAGCTCGGGGTGCCGCACTTGGGAAAGTGTTCGGACTTATCACACCATATTTTGGGGTACTTAAGCCCCTGGTGTATTTGGCCGTACCTAAGCGTACGGGTGCAACATGTCATAAGTGAACATGTATAGATAAAATAAAAAAAAGGAATGCAATAAAAGGCAAAAGTTATGCATTGTTTATTCAAAAAAGCTGCGGTAAAAGCAGAACGATACAAATAGTGCGATAAGCACGGGACGGGACTATTTGAGATGTCTCCCTCCAGGAGCGAGCTGTGTGATGATATGTAAAACAAGTACACTGCTCGTTATAGAGACCACCTGGACACTCGACGTAGCTTTCTGCTTCCCTGGCTGTTGCATCATGTGTTCGGCGATTCTACTGTCGGACAGGGCTTCTTGAGAAAGGAGTCCTGAAAGTAAGAGAAAAAAGAAGAATGACACAATTGGGAGCCCCTGGTGCGGTTGAGCTGCATTATGGGCCTGCCATGATCGTGCCCTTCCCCCTATGCCCATGGTATTTCCAGAGCGTAATTATGTACGCGTAGTACTGGTTTCGCAATTTTGCGAGGGCCGGGGTTGGGTCCGCATTGTATGCGTGCTCGGAACGTGCCAGGTGGTCTTGTTGTAGGTTACTCCGGGTGCGCTTGACGGTGTCCGGACTCGAGAATTGCCTTAAGAGGCTGCTTTGTACTTCTGCCGTGAGGGCCGCCGTATGCTCCTCCGTTCGGAGGGAGCGTTCGGTGTTTTCGTTGACCGTAATGACTCCTCGAGGGTCTGGCATCTTGAGCTTGAGGTATGCGTAGTGCGGCACTGCATTGAACTTTGCAAATGCGGTTCGTCCGAGCAGTGCGTGATAGCCGCTGCGGAACGGGGCTATGTCGAAGATTAATTCCTTCGGAAGTTATCCGGTGATCCGAAGACCACTTCAAGTGTAACTGAGCCTGTACAGTTGGCCTCTACACCTGGTATGACGCCTTTGAAGGTCGTCTTTGTGGGTTTAATCCTTGAGGGGTCTATGCCCATCTTGCGCACTGTATCCTGATAAAGCAGGTTCAGGCTGCTGCCACTGTCCATCAGGACTCTAGTGAGGTGAAATCCGTCAATGATCTGGCAGGAGGACCACGGATTGAACTTTGGGGCGACTGGCTCCATCGCATATACATCCCTTAGAGCACGCTTCCACTCCCTTTTGGGTATGTGGGTTGTGTATATCATGTTCACCGTCCGCACTTGTGGGGGGAAGCCCTTCTGTCCTCTATTGTTCGGCGGCCGGAGCTCCTCCTCATCGTCGCTATGTAGCCCCTTGTCATTGTTTTCGTCATTTAACTTGCCTGCCTGCTTGAACACCCAACAATCCCTGTTGGTGTGATTGGCTGGCTTTTCGGGGGTGCCGTGTATCTGGCACGACAGATCGAGTATTCGATCCAAATTGGACGGGCCCGGAGTATTTCTTTTGAATGGCTTTTTCCGATGACCGGGTTTAGAGCCTCTGAATCTGGCATTTACTGTCATATCTTCAGCATTATCGCCATTAATGCGGTGCTTGTGCTTGTTGCGACACGACCTTCCGTTGCTGTCCTTGGTATACGAATTACCAGGGCTCTTGGTCATGTTGTTACTACGAGCTAGCCAACGGTCCTCTCCCGCGCAAAAGCGAGTCATGAGTGTTGTGAGGGCTGCCATGGATTTCGGCTTTTCCTGTCCTAGGTGCTGGGCAAGCCACTCGTCGTGGATGTTATGTTTGAAGGCTGCAAGGACCTCTGCATCCGTACAGTCGACGATTTGATTTTTCTTGGTTAGGAACCGTGTCCAGAATTGTCTGGCCGATTCTTTTGGCTGCTGAATTATGTGGCTTAGGTCATCGGCGTCTGGTGGTCGCACATAGGTGCCCTGGAAGTTGTCGAGGAATGCGGCTTCCAGATCTTCCCAACAACCAATTGACTCCGCTGGCAAGCTGTTAAGCCAATGCCGAGATGGTCCTTTAAGCTTTAGTGCGAGGTATTTGATGGCGTGTAGGTCATCATCGCGGGCCACGTGGATATGAAGGAGATAGTCCTCGATCCAGACCAAATGTTCTGTTGTGCCATTGTATGATTCAATGTTTACGAGTTTGAAACCCTCAGGGATTTGATGATCCATCACTTCGTCTGTGAAGCATAGTGGGTGTGCGGTGCCCCCGTATTGGGCTATATCACGACGTAGCTCAAATGAGCTTTGTCTACTGTGTTTGGCCCGGCCGGAATTGCCATATCCGGCGTGACGGTTATCATCACGCATCGTGGGGCGCCCCCGCTGTCGGTGTCAAAACCGGCGGATCTCGGGTAGGGGGTCCCGAACTGTGCGTCTAGGCGGATGGTAACAAGAGACAAGGGACACAATGTTTTTACCCAGGTTCGGGCCCTCTCGATGGAGGTAAAACCCTACGTCCTGCTTGATTAATATTGATGATATGGGTAGTACAAGAGTAGATCTACCACGAGATCAAGGAGGCTAAACCCTAGAAGCTAGCCTATGGTATGATTGTTGAGATGTATGTTGCCCTACGGACTAAAGCCCTCCGGTTTATATAGACACCGGAGAGGGCTAGGGTTACACAGAGTCAGTTACAATGGTAGGAGATCTACATATCCGTATTGCCAAGCTTGCCTTCCACGCCAAGGAAAGTACCATCCGGACACGAGCCGGAGTCTTCAATCTTGTATCTTCGTAGTCTGGGAGTCCGGCGGATATTGATAGTCCGGCTATCCGGAAACCCCCTAGTCCAGGACTCCCTCAGTAGCCCCCGAACCAGGCTTCAGTGATGATAAGTCCAGCGTGTTTATAGTCTTCGGCGTTGCAAGGCGGGTTCTCCCTTCGAATTCCATGTACCTGCCGAATAGTGTCCGGCTTCATCTTGAATACTGTGTTCCTCGGCTTCTACGCCAAATAATGGCCCTCTTCCACGCGTCGCATGAATGCGAAAAGCCAGGGTGTCTTTTGCATTTCACCCCCTAATTGTGCGAGTCGTCCGCCTATTAAAGAGGCAAGAATCCAGATCCAAACCGCACCGTCTTCCTCCCGCGTATACTCCATCGAAGCGCCTCTGACCTAGAAATCCATTCCACCATGGATCGTCAACGCGGCTCTTCTTCACGTGCTCCCAGCCCACCGCCGGGGAATTGGAGGAGGTGCTCTATTTCGCACAATGAGCTAGTGAAGCTCCAAACGGAGGGGTTTCTCCCTCCGGCCTTCATGGTTCCAGTCCGGGCCGGACTGGTTACTTATCAAGGTGGGAGGCAGGCGGAGGACACTCCAATCCCCAATAAGGAGGAGCGAGTGTGGTTTGTCCCCTATCTGATAAGGGGCTTGGATTTCCAGTACATCCGCTCCTCCGCGGGCTCCTGAAGTTCTACGGACTCCAGCTCCACCACCTCACGCCCGCCTCTGTGTTGCATATCGCGGGATACGTAGCTCTTTGTGAGCTATTTCTGGGCATCGAGCCCCATTTTGCATTGTGGAAGAGGCTGTTTTGCCTCGTACCCCGTTCTCACCAGGGGTCCATATATCAAGTGGGCGACGCCGAAATATGGCGCATCGCCGGGACCGGATACCTATCCGGTACTCCCAAGAAGGTGTCCCAAGACTGGCCCTCGGAGTGGTTTTATATAGGAGACGCCCCGCTGCCAGATCCAGTTCGGATCGGCCTCCCGGAGTTTAGTGCTGCTCCTTTGAAGAAACGCCTCAGCTGGCGCCCGCGGAGCCCCCGATTGGAGGAAGACAAGAGCGTCCACTACTTGATGGGCCGGATAAGAATAATGGCTCATTCCGGCTTGACCATGATCGGAGTCATGGCGACATGCATCAAGCGAGGGGTACAGCCACTGCAGTACAAAGGCCACCCTGTGTGGGATTTCAACGGGGAAGACGATGCTACCCGGCACGGCCGCAAAGGGCCGGATTCGACCGAGGATCTGGTGAAGATCCTGTCCGGCCTGTACAAGGGGGAGAAGGAGGATTTCCTTCGAACGAACCCTTTGAATGGGTTTTCCATGATCAACCCCAGAGGATGGGTAAGTGAACACCTTAAAGGGCTCAACCCATACTTTCGAAGTTTAAGCTTCTTATATTATGTCTTCGGCGCAGGATCTACGCCGGACTGTGGAGGACATGGTGAGTCCTTCTCCGCAACCCGAGGATCCAGAAGGATCCCTGGGTCCGGCCTCCGAAGAGGACCCGGACATCGAGGTGGAGCTGATCGATGGGGTGTATCACCAGCTCAGTATAGACAATGCTTTGGTCGCCATTACAGCAGACTACCCCGGACTAAGTCCGGCTTCCCAGGTGACCGTGACCGAAGTCCGGACACCGATATCTCTTCCCTGCCCATCTCTGATCTTCGCGAACGATGGTATTTTGCAGGAAGCGCCTTTACGGAAGGAAGCCGAGCCCGCGGCGGCTGACCAACAGAGGCTAGTCCGAACCAGCAGGCGGAAGAGGAGCGCAATGCGGACGGAAACGTCGCCGCAAAGGTATAGCTTGTATTCGAATTTTTAGAGCCACGTTCCGAGGAAACGCCTGAGTGCTCATGATCTTTGTAGGAGAAAAAGCGCTCGCCGGACTGCGAGCGCAGGAATTGCCGATCCGACCAACACCGGCCAGGCTCTAGCGCCCGGACTGGAGGGGGAGGCAAGCGCAAGACGCGAGCCGGATCCTTCTCCTACGGAGGATACCGACAGACTGTCTGCCACCAAGTCTGAGGTGGAGAGCGCCATGAACCATAGGCGCCGCCGGAGAGTATTTCAAGAAGTGTGCTTTTCCCCTGAGGCATTGGATGCCTTTAACACAGGGGACGCGCATCTCCGTGCTGCTCAAAATGGTTTTACCAGAGCCACGGAGCAGTATGTGAAAGACATACGGGTAAGTGAATTTTAATGGTTGTATATACCAGTAGCCCCCGAGACTTAAAGTAGTTATGCTAACTGATTTAAGGATCATTAAAATTGCAGGCACTTAACGAGAAGAACGCCCAGCTGTCTCGGGAGCTGCAAGATTGCAAGGCCCAACTTGAGGCCGCACTTGCTGCCGCAGGAGGAGACGAAAAGACCCCTCCTGGTAACACATTTTTATTAATAAATATAAGCGCTGTGCGGCGTGCGCGCGAGTCTAATAATGACATTGCAGGTACCGTCGGACAAGATCCGGACAGGCAGGCCCTGCTATGCCAGCTAAAGGCCGGCGAGAGTGTGCTGAACAGGGTTCAGCAGGAAAGGAACAAGCTCCAGGATGCCAACGCCAAGCTCGGAGAGGAGTTGAAAGGTGCTCAGGCCGAGCTGTCCGACTCCGTTAAGGAGAATCAGCGGCTTCGTCGCGGCATTTATAGGAAGTGCTTGAACGAAATCTTTTGAAAAGAAGAGTTCGGCGAGGAAGTACTTTGACATGATATGTCTTGTAGGTATACTCACGGGTCGTCCTGCAGAGGAGATGCCCATATCAATGGGTGATCAACTTCCCGAACTATTGCAGCTGCTCGAACGAGTTCGGCAGGCAATGAGCGGCGTCGTTCAGGCTTTATGGCCAGCCCTCACCCTACCCGAGGGCCTCGGGGAGCTTGCGGAGAAGCTGCAGGGAGTGCGGCCGCGCTTCCGTTTGTGGGAGATTTCGGCTTGCCGCCAAGGTGCCAGGGAGGCTTGGGCCATGGTGAAGACGCGGTACAAGAAGGCGGGCCCCAACCACATGGCCGAAGTTGGGCCGGTGGGGCCCGATGGGAAGGAGATCCCTGTGAGTTTAGTATACAGCCAAGTAGAGTTGGCTACTAAATTTTCCCAACGGGACTGTAAACTAGACAGCCTGTTAGACGGGATTGAGGAGAAGTACAATCAATAAATTTGACAATGTATGTTATCCTTTAAAGTGACATGTGAAATGCCTTCTAGCCGGATTGTAGATCGTTTGTCTTTGCCGACCTTTTCGCTTCGACCTCGGGACCCTAGAGTCCGGAGTGTGTCCGAATACCTTTTTGGTTGAGAAACAACCGTGGTATGCATGGAGACCAGGCGTAGGGGTCATTAGTGCTTTATCAGACAAGTGCCCAACTAGTTATGTTATATTACATGGTTAGTAAGAAACATCTTCCAGGGAGAATAGTTCCATTAAGGGTTCCTTTCGCTGGGGAGGCATGCCCTAAAGTGCATGTCCGGACTGCAAAGAAAGCAGTAAAACATCTGGGGGCAAATAGATAAATAAGCAAAAAGTCATCTTTTAAATCACCGACCGAATATTCCCTTAAGAACGCTAGCTTTCGGCTTCACCCAGTCTGAGGTACACATCCGGCTGACCCGGCAGTAACAATCGCAGAGGTGCTCCCTTTACCTCCTGGCCGAACAATCGGGAACGTAGGGGTAAGCACAGGAGCCAGGCAACCCAGCTTGGCCAAAACTTAAGTCATATCGATGCATATAATGGCGAGTAAAAGGTACATGTGGAAGCTTGACACATGTGTTGGGTATGAAACCCGCATAGTTGAGCTTCTGTAAAAGAAGCCCCCAGGAATAATGAGTGCGGATGGCACATCATGCGTATGCAAAGAATGCAAAAATAGGCCCGGAAGGGCTTTTAAGTGAAAAAGGATAAAGAGAGAAACAAAAGACAACGGAAGTATAAAAGGTTGGAAGGGGGAAGGGGACGAACTCTTAGTCCGGCGCTAGGCATAGAATCGTCGGAGGCGGGCTGCGTTCCATGGGTTCGGCTCGAGTCGGTTATCCGACGCATTTCGTAGACGGTATGCTCCACCGGTCAGTACTTGATCGATAATGAAGGGGCCCTCCCATCGGGGCTTGAGCTTGTCCTTTTTCTTGTCCGGCAGGCGTAGAACTAGTTCACCAACGTTGTAAGTCTTGGCCCGTACTTCTCTGCTTTGATATCTTCGGGCCTGCTACTGATAGAATGCGGAACGAGCCTTCGCGACGTCACGTTCTTCCTCCAATGTGTCCAAGCTGTCCTGCCGATCGAGCTCGGCCTCTCTTTCCTCATACATGCGCACTCGAGGTGAGTCATGAATAATGTCACAGGGCAAGACTGCCTCTGCGCTGTATACCATAAAAAATGGTGTGAATCCGGTAGTACGGTTAGGCGTTGTCCGCAGCCCCCAGAGTACGGAGTCGAGCTCCTTGACCCATTGTGCGTCGGATTTAGTGAGTGACCTCACTAGTCTGGGTTTAATGCCGCTCATTATTAGACCATTTGCTCTTTCCACTTGACCGTTGGTTTGAGGGTGATAGACTGACGCATAGTCGAGCTTGATGCCCATATTTTTGCATCATGACTTAACCTCGTCGGCTGTGAAGTTCGTGCCGTTGTCGGTGATGATGCTGTGGGGGACTCCGTAACGGTGTACCACCCCTGATATAAAGTCTATCACTGGTCCGGACTCTGCCGTTTTGACCGGCTTGGCCTCTATCCATTTGGTGAACTTATCCACCATGACCAATAGGTACTTTTTCTTGTGGGTTCCCCCTTTAAGGGGTCCAACCATGTCAAGCCCCCAGACCGCGAACGGCCAGGTAATGGGTATGGTTTTGAGGGCGGTGAGTGGCATATGGCTCTGATTAGCAAAGAGCTGACAACCAACGCATCGCTGGACCAAGTCCTGTGCGTCTGCCCGAGCCGTCGGCCAATAAAATCCTGTACGGAATGCCTTTCCTACAAGGGCCCGGGCTGCTGCGTGGTGTCCGCCTTGTCCGACATGAATTTCAGCCAGGAGGTTTCGCCCTTCTTCCTCGGAGATACACCTTTGAAGGACTCCGGTGGTACTTTTCTTATAAAGTTCTCCCTCGTGGACCTTGTAGGCCTTCGATCGCCGAACTATGCAGCGGGCCTCATTTTGGTCTTCGGGAAGTTCCTGCCTAAGTAAGTAGGCTAGGAAAGGTTCTGTCCACGCAGCAATTACTGCCATCATGACGTGGGCGGAGGGTGTTATGTCATCTGCCGAGTCACCGGTTGGTGCGGTTTTCTCCGGTTTATCGCTACCGGACTCCTCTTCCCATAGTACGGATGTCTTGAAGAGCCGTTCCAGGAAGATATTTGGAGGGACAGCATCACGTTTCGCACCGATGCGTGCCAGGACGTCGGCCGCTTGGTTATTATCTCGGGCTATGTGATGGAATTCAAGTCCTTCAAACCGGGCTGACATTTTTAGGACAGCGTTGCGATATGCTGCCATTTTCGGATCCTTGGCGTCGAAGTCTCCGTTTATTTGGGATATTGCAAGGTTTGAGTCCCCGCGCACCTCTAGGTGTTGAATGCCCATGGAGACCGCCATCCGGAGACCATGTAACAGGGCCTCGTATTCGGCTGCATTGTTGGAGTCCGTGTACATTATTTGAAGTACATACTGGACTGTATCTCTGGTGGGGGACGTCAGTACGACGCCAGCCCCCAGTCCGGCCAACATTTTGGAGCCGTCAAAATGCATAGTCCAATTGGAGTATGCGCCGTACTCTTTAGGGAGTTCGGCTTCAGTCCATTCGGTGACGAAGTCAGCCAAAACTTGTGACTTTATAGCTCGTCGAGGTCTGTAAGTGATGTCGAATGGCAAGAGCTCAATGGCCCATTTTGCTATCCTGCCCGTTGCATCGCGGTTGTTTATAATGTCATTGAGTGGTACTTCAGAGGCCACTGTCATCGAGCACTCTTGAAAGTAGTGCCGAAGCTTTCGAGACGCCATGAACACCGCATATGCTATCTTTTGATAGTGCGGGTAACGGGATTTGCAGGGGGTTAACACAGTGGATACATAATACACTGGTTTTTGAAGAGGGAATTTATGCCCTTTTGTCGCTCGTTTGACGACGAGGACTGCGCTTACAACTTGATGTGTTGCTGCGATGTATAACAACATTGGTTCGCCCAGAGTGGGCACAGCCAGGACCGGATTTGTTGCCAGTATGGCCTTTATTTCTTCGAGTCCGGCGTCCGTCCACTCGAAGTGTTCGGTGCGCCTTAGGAGGAGATAGAGGGGCAACGCCTTTTCTCCTAAACGAGAGATAAAGCGGCTTAAGGCTGCCACGCATCCTGTTAATTTTTGTATTTGCTTGAGGTCTTTTGGAATATCCAACTGTGACAGAGCTCGGATTTTGGCCGGATTTGCTTCAATTCCTCTACCGGATACGATGAAGCCCAGCAGCTTTCCGGCTGGTATGCCGAAAACGCATTTTTCCGGATTCAGCTTGATGTCGTATGCTCTGAGGTTGTCGAATGTTGTCCTCAAATCGTCTACTAAAGTTTCGACGTGTTTTGTTTTGACGACTACGTCGTCTACGTATGCCTCGACTGTTTTGCCGATCTGGGTGGCCAGACATGTTTGAATCATGCGCTGATATGTTGCGCCGACGTTTTTGAGTCCGAAGGGCATCGTGTTGAAGCAGAATGGTCCATATGGAGTGATAAATGCCGTTGTGGCTTGGTCTGCTTCCGCCATCTTGATTTGATGATAGCCAGAGTATGCGTCCAGGAAGCACAACGAATCGTGCCCTGCCGTGGCATCGATAATTTGATCGATGCGGGGGAGAGGGAAGGGATCCTTTGGGCAAGCTTTATTGAGGTCTTTAAAATCGACACAGAGGCGCCAGGATTTATCCTTCTTTGGTACCATCACCAAATTCGCTAGCCAGTACGGATGTTTGATATCTCTAATGAATCCGGCTTCCAATAGTTTGGCTAGCTCTTCTCCCATTGCCTGTCTTTTGGGCTCAGAAAATCGTCGAAGAGCCTATTTGACTGGCTTGAATCCTTTTAGGATGTTTAGGCTGTGCTCTGCCAACCTGCGAGGGATTTCGGGCATGTCCGAAGGATGCCAGGCGAAGATATCCCAATTTTCCCGAAGGAATTCGCGCAGTGCGGCGTCTACTTCGGGGTTCAACTGTGCCCCGATGGACGCCGTGTTTGTTGGGTCCGTTGGATGGACCTGGAATTTTATTATCTCATCTGCTGGTTTGAAGGAGGTGGACTTGGATCTTTTATCGAGTATCACATCGTCCCTGTTCACCGTAGAGCGCAGCGCGGTGAGTTCCTCTGTCGCTAAGGCTTCGGATAGTGCCTCGAGGGCTAGTGCGGCTGTCTTGTTTTCAGCGCGGAGTGCTATGTCCGGATCACTAGCGAGAGTGATTATTCCGCTGGGCCCAGGCATTTTGAGCTTCATGTACCCGTAATGAGGTATTGCTTGAAAAATTGTGAATGCCTCTCGTCCCAATATGGCATGATACCCACTGCTGAACGAGGCCACCTGGAACGTAACTTCTTCGGATCTGTAATTGTCCGGAGAGCCGAACACCACATCGAGTGTGATTTTTCCGGTGCAACGCGCTTCCCGGCTAGGGATTATTCCTCTAAAGGTTGTGCTGCTTCGCTCAATACGGCACCAATCAATTTCCATTTTTCGCAGAGTTTCCTCATAAATGAGGTTTAGTCCGCTGCCGCCATCCATGAGGACTTTTGTCAGTCGAAAGCCGTCCACTATGGGACTAAGTACCAGTGCGGCTGGGGCTCTGGTTGTTCGGAATGTGGGCTCATCGCTGGCATTGAAGGTAATAGCTGTGTCGCTCCATGGATTTGCTGTTGCTACTTGGTAGACTTCGGCGAGTTCACGGATTGTTTGTTTTCGCATATTATTTGATGTGAAAGTCTCGAAGACTATTGATACCGTGCTGGTATTGTTGGAGTGGTTTTCCGGAGCTAGAAGCTCTTCGCCACTTTTGGCCACCTGCCATAATATCCAACATGCTCGAAGGCTATGTGTTGGGATGGCTCCCTCTGTACTATGAAGTTTACAGGGGCCATTGAGCCATCCCTCCAGTACGGTTCCGTTTCCCTTATTGGGTTTTTGTTTTTTCGTTTTTGCATCTGGGGCCTGAGTGTAAGGCGCCCTTTTACTGCGGACTGGGTTTGGGGCCGGATTATCCCAAAATCGATTTTCGGTTTTCCGGAAACTCTCCATCGTGCAGTACTTTCGTACAATGGATGCCAGATCGGTGAAGCGCGTAATTGTGCGACGATCAATGGCGTTTAGTATTCCCTTGTCCGTGCAGTTATTGCAAAAGATTGATATTGCGTTTTCCTCTCGGCAGTCCTTTATCCTGTCCATAACCAGGAGGAATCTGGCCCAGTAGTGATGTACTGTTTTGGTAGGCTCTTGCCGTATTAGAGATAGATCGCATATGTCTGGGCGGGTGGGTGGAATAAAATCCGGATCCCTGCCCATCTTGAGGCTCAAAGGCCAAGGGGTTTCCGTATTCGGAAGTTTGGTTTGCTGGTGATAATCCAGCGAGTCCAGGGCGATGCATGATTTTAAGCTCAATGCTCGATCGAAGTCCATCCACCCGCGGGAATCCGGCATGGGGGGTTCGGGAATCCGGACATGAATTGTCTTCAATACTGGCGAAGAGTTGCCGTATTGCTCCTCTACCACTGCGACGTGGTGGGTGGCCTGGGGAGAGTTAATTTCTCTCAGATCGGTTTTAAGCCCAATCTGGTTATAGTCCATAGCGACTCCCAGGGCGGCGATGCGATCCAAGAGCTCGTTAACAGACGAGAGCTCTATTGGATCTAACTGTTCGGCAGCTTTAGGGCTGACGCGAAGATTGCTTCCGACGACTTGAGAAGTCATTGCCGAAGCGGCGGCCGGACAGGCGGTCATGAGAAAACCACCAAGCCGGATAGTTTGACCGGCGGCCAAGGCCCCTCCGGCGAAAACACCGTCTTTGAAGACGGGTGGAGGCATCCGCTCTATTGGTGACGGCACAGAGGAACTCTCAATGAAAGCACCAATGTCGGTGTCAAAACCGGCGGATCTCGGGTAGGGGGTCCCGAACTGTGCGTCTAGGCGGATGGTAACAAGAGACGAGGGACACAATGTTTTTACCCAGGTTCGGGCCCTCTCGATGGAGGTAAAACCCTACGTCCTGCTTGATTAATATTGATGATATGGGTAGTACAAGAGGAGATCTACCACGAGATCAAGGAGGCTAAACCCAGAAGCTAGCCTATGGTATGATTGTTGAGATGTATGTTGTCCTACGGACTAAAGCCCTCCGGTTTATATAGACACCGGAGAGGGCTAGGGTTACACAGAGTCGGTTACAATGGTAGGAGATCTACATATCTGTATCGCCAAGCTTGCCTTCCACACCAAGGAAAGTACCATCCGGACACGAGCAGGAGTCTTCAATCTTGTATCTTTGTAGTCTGGGAGTCCGGCGGATATTGATAGTCCGGCTATCCGGACACCCCCTATCCAGGACTCCCTCACCCGCAATCCGTAGATCGATCTTGTTTGTCTTGCCTTGTCCTCCAATATATCCCGCAGGTCTGGCGCATTTTCCCGCGCCTTGGTATTTTTTGAGCGGCGCCGGGGTGCGGCTTGAGTGGAGGGCCGAGAGGCCTCTCTGTCACGGCCACGAGGTGGCCGGTCGGCCATATTATGCGCTGGTGATGTAGGTTTAGGTGCTTCCTCCTCTAATCGGGGTAGCAGCCTGCGTTTTGGGTAGCTCTTGGAGGGGCGTTCGAGTTCGTACTCTTCGGGCGCCAGGATTTCAGTCCATTTGTCGGCTAGCAAATCTTGGTCAGCTGTAAGCTGTTGCTTCTTTTTCTTAAGGCTGCTTGCCGTGCCATGAGCCTACGTTTGACACGCTCTTGTTCGATGGGATCCTCAGGCACGACAAATTCGTCGTCGTCGAGGCTTGCCTCGTCTTCGGAGGGAGGCATGTAATTATCATCCTCTACCTCTCTGCCTGCCGCTCTCTCATGAGGGATGGCTTCTCCATCCTCCTGCGCTGAATCCTGCTGGAGGGGGTTGTCTTCGGCACTGTCCGGGGTGTTATTGTCTCCCGTGCCAGAGTCGCCATTTTTGCTGTGGCGAGATTTAGAGTGGCGCCGCTGACGCCGGCGCTTAGGCTGTTTCTTGGAGGGGTCATCCTCCGTTGTTCCATCGCCATTCCCATCTTTTGGGATGTCCACCATGTAAATGTCATATGACGAGGTGGCCTTCCAGTGCCCTGTAGGCGCTGGTTCTTGGTCGTCTCCTGCATCGTCGTCCATATCGTCAATGTCTTCGGAGTCGAAGTCGAGCATGTCGGTTAAATCATCGACAGTGGCTACTAAGTGGGTGGTGGGTGGGCTTTGAATTTCTTTGTCGTCCGCATCCCAACCTTCCTGACCATAGTCCGTCCAGGGCTCTCCTGATAAAGAGAGAGACTTTAGTGAGTTCAGGATGTCGCCAAAGGGCGAGTGCTAAAAGATGTCCGCGGCGGTGAACTCCATGACCGGCGCCCAATCGGATTCGATTGGCAGGGGCGCGGGAGGTTCGGAGTCCGGAGAGGAGTCCGACACCTTGGAGTCACGAGCTTCAAAAAGGACAGGGTTGGTGTTCGGCTCAATCGCCGTAGAGATAGCAGCCCCCGATGTGGTGTCCAGCCACCCATCCTCGATCAGCGCAGTCGGCTCCGAGCTAAGGGTCGGAGCGGACACTGGTGCGGCCTCCAGGCCACTGTTCGGCGGCAGAGCTAGATCATGCCCATCATGACAGTGCGGCGCGCTTGGTTGTGGCCCGAACTCGTCAAAGATCAAATCTCCGCGGGCGTCAGCTGTGTAGTTCAAACTTCCAAATCTGACCTGATGGCCAGGGGCGTAGCTTTCAATCTGCTCCAGATGGGCAAGCGAATTGGCACGCAGTGCAAAGCCACCGAATACGAAGATCTGTCCGGGGAGAAAAATCTCACCCTAGACCGCATCGTTGTTGATGATCGCAGGAGCAATCGGGCCTAAAGATGACGACACGGAGGAACTCTCAATGAAAGCACCAGTGTCGGTGTCAAAACCGGCGGATCTCGGGTAGGGGGTCCCGAACTATGCGTCTAGGCGGATGGTAACAGGAGACAAGGGACACGATGTTTTTACCCAGGTTTGGGCCCTCTCGATGGAGGTAAACCCTACTCCTGCTTGATTGATATTGATGATATGGGTAGTACAAGAGTAGATCTACCATGAGATCAGAGAGGCTAAACCCTAGAAGCTAGCCTATGGTATGATTGTTGTTCGTCCTACGGACTAAAACCCTCCGATTTATATAGGCACCGAAGAGGGTTAGGGTTACACAGAGTCAGTTACAATGGTAGGAGATCTACATATCCGTATCGCCAAGCTTGCCTTCCACGCCAAGGAAAGTCCCATACGGACACGGGACGAAGTCTTCAATCTTGTATCTTCATAATCCAGGAGTCCGGCCGAAGATGATAGTTCGGCTATCCGGACACCCCCTAGTCCGGGACTCCCTCAGCCATACTCAAAAGATATAAGTGAAGTGTAACGAGCATTCTATAAATCAACCAAGGACTATCTAATACCAGCATGGTGCATAGAATAAAAATGAAAACTAAATGCAAAAGACGCTCCAAGACTTGCACATATCGCATGAACGAAACGAATCCGAAAACATACCGATACTTGTTGAAGAAAGAGGGGATGCCTTCTGGGGCATCCCCAAGCTTAGTCTCTTGAGTCTCCTTGAATATTTACTTGGGTGCCTTGGGCATCCCCAAGCTTGAGATCTTGCCTCTCTTCCTTTTCCTCATATCGAGGCCTTCTCGATCAAACACTTCATCCAAACAAAACTTCAACAGAAAACTCGGTAAGATCCGGTAGTATAATAAAGCAAATAACTACTCTAAGTACTGTTGAAAACCAATTCATATTTTGTTTTTGCATTGTGTCTACTGTAATATAAATTTTTCATGGCTTAAACCACTGATAGAAATTGATAGTTTCATCAAAACAAGTAAACTATGCATCAAAAACAGAATCTGTCAAAAACAGAACAGTCTGTAGCAATATGAACATTCACCATACTTCTGTTACCCCAAAAATTCTACCAAAATTATGAAAAATAAACAATTTGTACAGAAAGACAGTGCAAGAAGAATCAGAACCATTTGACATACCAGTTAAAAATTTGAAATCGCGCACTACAGCTAAAGTTTCTGTCCTGCACCGCACAAACCAACAAGCATTGTAAACATCCTAAAGGCAAACCTTGGCACATTATTTTTATAATACATTGGAATTGTACAAGGGGATAATTATTTTTTATGAAAAGTTTCTGTAATCAAGATTCACAAAGTTTCCGTGAGCATGAACAAAGTTCAAGGAGCTCCCCCACTTCAACAATGCTTGTCTTTCTCACTTTCACTTTCCTTTTTGAAAAGTTTTGGGTTCCCCTCTTTATTTTTTTTGTTTTTAGACTATATAAAAGCACTCAACATAAACAAAATGACTCTCTAAAACTTCCGGGTTGTCTCCCTGGCAGCGCTTTCTTTGAATCCATTAAGCTAGGAATATAGTGCTCAAGTAATGGATCCACCCGGATCCCAAGGTATATCAAAGCCAATTTTAATTAACAATGATTTGTAATTTAGTAGTGAGCACAAAGTGACATATATCATGCAACAACGAAGTCTAACTCTCTTCCTATGCATCGGCATGTCATAAAAGAACAATTCATGCACACATAGTAAAGGCCAATGCATAGTATAAGCAGTTTCTTGCAATTTTATCGTGTTGGAAACATGGAGAGGCGGAGATGTAGTTCCTCTCTCATAATAATTGCAAGTAGGAGCAGCAAGCATATGCATATAATATTCATCAAAATCATCATGTGTAGTATTAAAAGGCAACCCATCAATATAATCCTTAATAAGCACCAACTTCTCCGATATAGTGTAGTCGGGAGAATTCAAAAAGATAATAGGACTATCATGCATGGGTGCAATAGCAACAATTTCATGTTTAACATAAGGAACTATAGCAAGTTCATCTCCATAAGCATAATTGATATTGGCATCTAGTCCACAAGCATAGCAAGCATCATCAAAAAGTGGTATTTCAAGAGAATCAACGGGATCATAACAATCATCATAGCAATCATCCTTCGGTAAGCACGAAGGGAAATTAAACAATGTATGAGTTGAAGAGTTACTCTCATTAGAAGGTGGGCGCGGGTAGCTAATCCGCTCTTCCTCCTTTTGTTCTTCGCTCTCCTCATCATCTTTTTCATCCAATGAGCTCATAGTTTCATCAATTTCTTCTTTCATAGACTCCTGCAAAATATTAGTCTCTTCTTGGACAGAGGAGACTTCCTCAATAAATGCATCAATATCGGCATTATATTCATAATTCTCATAGCAATATCTAAGTATAGCAAAATTTTGAGGTCTGTAAACAGCATCATCAAGATTTTCACATGTTTTAAATAAAGATTCAATCTCATAAGCACCCATAAAAGCAACAAATTCTTCTATTTGTTCCACATCATAGTAATCATATATACCTTTAGCATAAGAAGCCAAGGTTTTATTATCATTAAATTTGGATGAAAAGGAAAGGTGTGGATCTTTCATCCTAGAGCAACAAGTATAATCATATCTCAAGCATAGTTCCCTAGCATACCAACGCAACATATAAATTTGATCCCATAATAGTTTCCCTTTCTGAGTCAAGTGATAACCCCTAAAGTATTCACGTTGATCCAACGTGTCTCCCATAACATAATTGAATGGGGTCTTCTCAGGATTATCAAAGTAGTACATAATATCTTTCACATAACCAGCATCGAGGGTTTTAAGAGGTTCCCCATCTCCATGAGTAGCAAGTGCACCTAATTTTTTTGGTATTTCGTGTTCCATATCCATAACTAAAGATAGAGAACAACTTAGAACAACAAATAAAAATTACTTAGTGATAAAGCAAACAAGCACACATGAGAATATTCACCCCACGCTATGACTCCCCGGCAATGGCGCCAGAAAAAGGTCTTGATAACCCACAAGTGTAGGGGATAATTGTAGCCTCTTTCGATAAGTAAGAGTGTCGAACCCAACGAGGAGCTAAATGTAGAACAAATATTCTCTCAAGTCCTATCTGCCACTGATACGACTCTACGCACGCTTAGTGTTCGCCTTACCTAGAACAAGTATGAAACTAGAAGTACTTTGTAGGTGTTCTTGGATAGGTTTGCAACATAATAAAGAACACGTAAATAAAAAGTAGGGGCTATTTAGATGAAGACACAACTAAGTTAGTTTTAGTAGAGAGCTTTTTGTCACTAGAAAGTTATTTGTCCAAGGCAATTCATAACTAGACCGGTAATCCTATTGCAATTCTATTTGAGGGAGAGGCATAAGCTAACATACTTTCTCTTCTTGGATCATATGCACTTATGATTGGAACTCTAGCAAGTATGCGCAACTACTAAAGATCATTAAGGTAAAACCCAACCATAGCATTAAAGTATCAAGTCCCCTTTATCCCATACGCAAACAACCTACTTACTCGGGTCTGTGCTTCTGTCACTCACGCCACCCACCATAAGCAAATCATGAACATATTGCAAACCCTACAGCGGGGATCCCTCACGCTTGCACGACACGGAGAGCACCATAGGACATCACCAATAATAAAACATGCAACTCAAACCAATCACGATCATCAATTAACCCATAGGACAAAACGGATCTACTCAAACATCATAGGATAGCCATACATCATTGAGAAATAATATATAGCATTGAGCACCATGTTTAAGTAGAGACTACAGTGGGTAAAAGAGGGGTTACACCTTTGCATAGAAGGGGGAAGAGTTGGTGATGAGGGCGGTGAAGTTGTTGGTGTAGATCGCGGTGATGATGATGGCCCCCGGTGGCAATCCGGCGCCACCGGAAGCAAGGGGGAGAGAGCCCCCCTTCTTCTTCTTCTTCCTTGACCTTCTCCCTAGATGGGAGAAGGGTTTCCCCTCTCGTCCTTGGCTCCCATGGCATGGGCGAGGCGAGAGCCCCTCCGAGATTGGATCTGTCTCTCTGTCTCTCTCTGTTTCTGCGTTCCCTGATTCTGTCCTTTCACCATTTCTTTTATATCCGGAGATCCGTAACTCCGATTGGGTTGAAACTTTCGCCCAGATTTTTCTCTGAAAATTAGCTTTCTTGTGGCAAAAGAAGAGCAGTAACTGCCTTACGGGGTGCCCACAAGTGTCAGGGGCGCCCCTGCCTCATGTCCCCCTCGGTCACCGTCTCGCGTTGATTCTTCCTCCCAAAAATCACAAATATTCCAAAAATATTCTCCGTCTGTTTTTATCCCATTTCGACTCTGTTTGATATTGGGTTTCTACGAAACATAAAACATGCAACAAACAGGAACTGGCACTAGGCACTGGATCAATATGTTAGTCCTAAAAATAATATAAAAAGTTGTCAAAAGTATATGAAAGTTGTAAAATATTGGCATGGAACAATTAAAAATTATAGATACGACGGAGACGTACCATCCAGCAGGTATCAAGCGGCCACTGGGCCTCCCAACCTAACTTGTCTATAACATCAGCAGCCCAAGTTATGTTTGTTTTTTCAAGACAATGCACAGTTCTATTTTTCTATAAGAATGCAAAACTGAACCTATGTTTTCCGTTCTATAAAAGTATATATATACTTATATTTATATCTTATTATATTACATATATATAATAGGAACAACATAAGGTTCCGTTATACCTGTCGTTCGTCCAACCGTTGTATAGACTATCCCACTTCCTTTATTTTACAATCCTATATCTGAATTTTCTCCCACTTTCTTTTTCGATGTAATCTGAGTTTTCTCACAGTACTTTTCCCTAGAACCAACTCAACTGTTCGACATCTAGCCTAAAAAATAATAATACCCCACGTCCTATTAACTCATCAAATTAAAATGATATTTTATTTCGTAAATTGAAAGTTCTTACGAAATAATAATAATAATTGTTTATATATAACTTGGCAAGTTAACTCCTGGTGATTGCATGCATAAGCTTGCAAGGATTTTACTGACCAATCAGTAATAGACGTGCAATCATGTGTTTATGTTTTTATAATATTTGTCCATCCAGGCCAACATGATATTTTTCACCCAGCCCAACAAGTCCATAGGCTTTAAATTCTAACATAATATATAAACAGGTTGCATAGACTCTACATCATTGTTTCCCCAGCCCACCAAATGGACTAAAAAATCAAATGGACTGGCTGACATGTGGGCCAATAGGTCAAAGGCTAAGCACTTACGCAAAAAAAAGGTTGAAGCCTAAGCAAGGCGTCAGATTTACATCCAACGACCGACATTCTTCTTCAATCTCTCGTCTTCTACCTCCAAAGCTACGGGGACCGCTTGCTCCATCCTCCATCGTCCAGCGGTGCTGTTTTGCGCGATTCACAGCAAAACGCTACCCCACCGACGGCCAGGCCATCCCACCGCTCCTTCGCACCTCCAATTATTCTCTATCGAGTGTAGGCCCATCACGAACCCGAACCAGTCAAGTTCCCCACTCCTCTCCGTCTGTGAATCCACTGCCGCATCTTTCCCATCTTCGGGGCGTTTCAGTCTGGGGCCTCGTCGTCGTCCACCAGCCCTGGTGCGCTCGGCATGGTGTGGTCTACGTGGTCAACAAACGAGAGTCATCGGAAGATGACTATACGCGGAGAGGCTGACAGTGGGGATGCACCATGCCCATGGACGCATGCATGCATATGCATCCATTTTACCCTGAAAATAATGTTTTCTCCCCTGGCAGCTGGGCCCACCAGCTACATCTTCGCATGCAGGGAAGTGCGTCCTTATTACGGGAAAAAGGATTCCTCCCACTGGCAGGTGGGACCCATCAGCTATATCTTCGCACACAAGGAAGTACGTCCTTATCCTCCATGACAGGTGGGACCCACCCGATCGGACCATACGTAGGGTTGTTGAAAGCAAGTGCTCCCTGGGTTATTTTGGTAATTAATGTCAACATATCTCTTGTTCGACTAATGCTTCTACCTAGTATTTCAGATGAGTTCAACGTTGGAGTGGCAGGACAAGAGGATGTGGAACCCCTTCAGATGCTAAGGACAAACATTGGCAAAGCTCAAGACTCTACATTTTCATTTTAGTGTTCCAAGATCACATTGAGTCCATAGGAAAAGTCAATACTACTAAAAGGGGATGAGGTGTTGCTTAATGGCCTGCTGGCTCAAAGTGCTTAGTGATATGCTCCAAATCCCTCAACCACTTTCTCTTTTCCACATATGTCCTAAACCTAAAGTCAAACTCGGCCCCACCGATTTGATTCATTCGGCGCCACCGAGTTCACTTGACATAGCGACTACCACAAACCCTAACCAGCTCGGTCTCACCGACGGGATCTCAGTCTCACCGAGATGGCCTTGCAAACTCTCGGTTACCTATTGTAGTTATTTCGGTCTCACCGAAACACGCAATCGGTCCCATCGAGTTTGCATGACCAAGTCTCTATTTGCTTATTGCTGAAACCGGTCTCACTGAGTTCACGCAATCGGTCTCACCGAGATGAGGTTTTGCCCTAACCCTAGCACATCGGTCCCACTGAGTTGACCTTGTCGGTCCCACTGAAAACTCTAACGTTCATATTTTCAACCATATCAATCTTACCGAGTTTCACTATTTGGTCCCACGGAGTTTGGAAGATTTTGTGTGACGGCTAGATTTTGTGTGGAGGCTATACATACCCCTCCACCCTCGTCTCTGTTTGTGAGAGAGCCATCAAAAGGTGCCTACACTTCCACAACTCATTTTCTGAGAGAGAACCACCTACTCATGTGTTGAGACCAAGACATTCCAATCCAACCACAAGAATCTTGATCTCTAGCCTTCCCCAAGTTGCTTTCCACTCAAATCATCTTTCCACCATAGCCAAATCTGTGAGAGAGAGTTGAGTGTTAGGGAGACTATCATTCGAAGCACAAGAGCAAGGAGTTCATCAACAAAACACCATCTATTACCTTTTGGAGAGTGGTGTCTCCTAGATTTGTTAGTGATACGTCTCCAACGTATCTATAATTTATGAAGCATTCATGCTATTTTATTATCTGTTTTGAATGTTTATGTGCTTTATTATACACTTTTATCTTACTTTTGGGACTAACCTACTAATCGGAGGCCCAGCCCATATTGTTGTTTTCTTGCCTATTTCAGTATTTGGAAGAAAAGGAATATCAAACGGAGTCCAAACGGAATGAAACCTTCGGGAGCGTGATTTTTGGAACGAACATGATCCGGGAGACTTGGAGTACAAGCCAGGGAAGCTTCAAGGAGGCCAGGAGATAGGAGGGCGCGCCCACCCCCTGGGCGCACCCCCTGTCTTGTGGGCCCCTCGTGGCTCCCCTGACCGACTTCTTTCGCCTATATATTCCCATATACCCTAAAAACATCGAATAGGAAGATAGATCGGGACTTCCGCCGCTGCAAGCCTCTGTAGCCACCAAAAACCTCTCGGGAGCCCGTTCCGGCACCCTGCCGGATGGGGAACCCATCACCGGTGGCCATCTTCATCATCCCGGCGCTATCCATGACTAGGAGGGAGTAGTTCACCCTCGGGGCTGAGGGTATGTACCAGTAGCTATGTGTTTGATCTCTCTCTTTCTCTCTCTCTCTCGTGTTCTCTCTATGGCACGATCTTGATGTATCGTGAGCTTTGCTATTATAGTTGGATCTTATGATGTTTCTCCCCCTCTACTCTCTTGTGATGAATTGAGTTTTCCTCTTGAAGTTATCTTATCGGGTTGAGTCTTTAATGATTTGAGAACACTTGATGTATGTCTTGCCGTGCGTATCTGTGGTGACAATGGGATATCACGTGATCCACTAGATGTATGTTTTGGTGATCAACTTGCGGGTTCTGCCCATGAACCTATGCATAGGGGTTGGCACATGTTTTCGTCTTGACTCTCCGGTAGAAACTTTGGGGCACTCTTTGAACTACTTTGTGTTGGTTGAATAGATGGATCTGAGATTGTGTGATGCATATCGTATAATCATGCCCACGGATACTTGAGGAGACAATGGAGTATCTAGGTGACATTAGGGTTTTGGTTGATTTGTGTCTTATGGTGTTATTCTAGTACAAACTCTTGAATAGATTGGTCCGAAAGAATAACTTTGAGGTGGTTTCGTACCCTACCATAATATCTTCGTTTGTTCTCCGCTATTAGTGGCTTTGGAGTGACTCTTTGTTGCATGTTGAGGGATTGTTATATGATCTATCTATGTTATTATTGTTGAGAGAACTTGCACTAGTGAAAGTATGAACCCTATGCCTTGTTTCCTAGCATTGCAATACCATTTACACTCACTTTTATCATTAGCTACCTTGCTGTTTTTATATCTTCAGATTACAAAAACCCATTGTCGGTGTCAAAACCGGCGGATCTCGGGTAGGGGGTCCCGAACTGTGCGTCTAGGCGGATTGTAACAGGAGACAAGGGACACGATGTTTTACCCAGGTTCGGGCCCTCTTGATGGAGGTAAAACCCTATGTCCTGCTTGACTAATATTGATGATATGGGTAGTACAAGAGTGGATCTACCACGAGATCAAGGAGGCTAAACCCTAAAGCTAGCCTATGGTATGATTGTTATGATGTATGTTGTGTCCTACGGACTAAAGCCCTCCGGTTTATATAGACACCGGAGAAGGCTAGGGTTACACAGAGTCGGTTACAATGGTAGGAGATCTACATATCCGTATCGCCAAGCTTGCCTTCCACGCCAAGGAAAGTCCCATCCGGACACGGGACGGAGTCTTCAATCTTGTATCTTCGTAGTCTTGGAGTCCGGCGGACGATGATAGTCCGGCTGTCCGGACACCCCCTAGTCCAGGACTCCCTCAGTAGCCCCTGAACCAGGCTTCAATGACGATAAGTCCGGCGCGCATAATGTTCGGCATTGCAAGGCGGGTTCCTCCCTTGAATAATCCAAAGAAGATCATGAACACCAGGATAGTGTCCGGCTCTGCAAAATAAATTCCACATTCCACCGTAGAGAGAATAATGCACATAAATCCAATCTACTGACGTATTTGGCGGCAGAACATCACACCGCTACCAGGCCTTTACTTGAATCGTTTTTTATTATACCACCTCAGCACGTTTATCGAAGCGGTTTCCTTGGCACGTCTTGTTGAAGCAGAGATCGTGTTCCCCTTATTCCGGGATTCTCATCAATACGGACGTGCGTAACCCAACCGCGCCATTGATGGTGGCGCTTGGGAGATAAGCGAGTTTTACCAGGCTGGCGGGGGACGCATAGTCTTCGTCCGCCTATATATAAGGGATATGGATTTACCTTCTCACCTACGCCTTCTTCCTCCTTTGCTTATCCATCTCCGCGCACTCAAGCTCCAACGCCCAAGCTCGCGCATCTCGCCTCGACCTTCCTCGATAATGTCCGGAGCGGGAGGCAAATGGTTGGCCTCCACCATTAAGGAGGAGCACATCACCAAGCTGCGCAGGGCCAGATACCTTTCCGGCGATTTCGCGCATCGGCTGCCCGACGAGGGGCAGCTCATCCCTACCCCTGGGCCCCATGAGAGGGTCGTCTTCCTTCCCCACTTCCTCCACGGACTGGGCTTTCCACTGCACCCTTTCGTCCGGGGGCTCATGTTCTATTATGGCCTGGATTTCCACGATCTGGCGCCGAACTTCATCCTCAACATCTCGGCGTTTATCGTCGTGTGCGAGGCCTTCCTCTGCATCCGGCCCCACTTCGGCCTGTGGCTCAAGACCTTCAACGTCAAGCCGAAGGTTGTGAAGGGCACGCAAGCGGAATGCAGAGGCGCCATGTTGGGCAAGCTGCCCAACGTCCTTTGGCTCGAAGGGGCCTTCGTGGACTCCGTTAAGGGGTGGCAATCGGGGTGGTTCTACATCACCGAGCCGTGCAAACCCACGTGGGCGGCGGCCCCCGAGTTCAGATCTGGCATCCCCACGTAGCTCACCTCCTGGAAAGAGAAGGGCTTGTTGTGGGGCAATCCGAAGGAGCTGACGGGACTCCGAGCCTGTATCCAAAAGCTGGTGAGCAATAAGCTCAGGCTCGTCGACATGGTCCAAGTCATGCTCATCCGCCGGATTCTCCCATGCCAAAAACGGGCATTCAATCTGTGGGAGTTCAATCCGGAACAGCACCAGGCGCTAAGAGGGCTCTTCGACACGACGTATGAAGGCGCCTGGAGGGTGCTGTTTAAGGGCGCCGAAGCCCCCGCATCCGCGACGGAAGATCGCGGATTTCGCTCGCAGCATCCAGCTGACGAGGTAAGTGATTGGACCCCTTTACGGGACACTTGTGGTAAACAGATTGATTCTAAGAGGGTTTCAATCTCTCTTTTCCTTTGGCAGGAATGGATGGAGAAGGCCGAGCAGCTCATCTGTCTAGCTCCCATGCCAGAAGACCCAGTGAACGCCCGTCTAGCAGGGCTGCTGGTTCCGGCACCGCATGTGGTGCCGGAGAAGAAGGCCAAGAAGGTGGCCACGGGGACTCGAAAGAGTTCCCGCAATCAAGCGTCCGACGACGAGGCAGACTCCTCTCCCGAAGACGAGGAGGAGGAAGAAGACTCTCTCCCGAAGGAGGGAGAGAGGAAGAGGAAGGCTTCCCCAATAGGGCAGGCCGAAGGGTCCAAGATGGGGAGAACTATTCCCCCGGACAGTTCCGCCAACACCATCATTGGCGAGGAGGAGTGGCCTTCAAGGGCCAGGCCTCCGGCGAGATCGTAAGTATCCGGATCTCTGATATGCAATTTCTTTCGCGTCACCTAGTGTCCTACTAATGCCGCATACTGTCCGCAGTCCGGCCGATGATGATCTCCCCGCTTCATCGAGCGGGTCGTTGGTCCCGTCGGATGTGGACTCACTTCCGACTGCCTCTACCCCCCGCGCCGATGAGGACACCAAGGTGGGATCCCAGAGAGGGACCCATCAGGAGGAGGCTCCGGAGGCGCCGCTAGGCGCCTCCCGGACTTTGCGCCGGACTCTACATCGGAACCTGCAGCGGTTCCAGAGTCCGGCAGGCGGCCCCTTCGAAAGAAGGGCAAGACTGTGACACCGGCGGCCTCCGTCCAACCGGAGGCGCCGGACAACTTGTTGGAGGCGCTTAAAGGCGCTTCCATCAAGGAAGAACACCGCACTATCATGAGTGCGGTGATTCAGAAGGTTCAGCTCGCCAAGAGTGGGCTGACCGAAGCCTGCAGCAGCCTTCTAACAGGTTTTGAGGTAAGAAGTTATAATTATGTAATGTAATACCGCATAGACAGTAGCCCCTGATGCTCAGTTCGGTGTTCGGAAAGAAAAGCCGGACTGAGGATCTAAGAAGATATACGCAGGGTTGCTTAAAATATGTCAATATGGGTTTGCAGGCTGCACTGCTGACCTCTGCCGCACTAACTGCGGAGGTCGGTGCGTTGAAGTAGGATCTCGAGCGGTCCGAGCAAGAGCTCGGCCATGCCAAGAAGCAGCTCGAGGACAAAGAAGGTGAGTAACACCACTTTGAATAGTTACCTTACAGAAAAGGATTTTGGTTGCAATAAAATTAACAAGGATAATATGGGTATTGCAGGGGCCACGAACGAGGTGGCAACCCTGAAGGATGCTGTGTCCGCGGCCGAACGCAGTGTGGCCGCGGAACGGGCAGAGCGAGAAAAGCAGGAGGCACAGGTGGCGGAAGTACGGCAAGAGCTCCAGGCTCTCATGGAGAAGCATGAGAGCTTGGAGCGTGACTCCAAGACTCGAGAGTCCGAGCTTGCCTCGTCTCTCGAAAGTGCCAAGTCCGCCAAGGCCGAGGCCCATAAGGCCCTTCAGGAGGTTGAAGATGTAAAGAAGATAGCGGCGGGTAAGGCATTTTTCATGCAAAGCAAGCATGTTAATGTAAACTACCTGACACTTACCCACATTCGGAGCTCTCCAGGGGCGTTTGCAGATCTGCCGCGTAGTGTGTCCGATGCCACCGCATTCTATCGTGGCGAGGAGGGGAGCTCGATGGAGAAGGTCTTCTGGTCTCAGTACGCTGAGGCCGGCCATCCGGTGCCCCCAAGCGACCAGCTGAAGCAGCTGGTCGAACTCCACAATGTAGCTGAGGAGGCCATGAAGGGCCTTATAGTCCGGCTGTGGCCTGGACAGGCCATGCCTGGGAGCTACTTCGGCCTCGTGCGGCTGCTGGTGGATGCGTGCCCCTGGGTGGAGGTCATCAAGCGCTCCGCCTGTATTGAAGGTGCTCATCAGGCCCTTGCCCGCACAAAGGTGCACTGGGGCAGGCTGGATGCGGAGAAGCTTCTCACTGACCCGCCGCCACCGGGCAAGGAGTATCGTACGCCTGAAATGTATTATAAAACTGTCCTGAAGGGAGCCCGCGATATTGCGGATGAATGCCCCATAGATGTAATTTTTGAGTAAACTCGCTATGTATTATCCTATGCGCTGAAAACTTTGTTCATATGCGCATTAAGCAACGCTTGTTTAATTTAAAATATTACCTTCTATGCGGCCCTTTATAAAATCTGAGAGATGGCAAGTCGTTGGCTTCAGCCCCCGAGCCACGAGTGCTAGGGTGTTCGGGATAAACTTGAGCACTCTTGTTCCCATTTTTGGGTCCATCTAGCGAGGCGCTCAACACAACGAACAAGGCAACCGGACTTATAATGCTTGAACACTCTCACTTAGCCATAGAATTCTATAATTTTAAATTTCGGCGAAGCCCCTGGTATTCGGAAGACCGAATCCGGGGCGCTATCCACGCCTTCGTCGGACATTTATCCGGAACTTTGCTCGAAGCGGCGTGAGTCTTTAAGGACTCGAAAAGACCTCTCGAACAGCGACCAGTCTCTCGCCTTATCATGACGGTCAATTTTAGCTTTCTCCACTGAGGCGCTCGCCCGGCTCAACCGGGGCGCAATCGCAGTGGTTCTCCCAGTGCCACCTTAGCCGACAGAACGGAACGTAAGGTACCAAAACGTGGGAGCCGGGCAAACCCAACTATTGACCCAAGACATGATTCGGAGCCGATTCATATAATGCTATAAGTTCGGGGTGCCGCACTTATGAAAGTGTTCGGACTTATCACACCATAATGTGGGGAACATAAGCCCCTGGTGTATTAGACCGTACCAAAATATACGGGTGCATGATGTCCTGTAATGAACATATATATATATATATATATATATATATATATATATATATATATATATATATATATATATAAAGTAATGTAATTGCAGTCGAAAGGTGCTGCATTATTTATTAAAGAAAGTCTGCTATGAGTGCGGACTGATACAAATAGTGCGGTAAGCAAGGCATTTGGACTATTTAAACATGTCCCCCTCCAGGGATGAGCTGCGGACTTGGTGTATATAATCGAATTTAATGCTCGTAATAGAGACCACCTGAGTGTTCGTCGCAGCCTTCTTTCTTCCCTGGCTGTTGCATCGTGAGTTCGGCAGGTTCACCGCCAGACAGGGCCTCTGGTTAACGGAGTCCTGTGTATACAAAGAAGGAAAATAATAATAAAAAAGGGGGGCGCACTTGCGAGCCCCTGGTGTGGTCGAGCCGCACTCTGGGTCCATTGTGATCGTGCCCCTTCCCCTGCGCCCATGGTATCTCAAAGCGTAATGATGTACACGGAGGGTTGTTCTTGCAATCATGCGAGGGCGGGGGTTAGGGCCGCATTGCTACGCGTGTTCTGATCGTGCCAGGTTGTCTTGGTTGGTATTGCTTCGGGTGCATTTTGCTGTATCTGGCCGTTTAACGGCCGGACTCGAAAATTACCTTAAAAGGCTGCTCTGTACTTCTGCCGCAAGAGCCGCTGTATGTTCCTCCGTTCGGAGGGAGCGTTCCGTATTTCCGTTGACCGTGATGACTCCACGAGGGCCTGGCATCTTGAGCTTGAGGTATGCATAATGCGGCACCGCGTTGAACTTTGCAAACGCGGTTCGTCCAAGAAGATCGTGATAGCCGTTGCGAAATGGGACTATGTCGAAGATTAACTCTTCGCTCCGGAAATTATCCGGGGATCCGAAGACCACTTCCAGTGTGACTGAGCCCATACAATTGGCTTCCACACCTGGTATGACACCTTTAAAGGTTGTCTTTGTAGGTTTAATCCTTGAGGGGTCTATGCCCATCTTGCGCACTGTATCCTGATAAAGCAGGTTCAGGCTACTACCTCCGTCCATCAGGACTCTCGTGAGGTGAAATCCATCGATGATTGGGTCTAAAATCAATGCGGCGAATCCGCCATGGCGTATGCTGGTCGGATGGTCTCTTCGATCGAAAGTGATCGGACAAGAGGACCATGGATTGAACTTCGGGGCGACTGGCTCCATCACATAGATGTCCCTTAGTGCGCGCTTCCTCTCCCTCTTGGGTATATGGGTTGCGTAAATCATGTTCACCGTCCGCACTTGTGGGGGTAAACCCTTCTGTCCTCTATTGTTCGGCGGTCGGGTCTCCTCCTCGTCATCGCTGTTTAGCCCCTTGTCATTGTTTTCGGCAATTAACTTGCCTGCCTGCTTGAACACCCAGCAATCTCTGTTGGTGTGATTGGCTGGCTTTTCGGGTGGGCCATGTATCTGGCATAAGCGGTCGAGTATTCGGTCCAAGTTGGACGGACCCGGAGTGGTTCTTTTGAATGGCTTCTTCCGCTGACCGGGTTTAGAGCCTCGGAATCCGGCGTTGACTGCTGTAACCTCCTTATCGTCGCTGTTAATGCGGCGTTTGTTTTTGTTTCGACGTGACCTGCCGTTGTGGTCCTTAGTATCCAGACTGCCAGAATTTTTATTGAGGTTGTTGCTGCGAGCTAGCCAGCTATCCTCCCCCGCGCAAAAGTGGGTCATTAATGATGTGAGTGCTGCCATGGATTTCGGCTTTTCCTGTCCCAGGTGCTGGGCTAGCCACTCGTCGCGGATGTTATGTTTGAAGGCTGCGAGGGCCTCTGCATCTGGACAGTCGACGATTTGGTTTTTCTTTGTCAAGAACCGTGTCCAGAATTGTCTGGCCGATTCCTCTGGCTGCTGAATTATGTGGCTTAGGTCATCGGCGTCTGGTGGCCGCACATACGTGCCCTGGAAATTGTCGAGGAATGCGGCTTCCAGGTCTTCCCAACACCCAATTGACTCTGCGGGCAAGCTGTTAAGCCAATGTCGAGCTGGTCCTTTAAGCTTGAGTGGGAGGTACTTGATGGCATGGAGATCGTCGCCGCGGGCCATATGGATGTGAAGGAGATAATCTTCAACCCACCGCGGGGTCTATTGTGCCGTCGTAGGATTCGATGTTTACGGGTTTAAACCCTTCAGGGATTTGATGATCCATTACTTCATCAGTGAAGCATAGCGGGTGTGCGGCGCCTCTATATTGAGCAATATCATGACGCAGCTCGAGAGAGCGTTGTCTACTGTGTTCGGCCCGGCCGGGGTTATTGTATCCGGCGCGACGGTATTCGTCGCGGGTCGTGGGGCGCCCTCGTGATCCGAAGATGTATCTGGATTGCCTTGCTTTGTCCTCCAATACGTCTCGCAAGTCCGGCGCGTTCCCTCTTGGCTTCGTACTCTTGGAGCGATGCCGGGGTACAGTCTTTGTGGAGGGTCTGGATGCCTCTCTGTCGCGACCACGGGGTGGTCGGTCGGCCCTATCGTGCGCTGGTGATGAAGGTATGTATGCTTCCTCCTCTAATCGGGGGAGCAATTTGCGTCTGGGGTAGCTTTTGGAGGGGCGTTCGAGTTTAAACTCTTCGGCCGCGAGGACCTCGGTCCATCGATCGGCCAGCAGGTCCTGATCAGCTTGAAGCTGCTGCTGCTTTTTCTTTAGGCTATATGCCGTGGCGATAAGCCTGCGTTTAAAACGCTCTTGTTCGGCGGGATCCTCGGGCACGACGAATTCGTCGTCGTTGAGGCTTGCCTCGTCTTCGGAGGGAGGTATATAGTTATAATCCTCGACCTCTTCGTCTGCCGCCCTCTCGTGGGGGCTTTCTTCTGCGTCCTCCTGCGTTGAGTCTTGCTGGAGGGGATTATCTTCGGCACTCTCTAGGGTATTATTATCTCCTGTGCCGGAATCTCCATTCTTGCTGTGGCGGGATTTAGAGCGGCGCCGCTGACGCTGGCGCTTGGGCTGTTTCTTTAAGGAATCTGCCTCCGCTACTTCTTCGCCGTCCCCGTCCTTTGGGGTGTCCACCATGTATATGTCGTATGACGAGGTGGTCTTCCAGTGCCCTGTAGGCGCTGGTTCCTGTTTGTCTCCGGCATCGTCGTCCATAGCGTCGATGTCTTCGGAGTCGTAGTCTAGCATGTCGGTAAGATCATCGACAGTGGCTACAAAGTGGGTGGTGGGCGGGCTCTGAATTTCTTCGTCGTCCGTATCCCAACCATCCTGGCCATATTCCGGCCAGGACTCTACCGATAGCGAGAGATGCTTTAGCGAATTTAGGATGTCGCCAATGGGCGAGTATTGGAAGATGTCCGCGGCGGTGAATTCCATAGCCGGCGCCCAATCCGATTTGATTGGTTGGGGCGTGGGAGGTCCGGAGTACGACAAGGAGTCCGGCACCTCGGAATCACGAGTTTCGCGAGGGACAAGGTTAGTGTTCGGCTCCATCGCCGTGGAAGTTGAAGCCCCCGAGGTGGTGTCCATCCACCGGTCCTCGATCTGGGCGATCGGCTCCGGACTAAGGGCCGAAGCGGATTCGTGTGCGGCCACCAAGGCACTGTTCGGCGGCAGAGCTAGATCATGCCCATCGCAACAGTGCGGCGCGCTTGGCTTTGGCTCGAGCCCGTCGAAGATCAAGTCCCTGCGGATGTCGGCTGTGAAGTTTAGGCTTCCGAATCTGACCTGATGGCCAGGGGCGTAGCTTTCGATTTGCTCCAGATGGCTAAGTGAATTAGCCCGCAGTGCGAAGCCGCCGAATACGAAGATCTGTCCGGGGAGAAAAGTCTCACCCTGGACAGTGTTGTTGATTGAAGATGCCATCGAGCCTATCGGTGACGACACAGAGGAACTCTCAATGAAAGCACCAATGTCGGTGTCAAAACCGGCGGATCTCGGGTAGGGGGTCCCGAACTGTGCGTCTAGGTGGATGGTAACAGGAGACAAGGGACACGATGTTTTACCCAGGTTCGGGCCCTCTTGATGGAGGTAAAACCCTACGTCCTGCTTGATTAATATTGATGATATGGGTAGTACAAGAGTGGATCTACCACGAGATCAAGGAGGCTAAACCCTAAAGCTAGCCTATGGTATGATTGTTATGATGTATGTTGTGTCCTACAGACTAAAGCCCTCCGGTTTATATAGACACCGGAGAAGGCTAGGGTTACACAGAGTCGGTTACAATGGTAGGAGATCTACATATCCGTATCGCCAAGCTTGCCTTCCACGCCAAGGAAAGTCCCATCCGGACACGGGACGGAGTCTTCAATCTTGTATCTTCGTAGTCTTGGAGTCCGGCGGACGATGATAGTCCGGCTGTCTGGACACCCCCTAGTCCAGGACTCCCTCACCCATGTCTACCATCCATATTGCACTTGTATCACCATCTCTTCGCCGAACTAGTGCAACTATACAATTTACCATTGTATTCGGTGTGTTGGGGACACAAGATACTCTTAGTTATTTGGTTGCAGGGTTGTTTGAGAGAGACCATCTTCATCCTACGCCTCCTACGGATTGATAAACCTTAGTTCATCCACTTGAGGGAAATTTGCAACTATCCTACAAACCTGTGCACTTGCAGGCCCAACAACGTCTACAAGAAGAAGGTTGTGTAGTAGACATCAAGCTCTTTTCTGGCGCCGTTGCAGGGGAGGTGAGTGCTTGAAGGTATATCTTTAGATCTTGCAATCGAATCTTTTCGTTTCTTGTTTTATCCCTAGTTTAGTTTATAAAAGAAAATTACAAAAAAATGGATTTGAGTTTGTCTCATATGCTTCATCTTTTTAATATCTTTCGTGAGTATGATGAAAAGGAAAATTGTGCTCAGGTGCTAGAAGAAGAATTACATAGAATGCTTGGCATGAAATATGTGAATGATGAGCATGATTGCAATGTTGTTAGTATGAATTCCTTGAATATCCATGATGCTAATGATATGCAAAGCCAAGCTTGGGGATGCTATGTTTGGTGAAGATGATATTTTTTGTCCCCCAAGTTTTGATGAGCAAATTTATTATGATGAAAGCATGCCTCCTATTTATGATGATTATATTGATGAAAGTGGGTTTGGAAGAGTGTCAACTTTATTTAGTGATGATTCCACTATTTCGAAAGAGGTTCCAATTGATTATGAGAACAAAGTTGCTATCTATGTTGATTATTGTGATGACTTGTATGCTATTAGGATAATGATAATCATGAAAATTGTCATCATGATTTTAGTTTTCAATTGGATTATGCCTCACATGATAATTATTTGGTTGAGTTTGCTCCCACTACTATTCATGAGAAGAATTTTGCTTATGTGGAGAGTAGTAAATTTTCTATGCTTGTAGATCATGAAAAGAATGCTTTATGTGCTGGTTATATTGTGGAATTCATTTATGATTCTACTGAAAATTATTATGAGGGAGGAACATATGCTTGTAGGAATTGCAATAATTTCAAGTTTCCTCTCTATGTGCTTAAAATCTTGAAGCTATGCTTGTTTTACCTTCCTATGCTAGTTGATTATTGTTCCCATAAGTTGTTTGCTCACAAAATCCCTATGCATAGGAAGTGGGTTAGACGTAAATGTGCTAGTCATATGCTTCATGATGCTCCCATTATGTTTCAATTCTTATCTTTTATGTGAGCATCATTGTCATCAGCATGCCTAGCTAAAAAGGCATTAAAGAAAGTGCTTGTTGGGAGACAACCCAATATTCATCCTTACTATTTTTGTGTGTTCACATAATTATGCTACTGTAGTAATCATGTTTTATAGCTTTCGTTTCAATGAAGTGCCAAGTAAGACCTTTAGGATAGCTTACGGTGATAGTTGTGTTGATCCTGCTGAGAATCAGAAACTTTTTCATCCAGTAAATTAGTTTTTTTAATTCACAGAAACGTTCTTATGATATGATTATTTTTGCTCTGGATTGTTATATACATTTCTTAGGACTTCCTAATTTGGTAGAATTTTTGGAGTTCCAGAAGTATACGTTTGATACAGATTACTACAGACTGTTCTGTTTTTGACAGATTCTGTTTTCTATGTGTTGTTTGCTTATTTTGATGAATCTATGAGTAGTATCGAAGGGTATGAACCATAGATAAGTTGGAGTACAGTAGATATTACACCAATATTAATTTATAATGAGTTCATTACAGTACCTAAGTGGTGGTTTTATTTTCTTATACTAATGGAGCTTACGAGTTTTCTGTTGAGTTTTGTGTTGTGAAGTTTTCAAGTTTTGGGTAAAGATTCGATCGACTATGGAATAAGGAGTGGCAAGAGCCTAAGCTTGGGGATGCCCATGGCACCCCGAGGTAATATTCAAGGACAACCAAGAGCCTAAGCTTGGGGATGCCCCGAAAGGCATCCCCTCTTTCGTCTTCGTTCATCGGTAACTTTACTTGGAGCTATATTATTATTCACCACATGATATGTGTTTTGCTTGGAGCGTCATTTTATTTTGTTAGTATTAGCTTGCTGTTATTTAGAATAATGTTTTGCATCTTTAGTTTCAATAAAAATATCAAGGATAGCCTTTACCATGCTTATTTTGCTACTATACATGTTGCTGTTTGAAAACAGAAAGTTTACCGCTGTTGCAAAAATTCCCTAGAAAAGTCAGAGAATGGTATAAAGTTGAAACTTTTTGCATATTGAGCTCTGATAAATCTTATACAGCGTAGTATTTTTCTCATAATTTTTGGAGTTAGGGAAGTATTGATACTCTTGCATTCTTTACAAACTGTACTGTTTTGGCAAATTGCTGTTATGTTTGCATTGTTTGCATATGTTTGCTTGTTTAATGATTCTATTTAAGGATAGGAGTATTAAATATGCAGAGGCATTTAGTATGCAATGTTGAATAATAATTTTAGTGATTTGTTATAGTAGAAAATTATAAGGTTTTGCATTGGTTTATACTAACCTATCTCACGAGTTCTTGTTGAGTTTGGTGTGGATGAAGCTTTTGATAAAAAGAGGAACTATGATATGAGAGGAATTAAGAAGACACAAAATTTCAAGCTTGGGGATGCCCAAGGCACCCCAAGATAATATTTCAAGAAGTCTCAAGCATCTAAGCTTGGGGATGTCCCGTTGGGCATCCCACCTTTTCTTCAACAACTATCGGTTAGTATCGGTTGAGCCTAAGTTTTTGCTTCTTCACATGAGTTGTGCTATCCTTGCAATGTCATTTTATTTTGTTTTGCTTGCTGTTTGAATACAATACCAAGATCTGAAATTCTTAAATGAGAGAGAGTCTTCGCATAGTTACATAATTATTTAGCTACTCATTGATCTTCACTTATATCTTGTTGGAGTAGTTTGTCATTTACTCGTGAGCTTCACTTATATTCTGTGAGTAAATGGTTGGGTGAGTTGAATGTCATAAATCTGAAATTATATATGTCTCATGTGTTTACCCCATGGGGAGTAATGACTTCACATCTAAGAAGTAGAGGTTTTAAATTTATTGAAGGTTAGCAAGCATTGTATTGGTCATTTGAACAATTCATGAAAGAATATTGAAGGAAGAGAGATTTCACATATAAATATACTATCCTAGACATGTTTTATAATTGTGAGCACTCATTAAGTATGACATGCTAAAGAGTTGATGTTGGACAAGGAAGACAACGTAATGGGTTATGTTTTCTCACATCTCAGTTAAAGTATATTGGCATGGATCATTCAAACATGTTGAGCTTGCCTTTCCCCCTCATGCTAGCCAAAATTCCTTGCACCAAGTAGAGATACTACTTGTGCTTCCAAATATCCTTAAACCCAGTTTTTGCCATGAGTGTCCACCATACCTACCTATATGCGGTATTTACCTGCGGTTCCAAGTAAATTTGCATGTGCCAAACTCTAAACCTTCAAATAATAATCTGTTTTGTATGGCTGAATCGCTCATGTAGCGACTAGGGGCTGTCAGTATCTTCCATGCTATGTGGGTTGTTCTCAAGATGAGTGGACTCCGCTCATCATTCATGAGAAAAATGGCTGGTAACCGGGATGCCCAGTCCCATGATCAAAAGATCAAAATCAAATTGAAAATAATTGCAAACAAAACTCCCCCAGGTTTGATGTTAGTTGGAGGCACCCGTTGTTTCGGGCAAGCCATGGATTGATGATTGTTGGTGGAGGGGGAGTAAAAACTTTTACCATTCTGTTTGGGAACCGCCTATAATGTATGTAGTATGGAAGATATTGGGAACTCTTGGTTGTTATGTTGACGATGAGGTCATACCTCTCAAAATTATTTATCTCTATTTCAAAATTGAGCTCTGGCACCTCTGTAAATCCCTGCTTCCCTCTGTGAAGGGCCTATCTTTTACTTTTATGCAAGAGTCAAGGTGATCTTCACCTTTCCCTTTTTCATTTTATCCTTTGGCAAGCACCAAATGTTGGAAAGATCCTGATATATATATCCAATTGGATGTAAGTTAGCATGAACTATTATTGTTGACATCACCCAAAGGTGAATACGTTGGGAGGCAACACTATAAGCCCCTATCTTTCTTAATGTCTGATTGAAACTCCATAACCGTTAGTATTGCGTGAGCGTTAGCAATTGTAGAAGACTATATGATAGTTGAGTATGTGGAGTTTGCTAAATCAAAGCTCTGACATAGACCCTTCCTGAAAATAGGATGAATTGTAATTGTTTGATGACTAAGAATGAAGTTTGCTTGTTTTCAAGAAAGTTTATGGTCTATGCTCTAACATGTGAATAGCTTGTTAGTTGTTCGTGAGAAGTTTTATGAGATGAACTATTGTTATGACATATAATCATGCTAGAAAAGGTGATTGAAATTATCATTGATCAAACTTGTGCACCTTCTAGCATTCACACTTCATAAATTCTTTCTTTTATCATTTACCTACTCGAGGACGAGCATGAATTAAGCTTGGGGATGCTGATACATCTCCAACGTATCTATAATTTATGAAGCATTCATGCTATTTTATTATCTGTTTTGAATGTTTATGGGCTTATTATACACTTTTATATTACTTTTGGGACTAACCTACTAATCGGAGGCCCAGCCCATATTGCCGTTTTCTTGCCTATTTCAGTATTTCGAAGAAAAGGAATATCAAACGGAGTCCAAACGGAATGAAACCTTGGAGAGTGTGATTTTTGGAACGAACATGATCCGGGAGACTTGGAGTACAAGCCAGGGAAGCTTCAAGGAGGCCAGGAGATAGGAGGGCGCGCCCACCCCCTGGGCGCGCCCCCTGTCTCGTGGGCCCCTCGTGGCTCCCCTGACCGACTTCTTTCGCCTATATATTCCCATATACCCTAAAAACATCGAATAGGAAGATAGATCGGGAGTTCCGCCGCTGCAAGCCTCTGTAGCCACCAAAAACCTCTCGGGAGCCCGTTCCGGCACCCTGCCGGATGGGGAACCCATCACCGGTGGCCATCTTCATCATCCCGGCGCTATCCATGGCTAGGAGGGAGTAGTTCACCCTCGGGGCTGAGGGTATGTACCAGTAGCTATGTGTTTGATCTCTCTCTTTCTCTCTCTCTCTCGTGTTCTCTCTATGGCACGATCTTGATGTATCGCGAGCTTTGCTATTGTAGTTGGATCTTATGATGTTTCTCCCCCTCTACTCTCTTGTGATGAATTGAGTTTTCCTCTTGAAGTTATCTTATCGGGTTGAGTCTTTAATGATTTGAGAACACTTGATGTATGTCTTGCTGTGCGTATCTGTGGTGACAATGGGATATCACGTGATCCACTTGATGTATGTTTTGGTGATCAACTTGCGGGTTCCGCCCATGAACCTATGCATAGGGGTTGGCACATGTTTTCGTCTTGACTCTCCGGTAGAAACTTTGGGGCACTCTTTGAAGTACTTTGTGTTGGTTGAATAGATGGATCTGAGATTGTGTGATGCATATCGTATAATCATGCCCACGGATACTTGAGGTGACAATGGAGTATCTAGGTGACATTAGGGTTATGGTTGATTTGTGTCTTAAGGTGTTATTCTAGTAGGAACTCTTGAATAGATTGGTCTGAAAGAATAACTTTGAGGTGGTTTCGTACCCTACCATAATATCTTCGTTTGTTCTCCGCTATTAGTGGCTTTGGAGTGACTCTTTGTTGCATGTTGAGGGATTGTTATATGATCTATCTATGTTATTATTGTTGAGAGAACTTGCACTAGTGAAAGTATGAACCCTATGCCTTGTTTCCTAGCATTGCAATACCGTTTACGCTCACTTTTATCATTAGCTACATTGCTGTTTTTATATCTTCAGATTGCCAAAACCCATATCTACCATCCATATTGCACTTGTATCACCATCTCTTCGCCGAACTAGTGCACCTATACAATTTACCATTGTATTGGGTGTGTTGGGTACACGCGAGACTCTTTGTTATTTGGTTGCAGGGTTGTTTGAGAGAGACCATCTTCATCCTACGCCTCCTGCGGATTGATAAACCTTAGGTCATCCACTTGACGGAAATTTGCTACTTCCTACAAACCTGTGCACTTGCAGGCCCAACAACGTCTACAAGAAGAAGGTTGTGTAGTAGACATCAGTTAGGTGTCACTTCGGAGCCTCCGTCAAACTATGGAGTTGAACCAAGGAGTTTGTAAGGGCAAGGAGATCGCCTACTTCGTGAAGATCTACCCAAGTGAGGCAAGTCCTTCGTGGGCGATGGTCATGTTGGGATAGACAAGGTTGCTTCTTTGTGGACCCTTCATGGGTGGAGCCCTCCATGGACTCGCGCAACCATTACCCTTCGTGGGTTGAAGTCTCCACCAACGTGGATGTATGATAGCACCACCTATCGGAACCACGCCAAAAATCTTCGTGTCTCTAATTACGTTTGCACACCCCAATCCCATACCTTTACTTTCTTGCAAGTTGCATGCTTTACTTTTCGTTGGTCATATACTCTTTGCATGCTTGCTTGAATTGTATTGTGAATGCTTGAAATTGTGCTAATTTCCAACCTTAACTTGAAAAACTTAAAAATTGCTATCTTTACTTGTTGAGGGTCTAATCACCCCACTCTAGACACCTCTTCTCGATCCTTTCAATTGGTATCAGAGCTTTGGTCTCCATTGCTTTGGTTTAAACACTATTGGAGGAAGATGGATAAGTCTACGATTGGGAGAATTAGACGTAGAGTGCCTATGCTTGATGAAGAGTTCTTTATTGCTTCGAAAAATGAGATGCTTGAGATTTTCAATGAATCACTTGAACAAGTACATTACTACCCCTTGTGCGCCCCATGTTGACCCCTTGCATCCTACCACTGATGAGTCTCTTGATATGATTCGCAAACTTAGAACTATCAATCTTATCACTAGAGGATTACCTAGAAACTTGATTGCTCGCTTGCCAACTCTTGAATGTGCTTACACTATATGGAGATTTCTTGAGGAAAGATTTCTAGACTATTCCTTAAAAAACTTAGATGAGATTCTTCACAAGTCTATTGCGTTGAATAAGATGAGTCCCAATGACCCTAAGTTTGGTCATTGTCTATTTGAGCTTCCTAACCTTATGCGTGCCAAAGGAGATGTTGGAATCATTAGCAATATCATTTTTGAAGTCATTAGAATTCATAGAGATGCAAATTGTCATGATCACAAAACTAATGAATCACTCTCTCTTGGAAATGATCAATCACAAGATGATGTTGAACATGGATACTATGTTTAGGATAATGATAGTGACTATGATCTCGATGAGTCTATGCGACACTTTGGTCATATGGCTAACCTTCGCAGCTACATGACATGAGGAAAGGAATGGGTTCTTGATAGTGGATGTACCGATCACATGACCGGAGACAAGGATATGTTTCATGAGCTTGCTGAAAACGACGGCCCTCAAAAGTATGTCACATTTGGTGATAACTCAAAGGGTAAGGTGGCTGGCCTCCGTAAGGTGGCCATCTCACATGACAGCTCCATGCAAAATGTTATGCTCGTTGAACCTATTGGCTATAATTTACTTTCTGTATCTAGACTAGCCAATTTCGGTTTCAATGTCCTATTTACTGAAGTAGATTGGTAAGTGTTTCAAAGAGATAATCATAATATGGTCTTTACCGGCATACGTAGAGGTGATCTTTACATTGTTGATTTCACTAAAAAGGCTCAACCTAAAACTTGCTTAATTGCTAAATCTTCTAAAGGCTTGTTCTGGCATAGATGGTTAGGTCATGTGGGCATCTGAAATCTTGACAAGCTTATTAAAGGTGATCATATCCTTGGTGTTAAAGATGTTATATTTGACAAGGATATACTTTGTAGTGCTTGCCAAGCAGGAAAACAAGTTGGAGGAAGTCATCCCAGGATGAACATCATGACCACAAGAAGACCACTCGAGCTACTTCACATGGATCTCTTTGGTCCCAACACCTACAAGAGTCTCGGTGGTAACTCATTTGGATTGGTCATTGTTGATTATTTTCAATATTTTCTTGGGTGTTCTTTCTTGATGATAAATCGCAGGTCCAAAAGATCTTCAAGAACTTCGCTAGGAAGGTCCATAATCAATTTGAAGTGAAGATCAAGAAGGTTCATAGCGACAACGGAACGGAGTTCAAGAACACCAATGTGGACACCTTTCTTGTCGAAGAAGGGATTTCACATGAGTTCTCGGCTACGTACATGCCTCAACAAAATGGAGTTGTTGAGAGGAAGAACTGGGCGCTCACTGAAATGGCGAGAATGATGATTGACGAGTGCAAGACGCCAAAAAACTTTTGGGCGGAAGTGGTTGAGACATCTTTCCATGCAACGAATCGTCTATATCTTCACAAGCTACTCGGCAAGACGGCATACGAGCTTCTCACTGGTAACAAACCCCAAGTTGGATACTTTCGGGTATTCGGCTCAAAGTGCTACATTCTTGATAATTATCGTCATTCGAAATTTGCTCCAAAATTTCATGAAGGTTTCCTAGTCTACAACAATTTCACCCGAAAGGTTGAAGAGATGATAGATGTGAAGCTTGATGAATCTAACGGCTCGCAAGTAGAGCAATTGCCAATTGGTGTAGGTGATAAAAGATCCTTAGGAAGCTATACAAGACTTGTCTATTGGCAAGATTCGCCCAACGGAGGTGAAGGAGAGTACCTCATATGTCCAAGTGGAAGCCTCAACTTCACGGCAAGGTGAACCACAAGTTGACTTGGAGGTATCCACAAGTGGGACACATCAAGACGATGGAAACGAGGATGTACAGCAAGATGAACCACGACGACCTCCTTCTCCACCACCACGAGAGAACAACAACGAAGAAAGACAAGAGGAATAACAAAACAATGAAGAGGATGTTCCACCCTGACCCAAACAAAAGCTCTCATGAGTTCGAGCAAGAGTCTCAAGATATCATCCCGTCGAACAGATCTATGATGATATTCAAACCGGGAGAATTACTCGCTCTAAAACTTGTTGGGCTACCTTTTGTGAACATTACTCATTCATTTCTAGCATTGAACCTATGAAGGTTGAAGATGCTCTTGATGATCCGGATTGGGTGAACGCTATCACTACAAAAAAAGACACATCCGTGACATTTTGGGCCAAACGAAAAAAAATTATGTCATACTTATGACACTTCTATGATGATAATTGTGACAAAACCCGGTATCATCATAGATGTGGTGGGCTCCTACTTCAATGACAAAAAATCATGATAGAAAATGGGCTTTTCGTCCTGGGCGGGCCGGAGACGCGGCTGCATGACATTCTTTGGGCCGTCCATGACGGAAAAAACCATGGTAGAAGCGAGGGCGAGGAAAATATCGGGGTGTTCCCGGTTACGGTGGGTGGTCAGGGCCTAGCGATGCGCATTTCTCTCATACACGTACGCACATGTGTGCGAGGCATTGGCTGTAACTAAACTCGAGCGAGGCGTTGGGCTCTAACTAAACCCGAGCAATTGCACTGCAGGCTACGCATTACTGAACCCGAGCGATCAATCGATGGCTATTAACTGAACTCGATCGAGCGATTCCTTTGCTACTGCTGCTAACTGGAGCCGATCGATGCTGCCTCTGGATGAACAGTGAGCATTGCGGGGGGGGGGGGGGGGATGAACAGTGAGCGGTGGGGGTGGATGAACAGGACCCCGTGGCGTTGCCTCTGGATGAACAGGACCCCAATCGATCGAGCCGGTTGGGGCTGGATGAACAGGACCCCGTGGAGGGCTGGATGAACAAGACGACCCCGTGGAGGGCTGGATGAACAGTAGATGGTGGAGGGGTGGATGAACAGTAGCCCGTGGAGGGGTGGTTGAACAGGAGCCCATGGAGAGGGGTGGTTGAATAGTAGCCGATGGAGTAGCGCGCGGTGGAGGCCGGATGAACAGGAGCCCGTGGATAAACAGTCGCAGGTGGAGGCTGGAGAAGGTCGATGGTGGATGAACAGTAGCCCGTGGAGGCTGGAGGAGGTCGACGGTGGAGATGAATAGTATCCCATGGAGTCCCGTTTTGCGGTACGCCACACCCCTCCCGATGAACAGGACCACTGTTTCGACCGTAACGCTCCAACACAAGTCCATTTTGTCCGTTTTGCGGTACGCCACACCCCTCCCGATCAACAGGACCCCGTTTTGACCATAGGAGGTCCAACACAAGTCGGTTTCCTCCATTTTGCGGTACGCTAGACCCCTCCCAATGAACAGGATCCCGTTTCGAACGTGGCCGGTCGAACACAAGGCCATTTCCTCCATTGTGCGGTACGCCAAGCCTCCTTTACATCTCCTATTCCATCGAATCCGGTTGGCTCCCACGCGTTCCGTTGCCTCCTGATGAACACGACACATTCCGTTGCCTCCCCATGAACACGACGCATTCCGTTGCCTTCCCATGAACACGACAACGACGCAATTTCTCCGTTTCGATCCAGCCATGTACACGAGCCCTGGCCATACGTATGCGCGAGTAGGCGTTCAAGACCCCGCCCGTATGTACGTACGTGGCCATATTTTCTTTCTTCCACGCTTGCCGCTGTATGTACGTGTACATGCTACGTGCGCGCCTCTACATCCACCAGTATGTACGTACACGTTGGCGACCAAAATGACAATGCTACGTACGCTTCGACCAGGTGGGTCCCGACTGTCAGGCACTTCCTTGCGTGGAAGATGTAGATGGTGTCCCAGAAGTCAGGGGAGCGAATCGTTTTTTTTTGCCCGGATGCACTTCCTTGCATCCGAGGATGTAGCTGGTGGGTCCCAGCAGTCAGGGGGGGCGAATCGTTTTTTTTCGGACGCACTTCCTTGCGTGCGAAGATGTAGCTGGTGGGTCCCAGCAGTCAGGTTTTTTTGCTAAATACAATGGCCCGTCCGGTGGGTCCCAGCTGTTAGGTGGAGGAATCACTATTTTCCGCGTAATAAGGAGGCACTTCCTTGCTGCGGTCGTGAACCCAGCTGTAAGACTCTCCACGTACAGTCCACGTCCGATGGAAGTCGTTCCTTGACCACGTTGACCACGGCGGTGGAGGACGGCGAGGCCTGGGAAGGGGACGACGCGGAGCCAGGGAAGATGCGGGCGTGGATGCCCATGCGGAGAGGAGTACGAGGGTTCACTCGTTCGACTGTGGTGTGAGGGTGCCGTCTCCGCAGAATAACTGGGGGTGTGGGTGAGTGGAGGGATGGCCTGGCCAGCTGTGGGAGTAGTAGGGGGCGGTGAGGCCTCCACGGCAGCACAACTGGCCACGGGAGGCAGGAGCAGGCGGCACGACCAGCGCTGCTTTGGGCGGCTGGAGCAAGAAGACCAGAGGTTGAAGAAGCACGACGGCCATTGGATGGACATCATACGGTCACTGCAGCTAGAATCGTTTATATTGACTAAGTTGACAAAGCCCTTGGTACGCGTCAACTTAGTAGGCCCACTGGTCAGCTTCCGAAACGGTGCGCCGCAGATGTCAGGGGGAGGAATCATTTTTTGGGCGGGTGAAGCTAGAATATTCAAGATTGAAGAAGAAGCACGACATCCGTTGGATGGACATCCAACGGCCACTGCTGCTAGAACCGTGTGTTGACTATAAGTTGACAAAGCCTTGCATATGCGTCGACTCTCTTTTTTTACGGGACGCGTCAACTTAGTAAGGCCACAAGTGTGTGGCAGAGAACTTATAGCCCATTTGAGTTTTGTAAGAATGTGCAGCCCATTTCTGAATTCCAATGGAATTTACTACATCCAATTTACAGTTTGTTAAAAGTACAGCCCATTTCAACCAACCGTTCAAAACAGAATTCAATAAAATTTCCCTCATTTTGATGGCATCCGAAATATTTTTATCCCGAAATTTCTAGTCAGATTAAATACAATTTCAATATAAATTTATATTATGTAAAAATCCAATGAAACATTGCGCTCGCAACAATTAATGAAATTAAAATTTTCAATATCCAAAAATAATATTTTATAAAGTAATTACGTGTTTGGTGCATTTCTTTATAGTTACTGCCCAGTTTTTATAATTACATCCCATCTATTATTTCTTAAAGCCATTTTTTTGTTAAGCCTAATGCATCCCTGCTAGGAATGATTTGTAGCCCAGCGGGGTGGAGAATAACAACTTGACCTTGCCTGGGTATTCCTAAAAAAAGTATAGCCGGGCTAGCCATTTTCAACTTGAGAAATAATAATATCTGGGATGGATATCTGGCCTAGGCTAGACGGGCCACAGCCCGCCCAGTTAATACATGCGGCGATGTTTTCGTTGTTATTCAGAGGAGAAAATTTAATATCTGGGCTAAACATCAAAAAATTCTGCAGTGCTCACACCTCAAAAACACAAATACTGCTCGAGCTGCTTGGTACCAGCTGTCGGCCGCTTCTTGTGCAATTCTCTTGTTTATTGACTACATAGGTTGACAATGGTGTGGGACCGTGATGTCAGGAAACCAGCAGGAAGCAAAAAAATATAGTTTTATATAATAAGGAGGCACTTGCGTACGTGAGGCTATGGCCCAGGTGGGTCCCCATTGTCATCCTCTCCAAGTAAAGTCATCTCCTCGCCCGCGCGCGCTTTCCGCCAGAAACAATCAGCGCCGCCCGCCCCGCTTTCTGGTGCAGGCAATTGCTCCGCCTTCAAATGACACAAGTGTCGTCTGTCCGTCCATCTGCCACCCACATTAATGATAGGCGGTTGTCGAGGCGGCTACTCCGGTGTCACACGTCCGTCCCTCCGCCGCCCACCAATGCTATATAAACTGCTGCGTCGGCCATAGCCGCAGTCATCTGCAGCCGTTCCCTTTCTCCTGTCCACACCACTACTGCCCACCATGGCTTCCTCGCGCTCCAGAGCTCTTCAGGACGGGCGGACGATGGACCACAAGGAGATTGTAGTCATTGCTGCCGACCGGCTGGCCGGCAGGGAGCCGGAGGACGACGACGTCCCAATGGAGAACATGGTAGTCGACGATCCAGCGCCAACTCCTTCCTCCGTGCCATCCTCGTCGGTGCATTGCACCATGACCATTGGCGAGGCCCATGCCCAATATATGCACACGGTGAGGCAGAAGCCTGAGGAGCAGTTCCGGGAGGCGCAGGCCAATGCCGCCTACAACCACCATCTCCTCCAGGAGCACCTACAGGTGGAGGAGCAGATCGCCGCGGAGCAGGCGGAGCAGGAGGTTCTACTCGACTCGTACCACTCCGCCCGCGAGGGCCGCCTCGAGCGCTGGCGGTACTGCATGCGGGTGGCGGAGGCTGCGGCCGCCTACAAAGAGGGTGATGAAGCGGGCGAGGCGCTGTTTGGCGAGACCGAGGACGAGGCAGAGGACAATGCCGGCTCCGACGAGTCCCCGCTTCGCTGGCGTCGACGAGGCCCCACGGCGCCAACAACGAGGCAGAGGACACCGCCGGCTCCGCTGAGGCCCCGCCCTGCCAACAACGAGGCGGAGGACATCGCCGGCTCAGCCGAGGGCTCACCCTGCCAGCAATGAGGTGGAGGATTTCCACCGCTCCGCCGAGGCGCTGCCCGCCAGCAACGAGATAGAGGACATCTCCGGCTCCGCCGAGGCCCCGCCCCGCTGCCAACGAGGCCGCGCCACACAGAAAACGAGGAAGAGTAGAACATGGTAGGTCGCCGCCGCTCGGATCCAAGTAAGGCCACCGCTGCTACCCTCCGGTTGAACCCAAGCTAGGCGGGTTGACCATTGACGGCCGGTTAGCTTCATGGCGGCGACATGGAGTCGGAGAGCTGTGTTGGAGAAGAATGCTGCTTCTACTTAACTGCTAGTCCAGTTGGCTGACTGACACGTGGACCCAACGTGCCACATTTCAGTTATGCAACTGCACCTGCAGTTAAGTCACTGAAGCTTCTGTTCGGCTCAGCGGGGCACAGGTGGGTAGCTTTGGTTAATTAACTATACCTCTAGCACACCCCTTTTTAGTTGAAGAATGTATGAAATGTAATGAAATCCGACCGTGTATGAATTAATTTATTTTGATTAGTTCAAATTCCTGTATCACTGGCATTGGATGAACATGCAAAACAATACATACTCGCATTATTCCTAGGGTGATCACCTCGTTTGCAGCAGTTTCACATGCACTCCCTCCGGTCCTTTCCAGTCTGCATACAAGTTTTTTCTGCAGTCAAAGTATCTCTACTTTGACCAACCTTATGGAAAAAAGTATGGCACTTTCACAGTGTGCAAAGTAAACAGGAACAGAAGGAGTATAAAGAGTTTGAGCATCTTTTTAGCATTTCTATAGATTGCAATCAAACACACAGGGCTGACAATTCATAGAGAACATTTAAAACAAATGATGATTATGCATCTCAGTGACTCACATGTCAGAGGCAGTATTTACTTCACAACTAAAGAATAAAGAAAAAATTGATCGACGCTGCTGACAGCAAAGGGCGTCCCTTTCGAAAATATCAAACGCATGTCTTCTTGCTAAAATCAATGAGCAAAATTTGACAAGGTTGTCCCATTCCAAAATATCAAATGCCTACGATTGTGGAATGGGCAGGGTTTGCCATCAGTTCAGACATTGACATGGCACCTCGTGCTAAATAAACCAGCTATTCTTTTTTGTGCAGTTCCACCAAAATCAACCAAATTCGTGCGTAGCTTGTATGATTTTGCCCTTATATGTTGCAACGCCTTGAACTTATCGGCACCTCCTTTCTTGTGGTGGAAATGAATGATTCGATGTATTCATGAACATTTTGTGCAGTTCCCATTGAAATCAAGCTGAGCACCCCTGTTTGCACAAATACAAAAAAAGTGATTAGTATAAAGCAAACTGTACTATGAATTGACAGTTTAAACAGGCACCTACATGGTCCATGTAGAGCACACTTTTAGAAAAATGGAACTCACCAGAAAGAATCCTAGAACAACATTGTACTCGTGCATGACAACAAAAAAATGGAGATTTGTCAGTCCTTCTGAACTGAAGTTAGTTTGGTCTTGTGGGGAGTAATGTAACCATCCTTCAACTGCTCCTTCTGATGAGAAGATAGACAGGGCTTCTTCATCCTGGCATAATCGGAATTAGTCACTTCACGTTCTCCATATTCTTCTTCAGAGGAGGAGGATCCTATTGTGCAAAGACAAGAGAACAACTAAATACTAGCATCCCTGTTTGCTCGAAAAAAGGAAAGGAAATATTTAAAATAGCACAAATGAAGCACTTCTCAAGGACAATACCACTTTTTCATGACAATATCTAAACAGTAGCACAACACCAATAGAGATGACAAAGCTCAATCATATGGATGAAATCAGTTGGCGAGTACCAAGCTTTGTTAGGAGGCTTATTGTGTAGAGCATACAGATGAAGCACTTCTTTGGAACCATCTATTTCTATCTACTGTGGTGGCCATGCTTACTATATACTCCTCGATTAGTTTAATGTTTCCAACATCTTCTTGTGCAGTTCCACTAAAATATATGGTATCTTCAAAGAAGATCCCTGTTTGCACAAGTAGAGATAATTACGTATTACATTAAGAGTGGCATCAAATCAGTGGCAAAACAATTGCTCGTTCCATCCATAGCAATAAATTAAGATGCAAAACTATATCATTACTTGTGTCATCACAGTTCCAGTGCTTCATTACAGCACCGGGAGTTGATTTTTGTTTTTCTTCCGCTTGTTCTTCCCCTTCATCACTTGGTTCAATAATAGACAAGCTTCGCCTTCAATGTAAGATTTGGCATGTCAATTAGGGAGCACAAGTATAGCACTAAACAATGATATTAATATTTTGTTGAAAGTGGCAAAATACAGGACAACAGTTGTGAATATCCTTATCTTACCTCAATGGGATATTGCGGTGCACATACAGATTGGAAGTCTTGTCTCCATTTGTGCAGTTCACTAAAATCAAGCAACATTACCGTACAAGTAGCACAACATATGAAAGCACACTGCAGAATCACATGAAAGAAGGCTAGTACTAACCTCTCATGATGCAGAATTCAAACAACTCACAAGAAGAAGATCTGAACCAAATTTGCCAACACGGATAGGAAGTAAGATCTCCTCTTGTGCAGTTCCACTAAGATCAAGCAATCAAGCAACATTGTCGGTGTGACATTTTGGTTGAACTGCACAAAACACTCTTAAAACAAAAGTGTTTTGTGCAGTGCAACAAAAGGTCACAATGGCAACGAGGTGAAGTAGACAACCCTGTTTACACAGAGGTGCAAAGGAAGCAACTAGTGTTCAATAACGGTGGATGACACAGAAGCCAACAAAAAGAAGCATCTACCTTATCTAAATGGGAAAGAAAGCAAGATAGTAGCATTTCTCAAACGGTGGCATTGATTAATATTAACATAGAGATTATATTAACAATAAAATTCGTTAAACATGTAATTTGCTTTTAACTGTGGCATTGCATCAATTTTCCAGCGGCACTATTAGAGGATGTTTGTTTATAGGGACATTTTTGTGTAGGGACTAAAAAAACTCCGTGTCAGTCCCATCTAAACCAAACAGGAGGGACTTTTAGGGACTAAAAGTGGGCATTTGGGACTAAAGAAAGAACACCCCGAGGGAGTCTTTTCCAATAGTTGCCCCTGCCACACATCGCACCTTGTCTCTATTAGTTCATTACTAGGGGTAACATGGTCTTTTAGCATGTCATTTAATAACCTCTAGTCCATGTTTAGTCCCTGGAACCAAGCAGGTAGGGACTAGGGAGTTTTTAACCAAATAGGGCCTTAGATTAACAACAGCTAAAGAGTTGCACGGGACAGTGGACGCACCAGCACCATGTGCATCTACCGATGTACTGTAGTCATGCACAGTCTGTTGCAACAAAGAACAAACAACAAAGGAGCATATTTGTGTTGGTCCTAGTTTTGTTATCTTTAGACACCTTTCCCTATGTGGGCGCAGCAAATCTAGTCTTGCTCAAACTCTACAGCCCTGTCCCCCCAAAACAAAAGATCAGTTCGTTACAGATGTGTGTACTGCGTTTGTCATTGTTTTCCCTTTTTGACCAACATAGGTGCTGGATAGCCAGTCTGTACTAGTACTTTTGCCCCTTCCTTTCCACTTTGAATCACATCCTAGATTTATGCTATACAACTTTCCGCACTACTTTCCCCCATTCCTTTCCTCTTTGAACCACGTCTTAGATTCATGTGATACAACTTTCCCCACTACTTTCCCCCTTCCTTTCCTTTTTGAACCACATCCTAGATTCATGCTATACAACTTTTCTCACTACTCTCCCCCGCTCCTTTCCTCTTTGAACCACGTCCTAGATTCATGGTATACAACTTTCCCCACTACTTTCCTATTTGATCCAACACCTAGATTCGAGTGCAGACGCGGTAAAAGCCCACATGCAGCTAGGGCAATGCATGTGGAATAAGTAAATTATACCTTAAGGTTCTTGGGGCGTGGTTCGGTGGGCGACGGGACGACGGTTAAGAAGAAGGGGTCGGAGGCCCTCCCGCGCCACCGCTGCGTGAAAGTGAATAGCTCTGCCGGTACTGGATTCCTTCCCTCGCCGACAGCGACAACGTTAAGCCTCCTTCCCTTCCTGGCGGACGGATCCTGCCGGCTCTTTGACCAGCAGTGAGGGGAGAGAGAGGCCAACGAAGTCTTGTTTAGATCTGGAGAGGGTGAGAGAGTGTGAAGAGAGCAACTACAAGTGTTGAGGCTCCACGTGTATATATATACTAGAGAGAGTGTGTGAAGCGTGCAAAGCCTAGAAAACAAGTGTCGAGGCTATAGCTTATACGTGATGAGCTGATTATACGGTCACTACGAGATCATATAGCTCCGTATCCATCCATTTTGACCAGTCAAAGAATCCTCCTGGCACGAATTATGCTCAAGTGTAGTTATCGAACCTCAGACCTCAAGTTTGATGAGCGAACATGCTAACCAGCTACACAACCCTCCCATTATGTTCAACGAGAGGAAAATAACCTTTTATACATTCCTGCATTCGTGTGACAACCATGCCGTGTTTTTTTGTGTGTGGGAGTCATTGGGATTTAAATCATAATCGTGTCATGTGGCTTTGGTGGTAAGACTATCCAAAGTGGTGCAGAAATAATGCAGCCTTAGTCACCTTACCTCTCTCCACGTAGTACGTTGGGTCCCACCAATCAGAGGGTGAAACAAACTATTAATAAGAAAAATTAAAAGCGTCAGCGGTGTATCTTACCTCACACATCTCGTTACTGCTCGAGAACACACTCCAATTGATCACTCTGTTCGCTCACGTACTATTTTAAGTGAATCGTTATTATAACAAGCACACAATTTTGGGCACTTGTATTCGACCTAAGTCAGTGTGCCACCGTATCTCGTACTTACTACTCCCTCCGTCTAGGTGTAATAAGTCATGTTACAAGGTGTAGCGGGGCCAAGGTGCAAGCAGATTGGAGGAGAAGGAGAAACTTGACCGGTCATTCCTCCAATCAAAACCCTGATTTCTGTCTCTAAACGCAAGATACCATGCAGGGCCACGTATTAACTCGCATGCAAGCCGACTTTGATTTCTTGACTGATCAACACGTAGTTGCGCTCCATGCATTGGTTTTCCGGGGGAGATAACAAGGTAAGTAACAACGCTCGCTAGCAACGAGGCCAGGAGGGGATTGAGATGCGAAGTTAATGGAAGACGCCTAAACATTTTGGGAATATCTGATTTCCGTAAGATGACTTAACACCTAGATGGAGGGAGTACTACTCCTCAGTCTAGGTTTGATGGAATATTCGTCACCTCTTCTCTTCTTGTACGTACTCCATTTGTATCTCACTTCCTGTGGCTTCTCACTTGCATGATTTTCCTATTCTATGAACCTGTGTGTGTGTGTGTGTGTGTGTGCGTGTGTGTGTGTGTGTGTGTGTGTGTTTAACAACATGTGTGTGTTAGAGAGAGCGACAGATCGACCTACCCCTACAGAGAGATGGTGTGTAGTGTACGATTTTAGCCACGAGAGTCGGTGCATCCTCTCGTTTCTGGGCGTCCAGTAGGGACAGGCGGACAGCTGGCACGCCCGCTCCTGACCAGCCTGGCCCACCCAAAGCCCCTCCATCGCCTGCGCGCGCTTCCTGCCTGAAACGGTCAGCACCACTCCAAAGAATCGGTGCTGCATTCATGCCTGGGCAGAGCGGACGCGACCTCTCACTGGCGCAAGAGTGATGGTTGCTTCGTCCGTCCAACTTACTGCTGGGTCTATGTGATTTGACGACTCATTGGTCTTTATTATTGAGGTGGTAGGACTGCTGGATGTCCCACACTTTCGGTGAAAGGAGGTACTACTAAATTACAATTTTCTCCATTCTTACAGTGGAGGAGTGCAAGAGCAGTGTAAACACACAGGCTTAGTGATTACATGGCCCACCTCACACTATCACCATATTTTTTGGACACCGTGCGACACCTAACTCTTTACATAGTACTCCCTCCATTCCTAAATACTAGATGAGTCCCCGCGCATTGCCGCGGAACAGCCGTATATCTCTCTACGTAAAACTATCAATTTCATAGAACTAAAAAAACTCTATAACCACATGAAAAATGTGGTAGCTAAACTAAAAAAACTCCCATCATCATTTAGATCATCCCACGTAAGGAAAAAAGATCAGCCAACTCCTACTGCATAATGGAATTATATTTTTCTTTTTGACATGTTAATGGGACTTAAAAACTCACTTACATGCATGCTACCGGTGCATGCTTGCATGCAGACATGTTGATGTGATTTAAAACCCACTCACATGCATGCCACGGTATTTCTGCATGCTTGCATGTGGCTTAGTGCGGAGCCTCTCAACGTCTAGATTAGACGGCTATTATGGACTGATTTAGTTCATCTAACGGCTACATTAATTTTGATGATGTGGCTCAAGGAGAGGATAGAGAATTCCTAGTAGTGGGGGCTAGCTATTACTAGTAGATAAATCTTTGTAGAGATTCCACTAGGTGAACTACATACGGAACAAAATGAATGAATCTACACTTAAAATGCATCTATATACATCCACATGTGGTTCATGGTGAAACCTCTACAAAGACTTATATTTAGGAACAGAGGAAGTACTAGTATAGTACGTACTGTAATTTATCAGCGAGATAAATTTTTACAATGCTATGAAGCTTCCAACTTCTGTTACATGTATCTTGCATCCAAGGTTGCCCGTTGCAACATTTCATCAAATACAAAGGAGACTAACATGCACGCTATTGCATCTCAATGATTGACAGATCATATCAAATATGTACTCCCTCTGTTCCAAAATAAGTGTCTCAACTTTATGCAAACTTTAGTACAAAGTTGTACTACTACTAAAGTTGACATTTATTTTGGAACAGAGGCAGCTAAAGAAAAAAAACGATCCATGCAGTCCCTAGCCCTTGAACTATGAACCCTAACCAGGCTTCAATTTGCTGGCAACATTCGAGCTTCCTAAGAAATGAAGTTTGCAACCTTTTGACCATCAGATCATTTTGTGCAGTTTCACCAAAATCAAGATGAGCATCCCTGTGGCAAAGAATTGAAGAAGCGTGATTAGAATAAGATTATTGGGACTAGTTGATGAGACATAAACTCATCACAAATATAGTACGTAGAAGCCAGTAGAGGTATGTGCGGGGCAAAGAAGTAGAGAAATATCCACATGGAGTGATGTGGGCAGCTGGGGCAGTGGTGCAAGCCGTCTGTAAAGGGAGTTGTACCTGAGGGATGTCGGGACGTAGCTCAACCTTGAGGAGGGCGGCGGGAGGCGGAAACTGCCCACGTCGCGGTAGTGAGCAAGGGACGAAGGCAACCTCACCGGCTTTGTGAGAGAGAACGGCGGGGACCCCTGATCGGGACGTGCCGACAGTGGGTTTTCGCTGTCAGCGATGGCTACCGCATCTACACTAAGCATCCACCCCTTCCCCGCGGACGTGATCCGCCGGGATGTTAGAGATGTGGCCACAGTCGTTTTGTGCGAGAGAGTGTGAAGAGAGCAACCCCAGCAAGCAACTGTGTAGGCTGGCCCGTCGTGACTATGTGTATAGTGGAGTAGTTTCCTTTTCTCTCCATATGAACCTATCATATTGCGTACGTGGCACTGAAGAAAATAAAAACTTTATTTATAAATGACGCGGCACCTACTACTCGTTCTCCTATAACCTTGCACTTGGCATCTCAAAAATATTAACCTTGCGATTGGCTCTTTGCCTCTTCGGGAAGTCGAGCAATAATGGTAGTGCGGTATATATCGTTCTGGCTATATGAGACCGAATGAATTGCTGCACGTCCACCACATGGGCGAGGGTCAAGGGGCGAGGGAGAGTGCTACTTACGGAGCAAAATGAGTGAATCTACACTCTAAAATATGTCTATATACATCAGTGTTTGGAGTATGTACTAGTAGTTCATATTGAAATCTACTAAAGGACATATATATATATATATATATATATATATATATATATATATATATATATATTCCAAACAATATGATAATCTCTATAACCAAGGTAGTAGGGACGAGGAGTAAACGGAGGGAGTAGTAAATTTTTCTCCTCATCCTGCGAGCCAGCGTGCGCGTGGAGGGAGGGGGCGTAAGGCGTACAGTACTAAGCAAGCTTCACCTCATCCTGCGAGCCACCGCGCCCGTGGGTGGGGGAGTAGGCGTACTAAGCAAGCTTCTCCTTGTTCTGCGTGTTGACAGGACACATCAAAATTACTCCAGTGTATAGAGCCTTGCCTCTAAGGTAGGCCCCACATGGTTTGCCTCTTTTTCTAACATAACACGTCAAGTCACAATTTGCTTGTTCACCCGTGGTAGACGATCCTCCCTCCACCAAGTGGACAACTAGTACACGTGCCAAATTACCACGTGGGATGCCTTTTAGTACAGAAATGAGCTCCACCATGTACCCGCGCGGGTGTGGTTGGGAAAGAGACAGGAGTACGTGCGTCGTGCATGCACCTCTTCTCTTCATGCATGTCCCCCACCTACGTGGGTGTGTGTGAGAGATGCAAACCGCGTTCATGGGTGTTTTTTGTTTGGGGTGGGGTGGGGTGGGGGTGATTTCGTGAATGTATTTGTGGGAATATGTGTCGATGACATCTCAAACAAAATTTTGCATGCAATGTGTGTGAAATGGAGGCCTATCCATATCATATATAGAGGGTCGGGCGATCCACGAGAAGAGAGGGAGGGGTCATATATATTGATAGAGTCGAAGAGAGGATCAAGTGGGTGGGTGCGAGATCGATGAAGAGAGCCATCGAAATTGTGTGTGTGTGCAAGTCAAAGATATAGGGCGACTGACCTACCGGAACGTCAGAGGGCACATGTCAAGTTTGTGTGTGGCAGGGAGACATGACTAGAGCGCTCGATGTATCGGTGTGTCTGGGGGGGAGGGGGTGATACGTCTCCGTCGTATCTATAATTTTTGATTGTTCCATGCCAATATTATTCAACTTTTATATACTTTTGGCAACTTTTTATACTATTTTTTGGGACTAACATATTGATCCAGTGCCCAGTGCCAGTTCCTGTCTGTTGCATATTTTTTGTTTCGCGGAAACCCAATATCAAACTGATTCCAAACGGGATAAAAATGTACGGATATTTTTTTTGGAATATTTGTGATTTTTGGGAAGTAAAATCAACGCGAAACAGTGTCCGGGGTGGCCACGAGACAGGGGGCCGCGCCCCAGGGAGGCAGGCGCGCCCTGGGCTCTAGTGGGACACCCGTAAGGCGGTTGACGCTCTTCTTTTGGCGCAAGAAAGCTAATTTTATGAGAAAGATCTGGGCAAAAGATTCACCCCAATCGGAGTTACGGATCTCCGGATATTTAAGAAACGGTGAAGGGGTAGAATCTGAGAACCTAGAAACAGAGAGATAAATCCAATCTCGGAGGGGCTCTCGCCCCTCCCACGCCATGGGAGCCAAGGACCAGAGGGGAAACCATTCTCCCATCTAGGGAGAAGGTCAAGGAAGAAGAAGAATAAGGGGAGCTCTCTCCCCCTTGCTTCCGGTGGCGCCGGAACACCGCCGGGGGCCATCATCATCACCGCGATCTTCACCAACACCTCCGCCATCTTAACCAACATCTCCATCACCTTCCCCCTTCTATCTACAGAGGTCCACTCTCCCGCAACCCGCTGTACCCTCTACTTGAACATGGTGCTTTATGCTTCATATTATTTTCCAATGATCTGTTGCCATCCTATGATGTCTGAGTAGATTTTCGTTGTCCTATCGGTGATTGATGAATTGCTATGATTGGTTTGAGTTGCATATTTTATTATTGGTGCTGTCCTATTGTGCCCTCTGTGTCGCGCAAGCATGAGGGATTCCCGCTGTAGGGTTTGCAATATGTTTATGATTTGCTTATGGTGGGTGGCGTGAGTGACAAAAGCACAGACCCGAGTAAGTAGGTTGTTTCTTGTTTGCATATGGGATAAAGGGGACTTGATGCTTTAATGCTATGGTTGGGTTTTACCTTAATGAATCTTTAGTAGTTGCGGATGCTTGCTAGAGTTCCAATCATAAGTGCATATGATCCAAGTAGAGAAAGTATGTTAGCTTATGCCTCTCCCTCAAATAGAATTGCAATAGTGATTATCGGTCTAGTAACATAGTCAATTGCTTAGGGACAATTTCACAACTCCTACCACCACTTTTCCACACTCGCTATATTTACTTTATTGCATCTTTATCTAAACAGCCCCTAGCTTTTATTTACGTGTTCTTTATTATCTTGCAAACCTATCCAACAACACCTACAAAGTACTTCTAGTTTCATACTTGTTCTAGGTAAAGCGAACGTCAAGCGTGCGTAGAGTCGTATCAGTGGCCGATAGGACTTAAGAGAGTATTTGTTCTACCTTTATCTCCTCGCTGGGTTCGACACTCTTACTTATCGAAAGAGGCTACAACTATCCCGTATACTTGTGGGTTATCAAGACCTTTTTCTGGCACCGTTGTCTGGGAGTCATAGCGTGGGGTGAATATTCTCGTGTGTGCTTGTTTGCTTTATCACTAAGTAATTTTTATTTGCTGTTCTTAGTTGTTTTCTATCTTTCGCTATGGGTAGGAAATGCAAAATACCAAAAAAAATTAGTTGTACCTACTGAACCAGTGGTTCAACCACTCAAAATCTATCACACTCCTGAAGCTTTTTACTTGGATCATCTTCGATCCCTTTGTGCTCGTGCTGAAACCCCCACTAATTTAGTTGAGGGCAAATCTTTAGATGAGCATGCTTGTTTTGTGCGACACCGTATATCTGAAAAAGGGAAACTATTATGGGATCAAATTCAATGTTTGCAATGCTATGCTTGGAATTTATGTGAAATATATGATGTTACTTGTTGTTGTGAAAACCCTAAGAAACACCTTCCCTACCAATGTGAGTTTATTGATAATGGAATCGTATCTTCGCATGCCAAGGGTGTTTATAATTACTATCATGTTCAACAAACTGAAGAATTTGTTGCTTTTAAGGGTGCTTTTGAAATTGCTTCTTTGATTGAAAAGTATGATGCAACTCTTTACAAATCTGAAAGTTTTTCCATACTTGAATATTGTTATGATAATTATGCTTCTAATGCCTATGTTAAACCATATATTGAGAAATTCTCCGCTGTCCAAGAAGAGACTAATATTTTGCAGGAAGCTATGGAAGAAGAAATTGATGAAACTGTAAGCTCATTGGATGAAAAAGATGATGAGGAGAGCGAAGAACAAAAGGAGGAAGACCGGATTAGCTATCCGTGCCCACCTTCTAATGAGAGTAACCCTCCAACTCATACATTGTTTAATTCCCCTTCGTGCTTACCGAAGGATGATTGCTATGATGATTGCTATGATCCCTTGAATTTGTCTGAAATATACCTTTTTGATGATGTTGCTATGCTTGTGGCCAAGATGCCAATATGAATTATGCTTATGGAGATGAACTTGCTATAGTTCCTTATGTTAAACATGAGATTTTTGCTATTGCACCCACGTATGATAGTCCTATTATCTTTTTGAATTCTCCCAACTACACTATATCGGAGAAGTTTGCGCTTAGTTAGGATTATATTGATGAGTTGCCTTTTACCATTGCACATGATGATTTTGATGAATATAATATGCATGTGCTTGCTGCTCCTACTTGCAATTATTATGAGATAGGAACTATGTCTCCACCTCTCTATGTTTCCAACACGATAGAATTGCAAGAAACTGTTTATACTATGCATTGGCCTTTACTATGTGTGCATGATTTGTTCTTTTATGACATGCCAATGCATAGGAAGAGAGTTAGACTTCGTTGTTGCATGATATATGTTACTTTGTGCTCACTACTAAATTACAAATCATTGTTAATTAAAATTGGCTTTGATATACCTTGAGATCCGGGTGGATCCATTACTTGAGCACTAAATGCCTAGCTTAATGGCTTTAAAGAAAGCGCTGCCAGGGAGACAACCCGGAAGTTTTAGAGAGTCATTTATTTCTTTTGAGTGCTTTTATATAGTTTAAAAACAAAAAAGTAAATAGGGGAGCCTAAAACTTTTCAAAAAGGAAAGTGAAAGTGAGAAAGACAAGCATTGTTGAAGAGGGAGCTAGCCTTGAACTTTGTTCATGCTCATGGAAACTTTGTGAATCTTTATTACAGAAACTTTTCATCAAAAATAATTATACCCTTGTATATTTCCATTGTTTTATAAAAATAATGTGCCAAGGTTTGCCTTTAGGATGTTTACAATGCTTGTTGGTTTGTACAGTGCAGGACACAAACTTTGTCTGTAGTGCGCGATTTTACATTTTTAGCTGGAACGTTAATTGGTTATGATTCCTTTTGTAGTGTCTTTATATACAACTTGTTTATTTTTTCTAATTTTGGTAGAATTTTTGGGGTACCAGAAGTATGGTGGATGTTCAGATTGCTACAGACTGTTCTATTTTTGACAGATTCTATTTTTGATGCATAGTTTGCTTGTTTTGATGAATCTATCAATTTATATCAGTGGATTAAGCCATGAAAAAGCTATATTAAAGTAGACACAATGCAAATACAAAATATGATTTGGTTTACTACAGTACTTAGAGTGGTGATTTGCTTTATTATACTAACGGATCTTACCGAGTTTTCTGTTGAAGTTTTGTGTGGATGAAGTGTCTAATCGAGGAGGTCTCGATATGAGGAAAAGGAAGAGAGGCAAGAGCTCAAGCTTGGGGATTCCCGAGGCACCCCAAGTAAATATTCAAGGAGACTCAAGCGTCTAAGCTTGGGGATGCCCCGGAAGGCATCCCCTCTTTCTTCAACAAGTATCGGTGTGTTTTTGAGTTCGTTTCGTTCATGCATTATGTGCAAGTCTTGGAGCGTATTTTGCATTTAGTTTTCATTTTTATTTTATGAACCATGCTGATATGAGATAGTCCTTGGTTGATTTATAGAATGCTCATTGCACTTCACTTAAATCTTTTGAGTGTGGCTTTATAGAATGCTTCATGTGCTTCACTTATATCATTTGAACTTGGATTGCCTGTTTCTATTCACATAGAAAACCGCCATTTGTAGAATGCTCTTTTTCTTCACTTATAACTGTTAGAGCATGGGCATATCTTTTGTAGAAAGAATTAAACTCTCTTGCTTCACTTATATCTATTTAGAGAAATGATAGGAATTGGTCATTCACATGGTTAGTCATAAAATCCTACATAAACTTGTAGATCGCTGAATATGATATGTTTGATTCCTTGCAATAGTTTTGCGATATAATGATGGTGATATTAGAGTCATGCTAGTGGGTAGTTGTGGATTGTAGAGACACTTGTGTTGAGTTTTGCAAGTCCTGTAGCCTGCACGTATGGTAACCGTTGTGTGACAAATTTGAAGCATGGGGTGTTTCTTTGATTGTCTTCCTTATGAGTGGCGGTCGGGGACGAGCGATGGTCTTTTCCTACCAATCTATCCCCCTAGGGGCATGCATAGTAGTACTTTGCCTCGAGGGCTAACAAACTTTTGCAATAAGTATATGAGTTCTTTATGACTAATGTGAGTCCATGGATTATACACACTTTTACCTTTCCATCATTGCTAGCCTCTTCGGTACCGTGATTGCCCTTTCTCACCTCGAGAGTTGGTGCAAACTTTGCCGGGGCATCCAAACCCCGTGATACGATACGCTCTATCACACATAAGCCTCATTATATCTTCCTCAAAACAGCCACCATACCTACCTATTATGGCATTTCCATAGCCATTCCGATATATATTGCCATGCAACTTTCCACCGTTTCGTTCATCATCATGACATACATTACTTTTGTCATATTGCCATTGCATGATCATGTAGTTGACATCGTATTTGTGGCAAAGCCACCATGCATAATTTTTCATACATGTCACTCTTGATTCATTGCACCATCCCGGTACACCGCCGGAGGCATTCATATAGAGTCATATCTTGTTCTAGTTTTGAGTTGTAATGTTGAGTTGTAAGTAAATAAAAGTGTGATGATCATCATTATAGAGCATTGCCCCATGAAAAAAAAAGAAAAAAAGAAAAAAAAGAAAGGCCAAAAGAAAAAAAGGCCAAAGAAAAAAAAGAAGAAAAGAAAGAAAAGAAAAAGAAAAGGAAAAAAAGAAAATAAATAAAAAGGGGCAATGTTACTATCCTTTTTCCACACTTGTGCTTCAAAGTAGCACCATGTTCTTCATATAGATTGTCTCCTATGTTGTCACTTTCATATACTAGTGGGAATTTTCATTATAGAACTTGGCTTGTATATTTCAACGATGAGCTTCCTCAAACGCCCTAGGTCTTCATGAGCAAGCAAGTTGGATGCACACCCACTTAGTTTCTTTTGTTGAGCTTTCATACACTTATAGCTCTTAGTGCATCCGTTGCATGACAATCCCTACTCCTCGCATTGACATCAATTGATGGGTATCTCCATAGCCCGTTGATTAGCCGCGTCGATGTGAGACTTTCTCCTTTTTTTTTTATTCTCCACATAACCTCCATCGTTATATTCTATTCCACCTATAGTTCTATATCCATGGCTTCCGCTCATGTATTGCGTGACGGTGGAAAAACTGAGGCGCGTTAAAAAGTATGAACCAATTGCTCGGCTTGTCATCGGGGTTGTGCATGATGGGGGCATTTTGTGTGATAAAAATGAAGCATGGCCAAACTGTATGATTTTGTAGGGATAAGCTTGCTTTGGCCTTGTTGTTTTGAAAAGACATGATTGCTTTATTGGTACGCTCGAAGTATTATTTTTTTGTCAAATGATAGACTATTGCTTTGAATCACACGTGTCTTAATATTCATGCCATGATTAGACATATGATCAAGATTATGCTAGGTAGCATTCCACATAAAAAAATTATCTTCTTTATCATTTCCCTACTCGAGGACGAGCAGGAATTAAGCTTGGGGATGATGATACGTCTCCGTCGTATCTATAATTTTTGATTGTTCCATGCCAATATTATTCAACTTTCATATACTCTTGGCAACTTTTTATACTATTTTTGGGACTAACATATTGATCCAGTGCCCAGTGCCAGTTCCTGTCTGTTGCATGTTTTTTGTTTCGCAGAAACCCAATATCAAACGGAGTCCAAACAGTATAAAAACGAACGGAGATTTTTTTGGAATATTTGTGATTTTGGGGAAGTAAAGTCGACGCGAAATAGTGTCCGGGGTGGCCACGAAACAGGGGGCCGCACCCCAGGGAGGCAGGCGCGCCCTAGGCTCTCGTGGGCCACCTGTAAGGCGGTTGACACTCTTCTTTTGGCGCAAGAAAGCTAATTTTATGTGAAAGATCTGGGCGAAAGATTCACCCAATCGGAGTTATGGATCTCCGGATATTTAAGAAACGGTGCAGGGGTAGAATCTGAGAACGCAGAAACAGAGAGATATATCCAATCTCGGAGGGGCTCTCGCCCCTCCCACGCCATGGGAGCCAAGGACCAGAGGGGAAACCCTTCTCCCATCTAGGGAGAAGGTCAAGGAAGAAGAAGAAGGGGGGCTCTCTCCCCCTTGCTTCCGATTGCGCCGGAACACCGCCGGGGGCCATCATCATCACCGCGATCTTCACCAACACCTCCGCCATCTTCACCAACATCTCCATCACCTTCCCCCTTCTATCTATAGCAGCCACTCTCCCGCAACCCGCTGTACCCTCTACTTGAACATGGTGCTTCATGCTTCATATTATTTTCCAATGATGTGTTGCCATCCTATGATGTCTGAGTAGATTTTCGTTGTCCTATCGGTGATTGATGAATTGCTATGATTGGTTTGAGTTGCATGTTTTATTATTGGTGATGTCCTATTGTGCCCTCCGTGTCGCACAAGCGTGAGGGATTCCCGTTGTAGGGTTTGCAATATGTTTATGATTTGCTTATGGTGGGTGGTGTGAGTGACAAAAGCACAGACCCGAGTAAGTAGGTTGTTTGCGTATGGGATAAAGGGGACTTGATGCTTTAATGCTATGGTTGGGTTTTACCTTAATGAATCTTTAGTAGTTGCGGATGCTTGCTAGAGTTCCAATCATAAGTGCATATGATCCAAGTAGAGAAAGTATGTTAGCTTATGCCTCTCCCTCAAATAGAATTGCAATAGTGATTATCAGTCTAGTAACATAGTCAATTGCTTAGGGACAATTTCACAACTCCTACCACCACTTTTACACACTCGCTATATTTACTTTATTGCATCTTTATTTAAACAGCCCCTAGCTTTTATTCACGTGTTCTTTATTATCTTGCAAACCTATCCAACAACACTTACAAAGTACTTCTAGTTTCATACTTGTTCTAGGTAAAGCGAACGTTAAGCGTGCGTAGAGTCGTATCAGTGGCCGATAAGACTTCAGAGAGTATTTGTTCTATCTTTATCTCCTCGTTGGGTTCGACACTCTTACTTATCGAAAGAGGCTACAACTATCCCGTATACTTGCGGGTTATCAGGGGGTGGGGGGAGGGGTAGGCAGAGGCCTAACTATAGAGGTAGAACGACTCGTATATGTGTTGAGAAGGAGAGACCCAGCTATGTCTTGAGGGAGATCGGTCGACATCCATACATAACTGAAGGACGGGAAATATGATGCGATAGAGAGAGAGAGAGGGAGGGAGAGGGGTAGAGTGCTGGATGGGTGATGGAGTTGCTTCTCAAAGATGGTGGGAGAGGCCTACTAGACAAACTAGGGGTGGAACTGCAATGTTATCAATAAGAGTGGGGATGTGTTTCTATGTGTGCCTTTGCGTGATAGATCTGTCGGGACGCATCCATGGATGATGAAGGGGAACTGTCGTGGAATTAACACGTCAGATGTCCTAGCAGAAGGACTTAGTCGTGGAGCCATCGCAGCGAGATTAGCTTAAAGGGGTTAAACCGAAACAAGGGACACGAGAGGTTTATACTAGTTCGGCCCCTTACGATGAAGGTAAAGGCCTACGTCTAGTTGTGATGCAATTATTGGGTTTCAATGATCAGGGAGCGAATACGCTTTGCCTGATTCTCGAGTTGTTGTTTCTTGTCCCTGAACCGCCGCCGGGTCGTCCCTTTATATACACAGGTTGATGCCCGGCCGGTTTACAGAGTCCCGAGGCCGGCTCATACAAGTGTCCGGCTCGGTCTCTTCCTTTTCCTGTCTTACAATACAAGTTAGACAACTATGGCGGTTTATGACTATGGGCCCTAATCCGCCTTTGAGCTCTGGGCCTCTAAGCTTTAATGGTAGAGCGCCATCTTCTTTATCTTCATGGGTTTCAATATGGATGAGCATGAACCGGCCCCTCCTGGGCGGTTTACACTCAGTAGTTATATCCTCAACATTAGGCCCCAAATTGATTTGAACCTGTTCATGTCAATCTTCAATACTTAGAAAATTCCCTGGACATCTTATTATGATCCTCGTAAACCGCTATGATATCTTCTCCCTGTAAACTTTGGTGAACCGCCATGACGTCATCTTCTGAAATTGCAATAAACCATCATGACATCATCTCTGTATAAAAAGATTATAAAGATTCCCTTCATTTAATTTACTTCCGAAGATCGAGGCGACAGCTGCGCCCCCTCTTGTCGCTTCGGGCTCCTCGATTCTCGCGCCTGCCACTTATCCCCTTGCCTTTATAAATAAGACCGGGGGGTCCTTCCAGTTTCCCCCTTGCCTCTTCGCATCTTCTTCCTCCTCGCGACCCCGAAGAGCTCAAGCATCACCACCGCCGTCGACCCTTGAACCTACACCGACTAGGCCGATGCATCAACCTGTTCATACCAAAGACCTTGCAACACTCCTCCGCCGCTACGTGGCCCTGGTAAGTACTCCCTTCCTCAACTATCAAATCTGCATTAGGGTTCCGAAGTTCTTCGGTGTTCATCAGCATTCATCGGTGCTCATCTGCTTTCCCTTAGTATCTCCTTGAATCTAGCTAGTCTTGACGGCTTCCTCCAGTGGACGTAGCCGTAGTTTTAATCTGTCCCTCCATAGTATCTTGTTGTTCCTGGATAGATCCCATCTGGACTGTTAATGTTCTACCGTCGCCATTTTTAGGGCTTAGAAAATTTTCTTTACTAGGCCGCGGTAGATCCAAAATTACAATGCCATCTTGCGAAACCTGTTTCTTCAGTACTTGGTAAATTTCAGATGTGCTTCTTCCATTTGTAGGTGGTTTAACCTTTAGAAAATGACAATCCGCCAGGTACCATTAGCCCTCACATAAACCGCCATTTTAACTTGAGCATCAATATCCGGTTTATAGTGCATATATGTTTGAATTAAATCCCCCGGTTTAACACCGATTTGTGCACATCAATCTTGAACCGTGAATCGGCCTTTGCACTTCCTTTACAGTTTGTCTTTCAAAATGGCCAAGCAATTCGCCTCTTGCAACTGGGTTCCTTCCCGGATCACAGAAACACAACTCAATGGATATGTTCTAACTTGCGCTTTAGCCAAGAAGGAGGTCATTCATTGGCGAGTCCCTGGCTCTGACTGCCCTCCTGAACCTCAAGATGGAGAAGTGGTTGTATTTATGCAGCATCTAGACCGGGGATTTAGCCCTCCCGGATCAAAGTTTTTCCGGGATGTACTTGCCAGCTTCCAACTCCATCCTCAAGACATTGGACTGAACTCTATGTCCAATATCTGCAATTTCCAAGTGTTCTGTGAAGTTTACCTTCAAGAAGAATAAATTGTTGAGCTCTTCCGGGACTTCTTCCACCTAAACCGCCGAACTGAATTCTCTGACGGCCCCAATACTGAACTTGGCGGAGTGTCGATTTAGAAAAGGAAAGAAGTCGATTTTCCTCATGCCAAACATCACAGCCACCCCAAAGATTGGAATCAAACATGGTTCTATTGTCAGAACACCACTCCTGCTGATGAAAACCCTCTGCCGGGTTACCGTGCTCACCGGCTCAGCAATGGCCATCCACTGCCTCAACAGCTCACTGCCAAAGAACGACAAACTTATGCACCTCAACTTGCCAAGCTCCGGGCTTTCATAGCAAACGGCTTAACCGGCATTGACCTCGTTCGTTGCTGGGTTTCGTGGGGTATCCTGCCTTTAAGCCACCGCACCAGGTTGATGCATGACTATACCGGGGACATTAAGGACCCTCAGGGCACCATGAAATAGAGATAACTGATGATGAACTCACTGAGGCTGTCAAGAAGATGCTGGATGAACCGATCGCTGAATGCAGCAAAACTAGGCTGTGTCCCTTTTATGCCTCCAACAAACCGCCAGCGGTAAAAAATTTATCCTTCTGCTTTTTTGATCCGTCTTCGCTTTAACATTGTTCTAATAACCCTTTGTTTATTCTTACAGGCCAAAGATCTTTTTGGAAGAGGAATACTCAGGACAAACCGCCAAAAACTCAAGACAAAACGGCGAGGGCTGCTCGTGCCAAGAGCAAGGCCTTCAAGAAGCTAGCCAAGAAGAAAACCGCCGAGTCCTCTGATCCGCCCGAAGATGTTGAGGATTCGGAACAAGAGGTAGAACTTGACTCCCTTGGATCATTTTTCATACATCTTATTGACAAAGACCATTACCAGCATGATGCGGAAGCTAGCCATGCTGACAATGTAGAGGTAATCTCCCTTTCCTCCAATTCCAATCTTGTGCCAGTAAGAAAAATCCATCGCGCAGTCCAGAAAGTGAAGTGTTCACATCCTTTCACTCATTTGGATCCACAGCATCCTGAAGCTCGTCGCACAATGCGGCACAATGACCAGCAAGTCACTTCCTTTGGTTTACCAGATACTCCTATCCGGAAACACCGTGTCGAGGTCCTTTGTAATTCTAACAAGTCTTATCCCTTGGCGGGTTACTTCTGATACCCTCTTAATCCATCTGACTCAAATTATCAGGTAACTTCCAATTCATCCTCTGGTGATTCTTCAACCACGCAAATGCCTCTCAAGACCGTCCTTGGGTAAGTACAATAATCTTAGCTTTACCTTCTTGCGCCGGTTTACCATATTAATCCTCTATATACCATTTTGCAGTGCCAAAGCCCGATTTAGCAAGAAGGCAAAAACAAATGCTCCCACTGATGAAATTGAACCAGATAGGACCTCAGAAGGTGCTGGCGGAGATGTTGATGTCGCAATGGATGACCCTGTGCCACAAGGCCAGGCCACTAATGTTGATCCGCTCGAAGTTAACCCAGTGAGCCCTCATATCAATCCATCAAGCCCACAAGCTAATCCTGCAAGTCCGACTGCTGATCTGCCAAGCCCTGCCAAGGCCTCAGACAAACCGGTGAGCCCAAACGCAACAACTGATGATGTTGTGATTACTGGGGTTGGTCATACTTCTCCTGGTAATCCTGTCGCTTTGGCAAAGCACAGTGCCAAAGTGGAATCTGCTGCTGAAGATAAAGGCAAGTGGAAGGCTGATGTGTCGAGTTATGCTCATCTCCCCGCTCAGGAACTTCATTCTGGATACCTAAACCGCCTATACACCAGTCGTGACTATGAGGTCGGCTTGGTCAATTTGATGAAGGAGCGTTATGAGGTAATTTCAAAACACTTCATAAGTTTTCTTTGCACTATATATCAACTCCATTGTAGCCCCCAAGGGCCGGTTTATCTCTTCAAGATGAACTGGGACTTGAAATAAAAAGGCTTTCAACTGTGTAGCCCCCAAGGGCCGGTTTACCTTTGTAAAATGAACCGGGACTTTCTGTTCCAAACTTGTCCTTGTTGAATTCCTTCACGTTTGATTTTTCTGATCAATTATGCATTAGCCCCCAAGTGCCAATATTAATATTTGTATTGAGCCTTGGGACTTTAAATGATATTCAAAATGAAAAGCAATCCGCATTAGCCCCCAAGTGCCAAGTGTATAACTTGTTATATACTTGGGACTTTGAGAAAAAATCTTAACATCTTTATCATCTGTCTTATGCAGGATGCAAAGATTCCCAGATTGCTGATATTCAAGAAAACATTAAGTCCCAGCAAGTAGAAACCTCCAAGGCCAAAGAAGAACTGAAGGGCGCTTTGACTGCCATGGAACAATTAAAGGATGGCTTCAAAAGTGAGCGGGCAAATTGGGAAACAGAGAAGGCGGCTCTCTTAAAGCGGGCTGAAGATGCCGAAGCAGCGCTTAAACCGGTGGCAGAGGAACTAACTGGGCTAAAACATCAAGTCAATGCCATGACTTCAGCAATATTTGGTAAATACATGTTGTCAACACCTTCCTTGAACATTTTTTAAGTTGCCGGTTTAACAGCAAATTCTTAAACCGCTTGCAGGTAGCCGTATTGCTCATCTGGGCTCAGATATGCGGATGAAGTTGAAGGCTTCCTATATGTTGATAGAACAATTGTATATTGTTGCTCAACGAGTCATCTGTGCATCTTCCTTCAACAAACCGGCACCAATCTTGATCAAGGATACATTGGCCAAATTGTCTATGACCCCGGCCCAAATAGAAGAGGTAAAGCGATCTGCTACAAGAGTTGGCGGTTTAACAGCACTGACATGGGCCAAAGTGTGGATTGCTGATCTTGATCGGCAGATATCGCAAAAGGCTATCCTGGTCAACAAGAAGATGGATCAAACTTTGATAATTAAGCTCTCAAAGTCTTGACAAAAGAGATGCGCCCACTGGCAAGCCAATTGGTTGAGGAGGTTGATCTGCCTGTCTACCGGTCCAGCTATGACGCAGATGGCAAACGGGTTGACGCAGCTGTGAAGGAAGCTCAGAATTTAACCCCTCCAATCTATAAGCACACCTATGCCCCTGACATTGAACCGTCCAACCTTATAAGCAACGAAGTTGTCTTTCAAGCCTTAACCAAGATTGACTGGACCACCCTTGACTTCCAGCCAATGGGTGAGGAGGAGGAGGTTGAACCGGCACGAGATGATCCTTCAACTTCACGTCAGCCTGGTGCTGAATCATAATCCCCCCAGCCAGTTTGATTTTTACATGTGGGCAACAAACAATTATTCTTTTGGGTATCAAAGCGCCTTGTAATACGCTAGTTGAAATTCTTTGATCTTCTGTCATCGTGCACTGCTACCTGATACTGTAATCCTGCATGACTGTCTTATGCTTGCTTTATTTGCCTTGGTATTTCGTATAAAATCCTGCCTTGTGCATTTTAAACACTTAAACATGTCCTGGCGGTTTACCGCCAGACGGGTTATGATACCCAATACAGAACCAGAATCCTCATAACCAAGGTTATAAAGTAATGAAATATGAAATATATCATACCTGTGATATTAAATCACTTTTGTTGGTTCACCAACTTGTTTAGTAAGGGTGATAACCCAAACCTTGAGTATTGGAAAATACCCACCGCATTGTGCTGGTGCGTAATAAGCCATGCCGGGTATTGATAAACACCGGATGATCATCCTGGCGACTTATAGTCAATGCCAGACCGGATTGAGAGATGCCGGTTCATAATTGATTATGTGCTAACAGCTGATAACTGTAAGCCACACCGGGTTAAGAAACACCGGGTTGATGAAATGACATATAATCTGGCCGGGTTAGTAAATGCTGGTTTAGATTTTGATCAAAAAGAGATAAAACTTGCAAAAACAAAATCGAATAAAACTTTGTAGTCGAGGCTAGGGCTGCCGGGCCCAAATTCGAGGCTTTTCGTGGGCTGCCAGGCCGCTGAGTTAAACCATTTCACAAAGCCTTTTAAGATGGGCCTCCAACTAACCAATCGTCGTTTTAACTTTCACAAGTTCAGGGTCTCTATGAGAGTAACTTATCAAACGTTCGGCGGGTCATGCCAGGATTACCTGGATCGGAGTGGCTTACTTGATGAAGGCAGGTTAACTCGGGGTTTTAGTGGAATACACCAGGCTTCCAAGCCGTGGGTCGATACCCAATTACAAGGGTCCTTTCAAGCTCTTTGTTACTTTACACAAAGAGCCCCCAAGTAACTTTGTGAGCTGTGCTCAATGGGTGCCTATGTTTGAGTTGTGCTTTTAGCAACAATACTCTCTTTGGCCCCTTGGGTGTGAAGCTCCCAAGCTATATTGTGGCATGATAGCCGATTTAACGGACAAACAGGACATCCCTTTGTAAGCAGGAGCCCCCTTGTAACCAAGAAATATTGGAAAAATGGTAGAGGCCCTGCTTGTAGCAAGGATGCCGGTTTATTATATTGATCATATTATATACATTGTCAAAATATGTACATAATGAGAGCCTATGACTCAGGTGTAGTAAGGCCGTAGAAGAGCTATATTCCACGGACGACGGGTCTCCTCCTCTGATTTGCTTGAGTCTTTGTGCTCGCGAACGTAGATGAGGTAGTATGATCCGTTGTGCAGATTCTTGCTGACCACAAAGGGCCCTTCCCAAGGTTGGGATAACTTGTGCATATCGGTCTGATCCTGGATGAACCGGAGCACTAAGTCGCCTTCTTGAAAGGTTCTTGTTCTAACCCGGTGGCTGTGATAACGCCGCAGGTCTTGCTGGTAAACCGCCGAATGAGCCAATGCCATGTCCCATTTTTCATCTAACAGGTCCAATGCTTCTTGACGTGCTTGCTCGTTGTCCGCTTCAAGATAATTGGCAACCCGGGGCGAGTCATGACGAATATCACTTGGGAGTACCGCTCTGCCCCGTAAACCATGAAAAAAGGTGTATAACATGTAGATCGGTTTGGGGTGGTGTTTATACTCCATAACACAGATGGTAACTCTTCCACCCAACAACCCGGCGTCCTCTTCAAGGGAACCATAAGCCGGGGCTTGATTCCCTTCAAGATCTCCTGATTGGCTCTATCAGCTTGACCATTAGATTGCGGATGAGCTACTGATGCCACATCAAGCCGGATGTGCTCTCGTTGACAAAAGTCCTCCATGTTGCCTTTGGAGAGGTTCATGTCATTATCTGTGATAATGCTGTGTGGAAAACCAAAATGGAAAATCACCTTTTTGATGAATTGAACCGCCATGGCTGCATCACACTTGCTTACTGGCTCCGTTTCAACCCATTTAGTAAACTTATCAACTGCCACCAACAGGTGGGTCTTCTTATCCTTGGATCGCTTGAAAGGCTCTACCATATCAAGCCCCCAAGTAGCAAACGGCCAGGTGATGGGAATCATCCGTAGCTCCTGAGCCGGAACGTGAGCTCGTCGTGAGAATTTCTGACAACCATCGCACCGTCTTACCAAGTCCTCAGCATCAGCATGAGCCGTCAGCCAATAGAAGCCATGACGAAACGCTTTAGCAACCAAGGATTTTGAACCGGCGTGATGACCACAATCTCCTTCGTGGATCTCTCGTAGAATCTCACGGCCTTCTTCAGAAGAAACACAGCGTTGGAACGCACCAGAAACACTGCAACGGTGTAACTCGCCGTTGTGAACAATCATGGACTTGGATCGCCGGACTATCTGTCTGGCCAAAACTGCATCTTCTGGTAACTCGCCCCGGTTCATGTATGCCAAGTATGGAACCGTCCAATCCGGAATGATGTGTAAAGCGGCCACCAACTGTGCCTCTAGATCAGGAATAGCGAGGTCCTCCTCTGTAGGCAACTGAACTGACGGGTTGTGCAAGACATCCAGGAAGGTATTGGGTGGCACCGGTTTACGCTGAGATCCCAGCCGGCTTAAAGCATCAGCTGCCTCATTTTTGTGCCGGTCAATGTGCTCCACTTGATAACCCTTGAAGTGACGAGCAACAATGTCCACGTCTCGTCGGTAAGCCGCCATGAGTGGATCCTTGGAATCCCAAGTACCTGAAACTTGCTGGGCTACCAGATCCGAGTCTCCAAAGCATCGTACTTGGCTTAAGTTCATTTCCTTAGCCACTCGAAGACCATGGAGTAAGGCTTCATACTCAGCTGCATTGTTAGTACAAGGGAACATTAAGCGAAGAACATAATGAATTTTATCACCTCGAGGGGAAGTAAGGACAACTCCAGCCCCCGAGCCCTCCAATTGCCTGGATCCATCAAAGTGAATAGTCTAGTATGTACTGTCCGGTTTGTCCTCCGGTATCTGCAACTCTGTCCAATCATTGATGAAATCCACAAGGGCCTGGGATTTGATAGTTGTTCGAGGGATATACTTAAAACCGTGATGTCCAAGCTCAATAGCCCACTTAGCAACCCGGTCAGTTGCCTCTCTGTTCTGGATTATATCCCCCAAAGGAGCAGAACTGACCACTGTGATGGGATGACCTTGAAAATACTGTTTAACCTTCCGACTTGCCATAAAAACCCCATACACGAGCTTCTGCCAATGTGGATATCTTTGCTTTGACTCAATGAGCACCTCGCTGATATAATAAACCGGCCTTTGAACCGGGTCTCCTTCCAAGCCTCCTTGCGCTCCACCACAATAGCTACACTGACAGCCCGGGCATTGGCAGCCAGATATAACAACAGTGGCTCCTTATCAACTAGAGCGGCAAGAACCGGCGGTTCAGCCAACTGCTTCTTCAAGTGCTCAAACGCCGCATCAGCAGCATCACTCTAGACAAAACTGTCTGTCTTCTTCAACATCTGATATAGAGGGATTGCCTTTTCTCCCAACCTGCTGATAAACTGGCTCAAAGCCGCGATACGACCCGCCAAACGTTGAACATCATTGATACACGCCAGTTTAGCCAGGGATGTGATAGCTTTGATCTTTTCCGGATTGGCCTCAATGCCCCGGTTGGACACCAAAAAGCCCAAGAGCTTGCCAGCCGGTACACCAAAGACACACTTAGCCGGATTGAGCATCATTTTATAAACTCTCAGATTATCAAAGGTTTCTTGCAGGTCAGTTATGAGTGTTTCTGCCTTCCTGGATTTCACCACAATATCATCCACATAGGCATGAACATTGCGCCCAATCGGAGTATGAAAACAATTTTGCACACAGCGCTGATAAGTTGCCTGGGCACTCTTGAGCCCAAAGGGCATAGACACATAACAGAAGGCTCTAAAGGGAGTGATGAAAGTTGTCTTCTCCTGGTCCTTAACTACCATCTTGATCTGATGATAACCAGAATAAGCATCCAAGAAACTCAAACGCTCACAACCCGCTGTAGCATCGATGATTTGATCAATACGAGGGAGGGCAAAGGGATCAGCTGGGCAAGCTTTGTTCAAATCTGTGTAGTCCACACACATACGCCAAGTGCCATTTTTCTTAAGTACTAGCACCGGATTAGCCAACCACTCTGGGTGAAATACTTCCACGCTAAAACTGCGGCCAATAGCCGGGCTACCTCTTCACCAATGGCCTTGCGCCGCTCCTCATTAAAGCAGCGAAGAAATTGTTTGACCGGTTTGAACTTCGAATGAATATTAAGAGTGTGCTCAGCGAGTTCCCTCGGTACACCTGGCATGTCAGAAGGCTTCCATGCAAAGATGACCCGGTTCTCACGGATGAACTCGATGAGCACGCTTTCCTATTTCGGATCCAAGTTGACGCTGATGCTGAACTGCTTGGATGAATCACCAGGAACAAAATCAACCAATTTAGTCTCATCAGCCGATTTAAACTTCAAGGCCGGATCATGCTCTATAGTGGGCTTCTTTAGAGAGGTCATGTCTGCCAGATCAACATTGTCCTTATAAAACTTCAACTCCTCCGTTGCACAAACCGATTCAGCATAAGCCGCATCACCTTCCTCACACTCCAGCGCAACCTTACGGCTTCCATGAACCGTGATGGTCCCTTTATGACCTGGCATCTTGAGCTGTAGATAAACATAACACGGCCTTGCATGAATTTAGCACAAACCGGCCGCCCAAACAAGGCATCGTATGGACTTCTGATCTTGACCACTTCAAAGGTCACCATCTCGGATCTTGAATCATGATCATCTCCAAAGACCACCTCCAGAGCTATCTTACCAACTGGATAAGCCGATTTACCCAGCACCACTCCATGAAAGACGGTGTTTGACGGTCTAAGGTTCTTATCTGTCAACCCCATACGCCGGAAGGTTTCGTAATACAAGATATTGATACTGCTCCCTCCGTCCATGAGCACCTTGGTGAACTTATAACCTCCAACCTGCGGTGCAACCACCAAAGCTAGGTGGCCCGGATTGTCAACCCGGGGCGGATGATCCTCCCGACTCCAAACAATAGGTTGCTCAGACCAGCGTAGATAACGGGGCACTGCCGGTTCAACAGAGTTTACTGCCCATTTATGGAGTTTCTGATCGCGCTTGCACAAACTAGTTGTGAAGACAAGATACTATCCACTGTTTAGCTGTTTCGGGTTGCTCTGATAACCCGACTGCTGCTGATTCACCTGATTACTCTGCTGATTGTGACCACCTTGGTTGTTCTGATTGCCCTGATTATTCTGAAATCCTGAGTTTGAACCGCCACCACCATAACACGGCCCGTGAATTCCTGGACCAGAACCACTGGATGGACCCTGATCATACCGGAAGAGATGAGAGTTTTTGAATTCCCTCATGATGTGAGAATCCTTCCAGTGGTGAGTGGCCGGAACCTCCTTCCTCTCGTGCTTTGGGCAGGGTTGGTTTAACAAGCGTTCCAGATTCATGCCTCCACCGCGCTGGGGCGGTTTACCCTTATGGCGCTGCATATTGCCCTACATACTGGTGTTAGCCACTGAGGGAGTCCTGGACTAGGGGGTGTCCGGACAGCCAGACTATCATCGTCCGCCGGACTCCAAGACTACGAAGATACAAGATTGAAGACTCTGTCCCGTGTCCGGATGGGACTTTCCTTGGCGTGGAAGGCAAGCTTGGCGATATAGATATGTAGATCTCCTACCATTGTAACCGACTCTGTGTAACCCTAGCCTCCTCCGATGTCTATATAAACCGGAGGGCTTTAGTCCGTAGGACACAACATACATTACAACAATCATACCATAGGCTAGCTTTAGGGTTTGGCCTCCTTGATCTCGTGGTAGATCCACTCTTGTACTACCCATATCATCAATATTAATCAAGCAGGACGTAGGGTTTTACCTCCATCGAGAGGGCCCGAACCTGGGTAAAACATCGTGTCCCTCGTCTCCTGTTACCATCCGCCTAGACGCACAGTTCGGGCCCCTACCCAAGATCCGCCGGTTTTGACACCGACATTGGTGCTTTCATTGAGAGTTCCTCTGTGTCGTCATCGATTGGCTCGATGGCATCATCAACCAACAACGCTGTCCAGGGTGAGACTTTTCTCCCCGGACAGATCTTCGTATTCGGCGACTTCGCACTGCGGGCTAATTCGCTTGGCCATCTGGAGCAGATCGAAAGCTACGCCCCTGGCCATCAGGCCAGATTCGGAAGTCTAAACTTCAAGGCCGACGTCCACGGAGACTTAATCTTCGACGGGCTCGAGCCACAACCAAGCGCGCCGCACTGTTACGATGGGCACGATCTAGCTCTACCGCCGAACAGTGCCGTGGTGGCCGCATACGAATCTGCTTCGGCCCTTGGTCCGGAGCCGATCGCCTAGATCGAGGATCGGTGGATGGACACCACCTCGGGGGCTTCAACTTCCACGGCGATTGAGCCGAACGCTAATCTTGTCCCTCGCGAAACTCGTGATTCCAAGGTGCCGGACTCCTTGCCGGACTCCGGACCTCCCACGTCCCTACCAATCGAATCGGATTGGGCACCGGTTATGGAATTCACCGCCGCGGACATCTTCCAATACTCGCCCTTTGGCGACATCCTCAATTCGCTAAAGCATCTCTCGTTATCGGGAGAGCCCTGGCCGGACTATGGCCAGGATGGTTGGGATACGGACGACGAAGAAATTCAGAGCCCACCCACCACCCACATTGTAGCCACTGTCGACGATCTAACCGACATGCTACACTACGACTCCGAAGACATCGACGCTATGGATGACGATGCCGGAGACGAACAGGAACCATCGCCTACAGGGCACTGGAAGACCACCTCGTCATACGACATATACATGGTGGACACCCCAAAAGACGGGGACGGAGAAGAAACAGCGGAGGCAGATTCTTTAAAGAAACAGCCCAAGCGCCGGCGTCAGCGGCACCGCTCTAAATCCCGCCACAGCAAAAATGGAGATTCCGGCACGGGAGATAATAATACCCCAGAAAGTGCCGAAGGCAACCCCCTCCAGCAGGACTCAGCGCAGGAGGATGCAGAAGCAAGCCCTCACGAGAGGGCGGCAGACGAAGAGGTTGAGGATTATAACTATACGCCTCCCTCCGAAGACGAGGCAAGCCTCAACGACGACGAATTCGTCGTGCCCGACGATCCCATCGAACAAGAGCGTTTTAAACGCATGCTTATCACCACGGCAAATAGCCTAAAGAAAAAGCAGCAGCAGCTTCAAGCTGATCAGGACCTGCTGGCCGATCGATGGACCGAGGTCCTCGCGGCCGAAGAGTATAAACTCGAACGCCCCTCCAAAAGCTACCCAAGACGCAAGCTGCTCCCCCGATTAGAGGAGGAAGCATACATACCTCCATCACCAGCACACGATACGGCTGACCGACCACCCCGTGGTCGTGACAGAGAGGCATCCATGCCCCCAACCAAGACCGTCCCCCGGCATCGCTCCAAAAGTATGAAGCCAAGAGGGAACGCGCCGGACTTGCAAGATATATTGGAGGACAAAGCAAGGCAATCCAGATCCATCTACGGATCACGTGGGCGCCCCACGACCCATGACGAATACCGTCGCGCCGGATACAATAACCCTGGCCGGGCCGAACACAACAGACAACGCTCTCTCGAGCAGCGTCGTGATATTGCTCAATACAGAGGCGCCGCACACCCGCTATGCTTCACTGACGAAGTAATGGATCATCAAATCCCTGAAGGGTTTAAACCCGTAAATATCGAATCCTACGATGGCACAACAGACCCCGCGGTTTGGATCGAAGATTATCTTCTCCACATCCATATGGCCCGCGGCGACGATCTCCACGCCATCAAGTATCTCCCACTCAAGCTTAAGGGACCATCTCGACATTGGCTCAACAGCTTGCCCGCAGAGTCAATTGGGTGTTGGGAAGACCTGGAAGCCGCATTCCTCGACAACTTCCAGGGCACGTATGTGCGACCACCAGACGCCGATGACCTAAGCCACATCATTCAGCAGCCAGATAAATCGGCCAGACAATTCTGGACACGGTTCTTGACAAAGAAAAACCAAATCGTCGACTGTCCAGATGCAGAGGCCCTTGCAGCCTTCAAACATAACATCCGCGACGAATGGCTAGCCCGGCATTTGGGACAGGAAAAGCCGAAATCCATGGCAGCCCTCACATCATTAATGACCCGCTTCTGCGCAGGAGAGGATAGCTGGCTAGCTCGCAGCAACAATCTCCGTAAAAATTCTGGCAGTCCGGATACTAAGGACAACAACGGCAGGTCACGCCGAAACAAAAACAAACGCCGCATCAACGGCGACGATAAGGAGGATACGGCAGTCAACGCCGGATTTCGAGGCTCTAAACCCAGTCAGCGGAAGAAGCCATTCAAAAGAACCACTCCGGGTCCGTCCAATTTGGACCGAATACTCGACCGCTTATGCCAGATACATGGCACCCCCGAAAAGCCAGCTAATCACACTAATAGAGATTGATGGGTGTTCAAGCAGGCAGGTAAGTTAATTGCCGAAAACAATGACAAGGGGCTAAACAGCGACGACGAGGAAGAGACCCGACCGCCGAACAATAGAGGACAGAAGGGTTTTCCCCCACAAGTGCGGACAGTGAACATGATCTACGCAACCCATATACCCAAGAGGGAGAGGAAGCGCGCACTAATGCGATGGAGCCAGTCGCCCCGAAGTTCAATCCATGGTCCTCTTGTCCGATCACTTTCGATCAAAGAGACCATCCGACCAGCATACGCCATGGCGGATTCGCCGCATTGGTTTTAGACCCAATCGTCGATGGATTTCACCTCACGAGAGTCCTGATGGACGGCGGTAGTAGCCTGAACCTGCTTTATCAGGATACAGTGCGCAAGATGGGCATAGACCCCTCAAGGATTAAACCTACAAAGACAACCTTTAAAGGTGTCATACCAGGTGTGGAAGCCAACTGTACAGGCTCAGTCACACTGGAAGTGGTCTTCGGATCCCCGGACAATTTCCGGAGCGAGGAGTTAATCTTCGACATAGTCCCGTTTCGCAGCGGCTATCATGCTCTGCTCGGACGAACCGCGTTTGCAAAATTCAACGCGGTGCCGCATTGTGCATACCTCAAGCTCAAGATGCCAGGCCCTTGTGGAGTCATCACGGTCAACGGGAATACGGAACGCTCCCTCCGAACGGAGGAACATACAGCGGCTCTCGCGCCAGAAGTACAGAGCAGCCTTTTAAGGCAATTCTCGAGTCCGGCCGTTAAACGGCCGGATACAGTAAAACGCGCCCGAAGCAATACCAACCAAGACCACCTAGCGCGATCAGAGCACGCGTAGCAATGCGGCCCCAACCCCCGCCCACGCATGATTGCAATAACAACTCTCCGCGTACATCATTACGCTTTGGAGATACCATGGGCGCAGGGGAAGGGGCACGATCGCAATGGACCCAGAGTGCGGCTCGACCACACCAGGGGCTCGCAAGTGTGCCCCCTTTCTTTTTATTATTATTATTTTCCTTCTTTGTGTACACAGGACTCCGTTAACCAGAGGCCCTGTCCGGCGGTGAACCTGCCGAACTCATGATGCAACAACCAGGGAAGAAAGAAGGCTGCGACGAACACTCAGGTGGTCTCAGTTACGAGCATTAAATTCGATTATATACACCAAGTCCGCAGCTCACCCCTGGAGGGGGACATGTTTAATTAGTCCAAATCCCTTGCTTACCGCACTATTTGTATCGGTCCGCACTCATAGCAGACTTTCTTTAAAAAATGCAGCACCTTTTTGACTGCAATTACATTACCTTTTATATATATGTTCATTACATGACATCTTGCACCCGTATATTTTGGTACGGCCTAATACACCAGGGGCTTATGTTCCCCACACTATGGTGTGATAAGTCCGAACACTTTCATAAGTGTGGCACCCCGAACTTATAGCATTATATGAATTGGCTCCGAATCATGTCTTGGGTCAATAGTTGGGTTTGCCCGGCTCCCACGTTTTGGTGCCTTACGTTTCGTTCGGTCGGCTAAGGTGGCACTGGGAGAACCACTACGATTGCGCCCCGGTTGAGCCGGGCGAGCGCCTCAGTGGAGAAAGCTAAAACTGACCGACATGATAAGGCGAGAGACTGGTCGCTGTTCGAGAGGTTTTTTCGGGTCCTTAAAGACTCACGCCGTTTCGAGCGAAGTTCCGGACAATGTCCGACGAAGGCGTGGATAGCGCCTCGGATTCGGCCTTCCGAATACCAGGGGCTTCGCCGAAATTTAAAATTATAGAATTCTATGGCTAAGTGAGAGTGTTCAAGCACTATAAGTCCGGTTGCCTTGTTCGTTGTGTTGAGCGCCTCCCTAGATGGACCCAAAAATGGGAACAAGAGTGCTCAAGTTTATCCCGAACACCCCAGCACTCGTGGCTCGGGGGCTAAAGCCAACGACTTGCCATCTCTCAGATTTTATAAACGGCCGCACAGAAGGTAATATTTTAAATTAAAACAAGCGTTGCTCAAGGCGCATATGAACGAAGTTTTCAGCGCACAGGATAACACATAGCGAGTTTACTCAAAGATTACATTTCTAGGGCACTCATCCGCAATATCGCGGCCTCCCTTCAGGACAGTTTTATAATACATTTCGGGCGTGCGATACTCCTTGCCCGGTGGCGGTAGGTCCGTGAGAAGCTTCTCCGCATCCAACCTGCCCCAATGCACCTTTGTGCGGGCAAGGGCCCGACGTGCACCTTCAATACAGGCGGAGCACTTGACGACCTCCACCCAGGGGCACGCATCCACCAGCCGCCGCACGAGGCCGAAGTAGCTCCCAGGCATGGCCTGTCCAGGCCACAGCCGGACTATAAGGCCCTTCATGGCCTCCTCAGCTACCTTGTGGAGTTCGACCAGCTGCTTCAGCTGGTCGCTTGGGGGCACCGGATGGCCGGCCTCAGCGTATTGAGACCAGAAGACCTTCTCCGTCGAGCTCCCCTCCTCGCCACGATAGAATGCGGCGACATCGGACGCACTATGCGGCAGATCTGCAAACGCCCCTGGGGAGCTCCGAATGCGGGTAAGTGTCAGGTAGTTTACATTAACATGCCTGCTTTGCATGAAAAATGCCTTACCCGCCGCTATCTTCTTTACATCTTCAACCTCCTGAAGGGCCTTACGGGCCTCGGCCTTGGCGGACTTGGCACTTTCAAGAGCCGAGGCAAGCTCGGACTCTCGAGTCTTGGAGTCACGCTCCAAACTCTCATGCTTCTCCATGAGAGCCTGGAGCTCTTGCCGTACATCCACCACCCGTGCCTCCTGCTTTTGTCGCTCTGCCCGCTCCATGGCCGCACTATGTTCGGCCGCGGACACAGCCTCCTTCAGGGCTGCCACCTCGTTCGTGGCCCCTACAATACCCATATTATCCTTGTTAATTTTATTGCAACCAAAATCCTTTTCTGTAAGGTAACTATTCAAAGTGGTGTTACTCACCTTCTTTGTCCTCGAGCTGCTTCTTGGCATGGACGAGCTCTTGCTCGGACCGCTCGAGATCCCGCTTCAGCACACTGACCTCCGCAGTCAGTGCGGCAGAGGTCAGCAGCGTAGCCTGCAAACCAATATTGACATATTTTAAGCAACCCTGCGTATATCTTGTTAGATCCTCAATCCGGCTTTTCTTTCCGAACACCGAACAGAGCATTAGGGGCTACTGTCTATGCGGTATTACATTACATAATTTTAACTTCTTACCTCAAAGCCTGTTAGAAGGCTGCTGCAGGCTTCGGTCAGCCCGCTCTTGGCGAGCTGAACCTTCTGAATCACCGCACTCATGATAGTGCGGTGTTCTTCCTCGATGGAAGCGCCTTTAAGCGCTTCCAACAAGTTATCCGGTGCCTCCGGTTGGACGGAGGCCGCCGGTGCCACGGTCTTGCCCTTCTTTCGAAGGGGCCGCCTGCCGGACTCCGGAACCACTGCGGGTTCCAATGTAGAGTTCGGCGCAAAGTCCGGGAGGCTGCCTGACGGCGCCTCCGGAGCCTCCTCCTGATGGGTCCCTCTCTGGGATCCCACCTCGGCGTCCTCGTCGGCGCGGGGGGTAGAGGCAGTCGGAAGTGAATCCACATCCGACGGGGCCAACGACCCGCTCGATGAAGCAGGGAGATCATCATCGGCCGGACTACGGACAGAACGCGGCATTAGAAGGACACTACGCGACATGAAAGAAATTGCATATCAGGGATCCGGATACTTATGATCTTGCCGGACGCCTGGCCCTTAAAGGCCACTCCTCCTCGCCAACGATGGTGTTGGCGAAACTGTCCGGGGGAATAGTTCTCCCCCTCTTGGACCCTTCGGCCTCCCCTTTCAGGGAAGCCTTCCTCTTCTTCTCTCCCTCCTCCGGGAGAGAGTCCTCTTCCTCCTCCTCGTCTTTGGGGGAGGAGTCCGCCTCGTCGTCGGACGCCTGATTACGGCAACTCTTTCGAGTCCCCACAGCCACCTTCTTGGCCTTCTTCTCCGGCACCACGTGCGGTGCCGGAACTAGCAGCCCTGCTAGACGGGCGTTCACTGGGTCTTCTGGCAGGGGAGCCGGGCTGATGAGCTGCTCGGCCTTCTCCATCCATTCCTGTCAAAGGAAAAGAGAGAAATTGAAACCCTCTTAGAATCAATTTGATTACCACAAGTGTCCCGTAAAGGGGTTGAATCACTTACCTCGTCAGCCGGATGTTGCGAGCGAAATCCGCGATCTTCCGTCGCGGATGCGGGGGCTTCGGCGCCCTTAAACAGCACCCTCCAGGCGCCTTCGTATGTCGTATTGAAGAGCCCGCTCAGCGCCTGGTGCTGTTCCGAATTGAACTCCCACAGATTGAATGCCCGTTCTTGGCATGGGAGGATCCGACGGATGAGCATGACTTGGACCACGTCGACGAGCCTGAGCTTATTGCTCACCAGCTTCTGGATGCAGGCTCAGAGTCCCGTCAGCTCCTTCGGATTGCCCCACAACAAGCCCTTCTCTTTCCAGGAGGTGAGCTGCGTGGGGATGCCAGATCTAAACTCGGGGGCCGCCGCCCATGTGGGCTCGCGCGGCTCGGTGATGTAGAACCACCCCAATTGCCACCCCTTGACGGAGTCCACGAAGGCCCCTTCGAGCCAAAGGACGTTGGGAAACTTACCCAACATGGCGCCTCCGCATTCCGCTTGCGTGCCCTTCACAACCTTCGGCTTGACGTTGAAGGTCTTGAGCCACAGGCCGAAGTGGGGCCGGATGCAGAGGAAGGCCTTGCACACGACGATAAACGCCGAGATGTTGAGGATATAGTTCGGCGCCAGATCATGGAAATCCAGGCCGTAGTAAAACATGAGCCCCCGGACGAATGGGTGGAGTGGAAAGCCCAGTCCGCGGAGGAAGTGGGGAAGGAAGACGACCCTCTCATGGGGCCCAGGGGTAGGGATGAGCTGCCCCTCGTCGGGTAGCCGATGCGCGATATCGCCGGAGAGGTATCCGGCGCTGCGCAGCTTGGTGATGTGCTCCTCCTTAACGGTGGAGGCCAGCCATTTGCCTCCCGCTCCGGACATATTTGGAGAAGGTCGAGGCGAGATGCGCGAGCTTGGGCGTTGGAGCTTGAGTGCGCGGAGATGGATAAGCAAAGGAGGAAGAAGGCGTAGGTGAGAAGGTAAATCCTTATCCCTTATATATAGGCGGACGTATGTGTCCCCCACTGGCCTGGTAAAACTCGCTTATCTCCCAAGCGCCACCATCAATGGCGCGGTTGGGTTACCCACATCCGTATTGACGAGAATCCCGGAATAAGGGGAACACGATATCTTCTTCCACAAGACGTGCCAAGGAAACCGCTTCGCTAAACGTGCTGAGGTGGTATAGTAAAAAAACGATTCAAGTAAAAGCCTGGTAGCGGCGTGATGTCATGCCGCATAATACGTCAGCAGATTGGACTTGTGTGCATTTTATTCTCTCTACGGTGGAATGTGGAATTTATTTTGCAGAGCCGGACACTATCCTTGTGTTCATGATCTTCTCTGGATTATTCAAGGGAGGAACCCGCCTTGCAATGCCGGACATTATGCGTGCCGGATTTATCATCATTGAAGCCTGGTTCAGGGGCTACTGAGGGAGTCCTGGACTAGGGGTGTCCGGACAGCCGGACTATCATCGTCCGCCGGACTCCAAGACTACGAAGATACAAGATTGAAGACTCCGTCCTGTGTCCGGATGGGACTTTCCTTGGCGTGGAAGGCAAGCTTGGCGATACGGATATGTAGATCTCCTACCATTGTAACCGACTCTGTGTAACCCTAGCCTCCTCCGGTGTCTATATAAACCGGAGGGCTTTAGTCCGTAGGACACAACATACATTACAACAATCATACCATAGGCTAGCTTTAGGGTTTGGCCTCCTTGATCTCGTGGTAGATCCACTCTTGTACTACCCATATCATCAATATTAATCAAGCAGGACGTAGGGTTTTACCTCCATCGAGAGGGCCCAAACCTGGGTAAAACATCGTGTCCCTCGTCTCCTGTTACCATCCGCCTAGACGCACAGTTCGGGACCCCCTACCCGAGATCCGCTGGTTTTGACACCGACATTGGTGCTTTCATTGAGAGTTCCTCTGTGTCGTCATCGATTGGCTCGATGGCATCATCAACCAACAACGCTGTCCAGGGTGAGACTTTTCTCCCCGGACAGATCTTCATATTCGGCGACTTCGCACTGCGGGCTAATTCGCTTGGCCATCTGGAGCAGATCGAAAGCTACGCCCCTGGCCGTCAGGTTAGATTCGGAAGTCTAAACTTCACGGCCGACGTCCATGGAGACTTAATCTTCGACGGGCTCGAGCCACAACCAAGCGCGCCGCACTGTTACGATGGGCACGATCTAGCTCTGCCGCCGAACAGTGCCGTGGTGGCCGCACACGAATCCGCTTCGGCCCTTAGTCCGGAGCCGATCGCCTAGATTGAGGATCGGTGGATGGACACCACCTCGGGGGCTTCAACTTCCACGGCGATGGAGCCGAACGCTAATCTTGTCCCTCGCGAAACTCGTGATTCCGAGGTGCCGGACTCCTTGCCGGACTCCGGACCTCCCACGTCCCTACCAATCGAATCGGATTGGGCGCCGGTTATGGAATTCACCGCCGCGGACATCTTCCAATACTCGCCCTTTGGCGACATCCTCAATTCGCTAAAGCATCTCTCGTTGTCGGGAGAGCCCTGGCCGGACTATGGCCAGGATGGTTGGGATATGGACGACGAAGAAATTCAGAGCCCACCCACCACCCACATTGTAGCCACTGTCGACGATCTAACCGACATGCTACACTACGACTCCGAAGACATCAACGCTATGGATGACGATGCCGGAGACGAACAGGAACCATCGCCTACAGGGCACTGGAAGACCACCTCGTCATACGACATATACATGGTGGACACCCCAAAAGACGGGGACGGAGAAGAAACAGCGGAGGCAGATTCTTTAAAGAAACAGCCCAAGCGTCGGCGTCAGCGGCGCCGCTCTAAATCCCGCCACAGCAAGGATGGAGATTCCGGCACGGGAGATAACAATACCCCAGAAAGTGCCGAAGGCAACCCCCTCCAGCAGGACTCAGCGCAGGAGGATGCAGAAGCAAGCCCTCACGAGAGGGCGGCAGACGAAGAGGTTGAGGATTATAACTATATTCCTCCCTCCAAAGACGAGGCAAGCCTCAACGACGACGAATTCGTCGTGCCCGACGATCCCGTCGAACAATAGCGTTTTAAACGCAGGCTTATCGCCACGGCAAATAGCCTAAAGAAAAAGCAGCAGCAGCTTCAAGCTGATCAGGACCTGCTGGCCGATCGATGGACCGAGGTCCTCGCGGCCAAAGAGTATAAACTCGAACGCCCCTCCAAAAGCTACCCAAGACGCAAGCTGCTCCCCCGATTAGAGGAGGAAGCATACATACCTCCATCACCAGCACACGATACGGCTGACCGACCACCCCGTGGTCGTGACAGAGAGGCATCCAGGCCCCCAACCAAGACCGTCCCCCGGCATCGCTCCAAAAGTATGAAGCCAAGAGGGAACGCGCCGGACTTGCGAGATATATTGGAGGACAAAGCAAGGCAATCCAGATCCATCTACGGATCACGTGGGCGCCCCACGACCCATGACGAATACCGTCGCGCCGGATACAATAACCCTGGCCGGGCTGAACACAACAGACAACGCTCTCTCGAGCAGCGTCGTGATATTGCTCAATACAGAGGCGCCGCACACCTGCTATGCTTCACTGACGAAGTAATGGATCATCAAATCCCTGAAGGGTTTAAACCCGTAAATATCGAATCCTACGATGGCACAACAGACCCCGTGGTTTGGATCGAAGATTATATTCTCCACATCCATATGGCCCGCGGCGACGATCTCCACGCCATCAAGTATCTCCCACTCAAGCTTAAGGGACCATCTCGGCATTGGCTCAACAGCTTGCCCGCAGAGTCAATTGGGTGTTGGGAAGACCTGGAAGCCGCATTCCTCGACAACTTCCAGGGCACGTATGTGCGACCACCAGACGCCGATGACCTAAGCCACATCATTCAGCAGCCAGACGAATCGGCCAGACAATTCTGGACACGGTTCTTGACAAAGAAAAACCAAATCGTCGACTGTCCGGATGTAGAGGCCCTTGCAGCCTTCAAACATAACATCCGCGACGAATGGCTAGCCCGGCATTTGGGACAGGAAAAGCCGAAATCCATGGTAGCCCTCACATCATTAATGACCCGCTTCTGCGCGGGAGAGGATAGCTGGCTAGCTCGCAGCAACAATCTCCGTAAAAATTCTGGCAGTCCGGATACTAAGGACAACAACGGCAGGTCACGCCGAAACAAAAACAAATGCCGCATCAACGGCGACGATAAGGAGGATACGGCAGTCAACGCCGGTTTCCGAGGCTCTAAACCCGGTCAGCGGAAGAAGCCATTCAAAAGAACCACTCCGGGTCCGTCCAATTTGGACCGAATACTCGACCGCTTATGCCAGATACATGGCACCCCCAAAAAGCCAGCTAATCACACTAATAGAGATTGCTGGGTGTTCAAGGAGGCAGGTAAGTTAATTGCCAAAAACAATGACAAGGGGCTAAACAGCGACGACGAGGAAGAGACCCGACCGCCGAACAATAGAGGACAGAAGGGTTTTCCCCCACAAGTGCGGACAGTGAACATGATCTACGCAACCCATATACCCAATAGGGAGAGGAAGCGCGCACTAATGCGATGGAGCCAGTCGCCCCGAAGTTCAATCCATGGTCCTCTTGTCCGATCACTTTCGATCGAAGAGACCATCCGACCAGCATACGCCATGGCGGATTCGCCGCATTGGTTTTAGACCCAATCGTCGATGGATTTCACCTCACGAGTGTCCTGATGGACGGTGGTAGTAGCCTGAACCTGCTTTATCAGGATACAGTGTGCAAGATGGGCATAGACCCCTCAAGGATTAAACCTACAACGACAACCTTTAAAGGTGTCATACCAGGTGTGGAAGCCAACTGTACAGGCTCAGTCACACTGGAAGTGGTCTTCGGATCCCCGGACAATTTCCGGAGTGAGGAGTTAATCTTTGACATAGTCCCGTTTCGCAGCGGCTATCACGCTCTGCTCGGACGAACCGCGTTTGCAAAATTCAACGCGGTGCCGCATTATGCATACCTCAAGCTCAAGATGCCAGGCCCTTGTGGAGTCATCACGGTCAACGGGAATAGGGAACGCTCCCTCCGAACGGAGGAACATACAGCGGCTCTCGCGCCAGAAGTACAGAGCAGCCTTTTAAGGCAATTCTCGAGTCCGGCCGTTAAACGGCCGGATACAGCAAAACGCGCCCGGAGCAATGCCAACCAAGACCACCTGGCACGATCAGAGCACGCGTAGCAATGCGGCCCCAACCCTCGCCCGCGCATGATCGCAAGAATAACACTCCGCGTACATCATTACGCTTTGGAGATACCATGGGCACAGGGGAAGGGGCACGATCGCAACGGTTGCTTGCACGTATCCTTGAAGTTTTCTTGCACGTATCCTTGAAGTTTGCTATAAACTTGGCCTTCAACTCATCCCATGAACTGATCGAATTAATAGGCAGGCTCTTCAGCCAGGTACGAGTCATTCCTTCTAACATCATGGCGAAGTATTTCGCACATGCCGCTTCATCCACATCTAGCATCTCCATTGCCATCTCATAACTTTCAACCCACGCCTCAGGGGGTTGATCAGCGGTATAGTTAGGCACTTTGCGTGGACCCTTGAAATCCTTGGGCAGGCGTACATTACGTAGATCCAGGGTGAGGCACGGTACTCCCCAAGAGCTAAAAGCCAGACCACGTTCAACTGATGCCGCCAGCTGAACCGGAGCGGGTTGATTCTAGTATTGCGCAGCCAACTGCGCTGCCAACTCTGCCTCGCGCCGTGCTCTGCCATTGTTCACTACATCCTGAGCATTCAAACCACCATTCACCGGATTAGGCCCTCGAGGGGCATCACGATGCCGCGCACTGCTTGACACGGCCGGTTCATCCATGTGTCTGCTATAACTCTTGCTCGGACGAGGGGTTGAATGTATTCTGTCCCGGCTGTAGGAATAAGCCTGCTGCTGCACAACAGCGGTTTGAAGAAGATCCCTGACCCGTCGTGTCTCAATCGCCGCTAGTGAGTCACCTTCCATCGGAATAGCCGCCAAACGCGAAGCCGCAGCGATCATGTTATCCGAAGGGCTAGAAAAGTGACCCGGTGGCGTTGTTACATATTGCGGCGGGTTGTCCGTCCGTCGAGGCGGGTCCATCGCCCGTGGCTGATCCGGCGCCGCCCCAGGTGCCTCGGTCCGGTTTATCGCTGCCGAATTACTGGGTCCGGCTCCTGGCATGCTGAAGAGATTCATACCCTCATAAATCTGCGGCAGACGAGACCGGTAATTCCTCCTCATCACGTCGTTTGACGCATTCTGATCCAACATAAGTCATTAATTCTGCGCCTGGATCTGTTGTGATTGGGCATCTAAAGCGGCCTGCTCTTCAGCCATCCTGGCCTCCTCAGCCGCCAAGTCCGCCTTGGCCTGAGCTATCTCATCCTTTAGCTTCGTAACATCTGAATTATGATAAATTGAGTCTTCGGGGTAACCGCTGTGGTCAACAATGTCGTCAAGGCGTCTAGCAAACCGGCAAGAACTTGAGCCGGCCGACGCGCCGGGCCTCCTTCTGCGGCTGCCGATCCGGAAATCATTGCTGCTGTGGATGAAGATTGCACGGTGAGCTGCATACCAGCCATGAAGATTGCAACCCGGTTTGGTGGTTCAAAGGGGCCCAGAATACTATCGCCATCGAAATATCCCCCAATCCGGCCATCTTCCAACTGGTACAGCGACTCTATCACAGCCCCAGAATACCTGAGTGAAATAGTTGCAACTGCACTCATGCATCATGTCTAAAATTTCTGAAAGTTGAATTGAGGTTTGTTGAAACCCTCAGAAATCAGTTCAAAATTAACCAACTTTAAAATCTTCTCAAATGAGTCCAAGAAAATGTTCCTGTTATTCTATAAAAATATTGGCAAGAGGTAAAATTCAAACCAATATTTTTAGGAGCTCAGAAACATTTATTTTGGCCATTTGAATTAATCCAATAATTATTTGCTTTGGATTTATATTTAATATATATTAAATATAACTCCAATAATTCTGGAAGTTTGTGAGTGGCTTTGCGTATATTTTAGAAAGCCATATAATAACCTACAGAATTTATTAAAATGATTTAGTGGCTAAACTAAATCAGAACACTTGAAATGAAATAGAAAAAAGAAAAATAGGAAAAGAGAGAGAGAGAGAGAGAGAGAGAGAGAGAGAGAGTTAGTACCTGGCGCTTACCTACAGCCCAGAGGCCCACTAGTGTGCGGCCCAGCCCACCAGGGGCATACCTATCTTCAACCTCTGCCTACTGGTAGAGGCAAGCCGAGCACGGCACCCGCGCATGCTGGCACGCAGCTGCCTGCCTGGCCTCCCCTGGCCAGCGCGGTGCCGCCCACGACACCCTGGGCCCCTCTGCTTCTCCCTCGCTCTCTGGACCTCTCTTCCCCTCGCTCCTCTATTTTCTTACCCGAGCGGAGCCCGTCGCCGCCGTTCGCCATAGCCGCAGCCACCGCCTTCCTCCCGCCTCTCCGACGCGCCCCAGGGATCCGCCTCGTCGCCTTCATCCTCCTCGTCGAGCCACGCATCGCCAGGAGCTCTACTTCGCCATCAATGCTGTCGTCTTCAACCTCTCGGTCGCCGAGATCGCCGGCGCCCGTTCGTCGTCTCCGACGCGTCCCCGAGCCCGCTGAGACCTCCTCCGGCTTCGCTGTGAGCTCCTCTTCCTCTCCCCCTAGCTCCCGTGATCGTTTGGCCGCCGTAGCCGCCGTTCCAACTGCGCCCGATCTCCGGCCGCCGCCCGTGCTCACCGCCGACGACGCTCCGGTGACCATTTGGTCCCGGGTGCGTGTCCACCGAGCTTGCCGCCCCGCTCTGAGCCTCGCTAGCGCCTTCCCTTGCCCGCTTGCACCCCGCAGCGCTACCCACGCACATCACCGAGCCCCACCACTGCCTGAGCTCATCACTGCCGCCGCTACACGCCGTCCCCGGCATACCCACGACCACCACTGGATGCCCCACACCATGGGCTCTCCAACGCACCTAACCGCGCGGCGATCCGTGGCCGGAAACGGCCGGCCGGCGATCACCGCCACGTCGGGTCATCGCCGGCGTAACCATGCCGACGTGGCACGGCAATTAGGCGCTAACCCCGCTGCTTAAACCACCCACAGCCACTGACAGTGGGCCCCAGGCTTGGTCAAACCCCAGTCAGCGCTGGGTTTGACCAGGATTAGCCCTGTGTCGCTGACGTGTGGCCCCCACATGTCAGGTTTGACCTGGACCCCGTCTGTTGACCTGCTGAGGTCAGCATGACGTAGTGCCGATGCAGTAAATGTTTCTGGAGTTTAAAAGAAATCAAAAATGGTTTATTTATTTCAGAAAATGTTCAAAATTTCTAAAAATCATAGAAATTCAACCGTAACTCCAAATGAAATAAATTATATATGAAAAATGATTACAAAAATCCAATCTATCCATATGTACCATTTTCATGCATGTTAGAACAACTTTTGTTCACTGTTTAGGACAAATCATATAAATGGCATTTGAATTACACATAGAAGTTTGGATTTGAACTTAGGGTTCAAACCAACTTCATTTAACTTTATTGCTAGTTGCATTATCTCAAAACACAAGCATGTTGCCATGTCATGATCATGCATCATAATGTTGCATTGCATTGATTGTGTTTCTTCTTTGTTTGTCAGTGCTTGTCCCCTCTCAGTAGACGTGTACCGACAATGTGATCGATGACACCGATGAAGAACTATATTATCTTCAGAAGGCCAGGCAAGCAAAACCCCCTTGTTCATTCCGATACAATCCCACTCTCTTCCTCCTGCTCTCTTTTACTGCATTAGGACAACATCGATTCAACTGTTACATGCTGCGGTAGTTGAACCCCTTTCCTCTGCATGACCTGTCATTGCCACAGTAAATACATGAAACCCACTAGCATGAGTAGGAGTTGTTTGAGCCCTGATGTGCCTACTCATTCATGCTTGTTTGTCATGCCTGCTACTGCTTAGAGTTGAGTCAGGTCTGATTCATCGGGGATGAATTGGAGGTGTGTGAACATGTCCTACTGTTGAGAGCTAAGTGTGTGAACACGATTTGGTAAAGGTAGCGGTGAGAGGCCATGTAGGAGTACATGGTGGGTTGACTCATTGCAGCCGTCCTCAGGAACTGAGTTCTGTGTTTGTGATCCATTAACAGCTACTACCACGCATTGGAATGCTTAAGTGCCCCTCTCGACTTATTAATCAACCCGATCTCTGTCCAGGAGTTGCAACTAGTTTCTGGTGTTTGTAGGTAGTGCTAGTAGTCTACCAAGTGGCACCCGGTACATGTGGGCTTGGGACAGACTAGGTGCAATGGCACGGTGTACCAAGTGGCATCCTGATGGTGGGCTTGGGAACCCTGCTCACATCGTTTGGGGCCGTGAGCGACACCCCGGCTGGATCTCCTTGCGGATGGAACCCGAATAGGCGATAAACCTGGACTAGAGACTTGTGTGGTTAGTCAGGTCGTGGCCGACTCCCTTGCCAGGCTTCCGCTTGAAGGTTGCCGAGATAAACGACGTGTACATGGTGGTAAGTGGCGAGAGCGTGTGTGAAGAAGTACACCCCTGCAGGGTTAATATGATCTATTCGAGTAGCCGTGTCCGCGGAAAAGGACTTCTGGGTTGCTTGTACAGTTCATAGACAAGTGAAAGTGGATACTCTAAAATACGCAAGATAAGCGTGAGTGCTATGGATGGCGTTCTCGTAGGGAAACGGGAGCGGATCCATAGTGGTGTATTGATATGGTGAATATGTGGACTCGTGTGCGCCACCTCAAAAGAGTTACTTGCAGTCGTAGTTTAGGGTAGCCACTAAGTCAAAGCTGGCTTGCTGCAGTTAAACTCCACCATCCCCTTTGTTGATAATGATGCATATGTAGTTAGTTCTGATGTAAGTCTTGCTGGGTACATTTGTACTCACGTTTGCCTATTTTACGTTTTTGCAGAGATTTCCGTCTCACTAGTAGTTCCGCGTGGACTTCGACATTTAGCTAGTGACCTCAGCTACGATCTTGTGCCCTTGGTAGGGTCTGGTAGATAGTCAGGCTTCTCAGCCTTTTTCATTTGTAGATGTCTGTACTCAGACATGTTAAGCTTCCGCTTGTGCTTTGACTTGTATGCTCTGAATGTTGGGTCATGAGACCCATGTTTGTAATATCTTGCTCCTCGAAGCCTATTGAATAAAATACTTGAGTTGTAGAGTCATGTTGTGATGCCATGTTGTATTTGCACATATCGAGCATATTGTGTGTATGTTATTGAAATGCTTGGTATGTGTGGGATCTGACTATCTAGTTGTTTATCCTTGGTAGCCTCTCTTACCGGGAAATGTCTCCTAGTGCTTCCACTGAGCCTTGGTAGCTTGCTACTACTCCAGAACACTTAGGCTGGCCGGCATGTGTCCTTCTTCGTTCCTGTGTCTGTCCCTTCGGGGAAATGTCACGCGGTGTCAACTGGAGTCCTGTTAGCCTGCTACAGCCCGGTTTACCAGAGTCCTACTAGCCCAGTTGCTATAGCCTGGATTCACTCGCTGATGACCGACACGTTCATTGCTGGGTCATGTATGCCTGTCCCTGTAAGTTAGTGCCACTTTGGGTTTACGACTAACCATGTTAGCCCGGGCTCCTTATCATATGGATGCTAGCGACACTATCATATACGTGTGCCAAAAGGCGCAAACGGTCCCGGGCAAAGGTAAGGCGACACCCGTGGGGATACCGTGCGTGAGGCCGCAAAGTGATATGAGGTGTTACATGCTAAATCGATGTGGCATTGAGTTGGGGTCCTGACAGCTTTGGTATCAGAGCTTGACTGCCTGTAGGATTACCAAGCCAAACTGGTCGAAGTTGAGTCTAGAAATGCTTTAGTTATATATGGGAATTGATTGTGGGATGGAACGTAAGGCTCTTTTTACTCCTTATACCTTATGCCCTTCTGATCCGAGTCATCTTATCTTTCCTACGGGGTTAAGAAACTAGGCTATCTCTTCTTTCTATCAGGATCACGTGTTACTAATCTGTAGACCCATAAGACTATTGGATTTAAGCCTCAATTCAGTTTCTACTATCTCCATATATTCATAGTTGATCTCAGAACCGTGATATTATGATGATCGAGTGGTTTTGCCACCATTTTGTAGGATGTCTCAAATCCTTTGAGCATTTACAGTCGCTATGCTGTCCGAGTCATCCTAGGTTTCTAAACAATCTGATGCATTTGCAAAATCCTTTCCCTCTGGTTTCGATGTTCCTTTAGGCCAGGTTAATCACACTAATTGCTGAGTTGAGGTACTCTGTTGTCTCGACATATATGTTGGAGCTAGTATTATGACCCTAGGTGTCTTAGAGGATCACCTAGTAACCCAGCCATGTTTTGTGTTTCCAGTGTGATCATTCTGGCCATCATTCTTGAAAGCATCCTGTGATGCCATTTAGTTGGTAGGTACTCTACTTCTAGGTTTTGAACCCGAGATTCACCCTACTTACTTCATGTTGATAGTCATTGCTAGCTCCCTTAGGTTATTAGTAACCTTTGTGTTAGTCCTCGAGGTTCGTGGTATTTCCTTCTTCCAAATACTATGAACCGTTTATTGTTGGGGAACGTAGTAATTTCAAAAAATTTCCTACGCACACGCAAGATCATGGTGATGCATAGCAATGAGAGGGGAGAGTGTTGTCTACGTACCCTCGTAGACCAAAGCGGAAGCGTTGACGCAACGTAGAGGAAGTAGTCGTACGTCTTCCCGGTCCAACCGATCCAAGCACCGTTACTCCGGCACCTCCGAGTTCTTGACACACGTACAGCTCGATGACGCACCCCGAACTCCGATCCAGCAGAGGTACGGGGAGGAGTTCCGTCAGCACGACGGCGTGGTGACGATCTTGATGTTCAACTGTCGCAGGGCTTCACCTAAGCACCGCTACAATATGACCGAGGTGTAATATCGTGGAGGGGGGCACCGAACACGGCTAAGGAATGATCATGATGATCAACTTGTGTGTCTATGGGGTGCCCCCGCCCCCGTATATAAAGGAGGAGAGGAGGAGGGGGCCGGCCAAGAGGGGAGGCGCGCTCTAGGGGGGGCAAACCTACTCCAAGTAGGTTTGGCCCCCCTTTCCTATTAGGAGTAGGAGAAGGAAGGAAGAGAGGGGAGGGAAGAAGGAAAGGGGGGCCCCCCTTCCCAATTCGGATTGGGCTTGGGGGGGCGCCCCCTCCTTTGCTCCTTCTCCCTCCCTTCCACTAAGGCCCAATAAGGCCCATATACTTACCGGGGGGGTTCCGGTAACCTCCCAGAACTCCGGTATAATCCCAATCTCATCCGAAACCTTTCCGGTGTCCAAATATATCCATCCAATATATCAAACTTTATGTCTCGACCATTTCGAGACTCCTCGTCATGTCTGTGATCACATCCGGGACTCCGAACAACCTTCGGTACATCAAAATACATAAACTCATAATAAAACTGTCATCGAAACCTTAAGCGTGCGGACCCTACGGTTCGAGAACAATGTAGACATGACCGAGACACGTCTCCGGTCAATAACCAATAGCGGGACCTGGATGCCCATATTAGTTCCTACATATTCTACGAAGATCTTTATCGGTCAGACCGCATAACTATCATACGTTGTTCCCTTTGTCATCGGTATGTTACTTGCCCGAGATTCGATTGCCGGTATCCAATACCTAGTTCAATCTCGTCACCGGCAAGTCTCTTTACTCGTTCCGTAATACATCATCTCGCAACTAACTCATTGGTTGCAATGCTTGCAAGGCTTAAGTGATGTGCATTACCGAGAGGGCCCAGAGATACCTCTCTGACATTCGGAGTGACAAATCCTAATCTCGAAATACGCCAACCCAACAAGTACCTTTGGAGACACCTGTAGAGCACCTTTATAATCACCCAGTTACGTTGTGACGTTTGGTAGCACACAAAGTGTTCCTCCGATAAACGGGAGTTGCATAATCTCATAGTCATAGGAACATGTATAAGTCATGAAGAAAGCAATAGCAACATACTAAACGATCGGGTGCTAAGCTAACGGAATGGGTCATGTCAATCAGATCATTCAACTAATGATGTGATCTCGTTAATCAAATAACAACTCCTTGTTCATGGTTAGGAAACATAACCATCTTTGATTAACAAGCTAGTCAAGTAGAGGCATACTAGTGACACTCTATTTGTCTATATATTTGCACATGCATTATGTTTCCGGTTAATACAATTCTAGCATGAATAATAAACATTTATCATGATATAAGGAAATAAATAATAACTTCATTATTGCCTCTAGGGCATATTTCCTTCAGTCTCCCACTTGCACTAGAGTCAATAATCTAGATTAGATAGTAATGATTCTAACACCCATGGAGTCTTGGAGTTGATCATGTTTTGCTCGTGGAGAGGCTTAGTCAACGGGTCTGCAACATTCAGATCCGTATGTATCTTGCAAATCTCTATGTCTCCCACCTGGACTAGATCCCGGATGGAATTGAAGCGTCTCTTGATGTGCTTGGTTCTCTTGTGAAATCTGGATTCCTTCGCTAAGGCAATCGCTCCAGTATTGTCACAAAAGATTTTCATTGGACCCGATGCACTAGGTATGACACCTAGATCGGATATGAACTCCTTCATCCAGACTCCTTCATTGGCTGCTTCCGATGCAGCTATGTATTCCGCTTCACATGTAGATCCCGCCACGACGCTTTGCTTCGAACTGCACCAACTGACAGCTCCACCATTTAATGTAAACACGTATCCGGTTTGCGATTTAGAATCATCCGGATCAGTGTCCAAGCTTGCATCAACGTAACCATTTACAATGAGCTCTTTGTCACCTCCATATACGAGAAACATATCCTTAGTCCTTTTCAGGTACTTCAGGATGTTCTTGACCGTTGTCCAGTGATCCACTCCTGGATTACTTTGGTACCTCCTTGCTAAACTTATAGCAAGGCACACATCAGGTCTGGTACACAGCATTGCATACATGATAGAGCCTATGGCTGAAGCATAGGGAACATTTTTCATTTTTTCTCTATCTTCTGAAGTGGTCGGGCTTTGAGTCTTACTCAACTTCACACCTTGCAATACATGCAAGAACCCTTTCTTTGCTTGATCCATTTTGAACTTCTTCAAAACTTTGTCAAGGTATGTGCTTTGTGAAAGTCCAATTAAGTGTTTTGATCTATCTCTATAGATCTTAATGCCCAATATGTAAGTAGCTTCTCCGAGGTCTTTCATTGAAAAACTTTTATTCAAGTATCCTTTTATGCTATCCAGAAATTCTATATCATTTCCAATCAATAATATGTCATCCACATATAATATTAGAAATTCTACAGAGCTCCGACTCACTTTCTTGTAAATACAGGCTTCTCCAAAAGTCTATATAAACCCAAATGCTTTGATCACACTATCAAAACGTTTATTCCAACTCCGAGAGGCTTGCACCAGTCCATAAATGGATCGCTGGAGCTTGCACACTTTGTTAGCTCCCTTTGGATCGATAAAACCTTCTGGTTGCATCATATACAACTCTTCCTCCAGAAATCCATTCAGGAATGCAGTTTTTACATCCATTTGCCAAATTTCATAATCATAAAATGCGGAAATTGCTAACATGATTCGGACAGACTTAAGCATCACTACGGGTGAGAAGGTCTCATCGTAGTCAACCCCTTGAACTTGTCGAAAACCTTTTGCAACAAGTCGAGCTTTGTAGACAGTAACATTACCGTCAGCGTCAGTCTTCTTCTTGAAGATCCATTTATTCTCAATTGCTTGCCGACCATCGGGCAAGTCAACCAAAGTCCATACTTTGTTCTCATACATGGATCCCATCTCAGATTTCATGGCTTCAAGCCATTTTGCGGAATCTGGGCTCACCATCGCTTCTTCATAGTTCGTAGGTTCATCATGATCTAGTAGCATGACTTCCAGAATAGGATTACTGTACCACTCTGGTGCGGATCTTACTCTGTTTCACCTACGAGGTTCTGTATTAACTTGATCTGAAGTTCTATGATCATCATCATCAACTTCCTCACTAGTTGGTTTTGACATCACAGAAACTGGTTCCTGTGATGTATTATTTTCCAACAAGGGAGTAGATACAGTTACCTCATCAAGTTCTACTTTCCTCCCACTCACTTCTTTCGAGAGAAACTCCTTCTCTAGAAAGGATCCATTCTTAATAATGAATGTCTTGCCTTCGGATCTGTGATAGAAGGTGTACCCAACTGTCTCCTTTGGGTATCCTATGAAGACACATTTCTCTGATTTGGGTTCGAGCTTACCAGGTTGAAGCTTTTTCACATAAGCATCGCAGCCCCAAACTTTAAGAAACGACAACTTTGGTTTCTTGCCAAACCATAGTTCATAAGGTGTCGTCTCAACGGATTTTGATGATGCCCTATTTAACGTGAATGTGGCCGTCTCTAAAGCATAACCCCAAAACGATAGCGGTAAATCTGTAAGAGACATCATAGATCGCACCATATCAAGTAAAGTACGATTACGACGTTCGGACACACCATTACGATGTGGTGTTCCGGGTGGCGTGAGTTGCGAAACTATTCTGCATTGTTTCAAGTGTAGACCAAACTCGTAACTCAAATATTCTCCTCCACGATCAGATCGTAGAAACTTCATTTTCTTGTTACGATGATTTTCAACTTCACTCTGAAATTCTTTGAACTTTTCAAATGTTTCAGATTTATGCTTCATCAAGTAGATATACCCATATCTGCTTAAATCATCTGTGAAGGTGAGAAAATAACGATATCCGCCACGAGCCTCAACATTTATCGGACCACATACATCTGTATGTATGATTTCCAACAAATCTGTTGCTCTCTCCATAGTACCGGAGAACGGTGTTTTGGTCATCTTGCCCATGAGGCATGGTTCGCAAGTACCAAGTGATTCATAATCAAGTGGTTCCAAAAGACCATCAGTATGGAGTTTCTTCATGCGCTTTACACCGATATGACCTAAACGGCAGTGCCACAAATAAGTTGCACTATCATTATCAACTCTGCATCTTTTGGCTTCAACACTATGAATATGTGTATCACTACTATCGAGATTTATCAAAAATAGACCACTCTTCAAGGGTGCATGACCATAAAAGATATTACTCATATAAATAGAACAACCATTATTCTCTGATTTAAATGAATAACCGTCTCGCATCAAACAAGATCCAGATATAATGTTCATGCTCAACACTGGCACCAAATAACAATTATTTAGGTCTAATACTAATCCCGAAGGTAGATGTAGAGGTAGCGTGCCGACCGCGATCACATCGACTTTGGAACCATTTCCCACGCGCATCGTCACCTCGTCCTTTGCTAGTGTTCGCTTAATCCGTAGTCCCTGTTTTGAGTTGCAAATATTAGCAACAGAACCAGTATCAAATACCCAGGTGCTACTCCGAGCTCTAGTAAGGTACACATCAATAACATGTATATCACATATACCTTTGTTCACCTTGCCATCCTTCTTATCCGCCAAATACTTGGGGCAGTTCCGCTTCCAGTGACCAGTCTGCTTGCAGTAGAAGCACTCAGTTTCAGGCTTAGGTCCAGACTTGGGTTTCTTCTCTTGAGCAGCAACTTGTTTGTTGTTCTTCTTGAAGTTCCCCTTCTTTTTCCCTTTGCCCTTTTTCTTGAAACTAGTGGTCTTGTTGACCATCAACACTTGATGCTCCTTCTTGATTTCTACCTCCGCAGCATTTAGCATTGCGAAGAGCTCGGGAATCGTCTTATCCATCCCTTGCATATTATAGTTCATCACGAAGCTCTTGTAGCTTGGTGGAAGTGATTGGAGAATTCTATCAATGATGCTATCATCCGGAAGAGTAACTCCCAGTTGAATCAAGTGATTACAATACCCAGACATCTTGAGTATGTGCTCACTGACAGAACTATTCTCCTGCATCTTCCAGCTATAGAACTTATTGGAGACTTCGTATCTCTTAATCCGGGCATTCTTCTGGAATATTAACTTCAACTCCTGGAACATCTCATATGCTCCATGACGTTCAAAACGTCGTTGAATTCCCGGTTCTAAGCCGTAAAGCATGGCACATTGAACTATCGAGTAGTCATCAGCTTTGCTCTGCCAGACGTTCTTAACGTCGTCAGTTGCATCAGCAGCAGGCCTGGCACCCAGCGGTGCTTCCAGGACGTAATTTTTCTGTGCAGCAATGAGGATAATCCTCAAGTTACGGACCCAGTCCGTGTAGTTGCTACCATCATCTTTCAACTTAGCTTTCTCAAGGAACGCATTAAAATTCAACGGAACAACAGCACGGGCTATCTATCTACAATCAACATAGACAAGCAAGATACTATCAGGACTAAGTTCATGATAAATTTAAGTTCAATTAATCATATTACTTAAGAACTCCCACTTAGACAGACATCTCTCTAGTCATCTAAGTGATCACGTGACCCAAATCAACTAAACCATAACCGATCATCACGTGTGATGGAGTAGTTTTCAATGGTGAACATCTTATGTTGATCATATCTACTATATGATTCATGCTCGACCTTTCGGTCTCCGTGTTCCGAGGCCATATCTACATATGCTAGGCTCGTCAAGTTTAACCCAAGTATTCTGCGTGTGCAAAACTGGCTTGCACCCGTTGTAGATGGACGTAGAGCTTATCACACCCGATCATCACGTGGTGTCTGGGCACGACGAACTTTGGCAACGGTGCATACTCAGGGAGAACACTTCTTGATAATTAGTCAGAGATCATCTTAAAATGCTACCGTCAATCAAAGAAAGATAAGATGCATAAAAGATAAACATCACATGCAATCAATATAAGTGATATGATATGGCCATCATCATCTTGTGCTTGTGATCTCCATCTTCGAAGCACCATCATGATCACCATCGTCACCGGCGCGACACCTTGATCTCCATCGTAGCATCATTGTCGTCTCGCCAATCTTATGCTTCTACGACTATCGCTACCGCTTAGTGATAAAGTAAAGCATTACAGGGCGATTGCATTGCATACAATAAAGCGACAACCATATGGCTCCTGCCAGTTGCCGATAACTCGGTTACAAAACATGATCATCTCATACAATAAAATTTAGCATCATGTCTTGACCATATCACATCACAACATGCCCTGCAAAAACAAGTTAGACGTCCTCTACTTTGTTGTTGCAAGTTTTAAATGGCTGCTACGGGCTTAAGCAAGAACCAATCTCACCTACGCATCAAAACCACAACGATAGTTCGTCAAGTTAGTGTTGTTTTAACCTTCGCAAGGACCGGGCGTAGCCACACTCGGTTCAACTAAAGTTGGAGAAACTGACACCCACCAGCCACCTGTGTGCAAAGCACGTCGGTAGAACCAGTCTCGCGTAAGCGTACGCGTAATGTCGGTCCGGGCTGCTTCATCCAACAATACCGCCGAATCAAAGTATGACATGCTAGTAAGCAGTATGACTTATATCGCCCACAACTCACTTGTGTTCTACTCGTGCATATAACATCGAACCATAAACCTAGGCTCGGATGCCACTGTTGGGGAACGTAGTAATTTCAAAAAAATTCCTACGCACACGCAAGATCATGGTGATGCATAGCAACGAGAGGGGAGAGTGTTATCTACGTACCCTCGTAGACCGAAGCGGAAGCATTGACGCAACGTAGGGGAAGTAGTCGTACGTCTTCCCGGTCCAACCGATCCAGGCACCGTTACTCCGGCATCTCCGAGTTCTTGACACACGTACAGCTCGATGACGCACCCCGAACTCCGATCCAGCAGAGGTACGGGGAGGAGTTCCGTCAGCACGACGGCGTGGTGACGATCTTGATGTTCAACTGTCGCAGGGCTTCGCCTAAGCACCGCTACAATATGACCGAGGTGTAATATCGTGGAGGGGGGCACCGCACACGGCTAAGGAACTATCACGATGATCAACTTGTCTGTCTATGGGGTGACCCCGCCACCGTATATAAAGGAGGAGAGGAGGAGGGGGCCGGCCAAGAGGGGAGGCGCGCCCTAGGGGGGGCAAACCTACTCCAAGTAGGTTTGGCCCCCCTTTCCTATTAGGAGTAGGAGAAGGAAGGAAGAGAGGGGAGGGAAGAAGGAAAGGGGGGGCCGGCCCCCTTCCCAATTCGGATTGGGCTTGGGGGGTGCGCCCCCTCCTTTGCTCCTTCTCCCTCCCTTCCACTAAGGCCCAATAAGGCCCATATACTTACCGGGGGGTTCCGGTAACCTCCCAGAACTCCGGTATAATCCCAATCTCATCCGGAACCTTTCCGGTGTCCAAATATATCCGTCCGATATATCAAACTTTATGTCTCGACCATTTCGAGACTCCTCGTCATGTCCGTGATCACATCCGGGACTCCGAACAACCTTCGGTACATCAAAATACATAAACTCATAATAAAACTGTCATCGAAACCTCAAGCGTGCGGACCCTACGGTTCGAGAACAATGTAGACATGACCGAGACACGTCTCTGGTCAATAACCAATAGCGGGACCTGGATGCACTTCTCGATTGATTGTTCTACCTAGTCTTTATTTTTTGGTGCACTTCTCGATCAATGAGCTAGGATTGTATCAATCCCTTGCTTATTTGATCATCTCGTCTTGCCCTGAAAAGCAAGATTGTTCTCGAGCTTAGTAGCATATCGATGGTTCGTGATTTTCTGAATATCTTCTCGGAGGTATCACCAGGTTGTCACCTGACCACTATGTTGAGCTTGTGATCAAGTTGGTTTTCGAACCCACCCTTTCTCCAAGAATTCGTGTTGGATACCCTAAGCTAGTTGGGTAAGCTAAACAACAACTTGGAGAGTTGGAAGATAAAAGCTTGTCCGACTCAGTTCATTCCAAAGGGATATCCTTGTGTGTGTGTATCGAAGAAAGATGTTATCCTCATTGATTGATCCTCGTGATCAGTTGTTGGATCAATTATCTTGTTAAAACTTTGATTTGAGTATGTATCGAAGAAATATGTTATCCTCATTGATTGATCCTCGTGATCAGTTGTTGGATCAATTATCTTGTTAAAAATTTGATTTGAGTATGGGCTATTGTCAAATCAAATCAGAACCAACGATATTCGTAATGTTGTCTTACTCGTGGTTGACCCCTCGAGCAAACACCATTATATCTTTGAGTCTGACCAATGCTATCACCTTGTTCACATGATTTTGGAACTCCAGCTATATGGACACCTGGATGAATTGTTGATGAGCCCATCGGAAACATTCCTATCTTCTCCATGATTGTGTTGAACATCCAGTTAGTGTTGGAAACTTTTATAAGAATTATCTTCATGACCCGCTCATGAAGCCTATGTTCGGCTGAAAGAAGTGACTTCCTCTAATTCATGTGCAATTGGTGCAAGTTGCTGCCGTGCGTTCGAGAAAGTCAGTGTTGCTTCATTTGGAATCATTCCAAATCAGTCATGCATACGTGCGAAGTATTCTGTGGTTTGGAGAGTTGCAACCTTCATCCTACATGTGTTCCTAGCACACCAAGCCACTGATTGATTTGTTCAAGGAGAAGGAGTTCCTTTTAAGAGCTAACCCGGGCTTAATCAAGGACTTCGCTATCCGCAATGATGGTTCCCCACCTGAACTCGGTAGCGTTTTATTATAAGACTACTATGTGGTCATGCTTGTCTGGGATAGTGTGTTCACATGTACGTAGCAGAACCAGCTCATGTTTTGGAGCTTGCTATCGTAGTTCATTCCCCGAGAATCCCGCAACGCCATCTCGTCGATTTGTGTTGCAAACTTTCATTTTTCTTCCCAGACTTGATGAGTCTGGATTATTCTGACACCAACCAAATCTGAATCTCAGGCAGATATGATGGTTGGAACGTGTCCCAAGAACTATAATATTGGTCTCTCTGTAACCCGGTAAAATGGATGTCGTGGCCAACACACCCAACCGGAAGACCTATTATTGTAGTATCTTGTTTGAGGAAGTTGGCCACCTCCCCATAAGGATCTCGTAGAACTTATTCCAGTAGTTGTTCCTTATGGATTTTTGTGCTCCCGAAGTCCGACCTTTTACTTGATGTTCTAGATATCAAACCATATCTATGAATGGGTTACGCTAGCACATCAAGGAGAACATTAGAAGCGGAGTGCTAAATGTCTCTCGGTCGATCATCCATTTTATTCCCTTGGCCCCGCTAAGGTGAAATCTGAGAAGGTTATTTTCCTTTGCCTCTGCATCGTCCATCGCTGTTCATCATGGTAGTACGTTGTGTTGCCAGGACCCTTGACACGGATATTGGTAAAACCTTGATGAATATGGAAATGCTCAATTCTTGAGAGCACGCACAAGCGCTAGGTGTTATCATCGGCACTAACTGGGATTGCTCTCAGTTTCCTCGCTATAACCTTTTCAATAGTGGACTCACCTTCTACTATTGAGCTTCTCCCCAGTTACTAAAATCATCCCTTGTGTTGTTTTCAACAAGGTAATCCACATCATCCATTCTAGCCAAGTGTGTCGTTCTCCCGAACTCTGTCAAACGATCATTCGTAAATTGCCTTAGGCCGGTGAGAAGAGTTCCAATGATCTATGTATCAAAAGTAATTCTTTTTGCCACTTGAGGGAATAATTCTACGAGTCACCTTCCCTAAGGTGCCCCATTATGGAATCATGGCAATTATTTCATCGCTATCTTGAAACCATTCACCATATCCTCATGCGTGGAATGGTTGCCTACCAATTTGAAACTTCGTCATCTGTTTCACTCCATCCCTCTGGAGGCATGTTTTGTGTCTCAGCTCAAGAGATGTTCCTACGTCTCATTCCATGAGTTGATCTTGAGTTGCTCGATCTCCAAGAAGATCGAATCCTGTAGAGTTTATCTTTATCGTCGGGTTGGATGGAGATTTCGAAAGCAAGGATGTCAATATCAAGATGATGATCGAATCAACATTACCGAGAAGGGCAGTTGGATCATGAAGATCGTGTTAGCTTTGTGTCCCCTCTGTCTTCTTACCTCATGTCTTGAATCTCGGGACGAGATTCTTGTTTAGTGGGGGTGAGCTGTCACAGCCCCAGAATACCTGAGTGAAATAGTTGCAACTGCACTCATGCATCATGTCTAAAATTTCTGAAAGTTGAATTGAGGTTTGTTGAAACCCTCAGAAATCAGTTCAAAAATAACCAACTTTAAAATCTTCTCAAATGAGTCCAAGAAAATGTTCCTGTTATTCTATAAAATTATTGGCAAGAGGTAAAATTCAAACCAATATTTTTAGGAGCTCAGAAACATTTATTTTGGCCATTTTAATTAATCCAATAATTATTTGCTTTGGATTTATATTTAATATATATTAAATATAACTCCAATAATTCTGGAAGGTTGTGAGTGGCTTTGCGTATATTTTAGAAATCCATATAATAACCTATAGAATTTATTAAAATGATTTAGTGGCTAAAATAAATCAGAACACAGGAAATGAAATCGAAAAAAGAAAAACAGGAAGAGAGAGAGAGAGAGAGAGAGAGAGAGAGAGAGAGAGAGTTAGGATTGTGAGAGCCCAGCCAGCGCGGTGCCGCCCACGACCAGCGCGGTGCCGCACACGACACCCTGGGCCCCTCTGCTTCTCCCTCGCTCTCTGGACCTCTCTTCCCCTTGCTCCTCTGTTTTCTTTCCCGAGCGGAGCCCGTCGCCGCCGTTCGCCATAGCCGTAGCCACTACCTCCCTCCCGCCTCTCCGACGCGCCCCAGGGATCCGCCTCGTCGCCTTCATCCTCCTCGTCGAGCCACGCATCGCCGGGAGCTCTACTTCGCCATCAATGCTGTCGTCTTCACCCTCTCGGTCGCCGAGATCGCCGGGGCCCGTTCGTCGTCTCCGACGCGTCCCCGAGCCCGCTGAGACCTCCTCCGGCTTCGCTGTGAGCTCCTCTTCCTCTCCCCCTAGCGCCCGTTCTCGTTTGGCTGCCGTAGCCGCCGTTCCATCCGCGCCCGATCTCCGGCCGCCGCCCGTGCTCACCGCCGATGACGCTCTGGTGACCATTTGGTCCCGGGTGCGTGTCCACCGAGCTTGCCGCCCCGCTCTGAGCCTCGCTAGCGCCTTCCCTTGCCCGCTTGCACCCACAGCGCCACCCGCGCACATCACCGAGCCCCGCCGCCGCCTGAGCTCGTCACTGCCGCCGCTACACGCCGTCCCCGGCATACCCACGACCACCACTGGATGCCCCGCACCACGGGCTCTCCAACGCACCTAACCGCGCGGCCATCCCCGGCCGGAAACGGCCGGCCGGCGATCGCCGCCGCGTCGGGTCATCGCCGGCATAACCATGCTGATGTGGCACGACAATTAGGCGCTAACCCCGCTGCTTAAACCACCCACAGCCACTGATAGTGGGCCCCAGGCTTGGTCAAACCCCAGTCAGCGCTGGGTTTGACCGGGATTAGCCCTGTGTCACTGACGTGTGGCCCCCACACGTCAGGTTTGACCTGGACCCCGTCTATTGACCTGCTGAGGTCAGCATGACGTAGTGCCGACGCAGTAAATGTTTCTGGAGTTTAAAATAAATCAGAAATGGTTTATTTATTTCAGAAAATGTTCAAAACTTCTAAAAATCATAGAAATTCAACCGTAACTCCAAATAAAATAAATTATATATGAAAAATGATCAGAAAAATCCAATCTACCCATATGTACCATTTTCATGCATGTTAGAACAACTTTTGTTCACTATTTAGGACAAATCATATAAATGGCATTTGAATTTCACATATGAAGTTTGGATTTGAACTTAGGGTTCAAACCAACTTCATTTAACTTTGTCGCTAGTTGCATTATCTCAAAACACCAGCATGTTGCCATGTCATGATCATGCATCATAATGTTGCATTGCATTGATTGTGTTTCTTCTTTGTTTGTCGGTGCTTGTCCCCTCTCAGTAGACGTGTACCGACGATGTGATCGATGACATCGATGAAGAACTATATTATCGTCAGAAGTGCCAGGCAAGCAAACCCCCTTGTTCATTCCGATACAATCCCACTCTCTCGCTCCTTCTCTCTTTTACTGCATTAGGACAACATCGATTCAACTGTTACATGCTGCGGTAGTTGAACCCCTTTCCTCTGCATGACCTGTCATTGCCACAGTAAATAGATGAAACCCACTAGCATGAGTAGGAGTTGTTTGAGCCCTAATGTGCCTACTCATTCATGCTTGTTTGTCATGCCTGCCACTGCTTAGAGTTGAGTCAGATCTGATTCATCGGGGATGAATAGGAGGTGTGTGAACATGTCCTACTGTTGAGAGCTAAGTGTGTGAACACGATTTGGTAAAGGTAGCGATGAGAGGCCATGTAGGAGTACATGGTGGGTTGTCTCATTCCAGCCGTCCTTAGGAACTGAGTTCTGTGTTTGTGATCCATGAACAGATACTACCACGCATTGGAATGCTTAAGTGCCCCTCTCGACTTATTAATCAACCCGATCTCTGTCCAAGAATTGCAACTAGTTTCTGGTGTTTGTAGGTAGTGCTAGTAGTCTACCAAGTGGCACCCTGTACAGGTGGGCTTGGGACAGACTAAGTGCAGTGGCATGGTGTACCAAGTGGCACCCGGATGGTGGGCTTGGGAACCCTGCTCACATCGTTTGGGGCCGTGAGCGACACCCCGGCCGGATCTTCTTGCTGATGGAACCCAAATAGGCGATAAACCTGGACTAGAGACTTGTGTGGTTAGTCAGGTCGTGGCCGACTCCCTTGCCAGGCTTCCACTTAAAGGTTGCCGAGATACACGACGTGTACATGGTGGTAAGTGGCGAGAGCGTGTGTGAATAAGTACACCCCTGCAGGGTTAATATGATCTATTCGAATAGCCGTGTCCACGGAAAAGGACTTCTGGGTTGCCTGTACAGTTCATAGACAAGTGAAAGTGGATACTCTAAAATACACAAGATAAGCGTGAGTGCTATGGATGGCTTTCTCGTAGGGAAACAGGAGCGGATCCATAGTGGTGTATTGATATGGTGAATATGTGGACTCGTGTGCGCCACCTCAAAAGAGTTACTTGCAGTCGTAGTTTAGGGTAGCCACTGAGTCAAAGCTGTCTTACTGCAGTTAAACTCCACCATCCCCTTTGTTGATAATGATGCATATGTAGTTAGTTCTGATGTACGTCTTGTTGGGTACATTTGTACTCACGTTTGCCTATTTTACGTTTTTGCAGAGATTTCTGTCTCACTAGTAGTTCCGCGTGGACTTCGACGTTTAGCTTGTTACCTTAGCTACGATCTTGTGCCCTTGGCAAGGTCTGGTAGATAGTCAGGCTTCTCAGCCTTTTTAATTTGTAGATGTCTGTACTCAGACATGTTAAGCTTCTGCTTGTGCTTTGACTTGTATGCTCTGAATGTTGGGTCATGAGACCTGTCGGTGTCAAAACCGGCGGATCTCAGGTAGGGGGTCCCGAACTGTGCGTCTAGGCGGATGGTAACAGGAGACAAGGGACACGATGTTTTTACCCAGGTTCGGGACCTCTCGATGGAGGTCTAACCCTACTCCTGCTTGATTGATATTGATGATATGGGTAGTACAAGAGTAGATCTACCACGAGATCAAGGAGGCTAAACCCTAGAATCTATCCTATGGTATGATTGTTATCTGTCCTATGGACTAAAACCCTCCGGTTTATATAGACATCGGAGAGGGCTAGGGTTACACAGAGTCGGTTACAATGGTAGGAGATCTACATATCCGTATCGCCAAGCTTTCCTTCCACGCCAAGGAAAGTCCCATCCGGACACGGGACGAAGTCTTGAGTCTTGTATCTTCATAGTCTTGGAGTCCGGCCGACGGTGATAGTTCGGCTATCCGGACACCCCCTAGTCCAGGACTCCCTCAGTAGCCCCCGAACCAGGCTTCAATGACGACGAGTCCGGCACGCATATTGTCTTCGGCATTGCAAGGCGGGTTCTCCTCCAAATTCCACGTGCTTACCGAATAGTGTACGGCTTCCTTATAAATGTTGCGCTCCTTGGCTTCCACGTCCAATAATGGCCCTCTCCCACGTGTCGTATGAATGCGAAAAGCCATGGTATTCTTACACTTTACCCCCTAGCTGCGCGAATAAACTGCCTATAAGAGATGCGAGGATCTAGATCCGAATCACACCATCCTCCTTCCGCGAGTATTCATCGAAGCGCCTCTGACAAAAATCCACTCCATCATGGACAGTCGACGCGGATCCTCCTCTCATGCTCCCAGCCCTCAGCCAGGAGATTGGGGGAGATGTTTAGTCCTGCATAGCGAGCTGGTGACGCTCCAAGCAGAGGGATATCTTTCCCCAGCCTTCATGGTTCCGGTTCGAGCCGGACTGGCCACCTACAAGTGCGGAAAGCAGGCGGAGAGCGTCCCCAATCCCTCCAAAGGAGAGCGGGTATGCTTCATCCCTTATCTAATAAGGGGACTCGGATTTCCCATACATCCGTTTCTCCGGGGGCTCCTGGAGTTCTATGGGCTCCAGCTTCACCACCTCACGCCTGCCTCCATTCTGCACATCGCGGGCTTCGTGGCCCTTTGCGAGCTGTTCTTGGGCATCGAGGCCCATTTCGCGCTATGGAAGAGATTATTTTGCCTCGTACCCCATTCTCACGAGGGGTCGATATATCAAGTGGGCGGAGCCGAAATATGGCGCATCGCCGGGACCGGATATCTATCCGGAACACCAAAGAAGGCATCCGAAGACTGGCCTTCCGAATGGTTTTACATGGAGGATGCCCCGCTGCAGGACCCAGTTCGGATCGGCCTCCCGGAGTTCAGCAATGCTCCTCTAAAGAAACGCCGGAGTTGGCGCCCGCAGAGCCCTCAACGGGAGAATGATGGGTACGTTCAATATCTGATGGGCCGAATAAGGTTATTGGCTCATTTTGGATTGACCATGATTAGAGTCATGGCCACATGCATCATGGGAGGGGTGCAGCCGCTTCAATACTGGGGCCACCCCATGTGGGATTTCAACGGGGAGAATGACGCCACCCGTCATGGCCGCAAGGGGCCAGGATCCGTTGCTGATCTGGTGAAGATCCTGTCCGGCTTGTACAAGGGGGAGAAGGAGGACTTCCTCCGCGCGAGTCCATTGAATGGATTTTCGATGAACAACCCTCGGAGCTGGGTAAGCGGACGTTTGTCTATCCGATCGTTGTTCCTAAAGTTAAGTGTCTCACTTTGTGATTTCGACGCAGGAACTGCGCCGGGCTGTAGAGGACATACACAGCCCGGCTCCACAACCAGAGGATCCAGAACGATCCCTTGATCCGGCCTCCGAAGAAGATCCGGATATAAAGGTGGAGCTGATCGACGGGGTGTTCCACCAACTTAGTATGGATAATGCTTTGGTGGCCATTACGGCCGACTACCCCGGTTTATCTCCGGCTTCCCAGGTAACCGTGACCGGAGTCCTGATACCACGACTTATCCATGCTTATTTCTGACCATTGTATACTAATGGTACTCTGCAGGAGGCGCCTTTGAGGTGGGAAGCCGAACCTGCGGCGACTGACCAACAAGGAGCAGCTCGGCCCAGCAGGCGGAAAAGGAGTGCGGCGCGAATCGAAATGTCGCCACAACGGTATGATGCGCCCCATGTTTCCGGAAAAGATTCCTGGAAGGCCTACTAATGCTTGTGGTTTTCTCAGGAGAAAGAGCGCTCGCCGGACTGTGCCCGGAGAGGTTGCCAATCCCGCCTCCACCAGCCAGGCTCCAACACCAGGTCCGGAGGGGGAGGCGAACGCAAGGCGCGCGTCGGGTGCTCCTCCAACGGAGGACGCCGATAGGTTGTCTGCCACCAGATCTGAGGTGAAGAGCGCCATGAATCACAGGCGCCGCCGGACAGTTCTGCGCGACACATGCTTCTCCCCCGAGGCGTTAAATGCCTTTAATTCGGGTGATGCGCACCTCCGTGCTGCTCAAGATGGTCTAGCCAGAGCCACGGAGCAGTATGTAAAAGACATACGGGTGAGTAATTTTGACAGTTATATATGCCAGTAGCCCCCGAGACTTAAAATAGTTAGAATAACTGATTTAAGGATCATTTGTTGTGCAGGTTCTTACGGAGAAGAATACCCACCTGTCCCAGGAGCTGCAAGAGTGCAAGGCCCAACTTGAGGCCGCACTAGCTGCCGCAGGGGGAGCCACAGAGACCCCCTCTGGTAATACATACTTCGAAAGATAAGTAATTTGCAAAGTGCGGCGCGTGTATAAGTCTGAAAATAATATTGCAGATGGTGCCGGACTAGATCCGGACAGGCAGCAGCTACTACGCCAGCTAAAGGCCGGCGAGAAGGTGCTGACAAGGGTGCGGCAGGAGAAGAATAACATCCAAGATGCCAACACTCAGCTGGGCGAGGAACTAAAAGATGTTCGGGTCCAGCTGTCTTACTCCGTGAAGGAGAATCTGCGGCTTCGTCGCGGCATTTACAGTAACTGCTTGAACGAACTTTTGAAAACAAGAGTTCAGCGAGGAAGTCGATTAATCAGAATATGTCTGTAGGTATGCTCACAGGCCGTCCTGCAAAGGAAATGCCCGGTTCAACGGGTGACCAGCTTCCCGAGCTGTTGGAGCTGTACGAACGAGTTCGGCAGGTGATGAGCGGCGTCGCCCAGGCCTTATGGCCGTCCGTCTCCCTACCCGAGGGTCTTGGAGGGCTTGTGGAGAAGCTTCAGGGAGCTCGGCGGCGCTTCCGTCTGTGGAAGATATTGGCCTGCCATCAAGGCGCCAGGGAGGCCTGGGCCATGGTGAAGACGAGGTACACGAAGGCCGACCTGAACCACATGGCCGAGGTCGGGCCTGTGGGGCCCGATGGGAAGGAGATCCCTGTGAGCTTAATGTATGGCCAAGTAGAGTTGGCCGCAAAGTATTCCCAGCGGGACTATAAGCTAGACAGCCTGTTAGATGGTATTGAAGAGGAATACAATCAGTCAAGTTGACTATGTAATTTAAAATGACATGAAAAATGCCTTCTAGCCAGATTGTAGATCGTTTGTCATTGCGGACCTTTTCGCTTCAACCTCGGGACCCGACAGTCCAGAGTGTGTCCGAATACCCTCACGGTTATATAAAACCAGGGCATGCATGGAGACCAGGCGTAGGGGTCGTTAGTGCTTTATCATACAAGTGCCCAACTAGTTATGTTATATTACATGGTTAGTAAGAAACATCTTCCAGGGAGAATAGTTCCGTTAGGGGTTCCTTTCTCTGGGAGGCATGACCTAAAGTGCATGTCCGGACTGCGAAAAAAGCAGAAAAGCATCTGGGGGCAGATAAATAAGTAGGTAAGAAATCATCTTTTAGATCACCGACCGAATATTCCCTTAAGAACGCTAGCTTTCGGCTGAACCCAGTATGAGGTACACATCCGGCTGACCCGGCAGTAACAATCGCAGAGGTGCTCCCTTTACCTCCTAGCCAAACAATCGGGAACGTAGGGGTAAGCACAGGAGCCAGGCAACCCAGCTTGGCCAAAACTTAAGTCATATCGATGCATATAATGGTGAATAAAAGGTACATGCGGAAGTGTGACGCATGTGTTGGGCATGAAGCCCATATAAATAAGCTTCTGTTAAAGAAGCCCCCATGTATAATGAGTGCGAGCAGCACGTCAAGTGTGTGCGAACAATGCACAGATCGGCCTTTAAAGGCTTTAAAGAAAAAGGAAGGAGAAAGAGAGAAACAAAAGACAGCTAAAGTATAAAATGTGGACGGAGGAAGAAAACGAACTCTGAGTTCGGCGCTAGGCGTAGAATCTTCGGAGACGGGCTGCGTTCCATGGGTTCGGCTCGAGTAGGTTGTCCAATGCGTTTCGCAGACGGTATGCTCCACCGGTCAGGACTTGGTCGATGATGAAGGGACCTTCCCATTTGGGCTTGAGTTTGTCCTTTTTCTTGTCCGGCAGGCGTAGAACGAGTTCGCCAACATTGTAAGTTTTGGCCCGTACTTCTCTGCTTTGATATCTTCGAGTCTGCTGTTGATAGAATGCGGAACGAGCTTTTGCCACGTCGCTCTCCTCCTCTAAGGCGTCCAAACTGTCCTGCCGATCTAGCTCAGCTTCTCTTTCTTTGTACATGCAGACACGAGGTGAGTCATGAATTATGTCGCAGGGCAAGACTGCCTTTGCGCCGTACACCATGAAAAATGGTGTGAATCCGGTAGTACGATTCGGCGTGGTCCGCAGCCCCCAGAGTACGGAGTCGAGCTCCTATACCCAGTGCGTGTTAGATTCCTTCAGGGACCGCACTAGTCTGGGTTTAATGCCGCTCATGATTAGACCATTTGCTCGCTCAACTTGATCGTTAGTTTGGGGGTGATAGACTGAAGCGTAGTCGAGCTTAATGCCCATGTTTTTGCACCAGAGTTTAACCTCGTCGGCCGTGAAGTTTGTGCCGTTATTAGTGATGATGCTGTGGGGGATACCATAACGGTGGACTACCCCTGATATGAAGTCGATCACAGGTCCGGATTCGGCCGTTTTAACTGGCTTGGCCTCTATCCATTTGGTGAATTTATCCACCATGACCAATAGGTATTTTTGCTTGTGGGTTCCCCCTTTAAGGGGTCCAACCATGTCAAGCCCCCAGACCGCGAACGGCCAGGTGATGGGTATAGTTTTCAGGGCGGTGGGTGGCATGTGGCTTTGGTTAGCGAAAAGCTGGCAGCCGACGCATCGTTGGACTAAATCCTGAGCGTCTGTCCGGGCCGCTGGCCAATAAAATCCCGTACGGAAGGCCTTGCTTACAAGGGCCCGGGCTGTGGCGTGGTGCCCGCCGAGTCCGGCATGAATTTTAGCCAAGAGATTTCGCCCTTCCTCCTCGGAGATGCACCTTTGAAGGACTCCGGTTGTGCTTTTCTTATAAAGCTCTCCCTCATGGATCTTGTAGGCTTTAGAGCACCGTACTATGCAGCGGGCCTCATTTTGGTCCTCGGGAAGTTCTTGCTTAGTTAGGTAAGCTAGGAATGGCTCGTTCCACAGGGCAATGACTGCCATTATTTCGTGGGCTGAAGGTGTTGTTTCATTGGCAGAACCGCCGATTGTGTCAGAGTGTACGGTGTCGGGTAGTGAGGTTGGGTCCGGGTTGTTATGTCCGGACTCCCCTTCCCATAGTACAGATGGCTTGAAAAGCCGTTCCAGGAAGATATTGGGGGGACGGCATCGCGCTTTGCGCCGATGCATGCCAATACGTCCGCCGCTTGATTATTATCCCGGGCTATATGGTGAAATTCGAGCCCTTCAAACCCAGCTGACATTTTCAAAACAGCATTACGGTAAGCTACCATTTTTGGATCCTTGGCATCGAAGTCTCCATTTATTTGGGATATCGCGAGGTTCGAATCCCCTCGTACCTCTAGGCGTTTAATGCCCATGGAGACCGCCATCCGGAGGCCATGTAGAAGGGCCTCGTATTCGGCTGCGTTGTTGGAGTCCGTGTACATTATCTGAAGTACGTATTGGACTGTGTCCCCGGCTGGGGACGTCGGGACGACGCCAGCCCCCAGGCCGGCCAACATTTTGGAGCCGTCGAAGTGCATGATCCAGTTAGAATATGCGCCGTACTCTTTAGGGAGTTCGGCTTCAGTCCATTCTGCAATGAAGTCAGTCAAAACTTGCGACTTGATGGCTCGCCGTGGTTTATAGGTTATGTCAAATGGTAGGAGCTCGATGGCCCATTTTGCAATCCTACCGGTCGCGTCGCGGTTGTTTATGATGTCATTGAGCGGTACTTCGGAGGCTACTGTTATCGAACACTCTTGAAAGTAGTGTCGGAGCTTCCAGGATGCCAGAACACTGCGTACGCTATATTTTGATAATGCGGATACCAGGATTTGCATGGAGTTAAGACAGTGGATACATAGTACACTGGTTTTTGAAGAGGGAACTTATGTCCGTCCGCTTCTCATTCGACGACGAGTACCGCGCTTACAACTTGATGAGTTGCCGCGATATATAATAGCATTGGTTTGCCCAAGTTGGGGGCGGCCAGGACCGGATTTGTTGCCAATATGGCCTTTATTTCTTCGAGACCGGCCGTGGCGGCATCCGTCCATTCGAAGTGTTCTGTGCGCCAGAGGAGGCGATAAAGGGGTAATGCCTTTTCTCCCAAGCGGGAGATGAAGCGGCTTAGAGCCGCCATGCATCCAGTTAATTTTTGTATTTGCTTGAGGTCTTTTGGGATATCCAGTTGTGACAGAGCTCGGATCTTGGCTGGGTTTGCTTCAATTCCTCTACCTAATACAATGAAGCCCAAGAGCTTTCCGGCTGGTACACCGAAAAACGCATTTTTCCGGGTTGAGCTTAATGTCGTATGCTCGGAGGTTGTCAAATGTGAGCCTTAAATCGTCTACTAGAGTTTCGACGTGTTTAGACTTGACGACCACATCGTCTACGTATGCCTCCACTATTTTGCCGATCTGGGTTGCCAGACATGTCTGAATCATGCGCTGATATGTTGCGCCGGTGTTTTTGAGCCCGAAGGGCATTGTGTTGAAGCAGAATGGTCCGTATGGAGTGATGAATGCCATTGCGGCTTGGTCTGGCTCCGCCATCTTGATTTGATGGTAGCTGGAGTATGCGTCCAGGAAGCACAATGAATCATGTCCTGCGGTAGCATCTATAATTTGATCGATGCGGGGAAGGGGGAAAGGATCCTTTGGACAAGCCTTGTTAAGGTCCTTGAAATCGACACACAGGCGCCAGGATTTGTCCTTCTTTGGTACCATTACCAGGTTTGCTAGCCAGTCCAGATTTTTTATGTCTCTGATGAATCCAGCTTCTAATAGTTTGGCTAGCTCCTCTCCCATTGCCTGTCTTTTGGGTTCTGAAAATCGCCGAAGAGCCTGTTTGACCGGCTTGAATTCTTTTAGGATATTTAGGCTGTGCTCTACCAACCTGCGTGGGATTCCTGGCATGTCTGGAGGGTGCCAGGAAAAAATGTCACAATTTTCCCGAAGGAATTCGCGTAGTGCGGCGTCTACATCAGGGTTTAATTGTGCCCCAATGGAGGCCGTTTTTGTGGGGTCCGTTGGATGGACTTGGAATTTGACTATTTAGTCCGCTGGCTTGAAAGAGGTGCACTTGGATCTTTTATCGAGTATCACGTCGTCCCTGTTCACCGTGGAGCGCAGCGCAGTGAGTTCCTCGGCCGCTAGGGCTTCGGACAGTGCCTCTAGGGCTAGTGCGGTTGTCTTATTTTCGGCGCGGAGTGCTATGTCCGGATCACTGACAAGAGTGATGATTCCGTTGGGCCCGGGCATTTTGAGCTTCATGTACCCGTAATGGGGTATAGCTTGAAAAATTGTGAACGCCTCTCGTCCTAATAAAGCGTGATATCCGCTACTGAACGGGGCCACTTTGAACGTGACCTCCTCGGACCTGTAATTGTCCGGCGAGTCGAACACCATACCCAGTGTAATTTTTCCTGTGCAGCGTGCTTCCCGACTAGGGATTATTCCTCTAAAGGTTGTGCTGCTTCGCTCAATGCGGCTCCAGTCTATTTCCATTTTTCGAAGGGTTTCCTCGTAGATGAGGTTTAATCCGCTGCCGCCATCCATGAGTACCTTAGTAAGGCGAAAGTCGTCCACTATTGGACTGAGTACCAATGCGGCTGGTGCTCGGGCTGTTCGGAATTTAGGTTCGTCACTAGCGTTGAAGGTAACAGCCGTGTCGCTCCATGGATTTATTGTTGCTACTTGGTAGATTTCGGCGAGGCTGCGGAGTGTTCGTTTCCACATATTATTTGATGCGAAAGTCTCGAAGACTGTTAATACCGTACCGGTACTGCTGGGCTGGTTCTCTGGGGCTAGAAGCTCTTCGCCACTTTTGGCCACCTGCCGTAGTATCCAACATGCTCGAAGGCTATGCGTTGGAGTGGAGCCCTCTATGCTATGAATTTTGCAAGGTCCGTTGAGCCATACCTCCAGTACGGTTCCGTTCCCTTTAGGGGGGTTTTGCTTTTTGGTTTTTAACACAGGTGCATGAATATGGTGCAACCTTTTTTTTCGGACTAGGGTTGTGTTCGGAGCCGGATTGTCCCAAAATTTGGTTTCGGTTTTCCAGGCGCTCTCCATCGCACAGTACTTTTGTACTATGGACGCTAGGTCAGCGAAGCGTGTGATTTCGCGACGACTTATGGCATTCATGATTCCTTTGTCCGTGCAATTATTGCAGAAAATTGAAATTGCGCTTTCCTCACGGCAGTCCTTTATCCTGTCCATAACCCGGAGGAATCTGGCCCATTAATGATGTACTGTTTCAGCGGGCTCTTGCCGGATTCGGGATAGATCGCTTGTGTTTGGGTGGGCGGGTGGAATTAAATTCGGAACCGCGTCCAATCTGAGACTCAGGGGCTGGAAAGTTTCTGAACTTAGAAGTTCGGCTTGTTGGATGTTATCCAATGAATCCGGCCCACTGCCTGACTTTAGGTTCAGGGTTTGATCGGCGTCCGTCCCTCCGCGGGAATCCGGCATGGAGGGGTCGAGAATTCGGACACAATTTGTCCTTAATGTATAAAAAGAGTCGCCGTGTTGTTCCTCCACCACAGCAATGTGGTGGGTAGCCTGGGGAGAGTTGATCTCTCTCAGATCGGTTTTAGGCCCGATCTGATCATAGTCTGTAGTGACTCCCAGGGCGGCGATGTGATCCAAGAGCTCGTTTACAGAAGAGAGCTCCATCGGATCTAGCTGCTCAGCGAGTTCCGAGTTGACATGAAGATTGCTTTTGATGACCCGAGAGGTCATTGTCGGCGCGGCGGCCGAACAGGCGGTCATAAGAAAACTGCCTAGCTGGATAGTTTGGCCGATGGCCAAAGCTCCTTTGGCGACGGAACCGTCTTTAAAGACGGGATGAGGCATCCTTCCTGATGGCGACGGCACAGAGGAACTCTCAATGAAAGCACCAATGTCGGTGTCAAAACCGGCGGATCCCGGGTAGGGGGTCCCGAACTGTGCGTCTAGGCGGATGGTAACAGGAGACAAGGGACACGATGTTTTTACCCAGGTTCGGGCCCTCTCGATGGAGGTAAAACCCTACTCCTGCTTGATTTATATTGGTGATATGGGTAGTACAAGAGTAGATCTACCACGAGATCAAGGAGGCTAAACCCTAGAAGCTAGCCTATGGTATGATTGTTATGTGTCCTATGGACTAAAACCCTCCGGTTTATATAGACACCGGAGAGGGCTAGGGTTACACAGAGTCGGTTACAATGGTAGGAGATCTACATATCCGTATCGCCAAGCTTGCCTTCCACGCCAAGGAAAGTCCCATCCGGACACGGGACGAAGTCTTGAGTCTTGTATCTTCATAGTCTTGGAGTCCGGCCGACGGTGATAGTTCGGCTATCCGGACACCCCCTAGTCCAGGACTCCCTCAAGACCCATGTTTGTAATATCTCGCTCCTCGAAGCCTATAGAATAAAATACTTGAGTTGTAGAGTCATGTTGTGATGCCATGTTGTATTTGCACATATCGAGCATATTGTGTGTATGTTATTGAAATGCTTGGTATGTGTGGGATCTGACTATCTAGTTGTTTATCCTTGGTAGCCTCTCTAACTGGGAAATGTCTCCTAGTGCTTCCACTGAGCCTTGGTAGCTTGCTACTGCTCCGGAACACTTAGGCTGGCCGGCATGTGTCCTTCTTCGTTCCTGTGTCTGTCCCTTCAGGGAAATGTCACGCGGTGTCTACCGGAGTCCTGTTAGCCTGCTACAGCCCGGTTTACCGGAGTCCTGCTAGCCCAGTTGCTACAGCTTGGATTCACTCGCTGATGACCGACACGTTCGTTGCTGGGTCATGTATGCCTGTCCCTGTAAGTTAGTGCCACTTTGGGTTTACGACTAGCCATGTCAGCCCGGGCTCCTTATCATATGGATGCTAGCGACACTATCATATACGTGTGCCAAAAGGCGCAAACGGTCCCGGGCAAAGGTAAGGCGACACCCGTGGGGATACCGTGCGTGAGGCCGCAAAGTGATATGAGGTGTTACGTGCTAGATCGATGTGGCATTGAGTCGGGGTCCTGACAGACTCGGTTTCGCCAGTGGATGATTCACCATCTGAGTAGACTGCTGTCTCGGTTCGGATTCCGCACCATGGATGAACCCTACGAACGCACGCTTCATGGCAGGCTGAACCCGGGCAGGACTTGCACGCTGAGCCGTTTCGACGAGGTCGGTGGAGATGTCCGGCTCAGGGCCCGGTTCGCCGATCTTGCCGATGAAGACTTGAATTCCGCCAAAGGGGACCCGATACCCGTACTCGATTGAGTCGGCCTCGGGGCCCCAGCCTGCGTCGTAGATGTAGAACTTGCCGCGACGACTCTTGGTCATCCGGCCGACCGCGTACCCTTTGAGTCCTTCAAAGTTGCTCTTTAAGAACTCGAAACCATCGTGCGATAGCCCCATGGTGGGCGCCAACTGTCGTGGAATTAACACGTCAGATGTCCTAGCAGAAGGACTTAGTTGTGGAGCCATCATAGTGAGATTAGCTTAAAGGGGTTAAACCGGAACAAGGGACACGAGAGTTTTATACTAGTTCGGCCCCTTACGATGAAGGTAAAGGCCTACGTCTAGTTGTGATGGAATTATTGGGGTTTCGATGATCAGGGAGCGAATATGCTTTGCCTGAGTCTCGAGTTGTTGTTTCTTTTCCCTGAACCGCCGCCGGGTCGTCCCTTTATATACACAGGTTGACGCTCGACCGGTTTACAGAGTCCCGAGGCCGGCTAATACAAGTGTCCGGCTCGGTCTCTTCCTTTTCCTGTCTTACAATACAAGTTAGACAACTATGGCGGTTTACGACTATGGGCCCTAATCCGCCTTTGAGCTCCTGGCCTCTTAGCTTTAATGGTAGAGCGACATCTTCTTTATCTTCATGGGTTTCAATATGGATGAGCATGAACTGACCCCTCCTGGGCGGTTTACACTCAGTAGTTACATCCTCAACAGGAACCATGTGTTTGGTAAGCAAACCTAACTAGATCGGTAGATCAATTGTTGTTTGTCGAAGGAAGGGAGAGACATAACTAATGAGGTAGATCAATCGACGCGTGGGTAAAAGCGAGTTATAAGGACCTAGCTATCTATATGTATAGCGGGAGATCGGTCGGTGTACGTCCATTTGTTAGAGGCAAATAAGGCCCAGCGAGACGGATAGACAAAGAGAATGGAGCTAGGAGGTGGTGCGAGAGGCCCAGCTGTTAGCTAGATAGGGGAGGAGTGTGCAGTTGTGAGATCGATGAAAAGAGGGCCGAGAGTTTAGACGTGTGTGGGACCGTATGAGAGACACGAGGCAAGGACACGTAAAGGAGGAGATTGAAGGTGTGTGTGTATGTTGTAGGCAGGCATCGCTGGAGAGGTTTATCGATCGGTGTGTGTCGGAAAGGAGTTGTGGAGACTCTGGGAGAACGACCTAAAGAAGAAAATAATGAATGTGCGTGGTGGATAGAATGTCGAGGGAGGGGGAGGGCGAGGAGGGCGTGTGCATGCACGAGAGAAAGTTAGTGGTAGCTAAAATGGTTAGAGGATTGTGTGGGTGTAAGAGACTAACAAAGATCATAATTAGATATGAAAGTGGATTCATATATTTTAATAGGAGATCATAGTGTTTTAAACATATGCATGCATGAATATAGCGGTGATACGCGTGATGTGCACATGTTATACCATGATGTGATAATGCATGGCGTTTGCAACTCACAGCTAAATGTCGAACAATCTAAACCATACTATACATCAAACAATCTCACATTTTATTTGAATTTGTGATAATGTGTGGCATTTGCAGCTTACAACTAAATATTGAACAATCTAAACAATACTATATATCGAACATTCTCACATTTTATTTGAATTTGTGGTAATGTGTGGTGTTTGCAACTCACATCTAAATACTTGTAGGCGTAGGGGGCGGGGCACCATACATAATGTGATAAACACATTATACGTATGAGACATGGTTTAGATTATGAAGATCTAGCTAGAGCTAGAAATGTAATGTGATTTGAAATCAACATAAAGTGGATTCAAAAAATCGAGTTCGAGTTCATATAGTACACATAGTTCATATGTAACTCGAGACTAATCATGTGGTGTGCTGTGAAGATAATACACAAATGATGGTTTAACTTGACAATAATGATGATTGTAGATCTTATTAAAACAGAGAAACGAATTAAAATGCTATGACTTCACAACAATCATTGCTGTAGATCTTATTCAAATAGAGAAACGAATTCAAATTTAGTTCATATTGAAGTGGTAGTATATACGTTTGGAATGCACTAAAACGTTCATTTGAGTAGTAGGTTGCATGCATTATACACGTAGAGAAATAATTTAATTGAACATAACATGAATTCAATGTTTTGAATGACATTTGTAGTGCGAAATTGATTTGGTACATGATACGTCTCCAACATATCTATAATTTTTGATTGCTCCATGCTACTTTATCTACTGTTTTGGACTATATTGGGCTTTATTTTCCACTTTTATATTATTTTTGGGACTAACCTATTAACCGGAGGCCCAGCCCAGAATTGCTGTTTTTTTGCCTATTTCAGTGTTTCAAAGAAACGGAATATCAAACGGAGTCCAAACGGAATGAAACCTTCGGGAACGTGATTTTCCAACCGAACGTGATCCAGGAGACTTGGACCCTACTTCAAGAAGTGCCAGAGGCGGTCACGAGGGTGGAGGGCGCCCCCCTGGGCGTGCCCCCCTACCTCGTGGGCCCCCTGACGCTCCACCGACATACTCCTTCCTCCTATATATACCTACGTATCCCCAAACGATCAGAACAGGAGCCAAAAACCTAATTCCACCGCCGCAACCTTCTGTATCCACGAGATCCCATCTTGGGGACTGTTCCGGAGCTCCGCCGGAGGGGGCATCCACCACGGAGGGCTTCTACATCATCACCATAGCCCCTCCGATGAACTGTGAGTAGTTTACTTCAGACCTTTGGGTCCATAGCTAGTAGCTAGATGGCTTCTTCTCTCTTTTTGGATCTCAATACAATGTTCTCCCCCTCTCTTGTGGAGATCTATTCGATGTAATCTTCTTTTTGCGGTGTGTTTGTTGAGACCGATGAATTGTGGGTTTATGATCCATTATTATCTATGTAAAATATTTGATTTTTCTCTGAATTCTTTTATGTATGATTGAGTTATCTTTGCAAGTCTCTTCGAATTATCCTTTTTGGTTTGGCCAACTAGATTGGTAGTTCTTGCAATGGGAGAAGTGCTTAGCTTTGGGTTCAATCTTTCGGTGTCCTTACCTAGTGACAGAAAGGGTTGCAAGGCACGTATTGTATTGTTGCCATCGAGGATAACAAGATGGGGTTTTTATCATATTGCATGAATTTATCCCTCTACATCATGTCATCTTGCTTAAGGCGTTACTCTGTTTTTAACCTAATACTCTAGATGCATGCTGGATAGCGGTCGATGAGTGGAGTAATAGTAGTAGATGCAGAATCGTTTCGATCTACTTGTCTCGGACGTGATGCCTATATAGATGATCATTGCCTAGATATACTCATAACTATGCTCAGTTCTGTCAATTGCTCAACAGTAATTTGTTCACCCACCGTAGAATACTTATGCTCTTGAGAGAAGCCATTAGTGAAACCTATGGCCCCCGGGTCTATTCTCATCATATCAATCTCTATCGCTTTATTTACTTGCTTTGTTTTTACTTTGCCTTTTACTTTTTACTTTGCATATATCTATCAAAAATACCAAAAATATTATTTATCATCTCTATCAGATCTCACCCTCGTAAGTGACCGTGAAGGGATTGACAACCCCTAATCGTGTTGGTTGCGAGTAGCTATCGTTTTGTGTAGGTACGAGGGACTTGTGCGTGGTCTCCTACTGGATTGATACCTTGGTTCTCAAAAACTGAGGGAAATACTTACGCTACTTTGCTGCATCATCCTCTCCTCTTCGGGGAAATCCAACGCAGTGCTCAAGAGGTAGCAAGAAGAATTTCTGGCATCGTTGCCGGGGAGGCTCACGCAAGTAAGTCAACCATACCAAGTACCCATCACAATCCCTATCTCTCGCATTACATTATTTGCCATTTGCCTCTCTTTTTCTTCTCCCCCACTTCACCCTTGCCGTTTTATTTGCCCTCTCTTTCCCAATCTCCTCCTCTCTTTCCCATTTGCCTTTTTTTGTCGTTGCCTTTCTGTTTGCTCGTGTGTTAGTTTGCTCGCTTGTCATTATGTCTAATTCCTTATCCGCTCCTATGTCTCCTGAGTTTGAAGTTCTTCACTTCAAGCAAAGGCAAGGAGAAAACTTAAAAGATGATTGGTATAGGATGATGGAATCTTATCGTAAGTGCACCCTAGAGGTGAACTTTAGAATTCTTCTTCGTAATTTTAATCTTGGGTTAAATATGACGCATAGACAACTCTTGGATTGCATTGCCAAGGGAAATTTCATTGAGATTGACCCCAGTATTGCGCATGAAATTATAGAGGGAATAGTGGAAACACTACCCCAAAAGGTAGGATCTCATCCTACCCAGGAAGAAACCCAAGTGTTTGAGAAGATTTGCGAAGTAACAAAAATTTTACAAAAGTCTCTTGAGCCTCTCAAAAGTGTTAGCGGAAATCTTCACCGCATAAATATGTTGATTACTCTTTGTAATAAGCGGTTGGATTCTTTAGATCTAAAAATTTCGGAGTATGAAGGGAAGCGCAAAGAACCTCCCGGATTCGAGCAGGACTCCGCTAAAAAAATGAAAATCAAAGATGGCAATACCTAGATCTCTCCTTGCTTTTATGCCTAGCTAGGGGCGTTAAACGATGGCGCTTGTTGGGAGGCAACCCAATTTTATTTTGTGTTTTTTGTTTTTTCTTCTGTTTAGGAAAAAACAATCCATCTACCTTCTGTTTGGATGTGGTTTTATGTTTTAATTAGTGTTTGTGCCAAGTAGAACCTATAGGATAACCTACGATGATAGTTGATTTGATTCTGCTGAAAAACAGAAACTTTGCGCGCACGAATATAATTTTGTTAAATAACAGGAACGTTCTTTGGCGTTGATTCTTTTTTCTGCTGTTCAATAAACAAATTTTCCAGGACTTCCTATTTTGGTATAATTTTTAGAGTTCCAGAAGTTTGCATTAGTTACAGATTGCTACAGACTATTCTGTTTTTGACAGATTCTGTTTTACGTGTGTTGATTGCTTATTTTGATGAATCTATGGCTAGTAAAATAGTTTATAATCCATAGAGAAGTTGGAATACAGTAGGTTTAACACCAATATAAATAAAGAATGATTTCATTACAGTACCTTGAAGTAGTCTTTTGTTTTCTTTCTCTAACGGAGCTCACGAGATTTCTGTTGAGTTTTGTGTTGTGAAGTTTTCAAGTTTTGGGTGAATTCCTTTGATGGATTATGGAACAAGGAGTGGCAAGAGCCTAAGCTTGGGGATGCCCATGGCACCCCCAAGATAATCCAAGGGAACCAAAAATTCAAAGCTTGGGGATGCCTCGGAAGGCATCCCCTCTTTCGTCCACTTCCATCGGTAATTTACTTGGAGCTATATTTTTATTCACCACATGATATGTGTTTTGCTTGGAGCGTCTTGCATTATTTGCGTCTTTGCTTGTTTGTCTAACACAATCATCCTTGCTGTACACACCTTTTGAGAGAGCCTTATATGAATTGGAATTTGTTAGAATATTCTATGTGCTTCACTTATATCTTTTGAGCTTGATAGTTTTGCTCATAGTACTTCACTTATATCTTTTGAGCGTGATAATTTTTGCTCTAGTGCTTCACTTATATCTTTTAGAGCACGGTGGTGGATTTGTTTTAAAGAAACCATTTATCTCTCATGCTTCACTTAGATTATTTTGTGAGTCGTTAATAGCATGGTAATTCGGTTAATATTAATATACTTGGTGTTCAAGATATGTGAAACTTTCTATTGAGTGAATTGAATACTAAGATAAGTTTGATGCTTGATAATCATTTTGAGATATGGAGGTGATAATATCAAAGTCGTGCTAGTTGGGTGATTATGAATTTGAGAAATACTTGTGTTGAAGTTTGCAAGTCCCGTAGCATGCACGTATGGTTAAAGTTGTGTAACAAATTTGAAACATGAAGTGTACCTGGCTTGTGCATCCTTATGAGTGGCGGTCGGGGACGAGCGATGGTCTTTTCCTACAAATCTATCCCCCTAGGAGCATGCGCGTAGTACTTGATTTTTGATGACTTCTAAATTTTTGCGATAAGTATATGAGTTCTTTTGACTAATGTTGAGTCCATGGATTATACGCACTCTCACCTTTCCACCATTGCTAGCCTCTTCGGTACCGTGAATTGCCCTTTCTCACCTTGAGAGTTGGTGCAAACTTCGCCGGTGCATCGAAACCCCGTGATACGATACGCTCTATCACACATAAACCTCCTTATATCTTCCTCAAAACAGCCACAATACCTACCTATCATGGCATTTCCATAGCCATTCCGAGATATATTGCCATGCAACTTCCACCATCATCATCATGACATACATTACTTTTGTCATATTGACATTGCATGATCATGTAGTTGACATCGTATCTGTGGCAAAGCCACCATGCATTATTTTCCATACATGTCACTCTTGATTCATTGCACCATCCCGGTACACCGCCGGAGACATTCATATAGAGTCATATCTTGTTCTAAGTTTCGAGTTGTAATCCTTATGTTGTAAACAATAGAAGTGTGATGATCATCATTATTAGAGCATTGCCCAAACAAAAAAAGAGAAAGGCAAAAAGAAAAAAAGAAATGCCCAAAAAAAAGGGGCAATGCTACTATCTCTTTTTCCACACTTGTGCTTCAAAGTAGCACCTTGTTCTTCATGTAGTGAGTCTCATATATTTGCTTCAAAGTAGCACCTTGTTCCTCATGTAATGAGTCTCATAAGTTGTCCTTTTCATACTAGTGGGAATTTTTCATTATAGAACTTGGCTTGTATATTCCTATGATGGGCTTCCTCAAATGCTCTAGGTCTTCATGAGCAAGCGAGTTGGATGCACACCCACTAGTTTTCTTTTGTTGAGCATTCATAGCTCTACGTTGCATGGCAATCCCTACTCCTCATGTTGACATCAATTGATGGGCATCTCCATAGCCCGTTGATTAGCCTCGTCAATGTGAGACTTTCTCCTTTTTTGTCTTCTCCACACAATCCCCATCATCATATTCTATTCCACCCATAGTGCTATATCCATGGCTCACGCTCATGTATTGCGTGAAGGTTGAAAAAGTTTGAGATTACTTAAGCATGAAACAATTGCTTGGCTTGTCATCGAGGGTATAGAAGTTGGGAACATCTTTGTGTGATGAAAATGAAGCATAGCCTAACTATATGATTTTGTAGGGATGAACTTTCTTTTGCCATGTTATTTTGAGAAGACATGATTGCTTTGATTAGTATGCTTGAAGTATTATTATTTTTGTGTCAATGTGAACTTTTGTCTTGAATCTTTCGGATCTGAATATTCATATCACAATTAAGAAGTTCTACATTGAAATTATGCCAAAGTATCACTCCGCATCGAAAATTCTTTTTTATCATTTACCTACTCGAGGACGAGCAGGAATTAAGCTTGGGGATGCCTGATACTTCTCCAACGTATCTATAATTTTTGATTGCTCCATGCTACTTTATCTACTGTTTTGGACTATATTGGGCTTTATTTTCCACTTTTATATTATTTTTGGGACTAACCTATTAACCGGAGGCCCAGCCCAGAATTGCTGTTTTTTGCCTATTTCAGTGTTTCAAAGAAACGGAATATCAAACGGAGTCCAAACGGAATGAAACCTTCGGGAACATGATTTTCCAACCGAACGTGATCCAGGAGACTTGGACCCTACTCCAAGAAGTGCGAGAGGCGGTCACGAGGGTGGAGGGCGCCCCCTGGGCGCGCCCCCTACCTCGTGGGCCCCCTGACGCTCCACCGACGTACTCCTTCCTCCTATATATACCTACGTATCCCCAAACGATCAGATCAGGAGCCAAAAACCTAATTTCACCGCCGCAACCTTCTGTATCCACGAGATCCCATCTTGGGGCCTGTTCCGGAGCTCTGTCGGAGGGGTCATCCACCACGGAGGGCTTCTACATCATCACCATAGCCCCTCCGATGAAGTGTGAGTAGTTTACTTCAGACCTTCGGGTCCATAGCTAGTAGCTAGATGGCTTCTTCTCTCTTTTTCGATCTCAATACAATGTTCTCCCCCTCTCTTGTGGAGATCTATTCGATGTAATCTTCTTTTTGCGGTGTGTTCGTTGAGACCGATGAATTGTGGGTTTATGATCCAGTATTATCTATGGAAAATATTTGATTTTTCTCTGAATTCTTTTATGTATGATTGAGTTATCTTTGCAAGTCTCTTCGAATTATCCTTTTTGGTTTGGCCAACTAGATTGGTAGTTCTTGCAATGGGAGAAGTGCTTAGCTTTGGGTTCAATCTTGCGGTGTCCTTACCTAGTGACAGAAAGGGTTGCAAGGCACGTATTGTATTGTTGCCATCGAGGATAACAAGATGGGTTTTTTATCATATTGCATGAATTTATCCCTCTACATCATGTCATCTTGCTTAAGGCGTTACTCTGTTTTTAACTTAATACTCTAGATGCATGCTGGATAGCGGTCGATGAGTGGAGTAATAGTAGTAGATGCAGAATCGTTTCGATCTACTTGTCTCGGACGTGATGCCTATATACATGATCACTGCCTAGATATACTCATAACTATGCTCAATTCTGTCAATTGCTCAACAGTAATTTGTTCACCCACCGTAGAATACTTATGCTCTTGAGAGAAGCCATTAGTGAAACCTATGGCCCCTGGGTCTATTCTCATCATATCAATCTCTATCGCTTTATTTACTTGCTTTGTTTTTACTTTGCCTTTTACTTTTTACTTTGCATCTATCTATCGAAAATACCAAAAATATTATTTATCATCTCTATCAGATCTCACCCTCGTAAGTGACCGTGAAGGGATTGACAACCCCTAATCGCGTTGGTTGCGAGTAGCTATCGTTTTGTGTAGGTACGAGGGACTTGTGCGTGGTCTCCTACTGGATTGATACCTTGGTTCTCAAAAATTGAGGGAAATACTTACGCTACTTTGCTGCATCATCCTCTCCTCTTCGGGGAAATCCAACGCAGTGCTCAAGAGGTAGCAGTACAGTACACGTAAGGCTTGTCCGAAATTTCAACCCGCGCCTTGTTAGCCCGAAATATTTAAGATATATCTTTGTCTTGTTGTGCTTTGACAACTCCCTCCATCTCAACCAGCGCCTTGCTATTCCGAAATTACAACGCTCGTGAAAAATCCCACCTCCTGTGAAATCCCGACATGCAAAATGCCCGTGGTACCCCTGAACCGAAAGAACTGCCTCAAATCGGTGGGGGTACTTTCGTAACTTACCCCACATTTCAGACAAGCGCGTCCCTAAGCCATGGTTCCCCACTCCCATCCCATGCGCCCACCCATTCGTACACCGAGGCTGTGAAAACCCGCGACGAAGCCCCACACCCTCCTCCGTCCGCCACCCAGTCGGAGCCTCTTCCCCGACAACGTCGTCCACAGCAACACCTTGACGTCCCTCATCCATCGTACCGGATGAGGATCCATCGTCGATCTCGTCGTCCCGCCGGTTCAGCCACCCCGTCCTCCACCTCCAAAGAGCTTCCCCGACGTTCCCCTCGTCTTTTGTGCCACCTCCATTCCCACACCGCCATCTTCACCTGCACCACCGGAAGAGCATCATCATCACCATTTCCTTGGATGAAGCTGCGGCCCGCCACCAAAGAGGTTGTACACTAATCGCTGCATTTTCTTCTTGATTCGATCTCACAGTGCTGCCGGCGCTCGGTCCCGAGCCGACACGGTGCGGCTCCATCCACGGCAGCGTCGCCGGCCACTTCTTGCATGGCGTCGCTCCCTCAGCGGCGACGTCCACATCAGTAAGAGTTGCTGCTGCTTTAGCTCTCGCTCGCGCTGCTGCTCTACTCTTGCTCTCGGTCCCCTGCCTGGTCTACTCTTGCTATTGCTCTTGCTCGCGCTGTTGCTCTCGCTCTTGCTCTTGCATGTGATGCTGCTCCGATTTAGCTACACTTCAATCGACTGAATCGACTTTTGGGTCAGTCGATTTTCAGGGGGTGGGGGGCTCGCCGGAGTGAAGGAAGTACCAGCCGCAGCGGGGATGGGGCCCGCCGGAGAGGTACCCCACTATCTATCTTAGGGTTTAGGTTGGGGGCGATGGTCGCCGGTGGTGGTGGGGCGGTGGCGTGGGGATCGCCGAAGAAAAAGCTCGGCACGGGGGGGCTAGAGGGATGGCCGGGCTGGCGGCGGACCGGCGGTGGGGAGTGTTTTCGGGGCGGACGGGGCGGCGCACAGCCAGCCGCGGGCGGCGGGGGGCTGCTGTTTGGCCGGTAGTGGTTGGCGGCTCAGGGGGGTAGAGGTTGAAGAAGAACTGCAGGCCCTTGATTTCGTATCCAACGGCTGCAAAATCGACTGACCGGAGATGAAAAAGTCAGTCGACTGACGTGTAGCCTCACCTTGCTAGTGCGTTCAGTTTCGACAGTAAAATTCAGTGTCGACAGCAAAATTCAGTTTCGACAGTTAAGTTCAGCCTCGGCGTTAGAATTCCACTCAGGTTAACGTTGTCTCTCTTTTCCTGCTTCAGCCTCGGCGTCGTACAACTCACCAGAGCTGCTCCAACGATGAAACCCTCCATCGCAGCGGAGCAGTACCTTAGGCTCCATCTCCAGATGCCTAAGATCTTCTTCCCCTCCTCCGACAGCCAAGTCATCCAAAGCATCCTCACCGGCGAACCCAATCACGCTGAGATCGACATGGGTTCGCCAAAGAGGTTGTACACTTGTTACATCTCTTTTTTACTCTACATGTTATATATATTGTCCACTGAGCACATGTAGTAAAGGGAAATACGATTATTTTATCCTACTATATGACAAGCAGTGAGGTACCAGGCAACTTAGCTATCCGTGATGGACTCTCTTGAATGCCATCATTATTTATCTCTGCGCATTTGAGCTGTGCATTTGTCGATGGCCCTGGGAGTTGAGCTAGTAGGGCAGTGGCCTGGGTCCAAAGTAATAGAAGTAGCACAAAAACATTTTTTTAGTGTAGGCTTTTCCTTGCTCAAGCCTGCCTACTAGAATCGCCAGTGCTTGAAAGGAAAAGTGAATGAAAAACATAGGAATTGGAAAGTTTCCTATGGTACTACTATTCATGAATTTGGTTCAAAGGAATGGTGCAAAGGAAAACTGTAGGATTTGTTCCTTTAGTGTCTCCTTGAAAGAAAAAACATAGAAATTTTAATTTTCACTTGTCCTCCTTTTCAAATTCCTATTCATGAAGCACAAGACTAAGAGATAGTAGCATAATAGCAATATAACCGTACATTTTCTTGTGGTTTGACTTAATCTCACCATGCTTCTTTGCATCCTGTGATCTTCCAATTATTGTGAATCAAACACCCAAATTGGCAGAAATCCTGTGTTTTTAAATTCTCTGTTTTGCACGTGCATTCCTATCCTATTCCAGTCTATTTCCTATCCTTGCATTGTTGGAATCCTTGAATTCAAACGAGCCCAGATAGTTGTCAAAGAAAACCTTGCGTGGTTTGTCCCGCTCCTGCTGCGCCGTCGTCTAGCACAGCAGGGATCCGGCCTCCAGACTGTCTTTCGCCGCCTCAGATCTTCTTCCCCGCCGCCGGCAGCCATGAAAACTGCATTACCATCATCAACCGAGTAGATGACCTCGAGGACTACACGGGTCCGCAAGAGAGGTCGCACTCTTTCGTGTCTGCTTACGTTATGCATCTCTTAATATTACATGCTACTTTATCGTCATGTTCATCTATTAGACTCTGAGTCAGCTCCAAACTAATGGTCAAACTTGAGTTTTTAAATGGTTGTGTGGTACATATCGGGGCCGCAATCAATAGTATCTATCTACTATCCGGTTAACCTCCGGTGTCTACTATGAGTTCCATGTTGGGTGGGAAACAAACAGTAAAGAAGCCATTATCTGTATTTTTTAACTGAAGCCATTATATGCCTGCTATTATTGGTTTTGGGTCTATCCACAGGTTGCTACCATCACTCTGGATTTCTGCATGCACTCCTTACATAATCTCACTATGTTTATTCCTATGAATGACAGTTATTGTAAACAATGGAACTGAACATGTAGAGCAAAAGAGACGAGCCTTGCGTGGCAATAAAATTTCATGCAGACGTCGCTCCATGGTAGGCGCAAAGGGATCCCCCCCCCCCTCCACGCATTTCGGATTGTAATCGAAAGGAAGATATCTGTTCTAAGGGGGATTCAGAAGGAGAAGACAACTCCTATTTACCCCCTGAGGTCTTCGCTCTAACTTGGCATGCTGATGGTTGTTATATCATGCATTGCTTACTTTATACATCAAATATGTCATCTGCTTAGTTTAGACATCCTTTGTGCGAATGCCATCTGTTTATTTATTCATCATTTATGTGAATTATGCAACGCCATCTTGTTTAGCAAGGCATCATATATGTGAATTTTGCAATGCCATCCTGCTTAGCCAGTCATCTTATATGTAAATTATATCAGGCCATCCTTTTTTTCATTACATATTACATTTGTCAACAATGTTAGTACATTCAACTACTCTTCGTGTGCATCCGCCATTTGACACGGTGATGGCAAATTCTGGAGTGAAAACAAGGTCTTTAGAGCAGACTATGCTATCTGACAAAGCACATATCTCGCTGGTTATGGATAGCTCCTCATAGGAGGATTTAGAGACAGATGACCAGTCCTATTCCCCCCCCCCCCCCGAGGTGTATGCTCTAACTTGGCAGGGTTATGTTGCTCATATCATGCGTATGGTGTCTCGCATTGCTATGTCAATTGATTAGTTTAGACATGCTTTGTGTGAATGCCACCTGTTCAGTGTCTAATTACCATATATGTGAATTATGCATTGCCATCTTGTTGCAAGACATTATATATGTGAATTATGCAATGCTATCTTGTTGCAAAGGCATTATATATGTGAATTATGCAATGCCATGTTGTTTAGCCAATCATCATGTATGTGAATTATATCATGCTATCATTTTTTTGTATTACGTGTTCCATTTGTCGACAACGTTTGTATATTCAACTACTCTTCCTGTGCATCAGCCATTTTGAAGTGGTGATGGAAGTATCTAGAGTGAAAACAAGGTATTCAGAGCAGACATTGCTACCTGCTAAAGAAGACATCTTGCTGGTTACAGAGAGCTCCTCAGAGGAGGATTCAGAGACTGATGACCAGTCCTATTTCCCCCCTGAGGTCTATGCTCAAACTTGGCAGGCTTATATTACCCATGTCATGCATGTTGTCTTGCATTGTTTAGTTTTTACATCATATATGGATTGTCATCTGCTTACTTGCTTACTATATAAATCATATATTTGAATTATATCATGCCATTATGTTTACATAGTACATACACATCATCTATCTGAATTATGGCATGGCAACCCATTTAATAAAGACATCATATAGTTATATCATCTCATCCTATTTAGTGTTTACAGTCATCATATTTTGAATTATGGCATTCTATCCGTGAATGTATGTGAATTATGGCATGCCAACCTATTTATTAAATACATTATATAGTTATATCATGTCATCCTGTTTACATAGTCATCATATTTTGAACTATGTCTTTCCATCTTTTTTAGTTAGCCATCATAATGTGAAATTGTGTCATGCTATCTTGTTTAGTTAGCCATCATATATGTGAAATTGTGTCATGCTATCCTGTTTGGTTAGACAACATAAATGTGAATTATTGCATGCCCTCTTTTATTCCCCACTATCCATTGCACCTATCTATCATACAATGTCTATACTTTCAATTAATTTTCTTGTTTATCAGCCATTTGAATTGGAGAGGGTGATGGCAGTATCTAAGGGAGTAACAACATGGTCTTCAGAAAAGATAGTGCTATCAGTTGATGCAAATAGAACCACGGTTGTACTTGCCCAAGGACCAGATCCACCATACATAACCCATACTCTCGCAGATTGTACCCCTACCCAGTTGGACAGAGAACCAGCTACACTCCTTCTAACCCCAACTCCGGCAGATAGTAACCCAGTTGCAGTTGACACGGCACCGTCTCCACCACAGAGCACCCAAACACGAGCAGTTAGTAAGGGAACTGCAGTGCCCAAAGCACGAGGACCACCACTCTGAATCCCAACTCAGCGCTTAAAGGAGAAGAAGATTTGTTCTCAGGTCAGGTTCTGTAGCTATGGTTCATACTCCTTTGCTCTTGCATTACTGTATTTACTCATACCAACTATTTTCAAATTTGAAGGATGGAATTGAAACTCCATTGGCGCAATAGGTATGTTTTAAACCTGTTTCTTTAACTGTTTTGCTATTGTAACCTACTCTATGTTGATTTCAGTTTCAATTGAATAAACAGTTATGTTCTCATGTCATGCACATTACAAGTGTTGTTATTGCTCTATAGTTTCCCACACTTATATTCTGTCTATTCTGCTTTGTCTTGAACAAATATTATTTGAATTGTGTCTCTATCTTGATTTGGCAACAAAAACTAGAATTATATAGACCATAAAGTGACCATGGTACATAGATATATGTTTATTTCATGCTGTTATCATGTCCACTTTACTACTGAACTCATTTACCAAAATGAGTTTCATATACAACATGGTAAACCTGTGATGTGTCTGCTTGTTTCTCTTTTAGAATGCGGACAAAATATTGGAGAACGGTACCATGTTATGAAATGGTAAAGGAAGTAATGCAGATAAGGTTCAAGATAGTGAGACATCCCTGTTGGTCTCCAAGAAAGCTGATAAAAACTATCTTGACGACAGTGAGAGAACCCAAAAGTCATGTCTTGATGTACTGTTCGAGTTACTGGACACTACTGCTGGCACAAGCTCTTCGAACTCGCTGCCTGAATCAGTTCGTATTCTTGAGTCTCAACTTCAAGTTGAAAGACATCGATCAGATGTGCTGCGACAGGAAGCTGAAGGACTGAGGAAGTCCCTGCATAATTCAGATGCATACTTCCTAGTGCAACAGCAAGCACTGGAGGATTTAAGCGCCAAACAAGAGAAAGTTAATAAGCTTACTAAGCATCTTGCCAGCGTTACGGGTACCCAGGATATTATTTCTTGAGATCTTCTGAAGTGGTTTCAGTTCTGGATTTGTTTTGCTGCGGCGTTTATTTGCGCTGGTCACCAACTTTGACAACCAGTGTATATGATATGATGCTTTGTTCCCTATATTTGCACTGGTGGCGAACTTTGATGCCCAGTGGATGTAATATGTGTAATAGTCGTGATAGCCTAGCGTTAGTTGCTTGCTTATTTTTTTCCTTGTTGTCTTGTTTATTTGTTTGCTTGTAGTTAGTGCAGTTCTTTTTCTGCGGTTTGCTAGTGGCCGCAATAACCTATTTTTTAAAACTAGGCCACAATAACCATGGGCTACCTATTTACTGTAGTGACACTGGGCCTCCTACCGGTCGTAGAAACAATGGGCCTTCTACGGGCCGTAGAAACAATGGGCCTTCTACCGGCCGTAGAAACAATGGGCCTTCTACGGGCCGTAGAAACAATGGGCCTTCTACGGGCCGTAGAAACAATGGGCCTTCTACGGGCCGTAGAAACCATGGGCCTTCTATGGGTCGTATCATCAATGGGCCTTATATGGGTCGTATGCTCGATTGGCCAAACATGGGCTAATAACAGACCGCATTATGGCCGTAAACAGGCTAGAGTTTGAATCGTCCATTCATGGGCCGACCATAACGGGCCGTCATTAATAGGCCGTATTTGATGACGCTATGAAAACGGCCCAACGTATTAACGGGCCACAAACAGGCCGACTGTAACAACGGGCTGAATTTGGCCCACAAGCAGAAAATGACAGTACCGGGCCGTAAGTAACTGAATGCTGGAAACGAACCCAAGAATAAATGGGCCCTGAGAAGGCCGAAAGATAACATGGGCTGGAAACGGCCCAATGGAATAATGGGTCGTTAATGGGTATAAAGTGATACACTGTTTATTACAGGCCAGTTTCACCATGGGTCGTTAATGGGCCAAGAGTTACAAAGGGCCTCATATGGGCCGAAAGACGTCATGGGTCATACATGGGCCGGAAGTTAAAACGGGCTGGAATCATATTGGACGGCCCATATGATGCTACTGGGCCTAATTCGATAGGTCGTAACGGGCCCTGGGTTAGCGGGTTGTAAATGGGTTATATGCGAACAGGCAGTTAACAGGGTTTCAGTTGGCCGGCCCGCCACCTTTTGACAAAGTCAAACGGGCCGGCCTTTTCACAGGAATGGGCCTCTGTTGGGCCGTCCCACGTGTTGACGTATCATAGGCACCTTCTGTCCAATGAGTGGATGACACCTGTCCCGACGGTGAGCCGACACGTGTCTCCTCCAGCCAATGATGATTTTACACGTGGAAAATCCCCATTGGTCGGGGCTGTTAACGGGTTATCGAATCCAAAACCGGACCCGATAGCTTAATGGCGTTCCGTTATGGTGGCTGCCATGTGCCAGTCACCCTTGACAAAAGCACTTCTATGACGCGCGATTTATCGTCATGGAAGTGGACACTTCCGTGATGATAATTTTGGTAATGTCATGGAACACTTCTACGACAACACATGTATGACTATCTTGATTCTATCATAAAATCGTCATGGAATTACATGCATGACAGAAAACGTGACCTACTGTGACAAACATGTATCATCACGAAAGTGTATTTTTTTGTAGTGTATGCATGAAGAGCTACATAATTTTGAGAGGAACCAAGTGTGGATGTTGGTTGAAAAGCCCGATGAGAAGCACAATGTCATTGGAACCAAATGGGTGTTTCGGAACAAGCAAGACGAAGATGGAGAAGTTGTATGCAACAAGGATCGTCTCGTTGCTCAAGGCTACACTCAAGTCGAAGGTATGGACTATGGTGAGACATATGCCCCCGTTGCTAGACTTGAGTCCATTCGCATCTTACTTGCTTATGCCAATCATCATGACATCACCCTATATCAAATGGACATTAAAAGTGCTTTTCTGAATGGTGAAATTGAGGAGGAAGTTTATGTTAAACAACCTCCCGGCTTTGTTAATCCCAAGAAACCTGATCATGTTTATAAACTTCACAAAGCTCTTTATGGTCTTAAACAAGCTCCTAGAGCATGGTATAAATGCTTGACTAAGTTCCTTATTGAAAAAGGTTTTGAGATTGGAAAGATTGATTCTACACTTTTTACTAAAAGGGTTAACGGTGAATTATTTGTGTGCCAAATTTATGTGGATGATATCATATTTGGTTCGATTAACCATCATTTTGAAAAGCTTGGAAGGCTAATGTCGGAGAAGTTTGAGATGCCTATGATGAGTGAACTCAAGTTCTTTCTTGGTTTGCAAATCAAGCAAACTAAGCAGGGTACCTTTGTCTCTCAAACAAAGTACACCAAGGACTTATTCAAGAAGTTCAACATGCAAGAATGCAAAGGTATGAGTACCCCCGTGCCTACTAGTGTACTTCTTGACTTCACAATGGATGGCGAACCAGTTGACCAAAAGGTTTACCGCTCTATGATTGGTTCATTGTTATATCTATGTGCCTCATGTCCCGATATTATGCTAAGTGTGTGCATGTGTGAATGATATCAAGAGGCCCCCAAAGAATGTCATTTTAAGGCTGTGAAAAGGATAGTGAGATACTTAATTCACACACCAAACTTTGGCATTTGGTATCCAAAGAGGTCTTCTTTTGATCTTGTTGGCTACTTCGATTCGGACTATGCTGGTGACAAGGTTGATAGAAAGTCCACTTCGGGTACTTGTCAATTTCTTGGTAGATCTCTTGTGTCTTGGTCCTCCAATAAACAAAACTCGGTATCCTTATCCACGCTGAAGCGAAATACATTTCCGCCGATTCATGTTGTGCTCAATTACTTTGGATGACCCAAACTCTTAAAGATTATGGGATATATGTGAAACATGTTCCATTGCTTTGTGACAATGAAAGTGCTATCAAGGTTGATCATAATCCCGTGCAACATTCTCGAACTAAGCATATTGAAGTTCGTCATCATTTCATTCGAGATCATGTTGCTAAGGGAGATATCAATCTTAAGCATGTTCGTACCATTAAGCAATTGGGGAATATATTCACCAAACCGCTTGATGAGAAAGTGTTTTGCCGTTTGATAGGTGAATTGAACATCATTGATGCCTCAAACTTGGAGTAGAAAATCCATTTGGGTGCATGCAAGGCATGAGCCTTTCTATGACTAATCCTTGATATTTCTCTTATGATGATGATCATATATCTTGGATATATTTGCACCCTTGCATGCTATCTAACCCTTGTAGGTACTTGGATAAGCTCCATTCAATGAGATTGCAACTCAATCATATTCTAATCAACCTCTACATCTCCAAGTCTCTACAATATGGTGGTTGAAGACAAGGAAACATGAATCCTTTCAATATATCCTTTGACAATTTCTATATATCAAATTTCATTTGATAGCAAATTTCATGATTGTCATTTTGGATACACAAGTGCGCTTCCTTGCAAAACTAACCCACGTAGGAAGATGAACTCCAACTACAAGACATGCTCCCAACTCTTGATGAACTACATCAACTATGAGCACTCTACACAAGTTCACCTACATGATCAAGGTCAACACCACCACCAAGGTATGTCATTCCATCTTAGAAAGGATTTACCTCAAGACATGGGTCAAAGCAACTCAACAAGATAAGAATACATCAAAATGTTTAAACAAAAAATGGCAACCCCATTTTGAGCTTAAATGATGAGTATGACCTATGATCAAGTGTCTTCACTTGACTCCCAAGTCAATATACTCTAACATAGGTGACATTGTCGCCGACCAATTCTAGATGAAGTTCTCTAGTGTTTCTCTGATTTTTTGCATTTTGCCTCTTGCATGTTTGCTTCCTCTTTCAAAAAAAGAAAACTTCATCTAGATTTCATTTTTTCGTTCTACATTTGCTGCATTTAATTCATTGCAAATCCTTTACTTAATTCCCTGCAAATCTTTGTGATATCCTATTTGACTAGTGAGCTGAGATGACAAAATCCTTTCTCTGTGATGAACTCGGCCTCACCGATTGAGGGAGTCCTGGACTAGGGGGTGTCCAGACAGCCGGACTATCATCGTCCGCCGGACTCCAAGACTACGAAGATACAAGATTGAAGACTCCGTCTCGTGTCCGGATGAGACTCTCCTTGGCGTCGAAGGCAAGCTTGGCGATACGGATATGTAGATCTCCTACCATTGTAACCGACTCTGTGTAACCCTAGCCCTCCCCGGTGTCTATATAAACCGGAGGGCTTTAGTCCGTAGGACACAACATACATTACAACAATCATACCATAGGCTAGCTTCTAGGGTTTAGCCTCCTTGATCTCGTGGTAGATCCACTCTTGTACTACCCATATCATCAATATTAATCAAGCAGGACATAGGATTTTACCTCCATCGAGAGGGCCCGAACCTGGGTAAAACATCGTGTCCCTTGTCTCCTGTTACCATCCGCCTAGACGCACAGTTCGGGACCCCCTACCCGAGATCCGCCGGTTTTGACACCGACATTGGTGCTTTCATTGAGAGTTCCTCTGTGTCGTCACCGATAGGCTCGATGGCTTCTTCAATCAACAACCACGCTGTCTAGGGTGAGACTTTTCTCCCCAGACAGATCTTTGTATTCGGCGGCTTCGCACTACGGGCTAATTCACTTGGCCATCTGGAGCAGATCGAAAGTTACGCCCCTGGCCGTCAGGTCAGGTTTGGAAGCCCAAACTTCACGGCCGACATCCACGGGGACTTGATCTTCGACGGGCTCGAGCCACAGCCGAGCGTGCCGCACTGTCACGATGGGCATGATCTAGCTCTGCCGCCGGACGGTGCCTTGGTGGCCGCACAAGAATCCGCTCCGGCCCTTAGTCCGGAGCCGATCGCCCAGATCGAGGACCGGTGGCTGGACACCGCCTCGGGGGCTGCAACTTCAACGGCGATGGAGCCGAACACTAACCTCGTCCCTTGCGAAGCTCGTGACTCCGAGGTGCCGGACTCCCTGCCGGACTCCGAACCTCCCGCACCCTTGTCAATCGAATCTGATTGGACCCCGGTCATGGAGTTCACCGCCACGGACATCTTCCAACACTCGCCCTTTGGCGACGTCCTAAATTCGCTAAAACATCTCTCGCTATCCGGAGAGACCTGGCCGGACTATGGCCAGGACGGTTGGGATTCGGACGACGAAGAAATTCAAGGCCCGCCCACCACCCACTTTGTAGCCACTGTCGACGATCTAACAGACATGCTAGACTATGACTCCGAAGACATCGACGGTATGGACGACGATGCCGGAGACGAACAAGAACCAGCGCCTACAGGGCACTGGAAGACCACCTCGTCATATGACATATACATGGTGGACACCCCAAAAGAGGGGGACGGCGAAGAAGCAGCGGAGGCAGATTCCTTAAAGAAACAGCCCAAGCGCCGACGTCAGCGGCGCCGCTCTAAATCCCGCCACAGCCAGAATGGAGATTCAGGCACAGGAGATAATAATACCCCAGAAAGTGCCGAAGACAATCCCCTCCAGCAAGATTCAGCGCAGGAGGATGCAGAAGCAAGCCCTCACGAGAGGGTGACAGATGAAGAGGTCGAGGATGATAATTATATACCTCCCTCCGAAGACGAGGCAAGCCTCAACGATGACGAATTCATCGTGCCTGAGGATCCCGTCGAACAAGAGCATTTTAAACGCAGGCTTATCGCCACGGCAAATTGCCTAAAGAAAAAGCAGCAGTAGCTTCAAGCTGATCAGGACCTGCTGGCCGATCGATGGACCGAGGTCCTCGCGGCCGAAGAGTACGAACTCGAACGCCCCTCCAAAAGCTACCCAAAACGCAAGTTGCTCCCCCGATTAGAGGAGGAAGCATACATACCTTCATCACCAGCGCACAATACGGCCGACCGACCACCCCGTGGTCGCGACAGAGAGGCATCTAGGCCCTCCACCAAGACCGTACCCCGGCATCGCTCCAAAAGTACGAAGCCAAGAGGGAACGCGCCGGACTTGCGAGATATATTGGAGGACAAAGCAAGGCAATCTAGATCCATCTATGGATCACGGGGGCGCCCCACGACCCACGATGAATACCGTCGCGTCGGATACAATAACTCCGGCCGGGCCGAACACAGCAGACAACGCTCACTCGAGCTACGTCGTGATATTGCTCAATATAGAGGCGCCGCACACCTGCTATGCTTCACTAACGAAGTAATGGATCATCAAATCCCTGAAGGGTTTAAACCCGTAAACATTGAATCCTACGATGGCACAACAGACCCCATGGTTTGGATCGAAGATTATCTCCTTCACATCCATATGGCCCGCGGCGACGATCTCCACGCCATCAAGTATCTCCCACTCAAGCTTAAAGGACCAGCTCGGCATTGGCTTAACAGCTTGCCCGCAGAGTCAATTGGGTGTTGGGAAGACCTGGAAGCCGCATTCTTCGACAACTTCCAGGGCACATATGTGCGACCACCAGACGCCGATGACCTAAGCCACATAATTCAACAGTCAGACGAATCGGCCAGACAATTCTGGACACGGTTCCTCACAAAGAAAAATCAAATCATCGACTGTCCGGATGCAGAGGCCCTCGCAGCCTTCAAGCATAACATCCGCGACGAGTGGCTAGCCCGGCACCTAGGACAGGAAAAGCCGAAATCCATGGAAGCCCTCACATCACTAATGACCCGCTTCTGTGCGGGAGAGGATAGCTGGCTAGCTCGCAGCAACAACCTCAGTAAAAATTCTGGCAGTCCGGATACCAAGGACCACAATGGCAGGTCGCGTCGAAGCAAAAATAAACGCCGCATTAACGGCGACGACAAGGAGGATACGGCAGTCAACGCCGGATTCCGAGGCTCTAAACCCGGTCAGCGTAAGAAGCCATTCAAAAGAACCACTCCGGGTCCGTCCAATCTGGACCGAATACTCGACCGCTTATGCCAGATACATGGCACCCCCGAAAAGCCAGCTAATCACACCAACAGAGATTGTTGGGTATTCAAGTAGGCAGGCAAGTTAATTGCCGAAAACAATGACAAGGGGCTGCACAGCGACGACGAGGAAGAGACCCGACCGCCGAACAATAGAGGACAGAAGGGTTTCCCCCCACAAGTGCGGACGGTGAACATGATATACGCAACCCATATACCCAAGAGAGAGCGAAAGCGTGCACTAAGGGACGTATATGCGATGGAGCCAGTCGCCCCTAAGTTCAATCCATGGTCCTCTTGCCCGATCACTTTCGATTGAAGAGATCATCCAACCAGTATCCGCCATGGCGGATTCGCCGCATTAGTTTTAGACCCAATCGTCGATGGATTTCACCTCACGAGAGTCCTGATGGACGGTGGCAGTAGCCTGAACCTGCTTTATCAGGATACAGTGTGCAAGATGGGTATAGACCCCTCAAGGATTAAACCTACAAAGACGACCTTTAAAGGCGTCATACCAGGTGTTGAGGCCAATTGTACAGGCTCAGTCACACTGGAAGTGGTCTTCGGATCCCCGGACAATTTCCGGAGCAAGGAGTTAATCCTCGACATAGTCCCATTCCGCAGCGGCTATCACGCCCTGCTCGGACGAACCGCGTTTGCAAAGTTCAATGCGGTGCCGCATTACGCATACCTCAAGCTCAAGATGACAGGCCCTCGTGGAGTCATCACGGTCAATGGAAATACGGAACGCTCCCTCCGAACGGAGGAACACACAGCGGCTCTCGCGGCAGAAGTACAGAGCAGCCTTTTAAGGCAATCTTCGAGTCCGGCCGTTAAACGGCCGGATACGGCAAAACGCGCCCGGAGCAACATCAACCAAGACCACCTGGCACGTTCCGAGCACGCATAGCAATGCGGCCCCAACCCCAGCCCTTGCATAATTGCAAGACCAACCATCCGCGTACATCATTACGCTCTGGAGATACCATGGGCCTAGGGGAAGGGGCACGACCACAACAGACCCAGAGTGCGGCTCGACCACACCAGGGGCTCACAAGTGTGTCACTCCTTTTTGTTATTATTTTCTTTCTTTGTGTACATAGGACTCCGTTCACCAGAGGCCCTGTCCGGTGGTGAACCCGCCGAATTCACGATGCAACAGCCAGGGAAGAAAGAAGACTGCGATAAACACTCAGGTGGTCTCCATTACGAGCATTAAATTTGATTATATCCACCAGTCCGCAGCCCATCCCTGGAGGGGGACATGTTTGATTAGTCCAATCTCTTGCTTACCGCACTATTTGTATCATTCCGCACTCATAGCAGAATTCTTTAAATAAATAATGCAGCATTTTTTTGCCTGTTATTGCATTACTTTACACATATGTTCATTAATGACATCTCGCACCCGTATATTTTGGTACTGCCGAATACACCAGGGGCTTATATTCCCCGCATTATGGTGTGATAAGTCTGAACACTTTCACAAGTGCGGCACCCCGAACTTATAGCATTATATGAATCGGCTCCGAATCATGTCTTGGGTCAATAGTTGGGTTTGCCCGGCTCCCACATTTTGGTGCCTTACGTTCCGTTCTGTCGGCTAAGGTGGCACTGGGAGAACCACTGCGATTGCGCCCCGGTTGAGCTGGGCGAGCGCCTCAGTGGAGAAAGCTAAAACTGACCGGCATGATAAGGCGAGAGACTGGTCGCTGTTCGAGAGGTCTTTTCGGGTCCCTAAAGACCTATGCCGCTTCAAGCGAAGTACCGGATAATGTCCGACGAAGGCGTGGATAGCGCCCCGAATTCGGTCTTCCGAATACTAGGGGCTTCGCCGAAATTTAAAATTATAGAATTCTATGGCTAAGTGAGAGTGTTCAAGCATTATAAGTCCGGTTGCCTTGTTCGTTGTGTTGAGCGCCTCCCTAGATGGACCCAAAAATGGGAACAAGAGTGCTCAAGTTTATCCCGAACACCCCAGCACTCGTGGCTTGGGGGCTGAAGCCAACGACTTGTCATCTCTCAGATTTTATAAACGGACGCACTGAAGGTAATATTTTAAATTAAACAAGCATTGCGTAGCGCATATGAACAAAGTTTTCAGCGCACAGGATAATACATAGTGAGTTTCACTCAATAATTACATCTCTGGGGCACTCATCCGCAATATTGCAGGCACCCTTCAAGACACTCTTATAGTACATTTCGGGCGTACGATACTCCTTGCCCGCTGGCGGCGGGTCAGTAAGAAGCCTCTCCGCATCCAGCCTGCCCCAGTGCACCTTTGCGCGGGCAAGGACCCGACGAGCACCTTCAATACAAGCGGAGCGCTTGATAACATCCACCCAGGGACACGCATCCACCAGCCGCCGCACGAGGCCGAAGTAGCTCCCAGGCATGGCCTGTCCAGGCCACAGCCTGACTATAAGGCCCTTCATGGCCTCCTCAACTACCTTGTGGAGTTCGACCAGCTGCTTCAGCTGGTCGCTAGGGGGCACCGGATGGCCAGCCTCAGTGTACTGAGACCAGAAGACCTTCTCCGTTGAGCTCCCCTCCTCGCCACGGTAGAATGCGGCAGCATCGGATACACTGCGAGGCAGATCTGCAAACGCCCCTGGAGAGCTCCGAATTCGGGTAAGTGTCAGGTAGTTTACACTAACATGCTTGCTTTGCATGAAAAATGCCTTACCCGCCGCTATTTTCTTCATATCCTCAACCTCCTGAAGGGCCTTGCGGGCCTCGGCCTTGGTGGACTTGGCACTTTTGAGAGCCGAGGCGAGCTCGGACTCTCGAGTCTTTGAGTCGCGCTCCAAACTCTCATGTTTCTCCACGAGAGCCTGGAGCTCTTGCCGCACCTCCGCCACCCGTGCCTCCTGCTTTTCTCGCTCTGCCCGTTTCGCGGCCGCACTGCGTTCGGCCGCGGACATAGCCTCCTTCAGGGCTGCCACCTCGTTTTTGGCCCCTGCAGTACCCATATTATCCTTGTTAATTTTATTGCAACCGAAATCCTTTTCTGTAAGGTAACAATTCAAAGTGGTGCCACTCACCTTCTTTGTCCTTGAGCTACCTCTTGGCATGGCCGAGCTCTCGCTCGGACTGCTCGAGATCTTGCTTTAATGCACCAACCTCCGCAGTCAGTGCGGCAGAGGTCAGCAGCGCAGCCTGCAAACCCATATTAACATAATCTATTAGCAACCCTGCGTATATCTTTTTAGATCCTCAGTCCGGCTTTTCTTTCCGAGCACCGAACCGAGCATCAGGGGCTACTGTCTATGCTGTATTACATTACATAATTTTAACTTCTTACCTCAAAGCCTGTTAGAAGGCTACTGCAGGCTTCGGTCAGCCCGCTCTTGGCAAGCTGAACCTTCTGAATCACTGCACTCATAACAGTGCGGTGTTCTTCCTCAATGGAGGCGCCTTGGAGCGCCTCCAGCAAGTTGTCCGGTGCCTCCGGTTAGACGGAGGCCGCCGACGTCACGGTCTTGCCCTTCTTGCGAAGGGGCCGCTTGCCGGACTCCGGAACCACTGCAGGTTTCGGCGCGGAGTCCGGCGCAAAGTCCGGGAGGCTGCCTTGCGGCGCCTCCGGAGCCTCCTCCTGATGGGTCCCTTTCTGGGATCCCACCTCGGCGTCCTCATCGGCGCGAGGGGTGGAGGCAGTCGGAATGGAATCCACATCCGACGGAGCCAACGACCCGCTCGATGAAGCGGGGAGATCATCATCGGCCGGACTGCGGGCAGTATGCGCCATTAGAAGGACACTATGTGACGCAAAAGAAATTACAAATCATTCAGGAATCCAGATACTTATGATCTCGCCGGAGGCTTGGCCCTTGAAGGCCACTCTTTGCCGCCAACGTTGGTGTTGGCAGAGCTGTCCGGGGGAATAGTTCTCCCCCTCTTGGACCCTTCGGCCTCCCCTGTTGGGGAAGCCTTCCTCTTCCTCTCTCCCCCCTCTGGGAGAGAGTCTTCTTCCTCCTCGTCGTCTTTGGGGGAGGAGTCCGCCTCGGAGTCGTCGGACACCTGATAACGGGAACTCTTTCGAGTACCCATGGCCACCTTCTTGGCCTTCTTCTCCGGCACCACATGCGGTGCCGGAACCAGCAGCCCCACTAGACGGGCATCCACTGGGTCTTCTGGCATGGGAGCCGGGCAGATGAGCTGCTCGGCCTTCTTCATCCATTCCTATCAAAGGAAAAGGGAGATTGAAACCCTCTTAGAATCAATCTATTTACAATAAGTGTCCCGTAAAGGGGTAGAACCACTTACCTCGTCAGCCGTATGCTGCGAGTGAAATCCGCGATCTTCCGTCGCGGATGCGGAGGCTTCGGCGCCCTTAAACAGCACCCTCCAGGCGCCTTCGTACGTCGTGTATAAGAGCCCGCTCAGTGCCTGGTGCTGTTCCGGATCGAACTCCCACAGATTGAATGCCCGTTCTTGGCATGGGAGAATCCGGCGGACAAGCATGACTTGGACCACGTCAACAAGCCCGAGCTTCTTGTTCACCAGCTTCTGGATACAGGCTTGGAGTCCCGTCAGCTCCTTCGAATTACCCCACAGCAAGCCCTTCTCTTTCCAGGAGGTGAGCTGCGTAGGGATACCAGATCTGAACTCGGGAGTCGCCGCCCACGTAGGGTCGCGCGGCTCGGTGATGTAGAACCACCCCGATTGCCACCCCTTGACGGAGTCCATGAAGGCCCCTTCGAACCAGAGGACGTTGGGCATCTTGCCCAACATGGAGCCTCCGCACTCAGCCTGCGTGCCCTTCACTACCTTCGGCTTGACGTTGAAGGTCTTGAGCCACAAGCCGAAGTGGGGCCGGATGCAGAGGAGGGCCTCGCACACGACGATAAACGCCGAGATGTTGAGGATGAAGTTCGGTGCCAGATCATGGAAATCCAGGCCGTAGTAGAACATGAGCCCCGGGACAAAGGGGTGAAGTGGAAAGCCCAGTCCGCGAAGGAAGTGGGGAAGGAAAACGACCCTCTCATGGGGCCCGAGGGTAGGGATGAGCTGCCCCTCGTTGGGCAGCCGATGCGCGATGTCGCCGGAGAGGTATCCGGCGCTGCGCAGCTTTGTGATGTGCTCCTCCTTAACGGTGGAAGCCAACCATTTGCCTCCCGCTCTGGACATGGTCGAAGAAGGTTGAGACGAGATGCGCGAACTTGGGTGCTGGAGCTCGAGTGCACGGAGGTGGATAAGCAAAGGAGGAAGAAGGCGTGGGTGAAAAGGTGAATCCTTATCCCTTATATATAGGCGGGCGAAGACTGTGCGTTCCCCACCAGCCTGGTAAAACTCGCTTATCTCCCAAGCGCCACCATCAATGGCGTGGTTGGGTTACCCACGTCCGTATTGATGAGAATCCCGGAATAAGGGAAACACGATCTCTGCTTCGACAAGACGTGCCAAGGAAACCGCTTCGCTAAACGTGTTGAGGTGGTATAATAAAAAACGATTCAAGTAAAGGCTTGGTAGTGGTGTGACGTCATGCCGCAAAATATGTCAGCAGATTGAACTTGTGTACATTTTATTCTCTCTATGGTGGAATGTGGAAATTGTTTTGCAGAGCCGGACACTATCCTGGTGTTCATGATCTTCTCTGGATTATTCAAAGGAGGAACCCGCCTTGCAATGCCGTACATTATGCGCGCCGGACTTATCGTCATTGAAGCCTGGTTCAGGGGCTACTGAGGGAGTCCTGGACTAGGGGGTGTCCGGACAGCCGGACTATCATCGTCCGCCGGACTCCAAGACTACGAAGATACAAGATTGAAGACTCCATCCCGTGTCCGGATGGGACTCTCCTTGGCGTGGAAGGCAAGCTTGGCGATACGGATATGTAGATCTCCTACCATTGTAACCGACTCTGTGTAACCCTAGCCCTCCCCGGTGTCTATATAAACTGGAGGGCTTTAGTCCGTAGGACACAACAAACAATAAAACAATCATACCATAGGCTAGCTTCTAGGGTTTAGCCTCCTTGATCTCGTGGTACATCCACTCTTGTACTACCCATATCATCAATATTAATCAAGAAGGACGTAGGGTTTTACCTCCATCGAGAGGGCCCGAACCTGGGTAAAACATCGTGTCCCTTCTCTCCTGTTACCATCCGCCTAGACGCACAGTTCGGGACCCCCTACCCGAGATCCGCCGGTTTTGACACCGACACCGATCTTTTCTTTTCGGGTAGACCGGAACAATTCGGTGTCACCAAAGAAAACGGCTCGGTGTTACCGATTTCACCATTGTGGAAACATTTTGCCATTTTCATCCTATATTTCCAATCCAGCTCCACTCGATGATTCTTTTCCTCTACCTGCATCACATTTTACATATTGCTTTGCCATGTGACTCAAGGACCAAACCTATTTGACTTATACTCCAGAAGATCCCTTCTTGGAAATTGATGTCAAGGGGGAGAGAGATCACATCAAAGCTTAATCACATCAAAGGGAGAAAGAGACCCTATGGGAGAGAAAGACTTCTTAATCTTCCCAAATGCTTGGTAAAAAAAGAGGAGAGAAGCCACATGTCTTTTAGAGGGGAAAGACATGTTAGTTGAAGATATTACTTTGTGCCTTTTGCTCTATTTTTCATTTGCTTTTCATTTGCTCTGATTTTCTATTACCCTATCTTCTCCATTATCCAATGTCAGATTCAGGGGGAGAAAGACATCTAAGGGAAGAAAATCTTTGGAATTCATTGCATATCTTTACCCTTGGGGACATGTCAATATACAACCAGAGTACTAAGTACTCACTCTCTACATGTCATCCCAATCTTGGTACTCTTGTGGTTTCTCATTCCTGCTCTGTTTAGTGTATGTTCCTGTGTTGTCTAGCCCTATTTTCTTAGGTTTATCTCTTCCAAAGTTAGCTCAAGACCAAGAGGTAAGTATATGCATCACACTCATGTGCATGAGGATCTCTTGTTGATGTATATGTTGTTTGCAAGAAGAACTCATAAACATGTGTACATTTTCTGCATTTCACATCTTTTGCTCTGATACATATAGCCAAGATACATGTAACTCATTGCTTGCTCTGACGTGTTTATGCTTTCACACACTTTAATAATCTATCTTTACATGATTGCATACATGTAGGGGGAGCTAATGCATGTTGCATGTTCTTCCAAAGCTTTACTTTTTATACTTCATATCTTTATCTAAAGCTTTGATGTATGTTGTCATCAATTACCAAAAAGGGGGAGACTGAAAGCACAAGTGCTCCCTGGGTGATTTTGGTAATTAATGTCAACATATCTCTTGTTGGACTAATGCTTCTACCTAGTATATTTCAGATGAGTTCAACACTGGAGTGGCAGGACAAGAGGATGTGGAACCCCTTCCTAAGGACAAACATTGGCAAAGCTCAAGACTCTACATTTTCATTTTAGTGATCCAAGATCACATTGAGTCCATAGGAAAAGCCAATACTATTAAAAGGGGATGAGGTGTTGCTTAATGGCATGCTTGCTCAAAGTGCTTAGTGATATGCTCCAAAGCCCTCAACTACTTTCTCTTTTCCACATATGTCCTAAACCTAAAGTCAAACTCAGCCCCACCAATTTGATTCATCCGGCGCCACCGAGTTCACTTGACATAGCCACTGCCACAAACCCTAACCACTTTGATCTCACCGATGGGATCTCGGTCTCACTGAGATGGCCTTGCAAACTCTCTGTTACCTATTGTAGTTATTTCGGTCTCACCGAAATGTGCAATTGGTCCCATCGAGTTTGCTTGACCAAGTATATGTTTGCTTACTGCTAAAATAGGTCTCACCGAGTTCACGCAATCGGTCTCACTGAGATGAGGTTTTGCCCTAACCCTAGCACAGCGGTCCCACCGAGTTGACCTTGTCGGTCCCACCGAAAACTCTAACGTTCATATTTTCAACCATATATCAGTCTGACCGAGTTTCACTATTCGGTCCCACCGAGTTTGGAAGATTGTGTGTAATGTCTAGATTTTCTGTGGAGGCTATATATACCCCTCCACCCCCGCCTCCATTTGTGAGAGAGCCATCAGAACGTGCCTACACTTCCACTACTCATTTTCTGAGAGAGAACCACCTACTCATGTGTTGAGACCAAGACATTCCAATCCAACCACAAGAATCTTGATCTCTAGCCTTCCCCAAGTTGCTTTTCACTCAAATCATCTTTCCACCATAGCCAAATCTGTGAGAGAGAGTTGAGTATTGGGGAGACTATCATTTGAAGCACAAGAGCAAGGAGATCATCATCAACACACCATCTATTACCTTTTGGAGTGTGGTTTCTCCTAGATTGGTTAGGTGTCACTTGGGAGCCTCCGTCAAGATTGTCGAGTTGAACCAAGGAGTTTGTATGGGCAAGGAGATCGCCTACTTCGTGAAAATCTACCCAAGTGCGGCAAGTCTTTCATGGGCGATGGCCATGGTGGGATAGACAAGGTTGCTTCTTCGTGGACCCTTCGTGGGCGGAGCCCTCTATGGACTCGCGTAATCGTTACCCTACGTGGGTTGAAGTCTCCACTAATGTGGATGTACGATGGTACCACCTATCGGTACCACGCCAAAAATCTCCGTGTCTCCAATTGCGTTTGCACACTCCAATCCCATCCCTTTACTTTCTTGCAAGTTGCATGCTTTACTTTCCGCTGCTCATATACTCTTTGCATGCTTTCTTGAATTGTATTGTGAATGCTTGAAATTGTGCTAATTTCCAAACTCAACTTGAAAAACTTAAAAACTGTTATCTTTACTTGTTGAGGGTCTAATCCCCCCCCCCCTTTAGACACCTCTTCTCGATCCTTTCAGTTGTCTCTCTGGTCGCAAACGTGTATGTACATACTGGTCGATCGGTCTCTCTGGAAGGATGAACTGTGGCCAAAAAAGGAGCGGAACGTGTTACATAGCAGTTGAGGTAGTCCTGTATAAATCGTGTACACGTACGTACAACCATGCTGCAAGAAATTAAATACGGCTACGTATGTACATACAGGCAGGGTCTCGAATGCGTACAGCACCGGTGTCTTGTTCATCGGCAGCCAACAGGCTGGGTCAAAACGGAGGAAACCACGTTGTGTACATTGGGAGGCAAGCGACTGGGTCGAAAAGCGGCTTGTTCATTGGGAGCCAACCGACTTCGACGAAACAGCACAAACGGGGTCCTATTCAACGACTCGGGGTCTCGCATCCCGCAAAACAAAGGAAACTAAGTTCTCTTCGACCGCCTATGGTCGAAACGGGGTCCTGTTCACCGGAAGGGGTCTTGCGTACTGCAATACGGAAGAAACAGACTTCTCTCCAACCGCGTATGATCGAAACGGGATCCTGTTCATCGGGAGGGGTCTAGTGTACCACAAAATGGAGGAAACTGACTTCTCTCAACCGCCTACGGTTGAAACGGGGTCCTGTTCATCAGAGGGGTGTATGGCGTACCGCAAAATGGGACTCCATGGGATACTGTTCATCCAGCCTCCACGGGGTCCTGTTCATCCATCCCAACCGGCTGGGTGTGTGGCGGCTTCCTCGGTGTCCTGTTCATCTAGCAGCAACCACGTACTACTACCACGGGGTCATGTTCATCCAGCGGCAACCACCTACACACGACCGGGGTCCTGTTCATCCAACCCCCATCGAGAACTATTCATCAACAGCCAACCCAACCGACTTGACTCACCACGTCTTGACTCGTTCTACGTATCACATGCATGACAGCAACGGGCACTGTTCATCCAGAGGCAACCCAACCGACTAGCTACGTCTCGCACAGGGCTTCGATCGACTTCAGTAAGCAGTAGCAGCGATCGATCGGGTTCAGTTAGCAGCGAAGGAGTCGGTCGGGTTTAGTTAGCAGCGAAGGGATCGATCGATCTGCTTCAGTACATAGCAACATGTGATCGCTCGGGTTCAGTAAGTGAACGTCTCTCGCTCAGGTTGAGTTATAGCGACACGGCTCGCACCACACATGCGTACAAGAGAAAAGCGGAAACCACAATGCATCGCTCGGCCCCGACCAACCCACTGTAACCGTGAACTCCGCGAAATTTTCCTCGCCCTCGCTTCTACCATGATTTTTTCCGTCATGGACGGCCCAAAAAATGTCATGCATGTGCGTCCCTGGTCTGCCCAGGATGAAAAGCCCATTTTATGTCATGATTTTTTGTCATAGAAGTAGGAGCCCACCACATCTATGATGATACATGGTTTTGTCACAATTATTGTCATAGAAGTGTCATAAGCAGGACAAAAAAATTCGTTCGGGCCAAAATGTCACCGATGTGTCTTTTTTTTGTAGTGTATCGTTTTGGGGTTATGCATTAGAGACAGCTGCATTCACGTTAAATAGGGCACCGTCTAAATCCATTGAGACGACACCGTATGAACTGTGGTTTGGCAAGAAACCTAAGCGGCTGTTTCTCAAAGTTTGGGGTTGTGACACTTATGTCAAAAGGCTTCAGCCTGATAAGCTCGAACCCAAATCAAGAAGTGCGTCTTCATAGGATACCCTAAGGAAACAATTGGGTACACCTTCTCCCACAGATCCTAAGACAAGATTTTTGTTGCTAAGAATGGATCCTTTCTAGAGAAGGAGTTTCTCTCAAAGAAGTGAGTGGGAGGAAAGTAGAACTTGATGAGGTAATTGTACCTTCTCTCGAATTGGAAAGTAGCACATTACAGAAAACCGTTCTCGTGATGCCTACAACAACTAGAGAGGAAGCAGATGATAATGATCATGAAACTTTAGATCAAGTTACTACTGAACTTCGTAGGTCGACCAAAGCACAATCCGCACCAGAGTGGTACGATAATCCTATCCTGGAAGTTATGTTATTAGACCATGGCGAACCTACGAACTATGAAGAAGCTGTGATGAGCCCAGATTCTGATAAATGGCTTGAGGCCATGAAATCAGAGATAGGATCCATGTATGAGAACAAAGTATGGACTTTGGTGGACTTGCCCGATGATCGGCAAGCCATAGAACATAAATGGATCTTCAAGAAGAAGATTGGCGCTGATGGTAATGTTACTGTCTACAAAGCTCGACATGTCATGAAAGGTGTTCGACAAGTTCAAGGAGTTGATTACGATGAGACTTCCTCACCCGTAGCGATGCTTAAGTCTGTCCAAATCATGTTAGCAATTGTCGCATTTTATGATTATGAAATGTGGTAAATGGACGTCAAAACTGCATTCCTTAATGGATTCCTTAAAGAAGAGTTGTATATCATGCAACCAGAAGGTTTTGTTGATCCTAAAGGTGCTAACAAAGTGTGCAAGCTCCAGCGATCCATCTATGGACTGGTGCAAGCATCTCTGAGTTGGAATATATGCTTTGATGAGGTGATCAGAGCATATGGTTTTATAAAAAATTACGGCGAAGCCTGTATTTACAAGAAAGTGAGTGGGAGCTCTATAGCATTTCTGATATTATATGTGGATGACATATTATTGATTGGAATGATATAGAATTTCCGGATAGCATAAAAGGATACTTGAATAAGAATTTTTCAATGAAAGACCTTGGTGAAGCTGCTTATATATTGGGCATCAAGATGTATAGGTATAGATCGAGACGCTTGATAGGACTTTCACAAAGCACATACCTTGACAAAGTTTTGAAGAAGTTCAAAATGGATCAGTCAAAGAAAGGGTTCTTGCCTATGTTACAAGGTGTGAAATTGAGTTAGACTCAAAGCCCGACCACTGCAGAAGATAGGGAGAGAATGGATGGCATTCCCTATGCCTCAGCCATAGGTTCTATGTATGCTATGTTGTGTACCAGACCTGATGTGTGCCTTGCCATAAGTTTGGCAGGGAGGTACCAAAGTAATCTAGGAGTGGATCACTAGACAGTGGTCAAGAACATCTTGAAGTTCCTGAAAAGGACCAAGGATATGTTTCTCATTTATGGAGGTGGCGAAAAGAGCTAGTTGTAAATGGTTATGTTGATGCTAGCTTCAACACTGATCCGGATGACTCTAAGTCACAAACCGGATACTTATTTATATTGAATGGTGGAGCTTACAGTTGTGCAGTTCCAAGCAGAGCGTCGTGGCAGGATCTACATGTGAAGCGGAGTACATAGCTACTTCGGAAGCAGCACATGAAGGAGTCTGGCTGAAGGAGTTCATATCCGATCTGGGTGTAATACCCCGTGCATCGGGTCCAATGAAAATCTTTTGTGACAACACTGGAGCAATTGCCTTGGCAAAGGAATCCAGGTTTCACAAGAGAACCAAACACATCAAGAGACGCTTCAACTCCATTCGTGAAAAGGTCAAGGATGGAGACATAGGGATTTGGAAAATACACATGAATCTGAATGTAGCAGACCCATTGACTAAGCCTCTTTCGTGAGCAAAACATGATCAACAACAAGACTCCATGGATGTTAGATTCATTACAATGTAATCTAGATTATTGACTCTAGTGCAAGTGGGAGACTAAAGGGAATATGCCCTAGAGGCAATAATAAAGTTGTTATTTTATATTTCCTTGTTCATGATAAAGGTTTATTATTCATGCTAGAATTGTATTGATCGACTTAAATACATGTGTGAATACATAAACAAATACCGTGTCTCTACTAGACTAACTCGTTGATCAAAGATGGTTAAGGTTTCCTAACCATTGACATGTGTTATCATTTGATAACAGGATCACATCATTAGGAGAATGATGTGATGGACAAGACCCATCTGTTTGCTTAGCATATTGATTGTTTAGTTTATTGCGATTGCTTTCTTGATGACAAATACATATTCCTTCGACTATGAGATTATGCAACTCCCGAATACTAGAGGAATACGTTGTGTGCTATCAAATGTCACAACGTACCTGGGTGATCATAAAGATGCTCTATAGGTATCTCTGAAGGTGTTTGTTGAGTTGGCATAGATAGAGATTAGGATTTGTCACTCCGAGTATCGGAGAGGTATCTCCGGGCCCTCTGTGTGATACACATCACAAGAAGCCTTGCAAGCAAAGTAACTAAGAAGTTAGTTACAAGATGATGTATTACAGAACGAGTAAAGAGACTCACCGGTAACGAGATTGAACTAGGTATGAAGATACGATGATCGAATCTCGGGCAAGTAACATACCAATGGACAAAGGGAATTACGTATGTTGTCATAAGGTACGACCAATAAAGATCTTCGTGGAATATGTAGGAGCCAATATGGGCATCCAAATATCTCTATTGGTTATTGATTGGAGAGGTGTCTCGGTCATGTCTACATAGTTCTCGAACCCGTAGGGTCCGCATGCTTAACGTTCGTTGACGATATAAGTGTTATATGAGTTATATGATTTAGTGACCGAATGTTGTTCGGAGTCCTGGATGAGATTGCGGACATGACGAAGAGCTTCGGAATGGTCCAGAGGTAAAGATTGATATATAGGACGATGGTATTCGGACACCAGAAAAGTTTCAGAGTGAACCGGGTAGTCACCGGGTCGCCGGAAGGGGTTCCGGGGACAGACCAGGTCACTAGGGGGCTGGCGCGCCCCTCTCCTTGGCTGGCCGTCCTAGGGGAAGGAAAGGGGAGAGGTGGCCCCTCCTGGCTTTCCCTCCTCATGAGAGAAAGGAAAGGGAGGTGCCTCCTCCCCCTGCCTTCCTCCTGCACTCAAATAAGGAAGGGGCGTGGCTTGGGGAAGACCCCAAGTAGGATTCGACCCTACTTGGGGCACCCCTTGGCCTCTCCCCTCTCCCCCCACCTATATATATGTGGGAGGGGGGCTCCACACAGAACCACGACAATCTCTTAGCCGTGTGCGGTGCCCCCTCCACTGTTTACACCCTTGATCATATTTTCGTAGTGCTTAGGTGAAGCCCTGTGGAGATAGCATCACCATCACCGTCACCATGCCGTCGTGCTGCCGAAACTCATCCACTACCTCGCCGTCTTGCTGGATCAAGAAGGCGTGGACGTCATCGAGCTGAACGTGTGCTGAACGCGGAGGTGCCATACGTTTGGTTCTCGATCGGTTGGATCGCGAAGAAGTTTAACTACATCAACCGCGTTACTAAACGCTTCCCCTTACGGTCTACGAGGGTACGTAGACACACTCTTCCCTCTCATTGCTATGTATCTCCTTGATAGATCTTGCGTGTGCGTAGAAGTTTTTTTTGTTTTCCATGCAATGTTTCCCAACTAACCCCCCGAGTCCTCCAATGTCGGCGACCTCCCTTCCCTGAGGCTTATCCCTACCCTCTGATGTAGGTGGCCCACCTTCCCTGAGCCCTACAACAACGACCACCATATCCCAAGACTACCGACACGAGGTATTTTGTGATTTTTTTTTATTTTTAATGAACATTTAAACCCATGTAGATGTTTGTGGTTCAATGTTAAATATGATCATGTAATTATTTTCACAATATCCTTAAATTTATATTAGTTCTTTCTATGATCAATTGCACTTTAATAGGGTTCTTCAACATTGGCCCTCTTTGACGCCACCTTTCGCAACATCGTGGCCCACTCAAACTCTCCTCCCGATGACGACCTCATGAGCCCATATTGTTCCCTTCCTGCAGAGTCGATGGGATCGATCAGTGGTGGATCGTGGTAAGGTGACAGCCTTGGTCTATATTTGTGGAAATGTCGATGTAGAAACCTACTTTTATTCCATTTTTTATTTGGGTTGTATATGGTTTCTGTTTCATACAATGCTTCTAAGAGGTTAATAAAATTGGAATTTCATTTGAGTAACATAAATGTTTGTGCTTGTAAATGTCTTGGTCCCATTTACACATTAATCATGATTTTAATCTTCTGGGTCAGTCAAATTGGATGATGGTGAGTGAAGGCTAGGCACGAAGTGTCATCCCGGATCTTGAGGATGAAACTTAAATCTTGCATATGAAGGTGAAGGACATGGAGGGTGTAATCTGTGACATGAAACGGTAGATAAATATTGAGATGAAGATGCACAACAAATGGATACAAATGGTGAGAAGGAGTTGCGTTTTGTACTTGTACTTGGTCTAGTTGTCATGTATGGTGTGAGTGCACTTATCATTAGGGGCTATGTTTGTGTGATTTCTACACGGTGCCCTATTAGGTGGCATTTGTGTGGTCCATTATGGGTTAGGCCTGGCCCGGACAAGCAATCGGTGACCGACAACTATGCCCGTCACTGGTAACCCAGTTACCAATGACAAGGGCCAACCCTAACATGTGGCTCGTTTGTCATTGATGGGCCTTTTGGACCCGTCACTAATAGAGTTTTTGCAATAGTGATTAAATACCCAAGAAGTACACTTACTTGTTACAACTGAATCTCCTTTCCTTATATCATAACTCAATAATTCTTGATAATTTCCTCATATATTGGTATTTTTCTATCACTAGGTTATGTAATGTTCTTGTGTTGTTTATTCTTGTTAAGGGATGGTGGACCACATTTCCGTCTTTTATGATCTTGAGCAGTTGCTCATGTGCCCTATAGAATAGATGGTTCAAACGTACTTTGAGCTTTCGAGTGAACTGGCAGAATTGCCAACTCAAAAACTTAGATGATCATTTTGCAAGTAATATGTGGGCCAAACCAAAATGCATATGTGAAAATTGCTACTCTCACCGGATGTTACACTAAATAATAATTCTATATAGTGCATATCCATTGAAATTAGTATATGGTTCACTATCTCCATGTGCCTTTTGTGGGGAAATATTAAAACACGCATCTTTATTTAAATATTTATCTGAAAATATTCAAACAAATTCAGGCATCATCTTACGTATTAAAATCACGCACTAAAATATGTGGAATTCATAATACCATGTAGAAAGCCAACAAGTTGAATTCGTTGTTGCCACACCGAGAACTTGTAGGACAGTAAACAATGAGAAACATACACACAGGATCACCTACCATATCGTAGAATTCAATAGGCTCATTCTCATGAGGACCATGAAATCAAATATAGCAACATAAAACCAAATAAAACGCATAAAGATAATTCATAACCATCATATACATATTCAACATATTTACACGATACCCATGATGTATAAATTTCCAATACATAATGACATATATTTTGACACAAAGTAAAGACATCGAACGGAATCCCTAGAGGATGTGCATATGTTTATTTAATCTTCGTGTATGTATGTGGGTGTGTGGCATTTGATGCTTTTACTATGCAGTAGGGTAGGAAGGCTCCATGGCAAGACCACACATGCCTCTCTTGTCAGAAATGTCCTTCTCCATTCTTAAGTACCCGTTCTCGCCCCATGTTGTACCCCACGAATTCTTCAATAACCAATATTTTGTGCCATCACTCGTCATTCCATAACCAATAGCTGCAATGCCATGGTCTAGGTCAGTGCCGCAAGAACCAGTCATCACTCCACCTTTGTAAAATTGGAACGTCATGTCACCACCATCCACAGCCACTGAAATAGGTTGGTTCGCGACAGCCGCCATGAGGGCACCTTCATTGTTGGCTGGCACATCCTCATAGCTCTTGATGGTGGCAGCATCTTTGGATCCACTCTTGCACTTGCCATCTTCTGCCGTATATGGGTAGCTAGACTCACCAGTAAGGCCACCGTTTGAAATGATGAACTTGAAGGCATCATCCATGAGCCCGCCCTCACAGCCCTGGTCCATACCGTGGACATCACAATCTACCAACTCTTGTTCCGATAAAGAGATAAGCTTGCCAGTTTTTAGCTTGACGATGCCCTCGGTAGCAGCAACAGCGGAAAATGCCCAACAACAACCTAAAAATAATTGTATTGTGGGACATACATGATCACATAATTTTTTAACAAAAAACATCTAGATACATATATGACATACATCATTACACTATGTACTTACCACATTGGCCCTGATCCTTGATTGGAGTGACGGCACCCTTCGTCCTCCAATCTACTGTTGCCGAAAGTGCATCCAAGCTCACGTTCTCGTACCTGAATCCCGTGGGAGCCCTCTCCGCGCTCGCTTTGTATCCTTTGTTAGCCTTTGTCATCTTAAACTCCTCGTTGGTGAGGTCAGCGAATTGATTGACACCCAAATAGAACTTGTGGTTCTCAGTGTTGAAGGACTCAATGAACTCGACATTGGCCTTGAACACCTTTAGCTTATGAGCCTTCTCAGTGGCATCCTTGTACACACGGCCATACTGGGCCATCCAACTCTCGTGCCTTGCTGCGATGGACAAGTCATCACTGAGCTCCCGAGCTGCTAGAACTGAACTACAGAGGCAGAGGCAACCGAAGATGGCAAGGAGCAGAACCTTCGGTGGGTTGGCCATGTTGACCGGATGATGTGTGTGTCTTGCTAGCAACTAACTGTAGTATGCGGTATGTCTGTGGTTTGCTTTGGTTTAACAAATGGAACTAGGTAGCATATATAGTCACCTTTACATAATTAAGTATTGGGGATAGTGAGATACGGTGCTTGCACGATGTAGTGAGTAGAAAGAGGCTCCTGCGTAGCGGTGAAGTACTTCTGGTATAAAATTCTTGTTGCTTGTACGTGCGCTTGCTGCACATGTGAGAATGACCGGCCAACGTTTGATTATGTATCTGCTTTAGTTAACTATAAGTCGATTAGCTGTTCTAGAGATAGCCATTACTTCAGGTCCATATTGTTAGGCTATTTTTCTGTACCAGGTTTTCTTTGGGTATAACCGGTTAATTAATTGGCCTTTAACGATTGCGACTTCTTCTCTAGTTTTTTAGAAAAGGAGGAATACCCCCGGCCTCTGCATCTGGTCGATGCATACGGCCAATTTATTAATTATTAGCACAAAACCTTACAAAGTCGTACAACAGTAAGACCAAAGCCACCATCTTCGTAACCTCTGTCGCTACTCCTATCTAACTGATGAAGGGGCGCTGATGGTCTGTGCCTGATACCAAACAGACCTCGCAGCCAAACCTAACATCTAAGACCTGAGGTCCCAACCTGGACGCCTGCCGGGTATGGGCACCCACCAGTCCGGCGTGCTCCTCAACCAGGCCACCTGCCGGGTATGAGGCGCCACAACCACCTACCACATATCCATCTTCGGAGCTGTACTGTTGCAACGGCCTTGACCGGTCTCGCTGCCGCCGACACCACCACGACGCCAGACAGCGTCGACCTCCTGCGCGTGTCTGTCACCACACATCTGACGCCAAGCCTCCGCTGCTCCATGCCGCCAAGAGCCTCCGTCAAGAATATGTAGAAAGAAACACCGCTCCACCGAAAGGGAGGCAGCACACCCCCACCCCTCACCTGCAGACCTTTCCATCCGAATCCCAATGTCCTTGGCGTCGCCTCCAGGAAGGTTACGGTGCACAGGGCGCCGCCGACGCCCGATCCGCATCGGATCTTGGGCTTTCACCCGGACATGGGTTGGAGATGGGAGAGATGGTGCCCTCAGCAGCGCCCCCAAGGAGGAAAGCGGCGCCAAAAATCGGCGTCGCCGCTGCCGGCCAGCCAAGGCGGCCAAGGTTTCCCCCGGACACCATCTGCTCCACCAGAACACACCGGAGGTGGATCCGGCAAGATCCAAACCGAACCGGGGACTGGGAAGGGATGCATGGAAAGGAAGGGGGCAATACCTCCAGATCTGGCACGCCTGCGGCTCGCCGTCCTCACGGCCGAACCCTCAGGCACGCCGCACGCCACTCCAGCAGGGCCGCCGCCCCTGGATCCGATGGCCTCCGCGAAGAACGAAGCGCCGAAGACCCCGCCGCCAACTTCCCCGGCGCCCGCGCGGGCTTTCTCGGCGGTCGTCTTTGGTGGCGGCGAGGGGGGTGGGGGAAGGTGGGGGGAGGCGGCAGCGGAAACCCTAGACTCCCCCGAGTCGCCCTAGGGACGACGCGAGGGACGGGTATGATGATGGAGAGCAGCCACGTACAGATAGGATTCTTCTTACAACTTCTTAGCTCTGAGTGCGCCAACGTCTTGCATAGATAGAGGAAACACGGGAACTTCCTTTTTTTGGGGGGGAAGACAACAATTATGACCTGTGGAGAGTTTGGATAAAGTAGAAAAAATGACATACAATTATTTTTCTGCGTTAACTAAGTTGATTAGCTAACTGGTTAGTTAGCCTTCAACAGTTACAACTTCGCTCTTGTTAACGAAACTGTTATTCCTTTTTTTTTCAGGAACAACTCTTCTCTTATTGCATTTCGAGAACAGTTGTTATTGCTTCCACGATTCGCTCTTAGTCTCTGAGAAGGTACAATTTATTTACTACTTCCTCCTTAAAGAAATATAAGAGCATTTAGATCACTACTTTAGTGATCTAAACACTTTTATATTTATGTACGGATGGAGTACGTTAGTATGAAAGACAAAGTTCTTGAATTCATCTAAGAGGATAGCTTTTTTATGACCTCTCATGTTTTAACTTGTAGATTATCCATTGCAGAAATTCTCAGGGGCACGCAAGTGTAGGGAGGCACTCACCTGTCAAGTCATGCCGCCCGCTCGATTTGCCTCGCGATTCGTGCAGTAGTTGGGTCCTGCACGAAGGGCGCAATAAGCTTTAAATTCAATGATGAAACTTGCGGTTTTTGCATCTAAAACTGCCAAGTCTCAACCAGTTTTAGAGATATAATTTTAAGCAATTTTTTTTGTCGACCGTAGACACAAAATAATTAATTTTTATCGCTCGCTCGTACTAAGTTTCAACATGGAAACTTAGCACATTTTTTTTAGAAGTCACTAAAATATATTCAAAATGGATCTTATCTGAAAGCGCTGGTCAAGAGAAACACGAATATGAAAACATAACTTAATTTGAATTTTTTTATTTAAAAGATATAGAACTTTAAAAATCGGAAGCCAAAATAAAAAGGCAGCACCAAGGACCTGATAGGCCCCCGCACTTGTGTGCCCTAAATCCTCGTCCATATCCTTACTTTTAGATGTATAGAGATGGAGTTTGATTATCTCGAGATGGAGTTTCATTATAACCCGACGAGTCAAAGGTCAAGGCTCGGCCTGAGCTTACCTCCGCTTGTGGTCGGCTCATAGAACCCGAGCACCACCTGCCAATGGTAGGTGGGGTCAAGACCGTGGGGAATGGCGGCGTGAGGTGAATGGCTCGGGAGGCGTGACAGGCATGACCATTGCGGCTTGAAGGGCATGGTTGCGGGTGGGAGAAGCATCGGCGACAACGACCTGATTGAGGTTGTGGTAGTGCTGGAGCGACAGTGTTAGGGAGCGACGGCGTGGGTGTCGGGATGAGTAGGTGTCGTTCTTGAGTGTAGCTAGTTGGGCGTGGCGACGAGCCCCAAGCTCCGAATCCTAGCGTTGTAGTGCATCGCCGTACCGAGGAGCGAAGAGCAGCAAGGCAGCCTCGTCCAAATATCCCATTTAGGAGTAGAAACATGCTAGAGTTATATCTCGCCTATTGCAAGATGTACCTCTGGCTCACCTTTGGCGTCCGCACGTATGGGTCGGCTGATTAGCATATTTTCTCGCTTGCTCCTTTCGTCTGCTCACTCGCTCGTCCGAATTTATCGGTTTTTTCTTCTGTTTTTTGTTTCTTTCTCTACTTTTAACTATTTTCTTTTGGTTTTCATAGTGTTTCACTATTTTGCATTTTTTTCAATTTCCTTTGTTTTTATCAGTTTTCATCTATTTTATACGTTTTCACTGTGTTCCGCTATTCTGCGTTGGTTTCTTTAGGGTTTTTTGCGAGGATTTCTATACTGTTTTTCGTGTTTCTTTTATATTTTTTTTTTCTTTCGTTTCTTCTTTGGTTTTCATCATTTTTTTCTTTTTCTATTTCCTTTTTTTTCAATACTTATCTACATTTTCTCCATAAACATTTCACATTTTTGTATACAACAGAAACCTTTTTATGCACTTTTAAATATTTTTCCAATGGATGATTAATACTTTTTCAATTATATTTTTTTGATATCTAATTTTTCAAACATATTGAATATTATCAATACAACATGAACATTTTTATATACATATTGTATATTTTCGAATACATATTTTTTTTCAAATATATGTTTTGAGGTCTAGTTTACTTTTTATACACATTATATACGTTTTTGGTATACAATTGAACATTTTTATGCACATTAAATGTTCTCAAATACATGAAATACATTTTAAAATATAAGTTTGAGTTCTACTTTTTTCTCTTACACACTGTAGATTTTTGTATATACCACAATTTTTTCTGCAGGTTAATAATTTTTCATATACATCATTAACATTTTTTGCACACATATGCTTTTGAACTGTTTTTTGGACATGTTTTATGATTTTTAAAATACAACTTAGAACAATTGTTAATGACATCAATTTTTTTACACTCCATTAACATTTTTTCCAATATATGTTTCGATGTCTAATTTTCTTCATACTCATTGTACTTTTCTTATACACTAGAAACATTTTTTTATACATGTTTAACATTTGTCTAATAGATTATCAATGTTTTTTTGAATATATGTTTTTTTATTTTTTAAATATGCATTACACATTTTTCAAATTTGACTTTTTAAGTAATTATAATTTTAGAAAATAAGACCAAAGAAAATAAAAAACTCACACGCTCCAGAATTCATGGCTACTTTTATTTTTTGAGAAAAACTCACGGCTGCTACTGCTCGCGAGTGACGGCCCCCAGGGGCCATGTATGAGGAAAGTAAAAAAGAAAAGAGCGAGCGACAACTTTGTGGGCTGGCCATTACTCAAACAACACTACGACGAGGATATGCATGGACTGGCGCTCTAGTCTCTTTACTGGGCTGACATGCCATGTATCCTAATGTTGCGCTGGAATTACATGAGCTCAGAGGCCTTCACGGGCCTAGTCGGGCCGAGAGGAGAAGCCCAAAATGTCGGGCAACTCATCCACCCTTAATCATAAGCCCTTTACCAACATAAAGTGTTACAATGACTTGAACGTAGACACTGATGTTCAGGTCATTGTCACACTTTATGTAGCTTTCTCTTCAAAAAAAAATTAGTGTGTATAGCGCATCATACTATGTCTGAGTGGGAAAAATCCTTATGCATGATGTGAATTGGTTTGTTTACCTGGTCGTCATTTCTAGAATAAAAAGGCTTTCAAGTAAACCCATACCAACAATACAATCATGGAAATATAGGGTGGTAAGCCTTTTAGTAAGTGGATTTGCAAGAATATTTTTCATACTTTTATGCTTAACACTGTTTGTTTGATTAAGCATCATATCTTTCAGAATAAAAAAAATCATGTCAGTGGTACTGGTTGTACCTGTTAAATTGATTTTTTTTAATAGACAAATATGTTTTCATTATCACATTATAATACAGGTGGTTTATAAATGTTTTCAACCACTTGAAACCTCACAATGTACATACAACCAAAACTGTAGCGACTTGACATGATACAAACTTAGATTGCATCACCAATGATGCTATGATTGTATATTTGGATCTTTTCCAAGATATAGCTCTTTGAGTGAGGGTAAAATTATGACCTAGTTCATAATTTTAATGCTCCTCATGAAATATATTTCCGACAAACTCACAATTTCGAGGTTACTAGGCCCCTTATTACTGAGAATGTAATCTTTATTGCCTTTCATATGCCAGAAGACTTATAACGGCTTTTTGGTTGTTTAATTCTACATTAAACAAACATTTACCAAGTATATCGGTCATAAGTCAAGTTGTGCACACACTGGAGCATACATGATGCTCGTGATAGCCAAAAGATAATAAACTAGCATATATGATCAATTTCAAAGTGGCACCTTGTACACTGTCTCGTGAGCATTTCGTAGCAATACTCTGATTTGGGGGTTTTGAGAAGGCAAGGCACACATGGATGATCTAGGACGTGATTTCACATAGTGGAGGTTTTATGTAGGTTCGGGCCCACCTATTCTAAAAGCATCATCCTACTCCTATGATACGTCTCCAACATATCTATAATTTTTTTATTGTTCCATGTTGTTATATTATCAATCTTGGATGTTTTATATTCATTTTACAGCAACTTTATAGCATTTTTTGGGACTAACCTATTGACATAGTGACCAGTGCCAGTTGTTGTTTTCTACTTTGCAGAATATTAGTACCAAACGAAGTCCAAATGCCACGAAACTTTTTGGTGATTTTTTTTCTGGACAGAAGACAACTTGGGAGCCAAGGAAGTGTACGAGGGGAGGCCCATGGGACCCACAAGTCACCATGGTGAGGCAAAGGTCCCTGGCGCTCCCTGGTGGGTAGTAGGGCCCACAGGCCCCCTCTCCACCGCCTATAAGCTCTATAAATACTCTAAAATCCCAAAAACCTAGGCGTGGAGAGATCAGAGTTTCCATCGAAGTTCCAGAACCACGAGATCCAATCTATAGGCCTTTTCCGGCACCTTGCCGGAAGGTTCAACGATCACGGAGGGGTTCTTCATCAACACCCTTGCCCCTCCGATGATGCGTGAGTAGTTTACCACACACCTACGGGTCTGTAGGCAGTAGCTAGATGGCTTCTTCTCTCTTTTTGATCTTTAATACAATGTTCTCCTCGATGTTCTTGGAGATCTATTTGATGTAACTCTTTTTTTGCGGTGTGTTTGTCGGGATCCGATGAATTGTGAGTTTATGATCAGATCTATCTATGAATATTATTTGAGTCTTTGTTGAACTCTGTTATGCATGGTTATTATAGCCTTGTATTTCTTCTCCGAAATTTTGGTTTGGTTTGGCCAACTAGATTGATTTTTCTTGTAATGGGAAGAGGTGCATTGTGATGGGTTCGATCTTGCGGTGTCCTCACCCAGCGACAGAAGGGGTAGCGAGGCACGCATGTATCGTTTCCATTAAGGATAGAAATATAGGGTCTATTCCTACATGAATAGATCTTGTCTACATCATGTCATCGTTCGTATTGCATTACCCCGTTTCTCCATGAACTTAATACACTAGATGCATCCTAGATAGCGGCCGATTTGTGGAGTAATAGTAGTAGATTCAGGCAGGAGTCGGTCTACTAATCTTGGACGTGATGCCTATGTACATGATCATTGCCTTGGATATCATCATAATTATTTGCTCTTCTATCAATTGTCCAACAGTAATTTGTTTACCCACCGTATGCTATTTTCTTGAGAGAAGCCTCTAGTGAAATCTACGGCCTCGGGTCTATTTCCTATCATATTATTTTCACATCTATTAATCCAAAAATCCAAAAATACCTGGCTACACTTTTTATTTACTTCTTTTGTTTTGTGTTTTTGTTAGATCTATTTATCCAATCTCATACAATTTAATCTATCTCAATACCAAAGAGGGATTGACAACCCCTCTTACCCATTGGGTTGTAAGTTTTTGTTATTTGTGTGAAGGTACTATGTACATAGTCTGGTGGATCCTCCTACTTGATTGATACCTTGGTTTCATAACTGAGGGAAATACTTACTGTTGTTGTGTTGCATCATCCTCTCCTCTCCGGGGAAATACAAACGCGGTTTGCAGCAATCAAAGAAGAATTTCTGGCGTCGTTGCCGAGGAGGATCAAGTCCAAATCTATCAGGTACACAATCACAAATCACATCTCCTTGCAATTTACTTTATTTGCGATTTTCCTCTCATTTTCATCTCCCCCACTTCTAAAACGTTTTTACAAAAAAACACAAAAATATTTGCCTTATTTTTGTTTGCCTTTGCCTCGTCCGATCTTTTGTTTGGTTGTGATCTTGCTTGCCTACCTTATTGCTATGACTAGTTCTTCTACTACTACGTGTACCCCTAAGAATGAAGTTCTCAATTTTAAGTAAAGGGGAGGAGAGAGTTGTGATGCTCATAATAGATCTACTCGAAAGCAATCTACTACTATTCTTCTTTTCAGTTTCTATATGGGCATTACTACTTGGTATAGATTTGTTCTTGATACTATCACCAAAGGGAATTTCTTGATGTGCCCTCCTTTGGATGCTTTTAATGCTATGGGGAATTTAGTGGGATCACCTTCTATCATTATCAATGAAACAGTTTTAACTCTTGAGAATGTTATGCAAAGGTTACATGCTATTGAAAATAAAAATCATCGAAGAACATATTGAAAACTTGGATAAAAGGATTCATAATCTTGCTAATAAAATTGGTTCAAAGGTAGGAGATACCCTTAAAATTCTAAAAGAGAAAAACCCCATAGCTAACGAAAGGGTAGAAGAGAGTCCTGCTCGGTTGATAAATTGGAAGAAATTTTTAGTAATTTGGGCTCAACTTTTTCTTCCATTAAAACTATTGAAAAACTATAGCAAGTCTACACATGCTACTAAGAACAAGGGTGCCACCTGTAGCAGTAACAATCAAGATCTTGAAATGATTAGTGTTCATCCCGATTTTGTTGAAGTGCTAAAAGCCCCTACTTTCAAAAGTGAACTATTTAATTGTATTCCTAGGAGCTTGAATATTGATAATATGCATGTTAGATATAAGAAGAATGATGGATGTGTGATTGAGGAGTTGGAAACCAAAGATGACAATACTTGAATCTATGCATTATGCCTAGCTGGGGGCATAAAACAATAGCGCTTGTTGGGAGGCAACCCAATGAATAAAATTTATTTTTTACTTTTTCTTTCTATTCTAGAGTGTTTACACAATTACGCTACTGTTATGATTGTGTTTTTATGTTTTAGTTAGCATTTGTGCCATGTTGGGTGATAGTAGATTTGATGTTGTTGGAAAACAGAAACTTTTGCGTCCAGTAGAAGAATTGTTAAAATTCACATAAGAGATTAAAGCTTTTGAATTTTTCTAAGAAGAAGAGAAATTCAGATAAACACAATGAAATATTTCAGGAGTTTTTGGTTTTCTTGAATAAGCTAAATAAAAATGGAAAAGCAAAAATGAGAAAAACTATTTACACGGGAAAGTTCCCAACAAGCAAAAAGAAGAACAAAGAAATATTTTTGGGTTTTCTTTTAGTGCGATAGCTAACTACTCTAGAAAGAAAACCAAAAAGAAGCAGGAAATATTTTTGTATTTTCTCTCAAGTTTTTCAAACACACGAGAAGAAAGCGAGAAAATAAATTTAGCATGGATAATACAATGAAAAAGTGTGAACACCGATAACTGAAATCTATGAACATGGATGTAAAGTCGGTGAGAAACACGTACTCCCCCAAGCTTAGGCTTTTGGCCTAACTTGGTAAGCAATCAGTAGTCAAACTGTTGAGGAGCGGGCATCCATGGATCCCACTACTAAGGTTCCTCCTCCGCTATAGCCTGGTTGTTCCGGTAGGCGATGATGTCTGCATGCATAATCCTGTATCTGCCCCTGGCAATAGGATCAAACAAAGTAGGTGCATGCAGTGGAATAATATCACGAGTTCTCACACTAAAAACCAAGTTATAAGGAATAGGAATGTTAGGATAATCGATAGCAGTAAACTGGTGGTAATCCATAGCCGCGCGATCTAGGTAAACCTTGGGCAAAGGATAATCATGCAGGCGTGTATGAACATTAAAGCGAGAGCCAAACGAGTGGCATAAATACCTCCATGTATTTTGCCCTTGGACTTATTAATGTTGAGGCAACGTGCCATAATAGCTCCCAAGCTATAAGTGTTGCCGCCTTCGAGTGCATGACGTAAAACAACAAGGTCTGGGGCACTGAGTGCACCCACCTTCTCTCTAGCAAGCAGACATTTTGCAATGAAAAGAGCAAAATAATGAACAGCGGGAAAGTGTAAGCTAGTAGCGGTGACACTTGACACCCCTCTCTCATCCCCCACAGACAGAGTACAGTAAAAGCTTTTAAAAGTCTGTGGGCCTAGGTTCTACCAAGCTACCATCAGAAGGAAGCAATCATATTTCACAAAATTCAGAAAGAGGTATCTAATGGGGTTCAGCATATAAACTAAATTGCACCTCAGGGGGATTATTCCTAGGAAGAAAATTAAAACTTTGCACAAAGGTGTTTGTGAGGAGATGATACTGTTCGCATTCAGCTGCGATGAAGTCGGTGAGGCCGGCATTAGCAGCATATTGTGCAAACTCTTGAAGGATTCCATCCCCTTCCATGAACAGGGTATGCGGCAATTCGCATGGCCGTACTTCCACGAATCTCCGGATATGGAGATCACTGTCAGACGACTCCCCAATAACTCCCTTGGAGTTCTTCTTGGAAGCAAACTTCCTAAAGATATTCATCTTTTTCCTATGAACAAAAATTCTAAAAAATTTAGTCCACAAAATTTTCTCAACAAAACTCTACAAAATTGATAGCATCTACTCATAGGGATGTATAGAAGCCATAGCAAGCATTCAAACTACTTAGAACTCTAAGAATTCAACATGCAAGCTCATCAACAACAGCATCAAGAGTAGCTAATTATTTAAAATATAAACCACTAAAGCAAAACCTGATTGGACAAACGAAGGACTCACATACCAAGCAACAATCCCCCGAAATAGTTTCGGAAACGGAGCTTCGAGCAAAGAGATCAAAATCCGCGGGTTTGAGAGCAAGATCACGAGAAAGAGAGCAATGGTGAATTTTTTCTAGAGGTAGGTGATGATGTGGTGTGAAAGGATAAGTGAGGGGGCCCATGAGGGGACAACAACCCACCAGGGTGTGCCTGGGGGTCCTGGCATGCCCAGGTGGGTTGTTCCCACCTAGTGCACCTCCCTCTGATATTATTTGCACCAGAAATTCTTAAATATTCAGAAAAAAATCGTATTAAATTTTCATATCATTCTGAGAACTTTTATTTTTGGGTCACTTTTTATTGCACGGGAAATTCAGAAAACAGACAAAACATGGCATTTTATTTTCTTTAACTAATAGGACTAGAAAATAAAAGGTAGGGACAAAAAGTAGTGCTTACTAAATTCATCAACTTCATACCTCTCAAAAATGATCCATTAATAAGGTTGATCAGGTCTTATTAACAACCACTTTCGATTAGCATGAAACTAAAGAACTTTTGTAAATCACTAAGTTACCTCAACGGGGATATGAATGTCCCCAACAATTTGCATTTCATATTTATTTTTAACAGTAGGTAGAGGTAGTTGAAAACTTCCAATAGTGATTTTCGGAGATTTTTCAATATCATTAATATCATTCACTTGGAATTGTTTCTTCGGAAAGTGCACCGTATGCTCATTACCATTGATATGAAAAGTGACCTTGCTTTTATTGCAATCAATAACAACCCCTGCAGTATTCAAGAAGGGTCTAGCAAGGATAATCGACATGTTGTCATCCTCGGGCATCTCAGGTATAACAAAGTCAGTCAAAACAGTAGCATTAGCAACAACAACGGGCACATCCTCACAGATACCGATAGGTATGGCAGTGTTTATCAGCCATTTGCAAAGATATTTCAGTAGGTGTGAGTTTATTCAAATCAAGTCTTTTATATAAAGAGAAAGGCATAACACTAACACTAGCTCCTAAATCACATAAAGCAGTTTTCACATAGTTACTTTTGATGGAGCAAGGTATAGTTGGTATTCCCGGATCTCCAAGTTTTTTAGGTACTCCATCTTTAAAAGTATAATTAGCAAGCATGGTGGAGATTTGAGCTTCCGGTATTTTTTTCTTATTAGTGATGATGTCTTTCATGTACTTTGCATAAGGAGGCATTTTCAAGATATCAGTCAAGTGAGTACGCAAAAAGACTGGCCTCAGCATTTTGGCAAAGCGTTCAAATACTTCATCATCTTTCTTTTTAGTTGACTTAGGTGGAAAAGGCATAGGTTTTTGAACCAACAGTTCTCTTTCCTTACCGTGTTTTCTAGCCACAAAGTCTCTTTTATCGTATCTTTTATTTTTAGATTGTGGGTTATCAAGATCAACAGTTGGTTTTATTTCAACATCATTATCTGGTTCTTTTTCATTGTTTGGTTGAGCATATTCATGAACATCAACATTATCTTTTTCATTATCACTAGGTGAATGTTCATCACCAGATTGAGTTTCAGTATCAGAAATAGAAACATCATTATCATTATCAGGAGGTTTTTCTACTTCAGGTTCACTAGTAGCATGCAAAGTCCTATCATTTTTCTTTTTCTTCTTCTTTTTAGAAGGACTAGGTGCAGTGGTGTTGTTCCTTTGTGAATCATTTTCTATTCTTTTTGGGTGTCCCTCAGGATAAAGTGGTTCCTGAGTCATTTTACGTCCTCTGGTTGCAACTCTAACAGCAAGGTCATGTATGTTGTTATTCATTTCATCAAGCAATTCTCTTTGAGATTTAGCGACTTGTTCTAACTGGGTTTGAACCATAGAAGCATGCTTTCCCACACCTCTAACATCATTTGAGATTCTAAATAACAAGTCACTCAAGCGAGCAATCATATCAGAATTGTATTTCAATTGTTTCATAACGTTTGCATTGAAGTGATCTTGCTTTCCAATATAATTCTCAAACTCATAAAGGCATTGGCTAGGGTGCATATTATGAGGATTATCATTATCATTGAATTTCATTAGAGATTTTACCTTTACCACCTTAGGCAGTGGTGGTGTATCAAGCCCATGTATTTCTTCAATAGGAGGTAAATTTTTGACATCCTCGGCTTTAATACCTTTGCCCAATAGTCCGTTCCCTGAAAACACAACCAACACTTAATCCATTGTATCTAGGAAGTCCTTAGATGCATTAGTTAATCCATTGTAGAAGATATCAAGTATTTCATTTTTTAAGAGGATGGTCAGGCAAAGCATTAAGCAATTGGAGAAGCCTCCCCCAAGCTTGTGGGAGACTCTCTTCTTTAATTTGTACAAAGTTTAATATTTCCTGTAAGGCAGCTTGTTTCTTATGAGCAGTGAAATATTTTTCAGAGAAGTAATAAATCATATCCTGGGGACTATGCACATGACCAGGAGCAAGAGTATTGTACCAAGCTTTAGCATCACCTTTTAATGAGAACGAAAATAATTTGAGAATATAGTAATAGCGAGTTTTCTCATCATGAGTAAAAAGGGTGGCTATGTCATTCAACTTAGTAAGATGTGCCACAATAGTTTCAGTTTCATAACCATGGAAAGGATCAGATTCAACCAAAGTAATTAACTCTGGGTCGATAGTGAATTCATAATCCTTATCATCAATAAAGATAGGTGAGGTAGCAAACATAGGATCATATTGCATTCTAGCATTCAGAGATTTTTCTTTATACTTGCATAATAATTTCTCTAAATCATCTCTATCCTTACAAGCAAGAATATCTCTAGTTGTCTCCTCATTCATAACATAACCTTCGGTACCTTAGGCATTTCATATCTAGGAAGGCTAGTTATAGCAGGTGTTTCAAGATTTTCAGTTTCAAGCTCATCATCAGATTCAACAATATCATGTTGTCTTGCTCTAGCAATGTGTTCATCAAGAAATTCACCTAGTGGCACATCATCATCATGCAAGGTACTAGCATCATCATAAGCATCATTCATAGAAGAAGTAGCATCATCACTAACTTGCGACATATCAGCATTGATAGCATGTGGTGTTGTTGCATGTTTCCTTATAACAGAATCTAAAGCAGAGCTAGATGGCAGTTCCTTACCTCCCCTCGTCTTAGAGGGAAAAATAGTAGTCTTAGCATCCTTCAGATTATTCATAGTGAATAATTGATAATAATCCCAAGTGACTTAACAAATATAGCTATGCTCCTCGACAACGGCGCCAGAAAAAGGTCTTAATAACCCACAAGTATAGGGGATCGCAACAGTCTTTGAGGGTAGAGTATTCAACCCAAATTTATAGATTCAACACAAGGGGAGCCAAAGAATATTTGTAAGTATTAGTAGCTGAGTTGTCAATTCAACCACACCTGGAGATTAGTTATCTGAAGCAGCGCAATCAGTAGCAAAGTAATATGATAGTTTTGATAATGGTAGCAATAGCGATAGTAACGGTAACAATTATAACAGTGGTTTTTTAGCAAGCGCAACAATAACAATAGGAGTAGTAACTTAGCAGGAACAATATAAGATAAATTCATAGGCATTGGATCGGTGATTTGTTGGATGATACTCATCATGTGACAGTCATAACCTAGGGCGATACGGCACTAGCTCCAGTTCATAAATATAATGTAGGCATGTATTCCGTAAATAGTCATACGTTCTTATGGAAAGAACTTGCATGACATCTTTTGTCCTACCCTCCCGTGGCAGCGGGGTCCTATTGGAAACTAAGAGATATTAAGGCATCCTTTTAATACAGAACCGGAACAAAGCATTAACACATGGTGAATACATGAACTCCTCAAACTACGTTCATCACCGGGAGTGGTCCCGACTATTTTCACTCCGGGGTTGCCGGATCATAACACATAGTAGGTGACTATAACTTGCAAGATCAAATCTAGAACATGGATATAATGGTGATAACATAAACGGTTCGGATCTGAAATCATGGCACCCGGGCCCAAAGTGACAAGCATTAAGCATGGCAAAGTCATAGCAACATCAAACCCAAAACAGTGGATACTAGGGATCAAGCCCTAATAAAACTAACTCGATTACATGATGAATCTCATCCAAGTCCTCACTGACCAGCGAGCCTACGAAGGAATTACTCACTCTTGGTGGGGTGCATCATGGAATTGGCGATGGAGAAGGGTTGGTGGTGAGAAAGAATGAAGATCCCCCTCTCTGGAGCCCCAAACGGACTCCAGATCTGGCCTCCCGATGAAGAACAGGATGTGGCGGCGGCTTCGTCTCGTGGAACGCGATAATTCTTTCTCCTTTGATTTTTTTTCTAGAAAATGTGATTTTATAGCGTAGGTTTCAGGGTCTGCAGGGCCACCAGGTGGGGACAACCCACCTGGGTGCTCCTGGGGGGGCAGGCGCACCCTGGTGGGTTGTGCCCACCCAGGTGCCCCCCTCAGGTGACTCTTGGCTCCAGAAATTCTCTTTTATTGTATAAAAAATCCTCGCAAAGTTTTGTTTCATTCTGAGAACTTTTATTTTTGCACAAAAACAACACCATGATAGTTCTGCTGGAAACAGCGTCAGTCCGGGGTTAGTTTCATTCAAATCATGCAAATTAGAGTCCAAAACAAGAGGAAGAGCGTTAGGAAAAGTAGATACGCTGGAGACGTATCACACCTCCCCAAGGTTGGCACAAGCCTAGGGTGGTGCCCATACCCGTGTACTCAAGTGTCTTTCTTAGGGGATGGTGGTGATGATGAAGTAGTAGGCTTGTGCTTCATAATATTCATCAAGATCTTTAAACTCTGAATTTCTCGGAGCACACGATGAATGATCTCGACATTCTTTTGCACTTTGACCATAATGTGTTTATTTTCCAGACCCCAAGAATTCATTCCTGCATTTTCAGAATTATAAAATCACACATTTGTGTGCAATTTGGACATCTCTCCTTCCAATTCTTTCCTACAAATTGGAAGGTATGTGCACACAAGGAGTATTTTCAACCCATACTTGTGAACCAAATTATGAAAATTGTTTTGATGTAACCTGTGCAAGGGCCTCCTAGGGGCAAGCCCTTCTTGTACCTCTTGGCTTCCTTGGTTGCTCGTCGTTCTCATGGCCTGATGGGGATTAGGAGTAGTGGAGATGCTAGCTAGAGTGCCCCTCTCTAAAGCCGGAGGGTGGACCTCGAGCGAATCTCCTTCATCTTCTTTCATGGTGACCTCCTCGGCCTCCTCTCTCATGAGTTCCATATGCATCAACCAAGCATTGTCGCCCACATTATTGGAGGAGGAGGAAGACATGATGCCTAGCCTTGGAAGTGTGCTAGAAAATAGCACGAAACAAGAACAGAGGAGAAACTTGCGATACGGTGGTCAAAACACCCGGGAGTATATATATAAAGAATTATCATCTTGTGAAACAAGTATAGGGGAAGAAAATAGAGTCGGGAAGGCACACGAGGGGCCCACAAGGCAACCAAACGCGCCCAGGGGGTAGGGCATGCCCTGTTGCCTTGTGACCTCCTCGTGGACCCTCTCGGCTATTTTTTATAATATTCCAAAAAAGGCAGAAATAATTTTTATGAAATTTTTGGAGTTGGTTTACTTACCGTATCGCATACCTACTCATTTTCAGAGTTCTAGAGTGTTCCGGAAAGTATGTTTTATGTGTTCCTCCGGTGTCATAGTTTGAACAATATTAGTTTCAACATTAATAGGTGTACCTGAGATATAATGCATAATTCTTTGTCCATTAACCAATCTCGGATAAGTACCCTCGGCATTGTTGATCTTGATAGCTCCGGAGCGATAAACTTCTTCGATGACATAGGATCCTTACCATTTGGAGAGAAGTTTTCCTGCAAAAAATATGAAACGACAGTTGTACAATAGAACTTGCTCATTGAAGGAAATATGCCCTAGAGGCAATAATAAAGTTGTTATTTTATATTTCCTTATTCATGATAAATGTTTATTATTCATGCTAGAATTGTATTAACCGGAAACTTGATACATATATGAATACATAGACAAAACAATGTGTCCCTAGTATGCCTCTACTAGACTAGCTCGTTGATCAAAAATGGTTAAGTTTCCTAGCCATGGACATGAGTTGTCATTTGATAACAGGATCACATCATTAGTGGAATGATGTGATGGACAAGACCCATCCGTTAGCTTAGCATTATGATCGTTCAGTTGTATTGCTACTGCTTTCCGCGTGTCAAATATATATTCCTCCGACTATGAGAAATGCAACTCTAGAACACCAAAGGAATGCCTTGTGTCACTGGTACGCGTCGGTGCTATATAAATGGTTTTTAACCCCTTTCCGCGACAGCATTTGGAACCATCGCCAAGTGAGTGTGGGCATTAGGGGGGTCCTTCCCACACGACCCAGAAACCGTCGGATAGGCCCTCCTGGCACACAAGCTGGCTTGTGTGCGATCGAGCGAGGCATTGAAACCCAATTGTTTCCATTCGTATGTACATCCCACACGGTGAATCCCAAAAAACATTTTCGTTCGTATGTATACCACACACAGTCAATCCAAGGAGTACGTTTCTGTTTTTATGTATATCCCACACAGTGAATTCAGGGAAAAGTTTTCCGTTCGCATGTACATCCCACATAGTCAATCCAGGGAAAACGTTTCCGTTCGTATGTACATCCCAAATGATTAGGCCGTTATAGTCGCGTGAAAAAGGTGGACATCAACATTTAATCTGCTGATATGTTTGTGATAGGTATGTTATCGCGCATGGTTCAAGAATGTAAAATGTGTGTGGTGCCTCTACTAACGCCAACGTGTACATTTTCGTAACTTTGTGTGATTGCTATTCCTATCACACACACACACTGGTTTGAAATGTTTGCCGTATTACCATGAATCGCATACGCATATGAGACGAAACCGTGTGTGCGTCCAAAGGGCATCGCAAACGTTACACGTCAAAGAATCGTCTGTTTTCTTTTTCATTGCACACGTTGTTTTCTTTTTCATTACATGATTAGACAGCAATTAACTATGATGAACCACAATATTAATAGGTGGTAAAGGTGAAGAGACAAGTGTAAATCATTTTGACTGCCGATGTTGTTGAAGAAGCAGAATGCCCATAATGTGCCTTCCTGCATGCCATAGGCACGAACAACTTTTGTCCAATCCCTTGTGACGATCGCCCGCTCATCCTTCACCGCCTTCAGCAAGACTTCTAGAGCATTACCATGGTAGCATGAATTATATACTTTAACCTTAGTTGCCTCCACTCCGGTCATGTAGTTTGCAAGGTAATCATCAGTAAATAGCTTCGGAACCCACTGAAATGAGAAAAATATCAGATCATGAGGTCTAATAGAGTAACTTGTTGTGGGCAGGGGAAAAGGCAACAGATTACTTACATCTTGGACAAAGTGTACATAAACAGCTTAATTCCCATCACCCGCTTCTTTCGCCTAATAATCTTTCTTAGTTTCCTCACTTGACACTTATTCATGAATACCTCATTGCCCCGTACGCAAAAGGGATCGAAGCATGGATCAGTACCGCTCATATACGTACCTACAAGCAACCAGTAAATGTTAGAAGCTAAATGAGATTGCACAAATGATGTAAAATACAACTACCTACATTCCTAAGTACAAGTATTTTTAGAGATTTCAATATGAATGACATACGGATGTATATAGAATTATTTATATAGTTTAGATTAGAATCTAGATTCACTCATTTTGCTCCTTATGTAGTCTATATTGGAATCTATAAAAATACTTACATTTAGGAATAGATTGTGTATAAGACATGGGATGCAGCTAACCTCGACGGCAAACAACAGCATCCCCCATTGTAGCCATGTGTAAGTACATGGAAAGCCAATGTTAACTACAACAGGGTTAACATCCACCAAAAATAGCAAATGATAATAAAACAACATCATCTGTAGTGATATCTTCATTGCGAAAGAGTAGCACAGTAGCAAAGGGACGGATTAAAAAATGGATACAATTGTTAATTGTAACAGGCTTAACAGCATCCTAATTCATGTTTTGTAAGTTTGTAGCCATTGAAATACAACTGTTTAAAAATGGATACAACTGTTAGTTGCAATAGGCTTAATGGCCATTGAAACCACTACTGATAAAAATGCAATTGGCAGAGTTAAACATCACAAGGCGGGTGCTGCCAGAGCAGATAATGGCCCAGTTGTCTATAAAAAGGTAGGGAAAATAGCTAAAACGTGTTAGGCATGTTTACTACAAGATGCTTAAGATATTGACCGTACAAAACATAGCCATTAATTGTAACTAGTATTGGTAAGATTGAACTAGAGAGTTCATACTTTGCAAGTCCTAAGAGGTAGTTGCTGAGGCACTTCATCTTGGCTAGAGCCCGCCCAAAGTCAGCGGCGGCGGAGGCGAGCTCTTCCTCCGGGTCGAAGCGTGGATCAGTGCCCCCGACATGTGTACCTACAAGAAGCAAGTAAATATTTGAAGCCAAACTGCAATTGCACAAATGATGTAAAATACTGTAAGACATGGGATGCAGCTAACCTCGATGGCAAACAACAGCATCGCCCATTATGGCCCTGCATAAGTACATGGATATGCATGTTAAGTACAACAGGGTTAGCATCCACCAAAAATAGCAAATGGGCAGCATCTCTAGTATATCTTCATTGCGGAGAGTAGCATGGTAGCAAAGTTTGTTGCTGGTATTGGTGAAGTTGAACTGAACAGTTAATACTTGAACATCACATAGTGTGCAGTACTGAAATAAACAAGGCACAAACATGCTTAATACATCAACCGTACAAAACATAGCCATTGCAAGTGGTATTGGTAAGATTTAGCTGGTCAGATCATACCTGTTAAGTCTTGGGGGTTAGTCGCCGAGGCACTTCTTCTGGGCCAGAGCCTGCACCATGTCGGCGGTGGCGGAGGCGAGGTGTTCCTTCAGGTCAACACGCACAACGGTCATTGCGCCATGGACCGCCATCAGCTCCTCGACCTCCACGTGATATGTGGTTGGGCTTGCGCGGCGATGCTCTGGAGGTAGGGACGGTGGGGATTTGGAGGCATGAGGATGTTTCGTAGGCACCATTTAAACAATTAGGCCAGGGTCGTGATAGAGATCGGTGGGCTACCTGACTGAATCCGAGCAGAACATAGATGTGGTTGCGACAGCGATGGTTTGAGCTGCTGGTAGGGGCATGCGCGGGGGGGGGGGGGGGAGGGGGGGGAGGAGGAAGTGGGGGTGGGGGAGATACTGAGGAAATTTGATGGGTGGGGATGTGGTTGGAGGAATAAATTCTGAAATCGCGCGCCTAATGAAAATTTCACTGCGGAACTTGAAACTTGGGTGGGGGAAACACACAATGGAGACGAAGCGTGTAAAATACTCGTGCGCGAGAAAACAGAAAATTGGTGGTTCCCGTCTCCAAAAAAATGTACACATGTAGTCGATTTTTTTTGTCAATGGTACGCCTGGTTTATTAGGAACCATCGCACAGGTAACAGACTTATGGATCATTAACGCAAAAAACGTACACGGGTACGGCATAGAAACCGTGTGTTTTGTGATCTTCTAATGATTAACTCAAAAAAGCGCACATGGTCACACATGCTAATCAATGCTCAAAGCCCTCAAAGGATGCTCTTACCGATATTGTACGTTAATACTACAAACTTAAAGTACTACTGGTAATTTTCTCTAATACTACAAACTTAAACTACTTCTCACATGCTGCCATCGGGGCATGCTGGCCAGACACCAGCGTTCTCCTTCCCAGCCTTGTAGGCGGCAGCCAACCGTGCTTCGATCTCCGCCAAGCTCTCCTCATCACGGCGTGCGGCCTCTTCTTTCTTGCAGCGGCGGGACTCTCTTTTCTTGACTGCTTTCTGCCTTTTCCGATCCTCATGTACGGCTTAGGCCGCCTCTAGATCCACCGCCCATTCGTCCATGGCAGCCTCAAAGTCCTCCCACGCAACTATGTGGCCGCCAGCAGCGATGAACTTGGTGCAGCGAGATTCCATTGCTTCCTTATCATGTGTGCGGTCGCGGGCGGCGAGGAACGCGGTGCCGCGGGATGCCATAGCTTCCTTACCAGTTACTGTGCGCCGCGGTACGCTTGGAGAGAACTCTAGGACGGAGGAGCCGGGCAGCCATACAGTGCGGTGGTTTTTAAGAGCTCAACAACAAACGACAAAGGAAATTTAGCTTCCCTTACAATTTTGCTCGTTCATTATCGCACACGGTTCATCTCGGTCGCTTCCGGAAATAGTGTGTGTTGAGGCTATTGTGTGTTGCGTTATGATTGGCCGGAACTCCAGCCACGCGGATTGCGCATGTGCACCGTAGGATGCGCCACAATCGAACGGCAATCCACATCCCTCACATCACATCCGTGCCGCTGTAGCTGGATTGGATTTATATGCACCAAATGCCTAGAAAACGCACATAATCCCTTAAATATGGTAAATGAGCCCGGAAAAATGCCAAATTTGAACACGGTGATTTGCAGGGTGTATGTCTTTGTAAAAAAAACTCCAGGGCAAAGACCAAAGAAAATTTGGATTCCCCTTCAATTTCCGTGATTTCCCTCTCGAAAGCATGGAACTTCCTCGGCGATGGTTCGATTTATGAAGGGCATGCATGACGACATAAGCCAAACCTTCTCAAGTTTTCACCAGGGCATGGTGAGTCATACCATGGCACCATGCCAGGCGTCATGTTTTTCAATCATTTATTTCATTTTTCCTATAGTTGAAAACCTGATAAACAAACGTTTGTGGTTGACTATTACCACACATTTCATCGGAATATCTGTCCATTCCTTGTAAACGGCTTGAGAATTTACTAAATGGCACGAGCATCGTTTTCCAGACTGTTCTTGTGCACCCTTTCATGCACCGATTGTTTGAACTTGAATTATGTGCATTAATGCCTAGAAAATGCACATAATCCCCTAAATATGGTAAATGAACCCGGAAAAGTGTCAAATTTGAACGTGGTGATTTTCAGGGTGTATGTTCATCTTAGAAAAAAAACTCATGGACAAAGGACAAATGAAATTTGGATCCCCCTTCAATCTTGGTGATTTCCCTCTCGAAACCATGAAACTTCCTCGGTGATGGTTCGATTTATGAAAGGCGTGCATGACGACATAAGGATAACATTCTCAAATTTTTACCAGGGCATGGTGAGGCCATACCATGGCACCACGCCAGGCGTCATGTTTTTCAAGCATTTATTTCATTTTTTGTATAGTTGTTACCCAGTAAACGACGCGTTTATGGTTGACTACTACCACACATTTCCTCGAAATATATGTCCATTCCTTGTAAAAGGCATGAGAATTTACTAAATGGCACGAGGATGATTTTCCAGACCGTTCTTGTCCCATGCAAGAAATGGGATGAAATTCAAACATCTAGGCATCGTGGCTCAGCCGGAAAGATTGAGAAACTTGGTTTTTTAATTCATGTAAATCCAAAACACGCCTGAAAATCATGAAACTTGGCATGGTGTCATGACATAGCACGAACATGCTGCGGTAAATTTTTGGCCGAATTGGGACAAGCTTTGGTATAAGCTGCTTGCAAACCGGAGCTTCTCTCAAGAAGGCGCGTGGTTCCGAGAGGGAGCGTGTCACCTCCGTGTGCGAAACGACATACGTATATTGCCTTCTCCCGCCTTAATTTGTTTACACAGGCAGATCAGACCAAATAGAAGTATTGTGCTAAATTTTGGAATTATTCCGGGTTCGTTTGGCCTTTTTTATACATTAATTGAATTTCTGAGCATTTAATGTGCATAATTTAAATTTGAACTACAAGCACATGCTCCATTGCACCAAAGCTGGTTGAAAAATCACATGTCTGTCCTTGGGTGAATTTCTAGGTTCCATGCAAGAAATGGGAATGAAGTTCAAACATCTGGGCGTCGTGGCTCGGCCGGAAAGATTCAGAAACTTGGTTTTTTAATTCATGTAAATCCAAAACACGCCTGAAAATCATGAAACTTGGCATGGTGTCATGACATGGCACCAACATGATGCGGTAATTTTTTTAGCCGAATTGGGACAAGCTTTGGTATAAGCTGCTTGTAAACTGGAGCTTCTCTCAAGAAGGCTCGTGGTTCCGAGAGGGAACGTGTCACCTCTGTGTGCAAAACGATATACGTACACTACCTTCTCCCGCCTTAATTTGTTTACATACGCAGATTAGACCAAATAGAAGTATCGTGCTAAATTTTTGGAATTATTCCGGGTTTGTTTGACCTTTTTTATACATTAATTCAATTTCTGGGCATTTAATGTGCATAATTCAAATTTGAACTACAAGCACATGCTCGGATGCTCCAGTGCACCAAAGTTCGTTGAAAAATCACATGTGTGTCCTTGGGTGAATTTCAAGGTCCCATGCAAGAAATGGGAATGAAATTCAAACATCTGGGCATCATGGCTCGGCCAGAAAGATTGAAAAACTTGGTTTTTTAATTCATATAAATCCAAAACACGCGTGAAAATCATGAAACTTGGCATGGTGTCAATGACATGGCACCAACATTTTGCGGTAATTTTTTGGTCGAATTGGGACAAGCTTTGGTATAAGCTGCTTGCAAAACCGGAGCTTCTCTCAAGAAGGCTCGTGGTTCCGAGAGGGAACATGTCACCTCTGTGTGCGAAACGACATACGTACACTGCCTTCTCCCGACTTAATTTGTTTACACAGGCAGATTAGACCAAATAGAAGTATCGTGCTAAATTTTGGAATTAATCCGGGTTCATTTGGCCTTTTTTATACATTAATTAAATTTCTAGGCATTTAATGTGCATAATTCAAATTTGAACTACAAGCACATGCTCCAGTGCACCAAAGCTGGTTGAAAAATCACATGTGTGTCCATGGGTGAATTTCTAGGTCCCATGCAAGAAATGAGAATGAAATTCAAACATCTGGGCGTCGTGGCTCGGCCGGAAAGATTGAGAAACTTCATTTTTGAATTCCTGTAAATCCAAAACATGCTTGAAAATCATGAAACTTGGCATGGTGTCATGACATGGCACCAACATGCTGTGGTAATTTTTCTGTCTGATTTGCGAAGGCACACACATTAAAAATCAACAATCTCATTTTGGAACAAGTGTTGTCACGTTACAAATCGGAAACACAACTATTATTGAAACCATGGGTGTTCTACTTACCAATTACATGCCGCCACGCTTCCCTTTTTATTGGCTAGGAGGTGTCGTGCGGGGTAGCTATTTGAGTACGGGAGGCATGCGATCAGAACCCTGCGCGTGCTCATCGGGAGGAGAGCCCTTTGACCTCTATCCGCCATGCACCTTCCTCCCAACGTCTCCATTAATGCCGCTCGAGCCCTTGTTTCACAGCGTGGCTATGTCTCACTGGACTGAGATTTAAGAGAGAAAAGTGAAAATCTAAAAAAACAGTTTTGCACGGATCTTGATGTAAGATCCGACGGACCTATATAGCATTGACTGCGACTTATAGCAAGCATGATGAATATAAGGACAATGACAGTGGATAATAATTGTCTTACATATCTAGGAAGATAACTAAAAAAGCCACATGCGGCTACGCCTGAAATACACAAGGGCAAAAGAAGAAGTAAGATGCATACAACGATCTGGCTCGCTGATCTCTACTTTCTTGATGCGCTGCAGGTCGCGGAGACTAGTTCTTGCCACGAGCGGCGATGATCTCTTTCATCAGTTTCATGTCCTTAATACGCTGCTCGGAAGCAACGACAGATTCCTCCACCAGCCTTTCACGCTCGATGCGGAGCATGGCATTCTTGTCCATAAGTTTCTTGGTGATGACGCATGTCCTCTTCAACAAGGCAGCGGTCTCCTCTGCCTACTCCGCCCTTCCGGTGATCTTCGCCCTCAGTAGGTCATGGTTGGCTCGAAGTTGTTCAAAAGAGGCATTCAACTCGTCATGCAGCTTCATCCAGCCGGAGATCTGATCCATCTGGCTATGGACGATCGCATGCATGTGCCTGTAAGAGTCCTCGCCTGCCCGCGAGAGATTTTCCCAGGCCGCCGCGGCGTAGGAGGACATCTCTGCTGCATTCGCGGCGCGATAGGACCTCTCTGCTGCTTCCGTGGTGCGACCGGACCAGTCTGCTGCATCGACGGCGCGGCGAGACCTCCGAGCTACTTCGGTGGCGCGGCGGGACATGTCGACTGCTTTCACGGCTAAGTGGGACATCTCTCGTGCTTCCGCTTCCATGCTCACCTCTCCGTGGTGGTAATCTCTCGACCGAGAACTCAATCTGGCCATGTGATAACCCACAAGTATAGGGGATCGCAACAGTTTTCGAGGGTAGAGTATTCAACCCAAATTTATTGATTCAACACAAGGGAAGCCAAAGAATATTCTCAAGTATTAGCAGTTGAGTTGTCAATTCAACCACACCTGGATAACTTAATATCTACAACAAAATATTTACTAGCAAAGTAGTATGGAAGTAACGGTAATGGTAGCAAAAGTAATAGTAGCAGTTTTGTAGTAATTGTAATAGTGGCAACGGTAAGTAGCTAAGCAAAGAGCAATATGTGAAAAGCTCGTAGGCATTGGATCAGTGATGGATAATTATGTTGGATGCGATTCCTCATGCAACAGTTATAACATAGGGTGACACAGAACTAGCTCCAGTTCATGAATGTAATGTAGGCATGTATTCCGAATATAGTCATACATGCTTGTGGAAAAGAACTTGCATGACATCTTTTGTCCTACCCTCCCGTGGCAGTGGGGTCCTATTGGAAACTAAGGGATATTAAGGCCTCCTTTTAATAGAGTACCGGACCAAAGCATTAACACTTAGTGAATACATGAACTCCTCAAACTACGGTCATCACCGGGAGTGGTCCTGATTATTGTCACTTCAGGGTTGCCAGATCATAACACATAGTAGGTGACTATAGACTTGCAAGATAGGATCAAGAACTCACATATATTCATGAAAACATAATAGGTTCAGATCTGAAATCATGGCACTCAGGCCCTAGTGACAAGCATTAAGCATAGCAAAGTCATAGCAACATCAATCTCAGAACATAATGGATACTAGGGATCGAACCCTAACAAAACTAACTCGGTTACATGGTAAATCTCATCCAACCCATCACCGTCCAGCAAGCCTACGATGGAATTACTCACATATGGCGCTGAGCATCATGAAATTGGTGATGGATGATGGTTGATGATGACGACGACTGATGACCCACAAGTGTAGGGGATCTATCATAGTCCTTTCGATAAGTAAGAGTGTCGAACCCAACGAGGAGCAGATGGAAATGATAAGCGGTTTTCAATAAGGTTTTCTCTGCAAGCACTGAAATTGTAGGTGATAGATAGTTTTGTGATAAGATAAATAGTAATGAGTAACAAGTAAATGAAGTAAATAAAGTGCAGCAAGGTGGCCCAATCCTTTATGTAGCAAAGGATAAGCCTGGACAATTTCTAATAATGAGAAAGGAGCTCCCGAGGACACATTGGGAATTATCGTCAAGCTAGTTTTCATCACGTTCATATGATTCGCATTCGGTACTTTGATAATTTGATATGTAGGTGGACCGGTACTTGGGTACTGCCCTAACTTGGACAAGTATCCCACTTATGATTAACCCCTATTGCAAGCATCCACAACTACAAAAGAAGTATTAAGGTAAACCTAACCACAACATTAAACATATGGATCCATATCAGCCCCTAACGAAGCAACGCATAAACTAGGGTTTAAGCTTCTGTCACTCTAGCAACCCATCATCTACTTATTACTTCCCCATGCCTTCCTCTAGGCCCAAATAATGGTGAAGTGTCATGTAGTCGACGTTCACATAACACCACTAGAGGAAAAGACAACATACATCTCATCAAAATATCAAACGAATACCAAATTCACATGACTACTAATAGCAAGACTTCACCCATGTCCTCAAGAACAAACATAACTACTCACAAAGCATATTCGTGTTCATAATCAGAGGAGTAATAATATGCATAAAGGATTTGAACATATGATCTTCCACCAAGTAAACCAATTAGCATCAACTACAAGGAGTAATCAACACTACTAGCAACCCACAGGTACCAATTTGTGGTTTTGATACAAGATTGGATACAAGAGATGAACTAGGGTTTTGAGAGGAGATGGTGCTGGTGAAGATGTTGATGGAGATTGACCCCCTCCCAATGAGAGGATCGTTGGTGATGGCGTTGGTGATGATTTCCCCCTCCTAGAGGGAAGTGTCCCAGGCAGAACAGCTCGGCCGGAGCCCTAGATTGATTCCGCCAAGGTTCCGCCTCGTGGCGGCGGAGTTTCGTCCCGTAAGATTGCCCACAATTTTTTCCAGGGTAAAAGTGATGATATAGCAGAAGATGGACGCCGGAGGCCCACCAGGGGGCCCAGGAGATAGGGGGCGCGCCCTATAGGGGGGCGGCACCCCCTGTCTCCTGGAAAGGGTGTGGGCCCCCTGGCGTATTTCTTTTGCTCAAAAATTCTTATTAATTCCAAAAGGTTGTTTCGTGGAGTTTCAGGACTTTTGGAGCTGTGCAGAATAGGTTTCCAATGTTTGCTCCTTTTCTAGCCAGAATTCCAGCTGCCGACATTCCCCCTCTTCATGGTAAACCTTGTAAAATAAGAGAGAATAGCCATAAGTATTGAGATATAATGTGTAATAACAACCCATAATGCAATAAATATTGATATAAAAGCATGATGTAAAATGGACGTATCAACGATGACGACGGATTCCCCTCTCCGGAGCCCCGAACGGACTCCAGATCAGCCCTCCCGAGAGAGATTAGGGCTTGGTGGTGGCTCCATATCGTAAAATGCGATGAATCCTTCTCTCTTATTTTTTTTCTCCCCGAACGTGAATATATAGAGTTGGAGTTGAGGTCGGTGGAGCATCAGGGGGCCCACAAGGCAGGGGGGCGCGCCCAGGGGGTAGGGCGCGCCCCCCACCCTCGTGGACAGAGTGTGGGCCCCTAGCCTTGATTCTTTCACCAGTATTTTTTATTAATTCCAAAAATATTCTCCGTGGAGTTTCAGGTCATTCGGAGAACTTTTATTTCTGCACAAAAATAACACAATGGCAATTCTGCTGAGAACGGCGTCAGTCCGGGTTAGTTCCATTCAAATCATGCAAGTTAGAGTCCAAAACAAGGGCAAAAGTGTTTGGAAAAGTAGATACGATGGAGACATATCAACTCCCCCAAGCTTAAACCTTTGCTTGTCCTCAAGCAATTCAGTTGACAAACTGAAAGTGATAAAGAAAAACTTTTACAAACTCTGTTTGCTCTTGCTGTTGCAAATATGTAAAGCCAGCATTCAAGTTTTCAGCAAAGATTATGAACTACCACATTCACAATAACACTTAGGTCTCATGTTTACTCATATCAATGGCATAATCAAGTAGCAAGCAATAATAAAAAAAATCTCGGATGACAACACTTTCTCAAAACAATCATAATATGACATAACAAGATGGTATCTCGCTAGCCCTTTCTGAGACCGCAAAATATAAATGCAGAGCACCTCTGAAGATCAAGGACTGACTAAACATTATAATTCATGGTAAAAGAGATCCAGTCATACTCAACATAAATTAATAGTAATGCATGCAAATGACAGCGGTGCTCTCCAACTGGTGCTTTTTAATAAGAGGGTGATGATTCAACATAAAAGTAAATAGATAGGCCCTTCGCAGAGGGAAGCAGGGATTTATAGAGGTGCCAGGGCTCGATTTTGAAATAGAGATAAATAATATTTTGGGTGGCATACTTTCATTGTCAACATAACAACTGAGAGATCTCGATATCTTCCATGCTACACACATTATAGGCAGTTCCCAAGCAGAATGGTAAAGTTTATACTCCCCCACCACCAACAATCATCAATCCATGGCTTGCCCGAAACAACGGGTGCCTCCAACTAACAACAATCCTGGGGGAGTTTTGTTTGCAATCATTTTGATCTGATTTGAGCATGGGATTGGGCATCCCGGTGACCAGCCATTTTCTCGTGAGTGAGGAGCGGATTCCACTCCTCTTGAGAATAACCCGCCTAGCACGGAAGATACAGACAGCCCTAGCTGATACATGAGCTATTCGAGCATGCAAAACAGAATTTCATTTGAGGGTTTAGAGTTTGGCACATACAAATTTACTTGGAACGGCAGGTAGATACCGCATATAGGAAGGTATGGTGGACTCATATGGAATAAATTTGGGGTTTATGGAAGTGGATACACAAGCAATATTCCCGCTTAGTACAAGTGAAGGCTAGAAAGAGACTGGGAAGCGGCCAACTAGCAAGCGACAACAGTCATGAATATGCATTAAAATTAATAGATATTGAATGCAAGCATGAGTAGGATATAATCCACCATGAACATAAATATCGTGGAGGCTATATTGATTTTGTTTCAACTACATGCGTGAACATGTGCCAAGTCAAGTCACTCGAATCATTCAAAGGAGGATACCACCCTATCATACCACATCACAACCATTTTAATAGCATGTTGGCACGCAAGGTAAACCATTATAAACTCCTAGCTAATTAAGCATGGCATAAGAAACTATAATCTCTAATTGTCATTGCAAACATGTTTATTCATAATAGTCTAAATCAGGAACGATGAACTAATCATATTTACAAAAACAAGATAGGTCGAGTTCATGCCATCTTTTCTCATCTCAATCAGTCCATCATATATCGTCATTATTGTCTTTCACTTACACGACCAAACGATGTGGATAATAATAATAGTGCGCGTGCATTGGACTAAGCTGAAATCTGCAAGCATTCAATTCAAGGGAGAAGACAAGGTAAAATGGGCTCTTGGTTAAATCAACAATAATGCATATGAGAGCCACTTCAACATTTTCATTATGGTCTTCTCCTCTCGACCCCCAAAGAAAAGAAAAGAAATAAAACTATTTACACGGGAAAGCTCCCAACAAGCAAAACAAGAACGAGAAATCTTTTTGAGTTTTCTTTTAATTACTACTACTACAGGCATGGAAAGTAAACTAGCTAAAGGCTATAACTAATTTTTTTGGTTTTTCTTATGGTTATTCAAACACACAAGAAGAAAGCAAGAAAAAGAAAATAAACTAGCATGGATAGTACAATGAAAAAGTATGAGCACTGATAACTGGAATGAGTGTGTGAACATGAATGTAATGTCGGTGAGAAATACGTACTCCCCCAAGCTTAGGCTTTTGGCCTAAGTTGGTCTATGCCCATGGATTGAAGCTACTCTCTCCGGTGTACTGAGGAGTGTCATCTGAGTGCCACTGGTTGGCGATCTCCTCCGGATCTCACTGATAAACGGACTATCGACAAGGGTCAAGTGGTGTTTCCGGCTCAGGCTCTGGATCTCATGTCAGGCTTCGGTATGCGTAAACGGCCTCCCACAAGATGAGGTATGTGCCTGAAAATATGTTAAACAAAGAGGGTGCAGGCAAGATAATAGTCTCACTATGAGTTTTATTAAATCTCAAATTATACTTAAGCATCATCTCATTGTTTTTTACAATAAATTCATGTGCTACCATACTCTTATAATCTAGAAAAATAGGGGGTAGCAACTTTTCCTCTTTCTCATAATGCCTAATAGGTATCTTAAAGTGTTTAGCAAGGCGTGAAGCAAAGATGCCTCTAAAGATGGGGCCCTTTGTACGGTTCATACTTAATCGTTTAGCAATAATAGCGCCTAAACTAAAAGTGTTATCGCGAAACAAAGCATGGCACAAAATAACAACATCAGGGGCACTAAGGTTTCCACAGTTCCCGCGACCAATTAAGCATCTACTAGAAAATATTGCAAAGTAACGTAGAACAGGAAAGTGTATGCTAGTATCTTGCATCGGAAACCTTCCTCGTTTCCCCTACAACAATCATATCAATAAATCCATCCACATCACTAGGATGTGGTTCCTCTATACTTCCCACAAAGGGTATCTTGCAGACCCGACAAAAATCATATAGTGAAATCTCCCTAACCTCATCATATAAATGAAACTCCACTGAAGGTGGTGATTTCCTAGCATGAAAGTAAAAATTTTGCACCAAAATATTAGTGAGTAAGAGATACTGATCGAGATGGTCGTGGAGGAAGTCGGTGAGGCCTATATTATCAGCCAAATAATAAAAATCATCATGAATCCCGGGTGCTCTCAAGAGCTCATAACAAGGCCATTTACACGGCCGAACCTCCGTGACGCGAGGGAGATTAAATTTGGGCTTTTTATCCTCTTCACTTTGCTTATCCTTCGAGCTTCAGCTCGAAGAGCCCCTCAAAAATCTCTTCATCATTTTCTGAAAATTTCTAAAATTCTTAGTAACTCAAAATGAAAGTGAACCAAACTCAACAAAGTCGGTAGCAACTACTCTCATAAGTGCCTAGAGACTATATCATGCATTAGAACTACTTGGGACCAAATAAATTTGACATGAAAGCTCAAGAACAGGGTCACCTAGGCAGTAAAAATTTGCAATGAATAAAGCACTAGAACAAAAACTAATTGGGCCATTGGAGGAGTCACATACCGAAGAACAATCCCCCAAAACAGTTTTGTGAATGGAGCTTTGAGCAAGGAGATCGAAAATGTCAGCAAGATGAGCTAGAACTCGTGCTTGAGCTAGTTGGTGATTTTTTTGGGAGGAAGAAGGGGTGTGTGGGTGCAGGAATAAGTGGAGGGGGCCACGTGGGGCCCACGAGGCAGGGGGTGGGCGCGCCCTGGACCCTCCTGGTCAGGTGGTTGCCCCCTCTGGTGTGTTCTTAGTGCCAATAATTCTTAAATATTCTAGAAAAAATCATATTTCATTTTCAGGGCATTTGGAGAACTTTTATTTTCGGTGTATTTTTTATTGCAAGGATAATTCGAAAAACAGACAGAAAATACTATTTTTGCTTTATTTAATCTAAATTGCAGAAAGTAAAAGGAGGGTACAGAGAGTTGTGCTTTCTAACTTCATCCATCTCATGCTCATCAAAAGGAATCCACTAACAAGGTTGATCAAGTCTTGTTAACAAACTCATTCCGAATAACATGGAACCGGAGAAATTTCGAATAACACTAGGTTACCTCAACGGGGATATGTATATCCCCAATTATAAGAATATCATATTTCTTCTTGACAGTAGGAAGAGGAAATTCAAAACCTCCAATAGTAATAGTTGGAATTTTTCCAATAGAATTTATACTGTGGACTTGAGGTTGTTTCCTCGGGTGTACCATATGCTCATTCCATTAACATAAAAAGTGACATTGCCTTTGTTGCAATCAATAACAGCCCCTGCAGTATTCAAAAAGGGTCTACCAAGGATAATCGACATACTATCGTCCTCGGGAATATCAAGAATAACAAAGTCCGTTAAGATAGTAACGTTTGCAACCACAACAGGCACATCCTCACAAATACCGACATGTATAGCGGTTGATTTATCGGCCATTTGCAAAGATATTTCAGTAGGTGTCAACTTATTCAATTCAAGTCTACGATATAAATAGAGAGGCATAACACTAACACCGGCTCCAAGATCGCATAAAGCAGTTTTAACATAGTTTCTTTTAATGGAGCATGGTATAGTTGGTACTCCTGGATCTCCTAGTTTCTTTGGTATTCCACCCTTAAAAGTATAATTAGCAAGCATGGTGGAAATTTTAGCTTCCAATATCTTTCTTTTATTTGTAACAATATCTTTCATGTACTTAGCATAAGGATTCATTTTAAGCATATCAGTCAAACACATACACAAAAAGATAGGTCTAATCATTTCAGCAAAGGGCTCAAAATCCTCATCATCCTTTTTCTTGGATGGTTTGGGAGGAAAAGGCATGGGTTTCTGAACCCATGGTTCTCTTTCTTTACAGTGCTTCCTAGCAATGAAGTCTCTCTTATCATAACGTTGATTCTTTGATTGTGGGTTATCAAGATCAACAACAGGTTCAATCTCTACATCATTATTATTGCTAGGTTGAGCATCAACATGAAGATTATCATTAACATTATCACTAGGTTCATGTTCATCACCAGATTGTGTTTTAGCATCAGAAATAGAAATGTCATTGGGATTCTCAGGTGTGTCAACAACAGGTTCACTAGAAACATGCAAAGTCATATCATTTTTCTTTTTCTTCTTTTTAGAAGGACTAGGTACATCAACATTAGTTCTCTGAGAATCTTGCTCAATTCTCTTAGGGTGGCCCTCAGGATACAAAGGTTCCTGAGTCATTTTACCACCTCTAGTCATAACTCTAACAGCATTATCATTCTTCTTATTATTTAATTCATTAAGCAAATCATTTTGAGCTTTAAGCACTTGTTCTACTTGAGTGGTAACCATAGAAGCATGTTTACTAATGAGTTAAGTTCACCTTTAACTCTATACGTATAATCACTCAAGTGTTCAATCGTTTCAATTGTCTACCAACATAAGCATTAGAGTTTTCTTGTTTAGCCATAAAGTCATCAAACTCATCCAAGCATTGGCTAGCAAACTTAGTAGACAGGATTTTAGCTTTATCATATCTATAGAGAGAATTTACCTTTACTACCTGTGTCGGGTTATCAAGACCATGTATTTCTTCAATAGGAGGTAAATTAAGGCCATTTATTTCTTCAACAGGAGGTAAATTCTTAACATCTTCAGCTTTAATACCCTTTTCTTTCATAGATTTCTTTGCCTCTTGCATATCTTCAGGACTGAGAAATAGAACACCTCTTTTCTTCAGAGTTGGCTTAGGAGTTGGTTCAGGAAGTGTCCAATTATTTTTGTTAGTCAACATATTATTCAATAGCAATTCAGCTTGATCAACAGTTCTTTCCCTGAAAACACAACCAGCACAACTATCCAGGTGGTCTCTGGAAGCATCTGTTAGTCCATTATAAAAGATATCAAGTATTTCATTTTTCTTGAGAGGATGATCAGGCAAAGCATTAAGTAATCGGAGAAGCCTCGCCCAAGCTTCTGGGAGACTCTCTTCTTCAATTTGCACAAAATTATATATTTCCCTTAAGGCAGCTTGTTTCTTATGAGCGGGGAAATATTTAGCAGAGAAGTAATAATCATATCTTGGGGACTACGCACACAACCAGGATCAAGAGAATTGAACCATGTTTTAGCATCACCCTTTTATGAGAACGGAAATAATTTAAGGATATCGTAGTAACGAGTTTTCTCATCATTAGTGAATAGGGTGGCTATATCATTCAATTTAGTAAGATGGGCCACAACAGTTTCAGATTCATAGCCATAAAAAGGATTAGATTCAACCAAAGTAATTATCTCAGGATCGACTGAGAAATCATAATCCTTATCAGTAACACAGATAGGTGAAGTAGCAAAAGCAGGGTCATATTTCATTCTAGCATTCAGAGATTTTTCTTTCAGCTTAGCTAGTAATTTCTTAAGATCAGATCTATCATTGCAAGCAAGAAAATCTCTAGCAGTTTCTTCATCCATAACATAACCCTCAGGCACAACAGGCAATTCATATCTAGGGGGAGAATCTTCATCATCACTTTTATCAATATTATCAGTTTTAATAATTTCATTCTCTCTAGCCCTAGCAAGTTGTACATCAAGAAATTCACCTAATGGCACAGTAGTATCAAGCATAGAAGTAGTTTCATCATAAGTATCATGCATAGCAGAAGTGGCATCATCAATAACATGTGACATATCAGAATTAATAGCAGAAGCAGGTTTAGGTGTCGCAAGTTTACTCAAAATCGATGGTGAATCAAGTGCAGAGGTAGATGGCAGTTCCTTACCTCCCCTCGTAGTTGAGGGAAAAATCTTAGTTCTTTCGTCTTTCAAGTTCCTCATAGTGATCAGCAGATATAAATCCCAAGTGACTCAAAGAATAGAGCTATGCTCCCCGGCAACGGCGCCAGAAAATAGTCTTGATAACCCACAAGTATAGGGGATTGCAACAGTTTTCGAGGGTAGAGTATTCAACCCAAATTTATTGATTTGACACAAGCGGAGCCAAAGAATATTCTCAAGTATTAGCAGTTGAGTTGTCAATTCAACCACAGCTGGATAACTTAATATCTACAACAAAGTATTTAGTAGCAAAATAGTATGGAAGTAACGGTAACGGTAGCAAAAGTAACAGTAGCAGTTTTGTAATAATTGTAACAGTGGCAACGGTAAAGTAACTAAGCAAAGAGCAATATGTGAAAATCTCGTAGGCATTGGATCGGTGATAGATAATTATGTCGGATGCGATTCCTCATGCAACAGTTATAACATAGGGTGACACAGAACTATCTCCAGTTCATCAATGTAATGTAGGCATGTATTCCGAATATAGTCATACATACTTATGGAAAAGAACTTGCATGACATCTTTTTGTCCTACCCTCCCGTGGCAGCGGGGTCCTATTGGAAACTAAGGGATATTAAGGCCTCCTTTTAATAGAGTACAGGACCAAAGCATTAACACTTAGTGAATACATGAACTCCTCAAACTACGGTCATCACCGGGAGTGGTCCCGATTATTGTCACTTCGAGGTTGCCGTATCATAACACATAGTAGGTGACTATAGACTTGCAAGATAGGATCAAGAACTCACATATATTCATGAAAACATAACAGGTTCAGATCTGAAACAATGGCACTCGGGCCCTAGTGACAAGCATTAAGCATAGCAAAGTCATAGCAACATCAATCTCCGAACATAATGGATACTAGGGATCAAACCGCCTAACAAAACTAATTCGATTACATGGTAAATCTCATCCAACCCATCACCGTCCAGCAAGCCTACGATGGAATTACTCACGCACGGTGGTGAGCATCATGAAATTGGTGATGGAGGATGGTTTATGATGACGACGACAATGGATTTCCCTCTCCGGAGCCCCGAACAGACTCCAGATCAGCGCTCCCGAGAGATATTAGGGCTTGGCAGCGGCTCCATATCGTAAAACGCGATGAATCCTTCTCTCTGATTTTTTTCCTCCCCGAACGTGAATATATAGAGTTGGAGTTGAGGTCGGTGGAGCATCAGGGGGCCCACGAGGCAGGGGGCGCGCCCACGGGGTAGGGTGCGCCCCCACCCTCGTGGACAGGGTGTGGGCCCCTTGGCCTTGATTCTTTCACCAGTATTTTTTATTAATCCCAAAAATATTCTCCGTGGAGTTTCAGGTCATTCCGAGAGCTTTTATTTCTGCATAAAAATAACACCATGGCAATTCTGCTGAAAACAGCATCAGTCCGGGTTAGTTCCATTCAAATTATGCAACTTAGAGTCCAAAACAAGGGCAAAAGTGTTTGGAAAAAGTAGATACGATGGAGACATGTCACCATGACAGACGCAAGAGAATGATGTTGAATGACTTATTTGCTTTTGTGGATGAGGAGTTGAGGAAGGAATGTGCAGTCATGTTGGCATAGTACAGTATATATAACCAAGTACTAATACGCTCCTAAGTGGGAAAATGTTAAGGTTTTGATCGCTGTGAACAGGTTTGCAATTTGGAAGGTGATGGGACATAGGCTCAAAATTTATTGACGGCTCTATAATTTCTAAGTGCGACACTATTCCCGGACGACATAACGTGGGCACGCTTTCTCGGCCGCGTACGTGGCGTTTGGTGCACCGCAATAGGCAATGTCAGCACACGTCTTGTAAAAAGAACCATGCGCGCTCGTTATTACCATCGCGCTCGCTTCTTTTAATTAGAATGTGTGCCCGTCTTGCGCACACATGTTGATCTGTCTAACTATTTCTGTTTGTTGTGGCTAATCGCAAATAGTCCATCCATGTGAAGTGTATGCCATCAATCGCACACATCTTTGATCTGGCTGACCGTTTCTGTTCTGTTGCCTAATCGCAAACAGTTAATTCTTCTGAAGCGTATGCCATCAATCGTACACACCTTTATCTAGTTGTCCATTTCTGTTGTTCTGCCTCATCACAAACAGTTAATCCGAGTGAACCGTATGATGTGCATCGCACACGCCTTCATCTGGCTACCCATTTCTTTTGTTCCTCCTCATCGCAAACAGTTCATTGAACTAAATGGTATGCCATGCATCACACACGAACTAAAATTTGAACCGTGTTTGATGCATCCATCATCGCAAATGTTTTGCACATTTTTGACAGTTCTCTTACACCACCGGTGTTGTGATTATTGCATCGCGCATAGTTTCTCGAAGGGTCTCTGATCGTAGTTTCGCGTTACCAGCATCCTGTAGTAGTGTGTGCTATCAAACGTCACAACATAACTGGGTGATTATAAAGATGCTCTACAGATATCTCCGAAGGTGTTTGTTGGGTTGGCATAGATTGAGATTAGGATTTGTCACTCTGAGTATCAGAGAGGTATCTCTGGTCCCTCTCGGTAATGCACATCATATGAAGCCTTGCAAGCAATGTGACTAGAGAATGAGTTAGTTGCGGGATGATGCACTACAAAATGAGTAAAGAGACTTGTCAGTAACGAGATTGAACTAGGTATGAAGATACTGACGATAAAATCTCGGGCAAGTAACATACCGATGACAAAGGGAATAACTATGTTGACACATTGCGGTTCGACCAATAAAGATCTTCGTAGAATATGTGGGGACCAATATGAGCATCTAGGTTCCGCTATTGGTTATTGACCGGCGAGGTGTCTCGGTCATGTCTACATAGTTCTCGAACCCGTAGGGTCCGCATGCTTAACGTTCGATGATGATAGGTATTATATGAGTTATGTGTTTTGGTGACCGAAGGTTGTTTGGAGTCCTGGATGAGATCATGGATATGACGAGGAGTCTCCAAATGGTCGAGAGGTAAATATTGATATATTGGAAGGTTATATTGTTGGGGAACGTAGTAATTTCAAAATTTTCCTACGCACACACAAGATCATGGTGATGGCATAGCAACGAGAGGGGAGAGTGCTGTCTACGTACCCTCGTAGACCGTTAAGCGGAAGTGTTATAACAACGCGGTTGATGTAGTCGTACGTCTTCACGAATCGACCGATCCATGCACCGAACGTACGGCACCTCCGTGTTCAGCACACGTTCAGCTCGATGACGTCCCTCGGGCTCCAATCCAGCGAAGCGTCGGGGATGAGTTCCGTCAGCACGACGGCGTGGTGACGATGATGATGTTCTACCGGCACAGGGCTTCGCCTAAACTCCGCGACGATATGACCGAGGTGGAATATGGTGGAGGGGGGCACCGCACACGGCTAAGGAATGATTCGTAGATCAACTTGTGTGTCATGGGGTGCCCCCTGCCCCCGTATATAAACGAGCAAGGGGAGGAGGGCCGGCCAAGGAGGAGGAGGCGCGCCCTAGGGGGGCAATCCTACTCCAAGTAGGATTCCCCCCTCTTTCCAAGTCCTACTAGGAGAAGGGAAGGAAGGGGAGGAGAAGGAGAAGGAAGGAGAGGGAGGAGAAGAAGGAAAGGGGGCCAGCCCCCTAGTCCAATTCGGTTTGGGCTAGGGGGTCGCGCGCCCTATCTCCTCTCTTCCACCACTTGGCCCATGAGGCCCATTGCTTCTTCCTCGTATTCCCGTAACTCCCCGGTACCCCCGAAAATACTCGAATCACTCGGAACCTTTCCGAACTCTGAATATAGTCGTCCAATATATCGATCTTTACGTCTCGACCATTTCGAGACTCCTCGTCATGTCCCTGATCACATCCGGGACTCCGAACTCCTTTTGTACATCAAAACTCATAAACTTATAATATAACTGTCACCGTAACTTTAAGCGTGCGGACCCTACGGGTTCGAGAACTATGTAGACATGACCTAGAACTATTCTCGGTCAATAACCAATAGCGGAACCAGGATGTTCATATTGACTCCTACATATTCTACGAAGATCTTTATCGGTCAAACCGCTTAACAACATACGTTGTTCCCTTTGTCATCGGTATGTTACTTGCCCGAGATTCGATCGTTGGTATCCAATACCTAGTTCAATCTCGTTACCCGGCAAGTCTCTTTACTCGTTCCGTAATGCATCAATCCGTAACCAACTCATTAGTCACATTGCTTGCAAGGCTTATAGTGATGTGCATTACCGAGAGGGCCCAGAGATACCTCTCCGACAATCGGAGTTACAAAACCTAATCTCGAATTACGCCAACTCAACATGTACCTTTGGAGACACCTATAGAGCACCTTTGTAATCACCCAGTTACGTTGTGATGTTTGGTAGCACACAAAGTGTTCCTCCGGTAAACGGGAGTTGCATAATCTCATAGTTACAGGAACATGTATAAGTCATGAAGAAAGCAATAGCAACATACTAAACGATCAAGTGCTAGGCTAACGGAATGGGTCATGTCAATCACATCATTCTCCTAATGATGTGATCCCGTTAATCAAATGACAACTCTTTTGTCCATGGCTAGGAAACATAACCATCTTTGATAAACGAGCTAGTCAAGTAGAGGCATACTAGTGACACTATGTTTGTCTATGTATTCACACATGTATTATGTTTCCGGTTAATAAAATTCTAGCATGAATAATAAACATTTATCATGATATAAGGAAATAAATAATAACTTTATTATTGCCTCTAGGGCATATTTCCTTCAGTCTCCCACTTGCACTAGAGTCAATAATCTAGTTCACATCGCCATGTGATTCAACACCAATATTCATATCTGTATATGATTAACACCCATAGTTCACATCGTCATGTGACCAACACCCAAAGGGTTTACTAGAGTAAATAATCTAGTTCACATCGCTTATGTGATTAACACCCAAAGATTACTAAGGTGTGATCATGTTTTGCTCGTGAGAGAAGTTTAGTCAACGGGTCTGTCACATTCAGAGCCTTATGTATTTTGCAAATATTCTATGTCTACAATGCTCTGCACGGAGCTACTCTAGCTAATTGCTCCCACTTTCAATATGTATCCAGATTAAGACTTAGAGTCATCTGGATCAGTGCCAAAACTTGTATCGACGTAACCCTTTACGACGAACCTTTTGTCACCTCCATAATTGAGAAACATATCCTTATTGTACTAAGGACAATGTTTGACCGTTGTCCAGTGATCTACTCTTAGATCACTATTGTACTCCCTTGCCAAACTCAGTGGTAGGGTATGCAATAGATCTGGTACACAGCTTGGCATACTTTATAGAGCCTATGGCCAAGGCATAGGGAATGACTTTCATTCTCTTTCTATCTTCTGCCGTGGTCGTGCTTTGAGTCTTACTCAATTTCACACCTTGTAACACAGGCAAGAACTCTTTCTTTGACTGTTCCATTTTGAACTACATTCAAAATCTTGTCAAGGTATGTATTCATTGAAAAACTTATCAAGCGTCTTGATCTATCTCTATAAATCTTGATGCTCAATATGTAAGCAGCTTCACCGAGGTCTTTCTTTGAAAAACTCCTTTCAAATACTCCTTTATGCTTTCCAGAAAAATTCTACATTATTTCCGATCAACAATATGTCATTCACATATACTTATCAGAAATGTTGTAGTGCTCCCACTCACTTTCTTGTAAATACAGGCTTCACCGTAAGTCTGTATAAAACTATATGCTTTGATCAACTCATCAAAATGTATATTCCAACTCTGAGATGCTTGCACCAGTCCATAGATGGATCGCTGGAGCTTGCACATTTTGTTAACACCATTAGGTTCGACAGAACCTTCTGGTTGCATCATATACAACTCTTCTTTAATAAATCCATGAAGGAATGCAGTTTTGTTTATCCATTTGCCAAATTTCATAAAATGCGGCAATTGCTAACATGATTCGGATAGACTGAAGCATATATACGAGTGAGAAACTCTCATCGTAGTCAACACCTTGAACTTGTCGAAAACCTTTTGCGACAATTCTAGCTTTGTAGATAGTAACACTACTATCAACGTCCGTCTTCCTCTTGAATATCCATTTAATCTCAATGGCACACCAATCATCGGGCAAGTCAATCAAAGTCCACACTTTGTTCTCATACGTGGATCCCATCTCAGATTTCATGGCCTTAAGCCATTTTGCGGAATCTGGGCTCATCATCGCTTCCTCATAGTTCGTAGGTTCATCATGGTCTACTAACATGACTTCCAGAACAGGATTACTGTACCACTCTGGTGCGGACCGTACTCTGGAAGACCTACGAGGTTCTGTAGTAACTTGATCTGAAGTTTCATGATCATCATCATTAGCTTCCTCACTAATTGGTGTAGAAATCACTGGAACTGATTTCAGTGATGAAAAATTTTCCAATTCGGGAGAAGGTACAGTTACCTCATCAAGTTCTACTTTTCTCCCACTCACTTCTTTCGAGAGAAACTCCTTCTCTAGAAAGGATCCATTTTTAGCAACGAATATCTTGCCTTCGGATCTGTGATAGAAGGTGTACCCAACAATTTCCTTTGGGTATTCTATGAAGACGCACTTCTCCGATTTGGGTTCGAGCTTATCAGGATGAAACTTTTTCACATAAGCATCGCAGCCCCAAACTTTAAGAAACGACAACTTGGGTTTCTTGCTAAACCACAGTTCATATGGTGTTGTCTCAACGGATTTAGATGGTGCCCTTTTAACGTGAATGCAACTATCTCTAATGCATAACCCCAAAGCGATAATGGTAAATCAATAAGAGACATAATCGCACCATATCCAATAAAGTGCGGTTACAACGTTTGGACACACCATAACGTTGTGGTGTTCCAGGTGGCGTGAGCTGTGAAACTATTCCACATTGTTTTAATTGAAGATCAAACTCGTAACTCAAATATTCGTCTCCGCGATCAGATCGCAGAAACTTTATTTTCTTGTTACGATGATTTTTCCACTTCACTCTGAAATTCTTTGAACCTTTCAATTATTTCAGACTGATGTTTCATCAAGTAGATATACCCATATCTGCTCAAATTATTTTGTGAAGGTCAGAAAATAACGATACTTGCCACGAGCATCAACACTCATTGGATCGCATACATCGGTATGTATTATTTCCAATAAGTCAGTAGCTTGTTCCATTGTTCCGGAGAACGGAGTTTTAGTCATCTCGCCCAAAAGGCACGGTTCGCAAGTATCAAATGATTCATAACCAAGTGATTCCGAAAATCCATCTTTATGGAGTTTCTTCATGCGCTTTACACCGATATGACCCAAAGGCAGTGCCACAAATAAGTTGCACTATCATTATTAACTTTGCATTTTTTGGCATCAATATTATAAATATGTGTATCACTACGATCGAGATCCAACAAACTATTTTTATTGGGTGTATAACCATCGAAGGTCTTATTCATGTAAACAGAATAACAATTATTCTTTAACTTCAAATGAATAACCGTATTGCAATAAACATGATCAAATCATATTCATGCTCAACGCAAATGCCAAATAACATTTATTTAGGTTTCACACTAATCCCGAAAAGTATAGGGAGTGTGCGATGATGATCATATCAATCTTGGAACTACTTCCAACACGCATCGTCACTTCCCCTTCAACTAGTCTCTGTTTATTCTGTAACTCCTGTTTCGAGTTACTAATTTTAGCAACCGAACAAGTATCAAATACTCAGGGGCTACTATAAACACTAGTAAGGCACATATCAATAACCTGTATATCAAATATACCCTTGTTCAATTTGCCATCCTTCTTATCCACCAAATATTCAGGGCTTCTCCGCTTCCAGTGACCATTTCCTTTGCAGTGTAATCACTCAGTTTCAGGCTTTGGTCCATCTTTGGGCTTCTTCGCGGGAGTGACAACTTGCTTGTCATTCTACTTTAAGTTCCCTTTCTTTCCCTTTGCCCTTTTTCTTGAAACTAGTGGTCTTGTTAATCATCATCACTTGATGCTCTTTCTTGATTTCTACCTTCGTTGATTTCAACATCACGAAGAGCTTGGGAATCGTTTTCGTCATCCCTTGCATACTATAGTTCATCACAAAGTTCTACTAACTTAGTGATGATGACTAGAGAATTCTGTCAATCACTTTCTTATCTGGAAGATTAACTCCCACTTGATTCAAGCGATTGAAGTACCCAGACAATCTGAGCACATGCTCACCAGTTGAGCGATTATCCTCCATCTTTTAGCTATAGAACTTGTTGGAGACTTCATATCTCTCAACTTGGGTATTTGTTGGAAATATTAACTTCAACTCCTGGAACATCTCATATGGTCCATGACATTCAAAACGTCTTTGAGGTCCCGATTCTAAGCCGTTTAAGCATGGTGCACTAAACTATCAAGTAGTCATCATATTGAGCTAGCCAAACGTTCATAACGTCTACATCTGCTCCTGCAATAGATCTGTCACCTAGCGGTGCATTAAGGACATAATACTTCTGTGCAGTAATGAGGATAAACCTCAGATCAAGGATCCAATCCGCATCATTGCTACTAACATCTTTCAATACATTTTTCTCTAGGAACATATCAAAATAAACATATGAAAGCAACAACGCAAGCTATTGATCTTAAAACATAATTTGCAAAATACTACCAGGACTAAGTTCATGATAAATTTAAGTTCAATTAATCATATTACTTAAGAACTCCCACTTAGACAGACATCCCTCTAATCCTCTAAGTGATCACGTGATCCAAATTCAACTAAACCATAACCGATCATCACGTGAAATGGATTAGCTTTCAATGGTGAACATCTCATGTTGATCATATCTACTATATGATTCACGCTCGACCTTTCGGTCTCCGTGTTCCGAGGCCATATCTGCATATGCTAGGCTCGTCAAGTTTAACCTAAGTATTCTGCGTGTGCAAAACTGGCTTGCACCCGTTGTAGATGGACGTAGAGCTTATCACATCCGGTCATCACGTGGTGTCTGGGCACGACGAACTTTGGCAACGGTGCATACTCAGGGAGAACACTTCTTGATAATTAGTGAGAGATCATCTTAAAATGCTACCGTCAATCAAAGCAAGAATAAGATGTATGATAGATAAACATCATATGCAATCAAAATATGTGACATGATATGGCCATGATCATCTTGCGCCTTTGATCTCCATCTCCAAAGTACCGTCATGATCTCTATCGTCACCGGCACGACACCATGATCTTCATCATCTTGATCTATATCAATGTGTCATCACATGGTTGTCTCACCAACTATTGCTCTTGCAAATATTGCTATCGTATAGCGATAAAGTAAAGCAATTATTTGGCACATGCATCTTATGCAACAAAGAGACATCCATAGGGCTTCTGCCAGTTGCCGATAACTTCAACAAAACATGATCATCTCATACAACAACTTATATCTTATCACGTCTTGACCATATCACATCACAACATGCCCTGCAAAAACAAGTTAGACGTCCTCTACTTTGTTGTTGCAAATTTTACGTGGCTGCTACGGGCTGAGCAAGAACCGTTCTTACCTACGCATCAAAACCACAACGATAGTTCGTCAAGTTAGTGTTGTTTTAACCTTCGCAAGGACCGGGCGTAGCCACACCCGGTTCAACTAAAGTTGGAGAAACTGACACCCGCTAGCCACCTATGTGCAAAGCACGGCGGTAGAACCAGTCTCGCGTAAGCGTACGCGTAATGTCGGTCCGGGCCGCTTTATCCAACAATACCGCCGAACCAAAGTATGACATGCTGGTAAGCAGTATGACTTATATCGCCCACAACTCACTTGTGTTCTACTCGTGCATATAACATCAAACCATAAAACCTAGGCTCGGATGCCACTTTTGGGGAACGTAGTAATTTCAAAATTTTCCTATGCACACGCAAGATCATGGTGATGGCATAGCAACGAGAGGGGAGAGTGTTGTCTACGTACCCTCGTAAACCGTTAAGCGGAAGCGTTATAACAACGCGGTTGATATAGTCGTACGTCTTCACGAATCGACCGATCCAAGCACCGAACGTACGACACCTCCGTGTTCAGCACACGTTCAGCTCGATGACGTCCCTCGGGCTCCAATCCAGCGAAGCATCGGGGATGAGTTCCGTCAGCACGACGGTGTGGTGACGATGATGATGTTCTACCGGCGCAGGGCTTCGCCTAAACTCCGCGACGATATGACCGAGGTGGAATATGGTGGAGGGGGGCACCGCACACGGCTAAGGAACGATCCGTAGATCAACTTGTGCGTCATGGGGTGCCCCCTGCCCCCGTATATAAACGAGCAAGGGGAGGAGGGCCGGCCAAGGAGGAGGAGGCGCGCCCTAGGGGGGCAATCCTACTCCAAGTAGGATTCCCCCCTCTTTCCAAGTCCTACTAGGAGAAGGGAAGGAAGGGGGGGAGAAGGAGAAGGAAGGAGAGGGAGGAGAAGAAGGAAAGGGGGGCCGGCCCCCTAGTCCAATTCGGTTTGGGCTAGGGGGGCGCGCGCCCTATCTCCTCTCTTCCACCACTTGGCCCATGAGGCCCATTGCTTCTTCCTCGTATTCCCGTAATTCCCCGATACCCCCGAAAATACCCGAATCACTCGGAACCTTTCCGAACTCCGAATATAGTCGTCCAATATATCGATCTTTACATCTCGACCATTTCGAGACTCCTCGTCATGTCCCTGATCTCATCCGGGACTCTGAACTCCTTCGGTACATCAAAACTCATAAACTCATAATATAACTGTCATCGTAACTTTAAGCGTGCGGACCCTACGGGTTCGAGAACTATGTAGACATGACCTAGAACTATTCTCGGTCAATAACCAATAGCGGAACCTGGATGTTCATATTGACTCCTACATATTCTATGAAGATCTTTATCGGTCAAACCGCATAACAACATACGTTGTTCCCTTTGTCATCGGTATGTTACTTGCCCGAGATTCGATCGTCGGTATCCAATACCTAGTTCAATCTCGTTACCCGGCAAGTCTCTTTACTCGTTCCATAATGCATCATTCCGTAACCAACTCATTGGTCACATTGCTTGCAAGGCTTATAGTGATGTGCATTACCGAGAGGGCCCAGAGATACCTCTCCGACAATCGGAGTGACAAAACCTAATCTTGAATTACGCCAACTCAACATGTACCTTTGGAGACACCTGTAGAGCACCTTTATAATCACCCAGTTACATTGTGACGTTTGGTAGCACACAAAGTGTTCCTCCGGTAAACGGGAGTTGCATAATCTCATAGTTACAGGAACATGTATAAGTCATGAAGAAAGCAATAGCAACATACTAAACGATCAAGTGCTAGGCTAACGGAATGGGTCATGTCAATCACATCATTCTCCTAATGATGTGATCCCGTTAATCAAATGACAACTCTTTTGTCCATGGCTAGGAAACATAACCATCTTTGATAAACGAGCTAGTCAAGTAGAGGCATACTAGTGACACTATGTTTGTCTATGTATTCACACATGTATTATGTTTCCGGTTAATCCAATTCTAGCATGAATAATAAACATTTATCATGATATAAGGAAATAAATAATAACTTTATTATTGCCTCTAGGGCATATTTCCTTCATATATTCGGACACCGGAATGGTTTCAGAAAGGTTCGGATATTTTTCGGAGTACTGGGAGGTTACCGGACCCCCCCGGGGGGATTGTTGGGCCTACATGGGCCATAGGAGAGAGAGGAGGCAGCTCACAAGGGGTGGCCGCGCCCCCCTCCCACGGGGAGTCCGAATTGGACTAAGGGAGGAGGCGCGCCCCCCTTTCCTTCTCCTCTTCCCTCTCCCTTCCCCCTTTTCCCCCTCTAGAAGAAGGAAAAAGAGGGGGGCCAAATCCTGCTAGGAGTGGAGTCCTAGTAGGACTCCCCCTCCCTTGGTATGCCCCTTGTGGCTAGCCTCCTCCCCTCCTCCTTTATATACGGGGGCGGGGGGCACCCCAAAGCACATCAATTTTTTAGCCGTGTGCGGTGCCCCCCTCCACCGTTTACTCCTCCGGTCATATTGTCGTGGTGCTTAGGTGAAGCCCTGCGTGGATCGCTTCACCAACATCTTCATCACGGCATCATGCTGGCGGAACTCATCGACTCCTTCGTACCTCTACTAGATCAAGAGTTTGAGGGACGTCATCGAGCTGAACGTGTGCAAAACTCGGAGGTGCCGTACGCTCGGTACTTGATCGGTTGATTCAAGAAGACGTTCGACTACATCAACCGCGTTAAGTTAACGCTTCCGCTTTCGGTCTACGAGGGTACGTGGACACACTCTCCCCTCTTGTTGCTATGCATCTCCTAGATAGATCTTGCGTGAGCGTAGGAATTTTTTTGAAATTGCATACTACGTTTCCCGACAGACTTTGAACTCCCATTTTTGAATTCTTTTATCATGCCATCTTTTAACTTTTTCTTTAAACAACTTGTCATTTTTATAAGCTTGGGTTCTCCACTAATCTAGAGAGCTAATATCAAACAACCTCTTTTCACCGGCAAGTTTGAAATCATAATTAAGTTCTTTAATTGCCCAATATGCTTTATGTTCTAATTTAAGAGGTTAATGACATGCTTTTCCATAAACCATTTTATATGGAGACATACCTGATACGTCTCCAACATATGTATATTTTTTAATTGTTCCATGCTATTATAGTATCAATCTTGGATGTTTTATAAGCAATTATATATCATTTTTGGGAGTAACCTATTAATTTAATGCCAAGTGTTAGTTGTTGTTTTTTTGCCTGTTTTTGGTTTTCCAGAATATCAGTACCAAACAAAGTCCAATTACCACGAAACTTTTTGGAGAATTTTTTCTCGACATAAGAGACACTAGAAGCTTCGGGAGGAGGCCAGAAGACGAAGGGGTGGCCCACAAGCCACCAGGCCGCGCCCAGGGGGTAGGCGCGCCCTGGTGCCTTGTGGGGCCCTCGTTGCTTTATTTGACCTAAGTCCGCCTCTATAAATTCTCTAAAATCAGGAAACCAACAGAGAGCCACCGGAACCCCTTTTTTCGTCGCCGCAAGTTCCTGTTCTCGAGAGATCCCATCTGAAGGCCTTTTCCGGCACTCTGCCAGAAAGGGAATCAATCACAGAGGGGCTTTACATCAACCTGGTTGCCCTTCCAGTGATGTGTGAGTAGTTTACCATAAACCTACAGGTCCATAGTTAGTAGCTAGATGACTTCTTCTCTCTATTTGATCTGCAATACAATGTTCTCCTCAATGTTCTTGGAGTTCTATTCGATGTAATACCTTTTGAAGTGTGTTTGTTGGGATCCGATGAATTTTGAGTTTATGATCAGATTATCCATGAATATTATTTGAGTCTTCTCTGAACTCTTTTATGCATGATTATTATAGCTTTGTATTTATCTCTCATCCATTGATTTGGTTTGACCAACTAGATTGATTTTTCTTACAATGCGAGAGGTGCTTTGTGATGGGTTCGATCTTGCGGTGCTCAATCCCAGTGAAAGAAAGGGACATGACACGTATTTGTACCATTGCCATTAAGGATAAAACGATGGGGTTTATTCATATTGATTGAGTTTACTTTGTCTACATCATGTCAGCTTGCTTAAGGCATTATCCTGTTCTTTATGAACTAAATACTCGAGATGCATGCTGGATAGCGGTTGATTTGTGGAGTAATAGTAGTAGATGCAAGCAGGAGTCGGTCTACTTGTCTTGGACGTGATGCCTATATACATGATCATTGCATTGGATATCGTCATGATTATTTGCCTTTCTATCAATTGCCCAACAGTAATTTGTTTACCCACCGTATGATATCTTCAAGAGAGAAGCCTCTAGTGAAAACTACGGCCCCTCGGGTCTATCTAAATCATATATTAAAATCCAAAAATACCTTACTGTACTTTACTTTATTTTATTTTGTGTTTTTATTTATCTATCTATCACCACGAGATTTGAACCTTGCAATTAACCGCCAAGGGATTGACAACCCCTTGTTTGCGTTGGGTGCAAGTATTTGTTATTTTGTGTGTACGTACTGCTAACGAGTTGTTGCGTGGTTCTCCTACTGGATTGATAACCTTGATTTCTAACTAAGGAAAATACTTATGTCTAATGTATTGCATCCTCCTTTCCTCTTTGGGGAAATCTCAACGCAGCTCACAAGTAGCAATAGCCATATGGTTCTTATAAGCAGTTCTATAAGCCGACAGTGCATCATCAAGTTTCCTAGACCAATTCTTTCTAGATATATTAACAGTTTTTTTTGCAAAATTAATTTGATTTATCTATTGCTCAATTGAACTTAACCACTAGACTGAGGATGATAAGGCGATGCAATTCTATGATTAACATCATATTTAGCAAGAAGTTTATGAAAAGCGCCATGAATAAAATATGAATCATCATCAGTCATTAAATATCTAGTGACTTCAAACCTCGGGGAAATGACTTTCTTTAAGCATTTTAATAGAAGTGTTGTGATCAACACTACTAGTTGGAATAGTTTCTACCCACTTAATAACATAATCAACAACAACTAGAATATGTGTATACCCATTAGAGGAAGGAAAAATGTCCCATATAATCAAATTCCCAAACATGAAATTGTTCAATAGCAAGTGAATAATTCATAAGCATTTTCTAAAGTCTACCAATATTATCAATTTTTTGACATTCATCACAAGAGAGGACAAACTTACGTGCATCTTTGAAAAGAGTAGGCCAATAAAAACCAAACTGTAATACCTTATGTGCAGTTCTATCTCCAACATGGCGTCCTTCATATGCATCGGAGTGACACTTCCGTAGGATTTGTTCCTGTTCATGCTCAGATACACAACGTCTAATAACATCATCTACTCCTTTATATATATGTGGGTCATCCCAAAAGTAATGTCTTAAACAAAGAATATATTTTTCTTTTGTTGGTATGTGAAACTAGATGACATATATTTAGTAGCATAGTCTGCATACCAAGGAGTATTACGAGAAATACTTATAACAACTAATTGTTCATCAGGAAAGATACCATCAATAGACAATGGGTCATCAAAAACATTTTTCATTGTAGACAAATTATCAGCTACGGGTTCCCAGCTCCTTTTCTATCAATTATGCAAATCAAATTTTTGTAGCAAAAGGACCCACCTAATCAATCTAGGTTTAGCATCTTTTTTTCATAAGATATTTAATAACAGCATGATCAGTGTGAACATTTCTTTTAGAATCAACAATGTAAGATCGGAATTTATCACATGCAAACACAACTACTAAAATTTATTTCTCAGCAGTAGCGTAATTTCTTTGAGCATTGTCTAGAGTTTTACTAGCATAATGAATAACATTCAATTTCTTATCAACTATTTTTCCTAGAACAACACCAACAACATTATCACTAGCATCACACATAATCTCAAAAGACAAATTCCAACCAGGTGGTTGAACAATTGATGCGTAAATTAAGACTTTCTGAAGTATTTCAAAGGCTTCTATGCAATCATCATAAAAAAACAAATGGAACATCTTTGTGCAAAAGATTAGTAAGAGGCCTAGAAATTTTGGAGAAGTCTTTAATGAACCTTCTATAAAACCCAGTATGACCAAGGAAGCTTCTTATACCTTTTATATCTTTAGGACATGGCATTTTCTCAATCGCATCTACTTTAGCTTTGTCTACCTCAATACCTCTTTCAAAAAATTTATGCCCAAGGACTATACCTTCATTCATCATAAAGTGACACTTCTCTCAATTCAAGACAAGATTAGTTTATTCACATCTCCGCAAAACTCAATTAAGGTTGCTTAAGCAATCATCAAAAGAAATCCCATAAATGGGGGGTGTTGTGGCTTTATGCGAGGGCTGCACAATGCTTCATGGTCGGATGTCGGTGTTGCTGCAAAGGAACATATGCTTCCAACAGTGTGCGAGCTCATCGACGTCTGATGTGAACCCGGAGGGAGGGGCTACGTCGCTGCCATCCAATTTGTGCTCGCGCACGGTGGGGAATAGTGATGATGTGGACGGTGATTTTTTATGTATTGCAAGAGTTGCGACCCGAGAAAGACAACAACGCAAGCTATGCGAGAGGTCACCCAACGACGTGAGAGACGATTGTCAGATGACGCGTAGCATGTGCCAGCGCGAACAACTAACTTAGGAAATCTAATGATTCTAATCCTCCTTCTATCAAAATGCTTTGAATCAGTGCCTATTTTCTAGTCGGTGTGTTTTCATAAAATTCATCTGCTCTTTTAGGATAATACTGTAACAAATACTCCCACCGTTCCGAAATAGATGACTCAACTTTGTACTAATTTTAATACATAATGATCTACTTGCAAAAAAATAGTAACGCATAATGGCCATTTTAACCTTTTCTATTTGCGGGGGGCATAGCAGGTGCAGCCGGAGCCAAAAATCCGAGTAATAATAAATCCCCTCGTTAAACTGACTGCTATCTTACCATCTCCGTAAAAGAAGACCTCGTGGAACTACCGTCGCTTTCCCAAGGTTCCACATCTCGTGAACTCGCCTACCGGCCATCCCCGCACACCTTTGCCGTCGCCACCTGCTGCTCCCATCCCTCTGCAGCTTGGAACAGCCCAGGCCTGCGCCGCGCTCCTCCGGAGCCGGACGAATCGAGCCGCTGCGCCGGTTAGAGCCGCCGGGCCGTGGGAGCCTGCCGGCTGATGCGGCGGCGGCAATGGGACTATGGGAGTTCATCCTGCGCGGCGGCGGCCGGCGGTTCATCAAGCGCAAGGGCAGCGACGCCGGCGAGGCTGGTCAGTGCCCCCTACCCCGGCCTTCTTTTCTGCTCTAGCTCTCTCGTTGTTCGCTGTGCGCATTTTGGGGAGGTGAGATCAGAGATGGAAGGTTGTTAGCAGCAATGTGGTTTGTTGGGTTACTTCAAGTCCACTACTCTTTCGAGCAGTTATAAAGATTTGAGTTTTTAGTCCGCGCAGGCAGTCCGTGCTGTTCTGCATCTTTACAGCCATTCTATTTTTGAAGCTTCTTCATTGGTATAAATGGCATGAAAATTGCATCTTTTCCACATTGAATTGCTTGTACATGTGGCAAAACTGCTTTCTTCAAAATTGTATTGCCCTAGTTTTGTTAAGCTTGCTGAGGTTGTACCAGCGAATCCTACAAAGTACAAACAATATAGCAAACCGGCCATTTCCAGTTGGTTATTCTCATTTTGGCAGCCAGCAAACTGGCTATTTTCGGGTTATCTGCTCACCAGGTGCTGATTTAGTTTTTAAATAGGAAATGTACAAACAAAATTAACCAATGCAGACTTCATTAGACTCTAACAGGCTCTTCAGTTCGTGTGGGTATGATGTCGATAGGACGAAGCAACAGCATGCTTACGGCCTTAGGCCCACTTGTGAGTCTGTTCATTCTCTTGCTCTTGTGGGATAAATTGCAATATTTGTTCCTACTCCCTGATCCCCAAATCAGTGAGTATGCTTCTGTGTACCCTCTCTCATGAAGTGATGGGACTGTTCCCAGCGACTGCAAATCGATAGCAGCCTTGGCATGTGAGTTGTGGTGATTTATGCGTTGAATGGTGCTTTCGTCTTGTGGGTGTTTAGATACTCCCTCCATTCCCTTATACAAGGCCACAAAGGTACCAAGATAAAATTTAATGATTGCTTTGCAAGTCAACTTTTCTTCATGTTAACCGGGATCATTAATATGCCATAAGCATGCAACGAATGAATGGAAAGGAAATAGCTGAGTGTCATTATGACTACATGCATGTAATTATTAAAAAGTTGCTAGTAGGAGGAAACATCATTAATTTTTGCCTCGGTTACTGTTGGTGGCCTTGTATTGATGCAAAATGTATTTTTGATAGTGGCCTTGTATAAGGGAATGGAGGGAGTACCATGGCAAGGACACTAGCTTAGTATGATTGTGCACACTTTTGTTTAACTCTTTTTTTGTGTTATTTCTAGTTATGTATAATGCACAGGGCAAATCAGTTAGTTCAGCTCCTTTCTGAACTTTGAGTTTGGTCAGCTCTTCATTGGCCACCCGTAGAAAAAGTTGAATTCTTTGTTGGCATGAAGAGTGTTGAACCTGAAAAGTAAAGTTCAGTTCTGCGCATTATCTACTGAAAGAAGTCATTCTTAGTGGAGGCAAACTAACTGTGATGCCACTTGCCATGTTTGATATTGCTATTTCCCCTATTGCCCTAGTTGTCATGATTTTATTTTTAGTGAAAAAACTGCATTTTAAAGTATGCTTTAGTGGCATTAAATAAATGGTCATATGCATCACTTTGTGATTGACCAAAACTGAGCTTTCCACTATTGGTTGCACTTTTATGGCCTCCCAGGCCGGGCAATGGAGGAGCTGAGAGGTTCTCTCTACAATGAATTTCATACTTCGGAAGGGGCTAAGCGGCAGCAGCAGAGGTTTTGTGGCCCGGGTGTCGCGCTAACATTCAACTTTGTGGTTTCTGTTGGGATCATCATGGCAAACAAAATGGTGCGTGCTGTATTTTCACTTTTCTTACACTTCATGGCATCTCTTATTTAGTTTTCTTTCAGTTATTTTCTGCTAGTCTTTGCATTTAGTTTTTAGATGACATGTTTTATTTTGCAGGTGATGGGTAGCATTGGGTTTAACTTCCCAGTTGCACTGTCTCTAATTCATTACATAGCTGCCTGGGTCCTCATGGCTGTCCTGAGGGCATTATACTTGATGCCCATTGCTCCTCCTTCAAAATCCACTCCTTTCTCCTCATTATTCGCTTTGGGTGCTGTGATGTCTTTTTCCACCGGACTTGCTAATATCAGCTTAAAGCATAATAGGTGAGATCAATAATGAAGTCTCCCTGTTCAACAAATGCAAAAATTCTACCTAATGTTGTGGCCAACCTGGTTTTTTCATAGTGTGCTCACTGTTCTCTATCTTCAGTGTAGGGTTTTATCAAATGGCTAAGATAGCTGTAACTCCAACCATAGTTGCAGCTGAATTTATTCTTCTCAAGAAAGGTGTTTCCTTTCGAAAGGTAAAATTGTCAGAAAATTAAGCTTCATATACTGTGCAATTGTTTAGTTGATCTAATCGGTAAGAATAATATATATTTTTGTATTACAGGTTATCACACTAGTTATAGTGTCATTTGGTGTGGCTGTAGCAACCGTTACTGATTTGGAGTTCAACTTTTTTGGTGCTTGTGTAGCAGTAGCTTGGATCATTCCTAGTGCTATAAACAAGATCCTGTGGTCAAATCTGCAACAGAGTGGAAACTGGACTGCTCTTGCGTAAGTTGTGATTTATGTCTCTTCTGAGACAGGCTCATAGTTCATATATTTTCTCCTAACATTCAGGTTATTGATCAGGTTGATGTGGAAGACAACCCCGATTACGATATTTTTCTTTCTTGTCCTGATGCCTTTGATGGATCCTCCGGGATTGTTGTCTTTCAACTGGAATTTCAAGAACAGCTGTGCAGTTATGATATCTGCTTTGCTTGGTTTTCTTCTTCAGTGGTCGGGTGCTTTGGCACTTGGGTGAGGCACGCTGTTTCTAGCTTTCTCTTGCATGATTGTCCTTCTATTCTGTCAATGTGCATGTATTCCTGAAACAAAAGCATCTATTTATGTGTCCAAGTTTGTTACTCCCTCTGTAAAGAAATATAAGACTTTTTAGATCACTACTTATGAGATGACTCAAACAATGATATGCACTGCCTTTAGTTCTTCTACACTTCTACTTGCACCTATAATCTCTGTCTGAAAACAACAGGACTGTTGCTGGTATGCACTATCTTGAGAATAAGATAACTTTTTCACCAAATGCTGATAAATGACGAGATCGACTTTCCAACCGACAATAGGAAGCCTGCCCACTATCCATTGCCTTGTTCCTCCTCAAAGAATAGCATTGACATGTCTTGTGTATTCATGCTTCGTATTCATGCATTCTTTCTATTCCGTCATTACCTCTCTTTGTGGAACCTGTGAAAGTTGCTGATCTTTGCGCTGGCTTTTGCATGATGCAGTGCAACCTCGGCTCTATCTCATGTTGTGCTAGGCCAATTCAAGACTATTGTCATAATGCTCTCTGGGTTTCTGTTATTTAAATCTGATCCTGGACTCACCAGTCTTTATGGAGCTGTCATTGCACTAGGAGGCATGTCAGTCTACACTTACCTAGGGCTAAAAGAGTCAACCACCGGTGGTAAGAGAATTCCATCAGCATCTAGGCAGAGTTCTCTCTCACTGAAGTCCAAGGTTATAATAGACGAAGAAAAGCCAGAAACAAGACCTGTGGACTCTGTCTAGGTTGAAGAATTGCCATTTGGACTGCATTTGTTGAGTTCCATGCACCAACTTCACGTGAGCATAACCTTATTGAGGAAAGGCGGTCAATTTGTATGCAAGTAGCATTCTTAAGAGCATGCTCTCTTTTCCCCTCTTATCTTCCTAGAATGCTATGATTCTGTTTTAGGAAATTTTAGTAAGCTGTTGTTCTCCGTTCACCATACTCTTAACATAGAAATAGCTGTCATTCTCTAGTGTTGCCAATTTTGGTCAACAGGTGTATTTTTTAGTTGTGCCATTTACCTTGTGGATTTTTGCAATTTCAGGAAATATATAATATGCTGCTAACAGTAGTTCTTGTTGGACTTCTTATAGGTTTTACACTAACTATTGTTCTTGCATACTCCCTCCGTTTTATTTACTCTGCATATTAGATTTGACTGAAGTCAATCTTCGTAAAGTTTGACCATGTTTATAGAAAAAAGAATAAACATTACCATAACAAATCTATATCATGTGAAAGTACATTCAATAATGAATCAAATGGTATTGGTTTGTTATATATGTTAATATTTTTGTCCATAAACTTTGTCAAAGTTTACAAAGGTTGACTTTGACCAAAGCTAATATGCGGAGTAAATAAAAACGGAGGGAGTATATGCCAGCAGTTGTTATGCTGTACTTTTACACCAAATTGTTGGTGCTTGCAGTGTTGCTCTTTGGGGGTGGGTGGGTGTGTGTTTGGGGGGGGGGGGGGTATTTTTTGGGGGAAATAGTTATCACAGCATTATTCTCGAGGAAAAACAAGTTGGAATGACCAATGTGACCTGTATGACAAGAGCTCTTTTGGTCACAAGACCTGAGAAAATGGGACAAATCAATTTTTTAATAGGAACTGAAACGACGCATGGTCAAGGAGAAGCACATCCGAGGGGGTATTTAATAAAAGAACTACCACATTTTGATCGACCGTGCCAAAAAAAAAAAAAAAACTACCACCCTACAACTTTGGCCAAAAACCATCACTTTGAGACTAATTTTTGGCAACTTCTAGATCCTTTGAGTACCTTCAGGCAACTTTGTTAAGCTTGGTACCCACAAGTGAAGTAATCTTGAAAGAGCAAACCTTCCTTGCACTTGATTTTCTTTAGGCTTCGTTTGGCAAGGGAGGTTTTCCTGCCCCAAGGGGGTCGAGGATTGCATGGGTTTTGGTGATCCTCTCCCCTTCACCCAATCCCCACTACCCCCCCCCCCCCCCCCTTCTCCTAATCCCTCGCGTTTGATTAAAATCGCCAGATATCAGTGTCTCACCCCGATCTTTGCGTCGTCTGGTTTCCCGCGTAGGCCCTTGAGAGTTCTGTTCCGCGTGAAACGAAAGGGGCTGCTGGGGATCGGAGGGTTTGGGCCAATCAAAATCATGTGCGGGGATTTCTAAGAATTAGCAGGCCTGCAGGGTTAATCCCCTGCCAACCCTCCCAACCCACTTCTACCAAATGAGGCCTTAAGGGCATCTCCAAGGTGGACCCGCAAACCGCCCGCATCCGTCTGCATCGCAGAAGTCATCCAACGTGGATCTGTATCGATCCGCGGGGCGTTCCGGGTGTGATATCTCCCGCAAATTGGAGACAGAGTGGGAGGAGGTTTTGTAGGGATGAAGTATGTCTACCAGATGGGGGTGAATGGGAGTTTTAAATTTTCCTTGAAAAACTTAAATCTCTCAGAACCAGCAGCGGAATAAACGATAAACAAGCTAAGATGAACTACAACAGAGAACCGAATAGAAACTAGAGCAAGCATCAAAGTAAAATACATGAATGGTATGCATCGAAGGTAACTTGAGTAACAAAGATGACCGAAGGTGCTCGATGGCGACAAGGTATTTGTTCAACCAGTTCATCCTTCTGCACAAGGACTACGTCTGGTTGGAGGGGTTGTGACTTAACACGGAAGATAAACTCTCTTCACCCTATTCTCCTCGACAATCGATTCGTCAATCGATGCCGATCACTCATGGTAGATACTTGAAGGTGATCTCCAAACCTTTACAGACTGCTTCTTCGAGAACCACAATGACTCTTGGTCTCTGAAGAAATTGACACCTAACCGTTTAGAGAGTTTGCAGATCTCAAGAGTAAGGGTTTTTCTCTCAGTGGATTTTAAACTCAAACCGCTCAGAGAGGGGGTTGCTCAACAATCTTCTCAGAAATCAAACGGAGCAGCCACCGGACAAAGCCGGCGCGGGGTGGCTATTTATAGTCGCATCCTTCTCAGATGGGAAATGACCATTTTGGACACGAGGTCCAGCCAATGGCCACCGACAAGTTCACAATGGTCGGATTTTGGAGCAACGGTAACATCTCTTGAGGAACAAGTAATGCCAACTCCTCAGTCCGAGGCAAATCTCTCATAGCGAAGAAGATCACAGTCTCTTGCTGGCAAGTATTTGCTCGAAGCACAAGGAGATTTCTCTCACAGCTTTCATAGGTTTGGGTTTAGCATCAGAGAATCAAAGCTTCGAAACACTATACCCCTCTTAATAGTACGGTGGTCCTATGACTCAATGAAAGAAGAAGAACAATGAAATAAATGTTATGTCTTCACTTCGTCTTCATTCTTCCTCGAGCGTAGTCATTTGCTTCGAACAATCACCGAACCAATTGCTTAGACTTCAGCAATTTAGGGGTCACTCTTGTTAGCTTTATCTTCGATGATAACTTTCGCTGCTGGGCAGGGAGATTATCTTCGTCATTTTCATCAAACTCCTCGATTACTCGAGGGACCTGTTACTCTGTGTGCACTAGCAAACACATAAGTCCCAAACTGTTTATGTCAACAAACTCCAAAACATAAGGGGTCTATCATTGCACCAACAATCTCCCCCTTTTTGGACAGTTGTTGACAAAACAGATAATCATCAAAGTGAAGATAGATAAGTAAATTGTAAATCAAACAAGAGTGAACTTGTGTTACTTGTCTTGATGATGAAATATAGAGCATAATTGGTTTGATGCCAAAAGTTGGCATGCCAAATTTTGGCAACTGCCAAAAATTGGCTAGAGATTGGTTGCTTGCCAATCTTCATTGCCAATCTCACAAGAAGTTGCCAAACGTTGACAATTTTTGATTTTACCAAATGTTGGCTAGCCCAATATTGGCAATACCAAATGTTGGTAGCAAACCAATTATGCTCATACTCCCCCTAGATGTATGCAGGGTTAATTGATACATAATGAAATTCCTTGCAATTCATTTGAGTGTGTGGAGAATTTTCAATCATACGAGGTAATGATTTGCACTGATGATAGATAATCCAATGAGAGTAAAGTTCAATCATTCATAACTTCTGTTAACAATTTCACCTGCAAAACAAAAGGCTGAGAGAGAGAGAGAGAGAGAGAGTAGTGCAGCAGGTGGGGTTATTAATATTACAACCCATAACAGAAGTTTTACATCAGAGCACGAGAAATGGCGTAATTGTCTCAAAGATAGAGCGAGAAAACACAAACACCAAATCCAACAAAGCAAATCTATCAAACTCTCGATGTTATTCTCCCCCTTTTTATCAACTAGTGTCAAAAGGTGCTGAAAAACACGAGTAAGAAACTATGGATATGATTCACTCTGAGGCATCGCCTGACGAACTTTCTGATGAAGTTTCTGATTCGGAAGTGTCTGGAACATCTTCATCTTCAGCAACAACAACAGTTGAGCCTTCGAGACTGACTTGGGTCCTGGACGAGGAAGGTACATTGGGATCAGCCTCATTACCCTTGCGAGATAGAGGATTTTCTTCAAAGGGTTTGACAGTCGGCGAAGTGGCTTCTGAATCATTGAGCAATTTGCGCAGCTGAAGTCGAAGTAAATTCGTGGTAGGTTCACGAGCTGGCAAAGGTAGAGTGGAGCGATCTTGATAATCTTCACCAGTAAACCCTTGGTCAGTGTAATGATAGAGTCCTTGAAGGTGAGAGTTGCTGAGTTGCTTCTTGGAGAAAAAATTTCGAAGTAATTTCCATAGGCGATACGTCTCCAACGTATCTATAATTTTTTATTGTTCCATGCTGTTATATTATCATTCTTGGATGTTTTACAATCATTTTATAGTCATTTTATATCATTTTTGGTACTAACCTATTGACATAGTGCCAAGTGCCATTTGTTGTTTTCTGCATGTTTTTTACATCGCAGGAAATCAATACCAAACGGAGTCCAAACGCAGTGAAACTTTTTGTGGATTTTTTTGGACCAGAAGACATCTAGTGGGCCAGAGAAGCGCCTCGAGGGTGCTCCGAGGGAAGCACAACCCACCAGGGCGTGCCCGGAGGCCCAAGTTCGCCTCGGGTTGTGCCCACCTCGGGTGCCCCCTGAACCGCCTCTTTGCTCTATAAATACCCCAATATTCCAGAAACCCTAGGGGAGTCGACCAAAATCAATTCCAGCCGCCGCAAGTTCCAGAACCACCAGATCCAATCTAGACACCATCATGGAGGGGTGCATCATGTCCATTGGTGCCTCTCCAATGATGCGTGAGTAGTTCTTTGTAGACCTACGGGTCCGTAGTTAGTAGCTAAATGGCTTCCTCTCTCTCATTTGATTCTCAATACAATGGTCTCTTGGAGATCCATATGATGCAACTCTTTTTGCGGTGTGTTTGTTGGGATCCGATTAACTTTGAGTTTATGATCAGATCTATCTTTTTATCCATGAAAGTTATTTGAGTCTTCTTTGATCTCTTATATGCGTGATTACTTATAGCCTCGTATTTCTTCTCCAATATTTGTGTTTTGTTTGGCCAATTTGATCTATTTATCTTGCAATGGGAAGAGGTGCTTTGTAGTGGGTTCGATCTTATGGTGCTTGATCCGAGTGACAGAAAGGGAATCAACACGTATGTATCATTGCTACTAAGGATAAAAAATTGGGGTCTATTTCTACATAAATAGATCTTGTCTACATCATGTCATCGTTCTTATTGCATTACTCCGTTTTTCATGAACTTGATACACTAGATGCATGCTGGATAGCGGCCGACGTGTGGAGTAATAGTAGTAGATGCAGGCAGGAGTTGGTCTACTAATCTTGGACATGATGCATATATGACAATCATTGCCTGGATATCGTCATGATTATTTGAAGTTCTATCAATTGCCCAACAGTAATTTGTTCACCCACCGTTTGCTATTTTTCTCGAGAGAAGCAACTAGTGAAACCTATGACCCCGGGTCTCTTATTCATTATATTTGCCTTTGCCATTTATTTTCCTTTGATTTTATTTTCAGATCTATTAAACCAAAAAATACAAAAGTACCTTGCTGCATTTTGTTTTATTTGGCGTTCAATCTATCAATATTTACAACTCTCTCACCTCTGTTTGCCTATTTCTGGCGTCGTTGCCCGAAAGGGATTGACAACCCCTTTAACATGTCGGGTTGCGAGTATTTGTTATTTGTGTGCACGTGTTGTTCACGTAGTGTTGCGTGATTCTCCTACTGGTTCGATAACCTTGGTCTCATCAACTGAGTGAAATACCTACCATTGTTGTGTTGCATCATCCCTTCCTCTTTGGGGAAATACCAACGTAGTTCAAGCCAACATCAAAAGGAATTGCTGGCGCCGTTGCCGGGGAGACATCATCAACATCTACCAGGTTCCTAATCACAAATCTCATCTTCTTGCAATTTACATTATTTGCCATTTGCCTCTCGTTTTCCTTTCCCCCATTTCACAAAAAATTGCCATTTTATTCGCCCTCTTTTTTGTTCGCCTTTTTCGCGTCAGATCTCTTGTTTGCTATCCCTACTTGTGTTACCATGTGCCATCTATTTGCTTGCATATACGCTTGCTAGAAATCTATTGATATGGATCCTCATCCACTTGCTAATCTTTTCAAAAGATCCAATTATGATGAACCAATTGCTAGTGAATCGAGTCCACTAGTTTATCTTTATGAAGTTTTGCTTGAGATTTATGAATCTAAAAATTGTGATGAAGTGTTAAACGACGGAATTTATAAAGTGATTCATGGTAGCTCCTTGAATGAAAAGCATGATTGCAATGATGTTATTATAAATTCTATTAATGTCAATTGTGCTAATAATATGCAAAACCCCAAGGCTGTGTTTGGGATGAGGGAATTTCATAGGAAATGTGGAGGTTTCCTTTCCTATGGTCCTTTTCCCTTCAGAGGCATTCGATATAAAGGAAGCAACTACAGAAAAACATAGGAATTGAAGCTCCAGTGTGCCTATTTCAAAGGAATCTGAACATCCACTCGTACCTCATTTTTTGCTGAGGCCCGAGGAAGGCCTGCTGAGCTACATCATTTGTCTATTAAAAAATTCATACGGACACGGGCTGCTCTATGTGTGAGATAAACAGTGTTTGCATGGTGCAGATGATTAAAATAATGCAGCTCCAAAGACCCCTTTTCCTATGGTCTGAATGGCACATACTTTTTTGTTTCCTGTGTTTACAACTCCGTAGGTTCTCGGTCGACGCTCACTCCAATTCCCGTGAAGTTGTTATTTCCTTTGTTTTATATTCCTTCATATCGAACAGAGCCTAAGCTTGGGGATGCTAATGTTGCTAGGTCCACTATTCATTGCAATGATCATGATTGGGGTGATAATGATTCTTATGATCTTGAAAATTTATTTAAACCTCATGATGAATATGTGTGCGATAATATTAAAAGTGGGTTTGGAAGAGTGTCAAACTTAGCTAAAAATAATCCCACATATTTGGAGAGTGTTCGATCTTATGAAATTTTTGGAGAGGTCATGACTTTATTTGATGATAATCCCACTATTTTGGAAGAGTGTCAACTTTGCATGCATGTGGATCATGAAAAGAATAATTTATGTGAAAGTTATGTTGTTGAATTTGATTATGATCCTACATGTAATTATTATGAGAGATTAAAATATGGTTGTAGAAATTTTCATGTTACTAAATTTCCTCTCGTTATGTTGAGATTGCTATTGTTTCTTTCTTCTTCTTTGCATATGCTAGAAATTGCTGGTCTTGACAATTTGTTTTCCTATAAAATGGATGTTCATAGGAAGTATGTTAGACTTAGTGAGTTTGTCACATGTTTTATGATGCTCTCTTTGTGCTTCAATTCTTATCTTTCATGTGGGCATCAATGAAGTCTTATGCCTAGCTAGGGGCATAAAACGATAGCGCTTGTTGGGAGGCAACCCAATGAATAAAATTTATTTTTCCTTTTTGCTTCCTGTTCTTGAGTGTTTGCACAATTATGCTACTGTTATGATTGTGTCTTTTGTGTTTTAGTTAGTGTTTGTGCCAAGCAAAGCCTTTAGGATCTTCTTAGGTGATAGTTGATTTGATCTTGTTGAAAATAGAAACTTTTGCACTCAGAAAAATAATTTTCAAAAATCACAGAAACATGCTTTGGCTCTGAATTTTTTTACAAAAGATTTATATACAAATTGCCCAGGTCTTCCTAATTTTTCAGAAGTTTTGGAGTTACAAATGTATTCTAAGTTTTCAGATTGCTATAGACTGTTCTGTTTTTGACAGATTCTGTTTTCTTTGCATTGTGTGCTCGTTTTGATGATTCCATGTTTTCATTTGATGAGTTTTTGCCATAGAAAAGTTGGAATATAATAGATATAGTGCAAGAATAAAATATGAATTGGTTTGCAACAATACTTATAGTAGTGATTTGCTTTCTTATACTAACGGATCTTACGAAGGTTTTGTTAAGTTTTGTGTGATTGAAGTTTTCAAGTTTTAGCCTACTAATCTTGGGCATGATGCCTACATACATGATCATTGCCTTGGATATCGTCATAATTATTTGCATTTCTACCAATTGCCCAACAATAATTTGTTTACCCACCATATTTTATTTTCTTGAGAGAAGCCTCTAGTGAAAACTACGGCCCTCGGGTCTATTTCCTATCATACTAAAACCAAAAGTACCTTCCTGCAATTTTCCTTTCTTTATTTTATTTTGTGTTTTGGTTAGATCTATTTATAAAATCTCATACAATTTAATATATCTCAATACCTTTGAGGGATTGCCAACCCCTTTACGTGTTGGGTTGCAAGTATTTGTTGTTTGTGTGCAGGTGTTGTCTACATAGTGTTGCTTGGTTCTCCTACTGGATTGATAACCTTGGTTTCATAACTGAGGGAAATACTTACCTTTGTTGTGATGCATCATCCCTTCCTCTTCGGGGAAATACAAATGTAGATACAAGCAATCATTCATCGGGAGGGATGTGGCGTACTGCAAAATGGGACTCCGCGGGCTACTATTCATCCACCTCGACTACCTCCAGCCTCCACGGGCTACTGTTAATCCACCGTTGACTTCCTCCAGCCTCCACCTGCTACTGTTCATCCATCGTCGACCTCCTCCAGCCTCCACCAGCAACCGTTCATCCACGGGCTACTATTCATCCAGCCTCCACCAGCTACTGTTCAACCAGCCTCCACGGGGTCCTGTTCATCCACCCCCGACCGGCTAGGTGTGGTGTACCACTACACGGCCACCTCGGGGTCCTGTTGATCCTACAGCAACAACCTACTACCACGGGGTCCTGTTCATCCAGCGGCAACCGCCTACACATGGCTGGGGTCATGTTCATCCAACCCTCACAGGGAACTATTCATCCACAGGCAACCAACCGGCTAGGTCAATTCACCACGTCTTGACTCGTTCTGCGTATCACGCGCGTGACAGCAATAGGCATTGTTCATCGAAAGGCAGTCCAACACACCGGATGGCTACGCCTCGCACGGGGGCTCGATCGGCTTCATTATAAGCAGCAATATATTGATCAATCGCTTGGGTTCAGTTAGCAGCACCAGCAAAGGAATCGCTCGGGTTCAGTTACTAGCGAAGGGATCGATCGGCTTCAGTACATAGTGGGATCGATCGATCTCTCGGGTTCGGTTAGCGACTGCCTCACACAATCTCGTGTACAAGAGAAACGCGCAAACCACTGCATCGCTCGGCCCTGACAACCAACCACAATTAGGAACTCCATGAAATTTTCCTTGCCCTCACTTCTACCACGACTTTTTATGTCATGGACGGGCCAAAGAATGTCATGCATGAAGGAAATATGCCCTAGAGGCAATAATAAAGTTATTATTTATTTCCTCATATCATGATAAAAGTTTATTATTCATGCTAGAATTGTATTAACCGGAAACATAATACATGTGTGAATACATAGACAAAACTATCGTCACTAGTATGCCTCTACTTGACTAGCTCATTAATCAAAGATGGTTATGTTTCCTGACCATAGACATGTGTTGTCATTTGATTAGTGGGATCACATCATTAGAAGAATGATGTGATTGACATGACCCATTCTGTTAGCCTAGCACTTGATCGTTTAGTATACTGTTATTGCTTTCTTCATGACTTATACAAAGTTCCTGCAACTATGAGATTGTGCAACTCCCGTTTACCGGAAGAATACTTTGTGTGCTACCAAACGTCACAACGTAACTGGGTGATTATAAAGGTGCTCTACAGGTGTTTCCGAAGGTACATGTTGAGTTGGCATAATTCAATATTAGGATTTGTCACTCCGATTGTCGGAGAGGTATCTCTGGGCCCTCTCGGTAATACTCATCACCTAAGCCTTGCAAGCATGTAACTAATGAGTTAGTTATGAGATGACGTATTACAGAACGAGTAAAGAGACTTGCCGGTAACGAGATTGAACTAGGTATTGGATACCGACGATCAAATCTCGGGCAAGTAACATACCGATGACAAAGGGAACAAAGTATGTTGTTATGCGGTTTGACCGATAAAGATCTTCGTAGAATATGTAGGAACCAATATGGGCATCCAGGTCCCGCTATTGGTTATTGACCGGAGACATGTCTCGGTCATGTCTACATTGTTCTCGAACCATAGGGTCCGCACGCTTAAGGTTTCGATGACAGTTATATTATGAGTTTATGTATTTTGATGTACCGAAGGTTGTTCGGAGTCCCGGATGTGATCACGGACATGACGAGGAGTCTCGAAATGGTCGAGACATAAAGATTGATATATTGGACGGATATATTTGGACACCGGAAAGGTTCCGGGAGAGTTTGGGAATATACCGGAGCTCCGGGAGGTTACCGGAACCCCCCGGTAAGTATATGGGCCTTATTGGGCCTTAGTGGAAAGGAGGGAGAAGGAGCAAGGGAGGGGGCGCGCCCTCCCAAGCCCAATCCGAATTGGGAGGGGGGCCGGCCCCCCCTTTCCTTCTCTCCTCCCCCCTCTTCCTTCCTTCTCCTACTCCGAATAGGAAAGGGGGGGGCCAAACCTACTTGGGTAGGATTGCCCCCCCAGGGCGCGCCACCCCTTGGGGCCGGCCTCCTCCTCCCTCCCTCCTTTATATACGGGGGTAGGGGGGCACCCTAGACACACAAGTTGATCATTGAGATCGTTCCTTAGCCGTGTGCGGTGCCCCCCTCCACGATATTACAACTCGGTCATATTTTAGCGGTGCTTAGGCGAAGCCCTGCGACATGAGAACATCAAGATCATCACCACGCCGTCGTGCTGACGGAACTCCTCCCCGCGCCTCTGCTGGATCGGAGATCGGGGTGCGTCATCGAGCTGTACGTGTGTCAAGAACTCGGAGGTGCCGGAGTAACGGTGCTTGGATCGGTTGGACCGGGAGGACGTACGACTACTTCCTCTACGTTGCGTCAACGCTTCCGCTTCGGTCTACGAGGGTACGTAGACAACACTCTCCCCTCTCGTTGCTATATCATCACCATGATCTTGCGTGTGCGTAGGAATTTTTTTGAAATTACTACGTTCCCCAACAGTGGTATCAGAGCCTAGGTTTTATGCGTTGATGTTATATGCACGAGTAGAACACAAGTGAGTTGTGGACGATATAAGTCATACTGCCTACCAGCATGTCATACTTTGGTTCAGCGGTATTGTTAGATGAAGCGGCCCAGACCGACATTACGCGTACGCTTACGCGAGACTGGTTCTACCGACGTGCTTTGCACACAGGTGGCTGGCGGGTGTCAGTTTCTCCAACTTTAGTTGAACCGAGTGTGGCTACGCCCGGTCCTTGTGAAGGTTAAAACGGAGTCTATTGGACAAACTATCGTTGTGGTTTTGATGCGTAGGTAAGAACGGTTCTTGCTAAGCCCGTAGCAGCCACGTAAAATTTGCAACAACAAAGTAGAGGACGTCTAACTTGTTTTTGCAGGGCATGTTGTGATGTGATATGGTCAAGACGTGATGCTATATTTTATTGTATGAGATGATCATGTTTTGTAACCGAAGTTATCGGCAACTGGCAGGAGCCATATGGTTGTCGCTTTATTGTATGAAATGCAAACGCCCTGTAATTGCTTTACTTTATCACTAAGCGGTAGCGATAGTCATAGAAGCAATAGATGGCGTAACGATAACGATACTACGATGGAGATCAAGGTGTCGCGCCGGTGATGATGGTGATCACGACGGTGCTTCGAAGATGGAGATCACAAGCACAAGATGATGATGGCCATATCATATCACTTATATTGATTGCATGTGATGTTTATCCTTTATGCATCTTATCTTGCTTTGATTGACGGTAGCATTTTAAGATGATCTGTCACTAAATTATCAAGAAGTGTTCTCCCTAAGTATGCACCGTTGCCAAAGTTCGTCGTGCCGAGACACCACGTGATGATCGGGTGTGATAAGCTCTACGTTCATCTACAACGGGTGCAAGCCAGTTTTGCACACGCAGAATACTCAGGTTAAACTTGACGAGCCTAGCATATGCAGATATGGCCTCGGAACACAGAGACCGAAAGGTCGAACGTGAATCATATAGTAGATATGATCAACATAATGATGTTCACCATTGAAAACTACTCCATCTCACGTGATGATCGGTTATGGTTTAGTTGATTTGGATCACGTGATCACTTAGATGACTAGAGAGATGTCTGTCTAAGTGGGAGTTCTTAAGTAATATGATTAATTGAACTTAAATTTATCATGAACTTAGTACCTGATAGTATCTTGCTTGTCTATGTTTGTTTGTAGATAGATGGCTCGTGCTGTTGTTCCGTTGAATTTTAATGCGTTCCTTGAGAAAGCAAAGTTGAAAGATGATGGTAGCAATTACACGGACTGGGTCCATAACCTGAGGATTATCCTCATTGTTGCACAGAAGAGTTACGTCCTGGAAGCACCGCTGGGTGCCAGGCCTGCTGCTGATGCAACTGACGACGTTAAGAACGTCTGGCAGAGCAAAGCTGATGACTACTCTATAGTTCAGTGTGCCATGCTTTAGGGCTTAGAACCGGGTCTTCAACGATGTTTTGAACGTCATGGAGCATATGAGATGTTCCAGGAGTTGAAGTTAATATTTCAAGAAAATGCCCGGATTGAGAGATATGAAGTCTCCAATAAGTTCTATAGCTGCAAGATGGAGGAGAATAGTTCTGTCAGTGAACATATACTCAGAATGTCTGGGTATAACAATCACTTGATTCAACTGGAAGTTAATCTTCCCGATGATAGTGTCATTGACAGAATTCTTCAATCACTGCCACCAAGCTACAAGAGCTTTGTGATGAACTATAATATGCAAGGGATGAACAAGACTATTCCCGAGCTCTTCGCGATGCTGAAAGCCGCGGAGGTAGAAATCAAGAAGGAGCATCAAGTGTTGATGGTCAACAAGACCACTAGTTTCAAGAAAAAGGGCAAAGGGAAGAAGAAGGGGAACTTCAAAAAGAACGGCAAGCAAGTTGCTGCTCAAGAGAAGAAACCCAAGTCTGGACCTAAGCCTGAAACTGAGTGCTTCTACTGCAAGCAGACTGGACACTGGAAGCGGAACTGCCCCATGTATTTGGCGGATAAGAAGGATGGCAAAGTGAACAAAGGTATATGTGATATACATGTTATTGATGTGTACCTAACTAGAGCTCGTAGTAGCACCTGGGTATTTGATACTGGTTCTGTTGCTAATATTTGCAACTCGAAACAGGGACTACGGAATAAGCGAGCACTGGCCAAGGACGAGGTGACGATGCGCGTGGGAAACGGTTCCAAAGTCGATGTGATCGCCGTCGGCACGCTACCTCTACATCTACCATCGGGATTAGTTTTAGACCTGAATAATTGTTATTTGGTGCCTGCGTTGAGCATGAACATTATATCTGGATCTTGTTTGATGCGAGACGGTTATTCATTTAAATCAGAGAATAATGGTTGTTCTATTTATATGAGTAATATCTTTTATGGTCATGCACCCTTGAAGAGTGGTCTATTTTTATTAAATCTCGATAGTAGTGATACACATATTCATAATGTTGAAGCCAAAAGATGCAGAGTTGGTAATGATAGTGCAACTTATTTGTGGCACTGCCGTTTGGGTCATATCGGTGTAAAACGCATGAAGAAACTCCATACTGATGGACTTCTGGAATCACTTGATTATGAATCACTTGGTACTTGCGAACCGTGCCTCATGGGCAAGATGACTAAAACACCGTTCTCCGGAACTATGGAGCGAGCAACTGATTTGTTGGAAATCATACATACTGATGTTTGTGGTCCAATGAATGTTGAGGCTCGCGACGGGTATCGTTATTTTCTCACCTTCACAGATGATTTGAGCAGATATGGGTATATCTACTTGATGAAACACAAGTCTGAAACATTTGAAAAGTTCAAAGAATTTCAGAGTGAAGTGGAGAATCATCGTAACAAGAAAATAAAATTTCTGCGATCTGATCGTGGAGGAGAATATTTGAGTTACGAGTTTGGTTTACATTTGAAACAATGCGGAATAGTTTCGCAACTCACGCCACCTGGAACACCACAACGAAATGGTGTGTCCGAACGTCGTAATCGTACTTTACTTGATATGGTGCAATCTATGATGTCTCTTACCGATTTACCGCTATCATTTTGGGGTTATGCTTTAGAGACGGCCGCATTCACGTTAAATAGGGCACCATCAAAATCCGTTGAGACGACGCCTTATGAACTGTGGTTTGGCAAGAAACCAAAGTTGTCGTTTCTTAAAGTTTGGGGCTGCGATGCTTATGTGAAGAAACTTCAACCAGATAAGCTCGAACCCAAATCGGAGAAATGTGTCTTCATAGGATACCCAAAAGAGACTGTTGGGTACACCTTCTATCACAGATCCGAAGGCAAGACATTCGTTGCTAAGAATGGATCCTTTCTAGAGAAGGAGTTTCTCTCGAAAGAAGTGAGTGGGAGGAAAGTAGAACTTGATGAGATAACTGTATCTACTCCCTTATTGGAAGGTAGTTCATCACGAGAACCGGTTCCCGTGACAACTACACCAATAAGTGAGGAAGCTAATGATATTGATCATGAAACTTCAGATCAAGTTCCTACTGAACCTCGTAGGTCTACCAGAGTAAGATCCGCACCAGAGTGGTACGGTAATCCTATTCTGGAAGTCATGTTACTTGACCATGATGAACCTACGAACTATGAGGAAGCGATGATGAGCCCAGATTCCGCAAAATGGTTGGAAGCCATGAAATCTGAGATAGGATCCATGTATGAAAACAAAGTATGGACTTTGGTTGACTTGCCCGATGATCGGCAAGCCATTGAGAATAAATGGATCTTTAAGAAGAAGACTGACGCTGATGGTAATATTACTGTCTATAAAGCTCGACTTGTTGCAAAAGGTTTTCGACAAGTTCAAGGGGTTGACTACGATGAGACTTTCTCACCCGTAGCGATGCTTAAGTCTGTCTGAATCATGTTGGCCATTGCTGCATTTCATGATTATGAAATTTGGCAAATGGATGTCAAGACTGCATTCTTGAATGGATTTCTAGAAGAAGAGTTGTATATGATGCAGCCAGAAGGTTTTGTTGATCCAAAAGGTGCTGACAAAGTGTGCAAGCTCCAGCGTTCCATTTATGGACTGGTGCAAGCATCTCGGAGTTGGAATAAACGTTTTGATAGTGTGATCAAGGCATATGGTTTTATACAGACTTTTGGAGAAGCCTGTATTTACAAGAAAGTGAGTGGGAGCTCTGTAGCATTTCTAGTTTTATATGTTGATGACATATTATTAATTGGAAATGATATAGAATTTCTGGATAGCATAAAGGGATACTTGAATAAAAGTTTTTCGATGAAAGACCTCGGTGAAGCTGCTTACATATTAGGCATCAATATCTATAGAGATAGATCAAGACGCTTAATAGGACTTTCACAAAGCACATACCTTGACAAAATATTGAAAAAGTTCAATATGGATCAGGCAAAGAAAGGATTCTTGCCTGTGCTACAAGGTGTGAAGTTGAGTCGAACTCAATGCCCGACCACAGCAGAAGATAGAGAAAAAATGAAAAATGTTCCCTATGCTTCAGCCATAGGCTCTATCATGTATGCAATGCTGTGTACCAGACCTGACGTATGATTAGCAATAAGCTTAGCAGGAAGGTACCAAAGTAATCCAGGAGTGGATCACTGGACAGCGGTCAAGAACATCCTGAAATACCTGAAAAGGACTAAGGATATGTTTCTCGTATATGGAGGTGACAAAGAGCTAGTCGTAAATGGTTACGTCGATGCGAGCTTTGACACTGATCCGGTCGATTCTAAATCGCAAATCGGATACGTGTTTATATTAAACAGTGGAGCTGTAAGTTGGTGCAGTTCTAAACAAAGCGTCGTGGCGGGATCTACATGTGAAGCGGAGTACATAGCTGCTTCTGAAGCAGCGAATGAAGGAGTCTGGATGAAGGAGTTCATTTCCGATCTAGGTGTAATACCTAGTGCATCGGGACCAATGAAGATCTTCTGTGACAATACTGGTGCAATTGCTTTAGCAAAGGAATCCAGATTTCACAAGAGGACCAAGCACATCAAGAGACGCTTCAATTCCATTCGGGACCAAGTCCAAGTGGGAGACATAGAGATTTGCAAGATACATACGGATCTGAATATTGCAGACCCGTTGACTAAGCCTCTCTCACGAGCAAAACATGATCAGCACCAAGACTCCATGGGTGTTAGAATCATTACTATGTAATCTAGATTATTGACTCTAGTGCAAGTGGGAGACTGAAGGAAATATGCCCTAGAGGCAATAATAAAGTTATTATTTATTTCCTCATATCATGATAAAAGTTTATTATTCATGCTAGAATTGTATTAACCGGAAACATAATACATGTGTGAATACATAGACAAAACTATCGTCACTAGTATGCCTCTACTTGACTAGCTCATTAATCAAAAATGGTTATGTTTCCTGACCATAGACATGTGTTGTCATTTGATTAGTGGGATCACATCATTAGAAGAATGATGTGATTGACATGACCCATTCTGTTAGCCTAGCACTTGATCGTTTAGTATACTGCTATTGCTTTCTTCATGACTTATACAAAGTTCCTGCAACTATGAGATTGTGCAACTCCCGTTTAACGGAAGAATACTTTGTGTGCTACCAAACGTCACAACGTAACTGGGTGATTATAAAGGTGCTCTAAAGGTGTTTCCGAAGGTACATGTTGAGTTGGCATAATTCGAGATTAGGATTTGTCACTCCGATTGTCGGAGAGGTATCTCTGGGCCCTCTTAGTAATACTCATCACCTAAGCCTTGCAAGCATGTAACTAATGAGTTAGTTATGAGATGACGTATTACAGAACGAGTAAAGATACTTGCCGGTAACGAGATTGAACTAGGTATTGGATACCGACGATCAAATCTCGGGCAAGTAACATACCAATGACAAAGGGAACAAAGTATGTTGTTATGCGGTTTGACCGATAAAGATCTTCGTAGAATATGTAGGAACCAATATGGGCATCCAGGTCCCGCTATTGGTTATTGACCGGAGACATGTCTCGGTCATGTCTACATTGTTCTCTAACCGTAGGGTCCGCACGCTTAAGGTTTCGATGACAGTTATATTATGAGTTTATGTATTTTGATGTACCGAAGGTTGTTCGGAGTCCCGGATGTGATCACGGACATGACGAGGAGTCTCGAAATGGTCGAGACATAAAGATTGATATATTGGACGGATATATTTGGACACCGGAAAGGTTCCGGGAGAGTTTGGGAATATACCGGAGCTCCGGGAGGTTACCGGAACCCCCCGGTAAGTATATGGGCCTTATTGGGCCTTAGTGGAAAGGAGGGAGAAGGAGCAAGGGAGGGGGCGCGCCCCCCCAAGCCCAATCCGAATTGGGAGGGGGGCCGGCCCCTGATGGATTCATGTACCTAGGGTAGGGTCATAGGCCTGACCTAGATGTCCTACCCAAGGACACCCTTAGAAGAGATCACCTTCCAGTCGACCAACGAAGAAGGACTCACTCGACTGACTAAAAGGACTCGACTATGGAGACTCACTCGACCATGAAGATACACTCGACCACCCGAAGGTCAGAAGGCACTCTGCACTGCAATGGCCTGTAATTGAATAGACTTAATGATAGTTAAGGCTCTTTATGTGGGGCATTACCAGTAACGCCCCAAACTTAACATACTTTAAACCCTCCATTACGTGGGCTGGCAGGGGTCCTGGCGTACTCTATATAAGCCACCCCCCTCCGCAGGCAGAAGGGTTCGCATTCTTGTAACACCTATACACATAATCCACTCGACCACCTCAGGGCTCCGAGACGTAAGGCTTTTACTTCCTCCGAGAAGGGCCTGAACTCGTACATCGCTTGTGTTTACAACTTCTCCATGGCTAGGACCTTGCCTCTCCATACCTACCCCCCACTCTACTGTCAGACTTAGAACCACGACAGTTGGCGCCCACCGTGGGGCAGGTGTTTTAGCGATTTTGTGGAGAAGTTGCGGTATTTTCGAGTACTTTCATCATGATGACTGCTGGAGTTTTGGTCGAGGGGCGCGAGATCCGTCTTGGCGCTCTCACCTTTGTCGCCGACGACTCCGCGTGGCTCCAGGAGGCTCCACTCGACGTTGATGCGCTCCCCGTCCGCGGTGCGATGCATTTTCGCGCATGTGTCCGCGGCGTTCTGCTGCGGCAACCGTCGGCCCCCTATCGGTCGACTCCTTTATCGGTCACCCGTCCGGTCTCCCACCAGCGCAAGCGCTCTGGTCGGTCGAGGCTTCAGCGGTGGGTGAAGCACGCGGTGGCTCGCCAGACGGCCATCGCACAAGTTGCGGCAATCGAGCCCGACGAATCTCTCTACGGCCTGTTCGATCTGTCGACTGGCTCCATAGAGACTGCATCCGAATGCGATAGCAGTGATCCAGCGGCGGAAATTCTCATGGTCGATGGGCCCCGCAGTCCTCCCGGCTTCGCCCATGGTGGCGGAACGGGCGGTGGAGGTAGCCCCGCATAGGACCACGAAGAGTACCAGCCCGAGACACTCGACTCTCTGCAGAGAGAAGAGCTTCGCCGCAGGAACATGGATGCCCTGCATACTCCCATTGCAGGAGAAACCCCCGAGGCTCGCGCCTTGGAGGAGGCACGTTTGGCCAATGTGGCTGAGCGCGCTCGTCTGGAGAACCTTCAGCGAGCACTTGACGAGCGCGCGCGGCGGCGAGTTCCCGAAGCCAGTCGACGTCGACTCTTTCCGCCGACTCAGGTATACCGCACGCCAATTCAGAATTTAGCAGCTGCAACCCGTATAGCAGAGTCCATCCAGCCTTCACAGTCGGAAGCTGGGAGAGGCTTGATGCAGATCAGAGATTTGCTCCGAGCAGCAGGGGACCAGAACTCAGCCGTGTCGCAGTCGCGCAACAGAATTCACAGTCGATCCGTCGCTGCGAATACGGTTCAGTCGGCTCACAGTCCCAGATCGCCTCCGCGGTGGGAAGGGCGTGACAACCAGCGTGATCAGTATGGAGACCGACACGACCGAGATGACAGGCGTCGAGTGCCCGTTTCCCCTCCGAGGGAAGGGTCTTACGCTCCTCGGTGACAGGATGGCAGGCGTCAGTTCAGTGCGGGGCGAAGAGTTCCAGTCGACCCCAGGGGACCAGGCTTCAACGCGCGATCCATTATCGTGCAAAGCTTGGTCGACTGAAACAGAGCCCATCGAGGTGGACCCGAGAGAGATGCACCCACGAGCAGTCGAGTGCATGTTTCTGGTCCAGAGTGTTTTAGCAGGGCTATTAGAGCCGCGGTGATTCCCCCCAATTTCAGGTTGGCGACAGGAGTCAGCAAATTCACTGGGGAGTCCAAGCCTGAAACTTGGCTTGAGGACTACCGAGTGGCTGTTCAAATTGGCGGTGGGAATGACGAGGTGGCCATGAAGCATTTGCCCCTCATGCTGGAAGGTTCAGCCAGAGCGTGGTTGAATCAGTTACCTCCTAGCAGTATTTACACTTGGGAAGATTTGTTCCGAGTGTTCGTCAGAACTTTTGAAGGAACCTGCAAGCGACCAGCTAGTTTGACAGAGCTGCAAGTTTGTGTGCAGAAGACCAATGAGACTCTCAGAGAGTACATTCAGAGGTGGATCACTCTGCACCATACTGTGGAAAATGTGTCTGATCATCAAGCAGTTTGCGCTTTCAATGATGGCGTCAAGAACAGGGAATTGAGTCTGAAGTTTGGTCGAACTGGGGACATGACCCTGAGTCAAATGATGGAGATTGCTACCAAGTACGCCAATGGCGAGGAAGAGGACCGACTCCGAAGCGGCAAGTATAAGCCGAGTCAGTCGGAGAAGGGAAATTCCAGTCGGAAACAGAAGCGGAAAGCCGAACCAGCAGCTCCTGGAGAGGCCCTGGCCGTGACTCAGGGAAAGTTCAAAGGGAAGCCAAAAGGATCCTGGAATCCTAAGAAAGTAAAGGATAAAGAAGGAAACGACGTGATGGATATGCCATGCCACATCCACACGAAGAAAGATGAAGAGGACAACATCATTTACCCAAAGCACACCACTCGCCAGTGTCGACTCCTGATCCAGCAGTTTCAGGGAAAACAGTCTAAGGACAAGGAGAAGGAGTCAGACAAGGCCGGAGACAAAGAGGACAGTGAGGAAGAATATCCGCATATCAACTCCACTCTGATGATCTTCGCGGATGTGGAAAGCAAGAGTCGACTGAAAGTCATTAACCGTGAGGTGAATATGGTTGCCCCAGCAAAACCAAGTTATCTGAGATGGTCCCAAACACCCATCACATTCGACCAATCTGATCACCCGACTCATATTGCCACCCCTGGGAGGCAAGCTTTGGTGGTCGATCCAGTTGTCGAAGGCACTCGACTGACGAAAGTGCTGATGGACGGTGGTAGTGGGCTGAACTTGTTGTATGCAGACACACTGAAAGGAATGGGCATCCCGATGTCCCGATTGAGCACCAGCAACATGAGTTTCCATGGAGTCATACCAGGGAAGAAAGCCAACTCACTCGGCCAAATAGCTCTGGACGTGGTTTTTGGCGACTCAAAGCATTTTCGCAAGGAAAAGTTGACCTTTGAGGTTGTGGATTTTCAGAGCGCGTACCACGCCATTTTGGGGAGGCCCGCCTATGCACGGTTCATGGCTCGACCATGTTACGTGTACCTCAAACTGAAAATGCCAGGTCCCAAAGGAGTGATCACTGTCACTGGCGATCAGAAAAAGGCAGAAGAGTGCTTTCAGAAGGGCTCGAAGATTGCCGATTCCCAGGTGACAGCGGTCGAGTTCGAAGAATACAAGAAAAACACAGATCCGAGTGATTTGTTGCGATCCAAGAAACCAGCCACAGAGTCTGCATTTCAGTCGTCTGGTGAGACGAAGCCTGTTCACATTCACCCGACCGACCCCAATGCAGCCCCGACCCACATCTCCACAACACTCGACCCGAAATAGGAAGAAGCGCTCATCCAGTTCCTCCGTGAGAACTGGGACATCTTTGCATGGAAGCCAGCTGACATGCCAGGTGTTCCCAGGGGACTGGCTGAGCATCGCCTCAGAGTCGACAAATCAGCAAAACCAGTTAAAGAGCATCTTCGGCGGTCCGCCGTCCAGAAGAGAAAAGCTATTGGTGAGGAAGTGGCTCGACTATTGGCGGCAGAATTTATCCGAGAGATATACCACTCCGAGTGGCTCGCTAACGTCGTCATGGTTCCCAAGAAGGACAACTCATTCCACATGTGCATTGACTTCAAGCACATCAATCGGGCCTGCCCGAAAGATCATTTTCCTCTCCCTCGCATAGATCAAATTGTTGACTCGACCGCGGGATGTGAGAGATTGTCTTTTCTAGACGCATATTCCGGGTATCATCAAATCCGTCTATATGGACCCGACGAAATAAAAACAGCTTTCATCACTCCATTCGGGTGCTTCTGCTATATCACCATGCCATTCGGCCTCAAGAATGCCGGAGCCACATTTATGCGTATGATTCAGAAGTGTCTTCTCACTCAAATCAGTCGGAATGTGGAAGCGTATATGGATGATATCGTCGTTAAGTCGCGAAAAGGTTCCGACCTGCTTGCTGACCTCGCCGAAACATTTGCCAACCTCAGAAGGTATGATATCAAGATCAATCCATCAAAGTGCACATTCGGAGTTCCTGGTGGAAAGTTACTCGGTTTTCTCGTTTCCGAGCGAGGGATCGACGCTAATCCAGAGAAGATCGGCACTATTCTCCGAATGAAACGCCCTGTGCGAGTGAACGATGTCCAGAAGCTTACTGGATGCTTGGCCGCATTAAGTCGATTCATCTCACGACTCGGTGAAAAGGCATTGCCTCTTTACCGACTGATGAAGAAGGCAGACAAGTTCGAGTGGACTCCAGAAGCTGATGCAGCGTTTGCCGAGCTAAAAGCTCTGCTCTCCACCCAGCCGGTGCTTGCTGCTCCAATCAGCAAAGAGCCTCTGTTGCTTTATATTGCAGCCACAGGACAAGTTGTCAGTACAGTACTTACGGTCGAGCGGGAAGAAGAAGGAAAAGCCTTCAAAGTTCAGCGCCCGGTGTATTATTTGTCTGAAGTATTGACTCCATCCAAGCAGAGATATCCTCATTATCAGAAGCTTGTGTATGGGATATACATGACCACGAAGAAGGTTGCTCATTATTTCTCTGATCATTCTATCACAGTCGTCAGCGACGCCCCACTATCAGAGATTCTGCACAACAGAGATGCAACTGGTCGAGTGGCCAAATGGGCGATTGAACTTCTTCCCCTTGATATCAAGTTTGAGGCAAAGAAAGCCATTAAGTCCCAGGCAATAGCAGATTTCCTCGCCGAGTGGATTGAACAACAGCAGCCGACTGAAGTTCACTCGGAGCATTGGACCATGTTCTTCGATGGCTCTAAGATGCTGAATGGTTCTGGTGCTGGGGTTGTTCTGGTTTCCCCCAGAGGAGATAAGCTTAGGTATGTGCTCCAGATTCACTTTGATTCCTCCAACAATGAGGCAGAGTATGAGGCCCTTTTATATGGATTGCGCATGGCCATCTCGCTCGGCGTCCGTCGCCTGATGGTTTATGGCGATTTAGATTTAGTGGTCAACCAGGTGATGAAGGAGTGGGACGTGAGAAGCCCAGCCATGACTGGATACTGCAATGCAGTGAGGAAGCTGGAAAAGAAGTTCGGGGGGTTGGAGCTCCATCACATCCCTCGACTGAAAAATCAAGCAGCAGATGATCTGGCAAAGATAGGTTCCAAAAGAGAAGCCATTCCGAGTGGTGTGTTTTTGGAGCATATACACACTCCGTCAGTTAAAGAGGATCCCTTCATAGAGGAAGCTCCACAGCCCAAGAGTGCCACAGATCCGACTGAGGTTGAGGTCCCAGCAGTGGTCGACTTGGTCATGGAAGTTTTAGTGGTCACTCCCGACTGGACAATTCCCTATATCGCGTATATCCTGGGAAAAGAGCTCCCAGAGGATGAGGAAGAGGCTCGGCAGATCGTCCGTCGATCCAAAGCCTTTACCGTTATCAAAGGACAGCTGTATAGAGAAAGCCCGACTGGGGTTGGTCAAAAATGCATAACGCCAGAAGAAGGTCGAATCATTCTCAATGATATCCACTCGGGGACCTGTGGTCACCATGCGTCCTCTCGGACCATTGTAGCCAAAGCATACCGAGCTGGATTTTACTGGCCAAGGGCGAATGAGATGGCAAAGGAAATAGTGGACAAGTGCGAAGGATGTCAGTTCTACTCCAATATGTCACACAAGCCCGCGTCAGCTCTGAAGACCATTCCACTCGTCTGGCCGTTCGCAGTATGGGGGTTGGACATGGTCGGTCCCTTGAGAACAAGTCGAAGTGGTTTCACGCACGTACTGGTCGCAGTCGACAAGTTCACAAAGTGGATCGAGGCTAAACCAATCAAGAACCTTGACGCCGGTACTGCAGTTACCTTCATCTGGGAGCTGACGTTCAGATATGGAGTCCTGCACAGCATCATTACGGATAACGGGTCGAACTTTGACTCGGAAGAATTCAAGGATTTCTGCAACGCTCAAGGCACACGAGTCGACTACACTTCAGTCGCTCATCCACAGTCGAATGGACAAGCAGAGCGAGCCAATGGCTTAATCCTTAAGGGTTTAAAACCCCGACTGATGCGTGATCTCAAGCATGCGGCTGGAGCATGGGTCGACGAACTCCCTTCAGTGCTTTGGGGTTTGCGGACCACACCCAATCGGTCGACAGGAAGAACTCCATTCTTTTTGGTCTATGGAGCTGAAGCAGTTTTGCCGAGTGATCTTCTTCACAATGCTCCTCGAGTTGAACTCTACAACGAAGCAGAAGCTGAGCAAGCGCGTCAGGACGCAGTCGACCTTCTAGAGGAAGAAAGGGAGATGGCTCTGATCCGATCGACCATCTATCAACAAGATTTGCGTCGCTTTCACGTCAGGAATGTGAGGGGTCGAGCCTTCCAAGAAGGAGACCTAGTTCTCCGAGTGGATCAGCAGAAACAACATAAACTCGCTCCTTCTTGGGAAGGACCCTTCATCGTCACCAAAGTTCTCCACAATGGGGCATACCGTCTCTACAACGTCGAACACAATATCGAAGAGCCCCGAGCTTGGAATGCGGATCTGCTCCACCCGTTTTACGCTTAAAGTTTTCCACTCGGATGAGTTGTAATAAAATACTTCTGTAGTTCATGGATTTCGAAATAATAGTGCCATAATTCGTTCATAATTTTTGTCACTTTTTCCCCCAGTGGGTGGCTTAGTCGCGAATCCGTTTCGCCTAAGTTTGTACAAATCCTACCGAGTGGTAAGCCAGACTTCCACTCGGAGGTTTAGCCGCGAATCTGTTTCGCCTAAGTTATAAAAATCCTACCGAGTGGTAAGCCAGACTTCCACTCGGGGGCTTAGCTGCAGCCCAGTGCTCGCCTAAGTTATAAAAATCCTACCGAGTGGTAAGCCAGACTTCCACTCGGGGGCTTAGCTGCAGCCCAGTGCTCGCCTAAGTTATAAAAATCCTACCGAGTGGTAAGCCAGACTTCCACTCGGGGGCTTAGCTGCAGCCCAGTGCTCGCCTAAGTTATAAAAATCCTACTGAGTGGTAAGCCAGACTTCCACTCGGGGGCTTAGCTGCAGCCCAGTGCTCGCCTAAGTTATAAAAATCCTACCGAGTGGTAAGCCAGACTTCCACTCGGGGGCTTAGCTGCAGTCCAAGTACTCGCCTAAGTTATAAAAAATCCTACCGAGTGGTAAGCCAGACTTCCACTCGGGGGCTTAGCTGCAGCCCAGTGCTCGCCTAAGGTATAAGAAATCCTACCGAGTGAAGAGCAAACCTCTCACTCGGGGGCTTAGCTGCAGTCCAAGTACTCGCCTAAGTTATAAAAAATCCTACCGAGTGAAGAGCAAACCTCTCACTCGGGGGCTTAGCTACAGCCCAGTGCTCGCCTAAGTTATAAAAAATCCTACCGAGTGAAGAGCAAACCTCTCACTCGGGGGCTTAGCTGCAGCCCAGTGCTCGCCTAAGTTATAAAAAATCCTACCGAGTGAAGAGCAAACCTCTCACTCGGGGGCTTAGCTGCAGCCCAGTGCTCGCCTAAGTTATAAAAAATCCTACCGAGTGAAGAGCAAACCTCTCACTCGGGGGCTTAGCTGCAGCCTACTGCTCGCCTAAGGTATAAGAAATCCTACCGAGTGAAGAGCAAACCTCTCACTCGGGTCCTTAGCTGCAGCCCAGTGCTTGCCTAAGGAATAAGTCGACTGCAGTGGGCATCTTGCTGTGAACCTGCAAAGGACAATTCGAGCCAAGAGCAATCATATCCAAACATCAAATCCAAGTTTAGGTCGATACCTAAAGGAACCGAGAGTGCTCAGGCACTAAGCCTGTTAAGGTTTATCGGTTACAATTCCACTCGGCATACCGAGGCAAATTTAAAGTGTCGGGCTTAAAGAAAGTTTTTTACCCCTCCTGTTGAGGGCTGGAAGGAGCAACGAACTCATCGAGGTCGATTCCGTCTGCGATCCGGGTAGCAGCAGCGATGAAAGTTTCCATGAAGGACCTGAAGTCGTGTTTCTTGGTGTTGGCCACTCGGAGAGCCGCCAGCTTCTCTTCTCGCGCGTCCTTGCAGTGGACTCGGGCCAGACACAGGGCAACATCTGCGCCACACTGAGCCGAAGACTTCTTCCACTCTTGCACACGGTCGGGGACTGCGTTTAGTCGAGCCATCAACGACTCGAGGTCATTCTGAAGTGTCGCCCCGGGCCAAAGCGTCGAGTCGATGCGAGAAGTGGCGGCCTTCAGCCTTGCAAGATAGTCCACGACAGCTGCAACGCGGGACTCCAGTCGGAAGACATTCATAGCAACTTCATCATTCATCGGAGAATTGACAGGGTCAAGGTTCGGCTCCAACTGGCTAGTCTCTTCTTCAAAGTTTCAACAGAATTCTGCAAAGACAAAACACCAAATCAAGACAATGGTCGAATGGAAGCATCACAGTTGAAAATGTTGGTCGAGTGTAAAGGATTACCTTCGAGCATAAGGAACAATTTCTTGGCAAGACCACCCAGGAAGCCTTCCAGGTCATTCTTCTTCCCAGTCAACTGGTTGATCTTCTCGGTCAAGGTAGTCTTGTCAGTTTTCAGTCGGTCAACATCCTTGGAGGCAATCGCCAGAGCAGCTTTCAGATTGGTATTTTCCTGTTCAAGCTTGGTGACTGAAGCTAACTTCTCGTCAGCAAGCTTGATCTTCTCAGCTAGCTCAAGGTCCTTCTTCTTCTGGGCCTCCCTCACCTTGTCTGCAAGTTACAGCAAAGTCAGATTTTGAAACAAATGGAAGGAAAAAGGAGTCGTCGAGGTCTCACCGAACATACCTTTGGTCTCCTCCTTCGCCTTCGTCAGATTCTCCTGCACCAGCTTCAGATCCAGCTCGAGCTGAATGTGCTTCTGCTCCAGTTCCGTATAGCGAGCCGCAAGGTCACAAGATTTCTACGAAGAAACAATCGACAAAATATCAAAGATGATTCACTTCCGAGTGGATAGGGAAAAATCATACGTTTCTAAGACTACAGTCGAATGCAAGCATTCGACCGTAGTCTCGGGGACTACACCCAGTGGGTGCACTCAGCGTGCCCCCACTAATTCTGTTCAAGACAGAGTCGACCAGTCGACCCCCCCCCCCAAAAAAAGACGTGCTCTTCAGACTGTAGTCGACTGCAAGCAGTCGACCACAGTCTCGAGGACTACACCCAGTGGGTGCACTCAGCGTGCCCCCACTAATTCTGTTCAAGACAGAGTCGACCAGTTGACCAGTCGGAAACTCATTCGCCCCAGTCGAATGATGAACAACCTTTACTTATAAAGCCTAAGGCCGACTGCCAGCAGTCGACCTTAGCCTTGGGGACTACACCCAGCGGGTGCACTCAGCGTGCCCCCGCTAACACGGAGTTTTTTCTCGACACACCAGTGGGTGATTGCTATGGATTTCAGAAAGAAAAAGTTTTGATAGCATATCCTAACAGAACAGACGGTGGTCGACTGACCTGAACATTGCTTTGAAGGGCAGAGCTAGCGTCATAAGCTGCTTGGCTTGCATCCCGGATGATCTTCACCTGCTCCATCATGATCCCCGCTTGGCGTATCGCCTCCTTAGCAGCACTGGCTTGGTCCTCTGGGACATGATGTGTTGTGAAGAGCGAAGGTTGTGCAGCACTCGACGAAGTGGGATGAGCACTCGTCAACGGCACCGCGAAAGACACGGTGTGTCGAGTGAGGTTCTCCCCTTCCGTGACCACAGTCTCGGGCGCCGTCGCATCCTGGGTTGCCTTACCAATAGACGTCTTCCTGCTCATCCTGTGCCTCAGCGGTTCTTCATCCTCATCATCATCATCTTCAGGAAGGGTGATAATGTCATGGGGTGGAGCTTCAGAAAAAGAATCAAAGTTAGAAATCATGAGTTAGTCGACTAAAGACAGAATTGAGAGTATAGTACCAGGATTTGAGGTTGTTGCGTCCTCCATCTCATGGTCGTCAGCCTTGCCTGAGGTCTCAGAAGTTGCAGCACTGAAGTTCCAAAGAATCAGTCGACTAACTTAAGTATCAACCAGAGATAAAGCTTATACAAAACAAGGAGACTCAAGTAACATGTTTACCCGGATATGGTGGGGATGGACACCTTCATCTTCGGCAGGAGCTTGGTCGGTTTCGACGGAGCCACTTTCGACTGCTTCGGCGCCCTTTCACTCGGCACCGGAGAAGCGGTCCGAGGGTGTTTGGTCGACTGCGGGGCAGTTGCCACCCCCTTACCGCGTTCAGCCGCGGGGTCATGGACAAGTTTCGACCGCCTTTCCGAGCGCGGTGGTGCAACCTCCTCCTCCTCCTCTTCTTCGTCCTCGTCATCGTCGCCGTCGTCATCGTCATCCTCGGCAGCGTCTGAATCCCACTCCTCCTGGCTCTCGCCCCCGCTAGCTTCTCCCTCCTCAGTCGGAGCCTGAGCTCCATTGGGCATCGAATACAGATCGGTGAGGGCCTGGAAGGCGTCAAGACAGAGATCAATCGACCAAGTCGCAGAACATACAGAAACAAATTCGACAAATATACAATGGAAGGCAGAGCAAATATACCTTATCTGGAACGTTGTGATGGTCGAGTGGAGGAATCCTCCTGGATCCACGGGGATTATCCTTGTTCCAAGTGACCGCGGCCATCCATCTTTCCACCGTGGCGTCGTCGACTGCTTCCGGGTGAACTCGGGTCTCGTCTTTAGTCCCGCAGTACAACCACATGCCATGGCTCCGGAACTGAAGAGCCTGGATACGCCGCCGAAGGAAAACCTCCAGAAGGTCCATGCCAGTCACGCCGTCCCGAACCAACTGCAGCACGCGATCCATCAACATCTTCACATCGGCTCTCTCCTCCGGAACCACCTTCAGAGAGGAGGGCTTGTTCACTCGGCTCATGGTGAATGGAGGGAGTCCACTCGACTGCCCCGGCGTCAGCTCATTCTGGCAGTAGAACCAGGTCGACTGCCAGCCCCTGACCGACTCGGGAAACATCATAGCTGGGAAGGTGCTCTTATTCCTCACTTGAATTCCCAGGCCCCCGCACATTTGGACAACTTGGGTTTTCTCATCGCCTGGACTCGCCTTCTTCACGGTCTGAGAACGACACGTGAAGATGTGCTTGAACAAGCCCCAGTGCGGTCGACAGCCCAGGAAGCTCTCGCACATGGATACGAACGCAGCAAGATACGCGATGGAGTTCGGAGTAAAGTGGTGGAGTTGGGCTCCGAAGAAGTTCAAAAAACCACGAAAGAAAATGCTCGGTGGCAGAGAAAATCCTCGATCAACATGAGTGGCCAGGAGCACACACTCACCCTCTTCCGGCTGAGGTTGCCACTCTTTTCCTGGAAGTCTTGCGGCGCCATGGGGGATCAGCCCGTCGTCAGCCATGCCGAGGAGGTCCTTCTCCCTGATGGTCGACTGGATCCAATCTCCCTGGATCCAGCCCTTCGGCAGGCGAGATCTCGACGAAGACCCGCTGCGGCTGGTGGATCTCCCCTTCGCCTTCTCCGCCGCCGGCGCCTTCTCCGCCGCCGACGCCTTTTTTGCGCGCTCCAGCGCCGCCTTCTTCTCCTTGACCATGGCTGCCGGCGAGGTGCGCGAAGAAGAGCTTTTGCGGAGGCGAAAGCGGGTGCGATGGGCGGAGACGATTAGAGCAGAGAAGGAAGAATGGAGCACTGTTCAGAAACCCTCGCTAGTCGCATTTATAACATCCCTTCCGAGTGGATGACAGGTGGACCCAGGCAACCTAATCATATCCCGAAACAGTTGCATTGGCACGATACGTGGCAGAAAAAGCGGCGCGGAGATCGAGGCGTCTATGTCCTGTCCCGTCCGAGCGCCGCGGTTCGTTCCGCTTCGCGCGCTTCCCCAAATTTCGTATCCCGTGGAATACGCGAGCGGCAGATCAGTCTGTCAGACGCGAGATTTCCTGCGATCCGTCGCTCGGGAACCGGCAAAGTCTAAAAGATCACTCGACGAAAGACAAGAATGGATCGAGTCGACTGAAGAAAAGTTGCTCGTTATCAACAAAGAAGATCTTGGCCACGAACGACGCATAGCCAGTATATCAAAAATCAATCGGAAACAGCATCAACTCCTTCCTCATTCAAGCCTCAATCCATTCGGGGGCTAATGATGGATTCATGTACCTAGGGTAGGGTCATAGGCCTGACCTAGATGTCCTACCCAAGGACACCCTTAGAAGAGATCACCTTCCAGTCGACCAACGAAGAAGGACTCACTCGACTGACTAAAAGGACTTGACTATGGAGACTCACTCGACCATGAAGATACACTCGACCACCAGAAGGTCAGAAGGCACTCTGCACTGCAACGGCCTGTAATTGAATAGACTTAATGATAGTTAAGGCTCTTTATGTGGGGCGTTACCAGTAACGCCCCAGACTTAACATACTTTAAACCCTCCATTACGTGGGCTGGCAGGAGTCCTGGCGTACTCTATATAAGCCACCCCCCCTCCACAGGCAGAAGGGTTCGCATTCTTGTAACACCTATACACATAATCCACTCGACCGCCTCAGGGCTCCGAGACGTAAGGCTTTTACTTCCTCCGAGAAGGGCCTGAACTCGTACATCGCTTGTGTTTACAACTTCTCCATAGCTAGGACCTTGCATCTCCATACCTACCCCCCACTCTACTGTCATACTTAGAACCACGATAGCCCCCCCTTTCCTTCTCTCCTCCCCCTCTTCCTTCCTTCTCCTACTCCGAATAGGAAAGGGGGGGGGGCAAACCTACTTGGGTAGGATTGCCCCCCCTAGGGCGCGCCACCCCTTGGGGCCGGCCTCCTCCTCCCTCCCTCCTTTATATACGGGGGTAGGGGGGCACCCTAGACACACAAGTTGATCATTGAGATCGTTCCTTAGCCATGTGCGGTGCCCCCCTCCACGATATTACACCTCGGTCATATTGTAGCGGTGCTTAGGCGAAGCCCTGCGACAGGAGAACATCAAGATCGTCACCACACCGTCGTGCTGACGGAACTCCTCCCCGCGCCTCTGCTGGATCGGAGATCGGGGTGCGTCATCGAGTTGTACGTGTGTCAAGAACTCGGAGGTGCCGGAGTAACGGTGCTTGGATCGGTTGGACCGGGAGGACGTACGACTACTTCCTCTACGTTGCGTCAATGCTTCCGCTTCGTTCTACGAGGGTACATAGACAACACTCTCCCCTCTCGTTGCTATATCATCACCATGATCTTGCGTGTGCGTAGGAAATTTTTTGAAATTACTACTTTCCCCAACAATGCAGGTGTGTCCCCGGTCCGCCCAGGACGAAAAGCCCATTTTCTGTCATGATTTTTGTCATAGAAGTAGGATCCCACCACATCTATGATGATACGTGTTTTTGTCACAATTATCGTCATAGAAATGTCATAAGCATGACAAAAATCCGTTCGAGCCATAATGTCAAGGATGTGTCTTTTTTTGTAGTGTTCACTCAACCGTGATGGAGCGCAAGTGTCCCATCTATGGTCCCTACTTGATGCTGCTCACTGAGAAAACATGGGCATCTACCTTTCCTGATGAGATGTTCATGACTAGTGATTTGACTACTCATGAGGTGGTTTGACTAAGGCAGAACAACAACTGGGGTACACTTGTTGCTCCTGAGATGGAGGCTCCTAAGGATGAGTATGAGGGTGATGATGAGCCTGACTACGAGCCGTGCGACGAGGTGCCATCTTGGGCTAAGAAGCCCAAGAAGAAGATGAAGAGTTGTTCTTTATTGAGGCTCAGGGTTAGTACAAGGATCATGTGGCAGAAAAGAAGGCCCATAGTCATGACGAGCTCATCATGATGCATATTGGGCTGGAGGTAGCCAGCGGGTCAGAGGACAAGATCACATAAGAGGAGGAGTGGACGTCCAAGCATTACCAATGGACGGACTCAGAGTTCGATCAACCTGCTGCTGCAGAAGAGGAGTCCAGCAATCACGAGGAGTGATGATGATGATCTAGTGTGTTGCTGCCACCCAAGATCGTAGTAGTGCTCTTTGCCCTTTTGGTGTCTCGATGCCAAAGGGGAGAGTGTTTAGAGATTTGTCGAGTCACGAGTGCATCTTATTTGCTTGCTTTCTTCGCTCGTGAACTCTTTTATTGTTTGCTTTGGTTTGTGGTTTGTGTTTGTGAGACCTAGAGACCGAGTCATATGGTGTGAGACATATGCTACCCTACTACTTATCTATGTATGTGTAAGTACTTTGCTAGTGTATGAGATTATGCTTATCTTGTGGACTATCTTTATGCTCACATGCTATTTCTTGCATCCATGCTTATCTCTCATATTATGTTGATGTAAGTGTTGTCAGTTTATAAAATATACGGGGAGTGTTGATCCTAGTGTGTGTGCTTTGCATTCCAGAAACATACTTAATTAGTGCACACATCTAGGCGGAGCCCGTCTATATTTTATAGATATTGGGTTTGCTTATTATCTTAGTATATCTTTTGTGCAAATCTTGTGTTGCATCAATCCACAAAAAGGGGGAGATTGTTAGGGTATATTTCTCTCTTAGTGGTATTGGTGATTGATGACAATGCATTTGTGGACTAATCACGTGCATTGAGCATTTAAGATAATCTATCATATGGCATAAGACGATTCGATCCCTTCAGAGGTTCAAAAGTGAAGACGATTATTTTCCTGTGTTTCTTTTTTGGTGGATTTGAGTCGTAGGAGAATCGTACTATTAAAAGGGGGCCCGCTTCAAAATGGTTAGGGTGGAATCAACACGTGTACATTTTCATTTGCACCCTCATTCCTTTCTCGCATCGATGGAGTTTGCTCCTCTGTTTTTCTATGCATAGCTCCTGAAGGCCCCAAGCGGTAGTACCACTTTGGGCAGCCGTAGTGCCGCTTGTTAGCGGCAGTACTGTTGTCTAGTACTGCATGTAGTACCACTACTTCTGAGGACTCAACTTTTTGTGTCGGGTTGCATGGCAATCGAACGATAGTACTGCTTATAAGCGGTAGTATCGCCCACCCACTACCGCGCCACTTTCGCTTCCTTTTGGATCCATCACACTCTCTGCGATGGTAGGGCGATGGTGGGTGCGCATCACTACGGCTTGTAAACCATATTACCGCTCTCTTGAGCGGTAGTACCGCTGATGCTGTACTGCCACCATCCCCTGTTCTTGCCATGCCTCTGTGGACTCCGGAGCTGCAACCCCAGCGGTAGTACCGCTCCGGCGGCACTACCGACTCGTGTCTCCGTGCCATTGCACTGCTCTGTGAGTACTTCCGCCCGAGTGATAGTATTGCTCTTCGGAGCAGTAGTACCGCTTATATGCGGGTTGTGAGCAAGAAGGTTGGATCTCTTCCCACTATAAATAGGGTGTCTTCTTCCCCAAGAAGACTCGCCTCTTCCTCCACCAAACTTCATTGTTGCTCAAAGCCCCATTTTCGCCCGATCTCTCTCCCTAGCCAACAAAACTTGTTGATTATCTAGGGTTTGGTTGAGAGGGTCCCAATGTACACTTCCACCAAGAGAAATTTGATTCCCCTGAAAGTGCTAGTGTTCGACTAGAGGGGGGGGGGGTGAATAGGCGATTTTTATGGAAGTCTTCAAAACATGGGTGTTTCGAAGACAAACGATAGAAATGACCCTATTGATATGCAGCGGAAGGTAGACTACACTAGACAAGCCATAGTCAAGCAAGCAATGAAGTGAAAGCACAACGACTATAAGCAGCTAGGTAGATTGGATCAGGATGGAAGATAGTATGAAGCCAAACAGACAACAGTCTTCACACAGTGAAGTCAAATAGATCAGACAAGTAGGCAAAGACTTCATGAAGACAAACTGTAAGTAAGGTGAGAGAGGTAGGATAGAACCAGTTGCTTGGAGAGGACAAGGGATTTGTTGGACTAGTTCCAGTTGCTGTCACAACTGTACATCTGGTTAGGGAGGCTGAGATTCAACTCAGAAGACCGTGTCTTCACCTTATTCCCCTTGAGCTAAGAACACTTAGTCCTCGCCCAATCACTCTGGTAAGTCTTCAAGGGAGACTTCCAAACCTTCACAGACTTCATTCACTCGCAATCCACAATGACTCTTGGATGTTCAGAACGCGACCCTAACCGGCTGGAGGGTTCACAGTCCTCAAGTGTAACAAGTCTTCAGATCACGCGGACAGAAAGACTTCAGTGATGCCTAACATTCTTTGACTCTGGGTGTTTTGGGCTTTGTCCTCGCAAGGATTCTCTCTCAAATGCTTCGGAGGTGGGTTGCTCTCAAACGACAAAAGCCGTGCACAAACTCTGAGCAGCCACCAATTTATGGTGTAGGGGGTGGGCTATTTATAGCTAGGAGGCAACCCGACATGATTTTTCCGAAATGACCCTAGGTCACTAAAGAACTGACACGTGTCCAACGGTCATATTTCAAACACACGCGACAACTTAGCTTGGGCTACAAGCCAAGCTGACTCATCCAGCTCTGGATAAGATTTGCTCTCATTGTCTTCGCTTGAAGACTTAGGTTTTGGTTGAGCATCACATTAGTCACTCTGACTTTGTTCACTTGGACCCCACTTAACAGTACGGTGGTTCCTATGACTCAACAAAGAAGAAAAGGAAACTACAAAACAACTATGTCTTCACACTCCATAGTCTTCACGCGATGTCTTCTCCTATCATAGTCTTCAATGTGAATGTCTTCACAGACCACCATTGTCTTCAATGTCTTCACACATTTTTAGGGGTCATCTCTGGTAGGTAAACCAAATCAATATGGGACTACTACCTGTGTTATCCTGCAATTCTCACAAACACATTAGTCCCTCAACCAAGTTTGTCGTCAATACTCCAAAACCAACTAGGGGGGTGGAACTAGATGCACTTACAATCTCCCCCTTTTTGGTGATTGATGACAAACTGGTTGAAGTTTTCAACGGGGATAAAAGTATGTGAAAGTTTAGTGTTGTGAGTATTGTCTTTATACATAAGACGAGGCTCCCCCTGAAGATGTGCATATAGATGACTTGCATTTGAATGCAAATGCACATGGCAGGTTTTGCTTTGTGGAGGCCATCATCAAAGTGTGAAGACAATGCATTATGCATATAAGCAAGTAACAAAGATGATGATATGCATAACGAAAAATGGACGTCTGCAGAATGACTTCATGCGGGATTTATCATCGCATCACAGAATAGCAGATAAAGTAGCAGACGACCATCAAGTTTAAGTGTTACAACTCAGAGAATCAAATGTATCAAAAGATGAGAGTTGTAAGACTTTAGCAAAAATAATGCAGCCACCCATAAGGACCCGCTTGAAGACTATCAACTCATATGCTTTTCCCCCTTTTGTCAGTAATGACCAAAAAGGTTTGAAGACATAGAGCATCTACTCGTTCCCAGAAGGAGTAGATGGAGGAGCAAGGTCATTGCTGGAGTTTGGTGGTGCAGAGGGGCCTGGTGCAGAGTCGATATGCAGTGTAGACATGGTTGGTGAAGTGGCGTCGTCTTCTTCATCGATGACATTGGCAACAACAGTTGCAGCCGAAGATGAATACTCAGAGTCTTCAAGATAGAGAGCACGGTGCCAACTTGCATTAGGAGGAGGCCTGGAGTCAAATTTGAATCTTTCGGTGAAGCCATCTACTTGAAGATCATCTTCAGAACATAGCAGACTGAGGCTCTTCCAGGACCGCCTAGCTTCTCATGGGCAACAAAGGAGTTCTTGGTAGCCAAATTGCGAATGTGATTGACATCCACCAAGATTCTATGCATTTGACGCTTAAGCTAGTCATGGTGCTTGTCTTGCTTCTGATGTAAGGCCACAAGAAGTTCTCGATCATTGAGGACTCGAGAGCGCTTTCGAGGCCGTTGAGCGACTGTACTGGCAGTGGCTTCAATATTAGCACGGTGAGGCAGACGCTCATTTCCAGCAAGCAGATAAGCACGAACAACAGCATTCGGAACATGGACTCCTTCAATTGGCTGCGTGAAGCTTTGGTGATCAGCATTGTGAAGATATATTGGCTCCTTGGCAGGCTCAGGGTAGATGGTTTCAACAGACAGGTCAACCTCAGGCAAGAAAACCAGATGGTTACGTGCAGAAGGCTGATAGTTGACAGTTGAATGAAACTTGATTAGTCGCATCACCCATGGAGCGTAAAACTTCAAGCCAAAGATATCAATCCCAGATGCAGCAAGTTGTCGAATGAAGAAATCCTGGGAGTTGAACTTGATGCCATTGACAATATAGAAAACCAAAGTCTTCATGGCACCTTCAAGTTTGGCCGCAGAAGAATGTCCCTTGATTGGCCAGAGAGTACGCCTCAGGATATGATACACTGTCTGAGGCAAGTACTCGAGGTCCTGGACAAAGAATTCCTTTGGATATTATGCATCACGAGGCAATGGCTTCATCATGCTGAGCATCTGACTCATATTGGGTTTAGGCCGCTGAAAAATGCTCTGCAGTGCTTCAGTGTGGCGCTGACAACCAGGCTCATACTAATCACCTGGAGTGGGCAGGGAGGTAAGCTCAATGATGTCTTGAGCTTTGGCTTCATGGTGCACATCACCTGTCATCCACTCAAGGGTCCATGTCTTTGGATCCCTGTTGTATCCACGTATGTGAAGAGTAGCATAGAACTGCAGCAGAAGCTCTTCATTCCAGTGCTCTTTGGCTGTGATGAATTCCAGGAGGCCAGCATCACGAAAGCAATCCATAGCTTCCTCAAGGCAGGGGTATCCAGCCATGGCTTCATAGTCAAGGCGCATGTGAGGGAAAATTCATTCTTGGTTGTAGAGAACACAAGAGTAGTAGCTGCGCTGTTGGTGGCTCCAGAAGCAATCTGACGAGATCCTTGGCTTTGAGTAGGGATTCTTATCACTGTCAAAGAAGGTGTTGTGCGCTCGGAAGCTATTGACACTGAAGGATCCAAAATATGTAGCAGGACCTAGAAGTCTTGGCAATCTTGGCTTAGGCTTCTGCACTGGTGGTCGTTGCTGCACATGATAGTCATATTGCAGTCCGGGACCAGTGGGTGGAACCAGGACAGGCCAGCAAACAGTGACTAACTCCATATCTCGGTTTTAAGCCAACTCCATTGTGTGAGGCCTAGGGGGACGAGCAGCACCGTCAGTGGGTCCGGCGTGGCAGAAGCTTCAGGATTCTCATTGGCTTCAGGCACATCATTGGCTTCAGGCTCCACATGATCGTCAGCCAAGACATGGTCATTGGCTTCAGGAGTGTTTGTGGCAGCCTCAACATTCTCAACATCCATGTGGTCAACGACCGGAGGGTCTTGCACAAGCACATTCTCCTCGAGAATGACTTGATCTGGGACAGGGGGTGTGGCAACTCTCTCTTCTCTTCTTGTTTCTTCATCGGCTGATGTAGCCGGAATGTCTTCAGCAGCTTTGGCTTCAGACTGAGGAACCGTCGCAGAAGGATTCTCTTCAGGAAACACTTGACGTGCCACTAAGCTAGATTGGTGTGAATCTTCTTCTGGGATGGTAGATGATACGTCCATTTTGCATCATGCTTTTATATCGATATTTATTGCATTATGGGCTGTTATTACACGTTATGTCACAATACTTATGGCTATTCTCTCTTATTTTATAAGGTTTATCATAAAGAGGGAGAATGCCGACAGCTAGGATTCTGGGCTGGAAAAGGAGCAAATGTTGGAAACCTATTCTACACAGCTCCAAAAATCCTAAAACTCCACGAAAGTCATTTTTGGAATTAATAAGAATTATTGAGCGAAGAAAGTACCAGAGGGGGCCCACACCCTGGCCACGAGGGTGGGGGGCGCGCCCACCCCTACTGGGTGCGCCCCCTGTCTCGTGGGCCCCTTGGTGGCCCTCCGGTGCCCATCTTCTGCTATATGAAGTCTTTTACCCTGGAAAAAATCATAAGCAAGCTCACGGGACGAAACTCCGCCGCCACGAGGCGGAACCAATCTAGGGCTCCGGCGGAGCTGTTCTGCCGGGGAAACTTCCCTCCGGGAGGGGGAAATCATCACCATCGTCATCACCAACGATCCTCTCATCGGGAGGGGGTCAATCTCCATCAACATCTTCACCAACACCATCTCCTCTCAAAACCCTAGTTCATCTCTTGTATCCAATCTTGTATCAAAACCACAAATTGGTACCTGTGGGTTGCTAGTAGTGTTGATTACTCCTTGTAGTTGATGCTAATTGGTTTACTTGGTGGAAGATCATATGTTCAGATCCTTAATTAATGCATATTAACACTCCTCTGATCATGAACATGAATATGCTTTGTGAGTAGTTACGTTTGTTCCTGAGGACATGGGTGAAGTCTTGCTATTAGTAGTCATGTGAATTTGGTATTCGTTTGATATTTTGATGAGATGTATGTTGTCTCTCCTCTAGTGGTATTATGTGAACGTCGACTACATGACACTTCACCATTATTTGGGCCTAGAGGAAGGCATTGGGAAGTAATAAGTAGATGATGGGTTGCTAGAGTGACAGAAGCTTAATCCCTAGTTTATGCGTTGCTTCGTAAGGGGCTGATTTGGATCCACTAGTTTCATGCTATGGCTAGGTTTACCTTAATGCTTCTTTTGTAGTTGCAGATGCTTGCGATAGGGGTTAATCATAAGTGGGATGCTTGTACAAGAAAGGGCAGTACCCAAGCACCGGTCCACCCACATATCAAATTATCAAAGTAACGAGCGCGAATCATATGAGCGTGATGAAAACTAGTTTGACGATAATTCCCATGTGTCCTCGAGAGCGCTTTTCTCATTATAAGAATTTGTCCAGGCTTGTCCTTTGCTACAAAAAGGATTGGGCCACCTTGCTGCACCTTATTTACTTTCATTGCTTGTTACCCGTTACAAATTATCTTATCACAAACTATCTGTTACCTACAATTTCAGTGCTTGCAGAGAATACCTTATTGAAAACCGCTTGTCATTTCCTTCTGCTCCTCGATGGGTTCGACACCCTTACTTATTGAAAGGACTATGATAGATCCCCTATACTTGTGGGTCATCAAGACTCTTTTCGGGCGCCGTTGCCGGGGAGTGAAGTGCCTTTGGTGAGTGGAACTTGGTAAGGAAATATTTATATAGTGTGCTGAAATTTTCTGTCACTTGTTACTATGAAAACTAATCCTTTGAGGGGCTTGTTCGGGGCATCTTCACCCTGACCAGTAGAGCAAAGAGTTGCTCCTCAACCTACTGAAAATGTTCACTTTAAGATTCCTTCGGGTATGATAGAGAAACTGCTAGCTAATCCCTTTGCAGGAGATGGAACATTGCATCCCGATTTACACCTTGAGGGAGTCCTGGACTAGGGGGTGTCCGGATAGCCGAACTATCATCTTTGGCCGGACTCCAAGACTTTGAAGATACAATATTGAAGACTCCGTCCCGTGTCCGGATGGGACTTTCCTTGGCGTGGAAGGCAAGCTTGGCAATACAGATATGTAGATCTCCTACCGTTGTAACCGACTCTGTGTAACCCTAGCCCTCTCCGGTGTCTATATAAACCGGAGGGTTTTAGTCCGTAGGACGAACAACAATCATACCATAGACTAGCTTCTAGGGTTTAGCCTCATTGATCTCGTGGTAGATCTACTCTTGTACTACCCATATCATCAATATTAATCAAGCAGGAGTAGGGTTTTACCTCCACCGAGAGGGCCCGAACCTGGGTAAAAACATCGTGTCCCTTGTCTCCTGTTACCATCCGCCTAGACGCACAGTTTGGGACCCCCTACCCGAGATCCGTCGGTTTTGACACCGACATTGGTGCTTTCATTGAGAGTTCCTCTGTGCCGTCGCCAACAGGAAGGATGCCTCGTCCCGTCTTTAAAGACGGCACCGTTGCTAAAGGAGCTTTGGCCATCGGCTAAACTCTCCGACTGGGCGGTTTTCTTATGACCGCCTATTCGGCCACCGCGCCAACGATGACTTCTCGGGTCATCAAAAGAAATCTTCACGTTAACCCGGAACTTGCCGACCAGCTAGATCCGATGGAGCTCTCCTCCTTAAACGAGCTCTTGGATCGCATCGCCGCCCTGGGAGTCGCTACAGACTATGATCAGACTGGGCCTAAAACCGATCTGAGAGAGATCAACTCTCCCCAGGCTACCCACCACGTTGATGTGGTAGAGGAACAGTACGGCGACCCCTCTTCTATATTAAGGACTAGCTATGTCCGGATTCTCGACCCCTCCATGCCGGACTCCCGCGGTGGGACGGACGTTGATCAAGTCCTGAACCTAAAGTCAGGCAGCGGGCTGGATTCATTGGACAATATCCAAAAACCCAAGCTTCCAAGTTCGGAAACTTTTTAGCCCTTGAGTCTTAGATTGGATGGGGTTCCGAACTTTATTCCACCCGCCCACCCAAACATAAGCGATCTATCCTGAATCCGGCAAGAGCCCGCCAAAACAGTACACCATTACTGGGCCAGATTCCTCCTGGTTATGGACAGGATAAAGGACTGCCGCGAGGAAGACACAATTTCACTTTTCTGCAATAATTGCACGGACAAAGGAATCCTAAACGCCATAAGTCATCGTGAAATTACACGTTTTGCCGACTTGGCGTCCATAGTACAAAAGTACTGTGCGATGGAGAGCGCCTGGAAAACCGAAACCAAATTTTGGGATAATCCGGCCCCGAATACAACCCTAGTCCGAAATCAAAGGGTGCATCATCGCCAGACCCTTGGGTTAAATACCAAAAAGCAAAAAACCCTAAAGGGCACGGAACCGTACTGGAGGGATGGCTCAATGGACCCTACAAAATTCATAGTACAGAGGGCGCCACTCCAACTCATAGCCTTCGAGCATGTTGGATACTACGGCAGGTGGCCAAAAGTGGCGAAGAGCTTCTAGCCCCAGAGAGCAAGCCTAGCAACACCAGTACGGTATTAACAGTCTTCGAGACTTTCACATCAAATAATATGAGAAAACGAGCACTACGCAGCCTTGCCAAAGTCTACCAAGTAGCAACAATAAATCCATGGAGTGACACGGCTATTACCTTTAACGTCAGTGACGAACCTAAATTCCGAACAGCCCGAGCACCAGCCACATTGGTCCTCAGTCCAATAGTGGACGGCTTTCGCCTTACCAAGGTACTCATGGATGGCGGTAGCGGATTAAACCACATTTACGAGGAAACCCTTCGAAAAATGGAAATAGACTGGAGCCGCATTGAGCGAAGCAGCACAACCTTTAGAGGAATAATCCCTAGTTGGGAAGAACGCCGCACAGGAAAAATTACACTGGATGTGGTGTTCGGCTCGCCGGACAATTACAAGTCCGAGGAGGTCACGTTCCAAGTGGCCTCGTTTAGCAGCGGATATCACGCTTTATTAGGGCGAGAGGCATTCACAAATTTTCAAAGCTATACCCCATTACGGGTACATGAAGCTCAAAATGCCCGGTCCCAACAGAATCATCACTCTTGCTAGTGATCCGTACATAGCACTCCGCGCCGAAAATAAGACAGCCGCACTAGCCCTCGAGGCACTATCCGAAGCCCTAGCGGCCGAGGAATTCACTGCGCTACGCTCCATGGTGAACAGGGACGATGTGATACTCGACAAGAGATCCAAGTCCACCTCTTTTAAGCCAGCGGACGAAATAGTCAAATTCCAAGTCCATCCAACAGACCCTACAAAGACGGCATCCATTGGGGCATAGTTAAACCCCGACGTAGACGCCGCACTACGAGAATTCCTACGGGAAAATTGGGACATTTTTGCCTGGCACCCTTCAGACATGCCAGGAATCCCACGCCGGCTGGCCGAGCACAGCCTAAACATCCTAAAAGGATTCAAGCCAGTCAAACAGGCTCTTCGGCGATTTTTCGAACCCAAGAGACAGGCAATGGGAGAGGAGCTGGCCAAACTATTGGAAGCCGGATTCATCAGAGATATAAAACATCCGGACTGGCTAGCAAACCTGGTGATGGTACCAAAGAAAGATAAATCCTGGCGCCTATGTGTCGACTTCAAGGACCTTAACAAGGCTTGCCCAAAGGATCCCTTCCCCCTCCCCCGCATCGATCAAATTATCGACGCTACCGCTGGGCACGATTCATTGTGCTTCCTCGACGCATACTCTGGCTACCACCAAATCAAGATGGCGGAACCAGACCAAGCCGCAACGGCATTCATCACTCCATACGGCCCATTCTGCTTCAACACAATGCCCTTCGGGCTCAAAAACGCCGGCGCAACATATCAGCGCATGATTCAGACATGTCTGGCAAACTAGATCGGCAAAACAGTGGAGGCATACGTAGATGACGTGGTCGTCAAATCCAAGCATGTCGAAACTCTAGTAGATGACTTGAGACACACATTCGACAATCTCCGAACATACGACATTAAGCTGAATCTGGAAAAATGCGTCTTCGGCGTACCAGCCGGAAAGTTCTTGGGCTTCATTGTATCCGGTAGAGGAATTGAAGCAAACCCAGCCAAGATCCGAGCTCTGTCACAATTGGATATCCCAAAAGACCTCAAACAAATTCAAAAATTGACAGGATGCGTGCTGGCTCTAAGCCGCTTTATCTCCCGCTTGGGTGAAAAGGCATTACCCCTTTATCGCCTCCTCCGGCGCACCGAACACTTCGAGTGGACGGATGCCGCCATGGCCGGACTCAAAGAAATAAAAGCCATATTGGCAACAAATTCGGTCCTGGCCACGCCCAATATGGGCGAACCAATGTTATTATATATCGCGGCAACACATCAAGTTGTAAGCGCGGTGCTCGTCGTCGAACGAGAAACGGATGGACACAAGTTCCCCCTTCAAAAACCAGTTTACTACGTGTCCACTGTCCTAACTCCATGCAAGTCCCGGTATCCACATTATCAAAAGATAGCGTACGCGGTGTTCATGGCATCCCGGAAGCTGCGACACTACTTTCAAGAGTGTTCGATAACAGTAGCCTCCGGAGTACCTCTTAATGATATTATAAACAACCGCGACGCAACTGGCCGGATTGCAAAATGGGCCATTGAGCTCCTCCCATTCGACATAACCTATAAACCACGGCGAGCTATCAAGTCGCAAGTTTTGGCTGACTTCGTCGCCGAATGGACTGAAGCCGAACTCCCTAAAGAGTACGGCGCATATTCCAATTGGATCATGCACTTCGACGGCTCCAAAATGTTGGCCGGCCTGGGGGTTGGCGTCGTCCTGACATCCCCAACCAGAGACATAGTCCAATACGTACTCCAGATAATGTACACGGACTCCAACTACGCAGCCGAATACGAGGCCCTTCTGCATGGCCTCCGGATGGCGGTCTCCATGGGCATTAAACGCCTAGAGGTGCGTGGGGATTCGAACCTTGCAATATCCCAAATAAATGGAGACTTCGACGCCAAGGATCCGAAAATGGTAGCTTACCGTAACGCCGTCCTAAAAATGTCAGCTCGGTTTGAAGGGCTCGAATTTCACCATATAGCCCGGGATAATAACCAGGCGGCGGACGTATTGGCACGCATCGGTGCAAAGCGCGATGTCGTCCCTCCCAACATCTTCCTGGAACGGCTTTTCAAGCCATCCGTACTATGGGAAGGGGAGTCCGGAAACAACAATCCGGACCCAACCGCACCGCCCGACACCGAACATTCTGACACAATCGATGGTTCTGCCAATGAAAAAACACATTCAGCCCACAAAATAATGGCAATCATTGCCTCGTGGACGGAACCATTCCTAGCCTACTTAACTAGGCAGGAACTTCCCGAGGACCAAAACGAGGCCCGCTGCATAGTACGGCGATCTAAAGCCTATAAGGTCCATGAGGGAGAGATTTATAAAAAAAAGCACAACTGGAGTCCTTCAAAGGTGTATCTCCGAAGAGGAAGGGCGAGATCTCCTGGCTGAAATTCATGCCGGACTCAGTGGGCACCACGCCGCCGCCCGGGCCCTTGTAGGCAAGGCCTTCCATACAGGATTTTATTGGCCGACGGCCCGGGCAGATGCTCAGGACTTAGTCCAACGATGCGTCGGTTGCCAGCTCTTTGCTAATCAAAGCCACATGCCACCCACCGCCCTCAAAACTATACCCATCACCTGGCCGTTCGCAGTCTGTGGGCTTGACATGGTTGGACCCCTTAAAGGAGGAACCCACAAGCAAAAATACCTATTGGTCATGGTAGATAAATTCACCAAATGGATAGAGGCCAAGCCAGTTAAGACGGCCGAATCCGGACCCGTGATAGACTTCATATCAGGGGTAGTACACCGTTACGGCGTCCCCCATAGCATCATCACTGATAACGGCACGAACTTCACGGCCGACGAGGTTAAACTCTGGTGCAAAAACATGGGCATCAAGCTCGACTACGCTTCAATCTATCACCCTCAAACTAACGGTCAAGTCGAGCGAGCAAATGGTCTAATCATGAGCGGCATTAAACCCAGACTAGTGCGGTCCCTCAAGGAATCTAACACGCACTGGGTAGAGGAGCTCGACTCCGTACTCTGGGGGCTGCGGACCACGCCGAATCGCACCACCGGATTCACACCATTTTTTATGGTATACGGCGCAGAGGCAGTTTTGCCCTGCAACATAATTCATGACTCACCTCGCATGCGCATGTACGAAGAAAGAGAAGCCGAGTTGGATCGGCAGGACAGTTTGGACGCCTTAGAGGAGGAGCGTGACATGGCAAAAGCTCGTTCCGCATTCTATCAACAGCAGGCTCGAAGATATCAAAGTAGAGAAGTGTGGGCCAAAGCTTACAATGTTGGCGAACTAGTTCTACGCCTGCCGGACAAGAAAAAGGACAAACTCAAGCCCAAATGGGAAGGTCCCTTCATCATCGACCAAGTCCTGACCGGCGGAGCGTACCGTCTGCGAAACGCATCGGATAACCGACTCGAGCCGAATCCATGGAATGCAGCCCGTCTCCGAAGATTCTACGCCTAGCGCCGGACTCTGACTTCGTCTCCTTCCTCCGCCTACATTTTATACTTTAGCTATCTTTTTATTTCTCTCCTCCCCCCTCCTTTTGCTTAAAGCCCTTGGAGGCTTGTCTGCGCATTGTTCGCACACACTTGACGTGCTACTCGCGCTCATTATACCTGGGGGCTTCTTTAACAGAAGCTTATTTATACGGGCCTTATGCCCAACACATGTGTCAAACTTCCGCATGTACCTTTTATTCGCCATTATATGCATCGATATGACATAAGTTTTGGCCAAGCTGGGTTGCCTGGCTCCTGTGCTTACCCCTACGTTCCCGATTGTTCGGCTAGGTGGTAAAGGGAGCACCTCTGCGATTGTTACTGCCGGGTCAGCCGGATGTGTACCTCAGACTGGGTGAAGCCGAAAGCTAGCGTTCTTAAGGGAATATTCAGTCAGTGAACTAAAAGACGATTACTTACCTATTTATTTATCTACCCCCAGATGCTTTTCTGCTTTTTTCGCAGTCTGGACATGCACTTTAGGGCATGCCTCCCAGGGAAAGGAACCCCTAACGGAACTATTCTCCATGGAAGATGTTTCTTACTAACCATGTAATATAACATAACTAGTTGGGCACTTGTCTGATAAAGCACTAATGACCCCTACGCCTGGTCTCCACGCATGCCCTGGTTCTTACATAGCCGTGAGGGTATTCGGACACACTCCGGACCGTCGGGTCCTGAGGTTGAAGCGAAAAGGTCCGCTACGACAAACAATCTATAATCCGGCTAGAAGGCATTTTACATGTCATTTTAAATTACATAGTCAAATTGACTGATCGTATTCCTCTTCAATACCATCTAACGGGCTGTCTAGTTTACAGTCCTGCTGGGAATATTTTGCGGCCAACTCTACTTCGCCTATACTAAGCTTACAGGGATCTCCTTCCCATCGGGCCCCACAGGTCCGACCTCGGCCATGTGGTTTGGGCCAGCCTTCGTGTACCGCGTCTTCACCATGGCCCAGGCCTCCTTGGCGCCTTGATGGCAGGCCGATATCTTCCATAGCCGGAAGCGCTGCCGTGCTCCCTGAAGCTTCTCTGCAAGCTCTCCAAGGCCTTCGGGTAGGGAGATGGATGGCCACAAGGCCTGGGCGACGCCCCTCATCGCCTGCCGAACTCGTTCATGCAGTTGCAGCAGCTCGGGAAGAAGATCACCCGTTGAACCGGGCATTTCCTCTGCAGGACGACCTGTGAGCATACCTACAGACATATTTCTGTTAGTCAACTTCCTCGCCGAACTCTTTTTTGAGGTTTGCTCAAGCACTTACTATAAATGCCGCGATGAAGCCGCCGATTCTCCTTAACGGAGTCAGACAGCTGGGCCCGAACATCTTTTAGTTCCTCGCCCAGCTGGGTGTTGGCATCCTGGAGGTTATTTTTCTCTTGCCGCACCCTTGTAAGCACTTTCTCGCCGGCTTTTAGCCGGCGCAGGAGCTGTTGCTTGTCCGGATCTAGTACGGCGCCATCTGCAAAATTATTGTCAGACTTATACACACGCCGCATTTAGCAAATTACTTCTCTTTAGAAGCATATATTACCAGAGGGGGGTCTCTGTGGCTTCCCCTGCTGCGGCTAGCGCGGCCTCAAGTTGGGCCTTGCACTCTTGCAGCTCCTGGGACAGTTGGGTATTCTTTTCTGTAAGATCCTGCATAACAAATGATCCTTAAATCAGTTATTCTAACTATTTTAAGTCTCGGGGGCTACTGGCATATATAACCGTCAAAATTACTCACCCGTATGTCTTTCACATACAGCTCCATGGCTCTGGCTAGACCATCTTGAGCGGCACGGAGGTGCACATCTCCCGAATTAAAGGCATTCAATGCCTCTGGGGAGAAACACGCGTCACGAAGAACTGTCCGGCGGTGCCTGTGATTCATGGCGCTCTCCACCTCAGATCGGGTGGCGGTCAACCTATCGGCATCCTCCGTTGGAGGAGCATCCGACGCGCGCCTTGTGTTAGCCTCCCCCTCCGGACCCGGCGTTGGAGCCTGGCTGGCGGAGGCTCGATTGGCAACCTCTCCGGACATAGTACGGGGAGCGCTCTTTTTCCCGAAAAGGTCACGAACATTAATATGCCTTCCAGGAATCTTTCCTTGAAACACGGTGGCACGCCATACCATTGCGGCAACATCTTGATCCGCACCGCACTTCTTTTCCGCCTGCTGGGCTGAGCTGCCCCTTGTTGGACAGCCGCCGCGGGCCCGGCTTCCCGCCTTAAAGGCACCTCCTGCGGAACACCATTAGTATGCGGTGATCAGAAATAAGCGCGGATGGATCATGGTATCAAGACTTCGGTCAGAGTTACCTGGGAAGCTGGAAATATCCCAGGGTAGTCAGCCGTAATGGCGACCAAAGCATTGTCGATGCTAAGTTGGTGGAACACCCCATTGATCAGCTCCACCTTTATATCCGGATCCTCTTCGGAGGCCGGATCGAGGGACCGTTCTGGATCCTTGGGTTGTGAAGGCGGGCTGTGTATGTCCTCTATAGCCCGGCGCAGTTCCTGCGTCGAAATCACAAAATGAGATACTTAACCATGGGAATGGGGATCGGATAGGCAAAAAAGAAATGTCCGCTTACCCAGCTTCGAGGATTGTTCATAGAAAATCCGCTCAGTGGACTAACGCAGAGAAAATCCTCCTTCTCTCCTTTGTACAGGCCGGACAAAATCTTCACCAGATCGGCGACCGATCCCGGCCCCTTACGGCCGTGGCGGGTGGCATCATCCTCCCCGTTGAAATCCCACATGGGGTGGCCCCTATACTGGAGCGGCTGCACCCCCCGCATAATGCATGTGGCCATGACTCCGATCATGGTCAATCCGGAATGAGCCAATAATCTTATTCGGCCCATCAGGTAAAGGACGTCCCTGTCATTCTCCCGTTGAGAGCTCCGCGGACGCCAGCTTAGGTGTTTCTCCAGAGGAGCATTACTGAACTCCGGGAGGCCGATCCGAACTAGGTCTGGTAGTGGGGCATCCTCTATATAAAACCATTCCGAAGGCCAGTCTTCGGACGCCTTCTTCGGGGTTCCGGATAGATATCTGGTCCCGGCGATGCGCCATAGTTCGGCTCCGCCCACTTGATATATTGACCCCTCATGAGAATGGGGTATAAGGCAGAATATTCTCTTCCACAGCACAAAATGAGCCTCGACGCCCAAGAACAGCTCGCAAAGGGCCACGAAGCCCGCGATGTGCAGAATGGAGGCAGGCGTAAGGTGGTGCAGCTGGAGGCCGTAGAACTCCAGGAGCCCCCGGAGAAACGGATGTATTGGAAATCCAAGTCCTCTTATTAGATAAGAGACAAAGCATAACCGCTCTCCTTTGGAGGGATTGGGGATGCTCTCCGCCTGCTTTCCGCCCTTGTAGGTGGTGAGTCCGGCTCGAACCGGGACCATGAAGGCCGGGGGAAGAAATCCCTTGGTTTAAAGCGTCGCTAGCTCGCTGTGCGGGACTGAGCATCTCTCCCAATCTCTAGGCTGAGGGCTGGGAGTGCGAGAGGAGGAGCCGCGTCGACTGTCCATGATGAATGCTCACGGAGGGAGGATGGTGTGATTCGGATCTAGATCCCCGTCCCTTTTATAGGCGGCTCATTTGCGCAGCTAGGGGGAAAGTGTAAAAATACCCTGGCTTTTCGCATTCGTTCGACACGTGGAAGATGGCCATTATTGGGCGTGGAAGCCAAGGAGCGCAGCATTTATAAGAAGCCGAACACTATTCGACAGGTACATGGAATTTGGAGAAGAACCCGCCTCGCAATGCCGAAGACAATCTACGCGCCGGACTCATCGTCATTGAAGCCTGGTTCGGGGGCTACTGAGGGAGTCCTGGACTAGGGGGTGTTCGGATAGCCGAACTATCATCTTTGGCCGGACTCCAAGACTTTGAAGATACAAGATTGAAGACTCCGTCCGGTGTCCGGATGGGACTTTCCTTGGCGTGGAAGGCAACCTTGGCAATACAGATATGTAGATCTCCTACCGTTGTAAACGATTCTGTGTAACCCTAGCCCTCTCTGGTGTCTATATAAACCGGAGGGTTTTAGTCCATAGTACGAACAACAATCATACCATGGGCTAGCTTCTAGGGTTTAGCCTCATTGATCTCGTGGTAGATCTACTCTTGTACTACCCATATCATTAATATTAATCAAGCAGGAGTAGGGTTTTACCTCCACCGAGAGGGCCTGAACCTGGGTAAAAACATCGTGTCCCTTGTCTCCTATTACCATCCGCCTAGACGCATAGTTCGGGACCCCCTACCCGAGATCCGCCGGTTTGACACCGACACACCTTATCTATGTGGATGAAGTTTGTGGATTATTTAAGCTTGCAGGTATTCCCGATGATGTTGTTAAGAGGAAGGTCTTCCCTTTATCTTTGAAGGGAGACACATTGACATGGTATAGGCTATGTGATGATACGGGATCTTGGAACTATAAATGATTGAAATTGGAATTTCACCAGAAGTTCTATCCTATGCATCTTGTCCATCGTGATCGTAATTATATATATAATTTTGGCCTTGCGAAGGAGAAAGCATCGCTCAAGCTTGGGGGAGGTTTAAGTCAATGTTATATTCATGCCCCAATCATGAGCTCTCAAGAGATATGATTATTCAAAAAATTTATGCTCGGCTTTCTCTCAATGATCGCACCATGCTCGATACTTCCTGTGCTGGTTCTTCTATGCTGAAGACTATTGAATTCAAGTGGGATTTATTGGAAAGAATTAAACACAACTCTGAAGATTGGGGTTCAGACGATGGTAAGGAGTCAGGTATGACACCTAAGTTTGATTGTGTTAAATATTTTATGGATACCGATGCTTTTCGTGGATTTAGCGCTAAATATGGACTTGACTCTGAGATAGTAGCTTCTTTCTGTGAATCTTTTGCTACTCACGTTGATCTCCCTAAGGAGAAGTGGTATAAATATAATCCTCCCACTGAAGTAAAAGTAGTTGCACCTATTACAGTTGAAGAAAATACTATTACTTATAATGATCCTATTGTTCCTACCACTTATGTTGAGAAACCACCTTTTCCTGTTAGGATAAAGGATCATCTTAACGCTTCAACTGTGGTTCGTAAGAGTAATACTAGAACATATACACCTCCTGAGAAAATTAAAGTTGAACCTAGTATTGCTATGGTTAAAGATCTCTTGGCCGATAATATAGATGGGCATGTTATTTACTTCTGTGAGGAAGCTGCTAATATTGCTAAACCCGATGCTAAGATACATAGACCTGTTGTAGGCATGCCTGTTATTTCTGTTAAAATAGGAGGTCATTTTTATCATGGCTTATGTGATATGGGTGCTAGTGCTAGTGTAATACCTCTTTCCTTATATGAAGAAATTATGCATGATATTGCACCCGCTGAGTTAGAAGATATTGATGTTACAATTAAGCTTGCCAATAGGGATACTATTTCACCATTCGGGATTGTTAGATATGTTGAAGTCTTGTGTGGGAAGGTTAAATATCCTGCTGATTTCTTGTTCTAGGTTCCCCACATGATGACTTTTGTCCCATTATATTTGGTAGACCCTTCTTGAATACTATTAATGCTAAGATTGATTATGAAAAGGATGTTGTTACAATTGGCTTGGGGGATATGATACATGAGTTTAATTTTGCTAAATTTCATAGACAACCCCACGAAAAAGAATTGCCTAGTAAAGATGAAATCATTGGTCTTGCTTCTATTGTTGTGCCTCCTACTGATCTGTTAGAACAATATTTGCTAGACCATGAAAATGATATGTTTATGAATGAAAGAAGGGAGATAGATGAAGTATTCTTTCAATAGGGTCCTATTTTGAAACACAACTTACCTGTTGAAATCCTAGGGGATCCTCCTCCACCCAAGGGTGATCCCGTGTTTGAGCTTAAACCCTTACCTGATAATCTTAAATATGCTTATCTTGATGAAAAGAAGATATATCCTGTTATTATTAGTTCTAACCTTTCAGAGCAGGAAGAGGAAAGATTATTGAAAACTCTGAAGAAGCACCGTGCTGCTATTGGATATACTCTGGATGATCTTAAGGGCATTAGTCCCACTCTATGCCAACACAAAATTAAATTGGACGAAGGCTCCAAACCAGTTAGAGATCATCAACGACGGCTAAACCCGAAGATGAAAGAAGTGGTAAGAAAGGAGATACAAAAACTCCTTGAGGCAGGTATAGTTTATCCAGTTGCTGATAGTGATTGGGTAAGTCCTATCCATTGTGTCCCTAAGAAGGGAGGTATTACTGTTGTTCCTAATGATAAAGATGAATTGATTCCGCAAAGATTTATTACAGGTTATAGCATGGTAATTGATTTCCATAAATTAAATAAAGCTACTAAGACAGATCATTACCCTTTACCTTTTGTTGATCAAATGCTAGAAAGACTATCCAAACATACACATTTCTGCTTCCTAGGTGGTTATTCTGGTTTCTCTCAAATACCTGTGTCAGTGGACGATCAATCAAAAACTACTTTTACTTGCCCTTTCGGTACTTTTGCTCATAGACGTATGCCTTTTGGTTTATGTAATGCACCTGCTACCTTTCAAAGATGTATGATGGCTATATTCTCTGACTTCTGTGAAAAGATTTGTGAGGTATTCATGGATGACTTCTCCGTTTATGGATCCTCTTTTGATGATTGCTTGAGCAACCTTGATCGAGTTTTGCAGAGATGTGAAGACACTAGTCTCGTCTTGAATTGGGAAAAGTGCCACTTTATGGTTAATTAAGGCATTGTCTTGGGGCATAAAATTTCTGAAAGATGTATTGAAGTTGATAAAGATAAAGTTGATGCTATTGAAAAGATGTCATGTCCCAATGACATTAAAGGTATAAGAAGTTTCCTTGGTCATGCCAGTTTTTATAGGAGGTTCATTAAGGACTTTTCTAAAATCTCTAGGCCTCAGACTAATCTATTACAAAAAGATATTCCTTTTGTCTTCGATGATGATTGTGTAGAAGCATTTGAAATACTTAAGAAAGCTTTGATCACTGCACCTATTGTTCAGCCACCTGACTGGAATTTACCCTTTGAAATTATGTGTGATGCTAGCGATTATGCTGTAGGTGCTGTTCTAGGACAAAGAGTTGATAAGAAACTAAATGTTATCCAGTATGCTAGTAAAACTCTTGACATTGCCTAGAGAAATTATGCTACTACTGAAAAAGAATTCTTAGCAGTTGTATTTGCATGTGATAAGTTCAGACCTTATATTGTTGATTCTAAAGTAACTATTCACACTGGTCATGCTGCTATTAAATATCTTATGGAAAAGAAAGATGCTAAACCTAGACTTATTAGATGGGTCCTCTTGCTCCAAGAATTTGATTTGCATATTATTGATAGAAAGGGAGCTGAGAACCCCGTTGTAGACAACTTGTCTAGGTTAGAGAATGTTCTTGATGACCCAGTACCTATTGATGATAGCTTTCCTGATGAACAATTAGTGGTCATTAATGCTTCTCGTACTGCTCCATGGTATGCTGATTATGCTAACACATTGTTGCTAAATTTATACCACCTAGTTTCACATACCAGCAAAAGAAAAAGTTCTTTTATGATTTAAGACATTACTTCTGGGATGACCCACACCTTTATAAAGAAGGAGTAGATGGTTTTATTAGACGTTGTGTACCTGAGCATGAACAGGAACAAATCCTACGCAAGTGTCACTCCGAACCATATGGAGGACACCACGCTGGAGATAGAACTGCAGATAAGGTATTGCAATCCGGTTTTTATTGCCCTACTCTCTTCAAAGATGCCCGTAAGTTTGTCTTGTCTTGTGATGAATGTCAAAGAATAGGTAATATTAGTAGACGTCAAGAAATGCCTATGAATTATTCTCTTGTTATTGAACCATTTGATGTTTGGAGCTTTGATTATATGGGACGTTTTCCTGCCTCTAATGGATATACACATATCTTAGTTGATGTTGATTACGTTACTAAGTGCGTAGAAGCTATTCCAACTAGTAGTGCTGATCATAACACCTCTATTAAGATGCTTAAAGAAGTTATTTTTTCGAGGTTTGGAGTCCCTAGATACTTAATGACTGATGGTGGTTCACATTTTATTCGTGGTGCTTTCCGTAAAATGCTTGCTAAGTATGATGTTAATCATAGAATTGCATCTCCTTATCACCCACAGTCTAGTGGTCAAGTAGAGTTGAGCAATAGAGAGCTCAAATTAATTTTGCAAAAGACTGTCAATAGATCTAGAAAGAATTGGTCCAAGAAACTTGATGATGCATTGTGGGCCTATAGAACTGCATATAAAAATCCTATGGGTATGTCTCCGTATAAGATGGTATATGGAAAAGCATGTCACTTACCGGTGAGAAGAGAATATTGGGCCTATAGAAAAGCATGTCAATTAAAGAGCTCAACTGTGATTTCAAACTTGCCGGTGAGAAGAGGTTATTTGACATTAGCTCACTTGATGAATGGAGAACCCAAGCCTATGAGAATGCCAAGCTGTTTAAAGAAAAAGTTAAAAGATGGCATGACAAAAGGATACAAAAGCGTGAGTTTAACGTAGGTGATTATGTGTTGCTATTCAACTCTCGTTTAAGACTTTTTGCAGGAAAACTTCTCTCTAAATGGGAAGGTCCTTACATTATCGAGGAGTCTATCGTTCCGGTGCCATAAAAATCAACAATTTCGAAGGCACAAGTCCGAGGGTGGAGAACGGTCAAAGAATCAAACATTATATCTCAGGTAATCCTATAAATGTTGAAACTAATATTATTGAAACCGTAACCCCGGAGGAATACATAAGGGACACTTTCCAGAACGTTTCAGACTCCAAAAAGGAATAGGTATGTGGTACGGTAAGTAAACCGACTCCAAAACAGTTCTAATGGCAATTTTTCTCCGTTCTGGAATATTTAAGAATTTAGGAAAATAAGGAGTAATCCGGGAAGGACACAAGGCCTCCACGAGGGTGGAGGGCGTGCCCACCCTTGCTGGGCGCGCCCCTCTGCCTTGTGGGCACCTCGTGTGCTCTCCGGACTCCGTTTTCTTGCACGTTGCTTCTTTTGGTCGGTAAAAATTCATTATATAATCTCCCGGAGGTTTTGACCACCGTATCATGCAAAAATCTTCTGTTTTTGTTTCGTGCTATTTTTCTAACAGATCTAGTTCACCATGACGTCTCCAAGCGCTCCCAAGGACAAGTTTTTCGAGAGGGTCATTGAGGGAGTCCTGGACTAGGGGGAGTCCGGATAGCCGAACTATCATCATCGACCGGACTCCAAGAATATGAAGATACAAGATTGAATACTTCGTCCCGTGTCCGATGGGACTTTCCTTGGCCTGGAAGGCAAGCTTGGCAATACGGATATGTAGATCTCCTACTGAGGGAGTCCTGGACTAGGGGGTGTCCGGACAGCCGGACTATCATCGTCCGCCGGACTCCAAGACTACGAAGATACAAGATTGAAGACTCCGTCCCGTGTCCGGATGGGACTTTCCTTAGCGTGGAAGGCAAGCTTGGCAATACGGATATGTAGATCTCCTATCATTGTAACCGACTCTGTGTAACCCTAGCCTCCTCCGGTGTCTATATAAACCGGAGGGCTTTAGCCCGTAGGACAACATACATTACAACAATCATACCATAGGCTGGCTTCTAGGGTTTAGCCTCCTTGATCTCGTGGTAGATCCACTCTTGTACTACCCATATCATCAATATTAATCAAGCAGGACGTAGGGTTTTACCTCCATCGAGAGGGCCCGAACCTAGGTAAAAACATCGTGTCCCTCGTCTCCTATTACCATCCGCCTAGACGCACAGTTCGGGACCCCCTACCCGAGATCCGCCGGTTTTGACACCGACATTGGTGCTTTTCATTGAGAGTTCCTCTGTGTCGTCACCGATAGGCTTGATGGCATCTTCAACCAACAACGCTGTCCAGGGTGAGACTTTTCTCCCCGGACAGATCTTCGTATTCGGCGGCTTCGCACTGCGGGCTAATTCACGTGGCCATCTGGAGCAGATCAAAAGCTACGCCCCTGGCCTTCAGGTCAAATTCGGAAGCCTAAACTTCACGGCCGATGTCCGCGGAGACTTGATCTTCGACGGACTCGAGCCACAGCCAAGCGCGCCGCACTGTGACGATGGGCATGATCTAGCTCTGCCGCCAAACAGTGCCTTGGTGGCCGCACACGAATCCGTTCCGGCCATTAGTCCGGAGCCGATCGCCCAGATCGAGGGCCGGTGGATAGACGCCGCCCTGGGGGCTTCAACATCCACGGCCATGGAGCCGAACACTAATCTTGTCCCCTGCGAAACTCGTGATTCCGAGGCACCGGACTCCTTGCCGGACTCCGAACCTCCCGCGCCCCTACCAATCGATTCGGATTGGGCGCCGGTTATGGAATTCACCGCCGCGGACATCTTCCAATACTCGCCTTTTAGCGATATCCTGAATTCACTAAAGCATCTCTCGTTATCAGGAGAGTCCTGGCCGGACTATGGCCAGGATGGCTGGGGTACGGACGACGAAGAAATTCATAGCCCACCCACCGTCCACTTTGTAGCCACTGTCGACGATCTAACCGACATGCTAGACTATGACTCCGAAGACATCGACGGAATGGACGAAGATGCCGGAGACGAACAAGAAACAGAGCCTATGAAGCACGGGAGGACCACCTCGTCACATGACATATATATGGTGGACACCCCAAAGGAGAGCGATAACGAGGACCAACGGGCTGCGACAGAAGATGACCCCGCCGATAAACGACCAAAACGGCGGCGCAGACGCCGCCCTAAGTCCCGCCTCGACGACAACAACGCTCCCAAGGAGCCCGCAATACGGCAGGGCTCATAAGTGGACGACGAACATGTAGATAAGCAACCGTCCGAACATGACGAGTCAGATAATCAGTCCAGGCCCGGTGAAAACAACAGTCCGGACGACCTCATGCTGGACACGCCACCGGAGAGCAAGAACCTTCGGAAAAGACTCGTCAGTACTGCAAGAAGCCTGAAGAAGGAAAAACGGAGGCTCAAAACAGCGGAAGACACACTCAGAATGAGATGGAGCAAAGTGCTCAAAACCGCAGATAAGTACGGCAATGGCCACCAATCAAAGAGCTACCCGAAGCGCAAGCTGCTACCAGAATTCGACGAGGAGGCCATAGAGCCTCCACCGTCCAAAAATAAAGGGGCTGCCTGGTTGGATAGACGGCCAGATGATAGGCCAAATTATGACAGCGGCGCCACACATAAACCAACCAACGAACTTGGAAGGATAGATGGCCCAGCCAGGTCCATCTACGGGCCAAAGGAGAAGGCCCCAAGAAGCAAGGCAACACGCCAAGTGTCCGATGATAGCGGCACACACAAATACAGGGGCGCCGCACACCCACTATGTTTCACCGATGAGGTGCTGGACCATGAATTCCCAGCAGGATTTAAACCCATAAACATAGAGGCCTACGATGGAACAACAGATCCTGGAGTCTGGATAGAAGATTATATACTGCATATACACATGGCCAGAGGAGACGATCTCCACGCCATAAAATACCTACCCCTCAATCTCAAAGGGCCAGCCCGTCATTGGCTTAAAAGCCTCCCAGAAAACACTGTTGGAAGTTGGGAAGAGCTCGAGGACGCGTTTAGTGCAAATTTTCAAGGGACTTACGTCCGCCCTCCGGATGCAGATGATCTAAGTCATATAACTCAACAGCCCGGAGTGTCAGCGCGGAAATTCTGGAACAAGTTTCTTACCAAAAAGAACCAAATAGTCGACTGTCCGGACGCCGAAGCCTTAGTAGCTTTCAAGCACAATGTCCGAGACGAATGGCTTGCCAGGCACCTCGGTCAAGAGAAACCGAGGACAATGTCCGCACTAACAAGCCTCATGACCCGCTTCTGTGCGGGAGAGGATAGCTGGCTAGCAAGATGCAGCACCAGCAACCCAAGTACATCCGAGATAAGAGATGGAAACGGAAAATCATGGCGCAGAAAAGAGCAGCGCCGGAATAAGGAGAAAAGCCCAAAGAGCACGACAGTCAACGCCGGATTCAAAAGCTCGCGGCCCAACAACAAAACACAGCCTCTTAAGGATGACAGCGACGAATTGTCCAACTTAAACAAGATTTTGGGTCAGATATGTCAAATCCACAGTACCCCCGGAAGGCCTGCAAATCATACCCACAGGGATTGTTGGGTTTTTAAACAGTCCGGCCGACTAAATGCCGAACACAAGGGGCTCGACGCGTCAAGCGAAGAAGATAAACCCCACCAGCAGAGCACCGGAAAACAAAAGACTTTCCCACAAGGGGTCAAAGCAGTAAACTCACTTCATGTGATAATACGGAAAAATAGTACGACACTTTCTAAAAAGAGCTTCGCGCGGTCCAGCCCAGTAGACCATAGAGATTGGATATCAAAACCAATCACTTTCGACCACCTGGACTATTCCAGAAGCGTTCGAAATGCGGGACGGACTCACCTGATATTGAATCCCATAATAGACAGATTACAATTTACTAACGTCCTAACGGACGGAGGCAGCGACTTAAACCTGCTGTATTCAAACACAATCCGTAGGATGGGGATAGACCCTACCAAAATCCGACACAGCCGCACTTCCTTCAAAGGAGTGACGCCAGGCCCTTACGCCAAGTGCACAGGCTCTATATTACTAGAAGTCGTGTTCGGATCGCCGAACAATTTTCGACGTGAAAAATTAATTTTTCACATCGTCCCATTTGAAAGTGAATATCAAGCACTCTTGGGACGAAAGGCTTTTGTCCGCTTCAATGCCATACCGCATTATGCATCTCTTACACTCAAGATGCCCAATCCGCGTGGCGTCATTTCAGTGCGAGGGTCACTTAAAGACCCCAGACTCGGATAGACGAATCCGGCTTCAGCAGGCTAGGCACTCCCTAGCCGCATACCTCTTCACAGGGGGCTACGCGCACAAACAACCGCGGGTTCATACAAACCCCGCTTTAATTATTTATATTTCTTCTTTTACACATATTTTTTGCACGATTTATTTTCAAACTAAACGTTCCCCTCTTTCTACAGATGAACAACGTGCAAACCCGTCCAGGATAAACGGCACAACGGAGACACAGGCGCAGACGTGCAGTAGGGACCCGTTGTGAGGATTCTTTTCAGATTAAGACCCTGCGTAAACCTTTTTTACTGTCTCTTGTTGTTATTCTCCCTTGGTTTCTTCCTATAGCCAAAGCGGAGCCTGACGTTTTGGCATCGGCCGCGTCAGAAGACCATGCCCGTACCTGGACACTAGGGGCTTAGGGCATCTCTGCCCATTATTATAAAGATCAAACACCTTAGGGAGTGTTCGGCGTCTCGAGTTAGGCATTATATGCATCAGCTCCGAATCATGTCTTTGGTCAAATGTTGGGTTTGCCCGGCTCCTGTGTTTTGCTGCCTTACGTTCCGTATCACCGGCTAACGCGGCACCAGGAGAACTACTGCGATTGTGCCCCAGTTCGGCTGGGCGAGCACCTCAGTAGAGAAAGCCGAAAACTGATTGTCATGATACAGCGAGAGACTGGTCAACCACTCGATCGACTACCGGAATGTTTAGAATTCCCCACTTTGACGAAGGACCGTTTCCCGGTCAGTCACATACGCGCTCTGAATTCGGAGAAGTGCGGTGCCACCAGGGGCTATATCGTAGCCCCACCCTCGAGCTCCACTGGCTAAGTGAAAGTGATAAAGCATTATAGTCCGGATTGCCTCGTTCGCTACGCTACCACCTCCTTAAACAGGACCGAGACGTCGGATTAAGTGTGGAAACGTGCTATTTTTGCGAACACCCCCGCACCCTGTGCGTGGGGGCTGAAGCCGAAGACTGCAATCTTTCAGGTTATACAAATGTATACGTAAACGGCCGCACAGGAGAAGTTTTACTACTTGGGACGCACAAGTATAAAAAGCAGTTATAACATAATCATCGTTTTACAAGCTAATACGTTCATTTGAACGTGACATTTTTCGAGCACTGCGACTCTATTACACGAGCGCCACGCATAACTTCCCCGAAATAGTGCTCGGCGAGGAGCCGGCTTTCATCCGAACCCTGGGCAGCAACAGCGGTGGCATCCATCTCCGGACAGTGCGCCTTTACACGGGCAAGAGCCATCCGCGCGCCCTCGATGCAGGTCGACCGCTTCATCTCCTTTATATGCGGCACCGCTCCAAGGAATTCCTGCAGTAAGCCAAAGTAGCTCGTCGCCTTGGGCCTCTCTGGCCAGACATGAGCCACGATGTCAGTCATGGCAAGTCCGGACAATCTATTTAGTTCGGCACATTCGGCCAACCGGTCTGTCAACGAAAGTGAGCGGTCCGGACTATGGAATTGAGACCAGTATAGCTCTTCCGTCTTGTGATCCTCCTGGCTCCGGAAGTGCTCAACGGCATCAGCCGCACTTGCAGCTAAGTCCATATACGGATCCTCCGGACTCCACAGCCGCTCAAATTGAGCATACTTTCCATCCATAAACCGGCGACGCAGCAGAAAAGGCTTGCCAGCCACGATATCTCCGGCTTGGCGCAGTTCCTCCTTCATAGCCCGCATTGCAGAGCGGGCATCCTTGGCTTCGGCGGTGGCCTTCTTCAGGTCTTCCCGCTCCGATAAGCGCTCCTTTTCAAGAGCCTCATTGTGGTCGGCAGCATCCTTTACTTTCATGGCCAATTCGGCCACCTCCGCCCTGCTTAGGCAGTGCGCAGCCCTTTCGGCTTTCAACTCCTCGGCCGCCCTCGAGGCAGCCGCGTCACTCCTTCGGGCTTGCTCCTTAGCTCGAGCAAGTTCAGCCCGAAGGCTCTCCACAGCAGCAGCACCGTCTGTACAACAGCATATAATTTATCAGAGGAGGGCTTCGACCCCCTTAATAAAGCGACTGCGGAGAACTCATTTACCTTGCGACTCGTCAAGTCGCCGGTTGACAAGTGCGATGTCCGCATCCGCCAAGTCAAGTTGCCGATTTAACTCGGCAAACCCACTAGTCTGGCTAGCCCTCGGACTATTCGCCACCTGCATAGGAATGACGGAATTCATTACTTTCGATTTTGATCCTCGGCACGCTGTCGTTTCCGACAACCTACCGAGTCCCAGGGGCTACTATCTATACAGGGCACATTTTTATGTGTAAAACTGTTAAAAGACAAAAGGGTGCGTCATTCTCGCATACCTCAAATCCCGCCAGCAAACTCATGGCGGCATTGCGCAATCCGCTCTCAGCGGACGAAATCCTTCCAATCACCATACGCATCAACGCACGGTGATCTTCTGAAATGGACGCCCTCTCAAGCAGATTCTTCAGTTCTCCCGGCCGGATACTAGTGGACGCCAAACTCTCTGGCCCCTCCGGACTCGGGGATACCCTCTGTGACGATACTTCAGGCTCGCCCGCCTTATTTGACGGCGCTGCAGATGGAGGCGTTTCACTCTCCATCATCTCCGGAAGAAGGTCTCCCGAAGATGAACTCATCTGAGAAGGCTGCAGATCCGAACTGCAATATAAATATTTCGGTTACCCACAGAAGCACAAATGAAGGTATTTCCTTACTAATTAATTCCCTTTTTCATACTCACGGCTCGCTGGAGGGCTGATCCTTTGGCGATGATTGTGCGTCCGGATTCTCTCCGGATGCCGGACCATCCGCTGAAGATCTCTTCCTGCGCTTAGGGGCTTTGGCCTTCGGATCTTCGGAGGCGGTCCTCTTCTCCCCCTGGAGGGAGGGGTTCTTGATTCCCCCCTCTTCAGACGCCCCTTTGGGCGAAATATTAGCTCCTCTATTTTCCCCTTCACCCCCTTCTGTGGGTGCGACCTCCAACATTCTGACCAGCACGGGCTCCAGTGCGGTCTCTGGGAGGGGGGCCGGACACCTTATCAGCCTTGATCGCGCTACCCATTCCTGTGAAGAGTGACGGGTCAGGAGGCGAACTCTAGAAAGGCGTATAAACAGAATGTCCGGACTCTGAGCTATTTACCTGAGTATCCGGGCGATTGCGGCTTAGGCCCGCGTCCTCGGCCAATTCCGGACACGCCACCTGTGGTCCGAAGAACAACTTGTACATCTCCACGGGTGTCGCACCGATAAAGTGTTGGAGAATCCGAGGTCCCTCCAGGTTGAACTCCCATAGACGGAGAGGACGGCGTTTGCAGGGCAGAAGATGCCTGATTAGCATAACCTGCATCACCACGATCAAGTCGATCTCCCTCGCTTGGAGGTCTCGAATCCGGCCCTGCAGTGAGGGCACGTCTTCGGACGACCCCCAATTGAGCCCTTGGTTGACCCACGACACCAGCTGGCGTGGAGGTCCCGGGCGGAATGAAGGCGGCGGCTTTTGCCTGCTGCCCTTCGGAGCGGTGATATAGAACCACTCCTGCTGCCACAGTCCGAGTTCCTCTTGGAAGGAACCCTCAGGCCACGGGGCATCGGCCTTTTTGCTTATGGCCGCCCCGCCGCACTCCGCTTGACGCCCCCCGATCATCTTCGGCTCCACCTTGAAGGTCTTCAGCCACAGGCCGAAGTGGGGTGTGACGCGGAGGAAGGCTTCACAGACGATAATGAATGCGGAGATGTGGAGGATGGACTCCGGAGCCAAGTCGTGAAAGTCCAGCCCATAGTAGAACATGAGTCCTCTCACGAAGGGGTCCGTCGGGAAGCCTAAACCCCGACGGAGGTGGGATACAAAGACAATGAACTCACCGGGCTTGGGGGCGGGCACGGCCTGCCCTTGGGCGGGCAACCTGTGCGAAACCTCGTAAGCCAGGTACTTGGCCTCACGTAACTTCAATATGTCCTCCTCCGTAACGGAGGAGGGCATCCACCGGCCCTGGAGGTCGGAGCCGGACATGGTTGAGGATCCGAAGCGCTCGAATCTGAGGCTCTGGGTGTTGGAACTGGGAGCGAGGAGGAGATTCGATGCGAGATTGAAGAACAAGGACAAGCCTTGGTCCTCTTATAAAGGGGAAAAAATACCAAGAGCCGTCTCCGTGACCATTTGGGATTCACCTTCGATAGAGGAGGCGTGGCGACGGGAACGGTTGGGTTACCCACGCACGTATTGATGAGAATCCCGGAATAAGGGGAACACGATCTCTGCTTCGACAAGACGTGCCAAGGAAACCGCTTCGCTAAACGTGTTGAGGTGGTATAGTAAAAAACGATTCAAACAAAGGCTTGGTAGCGGTGTGATGTCACGCCGCGTAATACGTCAGCAGATTGAACTAAGTGTACATTTTATTCTCTCTACGGTGGAATGTGGAATTTATTTTGCAGAGCCGGACACTATCCTGGTGTTCATGATCTTCTCTGGATTATTCAAGGGAGGAACCCGCCTTGCAATGCCGAACATTATGCGCGCCGGACTTATCATCATTGAAGCCTGGTTCAGAGGCTACTAAGGGAGTCCTGGACTAGGGGGTGTCCGGACAGCCGGACTATCATCGTCCGCCGGACTCCAAGACTACGAAGATACAAGATTGAAGACTCCGTCCCGTGTCCGGATGGGACTTTCCTTGGCGTGGAAGGCAAGCTTGGCAATACGGATATGTAGATCTCCTATCATTGTAACCGACTCTATGTAACCCTAGCCTCCTCCGGTGTCTATATAAACCGGAGGGCTTTAGTCCGTAGGACAACATACATTACAACAATCATACCATAGGCTGGCTTCTAGGGTTTAGCCTCCTTGATCTCGTGGTAGATCCACTCTTGTACTACCCATATCATCAATATTAATCAAGCAGGACGTAGGGTTTTACCTCCATCGAGAGGGCCCGAACCTGGGTAAAAACATCGTGTCCCTCGTCTCCTGTTACCATCCGCCTAGACGCACAGTTCGGGACCCCCTACCCGAGATCCGCCGGTTTTGACACCGACACCTACCATTGTAACCGACTCTGTATAACCCTAGCCCTCTCCGGTGTCTATATAAACCGGGGGGTTTAGTCCATAGGACGAACAACAATAATACCATAGGCTAGCTTCTAGGGTTTAGCCTCCTTGATCTCGTGGTAGATCCACTCTTGTACTACCCATATAATCAATATAAATCAAGCAGGAGTAGGGTTTGACCTCCATCGAGAGGACCCGAACCTGGGTAAAAACATCGTGTCCCTTGTCTCCTGTTACCATCCGCCTAGACGCACAGTTCGGGACCCCCTACCCGAGATCCGCCGGTTTTGACACCGACATTGGTGCTTTCATTGAGAGTTCCTCTGTGTCGTCACCCATAGGCCCGATGGCTCCTTCGATCATCAACAACAGCGCGGTCCAGGGTGAGACTTTTCTCCCCGGACAGATCTTCGTATTCGGCGGCTTTGCACTGCGGGCCAATCGCTTGGCCATCTGGAGCAGATCGAAAGCTACGCCCCTGGCCATCAGGTCAGATTTGGAAGTTTGAACTACACGGCCGACATCCGCGGAGACTTGATCTTTGACGGATTCGAGCTACAGTCGAGCGCGCCGCACTGTCACGATGGGCATGATTTAGCTCTGCTACCGGACAGTACCCTGGAGGCCGCACGAGAGTCCGCTCCGACCCTTAACTTGGAGCCGACTGCGCCGATCGAGGATGGGTGGCTAGACACCGCCTCGGGGGCTGCTACCTCTACGGCGATGGAGCCGAATACCGACCCTGTCCCTTGTGAAGCTCGTGACTCCGAGGTGCTCGACTCCTCGCCAGACTCCGAACCTCCCGCGCCCCTACCAATCGAATCCGATTGGGCGCCGATCATGGAGTTCACCGCTGCGGACATCTTTCAGCACTCGCCTTTTGGCGACATCCTGAATTCGCTAAAGTATCTCTCGTTATCAGGAGAGCCCTGGCCGGACTGTGGTCAGGACGGTTGGGACGCGGACGACGAAGAAATTCAAGGCCCACCCACCACCCACTTTGTAGCCACTGTCGACGATCTAACCGACATGCTAGACTTCGACTCCGAAGACATCGACGGTATGGACAACGATGCCGGAGACGACCAAGAACCAGCGCCTACGAGGCACTGGAAAGCCACCTCGTCATACGACATATACATGGTGGACATCCCAAAGGATGGAAATGGCGATGGAACAGCGGAGGAAGACCCCTCCAAGAAACAGCCTAAGCGTCGGCGTCAGCGGCGCCGCTCTAAATCCCGCCACAGCAAGAATGGAGATTCCGGCACCAGAGACAACAACACCCCGGACAGTGCCGAAGACAACCCCCTCCAGCAAGATTCAGCACAGGAGGATGAAGAAGCCAACCCTCATGAGAGAGCGGCAAACAAAGAGGTAGAGGACGATAACTACATGCCTCCTTCCGGAGACGAGGCAAGCCTCGACAATGATGAATTCGTCGTGCCTGAGGATCCCGTCGAACAAGGGCATTTTAAACGCAGGCTTATGGCCACGGCAAGCAGCCTCAAGAAAAAGCAGCAACAGCTTAGAGCTGATCAAGATTTGCTAGCCGACAGATGGACTGAAGTCCTTGCGGCCGAAGAGTACGAGCTCGAATGCCCCTCCAAAAGCTACCCCAAACGCAAGTTGCTGCCTCAATTGGAGGAGGAAGCATATAAACCTACATCACCAGCGCATAATACGGCCGACCGGCACCTCGTGGCCACGACAGAGAGGCCTCTAGGCCCTCCACTAAAGATGTACCCCGGCATCGCTCAAAAAGTACAAAGCCACGGGGGAATGCGCCGGACTTGCGAGACATATTGGAGGATAAGGCAAGACAATCAAGATCGATCTACGGATCGCGTGGGCACCCCACGATACGCGACAACAACCGTCGCGCCAGATACAGTAAGTCCGGTCGGGCCGAACACAGTAGACAAAGCTCGCTTGAGCTACGTCGTGATATAGCCCAATATAGAGGCGCCGCACACCCACTATGCTTCACAGATGAAGTAATGGATCATCAAATCCCCAAAGGTTTTAAACCCGTGAACATTGAATCCTATGATGGCACAACAGACCCCGCAGTTTGGATCGAAGACTATCTCCTTCATATCCACATGGCCCGCGCTGATGATCTTCACGCCATCAAATACCTCCCACTCAAGCTTAAAGGACCAGCTCGGCATTGGCTTAACAGCTTGCCAGCAGAATCAATTGGGTGTTGGGAGGACCTGGAAGCCGCATTCCTTGATAACTTCCAGGGCACATATGTGCGACCACCAGACGCTGATGACCTAAGCCACATAATTCAGTAGCTAGACGAATCGGCCAGACAATTCTGGACACGGTTCTTAACCAAGAGAAATCAAATCGTCGACTGTCCGGATGCAGAGGCCCTCGCAGCCTTCAAGCATAACATCCGCAACAAGTGGCTTGCCCGGCACCTAGGACAGGAAAAGCTGAAATCCATGGCAGCCCTCACATCACTCATGACCCGCTTCTGCGCGGGAGAGGACACCTGGCTAGCCCGCAGTAACAACCTCAGCAAAAATTCTGGCAGTCCGGATACCAAGGACAGCAATGGCAGGTCGCGTCGCAACAAGCACAAACGCCGCATTAACGGCGATAATACTGAGGATATGGCAGTCAACGCCGGATTCAGAGGCTCCAAACCCGGTCAGCGGAAAAAGCCATTCAAAAGAACTACTCTGGGTCCGTCCAATTTGGACCGAATACTCGACCGCTCGTGCCAGATACACGGCACCCCCGAAAAGCCAGCTAATCACACCAACAGGGATTGTTGGGTATTCAAGCAGGCAGGCAAGTTAATTGCCGAAAACAATGACAAGGGGCTGCATAGTGATGACGAGGAGGAGACCTGGCCGCCGAACAATAGAGGACAGAAGGGTTTCCCCCCACAAGTGTGGACGGTAAACATGATATACGCAACCCACATACCCAAAAGGGAGCGGAAGCATGCACTCAGGGACGTATACGCGATGGAACCAGTCGCCCCAAAGTTCAACCCATGGTCCTCCTGCCTGATCACTTTTGATCGAAGGGACCACCCCACCAGCATCCGCCATGGCGGGTTCGCCGCATTGGTTCTAGACCCAATCGTCGATGGGTTTCACCTCACTAGAGTCCTGATGGACGGCGGCAGCAGCCTGAACCTGCTTTACCAGGATACATTGCGCAAGATGGGCATAGACCCCTCAAGGATTAAACCCACAAAGACGACCTTCAAAGGCGTCATACCAGGTGTAGAGGCCAATTGTAGAGGCTCAGTTACACTGGAAGTGGTCTTCGGATCCCCGGATAACTTCCGAAACGAGGAGTTAATCTTCGACATAGTTCCGTTCCGCAGCGGCTATCATGCACTGCTCGGACGAACCGCGTTTGCAAAGTTCAATGCGGTGCCGCACTACGCATACCTCAAGCTCAAGATGCCAGGCCCTCGAGGAGTCATCACGGTCAACAGAAACACCAAACGCTCTCTCCGCACAGAGGAGCATACAGCGGCTCTCGCGGCGGAAGTTCAGAGTAGCCTCTTAAGGCAATTCTCGAGTCCGTCTGCTAAGCGACCGGACACCGCCAAGCGCGCCCGGAGTAACCTACAACAAGACCACCTGGCATGTTCCGAGCACGCGTAGCAATGCGGCCCCAACCCCACCCCTTGCAAAATTGCAAAACCAGTACTCCGCGTACATCACTACGCTCTGGAAATACCATGGGCAAAGGGGGAGGGGCACGACCACGGCAGGCCCAGAGTGCGGCTCAACCACACCAGGGGCCCCCAAATAGGTAATCATCTTTCCTTTTTTCCCTTTTTTCTCAGGAATCCACTTACCAGAGGCCCTGTCCGGCAGCAGACCTGCCGAACTCACGATACAACAGCCAGGGAAGAAGAAGGGCCACGCCGAACATCCAGGTGGTCTCCATTACGAGCATCATACCTATTTTATACACCATTCCGCAGCCTACCCCTGGAGGGGGACATGTTAAATAGTCCCACCCCTTGCTTATCGCACTATTTGTATCATTCTGCATCCACGGCAGTATTTTTTATATAAACAATGCATCACTTTTTAGCCTATAATTGCATTCCTTTCTTACACATATGCTCATTTATGACATGTTGCATCCGTACACTTTGGTACGGCCAAATACACCAGGGGCTTAAGTTCCCCACATTATGGTGTGATAAGTCTGAACACTTTCACAAGTGCGGCACCCCGAACTTATAGCATTATATGCATCGGCTCCGAATCATGTCTTGGGTCAATAGTTGGGTTTGCCCGGCTCCCATGTTTTGGTACCTTACGTTTCGTTATATCGGCTAAGGTAGCGCTGGGAGAACCACTGCGATTGTGCCCCAGTTGAGCTAGGCGAGCACCTCAGTGGAGAAAGCTAAAACTGACCGTCATGATGGGGCGAGAGCCGGTCGCTGTTCGAGAGGTTTTTTCGAGTCCCTAAAGACTTATGCCGCTTAGAGCGAGGAACCGGCTTTGTCCGGCCCAGGCGTGGATAGCGCCCCGAATTCGGCCTTCTGAACTCTAGGGGCTTCGCCGAAATTTAAAATTATAGAATTATATGGCTAAGTGAGAGTGTTCAAGCATTATAAGTCCGGTTGCCTCGTTTGTTGTGTTGAGCGCCTCCCTAGATGGACCCAAAAATGGGAACAAGAGCACTCAAGTTTATCCCAAACACCCCAGCACTCGTGGCATGGGGGCTAAAGCCGATGACTTGCCATCTCTCAGATTTGATAAACGGCCGCACAGAAGGTAATATTTTAAATTAACAAGCGTTGCTTAGCGCATATGAACAAAGTTTTCAGCGCACAGGATAACAAAATGCGAGTCTACTCAAATATTACATCTTTGGAGCACTCACCCACAATAATGCAGGAACCCTTCAGGACACCCTTATAATACATCTCGGGCATGCGATATTCCTTGCCCGGTGGTGGCGCATCCGTCACAAGCTTCTCAGCGTCCATCCTGCCCCAGTGCACTTTAGCACGGGCAAGGGCCCAACGGGCACCTTCAATGCAGGCAGAGTGCTTGATGACTTCAACCCATGGACAAGCATCCACCAGCCGCCGCACCAGGACAAAGTAGCTCCCAGGCATGGCCTCTTTGGGCCACAGCCGAACTATGAGGCCCTTCATGGCCTGTTCGGCCACCTTGTGGAGCTCGACCAGCTGCTTCAGCTGGTCGCTAAGGGGCACCGGATGTCCGGCCTCAGCATACTGAGACCAGAACACCTTCTTCGTCGAGCTCCCCTCCTCGGCTCTGTAGAAAGCGGCAGCATCGGACACGCTATGGGGCAGATTCGGGTAAGTAACAGGTAATTCACTTTTACATGCTTGCTTTGCATGAAGAATGCCTTACCCGCCGCTATCTTGTTCAATCCCTCGATTTCCTGGAGGGCCTTGTGGGCTTCGGCCTTAGCGGCTTTGGCACTCTCAAGAGCCGACGCAAGCTCGGACTCTCAAGTCTTCGAGTCACGCTCCAAACTCTCGTGTTTTTTCACGAGAGCCTGGAGCTCTTGCTGTACCTCCGCCACCCGCGCCTCCTGCTTCTCTCGCCCGGCGCGTTCCGCGGCCGCATTGCGTTCGGCCGCTGACACCGCCTCCTTTAGGGTTGCCACCTTGTTCGTAGCCCCTGGAGTACCCACATTATCCTTGTCATTCCTCTTGCAACCAAATCCTTTTCTGTAAGGTACAACTTTAATAAGGTGTTACTCATCTTCCTTGTCCTCGAGCTGCTTCTTGGCACGGCCGAGCTCGCTCTCGGACCGCTCGAGGCTCTGCTTCAAGGCATTGACCTCCGCAATCAGTATGGCAGAGGTCAGCAGCGCAGCCTGCATTCCCATATTGACATATTTTTTAAGACTCCTGCGTATATCTTTTTAGATCCTCAGTCCGGCTTTTCTTTCCGAACACCGAACCGAGCATCAGGGGCTACTGTCTATGCGGTACTATTTTACATATCTTAAAATTCTTACCTCAAAGCCTGTTAGAAGGCTGCTGCAGGCTTCGGTCAGCCCGCTTTTGGCGAGCTAAACCTTCTGAATCACCACACTCATAACAGTGCGGTGTTCCTCTTCGATGGAAGCGCTGTTGAGCACCTCCAGCAAGTTATCCGGCGCCTCCGGTTGGACGGAGGCCGCTGGCGTCACAGTCTTGCCCTTCTTACGAAGGGGCCGCCCGCCGGACTCCGGAACCACTGCAGGTTCCGGTGCAGAGTCCGGTCCAAAGTCCGGGAGGTTGCCCTACGGCACCTCCAGGGCCTCCTCCTCCTGGTGGGTCCCTTTCTGGGATCCCACCTCGGCGTCATCGGCGTCACGGGGGGAGGAGGCGGTTGGAAGTGAAGTGCTATCCACATCCGACGTACCTAGGGACCCGCTCGACGAAGCGGGAAGATCGTCCTTGGGCGGACTACAGGGTTGTATGCGGCATCAGAAAGACACCATGTGACAAAAAGAAAAATTATGAGTTATTCAGGGGTCCGGATACTTACGATCTTGCCAGGGGCTTGGCCCTTGAGGGCCACTCCTCGTCGCCATCGCCGACGTTGGCGGAACAGTCCGGGGGAAAGGTCCTTCCCTTCTTGGACCCTTCGGCCTCCCTCGTTGGGGAGGCCTTCCTCTTCTTCTCTCCCCCCGCTGGGGGAGAGGCCTCTTTCTTCTCCTCCTCGTCCTTGTGGGAGGAGTCCGCCTCGGAGTCATTAGACGATGAATCCGATAACACCTGACGCCGGGAAATCCTTCGGGTTCCCGTGGCCTTCTTCTTGGCCTTCTTCTCCGGCACAACGTAAGGTGCCGGGACCAGCAGCCCTGTCAGACGGGCATCCACTGGGTCTTCTGGAAGGGGAGCCGGACAGTTAACCTGTCCGGACGTCTCCTGCCAGGCCTGTTAAAGGTATTGGGAGTTTAGATCCGCATAGAGTCAAACTATGAAAAGCAAGTGTCCCATAAAGGATAACATGGCTTACCTCGCCAGCCGGACGCTGCGAGCTGAATCCGCGATCTTCGGTAGCGGATGCGGGAGCTTCGGCGCCCTTGAACAGCACCTTCCAGGCATCTTCGTATGTAGTGTCGAAGAGCCCGCTCAAGGTCCGGTGCTGTGCCGGATCAAACTCCCACAAGTTGAATTCCCGTTGTTGGCAGGGGAGAATTGTTGGAAATATGCCCTAGAGGCAATAATAAAAGTATTATTATTATATTTCCTTGTTCATGATAATTGTCTTCTATTCATGCTATAACTGTATTATTCGGAAATCATAATACACGTGTGAATACATAGACCACAATATGTCCCTAGTGAGCCTCTAGTTGACTAGCTCGTTGATCAACAGATAGTCATGGTTTCCTGGCTATGGACATTAGATGTCGTTGATAACGGGATCACATCATTAGGAGAATGATTTGATGGACAAGACCCAATCCTAAGCATAGCACAAGATCGTGTAGTTCGTTTGCTAGAGCTTTTCCAATGTCAAGTATCCTTTCCTTAGACCATGAGATCGTGTAACTCCCGGATACCGTAGGAGTGCTTTGGGTGTATCAAACATCACAACGAAACTGGGTGACTATAAAGGTGCACTACAGGTATCTCCGAAAGTGTCTGTTGGGTTGACACGGATCGAGACTGGGATTTGTCACTCCGTATGACGGAGAGGTATCTCTGGGCCCACTCGGTAATGCATCATCATAATGAGCTCAAAGTGACCAAGTGTTTGGTCACGGGATCATGCATTACGGTACGAGTAAAGTGACTTGCCGGTAACGAGACTGAATGAGGTATTGGGATACCGACGATCGAGTCTCGGGCAAGTAACATACCGATTGACAAAGGGAATTGTATACGGGGTTGTTTAAACCTCGACATCATGGTTCATCCGATGACATCATCGAGGAGCATGTGGGAGCCAACATGGGTATCCAGATCCCGCTGTTGGTTATTGCCCGAGAGTCGTCTCGGTCATGTCTACGTGTCTCCCGAACCCGTAGGGTCTACACACTTAAGGTTCGGTGACGCTAGGGTTGTATGAATATGAGTATGCAGCATACCTAATGTTGTTCGGAGTCCCGGATGAGATCCTGGACATCACGAGGAGTTCCGGAATGGTCCGGAGGTAAAGAATTATATATAAGAAGTGTTGTTTCGGCCATCGGGAAAGTTTCGGGGTCATCCGGTATTGTACCGGGACCACCGGAAGGGTCCCGGGGGTCCACCGGGTGGGGCCACCCATCCCGGAGGGCCCCAAGGGCTGAAGTTGGGACGGGAACCAGCCCATAGTGTGCTGGTGCGCCCCCCTTGGCCCACCCCCTGCGCCTAGGGTTGAAACCCTAGGGTGGGGGGGCGCCCCACTTGCCTTGGGGGGCACTCCACCCCCCTGGCCGCCGCCCCCCTTGGGAGATTGGATCTCCCAGGGCCGGCGCCCCCCCCCCCCCCTGGGGGCCTATATAAAGGAGGGCAGGGGGAGGGCGGCCGGACCCTGTGCATTGGTGCCTCCCTCCCCCTGCTACACCTCGTCCTCCTCCCGCAGCAGCTTGGCGAAGCCCTGCCGGAGTTCTGCTGCATCCACCACCACGCCGTCGTGCTGCTGGATCATCATCAACCTCTCCTTCCCCCTTGCTGGATCAAGAAGGAGGAGACGTCTCCCGTCCCGTATGTGTGTTGAACGCGGAGGTGCTGTCCGTTCGGCACTTGGTCATCGGTGATTTGAATCACGGCGAGTACGATCCATCATCACCGTTCTCTTGAACACTTCCGCACGCGATCTACAAGTGGTATGTAGATGCAATCTCTCTCCCTTGACTCGTTGCTTAGATGAACTCATAGATGGATCTTGGTGAAACCGTAGGAAAAAATTTAATTTTCTGCAACGTTCCCCAACAGTGGCATCATGAGCTAGGTCTATGCGTAGTTCTCTATTGCACGAGTAGAACACAATTTTGTTGTGGTCGTAGATCTTGTCAACTTGCTTGCCACTACTAGTCTTTTCTTGCTTCAGTGGTATTGTGGGATGAAGCGGCCCGGACCGACCTTACACGTACGCTTACGTGAGACAGGTTCCACCGACTGACATGCACTAGTTGCATAAGGTGGCTAGCGGGTGTCTGTCTCACCCACTTTAGTTGGAGCGGATTCGATGAAAAGGGTCCTTATGAAGGGTAAATAGAAGTTGACAAAATCACGTTGTGGTTATTCGTAGGTAAGAAAACGTTCTTGCTAGAACCCAATTGCAGCCACGTAAAAGATGCAACAACAATTAGAGGACGTCTAACTTGTTTTTGCAGCAATTGTCATGTGATGTGATATGGCCAGAAGTTGTGATGAATGATATATATTGTGATGTATGAGATCATGTTCTTGTAATAGGAATCACGACTTGCATGTCGATGAGTATGACAACCGGCAGGAACCATAGGAGTAGTCTTTATTTTTGTATGACCTGCGTGTCATTGAAGAACGCCATGTAAATTACTTTACTTTATTGCTAAACGCGTTAGCCATAGAAGTAGAAGTAGTCGTTGGCGTGACAACTTCATGAAGACACGATGATGGAGATCATGATGATGGAGATCATGGTGTCATGCCAGTGACAAGGATGATCATGGAGCCCCGAAGATGGAGATCAAAGGAGCTATATGATATTGGCCATATCATGTCACTACTATATAATTGCATGTGATGTTTATTATGTTTATGCATCTTGTTTACTTAGAACGACGGTAGTAAATAAGATGATCCCCTCTAACAATTTCAAGAAGTGTTCTCCCCTAACTGTGCACCGTTGCTAAAGTTCGTCGTTTCGAAGCACCACGTGATGATCGGGTGTGATAGATCCTTACGTTCACATACAACGGGTGTAAGATAGTTTTACACATGCAAAACACTTAGGGTTAACTTGACGAGCCTAGCATGTACAGACATGGCCTCAGAACACAGAGACCGAAAGGTCGAACACGAGTCGTATGGAAGATACGATCAACATGGAGATGTTCACCGACGATGACTAGTCCGTCTCACGTGATGATCGGACACGGCCTAGTCGAATCGGATCGTGTAACACTTAGATGACTAGAGGGATGTCTAATCTGAGTGGGATTTCATTGCAATAATTTGATTAGATGAACTTAATTATCATGAACTTAGTCTAAAACCTTTGCAAATATGTCTTGTAGATCAAATGGCCAACGCTCATGTCAACATGAACTTCAACGCGTTCCTAGAGAAAACCAAGCTGAAAGATGATGGCAGCAACTATACGGACTGGGTCCGGAACCTGAGGATCATCCTCATAGCTTCCAGGAAACAATATGTCCTAGAAGGACTGCTAGGTGACGCTCCCGTCCCAGAGAACCAAGACGTTATGAACGTTTGGCAGTCTTGTGCTGATGATTACTCCCTCGTTCAGTGCGGCATGCTTTACAGCTTAGAACCGGGGCTCCAAAAGCGTTTTGAGCAACACGGAGCATATGAGATGTTCGAAGAGCTGAAACTAGTTTTCCAAGCTCATGCCCGGGTCGAGAGATATGAAGTCTCCGACAAGTTCTATAGTTGTAAGATGGAGGAAAATAGTTCTGTCAGTGAGCACATACTCAAAATGTCTGGGTTGCACAACCGCCTGACCCAGCTGGACATTAACCTCCCGGACGAGGCGGTCATTGACAGAATCCTTCAGTCGCTCCCACCAAGATACAAGAGCTTTGTGATGAACTACAATATGCAGGGGATGGTGAAGACCATTCCTGAAGTATTTTCAATGCTGAAGTCAGCAGAGGTTGAAATCAAGAAGGAACATCAAGTCTTGATGGTCAATAAAACCACTAAGTTCAAGAAGGGCAAGGGAAAGAAGAACTTCAAGAAAGACGGCAAGGAGGTTGCCGCGCCCGGTAAGCCAGTTGCCGGGAAGAAGTCAAAGAATGGACCCAAGCCTGAGACTGAGTGCTTTTATTGCAAAGGGAAGGGTCACTGGAAGCGGAACTGCCCCAAATACTTAGCGGACAAGAAGGCCGGCAACACCAAAGGTATATTTGATATACATGTAATTGATGTGTACCTTACCAGTACTCGTAGTAACTCCTGGGTATTTGATACCGGTGCCATTGCTCATGTTTGTAACTCACAGTAGGAGCTGCGGAATAAACGGAGACTGGCGAAGGACGAGGTGACGATGCGCGTCGGGAATGGTTCCAGGGTCGATGTGATCGCCGTCGGCATGCTACCTCTACATTTACCTACGGGATTAGTTTTAAACCTCAATAATTGTTATTTAGTGCCAAGTTTGAGCATGAACATTGTATCAGGATCTCGTTTAATACGAGATGGCTACTCATTTAAATCCGAGAATAATGGTTGTTCTATTTATATGAGAGATATGTTTTATGGTCATGCCCCGATGGTCAATGGTTTATTCTTAATGAATCTCGAGCGTAATATTACACATATTCATAGTGTGAATACCAAAAGATGTAAAGTTGATAACGATAGTCCCACATACTTGTGGCACTGCCGCCTTGGTCACATTGGTGTCAAGCGCATGAAGAAGCTCCATGCTGATGGACTTTTGGAGTCTCTCGATTATGTATCATTTGACACATGCGAACCATGCCTAATGGGCAAAATGACCAAGACTCCGTTCTCCGGAACAATGGAGCGAGCAACCAACTTATTGGAAATCATACATACCGATGTGTGCGGTCCAATGAGCGTTGAGGCTCGCGGAGGATATCGTTATGTTCTCACTCACACTGATGACTTGAGTAGATATGGGTATGTCTACTTGATGAAACACAAGTCTGAGACCTTTGAAAATTTCAAGGAATTTCAGAATGAGGTAGAGAATCAACGTGACCGAAAGATAAAGTTTCTATGATCAGATCATGGAGGAGAATATTTAAGTCACGAATTTGGTACACACTTAAGGAAATGTGGAATCGTTTCACAACTCACGCCGCCTCGAACACCTCAGCGTAACAGTGTGTCCGAACGTCGTAATCGCACTCTATTGGATATGGTGCGGTCTATGATGTCTCTTACCGATTTACCGCTATCATTTTGGGGATACGCTCTAGAGACAGCTACATTCACTTTAAATAGGGCACCGTCTAAATCCGTTGAGACGACACCGTATGAATTATGGTTTGGGAAGAAACCTAAGCTGTCGTTTCTAAAAGTTTGGGGATGCGATGCTTATGTCAAGAAACTTCAACCTGAAAAGCTCGAACCCAAGTCAGAAAAATGCGTCTTCATAGGATACCCTAAGGAAACCATTGGGTATACCTTCTACTTAAGATCCGAGGGCAAGATCTTTGTTGCCAAGAACGGGTCCTTTCTGGAAAAAGAGTTTCTCTCGAAAGAATTAAGTGGGAGGAAAGTAGAGCTTGATGAAGTACTGCCTCTTGAAACAGGAAGTAGTGCAACTCAGGAAGATGTTCCTGTGGTGCCTGCACCGACAAGAGAGAAGGTTAATGATGATGATCAAGATACTTCAGATCAAGCTCCTACTGAACTTCGAAGGTCCACTAGGACACGTTCCGCACTAGAGTGGTACGGCAACCCTGTCTTGGAAATCATGTTGTTAGACAACGGTGAACCTTCGAACTATGAAGAAGCGATGGCGGGCCCAGATTCCAACAAATGGCTTGAAGCCATGAAATCCGAGTTAGAATCCATGTATGAAAACAAAGTATGGACTTTGACAGACCTGCCCGATGATCGGTGAGCAATAGAAAACAAATGGATCTTTAAGAAGAAGACGGACGCGGATGGAAATGTTACCATCTATAAAGCTCGACTTGTCGCTAAGGGTTATCGACAAGTTCAAGGGGTTGACTACGATGAGACATTCTCTCCCGTAGCGAAGCTGAAGTCCGTCCGAATCATGTTAGCAATTGCCGCATACTATGATTATGAGATATGGCAGATGGACATCAAAACGGCATTCCTTAACGGACATCTTAAGGAAGAGCTGTATATGATGCAGCCGGAAGGTTTTATCGATCCTAATAATGCTAACAAAGTATGCAAGCTCCAGCGATCCATTTATGGGCTGGTGCAAGCATCTCGGAGTTGGAACATTCGCTTTGATGAGATGATCAAAGCGTTTGGGTTTATGCAGACTTATGGAGAAGCCTGTGTTTACAAGAAAGTGAGTGGGAGCTCTGTAGCATTTCTCATATTATATGTAGATGACATACTCTTGATGGGAAATGATACAGAACTTTTGGACAGCATTAAGGCCTACTTGAATAAGTGTTTTTCAATGAAGGACCTTGGAGAAGCTGCTTACATATTAGCCATCAAGATCTATAGGGATAGATCGAGACGCCTCATAGGTCTTTCACAAAGCACATACCTTGATAAGATTTTGAAGAAGTTCAAAATGGATCAGTCCAAGAAAGGGTTCTTGCCTGTGTTGCAAGGTGTGAGATTGAGCTCGGCTCAATGCCCGACCACGGCAAAAGATAAATAAGAGATGAGTGTCATCCCCTATGCTTCAGCCATAGGATCTATTATGTATGCCATGCTGTGTACCAGACCTGATGTAAACCTTGTCGTAAGTTTGGTAGGAAGATACCAAAGTAATCCCGGCAAGGAACACTGGACAGCGGTCAAGAATATCCTGAAGTACCTGAAAAGGACAAAGGACATGTTTCTCGTTTATGGAGGTGACGAAGAGCTCGTCGTAAAGGGTTACGTCGATGCTAGCTTCGACACAGATCTGGATGACTCTAACTCACAAACCGGATACGTGTATATGTTGAATGGTGGAGCAGTAAGCTGGTGCAGCTGCAAGCAGAGCGTCGTGGCGGGATCTACATGTGAAGCGGAGTACATGGCAGCCTCGGAGGCAGCGCATGAAGCAATTTGGGTGAAGGAGTTCGTCACCGACCTAGGAGTCATACCCAATGCGTCGGGGCCGATCAAACTCTTCTGTGACAACACTGGATCTATTGCCCTTGCCAAGGAGCCCAGGTTTCACAAGAAGACCAGGCACATCAAGCGTCGCTTCAACTCCATCCGTGAAAATGTTCAAGATGGAGACATAGATATTTGCAAAGTACATACGGATCTGAATGTCGCAGATCCGTTGACTAAACCTCTCTCGCGAGAAAAATATGATCAACACCAGAACTCTATGGGTGTGCGATTCATCACAATGTAACTAGATTATTGACTCTAGTGCAAGTGGGAGACTGTTGGAAATATGCCGTAGAGGCAATAATAAAAGGATTATTATTATATTTCCTTGTTCATGATAATTGTCTTTTATTCATGCTATAACTGTATTATCCGGTAATCATAATACACGTGTGAATACATAGACCACAATATGTCCCTAGTGAGCCTCTAGTTGACTAGCTCGTTGATCAACAGATAGTCATGGTTTCCTAGCTATGGACATTAGATGTCGTTGATAACGGGATCACATAATTAGGAGAATGATGTGATGGACAAGACCCAATCCTAAGCATAGCACAAGATCGTGTTGTTCGTTTGCTAGAGCTTTTCCAGTGTCAAGTATCCTTTCCTTATACCATGAGATCGTGTAACTCCCGGATACCGTAGGAGTGCTTTGGGTGTATCAAACGTCACAACGTAACTGGGTGACTATAAAGGTGCACTACAGGTATCTCCGAAAGTGTCTGTTGGGTTGACACGGATCAAGACTGGGATTCGTCACTCCGTATGACGAAGAGGTATCTCTGGGCCCACTCGGTAATGCATCATCATAATGAGCTCAAAGTGACCAAGTTTTTGGTCATGGGATCATGCATTACGGTACGAGTAAAGTGACTTGCTGGTAACGAGACTGAACGAGGTATTGGGATACCGACGATCGAGTCTCGGGCAAGTAACGTACCGATTGACAAAGGGAATTGTATACGGGGTTGTTTAAACCTCGACATCGTGGTTCATCCGATGACATCATCGAGGAGCATGTGGGAGCCAACATGGGTATCCAGATCCTGCTGTTGGTTATTGCCCGAGAGTCGTCTCGGTCATGTCTACGTGTCTCCCGAACCCGTAGGGTCTACACACTTAAGGTTCGGTGACGCTAGGGTCGTATGAATATGAGTATGCAGCATACCGAATGTTGTTCGGAGTCCCGGATGAGATCCCGGACGTCATGAGGAGTTCTGGAATGGTCCGTAGGTAAAGAATTATATATAGGAAGTGTTGTTTCGGCCATCGGGAAAGTTTCGGGGTCATCCGGTATTGTACCGGGACCACCGGAAGGGTCCCGGGGGTCCACCGGGTGGGGCCACCCATCCCGGAGGGCCCCAAGGGCTGAAGTGGGGAGGGGAACCAGCCCATAGTGGGCTGGTGCGCCCCCCTTGGCCCACCCTGTCACATCCCTAGTTCTGGTCTGCTCTGGTCTTGATAGTCTTGTGTTGCATCATGTTTAAATTCAAATGAAATTTTGAAATGGGGATGTTCAAACCCTAGCAGATAATAATTTTAACTAGGTTCAATTCAAATATTTTCATTGGACCCAAAATGCCCCCCAAAAATGTTCATTATTTCTGGAAAAAGGTTAAAACCTTAATCAGAGGTCATGCACATTTTTCCAATGCATTTATGGTTTTTGAATTAATTCATAATTGTATTTGAGTTGGAGCAAATAAATTCTATAAATATTTTTATTGCTCCAATGATCCTGGAATATTTTGTGGAGCTCTAGGATAAACCTTAATGTATCCACAATAATTTCCAAAGAGATGAAAAAAATAATTTGGTTAAGAAACCAAATTAAAACAAAACTGCAAAATTAGAAAACAGAAACAAAAAAATAGAAAGAATAGAGACTCACCTGGACCCTTACCTACCTGGCGCCACCAACCGGCCCAGCTCCTGGACGGCCCAGTGCTGTGCAGCCCAGCTGCCAATCGTCCTCCTCCTTGGGATAGAAGGATGTCGGGCGTGTGCCCCGCGCGCGCGGCCACGCGCCCCGGCCACCTCCTGCTTCTGCCGCTTCTGGAACCAGGCCCGAGCACCACGCGGTCCCCTACTTCCCTTGCACCTCTCCCCACTCTCCCCGTGCTCTATCCCCTCCCCTGTCTCTCCCCCTCGCGCGCAGTCCGAGCGCTGCCGCCGCCGACGACGAGCACCACCGCAGCCAACGCCTCTCCCTCGTCCTCCCGAGCAGCCCAGAAGCTCCGCCACTTCGTCCTCGACCCCCTCACCGAGCCACGCCCCGCCAGAAGCCCCCGAACGTCCTCACTGGGCTCGTCTTCAACCTCCTGGCGGCGAGATCGACTTTGCCGCCCCGCCAACTACAATCCTTCACCGAGCCCGTTTCGATGCCCTCTGCACTCGACGTGAGCTCCTGCTCTTTCTCCCCCTCCCCATTTGCTCTGCTGCACGCCGTAGCCGCCACACCGCGCTTGCCCGCACGCGTCGTCGCCTGAGATCCTCGCTGCCGAGGCCACTTCCACTCGAGCTCGAAACCGAGCGCATCACCGTGCTCAGCGCGTCACCACGGGGCCGTAGCGGCCATATGTTGCTCCTGTTGTGCCCTGCGGCGTCGAATCCGTCGACGTCTGAACTCCGGCACCGCTCTGTTGGTCGGTGCCGTCGACTCCGGCCACCCCGCGCCTCCCGCGTGCCTCCCCTGGATGCGCGCGGGCAAGGGAAACCCTCTGGTGCCCTTGGCTTTGCCCAACACCGCCCATAGCACCACTCCGGCGAGCTCCTGCCGCGGTTGTGGTCGTCACCGGCGACAATCCGGCGTGCTGACGTGGCGCCGCCATTAGGGCCTAATCACCCTGCTAACCAACCCCCTAAGGCACTGACACATGGACCCCACTCCCTAATTAACTCCAGCTTTATTTCCTGTTTAGATTAGTGTTAATCTTGCGGACCCCACGTGTCAGTTTGACTTTGGCCAAGTTAGAGTTGACTCGTCCCACATGTCAGCGACCTAAACAGCCGTGTGACACTGACATATGGGTCCCACAGGTCAGGTTTGACCTGGCCGACCCAGTTGACCTACTGACGTCATACCTATGTCATGCTGACATAGTAACTTATTTTTTGGATTTATTCTTATATAGAAAATTCCAGAAAATGTTGCAAACTTCAAAAAATTCATAGTAATTCAACCGTAACCCCAAATTAAACAAGTTATATATGAAAAATTATCAGAAAAATCCAATCTATCCATCTGTACTAGTTTCATGCATGTTTAAGCAATTTAACCTGCTGTTTAGTGCAGAACAAGATAAAGCACTAATAATGACCATGCATGAGCTTGAAACTTGAATCTTTGATTCAAAATGGTTCAAACCCATATGGTTGTAGTTGCATCAGGCCAACACACTCATATTTGCATGTCATAGCATGCATCATATTGTGCATTGCATTGATCGTGTTTCTTCTCTGTTTGTCGGTGTTGTTCCCCCTCGGTAGATGTTGTACCGAAGTTGTGATCGTTGACACTGATGAAGACTCAATGCTATCTTCAAAAGTGCCAGGCAAGCAAAACCCCCTTGTTCATTCCGATACAATCCTACTCTCTCGCTCCTGCTCTCTTTTACTGCATTAGGACAACAACGATTCATCTGTTACTTGATGCGGTAGCTGAACCCCTTTATCCTCTGCATGACCTGTCATTGCCACAGTAAATAGATGAAACCCACTAGCATGAGTAGGAGTTGTTTGAGCCCTATTGTGCCTACTCATTCATGCTTGTTTGTCATGCCTGCTACTGCTTAGAGTTGAGTCAGATCTGATTCATCGGGAATGAATCAGAGGTGTGTGAACATATCCTATTGTGTGTGAGCTAAGTGTGTGAACACAATTTGGTAAAGGTAGCAGTGAGAGGCCATGTAGGAGTACATGGTGGGTTGTCTCATTGAAACCGTCCTCAGGAACTGAGTTCTGTGTTTGTGATCCATGAACAGCTACTACCACACATTGGGTTCCGGTAACTCGGCCCCTCTCGGCTTATTAATCAACTTGATCTCTGTCCAGGAGTCGCAACTAGTTTCTGGTGTTTGTAGGTAGTGTTAGTAGTCTACCAAGTGGCACCCGGTACAGGTGGGCTTGGGACAGACTAGGCACAGTGGCCCGGTGTACCAAGTGGCACCCGGATGGTGGGCTTGGGAACCCTGCACACATCGTTTGGGGCCATGAGCGACACCCCGGCCGGATCTCCTTGCGGATGGAACCTGAATAGGCGATAAACCTGGACGAGAGACTTGTGTGGTTAGTCAGGTCGTGGCCGACTCCCTCGCCAGGCTTCCGCTTGAAGGTTGCCGAGATACACGAGGTGTACATGGCGGTAAGTGGCGAGAGCGTGTGTGAAGAAGTACACCCCTGCAGGGTTAATATGATCTATTCGAATAGCCGTGTCCGCGGTAAAGGACTTCTGGGTTTCCTGTACAGTTCATAGACAAGTGAAAGTGGATACTCTAAAATGCGCAAGATAAGCGTGAGTGCTATGGATGGCGTCCTCATAGGGAGACGGGAGCGGATCCATAGTGGTGTATTGATATGGTGAATATGTGGACTCGTGTGCGCCACCTCAAAGAGTTACTTGTAGTCGTAGTTTAGGATAGCCACCGAGTCAAAGCTGGCTTGCTGCAGTTAAACCCCACCATCCCCTTGTTGATAATGATGCATATGTAGTTAGTTCTGATGTAAGTCTTGCTGGGTACATTTGTACTCACGTTTGCCTATTTTATGTTTTTGCAGAGAGACTTCAGTCTTGCTAGTAGTTCCGCTTGGACTTCGGCGTTTAGCTTGTTACCCTCAGCTACGATCTTGTGCCCTTGGCAGGATCTAGTAGATAGTCAGGCTTCTCAGCCTTTTTCGTTTGTAGATGTCTGTACTCAGACATGTTGAGCTTCCGCTTGTGCTTTGACTTGTATGCTCTGAATGCTGGGTCATGAGACCCATGTTTGTAATATCTCGCTCCTCGGAGCCTATTGAATAAAATACTTGAGTTGTAGAGTCATGTTGTGATGCCATGTTGTATTTGCACATATCGAGCGTATTGTGTGTATGTTATTGAAATGCTTGGTATGTGTGGGATCTGACTATCTAGTTGTTTATCCTTAGTAGCCTCTCTTACCGGGAAATGTCTCCTAGTGCTTTCACTGAGCCATGGTAGCTTGCTACTGCTCCGGAACACTTAGGCTGGCCGGCATGTGTCCTTCGTTCCTGTGTCTGTCCCCTCGGGGAAATGTCACGCGATGAATACCGGAGTCCTGTTAGCCCGCTACATCCCAGTTCACCGGAATCCTGCTAGCCCAGTGCTACAGCCTGGATTCACTCGCTGATGACGGACACGTTCGATGCTGGGTCATGGATGCCTGTCCCTCTAAGTTTGTGCCACTTTGGGTTTACGACTAGCCATGTCAGCCCGGGCTCCTTATCATATGGATGCTAGCGACACTATCATATACGTGTGCCAAAAGGCGCAAACGGTCCCGGGCAAAGGTAAGGCGACACCCGTGGGAATACCGTGCGTGAGGCTGCAAAGTGACATGAGGTGTTACATGCTAGATCGATGTGGCATTGAGTCGAGGTCCTGACAGCTTTGGTATCAGAGCTTGACTGCCTGTAGGATTACCAAGCCAAACTGGTCGAAGTTGAGTCTAGAAATGCTTTAGTTATATGTAGGGGAATTGATTGTGGGATGGAACGTAAGGCTCTTTTTACTCCTTATACCTCATGCCCTCTGATCCGAGTCATCTTATCTTTCCTACGGGGTTAAGGAACTAGGCTATCTCTTCTTTCTATTAGGATCACGTGTTTCTAATCTGTAGACTTATAGAATTGTTGGACTTAAGCCTCGGTTCAGTTCCTACTACTTCCGTATGTTCATAGCTGGTCTCAGAACCTTGATATGGTGATTGTCGCTGTCAAAACCGGCGGATCTTGGGTAGGGGGACCCGAACTGTGCGTCTAGGCGGATGGTAACAGGAGACAAGGGACACGATGTTTTTACCCAGGTTCGGGCCCTCTCGATGGAGGTAAAACACTACTCCTGCTTGATTGATATTGATGATATGGGTAGTACAAGAGTGGATCTACCACGAGATCAAGGAGGCTAAATCCTAGAAGCTAGTGTATGGTATGATTGTTGTAATGGTTGTCTGTCCTAAGGACTAAACCCTCCGGTTTATATAGACACCGGAGAGGGCTAGGGTTACACAGAGTCGGTTACAATGGTAGGGGATCTACATATCCGTATCGCCAAGCTTGCCTTCCACGCCAAGGAAAGTCCCATCCGGACACGGGACGAAGTCTTCAATCTTGTATCTTCATAGTCTTGGAGTCCGGCCGATGATGATAGTCTGGCTATCCGGACACCCCCTAGTCCAGGACTCCCTCAGTAGCCCCTGAACCAGGCTTCAATGACGATGAGTCCGGCGCGCATATTGTTCGGCAATGCAAGGCTGGTTCCTCCTCCGAATAATTCATAGAAGATTGTGAACACCAGGATAGTGTCCGGCTCTGCAAAATAAATTCCACATTCCACCGTAGAGAGAATAATATGCACACAAGTTCAATCTGCTGACGTATTTCGTGGCATGATGTCATTCCACTACTAAGCCTTTACTTGAATCGTTTTTTATTATACCACCTCAGCGCGTTTAGCGAAGCGGTTTCCTTGGCACGTCTTGTCGAAGCAGAGATCGTGTTCCCCTTATTCCAGGATTCCCATCAATACGGACGTGGGTAACCCAATCGTGCCCGTTGCCACGCCCCCTCTATCGGAGGCGAGTCCCGAACGGTCACGGGGACGGCTCTTGGTATTCTCCCCCTTTATAATGGGACCAAGGCTCGTTTCTTTTCTTTAATCCTCAATCGAATCTACTCCTCGCCCCGAGTTCCAACACCTAGAGCCCCAGATTCGAGCGCTTCGGACCTTCAACAATGTCCAGCTCCGAACTACAGGGCAGGTGGATGCCCTCCTCCGTCACGGAAGAGGACGTGCTAAAGCTGCGAGAGGCCAAGTACCTGACTTACGAGATTTCGCATAGGTTGCCTGCCAAAGGGCAAGCCGTTCCCACCCCAAGCCCGGCGAATATGTCGTGTTTGTGTCCCACCTCCGTCGAGGCTTATGCTTCCCGACGGATCCTTTTGTGAGAGGGCTCATGTTTTACTATGGGTTGGAATTCCATGACTTGGCTCTGGAGTCCATCCTCCATATCTCTTCAATCATTGTCGTCTGCGAAGCCTTCCTCCGCATTACTCCTCACTTCGGCTTATGGCTCAAGACCTTCAACGTGGAGCCGAAGATGATCGAGGGGCGTCAGGCAAAGTGCGGCGGGGCGGTAGTGAGCAGAAGGGCCGACGCTCCATGGCCCGAGGGATCTTTCCAGGAGGAGCTCGGCTTGTAGCAGCAGGAGTGGTTCTACATAACCGCTCCCAGGGGCAGCAGGCAGAAGCCGCCGCCCATCTTCCGCTCGGGCCCTCCACCGCGGCTGATGTCATGGGTCAGCCAAGGGCTCAACTGGGGGCCGTCAAGGGACGTACCCCTATTGCAGGGCCAGATTCGAGACCTCCAGGAGAGGGAGATCAATCTGGTCGTGGTGATGTAGGTTATGTTGATTCGGCGTCTCCTGCCCTGCAAGCGTCGCCCCCTCCGTCTGTGGGAGTTCAATCCCGAGGGGCCGCGAGCTCTCCAACACTTCATGGGTACGACACCCGTGGAGATGTATAAATTGTTCTTCGGGTCACAAGAGATGTGTCCGGAATTGACCGAGGACTCCGGCCTAAGCTGCAATCGCCCGGATACTCAGGTAAGTGGCCCCGCGTCTGAACACACCGTTTGTTTACGCCTTCTTGAATTTTCCTTTTAACCCATCGTCTCTTGAATAGGAGTGGATAGCGCAAGCGAAACTGATACGGTGTTCGGCCCCCCTCTCGGAGACCGTGCCAGATCCCGTGCTAGTCAGGATGCTGAAGGTTGCGCCTTCAGAGGAAGGCGAAGGGGCAAACAGGGACACCACCGCCTCTACCAAGGAGGCTTTGGAGGAAGGGGGAATTGAGAATCCCTCCTTCCAAGGGGAGAAGAGGACCGCCTCCGAAAACCCGGAGGCCAAGGCCTCGAAGCGAGGGAAGAGATCTTCACCGGAGGGTCCTGCGTCCGGGGAGGCCCCGGGCGCACTATCTCCCCTAAGGAATCAGCCCTCCAGCGAGCCGTAAGTAAAAAAGGGGGGTTCGGTAATAAGAGACATCCCTATGTTTGCTTCTGAGGATAACCGAAGTTTTTACCTTGTAGTTCGGATCTCCGTCCTTCTCAGATGAGCTCGTCATCGGGGGATCTTCGTCCGGAGATGGTGGAGAGCGAGACGCCTCCATTCGCCGCACCATCAGGCGGGGCGGACGAACCTGAGGTGTCATCATGGAGGGTATCCCCGAGTCCGGCGGGGCCGAAGAGTTCGGCACCGGATGGTGTGCGGCCGGAGGAGCTGAAGGATCTGCTTGAGAGGGCGTCTATCTCAGAAGATCACCGTACATTGATGAGTATGGTGATTGGAAGAATTTCGTCCGCCGAAGGCGGGTTGCATGATGCCGCCAGAAACTTGCTGGCGGGGTTTGAGGTACGTAAAAATGCCATACCTTTTGACAGTTTGGCACATAAAAGTGCGCCCTGTATAGATAGTAGCCCCTGGGACTCGGTACGTTGTCGAGAGCGACAGCGTGCCGAGGATCAAAATCGCAGGTATTGATTTTTGCCTTTCCCATGCAGGTGGCGGACAGTCCGGTGGCTAGCCGGACTGATGGAGTTGCCGAACTAAAGCGGCAACTTGACGTTGCGGATGCGGACATCGCGTTGGTCAATAAGCGACTTGACGAGTCACAAGGTAGGTTTTTCTCCGTGGTCACCTAGTAAGGGAGCTGAAGCCCACTCCTTACAATATGTGTGCTTAATGCAGATGGTGCCGCTGCTGTGGAGAGCCTTCGGGCAGAACTTGCTCGAACCAAGGAGCAGGCCAGAAGGAGTGATGCGGCTGCCTCGAGGGCGGCCGAAGAGTTAAAAGCCGAAAAGGCTGCTCACTGCCGAAGTAGGGAGGAGATGACTGAAATGGCCGTGAATTTGAAAGATATTACCGACCGCTATGAGGTTCTTGAAAAAGAACACCGAGCGGAGCAAGAAGGCCTGAAGAAGGCCACCGCCGAAGCCAAGGATGCCCATTCTACAATGAGGGCTATAAAGGAGGAGCTGCGCCAGGCCGGAGATATTGTGGCTGGCAAGCCCTTTCTGCTACGCAGGAGGTTTACTGATCCGAAGTACGCTCAGCTTGGCCAGCTGTGGCGTCCGGAGGATCCTTATATGGACTTAGCGGCGAGTGAGGCAGATGCCGTTGTGCACTTCTGAAGTCAAAAGGATCACGAGACGGAAGAGCTTTTTTGGTCTCAATTCCATAGTCCGGATCGTTCACTTCCGTTGACCGATCGGTTGGCTGAGTGGGCTGAGCTGAATAGATTGTCCGGACTTGCCATGACGGATATCGTGGCTCATGTCTGGCCGGATAAGCCCAAGCCGAAGAATTATTTTGGCTTACTGCAACAATTCCTTGGGGCGGTGCCGCATATCAAGGCGATGAAGCGGTCGGCCTGCATAGAGGGTGCACGGATGGCCCTCGCCCGTGTGAAGACATATTGGACGGAGATGGATGCAACCGCTGTTGCGACCCAAGGTTCGGACGAGAGTCGGTTACCCGCCGAGCACTATTTTGGGGAAGTTCTGCGTGGTGCTCGTGTAATAGAGTCGCAGTTCTCAAAAAATGTCGTGTTCAAATGAACTTTATGATTTATAAAATGATATTTGTAATATAAGGGCTTTTTGTACTTGTGCGTTCAAGTATTGAAATATCTCCTGTGCGGCCGTTAATGTATACTTGTGTATAACCTGAAAGATGGCAGTCTTCGGCTTCAGCCCCCACGCACATAGTGCGGGGGTGTTTGCGAAATAGCGCATTTTCACACTTAATCCAATGTCTTGGTCCTGTTAAGGAGGTGGTAGCGTAGCAAACGAGGCAACCGGACTATAATGCTTTATCACTTTCACTTAGCCATAGGAGTTCGAAGGTGGGGCTACGATATAGCCCCTAGGGGCACCGCGCTCTCCGTATTTGGGGCGCGTGTGTGCCTGACCGGGAAGCAGTCCTTCGTCAAAGCGGAGGAATTCTAAACATTCTGGAGGTCGATCGAGTGGTTGACCAGTCTCTCGCTACATCATGACAGTCAGTTTTCGGCTTTCTCTACTGAGGTGCTCACCCGGCCGAACCGGGGCACAATCGCAGTAGTTCTCCTGGTGCCGCGTTAGCCGATGATACGAAACGTAAGGCAGCAAAACACAGGAGCCGGGCAAACCCAACATTTGACCAAAGACATGATTCGGAGCTGGTGCATATAAGGCCTAACTCGAGACGCCGAACACTCCCTGAGGTGTTCGGTCTTTATGATGACGGGCAGATCAATGCCCTAAGCCCCTAGTGTCCAGGTACATGCAAGGTCCTCTGACGCGGCTGATGCCAAAACGTCAGCCTCCTCTCTGGTTATGATGAGAAACCAGGGGATGTATAGAAACAAGAGACAGTAAAAAGGTTTACGCAGGGTCTTAATCTGAAAAGAATCCTTGCAACGGGTCCCTACTGCACGTCTGCGCCTGTGTCTCCGTTGTGCTGTATCCTGGACGGGTGTAACACGCTGTTCATCTATAAAAGAGAGGAAAGTAATTGTGTCAAAAAATGTATTTAAAACAAAGCATGAATAAATGAATAAAGTTGAGCTTTTATTGGCTCCTTATTGCTCATACGCACAACCCCTTGTAAAGGGGTGTGCGGCTAGGGAGCCCCTAGCTTATTTATGACGGACTCGTCTAGCCGTGTCCGGGGTCTTTAACGACCTTTTAGTGAGATGATGCCGCGTGGACCGGGCATTTTAAGTGTAAGAGACGCGTAGTGTGGTATTGCGTTAAAGCGGACAAAAGCTTCGCGCCCCAATAGTGCTTGATGGCTACTTTTGAATGGGGCGACATGAAAGATTAGCTTTTCGCGTCGGAAGTTGTCGGGTGACCCGAACACAACTTCTAGTAGTAAGGAGCCTGTGCACTTGGCGTAAGGGCCTGGTGTCACTCCTTTAAAGGAAGTGCGGCTATGTCGAATTTTAGTAAGGTCTATCCCCATCTTGCGGACTGTGTCCGGATATAGCAGGTTTAAATCGCTGCCGCCATCCATTAGCACTTGTGTGAATTGTAATCTGTTGATTATAGGATCCAATATTAGAGCAGTCCATCATGCGTTTCGAATACTTCTAGAATAGTCCAGGTGGTCGAAAGTGATTGGTTTTGACATCCAATCTCGAGGTTCCGCTGGGGTGGACCGTGCGACACCTACTTTGGCGGGTGCCGCACTGTTGTTCCATATTATCACATGAAGTGAGTTTACTGTTTTGACTTCTTGTGGGAAAGTCTTTTGTTTTCCGGCGCTCTGCTAGTGGGGTTCGTCATCATCATCGCTTGGCGCGTCGATCCCCTTGTGTTCGGCGTTGAGTCGGCCGGACTGTTTGAAGACCCAACAATCTCGGTGGTGTGGTTTGCAGGCCTTCCGGAGGTACTGTGGATTTGACATATCCGATCCAAAATTTTGTTTAAGTTGGATAGCTCGTCATTGTTGTCCTTAAGAGGCAGTGTTTTGTTGTTCGGCCGTGAGCTTTTGAATCCGGCGTTGGTCGCCGTGTTCTTTTGGCTTTTTTCTTTATTTCGGCGCTGGTCCTTTCTGCGCCGTGATTTTCCGTTTCCATCTCTAATCTCGGATGTACTCAGGACGATGGTGCTGCATCTTGCTAGCCAGCTGTCTTCCCCCGCGCAAAAGCGGGTCATGAGGCTTGTTAGCACGGCCATTGTTCTCGGCTTCTCTTGGTCGAGGTGTCTGGCGAGCCATTCATCTCGGACATTATGTTTAAAAGCTGCTAAGCCTTCGGCGTCCGGACAGTCGACTATTTGGTTCTTTTTGGTAAGGAACCTGTTCTAGAATTTGCGCCCTGACTCTCCGGGCTGTTGAGTTATATGACTTAGATCGTCTGCATCCGGAGGGCGGACATAAGTCCCTTGAAAATTTGTTCTAAACGCGTCCTCGAGCTCTTCCCAACTTCCAATAGTATTTTCTGGGAGGCTTTTGAGCCAATGCCGAGCTGGCCCTTTGAGCTTGAGGGGTAGATATTTTATGGCGCGGAGATCATCTCCTCTAGCCATGTGTATCTGCAGGATGTAATCCTCAATCCAGACTCCAGGGTCTGTTGTTCCGTCGTATGCCTCTATGTTTACGGGCTTGAATCCCGCCGGAAATTCATGATCCAGCACCTCGTCGGTGAAACATAGTGGGTGTGCGGCACCCCTGTATTTAGGCGTGCCGTTATCTTCGAACATGCGACGTGTTGTGTTGCTTCCTGGGGCCCTCTTTTTTGTCCCATAGATGGACCTGACCGGACCATCCGTTTTGCGAGGATATTTATATGTGTCATGTGCTGGCTTATGTACGGCGCCGCTTGCCGCTCCTGGCCTGTCATCTGGTCGTCTATCCGGCCAGGCGGCCTCTTTGCTTTTTGCCTGTGGGGGCTCTATGGCCTCCTCGTTGAATTCTGGCAGCAGCTTGCGCTTCAGGTAGCTCTTTGTTTGGTGGCCATTGCCATATTTGTCCGCGGTCTTGAGTACTTTGCTCCACCTCATCTTGAGTATGTCTTCCGCTGTTTTGAGCTTCCGTTTTTCCTTCTTTAAGCTTCTTGCGATGGTGACAAGCCTTTTTTGGAGGTTCTTGCGCTCCGGTGGTGTGTCCGGCGTGAGATCGTCCGGACTGTTATTTTCGCCGAGGATGAGCTGGTCATCCGGTTCATCCTGTTCTGATGGCTGCTTGGTTGCGTGCTCGTCGCCTATTGGTTTGCCCTGCTCTATGGCTGGGTCATTATGGGTACTGTTGTCATCGAGGCGGGACTTGGGGCGGCGCTTGCGTCGCCGTTTTGGTTGTTTTTCGGATGAATTATCCTTCGCCGTGTCCTGTTGTTCCTCGTTATCGCTCCCCTTCGGAGTGTCCACCATGCATACATCATGAGTTGAGGTGGCCTTCCAATGCCCCGTAGGCGCTGGTTCTTGATCGTCTCCGGCATCGTCGTCCATACCGTCGATGTCTTTGGGGTCATAATCTAGCATGTCGGTTAAATCGTCGACAGTGGCTACAAAGTGGGTGGTGGGTGGGCTTCGAATTTCTTCGTCATCCGCATCCCAACCATCCTGACCGCAGTCCGGCCAGGGCTCTCCTGATAACGAGAGATACTTTAGTGAATTCAGGATGTCGCCAAAGGGTGAGTGCTGAAAGATGTCTGTAGCGGTGAACTCCATGATCGGCGCCCAATCGGATTCGATTGGCAGGGGCGCCGAAGGCTCGGAGTCCGGCAAGGAGTCTGGCACCTCGGAGTCACAAGCTTTGCAAGGGACAAGGTCGGTATTCGGCTCTATCACCGTAGAAGTTGCAGCCCCTGAGGCGGTGTCCAACCACCTGTCCTCGATCTGTGCGATCGGCTCCGAACTATGGGTCAGAGCGGACTTGTGTGCGGCCTCCAGGGTACTGTCCGGAGGCAGAGTTAAGTCATGCCCCTCGTGACAGTGCGGCACGCTCGGCTGCGGCTCGAATCCATCGAAGATCAAGTCTCCGCGGATGTTAGCCGTGAAGTTTAGGCTTCCAAATCTGACCTGATGGCCAGGGGCGTAGCTTTCGATCTGCTCCAGATGGCCAAGTGAATTGGCCCGCAGTGTAAAGCCGCCGAACACGAAGATCTGTCTGGGGAGAAAAGTCTCACCCTGGACGGCGTTGTTGTTGATTGAAGAGGCCATCAAGCCTATCGGTGACGACACAGAGGAACTCTCAATGAAAGCACCGATGTCGGTGTCAAAACCGGCGGATCTCGGGTAGGGGGTCCCGAACTGTGCGTCTAGGCGGATGGTAACAGGAGACAAGGGACACGATGTTTTTACCCAGGTTCGAGCCCTCTCGATGGAGGTAAAACCCTACTCCTGCTTGATTGATATTGATGACATGGGTAGTACAAGAGTGGATCTACCACGAGATCAAGGAGGCTAAACCCTAGAAGCTAGCCTATGGTATGATTGTTGTAATGGTTGTCTGTCCTACGGACTAAACCCTTCGGTTTATATAGACACCGGAGAGGGCTAGGGTTACACAGAGTCGGTTACAATGGTAGGAGATCTACATATCCGTATCGCCAAGCTTGCCTTCCACGCCAAGGAAAGTCCCATCCAGACACGGGACGAAGTCTTCAATCTTGTATCTTCATAGTCTTGGAGTCCGGCCGATGATGATAGTCCGGCTATCCGGACACCCCCTAGTCCAGGACTCCCTCAGTGATGTTGAGTGGTTATGCCACCATTTGCAGGATGTCTCAAATCTTTTCGAGCATTTACAGCCGTTATGCTGTCCGAGTCATCCCAGGTTTCTAAATAGTCTGATGCATTTGCAAATCCCTTCTTTTCATTCCGATGTCTTTTAGGCCAGGTTAACCACACTAAATTGCTGAGTTGAGGTACTATGTTGCCTCGACATATATGTTGGAGCTAGTATTATGACCCTAGGTGTCTTAGAGGATCACCAGGTAATCTAGCCATGTTTTGTGTTCCCAGTGTGATGATTCTGGCCATCATTCTCAAAAGCATCTCGTGATGCCACTAGTTAGTAGGCATTCTATTTCGGGCTTCTTGACCCAAGATTCACTCTACTTACCTCGTGTTGATAGTGTTGCTCGTACCTTTAGGATATTAGTAACCTTTGCGATAGTCCTCGAGGTCCGTGGTATTTCCTTCTTCCAAATACCATGAACCATTAAGGCAGAAGTTCTTCGAACCAAAAGCTCACAATCAGAGTACTCTTGAGGAGTTCTCCATTCATAATTGTGACTCTGTCAGTTCTACCTTTCTGCATGGGTTATCCGGAAGAAATATGTTGAACTCGTTCGACATGCTAGTCTATGCATCCACAACTCAGAAAATCGTATGTTCCTTTGAGTTGTCCCTCTTTAGTTGTTTTCTGGCCCTCGTCTATCAATTGATAGTAAGGAGTAGTTGGCAATCGTGTTCATCGATACTTATTATTCTTGTGGTCCGTCAAGCCATTCTATTTCAGAATGACTAGGAGAAACAAACTCCAGTACCTCATCCATATGTATGATTGGGTCAAAGTAGTTGTATTTTGCAGATCAAAATGCCAATCCAGCTTTTGATTCTGTTCTACCCTAAAGTATTACCGTCTTATGTCAAGAATGTCATGGGAATTGCACACCATCTTATGAATTCTTGATACAGTGATACCTCTCGCCATCGTTGTTCATTCCTCGATTCCCGTGTTGCTATGACTGGAATACCGACAAGTGAATCATGATGTGCGAAATCAATACTCCTAGCAACTCCGTTGCTTGGTAGTTAATGGACAATACTCTCATTCTTAGCGTGCTGGTTATTGAATTATCATTCTAAGACTGATCGTGCTACTAGTCCATTTTTCCTGGTGCACCCTTCGATCAAGATTTAGGATTGCATCAATCCCTCTCTTGTTTGGTCACATCGTCTTGCCCTGAAAAGCAAGATTGTTCTCGAGCTTAGTAACATATCGGTGGTTCGTGATGTTCCGAATATCTTCTCGGAAGTATGACCAGGTTTCACCTGACCGCTATGTTGAGTTCGTGATCATGTTGGTTTTCCTCCAAGCCACCCAGTCTCCAAGAATCTGTGTTGGATACCCCTGAGCTAGTTGGTTGAGCTAGACAACAACTTGGAGAGTTGGAAGATGAAAGCTTGTCCCGCTTAGTTCATTTCCAAAGGGATATCCTTGCGTTTGTGTGTTTGTTGAAGAAAGATGATATCTTCATCGCTTGATCCTCGTGATCAGTTGTCGGTGCTATGTCTTATCCAATCCTTAATTTGATTATGGGCTATCGTCAAATCAAATCAGAACCAACGATATTTGTAATGTTGTCTTACTCATGGTTGATCCCTCGAGCATACACCATTACATCTTTTGGTCTGACCAACACTATCACCGTGTTCACATGATGGCGGAAGTCCAGTGATATGGAAATTCTGATGAGTTGCTGTTGAGCCCATCAGCAGCATTTTGTCTCCCCCATGACACATGTTGAACATCAAGTTAGTGTTGGAAACTTTTGTAAGCAATGCCTTCGTGTTCCGTTCATGAAGCTTATGCTTGGATGAAAGAAGTGACTTCCTCTAATTCATGTGCATTTGATGCAAGTTGCCGCCGTGAATTCGAGAAAGTATATTTTTATCTCCTCTGGAATCATCCCAAGTCAGTTATGCTCGTGCGAAGTATTATGTGGTCTATTAGACTGATCATCTTCATTCCATATGAATTTCATAGCACACCAAGCCACTGACTGATTTGTTCAAGGAAAAGGAGTTGTTGTGCAAATACTAGTTCATGCACAAGATTTCGATATCCTAAATGATGGTTCCCCACCTGAACTCGGTAGTGTTTTATTATAAGACTGTCATGTGGTCACGCTTGTCTAGGACAATGTGTTCGCAGGTGTGTAGCAGAACCAGCTCATGTTTTGGAGCTTGCTATCGTAGTTCATTCCCCAAGAATCTCGCAATGTCATCTCGTCGATTTGTGTTGCAAACTTTCATTTTTCTTTCTAGACTTGATGAGTCTGGAATTTCCTGGCACCAACCAGATCTGAATCTCTGGCAGTTATGATGGTTGGAACATTTCCCAAGAACTATAGTATCGGTCTCTCTGTAACCCGGTAAAGTGGATGTCGTGGCCAATACACCCAGCCGGAAGACCTATTACTGTAGTATCCTAATTGAGAAAGTTGGCCACCTCCCCATAAGGACCTCGCATGATTTACTCCCTAGTTGTTCCTTATGGATTTTTTGTGTTCCCGAAGTCCGACCTTTTACTTGATGTTCTAGTTACCAAACCATTTCAATGAATGGTTACGCTAGCACATCAAGGAGAACATTAGAAGCAAAGTGCTAAATGTCTCTCGGTCAATCATCCAAATTTTGTCCCCTTGGCCCCGCCAAGGTGAAATCTGAGAAGGTGTTATCTTCCTTTGCATCTGCATCTTCCACCGGTATTAATCATGGTAGTACGTTGTGTTGCCAGGATCCTCGGCACGGACATTGGTAAGACCTTGATGAATATGGAAATGCTCAAGTTCTTGAGAGCACGCTCAATCACCGGGTTATATCCTCGATATCAATTGGAATGTGCCTCCCGTTTGCCCAGTTGTTCTATAACTATAGTTTCCTTTCCGATCTGAGTATGCCATTCCTTTGCACTCCACCAAACGATTGTTGGTGAATTGCCTTAGACTGGTTTAGAGAGTTACGATGATCCATGTATCAAAAGTAATTCTTTTTGCCGCTTAAGGGATAATTCTACGATTCACCCTTCTCTAAGGTGTCTCATTTTGGTATCATGGCAACTCAACTCCTCGCTATGTTGACAACCGTTCACCACCTTCTTAAGTGTGGAATTGTTGCCTACCTAGTGAACCTTCGTCATCTGTCTTACTCCATCCCTCTAGTTGTTTGTTCCGTGTCTCATCTCGAGAGATGTTGCTATGTCTCATTCTATGAGTTGATCCTGAATTGTTTGATCTTCGAGAAGATTGATTCTTCTAGAGTTTTTCTTTTCCTCCCGCTGCCATGTTGGTTGGAGTTCTCAGAGCAACACTTCGAGACAAAGTTGGTGACCGAATCAATGTTTTACGACGTGCTACCTGGATCGTGAAGATTGTGTTAGTTCGCATTCCCCCTTCATCTGACCCTACGCTTGAATCTCGGGACGAGATTCTTGTTTAGTGGGGGTGAGCTGTCACATCCCTAGTTCTGGTATGCTCTGGTCTTGATAGTCTTGTGTTGCATCATGTTTAAATTCAAATGAAATTTTGAAATGGGGATGTTCAAACCCTAGCAGATAATAATTTTAACTAGGTTCAATTCAAATATTTTCATTGGACCCAAAATGCCCCCCAAAAATGTTCATTATTTCTGGAAAAAGGTTAAAACCTTAATCAGAGGTCATGCACATTTTTCCAATGCATTTATGGTTTTTGAATTAATTCATAATTGTATTTGAGTTGGAGCAAATAAATTCTATAAATATTTTTATTGCTCCAATGATCCTGGAATATTTTGTGGAGCTCTAGGATAAACCTTAATGCATCCACAATAATTTCCAGAGAGATGAAAAAAATAATTTGGTTAAGAAACCAAATTAAAACAAAACTGCAAAATTAGAAAATAGAAACAAAAAAAATAGAAAGAACAGAGACTCACCTGGACCCTTACCTACCTGGCGCCACCAACCGGCCCAGCTCCTGGACGGCCCAGTGCTGTGCAGCCCAGCTGCCAGTCGTCCTCCTCCTTGGGATAGAAGGACGCCGGGCGTGTGCCCCGCGCGCGCGGCCACGCGCCCCGGCCACCTCCTGCTTCCGCCGCTTCTGGAACCAGCCCCGAGCGCCACGCAGTCCCCTGCTTCCCTTGCACCTCTCCACCTCCTGCTTCCGCCGCTTCTGGAACCAGCCCCGAGCGCCACGCAGTCCCCTGCTTCCCTTGCACCTCTCCCCACTCTCCCCATGCTCTATCCCCTCCCCTGTCTCTCCCCCTCGCGCGCAGTCCGAGCGCTGCCGCCGCCGCCGACGAGCACCACCGCAGCCAACGCCTCTCCCTCGTCCTCCCGAGCAGCCCAGAAGCTCCGCCACTTCGTCCTCGACCCCCTCACCGAGCCATAACCCGCCAGAAGCCCCCGAACGTCCTCACCGGGCTCGTCTTCAACCTCCCGATGGCGAGATCGACTTTGCCGCCCCGCCAACTCCAATCCTTCACCGAGCCCGTTTCGACGCCCTCTGCACTCGACGTGAGCTCCTGGTCCTTCTCCCCCTCCCCATTTGCTCTGCTGCACGTCGTAGCCGCCACACCGCGCTCGCCCGCACGCGCCGCCGCCTGAGCTCCTCACTGCCGAGGCCACTTCCACTCGAGCTCGAAACCGAGCGCATCACCGTGCTCAGCGCGTCACCACGGGGCCGTAGCGGCCATATGTTGCTCCTGTTGTGCCCTCCGGCGTCGAATCCGTCGACGTCTGAACTCCGGCACCGCTCTGTTGGTCGGTGCCGTCGACTCCGGCCACCCCGCGCCTCCTGCGTGCCTCCCCTGGATGCGCGCGGGCAAGGGAAACCCTCTGGTGCCCTTGGCTTTGCCCAACACCGCCCGTAGCACCACTCCGGCGAGCTCCTGCCGCGGTTGTGGTCGTCGCCGGCGACAATCCGGCGTGCTGACGTGGCGCCGCCATTAGGGCCTAATCACCCTGCTAACCAACCCCCTAAGGCACTGACACATGGACCCCACTCCCTAATTAACTCCAGCTTTATTTCCTGTTTAGATTAGTGTTAATCTTGCGGACCCCACGTGTCAGTTTGACTTTGGCCAAGTTAGAGTTGACTCGTCCCACATGTCAGCGACCTAAACAGCCGTGTGACACTGACGTATGGGTCCCACAGGTCAGGTTTGACCTGGCCGACCCAGTTGACCTACTGACGTCATACCTATGTCATGCTGACATAGTAACTTATTTTCTGGATTTATTCTTATATAGAAAATTCCAGAAAATGTTGCAAACTTCAAAAAATTCATAGTAATTCAACCGTAACCCCAAATTAAACAAGTTATATATGAAAAATTATCAGAAAAATCCAATCTATCCATCTGTACTAGTTTCATGCATGTTTAAGCAATTTAACCTGCTGTTTAGTGAAGAACAAGATAAAGCACTAATAATGACCATGCATGAGCTTGAAACTTGAATCTTTGATTCAAAATGGTTCAAACTCATATGGTTGTAGTTGCATCAGGCCAACACACTCATATTTGCATGTCATAGCATGCATCATATTGTGCATTGCATTGATCGTGTTTCTTCTCTGTTTGTCGGTGTTGTTCCCCCTCGGTAGATGTTGTACCGAAGTTGTGATCGTTGACACTGATGAAGACTCAATGCTATCTTCAAAAGTGCCAGGCAAGCAAAACCCCCTTGTTCATTCCGATACAATCCTACTCTCTCGCTCCTGCTCTCTTTTACTGCATTAGGACAACAACGATTAATCTGTTACTTGATGCGGTAGCTGAACCCCTTTATCCTCTGCATGACCTGTCATTGCCACAGTAAATAGATGAAACTCACTAGCATGAGTAGGAGTTGTTTGAGCCCTGTTGTGCCTACTCATTCATGCTTGTTTGTCATGCCTGCTACTGCTTAGAGTTGAGTCAGGTCTGATTCATCGGGAATGAATCAGAGGTGTGTGAACATGTCCTATTGTGTGTGAGCTAAGTGTGTGAACTCGATTTGGTAAAGGTAGCGGTGAGAGGCCATGTAGGAGTACATGGTGGGTTGTCTCATTGAAACCGTCCTTAGGAACTGAGTTCTGTGTTTGTGATCCATGAACAGCTACTACCACACATTGGGTTCCGGTAACTCAGCCCCTCTCGGCTTATTAATCAACTTGATCTCTGTCCAGGAGTCGCAACTAGTTTCTGGTGTTTGTAGGTAGTGTTAGTAGTCTACCAAGTGGCACCCGGTACAGGTGGGCTTGGGACAGACTAGGCACAGTGGCCCGGTGTACCAAGTGGCACCCGGATGGTGGGCTTGGGAACCCTGCACACATCGTTTGGGGCCGTGAGCGACACCCCGGCCGGATCTCCTTGCGGATGGAACCCGAATAGGTGATAAACCTGGACGAGAGACTTGTGTGGTTAGTCAGGTCGTGGACGACTCCCTCGCCAGGCTTCCGCTTGAAGGTTGCCGAGATACACGGGGTGTACATGGCGGTAAGTGGCGAGAGCGTGTGTGAAGAAGTACACCCCTGCAGGGTTAATATGATCTATTCGAATAGCCGTGTCCGCGGTAAAGGACTTCTGGGTTGCCTGTACAGTTCATAGACAAGTGAAAGTGGATACTCTAAAATGCGCAAGATAAGCGTGAGTGCTATGGATGGCGTCCTCGTAGGGAGACAGGAGCAGATCCATAGTGGTGTATTGATATGGTGAATATGTGGACTCGTGTGCGCCACCTCAAAGAGTTACTTGCAGTCGTAGTTTAGGATAGCCACCGAGTCAAAGCTGGCTTGCTGCAGTTAAACCCCACCATCCCCTTGTTGATAATGATGCATATGTAGTTAGTTCTGATGTAAGTCTTGCTGGGTACATTTGTACTCACGTTTGCCTATTTTATGTTTTTGCAGAGAGACTTCAGGCTCGCTAGTAGTTCCGCTTGGACTTCGACGTTTAGCTTGTTACCTCAGCTATGATCTTGTGCCCTCGGCAGGATCTAGTAGATAGTCAGGCTTCTCAGCCTTTTTCATTTGTAGATGTCTGTACTCAGACATGTTGAGCTTCCGCTTGTGCTTTGACTTGTATGCTCTGAATGCTGGGTCATGAGACCCATGTTTGTAATATCTCGCTCCTCGGAGCCTATTGAATAAAATACTTGAGTTGTAGAGTCATGTTGTGATGCCATGTTGTATTTGCACATATCTAGCGTATTGTGTGTATGTTATTGAAATGCTTGGTATGTGTGGGATCTGACTATCTTGTTGTTTATCCTTAGTAGCCTCTCTTACCGGGAAATGTCTCCTAGTGCTTCCACTGAGCCATGGTAGCTTGCTACTGCTCCGGAACACTTAGGCTGGCCGGCATGTGTCCTTCTTCGTTCCTGTGTCTGTCCCCTCGGGGAAATGTCACGCGATGAATACCGGAGTCCCGTTAGCCCGCTACAGCCCGGTTCACCGGAGTCCTGCTAGCCCAGTGCTACAGCCTGGATTCACTCGCTGATGACCGACACGTTCGATGCTGGGTCATGGATGTCTGTCCCTGTAAGTTTGTGCCACTTTGGGTTTACGACTAGCCATGTCAGCCCGGGCTCCTTATCATATGGATGCTAGCGACACTATCATATACGTGTGCCAAAAGGCGCAAACGGTCCCGGGCAAAGGTAAGGCGACACTCGTGGGAATACCGTGCGTGAGGCCGCAAAGTGATATGAGGTGTTACATGCTAGATCGATGTGGCATTGAGTCGGGGTCCTAACACACCCCCTGCCCCTAGGGTTGAAACCCTAGGGTGGGGGCGCCCCACTTGCCTTGGGGGGCACTCCACCCCCCTGGTCGCCCCCCCCTTGGGAGATTGGATCTCCCAGGACCGGCGCCCCCCCTGGGGGCCTATATAAAGGAGGGCAGGGGGAAGGGCAGCCGGACCCTGTGCATTGGCGCCTCCCTCCCCCTGCTACACCTCGTCCTCCTCCCGCAGCAGCTTGGCGAAGCCCTGCCGGAGTTCTGCTACATCCACCACCACGCCGTCGTGCTGTTGGATCATCATCAACCTCTCCTTCCCCCTTGCTGGATCAAGAAGGAGGAGACGTCTCCCATCCCGTACATGTGTTGAACGCGGAGGTGTTGTCCGTTCGGCACTTGGTCATCGGTGATTTGAATCACGGCGAGTACGACTCCATCATCACCGTTCTCTTGAACGCTTCCGCACGCGATCTACAAGTGGTATGTAGATGCAATCTCTCTCCCTTGACTCGTTGCTTAGATGAACTCATAGATGGATCTTGGTGAAACCGTAGGAAATTTTTTAATTTTCTGCAACGTTCCCCAACAAGAATCCGGCGGATGAGCATGACCTGGATTACGTTGACAAGCTTGAGCTTCTTTTTCACCAGGGTTTGGAGACAGGATTGGAGTCCGGTCAGCTCTTCCGAACTACCCCACAGCAGGCCCTTCTCTTTCCAGGAAGTGAGCCGCATGGGGATGCCAGATCTGGATTCGGGGATCGCTGCCCATTCAGGGTCACACGGCTCGGTGATATAGAACCACCCCGATTGCCACCCTTTGATGGTTTCCACGAAGGCGCCCACGAGCCAAGTGACGTTGGGCATCTTGCCCACCATGGCGCCTCCTCACTCCGCTTGGCTGCCCTTCACGACCTTCGGCTTGACATTAAAGGTCTTGAGCCACAAGCCGAAGTGGGGCTGGATGCAGAGGAAGGCCTCGCACACGATGATAAACGCCGAGATGTTGAGGATGAAATTCGGGGCCAGATCATGGAAATCCAGGCCATAGTAGAACATGAGCCCCCGGACAAAGGGATGGAGTGGAAAGCCCAGTCCGCGGAGGAAATGGGGAAGTAATACCACCCTCTCATGGGGCCCGGGGGTGGGGATGAGTTGCCCCTCGTCGGGGAGCCGGTGCGCGATGTCGCTGGACAAATATCCGGCGCCACGCAACTTCTTGATGTGCCCCTCCGTAACGGAGGAGGCCATCAACTTGCCTCCCGCTCCGGACATGGTTGGAGAAGGTTGAGGTGAGATGTGCGGACTTGGGCGCTGGAGCTCGACTCAAAGGAGGAAGAAGGCGTAGGTAAAAAGGTGGATCCTTATCCCCTTATATATGGGCGGACGAAACTATGCGTCCCCACCGGCCTGGTAAAACTCGCTTATCTCCCAAGCGCCGCAATCAATGGCGTGGTTGGGTTACCCACGTCCGTATTGATGGGAATCCCGGGTTAAGGGGAACACGATCTCTGCTTCAACAAGACGTGCCAAGGAAACCGCTTCGCTAAACGCGCTGAGGTGGAATAATAAAAATGATTCGAGTAAAGGCTTGGTTGTGGTGTGATGTCATGCCATAAAATACGTCAGCAGATTGAACTTGTGTAAATATTATTCTCTCTACGGTGGTATGTGGAATTTATTTTGCAGAGCCGGACACTATCCTGGTGTTCACAATCTTCTATGAATTATTCGGAGGAGGAACCCGCCTTGCAATGCCGAAGACAATATGCGCGCCGGACTCGTCGTCATTGAAGCCTGGTTCAGGGCTACTTAGGGAGTCCTGGACTAGGGGGTGTCCGGATAGCCGAACTATCATCATCGGCCGGACTCCAAGACTATGAAGATACAAGATTGAAGACTTCGTCCCGTGTCCGAATGGGACTTTCCTTGGCGTGGAAGGCAAGCTTGGCAATACGGATATGTAGATCTCCTACCATTGTAACCGACTCTGTGTAACCCTAGCCCTCTCCGGTGTCTATATAAACCGGGGGGTTTAGTCCATAGGACGAACAACAATCATACCATAGGCTAGCTTCTAGGGTTTAGCCTCCTTGATCTCGTGGTAGATCCACTCTTGTACTACCCATATCATCAATATCAATCAAGCAGGAATAGGGTTTTACCTCCATCGAGAGGGCCCGAACCTGGGTAAAAACATCGTGTCCCTTGTCTCCTGTTACCATCCGCCTAGACTCATAGTTCGGGACCCCCTACCCGAGATCCGCCGGTTTTGACACCGACAGTCATCAACCCCTATCTCGCGGAGGTGCTGCAACACCCTCAAGACATTGAGATGCGTCGGGGGGTGTTGCACATCCTCGATGTGGAGGGACCAAGACGTACCGGAAGCGTGGAGACAAAGCTCGAAGCTATGGAACAACAAGTTTTCAAGTGCCAAGGGGTAGTGGAGCGTGGACTTAACGCCAACCAGATGATGATCGCAGAGTTCACCAACAACCACAAGCTGGACGCCAAGAACATTGGGGAGACCATCTTCAAGCTTCATGAGAAAATCAAGCACCTCCAAGCCCGGATCTATGACCTGCAAAACCAAAACTGTGAGTATGAATATAGGTTCAAGAGGATGAGTTTGGCTACAGATTTGAGGATCCCGGAGACTCGATCATCCTTCTATGATGGTGAGCCTATGCCTTGGAAGATGGACGACAAGCCTACATCATCAACAACACCTTCTTCACCACCTCCGAGGACATAATCACATGGGTATGGGCACTCCCCTTGGCAACTGCCAAGCTTGGGGGAGGTGCCCCGGTATCGTATCACCATCACACTCATATCTTTACTGTTTTACTTAGTTCGATCCTTTTAGTAATATCTAGATCTAGTAGAATAAAGTCTTGGTATGAATTAGTTTTGAGTTTTGCTTTGTGATCCCTTTATGTAATCGAGTCCGTGAGCTATCTATAATAAAGATTAGTGTTGAGTCAAGGGCTTTCCTATCTTGCTATGATCTTGAGAAATTAGAAAGAATAAAAAGAATAAAAGAGTTCATATTGATCTTATGGATAGTAATGACTTCACATATAAAGAGTATGAGGCATAAAAGTTGTTGAGAGTTGACAAACATAGTTTTGGTCATCATTGCAATTAATAGGAAGTAATAAAGAAAGAGATGTTCTCACATATAAATATACTATCTTGGACATCTTTTATAATTGTGAGCACTCATTTAAGTATGACATGCTAAAGAGTTGATGTTGGACAAGGAAGACAACGTAATGGGTTATGTTTTCTCACATCTTAGTTAAAGTATATTGTCATGGATCGCCCAACATGTTGAGCTTGACTTTCCCCCTCATGCTAGCTAAATTCCTTGCACCAAGTAGAGATACTACTTGTGCTTCCAAATATCCTTAAACCCAGTTTTTGCCATGAGAGTCTACCATACCTACCTATGGATTGAGTAAGATCCTTCAAGTAAGTTGTCATGTTGCAAGCAATAAAAATTGCTCTCTAAATATGTATGACTTATTAGTGCGGAGAAAATAAGCTTTATACGATAGTGTGATATGGAAGTAATAAAAGCGGCGGACTGCATAATAAAGGTTCATATCACAAGTGGCAATATAAAGTGACGTTCTTTTGCATTAAGATTTTGTGCATCCAACCCTAAAAGCACATGACAACCTCTGCTTCCCTCTGCGAAGGGCCTATCCTTTACTTTATGTCTTTTACTTTATGCAAGAGTCAAGGTGATTTTCACCTTTCCCCTTTTTCATTTTATCCTTTGGCAGGCACCTCGTATTGGAAAGATCCTGATATACATATATATATATATATATATATATATATATATATCCAATTGGATGTAAGTTAGCATGAACTATTATTGTTGACATCACCCAAAGGTGAATGCATTAGGAGGCGAAATTATAAGCCCCTATCTTTCTCAGTGTCCGATTAAAACTCCATAACCATAAGTATTGCGTGAGTGTTAGGAATTGTAGAAGACTATATGATAGTTGAGTATGTGGACTTGCTGGAAAGCTCTATTCTTGACTCTTTCCGATGTTATGATAAATTGCAATTGCTTCAATGACTGAGATCATAGTTTGTTAGTTCTCAATGAAGTTTCTGAACCATACTTGACATTGTGAATAGATTATTACTTGAGAATAAGAAATCATATGACAAAAATCTATATATGTTGCTGTTATAAGAATGATCATGATGCCTTCATGTCCGTATTTTATTTTTATCGACACCTCTTTCTCTAAACATGTGGACATATTTTTCGATATCGGCTTCCGCTTGAGGACAAGCGAGGTCTAAGCTTGGGGGAGTTGATACATCCATTTTGCATCATGCTTTTATATCGATATTTATTGCATTATTGGCTGTTATTTCACGTTATGTCACAATACTTATGGCTATTCTCTCTTATTTTATAAGGTTTATCATGAAGAGGGAGAATGCCGGCAGCTGGGATTCTAGGCTGGAAAAGGAGCAAATGTTGGAAACCTATTCTGCACAACTCCAAAAGTCATGAAACTCCACGAAAGTCATTTTTGGAATTAATAAGAATTATTGAGCAAAGAAAGTACCAGAGGGGGCCCACACCCTGGCCACGAGGGTGGGGGCGCGCCCACCCCTACTAGGCGCGCCTCCCTGTCTCGTGGGCCCCCTGGTGGCCCTCCGGTGCCCATCTTCTGCTATATGAGGTCTTTTACCCTGGAAAAAAATCATAAGCAAGCTCACGGGACGAAACTCCGCCGCCATGAGCCGGAACCTTGGCGGAACCAATCTAGGGCTCCGGTGGAGCTGTTTTGCCAGGGAAACTTCCCTCCAGGAGGGGGAAATCATCACCATCGTCATCACCAACGATCCTCTCATCGGGAGGGGGTCAATCTCCATCAACATCTTCACCAGCACCATCTCCTCTCAAAACCCTAGTTCATCTCTTGTATCCAATCTTGTATCAAAACCACAAATTGGTACCTGTGGGTTGCTAGTAGTGTTGATTACTCCTTGTAGTTGATGCTAATTGGTTTACTTGGTGGAAGATCATATGTTCAGATCCTTGATGCATATTAATACTCCTCTGATCATGAACATGAATATGCTTTGTGAGTAGTTACGTTTGTTCCTGAGGACATGGGTGAAGTCTTGCTATTAGTAGTCATGTGAATTTGGTATTCGTTCGATATTTTGATGAGATGTATGTTGTCTCTCCTCTAGTGGTGTTTTGTGAACGTCGACTACATGACACTTCACCATTATTTGGGCCTAGAGGAAGGCATTGGGAAGTAATAAGTAGATGATGGGTTGCTAGAGTGACAGAAGCTTAAACCCTAGTTTATGCGTTGCTTCGTAAGGGGCTAATTTGGATCCACTAGTTTCATGCTATGGTTAGGTTTACCTTAATACTTCTTTTGTAGTTGCGGATGCTTGCAATAGGGGTTAATCATAAGTGGATGCTTGTCCAAGAAAGGGCAGTACCCAAGCACCGGTCCACCCACATATCAAATTATCAAAGTAACAAACACGAATCATATGAGCGTGATGAAAACTAGCTTGACGATAATTCCCATGTGTCCTCGGGAGCGCTTTTCTCATTATAATAATTTGTCCAGGCTTGTCCTTTGCTACAAAAAGGATTGGACCACCTTGTTGTACCTTATTTACTTTCATTGCTTGTTACCCGTTACAAATTATCTTATTACAAAACTATCTGTTACCTACAATTTCAGTGCTTGCAGAGAATACCTTACTGAAAACCGCTTGTCATTTCCTTCTGCTCCTCGTTGGGTTCGACACTCTTACTTATCGAAAGGACTACGATAGATCCCCTATACTTGTGGGTCATCAGTAGACATGGAGATCGATGGCCTGAGGCCTTTGTGAAGCCGTTGAAACACGGGCGACGCCTTTGGTGATGGTGTGGTTTCCATGTAGTTGTCGTCATTGACAATTGGGCTGGTGACTTGCACAAATGGAGTACGAGGTGTTGCATCTCGTACTGGGGTTTCTTCTTGCGGGCGCTTGGCCCATGAATCATCCTGAGTAATTGGCATCAATGGACGACCAATGTTGATGTATTCGCTGCTCGTTCGAGCACGCGATGATACCAACTGATGCTCTAGCTGAGGAAGGACTTCATCATCAACAACATTGTCTTCGTAACCAATGTCTTCAGCTGCGTTGGGGTCAACAGCTGGAACTTGCTCTTCTTATTGAGCCTCTGTGGAAGCAGGCTGGTGGAGTACAACTCAATGCTCTTGGTTTGAGGCAGTAGGGGGATCAACAGAGATGGGTTCAAGAAAGAGTGGCTGAGAGGCTACAGCATGCTCTTTCTTTGAAGACTTAGTTTCCTTAGTCTTCATCTTCTTTTTAGAAGGAGCATCATCAGATGCGTCCTTGTGCTTATGCTTCTTGGCTTCAACTTCAGCTGCTCTTGTCTTCTTCAGTTCAGAAGCCGCTGAGGGGACCTTAGGCTTCGAGCTTGTCATACTGGCTGGGAAGACAATGCGAGGTTCTTTGGGCCTTGGTGCAGTGTGGGTCTGAGCAGACTTCTTCTTCTTGGCAGCCATCCTAGGGTCAATGCCAGGCCGCCCAAGATCTTTATGCTTCTTTGCTTCGTTATGAGCTTGAACACATTTCTCAGCCAGATACTTCATGCGCTGCCTCGAGCCTTTAGCTTCGGTGCGTTTCTTGTGAAATTCCTCCTTGAGTTCATGCAGCATCTTCTTGATGATTTGAACATCAGCCACACTGAGCTTTTCCATATGCTTCTTGAAGTGAGCCTTCTCATAGTCAATCTTGTTCTTCAGCTCGACAATCTTCTAAGCCAAGGCCAATTCACCAGCAATGGCTCCATGGAAAGTGACGCTTATGTCCACTGGGAGCTGAAGATCATCAATACTGCTTTCCTGGTTGTCAAACCACTCATCAATGAAGTTATTGAGAATATCAACATCAAAGAGCGGCAGATCATTGAAGATTTCAGCTTCTTGCTTGCTCTTGATGAGCATTTCTTGAGCATCATCAGCAAGATCTTCATCACTGGAAAGATCAATGGCTTCATCTTCGTTGTGAAGCACAACGAATGAAGTCAGTGGTTGTCCTGTGGCCTTCTTGGGCAGTGTCTTCTTGGTCCTTTTGGACACACGAGATAAGTCCTCATATTGCACATTGGATTCAGGTGGTGCAATTCTCAGTGGCTTCCTTGCTGAAGCTTTTGGTGAAGAAGATGGCTTAGAAGCTTTTGTCTTCTTCTGCTTCTTCTTTTCCTTGGGTGGTGAGGGAGCAGCTTCAGTGTCAGCATCACCATCAGAGTGCTCCACTATTGCTCTCTGTGTAGCAATGTGAGATAGAAGTCCATTGAAATTGGCAAAGGGGCCAATTCTATTTTCATTGGCTTCACGCGTACCATCAGATCTGGGAGCAGAGGGGCCAGGGTTGAAGTTGAGGCCATAGTTTTTAGCATTCTGGGCAGTAGAATCCTTGGCAAACTGAAAGTTGTGCTTGAAGAGATTGTCATCACGACACCATAATAAGGAGGATGGTCGGCATTTTCTGGCTACGATCCTCTGACCATGCAAGGATAGAACTCCTGCACAATAGCTTCAGCCTTGTTCTTCGGCACTAGGCCGCGATATAGATAGTCTCCCCATGGATGCTTGATGGCGTTCTTTTCAGCATATTCTGGTGTGAAGAATTTGTACTTGAACCACTCCTCAGCCCAATATCTTCGGATCCACTGAATCTGGTTCTTGCACTGGTTGTAGGTTTCATCAGGGTCTGACTTGTATTGTTCATACAAGGCAGGAGGCAGATCAAGAGTTGTATTGCCTCAGCGTTGCCTGCCACCCTTCCGAGCAGACTTTTCTAAAGCCATAATATTTAAGCTGATTGGCTTCAGCACAGAGAGTGGCTTCCTTCTGATTGGCTTCAGACAAGAACTGGCTTCAGGAGATTCAATGCGATGTTGTAAGTATTCTGCAAATGAATGCAGACTATGAGAACCAAGGGATTCTCCCACGGACATGTACCTGTGACAACATAGAGATGCGAGGGAAGGGGAAGAGGTCATATCCATTCTTAGGAGATTTTGAAGATAAATCAGTTTTGAAGACATTGACCTCATAGTGCGAAGACATTCACTTATTTGGAGAGAGTCGGTTCCAGATTTGTACAAATCCACGAATAAGTACAAGTGAGGAATCTAACTAGTTATGAAGCATAAGTGAACATACTAAGCATGGTATGAGATGCAGAAGAGGACAAGTCCAGATTTTGAAGCTTAGAACCACTTTTGGAAAAAGTGGTCGGACTTGACAGATCTAAAAGGCAGTAAAAGTAAGATTTATTTACTCTTGATGAACTACTAGATGGATGGGAAGAGAGGCCAAGCAGTTCGATCTCCCGCGCCCTAACTTGGCGGCGGAAGACACCTACGACGATGGCGGAGAGGACGGGGTCCGCGACCGGCGAGAGGATGGCGACAAAGAGGTTGTGGCAGCTAAGCGCTTCTTCTTCGGCGACGATGCGAGCTAGCGGAGGCACTAGGGTTTGGTGGAGGTGGCGAGGTGGAAGAATAGATAATGACCACGTCAGTGAGAATTTATAAGGAAGAGGAGGGCGGTGCAGCGCAATTACGCAGGTGCCCCTGGCGGTTCACATCTGAAGGACACGTGGTATACATGCAACTCATTGAGAGTTGTTCCATGTTCCCACGCACGCCTGGATTGTCGGGTGGTCATTCTGGCTTCTCCGGTTTTCAGGAAATAAGGATGCAACATTAAAAAACAGGTTAGATGTTTGTGAGATTGTCCTCTGCTGACAAGGACTTAGAGAAGACAATCGACAGGTTTCAATAGAATGCATGTGATTTGGACAGATAGAGTTGAGGAAGAAGCATGGAGTAGGTTAGGGTCCGATCACATTCACTTAGATCAAAAGATTCAAGAGGTAAGACATAGGTATAAGTGAATGCTGTATAAGACAGAACACAAATGTATATAATGTATATGAACCAAATCAACATTGTGAACATAAATCATGAAAAAAAATCAATGTTGAAGACAATCCAAATGCGAATACTTTGCAAATGTAACGCCAAGAGAAACACTACAATAAGAATTTGGTGGTGGCGTTACCCACCGTATAGGAAGTATTAGCCCCAGACACGGTGCACAATTATTGTGGTGCTCCGAAGTCAAATTCCACATTAATGCATTCACACTCAGAGGGTAAGTCTTCATTAATTGAAGATATACGTTACTTCGTGTGTTGCACATCTAAGTCTTCAACATGCATAAGTGTTAGGATGTGTGTCCATTCACATGACATTCGAGGATTCTAAGATATTTAGCTCACACCGCAACTTGCAAAAACTTTTCTCGTCCAAGGGCTTGGTGAAGGTATCTGCCAATTGCTCTTCAGTGTTGACATGAATGATATCAATGTCTTCCTGGTTGACATGATCTCTGAGAAAGTGATGACGGATCTGAATGTGCTTTGTCTTTGAGTGCTGAACTAGATTCTTGGAAAGATTGATGGCGCTTTCATTGTCACAGAAGAGTGGCACATTCTTCGTGTTGATGCCATAGTCCTTGAGAGTTTGCTTCATCCATAGAAGCTGAGCACAACATGATCCAGCAGCAATGTATTCAGATTCAGAAGTGGAGAGTGACACACAGTTCTGCTTCTTTGAAGACCAACAGACAAGTGATCGACCGAGAAAATGACATGTTCCTAAGGTGGATTTGCTGTCAACCTTGTCACCAGCATAATCAACATCAGAATACCCAATCAGATCAAACGTTGAGCCCTTCGGATACCATAATCCTATTGTTGGGGTGTAAGCCAAACATCAAAGAATTCGCTTCACATCTAGGTGATGCGACTCCTTTGGTGCCGCTTGGAATTGGGCACGCTAAGCATGATATCTGGCTTAGATGCACATAAGTAAAGTAAGGAACCAATCATGGAGCGGTTTACCTTTTGATCGAACTCTTTACCATTGTCGTTAGGACCCAGATGACTTTTGGTTGGCATTGGCGTCGTGTATCCTTTGCACTCTTGCATTCCAAACTTCTTCAGGCAATCTTTGAGGTATTTCTCTTGTGATATGAAGATGCCATTTCTCTGCTGACGGATTTGAAGACCAAGGAAGAACTTCAGCTCACCCATCATGGACATCTGATATTGCTCTTGCATCATGTGCCCAAACTCATCGCTATATCTCTTGTCGGTGCAGCCGAAGATAATGTCATCCACATAGATTTGGCACACAAACAGTTCACCGTCGTATGACTTCGTGAAGAGTGTTGGATCTAGAGAACTAGGTTTGATGCCTTTGCTCTTCAAGAAGTCTTTGAGCGTGTCATACCAAGCGCGAGGAGCTTGTTTGAGGCCATATAGTGCCTTGTTGAGCTTGTACACCATATCAAGATGTTTTGGATCTTCAAAGCCAAGTGGTTGTGCAACATATACTTCTTCTTCAAACTTGCCATTGAGAAAGGCACTCTTCACATCCATTTGGTACAGAAGGATGTTGTGATGGTTGGCATATGCAAGCAGTATGCGAATGGCTTCAAGTCTTGCCACGGGAGCAAATGTTTCATCGAAGTCAATCCCTTCTATTTGAGTGTAACCTTGTGTTGGGGAATGTAGTAATTTCAAAAAAATTCCTACGCACACGCAAGATCATGGTGATGCATAGCAACGAGAGGGGAGAGTGTTGTCCACGTACCCTCGTAGACCGTAAGTGGAAGCGTTATGACAACACGGTTGATGTAGTCGTACGTCTTCACGATCCGACCGATCCAAGCACCGAACGTACGGCACCTCCAAGTTCAGCACACGTTCAGCTCGATGACGATCCCCGGACTCCGATCCAGCAAAGTGTCCGGGATGAGTTCTGTCAGCACGATGGCGTGGTGACGATGATGATGTTCTACCGGCGCAGGGCTTTGCCTAAACTCCGCGACGATATGACCGAGGTGGAATATGGTGGAGGGGGGCACCGCACAGGGCTAAGGAACGATCACGAAGATCAACTTGTGTGTCCTAGGGTGCCCCCTGCCCCCGTATATAAAGGAGCAAGGGGGGAGGCCGGCCGGCCCTAGGGGGCGTGCCAAGGAGGAGGAGTCCTCCTCCTAGTAGGAGTAGGACTCCCTCTTTCCTACTCCTACTAGGAGGGGGAAAGGAAGGGGGAGAGGGAGAGGGAAAGAGGGGGGCGCCGCCCCCCCTCTCCTAGTCCAATTCGGACCAGAGGGGGAGGGGCGCGCGGCCCATCCTGGCTGCCCCTCTCTCTCTCCACTAAAGCCCATAAGGCCCATTACTTCTCCCGGGGGGGTTCCGGTAACCCTCCGGCACTTCGGTTTTCTCCGAAAACCCCCGGAACACTTCCGGTGTCCGAATATAGTCGTCCAATATATCAATCTTTATGTCTCAACCATTTCGAGACTCCTCGTCATGTCCGTGATCACATCCGGGACTCCGAACAAACTTCAGTACATCAAAACTTATAAACTCATAATTAAACTGTCATCGTAACGTTAAGCGTGCGGACCCTACGGGTTCGAGAACTATGTAGACATGACCTAGAACTATTCTCGGTCAATAACCAATAGCGGAACCTGGATGCTCATATTGGCTCCTATATTCTACGAAGATCTTTATCGGTCAAACCGCATAACAACATACGTTGTTCCCTTTGTCATCGGTATGTTACTTGCCCGAGATTCGATCATCGGTATCTCAATACCTAGTTCAATCTCGTTATTGGCAAGTCTCTTTACTCGTTACGTAATGCATCATATCGCAACTAACTCATTAGTCACATTGCTTGCAAGGCTTATAGTGATGTGCATTACCAAGAGGGCCCAGAGATACCTCTCCGATAATCGGAGTGACAAAACCTAATCTCGAAATACGCCAACCCAACATGTACCTTTGGAGACACCTGTAGTACTCCTTTATAATCACCCAGTTACGTTGTGATGTTTGATAGCATCCAAAGTGTTCCTCCGGTAAACGGGAGTTGCATAATCTCATAGTTACAGGAACATGTATAAGTCATGAAGAAAGCAATAGCAACATACTAAACAATCAAGTGCTAGGCTAACGGAATGGGTCATGTCAATCACATCATTCTCCTAATGATGTGATCCCATTAATCAAATGACAACACATGTCTATGGTTAGGAAACATAACCATCTTTGATTAATGAGCTAGTCAAGTAGAGGCATACTAGTGACTATATGTTTGTCTATGTATTCACACATGTATCATGTTTTCGGTTAATACAATTCTAGCATGAATAATAAACATTTATCATGATATGAGGAAATAAATAGTAACTTTATTATTGCCTCTAGGGCATATTTCCTTCAGTCTCCCACTTGCACTAGAGTCAATAATCTAGATTACACAGTAATGATTCTAACACCCATGGAGTCTTGGTGCTGATATGTTTTGCTCATGAAAGAGGCTTAGTCAACGGGTCTGCAACATTCAGGTCCATATGTATCTTGCAAATCTCTATGTCTCCCACCTGGAGTTGGTCCCGGATGGAATTGAAGCGTCTCTTGATGTGCTTGGTCCTCTTGTGAAATCTGGATTCCTTTGCCAAGGCAATTGCACCAGTATTGTCATAGAAGATCTTCATTGGTCCCGATGCACTAGGTATGACACCTAGATCGGAAATGAACTCCTTCATCCAGACTCCTTCATTTGCCGCTTCCGAAGCAGCTATGTACTCCGCTTCACAGGTAGATCCCGCCACGACGCTTTGTTTAGAACTGCACCAACTTACAGCTCCACCATTTAATAAAAGCACGTATCCAGTTTGCGATTTAGAATCGTCCGGATCAGTGTCAAAGCTTGCATCGACGTAACCATTTACGACTAGCTCTTTGTCACCTCCATATACGAGAAACATATCCTTAGTCCTTTTCAGGTATTTCAGGATGTTCTTAACCGTTGTCCAGTGATCCACTCCTGGATTACTTTGGTACCTTCCTGCCAAGCTTATTGCTAAGCACACATCAGGTCTGGTACACAGCATTGCATAAATGATAGAGCCTATGGCTGAAGCATAGGTAACATCTTTCATTTTCTCTCTATCTTCTGTTGTGGTCGGGCATTGAGTCTGACTCAACTTCACACCTTGTAGTACGGGCAAGAACCCTTTCTTTGCCTGATCCATTTTGAAATTTTTCAAAAATTTATCAAGGTATGTGCTTTGTGAAAGTCCTATTAAGCGTCTTGATCTATCTCTATAAATCTTGATGCCCAATATGTAAGCAGCTTCACCGAGGTCATTCATAGAAAAACTTTTATTCAAGTATCCCTTTATGCTATCCAGAAATTCTATATCATTTCCAATTAATAATATGTCATCTACATATAATATCAGAAATGCTACAGAGCTCCCACTCACTTTCTTGTAAATACAGGCTTCTCCAAAAGTCTGTATAAAACCATATGCTTTGATCACACTATCAAAGCGTTTATTCCAACTCCGAGATGCTTGCACCAGTCCATAAATGGATCACTGGAGCTTGCACACTTTGTTAGAACCTTTTGGATCAACAAAACCTTCTGGTTGCATCATATACAACTCTTCTTCTAGAAATCCATTCAAGAATGCAGTTTTGACATCCATTTGCCAAATTTCATAATCATAAAATGCAACAATTGCTAACATGATTCGGACAGACTTAAGCATCGCTACGGGCGAGAAAGTCTCATCGTAGTCAACCCCTTGAACTTGTCGAAAACCTTTCACAACAAGTCGAGCTTTATAGACAGTTACATTACCATCAACGTCAGTCTTCTTCTTAAAGATCCATTTATTCTTAATGGCTTGCCGATCATCGGGCAAGTCAACCAAAGTCCATACTTTGTTCTCATACATGGATCCCATCTCAGATTTCATGGCCTCTAGCCATTTTGCGGAACCTGGGCTCATTATCGCTTCCTCATAGTTCGTAGGTTCATCATGGTCAAGTAACATGACTTCCAGAATAGGATTAACGTACCACTCTAGTGCGGATCTTACTCTGGTAGACCTACGAGGTTCAGTAGAAACTTGATCTGAAGTTTCATGATCAATATCATTAGCTTCCTCATTAATTGGTGTAGTTGTCACAGGAACCGGTTCTTGTGATGAACTACTTTCCAATAAGGGAGCAGGTACAGTTACCTCGTCAAGTTCTACTTTCCTCCCACTCACTTCTTTCGAGAGAAACTCCTTCTCTAGAAAGGATCCGAATTTAGCAACGAAAATCTTGCCCTCAGATCTGTGATAGAAGGTGTACCCAACAGTCACTTTTGGGTATCCTATGAAGACACATTTCTCCGATTTGGGTTCGAGCTTATCTGGTTGAAGTTTCTTCACATAAGCATCGCAGCCCCAAACTTTAAGAAACGACAACTTTGGTTTCTTGCCAAACCACAGTTCATGAGGCGTCGTCTCAACGGATTTTGATAGTGCCCTATTTAACGTGAATGCAGCCGTCTCTAAAGCATAACCCCAAAACGATAGCGGTAAATCAGTAAGAGACATCATAGATCGCACCATATGTAGTAAAGTACGATTACGACGTTCGGACACACCATTTCGTTGTGGTGTTCCGGGTGGCGTGAGTTGCGAAACTATTCCGCATTGTTTCAAATGTAAACCAAACTCGTAACTCAAATATTCTCCTCCACGATTAGATCGTAGAAATTTTATTTTCTTGTTACGATGATTTTCCACTTCACTCTGATATTCTTTGAACTTTTCAAATGTTTCAGACTTGTGTTTCATTAAGTAGATATACCCATATCTTCTTAAATCATCTGTGAAGGTGAGAAAATAACGATACCCGCCGCGAGCCTCAATATTCATTGGACCATAAACATTAGTATGTATGATTTCCAACAAATCAGTTGCTCGCTCCATAGTTCCGGAGAACAGCGTTTTAGTCATCTTGCCCATGAGGCACGGTTCGCAAGTACCAAGTGATTCATAATCAAGTGATTCCAAAAGCCCATCAGTATGGAGTTTCTTCATGCGCTTTACACCGATATGACCCAAACGGCAGTGCCACAAATAAGTTGCACTATCATTATCAACTCTGCATCTTTTGGTTTCAACACTATGAATATGTGTATCACTACTATCGAGATTCAATAAAAATAGACCACTCTTTAAGGGTGCATGACCATAAAAGATATTACTCATATAAATAGAACAACCATTATTCTCTGACTTAAATGAATAACCGTCTCGCATCAAACTAGATCCAGATATAATGTTCATGCTCAACGCTGGCACCAAATAACAATTATTTAGGTCTAAAACTAATCCCAATGGTAGATGTAGAGGAAGCGTGCCGACTGCGATCACATCGACTTTGGAACCATTTCCCACGCGCATTGTCACCTCGTCCTTAGCCAATCTTCGCTTAATCCGTAGTCCCTGTTTCGAGTTGCAAATATTAGCAACAGAACCAATATCAAATACCCAGGTACTACTACGAGCATTAGTAAGGTACACATCAATAACATGTATATCACATATACCTTTGTTCACCTTGCCATCCTTCTTATCCGCCAAATACTTGGGGCAGTTCCGCTTCCATTGTCCAGTCTGCTTGCAGTAGAAGCACTCAGTCTTAGGCTTAGGTCCAGACTTGGGTTTCTTCTCTTGAGCAGCAACTTGTTTGCTGTTCTTTTTGAAGTTCCCCTTCTTCTTCCCTTTGCCCTTTTTCTTGAAACTGGTGGTCTTGTTGACCATCAACACTTGATGCTCCTTCTTGATTTCTACCTCTGTGGCTTTTAGCATTGCGAAGAGCTCAGGAATAGTCTTGTCCATCCCTTGCATATTATAGTTCATCACGAAGCTCTTGTAGCTTGGTGGCAGTGATTGAAGAATTCTGTCAATGACACTATCATCAGGAAGATTAACTCCCAGTTGAATCAAGTGATTATTATACCCAGACATTTTGAGTATGTGTTCACTGACAGAACTATTCTCCTCCATCTTGCAGCTATAGAACTTATTGGAGACTTCATATCTCTCAATCCGGGCATTTGCTTGAAATATTAACTTCAACTCCTGGAACATCTCATATGCTCCATGACGTTCAAAACGTCGTTGAAGACCCGGTTCTAAGCCGTAAAGCATGGCACACTGAACTATCGAGTAGTCATCAGCTTTGCTCTGCTAGACGTTCTTAACGTCGTCAGTTGCATCAGCAGCAGACCTGGCACCCAGCGGTGCTTCCAGGACGTAATTCTTCTGTGCAGCAATGAGGATAATCCTCAGGTTACGGACCCAGTCTGTGTAATTGCTACCATCATCTTTCAACTTTTCTTTCTTAGGGAACGCATTAAAAATCAACGGAACAACAACACGAGCCATCTATCTACAACAAACATAGACAAGCAAAATACTATTAGGTACTAAGTTCATGATAAATTTAAGTTCAATTAATTATATTACTTAAGAACTCCCACTTAGATAGACATCCCTCTAATCCTCTAAGTGATTACGTGATCCATATCAACTACACCATGTCCGATCGTCACGTGAGATGGAGTAGTTTCAACGGTGAACATCAATATGTTGATCATATCTACTATATGATTCATGCTCGACCTTTCGGTCTCCGTGTTCCGAGGCCATATCTGTTATATGCTAGGCTCGTCAAGTTTAACCTGAGTATTCCGCGTGTGCAACTGTTTTGCACCCGTTGTATTTGAACGTAGAGCCTATCACACCCGATCATCACGTGGTGTCTCAGCACGAAGAACTTTTGCAACGGTGCATACTCAGGGAGAACACTTCTTGATAATTTTAGTGAGAGATCATCTTAAAATGCTACCGTCAATCAAAGCAAGATAAGATGCATAAAGGATAAACATCACATGCAATCAATATAAGTGATATGATATGGCCATCATCATCTTGTGCTTGTGATCTCCATCTTCAAAGCACCGTCGTGATCACCATTGTCACCCGCACGACACCTTGATCTCCATCGTAGCATCGTTGTCGTTACGCCATCTATTGCTTCTACGACTATCGCTACCGCTTAGTGATAAAGTAAAGCAATTACAGGGCATTTGCATTTCATACAATAAAGCAACAACCATATGGCTCCTGCCAGTTGCCGATAACTTCGGTTACAAAACATGATCATCTCATACAATAAAATATAGCATCACGTCTTGACCATATCACATCACAACATGCCCTGCAAAAACAAGTTAGACGTCCTCTACTTTGTTGTTGCAAATTTTACGTGGCTGCTACGGGTTGAGCAAGAACCGTTCTTACCTACGCATCAAAACCACAACGATAGTTCATCAAGTTAGTGTTGTTTTAACCTTCGCAAGGACCGGGCATAGCCACACTCGATTCAGGTAAAGTGAGAGAGACAGACACCCGCCAGTCACCTTTAAGCACGAGTGCTCGTAATGGTGAAACCAGTCTCGCGTAAGCGTACGCGTAATGTCGGTCCGGGCCGCTTCATCTCACAGTACCGCTGAGCCAAAGTATGACATGCTGGTAAACAGTATGACTTGTATCGCCCACAACTCACTTGTGTTCTACTCGTTCATATGACATCTACGCATAAAACCTGGCTCTGATACCACTGTTGGGGAACGTAGTAATTTCAAAAAATTTCCTACGCACACGCAAGATCATGGTGATGCATAGCAACGAGAGGGGAGAGTGTTGTCCACGTACCCTTGTAGACCATAAGCAGAAGCATTATGACAACGCGGTTGATGTAGTCGTACGTCTTCACGATCCGACCGATCCAAGCACCGAACGTACGGCACCTCCGAGTTCAGCACACGTTCAGCTCGATGACGATCCCCGGACTCCGATCCAGCAAAGTGTCGGGGATGAGTTCCGTCAGCATGACGGCGTGGTGACGATGATGATGTTCTACCGACGCAGGGCTTCGCCTAAACTCCGCGACGGTATGACCGAGGTGGAATATGGTGGAGGGGGGCACCGCATACGGCTAAGGAACGATCACGAAGATCAACTTGTGTGTCCTAGGGTGCCCCCCTACCCCCGTATATAAAGGAGCAAGGGGGGAGGCCGGCCGCCCCTAGGGGGCGTGCCAAGGAGGAGGAGTCCTCCTCCTAGTAGGAGTACGACTCCCTCTTTCCTACTCCTACTAGGAGGGGGAAAGGAAGGGGGAGAGGGAGAGGGAAAGAGAGGGGCGCCCCCCCCCCTCCTAGTCCAGTTCGGACCAGAGGGGGAGGGGGCACACGGCCCATCCTGGCTGCCCCTCTCTCTCTCCACTAAAGCCCATAAGGCCCATTACTTCTCCCGGGGGGTTCCGGTAAGCCTCCGGCACTCCGGTTTTCTCTGAAAACCCCCGGAACACTTCCGGTGTCCGAATATAGTCGTCCAATATATCAATCTTTATGTCTCGACCATTTCGAGACTCCTCGTCATGTCCATGATCACATCCGAGACTCCGAACAAACTTCGGTACATCAAAACTTATAAACTCATAATAAAACTATCATCATAACGTTAAGCGTGCGAACCCTACGGGTTCGAGAACTATGTAGACATGACCTAGAACTATTCTCGGTCAATAACCAATAGCGGAACCTGGATGCTCATATTAGCTCCTACATATTCTACGAAGATCTTTATCGATCAAACCGCATAACAACATACGTTGTTCCTTTTGTCATCGGTATGTTACTTGCCCGAGATTCCATCGTCGGTATCTCAATACCTAGTTCAATCTCGTTACTGGCAAGTCTCTTTACTCGTTACATAATGCATCATCTCGCAACTAACTCATTAGTCACATTGCTTTCAAGGCTTATAGTGATGTGCATTACCGAGAGGGCCCAGAGATACCTCTCCGATAATCGGAGTGACAAAACCTAATCTCAAAATACGCCAACCCAACATGTAACTTTGGAGACACCTGTAGTACTCCTTTATAATCACCCAGTTACGTTGTTATGTTTGGTAGCACCCAAAGTGTTCCTCCGGTAAACGGGAGTTGCATAATCTCATAGTTACAGGAACATGTATAAGTCATGAAGAAAGCAATAGCAACATACTAAACGATCAAGTGCTAGGCTAACGGAATGGGTCATGTCAATCACATCATTCTCCTAATGATGTGATCCCATTAATCAAATGACAACACATGTCTATGGTTAGGAAACATAACCATCTTTGATTAATGAGCTAGTCAAGTAGAGGCATACTAGTGACTATATGTTTGTCTATGTATTCACACATGTATCATGTTTCCGGTTAATACAATTCTAGCATGAATCTCTACTACCTAAAAGAACCGTAAGGTTCTGTTTCCCCTCTTACGTCGTCCCACCTTTCGTCTATCCCCTCCCGACGTGAGCGTTGGTTTCCCAAATTTTCTCGCTAAAAAAAAATCTGAAACAACGAGCGCATGTCAGCCCACTTTACTCTCCCGTCCTTGCCCAATCTTTCCCCCACCCCTTGCGACATGAGAATGCCCTAGTGGCTAGCGCTACCCTCGCCCGTCGCCACCACCTAGACATCGCCCACCTCCTCCCCCGCAAGGCCGACCCCTAGCGCCTTCCTCCGATATGTCGCCTCCCTATCGGCGACCGCCAACGGACTACGCCGTGGCTTGGGCACCTCACACCACGACCCTCCTCTCCAATGACAGGTGCCATTCCCACGATCCAAAGTTTCCCTCATCGCCAGCTCCGGATGGAGCCGGCCCCATGGGTGGGCATGCATCTTCTTCTACAAGATCCTCCTATCTCCACAGTTTGGATCCACTCATGGATTCTTACACGCCCGTTTTTCATGGATTCATGGTCGCAGGCGCGAGTTGTGGAGGACGAAGCAATCGACCAAGATGAAGTTTGTGTAGCGGCCAACCACTATATGGATTTTACAACGTGATGCAGGAAAACCCCTTTTGCTTTGCTACTATTAACTTTTGGTATCCAACGAAAATATGGTGGCAGCAAATATTTGTCTTGGATCCACCCCTGCTATTAATGTCTCCTATCTTGTACAAGAAATATTTGAAAATGTTGCCATATTTTGTGGTGGATGCAGAGACAGAAGCCTCTGCATTAACATCTTAATTGCAAGTTGCAACAAATATTTCAAAACTGGGGATGTATGGAAAATATTTGTTGCACAGTAAGCCTCTGCATTTGAAATAGCTGGTACTCCTATTTGTTGGCAACTTTTTCAGCCCACAAGAGTGTTATTTCCTGTACATGAGGCCTATGCATAAGTTTATACTTTCCTCCATGTTGCTCTCTCATATGGTTTTGTGAATTAGTTACTTCTCTGTGCATAAGAAATTACATTCTACATAAATCAAACAAAAAGAACCACATATCATCGCATCGTCTCCGTTTGGGATTCTAAAATGGGCATTGATGGTCAAGAAATATTTTTTATAAAGTAGCAGTTTGATCAAGAGACACATATTCTAGAAGTTTAGTGCTAACCTTTTCTTAACTCGTTCTCACATGCAGTCTAAAGTTTATGAACCAGGTGGTGATGATTGCAGAATTCCAATTCTTGAGTGTGTCTACAAATGGATTCAGGTACCTTTTCAAAGCTAAACTATCTAGCGTAGTTTGCCATTTTTATATTGCGGGGAAAGACGGGGGCTGTCTGTTTAGCTAATTCAATCTGTCATTGATCATGCTAATTCTTGTTATATTGAAATAACATGAACATGTTGCTCCTTTTTCTAATCACAATACTTCTTAGTGGAGAGCTCGGGTCTTCGCGGCTGTGTGGAAGCAGAGCTCGGCTGTCGGCGGCAGCATGGCCGACTGATTTGTGACTGGTCGAAGGGTGAGCTTCACATACATGTGCGCGTTACGCGTAGGTAACATACTATCTTGGTCATGAAAGAGCAAGTTCACACATGATAAACTATGTTCGTGATTTCTATGTTTATTTTCTACCATAAGTTCTCAGGGCACTGTTTTGCATTTATAGTACACAGACATAAGAACAAGAGTAAGCATTTACAGTATACGGACAACAGAACAAGAGCATTTACAGCACCCAGGGATTTAGGGTTCACTCGGATCCAAGGCCATTGAAGGGCTTTGGCTCTGTTCCTTCCTTGCGAGAATTGTTCTTGCCATGAACTATGGCCGTCTGTTATCTTGGTCGAGAAGCTGAACATATTGTACCTTGTCATTTGTAGTACTGGTCATCTTTTGCACCTGCTCCATAAAATTCAATTTGTACAGTACCCATAGCCCAATCCTAATTTGCGCCGTCTGTTTGTAGTGATTGCAAGGGGAGAGATGTGCTGCACTTATGTCAGTAATCATGGTATGCGTGTATCTGTTAATTATAAGCATATTTTATCAGTAGTATTATTATCTAGCAAGTTCTTGCTCTTTCCATAGGTTTGCTGCACATTCCAATGGCCGCCTTAAGCATGCACAAATGCTTTTGAATGCCTCTTAGTCACAAATCAAGTCACACATGATATCTCGTTTTTTGTTTTGTTTTGGTAATTGAAAATAACTTATTCTCAATGTTCTTTTGTCGTTCTCAAATTTTCAGCAAAGAGGGAAAATTGGTGCTATTGACCGAAGTCAGAATTTTGCTAAACTAATTCTTTGTCTAAGCTATGCATAGAAAAACATGAAGTTGATGAGCTGTGTACGTGAAGATGAAAGGAAGCCAAGGGAATATACTGTGTTCAACGGTGACCTTGTAAAGTGCATGTTGCTCCTACATAGACTTTCCTGAAAAGTTGCTATTCAATTTTTCTTTTGTTAGAGAAAATATCATAGTAGGCACAATTGCAGAAGCAGCATTGCAATGTTTTGTACAGTTTGACCATGACTATTCTTGTCATGCAATTATGCGGTGAACTAAATTATGTATCTACTTCGCCTTGATTGGATAATTACCTTGGTTTCATCTTTTGAATCAGATATGTGCAAGGAATTCAATAATTACCATGGCTGCATTTTGGTGATGATATATTTTTTCTGCATAGCAATGCGTGTGCAATTAACTATATACAATCTATATGTGTCTATTTCAACTAATACATGTATTGCACATGTTTTATATTGTAACGTTAAGGGGGTAAAGAGCTCTTGGTTGATTTATCTTTGGGAGTATGATCTAAATATATCACCCATGCACACATGATTGTTGTTCTCCCGTTGCAACGCACGGGCAATTACCTAGTAATAAACATTTATCATGATATGAGGAAATAAATAATAACTTTATTATTGCCTCTAGGCAATATTTCCTTCACCTTGAGCAACCAGACGAGCCTTGTTTCTGATAACTTGACCATGTTCATCTTGTTTGTTGCGATAGATCCATTTGGTGCCAATGATATTATGCTTGCGAGGATCAGGACGCTTGAGTAGTTCCCAGACATTATTCAGCTCGAACTGATGAAGCTCTTCTTGCATGGCTTGAATCCATTCAGGTTCCATAAAGGCTTCAACAACTTTCTTGGGTTCAGATATAGAGACAAATGCTAAGTGCCCGCAGAAATTTGCCAGTTGTGTTGCTCTTGAACGAGTGAGTGGACCAGGTGCATTGATGCTGTCAATTATCTTCTCAATCTGTACTTCATTTGCAACACGGGGATGTACTGGACGAAGATTTTGCCCTTGCAGATCATTGTCTTCAGCTTCAGCATTGACTTCAGGCTGAGCATTGTCTTCAGGTTGACTTGGTGCAATGATGAGTTCATCTTCATCCTGAGCTTCGGACGGTATGATTTCTCCAGTACCCATGAGCTTGATAGATTCACTAGGAGGGACTTCATCTAGCACATTTGGCAGGTGCTCTCTTTGCGAGCCGTTAGTCTCATCGAACCGCACATCCACAGTTTCAACCACTTTATAGTGAAAGAGGTTAAAGAATCTGTAGGAGTGTGAATCCTTTCTGTATCCAAGCATAAAACCTTCATGCGCTTTCGGTGCAAATTTTGAAGTGTGATGTGGATCCTTGATCCAGCACCTAGCACCAAATACTCTGAAGTAACTGGCGTTTGGTTTCTTACTAGTTAGCAACTCATATGATGTCTTCTTTAGAAGCTTGTGAAGATAAACTCGGTTGATGATGTGGCATGCAGTGTCAATGGCTTCAGGCCAAAACTTCCTTGGAGTCTTGTACTCATCTAGCATCGTTCGAGCCATCTCGATGAGGGTTCTGTTCTTGCGCTCCACGATGCCATTCTGCTGAGGTGTGTAGGGAGCAGAAAACTCATGAGTGATGCCCAGTGTATCAAGGTAAGTGTCGAGGCCGGTGTTCTTGAATTCTGTGCTGTTCTCACTTCTGATGTTCTTGATCTTGACACCATAGTTCGTCATGGCACGATTGGCGAAGCGTCTAAAGACATCCTGCACTTTAGTCTTATAGAGAATTATATGCACCCAGGTATATCTTCAGTAATCATCAACAATAACAAAACCATAGAGACAAGCAATGGTAGTAAGAGTAGAGTAATTAGTAGGGCCGAATAAGTCCATGTGAAGCAGCTCGAAGGGTTGAGATGTCGTCATGATTGTCTTCGAGGGATGCTTGGCCCTAGTCATCTTCCCAGCTCCACAAGCACCACACAGATGGTCTTTCTTGAACTTGACACCTTCGATGCCCACGACATGCTTTTTCTTCGCGAGAGTGTACAAGTTTCTCATGCCCGCATGTCCTAGCCTCCGATGCCAGAGCCAGCATTTTGAAGCTTTTGCTAGAAGACATACGGCAAGCTGTGGTCCTGCTGAGAAATCTACCATATACAAATCATCTTTTTGATACCCTTAAAAGACTAGAGATTTGTCAGATTCCATAAGGACAAGGCAACGATATTTTCCAAATATCACAATCATGTTCAAATCACATAGCATTGATACAGACATTAAGTTGAAACCAAGGGATTCAACAAGCATCACTTTATCCATGTGCTGATCCTTTGAGATTGCAACTCTACCAAGACCCAATACCTTACTTTTACCAGTGTCAGCAAATGCGATATGACTCTTATCAGACGGCCGAAGATTTGAATCCATCAGAAGACTTTGATCACCAGTCATGTGGTTGGTGCAACCACTATCCATAATCCATTCTGAAGCTTGAGGTCTCCTAGCCTACAGTACAGTTTGGGGGATAGGCTTCACCAAGAGAGTTGTGAAGCATAAACATTTGACGAACAAGTGGAACATAGAAGTTCAGATCTTGGTTAGGATAGATGGATGAGTGTGAAGGAATCCCGGGACGAAATACATAGTGAGTCCATTTGGGCATTTTATCTTGCGTCCCACAACATGTTTAAGGTCCCCATCATAAGCATCAGACGCCTTTGATTTCCGGCTGGAGACCTTTTCCTGCAAAAGAGAGTTAAGTTTTCTTAACCACCCACATCTTCAGGGGTGGCTTAGAAGAAATGAGTCTAAGTGCAGCATCTGAGAACTTCGGCTTTGAAGCCCTAGCAAATAGCCTTGTAGGAGGAGAATAATACTCATAGGAATAAGCAGAAAAGTTCTTACTACTTATGAACATAGCAGTTTGATGAAACACGCTCATATTCAAAGGTCTGAATATGATTTCCCTGCAAAACATTGGCGTTAGGGTGACTCAGGTGAGTCTTTTGTCTGTATGAAGCCTTTGGCTCATATGAAGCCTTTGGTCTGGGGTTTATCTTCTTCCCAGGTGCTGTCATAGCGACATTCACGGGAAGACTTTCGAGACACCCTTTGGGTACCCAGATCTTCTTAAGAAGTGGTCCATTCCTGCATTTAGTACCAATATACCTGGCAAACACTTCACCATTCTGATTCCTGAATAGTTTATAGTTTGCATCAAAGGATTCATCAATGATAATTGGGTTAGCACTAGTGAAGCCAGATAAGGTAGATGAATCTACTGAAGGTCCCTTAGCAGCAACCCATGTGGTTTTGGGGTACTGCTTAGGCATCCAGTAAGAACCATCAACATTCATTTTCCTCTTGAACCCAACACCCTCTTTCCTAGGGTTTCGGTTCAGAATCTGCTTTTTAAGGACATCACATAGTGTCTGATGCCCTTTGAGACTTTTGTACATTCCTGTCTCAAGTAATGACTTCAACCTGGCATTCTCATCAGCAATAGTAGTGGTATCCTCAGATGAGGGGTTAGTTACCACATCAGCAGTCGAAGATATTGCAACAGTAGTAGCAGTTGAACATTCAGCAATAGAGACATCATTACACGCTCAATACATTTTAGGCATGGCGGTTCAAATCCTTCCTGAGCGGAACTGATCTGTTGAGCGCGGAGTGACTCGTCTTCCTTTTGAAGATCTTCATTAGCCGATCTCAATTTCTCAAGTTCCTGCTTCCTTTGAAGATAATCATAGGAGAGCTTTTCATGAGAGGTTGAGAGCGATTCATGGCGACTTTCAAGTTCCTCATACTTAACATGAAGATTTTTAATGTCTTCAATTAAGGACTGAGATCGAGTCATTTCCGCATCCAACAGGTCATTGCTTTTGTCTAACAATTTTTGAATGTGTTCCATGGCATTCCGTTGTTCAATTGCAATTTTAGCAACTGTTTTGTAGCTAGGTTTAGATTCAAATTCAGAGTCATCTTCACTTGATGTTTGAAAATAAGCATCGCGTGACTTTTCCTTGGCACCACGTGCCATGAAGAAGTAGGAGGGAGCAGAGTCATCCTCATCCTTGGCATCAGCGTTGGTGACGAGGCCATTGTCTTCAGTGTTGAAGATGGACTTGGTGACGTATGCAGAAGCTAGAGCCAGGCTTGCCACTCCAGAATCAGATTCCTCCTCGGACTCCACCTCTGCCTCCTCAGATGCAGACTCCTCCTCTGAATCCATCTCCTTGCCAACAAAAGCACGAGCCTTGCTAGATGAGCTCTTCTTGTGTGATGAAGATTTCGACGAAGACTTGGAAGAAGACTTCAAGGATTTCTTCTTCTTCTTGTCATCAGAATCATATTCCTTGCTCTTCTTCTTCTTCTTTGTCTCATTGTCCCACTGTGGACACTCAGAGATGTAGTGACAAGGTTTCTTGCACTTGTGACAGGTTCTCTTCTTGTGATCACGAGAGGAAGCTTCATCATTTCTTGAGCTGGATCTTGAAGACTTTCTGAAGTCTTTCTTCTTGGTGAACTTCTGGAACTTCTTCACAAGCATAGCGAGCTCCTTTCCAATGTCTTCAGGATCACCAGAACTGCAGTCAGATTCTTCTTCAGACGAGGAGACGGCCTTTGCCTTCAAAGTGCGAGTACGGCCATAGTTGGGACCATAGATATCTCTTTTCTCAGATAGCTGGAACTCATGTGTGTTGAGCCTCTCAAGTATGTCAGACTGATCGAGAGTCTTGAAGTCAGGGCGCTCTTGAATCATCAGGGCCAGGGTGTCAAATGAGCTGTCGAGAGATCTCAGAAGTGTCTTGACGATTTCGTGCTTTGTGATCTTAGTGGCGCCGAGTGCATGAAGCTCATTGGTGATATCAGTGAGGCGATCAAATGTGAGCTGGACATTCTCATTGTCATTTCTCTTGAAGCGGTTGAAGAGATTGCGAAGAACACAATCCTTGAATCTCTCTGTGTTGAGACGCCTTCATTCACCTTGGAGAGCCAGTCCCAGACTAGCTTCGCAATTTCCAGAGCACTCACACGACCATACTGCCCCTTGGTCAGATGACCACATATAATGTTCTTGGCAGTTGAGTCCAGTTGCACGAACTTCTTGACATCAGCAGGAGTGACACCTTCACCAGTCTTGGGAACGCCGTTCTTGACGACATACCAGAGATCGACGTCAATGGCTTCAAGATGCATGCACATCTTATTCTTCCAGTAGGGGTAATCGGTGCCATCGAAGACAGGGCACGCAGCGGAGACTTTGATTATCCCTGCAGTCGACATAGCTAAACTCTAGGTGGTTAAACCGAATCACACAGAACAAGGGAGCACCTTGCTCTGATACCAATTGAAAGTGCTAGTGTTTGACTAGAGGGGGGTGAATAGGAGATTTTTATGAAAGTCTTCAAAACATGGGTGTTTCAAAGACAAACGATAGAAATGACCCTATTGATATGCAGCGGAAGGTAGACTACACTAGAAAGCCATAGTCAAGTAAGCAATGAAGTGAAAGAGCGAAGACTATAAGCAGCTAGGTAGATTGGATCAGGATGGAAGATAGTATGAAGCCAAACAGACAACAGTCTTCACACAGTGAAGTCAAACAGACCAGACAAGTAGGTAAAGACTTCACGAAGACAAATTGTAGTAAGGCGAGAGAGGTAGGATAGAACCAGTTGCTCGGAGAGGACAAGGGATTTGTTGGACCAGATCCAGTTGCTGTGACAACTGTACGTCTGGTTAGGGAGGCTGAGATTCAACTCAGAAGACCGTGTCTTCACCTTATTCGCCTTGAGCTAAGAACACTTAGTCCTCGCCCAATCACTCTGGTAAGTCTTCAAGGGAGGCTTCCAAACCTCCACAAACTTCGTTCACTGGCAATTCACAATGACTCTTGGATGCTCAGAACGCGACGCCTAACCGGCTGGAGGATTCACAATCCTTAAGTGTAATAAGTTTTCAGATCACGCGGACAGAAAGACTTCAGTGATGCCTAACACTCTTTGGCTCTGGGTGTTTTGGGCTTTGTCCTTGCAAGGATTCTCTCTCAAATGCTTCGGAGGTGGGTTGCTCTCAAACGACAAAAGCCGTGCACAAACTCTGAGCAGCCACCAATTTATAATGTAGGGGGTGGGCTATTTATAGCCAGGAGGCAACCCGACCTGATTTGTCCGAAATGACCCTGGGTCACTAAGGAACTGACACATGTCCAACGGTCAGATTTCAAACACACGCGGCAGCTTAGCTTGGGCTACAAGCCAAGCTGACTCATCCAGCTCTGGATAAGATTTGCTCTCATTGTCTTCGCTCGAAGACTTAGGTTTTGGTTGAGCATCACATCAGTCACTCTGACTTTGTTCACTTGGACCCCACTTAACAGTAAGGTGGTTCCTATGACTCAACAAAGAAGAAAAGGAAACTGCGAAACAACTATGTCTTCGCACTACATAGTCTTCACGCGATGTCTTCTCCTGTCATAGTCTTCAATGTGAATGTCTTCACAGACCACCATTGTCTTCAATGTCTTCACACATTTTTAGGGGTCATCTCTGGTAGGTAAACCGAATCAATATGGGACTACTACCTGTGTTATCCTACAATTCTGACAAACACATTAGTCCCTCAACCAAGTTTGTCGTTGATAGTCCAAGACCAACTAGGGGTGGCACTAGATGCACTTACATTCCCCACTAATCCCTTGTGTTTCTTGTTACTCTCGGGTGTTTGAGCACCCTAGACGATTGAGGTCACCTCGGAGCCACAATCCATTATGGTGAAGACTCGTGGTGGTGTTGGGAGCCTCCAATATTGATGCCTTCAAGGGCACCACTAGTGAAATCACGGCATCTTGCATTGTGCGAGGACGTGAGGATAATACGGTGGCCCTAGTGACTTCTTGGGGCATTGTGCCTCCACACCGCTCCAACAGAAATATACTTCCTCTCAAAGGGAAGAATTTTTGGTAACACATGTTCGTCTTCCCGACTTCGGTTGTGGTTACTTCTTACCTTTATTTTGTGCAAGCTTTATTTGTGTTGTGTCATTTGTTTGCTTGTGTCATTGTTGTTGCTAGCATCATATAGGTTGCTCACCTAGTTGCATAACTAGACAACCTATTTGTTGCTAGACCTAATTTGTAAAAAAACCCTAAAAATTAGTAGTTGCCTATTCACCCCCCTCTAGTCAACCATATCGATCCTTTCAGCAGCCGTGGTGTGCCACAGGAGAGATGGATGACCATTTACGTACACATTATTGGATGAAGCTAAAGGAGGAATACGTGTGGGAGGGCATGATCCGTTGATGAAAAACTTGTTGGACATCCGATTAATCTAGTCGAATTTAAGACATTGTTGTACTAGACTTAATTCAAATGCTATGTATGGTTGATTTATTCTATCTAAACTTTGATGAATATCGGCCGGTTTGCATGAGTTTCTTGCAGTTAGTTCAAATGCGGGTTGAAATGTATGTGAGCAGCGTTGAAGCGGCCTCCCACATTATTACTCTGTATCATAATTTTAGAGTATATGTCATGCATGACAATAAATAAAATACTACTCCCTCCATTCCTAAATGTAAATCTTTTTAGATATTTCAAATGGACTACAACATACGGATGTATGTAGACATATTTCAGAGTATAGTTTCACCCATTTTGCTCCGTACGTAATCACTTGTTGGAATATCTAAAAAGACTTATATTTGGGAACGGAGGGAGTACATGATACTAATATACTCCCTCCGTTTCTAAATACAAGTCTTTTTAGAGATTTTAATATGGACTACATACGGATGTATATAGACGTATTTTAGAGTATAGATTCATTCATTTTGCTCCGTATGTAGTTCATATTGTAGAATCTCTAAAAAAAACTTATATATCTTAATAAATAAGGGGAGTGGATATGATACTATGTATATATGCATGATAATTGTATATGATACTCCCATTAAAACCAACGATACTATCCTAGCAAAACTTTTGCAAAAGTCTAAATTGTATAAAAACATGCACATGTCTTTATTGCGTGGTGTGACCGTTCGCATAGCCCCCGCTGCAGCGTGCGAGAGTCCCGGGCTAATGAATGAAATTTTCCTTACTAAAGTCACATAGCTTCGGAGCCACTGATACGTGGGTCCGCTACCAGGCCGGTCCACATGTCAGCCAGGCGACGGAGGCCCCAGATTGAGAGATAAGTCCCGTGCAGCCACGCTTTTGCATGCGGGTTGTGTTTGGATTCTTTGCGCTACGCTCGCACCCTCCCCCCCACCCCCATATCCCGGCCCCCAAGTGTCGTCGGCTGCGGTTCCTCCCCCCACCTTCTTCTGCGCTACGTGCTCTGCCCTCTCTCCCCCTGGGGTTTCTGCGCTCGGAATCCAGAAGGGGAGGCCTTCCTGGTAGCTTTTGGGTACGATTCTGGTTCATCTTGATTCATCCGCCTGCCTGTTTCTCTCGATCTATTCCAGTACCACTGTTCTTGGTCGTTTTCTTCCCGGAGTTCGTGGCCGTTTCTTTTCCGGGGGTCGTTTCTTGGCCTCTAAGCGAAGTCAAATGCGGCGATTTTAGTTCTTGGCGACCAATGTGGGTGGCGGTTCCTCCTGATCTGTACCAGTACCACCTTCCCGAGCACTGTTCTTGTTGTTTCTTTTTGCTGTCTTGGTCGTTTTTTGGGGTCTTTGCGAAGTCAAACTGCGGCGATTTTGGTTCTTAGCGGCTGCCTTCTGTCCAAGCGTGTTATTAGTCAGATCTGTTGTATTTTCTGATGGTTTTCTTCGAAGAAGACGCTTATCTTGGCGGGATTATTTTGCGAAGTCAGGATATTTCTTCTCGAAACGTGTTCTGGGATTCCTAGGGCCTGTTCTCATACTTTCTGCTATTTTTTTATCTTGCAAAATATTAGATGCGAATGGAGTTTTTTAGTAACCGCTAAGGGGCTTACGGTTCATCTTCATCTTTCGTATAAAGTTTTAAAACACAATTTCCTGACTTCACAGTTCAGGATGACCGGATCTTCTGACTTGGAGGAGGCAGTACCCCCTCTGTGTAAAACGGGGAAGGGAAATCAGAGGAACAGGATTCACTGTATATTTACTAGTGTTCATAGATCTCTGTAGATAACTGCTGTTCATAAATCATCGTATTAGATTGCAGTTTAGGAAAATCAAGCCAAGGGGAAGTCAGGGTACTGTAGCTTCCCTCACTTCCCTCCCTTTGTTAGAGGACCTGGATCCTCACTGGAGGGGAAAACCCCCTGGATTCTGATGCGCCAGGGAAAAAAACTGCCATGCTCTTTCTCCGGCCAAGGGATTACCATGTGGATAATCAACTCTTGGACCATATGAATGCTGGCGCTTCTTGGAGTGGGGTTAAAGGGATTACCCCTTCGGTAGTTTGTGATTTCCCTAAACAAAAGAGAAAAGCAAAACAGGGACTCGTCTTGACTGCCGGTGCTGATTGGTCAAGCAATCGAGAATGGAGCTTCATCTCCGGCGTGCAGATTGGTGTTGCTGCCTGTTGCCTGCCAATACCATAAATATTAGTTTCCCCACGATGATGCCGGAGCTCGTCCATCTCATTATTCTTGCTGTGTCGGAGCCAATCACCATGAGTGTGTGCTTGTGCTCGCCGATCCCCGTTGATGAGATGGACAGCTTCAGCGGGTTCGCTCAGCTTGATTCACTAGGAATGGATCGCGCCATGTGGTCAACTGTTCATCAATGTGGTCAACTGCGTCGGCGGCCATGTGGTCAACTGCTCGTCAATGTCAGCGTATTCGTCTGCGTCTCAGCGAAACGGGATGTCATGGAGCCATGGAGGGCAACTGCGGACGCAACAAGAGCGGCGGCACGAGGTGGGGTGGAGTGATGGAGGCCATGCCCAGAGTTGGCGTTGGAGGGAGCGGGAGACACGGGAAAATTTGTCCACGAGTCGGGAGGCGTTTATTTCTGGCTCGGGGATATGAGAGGGACCGGGCCAATTTCTCCTCTCCCCTGATCCGATTCTAACCAAATACACAGGCAGATAACCCTGATGCAAGTTTCCATGGGTGGGAGCTACCCATGGATTTGCTAGGGTCCCGCCCTTTCCCCTGGACACCAAACAATCCCTTACTGGTTTCCACGGTTCCCCAGCATTCATATGGCCCAAGAGTTGATCATTCATTTTCTACTATACTCAGATCTTTCCTCACTCCTTACCGTTAAAAAGATGGTTTCCTTCCTTTTCTGGTTTGTGGTTTGCTTTGCATTAGTATTATGTTCTAAGGTTAATTTGTGACTTCTCATTGATTTACTTCTGTGTTTCCAGTGACTCCAGTGAGACTCAGATTTGTCTCTGCTAGAATCTTGCAATGACAATTTTTGACGATGATGATGATGCGGAGCCACAACTGAAGGTCGTTGACAACTACTATTTTGAGAAAGCCAAGAACGAGTTTGTTTGTTTCAGCACCTTGCCCCTTAAGTTTGATGAGAATGATAAAGTCTCCGGGAAGGGTATCTACTTGCGTCGATATCCCGCAGATGGAGCCCCTGCAGTATACAAGCAGGTTGTAGCTTGGACAGTAGCGCTTAACTGTGAGCAGCCAAAGATCTCAGTGCTTTCAAGTGAGGGCTATTGGATAGAATTGGATCTATTGAAACCACGGAAAATCTATTGGAAGTTTGCTCGGTCAGCATTAACGACAGTTCAAATGCTCCACTTTGTCAAAAGGCAACCCAGAACACTGATGATAAGTAGTCTTTGTGTTCACCTTCGTGAAGTATTCAGGTATTTTGTCCACATATTTTTTTTTCTTGGCTAACGCTAGCTATGGGCTCATAAGTTTTGCATTTTGGATGCTCATTTGTAGTAAATTTGAAACGGAAGAGATGGAGGATGCTTTAGGGAAACACCATCACATAATCAAGCGATGTGCAGAGAGGGATCCTGCTTTAATGAGGTCAAAGGTGTGGATATCAAACTTTCCTGTATTGAATGTCGTTGTTCAGTTTGTAAACTCTGTTGAGCTCGCTCTATTTTCATATGATTCCTTTTTTTGACACCACACTTTGTCGAGCTGAGCTCAAAACTACTCGAACCTTGGCAAGCTAGTATTACTTGGACTTATTAATTTTGTATGTTTAAAATATTTGTCAAGCTAAGTTCTAAGTCCTCTTGAGCCGTTGTTGCTGATTTAATGGTCAGCAATAAAAACGACATTTTTCTATAAACAACCGGATGTACTCTTTGGAAAGATAGTCACATTCTAATTGTCAATTTTGCCTCATGCTCCGTTCCCGCTTGTGTTTCTGGCTCCTGAGGTTCTTGGCTCTAGTGAGTTGTGTGATGATTTAAGTTGTTGATGTTTCTGTAGAACAGTAGAAGAAAGCTACACTTAGGTGTATATCTTGTTTCTGTAGAACAGTAGAAGAAAGCCCATTGGGCCCATGTAGCTGCATGTATATCTTCTTCAAAGGAATAGAGAAGAAGTGATTTTGCCAATTCCAGTTTTGTTAACATGGTAACAGAGCTATGCCATCTCCACCGTAGACCTAGGTTCCCGTACGTTGCGGTCGCCGGCGAGTTGCTGGCAGCCGTCCCCATCGCGTTCGTCTCCAGGTCTGACTCGGGTGAGTCAGAGTGTGCAGCAACGCCATCCTCCGCCGCCCCAGCTGCGCTATTCCAGGTCAGACTTGGGCGCCGCCACTGCCATCATCCGTCACCCCAGCCACGCGAGTCCAGGCTGAGCTCTGCCGCCGCAGCAATTTGTTGCTGTCTGCTTTCTAGTCATCGTGCTGCAGCTGGTATCATCTGAATTATACTCTTAAACACCCCCCTTCAAACTCAAGGATGGTCAGAAATACAAGCCTTTGTCAAGAAAAAACTTAGCGAGCAATGCAAGATGTTGGCCATACTGACGAGGGTTACTATTTCTCTCAGCATCGCTACACTCAAGATTTGGTTTCCCGCTCAGCTCTTTCTGATATGCGCACTGCTCCGACCCCTATGGAGCTCCACTTGCAGTTGCGTCCTAGTGATGAAATTCGCCTTGAGGATCCTTCTCACTATCGTCATCTTGTGGCAGTCTTGGCTATCTCACTGTGACAAGACCTGACATTGTACATGCTGTCCACATTTTGGGTCAGTTTGTCAGTGCTCCTACCTCAATTCATTAGAGTCGCTTCATGTGCTTCGATACTTGAGGGGGACATCTTGTCAGTTGTTCTATGCTTGCTCCAATCAGCTCCAATCTTCTTGTCAGTTGTTCTATGCTTGCTCCAATCAGCTCCAGCTTCATGCCTACTCTGACTCCACTTGGGCGAGTGATCCTGTTGATCGTTGCAATGTCACCGGCTACTGTCTCTTTCTTGGCACTTCTCTCATTGCAAACAGACTGCAGTTTCCCATTCCAGTGCTGAGGCTGAACTTTGATCCCTAGACACTACCACATCAGAGATTGTTTGGCTTCGTTGGCTCCTTGCTGATCTTGGTGTGTCATGTAATGCTTGAAGCACCCATACAGCGACACTGATACGTGGATACGGGTACGGGGATACAGGATACGACAATTTCTAGAAACAGCAATACGGCGATACGGGACACGACAATTTCTAGAAACAGCAATACAGCGATACTGCGAGTATATATAAATAATTAATAAAATAACATGCAATAAAGACAAAAATACTAATTGACTGCATGGGATGGGATCATAATACTGCCCCACTGGTTGTCTCCATGCCTCTTTCAAGTCGGAAGTGATCATCAATATCCTCAATCTTCGTGGTGTATGCAAAATACGTCATATGATAGTATTAGCATTTTTTTCATTTTGGCACATAACACTCAGCAAGCATGCCTTTCCCTCTCTAGCGCCAGCAACAACTACAGGTTAGCAGCAACCTTTTTTATGAGCATTGGTCAGCAGCAACTCAGGAACTGTATGAAAAAACATGGCTAGCGTTAGCAGCAACAGCATGTCAGCAGCAGCCATGTACAAAAAATGTCTTCAGTCGTGAGTCTCTGACCCGCGACTAGTAATTGCTAGCCAGCAAGGCACCATCAACAGCAGCTCAGCAGCTAACTCAGGCACTTAGCGATGGAAGGCAGCACCAACTAGCACGCAGGAAGAAGAACCAAGCCGGCAGCAGAAAGTTACCTTGGTTGCTGCTGATGGAGATTCAGCAACAGCGGTGGCGGTGGCGGCGACTCCAGGCGGCCGCGGCGGCGCATGCATATGACCTCGTGGCGGGACTAGATCGTGTCGCTGGTCTTTCGATGGAGGAGATGAGGACCGGTGGGTACCTGTGTAGTGTTAGGAGTGGGCTTCTACTGGGCTCGGGCTGTGCTCCCGTCATTCCGTATCCCCGACGTATTGACGGCGTATCGGATTTATTTTCTTTTCTTTTTAAATCGAAAATCATGTTATCACTGAGATACTCGTATCGGTGCCGTATCATGTGTATTGGCGCCGTCCCGTACGGGGACACACCAGTTTTTGACGTATCGGTGCTTAATAGATATGATGCACCCACCTCGCTCCTTTGTAATGGCACCGCTGCTATTCAGATTGCCAATGATCCAGTTAAGCATCAGCTAACCAAGCACATTGGCGTGGATGCATTATTCATGTGTTCTCACTGCCAATAGTCAACTATTCTTCTCCAGTATGTTCTATCGGAGCTTCAAATGCCAGATTTCTTCACCAAGGCTCAGACTGGAGAACAACATAGACTTAATGTTCTCAAATTATGTTTCTAACCCCCTTGAGTTTGAGAGGGGGGGGGGGGGGGGGGGGGTTAATACTTAGATGTATGTGTATTAACTTAGATGTATATCTTGTTTCTGTATAACAGTACACAGTACAAGAGAGCCCATGTAGCTGCATGTGTCTATCTTCTTTAGAGGAATAGAGAAGTGATTTTAGCAATACCAATTTCGGTAACAGTTGGTGTTTAAAGTTCAGTCTAGCAGCGAGTTCAGAGGGCATTGAATGTCGGAGGTTGTTTGTGATGATGCGGACTGCGGACTAGATCAAGTTATGTTTTGGTACGTTAGCCGTTAGGCAGTCAATGTCGGCACCGGCTGCTGTTGATGCCTGAGGGAGAGGTTGACGGTGGCAGGCTGCTATTATCACAATATCCCTCCTTTTTGGGTTAGTGCTATCAATGCGGGAGCAGGCACGTTGCTTGCCAACACTATTCAGATGATGGAGGAATTGAACCAAGTGCTAGAAATCCGCTTGTTTTTTAAAACAAAATTGTTGCCTGCCCTATATGTGCTCTATAGATACTTATCTTCTCTCATAGTGGCGATGCTGAGGCTCTACGGTGGGTAGCTAGGTTATACCACCCCCCCTTTTCCGTAACAGTTGTCTGTTTGAACATTGACACAATATCCAAAATATAAATCTTATCAGTAATTTGTATCTTAACATACTATAAGATCTAATACAGTTAATATTGTGGAGTACTTTCTGAGACAAATTTATGCATATGATTGTCTAGTTCATAAGCCAAATGTTTTTGAAGATATTTATAGTCAATGACTGGAAGGTTTGACTTTACCAATGTCTAGAGCTGTCAACTTGATCAGGTTGTTACAGAATTGATCCAACAGCTAGGAGTTAAACTAACCTTTTGAAATAAATCTGACTATACCTGTTGGGCTGGCGTGTTACAAATTGTTGCCGTCACGTTAACTGACACAACCAAAGTGGAACTGCACAGCACTAGTCATTGAACCAGTTAGCTTTAATGAAAAAGTAGCATTGCAACATCCTTTCATATACAGGTATGGGCTATGCATTGCCGTTTATTTTAGTATCCATTTGTATGCTGCTTGCCGTGTCTGCATTCCCATTTACAAAATTCCACTATGCTTCAATTGATACATGATTTTTTTTCCTTTCTGCACATACAGATTCTGCAAAGCTTTATCAAGGATACTTCTGGGAAATACTTTGAGGTATCTAAGTTCATAGTTTGGAGCTTTCTTTGGATACGTAGTGTTTTTGGCATGCAGGCTAAATACACATTATTTCAAACCTTCTTAAGCTTTATTACCACACCATTGTTTACATGGTGTTTCGAAATTTCTCATGTCTTGTCTAAATGTTGTTACTTTTCATATGGAAATTAGGACATATTAAGGAGTCTGAGCACCAAGGAGTCATTCATTGTTGTTGCTGAGCCTCTTGCAAGTGGGGGTAAAGGCAATTGTGATACATATAGTGATGGTAACATAATCGGCGATGATGGTGATGGTACTGAGCCAATATGTGCAATATGTGACGAAGGAGGAGAATTACTTAGGTATATATGTGTTTTTTTATACTTACGAGATGATATCTTTTTAATGCCTCTCACAACATTGTGGGTTACCATATGCTCCATATCTCACTTGACATCATTGTAGTTTTTCTAATAGTGTTGTAGTGTCCTATTTAACATGCATTTGTGCGAGTCGTTATTGAAGCTATCCTTGCAAGCATATGTTTGATAGTTAGTTTAGATTATACCTTCATGTTTGTTGGTACGAGAATACTAATCTGTACTATATTTGCTCTCGTTCTGAGCCCTTCTTTGTTTCTTTGGATCCTAATGATCTCAAGAACAACAGCAAACTTTGGTGCTATGTTTTTCTGAAGACTTTGCATCTGGTGTAGATTATGTGTGTTCAAACTTTATTATAATTTAATCTGGTGCATTATGCTTTCTGTAGCTAATTATTTCCTGCGTGTGTTCATGCTTTTTGTTGCTTCTTAAACCTAAGTCTCTTGTTGCTTCTTCTTATCTTAAGAATGTATTGAGGGGGTTTCTTCGCCCTCCCTATCTGTTCTTTTATGTTTTCTGTTTCTAATGTTGGAGAAGAATGTGTAAATTTGTCAAGGGGTTGATCCTCATACCATTTGATGTTATCTTGTTACCATCCACCATTTCATGGATAGTCCATTTTGTGTGAAGTGACCTACATAATCTATTATGTCGAATTATCATGGAATTTTAGCTGACATAAATCTCGTAACTCCACCTGACGCTTAACACAATGCTTTGATGCAGCTGTAAAGGTCGATGCAAGAGAGCCTTCCATCCTACAATAGAAGCTGGCAGAAAGTCTAAATGTGTAACACTTGGTTACACTGCTGTACAAGTAAAGGTGGCTTTCTGAAGTTTTTACTGACTGATACTTCAGCTTTATCACTTCATTTTGTTGTGACATATTAGTTACTGTCATTTTTACATATTTACAGGAAATGAATAAGTTCATATGCGAAAACTGTAGATATGTACAACACCAATGTTTCAAATGCGGAGAACTTGACTCGTCTCATGAGCCTAATGCCAAGGTGACATATTGCTTCTTCCTTAGAATACTCTACCTGTGGTAGAGAATATCGGTTTTTGGTTTCCTGATTTCTTTTCCTGTGCCCTTTCTTCTTGTCTTGGGAATGGCAAAATGCTGCTTGTGTTATTCATCTTTGTTACATCCTGTGCTCTACTGATCATTAAAACCATAATAATGCGCTTCAAGTATCTTTGCCTCTTCTAGTCCTAAGTTTGGAAACTGTATGTTGTCAGGTCTTTCAATGTTGTAAACTGTTTTGTGGCCACTTCTACCACCCCAAGTGTGCTGCAGAATTACTTCAGTCTCACAGTAATGGAGCCTGTGAGTTGGAGAACAAGATTGCAGCTGGGATGCCATTTCCGTGTCCTGTACATTGGTGCTCCAGACCTGATTGTAAAACAATGGAGGAAGGGACTGAAAGAGCAATGTGGCTTGCTGGCTGCAGACGTTGTCCAAGGTCATATCACTTAGATTGTTTGCCAAGGTATGGTGCAGTATTCATCTGAATGATTTTCCTTTCCTTAATTTGTGGATTCTTGGTTCTGCATGGTTGAATTCTTCTCATCACGTATATTTATGTTTCACAGGGAGATATGCTTTAAGTATGGTAACAGAGGTATACGTGCTTGGTTTCTATCGGAAAGAAACCTATCTAAAAGACTCATCATTTACTGCACGTAAGTTAATTCTTTACCCGTTTCCCTACTTCCTCCACACCGGCTACTAACTTCTGTTCATACCATGCAGAGACCATGAGATAGACCCAGCTACGGGAACACCTTGCAGGGATCATATAAAGTTCCCTGCTCTTCTAGAAAACAAAGGTCACGGTTCAACAGAATCCACAAAGTTTCAGCACTCTGAGGTACTTAAAGATTAAAGTTGCTAGCATGTGAACATACATAATATTAAGGTTGCTAGCATGTGAACATGCATTAAACCATAACCTAATGGAAGTCAAACTCTGACTAGTTAAATGTGCTTGTGATTGCCACATTGTTGGCCTTATAAGGTACCCCTTTTGATCCAAAATAACTGTCAAGTATAATGCACAAAAAATAACCTCATGGCACTCACCATGTTGCTTTCGTCAATTATAAGTAAATAAATGGAATCAAATGTAGGCTTCTTGATCTATGAGTATCACTTTGTAAAGGTTGTTTCTTGAGCTTCTATAATGACTCGAATGGTAGCTTGCTTTTCTGTAGCACCCTCCCAAGGGCCTCAATACTTTTGGTAGGGGTTTGACTAATGTCATAAAATGTAGAACTAAGATGTCAGTTTTGGTCATCAGACCATAATGTTCACAAGCCCATATAAATAGCTTATACTGATTTATCGGTAAATTAGTGGCATCAAGTGTTAAGGATATGCATGTGTTAGTTGGGACTATTACCCATAGTTACCAAATTCACTGCTCTCTTGATTCGCAATTTGGGTTTTTATTGGGGAGAAAAGCCACATAAATTTTACTGGAAAGGACTAGGACCATGACCAGGAAAAAAAAGACTGACGGATAAAGATTTGGTGGACTCACATGGCATGAAACACGAACGAGCAACGAATGTGGTGAACTAATTTAGTCCCAAGGGCCTCAATACTTTTGGTAGGGGTTTGACTAATGTCATAAAATGTAGAACTAAGATGTCAGTTTTGGTCATCAGACCATAATGTTCACAAGCCCATATAAATAGCTTATACTGATTTATCGGTAAATTAGTGGCATCAAGTGTTAAGGATATGCATGTGTTAGTTGGGACTATTACCCATAGTTACCAAATTCACTGCTCTCTTGATTCGCAATTGGGTTTTTATTGGGGAGAAAAGCCACATAAATTTTACTGGAAAGGACTAGGACCATGACCAGGAAAAAAAAGACTGACGGATAAAGATTTGGTGGACTCACATGGCATGATAAACACGAACGAGCAACGAATGTGGTGAACCCAGCAAAAAAGAGAAAGCAGAAGCTAGGAAGCACTCACTAGAGAATGATGCAGGGGCCCATTGTGTTTGTAGGGGGATCATGAAGGAAGCCATGCAGGTGGGATGTAAAAAGAGTAGTGTTGAATGGCAACTAATGGATGGACACCCACTTGATGGAAGGTGCATGTCTGAGACGGAGTTGGCAAAATGGTCAATGTCAAGAATCAACGGACAACAAGGAAGAGAAACGATGTTGGGCATCGAAGACATGGGACTCAATAAATAAATATGCCTTGAAAGAGCACCTATCAACACTGGCATCAACACACGGGCAACTGTAGTAGGAGACTAGCATGCTAATAGCAGCACAGAGAGCCACATATGGGTAGTAGGCATGTAGCAGCTAGCCGCCAGCTAGCCAGCAGAGGCAATGACCAGCGAGGACCGGCCTCCTTGAGATGGCGAGGGGATGCTTGTACACTGGAGGGTGTCTTGAGGAGTTTTGAGTGGAGCTAGCTGGGGACGAGCAATGGGAACAATAGAGGGCATTGGCTGGCCAAGAAGTCGCAACAAGTCTTAGGAGATCAGGACGCACCATGTATTTGGGGCCAACAACCAATCTACTTGGTGGTGGATTGGTGCGGCAAGCGGGGAGTTGTTGGGCTAGGCCTAGTGAAGCATGGAGGCATGGCCTATGGCATGGGGACTGACCTCCTTGAGATGGCGAGGGGGTGCTTGTAGAACGGAGGGTGTCTTGAGGAGTTTTGAGCGGAGCTAGCTGGGGACGAGCAGTGGGAACAATAGAGGGCATTGGCTGCCCAAGAAGTCGCAACAATGTCTTAGGAGATCAGGGCGCAACATGTATTTGGGGCCAACAATCAGTCTACTTGGTGGTGGATTGGTGCGGCAAGCGGAGAAGTTGTTGGGCTAGGCCCAGTGAACCGTGGAGGCATGGCGTATGGCATGGGATTGGCGAAGCTTTGACTGCAGATGACAATCGTCGATTTAAAGCTTAGAGATGGCGCATCAATCGGAGGCTGCAAGGATGGAGTGAGGAAGTTGGCGGCCTTTATTCGGGAACTAGAGCTGCCGAGACGGCTTGATCTGGTTGTCAGCGCGTCGTGAGTTGTGACTCGCATGAGAGGGTGCCTGATGCAATCATGGAATCTGTAAATGCCTAAGCAGCAACGAAAGCAGATGAGTCTAGAGGAAGAATCAATCCGAGAAGATAGGGAGTTTGAGAGGCAAACTCAATCGAGAAGTGGAGATAAAAAACAAAATGCATCTATCTGGATTGAGGGCATGAGTTGTGTGTGACCCCCTCCCTAAAAATGGGCTCCTTGATACCATGTTAGAGGATGCAACTTGAATGTATTGCATACCCCAAGGGACAAGTATATAGTACATGTGACTTGGGAGTACAAGGGCATCTAGACTTGGGAGTACTCATACTACTAATACTCCTTGAGAAAATCTTGATTATAGTTTGAAGCCATTCGCACTGAATCTCGTAACTATGCTATTACCATATAGATCTGGTTCTTTTTCTTAGAATGGTAGCTTATATGTGGTCCATTGGTAGGTAGCGTGATCATGGATGATGCAACACCATCTCGTGTTTGCTAGGCCAACATTTCTAGTGCTTGCGAGTCGGGATGAGGATTGCGAGTCTTCTTTCCACCATGATGATTACAAACCTGAGTAGTATGAGCATTTTTGTTGGAGGCGCTATGAGCATGACGAGTTGGTCGAAGGCATGAAAGGATGATTATCCCCACAAGGTGCATGAGCCTAGAATGCGAAGGAAGGAAAAGTAGAGATCTCTGAGGGAGGGGCTTATCATGCCTGTGTAATGTGTGAAATTAGCCGAGGTTAGATTATAGCCACGAGGTGGCCTCTAAATGTTGTGGAGGGTGCCTTGTCATACAAAGGGTTGTTTGAAGCCTGATCAACCACTTGTATTCAATAGCCACGTAAGTCATGCAGTAGCATGAAGTTTTTCATGTCGTCAAGTCAAGTAGAGTCGCATGCCTTCAGAGCAATTTATAGCCAAGCAGCCCCAACTAGTCATAAGGGATTTATAACAACGAATAAGAGGATGTCTTGGTACATGGGAGGTCAGAGGGTAGAGTTGCAGTAGTGGAGCCTACTAGGTGGTATTTTCATGGAAAAACTTTCAACTCTAGAGTAGCTCAAATCTAGAAAGAGGGAACAACTAAAATAGAAAGGCGTGTGAAGTTTGCTAGTAAGACTCAATCAACGTAACATACGTGAGGCAACCAGGTTCGAACTCAAGGAGAAGCCACGATAGAGAAAATTCTCTAGGCAAGGTCATGGATGTTCAAGTTGAGCGAAGGTGATGATAAGGGTTCGGCGTCCCTAGCCGATGAAACAAGTTGTGATATTAATGCACTTTGGCTTCTTAAGAACAACAATTTATCTGCACCTTCCTTTCTCTATTGATGTAGGATTATATATGTTCACCTTGTCCTTCACAAAGGAAGGCAAACGCTACAAAAGTAGAGGAAATTAGAGAAAGGCTTGAGAAGAAGAGAAGGCTGCAGCACAACAAAGAGATGGGTTCGAGATTGTCTATAGAAGGAAATAAAAACATCAAGAGAGATTCAACATATGTTTTGTTGGGACCATCTCACAAGGCATCTCGGTAATTTGCTAAAGCTCTATTGATTTTGAATATACTTGTATCCTAACTCCTATCTCCGTGTTATGGCCTTGTCGCTTGAGGTCCATGAACTTGCACCCGAAGTCCACTATAACTTGCTCCAAGTGTTGTCAATCTTGTTATTCACGGAAAACTAAACCAGGGACTGGGTTTCAACCCAAGTGCCGAAATAGAATCTTTTAAAGATACCCTAAGGATTCCAATAGATGCTCCTCTTCCTTCTACCTTGATAACCTAGTCTCTTTTAAGAAAATATCTTGGTTCTTTTTAACACTCTCGCGTTGAATCCAATAGCATCAGATGCCATGGCAGTTTTGCTCAATCTGACTTGTCCTAGCCCTTCTCCTTTGCCCTCTCATTTCTAGCGAGTTGGAACCCTCACAATCCTCTTCCTTGTTCTTTCCTTGTTTGGCTATAGCAGCCCAATCCCCAATCATCCTTCTTGTTGCTTCCTCTCTTGCCTAGAGCAACCTAAATCTACACTGCGAGTATGTGCTCACCTCACCAATGGCCAATCTGGGAAGCAGACCAACATGGCCTCTACTTCGCTTGAAGTCAACCGCGTCGGTGTCCCGCACCTCCGTCACGTCATTTGTGTTACCCTTCTCCTTCCTCTTTCTCCTGCATGTATGCTTCGCCAGTATATGTCGCGAGCATCCTTGGCCCACTAGCTTAATTAGCCCTGTGTGTGTTTCTCAACTCGATGTTCACAATAATCCACTTCGCTTCTGCCACGGGCACCCTAGCTGTGCGCAACTTCCCCACCCCCTTCTACATCTGCTTGGAACTATGTCCAACACTTTTGCCTTTGTGTCCCCCCCCCCCCCCCCACACGAGTTGGCTATCCTACCACTCAACCTCGTTGAATGTGCATCCTGAATTTCTCCGCTGCACCCATGGACCATGCCATGTGTACTGGCTGTACATCTATACATTTGGTGAATTAACCCAGTCTGACAAAGTTCTTGTCGGCTCTAGTTTGAAATCCATGGTCCCTTCGACCCCTCGCTCCCTGGTCATTGTCCTCATTGTTTTACTTAATCGGTTATGAGAAAGATAGCTCATCGACGAGCCCATGTTTGACCTTGCCACCTAATTGTTGTAATGCTCCATGTCGTGACCCCCAACCATCACTAGTCGGTGTGGAGCCTTTTTTTGACGACATGCTTGCTCCCGTAGCCTAGCTTGTCATCATTCAACCGCTAGGAAGAACTTTAATGAGCACTTCTCTACCACCTTCACACTTATTACTAACGGGTCCTACTTTCAACGAGCTTGTGTAATGGTTTAAATCTGATCGGTGGAACCCACCTAGTAGGTTCAAATCGTTACTAAAAGCGTACCCCCTTTGAAATACTTTCCCTGTTTGGAAAAAGTGTAACATTTGTTTAGTTCCACGTGTCATCATGTCATCGTTTATAGTAATATAGAGGGTTTAACTTAAGCCTACATGGTGATTGTTCACCGATTAAATCATATAATTTCTTACTCAAGAACGAAAACAAAAGAACATTAATATCTCCCATATTTAAGCCAATTTAGTGATTTTGTACATTCATAGATTTCATAACTCAACCCAACAATACCAATTATTTTGCATAATTTTCGGATTTGTTTATTCATTATTTCTAATTCTTTCTCTTATCTGCGATTAGAGGAAACCATTGTGTAGAATTTTGATGATGGTCCCGAGGACTTTGAAGATTCTGCCAAACCAGGTAAGAACCCCGTCCGATCATATTGATCCCATGGTTGAACCACTATTATTTTTATTGTTACATTACTTAATTCCCTAGAAATGTTATTTGCTATGCCCTATTGTACCTAAACGCAAAAAACATGGGAATTGATAATAATAATCCTTGCCACTTAGGTATTGACACCCACCCCCTGATCATACCCAAATAGGTGGGATTTAGAGACTAATAGTAACAAGTTTGGACATGCTTGGCACATAAAATCAAAGGACATGTGAGAATCACTAATTAAGACTCGCATGATTTTACTACTCTTGGGGGTCATTTAGTGGCCAAGGTTTCTAGAAAGGAGGTTCTTAAAGTGTAGAATGAATTAGAGGATGTTCTTTTACAAAGCCTTAAGTCTCGGTCCTACCCAAACCATACATGTGCGACCATGTTACCCCAATATGGGTTAGTACCTCGTTTGGCCAAGCATAGGACCCCTGGTAGAGTAGGGAACCATGCAGGAGATTGTATGTTGGCTCTCGGATAGGACCTTCGTGATTGATGATATGGTTATCTGGACACAGTGATGGGTCTCATTGAAAATGTATAGACGATAACAGCCCCTTCTTTGGGAGTGGCGTGTGTTCTGGCTGGTTGCTAAATATTTGTGTCGAGCCTAGTGTTTAGGGTAGTACCCCATTAAGCAGGTTCTATGTTAACATTGAGTAGGGGATAAGTTATGTATTGTTCTTGGGATGCATACACCTATGGCACGACATGGCTGGCATGATCATATTGTGTCTTGTCGATAGTTGTGTCCATGATCAAGGATAACTAGTGAGGTCACACTAGACTTGTGGATGTCTTTGATTTCAAAATAGGAAACTTGGGAGGGTACCATAGTGGTGTGCATTGAACACCTGGAGTTGGAAATGTGTCACTCATATGCTAGACATGGACTGAAAGACTTGTATTCATTCCATGAATAGAGATTGAAACGATTATTACTCGGTTAATGATGACATAGTAATGTTGTAAGAAATGTTGTTTTAACGATAATCGAGAAAAGTATATTTTTCGTCCCTCAACTCTTTGCGGAGTATGAATTTTGTCCCTCAACTTTAAAACCAGACATCTTGCACCCTTAACTTTCCAGACCAGACAAGTTCGGTGCTCCGACTTGTTCTAAGCGGTATCTATGATGACATGGTGTGTTTTGACCCGAAATGTACACATCCCAATCGTGACATTTTCTTGAACGCCCAGTGTGCGCTCGAGATCCTCCCTTCCCATCATGCTCCCATTGCTCGCCCACATTGCCGCCTCTACTCGACTCACCACCCCACTATTGTGAACGCTGGTGCCGTTTTGCCCTGGCCTGCCCAAGAGCAGCATGGAGTGTTGTGCACGCGGAGGAGATGATGCTGCCACTAAAGCCGCCGCCCTGGTGCATGGCCCCTCGAGGACAAATGGTGCTATGGCAAGGCGAGCGAGGTGAGCAACGACGACGGCGTGCTCACAAGCTTGCTGCTTCCAAGCTTGGCAAGTGCGAGTTATGCATGCTCATGTTGCCTAACATGAGGATGAGGACAACTCAGGTTGGTTGCGTTGCGTCTCGACGAGAACGCTTACAAGGGTATGCCTTCGAGCTGCCTCTAGTGCTGATGGCGCCACGACGGCTTGTGGATAGGGCACATGGTGAGGAGGTGCATAGCGAGTGAAGGCGGTTGCTGTAGGGTATCGTGAAGCTGTCGCGGGAGCACGAGCTTGCCGCTTCCAAGCTTGCCAAGGGATGTTAGACACTTCATGCTAAGTGTTGCTGCATTAGGTGGACAGAGCTCCGTAGGAGCCCGTGTACGTAAGACAATGGCGGCGCGGGGGTAGAGGAAGGGTCACGTATTGTAGTGTGGTGGACATGAAGCATGTTGCACTTAGTCACTATCCGAACATCCTTCGCCTCCTTGTTGCATCGCTCTCATTGGCCATCGCCGCTGAAGATGTTGTCAGGCACTGTCTGGAAATGTTGCAGGCGCGTGCAAGGTGCCTAGTAAAATGACAAATAGAGTTTGGACGAGAAAGAAAGAAGAAATGTGATTAGCAGGAGAGATACTATTTCCATGTGGAAGAAGACGAGGAAAAACATGTGTCCACAACAATACTGTGTTTGCTGAGCGGAGGAACCAAATTTGTCTGGTTTGAGAAGTTAAGGGTGCAAGATCTCTGGTTTTAGATTTGAAGGATGAAATGTTTACTTTACAAAGAGTAGTAGGACGAAAAATATACTTCTCTTTACAATCTAGTGTTTTGCAACAGGAATCTATCTTTCTGCAACAAATGGAAAATAGTATAGTGACCCCTCCTTTTTACTTTATCTTCTCGTATACATTTCGTATAGCATCCTTGTTGGTTGCTTGTGAGTACATTCAGTGTACTCATTTGGCTTTTAATAATTGATGACCAGACATGGAGGAGAGACCAATACCAGAAGGAGTTTACAACGTCCATGCAAGCTAAGGTGCCCTTGTCAACTACCTATAGGGTTAAGACATGTTGGTTAGGGTTCGAAGACATCTTTGAAGTTTTTGATTCAGACTTGCTTGATATTTCGTCCTCGAGCCATGTTTATGTTTAAGACTGCCATAATGGCCCTACATATGTAAAAGTATTTAGTATGTATGGATGTAACTTGTGATACCAATTTGGTTGTAATCATCGACAAACTGATCATGCTATCGCTATTGTATGCAAGTGGGCAGTCCAGTCAGCTAGGTCGGGTCCCTACACATGCCTACTAAACTGGTTTGGTTTGACTATGAGTGATCATGTCAGTTTCAAGCGGTTGTTTGGTGGCATGATTTGTTTTGCTAGTGTGCCGATTTTGTCGTTGGCGATTAGCAACAATAAACATGCTAACAAATAAGGCAATTTTTTGTGGCTAAATGCCATTTTTATTCTGAGCTACATGCAAGGATTTGCTCCATGGTTGCTCCGTATGTCGGCTCATGATGCCTACGACATAGTCGTATTAACCATGCAGTACATGTCTTAAACAATGTTGTGCAACTAAGGGTCATCACCCGTAGCGTTCTTCTAAAATTATGTGTATTAGGCACGACAGAGATGCGAGGTACTAGGCACGACAGTGTTGCAGTCCATAGTGGCTGGTGAGGTATACCATTTATATGAATTTATGGTATAACAAGTTGGCAATTAACTTAGCAAACAACCTAGTTCAACATGATTGACAAATTCTTTATCAAAGAAAAACTGGATGTTTGATTATCAAGAGTGAGTATGTGAGTTCAGGGCAACAAATTGCAGATTGCTTGACTAAAGGACTAGAACAGAGAATTCAGCTTGGCGTGTGACAAGATGGGAATGATAGATATCGATCACCCCTCTTAAGGGGAAGTGTTGCTTGTGAGCCCATATCTAGGCTGACACATAAGGCCCGGGCACATGTAGTTGACCTTGAAGAGGAGGTCGTGTATGTTTGAGGCATAGCGCCACCAAAGTTGTAGAAGTGAAAGGTTAGTATCCAACCTGATCGCTTCGCTCCCTTCCTCCTAGCTTAGCCTAACCCAACCCCCGCCCACTAGCCTCGCTGTCGACATATTCTCGCCGCTAGCCCTCCATTCCCAGCCCTCCTCGCCCATGCGGCCCCATGGTGTCCCCTTGCGATAGCTCTGCCTACCTCAACCTTAGCCCCGCTAGCACGCACAACTAGATGGACTTCGAGGGCCAGTCCTTTGCTCGGTCCTACAACGACGTCGCCCGTTGCCCCCCTCCCCCGAGCCAGGCACAACTGCGGCTCCTCGGCGCGTTCCCGCCTCTGTTTGCCTGGGAACCCGCTCTGAGGTGCATCGCGTCAATGGAGGCGCAAAGGTCGACACGGGCGGCTTTCAGCTCTCGAGGTGCAAAAACTTGATGGCTCCGCTCCGCCCCTCCCTCCTAGCTTAGCCTAACCCAACCCCGCCCACCAGCCTCTCTATCGACATATTCTCGCCGGTAGCCCTCCACTCCCCGTCCTTCCCACCCATGCGGCCCCATGGCGTCCCTTCGCAACAGCTCTGGCGACCTCAACCTCAGCCCTGCCGGTGCGCACAACAAGATGGACTTCGAGGTAGTCCTTTCCTCGGTCCTACAACGATGTCGCCTCAGCTCGCCTGGGACCTCGCTCTGAGGTGCACCGCATCAATGGAGGCGCAGAGGTCGACACGGGTAGCTTCAAGCTCTCGCGGTGCAAAAACCAATTCTGGCGAGTGCAACGCGAGGCCGCCCCCAGCCCCCGCTCCAGCAGTGTCGTCGGAGCCTGTCCCCAGAGAAGACTGTCGGCCTCTGCTTTCGCTGCCTTGACCCCAGCCACCCACTGTGTGATTGCACAAATGACATCCGCTGGTGCCGCTCTCTCTTCGTCGACCACGATTCTTGTGACTGCTTGAAGTACTGTCGTAGTGTGCTCTGCATGCCCCCTCGCACTGCCGCCCCTAGCTGCTACGCCTTGGATGGCGTTGCACCACTGAACACCACCCCCTACACCTCCCCGCGCTCCTACCCTCGGCCTAGCCTGTTGACTCGCTGCGAGTCATCTTGTCGCGCTCTGTGGAGATGGGAGGAGGTAAGATTGTGTTGTGGCGTGGATGGTGGCCTCCATCAGGACCAGGTCAATTATCACCTTAGACGAAGTTGAAGACCTACTACCCGACGACTTCACTGCCCATGCGTATCATCTGCCCATGCGTATCATCTGGAGGACATCCTCATCTTCATTAGTGAGCTAATGGCTAGCCCATGTTCATTAATGGTCGAGCCCTGGTCCATTGAACAGGCTAGCTCCTTCGAGCACAATATCTAGGTGGAGCTTCACAGCATCCCATCGCAGGAGTGGCACCTGTCAACGCTGGGCACCTTCTTGGCAGCAACTTCTGGGTCGAGCGGTTGCACCTGAGCACGTGGTCGCACGCTGACCTTGCCATATTCTGGCTGACAGCGCGCATGCATGATTCGGCTTGCATCCGTCGCACTTGAGATTGTGGAGTCTGTCCTCGCCCGCAATCGTGCCTTGCCGTCGACCATCCGCACCCTCACCAGAGCTGTGGCTGGCCAACATGCTTCGGCCAATGCTGGCAATGGCGGAGGCCCGAGCAATGAGGCGTCTGGAGGTGATGATGGCGCGGCTGAATGCGGGCATGGCGCAGCGCGCAACCCAACCACCGCCATAGCCGCAAGCGACGCCGCATGTATGGCGCTCCCGACGGCCGCGTAGATGGCAGGGTCGTCGATTCTGCTGGCTAGAAAGCTACTAACCACCGTACAGGTGTTGATGGTATCACCGCCTCCTTATCGCGCCTCGAGACGTATGATGGAGCACCGGTCTGCCACATGTGGTCCCTGGCATTCTCGTTGCGTTTCCAAAATGAGTAAGTGCGGTGGAAAGAAGAGGCGTGCTATAGAAGTTGCCTCTTTGTTTGTTGGCCTGCTCGCACGGCCTAGGTGCATTGTTCGGCACCAGATGGCCATCGCCCATTGGTGGAGAAGCCTTGCTTTTTCGCCCCGATTCCAGAAGGGGAAAGTGCAGTGGAAAGAAGAGGCATGCTACAAAAGCTGCCTCTTTGTTCGCTGGCCCGCTTGCACGGCCTAGGTGCATGATCCTGCACCAGATGGCCATCGCCCATCCGTGAACCCCTCGTGCCTTGCCTTGGACCCGCCGCCCTTGTCATCGAGCGCACGTGATCCCGGCCACGTAGACATCGTGCCATACTTGGTCAATCCTAGCGAGCATGGGAACAAGGATAGCTCCATGGGCCACCCGTGGTTAGACAACAAGGTTCCTGATTCGCCAGCCATGGTCCCCGAGGCCGACTCGTTGTCGTGGCAAAGCAATGCTTCGACTCCGTGAACCCTTGAAATGTGTTGCATGCCTGGCTGCTCCTCTTCGTGGGATGGCACGATAGAGATTCAAACAACGAAGCCCACCTTGTCGTCTGGCCATGACGAGGAGCTTCTGGATGCTTCCACTGTAGAAGAGTTGAGCCACGGCCTTTCTCCAGCGGCCCATCACGGGCACATGCGGCACCTAAAGTCCAGCAAGAGCAACAACCCTCCATGGAAAGCCCATAAGCTTGCACGGCCTAGGTTCCAATCCGCAGAGAATCACCATGTGTTTCGCTTCGCCCCCGATCACCATGTGTCGCTCTCGCCCGCATGCTGCTGTGACGACAACCTGGACCCTTGGTGACTTCCTTGCTGTTGCTACCACGGAGATTGTCTTCGCCCTCCTAACTCCTGGCAAGTGACACAGGCGGTACCCACCTAACTTCGTGCCATGACAAGCAAGGCTGTTGCCTCGCCCACGGCTAATAGGCGCACTCAAATCCGCATCTTGCGCACACTAGGAGTCGTCGAGGTCAACCAGAAAATCACCACTGCCGAGATGCAAGCGTACGATGGGCTCTTCATGACGCCCATCTACATGTTCGTCCTCTCGACCATCGCAACACTTGTTAATCGTGAGCTCCCCTTTGATCCTACCATAGCGCTGATCATCACGGTGATCGTGGGTAGCTCGATCGAGGTCTAGCTGCGCTCTTGTGCCCACCCGTCGACCTCTTCTACATGGATTACGGCCCTAAGATCCTTGAATGGAATGTGCGCGGCCTCAACGCGAGTGCTCGTCGTACCGCCATCCGATAACTAATTGTAGCCACCAGTGCTCGATTGTTTGGAATTGATCTGCTCACCGAATGTCCTCGAAGCCCTAGGCTTGGAATTCGACGATTATGTGTAACTGTCCGTGTTGGGGACCCGTGGCGGCATCTTTGTTGGCCTGGAAAAGTAGAGAGGAGACCATCATTGATCCTCTCTTCACCGCCTGCTAAAGTCTCCCCGTCCGGTGTCGGCACATTGTGGTCTACAGACCGCAGCTGACGCCGCCAAGGTCGTCTTCTTGTAGGACCTTCACGACATCTGCATCATGTGCCTTGGATCGTGGATGTTGTGGTAATTTCAACCTCATCTACCGCAATGAAGACAAAAACAATGGGCACGTCAATCGCTGATCCTCGTCAGCTTTGGGTCACTTCCGGCGCGTGCTTAACGACCTCACGCTTAAGGTTTACCTCAAAAGACGCTGCTACACTTGGTCGAACGAGCAATCGCCCCCGACCCTCATCCACCTTGATCGTGTCCTTTGCACCACGGATTGGGAGGAGCTGCATGGTGAGTGCCACCTCTGCTGCTTAACCTCCGTCATCTCCGACCACAGCCCCATCATGCTTCATCGGCCAACTGACACTTCCCCTTTGTGGACTTCTAGACGCGCCTTGATGGTTTTCAAGATATCGGCACAGAAGCATGTCACTATGTCGATCACGCTGACCCCCTTCTAACGCTTCATGCTAGGCATGCAAGCCACAATTTGCAAGCTCACGAGCTAGAGCTCGCGGCCGTCGACAAGTGCGCCTCAAACTCTTGATCTCTTGAGAGCTTCTCCTTAGGTTCTATCCCCGCACGAGGACTGGCTCCGGCGACAAATCAAGGCCTCCTATCTTGGTCTTGCATCCCTGGAGGAGCGCACCATCGCTTGTCAACGTGCCCGCCTTGCGTCCCTCAAGGACGGTGACGCCAACACGTACTCCCACCGGCAATGCATGTATCAGCAACAAAAGAACCGAGTAGACAACCTAACGTCAGAAGAGGATGTGATCACGGATCCGTGCAACATGGTTGCGGCGGCCTATGCGCACTTTGATGCCCTTGGCTCTGTGGTGCCCTGAGAGTGCACCCTGGACCTCTCGGCGCTCATCACGCCCGCCAACCTTGACGACCTTGATGCACCCTTTGATGCAGAGGAAATCTGGCAAGTTGTGAAACCGCTATGCCTGCGCAAGGCTTCGGGCCCCAACGTCTTCACCACTAAATTCCTTCGCACTTGCTGGCCCACCGTCCAACAAGACCTCGTTGACGTTTCCCAACAACATTTTGCACTGCGGGGCCGAGGATTCAGCTGCTTGAATCAGGCGCTCCTCACGCTGCTACAAAAGCGCGCCGATGCTCCTGGCCTAGGCAATGCATGTATCAGCAACAAAAGAACCGAGTAGACAACCTAACGTCAGAAGAGGATGTGATCACGGATCCGTGCAACATGGTTGCGGCGGCCTATGCGCACTTTGATGCCCTTGGCTCTGCGGTGCCCTGAGAGTGCACCCTGGACCTCTCGGTGCTCATCACGCCCGCCAACCTTGACGACCTTGATGCACCCTTTGATGCAGAGGAAATCTGGCAAGTTGTGAAACCGCTATGCCTGCGCAAGGCTTCGGGCCCCAACGTCTTCACCACTAAATTCCTTCGCACTTGCTGGCCCACCGTCCAACAAGACCTCGTTGACGTTTCCCAACAACATTTTGCACTGCGAGGCCGAGGATTCAGCTGCTTGAATCAGGCGCTCCTCACGCTGCTACAAAAGCGCGCCGATGCTCCTGGCCTAGGCAATTACAGGCCCATAAGTCTGACCCACCTCGTCGCCAAGATCTTCGTGAAGGTACTGTCGTTGCGCCTCGCACCCAAGCTCTGCCCTCATCAGCGCGAACTAGAACGCATTCATCCCGGGGCGCAGCTTGCATGGCAATTCGTCCTTATGCGGCAGTAGGCGTGCCTACTCCGCAAACTTGGAGCCCCTCATGTGTTGATGAAATTGGACCTGGCACACACCTTTGATGCGGGGACCTAGTTGTTTCTCTTCGAGGTCTTGTGCCAATATGGCTTTGGATTCCTGGACTGACTGGCCATTCTCCTCTCGTTGGCCAGCACCAAGGTGCTCCTAAACGGCGAGCCCGGCCCGGCCATTTTGGCATCGACGCTGGCTTCGACAGGGCGACCCTATGTTGCCCCAGCTTTTTGTCCTCGCAGCGGGCATGCTAGGTCGGCTGTTGTGTCGCGCCATCGAGCTGGGCATGCTGCAACAGCTCCACCCTTGGCGCCCTATCTCTGCCGTCTCACTATATGCGGACAACGTGATCCTCTTTTTCCACCCTTCACAGGGAGATATTTTGGCAGTGAGCATATTGCAGCTTTTTGGGCGTGCCTCGGGCCTTCATGTTCCTTTGTCGACCTTCTAGGTTGCCCCATTATCAATTTGCCCATCACCTACCCGGGCATCCAGTAATGATAAAGCGCCCCCACCGTGGCTCAGCTACAACCTGTCGTCGACAGGACCGCCGTTATGCTCCCAGGGTGGAAGGCACGGCTCATGAACAAGGCCGGCCGCCTCGCGTTCGCCAAGGCCGTGCTGGGCGCGATCCCTATACATCATCTACTCGTGCTAGCGCTCCCAAAGAAGACCATCAAGTCGCTCGAGAAAATCCAGAGAGTATTTCTCTAGGCGGGACGCGCGGTAGCGAATCTTGCAGCCAATCTCGCTTGGTGGCCTCGGCGGCCATGACCTAGAGCGCACTGTCCTTGCGCTTCGCATGCGTTGGCTTTGGTTCAGCCTCATCGACAGCGCCAAGGCATGGGGTGGCCTTAACCTGCAGTTTACCGCCGAGGAACACGCCTTCTTCGCTTCCATCACCATGCAGATTGGCAACGGCCAACATGCCCTAATTTGGAGGGACCACTGGATTGGCCAGCGTTCTGCCTGCGAGATCACACCGCTCAAGTGAGCCTGCATCCTAAAGTGCCGCAAGCTGCAGACGACCCATAGGCTAACCGTTGGGCGCATGACATGCACGACACCATCGGCCTCCACGGTATAGGCCAATACCTTAGGCTATGGCACATGATCGAGCAAACAATCGAGGCAGATTGCCTACTCTAGAATTTGAACTTGAGCGGCTCCGCGCAATCTGCCTATATGGCCACATTCCATGACTCCCCCACCTGCAATGCTTGGAAGCTTACCTGGAAGTGTTTGGCTCCGCTGCGTCTCAGGTTCTTCCATTGGCTCGCCCGTCTTGATTGGTGTTGGACAACGGATCGCCTCTCCGCCATGGCCTGCAACACCCCACAAAGCTGCCCCTATGCGACCAAGGACCAGAGACAATGCACCACCTCCTCCTAGCGTGCCCCTTCTGTTGGCAAGTTTGGTACGAGATCCTGAGCTGAGGATACCCTGCCACTCACCCCACGGCGAATGATCTGTCAATGCTTGGTGGCTCTATGAGAAAGGACGTTGAGAGAGCTTTTGTGGTGCTACAAAATCACCTTGCTATTGTTCGTGGCCCTGTTGAGTACTAGGACCAAAAGTTACTGTGGGAGATCATGGCAACATGTTTGATCTTGCACAAAATGATCATCGAGGATGACAGAGGTCAACCAGAGAGCTTTGACTTATGACTACAATGGGCGTCCAACTATTGATATGGAGCAAATATGAACCAAAGACTTCTGCAAGCGCATCGCAGGATCGAGAACTGAGAAGCCATGACCAACTATGAGATAATCTTGTGGAGCACTTGGTGGTACTTCACAGTTCTTGGCTATTATGTTTCATTTGGATTATTTACTTCATTTGGACTGTATGTTGTGTTTGAATTTGAATGTGTAAATTTTCAAACAATGAATTTGAATTGTTGTTAGAATGTGTGCTCTAACTCTTTATGTTTACAGATGATTTTGATGCTCATGGATCTGCTGCCAATCATGGTGCCCAAGCCATAGGCCGCTTCCTCAGTTTTCCACTTTCTCAGGTGGGACCCCTAACTGGAACAAATATGAGTACAACTATAGTTTAATCTGCCACATTCCACTAAATATTATTTTCCAGCCCCTGATATGGGACTTCTATTACTCATCTAATGTTCTTCCAGGGAAAAGCTAATCATCTGCTAATACCTTCTTATTGACAAACTTAAAGTAGTGTTAAATGGATACAAGGCTAATAATAGATTGTTTTATGCAGGTAGGTTTACCTAAATCAAATATGTGTTTTGTTCTATTCTTTTTTAGCACATGTCAAACATTTGCTCAGTAAGAAAATCATATCTAACTTCTATTGTTAGAAAGTTCTGGTTAACAGCAATTCAGAAAAACCATTCATCTAAACCTTCATATCAGCGATCTTCAAATTGGCACATTTGAAAAGCAAAAAATGCTCTACCCAAGTCTGCCTTCTGTGCCTCTGTTCTTAAAGTTTTACCCGACATTATTGAATCTTCAGGAATGCAAATTGCTGATGGAAAGTGAAGCTTATGTGAACATCATTGTGTCCTGGTTGCCCTAGCACTACAAAATATCTACAGTTTGATGGTTCTAAAAGTTGGGGTATCGACAAAATTTCTAATTATGCTTATTAATAAGTTATGCAGATACCTATTAATCTATTGTTAATGCTAACTTTGATGATGAAATGTGCTGGAAACATACTCCTTATGCTCAATGCTCCTCGAAAAGTGCATACAAAACATCTGTGCAGGAGCCATGGCTGGAATCCGCGCATCTACTTGTGGTCTTTCGTATCAAGAAAATCATACTCCTAATGCATCTTGGAAGGATAAAACCATCCCTCAAGCCCTTCTGCATGGAGACTTATAAGGCGGGGTTTAGCAACTGGTAAGAGAGCATCTAAACATATTTTGAAAGGTGGGGTTTAGCAACTGGTAAGAGAGCATCTAAACATATTTTGAAAGGATGCATCCTATCCGATGCCTCCGTGAATCAGATGCTCATATGTTCCATTGCCCCTTTGCTAGATCAGTCTGGGTCTCTTATCTAGGCTTTAGATCAGATGTTTTTGCTCCTGGCGCCTCTATATTTCCTCCATGCTTAATTCTAATCATCCTGGTATCTCCGTTGCTAAATCATTTCCATGCTCTCATTTTTGGAAAGCCAGGAGTGATTTGCTTCTTAATTAAACAAGCTGGTCCATTGTGCAGGTTCTTCATGCTTCCTCAGCTATTCTCTCCTGTAGCTCTGATATTGCTGATTCTTGTCGGTCCTGTTGGCTTTAATCTTGATTCCATGTATCTGCATTTTAGTTTGATTTCGTACATGCATGTAGTCTAGGGCATTGTATCCAGGTTGAACTTCACTTGAGCGTACAGGAGGTGGGATGCCCAGCTAGCCGTGCGATGCGGCCGGAGTGCAAGGCGTAATGCCATGCAACAGTGTCGTGTGAAGTGACATGTTACGAGGAGGTGGAGCGTGACAACGTGCGTGATCCAGTCCTAGAGCCAACGTCCTGCAGTGTTCCCAGACGAGTGAATAGTTGAAGCGTCGTTAGTTGGTTAGTTTGTGGAGCTTGTTATCCAGTCATGTGCATGTGCATGTTGGTCATTGTGTCATTGTGTTGGAGTATGGCGTGCGTTTAGGAGGCAGTGGTCTGAGATGGGCTGCTATATATTCTGTAATCATTTGAAGAGGCAGAAAGAAAAGGTGGAAGGGGAGCTGCGTGTGGCAGACGCAGCTCCTACACCTTTCTGTTGACAAACTCTATTTGCCTGCAGGTCCACAAGCATACTGCGATGCAACTTTTAATCCTTCTGTTGCAGGAATAGTAGCAGGGCTGGGAGTGTTGCTCCACAACCCATCCACTTATGGTGCAAGATTTGTTCAAGCTACCACCTTCCATATTGGCTCCGCTCTTCAGGGTTAAGCTCCAGCGTTGGGGTTGGCCGTTACGTCGCAAATGCCCTCGCCTTTCTAGCCAATACTGGTTCAAGGATCAGAGAAGGTGCTCAAGTTTCGAAGATCCATCAACAAGGTTTCCCATGCTCTAGCAAGGAGTTCAATGCGACTTCCGTACAAGTGCTCTTTCTGGCATGCCGAGTATGCAAAGCCCTTGAATATTGGAAATGCAAAACGCGGCCCGGGCTCACATGCTACCATCCAGTTGCATCGGAATTGCTAGACACAGGTAATGCAAGATGTAAACTATGTACATTTTCCACATTTTCTCTTTCCACTTGTCAGAACAAAGAACTGACCTAGGCACTGAACATGCGGCTCTATGTGTCAGAACTAGCACAGTAACCTGTGCATTGGGTGGTATTCATTGCTCCCAGGTCCATATGATGCTAAAGTCTGTACCGACCATGCTCGTCCTGACATGTGCTGGCTGCTGTATTCCAGGATCGTTCGTTAGGGTGGGTCCCTGGGGGCGAACTAATTTGTTCGCTAGGTTGTTGCATCCAGCGCGAACTAATGGTTCGCCAGGACCACCTCTCCTGGGGAACGAATTGTGCGAACTATTGGTGTCCTTTATTTAGTGCCTCTAGGGCATATTTTCACTATATTCCGCTCAGATGAGGCACTCGCCATCTAGTCTGTTGACATGTCTCCATGATCTCAACTGCCAGCACATATTATCTGTGGTATTTGGAATGGTGCCGTCATGAGAACCCACTTGGTCTATAGATAGACGTCATCATGCTCACTTAGTCAGTTCCTTCCTCTCTTGCCTTGAGCTCTATCTCTCGGGCAGGAACCCTATCCAGTGTTGAATCACCTTTGCCTCGTGTTCGATGGAAAAGGACATCCGCTAGTTCTAAGTCCTCGCGTTCCTTTTAGACGGACGGACCATCTTCCACCGCTGTCACCGTAGCCGGTGGTTCTCGCCGAGTTAGGGCAAGACGAACGATCCGTGTGCTCCTCGTCTTAGTAGCATTTCATTAGTTCATCTCGCGGTAACTTTGCTTTTCTTTTCTTTTCTTTTTGAGCAATGAAAACAGCAGGGGACTTCTACTGTTGCTTTTATAAATATGTTAACCGAAGGTTAACAAATCAACATGGGGTTTTACATGGATATTACAGGAAATGAGACAAGCCCCTTTGGGAAGTCCCTCTCGGAGTAACTACAAAGCCTACTAGAGGGAGGAGTGTGTTTATGTTGTCAGAGAGTTCCTGAATCCTTCAAAAAAGGTCAGGTTTTGAGAGTTGATTCTATAGCCCAAAATCACAAAGTCTTCCTTGAGCTTCCTAAGCCAGTCAAAATGGGTGGCTGTCTCACCATCAAACACCACTTTATTTCTCTGCTTCCAGATATTCCAGGATGCCAAGATGGTCACTTCTTTGAATTGGCCTTTGCCAGCTTGCCCTAACTTGATCATATTTTTGTTGCATTTCCAGCTGATTGTTCCAGTTGATACCAATTATCTCCCAACATCTAATGACAAAGGGACAATCGTAGAAAAGATGTTCATTAGTTTCTAGGACCCCCATGTTGCAAAGAGGGCAATCATGATCATCACCAATGTTAAAGTGTCTTCTCAGAAGCATATCTCTGGTATTGACTCTGTTGAGTAGCATCAGCCAGGCAAAAACCTTATGTTTCATGATGCATTTTGTCTTCCAAATCGAGGTGAGGAACTGTGGTGCTAACACATTTTTGAACATGAAGTTATATAACTTTTTTGGTTTGTATTTTGTGTCCCCCCAACACAAGATCCATTCATCAGTGGCCATAGGTTCCAAGTTGATTCCTGCCATCATAGCCTGCAAATCATCTAGCTCGGTCCGGGCTTTCATTGATAATGGCAACATAAAGTTCTCCGCAGGCGTGCTGTTGTTGTAGAATTGGGCCAATGAAATATCCTCATTGTTTGTGTAGGAGAACAAATGCTCATGCGTGTTCATCAGCAGTCGGTCTTCCAGCGAAACATCTTTCCACAAAAGTACAGTATCACCCGCTGCTGGAATACAAGAAGTAATCCCACGATAGATATCCATCAATGAGAACACATCTCGCCACCAGAATGAACCACAACTAGGTTTTGAATGGGGAGGAGTGTCATCATAATAGGCATCCTAGACTATCATCACCCATGGTGTATCTTGTTTGTGCATGAACTTATGTATGTATTTGAGCAATAGGGCCTTATTTTGAATTTGTAAATTTAGGACACCAAGCCCTCCTCTTTTCTTAGGGCGGCAGACCATATTCCACGCAGCGAGAGAATGAGTTTTAGCATCTCTATCAATTTCTTTCCTCCATAAGCAGTGTCTTCTCGCTCTGTCAAAGATCTCTATTAACTTCAGAGGGAGTTTTAGTACGCACATGGCAAAGGAGAGTAGCGAGTAGAGAGCAGAATTGATTAACTGCACTCGTTCCCCATATGATAGCCAGATAGCGGTTTCCGTCAACCTTTGTTCGATTCTATCCACTAGCGGCATCAAGTCTTTCACTATGGGTCTAGTAGTCCCGAGTGATAGCCCTAGATACGTGAACGGCATTTTTCCAACTTGGCAGCCTAACACGCTGACCAGATCCGTAGCTTTTTGAGCATTAATTGAGATTTGGTGTAATTAAATTTCAGACCAGTGGCTCGGGTGTAGGAGTCCAGTATCGCCTTAATTGTTTTGAGCTCATCATGATTGGCTGGAAGGGCAATTAACGTATCATCGGCATATTGGATAACTAGGAAGTTTTCCGACGTGGGTTGGTTGATTGGGAGTGTAATGAGCCCTTCGGACCAGGCCTTGTTAATTAAAGACTGTAGAAGATCTACTGCCAACACGAATAGTAATGGTGATATCGAGTCCCCTTGTCCCCCCCCCCCCCCCCCCTCCCCACTTGCATTTAAATTCCGTGCCAGGCCCCTTGCACTTGAGCATGTTTAAAATGAACGAGTGTTCCATAGTGTCGAAAGCCTTTTCAAAGTCAAGTTTTAAAATGACTATTTCTCTGCCAGAGTGCTTGCATTGATGCAAGTATTCGAAAGCCCAGCCTAGACAATCTTGTATTGTCCGAGATTTAATAAAGCCATATTGATTGCGATGTACCACTTTAAGTATCCATCTTTGAAGCCTTTCTGCTAGAATCTTTGTAATGACCTTGAGCACATAGTTTAACAAAGATATCGGTCTATAATCATTAACTGTTTCTGGTGTCAATTTCTTTTATTTTCTTACCGCGCTTTTGATCTTTTCTTAAGTCAATCCTAGACAAATTGTTGTTTTTAGACGAGATCTAAAGCACTTGCCCATTTTTGATCTATTCCTTTCTTTCGAAATTATTCACTGAGCACACTTGACTCTCTGATACCTCATTTGCACAACAATTTTTTTAAACAAGCATTTGCGCAACAATTGCATTGTACAGTTAATTCCCCAGTGAGTTCATCTTAAGGAACATATTTCAAAGTCTTCAGCTAAAATAATTTTCTTCAAATTAAGTTATGCGGCACTTGTGGCTGTGCCCGATTCCCCTCGCATCTAATTCTTCACAGTACAATGGTTTCAGGTGATTCTACTGCTGGCACGCACGTTGAGTTTGCCACTCATCTAGCGGAATCTAGAAGAGAATCTGGCACAAGCTCGAAGGGGGTGGGTGAAGCTTGAAGGGTCAAATAAATTCAAATCAAGCTGAAATTTGGCAAATCAAAGCACCACAACTTGAAAGTACTATTTGGAGAATATCACATGGATTTAAAATATTTGGAATCAAAAGGAAATTCAATTGCAAGTGTGTTTATGAGTGATTCCTAAATTAATGGGATGTTTTATTCTAGCTCCCTAATAATATTGGGAGAGGATATGTTCATGGGTTATAAAGAGAACCATCACGTGTATTCCTTTATTTTAAATAGATCAAAGCTCTAAACAATTTATTTATTTGCGTTTTAATGGCATGATGACATGATGATGCAAAAATAAAATAAAACAAAGAATATAATAGCAATTAGGGAAAGAAATCTAGAGAATTGGTCCGTGTGGCAGGTGGACACTTGAGAATGGGAAACGGTGAAGGGAGATGAGTTCGTCTGTGTGCCCTTTTTTATATATAGGAAAAGAGAGTGTGTGTTCTCTCTGCAAGTGAAGTGTGTACGTGAAGTGCTTTATGTGGGCCAAGCCTAAATAATGAAAAAATAAATTAGAATCTTCCCAACAAGCAATAAACTCTGTCTAAAAAAATCAACATAGTAAAAATAGTTTTAAAAATGTACAGAGTTCTATATATATATATATTCACACTTTCTAAAAACTGGCCAAAATTTCCAATAAAGAAAGTCCAAACAATGTTCTCCTTAAAAACATTCAAGTTTTAATAAAACATTCAGTTCGAAAAAATGAATATTCATGTTTTTCCAAAAAAGAATAATGATCCACAAATTATTCCACGAACCACTACTCTTTCATCAGATAAAGAACGCTAAGAAAGCTTTTCTAATGTCCAAACTTCATACTCTGAAAAACAATAATAGCAGATGTTTATCAGAATTAAATATAAACTATGGTATATAATAGCACATGGATCAGGTTTTAGAGTTTCTATGCCCGTTGCAAGACACTGGCATTTGTACTAGTGCATGCTAAAAAGAAAAGCATGCATCTAGACTGCAGTACACACTGTTTAGCTAAGCTCCAAGGTCGACACCAATCAAGCATTACCAGGCTATCAGTACCTAGTAGTCATACACAATCATCACTCCGGCAGCTGCATTCCTTGACCAGATCCATCAGCATATTATTATCTCCACGGATGAGGAGGGCCCATGTGTGAGTCGCTCCTTAATCCGACGCCTGCGAGCTTCATCCACCTGGGATCTCGTCCTCGGGTCAATGTCATCAATGTCATCGCATTTCTCGCATGGCTCTTCTCCATGGAGCTCAATTCTCTTCAACCCCAAAGTTCGCTCCATGACTAGCCTTATGTAGTTTGTCACCTTGTCTTCCTCCTCGAACCCGGACATTTGGAGAACCTTCAAGTTCAGGTGCTTCAAATCCTTCGATGGCTCCCACACCAAATTGGTCTTCTCAGCAATGCCCTTTGCTATTTTGGCACACGAATGCCGTTCTCGAGACAACTTCATGCACGTACATAGAAAATAAACAATACATGTTACAATTAAACTCGCAACCAGCACATGCAGGAAAACATAGGAACAATGGCAGTTAAACATATTTCCCATTTAAAATTTAGCAACGAGCTCAATACTACTCCCTCCGTCCCAAAATTCTTGTCTTAGATTTGTCCAAATACGGATGTATCTAGTTACGCTTTAGTGTTAGATACATCCGTATCTAGACAAATTTAAGACAAGAATTTTGGGACGGAGGGAGTAGCATCTAAGCAAGTTTAGGCCTCTGGAGCTTTTGGAAGATCTGCATGAAATAAATCCTGGATTAAAGTAATTGAATATCTTTCCAGGATTCCTATGAAATCGCGGTCCCCTGTACGAAATTCAAATGGAGCATCGCGACTTCCATTTTCACTGCATCATCATTCCTATGCAACCATGTGTTCCTCATATCCAATTACAATGCGGCGTGGCGTGTCTGCATTCTACTTGTAAAACTCTGTGCTACCTGGCTATCTAGAGCAATTGCTGCACGAGCGGCGTTTTCCACCACTGGATGGTTTTACTGTTAGCCTTTTTACCCCTGTTGGCTGGACAACCGTCCATCCCTTTTGCACGCACAAGCTCGGTCTAAGGTTGGATGGCCGGTGGGCCCGTTCGCTTATAGGGCCAGGGGACAGTGAGTGGGTTGCTCCAATGCTTGGTCAGCAATTGGCTGGTGATGGACGTGGGATGGGTTGCGCGGACTGAAGCAGTAAAACCTAACTACCAATCCTCTTCCATTCATTGGGGCGCAGTTGCAGAGGAGCAGGATCAAAGTGAAGACTGAAGGCGTTACAGCAATGTCATTCCCTTTTTTCTATTTCTTTCTTTGTCCCTGAATTTGGGGCTGCTGAGTTCGTGTTCGTGATAGAAAATTACGGGATAGTATTTCCATTGGTTTGTGCCTTTGCGGGGTTAACAAGGCATCCATGCTTGACGAGGCCATTGAGTATCATAAGCAATTGTAGCTTCAAGTACATGTCTGTAAAAGCATGCTTGGATGGCTGGATGACGAGCCCCGCTTGAGGGAGACGGCGGTCTCATCGATGGCACTGCAGTTCAGCTCAGCAGCCAAGATCGGGAATCAATGGCGTCAAAGTTTCTATGGAGTTCAAACCATGGGAAGAGACGGGGCAACTCAGAAGGTGAGATCGGGCGGCTGGGCGAAACCCTAGCCCCCGTCATCCGCACCCCTTCCCCTCGCCGCCGCTAAAAGGCGCCGCTGGGCGAAGCCCGGACGGCGTCAGCATCGGCGGGGCCCCTCCTCCCCTGGTGGTTACGACACGAGACGTGGCGAGCGGACGGGGAGCACGGCGCTCCCGCAGGGCGACGCAACGGTGCCTCGGGTTGTCGGGATTTGGGCGCGGCGGTGGCTGCATGGCGAAGGTGACGGGGCGAGACGACACAGTGGGATGGCTGGCTGTTGTGCCGGCTCCGTCAGATCCAGCGGCTGCAGCCTCGGGCTTCCGCGGCATGGACTGGAGGCGCTGCTGGCTCGGCAGGGCGGGCCTGCAGTGTGGTGGGGAGTGCGGCGGGCATGGCCTCGACCTCCCCTGGTCGTTTGGCATTGTGGAGCACAGGTGGTGGTGCTAGTTCGGATGTCCTAGGCTTAGGCGTTGTTTTGCGGGCAGCCAGCGTTGCTCTGTGGTAGCCGACGCTACTGCTAGCCGCTGCATGAGCTCCGGTAGCCAACAACCAGCGACGATGCGGGACTGCTAGGGTTTTGGCGGTGCAGATCTGTCGCTTGGGAGGCGGTAGGCGGCGCATGGTGGATGTGGCGACCCTCCTCCTTGGGGCGAGCCGACGGAGGCTTGGACTAAGGGCTCGCGCTCGGGTGGTCTCAATTTGGGCCAGGGGCAAGTTGGTGTTCTCACGCCGGGTAGGGGGGTTGGGCATGGTCTGAGTGGTGTCCAAAAGAGGGAGGTTCCTTCCTCGTGGATACAGTGGGTGATGGTGGTGACATCGCTGCTCCGTCAGGCGGATCGGTGCCGAAGGCCACAAATGTGACGTGCGAACTCACCTGGCCAAAGTCAAGGGCTAGGGTCGAGGTTTGTTCGGTGAGGGTCGTCGACGGTTGCCGATTTGTCCCTTTCATGGTCCAGTAGGGCCGGTTGGGTATGCAGGTGTGGGCGCTGACCTAGAACCGATGGCTAATATCGGGCTAGGAGTGGATGGAGCAGTCTCCGCTCTTCCTACCATGGTGGGTGTGCCGTGAAGTGGGTGGTTGGCGGTGTTTCGGGCCTTGGATACCGGGACGGCGGCCTCGGATGGTAGGTTGCATAGTTGGCTCTCCGGCGGGCGCAATGACGGCAGTGGTGGCTTTCCTTCTTGGTCGTGTGGGCGGCGAGGGGGTACGGTCAGGTGGCTCGAGCTCATCCTCTGGCGTTGGTAGTGGCGACGCCCAGATCAAAATCTAGGATTCTGAGCTCGTCGTGGTTGTCCTACAGACCTCGTGGTGACACGTGTGAGCTGCCGAGCGAAAGCTCCGCACCTTGGTGCCAACGACGGCGACGCTCATGGGCGTCGTTCTCTTCTTGAAGATGTCGTTGTGGTTCTCCTCTCCATGTCAAGGTTCCTGGTGAAAACTCTTGTCCATTTCGGACTCCATAGCAATGACGCTTTGCGCCATGTTCCTTCTTGGGAACGTTCTCGCGGAGCTTAGGTGTCCTAGGGCGTAGTGTGGCGGTGTACTCTGTGTCCTCCTTCGATAGCGTAGTCGTGTGCGTGTTGTTTGATCCGGTTATCCCAGGATTTGCTTTATAAGAGGGCTACCTCACCATCTTGCATCGTTCTGCCGTGCACTTTGTTCGGTTGTTGCTTTATATATAAAGCGGGGTGAAAGCCTGTTTCAAGAAGGCGAGGTCGGGCGCGGGATGCTTCTTCAATGTTGACCTTCTTCACTTGCAGGCGACAAGCGCAGATTGATGGGCTTAACCTCCCGGACAGCTCTTCCTCCAGCCCATAGGTTCCATTTACTGCGGCCGGGGAGGCAGGGCGGTGGTGTCCTGGTGCGGCGGCGCGGGTGGATGCACGTCGGGGGCGCGCAGGGCATGCCTACACGGGGTGGCGGTGGTGGGCGTCCTAGCTCGAGTGGCTGCTCTGGCCGGCTGCCAGCGGCTACGCGGGCTGAGGCGGCATGGGCCGGTCGTCGCCAGTGGCTTTGGCTGCTGGAGGGGGCCGACGTGGGGGCATGTTCCTTGGTGGGATGGTCCGGTGGCTCTGCAGCTGTGGTGACCTCGTCCAGGGGCGCGAGTGGTGCAGATCTGTGGTGGTGGCGCTTGGTGCCGGGTGTCGTGCCCCAGTCAGTGGCGCTGGGTGGAGGTGCAGCGGGCCTCCTTCCCATGGTTCTAGACCGACGCATGGCTCGCGCTCGGGTGGATCTGGACGGTGCCTCGACGAGTCGGTTCGTGCTCCGAGTAGGTAAGCTTGGGCTTGATCTGGGAGTTGCCCGTGGGTGGTGACGTCCCTCTCCTCGTGGGTACAATGGACGATGGTGGTGGTCAGGGCTCTGCCATCCTGTTGGGCAGATCGGCGTCAAGGGCCACGGTCATGGCATCGTGCGAGCATGCTCAGCGACGGTCATCGGTAGTCACGGAATAGGGTCTCCCCGTCCATCGAGAACAGCTCGAGACCCAGGCGTGGATGCCTCCTACTATGGAGGCTTCCACCTAGACTCTGTGGATGATGTCGGGCTAGGAGCGAAAGGTGTCACCTTTTACTCCTTCCATGACGGGTGCACCATGATGTGGGTAGTTGGTGGAGTCCTGGACATGGATGCCGGGGTGGCGGCCCGCATGGTTGGCTCTCCGGCGAGCACCATGGCGGCGATGATGGCCTTCCCTCTTGGTCATGTGGGCGGCAAGAGGTGGTGCAACGGGTGGCTCAGACGCACTCTCTGCCTGACTGCCTCTGGCGGTGGCAGTGCCCTGATCCGGATATGGAAGTTCTATGCTCGTCGTGCTTGCCATGGAGACCTCGTGGCGACGTCGGGGAGCTGCCGAGCGAAAGCTCTGCGCTTTGTCACCGACAATGGCGATGCTCGTGGGTGCCATTATCTTCTTGAAGACGTCGTCGTGGTGCTCCTCTCCGCGTCCGGGTTCCTGGTGAAAACCTCTGTCTATTATAGACTCGGCAAAGACGACGCTTATCGCCGTTATCCCTCTTGGGGGCGTTGTTGTGGAGCTTAGGTGTTATAGGGCTTAGGGCGGTGTTGCTCTCAGTTCCTCCTATACTCTATTTTGGTAGCGTACGTGATCCGGTTATCTTGGGATCGGCATTGTATGAGGGCCACCCCATCTCCCTGTATCGTTCGGCCATGTATTCTGTTTGGTTGTTGCTTTATATATAAGCGGGACGAAAGCTTGTTTCGAGAGGTAGCCATCAATCTTTTCATTCTAAGAGTACATTAATATGCACACCCTGTACATCCGTGTATCCAAATATTATTTCTTACATTGTTATGAGGTGTTTATGATCCTGCATTATTTCAAAAAGGACGTACATCCAGTTTATTTGCTTTTAATCTGGTTGTTGTTATATAACATTTGCAAATCCCAATTCAGATTGCACAGTTCAGAATGGCCCAGTCATTGGTTGTTAGTGGTGTAGTGTGATTATATAGTCTATGCAATGTGATTATAGTCTAAGGATCCCTACTGCTCTAAGAGTAATTACATGGCTCCTTTTCTTTTGATTTTATTATTGTGGTCAGTGTATAATTTGTTTTTTGGTTGCAAGTTAACGCTGTTTAACTGCCGCAGAGCCAAGCTCAAATGATTTTTCAGGTATAAAATATATTTCAATTCATCGTCACTGTAAATTTCTGAGGGGTACTTTCCATCTTTTGTTCAATTCATCACCAGTTCATTCCTTTTTGGTTTTTGAATGTGTATCTTTGCCCTGTTTTATATCTTCCTCAGTTCATTTAGATACAGAAGGAGGACTGGCAACCTATTATTCTACAGCAAGCTTAAGCCTGAACGAGTTATCAAGTCTACTGAAACCATTCCTGTTTAGGATCGTCTATTGGTTTTGGAAGAGACGCTCTCTTAAGTATGCTTAATCAATTAAAAGGAGGGGGTCAGATTATTGCAATGTTAGTGCCCGAACTATAGGCTTATCCGCTATCACTTGCTCCTGCCACTGTGTCATAATATCTCCTTTTCATATATATGACGATAGTAACTGAATGATCATATTAGGAATGCATTATTGGCAGCCTTGTGAGGTTTTCTTCATAACTTGTTAGGGTAACTGAATGATCATGTTTTTAATGTTTGTATTCTCTTTGTTGCAAGGTGGCTGCAGGTAAAGTTATCAAGTTAATCTGGTGCTTGCTCGAGGTGTTGATTACTGCTGCTTTGCTAGGGTTCAAGGTCTTACTAAAGGAGAAATTTACTCCAATGCTTGCTCGATCCCTTTTCCATGATGACTACCCCAGAGGAACCTTCGATGTGTATATAGATGGTGATGGATATGGGGACAGATAAGAACAGATAAGAACTAGCAAACTGGGTATCAGATGCCCTAAACTAGGAATCCTTTAATTATAGGAGGCTTTCATCTTCATATATCAATGCAAGGCGAGATAAGATGCAGGTGAATGGCCTCTGTTTTGTTTCTTTATGATTTTCTCCTCTATTTAATGATAGATGCAGTGCATAGGGTGAACTTGCTTCCGTGAATCACGCAAGGTGTGAAGAAATGTGCTTAAACGCTTGCTCTATTTATGTGTTTACTGCTGACTATGTCATACAAGTTGCCACTTTTGAATCTGCCCTCTTTTAGGCACATGTTTGTCTTACATCTATGTTGGTAAACTTGCGCACTACATAGTTTTCTTTCTCAGGTGTCTGTTATGATCTTTGTCATGGAAGCTTGCTGTTCCATTACCATCTATTTTCCTGGTATGAGGGGAAATCGGCCCTGTGTGCGGCTGGACCATTGGGTTCTCAGGCCCAGGAACCCCCTGGACTTCTTACACGGTGCCTGTGGCTGCCCAGGGGGTTCCCCAACCCTAGTCTTGGTTCTCCTGCCGCCCCGCCCAAGTGCGCCTCCTCATTCACTCTGCGTGTGGCCTCCGACCACCTCCGCCTCCTCTCACCCGATCCTACGCGGCGGTCGCGGCCATGCCTCAGGCCTCCGGCGATGGCGCGCCTCCGCCCCCCCCCCCCCCCCCCCCCCCCCCCCCCGCGAAGCTCACGCCTCGAGACTTCGCTCCGCTGCCAGCTCCAGGATGACCGGGACGCTTCCGGCTCGGGCTATGGCCGCGACGGCCGGCGCTCCCCTGCCCGTCCAGAGCTGCGGGACTGCCCCTGCTCGCCGGAGACTTGGCGGTCGGAATCGCGCCGCTCCCCTGGACATCAACAGCGGGACCGGGACCGCGGGCGTGAGCTCTCCCACTCACTGGTGCAGCATCGCGGCCAGGCCTGCCTGCCGTCCCGCTCCCCTGTCCGCTCAGACCGCAACTCGTCGTCTCCTCCGCGTCGGTACCAACCCCCGCGGCAGCAGCCTCAGTTCCCCCCTCCGGCCGAAACAACGGTGCCAACCGCGGGCGCCAGGCTGGCAAGAAAAAGAAGAAGATGGCTCCCCGCCGGTATCTCAAGTTGGCGCTGCTCCATGCTTCAACTGCGGTGTAGTCGGTCACTATCAAGTGGACTGCACCAAAGACCCCATGTGTTATCTCTGCAAGGAGTCGGGTCACCCCATTGTCCTATGTCCTAACAGGTCCGTGGAGGGTGTTGATGTATGGCCACGGAATTGAAGGGTTGGGTTTCTTCCACATGGAGTTGCCGGAGCCTGAGGAAGAACCTTTTCTGATCGCGATTGTGACAGTCTTAAGCAAGGGCTCGGCCTCTCCGGAACAGATTGCGGCCGAACTCACCCACCTCTGCACCACCGATGCCGATTGGGACTGGCAAGTGGAGACCATCAGCGACAAGAAGTTTTCTGTGATGTTCCCGAATTCCTTCAGCTTTGGCTACTGCATCCGAAGCGCGGACATCACTTTGGCTCTAAACAAATTGGTGGTGGATATCTCTGCACCCGGTGGAGGTGGCTGTCCTCGACACCGCATGGATCACTGCCTCGGGTCTGCCGGCAATCGCTCGGAAGACGGGGGTCATTCATAACATGTCCCGCATCTTGGGTCGGGTCGTTGTTGTGGATGAGCTCTCCCTTCTCAAGGAGAAAGCCGTTCGGGTAAAGGTGCAAGGCTTGGACACCTCGAAACTCAGAGCGACCGTGCACATGTTCTTCAACGGGCTGGGTTATGATCTGAAGATCGGGCTGGAGCCCCCACTGCCACGCCGCGTCCCCCCTCCGATCTCCAACAAGGGTGGCGGCGATTCAGGTGTTGGAGGCCCCAAGGGCACGGACGGCCACCGTGATCACCATCCCCGCCGTGGAAAGCCTTCGAACGACGACGACAAGAACTCTTAACATGGGCACACCCTTCCTCATGCGCACCCGGTCCGCTCTCGACCTGTGGGTCGGGCTGACTCGCTTGACGCGGGCATGGAGGGGGTTACAGTGACCCGGAGCTGCGGCCCCCCGTTCTGGTTGCTATGCCCGCCCTGGTACAAACGCCCACCTCGCCCCTGCTCTCTGATGGCGAGAGTGATACTTCGAGCATGGGACTCCTCGTGCTGGTATCCTCTTCCCCGAGATCTTCTCCGTGCCATGTGCCTTCGCGGAGTGCGCGCCCTCCCTGGAGACCGAGCCGAACGTACCTCGGCTGCCGGCGGCGCTGCCTAGTAAAGGCCCTGAGCCTTTGCTTCTCACGGACGGGGCTCCCACCAGCCAACCGCCTGCCCGACCATCTCCACCGCTGTTGGTCGTCGTCCCGGATCTCCCGCCGCCTCCTGCGGCTGCTGGCCTGGCTGGCCGGCGGCTGCAGCTCGCAATCTATTTGGGGGTGCGGTCCTGGTTCAGGTGGCCCAGGAGGGCCAGGAGGGCAGCCTGCTCCTGGGGGTGGATGGCCGGCCCTTGCCCGTGGCATCCCCTACTAAGGTTGATCCTGCCCAGGTGGTTCGCTCGCCACCTCTGCATCGCCAGACACCGCCTGCACCGCTGCTATGCTCCACGACGTGCCTCACCCGGCCCCTGCTCCCTACAGTGCCTGCCTCCCTGGTGGGTTCGTCTGTGGAGGTGGCCACCCCGGTGGCCGCCATCCCCACCCTCCATGGGCAGCAGCCTACTCCAGGCGGGTTCGGTCTGCCTCTACCCCGACGACCACTTCTTGTCGCAGTGCTCGGCTAGACTCAGCTAGGCCGGTGGGCAGTCTGGCTCCGTCCATCCCCAAGCAGGCTGAGCTCCAGGTGGCCACCCGGAACCTCGAGACAGGTACTGCAGTGATCCCTGCCATTTCTTCCAATTGTTCATTCTCGGCTCCCGAGTCGGCTCCGCTTGGTCACCTTGCTAAGGTCGCGGCGGATTCGGCGATTGTGTTCGGAGGGGAGGTGGGCCCTTCCTTGGCTCAAATTGAGGCAATCTGCGCTCACGAAATACTCGATGGGAAGCCGGCGGAGTCTCGCGCTCGCCTTCTTAGGGCGGACACCCTTGTTTCGGCCACCATCGAGACTCCAAACACCGGGGCCCCAACGGCGGTGGTGGAGATCCACGGCCGCACCCTCTCTCGCACTGCTGCCATGCGTGCACAAAGTGCCTCCCTAGTCCTGGGGTCAAGCAGCCCCCCGATTGAGGCCTTGATGCAGACACTTTTCTAGAACATCCGCGGTTACGACCAAGATGACCGGCACCACCAACTCGTTGAGTACATGCGCGATGAGAGGATCGACATCGTAGCCATTCAAGAAACCATGCGTTTGGACTTCACCCTTTCGAAGCTCGAACGGTTGAGCTCCCACCTGTTTGCCTCGCATTGGCTCCCTTCTAGTGGGACTAGAGGCCATTCGGGTGGCATCCTTTTAGGCATGAAGGATGCCACCTTTGAGGTGGGTAGCATGGACAGGGGCGAGTTCTTCGTCAGCATGGATGTTTTCGAGCGAGCCCTAAACTTTAAATGGGAGATCGTCATAGTATACGGCCCTGTCGACCAGCGCGCGGACGGCTATGTTTTTAAGGCGACGCCTTAACGCCTTAGGGAGGGGGGCGCTTTGGCGCCTAGGCGACGCCTAGGCGGGCGCTTTGGACGCCTAGGCGCCCAAAGCGGTCGATTTTCCAAAGCGGAGGGGGAGCGCTTCAACGCCTAGGCGTCGCCTAGGCGTCGCCTTAGGGACGCTTTTAAAACATAGGCGGACGGTGAAGCTACCTTCCTCAAACTCGAACGTGCAGCACGGCAGCTCGGAGACGTCGCCGGCGGAGGCCTGCGGCGTGTTGCATGTGATGGTAGCAACTAGCGCGCGGGAGAGCACCTTCTTGGCTTCTTCCATATCAACGAAATGCGCCATGATGACCCGCGCTGGTTCAGCGGCAGCCGCCTGCGCAGCAGAGCTAGCAGCGAAGGCGGTGGCGGGGGTGGAGTGGTGGCGTGTGGAAGGGCAGCACCAGGGCCGGCTGGACCAGCACGATTGGGAGCAACCGGAGGGGTGCGGCCGGATCTACGGTGAGAAATCGATGCAACCGCATGAGTCGTGGCCGGAGATGAGGCAGCACCGACACCGGATATCATTGGTGCAGTCCCGTAAGCAATGGCAGTGGTCCAGGCATCAGAAGCCAAGTCCGACGACCCCCTCCGAGGACGGGCTGCGCGTGCGTTGCTGGGTTATGCTTGGCTCAAGCACGCTTCGGGGCGGGGCCGGCGGCGGTTCCTGCGACGTGGTTTGGACTTCACCCTTTCGAAGCTCGAACGGTTGAGCTCCCACCTGTTTGCCTCGCATTGGCTCCCTTCTAGTGGGACTAGAGGCCATTCGGGTGGCATCCTTTTAGGCATGAAGGATGCCACCTTTGAGGTGGGTAGCATGGACAGGGGCGAGTTCTTCGTCAGCATGGATGTTTTCGAGCGAGCCCTAAACTTTAAATGGGAGATCGTCATAGTATACGGCCCTGTCGACCAGCGCGCGGACGGTGAAGCTACCTTCCTCAAACTCGAACGTGCAGCACGGCAGCTCGGAGACGTCGCTGGCGGAGGCCTGCGGCGTGTTGCATGTGATGGTAGCAACTAGCGCGCGGGAGAGCACCTTCTTGGCTTCTTCCATATCAACGAAATGCGCCATGATGACCCGCGTTGGTTCAGCGGCAGCCGCCTGCGCAGTAGAGCTAGCAGCGAAGGCGGTGGCGGAGGTGGAGTGGTGGCGTGTGGAAGGGCAGCACCAGGGCCGGCTGGACCAGCACGATTGGGAGCAACCGGAGGGGTGCGGCCGGATCTACGGTGAGAAATCGACGCAACCGCATGAGTCGTGGCCGGAGATGAGGCAGCACCGACACCGGATATCATTGGTGCAGTCCCGTAAGCAATGGCAGTGGTCCAAGCATCAGAAGCTAAGTCCGACGACCCCCTCCGAGGACGGGCTGCGCGTGCGTTGCTGGGTTATGCTTGGCTCAAGCACGCTTCGGGGGCGGGGCCGGCGGCGGTTCCTGCGACGTGGTTGCTGGAACCCGTCAGCATCCACCACGGCGCCCCCCGAGACGCAATGCACCTCGGAGCGGACCGATTCGGGCCGAGGCAGGCAGCCGCGCAGTTGCCGCCGCAGGACCAGGCGCGGGAACAGCGCTCCGAGGAGCCGGCGGCGAGCGGGTGGCCTCGCTATAGGAGCGTGCAGAGGACTCACCTTCCGAGTCAAACCAACGTCCATCCCCGGAGGAGATGCGGTCGCCGGAGAGGGAGCGCGAGCCGGTGTCACCATGGGAGGGGGAGGGGGAGGGGGAGGGGATAGGGAGGAGGGCCACCGGCGGGGAGTCGACGGCGGCGAGGTTGGTGAAGGGGTTGGGTCAGGCTAGGCGAGCAGAGCAGGAGTGGAGCCATCTTCCGTTTGTGGAGAACTCCATATTTTCTAAAGATGACCGTGTTGCTTGGATTGAGGCCTTGATCTTGGCGACGGGTGTTTATTCGCTCGGGTCACTAGGTGGAAGAATAACTTCTGTACAGAGTGTTTTTTCAGTTTCGATTGCAAGGCTTCGAAATCAAATGCACCAGGAGGGTTTAAACAGTAGGCGTGTACAAGACAGAACAGATTATGCTTTCAGAGTTTTCAAGCTACCGGAAGTAACAGAATCTGTGCTAGGTAAGAATGGTTACATATGTTAATTAGCAGGGCATATTCCTTGAGACCGTGTATAATTCTAAGAGAAAATGATTATATGAAATTGATAGTAGCTGAAACTGCTTGTGATTAAAACTCAATAGTGGAACACAGCATATACTTATTGCTCACAATCTCATATGTTACTGCTTATCAGCAGATCTCGTGTGAAACCTTTTAACTTTGTAAAGGTTAATCTCCTTGAAAAATTGAAACGTTACACTGCTCTTTTTGGTCTGATCACAGTGTTCAAAATATTCTGTCTGACCATTCTCAATATAATATTAGCCCGGAGTATACGAATTTATCAGCCCAAGTATATATGCTTCAAATTGAGTTCTCATCTCCATAAAAAAAAGGGCAGTCCGGTGCATTTAGCTCCCGCTTGCGCAGGGTCCGGGGAAGGGTCCGACCACTTTGGGTCTATAGTACGCAGCCTTTCCCTACATTTCTGTAGGAGGCTGTTTCTAGGACTTGAACCCGTGACCTCATGGTCACAAGGCAGCAGCTTTACCACTGCGCCAAGGCTCCATAACTAAAACAAAATTTTCTAATTGGATGAAAAATAGATGCTATTGAGATGAGATAAAATGCTAGCATGGTTCTATTTGGGATCAGATAACAAATCCTCTTTGAGCTCTCTTCAACTGCGTGGGAAGCTCTATTCAGCTGCTCGGAACGAAAGGATCCACGGCAACGTTCCCCCAATGTTTCCAACAACATTTAACACTTGTTGGGAAGGTAAACATCTTCGGCAAGGACATCAGAAATTATGATATGCCTTATATTTTGCGATATTTCTGTATATCTGAAGGATTAACTTACAGCCACCTTGCGAAAAGTAAGTACTTGTTATCTGGTGCAATTGCGATAAAAAAAGAGACTGTTTTGCATGACGCCATGACTTCATGAGGCCAGATCTTCAAGTGAGTCTCCTGGTTGATGCAGTTGAGAACTATCCAAAGGGCAAGGGAGAAACCCGGTACTGTTACGAGAGACTTTCAAGCAGAGGCTTGTGGATTACTTCCAAGAACATCATGAGGATCGGGTCATCCGGATGTAGATCGTCCAATCACTAGATGTTCATCTGCTATAGTTGATACACATTTCCAGCCTTAAATACCATGTATTGATGCTATGTTTCATCTATGTGTAATAATGGTGACCAAAACACCCCAATCTCCACTACTGCTAAGTTCGAGCTTTAGCTGTTCAGCTCAGTTATGTATCAATTTAGCATTTAATTCTTCTCCTTGCTGATATTTAAGCCCGTGGTTACCAGTTCAAACACAATTAGCACATACCGCTATGCTATAGTGGGTTTTTGCATCAAGCTATAGTGGTTTTTTTGTGCCATTGGCACAACGGGTCTTCTAGTTACTTCTAATAGAGTTTGATGAGTGACTGAAAATCGGATCAATTTCCTGGTACGTTGTTAATGTTGAATATTCTGGAAACATGCCATACTAGAAATGAGGATTAAACTTAGAGAAGATTAAGTACCAGACATACTCTGAAATTTTGCAGGGCAGGTGCAGCTTCAAGGATAAATGTGGTCCAGCTCAGATCACACTCAGGAAAGATACCAAAAAGCCCCACATTGGTCAGGTTTCTGAATGTAAAAGTGAGCTGCTTCGGATGTTCCATCTGAATCCACATCTGCAACAAGAAGAGGAACACAAATAGACAGATGAAATTGCTGGAGAAGAAACACATACGATATTCAGATGCAGACAAAAACTCATGTGGCACATCGAAATTAACTCACCATTTGGCTGCCAAAATCGAGATACAAATTAGAGAAGTTCCTGGAACTCCATGGTAGACACCCACTCAGTGCGAGTGGCGCCGAAAAGCCTATGATACGAGAAATGAGGAACAAGCAGCGAAGCTCCGGAACGTAGCCGAACCGCACCGGAGGGTTTTCGAAGCGCGAAGATTGGCACCGCACTTCTGTAAGTTTGGGTACATCGATCAACTCGATCCATCTGCAACGAAAGCCGATGAAGCAGAGCTCGTGGAGCCCGGAGCGTGGCGTGTCGATCTTGAGCACAGAGTGCCGATCAACCAGTCCGCAGGAACTCAGGGTGAGGTGTCTGAGCCTATTGCAAGCTCTAATGAGATCAGTGACGTCAGAATGGCCAAACACAAGGTCGTTGAATTTAAGCATCGTGAGCCACCGGAAGGTAACTGGATAGGCACGGGAGAAGGACATGAACAGCTGCCCCAACTCAGCACGCAGCCCTTCAGTGTTGAAACCAGTCCGTAAACTGTATGGCGAGCACGTGTGAAATTCAAGACATTCAATCTCACCGCGTGCGACAGCGTCCTCGACGGCGCGGCCAATGGAGCTCAGGTCCGACATAGGGAAGAAGCGGAGGCTGAGGGTCTTGATAGCGCACTTGCACTGGGCCGGAGGAGGACATGCAGACAGTAAACTGCACAGCGCGCCCGTGAACGCCTCCATGACGTCGGCCACCGGAGAATTCCCAGTGATCAAGACCGCCGAATTGTCTCCGACGAAGTGGCGGACGTCGAGATGCAGGCGCGGGAGCAGGTGGGGGAGGTGCCGCCACCGCGTGGAGACTGCGCGGGCGCGGACCACCTCGCGCAGGTCGAGGCGCTCCAGGATTCCTCGGAGGACGTCGTCGGGGAGCGCGCTGAATCTGTCCTCATCTCGGCCGATGTTGGGCGGCGGCGGCCGGATTCGGAGGTTGGTTGAAACCCTAGCTAGAAGTGGAAGCAATCGCTTGTATGCGGCCCGGAGCCAGAGGGGCAGCCTCCTGCGCCGAGGCCGCGGCTCCTCCGGCGCTCCGCTCCCCGCCTCCGATGTGGAACCCGTCGGTCTGGACGGAACGGCGGAAGCCCGCCCCGTTTCGCGGCCAGGTCCACGGATCCGACTCCCCCCTACTCCTCGACTCCCCTCCTGCGCGCTGTTTCGATTTGGTGCTTGCATTTCTGCCGGCAGTGGGAAACTGATTGGGAACAGACGCATCTTTCCTTCTTATTTCTCGCTGCTGGTGCTCTCTCACTTTTGACTACTCTTTTTTTTTTTCGGTTCAAAATTGACTACTCTTTTTTTTTTTTGCCGTTCAAAATTGACCACTCTAAGGGCATCTCCAGCCGTTGGCCCCCCAGGAGGCGTCTAAAAGCGCCGCCTGGGGGTGAGCCGGCGGAAAAAAAGGCCCTGGGACGAGTCGTCGCCCAGCCGTCGGCCCCCAGGGCCGCCCCCAGGCGAGTGTAAAAAAAAAAGGGGGCGTTCGGCGAAGTTATGACAAAGAGTAGTTAAATTTCGTCTGAACATGGCGAATTTCGACCAAATTCGCCCATTTTCATTACATTATTAAGCTAACCTAAAAAAGAAAGGGGCTGAAGTCGTCGCCGCCGTCGCCGCCATCGTCGTCGTCGGCCTTCTCCTCCTTAACGCGGAGGAGGAGGCGCTCCGGCCGCCCTCGTTGATGACGATGCCGGCGCTGCGTGTGCGCCGACCGAGCGGCGACTCCGCCGCAGGCTCGGCCTTGACGGCGAGCAGGGCCGGAGTGCCGGAGGAGTGCGAGGAGGATCGGGAGGAGGAAGAGGAGGAGGAAGACCCGAACCGCCTTGGCGCCCATGGCCCGACGCGCCGGTGCGTCGCCGGGGGGTATGCCAACGGCGGGTCGTTGCCGCCCTCGAGGTGCATGAGCACGCCCTCGAGTGTGCGGCCGGGGACGCCCCACCAGAGGTGGCGCCCCTCGCTGTTCTGCCGCCCGCCGACCACCGGCGCACCGTTGGTGGATGCCAAACGCTGCTGCTGGCGGCGCTCAAAATACGTCGCCCAGGCCGCGTGGTTGTCGGCGGCGTACTGGGGGAGGGAGCGTTGGGCATCGGTGAGGGACGCGCGGACGATCTCGACCTCCTCGGCGAAGTACTCCGGCTTCGCCGCGGCGTCGGGCAACGGGGGAATGGGCACTCTCCCGGCGCTGAGCCTCCACCCCGATGGCCCGGCGCGCATGTCTGGCGGCGCCGGGATGTTCGCCTGGAACAGGAGCCAGGACTCCAGAACGCGGAGCGAACGGCGGCCGAAGCCGTTGGCCGCCGCCTCGTCTCCGGGGAAACGTTCTGCCATGGCGACGGCGACGGCGCTCGGGAGAGGCAGGGAGAGGGAGGGGTTGGACGGCGGCGAGGGGCGGGCGGGGCTGGTGTGGGTACAGGAGAGTGGAGTGGAGGCCGCCGACTTTTATAGCCGGGCCGCGCCCGTGTGTACGCGTGCGAGGGAGGGGAGGCGTCGGCGCCGCCCCTGAAGGAATCAATGGCAAGGCTGACCGGCGGCAGCCTTGCCATTGATTCCCGCGGAAACAGAGGCCGTTGGGGGGAGACGAGGCGCCGAGTCGCTGACGCGGCTGGCCCGCGGCTTCTTCACGCCAAAACAACTCGCCCCGGCGCCCCCGGGCGCCCCCAGCGCGCCGGGTTCGGGCTGGATCCGCCGGCGCTGTTTTCGGCCCAAGCCGGCGAAAATTGGGCTCCTGAAGACGTGACTGGACCATTTTTTCGGCGCCGGCGCGAAAAAATCGCCTGGGGAGGCTTTATTGGGGGCGCGGCTGGAGATGCCCTAAGTTCGCTGGGATTTGATTATAACTACAAAGTTGATGTTTTACATTAACTAGGGACCAGAGCGTGAGAGATGATTAGTAGTACTACTGTACTGTACCAGAAGAAGATGCTCACGTACAGGTCGTATAGAGATCGATCGCTATAGGGAGAAAAAAAAACCTAAATGATAAATGATAAGAGCATCTATAGCCGGATGCCTCAAACAATCCCTTGTACGCCCGCAGACGCGCTCGATCAGTGACCAGGCATGAGAGAGAAGAAAAAACGTAACCTAACCGGACCCCTCATATCATTTCTATACGCCCGGGCTGTCCGCGAACCCTCATATCCATCTCAAATATAGAGAGGACATGAGGGCTCGCGGACGCGCCCGGGCATTCTGTCACGAAGGATGCGACCCCACCCCGGACCATCTTTTCTTTTCATTCTTTTATTTCTTTCTCTTCATCTCCACCAATCACGTGCAAGTGACCGGACATATGAGGAAGAAAATGAGGATTGTGGCTGCGGGGATGGACAAATAGGGGCTTAAAACGGACACACCAGGTCACTGACCAGACGCGTCCGCGGGCGTTTGAGAGATCGAATTAGGTGTACATGTTTGAAGATGCTCTAAGTGCCACACGTGTGCAAGGAAGCAATTTGGCCCTCTGTCGTTTGATTTTTTGCACGAATCTTAAAGTCATCGAGGAGGACACGTCAAACTTAAGGATCGTTTGCTGTTAAACACACACATCGGAACGAATCCTCTCTACTCTCTTCTCTCGTCACCTACCCCCAACCCACCACGCACAGCAGTCACTCTTGGGCATACCGCCGTCACGACCCCGCTCTGCTCGCGCGACTACGAGCTGTCGGGCCGCCACCAGACGACAAGGCCGTCTCACCCGTGACCATCTCTCTTCAACGCGACCTCCCTGCTCGGGGCACCTCCATAGCGTCTCATCTGCAAACTCCGCCGATCTGCATCTCGCGCCGGCTCCAATGGCCATGGAATCGTAGCTCGTGCTCCCAGCCTCTCTATCTCCAAGTACTCATCGGCCTCTGTTCATCTTCTGCTCACCCGCTCCCAAGCGATGCCACCGTGCTCATCTTCTTCAGCGTGACCTCCCTGCTCGCAGGCACCGTAGTCGGTTTCATCGTCTATGGGGATGAGCCGGAGGTGGGTGATTGATGACCCACAAGTGTAATGGGTCTATCGTAGTCCTTTCGAGAAGTAAGAGTGTCGGACCCAACGAGGAGCAGAAGGAAATGACAAGCGGTTTTCAGTAAGGTATTCTCTGCAAACACTGAAATTATCGTTAACAGATAGTTTTGTGATAAGATAATTCATAACGGGTAACAAGTAACAAAAGTAAGCAAGGTGCAGCAAGGTGGCCCAATCCTTTTTGTAGCAAAGGACAAGCCTGGACAAACTCTTATATAAAGGAAAGCGCTCCCGAGGACACATGGGAATTATCCTCAAGCTAGTTTTCATCATGCTCATATGATTCACGTTCGTTACTTTGATAATTTGATATGTGGGTGGACCGGTGCTTGGGTACTGCCCATCCTTGGACAAGCATCCCACTTATGATTAACCCCTCTTGCAAGCATCCACAACTACGAAAGAAGAATTAAGGTAAACCTAACCATATCATGGAACACGTGGATCCAAATTGGCCCCTTGCGACGCATAAACAGGGTTTAAGCTTCTGTCACTCTAGCAACCCATCATCTACTTATTACTTCCCAATGCCTTCCCCTAGGCCCAAATAATGGTGAAGTGTCATGTAGTCGACGTTCACATAACACCACTAGAGAAAATACAACATACATCTCATCAAAATATCGAACGAATACCAAATTCACATGACTACTTATAACAAGACTTCTCCTGTTCGTAATCAGAGGGGTATTAATATGCATAAAGGATCTGAACATATGATCTTCCACTGAATAAACCAACTAGCATCAACTACAAGGAGTAATCAACACTACTAGCAACCCACAAGTACCAATCTGAGGTTTTGAGACAAAGATCGAATACAAGAGATGAACTAGGGTTTAAGAGGAGATGGTGCTGGTGAATATGTTGATGGAGACTGACCCCCTCCCGATGAGAGGATCGATGGTGATGATGATGGCGGTGATTTCCCCCTCCCGGAGGGATGTTTCTCCGGCAGAATAGCTCCACCGGAGCCCTAGATTGGTTCCGCCAAGGTTCCGCCTCCAGACGGTGGCGCTTCATCCCGAAAGCTTTCTTATGATTTTTTTCAGGGCAAAAGACACCTTATACCAGAAGATGGGCATCGGGGGGGCTTCCAGGTGGACCACGAGGAAGGGAAGCGTGCCCAGGGGGTAGGGCGCGCCCCCCACCCTCGTGGATAGTGGGTGGCCCCCTCTGGTGCTTCCTTCGCCCAATATTTTTAATAAATTCCAAAACTGACTTTCGTGGAGTTTCAGGACTTATGGAGTTGTGCAGAATATGTCTCTAATATTTGCTCCTTTTCCAGCCCAGAATCCAGCTGCCGGCATTCCCCCTCTTCATGTATCAGAATAAGAGAGAAAAGGCATAAGTATTGTAACATAATGTGCAGTAACAACCCATAATGCAATAAATATTGATATAAAAGCATGATGCAAAATGGACGTATCAACTCCCCCAAGCTTAGACCTCGCTTGTCCTCAAGCGGAAGCCAATATCAAAAAATATGTCCACATGTTTAGAGATAGAGGTGTCGATAAAATAAAATACGGACATGAGGGCATCATGATCATTCTTAGAATAGCAATATATATATATATATATAGGTATATGATTTCTTATGCTCAAAGTAACAATCTATTCAGAATGTAAAGTATGAATCAGAAACTTCATTGAAAGCTAGCAAACTATAATCTCAGTCATTGAAGCAATTCACAATTTATCATAACATCGGAAAGAGTCAAATATAAGAGCTTTTTAGCAAGTCCACATACTCAACTATCATTTAGTCTTTCACAATTGCTAGCACACACACACAATACTTATGGGTATGAAGTTTAAATCGGACACAGAAAAAGATAGGGGCTTATAGTTTCGCCTCCCAACCTTTTACCTCAAGGGTAATGTCAATAGTAATGTCTTATGAAAACCTACATCCAATTGGATATATATATATATATATATATATATATATATATATGTATGTATGTATATATATATCAGGATCTTTCCAACACATAGTGCTTGCCAAAGGATAAAGTGTAAAAAGGAAAGGTGAAGATCACTATGACTCTTGTATAATGTAGAAGACAAAAATAAAAGATAGGCCCTTCGCAGAGGGAAGCAGAGGTTGTCATGTGCTTTTATGGTTGGATGCACAAAATCTTAATGCAAAAGAACGTCACTTTATATTGCCACTTGTGATAGGGACCTTTATTATGCAGTCTGTCGCTTTTATTTCTTCCAAATCACAAGCTCATATAAAGCTTATTTTCTCCACACTAATAGATCATACATATTTAGAGAGCACTTTTTATTGCTTGCAACAATGACAACTTACTTGAAGGATCTTACTCAATCCATAGGTAGGTATGGTGGACTCTTATGGCAAAACTGGGTTTAGGATGTTTGGAAGCACAAGTAGTATCTCTACTTGGTGCAAAGAGCTTGGCTAGCATGAGTGAGAAAGGCAAGCTCAACATGTTGGATGATCCATGACAATATAATTTTTTTCAGATATAAGGAAACATAACCCATTACGTTGTCTTCCTTGTCCAACATCAACTTTTTAGCATGTCATGAGTGCTCACAATCATAAAAGATGTCCAAGATAGTATATTTATATATGAAAACCTCTCTTTCTTTATTACTTCCTATTAATTGCAACGATGACCAAAACTATGTTTGTCAACTCTCAACAACTTTTATTCATCATCCTCTTTATATGTAAAGTCATCACTCTCCATAAGATCAATATGATCTTTTTATTTCTTTTGTTCTTTATTTTTCTTTTATTCCCTCAAGATCATAGCAAGATAACAAAGCCCTCGACTCAAAACTAATCTTTATTATATATAGCTCACGGACTCGATTACATAGATAGGGATCAATACAAAAACACAAAGCTAGATCATACTAAACTTTATTCTACTAGATCAAGATATAACCAAAAGGATCGAACTAAGAAAAAGGGTAAAGATAGAAGTGTAATGGTGATATGATATCGGAGCACCTCCCCCAAGCTTGGCAAATGCCAAGGGGAGTGCCCATACCCATGTGTTTATGTTTCTTTCTTCGGAGGTGGTGATGATGGAGTTGTTGATGATGGAGGCTTGTCGTCCATCTTCCAATGCATAGGATCACCATCATAGAAGGATGATCAAGTCTCCGGGATCCTCAAATCTGCAGCCAAACTCATCCTCTTGAATCTATATTCATACTCATAGTTTTGGTTTTGCAGGTCATAGATCTGGGCCTGAAGGTGCTCGATTCTCTCGTGAAGCTTGAAGATGTCTCCCTAATGTTCTTGGCATCCAGCTTGTGGTTGTTGGTGAACTCCGCGATCATCATGTGGTTGGCGTTGAGTCCGCGTTCCACCATCCCTTGGCACTTGAAAACTTGTTGCTCCATTGCTTCGAGTCTTGTCTCCATGCTTTCGGTCCTCCTTGGTCCCTCAACATCGCAGATGTGCAGCACCCCCTCACGCATCTCAATGGTTTGAGGGTGTTGCAACACCTCCGCGAGGTAGGGGTTGATGACCTTCTTGAAAAACTTGTCCTTGGGGGCGCTTGAAGACGTCATGGTGATCTAGATCTGTCAGAAAAACAACTTGAAACAAAAGCAGAGGATTTTGTCGTGGTACGGTGGTCAAAACCTTCGGCAGATTATATAATGAATTTTTACCGACCAAAAGAAGTATCATGCAAGAAAACGGAGTTCAGAGGGCGCACGAGGTGCCCACGAGGCAGGGGGCACACCCAAGGGGGTAGGGCGCGCCCTCCACCCTCGTGGATGCCTCGTGTCCTTTCCAGACTACTTCTTATTTTCCTATTTTCTTAAATATTCCAAAACAGAGAAAAATTGCTATTAGAACTGTTTTGGAGTCGGTTTACTTACCGTACCTCATACCTATTCCTTTTTGGAGTCTGAAACATTCTGGAAAGTGTCCCTTATATACTCCTCCGGGGTTATGGTGTCAATAACATTGGTTTCAACATTTATAGGATTACCTGAGATATAATGTTTGATTCTTTGACGGTTCACCACCTTCGGATTTGTGCCTTCGAAGTTGTTGATTTTAATGGCACCGGAACGATAGACCTCCTTGATAATGTAAGGACCTTCCCATTTAGAGAGAAGTTTTCCTGCAAAAATTCTTAAACAAGAGTTGTATAGTAAAACATAATCACCTAAATTAAACTCACGCTTTTGTATCATTTTGTCATGCCATCTTTTAACTTTTTCTTTAAACAGTTTGGCGTTCTCATAGGCCTGGGTTCTCCATTCATCAAGTGAGCTAATGTCAAATAGCCTCTTCTCACCAGCAAGTTTGAAATCATAATTGAGCTCTTTAATAGCCCAATATGCCTTATGTTCTAGTTCGAGAGGAAAGTGACATGCTTTTCCATAAACCATTTTATACGGAGACATACCCATAGGATTTTTATATGCAGTTCTATAGGCCCATAATGCATCATCAAGTTTTTTGGACCAATTCTTTCTAGATCTATTCACAGTCTTTTGCAAAATTAATTTAAGCTCTCTATTACTCAATTCTACTTGACCGCTAGACTGTGGATGGTATGGAGATGCAATTCTATGATTAACGCCATACTTAGCAAGCATCTTACGAAAAGCACCATGAATAAAATGTGAACCACCATCAGTCATTAAATATCTAGGGACTCCAAACCTCGGAAAAATAACTTCTTTAAGCATCTTAATAGAGGTGTTATGATCAGTACTACTAGTTGGAATAGCTTCTACCCACTTCGTAACGTAATCAACAGCAACTAAAATATGTGTATACCCATTAGAGGAAGGAAACCATCCCATATAATCAAAGTCGCAAACATCAAATGGTTCAATAACAAGTGAATAGTTCATAGGCATTTCTTGACGTCTACTAATATTACCAATTCTTTGACATTCATCGCAAGATAAGACAAACTTACGGGCATCTTTGAAGAGAGTAGGCCAATAAAAACCGGATTGCAATACCTTATGTGCAGTTCTATCTCTAGCGTGGTGTCCTCCATATGCCTTCGAGTGACACTTGCGTAGGATTTGTTCCTGTTCATGCTCAAGTACACAAAGTCTAATAGCACCATCTATTCCTTATTTATAAAGGTGTGGGTCATCCCAAAAGTAATGTCTTAAATCATAGAAAAACTTTTTCTTTTGCTGGTATATGAAACTAGGTGGTATAAATTTAGCAACAATGTAATTAACATAATCAGCATACCATGGAGCAGTACGAGAAGCATTTATGACAGCTAATTGTTCATCAGGAAAGCAATCATCAATAGGTAGTAGGTCATCAAGAACATTCCATAACCTAGACAAGTTGTCTACAACGGGGTTCTCGGCTCCCTTTCTATCAATAATATGCAAATCAAATTATTGTGGCAAGAGAACCCATCTAATAAGTCTAGGTTTAGCATCTTTCTTTTCCATAAGGTATTTAATAGCAACATGATTAGTGTGAACAGATACTTTGGAATCAACAATATAAGCTCTAAACTTATCACAAGCAAATACAACTGCTAAAAATTCTTTCTCAGTAGTAGCATAATTTCTCTGGGCACTGTCTAGAGTTTTACTAGCATATTGGATAACATTTAATTTCTTATCAACTCTTTGTCGTAGAACAGCACCTATAGCATAATCACTAGCATCACACATGATTTCAAAGGGTAAATTCCAATCAGATGGCTGAACAATAGGTGTAGAAATCAAGGCTATCTTAACTATTTCAAATGCTTCTATGCAATCATCATCAAAGACAAAAGGAACATCTTTTTGTAATAGATTAGTCGGAGGCCTAGAAATTTTTGAGAAGTCTTTAATGAACCTCCTATAAAAACCAGCATGACCAAGGAAACTTCTTATACCTTTGATGTCCTTAGGACACAGTAGCTTTTCAATAGCATTGACTTTAGCTTTATCAACTTCAATACTTCTTTCAGAAATTTTATGCCCCGAGACAATACCTTCATTAACCATAAAGTAGCACTTCTCCCAATTCAAGACAAGATTAGTTTCTTCACATCTCTGCAAGACTCGATCAAGGTTGCTTAAGCAATCATCAAAAGAAGTTCCATACACGGAGAAATCATCCATGAAAACCTCAACAATCTTTTCACAAAAGTCAGAGAATATAGCAGTCATACATCTTTGAAAGGTAGCAGGTGCATTACATAAACCAGTAGGCATACGTCTATAAGCAAAGGTACCGAAAGGGCAAGTAAAAGTGGTCTTTTCCTGATCCTCTTTTGACACAAGTATTTGAGAGAAACCAGAATAACCATCTAGAAAGCAAAATTGTGTATGTTTGGATAATCTTTCTAGCATTTGATCAATAAAAAGTAAAGGGTAATGATCTTTTCTAGTAGCTTTATTTAATTTACGAAAATCAATTACCATTCTATAACCTGTAACAATTCTTTGTGGAATCAATTCATCTTTATCATTAGGAACAACAGTAATACCTCCCTTCTTAGGGACACAATGGACAGGACTTACCCACTGACTATCAACAATAGGATAAATTATACCTGCCTCCAGAAGCTTTAGTATTTCATTTCTTACCACTTCTTTCTGTTGGGGAACGTAGTAATTTCAAAAAATTTCCTACGCACACACAAGATCATGGTGATGCATAGCAACGAGAGGGGAGAGTGTTGTCTACGTACCCTCGTAGACCGAAGCGGAAGCGTTGACACAACGTAGAGGAAGTAGTCGTACGTCCTCCCGGTCCAACCGATCCAAGCACCGTTACTCCGGCACCTCCGAGTTCTTGACACACGTACAACTCGATGACGCACCCCGATCTCCGATCCAGCAGAGGCACGGGAAGGAGTTCCGTCAGCACGACGGCGTGGTGACGATCTTGATGTTCTACTGTCGTAGGGCTTCACCTAAGCACCGCTACAATATGACCGAGGTGTAATATCGTGGAGGGGGGCACCGCACACGGCTAAGGAACGATCTCAATGATCAACTTGTGTGTTCATGGGGTGCCCCCTGCCCCCGTATATAAAGGAGTGGAGGAGGGGAGGGCCGGCCCTCTACTATGGCGCGCCCTAGGGAGTCCTACTCCCACCGGGAGTAGGATTCCCCCTTTCCTAGTCCAACTAGGAGACCTTCCATGTATTAGGAGTAGGAGACTAGGAAGGGGAAGAGAGAAGGGAAGGAAGGAGGGGGTGCGGCCCCTCCCCCTAGTCCAATTCGGACTAGGGCAAGGGGGGCGCGCGGCCTGCCCTAGGCAGCCCCTCTCTCTTTCCCGCAGGGTCCAGTAAGGCCCAATACTTCTCCCCGGCGAATTCCCGTAACTCTCCGGTACTCCGAAAAATACCCGAATCACTCGGAACCTTTCCGAACTCCGAATATAGTCGTCCAATATATCGATCTTTACGTCTCGACCATTTCGAGACTCCTCGTCATGTCCCCGATCTCATCCGGGACTCCGAACTCCTTCGGTACATCAAAACTCATAAACTCATAATAAAACTGTCATCAAAACCTTAAGCGTGCGGACCCTACGGTTCGAGAACAATGTAGACATGACCGAGACACGTCTCCGGTCAATAACCAATAGCGGGACCTGGATGCCCATATTGGTTCCTACATATTCTACGAAGATCTTTATCGGTCAGACCGCATAACAACATACGTTGTTCCCTTTGTCATCGGTATGTTACTTGCCCGAGATTCGATCGTCGGTATCCAATACCTAGTTCAATCTCGTTACCGGCAAGTCTCTTTACTCGTTCCGTAATACATCATCTCGCAACTAACTCATTAGTTGCAATGCTTGCAAGGCTTAAGTGATGTGGATTACCGAGAGGGCCCAGAGATACCTCTCCGACATTCGGAGTGACAAATCCTAATCTCAAAATACGCCAACCCAACAAGTACCTTTGGAGACACCTGTAGAGCACCTTTATAATCACCCAGTTACGTTGTGACGTTTGGTAGCACACAAAGTGTTCCTCCGGTAAACGGGAGTTGCATAATCTCATAGTCATAGGAACATGTATAAGTCATGAAGAAAGCAATAGCAACATACTAAACGATCGGGTGCTAAGCTAACTGAATGGGTCATGTCAATCAGATCATTCAACTAATGATGTGATCCCGTTAATCAAATAACAACTCTTTGTCCATGGTTAGGAAACATAACCATCTTTGATTAACAAGCTAGTCAAGTAGAGGCATACTAGTGACACTCTGTTTGTCTATATATTCACACATGTATTATATTTCCGGTTAATACAATTCTAGCATGAATAATAAACATTTATCATGATATAAGGAAATAAATAATAACTTTATTATTGCCTCTAGGGCATATTTCCTTCAGTCTCCCACTTGCACTAGAGTCAATAATCTAGTTCACATCACCATGTGATTAACACCCATAGTTCACATCACCATGTGATTAACACCCATAGTTCACATCGTCATGTGACCAACACCCAAAGGGTTTACTAGATTTAGTAATCTAGTTCACATCGCTATGTGATTAACACCCAAAGAGTACTAAGGTGTGATCATGTTTTGCTTGTGAGAGAATCTTAGTCAACGGGTCTTTCACATTCAGATCTGTTATGTATTTTGCAATTTTCTATGTCTGCAATGCTCTGCACGGAGCTACTCTAGCTAATTGCTCCCACTTTCAATATGTATCTAGATCGAGACTTAGAGTCATCCAGATCGGTGTCAAAACTTGCATCGACGTAACCCTTTACGATGAACCTTTTGTCACTTCCATAATCGAGAAACATATCCTTATTCCACTAAGGATAATTTTGACCGCTGTCCAGTGATCTACTCCTAGATCACTATTGTACTCCCTTGCCAAACTCAGTGTAGGGTATACAATAGATCTGGTACACAGCATGGCATACTTTATAGAACCTATGGCCAAGGCATAGGGAATGACTTTCATTCTCTTTCTATCTTCTGCCGTGGTCGGGTTTTAAGTCTTACTCAATTTCACACCTTGTAACACAGGCAATAACTCTTTCTTTGACTGTTCCATTTTGAACTACTTCAAAATCTTGTCAAGGTATGTACTCATTGAAAAAAAACTTATCAAGCGTCTTGATCTATCTCTATAGATCTTGATGCTCAATATGTAAGCAGCTTCACCGAGGTCTTTCTTTGAAAAAAAAACTCCTTTCAAACACTCCTTTATGCTTTGCAGAATAATTCTACATTATTTCCGATCTACAATATGTCATTCACATATACTTATCAGAAATGTTGTAGTGCACCCACTCACTTTCTAGTAAATACAGGCTTCACCGCAAGTCTGTATAAAACTATATGCTTTGATCAACTTATCAAAGCGTATATTCCAACTCCGAGATGCTTGCACCAGTCCATAGATGGATCGCTGGAGCTTGCGTATTTTGTCAGCACCTTTAGGATTGACAAAACCTTCTGGTTGCATCATATGCAACTCTTCTTTAAATCCATTAAGGAATGTAGTTTTGTTTATCCATTTGCCAGATTTCATAAAAATGTGGCAATTGCTAACATGATTTGGACAGACTTAAGCATCACTACGAGTGAGAAGATTTCATCGTAGTCAACACCTTGAACTTTGTCAAAAACCTTTTTCGACAAGTCTAGCTTTGTAGATAGTAACACTACTATCAACGTCCGTCTTCCTCTTGAAGATCCATTTATTTTCTATGGTTTGCCGATCATCGGGCAAATCCATCAAAGTCCATACTTTGTTCTCATACATGGATCATATCTCAGATTTCATGGCCTCAAACCATTTTGCGGAATCTGGGCTCATCATCGCTTCCTCATAGTTCGTAGGTTCATCATGGTCTAGTAACATGACTTCCAGAACAGGATTACCGTACCACTCTGGTGCGGACCGTACTCTGGAAGACCTACGAGGTTCTGTAGTAACTTGATCTGAAGTTTCATGATCATCATCATTAGCTTCCTCACTAATTGGTGTAGTAGTCACAGGAACAGATTTCTGTGATAAACTACTTTCCAATAAGGGAGAAGGTACAATTACCTTATCAAGTTCTACTTTCCTCCCACTCACTTCTTCCGAGAGAAACTCCTTCTCTAGAAAGGATCCATTTTTAGCAACGAATATCTTGCCTTCGGATCTGTGATAGAAGGTGTACCCAACAGTTTCCTTTGGGTATTCTATGAAGACGCACTTCTCCGATTTGGGTTTGAGCTTATCAGGATGAAAAACTTTTTCACATAAGCATTGTAGCCCCAAATCTTTAAGAAACGACAACTTGGGTTTCTTGCTAAACCACAGTTCATATAGTGTCGTCTCAATGGATTTAGATGGTGCCCTTTTAACGTGAATGCAGCTGTCTCTAATGCATAACCCCAAAACAATATTGGTAAATCGGTAAGAAACATCATAGATTGTACTATATCCAATAAAGTACGGTTATGACGTTCGGACACACCATTATGATGTGGTGTTCCAGGTGGCATGAATTTGTGAAACTATTCCACATTGTTTTAATTGAAGACCAAACTCGTAACTCAAATATTTGTTTCCGCGACCAGATCGTAGAAACCTTATTTTCTTGTCACGATGATGTTCCACTTCACTCTGAAATTCTTTGAACTTTTCAAATGTTTCAGACTTAGTTTTCATCAAGTAGATATACCCATATCTGCTCAACTCATCTGTGAAGGTCAGAAAATAACGATACCCGCCGCGAGCCTTAACACTCATCAGATTGCATACATCAGTATGTATTATTTCCAATAAGTTAGTTGCTCACTCCACTGTTCTGGAGAACGGAGTCTTAGTCATCTTGCCCATGAGGCATGGTTCGCAAGCATCAAGTGATTCATAATCAAGTGATTCCAAAATCCCATCAGCATGGATTTTCTTCATGCGCTTTACACCAATATGACCTAAACGGCAGTGCCACAAATAAGTTGCACTATCATTATTAACTTTGCATCTTTTGGTTTCAATATTATGAATGTGTATCACTACGATCGAGATCCAATGAACCATTTTCATTGGGTGTGTAACCATATAAGGTTTTATTCATGTAAACAGAACAACAGTTTATTCTCTTACTTAAATGAATAACCGTATTGCAATAAACACGATCAAATCATATTCATGCTCAACGCAAACACCAAATAACATTTATTTAGGTTCAACACTAATCCCGAAAGTATAGGGAGTGTGCGATGATGATCATATCAATCTTGAAACTACTTTCAACACACATCGTCACTTCACCCTTAACTAGTTTCTGTTTATTCTGCAACTCCCGTTTCGAGTTACTACTCTTAGCAACTGAACCAGTACCAAATACCGAGGGGTTGCTATAAACACTAGTAAAGTACACATCAATAACATGTATATCAAATATACCTTTGTTCACTTTGCCATCCTTCTTATCCGCCAAATACTTGGGGTAGTTCTGCTTCCAGTGACCAGTCCCTTTGCAGTAGAAGCACTTAGTCTCAGGCTTAGGTCCAGACTTGGGCTTCTTCACTTGAGCAGCAACTTGCTTGCCGTTCTTCTTGAAGTTCCCTTCTATCCCTTTGCCCTTTTTCTTGAAACTAGTGGTCTTGTTAACCATCAACACTTGATGTTCTTTCTTGATTTCTACCTTCATCGATTTCATCATCATGAAAAACTCGGGAATCATTTTCATCATCCCTTGCATACTATAGTTCATCACGAAGTTCTACTAACTTGGTGATGGTGACTAGAGAATTTTGTCAATCAATATCTTATTTGGAAGATTAACTCCCACTTGATTCAAGCGATTGTAGTACCCAGACAATCTGAGCACATGCTCACTAGTTGAGCGATTCTCCTCCATCTTTTAGCTATAGAACTTGTTGGAGACTTCATATCTCTCAACTCGGGTATTTTCTTGAAATATTAACTTCAATTCCTGGAACATCTCATATGGTCCATGATGTTCAAAACATCTTTGAAGTCCCGATTCTAAGCCATAAAGCATGGTGCACAAAACTATCAAGTAGTCATCATATTGAGCTAGCCAAACGTTCATAACGTCTGCATCTGCTCCTGCAATAGGTTTGTCACCTAGCGGTGCATCAAGGACATAATTCTTCTGCGCAGCAATGAGGATAAACCTCAGATCACGGATCCAATCCGCATCATTGCTACTAACATTTTTCAACACAGTTTTCTCTAGGAACATATCAAAATAAACATATGAAAGCAACAACGCAAGCTATTGATCTTACAACATAATTTGCAAAATACTACCAGGACTAAGTTCATGATAAATTTAAGTTCAATTAATCATATTACTTAAGAACTCCCACTTAGACAGACATCTCTCTAGTCATCTAAGTGATCACGTGATCCAAATCAACTAAACCATAACCGATCATCACGTGAGATGGAGTAGTTTTCAATGGTGAACATCACTATGTTGATCATATCTACTATATGATTCACACTCGACCTTTCGGTCTCCGTGCTCCGAGGCCATATCTGCATATGCTAGGCTCGTCAAGTTTAACCTGAGTATTCCGCGTGTGCAAAACTGGCTTGCACCCGTTGTAGATGGACGTAGAGCTTATCACACCCGATCATCACGTGGTGTCTGGGCACGACGAACTTTGGCAACGGTGCATACTCAGGGAGAACACTTCTTGATAATTTTTAGTGAGAGATCATCTTAAAATGCTACTGTCAATCAAAGCAAGAATAAAATGTATAATAGATAAACATCATATGCAATCAAAATATGTGACATGATATGGCCATGATCATCTTGCGCCTTTGATCTCCATCTCCAAAGTACTGTCATGATCTCTATCGTCACCGGCACGACACCATGATCTTCATCATCTTGATCTATATCAATGTGTCATCACATGGTTGTCTCACCAACTATTGCTCTTGCAACTATTGCTATCATATAGCGATAAAGTAAAGCAATTATTTGGCACTTGCATCTTATGCAACAAAGAGACATCCATAGGGCTTCAGCCAATTGCCGATAACTTCAACAAGACATGATCATCTCATACAACAACTTATATCTTATCACGTCTTGACCATATCACATCACAACATGCCCTGCAAAAACAAGTTAGACGTCCTCTACTTTGTTGTTGCAAGTTTTACGTGGCTGCTACGGGCTGAGCAAGAACCGTTCTTACCTACGCATCAAAACAACAACGATAGTTTGTCAAGTTGGTGCTGTTTTAACCTTCGCAAGGACCGGGCATAGCCACACTCGGTTCAACTAAAGTTGGAGAAACTGACACCCGCTAGTCACCTGTGTGCAAAGCACGGCGGTAAAACCAGTCTCGCGTAAGCGTACGCGTAATGTCGGTCCGGGCCGCTTCATCCAACAATACCGCTGAACCAAAGTATGACATGCTGGTAAGCAGTATGACTTATATCGCCCACAACTCACTTGTGTTCTACTCGTGCATATAACATCAAACCATAAAACCTAGGCTCGGATGCCACTATTGGGGAACGTAGTAATTTCAAAAAAATTCCTACGCACACACAAGATAATGGTGATGCATAGCAACGAGAGGGGAGAGTGTTGTCTACGTATCCTCGTAGACCGAAGCGGAAGCGTTGACGCAACATAGAGGAAGTAGTCGTACGTCCTCCCGGTCCAACCGATTCAAGCACCATTACTCCGGCACCTCCGAGTTCTTGACACACGTACAACTCGATGACGCACCCCGATCTCCGATCCAGCTGAGGCACGGGAAGGAGTTCCGTCAGCACGACGGCGTGGTGACGATCTTGATGTTCTACTGTCGTAGGGCTTCGCCTAAGCACCGCTACAATATGACCGAGGTGTAATATCGTGGAGGGGGGCACCGCACACGGCTAAGGAACGATCTCAATGATCAACTTGTGTGTTCATGGGGTGCCCCCTGCCCCCGTATATAAAGGAGTGGAGGAGGGGAGGGCCGGCCCTCTACTATGGCGCACCCTAGGGAGTCCTACTCCCACCGGGAGTAGGATTCCCCCTTTCCTAGTCCAACTAGGAGACCTTCCATGTATTAGGAGTAGGAGACTAGGAAGGGGAAGAGAGAAGGGAAGGAAGGAGGGGGTGCGGCCCCTCCCCCTAGTCCAATTCGGACTAGGGCAAGGGGGGCGCGCGGCCTGCCCTAGGCAGCCCCTCTCTCTTTCCCGCAGGGCCCAATAAGGCCCAATACTTCTCCCCGGCGAATTCCCGTAACTCTCCGGTACTCCGAAAAATACCCGAATCACTCGGAACCTTTCCGAACTCCGAATATAGTCGTTCAATATATCGATCTTTACATCTCGACCATTTCGAGACTCCTCGTCATGTCCCCGGTCTCATCCGGGACTCCGAACTCCTTCGGTACATCAAAACTCATAAACTCATAATAAAACTGTCATTGAAACCTTAAGCGTGCGGACCCTACGGTTCGAGAACAATGTAGACATGACCGAGACACGTCTCCGGTCAATAACCAATAGCGGGACCTGGATGCCCATATTGGTTCCTACATATTCTACGAAGATCTTTATCGGTCAGACCGCATAACAACATACGTTGTTCCCTTTGTCATCGGTATGTTACTTGCCCGAGATTCGATCGTCGGTATCCAATACCTAGTTCAATCTCGTTACCGACAAGTCTCTTTACTCGTTCCGTAATACATCATCTCGCAACTAACTCATTAGTTGCAATGCTTGCAAGGCTTAAGTGATGTGCATTACCGAGAGGGCCCAGAGATACCTCTCCGACATTCGGAGTGACAAATCCTAATCTCGAAATACGCCAACCCAACAAGTACCTTTGGAGACACCTGTAGAGCACCTTTATAATCACCCAGTTACGTTGTGACGTTTGGTAGCACACAAAGTGTTCCTCCGGTAAACGGGAGTTGCATAATCTCATAGTCATAGGAACATGTATAAGTCATGAAGAAAGCAATAGCAACATACTAAACGATCGGGTGCTAAGCTAACTGAATGGGTCATGTCAATCAGATCATTCAACTAATGATGTGATCCTGTTAATCAAATAACAACTCTTTGTCCATGGTTAGGAAACATAACCATCTTTGATTAACAAGCTAGTCAAGTAGAGGCATACTGGTGACACTCTGTTTGTCTATATATTCACACATGTATTATGTTTCCGGTTAATACAATTCTAGCATGAATAATAAACATTTATCATGATATAAGGAAATAAATAATAACTTTATTATTGCCTCTAGGGCATATTTCCTTCACTTTCATCTTAGGATTTAACCGTCGTTAGTGGTCAACAACCAGTTTAGCGTCTTTCTCCAATTTTATTTTGTGTTGGCATAGAGATCATCAAGAGTATATCCAATAGCAGCACCGTGCTTCTCCAGAGTTTTCAATAATTTCTCGTATTCATGCTCTAAAAGGTTAGCACTAATAATAACAGGATATATCTTCTTTTCATCAAGATAAGCATATTTAAGAGTATCAGGTAATGGTTTTAGCTCAAACACGGGATCACCCTTGGGTGGAGGAGGATCCCCTAGGATTTCAACGGGCAAGTTGTGTTTCAATATAGGTCCCTGTTTAAAGAATACTTCGTCTATTTCCCTTCTTTCATTCACAAACATATCATTTTCATTTTCTAGCAAATATTTTTTAAAGGATGATTAGGAGGCACGACAATAGAAGCAAGACCGATAATTTCGTCTTTACTAGGCAATTCTTTATCATGGGGTTGTCTACGGAATTTAGCAAAATTAAAATCATGAGACATATCCCCTAGACCAACAGTAACAATATCCTTTTCACAGTCTATCTTAGCATTAACAGTATTCAAGAAGGGTCTACCGAATATAATGGGACAAAAATCATCTTGTGGGGAAGCAAGAACAAGAAAATTAGTAGAATATTTATTTTTCCCACACAAGACTTCAACATCTCTAACAATCGCAATTGGTGAAATTGTATCTCTATTGGCAAGCTTAATAGTAACATCAATATCTTCTATTTTAGTTGGTGCAATATCATGCATAATTTCTTTGTATAAGGAATGAGGTATTGCACTGGCACTAGCACCCATATCACATAAGCCATGATAACAATGATCTCCTATTTTAACAGAAACAACAGGCATGCCAATGACAGGTCTATGTTTATGTTTAGTATCGGGTCTAGCAATTCTAGCAGCTTCATCATAGAAGTATATAACATGCCCATCAATATTATCGACCAGGAGATCCTTAACCATAGCAATATTAGGTTCAACTTTAATTTGCTCAGAGGGTGTAAGTGTTCTAGCATTACTCTTACGAACCACAGTTGAAGCTTTAGCATGATCCTTTATTCTAACAGGGAAAGGTGGTTTCTCAATATAAGCAGTAGGAACAATAGGATCAACATTATAAGTTATAGTCTTTTCTTCAACTTTAATAGGTTCAACTACTTTTAATTCAATGGGAGGATAATATTTAAACCACTTCTCCTTAGGGAGATCAACATGAGTAGCAAATGATTCACAAAAAGAAGCTACTCTCTCAGAGTCAAGTCCATATTTAGTGCTAAATTCACGAAAAGCATCGGTATACATAAAAGATTTAACACAATCAAACTTAGGTGTTATACCGGACTCCTTACCTTCATCGAGTTCCCAATCTTTGGAGTTGCGTTTAATTCTTTCCAATAAATCCCATCTGAATTCAATAGTCTTCATCATAAAAGAACCAGTGCAAGAAGTATCGAGCATGGAACTATTATTGAGAGAAAGTCGAGCATAAAATTTTTGAATAATAATTTCTCTTGAGAGCTCATGATTGGGGCATGAATATAACATTGACTTAGGCCTCCCCCAAGCTTGAGCGATACTTTCTCCTTCACGAGGCCAAAAATTATATATATAATTACGATCATGATGAACCAGATGCATAGGATAAAACTTCTGATGAAATTCCAATTTCAATCGATTGTAGTTCCATGATCCAATATCATCACATAGCCTAAACCATGTCAATGCCTTTCCCTTCAAAGATAAAGGGAAGACCTTCTTCTTGATAACATCCTCGGGCATAACTGCAAGCTTAAATAATCCACAAACTTCATCCACATAGATTAGGTGCATATTGGGATGTAATGTTCCATCTCCTATAAAAGGAATAGCTAGCAGTTTCTCTATCATACCTGAAGGAATTTCAAAGTAAACATTTTCAATAGGTTCAGTAGGTTGAGAGCAATTATTTGCTCTACTGGTCGGGGTGAAGATACCCCGAACAAGCCCCTCAAAGGATTATTTTCCATAGTAACAAGTGACAGTAAATTTCAGCACACTATATAAATTTTTCCTTACCAAATTCCACCTACCAAAGGCGCTTCACTCCCCGGCAACGGCGCCAGAAAAGAGTCTTGATGACCCAAAATTGTAGGGGGTCTATCGTAGTCCTTTCGATAAGTAAGAGTGTCGAACCCAACAAGGAGCAAAAGGAAATGACAAGCGGTTTTCAGTAAGGTATTCTCTGCAAGCACTGAAATTATCGGTAACAAATAGTTTTGTGATAAGATAATTCGTAACGGGTAACAAGTAACAAAAGTAAGCAAGGTGCAGCAAGGTGTCCCAATCCTTTTTATAGCAAAGGACAAGCTTGGACAAACTCTTATATAAAGGAAAGCGCTCCCGAGGACACATGGGAATTATCGTCAAGCTAGTTTTTTATCATGCTCATATGGTTCGCGTTCGTTACTTTGATAATTTGGTATGTGGGTGGACCGGTGCTTGGGTACTGACTTTCCTTGGACAAGCATCCCACTTATGATTAACCCCTCTCGCAAGCATCCACAACTATGAAAGAAGAATTAAGGTAAAACTAACCATAGCATGAAACATGTGGATCCAAATCAGCCCCTTACAAAGCAACACATAAACTAGGGTTTAAGCTTCTGTCACTCTAGCGACCCATCATATACTTATTACTTCCTAATGCCTTCCCCTAGGCCCAAATAACGGTGAAGTGTAATGTAGTCGACATTCACATAACACCACCAGAGGAAAAACAACATACATCTCATCAAAATATCGAACGAATACCAAATTCACATGACTACTTATAACAAGACTTCTCCCATGTCCTCAGGAACAAACGTAACTACTCAAAAATCATATTCATGTTCATAATCAGAGGGGTATTAATATGCATAAAAGATCTGAACATACGATCTTCCACCAAATAAACCAACTAACATTAACTACAAGGAGTAATCAACACTACTAGCAACCCACAGGTACCAATCTGAGGTTTTGAGACAAAGATCAGATACAAGAGATGAACTAGGATTTAAGAGGAGATGGTGCTGGTGAATATGTTGATGGAGATTGACCCCCTCCCGATGAGAGGATCGATGGTGATGACGATGGCGACGATTTCCCCCTCCCGAAGGGATGTTTCCCCGGCAGAACAGCTCCGCCGGAGCCCTAGATTGGTTCCGCCAAGGTTCCACCTCCAGACGGCGGCGCTTCATCCCGAAAGCTTCCTTATGATTTTTCCCAGGGCAAAAGACACCTTATACCAGAAGATGGGCATCGGGGGGCTTCCAGGTGGCCCACGAGGAAGGGGGGCGCACCAGGGGGTAGGGCGCGCCCCCACCCTCGTGGATAGTGGGTGCCCCCCCCCCCTCTGGTGCTTTCTTCGCCCAATATTTTTAATAAATTCCAAAACTGACTTTTGTTGAGTTTCAGGACTTATGGAGTTATCCAGAATATGTCTCTAATATTTGCTCCTTTTCCATCCCAAAATCCAGCTGTCGGCTTTCCCCCTCTTCATGTATCAAAATAAGAGAGAAAAGGCATAAGTATTGTAACATAATGCGCAGTAACAGCCCATAATGCAATAAATATCGATATAAAAGCATGATGCAAAATGGACGTATCGGTGATGTCAAGTGGATGACCTAAGGTTTATCAATTCGTGGGAGGCGTAGGATGAAGATAGTCTCTCTCAAACAACCTTGCAACCAAATAACAAAGAGTCTCTTGTGTCCCCAACACACCCAATACAATGGTAAATTGTATAGGTGCACTAGTTCGGCAAAGAGATGGTGATACAAGTGTAATATGGATGGTAGATATAGTTTTTTTTAATCTGAAAATATAAAAACAGCAAGGTAACTAGTAGTAAAAGTGAGCGAAAACGGTATTGCAATGCTTGGGAACAAGGCATAGGGTTCATATTTTCACTAGTGCAAATTCTCTCAACAATGATAACATAGTTAGATCATATAACAATCCCTCAACGTGCAACAAAGAGTCACTCCAAAGTTCCTATCGTGAAGAACATATGATGAAATTGTTTGTAGGGTACGGAACCACCTCAAAGTTATTCTTTCCGATCAATCCATTGAGTTATTCCTATAAGTGTCACAAACAACCCTAGAGTTCATAGTAAAACAACACCATATGATATACATCAATCAACCCTAATGTCACCTAGATACTCCAATGTCACCACAAGTATCTGTGGGTCAATTATACGATATGCATCAAACAACTTCAGATTCATAATATTCAATCCAACACAAAGAACCTCAAAGAGTGCCCCAAGATTTCTGTCGTAGAAACAAGGATGAAAACGTGCAGCAACCCCTATGCGTAGATTACCCCAATGTCACCTCGGGAATCCGCGAGTTGAGTGCCAAAACATACATCAAGTGAATCAATAGGACACCCCACTGTCACCACGGGTATCCCATGCAAGACATACATCAAGTGTTCTCAAATCCATAATAGTATTCAATCCGATAATAGTGAAACCTCAAAGGTAAAACTCAACTCATCACAAGAAGATAGAGGGGAAGAAACACCATATGATCCAACTATAGTAACAAAGCTTGCGGTACATCAAGATCGTGTCAAATCAAGAACATGAGAGAGAGAGAACAAACACATATATAGCTACTGGTACATACCCTCAGCCCCGAGGGTGAACTAATCCTTCCTCGTCATGGAGACCGCCGGGATGATGAAGATGACCTACGGTGATGGTTTCCCCCTCCGACAGGGTGCCCGAACATGCTCCTGATTGGTTTTTTGCGGCTATAGAGGCTTGCGCTGGCGGAACTTCCGATCTAGGTTTCTTTTTGAAGGTTTCTATATTTATTAGAACTTTTGGCGTCGGTCTCACATCAAGGGGGTGCCTGAGGGGCCCACAAGCCGGGAGCACCCTCCCGGGGTGGTAGGGCCCGCCCCCTAGGCTTGTGGACTCCTCGTCCACTTCCTGGACCATCTCTTGTGCTTCGGGGGTCTCTTTTGGTCCATAAAAAATCACCGTAAAATTTCAGCCCATTCTGAGAATTTTTATTTCTACACAAACAATGATACCACGGTAGTTCTGCTGAAAACAACATCAGTCCAGATTAGTTCTAATCAAATCATACCAAAACCATATAAAATTATTGTAAACATGGCATGAATACTTCATAAATTATAGATACATTGGAGACGTATCAGTGGGCCGAAGTGGTCGCGAAGGGGGGTGCGGGGAGCAGGGTGGTGGTGGAGGAGGTGTCATCCTGTGCTCGGGGGCATGGCCCTATGCCGCCATGGGTCAATGGCTCGGCGGGCGCATCCAGCGCGCCGACGTGCTCCTCGGATGGTTTGAGGTGCCGTCGCGCTTGTCTTCTTCGGTGCGTCCGTGGGATGCGACGGTGGTGGGGTGCCTCTACTAGTAGTGGTGCTCGGGATCGAGCAGCGGCGACAGAGAGCTCTTGACTCCCGTTCTCAGGCCCTTCTTGGCGGCAAGGAGAGTCGCTCCGGTGCACTGGTGGAGGCACGATCGATCTGCTGGCTGGCATTTGTATTTTTTTCACATGCAGGGGTTGTTCCCCACTTCCCCCCTCCATATTTCTCGCAGTTTTTACACTGTGTTCAAATCCACATGGCATGTACTCATTTTCTATGTCCAGGACTTTGTCGGGGAAAAATGTTCGCCGTGCATATGATGATAGTGCTTGCGTAACAGTTTTGTTTGTTTTTTTAGTTCATTCTTCTCAATTTTGCCATGCAATGTCCCAAGCAATATGCACAACCGTTAAATTGGTATGAGTAGTTGCCATGGAAATTTTCTATAGTAGTTGTGATGACAAATTTTCTATAGTGGTTGCCATGGCAACATTCTGCATTAGTTGCCATGGCAAATTTCTGTAAATAGTTCGCATGGGCAGAATTTCTACAAGTAGTTGCCATGGTAAAAAATTTCCGTAGTAGTTGCCATGGGCAGAATCCTTACAAGTAGTTGACATGGCAAATTTGTTTGGGACAATGTCAAACTTTTTTTATCATGGCAGAAATGGTTAGTGAAATTAACATGGCAAATTCACTTGATGTCCCACGACAAATTCACCTTATTGCACATGTCAAGTTTCTTTTTTAAGATAATGTCAAAAAATTACAAACCATGTCAAATCTAGTTAAATGGAATAGATTTGCCATACTACATGGCACTTTTCCCCCTGGAACATGACAATTCTATTTTTTACCAAGCATGGCAAATTTAGTTAAATGGATTCTTTTTGTTGAGTACAAAATTGTCATAGCTCATGCAATTGATTTGCCATACTACATGGAGTAGTTGCCATGTCAATTTTCTATAGTAGTTGATGTGGGCATAACTGCTATGAGTAGTTGCGATGACAAATTTTCTGTAGTAGTTGCCATGGCAACATTTTGCATTAGTTGCTATCGGCAGATTTTCTGCAAGTAGTTATCGTGGTAAATTTTTCCGTAGTAGTTGCCATGGGCAAAGTCCCTACAAGTAGTTGCCATGGAAAATTTGTTTGGGACAATGGCAAACTTTTTTTACCATGGAAAAAATGGTTAGTGAACACTACTAGGAAAAGGGCTATAGATGAAATGGACACTAATGGCGCACCTGTCATATGGTGCGCCACTCCTATATAGCAGTAGCGCACCATGTGCAGGTGCGCCATTAGTGTGGAAGACACTAATGGCACACCAGGCACATGGTGCGCCACTAGTAACAATTTTTTTTATTTTTCCAAACATACTAATGGCGCATCATGACACGGTGCGCCATTACTAGTGCTAACTAGTAATGGTGCACCGGCCACACAGTGCGCCACTACTATTGTTTTTTTATTCTTTTTTTGCAAAACTACTAATGACACACCGTAGCATAGTGCGCCATTACTAGTTTACACAAGTAATGGCGCACTGTGCCACGGTGCGCCATTAGAATATATACTTTTTTTTTAATTTTTTTGCAAAACTTCTAATGGCGCACCAGCAGCAGGTGCGTGATGTCTACTACACAACCTTCTTCTTGTAGATGTTGTTGGGCCTGCAAGTGCACATGTTTATAGGACAGTAGCAAATTTCCCTCAAGTGGATGACCTAAGGTTTATCAATCTGTGGGAGGCGTAGGATGAAGATGGTCTCTCTCAAACAACCCTGCAACCAAATAACAAAGAGTCTCTTGTGTCCCCAACACACCCAATACAATGGTAAATTGTATAGGTGCACTAGTTCGGCGAAGAGATGGTGGTACAAGTGCAATATGGATGGTAGATATAGGTTTTTGTAATCTGAAAATATAAAAACAACAAGGTAACTAATAATAAAACTGAGCGTAAACGGTATTGCAATGCTAGGAAACAAGGCCTAGGGTTCATACGTTCACTAGAGCAAGTTCTCTCAACAATAATAACATAATTTAATCATATAACTATCCCTCAACATGCAACAAAGAGTCACTCCAAAGTCACTAATAGTGGAGTACAAACGAAGAGATTATGGTAGGGTACGAAACCACCTCAAAGTTATTCTTTCCAATCAATCCGTTGGGCTATTCCTATAAGTGTCACAAACAGCCCTAGAGTTCGTACTAGAATAACACCTTAAGACACAAATCAACCAAAACCCTAATGTCACCTAGATACTCCAATGTCACCTCAAGTATCCGTGGGTATGATTATACGATATGCATCACACAATCTCAATTCATCTATTCAAACCAACACATAGAACCTCAAAGTGCCCCAAAGTTTCTACCGGAGAATCACGACGAAAACGTGTGCCAACCCCTATGCATAGGTTCATGGGCGGAACCCGCAAGTTGATCACCAAAACATACATCAAGTGAATCACGTGATATCCCATTGTCACCACAGATACGCATGGCAAGACATACATCAAGTGATCTCAAATCTTTAAAGACTCAATCCGATAAGATAACTTCAAAGGGAAAACTTAATCCATTACAAGAGAGTAGAGGGGGAGAAGAAACATAGGATCCAACTATAATAGCAAAGCTCGCGATACATCAAGATCATGCCAAATCAAGAACACGAGAGAGAGAGATCAAACACATAGCTACTGGTACATACCCTCAGCCCCGAGGGTGAACTACTCCCTCCTTGTCATGGAGAGCGCCGGGATGATGAAGATGGCTGATGACCCACAAGTATAGGGGATCTATCGTAGTCCTTTCGATAAGTAAGAGTGTCGAACCCAACGAGGAGCAGAAGGAAACGATAGGCGGTTTTCAGCAAGGTATTCTCTGCAAGTACTGAAATAAGTGGTAACAGATAGTTTTGTGATAAGATAAATTGTAATGAGCAACAAGTAACAAAAGTAAATAAAGTGCATCAAGATGGCCCAATCCTTTTTGTAGCAAAGGACAAGCCTGGATAAACTCTTATAATAGGAAAAGCGCTCCCGAGGACACATGGGAATATCGTCAAGCTAGTTTTCATCACGCTCATATGATTCGTGTTCGGTACTTTGATAATTTGATATGTGGGTGGACCGGTGCTTGGGTGCTGTTCTTACTTGAACAAACATCCCACTTATGATTAACCTCTATTGCAAGCATCCACAACTACAACAAAAGTATTAAGGTAAACCTAACCATAGCATGAAACACATGGATCCAAATCAGCCCCTTACGAAGCAACGCATAAACTAGGGTTTAAGCTTTTGTCACTCTAGCAACCCATCATCTACTTATTACTTCCCAATGCCTTCCTCTAGGCCCAAATAATGGTGAAGTGTTATGTAGTCAACATTCACATAACACCACTAGAGGTTAGACAACATACATCTTGTAAAATAAGAGAGAATAGCCATAAGTATAGTGATAAACGTGAAATAACAGCCCATAATGCAATAAATATTGACATAAAAGCATGATGCAAAATAGACGTAACAACTCCCCCAAGCTTAGACCTTACTTGTCCTCAAGCGAAAAGCCGATAACAATAAATATGTCCTCATGTTTAGAGGTAGAGGCGTTGATAAAAATAAAATACGGACATGAAGGCATCATGATTATTTCATAACAGCAACATATATAGATTTTGTCATATGATTACTCATGTTCAAGTGATGATCTTTTCACAAAGCCAAAATATGAATCAGAAACCTTATTGAGAACCAAAAATTATATCCTCAGTCATTGAAGCAACTGCAATTTATCATAACATCGGAAAAAGTCTATGTCAGAGCTTAAAAGCAAGTCCACATACTCAACTATCACTTAGTCCTTCATAATTGCTAACACTCACGCAATACTTGTGGTTACAGAGTTTTAATCGGACACAGAGAAAGATAGGGGCTTATAGTTTTGCCCCACAACCTTTTACCTCAAGGGTAATGTCAACAATAATAATTCATGCTCCCCTACATCCAATTAGGTATATATATCATGTTCTTTCCAACATGCCGACCTTGCCAGAGGATAAAATAAAAAGGGAAAGGTGAAGATCACCGTGACTCTTGCATAAGGTAGAGGATAGTAATAAAAGATAGGCCCTTCGCAGAGGGAAGCAGAGGTTGTCATGCGCGTTTAGAGTTGATGCACAAAATCTTAATGCAAAAGAACGTCACTTTATATTGCCCCTTGTATGTGGACCTTTATTATGCAGTCCGTCGCTTTTATTGCGTCCACAACAAGTTCGTACAAAGTTTATTTTCTCCGCACTAATAAGTCATGCATATTTAGAGAGAAATTTTTATTGCTTGCACCGATGACAACTTACTTGAAGGATCTTACTCAATCCATAGGTAGATATGGTGGACTCTCATGGCAAAACTGGTTTAAGGGTATTTGGAAGCACAAGTAGTATTTCTACTTGGTGCTGAGAATTTGGCTAGCATGAGGGGGAAAGGCAATCTCAACACGGTAGAGGACCCATGACAACATACTTTATCTCGGATGTAAGAAAACATAACTCATTATGTTGTCTTCCTTGTCCAACCTCAACTCTTTAGCATGTTATATTTTAATGAGTGCTCCCAATCATAAAAGATGTCAATGATAATATATCTATATGTGAAACCTCTCTTTCCTTATTACTTCCTATTAACTGCAACGATGACCAAAGCTATATTTGCCAACTCCCAACAACTTTTAATCATAATACTCTTTCTATGTGAAGTCATTACTTTTAATAAGATCAATATGAACTCTTTGATTCTTTTTATTCTTTTTCTTCTAATCACCCAAGATCATGGCAAAATAATCAAGCCCTTGACTCAACACTAATCTTTATTATATAGCTCACGGACTCGATTACAAAGAAAGATCATAAAGCAAAACTCAAAACTAGATCATGCCAAGACTTTATTCTACTAAATCAAGATACTACTAAAAGGATCGAACTAAGAAAAAGGTAAAGATAGGAGTTGTGATGGTGATACGATACCAGGGCACCTCCCCCAATCTTGGCAGTTGCCAAGGGGAGTGCCCATACCCATGTGATTACGTCTCTTTCTTTGTTGTTGGCGGTGGAGGTGTTGATGATGCAAGCTTGTCGTCCACCTTCCATGGCATAGGCTCACCATCATAGAAGGATGATCGAGTCTCCATCCTCAAATATGTAGCTAAACTCATCCTTTTGAATCTATATTCATACTCACAGTTTTGGTTTTACAAATCATAGATTTGGGCTTGAAGGTGCTCGATCTTCTCATGTAGCTTGAAGATGGCCTCCTCGGTGTTCTTGGCATCCGGCTCGTAGTTGTTGGTGAACTCCGCGAGCATCTTGTGGGTAGTGTTGATTCCACTCTCCACCATCCCCTGACACTTGAAAACTTGTTGCTCCATTGCTTCGAGCCTCGACTCCACGCTTCCGATTCCCTTGGGTCCCTCAACATCGCGAATGTGCAGGAACCCATCACACATCTCGATGGTTTGAGGGTGTCGCAGCACCTCCGCGAGGTAAGGGTTGATCACCTTCTCAAAGAACTTGTGCTTGGAAGCACTTGGGGTCATCATGATGATCTAGACCTGTCAGAAAAATAGCTCGAAACAAGAACATGGGAGATTTGCGTGATACGAGAGTCAAAACCTTCGGGAGTATATATAATGAATTTTTACCGACCAAAATACGTATCGTGCAAGAAAACGGAGTCCGGAGGGCACACGAGGTGCTCACGAGGTAGGGGGGTGCGCTCTCCACCCTCGTGGAGGCCTCGTGTCCTCCCCGGACTGCTACTCATTTTCTATTTTTCTAAATATTCCAAAACGGATAAATATTGCTTTAAAAATTGTTTTGGAGTCGGTTTACTTACCGTACCACATACCTATTCCTTTTCGGAGTCTGGAACGTTCTGGAAAGTGTCCCTTATGTATTCCTCCGGGGTTACGGTTTCAATAATATTGGTTTCAACATTTATAGGATTACCCGAGATATAGTGTTTGATCCTTTGACCGTTTACCACCTTCGGATTTGTGCCTTCGAAGTTGTTGATTTTTATGGCACTGGAACGATAGACCTCCTCGATAATGTAGGGACCTTCCCATTTAGAGAGAAGCTTTCCTGCAAAAAATCTTAAACGAGAGTTGTATAGCAATACATAATCACCTACATTAAACTCACGCTTTTGTATCCTTTTGTCATGCCATCTTTTAACTTTTTCTTTAAACAACTTGGCATTTTCATAAGCTTGGGTTCTCCATTCATCAAGTGAGCTAATATCAAATAACCTCTTCTCACCGGCAAGTTTTAAATCATAATTGAGCTCTTTAATAGCCCAATATGCCTTATGTTCTGTTCGAGAGGTAAGTGACATGCTTTTCCATAAACCATTTTATACGGAGACATACCCATAGGATTTTCGTATGCAGTTCTATAGGCCCATAATGCATCACCAAGTTTCTTGGACCAATTCTTTCTAGACATATTGACAGTCTTTTGCAAAATTAATTTGAGCTCTCTATTGCTCAATTCTACTTGACCACTAGACTGCGGGTGATATGGAGATGCAATTCTATGATTAACATCATATTTAGCAAGCATCTTACGGAAAGCGCCATGAATAAAGTGTGAACCACCATCAGTCATTAAATATCTAGGGACTCCAAACCTCGAAAAAATAACTTCCTTAAGCATTTTAATAGAGGTGTTATGATCAGCACTACTAGTTGGGATAGCTTCTACCCACTTAGTAACGTAATCAACAACAACTAAAATATGTGTATATCCATTAGAGGCAGGAAAAGGTCCCATATAATCAAAGCCCCAAACATCAAATGGTTCAATAACAAGTGAATAATTCATAGGCATTTCTTGATGTCTACTAATATTACCAATTCTTTGACATTCATCGCAAGACAAAACAAACTTACGGGCATCCTTGAAGAGAGTAGGCCAATAAAAACCGGATTGCAATACCTTATGTGCAGTTCTGTCTCCAGCGTGGTGTCCTCCATAAGCTTCGGAGTGACACTTGCGTAGGATCTGTTCCTGCTCATGCTCAGGTACACAACGTCTATTAACACCATCTACTCATTCTTTATAAAGATGTGGGTCATCCCAAAAGTAATGTCGCAAGTCATAGAAAAACTTTTTGTTTTGCTGGTATGTGAAGCTAGGTGGTATAAATTTAGCAACAATATAATTAGCATAATCAGCATACCATGGAGTGCTACGAGAAGTGCTTATGACATTTAATTGTTCATCAGGAAAGCTATCATCAATAGGTAGTGGGTCATCAAGAACATTCTCTAACCTAGATAAGTTGTCTGCAACAGGGTTCTCAGCTCCTTTTCTATCAACAATATGCAAATCAAATTCTTGCAGCAAGAGAACCCATCTAATGAGTCTAGGTTTTGCATCTTTCTCATAAGATATTTAATAGTAGCATGATCAGTGTGAATGGTTACTTTAGAGTCAACAATATAGGGTCTGAATTTATCACAAGCAAATACAACTGCTAAAAGTTCCTTTTCGGTAGTAGCATAGTTTCTTTGAGCATTGTCTAGAGTCTTACTAGCATAATGGATAACATTTAATTTCTTATCAACTCTTTGCCCTAGAACAGCACCCACAGCGTAATCACTAGCATCACACATAATTTCAAAGGGTAAATTCCAATCAGGTGGCTGAACAACAGGTGCAGAGACTAATGCTTTCTTAAGTATTTCAAATGCTTCTACACAATCATCACCAAAGACAAATGGTATATCTTTTTGTAATAAATTAGTCAGAGGCCGAGAGATTTTTGAGAAGTCCTTAATGAACCTCTATAAAATCCGGTGTGACCAAGGAAGCTTCTTATACCTTTGATGTCCTTGGGACATGGCATCTTTTCAATAGCATCAACCTTGGCTTTATCAACTTCAATGCCTCTTTCAGAAACCTTGTGCCCCAAGACAATACCTTCATTAACCATAAAGTGACACTTTTCCCAATTCAAGACAAGATTAGTTTCTTCACATCTCTGCAAAACTCGAGCAAGATTGCTCAAGCAATCATCAAAAGAGGAACCATAGACGGAAAAGTCGTCCATGAAAACCTCACAAATTTTCTCGCAAAAGTTAGAGAATATAGCCATCATGCATCTTTGAAAGGTAGCAGGTGCATTACATAAACCGAAAGGCATACGTCTATAAGAAAAAGTACCAAAAGAGCATGTAAAAGTAGTCTTAGATTGATCTTTAGCTGACACAGGTATTTGAGAAAACCAAAATAACCATCTAAAAAGCAATAATGTGTATGTTTGCATAATCTTTCTAGCATTTGATCAATAAAAGGTAAGGGGTAATGATATTTCTTGGTAGCCTAATTTAATTTGCGGAAATCAATTACCATCCTATAACCTGTGATAATTCTTTGCGGAATCAATTCATCTTTATCATTAGGGACGACAGTAATACCTCCCTTCTTAGGGACACAATGGACAAGACTTACCCATTCGCTATCAGCAACGGGATAAATTATACATGCCTCCGGAAGCTTGAGTAATTCTTTTCTTACCACTTCTTTCATTCTAGGATTCAAACGTTGTTGAGGATCACGAACTGGTTTGGTATCCGCTTCCAAATTTATTTTATGTTGACATAGAGTGGGACTGATGCCCTTAAGATCATCCAGAGTATATCCAATAGCGGCACGATGCTTCTTCAGAGTTTTCAATAATCTTTCTTCTTCATGCTCTGAAAGGTTAGCACTAATAATGATAGGATATATTTTCTTTTCATCAAGATAAGCATACTTAAGATTATCAGGCAACGGTTTAAGCTCAAACACGAGATCACCCTTGGGTGGAGGAGGATCCCCTAGGATTTAAACATGCAAATTGTGTTGCAGAATAGGTTCCTATTTAAAGAATACTTCATCTATTTCCCTTCTTTCATTCATGAACATATCATTTTCATGGTTTAACAAAGAGTGTTCTAAAGGATCACTAGGAGGTACGGCAATAGAAGCAAGACCAATAATGTCATGCTTACTAGGCAATTCTTCCTCACGATGTTGTTTACTAAATTTAGAGAAATTAAACTCATGAACCATATCGTCCAAGCCAATAGTAACAACATTCTTTTCGCAGCCTATCTTAGCGTTAACAGTATTCAAGAAGGGTCTACCAAATATAATAGGACAAAAGCAATCTTGTGGAGAACCAAGAACAAGAAAATCAGCGGGATATTTGGTTTTTCCACACAAGACTTCAACATCTCTAACAATTCCTATTGCAGATATAGTATCTCTATTAGCAAGTTTAATTGTAACATCAATATCTTCTAACTCAGCAGGTGCAATATCATGCATAATTTCTTCATACAAGGTAATAGGTATAACACTAGAACTAGCACCCATATCACATAAGCCATGATAACAATGATCTCCTATTTTAACAGAAATAGCAGGCACGCCTACCACAGGTCTATGTTTATCTCTAGCACAAGGTTTAGCAATTCTAGTAGTTTCACCAGAGAATTGAATAACATGCCCATCAATATTATCAGACAAGAGATCTTTAACAATAGCAATATTGGGTTCTACTATGACTTGCTCATGAGGTGTATAAGTTCTAATATTGCTTTTACGAACAACAGTTGAAGCTTTAGCACGATCCTTCATTCTAACAGGTAAAGGTGGTTTCTCAACATAAGAAGTGGGAACAATAGGATCATTATAAGTTACAATCTTTTCTTCAACTTTAATAGGCGCATCTACTTTTACTTCTATGGGAGGATGATATTTAAACCACTTCTCCTTGGGGAGATCAACATTAGTAGCAAAAGATTCACAGAAAGAAGCTACTATCTCAGAATCAAGTCCATATTTAGTGCTAAACTTACGGAAAATATCGGTATCCATAAAAGATTTAACACAATCAAACTTAGGTGTCATACCTGACTCCTTACCTTCGTCGAGGTCCCAATCTTCAGAGTTGCGTTTAATTCTATCCAATAAATTCCATATAAATTCAATAGTCTTCATCATAAAAGAGCCAGCACAAGAAGTATCGAGCATGGTGCGATTGTTATCAGAAAGCCGAGCATAAAAACTTTGCATAATTACTTCTGTTGAGAGCTCATGATTTGGGCATGAATATAACATTGATTTAAGCCTCCTCCAAGATTGAGCGATGCTTTCTCCTTCGCGAGGCCAAAAATTATATATATAATTGCGATCACGATGAACAAGATGCATAGGGTAATACTTTTGATGAAATTCCAATTTCAATCTTTTATAGTTCCATGATCTCATATCATCACATAGCCTATACCATGTCAGCGCGTCTCCCTTCAAAGATAAAGGGAAAGCCTTCTTCTTAACAACATCATCGGGTATACTTGCTAGCTTAAATAGTCCACAAACATCATCCACATAGCGTAGATGTTCATCAGGATGCTTTGTTCCATCTCCTGTAAAAGTGTTAGCTAGCAGTTTTTCCATCATACCCGAAGGAATCTGAAAAGGAGTTTCATTTTCAATAGGTTCAGTAGGTTGAGGAGCAACTCTTTGATCTACTGGACGGGGTGAAGATACCCCAAACAAGCCCCTCAGACAATTACTTTCCATAGTAACAAGTGACAGAAAATTTCAGCACACTATATAAGTTTTTCCTTACCAAATTCCACCTACCAAAGGCGCTTCACTCCCCGGCAACGGCGCCAGAATAGAGTCTTGATGACCCACAAGTATAGGGGATCTATCGTAGTCCTTTCGATAAGTAAGAGTGTCGAACCCAACGAGGAGTAGAAGGAAATGATAGGCGGCTTTCAGCAAGGTATTCTCTGCAAGTACTGAAATAAGTGGTAACAGATAGTTTTGTGATAAGATAAATTGTAACGAGCAACAAGTAACAAAAGTAAATAAAGTGCAGCAAGATGGCCCAATCCTTTTTGTAGCAAAGGACAAGCCTGGAGAAACTCTTATAATAGGAAAAGCGCTCCCGAGGACACATGGGAATATGGTCAAGCTAGTTTTCATCACGCTCATATGATTCGCGTTCGGTACTTTGATAATTTGATATGTGGGTGGACCGGTGCTTGGGTGCTGTTCTTACTTGAACAAACATCCCACTTATGATTAACCTCTATTGCAAGCATCCGCAACTAGAACAAAAGTATTAAGGTAAACCTAACCATAGCATGAAACACACGGATCCAAATCAGCCCCTTACGAAGCAACGCATAAACTAGGGTTTAAGCTTCTGTCACTCTAGCAACCCATCATCTACTTATTACTTCCCAATGCCTTCCTCTAGGCCCAAATAATGGTGAAGTGTTATGTAGTCGACGTTCACATAACACCACTAGAGGTTAGACAACATACATCTTATCAAAATATCGAACGAATACCAAATTCACATGACTACTAATAGCAAGACTTCTCCCTTGTCCTCAGGAACAAACGTAAATACTCACAAAGCATATTCATGTTCATAATCAGAGGGGTAATAATATGCATAAAGGATATGAACATATGATCTTCCACCAGATAAACTAACTAGCATCAACTACAAGGAGTAATCAACACTACTAGAAACCTACTAGCACCAATCCCGGACTTGGAGACAAGAATTGGATACAAGATATGAACTAGGGTTTGGAGATGAGATGGTGCTGGTGAAGATGTTGATGGAGATTGCCCTCTCCTGATGAGAGGAGCGTTGGTGATGACGATGGTGATGATTTCCCCCTCCCGGAGGGAAGTGTCCTCGGCAGAACGGCTCTGCCAGAGCCCTAGATTGGTTCCGCCAAGGTTCCGCCTCGTGGCGGCGGAGTCTCGTCCCGAAAGGTTGCCTTCTATTTTTTTCTCATTGAAAGACTTCATATAGGAGAAGATGGGCGTTAGAGATCCACCAGGGGGCCCACGAGGTAGGGGGCGCGCCAGGGGGGAGGGCGCACCCCCCACCCTCATGAGCAGGGTGTGGCCCCCCTGGCCTTCATCTTTGGCGATGATTTTTCTTTATTTATTTTAAGATATTCCGTGGAGTTTCAGGACATTTGGAGTTACGCAGAATAGACCTTCAATATTTGCTCCTTTTCCAGCCCAGAATTCCAGCCGCCGGCATTCTCCCTCTTCATGTAAACCTTGTAAAATAAGAGAGAATAGCCATAAGTATTGTGACATAACGTGAAATAACAGCCCATAATGCAATAAATATTGACATAAAAGCATGATGCAAAATGGACGTATCATTATCTTCCCAATCATAATCATCACAACAAGCAATAGGCATAACGAGATCATCGTCAAGTGTATCATCTTTATTTTCATGAGGCACAACAATAATATGAGCAACTTTATTTGGGAGAGATACCTTTTTACCCCTCTTCCTTTTTCTTTTCTTCTTCTTCACCTCATGTGTGGGTTCAATCCTCTTTTTGGAGCTCCTTATTAATGAGATTGGTTGGATAGAAGACTCCTCCTCGTTACTTGATTCATCATAAGAAACAATAGGAGGATATTGGGAAGTCTCTTCCCTTTCGTTAGCATTCTCTTCATCTTCTATTTGTTTTGTTTTCTTTATGTAATTGGCAATATAAGGATTTTCAATGCAATTCACCGCACAATACATATAAATTTCTTCTAGATTAAAATCAAGAACTTTATCAAGGACAAATTTTGGAATATCCTTAATTCTACATTTAATTTCTTCATAACCCAAGAGCAAACTAAGTTCATTATGATGTGCAAGGGAAATCAAGTCATCACAATTTTTGGACACGATACGCTCATGAAACAATTTGCATTGGGTACTAAAATGATCACGTTCATTGCAAAGTTCACAAGTAGGGCTAAGAAAAGATAAATTTTCAGCACATTCATCTAGATCTTCTTGCAACAATTTGGTTTCTAGGTACTTATGCCTCTTGCAATATCTATCTTCCCTATTTGGTGTGTACTTACAAACCCAATGCACTCCACAAAAATTGACATGTTTATAGGAGGCATTTTCATCATAACTAGTGCAATCATCATTAGCATCATGGATATTCAAAGAATTCGTACTAACAACATTGCAATCATGCTCATCATTCAAATATTTAGTGCCAAACAATTTAGAGATTTCTTCTTCTAGCTCTTGAGCACAATTATCCTTTCCATCATACTCACGAAAGATATTAAAAAGGTGAAGCGTATGAGACAAACTTAATTCCATTTTTTTGTAGTTTTCTTTTATAAACTAGACTAGTGCTAAAACAAGAAATAAAAAGATTCGATTGCAAGATCTAAAGATATACCTTCACTTACCTAGCCTCCCCGGCAACGGCGCCAGAAAAGAGCTTGATGTCTACTACAAACCTTCTTCTTGTAGACGTTGTTGGGCCTGCAAGTGCACAGGTTTGTAGGACAGTAGCAAATTTCCCTCAAGTGGATGACCTAAGGTTTATCAATCCGTGGGAGGCGTAGGATGAAGATGGTCTCTCTCAAACAACCCTGCAACCAAATAACAAAGAGTCTCTTGTGTCCCCAACACACACAATACAATGGTAAATTGTATAGGTGCACTAGTTCGGCAAAGGGATGGTGATACAAGTGCAATACGGATGGTAGATATAGGTTTTTGTAATCTGAAAATATAAAAACAGCAAGGTAACTAATAATAAAACTGAGCGTAAACGGTATTGCAATGCTAGGAAACACGGCCTAGGGTTCATACTTTCACTAGTGCAAGTTCTCTCAACAATAATAACATAATTTAATCATATAACTATCCCTCAACATGCAACAAAGAGTCACTCCAAAGTCACTAATAGTGGAGTACAAACGAAGAGATTATGGTAGGGTACGAAACCACCTCAAAGTTATTCTTTCCAATCAATCCGTTGGGATATTCCTATAAGTGTCACAAACAGCCCTAGAGTTCGTACTAGCATAACACCTTAAGACACAAATCAACCAAAACCCTAATGTCACCTAGATACTCCAATGTCACCTCAAGTATCCGTGGGTATGATTATAGGATATGCATCACACAATCTCAATTCATCTATTCAAACCAACACATAGAACCTCAAAGAGTGCCCCAAAGTTTCTACCGGAGAATCACGACGAAAACGTGTGCCAACCCCTATGCATAGGTTCATGGGCGGAACCCGCAAGTTGATCAGCAAAACATACATCAAGTGAATCATGTGATATCCCATTGTCACCACAGATACGCACGGCAAGACATACATCAAGTGTTCTCAAATCTTTAAGGACTCAATCCGATAAGATAACTTCAAAGGGAAAACTCAATCCATTACAAGAGAGTAGAGGGGAGAAGAAACATAGGATCCAACTATAATAGCAAAGCTCGTGATACATCAAGATCGTGCCAAATCAAGAACACGAGAGAGAGAGATCAAACACATAGCTACTGGTACATACCCTCAGCCCCGAGGGTGAACTACTCCCTCCTCGTCATGGAGAGTGCCGGGATGATGAAGATGGCCACCGGTGAGGGTTCCCCCCTCTAGCAGGGTGCCGGAACAGGGTCCCGATTGGTTTTTGGTGGCTACAGAGGCTTGCGGCAGCGGAACTCCCGATCTAATCTCTGTTCTGGAAGTTTTACGATACGTAGGTATATATGGGTGCAAGGGGTACGTCGGTGGAGCTACGGGGCCCCCACGAGGCAGGGGGCGCGCCCCCCACCCTCGTGAGCACCTCCCTCATCTCGTGACATAGGGTCCAAGTCTATCCGGTGGCTTTCCTTCCAAAAATAACTTCTCCAGTTGATTTCGTTCCGTTTTGACTCTGTCTGATATTCCTTTTCCTCGAAACACTGAAATAGGCATAAAACAACAAATCTGGGCTGGGCCTCCAGTTAATAGGTTAGTCCCAAAAATAATATAAAAGTGGATAATAAAGCCCAATATTGCCCAAAACAGTAGATAATATAGCATGGAGCAATAAAAAATTATAGATATGTTGGAGACGTATCAAGCAACCCCAAGCTTAATTCCTGCTCGTCCTCGAGTATGTAAATGATAAAAAAAGATAATATTTGATGTGGAATGCTAGTTGGCATAATTTCATTGTAATTCTTCTTAATTGTGGTATGAATATTCAGATCCAAAAGATTCAAGACAAAAGTTCATATTGACACAAAAATAATAATACTTCAAGCATACTAACTAAGCAATTATGTCTTCTCAAAATAACACGGCCAAAGAAAGTTATCCCTACAAAATCATATAGTCTGGCTATGCTCTATCTTCACCACACAAAGTATTTAAATCATGCACAACCCCGATTACAAGCCAAGCAATTGTTTCATACTTTTACATTTTCAAAACTTTTTCGATCTTCACGCAATACATGAGCGTGAGCCATGGATATAGCACTATATGTGGAATAGAATGGTGGTTGTGGAGAAGACAAAAACAGGGGAAGATAGTCTCACATCAACTAGGCGTATCAACGGGCTATGGAGATGCCCATCAATAGATATCAATGTGAGTGAGTAGAGATTGCCATGCAACGGATGCACTAGAGCTATAAGTATATGAAAGCTCAACAAAAGAAACTAAGTGGGTGTGCATCCAACTCACTTGCTCACGAAGACCTAGGGAATTTGAGGAAGCCCATCATTGGAATATACAAGCCAAGTTCTATAATGAAAAATTCCCACTAGTATATGAAAGTGACAAAATGAGAGACTCTCTATCATGAAGATCTTGGTGCTACTTTGAAGCACAAGTGTGGTAAAAGGATAGTAACATTGTCCCTTCTCTATTTTTCTCTCATTTTTTTATTTGGGCCTTTTCTCTTTTTTTATGGCCTCTTTTTTTTCATTTTTCTTCTCTTTTTTTTCGTCCGGAGTCTCATCCCGACTTGTGGGGGAATCATGGTCTCCATCATCCTTTCCTCACTTGGGACAATGCTCTACAAATGATGATCATCACACTTTTATTTTTCTTACAACTCGATTCTTAGAACAAAGTATGACTCTATATGAATGCCTCCGGTGGTGTACCGCGATATGCAATGAATCAAGAGTGACATGTATGGAAGAATTATGAATGGTGGCTTTGCCACAAATACGATGTCAACTACATGATCATGCTAGCAATATGACAATGATGGAGCGTGTCATAATAAACGGAACGGTGGAAAGTTGCATGGAAATATATCTCGGAATGGCTATGAAATGCCATGATAGGTAGGTATGGTGGCTGTTTTGAGGGAGATATATGGTGGGTGTATGATACCGACGAAAAGTGTGTTGTATTAGAGAGGCTAGCAATGGTGGAAGGATGGGAAAAAGTGTGTATAATCCATGGACTCAACATTAGTCATAAAGAACTCATATACTTATTGCAAAAATCTAGAAGTTATCAAAGCAAAGTATTACGCACATGCTCCTAGGGGGATAGATTGGTAGGAAAAGACCATCGCTCGTCCCCGACCGCCACTCTTAAGGAAGACAATCAATAAATAAATCATGCTCCTAGTTCATCACATAACGGTTCACCATACGTACATGCTACGGGAATCACAAACTTCAAACACAAGTATTCTTTAGATTCAAAACTACTCAACTAGCATGACTTTGATATTATCACCTCCATATCTCAAAACAATTATCAAGCATCAAACTTATCTTAGTATTCAACACACTCATAAGAAAGTTTCACATATATTGAAGTATGAGAGTTCATCTATTTCTTCAAAATAAAACTACCACCATGCTCTAAAAGGTATAAGTGATGCATAGAGCAAATAACAAACTACTCCGAAAGATATAAGTGAAGGTCAATGAGTAGCTAAATAATTATGCAACTATGCGAAGACTCTCTCTCATTTAATAATTTCAGATCTTGATACTTTATTCAAACAGCAAGCAAAGCTAAAGAAAACTACATTGCAAGGATAGCACAACTCATGTGAAGAAGCAAAAACTTAAGCTCAACCGATACTAACCGATAGTTGTTGAAGAAGAAAGGTGGGATGCCTACCGGGGCATCCCCAAGCTTAGATGCTTGAGACTTCTTGAAATATTATCTTGGGGTGCCTTGGGAATCCCCAAGCTTGAACTTTTGTGTTTCCTTAATTCCTCTCATATCATGGTTTCTCTATTTCTCAAAAGCTTCATCCACAACAAATTCAACAAGAACTCGTGAGATAGGTTAGTATAAACCAATGCAAAACCTTATCATTTTCTACTGTAACAAATCACTTAAATAATTATTCAACATTTCATACTAAATGCCTCTGCATATTTAATACTCCTATCCTCAAATAGAATAATTAATCAAGGAAACATATGCAAACAATGCAACCATAACAGCAATCTGCCAAAACAGTACAGTCTGTAAAGAATGCAAGAGTATCAATACTTCCCTGACTCCAAAAATTATGAACTAAAATTCCCACTGTAATAAATTTATCAGAGCTCAATATTCAAAAAGATTCAACATTATACCACTCTCTGACTTTTCTAGGGAATTTTTGCAACAGCGGTAAACTTTCTGTTTTTCAAACAGCAACATGTATACTAGCAAAATAAGCATGGCAAATGCTATCCTTGACTTCTTTATTGAAACTAAAGATGCGAAGCATTATTATAAATAACATCAAGCTAATACTAACAAAAGAAAATGATGCTCCAAGCAAAACACATATCATGTGGTGAATAAAAATATAGCTCCAAGTAAAGTTACCAATGAACGAAGACGAAAGAGGGGATGCCTTCCGGGGCATCCCCAAGCTTAGGCTCTTGGTTGTCCTTGAATATTACCTTGGGGTGCCTTGGGAATACCCAATCTTAGGCTCTTTCCACTCTTTATTCCATAGTCCATCGAATCTTTACCCAAAACTTGAAAACTCCACAACACAAAACTCAACAGAAAACTCGTAAGCTCCGTTAGTATAAGAAAATAAAATCACCACTTAGGTACTGTAATGAACTCATTCTAAATTCATATTGGTGTAATATCTACTGTAATCCAACTTATCTATGGTTCATACCCTTTGATACTACTCATAGATTCACCAAAATAAGCAAACAACACATAGAAAACAGAATCTGTCAAAAACAGAACAGTCTGTACTAATCCGTATCAAACATATACTTCTGGAACTCCAAAAATCCTACAAAATTAGTAAGTCCTAAGCAATTAGTTTAAAAATCCAGAGCAAAAAGAATAAGATCAAGATCACGTTTCTGTGAATTAAAAAAACTAATTTACTGGGTGCAAAAGTTTCTGATTTTCAGCAGGATCAACACAACTATCACCGTAAGCTATCCTAAAGGTCTTACTTGGCACTTTATTGAAACAAAAGCTATAAAACATGATTACTACAGTAGCATAATCATGTGAACACACAAAAATAGTAAGGATAAATATTGGGTTGTCTCCCAACAAGAGCTTTTCTTTAATGCCTTTTTAGCTAGGCATCATGATGACAATGATGCTCACATAAAAGATAAGAATTGAAACATAACGGGAGCATCATGAAGCATATGACTAGCACATTTAAGTATAACCCACTTCCTATGCATAGGGATTTTGTGAGCAAACAACTTATGAGAACAATAATCTAGCATAGGAAGGAAAAACAAGCATAGCTTCAAGATTTTCAACACATAGAGAGGAAACTTGACATTATTGCACTTCCTACAAGCATATGTTCCTCCCTCATAATAATTTTCAGTAGCATCATGAATGAATTCAACAATATAACCAGCACCTAAAGCATTCTTTTCATGATCTACTAGCATAGAAATTTTATTACTCTCCACATAAGCAAAATTCTTCTCATTCAAAATATGGGAGTATTATAAGAGACTTGAATACTATAAATTGTTTCCACATTAAAAGAGTAATGTTAAGAGAAAGGGTACTCATAATCATGACAAGTTTTATAAATATAATCATCACTACTCTTTATAACATAAGTTTTATCACAATAATCATCATAAGTAGCAACTTTGTTCTCATCATAATCGATTGAAACCTCTTCCAAGATAATGGATACATCACTAAATAAAGTCATGACCTCTCCAAATCCACTTTCATAAATATTATAAGATTCAACATCCTCCAATATTGTGGGATCACTACTTCCTAAAGTTGACACTCTTCCAAACCCACTTTCATAAATATAATCATCATAGGTAGAAGGCATGCTATCATCATAACTACTTTGCATATCAAAACTTGAGAGGCTAAAATATCATCATTACTAAACATAGCATCCCCAAGCTTGGGACAAACATTAATTGCAGCAAATATATTCTCAAATATGTCATCCTCATCAAACATAGCTTCCCCAAGCTTGGGCCTTTTCATATCATAAGCATAATCACTCTCATAATTAATAGTATGGATAGCACCAATAGTATATCAATTATTATATTCTTCCAAGCAAGTGCCAAAAAGATTTTCAAGATCATAAGAAGTATCATTATCTTCCCAATCATAATCATCACAACAAGCAATAGGCATAACGAGATCATCGTCAAGTGTATCATCTTCATTTTCATGAGGCACAGCAATAATAGGAGCAACTTTATTTGGGAGAGATACCTTTTTACCTCTCTTCCTTTTTCTTTTCTTCTTCTTCACCTCATGTGTGAGTTCAATCCTCTTTTTGGAGCTCCTTATTAATGAGATTGGTTGGATAGAAGACTCCTCCTCGTTACTTGATTCATCATAAGAAACAATAGGAGGATATTGGGAAGTCTCTTCCCTTTCGTTAGCATTCTCTTCATCTTCTATTTGTTTTGATTTCTTTATGTAATTGGCAATATAAGGATTTTCAATGCAATTCACCGCACAATACATATAAATTTCTTCTAGATTAAAATCAAGAACTTTATCAAGGACAAATTTTGGAATATCCTTAATTCTACGTTTAATTTCTTCATAACCCAAGAGCAAACTAAGTTCATTATGATGTGCAAGGGAAATCAAGTCATCACAATTTTTGGACACGATACGCTCATGAAACAATTTGCATTGGGTACTAAAATGATCACGTTCATTGCAAAGTTCACAAGTAGGGCTAAGAAAAGATAAATTTTCAGCACATTCATCTAGATCTTCTTGCAACAATTTGGTTTCTAGGTACTTATGCCTCTTGCAATATCTATCTTCCCTATTTGGTGTGTACTTACAAACCCAATGCACTCCACAAAAATTGACATGTTTATAGGAGGCATTTTCATCATAACTAGTGCAATCATCATTAGCATCATGGATATTCAAAGAATTCGTACTAACAACATTGCAATCATGCTCATCATTCAAATATTTAGTGCCAAACAATTTAGAGATTTCTTCTTCTAGCACTTGAGCACAATTATCCTTTCCATCATACTCACGAAAGATATTAAAAAGGTGAAGCGTATGAGACAAACTTAATTCCATTTTTTTGTAATTTTCTTTTATAAACTAGACTAGTGCTAAAACAAGAAACAAAAAGATTCGATTGCAAGATCTAAAGACATACCTTCACTTACCTAGCCTCCCCGGCAACGGCGCTAGAAAAGAGCTTGATGTCTACTACACAACCTTCTTCTTGTAGACGTTGTTGGGCCTGCAAGTGCACAGGTTTGTAGGACAGTAGCAAATTTCCCTCAAGTGGATGACCTAAGGTTTATCAATCCGTGGGAGGCGTAGGATGAAGATGGTCTCTCTCAAACAACCCTGCAACCAAATAACAAAGAGTCTCTTGTGTCCCCAACACACAAAATACAATGGTAAATTGTATAGGTGCACTAGTTCGGCGAAGAGATGATGATACAAGTGCAATATGGATGGTAGATATAGGTTTTTGTAATCTGAAAATATAAAAACAGCAAGGTAACTAATAATAAAACTGAGCGTAAACGGTATTGCAATGCTAGGAAACACGGCCTAGGGTTCATACTTTCACTAGTGCAAGTTCTCTCAACAATAATAACATAATTTAATCATATAACTATCCCTCAACATGCAACAAAGAGTCACTCCAAAGTCACTAATAGTGGAGTACAAACGAAGAGATTATGGTAGGGTACGAAACCACCTCAAAGTTATTCTTTCCAATCAATCCGTTGGGCTATTCCTATAAGTGTCACAAACAGCCCTAGAGTTCGTACTAGAATAACACCTTAAGACACAAATCAACCAAAACCCTAATGTCACCTAGATACTCCAATGTCACCTCAAGTATCCGTGGGTATGATTATACGATATGCATCACACAATCTCAATTCATCTATTCAAACCAACACATAGAACCTCAAAGAGTGCCCCAAAGTTTCTAGCGGAGAATCACGACGAAAACGTGTGCCAACCCCTATGCATAGGTTCATGGGTAGAACCCGCAAGTTGATCACCAAAACATACATCAAGTGAATCACGTGATATCCCATTGTCACCACAGATACGCATGGAAAGACATACATCAAGTGTTCTCAAATCTTTAAAGACTCAATCCGATAAGATAACTTCAAAGGGAAAACTCAATCCATTACAAGAGAGTAGAGGGGGAGAAGAAACATAGGATCCAACTATAATAGCAAAGCTCGCGATACATCAAGATCGTGCCAAATCAAGAACACGAGAGAGAGAGAGAGAGAGAGAGAGAGAGAGATCAAACACATAGCTACTGGTACATACCCTCAGCCCCGAGGGTGAACTACTCCCTCCTCATCATGGAGAGCGCCGGGATGATGAAGATGGCCACCGGTGAGGGTTCCCCCCTCTAGCAGGGTGCCGGAACAGGGTCCCGATTGGTTTTTGGTGGCTACAGAGGCTTGCGATGGCGGAACTCCCGATCTAATCTCTGTTCTGGAAGTTTTACGATACGTAGGTATATATGGGTGCAGGGGGTACGTCGGTGGAGCTACGGGGGCCCCACGAGGCAGGGGGCACGCCCTAGGGGGGTGGGCGCGCCCCCCACCCTTGTGAGCACCTCCCTCATCTCGTGACGTAGGGTCCAAGTCTATCCGGTGGCTTTCCTTCCAAAAATAACTTCTCCAGTTGATTTTGTTCCGTTTTGACTCTGTCTGGTATTCCTTTTCCTCGAAACACTGAAATAGGCATAAAACAGCAAATCTGGGATGGGCCTCCGGTTAATATGTTAGTCCCAAAAATAATATAAAAGTGGATAATAAAGCCCAATATTGCCCAAAACAGTAGATAATATAACATGGAGCAATCAAAAATTATAGATACGTTGAAGACGTATTAGTGCGCCATTCGTAACCAGGGTTACTAATGGCGCATTTGCAGGTGGTGCGCCATTAGTAACCTGGGACCAACAAGATATTTTGGACAGCCCACCTACCCACTCACTTTCCCCACTTCATTCTCTCCACCTCCTCCTCCAAGCTTGTCTCGGCTGCCTCCTCCTCCTCACCTCATTTGCACCATAGATTCATCCAAATTAAGTGGTTAAATTACCTTTTTTTGATAGGTAAGTAAGGGGGAAGCTATCTTTATGTTGTTCTCCCTCTCCAGCAACGTGCACATGCACTTCTTGTGGCCTAGCTAGATCTATGTATGTTCGTGGTCTTCCATATGTTTGTGGTGTTGCATATATGTTTGTGTTTGCAGGTACCGGTATTTGAAATGCGATAGTTGCCAATATTTTGCCGGAATGTTGATTCATTTCCGTTTCGGCGAGAATTTTGGCACTATGCATTCTTTTTGGTCCTATTTTTAGGGAAAGTCATGCCAAATTTTTTCTTGGTTCTAAAATATCGTTTTGCTCTACCCCGCAGGCGACCATGGTCCCCACGATGACCGAAGGCATCGTGAATAGGTTTTTGAGCTCCGCGAAGGCCGAGATGCTTCAAAAGAACAAGACAGAGATAAGATGTCCGTGTCGAAGATGCAAGCTGAAGAGCCTTATTGCGGACCCGAATTCCGGGCAGGTGCGGGACCACCTGCTCTTGCGTGGTTTCATGGATGGCTATCGGTGGCAAGGTGATGAAGATGACTATGAAGTCTTCCATGGGGGCCGGGCAAGAAATGAGGAAGGGCAGCAAGACAACCACCATGGCTCGGGCGGGCGAGAAGACGAAGAATCTCCAGGACATGATCACGACGGTGATGTTGTACACAGTCATCATGTAGAAGATGCCGGACATGATGATGAGGAAGATGCCGGAGCAGACGAAGGGCATGATCATGAAGATGAATATGCCTGTGGAGCAGACGATGATGGACCATCGATGGGCTGGGTGCAGGACCCTCATATTCAAGAGTTGCTTCTCAAGCAGACGGATAACGCAAGAGCTGCCGCCCGAGAGAAAGCCAAGCTGGATCAACTGGAGATAGACGCGGTTACTCCATTGTATGAAGGGTGCAGGCCCGAGGATACCCGCCTGAAAGTATCGCTCATGGCTCTGGAGATGAAGGTAAAACACAAAATGACCGACGCATGCTTCGACGAGAACATGTCATTCTGGCAGGAACGTCTTCCCAAGGGGAACAAGTGCCCGACCGGTTTCGAGGAGGCGAAGAAAATCGTGTGTCCTCTGGATTTACCACACGTGAAATACCATGTGTGCATGAACAATTGCATCATTTATTGGGACGAGCACGCGGAGTCTACCATATGTCCGGTGTGCGGCATCACTCGATACAAGAAGAGGAAGAAAGCTCCTCGATAAGTGGTGTGGTACTTTTCGATCACTCCTCGTCTGCAGCGGTATGTCACGGACCCTAAGGTAGCAAAGCTCCTGCGTTGGCACGCGGATAGGGAGGAGAAGAAGCGAGAAGATGACGCAAATGATCCGGAGATAAATAAAAAAGACAAGATGCTGAGTCACCCAAAGGATGCGAGCCAGTGGCAAGCGTTGAACTTCGAACACCCAGAATTTGGGAAGGATCCAAGGAACATCGTGCTGGGCACGAGCACCGATGGAGTCAATCCGTTTGGCAGCCAGAGAAGCACACATAGGACCTGGCCTGTGTTTGTGTGGATGTACACCTTCCCCCCTGGTTGTGCATGAAGAGGAAGTACATTCACATGAGTATGCTAATTGAAGGGCCGAAACAACTAGGGAACGACATCAATCTGTATTTGGGACTGCTGAAAGAGGAGCTAGACACGCTGCGGAAAACGCCAGCCAATACGTGGGACGCCGCAGAGAAAGAATATTTCCCTATGAGAGCCGCACTGCTCACGACGGTGCATGACCATCTCGGTTACGGATATCTCGCGGGGCAGGTGGTCCATGGATTTTCTGGATGCGTCAGGTGCATGGATGACACAACATGTCGCCAGCTAGATAGAGATCCCGGGTCTTCGAAAACCGTGTTCATGGGACATCGAAGGTGGCTTCGCGACGATGACCCGTGGAGGAAACGCAAGGATCTGTTCGATGGTGAAACCGAACCCCGAAGACGCCCGCATACGAGGAGCGGCGAGGAAATAGACCAGCTGTTGAAAAATTGGAAAGATTGCCCACTGCCGGGAAAGAAGCAAAAGGCGCCAGAGCCGGGAAAGAAGCGGAAGGCGCCAGAGCCGCTCCTGAAGGTATGGAAAACGAGGTCTGTTTTCTAGGACTTGCCGTACTGGAAGATCCACCGTGTGCCTCACAACCTTGATGTCATGCATATCACGAAGAACGTGTGCGAGAGTTTGCTTGGTACCCTGCTCAACATGCCAGAGAGGACCAAAGATGGGCCGAAAGCAAGGGCAGACTTGAAATCAATGGGCATCAGGGAGGAGCTTCACGCTAACGATGATGATGATGATGATGATGATGAGGCGAAGCAGGACACGGAAAGTCGTCGCAAAGGCAAAAAGGCCAAGAAGACCGGAAATGACTACCCTCCCGCATGCTTCACTCTAAGTCAGGAGGATATCGAGCATTTTTTCACCTGCCTCATAGGAGTAAAACTTCCTTACGGTTACGCGGGGAAGATAAGCAGATACCTAGACCCAGCGAAGCAGAAGTTCAGCGGGATGAAGTCTCACGACTGTCACGTGTTGATGACGCAGATACTTCCAGTTGCAATCCGTGGGATCGTGGACGCGCACGTCCATGAAACGCTATTTGGCCTATGTAACTTTTTCGACGTCATCTCTCGGAAGTCGGTTGGCGTGAGGCAACTCAGAAGGCTACATGAAGAGATCATGGTGATACTATGCGAGCTTGAGATGTACTTCCTACCCGCATTCTTCGACGTTATGGTGCATCTCCTGGTCCATATCGTGGAGGATATCATCCAACTCGGGCCGACGTTCCTGCACAACATGATGCCGTTCGAAAGGATGAATGGTGCCATCAAAGGATACGTTCGCAACATGTCACGTCCAGAGGGAAGCATAGCTAGGGGCTTTCTGACCGAAGAGTGCATCTCCTACTGCATGAATTATCTAGGCATCGAGGACCCCGTTGGTCTGCCCGTTAATAGGCACCTCGGTAGGCTTGCTGGATGGGGCCATCGTGAGGGTCGCTGCAAAATGCATGTCCACTTCGAGGGTTGACTCGCCGACTTTGAAAGAGAAAACCTAGTCGCGCTACAACACATAGACGTGGTCGATCCTTGGGTGATAGAGCACAAAACCTTTATTGAGAAGATGTACAATGACCGAGGCCAACAGAGGACGGACGGAGATATAATCAAAGAGCACAACTCATGTTTCACGCGTTGGTTCAAGCAGAAGCTTCTGTTGTACCCTTTACATGAGGATTCTTCCGCGGAAGAACAACTCATATTCGCCTTGTCACAGGGCGCTGAGCACAACCTGATGACCTATAAGGCGTACGATATCAACGGCTACACATTCTACACCGAGGACAAGGACATGAAGAGCGATGGTTATCACAACTCCGGGGTAACGATGGAATCCTACACCGGTAACGACAAGGACAAATACCACGGAAGGATCGAGGAGATCTAGGAGCTGAGCTACGCTGGAGAGAAGGTCTCGATGTTCCGTGTCAGATGGGCCAAGAGCGTCTTAAAAGAAGACCGGTATTTCACCACCATGGTTATACCCGAAGCCAAATCCAAGACCGCGGGCGCAAACGTTACCGCGAAAAATGAGCCATGGGTACTGGCTTCCCAAGTGGACCAATGCTTCTTCATTACCGACCCGTCAAAGCCCAGTCGTGTTGTCGTGAGGAGAGGCAAAAGGAAGATCATCGGAATGGATGGAGTAGCCAATGAGCAAGACTTCGACAAGTACGGCGACCCGAAGATCGAACATGACGATGACGATGAAGTAGCAGCATACACCACAAGAAGAAGCAGGACCACCCTACCTAAAGGACGTCCGTTCCACAGAAGAACTCCATTTGTGAAAAAGAAGGGCAAGAAGATTGTGAACAGATAGCTAGCTAAGATTGATTGTATTTAAATTGTAGCCTTCATTTCTCGATTGTATTTCATGGGCACTTTAATTTTGAACTCATGAATATTTTTTAAATTTCATGGACACTCGATCTCGATCCCCCTCCATCTCGATCGCTATCCCACCTCGCCAGATTCGGTCCCCCTCGCCGTCGAGCACCCCCCGCACCCTCTCCCCCGCTCCACCGGCCGCCGCCGCCGACCCCCCGCACCCTTCCCCCCAGTCCACCGCCGCCGCCAACCCACCGCACCCTCCCCCGCTCCACCGCCACCGAGCACCCCCCGCACCCTCTCCCCCGCTCCATCGGCCGCCACCGCCGACCCCCCGCACCCTTCCCCCCACTCCACCACCGCCGACGACCCACCGTACCCTTCCCCGCTCCACCGCCGCTGAGCACCCCCCGCACCCTCTCCCCCGCACCCTCCATTTGATTATATTTTCAAATAACAAATTTGATGATATTTTCAAATAATAAATTTGATGATATTTTCAAATAATAAATTTGATGATATTTTTTCATATTCATAAATATTTTCAAATAACAAATTTGATGATATTTTTTAAAAAATTATTACTGTTTTTATAAAAAATATTACTGTTATGATTTAAACAAGTTTGAACATATTTAAGCACAAATAAATATCAAAAATCATTTTAAATGTTGTTAACATGGCAACAAACTGCATATTATTTTTCTACATGAAATTCTGATCATCTAGCATATGTGACATGTTATATTTGGATGCATGGATAAAAAGATATGTACAAAGAAAAAAATGCATAAAAACAAAAATTGGGGAGCCTGGGAATCGAACCCAGGACCTCCTAGTGTGTGTGCTGCGTGCTGACCAGTCGGGCTAATGTGTGTGTTCTGATGGAGATACGGTTAGGTGGGATATAACCTGAGTGCTCGAACTATAATAAAAAACAATTCTAATGGCGCACCAGGGGGTGGTGCGCCATTGCTGTCGCCGTACTTATGGCGCACTAGGGGGAGGTGCGCCATTGCTAACCCTCCCCCCACTCCACCTATTCGCCTCTGGCCTCTCTCCCTCGCTCCCTCGCCAGATCCCCACTCGACCCCAACCGTACGCCACCGCCCCGCCTTGCTCCGCCCCCTCCGTCCACCATGCCTGCACGCAGTCGGCGACGCCACCGCCTCTCCTAGCTGTGGTCTTGCGCTGCCCCGACACCGCCGCACCGACCCCCGCCGGACTCAACCCCCGCTGCCTCCGCGCCCCCCGAACGGGATCGGCCGAGCGCGCGCTAGGGTTCCTCACCCCGCCGCCCGCTCCTCTCCTCTCCTCCTCCCTCCGACGAGCGAAGACCTCCTCCGGGCCCTGCAGCAGCCAGCAAGCGCGGCCCCGACGCGCCCACCCCGCCTGCCCCTGCCGTCCTCCACCACCGGTCATCTCCGCAGCAGCCAGCGAGCCAAGGACGGTGCCGTGACCCTCGCCGCCAACCCCGAGCTCCCCCGCTTCCTCTCCGCGCCGTCCAAGGTGAGCTCCCCTGCCCCTTCTCCCTCTCTCTCCATGTCCTGGACAGCAAGATCAAGAGAATTATGCTTTTAATTAAAATTATGCTTTGAACAGTAGAAACAAAAAATAGAGTATGGACCACTCATCCAATCTTTTAAGTGCTCTGATTCATAAGTAAATCGCCTTAATTCATTCAGTGTAGGGGAAACTTAGAAGAGAATTCAACATCCTTGGTCTGTTTTATACGCAATTCATAAAATAAATTGCCTTCAATATTTCCCCTCAAGCAATGTTAAGCACCAACATATACTCCTAGTTTAATGTTTGACACAAATTCAGTTTAATGTTTGACACAACTGTCCAGTACCAAAGACTTAGGAGTATTGCAAAATATTAAGATAATGATAACTGGCTTTTCATCTTTTCGACAACACGCGGGTTGATGGTTTGATAGGCTCCTAACGGTTCATGTATCATCACTTACTAACATCCTAAACATATGCAGAAATATGCCTATATGGCCTAGACCTACAACTATCTCCTGCTATGGATGTTTGCTGAACCGAATAAATTAATGCAATATGTGCTGAACAATTTTACAACATGTCCTTGTATAAGCTTGTAGTGACACTTTTTTTGTCCTAAGTTCCAATTTTACAGAGAGATGCCTCCTAGAGTTACTAAAGTACATTCTTCTAGAGCTCATGATAATAATAGTCATGTTGGGACTCATGTAAGGAAGTAACAAAAACATACTGCTCTTTAGTTCACTGTTATCTTCTTTCTTTTGTTTTTACCTGCTACCTGAATGTAATGGCTAAAAAGCCCCCTTTCTCCTTTCATTTGAACCATGTTGTTGAACTGGGTTAAACCCTAGCCACCGAGGCGTGCTTTACCCTACGCTCCCTTCCAAGTAATAAAAACCCTAAAGCCAAGTGCATGTTCCACTTAAAGTTCTCTGAATGTTTAGTTTCAGTCTTTGGAATAGTTGTGTTCTTGACATAACTGCATTTTGAAATTTTTGCCAGATGTAGTTGTGGGCACAGACTGGCAGTTAATTTAGACATTTTTTTTATATAAGTTTCATTCTGGTACAAGGCAAGATTCAGTTTAGGGATTTTGTTTTTGTTTTTGTGGTTCAGTGCTGTCATTGTCCTAGCCCATGCTTGATGTTTATGGTCTTTGAGAATGTAGTTGGATATTGATGTAGGACTGATGCCCCTGGCTTGGGCTTGTGGTTCAGTTATGTAGGATTGATGCCCCTGACTTGGGCTTGTGGTCTTTGAGAATGTAGTTGGATATTGATGTTTTTTGAGAAACACAGTACCAGCATGTCGATAATGATTTTGGCAGCAGTGTGAGGCAGCAGTGTGCGGAGCAATTCCTTCATTGGATAATGAATTTGCAGGTACCCCGAGAGGCCCTTGAGTTTGCCGGAATGTCGATTAACTTCCGTTCCGGCAAATTCGGGTACTCCATATGTCCTATTTTTAGCAAAGGTCATGCTGAAATTTTCCGTGAATTTTAGCATGACTTTGCTAAAAATAGGACATATGGGGTACTTGAGACTAATGCATGGGCCGGGGTATCTTAGTACTTAGTTAAGTAGGGTCAACTGCCCCTTTATTCTTGCTGCATTAAACCATAGGTGGCAATAGAGCCAAGTGATTAGGACCAACTTAGAATTCTCCTTAGCATCGATAAACCCTAGATGATAAACCCAACATAGGTGGCAATAGAGCCAAGTGATTAGTGCCAAGTGATTAGGCCCAACCTAGGATGCCTCGGCGTCGACAAACACTAAATGATGAAACCTTGGCTTCTATAGGGTGCCTCAGTGTCGATGAGAACCTAAATGATTTACGCTTAGGCTTTTAGGGTGCCTCGGCGTCGACAAACCCTAAATGATAAAAGCTTAGCTTTTAGGATGCCTCGGTGTCGACAAACCCTAAATGATGAGACCATGATCTTGTTCCTTGACAATAACCAACTTTTTGACCAAACTTTTTTCCTATTTAGAGCGAAACATGGCCCACAACAATGAGGCTGGCGGTTCGGGCGACAAGCAATTCTGGGAGCTGTCCCAGGAGATGGAGGAACAACCTCACCGCTATGAGGACGCCGCGGAAGACACCGATCCTGACTACACAACCCCTAGTGGCGTCGGGGATGACACCACTGATTGTGCCACCGAGGATGCCACCACTGATGGTGCCGCCGAGGATGCCACCACTGATGATGGCGGCGCACGCACAGGTGGCAGCCAACCGAAGAGGCAACGAAAGGACCGGCGCCCGAACGCGCTCCGCACCGTCAAGGAGGAATTTACTCAAGTGAACTCCGACGGGCATCCAACGGAGCCCAAACATATAGTTAAGGGGTACTCGGTTCAGCTCGGGTGCATTCTCCGGAGCACCGTCTCGATCAACACTGAGAACCTTATGCATAAGGACCGAGGGAATTTGCGCAACCTCCTCTTCACGAAGCTGCACGAATGATACAAGTTCCCCGCTAAATTTGAAAACACACGCCTCTCAGGGAATAAAGTGAACAGTGCCGCCCTCACGAGGATGAGCATAGCCCTGTCTACTTGGAGAAGCGCGGTGAAGAGAATGATTGAGAAAGGTGATAGTTATGAGAAAATCAAGGCGAAAAGTTCTTCGATCAGCGAAGATGACTACAAGGAGTTCAAGATCAAGTGCGAGAGCAGTGCAACCTCCGAATCAAGTCAGTGGGGGAAAGAAATGCGGGAGTTGAACTTAGGGGAACACAAACTCGGTCCCGACGGTTACAGAGTGGCGGAGCCTATATGGGACAAGGAGGACGCGGAGCGTGCCGAGCAAGGCCTACCGCCCTGCTTCGAGAAATACAGCAGTTACAAGCAGACCAGGAACTATGTCAGGGCCCGGTACAAGGAGGACCCGATAACAAAGGAGCTTACCACGGATCCGAAGACCAGGGCGCTTGAGCTTGTTCTGGCAAAGGAGACTGAAAGCAGTAGCGCGGGGTTGTCTCAGAGCACCCATGCTTGGGATAGCACTCTAAATAGGGCGTTGAACGTAATGAAAAACAAGGATAAGCTCAGTAAGCCGTCGTCAGGCTGTCGTGTGGCCGACAAAGGCTTGTCCACAAAATGGTCATCATACTATACCGCTGGTGGGCGAAAGGAGAAAAAGACCAGCTCGGAAAGCCAGTCGCGCGAGGTTCAAGAACTCAAGGCACAAGTGGCGCGGATTTTGGAGATTATCCAAGAGCAAGTGCAACAACAACTGGGATCGACGCTCACCGGCATTATGCCTACCTTGATTCATGGGCTGACGACGTGGATTGCGGGTGGCCAACAGGGGCCGCCCCCGATTCCCAGCTTCACGGCCAGCAACTCGCACAACGCGCAGGCAGCGCCATTGGTGTCTCCGGTGGCGGCGGTATTGGTGTCTCCGACGCCGGCACGGCCGGCATTGGAGCTTAATGCACCCGGGTGTACACCGGCCGGCACCTCGGCAGCAAGCGGCCCCTCCGTCAGTTGCACGCCTGTCGTTGGCGGTGCCTCGACATTAGCCGAGCTCGACGCCATCATCACGGTAACTAATTAAGCCTCTCGGCCGAGGACTTCATCTCCTTTTGCCTTTGACTGGGCATCCCTGACGCCCTACATGTTTTCGCAGGGCGCCACCGATGTTCTGTGCACTCTCCTGCACTTCGTGAACGATGAGTTGGTCGATGTCGCCAAGGGCAAAATTGTTCAACCGGGCAACCCCGTGTTCCATGGTAAACCGATGCCACCCACCGTGTATAGGGTTCAACTGGTTCGGGTGCTACCAGGCTGCGACGAGTTGTTACCTCCGATTCGACCCGCCGGGGCCGACGAAGATGATCTGATGACCCTCAGCGCCTGCCTAAGCTGGCCCCTGCTTTGGCCGAAGAGCCAGATTCGTTTGGGGGCGGGGGACACCACCCCAAAGTCAACACCGCCAGTTGTGCCAGCGCCAAGCCATGGCAAGACCGCCGCAACGCTACCGGACATGCCGGACATTCCTATGGCACAGGATCCGAACATGAATATGGCACATGATCTGGACGATGACGACAACGACGACGGCCGTACATTTAGCAACGTCGATAAGTACTTTGCCGAACATGGGTACGATGACGAATTCTGCGGGCCTCTTTCTCAAGAACCCAACCCTACAAAAGACGACCGCGGTCTAGCTGGTACGGCGGAGAAACCCAATTGCAACAGGCGTCGTCTGGCGTTCAGTTCTTAGGAGACGCCTCCAGCTGCCGACTTCACCGAGCCTCAGATAGCCGAGGTGCCAAATATTATCAGCCCCAACACACCCAAGAAGGCGGTCTGTGAGCAAAACTCGGTCCCATTACAACAGAAGAAGAAGGGACGGAAAAGAAAGAGTAACAAGGGTGCGAGCCAGCCGGCACCGAGTACGATCCGTGCTCAGGACGGGCCACCTTCACCTAAGGATATCTCGAGGAGGGTGCATGTGGCGGGTAGGGCGATGCTACCGACAAATATGCTCAATGCTGCAACCGGTGCTATGCGGAGTCTGCATGACAGTGTTCTTTCTTTGGAGAAGCGGCGTCTCAGAGAGAATGATGTGGCATACCTGGTTTTTGTGGCCAAGGTGCCAGAGGGCAAGGGCTTTGTGGATGGCCCCATCGGGGGTATGATCGTACTACGGTTTGATGACATCTTTGCTATGTTTAACCTTCATCTGCTGCACTACACCTTCGTTCGGCTGTTTTCGCTGAGTATGGAGATGCGGATCATTAGAGACAAGACCCCGGACATCGTGATAGTCGACCCCTTCTACATGCGTGCCAAGAACTTGTGCAGCGCTCGGGACCGGCATGTTGCGAGTTCTTACCTCGAAGGCATCATTCTGGCAAACCCAGATAACGATAACTTCCTCGTGCCTTACTTTCCCGAGTAAGTCATCCCCTAACCGCCCCGTAACATATAATTTCTTAGATTTCGATCGTTCTTTTTTTCTAACATTCCGTGTTCTGTGCAGTGGCACACATTGCACACTCATCCTCTTAAGCCCGAAATATTCCATGGCCACGTATTTCGACCCGGACCGTGACTCCAAGATAAACTACACAAATATCAAGAAAGTTCTTGATGATGTTCTCCCCGGCTACGCCAAATCTGGAGGCACCTTCACCAAGCCAGTTCGTAGGCGGTACGGCGCGCACGTGTTCACCCACAATACAAAGTTCTCCTGCGTCAAGCAGCCGCCTGGCGGTCAGAAGGATGCCTACTACGCCCTCCATCACATGCGGGCGATCGTACGGGACCATCATCACCTTCTGCTACCAGATAATCTCAAAGATTGGGCCGCGAGCTTGTCGGCAATCCAGGACGCGGACATCAGACAATAATTCTTTCGCATCCAGTCAGAGTTTGTGGAAATTATCCATCAAGATGCCCTTCATACCTCGGGGCAGTTCTACTCAGATATCAACCGTCCAACAGTGAGATAGATACAACGCTACAAATGTAGGCTGACAACGCCTGCGATTTCATGACCATCACGACAGACGGCGGCTTCATCCACGCTCCGGTCCCATGAGTCGAGTCGAAAGTAGTGATGCTATGTGCAGTTCTGAAACATTGATTGGCTCATGTTGTAATTAAACTTTAATGAACTTGTATGTCTCTTTGATTTGGACAGTCGTTCAACTTAGATGTAATCGATGTTATTTATTAGTAGGACCATGAATCGTGCTATTAATGTCTTGCTTTTCTCTTCCGATCCTTTTGTTGCATACTTATATATTGCTTATGTATTGTCTATTGTTTGGCTTGTGCATAGAGATGCCGTCGTATGTCATGTACAAGGGTAAGGTTCCCGGAGTCTACGACGACTGGGAGGAGTGTCGGAGACAGGTTCACCGTTTCAGCGGTAACAATTACAAAGGGTACACCACTAGGGCGGAGGCGGAATCTAGATACGCCCGCTATCTAGCGGGAGAGAGGAGGGGGCGTTGGAGGAACCGGATGAAGACCAGTTTCATCGCGATGATGCTCATCGTGATGACCGCAGCTCTCTTCTATGTGATGGTAGTTTAGATGATCGATATCGACTTGTAATGTGAAGACAAACTCGCTACTCGCGGTCTCGAGACTTGTAATGTTCTATCTTTGTTCTGTCTTTTAAATTCGGAGACTAATATGATGAATTGTATTCGTAGACTAATCTTCTATTGTATTCGATGAATCTGCTGTTGCTGTGTGGTGTTGTCTAAATTCTGTTCAATAATATATTTTGTAACCTGTGAAAATATCAAAAAAGAAAAAAATCCCTAATATTCATACTAGTGGCGCACCACACAAGACACTAATGGCACACTGTGATAATCACACTAATGACGCATCAACCACTGGTGCGCCATTAGTATGCCAAAGCACATGGGTGCATATGGCCCCCTGGAAGGCATTCTAATGGCGCACTATGGTCTATACTAATGGCGCACTACGTGGTGCGCCATTAGAACACCAGATACTAATGGCGCACCAGTGGTGCGCCATTAGAATTTAATTCTAATGGTGTGATGCTAGTGGCGCACCAGTAGTGCACCATTAGTAGGCAAAACTGGTGCGCCACTAGCATGCCTTTTCCTAGTAGTGGAAATTTCCATGGCAAATTCACTTGATGTCCCACGGCAAATTCACTTTATTGCACATGGCAAGTTTCCATTTTTTAAAGATAATGTCAAACTTTTTTTACAAACCATGGGAAATTTTATTTTACAAACCATGTCAAATCTAGTTAAATGGAATAGATTTGCCATACTAAATGGCACTTTTCCTCCCCCGTAACATGGAAATTCAATTTTTACCAAGTATGGCAAATTTAGTTAAATGGATTCTTTTTGTTGAGTACAAAATTGTCACAACGCATGCAATTTTTCTCCGTCCAATATGGCAAGTTTATTTTAAAGAATCATGGCAAATTTAGTTAATTGAAATAGATTTGCCATACGACATGGCACTCCCCCCCCCCCCCCCCCGCCATGGCCATTCTATTTTACGAAGCATGGCAAATTTAGTTGAATGGATTTTTTAATAGAAAATTGTCACAGCACATACAATTGATTTTGCCAAACTACATGGTAAATTTTCCCCCTCCACCATGGCAAGTTTATTTTACTAACCATGGCAAAATTAGTTAACTGAAAACATAATTTTCCACACTACATGGCAATCCCCTCCCCGCCCCCCCCCCCCCCTAGCCATGGCAATTCTATAGTTCGGTAAAATGGAATATATTTGCCATGTTTTATGGCATTTTTCCCCAAACCATGGGAAATTGAGTTAAATGGATCATGACAAATATGTTGCATTATTTTTGCCATGGATATTATGTGTCCAACAAATGCCATAGTGCATGCAATAGTTTTGCCTTGTCATTTTTTTACTTCTTTATTTTCACCTTGGCAAACTTACATTTTTATTGCCATGGCAAATTTTACATTCATCTCCAACGCAATTTTATTTTCACATGCACTTCAATTTTACCTCCATCGCTCACGACAAATGTACATTTATGTAGCATGGCAAGTTTACTTTTATTTTGACACATCAAAAGAAACATTACATCCATGGCTATTTTATGTTTTTTTTATTTTTCATTGGACTTTTTACTCCGTACACTATGGCACATTTACTATGTACAAAACATCGCAAATTATTGCTAACAATAGATGTTGCACCCCCCGAACGACTTCGACCCCCCGGCAAACCCTAAATGGCGACTTATGCGGCCCGGCACACCCCCTGATGTTCTGGGCCGGCCCATTTTCTGTTTTTTTGTTCTGTTCAAACCGAAGCAAAAAAGTATGTGCTAGGGCGTGGTTCGAACCCGGGATCTCCAGCCAACAGGTGTGTTTATATATTTCTTTTGTTTTATTTATTCTTTGCCAAGGTCGCGGTTCGTTCTTTGGAACGGTTTTTTATTCTTGTTTTCTTTAACCATTTTGTGTTTCCTTTTTTCCATTTTTTGTTTCTTTTCTCTTTACTAAATGCGCAAAATTTTACAAATCATGATTTTTTTAAAATTAATGAACTTTTTTTTTTCAAATTCGTGATTTTTAAAAATCTATGAACTTATTTTAAAATTGATGAACTTTTTTGAAATTCATTGAACTTTTTTAAAACCGATGCACTACTTTTCAAAATCAATGAACTTTTTTTAAAGTTGATGAACCTTTTTCTAAAATCGATTTACTTTTTAAAAAAATGATGAATTATTTTTAGAAAATGATGAACTTTTTTCAAAATTTGATGAACTATTTTAAAAATCAACGAACTTTTCTTAAATTATCTTCAACTAATTCAAAAATCAAAGCTCTACAGTAAATGAAACTTGTGCAACAAATTGTGCGGCTGCGAATGTTCTTAAAGAGTTCGCCCTGCAATTCATCACTGCAATGTTGTAGGTTAGTCGCCCCCCCCCCCCCCCCCCACCACCCTGGTTCGGTCGGGTGTTCCACACACCACACGTACTGTAGTTATCAGGGTCCAAAACAAAAGAAAAAACTCATGGTGAAGAAAGTGGAAGTAAAATTCCTTTTTTACGCGCTATGATTTCTCTTTTTCTTTTGATGATTGACATGCCACAAGATTGAACCAAGATCTTTTAGATCAGTTCGTCCAGTTCGGCTATACTCTCTATACGACATCGTGAATACGAGCCCGGCAATGCCGAGTGGTGGCAAGCACACGCAACATCCAGCTGCTGCGCTCGAGTACGTTGATCTCTGGTGCCGACTGCAGGCCGTCACTCTTTCCCAGGAGCCCAACACCATCGCTTGGCGGTGGACGGAGAACGGAGTCTACTTCACTTCCTCTTGCTACAACGCCCTATTCACCGGCTCTACGTCATCTGAGCATTGGCACCTCGTTTGGAAATCGCCCCCCCCCCCTCTCTGTCAAGTTCTTCCTCTACCTCGCCTTCGTCAACCTATGTTGGACGACTGACTGGTTTGAGAGACGTGGCCTGCCGCACGAGCCAGCTTGCGTACTATGCTCCCAGCATGCCGAGACTCTGCACCACCTCTTGATTGGATGCGTCTTCTCCCGCACCATCTGGCACGGCGTCCTTTCCTGGTGCTGCCTTGAGATCCCCGTGCCGGATGGCGCTCTTGATTTCCTGAACTGGCTTAGCTCGGCTCTCTATACAATAACCATGGACAAACGGCGTGGACTATCCACTATTGCGCTCATGGCCTGGTCCCTCTGGTGCCATCGCAATGCGGTCACCTTCGACAAGATTGCGCCCTCCTCCGCCTCCCTCCTGATGGCGATCCAAGACGACGCCCGCTCCTGGGCCTACACAGGAGCCGAAGGACTTAGTAAGATCATTCCTGTAATGTAGTCTTTGTTGTCTGGTCTGAGCAACCCACTCCATGCTGGCTTTGTATCATGTGCACGCCTTGTAGTGTACGTGCTCACGGTGCCATCCTGTATGTTCACACCCCTCTATTAATGCAATGATACGCTGACAATGGCGTATTCGAGAAAAAAGAACATCGGTCACATTTGCGAGTAATCCGGCGGTCGGCCTATGGGCCGGCTGATCGCTACTGTCTATGTGGGCATCTTCTTCTTTTTCCCTAGCACTAATAATACCTCACAATCAAGTCCCTTGTCATTTTTTGTCAAGAATTTTTTTTTTAACTTCTTATTTATAATCAAACTCCAACAAACTTAATAACAAATAGTCAATTTCCTCAAGTACAAATATTTTAAAATAATAATGATAAGTAACAAAAACACTACAGCTCATCCGATTGATCTTTTCTCGCGCGTCCACCGCCTCCGTTGCCGTCAGATATGTTTTATTCGGACGGCTCCAGAGCAACCTTCACTATGTTCCAGGTTTGCATCTTGGCCTTTCTTGTGATCCGTTTGACCGCAACAAAGGTTATGTTGCAAAAACCGCAACGACGACCGCTTAGTGAGAGTAACAACATTGACGATTGGATTCCCACAACGGTGATCGACGGCGGCCCCAAGGCCCGCAACTCTAGTATCTGGCGCGAGGGGTCGTTGTCGCCTTAGATCTAAGGAAGGGGAAGACATGGCGGCGTGTCGAGGGCAGGGGCGCACCAATCGTCGGCGGAAGAAGCGGACGACGGGGCAGATTGTGCGCGGCGCATAGCGGGGGCTACGATGGGCAGGACTATGGTAGTGGCGAACCATGGTTGTGCAAAGAAGGGGGGCGACTAGTGGTGGCCGGCGCTCGCGAGAGGTGGGATGTGAGGGTTGGGGTGGCGGGCCGGAGAAGACAACCCCAACGACGGACACACTCATGAGCAGAGATGTTTCTTTTTTCAACAAAGGGCATGTTGCAAAATAGTCATGTTACAACATCGAGAAAAAAGAGCGGACTCGCAAAAATAGTCATATGTGCAATTTGCAAAAAAGGATATATTGCAGTTGCAACAAGACTTTTGTTGTTTCCCCGCAGAAAAAAAAGATTCTTGTTGTAAAAGAGTCATGTTACGAGAGCCTAAAAACAACAAGCAACCTCGCACGAAAAGCCATAGTGCAATTTGCGACAAGACTCTTGTTGCAGATCGTACCCATTATAGACCAGACGACTTGTGAGCCGGCCGATATAAAAAGATCTGCCGATGGACAGAAAATATTTTCATGTAGAAGGTAGTGCATGAAAGGTTTGCTATTACAAATCCATAATTTTGTACAGATCCAAATATTTGTCAATTCATGTAGCTCACATGTTAAATATCTCTGACTAAAATTAGACACATTTTTTTTGAACACAGTATAGACGCAAGCGCTCATATACACGCGCAACACTCACCCCTATGAGCACACACACGCTCACCCTACCCCTATGAGCACCTCCGAAAGACTGAGCCGACATATCATCTTGAAATTTATGAAGTCGCCGTAGGCACCTCGTCGTCGACGGGAACGTCTCTTCCCACTGAATGCGCATCGCTAAAAATCCTGAAATAAATTCAGGAATAAATGCGAGCACCAGGACATTTTGAAATGTATTTTATATGCATGTGAAATTATTTTTAGGTTCTCTCTAGAATTTTAAATATGATTTTAATTTTTCAATTTTCGAAGAATTGGAGTCTGAGCTTCGAGTCTTCTCACTACAAAGTGTATCATTGTATGTCTTTGCCTCACAAAAAATTCACCCCCCACGATAACAGGATTTGCCTTTGATTTGCACTGTCCCACCTGCCTCCACGTCACCACCGTGGCGTTGTTCGATCAGGAGTACTTGACCTCTCACTTCGATCGGGACTTTGACGTCTCACAAAATTGTCATGCATGCACTGTCCCAACTGCTAAAATTGTCTTCTCACTTCAATCACGATTGGCAAATTTGACTATTTTGACGTGTGGACGAAATCAATTCACAGAATGAACCGGGTATGAAACTATTTCACACCCATGACCCTTTTGTGTAGCGCCTAGCTAGCGGGCGTTGCACGCCAGTCCACCGTGGCAGCCCTGGGCCCTGCACCCAGCTGTGCAACGCCTCGGTGCTAGGCGCCACATGTTGTCCAGCGCCTAGCCGCCGAGCGCCACACGTTTAATGTGCAACGCCTAGCGTTTGGGCGCTGCACTGTGACTTATCTAGCTGGGCCTCCCTCCCCCACTCCCCCCATACCACACACTCTCCCACCCCCAACCCGAGTTTTGCCCCCTGTCCCACTCTCTCCCCCTCTCAAATCCTCTCCCAAAACTTGCAAATCTGAAGAATTTGTCCGTGGATTTCGAAGTCAAACCCTCCCTCAAGGTAATCTTCTCTGATCCCCTTCTTTTGATCCAAGTAATGCTCATTTGTTGCTAGTTTGGGGAAACCCTAGTTTTGTTTGGATCTAGAGATTTGCATGGAGATGTGAGATGTTTGTTTGCCATTTTCCTATGATTAGGCTTTGTTAGTATGTTAGGGTTATTCTTATGGGTGTTCTTATGTTGGTGCTAGGGTTAGGTTTAGGGCTAGGGTTATGGTTTTGCTTAGGGTTATGGTTAGGGTTAGGGTTGTTGTTTCATATATATATTAGGGTTTGTATCCTTGGATTAGTACTCATGGAAGCAATGTTACCTTGTGTTCTTTGAATGCTTATAGGGATGGAAAGAACATGTGTGTTTGTTCATCATGGGGACAAAGACGCCTTCTTGAAAGGCAATATTGAACCGGACCCGGATGAGCTTGACATAGTGTTTGATAGTAGTCCTAGCTATGCGGAGCTCTTGCAACAAGTTAGGAAAGATTTGAATTGGATGGACCCTAGTGATATCGTTGAGTTGGAAGGAAGGCATAATGTTGGTTTTGGAATGCACATCCATTGAAAGACAATGCGTGTCAACTCGGAGCAACGTTGGGTTGCATACAAGGAGACGGTGGCCAAATCACTAGACAAGGCTCTTGAGTTATTTGCAACGAAGAAGGTTGATTCAAGGTTGCATTTGGACTTGAACCGGAGCCCTTTCCCTTTGGTTGCTAGTAGCCCCCCACCCTTGAAGAGAGATGAAATTGTTGAACCTCTTTTGACCCAAGAAGTGAGGCCAACACTGAGCCCGTTTACAAGCAACCAACATGAAGCTTTGCAAGAGGAGAATGATGAGTATGCGGACGATGACAATGAAGTTGATCTCCATGACAATAATGTGGGTGATCTCGACAAATATCATTTGCAAGAGACAATGGACCATTCCATCCCTTTTTCCCGTGCATATGCATCGGACTCGGATGACGATGGTCCTTCGTCCAGCTGCACATAAAAGAGAACATGATTGAATTAACAACAAGATCGCATTGATAATTTAGCAATGAAGTGAAAAGGAAACAACTTCGTACCTATCGATACAAGTAAGCCAGTGTCGCTGAACCCCAACTCCATTTGCTATCGAAGACGGTCAACGCCTTCAGCCACATCCATGGAGCATTCTTGCATGTGCCATCAGCAAACAAAGTCCTGGATATCACGTACCACATGTACACACGAGCATATGTCTTCACCGTGTCCTCATTAGCATCCTCAGGGCAAGTACTAAAGTTCGATTGAATCCAAGTGAAAGGAGTACCGGCTGCGACTCTTTCCTTCTTCTTGTCTTCTGCTTCTGGTTCACGAGGCTCCGGAGGAACCATACCGATAAGGGCATGCATCTGCGCGCGCCACCCATCAGAATCGGTGTTCATACACAAAGGCTTCCCATCGATAGTAAGACCGGTGATCATAGCCATATCCTGGAGCGTCACGATCATCTCCCCGGTCCGAAGATGGAAAGTGTGTGTCTCCGGCCTCCAATGATCAATAAGCGCGGTGAGTGCTGCAGCATTGTTGGGTGGCGTCGACCGGCTGACCAACTGAATGAAAGGGAGAAGTCCTGTCTCCCTTACATACGGTGTGTACCGCTCATCATAGCGCATCCACCCAAGGGTGACCCCATGAGACCAAATTTTCAAAGGTGCAAGCTCCTACAAACAAACAAACAAATCATTACATATGGGCATTTGTGTTTGAAATAAACATGAAATTCATAACACCGGCAACTTTCATTATTACCCGCTGCTCCACCGACATAGCATACGACCGGTGTTGTTTGTCCCAGTGATCATCGAGAAGCCAAACCATCCTAACAATTTAAAAAAAAACTTTCTTGTCAACACAATTATCTTTCGAATACAAATAAACTAAACTACACTTACTAGATGCAAAGTTCAGAGCATATGTATCCAAAGCATTCTTGTCAAAACAAATATAAGTTCAACACAAATAAATTAAACTAGGCCTACTTCATACAAATATATTTTCCATAGAAATAACATGTCAACCTATGTATCCAACCATATTTTTTTGAAAAATAAACTAAACTAGGGTTCCCGAAATCAAACAAACAAGAGTTCTAATACATGCAACATTATAATACATGTAAGATTCTAATCTAATCAAATCAAACAAAGGTTCCCCAAACCTTCAAAATTCAATATTTTCTATGGATAGAAAGAAGGGGATCGGAGGAGAGTACCTTCTAGGATGGATTGGTGACGAAATCCACGGACCAAATCGTCGGATTTGAAGGATTTGTGAGAGGGGATTGAGAGGGGGAGTGGATAAGGCCGCCGCCGCCGCGTTCTTTCTTTCTGGAACTGCTACAATGGGTGGGTGGGGAGGAGAGGGCCGCCGCGCGCCTGGACATAACTCACAGTGCAGCACCCGGCGGCTAGGCGCTGCACAATGTGTGGCGCCTAGCACCGAGGCGTTGCACAACTGGGTGCGGGGGCCGGGGCTGCCACGGTGGACTGGCGTGCAACACCCGCTAGCTAGGCGCTGCACAGTAGGGTGTGGTGCCGGCGTTGCGGGCGCTACACAAAAAGGCCAGGGGTGTGAAATAGTTTCACACCCAGTTCATTGTGTGAATTGATTTCGTCCACAGGTCAAAATAGTCAAATTTGCCATCACGACTTGACCTTTCACTTGTGATCAGGACTTGACCTTCCACTTCGATCAGAACTTGACCTTTGCCCAAAAGGGCTTTCGTCCCGCTTTATAAATAAAACAAACCACCAGAAAACACACATACAAGGACTAGTTCACACACACACACACAAGTCTCACACACAGGTTAAAGGTTTTGCTGAGGGCACAGCTCAACAAGCCCAGGCAAAATAAAAAAGAAGACGGCCGGAGAGCAGAAGAAGCGCCTAGTCTGGTTCCGGCGGAGGCGGCGGGGGCAGCGGCGACAAATGGACGAGGAGTGCGCTGAATCACAAGTTTATTGCGGATCGTCTAGAGGGTCCAAGCAATGACCCCAATCTCAAGCCACCTAATGTGGCGAGACGTCAAGGGGGAGTTCTGGAGTTCGGCAAATAAGTCGGGAAAGTTGGTGTGGCACCAATTTCCACCGACCGCTTCACGAAAGCAGCTCCAAACGAATTGAGCGGAGACGCAGGAGTAGAAGATGTGATTCGAGTCTTCGGGGACACCGCATAGCGGGCAGATGCCAGTGCCCGGGCCATTTCGCTTGCGAACCTCTACCCCGGACGGGACCCGCCCGCGAATCCATTGCCACATGAAGATCCGGATCTTCAGAGGCAGGCAGATGGATCACACCGTCGAGAGAGGGAGAGGGGCGGAGGAGGGGGAGATGGCCAGGTGAGCGACTTGGTGGAGAACTGGCCAGAGGGCTCAAGGCGCCAGCGCACCTGGTCGGGACCACCTTCCACTCTAGGTTCGTGGAGGGCAACACAGTCCAGTAACTCACGCCAAACGGCAGATTCCGGGGGCCCAAATGGCCTCCGGAAGGCGAGGCGCCCTAAGTCAATAAGGGCCCTCCCGACAGAGATCACAGGATCGACGGAGATGGAGAAGATGAAGGAAATATGCCCTAGAGGCAATAATAAAGTTATTATTTATTTCCTTATTTCATGATAAATGTTTATTATTCATGCTAGAATTGTATTAACCGGAAACATAATACATGTGTGAATACATAGACAAACATAGTGTCACTAGTATGCCTCTACTTGACTAGCTCGTTTATCAGAGATGGTTATGTTTCCTAGCCATGGACAAAAGAGTTGTCATTTGATTAACGGGATCACATCATTAGGAGAATGATGTGATTGACTTGACCCATTCCGTTAGCTTAGCACTTCATCATTTAGTATGTTGCTATTGCTTTCTTCATGACTTATACATGTTCCTGTAACTATGAGATTATGCGACTCCTGTTTACCGGAGGAACACTTTGGGTACTACCAAACATCACAACGTAACTGGGTGATTATAAAGGAGTACTACAGGTGTCTCCGAAGGTACATGTTGAGTTGGCGTATTTCGAGATTAGGTTTTGTCACTCCGATTGTCGGAGAGGTATCTCTGGGCCCTCTCGGTAATGCACATCATTATAAGCCTTGCAAGCAATGTGACCAATGAGTTGGTTACGGGATGATGCATTACAGAACGAGTAAAGAGACTTGCCGGTGACGAGATTGAACTAGGTATTGGATACCGACGATCGAATCTCGGGCAAGTAACATACCGATGACAAAGGGAACAACGTATGTTGTTATGCGGTTTGATCGATAAAGATCTTCATAGAATATGTAGGAGCCAATATGGACATCCAGGTCCCGCTATTGGTTATTGACCGAGAATAGTTCTAGGTCATGTCTACATAGTTCTCGAACCCGTAGGCTCCGCACGCTTAAGGTTTCGATGACAGTTATATTATGAGTTTATGAGTTTTGATGTACCGAAGGAGTTCGGAGTCCCGGATGAGATCGGGGACATGACGAGGAGTCTCGAAATGGTCGAGACGTAAAGATCGATATATTGGACGACTATATTCGGAGTTCGAAAGGTTCCGAGTGATTCGGGTATTTTTCGGAGTACCGGAGAGTTACGGGAATTCGCCGGGGAGAAGTATTGGGCCTTATTGGGCCCTTCGGGAAAGAGAGAGGGGCTGCCTAGGGAAGGCTGCGCGCCCCCCCATGGCCTAGTCCGAATTGGACTTGGGGGAGGGGCCGCACCCCCTCCTTCCTTCCCTTCTCTCTTCCCCTTCCTTGTCTCCTACTCCTAATACATGGAAGGACTCCTAGTTGGACTAGGAAAGAAGGAATCCTACTCCCGATGGGAGTAGGACTCCCTTGGCGCGCCCTCCTCCTAGGGCCGGCCTCATGACACACAAGTTGATCTACGGATCGTTCCTTAGCCGTGTGCGGTGCCCCCTTCCACCATATTCCACCTCAGTCATATCGTCGCGAAGCTTAGGCGAAGCCCTGCACCGGTAGAACATCAAGATCGTCACCACGCCGTCGTGCTGACGGAACTCTCCCTCGACACTCGGCTGGATCGGAGTTCGAGGGACGTCATCGAGCTGAACGTGTGCTGAACTCGGAGGCTCCGTACGTTCGGTGCTTGGATCGGTTGATCGTGAAGACGTACGACTACATCAACCGCGTTGTGCTAACGCTTCCACTTACGGTCTACGAGGGTACGTGGACATACACTCTCCCCTCTCGTTGCTATATCATCACCATGATCTTGCGTGTGCGTAGGAAATTTTTTGAAATTACTACGTTCCCCAACAGTGGCATCCGAGCCTAGGTTTTATGCGTTGATGTTATATGCATGAGTAGAACACAAGTGAGTTGTGGACGATATAAGTCATACTGCCTACCAGCATGTCATACTTTGGTTCAGCGGTATTGTGAGATGAAGCGGCCCGGACCGACATTATGCGTACGCTTACGCGAGACTGGTTTCACCGTTACGAGCACTCGTGCTTAAAGGTGGCTGGCGGGTGTCTGTCTCTCTCACTTTAGTTGAACCGAGTGTGGCTACGCCCGGTCCTTGCGAAGGTTAAAACGGAGTCTATTTGACAAACTATCGTTGTGGTTTTGATGCGTAGGTGAGAACGGTTCTTGCTAAGCCCATAGCAGCCACGTAAAATTTGCAACAACAAAGTAGAGGACGTCTAACTTGTTTTTGCAGGGCATGTTGTGATGTGATATGGTCAAGACGTGATGCTATATTTTATTGTTTGAGATGATCATGTTTTGTAACCGAAGTTATCGGCAACTGGCAGGAGCCATATGGTTGTCGCTTTATTGTATGAAATGCAAACGCCCTGTAATTGCTTTACTTTATCACTAAGCGGTAGCGATAGTCATAGAAGCAATAGATGGCGTAACGCCCTCTTGCTTTACTTTATCACTAAGCGGTAGCGATAGTCATAGAAGCAATAGATGGCGTAACGACAACGATGCTACGATGGAGATCAAGGTGTCGCGCCGGTGACGATGGTGATCATGACGGTGCTTCGAAGATGGAGATCACAAGCACAAGATGATGATGGCCATATCATATCACTTATATTGATTGCATGTGATGTTTATCCTTTATGCATCTTATCTTGCTTTGATTGACGGTAGCATTTTAAGATGATCTCTCACTAAAATTATCAAGTAGTGTTCTCCCTGAGTATGCACCGTTGCCAAAGTTCGTCGTGCCGAGACACCACGTGATGATCGGGTGTGATAAGCTCTACGTCCATCTACAACGGGTGCAAGCCAGTTTTGCACACGCAGAATACTCAGGTTAAACTTGACGAGCCTAGCATATGCAGATATGGCCTCGGAACACGGAGACCGAAAGGTCGAGCGTGAATCATATAGTAGATATGATCAACATAGTGATGTTCACCATTGAAAACTACTCCATCTCACGTGATGATCGGTTATGGTTTAGTTGATTTGGATCACGTGATCACTTAGATGACTAGAGAGATGTCTGTCTAAGTGGGAGTTCTTAAGTAATATGATTAATTGAACTTAAATTTATCATGAACTTAGTCCTGGTAGTATTTTGCAAATTATGGTGTAGATCAATAGCTTGCGTTGTTGCTTTCATATGTTTATTTTGATATGTTCCTAGAGAAAATTGTGTTGAAAAATGTTAGTAGCAATGATGCGGATTGGATCCGCGATCTGAGGTTTATCCTCATTGCTGCACAGAAGAATTATGTCCTTAATGCACCGCTAGGTGACAGACCTATTGCAGGAGCAGATGCAGACGTTATGAACGTTTGGCTAGCTCAATATGATGACTACTTGATAGTTTAAGTGCACCATGCTTAACGGCTTAGAATCGGGACTTCAAAGATGTTTTGAACATCATGGACCATATGAGATGTTCCAGGAGTTGAAGTTGATATTTCAAGCAAATACCCGAGTTGAGAGATATGAAGTCTCCAACAGGTTCTATAGCTAAAAGATGGAGGAGAATCGCTCAACTAGTGAGCATGTGCTCAGATTGTCTGGGTACTTCAATCGCTTGAATCAAGTGGGAGTTAATTTTCCAGATAAGATAGTGATTGACAGAATTCTCTAGTCACCATCACCAAGTTAGTAGAACTTCGTGATGAACTATAGTATGGGGATGACAAAAATGATTCCCGAGCTCTTCATGATGATGAAATCGATGAAGGTAGAAATCAAGAAAGAACATCAAGTGTTGATGGTTAACAAGACCACTAGTTTCAAGAGAAGGGCAAAGGGATAGAAGGGAACTTCAAAAGAACGGCAAGCAAGTTGCTGCTCAAGTGAAGAAGCCCAAGTTTGGACCTAAGCCTGAGACTAAGTGCTTCTACTGCAAAAGGAATGGTCACTCGAAGCGGAAATGCCCTAAATATTTGGTGGATAAGAAGGATGACAAAGTGAACAAGGGTATATTTGATATACAGATTATTGATGTGTGCCTTACTAGTGTTTATAGCAACCCCTCAGTATTTGATACTAGTTCAGTTGCTAAGATTAGTAACTCGAAATGGGAGTTGCAGAATAAACAGAGACTAGTTAAAGGGTGAAGTGACGATGTGTGTTGGAAATAGTTCCAAGATTGATATGATCATCATCGCACACTCCATATACTTTCGGGATTAGTGTTAAACCTAAATAAGTGTTATTTGGTGTTTGCGTTGAGCATGAATATGATTTGATCATGTTTATTGCAATACGGTTATTCATGTAAGTTAGAGAATAATTGTTGTTCTGTTTACATGAATAAAACCTTCTATGGTCATACACCCAATGAAAATGGTTTGTTGGATCTCGATCGTGTGATACACATATTCGTAATATTGAAGCCAAAAGATGCAAAGTTAATAATGATAGTGCAACTTATTTGTGGCACTGCCGTTTAGGTCATATCGGTGTAAAGCGCATGAAGAAACTCCATAAAGATGGATTTTCGGAATCACTTGGTTATGAATCATTTGATGCTTGCGAACCGTGCCTTTTGGGCAAGATGACTAAAACTCCGTTCTTCGGAACAATGGAACGAGCTACTGACTTATTGAAAATAATACATACTGATGTATGCAGACCAATGAGTATGAAGGCTCGTGGCAAGTATCGTTATTTTCTGACCTTCACAGATGATTTGAGCAGATATGGGTATATCTACTTGATGAAACATAAGTCTGAAATAGTTGAAAGGTTCAAAGAATTTCAGAGTGAAGTGGAAAATCATCGTAACAAGAAAATAAAGTTTCTGCGATCTGATCGTGGAGATGAATATTTGAGTTACGAGTTTGGTCTTCAATTAAAACAATGTGAAATAGTTTCACAGCTCACGCCACCTGGAACACCACAATGTTATGGTGTGTCCGAACGTCGTAACCGCACTTTATTTGATATGGTGCGATCTATGATGTCTCTTACCGATTTACCAATATCGTTTTGGGATCATGCATTAATGACAGCTACATTCACGTTAAAATAGGGCACCATCTAAATCCGTTGAGACGACACCGTATGAACTAGCAGTAAACCTAAGCTGTTGTTTCTTAAAGTTTGGGGCTGCGATGCTTATGTGAAAAAGTTTCATCCTGATAAGCTCGAACCCAAATCGGAGAAGTGCGTCTTCATAGAATACCCAAAGGAAATTGTTGGGTACACCTTCTATCACAGATCCAAAGGCAAGATATTCGTTGCTAAAATGGATCCTTTCCAGAGAAGGAGTTTCTCTCGAAAGAAGTGAGTGGGAGGAAAGTAAAACTTGATGAGGTAACAGTACCTGCTCCCTTATTGGAAAGTAGTTTATCACAGAAATTAGTTCCTGTGACAAATACACCAATTAGTGAGGAAGCTAATGATGATGATCATGAAACTTCAGATCAAGTTACTACAGAACCTCGTAGGTCTTTCAGAGTAAGATCCGCACCAGAATGGTGTAGTAATCATGTTTTGGAAGTCATGTTACTAGACCATGATGAACCTACGAACTATGAGGAAGCGATGATGAGTCCAGATTCTGCAAAATGGCTTGAGGCCATAAAATCTGAGATATGATCCATGTATGAGAACAAAGTATGGACTTTGATTGACTTGCTCGATGATCAGCAAGCCATGTTAAATGAATGGATCTTCAAGAGGAAGACAGACACTGATAGTAGTGTTACTATCTACCAAGCTCGACTTGCTGCGAAAGGTTTTCAACAAGTTCAAGGTGTTGAATACGATGAGATTTTCTCACTCGTATCAATGCTTAAGTCTGTCTGAATCATGTTAGCAATTGCCACATTTTATGAAATCTGGCAAATGGATGTCAAAACTGCATTCCTTAATGGATTTATTAAAGAAGAGTTGTATATGATGCAACCAGAAGGTTTTGTCAATCCTAAAGGTGCTAACAAAATGTGCAAGCTCCAGCGATCCATCTATGGACTGGTGCAAGCATCTCGGAGTTGGAATATACGCTTTGATAAGTTGATCAAAGCATATAGTTTTATATGGACTTACGATGAAGCCTGTATTTACAATAAAGTGAGTGGGAGCACTACAGCATTTCTGATTAGTATATGTGAGTGACATATTGTTGATCAGAAATGATGTAGAATTTTTCTGCAAAGCATAAAGGAGTGTTTTAAAGGAGTTCTTTAAAAAGAAGAAAGACCTCAGTAAAGCTACTTACATATTGAGCATCAAGATCTATTGAGATAGATCAAGACACTTGATAAGATTTTCAATGAGTACATACCTTGACAAGATTTTGAAGTAGTTCAAAATGGAACAGTCAAAGAAAGAGTTCTTTCCTGTGTTGCAAAGGTATGAAATTGAGTAAGACTCAAATCCCGACCACAGCAGAAAATAGAAAGAGAATGAAAAGTCATTCCCTATGCCTCAGTCATAGGTTCTATAAAGTATGCTATGCTATGTACCAGACCTATTGTATACCTTGCTCTGTATTTGACAAGGGAGTACAATAGTGATCTAGGAGTAGATCACTGGACATTGGTCAAGAATATCCTTAGTGAGGACTAAGGAAATATTTCTCGATTATGGAGGTGATAAAAGAGCCCGTCGTAAAAGTTACCTCGGTGCAAGTTTTCACACCGATCCAGATGACTCTAAGTCTCAATCTGGATACATATTGAAAGTGGGAGCAATTAGCTAGAGTAGCTCCGTGCAGAGCATTGTAGACATAGAATATTTGCAAAATACATACGGTTCTGAATGTGACAGACCCGTTGACTAAGCTTCTCTCACGAGCAAAACATGATCACACCTTAGTACTCTTTGGGCGTTAATCACATAGCGATGTGAACTAGATTATTGACTCTAGTAAACCCTTTGGATGTTGGTCACATGATGATGTGAACTATGGGTGTTAATCATATACAGATATGAATATTGGTGTTAAATCACATGGCGATGTGAACTAGATTATTGACTCTAGTGCAAGTGGGAGACTGAAGGAAATATGCCCTAGAGGCAATAATAAAGTTATTATTTATTTCCTTATTTCATGATAAATGTTTATTATTCATGCTAGAATTGTATTAACCGGAAACATAATACATGTGTGAATACATAGACAAACATAGTGTCACTAGTATGCCTCTACTTGACTAGCTCGTTTATCAGAGATGGTTATGTTTCCTAGCCATGGACAAAAGAGTTGTCATTTGATTAACGGGATCACATCATTAGGAGAATGATGTGATTGACTTGACCCATTCCGTTAGCTTAGCACTTGATCGTTTAGTATGTTGCTATTGCTTTCTTCATGACTTATACATGTTCCTGTAACTATGAGATTATGCGACTCCCGTTTACCGGAGGAACACTTTGGGTACTACCAAACATCACAACGTAACTGGGTGATTATAAAGGAGTACTACAGGTGTCTCCGAAGGTACATGTTGAGTTGGCGTATTTCGAGATTAGGTTTTGTCACTCCGATTGTCGGAGAGGTATCTCTGGGCCCTCTCGGTAATGCACATCATTATAAGCCTTGCAAGCAATGTGACCAATGAGTTGGTTATGGGATGATGCATTACAGAACGAGTAAAGAGACTTGCCGGTGACGAGATTGAACTAGGTATTGGATGCCAACGATCGAATCTCGGGAAAGTAACATACCGATGACAAAGGGAACAACGTATGTTGTTATGCGGTTTGACCGATAAAGATCTTCGTAGAATATGTAGGAGCCAATATGGACATCCAGGTCCCGCTATTGGTTATTGACCGAGAATAGTTCTAGGTCATGTCTACATAGTTCTCGAACCCATAGGGTCCGCACGCTTAAGGTTTCGATGACAGTTATATTATGAGTTTATGAGTTTTAATGTACCGAAGGAGTTGGAGTCCCGGATGAGATCGGGGACATGACGAGGAGTCTAGAAATGGTCGAGATGTAAAGATCGATATATTGGACGACTATATTCGGAGTTCGGAAAGGTTCCGAGTGATTCGGGTATTTTTCGGAGTACCGGAGAGTTACGGGAATTCGCCGGGGAGAAGTATTGGGCCTTATTGGGCCCTGCGGGAAAGAGAGAGGGGCTGCCTAGGGAAGGCTGCGCGCCCCCCCATGGCCTAGTCCGAATTGGACTTGGGGGAGGGGCCGCACCCCCTCCTTCCTTCCCTTCTCTCTTCCCCTTCCTTGTCTCCTACTCCTAATACATGGAAGGACTCCTAGTTGGAGTAGGAAAGAAGGAATCCTACTCCCGGTGGGAGTAGGACTCCCTTGGCGCGCCCTCCTCCTAGGGCCGGCCTCCTCCTCCCTCCCTCCTTTATATACGGGGGCAAGGGGGGACCCCATGACACACAAGTTGATCTACGGATCGTTCCTTAGCCGTGTGCGGTGCCCCCTTCCACCATATTCCACCTCAGTCATATCGTCGCGAAGCTTAGGCGAAGCCCTGCGCCGGTAGAACATCAAGATCGTCACCACGCCGTCGTGCTGACGGAACTCTCCCTCGACACTCGGCTGGATCGGAGTTCGAGGGACGTCATCGAGCTGAACGTGTGCTGAACTCGGAGGCTCCGTACGTTCAGTGCTTGGATCGGTTGATTGTGAAGACGTACGACTACATCAACCGCGTTGTGCTAACGCTTCCGCTTACGGTCTACGAGGGTACGTGGACATACACTCTCCCCTCTCGTTGCTATATCATCACCATGATCTTGCGTGTGCATAGGAAATTTTTTGAAATTACTACGTTCCCCAACAGAAGAGGCCGGGAAAGCACGCCACGAAGGGGGCATCTCTGGCCCACCGATCAAACCAGAACAGAGTCGACGCTCCGGAGCCGGCCGAGATGGAAGTCCCGATGCGGAGAACCGGAAGAAGCTGGACGACCGATTGCCAGAACTGGGAGCCGCCAGATCTCTGGCGGAAGGCGAGGGGCTGTCCGCACAGGTACTTGTTCCGGATGATGTCGAGCTAGAGGCCACCGTGACCTTGCGAGATGCGTCAAAGCCAGCGGGAGAGGAGGGCGATATTCATCCGCTTAGAGCACATAATGCCCAGGCCACCTTGCTCCCTGGGCTTGCAGATGTTCGGCCAACTGACCATATGGTACTTCTGCTTATCATTGTCGCCAGCCCAGTAGAAGCGAGACTGGACTGTGGCGATCTCATGGTGCAGCGTCTCATGGGGACTGTAGAAGCTCATGAAAAACAGGAGGAGGCTGGAGAGGGAAGAGTTGATGAGAATTGTCCGGGCGGCCTTCGATAACCACCTCCCTGCCAAGGTTCGATGTGCGTTTGGAGCTTGGCCACGGTCGGGCGCAAGTCCGCGACGGTTAACCGGGAGTCACTAATGGGCGTACCCAAGTAGGACGTGGGAAAGGAGCCCAGGCGGCAGTTAAGCCGGTTGGCAATGGCCAGACATTCCGTGGGAGAGTAGCCCATCACCATCACATCACTCTTGTCAAAGTTTATCTTAAGGCTAGACATTTGTTGAAAGCAGAGGAGGAGGAACTTGAGGTTGGAGATGTCCGCCTCCAAGCCTTCGACCATAATGATGATGTCGTCGGCGTACTGGAGGAGGTTAAAAGCAGCTCCAAACGAATTGAGCAGAGGAGGAACTTGATCTTTCAGGCTTTCACATGCATGCACTGTCCTAATTGCCAAAATTGTTCTCTCACTTCGATCAGGACTTGACCTCTAACTTGCGATCGGGACTTACCTCATAAATTTGTCATGCATGCGCTGTCCCAACTGCCAAATCGTTTTCATTAAATACAACAACCAGCTACCGGCGCCCTTTGATCAGGATTTGACCTCTCACAAAATTGTCATTAGACAAAGTCGCTCAGGAGAGCACTGCTTCAAAAGAGTATTAGGCATTGTACAATGCAAGATGCTTAGGGAAGGCTTAGAAAAATAAACTGTTTTTTTAAGCACCAGTGTTTATTTGTAGAAGGTAGACGCTTAATTAGGCGTTTTTTCTGTAGAAATAGGCATTGATGCTTCAGAAAAACCCGATTTATTTTGTAAGCACCTTTCTAAGAATTTAGCATTGTAGTACAAGGCTTTAGTTAGTTATATAAATACTAATCCCCCGCGTCGCCTCCTCTGAGGCGACTCGGGGGGCCAACCCTAGCGTCGCCGCCGCGTTTTCCCCCTCTCCTCCCCTCCCTCCGCCGCCGCCTGAGGGCCTCCGAGGCGCGGGTGCTCGTCCCCAATGATGGTGGCGGCGGGATTTGGTGCCTCCTCTCCTTTGGAGGGCCTTGGTTCCCCGGGGCGGCGGCCCTAGCCGGTGGGCACGGTGCAGCCGGCGGGCTGCGTCGGCGGGCTCTGGTGGATAGCCTCCCACGGCCGCGCGGGCGGCGTGGGGGCTGCGGACGCTGGCGCAGTGGCGGCTCCTCGCAATCCGTCATGGCTCCATGTAGAAGATCCGCCCCTGCTCCAATCTATCCCGATCCGTGCTGGCACCGGTCCTTGGCGGCTGCTTTCGGCATCCCCTATTGCCGGCCTGGAGGATCTGGCGTGTGGGTGAGGGTCCCGGGGAAACCCCTGGCTGGCATGGCGGCCTCCCCAAAGTTGACGCCTTTGGTGCTGATCCCCTTCCTGGAGGCTTTGGGGTGGATCCTCTCCCTTTCGCCTCCTCCTCGAGCTATGGCCAAAGCCTTTGTTCCCCTGTTCTGGGCGTCGACGGCACCCTGGTGTCGTGTTCCTTCTTGAAGGCGGCGGCTGGGAACAACTCTTGGTGGCGGGGCTGCTGGTGGCGTGGTGGCAGTGCGACTTCGGCCTTCTACTTGGTGCTGTGCCTTGCTTCGCGGGACCAGAGGAAGGTTTCTTTGGTGGAGCGGTGCTTCATCCATCCATTTATGGCGACGGATCTTGACGGCGTGGCGCAGTGCAGATTCGGAGTTCGATGTGGGAGGATGGACTCGCGCAGGAGGACGACGCTGTCTGGCGTCGTGGTGGCGTCGATGGCAGAGAGACCTAGCAAGGTAGATGCAACAGTACAACTCTGAAGATTGACTCGTGGCAGGTGGCTGCGGCGGCCTCATACCCGGCAGGCGTCCTGGTTGAGGAGTGCGCCAGACTGGTAGGTGCCCCATACCAGGCAGGCGTCCTGGTTGGGACCTCAGGTCTTAGATATTTAGATTTGACTGCGATGTCTGTTTGGTATTAGGCTCAGGCTATCAGCGCCCCTTCATCAATTGGATATGTGTAGCGACAGTTGTTGCTTAGACGGTGGATTTAGTCGTGCTGTTGTATGACTTTGTAAGGTCTTGTGAGAATAATTAATAAAATGGTCGTATGCATCGCCCATATGCAGAGGCCTGGGGTCATCCTCCTTTTATAAAAAAAAATACTAATCCGCACATACGTACCGCATCTGTAATCCGACGTCAACCCACAGATTCGACAGACACCTCATATTTTCCTCGGCCCAGATGTCGTCCTCATCAATCATGTTCCTGTCAATGGCCCCCTGTATGGGAAGTGGATCCTCTAACATCCTGAAGGAATGTCACAAAGCTACAATGACATGTGCATGTAAAACGAAGAAGAGATGTCACGAGCTACAGTAAAATACTGTAGCAATCACTGTGCGGATTTACTGTAGCATGTAAAAAAAAATCAAAAAAAATAATTTTATTGCACCATAATTTTGTTCGTATGTAATTTTTGTAAATGTATACAGTAGATTTGTAATTTGCAAATTAATTATAATCATTTTAGGCTTAACCATATGGATGTGAAGAAGGGATGTCACGGTTACTGTAGCTTACGTGACATCCCTTCAGGATGTTAGAGGATCCGCTTCCCCTGTATGAGACCTTGCCATACGCCAGAATGAACGCAATGGATTTTCCACATGACCGTATCTGGAGCGGTATTCAATTTGGCACGCATCCCCGTGGTCTGCTCGATGCTCCGAGTAGCTAGGAGCATAATTGGTTTGCTACCAACATTTGGCATTGCCAATATTTGGCAAGCCAACATTTGGCAAAATCAGAAATTGCAAACATTTGGCAATTTTTTGTGAGATTGGCAATGAAATTGGCAAGCAATCAATCTCTAGCCAATATTTGGCAGTTGCCAAAATTTGGCGTATTGGTTGTATTTTTCTCCTAGGATCTAGTGTACGTACATGTTTCCAAAGAAATGTATACATTATCACATCATCCCGGTTATATCATTGATAAAATAACTTCTGCTCAGAAGAGAAAGAGCAATCACATACTCCCTCCATGCCATAACGTTAGACTTTTCAGACACTATACTATTGTCAAAAACATCTTACATTATAGGACGGAGGGAGTACTATTAACATAGAAATTGCGGTCATTCTTCAGTTTTCGCAATTTTGGTCAAAAAATGTATTTTTCGGTTGTGCCACTTACCTTGTGGAATTTTGAAATTTCAGGAAATAGACGATATGCTACTGACAGTAGTTCTTGTTGGATCTTTTGTAGGAATGCGGTGTTTCGGTACCCAGTCTCTTCTGCACCCGGTCGGGAAAAAAAATCAAAACAAATACTAAAAAAATCCAAATTTTTTTGTGTGGTAGATAATTTGATTCATGAGATTCGCTCTAATTTTTAGATCATTTGAACATCTGAGCTGCTCTGACCAAAAAAGACAAATCGGTTTAGAACTGTGCGTGAACAGTTAGCATTTTTACAGACCCCGAATTTGTCTTTTGCCGAGAGCTGCTCAGATGTCTAAATGATTTAAAAATTGGAGCGAACCTCACGCATCAAATTATCTACCACCCAAAAAGTTTTTGGAATTATTTGAATTTTTCTAGTATTTGTTTTGATTTTTTTTTTTGTCAGCGCGGGTGCAGCTGAGCCTGGGCTCAGAAGTGGATTACCGCTTTTGTAGGTCTTACACTAACTGTTGTTCTTACATACTCCCTCTGTTCCAAAATAAGTGTCTCAACTTTTATGTTCAAAAAAAAGTGTCTCAACTTTAGTACTCCGTCCGTTTCAGAATAAGTGCCGAGGGACTATATGCCAGCGGCTGTTATGTTGTACTTCTACACACCACATTGTTGGTGTTTGTTTGCAGTGTTGCTCTTTGGGGTGGGGGGAGATGGTCTTTTTGACAGAAAAAACAGTTATCACAACATTATTCTCGAGGAAAAGAAAGTTGGAATGCTAATATAAACTAATAAAATAATAAATAAATAACGTGTTCTTTCCTTCCTGCTGTGACGGGTACCAGCAAAAACCTGAACATTTCACACCTGAAGCCTAGCTAATATAAAGTAATAAATAAATAATGTGTACTTCTACACACCATTTCAACTGTACCTGACCTGAACAAATGGGACAAATCGATTTTTGAATAGGAACTGAAACGTGGTATGGTTAAGGAGAAGCACATCTGAGGAGAACCTGAAGAAACAAAAGGAGACCAAGCAAAACTTTCCAGATTTTAATTCTGAACCCGACAAACAAAATCTAAAGCATTTGTCCGAGAATGCAAAACCTAAGCACCACTTGAACAGCACAGTTCAGCAGCGTTTCCTTGTAGAATCTGAAATTGAGCATCCATGAATAGTTTGACTACAAACAGTGTGCACTGAGAAAATATATTCAGTGTGCACTGAGAAAATATGAGTATAGTGGCAAATGATAGGCAACGTGAGACAAACAGTGTGCACTGAGAACTTGGCACTGATCTGAGAGACTACTAAAACGGATATGTACAGCAATAAAACCATGATTTGAGGAAATAAACAATAAAGCAATTGAATATAATTTTCATGAAAGGGTGAATATATTCTGGACATAGACATTTCAGATGCACAAGATAGAAAAGATCTAATATCAAAATTTATACACACTATGAAATATGAATACATTGAACAGAACAACTAGTCAGTAAATCTCGTAATTTTGGTTGGGATTTGTTTGCTGATAATGCATCGATGTCATCGTGATCTTTGATATAGCTGTCCAAACTACAAATAACCCGCATAATGTTTGCATCAACCTCTTTTGACAAATATATAGAAGAAAGTGTTTGTTAGAATGCCTCTGGCGATGAATGGAAGTATGGGAGTTTCGGCATATTACAGGAATGCTACATTGAACAGGAAATTTGAAACCATGAAGGAACTGCATTACGTATTTGATGAAAAACTATGTCTTGAAAGATTGAAAATTCTCAAACTTAAACAAGTGGAGAAAATACATTCTTAGCATAACCACAGACACTTGAATAAATTGTACAGAAAGAGTTCAGATGCACAGCTAGAAGCATCTCTCAAGGCTGTTCAGTAGATGGGTCATGGTTTGAAGGTTCAATTTCAATGAGTACCCATATCTTCGTCAGGCACGGCATCCATTGTTCTCCCATAGTCCTTACCAATCGTGCCATTTTATCGAACGACAGAAAAATGTGAATGACAATATAGATGAAGACAGCAATGACAAGTGCGAAAACATACGCCGACGTCTTCAAGTTCCTACAACTGCCTGCAGCATACGCCCCGAGCAGACCAAGCAAGTCCATCACCATTGCTGTTTTCATTGCAAGTAGAGATCTCTTGTACTTACTTATTGTGCTATTCAGCAGCATGATGACTATAACCATCGATGCCATAAACGCCGTGGCATTGCAGTAGAAGAATACCTTATACCGTATCGGATGGGTATCATGGATGACTGGATCACCCGTGAAATGGCCATCACGGTCATCAGGCCAAAGGGCACCTGGAGGAAGGAGCCCAGCTTGGTACGTAACGGACACTGTGAAAGTTCCAATCAGCATCAAGTCTTTACGCCATTTTTGGCTAGTTTTTTTGTTTACTTTGATGCTTCTATCACGATTCTTGGGTGGATTTGGACGCTTGAAAGCAGTGATGTGAAACATCCAGTTAAAGAAGTTGAACACCTTATCTTTTGCAAAAGTCAGTACCAGAACTAGAATCATGATGCAGGCAAAGACAGCAGCCAAGACTAGGATGATATAAACCGACACTGACACTTTTCGGCAGCTTCCAGCGGCAAAAGCACCCATGAGACTGATCAGATCTAGTAGCACACATGCACGTAGTGTGTGCCCCTGCAATCCCTTGTGACACAGCCTTCTACTAGCAAGCAGCATAATTACAGCCAATGATGCCATGAAAGCAGTGGAATTCAAGTAGATGAAAGCCTGGTAACGGCGTGGAAACTCATCACTGAATAATGGGTGACCTGCCTCGTGGCCATCTCTGTTGTCAGCCCAGAAGCCACCTGGTGGGCTTATGCCGGCTTGGTATGTGCTGGATGCTGCCAGAATTGCAAGCAGCATTAGAAACTTGCGCCGCTTCTCCAAATCTTTCACTTCAGGGTTATCATCTTGCTGCTGAGCTGATTCACCGGGAACTCTTGTGTCCATAAATAGCACAATATGAAGCACAACATAAGAGAAAACAAGGATGACTAAGATTATCACATACATTGTTGTGGATAAAGTCCGGCTGCTGCCAGCAGCATATGCCCCCATTATACTGAAGAGGTCAAAAACCATGGCTGTCTGCAGTACATATCGTTTCATGGCACCTATGGTGATCAACTGGCTCTGGAGTAGGGTGATGATAACCAATGATGCCACAAATGCAGTGGCGTTGCAGTAGAAGAATGTCTTGTACCGCATGGGATGGATGGCCTCTAGGATTGGATCTCCAGCAAGATGCCCATCTCGACTGTCTGGCCAAAACCCGCCCGGGGGATGCAACCCAGCTTGGTATGTAATAGTCGCAGCAAGGATGCCAAGCAATAAAAGGTATGTGCGCAACTTCCCTAAGTCGTCTTTCACAATACTAACAGTGTTTGATGCATCATTGTTGTATGAATGTTGCCCATCATACTCTAATGGTGTCACCTGCCCATTGGATGTGCTGCAACTATCCATAAAGGAGTTTAGCTTCAAGATCAGCTTATTCTGCTCTCCTTCCATCCACTTGATCCACTCCCTGATAAATTCTGGCTTGGGCACCATAGGAGCAACCCATTGAATGATGAGGTAGAGCAGGACCGCGCCGACAAGCGAGAACACAAAGATAGACGTACGGACTTCCCTGCAACTCCCTGCAGCATAAGCAGCCATAAGGCCAAGCAGGCTGATCAGAACCCACAACCGAAGTACATTTGACTTGGCAATGTGATTCACTCCCGTTTTGCTGAGGAGCATGATGATGATGACAAGGGATCCAGAAAAGGCAGTCGAATTGCAGGCCATAAATGCCTTGAAGCGGCGGGGGTAGTGATCTCGAAGCACCGGGTCGCCGGCAATGTGGCCGCCCTTGTTGTCGGGCCAGAAGCCACCTGGTGGACTTAGCCCTGCAGTATATGTCACTGCTGCTGCCAATGTAGCAGCAACCAGCAAGAAACTGCGATTCTGCTCCAGTGCCTCCACTTTATCATGGAGAGGAGTATCTGGTTCATCTCCGATGTTGTGACTTCTGCTGAAAATTTGTGCTATAGAATCCTCCCAGAACCTCTGGATATTCCTGAATATGTCTCGGAGCCATTCAGGCGCTAGATGCCGGAAGAACACTACATGAAGTGCCACATATGTGAAGATGCCAGCAAGTAATACCCAAATGTAAACGGATGTTCTGACCTCCCTGCAGCTCCCAGCAGCGTAGGCCCCCATAAGTCCCAGCAGGTCAACCAACATCGCAAACTGCAGCGAACGGAGCCAAATTGCATTCCGGCTCAGCTCCCTGACCAGGAGCAGGATCAGAACAATGAGTGATGCCATGAATGCTGTTGCGTTGCAGTAGAAGAACACCTCGTACCGCTTGACATAGCTATGTAGCATGACAATGTCACTGGCAAGGTGACCTTGCTGGCTATCTGGCCAGAGACCACCTGGTGGAGCCAGCCCCGCCTGGTAGGTGATAGTGGCTGATAAAGTTGCCAGCAGGATCAAGTACTTCCTTAGCTTCCATAGAAACTCTGCTTCATCAGCACTACTCGGTGTTTGGTCATCATACTGATGTTGTTGCTGATTTGTGGTATTTTGAGGTTCATGACCATTATTACCAGGCTGTGGCTCGGACTCCATGACCATGTGCTCATAGACCCAAAGCAAATCTCAGCTAAGAATTTGAAGCCTGAAGATTTCCGCGTTCATTTGTCATTCTTCGGATTTGGAACATTCCCAGGTGCTGATCCTTGTTATTATCTCCAGAAGTTAAGAGGGTGTGAAGAGAACAAACAGTGAAATCAAATCCGATGAATTAAGAGCGAGTGAAGAAAACAAACAGTGTAATCAAATCCAATGACAAATTTACCAACAGAAACAGTCAAAGGATATTAGAAAATAGCTTCAGATTTAGCCATTGAGAAATGACCATGCTATCGTCAAAAATGAAAGAGAAACAGAAAACTAATAGTGTTTCCATTTGGTTATTCCTAATCGATTCCCAGCTTTGTGTAACAGTTGCAAAGTATCTCTTGCAGTGGCCAAGCATAAACAGTAAAACGGGTTTGAATCCTGTAATGCGGTATTTCTATGCTTATTATGTAAGAGTATTCCTTGTCCTTGTTCAGGAATGTGTGCTAATCACTGATATGACCTTTTTTAATTATTATCTCTCGCTGATTATAAGCTTGTTTTATCCCTTTGATGAAATCATCTTCAAAACACTGATTGTGACATTTGCGATTTGTCTGTAGTATTTATTTTCTCAATACTGCACAAAGTAGACAGTTCCTGCTTGCTCTTGTCTTTTAGTTGACCTGGTTGGTCTTGAGCTTATTGTTGATAGCAGCGTCTAATCTTAGTGTCAGAGAATCTGCTTCCAGATTACATATGGCGCAATATTTAAGTCTCATTTTCCAACTATAAGATCTAATAGTATGGGCGTACATTTATCAGATATTCAGATTATAAAATAAATTATAAATTATGAGGTATATGAAACTAACCCCTAAAAGGGAACCATATGTATTAGCTTAATTATAAACTATCTTATTGCCAGTCAAGAAGTGCTGTATGTCCATCCGTCTACTTACTTTAGGGCCTGTTCTGAAGTTCTCCCAACTCTCCCCACTCCAAAAATTCAGCTTCTCAACCCAGCTTCTCACTCCGCGCAGCGATTCACATCTGCTCGGCAGCGAAAACAGCTTCTCTGTCGCCACTTTGGGCTGGTAGCGGCTGCTCACATGTCTAGCGCCACTTAGGGCCATCCCGGTAATAGATCACGTGATCTAAACATATTGGCACAACTATTTTCAACCAAAGATTCAGATTGCTTGTCATTTATCAATTTTTTAGGGAATAAATGCATTAATATAGTTTACAGCTGCAGAGTGAGCCTTGTGCACACTCCCATGATCCACAGGAACTTGTGTTACCAGGGGATTCTGCCCTGGTATACTAGTAGTACGCAAGGAATGCAAACTAGTTCCTTTACCGAAAAAGGGTTTCCCCCCGCTTTGTATACAAAGCAACGAACCGAGACAACCAACGATAGCTGCTGGGGCGGAAGCAACACAGTCACGCCCAAAAGAAATGAAAGAGAAAATACAAGAGAAACAAATGCCGACAACGGCGGATCGACAAAAAACGAAGAAGCCTCATGGCCGCTGCATCCACCGGAGATCGCCCACCAAGCTCCGAGCCTCCGAAGCACCGATACCAATCAATAGCTCCAAGAAGGGAGGTGACGATGACGACGCTGCTGCCAAGGGTTTCCCCCGGTACGCGGTGAGGAGAGAGGAAGGGTAGCCCCAACGCCCTCCAGGAAGGTCCGGCGGCACCCTCAAGCACCACCGCGTCGGTGTCGGCCAAGCCAACAGGGATTTCTCCCGATCCCAACCTTCACCTCAGGCACTCCGGAGCTCGCCACCAAACAGACCCCCACCCCGCGCCAACCCGGCCACGAAGCTTCCTACGCCATCTCAACCACGGCACCGTGAAGCATGGTCTGCACAATGAAGAAGAGGAGCCGGGACTAGGGCAGCAGCACTGTCTGCACGCGGGAGGGCCCCACCTCCACAGTCGAAGACGGTAGCTGACCGGACGCAATAGCAGGGACATACCACGCCCGTGGCCGCACAGGCCCGGCCGGGATCTCCGAGGCCCGTAAAGTGCCTTCTCGCTGCAGCCGGCACGCCGTCGGCGCCGCCGCCCCTGTCCAAGCCGCTCCCTGCCTCCCCGCACAGATAGCCGCCAAGTGGAAGCACCTCCACCACACGCACCGCTGGCCACCACCACCAGGTCGCCGGACTGCCACCGGCCGAGCCGCACCACCGCCGCACGCCCGCGACGGAGAGAAACCAACGCAGCCGCCGGGAGCCCGAAGCCGGACCCCAGCCGCCGCCCACGCCGCCCGCGGCCTGCGCCCCCTGCCGAACGGATCCGGCCGCCGCGGCGAGGCGCGCTGTACCGCGCAGCCGACCACATAGCGCCACGCCCGCCAGGAGACCGCGCGCCGCCACGCTGCGGCGCCCCGCGCCCGCACTCGATGAAGACGCCACGCCGCCCCATCGCGCCAGAGGAGGAACAAGCCCCGCCGCCGCCGGCGCCGGTCGGGCGAAGCCCGGTCGCGCCCCCTGGCGGCGGCGGGTGGATCCGGGAGCCCTCCCCGGCCGCCTCGCGGGTGGCGGTGCGGGAGGGTAGGGTTCGGCTGGGTCGAGCGAGCCGATCCAGCCTAGGGTTTTCAAACTAGTTCCTTTCACTGGTGTGGTAGATAAACTGGGAATGCGAGGTTCTGTTATCTTGTTATCCTAGTCTTCCTTGAATTGAATGAATCCTTGGTCCTATACTGGGCTGTTATTCATGGATATTTTGCTTTTAACTTGGATATTTAGCTTTCACCAGCTTCTAATGTTGGTGACATGCCCACACTGAAGCAAAATCATTTAGAGCATATAAGCAGATGCACTGTCCAACCTGGCATTCTGCACCTCCCAAAATCAGGTCCTCATCCCAATCATTCCACTGAGTTTGGGCCACAGATGGCCCATGCCAATTAGTTTGTCAAGCTGAGATCCAATGTTATGTGTGCAATCTCATGGCATTTTTCCGACCAGTTGCTGTGCCGTGTTACAGAGAAATTCATCAGACACTGACAGGGCTCTCCCTCATAGGCTCTGCTGATGGAATTTCATCACAGAAACCAGGAAGGGAGGTCCTGGTAGTCCCTCCAAGGACCTACTCCTTCCTCTCTTGCAAAAAAGAAAGAAAGTTGGCTTTATAATATAAAGCGGGGCGAAAGCCTTTTTCGGTAAAAAGAAAGAAAGATTTTGTCCTGCCATATTTCTCCCAAAATATCCTCATACTTGAACATCATCTATACGCAAGAACAACTCAGAATCCAATGAAGGTATCAGTGTCTGTGCTGATAAAATGCTAGTGACACGCCTTGTAGTAACCCACTGAATTGCTTCATTTTCAAAAAGACTACTCCCTCCATTCCAATAAATAAGGCACATGTATTTCAAAATCAAAATTTGACCATAAATTAGAAAAATAGTATATATCTCTTGTGACTTCAAAATTATACCATTGAAAACTTCTTTTGAATACGAATTTAGCAGTATAAACCCAGGTTTGGTTGGTCTAATTTATGGTGAAAGTTTAATTTTAAAATGTGTGTGCGCCTTATTCATTGGAATGGAGGGAATATTTAGCTAAAGATACATCCTCGCTTTAGAAGATTACTCATATTTCTCTCTTTCAGTATGTTCCAAGAAATGAGTCTATGCAGGGTGTTTTGCCCCTCTCCACTAGGTGGTTATTTTGTTGTTACTGCAAATTTGGATATTATCAATTAGCATTCTCCACCACTACAAATATTGCATTCCTGGGTTCCCATATGACGTGAATCTTCATGCATAGCTATCCAGGCAAACAAGTTTCACTTCAGAAGGCAATTCCACAAATTGTTAACTAAGGAAGGAGAACTACTTCACAGCTCATAGTTTTCATCTGTATTGTTTTTTGCTCACATTCAAAGAATGCACCAAATGATACTACATGATGGCCTTGAGCAAGCATAAAACACAAACTGAAACTATGGACTACTTCACAGCTTACAGTTTTCATTTCTATTGTTTTGTGCTCACATTCAAAGAATGCACCAAATAGTACTACATGATGGCCTTGAGCAAGCATAAAACGCAAACTGAAACTATGGAGGTTGTGTTCATCTCATGATAAACTAAACAAATGTCACAATTGAGACTACTCTTACACAGGCAGAGGCCCTTGTCCTGGTCTCCCAATAGATGGTTGACTGTTTGAATCAATTCCAAGCAGAGACGGCGTCTTCAGACATGGCACTGATGGCACCCACTGTTTTCCCTTCTTCTTCGCTAACCGTGCCACTTCGTCAAATGACAACAAGACATGAATGACGATGTAGATTATCACGGCAATGACGAGCGCAAAAATGTATGCAGATGTCTTCAACTTCCTGCAGCTGCCCGCGGCATATGCCCCAAGTAAACCAAGCAAGTCCAAGACCATTGCTGTTTTCATGGCAAAGAGAGATCTCTTGTGCTTGCTTATTGTGTTGTTCAGCAGGAGGATGACCATGACCATTGAGGCCATGAATGCTGTAGCGTTGCAATAGAAGAATACATTGTACCGTGTTAGGTTGGTATCATGGAGGATTGGGTCACCTGCAAAATGGCCATCCTGGTCATCAGGCCAAACTCCTCCTGGCGGAAGCAGACCGGCTTGGTATGTGACAGTGACTGCAAGAGTTCCAATCAGCATCAAATCTTTGCGCCATTTGTGCTCTGTTCTCTTACTATCAGTATCATGTATACTTCTCGTGTGATTCATTGATGGATCTTGGTGCTTAGAAGGCCACAGCAACTCATTCCACTTATCTTTTGGTGTCAGAACCAGGACTTGAATTATGACATAGACAAACACTGCAAGAACAACAAGAATGACATAGCCAGATGTTGACACTTCTCTGCAGCTTCCAGTAGCAAAAGCACCCATGAGGCTGATCAGATCAACCAATACGCATGCACATAGCGCATGGCACCTCAGACCTTTGTTGCATAGCCTCTTGTTAACAAGCAACAGAATTACTGCCAGGGATGCCATGAAAGCAGTAGCATTGAAGTAGAAGAACACCCTATAGCGGTTTCGGAACTCGTCACGAAACACTGGATAACCTGCTCGGTGGCCGTTAGTCCAAAAGCCACCTGGTGGGCTTATACCAGTTTGGTATGTGATAGAAGCTGCTAGAATTGCGAGCAACATCAGAAACTTGCGCCTCTTCTGCAAATCTTTTTTTTCTTCAGGAGTAGGTTCAGAAGAACTATGATTTTGGGAGGTTAAATCTTTTTTTTCTTCAAGAGTAGGTTCAGATGAACTAGGATTTGGGGAGGTTTCTGCCATGGAAACCCCAGTATTCCCTACTGTGCTCTCAGTACTCCCTGCTGTGCTCTCAGTACTCCCTGCTGTGCTCTCAGTATTCCCTGCTGTGCTCCCAGTATTCCCTAGTGTCCTCTCATATAGAATATGAAGTACAACATAGACGAAAACTAGGAGGACTAGGACGAACACATAAATGGATGTTGAGAACTTCCTGCTGCTTCCAGCGACGTAGGCTCCCATAAGACCAAAGAGCACCAGTGTCATTGCTGTTTGCAGTACATAACGCTTCATGGCATGAATGGTAATCAAATGGCTCTGGAGTAGGATGATGATGGCCAAAGAGGCTACAAATGCTGTCGCATTGCAATAGAAGAATGCCTTGTAGCGCTTGGGACTGATGGTCTCCAAAATTGGATCACCAGCAATATGCCCATCACTGTTATCTGTCCAAAAGCCTCCTGGTGGATTCAGCCCAGCTTGGAATGTGACTGTGGCAGCAAGGATGCCAAGTAATAGAAGGTATGTGCGCAACTTCTGGAAATCCTTACCATCAGTGCCTGGAGTGCTGTTGTCTGACTGATCTTTTACTGGTATGGGAGGTTTTAACAAGTATGCGATGAAAGTCCTCAGCTGCTGAACCATTTCTTTATTTCTCTTTTTCACACGAGTGATGGTGTTTGCAATACATGCCAACTTAGACAGAGCAGGCTCAATACACTGGATGATGAGATAGAGCAAGACTGTGCCAACAAGGGCAAAGACATAGATAGATGTATGTACCTCCCTGCAACTTCCAGCAGCATATGCCCCCATAAGCCCAAATAGACTGACTACCACACACAACCGCAGAGCATTTGACTTGACAACAAGATCCACCGCTGTTTGACTGAGGACCATGATGATGATGACAAGTGATCCAGCAAAAGCAGTGGCATTGCAATAGAAGAAGGCCTTGAATCGGCGTGGATAGTGGTCTCGCAGCACCGGATCACCAGGAATGTGGTTCTTGTTGTCATCAGACCAGAAGCCACCTGGAGGGGTTAGCCCTGCCACATATGTCACTGTTGCTACCAATGTAGCAAGAACCAGCAAGGAGCTGCGATTTCTTTCAAGATCTTCCTCTCTGTCTGCAGCCTCTTTCTCCTTTTTCTTCTCTTCTTCTGCAAGAACCTGCACGGGGCTGCCATTTCTTTCAGGTTCCTCCATCTGGATTGAAGTCACTCCCTCATCGGCTACCCTCTCTGCATTTGAAGCCTTTTGCTCATCTGGTTTTGATGACGTGAAAATGTCCCCCAGAGTTCCCTTCCAACGTTTACTGACACCGGATAGAAATTTTCGCAGCCGCTCAGGTGCCAGGTGCTTGAAGAACACCTCATGGAGTGTGACATAGGCGGAGATGCCAAGGAGTAACACCCAGATGTAAGCAGAGGTCCTCACCTCCCTGCAGCTCCCAGCGGCGAAGGCCCCCATGAGCCCCAGTAAGCCAAGAATCATGGCGAACTGGAGCGCGCGGAGCCAGGCCGCCTTGTGGGTCAACTCCCTCAGCAGGAGCAGTATGAGCACCAGGAGCGAGGCCCCGAACGCCATGGTGTTGTAGTAGAAGAAAGCAAGGTACCGCCTGGGGTAGCTGGACTTCATCACGATGTCGCTGGCGACGTGGCCGTGCTCGTCGTTGTGCTGCCAGAAGCCGCCCGGCGGGGCCAGCCCCGCCTGGAACGTGATGGCCGCCACCAGGATGGCCATCAGCACCAAGTACTTCCTCAGCTTCCATAGGAGCTCGGCCTCCTCGTCGGCGCCCTCTTGCTGCAGCTGCTGCGGCTCGGCCTCGTCGGCACCGTCTTGCTGCAGCTGCTGCGGCTCGTTGAGAGTGTTGCCGGCAGCTGCAGGGGCATGGGCATTGCCATTCTGCTCTCCGGGATCCTCCATGGCTCTTAGATTCCTTGAAAATCTCTAGCTCCTCTCTAAAGATTGTAGCGTATGTGGGTCTGCGAGACTGAGGTGGGGTGTGCGTGTGTGGGTTTGCGAGACTGAGGTGGGGTGTGTGAGGTTTGCGAGACTGAGGTGGGTTTGCGAGACAAGATAAAGAACTTCAAAGCCACATCGCAGTCCCAGCCCACCAATAATATCCCATGGACAAAAACCTGGACCGTTTCAAATAGCCGAATCTTCGCCGTTGTGGCCAAAAAAGCGCAGCAATCCTTTTCTGCAGTCTACTCCTAGTGAGTTCTAGCTTCATGCAGCTATTTAATACACTCCTACCTATAATTTGGAGCAGCACAAACTTACTTATGTGGGCAAAATGTGTGCTGGGTTCAGATAATCTCAGATTACAGCATATTTATAACATCCATGCATGCCTACCGTATAGCAATAGGATACCTCGTATTATTCGCAAGCCATGATACAACTTGCACAACAAACATCCAAGAAAGCCTGTCGATACTACTCCGTGACTGTGCCTGTGCTGTGCAAGTGTGCCTGTGTAGTATCCAGCGAGAATCGTGCTAGATTTACTTTATTTATTAAGTGCAAGCTAATATGTAATGCCATTCAAGTACCAGGTTGCCACAGGGACAGAGGTCGGCATGTTTTTAAGTCCGGCCAGGACGACAAGACAACAAGCTGCGACCAGATGTATGCATCCTCGGACCGAAGACTGGGCTGCCAATGCCCAAGTCTGCGTGCCTGTCCCCTGGGTCCTATCACCAACCGCTTAAGATTATGCAAATCCATTTCCCAATAGTTTCACACGGCAAGCAGAGGAGGGAGTGGCCTTTTCTGAACTTTTGCACATTGATAACTGAAATACCCACGTTCGTTGCCTCGAAAAAAGTGTAGAAAATACCCATGCCCAAGCAGCCCCGTCATGCAGCGCGAGCGCAAGAAGATAAGAGCAAGCAGCTGGGCACATGCATACCTGTCACAGTAGCAGGCGCCTCGGGCACTGCAGCAGCGCAGCGCAGCGGGGCGTGCACCGGGTCCATTAGGATTTTCTTGCACGCGTTACCCTCGAGCACCTGCCGGGCCATGCTGCCGGCGCATTTCGTCGAGCACCTGCCGGGCCATGCTGCCGGCGCATTTCGTCGAGCATCTGTCGGGCTATGCCGCCGGCGCATTTCGTCGAGCACCTGCCGCGCGCTCCTCGCAAGCTGCACCGTGCGCCCACCAAGCCACTCCGTCGCAAGCTGGCCACCTCCTGCATCGAGGCGTCCCAGCGGCAGCGTCGCCGGTGGGAAACATGCTGTCGTTGCGCTGGTGCCGGGCAGCGCGATCAGCTGGACCATCAGCGAGAGAACTCCCGGACCGTTTTGTGTCACTGAGGTCGATGTCACCGATGACGTTCATCGAGTGATGCGAGACCCGGATGTCAGCCAGACAACGCGTGATGCAAGAAGAGGGGCTGTGTGAGGGCATGAGCAATGGTAGCACTAGAATGGTGTGGTTTCAAGTTGTCCACATAGTTAAAATTAAATGAAGCTATTGGTTTGTACCACACTCATCCAATGCAAGCTACTCCCTGTGATATCATCATCTTTTGCTCCTTTTTCTCTTTACCCTCTCTTCCAGCACCTGCCACCTCCCCTCCCTGCAAGAAATCCTTCTCTCTCTTACCTTTTCCAGCCGGGGATGCAGCCTCTTCTGCAGGATCCCACTTTGGTTTTGAGGCTATAGCTTTTATGCCAACGCATCATCCGAGCCGAGTTGGCACATGGGGCATCACCCTTGAGGGAGCGCATTGGCCATGCCCTGAGCCGGGCATGCTGGACAGTGGGGACCACCTGTAAAGGCAACTCCAAGCATCAAATCGGAGACGGACACATCGGACACATCAAACGTCCACGAACACGTCCGTGCAGAGGATTGGCGCGGCTATCCATCCCAGTGCATCAAACGCCATTTTAAATTAATCTTTCACAAGAATGGATGAAAATAATATTTATTAAATTTTGATATATTTATAACCAAAAGGACAAAATTTAATGAAGTTCAAGCATCGAATGAATTTTGAACCAAGGTACCAGACGGTGACCTCGCGGGATGGGCTCCGAGGCCGTCAACACCTCCATCATCAGCAAGTTCGTCGTTATCATCCTTCTAGTGGCGAACAACCCCTTCTAGTGGCGAACAACCTCTCAAGAGTCGCGACAGCCCTGGTCGATCGTGATGCAACCGCTCTAGTGGCGAACAACCTCTCAAGAGTCGCGACAGCCCTGGTCGATCGTGATGCAACCGCTCTGCCTCGCGCAGACAATCGACCGCGTCCAGCTGGCGGTGACGGTCGGGCATGGACTCCGACTCGCACGCTCCAGCCCTTGCCCTTATTGGCAAGGGCACGAGCAACTCGCTCGGACTCGGCCAGTCTGATCTTGTAGAGTTGATCGCTGATGAGGACTAACATTCTCTTAAACGTTTTCTCATTGGCGCTTCTGTATGCGCAAACTCTTGGTCTTGCTCATGGTGGAGGGAGTGGAGGCACATGTGTCGGAGTGTGTTCTCCTGACACCAGGGATCAAGGATACCTTGCATTTGTGAGTTCTGCCAGGGGCTAAACGCCTAGTCAATCCACTATCAAAGGCACACAGAAAAAGTAAGGACACAGGGGATTTTATACAGGTCCAGACCGCCATGTTAGTGTAAAAACCTACAACATGTTGGTATTGATATAATCCGAGAAATACAAGTGCTCCGGTGTTGCAAAGATGGTGGTCCGGGTGAGACCAGTATTGGTCGGGGTACTAGCTAGAGTGCCTGAACACTCCTATCTCTACTCTTCTTCTTAGCTATTAGTCTTCTGCTCAGTGGTGGTTGTTGGTAGTGTTGCGGGTGCTAACCTGCTTCTCCCTCTTTCGACCTTGGCCCTCCCCTTATATAGGACCGGGGTACCACATTTGGTTGGTAAAAATATGTGTGTTGTTATACAAATAATGGTTGGTTGAGGCATCCCGCTTGCCTCTGTCACGTAGCGGTAGATGACCTGACACTGGAGCGTGTGTCATGGTTTTGTCACGGCAAATGTCCTCATAGGAGAACTAAGTGGTGATGTCATTGCTGCTAGGTGTAAGCTTGGACGGGGTTGATCGGAACCCAAAAACACGAGTTTATCCAGGTTCGACCCCTCACAACGAAGGTAAAAGTCTACTCGTGCTTGATTGCTATTGATGATGATGATCTCAATTACAATGGTGCTATTTCTCTACCTAGTTTTCCAGAGATTATAACTTGTATGTTCCTTTGGACGTCCCAGGAACCCCTTATATAATAGGCTGGGTCCCTAGCTTACAATGGATTCCGGGTTGTAACCATAATCAGAGTCCTACTCTAAATCTTGTAGATCTTCTGTGTCTTCCAAGTTAAGAGAACTTTTGGCTTGGGATTTGTCGTAAGCTGGCTCCCCTGGGTCAGATTTTCCTTACAAGCCCATGGACCAGGCGACATCTCTTCCAATGCTAACCGGTGTGGGCCTTCTGGATCTTGGCGGGTCTCAACCCAGGCCGGGTTACACTTCCAGGTCTTCGCCGAGTTTCCTCTGGATGGGTCTCGCACGTGGGGAGTATCCCAACATTAGCCCTCGAGTTAGATTGGATTTATTCCTTTCCCTGGAAATAAGAGTAAGCAAAAAGTATCAAGGACCAAAATACGGGTCTCATCTGCAAGAGTCAGCTTTGGCCCATGCTTCGAGCTAAGACGTCCCTTATTCCACCTCTCGGCCATTTTCACTGGTCATGAATACTTCTTGCATACTTATCTTTTATTTTTGCCCGTTCTCTTCTGGTACTCCCAATCTAGGCCAAATCATGTCAACGCGAGAATCAAGGCACCTTCTTAGCAAAAAGTTACTGCGCCACCTAGGGTTTTGTCGTGGAATTGTCACGTCAGATGTCCTAGTGAAAGGACTTAGTCGTGGAGCCATCGCAACTAGGAAGCTTAAAGGGGTTAATCGGGACAAAGGACACGGCATTTATACTGGTTCGGCCCCTTATTGTGAAGGTAAAAGTCTATGATCCAATTTTGAGTGGGATTGCTTATCTCTCGATTAACAGGGAGCGAATCCGCTTGACCTAGTTCTCGATCTGATGTTACTTGCCCTGAACCGCCGCCAGATTGTCCCTTTATATACAAAGGTTGACGCCCAGCGGCTCACAGAGTCCCAGCCGGCTCATAAATAGTGTCTGGCTCGGTCTCTCTCTATTCTTGCCTTACAATACAAGTTATACATGGCGGTTTATCTCTACGGGCCTTGAGTCGCCTTTGGGCTTGGGCCCTTAACTGAACCGCCATCTTCAAGTGTCGTCTTGGGCTTCAATAATCGTCATAGGTATAACCCGGCCCCTCCTGGGCGGGTCATACCTAATAGTTATATTCCCAACATTAGGCCCCAGATTGATTTGAACCGGTTCATGTCAATCTTCAACACTTAAGAAAAATCTTCTGCTCTTTGTTTGTACAAAAATTTTGTAACCCGTCATGACGTCATCTGTCTTTAATTCACACTTTGTCCAACATATCTCAACGGATCCTTATCTTAATGACCATCCTGAGAATCGAGGCGTCCTTGTAGCTAGATAACCATGTTTTCGGCCTCCTCATTTTTCGTGCCCACTTAAGAGCCTTTCCTTATAAATAGGCACGACCAGTCTTTCCTCATTCTCCCCCTTTCCATCGTCTTCAACCTCTCGCAACCCTTCTGCCGCTCGAGCTCCGCCGCCGCCGTAGCACACCTCGTCTTCCTCAACCTGGGCCGCTGCATCAAACTGAGTCGATCCAGAGAACAGCGGCGACCCTCCGCAGTAGATCTGCATCTGTAAGTTCCTGCCTTCCCGCACCTTAGATCCACATTAGGGTTTCTGCCCGTTCTTCGTGTTCTTCATTGTTTCTTCGTAGTTCCTCCACCGCAGCCTCTTTTGATCCAAAAGTAGTATAGAACTCATGCGGTAGTTGTTTTGCATCCATTTTTGATACTAGCAGATCCCTTTTGTTCTATAAAGAAGCCTCATTAGAACTCATGAACTTATCTGAACTGGTTTTTTAGGTCTAGATTACTTCCTTTTCCTAAACAACCGTTGACCCAAAATAATAGTTGCAGCCTGTGAAACTTGTTTGTGAAACACTTAGGCAAAAACTGTATTTTGTTAGATCCACCTAGCCATGGCGACTCTTATCACCGGCTTAAAATTGCAATGCTCAATTGATAACCCTAACCACTCATGGCAGTTTAGATAACTTGACTGCTCATGGTACTCATTCATTCTTCATATTTGTACTGATCTTTTTGATCTTATGTAGCGGAAAAGCCAAGCCTAGCAAGAGGACGAAGAAGAACAAGCCGACCGAAGAGCCAATCTTCAAAGAACCGGAACTCCAGACGGCCGCGCCTGACTCTTCCATCCCAGAGCCGCCGCTTGAACCGGCTCATGAGACGCCAACATCGACTGCTGACCCGCCTGCCGACCAAGCCACCGACGGCTCTGAAAATCCCGAAGTCTCTAGCCCGACCAAGGCAGACGACCCACAAGATGCTGATGTTGAAATCACCAAGACCGGCTATGCTGAGCCGGGGAGACCTACTGTGTTGGCCAAATGTTCCGCCAAAGAGGAGCACCTGGAACGTCGTAAGGTCAGATTTGACATTGCTGACTATTCTCACATGAGCCTTGGGGAAGTTTTTCTGGCTATCTTAGCCAAGTGCACAGCAGTCGTGACGTCGAAGTTGACATGGTGAAGCAAATGCACCAGAAATTTGAGGTATAAACTCTTCCTTTAGCTGAATTATCCTTACTTATGCCATCCCCCAAGTCTATTACTTATGATGAATACACTGTAGACTTAGAAACAAACTTATGAACATTAGTAATTTCTTTTGACAACACATGTAAAAAGTCCGGCTTACTCTGTAGTCCCCAAGGGCTGGTTTAATCAACATGAATGAGCCGGTCCTTCATATGCTTGTATAGAATAAAATACTTGTAAAACTTTGACAGCAATATGCATTAGCCCCCAAGTGCCAAGCACTCTTGCTTGCAAGGTGCTTGGGACTTACTCTCATGAACCGCCACTTAGGTAAAATTCTTCGGTAGACATTAGCCCCCAACTGCCAAGTGTTGTTGCTTGCAAAAGGCTTGGGACTTAATATTATATGCTAACTGTCATGATTTTAACCCGACATTTGTACAGGCCACCACCACTCAACTTCAATCAGAAGTGTCTGATTTGAAGAACTGCCTGGAAGCACAGGAGACTGAAACCCAAAGAGACAACTCCAAATTTGAATTCAGTGTATCTGAACAAGAGAAACTGAAAAAAGACTTTGAAGTGGAGAAAAAGGCCTGGGCTAAAGAAAAGATCACTTTGACCAATCGAGCTGAAAAGGCAGAGGCGGCTCTTGAAGAAGCGACCGTCGAATTATCCAACTTAAAATGCCATGTATCTCAAATGGTCTCAGCAACCTTTGGTAAGTCGCCCTGTAAGTGTTAAATACTCTAGTCTTTATAATGATCATAGAATTGTCATTAACTCACCTGATATTGCTATGCAGGCCCCAAGAGCACAAATCTTAATCAGGCCATGCTGGTGAAGCTGAAGGCGGTTTACACGCGCGTGGAGCAACTGTACACTGGATCTCAGCGTGCCTTGGCCACAGTTGTCCTGTCAAATGAAGTCCCCACCCTCTTGGCGGATATAATAAAAAAGCTTTCTATGCTACCCCAGCGGTTCAATGAACTAAGATGATCATCTGCGAGAGCAGGAGCCATGGCTGCCTTAAGCCGGGCCAAAGCTTGGCTACCGGAGTTAGACCCGGCCGACATCGCCATTGGTTATCCAAGTCTTAAGGAGGATGGCACTGCATTTGAACAGGAGGACTTCGCCGCTTGTGTGAAGGAAATACGCCCTGTGGCCACCCTGATTGCTGATGAGGCAGATCTCACCAGGTACCAGCCGGGTTATGACACGGAGAATCAGAGGATTCCAATGCCGCATTATAAAGTGGCCAGCCTGATCCCTCCAATCCGTAAGCATACCTTCGCCCCTGAAGTTGACCCAGCCGGACTAATTGATGATGAAGCTGAATTTGAAAGTTTGAATGGCATTGACTGGTCATCATCAACCTTCCAAGATAGGGAACATGACGGAGGAGCAGAGAGGGTTGATCCGGAAGCTTCAGGCCAACAAGAACATTGACCCGCAGGGCGGCTCATATTTGTAACCTGCTGAAAAACAACTTAATCATTTGGACTCGGGGAGTCATGTAATAGCGTAGAAATAACTTTGCTTTGCCGTGCCATTGTGCACGTTTTTGGTGCTCAGTACTGTTAAGCCGCCATCTTATATTCGCCCTTATTATACTTATCATCTATTTTCCTGTATGCCTAAGAAAGTCTTTGAACTGTCCTGCAAACAGAAATAGATCACAAGAGCCCTTGGCGGCTTACCGCAGGGCAGGTCATAAAATTTTATATATAACCATTAATGTGGAAAAAAGATTCACAGACAAGCTTGTTATGAATTATAGCTTTGAAACACAACTATAATATCATACCTGTGATTTTCAATTTGCAATGTCGGTTTATGTGACCTGAACAGTAAGGGTGATAACCCAATCCTTAGAAGCCAACACTTCCAAATATATGATAATTATCACATGCTGGCGACTTATCGTTCAAAGCCAAGCCAGGTTACATTTAAACCACACTTATACTTAGATCTGAACAAAAAAGTCTTAAGACAAAACCAAAGATTGTTTGCAAAAACTTGACCAAATAGAAAGAAAAAATCAAGGCTTCTGATTCGACTACGATCAGTAAACCGTTCCAAAGGGGTTAAGCTAGGATTCGAATACGATCATGTAGCCCCCAGTGGCTTTGGCATTGCCCCGATCAAGAAGGTACCGACAGCTATGTTCTCTTTGGTTCGAATACGACCTATGTTTGAACAGGAAGCCCCCAAATGACCTTGAGAGTTTTTTAACGACTCTGATTCAAATACGATCAAAGTCAGACCAAAAAGGGGTTAAGCTATGATTCGAATACGATCAAGAAGCCCCCTAATGAGTTTGGCAGTGTGTCGGTCAAGAGGGTACCGACAGTTGTGTTCTCTTTGGTTAGAATACGACCTATGTTTGAACAAGAAGTCCCTAGTGATCATGAGGTTTTACGGCTAGATTCGAATACGATCATGAGCCAGACCAAGAGGGTTAAGCTAGATTCGAATACGATCAGCCCCCAATTGGTCTATTGAAATGATGATGGTAAAGACATATGATCATTGAGGATAAAAGGACAGAGGTCCTACTTTATTACTTAGCATAATATATACATCGTCAAAATATGTACATCATGAGAGCCGGTGGCTCAAGTGTAGTAAGGCCGTAGATGAGCGATATTCCACGGCCGACGGGTCTCCTCCTCCAACTTACGTGAGTCTTTATGCTCTCGAACATCGATAAGGTAGTATGACCCGTTGTTCAAGTTCTTGTTGACCACAAAGGGCCCTTCCCAAGGTGGGGATAGCTTGTGTGCATCAGTTTGATCCTGGATGAGCCGGAGCACCAAATCACCTTCTTGAAAGGTTCTAGACTTAACCCGGCGGCTGTGATAACGGCGCAGGTCCTGCTGGTAAATTACCGAGCGGGCTGCTGCGAAGACACGTTTTTCATCTAACAGGTCAAGTGCATCCTGACGCGCTTGCTCATTATCAGCCTCAACATAAGCTGCCACGCGAGGTGAGTCATGACGGATGTCCCTAGGGAGAACCGCCTTGGCTCCGTAAACCATGAAGAAAGGCGTATAACCCGTAGACCTGTTGGGGGTAGTATTAATGCTCCATATCACAGAGGGTAACTCCTCAACCCAACAACCCGATGTCTGTTGCAAAGGAACCAAAAGCCGGGGCTTGATGCCTTTCAAGATTTCCTGATTGACTCTGTCAGCTTGACCATTGGACTGGGGATGAGCTACTGATGAAACATCAAGCTGAATATGCTCACGTTGACAAAACTCCTCCATGGCGCCTTTGGACAGATTAGTGCCATTGTCAGTTATAATGGTGTGTGGAAAGCCAAAACGAAAAATCATCTTTTTCATGAATTGAACCGCCGTGGCTGCATCACACTTACTAACTGGCTCTGCATCAACCCACTTTGTAAATTTGTCAACTGCCACCAAGAGGTAGGTCTTTTTATCTTTGGACCTTTTGAAAGGCCCAACCATGTTGAGCCCCCAGACTGCAAACGACCAAGTAATTGGAATCATCCTCAATTCTTGAGCCGACACGTGAGCACGTCTTGAGAACTTCTGACAACCAACACATTTACTGACCAGATCATCCGCATAAGCATGAGCCGTCAATGATAAAATCCATGACGAAAAGCCTTGGCCACCAGGGACTTTGAACCGGCATGACGGCCACAATCTCCTTCATGAATCTCACGAAGAATTTCTTCACCTTCCTCAGGAGAAACACAACGCTGAAACGCCCCAGTGACACTGCGATGATGCAACTCGCCATTGGCAATTGTCATTGACTTAGACCGCCGGGTTATCTGCCTGGCCAAGGATTCATCCTCAGGCAACTCGCCCCGGGTCATGTAAACCAAGTACAGTACTGTCCAATCTGGGATGACTTGAAGAGCCGCCACCAACTGTGCTTCCGGGTCGGCAACAGCCAAGTCTTCCTCTGTAGGCAGCTTGACAGAAGGGCTATGCAGAATATCCAAGAAAGTGTTATGTGGCACCGGCTTACGCTGAGACCCTAGCCGGCTTAAAGCATCATCCGCCTCATTCTTTCTGCGATCAATGTGCTCCACTTGGTAACCCTTGAAGTGTCCAGCAATGGCATCAACTTCACGGCGATAAGCCGCCATGAGAGGATCCTTGGAATCCCACTTGCCTGATACTTGTTGAGCCAGCAAATCTGAGTCGCCAAAGCACCTTACCCGGCTTAAGCTCATCTCCTTAGCCGTCCGAAGACCATGGAGCAAGGCCTCATACTCAGCTGCATTGTTAGTACAGGGAAACATCAACCGTGGCACATACCAAAATTTGTCACCTCGAGGGGAAGCTAGAACAACTCCAGCCCCCGAGCCCTCCAATTGCCTGGACCCATCAGAGTGAATAGTCCAATATGTGTTGTCCGGCTTCTCTTCAGGCATCTGCAGCTCTGTCTAATCGTTGATGAAGTCCACCAGTGCTTGATACTTGATAGCAGTGCGTGGTACATACTTTAAACCATGAGGCCCAAGTTCAATGGCCCACTTGGCGACTCGTCTTGTGGCTTCTCTGTTTTGAATGATATCTTCTAAAGGAGCAGAACTAACCACAGTGATGGGATGACCCAGGAAATATTTCTTAAGCTTACGGCTTGCCATGAACACCCCATAAACGAGCTTCTGCCAATGTGGATACCTTTTCTTCGACTCAATAAGCACCTCACTAATGTAGTAAACCGACCGTTGAACCGGATGTTCCTTGCCAGCCTCCTTGCGCTCCACCACAATGGCCACACTGACAGCATGTGTGTTAGCAGCCACATATAACAATAATGGCTCCTTATCAATGGGAGCAGCAAGGACCGGCAGCTCAGCTAGTTGTTTCTTCAAATCTTCAAAGGCAGCATTAGCAGCATCACTCCAGACGAAGTCATCTGTCTTCTTCATCATCTGATACAGTGGTATGGCCTTCTCACCTAACTGGCTTAAAGCAGCAATACAACCCGCCAAGCGCTGAACATCATTGATGCACGCCGGTTTAGCCAAAGAGGTGATTGCCTTGATCTTCTCCGGGTTAGCCTCAATGCCTCTGTTAGAAACCAGAAAACCCAAAAGCTTGCCTGCTGGCACACCAAAAACGCACTTGGCCGGGTTAAGCATCATCTTGTAGACCCAGAGATTATCAAAGGTCTCCTTCAGATCATCTATCAAGGTCTCCTTCTCTCTGGATTTCACCACAATGTCATCCACATAAGCATGAACATTGCGCCCAATCTAGTTGTGAAGACAGTTCTGCACACACCGTTGATAAGTCGCCTGGGCACTCTTAAGCCCAAAAGGCATAGACACATAGCAGAAGGCCCCAAACGGAGTAATAAAAGTCGTCTTCTCCTGGTCCTTAACTGCCATCTTGATCTGATGATAACCAGAATAAGCATCCAAAAAGCTCAAGCGCTCACAACCCGCCATAGCATCAATGATTTGATCAATACGAGGGAGAGCGAAAGGATCAGTCGGACAAGCCTTGTTTAAGTCCGTGTAATCCACACACATATGCCAGGTGCTGTTCTTCTTAAGCACAAGCACCGGATTAGCCAACCACTCTGGATGAAAAACTTCAACAATGAACCCGACCGCCAAGAGCCGGGCCACTTCCTCACCAATGGCCTTACGCCTCTCCTCATTGAACTGCCGAAGAAGCTGCTTGACCGGCTTAAATTTTGGATCAATATTGAGAGTGTGCTCAGCGAGTTCTCTCGGTACACCTGGCATGTCAGAAGGTTTCCATTCAAAGATGTCCCGGTTCTCACGGATGAAATCGATGAGCGCGCTTTCCTATTTGGGATCCAGATTAGCGCTGATACCGAACTGCTTGGATGAGTCACATGGGAAAAAATCAACAAGCTTGGTGTCATCATCCGACTTAAACTTCATCACCGGCTCATATTCTGTGATTGGCTTCTTCAAAGATGTCATGTCCGCTGGGTCAACATTGTCCTTGTAGAACTTCAACTCCTCTGTTGCACAAACAGATTCGGCGTAAGCAACATCGCCTTCCTCACATTCCAAGGCTATCTTGCGACTCCCATGCACTGTGATAGTGCCCTTATGACCCGGCATCTTGAGCTGCAGATAAACATAACACGGCCGTGCCATGAACTTGGCATAAGCCGGCCGTCCGAACAAGGCATGATACGGGCTCTTGATTTTGACCACCTGAAAAGTTAACTTCTCAGCCCTAGAATCACGCTCATCTCCAAAAGCCACTTCCAGTTTAATCTTACCCGTTGGGTACGCCGACTTGCCAGGGAACACTCCATGGAAAACAGTGTTGGACGTCTTAAGGTTTTTATTAGTCAACCCCATGCGACGGAAAGTCTCATAATAGAGGATGTTGATGCTGCTGCCTCCATCCATGAGCACCTTAGTGAATTTATATCCACCAATCTGAGGTGCCACCACCAAGGCCAAGTGACCCGTATTGTCAATTCGGGGAGGGTGATCTTCCCTGCTCCATAGAATAGGCTGCTCAGACCACCTCAAATAACGAGGAACCACCGGCTCAACCGCGTTCACAACCCTCTTATGAAGCTTCTGATCCCGTTTGCACAAACTGGTGGTAAACACATGATATTGTCCACTATTCAACTATTTTGGATTACTCTGATATCAACCTTGCTGCCGTTGCTGACCTCCCTGGCCAGATTGCTGATTATAACCACTTAGATTACCCTGAGAGCCTTGCAAATTGGAATTTGAACCGCCGCCCGGGCCATGAAAGTCGCTGCCACCTGAGTCGCCGCCCGGCCCATGATTGTTGTCAAACATGTTAGAATTCTTGAAAGCCTTCATGATCGTACAGTCCTTCCACAGGTGAGTGGCTGGTTTCTGTGGAGTATCGTGCCTTAGACAGGGCTCATTTAACAACTGCTCAAGAGTGGGACTTGACCCGCCGGACCGAGGAGGTGGTCTCCCCTTACGTTGTTGGTTGTTGCCCTGCACATTGGTGTTAGCCACAAACTCCAAGCTACCATCAGCCTTACGTTTATTATTACCTCCTTGATTTGTCGGGTTATGCTGAGGACCCTTGGCGTTGTTGTTCTTCTTTGCCTTCCCTGTCTTCTCATCGTCAGACTCGGGATCCTTGGTACTATCAGAGTCGGCATATTTGACTAGAGCCGCCATCAGCTGACCCATGTTGTTACAATCGCGCTTGGGCCGCCCCAGCTTCATTTTCAGAGGCGTAAAACGACAATTTTTCTCCAACATTAAGACTGCAGAGCCGGCATCCATCTTATCAGACGAATGTATTATGTCTTTGACCCGGCGCACCCAATTGGTCATGGACTCGCCCTCCTCTTGCTTGCAATTAGTCAAATCCGCAGTTGACATGGGCTGTTTGCATGTATCTTTGAAGTTCTGAATAAACCGGGCCTTTAACTCTGCCCATGAACTGACGGAATTAGGTGGCAGCCCCTTCAACCAAGTGCAGGCCGTTCCATCCAACATCATGGTGAAGTACTTATCCATTGCAGCATCACTGACTTCCAGTAGTTCCATGGCCGTCTCATAGCTTTCAATCCATGCCCCAAGCTGTAAGTCGGTCGTATAATTAGGCACCTTTCGAAGCCCCTTAAAACCCTTGCGCAAACGCTCATTACATAGAGCCGGCACCAGACAAGGGACAACTCCAGTCCTAGTAGTCACGCCTGCCTCAATAGAATTAGTCGGATAAACCGGAAAAGGCCGATAAGCCGCCCACTGAGCCGCCTGCTCAGCCGCCTGCTGAGCCGCCCGCTCAGCCTCTTGGCGTATCCTGTCCTGATCAACCAAGTTAGGAGCTCCATCACGCACCGGGTCATGCCCGCACAGCTGGTCACGGCGCCGGGCATTACTTGAAATGGCCGCTGAATCCATGTGCCTGCTATAACTCGGGCTCCGGCTTGGGCGAGGGGTCGAATGAATTCTGTCTCGGCTATACGAGTACGCCTCCTACTGCGCCAAAGCCGTCTGAAGAAGCTCTCTGACCCTTCGAGTTTCAACCGCCGTCGGAGAGTCGCCTCCACCGGGAGAGTCGCCAATCGTGCCGCCGCAGCGATCATGTTCTCCAAAGGGTTAGAATAATGACCCGGTGGTGTTGGTACATAATGAGGCGGAGCAATATTCATCTGATGAGGTTCCATTACACGTGGCTGAACCGGCATCCCAGCCTCGGGCGTTGCAACCCGGTTTACCTCCGGGGGGTTACTGGTCCCTACACCGGGTGTACGGAAGAGGTTTCGAGGGTCATAAACCGGAGGCAGACGGGATTGAGTCTTCTGGTACCTCCTCCTCATGACCTCATTTGACGCGTTCTGATCCATCGTGAGCTGGAAAGCCTGCGACTGAATCCGTTGAGCCTGAGCGTCCAAAGCCGCTCGCTCTGCGGTCATCCTGACGTCTCCACCGCTAGGTCTTCCTTAGCTTGCACTATATCTTACTTTAATTGCGCCACTTCCGCGTCATGTTGAGCTTGATCCGCCGGGTTAACCACGATGATTAATAGAGCTGTCATCTTATCCATGAGATCCATCAACACTTGAGCCGGCGGGCGCAGGGCCTCTTGCCCTGGCTACCGCTGACCCAGAGGTTATTGCTGCCGCAGCCGTAGAGTTCTGAGTGGGTTGCGTGCCAGCCATGAAAATCCCAACTCTGTTCGGCGGCTCATGGCCGATACAGTTTTTGTTGGTGGGCTATTTCTGGGAGGTGCGGGTGCCCGGGGTGGTCAGCGAGGTTGGGCTGGAGAAGAGGCCCGGGGGTCCGGGTGCCCAGGGGCAAGAGGTGCGGGCACCCGGGGTGGTCCGGGGCAAACAGCCCGGGGTGCGGGTGCCCGGGGGCTCCGGGTGCGGGCACCCGGGGTGGTCAACGGAGATGCGCAGGGGGGTCCGGATGCCCGGGGTTTGAGGTCCGGGTGCCCGGGGGTGACGGATTTGGGCGGAAATTCGTGGGGAAATGGAAGAAATTGGTGGATTTCGTGGAGGGAATGGTGGAGATGGATGGGGGAAATGCTAGATCCACTTGAAACCAAGCAAATCCATGGATCAAATCCAACAGAATATCATCAAACCAACAAATCACAAAAAAACTTGGGGCTATTTTTGGTGGGGAATTTTTGAAATTGGGGAAGAACACACAAAATTAAGCTAGAAAACAAGATGGGGGGCTCCAATTTCGTGAGAAACCATGGCTCATGATACCAAGATGTTGTAGGGTGGAACCCTAAGTGAAGATCTTTCACGAATTGGAGGGGAATTCCCAAGAACAAGATGAACACAAGAGAGAAAACAAGAGGAACACTCAAGAACAAGTCCAATTACACATCCACTAGACCAACAAACACACAAGATCCACAAGGTACATGAACAATCAAAGGGAAACAAGATACATGGTAGAGTTTATCCCAAATCCTATGAAGGAGATGAGGGCTTGATGATTCACTTGGGAAATCCTTCTCCCTTAGGAGGGCTTGATGATCCTATGGATCCTTCTCCCTTAGGAGGGCTTGATGGTCCTAGGGATCCTTCTCCCTTAGGAGGAAACCAACAAGGGGAGATACATGAGCTAAGCTCTATGATTTGTGTCTATTCTTAGCTATCCTCTAAATGAGCTAGGGGAGTTGTTTATATAGTCTAGGGACCAAATAAGAGGAGGAGGGGAATACATGGGTAAAAAGCCAAAGAGGCATGCAGGCCCTCAGAGTGGACCGGGCACCTAGGGGCAAACCGGCCGGGCACCCGGACCGGTCAGGGGCGTCGGCTGTAGGAGGACCTAGCACCCGGGGGTCCTAGGCCCGGGCACCCGGGGTGGCCGCTGGTGGCTGTAGGGAGGAGGCCGGGAACCCGGGGTGGCACCAGGCGGGCGGTGAAGGGGGCCGAGCACCCGGGGTTGGTGGCCCGGGCACCCGGGCGGGCTGGGCTGCTCCCAGAAGCAGGGCCGGGCACCCGGGGCCAATAGGGCCGGGCACCCGGGCGGCCGCTGTCGTGGTTCTAAGTCTAACGGTAGAAAGGGGGTAGGTATGGAGAGGCAAGATCCCAGCTATGGCGAAGGTGTCCACATGGAGTTTACGAGTTCAGGCCCTTCTCGGTGGAAGTAACAACCCTACGTCTCGGTGCCCGGAGGCGGTCGATTGGATTATGTGAGTGATATTACAGGGGGTGCGAACCCTTGTGCCAGAGGAGGAGGGTGACTTATACAGAGTTCGCCAGGACCTCTCCCGCCCTCCATTACAAGGGAGTAAATGTACATAAAGTGCTGGCGTTACTGGTAACGGCAACCTTAAGTGCTATTAATGGCCTTAAAGACTACGGAGTGAATGCGCGACCGTTGTATGATGAGAGACTCCTGGTCTTCGGGAGGTCGAGTGATTTTCTTGTTAGTCAAGTGATGGTAGGTAGGGAGACTCTCGAGTGACATGGCGTCGAGTGGATTGCACTCGACACCTTTGACCGGGGGTCTCACGGAGTCTCCTGACCTTCTTGCCTTCTTGGGTAGTGACCTTGGGTAGGACGTATAGGTCAGGCCTATGATCCTACCCCAGGTCTGTATCCTCATCAGTAGCCCCCAAATGGATTAAGGTATGGGTGAAAAGTAGGTTGAAGTTGGATCTGCTCTGAGCTTTGTGTCTTCACGAGTATCTTCTGCGAGACTGAACACAGGTGTCAATTCAGTCGCCTTGATCCATTCAGTGAACTGTCGATTGAACTGGCGACCTCATGTGTCGAGTGCCGTGCTGAGGCGCGGGATCTCGGGCGCGATTGCCTGTAGAGTATCCCGGATTTCACGGGATACGAAATTTCGGGGAAGCGTGCGGGGTGGAAAGCGCCAAAACGAGCGGGCCGGATAAGTAGCGATGCCTCGATTACCACACCACCTTTTTCGCCACGTACGCTGTGCGCAACTGTTCTGGGATTTGATGGGATTGCCTGGTCCCACGCGTCAGTCATTCGGAGACGGCCCTTTATAAGGCGATGGGTCCGAGGCGCTGGTACTGTGCTCGCTTGTTCCTTCTTCTTTCTCCTTTGCTTCTCCACCGCGCCTAGCTCCTTTGCTCTCGACACCGCTGCTCTCCAACCATGGTGAAGGACAAGACGGCGGCGCTAGAGCGTGCAAAGAAGGCGACGGGGGCGGTGAAAGGCAAGAAGCAGGCCCGCGGGTCGTTGTCGCGTGCGTGGCTGCCGCCGGGCTGGATCCAGGGCGATTGGATCCGGTCTTTGATCCGGCAGGAGGATCTAGCTGAACTGGAGGAGTCCGGATTGATCGCCAAGGGAGCGGCAAGGTTGCCGAAGGGGGAGATGGAGCCGCAACCTCAACCGGGTGAGTGCGTTCTGCTCGCCACCCACGTCGACCGGGGTTTCTCGCTCCCTCTGCATCCTTTCTTCCAGGGATTCTTGAACTTCTTTGGCGCTCAGCTACACCACTTTTCTCCCAACACCATCACCTATTTAGCTGCATTTGTATCGATATGTGAGAACTTCTTAGGGTGTCGACCGCACTGGGGTCTTTTCAAACACATCTTCACCATTCGCTCCAAGTCGGTAAAAAAGGCGAAGTCGAGTGACTCAAAAACCCACATCATCCAAATGTGTGGGGGTTTAGGTATCCAAAAGAGGCACAGGAGTGCCTTTCCCGCCATGACTCTCCCTGAATCTGTTAGGGGCTGGCAGTCGACCTGGTTCTACTGCCAGGACGTCGCAGCTCCAGGTCAGTCGACTGGTCTTCCCCCCTTCTCATTTGACCGTGTTCAGACTCCTGCCCCACTGAAAGTAACTGCTGATGAGACCATGGAGACGAGGATGTTGGTGGATAGGGTGGTCCAACTCATCAATGATGGTGTTACCGGCATGGACTTGCTGGAAGTGTTCCTCAGTCGACGCATCCAACCTCTCCAAGCTCGCGATCATCCAATGTGGTTGTATTCTGGACCGGATGACACTGCTCGGGTCCACCCAGAAGAAGTGTCGTCTGAAACAGTAGCTTTATGGCTGAGGGGCATCACAGGCAACCAGGACAATCCCAGAGGATCTAGGCGAGTTGTTCCCTTAGCAGCGTAAACCCACCCGTCAAGGTATGCTTTTTGTTCCGACTGCTTCCCATTCATGCTCCGACTGCACTTGATGTTAACCGACTCTCGTTCGACAAATTTGTTCTGCGGGTATTCACTGAGATGCATTCGATGCCCAATGGTGAACAAGCTTTGGAACAGGCCCAGGAGGGGGAGGACAGCGCGGAAGAGAGTGGTGAGTGGGATTCTCAAGGAGAAGAGGTGGAGGAGGATAGCGAGGAGTCGAACGAAGAAGAAGAAGTTGACTCGCCACCGTGCTCCAAAAGTCGATCCAAACAACAGCAAGATCCGGCTGGCGGGCGCGGGAAGAGCGTAGGTCCGAGTGCCAATACTCAGAAGCGCCCTCGAACATCGACTCCAGAGACGACGGAGAAGGTGGCCAAGCAGCCTAAAGTTGCTCCTTCCAAGGCCCGGAAGACATTGCCGCGAATCAAGATGGACATCCCCGTTGCCTCATGGTGAGTATCTCACTTGTGTTTTCGTAGGTCGACTGAATATTTTCTTGATCTGACCAACCAATCCATGTGTCCTTCCAGTCCCACCTATGCTGCCACTGACATGGACATTGACAAGGCACCAGGAGACAAGGAGGCCACCTCACGAGCTGGTAAGTTCGTTCAACCAAGTTCTGTTTAGTCGAGTGGGTGATCAATCGACTGAAAATTTGACACTTCTCTCTTTATGTAGCTCCTCAAGAGATTGTTGTGCTTCCTGACAACGACAAAGAAGAAATGCCTCTACAAGAGAGGAGGAAGAAGAGTGGAGGCTCAAGCAGGAGGAAGCTTGAAGTTCAAGTTCCTCAGTCGACATCGGCGCGCGGGGCGATAGTCGAGCATTTTGAAGGGCCGGTTCGGACCAACGTCACATTCGCTAACCCGCAGACGACTGATCGTCCGTCGGGGTCGACTGCACAGACACCTGCTGCACCGGTGCAACTCCACTCGTCCGACCCGGTAACTACTTCGACCGCTCTGGAGCCATCCCTCTTTGCTACATATCAAACTCCAGACGACTCACCGGGCGCCGCTAGGGAAGCTCTTCGCCAGGAGAATCTTGTCATGGAACAGGTGAAAGTGATGCATGAAGCTAGTCAGGTAGCTTACAACGCCAGCACTGCCCTTCAGACCAATGTTTAGGTTAGCAAATTTCTGACTGAACTTTTGAGTGTTGCTTTATATCTAATCACCCACTGGGTGTTCCTTCGTTCAGAACTCAGGAAATCTTCAATGTTGTACTTTTCGAATTAGTGGGGGCACGCCGAGTGCACCCACTGGGTGTAGTCCCCGAGACCACGTTCGGCTACTGGCAGTCGACTGAGGTCTTATGATGTATCTCTCTCTCTCTCTCTCTCTCTCTCTTTGCTGAGCAACTCTCGCTGAGTATTGATCTGATCCTGTGGGGGCACGCTAAGTGCACCCGCTGGGTGTAGTCCCCGAGACTACTGTTGAATATTTGATTCAGCAGTAGTCTTAGAGTAATTCTTCTCCTTCACTGTCGCTTATATCTGTCGACTGACATGTCTGTCTTTCTGGCTGCAGAGGTCTTGTGATCTTGGAGCTCGGCTCACTGAATTAAAGAAGAAGCATATCAGCGTTGAACTTGACCTCGAACTTGCGAAGAAGAATCTGAAGACCGCTCAAGAAGAAACGACCATTATGGGAGGTAATCATTCGACCATTTTGTCTGCTTTGTAGCTTCACACTTCGCACTGGTTTTTCTTTCAGTCTCTTTGAACCGAGTGATTTCACACAAGCAGATGTGCGTAGTGAAAATCGCCAACTTCAGTCTCGTCTGAAGAGTGTTGTTTCTTTAGAGAGGATGAAGGAGGCTTTGGAGCAGAAGGATCGGGATCTGGCAGCTGCTTAGAAGGAAGCACGCGAGAAGACGAAGCTTGCAGACCAGAAGCTGGCTTCGGTCAGCAAATTGGAGGAGGAGAACGCGAAGCTGAAGACTGCCATCTCGGACGCTAATCGAGAAGTCGAGCAGCTGAAGAAGGACAAGGAGAATCTGACCACTGAAGTCGGCGGCCTTAAGACCAAGACAGACAAGTTAGAGTCCTATCTGGAGCAACTCGCCGCCAAACTTGTTCTGAAGCTTGAAGGTATGATCAGTCGACTACGATTAACTTGTTGCCGACTAAACTTTGTTGCTATGCCGTCGACTCACCACTTTTTGTAATGGGGCAGAACTGTGTCAGGACTTTGAGGCTGAAACTGGGTGGGTTGAGACGGGTCTCGACCCCATCAACTGTCCTGTGAAAGATGACACTACAATGCATCTGCTTCAATCGGAGTCACACTTAGATGGTGCGGTTGCTTATCTTGCTCGGCTGAAGGCGGCGATGGCTCAAGTGGATGCTGAACTCTGGCCTTGGATGGAGCTGTCTCAAGACCTCGAGTCCCTGATGACTCGACTAAATCAGATTCCAGGCCGAGTGCAAGAGTGGAAGAAATCTCCAGCCCGCTGTGGTGCCGATGTCGCCTTGTCTTTGGTCCGAGTGCACTGCAAGGAGGCTAAGAAGGACAAGCTGGCAGCCCTCAAAGTGGCGAACACTAAGAAGCACTCTTTCCAGGATTTCACGGACACCTTCCTCGAGGCTGCCACTCGCATCCCCGACAGCATCGACCTCGACAGCTTCTGTGATCCGGCCAGCCCTCCTCCCGCCGAGTGACTGAAAAACATTATGTCTCACCTTTATTTGCCTCGGAATGCCGAGTGAATTTGTAACCATTAAAACTCCTTCAGGTCTGATGCCCGAGTAATTTTAATCTGCGGTTAGAAACTCTGGATTTATCTTTGAATACGCTGGGTTTGTCTCCGAGTGAAATTTGTTCTTCCCTTGGATTTGTTTGTCGTCGTCTGATGCAGGTGCTGAAGAAGAATACCCAGTCAACTGAGGCACTCAGCAATGGTCTTGACGTCCCTGTCGGCCGATTCGGTGGTCCTTGAGTAGCATTGATCAGCTCATCAGCGAGGCACTCAGCAATGGTCTTGACGTTCCTGTCTACCGATCGGGCGATCCATGAGTAGCATTGATCAGCTCATCAGCAAGGCACTCAGCAATGGTCTTGATATTCTTGTCAACCGATTCGGTGATCTTTGAGTAGCATTGATCAGCTCATCAGCAAGGCACTCAGCAATGGTCTTGACGTTCCTATCAACCATCCGGTAAGGTTTTTCAAACTTAGGCGAGCACTGGGCTGCAGCTAAGCCCCCGAGTGGGAGGGTTGCTCACCACTCGGTAGGATTTTTCAAACTTAGGCGAGCACTGGGCTACAGCTAAGCACCTGAGTGGGAGGGTTGCTCACCACTCGGTAGGATTTTTCAAACTTAGGCGAGTACAGGACTGCAGCTAAGCCCCCGAGTGGGAGGGTCGCTCGCCACTTGGTAGGATTTTTCAAACTTAGGTGAGCATTGGGCTGCAGCTAAGCCTCCGAGTGGGAGGATTGCTCACCACTCGGTAGGATTTTTCAAACTTAGGCGAGCACTAGGCTGCAGCTAAGCCTTCGAGTGGGAGGATTTCTCAACACTCGGTAGGATTTTTCAAACTTAGGCGAGTACGGGACTGCAGCTAAGCCCCCGAGTGAGAGGCAGACTCATCACTTGGTAGGATTTTTATCACTTAAGCGAGCACTGGGCTGCGGCTAAGCCCCCGAGTGGGAAGCGGACTCACCACACGGTCGGATTTTTATCACTTAGGCGAGCACTGGGATGCAGCTAAGCCCCCGAGTGGGAAGCAGACTCACCACTCGGTAAGATTTTTATCACTTAGGCGAGCACTGGGCTGCAGCTAAGCCCCCGAGTGAGAGGTAGACTCATCACTCGGTAGGATTTTTATCACTTAGGCGAGCACTGGGCTGCAGCTAAGCCCCCGAGTGGGAAGCGGACTCACCACTCGGTAGGATTTTTATCACTTAGGCGAGCACTGGGCTGTAGCTAAGCCCCCGAGTGAGAGGTAGACTCACCACTCGTTGGATTTTTATCACTTAGGCGAGCACTGGGCTGCAGCTAAGCCCCCGAGTGGGAGGTAGACTCACCACTCGGTAGGATTTTTATCACTTAGGCGAGCACTGGGCTGCAGCTAAGCCCCCGAGTGGGAAGCGGACTCACCACTCGGTAGGATTTTTATCAATTAGGCGAGCACTAAGCTGCAGCTAAGCCCCCGAGTGAGAGGCAGACTCACCACTTGGTAGGATTTTTATCACTTAGGCGAGCACTGGGCTGCAGCTAACCCCCGAGTGAGAGGCAGACTCATCACTCGGTAGGATTTTTATCACTTCGTCTTAGGCGAAATAGATTCGCAGCTAAGGTAATACGTACAAAAGAAATAAAAAACAATCATTCGGAAGAAGTAAATTATGTCTTTTGATAGCCAAACTAAAAGGTATTCCTTATTACATCTCATCAGTCTAGATATTTAAGAATAGAAAGGGCGGAGCAGATCCGCATTCCAGGCGCGTGGCTCATCTTTATTATGTTCGATGTTGAAGAGACGGTATGCTTCGTTGTGGAGCACCTTGGTGACGACGAAAGGGCCTTCCCAAGCAGGAGCGAGCTTATGAGGTCTCTGCTGGTCCACTCGAAGAACCAGATCTCCTTCTTGAAATGCCCGACCCCTCACATTTCTGGCGTGAAATCGACGCAAGTCTTGCTGGTAAATGGTCGACCGGATCAAAGCCATCTCTCTTTCCTCTTCTAGGAGATCGACTGCATCTTGCCGAGCCTGCTCCGCTTCTTCCTCTGAGAAGAGCTCGACTCGAGGTGCATTATGGAGCAAATCACTGGGGAGCACGGATTCAGCTCCGTAGACTAAGAAGAATGGAGTCCTCCCAGTCGACCGGTTAGGGGTTGTCCTCAATATCCAAAGTACTGATGGGAGCTCATCAACCCAAGCTCCTGCTGCATGTTTCAGGTCGCGCATCAACCGAGATTTCAATCCTTTGAGAATCAATCCATTTGCCCGCTCGGCCTGCCCATTCGACTGAGGATGAGCGACCGAAGCATAGTCGACTCTCGTGCCTTGAGAGGCACAAAAGGCTTTGAATTCTTTAGAATCGAAGTTCGAGCCGTTATCCATGATGATGCTGTGCGGGACGCCATATCTGAATATGAGTTCTCTGATGAAGCTCACAACTGTGCTTGCTTCAAGGCCATTGATGGGCTTGGCTTCGATCCATTTGGTGAACTTGTCGACTGCTACCAGCACATGAGTAAATCCACTCCTGCCCGTCCTCAGAGGTCCAACCATGTCCAGTCCCCAGACGGCGAAAGGCCAGACGAGTGGAATTGTTTTCAGAGCTGACGCAGGTTTATGAGACATGTTGGAGTAAAACTGGCAGCCTTCACACTTGTCCACTATTTCCTTAGCCATCTCGTTGGCCCGCGCCAGTAAAATCCGGCTCGGTATGCTTTGGACACGATGGTCCGAGAGGACGCGTGGTGACCACAAGTTCCCGAGTGAATATCATTGAGGATCACTCGACCTTCCTCTGGCGCGATGCACTTCTAGCAAACTCCAGTTGCACTTTCTCTGAACAACTGCCCCTTTATCACAGTAAAGGCCTTAGATCGCCGGACGATCTGTCGAGCCTCTTCTTCATTCTCCGGAAGTTCTTTCCTAAGAATGTATGCAATGTATGGCACTGTCCAGTCGGGAGTGATGACCAGAACCTCCATGACTAAGTCGACCACGGCTGGGATTTCAACTTCAGTCGGATCTGTGGCACTCTTGGGCTGTGGCGACTCTTCTGTGAAGGGATCCTCCTGAACTGGAGGTGAATGAATATGTTCCAAAAACACATTGCGGGGAATGGCCTCTCTCTTTGAACCTATCTTCGCCAACTCATCTGCAGCTTGATTTTTCAATCGGGGTACATGGTGAAGTTCCAACCCTTCAAACTTCTTTTCCAGCTTCCTAACAGCATTGCAGTAACCAGTCATGGCTGGACTTCTGACATCCCACTCCTTCATCACCTGATTAACCACCAAATCTGAGTCGCCGTATACCATGAGGCAACGGACGCCGAGTGAAATGGCCATACACAACCCATATAAAAGTGCTTCGTATTCTGCTTCGTTATTGGAGGAATCAAAATGAATCTGGAGAACATAGTTAAGCTTGTCTCCACAGGGGGACACCAATACTACTCCAGCACCTGATCCGTTTAGCATCTTGGAGCCATTGAAGAACATAGTCCAATGTTCCGAGTGAACTTGAGTCGGTAGTTGCTGCTCAATCCACTCGGCAAGGAAATCCGCGATTGCTTGGGACTTGATAGCTTTCTTTGCCTCGAACTTGATGTCTAGTGGAAGGAGTTCAATCGCCCATTTTGCTACTCGACTAGTTGCATCTCTATTATTTAGAATCTCCGACAACGGTGCGTCGCTGATGACTGTAATAGAGTGATCAGAGAAGTAATGTGCAACCTTCTTCATGGTCATGTCAATTCCATAGACAAGCTTCTGATAATGATGATACCGTTGCTTGGACGGAGTCAAAACTTCAGAGACATAATAAACTGGGCGTTGAACCTTGTAAGCTTTTCCTTCCTCTTCTCGCTCGACCGTGAGTACTGTACTGACAACTTGTCCAGTGGCTGCAATGTAAAGCAGTAAAGGCTCTTTGCTGATTGGCGCAACGAGCACTGGCTGGGTGGAAAGCAGGGCTTTGAGCTCTGCAAACGCTGCATCAGCTTCTTCAGACCACTCGAACTTATCATATTTCTTCATCAGTCGGTAAAGAGGCAAGGCCTTTTCACCGAGACAAGAAATGAATCGACTCAAGGCGGCCAAACAACCAGTCAGCTTCTGAACGTCATGCACTCGCACGGGGCATTTCATTCGGAGGATGGTATCAACTTTTTCTGGATTGGCGTCGATCCCTCGTTCGGAAACGAGAAAACCGAGCAACTTTCCTCTTGGAACTCCGAATGTGCACTTTGACGGATTAAGCTTGATATCGTACCTTCTTAGGTTGGCAAAGGTTTCTACGAGGTCAGTCAATAGGTCGGAACCTTTGCGAGACTTGACCACGATGTCATCCATGTACGCATCCACATTCCGACTGATCTGGGTGAGCAGGCACTTCTGGATCATTCTCATGAACGTGGCTCCGGCATTTTTAAGACCGAATGGCATGGTGACATAGCAAAAACACCCGAGTGGGGTGATGAAAGCTGTTTTTATTTCATCGGGGCCATACAATCGGATCTGATGATACCCGGAATACACATCTAGGAAAGACAAGCGCTCACACCCCGCAGTCAAGTCAACAATCTGATCAATACGGGGGAGAGGGAAGTGATCTTTCGGGCAGGCCCGATTGATATGCTTGAAATCAATGCACATACGAAGTGAATCGTCGTTCTTGGGGACCATGACGATATTGGCAAGCCACTCGGAGTGGTAGATTTCACGGATGAATTCTGCTGCCAATAGCCGAGCCACTTCTTCGTCTATTGCTTTTCTCTTCTAAACGGCGGACCGCCGAAGGTGCTCTTTGACGGGTTTTGCCTTGGAGTCGACACACAAATGGTGCTCAGCCAGTTCTCTAGGTACACCTGGCATGTCAGAGGGTTTCCATGCGAAGATGTCCCAGTTCTCACGGAGGAACTGGATGAGCGCTTCTTCCTATTTGCTGTCGAGTGTTGTTGATATATGAGTCGGGGCAGCATTGGGGTCGGTCGGGTGAATATGAATCGGCTTCGTTTCACCAGTCGACTGAAATGCGGAGCCTGTAGCAGGCTTCTTGGCTCGGAGCAAATCACTCGGATCTGCACTCTTCTGATACTCCTGGAATTCAACCGCCGCCATCTATGCATCGGCGATTTTGGAACCTTTCTGGAAACATTCTTCTACTTTCCGCCGATTGCCAGTGAGTGTGATCACACCTTTGGGACCAGGCATCTTCAGCTTGAGGTACACATAGCACGGTCGAGCCATGAAACGTGCGTATGCCGGCCTCCCCAGGATGGCGTGATAAGCACTCTGGAAATCCACGACTTCAAATGTCAACTTTTCTTTACGATGATGCTTGGAATCACCGAAAACCACGTCGAGAGTGATCTGGCCGAGTGATTCGGCTTTCTTTCCGGGGATAACACCGTGAAAGCTCATATTGCTCTCGCTAAGCTTGGACATCGGGATGCCCATCCCCTTCAAGGTTTCAGCATACAGGATATTCAGACCGCTACCACCATCCATCAGCACTTTAGTCAGTCGAGTGCCACCGACCACCGGGTCGACCACCAGTGCTTGCCTCCCAAGGGTGACTACGCGAGCAGGATGGTCTGACTGGTCAAATGTGATGGTTGTCTGGGACCATTTCAGGTACGTGGTCGTTGTCGCCGGAGCAACCATATTCACCTCTCTGTTGATAACCTTCAACCGACGCTCTCAACATCAGCGAAAATCATGAGAGTGGAATTGACCTTGGGGTAACCATCGTCTTCTTCCTCTTCCTCATCGACTCTTTCACCTTCTCATTGGGCTATTTCTCCCGGAACTGTTGGATCAAGAGTCAACATTGCCGAGTGGTATGCTGTGGGTAAATCATATTACCTTCTTCATCTTTCTTCGTGTGGATGTGACACGGCAAATCCAGCACATCATTTCCGGCTTGATCTTTTACCTTCTTGGGGGGGCCAGGGCCCCTTAGGTTTTCCCTTAAACTTTCCTTGAGCCACTGCTGCAATCTCACCAGGTGCCGCTGGCTCGGCTTTACACTTTTGTTTCCGACTGGAACCACCTCCACCGGCCTCTTGGCCGACTGGTTTACTCTTCCCGCTACGGAGTCGATCCTCTTCTTCTCCGTTAACATACCGGGTGGCTATCTCCATCATCTGGGTCAGAGTCATATCCCCAGTCCGACCGAACTTCAGAACCAACTCTCGATACTTGACGCCTTCCTTGAAAGCGCACACTGCCTCATGCTCTGATACATTCTCAACGGTGTGATGCAAAGTGGTCCAGCTCTGAATGAATTCTCTCAAAGTCTCATTCGGCTTCTGCACACAATGCTGCAACTCGAGAAGCCCTGCTGGCCGCTTGCACGTGCCCTCAAAGGTTCTTACGAACACCCGAGATAGCTCTTCCCAACTGTGTATACTGTCCGGGGCCAACTGAGTCAACCACGCTCGGGCCGACCCTTCCAACATAAGGGGAAGATGTTTCATTGCTATCTCATCGTTTCCACCTCCAATTTGCACAGCCACTTGGTAATCTTCAAGCCAAGTTTCAGGCTTGGATTCTCCAGTGAACTTACTGACTCCTGTTGCCAATCTGAAGTTGGGAGGAATCACTGCTGCCCTGATGGCTCTGCTGAAACACTCTGGGCCTGAAACATGTAATCTACTGCCACTCGGACAATCTCTGCCCAGGTCTTCTCTGTGCTCTCTATTCCATTCGACCATGCCTTGAACGAGAATGGATCTCGCATCGAAGCCCGGATCTCTTGGGTTGGCTGGTGCTCTGCGCTCGTCCCTGTGATGGCGTCTATCATCGTTCTGCCGAGGCACGTACGATGCACTCCTCGGAGGAGGCATTGGCACTCGACGACGATTGTCGCGGTTGAACTGACGATCGTACTGCCCACGGCCTTCACGCCGCGGGGGCGATCTTGGGCTATGGGCCGACTGAACTGTATCCGCTACCACGGATCTGCTGTGTATCCTATTCCGCGACTGAGACACCGCAGAATTTTGCTCTCCTGCTGCTCGGAGCAAGGCCCGGATCTGCTCCAACCCTCGGCCAGCCTCTGACTGGGAAGGTTGAATCAACTTTGCAATTCGGACCGCAATAGTGAGGTTCTGAATCGGAGTACGTTATACCTCAGGTGGAGGCGGGAAAAGCTGCCGTCGACTGGACTCAGGGACTCGCTCCCGTGCTCGCTCATCGAGAGCGCGCTGCAAGTTCTCCAGTCGAGTGCACTCAGCCAAATTAGCTAAACGCGCCTCCTCCAAGGCCCGAGCCTCGGGAGTTTCTCCAACGATGGGCGTGTGAAGTGCGTCCATATTGCGACGACGAAGATCCTCTCTCTGCTGCGAAGAGAGAGGTTTGGGATGATACTCCTCGTGGACTCGTGATGGATCGCCGCCAGCATCTTCGCCGTCCTAGCGGTGAAAGCCAAGTGGGCCACGCGGACCATCGACCATCAGGACTTCCGCCGCAGGATCGCTGCTATCGCACTCGGACGCCGTCTCCGCGGAGCCAGTCGACAGATCGAACAGGCCGTGGAGAGTTTCGTCGGGCTCGATTGCCGCGACTTGATGAGTGGCCGAACGCCGAGCTACCGCATGCTTCACCCACCGCTGAAGCCGCGACTGACCGGATTGCTTGCGGCGGCGGATAGTGGGGAGGGAAGATGTCATCGGAGCCGACTGATACTAGGTCGACGGCTGCCGAAGAAGGACACCACGAACGCACGCGCGAAAGTGCGTCGCCCCTCGGACGGGGAGCGCCTCAACATCGAGCGGAGCTTCCTGAAGCCACGCCGAGTCGTCGGCGATGAAAACGAGCTGGCCGAGACGGATCTCGTGGCCCTCAACCATCTCGCCGCCGGAAACCATGATGATGATCGGAAAAACTTGCAACTTCATCAATAAATCGCTAAGACACCTGCCCCACGGTGGGCGCCAACTGTCGTGGTTCTAAGTCTGACAGTAGAAAGGGGGGGTAGGTATGGAGAGGCAAGATCGCAGCTATGGCGAAGGTGTACACACGGAGTTTACGAGTTCAGGCCCTTCTCGGTGGAAGTAACAACCCTACGTCTTGGTGCCCGGAGGCGGTCGATTGGATTATGTGAGTGATATTACAGGGGGTGCGAACCCTTGTGCCAGAGGAGGAGTGTCGGTGTCAAAACCGGCGGATCTCGGGTAGGGGATCCCGAACTGTGCGTCTAGGCGGATGGTTACAGGAGACAAGGGACACGATGTTTTACCCAGGTTCGGGCCCTCTTGATGGAGGTAAAACCCTACGTCCTGCTTGATTAATATTGATGATATGGGTAGTACAAGAGTGGATCTACCACGAGATCAAGGAGGCTAAACCCTAAAGCTAGCCTATGGTATGATTGTTGTGATGTATGTTGTGTCCTACGGACTAAAGCCCTCCGGTTTATATAGACACCAGAGGAGGCTAGGGTTACACAGAGTCGGTTACAATGGTAGGAGGTCTACATATCCGTATTGCCAAGCTTGCCTTCCACGCCAAGGAAAGTCCCATCCGGACACGGGACGGAGTCTTCAATCTTGTATCTTCGTAGTCTTGGAGTCCGGCGGACGATGATAGTCCGGCTGTCCGGACACCCCCTAGTCCAGGACTCCCTCAGTAGCCCCTGAACCAGGCTTCAATGACGATAAGTCCGGCGCGCATAATGTTCGGCATTGCAAGGCGGGTTCCTCCCTTGAATAATCCAGAGAAGATCATGAACACCAGGATAGTGTCTGGCTCTGCAAAATAAATTCCACATTCCACCGTAGAGAGAGTAAAATGTACACAGGTCCAATCTGCTGACGTATAATGCGGAATGACATCACACTGCTACCAGGTTTTTACTTGAATCGTTTTTTATTATACCACCTCAGCACGTTTAGCAAAGCGGTTTCCTTGGCACGTCTTGTCGAAGCAGAGATCGTGTTCCCCTTATTCCGGGATTCTCATCAATACGAGCGTGGGTAACCAAACCGTGCCCGTCGCCATGCCTCCTCTATCGAAGGTGAATCCCGAACGGTCACGGAGACGGCTCTTGGTATTTTTCCCCTTTATAAGGGGACCAAGGCTCGTTTCTTTTTCTCAATCTTCCATCAAATCCTCTCCTTGCTCCAAGTTCCAACACCCAGAGCCCCAGATTCGAGCGCTTTGGATCTTCAACAATGTCCGGCTCCGACCTTCAGGGCCGGTGGATGCCCTCCTCTGTCACGGAGGAGGACGTGTTAAAGCTGCGTGAGGCCAAGTACCTGTCCTACGAGATTTCGCACAGGTTGCCCGCCCAAGGGCAGGCCGTACCCACTCCCGAGCCCGGTGAGTACGTCGTCTTCGTATCCCACTTCCGTCGGGGTTTAGGCTTCTCGACGGACCCCTTCGTGAGAGGGCTCATGTTCTACTACGGGTTGGATTTTCACGACTTGGCTCCGGAGTCCATCCTCCATATTTCCGCATTCATTATTATCTGTGAAGCCTTCCTCCGCGTCACCCCCCACTTTGGCCTATGGCTGAAGACCTTCAATGTGGAGCCGAAGATGATCGGGGGGCGTCAAGCGAAGTGCGGCGGGGCGGCCATAAGCAGGAGGGCCGATGCCCCGTGGCCCGAGGGCTCCTTCCAAGAGGAGCTCGGCTTGTGGCAGCAGGAGTGGTTCTATGTCACCGCTCCGAAGGGCAGCAAGCAAAAGCCGCCGCCTTCATTCCGCCCGGGACCTCCACGCCGATTGATGTCGTGGGTCAACCAAGGGCTCAATTGGGGGCCGTACGAAGACGTGCCCTTATTGCAGGGCCGGATTCGAGACCTCCAAGCGAGGGAGATCAATCTGGTTGTGGTGATGCAGGTCATGCTAATCAGGCGTCTTCTGCCCTGCAAACGCCGTCCTCTCCGGTTATGGGAGTTCAATCCGGAGGGGCCACGAACTCTCCAACACTTCATGGGTATGACGCCCGTGCAGATGTACAAGTTGTTCTTCGGACCGCAGGTGGCGTGTCTGGAATTGACCGAGGACGCAGGCCTAAGCCGCAATCGCCCGGATACTCAGGTAAGTAGCTCGGAGTACGGACGTTCTATTTGTTTGCTTTTCTGAAATTCGCCTTCTAACCCATTATTCTTCATCAGGAGTGGGTAGCACGATCGAAGCTGATAAGGTGTCCGGCCCCCCTCCCAGAGACCGCACCGGAGCCCGTGCTGGTCACAATGTTGGAGGTCGCGCCCGTAGAAGGGGGCGATGGGGAAAATAGAAGAGCTATCACCTCACCCAAGGGGGCGCCTGAAGAGGGGGGGGTCGACAATCCCTCCTTCCAGGGGGAGAAGAGGACCGCCTCCGAAGACCCGGAGGCCAAAGCCCCTAAGCGGGGGAAGAAATCCTTACCGGAGGGTCCTGCGTCCGGAGAAAGTCCGGACGTACAATCGTTTCTAAAGGATCAGCCCTCCAGCGAGCCATGAGTATGAAAAAAGGGGGGTTCATTAATGAGAAAATACCCCTATTTGTGCTTCTGTGGATGACCGAAATTTTTACCTTGCAGTTCGGATCTGCGGCCTTCTCAGATGAGTTCGTCTTCGGGGGATCTTCGTCCGGAGATGATGGAGAGCGAAACGCCTCCGTCTGCTGCGCCGTCGGATAGGGCAGACGAGCCTGAAGTATCGTCATGGAGGGTATCCCAGAGTCCGGAGGGGCCGGAAAGTTCGGCGCCCACTAGTGTCCGGCCGGGGGAGCTGAAGAATCTGCTTGAGAGGGCGTTCATCTCAGAAGATCACCGTGCTTTGATGCGTATGGTGATTGGAAGGATTTCGTCCGCCGAAAGCGGATTGCATAATGCCGTCAGGAGTTTATTGACGGGATTTGAGGTACGCAAGAACGACGCACCTTTTTGACAGTTTGGCACATAGAAGTGCGCCCTGTATAGATAGTAGCCCCTGAGACTCGGTAGGTTGTCGAAAGCGACAGCGTACCGAGGATCAAAATCTCAGGTAATGAATGTCGCCGTTCCTATGCAGGTGGCGGATAGTCCGGGGGCTAGCCGGACTAGTGGAGTTGCCGAGTTAATGCGGCAACTCGACGTGGCGGATGCGGACATCGCGCTTGTCAACCGGCGACTTGACGAGTCGCAAGGTAAATGAATTCTCCGCAGTCACTTATTTAAGGGAGTCAAAGCCCGCCTCTGATAATGTATATGCTGTGATATAGACGGTGCTGCTGCTGTGGAGAGCCTTCGGGCCGAGCTTGCTCAAGCCAAGGAGCAAGCCCGAAGGAGTGATGCGGCTGCCTCGAGGGCAGCCGAGGAGTTGAAAGCCGAAAAGGCTGCACACTGCCTAAGCAGGGAAAAGATGGCCGAATTGGCCGTGAAATTAAAAGATGCTGCCGACCGCAACGAGGCTCTTGAAAAGGAGCGCTTATCGGAGCGGGAAAACCTGGGGAAGGCCACCGCCGAGGCCAAGGATGCCCGCTCTGCAATGCGGGCTATGAAGGAGGAGCTGCGCCAGGCCGGAGATATTGTGGCTGGCAAGCCATTTCTGCCGCGTCGCCGGTTTACGGATCAAAAATATGCCCAACTTGGCCAGCTGTGGGGTCCGGAGGATCCATATATGGACTTAGCGGCAAGTGCGGCTGATGCCGTTGAGCACTTTCGGAGCCAGAAGGATCACAAGACGGAAGAGCTATTTTGGTCTCAATTCCATAGTCCGGATCGTTCACTTCCGTTGACCAATCGGTTGGCCGAATGGGCTGAGCTAAATAGATTGTCCGGACTTGCCATGACTGATATCGTGGCTCATGTCTGGCAAGAGAGACCCAAGGCGATGAGCTATTTCGGCTTATTGCAGCAATTTCTTGGAGCGGTGCCGCACATCAAGGAGATGAAGCGGTCGGCCTGCATAGAAGGCGCGCGGATGGCCCTTGCCCGTGTGAAGACACATTGGACAGTGATGGATGCCACCGCTATTGTCGCCCAGGGTTCGGACGAAAGCCGGTTACCCGCCGAGCACTATTTTGGGGAGGTTATGCGTTGTGCTCGTGTAATAGAGTCGCAGTGCTCAAAAAATGTCACGTTCAAATGAACGTTTTATCTTGTAAGACAATGATTATGATGTAACCGCTTTTTATACTTGTGCGTTCCAAGTATTAAAATATCTCCTATGCGGCCGTTTATGTATACATTTGTATAACCTGAAAGATTGCAGTCTTCGGCTTCGGCCCCCATGCACAGGGTGCGGGGGTGTTCGCAAAAAGTAGCGCGTTTTCACACTTAATCCGACGTCTCGGTCCTGTGAAGGAGGTGGTAGCGTAGCGAACGAGGCAATCCGGACTATGATGCTTTATCACTTTCACTTAGCCAGTGGAGTTCGAGGGTGGGGCTACGATATAGCCCCTTGGGGCACCGCGCTTCTCCGAATTCGGGGCGCGTGTGTGCCTGACCGGGAAACGGTCCTTCGTCAAAGCGGGGAATTCTAAACATTCCGGTAGTCGATCGAGTGGTTGACCAGTCTCTCGTTGTATCATGACAGTCAGTTTTCGGCTTTCTCTACTGAGGTGCTCGCCCAGCCGAACTGGGGCACAATCGCAGTAGTTCTCCTGGTGCCGCGTTAGCCGATGATACGGAACGTAAGGCAGCAAAACACTGGAGCCGGGCAAACCCAACATTTGACCAAAGACATGATTCGGAGCTGATGCATATAAGGCCTAACTCGAGACGCCGAACACTCCCTAAGGTGTTCGGTCTTTGTAATAATGGGCAGAACAATGCCCTAAGCCCCTAGTGTCCAGGTACGGGCATGGTCTTCTGACGCGACCGATGGCAAAACGTCAGGCTCCGCTTTGGTTATAATGAGGAACCAAGGGATTATAACAACAAGAGACAGTGAAAAAGGTTTACGCAGGGTCTTAATCTGAAAAGAATCCTCGCGACGGGTCCCTACTGCACGTCTGCGTCTGTGTCTCCGTTGTGCCGTTATCCTGGACGGGTGTGCACGTTGTTCATCTGTAAAAAGAGAGGAACTTTAGCTTGAAAGGAACTTGTGCAGAAAATATATACGAAGGAAGAAATATAAATAAGTAAAGCGGAGTCTGTGTGAGCTCGCTGTTGTTTGTGCGCGCAGCCCCTTGCAAAGGGTGTGCGGCTAGGGAGCCCCAAGCTTACTTATGCCGGACTCGTCTAACCGTGTCCGGGGTCTTTAAGTGACCCTTGCACTGAGATGATGCCACGTGGACCGGGCATCTTGAGTGTAAGAGACGCGTAATGTGGTATGGCGTTGAAACGGACAAAAGCCTCTCATCCCAAGAGTGCTTGATAGCCACTTTTAAATGGGACGATATGAAAAATTAGTTTTTCGCGTCGAAAGTTGTTCGGTGATCCAAACACGACTTCAAGTAATAGGGAGCCTGTGCACTTGGCGTAAGTGCCTGACGTCACTCCTTTAAAGGAAGTGCGGCTGTGTCGAATTTTAGCAGGGTCTATCCCCAACTTGCGGATTGTGTTTGGATACAGCAGGTTTAAGTCGCTGCCTCCGTCCATCCGGACTTGAGTAAATTGTAGTCCGTCGATTATAGGATCCAATATCAGGGCAGTCCGTCCTGCATTTCGAACGCTTATGGAATAATCCAGGTGGTCGAAAGTGATTGGTTTTGATGTCCAATCTCTATGTTCCGCTTGGTTGAACCGTGCGAGACCCATTTTAACGGGTGCCGCACTGTTTTTTCGTATTATCACATGAAGTGAATTTACTGTTTTGACCTCTTGTGGGAAATTCTTTTGTTTTCCAGTGCTCTGCTGGTGGGGTTTATCGTCTTCGCTTGACGCGTCGAGCCCCTTGTGTTCGGCGTTTAGTCGGCCGGACTGTTTGAAAACCCAACAATCTCTGTGGGTATGGTTTGCAGGCCTTCCGGGGGTACTGTGGATTTGACATATCCGACCCAAAGTCTTGTTTAAGTTGGATAGCTCATCGCTGTTATCCTTAAGAGGCGGAGTTTTGTTGTTTGGCCGCGAGCTTTTGAATCCGGCGTTAACTGTCGTGCTCTTTGGGCTTTTCTCTTTATTCCGGCGCTGCTCTTTTCTGTGCCGTGATTTTCTGGTTCCATCTCTGATCTCGAATGTACTTGGGTCGCTGGTGCTGCATCTTGCTAGCCAGCTGTCCTCTCCCGCACAAAAGCGGGTCATGAGGCTTGTTAGCGCGGACATTGTCCTCGGCTTCTCTTGGCCGAGGTGTCTGGCGAGCCATTCGTCTCGGACGTTGTGTTTAAAAGCTGCTAAGGCTTCGGCGTCCGGACAGTCGACTATTTGGTTCTTTTTAGTGAGGAACCTGTTCCAGAATTTGCGCGCTGACTCTCCGGGCTGTTGAGTTATATGACTTAGATCGTCTGCATCCGGAGGGCGGACATAAGTCCCTTGAAAATTTGTTCTAAACGCGTCCTCGAGCTCTTCCCAACTTCCAACAGTATTTTCTGGGAGGCTTTTGAGCCAATGACGGGCTGGCCCTTTGAGCTTGAGGGGTAGGTATTTTATGGCGTGGAGATCATCTCCTCTGGCCATGTGTATGTGTAGTATATAATCTTCTATCCAGACTCCAGGGTCTGTTGTTCCGTCGTAGGCCTCTATGTTTATGGGTTTAAACCCTGCTGGGAATTCGTGATCCAGCACCTCGTTGGTGAAACATAGTGGGTGTGCGGCGCCCCTCTATTTGGGTGCACCGATGTCTTCGGACACTTGGCGTGTTGTATTGCCTCCTGGGGCCCTCTTCTTTGGCCTGTAAATGGACCTGGCTGGCCATCTATCCTTCCAGGGTCGTTAGTTGGTTTATATGCAGCGCCGCTTTCAGATTTTGGCCTATCATCTGGCCGTCTATCCGGCCAGGCGTCCTCTTTGTTTTTTGACTGTGGGGGCTCTATGGCCTCCTCATCAAATTCTGGCAGTAGCTTGCGTTTCAGGTAGCTCTTCGATTGATGGCCATTGCCGTATTTGTCTGCGGTTTTGAGCACTTTGCTCCACCTCATTCTGAGTGTATCTTCCGCTGTTTTGAGCTTCCGTTTTTCCTTTTTCAAACTTCTTGCGGTGGCGACGAGTCTTTTCCGGAGGTTTTTATTCTCCGGCGGTGTGTCCGACGTGAGGTCGTCTGGGCTGTTGTTTTTGCCGGGCCCGGGCTGATTATCTGACTCGTCCTGTTTGGACGGTTGCTTGTCTGCATATTCGTCGTCCGCTTGTTTGCCCTGCTGTATTGCGGGGTCATGAGGAGCGATTTTGTTGTCGAGGCGGGACTTAGGGCGGCGTCTGCGTCGCCGTTTTGGTTGTTTGTCGGCAGGGTTATCTTCTGCCGCGGCCCGTTGGTCCTCGTTATCGATTCCTTTTGGGGTATCCACCATATATACGTCGTATGACGAGGTGGTCTTCCAGTGTCCTGTAGGCGCTGGTTCCTGTTCGTCTCCGGCATCGTCGTCCATAGCGTCGATGTCTTCGGAGTCATAGTCTAGCATGTCGGTTAGATCGTCGACAGTGGCTACAAAGTGGGTGGTGGGTGGGCTCTGAATTTCTTCGTCGTCCGTGTCCCATCCATCCTGGCCATAGTTCGGCCAGGACTCTCCGGATAGCGAGAGATGCTTTAGCGAATTTAGGACGTCGCCAAAGGGTGAGTGTTGGAAGATGTCCGCGGCGGTGAATTCCATAACAGGCGTCCAATCAGATTCGATTGGTAGGGGCGTGGGAGGTCCGGAGTCCGGCAAGGAGTCCGGCACCTCGGAATCACGAGTTTTGCGAGGGACAAGGTTAGTGTTCGGCTCCATTGCCGTGGAAGTTGAAGCCCCCGAGGTGGTGTCCATCCACCGGTCCTCGATCTGGGCGATCGGCTCCGGACTAAGGGCCGAAGCGGATTCATGTGCGGCCACCAAGGCACTGTTTGGCGGCAGAGCTAGATCATGCCCATCGCAACAGTGCGCGCGCGCTTGGCTTTGGCTCGAGCCCGTCGAAGATCAAGTCCCCGCGGATGTCGGCTGTGAAGTTTAGGCTTCCGAATCTGACCTGACGGCCAGGGGCGTAGCTTTCGATCTGCTCCAGATGGCCAAGTGAATTAGCCCGCAGTGCGAAGCCGCCGAATACGAAGATCTGTCCGGGGAGAAAAGTCTCACCCTGGACAGCGTTGTTGATTGAAGATGCCATCGAGCCTATCGGTGACGACACAGAGGAACTCTCAATGAAAGCACCAATGTCGGTGTCAAAACCGGCGGATCTCGGGTAGGGGGTCCCGAACTGTGCGTCTAGGCGGATGGTTACAGGAGACAAGGGACACGATGTTTTACCCAGGTTCGGGCCCTCTTGATGAGGTAAAACCCTACGTCCTGCTTGATTAATATTGATGATATGGGTAGTACAAGAGTGGATCTACCACGAGATCAAGGAGGCTAAACCCTAAAGCTAGCCTATGGTATGATTGTTGTGATGTATGTTGTGTCCTACGGACTAAAGCCCTCCGGTTTATATAGACACCGGAGGAGGCTAGGGTTACACAGAGTCGGTTACAATGGTAGGAGATCTACATATCCGTATTGCCAAGCTTGCCTTCCACGCCAAGGAAAGTCCCATCCGGACACGGGACGGAGTCTTCAATCTTGTATCTTCATAGTCTTGGAGTCCGGTGGACGATGATAGTCCGGCTGTCCGGACACCCCCTAGTCCAGGACTCCCTCAAGGAGGGTGGCTTATATAGAGTTCGCCAGGACCTCTCCCGCCCTCCATTACAAGGGACTAAATGTACATAAAGTGTTGGCGTTGCTGGTAACGCCAGCCTTAAGTGCTATTAATGGCCTTAAAGACTACGGAGTGAATGCGCGACCGTTGTATGCTGAGTGACTCCTGGTCTTCGGGAGGTCGAGTGATTTTCTTGTTAGTCAAGTGACGGTAGGTAGGGAGACTCCCGAGTGACATGGCGTCAAGTGGATTGCACTCGACACCTTTGACCGGGGGTCTCACGGAGTCTCCTGACCTTCTTGCCTTCTTGGGTAGTGACCTTGGGTAGGACGTATAGGTCAGGCCTATGATCCTACCCCAGGTATGTATCCTCATCAGCCGCCACAGCGCCAGCAAGGGGCCGGGCACCCGGGGCCTTCCTGGCCGGGCACCCAGGGTGCACAGGGCTTCTCCCTCTTCATGTTTCCTTCTTCCTTCTTCTTCTTCCCGAGAGACTTCGTGCGTGCTTAAATCTTCAGGTGAACTTGGTGATCCCTCCATGCTTCCTCGCGATCATCTCTGAAGTACCTAAGAAAACACAATGCGTCTCTTTGAGGTAGAATCCCATTCTCAAGTGAATCCGGAGGAAACTCGGAGAGGAAAGAAGTGACCTCGGTTTCGACGGTGTTTGCACGTGCTCTTGTCATTGGTCCTCGAGGTGCTTGACGAGTTGCAGTAGAGTCCATGGGGATGAGCGAGGGATGCTCCGCATCAGAAGGAGGTCTTGAATCCATGAAGGATCTTCCCTAAGAAGTGGTCTTGAATCCACTTGGGGGATTTCCTCCTTTAGGAGGCCTTGGTCTCCGAAGAAGTAGGGGATAAGTGGATGAGCAAAGCTCTATCTCTGAGATGAGCTATCACAATGCTAACCCTAAAATGGTGGAGGAGAAGAAGTATATATAGTCTAAAGGGGCGAAGGGGTACATGGGCCTCGGCCCGAAACACTGTGCGCAGACAGGCGTCGGACGTCCGACTGTTACCGGTCGTCCGATGGCTCGCAAGGGTCCGGACGTCCGGTAATGTTCGAGTTTTAGCGTTTTGGTACTGTGATGGTTGCGCCGGATTTCCAGAGGTTGTCGGTCGTTCGGTGGACTTCGGACTTCTGTCGTTTCCATTCTGGACTGGCGGTATTGGCTTTTCGGAGATGGCCGGACGTCCGGTCGCTGGAGTATGTTGGACATCTAGTACTTGTCGGTCTTCCGGCCGCTGTAGTGTCCGTTGACTGGGCCTTCTGGCTGGCTGATCCTCCAGGCGTCGGACGTCCGGTAAGGGTCGGTCGCTCAGTGGCTGTGACATCTTGTCAGCCCTTCCTCTTGGTGCTCGCACTCGTTGTCCTCGCCAGCTTGTCCATTGGAGCAACTACATCCAATGGAGATAAGTATTTCCCTCAGTTATGAAACCAAGGTTATCAATCTAGTAGGAGAACCAAGCAACACTATGTAAACAACACCTACACACAAACAATAAATACTTGCAACCCAACGCGTAGAGGGGTTGTCATTCCCTCAACGGTTATGAGCAAGATTAAATTTTATAGTTTTTGATAGATAGATCGGACAAAAATAAAACATAAAATAAATAAAAGAAAATTGCAGCAAGGTATTTTTAGTTTTAATATATGATAAAACATCGACCCGGGGGCAATAGTTTTCGCTAGAGGCTTCTCTCAAGAAAATAGCATACGATGGGTAAACAAATTACTGTTGGCCAATTGATAGAAAAGCAAATAATTATGACGATATCCAAGGCAATGATCATACATATATAGGCATCACGTCCGAGACAAGTAGATCGAAACGATTCTGTATCTACTAATATTACTCCACACATCGATCACTATCCAGCATGCATCTAGTGTATTAAGTTCATGGAAAAACGAAGTAACGCCTTAAGCAAGATGAAATGCTATAGACAAGATAAACTCACGTATGAATAAACCCCATCTTTTTACCCTTAATAGCAATGATACAAGCGTGTCATGATCCTTTCTGTCACACCGCAAGATCGAACTATTACAAAGCACCTCTTCCCATGTCAAGATAAATCAATCTAGTTGACCAAGCAAATTAATAAATCGAAGAAGAAATACAAAGTTATAGTAATCATGCATAAAAGAGTTCAGAGAAAACTCAAATAAATTCATGGATAGATCTGATCATAAACTCACAATTCATCGGATCCCAACAAACACACCGTTAAAAGTCATTACATCAAATAGATCTCCAAGAACCCCGAGGAGAACATTGTATTGAAAATCAAAAAGAGAGAAGAAGTCATCTAGTTACTAACTATGGACCCATAGGTCCGTGGTAAACTACTCACGCATCATCGGAGGGCGGCAAGGATGATGTAAAGCCCCCTCCGTGATAGAATTCCCCGCTTGTGGTTCTGGAACTTGCGGCGGCGAAAAAGTTCTTTTGGACTCTCCTGTTGGTTCCATGATTTTAGATAATTTATAGAGGCGGAGTTAGGTCAAACGGAGCCTCGTGGGCCCCACAAGCCACCGGGGCGCACTAAAACACCCCCTTGTTGGTTCCCCGTCTCTCCTCCAAATGGGTGTGGCACACTGAAACACCAGAGGTAAAAACTGACAGCATCAGCTTCACTTGAAACTTGTTTTGGCAACACTTGTTTCTTCGACTTTGTTTCTTCATGCGCTAAGATATTATTCGCTTCCTTCGATATTGCACCTGAAATAACCAACGACAAGGAGATGAAAGCATAGTTGTGTCATCAAGGTTACAAGGTAAACTTAAGTTAGCGGTCACCATGATTTCTCCTTTGATGTATGGGTGTATCAATGGTTGTCATGTCCCATCACAGGAGAGCTCCGCGCGCCGATGAAGGTCAACGGGCTCGAGTGGACGCGAGAACGACGCGGGCGAGAGGAAGAAGAAAGGTTCGAGCGGGCGCGGGGTAAAAATGGATCTGGGAGCCCTGCCATCCTATTTATAGAAAGGGTAAATACCCAAGCGTCACGGTCAAACCTGTTGGGGATATAACTATTAGGTATGACCTGCCCAGGAGGGGCCGGGTTATACCTATGGCGATTATTGAAGCCCAAGACGACACTGGAAGATGGTGGTTCAGTTAAGGGCCTAAGCCCAAAGGCGACTCAAGACCCGTAGAGATAAACCGCCATATATAACTTGTATTGTAAGGCAAGAATAGAGAGAGACCAAGCCGGACACTGTTTATGAGCCGGGTGGGACTCTGTGAGCCGCTGGGCGTCAACCTCTATATATAAAGGGACAATCCGGCGGCGATTCAGGGCAAGTAACATCAGATCGAGAACTAGGTCAAGCGGATTCGCTCCCTGGTAATCGAGAGATAAGCAATCCCACTCAAAACTGGATCGTAGGCTTTTACCTTCACCGTAAGGGGCCGAACCAGTATAAACCCCGTGTCCTTTGTCCCGATTAACCCCTTTAAGCTTCCTAGTTGCGATGGCTCCACGACTAAGTCTTTTCACTAGGACAACTGACGTGACAATTCCACAACAGTTGGCGCCCACCGTGGGGCTAGCGCACGGTGGATTTGAGTTCTTGAAGGGCAGCTTCGAAGGGCTCAAGGGATACGCTGTGGGCCGGATGACCAAGAGTTGTCGCGGCAAGATCTACATCGACGACGCAGGATGGGCCCCCGACGCCGGCTCAATTGAGTACGAGTACCAGGTCCCCTTCGGCGGAATCCACATCTTCATCGGCAAGATCGGCGAGCCGGGCCGTGAGCTGGACATCTGCACCGACATCGTCGAGACGGCTCAGCGTGCGAGACCCGCCCGGGCTCAGCCCGCCGTGAAGCGTGCCTTCGTGGGATGCATCCATGGAGGGGAACTTACTGAAGGATTTGTGTCTGGCAGTGAGACGGCCATCTACTCCAATGGTGAGTCGTCCACGGGTGAGACGTATTCGTTGTATCAATTGCAAGACGGCGGGCTTGGGGAATGTTCCGATGGCAGCAGTATTCCGGACCCTTATAACTTTTGCTCCCGGAGTCCGTTTTTGCCGTTCTTTAGCTCGTTGAGTAGCTATTGACATCCCCCTTCCATCTAGATAGGTTCCAACATCATTTGAATCCATCAAAAATTTGGCATTTGGGCATCTTCGCATAGGCCATCCACCATATCATCTGCCAAACCACCATAGCTTTCCGCAACCTAACCCATTTTCGATCCATATAGCATTTGTGTGGTTGCTTGAGTGGTGACTTGAGTCTCCTAAGGTGTTTCGACTACTTAGGGACGGTTGCTTCGTCATCAACCGCCACCACCACTTCCGCATTGCTAACTCCGGAACAACCATAGCTTTCCGCTACCACCATTTGACATTTTCCTTGAGATTTTGAGTTCGCGGTTTTTTACCATTTCCTAAGGTGTTTCGGCTACTTAGGGACGGGTCTACATCATCTTGGTATCTACATCAAGAACACCGCCACTCATCATCGCCACGAGATCATCATCGACATCGACCACTTCACCAATTTGACACCCTAACCGTAAGCAAGAACGGTACCTCTATATCATCTTGGTATCGTGGTATCCCTTCATTGTACATTCTTGCCATTACATTGTTAACCCCTTAGCCCATTTTGCGTCACTTGCCTATCGAGACTAGCCATTTGAGTATTGCCGACAACATTACTTGTGCACATTAGTGATCCATACCTTCCATTGCATACGTACCATATCATATTGGTATCATCTTGGTATCATCATATCATCCCTTGTGCCACAAGATCGTTCCCGCATATACACAATTGCTATCTTGGTTTGTGCATTTTGCATAAGTGGCCATATCAAAAAAAAGAATAAGCTTTGAAGCAAAAAAAACAAAGATAGCAAAGAGCTCGTGAGCAAGAGCCATAGCATCATACCACATTGCACATAAGATCGTCATATACGATCATCTTGGATCATCTTGAGAGGAACACCGGGAACATCATACACATAGCATACTTGGGATCGAAGGCTCATACATTTTGCATCTTATAGGTTGTGCACAAGTGTCATATCCGCCTATTGAGCAATCGTGCTAGCGTCTCTCTTGAGTTGTGCAACACGAGCGTTTTCCGTGGATTCCATATTTTGTGCTCATTCCTTGGTTGCACGACCCCATTTATCTATCCGTGTGTGTGTTTCCGTGTGCCACATATTGCTATTGGTCTACTTGTTTCACTTGCGAATTTGTGAATCTTTTCCAACATTATTGACTCTTGCTAACATTTTGCATCAAATTTTTGTGCCACTATCCTCACCGAGCTCCACTATAAGCTTTATTTGATAGGTGTGAGTGAACAAGTCCGGTACCAATTCCACTATTCTTTCATCTCACATTGAGTGAAACGGGATACATCCTCAACTTTGGAAAAAGGTAACTTGGTATTGTTTATCTCATTTCCTACTCACCTCTACTCGAGTCTTGTGATGGATAGGCAAGACATTTCATCTCCAGTCTTCCACGACAACGACAACGCGAACAACTACATCTCCAAAACGTCCATCTTTGGACTACAACGAGCAATGCAAGGCATTGAGCGACTCGCCATCGACATTCGCCAAAACGAAGCAAGGATAAGGGACTACCTCAACACCAAGTTGGCCGAACAAAGGGATCAAGTACGAGACATGGTGGCCAACTACAAGTCTTCTTCCCCTTCTCATCTTCAAGGCGGCGACGCTCAAGTGGCCAAACTGCGGAACGTCATCGAGCTCAAGCACTACAACACCATCAAGATGAAGATGCTCGTGATGCGTACACCTACAAGTCCCAAAAAGCTCTACATCAAGCTACGGCCAGACATCATGAGCACAAGAGAAGACCGCGAGACAAGCACCACCAAGACGGAGCTACGACTACTACCACCACTTCGACATCTTCGCCAAGTGTTCTCAAGGCATCTTCGCCTTTGGATGGTGTGCCATCTTCGGCCTTCATCCACGACGAGAGTGATGATGTGCCATCTTCGGCCTTCATCCACGGCGATGACTACGAGATGGTTGAGCATGGGATTTTCCCTTCGACCACGGCGACGTATGATGACTTGAGTGACTTGTGCCACCATATGGAGAGTGAGAGTGACTTCACCACTAGCCCCATATATGATGAGTTGCCACAATTCCCATGTGAGGAGAGCCACAACTCCCACCGCAATTACCATGCTTCATGCTAGTATGATTTCTCCATGCGATGATTTACCCATTTATGATGAGTTTGATGATTGCCATGAGGAGTCTATTGGTTGTGATGCCATGTTACATAGGATTTCTTGTGATAATTCTGTTGGTCACATCATGTTTGACAATCCGCTTGACTTGTCATATGCTATGCATGAGATCAACAATATGTCATATTTGCAATCTCATCGTAGTGACTATGCATATGCCATCAACATAAACCCAATTTGCACATATGGCATAGATGACAAGCCCATGGTTATTGGCATTTGTTTTTCTTGTGATAATATGGATATGCTCCCTTTGCATCATTTATCTCATATGCCATGCCATGACCACCTAGCTTTGGATATGCATTGTTTTGGATGTTCTCCATTTTCTCCATATGATGTTTCCACTATTGCTCATGAGGACACCCCCATAGTTTCCTCATACATTTTAGGAGATTTTGATTCATCCTGTCCATTGCATGATCTCGCTACGTGTGTGCACCATATGCTTCCCATGAATGAAAATGCTATTGTTGTGTCACACACTTGCTATAATTTGCGTCCAAATCATGTTGAACACAATAACTATCATTGCATGATGGATGCCATATTTCTCTACCATGCCTCAAATTTCTTTGAGCGATGCTTATCTTGTGCTAACTCACACATGCACATACACATCATGATGGATGATGTGTACATTTACCACACACACACTTTCTTTGGTTTGTGTCTCTTTCGTGTAGGTACCCATGAATACTTGTCAACCTCGCAATCCCACGAGTTGACAAAACGAGCTCTAGAGAGCAACGATGGCTTGGGATCCCTTGGAGTGTCTTTCCCACCGCTCTCTTCGCGCAAAGACTTCGTGCATTTCTTCTACATGGCTCTCACATGGTTATGGGTTATTTACCACTTCTCACTTTATGCCCATATTGCCATGTTCACTTTGCATGATATGCTCATTACTATGCCTTTGCTGTGCATTTGTGACCCATGCTTTTCATTACACATGATGATTGATTCTACTATGTGTATGTGTATTTGCAAGCTTGGTGGAGATATTGCTTGTTATTGCCATGTTCTACCTATGACCTATGCCTATGATGATACTATGATCTTGCTTTGTGTTCGTGATTGCGATATGTCATGTGCATTGCCTATGCCTACTACTTGCACACATGACATGATTGCCATGATTTCCTCTAGTGTGTTGCATCTTCGCTCCACTAGTTCACACGACTTGATTCCTATGCTTTCTCATGTTGCATCCAATTCTTGGATTACTTGGTCCTATAACATGCTTGGTTGCAACAATGTCGTTACTTCACTTATGCCATGTCCCATTGCTTATCACATGATTGATTTGATTGCCTCACACATGATGAACAATTGCTCTTGCTATTGTGTTGAGTGCCACTCGATTTTCACTAAAACCTATGCACATTATGCTTGGATTGTCTTGCACTTGCATGTGTTTAGTCTTATCATCTTCTTGGGTGTTGTGAATGACTCTTATGCCTACCATAGACCGTTCATTGAGAGTCTTATGCATGCTTGCTATGACATTGAGGTAGATGCTTGTTCACTTGTCCCCCATATTAGCATCTTTACCTCACATTTACATGCTTGTTTCCATGATGTCCTTGTTTGTGCTCAATTTATGTGCTTATATGACATGTCACAATCCCGTGTCACACCACATGCTATACTTGATGATGACACTTGTTTGGTGAATCACCTCTTGAATGCTTGGTTTAGCACTTACGCTAACCACATTTGTTTTTCCAAGTGTTTGTTATATTTTCTACTTTTGAAGGAATCACAAGATGGTGCGACATTGGAGAGTGCCCATTTCGAGCTTCAACATGATGAGTACTTGGTGGTTGTCAACTTCTACATGGCAACGCCCTCTCTTTCCCATGGTGATGAAGATCACGATCCGTGGACGGATCTCTCCCAGGGGGGGGGGGGAGATGATGTGGAGCATCCCTCGCTCATCCCCATGGACTCTACTACAACTCATCAAGCACCTCGAGGACCAATGACAAGAGCACGTGCAAACACCGTCGAAACCGAGGTCACTTCTTTCCTCTCCGAGTTTCCTCCGAATTCACTTGAGAATGGGATTCTACCTCAAAGAGACGCATTGTGTTTTCTTAGGTACTTCGGAGATGATCGCGAGGAAGCATGGAGGGATCACCAAGTTCACCTGAAGATTCAAGCACGCACGAAGTCTCTCGGGAAGGAGAAGAAGGAAGAAGGAAACGTGAAGAGGGAGAAGCCCTGTGCACCCCGGGTGCCCGGCCCCTTGCTGGCGCTGGTGGCGGCCGCCCGGGTGCCCGGCCCAATTGGCCCTGGGTGCCCGGCCCTGCTGCTGGGAGCAGCCCAACCCGCCCGGGTGCCCGGGCCACCAACCCCGGGTGCCTGGCCCCCTTCATCGCTCGCCTGGTGCCACCCCGGGTGCCCGGCCTCCTCCCTACAGCCACCAGCGGCCACCCCGGGTGCCCGGGCCTAGGACCCCCGGGTGCCCGGTCCTCCTACAGCCGGCGCCCCTGACCGGTCCGGGTGCCCGGCCGGTTTGCCCCTGGGTGCCCGGTCCACTCCGAGGGCCTGCGTGCCTCTTTGGGTTTTTACCCATGTATTCCCCTCCTCCTCTTATTTGGTCCCTAGACTATATAAACACCTCCCCTAGCTCATTTAGAGGATAGCTAAGAATAGACACAAATCATAGAGCTTAGCTCATGTATCTCCCCTTGTGGGTTTCCTCCTAAGGGAGAAGGATCCCTAGGACCATCAAGCCCTCCTAAGGGAGAAGGATCCATAGGATCATCAAGCCCTCCTAAGGGAGAAGGATTCCCCAAGTGAATCATCAAGCCCTCATCTCCTTCATAGGATTTGGGATGAACTCTACCATGTATCTTGTTTCCCTTTGATTGTTCATGTACCTTGTGGATCTTGTGTGTTTGTTGGTCTAGTGGATGTGTAATTGGACTTGTTCTTGAGTGTTCCTCTTGTTTTCTCTCTTGTGTTCATCTTGTTCTTGGGAATTCCCCCTCCAATTCGTGAAAGATCTTCACTTAGGGTTCCACCCTACAACACCTTCCTTCTAGGGTTGAGATGAACTAGTGCCCCTTCCGTATTCCCCTTTGTTGGATTTGGACCCTTGTTACCTCTTTGTGTATGTGGATCTAGCACATGTGTGATTGGATCAAGTCTATTTGAGTGTTTCCTCTCGTGTTCTTCGTGTTCTTCGTGGAACCCGCTCCAATCGTGAAAGACCGGCCCCACTCCATATCAGAAGCCATGCAAAGCTACTTACTTTTGAATCTTTCTCACACCTACCTAAGGGGGTTTGTCCCTGCTATAAAACCCCATCTCCCCCATCCTTTTAGAAACCTTTGTCAAACCATTCAGCCACAAGCTTATGCAGCAAGACTGCTAGAGATCCGAGAGATCCTTACTACCTTTGCTCTCGTGAGTTCATCCGGATTCGTGAGAAGGAACCTCCGGTTCCGCCTAATTCGTGCTCTACGGTTCTGGCCATTTTGTGTGGGTTAGTCTCGGTTTGTGGTTTTGCGATTGTTCAAACAGCGGGTTGGAGTTCTTGTAGCTCCGGTCAGCCATCCCCAACGTATGGGTTGCATCCAACCTTGGCACCTATAAAGCTAGTTATCCCTCCCGATTTGATCCTACGACGTGAAGACCGGGCCACCCTCGGGCATGATCTCGTTTTACTGAGAAGCATGATGATGATGACAAAGGATCCAGAAAAGGCAGTTTTATTGAAGAACATAAACACATTGAAGCTGAGGGGGTATTGGTGTCGAAGCACCAGGTCACCAGCAATGTGGCTACCCTTGTTATCATCCTAGTAATATCTGCCACCTGGTGGACTTAGCCCTGCAGTATATGTCTTTGTTGCTGCCAATGTAGCTGCAACCAGAAAGAAAACACGATTCTTCTCCAGTGCCTCCTTTTCATCTTGGATAGGAGCATCTAGCTCATGTTTTATGTTGTGCCTTCTGTTGAAAATGTGTGCTATAGAATCCTCCTAGAACCTCTAGATGTCCCTGAATATTTCTCCAAGCCATTCAGGAGCTAGATGGCGGAAGAATACTACATGAAGTCCGACATATGTGAAGATGCCAACAACTAATACCCATATATAAATGGATGTTCTGACCTCCCTGCGGTTCACGGCAGCATAGTCCCCCACAAGTTCGAGCAGGTCAAGCAGCAGCGCAAACTGCAGCAAACGAAGCTAAATTGCATTCCGTCTCAGCTCCTTGACCAGGAGCAGGATCAAACAATGAGTGATGTAATGAATGTTGTTGTGTTGCGGTAGAAGAACATCCTGCACCACTTGGTGCGGCTAAGAAACATGACAGCGTCACTGGCAAGGTAGCCTTGCTGGTTATCTGGCCAGAGACCACCCGATTGTGCCAGCCCGCCGCGTAGGTGATAGTGGCTGATAAAGTTGCCAGCAGGAACAAGTACTTCCTCAGGTTCCATAGAAGCTCTGCTTCATCAGCACTACTCGGTGTTTGGTCATCACACTGGTGTTTTTGTTGCTGACTTGTGGTATTGTGAGGTTCATGACCATCACCAGGCTGTGGCTAGGACTCCATGACCATGAGCTCATAGAACCAATGCAGATCTCAGCTAAGAATTTGAAGCCTGAAGGTTGCCACGTTCATTTATCATTCTTCGGACTCTTAATATGCCCAGGTTCTGGTCCTTATTATTATCTCCAGAAGTTAAGAGGTTGTGAAGAAAACAAACGGTGACATCAAATCCAATGACAAATTTATCGCCATAAACAGACAAAAGGATACTAAAAATAGCTTTGGATTTTAGCCACCAAGAAATGATCATGCTTTTGTCAAAAAAATAAAACGAAACAAAGAAACTAATAGTATTTCAATTCGGTTATTCCTAGTGGATTCCCAGCTTTGTGTAACTTTTTCTTTTGCAATCAAAGCTTTGTGTAACTGTTTCAGTTAAAGTATCTCTGCAGTAGACCAACATAAACAGTAAATCAGGTCTGAATCCTGCGGTAAGGTATTTCTACGCTATTATGTAAGAGTATTTATTTTCCAACTTACCTTTCTTTTATTATCCTCTCCCTGATTATGAGCTTCTTTTTTCCCTTCGATTAAATCATCTTCAGAAAACTGATTCTGACATTCACAATTTGTCCAGTAGTATTTTTTTCTCAATCCTGCACAAAGTAGACTGTTTCCCCTTGTTCTTGTCTTTTTAGTTGACCTGGTTGATCTTGGACTTACTGTTGATAGCAGTGTCTAATCTTAGTGTGTCAGCAAATCTGCTTGCAGATCACACATGGCAAAATATTTTAGTCTCAAACTGTCAAAAAAAAGTCTCATTTTCCAACTACAAGATTAATAGTATGGGTGTTCGTTTATCAAATATTCAGATTACACATTATGAGGTATACCTAACTAAGCCCTAAAACGGAACCAAATGTATCAACTTAACTATACCATTCCTCTACTTGCTTTAGGGCCATCCGGTGCATAGATCACGTGATTCAAACATATTGGCACACCTATTTCCAACCAAGCATTCGAATTACTTGTCATTTATCAATTTTGGGAATAAATGCATTAATATAGGTTAGAACTGCACAATGAACCTTGTGCACACTTCCCTGATCCGCAGGCACTTGTGTTACCAGGGGTTCTACCCTGGTACACTAGTACGCGAGGAATGCAAACTAGTTTCTTTCATTGCTAGGGCAGATAGTGATGAGAAAACATACAGGTTCTGTTATTCTGTTATCCTAGTCTTCCTCGAATGAATAAATGCTTGGTACTACACTCAGTTTATTCATGGATATTTTTCTTCTAAACTTGGATATTTAGCTTTCACTGGCTTCCAATGTTGATGGCAGGCCCACACTGAAGCAAAATCATTTAGAGCACCTAAGCAGATGGGCTATGCCGATGACACTGAGTTTGGCAAAGCTGAGATGCAGTGTTATTTCTGCAATCTCCTGGCACTTCGCCAAGCAGTTGATGCGCCATGTTACAGAGAAATTCATCAGACACTGACAAGGGCTCTTCCTCATGGGCCCTGTTGATGGAATTTCATCACAGAAACCATGGAAATCCTGGTAGTCCCGCCAAAGATCTGCTCCTTCCTCTCTTGCAAAAAAGAAAGGAAGGTTTATTCCTGCCATGTCTCTCCATCCTTGAACAAGTATCTTCCAACCCCCCTCCCTTCCTTGAAATCTTATTTATAAATCAGAGAAAGTAAAGTGCCTAGAAATAACGCATACCCAAAATATCCTCATACCTAGACATTATTTACACAAAAACAACAGGGCTGAGAAACCGAGGATACAGTAGAGAGAGGGTTTACCGAAAAAGGCTTTCGCCCCGCTTTATAAATAAAGCAAACCGCCACAAGACATACAACCACAGAAGGTCCACAAACACACACCACCCAAGTACCACAACAAAGTATAGAGGTTCTGCTGAGGGCACAGCTCAACAAGCCCAGAGAAAAAGAAAAAACACAACACAACATAGACGGCCCAGCGCAGGGGATCTAGTCAGGCTCCGGCGGTGGCGGCGGGGGCGGTGGCGACAGACGGACGGCCATCGAGCGTAGATCGGCGATGAAGGCTGAGATGGCGTCCCGATCCGGGGGGCGGCTAAGCGGCTGCCAAAGCTGCAAGAAACCCGAGAATTTGTAGAGAGCATCAGTAGCGCGCTGAAGGGGAGAGTGTTGGATCACAAGCTTATTGCGAACTGTCCACAGCGTCCAGGCAAGGACCCCCACCTCCAGCCACCTAATGTGGCGAGAGGATGTAGGGGACACTTGGAGTTCAGCAAAGAGGTCCGGGAAATTGGTGTGGCACCAACTCCCACCAACAATCTCGCGAAAGCAGCTCCAAAGGAACCGGGCGGAGACGCAAGCGAAGAAAATGTGATTGGAGTCTTCGGGGACATTGCAGAGGGGGCAGATACCAGTGCCCGGGCCATTGCGTTTGCGGACCTCCACACCGGACGGGACCCGTCCACGGATCCACTGCCACATGAAGATGCGAATCTTCAGTGGGACGCGAATGGACCACACCATCGAAAGGGGGAGGGGGGCGGATGAGGGAGCAATGACCAAGTAAAGCGATTTAGTGGAGAACTGGCCAGACGGCTCCAGGTGCCAGCGCACAAGGTCCTGGCCGCCATCCACCAACGGCTCATGAAGAGCAACGCAGTCAAGCAACTCACGCCAGGCGGCGGATTCCGCCGGCCCAAAGGGCCGGCGGAAAGCAAGGCGCCCTAAGTCAAGAAGGGCCCTATCAACAGAAATCATGGGGTCGACAGAGATAGAGAAGAGGGCGGGGAAGCGGGCCGCAAAGGGGGAGTCTCCGGCCCAGCGATCGAACCAGAAAAGCGTCGAGAGACCGGACCCCACCGAGATAGAGGTACCAATGCGGAGCACCGGTAGGAGTTGGACGAGGGACTGCCAAAACTGAGATCCGCTCGATTTCTGGCAGAAGGCAAGGGGTTGACCACGCAGGTACTTATTCCGGATAATGTCCAGCCAGAGGCCACCCTGGCCCTGCGCGATACGCCAAAGCCACCGGGAGAGAAGGGCAATATTCATCCATTTAGAGCACATGATGCCTAATCCACCCTGCTCCCGGGGCTTGCAGATGTCAGGCCAGCTGACCATGTGATACTTCTGCTTGCCCTGGTCGCCAGCCCAGTAGAATCGGGACTGGATTTTGGCGATCTCCTTATGGAGAGATTCATGGAGGCTGTAGAAACTCATAAGGAACAAGAGGAGGCTGGAGAGGGAAGAGTTGATAACGATAGTCCGGGCCGCCTTCGACAACCACCTCCCCTGCCAGGGCTCGCATCTGGACTGGAGCTTGGTCACGGAGGGTCGCAAGTCAGCCACAGAGAGAGGGTTTCCCCCGCTCCCCTCCCGCAGCCGCCGACCCTCCCGCCGCCGCCGGCCGTCGGCCCCGCCCCCCGCCTCCGCCCCCCTTCCGCCCTCCCCCTCCTCCGTCTAGGCCGCCTCGCGCCGCCTCCCCGGGAGGTGGCCGGGGCGGAGCTCGCGCCCCTCGCCCGCAGGTCCCTTCCTTCCCCATCTCCCCCCGCCGCCGTCGGCGGGCGCCCCCAGCGATGGCCCGGGTGGTGCCGGCGGTGGCGGGCCTTCCAGTCCCCGCGCACGCGTGCTCCCTTCCCGGGGAAGGGAGGCGGCGGCGGTGCAGCCCGGCTTGGCTGCGGTCCGGCGGCCCTGCGGTGGCGGCCGGCGGCAGGCGTGGTGACGGCGCCGCTCCTTGGCGGCGGGGCGGCGTGGTGGTGCTGGGTGGCCGTCGATGCGCCCCCGGCCCAGATCTGGGCCCGTCGCGCCCCATCTGGGCCCTAACGGGCCGGCCCCCCGGCATGGTCTCGTTGTCTGCGGCGCGGTGAGGAGGAGCGGCTCGGACTTGGGGCGTCGGCGCCGATGGCGTGCCAGCAGCAGCGCGAAGGCGGGAGCTTTACGGGCCCACGAGGGCTCGGCCGGGCCTGTGGGCCTACGGGCCTGGTGTGCTCCTGCTATTGCGTCCGGACGGCTACTGTCGCTGACGGTGGAGGTGGGGCCCTCCCGCGTGCCGATGGTGCTGATGCCCTAGTCCCGGCTCTGATTCTTCGCCGTGCTGTCCTCACTTCGCGGTGCCGTGGTGAGACGGCGTGGAGGCCTCATGACAGCGTTGGCGCAGGGCGGTGGTTGGTTTGGTGGCGGGTTCCGGAGCGCCCGAGGTGCGGGTTGGGATCGGGGGAAACCCCTGTCGGCGTGGCCGACTCCGGCGCGGTGGCGCCTGTGGGTGCCACCTGACCTTCCGGGAGGGCGTCGCGGGCTACCCTTCCTCTCGCCTCGTCGTGTACCGGGGGAAACCCTTGGCAGCAACGTCGTCATCGTCGTGATCCTTCTTGGAGGTGTTGATTGGTGCCGGCGCTTCGGAGTCTTGGAGCCTAGTGGATGAGCCCGGTGGGCCCAGCGATCGCGAGGCCTCTTCGTTTTTGTTGATCCGCCGTTGTCGGCATTTGTTTCTTTTCTCTTTCTCTGTTGTTTCTTTTGGGCGTGACTGTGCTGCTTCCGCCCCAGCACCTATCCCTGTATGATTCGGTTGGTTGCTTTGTATACAAAGCGGGGGGAAACCCTTTTTCGGTAAAACAACAGGGCAACTCAACTCAGAATCCAGTGAAGGTGTCGGTGTCTCTGTGTTGATAAAATACTAGTGACACCACCCTGCAGTAAATGACTGAATTGCTGAATTTTCAAAGAGACTATTTAGCTAAAATTACATCCTCACTTTGGAACATTACTCCTATTATCTCTCTTTCAGTATTGTTCCAAGGATTGAGTATCTATGCAGACTGTTTTGCCCCTCTCCATGAGATGCTTATTCTGTTGTCATTGCAAATTTGGATATTGTCAGTTAGCATTCTCTACCGCTAATAAATATTGGCATATTGCATTCCTGGGTTACCATATGATCTGCATATTTACGTAGGCAAACAATTTTTACTTCAGAAGGTAATTCCACAGATTGTTAACTAAGAAAAAAGAACCATTTCACATCTCACAGTTGTCATCTGTATTATCTTTTGCTCACATTCAAAGAATGCACCAAATAATACTACATGATGGCCTTGAGCAACAATAAAACACAAATTACAACTTTGGAGGTTGTGTCTATCTCATGATAGACTGAACAAATGTCACAACTGAGACTACTCTTACACAGGCAGAGGACATTCGGTTCCCCATCAGATGGTTGATTGCTTGAATCAGTTGCAACCGAAGCACCTTTTCAGACATTGCACCCACTTTTTCCCCTTCTCCTTCACTAACCGTGCCACTTTGTCAAATGACAACAAGACATGAACGACGATGTAGATGATCACGGCAATGACGAGTGCAAAAATGTACACAGATGTCTTCAACTTCCTGCAGCTGCCCGCGGCATATGCCCCAAGTAAACCAAGCAAGTTCAAGACCATTGCTGTTTTCATGGCAAAGAGAGATCTCTTGTACTTGCTTATTGTGTTGTTCAGTAGGAGGATGACCATGACCATTGAGGCCATGAATGCTGTGGCGTTGCAATAGAAGAATACCTTGTATCGTGTTAGGTTGGTATCATGGAGGATTGGGTCACCTGCAAAATGGCCATCCTTGTCATCAGGCCAAACTCCTCCAGGAGGAAGCAGACCGGCTTGGTATGTGACAGTGATTGCAAGAGTTCCGATCAGCATCAAATCTTTGCGCCATTTGTGCTCCGTTCTCTTACTATCAGTATCACTTGTGCTTGTTGCACGATTTGTTAATGAATCTTGGTGCTCGGAAGGCTTGGCTTTGAACTCGAACATCAGCCCCAGCAGCGAGCAATTCACCTTTTCTTTTGCAAATTTCAGAACCAGGACTTGCATTATGACATAGACAAACACTGCAAGAACAACGAGAATGACATAGAAAGATGTTGACACTTTTCTGCAGCTTCCAGTAGCAAAAGCACCAATGAGGCTGATCAGATCAGCCAGTACACATGCACGCAGCGCATAGCACTTCAGACCTTTGTCGCATAGCCTCTTGCTAACAAGCAACAGAATTACTGCCAGGGATGCCATGAAAGCAGTAGCATTGAAGTAGAAGAACAGCCTATAGCGTTCTCGGAACTCATCACGAAACACCGAGTAACCTGCTCGGTGGCCGTTTTTATTATCAGTCCAAAAGCCACCTGGTGGGCTTATACCAGTTTGGTATGTGATAGAAGCTGCTAGAATTGCGAGCAATATCAGAAACTTCCGCCTCTTCCGCAAATCTTTGTCTTCTGGAGTATCAGCAGGTTCAGCAGAAGCCCCTATTATGCTCTCCCACCATATCTTGAGAATGGGAGGTACATATAGAGTATGAAGTACAACATAGGCAAAAACCAGGAGGACTAGGACGAACACATAAATGGATGTTGAGAACTTCCTGCTGCTTCCAGCAACATAGGCTCCCATAAGACCAAAGAGCACCAGTGTCATCGCTGTTTGCAGTACATGACGCTTCATGGCATGAATGGTAATCAACTGGCTCTGGAGTAGGATGATGATGGCCAAAGAGGCTACAAATGCTGTGGCATTGCAATAGAAGAATGCCTTGTAGCGCTTGGGACTGATGGCCTCCAAAATTGGATCACCAGCAATATGCCCATCATTGTTATCTGTCCAGAAGCCTCCTGGTGGATTCATCCCAGCTTGGAAGGTGACTGTGGCGGCAAGGATGCCAAGCAATAGAAGGTATGTGCGCAACTTCTGGAAATCATTCTTAACATCAGTGCCTAGGGTGCCGTTGTTTGACTGATCTTGCGTGTCAGGTTCCAACAAGGCCTTGATGAAATCCCTCACCTTCTGAACCATTTCTTTATTTCTCTCTTTCACACGTGTGATGGTGTTTGCAATACATGCCAACTTAGATAAAGCAAGTTCAATACACTGAATGATGAGGTAGAGCAAGACTGCACCAACAAGGGCAAAGACATAGATAGATGTATGTACCTCCCTGCAACTTCCAGCAGCATATGCCCCCATAAGCCCAAAGAGACTAACTACCACACACAACCGCAGAGCATTTGACTTAACAACATAATCCATCGCTGTTTGACTGAGGACCATGATGATGATGACAAGGGATCCAGCAAAAGCAGTGGCGTTGCAGATTAAGAACGCCTTGAATCGACGTGGATAATGGTCTCGGAGCACCGGATCACCAGCGATGTGGCTACTGTCACCATCAGACCAGAAGCCACCTGGAGGGGTTAGCCCTGCAACATATGTCACTGTTGCTACCAAAGTGGCAAGAACCAGTAAGGAGCTGCGATTTCTTTCAAGATTTTCCTTTTCCTTTCTCTTCTTTGCAGCCTCTTCGGCAATTTTTCTCTTCTCTTCTTCTGCAAGATCAAGAACCGAGCTGCGACTTCTTTCAAGGTCTATCAATTCTTCCATCTGGACCGGTGCCTCTAGCACATCTGTTGCCATGTCTGTTTTTGATGGCATGAAAATGTGCCTCAGAGTTTCCTTCCAACTTTCACTAATACCGGATAATAAAACTTGCAGCTTCTTAGGTGCCAGATGCTTGAAGAATACCACATGAAGTGTGACATACGCGAATATGCCGACAAGTAACACCCAGATGTAAACAGAGGTCCTCACCTCCCTGCAGCTCCCAGCGGCGTAGGCCCCCATGAGCCCGAGCAAGCCCAGAATCATGGCGAACTGGAGCGCGCGGAGCCAGACTGCCTTGTGGGTCAGCTCCCTCAGCAGGAGCAGTATGAGCACCATGAGCGAGGCCCCGAACGCCGTCGTGTTGCAGTAGAAGAAGACAAGGTACCGCCTGGGGTAGCTGGACCTCATCACGGTGTCGCTGGCGACGTGGCCGTGATCGTCGTTGTCCTGCCAGAAGCCGCCCGGCGGGGCCAGCCCCGCCTGGAACGTGATGGCCGCCACGAGGATGGCCATCAGCACCAGGTACTTCCTCAGCTTCCACAGGAGCTCTTCCTCGTCGGCGCCCTCTTGCTGCAGCTGCTGCGGCACGGCCTCGTCGGCGCCCTCTTGCTGCAGCAGCTGCGGCTCGACGGGAGCGTTGCCGGAAGCTGCAGGGGCATGGCCATTGCCGTTCTGCTCCTCGGAATCCGCCATGGGTCTGAGATTCCTTTGTGAATCTCTAGCTTCTCTCTAAAGATTGTAGCTCATGTGGGTTTGCAAGATTGAGGTGAACTAGTAAACGGCGCTGGTCTTTGTCGAGTGTTCCACAGTTCCACTGCACAGGTAGGGGGAAGTGGACAAGATAAATGAATACTACTCCACCAAATATCCCCATGGACGAAAACGTGGACCGTTTCAAATGGTCGAAACTTCGCCGTTGTAGCCATAAAAGCGCAGCAGTCCTTTTCTGCAGTCTACTGCTAGTGAGTCCTAGTTTCATACAGCATATTTACGAGTACACTCTACCTAATTTGGAGCAGCACAACTTACTTATGTGGGCAAAAGGTGTGCTGGGTTCAGATAATCGGATTACAGCATATTTACTACATCCATGCCCACGGAATTCCAATAGGATATTTACTACATCCATGCCCACGGAATTCCAATAGGATAACTTGTACAGTAGTACAGTATTGTCAAGCCATAACACAACTTGCACAAACATCCAAGACAGTGTTCCAGAGCCGGTCGTTATCCTTCGTGTCTTTCCATCTGAATATATTACTATGTTTCTTTTTGAGGGAGCATGTCCCCTCCTGGCTCTTTCCTCTGCCTTTCTATCTATCTTTTTCATTTTAACTGAACCTCGAGAATATACGAAAAAGCTTTGCGATTCTTGGATTGTGATGCCTTAAAGTTTATCTACCACCATTTCAATTTCAGGCCTACAACAGGTGTGTGAAGTGTGTGGGAACACAGACCTGTCTTTGTTCTATTGATTGACTTGGACCTGAAGACTTGCCTCTTCTAGTTGTTTTTTAATACTACTGCGCAGAGGTTTGTTGGGGTGCTCTGTGACTGTGCTTGTGTAAGTAGTATCCAGCGAGAATCGTGGTAGATTTACTTTATTTAAGTGCCAAGTGCATGGCAAGCTAATATAATGCCATTCAAGTACCAGGTTGCCACAGGGACAGAGATCGGCATGTTTTTAAGTCAGCCAGGACGACAAGACAACAAGCTGACACCAGATACATGCATGATGCATCCTCTCACCGAAGACTTGCCAATCCCAAGTCTTCGTGCCTGTCCCCTGGGTCCTAACCCCTAACACCAACCGCTTAAGATAGATAATGCAATCCCATTTCCCACTAGTTTCACACAGAGGAGAGGGGGTGATCTTTTTCTGAACTTTTGCACATTGATAACTAAATTACCCATCACAGCGCAAGTGCAATGGAAACGCAAGAAATAAGAGCAAGCAGCTGGGCGCATGCGTACCTTTTACTGTAGCAGCAGGCGCCTCGGGTACTGCAGCAGCAGTGCAGCTGGGCCGAGCGACAGGCGTTCACGGCCGCCGCGAGCTGGCCAGGAAGGTCACCCAATACCCATTTTGCAGGACACTGGAGCATTACCTCGAACACCTGCCGGGCGATGCTGCCGGCGCATTTCGTCGAGCACCTGTCGGGCTATGCCGCCGGCTCATTTCGTCGAGCACCGCGCGCTCCTCGCAAGCTCCGCCGTGTGCCCACCCAGCCACTCCGTCGCAGGCTGGCCACCTCCTGCGCCGAGGCGACCCAGCGGCAGCGTCGCCGGTGGGAAACATGCTGCGTTGCGCACTTGCGCTAGTGTCGGGCAGCGCGATCGGCTGGACCATCAACGAGAGAACTCCTAGAGACGTCATGTGCGTGTCGTCGCCGATCGAGTTGAGGTGGAATACGTCATCGAGGTCGATGTCATGCCTTTGGCTCCGATGACGTTCATCGAGTGATGCGACACCCGGCAGTCAGCCAGGCAACGCGTGATGCAAGAAGGGGGGCTCCGTGAGCCGGGCTTGCTGGACAGTGGGGATAGGTGTGCATCAAACCCAACGCCGAGTATCAAATTGGACACACAGTCCCCGAAGGCTAAATTTCGTGTTTTGACCCTTTTGGCATACAAATTCAGGATCTGACCTGGTTTAAAAAAAATCGGGATTTGATCCTTTTTCTTACCGCCAGGGTCTCTGGCGGTTGGGTTACACATCCTACCGCCAGGTGCCCTGGCGGTAGGGTACTTATCCACGTCAGCCTGACCAAACGGCTGCCGTTTCGTACAGTCGACCCTACCGCCAGGAGACTCGGCGGTAGGGTGTGCAACCCTACCGTCAATGTCCATGGCGGTAAGTGCCGAACCGTTATAACCCCGCGGGGGCCGGCTCATGGGGCCCATCCACGAACCCAGCCCCCATCTTCTTCTCCCCTGCCGCCGCCCGCAAGGACAGAGAGGGGAAGGCCTCTCTCATCCCCTCCACTCCCCCATCCGATCTTCTTCGTTTGTGAACGGTTTTTTCGGATCGAGATGGCTCCGAAACGAGAAAAGTAAGCTCTCTCAATCCCTCCAATTCGTTTTAGTTAAGAAGCTGTCGATTCGACGCATTATTAGGCACAAGATGAACCCTATTTCATCTAGTAGATTTTGATTTTTGTTGTTTTTAGGTTTGTTTAATTAGGAGTAATATGATGTTTGATGTACTTGAATATGATTTATGTGGTGATGTGGTTGAAGTTGACTATGATAGAGCCTATTTTATATAGTTGATGAACCCTAGTTCATGTTAATATTTTTTGAATTATTTATTGATGTTTGATGTGGTTAAATATGTTTGAATATGATTGATGAGTGATGTGGTTTGAAGATGAATATGTTGGTAATTTTTATATATGTTTTTACAATTGTTGAAATTGATTGGTTAATGTTCATATTCATAATAGGATAGAATAACTAGTTTGAAGATGAACCGCAATTCATATTCATAATATTTTTTTACATTTGTTGAATATGATATGATTGATGTTAGTTGAACGGTTTAACATGATATGATTATATGTTCATAACAAAGTGTTCGTGTTTCAGGAGGCCCCCCATTGGTCCGGCGATCGGCACTAATTACACTATGCTTGACCCGGCATTCGATAACGGTCATCGCGCCCGTTACATCGAGAACGGAGTGGTAAATAGCACTGATCAACGTGTTGCATCACAATTTTGCCTTTTCAAAAGTTTTTTCTAACTTTTTTCGTGTGCACATTGACACATGCTTCCGCCCTTACGTATGAGGGGTCACACCAAGGTCAAAGAGATGAACTACGACAACCGCTACGAGCCATATTACAGGAGAGCCGGGCTCTTGGGTTTCGTGCTCCAGTTCAAGCGTATGCCGCCGACGCTTGTCCACACGGCTCTCACAGCGTTGGTCGACCGTTGGCGGCCCGAGACACACTCTTTCCATCTCCATGTGGTGAGATGACGGTGACGCTCGGGGACTTCGCCATGATCACGGCCCTACCGATCAAGGGCCATGCTCTCATTGGGTGCGTGGATAGGAAGAACTGGCCGGACAGGGTTACCGCCCTCATCGGCGACTACCCTCCCATCAAGAGTAACCGAACATCCGGTGTAGCACTGGCATGGCTCCTAGACCACCGGGCTGAATGCCCGCAAGATGCGGATCCGAGGACCGTGGAGCAGTATGCAAGGGCCTACCTATGGTTTCTTCTCACAGAGGTGGTCTTTCCTGACTACTCGGGGGACAACGCCCTATGGATGTACCTGGACTTCCTGGCCGACTGGGATGCAGGGTACAGCTGGGGGTCTGCTGGCCTCGCGTACCTCTACCGCTCGGTAAGACGTCATACATCTCACCTATGTGTGTGGTTCTTTAAATTGCTTTAAGTTGTGTCATCTGATCATCACTTGTTGTTTGCAGCTGGATGACGCAACGCAGAGGACCGAGAAAACATCTGGGATGTGTGGGTGTGTCTGGGCCCTCTCGATTTGGAGTTGGGAGCGGCTGCCGGTTGGTCGCCCTGAGAAACTGCCACGGACAGAGTGGACAGAGTATGACGAGGATGGCGACCGTTCTCGATACCCTACTGTCGCCTATTCTTGGGACAAGGTTAAGGTCTTCTCGGGCAAGGGAAGTGCGATGTACAAGGCCTTCACCAACGAGCTGGACAACCTGACATCTTTTCAGGTATACCAATGTACAAGGCCGCTCGAAGACAAAAGAGGAGCGTGCCACCAAGAGGGGGAGGGGGAGGAACTAGTGATGTTGAACTTGCTAAGTTAAAGTTGTTGTCTTATGTTGAACTACTCGGTGTCTTGTTATTGCTACCTATGTTAGTAGTTGAACCTATTTTGATATGTTGAACTTAATGGATACATCATTTTTACTATCTATAAGTGTGAGGTTATCATAATTTCATATGCAAACACTTTTTGCTGTTGTGCTTATCTATCTGTGATATTGATGTCATATTGAATTTGAAAAGAAGCAAGAAACTGAACTTGGAAAAATAAAACACAGGACCCTACCGCCACGGCCTCTGGCGGTAGGGTCGCACAGACTACCGCCAACCCCCTGGCGGTAGGGTGAACCTACCGCCAGGGCACTTTGGTATTTCGTCACAGAAAGTTTGGGAGGCAAAACCGAGCCGCACCCTACCGCCAGGGGTGCTGGCGGTAGGTTTAGACAACCTACCGTCAAGGTACCTGGCGGTAGGGTACTTATCTGTCACGCCCAAGATGCGACCCTATCCTAAAGGAACTCGAAGGTCCCACCAAGGATAGAAGCGCATCTTGAAGACGCTTTTGCAAGGTGGATATCATTACATCAACATTACATAATAGTGGGGATACATCCGATACATACAATGTCACATGAATACAGCAATACAACATACATGAACAACATCCGACTACGGATGAATCATAAACAGAAAACTCAAACAATATCCACCCTGCTAGCCCAGGCTGCCGACCTGGAACCTATCCCCTGATCGAAGAAACAGAAGAAGAAACTCCAAAACAAGCAACATCGCTCTCGCGTCATGAACATCGCATAACCTGTACCTGCAACTGTTGGTGTAGTAATCTGTGAGCCACGAGGACTCAGCAATCCCATTACCATGGGTATCAAGACTAGCAAAGCTTAATGGGAAAGGAAGAGGTAAAGTGGTGAGGTTGCAGCAGCGACTAAGCAAGTATGGTGGCTACCATACGCAAATGAGAGCGAGAAGAGAAACAAAGGAACGGTCGTGAAGCTAGCAATGATCAAGAGGTGATCCTGAACTCCTACTTACGTCAAACATAACCCAGAAACCGTGTTCACTTCCCGGACTCCGCCGAGAAGAGACCATCACGGCTACACACACACGGTTGATGCGTTTTAATTCGGATCAGGTGTCAAGTTTTCTACAACCGGACATTAACAAATTCCCATCTGCCACATAACCGCGGGCACGGCTCTCGAAAGTTTATACCCTGCAGGGGTGTCCCAACTTAGCCCATGACAAGCTCTCGCGATCAACAAAGGAATAGACCTTCTCCCAGGAAGACCCGATCAGACTCGGAATCCCGGTTTACAAGACATTTCGACAATGGTAAAACAAGACCAGCAAGACCTCCCGGCGTGCCGACATCCTGATAGTAGCCACGCGTATCTCGTCTCAGGCCACGACCGGATGAGCACTACGTACAACTAGAACCAGCCCTCAAGTTTCCCCGAGGTGGCGCTGCAAGTGGCTCTAGTTTGGACCAACACTTAGACAAGCATTGGCCCGGGGGGCTAAAATAAAGATGACCCTTGGGATGCGCGACTCCCAAGGGAAAAAGGTAATAGGTGAGGCAAATGGTAAAACCAAAGTTGGGCCTTGCTGGAGGAGTTTTATTCAAAGCGAACTGTCAAGGGGGTCCCATAAATCACCCGACCGCGTTAGGAACGCAAAATCCGGGAACATAACACCGGTATGACGGAAACTAGGGCGGCAAGAGTGGAACAAAACACCAGGCATAAGGCCAAGCCTTCCACCCTTTACCAAATATATATATGCATTAATAATATAAGAGATATTGTGATATCCCAACATAACCCTGTCCACCATGGAGCAATCTTCAACTTCACCTGCAACTAACAACGCTATAAGAGGGCTGAGCAAAGCGGTAACATAGCCAAACAATGGTTTGCTAGGAAGGGTGTCAAAGGTTAGAGGTTCATGGCAATTTGGGAGGCTTGATGAGCAAAAGATAGGTAACGCAACATAGCGATAGAACGAATCAACTAGCATAGCAATGATAGTAGTGAGATCCAGGGTAGCGGTCATCTTGCCTGAAATCCCGCAAGGAAGAAGTACGAGTCCATGAAGAAGACAAGCGGACGTAGTCGAACGATCCTCACAACTCCGGAACGAAACCGAAGCTAACGAGAGAAGCAAACCGGAAAGAAGCAAACAACGTGGTAAACACACAAGCATAATCATGGCATGATGCACAATCAAATATGATGCATGTCCGGTTTTAAATAGCATGGCATGGCAAAGTGCAACAAACAATACTACAAGTTAAGTGGAGCTCAATATGCAACAAGTTGCATATTGACGAAACACCACATTCAAGTTACTTAGTTCGCTCTTGTTTAGGTACACAACAATATTAAATGTTGTTAAACATGGCAAGAGGTGAGGCATAAGTAAACTAACTATTTAGGCAAGTTTAAATGAGGCCGGAAACAACAAACAACAATTCCGGAAAATCCCCATATGCATATTTTGAATTAGCTACTGTTCTGTCCTAAAACATATTTTAAAGTTGTTAAACAGGAAAATAAAGTGCACCATGTTAAACTAGGCATTTTAACACCCCATTTACATATAAAGTTTATTAAATTTGGAGCTACGGTTATTTAGTTATGAAATAAATCATTTTAGCATGGCATTTGAGCAAAATTAAACAAAACAGCATTTTAAGCATTTTAACAAGGGATGAAAATGGCATATTATGAAACTAGATGAAATTCTAAGCACTTTACATATATAATTTGTTTTAATCCGATGCATGGTTAATTAATTATTGATGCATGAACATTAAGGGGTTTTCTAAAAAACTGACAATCTCTGGATAATTAGGAAAATCGTCCTGGCAAGAAAAAAACACACAACAGGCCGAATCTGCGATCGGGCAAACAGGAACAGGCACTGGGGAGGCAGCTCACCATGGGCCTAGGCCCGGTTCGGTGGAGAGGGAGACTGGAAGGGGGCGTTGTGCCTGATCTGGAGGCAAAGACGCGGTCAACGCGAGTGCTGCCCTCGCTCGCGCGATGCAAACGAAGCAGAGGCCGCGACAGGGGACTTGGCAAAGCAGGGAGGTCCAGGAGGGGTCGCCGGGGCTTGGACGCGGGGCTCCGGTGACGCGGGAGAGGCGAGGAAGGCCAGAGGCGGTGCAGGTGTGGGAACACCGGATCCAGGCAGCGGCGCGATGGGAAAGGATGGATGGGACGGCTAGGTTCTAGGGTTGAACTATTTATATAGCAAGTGGGTAGGTTTAGGGGTATTTGGTTCCTCCGATCGTAATCGGACGGTCGAGAAAAACAGGCTAGGGAAGCTCAAATAAGAAAACGGAGATGTTTTGTAGATGTTTAGGGATGATCTGAATCTAATGGTGATGACTGAGCGGTTCGGGTCCGGGCAAGTTTTCGGACGCGCATAAGAGGGGTTTGACAAAACGCCAGGGAGACAAAGGGTTTTGATGGGCTCAGAAAACAGAGAGAAGAGAGCGGTCCGATTGATCTGAGAGGGGTCAACAGGGACAAGGAAAAATCGGCAACTACGAGCGAATGCAAGTTTTATGAAAACGATGCCGATGCAATGCAAATGATGCTATGAGATGAAATGCAAGACATGAACAAAATGCAAAACAAAATACAAAAACCCAACCACGAAGGAAATATCATATCGCAAAGCCGGAAAATGGCAAGAGTTGTAGTACGAATATGGAAAGTTGTATCTGGGGCGTTACAACACTCCACCACTACGAGAGGATCTCGTCCCGAGATCTAGGATGGCACCGGAGGGAAAAGGAGGAGGAAGAGAAGAGGTAAAACTAAGTTGCTTCTTTGACGAACGAGTGAAACCATGAACCTTGAGAGGTTGAGCAAAAAGAAAGAAAGAAAACAATGAAGATGAACAAGATTGCAAACAATCCGTTAGAAAAGAGGAACGAGGAACATTACGATAACTTGAAGGTTGAAAGACATGGAAATAAGAGCTTCACGAACAAAAGAATATGACCACCTCGGTATAATGAGATAGCCAAGGAACAAGAATGACAGAATTTGGACAGCACTCCGGTAGAAAAGAGAAGAAAACTTGATGAGATGAAAAGGTATTGAAGAGATGATACAACACTCCGGTTAAATGGATAAGCCAGAAAAGAAAACGATCCTCACCAAACGAGGTGTTGGGTGAAGAGCACAACATCACAATGCCTTCGTAACGAAAGAATAGAAGTTAGACCGTTGGGATAAAGGGACGGAGAAGAAAATGACAACTTCAGCCACAAATGAGCTTGGAAAGCACCCTTCAAGAAGGTTATAACAGTGTTGTTGGAAGATCAATATGAAAGGATATGATCCTCGTGGGCTTAAGGGAACATCTCAAAACTTGAGGTGAAAATCTGCCACTAACGAAAACATTTGCTTGCTTGAGATCAACGAAGAGATGAAAACTTCTTTCGCCGAGAGGATAGGAGAAAACTCGGATCATTGATAAGCACCACAAATAGCAACATTCCTTAGGGAAGGCTTTAGGTGAAATCTATACCAAGATAACTCCAATGGAGGGATTGATAGGTTGAAACGATCTCCTGAACGAAGAGAAAATGATGGATTTAACTATCTCATTCTTGACAACAATATGAATCATGAAACATGAATAAAAAATTGTCAAGAATGATATAACACCATCTCAAAAGATAAGGTAGAAAGAATTGCATTTCGAAATGCAAGAAGAAGAATACTTGAACGCCTCAAAACAAAACATGTGTTGAGCACCATGTTTAATTTTGAGTATAGTTTGGCGGGTCATAACTTCGAGAGAAATCTTGAAGAACCATTGAAGAATGAAAAGAATCCTTGACGAACCACCATGTAGAGCCTCCATGAAGAACTCCGGTAAAAAAAAGGATGATAAAAAGAAAAGGAAGTTGAAAACACAAGGTGAAGCCTTGCGATGATTTAGATGGAGCATCGCGATGATATAATCGAGAAAACTTGGAACTCCGGAAAAGGAAAAGATGAAACACTAGAACGGAGAATTACTTCATCATGAACAATCTCTGGAAGAAAAGAATTGAATCACCTCGCGGAAATAAGAATAGGATTTATTGTATGCTTATTCTTCATCAAATTAAATTGATGACAAGCAATGGGTTTGGCATACTACTTATTCTTCTTGAAAAGGATTAAGGGGAATATAGCACAAAACTTGAGAAAGTCTTCATGAACCACCGATAGGATTTGGAAAGAGCGAATGAATTAAAATGATAACGAAGGAAGTGAAATCTTGAACGAACCACCGTAAGAATTGAAAATGAAAGTAGTAAAGGCACAATTCACCCGGCAGAATTGGAAAACGAATGAAGATACTTGAGGGGATTTAGATACATGAGAACGAAGAGATCATGAACTGATTAGAGGGTATTTGAACGATGCACCGGTAAGATTTGGAGAATGATAGCTACGCGCTGAGAATGAAGAATTATGACATGATGGCCTTCGGAGGAAAGAAATGGAAACAACTCATGAAATGCTCCGGATGGGTGAAAAGAATAGTCACAATCAAAAACAATTATGAGGATGGCATGAAGCTAGAACCATGAATCTTCAAGAGAATGGACCAAATTTAGAGGAAACACTTCTTCGGTCTTCACATGTTGAGAATGATGACGAGAACCACCAAAATTGTTGAGGCACTTCGGATCAACGAAGAATAGAAATGATGAAGCAACGATGAAAATATTTTGAAACGATCTTGGAGAAGGGATATGACTGATGAAAATTCATTCTTACGTCAAACTTGGAAATGAATTTGAGAATAACTCCGGAATAATTAGAAGAGTCAGGTAAGATCCTGGGAAAAGACCTGTGGGTTAGGGCCCACTGAAAAGAAAACACCGTTGGAAATGATTTAAAAGAGAGATTGCATCGGTTGAATTAAATGACTTGAAAGAGATAATAATCTCTAAATAGCTTGAACGGATTGATAATGGAGACACAAATCTTCTGAGATATCTTCAGCACTCCAGAACAAATGAATAGGAAGAAGTGAATGATTAAGAGGTGCATCGGCAGGAGAAAACATTAGAAACAAGGAAAGGAATATGATGAATATTGAAAGCTTGAATTGGATCCACCGGAGAAGAAACAACAATGAAGGATGATGAACTTGAAACTGTTGAGCATCTTCATGGGAAATCACCGGATAAGAACATTGAAAGAAAAGAATGAAGAGACTTCCCACCAATAAAAGGATACATGATTACGAAATCTGAGTCCTTGAAGAAAAAGGGTGGGAGGGCGGGAAAACAAAGACAACTTGGGACGAATGAAACAAACACCGTTGAGAAAAACTTAGAGTTGATCTTGCGGATGTTGAAAATGAACGGATCCACTTGAGGAGAAGCACGCCGGTTGGGAATAAAATTAACATGACAACCTCGATGATCAAGAAGGATTAGTACTCCCATAAAAATATGAGAACACCGTTTAGAAAAGGTATGGATTCAACATTTGACTTCGAAGCAACTCGAATACCACAAATAAAACAAAACAAAGGATTTGGCTTGCAGAATAAGCCGGAACAAATACATATGATAGAGATTTACCCAATCCCATATCATGCATCTGTTGGAAAGATATTCTAGGAGCTACTTGAATTCCCACCTATAAAACTCCCGAAACTTTCTGGTTATGCAATCTGGTGTTGGGGATACAGGGGAAGCAATATATCTCACCCAAACTAACAATGCCTACATCCAAGCTGTATCCATCCGTCAACACATAACCAAGAAACCTTCGGAAATCGTGTACCTCAACCTTCGAAAAGCATCCGTTATACGAGCCATGGCAATACTCCCGAACTCCCCAGTACTGGGTGACGTCGAGGTTATCTCACCAACAACTGCACAAAAGAGATTTTCGATGTCGGCAAAACTCAGGTATTCCAGAACTGCAACAATAAAATTATGACGACAACACCTCGGAGCTCAACTCCCCGGGACACTGCCACAACCCCTAAATGTCAGGAGGCACCAAGAACAATGTTCTCGTCATAAGAATATTGGAACGATCCCAAGATACCCGCGTGATCCTAAAAAAAATTTAGTGAAATTTGAGGAGAGGAAAGATAAAACATCTACGTCAGGAGTCCTCACCAGAGCGACGAAGGGGGCTGAGGAGTAAAAAGAATCCTACTCTCCGATATATATAATCCTAAGACTCAAAATAATTTTCTTCTAGACTCAACAACGGCCAACAATCAAGGGGGCTCCTATGGTCGGTCGAGGCTCTGATTACCAACTTGTCACGCCCAAGATGCGACCCTATCCTAAAGGAACTCGAAGGTCCCACCAAGGATAGAAGCACATCTTGAAGACGCTTTTGCAAGGTGGATATCATTACATCAACATTACATAATAGTGGGGATACATCCGATACATACAATGTCACATGAATACAGCAATACAACATACATGAACAACATCCGACTAAGGATGAATCATAAACAGAAAACTCAAACAATATCCACCCTGCTAGCCCAGGCTGCCGACCTGGAACCTATCCCCTGATCGAAGAAGCAGAAGAAGAAACTCCAAAACAAGCAACATCGCTCTCGCGTCATGAACATCGCATAACCTGTACCTGCAACTGTTGGTGTAGTAATCTGTGAGCCACGAGGACTCAGCAATCCCATTACCATGGGTATCAAGACTAGCAAAGCTTAATGGGAAAGGAAGGGGTAAAGTGGTGAGGTTGCAGCAGCGACTAAGCAAGTATGGTGGCTACCATACGCAAATGAGAGCGAGAAGAGAAACAAAGGAACGGTCGTGAAGCTAGCAATGATCAAGAGGTGATCCTGAACTCCTACTTACGTCAAACATAACCCAGAAACCGTGTTCACTTCCCGGACTCTGCCGAGAAGAGACCATCACGGCTACACACACACACGGTTGATTTGTTTTAATTCGGATCAGGTGTCAAGTTTTCTACAACCGGACATTAACAAATTCCCATCTGCCACATAACCGCGGGCACGGCTCTCAAAAGTTTATACCCTACAGGGGTGTCCCAACTTAGCCCATGACAAGCTCTCGCGATCAACGAAGGAATAGACCTTCTCCCAGGAAGACCCGATCAGACTCGGAATCCCGGTTTACAAGACATTTCGACAATGGTAAAACAAGACCAGCAAGACCTCCCGGCGTGCCGACATCCTGATAGTAGCCACGCGTATCTCGTCTCAGGCCACGACCGGATGAGCACTACGTACAACTAGAACCAGCCCAAGTTTCCCCGAGGTGGCGCTGCAAGTGGCTCTAGTTTGGACCAACACTTAGACAAGCATTGGCCCGGGGGGGCTAAAATAAAGATGACCCTTGGGATGCGCGACTCCCAAGGGAAAAAGGTAATAGGTGAGGCAAATGGTAAAACCAAAGTTGGGCCTTGCTGGAGGAGTTTTATTCAAAGCGAACTGTCAAGGGGGTCCCATAAATCACCCGACCGCGTTAGGAACGCAAAATCCGGGAACATAACACCGGTATGACGGAAACTAGGGCGGCAAGAGTGGAACAAAACACCAGGCATAAGGCCAAGCCTTCCACCCTTTACCAAATATATATATGCATTAATAATATAAGAGATATTGTGATATCCCAACATAACCCTGTCCACCATGGAGCAATCTTCAACTTCACCTGCAACTAACAACGCTATAAGAGGGCTGAGCAAAGCGGTAACATAGCCAAACAATGGTTTGCTAGGAAGGGTGTCAAAGGTTAGAGGTTCATGGCAATTTGGGAGGCTTGATGAGCAAAAGATAGGTAACGCAACATAGCGATAGAACGAATCAACTAGCATAGCAATGATAGTAGTGAGATCCAGGGTAGCGGTCATCTTGCCTGAAATCCCGCAAGGAAGAAGTACGAGTCCATGAAGAAGACAAGCGGACGTAGTCAAACGAATCCTCACAACTCCGGAACGAAACCGAAGCTAACGAGAGAAGCAAACCGGAAAGAAGCAAACAACATGGTAAACACACAAGCATAATCATGGCATGATGCACAATCAAATATGATGCATGTCCGGTTTTAAATAGCATGGCATGGCAAAGTGCAACAAACAATACTACAAGTTAAGTGGAGCTCAATATGCAACGAGTTGCATAGTGACGAAACACCACATTCAAGTTACTTAGTTCGCTCTTGTTTAGGTACACAACAATATTAAATGTTGTTAAACATGGCAAGAGGTGAGGCATAAGTAAACTAACTATTTAGGCAAGTTTAAATGAGGCCGGAAACAACAAACAACAATTCCGGAAAATCCCCATATTCATATTTTGAATTAGCTAATGTTCTGTCCTAAAACATATTTTAAAGTTGTTAAACAGGAAAATAAAGTGCACCATGTTAAATTAGGCATTTTTCCACCCCATTTACATATAAAGTTTATTAAATTTGGAGCTACGGTTATTTAGTTATGAAATAAATCATTTTAGCATGGCATTTGAGCAAAATTAAACAAAACAGCATTTTAAGCATTTTAACAAGGGATGAAAATGGCATATTATGAAAGTAGATGAAATTCTAAGCACTTTACATATATAATTTGTTTTAATCCGATGCATGGTTAATTAATTATTGATGCATGAACATTAAGGGGTTTTCTGAAAAACTGACAATCTCTGGATAATTAGGAAAATCGTCCTGGCAAGAAAAAAACACACAACAGGCCGAATCTGCGATCGGGCCAACAGGAACAGGCACTGGGGAGGCAGCTCACCATGGGCCTAGGCCCGGTTCGGTGGAGAGGGAGACTGGAAGGGGGCGCTGGGCCTGATCTGGAGGCAAAGCCGCGGTCAACGCGAGTGCTGCCCTCGCTCGCGCGATGCAAACGAAGCAGAGGCCACGGCAGGGGACTTGGCGAAGCAGGGAGGTCCAGGAGGGGTCGCTGGGGCTTGGACGCGGGGCTCCGGTGACGCGGGAGAGGCGAGGGAGGCCAGAGGCGGTGCAGGTGTGGGAACACCGGATCCAGGCAGCGGCGCGATGGGAAAGGATGGATGGGACGGCTAGGTTCTAGGGTTGAACTATTTATATAGCAAGTGGGTAGGTTTAGGGGTATTTGGTTCCTCCGATCGTAATCGGACGGTCGAGAAAAACAGGCTAGGGAAGCTCAAATAAGAAAACGGAGATGTTTTGTAGATGTTTAGGGATGATCTGAATCCAATGGTGATGACTGAGCGGTTCGGGTCCGGGCAAGTTTTCGGACGCGCACAAGAGGGGTTTGACAAAACGCCAGGGAGACAAAGGGTTTTGATGGGCTCAGAAAACAGAGAGAAGAGAGCGGTCCGGTTGATCTGAGAGGGGTCAACAGGGACAAGGAAAAATCGGCAACTATGAGCGAATGCAAGTTTTATGAAAACGATGCCGATGCAATGCACATGATGCTATGAGATGAAATGCAAGACATGAACAAAATGCAAAACAAAATACAAAAACCCAACCACGAAGGAAATATCATATCGCAAAGCCGGAAATGGCAAGAGTTGTAGTACGAATATGGAAAGTTGTATCCGGGGCGTTACATTATCCACGTCAGCTCGGGCAAACGGCCGCCGTCCCCTCCATCGCATCCTACCGCCAGAGGCTCTGGCGGTAGGCTGTGTAACCCTATCCCCTGTACCCCTGACGGTAGCGAAAGGGTCAAATCTCGAATTTTTTTGCAACCAGGGTCAAATCCTGAATTTGTATACCAAAAGGGTCAAAACACGAAATTTGGCCGTCCCCGAACGGTGGATAGAGGGCGGTCATTTAACCTGGTGCACCAAATCACCCTATTTTAAACGGATATTTCACAAAAATGGATGAAAACATGCAAATTAGAAGATACTGTATTTCTTAAATTTTAATATATTAACAACCAAAAGGACGAAATTTAACAAAGTTTAACTAAACCGAACAAATTTAAACTCTAATAACTAAACTAATCAATGTGACGCACCAGACTATGACCTCGTAGTCATGTCCTTTGAGGCCGTCAGAACTTTCATCGTCGTCCTTCAATGGTGAACAACCTCCTAAGGGTTTCAACAGCCTTGGTGAGTCGCCACAGTGCGATCGTGGCGCAACCGCTCCACCTTACACGGACAATCGACCACACCCAGCTGGTGGTGACGGTCGGGCGTGGACTCCGGCCCACGTTGCTACCCTTGCCCTTGTTGGTGAAGGCACGAGAGACGAGCTCGGACTCGGCCAACTCGATCTTGCAGAGCTAGTCGCTGGTCTGACGCTGGACGTGGGCGGGCGTCCACCCGGTGGTCCTGGATAGATCCTTGACCCAGGCTAACGCAAGGTCCAGGTCGGTGTGCACCCAGTCCGACGCCACAACCGACATCGCGAAGGATGAACATCGCACTGTGTTGAGCCGCTCCTTGCGCGCCACATCCGAGGTAGTAGAGCAGGAGATCGTGTGCATTAGCGATCGTCGGGGAGGGCACCTCCTCCTCCTTCACAAAGTTCATGCGCCACCGAGGTTGCAGTGCCACCTCCTTGTAGCATCCGGAACTATGCGGTGGCACCGAGGACGTCGTCGGCTCCTGAGGTCAACTCCGCAACTTTATTGTTGCAAATTTCCCTCAAGTAGTTGATCTAAGGGCATCTCCAACGCCTACCCTCAAACCTCCCGCATCCGTCTGGACCGCGGAAGCCATCCGGCACAAGCCTGTATCGGTCCGCAGGGCGATCCGAACGCGTTTTCTCTCGCAGACCAGAGACAAACGTGGGGAGGAGGGCTTTCCGGGAGTCTGGACCGTTCCCAAGCCCGCTTCTGACCGCCCTGGCCCACCCAAACCACCCACCCTTCCTTCCCGTGCTTTTCCATCCCATGCCCCATGTCTCTTACCGCGCCGCATTCATGCTGACCCAGAGCATGCCCGGACCGGCATTGATGTCGCATTTTGACCGGACGGGAAGGCAGCGCAGACGGAAGCGACCGCTCGGGCGTCACCGCCGCTTCAATGTAGACGCCTGATACGTACATTTTTGCATCATGCTTTTATATCAATATTTATTGCATTATGGGCTATTATTTCATGTTATGTTACAATACTTATGGCTATTCTCTCTTATTTTACAAGGTTTACATGAAGAGGGAGAATGCCGGCAGCTGGAATTCTGGGCTGGAAAAGGAGCAAATATTGAAGGATTATTCTGTGAAATTCCAAAAGTCCTGAAACTCTATGGAATACCTTAAAATAAATAAATAAAAATCATCGCCAAAGATGAAGGCCAGGGGGCCCACACCCTGCTCACGAGGGTGGGGGCGCCCCCCCCCCCTCCCCTGGGCGCGCCCCCCTACCTCGTGGGCCCCCTGGTGGCTCTCTGACGTCCATCTTCTCCTATATGAAGTCTTTCGATGAGAAAAAAATTGGGGAGAACCTTTCGGGACGAGACTCCGCCGCCACGAGGCGGAACCTTGGCGGAACCAATCTAGGGCTCCGGCAGAGCTGTTCTGCCGGGGACACTTCCCTCCGGGAGGGGGAAATCATCACCATCGTCATCACCAACGCTCCTCTCATCGGGAGAGGGAAATCTCCATCAACATCTTCACCAGCACCATCTCATCTCCAAACCCTAGTTCATCTCTTGTATCCAATTCTTGTCTCCAAGTCCGGGATTGGTGCTAGTAGGTTGCTAGTAGTGTTGATTACTCCTTGTAGTTGATGCTAGTTGGTTTATTTGGTGGAAGATCATATGTTTAGATCCTTTATGCACATTATTACCCCTCTGATTATGAACATGAATATGCTTTGTGAGTAGTTACGTTTGTTCCTGAGGACAAGGGAGAAGTCTTGCTATTAGTAGTCATGTGAATTTGGTATTCGTTCGATATTTTGATAAGATGTATGTTATCTAACCTCTAGTGGTGTTATGTGAACGTCGACTACATAACACTTCACCATTATTTGGGCCTAGAGGAAGGCATTGGAAAGTAGTCAGTAGATGATGGGTTGCTAGAGTGACAGAAGCTTAAACCCTAGTTTATGCGTTACTTCGTAAGGGGCTGATTTGGATCCATATGTTTCATGCTATGGTTAGGTTTACCTTAATACTTTTGTTGTAGTTGCGGATGCTTGCAACAGAGGTTAATCATAAGTGGGATGCTTGTCCAAGTAAGGGCAATACCCAAGCACCGGTCCACCCACATATCAAATTATCGAAGTACCGAACGCGAATCATATGAGCGTGATGAAAACTAGCTTGACGATATTCCCATATGTCCTCGGGAGCGCTTTTCCTATTATAAGAGTTTGTCCAGGCTTGTCCTTTGCTACAAAAAGGATTGGGCCACCTTGCTGCACTTTATTTACTTTTTTTACTTGTTGCTCGTTACCATTTATCTTATCACAAAACTATCTATTACCACTTATTTCAGTACTTGCAGAAAATACCTTGCTGAAAACCGCTTATCATTTCCTTCCGCTCCTCGTTGGGTTTGACACTCCTACTTATCAAAAGGACTACGATAGATCCGCTATACTTGTGGGTCATCAAGACTCTTTTCTGGCGCCGTTGCCGGGGAGTGAAGCGCCTTTGGTAGGTGGAATTTGGTAAGGAAAACTTATTTAGTGTGCTGAAATTTTCTGTCACTTGTTACTATGGAAGGTAATTGTCTGAGGGGCTTGTTCAGGGTATCTTCACCCCGTCCAGTTGAGCCAAGAGTTGCTCCTCAACCTACTCAACCTACTGAACCTATTGAAAATGAAACTCCTTTTGAAATTCCTTCGGGTATGATGAAAAAACTGCTAGCTAATACTTTTACAGGAGATGGAACAAAGCATCCTGACGAGCATCTACGCTATGTGGATGATATTTGTGGACTATTTAAGCTTGCAGGTATACCCGATGATGTTGTTAAGAAGAAGGCTTTCCCTTTATCTTTGGAGGGAGATACATTGACATGGTATAGGCTATGTGATGATACGAGATCATGGAACTATAAAAGAGTGAAATTGGAATTTCATCAAAAGTATTACCCTATGCATCTTGTTCATTGTGATCGCAATTATATATATAATTTTTGGCCTCGCGAAGGAGAAAGCATCGCTCAAGCTTGGGGGAGGCTTAAATCAATGTTATATTCATGCCCCAATCATGAGCTCTCAAAAGTGACAATTCTTCAGAATTTTTATGCTCGGCTTTCTGATAACAATCGCACCATGCTCGATACTTCTTGTGCTAGCTCTTTTATGATGAAGACTATTGAATTCAGATGGAATTTATTGGATAGAATTAAATGCAACTCTGAAGATTGGGACCTCGACGAAGGTAAGGAGTCAGGTATGACACCTAAGTTTGATTGTGTTAAATGTTTTATGGATACCTATATTTTCCATAAGTTTAGCACTAGATATGGACTTGACTTTGAGATAGTAGCTTTCTTTTGTGAATCTTTTGCTACTTATGTTGATCTCCCCAAGGAGAAGTGGTTTAAATATCATCCTCCCAGAGAAGTAAAAGTAGATGCACCTATTAAAGTTGAAGAAAAGACTGTCACTTACAATGATCCTATTGTTCCCACTTCTTATGTTGAGAAACCACCTTTCCCTGTTAGAATGAAGGATCATGCTAAAGCTTCAACTGTTGTTCATAAAAGCAATACCAGGACTTATACACCTCCTGAGCAAGTCAAAGTAGAACCCAATATTGCTATTGTTAAAGATCTCTTGTCTGATAATATTGATGGGCATGTTATTCAATTCACTGGTGAAACTGCTAGAATTGCTAAACCCTGTGATAGAGATAAACATAGACCTGTGGTAGGCATGCCTGTTATTTCTGTTAAAATAGGAGATCATTGTTATCATGGCTTATGTGATATGGGTGCTAGTGCTAGTGTTATACCCATTGGCTTATACAAAGAAATTATGCATGAGATTGCACCTGCTGAGTTAGAGGAAATTGATGTTACAATTAAACTAGCCAATAAAGATACTATATCTCCAATGGGAATTGTTAGAGATGTTGAAGTCTTGTGTGGGAAAACTAAATACCCCGCTGATTTTCTTGTTCTTGGTTCTCCACAAGATAGCTTTTGTCCTATTATATTTGGTAGACCCTTCTTGAGTACTGTTAATGCTACGATAGATTGCGAAAAGAATGTTGTTACTGTTGGCTTGGATGATATAGTTCATGAGTTTAATTTCTCTAAATTTAGTAAACAACATCGTGAGGAAGAATTTCCTAGTAAGGATGAAATTATTGGTCTTGCTTCTATTGCTGTACCTCCTAGTGATCCTTTAGAACACTATTTGCTAGACCATGAAAATGATATGTTCATGAATGAAAGAAGGGAAATAGATGAAGTATTCTTTAAACAGGAACCTATTCTGCAACACAATTTGCCTATTGAAATCCTAGAGGATCCTACTCCACCCAAGGGTGATCCCGTGTTTGAGCTTAAACCGTTGCCTGATAATCTTAAATATGCTTATCTTGATGAAAAGAAAATATATCATGTTATTATTAGTGCTAACCTTTCAGAGCATGAAGAAGAAAGATTATTGAAAACTCTGAAGAAGCATCGTGCCGCTATTGGATATACTCTGGATGATCTTAAGGGCATCAGTCCCACTCTATGTCAACATAAAATAAATTTGGAAGTTGATGCCAAACCAGTTTGTGATCCTCAACGATGTTTGAATCCTAAAATGAAAGAAGTGGTAAGAAAAGAAATACTCAAGCTTCTGGAGGCATGTATAATTTATCCCGTTGCTGATAGTCAGTGGGTAAGTCCTGTCCATTGTGTCCCTAAGAAGGGAGGTATTACTGTTGTCCCTAATGATAAAGATGAATTGATTCCGCAAAGAATTATCACAGGTTATAGGATGGTAATTGATTTCCGCAAATTAAATAAGGCTACTAAGAAAGATCATTACCCCTTACCTTTTATTGATCAAATGCTAGAAAGAATATGCAAACATACACATTATTGCTTTCTAGATGGTTATTCTGGTTTTTCTCAAATACCTGTGTCGGCTAAAGATCAATCAAAGACTACTTTTACATGCCCTTTTGGTACTTTTGCCTATAGACATATGCCTTTTGGTTTATGTAATGCACCCGCTACCTTTAAAAGATGCATGATGGCTATATTCTCTGACTTATGTGAGAAAATTTGTGAGGTTTTCATGGATGACTTTTCCGTCTATGGTTCCTCTTTTGATGATTGCTTGAGCAATCTTGCTCTAGTTTTGCAGAGGTGTGAAGAAACTAATCTTGTCTTGAATTGGGAAAAGTGCCACTTTATGGTGAATGAAGGTATTGTCTTGGGGCACAAAGTTTCTGAAAGAGGTATTGAAGTTGATAAAGCCAAGGTTGATGCTATTGAAAAGATGCCATGTCCCAAGGACATCAAAGGTATAAGAAGTTTCCTTGGTCACGCCGGATTTTATAGGAGGTTCATTAAGGACTTCTCAAAAATCTCTCGGCCTCTGACTAATTTATTACAAAAAGATGTACCATTTGTCTTTGATGATGATTGTGTAGAAGCATTTGAAATACTTAAGAAAGCATTAGTCTCTACACCTGTTGTTCAGCCACCTAATTGGAATTTACCCTTTGAAATTATGTGCGATGCTAGTGATTATGTTGTAGGTGTTGTTGTAGGGCAAAGAGTTGATAAGAAATTGAATGTTATCCATTATGCTAGTAAGACTCTAGACAATGCTCAAAAAAAATTATGCTACTACCGAAAAGGAACTTTTAGCGGTTGTATTTGCTTGTGATAAATTCAGACCCTATATTGTTGATTCTAGAGTAACTATTCACACAGATCATGCTGCTATTAAATATCTTATGGAAAAGAAAGATGCAAAACCTAGACTCATTAGATGGGTTCTCTTGCTTCAAGAATTTGATTTACATATTGTTGATAGAAAAGGAGCTGAGAACCCCGTTGCAGACAACTTGTCTAGGCTAGAGAATGTTCTTGATGACCCACTACCTATTGATGATAGCTTTCCTAATGAGCAATTAAATGTCATAAGTACTTCTCGTAGCACTCCATGGTATGCTAATTATGCTAATTATATTGTTGCTAAATTTATACCGCCTAGCTTCACATACCAACAAAACAAAAAAAAATTCTATGACTTGCTACATTACTTTTGGGATGACCCACATCTTTATAAAGAAGGAGTAGATGGTGTTATTAGACGTTGTGTACCTGAGCATGAACAGGAATAGATCCTACGCAAGTGTCACTCCCAGGCTTATGGAGGACACCACGCTGGAGATAGAACTGCACATAAGGTATTGCAGTCCGGTTTTTATTGGCCTACTCTTTTCAAGGATGCCCGTAAGTTTGTTTTGTCTTGCGATGAATGTCAAAGAATTGGTAATATTAGTAGACGTCAAGAAATGCCTATGAATTATTCACTTGTTATTGAACCATTTGATGTTTGGGGCTTTGATTATATGGGACCTTTTCCTGCCTCTAATGGATACACACATATTTTAGTTGCTGTTGATTACGTTACTAAGTGGGTAGAAGCTATTCCAACTAGTAGTGCTGATCATAACACTTCTATTAAAATGCTTAAGGAAGTTATTTTTCCGAGGTTTGGAGTCCCTAGATACTTAATGAATGATGGTGGTTCACACTTTATTCATGGTGCTTTCCGTAAGATGCTTGCTAAATATGATGTTAATCATAGAATTGTATCTCCATATCACCCGCAGTCTAGTGGTCAGGTAGAATTGAGCAATAGAGAGCTCAAATTAATTTTGCAAAAGACTGTCAATAGGTCTAGAAAGAATTAGTCCAAGAAACTGAATGATGCATTATGGGCCTACAGAACTGCATACAAAAATCCTATGGGTATGTCTCCGTATAAAATGGTTTATGGAAAAGCATGTCACTTACCTCTCGAACTAGAACATAAGGCATACTGGGCTATTAAAGAGCTCAACTATGATTTTAAACTTGCCGGTGAAAAGAGGTTATTTGATATTAGCTCACTTGATGAATGGAGAACCCAAGCTTATGAAAATGCCAAGTTGTTTAAAGAAAAGGTTAAAAGGTGGCATGACAAAAGGATACAAAAGCGTGAGTTTAATGTAGGTGATTATGTATTGCTATACAACTCTCGTTTAAGATTTTTTTTAGGAAAACTTCTCTCCAAATGGAAGGTCCTTACGTTATCGAGGAGGTCTATCATTCCGGTGCCATAAAAATCAACAACTTTGCAAGCACAAATCCGAAGGTGGTAAAGGGTCAAAGGATCAAGCACTATATCTCAGGTAATCCTATAAATGTTGAAACGGATATTATTGAAATCGTAACCCCTGAGGAGTACATAAAGGACACTTTCCAGAACGTTCCAGACTCCGAAAAGGAATAGTTATGTGGTACGGTAAGTAAACCGACTCCAAAACAATTTTTAAGGCAATATTTCTCCGTTTTGGAATATTTAGAAAAATAGAAAAATTAGTAGCAGTCCGGGGAGGACACGAGGCCTCCACGAGGGTGGAGGGCGCGCCCTACCCCCTGGGCGCGCCCCCTTACCTCGTGAGCACCTCGTGTGCCCTCCAGACTCCGTTTCCTTGCACAATACGTAATTTGGTCGATAAAAATTCATTATATATACTCCCGAAGGTTTTGACTCCCGTATCGCGCAAATATCCTCTATTTTTGTTTCGAGCTGTCGCTGCTGCAGATAAGAGCAAGATGTCTTCTCAAGAGTCAGTCGGGGAGAGCCGGGTATCTAACCCGACACCGGAACCAAGGGCAAACAGCAACGCTGACCACTTTGGGCCGGCAACGGAGGAAGAGATGGAGGCTGACCTGATGAGAGTAGATGCCATGGAAGATCAAGAAGTCACCTCTCGCTTCCGAGCTGGGTTTATGATGGGGGAACTACAGAGCTCAGCTATTCCAAACTCGGTTATCCCTTCCAATGTTAAAAGATTTTCTTTCCTATGAAAATATGAGAAGAAGTATATCTGGTTCTCCCGCAGCTATGCAACACCCTTGGGTGCAAGGAGCTTTAGCCATTACAGGAAAGCTTCACAAGGAAATAATGGACCTCAAGCAGCAGGTCAATAAGCTCGAGGAGGAGAACCGTATTCTGAGGGGAATCATCGCCAAGAATATTACACCAACAACAAAGAAGGAGACATAATCACATGGGTATGGGCACTCCCCTTGGCAACTGCCAAGCTTGGGGGAGGTGCCCTGGTATCGTATCACCATCACAACTCCTATCTTTACTGTTTTTCTTAGTTTGGTCCTATTAGTAATATCTCGATTTATTAGAATAAAGTCATGGCATGATCTAGTTTTGAGTTTTGCTTTATGATCCTTCTTTGTAATCAAGTCCGTGAGCTATATAATAAAGATTAGTGTTGAGTCAAGGGCTTGAGTATTTTGCCATGATCTTGGGTGATTAGAAGAAAAAGAATAGAAACAATCAAAGAGTTCATATTGATCTTATTGAAAGTAATGACTTCACATAGAAAGAGTATGATGATTAAAAGTTGTTGGGAGTTGGCAAATATAGCTTTGGTCATCGTTGCAATTAATAGGAAGTAATAAGGAAAGAGAGGTTTCACATATAGATATATTATCATTACATCTTTTGTGATTGGGAGCACTCATTAAAATATGACATGCTAAAGAGTTGATGTTGGACAAGGAAGACAACATAATGAGTTATGTTTTCTTATATCTGAGATAAAGTATGTTGTCATGGTTCCTCTACCGTGTTGAGCTTGCCTTTCCCCCTCATGCTAGCCAAATTCTCAGCACTAAGTAGAAATACTACTTGTGCTTCCAAATACCCTTAAACCAGTTTTGCCATGAGAGTCCACCATATCTACCTATGGATTGAGTAAGATCCTTCAAGTAAGTTGTCATCGGTGCAAGCAGTAAAAATTGCTCTCTAAATATGCATGACTTATTAGTGCGGAGAAAATAAACTTTGTACGAACTTGTTGTGGACGCAATAAAAGCGACGGACTGCATAATAAAGGTCCACATGCAAGGGGCAATATAAAGTGGCGTTCTTTTGCATTAAGATTTTGTGCATCAACCCTAAACGCGCATGACAACCTCTGCTTCCCTCTGTGAAGGTCCTATCTTTTATTATTATCCTCTACCTTATGCAAGAGTTACGGTGATCTTCACCCTTCCTTTTTCATTTTATCCTTTGGCAAGCTCAGCATGTTGGAAAGAACATGATATATATATCTAATTGGATGTGGGGGAGCATGAATTATTATTGTTGACATTACCCTTGAGGTAAAATGTTGTGGGGCAAAAACTATAAGCCCCTATCTTTCTCTGTGTCCAATTAAAACTCCTTAAGCACAAGTATCGCGTGAGTATTAGCAATTATGAAGGACTAAGTGATAGTTGAGTATGTGGACTTGCTTTTAAGCTCTGACATAGACTCTTTCCGATGTTATGATAAATTGCAATTGTTTCAATGACTGAGGGTATAATTTGTTGGTGCTCAATAAGGTTTCTGATTCATACTTTGGCTTTGTGAAAAGGTCATCACTTGAACTTGAGTAATCATATGACAAAATTTATATATGTTGCTGTTATGAAGTAATCATGATGCCTTCATGTTCGTATTTTATTTTTATCGACACCTCTTCCTCTAAACATGAGGACATATTTATTGTTATCGGCTTTTCGATTGAGGACAAGCGAGGTCTAAGCTTGGGGAGTTAATGCGTCCATTTTTGCATCATGCTTTTATATCAATATTTATTGCATTATGGGCTGTTATTTCACGTTATGTTACAATACTTATGGCTATTCTCTCTTATTTTACAAGGTTTACATGAAGAGGGAGAATGCCGGCAGCTGGAATTCTGGGCTGGAAAAGGAGCAAATATTGAAGGACTATTCTGTGCAATTCCAAAAGTCCTGATACTCCACGGAATACCTTAAAATAAATAAAGAAAAATCGTCGCCAAAGATGAAGGCCAGGGGGCCCACACCCTGCTCACGAGGGTGGGGCGCGCCCCCCTGGGCGCGCCCCCTACCTCGTGGGCCCCCTGGTGGCTCTCCAACATCCATCTTCTCCTATATGAAGTCTTTCGATGAGAAAAAAATAGGGGAGAACCTTTCGGGACGAGACTCCGCCGCCACGAGGCGGAACCTTGGCGGAACCAATCTAGGGCTCCGGCAGAGCTGTTCTGCCGGGGACACTTTCCTCCGGGAGGGGGAAATCATCACCATCGTCATCACCAACGCTCCTCTCATCGGGAGAGGGCAATCTCCATCAACATATTCACCAGCACCATCTCATCTCCAAACCCTAGTTCATCTCTTGTATCCAATTCTTGTCTCCAAGTCCGGGATTGGTGCTAGTAGGTTGCTAGTAGTGTTGATTACTCCTTGTAGTTGATGCTAGTTGGTTTATTTGGTGGAAGATCATATGTTCAAATCCTTTATGCACATTATTACCCCTCTGATTATGAACATGAATATGCTTTGTGAGTAGTTACGTTTGTTCTTGAGGACAAGGGAGAAGTCTTGCTATTAGTAGTCATGTGAATTTGGTATTCGATATTTTGATAAGATGTATGTTGTCTAACCTCTAGTGGTGTTATGTGAACGTCGACTACATAACACTTCACCATTATTTGGGCCTAGAGGAAGGCATTGGGAAGTAATCAGTAGATGATGGGTTGCTAGAGTGACAGAAGCTTAAACCCTAGTTTATGCGTTACTTCATAAGGGACTGATTTGGATCCATATGTTTCATGCTATGGTTAGGTTTACCTTAATACTTTTGTTGTAGTTGCGGATGCTTGCAATAGAGGTTAATCATAAATGGGATGCTTGTCTAAGTAAGGGCAGTACCCAAGCACCGGTCCACCCACATATCAAATTATCGAAGTACCAAACACGAATCATATGAGCGTGATGAAAACTAGCTTGACGATATTTCCATATGTCCTCGGGAGCGCTTTTCCTATTATAAGAGTTTGTCCAGGCTTGTCCTTTGCTACAAAAAGGATTGGGCCACCTTGCTGCACTTTATTTACTTTTGTTACTTGTTGCTCGTTACCATTTATCTTATCACAAAACTATCTGTTACCACTTATGTCAGTACTTGCAGAGAATACCTTGCTGAAAACCGCTTATCATTTCCTTCTGCTCCTCGTTGGGTTCGACACTCTTACTTATCGAAAGGACTACGATAGATCCCCTATACTTGTGGGTCATCAACGCCGCATCCCGAGAAACCAACTCCGGCCGTTGCGCTGCATTGAAGCGGGCTGACTGCACCTCCACATGGCCTGGCCACAGCTATTTAAGCCGTGCTCCGGCGCCGTCCATATCCACACCATCCTGAGCACCGCACCATCCTCCTCCCCCTGGCCGAGTCCTTCCTCCTCTTCGAGCCCAACGACGATGCCGAAGACTTGGTTCTCCGCGCCGGCATGCGGCAACAGTGGAAGTTCGTCGTTAGGAGGATCATGGCATCGCCGCCCTCGCTCACCTGGACCATCCGCATCCACAAAAGCTGGCTCCTCTAGCAAGAAGGAGATAGTCATCGTCCCCGGCGATGAGGAGGACCAACCACAGCAGCGGCCCTATCTCCTCTCGAAGGAGGCTCTGACAGACGAAGAATTCGTCCGTCAGATGGAGATCATGACGGAGCTTTTGCTCCGTCAGATGGGTCTGACGCCACCAGCGCCGGCGCGCATGAAGGAGGAGCCACTGTCCCTGCCACGGATCCACACAAAGCGGGAGCCGGCATCCCCACACTGGCAGGTGAAGGACGAGTCGGCGTCCCCGCCGTGCAACCGCGGCCTCCACATCAGCGGCCGCGTGAAGTAGGAGTCGGCATCCCCCAGTGCCTTTGTCGCATGAAGGACAAGCCGGTGTCGCCCCCACCGCACAGCCGCTACACGTGGATCGACGGGCCCTCATCTCCACCACGACGCCATCGCCGGTAGGCGAAGGAGGAGCTGCCGCCCGCAATCGCCAAGGCGCATGGCCGCATCTTCCACTATCTCAGAGGTGGCGGTTAAGGCGGTGCCTCTGGATCTCGGGCCATGGTATCCGAGGCTGAGCGTGCGGTGCAGCACTAGGCAAGGTATGACCGGTGCAATGTTGGTCGCCGCTCCATGCTCACCAAGATGGACGTGGCGCCGGAATGGGTCCGCAATGAGCCAAACCTCACTGCAGCGTGGGAACTCGACCGCTCCGTCACTGATAACCCACAAGTATAGGGGATCGTGACAGACTTCGTGGGTAGTATTTCACCCAAAATTATTAATTTGACACAAGGGGAGCCAAATAATATTTATAATCCTTAGCAGTTGAGTTGTTAATTCAACCATACTTGGAAAGTTGTTTCTCTGCGGCAAAGTGTTTAGTAGCACAGTAATTCGATAGTTTGATAGTAGTGGTAATAGTACAAATAACAACAGTAACAGTAACTATAGCAGTTTTTTAGTGATTGTAATAGCAACAACACTAGTAACTTAGCAAAGACAATATGAGCAAAGCGTAGGCATTGGATCAATGATGTATATTTGTGTGGATGATGTTCATCCTGTAACAGTCACAGCCTAGAGCGATACACAATAACTCCAATTCATCAATTTAATGTAGGCATGTATTTCGTATATAGTTACGTGCTTATAATAAGAACTCACATGGCATCTTTGTCCTATCCTCTCGTGGAAGCGGGGTCCATAAGGAAATCGAAGGGATATTAAGGCCTCCTTTTAATAGAGAATTGGAACAAAGCATTAACATATGGTCAATACATGAACTCCTCGAATTACAGTCATCCCCAAAGAGTATCTCAATTATTGTCACTTTGGGGTCTACGGTTCAAAACAATAACAAGTGCATATAACTAGCAGATAGGATCAAGAACTCAGATATATTCATGCAAACATAAAGGGTTCAGATATGAAATCATGGCACTCGGACCCTAGTGACAAGCATTAAGCATAGCAAAGTCATAGCAACATCAATCTCAGAACATAGTGGATACTAGGGATCAAGCACTAACAAATTGACTCGATTACATGATCAATCTCATCCAGCTCCATCACCGTCCAACAAGCCTACAAATGGATTACTCACTCCCGGTGGTGAGCATCATTAAATTGTTGATGAAAAAGGGTTGATGATGACGACAGCGAGGAATCCCCCTCTCCGGAGACCCGAACGGACTCCAGATCAGCCCTCCCCATTGAAGAACGGGAGGTGGTGATTGCTCCGTGCCATAAAAAGCGATGAAACTTTCTCTCTTATTTTTTTCTCCGCGAGACGGAACTTATATGATGAAAGGGAGGGCAAACGGAGGCTCGAGGGGCCCACAAGCTCAGGTGGTGCGCCCTAGGCGGGGGCGCCACCTAAGCTTGTGCCCCCTCCAATACATCTTTTTGCCGGTATTTTTGTTATATATTTCAGTCCGTAAATTTTCATCCCAATCCAAGAACTTTTATTTCTGCACAAAAACAACATCATGGTAGTTCTGCTGAAACAGCGTTGGAGATGTATCAACTGCCCCGAGCTTAACTCATTGTTTGTCCTCAAGCAATTCAGTTGATAAACTGAAAGTGATAAAGAAAGACTTTTACAACTCTTTTGTTTTGTTGTCGTATATAAGCTTAGCTAGTAACTAAGTTTCCAGCAAAGCTCATGAAATAACCATGTGAATGATAACACTTAGATTTCATATTTACTCATGACAATGGCATAATCAACTAGGGAGCAATAATAATGTATCTCAAATGCCAAAAATTTATCAAAACAATCATGATATAATATGATAACGTCGTATCGCGCTAGCCCTTTCTGAGACCACAAAACATAAATGCGGAGCACCTCTGAAATTAAAGCAGCGGCTAACATTGCAATTCAGGGTACTCCCTCTCTCTTAGTTTACAGGGCGTGTGCGCACCCCTAGGCTTTCAATTTGACCAACCTAATACAAGTCATATATTTCAAAAAATATATCATTATAATTTCAGATGTTCTATTTTCAAATGGTATAATTTTTGTGTTATATAGTTTATATTAGGGTGATAAAATTGGCAACCTAGGTATAAGCGCAGGACTTGTACACTGAAACGGGGGGAGTAGAAGAGATCTAGTCATGCTCACATCCAACATTAACTAGACTCAATGCATGTTAAAATAAGAATGATAATAGCGCTCTTTATGTTGGTGCTTGAATGAGAAGGTGATGACTCAATAATAAAAGTAAACAACATGAAAGTAAATAGAAAGTCCCTTCATAGAGGGAAGCAGGGATTTTCAGCGGTGCCAGAGCTCAGAGCTTAAAACAGAGATGAATACATTTTGAGTGGTGTGTTTTTCCTGTCAACATCACAACAAAGGATTTCAAAATTTTCCATGCTAAACACATTACTGACAGTTCTCATGCAGAAAGGTATAGTCTTACTCCCCCATCACCATACAAACACAAGCCATAGCTAGCCGAATTCTCCGGTGCCCTCCAAACAATCATCTTTCCAGGGGAGTTTGTTTTATTATACTACCTCCGTACGGAATTACTTGTCGCGGAAATGGATGTATCTAAACGTATTTTAGTTCTAGATACATCCATTTTTATCCATTTCTGCGACAAGTAATTTGGGACAGAGGGAGTATTATTCTTTGTTTTAATTTAGCGGGACTGGGCATCCCTTTTACCAGCCTCTCTCGTGCAAGACGAGTGAATAAACTCTCGTCCCGAGAATAACTCACTTAGCATGGAAGATATTGACTGCCCCGTCGCTCCATGAGCGGTATGGGCACACAAAACAAATATTTATTTGAATGATTAGAGATGACGCATGCAAATTTACTCGGAACAGAAGGGTAATACCGTATATAGGTAGATATGTGGACTCTTTTGACACAACTTTGGTTTTCATGAATATGAATGCACAAGCAGTATTCCAGCTTAGTACAGGCGAAGGCTAGCAAATAGATTAAGAAGCGACCAACTAGAGAGCGGCAACTATCATAATCATGCATTGTGAATAATTAACATTGAAAATGAGCATTAGTAGGATATAAACACCCTGAATATAAATATCATGAAGGATGCATTGATTTTAAATCAACTAGATGCGTAAACATGTGCCAAGTCAAACCACTTGAAATTTTCAGAGAAGGATGCCATCCTAACATACTACATCACAATCATTTTAATGCATGTTGACACACAAGATAAATCGTTACCCACTCCTAGCTACTTAAGCATGGCATGACCAACTATGATCTCTAATTGTCATCACAAATATGTTTACTCATAATATGTCGAATCATGGATACTCAGCTAAACATATTTACAAAAGTAAAAACGAGAAGAGTTCATAACAACTTTTCTTTCCCACAGTCACTTCATCAATTCATCATCATTACTGCCTTTCACTTGCACGACCAAATGATGTGATAATAATAATAGTGCAAGTGTGCCACGGACTAAGCTGAAATCTACAAACACTTTATTCAAAGGAGTAGACAAGGTAATATTGCCCCTTTTGTTAAATCAACAAAAATGCATATAGGAGCCACTTGACAATTATTGCAGGGTCTTGTCCTTACGACAACTCAAGAAAATAAAATAAATTCAGAGAAGCACACTAAAATATTTTTGGAGTTTTTTTCTTAAAGAAAGGAAAACAAAAACGAGAAACTATTTACATTGAAGAACTCCCAACAAATAACAAAGGAAGAAACAAGAAATCTTTTGGGTTTTCTTTTAATGCTACAACTAATTAAACAAGAAAGAAAACCCAAAAAGAAGCGAGAAATATTTTTGGATTTTCAAAAGTTTTTCAAACACAAAAGAAACAAATAAAAGCAAGTGCGAATAAATAATGGAAAGGATGAACATCGACTACTGAAATGAATGTGTGATACATGAATGTAATATCGACGAGAATACGTACTCCCCCAAGCTTAGACTTTTGGCTTAACTTGGTCTATGACCACTAAAAGAATCCATATGGTCCAGTGGGGTACTAAGGCTGCTGAGGCTCCCACTGGTAGACCAGTGCTGGTGTGGGCACAAACTCTGTCGTCAAACTCTAGTACGCATATAGATCATCTGACATGATAGTGTCCTGGCTAAATACGAAGTTATATTGAAACCAAACTTTACCCTTATTAAAAAGGGACATTTACATCTATGCCCCTAATTTGCGCCCACTCTCAGATTTACCCCTAATTTCAAAGCCTGCTCAAATTTGCCCCTCCGCCGTTAGGCGCACTTACAGAAATGCCCTTCTGTGCCGTTACCGTCCGGTCAAAGCAGGTCAAAGCTGGTCAAAGGGCATTGACCGTCCTGGAAAAAATAGCAAAAAAGTTCTAAAAAATCTGAAAATTTGTGAGATCAAAGATACTCAGGTTTGCAAGGTGCATGCAAATTTTCATGCTGTTTGGGCATTCCAGGAGCTCGTGTCAAAGGAAAAACAATAAATATGTAAGCCTGTGTACAATAAATTCAAAAAAATAGCAAGAAAATTAAAAAATATATGAATTTTGTTGGCATCAAAGAGGCTATAGTCTACAAGCTACGTGCAAATTTTTGTTGTGTTTGGACATTGGAGGGGCTTGTAGAGAAAAAAAACAAAATTTGGCTTGAGAAAAAACTTGGGAAAAAATGACTTTTTTGTTTTTTCTTGCTAGAGCTCCTCGCATGTCATTTGATCACAAAAACTTGCGAGCACCTTGTGCACCCAAGCCACTTTGATGCCAAATTTTTTCATATTTTTTTGAATTTTCTTGCTATTTTATTTCAAATTTACTATTCACAAGTGTGCATGTTAAATGTTTTTCCTCGCCACGAGCTCCTGGAATGTCCAAATAGCACAAAAATTTGCACGCACCTTGCGCACATGATTATCTTCAAACTCACAAAATTTTAGATTTTTTAAATATTTTTTTTTTGCTATTTTTTCAGGACGGTCAAAGTTGTTTGACCGGACGGTAACGGTGCAGAAGGGCGTTTCTGTAAGGGCACCTAACGGCGGAGGGGCAAATTTGAGCAGGCTTTCGAATTAGGGGTATATATGATTAGGTGGTTTGAGTTAGGGATAGAAATGCAAATGGCCCTATTAAAAATTATGTTCAGTCATGCTATGATAGTCTAGATACTTCATGGGTAGAAGTTCATCCTCATCATGCCTGATGGGGATCTCAAAATGTCTAGTGAGACAAGAAGCATAAATACCACCATAGATAACACCCTTAGAACGGTTAGTGCGCAACCGTCATGGAGAAATAGCTTCCGAACTAAAGGTACTGTCACTTTAAAGTGCACATTGTAAAACAGCAAGATTAGGTGAACTAAGTGTTCCACTCTCCCATCTACCAGTCAGACATCTTCCCGCAAATAATGAGAAGTAACGCAGAATGCGAAAAATGTAAACTAGCTAGCAACTCTCGCCTGAGAGACTCCTCTTATCTCCCCCACAGTCACATCATGCACGAAATCCTCAAAGCCTCTAGTGTGTGGCTCTAGCAGACTACCCTCATTAGTAATTTTGCAAACTTGACAGAACCTATCAAGTATCATTTCATAAGGGTGATCATAAAGGTGAAATGAAATGGTATGTGTGTCTCTCCTAGACATGAATCGAAAGTTTTGCACAAAGGTATTAGCGAGGAGAACGTACTGATCACACTTATCTTCGAGGAAGGAAGTTAGGCCAGTGTTTTCCGCCAACTGATAGAAATCATGATAAATACCTGCTTCTCCTAAGAATCACATGGCCATTCACAAGGCCGCACTTCGGCTGCACGAGGGAGATTATATTTGGCCTTCTCTTCCAGAGTTTCCGTGGAACCCTGGCTAGAAGAGCTTCTCAGGAACCTGAACATTTTTTCCCCTGAATTTTGTTGAAACTTTTAGTCCCCAAAATAAACATGAACAAAACTCAACAAAATTGATAGCAACTACTCAAGTGCCTAGAGGTTATACCATGCATCAAAGCTACTTAAATCCAACATGCAAAGCTCATATTCATGGTCACCAACAATAGCAAAATATAATCCACCAGAACAAAAACTAATTGGACCATCGGACGAGTCACATACCAAGGAGTAATTCCTGCAGACAGTTTGGAAACAAAGCTCCGAGCAAGAAGATCAAAAATATCCCAAAAATGAGTAAGAACATGGTATAGGAAGCAAGGATGATTTTTTTCTGGAGGTGGAAGAAGGCTGTGGGCATGGGCACTAAGTGAGTGGGTCCCTATGGGGCCCATAAGCCTGCATGGCCCACCTAGGGGGCAGGCACGCCATGTGAGCTTGTGGCTCACTGGTGCACCCCTTGGGTGTCTTCAGTGCCAAAAATTCTTGTATATTCAGGAAAAAATCATACTAAATTCTCTGGACATTCTGAGAACTTTTATTTCGGGACATTTTTATTGTATGGATAATTCAAAAAACAAGATAAACATGGCATTTTTACTTTATTAAACTTAGAATAACAGAGAACAAACTATAAGTACAATAGGTTGTACTTACTAAATTCATCGACCACATGCCCCTAAAAGAGAATCAACTAATAAGATTGATCAAGTCTTGTTAACAAACTGTTTTCGACCTTCCTTTGTCGTGTCTTCTTGATGTCGCTTGAAGCTATGTTGGTATTTCCCCAAAGAGGAAGGGATGATGCAGCACAACGGCGGTAGGTATTTCCCTCAGATATGAAATCAAGGTTATCGAACCAGTAGGAGAACCAAGCAACACAACATAAACAACCCCCGCACACAAATAACAAACACTTGCAACCCGACATGTTAAAGGGGTTGTCAATCCCTTTTGGGTAACAGCGCCAGAAATTGGTGCGTGGACGGGAGAAAGTTGTAATAGATTGAATAAATAGATCACAAATAAAATAAAGTGCAGCAAAGTATTTTGTATTTTTGGTTTAATAGATCTGAAAATAAATGCAAAGGAAAAGTAGATCGCAAAGGAAAATATATGAGAAAAAGACCCGGGGGCCGTAGGTTTCACTAGTGGCTTCTCTCGAGAAAAATAGCAAACGGTAGCAAATTACTATTGGGCAATTGATAGAACTTCAAATACTCATGACGATATCCAGTCAATGCTCATTATATAGGCATCACGTCCAAGATTAGTAGACCAACTCTTGCCTGCATCTACTACTATTACTCCACACATCGACCACTATCCAGCATGCATCTAGTGTATTAAGTTCATCGAGAAATAGAGTAATGCAATAAGAACGATGACATGATGTAGACAAGATCTATCTATGTAGAGATAGACCCCATCATTTTATCCTTAGTAGCAACAATACATTCATGTCGGCTCCCCTTCTATCACTGGGATCAAGCACCGTAAGATCGAACCCACTACTAAGCACCTCTTCCCATTGCAAGATAAATAGATCAAGTTGGCCAAACAAAACTCAAATATCAGAGAAGAAATACGAGGCTATAAGCAATCATGCATAAAAGAGATCAAAGAAACTGAAATACTTTCATGGATACAAAAAAAAAAGATAGATCTGATCATAAACTCATAGTTCATCGATCCCAACAAACACACCGCAAAAGAGTTACATCATATGGATCTCCAACAGACCATTGTATTGAGAATCAAGAGAGAGAGAGAGGAAGCCATCTAGCTACTAACTATGGACCCAAAGGTCTACAAAGAACTATTCACGCATCATCGGAGAGGCACCAATGGAGGTGGTGAACCCCATCCGAGATGCTGTCTAGATTGGAGCTGCTGGTTCTGGACTCTGCGGCGGCTGGATGAATATTTCGTTGACTTCCCTAGGGTTTTGGGAATATTGGGGTATTTATATAGCAAAGAGGCGGTCCGGGGGGCACCCGAGGTGGGCACAACCCACCAGGGCGCGCCTAGGCCTCCTGGCGCGCTCTGGTGGGTTGTGCTCTCCTCGGAGCACCCCCCCAGGCGCAGCCAGGGCCCATCATGTTCCTTCTGGTCCAAAAAAACTCTATAAAGTTTCGTTACGTTTGGACTCCGTTTGATATTGATTTCCTGCGATGTAAAAAACATGCAGAAAACAACAACTGGCACTTGGCACTATGTCAATAGGTTAGTACCAAAAAAATAATATAAAATGACTATAAAATGATTATAAAACATCCAAGATAGATAATATAACAGCATGGAACAATAAAAAATTATAGATACGTTGGAGACGTATCACCTCTCCCTTTTCTTCTTCTCTGAAAAGGGCGAGCAGAGAGGCGAGGTTTTTGGTGTTGGCTCCGATGACGCCTCTTCCTCGGGGGCCTTGTGCTCGTCGGTGCGGGAGGAGTCGTCGGAGTCGTCGCGCAAACGTGTATAGCTGTAGATTGGTAGTTTTAGTAGCTTGGGTTTGGCCCTCTGTCCGCTCTGCTTCTGCAGAGACAGCAACATCATTCAATAAATTGGCTCCGGATTTCTTCCCGGCGAGGTCATCCATGGATCTGGGAGCCTTGGTCTTCGTGGCTTGGATCCATGTCCTGTATTCGAGTTGGCAATTAGGTCTTCTGGACGGCGGCTCCGAGGCAGCGGCGGTGCCAAAGTCGAAGTATTTTGTTCCCCTCTCTCCGCTCTTCCTTGGTGGTGCTCGCTCCGGCTTAATACATCTCCAACGTATCTATAATTTTTTATTGTTCCATGTTGTTTTATTATCAATCTTGGATGTTTTATAATTATTTTATAGTCATTTTATATCATTTTTTGATACTAACCTATTGACATAGTGCAAGTGCCAGTTGTTGTTTTTTCCATGTTTTTACATCGCAGAAAATCAATATCAAACGGAGTTCAAATGCCACGAAACTTTACGGAGATTTTTTATGGGCTAGAAGGAAGGCAATAGGCCCTGGTTGCACCTGGGGGTGCCCCTAGGGGGGCACAACCCACTAGGGTGCGCCAGGAGACCCAGGCGCGCCCTGGTGGGTTGTGCCCACCTCGGGTGCCCCCCGGACCGCCTCTTTGCTCTATAAATACACCAAAAATACCAGAACCCTAGGGGAGTCGACAAAATATCCATCCAGCTGCCGCAGAGTCCAGAACCACCAGATCCAATCTAGACACCATCTCGGATGGGGTTCACCAACTCCATTGGTGCCTCTCCGATGATGCGTGAATAGTTCTTTGTAGACCTTCGGGTCCGTAGTTAGTAGCTAGATGGCTTCATCTCTCTCTCTCTCTCTATCTCTCTCTCTCTCTCGATTCTCAATACAATGGTCTCTTGGAGATCCATATGATATAACTCTTTTGCGGTGTGTTTCTTGGGATCGATGAACTTTGAGTTTATGATGAGATCTATGTTTTTATATCCATGAAAGTATTTGAGTTTCTTTGATCTCTTTTATGAATGATCTCTTATAGACTCATATTTGTTCTCCGATATTTGGGTTTTGTTTGGCCAACTTGATCTATTTATCTTGCAATGGGAAGAGGTGCCTGGTAGTGGGTTCGATCTTACGGTGCTTGATCCCAGTGACAGAAAGGGAACCGACACGTATGTATCGTTGCTACTAAGGATAAAAAGACGAGATCAATATCTACCGCCATATAGATAAACGGATCTTTTCTACATCATGTCATCGTTCTTATTGCATTACTCTGTTTTTTCATGAACTTAATACACTAGATGCATGATAGATAGTGGTCGATGTGTGGAGTTATAGTAGTAAATGCAGGCAAGAGTCGGTCTACTAATCTTGGACGTGATGCCTATGTAATGATCATTGCCTGGATATCATCATAATTATTTGGGGTTCTATCAATTGCCCAACAGTAATTTTTTTACCCACCATTTGCTATTTTTCTCGAGAGAAGCCACTAATGAAACCTATGGCCCCGGGGTCTTCTTTCTCATATATTTGCCTTGCAATCTACTTTTCCTTTGCATTTGTATTCAGATCTATTAAATCAAAAATCCAAAAATACTTTGTTGCACTTTATTTTATTTGTGATCTATTATTTCAATCTATTACAAGTTTATCTCCCGTCACATGCAATTTCTAGCGCCATTACCTGGAAGGGATTGACAACCCCTTTAACACGTCGGGCTGTGAGGATTTGTTATTTGTGTGTAGGTGATGCTTACATTGTGTTGCTTGGTTCTCCTACTGGTTCGATACCTTGGTTTCATAACTGAGGGAAATACCTACCGTCGCTGTGCTACATCATCCCTCCCTCTCCAGGGAAATACCGACGTAGTTCCAGCTACCATCAAGGAGAATTTCTGGCGCCGTTGCCGGGGAGGATCTTCAACATAACCAAGTTCCTAATGAAAAATCTCATCTCCTTGCAATTTACATTATTTTCCATTTTCCTCTCATTTTCCTCTCCCACACTTCACAAAAAATTACCATTTTATTCGCCTCTCTTGTCCTGTTCGCCGTTTTCATGTCAGATATGTTTTTGAGTGCAATCTTGTTATGTGGTCAACATGACTCAAGAGAACACCAAGTTATGTGATTTCTCAAATACCAACAACAATGATTTTATTGACACTCCGCTTGCTCCTCCCACCACTGGTGCGGAGACTTGTGATATTAATACAGCTTTGCTGAATCTTGTTATGAAAGACCAATTTTCCGGTACTCCTAATGAGGATGCCGCGTCCCATCTTAATACCTTCGTGGAATTATGCCATATGCTAACGAAAAAATATGTGGACAATGATGTGGTCAAGATGAAATTATTTCCGTTCTCTTTGCGTGATTCTACAAAAATTTGGTTCTCTTCTTTGCCTCACAATAGTATTGATTCTTGGAATAAGTGCAAAGATGCCTTTATCACTAAGTATTTTCCTCCCACAAAAAATATTTCCCTTAGAACCCAGATCATGAATTTTAAGCAACTTGAACATGAGCATGTTGCGCAATCTTGGGAAAGGATGAAAATGATGCTAAGGAATTGCCCAACTCATGGGTTAAATCTTTGGATGATCATACAAATTTTTTATGCAGGGTTGAATTTTGTTTCTCGTAATCTTTTAGATTCCGTCGCGGGTGGTACTTTTATGGAAATTACTTTGGGTGAAGCCACCAAATTCCTTGACAATATCATGGCAAATTATTCGCAATGGCATACCGAAAGGGCTCCTACTACTAAAAAAGTTAATTCGGTTGAAGAAATTTCTTCTTTGAGTGAAAAAGTTGATGCTCTTGTGAAATTGGTTGCTAGTAGAAGTGCTCCTATTGATCTTAGTGATATGCCTTTGTCTACTTTGATTGAGCAAAATAGTGATGCCATTGATGTGAATTTTATTTCTCGCAATAGTTTCAACAACAATGCTTATAGAGGTAATTTTAATCCTAGGCCTTTTCCTAGTAATTCCTCTAATAATTATGGCAATTCCTATGAAAATCAATCTTATAATAATAATAGGAACACCTCTGATCTTGAGAATAATATTAAAGAATTTATCAACACGCAAAAAGTTTTCAACACTTCCATAGAAGAAAAGTTGAATAAGATTGATGATTTGTTTAGAAGTGTTGATAGAATTGCTCATGATGTGGAAAATCTCAAGATGAAAATTTTTGTGCCTAAAGTTGATGAATCAATTAAATTTCTTTATGTTTCTATGGATGAAAATAGGAAAAGAACTGCTATGCTTAGAGCTAAAAGAGAATTTTTAGAAAAAGCGTTTTCTAGGGATTTCTCTTGCAAAAGTGATGAAGATCTTAAAATGATTGTGTTTCTTCTATTGATTCCTTGTTTAATAAAGTTAAGAATGATGAAAAAGATATTGGAGAAGAGTCAACTTTAGGTAGAAGGCGTCCCAATATTTCGGAGGGTGAAAATCTTGTTGAAAAAATTGATGAAAGTGAGTTTGGAGAGGTCAAAACTTTAGCTAGTAATGTGCCCACTCTTTTGGATTACAAAGACTTTAATTATGATAGTTGCTCTTTGATTGATTGTATTTCTTTGTTGCAATCCATGATAAATTCACCCCATACTTATGAACAAAATAAAGCTTTTACTAAACATATTGTTGATGCTATGATAAAAGCTTTGGAAGAAAAGTTGGAATTAGAAGTATCAATTCCTAGAAAATTGCATGATAAATGGGAACCTACTATCGAAGTCAAGATTAAAAATTATGAGTGTTTTGCTTTATGTGACTTGGGTGCTAGTGTTTCTACAATTCCGAAATCTTTATGTGATGTGCTTGGTCTTACCAATCTTGAAGAATGTTCTTTGAATTTACACTTGGCGGATTCTATTATTAAAAAGCCTATGGGAAGAATTAATGATGTTATTATTCTTGCAAATAGGAATTATGTGCCCATAGATTTTATTGTTCTTGATATTGATTGCAATCCGTCTTGTCCAATTATCCTTGGTAGACCGTTTTTATGCACTATCGGTGTCGTGATTGATATGAAAGAAGGCAATATTAAGTTCCAATTTCCTTTGAGAAAGGATATGGAACACTTTCCGAGAACAAGAATTAGGCCACCATATGAATCAATCATGAGGGCATCTTATGGATCTCGAACCAAAGATGACAAAACTTAGATCCTTGCTTTATGCCTAGCTAAGGGCATAAAACTATGGCGCTTGTTGGGATGCAACCCAATGAATAAAATTTATTTTTGCTTTTTGCTTTCTGTTCTTGAGTGTTAGCACAATTATGCTATTGTTATGATTGTGTTTTTTATGTTTTAATTAGTGTTTGTGCCAAATAAAGCCTTTAGGATCTTCTTGGGCAATAGTTGTTTGATCTTGCTGAAAAACAGAAAGTTTTGCGCTCACGAAAACAATTATCAGTTTTTACCGGAGAGCGATAAAATACCCATTCCAATTGTAGTGGATCAATATACAAATTACTAAGACCTTCCTAATTTGCCCAAAAAAACTGAGTTACATAAGTATTCTAAATAGTCAGATTGCTACAGACTGTTCTGTTTTGACAGACTCTATTTTCTTTGCGTTGTGTGCTTATTTTGATGGCTCTATGTTTTTCTTTGATGAGTTTTTGCCATAGAAAAGTATGAATACAGTAGATATAATACAAAAAAAATATATGAATTGGTTTGATACAACACTTATAGTAGTGGGTTATTATTCTTATACTAACGGATCTCACAAAGGTTTTTGTTGAGTTTTGTGTGATTGAAGTTTTCAAGTTTTGGGTTATCTTACGATGGACGAAGGAAGGATGTAAGAGCCTAAGCTTGGGGATGCCCCGAAATCCCAAGCTATTATCCAAAAAATGAGCAACCAACTAAGCTTGGGGATGCCCCCGAGTGGCATCCCCGCTTTCTTCCAACAACTATCGGTATTTTACTCGAGACTATATTTTTATTCGTCACATGATATGTGTTTTGCTTGGAGCGTCTTGTATGATATGTGCCTTTGGTTGTTTTATTTTGTGTTTTAAATTATCAATCCTTGCTGGACACACCTTTTTGAGAGAGCCAAAATTATGTCATGACTTGCTAGAATTGCTCTCTATGCTTCACTTAAATCTTTTATTTGCTAGGACTTGCCCTAGTGCTTCACTTATATCTTTTTGAGCATGGTGTGCTTTGCTATTTTTGAAGAAATACTCTCTTGCTTCACTTAGATTTGTTTGAGAGTTAGTAAAATTTTCAAGAAATTCTCTCTTGCTTCACTTAAATTATTTTGAGAGAAAGAAAATTTGTTATGCTCATGATCTTCACTTATATTTGTTTGAGCTTATGAAAAGCAACACATGAAAATTAGTCCCAAAGTGATAGATATCCAAGAAAGATAAAGAAAATAAAATGTCATGAAGATCATTGGACAAAATAAACTTGATTCTTAAGGTTTGTGATTCCCTATGCATGCACGAAAGTCAATAATCATGCAGTGAAAATTATATCCTACTTGTGGTGCATTATTCGGTGTTAATTATGCTTAATGCTTGCTTATGAGATTATTCGTTTCTTGGTTGGTTGCTTCTCAATCTTTTTGCTAGCCTTCATTTTGCACTAAGTATGACCTCTACTTGTGCATCCAAAATCTTTTAAACCAGTTTTGCCACATAAGTCCACTATATCTACCTATATGCGGTATTCTTTTGCCGTTCTAAGCAAATTTGCATGTGCCATCTCTAATTTTCAAAATAAACTTCTCTTTTGTGTGTTTGTTTCGCTCGCGGAGCGGTGAGGGGTGGCTAATATTTTCCATGCTAGATGTGTTACTCTCAAGATGAGTGTTTATTCACTTGTCATTGCACGAGAGTAAGGCAAAGGTATTAGGGATGCCCGGTCCCAAAATGCAAAAAAAAGGAAATGAATTTACTTTATGCTGTCAAATAATAACCTTAGAAAGTGTTGGTATGGAGGGCACCCATGGATACGGTTAGCCATGGAAAGTGAAAGTTATGGTGGCAAAAGAAATAAACTTTATTTTCTGTTTGGGAACCGCCTATGATATATCTATGCATGGAAAGTATTGGGAATTCTAAGTCGTTTTCGTTGGTGGGATGGATACACCTCCCAAAATGTTTTTATCTCTAATTTTTTTGCTTTGAGCTTTGGTACCTCTACAAATCCCTACTTCCCTCTATGAAGGGCCTTTCTTTTACTTTATGCAATCTTTATTTTGAAATTTGAGTCTCCATATTCTCTCATAAAAGCACCAACTAGGAGGCAATATGATCGTGCTCAAGTATTGGGTGTAGTTAATATTCGAGTGTGTTTCATGAATGGATCAATGTTTGAGCATGATGAGGTAGGGATAACTTGTTTTAGCATTGATATTTTGAAAGACATGGTTGCTTGTTGATATGCTTGAGTATCTAAAATTATTATGTCAAAACTAGACTATTGCTTTGAATCACATAAAAGTCCAAATGTCCATGCTATAAAGAAAAGAATATGATATGACTTGATGAACAACACTCCACATCAAAAATTCTATTTTTATCACTTACCTACTCGAGGACGAGTAGGAGTTAAGCTTGGGGATGCTAATACGTCTCCAACGTATCTATAATTTTTGATTGTTCCATGCTGTTTTATTATCAATCTTGGATGTTTTATAATCATTTTATATCATATTTTGTACTAACCTATTGACATAGTGCCAAGTGCCAGTTGCCATTTTTCCCATGTTTTTTACATCGCAGAAAATCAATATCAAAAGGAGTCCAAATGCCACGAAACTTTACGGAGATTTTTTATGGGCCAGAAGGAAGGCAATGGGCCCTGGTTGCACCTGGGGGTGCCCCGAGGGGGGCACAACCCACCAGGACGCGCCAGGAGGCCGAGGCGCGCCCTAGTGGGTTGTGCCCACCTCGGGTGCCCCCGGACCGCCTATTTGCTCTATAAATACCCCAAAAATACCAGAACCCTAGGGGAGTCGAGGAAATATCCATCCAGCCGCCGCAGAGTCTAGAACCACCAGATCCAATCTAGACACCATCTCGGATGGGGTTCACCACCTCCATTGGTGCCTCTCTGATGATGTGTGGGTAGTTCTTTGTAGACCTTCGGGGCCGTAATTAGTAGCTAGATGGCTTCATCTCTCTATCTTGATTCTCAATACAATGGTATCTTGGAGATCCATATGATGTAACTCTTTTGCGGTGTGTTTGTTGGGATCGATGAATTTTGAGTTTATGATCAGATCTATGTTTTTATATCCAAGAAAGTATTTGAGTTTCTTTGATCTCTTTTATGCATGATCTCTTATAGCCTCGTATTTCTTCTCCGATATTTGGGTTTTGTCTGGCCAACTTGATCTATTTATCTTGCAATGGAAAGAGGTGCCCGGTAGTGGGTTTGATCTTACGGTGCTTGATCCCAGTGACAGAAAGGGAACCGACACGTATGTATCGTTGCTACTAAGGATAAAAAGATGAGATCTATATCTACCGCCATATACATAAGCGGATCTTGTCTACATCATGCCATCATTCTTATTGCATTACTATGTTTTCCCATGAACTTAATACACTAGATGCATGCTGGATAGCGGTCGATGTGTGTAGTAGTAGTAGTAGATGCAAGAAGGAGTCGGTCTACTAATCTTGGACGTGATGCCTATGCCATGATCATTGCCTGGATATCGTCATAATTATTTGAGGTTCTATCAATTGCCCGACAGTAATTTGTTTACCCACAGTTTGCTATTTTTCTCGAGAGAAGCCACTAGTGAAACCTACGACCCTCGGGTCTTCTTTCTCATATATTTGCCTTGCGATCTACTTTTCCTTTGCATTTTTATTCAGATCTATTAAACCAAAAATCCAAAAATACTTTGCTGCACTTTATTTTATTTGCGATCTATTATTTCAATCTATTTACAACTTTATCTTCCATCACACGCAATTTCTGGCGCCGTTACCCGAAAGGGATTGACAACCCCTTTAACACGTCGGGTTGTGAGGATTTGTTGTGTGTAGGTGTTGCTTACGTTGTGTTGCTTGGTTCTCCTACTGGTTCGATACCTTGGTTTCATAGCTCAGGGAAATGCCTATCGTCGTTGTGCTACATTATCCCTCCCTCTCTAGGGAAATACCGACGTAGTTCCAGCTACCATCATGGCTCCGTCAGGGTGGGCAAGGGAATTTGTACAAGAGTTTTCCAGCGGGTGTTGTGTGGATTCATGGTGGCATCGTTGGTTATCCGAGGTGGTTGGCTACTCACGAGCAGAGTTCGTGGCAAGATGGTGGCAAATTTTGTGTCTCCCCCCAAGGAAGTCCGTGGGGATGGCCGGATCTGATGCGGAGATACATGGGGATGAGCCCGCCCTGACGTTCTACAACGGCAGGAACTCCGCCAGTGTCGGAGTGCTTCATCAACTCGCAAAGCCAAGTTATGGCAATGGTGCCTCTGCAGTTTTCGGTGTGCGGGAAGAGCACGTTCTTCCCTTCCGGCCAGCGCTGGGTTGCGCTGGAGGGAGGTTGTGGCCTTGGTTGTAATTTTAATTTTAATGGGGTCCTTTTTTGCTTTGTTCCTCGACAATTGTCTTCTCTCAACATTTCCAAGGATGTCTGCATCGTTCTGGTTTGTAATCCTTTGACTAAATGAAATAAGCAGGTACCTTCTAATAAAAAACTATTTTCGAGTAACATAAAACCGAAGAACTTCCATATAACACTAGGTTACCTCAACAGGGATATGCATTTCCCTAACAATAAGAGTTTGATATTTCTTTTCGGGAGTCGGAAGGGGAAATTCAAAACCTCCAATAGTGATCATCATAATTCTTTCAATAGAGTTGATACTATTCACTTGGTTTTGTTTCTTCAGAAAATATATTGTATGCTCGTTACCATTAATATGAAAAGTGAACTTGCTTTTGTTGCAATCAATAACAGCCCATACAGTATTTAAAAAAGGTCTACCAAGAATAACCAACATATTGTTGTCCTTAGGCATATCAAGAATAACAAAGTCTGTTAAGATAGTAACATTAGCAACTACAACAAAAACATCCTCACAAATTCCAATAGATATAGCGGTTTTTATCAGCCATTTGCGAAGAGATTTCAATAGGTGTCAACTTACTCAAGTCAAGTCTTCTATATAAAGAAAAAGGCATAACACTAACACCAACTTCCAAATCACACAAATCAATTCTAACATAATTATTTTTAATAGAGCATGGTATAGTAGGAATTCTTAGATCTCCTAGTTTCGGAGGTACTTTCCCTTCGAAGGAATAGCTTGCAAGCATGGTGGAGATTTTAGCTTCTGGTATTTTTCTTTTATTGGTGATAATATCCTTCATGTATTTAGCATATGGAGGCATTTTCATACTTCCAGTCAAGGGTGTGCGCAAATACAAAGGTCTAAGCATTTCAACAAAGCGGTTAAAAGCCTCCTCATCTCTGTATTTTACAGCCTTATTAGGAAATGGCATGGGTTTTTGAACCCAAGGCTCTCTTTCTTTATCAAATTTTCTCGCAATGAAGTCTTTTTTGTCATATCTTTTATTTTAAGGAGGTGCGTTATCAAGATCAATTGCAGGCTCTATTTCTATATCATTATCAGATTCTTTATTATTGTCTCATTGAGTATCAATGTGATCATCATTGGCATCGCCATTTTCATCATCACTACGTATATGTTCATTATCAGACTGTGTCTCAGCATCAGAAATAGAAACATCTTTAGAATTCTGAGAAGGTTTTCTATGACAAGTTCACAGGATGCATGCAAAGTTCTATCCTTATTCCTTTTCTTTTTCTTTTTCTTCCTAGGTTAACTAGTACATCATTATTAATTCTCGGAGAACCTTACTCAAATTCGTTTAGGATGACCTTCAGGATATAGAGGATCCTGAGTCGTTTTACCTCTAGTCATTACTCTAACAACATGATTGTTCATTTTATTATTTCTCATTAAGCAAATCATTTTGTGATTTAGCAACTTGTTCTAATTGTGTTTGAACCATAGATGAGTGCTTACATAATCCTTTAACATCATTAACAATCCTAAACATCATACCACTCAAGCGTTCAATCATAAAAGCATTGTGTTTCATTTGATCACTTATGTATTTATTGAAGTTTTCTTGCTAAATAATGAAATTATCAAATTCATCCAAGCATAGACTAGGAGATTTATTATAAGAAATGTCATCCTCATCAAATCTATAAAGAGAATTTACCTCCACTACCTATGTCGGGATTTCAAGTTCATGTATTTCTTCAATACAATAGGTGGTAGATTCTTAACGTCTTCAGATTTAATACCTTTCTCCTTCATAGATTTCTTTGATTCTTGCATATCTTCTAGACTGAGGAATACAATACCTCTTTACTTCAGAATCGGTTTAGGTGGTGGCCAAAACCCACCGGCGAGATGCAACCCAGCTTGGTATGTAATAGTTGCAACAAGGATGGCAAACCATAAAAGGTATGTCTGCAACTTCCCCAAGTCATCTTTCACATTATTAACAGTGCTTGATGCGCCATTTCTGAATGAATGTTGTCCATCATACTGTAATCGTGTCACCTGCCCAATGGATCTGCTGCAACTATACATAAAGGAGTTTAGCTTCAAGAACAGCTTATTCTGCTCTCCTTCCATCCACTTGATGCACTTCCTCATAAATTCCGGCTTAGGCACTATAGGTGTTGAGGTAGAGTAGGACTGCACCAAAAAGTGGGAACACAAAGATAGATGTATGGATTTTCCTGTGACTCCCTATGACATAAGTAGCCGTAAGACTGATCAGAATCCACAACCGAATTACATTTGACATGTCAATGTAATTCACTCCCGTTTTACTGAGAAGCATGATGATGATGACAAAGGATCCAGAAAAGGAAGTTTTATTGAAGAACATAAACGCGTTGAAGCCGAGGGGGTATTTGTCTCGAAGCACCAGGTTGCCAGCAATGTCGCTACCCTTGTTATTGTTATCATACCAGTAAGATCTGCCATCTGGTGGACTTAACCCTGTAGTATATGTCTTTGTTGCTGCCAATGTAGCGGCAACCAGCAAGAAACCGCGATTTTGCTCCAGTGCCTCCTTTTCATCTTGCATAGGAGCATCTAGCTCATGTTTTATGTACCGCCTTCTATTTAAAATGTGTGCTATAGAATCTTCTTGAAACCTCTGGATGTCCCTGAATATTTCTGCAAGCCATTCAGGAGCTAGATGGTGGAAGAATACTTACATGAAGTCCGACATATGTGAAGATGCCAACAAGTAATACCCAGATATAAACGGGTGTTCTGACCTCCCTGCGGTTCCCGGCAGCATAGGCCCCCACAAGCCCGAGCAGGTCAAGCTGCAGCGCAAACTGCAGCAAACAAAGCCAAATTGCATTCCGTCTCAGCTCCCTGACCAGGAGCAGGATCGGAACAATGAGTGATGTAATGAATGCCGTTGTGTTGCAGTAGAAGAACATCCTGTACCGCTTGGTGCGGTGAAGAAACATGACAACGTCACTGGCAAGGTAGCCTTGCTGGTTATCTGGCCAGAGACCGGTTGTGCCAGCCCCAGCATAAACAGTAAATCAGGTCTGAATCTTGCGGTGAGGTATTTCTACGCTATTATGTAAGAGTATTTATTTTCCAACTTACCTTTCTTTTACTATCCTCTCCCTGATTATAAGCTTCTTTTTTCCCTTTGATTAAATCATCTTCAGAAAACTGATTCTGACATTCCCAATTTGTCTAGTAGTATTTTTTTTCTCAATCCTGCACAAAGTAGACTGTTTCCCCTTGTTCTTGTCTTTTTAGTTGTCCTGGTTTGTCTTGGGCTTATTGTTGATAGCAGTGTCTAATCTTAGTGTGTCAGAAAATCTGCTTGCAGATCACCCATGGCAAAATATTTTAGTCTCACACTGTCAAAAAAAGATAGTCTCATTTTCCAACTACAAGATTTATAGTATGGGTGTTCATTTATCAGATATTCAGATTATATATTACTAGCAAAAGGCCCGTGCGTTGCAACGGGAGAAAAAAATACCACAACCTCTTAATTTACAAGAATGTTATATAATCTGAGAATTTGTAGCTATTTCTTAAATACATGAAGAGTTGTTAAAAAGATATATGATTTTTTAATCATAAAAAGAGAATTTTCGTTTGTCTTGACAAGAACAATTTTGTATGGTCTCCTGTTGACGCAGGTACTTGCGCCCCTATTTAATCACTATTTCTTGCCATACATATCATAGGTATTGGTCCTATTTCATCAATATTTATATCTTATCAAACTTGTCTTTTATTTTATTTTTTGTCATGCGTGCCTCCTTTTTATTTTTTTCATGCATGTCCTCTTTTTCTTCTTCTTATATATAGGAGAATAGTGCAACATCTCATCTTTATCGGATCTCCTCTGTATTTTCTCTTTTATTTATTTTATAGCGGACATCCCATCGTTATTGGGTCGGTCTTTTATTTCTTGTCATGTACGTCCTTATTTATTGTGTGTCTCTAGCAAATTTATCTTTAATTTCATGCCCAATCCTGATTTTGCTGAGGTATTCTCCACAATCTGAATCAGTACCGGTATGAAGAAAAGACGGATAATGCATTATTGATTAACATTACAGCCTAGATAGTATTTTTAAATTGTTAACAGATAAAATAACATATATGAGTATACATATATAACATGTCAAATTTGAAGTTACGGTTTGGAAGATATGAGTATTTTTAAAAACATTTGATATGTACTGCGGGTTTAATGTCAAAAACATCAGGAGGTTTTCTACAAAATGACATGACGGACTAAGAATACCTATTTCTTTTATTACTAGGTATAGATATTGATAGATGAGGTATACCAAACTAACCCCTAAAACGGAACCAAATGTATCAACTTAACTATACCATTCCTCTACTTGCTTTAGGGCCATCCGGTGCATAGATCACGTGATTCAAACACATTGGTACACCTATTTCCAACCAAACATTCGAATTACTTGTCATTTATCAATTTTCGGAATAAATGCATTAATATAGGTTAGCAGGGGGTTCTACCCTGGTACACTAGTACGCGAGGAATGCAAACTAGTTTCTTTCATAGCTAGGGCAGATAGTGATGGGAAAACATACAGGTTCTGTTATTCTGCTATCCTAGTCTTCCTCGAATGGATGTTCATGGATATTTTTCTTTTAAACTTGGATATTTAGCTTTCACTGGCTTCTAAAGCTGATGGCAGGCGCACACTGAAGCAAAATCATTTAGAGCATATAAGCAGATGCCCTGTCCAACCTGGCATTCTGCACCTCCTAAAATCAGGTCCTCATCCCAATCATTCCACTGAGTTTGGGCCACAGATGGCCCATGCAGATTAGTTTGGCAAGCTGAGACAGTGTTATTTGTGCAATCTCCTAGCACTTCGGCAAGCAGTTGATGCGCTTACAGGGAAATTCATCAGACACTGACAAGGGCTCTTCCTCATGGGCCCTGTTGATGGAATTTCATCACAGAAACCAGGGAGGTCCTGGTAGTCCAGCCAAAGATCTACTCCTTCCTCTCTTGCAAAAAAGAAAGGAAGGTTTATTCCTGCCACGTCTCTCCATCCTTCAACAAGTATCTTCTAACACCCCTCCCCTCCTTGAAATTTTATTTATAAATCAGAGAAAGTACAGTGCCTAGAAATAATGCATACCCAAAATAACCTCATACCCGGACATTATTTACACACAATAACAGGGCAACTCAACTCAGAATCCAATGAAGGTACCAGTGTCTCTGTGCTGATAACATGCTAGTGCCACCGTCCAGCAGTAATACACTGAATTGCTTCATTTTCAAATAGACTATTTAGCTAAAGTTACATCCTCGCTTTGGAAGATATACTCATATTTCTCATTTTCAGTATTTCCGAAGGATTGAGTATCTATGCAGGCTGTTTTGCCATCTCCACTAGGTCGTTAGTTGTTGTTGCAAAATTAGATATTGTCAATTAGCATTCTCCAACACTAACAAACATTGCATTTCAGGCATATCCAGGCAAAAAAAATAACTTCTGAAGGTAATTCCACAAATTGTAAATTAAGAAGAAGAACTATTTCGCAGCTCACGGTTCTCATTTATATTATTTTTTGCTCACATTCAAAGAATGCACCAAATAATACTACACGAGGCCTTCAGCAAGCATAAAACACAAACTTAAACTATGGAGGTTGTGTTTATCTCATTATAAACTGAACAAATGTCACAATTTAGACTACTCTTACACAGGCGGAGGCACTTGTCCTGGTTCCCCAACAGATAATTGATTTTTGAATCAATTCCAACCAGAGCCAACGTCTTCAGACATTGCACCACTTTTCCCCCTTCTCCTTCACTATCTGTGCCACTTTGTCAAATGACAACAAGACATGAATGACGATGTAGATGATCACGGCAATGACGAGTGCAAAAATGTATGCAGATGTCTTCAACTTCCTGCAGCTTCCCGCAGCATATGCTCCAAGTAAACCAAGCAAGCCCAATACCATTGCTGTTTTCATGGCAAGGAGAGATCTCTCGTACTTGCTTATTGTGTTGTTCAGCAGGAGACTGACCATGAGCATTGAGGCCATGAATGCTGTGGCGTTGCAGTAGAAGAATACCTTGTACCGTGTCAGGTTGGTGTCATGGAGGATCGGGTCACCTGCAAAATGGTCATCCCGGTCATCAGGCCAAACTCCTCCTGGCGGGAGCAGACCGGCTTGGTATGTGACAGTGATTGCAAGAGTTCCAATCATCATTAAATCTTTGCGCCATTTGTGCTCCCGTGTGCCTTTCCTGCGTTTCACAAGTGATTGGCGCTCTTTATAGATGGTCATTTGTCCTTTGAACATCCGCTTCATCAGTTCATTCACCTTGTCTTTTGCAAATTTTAGAACCATGAAATGAATCATGACATAGGCAAACACAGCAACAATGACAAGAATGACATAGGCAGATGTGGACACTTTTCTGCAGCTTCCGGTGGCGAAAGCACCCATGAGGCTGATCAGATCAACCAGTACACATGCACGCAGCGCATAGCACTTCAGACCTCTGTGGCATAGCCTCTTGCTCACAAGCAACAGAATGACGGCCAGGGATGACATGAAAGCAGTAGCATTGAAGTAGAAGAACACCCTATAACGGTTTCGGAACTCGTCGCGAAACACTGAGTTACCTGCTCGGTGGCCGTTTTTGTTGTCAGTCCAAAAGCCACCTGGCGGGCTTATGCCAGTTTGATATGTGATAGAAGCTGCTAGAATTGCGAGCAACATCAGAAACTTGCGCCTCTTCTGCAAATCTTTTTCTTCAGGAGTAGGTTCAGAAGAACCAGGATTTCGGGAGGTTTCTGGCATGGAAGCCCCAGTATTCCCTACAGTGCTCTCAGTATTCCCTGCTGTGCTCTCAGTATTCCCTGCTGTTTTTCTCTCAGTATTCCCTAGTGTGCTCTCATATAGAATATGAAGTACAACATAGGCGAAAACTAGGAGGACTAGGACGAACACATAAATGGATGTTGAGAACTTCCTGCTGCTTCCAGCAACATAGGCTCCCATGAGACCAAAGAGAACCACTGCCATCGCTGTTTGCAGTACATTACGCTTCATGGCCTGAATGGTAATCTGCTGACTCTGGAGCAGGATGATGATGACCAAAGAGGCTACAAATGCTGTGGCATTACAATAGAAGAATGCCTTGTAGCGCTTGGGACTGATGACCTCCAAAATTGGATCACCAGCAGTATGCTCATCACTACTATCTGTCCAAAAGCCTCCCGGGGGATTCAGCCCAGCTTGGTATGTGACTGTGGCAGCAAGGATGCCGAGCAATAGAAGGTATGTGCGCAACTTCTGTAGACCATCCTTATCCTTATCCTTATCCTTATCATCACCATCAGGGTTTGGAATGTCGCCATTGTTTGATTCAGTCTGTTCGTCAGGTTCTGGCGGGGTCATGAAGAAATCTTTCAGCTTCTTAAGCAGTTTATCCCACTTCTCTTCCAGACGTGTGATGGTGTTTCCTACACACCCCGGCTTGGGCACAGCAGGTCCAATAAACTTGATGATGAGGTAGAGAAAGACTGCGCCGATAAGTGCAAAGACATAGATAGATGTATGGACCTCCCTGCAACTTCCAGCAGCATATGCCCCCATAAGCCCAAAGAGGCTGACTAGCACACACATCCGCAGAGCATTTGACTTAACAACATGATCCAACGCTGTTTGACTGAGGAGCATGATGATGATGACGAGCGATCCAGCAAAAGCAGTGGCATTGCAATAGAAGAAGGCCTTGTATCGGCGTGGGTAGTGGTCTCGCAGCACCGGGTCACCGGGAATGTGGTTATTGTTATCATCAGACCAGAAGCCACCTGGAGGACTTAGCCCTGCGACATAAGTCACGGTTGCTGCCAGTGTGGCAAGAACCAGCAAGGAGCTGCGATTTCTTTCAAGATGTTCCACTTCTTCCTCTCTGTCTGCAGCCTCTTTCTCCTTTCTCTTCTTCTCTTCTTCTGCAAGAACCTGCACGGAGCTGCCATTTCTTTCAAGTTCTTCCATCTGGATTGAAGTCACTCCCTCATCGGCTACCCTCTCTGCATTTGAAGCCTTTTGCTCATCTGGTTTTGATGACGTGAAAATGTGCCCCAGAGTTCCCTTCCAACGTTTCTTGACACCGGATAGAAATTTTCGCAGCCCCTCGGGTGCCAGGTGCTTGAAGAACACCACATGGAGTGTGACATAGGCGAAGATGCCAAGGAGTAACACCCAGATGTAAACAGAGGTCCTCACCTCCCTGCAGCTCCCAGCGGCGTAGGCCCCCATGAGCCCCAGCAAGCCCAGGATCATGGCGAACTGAAGCGCGCGGAGCCAGACCGGATTCCGGCTCACCTTCCTCACCAGCAGCAGTATGAGCACCATGAGCGAGGCCCCGAACGCCGTCGTGTTGCAGTAGAAGAAGAAGTGGTACCGCCTGGGGTAGCTGGACCTCATCACGATGTCGCTGGCTACGCGGCCCTTGTTGCTCTCCTGCCAGACGCCGCCCGGCGGGGCCAGCCCCGCCTGGAACGTGATGGCCGCCACGAGGATGGCCATCAGCACCAGGTACTTCCTCAGCTTCCACACGAGCTCGGCCTCGTCGGCGCCGGCTGGCTGCTGCGGCTGCGGCTCGACGGGAGCGTTGCCGGCAGCTGCAGGGGCATGGCCATTGCCGTTCTGCTCTCCGGAATCCGCCATGGGTCTGAGATTCCTTTGCAAATCTCTGGCTTCTCTCTAAAGATTGTAGCTCATGTGGGTTTGCAAGATTGAGGTGAACTAATAAACGGCGCTGGTCTTTGTCGAGTGTTCCACAGTTCCACTGCACAGGAAGGGGGGAGTGGGCAAGATGAAGAAATATCCCCATGGCCGAAAACGTGGACTGTTTCAAATGGCCGAAGCTTCGCCGTTGTAGCCATAAAAGCGCAGCAGTCTTTTTTCTGCAGTCCACCCCTAGTCCGTCCTAGCTTCATACAGCATCTTTACTACACTACTACCTAATTTAGAGCAGCAGAAACTTATGTGGGCAAAATGTGTGCTGAGTTCAGATAATCAGATTACAGCATATTTACTAGTAGTACAAAAAATAAACATATTTACTACATCCATGCCTACCGAATTGCAATAGGATAACTTGCATAGTACAGTATTATCAAGCTATAACACAACTTGCACAAACGTCCAAGACAGTTTTCCAGAGCCGGTCGTTATCCCTCATGTCTTTCCATCTGATGAATATATTATATGTTTCTTTTTAAGGGAGCATGTTCCCTCCTGGCTCTTTCCTCTGCCCTTTCTATCCATCTTTTTAATCTTATAACTGAACCTCGAGAATATACAAAAAGGGCAATTCTTGGACTGCGATGCCTGAAAGTTTATCACTAATTCAATTCAATTTCAGTGCTACAACAGGTGTGTGATGTGTGAACACAGACTTGTCTTTGTTCTTTTAATTGACTTGGACCTGAAAACTTGCCTCTTCTACCAGTTGTTTTAATACTACTGTATTGAGTTGAGTACTAGTACTACTACCGCGCAGAGGTTTGTTGGGGTGCTTTGTGACTGTGTGACTCTGTAGTACAGTATCCAGCGAGAATCGTGGTAGATTTACTTTACTTAAGTGCCACGTGCATGGCAAGCTAATATAATGCCATTCAAGTACCAGGCTGCCACAGGGACAGAGATCGGCATGTTTTTAAGTCTGGCCAGGACGACAAGACAACAACAAGCTGCCACCAGATGCATGCATCCTCGCACCGAAGACTTGCCAATCCCAAGTCTTCGTGCCTGTCCCCTGGGTCATAACCCCTAACACCAACCGCTTAAGATAGATAATGCAATCCCATTTCCCACTAGTTTCACACAGAGGAGAGGGGGTGATCTTTTTCTGAACTTTTGCACATTTGATAACTGAAGTACCCATCACAGCGCAAGTGCAATGGAATCGCAAGCAGGTAGGCACATGCATACCTGTCACAGTAGCAGGCGTCTCGGTCACTGCAGCAGCAGTGCAGCTGGGCCGGGCGGCAGGCGTGCACGGCTGCCGCGAGCTGGGCAGGAAGGTCACGCCATCGCCATTTTGCAGGACACCCGGTTCAGGTCCATTACTATTATTCGCGAGCGTTGTTACCTCGAAGGCTCGAACACCTGCCGGGCGGGTCGATGCTGCCGGCGCATTTCGTCAAACACCTGTCGGGCTATGCCGCCGGCGCATTTCGTCGAGCACCCGCCGCGCGCTCCTCGCACGCTCCGCCGTCTGCCCACCCAGCCACTCCGTCACAGGCTGGCCACCTCCTGCACCGAGGCGACCCGGCGGCTGCGTCGCCGGTGGGAAACATGCTGCGGTTGCGCTGGTGTCGGACAGCGCGATCAGTGACACCATCGCCGAGAGGACTCCTAGATCCGTCTTGTGTGTGTAGTCGCCGATCGAGTTGGGGTGGAATACGTCATTGAGGTCGATGTCACGGCTTCGTCTCCCGATGACGTTCATCGAGTGATGCGAGACCAGGCAGTCAGCTAGACAACGCGTGATGCAAGAAGAGGGGTTCCGTGAGCCAGGCTCTTTTTTTTTTCAGGGCATGTCGTCCTCTTCCTCAAACCCTCAAGACCTCGTTGCCAAGGAACACGTGGATTTCGAGGACCTCCACCAAAATCTGCTCGATCTCGCTGAGGCCAACTCCACTGCGTGACCCCAAATGAACGTCTGTTTTGCCCGGATTTTATCCGTTTGGTAGGGCGATGGGGTCGTGTCCGGACCTGTCCTGGGATGCGGTGGCCGTGCGCCCAGCGTGTGGCCGCATTCTTTGGTTCCATCTTGTCCGCCTTTAAAGAGAACAACGTTTCAAATACCAGCAGCCCTAGTTCACGCCGTCAACAAAGCCAGCGGCCTACACGTCCTCGCCGGCAACACAGCCAGCGGCCGGCAACATAGCCGGTCTCCAAAATGAATAGTTTTGTTCACTGGCAACATAGCCAGCGGCCGGCAACACAGCCAGCCTTCAAAATGAATCTATTTCTCGCCGCACACAGCCAGCGGCCCAACGGGCGGCACCCATGTCAGCCTCCAAAAAGAACGGTCACGGCAGATCGGACGACCTAGTTCAGGCCGTCGGCGTCGAGCATCTCCTTCTGCCTGGCCTCGAACCAGCTCCTCGTCTTCTCACTCATCTTGGTCAAGTTCACGCTCATGATCGCAAGGGCCACCTCCTTCGCTTTGGTTGCGACATTGGTGGCCTCGATGTCGAGCGGCCTTTGCTGGGCCGCCTCCTCCATGTCGATCTTCCGTCTCTTGGCCGCCTCCTCCATCTCAAACTTCTTCCTTTGAAGCTCTAGGTATTGCTTCATTTGCTCGTCCTTGCTTTGCCGCTTCTTCTCGTCTCTCACATCCTTTTGAGACATCATGCCATGCAAAGTCTCATGCAAGACCACGGATGAGGCATCACGTATGTCGTCCACCTTGGAGTTGGTCTTGCCCCTCGGCCTCTTCAACGCCTCGCCATCTCCACCTCCGGTGAACTTGGTCGTCTTCTTGCCTCTTTTCCTTTGAAGTTCATGGTATTGATCCTTGAACTTAGGGCAATTGTTGATGATCGTACAACAATGCGTAAGAGTGAATGGCTTGTCACTGTGTCGGGCCTTGAATGCTTCCAAAGATTGAAATGCCTACACCACATGATCAACAAGAATTGGACATGCAAACATATACAAGGCCGAAGTCTCATGGCCGTAGCAAGGAAATGAGTAGAATGAGGAGAGCATACCATGTCCCCAACGCCGAGACCACTCAGGGGTCGTGCTTCAACGCTCTCAAATGCGGCGCAATACTTGTTGCACTCTTGTTGGATGAACAACCACCTCTTTTGAATTGAGGTGATGCCACGGTTGCTTGTAATTTGGTAAGGCTCAAACATCTTTTTTCATGGAAAGTTTTGTGGACTCTCGTCCAAAAAACTAGGCCCTTTTGTTGCACGCCCGTCCTTGGATCTTGGCTAATATCCATCCAACATTGGCAAATCAACTTGTCCTCCTCTTGTGTATATGAACCCGTCCGAATTCTCTTCCTCCTCTTTTGTGCTTCCGCTCTTTGGGTGAGCTCGTAGATGAACAATGGCTCGCCACTAATATCAATGTCATTGCCTTCTTCTTCATCACCATCACCTTCGCAATAGATGTCATCGTTTTCATGCCACGAGTCCCATGGTCGTAGTCAGCACGGTCGTCGGCCTCTTCATCTGCAATGAACTGGGCGCGGCCATCCTGACATTGGGTCTCCTCGGGATCGTAGGCAGGGCCATGCCCACCGTTGTAGATCACATCCTCCATGAACTGGTTGTAGTAGGGGTCGTCGACCGGTGGCATTGGTGTTGGCATTCCGTCAAACAAGACGCGGGGGGACGACATGGTGCCTGTAAACGGCGGCCGTGCTTGCTTTCTTTGCATCTCGACGGCCGGCCGGCCGTCGCTGCTGGACCCAGGTGTGCCGTTAAGGTCGATGACGGCCGAGGGGCGCAGGGTGGACGGCGCGATCACGCCCACGTCCGGCGACCCCGAGAAACGGGTCTGGCCATCGTGCCTTGGCGGAGGAAAGCCGGGCGACATAGGCGTGGTCCGTGACGTCGGCGACTGGCAGTGCGGAGGCCGGGCGACCGACGAGCCTGTGCTCGCCGGGCCGACTGCCGCTGCAGAGAAACTGGCCGGACGACAAATGCCAAGTATGAGGAGGGTGTGCGCTTTGTTGACGATGGCCTCCTTCTCCTCGACCTCGGCCTTGCGCCGTGCTACGTCTTGAGCTTGCGTTGGTTTTCCTCGAAGAGGAGAGGATGATGCAGCAAGTGTAGCGTAAGTATTTCCCTCAGTTTTGAGAACCAAGGTATCAATCCAGTAGGAGGCTCCTCAAAAGTCCCACGCACCTACACAAACAAACTGAGAACTCGCAACCAACGCAATAAAGGGGTTGCCAATCCCTTCACGGTCACTTGCGAAAATGAGATCTAATAAAGATAGTAAGATAATATAAATATATTTTTGGTATTTTATAATATAGATGCAAAAAGTAAAGATGCAAATAAAAGTAGACTGAAAGCAAATATGATAAAAGATAGACCCGGGGGCCATAGGTTTCACTAGTAGCTTCTCTCAAGATAGCATAAGTATTACGGTGGGTGAACGAATTACTGTCGAGCAATTGATAGAAAAGTGCATAGTTATGAGATTATCTAGGCATGATCATGTATATAGGCATCACATCCATAACAAGTAGACCGACTCCTGCCTGCATCTACTACTATTACTCCACACATCGACCGCTATCCAGCATGCATCTAGAGTATTAAGTTCATAAGAGCAGAGTAACGCATTAAGCAAGACGACATGATGTAGAGGGATAAACTCATGCAATATGATATAAACCCCATCTTGTTATCCTCGATGGCAACAATACAATATGTGCCTTGCAACCCTTTCTGTCACTGGGTAAGGACACCGCAAGATTGAACCCAAAGCTAAGCACTTCTCCCATGGCAAGAAAGACCAATCTAGTAGGCCAAACCAAACTGATAATTCGAAGAGACTTGCAAAGATAACTCAATCATACATAAAAGAATTCAGAGAAGATTCAAATATTATTCATAGATAAACTTGATCATAAACCCACAATTCATCGGATCTCGACAAACACACCGCAAAAAGAGTTTACATCGAATAGATCTCCACAAGAGAGGGGGAGAACATTGTATTGAGATCCAAAAAGAGAGAAGAAGCCATCTAGCTAATAACTATGGACCCGTAGGTCTGTGCTAAACTACTCACAACTCATCGGAGGGGCAAGGATGTTGATGTAGAAGCCCTCCATGGTCGGATCCCCCTCCGGCAGAGTGCCGGCGAAGGCTCCAAGATGGGATCTCGCGGATACAGAAGGTTACGGTGGTGGAAATTGTGTTTCGTGGTGCCCTTGGATGTTTTCGGGGTACGTAGGTATATATAGGAGGAAGAAGTACGTCGGTGGCCGCCCGAGGGGCCCACGAGACAGGGGGCACGCCCTACAGGGAGGGAGGGCGCGGCCTCCTATCTCGTGGGGGCCTCGGCTGCTTCTTGACTTGCACTCCAAGCTCTCCGGATCACGTTCGTTCCAAAAATCACGCTTCCGAAGGTTTCATTCCGTTTGGACTCCGTTTGATATTCCTTTTCTTCGAAATACTGAAATAGGCAAAAAAACAGCAATACAGGCTGGGCCTCCGGTTAGTAGGTTAGTCCCAAAAATGATATAAATGTGTAAAATAAAGCACATAAACATCCAAAAGGGGTAATATAATAGCATGGAACAATAAAAAATTGTAGATACATTGGAGACGTATCACGCCGCGCGGCCTCCATCGCATCGCGCTTGGCGGCGAACTTGGCCGCGGCGGCATTGTCCTTGACGACCGCCCTCTGATTCCTCCTCTTCGCTGATTCCGCGTCCAACTTGGCGATCTCCTCCGGCGTGCACTCCGACCGCGGCTTCCTTGGAGCCTTGTCCTTCTTCTTCTTGACCATTTCGGGCGCGTTGACAGCCAGCCCGCAGAAATTCGGCTGGGCGTCGGCCATGGATGGGGGAGGTATTTTGGGGGGAAATGACGCCAAAGGGGGCGCGGGCGGGTTTTGCTTTGTGCCACCGACAGGCGGGCCGGGGGCAGACAAGCACGCACGTCCCGCCCGTCCGCGCGCTGTCTGTTTCACCCCAAAATCGGCGCAAACTTGGGTCGAGGATGGGTCGAAAGCGGACACAAAACAGACAAAAGTCTGTTTGCTCCTGCGCGCTGGGCCGTCTGTTTCGTCCGTTTTATCCCAAACGGACGCACGCGGACAGGATGGGGTCGCGCGGTGGAGTTGGCTTGAGGGTGTCGAACTCCTCCGCAACGACATGAGGACGTCACCGACCCCCTGATAGTGTTCAGAACAGAAATCAGCGATCTATCACAACAGCAGCGTGCACAAAATGTGGCCATCATCAGGTTGGAGCGTGCCAGCCGTGGCGAGCCTTCCCTCAGCACCGTCAACACCCACTTAGGGCGTGTTTGGTTCCTTGCCTCGCACCTGGCTCGCACCCACCGTGCAATTTTCTCGCTGTTTGGTAGCCTGCACGTCTAACTGGGCCAGGCCCGGCGCATGCAGAAAGAGGCTCCCAGCCAGGCTCACGGGAAATGCAAGTTTCGAGCGTTTCCGCGAGCCCACACCCGCCGCTGCATGCGTGCCTGCACCCACGCAAGCAATGATAGGGTTTCTCTCCACTCTCATCGCTCTCACCTGACTCATTCACACCGCTTTCCTCGCTCCCCTCCCTCTCCTGTGACAGTGATGGATCTCGCAGCCCCGTCGCCTCTGTCAACATCGCCGGCGGGCATCCCCGCCGCTGCAGAGGTAGAAAACTCCTCTTCCCCTCCCTCTCCCTGTCTCTCGTCTATCCCCATCCATCTCTTCTCCCTCCCATCCCCATCTCTCTGTCGCTCGTGCTGCACTCGCGGTGCTTCTTCTCTGATGCGGATGGATGAAGCGGCGGCCTCCTGTGGTCAGGACGGGAAAGAGGGCTTCTCCATGGCTAGCACCAATGTATTGTTTTTCCATCGCCTCCCCTCTCCTTTTTAGGTTCAGATCTGTCACCAGAACCTCCTCTTCCCCTATGGATTTGAGATGGGTGGGTAGTTTTTATGTAGGTACAGATCTGTCACCAGAACCTCCTCTTCCCCTATGGATTTGAGATGGTGGGTAGTTTTTATGTAAGTTCAGATCTGTCATTAGCATGAATATGTATGATATGTCTAGAACACTTTGCTAGCTTATCTCTCCTCCTAATGTCTGAGTTGGTCGAATAGTCTCCACGGTTTATTTTTGTCCCACCACTTTCAACCATTTTTTTCGCTGGTTTTTTTTCGTCTCTCCTTCCACCACACCTTCATGTTGGTTTTCTTATTAGTTGATTTATTTTTCTCTCCACTTTTCCTTGCAAACCCAAACTTTCCTTAACGTATAAAAGATCATGGATCTACCTTTCCTAACTTACCCAAATCAATTGATTCTTTCCATCAATACAATTTACTTTAAGAAACAAATAACAAATTTTAAGAAAACAAACAATGAATTTTAAGGAAACAAATAACGAATCTCTATTCCTAAAGGAGCAATCTGCAACAGTGATGGTACGCTTCGTACCTCGTCATTCATTTCGTTCGTCATGTCGTACAGTCGTACCCTCACCCCACCTCGATCGAAGGGAATCGTTCCCCACCGATTTTCCCCAAGAAAGCCAAACTGCGCTCTCTCTAGCTCCCAAACCCTCGATTCCCTAGCCTACTCTCCTGATCCAGTCGCCGCCATAACAACGCAAGGGTCGCTACAACAACAGCCCGCGCGGAGGCGTCCTCTACGTGGCATGGTGGCGACGCAACGCTCACTACTGCGGTTGCCCGGGGCCTAGAGGCTGACAGCGACACTGGTGCATGGGTCTTCACAGCCATCGACGGTTGCTCCCCATATCCGGATGCTCCCGGTGCGAGTGCAAGCGGCACGGCGGCGCCCACCACTGCTGCTACTACCAGCGGCCGCGGCTGCATCGGGTGGCCCTAGGACAAGTAGTGATTCACCCATCCACCACCTGGTCACGGTTCTCCTTGAAGGAAATATGCCCTAGAGGCAATAATAAAGTTGTATTTATATTTCCTTATATCATGATAAATGTTTATTATTCATGCTAGAACTATATTGACCGGAAACTTAGTACATGTGTGAATACATAGACAAAACATAGCTTCCCTAGTATGCCTCTACTTGACTAGCTCATTAATGAAAGATGGTTATGTTTCCTAACCATGGACATGTGTTATCATTTGATAAACGGGAGCACATTATTAGAGAATGATGTGATGGACAAGACCCATCCGTTAGCTTAGTACTATGATAGTTACAGTTTTATTGCTATTGCTTTCTTCATGACTTATACATGTTCCTCTGACTATGAGATTATGCAACTCTAGAATACCAGAGGAACACCTTGTGTGCTATCAAACATCACAACGTAACTGGGTGATTATAAATATGCTATACAGGTGTCTCTGAAGGTGTTTTTTGGGTTGGCATAGATCGAGATTAGGATTTGTCACTCCGTGTATCGGAAAGGTATCTCTGGGCCCTCTCGGTAATGCTCATCACTATAAGCCTTGCAAGCAATGTGACTAATGAGTTAGTTGCGGGATGAAGCACTATGGAACAAGTAAAGAGACTTGCCAGTAAAGAGATTGAACTAGGTATGATGATACCGACGATCAAATCTCGGGCAAGTAACATACCGATGACAAAGGGAATGACGTATGTTGTTATGCGGTTTGACTGATAAAGATCTTTGTAGAATATGTAGGAACCAATATGAGCATCCAGGTTCCGCTATTGGTTATTGACTGGAGATATGTCTCGGTCATGTCTACATAGTTCTCGAACCCGTAGGGTCTGCACGCTTAACGTTCGATGATGATTTGTGGTAAGCAAAAATAATCAAAGGGGCTAAATTTAATAGGGTAAGGATTTATAAGATCAAGTTTAGGAGGAATAGGTTCCTCTTTTGGCCATTTGTAATTAATAACTATATCTTCATTGTAGATATTCCTTTGACTGAACTCTCTGAGTCTATCTCTAAGCACAAACCCTAATCTGTAATTTTATATAGCAAAATTATCATTGAGTTCAGAAATTTTATCAATCAAAACATCAGTAGGGACCTTCTTTCTTAGGTTTTCATTATAAGCGACATAATCCAAAGATTGTAATTTCATAATTTCTTCTTGATTAAAAAGGATCTCCTCTATAGGAGGACAACCACAATTAATATTATAATGAGCAAAAATTTTACCGGCTTCTTTCATGATGAACCTAAACTCGTGAGCTAGAAATATAGTGTGACATGCTTAACAGAAGGATCATGAATATTGGAAAAATCTAGCAAAAGCATTTGTATGCATGGAGCCATGGGTGCATGTGAACAAATTGTCTTTGAAGTTCAATTATAAGCAAAGATATTGCATCCGTAAGGCTATTGGTTTTATTCAGAATCGACCCTCCTAGCATAGGTAACGTACCGACACAAGTAAAGAAATCTTGAATAACCCCTTTTCCAATAATATTACTGCTACCTATACGGAGTTTTTTAGTGTGCATAATAGTAGGTTCTTATTCATTAGGATCATTATTAGCAAAATCATCAAAGCTTCCCTTAAGATTATTACTATCTTTTTCAATGATAGCCTCCCCAGATTCAAACATTATGGCAGGAAATTAATCTAGCACACAAGCAAACAAAAATAAAACAAAATGACGAACGGAAAGAGGGCGAATAAAAAGGCAAATATTTTTATGTTTTTCTGAAAACATTTTAGAAGTGAGGGGGAGAAAAATGAGAGGCAAATGGAAAATAATGTAAGTGCAAAAGATGAGAGTTTATGATAGGTACTTGGTAGGCTTGATGTAGAATGTCATCGGCAATGGTACAAGAAATTCTTCCTGGTACTTCTTGAGCTTGTGTTGATTTTTCCCTTGAAGAGGAAAAGGGTGATGCAGCAAAGTAAAGATAAGTATTTCCCTCAGTTAAGAACCAAGGTATCAATCCAGTAGGAGGCAGAAGCAAGTCCTCAATACATGCACCCGCACAAACTAACAAACACTTCCACACAATGCGAAAAAGGGTTGTCAATCCTTTCACGGTTACATTCAAAGTACTCACCTGGCGTGTCATGCCAGATGTAGGAGAAGTCGTGCAAGGATTTGGTGTCGTTCGCTTCGTTGGGATCTAGGTCGTGTCCCGACAGCTTGTGGAGTAGAGTCCCGCTACTTTTTCATTCCGCTACCGAGTAGGAGTTTCCCTAATCGTCGAGGCCCCCAAGATGTCTTCTAAATAATGTACATAAGTGCAGCCGCACCGTGTGTGCCGCTTAGCATCGACTGTCATGTAATACCCGAACCTATGTATCCGCAAGAGATCAATAAAGCGGTTGTTTTATGTACCAAGTTGTTGTGTGTTGCCAGAATACTTGATCTTTGGGCTGGCAATGCAAGATAAACCGGTTGCTCTAAGTCGGGTGCCACAAATAAACAAAAAAAATCAAGCGAAGGACGCATCATGCAGTAGCAGCAAAAGAGCGAGGATGCACAACAACAGACTGGCCCAGTACTATACATACTCTCGCTTTAAGCGAGATATAGGGTTACGAGAGCAACTAATTAACGAGCGCTCCTTCGGGAGCCTCGGAACGATCAGCGCCACTTGGCACGCTCCCAGTCGCCCGCCATGTGTCACGCTCTGGACGCTCCCTCAGAATTTTCTTTGTTTATTTTTCCGCACGCGTTTTCGTCTTTTTAAACAGTTTTTTGGGTTTTTTCGATGTTTCGGTTTTCCACCGGTCTTTCCGAACTTTTGGAACAAAAAATAATTTTCGAAAAAATTGTGAAAAAAGCGTTTTACCCCTTTCGCGAGAGTCACGGTTTTGCTTCGCGAGAGTCACGACCGTGCCTCTCGAAAATGAAAAAATGTGTGTTCTGTTTTTTTTCCTTCCTCGAAAGGCACGGTTTTGCTTCCGAGAGTGGCACGGTTGTGCTTTCGCGAGAGTCACAACCGTGCCTCTTGAAAATGAAAAATATATATATCATGTTTTCTGTTTTTTTCCTTTTGCGAGAGGCATGGTTTTGCTTTCGCGAGAGGCACGGTTGTGCTTTCACGACCGTGCCTCTCGGAAACGGAAAAAACACGTTTTCTGTTTTTTTTTCTTTCACAAGAAGCATGATTTTGCTACCGCAAGAGGCATGGTTATGATTTCGCGAGAGGCATGACCGTGCCTCCTCGAAAACAAGAAAAACATGTTGTGATGCCCCCGATTCAATCGTACACTAATCATGCACGCAAATATGTATGATCAAGATCAGGGACTCACGGGAAGATATCACAACACAACTCTAAAAGTAAAATAAGTCATACAAGCATCATATTACAAGCAAGGGGCCTCGAGAGCTCGAATACAAGTGCTCGAACATAAACGAGTCAGCGGAAGCAGCAATATCTGAGTACATACATAAGTTAAACAAGTTGCCATAAGATGGCTAGCACAAACTGGGATACAGATTGAAAGAGGCGCAGGCCTCCTGCCTGGGATCCTTCTAAACTACTCTTGGTTGTCGTCAGCAGCCTACACGTAGTAGTAGGCACCTCCAGTGCAGTAGGAGTCATCGTCGATGGTGGCGTCTGGCTCCTGGGCTCCAACCTCTAATTGTGGCATCCGAGAAGAAGAGGATAAAGGGGGAAAAGAGGGAGCAAAGCAACCGTGAGTACTCAACCAAAGTACTCGCAAGCAAGGATCTACACTACATATGCATGGGTATATGTGTAAAGAGGCATTATCGGTGGGCTGAACTGCACAATGCCATAATAAGAGGGGGATAGCTAGTCCTATCGAAGACTACGCTTCTGGCAGCCTCCATCTTGCAGCATGTAGAAGAGAGTAGATTGAAGTCCTCCAAGTAGCATCGCATAGCATAATCCTACCCGACGATCCTCCCCTCGTCGTCCTGTGGGGAAGTGATCACCGGGTTGTCTCTGGAACTTGTCTGGGTGTGTTTTATTAAGTATCCGGTTCTAGTTGTCATAAGGTCAAGGTACAACTCTAGGTCGTCTTTTTACCGAGGGAAACGGCTATTCAAATAGATAAACTTCCCTGTAGGGGTGCACCACATTTCCCAGCACGCTCGATCCCTCTGGCCGGGCACACTTTCTGGGTCATGCCCGGCCTCGAAAGATCAACACGTCGCCGCCCTACCTAGGCACAACAGAGAGGTCAGCACGCCGGTCTAAATCCTATGCGCGCAGGGGTCTGAGCCCATCACCCATTGCACACCTGCATGTTGCGTACGCGGTCGGTGAGCAGACCTAGCAACCTCCATTACAAAGGAAGTTGCATTACGCGGTTCAACCCGGCGCGCGCCGCTCAGTCGCTGACGTCAAGAAGGCTTCGGCCGATACCATGACGTCGAGTGCCCATAACTGTTCCGACGTAGTTGGTTAGCGCGATTAGGCCAGTGGCCAGTCTCAGATCAAATACCAAGATCTCGTTAAGCGTGTTATTATGAAGTAACCGCAAACGCTGACCAGGGCCAGGCCCACCTCTCTCCCAGGTGGTCTCAACCTGCCCCGTCGCTCCGCCACAAAGTAACAATCGGGGGCCGTCGGGAACCCGGCCCACCTCTACCGGGATGGAGCCACCTGTCCTTCCAGCCCCCACATCAGAATCACTTGCGGGTACTCTACGAGCCGACCCGACTTTAGTCACCATCTGTATAGTATGTATGTATGTAAGTATATACCCGTGATCACCTCCCGAGTGATCACAGCCCGATAGTATAGCAAGGTAGACAGACAAGAATGTAGGGCCACCGATGATAAACTAGCATCCTATACTAAGCATTTAGGATTGTCGGTAAGGTATCAACAACTGTAGCAACAATGATAGGCTATGTAACAGAATAGGATTAACCAAAATAGTAACATGCTACACTACTCTAATGCAAGCAGTAGAGGAAAGGAATAGGCGATATCTGGTGATCAAGGGGGGGCTTGCCTGGTTGCTCTGCAGACAGAAACGGACCCTCGAAGGTGAAGTAGTCGATCACCGGTTCAACCGCGATCCCAGGGTCTACCAGAAAGAAGTAACGGAAGGGGAACACAATAAATAATAGAGCAATCAAAGCATTACAAAATATAACAAGGCAAGGCGCGGTGCCATGGGTGATCTAACGCGGGGATAGGTGGTACCGGGGAAGGGGGAAAACATCCGGGAAAGTATCCCCGGTGTTTCGCATTTTCGGACAGATGAACCGGAGGGGGAAAGTTGCGTGTTCGCTATGCTAGGGATGTGTGGCGGACGAATGGGCGGCGTATTTGGATTCATCTCGTCGTTCTGAGCAACTTTCATGTATAAAGTTTTTTCATCCGAGTTAATGATTATTTTATATTTATTTCCAAAGTTTTAAATGATTTCTGAAATTTTTGAATTTAATTTAATTCGAAAACATACTAAATGCAATTGCTATGGGTACCTAGTTTTGTACCCAGGCAGACCACACAGGGGCTGACTAGTGGGCCAGTTGACCGGGTCAACAGTCCAATCAGCAGAGGCTGACTGGTGGGGCCCCTGTTGAGTCAGCAAGCTGACGTGTCAACCTTATCCAGTTAAATAGGGGCATGGACCCACATGTCATGGACTATTTATTCAACAGGGGTTGAATTTAAACCAGAGGTTAATTAAGCAATGGGGCCTGATGTTAGTGCCTAGGTTAGTTATCCTTAATGTTTTAATTAGCATGTTAATTAAGCAGTGCGGGACCCACGACAGGAGGGTTCGTGGATAAACAAAAGACGCCACGTCAGCGACGTCGGCGCTTAGTCGCTGGCCGCCACAGAACACAATGAAGGCTCGCCGGAGTTGCGTTCTGGCGACCGTTTGGTCACCCACGAGCACCTGCAGGACAAGCGTGTCGGTGCGCGTCTAGTGGGGCTAGTGGTCGGTGCAGGAGGTGCCGGGATGGACGTCGACAACGAGGTCCAGTGGGGTGGCAGCGAGTGCATGAGCGTAGGCGCAGCGGGCGAGCCCCCGCTGTGGAGCAGGGTGCGGCAGCAGCGGGGCAAGCAGCTGCACGCGGGGCTGGAGATGGTGGCGCGACCGGGCTGGTGCGGGGCCGCACGGCGATGCGGCGATGGGCCGGCCTGGTGGCCCGTTGGCCTGCTGGGCCGAGGCCCAGATGGGGGGGGTCCTTTCCTTCTTTTTTTTAGTTTTGTTTTTATGTTTTTATTGTTTTCCCATTTTATGTTTTATTTATTTTAGAGCATCATAGCATTTTCTAAACATGGGTCTTCTTCACTATAATTACCTATGTAATATTTGGCACAATCCAGACATTTTAGTTTTATTGTTTGAAAACTTTTGTTGTTTGCCTGATTTTTAATTTGAATTTGAATCGGTTTCGAACTAACGCGAGATTAGTAACAGTAATCAAGGTGACGTGGCATCATTAGCAGAGGTTCACTGTAGCTTAAGTATCCGGGCGTCACAATTCTCCTCCACTACAAGAAATCACGTCCCGAGATTTAAGCGGTGGAGTAAGGGGGGAAGGTGCTGGTAGCAAAAAAAAACTAACAAGTCTTCTCGGTCTTGGCTGCCCTTTCGAAGAGGTTGATCCCTTTCGTTGATGTCTTCATTTCTTTGCTTCAAGTCACCATGATCAAGTCGTCATCCTTTCTTCGGGATCTCCATCGTCCTACGAACGCGACCAAGGGGAAAAACTCCGGAAGAACGCATCTCTGCAAAGCTGGGCCTCTGACGGTGAACTCGATGGGAAATACACAAGGTACCCCATGAGTTGTATTTCAATGAATTCGTTGAGTGCAATATACGATGGTACCAAAGTTCCAAATGGGTAGGCAATCATTCGATGACTAGACAGAAGCTGGAATGGGGGTTTGAACAACGAGAATAACATGGTGTTTGATTCCAGGATGAATAATGGTATAGCATTTAGCTCATGAATCACATACGAAGCCAGGTGCAAAGGATACATTAGAATCCTGGTTGTAAAGAAGTGTCAGGTTTTGATCCAGTGGACCAGTGGGTTATGGGCCCACCATGTGGGTTGAAAGTAGGAAGGGGGGTGACATCTTGCACAACCACGACAGGGAGGCATGTCAGTGAATAGCTTGTCAGCTATGCCGGCAACAATGTCAGTACCAAGGACGGGGAACGAAAAGAGCAATTTTCCTGCTTGTTGAACGAGGCAAACCAATTGGCAAAGTTATCACCCATCAGTGGTTACCGGAATGTCATCAACTATAGTAACAGGATCTTACAGACAAAGTGGTACAACAAGGTGCCTACCTAAGCAGGGAATTATCTCTGCTTAGTTAAGTCAGATTCAGGAAAGGATAAACAAAAGAAGGGAAAGGAAAACACGAATGTCAGATTAAACAGAACAATGGAAAGGAAAATTGTGATTACACACAATTATTAGGAGTATATCCTTCCCATGTACGAGCAGAACATAACATACAAGGTAGGAGAGCAAGTACCCAACCATTCAGATAAGAGGCAAGGATTAATCAAGATGTTACCCATACAACAGTGTTTGGATAACTGACCAAGAAACATTTAGCATCGCGCCTCCAATGTTCTTGTTGGAGAGCGGGGTATCATAGTCATGCTTCGAGGTAGCAATGATATGGTGTTTAAATCAAGGGCCGGACTTTGGATACACAAATGGTCCATCAGGAGCAACTTATAAAATAAGTCTCACAATTTCCTCCAGGAAGAATGGTTATCCTTGCAAAAGAAATTGTAATGATAGGTCCTCCAGCCAGGGGGTTCTAGGCATGACATCATATTACCGGGTCATCAAAGGACCAACATCATAACTCCTGGAAAGTTGTCCCAACCATCATATCTGACCAAGATTCAGATCCAATTGGTGTCATGATACCTCAGACTCAGGATGTCCGAGAAGAAAAGGTGCAACACAAATCGACGAAATGACATTGCAAGATTCTTGGGAAATGAACTATGGGAGTGGGTTCCTGAAATAATAGTTCATCATTAAACCAAGGAGGGGATGAGGAGGTGGTTGATGGGCTCAGCAACAATTCATCAAGAATTCCAAACCGATGGATTTCCACAATAATGTGAACAAGAAGATGACACTTGTCAATTCAAATGATATAATATTGTATGCTCGAGGAAAACATACACCATCAATCATTAGTTGAAAGGTGTGCCTGAAATATGGCCTTAGGCAGCAAGATCAATGTTAGAGTGATGATTCAATAACCAACAGTCTAAGAACGAACTGTCGATCATTAATTTCTAAGCAATAGGGCTGCTAGAAGTACAGAACTCAAACAACATCGTTAGCATATTGGTATCCTGGTTAAAAACAACATGGGGACCAAGGAAGAATGGTGATGGTGAGAAGTATCATCATACCAAGAATTTCTAAGAGGTGGAGCAATCCCCACAACATTGTCGACAGAAAAGACAATAATACTTCAAGGCAGAACACAACACTAGATGGAGAGCTAGTTGTATTAATAATGTGGACAAGTTCGCGATGAAAGGAAGTTAAGGGTGTTGTCGATGATAAATTAAATCATCAAGGGCATGGAGGGTATTTCTCATCATGAACACAGTTAACATCTCGGAAGAAGTCAAAGTGTTGAAGGTGATCCGACAGATTTATCGAGAGGTTTCGAGAGGATGCAATCAAACAACAACGGCAACAAGCAAGGGAATGACGAAGTGGCAAGTTATAGGATCAATATATAAGATGCAAGCTCGGAACCAAAGTTGCCTTTCAAGACAAGCAACATGATGTTGAAAGCTCGACGTAAGTCGTGCTCACACACTGAAGAATTCGTGCACCAGAGAAGGACGAGGTAGCACAGTAAAAGATAGCAAGACCAGGATGCAGCCGATAGTCTAGGAATGACCAGATTGAGTTTAGAATTTCCTAGTAAAAATACTAGGGGTATTTGATTTGTAGTGCGGAATAATTTCACTAGTCGGTGTCCTCGGTTGACAACCCAGAACCCATAGAGTGATTACGACAAGGAAAGACAGTACTTCAACAAAGTTAGTAATATGTGGTGAAATGGCAAGACATCTTCGAGATACCAGGGGGTAATACTCGAAGGTAGAACATGATAGAAGTAGAACCGGGTCATTGACCTATGACAGTAGATACTTCAAGCTTGCCGAAAATAGACGAGGCACTGGATTGAATTCCCATCAGATATATTAGATCAAGACAACATGGTCGAAACCATAACTGTAAGGAATCAATTTCAAGAATACCAAAAGAATCATATAGCTGGATAATCATTTTGCAAGAAGCTTTCGAGACGGTCTACATCATTTTCATGTGCATGAACACAAAGTTCAAGGTCAACCTCCACTTCTTTAATGCATATCATTTCATTCACCTCTCGCTTTGATAAAACTGTAGTGTTGGAATTTTATCTGGTAGAACACCAAAAGAGTATGAGTTGTGAAACTTTCGGGTTCTCACGGATTTGGGGAAGGCATAGGTTCAACCCATTGGGCATCTTAGTAACATATACCACAAGTTTCAAAAGTAAATACACAAGCTCGAAAGTAGAGGATGGTTGGCCAAGCAGGGGATACAATTTACCAAAGGCATTATGTATCAGGGGAAGGACTCACAAGGTGATTGAATATGAAGGACACTGTCGGACAACAATCCAACAATGGATCGGGCGATCCACAACGGAGCTAATGTGAGTATCGGTACTCACTTAGAGGAAGAAGAATGCAGAGGCATCAGATTCAAGAATCACCTGATTAGTCTGATGCTTAAATTAGAAAGAAATTATGGTTTCCAAAACGAAGGATGAGAAGCAGACGCTCTGATCAAGGATGGATAAGTTGAAAACACTTAGTTGGGCAATCAATAAATGTTTGAATTGCCGAGAACCAAATCATGTCTGAAATGACGCCGGAGTCGGAAAGATAATTTTAAAAAGGATAACCTGATGACTGCGTGCGTACGCACACATTGAATCAATAGGCTCAAAATGACTAAGACAAGGGATGTTAACACTACTAGGAAAAGGCCTGCTAGTGGCGCACCAGTTTTGCCTACTAATGGCGCACTACTGGTGCGCCACTAGCACCACGCCATTAGTATTTAATACTAATGGCGCACCAATGGTGTGCCATTAGTATCTGGTATACTAATGGCGCACCACGCAGTGCGCCATTAGTATAGCCCGACATGCGCCATGAGCATGCCTCCCAGGGGGCCATATTTACCCATGTGCTTTAGCATATTAATGGCGCACTTTGGGGTGATGCGCCATTAGTATCCTTTCTACAGTGCGCCATTAGAGTGCTGAGTGGTGCGCCATTAGTATGAATATTAGGGATTTTTTCTTTTCTGATATTTGCACAGGTTACAAAATATATTATTGAACAGAATATAGACAGCATCACACGGCAACAGCAGATTCATTGAATACAATAGAAGATTAGTCTCCGAATATAATTCATCATATTAGTCTCCGAATTCAAAAGACCGAACAAAGATAGAACATTACAAGTCTCGAGACCGCGAGTAGCGAGTTTGTCTTCACATTACAAGTCGATATCGATCATCTAAACTACCATCACATAGAAGAGAGATGCGGTCATCACGATGAGCATCATCACGATGAAACTGGTCTTCATCTGGTTCCTCCAACGCTCCCTCCTCTCTCCCGCTAGATAGCGCGCGTATCTAGATTCCACCTCCGCCCTGGTGGTGTACCCTTTGTAACTGTTACCACTGAAACGGTGAACCTGTCTCCGACACTCCTCCCAGTCGTCGTACACTCCGGGAACCTTACCCTTGTACACGACATACGACGGCATCTCTATGCACTAGCCAAACAACAGACAATAGATAAGCAATATATAAGTATGCAACAAAAGGATCGAAAGAGAAAAGCAAGACATTAATAGCACGATTCATGGTCCTACTAATAAATAGTATCGATTACATCTAAGTTGAACAACTGTCCAAACCAAAGAGACATACAAGTTCATTAAAGTTTAATTACAACATGAGCTAATCGATGTTTCAGAACTACACATAGCATCACTACTTTTGACTCGACTCATGGGACCGGAGCATGGATGAAGCCGCCGTCTTTCGTGATGCTCATGAAGTCGCGGGCGTTGTCAGCCTGCATTTTTAGCGTTGTGTCTATCTCACTATTGGACGGTTGATATCTGAGGTAGAACTGCCCCGAGGTACGAAGGACATCTTGATGGATGATTTTTGCAAACTCCGACTGGGTGCGAAAGAATTCTTGTCTGATGTCCGCGTCCTGGATTGCCGCCAAGCTTGCGGCCCAATCTTTGAGATTATTTGGTAGCAAAAGGTGATTATGGTCCCGTACGATCTCCCGCATGTGATGGAGGGCATAGTAGGCATCCTTCTGACCGCCAGGCGGATGCTTGACGATGGGGAATGTCGTATTGTGGGTGAACACGTGCCTGTTGTACCTACGAACTAGCCTCTTAAAGGTGCCTCCAGATGTGGCGTAGCCGGGGAGAGCATCATCAAGAAATTTCTTGATATTTGTGTAGTCTATCTTGGAGTCACGGTCCGGGTCGAAATACGTGGCCATGGAATATTTCGGGCTTAAGAGGATGAGTGTGCAATGTGTGTCACTGCACAGAACACGGAATGTTAGAAAAAAAAGAACGATCAAAATCTAAGAAATCATATGTTACGGGGCGGTTAGGGGATGACTTACTCGGGAAAGTAAGGCACGAGGAAGTTATCCTTATCTGGGTTTGCCAGAATGACGCCTTCGAGGTGTGAACTCGCAACTTGCCGGTCCCCAGCGCTGCCCAAGATCTTGGCACGCATGTAGAAGGGGTCGACTATCCCAATGTTCGGGGTCTTGTCTCTAATGATCCACATCTCCATACTCAGCGAAAATAGTCGAACGAAGGTGTAGTGCAGCGGATGAAGGTTAAACATAGCAAAGATGCCATCAAACCGCAGGACGATCGTACCCCTGATGGCACTATCCACAAAGCCCTTGCCCTCTGGCACCTTGGCCACGAAAACCGGGTATGCCACATCATTCTGGGAGAGACGCCGCTTCTCCAAAGAAAGAACACTGTCATGCAGACTCCGCATAGCACCGGTTGCAGCATTGAGCATATTTGTCGGTAGCATCGCCCTACACGCCACGTGCACCCTCCTCGAGATATCCTTAGGTGAAGGTGGCCTGTCCTGAGCATGGATCATACTCGGTGCCGGCTAGCTCGCACCGGCGCCCTTGTTAGTCTTTAGTTTCCGTCCCTTCTTCTTGATCTGCTGTAATGGGATCGAGTTCTGCTCACATACCGCCTTCTTGAGCGTGTTGGGGCTGATAATATTTCGCACCTCAGCTATCTGAGGCTCGGTGAAGGCAGCAGCTCGAGGCGTCTCCTGAGAACTGAACGCTAGACGACGCCAGTTGCAATTGGGTCTCTCCGCGGTACCAGCTAGATCGCGGTTGTCTTGGTTGGTTTCTTGAGAAGGAGGCCCGCAGAATCCGCCACCGTACCCATGTTCGGCAAAGTACTTATCGATGTTGGTAAATGTAGCATCGTCGTTGTCGTCGACGTCCGGATCCTGTGCCATATGCATGTCCGGATCCTGTGCCATAGGGATGTCTGGCATGTCCGGTAGCGTTGCGGCGTTCTTGCCATGGCTTGGCGCCGGCACGACTGGCGGTCTTGTCTGTGGGGTGGTGTCCCCCGCCCCCAAACGAATCTGGCTCTTCGGCCAAAGCAGGGGCCAGCTTACGCAGGCGCTGAGGGTCATCACATCATCTTCATCGGCCCCAGCGGGTCGAATCGGAGGTAACAACTCGTCGCAGCCTGGCAGCACCCGAACCAGTTCAACCCTATACACGATGGGTGGCATCGGATTACCGTGGAACACGGGGTTGCCCGGTTGAACGATTCTACCCTTGGCGACATCGACCAACTCGCCGCCCACGAAGTGCAGGAGAGTGCAAGGAACGTCGGCGGCACCCTGCGAAAACATGTAGGGCGTCAGGGATGCCCAGTCAAAGGCAAGGATATGAAGTCATTGGCCGAGAGGCTTAGTTACCGTGATGCCGTCGAGCTCGGCTAATGTCGAGGCACCGCCAACAGCGGGCGTGCAACTGACGGAGGGGCCGCTTGCTGGCGAGGTGCCGGCCGGCGTACACCCGGGTGCATTAAGCTCCAATGCCCGTGCCGGCGCCGGAGACACGAATACCGCCTCCGCCGAAGACACCAATGCCGCCGCCTGCGCATTGTGCAAGTTGCTAGCCGTGAAGCTGGGAACCGGGGGCGGCTCCTGTTGGCCGCCCGCAATCCACGTCATCAGCCCCTGAATCAACGTAGGCACCATGGCGGTGAGCGTCGTTCCCAGTTGTTGTTGCACTTGCTCTTGGACAATCTCCGAAATCCGCGCCACTTGTGCCTTGAGTGCTTCAACCTTGCGCGACTGGCTTTTCGAGCTGGTCTTTTTCTCTTTTCGCCCACCAGCGGTATAGTATGATGACCATTTTGTGGACAAGCCTTTGCCGGCCACACGACCAGCTGACGACGACTTACTGAGCTTATCCTTGTTTTTCATTACGTTCAACGCCCTATTTAAAGGGGTGTCGAAAGGGGAGCTCTGAGACGACCCCGCGCTACTGCTTTCAGTGTCCTGTGGAAGGAACATGAACCATTTAGAAATATTGGGGATTAATTATAATGCAACCATATGGAGCTAATTACGCGGGGGTGTATTCCTTACCAGAACAAGCTTAAGCGCCCTGCTCTTCAGATCCGTGGTAAGCTCCTTTGTTATTGGGTCCTCCTTGTATCGGGCCCTGACAGAGTTCCTGGTCTGCTTGTCACGGTATTTCTTGAAGCGGGGCGGTAGGCCTTGCTCGGCATGCTCCGCGTCCTCCTTGTACCATATAGGCTCCGCCACTCTGTAACCGCTGGGACCGAGTTGGTGGACCCCTAAGTTCAACTGCCGCATTTCTTTCCCCCACTGACTTGATTCGGAGGTTGCGCTGTTCTCACACTTGATCTTGAACTCCTTGTAGTCATCTTCGCTGATCGAAGGATTTTTCGCCTTGATCTTCTCATAACTATCACCTTTTTCAATCATTTCCTTCACCGTGCTTCTCCAAGTAGACAGGGCCGTGCTCATCCTCGTGAGGGCGGCACTATTCACTTTATTCCCTGAGAGGCGTGTGTTTGCAAAGTCAGCGGGGAACTTGTATCGTTCGTGCTGCTTCGTGAAGAGGAGGCTGCGCAAATTCCCTCGGTCCTTATGCCTTAGGTTCTCGGTGTTGATCGAGACGGTGCTCCGGAGAATGCACCCGAGCTGAACCAAGTACCCCTTAACTAATTCTTTGGGCGCTGTTGGATGCCCGTCAGAGTTCACTTTAGTAAATTCCTCCTTGACGGTGCCGAGCACGTTTGGGGGCCGGTCCTTCCGTCGCCTCTTCGGTTGGCTGCCATCTGTGCATGCGCCGCCATCATCAGTGGTGGCATCCTCGGCGGCACCATCAGTGTTGTCATCCCCGACGCCACTAGGGGTTGTGTAGTCAGGATCGATGTCTTCCGCGGCGTCCTCATAGCGGTGAGGTTCTTCCTCCATCTCCTGGGATAGCTCCCAGAATTGCTTGCCGCCCGAACCGCCAGCCTCATCATTGTGGGCCATGTTTTGCTCTAAATAGGAAAAAAGTTTGGTCAAAGAGTTGGTTATTGTCAAGGAACAAGATCATGGTCTCATCATTTAGGGTTTGTTGACACCGAGGCATCCTAAAAGCTAAGCTTTTATCATTTAGGGTTTGTCGACGCCGAGGCACCCTAAAAGCCTAAGCATACGTCATTTAGGTTCTCATCGACACCGAGGCACCCTAAAAGCCAAGGTTTTATCATTTAGGGTTTGTTGACGCCGAGGCACCCTAAATGCTAAGTTAAGTTTTCATCATTTAGGGTTTATCGATGCCGAGGCACCCTAGATTGACTGATATATATGGGTATCTTCTAATAATATACCCTATCAAGAAAAGGGAAGGAGAATTCTAAGTTGGGCCTAATCACTTGGCTCTATTGCCACCTATGGTTTAATGCAGCAAGAATGGCGGGGCAGTTGATCCTACTTAATTAAGTACTAAGATACCCCGGCCCATGCATTAGTTGCAAGTACCCCATATGTCCTATTTTTAGCAAAGTCATGCTAAAATTCACGGAAAATTTCAGCATGACCTTTGCTAAAAATAGGACATATGGAGTACCCAAATTTGCCGGAACGGAAGTTAATCGACATTTCAGAAGATCACAAGTAGCATCATCACAAGTACAACATCATCAAAAGTACAGCAGCAGCAGCGGCAGTGAATACAGGCATAACAACAGCAGCAACAGGTTTATTCTTCTTCTTCATAAACATTAATTGGTGTGGGTGACTCTATCTGCCCTCTAATGACTCACTCAACTTAACAGGACAACCCACAAGCACTGTTTTGATTCCAACAGCTGCTGTAAAATACATCCAGCAAAGGTGCTCTAAAATCAGAAATACTACCCCCTAAATCTTTAGCTCAATTCTGAAAATACATGGCTAGGACAACGGTAGCATTCAACAACAAGCCCAAGCCTATACTTAACTAGGCCCAGGTTAACTTCCATTCCGGCAAACTGTACCTTACTCATGAGATCAACGTGAGATAAATTGAGCACATTAATTTGTTTGACTGACTGTAATGTGAATATATGAGCACATTAATTTGTTTGTCTGCAATTTATATGGAGCAAAGAAATGGCAGAAGTGGTCCTTGAAGGAGGAGGATTTGGGAGCAGTTAAGCTACTGCTGCCTATCTATGTATCTAGTGTAGGAATTGGGTACATACCTATCTAGAGTAAGAAATGGTCTATCTATGTTTGTTTGTGGAGAGGGAGGATATATAGCACACATATATAGGTGAAACGAAGTGAGAATGAAATGAAAACGATGATAGATAGGTGCTTATCTGAATTGAATTCTAGAGCCTACATCTAGAGGCCTAGAGATTGACAGACAGGTAGTCAAAACTAAGTAATTAAGCTACTGGCTGTTGCTACCCTACCTCGGAATGGAACTTGAAGGCCCAGACCTACAAAACTTGTCCTCAACCCAATCCAATAGTAGAAATCAAAATCAAAATCCAAGCAAAGCAATACAGCCCCCCAAATCAATGGGGATAGCATACAAAATCTTTGCTTACTAATACTGTCATATGACAGTGATGCCACACGAGGGAGAAGAAATCCACCCGCCAGAATTAAAGTAAAGTAAAGAGCCGAGCAAACCTGAAAGTCAAGTAAACTGTGGCTAAAGATATATAAAACTCCATTGCAAATGTGCCATGTCAATAAAACAACTCATGGAAGTAAACCACTAGCAGGCTCAAAAGTCAAGTAAACTAAAGATTAATCTAACAAGCCTGACAGTAGCTAACTGTACCTAACTAATGCTAGCTGTACCTAACTGAATTTTTTATGACAACTAACTGATGCTAACTGTACCTAACTGATGCTAACTGTACCTAACTGATGCTTACTGTCACAAATATGATATTTTTATGAAAAAATACATCATTATCAGGGCACATTATGGCCATTTTCTTACATGATGCTAACTGTACCTAACTGAATTTTTTGACACTAGCTAACTGTATTTTTGGACAGTTAGTAATTTGTTAAGGCAGTGTTAAAAATTCAGACCATTCAGCAAGCAGGGTTTGAATATCATCTAACTGAATTTGTCTGAACCCTAACTGAATTTTTTGACAGTAGCTAACTGTACCTAACAATAACGGTGTTAGCGTCGCCACGGTCAAGGGGAGGGAGGGAGGGAATGGGGAAGGGTGGAGAGGGAGGAAGGAGGAAGGAGGAGAGGTACCTGGGCAGGCGCGGCCGATCGCCGTCGGGGTCGGGGTCGGGGTCGGCGAAGGGGTCGGGGTCGGGGTCCGAGCTCGTCCGGGTCCTCATATTCGAAGAGGAAGACGACGTCGGTCCTCCTGGGCGCTTCGGTTGGTCGTGGGGAGGCCGGCGGCCACGTGCTTCGCGGGTCGGCGGCGGTCGTCGTCCTACACCCCGTGCCCGGACTGAGGTAGAGGCGGCGCAGGGCAAGGGCCGACGCGGGGAGGCTGTCAGTGACGGCGAGGTCACGGAGGCGTCGGCGATGGCGGAGCTGCAGTGGTGGGGGGCGCGGGGGCGGCGGCGCACGTAGGGGCGGCGGCGTCGTGGGTCGGGGCGTGGGGGGGGGGGGGAGTGGATCTGGCGAGAGGGAGGGACAAAGGGGTCGGGCGAGTTAGAGCTAGGGGAATATTACTAATGGCGCACCCCCAAGCGGTGCGCCATTAGTATGTTTTTTATAGCAGTGGCGCACCCCGAGCGGTGCGCCATTAGAAATCTTTTTTTAGATAGCAATGGCGCACCACCCTAGCGGTGCGCCATTAGTATGTTTTTATTATTATTTTTTGTTGCATCTAATAATTTTTTTTTAAAAATGAATATGAATATGAAACAAGAATAATTTTTTATAAAAACAATAATATTTTTTTAAAAAATATCATCAAATTTGTTATTTGAAAATATTTATGAATAGGAAAAAATATCATCAAATTTGTTATTTGAAAATATCATCAAATTTGTTATTTGAAAATATAATCAAATTTGTTATCCTCGGCGGCGGTGGAGCGGGCCGGGAGGGTGCGGGGGGTCGGCGGCGGCGGTGGAGCGGGGGAGGGTGCGGTGGGTCGGCGGCGGCGGTGGAGCGGGGGAGGGTGCGGGGGGTCGTCGGCGGCGGTGGAGCGGGGAAGGGTGCGGTGGGTCGTCGGCGGCGATGAAGCGGGGGAGGGTGCGGGTGGTCGTCGGCGGTGGTGGAGCGGGGGAGGGTGCGAGGGGTCGTCGGTGGCGGTGGAGCGGGGGAGGGTGCGGGGGGTCTGCGACGGCGGTGGAGCGGGGGAGGGTGCCCATGGATATTCAATATTTTTTCAAAAAGTGCCCATGAAATTTAAAAATATTCCTGAGTTCAAAAAGTGCCCATGAAAATACAATCGAGAAATGAAGGCTACAATTAAATACAATCGGTCTTAGCTAGCTATCTGTTCACAATCTTCTTGCCCTTATTTTTCGTAAATGGAGTTCTTCTCTTGAACGGACGTCCTTTAGGTAGGGTGGTCCTGCTTCTTCTTGTGGTGTATGATGGTACTTCATCGTCGTCGTCATGTTCCATCTTCGAGTCGTTGTACTTGTAGAAGTCTTGCTCATTAGTGACTCCATCCATTCCGATGATCTTCCTTTTGCCTCTCCTCACGACAACACGACTGGGCTTTGGCGGGTCGGTAATGAAGAAGCATTGGTCCACTTGGGAAGCCAGTACCCATGGCTCATTTTTCGCAGTGACGTTTGCGCCCGCGGTCTTGGATTTGGCTTCGGGTATAACCATGGTGGTGAAATACCGGTCTTATTTTATGACGCTCTTGGCCCATCTGACGTGGAACATCAGGACCTTCTCTCCAGCGTAGCTCAGCTCCCAGATCTCCTCGATCCTTCCGTAGTATCTGTCCTTGTCGTTACCGGTGTAGGATTCCATCGTTACCCCGGAGTTCTGATAACCATCGCTCTTCATGTCCTTGTCCTCGGCGTAGAATGTGTAGCCGTTGATATCGTACGCCTCATACGTCATCAGGTTGTGCTCGGCGCCCTGTGACAAGGCGAATATGAGTTGTTCTTCCGCGGAAGAATCCTCATGTAAAGGGTACGACAGAAGCTTCTGCTTGAACCAACGCGTGAAACATGAGTTGTGCTCTTTGATTATATCTCCGTCCATCCTCTGTTGGCCTCAATCATTGTACGTCTTCTCAATAAGGGTTTTGTGCTCTACCACCCATGGATCGACCACGTCTATGTGTTGTAGCGCGACTAGGTTTGCTCTTTCAAAGTCGGCGAGTCGACCCTCGAAGTCGACATGCATTTCGCCGCGACCCTCACGGTGACCCCATCCAGCGAGCCTGCCGAGGTGCTTGTTGACGGGCAGACCAACGGGGTTCTTGATGCCTAGATAATTCGTGTAGTAGAAGATGCACTCTTCGGTCAGAAAGCCCCTGGCTATGCTTCCCTCTGGAGGTGACATGTTGCGAACGTATCCTTTGATGACACCATTCATCCTTTTGAACAGCATCATGCTATGCAGGAACGTCGGCCCGAGTTGGATGATATCCTCCACGATATGGACCAGCAGATGCACCATAACGTCGAAGAATGCGGGCGGGAAGTACATCTCAAGCCCGCATAGTATCACCACGATCTCTTCCTGTAGCCTTCTGAGTTGCCTCACGCCAACTGACTTCCAAGAGATGACGTCAAAAAAGTTGCATAGGCCAAATAGCATTTCACGGACGTGCGTGTCCATGATCCCATGGATTGCAACTGGAAGTATCTGCGTCATCAGCACGTGACAGTCGTGAGACTTCATCCCGCTGAACTTCTGCTTCGCTGGGTCTAGGTATCTGCTTATCTTCCCCGTGTAACCGTAAGGAAGTTTTACTCCTACGTGGCAGGTGAAAACTTGATCGATCTCCTCCTAACTTGGAGTGAAGCACACGGGAGGGTAGTCATTTCCGGTCTTCTTGGCCTTTTTTCCTTTGTGACGACTTTCCGTGTCCTGCTTCGCCTCATCATCATCATCATCATCATTAGCGTGAAGCTCCTCCCTGATGCCCATTGATTTCAAGTCTGCCCTTGCTTTCGGCCCATCTTTGGTCCTCTCTGGCATGTTGAGCAGGGTACCAAGCAGACCCTTGCACACGTTCTTCGTGATATGCATGACATCAAGGTTGTGAGGCACACGGTGGATCTTCCAGTACAGCAAGTCCCAGAAAACAGACCTCGTTTTCCATACCTTCAGCAGCGGCTCTGGCGCCTTTCGCTTCTTTCCCGACTTTGGCGCCTTTTGCTTCTTCCCCGGCAGTGGGCAATCTTTCCAATTTTTCAACAGCTCGTCTATTTCCTCGCCGCTCCTCATACGCGGGCATCTTCGGGGTTCGGTTTCACCATTGAACAGACCTTGCATTTCCTCCACGGGTCATCGTCGCGAAGCCACCTTCGATGTCCCATGAACACGGTTTTCGAAGCCCCGGGATCTCTATCTAGCTGGCGATACGTTGTGTCATCCATGCACCTGACGCATCCAGAAAATCCGTGGACCACCTACCCTGCGAGATATCCATAGCCGAGATAGTCGTGCACCGTCGTGAGCAGTGCGGCTCTCATAGAGAAATATTCTTTCTCTGCGGCGTCCCACGTATTGGCTGGCGTTTTCCACAGCGTGTCTAGCTCCTCTTTCAGCAGCCCCAGATACAGATTGATGTCATTCCCTGGTTGTTTCGGCCCTTCAATTAGCATACTCATGTGAATGTACTTCCTCTTCATGCACAACCAGGGGGGAAGGTTGTACATCCACACAAACACAGGCCAGGTGCTATGTGTGCTTCTCTGGCTGCCAAACGGATTGACTCCATCCGTGCTCGCGCCTAGCACGATGTTCCTTGGATCCTTCCCAAATTCTGGGTGTTTGAAGTTCAATGCTTGCCACTGGCTCCCATCCTTAGGGTGACTCAGCATCTTGTCTTTTTTATTTATCTCCGGGTCATTTGCGTCATCTTCTTGCTTCTTCTCCTCCCTATCCGCATGCCAACGCAGGAGCTTTGCTACCTTAGGGTCCGCGAAATACCACTGCAGACGAGGAGTGATCGGAAAGTACCACACCACTTTTCGAGGAGCTTTCTTCCTCTTCTTGTATCGAGTGACGCCGCACACCGGACATATGGTAGACTCCGCGTGCTCGTCCCGATAAATGATGCAATTTTTCATGCACACACGGTATTTCACGTGCGGTAAATCCAGACGACACACGATTTTCTTCGCCTCCTTGAAACTGGTCGGGCACTTGTTCCCCTTGGGAAGACGTTCGTGCCAGAATGACATGTTCTCGCCGAAGCATGCGTCGATCATTTTGTGTTTTACCTTCATCTCCAGAGCCATGAGCGTTACTTTCAGGCGGGTATCCTCGGGCCTGCATCCTTCATACAATGGAGTAACCGCGTCTATCTCCAGTTGATCCAGCTTGGCTTTCTCTCGGGCGGCAGCTCTTGCGTTATCCGTCTGCTTGAGAAGCAACTCTTGAATATGAGGGTCCTGCACCCAGCCCATCGATGGTCCATCATCGTATGCTCCGCCGACATCTTCATCTTCATGATCATGCCCTTCGTCTGCTCTGGCATCTTCCTCATCATCATGTACGGTATCTTCTACATGATGACTGTGTACAGCATCACCGTCGTGATCATGTCCTGGAGATTCTTCGTATTCTCACCCGCCCGAGCCGCGGTGGTTGTCTTGCTGCCCTTCCTCATTTCTTGCCCGGCCCCCATGGACGACTTCATAGTCATCTTCATCACCTTGCCACCGATAGCCATCCATGAAACCACGCAATAGCAGGTGGTCCCGCACCTGCCCGGAATCCGGGTCCGCAATAAGGCTCTTCAGCTTGCATCTTCGACACGGACATCTTATCTCCGTCTCGTTCTTTTGAAGCATCTCGGCCTTCGCGGAGCTCAAAAACCTATTCTCGATGCCTTCGGTCATCGTGCGGACCATGGTCGCCTGCGGGGTAGAGCAAAACAATATTTTAGAACCAAGAAAAAATTTGTCATGACTTTCCCTAAAAATAGGACCAAAAAGAATGCATAGTGCCATTCTCGCCGAAACGGAAATGAATCAACATTCCGGCAAAATATTGGCAACTATCGCATTTCAAATACCGGTACCTGAAAACACAAACATATATGCAACACCACAAACATATGCAACACCACAAACATACATAGATCTAGCTAGGCCATAAAAAGTGCATGTGCACATTGTTGGAGGGAGAACAACATAAAGATAGCTTCCCCCTTACTTACCTATCAAAAAAAGGTAATTTAACCACTTAATTTGGATGAATCTATGGTGCAAATGAGGTGAGTAGGAGGAGGCAGCCGAGACAAGCTTGGAGGAGGAGGTGGAGAGAATGAAGTGGGGAAAGTGAGTGGGTAGGTGTGGCTGTCCAAAATATCTAGCTGGTCCCAGGTTATTAATGGCGCACCACCTACAAATGCGCCATTAGTAACCCTGGTTACTAATGGCGCACCTTCTGATGGTGCGCCATTAGTAGTTTTGCAAAAAAAAATACTAATGGTGCACCAGGGCACAGTGCGCCATTACTAGTTTAAACTAGTAATGGCGCACTATGCCGTGGTGCGCCATTAGTAGTTTTGCAAAAAAATAAAAAAAATATAGTAGTGGCGCACTGTGTGGCTGGTGCGCCATTACTAGTTAGAACTAGTAATGGCGCACTGTGCCCTGGTGCGCCATTAGTATGTTTGGAAAAATAAATATTTTTTTGTTACTAGTGGTGCACCATGTGTCTGGTGCGCCATTAGTGTCTTTCACACTAATGGCACACCAGAACATGGTGCACCACTGCTATATAGTAGTGGCGCACCACATGTCTGGTGCGCCATTAGTGGCCATATCATCTATAGCCCTTTTCCTAGTAGTGTAACGAGGACTACTAGTCATATGGAATTAACCATAATGCAAGCAGGCAAGAGTTTCAAGAGTAACAGGTTGCAGAGGATTTTCGAAAGATCGAAAAGTATTCCAAAGAATTATGTGAGACACATGAACAATGAAGAACGGATCCTCGATAAATGTGAGGAAAAAAACCATAAGGGTTTTCATGCGAAATTAAACTGCAAGACAGTAAACTCACAGGATTCTCGGGACAACGGAGAATATCTCGAGGCATCTTGTAACAACAAGAGCGACGAGGAATGATCAAGAGAATGACAAGTGCATGAAGATATCCATAGGGATACATCGGTGGCAGTGAATTACAAAGGCGATGAGCACAAGGGTCTCGAGAAAATATCGAGGGATGTCCTCAAAATCTTCTAAAGAAGCAGGTGATCTTCCGGAATGAGGGCTCTCCGGGAGAAATATTTACGAGAACCTAGAGTTAGAGTTAGCAAAACAATTTAACCCGAATAGAAGAGAGATCAGAGTCCCAGAGTATAGACGAGGAGTAAAAGATCCTAATACCACCCAATGGCGACGTGGGCCCTTAAGGCACACAACCATGTTAGTAAAAGTTTTGTAGTGACTAGACTCGACTTTGGCCAAGGAGTGTGGAAGGGGTATTCCTACAGGCAGTCGGCTCTTATACCAACTTGTGACGCCCCCAATTCAATCATACACTAATCATGCATGCAAATGTGTACGATCAAGATCAGGGACTCACAAGAAGATATCACAACACAACTCTAAAAATAAAATAAGTCATACAGGCATCATATTACAAGGCAGGGGCCTCGAGGGCTCAAATACAAGTGATCGAACATAAACTAGTCAGCGGAAGCAGCAATATCTGAGTACAGACATAAGTTAAACAAGTTGCCATAAGATGGCTAGCACAAACTGGGATACAGATCGAAAGAGGCGCAGGCCTCCTTCCTGGGACCCTCCTAAACTACTCTTGGTCATCGTCAGTGGCCTGCACGTAGTAGTAGGCACCTCCAGTGTAGTAGGAGTCGTCGTCAACGTTGGCGTCTGGCTCCTAGGCTCCAACGTCTGGTTGCGGCATCCGAGAAGAAGAGGATAAAGGGGGAAAAGAGGGAGCAAAGAAACCGTGAGTACTCATCCAAAGTACGCATTATTGGTATATGTGTAAAGAGGCATTATTGGTGGGCTGAACTGCACAATGGCAGAATAAGAGGGGATAGCTAGTCCTATCGAATACTACGCTTCTGGCAGCCTCCATCTTGCAGCATGTAGAAGAGAGTAGATTGAAGTCCTCCAAGTAGCATCGCATAGCATAATCCTACCCGGCGATCCTCCCCTCGTCGCCCTATGGGAAAGCAATCATCAGGTTGTCTCTGGAACTTGTCTGGGTGTGTTTTATTAAGTATCCGGTTCTAGTTGTCATAAGGTCAAGGTACAACTCCAGGTCATCCTTTTACCGAGGGACACGACTATTCGAATAGATAAACTTCCCTGCATGGGTGCACCACATTTCCCAACATGCTCGATCCCTCTGGCCGGACACACTTTCCTCGATCATGCCCGGCCTCGGAAGATCAACACGTGCCGCCCTACCTAGGCACAACAGAGAGGTCAGCATGCCGGTCTAAATCCTATGCGCGCAGGGGTCTGGGCCCATCGCTCATTGCACACCTGCATGTTTCATACGCGGCCGGTGAGTAGACCTAGCAACCTCTATTACAAAGGAAGTTGCGTTACGCGGTCCAACCCGGCGCGTGCCGCTCAGTCGCTGACGTCAAGAAGGCTTCGGCTAATAACACGACATCGAGTGCCCATAACTGTTCCCATGTAGTTGGTTAGTGCGTATAGGCTAGTGGCCAGACTTGGATCAAATACCAAGATCTCGTTAAGCGTGTTATTATGAAGTAACCGCGAACGCCGACCAGGGCCAGGCCCACCTCTCGCCTAGGTGTTCTCAACCTGCCCTGTCGCTCCACCACAAAGTAACAGTCGGGGGCCGTCGGGAACCCAGGCCCACCTCTACCGGGATGGAGCCACCTGTCCTTCCAGCCCCCACATTAGAATCACTTGCAGGTACTCTACGAGCTGACCCGACTTTAGTCACCATCTTTATAGTATGTATGTATGTAAGTATATACCCGTGATCACCTCCCGAGTGATCACGGCCCGATAGTATAGCAAGGCAGACAAACAAGAATGTAGGGCCATAGATGATAAACTAGCATCCTATACTAAGCATTTAGGATTGCAGGTAAGGTCTCAACAACTGTAGCAACAATAATAAGCTATGCAACAGAATAGGATTAATCGAAATAGTAACATGCTACACTACTCTAATGCAAGCAGTAGAGGAAAGGAATAGGCGATATCTGGTGATCGGGGGGGGGGGGGGGGCTTGCCTGGTTGCTCTGCAGACAGAAACGAACCCTCGAAGGTGAAGTACTCGATCACTGGTTCAACCGCGATCCCGGGGTCTACCGGAAAGAAGTAACAGAAGGGGAACACAATAAATAACATAGCAATCAAAGCATCACAAAATATAACAAGGCAACGCGTGGTTCCATGGGTGATCTAACGCGGGGATAGGTGGTACCGGGGAAGGGGGAAAACATCCGAGAAAGTATCCCTGGTGTTTCACGTTTTCGGACAGATGAACCGGAGGGGGAAAGTTGCTTGTTTGCTATGCTAGGTATGTGTGGTGGACGAACGGGCTGCGAATTTGGATTTGTCTCGTCGTTCATGTATAAAGTTTTTTCATCCGAGTTACAGATTATTTTATATTAATTTCCAAAGTTTTAAACGATTTCTGAGATTTTTGAATTTAATTTAATTCGAAAACATACTAAATGGAATTGCTATGGGTACCCAGTTTTGTACCCAGACAGATCACACAGGGCCTGACTAGTGGGCCAGTTGACTGGGTCAACAGTCCAGTCAGCAGAGGCTGACTGGTGGGGCCCCTGCTGAGTCAGCAAGCTGACGTGTTAACCTTATCTAGTTAAATAGGGGCATGGACCCACCTATCATGAACTATTTATTCAACAGGGGTTGAATTTAAACCAAAGGTTAATTAAGTAGTGGGGCCTGATGTCAGTTCCTAGGTTAGTTATTCTTAATGTTTTAATTAGCATGTGAATTAAGTAGTGCGGGACCCACGACAGGAGGGTTAGTGGATAAACAAAAGATGCTACATCAGTGACGTCGGCGCTTAGTCGCTGGCCACCACAGAACACGGCGAAGGCTCACCAGAGTTGTGTTCCGGCGACTGTTTGGTCACCCACGAGCACCTGCAGGACGAAGTGGTGCTAGTGGTCGGTGCAGGAGGTGCCGGGTGATACGTCTCCATCGTATCTACTTTTCCAAACACTTTTGCCCTTGTTTTGGACTCTAACTTGCATGATTTGAATGGAACTAACCTGGACTGGCACTGTTTTCAGCAGAACTGCTATGGTGTTATTTTTGTGCAGAAATAAAAGTTCTTGGAATGACCTGAAAATCCACGGAGCAACTTTTCAGAATTAATAAAAAATATTGGCGAAAGAAATAGCATCAGGGGGCCCACAGCCTGTCCACGAGGGTGGGGGGCGCGCCCCCTCCCCCTGGGCGCGCCCCCTGCCTCATGGGCCCCATGGACATCCACCGACCTCAACTCCAACTCCATATATTTGCTTTCTTGGAGAAAAAAATCAGAGAGAAAGTATCATCGTGTTTTTACGATACGGAGCCGCCGCCAAGCCCTAATCTCTCTCGGGAGGGCTGATCTGGAGTCCATTCGGGGCTCCGGAGAGGGGGATTCGTCGCCATCGTCATCATCAACCATCCTCCATCACCAATTTCATGATGCACACCGCCGTGCGTGAGTAATTCTATCGTAGGCTTGCTGGACAGTGATGGGTTGGATGAGATTTACCATGTAATCAAGTTAGTTTTGTTAGGGTTTGATCCCTAGTATCCACTATGTTCTGAGATTGATGTTGCTATGACTTTGTGATGCTTAATGCTTGTCACTAGGGCCCGAGTGCCATGATTTCAGATCTGAACCTATTATGTTTTCATGAATATATGTGAGTTCTTGATCCTATCTTGCAAGTCTATAGTCACCTATTATGTGTTATGATCCGACAACCCCGAAGTGACAGTAATTGTGATACTTCTCGGTGATGACCATAGTTTGGGGAGTTCATGTATTCACTATGTGTTAATGCTTTGGTCCGGTACTATATTAAAAGGAGGCCTTAATATCCCTTAGTTTCCATTAGGACCCAGCTACCATGGGAGGGTAGGACAAATGATGTCATGCAAGTTCTTTTCATAAGCACGTATGACTATATTTGGAATACAGGCCTACATTACATTGATGAACTGGAGCTAGTTCTGTGTCACCCTAGGTTATAATGTTGGGGAATGTAGTAATTTCAAAAAAATTCCTACGCACACGCAAGATCATGGTGATGCATAGCAACGAGAGGGGAGAGTGTTGTCCATGTACCCTCGTAGACCGAAAGCGGAAGCGTTAGCACAACGCGGTTGATGTAGTCGTACGTCTTCACGATCCGACCTCCGAGTTCAGCACACGTTCAGCTCGATGACGTCCCACGAACTCCGATCCAGCAAAGCTTTGCGGGAGATTTCCGTCAGCACGACAGCGTGATGACGGTGTTGATGATTCTACCGACACAGGGCTTCGCCTAAGCACCGCTACGATATTACCGAGGTGGAATATGGTGGAGGGGGCACCGCACACAGCTAAGAGATCAATGATCAATTGTTGTATCTAGAGGTGCCCCCCTGCCCCCGTATATAAAGGAGCAAGAGGGGAGGCGGCCAACCTAGGAGGAGGGCACTCCAAGGGGGGAGTCCTACTCCCACCGGGAGTAGGACTCCTCCTTTCCTTGTTGGAGTAGGAGAGGGGAAGGAAGGGAGAGAGAGAGAGGAAGGAAAAGGGGGGCGCTGCCCCACCTCCTTGTCCAATTCAGACTAGAGGGGGAGGGGGCGCGTGGCCTGCCCTGGCCGCCCCTCCTCTTCTCCACTAGGGCCTATGAGGCCCAATAACCCCCCCGGGGGGTTCCGGTAACCCCCAGGTACTCCGGTATATGCCGAAACCTTCTGAAACCATTCCGGTGTCCGAACATAGTCATCCAATATATCGATCTTTATGTCTCGACCATTTCGGGACTCCTCGTCATGTCCATGATCATATCCGGGACTCGGAACTACCTTCGGTACATCAAAACACAAAAACTCATAATACCGATCGTCACCAAACATTAAGCGTGCGGACCCTACGGGTTCGAGAACTATGTAGACATGACCGAGACTTGTTTCCGATCAATAACCAATAGCGGAACCTGGATGCTCATATTGGTTCCTACATATTCTACGAAGATCTTTATCGGTCAAACCGCATAACTACATACGTTGTTCCCTTTGTCAGCAGTATGTTACTTGCCCGAGATTCGATCGTCGGTATCTCAATACCTAGTTCAATCTCACTGTCGGCAAGTCTCTTTACTCGTTATGTAATGCATCATCCCGCAACTAACTCATTAGTCACATTGCTTGCAAGGATTATAGTGATGTGCATTACCGAGAGGGCCAAGAGATACCTCTCCGACAATCGGAGTGACAAATCCTAATCTCGAAATACGCCAACTCAACATGTACCTTCAGAGACACCTGAAGAGCTCCTTTATAATCACCCAGTTACGTTGTAACGTTTGGTAGCACACAAAGTGTTCCTCCGGTAAACGGGAGTTGCATAATCTCATAGTCATAGGAACATGTATAAGTCATGATGAAAGCAATAGCAACATACTAAACGATCAAGTGCTAAGCTAACGGAATGGGTCAAGTCAATCACATCATTCTCCTAATGATGTGATCCCATTAATCAAATGACAACTCATGTCTATGGCTAGGAGACACAACCATCTTTGACCAATGAGCTAGTCAAGTAGAGGCATACTAGTGACACTATGTTTGTCTATGTATTCAGACATGTATTATGTTTCCGGTTAATACAATTCTAGCATGAATAATAAAAATTTATCATGATATGAGGAAATAAATAATAACTTTATTATTGCCTCTAGGGCATATTTCCTTCAGTCTCCCACTTGCACTAGAGTCAATAATCTAGATTACACAGTAATGATTCTAACACCCATGGAGCCTTGGTGCTGATCATGTTTTGCTCGTTGAAGAGGCTTAGTCAATGGGTCTGCAACATTCAGATCCGTATGTATCTTGCAAATCTCTATGTCTCCCACCTGGACTTGGTCCCAGATGGAATTGAAGCGTCTCTTGATGTGCTTGGTTCTCTTGTGAAATCTGGATTCCTTTGCCAAAGCAATTGCACCAGTATTTTCACAAAAGATTTTCATTGGACCCGATGCACTAGGTATGACACCTAGATCGTATATGAACTCCTTCATCCAGACTCCTTCATTTTCTACTTCCGAAGCAGCTATGTACTCCGATTCGCTCGTAGATCCCGCCACAATGTTTTGTTTTGAACTGCACCAACTGATAGCTCCACCGTTCAATATAAACACGTATCCGGTTTGCGATTTAGAATCGTCCGGATCAGTGTCAAAGCTTGCATCGACATAACCATTTACGACTAGCTCTTTGTCACCTCCATAAACGAGATGAAGGAAATATGCCCTAGATGCAATAATAAAGTTATTATTTATTTCCTTATATCATGATAAATTTTTATTATTCATGCTAGAATTTTATTAACCGGAAACATAATACATGTCTGAATACATAGACAAACATAGTGTCACTAGTATGCCTCTACTTGACTAGCTCGTTGATCAAAGATGGTTGTTTTTCCTAACCATAGACATGAGTTGTCATTTGATTAATGGGATCACATCATTAGGAGAATGATGTGATTGACTTGACCCATTCCGTTAGCTTATCACTTGATTTTTTAGTATGTTGCTATTGCTTTCTTCATGACTTATACATGTTCCTACAACTATGAGATTATGCAACTCCCGTTTACCGGAGAACACTTTGTGTGCTACCAAACATCACAACGTAACTGAGTGATTATAAAGGAGCTCTACAAGTGTCTCCAAAGGTACATGTTGAGTTGTGTATTTCGAGATTAGGATTTGTCACTCCGATTGTCGGAGAGGTATCTCTGGGCCCTCTCGGTAATGCACATCACTATAAGCCTTGCAAGCAATGTAGCTAATGAGTTAGTTATGGTATGATGCATTACGTAACGAGTAAAGAGACTTGCCGGTAACGAGATTGAACTAGGTATTTGAAAGCACAAGTGCTCCCTAGGTGGTTCTGGTAATTAATGTCAACATATCTCTTGTTGGACTAACACTTTTATCTAGTATGTTTCAGATAAGTTCAACAATGGAGTGGCATGGACAAAAAGATGTGGGAACTCCTTCAAGATGCTAAGGACAAAGGATTGGCTCAAGCTTCAAGCTCAAGACTCTTCATTTTACATTTTAGTGATCCAAGATCACATTGGGTCTATAGGAAAAGCCAATACTATCAAGAAGGGATGAGGTGTTGCTTAATGAGTTTCTTGCTCCACAATGCTTAGTGATATGCTCCAAAACCCTCAACTATTTTCCCACTTCCAAACATATGACCTAAACCTAAAGTCAAACTCAGCCCCACCGATTCTTTCTATCCGGCGCCACCGAGTTCAAATGTCTTAGCCACTGTCACAAACCCTAGACAAATCGGTCTCACCGATAGGGATCTCGGTCTCACCGAGATGGGATTGTAATCTCTCTGTGTATGTCCATTACCAAAATCGGTCTCACCGAGTTTGAGCAATCGGTACTACCGAGATTACAATGAAAAGCTCTGGTTAACTTATTACCAAAATTGGTCCCACCGAGTTTGAGTAATCGGTCTCACCGAGTTTGCCTGACCAACTCTCTGGTTAGCTATTTACCAAAATCGGTCTCACCGAGTTTGTGTAATTGGTCTCACCAAGATTATGTTATGCCCTAACCCTAACCATATCGGTCCTACCGAGTTGCATGTCGGTCCCACCGAAAACCCTAACGGTCACTAAATTTACTTAGTCGGTCCGACCGAGTTTGTTGATTCGGTCCCACCGAATTTGGTAAATTGTGTGTAACGGTTTGATTTTGTGTGGAGGCTATATATACCCCTCCACCTCCTCTTCATTCGTGGAGAGAGCCATCAGAACAAACCTACACTTCCAACTTACCAGTTCTGAGAGAGAACTACCTACTCATGTGTTGAGGCCAAGATACTCCATTCCTACCATATGAATCTTGATCTCTAGCCTTCCCCAAGTTGCTTTCCACTCAAATCTTCTTTCCACCAGATCCAAATCCTATGAGAGAGAGTTGAGTGTTGGGGAGACTATCATTTGAAGCACAAGAGCAAGGAGTTCATCATCAATGCACCATTTTTTACTTCTTGGAGAGTGGTGTCTCCTAGATTGGCTAGGTGTCACTTGGGAGCCTCCGACAAGATTGTGGAGTTGAACCAAGGAGTTTGTAAGGGCAAGGAGATCGCCTACTTCATGAAGATCTACCGCTAGTGAGGCAAGTCCTTCGTGGGCGACGGCCATGGTGGGATAGACAAGGTTGCTTCTTCGTGGACCCTTCGTGGGTGGAGCCCTCCGTGGACTCGCGCAATCATTACCCTTCGCGGGTTGAAGTCTCCATCAACGTGGATGTACGATAGCACCACCTATGGAACCATGACAAAAACATCCGTGTCTCCAATTGCATTTGAATCCTCCAAAACCCTTCCCTTTACATTCTTGCCAAGTTGCATGCTTTACTTTCCACTGCTCATATACTCTTTTCATGCTTGCTTGTTATGTATTGTGAATGTTAAAGTGTGCCTAAACTTCACTTAAACTTAAAAGAAGTTAAAAACTGCAACTTTGATACTTAGTGTCTAATCACCCCCCCTCTAGACACCTCTTCTCAAGGTCCTACAAGTGGTATCAGAGCATTGGTCTCCATTGCCTTGGTTTAATCACCATTGGAGGAAGATGGATGAGTCTACTTTGGGGTGTCTTAGACATAGAGTGTCTATTCTTGATGGAGAGTATTTTCATGAGTGAAAAAATGAGATGCTTGTAATTTTGAATCAATATCATTTGAACAAGTACATTCCTAGCCCTTGTGCACCTCATGTTGATCCTATGCATCCTACCCTTGATGAGTCAATTCACATGATTCGCAACCTTAGAACTGTTGAACTTATCATTAGAGGCTTGCCTAGAAACTTGATTAGAAACTTGCCTACTCTAAAGTGTGCCTACACCATATGGAAATTTCTTGAGGAACGCTTTCCAAATTATTCCTTGAAAAATCTAGATGAAATTCTCCATAAGTCTATTGCTTTGAGTAAGATGAATACTAGTGATCCTATGTTTGGTGATCGTCTATTTGAACTTACAAACCTTATGCGTGCCAAAGGAGATGTTGGAATTATTGGTGATATTATTTCTGAAGCTATAAAAATTCATAAGCAAGATCAATGTCAAACTCACTCTAACGAATTACCGTCTCTAGGACTTGATCCATCACTTGACGATGTTGAACATGGATACTATGATGAGGATGATGATAGTGACTTCGATCTTGACGATGCAATGAGACATTTTGGTCTTATGGCAAATCTTCGGGGATATATGTCAGGAGGAAAGGAATGGGTTCTTGATAGTGGATGTACCGATCACATGACCGGAGATAAAGACATGTTTCGTGAGCTTGCTGAAAATGATAGTCCTCGAAAGTATGTCACTTTCGGTGACAACTCAAAGGGTAAGGTGGTTGGCCTCGGTAAGGTGGCCATCTCACATGATAGCTCCATTCAGAATGTTATGCTCGTTGAATCTCTTGGCTACAACTTACTTTCAGTATCATGACTTGCTGATTTCGGTTTCAATGTCCTATTTACTGAAGTAGATTGCCAAGTGTTTCGTTGAGAGAATCATAAAATGGTCTTTACCGGTATACATAGAGGAGATCTTTACATTGTTGATTTCTCTAAAAAGGCTCAACCTAAAACTTGCTTCATTGCTAAATCCTCAAAAGGTTGGTTATGGCATAGACGACTAGGTCACGTTGGCATGAGAAACCTTGACAAGCTTATTAAAGGGAATCATATCCTTGGTGTTAACGATGTCATATTTGATAAGGATAGACTTTGCAGTGCTTGTCAAGCAGGTAAACAGGTTGGAGGAAGGCATCCCGTGAAAAACATCATGACCACAAGGAGGCCACTTGAGCTACTTCACACGGATCTTTTTGGTCCCAACGCTTACAAGAGTCTCGGTGGAAGTTCTTTTGGTCTAGTTATAGTTGATGATTTTTCAAGATTTATGTGGGTGTTCTTTCTCGATGATAAATCGCAGGTCCAAAAGATCTTCAAAAACTTCGCCAGGAAGGCTCAAAATCAGTTAGAAGTGAAGATCAAGAAGGTTCGCAGCGACAATTTAACGGAGTTCAAGAACGCAAACGTGGACACCTTTCTTGACGAAGAAGGGATTTCACACGAGTTCTCGGCTACGTACACACCTCAACATAATGGAGTTGTTGAGAGGAGGAACCGGACGCTCATCTAAATGGCGAGAACGATGTTTGATGAGTACAAGACACCGAAGCACTTTTGGGCAGAAGCGGTTGAGACAGCTTGTCATGCCACAAATCGCTTGTATCTTCACAAGCTACTCGGCAAGATGGCATACGAGCTCCTCACCGGTAACAAACCCCAAGTTGGATACTTTCGAGTATTCGGCTCAAAGTGCTACATTCTTGATAAGCATCGTCGTTCTAAATTTGCTCCTAAGTCTCATGAAGGTTTCCTACTAGGTTATGGCTCAAACTCTCACACTTACCGTGTCTACAACAATTTCACCCGAAAGGTTGAAGAGATGGTAGATGTGAAGTTTGATGAATCTAACGGCTCGCAAGTAGAGCAATTGCCAATTTATGTAGGAGACAAAGATCCTTCGGAAGCAATCCAAGACTTGTTTATTGGCAAGGTCCGTCCAACGGAGGTGAAGGAGAGTACCTCGTCCGTCCAAGTGGAAGCTTCTACTTCATGACAAGGTGAACCAAGAGTTGATACGGAAGCATCCACAAGTGGGACACACCAAGATGAAGAAAACGAGGAAGTGCATCAAGATGAACGTCAACAACCTCCTTCTCCACCACGATAAGAGAACGACAACGCCAACAATGAAGAAGGCCAAGAGGAAGAACAAGATGAAGAAGAAGTTCAACCAATAACCAAGCAAAAGCTTTCACGAGTTCGAGCAAGAATTGCTAAAGACCATCCCGTCGAGCAAATCTACAATGATATTCAAACCAGGAGAATCACTCGCTCTAAAACTCGTTTAGCTAACTTTTGTGAAAACTATTCTTTCATATCTAGCATTGAACCTATGAAGGTCGAAGAAGCATTGGAAGATCCGGATTGGATAAATGCTATGCATGAAGAGCTACACAACTTTGAGAGGAACCAAGTTTGGACATTGGTTGAGAAGCCCGACAACAACCACAACATCATCGGTACCAAATGGGTGTTCGCAACAAGCAAGATGAAGATGGACAAGTAGTTCGCAACAAAGCACGTCTCGTCGCCCAAGGCTACACACAAGTCGAAGGTATGGGCTATGGTGAGACTTATGCTCCCGTTGCTAGACTTGAGTCCATTCGCATCTTACTTGCCTATGCTAATCACCATGATATCACCTTGTACCAAATGGACATTAAAAGTGCTTTTCTAAATGGTGAAATAGAGGAGGAAGTTTATGTTAAGCAACCTCCTGGCTTTGTCAATCCTAATAAACCAAATCATGTTTACAAACTTCACAAAGCCCTTTATGGTCTTAAACAGGCTCCTAGAGCGTGGTATAAATGCTTGACCAAGTTCCTCATTGAAAAAGGCTTTGAAATTGGGAAAATTGATTGCACACTTTTTACTAAAAGGGTTAATGGAGAACTATTTGTGTGCCAAATCTATGTCGATGATATTATATTTGGTTCAACTAACCCTCATTTTAGTGAAAAGTTTGGGAAGCTAATGTCGGAGAAGTTTGAGATGTCTATGATGAGTGAACTCAAAATCTTTCTTGGTTTGCAAATCAAGCAAACTAAGGAAGGTACCTTTGTCTCTCAAATGAAGTACACCAAGGACCTATTCAAGAAGTTCAATATGCAAGAATGCAAAGGTATGACTACACCCATGCCTACTAGTGGACATCTTGACTTGACCAAATATGGTGAACCCGTTGATCAAAAGGTTTATCGCTCTATGATTGGTTCATTGCTATATCTATGTGCTTCACGTCCCGATATCATGCTAAGTGTGTGCATGTGTGCACGATATCAAGCTGCTCCTAAATAATGTCATCTTAAGGTCGTGAAAAGGATAGTGTGATACTTAATCCATACACCAAATTTTGGCATTTGGTATCCTAAGAGGGCCTCTTTCGATCTTGTTGGCTACTCCTACTCGGACTATGCCAGAGACAAGGTTGATAGAAAGTCCACTTCGGGTACTTGTCAATTTCTTGGTAGATCTCTTGTGTCTTGGTCCTCCAAGAAACAAAACTCAGTATCCTTATCCACCGCTGAAGTGGAATACATTGCCGCTGGCTCATGTTGTGCTCAATTACTTTGGATGACCCAAACTCTTAAAGATTATGGGATATATGTGAAACATGTTCCATTGCTTTGTGACAATGAAAGTGCTATCAAAATTGGTCATAATCCCGTACAACATTCTCGAACTAAGCATATTGAAGTTCGTCATCATTTCATTCGAGATCATGTTGCTAAGGGTGACATTAATCTTAAGCATGTTCACACCAAAAAGCAATTAGCGGATATATTCACTAAACCTCTTGATGAGAAAGTGTTTTGTAGGTTGAGAGGAGAATTGAACATCATAGATGCTTCAAACTTGGAGTAGAAACTCCATTGGATACATGCAAGACATGAGCTTATGACTAATCCTTGATATTTCTCTTATGATGAAAATCTTATGTCTTGGATATATTTGCATCTTGCATGTTATATAACCCATGTAGGTACTTGGTTGAATCAAATTCCATGAGATTGTAATCTACTCACATCTTGAGCAATCTCTACATAACCAAGTTTCTACACTATGGTGGTTGAAGACAAGGAAGCACGAAACCATTCAAACATATCCTTTGACAAATTCTATGTTGAGCTTCATGATTGTCATTTTTGGATACACAAGAGCTCTTCCTTGCAAGAACTAACCCATGTAGGCAGACGGACTCAAATTCCAAGTGGTGCTCCCAATTCTTGATGAGCTACATCAACCTTGAGCAACCCACACAAGGTCAACTACATGTTCAACACCACCAACCAAGGTATGTTATTCCATCTTAGAGAAGCTTTACTCCAATTCATGAGCTAAAGCAACTCGACAAGATGTGAATACATCAAGATGCTTAAACAAAAAATGGCAACCCCATTTTGAGCTTAAACGATGAGTATGACCTATGATCAAGTGATCGCACTTGACTCCTAAGTCAATATACTCTAACATAGGTGACTTTTTTGCTGACCATCTCTAGATAAGTTCTCTTGTGTTATTTTCTGTGTTTTTGCATTTGTCTCATGCATATTTGTTTCCCCTTTCAAAAAAAATTCTTTATGTTTGCTCTGCATTTTCTGCATCCAATTCATTGCATATCATTCAGTAAATTCCTTGCAAATCTTTGTGAGATCTTACTAGTCTAGTGAGCTGAGGTGACAAGTTCTTTCTCTGCGATGAACTCGGTTTCACCGATTTGTTGTTTTCGGTCCAACCGAATCCTTTCGGTACAACCGAAGCATACCACTCGGTGCCACCGATTTCACAATAGGAAAAACAGTTTGCCACTTATTCTGTGTTTTTTCTGATCCAGCTCCACTCAATGAATCTTGTCCTCTACAAGCATCACATTTATATAAATGCTTTGTGCTGTGACTCAAGGATCAAACCCTTCTTGGAAATTGATGTCAAAGGGGGAGAGAGAGATCACATCAAAGCTTATCACTTAGAGAGATCACATCAGAGAGAGAGAGAGAGTATCACCTCCTTAGGGGGAAAAAGAGATCTCCAGGGGGAGAGAATACTCAAGTAGAAAGTATTTCTCAAGGATACCAGATGCTTGGTGTTCAAGAGGAGAGATGCCACATGTCTTCTTGAGGGGAAAGACATGTTCATATGTGCTTATTTGCATTAGCTCTGTTCATTTATATCTTTCAGCTCTGATTTTCTGTTCCCTATCTTCTCCCAGTATCCCATGCTAGATTCAGGGGGAGCAAGACATCTAAGGGAAAGAAATCATTTAAATTCATTGCATATCTTTACTCTTGGGGACATGTCTAATCCCATGTGGTACTTAGTACTCACTCTCTACATGTCATCCCAGTCTTGGTATTCTTGTGGTTTCTTCTGTTTGCTCTGGCTAGTAGATGTACCTGTGTTATCTAACCTTGTTTACGCAGGTTCATTCCATCCTAAGACAACTCAAGACTACAAGGTAAGTATATGCATCAAAATCACGTGTATGAGGAATTCTTGCTGATGTACATACTGTTTGCAAGAAGGACTCATGAGCATGAAGGTATTTTCTTTAATATTCTTTGCTCCGATGCATATGGCCAAGATACATGTAACACATTGTCTACTCTATCATGGTTATGGTCTCACATGCTTCTATATTCCATATTCACATGATTGCATACATGTAGGGGGAGCCTATGCCTTTTACATGTCCTTCCAAAGCTTTACTTGCTATTCTTTATATCTTTATCTAAAGCTTTGATGTATGTTGTCATCAATTACCAAAAAGGGGGATATTGAAAGCACAAGTGCTCCCTAGGTGGTTTTGGTAATTAATGTCAACATATCTCTTGTTGGACAAACACTTTTATCTAGTATGTTTCAGATAAGTTCAACAATGGAGTGGCATGGACTAAAAGATGTGGGAACTCCTTCAAGATGCTAAGGACAAAGGATTGGCTCAAGCTTCAAGCTCAAGACTCTTCATTTTACATTTTAGTGATCCAAGATCACATTGAGTCTATAGGAAAAGCCAATACTATCAAGGAGGGATGAGGTGTTGCTTAATGAGTTTCTTGCTCCACAGTGCTTAGTGATATGCTCCAAAACCCTCAACTACTTTCCCACTTCCACACATATGACCTAAACCTAAAGTCAAACTCGGTCCCACCGATTCTTTCTATCCGACGCCACCGAGTTCAAATGTCTTAGCCACTGCCACAAACCCTAGACAAATCAGTCTCACCGATAGGGATCTCGGTCTCACCGAGATGGGATTGTAATCTCTCTGTGTATGTCCATTACCAAAATCGGTCTCACCGAGTTTGAGCAATCGGTACTACCGAGATTACAATGCAAACTCTCTGGTTAACTTATTACCAAAATCGGTCCCACCGAGTTTGAGTAATTGGTCTCACCGAGTTTGCCTGACCAACTCTCTGGTTAGCTATTTACCAAAATCGGTCTCACCGAGTTTGTGTACTCGGTCTCACCGAGATTACGTTATGCCCTAACCCTAACCATATCGGTCCTACCGAGTTGCATGTCGGTCCCACCGAAAACCCTAACGGACACTAAATTTACTAAATCAGTCCGACCGAGTTTGTTGATTCGGTCCCACCAAGTTTGGTAAATTGTGTGTAACCGTTAGATTTTGTGTGGAGGCTATATATACCCCTCCACCTCCTCTTCATTCATGGAGAGAGCCATTAGAACCAACCTACACTTCCAACTTACCAGTTCTGAGAGAGAACTACCTACTCATGTGTTGAAGCCAAGATACTCCATTCCTACCATATGAATCTTGATCTCTAGCCTTCCCCAAGTTGCTTTCCACTCAAATCTTCTTTCCACCAGATCCAAATCCTATGAGAGAGAGTTGAGTGTTGGGGAGACTATCATTTGAAGCACAAGAGCAAGGAGTTCATCATCAACGCACCATTTGTTACTTCTTAGAGAGTGGTGTCTCCTAGATTGGCTAGGTGTCACTTGGGAGCCTCCGACAAGATTGTGGAGTTGAACCAAGGAGTTTGTAAGGGCAAGGAGATCGCCTACTTCGTGAAGATCTACCGCTAGTGAGGCAAGTCCTTCATGGGCGACGGCCATGGTGGGATAGACAAGTTGCTTCTTCGTGGACCCTTCGTGGGTGGAGCCCTCCGTGGACTCGCGCAACCGTTACCCTTCGTGGGTTGAAGTATCCATGAACGTGGATGTACGATAGCACCACCTATCGGAACCACGACAAAAACATCCATGTCTCCAATTGTGTTTGAATCCTCCAAAACCCTTCCCTTTACATTCTTGCAAGTTGCATGCTTTACTTTCCGCTGCTCATATACTCTTTGCATGCTTGCTTGTTATGTATTGTGAATTTTAAACTTGTGCCTAAACTCCACTTAAACTTAAAGAAGTTAAAAACTGCAACTTTGATACTTAGTGTCTAATCACCCCCTCTAGACACCTCTTCTCAAGGTCCTACAGTATTAAGATTCCGATGATCGAACCTCGGGCAAGTAACATACCGATGATAAAGGGAACAACGTATGTTGTTATGCGGTTTGACCGATAAAGATCTTCATAGAATATGTCGGAGCCAATATGAACATCCAGGTTCCGCTATTGGTTATTGACCGGAGACATGTCTCGGTCATGTCTACATAGTTGTCGAACCCGTAGGTCCGCACGCTTAAAGTTAGATGACGGTTATATTATGAGTTTATATGTTTTGATGTACCGAAGATAGTTCGGAGTCCCGGATGTGATCACAGACATGACGAGGAGTCTCGAAATGGTCGAGACATGAAGATTGATATATTGGACGACTATATTCGGACACCAGAATGGTTCCGGGGGTTATCGGATGTATATCGGAGTACCGGGGGGTTACCAGAACCCGTCGGGGGTTAATGGGCCTCATGGTCCCAAAGTGGAGAAGAGGAGGGGCGGCCAGGGCAGGCCGCGCGCCCCCTCCCCCTCTAGTCCGAATAGGACAAGGAGGGGGGCGCCCCCCTTTCCTTCCTCTCCTCTCTCCCCTTCCTTCCCCCTCTCCTACTTGGACAAGGAAAGGAGAGAGTCCTACTCCCGGTGGGAGTAGGACTCCTCCCTGACGCGCCCCCTCCTGGCCGACTGCCCCTCCCCCTTGCTCCTTTATATACGGGGGCAGGGGGCACCTCTAGACACAACAATTGATCCTTGAGATCTATTAGCCGTGTGCGGTGCCCCCCTCCACCATATTCCACCTCGATAATATTGTAGCGGTGCTTAGGCGAAGCCCTGCATCGATAGAACATCATCATCGTCACCACGGCATCGTTCTGACGGAACTCTCCCTCGAAGCTCGGCTGGATCGGAGTTCGAGGGACGTCATCGAGCTGAACGTGTGCTAAACTCGGAGGTGCCGTGCGTTCGATACTTGATCGGTCAGATCGTGAAGACGTACGACTACATCAACCGTGTTGTGCTAACGCTTCCGCTTTCGATCTACAAGGGTACGTGGACAAACACTCTCCACTCTCGTTGCTATGCATCACCATGATCTTGCGTGTGCGTAGGAATTTTTTTGAAATTACTACGTTCCCCAACAGTGGCATCCGAGCCTGGTTTTATGCGTAGATGTTATATGCATGAGTAGAACACAAGTGAGTTGTGCGATACAAGTCATACTGCTTACTAGCATGTCATACTTTGGTTCGGTGGTATTGTTGGATGAAGCGGCCCGGACCGACATTACGCGTATGCTTACGCGAGACTGGTTCTACCGATGTGCTTTGCACATTGGTGGCTGGCGGGTGTCAGTTTCCCCAACTTTAGTTGAACCGAGTGTGGCTACGCCTGGTCCTTGAGAAGGTTAAAACATCACTAACTTGACGAACTATCGTTGTGGTTTTGATGCGAAGGTAAGAACGGTTCTTGCTCAGCCCATAGCAGCCACGTAAACTTGCAACAACAAAGTAGAGGACGTCTAACTTGTTTTTGTAGGGCATGTTGTGATGTGATATGGTCAAGACGTGATGCTATATTTTATTGTATGAGATGATCATGTTTTGTAACCGAGTTATCGGCAACTGGCAGGAGCCATATGGTTGTCACTTTATTGTATGCAATGCAGTCGCCCTGTAATTGCTTTACTTTATCACTAAGCGGTAGAGATAGTCGTAGAAGCAATAGGTGGCGAAACTACAACGATGCTACGATGGAGATCAAGGTTTCGCGCCGGTGATGATGGTGATCATGACGGTGCTTCGGAGATGGAGATCACAAGCACAAGATGATGATGGCCATATCATATCACTTCTATTGATTGCATGTGATGTTTATCCTTTATGCATCTTATTTTGCTTTGATTGACGGTAGCATCATAAGATGATCTCTCACTAAATTTCAAGGTATAAGTGTTCTCCCTGAGTATGCACCGTTGCGAAAGTTCTTCGTGCTGAGACACCACGTGATGATCGGGTGAGATAGGCTCTACATTCAAATACAACAGGTGCAAAACAGTTGCACACGCGGAATACTCAGGTTAAACTTGACGAGCCTAGCATATACAGATATGGCCTCGGAACACTGAGATCGAAAGGTCGAGCGTGAATCATATAGTAGATATGATCAACATAGTGATGTTCACCATTGAAAACTACTCCATCTCACGTGATGATTGGACATGGTTTAGTTGATTTGGATCACGTGATCACTTAGATGATTAGAGGGATGTCTATCTAAGTGGGAGTTCTTAGTAATATGATTAATTGAATTTAAATTTATCATGAACTTAGTACCTGATAGTATTTTGCTTGTCTATGTTTGTTGTAGATAGATGGCTTGTGTTGTTGTTCCGTTGAATTTTAATGCGTTCCTTGAGAAAGCTAAGTTGAAAGATGATGGTAGCAATTACATGGACTGGGTCCGTAACTTGAGGATTATCCTCATTGCTGCACAGAAGAATTACGTCCTAGAAGCACCACTGGGTGCCAGGCCTGCTGCAGATGCAACTGACGACGTTAAGAACGTCTGGCAGAGCAATGCTGATGACTACTCGATAGTTCAGTGTGCCATGCTTTACGGCTTAGAACCGGGACTTCAATGACGTTTTGAACGTCATGGAGCATATGAGATGTTCCAGGAGTTGAAGTGAATATTTCAAGCAAATGCCCGGATTGAGAGATATGAAGTCTCCAATAAGTTCTATAGCTACAAGATGGAAGAGAATAGTTCTGTCGATGAACATATACTCAAATTGTCTGGGTATAATAATCACTTGATTCAACTGGGAGTTAATCTTCTTGATGATAGTGTCATTGGTAGAATTCTTCAATCACTGCCACCAAGCTACAAGAGCTTTGTGATGAACTATAATATGCAAGGGATGAACAAGACTATTCCCGAGCTCTTCACAATGCTAAAAGCTGCGGAGGTAGAAATCAGAAAGGAGCATCAAGTGTCGATGGTCAACAAGACCACCAGTTTCAAGAAAAAGGGTAAAGGGAAGAAGAAGGGGAACTTCAAGAAGAATGGCAAACAAGTTGCTGCTCAAGAGAAGAAACCCAAGTCTGGACCTAAGCCTGAGACTGAGTACTTCTACTGCAAACAGACTGGTCACTGGAAGCGGAACTGCCCCAAGTATTTGGCGGATAAGAAGGATGGCAAGGTGAACAAAGGTATATGTGATATACATGTTATTGATGTGTACCTTACTAATGCTCGCAGTAGCACCGGGGTATTTGATACTGGTTCTGTTGCTAATATTTGCAACATGAAACAGGGACTACGGATTAAGCGAAGATTGGCTAAGGACGAGGTGACAGTGTTGGGGAACGTAGCAGAAATTCAAAATTTTCCTACGTGTCACCAAGATCTATCTATGGAGAAACCAGCAACGAGGTGAAGGAGAGTGCATCTACATACCCTTGTAGATCGCTAAGCGGAAGTGTTCAAGAGAACGGGGTTGAAGGAGTCGTACTCGCGGTGATTCAAATCGCGGAAGATCCGATCTAGCGCCGAACGGACGGCGCCTCCGCGTTCAACACATGTACAGCCCAGGGATTTCTCCTCCTTCTTGATCCAGCAAGGGGAGAGGAGAAGTTGAGGGAGAGTTCCGGTAGCACGTTGGCGTGGTGGTGGAGCTTGCAGTTCTCCGGCAGAGCTTCGCCAAGCACTACGGAGGAGGAGGTGTTGGGGAGGGAGAGGGCTGCGCCAGGGGCAAGGGTAAAGCTCCCATGCGCCTCCCCACTATATATAGGGGTGGAGGGGGCTGGTTTCTTGCCCTCCAAGTCCATTGGGGCGTTGGGACAGGTGGGAGGAAAGAAATCCCATCATTTCCTTCCCCACCGATCGTTATCCCCCCTTTTTAGGGATCTTGATCTTATCCTTCGGGATATGATCTTATTCCTTCTAAGGGGGGATCTTGGTGCACCTTGACCAGGGGTAAGGGGCCTTGCCCCCACTACCCACGTTCATGTGGCCCCCCCATGCAGGTGGGCCCCACTCCGGAACCTTCTAGAACCTTCCCGGTACAATACCGAAAAATCCCAAACATTTTCCGGTGGCCAAAATAGGACTTCCCATATATAAATCTTTACCTCCGGACCATTCCGAAACTCCTCGTGACGTCCAGGATCTCATCCGGGACTCCGAACAACATTTGGTAACTGCACACTAATTCCCATAACAACTCTAGTGTCACCGAACCTTAAGTGTGTAGACCCTACGGGTTCGGGAATCATGCAGACATGACCGAGACAACTCACCGGCCAATAACCAACAGCGGGATCTGGATACCCATGTTGGCTCCCACATGTTCCACGATGATCTCATCGGATGAACCACGATGTCAAGGATTCAATCAATCCCGTATTCAATTCCCTTTGTCTAGCGGTATAGTACTTGCCCGAGATTCGATCGTCGGTATCCCGATACCTTGTTCAATCTCGTTACCGGCAAGTCTCTTTACTCGTTCCGTAACACATCATCCCGTGATCAACCTCTTGGTCACATTGTGCACATTATGATGATGTCCTACCGAGTGGGCCCAGAGATACCTCTCCGTTTACCGGAGTGACAAATCCCAGTCTCGATTCGTGCCAACCCAACAGACACTTTCGGAGATACCTGTAGTGCAACTTTATAGCCACCCAGTTACGTTGTGACGTTTGGTACACCCAAAGCATTCCAACGGTATCCGGGAGTTGCACAATCTCATGGTCTAAGGAAATGATACTTGACATTAGAAAAGCTTTAGCATACGAACTACACGATCTTTGTGCTAGGCTTAGGATTGGGTCTTGTCCATCACATCATTCTCCTAATGATGTGATCCTGTTATCAACGACATCCAATGTCCATTGTCAGGAAACCGTAACCATCTATTGATCAACGAGCTACTCAACTAGAGGCTTACTAGGGACATGGTTTTGTCTATGTACCCACACATGTATCTGATTTTCCTATCAATACAATTATAGCATGGATAATAAACGATTATCATGAACAAGGAAATATAATAATAACTAATTTATTATTGCCTCTAGGGCATATTTCCAACAGACAGTGCGTGTGGGAAATGGTTCCAAAGTCGATGTGATCCCGGTCGGCACGCTACCTCTACATCTACCTTCGGGATTAGTTTTAGACCTGAATAATTGTTATTTGGTGCCAGCGTTAAGCAGGATCTTGTTTGATGCGAGCGGTTATTCATTTAAATCAGATTATAATGGTTGTTCTATTTATATGAGTAATATCTTTTATGGTCATGCACCCTTGAAGAGTGGTCTATTTTTGTTGAATCTCGATAGTAGTGATACACATATTCATAATGTTGAAGCCAAAAGATGCAGAGTTGATAATGATAGTGCAACTTATTTGTGGCACTGCCATTTGGGTCATATTGGTGTAAAGCGCATGAAGAAACTCCATACTGATGGACTTCTGGAATCACTTGATTATGAATCACTTGGTACTTGTGAACTGTGCCTTATGGGCACGATGACTAAAACGCCATTCTCTGGAACTATGGAGCGAGCAACAGGTTTGTTGGAAATCATACATACTGATGTATGTGGACCAATGAATATTGAGGCTCGCGGCGGGTATCGTTATTTTCTCACCTTCACAGATGATGTGAGCAGATATGGGTATATCTAACTCAATGAAACATAAGTCTGAAATATTTGAAAAGTTCAAAGAATTTCAGAGTGAAGTGGAAAATCATCGTAACAAGAAAATAAAGTTTCTACGATCTGATCGTGGAGGAGAATATTTGAGTTACAAGTTTGGTTTACATTTAAAACAATGCAGAATAGTTTTGCAACTCACGCCACCCGGAACACCACAACGTAATGGTGTGTCCAAACATCGTAATCGTACTTTACTAGATATGGTGCAATCCATGATGTCTCTTACTGACTTACCGCTATCGTTTTGGGGTTATGCTTTAGAGACAGCCGCATTCATGTTAAATAGGTCACCATCAAAATCCGTTGAGACGATGCCTTATGAACTGTGGTTTGGCAAGAAACCAAAGTTGTCGTTTCTTAAAGTTTGGGGCTGCGATGCTTATGTGAAGAAACTTCAACCAGATAAGCTCGAACCCAAATCGGAGAAATGTGTCTTCATAGGATACCCAAAGGAGACTATTGGGTACACCTTCTATCACAAATCTGAAGGCAAGACTTTTGTTGCTAAATTTGGATCCTTTCTAGAGAAGGAGTTTCTCTCGAAAGAAGTGAGTGGGAGGAAAGTAGAACTTGATGAGGTAACTATACCTGCTCCCTTATTGGAAAGTAGTTCATCACAAAAACCGGTTCCTGTGACGACTACACCGATTAGTGAGGAAGCTAATGATATTGATCATGAAACTTCAGATCAAGTTACTACCGAACCTTGTAGGTCAACCAGAGTAAGATCCGCATTAGAGTGGTACGATAATCCTATTCTGGAGGTCATGTTACTTGACCATGGCGAACCTACGAACTATGAGGAAGCGATGATGAGCCCAGATTCCGAAAAATGGCTTGAGGCCATGAAATCTGAGATGGGATCCATGTATGAGAACAAAGTATGGACTTTGGTTGACTTGCCTAATGATCGGCAAGCCATCGAGAATAAATGGATCTTCAAGAAGAAGACTGACTGAGGGAGTCCTGGACTAGGGGGTGTCCGGATAGCCGAACTATCATCTTTGGCCGGACTCCAAGACTATGAAGATACAAGATTGAAGACTCCGTCCCGTGTCCGGATGGGACTTTCCTTGGCGTGGAAGGCAAGCTTGGCGATACGGATATGTAGATCTCCCACCATTGTAACCGACTCTGTGTAACCCTAGCCCTCTCCGGTGTCTATATAAACCGGAGGGTTTTAGTCCGTAGGATGAACAACAATCATACCATAGGCTAGCTTCTAGGGTTTAGCCTCTCTGATCTCGTGGTAGATCTATTCTTGTACTACCCATATCATCAATATTAATCAAGCAGGAGTAGGGTTTTACCTCCACCGAGAGGGCCCGAACCTGGTAAAAACATCGTGTCCCTTGTCTCCTGTTACCATCCGCCTAGACGCACAGTTCGGGACCCCCTACCCGAGATCCGCCGGTTTTGACACCGACATTGGTGCTTTCATTGAGAGTTCCTCTGTGTCGTCACCTTTAGGCCCGATGGCTCCTTCGATCATCAACAACAACGCGGTCCAGGGTGAGACTTTTCTCCCTGGACAGATCTTCGTATTCGGCGGCTTTGCACTACGGGCCAATTCACTTGGCCATCTGGAGCAGATCGAAAGCTACGCCCCTGGCCATCAGGTCAGATTTGGAAGTTTGAACTATACGGCTGATGTCCGCGGAGACTTGATCTTCGACGGGTTCGAGCCACAGCCAAGCGCGCCGCACTGTCATGATGTGCATGATCTAGCTCTGCCGCCGGACAGTGCCTTGGAGGCCGCACAAGTGTCCGCTCCGACCCTTAGCTCGGAGCCGACTGCGCCGATCGAGGACGGGTGGTTAGACACCGCCTCGGGGGCTGCTACCTCTACGGCGATAGAGCCAAATACCAACCCTGTCCCTTGTGAAGCTCGTGACTCCAATGTGCCGGACTCCTCTCCGGACTCCGAACCTTCCGCGCGCCTGCCAATCGAACCCAATTGGTCGCCGATCATGGAGTTCACTGCTGCGGACATCTTTCAGCACTCGCCCTTTGGCGACATCCTGAATTCGCTAAAGTGTCTCTCTTTATCAGGAGAGCCCTGGCCGGATTATGGTCAGGACGGTTGGGATGCGGACGGCGAAGAAATTCAAAGCCCACCCATCACCCACTTCGTAGCCACTGTCGATGACTTAACCGACATGCTATACTTCGACTCCGAAGACATTGACGGTATGGATGACGATGCAGGAGATGACCAAGAACCAGCGCCTACAAGGCACTGGAAGGCCACCTCGTCATACGACATTTACATGGTGGACATCCCAAAGGATGGGAATGGCGATGTAACAACAGAGGACGACCCCTCCAAGAAACAGCCTAAGCGCCGGCGTCAGCGGCGCCGCTCTAAATCCCGCCACAGCAAAAATGGTGATGCCGGCACGGGAGATAATAACACCCCGGACAGTGCCAAAGACAACCCCCTCCAGCAGGATTCAGCGCAGGAGGATGGAGAAGCCAACCCTCATGAGAGAGCGGCAGACAGAGAGGTAGAGGACGATAATTATATGCCTCCCTCCGAAGACGAGGCAAGCCTCGACGACAACGAATTTGTCATGCCTGATGATCCCGTCGAACAAGAGCATTTCAAATGCAGGCTTATGGCCACGGAAAGCAGCCTCAAGAAAAAGCAGCAACAGCTTAGAGCTGACCAAGACTTGCTAGCCGACAGATGGACTGAAGTCCTTGCGGCCGAAGAGTATGAACTCGAACGCCCCTCCAAGAGCTACCCAAAACACAGGCTGCTACCCCTTAGAGGAGGAAGCACCTAAACCTACATCACCAGCGCACAATACGGCCGACCGGCCACCTCGTGGCCGCGACAGAGAGGCCTCTAGGCCCTCCACTAAAGCCGCACCCCGGCGTCGCTCGAATAGTACAAAGCCACGGGGGAATGCGCCAGACTTGCGAGACATATTGGAGGACAAGGCAAGACAAACAAGATCGATCTACGAATCACGTGGGCGCCCCACTATACGTGACGACAACCGTCATGCCGGATACAACAATTCCGGCCGGGCCGAACACAGTGGACAAAGCTCGTTTGAGCTGCGTTGTGATATAGCCCAATACAGAGGCGTCACACACCCACTATGCTTCACAGACGAAGTAATGGATCATCAAATCCCCGAGGGTTTCAAACCCATAAACATTGAATCATACGGCGGCACAACAGATCCTGCGGTTTGGATCGAGGACTATCTCCTTCACATCCACATGGCCCGCGGTGATGATCTACACGCCATCAAATACCTCCCACTCAAGCTTAAAGGACCAGCTTGGCATTGGCTCAACAGCTTGCCAGCAGAATCAATTGGGTGTTGGGAAGACCTGGAAGCCGCATTCCTTGATAACTTCCAGGGCACATATGTGCGACCACCAGAAGCCGATGACCTAAGACACATAATTCAACAGCCAGACAAATCGGCCAGACAATTCAGGACATGGTTCTTAACTAAGAAAAATCAAATCGTTGATTGTCCGGATGCAGAGGCCCTTGCAGCCTTTAAACATAACATCCGCGACGAGTGGCTTTCCCGGCACCTAGGACAGGAAAAGCCAAAATCCATGGCAGCCCTCACATCACTCATGACCCGCTTCTGTGCGGGAGAGGACAACTGGCTAGCTCGCAGTAACAACCTGACCAAAAACCTTGGTAGTTCGGATAACAAGGACAGCAGTGGTAGGTCGCGTCGCAACAAGCACAAGCGCTGCATTAACGGCGATAATGCTGAAGATACGGCAGTCAATGCCGGATTCATAGGCTCTAAACCCGGTCAGCAAAAAAAACCATTCAAAAGAAATACCCCGGGCCCGTCCAATTTGGACCGAATACTCGATCGCTCGTGCCAGATACACGGCACCCTCGAAAAGCCAGCCAATCACACCAACAGGGATTGTTGGGTGTTCAAGCAGGCAGGCAAGTTAATTGCCGAAAAACAATGACAAGGGGCTGCATAGCGATGATGAGGAGGAGACCCTACTGCTGAACAATAGAGGACAAAAGGGTTTCCCCCACAAGTGCGGACGGTGATCATGATATACGCAACCCACATACCCAAAAGGGAGTGGAAGCGTGCACTCAGGGACGTATATGCGATGGAGCCAGTCGCCCCAAAGTTCAATCCATGGTCCTCATGTCCGATCACTTTTGATCGAAGGGGCCACCCCACTAGCATCCGACATGGCGGATTTGCCGCATTGGTTCTAGACCCAATCATCGACGGATTTCACCTCACTAGAGTCCTGATGGACGGCGGCAGCAGCCTGAACCTGCTTTATCAGGATATAGTGCGCAAGATGGGCATAGACCCCTCAAGGATTAAACCCACAAAAGCGACCTTTAAAGGCGTCATACCAGGTGTAGAGGCCAACTGTACAGGCTCATTTACACTTGAAGTGGTCTTCGGATCCCCGGATAACTTCCGAAGCGAGGAGTTAATCTTCAACATAGTCCCGTTCCACAGCGGCTATCAGGCACTGCTCGGACGAACCGCATTTGCAAAGTTCAGTGCAGTGCCACACTACGCATACCTAATGCTCAAGATGCCAGGCCCTCGAGGAGTTATTACGGTCAACGGAAACACCGAACGCTCTCTTCGAACGGAGGAGCATACAGCGGCTCTCGCGGCGGAAATACAAAGCAGCCTCTTAAGGCAATTCTCGAGTCCGGCTGTTAAGCGGCTGGACACCGTCAAGCGCGCCCGGAGTAACCTACAACAAGACCACCTGGCACGTTCCGAGCACGCATAGCAATGCGGCCCCAACCCCATCCCTCGCGAAATCGCGAGACCAGTACCACGCGTACATAACTACGCTCTGGAGATACCATGGGCATAGGGGTAGGGGCACGACCATGGCATGCCCGGAGAGCGGCTCAACCGCACCAGGGGCTCCCAATTGTGTCATTCTTTTTTTCTCTTATTCACATGACTCCGTTTTCCAGAAGCCCTGTCCGGCAGTAGACTTGCCGAACTCACGATGCAATAGCCAGGGAAGCAGAAAAGCTACGTCGAGTATCCAGGTGGTCTATATTACGAGCATTATACCTGTTTTGCATACCATCCCGCAGCCTACCCCTGGAGGGGGACATGTTAAATTCCCATCCCTTGCTTATCGCACTATTTGTATCGTTCTGCTTTCATTGCAGTATTTTTTGAGTAAACAATTTATCGCTTTTTGCCTTTTATTGCATTCCTTTTTTTATCTATATATGTTCACTTATGACATGTTGCACCCGTACGCTTTGGTACGGCCAAATACACCAGGGGCTTAAGTTCCCCAAAATATGGTGTGATAAGACCGAACACTTTCACAAGTGCGGCACCCCGAACTTATAACATTATATGCATCGGCTCCGAATCATGTCTTGGGTCAATAGTTGGGTTTGCCCGGCTCCCATATTTTGGTACCTTACGTTCCATTATATCGGCTAAGGTAGCACTGGGAGAACCACTGCGATTGTGCCCCAGTTGAGCTGGGTTGAGCACCTCAGTGGAGAAAGCTAAAACTGACCATCATGATAGGGCAAGAGCCGGTCGCTGTTCGAGAGGTTTTTTCGAGTCCCTAAAGACTTATGCCGCTTAGAGCGACGAGTCGGCTTTGTCCGGCCCAGGCGTGGATAGCGCCCCAAATTCGGTCTTCTAAACACTAGGGGCTTCGTCGAAATTTAAAATTATAGAATTCTATGGCTAAGTGGGAGTGTTCAAGCATTATAAGTCCGGTTGCCTTGTTCGTTGTGTTGAGCGCCTCCCTCGAAGGACCCAAAAATGGGAACAAGAGCGCTCAAGTTTATCCCGAACACCCCAGCACCGAGGCATGGGGGCTGAAGCCAACGACTTGCCATCTCTCAAATTTGATAAACGGCCGCACAGAAGGTAATATTTTAAATTAACAAGCGTTGCTTCGCGCATATGAACAAAGTTTTCAGCGCTCAGGATGACAAAATGCGAGTCTACTAAAAAATTACATCTTTGGAGCATTCACCCGCTATAAGGCGGGCACCCTTCAGGACACCCTTATAGTACATCTCGGGCGTGCGATACTCCTTGCCCAACGGTGGCGCGTCCGTCACAAGCTTCTCGGCGTCCATCCTGCCCTAGTGCACTTTAGCGCGAACAAGGGCCCGACGGGCACCTTCAATGCAGACGGAGTGCTTGATGACTTCAACCCATGGACAGGCGTCCACCAGCCGCCGCACCAGACCGAAGTAGCTCCTAGGCATGGCTTCTTTAGGCCACAGCCGAACTATGAGGCCCTTCATGGCCTGTTCGGCCACCTTGTGGAGCTCGACCAGCTGCTTCAGCTGGTCGCTCAGGGGCACCGGATGTCCGGCCTCAGCATATTGAGACCAGAACACCTTTTCCGTCGAGCTCCCCTCCTCGGCTCGGTAGAACGCGGCAGCATCGGACACGCTACGGGGCAAATCTGCGAACGCTCCTGGAGAGCTCCGAATTCGGGTAAGTAACAGATAATTCACTTTTACATGCTTGCTTTGCATGAAGAATGCCTTACCCGCCGCTATCTATTTTATCGCCTCAATTTCCTGGAGGGCTTTTTGGGCTTCGGCCTTAGCGGCTTTGGCACTCTCAAGAGCCGAGGCAAGCTCGGACTCTCGAGTCTTCGAGTCACGCTCCAAACTCTCATGTGTTTCCACGAGAGCCTGGAGCTCTTGCCGCACCTCCGCCACCCGCGCCTCCTGCTTCTCTCGCTCGGTGCATTCCGTGGCCGCATTGCTTTCGGCCTTGGACACCGCTTCCTTCAGGGTCGCCACCTCGTTCGTAGCCCCTGCAATACTCACGTTATTCCTGTCATTTTTTGCAACCAAATCCTTTCTATAAGGTATTACTTTAATAAGGTATTACTTACCTTCCTTGTCCTCGAGCTACTTCTTGGCAAGGCCGAGCTCGTTCTCGGACCACTCGAGGCTCTCCTTCAATACATTGACCTCCGCAGTCAGTGCGGCAGAGGTCAGCAGCGCAGCCTGCATTCCCATATTGACATACTTATGTTAGACTCCTGCGAGTTCGGCTTTTCTTTCCGAACACCGAACTGAGCATCAGGGGCTACTATCTATGCGGTACTATTTTACATATCTTAATTACATACCTCAAAGCCTTTCAGAAGGCCGGTACAGGCTTCAGTCAGCCCGCTCTTGGCGGACTGAACTTTCTGAATCACCGCACTCATAACAGTGCGGTGCTCCTCGTCGATGGAAGTGCCGTTGAGCGCCTCCAGCAAATTATATGGCGCCTCCGGTTGGATGGAGGTCACCGGCGTCGCAGTCTCGCCCTTCTTACGAAGGGGCCGCCCGCCGGACTCCGGAACCACTAGAGGTTCCGGTGCGGAGTCCGGTCCAAAGACCGGGAGGTTTCCCTGCGGCACCTCCGGGACCTCCTCCTCCTGGCTGGGCCCCTTCTGGGACCCCACCTCGGCGTCGTCTGCGTCACGGGGGGAGGAGGCGGTCGGAAGTGAAGTGCTATTCACATCCGACGAATCCAGGGAGCTGCTCGGCGAAGCGGGGAGATCGTCCTTGGGCGGGCTACATGGTTGTACTCGGCGTTAGAAGACACTATGCGACAAAAGAAAAATCATGAGTTATTCTGGAATCCGGACACCTACGATCTCGCCAGGGGCTTGGCCCTCGAAGGCCACTCCTCTTCGCCATTGTCGGTGTTGGTGGAACAGTCCGGAGGAAGGGTCCTTCCCTTCTTGGACTCTCCGGCCTCCCCAGTTGGGGAGGCCTTCCTTTTCTTCTCTCCCTCCGCTGGGGGAGAAGCCTCTTTCTTCTCCTCCTCGTCTTCACAGGAGGAGTCCACCTCGGAGTCATCGGACGATGAGTCCGATAACACCTGGCGCCGGGAACTCCTCCGAGCTCCCGTGGCCTTCTTCTCCGGCACCACGTAAGGCGCCGGAACCAGCTGCCCCGCCAATCGGGCGTCCGCTGGGTCTTCTGGTAAGGGAGCCGGATAGTTAACCTGCCCGGACTTCTTCTGCCAGGCCTCTCAAAGGTAAAAGGGGTTTAGAACCCGCATAGAGTCAAACTATGTAAAACAAGTGTCCCGTAAAGGGTAAAATAGCTTACCTCGCTAGCTTGACGCTGTGAGCTGAATCCGCGATCTTCGGTAGCAGATGCGGGAGCCTCAGCGCCCTTGAACAGCACCCTCCAGGCGTATTTGTGCGTAGTGTCGAAGAGCCTGCTCAAGGTCTGGTTCTGTGCCGGATCAAACTCCCACAATTTGAAAGCCTGTTGTTGGCACGGGAGGATCCGGCGGACGAGCATGACCTGGACCACGTTGACGAGCTTGATCTCCTTGTTCGCAAGGTTTTGGATGCAGGTTTGGAGTCCGGTCAGCTCTTCCAAATCACCCCATGTCAGGCCCTTCTCTTTCCAGGAGGTGAGCCGCGTGGGGATGCCAGATCTGAATTTGGGGGCCGCTGCCCATTCAGGGTCACGCGGCTCGGTGATATAGAACCACCCCGATTGCCACCCTTTGATGGTTTCCACGAAGGCGCCCTTGAGCCACGTGACGTTGGGCATCTTGCTCACCATGGCACCTCTGCACTCCGCCTGCTGGCCGCCCACTACCTTCGGCTTGACATTGAAGGTCTTCAGCCATAAGCCGAAGTGGGGTGTGATGCGGAGGAAGGCCTCGCACACTACGATAAATGCTGAGATGTTGAGGATGAAATTTGGGGCCAGATCATGGAAATCCAGGCCGTAGTAGAACATGAGCCCCGGGACAAATGAGTGGAATGGGAAGCCCAGTCCGCGGAGGAAATGGGGAAGGAACACTACCCTCTCATGGGGCCTGGGGGTGGGGACAAGCTGCCCCTTGTCTGGAAGCCGGTGCGCAATGTCGTTGTTCAGGTATCCGGCTTTCCTCAGCCTTTTGATGTGCCCCTCCGTGACAGAGGAGGCCACCCACTTGCCTCCCGCTCTGGACATGGCTGGAGAAGGTTGAGGCGAGATGTGCGGACTTGGGCGCTGGAGCTCGAGTGCGCGGAGATGGATAAGCAAAGGAGGAAGAAGGCGTAGGTAAAAAGGTGGATTCTATCCCCTTATATGGCGGACGAAACTATGCGTCCCCTCCAGCCTGGAAAAACTCGCTTATCTCCCAAGCGCCGTAATCAATGGCGCGGTTGGGTTACCCACGCCTATATTGATGAGAATCCCGGAATAAGGGGACACGATCTCTACTTTGACAAGACGTGCCAAGGAAACCGCTTTGCTAAACGTGCTGAGGTGGAACAGTAAAAACAACTCGAATAAAGGCTTGGTCCTGGTGTGATGTCACGCCATGAAATACGTCAGCAGATTGAACTTGTGTGAATATTATTCTCTCTATGGTGGTATGTGGAACATATTTTGCAGAGCCGGACACTATCCTTGTGTTCAAAATCTTCTATGAAGTATTCGGAGGAGGAACCCGCCTTGCAATGCCGAAGACAATATGCGTGCCAGACTCGTCGTCATTGAAGCTTGGTTCAGGGGCTACTGAGGGAGTCCTGAACTAGGGGGTGTCCGGATAACCGAATCATCTTTGGCCGGACTCCAAGACTATGAAGATACAAGATTGAAGACTCTGTCCCGTGTCCGGATGGGACTTTCCTTGGCGTGGAAGGCAAGCTTGGCGATACGGATATGTAGATCTCCTACCATTGTAACCGACTCTGTGTAACCCTAGCCCTCTCCGGTGTCTATATAAACCGGAGGGTTTTAGTCTGTAGGACGAACAACAATCATACCATAGGCTAGCTTCTAGGGTTTAGCCTCTCTGATCTCGTGGTAGATCTACTCTTGTACTACCCATATCATCAATATTAATCAAGCAGGAGTAGGGTTTTACCTCCACCGAGAGGGCCCGAACCTGGGTAAAAACATCATGTCCTTTGTCTCCTGTTACCATCCGCCTAGACGCACAGTTTGGGACCCCCTACCCAAGATCCGCCGGTTTTGACACCGACACTGATGTTGATGGTAATGTTACTGTCTACAAAGCTCGACTTGTTGCGAAAGGTTTTCGACAAGTTCAAGGGGTTGACTACGATGAGACTTTCTCCCGTAGCGATGCTTAAGTTTGTCCAAATCATGTTAGCAATTGCCGCATTTTATGATTATGAAATATGGAAAATGGATGTCAAAACTGCATTCCTGAATGGATTTCTAGAAGAAGAGTTGTATATGATGCAACCAGAAGGTTTTGTCGATCCAAAAGGTGCTAACAAAGTGTGCAAGCTCCAGCAATCCATTTATGGACTGGTGCAAGCCTCTCGGAGTTGGAATAAACGCTTTGATAGTGTGATCAAAGCATATGGTTTTATACAGACTTTTGGAGAAGCCTGTATTTACAGGAAAGTGAGTGGGAGCTCTGTAGCATTTCTGATATTATATGTAGACGACATATTGTTAATTGGAAATGATATAGAATTTCTGGATAGCATAAAAGGATGCTTGAATAAAAGTTTTTCAATGAAAGACCTCGGTGAAGCTGCTTATATATTAGGCATCAAGATCTATAGAGATAGATCAAGACGCTTAATTGGACTTTCACAAAGCACATACCTTGATAAAGTTTTGAAAAATTTCAAAATGGATCAAGCAAAGAAAGGGTTCTTGCCTGTATTACAAGGTGTGAAGTTGAGTCAGACTCAATGCCCGACCACAGCAGAAGATAGAGAGAAAATGAAAGATATTCCCTATGCTTCAGCCATAGGCTCTATCATGTATGCAATGTTGTGTACCAGACCTGACGTATGCTTAGCAATAAGTTTAGCAGGGATGTACCAAAGTAATCCAGGAGTGGATCACTGGCCAGTGGTCAAGAATATCCTGAAATACCTGAAAAGGACTAAGGATATGTTTCTCGTTTATGGAGGTGACAAAGAGCTAGTCGTAAATGGTTACGTTGATGCAAGCTTTGACACTGATCCGGACGATTCTAAATCGCAAACCGGATACGTGTTTATATTGAACGGTGGAGCTGTCAGTTGGTGCAGTTCTAAACAAAGCGTTGTGGCGGGATCTACATGTGAAGCGGAGTACATAGCTGCTTCAGAAGTAGCAAATGAAGGAGTCTGGATGAAGGAGTTCATATCCGATCTAGGTGTCATACCTAGTGCATCGAGACCAATGAAAATCTTCTGTGACAATACTGGTGCAATTGCCTTGGCAAAGGAATCCAGATTTCACAAGAGGACCAAGCACATCAAGAGACGCTTCAATTCTATCCGGGACCAAGTCCAGGAGGTAGACATAGGGATTTGCAAGATACATATGGATCTGAATGTTGCAGACCCGTTGACTAAACCTCTTCCACGAGCAAAACATGATCAGCACCAAGGCTCCATGGGTGTTGAATCATTACTGTGTAATCTAGATTATTGACTCTAGTGCAAGTGGGAGACTGAAGGAAATATGCCCTAGAGGCAATAATAAATTTATTATTTATTTCCTTATATCATGATAAATGTTTATTATTCATGCTAGAATTGTATTAACCAGAAACATAATACACGTGTGAATACATAGACAAACATAGTGTCACTAGTATGCCTCTACTTGACTAGCTCGTTGATCAAAGATGGTTGTGTTTCCTAAACATAGACATGAGTTGTCATTTGATTAACGAGATCACATCATTAGGAGAATGATGTGATTGACTTGACCCATTCCGTTAGCTTAGCACTTGATCGTTTCGTATGTAGCTATTGCTTTCTTCATGACTTATACATGTTCCTACAACTATGAGATTATGCAACTCCCGTTTACCGGAGGAACACTTTGTGTGCTACCAAATGTCACAACGTAACTGGGTGATTATAAAGGAGCTCTACAGGTGTCTCCGAAGGTACATGTTGAGTTGGCGTATTTCGAGATTAGGATTTGTCACTCTGATTGTCGGAGAGGTATCTCTGGGCCCTCTCGGTAATGAACATCACTATAAGCCTTCTAAGCAATGTAGCTAATGAGTTAGTTACGGTATGATGCATTATGTAACGAGTAAAGAGACTTGCCGGTAACGAGATTGGACAAGGTATTAAGATACCGACAATCGAATCTCGGGCAAGTAACATACCGATGACAAAGGGAACAACGTATGTCGTTATGCGGGTTGACCCATAAAGATCTTCGTAGAATATGTGGGAGCCAATATGAGCATCCAGGTTCCGCTATTGGTTATTGACCAGAGACGTGTCTCGGTCATGTCTATATAGTTCTCTAACCCGTAGGGTCCGCACGCTTAAAGTTAGATGACGGTTATATTATGAGTTTATATGTTTTGATGTACCGAAGATAGTTCGGAGTCCCGGATGTGATCACGGACATGACGAGGAGTCTTGAAATGGTCGAGACATGAAGATTGATATATTGGATGAATATATTCGGACACCGGAATGGTTCCGGGGGTTATCGGATGTATACCGGAGTACCGGGGGGTTACCGAAACCCACCGGGGGGGGGGGGTTAATGGGCCTCATGGGCCCAAAGTGGAGAAGAGGAGGGGTGGCCAGGGCAGGCCGCGCGCCCCCTCCCCCTCTAGTTCGAATAGGACAAGGAGGGGGGGCGCCCCCCTTTCTGTCCTCTCCTCTGTCCCCTTCCTTCCCCCTCTCCTACTTGGACAAGGAAAGGAGAGAGTCCTACTCCCGGTGGGAGTAGGACTCCTCCCTGGTGCGCCCCCTCCTGGCCGGCCGCCCCCCCCCCCTTGCTCCTTTATATACGGGGGCAGGGGCACCTCTAGACACAACAATTGATCCTTGAGATCTATTAGCCGTGTGCGGTGCCCCCCTCCACCATATTCCACCTCGATAATATCGTAGCGGTGCTTAGGCGAAGCCCTGCGTCGGTAGAACATCATCATCATCACCACGCCGTCGTGCTGACGGAACTCTCCCTCGAATCTCGGCTGGATCGGAGTTCGAGGGACGTCATCAAGATGAACGTGTGCTGAACTCGGAGGTGCCGTGCGTTCGGTACTTGATTAGTCGGATCGTGAAGACGTACGACTACATCAACCGCGTTGTGCTAACGCTTCCGCTTTCGGTCTATGAGGGTACGTGGACAAACACTCTCCCCTCTCGTTGCTATGCATCACCATGATCTTGCGGGTGCGTAGGATTTTTTTTTGAAACTACTACGTTCCCCAACACGAGAAACATATCCTTAGTCCTTTTCAGGTATTTCAGGATATTCTTGACCGCTGTCCAGTGATCCACTCCTGGATTACTTTGGTACCTCCCTGCTAAACTAATAGCAAGGCACACATCAGGTCTGGTACACAGCATTGCATACATGATAGAGCCTATGGCTGAAGCATAGGGAACATCTTTCATTTTCTCTCTATCTTCTGCAGTGGTCGGGCATTGAGTTCGACTCAACTTCACACCTTGTAATACAAGCAAGAACCCTTTCTTTGCTTGATCCATTTTGAAATTTTTCAAAACTTTATCAAGGTATGTGCTTTGTGAAAGTCCAATTAAGTGTCTTGATCTATCTCTATAGATCTTGATGCCCAATATATAAGCAGCTTCACCGAGGTCTTTCATTGAAAAACTTTTATTCAAGTATCCTTTTATGCTATCCAGAAAATTTATATCATTTCCAATCAGCAATATGTCGTCTACATATAATATCAGAAATGCTACAGAGCACCCACTCACTTTCTTGTAAATACAGGCTTCTCCAAAAGTCTGTATAAGACCATATGCTTTGATCACACTATCAAAACGTTTATTCCAACTCCGAGAGGCTTGCGCCAGTCCATAAATGGATCGCTGGATCTTGCACACTTTGTTAGCACCTTTTGGATCGACAAAACCTTCTGGTTGCATCATATACAACTCTTCTTCCAAAAATCCATTCAGGAATGCAGTTTTGACATTGCCAAATTTCATAATCATAAAATGCATCAATTGCTAACATGATTCGGATAGACTTAAGCATCGCCACGTGTGAGAAAGTCTCATCATAGTCAACCTCTTGAACTTGTCGAAAACCTTTCGCAACAAGTCGAGCTTTGTAGACAGTAACATTACCATCAGCGTCAGTCTTCTTCTTGAAGATCCATTTATTTTCGATGGCTTGCCGATCATCGAGCAAATCAACCAAAGTCCATACTTTGTTCTCATACATGGATCCCATCTTAGATTTCATGGCCTAAAGCCATTTTGCGGAATCTGGGCTCATCATCGCTTCCTTAGAGTTCATAGGTTCGCCATGGTCAAGTAACATGACTCCTACGTATTGAGCTTGCATGGTGATGCAGCAATAGTAGCGTAAGTATTTCCCTCAGTTTTTGAGAACCAAGGTATCAATCCAGTAGAAGGCTCCTCAAAAGTCCCACGCACCTACACAAACAAACAAGAACTCGCAACCAACGCAATAAAGGGGTTGTCAATTGCGAAAGTGAGATCTGATAGAGATAATATGATAAGATAAATATTTTTGGTATTTTATGATATAGATTGGAAAAGTAAAGATGCAAATAAAAGTAGATTTAAAGCTTATATGATAAAAGATAGACCCGGGGCCATAGGTTTCACTAGTGGCTTCTCTCAAGATAGCATAAGTATTACGGTGGGTGAACAAATTACTGTTGAGCAATTGATAGAAAAGCGAATAATTATGAGATTATCTAGGCATGATCATGTATATAGGCATCACGTCCGTGACAAGTAGACCGACTCCTACCTTCATCTAGTACTATTACTCCATAGATCGACCGCTATCCAGCATGCATCTAGAGTATTAAGTTCATAAAGAACAGAGTAACACATTAGGAAAAATGACATGATGTAGAGGGATAAACTCATGCAATATGATATAAACCCCATCTTTTTATCCTCTACGGCAACAATACAATGCGTGCCTTATTGCCCCTGCTGTCACTGGGAAAGGACACTTCAATATTGAACCCCAAGGTAAGCACTTCTCCCATTGCAAGAAAGATCAATCTAGTAGGCCAAACCAAACTGATAATTCGAAGAGACTTGCAAAGATAACTTAATCACACATAAAAGAATTCAGAGGAGATTCAAATATTTCTCATAGATAAACTTGATCATAAACCCACAATTCATCGGATCTCGACAAACACACCGCAAAAAGAGTTACATCAAATAGATCTCCAAGAAGATCAAGGAGAACATGGTACTGAGATCCAAAGAGAGAGAACAAGCCATCTAGCTAATAACTATGGACCCGAAGGTCTGTGGTAAACTACTCACAACTCATCGGAGAGGCTATGGTGTTGATGTAGAAGCCCTCCGTGGTTGATTCCCCCTCCGGCGGAGCGCCGACGAAGGCTCCAAGATGGGATCTCTCGGATACAGAAGGTTACGGTGGTGGAAATAGTTTTTCATGGTCGCCTTTGATGTTCTCGGGGTACGTGGGTATATATAGGAGGAAGAAGTAGGTCGGTGGACGCCCGAGGGCCCCCCAAAATAGGGGGCGCACCTAGTAGGGGGCGCGCCCTCCATCCTCGTGGCCTCCTCAATTGCTTCTTGACTTGCACTCCAAGTCATGTGGATCACGTTTGTTCCAAAAAGACCGCCCCCAAAGGTTTCATTCCGTTTGGACTCTGTTTGATATTCCCTTTGTTCGAAACACTTAAATAGGCAAAAAAACAGCAATACGGGCTGGCCTCTGGTTAGTAGGTTAGTCCCAAAAATTATATAAAAGTGTAAAGTAAAGCCCATAAACATCCAAAACGGATAATATAATAGCATGGAACAATAAAAAATTTATAGATACATTGGAGACGTATCAATGACCTCCAGAATAGGATTACCGTACCACTCTGGTGCGGATCTTACTCTGGTTGACCTATGAGGTTCGGTAGTAACTTGATCTGAAGTTTCATGATCAATATCATTAACTTCCTCACTAATTGGTGTAGGCGTCATAGGAACCGGTTTCTGTGATGAACTACTTTCCAATAAGGGAGCAGGAACAGTTACCTCATCAAGTTCTACTTTCCTCCCACTCACTTCTTTCGAGAGAAACTCCTTCTCTAGAAAGGATCCAAATTTAGTAACAAAAGTCTTGCCTTCAGATCTGTGATAGAAGGTGTACCCAATAGTCTGCTTTGGGTATCCTATGAAGACACATTTCTCCAATTTGGGTTCGAGCTTATCAAGTTGAAGTTTTTTTCAAATAAGCATCACAACCCCAAACTTTAAGAAATGACAACTTTGATTTCTTGCCAAACCACAGTTCATAAGGCGTCGTCTCAACGGATTTTGATGGTGCCCTATTTAAGGTGAATGCAGCCGTCTCTAAAGCATAACCCCAAAACGATAGCGGTAAATCAGTAAGAGACATCATTGATCGCACATATCTAGTAAAGTATGATTACGACGTTCGGGCACACCATTACGTTGTGGTGTTCCGGGTGGCGTGACTTGCGAAACTATTCTGCATTGTTTCAAATGTAGACCAAACTCGTAACTCAAATATTCTCCTCCACGATCAGATCGTAGAAACTTTATTTTCTTGTTACGATGATTTTCCACTTCACTCTGAAATTCTTTGAACTTTTCAGATGTTTCAGACTTATGTTTCATTAAGTAGATATACCCATATCTGCTCAAATCATCAGTGAGGGTGAGAAAATAACGATACCTGCTATGAGCCTCAATATTCATTGGACCACATACATCAGTATGTATGATTTCCAATAAATCTTTTGCTCGCTCCACAGTTCCGAAAAACGGCGTTTTAGTCATCTTGCCCATGAGGCATGGTTCGCAAGTACCAAGTGATTCATAATCAAGTGATTCCAAAAGTCCATCAATATGGAGTTTCTTCATGCGCTTTACACCAATATGACCCAAACGGCAGTGCCACAAATAAGTTGCACTATCATTATCAACTCTACATCTTTTGGCTTCAACATTATGAATATGTGTATCACTACTATCAAGATTCAACAAAAATAGACCACTCTTCAAGGGTGCATGACCATAAAAGATATTACTCATATAAATAGAACAACCATTATAATCTGATTTAAATGAATAACCGCTCGCATCAAACAAGATCCTTCTTAACGCTGGCACCAAATAACAATTATTCAGGTCTAAAACTAATCCCGAAGGTAGATGTAGAGGTAGTGTGCCGACCGCGATCACATCGACTTTGGAACCATTTCCCACACGCACTGTCACCTCGTCCTTAGCCAATCTTCGCTTAATCCGTAGTCCCTGTTTCGAGTTGCAAATATTAGCAACAGAACCAGTATCAAATACCCAGGTGCTTGTTGGGTAACGTTGCAGAAAATTAAAATTTTTCCTACGGTTTCACCAAGATCCATCTATGAGTTCATCTAAGCAACGAGTAATGGGAGAGAGTTTGCATCTACATACCACTTGTAGATCGTGTGCGGAAGCTTGCAAGGTGATGATGGAGTCGTACTCGACGTGATTCAGATCACCGATGTCCAAGTGCTGAACGGACAGCACCTCCGCGTTCAACACACGTACGGGACGGGAGACGTCTCCTCCTTCTTGATCCATCAAGGGGGAAGGAGAGGTTGATGATGATCCAGCAGCACGACGGCGTGGTGGTGGATGCAGCAGTTCTCCGGCAGGGCTTCGCCAAGCGACTACGGGAGGAGGACGAGGTGTAGCAGGGGGAGGGAGGCGCTAAGCACAAGGGTACAGCAGCCCCCCTCCCTCCCCCCTTTATATAGGCCTCCAGGGGGGCGCCGGCCCCTGGAGATCCAATCTCCAAGGGGGGGCGGCGGCCAAGGGGGTGGAGTGCCCCCCAAGCCAAGTGGGGCGCCCCCCACCCCTAGGGTTTCAACCCTAGGCGCAGGGGGTGGGCCTAGGGGGGCGCACCAGACCACTATGGGCTGGTTCCCCTCCCACTTCAGCCCATGGGGCCCTCCGGGATGGGTGGCCCCACCCGGTGGACCCCCCGGGACCCTTCCGGTGGTCCCGGTACATTATCGGGAGACCCCGAAGCTTTCCCGATGGCCGAAATACCACTTCCTATATATTATTCTTTACCCCCGGACCATTCCGAAACTCCTCGTGACGTCCGGGATCTCATCCGGGACTCCGAACAACATTCGGTATGCTGCATACTCATATTCATACAACCCTAGCGTCATCGAACCTTAAGTGTGTAGACCCTACGGGTTCGGGAGACACACAGACATGACCGAGACGACTCTCGGGCAATAACCAATAGCGGGATCTGGATACCCATGCTGGCTCCCACATGCTCCTCGATGATTTCATCGGTTGAACCACGATGTCGAGGATTCGATCAAAACCCTGTATACAATTCCCTTTGTCAATCGGTACATTACTTGCCCGAGACTCGATCGTCGGTATCCCAATACCTTGTTCAGTCTCGTTACCGGTAAGTCACTTTACTCGTACCATAATGCATGATCCCGTGGCCAACACCTTGGTCACCTTGAGCTCATTATGATGATGCATTACCGAGTGGGCCCAGAGATACCTCTCCGTCATACGGAGTGACAAATCCCAGTCTCGATCCGTGTCAACCCAACAGATACTTTCGGAGATACCTGTAATGCACCTTTATAGTCACCCAGTTACGTTGTGACGTTTGATACACCCAAGGCACTCCTACGGTATCCGGGAGTTACACGATCTCATGGTCGAAGGAAGAGATACTTGACATTGGCAAAGCTCTAGCAAACGAACTACACGATCTTTGTGCTATGCTTAGGATTGGGTCTTGTCCATCACATCATTCTCCTAATGATGTGATCCCGTTATCAACGACATCCAATGTCCATAGTCAGGAAACCATGACTATCTGTTGATCACAACGAGCTAGTCAACTAGAGGCTCACTAGGGACATATTGTGGTCTATGTATTCACACGTGTATTACGATTTCCGGATAATACAATTATAACATGAATAAAAGACAATTATCATGAACAATGAAATATAATAATACTTTTATTATTGCCTCTAGGGCATATTTCCAACAGTCTCCCACTTGCACTAGAGTCACCAATCTAGTTACATTGTGATGAATCGAACACCCATAGAGTTCTGGTGTTGATCATGTTTTGCCCGCGAGAGAGGTTTAGTCAATGGATCTGCGACATTCAGATCCATGTGCACTTTGCAAATCTCTATGTCTCCATCTTGAACATTTTCACGGATGGAGTTGAAACGACGCTTGATGTGCCTGGTCTTCTTGTGAAACCTGGGCTCCTTGGCAAGGGCAATAGCTCCAGTGTTGTCACAGAAGAGTTTGATCGGCCCCGACGCATTGGGTATGACTCCTAGGTCGGTGATGAACTCCTTCACCCAAATCGCTTCATGCGCTGCCTCCGAGGCTGCCATGTACTCCGCTTCACACGTAGATCCCGCCATGATGCTCTGCTTGCAGCTGCACCAGCTTACTGCTCCACCATTCAACATATACACGTATCCGGTTTGTGACTTAGAGTCATCCAGATCTGAGTCGAAGCTAGTGTCGACGTAACCCTTTACGACGAGCTCTTCGTCTCCTCCATAAATGAGAAACATGTCCTTTGTCCTTTTCAGGTACTTCAGGATATTCTTGACCGCTGTCCAGTGTTCCTTGCCGGGATTACTTTGGTATCTTGCTACCAAACTTACGGCAAGGTTTACATCGGGTCTGGTACATAGCATGGCATACATAATAGATCCTATGGCTGAAGCATAGGGGATGACACTCATCTCTTCTTTATCTTTTGTCGTGGTCGGTGACTGAGCTGAGCTCAATCTCACACCTTGTAACGTAGGCAAGAACCCTTTCTTGGACTGATCCATTTTGAACCTCTTCAAAATCTTATCAAGGTATGTGCTTTGTGAAAGACCTATGAGGCGTCTCGATCTATCTCTATAGATCTTGATGCCTAATATATAAGCAGCTTCTCCAAGGTCCTTCATTGAAAAACACTTATTCAAGTAGGCCTTAATGCTGTCCAGAAATTTTGTATCATTTCCCATCAAGAGTATGTCATCTACATATAACAGGAGAAATGCTGCAGAGCTCCCACTCACTTTCTTGTAAACGCAGGCTTCTCCATAAGTCTGCATAAACCCAAACGCTTTGATCATCTCATCAAAGCGAATGTTCCAACTCCGAGATGCTTGCACCAGTCGATAAATGGATCGCTGGAGCTTGCATACTTTGTTAGCGTTCTTAGGATCGACAAAACCTTCCGGCTGCATCATATACAGCTATTCCTTAAGATCTCCGTGAAGGAATGTCGTTTTGACGTCCATCTGCCATATCTCATAATCATAGTATGCGGCAATTGCTAACATGATTCGGACGGACTTCAGCTTCGCTACGGGAGAGAATGTCTCGTCGTAGTCAATCCCTTGAACTTGTCGATAACCCTTAGCGACAAGTCGAGCCTTATAAATGGTAACATTACCATCCGCGTCCGTCTTCTTCTTAAAATCCATTTGTTTTCTATCGCTCACCGATCATCGGGCAAGTCTGTCAAAGTCCATACTTTGTTTTCATACATGGATTCTATCTCGGATTTCATGGCTTCAAGCCATTTGTTGGAATCTGGGCCCGCCATCGCTTCTTCATAGTTTGAAGGTTCACCGTTGTCTAACAACATGATTTCCAGGACAGGGTTGCCGTACCACTCTGGTGCGGAACGTGTCCTTGTGGACCTACGAAGTTCAGTAGCAACTTGATCCGAAGTACCTTGATCATCATCATTGGTTTCCTCTTCAGTTGGCGTGGGCATCACAGGAACATTTTCATGAGCTGCACCACTTTCCCGTTCGAGAGGTAGTACTTCATCGAGTTCTACTTTCCTCCCACTTACTTCTTTCGAGAGAAACTCTTTTTCCAGAAAGCATCCGTTCTTGGCAACAAAGATCTTGCCTTCAGATCTTAAGTAGAAGGTATACCCGACAGTTTCCTTAGGGTATCCTATGAATACGCATTTTTCCGACTTGGGTTCGAGCTTTTCAGGTTGAAGTTTCTTGACATAAGCATCGCATCCCCAAACTTTTAGAAACGACAGCTTAGGTTTCTTTCCAAACCATAATTCATACGGTGTCGTCTCAACGGATTGAGACGGTGCCCTATTTAAAGTGAATGTAGCTGTCTCTAGAACGTATCCCCAAAATGATAGCGGTAAATTGGTAAGAGACATCATAGACCGCACCATATCTAATAGAGTGCGATTACGACATTCAGAAACACCGTTACGCTGAGGTGTTCCAGGCGGCGTGAGTTGTGAAACGATTCCACATTTCCTTAAGTGTGTACCAAATTCGTGACTTAAGTATTCTCCTCCACGATCTGATCGTAGGAACTTTATCTTTCGGTCACGTTGATTCTCCACCTCATTCTGAAATTCCTTGAACTTTTCAAAGGTTTAAGACTTGTGTTTCATTAAGTAAACATATCCATATCTACTCAAGTCATCAGTGAGAGTGAGAACATAATGATATCCTCCGCGAGCCTCAACGCTCATTGGACCGCACACATCGGTATGTATGATTTCCAAGAAGTTGGTTGCTCGCTCCATTGTTCCGGAGAACGGAGTCTTGGTCATTTTGCCCATGAGGCATGGTTCGCATGTGTCAAACGATTCATAATCAAGAGACTCTAAAAGTCCATCAGCATGGAGCTTCTTCATGCGCTTGACACCAATGTGACCAAGGCGGCAGTGCCACAAGTATGTGGGACTATCGTTATCAACTTTACATCTTTTGGCATCCACACTATGAACATGTGTAATATTACGCTCGAGATTCATTAAGAATAAACCATTGACCATCGGAGCATGACCATAAAACATATCTCTCATATAAATCGAACAACCATTATTCTCAGACTTAAACGAGTAGCCATCTCGTATTAAACGAGATCCAGATACAATGTTCATGCTCAAACTTGGCACTAAATAACAATTATTAAGGTTCAAAACTAATCCCGTAGGTAAATGTAGAGGCAGCGTGCCGACGGCGATCACATTGACTCTGGAACCATTCCTGACGCGCATCGTCACCTCGTCCTTCGCCAGTCTCCGTTTATTCCGCAGCTCCTGCTGTGAGTTACAAATATGAGCAACGGCACCGGTATCAAATACCCAGGAGTTACTACGAGTACTGGTAAGGTACACATCAATTACATGTATATCAAATATACCTTTGGTGTTGCCGGCCTTCTTATCCGCTAAGTATTTGGGGCAGTTCCGCTTCTAGTGACCCTTCCCTTTGCAATAAAAGCACTCAGTCTCAGGCTTGGGTCCATTCTTTGACTTCTTCCCGGCAACTGGCTTACCGGGCGCGGCAACATCTTTGCCGTCCTTCTTGAAGTTCTTCTTACCCTTGCCCTTCTTGAACTTAGTGGTCTTATTGACCATCAACACTTGATGTTCTTTCTTGATTTCAGCCTCTGCTGACTTCAGCATCGAGAACACTTCAGGAATGGTCTTCACCATCCCCTGCATGTTGTAGTTCATCACAAACCTCTTGTAGCTAGGTGGGAGCGATTGGAGGATTCTGTCAATGACCGCCTCATCTGGGAGGTTAATGTTCAGCTGGGTCATACGGTTGTGCAACCTAGACATCTTCAGGATGTGCTCACTGACAGAACTGTTTTCCTCCATCTTACAACTGTAGAACTTGTCAGAGACATCATATCTCTCGACCCGGGCATGAGCTTGAATAACTAGTTTCAGCTCTTCGAACATCTCATATGCTCCGTGATGCTCAAAACGCTTTTGGAGCCCCGGTTCTAAGCTGTAAAGCATGCCGCACTGAACGAGGGAGTAATCATCAGCACGAGCTTGCCAAGCATCCATAATGTCTTGGTTCTCTGGGACGGGAGCGTCACCTAGCGGTCCATCTAGGACATATTGCTTCCTGGCAGCTATGAGGATGATCCTCAGGTTCCGGACCCAGTCCGTATAGTTGCTGCCGTCATCTTTCAACTTGGTTTTCTCTAGGAACGCGTTGAAGTTCATGTTGACATTAGCATTGGCCATTTGATCTACAAGACATATTTGCAAAGGTTTTAGACTAAGTTCATGATAATAAAGTTCTAATCAAATTATGAACTCCCACGCAGATTAGACATCCCTCTAGTCATCTAAGTGTTACACGATCCGAGTCGACTAGCCCGTGTCCGATCATCACGTGAGACGGACTAGTCATCGTCGGTGAACATCTTCATGTTGATCGTATCTTCCATACGACTCGTGTTCGACCTTTCGGTCTCCGTGTTCCGAGGCCATGTCTGTACATGCTAGGCTCGTCAAGTTAACCCTAAGTGTTTTCGCTATGTAAAACTGTCTTACACCCGTTGTATGTGAACGTAAGAATCCATCACACCCGATCATCACGTGGTGCTTAGAAGCGACAAACTGTAGCAACGGTGCACAGTTAGGGGAGAACACTTCTTGAAATTTTTGTAAGGGATCATCTTATTTAATACCGTCGTCCTAAGTAAACAAGATGCATAAACATAATAAACATCACATGCAATTATATAGTTGTGACATGATATGGCCAATATCATATAGCTCCATCGATCTCCATCTTCGGGGCTCCATGATCATCTTGTCACCGGCTTGACACCATGATCTCCATCATCGTGTCTTCATGAAGTTGTCACGCCCACGACTACTTCTACTTCTAAGGCTAACGCGTTTAGCAATAAAGTAAAGTAGTTTACATGGCGTTCTTCAATGACACGCAGGTCATACAAAAATAAAGACAACTCCTATGGCTCCTGCCGGTTGTGATACTCATCGACATGCAAGTCGTGAATCCTATTACAATAACATGATCTCATACATCACAATTCATCATTCATCACAACTTCTGGCCATATCACATCACATGATCAATCGCTGCATAAACAAGTTAGACGTCCTCTAATTGTTGTTGCATCTTTTACGTGGCTGCAATTGGGTTCTAGCAAGAACGTTTTCTTACCTACGAATAACCACAACGTGATTTTGTCAACTTCTATTTACCCTTCATAAGGGCCCTGTTCATCGAATCCGCTCCAACTAAAGTGGGAGAGACAGACACCCGCCAGCCACCTTATGCAACTAGTGCATGTCAATCGGTGGAACCGGTCTCACGTAAGCGTACGTGTAAGGTTGGTCTGGGCCGCTTCATCCCACAATACCGTTGAAGCAAGAAAAGACTAGTAGAGGCAAGTAAGTTGACAAGATCCACGCCCACAACAAATTGTGTTCTACTCGTGCATTAGAGAACTACGCATAGACCTAGCTCATGATGCCACTGTTGGGTAACGTTGCAGAAAATTAAAATTTTTCCTACGGTTTCACCAAGATCCATCTATGAGTTCATCTAAGCAACGAGTAATGGGAGAGAGTTTGCATCTACATACCACTTGTAGATCGCGTGCGGAAGCTTGCAAGGTGATGATGGAGTCGTACTCGACGTGATTCAGATCACCGATGTCCAAGTGCTGAACGGATAGCACCTCCGCGTTCAACACATGTATGGGATGGGAGACGTCTCCTCCTTCTTGATCTAGCAAGGGGGAAGGAGAGGTTGATGATGATCCAGCAGCACGCCGGCGTGGTGGTGGATGCAGCAGTTCTCCGGCAGGGCTTCGCCAAGCGACTACGGGAGGAGGACGAGGTGTAGCAGGGGGAGGGAGGCGCCAAGCACAAGGGTACAACAGCCCCCCTCCCTCCCCCCTTTATATAGGCCTCCAGGGGGGCGCCGGCCCCTGGAGATCCAATCTCCAAGGGGGGGGGGGGGGGCGGCCAAGGGGGTGGAGTGCCCCCCAAGCCAAGTGGGGCGCCCCCCACCCCTAGGGTTTCAACCCTAGGCGCAGGGGGTGGGCCTAGGGGGGCGCACCAGCCCACTATGGGCTGGTTCCCCTCCCACTTCAGCCCATGGGGCCCTCCAGGATGGGTGGCCCACCCGGTGGACCCCCCCGGGACCCTTCCGGTGGTCCCGGTACATTACCGGGAGACCCCGAAACTTTCCCGATGGCCGAAATACCACTTCCTATATATTATTCTTTACCCCGGACCATTCCGAAACTCCTCGTGACGTCCGGGATCTCATCCGAGACTCCGAACAACATTCGGTATGCTGCATACTCATATTCATACAACCCTAGTGTCACCGAACCTTAAGTGTGTAGACCCTACGGGTTCGGGAGACACACAGACATGACCGAGACGACTCTCGGGCAATAACCAACAGCGGGATCTGGATACCCATGCTGGCTCCCACATGCTCCTCGATGATTTCATCAGTTGAACCACGATGTCGAGGATTCGATCAAAACCCTGTATACAATTCCCTTTGTCAATCGGTACGTTACTTGCCCGAGACTCGATCGTCGGTATCCCAATACCTTGTTCAGTCTCGTTACCGGCAAGTCACGTTACTCGTACTGTAATGCATGATCCCGTGGCCAACACCTTGGTCACCTTGAGCTCATTATGATGATGCATTACCGAGTGGGCCCAAAGATACCTCTCCGTCATACGGAGTGACAAATCCCAGTCTCGATCCGTGTCAACCCAACAGATACTTTCGGAGATACCTGTAATGCACCTTTATAGTCACCCAGTTACGTTGTGACATTTGATACACCCAAGGCACTCCTACGGTATCCGGGAGTTACACGATCTCATGGTCGAAGGAAGAGATACTTGACATTGGCAAAGCTCTAGCAAACGAACTACACGATCTTTGTGCTATGCTTAGGATTGGGTCTTGTCCATCACATCATTCTCCTAATGATGTGATCACGTTATCAACGACATCCAATGTCCATAGTCAGGAAACCATGACTATCTGTTGATCACAACGAGCTAGTCAACTAGAGGCTCACTAGGGACATATTGTGGTCTATGTATTCACACGTGTATTACGATTTCCGGATAATACAATTATAGCATGAATAAAAGACAATTATCATGAACAATGAAATATAATAATACTTTTATTATTGCCTCTAGGGCATATTTCCAACAGTGCTACTGCGAGCATTAGTAAGGTACACATCATTAACATCTATATCACATATACCTTTGTTCACCTTGCTATCCTTCTTATCCGCCAAATACTTGGGGCAGTTCCGCTTCCAGTGGCCATTCCCTTTGCAGTAGAAGCACTCAGTCTCAGGCTTAGGTCCAGACTTGGGTTTCTTCTCCTGAGCGGCAACTTGCTTGCTGTTCTTCTTGAAGTTCCCCTTCTTCTTTCCTTTACCCTTTTTCTTGAAACTGGTGGTCTTGCTAACAATGAACACTTGATGCTCCTTCTTGATTTCTACCTCCGCAGCTTTTAGCATCGCGAAGAGCTCAGGAATAGTCTTGTTCATCCCTTGCATATTATAGTTCATCACGAAGCTCTTGTAGCTTGGTGGCAGTGATTGAAGAATTCTGTCAATTACACTATCATCAGGAAGATTAACTCCCAGTTGAATCAAGTGATTATTATACCCAGACATTTTGAGTATATGTTCACTGATAGAACTATTCTCCTCCATCTTGCAGCTATAGAACTTATTGGAGACTTCATATCTCTCAATCCGGGCATTTGCTTGAAATATTAACTTCAACTCTTGGAACATCTCATATGCTCCATGACATTCAAAACATCGTTGAAGTCCCGGTTCTAAGCCGTAAAGCATGGCACACTGAACTATCGAGTAGTCATCAGCTTTGCTCTGCCAGACATTCTTAACGTCGTCAGTTGCATCTGCAGCAGGCCTGGCACCCAGCGGTGCTTCCAGGACGTAATTCTTCTGTGCAGCAATGAGGATAATCATCAAGTTATGGACCCAGTCCATGTAATTGCTACCATCATCTTTCAACTTAGCTTTCTCAAGGAACGCATTAAAATTGAACGGAACAACAACACGGGCCATCTATCTACAATAACATAGACAAGCAAAAATACTATCAAGTACTAAGTTCATGATAAATTAAAGTTCAGTTAATCATATTACTGAAGAACTCCCACTTAGATAGACATCCCTCTAATCATCTAAGTGATCACGTGATCCAAATCAACTAAACCATGTCCGATCATCACGTGAGATGGAGTAGTTTTCAATGGTGAACATCACTATGTTGATCATATCTACTATATGATTCACGCTCGACCATTAGGTCTCAGTGTTCTGAGGCCATATTTTTATATGCTAGGCTCGTCAAGTTTAACCTGAGTATTCTGCATGTGTAAAACTGTCTTACACCCGTTGTATTTGAATGTAGAGCTTATCACACCCGATCATCACGTGGTGTCTCAGGACAAAGAACTTTCGCAACGGTGCATACTCAGGGAGAACACTTATACCTTGAAATTTGGTGAGAGATCATCTTATAATGCTACCGTCAATCAAGCAAAATAAGATGCGTAAAGGATAAACATCACATGCAATTAATATAAGTGATATGATATGGCCATCATCATTTTGTGCTTGTGATCTCCATCTCCGAAGCACCGTCATGACCACCATCGTCATCGGCACGACACCTTGATCTCCATCATAGCATCGTTGCCGTATCGCCAACTATTGCTTCTGCGACTACCGCTACCGCTTAGTGATAAAGTAAAGCAATTATAGGGCGATTGCATTGCATACAATAAAGCGACAACCATATGGCTCCTGCCAGTTGCCGATAACTTTTTTAGTAAAACATGATCATCTCATACAATAAAATTTAGCATCATGTCTTGACCATATCACATCACAACATGCCCTGCAAAAACAAGTTAGACGTCCTCTACTTTGTTGTTGCAAGTTTTACGTGGCTGCTACGGGCTGAGCAAGAACCGTTCTTACCTACGCATCAAAACCACAATGATAGTTCGTCAAGTTAGTGCTGTTTTAACCTTCTCAAGGACGGGGCGTAGCCACACTCGATTCAACTAAAGTTGGAGAAACTGACACCCGCTAGCCACCTATGTGCAAAGCACATCGGTAGAACCAGTCTCGCGTAAGCGTACGCGTAATGTTGGTTCGGGCCGCTTCATCCAACAATACCGCCGAACGAAAGTATGACATGCTGGTAAGCAGTATGACTTGTATCGCCCACAACTCACTTGTGGTCTACTCGTGCATATAACATCTACGCATAAAACCAGGCTTGGATGCCACTGTTGGGGAACGTAGTAATTTCAAAAAAAATCCTACGCACACGCAAGATCATGGTGATGCATAGCAACGAGAGGGGAGAGTGTTTATCCATGTACCCTCGTAGACCAAAAGCGGAAGCGTTAGCACAATGCGGTTGATGTAGTCGTACGTCTTCACGATCCGACCGATCAAGTACCGAATATACGGCACCTCCGAGTTCAGCACACGTTCAGCTCGATGACGTCCCACGAACTCCGATCCAGCAGAGCTTTGCAGGAGAGTTTCATCAGCACGACGGCGTGATGACGGTGTTGATGATGCTACCGACGCAGGGCTTCGCCTAAGCACCGCTACGATATTACCGAGGTGGAATATGGTGGAGGGGGGCACCGCACACGGCTAAGAGATCAATGATCAATTGTTGTGTCTAGAGGTGCCCCCTGCCCCTGTATATAAAGGACCAAGGGGGAGGTGGCCGGCCTTGAAGGAAATATGCCCTAGAGGCAATAATAAAGTTATTATTTATTTCCTCATATCATGATAAATGTTTATTATTCATGCTAGAATTGTATTAGCCGGAAACATGATACATGTGTGAATACATAGACAAAACTATAGTCACTAGTATGCCTCTACTTGACTAGCTCATTAATCAAAGATTGTTATGTTTCCTAACCATAGACATGTGTTGTCATTTGATTAGTGGGATCACATCATTAGGAGAATGATGTGATTTACATGACCCATTCCGTTAGCCTAGCACTTGATCGTTTAGTATACTGCTATTGCTTTCTTCATGACTTATACAAAGTTCCTGCAACTATGAGATTGTGCAACTCCCGTTTACTGGAAGAACACTTTGTGTGCTACCAAACGTCACAACGTAACTGGGTGATTATAAAGGTGCTCTACAGGTGTTTCCGAAGGTACATGTTGGGTTGGCATAATTCGAGATTAGGTTTTGTCACTCCGATTGTCGGAGAGGTATCTCTGGGCCCTCTCGGTAATACTCATCACCTAATCCTTGCAAGCATGTAACTAATCAGTTAGTTATGAGATGATGTATTACGGAACGAGTAAAGAGACTTGCCGGTAACGAGATTGAACTAGGTGTTGGATACCGACGATCAAATCTCGGGCAAGTAACATACCGATGACAAAGGGAACAAAGTATGTTGTTATGCGGTTTGACCGATAAAGATCTTCGTAGAATATGTAGGAACCAATATGGTCATCCAGGTCCCGCTATTGGTTATTGACCGAGAATGGTTCTAGGTCATGTCTACATAGTTCTCGAACCCGTAGGGTCCGCATGCTTAACGTTTCGATGACAGTTTTATTATGAGTTTATAAGTTTTGATGTACCGAAGTTTGTTCGGAGTCCCGGATGTGATCACGGACATGACGAGGAGTCTCGAAATGGTTGAGACATAAAGATTGATATATTGGATGACTATATTCGGACACCAGAAGTGTTCCGGGAGTTTTCGGAGAAAACCGGAGTACCGGAGGGTTACCGGAACCCCCCCCCCCCGGGAAGTAATGGGCCTTGATGGGCCCTATTGGAGAAAGAGAGGGGCCGGCCAAGGCAAGGGGCGCGCCCCCTCCCCTTGAGTCCGAATAGGACAAGGAAGGGGGGGGGGCGGTGCCCCCCTTGCCTTCCCCCTCTCCTACTCCTTCCTTCCCCCTCCTTCTTGGATTAGGAAAAGAAGGAGGAAACCTACTTGGAGTAGGTTTCCCCCTCCTAGGGCGCGCCTCCCCTTAGGCCGGCCCCCTCCTCCCTCCCTCCTTTATATACGGGGGCGGGGGGCACCCCATAGACACACAAGTTGATCTACGGATCGTTCCTTAGCCGTGTGCGGTGCCCCCTTCCACCATATTCCACCTCGGTCATATCGTCGCGGAGTTTAGGCGAAGCCCTGCGCCGGTAGAACATCATCATCGTCACCACGCCGTCGTGCTGACGGAACTCATCTCCGGAGCTCGGCTGGATCGGAGGCCGGAGATCGTCATCCAGCTGAACGTGTGCTGAACTCAGAGGCTCCGTACGTTCGGTGCTTGGATCGGTCGAATCGTGAAGACGTACGACTACATCAACCGCGTTGTGCTAACGCTTCCGCTTACGGTCTACGAGGGTACGTGGACGAACACTCTCCCCTCTCGTTGCTATGCCATCACCATGATCTTGCGTGTGCGTAGGAAAATTTTGAAATTACTACGTTCCCCAACAGGCCTAGGAGGAGGGCGCGCCAAGGGGGGAGTCCTACTCCCACCGGGAGTAGGACTCCTCCTTTCCTTGTTGGAGTAGGAGAGGGGAAGGAAGGGAGAGAGACAGAGAGAGGAAGGAAAAGGGGGGCGCCGCCCACCCCCTCCTTATCCAATTCGGACTAGAGGGGAGGGGGTGCGCGGCCTGCCCAGGCCGCCCCTCCTCTTCTCCACTAGGGCCCATGAGGCCCAATAAACCCCTCGGGGGGTTCTGATAACCCCCCGGTACTCCGGTATATGCCCGGAACCTTCCGAAACCATTCCGGTGTCCGAACATAGTCATCCAATATATCAATCTTTACGTCTCGACCATTTCGAGACTCCTCGTCATGTACGTGATCATATCCGGGACTCCGAACTACCTTCGGTACATCAAAACACAAAAACTCATAATATCGATCGCCACCAAACTTTAAGCGTGCGGACCCTACGGGTTCGAGAACTATGTAGACATGACCGAGACTTGTTTCCGGTCAATAACCAATAGCGGAACCTAGATGCTCATATTGGTTCCTACATATTCTACGAAGATCTTTATTGGTCAAACTGCATAACTACATACATTGTTCCCTTTGTTATCGGTATGTTACTTGCCCGAGATTCGATCGTCGGTATATCAATACCTAGTTCAATCTCGTTGCCGGCAAGTCTCTTTACTCGTTATGTAATGCATCATCCCGCAACTAACTCATTAGTCACATTGCTTGCAAGGCTTATAGTGATATGCATTACCGAGAGGACCCAGAGATACCTCTCCGACAATCGGAGTGACAAATCCTAATTCAAAATACGCCAACTCAACATGTACATTTGGAGACACCTGTAGAGCTCCTTTATAATCACCCAGTTACATTGTGACGTTTGGTAGCACACAAAGTGTTCCTCCGGTAAACGAGAGTTGCATAATCTCATAGTCATAGGAACATGTATAAGTCATGATGAAAGCAATAGCAACATACTAAACGATCAAGTGCTAAGCTAATGGAATGGGTCAAGTCAATCACATCTTTCTCCTAATGATGTGATCCCGTTAATCAAATGACAACTCATGTCTATGGCTAGGAAACACAACCATCTTTGATCAACGAGCTAGTCAAGTAGAGGTATACTAGTGACACTATGTTTGTCTATGTATTCACACATGTATTATGTTTCCAGTTAATACAATTCTAGCATGAATAATAAACATTTATCATGATATGAGGAAATAAATAATAACTTTATTATTGCCTCTAGGGCATATTTCCTTCATATAACTATTACATGAGGAATCGCATCCGACATAATTATCCATCACTGATCCAATGCCTACGAGATTTTCACATATTGTGCTTTGCTTATTTACTTTACTGTTGCTACTTTTACAACTACTACAAAACTGCTATCGTTACTTTTGCCACCATTACCGTTACTTCCATACTACTTTGCTACTAAATACTTTGCTGAAGATACTAAGTTATCCATGTGTGGTTGAATTGACAACTCAACTGCTAATACTTGAGAATATTCTTTGGCTCCCCTTGTGTCGAATCAATAAATTTGGGTTGAATACTCTACCCTCGAAAACTATTGAGATCCCCTATACTCGTGGGTTATCAAGACTATTTTCTGGCGCCGTTGCCGGGGAGCATAGCTCTATTATTTGAGTCACTTGGGATTTATATCTGCTGGTCACTATGAGGAACTTGAAAGACGAAAGAACTAAGATTTTTCCCTCAACTACGAGGGGAGGTAAGGAACTGCCATGTAGCTCTGCACTTGATTCACCTTCTGTTTTGAGTAAGCTTGCGACACCTAAACCTGCTTCTGCTATGAATTTTGATATGTCGCATGTTATTGTTGATGCCACTTCTACTATGCATGATACTTATGATGAAACTACTTCTGTGCTTGATACTACTGTGCCATTAGGTGAATTTCTTGATGAACAACTTGCTAGGGCTAGAGAGAATGAAATTATTGAAGATGAAATTATTGAAGATAGTGATGATGAAGGTTCTGTCCCTAAGTATGAATTGTCCGTTGTTCCTGAGGGTTATGTTATGGATGAAGAAACTATTAGAGATATTATTGCTTGCAATGATAGATCTGATCTTAAGAAGTTACTAGTTAAACTTAAGCAGAAATCTCTAAATGCTAGAATGAAATATGACCCTGCTTTTGCTACTTCACCTATCTTTGTTACTGATAAGGATTATGAATTCTCTGTCGACCCTGAGATAATTACTTTGGTTGAATCTGATCCTTTTTATGGCTATGAATCTGAAATTGTTGTGGCACATCTTACTAAATTAAATGATATAGCCACCCTATTCACTAATGATGAGAAATCTCGCTACTACTATATCCTTAAGATATTTCCTTTCTCATTATAGGGTGATGCTAAAACTTGGTTTAATTCTCTTGATCCTGGTTGTGTGCGTAGTCCCCAGGATATGATTTATTACTTCTCTTCTAAATATTTCCCTGCTCATAAGAAACAAGCTGCCTTGAGGGAAATATATAATTTTGTGCAAATTGAAGAAGAGAGTCTCCCACAAGCTTGGGGGAGGCTTCTCCGGTTACTTAATGCTTTGCCTGATCATCCTCTTAAGAAAAATGAAATACTTGATATCTTTTATAATGAACTAACTGATGCTTCCAAGGACCACTTGGATAGTTGTGCTGGTTGTGTTTTCAGGGAAAGAACAGTCGATCAAGTTGAATTGTTATTGAATAATATGTTGACTAATGTAAATAATTGGACTCTTCCTGAGCCAATTCCTGAGCCAATTGAGCCAACTCCTGAGCCTATTCCTAAACCAACTCCGAAGAAGAGGGGTGTTCTATTTCTCAGTCCTGAAGATATGCAAGAGGCAAAGAAATCTATGAAAGAAAAAGGTATTAAAGCTGAAGATGTTAAGAATTTACCTCGTATTGAAGAAATACATGGTCTTAATTTACCACCTATTGAAGAAACACATTGTCTTGATAACCCGACACAGGTAGTAAAGGTAAATTCTCTCTATAGATATGATAAAGTTGAAATCCCGTCTACTAAGTTTCCTAGCCAATGTTTGGATGAATTTGATGACTTTATGGCTAGACAAGAAAATTTCAATGCTTATGTTGGTAGAGAATTAAAGAGTAATGCTTACATGATTGGACGCTTGAGTGAGTATATGGCTAGATTTAAAGGTGAACTTAAACTCATTAGCAAATATGCTTCTATGGTTACCACTGAAGCAGAACAAGCACTTAAAGCTCAAAGTGATTTGCTCGATGAATTAAATAATAAACATGATTTTGCTGTTAGAGTGGCTACTAGAACTGGTTAAATGACTCAGGAACCTTTGTATCCTGAAGGCCACCCTAAGAGAATTGAGCAAGATTCTCATAGAAATAATTTAGATGCACCTAGTCCTTCTAAAAAGAAGAAAAATAAAAATGATAGGACTTTGCATGCTTCTAGTGAACCTGTTGTAGACACACGTGAGAATCCCAATGATATTTCTATCTCTGATGCTGAAACACAATCTGGTGATGAACATGAACCTAGTGATAATATTAATGATAATGTTCATGTTGATGCTCAACCTAGCAATAATAATGATGTAGAGATTGAACCTGCTGTTGATCTTGATAACCCACAATCAAAGAATCAACGTTATGATAAGAGAGACTTTGTTGCTAGGAAGCACGGTAAAGAAAGAGAACCATGGGTTCAGAAACCCATGCCCTTTCCTCCTAAGCCATCCAAGAAAAAGGATGATGAGGATTTCGAGCGCTTTGCTGAAATGATTAGACCTATCTTCTTGCGTATGCGCTTAACTGATATGCTTAAAGTGAATCCTTAAGATATTATTACAAATAAACGAAAGATACCGGAAGCTGAAATTTTCACCATGCTTGCTAATTACACTTTTAAAGGAGGAATACTAAAGAAACTTGGAGATCCAGGAGTACCAACTATACCATGCTCCATTAAAAGAAACTATGTTAAAACTGCTTTATGTGATCTTGGAGCCGGTGTTAGTGTTATGTCTCTCTCTTTATATCGTAGACTTGAAATGAATAAGTTGACACCTGTTGAAATATCTTTGCAAATGACTGATAAATCAACTGCTATACTTGTCGGTATTTGTGAGGATGTGCCTGTTGTGGTTGCAAATGTCACTATCTTAACGGACTTTGTTATTCTTGATATTCCCGAGGACGATAGTATGTCGATTATCCTTGGTAGACCCTTTTTGAATATTGCAGGGGCTGTTATTGATTGCAACAAAGGCAATGTCACTTTTCATGTTAATGGTAATGAGCATACGGTACACTTTCCGAGGAAACAGCCTCAAGTCCACAGTATCAATTCTATTGGAAAAATTCCAACTATCATTATTGGAGGTTTTGAATTTCCTCTTCCTACTGTCAAGAAGAAATATGATATTCTTATTATTTTGGATGTGCATATCCCCGTTGAGGTAACCTAGTGTTATTTGAAATTTCTCCGGTTCCATGTTATTCGGAATGAGTTTGTTAACAAGACTTGATCAACCTTGTTAGTGGATTCCTTTTGATGATCATGAGATGGATGAAACTAGAAGGCACAACCTTCTGTACCCTCTTTTTACTTTCTATTATTTAGAATAAATAAAGCAAAAATAGTATTTTCTGTCTGTTTTCTAAATTATCCATGCAATAAAAAATATCCCGAAAATAAAAGTTCCCCAAAGGCCCTGCCAATTTAGTATGATTTTTTATGGAATATTTGAGAATATTTGGCATTGAGAACACAGCAGGGGAGTTGGCACCTGGCCACGAGGGTCCAGGGCGCTCCCACCCCTACAGGGCACGCCCCCTGCCTCATGGGCCCACGGTGGCCCCCCTCCACTTATTCTTGCACCCACACACTTCATCTTCCTCCCAAAAAAATCACCATCCAGCTCAAGCACGAGTTCTAGCTCATTTTCCTGTGATTTTCGATCTCCTTGCTCAAAGCTCCATTCACAAAACTGCTTTGGGAGATTGTTCCTAGGTATGTGACTCCTCTAATGGTCCAATTAGTTTTTGTTCTAGTGCTTTATTCATTGCAAATTTTTGCTGCCTAGGTGACTCTGTTCTTGAGCTTGCATGTCAAATTTATGAGGTCCCAAGTTATTCTAATGCATGATATAGGATCTAGGCACTTGTGGGAGTAGTTGCTATCAATCTTGTTGTTTTTGATTCACTTTTATTTTGAGTTACTAAAAATTTCAGAAATTTTTCAGAGGAAGAAATATGTCCATGAAAATGTACCAAGGTGGTTCTTCAAGAAAGCAAGGACCCAGGCTCGCAATGCGTGAGCAGGACGATGAACCACCAAGGGAAGCTGACGTGCGGCCCTTGTGAATGGCCGTCAGAAGAGTTTATGGTCAATGCAGGCATCAAGGATGAATTTGATGCATATGTGCGTAATGCCGATCTTGAGGACTTCATGCAAGATAAGTGTCCTCAGTACTACTATTTGACTGATTCATTCGTGAGAAGGTCTAAATTTACATGTTCGCGTAATTCTCAGTGTCCTGTTTGATATTTATGATCAATCATATACCATGGACCTAGAAGATTTTACTACTGCTTGCAAACTCCCGTAGTGGGGTAGTGTTAATGAACCCCATAAATCTGAATATAAAGACTTTCTTGATAGCATCACTGTGGGAGAATCTAGAGAAATAGCACAAGCTACCATAGGGAGCATTCATTTTCCTGCTATACATTATTTTGCTCTCTTCATTGGTAGATGCATTAACGGTAAGGATGAAGCATGTCACATGTGTGTTCCTGATCTTTGTGTTCTCAAGAGTGTTGTATTAGGTGATAAAGAATACAACTTGGGGGCAATTGTTGCACGTAGGTTGCATAACAATGGTTTAGTTGGAGATTTGTTTGGAGGGATTTATGCGACCCGTGTGGCTAATTATCTTGCTATACCTCCACATGAAGATTATAGGGAGTTGCCTCCCGCTTATTTAGATTATAATGCTATGGTCAGACATCGTTTTCTTTTGAGGAATGAACAATTCCTCCAGTATCGACTAATCTTTAACAGACGTCGCGCTGTCCATGTTACTCTCCCTGCTCCTGCCCTTTTTGATTAGCAGGCGAAAAGAAGATATGTTATAACCAGGGAGGAGGCAACCGAGTACGAGAGGAGGACGGAAGCAGCTCGCCGCCGTGCTGCAGCCCAGGAGGCATTGGCTGCTGCATCTCAGTACGACCCCAGTTACAACTTCGGATATCAACCAGGCTACACATGGCCATACCAACTTAGGCCAAAACCCTAAGCTTGGGGGAGTACGTATCTCTCACCGACATTACATTCATGTTCACACACTCATTCTAGTTGTCGGTGCTCATACTTATTCATTGTACTATCCATGCTAGTTTAATTTCTTTTTTCTAGTTTTCTTCTTGTGTGTTTGATAAACCTTAAGAAAAACTAAAAAAATAGTTAGTTTACTTTCCTTGCTTGTACTAGTAATTAAAAGAAAACCCAAAAAGATTTCTCATTCTTCTTTTGCTTGTTGGGAGCTTTCCCGTGTAAATAGTTTTATTTCTTTTCTTTCCTTTGGGGGTCGAGAGGAGAAGACCATAATGAAAATGTTTAGTGGCTCTAATATGCATGATTGTTGATTTAACCAAGAGCCCATATTACCTTGTCTTCTCCCTTGAATTAAATGCTTGCAGATTCCAGCTTAGTCCAATGCACGTGCACTATTATTATTATTCACACCATTCGATCGTGCAAGTGAAAGGCAATAATGACGATATATGATGGACTGATTGAGATGAGAGAAGCTGGTATGAACTCGACCTCTCTTGTTTTTGTAAATATGATTAGTTCATCGCTCCTGATTCAGCCTATTATGAATAAACATGTTTGCAATGACAATTAGAGATTATAGTTGCTTATGCCATGCTTAATTAGCTATGAGTTTATAATGGTTTACCTTGCATGCCAACATGCTATTAAAATGGTTGTGATGTGGTATGATAAGGTGGTATCCTCCTGTGAATGAATTGAGTGACTTGACTTGGCACATGTTCACGCATGTAGTTGAAACAAAATCAACATAGCCTTCATGATATTTATGTTCATGGTGGATTATATCCTACTCATGCTTGCACCTGGTGTTGATTAATTTTAGTGCATGTTCATGACTGTTGTCACTCTATCAGTTGGTCCCTTCCCAGTCTTTTGCTAGCCTTCACTTGTACTAAGCGGGAATACTGCTTGTGCATCCAAACTCCATAAACCCCAAAGTTATTCCATATGATCCACCATACCTTCCTATACGCGGTATTTACCTATCGTTCCAAGTAAATGTGTATGTGCCAAACTCCAAACCTTCAAATGAAATTCTGTTTTGTATACTCGAGCAGCTCATGTATCAACTGGGCTGTCTGTATCTTCCATGCTAGGTGGGTTATTCTCAAGGGGAGTGGACTCCGCTCATCATTCACGAGAAAATGGCTAGTAACCGGGATGCCCAATCCCATGCTCAAATCAAATCAAAATAATTAAACAAAACTTCCCAAGATTATTGCTAGTTGGAGGCACCCGTTGTTTCGGCCAAGCAATGGATTGATGCTTGTTGGTGGTGGGGGGATATAAACTTTACCATTCTGTTTGGGAACCGCCTATAATGTATGTAGCATGGAAGATATCGAGATCTCATAGTTGTTGCGTTGACAGTGAAAGTATACCGCTCAAAATGTTATTCATCAATATTTTAAAATCAAGCTCTGGCACCTCTACAAATCCCTGCTTCCCTCTGCGAAGGGTCTATCTATTTACTTTTATGTTGAGTCATCACCCTCTTATTAAAAAGCACCTGCTGGAGAGCACCGTTGTCATTTGCATGCATTACTATTAATTTATATTGGGTATGACTATGACTGGATCTCTTTTACCATGAATTACAATGTTTAGTCAGTCCTTGATCTTTAAAGGTGCTCTGCATTTATGTTTTGCGGTCTCAGAAAGGGCTAGCGAGATACCATCTTGTTATATCATATTATGATTGTTTTGAGAAAGTTTTTTCATCCGAGATTTATTATTATTGCTCGCTAGTTGATTATGCCATTGATATGAGTAAACATGAGACCTAAGTGTTATTGTGAATATGGTTAGTTCATAATCTTTGCTGAAAACTTGAATGCTGGCTTTACATATTTACAACAACAAGAGCAAATAGAGTTTGTAAAAGTTTTTCTTTGTCACTTTCAGTCTGTCAACTGAATTGCTTGAGGACAAGCAAAGGTTTAAGCTTGGGGGAGTTGATACGTCTCCGTCGTATCTACTTTTCCAAACACTTTTGCCCTTGTTTTGGACTCTAACTTGCATGATTTGAAACTAACCCGGACTGACGCTGTTTTCAACAGAACTGCTATGGTGTTATTTTTGTGCAAAAATAGAAGTTCTCGGAATGACCTGAAAAATCCACGGAGCAACTTTTCAGAATTAATAAAAAATACTTGCGGAAGAAATAGCGTCAGGGGGCCCACACCCTGTCCACGAGGGTGGGGGGCGCACCCCCTCCCCTGGGCGCGCCCCCTGCCTCGTGGGCCCCCTGGACATCCACCGACCTCAACTCCAACTCCATATATTTGCTTTCGCGAAGAAAAAAATCAGAGAGAAAGTTTCATCGCGTTTTACGATACGAAGCCGCCGCCTAGCCCTAATCTCTCTCGGGAGGGCTGATCTGGAGTTCGTTCGAGGCTCCAGAGAGGGGGATTCGTCACTGTTGTCATCATCAAGCATCCCCCATCACCAATTTCATGATGCTCACCATCGTGCATGAGTAATTCCATCGTAGGCTTGCTGGACGGTGATGGGTTGGATGAGATTTACCATGTAATCAAGTTAGTTTTGTTAGGGTTTGATCCCTAGTATCCACTATGTTCTGAGATTGATGTTGCTATGACTTTGCTATGCTTAATGCTTGTCATTAGGGCCCGAGTGCCATGAATTCAAATTTGAACCTGTTATGTTTTCATGAATATATGTGAGTTCTTGATCCTATCTTGCAAGTCTATAGTCACCTATTATGTGTTATGATCCGACAACCCCGAAGTGACAATAATCGGGATACTTCTCGGTGATGCCCGTAGTTTGAGGATTCATGTATGCACTATGTGTTAATGATTTGGTCCGGTACTCTATTAAAAGGAGGCCTCAATATCCCGTAGTTTCCTTTAGGACCCCGCTGCCACGGGAGGGTAGGACAAAAGATGTCATGCAAGTTCTTTTCCATAAGCACGTATGACTATATTCGGAATACAGGCCTACATTACATTGATGAACTGGAGCTAGTTTTGTGTCACCCTAGGTTATAACTATTACATGAGCAATCGCATCCGACATAATTATCCATCACTGATCCAATGCCTACGAGCTTTTCACATATTGTGCTTTGCTTATTTACTTTACTGTTGCTACTGTTACAACTACTACAAAACTGCTATCGTTAGTTTTGCCATTTTTACCGTTACTTCCATAATACTTTGCTACTAAATACTTTGCTGCAGATGCTAAGTTATCCAGGTGTGGTTGAATTGACAACTCAACTGCTAATACTTGAGAATATTCTTTGGCTCCCCTTGTGTCGAATCAATAAATTTGGGTTGAATACTCTACCCTCGAAAACTGTTGTGATCCCCTACACTTGTGGGTTATCACCGGGATGGACGCCGGTGACGAGGTCCAGTAGGGTGGCAGCGAGTGCGTGAGCGTGGGCGCAGCGGGCGAGCGCCGGATGTGGAGCAGGGTGCGGCAGCAGCGGGGCAAGCAGCTGCACGCGGGCCTGGAGGTGGTGGCGCGGCCGGGCCGGTGCGGGGCTGCACGGTTGATGCGGCGACGAAACATCGCGGGGCCATGCGAGGTTGCGGGTCGAGCGGGCACAAGGAGCTATGGGTGGCGTGCGCGCGCGCATGGTGGGGCAGCGGAAGCAGAGAGGGAGGATGGGAGGCGGCAGCTCACAGGGGCCGGGCGAGGATGGCAGCGAGCTCGGGGTGGTCCGGCGAGGCAGATCATCGACGGGGGCGAGCTGGTGGCGACTGGGTCGAGGCGGAGGCGCTTCGGGCGGCGGCGGCGAGGCGTGGTGAAGAACCGCGGGGAGTAGGTCAGGGAGGACGTCTGGTGGCGCTGGGTGAAGCAGAGGCGGGGGAGACGGGGCGATCCGGCGGCGAAGCGGCGCCAGCGAGGTGACGCCGCGGAGGATGGAGGCGCGGCAGGGCGGGCGATGGGCGGGGTCGGGGGCGTCGGTTGCCCCCGATCCAGATCCACTCGGGGCGGGGTGGGGAGACGAGGTGGATCGGGGGAGGAGTGGGGGTTACGGGCCACGTGGGTTAGGGTTTGGGGGGTTATGGGGGCGCCGACCGAGCCGGCCTGGCTTGCCCAATGGCCAGCTGGGCCGAGGCCCGGCGGGGGTGGGGGGGGGGTCTTTTCCTTTCTTTTTTTGTTCTGTTTTCTTTTCTTCTTTTTATTTTTATTTTTCTGTTCTGTTTTATTTTACATACACATTATTTTTAGTTTAGAAAAAAATGATAATAACTCCTAAATTAATGTTTGAGAACCACCCACTGCCATAAATGTTTTACCCCGAAAAAAATTAGTTTAGAATTTTATTAATTGAAAAAGGTATTCACTTAATTGTTTTTACTACTGTTTTAATCACTTTAGAGTAATTAATTATTTTATAAAAATGTTGTTTCTCCACCAATACTATCCATTATTTATTTGTCACAATAAGAACATTTTAGTTTTGAGAATTGAAAACTTTTATTATTTGACTTTAATTTGAATTTGAATTTGGATCGGTTCTGAACTAACACGAGATTAGCTACAGTAATCGTGGTGACGTGACATCATACAAGAGGGTTATTGTAGCTTGATTACCCGGGTGTCACACGCGTTTTCTATATTTTTTTTCTTCTGGATAGGCACGGTTTTGCTTCCACGAGAGACACGGTTGTGGTTTCACGAGAGGCACGCGTGTGCCTCTTTCAGAAAGGGGGAAAACCCGTGCACCCTGTTCGGTTTTTTCGTCTGGCTTTTTTCGTGAAAAACAGTTCATCAAAATCTATCAACGTAGGTTCTAGTTTTGAAGATCTCGACGCGAGGAATCCGACGGTGAAAACGGTTCAAGATTTGGACGCATGGTTAAAGAGATAAAATATTTTGAATAAATGGATCTACGGAAAAACGGAAAACTCCAGGTTGCGACAAGTGACGCACATGCAGCGCACCACTTGTCACTACCGGGGAAGGTGGGAGTGATGTTTGCAACAGAGTGCTTTTGTGCCAGGAAGACTAATTACTGATAATGTGCTTATAGCTTATGAATGTCTCCACACAATAAGAAAGCAGAAAGTCAAACACCCATTCTTTGCACTCAAAATTGATATGACAAAGGCTTATGATAGGGTGGAGTGGAACTACCTCAACGGTATTTTACTGAAAATGGGTTTCAATGATAAATGGGTCGAGACGGTTATGAGATGTGTAACCTCTGTGAAATATGCGGTTAGAGTTAATGGAGAATTAACTCAATCTTTTAAACCCACTAGAGGCATTAGGCAGGGGGATCCAATTAGCCCCTGCCTTTTCTTGTTGTGTGCTGAAGGCTTATCTTGTTTACTGCAGCAAAAAGAAGCTTCTCGTGAATTAAAAGGGATCCGCAATGGTAGAAATGGCCCTCCTATTTCTCATCTAATATTTGCTGATGACAGTGTGTTCTTTACCAGAGAAGATGATAGGAGTATTGATACTTTAAAATCAGCTCTTCAAACATATTGCGAAGGGTCTGGACAGAAGATCAACACTCAGAAATCATCTATATTTTTTGGCACCCACTGCAATGAGCAAATAAAGGAAAGGGTAAAGCAGAAGATGGGAATTAAAGATGATGCACTACAAGCTACCTATCTCGGCATGCTGAGCTGGGTGGGACGATCCCCAACGAACAACTTCAACTTTCTCACTGGTCGACTTTGGAAAAGACTCAACGGTTGGAGTGGTAGACCTCTGTCAAGGGCTAGGAAAGAAGTTCTACTAAAGTCAGTCGCACAAGCAATACCAACTTACGTAATGAGTTGTTTTCAGATCCCTATTGGTGTCTGTGAAAAGATGAGAAAGCCTATTTCCAACTATTGGTGGGGTGTAGAAGATGGAAAAAGGAAATTACATTGGAAATCTTGGAAGTGGTTGTCCTCACCGAAATATTTAGGTGGCATGGGATTTAGAGACATGGCAATATTCAATCAAGCCATGCTGGGTAAACAATGTTGGCGCCTTTTAACAAATGCGAACTCATTATGCGCCAAGGTATTAAAAGGAAGATACTATCCGGAAGGCGACTTTTGGACAGCTAAATGTCCGAGATCATCTTCTTATACATGGCGCGGTCTGATATATGGGAGAAAATTGCTGCAGAAGGGCCTACTATGGAGAGTTGGAGATGGCAACACAATTCATACATATGAAGATAATTGGATCCCTGATATTGCCCCTACAACTCTACAACATATCCCTCCTAGAAGTGGTAATGATATGGTGAGTTCTTTGATAATAAAAGGTGAACAAAAGTGGAATGAAGAAACCGTTAGAAATATTTTCTCAGAGGATATATCAGAGAAAATCCTTAGCTTACCGTTGAGTACAGAAGGATGCCCAGATTACGTGTCATGGCCCCACACAAAAGATGGTGTTTATACAGTGAGGTCGGCATATAACTTTCTGAGAACACTAAACTTTTGGAGTGACAGGAGTACAATTGGCAAAGGGGCTATTTCAGATCAGAAGATCATGGAGAAAATTTGGAGGAAACTTTGGGCAATCCAATGCCCAAATAAAATGAAGGTAATTCTGTGGAGACTCGCCCATAACTGTCTCCCAACAGGCGCTCAACTTCAAGTGAGATCAATACCCACAAGGTATGATTGTCATTTTTGCAATAGGGAGGAAACCATTGAACATTGCTTTTTGCAGTGCCACTATGTTAAAGAAATCTGGAAAGAGCTTAAAAAAGAGTATGCCATTTGTTTGAAACTAAAAAATTTTATTCACATTAGGCAATGGGTTTTAGAGTGGATACAAAATGCTACAGATTTTCACTCTATGATTATGGCAGTGGCAATATGGCACATATGGGAAAATAGAAATGCCTACCGTAATGGCGAAGCTTTAAATCATCCTCTTTGTGTGGTGGGAAAGATCAAAGCTTATGTTGAATTTATCAATATGCATTCTTTTAGTTCGACCACTTCCATTAGATGTGAGACCTTGAAGTCAAACCAAAAATGGTCTCCGCCGCCGGATGGGTCGATGCTTATCAATGTGGATGCAGCGACTTTCTCCCAATCTGCAAGAGCGGGTTTTGGTGTGGTAATACGCGATCACCGGGGAAGGGTGCATGCGGCGAATAGAGGTTACTTTGACGAATTCAAATTCCTGAAGTAGCAGAAGCCATGGCACTTCGTCAAGCCTTAATCCTTGCCAATAACCTTGGCATACAGAACATCATGGTAGCATCTGATTGCCTATCATTGATCAACAAGGTCAAGGGTTTAGGTTTTGATAGGTCCCTATTGGAGCCATAGTCCATGATATTAGAAAATGTGCCACAAAGTTTGTATCTTGTATTTTTATTCACGTCAATCGTACTTGTAATGAGGCAGCACATGTTCTGGCGAAATCGGCAGAGCATGATGTTTGGTCCTGCTGGATTAATGAGTTTTCTGATGTAATTAGGACCATTATCTGTAATGAATTAATTATGAATGAATGAAAGGGTGTAGCTGCCCATTACCTCAAAAAAAAAAAAACTAGTGACTTCATAGGGTTACCCGTCAAGGTTATTCTTCTTTAGACCTCTCAAGCCTTGTCCTATTTGGCACGTATTGCACTGGATACATGGAAATAAATCCAGTCCGTACCCCCACCTGTACTTTACCGCTAGGCACACTTTGGGCCGGCCCAGTTAGTCCCCATCCGGTTTTGGGAATGTTCTATAACCTGATCGATGTTTTTAATTTTTTTTGGTTTCTTTTCATCTTATCTTTTGCCGTTAATTTGTCTTTTTTATTTTTCCTATTCTTTTTTGCTTTCCATTTTCCATATTCGTTTTTATTTCTTTTTAATTAATTTATTATTTATTTTTGCAAACATCTTTTTGAATTCGTGAGAATTTTCTCAAATCAGGAATATTTGTTCGAATCATGAACTTTTTTGCATTCATAAGTATTGTTCATAAATTTTTTTGAACATTTTTCAATTCATAAACATGTTTTATAAAGTCTCAAACATTTTCTAAATTGTATTTTTTTTCTAATTCGTTGGCACTTTTTGAAATCATGAATGATTTTTAAAATCAGCAATAATTTTTGAATTCGTGAATAATCTTGCACATTATTCTAATTCACAAACATTTATAAAATGGTATACATTTTTCAAGTTAGTGAACATTTTATTTAAATCTGAACATTGTTTTGAAACTCTGCACATCTTTACGAAAGTTGCGAACATTTGTTTGAACCAGCGAACATTTTCTGAATTTGTGGAATTTTTTAAAATTCACCATCATTTTTTCTTTTGACGAACATTTCTTTTGGAATGCATGATAATTTTTGAATTCATGAACATTTGTAGAATCAACGAATTATATTGAATAAATGAAATTTTTTTCATGAACATTTTTATGCATGAACATGTTTTGAGTTTGCAAACATTTGGTCAAATTTGCGAACATTTTGTAAATACGCAATCATTTTTCAAAGGCAGGAAGAGTTTTTGATTTTCATAACATTTTTAAAAGCCATGAACAGTTTTTGAACGTGCATTTAAAAAAATGTTATGATTGTTTTGAATACGCAAACAGTCTATAATTTTCAAATAATTTTTCTTCAAAATTCAGAATTTTGTTGAAGTTTAAACTTTTTTGTAATCTCGAATTATGTAAAGAAGAAATAACAGATAATATAAAATGCAAAAAGGTAGAAAAATATGGGTGGCATTACTTCCCGTCGACATTTTTCTGTAAAAAATACTTTATATTGACATATGTATGTGTTTCCTCCTACTCTTTTTTCGTTGATCTGGATGGTTTTTGTGTTGGTTCGGTTTTGCCTCCACTTGTGTGTGGTATCGGTTTTTGAAACTCGTGATCATTTTTTTAACCAATGAAGATTTTTAGTATTTGGGGAACAAAATTTGAAATTCATGATCATTTTTTTAAAACCTTTTTAGGATGCATGATTTTTGTTCGAATTCATGTACATTTTCTGAATCAACGAATTTTATTGAATCAATGAACTTTTTTTTTAGTTTGCAAACATTTGGTCAAATTCGCGAACGTTGTGTAAATATGGGACCAGTTTTTTTTCAAAATCATGAACTTTTTTGATTTTTGGACCATTAAAAAAACCATGAACAGTTTTTGAATATGCTTTTTTTTTTTGTAAAAGTCGCAATTTATTTGAATCCACGAACATTTTATGATTTTTTTCCCACCCCTAGGGTACAGGGGAAATATCTGGTAATCCCACCCCTAGGGTGCTCCCGGTGCTCCAAAACTCGGTAGCACATTTTTAAATGTTAAAAAAAATTCTGAAAAAAAATCCAACACGTTGACACAATATCAAAGTATGTTGTCAAAGAAATTGAAACTAAAAGTCAAAACATAGCTTGAGAAACATAAATGACGAATTCGACGGTAAATAGTACACAACATAAGTTGGGCTTTAGATTAGGTCCATTATCACATTGATGTCCATTTTGTCATTTTTGTATCTCCAGCAACGTTTTGAATTTTGATTTGAATTTTTTTGACAACATACATTGATGTTATGTCAATGTGCTGGATTTTTTTTCGGAATTTTTCGAACATTTTAAAATGTGCTACCGAGTTTGGAGCAACGGGAGCACCCTAGGGGTGGGAGCACCAGATATTTCCCCGAGGGGTACATAATACTCCTAGATAGTCATAAGATAGGTATAATTCTTTTGCTAATTAAAAGACAGGCATAATTCTTTCCACCGTTGCATCGAGACGCAAGCTTTGCGTTTTATATCAGCAAAAAATCCTCTGAGATTCCAAGCCGTCGCTGTCTGCCACCATGTGCATGTGCAGAAGGTAGGGCTTGAGCATTCACACCCAAGTGGTTGTACCGGGAGCCAGATTGCAAACTTGAAAGTCAGAGCGACGAAAGAGGCAGGCCGTGCGTGCCAACATTTTCCTTCTTTATTTTTTGACCGGCTGTGTCAACATCTTTTCTTAATCAAGGGAATACGAACACTTTAAGCTGGCGAATGTTAAAGAAAAAGCATCTTAATCTCACCCAGGGTAGAGTTGCTATGCAGAGCAGAGCAGACATGCCCAATTGCCAACTGTGCTCGGTCTGGCCTCTGGTCTGTAAAATATGTGCTCCCACTGGTTGACTAATCCTCCTATCGCCATCAAACCATTATAAGGGTGATGGATTCTCAATCAGTGAGATCAGCCAATGGGTTTTAAAAATGAAAATTAGTAAGAAGAAACACTATAATCTGCGTTTGAAATTGGAGACTTTGCACAAGTTTTATAACAACTTGACAGCAATTCTTTAACTTCCATGGAAATCGGCAAAAAATCATGCATGCAAACAAGTACTCCCTCTGTAAACTAATATAAGAGCGTTTAGATCACTAAAGTAGTATTCTAAACGCTCTTATATTAGTTTACGAAGGGAGTATCTGCTTCGACAAGGGCCCACGCCGCCCTCTTCGGCGTAGCGAGAGAAACGCAGGTGCCAGGTGTATAACCATCTGAACCCACACCATCTGAACCGATTACCATGTACCCCTACAAAGCCACAAAATGAGTAATGTTTTCTGCATTACATGATTTCATCAATACATGTTTTCATCAATACATGTAGGACATATCACATACTTTGCCAGATGTATGCCTGAAGATGTACATCATCGGACAACATCGACAGGCCTCGAATCCAAGAGACTATCCGTGTCCGTGCCAAAGCACTTAGGAAGTCACTCGAGGCAACTTACTGCCCCCTCTTAGAAATGGAGTGCGCCTTTCTCTATTTATGCCAAATAGTTCAACAGACAACTTCAAGCGAAAAAAGAAAACACATATTAGTAGGATCACCATACACTTATACTATGGAAACACGGCTTATTTCTTGTTTTCCAAACAGTCAAATCAGAGGTGCCACCAATTGGTACGAACTTTGTCTCTTTCGCAGTATAGCCCAACTCTGACAAAGATCAACAAGAGATGAAGGCACGTTAATTGTTATAGCCCTCAATGCACAACCCACAGAACTCACTGAGTATCTATCTAAGGGGCATGTAAATAATAGAAGATCTGTGGATTCATTAACTCCACAGAAGACAGAACTCACATGTTTCTGAGCCTTGGCAACCCCTGCTGTTAAGGTTGTGTTTAGTCCAAGTCTTATTCATCCTTAATTACCAGCCAAACACACAATTTGATTACCAGCCAAACACTGGCCGGACAGGAAAAACATAAAAACTATACAGGGGGAACTTGGAGGGGAAAATAGATCAATATCGCATCGAGAACTCCTGCTATCTTCCAGATTGCGATCTTGTCTTCAATCTGATTGGAAATCGAGAGCGCAGTTGCACATCTCCCAGTGGAGAGAGAATCAATGTTTTGGATTGAGAATATCAGGGCAAAGTAGGAAACAGATCAAAGGCCAGGTAAAAAATGGTTCAAACTTGTATTGATTCACCAAACCAACCATGTCACTTAACTCCAAACAACAGGGCAAACATGGGTACATTTTCAAGGGGACTTGTTGGCAAGGTCGTCGTCAAGCTAATCCAGAGCAGATGGCACATGCATGCTACATCAACAAGGGTTAGTCTAATCTCTAACGCAAGTTGAACAGTATAAAACCTCCAAGTCACGTCTTCCAAAATATTCACGAGTCATATTCACGCTCGTTTTAGCATCGGTCTATTGACTATGCATATCCCGTCAAATTTAAAAGCTTATGTCACAATTATCATGATGGAAGCTGATGCCTAAACAGTTTTTTTCTCAGTATCATTACGTTTTGCCTTGTCGCCATGCTGATGAGGAGCTGCGCAGCTAGCATTTTTCTAGGACAGGCACAACCGTTCAACCTCCAAGTTCCACTGTCGTCAGATAAAACCGCTAGCGCTATATATCTGAGGGGGCTACAGACCATGTCTTTCACCTGAGAGTTGAGCCTTGAGGTGCGATTTCCTGTAGACAACGAGCAAATGGTGCCTCTAGCTCCTACCCCTGAGCCAAGCAAGAGTGATGGCCTGCGCAAGTACCTCCTGGTGATGGCCATCCTCGCGGCAACGGTGACCTACATCGCCGGGCTCAACCCACCTGGAGGAGTTTGGCTGAGCAGCAAGGACGGCTACCTCACCGGCAACCAGATCCTCGTGGTGACGGACCACTCCCGGTACAACGCCTTCTTCTACAGCAACGCGGCCGCATTCATGGCGTCGGTCGTGGTAATCCTCCTCCTCCTCCTCGTGGAGCGGAGGGAGAATGCCGAAAAAGACGCCTCGCCCCGCTTTATAAATGAAGCAACAACCACGAGGTGGAGGAAGAATCCCAAGCCGCTCATCCTCCTCGCGCTGAGGGTGGTCATGGCGCTGGACATGCTCGCGCTCATGGTGGCATACACCGCAGGGGCCAGCCGTGGAATGGTCACAACTGTCTTCTCCTCCGTGCTGGTATCTGTTGTGTCCATCTATGCTGTGTTTCATATGATCAAGTATATCAGCTCAGAAAAACTGGAGGAAAATGCTGAAGCCGGTGGCGAGGATAAAAAACATGAGCGGGCACGTCAGATTATGATGTTGTTCGCAATTTTTGCCGCAACAACCACCTACACGGCGGGGATGAGCCCACCAGGTGGCTACTGGCCGGACACCCAGGACAGCCACCGTGCCGGTGATCCAGTCCTGCTAGACGACCACTCACGCCGGTTTGTGGCCTTCTTCGTCTGCAACACCTTTGCATTCGTCGCATCCCTGGCTGCCATCATGCTACTTACAACCGTCGCCAGCAAGCTCAAGAAGGGCTCTTTCAAGAGGTGGTGCCACCATGCGCCATACGTGTGCGTCAACGTGGCGTTGCTTGGCCTTTTCGTGGCCTACGCCATTGGGAGCTGCAGGAAGACTCGCTCTACCGTCTACTTATTCAGTCTGGTTCTCCCAGTTCTCATATACACCATCGTCCAGTTCATGATCCAGAAATTCCTCTGGGAGGGAATAGAAAGGTATGTAGCTGAACCAATTACTAGTATTACTATGTGTGCGTGTTCTGTTGGCTTATTTATCTCATGGTAAACATTTCTAATCTGAGCTGCAGTCTTGTAAGATCCTGCTCGATTATCAGCAATGCTTTAAGATCATGCTGGGGGAATGATGATGGCCGTGCGACAGAAAACCGGATGAAGAAGGCTCATTCTCTCGTACTGCTACTTGCAACTCTTGCCACGACCATCACCTACCAAGCGGGGATGAACCCACCAGGTGGGTTCTGGCCTGACGAGCGTGACGGGCACAAGGGAGGTGACCCGGTGCTTGTAACCACACATGCTAGACGCTACAGGGTGTTCTTCTACTGCAACTCGGTCGCCCTCGTGACTTCCATAGTTGTCATCGTCATGGTCCTGAGCAAGCATGTGACATCAAGCGTCGTCCACAAGCGACACGCCCTGGAGGCTGTCATGATACTAGACCTGCTCAGCCTCATGGCTGCGTATGCAGTTGGCTGTTGCCGGGATGTGACCACCTCCCTCCACGTCATCGCTCTGGCTGGTGCAGTCTTGGTCTACGTGGTGATCCACATCGTCTTCTTCACGCTAGATCCCAAGGTCAGGCCGGAGGAGGAGATGAACAAGAAACGCAAGCTGTTGCTGCTGCTAGCCATCTTGGCCGCAACCATCACTTACCAAGCTGGGTTGACCCCACCTGGCGGCTTTTGGGGTGAGGACGACGAGTTTGGTCATAGAGCAGGTTATCCTGTCCTCTTGAGTAACTACCCTCGCCGTTACACGACGTTCTTCTACTGCAACGCCACGAGCTTTATGGCATCCATAGCCATGATCATCCTCCTTGTGAATCCGAACCTCTACACACCCGGCATAAATTGCTATGCACTCTATGTGTGTGCTCTGGCGGGCTTATTTGGCCTCGCGGGTGCCTACGTCGCAGGAAGCTCCCGGCATGTGCGCACATCCATCATTGTGGTTGCGTTGGTTGCTGTGGTGTTCTTGTTCGTGATCTTAGTGCTTATAGCGTTGAACACGGCAGACAAGCACCAAAGCGCGGAGTCTCAGAATGAAGATCCCGAGCCTGAGATCCAGGAAGATGAAGAGCATCCAGGAAAAGAAGAATACACCACGGGAAAGTATTTGATGCTGGTGGGCATCTTGGTGGCGAGTGTCACCTATCAGGCTGGCCTTACTCCACCAGGCGGAGTGTGGCCAGACAGCAGCAATGGGCACGTGGCTGGCGACTCAGTCCTGCGCGACAGCAACAAGCACCGGTACCGTTTGTTTTTCTACAGCAACTCCATTGCCTTCCTAGAGTCGACTGTCGTCATCCTCCTTCTGCTGCTGGGCAAGTCACTGTTTGACAGACCAGAGGAGAAACTACTAGGCATGAAGAGTAAGGAGCTGCTCCGGGTGGCCCAGTCTTCGATTGTGCTGGCCCTGCTTGGCCTCCTTTGGGCGTATGCCTCCGGCTGCAGCCGGGAGTGGGAGACATCTGGTTACATTGGTGCACTCATCATCGCCGCACTGCTCTACATTGCCATCCATGTGGTACTATCGTGCCGTGACAAGAAAGGTGAGCCTCCTGCCATGCAATGCAATTGCAAATGCACATGTAAAGCCGGTGGAGGAGTGCTGGAGGGAACTAAAGTTGAGGCTAACACTGTTTAGGGATCTTCTGCTCACATGTGTATCTCCTTTGTATGTACCTATATGTTGAGTTGTTAATTGTTACTTCACACAAGGTTCTATGTAACATTTTGGATTTGATCTTCTTGTTCAGATCCAAAATTCAGAATTTCTATCCTCGGGAAAAAGAAGACAAAAGAATACTCTAAACTAACAATACGAAAGACACATGCGATTGTAATATGTTCTTTGAGTGAATCAAAAAAATTCCATCAGTAGTGCAGACCGCCTGTAGTGCCCACATGCTGTACACAAGACAACTGGACCAAATATATTTGGTGCTTCATCAAGTCCAGTCTATACTGTAGGGCTACCCATAACAGTGGTGTATCTTGGAAATAACGATGGACTTGCATTCTTGTTAACCATAAATTCTTAAAATTAGAATGAACATGTTCATGCAAATTCTTCACCAGCATTTGTGACAAAAGGTAACTAGACACGCACCTGGAGCCTTTCTTAGGCATCATTCCAACCAAACCAATCCAAAACTCACCAGGTTGCCTTTCCCATGGCACCTGACCCTGCAAACATAGCGTTAAAACCTATGTAGTATCACAAGGGCAATTCAGCGATCACCAACCTTGCAGTCGCACAAGGCAATTTTGTTGAAAATGATCTGGACAACCTCCACAGGGGTGCTATCTCAATTCATAGACCAGCCTGCATCCAAGTGCTCCTGAACATATAATTATACATTAGCATGAATGCATGATGTAACATTGCACTGCAACTTAGACAAGGCAGTTAAATCATAAGCATCGGAATAATTTTTGGAGTCACCTTATATTCAGAGGGGAAATGTTAACATCCAGTAGCTGGTGCAAGTTGCACTTGAAAAAAAAATTGTTAGTAAGAGATGTGCCCACATATTTAGTTGACTTGAGAATCAGATCACAAATTCTATATTACATGTTTACAAACTAGTCTGTCTTATGGACACCAAGTCAAGTCTTCATAGAAAAAAATATCAAGCCCACTATCTTTCTGTTCACACGGCCAGTACACCACTTGCAAGTCTCCAGTTCCCGCTGACATATAAACCACTATGCAAGTCCATCTCTGATCTTACATAATCCCTCCGTCCGGATTCCAGAATTACTTGTCGCGGAATCTAGAAGTATTTTAGTTCTAGATACATTCATTTTTATCCATTTCTACGACAAGTAATTCAGGACGGAGGGAGTACTATGTTAGGCACTAAACCCTTGCACATTACTTGGTTCATTGTCCGATGCCTGTTAATTACAAACAACTTGAAAGGAGGTGTATGAAGAGAAGATACGATCTCAATTTTTAATCAACATAATTCAACAAAGTCTGTCAGAGATCCACTTATTCTGCCATGCCAATATCCAGAACTGCAATGGCCGAGCAGGGCAACTATATAGGAACGGGAAAGAGATAAAACCGCTAAAAATTACATCCTTGACAGTGTAAGGAGACTCTTTCCCTGCACTGTCAAGCAAATGGAGCCTGAGAATCCAGTTGACAAGCCATTGGAGTGTAACTTTAGGAAGTACCTCCTGCTGCTAGCCATTTTGGTGGCCGCTGTAACGCCTGTTGGAGAGTTCAACCTGCCAGGGGGAGTACACCATCGGAAGCTGCAGAGAAGCTGACAATACCATCTAAGTGTGCAGTCTGGGTGGTGTCATTCTTGCATAAATTTTCTTCCACGTGGTGTTTCATGGATGTGTCATGGAAGTTGAAGCGACTCAGACCAACAGCGGGTACTGAACAAATAATTCTTCTGCTTCCTAAGATTTCCTTTTCATCCTTCATGACTCAACTGATCAAACATGTTTATCTGAAAAACAGAATGCAGCTTCTGTACTGCCCATGGAAACTCCGAGCCTGATATCATTTTCATCCTTCTATTGTTCCTTTAAAGGACATAAACTCTAAGAAGTTGACCAACTGATTTACGTTTAGAATTACAGTCTTGCAGATACACTTAATGGCTTCGAAATTTGAGTTATAGCTGGGGACCGGATTCCTGTAATGGGCTCATGACTTTGTGCCTACCTATCCTAGGTAAGAGTGGGCGGCCCAAACAGGTGGAAGATCCTCATGTGGAATGGAAACCGACATAGAATATGGTCCTAGTGCAGTTTACATATTCACGGTGTTTACTAGTAAAATGTAGGAACACACATGAAGTTCAGGCAACACACCCAGTCTGGCATCATAAGGTCCATAGTATAACATACTATAAAGTGGGAGCTATAGAACAGGAGGCACACCTGGAATTACGTCCGTCCATTGCAGAGAACTTCAGAGAAAGCATCGCCCCAGCTGCAGCGCCTGGCGAGCTGGGCGGGAGAAAAAGACAGATCACAGGATTTGCCGGTTTCTTGCACGCATTTCGTCGAGCACCAGTCGTGCATCCGCACGGGGGCATTTAGTCGAGCGCTACCAGCCGGGCATTCCGACGGGGGCATCTCGTCAACCATCATTGGTGCGCTCTTTGAGCCGAACCCGGCCTGCTTCAGTCACCTCCTGCGGCTTCTCGCAGTCCGGCCGCCGCTTGTCCCCAAAATAGTGCATCAGCACCGGCGGACTTGGCGCTGCGATATGGCAAGGAACTCCGACCTTGATTCAGGCAGTAAATTACGCCATGAGAGCGAGCAGGTCGAACGCAGGAATCCACTCCTCATGATCGCAAGCTGCACGTGGGCATGTGGCAGATTGGGTTCGCGATTGCTGCGGCAACTGCAACTGTACTACTAGACTCTGCAAGCGGACGAGACATATATGACACTCATAGGGCTTCAGGGTCTATAGTTCGACTCTCAGGCACAGGAGCAACCGTTTTGTCCGGTTCGTGTCAAAAAACGGACGGTCATGTTCGGTTTGGCTGTCCGCCCGCACGTGCAACTAACCGGCCGCCACATTTCAAACTTATCCGATGTAGACTTAATTTTTTTTAAAGACATTGCAAAATAATTTAAAACTTACAATAAACTATTCTTTTGAACCTGCAAAAACTTACAATAAACTTAATAATTCCACAAAAGTCTCGGCCGTACATTTAAACTAAACATGAAATAAAAAGACATAAAAGATAGTTATGGCCGCTGCCGCTGTGGCCATCGTCAGGTGGCGCCGTCCTCGTCGTTGTCATCCATGGAGAGGTCGGCATAGGGCGGTGGCTGCCAGAGGTGGGTTGGCGGCCCCCAAGCTAGGGCGGGTGGTGGTGGCTGCCAGAGGTGGGCTGGCAGCCCCTGCGGGGGTGGCGAGGGTGGTGACCAAGGCGCCCACGAGGCCGGTGGCATTGTCCGCGGCGATGAAGGAGGGGTGCATGGCACCGTGGTGGTCCACGACCACCACTGTCCCACCAAAGCGGGGCTCCAAGCCGCTAGGGGAGGCACATCCTCCACCACCACCTCCTTCACCTCCTGCTTGACGTCGAGCTCGGGGACGTAGACATTGCCGGCCACCGAGAGCGCCAGCATCTCCTCGAGGCCCTCCTACTGCTCCTCCTGCAAGCGGTTGTACTCCCTCTCGGAGTCCTTCATCACCGCCTGAACCAGTTGCTCCTCCTCTTCGGTGGTCATGGTGGTTGGTGGAGGTGGTGGCAGGGACGGAGGGGGGGGGGCATCGGCGTCAGGACATACACCCGCACACGACCGCGCGACCGGGGCGGATTTGGAGCGCGTGCACGCGGCTCACGAGGCGGGCTACGAGCACGACTGGCGAAGAATGTTTTTTGGCGCATGTCGTGCTCATCCTGGAACCAGGTGTCCCAGAGCGGCGGGTCGAGGTCATATCTTCGGTCGTCGAGGTGGTGGCGCGAGATCCGAGTTCGCCGGCGGTTGATCTCCAAGCACGCGCGGCCGCTCGCCGTGACAGGAGGATGGGCACCCGATCTGGGCTCAGATGCCACCCATTGGGGAGGTGGGCATCAGATCACCGAAGTGGCGTGTCGGTCTCCCAGTATCGTCAGCAGATCTCTACCTTCACGTACGACCGGAATCGTGGCATGGCCGTCGGAGGGGAGATGGAGAAGGCGGCCGGCGAGGTAGAGTCCACGGTGTCGCTCCCCAACAACGCGGAGGACGCCCCCGCCTTGTGGTCGTGCTTGGCCTTCTGGCCGGGAACCCACTTCTAGAACCCCATGGAGGCGGCCGGCAGGGAGCGAAGAGGGTCGAGCTAGGCGACGCTAGGGTTTGCTGGTTGGGGTAGGAGGGGGCAGCGGGAGTGGAAGTGTGTGGACGTGTCGAGGAAGTGGACTAGCCGGTCCATGGCTTTGCCATAAAAAAGGACACGGCTGAGGGTGGTTGGGAGGCTAACATGTGGGCCCGTCCGTCTGTGTGGAATTAATGGGTCCGGTAGGGAGCGGTTGGGAGGTCCGACATACGGTCCCGTAGGCGGATGATGAGGCGATGCGTGTGCGTCCATCTAGTGTCCGGCTGGACGCAATGCGCCTAGTTTGCGTCAAAGCGGACACGAATCAGACACATTTTCGGTTTGCTCCCGCGTGTTGGGCCGCCGAATCTGTCCGTTTCGTCCCAAACGGACACGACCGGACTGAATGGGGTTGTGCGTTGGAGTTGGCCTTATAGAGTTATTAGGGCAACTCCAACAAATTGACCCCATAGGTGCACCCAACACGCGGGCTGCATTTCAACTTTTTTATGATTTCCATTTAAAATAAGGTAAAATTGTCCATCAGGTGGATGTAGGCCAGAGTCGGTCATGGATATGGCCACGATGACAATCCTCTCGCGGTTGCCTGCTGTTGTTTTGGCTCCACCTACTCGAGGGTGCAAGGGACCTCGGACGTTCACGCCCACACGTGCCCTTCTAGCGGCGCCAGTGGCCATGGCTCTGCGGCGGCGCGGGGACCTCCAACGCCGAGATGTGGAGCGCCAGTGGCAGGTCAGGCCATTGGGTGAGCTCGACCAACTCGGAGTCATCGATGATCTTCTTCAGGGTCTCGTCCTTCTCCTCCACCACCACCACCACAGGTTGTGGGCTAGAGTGCATGGGAGGGGGGCTGGAGCACGCGGACGCGAGGGCGCTGGTGTCCTGCAGTAGTGCAGATCGTCGACCGAGGAGATCTACCGCCGTCGTGCCGCGCGGATTTTTCCCAGCGAGACCCCGGCGGTGGCGGGAGGAGAGGCGGCACAGGGGAGGACTGTTGGCGGCCGGCGGCGAGAGCCCCGGTGCGGCCCTGCGCGGCCGCACGAGAGCTTGGGCTGGGAGCCTTTCTCCACCGGACGTAAAAGGTACAATTCAATCTCGAATCAAATATGTGCTTTCCCTTTTCGACTAGAAGCATAGCTATGCCTCTTAAAGCAAATATGTGCTTCTTTTTTCATAGAAGCACTTCTCGTGGAAGCACACGGAAGCACAAATGTGCTTCACAAAAATCTCCAAAACCTAGAAAAAACCAAGCAAAAACAAAAAAACCGAAAAAACAAAACAAAAAAATCTAAAACCTGAATATGCATTTGGAAATACTAAAAAGAGGATTTTAAAGGGAGCGCCTAACACGCGACACATGACAATGGCTAGACGCACCACTCACACGCTCCCAGACCATAAAAATGACCCTTACGGAAGCCCCCAAGGGTAACTGTTGGTTCGTTGCTCCCAGGTATATAGGATATTTTGATGGATAAGGAACCTCCAACGTAGGGATGCATCTCGTCAATTGTTGTCTGTTTGAGTCCGCGTGGACAGAAATCACGGCCCAACGCGGTGACACAAACCCATTTCTTGTCCGGACAGGGTTCAAGTGCAGGCCGCCTCTGGCTGCGTGCGGGAGGCAGAGATCTGCCATCGTTGCGCTCAGCTACCCGACGACCTTTGGCACGACATGGTGTTCGCGTCGGACACACACTGGGACACTTGGTTCACCATCAAGCATGACCAGTGCTGCCTCTAATGCACCAGCGCCGCGTCCGTCCTCCAGCCCCCCTCCCGTGCGCTGGTGTACAAAAGGCAACACTGGTCATGCTTTGTGAAAGATCGAGGATGTCGCCTAGAGGGGGAGGGTGAATAGGCGCTTTAAAATAATTACGGTTTTAGGCTTGAAAAAATGCGGAATAAACCTAGCGGTTAATTTGTCAAGCACAAAATCTAAAATAATTAGGCTCACCTATGTGCACCAACAATTTATGCTAAGCAAGATAAGCAACTATGTGATAGCAAGATATATGACAAAGAACAATATGGCTATCACAAAGTAAAGTGCATAAGTAAAGGGCTCGGGTAAGAGATAACCGAGGCACGCGTAGACGACGATGTATCCTGAAGTTCACACCCTTGCGGATGCTAATCTCCGTTTGGAGCGGTGTGGAGGCACAATGCTCCCCAAGAAGCCACTAGGGCCACCTTAATCTCCTCACGCCCTCGCACAATGCAAGATGCCGTGATTCCACTAAGGGACCCTTGAGGACGGTCATCGAACTCGTACAAATGGCGACCCTTGGGGGCGGTCACCGAACCCGTACACTTTGGCAACCCTTGGGGGCGGTCACCGGTACCCGTCAAATTGCTCGGGGCGATCTCCACAACCTAATTGGAGACCCCGACGCTTTCCCGGAGCTTTACACCACAATGATTGAGCTCCGAACAACACCAACCGTCCAGGGCGCCAAGGTACCCAAGAGGAACAAGCTCTAGGGTGTCCAAACACCCAAGAGTAACAAGCTCAAGGGTACCAAGCACCCCAAGAGTAATAAGCTTCTCAACTTTTAACTTCCATGTATCACGTGGAGAACTCAAACCGATGCACCAAATGCAATGGCAAGGGCACACGGAGGCCCAAGTCCTTCTCTCTCAAATCCCTCCGAAGCAACTAATGCTAGGGAGGAATATGAGAGGAAGAACAAGAAGGAGAACACCAAGAACTCCAAAATCTAGATCCAATTGGTTCCCCTCACATAGAGGAGAAAGTGATTGGTGGAAATGTGGATCTAGATCTCCTCTCTCTTTTCCCTCAAAAACTAGCAAGAATCCATGGAGGGATTGAGAGTTAGCAAGCTCGAAGGTCAACAATGGGGGAAGAACACGAGCTCAAAAGATAAGGTTCAATGGGGAAAAAGACCCCCTTTTATAGGTGGGGAAAAATCCAATCATTATTGTAAGGGCATATTTATCCCCAAGTGGTTTTGGTGATTGATGACAATGCTTTTGCGGACTAATCGTGTGCGTTAAGTTCTTTCAGAGATTCATCCATTGGCACGAGACGATTTCCTTCCCTCGGTGTTTTATTCAAGACGGTGTAGCTCCTTCGTTTCGTTGTTGGTGGACTAGTTTCGTAGGAGTCACCGTACTATCAAGAGGGGATCCGCTTTGGTAAGACTAGGGTGGAATCAACACGTACACATCCCTATCACACCCGTCGTCTTCCTTTCGCATCTTTGGAGCTGCCCCTTCTCTTCCGTACCTGCTCCGTTCTGTGCCAGCAGTAGTACCGCGGTCTACAGTGGTAGTATCGCCGAAGCTCTCCAGCGGTAGTACCGCTCCACGAAGCGGTAGTACCGCTCCGCAGGGCGGTAGTACCGCTTGAGGGCTTCTGCCGTAGTACCGCAGCTATTCCGCGCTACTACCGCCTCGATTCAAGACCGGTGTTTTCTCGTGTCGGGTTTTGCGGTACTAGAAGCGGTAGTAGAAGCAGTAGTACCGCTCTTCTCCCGCGGTAGTACCGCTCTGGGGCCAGGGCCCTGTCTTCCTCGCCAGCGCGGTAGTACCGCTGGGTAGGGAGCGGTAGTACCGCTCTCAGCGGTAGTACCGCCCTGCCCTAGCGGTAGTACCGCTCTGTGCGGGGATGTATAGTGAGGTAACGGTTGGAATTGTTCCCCCACTATATAAAGGTGTCTTCTTCCTCCAAGTTGACTTACCTCTTTCCCCCAAAGCTCCATTGTTGCTCCAAGCTCCAATTTCGCCCGATCTCTCTCCCTAGCTAATCAAACTTGTTGATTTGCTCAGGATTGGTTGAGAAGGCCCAGATCTACACTTCCACCAAGAGAAATTTGATTCCCCCCACTTATCCCTAGCGGATCTTGTTACTCTTGGGTGTTGAGCACCCTAGACGGTTGAGGTCACCTCGAAGTCATACTCCATTGTGGTGAAGCTTCGTGGTGTTGTTGGGAGCCTCCAATTGTTGTGGAGATTGCCCCAACCTTGTTTGTAAAGGTTCGGTCGCCGCCTTCAAGGGCACCAATACTGGAATCACGGCATCTCGCATTGTGTGAGGGCGTGAGGAGAATACGGTGGCCCTAGTGGCTTCTTGGGGAGCATTGTGCCTCCACACCGCTCTAACGGAGACGTACTTCCCCTTAAAAGGAAGGAACTCCGGTAACACATCCTCGTCTCCACCGGCTCCAGTCTTGGTTATTTCGTGCCTTTACTTTTGCAAGCCTACTTGTTTTACATCCTTTGCTTGCATGTGTGCTAGTTGTTATTGCATCATATAGGTTGCTCACTTAGTTGCACATCTAGACAACCTATTTTGTTGCAAAGTTTAATTTGGTAAAGAAAAGCTTAAAAATTGTTAGTTGCCTATTCACCCCCCTCTAGTCAACCATATCGATCCTTTCAATTATGCTCACAGCCCGCACAGAGCGGTACTACCGCTCCAAGGAGCGGTACTAAAAAAAATACTTCTGTGCCTACCTCCGCTGAGCAAAACACGAGATTTTTGGTCCGGAGTGGTACTACCGCTCACGAGCCACGGTAGTACAGCTCTCGAGCGGTACTACCACTCAGAAGCCGCGGTAGTACTGCTCTGGAGCGGCAGTAAAAATTTACATCTACTCTAGTCGCGGTAGTACCGCTGCAGACTTTACCAAAACAGCCACAACTTTTGCAAACGGGCTCCGAATTCAACGAAACCAAGTTTGTTGGAAAGCTAACAACATGGGCTAACACAATATTGGTAGAAATATCAATAAGAAGCAAATGATAAAAGGCCCATAAGAAAATGGTGAGAACCCTTCCTCGGATAAGACCGGTAAAACCTCCAACACCGAAAACATCATAGAAGACGCATGCGAACTCCGTTTTCGATGAACTCAAGCTTGTCATCAAGATGACCATAAGCTCTAAGACTCACAAAGAGAACCAAACAAGAACCAAGAAACATGATGCAAGGATGCTATGGTTTGAGCGCTTTACTAACGATACGATCAAGCTACCAACTTGAGAGCCCCCCTTGATAGTACGGCAAATGATCCTATAACCCGTTCTCCCAACTACCACCACGAGACCGGTAAAATAAAAAACCTATCAAGGGCAAACCTTTGCCTTGCACATGGTCCACTTGAGCTAGATGATGAAGATCTTGACTCCCTCAAGTTGTACCACCTTTCTTGATTGCGTTGGCTCGATGAAGACTAGATGATTGCTCCCCCATAGTCCACTATGGGTGAGCCACTCTTCGGCACATCTTCACAAGTCCATTGACACCACAATGGATGGCAAGATTCAAGCACTTGATCTCTTCGTGATGCTCCACTTGAACTTGCACACGGCAATCTCGATGACGATCACCACTTGATGTCATCCTGTCCATGGGTTGTATGATATCTTCCTCTTGATGCATGTTATCGGTGTCAAAACCGGCGGATCTCGGGTAGGGGGTCCCGAACTGTGCGTCTAGGTGGATGGTAACAGGAGACAAGGGACACGATGTTTTTACCCAGGTTCGGGCCCTCACGGTGGAGGTAAAACCCTACTCCTGCTTGATTGATATTGATGATATGGGTAGTACAAGAGTAGATCTACCACGAGATCAAGGAGGCTAAACCCTAGAAGCTAGCCTATGGTATGATTGTTGTTCGTCCTGTGGACTAAAACCCTTCGGTTTATATAGACACCGGAGAGGGCTAGGGTTACACAGAGTCAGTTACAATGGTAGGAGATCTACATATCCGTATTGCCAAGCTTGCCTTCCACGCCAAGGAAAGTCCCATCCGGACACGGGACGAAGTCTTCAATCTTGTATCTTCATAGTCTTGGAGTCCGGCCAATGATGATAGTTCGGCTATCCGGACACCCCCTAGTCCAGGACTCCCTCAGTAGCCCCTAAACCAGGCTTCAATGACGACGAGTCCGGCGCGCATATTGTCTTCGGCATTGCAAGGCGGGTTCCTCCTCCGAATAATTCATAGAAGATTTTGAACACCAGGATAGTGTCCGACTCTGCAAAATAAATTCCACATACCACCGTAGAGAGAATAACATTTACACAGGTTCAATCTGCTGACCTATGACGTCACGCCACGACCAAGCCTTTATTTGAATTTATTTTTATTGTTCCACCTCAGCGTGTTTAGCGAAGCGGTTTCCTTGGCACGTCTTGTCAAAGCAGAGATCGCGTCCCCTTATTCCGGGATTCTCATCAATACAGACGTGGGTAACCCAACCGTGCCATTTATCACGGCGCTTGGGAGATAAGCGAGTTTTACTGGGCCGGTGGGGACGCATAGTTTCGTCCGCTCATATATAGGGGATAAGGATCCACCTCTTTACCTACGCCCTCTTCCTCCTTTGCTTATCCATCTCCGCGCACTCGAGCTCCAGTGCCCAAGTCCGCACATCTCACCTCAACCTTCTCCAACCATGTCTGGAGCGGGAGGCAAGTGGATGGCCTCCTCCGTCACGGAGGGGCACATCAAGAAGTTGCGCAAGGCTGGATATCTATCCAGCGATATCGCGCACCGGCTCCCCGACGAGGGGCAGCTCGTCCCCACCCCCGGGCCCCATGAGAGGGTGGTATTCCTTCCCCATTTCCTCTGCGGACTGGGCTTGCCACTCCACCCCTTTGTCCGGGGGCTCATGTTCTACTACGGCCTGGATTTCCATGATCTGGCCCCGAATTTCATCCTCAACATCTTGGCGTTTATCGTCGTGTGCGAGGCCTTCCTCTGCATCCAGCCCCACTTCGGCTTATGGCTAAAGACTTTTAATGTCAAGACGAAGGTCGTGGGCGGAAGCCAAGCGGAGTGCGGAGGCGCCATGGTGGGAAAGATGCCCAACGTCACCTGGCTCGAGGGCGCCTTCGTGGAAACCATCAAAGGGTGGCAATCGGGATGGTTCTACATCACCGAGCCGCGTGACCCTGAATGGGTAGCGGCCCCCGAATTCAGATCTGGCATCCCAACGCGGCTCACCTCCTGGAAAGAGAAGGGCCTGTTGTGGGGCGATTCGGAGGAGCTGATCGGACTCCAATCTTGTCTCCAAACCCTGGTGAACAAGAAGGTGAAGCTTGTCAACGTAGTCCAAGTCATGCTCATCCGCCGGATTCTCCCGTGCCAACAGCGGGACTTCAACTTGTGGGAGCTCGATCCGGCACAGCACCAGACCTTGAGTAGGCTCTTCGACACTACGTACGAAGAGGCCTGGAGGGTGTTGTTCAAGGGTGCCGAGGCTCCCGCATCCGCTACCGAAGATCGCGAATTCGGCTCGTAGCGTCCGGCTGGCGAGGTAAGCTATACTGTCCTTTACGGGACACTTGCTTTCCATAGTTTGACTCTATGTGGGATCTAAACTCCCAATACCTTTAACAGGCCTGACAGAAGATGTCCGAACAGGTTAACTGTCCGGCGCCCCTTCCGGAAGACCCAACGGATGCCCGTTTGACAGGGCTGCTGGTCCCGGCGCCTTACGTGGTGCCGGAGAAGAAGGCCAAAAAGAAGGCCACGGGAACTCGGAGGAGTTCCCGGCGGAAGGTGGTATCGGACTCATCGTCCGATGACTCCGAGGTGGACTCCTCCCACGAGGACGAGGAGGAGAAGAAAGAGGCCTCTCCCCCAGCGGGGGGAGAGAAGAAGAGGAAGGCTTCCCCAACGGGGGAGGCCGAAGGGTCCAAGAAGGGGAGGACCCTTCCTCCGGACTGTTCCACCAACATCGACGACGGCGAGGAGGAGTGGCCCTCAAGGGCCAAGCCCCTAGCGAGATCATAAGTGTCCGGATCCCCAAAATAGCTTATGATTTTCCTTTCGTTGCATAGTGTCTCCTAATGCCGAACACAATCATGCAGCCCGCCCAAGGATGATCTCCCCGCTTCGTTGAGCGGGTCCCTGGGTCCGTCGGATGTGAATAGCACTTCACTTCCGACCGCCTCCTCCCTCGTGACGCAGACGACATCGAGGCGGGGTCCCAGAAGGGGACCGGCCAGGAGGAGGAGGCCCCGGAGGTGCCGTAGGTCAACCTCCCGGGCTTTGGGCCGGACTCCTTGCCGGAACCTTTGGTGGTTCCGGAGTCCGGCGGGCGACCCCTTCGTAAGAAGGGCGAGACGGCAACGCCGGTGATCTCCGTCCAGCCGGAGGCGCCGGATAACTTGCTGGAGGCGCTCAACGGCGCTTCCATCAAGGAGGAACACTGCACTGTTATGAGTGTGGTGATTCAGAAAGTTCAGTCCGCCAAGAGCGGGCTGACCGAAGCCTGCAGCAGCCTTCTAACAGGCTTTGAGGTAAGGTTTTTAAGATATGCAAAATAGTACCGCATGGACAGTAGCCCCTGATGCTCGGTTCGGTGTTTGGAAAGAAAAGCCGAACTAAGGATCTAAAAAGATATACGCAGGAGTCTAACACAAATATGTCAATATGGGCATGCAGGCTGCACTACTGACCTCTGCCGCACTGACTGCGGAGGTCGGTGCCTTGAAGGAGAGCCTCGAGCGGTCCGAGAGCGAGCTCGGCCGTGCCAAGAAGCAGCTCGAGGACAAGGAAGGTAAGTAACACCTTATTAAAGTCGTGCCTTATAAAAAAAGGATTTGGTTGCAAAAAATGACAGGGATAACGTGGGTATTGTAGGGGCCACGAACGAGGTGGCGACCCTGAAGGAGGCGGTGTCCACGGCCGAACGCAATGCGGCCGCGGAATGCACCGAGCGAGAGAAGCAGGAGGCGCGGGTGGCGGAGGTGCGGCAAGAGCTCCAGGCTCTCATGGAAAAACACGAGAATTTGGAGCGTGACTCGAAGACTCGAGAGTCTGAGCTTGCGTCCGCTCTTGAGAGCGCCAAAGCCGCTAAGGCCGAAGCCCAAAAGGCCCTCCAGGAAATCGAGGCGGTGAAGAAGATAGCGGCGGGTAAGGCATTCTTCATGCAAAGCAAGCATGTAAAAGTGAATTACCTGTTACTTACCCGAATTCGGAGCTCTCCAGGAGCGTTCGCAGATCTGCCCTGCAGCGTGTCCGATGCTGCCGCATTCTACAGAGCCGAGGAGGGGAGCTCGACGGAGAAGGTGTTCTGGTCTCAGTATGCTGAGGCCGGACATCCGGTGCCCCTGAGCGACCAGCTGAAGCAGCTGGTCGAGCTCCACAAGGTGGCCGAACAGGCCATGAAGGGCCTCATAGTTCGGCTTTGGCCCAAAGAGGCCATGCCTGGGAGCTACTTCGGTCCGGTGCGGTGGCTGGTGGACGCCTGTCCATGGGTTGATGTCATCAAGCACTCCGCCTGTATTGAAGGTGCCCGTCGGGCCCTTGCCCGTGCTAAGGTGCACTGGGGCAAGATGGACGTCGAGAAGCTTGTGATGGACGCGCCACCGCCGGGCAAGGAGTATCGCACGCCCAAGATGTATTATAAGGGTGTCCTGAAGGGTGCCCACATTATTGCGGGTGAGTGCTCCAAAGATGTAATTTTTGAGTAGACTCGCATTTTGTTATCCTGTGCGCTGAAAACTTTGTTCATATGCGCTAAGCAACGCTTGTTAATTTAAAATATTACCTTCTGTGCGGCCGTTTATCAAATCTGAGAGATGGCAAGTCGTCGACTTCGGCCCCCATGCCACGAGTGCTGGGGTGTTCGGGATAAACTTGAGCGCTCTTGTTCCCATTTTTGGGTCCTTCTAGGGAGGCGCTCAACACAACGAACGAGGCAACCGGACTTATAATGCTTGAACACTCTCACTTTGCCATAGAATTCTATAATTTTAAATTTCGGCGAAGCCCCTAGTATTCGTAAGGCCGAATTCGGGGCGCTATCCACGCCTTTGGCCGGACAAAGCTGGCTCTTCGCTCTAAGTGGCATAAGTCTTTAAAGACTCGAAAAGACCTCTCGAACAGCGACCAGCTCTCGCCTTATCATGACGGTCAGTTTTAGCTTTCTCCACTGAGGTGCTACTGGGGCACAATCGCAGTGGTTCTCCCAGCGCTACCTTAGCCGATATAACGGAACATAAGGTACCAAAACATGGGAGCCGGGCAAACCCAACTATTGACCCAAGACATGATTCGGAGCCGATGCATATAATGCTATAAGTTCGGGGTGCCGCACTTGTGAAAGTGTTCGGACTTATCACACCATATTTTGGGGAAATTAAGCCCCTGGTGTATTTTGCCGTACCAAAGCGTACGGGCGCAACATGTCATAAGTGAACATATATAAAAAGGAATGCAATGATAGGCAAAAAGCGATGCATTGTTTATTCAAAAGATACTGCGATAAAGGCAGAATGATACAAATAGTGCGATAAGCAAGGGGTGGGACTATTTAACATGTCCCCCTCCAGGGGTAGGCTGCGGAATGGTATGTAAAACAGGTATAATGCTTGTAATGGAAACCACCTGGATACTCGTCGTAGCTTTTCTGCTTCCCTGACTGTTGCATCGTTAGTTCGGTAGATCCACTGCCGGACAGGGCTTCTGAAAAACGGAGTCCTGAGAGTAAGAAAGAGAAAAGAAAAAAAAGGAATGACCAATTCGGGAGCCCCTGGTGTGGTTGATCCGCACTTTGGGCCTTCCATGGTCGTGCCCCTCCCCCTATGCCATGGTATCTCTAGAGCGTAGTGATGTACGCGTGGTACTGGTCTCGCGATGTCGCGAGGGCTGGGGTTGGGGCCGCATTGCTACGCGTTCTCGGAGCGTGCCAAGTGGTCATGTTGTAGGTTACTCCGGGCGCGCTTGACGGTGTTCGGTCGATTAACGATCGGACTCGAGAATTGCCTTAAGAGGCTACTCTGTACTTCCGCCGCGAGAGCCGCTATATGCTCCTCCGTTCGGAGAGAGCGTTCGGTGTTTCCGTTGACCGTGATGACTCCTCGAGGGCCTGGCATCTTGAGCTTGAGGTATGTGTAGTGCGGCACCGCGTTGAACTTTGCAAATGCGGTTCGTCCGAGCAGTGCATGATAGCCGCTGCGGAACGGGACTATGTCGAAGATTAACTCCTCGCTTCGGAAGTTATCCGGGGATCCGAAGACCACTTCAAGTGTAACTGAGCCTGTACAATTGGCCTCTACACCTGGTATGACGCCTTTGAAGGTTGTCTTTGTGGGTTTGATCCTTGAGGGATCTATGCCCATCTTGCGCATTGTATCCTGATAAAGCAGGTTCAGGCTGCTGCCACCGTCCATCAGGACTCTAGTGAGGTGAAATCCATCGATGATTGGGTCTAAAACCAATGCGGCGAACCCGCCGTGGCGGATACTGGTTGGGTGGTCCCTTCGATCAAAAGTGATCGGGCAGGAGGACCACGGATTGAACTTTGGGGCGACTGGCTCCATCGCGTATACGTTCCTGAGCGCACGCTTCCGCTCCCTTTTGGGTATGTGGGTTGCGTATATCATGTTCACCGTCCGCACTTGTGGGGGGAATCCCTTCTGTCCTCTATTGTTCGGCGGTCGTGTCTCCTTCTCGTCATCGCTATGCAGCCCCTTGTCGTTGCCTTCGGCAATTAACTTGCCTGCCTGTTTGAACACCCAACAATCTCTGTTGGTGTGATTAGCTGGCTTTTCGGGGGTGCCGTGTATCTGGCACGAGCGATCAAGTATCCGATCCAAGTTGGACGGGCCTGGAGTAGTTCTTTTGAATGGCTTTTTCCGCTGACCGGGTTTAGAGCCTCTGAATCCGGCGTTGAGTGCCGTATCTTTAGTATTATCGCTGTTAATGCGGCGTTTGTGCTTATTGCGACGCGACCTGCCATTGCTGTCTTTGGTATCCGAACTACCAGAGTTTTTGGTTAGGTTGTTATTGCGAGCTAGCCAGCTGTCTTCTCCCGCGCAGAAGCGGGTCATGAGCGATGTGAGGGCTGCCATTGATTTTGGCTTTTCCTATCCTAGGTGCCGGGCAAGCCATTCGTCGCGGATGTTGTGTTTGAAGGCTGCAAGGGCCTCTGCGTCCGGACAATCGACGATTTGATTTTTCTTGGTTAAGAACCATGTCCAGAATTGTCTAGCCGATTCGTCTGGCTGCTGGATTATGTGGCTTAGGTTATCGGCGTCTGGTGGTCGCACATATGTGCCCTGGAAGCTATCGAGGAATGCGGCTTCCAGGTCCTCCCAACACCCAATTGATTCTGCTGGCAGGCTGTTGAGCCAATGCCGAGCTGGTCCTTTAAGCTTGAGTGGGAGGTATTTGATGGCGTGAAGATCATCACCGCGGGCCATGTGGATATGAAGGAGGTAGTCTTTGATCCAAACCGCAGGATCTGTTGTGCCATTGTAGGATTCAATGTTCACGGGTTTGAACCCTTCGGGGATTTGATGATCCATTACTTCATCTGTGAAGCATAGTGGGTGTGCGGTGCCTCTGTATTGGGCTATGTCACGACGCAGCTCGAACGAGCTTTGTCTACTGTGTTCGGCCCGGCCGGGGTTGCTGCATCCGGTGTGACGGTTGTCGTCGCGTATTGTAGGGCGCCCACGCGATCCATAGATCGATCTTGTTTGCCTTGCCTTATCCTCCAATATGTCTTGAAAGTCCGGCACGTTCCCCCGTGGCTTTGTACTTTTCGAGCGACGCCGGAGTGCGGCTTTAGTGGAGGGCCTAGAGGCCTCTCTGTCGCGGCCACGAGGTGGCCGATCGGCCGTATTGTGCGCTGGTTATTGTGCTTCCTCCTCTAATCGGGGTAGCAGCTTCCGTTTGGGGTAACTTTGGAGGGGCGCTCGAGTTCATACTCTTCGGCCACAAGGACTTCAGTCCATCTGTCGGCTAGCAAGTCTTGGTCAGCTCTAAGCTGTTGCTGCTTTTTCTTGAGGCTGCTTGCCGTGGGCATAAGCCTGCGTTTGAAACGCTCTTGTTCGACGGGATCCTCAGGCACGACAAATTCGTCGTCGTCGAGGCTTGCCTCGTCTCCGGAGGGAGGCATGTAATTATCGTCCTCTACCTCTTCGTCTGCTACTCTCTCATGAGGGCTGGCTTCTCCGTCCTCCTGTGCTGAATCTTGCTGGAAGGGGTTGTCCTTGGCACTATCCGGGGTGTTATTATCTCCGGTGCCGGAATCTCCATTCTTGCTGTGGCGGGATTTGGAGCGGCGCCGCTGACGCTGGCGCTTAGGCTGCTTTTTGGAGGGGTCTTCTTCCGCTGTTCCATCGCCATTCCCATCCTTTGGGATGTCCACCATGTATATGTCGTATGACGAGGTGTCTTTCCAGTGCTCAGTGGGCGCTGGTTCTTGGTCGTCTCCGGCATCATCGTCCATACCGTCGATGTGTTCGGAGTCGAAGTATAGCATGTCGGTTAAGTCATCGACAGTGGCTACGAAGTGGGTGGTGGGTAGGCTTTGAATTTCTTCGTCGTCCGCATCCCAACCGTCCTGGCCATAATCCGGCCAAGGCTCTCCTGATAAACAGAGACATTTTAGCGAATTTAGGATGTCGCCGAAAGGCGAGTGCTGAAAGATGTCCATAGCGGTGAACTCCATGATCGGCGCCCAATCGGATTCGATTGGCGGGGGCGCGGAAGGTTCGGGGTCCGGAGAGGATTCCGGCACCTTGGAGTCACGAGCTTTATGATGGACAGGGTTGGTATTCGGCTCTATCGCCGTAGAGGTAGCAGCCCCCGAGGCGGTGTCCAACCACCCATCCTCAATTGGCGCCGTCGGCTCCGAACTAAGGGTCGGAGCGGACTCTTGTGCGGCCTCCAGGGCACTGTCCGGCAGCAGAGCTAAATCATACCCATCGCGACAGTGCAGCACGCCTGGCTATGGGTCAAATCCGTCAAAGATCAAGTCTCCGCGGATGTCGGCTGTGTAGTTCAAACTTCCAAATCTGACCTGATGGCCAGGAGCGTAGCTTTCGATCTGCTCCAGATGGCCAAGTGAATTGGCCCGCAGTGCGAAGCCGCCGAATACGAAGATCTGTCCGGGGAGAAAAGTCTCACCCTGGACCACGTCGTTGTTGATGATCGAAGGAGCCATCGGGCCTATAGGTGACGACACAGAGGAACTCTCAATGAAAGCACCAACGTCGGTGTCAAAACCAGCGGATCTCGGGTAGGGGGTCCCGAACTGTGCGTCTAGGCGGATGGTAACAGGAGACAAGGGACACGATGTTTTTACCCAGGTTCGGGCCCTCACGGTGGAGGTAAACCCCTACTCCTACTTGATTGATATTGATGATATGGGTAGTACAAGAGTAGATCTACCACGAGATCAAGGAGGCTAAACCCTAGAAGCTAGCCTATGGTATGATTGTTGTTCATCCTATGGACTAAAACCCTCCGGTTTATATAGACACCGGAGAGGGCTAGGGTTACACAGAGTCGGTTACAATGGTAGGAGATCTACATATCCGTATTGCAAGGCTTGCCTTCCACGCCAAGGAAAGTCCCATCCGGACACGGGACGAAGTCTTCAATCTTGTATCTTCATAGTCTTGGAGTCCGGCCAATGATGATAGTTCGGCTATCCGGACACCCCCTAGTCCAGGACTCCCTCACACGCCCATGGACACGTACCTAACCCCACATAGAACTCTCACATAGACCATGGGTTAGTACACAAAGTGCAACGGACAATGCTTACCATACCATGGGATCACTTGATCCCTCTCGGTACATCTTCTACGCTTTGTGAGTTGATCAACTTGATTCACTCTTGACTTAGTCTTGATCAACCTTGAATCTTTCCAACTCTCTTCATTTGGATGATGTCTTGAAGGTAAACATGAATGATCACACAATCTTCTTCTTCAAGACATGCTTGCAATAAGCTCAACACTCACATGGCCAATCTTTGGATAATTCCTTAATAGCACCTTGGTCAACTCATAAACTACTTGAAACCAACACATGGACTTCAAGAAAAGCCTATGGACAAAACCTTCAAATATAACTCAAGGTAACCATTAGTCCATAGGGATTGTCATCAATTACCAAAACCAAACATGGGGGCACCGCATGTTCTTTCAATCTCCCCCATTTTGGTAATTGATGACAATCACTTTGAAGAGAGTTTATACAAGGAGTTATGCATCACAATGCAATGCAACAACCAATGATGCAGGAGAATGAGATGCAAATGCTTAGGAACAAAACCAAAGCAAGGAGAAAACTTTGAAACTTTCTCCACAAAACTCTCTGAAACTTCTCCCCCATTGGCATCGATTGCTAAAATGGCGAAAAGCTTAGAAGGACAATATAAAACGTGTTCCTCCATAAATTGAGTATTTCTCAACAAGATAATGGAATGCCATAGACATATCCAAAGGTAAATACTTGGAGGAATACAAACTATATTGAGGCACAAAGATTGCTAACGAATGATATGCCACAAGGACATAACAAAGAGAGACACACGCAATCAAGCAATCAAAAGATACCAATTGAAGCAAGCAGCCAAAGGATATCAATTGAACCAACTAGACCAAAGATCCTACGAGCCAGATGAATAAAGGATAATATGATACGAACGAAGGAGTGTTCTAAAGAAACTAGAGAAGCACCCCATGGTTTGTGCACACATAACAATTTTTGTATTTGAATACAAAGTGCACAAAATAGGATCATAGCTCCCCCAAAATCAATAGAAACAAACAACAAGTGCAAGTGAGCATAAAGTAAACTAAGCCTAGAACTTGAAACAAACACATGGTTGAGCAACATGTAAAAGAGGCAACTTAAGAATAGGCTCAACCAAAATGATGTGTGTGAGTCATGGCAAAGCACATGAGAAGACTAATATACGGATGAGCATAAGCATCAACATAGTCTCGAATGAATGAGATGCACGGTGCAAAGCCTTTCATTCCCACACACAAATAAGCAAATGGGTTCACAAGAACACTAAATATGCAAAATGAATAACCAACACTTGTGACAACCCAAGGTGAAGATAGAAATCATAAGCATAATCAAGACAGGGGATACCAATTAAGATGGCAAAAGCCTCGTCAAGACAAGCATGAGGGAAATAATCTTCACCACACAAGAGTGCATCAAGATGCAATGAGATAAGATACACACTCAAGGCAAAAGCTTTCACGGAGCCACCAAAGAAATAACATAAGAAAGACAAGGTGGACGTGAAAGAAGGGATATCATCTAGAGATGTAATTTCTCTCAAGTGTATAAGGGTCTAGGTAGACGAAATCATGACGATATATATCTACAAAGAAGGATGTACACCCAAAATAGTTACAACACGAAGGAACAAGATATCCAAAAGGAAGTCATACATATACCAATAAGATATGTGCTTGGAAGCATAGCCCAAGGCTAGATATGGTCTTATTGTACATAAATGTATTCCTACCACACAACCATCAAAGACATCGCAACTAGCAACAAGAGATCATTGTTGGGATGCTTTGAGAAAGGAAACAAGTATCACAAGAAAGAAAGAATAACATGCCATGATACAACCTACACACGATTGATGCAATAATGTGTGCATGTAGTAGATGATGATACTTGTTACCGAGATAGCATTGGAAGTATGTATTAGATACCAATTGAAGGTAGAAAGTAGTTCATTGATCATCCTAGCTTGACTCCAATAAGCACATGGTGACAACACCTTCCTTTTGAATGAGCCGAGTATCCAATGCATCTCCAATTGTTCCTAGAACAACAACACAAACAAAATGGTACCCAAACTCATTGGGACCAAAGAGTTAGATAACCAACAATACATAGGACAAACTCCACATAGGTATGTGCATATAGATACGAAAATGAATCTCATGCACATCTCATCCAATTTGAGACTTGGTGGAGTTTCCCCTATATATTGGGTCAAAGAAAGAAAACATGCCAAAGGAACTACATGAAGTTAAAATGCATGCTCAAGACTTTCAAGAACCGATACCAAAATACAAGGAAAAACCAAGTGAAAAGGATGCCAAATGGAGAAATCATCACTTGGAAGATATCATTAAAAGATACATCAAGGAATGAGATATCCATTGGAACACACAAAAAAAGATGTCAAACTCCCAAAGGAGAGGATGGTTCCAAACAAACCAAGCTCTCTACAAAGTTTCATGATGGCACAAAGTACCAAAAGAGACGACTTGCCATCCACCAACACACACTTAATATGGATCACAAGATGAGTGTTTTATAGAAAATAGGATAGCTCCCCCACGAGTTGTGCATTATAGAGTATCTGCATTTGAATACAAAATGCACAAGGTGGGATCACCACTTTCTCTATATCAAGAAAACACTAGACAATAATAAGACCACAACAAGATCCTCAAGTGGCATGGAAGGCAATGGGAGTTGATATAATTTAGGCAAGAGATAAAGCAAATAAAAGCAAAGGCCAAAGTAAAGATGATCAATAATTTCTACCACACAAGTGAGTACCAATTGTCAAAAGATAAGAAGTATTCGGAAGTAATTCCCGGTGGTAGATAGTAAGGATATCCGACATCATCTTCACACCAAACACAAGCAAATTGCAACTTGTAAAGCTAACGTGCCACCTAGGAACAAGATAATTTACAATATCAATTCTAGGTGACAAAATCTCAAATGTACACATTTTCTAGGCTTGTAGTATGCACATAGCATATTTTCCCCCCATAATGTGATACCAATATAAACTTAACAAGAGGCAATAAGAGGATCCAAGAAGAGATGATTAATGGACTATTTAGAATTTCAATTTCTCATGAGAAGGCATGCCACATAGTGACTAGATAATCTTGTAATATCAATACTAGATTGTATTCCTCATGTACACACATTTATAGGATTGTGAGGTGCACAAAGCACATCACTCCCCCATGATGGTATATTCCATTAATCTCTCACAAGAGCCAACTAAGAAACAAACAAGATGCACAAAGGCTCAACGCACGACACACATGTACATGATGTGCAAACCAACATACACAAACTTGATTACTCAAGTTAAGCAAATTGGAAACACATCATATACAAACACACGCAAGGTGCAAAACCACAACATGCTAAGGGCAAGTAACTATCAATCTAAACAATTTAAGTATGAGTTACCGCAAGGAGGAACATTGGATGTAACATAGAAACTTGAGACTCCTAATGACTTGGCTTGAGATAATATAGATGATGAAGACCCCTCAAATCTTCATAATGTAGCCAAGTCTCCAATGCCCTCCAACAACACCTATTGATCGAGTTTGAGCTTGTTGGTCCCCAACCAAGTTGGGTCCTAAGAGGTTAGTCACAATAGGCTTGGCAACCCAAATGGTTCTTTTCTTGACACCACTTTGAGTACCAACAAACTTGGCAAACACATTGCCAACCTTATCCTTCCCAAGAGAATAGATATAATCAATAGTAATTGGGTTGGATAAGTTACCACTAGTGCATGAAGAAGTGAAGTGACCTTTCTCACAACATAGGTAGCAACGTCTACTCTTCACTTTCTTCTCACTTGATTTCTCAACTTGAGAAGCATTAGCTCGAGTTTTCTTGGGAAGAGGCCTTTCTTCAACTTGAGGTTGAGAATGAGAGTGAACTTGTGGCCTCTTCCCTTGTTGCTTGTCACTAATGGGCTTCTTCTTCAATGGGCAAGATCTAACATGATGCCCTTCTACTTTGGACTTGAAGCAAATAATCTTGGCCGAATTCTTGACTTGTTCTTGGCCCTTCTTTTTGTTCATCTTGGACTTCTTCTTATTCGAGTTGAATCCAAGTCCACCTTTGTCATTGGGGGATTTTTGCACACTCAAGATATTGTTGAGTGTGGCCTTCCCTTCATGACACTTTTCCAAGTCTTTCTTCAAAGAAGTGACTTGAGCCTTGAGCTCTTTGATTTCCTCTACATGGTTAGTCGCAACGAAAGCACTAGAGGAAGTATAAGCTTCATCGTTAGAGCAACAAGGCAAGGAAAGCAATTCATCACAAGATGTACCAATGTTATGCATGGATGAATCACGAGGACTAGCACAAGGCAATATAGCATTTTGACTAAAATTAGTGCTAGTGTCCGCATGAGGCTCACTAGATGTTACCTTAGCAATCATGGCCTCATGAGCTATCTTTAGCACATTATGGGATACTAGAAGATCATCATGAGAGCTTGAGAGCTTTTCATGGCTTTCTTCCAATTTCCCATAATTGCTACATAGCAACTCAAGTTGAGCCCGTAGCTCAACATTCTCCTTCAAAATGGATGCTTCACAAGTAATAGAATTAGTAGCACAAGCATCATCATTAACAACAAGAGGAGAAGGCAACTTGGCAAGCTATTTTAAATAAGAACCTTCAAGTTGAGCATGAGACTCGGTGAGTTTGATGAGCTCACCCTTGATGACCCTTGAGCCATTTTCGAGGTGCTCAAAATCCTCAAGGAGTCTAGCATGAGTAACTTCAAGCTTAGCATTTTTAGTTTCAAAAACATTGGCCACCTCAAGAGCTCTATCATTAGATTCCTTCACTCTAGATAATTCTAGAGCAAAAGTCTCCTCAAGAGATTCCTTGGTGGTTTGTTCAAGTTCAAGAGCTTGAGAGAGGTCCGCAATCTCATTAGCGTAATCACGCTCATGACCTTCCATTTTATCAATGGTGACCTCATGCTCCTCAAGACGAGATTCCAGCTCATCAGTATATTTCTTGCTCTCAATAGCAATCGACATGATTTCCATGAAATTGGAACGAGCAATTTTATTCTTAAGAAGAGCTTTAAAAATCATTTCCCCCTTAATTTTTAAGGAGGCAACATCATCATCCTCTTCATCATACTCGACATCATCATCACTCTTGCCATCACCAATATCATCACAAGATATATTGGGATTCAAAGTGGGAGATACCTTTGAAGCCTTGGCCATAAGGCAAAAAGCAATAGATGAGGATGTAGGATCCCTTGAAGCACCATTCAAGACCACATCTTGTTCCATGGAGTGTTGGGTTTCCTATACATTGTTAGCACAACAACTCAAGGAAATACATGCATTTTTATCATGGCAACAAGATGTAGCAAGCATATCATCATGAGATTTAGTCAAGAAATTTATACCTGATATGCAAGGACTATCAACACAAGCATGTGAAACATTTGGAGTGCTCGAAGTGCTAAAGTCCAAAGATGAAGCATTGCAATAAGAAAGTGATGAAGGATTATCAACAATAAGCCCACTATCATCATTGCAATGAACACCATTACTCACCATGTCATTACCTTGTGGCAAACCACATGTAGGTGAAGTATAATAAGTTGAGAACGCAACACGGCCGGAGGTGGAGGGAGAACGATCATCCTTACAAATCTTGGACACACCATATTTATCTTGAAGCTTTGTCCACAACTCATGAGCATCCCGGGACGACATGAGTTCAAATATAACTACATTGCTCAAAGCATCGAAAAGCACATTAGAAGCTTGAGCATTGAGATAAGGGTTTTTCTCATCCTCTAAAGATAAGCTTTGGGGATCCTTTGGAGGAGAAAAACCCATATCTACAATTCGCTCTAAATTTGGGTCCATGACCCTAAAGAGATTAAGCATGCGAATTACCCAAACATCAAAATTTGTGCCATCAAAACTAAGAGTGTCAGAGAACTCTAATCCCCTAGTCGACATCTTTACTCTCTAGGCGGTTAATCCCAACAAAGAGAGACGAGGCTCTGATACCAATTGAAAGATCGAGGATGTCGCCTAGAGGGGGGGGGGGTGAATAGGCGCTTTAAAATAATTAGGGTTTAGGCTTGCACAAATGAGGAATAAACCTAGTGGTTAATTTGTCAAGCACAAAATCTAAAACAACTAGGCTCACCTATGTGCACCAACAACTTATGCTAAGGAAGATAAGCAACTATGTGATAGCAAGATATATGACAAAGAACAATATGGCTATCACAAAGTAAAGTGCATAAGTAAAGGGCTCGGGTAAGAGATAACCGAGGCACGCGGAGACGACGATGTATCCCGAAGTTCACACCCTTGCGGATGCTAATCTCCGTTTGGAGCGGTGTGGAGGCACAATGCTCCCCAAGAAGCCACTAGGGACACCATAATCTCCTCACGCCCTCGCACAAATGCAAGATGTCGTGATTCCACTAAGGGACCCTTGAGGGCGGTCACCGAACCCGTACAAATGGCGACCCTTGGGGGCGGTCACCGAACCCGTACACTTTGGCAACCCTTGGGGGCGGTCACCGGTACCCGTCAAATTGCTCAGGGCGATCTCCACAACCTAATTGGAGACCCCGACACTTGCCCGGAGCTTTACACCACAATGATTGAGCTCCGAACAACACCAACCGTCTAGGGCGCCAAGGCACCCAAGAGGAACAAGCTCTAGGGTGTCCAAACACCCAAGAGTAACAAGCTCAAGGGTACCAAGAACCCAAGAGTAATAAGCTTCTCAACTTGTAACTTCCACGTATCACGTGGAGAACTCAAACCGATGCACCAAATGCAATGGCAAGGGCACACGGAGTGCCCAAGTCCTTCTCTCTCAAATCCCACCGAAGCAACTAATGCTAGGGAGGAAGATGAGAGGAAGAACAAGAAGGAGAACACCAAGAACTCCAAGATCTAGATCCAATTGGTTCCCCTCACATAGAGGAGAAAGTGATTGGTGGAAATGTGGATCTAGATCTCCTCTCTCTTTTTCCTCGAAAACTAGCAAGAATCCATGGAGGGATTGAGAGTTAGCAGATCGAAGAAGGTCAACAATGGGGGAAGAACACGAGCTCAAAGGATAAGGTTCAATGGGGAAGAATACCCCCTTTTATAGGTGGGGAAAAATCCAACCGTTATGCTCACAGCCCGCACAGAGCGGTACTACCGCTCTAAGGAGCGGTACTAAAAAATACTTCCGTGCCTACCTCCGCTGAGCAAAACACGAGATTTTTGGTCCAGAGTGGTACTACCGCTCAGGAGCCACGGTAGTACAGCTGTGGAGCATTACTACTGCTAGTACCGCTCTGGAGCGGTAGTAAAAATTTACATCCGCTCTAGTCGCGGTAGTACCGCTGCAGCCTTTACCAAAACAACCACAACTTTTACAAACGGACTCCGAATTCAACGAAACCAAGTTTGTTGGAAAGATAACGACATGGGCTAACACAATATTGATAGAAATATCAATAAGAAGCAAATGAGAAAGGACCATAAGAAAATGGTGAGGACCCTTCCTCGGATAAGACCGGTGAAACCTCCAACACCAAAAACATCATAGAAGACGCATGCGAACTCCGTTTTCGATGAACTCAAGCTTGTCATCAAGATGAACATAAGCTCTAAGACTCACAAAGAGAACCAAACAAGACCAAGAAACATGATGCAAGGATGCAATGGTTTGAGCTCTCTACTAACGATATGATTAAGCTACCAACTTGAGAGCCCCCCTTGATAGTATGGCAAACGATCCTATAACCCGGTCTCCCAACTACCACCACAAGACCGATAAAATAGAAAACCTATCAAGGGCAAACCTTTGCCTTGCACATGGTCCACTTGAGCTAGATGATGAAGATCTTGACTCCCTCAGGTTGTACCACCTTTCTTGATTGCGTTGGCTCGATGAAGACTAGATGATTGCTCCCCCATAGTCCACTATGGGTGAGCCACTCTTCGGCACATCTTCACAAGTCCATTGACACCACAATGGATGGCAAAATTCAAGCACTTGATCTCTTCGTGATGCTCCACTTGAACTTGCACACGGCAATCTCGATGACGATCACCACCTGATGTCATCCTTTTCATGGATTGTATGATATCTTCCTCTTGACGCAAGCCCATGGAAACGTACCTAACCCCATATAGAACTCTCACATAGACCATGGCTTAGTACACAAAGTGCAACGGACAATGCTTACCATACCATGGGATCACTTGATCCCTCTCGGTACATATTCTACGCTTTGTGAGTTGATCAACTTGATTCACTCTTGACTTAGTCTTGATCAACCTTGAATCTTTCAAACTCTCTTCATTTGGATGATGTCTTGAAGGTAAACATGAATGATCACACAATCTTCTTCTTCTTCAAGACATGCTTGCAATAAGCTCAACACTCACATGACTAATCTTTGAATAATTCCTTAATAGCACCTTGGTCAACTCATAAACTACTTGAAACCAACACATGGACTTCAAGAAAAGCCTACGGACAAAACCTTCAAATATAACTCAAGGCAACCATTAGTCCATAGAGATTGTCATCAATTACCAAAACCAAACATGGGGGCACCGCATGTTCTTTCACTTTGTCGGTGAACCAAGTGTCCCAGTGCGTTGTGTCCAACGTGGACGCCATGTCGTGATAGAGGTCATCGGGTAGATGAGTGCGACCGTGGCAGATCTCCACCTCCCGCACGCGACCAGAGGTCCGAACGGCCGGCACTTGAACCCTGTCCGGACAAGAAATGCTTTTGTGTCACCGCATTGGGCCGTGATTTCTGTCCACGCGGACCCAAACAGACAACAATGGACGAATGCATCCCTATGTTGGAGTTTCCTTATCCATCAAAATATCCTATATACGTGGGAGCAACTAACCAATGGTTACCCTTGGGGGCTTCTGTAAGGGTCATTTTAGTGGTTTGTAAGCGCGTGAGTGGTGCGTCTAGCCATTGCCATGTCTCACGTGTTAGTCGCCCCCCTTTAAAATCCATTTTTAATATTTCCATACGCATATTCATGTTTTAGATTTTTTTTTTGTTTTTTTGTTTTTGCTTGTGTTTTTTCTAGGTTTTGGAAATTTCTATGAAGCACATTTGTGCTTCCGCGTGCTTGCACGAGAAGTGCTTCTATGAAAAGAGAAGCACATATTTTCTTCAAGAGGCACAGCTATGTTTCTACTCGAAAAGGGAAAGCACATGTTTGCTTCGAAATTGAATTCTACCTTTTACGTCCAGTGGAGAAAGGCTCCTGACCCAAGCTCTCGTGCGGCCGCGCAGGGTCGCACCGGGGCTCTTGCCGCCGGCCGCCAACAGTCCTGCCCTGCGCCGCCTCTCTTCTCACCGCCGCTGGGGTCATTGTGTTGGGTTCTACGGTAGGGTGCGTCGACTGCAAATTAAAACTTTCCTACATGCAGAACAACATGAACATGCTACGAGAGATGGATCACAGTTCGTTACAACTAGACGTGCAGTGCTGTGCAGCGGAAGAAGAGTTGGGGCAGCGCGTTCCCGAAGTCGCCTCACGTTCCCGGAGTCGTCTCCTCCTTGCCGGTCTCCCACGTAGCCGATCGGATCCCGCGAACAGGTTCGCCGGAGCGGCGCAAGTGCACCGCCTCTAACGGTATCCGTGCGTGCAGGAGGAACGTCGTGCGACGGACTGCTAGGTCCGATCACACAACCGGTGGCGAGTGGAGGTGGCTATTCGCAACACATGCAAACCCTAGTTGCAGCGCCGAAGCGATCAACTCCATGAGTGTGCCGCACCTCAACTTTATATAGGCGTCCATCACGGGCTCAACACTTGGGCCTCGCACGGACCCTAAAGCCCACATGTCTACTCGGCCACAATCCGAATACAGCTCGGATCACATCCGACTAGTGTCCTCGGATCTGACCTCATAGGTTCCTTCCCTTAAGCGCGTGACCCCTTAGGTTCAAGTCAGCTTGGTCACAGTTTGGATCACCTCCGACCTTCATGGTTGGTAGCAGCCTCTAGCAAGGTGTGCCGACCACCATGCAGACTATGAAGCTGGTTAGGTGAACCTGTACAACGTGTCACACTTCTGTTCCCTTTGCCTCACGATATATGTTTTCGGGCTCAAGGCGACACTGTCATCCTTGTGCTAGCCCGACCTCTTTCTCGTTCCAGTGATACTGACCACAAACCGGATTATCTCATAATCCATGTCGCATGGCCATGCTTATCCTGGTCGGATCACATGAGTGGCCCAGAGTATATCTCTCCTGATCGGAGGGGCAAATCCCATCTTGCTCGACCATGTCTCGCAGCATGGGACTGGAAAAACCCGAAACCTACCTTTGTAACTACCCAGTCACGGAGTAGCATTTGGTCGGCCCAAAGTAAGTCTGTCACCATCCCGAGTACTCAGGTCTTAGGACATAGAACGTATGTTGTACTAGAGACTCATAGATGACATATCGCTGCGTCTCATAGTTGGGTCTGTCCGACTCGGACCTTATCTCGACTCGGATTCGACTACATCGAATCCGACCAGATCCTTCCGAGTCCATATTATCCGTTTAGCATCCAATGCTCCATGGCTAGTGAGACCAAGCCATCGACTGTGTCATATACTAGTCTAGTCAGCTGCGCGTCCACACAACCCTTTCGACTAGGGACCTTTTAGGATAGTCATCATACAATGCATAGTCCCACAAACAAGCCACATACTTGCTGATACACATCATTGATAATGTCCAAGGACTATCTTTATTAATGAACACATAGGAAATATCATCATACATGATTGCCTCTAGGGCATATCTCCAACACGTTGCCGGGCAAAGCCCGTGCGGCAGCGGATCTCCTTGGTCGACGGTCTGCACTACTATAGGAATGTCTAGCAATGGCGGACGCAAAAAGGCCATCAGTGGCAAGCTAGACAGTCAGGGGCGCCCGCCGCTGACCTCCTGCCACTGCTAGTATGCCATCAGTGGCGGGCGCGCGCCCTCCACTGGTGGAGCACTACTGTGGCGGGCGCGTAGGGCAGTCCGCTAGTGCTTACCGTTACAACAGTGGCGCTTTCGTGCGCCGCCCGCCACTGATAAGCTTTGCCATGAAAATAAAAAAATATGCAGCCTCGGCAGCATTTTGGCTGCCATGGCTGCGTTTTGCATGAAACTAAGATACATATTGCAGTATATATACGTTAATCACTATCTAATGTTTGTATAACATGAAGCAAATAAACATATATATGTTAAACAAATTGTCTAATGTTTAGAACTTACATAGTACGGTACAATAAGTGCGTACAACATATATGTACTAGAAGTACATATATATGTACGACATCTTGATTAGCACCCGAAAGTACATACTACGGTGATTGTGGGACATTGTACCAAAGGTAGATTTTGTTGCCGCCCTCATGAGCCTCCTCATTTTCATGAAGAAATAGTAAGAATGACTTCCCAGCTTGCATCTTGAGTTGTGTGGCAATCTCAATCCATTTTTTTACCATGGAAATAAGTTCTCCCTCCCTCGTTTGTGAGATTGAGGGTCAAGGGAAAGCCATTTTCTAATAGCTTAATGTCGAACTGAATTGTCCAGTTCTCATTGATGGCCAGGTTGGCCATACACATGAAATCCTCCCTTCCTCAACAAGGGATGCACTAAGCATGATAAAAAAACATAAATTAGATGAACTTATCATGTAACATACCGCCCATCCCATGAAAACATAAAAAGGAAAAACACGAAGTAAATGGAACACTAACATACCGCCCACTCCATGAAGTCATTGTGAAGATCGACACAAATCTCATTGCAAGCTAGGTGGATTTTGTGACACGCACCAAGCCTCGTGTCTCCACAGAAGTGGCATGCATCGTTCATAGCCTACATTCATGTTATGGAATCATTCTAAATGTTAAACCAGAAACTATGTGTTACAATGATTCATATTTCTTTCTAGAATATATATGTTCTACATCAACCAATAATACAAGACTTAATTATGGGGTGGTTACTCTGATTCCTAACACGAGAGATGCTGCAACTATCAATCAATAGAGTATGTATGGACAAAGAATTTGGGCATGACTTATGCTAAAAAATTAAAAAAATTGAGGGTCCAAATTGTTGCTAAACGGAAATTAATCAACGTTTCACAATATTGCAGACACTCCTTTAAAGCCATGTTAATCTACAATCTATATTGATGTGCATATAATCACTAACATTAATCTACAATCTAGCATGAATCAAATTTAATTACCTGCACATTGCTTGAGCGCGAGGCAAACGAGGGATCGGTGGCCTCGGCTGAGCAGAAGTTGGCTGCTGGCGGCGGTGTCCACCCCCCGTTGCTAGGGGAGGCCATTGCGTTCGTTGATCATGAAAGATGGAGGCCACTATGGATTGATACGTCTCCAACATATCTATAATTTTTTATTATTCCATGCTGATATATTATCATTCTTGGATGTTTTACAATCATTTATAGCAACTTTATATCATTTTTTGGGACTAACCTATTGACATAGTGCCCAGTGCCAGTTGCTGTTTTTTGCCCTCTTTTTACTTCGTAGAAAACCAATACCAAACGGAGTCCAAACGCAGCTGATACGTCTCCAATGTATCTATAATTTTTGATTGTTCCATGCTATTATATTACCCCTTTTGGATGTATATGGGCTTTATTTTACACATTTATATCATTTTTGGGACTAACCTACTAACCGGAGGCCCGGCCCGTATTGCTGTTTTTTTTGCCTATTTCAGTATTTCAAAGAAAAGGAGTATCAAACGGAGTCCAAACAGAATGAAACCTTCGGGAGCATGATTTTTTGAACAAACGTGATCCAGAGGACTTGGAGTGCAAGTCAAGAAGCAGCCAGGCGGCCACGAGAGGGTAGGGCGCGCCCCCTGTCTCGTGGGCCCCACGGGCAGCCACCGACGTACTTCTTCCTCCTATATAAGCCTACGTACCCCGAACACATCCAGGGAGCCAACGAAACACAATTTCCACCATCGTAACCTTCTGTATCCGCGAGATCCCATCTTGGATCCTTCGCCAGCGCTCTGCCGGAGGGGGAATCGACCATGGAGGGATTCTACATCAACACCATAGCCCCTCCGATGAGTTGTGAGTAGTTTACCACAGACCTTCGGGTCCATAGTTATTAGCTAGATGGCTTCTTCTCTCTTTTTGGATCTCAATACAATGTTCTCCCCCTCTCTTGTGGAGATCTATTCGATGTAAACTCTTTTTGTGGTGTGTTTGTCGAGATCCGATGAATTGTGGGTTTATGATCAAGTTTATCTATGAGAAATATTTGAATCTCCTCTGAATTCTTTTATGTATAATTGAGTTATGTTTGCAAGTCTCTCCGAATTATCAGTTTGGTTTGGCCTACTAGATTGATCTTTCTTGCCATGGGAGAAGTGCTTGGCTTTGGGTTCAAGCTTGCGGTGTCCTTACCGAGTGACAGCAAGGGTTGCAAGGCACGTATTGTATTGTTGCCATCGAGGATAAAAAGATGGGGTTTATATCATATTGCATGAGTTTATCCCTCTACATCATGTCATCTTGCTTAAGGCGTTACTTTGTTTTTATGAACTTAATACTCTAGATGCAGGCAGGAGTCGGTCGATGTGTGGAGTAATAGTAGTAGATGCAGGCAGGAGTCGGTCTACTTGTTGCGGACATGATGCCTATATACATGATCATGCATAGGTAATCTCATAATTATTCGCTTTTCTATCAATTGCTCAACAGTAATTTGTTCACCCACCGTAATACTTATGCTATCTTGAGAGAAGCCTCTAGTGAAACCTATGGCCCCTAGGTCTATCTCTTATCATATTTGCTTCCAATCTACTTTTATTTGCATCTTTACTTTTTGCATCTATATTATAAAATACCAAAAATATATTTATCTTATCATACTATCTCTATTAGATCTCACTTTCGCAAGTGGCCGTGAAGGGATTGACAACCCCTTTATTGCGTTGGTTGCGAGTTCTTTGTTTGTTTGTGTAGGTGTGTGGGACTTTTGAGGAGCCTCCTACTGGATTGATACCTTGGTTCTCAAAAACTAAGGAAAATCCTTACGCTACTATTGCTGCATCACCCTTTCCTCTTCAAGGAAAACCAACGCAAGCTCAAGACGTAGCAGCAGCGAAACTTTTTGGTGATTTTTTCTGGACCAGAAGACACCTGTTGGGCCAAAGAAGTACCAGAGGGGAGCTCTGAGGGGAGCACAACCCACCTAGGCACGCCTGGGGGGACAGGCGTGACCTGGTGGGTTGTGCCCACCTCAACCGCCTCCCGCACCGCCTCTTTGCTCTATAAATACCCCAATATTTCAGAAAACCTAGGGGAGGTGACGAAAAACAAGTCCAGCCAACGCAAGTTCCAGAAACCACAGATCCAATCTAGACACCATCACGGAGGGGTTCATCATCCTCATTGGTGCCTCTTCGATGATGCGTGAGTAGTTCATTGTAGACCTGCGGGTCCATAGTTAGTAGCTAGATGGCTTCCTCTCTCTCTCTCTCTCTCTCTCTCTCTCTCTCTCTCTCTCTTGATTCTCAATACAATGGTCTCTTGGAGATCTATTTTTGATGTAACTCTTTTGTGGTGTGTTTGTTGGGATCGGATGAACTTTGAGGTTATGATCAGATCAATATTTTTATCCATTAAAGTTATTTGAGACTGTTGATCTCTTATATGCATGATTACTTATAGCCTCATATTTCTTCTTCGAATTTTTGGTTTAGTTAGGCCGACTAGATTGTTTTTTCTTGCCATGAGAAGAGGTGCTTTGTGATGGGTTCGATCTTACGGTGCTCAATCCCAGTGACAGAAGGGGAAATGACATATATGTATCATTGCTATTAAGGATAATAAGATGGGGTCTATTCCTACATGAATAGATCTTGTCTACATCATGTCATCGTTCTTATCGCATTACTCCGTTTTCCATTAACTTAATACACTAGATGCATGCTGGATAGCGGTCGATGTGTGGAGTAATAGTAGTAGATGCAGGCAGGAGTCGGTCTACTAATCTTGGACGTGATGCCTATATAATGATTATTGCCTGGATATCGTCATAATTATTTGAAGTTCTATCAATTGCCCAACAGTAATTTGTTTACCCACCGTATGCTATTTTTTCCGAGAGAAGCCACTAGTGAAATCTACGGCCCCGGTCTATTTTCTCATCATATACTTCAGATCTATTTTGATATTTGCCTTTTTGTTTATTTGCAACTTTTATTTTTAGATCTATATTATCAAAAACCCAAAAATACCTCGCTGAATTTTATTTGCTTTTATTTGCATCTATCAACCTACTACAATTTTATCTCGTCAACTTAGACAATTTCTGGCACCGTTACCCGAAAGGGATTGACAACCCCTTTAACATGTCGGGTTGCAAGTATTTGTTCTTTGTGTGCAGGTACCATTTATGTAGTGTTGCATGGTTCTCCTACTGGTTCGATAATCTTGTTCTCATCACTGAGGGAAATACCTACGTAGTTGTGCTGCATCATCCCTTCCTCTTTGGGGAAATACCGACGTAGTTCAAGCCGCAATCATGGATGAGGGTGCTGGCAGATGAGGACCCGACGGACGAGGGCGGCCTCGACTGACGAAAACGGCCGCGGTGAGGGGACGCGACGAAGGACAGGGACCCCGTGGACGAGGGGAAGCCTCGAAGAGGAGGCGAGCGGGCCACGGCGGAGGTTGGGGACCCCACGAACAAGGGGAAGCCTCGGCGAGGAGGTAGGCAGGACGCAACGAAGGACTGGGACTCCGCTGGCGGATGAGGGCTGCTGCGGCGAGGGGGGCAGGAGTGGTGGAGGACGAGGCAGTAGCAGGGATGAGAGGCCACGGTGGAGGACATCGGCGTCGTAGGGCGGGCGCGGGGCACGACGAAGGAGGACAGACGTTGTGTCTAGATCCAGATCCGTTTTAGGTATGTAACTGCCAGTTAAAGTGATGGGTACAGGAAGAAGTCTACGAACGGTGGGAACGGATTGTGTAGCATTAAATTTGTTGTGGTGAACACCACTTAGAACTTGCTATCCCAAATTAATAAGTATATAGTTCTGTGGCGGGCAACCATAGCTGCCCGCCAATGGTATTACAATTTGCTGTGGCACGCGGCCTTAATGACCCACCACTACACACAGTCGGGTCGTCGGCACAACCGTGGAAACATAGTTGTGGAGGGTGGTGAGTTGCGCCCACCACTACTCCGGCATTACCAGTAGCGAGCAAATCCAGGTACCCGCCACTAGTTAGGGTCCACCTATAAGCCCTTCCCCAGTAGTGTTGGATCGCGACGGTGATGCGTGTCCCCATGTTGCAGGGTGGCGCCGGCCAACGTGGCTCGGTGTGCTTGCAGTGACGAGCGGCGTAGACGGTAGTGGGTGGCTGCAGCGTGGTGCAAGTGGTGCAAGTGGGCCCGATCCCCAAGTACAAGGAATCATCGTAGCAATTCCCAAAGGTGGAAGTGATAAGTATGGAGTGTCGAACCCACAAGGAGCTAAAGGTAAGATCAATATTCTCTCAAGCCCTATCTGCCACTGATACGACTCTACGTGCACCGAACATTTGCTTCCAACTAGAAACAAGAAATAAAACTGTGTTGCGGTATAAAGAGGATAACTTTGTATGATATCGGAGAGCTAAAATATAAAAGTTGGTGATGTTATCATAAAGTTAGAATATATTACTAAATAATATAAATAGCGAGTGTGGAATAATGGTGGATCGGTGTGCGGAATTGTCCTAAGCAATTGTTAACAAGATCGATAGTCGTCATTGCAATTTCATATGAGGGAGAGGCATAAACTAACATACTTCTCCTACATGGATCGTATGCTCTTATGATTGGAACCCTAGCAAGCATCCGCAAATACTAAAGATTCATTAAGGTAAAACCCAACCATAGCATTAAAGCATCAAGTCCCCTTTTATCCCATACGCAACAACCCCCTTACTTGGGTTCAAGCTTCTGTCACTCTAGCAACCCACTATAAGCGAATCATGAACGTATTGCAACACCCTATAGCGGGAATCCCTCACGCTTGCGCGACATGGAGAGCACCATAGGACAGCACCAAAATAAAACATACAACTCGTACCAATCTAGATCATCAATCAACTCAAAGACAAAAGATATCTACTCAAAGCATCATAGGATGGCAACACATCATTGGATCATAATATGTGGCATAAAGCACCATGTTCAAGTAGGGATTACAGCAGGGTGTGGGAGAGTGGACCGCGTAAAAGAGATGAGGATGGTGATGATGATGGTGATGTTGATGAAGACGATCACCGTGGCGATGATTCCCCTCCCGATGGCACTCCGGTGCCACCAAGAGAGAGAGGAGGAGAGGTTCTCCCCCTTGTGCTTCCTCCTCCATGGCTTTCCCCCTCTGGTCCTTGGCCTTCATGGCGATGATGGCCCCTCCGAGATCCTCCTCCATGGCCTCCGGTGATGATGGCCCCCTCCGGCAGGGTGCCAGAGAGGGCCTAGATTGATTTCTCGTGGCTACAGAGGCTTGCGGCGGCGAAACTTCCGATCTAGGTTAATTCCCGAAAGTTTCAGTATTTATAGGAATTTTTGGCGTTGGATTCACGTCAAGGGGCCTCCGGGCTATCCACGAGAGAGGGGGCTGCGCCCTAGGGGGGCGCTCCCCACTCTCCTGGGCAGCCCGGGACTCCTCTGACCCAACTCCGATGCTCCGTGGTCTTCTTTTGGTCCAAAAAAATCCTCAAAAATTGGCACTTCAATTGGACTCCGTTTGGTATCCCTTTTCTGTAAAACACTAAAACAAGGAGAAAACAGAAACTGGCACTGGGCTCTAGGTTAATAAGTTAGTCCCAAAAATCATATAAAATGACATATAAATGCTTATAAAACATCATAGATAGATAATATAATAGCATGAATACTTCATAAATTATAGATACGTTGGAGATGTATCAGCATCCCCAAGCTTAATTCCTTCTCGTCCTCGAGTAGGTAAATGATAAAAGAAATAATTTATGAAGTGTGAATGCTAGTAGGTGCACAAGTTTGATCAATGATAATTTCAATCACCTTTTCTAGCATCAAAATGTGTCATAATAGTAGCTTATCTCATAAAACTTTTCATGATCAAGTAACAATCTAATCACAATGTCAAGCATGGTTCAGAAACTTCATTGAGAACTAACAAACTATAATCTCAGTCATTGAAGCAATTGCAATTTATCATAACATCAGAAAGAGTCAAGAATAGAGCTTTTCAGCAAGTCCACATACTCAACTATCATATAGTCTTCTACAATTGCTAACACTCACGCAATACTTGTGGTTATGGAGTTTCAGCCGGACACTGAGAAAGATAGGGGCTTATTGTGTTGCCTCCCATTGTATTCACCTTTAGGTGATGTCAACAATAATAGCCCATGCTAACTTACATCCAATTGGATATATATATCATGATCTTTCAAACACGAGGAGCTTGCCAAAGGATAAAATGAAAAAGGGAAAGGTGAGGATCACCTTGACTCAAGCATAAAGTAAAAACATAAAGTAAAAGATAGGCCCTTTGCAGAGGGAAGCAGAGGTTGTCATGCACGTTTAGGGTTGATGCACAAAATCTTAATGCAAAAGAACGTCACTTTATATTGCCCCTTGTATGTGGACCTTTATTATGCAGTCTGTCGCTTTTATTACTTCCACAACAAGTTCGTACAAAGCTTATTTTCTCTGCACTAATAAGTCATGCATATTTAGAGAGCAATTTTTATTGTTTGCACCGATGACAACTTACTTGAAGGATCTTACTCAATCCATAGGTAGGTATGGTGGACTCTCATGGCAAAACCGGGTTTACGGGTATTTGGAAGCACAAGTAGTATCTCTACTTGGTGCAAGGGATTTGGCTAGCATGAGGGAGAGCTCAACATGTTTGGAAGGTCAATGACAATATACTTTAACTAAGATGTCAGAAAACATAAACCATTACGTTGTCTTCCTTGTCCAACGTCAACTCTTTTAGCATGTCATACTTAATGAGTGCTTCACAATCATAAAAGATGTCCAAGATAATATATTCGTATGTGAACCTCTCTTTCCTTATTACTTCCTATTAATTGCAACAATGACCAAAACTACGTTTGCCAACTCTCAACAACTTTTATGCATCATACTTTCTATGTGTGAAGTCATCACTAACCATGTTATAAGCATACAAAAAATATAGAAATTCAGATTTATGACATTCAATTCATTTCCCCATTTACTCATAGGATATACATGAAGCACATGAGTAAATGACAAACTACTCCAGAAGATATGAGTGAAGGATACTGAGTAGGCAAATAATCAACTAGCCATGGGAGGGTTCCTTTTCTATTTAAAATTTCAGATCCAATGATTTTATTCAAATAGCAAGTAAAACAAAATAAAATGACATTGCAAGGATAGCACAACTCATGTGAAGAAGCAAAAACTTAGGTTCAACCGATACTAACCGATAGTTGTTGAAGAAGAAAGGTGGGATGCCTAACGGGGCATCCCCAAGCTTAGATGTTTGAGACTTCTTGGAATAATATCTTGGGGTGCCTTGGGCATCCCCAAGCTTGAACTTTTATATCTCCTTAATTCCTCTACATGGTTTCTCTTTTTATCAAAAGCTTCATTCACACCAAACTCAACAAGAACTCGTGAGATAGGTTAGTATAAACCAATGCAAAACCTTATCATTTTCTACTGTAACAAAACACTAAAATTATTATTCAACATTGTATACTAAATGCCTCTGCATATTTAATACTCCTATCCTCAAATAGAATCATTAAACAAGCAAACATATGCAAACAATGCAAACATAACAGCAATCTGTCAAAACAGTACAACCTGTAAAGAATGCAAGAGTATCAATACTTCCCTAACTCCAAAAATTATGAGAGAAAATTCCCACTGTAGTATATTTATCAGAGCTCGTTATGCAAAAAGTTTCAACATTATATCATGCTCTGACTTTTCTAGGGAATTTTTGCAACAGCGGTAAACTTCCTGTTTTCAAACAGCAACATGTATACTAACAAAATAAGCATGGTAAAGGCTATCCTTGACATTTTTATTGAAAATAAAGATGAAAAACACTATTCTAAATAACAGCAAGCTAAGACTAGAAAAATAAAATGACGCTCCAAGCAAAGCACATATCATGTGACGAATAAAAATATAGCTCCGAGTAAGATGTACCGATAGTTTTGAATACGAAAGAGGGGATGCCTTCCGGGGCATCCCCAAGCTTAGGCGCTTGAGTATTCCTTGAATATTACCTTGGGGTGCCTTGGGAATCCCCAAGCTTAGGGTGTTTCCACTCCTTATTCTCCTCATATCGATATCTCACCCAAAACATGAAAACTTCAATCACACAAAACTTAATGGAACTTCATGAGATAGGTTAGTATGATAAAGAGTAAACCATGCACTTTGGTACTGTAAAAGACAAGGTTCATAATTGTTTTCACATAATGCCTACTGTACCATATCATTTCTACAATTTATATTGAAAAATATAAGCCATAGAAACTAGAAAACAAGCAAACTATGCAATGAAAACAGAATCTGACAGAAACAGAACAGTCTGTAATGATCTGAACAATAACCGTACTTATGCTACTCCAAAAATTATGAAATAAATTGGTGGAATTTGTCTATTAATCTTCTTCAAAAAGAATCAACTCAAAATCACTCTTCTGTAAAGAATGACAGCTAATCTCGTGAGCGCCAAGTTTCTGTTTTTTACAGCAAGATCACATTAACTCTCACCCAAGTCTTCCCGAAGGTCTTACTTGGCACTTTATTGAAACAAAAAGCATAAAACATGATTACTACAGTAGCTTAATCATGTGGGCACACAAAAACAGTAAGGATAAATATTGTGTTGTCTCCCAACAAGCTCTTTTCTTTAATGCCTTTTAGCTAGGCATGATGATTTCAATGATGCTCGCACAAAAGATAAGAGTTGAAACACAAAGAGAGCATCATGAATAATATGACTAGCACATTTAAATCCAACTCACTTCCTATGCCTAGGGATTTTGTGAGCACACAATTTATAGGAACAAAAGTCAACTAGCATAGGAAGGCAAAACATGTATAACTTCAAAACTTTAAGCACATAGAGAGGAAACTTGATATTATTGCAACTCCTACAAGCACATATTCCTCCCTCATAATAATTTCCAATAGCATCATAGATAGAAACTTTGTTCTCATACTCAATTGGAACATCTTCCGAAATAGTGGAATACTAACTAAAGTTGACACTCTTCCAAATCCACTTTCATAAATATCATACGGAGATTCAACACCCTCCAAGATAGTGGGATCACTAATTCCTAAAGTTGACACTCTTCCAAACCCACTTTAAATTAAAGTATTATTCATACTCAAAGAGATATAAGTGAAGTTCCTAGAGCATTCTACAATTAATATAGACTAGACAATATCCAAGCTCAAAATATATAAGTGAAGCGTTCGAAGCATTCTATAAAATCATACTCAAACAATTTAAGTGAAGCACAAAGAGCAATTCTATAAGACCATACTTAAAAGATATAAGTGAAGCACATGAAGTATTCTATAAATCAATGAAGAGCTATCTCATACTAGCATGATTCTTAAAGAAAAACAAAAACACAAAGGGCACAAACAATGTGACCAAAACAAAAACCGAGGTATACCGATATTTGTTGAAGAAGAAAGATGGGATGCCAACCGGGGCATCCCCAAGCTTAGATGCTTGAGTATCCTTTGAAATATTTACTTGGGGTGCCTTGGGCATCCCCAAGCTTGAACTCTTGTCTCTCTTTATTCTTCTCACATCGGTAACTCCTCGTTCTTCAAATACTTCATTCACAAGAACTTAAACAAAAACTTGTGAGATCCATTAGTGTAATAAAGCAAAGTACCACTTTAAGGTACTGTAATTAACTCATTCTTTGTTTATATTGGTGTTAAACCTACTGTATTCCAACTTCTCTATGGTTCATACCTCCACATACTAGCCATAGATGCATCAAAATAAGCAAACAATACACGAAAAACAGAATCTGTTAAGAACAGGACAATCTGTAGTAATCTAGAAGTTTAGTAAACTTCTGTAACTCCAAAAATTATGAAATAAATTTGACAATTTGAAAAATTTGTACAGACGTAATGTGAAAAAAGTTTCAGACCCATTTGACTTTTCAGCAAAAAATGTAAACTCATGCACTACAGCCAAACTTTCTGTTTTTGTTCTGCACATAGTAAGCAAGCAATCTTAACATACTAAAACCAAGGCTTGGCACATTATTTTTATAATACAATGAATATATACAAGGGGATAATTATTTACAGAGAAACTTCCATGAAAATTTCTACATTGTTTCCGTGAGCATGAACACAAGTGCTCAAGGTCGACCCTCACTTCTTCAATGCATAACTTTCCAATCACTTCTCTTTTTGAAAAACTTTTTTAGGCATGAGAGGCAAGTAAATATTTTTTGGTATTTTCATTCTTTTGAATTTTTTTGTATGTTTCACCCACAACTAAACAGAAACAAAAATGAAAAACAAAATCTACTAAGTAAAGAAAGCAAACAAGCACACACAAAAATAACAACCCCACGCTATTGCTCCCCGGCAACGGCGCCAGAAAAGAGCTTGATAATCCCCAAGTGCAAGGAATCATCGTAGCAATTCCCAAAGGTGGAAGTGATAAGTATGGAGTGTCGAACCCACAAGGAGCTAAAGGTAAGATCAATATTCTCTCAAGCCCTATTTTCCACTGATACGACTCTACGTGCACCGAACGTTTGCTTCCAACTAGAAACAAGAAATAAAACTGTGTTGCGGGTATAAAGAGGATAACTTTGTATGATATCGGAGAGCTAAAATATAAAAGTAGGTGATGTTATCATAAATTTAGAATATATTACTAAATAATATAAATAGCGAGTGTGGAATAATGGTGGATCGGTGTGCGGAATTGTCCTGAGCAATTGTTAAAAAGATCGATAGTCGTCATTGCAATTTCATATGAGGGAGAGGCATAAACTAACATACTTTTCCTACATGGATCGTATGCTCTTATGATTGGAACCCTAGCAAGCATACGCAAATACTAAAGATTCATTAAGGTAAAACCCAACCATAGCATTAAAGCATCAAGTCCCATTTTATCCCATACGCAACAACCCCCTTACTCGGGTTCAAGCTTCTGTCACTCTAGCAACCCACTATAAGCGAATCATGAACGTATTGCAACACCCTACAACGGGAATCCCTCACGCTTGCGCGACACGGAGGGCACCATAGGACAGCACCAAAATAAAACATAAAACTTGTACTGAGGGAGTCCCGGATTAGGGGGTGTCCGGATAGCCGAACTATCATCTTTGGCCGGACTCCTAGACTATGAAGATACAAGATTGAAGACTCCGTCCCGTGTCCGGATGGGACTTTCCTTGGCGTGGAAGGCAAGCTTGGCGATACGGATATGTAGATCTCCTACCATTGTAACCGACTCTATGTAGCCCTAGCCCTCTCCGGTGTCTATATAAACCGGACGGTTTTAGTCCGTAGGACGAACAACAGTCATACCATAGGCTAGCTTCTAGGGTTTAGCCTCTTTGATCTTGTGGTAGATCTACTCTTGTACTACCCATATCATCAATATTAATCAAGCAGGAGTAGGGTTTTACCTCCACCGAGAGGGCCCGAACCTGGGTAAAAACATCGTGTCCCTTGTCTCCTGTTACCATCCGCCTAGACGCACAGTTCGGGACCCCCTACCCGAGATCCGCCAGTTCTGACACCGACATTAGTGCTTTCATTGAGAGTTCCTCTGTGCTGTCGCCGCCAGGAAGGATGCCTCATCCCGTCTTTAAAGACGGCACCATTGCTAAAGGAGCTTTGGCCACCGGCCAGACTCTCTGGCTAGGCTGTTTTCTTATGACCGCCTGTTCGGCCGCCACGCCGACGATGACTTCTCGGGTCATCGAAAGCAATCTTCAGGTTAACTCGGAACTTGCCGAGCAGCTAGATCCAATGGAGCTCTCCTCCTTAAATGAGCTCTTGGATCGCATCGCCGCCCTGGGAGTCGCTAAAGACTATGATCAGATTGGGCCTAAAACCGATTTGAGAGAGATCAACTCTCCCTAGGCTACCCACCACGTTGCTGTGGTGGAGGAACAGTACGACGACCCTTCTTCTATATTAAGGACTAGCTATGTCCGGATTCCCGACCCCTCCAAGCCGGATTCCCGCGGAGGGACGGACGTCGATCAAGTCCTGAACCTAAAGTCAGGCAGCGGGCTGGATTCATTGGACAATATCCAAAAACCCAAGCTTCCAAGTTCGGAAACTTTTCGGCCCTTGAGTCTTAAATTGGACGGGGTTCCGAATTTAATTCCACCCGCCCACCCAAACATAAGTGATCTATCCCGAATCCGGCAAGAGTCCGCTGAAACAGTACACCATTACTGGGCCAGATTCCTCCTGGTTATGGACAGGATAAAGGACTGCCACGAGGAAGACGCAATTTCACTTTTCTGCAATAATTGCACAGACAAGGGAATCCTAAACGCCATAAGTCGTCATGAAATTACATGCTTTGCCGACTTGGCGTCCATAGTACGAAAGTACTGTGCGATGGAGAGCGCCTGGAAAACCGTAACCAAATTTTGGGATAATCCGGCCCCGAATACAGCCCTAGTCCGAAATAAAAGGGTGCATCATCGCCAGGCACCTGGGTTAAATACCAAAAAGCAAAACCCCCCTAAAGGGCACGGAACTGTACTGGAGGGATGGCTCAATGGACCCTGCAAAATTCATAGTACAGAGGGCGCCACTCCAACTCATAGCCTTCGAGCATGTTGGATACTATGGCAGGTGTCTAAAAGTGGCGAAGAGCTTCTAGCTCCAGAGAACCAGCCCAGCAACACCAGTATGGTATTAACAGTCTTCGAGACTTTCGCATCAAATAATATGCGGAAACGAACACTCCGCAACCTTGTCGAAGTCTACCAAGTAGCAACAATAAACCCATGGAGTGACACGGCTATTACCTTTAATGCCAGTGACGAACCTAAATTCCGAACAGCCCGAGCACCGGCCGCATTTGTCCTCAGTCCAATAGTGGACGGCTTTCGCCTTACTAAGGTACTCATGGATGGCGGCAGCGGATTAAACCTCATTTACGAGGAAACCCTTCAAAAAATGGAAATAGACTGGAGCCGCATTGAGCGAAGCAGCACAACCTTTAGAGGAGTAATCCCTAGTCGGGAAGCATGCTGCACAGGAAAAATCACACTGGATGTGGTGTTCGGCTCGCCGGACAATTACAGGTCCGAGGAGGTCATGTTCCAAGTGGCCCCGTTCAGCAGCGGATATCACGCTTTATTAGGGCGAGAGGCATTCACAATTTTTCAAGCTATACCCCATTACAGGTACATGAAGCTCAAAATGCCCGGGCCCAACGGAATCATCACTCTCGTCAGTGATCCAGACATAGCACTCCGCGCTAAAAATAAGATAGTTGCACTAGCCCTCGAGGCACTATCCGAAGCCCTAGCGGTCGAGGAACTCACTACGCTGCGCTCCACGGTGAACAGGGACGATATGATACTCGATAAGAGATCCAAGTCCACCTCTTTTAAGCCAGCGGACGAAATAGTCAAATTCCAAGTCCATCCAACGGACCCTACAAAGACGGCCTCCATTGGGGCACAGTTATACCCTGATGTAGACGCCGCACTACGAGAATTCCTACGGGAAAATTGGGACATTTTTTCCTGGCACCCTTAAGACATGCCAGGAATCCCACGCCGGCTGGCCGAGCACAGCCTAAATATCCTAAAAGGATTCAAGCCAGTCAAACAGGCTCTTCGGCGATTTTCCGAACCCAAGAGACAGGCAATGGGAGAGGAGCTAGCCAAACTATTGGAAGCCGGATTCATCAGAGATATAAAACATCCGGACTGGCTAGCAAACCTGGTGATGGTACCAAAGAAGGATAAATCCTGGCGCGTATGTGTCGACTTCAAGGACCTTAACAAGGCTTGCCCAAAGGACCCCTTCCCCCTCCCCCGCATCGATCAAATTATCGACGCTACCACAGGACACGATTCATTGTGCTTCCTCGACGCATACTCCGGCTACCACCAAATCAAGATGGCAGAGCCAGACCAAGCCGCAACGGCATTCATCACTCCATACGGCCCATTCTGATTCAACACAATGCCCTTCGGGCTCAAAAACGCTGGCGCAACATATCAGCGCATGATTCAGACATGTCTGGCAAACCAAATCGGCAAAACAGTGGAGGCATACGTAGATGATGTGGTCGTCAAATCCAAGCATGTCGAAACTCTAGTAGACGACTTGAGGCTCACATTCGACAATCTCCGAACATACAACATTAAGCTGAATCTGGAAAAATGCGTCTTCGGCGTACCAGCCGGAAAGCTCTTGGGCTTCATTGTATCCGGTAGAGGAATTGAAGCAAACCCAGCCAAGATCCGAGCTCTATCACAATTGGATATTCCAAAAGACCTCAAACAAATACAAAAATTGACTGGATGCATGGCGGCTCTAAACCGCTTTATCTCCCGTTTGGGAGAAAAGGCATTACCCCTTTATCACCTCCTCCGCCGCACCGAACACTTCGAGTGGACGCATGCTGCCACGGCCGGACTCGAAGAAATAAAAGACATATTGGCAACAAATCCGGTCCTGGCCGCGCCCAACATGGGCGAACCAATGTTATTATATATCGCGGCAACACATCAAGTTGTAAGCGCGGTGCTCGTCGTCGAACGAGAAACGGACGGACACAAGTTCCCCCTTCAAAAACCAGTTTACTACGTGTCCACTGTCCTAACTCCATGCAAGTCCCGGTATCCACATTATCAAAAGATAGCGTACGCAGTGTTCATGGCATCCCGGAAGCTGCGACACTACTTTCAAGAGTGTTCGATAATAGTAGCCTCCGAAGTACCACTTAATGACATTATAAACAACCGCGACGCGACTGGCCGGGTTGCAAAATGGGCCATCGAGCTCCTCCCATTCGACATAACCTACAAGCCCCGGCGAGCCATCAAGTCACAAGTTTTGGCCGACTTCGTCGCCGAATGGACTGAAGCCGAACTCCCTAAAGAGTATGGCGCATATTCCAATTGGATCATGCACTTCTACGGCTCCAAAATGTTGGCCGGCCTGGGGGCTGGCATCGTCCTGATGTCCCCAACTGGAGACACAGTTCAATACTTACTCCAGATAATGTACACGGACTCCAACAACGCAGCCGAATACGAGGCCCTTCTACATGGCCTCCGGATGGCGGTCTCCATGGGCATTAAACGCCTAGAGGTGCGCGGGGATTCGAACCTTGCGATATCCCAAATAAATGGAGACTTCGACGCCAAGGATCCGAAAATGGCAGCTTACCGTAACGCCGTCCTAAAAATGTCAGCTCGGTTTGAAGGGCTTGAATTTCACCATATAGCCCGGGATAATAACCAGGCGGCGGACGTATTGGCACGCATTGGCGCAAAACGCGATGCCATCCCTCCCAATATCTTCCTAGAGCGACTGTTCAAGCCATCCGTACTATGGGAAGGGGAGTCCGGAAACAACAATCCGGACCCAACCGCACCACCCAACGCCGAACATTCTGACACAATCGGTGGTTCTGCCAATGAAATAACACATTCAGCCCACGAAATAATGGCAGTCATTGCCCCATGGACGAAACCATTCCTAGCCTACTTAACTAGGCAGGAACTTCCCGAGGACCAAAACAAGGCTCGCTGCATAATACGGCGATCTAAAGCCTATAAGGTCCATGAGGGAGAGCTTTATAAGAAAAGCACAACCGGAGTCCTTCAAAGGTGTATCTCCGAAGAGGAAGGGCGAAATCTTCTGGCTGAAATTCATGCCGGACTCGGTGGGTACCACGCCGCAGCTCGGGCCCTTGTAGGCAAGGCCTTCCGTACAGGATTTTATTGGCCGACGGCCCGGGCAGATGCTCAAGACTTAGTCCAACGATGCGTCGGTTGCCAGCTCTTTGCTAATCAAAGCCACATGCCACCCACCGCCCTCAAAACTATACCCATCACCTGGCCGTTCGCGGTCTGGGGGCTTGACATGGTTGGACCCCTTAAAGGAGGAACCCACAAGCAAAAATACCTATTGGTCATGGTGGATAAATTCACCAAATGGATAGAGGCCAAGCCAGTTAAGACGGCCGAATCCGGACCCGTGATAGACTTCATATCAGGGGTAGTACACCATTACAGTCTCCCCCATAGCATCATCACTGATAACGGCACGAACTTCACGGCCGACGAGGTTAAACTCTGGTGCAAAAACATGGGCATCAAGCTCGATTACGCTTCAGTCTATCACCCTCAAACTAACTGTCAAGTCGAGCGAGCAAATGGTCTAATCATGAGCGGCATTAAACCCAGACTAGTGCGGTCCCTCAGGGAAACTAACACGTACTGGGTAGAGGAGCTCGACTCCGTACTCTGGGGGCTGCGGACCACGCCGAATCGCACTACCGGATTCACACCATTTTTCATGGTATACGGCGCAGAGGCAGTTTTGCCCTGCGACATAATTCATGACTCACCTCGCGTGCGCATGTATGAAGAAAGAGAAGCCGAGCTGGATCGGCAGGACAGTTTGGACGCCTTAGAGGAGGAGCGCGACGTGGCAAAAGCTCGTTCCGCATTCTATCAACAGCAGGCTCAAAGATATCAAAGCAGAGAAGTACGGGCCAAAACTTACAATGTCGGCAAACTAGTTCTACGCTTGCTGGACAAGAAAAAGGACAAACTCAAGCCCAAATGGGAAGGTCCTTTCATCATCGACCAAGTCCTGACCGGCGGAGCATACCGTCTGCGAAACGCATCGGATAACCGACTCAAGCCGAACCCATGGAACGCAGGCCGTCTGCGAAGATTCTATGCCTAGCGCCGGACTCTGAGTTCGTCTCCTTCCTCCGTCTACATTTTATACTTTAGTTGTCTTTTATTTCTCTCCTTCTCCCTCCTTTTTTCTTAAAGCCTTTGGAGGCTCGTCTGCGCATTGTTCACACACACTTGACGTGCTACTCGCGCTCATTATACCCGGGGGCTTCTTTAACAGAAGCTTATTTATACGGGATTTATGCCCAACACATGTGTCACACTTCCGCATGTACCTTTTATTCACCATTATATGCATCGATATGACTTAAGTTTGGTCAAGCTAGGTTGCCTGGCTCCTGTGCTTACCCCTACGTTCCCGATTGTTTGGCTAGGTGGTAAAGGGAGCACCTCTGCGATTGTTACTGCCGGGTCAGCCGGACGTGTACCTCAGACTGGGTGAAGCCAAAAGCTAGCATTCTTAAGGGAATATTCGGTCGGTGAATTAAAAGACGAATTCTTACTTATTCATTTATCTGCCCCCAGATGTTTTTCTGCTTTTTTTGCAGTCCGGACATGCACTTTAGGGCATGCCTCCCAGGGAAAGGAACCCCTAACGGAACTATTCTCCATGTAAGATGTTTCTTACTAACCATGTAATATAACATAACTAGTTGGGCACTTGTCTGATAAAGCACTCATGACCCCTACGCCTGGTCTCCACGCATGCCCCGGTTCTTACATAACCACGAGGGTATTCGGAAACACTCCGGACTATCAGGTCCCGAGGTTGAAGCGAAAAGATCCGTTACGACAAACGATCTACAATCCGGCTAGAAGGCATTTTACATGTCATTTTAAATTACATAGTCAAATTGACTGATTGTATTCCTCTTCAATACCATCTAATAGGTTGTCTAGTTTACAGTCCCGCTGGGAATACTTTGTAGCCAACTCTACTTGGCCGTACACTAACTCACAGGGATCTCCTTCCCATCGGGCCCCACAGGTCCGACCTCGGCCATGTGGTTTGGGTCAGCCTTCGTGTACCGCGTCTTCACCATGGCCCAGGCCTCCCTGGCGCCTTGATGGCAGGCCGATATCTTCCATAGCCGGAAGCGCCGCCGTGCTCCCTGAAGCTTCTCTGCAAGCTCTCCAAGGCCTTCGGGTAGGGAGATGGATGGCCACAAGGCCTGGGCGACGCCTCTCATCACCTGCCGAACTCGTTCGTGCAGTTGCAGCAGCTCGGGAAGTAGGTCACCCGTTGAACCGGGCATTTCCTCTGTAGGACGACCTGTGAGCATACCTACAGACATATTTCTGTTAATCGACTTCCTCGCCAAACTCTTCTTTTCATAAGTTCGCTCAAGCACTTACTATAAATGTCGCGACGAAGCCGCCGATTCTCCTTAACGGAGTCAGACAGCTGGGCTCGAACATCCTTCAGTTCCTCACCCAGCTGGGTGTTGGCATCTTGGAGATTATTTTTCTCCTGCCTCACCCTTGTAAGCACATTCTCGCCAGCCTTTAACGGGCGCAGTAGCTGTTGCCTGTCCGGATCTAGTTCGGCGCCATCTGCAATATTATTGTCAGACTTACACACACGCCGCACTTCACAAACTACTTATCTTTCGAAGTATATATTATCGGAGGGGGTCTCTGTGGCTCCCCCTGTGGCGGCTAGTGCGGCCTCAAGTTGGGCCTTGCACTCTTGAAGCTCCTGGGACAGTTGGGTATTCTTTTCTGTAAGATCCTGCATAACAAATGATCCTTAAATCAGTTATTCTAACTATTTTAAGTCTCGGGGGCTACTGGCATATATAACTATCAAAATCCCTCACCCATATGTCTTTTACATACTGCTCCGTGGCTCTGGCTAGACCATCTTGAGCGGCACGGAGGTGCGCATCTCCCGAATTAAAGGCATTCAATGCCTCTTGGGAGAAACATGCATCATGAAGAATTGTTCGGCGGCGCCTATGATTCATGGCGCTCTCCACCTCAGATTTGATGGCGGACAATCTGTCGGCATCCTCCGTTGGAGGAGCATCCGACGCGCGCCTTGTGTTCGCCTCCCCTTCCCGACCTGGCTTTGGAACCTGGCTGGCGGAGGCTCGATTGGCAACCTCTCCGGACACAGTCCGGCGAGCGCTCTTTTTCCTGAAAAAATCACTAGCGTTAGTATGCCTTCCAGGAATCTTTCCTTGAAACACGGTGGCGCGCCATACCATTGCGGCGACGTCTCGATCCGCACCGCACTTCTTTTCTGCCTGCTGGGCCGAGCTGCCCCTTATTGGCCAGCCGCCGCGGGCTCGGCTTCCTGCCTCAAAGGCACCTCCTGCGGAACACCATTGGTATGCGGTGATCAGAAATAAGCGCGGATGGGTCATGGTATCAGGACTTCGGTCACAGTTACCTGGGAAGCTGGAAATATTCCAGGGTAGTCGGCCGTAATGGCAACCAAAGCATTGTCGATGCTAAGTTGGTGGAACACCCAATCGATCAGCTACTCCTTTATGTCCGGATCCTCTTCGGAGGCCGGATCGAGGGACCGTTCCGGATCCTCGGGTTGTGGAGGCGGGCTGTGTATATCCTCTACGGCCCGGCGCAGTTCCTGCGTCGAAATCACAAAATGAGATACTTAACCATGGGAATGGGATCGGATAGGCAAAAAGAAATGTCTGCTTACCCAGCTTCGAGGATTGTTCATGGAAAATCCGTTCAGTGGACTAACACGGAGAAAATCCTCCTTTTCCCCTTTGTACAGGCCGGACAAGATCTTCACCAGATCGGCGACCGATCCCGGCCCCTTACGGCCATGGCGGGTGGCGTCATCCTTCCCGTTGAAATCCCACATGGGGTGGCCCCTATACTGGAGCGGATGCACCCCCCGCATAATGCATGTGGCCATGACTCCGATCATAGTCAGGCCGGAATGAGCTAATAACCTTATTCGGCTCATCAGGTAGAGGACATCCCTGTCATTTTCCCTCTAGGGGCTTCGCGGGCGCCAGCTTAGGCGTTTCTTCAAAGGAGCATTACTGAACTCCGGGAGGCCGATCCGAACAGGATCTGGCAGTGGGATGTCTTCCATGTAAAACCATTCCGAAGGCCAGTCTTCGGATGCCTTCTTCGGGGTTCCTGATAGATATCCGGTCCCGGCGATGCGCCATAGTTCGGCTCCGCCCACTTGATATATTGACCCCTCATGAGAACGGGGTACAAGGCAAAACAATCTCTTCCACAGCGCGAAATAAGCCTCAATGCCCAAAAACAGCTCGCAAAGGGCCACAAAGCCCGAAATGAGGCAGGCGTAAGGTTGTGCAACTGGAGGCCATAGAACTCCAGGAGCCCCCGGAGAAACGGATGAATTGGAAATCCGAGCCCTCTTATCAGATAAGAGACGAAGCATACCCGCTCTCCTTTGGAGTGATCGGGGACGCTCTCCACCTGCTTTCCGCCCTTGTAGGTGGCGAGTCCGGCTCAAACCGGAACCATGAAGGCTGGGGGAAGAAATCCCTTGGTTTGGAGCGTCGCTAGCTCGCTATGCGGGACCGAGCATCTCTCCCAATCTCCAGGCTGAGGGCTGGGACCGCGAGAGGAGGAGCCACGTCGACTGTCCATGATGCAATGGATTTTTGTCAGAGGCACTCCGATGAATGCTCGCGGAGGGAGGATGGTGTGATTTGGATCCAGATCCCCGTCTCTTTTATAGGCGGCTCATTTGCGCAGCTAGGGGGGTATGTGTAAAAATACCCTGGCTTTTCGCATTCGTTCGACACGTGGAAGATGGCCATTATTGGGCGTGGAAGCCAAGGAGCGCAGTATTTATAAGAAGCCAGACACTATTCGACAAGTATATGGAATTTGGAGAAGCACCCGCCTCGCAATGCCGAAGACAATCTACGCGCCGGACTCATCGTCATTGAAGCCTGGTTCGGGGGCTACTGAGGGAGTCCCGGATTAGGGGGTGTCCGGATAGCCGAACTATCATCTTTGGCCGGACTCCTAGACTATGAAGATACAATATTGAAGACTCCGTCCCGTGTCCGGATGGGACTTTCCTTGGCGTGGAAGGCAAGCTTGGCGATACGGATATGTAGATCTCCTACCATTGTAACCGACTCTGTGTAGCCCTAGCCCTCTCCGGTGTCTATATAAACCGGAGGGTTTTAGTCCGTAGGACGAACAACAATCATACCATAGGCTAGCTTCTAGGGTTTAGCCTCTTTGATCTCGTGGTAGATCTACTCTTATACTACCCATATCATCAATATTCATCAAGCAGGAGTAGGGTTTTACCTCCATCGAGAGGGCCCGAACCTGGGTAAAAATATCGTGTCCCTTGTCTCCTGTTACCATCCGCCTAGACGCACAGTTTGGGACCCCCTACCCGAGATCCGCCGGTTTTGACACCGACACGTACCAATCTAGATCATCAATCAACTCAAAGACAAAAGATATCTACTCAAAACATCATAGGATGGCAACACATCATTGGATCATAATATGTGGCATAAAGCACCATGTTCAAGTAGGGATTACAGCGGGGTGTGGGAGAGTGGACCGCATAAAAGAGATGAGGATGGTGATGATGATGGTGATGTTGATGAAGACAATCACCGCGGCGATGATTCCCCTCCCGATGGCACTCCGGTGCCACCAAGAGAGAGGAGGAGAGGTTCTCCCCCTTGTGCTTCCTCCTTCATGGCTTTCCCCCTCTGGTCCTTGGCCTTCATGGCGATGATGGCCCCTCCGAGATCCTCCTCCATGGCCTCCGGTGATGATGGCCCCCTCCGACAGGGTGCCAGAGAGGGCCTAGATTGATTTCTCGTGGCTACAGAGGCTTGCGGCGGCGGAACTTCCGATCTAGGTTAATTCCCAAAAGTTTCAGTATTTATAGGAATTTTTGGCGTTGGATTCACATCAAGGGGGCCTCGGGGCTGTCCACGAGAGAGGGGGCCGCGCCCTAGGGGGGGCACTCTCGTGGGCAGCCCGGGACTCCTCTGGCCCAACTCCGATGCTCCGTGGTCTTCTTTTGGTCTAGAAAAAATCCTCAAAAATTGGCACGCCAATTGGACTCCGTTTGGTATCCCTTTTCTGTAAAACACTAAAACAAGGAGAAAACAGAAACTGGCACTGGGCTCTAGGTTAATAAGTTAGTCCCAAAAATCATATAAAATGACATATAAATGCTTATAAAACATCATAGATGGATAATATAATAGCATGAATACTTCATAAATTATAGATACGTTGGAGACGTATCAGAAGACATCACTGTTGCAGCCACCTTCTAGCCACTCGCACTGCTCCGGGGGAAACCCCGGATCTGGGTATTCCAGATCAGACGATGGTGGCGCTCTCGGCGTCGCTCTCCCTCATGAGGGCATTGTTTTGGAGCAGCTGCTGGATGGAGGACGCATGGAGTGGAGCGGTGTACATCTACCGCGTCGACGATGGTGAGTCTCGTCGGCGTGGCGCAGCAGGGTCTCGGTGACGGACGTGAGATGATGGACTCTTGCAGGGTGGGGGCGCTGTCTGGCGTCGTGGTGGCGTCGATGGCAGGCTTGGCAAGGTCGATGTGTCAGTACCTGCTCTGAAGATGGATTAGTGGAAGATGGTGGTGATGGCCTCTGCTGCGTACGCGTGCGGTGCCTGCTGAGAGTGCGTCGGACCGATGTGTGCACTAGACTGGCATTGCGGCTTGATTGGAGCCTCCGACTTTAGATGTTAGGTTTTGGTACGAGGTCTGTTGGTATTCGGCTCGAAGATGTTCGGTTTTGGTGCGAGGTCTGTTTGGTATTCGACTCGAACTTTCGGCACCCCTTCATCAAGAGATTAGGAGTTATGACAGATGTTGTCATGATGATGGCTTCAGACTTACTGATGTATTACTTTGTAAGGTCTTTGTGAATAATTAATGAAATGGTTGCATGCATCGTCTAGATGCAGAGGCCGGGAGTCTTACTCCTTTTTGAAAAAAAAAACAAATGCTTTCGCGAGAAGGACAATTTGCGTTTTCGGGGAAATAGAAAAAAGCACATCATGGGTTTTCAAAAAGAGATTGAAAACCGAAACAAAATACGAGTCCGAAGGTAGGGTAGCTAATGGAGAAATTGACTCTTCCCGAAACCAGCAACGCGTAAACCATGTCAAACCAAGACCGATCAATATCCGGGTTTTTTCTTCTGGGTTTTTGGTTGTCGTTTTTCTTGTTTTTTGGGGATATTTTTCCAGTATTAATTTCGTACCGCATGATGATTATTTCGGAACCATTCTTTCATTGAGCCATATGTCTGTTAATTTGTACTGTCATTTGTCAGTACCTAGGACGAACTAACATTTCTTTAGTACTCCCTCCATCCCAAAATTTGTCTTATATTTGTCTAGATACGGATGTATCAAGTCAAATTCTTGTCTTAGATTGGTTTAGATACAGATGTATCTAATACTAAAACATGACTTGATACATTCGTATTTAGAAAAATATAAGACAAGAATTTTGGGACGGAGGGAGTAGATAGGAGTGAAACAATGTTATTTTCGTACTGCATGATGATTATTTGGTGTCTATGTTGTTTAATGTATGGTAAGATCACCACTAGTGAGAAGAAGTGAGCATAAGATTAGGCCATGAGTAACCAAACATCATGTTTTGGTATCTACACAGCCATAATCCTCAAGCGCAGCCAACCAAACATCATGTATCAAACTAGATCACTGATGGCGCGCGTTGCTGCACCCATCTGTTTTGGCTCTTAGTTGGTTAGGGATATAACGTAATTTGTGGATTTGCATGCATTGATTTGAAATATTACGCTTTTCCTATAGCTTGTGTTTTCTTTATTTTTGAAAATAATAGTTTGTAACCAAAGGGAGGAATCTGGTTGTTCCTATAGCTCTTAGTATTTAACCAACCTTCACTTCGGGCAACATTACAACTTCCATGGAACATACTTAGATATAAATGTTCTCAGTGCCCTAAGCCAACCTATCCATGGTTAAAAAAATGATGGCTATGCACAATTTGGTTCAAGAATACAACCTTGTATGCAGTTGCATACGAACATGGAATTACACATAATATAGAGACAGCATCACAGTAAATACTTGGAAAATAGATTGTATTGAAGCATACACCAAACTGGAGAAGATGCAGACCTCAAATAGGCCCAGAAACACATCACACAAACTTATATAATTATGGATACATCAGATGGGACACAGGGTAGGAGAAGTAATATAGTTTAAAAGAAGATCAAGAATATTGATTATTACATCAAAAGGAACACACACATATCATATTGTCCATGATAAACCAAATAATAATATCTTCTAACATAAGAATGTAATTTGGACAAAAAAATAGTTTCTTTATACAAATCGCAATTGCACTACAATATTTTTTTCATTGGGGCTTAAAAATTGTTGTGCCATTTTTTACATGGAATAGGAGGAACTAACTGAATTGAGCAAGAAAAGGCAACAAAAACACAAATCAGCATTCTCTCATTCTCTGAATACATTATCTTTCTGTAGTAGATGTATCTTGTGAGATCATCATTGTTTCAGCCCGTAGGAGGCGGAATGTCTATCGATGGCGGCGGCCATACATATGGATTCACGCAGCTAGGCTGACCAAGCTGCTGGCTCAAAGAAATCACCCTCCTTGTGGTGATGCTTGAAAGGGGATAACCTCATATATTACCTTGCTCAGAATAGTCGAGTGCCAAACTAATCCAACTTAATCCTGACAGTACATCAACATGACATTATTTACTTCAGAAGCTATGGAGTCAGATTGATTGCATGACTCGAGTCACAGGGCAGCAGGCTGGGGTGAAGGTGTGCATGCTACCACTGAACACCGGTGAGTATAGGACGAGAGGATACACAATTGTACATGCCTTATGGGTGAATTCCTGCACTCGTCGCACACTTACAGGCCGCTACAAAACACAGTGAGTATAAGATGTCCCTTTCTGATCAACTACATGATAAATTCCACTTGCATGAGTGATTTCATCTAGAGTATATTGCCTAATTATTTGAAATGAAGTGCTATTTTTTTCTAATCCTACATAGACCTGGAGCATCATTCTGAAACACCAAGGAACACACACATTTCCACCAGTAGTAGCAGTAGCTCGTGTGCAAAGTTCACTCCAATGCTAGGATACCAAAAAGCAAGTACATCCACATAGCCAAGGAACATAAGCAACGAAAACAGGCATCATATATCAAGCATCTCATGATGGGCATAACTTTGTACAGTATATGCCCCTTTCTTCACTCAAATATCACTGACTTGCAATAATTAGGAAACAATAGTGGTAATGAAAATGTAGAATATATTGTAATGCTCTAGAAATAGGATTTAACTGTAGGGTGCTCTTACCTGAGTGAATCCTTGTGGGGTGCTGAGAACACAAGATGGTGGAACCAATGCTGCTCTGTACTGTCCACGTGAATGATACCCCGTGCACTGTCCAAGTGAATGATACCCTGTGCCGCCTCTACCAACAAGCGGTTTTGCAGGTCTGCTCAAGCGATTCAAACATTTGACTCCAAAGGGGAATCATTTCAGTAAGGTGCACCTTGGGAAATCCGCATACATAATTGAACAGAGGAGAGGTGTTACAGAGGAGCGTATTCGCAGGCGAACCTGCACTGTTTGTGAGTAGAAAGAACAATATCAACAAAATAAAATCTAAAATTGGATTTGATAAAGAATCAGGGAAGAGGGGATGTAGAAAGGAACCATCAACCAAGGCTACATGAGAATGGTTGCAGAAGTGAGGGGAGCAGGGAAGGAACATCATGCGGTGGATATTATATGGGCATGCGTAAAAGGCAAAACATGAATCGTCATATGTATAACTGACCTGCAATAATCTCTAGTTCAGCCCATTCATCAATTTCCATTAATCGGCCCTGATTAACACCTCAATGAATCAATGGCAAATGAAGTTCAATCGATAGCCGGATGTTCGCTTCCCGCTCCACTTCCGCGTGGCGTCATCGGTCAGGACGCCGTTCTGTCGACCGGCGAGGGGCCCTGTGTCAGTCGGACCCGAAGCGCGGTGGCCATGAGGCGACATCCGTTGCGTCCATCAACGCGGTCGCCATCACCGCAGCATCTGCCGCAAGGCGACGACTGCGTCCCTGCGAACGAAAGGGGCTGCGTAGATTTTTTTTTTTAGGGTTGAAAGGGCGGTTAAGTAGATGCATCTCTTTTTGGCTGGGTTGAAGCCCATTAGGCCCAATTTCATAGCAGGCTGCCGAAATTGTCACGGGAGCAGCGGCCCATCACAGATAGCACTCAGTCGTAGCGAAGGAAGCGAGTACACGGGGTTCAGAGGTAATCGGACGATCAAGAAAGACCAAAACTGAAGATCCGATGGATACAAACGCAAATAGCCTGAGATCGCTGGAAAAGTGCACAGTTATAATGTCTTTAAATGATCTCATGATGCAATGCAGGCAGCCAAACAAAATTGCAAAACATGGTTTAAAACTGGTGTTACCTCAGCCAGGGCTCTACCGAGCTACAGATGTAAAGAGGTCAAAACGGCTGGAGGCAACCAAACACGCCATAAGGACCCGGAAAGCAACTCAAGTCATGTCACCGTCCAGCTATTCCCCAATGTATTGCGCTTGCACACGACGTTTTTGTCGTTGAGAACTGAAACATGCACATAGATTCACACTGGAAATGACTTGAACCCTGGCGTTGAGGTGTGAGGTACATCATATCCCTCGGGAACAAACAGCACTGTCGAGAAATGCGACTCATATCCTGCTTCACGTTCTGTTGTTCTGAACGAGTACTGGCACTCTAGCTTTCTCCAGTACATTGCCCGTGTATGAAACCACAAGAAAGTTACTACGCAGTTTGTCGAATGGATGTACCTTATTTGGATTCAACATCCGGTGTCCGCACCACCCCTCGTGGCGTGTCGCCATCTTCCCCACTCCCCGTTACTGATGGAGCGGGGACATTCATATCAGAATGATGAAGCGGGCCGGGGACCGGAGACAATACCATTACCACGAGTCTCTCTCCGGCCACCCCATTTGTTAACGGCGATGAGGTTGCGCCTGTGCTGGCAACCAGCTACATTAAATAAGTCAGGAACTGGTCTCCCCGAGAAGATGAACGATGTCCGTCGGATGCTGATCCAACGACCCTATGTGTAATGATAAATTTGGCTGAAATGCCGTTTTTCTGTTGCTTTTCTCCTCTATGTTTATTTATGACGTTGTGCCGGGTTGTCATGCTGACGAGCAAGCTTGCCGGCTCCGCTATATACCGGAGACAGATTCCGTCGAGAAGTTGAACCTTGAGGCACCATTTCTCTGTGCAAATGGAGGCCGAGCCAGCACGCCAGAACAGCCCAACTGAGATCACAATTGACGGCCCCGAGCCGGATCCTTCTCCTGCCACCAATCTAACAAATGGAAACAGACAGCCCCAGGATCCTCAGCCTCCTGCACAACCGGAACAAGAAGAGATCAAGAGCTACGAGCTCATGCTGGACCTGAGCAAGTACATCCTGCTGCTGGCCACGCTGGTGGCCACGGTGACATATGCCGCGGGGTTCAACCCGCCTGGGGGCATCTGGCAGGAGACTGTCGACGCCATGGGCCAACTCGCCGGCGACTCCATTATCCGGACCACCAGCTACCACCGGTACCTGGTGTTCTACTACTGCAACGCCACCGCGTTTGCCTCGTCGCTCGTGATCATCGTCGCCATCCTCTTCCTCGCCCTCGTGGAAGAGAAAAAGAAGAACCGTGTCACCCTCCTGCCACTGCGGGCGGTCATGGTTCTGGACCTGCTAAGCATCATGGGAGCCTATGCCGCCGGGACATGCCGTGACAAGCCCACGACCATCTTCTCCTTGGTGCTGGTGGTTGCCGTCATTGCCTACCTCGCTCTTCAGATGGGGCTAGCCTCGTTGCCAGGCGACAAGCACAGCTACATCGACGCAGTGCACGAGAAACGGCTACGAAAGGTCCTGATGCTGCTCGCGACGTTCGCGGTGAGCATGTCATACATTGCAGGGATGAGCACGCCAGGCGGCTTCTGGGACAACACTGAGAATGGCCACAGCCCTGGCGCCGCGATCCTCAAGGACAACCACGGCAAGCGCCTGACGGTGTTCTTGTGCTTCAATGCCCTGGCGTTCGTGGCGTCGTTGCTCATCATCGTGGTGCTTCTGGACAGAAAATTTCGTGTGACTGAGGCATACTGGTCCATCGCCGTCGCGCTGATAAGCCTCATTGTCTCATACACCGCAGGCAGCTGTAGGGAGACCGACACCAACTTCTATGTGGGCAGCCTGGTTATTGCCGTCCTGGCATTCATGGCATTGCTCCAAGTTGCAGTTGTTCAAGGTACCATAAAAGATGCAAGAGAAACCAGGTTCTGGACCAAAATCAAAAGCTTCCATCGCTCCGTGTCAGGGAGCTTGCCAAAAGCAATAACAATAGCTCCTGGTCCGGAGATTAATGACAGCAGGTACTACGGGAGCACATCCCTTTCCTTATTCTTCTTCCTCTGAAAATCATTGGCTTTAAATGACCTCTTTTGCTCCCCAATTACATAGGATGGCAGCAGAGCAGGCTCGCTCCCTTGTACTGTTGCTAGCCACTCTTGCAGCAACCATCACTTACCAAGCGGGGCTGGACCCTCCCGGTGGCGTCTGGCCGGATAATGGGAACGGGCACATGGCTGGTGACCTGATCCTCCTCACAGTGAACGCTAAGCGGTACAAGGCCTTCTTCTACTGCAACTCCGTCGCCTTCGTAGCCTCTTTGGTGGCCATCATCCTGGTCCAAAGCAAGGTTATGCTCCAGACCCATGTCCTCCAGGCAGCCATGATACTGGACTTGTTTGGCCTCATCGGAGCATATGCTGCGGGAAGCTCTCGGGACTTGCCCACCTCCATTTACGCCATGGCCTTGGCAGGCGCCGTCCTGGTCTATGTAGTGATCCATGTTGTCTTCTTTACACTGAACCACACCGAAGCCACTGCTGAGGAAATTGAGTCCGTGGAGAAGAGGCGCAAGCGGTTGCTCCTTTTCGCAGTATTGGCTGCGACCATCACTTACCAAGCAGGGTTGACACCTCCGGGCGGCTTCCGGCTTCAGGATGATGGATCCAGCGGGCACCGGGCAGGGGACCCGGTCCTCTTGTACAACTTTCCCCGCCGCTACAAAGCCTTCTTCTACTGCAATACGGTGAGCTTTATGCTGTCCATCGCCCTCATTATATTGCTCGTGAACCCCCATTTATATAGGCCAGCCATACGAAGTTACGCACTCGCTGTTTGCACGGCGTTGGGCATGTTTGGTCTGATAGGGGCCTATGCTGCCGGAAGCACCCAGCATCTGAAAACATCCATCTACATCTTTGTCTTGGGGGTTGTGGTCCTCTTTGTCATAGCTGTACTGTTCCTACCGTTCTTGGATAAGAAAGATACGGTCAGTGAACTGAAGCAAGAGAATGCTGACAAAAAAGGAAAGACAGAGCATGCCAAGCGCAAATATCTGATGCTGCTAGGAATCCTTGTGGCAAGTGTCACCTACCAGGCTGGTCTAGATCCGCCTGGGGGAGCTTGGCAGCACGACAGCAGTTGGTATGACGCAGGCAACCCGATCATGCATGACAACAGGAGGCCCCGGTACCTCGCCTTCTTCTACAGCAACTCCACCTCCTTTGTGGCGTCCATTGTTGTCATCGTCATGTTGCTGCCGCAGTGGCTGGATAAGAATAAAGAATGGTCGCTCAAGGTCATGAACACGACGATTGTGCTGGATTTGCTCGCCCTGCTAGTGGCATACGCGGCAGGATCCAGCAGGGGGTGGAAGACATCTGTGTATGTCGTCGCGCTGATCATCGCCGTCCTGGCCTACGTTGCAATCCATCTAATGCTGGCATTGTTATGTTCTCGTTCTCATAGCGCTGTCATTCCTCAACAAAGGAGTCCAGGCGCCCAAGCAAATCCTCAATCACAGGAGCACGAGAGGAATCAGGCACAATTTGCTGCAATGTCAACACCTTGATTATCAGTGTGTTTGTGGCTCTGTTCATGTGAGGAGTGGATGCGATCTTCCTGTATATCAATTTACCTATTGTCCCCTGATTTGATTTATTGTTTTTATGTAATACAAATAGAAAGGAGGGAATGGTGTGTGGCTTCTCTTTTATTTTTAGTTTCTTCCTATTCTTAGTTTTGGTCGTAGCTTGTCATCTATGTTGTGCCCTATCCCTCCCCATTTCTAGATTTGTAGTCTACTTGATGTTTGATGTACTGGATTATTCTAAATCACTCAAACTTAGCTAGTATGTTCGAGCATATTGGCAAAAACTATACATTTTTGCCTCGGGCATATTTGGACTCGGGTTGGGTGTAAACCTGAATCCAGTGGATGTGGCAGGTTAACAGGGCTCGGAGCTACGTATGGTTGTTCTGCAGTTACATGATTCGAAGACTAAGAGCAGTCTTAATCATTGTTAAGTGTTAAACACATAAAAAAGAGCACTTGCACAAACATCACAAGACAGTTTGGCAAGCAAGGATGTAAACACCTGACTGATTTGTGCTCATGTGACCTGGGTAGATGCGTTAGAAATTATGCAGGCACCAGGAACCGGATCATGCAAGATGAAATGCTAAATGGAACTCAGGCTCATGGAGCCTGAATTTTGACAATTCAAAAATCATACTTCTATGTTCCAAAAAATCTAAAAAAAACCCAGAGATGTAACGTAAATGTGTATAAATTTCATGATGAAATACATTAAAATGAGAACTACAAAAAAAATGTGCCTTTTAAGCACTGTTCACGCTCAAAGTTCATGATTCTGTTTTTTATTGTGCAGCTTGTAATTCAAGGTATTTCTTCGTTAAATTTTTTTGAACCATGCAAGAGAGCTGCATGTATTATATTAAAGAGGGAAAGGGATACACATGACCAGTTCGACAAAAACTACAAAACTTAAAAACAAACATAAACAAAAACAAACAAACACCAACCGAGCTAAATAACAGTGACGATCACAGCTAGCAGCCTATTAGTGAAGCATCATACGCCCCAGACTCGCCACCTCCCATTGCCTAGCGTCAGCTATGACTTGATCAATGACTCTTTGTAAAGGCAAGAGGCGATTATCCATACCCTGCCATTCCCCTCACGCCAAATGCTCGAAATAATAAGGTGCACCAAAGAGTTCAGAGATTTCCTCTTAGTGTCTTGAGTTCTCGATCTAGCGTCGAGCCACCATCACGAAGAAGCAAGTTATCCTGAGGAACGACCTCGCTCAAATTGGCCCAAACAAACACCGAACTCCAGATAATCCAAACGACCGTGCACCCAATGAACAGATGATGAACTGATTCTTGTGCACTATGACAGAAACAGCAAGAGCCCTGATGAGGCAAGATGCGCTTGGCAAGGCGATCCACCATCCAGACTCACCCTCTGACGACCAACCAAAGAAAAAGCTTTGGTTTTAGAGGTGCCGATGTCCAGAGTGAATTCCGCAACAACAGCGCCCTGCACCCAGGTATGGCACTGACGACATCCGGAACAAATTCCGCAACAGCAGCGCCCTGCACCCAACAATCAGTCCAGTCGAAGCATCGTTGCCCATTGCCCAGTTCGACCCGAGCCGCCATGTTGAATAGCTGTCTTTCATGATGCTCCAAGATCGGTCCCCTGCAGTATGCGCCTTCCATGCCCAGCATAACTTGAGAGCGGAGTTCATAACCTCTAAGTCCAGAATACCCAGACCCCCACACTCCTTTGGCGTGAGTAGGAGGCCCAAACAGGTGGAAGATCCCCAGGTGGAACCGAAAAGGACATAGAATATGATCCTAGTGCAGTTTACATTTTCACAGTGTTTACTACTAAAATTTAGGAACAGATACATGAAGTTCAAGCAACACACCCAATCTGGCATCGTAAGGTTCGTAGCGTAACATAATATAAAGTGTGAGCCATAGAACAGGAGGCACACCTGGAATTACGTCCGGGCATTGCAGAGAACTTCAGAGAAAGCATAGCCCCAGCTGCAGCGCCTGGCAACCTGGGTGGGAGAAAGACACGGGATGCCCCTTTCTCAGGACGGTTTCTTGCAGGCATTTCGTCGAGCACCAGTCCTGCACCCGCAGGGGGTCATTTAGTCGAACACCACCAGCCGGGCATTCCGACGGGGCCATTTCGTCAAGCACCATCGGGGCGCTCTTCGAGCGGAGCTCGGCCCGCTTCACTCACCTCCCGCGGCTTCTCGCAGTCCGGCCTGCCGCCGCTTGTCTCCAGTATGGTGCATCAGCACCGGCAGCCTTGGCGCGCGACATGGCAATGAACTCTAATCTTGATTCAGGCAGTAAATTACGCCATGAGAGCGGGCAGGTCGAACGCAGGGGTCCATTTCTCACGATCGCAAGCTGCATGCAGCAGATTGGGTTCGCGATTGCTGCGGCAACAGAAACTGTACTACTACTACACTCTGCAAGCGGACAAGACATATGACGACACCCCTGCTCCGGTGGCCTAGTAGGGAAATCCCTATTCGCCGCGCGTTGCGGCATCTCACAGCAGCCGCGCACTAGCAACGCGACTGAGCAGGCCCATTTAAATGTTGTTTGGAAATTTCATTTGGAATTCACAAAGTTATTTCTATTTTTTCAATTTTGTTCACAATACTAAAAATGTTCGCTAATTTGAAAAATGTCTGGAATTCGAAAATTCTTCGTAGTTTTCGAATATTGTTTGGCTTTCATACGAAATGTTCCAAATTTAAAAAAATGTTGATTTTGAAAATATGTTTAAATTTCAAAAATTGTTCACATTTTTCCAAAACTTGTTGGGGATTTAAAAAATTGTTTGGAATTTAAAAAAATCCCTTTTTTCATTATTTGTTCACAAATACAAAAATTGTTCCTATTTTTAAATTTTTTTCACAAATTCAGAAATTGTTCACATTTTTTCCCGTTCTTGATTGTCAATTTTTTGGTGTTTTAAAAAATGTTCCATTTTTCAAGATTTGTTCGCAACATTTTTTAAAAATTATATTTTAAAATTTTGTTCACAAATTTATTAAATTTTTACCATTTTTAAAAACTTGTTCGTTTTCAAAATTTGTTGGAATTTTTTAAAAATGTTCTCACTTTCCAAAAATTATTTCGGTTTTGAAATTTTGGTTCAAAATTAAAAGGTGGTTCACAATTTTTCACAACTCACGTGTGTTTGTCAAAAACGTTTGGATTTTTTTAAAGATCTTCCGAATTTTTAAGAAATGATTAAAAAACCCAATGTGCCCATGTAACTAGTTCTAAAGAGTTCGCCTCACCTATTTACCAGGAACACTAATCGGCCGCAGTGGTATTATAGTTGGTCGTGAGTTCGAATCCTAGCTTTCGCTTCACATTTTTCTTATCACCGCCTGTCGCTCCTACGTGGGCCAGCCTAGTGGGATGACTGCTTGTGCGAAGCCTCGACATTCTATCGCAGAATGCGGTAGATAGGAGGTCTCGTCTAGTAGAGTATAATAACAAAATGCTACCCATCAATAGAAAAAATACAAAGTAAAGCATGTGCTTGGTTGTTGGGCTTACCTGGCCACATGGGTTGTGCTTTTAAGGCCGGTCCACGGGCACGGATTTTTGGCCCAGCACGTGTCCGACACAGCACGTGAATAGAAGGGTACATGAGCGGGTAAGTACAGTACTCACATCAGTTAACCATGCTCTATATTGGGGTTGAAGAGGATGACATGCATATTTTCTTCTCTTGCCCCTATGCTAAAGCAGTTGGGTTCTCTAATAGTGAAATCCTGGTTTATTAGATCATAGTTGCTGTTACAACATCAAACGTATGTGCCAGAAATTATTCAGGTCACCCGGAAAAAAAATTATTCAGGTCATTCTAAACTCGGGGCACTCCCAAGCCTCTATGTGCAATGTCTGACTCGAGGGCTCCCTTGAGTAAGTTGAACCCGCTTATGGGGCGGGTAGCGTCTAGGGTGAAATCATGGTGCAGTCATTTTACAACAAAGGGGAGTACGATCGTCCTTATATATAGATTTCAACCTTTCTAGTCTCCCTATGTTATGATGGGGTTATATATCTTACCAGAAGGGTTTCATAACTTCTTTGATAAAGACCTTTCCTGATTCTTTTGGCAAGCAATGGATGGCCGACAAAAATACCATATGGTAAAGTGGGTTGACATTTGCATGCAAAAGGACTTGAGATGGACAGGGATTCAGCATGTCCCGTCGCATGAACGTGGTCCTTATGCTACAGTAGGTCCGGTGGATAATTCGAAGAGATGGAGGTTTATGGTTCCAACTTATTTAAGTAAAATACCCGAGGGGCCAACCCCTGTTTGCATGTGGATGTAGGGAGGGATCCCCATTTTAGAGGTCCATCCAGCAGATCAAGCATATGAGATCCGTGTGGGGTTGTCCTTCTCCAATGGCAATGGTGAGGGGACCCTATTTTTGCTTGACCCGAGGGTGGAAGGGATCTTGCTATGTATGGGGTCAAACTTGTTAGTCATCTGCTCGGATCCGATGGTGTTTCTCCACAACTCCCACAATAGTTGGAACATCTTGTTCCCGGATATTGGAGACTGTAGAGTGGGCTAGCTTGCGGACGGCCCCCCGCCGTTGCTCAGATTATCCGGACAGCGTATCCTGGCAGCTGGCCCCTTCAGGGGACTTCTCTCTCGGCTCGGCATATCATTCCTTGTGCTGACGACCGCCTATTGCCTGGCTCCTCCGCTCTAGAAAGAGCTCTTACCCCTGAAGATCAAAATCTTTGTGTTGGTAATTGTTGTAGGATCACCTCTCATATGGGACGGAGGTGATCAAGCGGCATGACTCTAGGAATGGGTTGTGCCCTCTCTGAGGTCTCCCAGAGCCTGGGACCCACATCCTCTTCTCTTGAATGGCGGCAAGAGTTTTTGGGAGTTTTGTCCATGAGTCTCTGGGGCCTGACTGGGAGGCCCTGGACCTAGCTCGGTCCCTTCAAACCCATGCCAACTAGACCGGAAGGAAGAGACGCATCTTCTGGCTTGTATTTGCGGTGCTAGCTTGGCCCATGTGGATGATGCGTAATAAGATGGTAATTAAGTGGGTCTTTCTTAGACGGACCTCTGACTCAATCTTCAAATTCTTGCATTTTTGCAGCATTGGCATGCGTTGTCTAGACAGCATGATCAGATCGGCTTGGCCTTATGATGGACGCGATCACTGATGCCGCTCGCCGATTTGCCTAGTTTCGGGCCTCCAGAGACTCCGCCCACTTCATGGTCTTTTTTCTTATTTCTTTTATGCTTTTTTGGGCGTGTTTGTGTTGATGCCCTAGCAGACTATTTTATTCCTATTATGCATGTAAACTTGTTGTATGGAAGTCATGGCTGCTTTATTTATAAAACAGCCTGAAAGCCTATTTTAAGGAGTCTCTATGTGCAACTTAATGTCATTTCTTTAGTATTTATGAAAATCTAGGAATGAGAAGCGCTTTGAAAGAAAACAGGAAACCCCCCGTATGTATATTTTGCTGGCTCAAGATCACGACATGACCAACTATATGACGAGGGATAGCAGATGCACCTACCGACACTTGACAATGCGCTCTGTACAGGGAGCACCATGAGAACTAATTTACAACTAACATCAAGAAAAATGGTTTCCCCCCGCTTTATATTATAAAGCAACGAACAAAGCATCCAACAAGTCAGTACATAGTGCAATCAAGTCATAAAGTCATGCTGGGGGCACAGCGAGACAAGCCCCAAATAAAGCTAAAAAAGGCTAATCCGGCTCGGAAGGAGGAGGTGGCGGCGGTGGCGGTGGAGCAAAAGCCGAGGCCGAGAAACGGAGACTGGAAATGAAGTTGTTGATGACGTCTCGGTCCCGCTGCTTGCTAAGCGGTCTCCAAAGCTATAACAAGCCACACATTTTGTAGATTGCATCAGTCACACGACATGGAATCACACGTTCGATGACAAGTTTATTGCGGCAACACCATAACGTCCAGGCGAGGGTACCCAGCGCCACCCAGATGGGTGGACGCCTGGGACCGGGTAGTCTAAGAACCTCCTCAAAGAGGTCCGGGAGGTTGTCGTGGCACCAGTTGCCACCAACCACCTCCCTGAAACAACTCCAAAGGAATTGAGCCGCTAGACACCAAAAAAGATGTGGTTGCAGTCTTCTGGGACCAAACAGATGGGGCAAAGACCGTTCCCAGGTCCGTTACGCTTCTGGACCTCCGTACCCGAAGGTAGGCGTCCACGTACCCATTGCCAAAGAAAAATGCGGATCTTCAATGGGAGTTTTATTTCCCAAAGAACCGCCAGCTCTACTGGTCCCGGCGAGGGGACAATCGCCTGGTAAAGGGACCTAGTTGAGAACCGGCCACTAGGTTCAAGGTGCCACGAGAGCACATCAGGCTCAAGAGAGGGGGGTTGCAGAGCGATACACGAGAGCAATTCGTCCCATTGCTCGCGTTCTGTTGCCCCAAAGGTACGGCAGAATGCAATGGCGCCCAAGTCGGTTAGAGCAACCGCCACAGATAACTGTGGGTGGGCACAAATCAAGAATAAGGCATGAAAACGCTCCGCAAAGGGCCGATTCCCGGCCTATCCAGCCAAAACAGGGTGCCTGATCCGGAACCCACTTTGATGGAGGTCCCAATACGCAAGATCGGCATCAACCGGACAACCGTTTGCCAGAATTGGGAGCCTCCAGAACGAGAGGCGAAGGCCAATGGTTGCCCGCGCAGGTATTTTGCATGAATAATCTCCAACCACAGGCCTTCCTCACAGGTCTGGATACGCCAGAGCCATTTGGAGAGGAGGGCTATGTTCATCCGCTTCGATGAGATGACCCCAAGGCCCCCTTGGTCCTTGGGCTTACAGATCTCACACCACTACCATGTGGTACTTTTGTTTATTATTCTCTCCAGCCCAGAAGAATCTAGAGACGAGCTTGGTGACCTCCTTATGAAGGGATTCGTGTAGACTATAGAATCCCATGAGGTACATCAAGAGGCTAATGAGGGAGGAATTCATCAAAATCACTCGCGCGGCCTTGGACAACCATCTCCCCTGCCAAGGCTCCATCCTTGGTTGGAGTTTGGCGACTATTGGGTCAAAGTCTTTCTCCAGGAGACGCGTGTCACTAATAGGCATGCCTAAGTAAGTGGTCGGGGAAGACCCCAGACGACAATTTAGGCGGTTGGCGATTCTCTGGGCTTCGGCATGGGAATATCCCAGGACCATCACCTCACTTTTGGCGAAGTTAATCGTAAGGCCCGACATTGATTTACAACTAACAAGTTTCAAAGTCTTCCCTGATGCTGCCTGGAATACAAAGGCACACAAGCATGCTACAAGAATTAGCGTATACATTTGCAACAAGCAACTAAAGCAGAGAACAAATGTTATGATTATGGCATGATGCAAAGCTGTTAATTCTCTTCAAAAGCCAGGGTTCTGCTTTTAGGTTCCCAACTTGCTTCCGCTGCTCAACTCAACTAAGACATGCTACAATCAGGTACTTTTTTTTAGAACGAAGGCTCAAGTCGAGCCCGACTTTGAATTAACAAAGCCATCAATTGGTAAAGATTACATCAACCATCAACTTACATAATCAAAACAAAGAAACAACTAAAAAAGGTACAGAGTGTTGTGCAAGCAGCTAACAAGCTTCCTACCATCTACAAGCAAGGATGAAGAATCTAAGGTACAAAAACAGCTTGAAGACGATGAATCCCTCCAGTGAGTGCAAGCCACCTCGCAGACACACCAGCAGGCCTTGAGGAGACACAACTAGCAGGTGAGAGTAACTCTGACAGCTCCATGGGCTTCGGCCGAATCGGAGACGACCTCCTACATCTCCGAAAAGGGGCTCCCTGCTCCCTCGCCTAGCACAAGGCGCTGATCCGCCGGACGATGCAAACGCTCTCCCAAGAGCAAAGGTGTACAACCAACGTCATAGCCACCCGGAAAACCATATCATTGCACCATCAACACGCATTGCCGAGCTCAACAAAGGGAAACATGGGCACTAGGAGGGAGCCTGCACGCGAGGAGAAGCAAATGTGTGGCGGGACTGTTGATGACAGAGCAACAATGGAGGGAAGACACATGACATAACTTGGAGACGGTGCCTTGACCACAGAACAGACTCCGAGCTCACACGACCCATATATGGCCATGGCTACCGCAGAGAGGAACCCAATCCCCTGCCCTAAAGGAACATAGGGATGCTGGCCACCAACAAGGAAGCGTCCACGAGCTACCACAAAATAGGCGAACAGGGCACCACCAAGGCACCGCGAACTCCAACCACACCGCCGCCAAACGCCTACCAACCAGACCAGACTCACGACGACCCCATGCTCACTGAAGGCGGCACCTCCATGAAGGTAACAACGCCGTGAGCATCGCTACCGTCCAATCCAGAGGGATTTGGGTTTTCACCTCGGTGCACGAGCAGGGGGGAGAGGCAAAGGGGGAAGGGATAACCTTGAAGGCGCCTACAAATCTACAAGTAGGGGACAACGCTCGATGGGTCGCCGTCATCCTGGCCAACAGAGTCGGCATTAGATTTCTCCGAGCTCCACGTATCCCCCAACCCCTACCTCAGACGCGGCGCCGACGGCCTGGGGTGGCTTGAGACCAGATCTGATAGGGGGGCGAGAGGGTTGGAGGCGGAGGCGTCAGATCTAGGACGGGTGCCCCCGAGGCCACCGCGCCCCACTGCCACCACCTGCCGCTGCCTTGCCACCGGCGTGGCCAAGGGGGCGGCCAGCACCAGCGACGGCCGCGGGCCGAGGTTGACGTCGCTCCATCGCTCGAGGTCGCCACCTCGGCTCCAAAGACCCCTGCGCGCGGCAGACAGACAAATCCTCACCACCACCTTCCCTGGTGGTCTCGCGGCGTTTCAGCGACCTTCTCCGTGGTGGCGAGGGAGAGGAGAAGGGGGAGGGGTGGCCGGCGGCTAGGGTTAGCGCCGCCCGAGTTGCCCCTGCGGGAGCGACACGAGGGCCAAGCGGGCATTCCCCGGGAAGAAGATTCTTCGTGACATAAATTTCTAGCTCACAATCAGGTACTCACTAGAGTCATAGCTGTTGAGGATGCTCACTCCCATCCAGACCATTGGGAGACCATATCTCATGTTGCAAATGTCTCCAACCTCTAGAAAGCTCACTCTCTGAATATTTACCACATCAAGAGAGACTTGTATGGTTTGGCTCACACCTGTGCAAAGGAAGCATTGAAGAAACTTTTTTTCATGGTAATATGTGTCTCATTTATATCAAAACGATCATAGTACAAGCCACGTACACAGTGATCTGGCAAAACTGAACAAATAGCAGAACGCTAGCCTTTGCGCAAAGGAACAACGCCCAAGAAGTAAAATTACAAACAAGACCAAAGAAACCTCTGAACTTGACACTAACGTTCGTCACCTGCCTCTGGCACCATCACAGCAGCCACAAAAGGAAACAAAATGATGGATCACCTTCATACCCGAACTCAACGCGGCTTCATCGCTGATATGCAGCTTTGCGGACCTCCAAGGTAGTTCACCAAAGGCGAAACAATTACTGTTGGACGAATCAGACCGGGGCAACACCCCAGACACACCATCGAACACCAGATCTGGAACCTCCACATGACTAAGACGTCGGAGGAGGAAATCACATCTTCCATCCACGCACCATGAACCCAACACACGATCCACCATTGTCGGTGTACAAAAGTAGGGGCTCTGCTTTTGACCCCTTTACTTGTGCACGGGCAGTCAGAGCCTCCCGCCATGGCCACGCACAGACACGGCATGAAAGGGAACCCGGAGAGAAGCCGAAGCCACAAGGACAAATGAAGCAGCAACAAAGACCAAGGCCACAAAGATCAGATAGGTGTGGCAGGATCCCCCGGCAAGGACCCTTGCCGGGGCAGCCCGGCAAGGCCCTTGCCGGGGCAGTTCGCCAACGCCAATCGAGCGAGCCACCCTTGAGCCCACCAACGCTAAACAGATGCGTTGGGACAAGGCTCGGGAGGCACCTCCGTGGTGGCATGCAGATCTTTGTGAAGACATAGAATGCTCAAGATCAAATGAGGATAGAAAGGCAACCATCCTCACCAAAGAAACCCGATGCCCCCGGCAAGATCCTTGCCGGGGAAGCCAGCGCGCCACGGCAAGACCCTTGCAGGGCCACCCGGCAAGACCCTTGCTGGGCCACCCAACAAGACCCTTGCCAAGCGCGCCGGCAGGGCCGCCACCAGGCCCGCGCCAACCAAGTCTTCACCACCGTTCGCATGCAGCTGCCGACCCAACCAGCTGAGCAGGCACCTGCGTGGCAGCATGCAATCCTTCATGGAGGCTCCACCATCGTGCCACCTCAGCTGCCTGCCTACCTACATGGCACCGCATGCATCGCTGGCCAGGGGGTGTGTCGAAGCGAGGGGGAGCGGCGACGGACGGGACGGGCCTCGCCCCGTCCCTGATAAAGCAAAGGGACACCTAAGCCTCGCATTAAATGTGTCTTGTCCTATAATACTAGCGATAACCTCGCAATGTTGTAGCACTTTCCACCTCCTGCGTGCCACTGTGGCAGCCCCTTCCACCTATAAAAGGAGGCCCATGGCACACAGAGAAGGGATTCGGCTCTTTGAAACCTCGCAGCACCTAGAGCTAGTTCAGGAGCTCAAGAACACTAATACACCCACCAAAGCAGGATCGTAGGGTTTTACGCATCTTTGCGGCCCGAACCTGGGTAAATCCCTCTGTGTCGTCTATTAGTCCTGCTCTCCTCACGATTCCCGCGCCCCGCAACCGTAGAAGGGATTCCAGTGATCCCATAGGTGTCGTTTCCCGCTGACATCTTTGGCGCGCCAGGTAGGGGGCACTATTGTGAGAATCTGGTCTAGCAGTTGACCTAGTTGTTCTTCATCGCCATGGCTCCAAAGAAGAAGATGACCACGGCGATCGGTTCGTCCGGCACTGGGTTGGTACCGGCGCGGACCGGCAGCGGGCCAGTCGCGGAGAGGACCCGTGGCGCGGCCTATGAACATCTACAACACCCCGCTGGTTTCGGCCTGGCGAGTAGCACCGTTCGCACGCCAGGCGATGAGCCGCCAGTCGCGGGCTCCGGAGGCGGAGTCGGGCCCCCTGCAGGCGTCGCGGGGCCCTCCAGGGGTGCCGCCATACCGCCAGGCGGCGGCATGGCGACCTCCAAAAAACCAACACCGGTGCCCACGGCGCGCTCCTCTTAGGTTGTGCGCGACGGGCAGCGTCACTCTGCCGGTGACCCTGCGCGCCGCCCTGGGAAGAGTCCCGTGCGTCCATCACATGAAGAAGAGGGCCAGCGTGCGTGCCGAGGTGCTGACGGAGGTGGCGAACGGCTGCAGAGCCGTGAAGCGTCTCCTTATAACGTGGTTAGGAGTCGAGGCGCATCGCGTTCCACCCAGCTTTCGCCGCCGCCCAAGCCAGCGGAAGCCCTAGCGCGCGCAGCTGCTCCTTGATTTCCTCCCGCTGCGGAGAAGCTTGACGAATGGAGGGCCATCGTCCGGAGCCTCATCAGCATCGCCAACAATGATGAGTTGCGGCCGACGGGACCCATGGGCCGTCGCTCCACCGGGCCACCGCACGCCAGCGGAGACCGTGCTGCAAGGCGCCGGTGCTGGTGTGCTGCTTGTCGCACCCAGCGAAGAGCACCTCAGGTATGTCATCCAGATGCACTTTCCCTGGGAGATGTCAACCAACAACACCGCCGAGTACGAGGGTTTGCTTGCCGGTCTCAGGATTGCGGTAGACCTCGGAGTTAAGAAGCTCATCGTCAGGGGCGACTCACAGCTCGTCATTAGGCAGGTCAACAAAGATTACCAAAGCCCATTGATGGAAGCTTACGTAGATGAGGTGAGGAAACTGGAGGAGCGCTTTGATGGTATACAAGCGGAGCATGTCCCTCGGGCGGAGAACGACATCACCGACTACCTGTCAAAGCGCGCTGCCCTCAAGCTACCTGTGGAACCAGGTACCTTCGTGCTTCAGTTAACCCAACCATCCGTTGAGTCGTCGACTGGGCAGAACAAGCGGAGGAAGCTAGGCCCCGGCAAGTACTTCCCTACCGAGCTCCCCAGAGCCGCCGGCGAAGATATTGCCGTGGATGCTGATCCTGCCGCAGGGCAACCAACTCCGGCGGGACCTCAGGTCATGGCCGTGGAGGCGGTCGCTCCCGCAGAAGAAGAGATGCCTTTAGTCCTTGCCGTCGAGCCATAGGCTCCGGCATGGGCACATCACACCGTCCGATTCCTTCAAAAAGGAGAGCTTCCTGAGGAGCAGGAAGAGGCAGAAAAGTAGCCCACCGGTCTACTCTGTACCAATTCGTTGATAACGTATTGTATAGAAGAAGACCGAATGGGGTGAAATTGATGTGCATCTCCTGGGAGGAAGGACTAAAGCTGTTGGCTGAGATACATGGAGGCATATGTGGCTCCCACATAGGGTCGAGAGCCCTTGCCGGCAAGGCTTTTTGGCAAGGTTTCTTCTGGCCCACCATCCTCCTGGATGCGACGGCACTAGTAACCAAGTATGAAGCGTGCCAGTTCCATTCGAAAAAGCGCCATCAACCAGCTCAAGCCCTTCAAACTATCCCTCTCTCCTGGCCCTTCTCGGTCTGGGGGCTCGACATATTGGGCCCTTTCCCCCGTGCTGTCGAGGGCTTTGAGTACTTGTACGTCACAATCGACAAGTTCACAAAGTGGCCAGAAGTAGAAGCAGTGAGGAAGGTGACAGCGCAGTCAGCCATCAAGTTTTTCAAGGGACTAGTGTGCCGTTTTGGGGTGCCCAACAGGATCATCACCGACAGTGGCACACAGTTCGCGAGCCATGCCTTCATGCAATACATTGAGGATCTCGGCAGCAGGGTCTATTTTGCTTCTGTGGCACATCCATGGAGCAACAGCCAAGTAGAGAGAGCAAATGCTGAAGTCCTGCGAGGCTTAAGGACAAAGACTTTTGACAGGCTGCGCAAGAGTGGAAGGCGCTGGATTGATGAGTTGCCGGCGGTTCTTTGGTCGATCAGAACAACGCCAAATCGAGCCACCGGCCAAACACCCTTTGCCCTGGTTTACGGGGTAGAAGCAATTCTCCCCACGGAACTCATATACGGGTCACCTCGAGTGCTCGCTTATGATGAGCTTGAGCAAGAGTGACTGCGGCAAGATGACGCGACGCTCCTTGACGAAGATCGTCTCCGGGCGGCTGTGAGAGCAGCATGCTACCAGCAAGCTTTGCACTGCTACCATAGCCGCAAGGTTCCTGCCCGGAGCTTTGAGGAAGGCGACCTTGTTCTTCAGCATGTTCAGTCGGCCAAGAATTCCAACAAGTTGACGCCAAAGTGGGAAGGCCCTTATCGGGTAACATGAGTCACCAGGCCCGGCGCAGTCCGGCTGGAGACCAAAGATGCCATTCCAGTGAGCAACTCCTGGAACATCGAGCATCTTCGTAAGTTTTACCCATAAGGCGTGGCTGCCGGGCCTCCCAGCAAGCCACCCTTTTGTACAAGCCTTGTCGGCAAGGCATGTAACCCTTTGTACAGATCCAGGCGCAGACCCTGAGCATAAATAAATGAAGCGCTGGCCCCCTAAGTCATAGCATGCATGCTAGATTGAGTCTCTTCCCTGGTTAGGGTTGATAGTGCTTAGCGGCGCCTAACCCCTGGCTTAGAGGTCAAGTGCATGTCTCTCTGTTCCTCTCTGCCTTCTTTTGTTCACAGGGCGCGTAAGCATTCTTGCCGAGCTGTTTTGGAAGAAAGGGAACGGACCGGCGACAAGACCCCGGCAAGCAAGAGTTGCCGGGGGCTGCAAGAACAAGGATCCCTTCGCGGCAAGCCAAGGTCGCCAGGGGCTGCAGATCCAGATAAGTCTTTTATCCTCTATCATGCATCTCGTTATGGACTGGGATATGTGAAACCCCGTTCTATCTCTAAGCTGCCATGCTCCCCCTTTTCGGTGCCCAAGGATTATCCCCCGGGTCCGAATTTGGTCGTATTCGCAGCAGCGAAGAAGGGGGATGGGGAGCCTAAGCCCACCTCATCCCTGCCTCCGCCGAGAGCGTGAGAAAGGTAGAGCAAGGTGGGGAGACAGCAAGGCCTGTTGCGGGGCAGAAAAGCATTTGTCTTAAAGATAACAAGGATTCGCTCCTTGTCGTGGGTTCCTCCCACGAACGAAAATCCTGGCAAACATCCCTTTTTCATTAAAAAACATCCCGTACAGGTACAGTTCATACGAAATGAAAAAGATGAACCAGGGGATTACAAGTTCTAAAGCTAACAAGGGCCCGAAGGCTTACAAGACTAAAAAGATATAAGGTGCCCGTAATCCCTTTCTTGTCCTTCTCCTCAGGAAATGGAACAAGAAAGCAGAAGGGCAAAAGGTCAGCGACACGCCAGCCGCCCAAGGAGACGACCCCGACAGGTTCAAGGAGCCGGCGACACGGATGATGGGGTCGCCGGTGCCGCTCGGAGCGGCGCCCGACACCTAGTCGGACCCGTCATCCTGCCGCCCGCTGCCCTCGTCGTCGCTGCTGTTGAAGAAAATATGCCCTAGAGGCAATAATAAAGTTATTATTTATTTTCTTATTTCATGATAAATGTTTATTATTCATGCTACAATTGTATTAACCGGAAACATAATACATGTGTGTGAATACATAGACAAACATAGTATCACTATAAGCCTTGCAAGCAATGTGACTAATGAGTTAGTTGCGGGATGATGCATTACGTAACGAGTAAAGAGACTTGCCGGAAATGAGATTGAACTAGGTATTGAGATACCGACGATCGAATCTCGGGCAAGTAACATACCGATGACAAAAGGAACAACGTATGTTGTTATGCGGTTTGACCGATAAAGATCTTCGTAGAATATGTAGGAGCCAATATGAGCATCCAGGTTCCGCTATTGGTTATTGACCGGAAACGTGTCTCGGTCATGTCTACATAGTTCTTGAACCCGTAGGGTCCGCACCCTTAAGGTTTCGATGACAGTTATATTATGAGTTTATGAGTTTTGATGTACCGAAGGAGTTCGGAGTCCCGGATAAGATCGGGGACATGACGAGGAGTCTCGAAGTGGTCGAGACATAAAGGTCGATATATTGGACGACTATATTCGGACTTCGGAAAGGTTCCGAGTGATTCGGGTATTTTTCGGAGTACCGGAGAGTTACGGGAATTCGCCGGGGAGTATATGGGCCTTATTAGGCCATACGGGAATAGAGGAGAGAGGCCAAAAGGAAGGAGGCCTGCGCCCCCCCCCCCTCTGGTCCGAATTGGACAAGGGGTGCAGCCCCCTTTTCCTTCTCCCTCTCCCCCTCTTTCCTTCTCTCCTACTCCAACAAGGAAAGGAGGAGTCCTACTCCCAGTGGGAGTAGGACTCCCCCCTTGGCGCACCCTCCTCCTTGGCCGGCCGCCTCCCCCCTTGCTCCTTTATATACGGGGGCAGGAGGGCACCCCATAGACACAACAATTGATCTCTTGATCTCTTAGCCGTGTACGGTGACCCCCTCCACCATAGTCCTCCTCGATAATATTGTAGTGGTGCTTAGGCGAAGCCCTGCGACAGTAGAACATCAAGATCGTCACCACGCCGTCGTGCTGACGGAACTCTACCTCGACACTCGGCTGGATCGGAGTTCGAGGGACGTCATCGAGCTGAACGTGTGCTAGAACTCGGAGGTGTCGTAGTTTCGGTGCTTGATCGGTCGGGCCGTGAAGACGTATGACTACATCAACCGCGTTGTTCTAACGCTTCCGTTTTCGGTCTACGAGGGTACGTGGACAACACTCTCCCCTCTCGTTGCTATGGATCACCATGATCTTGCGTGTGCATAGGAATTTTTTTGAAATTACTATGTTCCCCAATAGTGGTATCAGAGCCAGGTTTTATGCGTAGATGTTATATGCACGAGTAGAACACAAGTGAGTTGTGGGCGATACAAGTCATACTGCTTACCAGCATGTCATACTTTGGTTCGGCGGTATTGTTGGGTGAAGCGGCCCGGACCGACATTACGCGTACGCTTACGCGAGACTGGTTTTACCGCCGTGCTTTGCACACAGGTGACTAGCGGGTGTCAGTGTCTCCAACTTTAGTTGAACTGAGTGTGGCTAGGCCCGGTCCTTGCGAAGGTTAAAACAGCACTAACTTGACGAAATATCGTTATGGTTTTGATGCGTAGGTAAGAACGGCTCTTGCTCAGCCCGTAGCAGCCACGTAAAACTTGCAACAACAAAGTAGAGGACGTCTAACTTGTTTTTGTAGGGCATGTTGTGATGTGATATGGTCAAGACGTGATGAGATATAAGTTATTGTATGAGATGATCATGTTTTGTTGAAGTTATCGGCAACTGGCAGAAGCCTTATGGTTGTCTCTTTATTGCATAAGATGCAAGCGCCAAATAATTGCTTTACTTTATCGCTATGCGATAGCAATAGTTGCAAGAGCAATAGTTGGCGAGACAACCATGTGACGACACATTGATATAGATCAAGATGATGGGGATCATGGTGTCATGCCGGTGACGATGGAGATCATGATGATGCTTTGAAGATGGAGATCAAAGGCACAAGATGATGATGGCCATATCATGTCACATATTTTGATTGCATATGATGTTTATCTTTTATACATCTTATTTTGCTTAGTTCGGCGGTAGCTTTATAAGATGACCTCTCACTAAATTTCAAGGTATAAGTGTTCTCCATGAGTATGCACCGTTGCGAAAGTTCTTCGTGCTGAGACACCACGTGATGATCGGGTGTGATAGGCTCTACATTCAAATACAACGGGTGCAAAACAGTTGCACACGCGGAGTACTCAGGTTAAACTTGACGAGCCTAGCATATACAGATATGGCCTCGGAACACTGGAGACTGAAAGGTCGAGCGTGAATCATATAGTAGATATGATCAACATAGTGATGTTCACCATTGAAAACTACTCCATCTCACGTGATGATCGGACATGGTTTAGTTGATTTGGATCACGTGATCACTTAGATGACTAGAGAGATGTCTGTCTAAGTGGGAGTTCTTAAGTAATATGATTAATTGAACTTAAATTTATCATGAACTTAGTCCTGGTAGTATTTTTCAAATTATGTTGTAGATCAATAGCTCGCGTTGTTGCTTTCATATGTTTATTTTGATATGTTCCTAGAGAAAATTGTGTTGAAAGATGTTAGTAGCAATGATGCGGATTGGATCCGTGATATGAGGTTTATCCTCATTGCTGCATAGAAAAATTATGTCCTTAATACACCGCTAGGTGACAGACCTATTGCAGGAGCAAATGCAGACGTTATGAACGTTTAGCTAGCTCAATATGATGACTACTTGATAGTTTAGTGCACCATGCTTAACGGCTTAGAATCGGGACTTCAAATACGTTTTGAACGTCGTGGACCATATGAGATGTTCCAGGAATTGAAGTTAATATTTCAAGCAAATACCCGAGTTGAGAGATATGAAGTCTCCAACAAGTTCTATAGCTAAAAGATGGAGGAGAATCGCTCAACTAGTGAGCATGTGCTTAGATTGTCTGGGTACTACAATCGCTTGAATCAAGTGGGAGTTAATCTTCCAGATAAGATAGTGATTGACAGGGTTCTCTAGTCACCATCACCAAGTTATTAGAACTTCGTGATGAACTATATTATGCAAGGGATGACGAAAACGATTCCCGAGCTCTTCGTGATGTTGAAATCGACGAAGGTAGAAATCAAGAAAGAGCATCAAGTGTTGATGATTGACAAGACCACTAGTTTCAAGAAAAGGGCAAAGGGAAAGAAAGGGAACTTCAAGTAGAATGGCAAGCAAGTTGTCACTCCCGCGAAGAAGCCCAAAGCTGGACCAAAAGCCTGAAACTGAGTGCTTCTAAAGGATATGGTCACTGGAAGTGGAAATGCCCTGAATATTTGTTAGATAAGAAGGATGGCAAAGTGAACAAGGGTATATTTGATATACAGGTTATTGATGTGTGCCTTATTAGTGTTTATAGTAGCCCCTGAGTATTTGATACTTGTTCGGTTGCTAAGATTAGTAACTCGAAACAGGAGTTACAAAATAAACAGAGACTAGTTGAGGGTGTAGTGACGATGAGTGTTGGAAGTAGTTCCAAGATTGATATGATCATCATCGAACACTCCCTATACTTTCTGGATTAGTGTTAAACCTAAATAAATGTTATTTGGTGTTTGCGTTGAGCATGAATATGATTTGATCATGTTTATTGCAATACGGTTATTCATTTAAAGTAAGAGAATAATTGTTGTTCTGTTTACATGAATAAAACCTTCAAATGGTCATACACCCAATGAAAATAGTTTGTTGGATCTCAATCGTAGTGATACACATATTCATAATATTGATGCCAAAAGATGCAAAGTTAATAATGATAGTGCAACTTATTTGTGGTACTGCCGTTTGGGTCATATCGGTGTAAAGCGCATGAAGAAACTCCATAAAGATGGATTTTCAGGAATCACTTGGTTATGAATCATTTGATGCTTGCGAACCGTGCCTTTTGGGCAAGATGACTAAAACTCCGTTTCCCCGGAACAATGGAACGAGCTACTGACTTATTGGAAATAATACATACCGATGTATGCGATCCGATAAGTGTTAAGGCTCGCGGCGTGTATCGTTATTTTCTGACCTTCACAGATGATTTGAGCGGATATGGGTATATCTACTTGATGAAACATAAGTCTGAAACATTTGAAAAGTTCAAAGAATTTCAGAGTGAAGTGGAAAATCATCGTAACAAGAAAATAAAGTTTCTACGATCTGATCGTGGAGACGAATATTTGAGTTATGAGTTTGGTCTTCATTTGAAACAATGTGAAATAGTTTCGCAACTCACGCCACCTGGAACACCACAATGTAATGGTGTGTCCGAACGTCGTAATCATACTTTACTAGATATGGTGCGATCTATATGTCTCTTATCGATTTACCACTATCGTTTTGGGGTTATGCATTAGAGACAGTCGCATTCACGTTTAATGAGGCACCATCTAAATCCGTTGAGACGACACCGTATGAACTATGGTTTACTAGTAAACCTAAGCTGTCGTTTCTTAAAGTTTGGAGTTGTGATGCTTATATGAAAAAGGTTTTCAACCTGATAAGCTCGAACCCAAATCGGAGAAGTGTGTCTTCATAGAATACCCAAAGGGAACTGTTGGGTACACCTTCTATCACAGATCTGGAGGCAAAACATTCGTTGCTAAGAATGGATCCTTTCTAGAGGAGTTTCTCTCGAAAGAAGTGAGTGGGAGGAAAGTAGAGCTTGATAAGGTAATTTGTACCTTCTCCTGAATTGGAAAGTAGTTCATCACAGAAATCAGTTCCAGTGATTCCTACACCAATTAGTGAGGAAGCTAATGATGATGATCATGAAACTTCAGATTAAGTTACTACAAAACCTTGTAGGTCTTCCAAAGTACAGTCCGCACCAGAGTGGTACGGTAATCCTGTTCTGGAAGTCATGTTACTAGACCATGATGAACCTACGAACTATGAGGAAGTGATGATGAGCCTAGATTCCATGAAATGGCTTGAGGCCATGAAATCTGAGATGGGATCTGAGGGAGTCCTGGATTAGGGGGTGTCCAGATGGCCGGACTATAGCCTTTGGCTGGACTTCTGGACTATGAAGATACAAGATTGAAGACTTCGTCCCGTGTCCGGATGGGACTTTCCTCGGCGTGGAAGGCTAGCTTGGCGATACGGATATGTAGATCTCCTAGCATTGTAACCGACTCTGTGTAACCCTAACCCTCTTTGGTGCCTATATAAACCGGAGGGTTTTAGTCCGTAGGACGAACAACAATCATACCATAGGCTAGCTTCTAGGGTTTAGCCTCTCTGATCTCGTGGTAGATCTACTCTTGTACTACCCATATCATCAATATCAATCAAGCAGGAGTAGGGTTTTACCTCCATCGAGAGGGCCTGAACCTGGGTAAAAACATCGTGTCCCTTGTCTCCTGTTACCATCCGCCTAGACGCACAGTTCGGGACCCCCTACCTGAGATCCGCCGGTTTTGACACCGACATTGGTGCTTTCATTGAGAGTTCCTCTGTGTCGTTACCTTTAGGCCCGATGGCTCCTCCGATCATCAACAACGATGCGGTCCAGGGTGAGACTTTTCTCCCCGGACAGATCTTCGTATTCGGCGGCTTTGCACTGCGGGCTAATTCGCTTGGCCATCTGGAGCAGATTAAAAGCTACGCCCCTGGACATCAGGTCAGATTTGGAAGTTTGAACTACATGACTGACGTCCGCGGATACTTTATCTTCGACGGGTTCGAGCCACAGCCAAGCGCGCCGCACTGTCACGAAGGGCATGATCTAGCTCTGCCGCCGGACAGTTCCCTGGAGGCCGCACAAGTGTCCGCTCCGACCCTTAGCTCGGTGCCGACTGCGCCGGTCGAGGACGGGTGGCTGGACACCGCCTCGGGGGCTGCTATCTCTACGGCGATTGAGCCGAACACCAACCCTGTCCTTCATGAAGCTCGTGCTTCCAAGGTGCCGGACTCCTCTCCGGACTCCAAACCTTCCGCACCCCTGCCGATCGAATCCGATTGGGCGCCGATCATGGAGTTCACTGTCGCGGACATCTTTCAGCACTCGCCCTTTGGCAACATCCTGAATTCACTAAAGTCTCTCTCTTTATCAAGAGAGCCCTGGCCAGATTATGGTCAGGAAGGTTGGGATGCGGACGATGAAGAAATTCAAAGCCCACCCACCACCCACTTTGTAGCCACTGTCGAAAGTTTAAACGACGTGCTCGACTTCGACCCCGAAGACATCGACGGTATGGACGACGATGAAGGAGACAAACATGAACCAGCACCTATAGGGCACTGGACAGCCACCTCATCTCACGATGTATACATGGTGGACACACCTAAAGGACGCGACGACGAGGAACAACGGGACGTCACGAGGGATCATTCCCTCGAAAAGCAGTCAAAACGGCGACATAAGCGCCACACAAAGTCCCGCCTCGACAAAGACAGCAGCCATACAGACCCAGCCATAGAGTAGGGTGAACCAGTGGATGACGAACATGCTATCAAGCAACCGTCCGAACAGGACAATCTGGATAAACAACATGTCCCCAGCAAAGATAACAGTCAGGACGATCTCACGCCGGACAAGTTATTGGAGCATAAGAACCTCCACAAAAGGCTTGTTGCCACTGCGCGCAGCCTAAAAAGGCAGAAGCAGAAGCTCAAAACAGCGGAAGATGCGCTCATAATCAGATGGAGCAAAGTACTCAACACCGCAGACAAATACGGCGATAGTCGCGGAACAAAGAGCTACACGAAGCGAAAACTACTGCCCGAATTTGATGAGGAGGCCGTAGAGCCCCCGTAATCAAAAAACAAGGAGACCACTCGGTCGGATAGACGACCCCATGGCAAACATAGAGCAGCAAACGGCACCGCACACAAGCCGGCCCGCGATCCGCACACGGATTCGCATCAAAAAATGGCCCAGTTAGATCTATCTACGGGCCAAGAAAGCAAGCTCTAGTAAGCAACACAACACATCAAGTATCCGAATACTACGGTACATCTAAATACAGGGGTGCCGCACACCCCCTATGTTTTACCGATGAGGTTCTGGATTATGAATTTCCAGCGGGATTCAAGCCCGTAAACATAGAGGCATACGACGGAACAACAGACCCTGGAGTCTGGATCGAGGACTACATCCTCCACATACACATGGCTAGAGGAGATGACCTCCACGCCATAAAATACTTACCCCTCAAGCTCAAAGGGCCAGCCAGGCATTGGCTCAAAAGCCTTCCCGAAAACACCATTGGAAGTTGGGAAGAGCTCGAGGATGCTTTTCGGGCAAATTTTCAAGGGACCTATGTCCGACCTCCTGATGCAGACGATTTAAGTCACATAACTCAACAACCCGGAGAGTCAGCCCGAAAATTCTGGAACAGATTCCTTACTAAAAAGAACCAAATAGTCGACTGTCCGGACGCCGAAGCCTTAGCAGCTTTCAAGCACAACGTCCGAGACGAATGGCTCGCCAGACACCTCGTCCAAGAAAAGCCAAGAACAATGGCCGCATTAACAAGCCTCATGACCCGCTTCTGCGCGGGAGAGGATAGCTAGCTGGCAAGAGGCAGTACCAGTGACCCAAGTACATCCGAAGTCAGGGATGGAAACGGGAAACCGCGACGCAGCAAGGACCAGCGCCGGACCAAGGGAAACAGTCCGAAGAGCACGGCGGTCAACGACGGATTCAAAAGCTCTCGGCAGAATCATAAAAAACTGCCCCCTAAGGATAACAGGGACGAGCTATCTAACTTAAACAAAATCTTGGACAAGGTATGCCAAATCCACAGTACCCCCGGGAGGCCTGCAAATCATACCCACAGAGATTGTTGGGTCTTCAAGCAGTCCGACAAACTCAACGCCAAACACAAGGGGCTCGACACACCAAGCGAGGACGATGACGAACCCCACAAGCAGAGCACCGGAAAACAAAAGAATTTCCCTCAAGAAGTCAAAACAGTAAACTCACTTTGCATGACAAAAGGGAAAAACAGAATGGCGCCCATAGAGATACGCACCATACGGCCTATCCCAGAGGAGTCCCGCCACTGGTTGTTAAAACCAATCACCTTCGACCATCAGGATTACTCTAGAAGTATCCGGAATGCAGGATGGACTGCCTTGATATTAGATCCGATAATCGACGGACTCCAATTCACACAAGTCCTAATGGACGGCGGCAGTGATCTAAACCTGCTATATCAGGACACAATCCGCAAAATGGGGATAGACCCAACCAAAGTTCGCCATAGCAACACTTCCTTTCAAGGGGTAATGCCAGGCCCATATGCCCATTGTACGGGCTCTATACTACTAGAAGTTGTGTTCGGCTCACCCGACAACTTCCGCAGCAAAAAGTTAACCTTCCACCTCGCCCCATTTACAAGTAGCTACCAAGCACTACTAGGACGCGAAGCTTTCGCCCGCTTTAATGCAATACCGCATTATGCATCCCTTACACTTAAAATGCCCGGTCCGCGAGCCATCATCTCCTTAAAGGGAAATATCGAGTGTCCCTCGAGCGCGGAAGATTGTGTGACTGCCTTGACAGCCACACGCTAAACCTTCTTCACTAATCCAAGCACCTAAATAGGTCGTTCAGACCCCGGACACGGCTAGACGAGTCCGGCAAGGGCTTACCAGCCGCATACCCCCGCACAAGGGGCTCCGTGCATATACAGCGAGAGACAATAAAGCTCAATCTTATTCATTTTTTGAATCGTACTTTGTTTATTTAATATAACGTACACTTTCGCATGATCTTTTTCAACTAACTTCCTCTCTTTTACAGATGAACACCATGCTACACCCGTCTAGGATATGGCACAACGGAGACATAGGCGCAGACGTACAGTAGGGACCCGTTGCAAGGATTCTTTTCATATTAAGACCCTGCGTAAACCTTTTTTACTGTCTCTTGTTGATACACATCCCCTGGTTTCTTGCTATAACCAAGGAGGAGGCTGGCGTTTTGGCATGGGCCGCGTCAGAATTTTGCGCGTACCTGGACACCAGGGGCTTATTACCAAGGGCGTTGTTCGACCCGTTTTCATAAAGACCGAATACCTAAGGGAGTGTTCGGCGTCTCGAGTTAGGCCTTATATGCATCAACTCCGAATCATGTCTTTGGTCAAATGTTGGGTTTGCCTGGCTCCTGTGTTTTGCTGCCTTACGTTCCGCTCTATCGGCTAACGCGGCACCAGGAGAACTACTGCGATTGTGCCGAAAACTGACTGTCATGATATAGCGTGAGACTGGTCAACCACTCGATGACCCGCCAGAATCTTTAGGATTCCTCCGCATAGACGAAGGGCCGTTTCCCGGTCAGGCACATACGCGCCCCGAATTCGGGTGAGCGTGCCCCTATGGGCTATATAGTAGCCCCACTGTCAAACTCCTATGGCTAAGTGAAAGTGATAAAGCATTATAGTCCGGTTGCCTAGTTTGCTGCGCCACCACCTCCTTTGTAGGACCAAGACGTTGGATCAAGTGTGAAAACGCGCCTTTTGCAAACACCCCCGCATTATATGCGTGGGTGCTGAAGCCGAAGACTGCCATCTTTTAGGTTATATACACATATACATTAACGGCCGCACAGGAGGTATTTCAATTCTTGAAGGCACAAGTATAAAATGCTTTTATATTTCATCGAAACATTGTTTCACAATAATACATGTTTTTCGAACATAATATCCTTCGAGCACTGCGTCTCTATTAAATGAGCACCTTGCAGAACTTCCTGAAAATAGTGCTCGACAGGTACTCGGCTTCCGTCCGAATCTTGGGACGCAACATCGATGGCCTTCATCTTCGCCCAGTATGTCTTGACATGGGCAAGAGCCATCCGCACACCGTCTATGCATGCCGACCTCCTCATTGCATTGATATGCGGCACCGTACCAAGGAACTGCTGCACCAAGCCAAAATAACTCTTCGGCTCGGGCCTCTTCGGCCACAAAAGACTCACGACATCCTTCATGGCAAGTCCGGATAACCTATTCAGCTCCGCCCATTCGGCCAAGCGATCGGTTAATGGAAGTGGGCACTCTGGATTATGGAACTGCGACCAAAAAACCTTTGCCGTTTCGTGATCCTCTTGATCTCGGAAGTGTTCGGCCGCGTCCGCCGCACTTGCCGCCAAGTCCAGATAAGCATCTTCCGCACTCCACAGCCGGTCCAACTGAGCATAATTAGGATCCATGAATTTCCTCCGCAGCAGAAAGGGCTTTCCAGCCGCGATATCTCCAGCCTGACGCAGCTCCTCCTTCATAGCTCTCATCGCAGAGCGAGCATCCTTGGCCTCGGCAGTGGCCTTCTTCAGGTCCTCTCGTACCACCCGATCTTCTTTTTCAAGAAGCTTGCAGTGGTCGGCAGCATTCTTCAACTCCAAGGCCATCTCGGCCATCTCCTTCATGCTTCGGCAGTGAGCAGCCTGTTCGGCTTTTAGCTCTTCGGCTCTTCGGCCGCCTTTAAGGCAGCCGCGTCACTCTTTCTGGCCTGCTCCTTGGCCTAGGCGAGCTCCACCCGCAGGTTCTCCATGGCAGCGGCACCATCTGCATCAAGCATACTTGTTGTAAGGCACGGGCATCAAGCTCCCTTACCAGGTGTCCGTGGGGAAATTGCATACCTTGTGACGCGTCAAGTCGCCTATTGACAAGCGCGATGTCGGCATCCGCCACGCCAAGTTGCCGCTTTAGTTCGGCAAACTCATCAGTCCGGCTAGCCACCGGACCCTTCGCCACCTGCATAGGAAGTGCGACACATTATACCTGGGGATTATGATCCTCGCCGTGCTGTCATTTTTGACAACACACCGAGCCTCGGGGGCTACTATCTACACAGGGCGCATTTTATATGCGGAACTGTCAGAAGGTACATCATTTTGCGTACCTCAAAACCTGTCAGTAAACTTCTGACATCTTCGTGCAATCTGCTCTCAGCGGATGAAATCCTTTCAATCATTGTACCCATTGACGCACGGTGATCTTCTGAGATAGACGCTCGCCCGAGCAAATCCTTCAGCTCCTCCGACCGTACACCAGGTGGTGCCGGACTCGTCCGATGGCCTTTTTCGAAGGCCGGACGCGGAGGGCTTTGAGGGGAAATATGACTGCCTTCCGGCCCCGCCAGACTCGGAGAAACCCTCCGCGACGACACCTCAGGGTCGCCTGCCTCGCACGACGCTACGGCAGGGGGAGGCATTTCGCTCTCTATCATCTCCGGACGAAGATCCCCCAAAGATGAGCTCTGCTGAGAAGGGCTGAGATCCGAACTACAAGGAAAAACTTCGGTTATCTTCATCAGAAATAGGGCGGGGATATCCTTTATTTTAATAAAAACTCCCCTTTTTACTTACGGCTCGGTGGAGGGCTGATCCCCTTGGGGGCATAATGCGGCCAGGGCATCTCTCAGCGCAGGACCCTCTGACGAAGATTTCTTCCCCCGCTTTGAGACCATGGTCTTCGGGTCTTCAGAGACGGTCCTCTTCTTCCCTTGGATGGAGGGATTCTCGATCCCTCCTTTCCTGACAGCCTCCATCGAGGAGGCGGTAGCTTCCTTGTTCCCCCCTTCACCTTATTCTGAAGGTGCAACCTCCAGCATCCTGGTTAACACGGGATCCGGCGTGGTCTCAGGGAGGGGGGTCGGACACCTGATTAGCTTTGCTTTCACTATCCACTCCTGTTCAAGGGACAGCTCTTTTGAGGGCAAATTCATGATAAACATGGGATAGCGTGTCCGGATACAGGGCTACTTACTTGAGTATCCGGGCGATTGCAGCTCAGACCTGCATCCTCGGTCAAGTCCGGACACATCACCTGTGATCCGAAGAAAAGCTTGTACATCTCCATGGGCGTCGCACCCATAAAATGTTGGAGAGCTCATGGCCCCTCCGGGTTAAATTCCCACAGGCGGATGGGGCGATGTCTGCAGGGCAGGATGCGACGAATCAGCATGACCTGCGCTACTACAACCAGAGTGATCTCTCTCTCTAGGAGATCTTGAATGCGGCCCTGCAGCAAGGGCACATCCTTGGACGGCCCCCAATCAAGTCCTTTATTGACCCATGACGCCAGCCGCGATGGAGGACCCGAGCGAAAGGCAGGTGGCGCCACCCATTTGGTGACCCTGGGAGCTGTGATATAAAACCACTCTTGTTGCCATAGGCTGAGCTCCTCTTGAAAAGAGCCCTCGGGCCACGGAGCGTCAACATACTTGCTTATAACAGCCCCTCCGCACTCTGCTTGCTGCCCCTTGATCATCTTCGGCTCCACTTTGAAGGTCTTGAGCCACAATCCGAAGTGAGGGGTAATGCGGAGGAAGGCTTCGCATACGACAATGAACGATGAGATGTGGAGGATGGACTCCGGATCCAAGTCGTGAAATTCCAACCCATAATAAAACATGAGCCCCCTCACGAAGGGGTCCGTCGGGAAGCTTAGCCCCCGAAGGAAGTGAGACGTGAACACCATGCTTTCACCAGACTTGGGAGTGGGAATAACCTGCCCTTGGGCAGGCAGCCTATGTGAAATTTCGCTGGTTAGATACCTGGCATCTCTTAGCTTTAGCACGTCTTCTTCCGTAATGGAGGAAGGCATCCACCGGCCTTGCAGGTCGGAGCCGGACATCATCGAGGGTCCAAAGCGCCTGAATCTGGAGCTTTGGGTGTTGGAACTCGAGGCGAGGGGCGGATTCGATTGAGATTAAAAGAAAGGAGTGGAGCCTTGGTCTCTTTATAAAGAGGTTGAATAACAAGTGCCTTCCCCGTGACCGTTCGGGACTCGCCTTCGATAGAGGAGACGTGCCAATAGGCACGACTGGGTTACCCACGCTCGTATTGATGAGAATCCCGGAATAAGGGGACACGATCTCTGCTTTGACAAGACGTGCCAAGGAAACTGCCTCGCTAAACGCGCTGAGGTGGGACAGTAAAAACGATTCGAATAAAGGCTTGGCCGTGCTGTGATGTCACGCCACGAAATACGTCAGCAGATTGAACTTGTGTAAATATTATTCTCTCTATGGTGGTATGTGGAACTTATTTTGCAGAGCCGGACACTATCCTTGTGTTCAAAATCTTCTATGAAGCATTTGGAGGAGGAACCCGCCTTGCAATGCCGAAGACAATATGCGCGCCGGACTCGTCGTCATTGAAGCCTGGTTCAGGGGCTACTGAGGGAGTCCTGGATTAGGGGGTGTCCGGATGGCCGGACTATAGCCTTTGGCCGGACTCCTGGACTATGAAGATACAAGATTGAAGACTTCGTCCCGTGTCCGGATGGGACTTTCCTTGGCGTGGAAGGCAAGCTTGGCGATATGGATATGTAGATCTCCTACCATTGTAACTGACTCTGTGTAACCCTAACCCTCTTTGGTGCCTATATAAACCGGAGGGTTTTAGTCCATAGGACGAACAACAATCATACCATAGGCTAGCTTCTAGGGTTTAGCCTCTCTGATCTCGTGGTAGATCTACTCTTGTACTACCCATATCATCAATATCAATCAAGCATGAGTAGGGTTTTACCTCCATCGAGAGGGCCCAAACCTGGGTAAAAACATCGTGTCCTTTGTCTCCTGTTACCATCCGCCTAGATGCACAGTTTGGGACCCCCTACCCGAGATCCACCGGTTTTGACACCGACAGGATCCATGTATGAGAACAAAGTGTGGACTTTGGTGGAGTTGCCTGATGATCGGCAAGCCATATTGTATAAATGGATCTTCAAGAGGAAGATGTATGCTGATAGTAGTGTTACTATCTACAAAGCTCGACTTGTCGCAAAAAGGTTTTCAACAAGTTCAAGGTGTTGACTACAATGAGATTTTCTCAACTGTAGCGATGCTTAAGTCTGTCCGAATCATGTTAGCAATTGCCATATTTTATGAAATCTGGCAAATGGATGTCAAAACTGCATTACTTAATGGTTTTCTTAAAGAAGAGTTGTATATGATGCAACCAGAAGGTTTTGTCAATCCTAAAGGTGCTAACAAAATGTGCAAGCTCCAGCGATCCATCTATGGACTGGTGCAATCATCTCAGAGTTGGAATATACGCTTTGATAAGTTGATCAAAGCATATAGTTTTATACAGACTTGCGGTGAAGCCTGTATTTAAAATAAAGTGAGTGGGAGCACTACCGCCTTTCTGATAAATATATGTGAGTAACATATTGTTGATCAGAAATGATGTAGAATTTTTCTAGAAAGCATAAAGGAGTATTTGAAAGGAGTTCTTTAAAAGAAAGACCTCAGTAAATCTACTTACATATTGAGCATCAAAATCTATTGAGATAGATTAAGATGCTTGATAAGTTTTTCAATAAGTACATACCTTGTCAAGATTTTGAAGTAGTTCAAAATAGAACAGTCAAAGAAAGAGTTCTTGCCTGTGTTGCAAAGGTGTGAAATTGAGTAAGACTCAAATCCCGACCGCGAAGAAAATGGAAAAGAGAATGAAAGTCATTCCCTATGCCTCAGTCATAGGTTCTATAAAGTATGCTATGCTATGTACAAGACCTATTGTATACCTTGTTCTGAATTTGGTAAGGGAATACAATAGTGATCTAGGAGTAGATCACTGGACATTGGTCAAGAATATCCTTAGTGAGGACTAAGGAAATATTTCTCGATTATGGAGGTGATAAAAGAGCCCGTCGTAAAGAGTTACATCGGTGCAAGCTTTTACACCGATCCAGATGACTCTAAGCCTCAATCTGGATACATATTGAAAGTGGGAGCAATTAGCTAGAGTAGCTCCGTACAGAGCATTGTAGACATAGAATATTTGCAAAATACATATGGCTCTGAATGTGACAGACCCGTTGAAGGGTCCGCGTGCTTAAGGTTTTGATGACAGTTATATTATGAGTTTATGAGTTTTGATGTACCGAAGGAGTTCAGAGTCCCGGATGAGACCGGGGACATGACGAGGAGTCTCGAAATGGTCGAGACGTAAAGATCGATATATTGGACGACTATATTCGGACTTCGGAAAGGTTCCGAGTGATTCGGGTATTTTTCGGAGTACTGGAGAGTTACGGGAATTTGCCGGGGAGTATATGGGCCTTATTGGGACATACGGGAATAGAGGAGAGAGGCCAAAAGGAAGGAGGCATGCGCCCCCCCTCTGGTCCGAATTGGACAAGGGGTGCAGCCCCCTTTTCCTTCTCCCTCTCCCCCTCTTTCCTTCTCTCCTACTCCAACAAGGAAAGGAGGAGTCCTACTCTCGGTGGGAGTAGGACTCCCCCCTTGGCGCACCCTCCTCCTTGGCCGGCCGCCTCCCCCCTTGCTCCTTTATATACGGGGGCAGGGGGGCACCCCATAGACACAACAATTGAACTCTTGTTCTCTTAGCCATGGTGCCCCCCTCCACCATAGTCCTCCTCGATAATATTGTAGCGGTGCTTAGGCGAAGCCCTGCGACAGTAGAACATCAAGATCGCCACCATGCCATCGTGCCGACGGAACTCTCTCTCGACACTCGGCTGGATCGGAGCTCGAGGGACGTCATCGAGCTGAACGTGTGCTAGAACTCGGAGGTGCCATAGTTTCGGTGCTTGATCGGTCAGGCCGTGAAGACGTACGACTACATCAACAGCGTTGTTCTAATGCTTCCGCTTTCGGTCTACGAGGGTACGTGGACAACACTCTCCCCTCTCGTTGCTATGCATCACCATGATCTTGTGTGTGCGTTACTACATTCCCCAACAGCCGTTGTCTTCCTCGCCACTCTCGCTTGAGGAGGAATCTTCATCGTCGGAGGAGCTCTCTATGCAGCACCTCACGCGAGTCCCGAAGTGCCCGAAGATCTTGACGGAGAGGAGGCCACCCTCCATTAGTTTGAAATGGAGAGAGAGACCATCCGTCAAGCTGTGGAGGCGAGCGAAGGTCTTCCACCCTCGATGAAGGTACATGACGTGAGGGGCGGGAAACTCGACGTCGACCCACGTACCGCTGTTCCCACAACCCCTCATGTGCAGCCGCTGTCGTGGTTCTAAGTCTGACAGTAGAATGGGGGTAGGTATGGAATGGGGGTAGGTATGGAGCCCTGAGGCGGTCGAGTGGATTATGTGTGTATGGATTATAGGGGTGCGAACCCTTTACACTGAGGAGGGGGGTGGCTTATATAGTGTCTGCCAGACCCATCCGGCCCTCAGTTATGCAGGGTTTAAAGTACATTAAGACTAGGCGTTACTGGTAACGCCTTACATAAAGTGTCCTAAATGCCATAAATACTACTTAATTACAGACCGTTTGGATGCAGAGTGGCTCTTGATCTCCTGGTGGTCGAGTGAATCTTCATGGTCGAGTCCTTCGAGTCCGTCGAGTGAAGTCTCTCTTGGTCGACTAGAAGGCAGTTTCTTCTGAGGGTGTCCTTGGGAAGGGTACTTAAGACAGGTTTGTGACCCTACCCTAGGTACATGACTTCATCATTAGCCCCCGAATGGATCGAGGTTTGAGTGAGGAAGGAGTTGTTAATATTTCCGACCTATTTTTGTGTTCTGAACATGTCTCATCTTTGACCAATAATCTTTTGTTGATGACAACAATTCTTATTTCAGTCGCCTTGATCCATTCCTTTCTTATGTCTAGTGAACTTTTGCACTTAATAAACTTCCGAGCGACGGATCACAAGAAATCCATCGTCTGACAGATTGATCTGCTGTTAGCGGATTTTGTGGGATCCGAATTTTGGGAAGCGCGCGAAGCGGGGCGAACCGCGGCGATCGGATGGGATAGGGCATAGACGCCTCGATTTCCGCGCCACCTTTTTTGCCACGTATCACGCGTGCGCGACTGTTTCGGGATGTGATAGGATCGCCTAGGCCCACTTGTCATTCACTCGGAAGTGTCCTTATAAAATGCGCCGGGCGAGGGTTTTTGAACAGTACCTCCCCACTTCTCCTTCTGTCCTCTCCACCTCCGCCCACAGCGCCTGCTCTCGCCTCCGCCCAACCACTCCTCGTACGCTTCACCGACAACAATGGTGAAGGAGAAGACGGCGACTCTGGAGCGCGCGAAGAAGGCGACGGCAACGGGGAAGGCGAAAGGGAGAGTGACCAGTCGGGGCGGATCCTCGTCAAGGTCCCGCCTGCCGCACGGTTGGGTTCAAGGGGATTGGATCCGCTCGACCATCACCGAGAAGGATCTCACTGAGATGGACAACGAGGGTTTGATCCCTCACGGGGCAGCGAGGCTCCCGGGGAACGAGTGGCAACCACAGCCGCAGGAGGGTGAGTGCGTTCTTCTGGCTACTCACGTCGATCGTGGGTTCTCCTTGCCTCCGAGTGTTTTCTTCCGTGGTTTCTTGAATTTCTTTGGGGCGCAACTCCACCATTTCAATCCAAATTCCATCGCCTACCTTGCTGCCTTCGTGTCCATGTGCGAGAACTTCCTGGGCTGCCGACTGCACTGGGGTCTGTTTAAGCACATATTCACTTGTCGCTCACAGACAGTGAAAAAGGCGAATCCAGATGACGATAGGACTAAGGTTATTCAGATGTGCGGGGGTCTTGGGATTCAGATGAGGAGCAAGAGTACTTTTCCGGCCATGACTCTTCCTGAGTCGGTCAGAGGGTGGCAATCGACTTGGTTCTACTGTCAAGACGAGTTGACGCCGGGGCACTCGACTGGTCTCCCTCCATTTTCCATGGACCGAGTGAACAAGCCCTCTTCTCTGAAGGTGCTCCCTGAGGAGAAACCCCAAGTAAAAATGTTGATGGAGCGTGTAGTCCAGCTAGTTCGGGAAGGAGTGACGGGCATGGATCTTCTGGAGGTCTTCCTTAGGAGGCGCATCCAGCCACTTCAGTACTGAGGCCACCCAATGTGGTTGTATTGTGGAACCAAGGATGAAACTCGGGTCCATCCAGAAGCAGTCGACGACGCCACACTGGAGAGGTGGATGGCCGCGGTCACAGGGAATAAGGACAACCCTCGAGGAGCCAGGAGGATTCCACCACTCGACCATTCCTACACTCCGGACACGGTATGCCCACTTTATCCTCAATTGTAATCTTGCTATACTCATTCTGCTTTTGCTGCAAACTGGTGGATTGATCTTTGCTTTGTTGTCTGTCAGGCCACCACCGAATTATATTCGATGCCCAATGGAGCACAAACACCGACTGAGGAGGAGGAAGGAAGTGGGGGCGAAAGTCAGGAGGAGTGGGACTCGGATGCCGTTGATGATGATGATGATGATGACTCTGGTGAGGAGGAAGAAGAGGAGGAGGAGGAGGAAGTTGCACCTCCTCGCTCAGAAAGACGTTCGAAGCTCGTCCATGACCCTGCAACCGAACGTGGGAAGGGGGTCGCGACTGTCGCGCAGTCGACTAAGCGCCCTCGGACCACTTCTCCGGCGCTGACTGAGAAGGCTCCGAAGCAATCTCGAGTGGCGCCATCGAAGCCGGCGAAGGTCTTGACGAAGATGAAGGTGGCGATTCCCACCATATCAGGGTTATAATGCTACTTGAGTCTTCTTGTTCTACATGAGTTTATTTTTGGTCGACTCATGAGTTAACCGAGTGATTTTTGGAATTGCAGTGCTGCTACTTCTGATACCTCGGCCAGGGCTGAAGATCATGAGATGGAAGACGCCGCTACTTCAAAACCTGGTATGACTTCCATAATCCCGTCTTCAGTCGATTGGCTCTTTGTCTCTAATTTTGATTCTTTTCTGTAGCTCCGTCCAATGTCGTTATTACCCTTCCTGACGACGACGATGAAGAACCACTGAGGCCAAGGAGGAACAGGAAAGCGTCTGCTGGCAAGGTGACTCAGGGCGTGCCAGCCTCCGAGACACTGGTCGCGGAGGGAGAGAACATCACTCGGCCTACCGTATCTTTTGCGGTACCGTTGACGAGTGCTCGCCCCTCATCGTCGAGTGCTGTACAGCCGTCACTTTTCTCGACCCACTTCATCCCAGAGGACCAAGCCAGTGCTGCGAAAGAAGCAATACGCCAGGCGGGAGTCATGATGGAGCAAGTGAAGGCCATCCGAGAAGCAAGCCAGGCCGCTTATGACGCCAGCTCAGCTCTTCAGAGTAACGTTCAGGTTAGTCGGTCATCGCCTGTTCTGTTAGGATATGATATCTGAAAATTCTTCTTTCTGAAATCCATAGTGATTGTCCTACACCGACTGGGTGTGTTGATTGGAATTCTGGTTTAGTGGGGGCACGCTGAGTGCACCCACTGGGTGTAGTCCCCGAGGCTATGGTGGACTGCTGGCAGTCGACCATAGGCTTTATAAGTTAAGTTTTTCCTTCATTCGACTAGGTCGAATGGATTTCTCAAACCGGTGGGGGCACGCTGAGTGCACCCACTGGGTGTAGTCCCCGAGAATGTGGTCGACTGCTGGCAATGGACTACAGTCTGAAGAGCATCTCCATTTTTTTTGTTGGTCGACTGGTCGACTCTGACTTGATAGAACTAGTGGGGGCACGCTGAGTGCACCCACTGGGTGTAGTCCCCGAGACTATGGTCGAATATTTGTATTCGACCGTAGTCTTAGAAACGTATGATTTTTCCTTAGTCACTCGGAAGTGAATTGTCTTTGACATTTTGTCGATTGGTTCTTCGAAGAAATCCTGCGACCTTGCGGCTTGTTACACTGAGTTGGAGAACAAACACATCCAGCTCGAGCTTGATCTGAAGCTGGCCCAGGAGAATTTATCGAAGGCGAAGGAGGAAGCTAAAGGTATGTTTGGTGAGGCTTCAACGACTGCCTTTGCCCCTCATTTGTTTCAAAGTCTGACCTTGCTCTAACTTTCCAGGCAAAGTGAGGGAGGCCCAGAAGAAGAAAGATCTTGAGTTGGCTGAGATGCAGAAAACAGCTTTAGAGAAGACCAAGCTCGCAGACGAGAAGTTGGCTTCGGTCACCAAGCTTGAAGAAGAGAACACCAATCTGAAAGCTGCTCTTGATGTTGCCAACAAAGAGGTCAGTCGATTGAAAAGTGATAAAATTGCCCTGAGTGACAAGGCCAGTGAGTTGGTGGGGAAGAAGAACGATCTGGAGGCTTATCTAGGCGAACTCGCCAAGAAGCTATTCCTCATGCTCGAAGGTAATCTTTTGCACCAAACAGGTATTTCAACTGTGATCTTTCCATTCGACTGTTGTCTTGACTCGGTGGTTGTGCTTGCAGAATTTTGCCAGAACTTTGAAGAGGAGACTAGTCGACTGGAGCCTAACCTGGACCCCATCAACTCTCCGGTGAATGATGAAGTCGCCATGAACGTGCTCCGGCTCAAATCTCGTGTTGCTGCCGTCGTTGATTATCTCGCAAGGCTGAAGTTCGCCACTTCCCGCATTGACGCTACGCTCTGGCCCAGGGAGACGCTCTAGAATGACCTCGAGTCCCTGATGACTCGACTGAACACAGTCCCAGGCCGAGTGCAGGAGTGGAAGAAGTCTTCTGCCAGGTGTGGAGCAGATGTTGCTCTATCTCTGGCCCGAGTCCATTGCAAGGATGCACGAGAAGACAAGTTGGCGGCTCTTCGGGTGGCTAACACCAAGAAGCACGATTTCCGATCTTTCATGGAGACCTTCATCGCTGCTGCCACTCGGATTGCTGATGGAATCGACCTTGACGAGTTTGTTGCACCTTCCAGCCCTCCACAGGAGGGGTAAAAAACTTCTTGAGCTCGACACTTTAAATTTGCCTCGGTATGCCGAGTGATTTTTGTAACTGACAAACCTTAACAGGCTTAGCGCCTGAGCACTTTCGGTTCCGTTAGGTATTTATCCGAACTTGGATTCGACGTTTGAATATGCTTGCATTTGGTTTGAGATGTCTTTTGCAGGTTAAAGCGAGGTGCTTATTGCAATCGACTTGTTCCCCAATTCACTTAGGCAGGCACTGGGCTGCAGCTAAGCCTCCGAGTGGGAGGTTTGCTCTCCACTCGGTAGGATTATCAAAACTTAGGCGAGCACTGAGCTGCAGCTAAGCCTCCAAGTGGTGAGGTCTGCTCTCCACTCGGTAGGATTTTCACAACTTAGGCGAGCACTGGGCTGCAGCTAAGCCTCCGAGTGGGAGGTCTGCTCTCCACTCGGTAGGATTTTTAAAACTTAGGTGAGCACTGGGCTGCAGCTAAGCCCCCGAGTGGGAGGTCTGCTCTCCACTCGGTAGGATTTTCAAAACTTAGGCGAGCACTGGGCTACAGCTAAGTCCCCGAGTGGGAGGTTTGCTCTCCACTCGGTAGGATTTTCAAAACTTAGGCGAGCACTGGGCTGCAGCTAAGCCCCCGAGTGGGAAAGTTTGCTCTCCACTCGGTAGGATTTTCACATTGTACTTATGGCGTAGCTCGAAGGAGAGGGTCGCAGTCGACCTGCACATCGTCCTCCTTGTGGAGCGCATGTTGTATTTGTGGCGTAGCTCGGAGGAGAGGGTCACAGTCGACCTGCACCTCGTCCTCCTAGCGGAGCGCACGTTGTACTTGTGGCGTAGCTCGGAGGAGAGGGTCGCAGTCGACCTGCACCTCGTCCTCCTTGCAGAGCGCACGTTGTATTTGCGGCATAGCTCGGAGGAGAGGGTCGCAGTCGATCTGCACCTCGTCCTCCTTGCGGAACGCACGTTGTACTTGTGGCGTAGCTCGGAGGACAGGATCACAGTCGACCTGCACCTCGTCCTCCTTGCGGAGCACATGTTGTACTTGTGGCGTAGCTTGGAGGAGAGGATCGCAGTCGACCTGCACCTCGTCCTTCTTGCGGAGCGCATGTTGTACTTGTGGCGTAGCTCGGAGGAGAGGGTCGCAGTCGACCTGCACCTCGTCCTCCTTGCGGAGCGCACATTGAATTTGAACTTAGGCGAGTACTTGGACTGCAGCTAAGCCTCCGAGTGGGAGTCTGGCTCACCACTCGGTAGGATTTTATTGAAACTTAGGCGAGTACTTGGACTGAAGCTAAGCCCCCGAGTGGGAGTCTGGCTCACCACTCGGTAGGATTTTATTGAAACTTAGGTGAGTACTTGGACTGCAGCTAAGCCCCCGAGTGGGAGTCCGGCTCACCACTCGGTAGGATTTCATTGAAACTTAGGCGAGTACTTGGACTGCAGCTAAGCCTCCAAGTGGGAGTCTAGCTCACCACTCGGAAGGATTTTATTGAAACTTAGGCGAAAACGGATTCGCAGCTAAGCCCCCGAGTGGGAGGCTGGCTCGCCACTCGGTAAGGATTTTTTTTACAAACTTAGGCGAAACGGATTCGCAGCTAAGCCACCCACTGAGGGGGAATTTTACTGAACGAATAAAAGTGACAAAAATCATTGGGGAAATTATGACACTATTATCTTGCAAAACATGAACTATAGAAGTACTTTTATTACAACTCATCCGAGTGAAAACTTTAAGTGTAAAATGGGCGGAGTAACTCCGCATTCCAAGCTCGGGGCTCGTCGATATTGTGCTCGACGTTGTAGAGACGGTACGCTCCGTTGTGGAGAACCTTGGTGACGATGAAGGGTCCTTCCCAAGAAGGAGCAAGCTTGTGTGGTTTCTGCTGATCCACTCGGAGAACCAAATCTCCTTCCTGGAAGGCTCGACTCTTCACATTTTTGGCGTGGAAGCGACGCAAGTCTTGTTGGTAGATGGTCGATCGGATCAGAGCCATCTCCCTTGCTTCCTCTAGGAGGTCGACTGCATCCTACCGCACTTGTTCTGCTTCAGCTTCGATGTAGAGCTCAACTCGAGGAGCGTTGTGTAGCAAATCACTCGGTAAGACCGCCTCAGCTCCATAGACCAAGAAGAATGGAGTTCTTCCAGTCGACCGGTTAGGCGTGGTCCTTAGACCCCATAGCACCGAGGGAAGTTCATCGACCCATGCTCCAGCCGCATGCTTGAGATCGCGCATCAGTCGAGGTTTCAACCCTTTGAGGATCAAACCATTGAACCATTCCGCTTGTCCATTCGACTGGGGATGGGCGACTGAAGCATAGTCGACTCGCGTGCCCTAAGATGTGGAGAACGCCCTAAATTCCTATGAATCGAAGTTCGATCCATTGTCAGTGATGATGCTGTGTGGGACTCCATATCTGAATATGAGTTCTCTGATGAAGCCGACAACAGTACCGGCGTCGAGGTTCTTGATGGGTTTAGCCTCAATCCACTTGGTGAACTTGTCGACTGCTACTAGTACATGCGTGAAACCGCTTCGTCCTATTCTCAAGGGACCAACCATATCTAAACCCCATACTGTGAAGGGCCAGACGAGTGGGATGGTCTTCAGAGCTGAAGCAGGCTTGTGTGACATGTTGGAGTAAAATTGGCATCCCTTGCATTTGTCGACTATGTCCTTTGCCATTTCATTCGCTCTTGGCCAATAAAATCCGGCTCGGTATGCTTTGGCCACGATGGTCCGAGAGGACGCATGATGGCCACAGGTCCCCGAGTGGATGTCATCAAGGATTATTCGACCTTCTTCTGGCGTTATGCACTTCTGACCAACTCCAGTCGCGCTCTCTCTGTATAGCTGTCCTTTGATCACAGTAAAGGCCTTGGATTGATGGACGATCTGTCGAGCCTCCTCCTCGTCCTCTGGGAGCTCTTTTCTCAGGATATACGCGATGTATGGAATTGTCCAATCGGGAGTGATCACTAAAGCCTCCATGACCAAGTCGACCACTGTTGAGACTTCAACCTCAGTCGGATCCATGGCACTCTTGGGCTGCGAAGCTTCTTCGATAAAAGGATCTTCCTTGACTGATGGAGTATGGATATGCTCCAAGAACACATCGCTGGGAATGGCTTCTCTATTGGAGCCTATCTTCGCCAAATCATCAGCCGCTTGATTTTTCAGTCGGGGTATATAATGGAGCTCTAATCCCTCAAACTTCTTTTCCAGCTTCCTCACTGCATTGCAGTATCCAGTCATGGCTGGGCTTCTAACGTCCCACTCCTTCATCACTTGGTTAACCACCAAATCTGAGTCGCCATAAACCATAAGGCGACGGACGCCGAGTGAAATGGCCATTGCAGTATTCTGCCTCATTATTGGAGGAATCAAAGTGAATCTGGAGCACATATCTGAGCTTATCTCCTCTGGGGGAAACCAGGACAACCCCAGCACCGGAACCATTTAACATCTTAGAGCCATCAAAGAACATGGTCCAATGCTCCGAGTGAACTTGAGTCGGCTGCTGCTGTTCGATCCACTCGGCAAGGAAATCTGCTATCACTTGGGACTTAATGGCTTTCTTTGCCTCAAACTTGATATCAAGGGGAAGGAGTTCAATCGCCCATTTCGCCACTCGACCAGTTGCATCTCTGTTGTGCAGAATCTCTGAAAGTGGAGCGTCACTAACGACTATAATGGAATGATCAGAGAAATAATGAGCAACCTTCTTCGTGGTCATGTAGATTCCATACACAAGCTTATGATAATGAGGATATCTTTGCTTTGATGGAGTCAAAACTTCAGACTGATAGTACACTGGACGCTGAACTTTGAAGGCTTTCCCTTCTTCTTCCCGCTCGACCGTAAGTACTATACTGACAACTTGTCCTGTGGCTGCAATATAAAGCAACAGAGGCTCTTTGCTGATTGGAGCAGCAAGCACCGGCTGGGTGGAGAGCAGAGCTTTTAGCTCGGCAAACGCTGCATCAGCTTCTGGAGTCCACTCAAACTTGTCTGCCTTCTTCATCAGTCGGTAAAGAGGCAATGCCTTTTCACCGAGTTGTGAGATGAATCGACTTAATGCGGCCAAGCATCCAGTAAGCTTCTGGACATCGTGCACCCGCACGGGGCGTTTCATTCGGAGTATAGTGCCGATTTTTTCTGGGTTAGCGTCGATTCCTCGTTCGGAAACGAGAAAACCGAGTAACTTGCCACCAGGAACTCCGAATGTGCACTTTGATGGATTGAGCTTGATATCATACCTCCTGAGGTTGGCAAATGTTTCAGCGAGGTCAGTCAGCAGGTCGGAACCCTTTCGCGACTTGACCACGATATCATCCATGTATGCTTCCACATTCCGACTGATTTGAGTGAGCAAACACTTCTGAATCATTCGCATGAACGTGGCTCCGGCATTCTTGAGGCCGAATGGCATGGTGACATAGCAGAAGCACCCGAATGGAGTGATGAAAGCTGTTTTGATCTCATCGGGTCCGTACAGACGGATCTGATGGTACCTAGAATAGGCGTCTAGAAAAGACAATCTCTCACATCCCGCGGTCGAGTCAACAATTTGATCGATGCGAGGAAGAGGAAAATGATCTTTCGGGCAGGCCCGATTGATGTGTTTGAAATCAATGCACATGCGGAGTGACTTGTCCTTCTTGGGAACCATGACGACATTGGCGAGCCACTCGGAGTGGTATATCTCTCGGATAAACTCTGCTGCCAACAGTCGAGCCACTTCCTCGCCAATGGCTTTCCTCTTCTGGACGGCGGACCATCGAAGATGTTCTTTGACAGGTTTTGCTGTTGAATCGACCCTAAGGCGATGCTCAGCCAGCCCCCTGGGAACACCCGGCATGTCAGCAGGCTTCCATGCAAAGATGTCCCAGTTCTCACGGAGGAACTGGATGAGCGCTTCTTCCTATTTAGGGTCGAGTGTTGTGGAGATATGGGTCGGAGCTGCATTGGGGTCGGTCGGGTGAATGTGAACGGGCTTCGTCTCACCGGATGACTGAAATGCTGATTCTGTGGTAGGCTTCTTGGCCCGCAACAAATCACTCGGATCTGCTTTCTTCTTATATTCCTCCAGCTCGACCGTTGTTACCTGGGAATCGACAATTTTCGAGCCTTTCTGGAAACACTCTTCTGCTTTTTTCCGATCGCCAGTGATAGCGATCACGCCTTTGGGGTCGGGCATCTTCAGTTTGAGGTACACGTAACATGGTCGAGCCATGAACCATGCATAAGCTGGTCTCCCCAAAATAGCGTGGTAAGCGCTCTGAAAATCCACGACTTCAAATGTCAGCTTCTCTTTGCGGAAATGCTTCGAGTCACCAAACACCACGTCCAGAGCTATTTGACTGAGTGACTCAGCTTTCTTTCCAGGTATAACACCATGAAAACTCATGTTGTTGGTGCTTAGTCGGGACATCGGAATGCCCATTCCTTTCAGCGTCTCCGCATATAATAAGTTCAGTCCACTACCACCATCCATTAGCATCTTCGTCAGTCGAGTGCCTTCGACGACCGGGTCGACCACCAAAGCTTGCCTCCTAGGGGTGGCTATGTGAGCCGGATGATCAGACTGGTCGAATGTAATGGGAGTTTGGGACCATCTCAAATAACTGGGTGTCGCCGGGGCGACCATATTCACCTCACGGTTGATAACCTTTAGTCGGCTTTTGCTCTCCACATCAGCAAAGATCATTAGAGTGGAGTTAACATGAGGATATCCTCCATCACTGTCCTACTTGTCTTCGGCTTTGTCTGACTCCTTTTCCTTGTCCTTGGGCTGTTTTCCTTGGAACTGCTGGATCAAGAGCCGGCACTGGCGAGTGGTATGCTTCGGGTAGATGAAATTACCCTCTTCGTCTTTCTTCGTGTGGATGTGGCACGGCAGATCCATCACGTCATTTCCTTCTTTATCCTTCACCTTCTTGGGGTTCTAGGATCCTTTGGGTTTTCCCTTGAACTTGCCCTGAGTCACGGCCAGAGCCTCTCCGGGAGCTGCTGGCTCGGCCTTTCGCTTCTGCTTCTGATTGGTGTTTCCTTTCTCCGACTGACTAGGTTTGTACTTGCCACTCCAGAGTCGGTCCTCGTCTTCGCCGTTGGCGTACTTGGTAGCAATTTCCATCATCCGACTCAGGGTCATGTCTCCGGTCCGACCAAACTTTAAACTCAATTCTCTGTTCTTAACACCATCCTTGAAGGCGCAGACTGCCTGATGATCAGACACGTTCTCCACCGTATGATGCAAAGTGATCCATCTCTGAATATACTCTCTTAAGGTCTCATTCGACTTCTGCACACAAACTTGCAGCTCTGTCAATCCAGCTGGTCGCTTGCAAGTTCCTTCGAATGTTGTGACGAACACTCGGGAAAGATCTTCCCAAGTGTAAATGCTGCTAGGAGTTAACTGATTCAACCACGCCCTGGCCGAACCTTCCAACATGAGTGGTAAATGCTTCATAGCCACTTCATCATTTCCGCCACCAATCTGCACCGCCACTCGGTAGTCTTCAAGCCAAGTTTCAGGCTTAGACTCACCGGTGAACTTGCTTACTCCAGTCGCCAACCTGAAGTTGGGGGGAATCACTGCGGCTCTGATAGCCCTGCTGAAACATTCTGGACCTGAAACATGGACTCGGCTGCTAGTGGGCGCATCTCTGTCGTGGCCACCTCGATGAGCCCTATTCCGATCGACCAGGCCTTGCATGATGATGTATCGTGCGTCAAAGCCTGGTTCCCTGGGGTCGACCGGGGCTCTTCGACCCACACTGAGCTGGCGCCTGTCATCTTGCTGCCGATGAGCGTAGGACCCATCTCTCGGGGGAGGAGTGGGCACTAGACGCCTATCATCACGATCGTATCAGTCACCATATTGGTCCCGTCGATTCTCGCGTCCTTCACGCCGCGGAGGAGATCTAGGGTTGTGAGCCGACTGAACCGTATTGGCAGCGACGGATCGACTGTGAATCCTATTGCGTGACTGTGACATGGCTGAATTCTGATCACCTGCTGCTCGGAGCAAATCTCTAATCTGCATCAAGCCTCTGCCAGCCGCCGACTAAGAGGGCTGAATCGACTCTGCTATACGGGTTGCAGCTGCTAAATTCTGAATCGGGATTCGATATACCTGAGTCGGCTGCGGGAAGAGTTGACGTCGACTGGAGTCGGGTACTCGTTGCCGCGCGCGCTCGTCGAGTGCTCGCTGGAGGTTCTCTAGACGAGTGCGTTCAGCCAAGTTGGCCAAACGCACCTCCTCCAAGGCACGAGCCTCGGGGGTTTCTCCCGCGATGGGAGTATGCAGGGCATCCATGTTCTTGCAGTGAAGTTCTTCCCTTTGCAGGGAGTTAAGTGGCTCGGGTTGATATTCTTCATGGACTTGAGCGGGGTCGCCTCCACCGTCCACCCCGTCGTCGCGAGGGAAGCCGGGAGGGCTACAAGGCCCGTTGACCATCAAGACCTCTGCCGCCGGATCGCTGCTGTCGCACTCGGATGCGGTCTCTATGGAGCCAGTCGACAGATCAAACAGGCCGTAGAGAGATTCGTCGGGCTCGATTGCCGCGACTTGGGTGATGGCCGACTGGCGGGCCACCGCGTGCCTTACCCACCGTTGGAGCCTCGACCGACCAGAGCGCTTGCGCTGGCGGGAGACTGGGAGGGAGGACGATAGGGGAGTCGACCGATAAGGAGTCGACGGCTGCCGCAGCAGAACGCCGCGGACACACGCCCGAAAATGCGTCGCACCACGGACGGGGAGCGCGTCGATGTCGAGTGGAGCCTCCTGGAGCCAAGCGGAGTCGTCGGCGATGAAGGTGAGCGCGCCGAGACGGATCTCGCGGCCCTCGACCAAAACTCCACCAGAAACCATAATGAAGGCAATCGGAACAATGGCAACTTCTCCAAAAATCGCTAAGACACCTGCCCCACGGTGGGCGCCAACTGTCGTGCTTCTAAGTCTGACAGTAGAATGGGGGGTAGGTATGGAGAGGCAAGATCCTAGCTATGGAGCAGTTGTAAACACAAGGGATGTACGAGTTCAGGCCCTTCTCGGAGGAAGTAACAGCCCTACGTCTCGGAGCCCTGAGGCGGTCGAGTGGATTATGTGTGTATGGATTACAGGGGTGCGAACCCTTTACACTGAGGAGGGGGGTGGCTTATATAGTGTCTGCCAGACCCCTCCGGCCCTCAGTTATGCAGGGTTTAAAGTACATTAAGACTAGGCGTTACTGGTAACGCCTTACATAAAGTGTCCTAAATGCCATAAAGACTACTTAATTACAGACCGTTTGGATGCAGAATGGCTCTTGATCTCCTGGTGGTCGAGTGAATCTTCATGGTCGAGTCCTTCGAGTCCGTCGAGTGAAGTCTCTCTTGGTCGACTGGAAGGCAGTTTCTTCTGAGGGTGTCCTTGGGAAGGGTACTTAAGACAGGTCTGTGACCCTACCCTAGGTACATGACTTCATCAGCCGCAGCGCCTACGGCGGATCTAGCTCCATCTCCCGTGCAAATAGGGTCAGAAGGCAAAGGCGACGGCGCGGCGAATGGCGCAGCCTGACAAAGAATTCGCAGGGGTTGTCCCCAGCATGGCCCTCCATCGGATGAAGGGCTGCTGGAGGGGGTGAGGCGGATCTACCGCCCCGTCATCCTCTCCCTCGGGCACCACGGCGGCTTCGGCCTCGCCCCTCCCCCTTCCTCTAGTGACCGGCTCAGCCGCTACGAGCTCTTGGGGAGGTGTGACGCGCTGTCTGGCCGACACCCTTGCCGCCACCACCGAAGCGTCGCCGCGCCCCCTCGCCATGGCAGAAGAAGAAAGGAAGCAGGGATAGGGAAAGGCAGATGGCGAAAGGTTGAGAGGCACCGTCCCTCCCGCTCCCCTCTTTATAAAGGGGCGGGGGCGAGGCTCAGCCGCCCCCTCTCGGCCAATCCGGCCTCTTGAAGTGACAGCGAGCGGGGCCGTCGACCGCCCTCCCCGCTCCATTGAAGGCGTGTGGGAATCGACCCGCACGCGCGCGACTACCCACGACCCCTGCGCCTGTCATTCGCTCTGCATGCAGCGAACGTGGCGCAAGGGGCGGGCACAATGGGAAGCATGGAACAACGGTTCCCAAGTGAGAGCAGTAAATGGGAGGCGGCCCTGCGGTCTCAAAGAGACACGCAAGCCGCCTCTTTACTGTCCACCACGAGGTGACGCCATCATACCCACGTCATGCGCGCACACGAGCCCCATGTCGCGCGTTCAACGCGGGTCGTGGGAAGCGCAGCGGACGGAATAGTAGCCGCAGTAAAAATCCGCTCCAAACTGCCCGCGCACTGTTCTGGGCCTGGCCCAACAATGTGCTGCGCTTATGTGTGGCCCAGGCCCGGGGGCTCCTGTCGGTGTACAAAAGTAGGGGCTCTGCTTTTGACCCCTTTACTTGTGCACGGGCAGTCAGAGCCTCCCGCCACGGCCATGCACAGACACGTCAAGAAAGGGAAGCCGGAGAGAAGCCGAAGCCACAAGGACAAACGAAGCAACAACAAAGACCAAGGCCACAAAGATCAGATAGGCGTGGCAGGATCCCTTGGCAAGGACCCTTGCCGGGGCAGTTCGCCCACGCCAACCGAGCAAGCCATCCTTGAGCCCAATGCTAAACAGATGTGTTGGGACAAGGCTCGGGAGGCACCTCCGTGGTGGCATGCAGATCTTTGTGAAGACATAGAATGCTCAAGATCAAATGAGGATAGAAAGGCAACCATCCTCACCGAAGAAACCCACGAGGCCCCCGGCAAGATCCTTGCCGGGGAAGCCAGCGTGCCATGGCAAGACCCTTGTTGGGTCACCCGGCAAGACCCTTGCCGGGCCACCCGACAAGACCCACGCCAAGCGCGCCGGCAGGGCCGCTGCCAGACCCGCACTAACCAAGTCTTCACCGCCGTTCGCATGCAGCTACCGACCCAACCAGCTGAGCAGGCACCTGCGTGGCAGCATGCAATCCTTCGTGGAGGCTCCACCACCGCGCCACCTCAACTGCCTGCCTGCCTACATGGCACCGCATGCATCGCTGGCCAGGGCGCATGTCAAAGCGAGGGGGAGCGGCGACGGACGGGACGGGCCTTGCCCCCATCCCCGATAAAGCGAAGGGACACCTAAGCCTCGCATTAAATGCGTCTTGTCCTATAATACTAGCGGTAACCTCACAATGCTGTAGCACTTTCCACCTCCTGTGTGCCACTGTGGCAGCCCCTTCCGCCTATAAAAGGAGGCCCATGGCACACAGAGAAGGGATTCGGCTCTTTGAAACCTCGCAGCACCTAGAGCTAGTTCAGGAGCTCAAGAACACTAATACACCCACCAAAGCAGGATCGTAGGGTTTTACGCATCTTTGCGGCCCGAACCTGGGTAAATCCCTCTGTGTCGTCTGTTAGTCCTGCTCTCCTCACGATCCCCGCGCCCCGCAACCATAGAAGGGATTCAGTGATCCCGTAGGTGTCGTTTCCCACCGACAACCATCTTCCAGATGTTGCCGATGCAGACCATAATCTGCATTCACTCCTGGACTACCTCCCAAGCTCCTCGTCGGTGCTAGAGCAAACGCCGTCGTAATGGCGGAGAACGAGGACACTGGCCACCACGAGGATGCCACCACTGTCACACCATCCTTACTTGAACGGACTAAATTCCAAATCCATCCCCAACCATAGGACCAATCGCCTCATCAGAGTAGGATCTGAAGAAATTTTATTCAGCATCGTCATCGCCGACGTGAAAGCAAAGGCGATGAACAACCTAAAACTAAGCAACTTTGCCCTAAAACTATCCACACACACGTGGATCTGGCAACCCCCCTCACCACCAACGCCGAGGTTGACGGCGAAGGGGAACCACCGGAGGAACTCCCTGGCGGCGCAGGCGAGATCGCCTCTTTCTTCGATAGGAAGAAAAGAACGATAGGTAGACGAGCCTAGTCTAACACGACCAATTGATTTGGCAGCTCGTCGAAACTGAATATGCAATACCCTTCTTCCTTTTGTACAAATACTTTCCATAGGGGAATGCAATGCCCAATGTTGCTTCTTTTAAGCAACTTTTTTCTGCAAGGTTTCACGATCCTTGATGAAAATGTGTGTGAATCCAATGTATGGCTCATTTTTCACATAAAACAATAGTCTCACTGTACATGCCAGTCTATACACCAATATCTGTAAGCCCGTATGTCTGCTCATACAATTATTGGCACAAATATTTGTAGCCATTGCAACATCCCAGATAACAAGCTCATGTGCATTTGAGAGTCAAAACGCCACTCCCGAACTTATTGTGGATATGTTAAGGGGCATAAGTGTGGGGCCAATAGCTCCTGTGCGACGTCTTTGATGCGAATTGGAAAGAGTGTGACGTTGTTGGAATGAATGGCTGTGATGCGACACATTTGAGCGTGTAAATAGCCCAGGGCCACATGGGGTGTTAAACGTGGTTAAATTGGTCGTCAACCAAGCCCGTTTATGTTAGGACATGTGGGTCCAACTTAATTGCTCCTCAAAACAGCTGACCGTGCCCTGCCGCCTGACCGTGCCGGGCCTGCCACTCTGCCCCCCTTCTTCTCCGGTGGCGGCAGATCTTGCGTTCTCGGCGGCGGCGGCGGAGCCTTCGTCCTCAAAAAATGGCGAGTGATAACCCTAGTCGCCCTCCCGTTCCTCTCTTGGGCCCGTAGATCTCAGCTCGTTTCCTCTGTTTTCGCTTGTTGAATCAATAGGTTGTAAGGGGAGCCCGTGGGCATACTGAGATGGAGCCGCCAGATTCAACTTCGAATAGGTAATGTGCCTCTCTCCGATCCAATTTTGCATGCAATTAGGGCCTCGTCTGCTCTTTCTCACGGGCTCACACTGTCCGCCACTAACAGAGGGGATGCTGCCGCTCGGACCTTCGAATTGACGGTCAATTTCTTTCCATCAAAGGCAAAATTAGTTGATGGTAGCATTCAGAACATTGAGAGAGACACAATTGTTAAATGGGAGGTTGAGTTTACAGAGATTGATCCACAAGTTCTTCAGAACATGGGAGAGAAGGCAGTGAAGAAATGGGTGGAAAACATTGGGGAGAATATTGTTTGGGGTCCAGAGATGATTGGAAAGGAGAGTATGTGAGAATAGAAGATGGTGAATAGATTGTTGAAGAAATCGATCGGCAAAACGGTTGGACAAGCAAACGGGCTAATTTTTTTGCTGAGCTCGTTGATCTGAATATTTTTTCGAAGGTTGGATATGTGCCATCACAATTGGCTGCGCAGACGGTACATGATGATTGGGCTACACAGAGGCCATTGATTCCCATGTGTACTGAACTTACAGTAATAGCCGAAGAGGGACAGGTGACTGGAACTGAAACTGAAACTGCAGCAACTGTTGATTGGAATATAGTTGAATTAGATGAGCCTACTGATTTGGTCATTGTACCAATGCCTGACATTGAGATGGCCAAACTTTTTGGCATTCCAGTCGATGACAGAGATAAGTAGGAGAGGGGCGAATCTAGTTTGCCTGCTAATGCTGATGAAGATGTAGATGGACAGTTGATGGAACAAGCTGCGGATGAAGTAGATGATGCACATGATGATGAGCTGGTGCATGTGTATGACAAAGAAAACCCTGTCATTGAAGTAGGCAAGTTGTTCCCAAACATGAAGGAGTTTAGGATGTGTTTCAAGACTTATGCAGTGAAACATGAGTTTGATGCCAAGACTGTTTGGACTGATAGAAAGAAGTTTTATGCGAGGTGCAGAGGATTTGATGGTAGTGTCAAGCCTTGCAAGTGGTACATATCTGCTAGACTGCAACCTGATGGAAGTACTGTCAGGGTTAACCAAATCCCCAATCAACATACTTGTATTACAAGTTCACAGAGAGTATCAACCATGACATCACAACTTTGGGTTGCAGAAAAGATCACCCCAATTTTAGCCAAAACACCAAACACTGCTGCCAAGAAACTCAAAGTAGACTTGGAAAAGATGTACTCCATTAAACTGAAATATACCACAGTGTGGAAGGCAAAACAAAGGGCAATGAAAAATTTATATGGTGATTGGGCAAATACATTTAGGATGCTTTACAACTTCAAAGCAGAGGTGGAAAAGAGGTCACCTGGCAGTGTTGTGGAGATAGATGCTGAGGTATCAGCCAAAGGTGAAGTCAAGTTCTCCAAGTTTTTTATGGCTTTGAAGCCTTGCATCGATGGCTTCAAAGCAGGGTGCCGTCCATATTTGAGCATAGACTCATCATTTTTGACAGGCAAGTGGAATGGTCAGTTGGCAGCATGCAATGCTCTAGATGGACACAACTGGATGTTTCCTATTGCTGTTGGCTTGTTTCAGTCAGAAACAGAGGCTTCATGTACATGGTTCATGATCCAGTTGAAAAGATGCCTAGGGCCAGTGTCACCTTTGGCCATACACACAGATGCATGTAAGGGGCTGGAAAATTCAGTGAAAAATGTTTTCCCACATGCTGAGCAGAGGGGGTGCTTCGGTCATTTGTGGATGAATTTGATCAAAAAAAATAGAGGAGAAGAATTTGGGCGCATGTGGCCAGCAGCAAGATCTTACACTAGACAGACACACAAATATCATCTTGATAAGATAATGGCAGCATGCGATGAGTTTGGTCCATGGCTGAACACCTACCATTCTTTGTTATGGTATAGGTCAGCATTCAACACTGCCATCAAGTGTGACCACATCAACAACTATTTGGCAGAGAGTTTCAACAACAAGGTGAAGGAGTTAAAAGATTTGCCTGTGCATGACATGGTTGACCAAATCAGGATCACGCTCATGCGGATGTGGGAATTGAGAAGAAGGATAGGTGATTGTCTGCAAGGTGATAAGCTTCCAGCAGTGGTAGAACAGGTGGTCAATAGGAGCAGATGTCTTTCACATTTGTTTGTTGAAAAATCTTCACCTTGGGGTGCTGAAGTTAGAGATAACAAAACTGGAAGGAGACATGTTGTTAACACTGAATTGCATGATTTCACTTGCCTCGAGTGGCAACACACTGGTAAACCATGTGAGCATGCCATTCATTTCTTAGCATCCCAACCGAAGATAAACATGCACCCATATTTGCATGAATATTATTCAGTAGTAAGATTCAAAGCTGCATATGCTACTCCAATTCCAGCACTTACAGATCAATCTCAGTGGGCTGAAGTGGAGATTGAATTTTCCATGTGTCCTCTGATACGTCTCCAATGTATCTACTTTTCCAAACACTTTTTCCCTTGTTTTGGACTCTAAGTTGCATGATTTGAATGAAACTAACCTGGACTGACGCTGTTTTCAGCAGAACTACCATGGTGCTGTTTATTGTGCAGAAAACAAAAGTTCTCGGAATGACCTGAAAATCCACGGAGATTACTTTTGGAAAATATAAAAAATACTGGCGAAAGAATCAAGGCCAGGGAGCCCACACCAAGTCCACGAGGGTGGGGGCGCGCCTCCTCCCCCTGGGCGCGCCCCCCTGTCTCGTGGGCCCCCTGATGCTCCACTGACCTCAACTCCAACTCTATATGTTCCGTTTCACGGAGAAAAAAATCAGAGAGAAAGTTTCATCGCGTTTTACGATACGGAGCCGCCGCCAAGCCCTAATCTCTCTCGGGAGGGCTGATCTGGAGTCCGTTCGGGGCTCCGAAGAGGAGGATTCGTCGCCGTCATCATCATCAACCATCCTCCATCACCAATTTCATGATGCTCACCGCCCTGCGTGAGTAATTCCATCGTAGGTTTGCTGGATGGTGATGGGTTGGATGAGATTTACCATGTAATCAAGTTAGTTTTGTTAGGGTTTGATCCCTAGTATCTACTATTGAAAGAACATGCGGTGCCCCCACGTTTGGTTTTGGTAATTGATGACGATCTCTATGGACTAATGGTTGCCTTGAGTTATATTTGAAGGTTTTGTCCATAGGATTTTCTTGAAGTCCATGTGTTGGTTTCAAGGAGTTTATGAGTTGACCAAGGTGCTATTAAGGAATTATCCAAAGATTGGTCATGTGAGTTTTGAGCTTATTGCAAGCATGTCTTGAAGAATAAGATTGTGTGATCATTCATGTTTACCCTCAAGGGTCCCTTAGTGGAATCACGGCATCTTGCATTGTGCGAGGGCGTGAGGAGATTACGGTGGCCCTAGTTGCTTCTTGGGGAGCATTGTGCCTCCACACCGCTCCAAACGGAGATTAGCATCCGCAAGGGTGTGAACTTTGGGATACATCGTCGTCTCCGCGTGCCTCGGTTATCTCTTTCCCGAGCCCTTTACTTATGCACTTTACTTTGTGATAGCCATATTGTTGTTTGTCATATATCTTGCTATCACATAGTTGCTTATCTTGCTTAGCATAAGTTGTTGGTGCACATAGGTGAGCCTAGTTGTTTTAGATTTTGTGCTTGACAAATTAACCGCTAGGTTTATTCCGCATTTGTCCAAGCCTTAACCGTAATTATTTTAAAGCGCCTATTCACCCCCCCCCCCTCTAGGCAACACCCTCGATCTTTCAATTGGTATCAGAGCCTCGTCTCTCTTTATAGGGCTTAACCGCCTAGAGAGTAAGTATGTCGACTAGGCGCTAAGGATTCTCTGACACTCTTAGTTTCGATGGCACAAATTTTGATGTTTGGTTAATTCGCATGCTTAATCTCTTTAGGGTCATGGACCCAAATTTAGAGCGAATTGTAGATATGGGTTTTTCTCCTCCAAAGGATCCCCAAAGATTATCTTTAGAGGATGAGAAAAACTCTTATCTCAATACTCAAGCTTCTAATGTGCTTTTTGATGCTTTGAGCAATGTAGTTATTTTTCAACTCATGCCGTTCTGGGATGCTCATGAGTTGTGGACAAAGCTTCAAGATAAATATGGTGTGTCCAATATTTGTGGGGATGATTGTTCTCCCTCCACTTCCAGTCGTATAGTCTTCTCAACTTCTTCTACTTCACCTACATGTGGTTTGCCACAAGGTAATGATATGGTGAGTAGTGTTGGTCATTGCAATGATGATAGTATGCTTATTGTGGATGATCATTCATCACTATCTTATTGCAATGCTCCCTCTTTGGGCTTTAACACTTCGAGCACTCCAAATGTTTCACATGCTTGTGTTGATAGTCCTTGCATATCATGTAGAAATTGCTTGACTAGATCTCATGATGATATGCTTGCTATGTCTTGTTGCCATGATAAAAATGCATCTATTTCCTCAAATTGTTATGCTAACAATGTAGAGGAAACCAAACACTCTATGGAACAAGATGTGGTGTTTAATGGTGCCTCAAGGGACCCTACATCATCATCTATTGCTTTTTGCCTTATGGCTAAGGCGTCAAAGGTATCTCCTACTTTGTACCCCCCATATGTCTCTTGATGATGATGTTGATGCTAATGATGATGAGGATAATGATGAAGAGAATGATAATGTTGCCTCCTTAAAAACTAAGTGGGAAATGATTTTTAAAGCTCTTCATAAAAATAAAATTGCTCGTTCCAACTTCATGGAAATAATGTCCATTGCCATTGATGGCAAGAAATACATTGAGGAGTTGGAATCTCATCTAGAGGAGCATGAGGTCACCATTGAGAAAATGGAAGCTCATGAGCGTGATTACGCAAATGAGATCGCGGAGCTATCTCAAGCTCTTGAACATGAATAAACCACCTCCGAATCTCTTGAGGAGACTTTTTCTCTAGAACTATCTAGAGTGAGGGAATCTCATGATAGATCTCTTGAGGTAGCCAATGATTTCAAAACTGAAAATGCTAAGCATGAAGTTTCTCATGCTAGACTCCTTGAGGATTTTGAGCACCTCGAAAATGGCTCAAGGTTCATCAAGGGTGAGCTCATCAAACTCACTGAGTCTCATGCTCAACTTGAAGCTTCTTATTTAAAATAGCTTGCCAAGTTGTCCTCTCCTATTGTTGTAAATGATGATGCTTGTGCTACTAACTCTATTACTTGTGAAGCATCCATTTTGAAGGAGAATGTTGAGCTACGGGCTCAATTTGAGTTGCTATCTAGCAATTATGGGAAATTGGAAGAAAGCCATGAAAAGCTCTCAAGCTCTCATGATGATCTTCTAGTATCCCATAATGTGCTAAAGGTAGCTCATGAGGCCGTGATTGCTAAGGTAACATCAAGTGATCCTCATGTGGATACTAGCACTACTTCTAGTCAAAATACTATATTGCCATGTGCTAGTCCTTGTAATTCATCTACTCACAATGTTGGTACATCTTGTGATGAATTGCTTTCCTTGCCTTGTTCCTCTAACGGTGAAGCTTATACTTCCTCTAGTACTTGTGTTGAGACTAACCATGTAGAGGAAATCAAAGAGCTCAAGGCCCAAGTCACTTCTTTGAAGAAAGACTTGAAAAAGACTCATGAAGGGAAATCCACACTCAACAATATCTTGAGTGTGCAAAAATCCCCGAATGACAAAGGTGGACTTGGATTCAACTCCAATAAGAAGAAGAAGAAGTCCAAGAGAATCAAGAAGAAGGGCCAAGAACAAGTCAAGAATTTGGCCAGGATTATTTGCTTCAAGTGCAAAATTAAAGGGAATCATGTTAGATCTTGCCCATTGAAGAAGAAGGCCATTAGTGACAAGCAACAAGGAAAGAGGCCACAAGTTCAATCTCATGCTCAACCTCAAGTTTAAGAAAGGACACTTCCCAAGAAGACTCAAGCTAATTCTTCTCTTGTGGAAAAATCAAGTGAGAAGAAAGTGAAGAGTAGATGTTGCTACTTATGTCGTGAGAAAGGCCACGTCGCTTCTTCATGCACTAGTGGTAACTTGTCCAACCCAATTATTATTGATGATATCTATTCTCTTGGGAAGGATAAGGTTGGCAATGTGTTTGCCAAGTTTGTTGGTACTCAAAGTGGTGTCAAGAAAAGAACCATTTGGGTAGCCAAGACTATTGTGACTAACCTCTTAGGACCCAACTTGGTTGGGGACCACCAAGCTCAATCTTGATCAATAGGTGTTGATGGAGGGCATTGGAGACTTGTATACATTAGGAAGAATTAAGGGGACTTCATCATTCTTATTGTTTCAAGCCAAGTCAATTGGATTATCAAGTTTCTATCTTATATCCAATGTGCCTCCTTGCGGTAACTTGTACTTAAATTGTTTACATTGAAAGTTACTTGCCCCCTTGCATGTTTTGGTTTTGTTCCTTGCTTGTGTTTGTATATGTTGTGCTTCCAACTTTCTTATCTTGAGCAATCAAGTATGTGTGTGTTGGTTTGCATATCATGTACGTGTGTGTTGTGCGTTGAGCCTTTATGCTTCTTGTTTGTATCCTAGTTGGCTCTTGTGAGAGATTAATGGAATATCCATTTATGGGGGAGTTATATGCTTTGTGCACCTCACAATCCTATAAATGTGTGTACATGAGGAATACCATCTAGTATTTATATTACAAGATTATCTAGTCCCTAGGTGGTATATCTCTCATGAGAAATTCAAATTCTAAAAATCCCATTGATTATCTCTTGTTGGATCCTCTTATTGCCTCTTGTTAACTTCTTATTGGTATCACATTATGGGGGATGCTATGTTCATATTACAAGCCTAGAAAATGTGTACATTTGAGATATTGTCACCTAGAATTGATATTGTAATTATCTTGTTCCTAGGTGGCATGTTAGCTCTACAAGTTGCAATTTGCTTGTGTTTGGTGTGAAGATGACGCCGGATATCCTTGCTATCTACCACCGGGAATTACTTCCAAATACTTCTTGTCTTTTGACAATTGGTACTCACTTATGTGTGGTAGAAATTATTGATCATCTTCACGTTGGTGTTTTTTTTTTTGCCTTATCTCTTGCCAAGTTTGTGTCAACTCCCATTGCCTTCCGTGCCACTTGAGGATCTTGTTGTTTTCTTGATCTTGTCTAGCGTTTTCTTGATATAGTGAAAGTGGTGATCCTACCTTGTGAATTTTGTATTCAATTGCAAATTCTCTATAAAGCACAACTCGTGGGGGAGCTATCCTATTTTCTATAAAACACTAATCTTGTGATCCATTTTAAGTGTGTGTTGGTGGACGGCAAGCCGTTTCTTTTTGGTACTTGTGCCATCATGAAACTTTGTAGATAGCTTGGTTTGTTTGGAACCATCCTATCTTTGGGAGTTTGATATAATTTTGTGTGTTCCAATGGATATCTCATTCCTTGATGTATCTTTAATGATATCTTCCAAGTGATGATTTATCTATTTGGTATCCTTTTTCACTTGGCATTTCGTTTTCATTTGGTTTTGGTTCTTGAAAGTTTTGAGCATGCATGTTTACTTCATGTATTTTATTTGGCATGCTTTATTTCTTTGACCCAATATATAGGGGAAACTCCACCAGGTCTCAAATTGGATGAGATGTGCATGATATTCATTTTCATATCTATATGCACATATTTATGTGGAGTTTGTCCTATGTATTGGTGTTTCTAACTATGTGGTCCCAATGAGTTTGGGTACCGTTTAGTTTGTCTTGTTCTTCTAGGAACATTTGGAGGTGCATTGGATGCTCGGCTCACTCACAAGGAAGGTGTTTCCACCATGTGCTTATTGGAGTTAAGCTAGGATGATCAATGAACTACCATCTACCTTCAATTGGTATCTACTACATCCTTCCAATGGTATCTCGGTAACAAGTATCATTATCTACTTCATGCACACATTTCTTGCATCAACCTTGTGTAGGTTGTATCATGGCATGTAATTCATTCTTTCTTGTGATACTTGTTTCCTTTCTCAAAGCATCCCAACAATGATCTCATGTTGCTAGTTGTGATGTCTTTGATGGTTGTGTGGTAGGAATTCATTTATATACAATAAGACCATATCTAGCCATGTGCTATGCTTCCAAGCAAATATCTTATTGGTATATGTATGACTTCCTTCTGGATATGTTATTCCTTCGTGTTGTAACTATGTCGGGTGTACATCCTTCTTTGTAGACATGTATCATCATGATTTCGTCTACCTAGAACCTTATACATCTGAGAGAAGTTACATCTTTAGTTGATATCCTTATTCTTTCACGTCCACCTTTTCTTGGTAGTTATGTGAAAGGATTTATCTTGACTGTGGATCTTATATCGTTGCATCTTGATGCACTCCGTTGTGGTGAAGATATTTTTTCTCTTGCTTATCTTTACGAGGCTTTGCCATATTAATTGGTATCCCTCGTCTTGATGAGGGCTTCATCTTCTATCTTTACCATGGGTTGTCGCAAGATTTGTTGTTATCATTTTAGTGAGCTTGTGAACCCATTTGCTAGTTGGGTATGTGTGTAGAGGACATGTCATGCACCGTGTATCTCATTTACCCAATACTATGTTGATGCTTAATGCTCATCCTTATTTTAGTCTTCTCAAGTGCTTTGCCATGACTCACACACATCATTTTGGTTGAGCCTATTCTTAGTTGCCTCTTTTACATGATTGCTCAACCATTTGTTTATTGCAAGAGCTAGGCTTTATTTCCTATATGCTCACTTGCACTTTTTGTAAGTTTCTATTGATTTTGGGGGAGCTATGATCCTATTTTGTGCACTTTGTATCCAAATACAAATATTCTTATGTGTGCACAAATCATGGGGAGCTTCTCTAGTTTCTTTAGAACACTCCTTTGCTCATATCATAATATCCTTCATTCATGTGGCTCATAGGATCTTTGGTCTAGTTGGTTCAATTGATATCCTTCGATTGCTTGCTTCAATTGGTATCTTTTGATTGCTCGATTTCTTGTTTCTCTCTTTGTTATGTCTTTGTGGCATATCATTCTTTTGCAATCTTTGGGCCTCAATATAGTTTGTCTTCCTCCAAGTATTTACCATTGGATATGTGTATTGCATTCCACTCTATTTTTGAGAGATACACAATTTATGGAGGAACACTCTTTATATTGGCCTTCTAAGCTTTTCACCCATTTTGGCAATCGATGCCAATGGGGGAGGAGTTTCAGAGAGTTTTGTGGAGAAGTCTTCAGAGTTTTCTCCTTGCTTTGGTTTTGGTTCCTAAGCATTTGCATCCCATTCTCATGCATCATTGGTTGTTGCATTGCATGGTGATGCATAACTCCTTGTATAAACTCTCTTGAAAGTGATTGTCATCAATTACCAAAATGGGGGAGATTGAAAGAACATGCGGTGCCCCCATGTTTGGTTTTGGTAATTGATGACAATCTCTATGGACTAATGGTTGCCTTGAGTTATATTAGAAGGTTTTGTCCATAGGCTTTTCTTGAAGTCCATGTGTTGGTTTCAAGGAGTTTATGAGTTGACCAAGGTGCTATTAAGGAATTATCCAAAGATTGATAATGTGAGTGTTGAGCTTATTGCAAGCATGTCTTGAAGAAGAAGATTGTGTGATCGTTCATATTTACCTTCAAGACATCATCCAAATTAAGAGAGTTGGAAAGATTCAAGGTTGATCAAGACTAAGTCAAGAGTGAATCAAGTTGATCAACTCACAAAGCGTAGAAGATGTACCGAGATGGATCAAGTGATCCCATGGTATGGTAAGCATTGTCAATTACGCTCTGTGTACTAACCAATGGTCTCCGTGAGAGTTCTTTGTGGGGTTAGGATGCGGTGTGCAAGTTCAAGTGATGCATCATGAAGAGATCAAGTGCTTGAAGCTTGCCGCCCATTGTGGTGATAATGGACTTGTGAAGATGAGCCAAAGAGTGTCTCACACATAGTGGACTATGGGGGAGCAATCATCTAGTCTTCATCGAGTCAACGCAATCAAGAAAGGTGGTCCAACTTGAGGGAGTCAAGGTCGTCATCATCTAGCTCAAGTGGACCATGTGCAAGGCAAAGGTTTTCCCTTGATAGGTTTTCTATTTTACCGGCCTCATGGTGGTAGTTGGGAGACCGGGTTATAGGATCGTTTGTCGTACTATCTAGGGGGGCTCTCAAGTTGGTAGCTTGATCGTATCGTTAGTAGAGAGCTCAAACCATTGCATCCTTGCATCATGTTTCTTGGTTCTTTTTTGGTTCTCTTTGTGAGTCTTAGAGCTTATGGTCATCTTGATGACAAGTTCGAGTTCATCGAAAACGGAGTTTGCATGCGTCTTCTATGATGTTTTCGGTGTTAGAGGTTTTACCGGTCTTATCCGAGGAAGGGTTCTCACCATTTTCTTTTGGGACTTTTCTCATTTGCTTCTTACTGGTATTTCTTTCAAGCTTGTGTTAGCCCTTGTTGCTAGCTTTCCAACAAAACTTGGTTTCGTCGAATTTGGAGTCTGTTTGTAGAAGTTGTGTCAGTTTTGGTGTCCTTAAAAGGAGCTACTGCGGATGTAATTTTTTAATACCGCTCTTGGGAGCGGTACTACCGCGACTACTTCCATGGCTACTTCCGCTTGGGACCAAAAACTCGTCACAAGTCCAGCGGTGGTAGGCATGGATGTAATTTTTTAGTACCGCTCGCAAGAAGTAGTACCACTACCCTTAGCAATAGTACCGCTACCCCTAGCGGTAGTACCGTGAGGTCAAATGGTACTACCGCTCCGACGGGTCTTCTGGCCTTTTTGCCTCCTCACTGTTGTGTTTCAAAGGGGTACTACCGCCCTAGCGGTAGTACCGTTCCTTGGAGCGGTAGTACCGCTCTGTGCAGGCTGTGAGCATAACGGTTGGATTTTTTCCCACCTATAAAAGGGGGTCTTCTTCCCCAATGAACCTTATCCTTTGAGCTCGTGTTCTTCCCCCATTGTTGACCTTCTTCGAGCTTGCTCACTCTCAATCCCTCCATGGATTCTTGCTAGTTTTTGAGGGAAAAGAGAGAGGAGATCTAGATCCATATTTCCACCAATCATTTTCTCCTCTGTGTGAGGGGAACCCCTTGGATCTAGATCTTGGAGTTCTTGGTGTTCTCCTTCTTGTTCTTCCTCTCATCTTCCTCCCTAGCATTAGTTGCTTCGGTGGGATTTGAGAGAGAAGGACTTGGGCACTCCGTGTGCCCTTGCCATTGCATTTGGTGCATCGGTTTGAGTTCTCCACGTGATACGTGGAAGTTACAAGTTGAGAAGCTTATTACTCTTGGGTGCTTGGTACCCTTGAGCTTGTTACTCTTGGCTGTTTGGACACCCTAGAGCTTGTTCCTCTTGGGTGCCTTGGCGCCCTAGACGGTTGGTGTTGTTCAGAGCTCAATCATTGTGGTGTAAAGCTCTGGGCAAGCGTTGGGGTCTCCAATTAGGTTGTGGAGATCGCCCCGAGCAATTTGATGGGTACCGGTGACCACCCCCAAGGGTTGCCAAAGTATACGGGTTCGGTGACCGCCCCCAAGGGTCGCCATTTGTACGGGTTCGGTGACCGCCCTCAAGGGTCCTTTAGTGGAATCACGGCATCTTGCATTGTGCGAGGGCATGAGGAGATTACGGTGGCCCTAGTGGCTTCTTGGGGAGCATTGTGCCTCCACACTGCTCCAAATGGAGATTAGCATCTGCAAGGGTGTGAACTTCGGGATACATCATCGTCTCCGCGTGCCTCGGTTATCTCTTTCCCGAGCCCTTTACTTATGCACGTTACTTTGTGATAGACATATTGTTCTTTGTCATATATCTTGCTATCACATAGTTGCTTATCTTGCTTAGCATAAGTTGTTGGTGCACATAGGTGAGCCTAGTTGTTTTAGATTTTGTGCTTGACAAATTAACCACTCGGTTTATTCCGCATTTGTCCAAGCCTTAACCGTAATTATTTTAAAGCGCCTATTCACCCCCCCCCCCCCCCCTCTAGGCGACATCCTCGATCTTTCAACTATGTTCTGAGATTGATGTTGCTATGACTTTGCTATGCCGAATGATTGTCACTAGGGCCCAAGTGCCATGATTTCAGATCTGAACCTATTATGTTTCACGAATATATGTGAGTTCTTGATCCTATCTTACAAGTCTATAGTCACCTATTATGTGTTATGATCCGACAAGCCCGAAGTGACAATAATCGGGATACTTCTCGATGATGACCGTAGTTTGAGGAGTTCATGTATTCACTAAGTGCTAATGCTTTGTTCCGGTTCTCTATTAAAAGGAGGCCTTAATATCCCTTAGTTTCCGTTAGGACCCCGTTGCCACGGGAGGGTAGGACAAAAGATGGCATGCAAGTTCTTTTTCATAAGCACGTATGACTATATTCGGAATACATGCCTACATTACATTGATGAATTGGAGCTAGTTCTGTGTCACCCTATGTTATAACTATTACATGAGGAATTGCATCCGACATAATTATCCATCACTGATCCAATGCCTACGAGCTTTTCACATATTGTGCTTCGCTTATTTACTTTTCCGTTGCTACTGTTACAATCATTACAAAACTGCTATCTTTACTTTTGCCACTGTTACCATTACTATCATACTACTTCGCTACTAAATACTTTGCTGCAGATACTAAGTTATCCAGGTGTGGTTGAATTAACAACTCAACTGCTAATACTTGAGAATATTCTTTTGCTCCCCTTGTGTCGAATCAATAAATTTGGGTTGAATACTCTACCCTCGAAAGCTGTTGCGATCCGCTACACTTGTGGGTTATCAAGACTAATTTCTGGCGCCGTTGCCGGGGAGCATAGCTCTATTCTTTGAGTCACTTTGGATTTATATCTGCTGATCACTATGAAGAACTTGCAAGATGCAAGAACTAAGATTATTCCCTCAACTACGAGGGGAGGTAAGGAACTGCCATCTAGCTCTGCACTAGATTCTCCTTCTGTTTTGAGTAAGCTTGCGATACCTAAACCTGCTACTGCTTTGAATTCTAATATGCCGCATGTTATTGATGATGCCAGTTCTATGCTTGATACTACTATGCCATTAGGTGATTTTCTTGATGAACAACTTGCTAGGGTTAGAGAGAACAAAATTGTTGAAGATGAAATTATTGATGATAGTGATGATGAAGATTCCCCCCTAATTATGAATTGCATGTTGTTCCCGAGGGTTATGTTATGGATGAAGAAGCTGCTAGAGCTATTTTGCTTGTAATGATAGATATGATCTTAAGAAGTTATTAGCTAAATGGAAGCATCAATCTCTTAATGCTAGAATGAAACATGACCCCGCTTTTGCTACTTCACCTATCTGTGTTAATGAGAGGATTATGAATTCTCTATAGATCCTGAGATAATTACTTTGGTTGAATCTGATCCTTTTTATGGCTATGAATCTAAAACCGTTGTGGCACATCTTACCAAGTTAAATGATATAGCCACCCTGTTCACTAATGATGAGAAGTCTCGCTATTATTATATCCTTAAGATATTACCATTCTCATTAAAGGGTGATGCTAAAACTTGGTTGAATTCTCTTGATGCTGGTTGTGTGCGTAGTCCCCATGATATGATTTATTACTTCTCCGCTAAATATTTCCCTATTCATAAGAAACAAGCTGCCTTGAGGGAAATATATAATTTTGTGCAAATCAAAGAAGAGAGTCTTCCACAAGCTTGGGGGAGGCTTCTCTGATTACTTAATGCTTTGCCTGATCATCCTCTTAAGAAAAATGAAATACTTGATATCTTTTATAATGGACTAACCGATGCTTCCAAGGACTACTTGGATAGTTGTGCTGGTTGTGTTTTTAGGGAAAGAACAGTCGACCAAGCTGAATTGCTATTGAATAATATGTTGACTAATGAAAATAATTGGACTCTTCCTGAACCAATTCCTGAGGCAATTCCTGAGCGAGCCTATTCCTAAACCAACTCCGAAGAAGAGAGGAGTGCTATTTCTCAGTCCTGAAGATATGCAAGAGGCAAAGAAATCAATGAAAGAAAAAGGTATTAAAGCTGAAGATGTTAATAATTTACCTCCTATTGAAGAAATACATGGTCTTAATATACCGCCTGTTGAAGAAACACATTGTCTTGATAACCCGACACAGGTAGTAAAGGTAAATTCTCTCTATAGATATGATAAAGTTGAATTCCCGTCTACTAAATTTCATAGCCAATGTTTAGATGAATTTGATGACTTTATGGCTAGACAAGAAAGTTTTAATGCTTATGTTGGTAGAGAATTAAAGAATAATGCTTTTGAGATAGGACGCTTGAGTGATTATATGGCTAGAGTTAAAGGTGAACTTAAACTTATTAGCAAATATGCTTCTATGGTTACCACTCAAGCAGAGCATCTCAAAGTGATTTGCTCGATGAATTAAATAATAAACATGATTTTGCTATTAGAGTGGCTACTAGAACTGGTAGAATGACTCGGGAACCTTTGTGTCCTGAAGGCCACCCTCAGAGAAATAATTTAGAGGCACCTAGTTCTTCTAAAAAGAAGAAAAAGAAAAATGATAGGACTTTGCATGCTTCTAGTGAACCTGTTATAGACACACCTGAGAATCCCAATGATATTTCTATTTCTGATGCTGAAACACAATCAGGTGATGAACATGAACCTAGTGATAATGCTAACAATAATGTTCATCTTGATGCTCAACCTAGCAATAATAATGATGTAGAGATTGAACCTGCTGTTGATCTTGATAACCCACAATCAAAGAATCAATGTTATGATAAGAGAGATTTTGTTGCTAGGAAGCACGGTAGAGAAAGAGAACCATGGGTTCAGAAACCCATCCCCTTTCCTCCTAAACCATCCAAGACAAAGGATGATGAGGATTTTGAGCGCTTTGCTGAAATAGTTAGACCTATCTTCTTACGTATGCGCTTAACGGATATGCTTAAAGTAAATCCTTATGCTAAATACATGAAGGATATCATTACAAATAAAAGAAAGATACCGGAAGCTGAAATTTCCACCATGCTTGCTAATTATACTTTTAAGGGTGGAATACCAAAGAAACTTGGAGACCCAGGGGTACCAACTATACCATGCTCCATTAAAAGAAACTATGTTAAAACTGCTTTATGTGATCTTGGAGCCGGTGTTAGTGTTATGCCTCTCTCTTTATATCGTAGACTTGAACTGAATAAGTTGGCACCTACTGAAATATCTTTGCAAATGGCTGATAAATCAACTGCTATACCTGTCGGTATTTGTGAGGATGTGCCTGTTGTGGTTGCAAATGTCACTATCTTAACGGACTTTGTTATTCTTGATATTCCCGAGGACGATAGTATGTCAATTATCCTTGGTAGACCCTTTTTGAATACTGCAGGGGCTGTTATTGATTGCAACAAAGGCAATGTCACTTTTCATGTTAATGTTAATGAGCATACGGTACACTTTCCGAGGAAACAACCTCAAGTTCATAGCATCAATTCTATTGGAAAAGTTCCAACTATCATTATTGGAGGTTTTGAATTTCCTCTCCCTACTGTCAAGAAAAAAATATGATATTCTTATTGTTGGGGATGTTCATATCCCCGTTCAGGTAACTTAGTGTTATTCGAAATTTCTCCGGTTCCGTGTTATTCGGAATGAGTTTGTTAACAAGACTTGATCAACCTTGTTAGTGGATTCATTTTGATGATCATGAGATGGATGAAACTAGGAGGCACAACCTTCTGTACCCTCTTTTTACTTTCTATTATTTAGAATAAATAAAGCAAAAATAGTATTATCTGTCTATTTTCTGAATTATCCATGCAATAAAAAAATCTCGGAAATAAAAGTGCTCCAAATGCCCTGCAAATTTAGTATGATTTTTTATGGAATATTTGAGGATTTTAGGCACTGAGAACACTGCAGGGGGCAAGCACCTGGCCACGAGGGTGGAGGGCGCGCCCACACCCCCTGGGTGAGCCCCCCTGTCTCGTGGGCCCACGGTGCCCCCCCTCCACTTATTCCTGCACCCACACACTCCATCTTCCTCCCAAAAAAGTCTCCATCTAGCTCGACCACAAGTTCTAGCTCATTTTGCTGCGTTTTTCGATCTCCTTGCTCAAAGCTCCATTCACAAAACTGTATGGGAGATTGTTGCTTGGTATGTGACTCCTCCATTGGTCCAATTAGTTTTTGTTCTAGTGCTTTATTCATTGCCAATTTTTGCTGCCTAGGTGACCCTGTTCTTGAGCTTGAATGTCAAATTTATGAGGTCCCAAGTAATTCTAATGCATGATATAGGCTCTAGGCACTTGTGGGAGTAGTTGCTACCAATCTTGTTTAGTTTGATTCACTTTTATTTTGAAGTTACTAAAATATCAGAAATTTTTTAGAGGAAAGATATATGTCTAGGAGAATGTACCAAGGTGGTTCCTCAACTAAGAGAGGACCTAGGCGTGCTATGCGTGAGCAAGACGATGAACCACCAAGGGACGCAGAAGTGCGGGCTTGTGAATGGTCATCATAAGAGTTTATGGTTAATGCAGGCATCAAGGATGAATTTGACGCGTATGTGCGTAATGCCGATCTTGAGGACTTCTTACAAGATAAGTGTCCTCAGTACTACCAATTGACTGATTCATTCGTGAGAAGGTTTAAATTTACATCTTCGCGTAATTCTCAGAATATCCTGTTTGATATTTATGATGAATCTTATACCATGGACTTAGAAGATTTTACTATTGCTTGCAAACTCCCGCAGTGGGGCAATGTTCATGAACCCCACGAATCTGAATATAAAGACTTTCATGCTAGTATTACTGTGGGAGAATCTAGGGATATAGCACAAGCTACCATAGGAGCATTCACTTTCCTGCTATACATTATTTTGCTCTCTTCATTGGTAGATGCATTAACGGTAAAGATGAAGCATGTCGCATGTGTGTCCCTGATTTTTTTGTCCTCAAGAGTGTTGTCTTAGGTAATAAAGATTACAACTTGGGGGCAATAGTTGCACGTAGGTTGCATAATAATGGTATATCTGGGGATTTATTTGGAGGAATTTATGCGACCCGTGTTGCTAATTATCTTGGTATATCTCCACCTGAGGAGGATGTTGAGTTGCTTCCTGCTTATTTAGATTATGACGCGATGGTCGGACATCGTTTTCTTTTGAGGAATGAACAATTCCTCCAGTATCGACTAATCTTTGACAGACGTCGCGTTGTCCATGTTACTCTTCCTGATCCTTCCCTTTTTGATTACCAGGAAAAATGAAGATATGTTGTTACCAGGGAGGAGGCAGCCGAACACGAGGGGAGAGTGGAGGCAGCTCGACAACATGCCGCAGCTCAGGATGCATTGGTTGCTGCATCTCAGTACGACCCCAGTTATAACTTTGGATATCAGCCAGGTTATCCTTGGCATTAGACCGACTTAGGCCAAAAGCCTAAGCTTGGGGGAGTACGTATTTTTCACTGACTTTACATTCATGTTCACACACTATTCTAGTTGTCGATGCTCATACTCTTTCATTGTATTATCCATGCTAGTTTAATTTCTTTTTCTAGCTTTCTTCCTATGTGTTTGATAAACCTTAAGAAAAACCAAAAAAATTAGTTAAGTTTAATTTCCATGCTTGTAGTAGTAATTAAAATGAAAACCCAAAAAGATTTCTCGTTCTTCTTTTGCTTGTTGGGAGCTTTCCCGTGTAAATAGTTTTATTTTCCTTTCTTTCCTTTGGGGGTCAAGAGTAGGAAGACCATAATGAAAATGTTTAGTGGCTCTCATATGCATGATTGTTTATTTAACTTAGAGCCCATATTACTTTGTCTTCTCCCTTGAGTTGAATGCTTGCAGATTCCAGCTTAGTCCAATGCACGTGCACTACTATTATTATACACATGTTCGGTCGTGCAAGTGAAAGGCAATAATGACGATATATGATGGACTGATTGAGATGAGAGAAGATGGTATGAACTCGACCTCTCTTGTTTTTGTAAATATGATGAGTTCATCGTTCCTGATTCAGCCTATTATGAAGTAAACATATTTGCAATGACATTTAGAGATTACAGTTGATTATGCCATGTTTAACTAGCTATGAGCTTATAATGGTTTACCTTGCGTGTCAACATGCTATTAAAATGATTATGATGTGGTATGATGGGATGGTATCCTCCTTTGAATGATTTGAGTGACTTGACTTCGCACATGTTCACGCATGTAGTTGAAACAAATCAACATAGCCTTCACGATATTTATGTTCATGGTGGATTATATCCTACTCATGCTTGCACCTGGTGTAGATTAATTTTAATGCATGTTCATGACTGTTGTCGCTCTCTCAGCTGGTCGCTTCCCAGTCTTTGGCTAGCCTTCAGCTGTACTAAGCGGGAATACTGCTTGTGCATCCAAACTCTATAAACCCCAAAGTTATTCCATATGAGTCCACCATACCTTCCTACATGCGGTATCTACCTGCCGTTCCAAGTAAATTTGTATGTGCCAAACTCCAAACCTTCAAATGAAATTCTATTTTGTATGCTCGAGCAGCCCATGTTTCAACTAGGGTTGTCTGTATCTTCCATGCTAGGTGGGTTATTCTCAAGAGGAGTGGACTCCGCTCCTCATTCACGAGAAAATGGCTGGTAACCGGGATGCCCAGTCCCATGATCAAAAAGATCAAAGCAAATCAAAATAATTAAACAAAACTCCCCCAGGGTTGTTTCTAGTTGGAGGCACTCGTTGTTTCGAGCAAGCCATGGATTGATGCTTGTTGGTGGTGGGGGAGTATAAACTTTTACCATTCTGTTGGGGAAGCGCCTATAATGTATGTAGCATGTAAGATACCGCCATCTCATAGTTGTTGCGTTGACAGTGAAAGTATGCCGCTCAAAATGTTATTCATCTCTATTTTAAAATCAAGCTCTAGCACCTCTACAAATCCCTACTCCCCTCTGCGAAGGGCCTATCTATTTACTTTTATGTTGAGTCATCACCTTCTTATTAAAAATCACCCGCTGGAGAGCACACTGTCATTTGCATGCATTACTATTAGTTTATATTGGGTATGACTTGACTGGATCTCTTTTACCATGAATTACAATGTTTAGTCAGTCCTTGATCTTTAAAGGTGCTCTACATTTATGTTTTGCGGTCTCAGAAAGGGCTAGCGAGATACCATCTTATTATATCATATTATGATTGTTTTGAGAAAGTGTTGTCATCCAAGATTTATTATTATTGCTCGCTAGCTGATTATGCCATTGATATGAGTAAATGTGAGGCCTAAGTGTTATTGTGAATATGGTTAGTTCATAATCTTTGCTAAAAACTTGAATGCTGGCTTTACATATTTACAACAACAAGAGCAAACAAAGTTTGTAAAAGTTTTTCTTTATCACCTTCAGTTTATCAACCGAATTGCTTGAGGACAAGCAAAGGTTTAAGCTTGGGGGATTTGATACGTCTCCAACGTATCTACTTTTCCAAACACTTTTGCCCTTGTTTTGGACTCTAACTTGCATGATTTGAATGAAACTAACCCGGACTGACGTTGTTTTCAGCAAAACTGCCATGGTGTTGTTTATTGTGCAGAAAACAAAAGTTCTCGGAATGACCTGAAAATCCACGGAGATAACTTTTGGAAAATATAAAAAATACTGGCTAAAGAATCAAGGCCAGGGGGCCCACACCCTGTCCACGAGGGTGGGGGCGCGCCCCTTCCCCCTGGGCGCGCCCCCTGTCTCGTGGGCCCCCTGATGCTCCACCGACCGCAACTCCAAATCTACATATTCCGTTTCACGAAGAAAAAAATCAGAGAGAAAGTTTCATCACGTTTTACGATACGGAGCCGTCGCCAAGCCCTAATCTCTCTTGGGAGGGCTGATCTGGAGTCCGTTTGGGGCCCTGGAGAGGGGGATTCATCGCTGTCGTCATCATCAACCATCCTCCATCACCAATTTCATGATGCTCACCGCCATGCGCGAGTAATTCCATCATAGGCTTGCTGGACGGTGATGGGTTGGATGAGATTTACCATGTAATCAAGTTAGTTTTGTTAGGGTTTGATCCCTAGTATCCACTATGTTCTGAGATTGATGTTGCTATGACTTTGCTATGGTTAATGCTTGTCACTAGGGCCTAAGTGCCATGATTTCAGATCTGAACCTATTATGTTTTCATGAATATATGTGAGTTCTTGATCCTATCTTGCAAGTCTATAGTCACCTATTATGTGTTATGATCCGACAACCCCGAAGTGACAATAATCAGCATACTTCTCGGTGATGACCGTAGTTTGAGGAGTTCATGTATTCACTAGGTGCTAATGCTTTGTTCCGGTTCTCTATTAAAAGGAGGCCTTAATATCCCTTAGTTTCTGTTAGGACCCCGCTGCCACGGGAGGGTGATAACCCGCAAGTATACGGGATAGTTCTAGCCTCTTTCGATAAGTAAGAGTGTCAAACCCAACGAGGAGCTAAAGGTAGAACAAATACTCTCTCAAGTCCCATCGGCCACTGATACGACTCTACGCACGCTTGACGTTCGCTTTACCTAGAACAAGTATGAAACTAGAAGTACTTTGTAGGTGTGATAGGATAGGTTTGCAAGATAATAAAGAACATGTAAATAAAAAGTAGGGGCTGTTTAAATAAATATGCAATAAAGTAAATATAGCGAGTGTGGAAAAGTGGTGGTAGGAGTTGCGAAATTGTCCCTAAGCAATTGACTACGTTACTAGACCGGTAATCACTATTGCAATTCTATTTGAGGGAGAGGCATAAGCTAACATACTTTCTCTACTTGGATCATATGCACTTATGATTGGAACTCTAGCAAGCATCCGCAAATACTAAAGATTCATTAAGGTAAAACCCAACCATAGCATTAAAGTATCAAGTCCCCTTTATCCCATACGCAACAATCCCCTTACTCGAGTTTGTGTTTCAGTCACTCACGCAACCCACTATAAGCGAATCATGAACGTATTGCAACACCCTACAGCGAGAATCCCTCACGCTTGCGCGACATGGAGGGCACCATAGGACAGCACCAATAATAAAACATGCAACTCAAACCAATCATAGCAATTCATCAATCACCGATAGGACAATAGAAATCTACTCAGACATCATAGGATGGCAACACATCATTGGATGATAATATGAAGCATAAAGCACCTTGTTCAAGTAGAGGGTACAGCGGGATGCGGGAGAGTGGACCGCTGGATATAGATGGGGGAAGGTGATGGAGATGTTGGTGAAGATGACTGTGGTGTTGGTGAAGATCGCGGTGATGATGATGGCCCCCGGCAGCGGTCCGGCGCCACCGGAAGCAAGGGGGAGAGATCCCCCCCTTCTTCTTCTTCTTCCTTGACCTCCTCCCTAGATGGGAGAAGGGTTTCCCCTCTGGTCCTTGGCTCCCATGGCTTGGGAGGGGCGAGAGCCCCTCCGAGATTGGATCTATCTCTCTGTTTCTGCGTTCTCAGATTCTACCCCTTCACCATTTCTTTTATATCTGGAGATCCGCAACTCTGATTGGGGTGAATCTTTCGCCCAGATTTTTCTCGTAAAATTAGCTTTCTTGCTGCAAAATAAGAGCGTCAACCGCCTTCCGGGTGGCCCACGAGAGTCCAGGGCGTGCCCAGGGGGGGAGGGCGCGCCCCCCTGTCTCGTGGCCACCCCAGACACCGTTTCGCGTTGATTCTTCCTCCGAAAAATCCCAAATATTCCAAAATAATTCTCCGTCCGTTTTTATCCCGTTCAGATTCCGTTTGATATTGGGTTTCTGCGAAACATAAAACATGCAACAAACAGGAACTGACACTGTGCACTGGATCAATATGTTAGTCCCAAAAATAGTATAAAAAGTTGCCAAAAGTATATGAAAGTTGAAGAATATTGGCATGGAACAATCAAAAATTATAGATACGACAGAGACGTATCAGCATCCCCAAGCTTAATTCCTGCTCGTCCTTGAGTAGGTAAATGATAAAAAGATAATTTTTGATGTGGAATGCTACCTAGCATAATCTTGATCATATATCTAATCATGGCATGAATATTAAGACACGAGTGATTCAAAGCAATAGTCTATCATTTGACATAAAAACAATAATACTTCGAGCGTACCAATAAAGCAATCATGTCTTTTCAAAACAACAAGGCAAAAGCAAGCTTATCCCTACAAAATCATATAGTTTGGCCATGCTTCATTTTCGTCACACAAAATGCCCCCATCATACACAACCCCGATGACAAGCCAAGCAATTGGTTCATACTTTTTAACGCGCTTCAGCTTTTTCAACCCTCACGCAATACCTGAGCGCAAGCCATGGATATAGCACTATAGGTGGAATAGAATATAATGATGGAGGTTATGTGGAGAAGACAAAAAGGGAGAAAGTCTCACATCAATGCGGCTAATCAACGGGCTATGGAGATGCCCATCAATTGATGTCAATGTGAGGAGTAGGGATTGCCATGCAACGGATGCACTAAGAGCTATAAGTGTATGAAAGCTCAACAAAAGAAACTAAGTGGGTGTGCATCCAACTTGCTTGCTCATGAAGACCTAGGGCATTTGAGGAAGCCCATCGTTGGAATATACAAGCCAAGTTCTATAATGAAAATTCCCACTAGTATATGAAAGTGATAACATAGGAGACTCTCTATATGAAGAACATGGTGCTACTCTAAAGCACAAGTGTGGAAAAAGAGATAGTAACATTGCCCTTTTTCTTTTTCTTTTTTTCTTTCTTTTGGGTGCAATTCTTTGCCCCCTTTTTTTATTTAGGCTTCTTTGGCCTTTCATTTTTTTTCTTTTTTTTTCTTTTTTTCATGGGGCAATGCTCTATAATGATGATCATCACACTTTATTTACTTACAACTCGATAATACAACTCGATACTGGAACAAAGATATGACTCTATATGAATGCTTCCGGCGGTGTACCGGGATGTGCAATGATCTAGCGTAGCAATGACATCAAAAAAATGGACAAGCCATGAAAACATCATGCTAGCTATCTTACGATCATGCAAAGCAATATGACAATAAATGCTCAAGTCATGTACATGATGATGATGGAAGTTGCATGGCAATATATCTCGGAATGGCTATGGAAATGCCATGATAGGTAGGTATGGTGGCTGTTTTGAGGAAGATATAAGAGGCTTATGTGTGATAGAGCGTATCGTATCACGGAGTTTGGATGCACCAGCGAAGTTTGCACCAACTCTCGAGGTGAGAAAGGGCAATGCACGGTACCGAAGAGGCTAGCAATGATGGAAAGGTAAAAGTGCGTATAATCCATGGACTCACATTAGTCATAAAGAACTCATATACTTATTGCAAAAGTTTATTAGCCCTCGAAACAAAGTACTACTACGAATGCCCCTAGGGGGATAGATTGGTAGGAAAAGACCATCGCTCGTCCCCGACCGCCACTCATAAGGAAGACAATCAAAGAAACACCCCATGCTTCAAATTTGTCACACAACGGTTACCATACGTGCATGCTACGGGACTTGCAAACCTCGACACAAGTGTCTCTACAATCCACAACCACCCACTAGCATGACTCTAATATCACCTCCTTTATATCGCAAAACTATTGCAAGGAATCAAACATATCATATTCAGCGATCTACAAGTTTATGTAGGATTTTATGACTAACCATGTGATTGACCAATTCCTGTCATCTCTCTAAATAGATATAAGTGAAGCAAGAGAGTTTAATTCTTTCTACAAAAGATATGCTCACGCTCTAACAATTATAAGTGAAGCAAAAGAGCATTCTACAAATGGCGGTTTTCTATGTGAAGAGAAATAGGCAATCCAGACTTCAAATGATATAAGTGAAGCACATGAAGCATTCTATGAAGCCATACTCAAAAGATTTAAGTGAAGTGCAATGAGCATTCTATAAATCAACCAAGGACTATCTCATACCAGCATGGTGCATAAAATAAAAGTGAAAACTAAATGCAAAAGATGCTCCAAGACTTGCACATAATGCATGAACGAAACAAATTCGAAAACATACCGATACTTGTTGAAGAAAGAGGGGATGCCTTCCGGGGCATCCCCAAGCTTAGACGCTCGAGTCTCCTTGAATACTTACTTGGGGTGCCTCAGGCATCCCAAGCTTGAGCTCTTGCCTCTCTTCCTTTTCCTCATATCGAGACATCCTCGATTAGACACTACATCCACACAAAACTTCAACAGAAAACTCGGTAAGATCCGTTAGTATAATAAAGCAAATCACCACTCTAAGTACTGTTGCAAACCAACTCATATTTTGTTTTTGCATTGTTTCTACTGTAATATAACTTTTCCATGGCTTAATCCACTAATATAAATTGATAGATTCATCAAAACAAGAAAACTATGCATCAAAAACAGAATCTATCAAAAACAGAACAGTCCGTAGCAATCTGAACATCCACCATACTTCTTGTACCCCAAAAATTCTACCAAAATTAGGAAAAATAAACAAGTTGTATATAAAGACAGTGCAAAAGGAATCAGAACCAATTGACTTTCCAGTTAAAAATGTAAAATCGCGCACTACAGCCAAAGTTTCTGTCCTGCACCGTACAAACCAACAAGCATTGTAAACATCCTAAAGGCAAACCTTGGCACATTATTTTTATAATACAATGGAAATATACAAGGGGATAATTATTTTTGTTGAAAAGTTTCTGTAATCAACATTCACAAAGTTTCCGTAAGCTGAACAAAGTTCAAGGCTAGCTCCCACTTCAATAATGCTTGTCTTTCTCACTTTCACCTTCCTTTTTGAAAAGTTTTTGAGTTCCCCTCTTTATTTTTTTTTGTTTTTAGACTATATGAAAGCACTCAACAGAAATAAATGACTCTCTAAAACTTCCGGGTTGTCTCCCTGGCAGCGCTTTCTTTAAAGCCATTAAGCTAGGCATTTAGTGCTCAAGTAATGGATCCACCCGGATCCCAAGGTATATCAAAGCCAATTTAACTTAACAGTGATTTTAATTTAGTAGTGAGCACAAAGTAACATATATCAAGCAACAACAAGTCTAACTCTCTTCCTATGCATCAGCATGTCATAAAAGAACAATTCATGCACACATAGTAAAGGCCAATGCATAGTATAAGCAGTTTCTTGCAATTCTATCGTGTTGGAAACATAAAGAGGCGGAGATGTAGTTCCTCTCTCATAATAATTGCAAGTAGGAGCAGCAAGCACATGCATATTACATTCATCAAAAACATCATATGCAATGGTAAAAGGCAACCCATCAATATAATCCTTACTAAGCGCAAATTTCTCCGATATAGTGTAGTCGGGAGAATTCAAAAAGATAATAGGACTATCATGCGTGGGTGCAATAGCAACAATTTGATGTTTAACATAAGGAACTATAGCAAGTTCATCTCCATAAGCATAATTCATATTGGCATCTTGGCCACAAGCATAGCAAGCATCATCAAAAAGGGATATTTCAAACAAATTCAAGGGATCATAGCAATCATCATAGCAATCATCCTTCGGTAAGCACGAAGGGGAATTAAACAATGTATGAGTTGAAGAGTTACTCTCATTAGAAGGTGGGCATGTGTGATCAATGCGCTCTTCCTCCTTTTGTTCTTCGCACTCCTCGTCATCTTTTTCATCTAATGAGCTCACAGTTTCATCAATTTCTTCTTCCATAGCTTCCTGCAAAATATTAGTCTCTTCTTGGGCAGCGGAGGAGTCCTCAATATATGGTTAACATAGGCATTAGAAGCATAATTATCATAAAAATATTGAAATATGGCAAAATTTTCAGATTTGTAAAGAGTAGCATCATACTTTTCAATCAAAGAGGCAATCTCATAAGCACCTTTAAAAGCAACAAATTCTTCAATTTGTTGAACATCATAGAAATTGTAAACACCCTTAGCATACGGAGATACAATTCAATTATCACTAAACAAGCATTGATAGAGTAGGTGTTTCTTAGGGTCTTCAGAACAACAAGTAAACTCATATATTTCACATAAATTCCAAGCATAGCATTGCAAACATTGAATTTGATCCCATAATAGTTTCCCTTCTTTAGATATACGGTGTCGCACATAACAAGCATGCTCATCTAAAGATTTGCCCTCAACTAAGCTAGTTGGGGTTTCAGCACGAGCACAAAGGGATCGAAGATGATCCAAGTAAAAAGCTTCAGGAGTGTGATAGATTTTGAGTGGTTCTTCAACCATTGGTGTAGTAGGTACAACTAATTTTTTTGGTATTTTGCGTTTCCTGCCCATAACTAAAGATAGAAAACAACTAAGGACAGCAAATAAAAATTACTTAGTGATAAAGCAAACAAGCACACACGAGAATATTCACCCCACGCTATGACTCCCCCGCAACGGCGCTAGAAAAAGGTCTTGATAACCCGCAAGTATACGGGATAGTTGTAGCCTCTTTCGATAAGTAAGAGTGTCGAACCCAATGAGGAGCTAAAGGTAGAACAAATACTCTCTCAAGTCCTATGGGACACTGATACGACTCTACGCACGCTTGACGTTCGCTTTACCAAGAACAAGTATGAAACTAGAAGTACTTTGTAGGTGTGATAGGATAGGTTTGCAAGATAATAAAGAACACGTAAATAAAAAGTAGGGGCTATTTAAATAAAGATGCAATAAAGTAAATATAGAGAGTGTGGAAAAGTGGTGGTAGGAGTTGTGAAATTGTCCCTAAGCAATTGACTATGTTACTAGACCGGTAATCACTATTGCAATTCTATTTGAGGGAGAGGCATAAGCTAACATACTTTCTCTACTTGGATCATATGCACTTATGATTGGAACTCTAGCAAGCATCCGCAAATACTAAAGATTCATTAAGGTAAAACCAACCATAGCATTAAAGTATCAAGTCCCCTTTATCCCATACGCAACAATCCCCTTACTCGGGTTTGTGTTTCAGTCACTCATGCAACCCACTATAAGCGAATCATGAACGCATTGCAACACCCTACAGCGGGAATCCCTCACGCTTGCGCGACACGGAGGGCACCATAGGACAGCACCAATAATAAAACATGCAACTCAAACCAATCATAGAAATTCATCAATCACCGATAGGACAATAGAAATCTACTCAGACATCATAGGATGGCAACACATCATCGGATGATAATATGAAGCATAAAGCACCATGTTCAAGTAGAGGGTACAGCGGGATGCGGGAGAGTGGACCGCTGGATATAGATGGGGGAAGGTGGTGGAGATGTTGGTGAAGATGACGGTGGTGTTGGTGAAGATCGCGGTGATGATGATGGCCCCCGGCAGCGCTTCGGCGCCACCGGAAGCAAGGGGGAGAGAGCCCCCCTTCTTCTTCTTCTTCCTTGACCTCCTCCCTAGATGGGAGAAGGGTTTCGCCTCTAGTCCTTGGCTCCCATGGCTTGGGAGGGGCGAGAGCCCCTCCGAGATTGGATCTATCTCTCTGTTTCTACGTTCTCAGATTCTACCCCTTCACTGTTTCTTTTATATTTGGAGATCCGTAACTCCGATTGGGGTGAATCTTTCACCCAGATTTTTCTCGTAAAATTAGCTTTCTTGCTTCAAAATAAGAGCGTCAACCGCCTTACGGGTGGCCCACGAGAGTCCAGGGCGCACCCAGGGGGGAGGGCGCGTCCCCTGTCTCGTGGCCACCCCGGACACCGTTTCGCGTTGATTCTTCCTCCGGAAAATCCCAAATATTCCAAAATAATTCTCCGTCCGTTTTTATCCCGTTTGGATTCCGTTTGATATTGGGTTTCTGCGAAACATAAAACATGCAACAAACAGGAACTGGCATTGGGCACTGGATCAAAACGTTAGTCCCAAAAATAGTATAAAAAGTTGCCAAAATTATATGAAAGTTGAAGAATCTTGGCATGGAACAATCAAAAATTATAGATACGACGGAGACGTATCAGAGGGTAGGACAAAAGATGTCATGCAAGTTCTTTTCCATAAGCACGTATGACTATATTCGGAATACATGCCTACATTACATTGATGAATTGGAGCTAGTTCTGTGTCACCCTATGTTATAACTATTACATGAGGAATCGCATCCGACATAATTATCCATCACCGATCCAATGCCTATGAGCTTTTCACATATTGTGCTTCGCTTATTTACTTTTCGTTGCTACTGTTACAATCATTACAAAACTGCTATCTTTACTTTTGCCACTGTTACCACTACTATCATACTACTTTGCTACTAAATACTTTGCTGCACATACTAAGTTATCCAGGTGTGGTTGAATTGACAACTCAACTGCTAATACTTGAGAATATTCTTTGGCTCCCCTTGTGTCGAATCAATAAATTTGGGTTGAGTACTCTACCCTCGAAAGCTGTTGCGATCCCCTACACTTGTGGGTTATCATCCTCCCTTGACGAAAAGAAAGGCTGGCAGACCTAAACAGAGTAGATTCAAGGCATGGTTTGAGAAAGGTGGGAGTAGTAAGAAGGGAAAGAAAGATGGAAAGCCAAAAAGGGCCCAAAAAGGTAAAAAAAACATATGCAAGTTGTGCCTGGAACTTGGGCACAGAGTGGGATCTGTCAAATGTCGTTACACTCCTGATAGGCCAAAGTATGTTCTTGTTTATTTTCTGTGTTTTGATTTGGTGCTTTTTTCCAATTACTATATCTATAACAATTTCCAATGACCAGGAGGAAGCGAGCAAGTCAACCCCTTGTTGTTGAACAATGTTGGCCAACAAAAAAAGCAAGAGTCAATGGCTGTAGAAAGAAGAGAAGTGTGCCTGAGCCTGAGCAGACTGAAGATCCTGTTGCAGTCAACATTCAGACTGAAGAAACTGATGTGGAGGTGCACACCGAAGAAACCGAAATTGCAGTCAACATTCAGACTGAACAAACTGCTCTCGAGGTTGAAATTGAACCTGAGCGTGTCGAGGTTCAGACTAAAGAAACCCATGTTAAGGTACACACCAAAGAAACTGAAACTGCTGTCAACATTCAAACTGAAGACACTGATCTCGAGGGTGTTGGCGAGGTGTTGGAAAGACCAATGAAGAAAACCAACATGATCAGTGAACTTATGTGTAGTAGAACGAAAAACAAGAAGTGCTAAGGCGAAAAAGGGCACACGACGTGGTAGGAAGAGGTAGAACTGAGAACAGTTTGAAAATTTGTGTCATGTAATAATATTTGTAACTTGGTGCGTACTGGTAGTCACTATGTATCCCCGTATTTCTATTTGAACATGTTTGTCGGTACCTTGTCTAAACCAGCCAAATAAAATAATAGATAATATTTGTATCATTGTTTTAAATTCAAATTTGGATTCAAATTTGGGCTCAAATTTGAATTAGGATGGGGTATTGATGTTTTAATGCTATCTAAAGTACCTCAACTGAAATATGTTTGCTTGCTGATCAATCCGAGCCCTTTAGGTAAGTTGAACTCATAGTCATGAAAAGTGTGTTTCAAATGACCTCCAAAGGTAGGGTAAACGGCCTCATATTTAAGCAAGTTTTTTGGCACCTTGTCTAAACCAGCCAAATAATTTTTCTACACATCTATTCTACCTATATAGTGTAAATCTAAAGTCTCACTATTTATTGAATTAATTTTCTATTATTTTCTTTTCTTTTTGAAAAAACAAGGTTTAATAGAAAATTATATATAAAACAAGTTTAAAACATGAAAATGAGAAAAGTAAGTTAAGATCTTTCTTAGTCAATCCAAAATGAAGTTTTGGTGACGTTTTCACACTTTTCATTTTCAAAACCCCACCTACTCTCGGGTGCCCACTACTCTCTCCCTTGAACTCCATACTACATTGTTCGAGGAATGATAATTTAGTGAAGGATTTTTCATAAAAATGTATGTAAACCATATTTATATTTTTTCTCTCGTTACTATACGACATAATAAGAGTATGTGCGCAAGTTTTATATATTTTTTGATTTTTTTTTTGAATTAGTTATGCTCAACCCTAATCAGTCAAAACCCCTCAAAACCTCTTAAAATCCCGCACACTACGGGTCGTCGATCGTTGTGCGTGGACGGTTGAGATCAGGCGCTAGGGTTAGCTACAGTGTGCATCGATTCGCATGAGACGCACTGATTGGTTGAATCAGTGTGCATTGATCCGCATGAGACGCGCTGGTTGGTTGAATCAGTGGGGTTTGGATCAGCCTCTCTCGTTGGGGTATCAGGACCGTTCATTTGAATCCAACGGCATGAGTTGACGCGGTGCATGGACCAAGCCTACGCAATGCCCTTTCCATCGTTGCATGCGTCCCGTGCCTACCCGCAGCATGCATGCCCACCCGCAGAACTGCGCCCGTGCGTTGCATGCATGCCCGCCCTCAACGTAGCCCTGCTCCACCACCCTTATCAACGCAGTAAGCTGTCGCATGCCTACCATTAGCACCGATGCAGCGTCGCATCAAAGCATGCGCCCGGCCACAATGCAGCAGCCAGACCCCGATGAAGACAACCAAAAATCCAGCGGTGCATGGCGTGCTCCTCTTTGAACAACACACTACTGGCATGATTATCGATGCAGTTCAAACGGCGTGCTGCCCGTTACAAGATGGGCAAAAGAAGGCGTCCATTATTGTCACGTCTCCCATCGACCGAACGTTACCCTCTAGCCAGGCCCTAGCAAGATGGGCAAATTAATGGGCTATGGCATGCATGTACGGGCAGCATACACAGAGAACCCGGGGTAGGCGTGTCCCCTTGGCCCACGACGGCACAGACGCGTGCGTGAGCCCGTCCCCCTTGACCCGTGACCGGTGGCACAGAAGCGTCGCAACCCGTTTCCCACAGCCACGCTCGTGTACACACTTTCATGGGGCGCCACCAAACGCCGCCCACCCATTAATTCTAGGGTTTCTACGGGGTGAAACCACGTCGCACTTGGGCTATTTAAGCCGGGCACTATCGTCTTCCTCTCCCTCCTCATCCATCATACCCCATCCTCTGCCTCCTCTGCCCTCCTTCTTCCTTCTTCTCCATCAAACCCGATCGAGCCCTCGAGCCACCCTGCCACCATGCAGTACGACGCCCCCACCTACCGCTTCCCCCCAACCGTGCTGAAAAGGCTCTACCCGACCGGAGTGTATGTAGAGAGAACCCTTAGGGTTTGGGCGATCTCGAGGTGGAGGGGCGCAAGGGAGTTAACGGAGTTCTTCCTTGCGGCCGGCTTCTGCCACCTCCCCCGCGGCTCTCCTCGGATGTACCATCTTGAGGAGGTCAACCACAACGGCGTTATGGTTGGGCTCCTCGCCACGTTCACTAACCCTTTTGATGCTTTCCATCTCCTCGGGCGAGCGTATTGGGTTGGTTGTGAGTTCATAGCTTTCACCACCTACAATATCTTCACCGACCTCCACAGCATCTTCCCCAACAACGGCGTTATGCACACGCTCCCGTACCCCATCAACAACGGGGAGGATTGAAGGGCGGCGCCCGGAGGAGCGAGGTGGCGTTGTTCACCCAGAGGAGGAGGAGAAGAAGAACCCGGAGAAGAACCCGCGTTTGGTTGCCCCCGATCTATCTAGCTTGCTATATATCTATCGTATTAGTTTTTTTAAGTTGTAATCGTTATGCTACTATTATTAAGCTGTATTAGTATTTTAAGGTGTAAGGCTGTCATGGAGTTGTAAGGCTATCGTGGAACTATGGGTTGCAATCGTTATGCTACTATATATATTGTGTGTTTCGTGCTATTATTTGTAGATTGCTATGGGTTGTTCTTGCTTATTATTTGTGTATTGCTATGGGTTGCTATAAGCCCGAGTTGCTACACCCCAATCACCACACACACCATCTTCAAAATATTGGCCAAACTATGGACATGCAACTAGGAGCCCCATGCAAACCCACTACGGACATGCAACTAGGAAATGCAAACTAATTTACTTCATGCAAGCATGCAACTCATTTAGTTCATGGAACCGTAGACATGCATAAAAACAATTAACATTTAGTTTTAGTGCATCAAAAAATGATCCATCACAAAATTTAGTACAAGAAAAAGGCCAAAGTAAAAAACAAGTAACATTTTATTTGCCGAAGTTAGAGGTGGGCTGGTTCCCCTACGCGGGTGGGCTGGTGCCCCTACGCGGGTGGGCTGGTCTATATTTGGGCATGGTTATTTTCTCAGGGCCATTTTCTAACGGCCCAACATCTATTCGGCAGCCCAGTTTTGTTTTTTACTAGAAACTGAATTTGGGTATGTACTCTGTTAAATGAAGAACAAAAACAGAGGAAATAGAGCATGAACACTGAATAGGGCCCCTGAGAATATCATTACAATAATTCAAGCAAGTTTTGCTTCACACAAATTCAAATTCATCTAACAAATGACCCTGGCTAACTCAAACTACTGGGCACCCCTGAAACTAGCTGACTAACTAACCAAAACTCTAACAAATTCTAGTGATTGATGAACATCAAGTAAAATAAACCCATAGCAATGACACAACCATAAAATGCTCCAGTCATCATATTTGCTTGTTGCTTCAAATCGATCATATGCTTTAGTTGCTTGCCGATTTTCTTCAATTCACACTTCAGTTCTGCAAGGTGCATCATCGGATCGACCCTGTCAGCCAAATTGGGGGCTTGTTCCACGGCAAGCCGCCCCCCAAAATTGAGCTCTTGGGTTGGGGTTGATCCCTCCAATTTCAACCTTTCAACATAGTCATCGAGCCACTCAAAATGCCCACATTTCTTCAGAACCTGGAAAACAGGGGGCCGGCGGTGCATGAATCCTAGATCCACCACCCAGATCCACTGCCCTAATTCGAGGAAAAAAGAAAGAAATCGGGAGAAATTAGACCATAGGATTGGTCAAGAACACAGATCTAACCTGCCCCGGCTGTGGCTTGTTCAAACATTTCACAAACTCGCGCCCACGGTTGCCATTTTCTTCCCTCACACAAGTCAAACGCTTCAGAGGCTCCATGCGCAGGCAATCGGGGCATCTTGTCAACGGTAGTGGACCGTACTGCGTCCATGATTAGCGGGTGGCCGAAGTCGAGCTAGACATCACTCGCCGGCGGCACGCTTCGTTGCCGGAGCAGAGGAAGAAGGTGGGAAAGGAAAGGGGCAGGGCAAGCAATGGAGGGGGCGGGCTGGCTCGGGCTCGTGGCTGGCTCGGGTCGGGGCACGCTGATGAGCACGGGCATGCTTGTGTGGATAAGTTGTGGGTCCCACCCGCATGCGAGTAACTGGTGGGTCTCGCGTGTCATAACTCAAATCGCTAACCCCTCGTGTTTTTCATTTCACGGTTAAACAGAGCCATGTCGCATTGGAGCTATTGTTGGCTTCGAAGACGTCGCATTACAGCCATTCATTTGAACTACATCCCACTCTTTCCAATTCACATCAAAGACGTCGCACGGGAGCTATTGGCCTGTGCACTGCTTACTGTACTACCTTAAGATGTTTTGTTGTCCTGCTTTATTAGGAATTTAGGATGCTTTACCCATTGCTAGGAAATTTGATATTATGACTTAACTATGCATTATGTCTCATGTTAATTCTTGGAATTAAAAAAATTTCCCCATTTTCCGACAATCTGGAATCTTTATTCAACTTGTTGCAACTGAAAAAATGGCTGGATTCCCTAAAAAAAAAGGCTGGTGCATCCGATACCATGAGACCTAAGAGGTTTGATGGAAAGAGTTCCCGGAGGTGACAAGCACGAAGGCAAAAATCAGGAAAGTAAAATAGTAAGATAGTACACATTTCAGAATATCGAAAAACTTGGTTCTATTGCAAAGAGCAGCCTTACGCCAGGCCCATCTCCGTTGCATCTCCTCCCTCCCGTCCTATTGTGAAGAAGACGAAGGAGATATCTTAAAGGTTGTCTGAAAAAAAAAGGAGATATTTTAAAACCAGTGTGGCGAATTGTAGGACCAGAACTACACATAAACCGAAGTTTGGCTAAGTTAGAAAATTGATGTGAGTACCTCCCAAGCAGGCAAGCAGCATACATACATTGTTGATGTTCGAATAAGCTCATCCGAATCTTTGCGAGGCATGTTGAGCCTCTTACCAACAAACATATATACCCATGGAAAATGATGGTTGGCAAACAGTTAAGCAAGTGCTCAAGGACTAAGCTAGGCCAGACGACAACCGTAAATAAACAATAGGAGACACTAATCTAGTGCAGGATTTTCCTAATTTTCAATGAACTCGCACCTCAACACTATGCACAATAGCCAGCTCCTCCCTTGCAGGTGCCAGCAATAAGATGGTTTGCTGAGGCTGCTGGTGGCAATCCTAAGCTCGGTCAAAGCATCTTAACACCCGCATCATCCAGGAGCTGCAACTCGTGGGGAATAGTCAATGCTCGACAGGGCTGTCTAACAAACATGCATAATGCGGCTGGCTCAACTTGAAGTTGCTTAGTTTACGTGACCTGCATTTTATATCACCCACTAGCTTCTGGTCACGACAAGGGTGAGTATGCGAGAAACCATCGTCCCCCGAGTGGAGCTCCACGACGCGGAGTCACAGCGCAGTTTCCCTGCAAAGAAAGGGTCGCAGTATATACTTAATTTTCGGTTTGTTTTGATAGGTGAGAACTGAGAGCAATAGCGTTTGGTCTGATGACATAATTAGGCATGAGACTATAGAACACATACCCGGATGACATAATTACGCTACAACCCACCCAAGTTGTACTTTTTTGTGCATTTCTACATGAACATCACATATAATACTCCCTCCGTCCCATAATCCTAATATAGGAGCGTTTTTTACGACGCTACACTAGTATAAAAAAGGAAAATGCTTTTATATTATGAGACGGAGGGAGTAGTTTCTACGTCATGTATGCCCCCATAAGAATGGATTGCTTCTTCCGTGGACAGAGACCGTTTCTCTCAACAGCGAGATGCTCGTGGCAACTTCCTCAATCTTTAAATCCCATGATCCTGAGACGTCATGTAAGTGTGCGTGTCCATGTTGCGGTGTTTTCTAAAAGAAGGATTCAGGAGTAAATCCAAGTATGTGGAACGAGACAACAGTCTGTTGTGTGTGCCACCCTTGTCGACTTTGCCTCTGCCTCTCAAGCGTTGTCGTCCACCTCTACTACATCACTACAGAACAACTAACTATAACTAGAAAAATGTATGTGCTTAGAATAAAGTACTAGTACTCCTGCTCTTCCCAAGCAGTTTCTTCTCCATTGTCTCCCTCGTTCCGCCCACTCCGCTGTTTCGGCTACATTGCACTGCCCCTTCCGCTTGATGAACTTCGATGGCATTCTCCAGCGAGATTCCGACATGGCATCCAGTGAATAACAGTCATGATTGAGACCTTTGGCGCGTCAGCATAAATTAGAAGGTCAATCTGCCGGCAATACCGTTTCTTCCCGGCATTTTCTCTTTTCAAATTTACGCCGTTATGCCAGGTAGTCATGCTGACGACCAAGCGTGGCTATATATATTTGAGAGAGAAAGAGAGAGAGTCTTCAGCAGGGAGGTCTTGCACAACTCCCTCCGGCAGTTGGACCTTGAGACACCATTTTGCTATGGAAATGGCGACCGTGCCACCACGCGACAGCAGCCAAGATGAGATCGTGGTGGACGTCCCCACGGTGGATCCTCCTCTGGGTCCTGAGATCAAGAGTGCTCCGCCTCCTTCAGGTCCTGAGATCAAGACTGCTCCACCTCCTCGGGGTCCTGAGATCAAGAGTGCCGAGCTCATGCGGGACATGAGCAAGTACATCCTGCTGCTCGCAACGCTGGTGGCCACGGTGACGTACGCCGCGGGGTTCAACCCGCCGGGAGGCGTCTGGCAGGACACCGACGACGGCGCGGGCCGCCTGGCTGGCGACTCCATCATCCGGACCACCAGCTACCGCCGGTACCTGGTGTTCTACTACTGCAACGCCACCGCGTTCGCCTCATCGCTGGTGGTCATCGTCCTCGTCCTCTTCCTCGCCCTCCTGCGGGACAGGAATAAGTGGATCAGCATGCGGCCGCTGCTGGCGGCCATGGTGTTGGACCTGGTGAGCGTCATGGGGGCCTACGCCGCCGGCACCTGCCGCGACAAGCTCACCACCATCTACTCCTTGGTGCTGGTGGGCCTCGTCGTCCTCTACCTTGTCGGTCAGATGGCGGTGGCCTCCTTCTGGCCAGGTCACTACTTCTACTCCCACGACGACCCCACCGCTGATAAACGGCTCCGCAAGGTCCTGATGCTACTCGCGACGTTTGCGGTGAGCGTCACCTACATAGCCGGGATGAGCACGCCAGGTGGCTTCTGGGACGACCCCGAGAGCGGCCACCGCCCCGGCGACGCGATCCTCAAGGACAGCCACGGCAAGCGCCTGACGACCTTCTTGTGCTTCAACGCCATGGCGTTCGTGGCGTCGCTGCTCATCATCGTGGTGCTTCTGGATAGGAAGCCCCGCTTGAAAGAGGCCTACGGGTGTATCGCCATTGCGCTGATCAGCCTCGTCGGCGCGTACACCGCCGGCAGCTGCAGGGAGACCGACACCACCATCTATGTCATCAGCCTGGTTGGTGCTGTCCTCGCCTTCATTATATTCCTCCAAGCTGTCATATATTTCAAAGAAAAAGTGCCCGTTGTTGGCAAGTTCATAGACGACATAAGGGCTGCCTGCTTCTGGGCCAAAATCAAAGATCTCCATAAATCCATGTCAGGGAGGTTGCAACGAGCAGTATCAAGGGCTCCAAGTCTGCGCACTATTAATAGCAGGTACGTACCACGCCAGCACATATATACCTTCTTCTTGTTCTTCTTCCTCCTCTGCACATTCCAGCTTAAAACTGACCTCTGTTTCTCTGCAACTTCCAGGAAGGCAGCGGACAAGGCTAGCTCCCTTGTTCTGTTGCTCGCCACTCTTGCAGCGGCCATCACATACCAAGCAGGGTTGGACCCGCCGGGTGGAGTCTGGCAGGAGAACGGCCAAGGGCACATGGCCGGCGACCCGATCCTCCTGACGACGAATCCTGGGCGGTACAAGGCCTTCTTCTACTGCAACTCCGTCGCCTTCGTGGCATCCTTGGTCGCCATCATCCTGGTCCAGAACAAGCTTCTGCTCGAGACCCACGTGCTGGAGGCAGCCATGGTATTGGACTTGTTTGGCCTCATCGGTGCGTACGCCGCCGGGAGCTGCCGGGATGTAAGCACCTCCATTTACGCCATGGCCTTGGCAGGGGGCGTCCTGGTCTACGTGGTGATCCATGTCGTCTTCTTCACGCTGGACCACACCGACACCATAACCCCGCAGGAAATTGAGATGGTGGAGAAGAGGCGCAAGCGGCTGCTCCTATTCGCGGTCTTGGCCGCGACCGTCACTTACCAAGCCGGGTTGACTCCTCCGGGCGGTTTCCGGCTCCATGACGATGAGTCTGGTGGGTTTCAAGCAGGTGACCCGGTCCTCCTAAACAACTTTCCGCGCCGCTACACCGCCTATTTCTACTGCAATTCGGTGAGCTTCATGCTGTCCATTGCCCTCATCATACTGCTAGTGAACCCACATCTATACAGGCCAGCCATACGAAGCTATGCGCTCGCTATTTGCACGGCGGTGGGCATGTTTGGCCTGATGGGGGCCTATGCTGCCGGAAGCACGCAACATCTGAAAACATCCATCTACATCTTCGCGCTGGTGGTTGTGGTCCTCTTCGTTATAGCTACACTGTTCCTATTGTTCTTGAACAAGAACAGAAACACCAGCAGTCAACCGAAGCCAGACAACGGTGAGGACGATAAAAAGACAACATATGCCAAGCAAAAATACCTGATGCTGCTAGGGATCCTTGTGGCAAGTGTCACCTACCAAGCCGGCCTAGATCCGCCGGGGGGAGCTTGGCAGCACAGCAGCGAATGGTACGACGCAGGCAACCCGGTCATGCATGACAACAGGAGGCCCCGGTACCTCGCCTTCTTCTACAGCAACTCTACGTCCTTCGTGGCGTCCATTGTTGTTATCATCATTTTGCTACTGGAGTGGAAGGACAAGAAGAAAAGGTCGCTCACACTCAGGGTGTTGAGCACGACGATTGTGCTGGATTTGCTCGCTCTCCTGGTGGCCTACGCAGCAGGCTCCAGCAGGGGGTGGAAGACGTCTGTGTATGTCGTTGCACTGATCATTGCGGTGCTGGCCTACATTGCAATTCATGTAATCCTGGCATTCCTGTGTTCACATCATGATGACAGTTCTCAGCCCCCGGCAAATCCTCCTCCAATACAGGAGGAGGCGAACGGTGGGAATCAGGCATAGTTAGCTGCAGCATCACCCCCTTTATTATCAGTGTGCTGTGCAGTTCTGTTCATGTGAGAGAGAGAGAGTACTGGATGTGAGTACGACACACTTGCCAAAATTCAAGGTAATTTCTCTTTTTGTATTTTTATTTCTCCCCATTTTGTGCCCCAATTTGATCTATTGCTTAACATTATGTAAGATATAGTACAACAGGGGTGAAATCTGATTAGATTCTTTTGGGGAGTGTCTATATAGCAGTCTTGACTGATTTCCAATTGGCCAACTGCCTCACCCCCGCCCATTGCCACGGCGTCCGTGTAATTGCTGGCTCCAGCTCGGGCTCAACAGAATTGAAGATGGAAGAGGATATTTCTTTTTGCAAGAAAATTCTGGTCGTTGTCGAATTGGAAATCAGTCGACACTAAATAGAAAATCCGTTTTTCTCTACACCTGTTCTTAGATATCTGGTGCTCAGCTTTGTCCTGCCGGTACATCTGCAGTTTACTTTATTTATTAACTGGATTATTCAAAATCACTAATGCTAGTATGTTGGAGTTGACCAAAAAGGGCAACTCTTTTGCCTCATGAATATCCGACTCGGGTGCAAACCTGAATCCAGTGATTGTGGTAGGTTCACACGCAGTGTACTAGTCAGGATTGGAGTAAACACTAGACCAAAAAAATTGGCGAGGCGGATTTTTTTACCGCCTATAACTATCCCTGAAGTGCCTCATAGCCACTAAAAATATACCACATGGAAAATCAAACACCATGGCTCAATTACACAATAAAACTACTCCCTCCATCCCAAAATATAAGAACGTTTTTGACTCTATACTAGTGTCAAAAACGTTCTTATATTTTGGGACAGAGGGAGTAGAATTTAAACTCAATGCTTATGGATCATTAAATCTGCGAAGCTACATGCTACATAGTATGAATTAAATTTTTGTATTAAGAGAAAAAAAAACAACTTTTCTGTCAAAAGAAAACACACCACTTGGAGACATAACATATTAGTAATGATGTACCTCAAAGAAATAGGTCAGAAGTCCTGCTCGAGTGGGTTTATTTTCCTGGACGAAATCTGTTGCTGCAGCTGTTTGGCACCGTGCACAAGGTCTAGCAAACAGCTCCTGTAAAAAAATGAACGCGCTGAACACATCAAATCTGCTTCAGTTTAAAGCAGCAGAACTGAGCACGTCGTTGTGGGCACACCAGCAAATACATGAAAATGTATGAAGAATAAATCTTCTGAAAGGCGCGGTCAGTAGAACAGTTTGCTGGAACACTCTGTCGGGAGGGCGACGGGGCGGCGGCACAGGATAGGATAGGCGGCTGCTGGGGCCGGCAAGGCGCCGGCTAGGGAACACTGCAGCCATGTCACGAGTTAGGGATCGGGGCGTGGTCGCTGGGGATCACGGGGGAGCGAGGAGCAGGGAGGCAGGAGGGGAAGCGCCGGCCGGTGCAGGGGGAGGGGCGGCGGCTGTCCAGTGTCCGGGGCGCAGCCGAGCCAGTTCGCATCGCTGGTCGCACGGGCAAGGTCCGGTCAGGAGACGGCCACGTTGGCCCATGCTTGGCTGCAGTGCTTTGGTGGGCTAGAACCTGGGCCCAATTAAAATCCAGGGCGTATAAAAAATTTCCCACACCCCAGGCCTGGGCCCTGGGTGCCTGGGGCGTGGCTCCGCCCATGAATTTCTAATACTAAGATCATTCCGAAATCACTAATTGAGAAGTACTCCTCGCAAAGATCACTCCTAACTTTTTAGGTTGTGACAAGTGCCGCGCTGCATATGCGCCACTTGTTGTAACTTGGGAGTTTTTCTTTTTTTCGTAGATCTGTTTATTCAAAATGTTTAATCTCTTAAACCATGCGTTCAAATCTCGAACCGTTTTCACCGTTGGATTCCTCGCGTCGAGATCTTCAAAACTAGATCCCATGTTGGTACGATTTGACAAACTTTTTTTCACGAAAAAAAGGACAAAAAAACCGAACCGGGAGCACAGTTTTTTCCCCTTTTCGAAAGAGGTATGGCCGTGCCTCTCGCAGAAGGAAAAATGGAAAATGCGTTTTTTTCCGAGAGGCACGGCCGTGCCTGTGGCGAAAGAAAAAAAACAGAAAACACGTTTTTTTCGTTTCCGAAAGGCCTCTCGCAAAAGAAAAAAAAAACAAAAAAGCGGTTTTTTCTCGTTTCTGAGAGGCACGGTCCTACCTCTCGCGAAAGCAAAATCGTTCCTCTGATGAGAGAAAAAACAGAAAACATGTTTTTTTTTTCGTTCCCGATAGTCGTGAGAGCAAAACCGTGCCTCTCGCGGAAGAAAAAAAATGAAAAACACATTTTTTGGTTTCTGAGAGGCATGGCTATGCCTCTCTCAAAAGCAAAACCGTGCCTCTCACAGAAGGAAAAAAAAACATGTCTTTTCGTGCAAATTTTTTTTTTTGATTTTTTTTGTCCATAAGCTAAAGAAGACCGGTGAAAAACCAAGACGTAAAAAAAACCAAAAACAAACCATTTAAAAAGCCGAAAAGCATGCAGAAAAATAAAAAAACAAATTCTGGAGAGAGCGCGACACATGGCGGCGGCTGTGAGCGCGCCAAGTGGCGCTGATTTTGTGAGGCTCCGGAAGGAGCGCTTGTCAATTAGTTGCTCTCAGATCATTCTTTTACTTCACCTAAAAAAAGATCTTCCCTTTACTCAAAAAGATCATTCTTAGTCATTGTTAACACTTGAAAGGACCACTTGCACAAACATCCGAGGACAATAGGCCAAGGAAGGATAGAAACATCTCGCCCACCCATAATGCACCTTTCATAGGGCTCTGCAAGATTCCTATTTTGTCCTCTACAGCATTCATTTTCGTAGTTTCTACCTTGAGAACATAATATATGACGGATTGAAAACGCGCTTCTCTGTTAATTTTGCAAAGTGCTATTTAAAGACTGCGACATTTGTACTATATATCTAGTTAGTCAATCTTCAATCTTTTGACTGGCGTGTGAAAATGTGGCCAGGACTAAATAGGTTTGCCAGTTTTCTGTTGATCTGTGTTTGCTATGATCTTATGTTTGTGTTCAGCCTTCATCTCAATGCAATGAGTTTTGAAGCAGCATGCTTCAACCGAGGGCCGGGTCATGGAGGGCATCAAACAGGACTTCCTGCTGCAGAATGCTAGGCTTTCCTGGAACATTTTCTTGGCCGATGAGGAGCCGGGTGAAGCGTCCATTATTCATTCCTGAGGACATTTAGGCTGCGCTTGGAATGTCGTTTTCCGCCCGATTACACCCGTAAAACATGCACCTGTAAAAACCACCGATGGGTGGATCGGCCATGCGATTGGAACGTCGTTTCAGGGGGGTAATAATTACGCTGGTTTCTCCAAATCCGCCGGTATTAGGCTGGTATGTGATACACCCCTCCGCCCATCCGTATTATAAATACAACCGGCGGGGGTATTCTGTTGGTGACCCGTAAATTGCGGGTGTATAGATTTGCGGGGGTAGGAAATATCAAACCATCCAATCGGGGCCTTAGTCGCTTTCCATGACAAATGAAGGATGTCCAAGTTCAGCCAAGCTAGAGAGCTGGTGTGGGTCCCATCTCAATACCTCTCTCCAAGCAGTACACGATGCTGATGCTCGAAAATACTCATCCGAATCTTTGCGATGCATGTTCAGCCTCTTACCAACAAACATGCCCATGGAAAAACGATGGTTGGCAAGCAATCAAGCAAGTGCTCAGGGACTAAGCTAAGGCCGGATGACAGCTGGGCCATGTTTCATCAACCACAAATAACCAATGGGAAACACTAATCTAGTGATGGATTTGGGCTCACTTGAACACAATGTACAGTGGCCAGCTCTGCCACTGAGGTGCCAGCAAAGATGGTTGTTGAGGCTGCTGCTGGTGGCATCCTAGCTCGATCAAAAGGATCTTAACACCCGCATCATCATCAAGGTGTGCGGACGATGGGGAATAGTCAATCCTCGTCTAACCCACAAGCATAATGCGGCTGTCTCAACTTGAAATTGCTAGTTTACGTGACCCCAAGACAAGAGACTTCCACATGTTATATCATCCACCTTGTGGTCACAACGAGGGCGAGCATGCGAGAGACCATCCTGAGTGGAGCTCCACGGCGCGGAGTCATGCCTTGCGCGTTGTTGTCTTTCTTATTTACATCCCGCTGAAGTCACAATGCACCTTCCCTGCAAATAGAAAGGTAATACTATGTACAAGTACTTTATTTTCGGCTTGTTTTGGTAGGTGAGAACAAAGCCATACATGGAATTTGTATACATCATTTGATATGACTAAAACACACCCAGTGGTAACCATAACAAATTTTGATGCTTGCACAGCCTGTGCAGCACCTAGTTAATTGAGCAAAGCAACAAACGTACCTTCAAAAGACGGAGGAACCGAGGAGGCATGGATGCATGTTCATGGACACCAGTTGTGAACTTCTTCATGGTTGTCGTCCAATGGAGGCCGAAGAATATATAGAAACGTGGAAGCCACTCGGGTCCCGTACAGTGTACAGGTGTCCATCCAGCCAGGCTATTCCACGATGTAGCTTCGGTCTTTCAAATATACATTGCACACCTTTGTTGTCGCTGAGAACTGAAATATGCACAGAAATTCAAACTGGAGATGTCTTGAACCTTGGTGTTGAGGTGTCCGTCCATATTCCTGGGGAGCTAAAATTGTTGTGAGAAATATGACACATATCCTAGTTCCTGTAAAGTTGTTCAAGATACATGACTAGCATCTCTTCCAATTTTATCCAGTAAACCGCCTACCAAACCACAAGAAAGTTACAGTGCAATTTGTCGAATGGGTGTATTTTATTTGGATTCAGCATTTGCGGCTGCACCAACGCTCTCCTTCGTGGTGTGTCACTATCTTCCCTATCTTGAAGGAATTTTCTCCACGCCCCATCGTATGCATTGACGGCGACATATCAAGTAGTTCTACCTCGATACTATTGGTGAAGCGGGGACACGATAATATCACTATGAGCCCCCATTCGACCTCCCCGTTTGTTAACAATGATGAGTTTGCGCATCTGGTGGCAACCAGCTTCGGCTCCAGCTACCAGCAGTTCTCTACCTTAATACATATACGAATAAATACAGCACGAAGTGGTCTCCTTGACAAGATGAAAGATGTCCGTCGGATGCTAATCCAACAGCGCTATCTATAATGATAAATTTGACTGCAATACTGTCTTTCTTTTGCTTTGCCCCTTTATATTACGATACGATTACGTTATGCCAGGTTGTCATGCTGACGAGCAAGCTTGCCAGATGAGCTATATATTGGGGAGAGATTCATGTTTTGTCTTAATTCCATCGAGAAGTTGAACCCTGACTCCCTGAGGCACCATTTTGCTATGCAAATGGCGGCCCAACCAACACGCCACAGTAGCCTAGATGAGATCGAAGACCTGTCGCAACTTCAACCTAATGCAAATGGAAATAGCCAAGGCGAGGATCCTCAGCCTCCCGAGACGGAGAGCTATGAGCTCATGCGGGACCTCAGCAAGTACATCCTGCTGCTGGCAACGCTGGTGGCCACGGTGACATACGCCGCGGGGTTCAACCCGCCGGGGGGCGTCTGGCAGGAAACCGTCGCCGCCTCGGACCAACTCGCCGGCGACTCCATTATCCGGACCACCAGCTACGGCCGGTACCTGGTGTTCTTCTACTGCAACGCCACCGCGTTTGCCTCGTCGCTCGTGATCATCGTCCTCGTCCTCTTCCTCACGCTCCTGAAGAAGCAGCTGCTCCAACTCAAGCCGCTGCAGGCAGTCATGGTGGTGGACCTGCTGAGCGTCATGGGGGCCTACGCCGCCGGGACCTGCCGGGACAAGACCACCACCATCTACTCCTCGGTGCTGGTGGCTGTCGTCATCGCCTACCTCACTTACCAGATGGTGATGGCCTGGCGGTTGCCAGATAATGAGAACAGGAACAACTACGCACGAGCAGCAGTGGACAAGAAACGGCTCCGAAAGGTCCTGATGCTGCTCGCGACGTTCGCGGTGAGCGTGACGTACGTCGCCGGGATGAGCACGCCGGGCGGCTTCTGGGACAACACCGAGAACGGTCACCGGCCAGGCGACGCCATCCTCAAGGACAGCCACGACAAGCGCCTGACGGTGTTCTTGTGCTTCAACACCATGGCATTCGTCGCATCGCTGCTCATCATCGTGGTGCTTCTGGACAGGAAGCCCCGGGAGAATGAGGCCTACGGGTGCATTGCCGTTGCGCTGATCAGCCTCGTCGGGGCATATACCGCCGGCAGCTGCAGGGAGACCGACACCACCATCTATGTCTCCAGCCTGGTTGGTGCCGTCCTGATATTCATGGCATTGCTCCAGGGTGTTGTTTATTTGAAAGGAGATGTGGCTGCTGCTGGAGGTGCCGAACAAGACAGAAGAACATCCTGCTTCAGGACCACGCTGACAAATGTCCAGGCTAAGATTGCAGGATGGTTGCAAAGTCCGGCGGAGACTAGTCAGGGCAGGTATGTACGACCATAGCACATTAATTATACCCTCTTCAGTTGTTATCTTTCCTCTGCAAATCACTGCCTTCTATTATTTCCGCTTGAAGTTGATCTCTGTTTATCTCTCTGCAATTACTTAGGGACGCAGCGCAGCAGGCTCGCTCCCTTGTTCTATTGCTAGCCACTCTTGCTGCAACCATCACTTATCAAGCCGGGCTGGACCCTCCCGGTGGCGTCTGGCCGGATAACGGGAACGGCCACATGGCCGGTGACCCGATCCTCCTCACTGTGAACGCTGGGCGGTACAAGGCCTTCTACTACTGCAACTCCGTCGCCTTTGTAGCCTCCTTGGTGGCCATCATCCTGGTCCAAAGCAAGGTTATGCTCGAGACCCACGTGCTCGAGGCAGCCATGGTACTGGATTTGTTTGGCCTCATCGGAGCATATGCCGCAGGAAGTTCTCGGGACTTGAGCACCTCCATTTACGCCATGGCCTTGGCGGGTGCTGTCCTAGTCTATGTAGTGATCCATGTTGTCTTCTTCACACTGAACCATGGCGACCCCACCCCAGAGGAAATTAAGTCTGTGGACAAGAGGCGCAAGCGGTTGCTCCTTTTCGCAGTATTGGCAGCGACCATCACTTACCAGGCTGGGCTGACACCTCCGGGCGGCTTCCGGCTCCAGGATGATGGGTCTAGCGGGCACCAGGCAGGGGACCCGGTCCTCTTCTACAACTTTCCCCGCCGCTACACAGCCTTTTTCTACTGCAATTCGGTGAGCTTCATGCTGTCCATTGCCCTCATCATATTGCTCGTGAACCCCCATTTATACAGGCCAGCCATACGAAGCTATGCACTTGCTGTTTGCACGGGGGCAGGCATGTTTGGTCTGATGGGGGCATATGCTGCCGGAAGCACCCAGCATCTGAAAACATCCATCTACATCTTTGTCTTGGGGGCTGTGGTCCTCTTCGTCATAGCTGTACTGCTACTAGTGTTCTTGGATAACAGAAATGCAAACGTGACCAGTCAACCGAGGCCAGAGAATGATGATGACGAAGAACGAAAGACAAAACAAGCCAAGCGCAAATACCTGATGCTGCTAGGAATCCTTGTGGCGAGTGTCACCTACCAGGCCGGCCTAGATCCGCCTGGCGGAGCTTGGCAGCACAGTGGGAGCGGGTACGATGCAGGCAACCCGATCATGCATGACAACCAGAGGCACCGTTACCTCGCCTTCTTCTACAGCAACTCCACGTCCTTTGTGGCATCCATTGTTGTTATCATCATTTTGCTACTGGAGTGGAAGGACGGGAAGAGATGGTCGCTCAAGGTCATGAACACGACCATTGTGCTGGATTTGCTCGCTCTCCTAGTGGCCTACGCAGCAGGCTCCAGCAGGGGGTGGAAGACGTCTGTGTATGTTGTCGCACTAGTTATCGCCGTGCTGGCATATGTTGCAGTCCATATAGTGCTGGCAATCTCATGTTGTCATAGCCCGCGGGAAGAGAACAGTGTGGATCCTGCACAGGTAGCTCCAGCGGCACCCATTTCTGTTTGATTATTAGTGTGTTCTGCAGCTCTGTTCATACAAGACAGTAGCAGTAAAGCCTACAATTCTTATACACCTATCAAAATGTCAAGACAGGTGATCTTTTGGTATATCTATTTGCCCTTGTATCCTGATTTAATTTATTGTTTTATGTAATACAAATAGAAAGGGGGAAACCCGCATTTTTTGTGGTGTGTGGCTTCTCTTTTATTTATAGTTTATTTCTATTCTTAGTTTCTGGCGGTGGCTTGTCCAGTCTCTGCTATGCCCTATTCCTCCCCCTTTCTAGAATTGCAGTGTACTTGATGTTTGATGTAACTGGACATTTTAAATCCCTCAAACTAGCTACTCTCTCCGATCCATATTAATTGTCGGTGGTTTACATACTAAACCAGCGACAATTAATATGGATCGGAGGGAGTAGTATATTCTTAGGTTAGCCTCCCTCCCGCACGATGCAACTCCGTGCGTGCTCCACCCCAGCCGCCGCCACTGCTAGGCCCCATCTCTAGTCTGCCTCGTTCCGGCCGCCCCTGCTAGGATCCGCCCGCTACCGGCTGTCTCCGCCAGTCGTTGGCCGTCCCCGCCCGGATCCGGCACCCCCGCAGCCTGGATTCGCCCCGACAGCCTCCTCTCGACGCCGTCCGCCCCCTCCTCGTCTCGTCGCCGCCGCCCGTCGGGCCAGCCGCTGCTGCCCCCTCCTCGTCCGGCCGCCGCCGCCTGCCTATTCGGCCGCTACCGCCCCCTCCTCGTCTGGCCACCGCCGCCGCCTGCCTCGTCCGGCCGTCGTCGCCTCCTGCCCGTTCGGCCGGCTGGTTGATGTCCGCCGCCAGGCCGCTGCGTCCACGCCGATCCCCGCTCATGCTATGGGCTCTGGCGTGCCTCTGCCCGATCTATCGATTCTCCTGTGACGGTTGACTTCCAAAAAAAAACAGAGAGCTCATCATGTCTTCTTCGGGCTATATTGTTGTTCCTCGGTACTCGGTGATCTTCGATGGCACCAACTATGCTGAGTTTGTGGGTTTCATGTGTATCCACATGTGCGGTCTTCTCCTGTGGGGCGTTCTTTCTGGCGAGGTCCCCTGTCCGCCATGCCCTGTTGCTCCCGTGGCTCCTACCCCGCCAGTGCCGCCTGTTCTTGCTACTGATGCTTCTCAGGCTGATCGGGATGCAGCCAAGGCTCTCGATGATGCTGCAGTTGATGCTTATGATCAGCAGGTCTTAGCTTATTCAGATGCTCTTTCTGTCTACCGCGATGATCTATCTGCTTACACTCAGTGGTGCAATGATGATGCTCGGGCTGCTGTTGTTCTCACTGCAAGTGTCCTTCCTCAGTTTGCTTCGGAGTTCATGGGCCTCAGCACCGTTGCAGCGATGTGGTCTTATCTTTGTCAGCGCTATCAGCCCTCCGGTGATGCTCTCTACTTATCTGTGGTGCGTCAGGAGCACGCTCTTCAGCAGGGTGACTCTTCTTTTGATGAGTTCTACTCACATAGTGTTAGAGTACGTAATGGGCCTAATGGGCCCATTAGTCTTAGGGTTAATTAAAGATAAGGGTCGCTTGCTTAGGGGTCAAGTAAGCCTTGCTTGGGAGTCAATTAAGCCTCTCTATATAAAGAGAGGAGATGTATCAATCTAATCAAGCAAGAATTAAGAAGGAAATCCCTTCCCTCTTGCCCGGCCGTGGGCAAAAAGGCCCCCGGCCGGCCCCCTCGCGCCCTCCTTCTAGCAGCACCATAACAATTTGGTATCAGGTAGCTCAGTTCCGATCATGTCTTCGCCGCCGCCCACCCCGTCGCTTCCGCTGCCGACCGTCACCACCGTGCTGCTGCCCTCCCCGTCCGCGCCGCCGCCCTCCACCGCACCACCGGCTGCCGCCTACACCCCGGAGATCACCGGGGTCCTCAACGACCTCGTCACAGCCGTCCAGGGGATTCGGTTGTACCTGGCCAGCCCCTACGGGCCGCCGCCGCCCCTGCCGCCGACCGTTGCCACCGGGCCACCGGCCCTGCCGTGGTACTCGCCGCATCCAGGGGCCTCCGCTGCGTTCACTGAAACGATGCAGCTGCCGCCGCCGCCCGTCGTCGCCCCGCAGTGGCCGCAGTGGCCGGCGCCGGCTCCCGCCGCGCCTCCAACGCGCATCGCCGCCCCCGCGCCGTCGTGGCTGCCATGGCAGCCGTCGCACCAGGCGGCTTTCGCCGCGCTCACCGGGCCACTACAGCAACCGCTGCAGCTGCCATCCATCTCCACCACCGCCCAGCCCTGGCTGCAGTGGCAGCCACCGCTCCTGGCGGCCTCCGCCGCGCCCAGCGCTCCGCCGCAGCAGCCGCTGCAGCTACAGCAGCCACCGCCGGTCAGCTCCCGCCCCGCATCGACCGCGCCGGCAGGAGTCCCGCTTCACCAAGTCCAGTCCCCGTCGTCGCCGTCACCGCTTCCTTCTTGGATCGCTACCCGCCACGTGTCGGCGGCGGTGAGACTGCAGGCTACTGCGCGCGGCCTCCTAGCGCGTCGGCGTGTGTGGGAGATGCGTGGTTTGCAGCTGACGCTCCTCCAAGTTGCCCTTCGCTGCGCAAAGGACCTTGATCTCATCCGCTGCGTCGGGGATCTTGGGCATGCGGTTTCCCCCACGGGCGGCGGGCATGTTGTTTTCCTCGCGGGAAGCGACCTCAAAGTCTGCGACATCGGCGGTTGGGGGGGCGCACCCCTCCTCGTCATTCTCCATCGCAAGCCCTCCACTCTTCCTTGTGCGGTGCAAACCAACAGCCGTCCGGCAGGGAGAAGGCATCGTGTCACCGGCAGCAGCGCACCGCGTAGCACCACTGCATTCCGCCACCGGCCGCCGCGAGGGCGCCTCTGCTGGTCACTCTTGCGACCACTTCCAGGTGGTCATACACATGCACTCCTTTTGTCCAGGTGGTATCCATGGGATCCAGGTGGCTGTACACGTGCAATAAAGCGTCCCAGTCCATTTCAGGTTGAGAATAATAAAACAAGCCGAGATGTAAAAGGCTTGTTTTTAGGTGTTAGGTTTGTGTTGCGTCGAGTCATATGGTTATAAGTTGGTTAGGCTGCAACTCGAGGACAAGTTGCATGTCCAGGTGGGGTGTAGTGTTAGAGTACGTAATGGGCCTAATGGGCCCATTAGTCTTAGGGTTAATTAAAGATAAGAGTCGCTTGCTTAGGGGTCAAGCAAGCCTTGCTTGGGAGTCAAGTAAACCTCTCTATATAAAGAGAGGAGATGTATCAATCTAATCAAGCAAGAATTAAGAAGGAAATCCCTTCCCTCTTGCCCGGCCGTTGGCAAAAAGGCCCCCGGCCGGCCCTCTCGCGCCCTCCTTCTAGCAGCACCATAACACATAGCTCTGCCATCTGGCGCCAGCTTGACTCTCTTCGGACAGTTGTTTGTGGTGCTTGCCGTTGCTGCCAGACCATGTGATCAGACTTGGAGTTTCAACGTGTCCATGAGTTCTTATCTCGCCTCCGTTCCGAGTTTGAGCCTCGACGTGCTCACTTGCTTGCTCGCGGCCGTGTTCCTATCTCGGAGATGCTTGCTAAGCTTCGTGCCGAGGAGACCCGTCCTCGTTCTGCTGGGTTGCTTGCGGTTCCCTTTGTGCTGGCTGCCCGAGCTCCTGTGTCGTCTGCTCGCCTCACCGCTCCACCGCTCCTACCCACACCTTCAGGAGGGGTGGGTCGCCCATGCAGAGAAGGATCAGTCGCGTCGTGACACTTTCTGTGGCTACTGCTCCAGGACAGGTCACCCAAAGTCTGACTATCGCCAGAAGCAGCGAGACCAGAGGCGCTCTTCTTCCAGTGGGACTCATGCGTCTTCCTCGACTCCGTCACTCACTGACCAGGACATTGTGCGGCTCAAGCGCATACTGGCTTCCTCCAGCTCTTCATCAACGGGTTCCGCTGTCGCTGTGACTGCTTCCATCTCTCCATCACCACCGGCACCTACACAGTCAGGTACAACTTCGTGGTTCTGGATTCTGGAGCTTCTATTCATGTCTTTCGATTCTTCCGCGTTGTCTTCTCTTCGACCTCTTGATTCTCCTATTAATGTTCTCACTGCCAATGGCACACCCCTTCCTGTTGCTAGTCGTGGCACTCTTTCTACTCCGTCTTTTTCTGTTCCTAGTGTTTCTCATGTTCCCCGTCTTACCATGAATCTTTTTTCCGCTGCTCAACTTACTGATTCTGGTTGTCGTGTCATTTTTGATACCGATTCTTGCTCTGTTCAGGATCGTCACACCAAGGCTCTGGTTGGTGCTGGCCCTCGGCGCCGTGAGTCAGAGGGGCTTTGGGAGGTTGACTGGCTTCGCATTCCTTCCGCTGCCACCACTTCTGCCAGTTCTCATGCTCTTGATGCCTCCTCTTCTGCGTCCTTCCAATAGTGGCATCATCGACTTGGTCATATCTATGGCTCCCGCTTGTTATCGTCAGTGCGTCAAGGCCTCTTAGGATCTGTCTCTGGAGATGTTTCTTTACATTGTGATGGTTGTAGACTTGGCAAACAGATCCAGTTACCTTATCCTACCATTGAGTCGGTATCTCAGCGTCCTTTTGACTTAGTTCACTTTGACGTTTGGGGTCATGCTCCCTTTGATTCAAAGGTGGTCATCGCTACTATGTTCTGTTTATTGATGACTTCTCTCGTTACACTTGGCTCTACTTTATGAAATCTCGTAGCGAGGTTCCCTCTATATACAAGCGATTTGCTGCCATGGTTCACACCCAGTTTTCCACGCCCATTCGTACTTTTCGTGCTAACTCCGCTGGAGAGTATATCTCCAAGATGTTGTGTGGTTTTCTTGGGGAACAGGGTACTCTTGCCCAGTTCTCATGTCCTGGTGCCCATGCTCAGAATGGCGTTGCGGAACGTAAGCATTGTCATCTGCTTAAGACGGCTCGTGCGCTGATGATCGCCGCCTCTCTTCCACCACACTTTTGGGTTAAGGCCGTTTCCGCATCCACCTATCTCATCAACATTCAGCCATCGGCTGCCTTGGAGGGTGGTATTTCTATGGAGTGTCTCACTGGTCGTTCTCCTAACTACTCAGCTCTTCGTAGTTTGGATGTGTGTGCTATGTTCTTCTTGCCCCGCGAGAACGCACCAAATTGACTCCAGTCGGTTGAGAGTGTTTTTCTTGGCTACAGTGATGAGCACAAGGGCTATAGATGTTGGGATCTTGTTGGTCGTCGTCTACACATTTCACGTGATGTGACTTTCAATGAGTCTCGTTCTTACTACCCGCGCCCTTCCTCCTCGACCTTTTCTGTGGACGATATTTCTTTCCTTCTCCTTCCCGATACACCCTCCTCTATGCCTCATGTCTCCCCCTTCCTCCGGCACGTCTCACTCTTCCTCATCCACCACCAACAGCACCTTCCCCTCCATCCTCCTCCCCACCCTCATCATCCACCTCTCCACCATCCTCTCCGGTATGTCGGCCTCTCTCTCCTCTTCCTCTCCACTACACTCGACGCCCTCGTGTTGAGGATGATTCTACGGAGCGCCTCCTTTCACGCCTCCACCGGTTCATAACCTCCGTGCTCGGCCTTTCCCCCACCTGATCGCTATTCTCCTGACCGGTACAGTCTCTGTTGTTGCTGAGCCCACTTCCTATCGGACTGCCATGACTTAGCCTGAATGGCAGCTTGCGATGGCCGAGGAGATTGCTTCCCTTGAGCGCTCTGGCACGTGGGATCTGGTTTCTGATAACCCACAAGTATAGGGGATCGCAACAGCTTTCGAGGGTAGAGTATTCAACCCAAATTTATTGATTCGACACAAGGGGAGCCAAAGAATATTCTTGAGTATTAGCAGTTGAGTTGTCAATTAAACCACGCCTGGATAACTTAGTATCTGCAGCAAAATGTTTAGTAGCAAAAGTGGTATGATAATAAAGGTAGAGGTAGCAAAAGTAAAGATAAATGTTTTGGGGTTTTTGTAGTAGTTGTAACAGTAGCAACGGAAAAGTAAATAAGCGAAGAACAATATGTGAAAAGCTCGTAGGCAATGGATCAGTGATGGATAATTATGCCGGATGCGATTCCTCATGCAATAGTTATAACACAGGGTGATATAGAACTAGCTCCAATTCATCAATGTAATGTAGGCATGTATTCCGTAAATAGTCATACGTGCTTATGGAAAAGAACTTGTATGACGTCTTTTGTCCTACCCTCCCGTTGAAGCTGGGTCCTAGCGGAAACTAAGGGATATTAAGGCCTCCTTTTAATAGAGAAGTGGACCAAAGCATTAACACATAGTGAATACATGAACTCCTCAAACTACGGTCATCACCGACAAGTATCCCGATTATTGTCATTTCGGGGTTGTCGGATCATAACACATAATAGGTGACTATAGACTTGCAAGATAGGATCAAGAACACACATATATTCATGAAAACATAATAGGTTCAGATCTGAAATCATGGCACTCGGGCCCTAGTGACAAGCATTAAGCATAGCAAAGTCATAACAACATCAATCTCAGAACATAGTGGATACTAGGGATCAAACCCTAACAAAACTAACTTGATTACATGGTAAATCTCATCCAACCCATTACCGTCCAGCAAGCCTACGATGGAATTACTCACGCACGGCATGAGCATCATGAAATTGGTGATGGAGGTTGGTTGATGATGACGACGGCAACGAATCCCCCTCTCCGGAGCCCCGACGGACTCCAGATCAGCCCTCCCGAGAGAGGTTAGGGCTTGGCGGCGGCTCCGTGTCGTGAAACGCGATGAAACTTTCTCCCTAATTTTTTTCTCCCCGAACGTGAATATATGGAGTTGGAGTTGAGGTCGGAGGAGGTCCAGGGGGCCCACGAGATAGGGGGCCGCGCCCTAGGGGGGCCCTTGTCTCGTAGACAGGCCGTGGGCCCCCTGGCACTAATTCTTTCGCCAAAAATTCTTATTAAATCCAAAAAGTGCCTCCGTGGATTTCCAGGACATTCGGAGAACTTTTCTTTTCTACACATAAAACAACATCATGACAATTCTGCTGAAAACAGCGTCAGTCCGGGTTAGTTTCATTCAAATCATGCAAGTTAGAGTCCAAAACAAGGGCAAAAGTGTTTGGAAAAATAGATACGTTGGAGACGTATCAGTTTCCCTTCCTTCCGATGTTCGTCCCATCACGTGCAAGTGGGTCTATAAGATTAAGACTCGCCAGATGGTTCTCTTGAGCGTTACAAAGCTTGTCTTGTGGCTTGTGGCTTTCAGCAGGAGCAGGGCCGCGATTATGATGAAACAATCACTCTTGTGGCCCACATGACCACTTTCCGCACTCTCCTTGTTGTGGCTTTTGTTCGTCATTGATCTGTGTCTCAGCTTGACGTTCAGAATGCCTTTCTCAATGGTGAGTTGCGTGAGGAGGTTTATATGCAGCCACCACCGGGGTACTATGTTCCTGATGGTATGGTCTGCTGACTTCGACGCTCCCTCTATGGTCTTAAACGGGCCTCTCGCGCCTGGTTCGAGCGGTTCGCCTCTGTGGTGACTGCCGCTGGTTTCTCACCCAGTGATCATGATCCCCGCTTTGTTTGTTCACACGTCGCCTCGTGGTCGGACTCTTCTCCTTCTATGTCGATGACATGATCATCACAGGCGACGACTCTGACTACATTGCCTTTGTTAAGGCCTGCCTTCGCGACCAGTTCCTCATGCCTGATATTGGTCCACTTCGTTGTTTTCTTGGGATTGAGGTTTCTTCGACCTCTTATGGCTTCTTCATCACACAGAAAAAATATATTCAGGATTTTCTTGCTCGAGCCGCTCTTAGTGATGAGCACACTGTTGTGACTCCTATGGAGCTCAACATTCAGCTTCATGCCTCTGACGGTGATCCTCGTCCTAATTCCACTCGTTGTCGCCACCTCGTTGGGAGCCTTGTCTATCTAGATGTTACTCGTCCTGACATATCCTATCATGTCCACATTCTCAGTCAGTTCGTTTCAGCCCCCACCTCTGCCCACTATAGCCACCTCCTTCGTGTTCTACGATATCTTCGTGGCACGATCTCTCACCACCTTTTCTTTCCCCGCTCCAGCTCTCTCCAGCTCCAGGCCTACTCTGATGCTACATGGGCTACTGATCCCTCTGATCGACGCTCGTTGTCTGCTTACTGTGTATTTCTTGGCGGCTCTCTCATTGCTTGGAAGACAAAGAAACTGACTGCAGTTTCTCGCTCGAGTACAGAAGCTGAGTTGTGAGCGAGCTATGTTGACGGCTGAGGTGATCTGGTTACGATGGTTACTTGAGGATTTTGGTGTGTCTGCTACTACACCGACTCCCTTATTGCCAGACAGTACAGGTGCTATCAGTATTGCGCATGACCCGGTGAAGCATGAGCTCACCAAGCATATCGGTGTGGATGCCTCCTTTGTGCGTGCTGCTGTGCAAGATCAGATTCTCGCTCTTCACTATGTGCGCTCTGAGTTACAGTTGGCTGACTTCTTCACGAAGGCACAAACTCGAGCGCAGCATGGGTTCTTTCTCTCCAAACTCAATGTTGTTGATCCACCATGAGTTTGAGGGGGGTGTTAGATGTATATAGTCCCCTTTTCTGTATATCCCCATTGTGTAAGGGGCTTCCTGCACTTTACCACACATGTACATGTATTGGCCCTTGCCCCCCTGTGAAAGTTAGTTGCTCATTATCCAACAAATCTCACTTGTTGAATTAAAAATGCAGAATGTAGCCTTCAAGGTGCTCTGCAAGATACCTACACTGTCCTATACGCAATTTCATTTCTTAGTTTCTACCTCGAGGACATAAACTATAACGACTTTACGAAGTGATTCTCTCTTGTAAAGTTATCTTCAAAGACTGCAACATTTCAACTTTGGCTAATACTTCAGTTTTCAATCTTATAACTGGCATGTGAAAAATCTGGCCATGACTTACAGGTCTGCCCATTTTTTGTTGACCTAGCTTTGTTATGATCTCTTTATGTTCAGCCATATCTTTATGCAAGAAATGATCATACCAAATTTTCCTGGTACAATCACATGCAATCTGGTAATATCGAGAACCATTTGCCACTAGTTACTATATAAATTCTAACTGATCAAACTAGAACATGGAAACTGGAAAATTGTACTCTTACGTTAAATAGCAGTTTCCAAATTAGAAGTGGTTCTCAAGTCTCAACCCGTTCTGTATTTATCTCTCTACATAATTTGGGTCAGCGCACTGTTAGTCTACTATTGCCACATTTGTTTTCCTCACAGAAAAAGTATCTTTTTAACCACTTGTTTTAAGAAGCCATATAGACCGGGTTTGCCATCTTATTTCAAGTACCACAAATATGTTAACATAGAGTTCACTTCTGTATCCTGATGTATCCAAGTTGCATTATTGCACGATAGAGCTGGAGGTACTACTGGGACAAAGACCGCTCATCCTTACGACAATGGAAATTTCCACCACACACAACTTGCATTATTTTGTGCTCCAATTTTGTCCCTTGACATGACAAGTGATGAGGACCTTTAGTTTGCTCAAATTTTCTTGGCAAGTATTTAAGAACAACTCCCAACGACAGAATAAAAAGAAGGCAGAGAAGCTTGTACAAAGCAGCCTCATGAAAGATGATGGACAGAATGACATGAGATAATTGTAAAGCCAGACAAGTACTCCCTCCGTCCCAAAATAAGTGCCTTTGATTTAGTACAAAGTTGTGCTAAATCAAAGACACTTATTTCGGGACGGAGGGAGTAGCAGGCATCGTAGCATGTACCTCAGATATTCTACTGAAACACAGACATGCATGTTCCACGGTGAGATGGATCAGCATGCCATGGGTATGCCTTCCAGAATGATTGATCTTGCACAAGACTCCATAAAGCGTAGCCACCAAGAGGCTCTTCACCGAGAACCACATGTGCAGTCCATCTGTGGCAGTTCATCCAACACAAATCAAGTCATTCCCCAGATGCGTTCCATCTCAAATGCCAGCTTATGCCAAGCCTTACGCCAACAGCCTCCTCTAAAATATATTTCATCCATCAGAATCATGACATGGTGCACTGTCCTCAGGCAATGCAACTAAATCATTATAAAAAGAACTAGCTTAGTCTCCTTATGTAATTATGGAATAACAGCGGTTGGTATGAATGATTGAAGCTCGCTAGTCAGACAGATGATAAATGTTCCTACATTTCAAACTCCAACATGGGTGTGGGTTTTGTTTACTAATTTGGGTCCGCACACTAATATTTGCCACACATATTAATTGTTTTCCTCGCCGAAAATGTATCTTCTTAACCACTTATTTTTAGAAGCCATATATAACGGGTTTGAAATCTTATTTAAGTAGCACAAATATGTAAGCATAGAATTCATTTTATGTATCCTGATGAATACAAGTTGCATTGTAGCATAACAGAACTGGAAGTTCTAATGGCTCATCCTTTGCTACGACAATAGAAATTTCCACCACACGCAAGTTGCATTATTTTGTGCTCCAGTTTTGTCCCTTGCCATTTCAAATAATGAGGACCTTCAACTACTTTGTTTTGTTGGAATTTTCTTGGTAAATATTTAAGAAATCCCAACGTCACAATAAATAAAACATGTTCAAGCAGCATGATGAACCATGATGGACAGAATGACTTGAGAACCCTCTAAGGCCAGACAAGTACCAGGCGTCGTAACATGTACCTCTGCTATTCTACCGAAATGCAGCTATGCACAATCCACCATAGGATAGACCAGGAAGCCATGGGATTACGATCTGCAGACCCAGAATGATTGATCTTGCAAAAGACTCCATAAAGCATATAGCCTCCAAGAGGCACTTCACGGAGAACCACATGTGCAGTCCATCCGGGCAGTTCGTTAAACACAAACCAAGTCAGTCCCCAGATGCGTTCTGTCTCAAATGCCAGCCTATGCCAAGCTTTACGCCAACAGCCTCCTATACAATATATTTCAGTCGTCAGCATCATGACATGTTGCACTGTCCTCTGGCAAGGCAACTAAATCACTATACAAAGAACTAGCTTAGTCTCCTTATGTAATTATGGAATCATATACGGCAGTTGATATGAATGATTGAAGCTCGTTAGTCATAGAGAAGATAAGTGTGCCTACATTTCTAACTCCAACTTGGGTATAGGTGATGTTTATGTATTGGCATACAGCTAATGCAAGGAAGCTGCATGGAATGAGCATCTCCCACTCCCAGAGCTCAACGAAATGTAGGCAAGTCTTGTCTTGGTCACATAAACAAAGCATTGTCCTGTACACGCAACCGCACTCTGCATATGGCATGACAAGACTAATGACTATTGACTATTCATCATCAGTTCGGTGATTAGGCTAATGGTGATACAAAGTAATATTTTAAGGCAGTTTTACATTTGCTCCAATAAACTCTCTCAGAATGAAACAAGTATGCAAGTATATGCAGGAAAGAAAAGTTACCTGGATGTAAATAAACTGCAGCATGGTCAGCTGAAACCTGGCGGGTGAAAATTCACTACTTCCAGTCCACAACTGACAAATGCTTGTTCAGTTGCATACAAGCCTGGGGGAGATAATGGGATAAACCTCTAAACAAAACTAATTGATGGATTCATGCCACAGTTAACAGATAGTGAAGCAGTGCAATTTGCTTATTCCACGCAATCGAGCTTCTTCATTGGTCTCTATGATACCGCACGGTGCTTCATGGCCTTATGTAGCAAATTGCAGCCATTCTGCTCAGTTTCTGCTGGTGGGTTCACACCAGTGACCTTATTTACGGCGGAGATGGAACTGCGGCGTCATCCTAGCAGCATCCCTTCCAAACATGGTGAGTCTTCCCTCACATATGCTCCAGAAATGCCAGCTTGTGCCAAGCATTACGCCAACAGCCTCCTGCATGACATATTTCAATCATCAGCATCATGACATGTTGCACTGGCCTCATGCAACACAAGTAAGCTATAATAGAAAGAATTATTTAGTCTCCTTATGTAACCATGGAATATCATACTGCAGTTGATTTGAATGATTGAAGCTTGCCTAGTCAGAGAGAAGACGATGAAGGTTCCAACATAGTTAACTCCAAATTAGCGTAGTTAATGGTTATGTATTGGCTTACAGCTAATGCAAGGTAGCTACATGGAATAAGCATCTCCCAGAGCTCAAGTATTAGAAAATTATATACTTCCTCTGTCCGGAATTAGTTGTCGCTCAAACTGATGTATCTAGACGAAAGATTCATTGATGCCCGTTAAGTTGTCATACAAGCTTGGGAAAGACAAGGGAACAAATATTTAAACAAGACAACTCGACTCGATGTAGTCATGGCATGATTAGCAGACAGGTAGATTCCGGGAACCATCATGCCAAGCCAAAGCATGGGGATGCCATACAGACGCACACGGCTATATAACTAAGAGCCTAACAGACCACAACTTCACATCGCCGCCTCAAGGCGTCTTCTTCGTGTTCCAGTTCCACCACCAATTAGCCAAATGGCGTCCAACAACCAAGTAGCATCCCACAATCCAAAGCAGCCAGAGAAGCAAAGTCCGGACAACCTGTCCGGCAGCAACAAGCCTTCAACAGAGTACCAGCTGAAGACACAGCTTCTACTGCTGGCCACTCTGGTTGCGACTGTGACGTATGCAGCCGGGCTCAACCTGCCAGGGGGAGTCTGGCAGAACACACAGGATGGACACTTCGCAGGCGACCCGATCCTTCCGGACACGCACTACCACCGGTACCTTGCGTTCTACTACTGCAACGCGACTGCATTCGCGGCGTCACTTGTGGCCTGCCTCCTTCTCCTTGTTCTTGATGAGGCGAAGGACAACAGTGTCTGGGCAACTGTGCTGCGGGCGGTCATGGTGCTCGATTTACTTGGCCTCATGGGGGCTTATGCTGCTGGAAGCTGCCGGGATCATTTTACAACCATCTACTCCTCAGTGTTAGTCTCTTCCGTCTTCGCCTACATCATATATGTCTTTGTAACCTATGCCTTCCGGTGGGCGTTCCCCAAGAGTACAGAAGGCAAGGCTCCTGAGAAGCAAGACAAGGATCCTGAGAAGCAAGATAAGGACCCTGAAAAGCAAGACAAGGATCCTGATGTAAACAAGCGCGAAGAGGAGCACGAGGTATTGATGCTACTAGCAACCTTTGCGGTTACCATCACATACGTGGCTGGACTGGGCCCACCTGGTGGATTCTGGGGCAACAGCCAGGACGGCCACCGTGTGAGCGACCCAATTATGCAGGACCACAACTCCAGCCGGTATCAGGCATTCTTCGTGTGCAATAGCACTGCATTTGTTGCGTCCTTGCTCATCATTGTGCTGCTCCTGGACAAGAAGCTGAGCCAGAGAATCTCTAAAAGGTTTGTTGCACTGTATGGGTTCATCGCGGTGGCGCTCATTGGCCTTGTGGGGGCCTATGCTGCAGGAAGCTGCAGGGAAGCTGATAATACCATCTATGTCGTTTTTCTGGCTGGTGCTGTTCTTGCATACATATTTCTACAGATGGCTATCACTGAAGCCATGAACAACACGAACAAGAAGGATCGTGTCCCAGACACTGTGGCTCGGGCTCTCGTGGACAAGAAGGATAGTTGGGACCATAAAGTACTCACATCCATACGTGATTCTACTTCAGAATGGCTAAAGCAAATAAAAGAGTGGTTTCATACAGCTTTTAGCACTAGCAGGTATGCAATCACGTATTATTCTTCCTTTGAAATTATCATTGGTGCATATAATCCAATACCAGGATGAAATTTTAACTCTGTATATCTATGCAACTACCAGGGACAGAGGGTCTGACAAAGTATTAGAAAAGAATCGCTCTCTTGTCATGTTGCTTGCTACTCTTGTGGTGAGCATCACTTACCAAGCAGGACTAGATCCACCAGGCGGCCTATGGCCAGATGACCAGGAAGAGCATAAGGGTGGTGACCCAGTACTCCTCACAACTCATCCTACTCGGTACAAGGTGTTCTTTTATAGCAACTCAGCCGCCTTTGTGACATCCCTAGTCGTCATCATAATGGTTCAAAGTAGATTTCTACTTCAGCGCCATACATTGCACGCAGCCATGCTACTGGATTTGTTTGGCCTCATAATTGCATACGCTGCAGGGAGCAATAGGGATTCAAGCACCTCCATCTATGTTGTCGCCTTGGCAGGTGTTGTCCTTGTGTATGTGGTGATTCATATAGTATTCTTCACATTAGAAGAGCACACAGACAAAAACCAAGATCCCGATAAGTTGGATAATAGGCGCGAGATGTTGCTGCTGCTTGCAATCTTGGCTGCAACACTCACTTACCAAGCTGGGCTGACCCCACCAGGTGGCTTCTGGTCAGCAGATGACAAGTTTGGTCATCATGCTGGATTTCCAGTCCTCCTTGATAACTACCCTCGTCGTTACAATGCATTCTTCTACTGCAATGCAGCAAGCTTCATGGCATCTGTAACTCTCATAGTTCTTCTTGTGAACCCCACCCTATACAAGCCGGGCATACGGTGTTATGCACTCTATGTGTGCATGGTGATGGGCATGTTTGGCCTCATGGGTGCATATGCTGCTGGAAGCTCCCGACATGTACGAACCTCCATCTACGTGTTAACTTTAGTGGCTGCGGTGTTCGCCTTCGTCACCTTTCAGGTGCTCATTTTCTGGATACGAAACTGGAGGAAAGGGCAACCTAAAGAGGAAGGCTCGGACTTAAATGCCATGGGAGTGCCAACCCCTGCTGCAGCTACTAGTCAAGTTTCACCATTCCATGTTCGTGGTGCGCAGCCTACCCCCCCTGATCCTGTAAATGGGTCCTCTGGGCAAGAAGGTATCACCAGTGAGTCTTCTGAACCAGTTGCTGGTGACATGGGGACGGAAGAAAAGGGAACAGAAGATAAGGTAACAGAAGATAAGGGAACAGAAGAAAAGGACCTTCGTGAATACTTGATGCTGCTAGGAGTCCTGGCTGCGAGTGTAACATACCAGTCTGGTTTGAAACCACCAGGTGGCCTCTGGCAGGACAACAACAATGGACATACTGCAGGCAACTCAATCCTCCATGACATCGCCAAAGGCCGGTACCGTGCGTTCTTCTATAGCAACTCCACTTCGTTTATGGCTTCTATTGTCGTCATTGTCTTGCTACTTCCAGTAAACAAGCACAAGTTCCCACTGTGGCCAATGCATACTGCCATTTTGCTAGACATGCTAGGCCTCCTTGGAGCCTACGCAGCAGGCAGTACCAGGGAGTGGGAGATGTCCAGGAATGTCATTGCTCTGGTCGTTCCTGTGCTGGCCTATATTGCAGCCTATGCGGCAGTGTCATTCTTCAGCAAGAAGGGCAGTGTGCCAACGGAAATTCCGCATGAACAATCGCAATGATGAAGAAAGCCTAGGTGTGACGTGATCCTTTATCTGGTTTTTAATTTATTGAACTGCAAGTGCTATGTGTATTTCAACATATTCAGTTTATTGTCCACGTGTACTTTTCATATGATATATACAACACAGATATCTATAAATTATTGAGTATTTTGTATTTTGTATTTTTGTATAATCAAGGTAAAATGGTATACTTTCTAGTTTTAGAATTGCCAGCCATTTGTGTATGACTATGTAGTATTGAGATATTGTCAAACAACAAATTTGACAAATAAAATCTGCTAGTGTGAAGCTTTGGTTTCGAGCTGTTATGGCCTTCTGTGGCAATTGCTAGCATTCAGCTCACTGGAAGGCAGCATTACTTGCCTATCATTGTCTGTTTCATTGGTGTAAATAAAGTATTGTTTCTTTGTTCAATATAACTCAGCGTGGCCCTCCTGTCCCCTACAGCTTGATAAAAAATAAAGTTCATCTCTTAGTTGGACAACATAATCACTCATCAAACATCATATCTTGAATTCAGAGGACTTCACCTAATTCAATGGAAAGGAATTGACAAATATGGTATAAAGGGATCCTTGAAGAAGGAAATTAAGAACTGGCACTTAGTTGAACTGACCTGATGAAACAGAATTACAGGAGGCAGTTTCTAGTGACTCTGCACTCTATAATTTGCAAACATATTATATTTTTCTAGTACTGTAGTGTTAATCTTACCAGAGATATAATGTGCAGACCTGTTTAATCATTCTACCGTTCTTTTAACTGATCTGGCCTTGATTTACTCATGTCCATTTGCAGTTGAGATACGCTTGTAGTCTTCATATGAATCATATGGTATATGATAAGCCAATAATGATGGTGTAATTGATCGTTATGAGAAATATAAAGGCTAAACTGCCACCTATCATGATTAGTTCTTAACCTCTGTCCATTCTTCAATGATGGCATACAGTAAGTGATAAGAACTGCTGAACTCAGCCAGTTTAAATTTTATTGCAGCTTCTGTCATTTCACAAATATTTAAATGTGTTTAGCTTCTACATAACATACCCAGAATGTGCGTGCTCAAGCAGTTTGAAGATGGGGAATATTAACAAGACAGTACAAACAATAACCACTAACACGGAACATACCTGAAAGGCTGAAACGCGAGTAGATGTCTGTCAGGCATCGCACTGAACACGGGTCGCAGCCCTCAGTTATCCATGATTGACACCCAAACCACAGGATTCCATCTGATCGTCGTCGATGCAGACTCGCGGAGGAAATTCGCGGCACGTCGGAACGTGCTGTCCCGTTTGGCCAATCTGTCGAACACCTCCCGTGCGCCCGGCCCGCGCAGGCATTTCAGGACGGCAAGCAGACGCCACAAAAGCCGTGCGTCCTTAACATGGACCCGTGCCCTAGCCTCGGAGGACGCAGGTCGTACCATCCTGGAGAGAATCCTTGGAGCGTGAGGCCGTTATGGTCGCATCAGCGCGCATTGCCGTAGAAGCCGATGGTCGGATCCGGTGGATGCATGGCGTTAATGTGGTGGAGACGCCGAGATTCGGCGAAATGATTCGGACATGGCGCGAGGGGATACGGGGACTGCTTCGGAAAGAGTGTGGGCTAGGATCTAGGATCAGCACTCCACGCCTCCACAGTAGACCACAGCAACGAGAAAGAGGGACAAGGAGGAAGATGGCGGCAAGCGTAACAGAGGAGGCGGGAATCCGACGGCGAGCGCTAAGGGAATACTTTACGCTTTATGCGAAGAATAGGACGCCTTCCCGCACAGAGGAGCCCGGTGATGGCCCGGTCTGCTCTGGCTGCCTGCTTTCTTCCATGTTTTTTTTCTTTCTTTTGTTTTTTGTTTTTCTTTTACCTTTTTATGTTTATTTTTTATTTCATTCTTATATTTCTGTATTTTCACTTTTTCGTTTTTCTATAACACATCAACATTTTATAAAAATACAAAAAACATTTTTAACAGCGTTAACATTTTTTAGAAGTTAAAATAACATCAATATTACTTTTTAATGCATGGATTTTTTTAATATACAAATTTATTTAAATTTTTTTTTGCGGGGAATATACAAATTTATTTGAAATACGTGAAAAAAATAACACTTTTAAATGAGAAATATTTTTTTAAACGTGAACATTTTACTCCTTACATTTCTATGAAAAGAATCTTAACTTTGTTAAATAAGAAGTAACTAAACCTACATATAGTGGTCATTGAGGCAATGTGCGCAGAGGCGTCCTGATAACGCTCGACAGGATGACACACAGAGTGTCCGCTATATAGGTTGGCCGAGTTCTATCGCTCGCTCTACTAGTTTTGGCGTACTATGTAGCGGTTTTCTAGCGCTTTTTATTTTTCAAAAGTAAATCTTTTGTGAAATAAGACATTTTTTAAAATGTGGACATTTGGAAGATATGAATAAATGTTCATTTTGTGTGAAAATTTTCCAACTTATGTGCACATTTAAAAAAATTGACCAATCTATAAAATTTCATGAATAGTTTTCAAATTTATGGACATTTTAAAGTTATAATGTTTTCAAACATTCTTCAAATAAGAAAAAGAAAGACCACATTATAACCTACATAGCCATAAATGTAGTGTAATGCCGCCTACCCCGTGAGGATTGATTTCAAAGTTTATATCAATATCACCTGATTACTCAACGTATTTGATAAAGCCAATAATATTAATCTATACCTACATTTATTTTATTAACTAGCAATGTGCCCGCGCGTTGTAATGGGAGAAAAAAAATCTGGCATTTAAAAAACTAATCTCATCACCTCCACTATTTCAAACATGGAACATCACCCGTCGCTTATTATTATTCACACACTCGCTGACAGTAGTTGTGTTCACCTGATCACAACACGTCCGATCGTGGTCAATGCCACGACGATCTGGTCACACCTACCATTGAACTCCGCCGGTGCAATAAATGAAATGTTTAAAATTTAAAAAAAAAATAGAAAAGCCCATTTAACTTCATTGGGAGTTGGGAAAAGGGCAGACTACTTGATGATGCCAGTTCGGGACAACTTATGAAGAATTAATTGAAAATTGTGTACTCCTTATGTCTCAATGTAGATAATTTTTTTGAGATTGTACGCAACCTTCAACGAGCAACTTTGACTGCAAATCTTTGTATGAATACAAAGTAGATAATTATATTTTATTTTTGAGATTTTTCATGTCAAATCTATTGGCATGATTTTCTAACAAATTCAAATGCTTTTTCGTAATGGACTATTGTTTTGCCTAGGGCCTAATTTGCCTCACATTAATATCGCATGTAGATTATCTATAATCAGTATAGGTAATATATTCTCAGTGGTTTGATTTGAAGACCACAATTTTGTCATCCCGTAGCAATGCACGGACCATTTTGCTATAATCTTCTAACTGATGCACAAGTTTGATATGTGTCTTTTTTAGAGAGAGAGAGAAGTTCGAGATGTATCTTGTGAATGCAAACTTTTATAGAGAGAGAATCCCAGGCCGTGGAATTCAAATAAATTCTTTTTGTGAAGGTATGTTTGATCAGTTTATCAATAATATAGGTTCCTTAATTTCCCCAGGTTCATATTTTCCGCGGAAGTTTAACAACCTTTGACCGCATGTTTTACATTACTCCAACATCCCAATTGACTTTGCATTTGGCACCTGTCGTCTTGTCCGTGCCCAACCAGAGAAAAGCTCTTTGAATCTTGATTAGGTTATGGAGAGTGCTAGGTGGTACAATGAGAGGCGTAATGGAGAACACCGCTTGGGAGCATAAGACCGACTTGACTAGTGCCGTGCGACCAATGGTTGTGACGTTTTGGCCCTCTCAAGTAACCAATTTGCCAGCCACCTTGTCTTCAAGATATTGGAAATCTACCTTCTTGAGTTGCCACACCGAGAGTGGTAGGCCTAAGTACTTTACCGGGAAGGTTGCCTGAGTAGCCGGCATACTCCCAAGTATGTGCCCAAGGTTGAGGTTGTTGCACCGAATTGGCACCACCGAGCTTTTGTGGAAGTTGGTACAGAGGCCCGTAACCTCACCAAAGCCTCTCAAGATCAAGGCGAGGTTATCAATGTCCTGCTTGATAGGAGCCACAAAGACCGCCGCATCATCCGCATAGAGAAAGGTCCTCACCGTGCCCCCTCCCCCCCCCCCCCCCCGCCCATGAATCTTATGAAGAAGGCCTTTCCGGGTTGCCAGGTCAAGAACTTTATGCAGCGGGTTGATCGCAATGACAAAGAGGAGGGGGATATGGGGTCCCCCTGACGAAACCCGCTGCCGTGCTTGATCGGTGGGCCGGGCAGCCTATTGAGAAGGATGCGAGATGAAGATGTCGTTAAAAGGGCAGCAATCCAAGCACGAAACTTGGCGGGGAACCCCATGCGTTGGATGAGGTCCAGGATGTAACTCCACTTAACCAAATCAAACGGCTTCTTGATATCAAGCTTGAAAAGGAGGGCCGAGAAGCCAAGTCCGTAGGCCGAAGGAGTATGGTGGCCTCGGGGTGCTTAATACTGACAAGTTTGCACGTGCTCTCTGACTAAGGTGGCATTGGTATGAGTGGAAGGAACCCCACAAATTATGGATTGGATTCGGCAACCCTTGCACGGAGGATGATCTAAACTTATTTTATGCTTCGATCACCATCACCATGGGGGACGGCGCCAAAACGCCATTTTGGGATTCCCCTTGGCTTCTCGGGCATTGGAAAGTGAGGGAGGCTCTCAAAGGCAATGCATGGATTCTCAAAATCAACTTCAACAACGTCATCTCCGGTGATCACATCCGGGAGTTTTTCACCCTATGGATGCTTCTGAATGACGTCCACCTTGATGAGCAACTCCACGATGATATCGTTTGGAAGCACTCGAATGACGGGATCTACACGACGGTCACCGCATATAAGGCTCAGTTCCTTGGATTAACTCTCTCCCCCATGGACCACATGGTTTGGCAAGTTTGGGCTCCCCCGAAGGTTAAATTTTTTGCATGGTTGGCCCTCCAAGGTAAGATTTGGACTGTTGATCGCCTCGAGAGGCGGGGTTGGGCTAATTGTGGCCTTTGCCCTCTTTGCCAAAGGGAAAAAGAAACGGGTGCACATCTCTTTTTCAAGTGTCGCTACACACTTAGGCTTTGGAGGTCAATTATCGTCAAGCTTGGCCTTGCTCACATGGACACCATTGATTGGCACATTGCCGGGTCCGTCCACGAATGGTGGGACAAGCGAACCGGCAACCACGTCCCCAGCCGGAGCGCTTTGGCCTCCCTCACCATGTTTGTTTTTTGGACCATTTGGAATGAGCGAAATGTACGGGTGTTCCGGCACAAGTTCGCACCACCGCCAATACTTCTCAACAACATCATGGAGGAGGCAAAGCTCTGGATTACCGCGGGTGCTAAAAGACTAGGGCCTATTTTCTTGCGCGAGTAATCATCATGCCGTGTATGTGGGTGCTCTTGTAAAACTCTAAACTCTGCTTTTTTAGAAAAGGAGGATGACCCCCGGCCTCTGCATTTGGGCGATGCATACGGCCACTTTATTAATTATTCTCACAAGACCTTACAAAATCAATACAACAGTAAGACTAAAGCCGTCGTCTAAGCAACAAACTGTCGCTACACCTATCAGTTGATGAAGGGGCGCAGATAGCCTGGGCCTAATACCAAACAGACATCGCAGCCAAGCCTAACATCTAAGACCTGAGACCCCAACCTAGCCACTTGCCGGGTCTGGGGCACACACTGGTCTGGCGTGCTCTCAGAGGACGCCGCCGCCAACTGCCACCGCTCCATCTTCAGAACTATACTGATGCATCAACCTTGCTCGGTCTAGCTATCGTCGACGCCACCACGACGCCCAACGACACCTCCTCCCTGCACGCAAACAGCTGAACATGTCGCGGTCGCCACTGATACACCTCAGCGCCAATGCTGCCAAGTATCACCAGCCGACACAGCTTGAAGTCCTTGGAGGATCTGTCGTGCGTAGCACCTGCCGACCAGGCATGACCAAGCATAGCACCTGTCGGTCAGGCATGACTTGACATCTCCACCGAAGCTCCGTGCAAGACGAAACCGCTCCACCTCCCGCCTCTGACTTCCAGCGCTGCTCCACAAACGATGCTCCCAAGAGAGAAACGACACCGCAGTGCCGCCATCGTCCGATCTAGAACACCAGATCCTAGGGTTTCCCCCGAAATAGCACGAGTGGGTCGACAGTAGTTACACGACGATGCCTTTATCAAGGTAACGGCGTAGAACGCCGCCATCGCCTGTCATCGGCTCGGTTTTCACCGGCAACCATGTCTCCCCAACTCGCAGCCGGGACTAGATGATGGATCTCGAGATCCGATCACCAAGCTTCTGTCCGGCCACCGCCAACGAAGAAGATGACCACCACCACTGGCTACACCGGCCAGAACAGATCTGCCATGGGTGCCGCCAAGCAGTCCACCAGGCCCTCGACGCCGCCGCCGATCTAAAGCCAGATGACATGCAGCCGAAGACCGCATCGCGCCGCCGCCCAATCCAGGCCAGCCGCCCGTGGCCCGAGGCAGGGCCGACCGCCGCCGCCGTCGAAGCCAACGCCGTCGCTTGTAGATTGGCCGCACCTCCACGCATGTTGGGGTCCCGCTGTCACGCCCAAGATGCGACCCTATCCTAAAGGAACTCGAAGGTCCCACCAAGGATAGAAGCGCATCTTGAAGACGCTTTTGCAAGGTGGATATCATTACATCAACATTACATAATAGTGGGGATACATCCAATACATACAACGACACATGAAAATAACAATACAACATACAAGAACAACATCCGACTATGGATGAATCATAAACAGAAACTCAAACAATATCCACCTTGCTAGCCCAGGCTGCCGACCTGGAACCTATCCCCTGATCGAAGAAGAAGCAGAAGAAGAACTCAACGCAAGCAAGCATCGCTCTCGCGTCATGATCATCGCATAACCTGTACCTGCAACTGTTGTTATAGTAATCTGTGAGCCACGAGGACTCAGCAATCCCATTACCATGGGTATCAAGACTAGCAAAGCTTAATGGGAAAGGAAGGGGTAAGGTGGTGAGGTTGCAGCAGCGACTAAGCAAGTATGGTGGCTAACATACGCAAATGAGAGCGAGAAGAGAAACAAAGGAACGGTCGTCAACTAGCAATGATCAAGAGGTGATCCTGAACACCTACTTACGTCAATCATAACACAGAAACCGTGTTCACTTCTCAGACTCCGCCGAGAAGAGACCATCACGGCTACACACGCAGTTGATGCATTTTAATTCGGATCTGGTGTCAAGTTATCTACAACCGGACATTAACAAATTCCCATCTGCCACATAACCGCGGGCACGGCTCTCGAAAGTTTATACCCTGCAGGGGTGTCCCAACTTAGCCCATGACAAGCTCTCGCGATCAACGAAGGAATAGACCTTCTCCCAGGAAGACCCGATCAGACTCGGAATCCCGGTTTACAAGACATTTCAACAATGGTAAAACAAGACCAGCAAAGCCTCCCGCTGTGCCGACAAATCCCGATAGGAGCTGCACATATCTGGTTCTCAGGGCACACCGGATGAGCCAGACGTCGGGTTGGCATAGACCCTGGTTGCCCAGGGGGCGCCGGACATCGCTCGGTTTGGACCAACACTTAGACAAGCATTGGCCCGGGGGGGCTAAAATAAAGATGACCCTCGAGAGAGCGACTCCCAAGGAAAAAAGTAGGTGGTGGTGAGGCAAATGGTAAAACCAAGGTTGGGCCTTGCTGGACAAGTATTATTCAAAGCGAACTGTCAGGGGGGTCCCATAAATCACCCGACCGCGTTAGGAACGCAAAATCCGGGAACATAACACCGGTATGACAGAAACTAGGGCGGCAAGAGTGGAACAAAACACCAGGCATAAGGCCGAGCCTTCCACCCTTTACCAAGTATATAGATACATTAATAATATAAGAGATATTGTGATATCCCAACAAAAACCCTGTCCACCATGGAGAAATCTTCAACTTCACCTGCAACTAGCAACGCTATAAGAGGGGCTGAGCAAAGCGGTAACATAGCCAAACAACGGTTTGCATAGGAAAGGTGTCAAAGGTTAGAGGTTCATGGCAATATGGGATGGCTTGATAAACAGGTAATAGGTAGCGCAGCATAGCGATAGAACGAAGCAACTAGCATAGCAATGATAGTAGTGAGATCCAGGGTAGCGGTCATCTTGCCTGAAATCCCGCAAGGAAGAAGAAGGAATCCATGAAGAAGATGAAGCCACGAAGACGAACCACATGTAGACGAACGAATCCTCACGATCGCAACGAAACGGGAACTATCGAGAAGAAGCACACAACATAGTAAACACACCAAGACATGACGCGCAACAAGCATGATGCATGAAAAGGCTACATGAAGCTACTCATGGCAAGAGATGATGCAAGCAAGAACAACACATCAAGGCAAGTTTAAATGAGGCCGGGAACAACATATAACAATTCCGGTAAATCCTCATATGCAAATTTCGAAATTGGTCCAGAACTGAATAAACCTTATGTTCAAGTTGTTAAACAGCAAGTTAAGATGCACCAAGATGATCTACACGAAATTCTAGTCAAGTTACATATAAAGTTCATTAGATTCGGAGTTACGGCCTAGAAGATATGAGCAAAACAAGTTAAACATGGCATTGATGCAAAATGCATACAAACATCAAGCAAACACACCAAAACAAGGATGCAACATGATAATATGAAACAACATGCAAAATCAAGCAAGTTTCATATAGAGCACACTCAAAACGGAGCGACGGTGTAACACATACACTCTATACAAGTCATAGCAACAATCTGTCCATAACAGCAACTAGGCATATTGCAAGCATCAAAACAATATGCTACAGCACCCCAACATAAAAACAAAAGGCATGGGCATGAAGTACAGGTAAAGCACAACAAAACATGAACACTGAGCTATCTCCAGAAATCACTAGAATATGCTCCAAAACACATGGTAATATTGCAAATAATAACAGTTTCAGACTTTAGCAGAAATAACATCAGGTTGCAATGTTTAGAGCAAGCAAACAACATATTACAGGAACATATCATGGCAAACAAAGGCATGACATGATACTAATAAATGCATAGATCAAAAGACCCTTACTGACCATGAGCCAAAAAGGCACAGAAAATATGATGGCACCCATGTAAACATGGCAAGTTATATTACAGATTCATACACGGCAGAAACAACAATAAGTAGGCATGTTGGTGAGCTTGTTACACTCACCACTGAGCAATACATGGCATGACAAGGCAATCAACAGTAAGAAGGCATGTTTGTGAAGATAAGCATGGCAAGAGCAAGGTCATAGGATTCATGGATCACTAGGAAAACACATGGAAACAATTGAACTTAATGTAAACAGGCTGACAGCAACATTATCAAGCAACATTGGAGCAAGATATGAACAATCTACAGAAAGCTATAACTACAACCAGGGGCATGGATGGATAGGGCATAACATGTAGATCAAAACATATTTATAGAACATCTCTAGATTATGCATAGAATGATTAGTAGAAGCATGTTAACATAGCAACAAAATATAACAAAATCTGTCAGGAAAACAGCAACAGCAAGTACCCTACTTAACAAGCTCGATTCACTCAACACAAGTCATTGCATGACAAGATAAGCATAGCATCATCAAGAAGACATGTTTGTGGAACAAACCAAGTCAAGAACAAGTCCATAGCATGCAAGGATAAAATATAGCAACCTTGGCCACATTGAATAACATGTAAACAATCTGCCAGGAAACATTTTGAAGCAAAAGTAGAGCACTCAAATAACATGCTAGACTACTCCATAATTGCAAACAAGGGCATGAATGGATAGACAATAACCATATGTTCAAAACACCCTTACTGAAGTATCTCTAGATATGCATGGATCTCTCTGTAGCATCAAGTTTACATGGCATCAAAATAACAGCAGAACAGGGACTAAAATCAGCAATATCACGAAGCCTAGTTTGCATGCTTGTGCTAGTCACCACATTGATCACAAAAATACATGGCATACACTCCTGGAAAGATGGCATGGCATAGATCAAAACACATGAAGACATCAACCTCATAGGATGCACACATCAATCATGGCAAAAATGACAAATGAGCATGTTATAACAGTTTCAGCAGATTAACATCAACATGCACTCTTCCAACAGCATTTAGGGCATCAATATGAGCTCAAATGAAAATTATGCAATGGAATGAAATGAAGCACTCGTCGAGACGAACAATTTGACATATTACACGCGCAAAACGGAGCTACGGATGCAGAGATACAGCAGGTCAAACATGGCTTGAAAATGTTGAAATCTGGGACTTGGTGGAATTGGACCTCGGGGAAGAAGTGGACGACGGGATCCCGCGGGCCGTTTGGATGGTCGGGCGGGTGGATCTCATCCCACCCGCCGGATCCGGCGACGAGGCGGCCGGCGACGGCGGCCAGAGGGCGGGGCGGAACCGAAGGAGGCCGGGGAAGGCCGGAGGGAGGCGCCGGCGGCGGCGCGGGGCCGGGCGCGGCGACCGCGGGGAGCGGGCGGCGGACGGAGGCGGCGGGGGCGCGCTCCGGCGGCCGGGCCGGGCGGCGCGGAGGCGCGCTGGTGGCCGGGCGCGGGGCGGCGCGTGGCGAGGCGGGGCGCCGGCAACGGGCGGTCGGCGGCGGGGCTGGACCTGGGAGGCGGCGGCGGAGCTCCCGGCGCGGCGGCGAGATCTGGGCCCGTGCGGGCCCCGGATGGGCTCCGCGGGCCGGCGGCGAGGGTGGCGGCGGCGCGCCACGTGGCGGCCCGCGATTGGCCGGGGCGGCGGCGGCGGACGTGTCCGGCGGCTGCCGGACGTGTCCGGTGGCGACGGGGATGATTTTTAGGGTTTGGACTGCGGGATTTCGGGGGAGGCCACATATTTATAGGTAGAGGGAGCTAGGAGAGTCCAAATGAGGAGCAGTTTTCGCCCACACGATCGTGATCGAACGACCGAGAGCATGGAGGGGAGTTAGATGGGTTTTGGGCCACTTTAGAAGGGGTGTTGAGCTGCAACAGAAAAGGGTTTTGCGGTTACCCGGTTAACCGTTGAAGTATCAAACGACCTTCAAATGGCACGAAACTTGACACGCGGTCTGCCGGTGCTACACCAAGGCCGCTTGGCAAACCTCGGTCCATTCCGAGAACGTTTAATACCCGCACAAGAGAAGAGGCAAAAAGGGGACGCCGAATGACATAGGAGTGCCGGATTGCAAAACGGACAACGGGGAAAATGCTCGGATGTATGAGACGAACACGTATGCAAGATGAGATGCACATGAGGACATGGCAAAATGCAACACGCAAGCAGCTGACAAGGCAACGACGGCGAATAACTGGCAGACACCTGGCGCATCGAATCCGGGGCATTACACCCGCCACCCCTGAGACGCGGGAGGGAGGAAGAGCCCCCGCCACCGCCGTCGGCCTCCGGGCGCAAGCCGGCGGCGTCCTCCGGCGGCGACGGGAGGAGGGGAGGAGGATGGGCTAGGCCCCGGCGGCGGCCAGAGTTGGGGAGCCACCCGAGTCGCCCGAGCGGGGGGCGACCCGAGCGCTAGCCAGAAACTCTACTGCTTCTCCCTTATTTTATAGATGAGGCAAATCTTATGCCTCCGTTTCGAAAAAAAAACATTACTCCAACATATCTTTGCTACTTATTCGCAAAAAAAAAAGATATTTTTGCTCCCAGCTCCATCGTCATGCTTGGCCATGGTGCGCGGTCGGCTTAGCAAATTTATCCTTGTTAATTTCCCTCTCAGCCTGAACAACCTGAGTAGTACAATACACAGGCGCCTACATCCTGGTCAGGTGCGGTGGATGATGGCAATGAGTGTTTGCCTGACTGCCTGGTCGCCGGAAGTTGCAATGGACGAAGATGCCTACTCGAATAGCGACATCAGTGCAGTTATCTAGGAGTTTAGACGCTTTCCCAGCCCCGATGGGGCATTAGGCACACATTAGTACTAATTTTCAAGCTGCTCAGCTGGTGGCCTATACTTTAACGAACTATATGGATAACCAACTACGGTTTTGCACGGGTTCCAAAAGCGGGTTTTTGGACAGCCCAAACGGTGACGGTCAACATGCTATAGGCTTATCTCATGCCTGCCTTCCTGCCTGCGTGCGCCAAGAGTGAGTATATAATCCTTTTCATAAAAAAAAGAGCGACTATATAAAACATGGCAGTTGTTAGCTGTTCAATTGTCACCTGTCAGCCGACTGTCCCGGCCATTCATCCATCAGCCTGTGGTCAAACTATCCAATCTTTTTATCCAGTTGCTGCATCGATATCAGTAATCTGCATCTTTCCCAATCAACTGCACAAGTTGCAGGCTAACCCTAAAACCCTAATGAAGTTGCCCGGAGAAGCCATGCGAGTTGATCAGTTCAGCGCTGCACACAGGAGTAAGCGTGTGTACTTGCAACTGATCGGTCATATCCGACCACAAGAATACACTCCATCGCAACTGAACAATCAAGTCGATCCGAGCTCTGATATTGACTTCGGTTTGGCCGACCAGGCGACCATGGCGGCTTCATCTGTATGTGCAACCGCGTCTCATCTCATCATCCAATTTCCGGTATTTTCTTAGATTTTTCAGAAATGGACTTTCGTAACCAAAACTGACGAGGGGTGAACCATCCGGGATATACCACTAGTAGCTTATGGAGGGCTAAGTCAGCCTTCATCAAAAGTTCAGAAAATGAGCAAGTCAACCGATATTTTTTGGATGAGGAAGGAAGTGGACTTCTCTACCTTGTGTTTTGCACGGAGGAGTTTTTTTTTACGCTGATGCCCATCTTATGCAGAAAGTAAACGGGCTTCCTCCGCTGACGCAATGCACGAAAGCTGGCCAGCTAGCTAGTATACGTGATTACGTCGCCTGCTATAGCGACCCCAGACGCAGTTTAAGTGCGAGCTTAATTACAGGTGCCTTCGTACGAGCGTGCAGCGCTAAGTATAGGAAAGTCAGCTCGGTTAGCTGCAGCTGCAGAAGCAAGTGTGGGCGTTTGCACGTGAGTCGTTGGCCAGTGACGCTCACTTGTCAGTCAATCACTCCGTCCACACATCGATCGATTTTTTGGTCAAATTATGCATGTTCATATACATATTATAAAGCGAGTTGGCGCATCCATCTGTGTAAAAAATATGTGTATATAGTAATACCAGTTTGCTAAGGCCAGCTCCAACGCAGGTCGCGTTTGGTCCGTCATGTCCGTTTAGATTGAGACAGACAAATGTCACAACTCACAAATTTGAAACCGATTTGCGTTCAAACAACAGACACTGAAAGGAAGCGCGCGTGTCTTCTCAATGTCCATTCTCAGGCCCGCGTGTCAGCCAACCAACCACTCCTACCGGTCCCATTTAGTCCAAACGCGTGAAAAGGGCCCTCATGTCAACCACTGAGCCGCCCCACGTAGGTTCTTTTTAATGCTTAGCTCGTGCACGTGGACCAACCCGTCCACTTTCGTCCAATTCCACATACTTCCCTGCCCCCATGCGCCCGACATCCGTAGCCCCCGCCGCCAACCGCCACCCATCACCACAATGGTGTGGAAGTGGATCTCGGCGAGGTCGGGTCATCATCGGGGCCAAGGAGGAGCGCCACGGCAACATGTCTATGTCGGCGTGGAGATGTACTAGCACTATTGGGATGAGGCCTCCTTGTTGTTGTGGCCCGACCTGACCTTCCAAACGGGTGGAACCACAACTCAGAGTGGGTGCCCGTGCCTGGCGTCTCGGCCAGCGGCTGCGCGCGGCTTTTGGAGATCAACCGCCGGCAAGCCCAGCTACCTCCGGATCTCCTCCACGACGTCACGTACGCCGTCTACTCACCCCTTTGGGACACGTGGTTCCAGGATGAGCACGACCTGCGATGGCGGTTGTTTCTTCGTCAACCCTGCACGTGCGCGTGCGTGCGCGTAGGTGTGTGTTCCCAGCCCTCGCCGTGCGCATGTGCGGGTGCGCGCGTGTGAACCCACAACTACCCCATCTCCATCTCCAGAACATGACGAATAGATGGACGAGCCATACATGAAGGCGTCGGAGGACTTGAAGCCCGATGAGTTCAAGGAGTGGGAGGGCCTGGCGGTGCAACTCGCGTTGTCGGCCGCCGGCGATGTTGCCATCCTTGAGCAAGAGGATGGGGTGATGATGGAGGAGGAGGAGGTGCATGAGGAGTCCGCCCGGAACCCGACGTTGGTTGGACAGTACTGGTCGTGGACGTCGACGATGACTGCACGTGTTTGTTTCGGCCCTGCCTACGTGGGCGGGCGCACTGCCATCATCACCGTTGCGTCAGCCATCGCCAGAGCAGCAGCAGGCGCCGCCCGCCCACCTGTGCATTATACGCTTAGTTAAGTACTATAAAGAAATTGAATAGGTGTATCTAGGTCTCAGTCGACTGAGACTTAACCAAGTCTCAGTCAAGTAACATAGTATATAAGAAGGGAAAAGGCTGGAAAAAAAATGTATGAATCTCCATGCAAGATGAAAGGAATATAACATCGACTGAGACATAACGAAGTCTCAGTCGACTGAGACTTAGAGCTGTTGAAACAAATATATGTAGCTTCCCATTAATTGCTCCCTCAGACCAAAAACTTCAGTTAATTTGTAGTAGATGATGTAGCCAGGTAAAACTCTAAGTCAGTCAGCTCATGATTCACCCACTGCTGATTTTCAGCCAAGACTACGATCGGCGAGCATCGTCCGGCATTGTCATGGAACGGCAGCCTCTGATCCCCCTATGGCATGGCCTAGAACAGATTATAATTATGTTGGCCGCGCAAGAGGGGGTGGAACGTTCAATGAACACGGCGTCCTTTCGAGTTAGTCAGCACGTGTTGACGTAGCCGTAGGCTCGTAGCTCAAGGGTTTATATATGCAGCGGCACGAGCGCACCCATCCATCCATCGGCACACCATCTTCCTCCCACGCTTGCAATCTTGCACCAGAGGTAACAGAGATAGAGCTCACTGGCCGTGGCTAGGAAAATTAATGGCGACGTCGACCGAGAAGGTGGAGTTCGACACCGGAGCGGCGGCGGCGCCGCCCAAACAAGAGCCGTCGTGGGAGTACCACCTGCGGAAGTACCTGATGCTGCTGGCCACGCTGGTGGCCACGGCGACGTACGCGGCGGGGCTCAGCCCGCCCGGGGGAGTCTGGCAGGAGTCCGGGGACGACGGAGAAGGACGCTCCCATGAGGCCGGCGACCCGGTCCTCTACCACTCTACCCGGTACCTCGCCTTCTTCTACTTCAACGCGACCGCCTTCGCGGCGTCGCTCGTCGTCAACCTCCTCCTCCTCGTGCTCAACGAGAGGCGGACGGCGTGGCTCGCCGTGCTCCGGTTCGTCATGGTGCTGGACCTGCTCGGCCTCATGGGGGCCTTCGCCACCGGGAGCTGCGAGGACCTGCCGACCACCGTGTACGTCTCCACGCTGGTCGTCGCCCTCGCCGCCTACGTCGGCATCCACATCCTCCTGGCCACCTACGCGCCATCGGAGGCCGGCGAGACCTCCCCCTCGCAGGTGGTGGTGCGCGAGAAGGAGAGCCCGGATGACGCACTCAAGCTCAAAGAGCAGCGCAAGGTGCTGCTGCTGCTCGCGACGTTCGCGACCGGCATCTCGTACGCCGCCGGCCTGAGCCCGCCCGGCGGCTTCCGTGGCGCCGACGCCGACGAGGGCGGCCACAAAGCCGGCGACCCGATGCTGAAGGCCCACCAATCCGAACGTCTCATGGCCTTCTTCTACTGCAACACCACGGCGTTCGTCGCGTCGCTGCTCATCATCGTGCTGCTCCTGGGACGACGGCTGCAGCGGTACTACGCGGATCTGCAGATGTACGGGTTCATCCTCGTCGTGCTGCTCGGCCTCCTGGGCGCCTACGCCGCCGGGAGCTCGAGGAAGGCCGACACGACGGCCTACGTCGTCGTCCTGGTCGCCGCGGTCCTCGTCTACATCCTCCTCGTGATGGTGGTCATGGTGCTCGTCCCGGATCCTCTCAAGAGCAGCGGTTCCTGGCTAAGACTCAAGAGCATCTCCGCGCGCGCGTCACACTGGCTGCAGGAACGCGGGTGCCACCAGAACCAGACAGAAAGTCAAAGCTCATCGCCGGCGCGTGAGTTGCCGGCGGCAACACCAGGCGGTGGGTGGCAAGGGAGCCACGCCGATGCGGCGATCACTGGCAACAAGAACGAAGGCATTGAGAAGGCCAAATCTCTGATCCTGCTGCTCGCCACTCTCGCCGCCACCATCACTTACCAAGCGGGCATGGACCCGCCCGGCGGCGTGTGGTCGGACGGCGACCCGGAGGCCGTGCCACCAGGCTACAAGGCCGGTGACCCGATCCTCCTGTTCAGGCACGCTGCTCGGTACAAGGCCTTCTTCTACTGCAACTCTACCGCGTTCGTCGCGTCCTTGGTTGTCATTCTCATGGTCCAGAACAAGAGCCTGATGAGCGGGCACGCGCTGGAGGTAGCCATGATACTGGACCTGTTTGGCCTCATCGGCGCGTACGCCGCCGGGAGCTGCCGAGAGGTGAGCACCTCCATCTACGTCGTCGCGTTGGCCGGCGCCGTCCTAGTGTACGTGGTGATCCATGTCGTCTTCTTCACCCTCGACAACGAGGACCTGAGCGACGAGGAGAAGAGGAAGATCGACAAGCGGCGCAAGCGGCTGCTGCTCCTGGCCATCCTGGTGGCCACCATCACCTACCAGGCCGGGCTCACCCCGCCGGGAGGCTTCTGGACCAAAGATGGCCCCAAATACAGTGCGGGTTCCCCGGTCCTCGAAGACCACGACGAATACCGGAGAAGGTACCTGGCGTTCTTCTACTGCAACTCGACGAGCTTCATGGCGTCCATGGCGCTCATCGTCATGCTCGTGAACCCGAACCTGTACCGGCCGGGCATACGGTGCTACGCGCTCTACGTGTGCATGGTGGTCGCCCTGTTCGGCCTGATGGGCGCCTACGCCGCCGGGTGCGCCCGGCAGCTGCGCACGTCCATCTACGTCTTCGTGCTCGTCGGCGCGGTCGTCGCCTTCATAGTCGTGCAGCTGCTCGTGTTCTTCAAGTTCTTCGAAAGCTGCGCCACCCCCGACGGAGAAAACGGCTCCTCCTCCGGGTCAAGCGCCGCCGCCGGGAGCAACAGCAAGGCAAACACGCCGTCTTCCTCCAGGCCACGACGAAGTAGCTCACCCAAGCCCAGGCCCAGCACGGAGGCGACTTCCAGCCGGCGGAAGTACCTGATGCTGCTGGCGATCCTGGCGGCAAGCGTCACCTACCAGGCCGGCCTGAAGCCGCCGGGCGGCGTGTCGGAGCGATGGGCCACCGCGGGGAACCCGTTGCTGCGCGGGAGCGACCTGGCCCGGTTCCGGGCCTTCTTCTACTGCAACTCCACCTCCTTCGTGGCGTCGGTGGTGGTCATCGTGCTGCTGCTGCAGGAGTCCCTGCAGGACCACGCCCTGCTGCTCTACGCCATGAACACGGCGATCGTGCTGGACCTGCTGGGCCTCCTGGGCGCCTACGCCGCCGGGAGCAGCCGGGAGTGGGACACGTCCGGGTACGTCATCGCGCTGACCGCCGCCGTGCTCGCCTACGTCGGCATCCACCTCGTGCTCTGGATGCTGGGCGGCCGGAGAGGCCGAGGGAGAGTGGCCAGTATCCCGCAGCAACTGCTGCCCGCTGAGCCAAAAGAAACAAGGAGATGTTTGTCCTCCCCGTGCTGAAGCTCACAGCGCCATTTTTGGTTAGCTGTTGAATTGCTGATTGGCATCCCGCCATGCATGTCCTTCAAATGGTTATTTGGGGAAGAACAGATGCGCGGATCCTATGATGACACGTTCAGTTAACTGAAACGAAGAAGATAACACGTTCAGTTAACTGAAACGAAGAAATGACGCAAGAACGACATGAAGGATACGCGCGCAGCTTCTATCCTCGCGACCTGGCCTATCAACCAGCATGCAATCCTGGATAATTTTGTACAGTTTTGCTATAACTCATCTAGATGAGATATAATTTGGTCTCATTCACCTTTTATAGCCATTGGATGTGGTGCTATAAGATGCGTGTGTGCTGACGTGGATTGTATTGTTCTTGTTTTCAAAGTGAATGAGACCAAATTATATCTCATCTAGATGAGTTCTAGGTACTCCCAATTTTGTAACTATTTCACATCTAGATGTGAAATACTTACCGCACATCTAACTTTAGAACCATGGGATCTTGTCTGTCTTTAATATCCGTTTTGCTAATTCTTACCTCAATAATACTATACCTACGAAAGCAACGTAAGAGCATCTCCAACAATCGCCCAAAAAGAGCTCCGCGCACTAAAAGTTTGTTTTTTGGGCGCCGGACAGCTCCAGCAGAAGCTGTAGCGCTAAAAGTTTTTGACGTCGGATTGCACGCGCTTCACAATTTGCACTGTCTACTTTTTGGGCGCGCATTTTTAGGCATTTGCTAAAGCAAAGTTGGTCCCGACGCATTAAAAATGCTACAGTGATGTGCTATAACTTTTATCGGGCGCTAAATTTTTGGGCGCTAAAGTTGGTCCCGTCTAAGAAGAATTACGTAACCTACCTAACCAATCTATAGCTCCCCCCCCTTGATTTTCACCCGTGTGGGCCCCTGCCACACCCTTCCGTCCAATCCCAATCCTACATGTAACTAAAATATGTATATGTAACTTTACCTAGGTGTAGCGTAGCTCTTCTTACCTCACATCTAACTTTCTAGCAATTCAATAATCCTACGCCTACGAAAGCTGTTACGAAGGGTTACGTAACCTGTAAAAATGCTAGACATACAAAGATTTACACGCTTTTACACGCTCCTTCCATTTAACAACCAATCACAAACCTCTCCCCCTCCTGATTTTCAGGGGGATGGGCTGCCCCGCTCACCTATTGACCAATCAAGGTTAACCATCCTGTAAAAGCCTGTAAATCGTTTGTACGTGTAGCATTGCCGACGTAATCTGCGAGCAAATTTCTCTTGCCCCCACCCCCATTCTCACGGGTGTGGGCCCCTCCCACCCCCTTCTATCCAATCTCAATCTTTCACGTATGTTGTTACGTAAATTTGTACGTAATCTAGGATTACTGCTAGCAATTGGATATAGATGTGCAATTCATGTTTTTGGACTGACAAGCGTTGGTGTAGATTGCCCTTTTTTTGTCCATCATTGTTTTTCCTGTATAGGCCTCTTTTTGGAATTTCTGGCGATATGCGTTGGGAGGAGACGTTCCCGTCGGCTACGAGACGCATATGGTGACTTCGTAAAATTTCAAAATGACGTGTCCGCTCAGTCTCTCGGAGGTGCTCATAGGGGTAGGGTGTGCGTGTATGCGTTCACAGGAGTGAGTGTATGCGCAGATATATGAGCGCGTGCATCTGTACTGTGTTAAAAAAGTCTTTTTTTCATTATGAATTGTTTGTTTTCTTTTCTCTTTCTATTTTTGTTTATTTGTTTCTTTCTTTTCAGTTTTTTATATTCATAATTTTTCTTAAATCTATGTTTTCACTTTTTCCATTTTCTTTTCCTTTTCCAGTTTTTCTTTTATCCTTCTTTATTTTTATTTATTTGTTTTAAATTCATGAACTTTTTAAACAGTTTTAGCAGTGTCTTATCTAAGTTCTTGAGCGTTTGTTATGTTCACTTTAATTGATGTGCAATTGATCGCAGGTTATTTTATCACGTGCGTCCCATGTCTTGTCGTATGTCCGATGTCCACTTGTCGGCTCGTTTATTGGGCCATTTTCATGGCGTGATCACAGGGTATAAGTTGAAGATACGAGCTGGTTGCTGCGTCCTTGGTTCCATTCGTCACTATCTCTCTCCCATTCCTCTTTCTTGGAGTAGAGGCCATGCAAGCACGGAGGAGGAAGTCAACCGGGGGAGGGGGTCTTTGTCCTCGTGGCGAAGAAGATGACAATCAATGATGATGCAATGAGTGACTTCATATCCATCTTTGTCCCTTTTTTCCTATTTTCATTTAGAGATTTTTTTTATGATTTTGTGATTTTCAACCAGTGACTTTTTTGTGCTGATTGTAACTCCACCCTCGAAGTGTAAATGGGCCACCTTTTGTGTCACGGTTGCAAAATCTACCCTTTGATACACAACTAAGTCAGATCCATTTTTTGTCCTAGTTAAAAGTGCACCCTCTCGACATGCAACTGGGAGGTCTAAACTTTTTTATCCCAATTGCAATGCCAATGGGGATTCCACTCCCTAAGAACGCCTTTTTAATTATGTTGTTTCAACCGTTATTTGCCATCCATGTCTTCAATTTACTTTTATGTTATTTAGTTACAAATCACCATTTCACTTTGGGATAATTAGATTTATACCCCTAGTTGTGTCCCACTTTTCTGTTTTACCCCTAATTCTCAAAAGTCACCGGTTCTGTCCAAGTCACTTTGCTCCTCTTATGCTTTTGCTCTTTGACCGTTTAGCCGTCAGTTTGAAAACTTCATAACTAATTCATACTAAATCAGAAAAATGCAAATAAGATACCAAAATGTTCAGAAAAACATCACCTATATGTTAGTGTCATTTGCATTCATGAAAAAAGTGTTGGAAAGTGCCTATCCGAGTTTTAGCTCTTATGCTACCACCATGAATAGTAAAATCTAAAAAAGTTCAAAAAAATTCAAAAAACATTTGGTGGCAAAGAATGGCAAATGTTTTAAGTGCCTGCCAAGTTTCATCAGGGAATAACATTCGTGGGTGCCGCGGCAAAAAAAAAACAATCAACACTCCAAAATAGATTATTTTTTTGCCACGACTTCCACGAATGTCGTTCCCTAATGAAACTTGGCAAGCACTTAGAACATTTGTTGTTCTTTGCCACCATTTTTTTTTGAATCTTTTTAGAGTTTACTATTCATGGTGGTATCAAAAGAGCTAAACTTAGATGTGCACTTTCCAACACTTTTTTCATGAACGCAAATGACACTGACACATAGGTGATGTTTTTCTGAACATTTTGGTATCTTGTTTGCATTTTTCTGCTTTAGTATGAATTAGTTATGAAGTTTTCAAACTAACGGTCAAACGGTCAAAGGGCAAAAGCATAAGAGGAGCAAAGTGACTTGGACAGAACCGGTGACTTTTGGGAATTAGGGGTAAAACAGACGAGTGGGACACAACTAGGGGCATAAATCTAATTATCCCTTTCACTTAATCCTTATTTAAATTCGCCCTCACTCTACTTCAAGTCTACAACAACTTGTAGGCACAAAGCTACATCATTCTTTACAAGGGGCAAAAGCCTGTTGCCTGTGCTCCCTGTGGGATCGATACTCTTACTTCGAAAAGGCTACAACTAAACCATGTGCGCTTGCATGCTATCAGTAACACATATTGTTTATGAAATTTGTGACCTCTGAAGTGACAGGTGGAGATATCTATGAGGACTGAAGACACTATGAGATAACAGTGATCCATTAAACCTAATGCTTGGTTCCAGTCCAAGGATCTTAATTGTGGAAACAATCACTCTGCTGCAACGGTGAAGCAGGACCATGGAATGAAATATAATCTCGCGAGGAGGAGTTTCATAACTCTAGGGTGATCTGCCTACATAACACACATATTGAATACTATGAGTATAATACAAGGTAACTGGTATTATCGTCACACTGACAAACTTGATATATTTTACCTGAATTCTCTCTGCGCCTAACCTCTTCATTGCAGGAAACACCGCTCTGACTTTCATTTATGTTATTTACTTATAAGATTTTTACCTTTGTTACTATAAACCTTTTACCCTTGTTACTCTAGTTTATTCATTTACTAGGACAGTACGATATTTTCTAAAGATCAAGCAGTTACTTCACACAAGAATTGTGACACCTTGGGTGTGACAGAAGCGCCACTGTAAATACACGCCTCTGCTCTTTGTTGGGACGATATCTTATTGGTATACTTCCACGAAAGTGCTACATAATCCTGTTTGGCTTGCACACATCAAAACATTTTCTGGCGCCGCTGCCAGGGAGCTAAGCACAGAGTATTTGTTTTGTAACTGTTGTTTGTTGGGGAACGTAGTAATTCAAAAAAAATCCTACGCACACGCAAGATCATGGTGATGCATAGCAACGAGAGGGGAGAGTGTTGTCCACATACCCTCGTAGACCGAAAGCGGAAGCGTTAGAACAACGCGGTTGATGTAGTCGTACGTCTTCACGATCCGACCGATCCAAGTACCAAACGCACTGCACCTCCGAGTTCAGCACACGTTCAGCTCGATGACGTCCCACGAACTCCGATCCAGCAGACCTTTGCGGGAGAGTTCTTTCAGCACGACGGCGTGATGACGGTGTTGATGATGCTACCGACGCAGGGCTTCGCCTAAGCAGTACTACGATATTACCGAGGTGGAACCTAGTGGAGGGGGCACCGCACACGGCTGGGAGAGATCAATAGATCAACTTGTGTGTCTAAAGGTGCCTCCCTGCTCCCGTATATAAAGGAGCAAGGGGGGAGAGGCGGCCGGCCAAGGAGGGCGCGCCAAGGGGGGAGTCCTATGATACGTCTCCAACGTATCTATATTTTTTGATTGTTCCATGCTATTATATTACCCCTTTTGGATCTTTATGGGTTTTATTTTACATATTTATATCATTTTTGGGACTAACCTATTAACCGGAGGCCCAGCCCATATTGCTGTTTTATTGCCTGTTTCAGTATTTCGAAGAAAAGGAATATCAAACGGAGTCCAAACGGAATGAAACCTTCGGCAGCGTGATTTTTTGGAAGAATATGATCCAGGAGACTTGGAGTCCACTTCAGAAGATCCTCGAGGAGGCCACGAGATAGGAGGGCGCCCCCCTATAGGGCGCGCCCTCTGTCTCGTGGGCCCCTCGAGCACCTCCCGACCGACTTCTTTCGCCTATATAAGCGTACGTACCCTAAAACCATCGAATATCAAGATAGATCGGGAGTTCCGCCGCCGCAAGCCTCTGTAGCCACCAAAAACCTCTCGGGAGCCCGTTCCGGCACCCTGCCAGAGGGGGAATCCATCACCGGTGGCCATCTTCATCATCCCGGCGCTATCCATGACGAGGAGGGAGTAGTTCACCCTCGGGGCTGAGTGTATGTACCAGTAGCTATGTGTTTGATCTCTCTCTCGTGTTCTCTCTATGGCACGATCTTGATGTATCGCGAGCTTTGTTATTATAGTTGGATCTTATGATGTTTCTCCCCCTCTACTCTCTTGTGATGAATTGAGTTTCCCTCTTGAAGTTATCTTATCAGATTGAGTCTTTACTTTGAGAACACTTGATGTATGTCTTGCCGTGTTTATCTGTGGTGACAATGGGATATCACGTGCCACTTGATGTATGTTTTGGTGACCAACTTGCGGGTTCCGCCCATGAACCTATGCAAAGGGGTTGGCACACATTTTCTTGACTCTCCGGTAGAAACTTTGGGGCACTCTTTGAAGTACTTTGTGTTGGTTGGATGAATTTGAGATTGTGTGACGCATATCGTATAATCATGCCCACGGATACTTGAGGTGACAATGGTGTATCTAGGTGACATTAGGGTTTTGGTTGATTTGTGTCTTAAGGTGTTATTCTAGTACAAACTCTTTAATAGATTGATCCGAAAGAATAACTTTGAGGTGGTTTCGTACCCTACCATAATCTCTTCGTTTGTTCTCCGCTATTAGTGGCTCTGGAGTGACTCTTTGTTGCATGTTGAGGGATTGTTATATGATCTATCTATGTTATTATTGTTGAGAGAACTTGCACTAGTTAAAGTATGAACCCTATGCCTTGTTTCCTATCATTGCAATACCGTTTACGCTCACTTTTATCATTAGTTACCTTGCTGTTTTTATATTTTCAGATTACAAAAACCTTTATCTACCATCCATATTGCACTTGTATCACTATCTCTTCGCCGAACTAGTGCACCTATGCAATTTGCCATTGTATTGGGTTTGTTGGGGACACAAGAGACTCTTTATTATTTGGTTGCAGGGTTGCTTGAGAGAGACCATCTTCATCCTACGCCTCCTACGGATTAATAAACCTTAGGTCATCCACTTGAGGGAAATTTGCTACTGTCCTACAAACCTATGCACTTGCAGGCCCAATAACGTCTACAAGAAGAAGGTTGTGTAGTAGACATCATCCTACTCCCACTAGGAGTAGGACTCCTTTTTTCCTTGTTGGAGTAGGAGAAGGGGAAAGGGAGAGAGAGAGAGAGAGGGGAAGGAAAGGGGGGCGCCGCCCCCCCTCCTTGTCCAATTCGGACTAGAGGGGGAGGGGGCGCGCGGCCTGCCCTGGCCGCCCCTCCTCTTCTTTACTAGGGCCCATGAGGCCTGTCGGTGTCAAAACCGGCGGATCTCGGGTAGGGGGTCCCGAACTGTGCGTCTAGGCGGATGGTAACAGGAGACAAGGGACACGATGTTTTTACCCAGGTTCGGGCCCTCTCGATGGAGGTAAAACCCTACTCCTGCTTGGTTAATATTGATGATATGGGTAGTACAAGAGTAGATCTACCACGAGATCAAGGAGGCTAAACCCTAGAAGCTAGCCTATGGTATGATTGTTGTAATGGTTGTTCGTCCTACGGACTAAAACCCTCTGGTTTATATAGACACCGGAGAGGGCTAGGGTTACACAGAGTCGGTTACAATGGTAGGAGATCTACATATCCGTATTGCCAAACTTGCCTTCCACGCCAAGGAAAGTCCCATCCGGACACGGGACGAAGTCTTCAATCTTGTATCTTCATAGTCTTGGAGTCCGGTCGACGATGATAGTCCGGCTATCCGGACACCCCCTAGTCCAGGACTCCCTCAGTAGCCCCTGAACCAGGCTTCAATGACGATGAGTCCGGCGTGCATATTGTTCGGCATTGCAAGGCGGGTTCCTCCTCCGAATTAATTAGTAGAAGATTATGAAAACCAGGATAGTGTCCGGCTCTGTAAAATAAATTCCACATACCACCGTAGAGAGAATAATATGTACACCAGTTCAATCTGCTGACGTATTTTGTGGCGTTACGTCACACCACTATCAAGCCTTTACTTGAATCGTTTTTATTATACCACCTCAGCGCGTTTAGCGCAGCGGTTTCCTTGGCACGTCTTGTCGAAGCAGAGATCGTGTTCCCCTTATTCCGGGATTCCCATCAATACGGACGTGGGTAACCCAACCGCGCCATTGATGGTGGCGCTTGGGAGATAAGCGAGTTTTACCAGGCCGGTGGGGACGCATAGTCTTCGTCCGCCTATATATGAGGGGATAAGGATCCACCTTTTTTACCTACGCCTTCTTCCTCCTTTGCCTATCCATCTCCGTGCACTCGAGCTCCAGTGCCCAAGTCCGCACCTCTCGCCTCAACCTTCTCCAGCCATGTCCGGAGCGGGAGGCAAGTGGATGGCCTCCTCCGTTATGGAGGGGCACATCGAGAAACTGCGCGGCGCCGGATACCTGTCCAGCGACATCGTGCACCGGCTGCCCGACGAGGGGCAGCTCATCCCCACCCCCAGGCCCCATGAGAGGGTCGTATTTCTTCCCCACTTCCTCCGCGGACTGGGCTTCCCACTACATCCCTTCGTCCGAGGGCTCATGTACTACTACGGCCTAGACTTCCACGATTTGGCGCCAAACTTCATCCTCAACATCTCGGCGTTTATCGTCGTGTGCGAGGTCTTCCTCTGCATCCAGCCTCACTTCGGCTTGTGGCTAAAGACCTTCAATGTCAAGCCGAAGGTGGTGAAGGGCGTTCAAGCGGAGTGCGGAGGCGCCATGGTGGGCAAAATGCCCAACGTCATCTGGCTCGAGGGTGCCTTCGTGGAGTCCATCAAAGGGTGGCAATCGGGGTGGTTCTACATCACCGAGCCGCGTGACCCAAAATGGGCAGCGGCCCCCGAGTTCAGATCTGGTACCCCCATGCAGCTCACCTCCTGGAAAGAGAAGGGCTTGCTATGGGGCAGTTCGGAGGAGCTGACCGGACTCCAGTCCTGTCTCCAGACCCTGGTGAACAAGAAGCTTAAGCTTGTCAACTGATCCAGGTCATGCTCGTCCGCCGGATTCTCCCCTGCCAGCAACGGGCTTTCAATTTGTGGGAGTTTGATCCGGCACAGCATCGGACCCTTAGCGGGCTCTTTGACACAACGTACGAAGCTGCCTGGAGGGTGCTGTTCAAGGGCGGAGAAGCCCCCGCATCCGCAACTGAAGATCACGGATTCAGCACGCAGCGCCCGGCCGGCGCGGTAAGCTATGTTATCCTTTATGGTACATTCATTTCTTTCATAGTTTGACTCTATGTGGGATCTAAAATTCCCCATGCCTTTAACAGGACTGACAGAGGACGTCCGGACAAGTTAACTGTCCGGCTCCCCTCCCCGAAGACCCAGCGGATACCTGTTTGACGGGGCTGCTAGTCCCGGCACTTTATGTGGTGCCGGAGAAAAAGGCCAAGAAGAAGGCCACGGGAACCCGAAGAAGTTCCCGGTGCCAGGTGGTATCGGACTCGTCGTCCGATGGCTCCGAGGCGGACTCCTCCCCCGAAGACGAGGAGGAGAAAGAGGCCTCTCCCCAAGAGGGGGGAGAGAGGAAGAGGAAGGCTTCCCCAACGGGGGAGGCCGAAGGGTCCAAGAAGGGAAGGACCCTTCCTCCGGACTGCTCCGCCAACGCCGGCGACGGCAACGGGGAGTGGCCCCCAAGGGCCAAGCCCCTGGCGAGATCGTAAGTATCCGGATCCCTGAATGATCTATAATTTTTCTTTTTGTCACACGGTGTCTTTCTAATGCCGCATACAACCTGTAGTCCGGCCGAGGACGATCTTCCCGCTTCATCGAGCGGGTCCTTGGCTCCGTCGGATGTGGATTCCCTTCCGACCGCCTCAACTCCCCGTGACGCTGATGACGCCGAGATGGGATCCCAAGAGGGGACCCATCAGGGGGAGGGGGCTCCGGAGGTGCTGCAAGGCAACCTCCCGGACTTTGCACCGTACTCCGCGCCGGAACCAGCAGTGGTTCCGGAGTCCGGCAGGCGGCCCCTTCGTAAGAAGGGCAAGACCGTGACACTGGCAGCCTCCATCTAACCGGAGGCGCCGGACAACTTGTTGGAGGCGCTCAACGGCGCTTCCATCGAGGAAGAACATCGCACTATCATGAGTGCGGTGATTCAGAAGGTTCAGCTCGCCAAGAGCGGGCTGACCGAAGCCTGCAACAGCCTTCTAACGGGCTTTGAGGTAAGAAATTTAAAATATGTAATGTAATACCGCATAGACAGTAGCCCCTGATGCTCGGTTCGGTGTTCGGAAAGAAAAGCCGGACTGAGGATCTAAAAAGATATACGCAGGAGGTCTAAAAATTATGTCAATATGGGATTGCAGGCTGCGCTACTGACTTCCACCGCACTGACTGCGGAGGTCGATGCTTTGAAGTAGAACCTCGAGCGGTCCGAGAGTGAGCTCGGCCGTGCCAAGAAGCAGCTCGAGGACAGGGAAGGTGAGTAACACCATATTGAATTTGTACCTTACGGAAAAGGATTTTGGTTGCAAGAAAAATAACAAGGATAACGTGGGTACTCCAGGGGCCACGAACGAGGTGGCGACCCTGAAGGAGGCGGTGTCTGCGGCCGAACGGAATGCGGCTGCGGAGCGAGCCGAGCGGGAGAAGCAGGAGGCAAGGGTGGCGGAGGTGCAACAAGAGCTCCAGGCTCTCATGGAAAAACATGAGGTTTTGGAGCGCGACTCGAGGACTCGAGAGTCCGAGCTTGCATCGGCTCTTGAGGGCACAAAAGCCGCTAAGGCCGAAGCCCACAAGGCCCTCCAGGAGGTCGAAGATTTGAAGAAAATAGCAGCGGGTAAGGCTTTTTTCATGCAAAGCAAGCATGTGAAAGTGAATTACCTGTTACTTACCCGAATTCGGAGCTCTCCAGGAGCGTTTGCAGATCTGCCTCGCAGCGTGTCCGATGCTGCCGCATTCTGCCGGGCCAAGGAGGGGAGCTCGACGGAGAAGGTCTTCTGGTCTCAATATGCTGAGGCCGGACATCTGGTGCCCCTTAGCGACCAGCTGAAGCAGCTGGTCGAGCTCCACAAGGTAGCCGAACAGGCCATGAAGGGCCTCATAGTTTGGCTGTGGCCCTAGAAGGCCATGCCTAGGAGCTACTTCGGCCTGGTGCGGCGGCTGGTGGATGCATGTCCCTGGGTGGAAGTCGTCAAGCGCTCTGCCTGCATTGAAGGTGCCCGTCGGGCCCTTGCCCGTGCAAAAGTGCACTGGGGCAGGCTGGATGCTGAGAAGCTTCTGATGGACGCGCCGCCGGCGGGCAAGGAGTATCGCACGCCCGAAATGTATTATAAGAGTGTCCTGAAGGGTGCCCGCAAGATTGCGGATGAGTGCTCCAAAGATGTAATATTTGATTAGACTCGCAATGTGTTATCCTGTGCGCTGAAAACTTTGTTCATGTGCGCTAAGCAACGCTTATTGATTTAAAATATTACCTTCTGTGCGGCCGTTTCTCAAATCTGAGAGATGGCAAGTCGTCGGCTTCAGCCCCCATGCCACAAGTGCTGGGGTGTTCGGGATAAACTTGAGCGCTCTTGTTCCCATTTTTGGGTCCATCTAGGGAGGCGCTCAACACGACGAACAAGGCAACCGGACTTATAATGCTTGAACACTCTCACTTAGCCATAGAATTCTATAATTTTAAATTTCGGCGAAGCCCCTAGTATTCGGAAGACCGAGTTCGGGGCGCTATCCACGCCTGGGCCGAACAAAGCCGGTTCCTCGCTCTAAGCGGCATAAGTCTTTAGGGACTCGAAAAGACCTCTCGAACAGCGACCAGCTCTCGCCTTATCATGACGATCAGTTTTAGCTTTCTCCACTGAGGCGCTCGCCCAGCTCAATCGGGGCGCAATCGCAGTGGTTCTCCCAGTGCTACCTTAGCCGATAAAACGGAACGTAAGGTACCAAACCATGGGAGCCGGGCAAACCCAACTATTGACCCAAGACATGATTCGGAGCCGATGCATATAATGCTATAAGTTCGGGGTGCCGCACTTGGGAAAGTGTTTGGACTTATCACACCATAATGTGGGGAACTTAAGCCCCTGGTGTATTCGGCCGTACCAAAGTGTACGGATGCAGGATGTCGTAAATGAACATATATATATATATATATATATATATATATATATATATATATAAGAAATGCGGCTATAAGCAAAAAGCGATGCATTGTTTATTCAGAAATACTGCCATGAATGCAGAGCAATACAAATAGTGCGGTAAGCAAGGGATTGGACTATTTAAACATGTCCCCCTCCAGGGGTAGGCTGCGGAATGGTGTATTAAACAGATTTAATGCTCGTAATGGAGACCACCTTAGTGTTCGTCGTAGCCTTTCTCCTTCCTTGGCTGTTGCATCGTGAGTTCGGCAGGTCTACTGCCGGACAAGGCCTCTGGTGAGCGGAGTCCTGTGGATAAGAAAAAAGAAAAAGAAAAATACCGATGTACTTGGGAGCCCCTGGTGTGGTTAAACCGTACTCTGGGCCTGTCGTGGTCGTGCCCCTCCCCCTATGCCCATGGTATATCCAGAGCCTAATGATGTACGCGAAGGACTGGTCTTGCAATTATGCGAGGGCTGGGGTTGGGGCCGCATTGCTACGCGTGCTCGGAACGTGCCAGGTGGTCTTGTTGTATGTTACTCCAGGCGCGTTTGGCCGTGTCCGGTCGCTTAACTGTTGGAAATATGCCCTAGAGGCAATAATAAAAGTATTATTATTATATTTCCTTGTTCATGATAATTGTCTTTTATTCATGCTATAACTGTATTATCCGGAAATCGTAATACACGTGTGAATACATAGACCACAATATGTCCCTAGTGAGCCTCTAGTTGACTAGCTCGTTGTGATCAACAGATAGTCATGGTTTCCTGGCTATGGACATTGGATGTCGTTGATAACGGGATCACATCATTAGGAGAATGATGTGATGGACAAGACCCAATCCTAAGCATAGCACAAAGATCGTGTAGTTCGTTTGCTAGAGCTTTTCCAATGTCAAGTATCTCTTCCTTAGACCATGAGATCGTGTAACTCCCGGATACCGTAGGAGTGCTTTGGGTGTATCAAACGTCACAACGTAACTGGGTGGCTATAAAGGTGCATTACAGGTATCTCCGAAAGTGTCTGTTGGGTTAGCACGAATCGAGACTGGGATTTGTCACTCCGTGTAAGCGGAGAGGTATCTCTGGGCCCACTCGGTAGGACATCATCATTTGCGCAATGTGACCAAGGAGTTGATCACGGGATGATGTGTTACGGAACGAGTAAAGAGACTTGCCGGTAACGAGATTGAACAAGGTATAAGGATACCGACGATCGAATCTCGGGCAAGTAAAATACCGCTAGACAAAGGGAATTGTATACGGGATCGATTGAGTCCTTGACATCGTGGTTCGTCCGATGAGATCATCATGGAACATGTGGGAGCCAACATGGGTATCCAGATCCCGCTGTTGGTTATTGACCAGAGAACGTCTCGGTCATGTCTACATGTCTCCCGAACCCGTAGGGTCTACACACTTAAGGTTCGATGACGCTAGGGTTATAAAGGAAGTTTGCATGTGGTTACGGAATGTTGTTCGGAGTCCCGGATGAGATCCCGGACGTCACGAGGAGTTCCGGAATGGTCCGGAGGTAAAGATTTATATATGGGAAGTCCTATTTTGGCCACTGGAAAATGTTCGGGATTTTTCGGTATTGTACCGGGAAGGTTCTAGAAGGTTCCGGAGTGGGGCCCACCTGCATGGGGGACCCACATGAACGTGGGTAGTGGGGGAAAGGGCCCACACCCCTGGTCAAGGCGCACCAAGATCCCCCCTTAGAAGGAATAAGATCATATCCCAAAGGGATAAGATCAAGATCCCTAAAAAGGGGGGATAGCAATCGGTGGGGAAGGAAATGATGGGATTTCTTTCCTCCCACCTTTGCCAACGCCCCAATGGACTTGGAGGGCAAGAAACCAGCCCCCTCCACCCCTATATATAGTGGGGAGGCGCATGGGAGCTTCACACTTGCCCCTGGCGCAGCCCTCCCTCTCCCAAGTGCTCCTCCTCTCTCGCGGTGCTTGGCGAAGCCCTGTAGGATAGCCACGCTCCTCCATCACCACCACGCCGTTGTGTTGCTGTTGGATGGAGTCTTCCTCAACCTCTCCCTCTCTCCTTGCTGGATCAAGGCGTGGGAGACGTCACCGGGCTGTACGTGTGTTGAACGCGGAGGTGCCGTGCGTTCGGCACTTGGTCATCGGTGATTTGGATCACGGCGAGTACGACTCCATCAACCCCGTTCACTTGAACGCTTCCGCTTAGCGATCTACAAGGGTATGTAGATGCACTCTCTTTCTACTCGTTGCTGGTCTCTCCATAGATAGATCTTGGTGATACGTAGGAAATTTTTTGAATTTCTGCTACGTTCCCCAACAGTGGTATCAGAGCTAGGTCTATTGCGTAGATTCTTTGCACGAGTAGAACACAAAGTAGTTGTGGGCGTTGATGATGTTCAATATGCTTACCGTTACTAGTCCAATCTTGTTTCGACGGTATTGTGGGATGAAGCGGCCCGGACCGACCTTACACGTACTCTTACGTGAGACAGGTTCCACCGATTGACATGCACTTGGTGCATAAGGTGGCTAGCGGGTGCCAGTCTCTCCCACTTTAGTCGGAACGGATTCGATGAAAAGGGTCCTTATGAAGGGTAAATAGCAATTGACATATCACGTTGTGGTTTTGCGTAGGTAAGAAACGTTCTTGCTAGAAACCCATAGCAGCCACGTAAAACATGCAAACAACAATTAGAGGACGTCTAACTTGTTTTTGCAGGGTATGCTATGTGATGTGATATGGCCAACAAGAATGTGATGAATGATATGTGATGTATGAGATTGATCATGTTCTTGTAATAGGAATCACGACTTGCATGTCGATGAGTATGACAACCGGCAGGAGCCATAGGAGTTGTCTTAAATTTATTGTATGACCTACGTGTCATTAAACGACGCCATGTAATTACTTTACTTTATTGCTAACCGGTAGCCATAGTAGTAGAAGTAATAAGTTGGCGAGACGACTTCATGAAGACACGATGATGGAGATCATGATGATGGAGATCATGGTGTCATGCCGGTGACGATGATGATCATGGAGCCCCGAAGATGGAGATCAATGGAGCTATATGATATTGGCCATATCATGTCACTACTATATAATTGCATGTGATGTTTATTATGTTTATGCATCTTGTTTACTTAGGACGACGGTAGTAAATAAGATGATCCCTTACAACAATTTCAAGAAGTGTTCTCCCCTAACTGTGCACCGTTGCTACAGTTCGTCGCTTCTAAGCACCACGTGATGATCGGGTGTGATGGATTCTTACGTTCACATACAACGGGTGTAAGACAGATTTACACAGCAATACACTTAGGGTTAACTTGACGAGCCTAGCATGTACAGACATGGCCTCGGAACACGGAGACCGAAAGGTCGAGCATGAGTCGTATAGTAGATACGATCAACATGAAGATGTTCACCGACGTTGGCTAGTCCGTCTCACGTGATGATCGGACACGGCCTAGTTGACTCGGATCATGTAATCACTTAGATGACCAGAGGGATGTCTATCTGAGTGGGAGTTCATAAGATGAACTTAATTATCTTGAACATAGTCAAAAGACCTTTTGCAAATTATGTCGTAGCTCGCGCTTTAGTTCTACTGTTTAGTTATGTTCCTAGAGAAAATATAGTTGAAAGTTGACAGTAGCGATTATGCGGACAGTAGATAGCTTATGTCCTTAATGCACTGCTCAGTGTGCTGGACCCCAAACGTCGTTTGTGGATGTTGCGAACATCAGACATACACGTTTTGATAACTACGTGATAGTTTAGATAAACGGTTTAGAGTTAAGGCACCAAAGATGTTTTCGAAACGTCGCAGAACATATGAGATGTTTCGAGGGCTGAAATTGAGATTTCAGGCTCGTGCCCACGTCAAGAGGTATAAGACCTCCGACGATTTTCTTAACCTGCAAACTGACGGAGAAAAGCTCAATCATTGAGCTTGTGCTCAGATTGTTTGAGTACAACAATCACTTGAATCAAGTGGGAGTTGATCTTCCATATGAGATAGTGATGTTTCTCCAAAGTCATTGCCACCAAGCTGCTGAAGCTTTGTGATGAACTATAACATATCAGGGATAGATATGATGATCCTTGAGGTATTCACGATGTTTGACACCGCGAAAGTAGAAATCAAGAAGGAGCATCAATTGTTGATGAAACCACTAGTTTCAAGAAGGGCAAGGGCAAGAAGGGATACTTCATGAAACGGCAAATCAGCTGCTGCTCTAGTGAAGAAACCCAAGGTTGAACCCAAACCCGAGACTAAGTGCTCCTGTAATAAGGGGAACAACCAATGGAGCAGAATTACCCTAGATACTTGGTAGATGAGAAGGCTGGCAAGGTCGATAGAAGTATATTGGATATACATTGTGTTGATGTGTACTTTACTAGTACTCCTAGTAGCACCAGGGTATTAGATACCGGTTAGGTTGCTAAGTGTTAGTAACTCGAAATAAAAGCTACGGAATTAACGGAGACTAGCTAAAGGTGAGCTGACGATATGTGTTGGAAATGTTTCCAAGGTTGATATGATCAAGCATCGCACGCTCCCTCTACCATCGAGATTGGTGTTTGCGTTGAGCATAGACATGATTGGATTATGTCTATCGCAATACGGTTATTCATTTAAGGAGAATAATGGTTACTCTGTTTATTTGAATAATACCTTGAATGGTCTTGCACCTAAAATGAATGGTTTATTGAATCTCGATCGTAGTGATACACATGTTCATGCCAAAAGATAGTAATGATAGTACCACCTACTTGTGGCACTGCCACGTAAGTCATATCGGTATAAAACGCATGAAGAAGCTCCATGTTGATGGATCTTTGGGCTCACTCGTTTTTGAAAAGTTTGAGACATGCGAACCATGTCTATTGGTGTATATGCATGAAGAAACTCCATGCAAATGGACCGTTTGAACTCACTTGATCTTGAATCACTTGAGACATGCAAATCATACCACATGGGCAAGATGACTGAAATCCTCGGTTTCAGTAAAATGGAACAAGATAGAAACTTGTTGGAAGTAACACATTTTGATGTGTGCAGTCCAATGAGTGCTGAGGAATGCAGTGAATATCGTTATGTTCTTACTTCACAGATGATTCGAGTAGATGTTGAGAATATTTACTTGATGAAACACAAGTCTGATTTATTGAATGGTTCAAGTAATTTCAGAGTGAAGTAGAAGATCATCGTGACAAGAGGATGAAATGTCTATGATATGATCATAGAGATGAGTATCTGAGTTACAAGCTTTGGCACACAATTATGACATTGTGGAAATTGTTTCACAATTAATACAGCCTGGAACACCATAGTTTGATGGTGTGTCCGAACATCATAACTGCACCATATTGGATATGATGCATACCATGATGTCTCTTATCGAGTTACCACTATCGTTCATGGGTTAGGCATTAGAGACAACCACATTCACTTTAAATAGGGCACCACGTAATTCCGTTGAGATGACACCGTATGAATTATGGTTTAGAGAAACCTAAGTTGTCGTTTCTTAAAGGTTTGGGGCTGCGATGCTTATGTGAAAAAGTTTCAGGATTGATAAGCTCGAACCCAAAGCGGATAAAATGCATATTCATAGGACACCCAAAACAGTTGGGTATACCTCCTAATTCAAATCCGAAAGCAATATGGATTGTTTCTTGAATCGGGTCCTTTCTCGAGGAAAGGTTTCTCTCGAAAGAATTGAGTGGGAGGATGGTGGAGACTTGATGAGGTTATTGAACCATCACTTCAACCAGTGTGTAGCAGGGCACAGGAAGTTGTTCCTGTGGCACCTACACCAATTGAAGTGGAAGCTTATGATATTGATCATGAGACTTCGGATCAAGTCACTGCCGTACCTCGCAGGGTGACAAGGATACGTACTACTTCAGAGTGGTAGAGTAATCCTGTCTTGAAGGTCATGTTGCTAGACAACAATGAACCTACGAGCTATGGAGAATCGATGGTAGGCCCACATTCCAACAAATGGTTAAGAAACCATGAAATCCGAGATAGGATCCATGTATCATAACAAAGCATGGACTTTGGTGGACTTGCCCGATGATCGGCAAGCCATTGAGATAAATGGATCTTTAAGAAGAAGACGGACGTGGATGGTAATGTCACCATCTATGACGCTCGACTTGTGGCGAAGAGTTTCTCGACAAGTTCAAGGAGTTGACTACGATGAGATTTTCTCATCCATAGCAATGCTTAAGTCCGTCAGATTCATGTTAGCATTGGCTGCATTTATGAAATCTGGCAGATGGATGACAAAACGAGTTTCCTTACCAGTCTTCGTATGGAAAGGTTGTTTGTGATACAATCAGAAAGTTTTTGTCGATCCTAAGGATGCTAAAAGGTATGCTAGCTCCAGCGATCCTTCCATGGACTGGAGTAAGCATCTCGGAGTTGGAATGTGCACTTTGATGAGATGATCAAAGATTTTCTTGGGTTTATACAAAGTTTATGAGAAACTTGTATTTCCAAAGAAGTGAGTGGGAGCACTATAGAATTTCTGATGAGTATATGTTCTTGACATATTGTTGATCAGAAATGATGTAGAATTTCTAGAAAGCATATAGGGTTATTTGAAAGGTGTTTTCAATAGAAAACCTGGATCAAGCTACTTGAACATTGAGCATCGAGATCTATAAGATAGATCAAAATGCTTGATAATACTTTTAAATGAGCACGTACCTTGACATAATCTTGAAGGTGTTCAAGATGGATCAGTCAAAGAAGGAGTTCTTGCGTGAGTTGTAAGGTATGCAGTTAAGACTTAAAGCTCGACCACGGCAGAAGAAAGAGGAAGGACGAAGGTCGTCCCCTATGCTTTTATCATAGGCTCTCTACAGTATGCTATGCTGTGTACCGCACCTGAAGTGTGCCTTGCCATGAGTCAGTCAAGGGGTACAAGAGTGATCCAAGAATGGATCACAGGACAGCGGTCAAAGTTATCCTTAGTAACTAGTGGACTAAGGAATTTTCTCGATTATGGAGGTGGTAAAAGAGTTCGTCGTAAAGGGTTACGTCGATGCAAGCTTAACACCTATCCGGATAGCTCTGAGTAGAGATACCGGATACGTATGATGGAGCAACAATTTAGAATAGCTCCAAGTAGAACAGTTATTTGGAATAGCTCCAAATAGAGTGTGGTAGCTGCATCTAGGAGATGACATAGAGATTTGTAAAGCACACACGGATCTGAAAGGTTCAGACCCGTTGACTATAACCTCTCTCACAAGCATAACATGATCAAACCCTAAACTCTTTGGGTGTTAGTCACATGGGGATGTGACCTTGAGTGTTAATCACATATCAATGTGAACTAGATTATTGACTCTAGTGCAAGTGGGAGACTGTTGGAAATATGCCCTAGAGGCAATAATAAAAGTATTATTATTATATTTCCTTGTTCATGATAATTGTATTTTATTCATGCTATAACTGTATTATCCGGAAATCGTAATACACGTGTGAATACATAGACCACAATATGTCCCTAGTGAGCCTCTAGTTGACTAGCTCGTTGTGATCAACAGATAGTCATGGTTTCCTGGCTATGGACATTGGATGTCGTTGATAACGGGATCACATCATTAGGAGAATGATGTGATGGACAAGACCCAATCCTAAGCATAGCACAAAGATCGTGTAGTTCGTTTGCTAGAGCTTTTCCAATGTCAAGTATCTCTTCCTTAGACCATGAGATCGTGTAACTCCCGGATACCGTAGGAGTGCTTTGGGTGTATCAAACGTCACAATGTAACTGGGTGGCTATAAAGGTGCATTACAGGTATCTCCGAAAGTGTCTGTTGGGTTAGCACGAATCGAGACTGGGATTTGTCACTCCGTGTAAGCGGAGAGGTATCTCTGGGCCCACTCGGTAGGACATCATCATTTGCGCAATGTGACCAAGGAGTTGATCACGGGATGATGTGTTACGGAACGAGTAAAGAGAATTGCCGGTAACGAGATTGAACAAGGTATAAGGATACCGACGATCGAATCTCGGGCAAGTAAAATACCGCTAGACAAAGGGAATTGTATACGGGATCGATTGAGTCCTTGACATCGTGGTTCGTCCGATGAGATCATCGTGGAACATGTGGGAGCCAACATGGGTATCCAGATCCCGCTGTTGGTTATTGACCAGAGAACGTCTCGGTCATGTCTACATGTCTCCCGAACCCGTAGGGTCTACACACTTAAGGTTCGATGACGCTAGGGTTATAAAGGAAGTTTGCATGTGGTTACGGAATGTTGTTCGGAGTCCCGGATGAGATCCCGGATGTCACGAGGAGTTCCGGAATGGTCCGGAGGTAAAGATTTATATATGGGAAGTCCTATTTTGGCCACTGGAAAATGTTCGGGATTTTTCGGTATTGTACCGGGAAGGTTCTAGAAGGTTCCGGAGTGGGGCCCACCTGCATGGGGGACCCACATGAACGTGGGTAGTGGGGGAAAGGCCCCACACCCCTGGTCAAGGCGCACCAAGATCCCCCCTTAGAAGGAATAAGATCATATCCCAAAGGGATAAGATCAAGATCCCTAAAAAGGGGGGATAGCAATCGGTAGGGAAGGAAATGATGGGATTTCTTTCCTCCCACCTTTGCCAACGCCCCAATGGACTTGGAGGGCAAGAAACCAGCCCCCTCCACCCCTATATATAGTGGGGAGGCGCATGGGAGCTTCACACTTTCCCCTGGCGCAGCCCTCCCTCTCCCAAGTGCTCCTCCTCTCTCGCGGTGCTTGGCGAAGCCCTGTAGGATAGCCACGCTCCTCCATCACCACCACGCCGTTGTGTTGCTGTTGGATGGAGTCTTCCTCAACCTCTCCCTCTCTCCTTGCTGGATCAAGGCGTGGGAGACGTCACCGGGCTGTACGTGTGTTGAACGCGGAGGTGCCGTGCGTTCGGCACTTGGTCATCGGTGATTTGGATCACGGCGAGTACGACTCCATCAACCCCGTTCACTTGAACGCTTCCGCTTAGCGATCTACAAGGGTATGTAGATGCACTCTCTTTCTACTCGTTGCTGGTCTCTCCATAGATAGATCTTGGTGATACGTAGGAAATTTTTTGAATTTCTGCTACGTTCCCAAACATTAACGGCCGGACTCGAAAATTGCCTTAAGAGGCTGCTCTGTACTTCTGCCGCGACAGCCGCTGTGTGTTCCTCCGTTCGGAGGGAGCGCTCAGTGTTTCCAATGACCGTGATGACTCCTCGAGGGCCTGGCATCTTGAGCTTGAGGTATGCATATTGCAGCACCGCGTTGAACTTTGCAAACGCGGTCCGTCCGAGCAGAGCGTGATAGCCACTGCGGAACGGGACTATGTCGAAGATTAACTCCTTGCTTCGGAAGTTATCCGGGGATCCGAAGACCACTTCCAGTGTGACCGAGCCTGTACAATTGGCCTCTACACCTAGTATGACACCTTTGAAGGTCGTCTTTGTAGGTTTAAGCCTTGAGGGGTCTATGCCCATCTTGCGCACTGTGTCCTGATAAAGCAGGTTCAGGCTGCTGCCGCCGTCCATCAGGACTCTGGCGAGGTGAAATCCATCGACGATTGGTTCTAAAACCAATGCGGCGAATCCGCCATGGCAGATACTGGTGGGGTGGTCCCTTCGATCAAAAGTGATCGCGCAAGAGGACCATGGATTGAACTTCGGGGCGACTGGCTCCATCGCATATACATCCCTAAGTGCACGCTTTCGCTCCCTCTTGGGTATGTGGGTTGCGTATATCATGTTTACCGTCCGCACTTGTGGGGGGAAACCCTTCTGTCCTCTACTGTTCGGCGGCCGGGTCTCTTCCTCGTCATCGCTATGCAGCCCCTTGTCGTTGTTTTCAGCGATTAACTTGCCTGCCTGCTTGAATACCCAACAATCCCTGTTAGTGTGATTAGCTGGCTTTTCAGGGGTGCCATGTATCTGGCAAGAGCGGTCGAGTATTCGGTCCAAATTGGACGGACCCGGAGTGGTTCTTTTGAATGGCTTCTTCCGCTGACCGGGTTTAGAGCCCCTGAATCCGGCGTTGACTGCCGTATCCTCAGTGTTATCGCCGTTAACGCGGCGTTTGTTTTTGTTTCGACGCGACCTGCCATTGTGGTCCTTGGTATCCGGACTGCCAGAATTTTTGCTGAGGTTGTTACCGCGGGCTAGCCAGCTGTCCTCCCCCGCACAGATGTGGGTCATGAGTGATGTGAGGGTTGTCATGGATTTCGGCTTTTCCTGTCCTAGGTGCCGGGCCAGCCACTCATCTCGAATGTTGTGTTTCAAGGTTGCGAGGGCCTCTGCATCCGGACAGTCGACGATTTAATTTTTCTTTGTTAGGAACCGTGTCTAGAATTGTCTGGCCGATTCGTCTGGCTGCTGAATTATGTGGCTTAGGTCATCGGCGTCTGGTGGTCGCACATATGTGCCCTGGAAGTTGTCAAGGAATGCGACTTCCAGGTCCTCCCAACACCCAATTGACTCTACTGGCAAGCTGTTAAGCCAATGCCGAGCTGGTCCTTTAAGTTTGAGTGGGAGATATTTGATGGCGTGGAGATCGTCACCGCGGGCCATATGGATATGAAGGAGATAGTCTTCGATCCAAACCGCGGGGTCTATTGTGCCATCGTAGGATTCAATGTTTACGGGTTTAAACCCTTCAGGGTTTTGATGATCCATTACTTCATCTGTGAAGCATAGTGGGTGCGCGGCGCCTCTATACTGGGCAATATCACGACGTAGCTCAAGAGAGCTTTGTCTACTGTGTTCGGCCCGACCGGAGTTGCTGTATCCGGCGCGACGGTAGTCGTCGCGCATCATGGGGCGCCCACGTGATCCTTAGATCGATCTTGATTGTCTTGCCTTGTCCTCCAATATGTCTTGCAAGTTCGGAGCATTCCCCCATGGCTTCGCACTTTTCGAGCGGTGCCGGGGTACGGTTTTGGTGGAGGGCCTAGATGCCTCTCTGTCGCGTCCACGAGGTGGTCGGTCTGCCATATTGTGCGCTGGTGATGAGGGTTTATACTCCTCCTCCTCTAATTGGGGGAGCAACTTGCATTTTGGGTAGCTTTTGGAGGGGCGTTCGAGTTCATGCTCTTCGGCCGCGAGGACTTCGGTCCATCTGTCGGCCAGCAGGTCTTGATCAGCTTTGAGCTGTTGCTACTTTTTCTTTAGGCTGTTTGCCGTGGCCATAAGCCTGCATTTAAAACACTCTTGTTCGACAGGATCCTCGGGCACGACAAATTCGTCGTCGTTGAGGCTTGCCTCGTCTCCAGAGGGAGGCATGTAATTATCATCCTCGACCTCTTCGTCTGCCGCTCTCTCATGAGGGCTGGCTTCTGCGTCCTCCTGCGCTGAATCTTGCTGGAGGGGGTTGTCTTCGGCACTCTCTGGGGTGTTATTATCTCCGGTGCCGGAATCTCCATTCTTGCTGTGGCAGGATTTAGAGCGGCGCCGCTGACGTCGGCGCTTGGGCTGTTTCTTAGGGGAATCTGCCTCCGCTGCTTCTTCGCCGTTCCCATCCTTTGGGATGTCCACCATGTATATGTCGTATGACGAGGTGGTCTTCCAGGGCCCCGTAGGCGCTGGTTCTTGGTCGTCTCCGGCATCGTCATCCATACCGTCGATGTCTCCGGAGTCGTAGTCTAGCATGTCAGTTAGATCGTCGACAGTGGCTACAAAGTGGGTGGTGGGTGGGTTTTGAATTTCTTCGTCATCCGCATCCCAACCGTCCTGACCGCAATCCGGCCAGGGCTCTCCTGATAACGAGAGATGCTTTAGCGAATTTAGGATGTCGCCAAAGGGCGAGTGCTGAAAGATGTTCGCGGCAGTGAACTCCATGATCGGTGCCCAATCGGATTCGATTGGTAGGGGCGCAGGAGGTTCGGAGTCCGACGAGGAGTCCGGCACCTCAGAGTCATGAGCTTTACGAGGGACAAGGTCAGTATTCGACTCCATCGCCATAGAGATTGCAGCTCTCGAGGCGGTGTCCAGCCACCTGTCCTCGATCTGCGCGGTCGGCTCCGAACTAGGGGTCGGAGCGGACTCATGTGCGGCCTCCAGGGCACTGTCCGGCGGCAGAGCTAAATCATGCCCATCATGACAGTGCGGCGCGCTCGGCTGTGGCTCGAATCCATCGAAGATCAAGTCTCCGCGGATGTCAGTCGTGAAGTTTAGGCTTCCAAATCTGACCTGACGGCCAGGGGCGTAGCTTTCAATCTGCTCCAGATGGACAAGCGAATTGGCCCGCAGTGCAAAGCCGCCGAACACAAAGATCTATCCGGGGAGAAAAGTCTCACCCTGGACTACGTGGTTGTTGATGATTGAAGGAGCCATCAAGCCTATCGGTGACGACACAGAGGAACTCTCAATGAAAGCACCAATGTCAGTGTCAAAACCGGCGGATCTCGGGTAGGGGGTCCCGAACTGTGCGTCTAGCCAGATGATAACAGGAGACAAGGGACACGATGTTTTTACCCAGGTTCGGGCCCTCTCGATGGAGGTAAAACCCTACTCCTGCTTGATTAATATTGATGATATGGATAGTACAAGTGTGGATCTACCACGAGATCAAGGAGGCTAAACCCAAGAAGCTAGCCTATGGTATGATTGTTGTAATGGTTGTTCGTCCTACGGACTAAAACCCTCCGGTTTATATAGACACCGGAGAGGGCTAGGGTTACACAGAGTCGGTTACAATGGTAGGAGATCTACATATCCGTATTGCCAAGCTTGCCTTCCACGCCAAGGAAAGTCCCATCCGGACACGGGACAAAGTCTTCAATCTGGTATCTTCATAGTCTTGGAGTCCGGCCGACGATGATAGTCCGGCTATCCGGACACCCCCTAGTCCAGGACTCCCTTAAGGCCCAATAAACCCCCGGGGGGTTCCGGTAACCCCCCGGTACTCCGGTATATGTCTGAAACCTCCCGAAACACTTCCGGTGTCCGAACATAGTCATCCAATATATCGATCTTTACGTCTCTACCATTTCGAGACTCCTCGTCATGTCCGTGATCATATCCGGGACTCTGAACTACCTTCAGTACATCAAAATACAAAAACTCGTAATACTGATCGTCACCAAACTTTAAGCGTGTGGACCCTACGACTTCGAGAACTATGTAGACATGACCGAGACACGTCTCCGGTCAATAACCAATAGAGAAACCTGGATGCTCATATTGGTTCCCACATATTCTACGAAGATCTTTATCGGTCAAACCGCATAACAACATACGTTGTTCCCTTTGTCATCGGTATGTTACTTGCCCGAGATTCAATCGTCGGTATCTCAATACCTAGTTCAATATCATTACCGGCAAGTCACATTACTCATTGTGTAATGCATCCTCCCGCAACTAACTCATTAGTCACATTGCTTGCAAGGCTTATAGTGATGTGCATTACCGAGAGGGCCCAGAGATACCTCTCCGACAATCGGAGTGACAAATCCTAATCTCGAAATACACCAACTCAACAAGTACCTTCGGAGACACCTGTAGAGCACCTTTATAATCACCCAGTTATGTTGTGATGTTTGGTAGCACACAAAGTGTTCCTCCAGTAGTCGGGAGTTGCATAATCTCATAGTCATAGGAACTTGTATAAGTCATGAAGAAAGTAGTAGCAATAAAACTAACACGATCATAATGCTAAGCTAACGGATGGGTCATGTCCATCACATCATTCTCCTAATGATGTGATCCCGTTCATCAAACGACAACACGTGGCTATGGTTAGGAAACATAACCATCTTTGATTTAACGAGATAGTCAAGTAGAGGCATACTAGGGACTATTGGTTTTGTCTATGTATTCACACATGTACTAAGTTTCCGGTTAATACAATTCTAGCATGAATAGTGAACATTTATCATGATATAAGGAAATAAATAATAACTTTATTATTGCCTCTAGGGCATATTTCCTTCAGTCTCCCACTTGCACTAGAGTCAATAATCTAGTTCACATCATCATGTGATTTAACACCAATAGTTCACATCGTCATGTGATCAACACCCAAAGGGTTTACTAGAGCCAATAATCTAGTTCACATTGCTATGTGATTAACACCCAAAGAGTACTAAGTTGTGATCATGTTTTTCTTGTGAGAGAAATTTAGTCAACGGGTCTGCCAAATTCAAATCCGTATGTATTTTGCAAATTTCTATGTCAACAATGCTCTGCATGGAGCTACTCTAGCTAATTGCTCCCACTTTCAATATGTATCCAGATTGAGACTTAGAGTCATCTGGATCAGGGTCAAAAACTGCATTGACGTAACCCTTTATGATGAATCTTCTGTCACCTCCACAACCGAGAAACATATCCTTATTCCACTAAGGATAATTTTGACCAATGTCCAGTTATCTACTCCTAGATCACTATTGTACTCCCTTGCCAAACTTAGGGCAGGGTATACAATAGGTCTGGTCCATAGCATGACATACTTTATAGAACCTATGACTGAGGCATAGGGAATGACTTTCATCCTCTTTCTATTTTCTGTCGTGGTCGGGATTTGAGTCTTACTTAATTTCACACCTTTGGAACACAGGCAAGAACTCTTTCTTTGACTATTCCATTTTGAACTACTTCAAAATCTTGTCAAGGTATGTACTCATTGAAAATCTTATCAAGCGTCTTGATCTATCTCAATAGATCTTGATGCTCAAAATGTAAGTAGCTTTACTGAGGTATTTCATTGAAAAACTCTTATTCAAGTATCCTTTTATGCTATCCAGAAATTCTATATCATTTCCAATCAACAATATGTCATCCACATATAATATTAGAAATGCTACAGAGCTCCCAATCACTTTCTTGTAAATACAAGCTTCTCCAAAAGTCTGTATAAAACCATATGCTTTGATCTCACTATCAAAATGTTTATTCCAACTCCGAGATGCTTGCACCAGTCCATAGATGGATCGCTGGAGCTTGCACACTTTGTTAGCATCCTTTGGATTGACAAAACCTTCTGGTTGCATCATATACAACTCTTCTTTAAGAAATCCATTAAGGAATGTATTTTTGACATCCATTTGCCAGATTTCATAAAATGTGGCAATTGCTAACATGATTCGGGCAGACTTTTAAGCATCGATACGAGTGAGAAAATCTCATTGTATTCAGCACCTTGAACTTTGTCAAAAACCTTTTTCGACAAGTCTAGCTTCGTAGATAGTAACACTACTATCAGCATTCGTCTTCTTCTTGAAGATCCATTTATTTTCTATGGCTTGCCGATCATCGGGCAAGTCAATCAAAGTCCACACTTTGTTCTCACACATGGATCCCATCTCAGATTTCATGGCCTCAAGCCATTTCTCGGAATCTGGGCTCATCATCGCTTCCTCATAGTTCGTAGGTTCGTCATGGTCAAGTAACATGACCTGCAGAACAGGATTACCGTACCACTCTGGTGCGGATCTTACTCTGATTGACCTACGAGGTTCTATAGTAACTTAATCTGAAGTTTCATGATCATCATCATTAGCTTCCTTAGTAATTGGTGTAGGAGTCACAGGAACAGATTTCTGTGATGAACTACTTTCCAATAAGGGAGCAGGTACAGTTACCTCATCAAGTTCTACTTTCCTCCCACTCACTTCTTTCGAGAAAACTCCTTCTCTAGAAAGGGTCCATTCTTAGCAACCCAAACCGTAGACGCCGGTGGTGAAGAAGGAGGTGAGGGCGCCTGCTTTGATTAGGCTTACTGTAAGTTTGTTTGAAGCTCATATATTGCCTTCGGATCTATGATAGAAGGTGTACCCAATTGTCTCCTTTGGGTATCCTATGAAGACACATTTCTCCGATTTGGGTTTGAGCTTATCAGGATTATACTTTTTCACATAAGCATCGCAATCCAAAACTTTAAGAAATGACAGCTTAGGTTTTCTTGCTAAACCATAGTTCATACGGTGTCGTCTCAACAGATTTAGATGGTGCCCCTTTTAACGTGAATGCAACTGTCTCTAATGCATAACCCCAAAATGATAGTGGTAAATCGGTAGGAGACATCATAGATCGCACCATATCTAGTAAAGTACGATTACGACGTTCGGACACACCATTACATTGTGGTGTTCCAGGTGGCGTGAGTTGCGAAACTATTTCACATTGTTTCAAATGAATACCAAACTCGTAACTCAAATATTCGTCTCCATGATCAGATCGTAGAAACTTTATTTTCTTGTTACGACTAGTAAGCGTGCACGTGCAATGCACGTTAGCCAATGCAATTAATTTTAAATTTCACCTTTGCTTAATTAGTTTTATTTTTGTGGTTGTTTGTTCGCCTACACCTTTTTTTTCAAGTAGGTAAAGATAAAAAAATGGAAATGTCATATGTGCTATTCTCAAAAATAAAAATGAAAGATAGTTTTGTATTTAATAACCATCATCTGGGATGACAAGTGTAATATTATGCAAAATTATTTTTTTGAAAAAAATACTCTGATAAATATTTTCAGTCAATGTTTAGATCATACGTAGTGTTGCGGAAATCCCATTAGTACAAGGCTCAAATCATCAAATATCATATCGCATGTATAAAATGTTGTAGTCCATTTGTACCGGCAAGGTGGACGACTTGTTCCTCTGCATGCTTATGCTTCTTTAGATTCAGACTCCATCAAAAAGAAAAGTCTTCCACTCTACAAGTAATAGGTAGAATGCATGTAAGTGCAATCAATTCTTTAGGATTTGAAAATATCATTGTCACTCTTATGCATATCACAAAGTCTCCTCGGAAGGATTGTAAACTAATAATATCTCAGTTAGCTTCAGACGGGCCTCTAGAGCACGAGTGAGGGGGAAACAGATTCACAACGAGTTGCAACTAATATAATCTATATGTTATAAAGCAAGTTAGGTGTAAACTTCCGAAGGGCTCACAGATCCACACCAGAATAATCACAGGAGAAACATTAACCATATCACATTTGATCTACAGCAAACTGAACCTTGGTAGCAAATGCAAGGCTATCAGCAAATATAACTACGGAAGTCCTACCTTTGAATTAAATATGGACTAACATGATATGCATTTGTACCAATGTACACTAATCCATATTGCAACAAATAATAATAGCTGGTACAGTTGTACACCACTAAAATTACTATTGTAATGCCACTTGAATCCACTGTCGGGATAAAAATGAAACCTTGAACATAATCCCCCAACAGCAAAATACACATGTAAATTGTAGTGCCAAAATCAAGTCGACCGGTGATGTATTCGGATTTTCGGATGAGGCAACCTGAAGACTAACTACACTTATTTGTCAGAACACGGAACTAACTACAGTCAATCTTTCATCGTGGTCTCTTCAAATCAAGCTCAAAGATCTGAATACCAATCAGAAATCAAGTCAACAAGGTCAAGAAGGAAGTCTCCCTCCAAAGATGGAAATAAAGAAAACAAAGAAAAATGGATTAAGGGGAGTTTTAGAGGTCGGCTGCCTGATGGTAACAGAGCCGGACCGTGATTGACCACATGGAACCCTAGACCACGAGTCGGGTGAGAGATGATACATGGAAGCATGCTTTGTTAATAACTACTTTCATGCACTAGAGTGCTTTTGTTGCTTCAACTCCATCTAAAGTCCTATCAATAAATACTCTAAACTTCAACTCCACCAGGTCAATAAAAACTCAGAAGTCCTAGCTACATATTTGATTGAACAGTCAATATGGACTTCAAAATGCCATTGATAGGATGATAGTACATTGAATAGAAAAATTCCATGCTAAAGCTTTATATGTGTTCTATGTGATGTATATGTTCTTTTGTTCCATATTCCGAAACAAAGAAGCATGTCTAAACTCTGCAGCATACGATCTCGTGTATATGTCCTACCTGTTCCATTGCCCATTTACGTTTTACATGGCCTTCTGTTCACCACAATAACTAAATTATGCCCAAAGAACTCAGTCCTCTTAATTCAGAACTTGGTACACATAAAACTTATATCATGAGATAAAAAAAATCAAGTGAGCGGGCGCAAAAAAAGCAAACAAGCAGTTACCTTAATCATTTAGAAGAACCACGATCTAACACATGAGAACATACTGCTATGAAAAAGCAAGCAAGCACACTTGTAGGCAAAAGAAGTAAGCATGCAACCATCTTAATTAACAGTTGGACCTTGATCGGTTAGAACAATATGGCTGACATGAGACTAATTACCTGCAGGTTTCGTGGGTGCAGCAGATTGGTTCTGCAGAGGCGGCAGCACGCAAGTATCATGGCGGACTTGCGTCCAATTTCCAACAAAGACGGGCGTCTAGACCCTGGTGTGAAGCTCCATAGGCACCTGTGTTGTGGCCGGTGCGTGGGCATGAAACGAAGGGAGGAAACTTATTACTGGCTTCTCTGGCTCACGGATCAGGTTGGCGTCCACGCGCGCGACGATAAAGGAGGGTAGCAGCGTACCTGGGGCAATGGAGGAGGAGCGGCCGACGGAGGCCTTCGCTTGCTTCCATTAGAGGAGGAGCGGCCGCCGGTTGGTGGCGGCGGTCCGAGCTCGCTTTATGTGCGGCGGCGGCGGCGCACCACGCTGGCGCCCTTCAACAAGGAGCCGCAGTTGATAACCCACAAGTGTCGGGGATCACAACAGCTTTCGAGGGTAGAGTATTCAACCCAAATTTATTGATTCGACACAAGGGGAGCCAAAGAATATTCTTAAGTATTAGCAGTTGAGTTGTCAATTCAACCACACCTGGATAACTTAGTATCTGCAGCAAAGTATTTAGTAGCAAAGTAATATGATAGTAATGGTAACAGTGGCAAAAGTAAAGATAATAGTTTTGTAGTAATTGTAACAGTAGCAATGGAAAAGTAAATAAGCGAGACACAAGATGTGAAAAGCTCGTAGGCATTGGATCAGTGATGGATAATTATGTCGGATGTGATTCTTTATGTAATAGCTATAACATAGGGTGACACATAACTAGCTCCAGTTCATCAATGTAATGTAGTCATGTATTCTGAATATAGTCATACGTGCTTATGGAAAAGAACTTGCCTGACATATTTTGTCCTACCCTCCCGTGGCAGCGGGGTCCTAGTGGAAAGTAAGGGATATTAAGGCCTCCTTTTAATAGAGAACCGGAACAAAGCATTAACACATAGTGAATACATGAACTCCTCAAACTATGGTCATCACCGAGAAGTATCCCGATTATTGTCACTTCGGGGTTGTCGGATCATAACACATAATAGGTGACTATAGACTTGCAAGATAGGATCAAGAACACACATATATTCGTGAAAACATAATAGGTTCAGATCTGAAATCATGGCACTCGGGCCCTAGTGACAACCATTAAGCATAGCAAAGTCATAGCAACATCAATCTTAGAACATAGTGGATACTAGGGATCAAACCCTAACAAAACTAACTTGATTACATGGTAAATCTCATCCAACCCATCACTGTCCAGCAAGCCTACGATGGAATTACTCACGCACGACGGTGAGCATCATGAAATTGGTGATGGAGGATGGTTGATGATGACGACGGCGACGAATCCCCTTCTCCGAAGCCCCGAACGGACTCCAGATCAGCCCTCCCGAGAGAGATTAGGGCTTGGCGGCAGCTCCATATCGTGAAACGTGATGAAACTTTCTCTCTGATTTTTTTCTCCGTGAAACGGAACATATGGAGTTGGAGTTGAGGTCGGTGGAGCGTCAGGGGGCCCACAAGAGAGGGGGGCACGCCCAGGGGGAGGGTGCGCACCCCACCCTCATGGACAGGGTGTGGGCCCCCTGGCCTTGATTCTTTCGCCAGTATTTTTTATATTTTCCAAAACTTAACTCCGTGGATTTTCAGGTCATTCTGAGAACTTTTGTTTTCTGCACAATAAACAACATCATGGCAGTTTTGCTGAAAACAGCGTCAGTCCGGGTTAGTTTCATTCAAATCATGCAAGTTAGAGTCCAAAACAAGGGCAAAAGTGTTTGGAAAAGTAGATACATTGGAGACGTATCAACTCCCCCAAGCTTAAACCTTTGCTTGTCCTCAAGCAATTCAGTTGATAAACTAAAAGTGATAAAGAAAAACTTTTACAAACTCTATTTGCTCTTATTGTTATAAACATGTAAAGCTAGCATTCAGGTTTTCAGCAAGTATTATAAACTAACCATACTCACAATAACACCTAGGTCTCACAATTACTCATATCAATGGCATAATCAGCTAGCGAGCGATAATAATAAAACTCAGATGACAACACTTTCTCAAAAGAATCATAATATGATATAACAAAATGGTATCTCGCTAGCACTTTCTGAGACCGCAAAACATAAATGCTGAGCACCTTTGAAGATCAAGGACTGACTAAACATCGTAATTCATGGTAAAAGAGATCCGGTCAAGTCATACCCAATATAAACCAATACTAATGAATGCAAATGATAGTGTGCTCTCCAGCGGGTGCTTTTTAATAAGAAGGTGATGACTCAACATAAAAGTAAATAGATAGGCCCTTCACATAGGGAAGCAGGGATTTGTAGAGGTGCCAGAGCTCGATTTTAAAATAGAGGTGAATAACATTTTGAGCGGCATACTTTCACTGTCAACGCAACAACTATGAGATAGCAATATCTTCCATACTACATGCATTATAGGCAGTTCCCAAACAGAAAGGTAAAAGTTTATACTCCCCCACCAGCAACAAGCATCAATCCATGGCTTGCTCGAAACAACGAGTGCCTCCAACTAACAACAGCCCTGGGGGAGTTTTGTTTAATTAATTTGATTTGTTTGATCTTTTTGGATCATGGGACTGGGCATCCCGGTTACCGGCCCTTTCTCGTGAATGAGGAGCGGAGTCCACTCCTCTTGAGAATAACCCACCTAGCATGGAAGATATAGGAAGCCCTAGTTGAAACATGAGCTGCTCGAGCATACAAAACAGAATTTCATTTGAAGGTTTGGAGTTTGGCACATACAAATTTACTTGGAACGACAGGTAGATACCGCATATAGGAAGGTATGGTGGACTCATATGGAATAACTTTGGGGTTCATGGAGTTTGGATGCACAAATAGTATTCCCACTTAGTATAGGTGAAGGCTAGCAAAAGACTGGGAAGCGACCAATTGAGAGAGCGACAACAGTCATGAACATGCATTAAAATTAATTCACACCGAGTACAAGCATGAGTAGGATATAATCCACCATGAACATAAATATCGTGAAGGCTAGCTATGTTGATTTGTTTCAACTACATGCGTGAACATGTGCCAAGTCGAGTCACTCAATTCATTCAAAGGAGGATACCATCCCATCATACCACATCACAATCATTTTAATAGCATGTTGGCACGCAAGGTAAACCATTATAACTCATAGCTAATCAAGCATGGCACAAGCAACTATAATCTCTAGATGTCATTGAAAATATGTTTACTTCATAATAAGATGAATCCGGAACGATGAACTCATCATATTTACAAAAACAAGAGAGGTCGAGTTCATACCAGCTTTTCTCATCTCAATCAGTCCATCATATATCATCATTATTGCCTTTCACTTGCACGACCGAATGATGTGTATAATAATAATAGTGCACGTGCATTGGACTAAGCTGGAATCTGCAAGCATTCAACTCAAGAGAGCAGACAAGTAATATGGGCTCCAAGTTAAATAAACAATCATGCATATGAGAGCCACTAAACATTTTCAATATGGTCTTCTACTCTCGACCCCCAAAAGAAAAGAAAATAAAACTATTTACACGGGAAAGCTCCCAACAAGTAAGAAGAAGAACGAAAAATCTTTTTGGATTTTCATTTTAATTTCTACTACAAGCATGGAAATTAAACTAACTATTTTTTTGGTTTTTCTTAAGGTTTATCAAACACACAAGAAGAAAGCAAGAAAAAGAAACTTAAACTAGCATGGATAGTACAATGAAAGAGTATGAGCACCGACAACTAGAATAGTGTGTGAACATGAATGTAAAGTCGGTGAGAAATATGTACTCCCCCAAGCTTAGGCTTTTGGCCTAAGTTGGTCTAAGGCCAAGGGTAGCCTGGCTGATATCCGTAGTTGTAACTGGGGTCGTACTGAGATGCAGCAGCAAATGCCTCCTGAGCTGCGACGTGTTGGCGAGCCGCCTCCGCTCTCCCCTCGTGTTCAACTGCTTCCTCCCTGGTAACAACATATCTTCCTTTTGCCTGGTAATGAAAAAGGAAAGGAGCAGGAAGAGTAACATGGACAGAGCTATGTCTGTCAAAGATTAGTCGATACTGGAGGAATTGTTCATTCCTCCTAAGAAAATGATGTTTGACCATAGCGTCATAATCTAAATAAGCAGGAGGCAACACCATATCCCCCTCTCGTGGGGCTATACCAAGATAATTAGCCACACGGGTCGCATAAATTCCTCCAAATAAATCTCCAGCCCTACCATTATTATGCAACCTACGTGCAACTATTGCCCCCAAGTTGTAATCTTTATAACCTAACACAGCACACTTGAGGACACAAAGATCAGGGACACACATATGACATGCTTCATCTTTACCGCTAATGCATCTACCAATGAAGAGAGCAAAAATAATGTATAGCAGGAAAATGAATGCTCCCTATGGTAGCTTGTGCTATATCCCTAGATTCTCCCACAGTAATACTAGCAAGAAAGTCTCTAAATTCAGATTTGTGGGGATCATTAACATTGCCCCACTGTGGAAGTTTGCAAGCAGTTGTAAAATCCTCTAAGTCCATGGTATAAGATCTATCATAAATATCAAACAGGACACTCTGAGAATTACGTGAACGTTTATATTTAAACCTTCTCACAAATGAATCAGTCAATTGATAGTACTGAGGACACTTATCTTGTAAGAAGTCCTCAAGATCGGCATTACGCACATATGCGTCAAATTCATCATTAAAGCCCGCATTGACCATAAAATCATCGGATGGCCACTCACAAGCTCGCACTTTTGCGTCCCTCGGTAGTTCACCGTCTTGCTCACACATAGCAAGCCTGGGTCCTTTCTTTATTGAAGAACCACCTTGATACATTCTCCTAGACATATTTCTTTTTCTGAAAAATTTCTGAAATTTTAGTAACTTCAAAATAAAAGTGAATAAAACTAAACAAGTTTGGTAGCAACTACTCCTACAAGTGCCTAGAGCCTATATCATGCATTAGAATTGCTTGGAACCTCATAAAATTGACATGCAAGCTCAAGAACAGGGTCACCTATGCAGCAAAAATTTGCAATGAATAAAGCACTAGAACAAAAACTAATTGGACCAATGGAGGAGTCACATGCCAATTAACAATCTCCCAAAGCAGTTTTGTGAATGGAGCTTTGAGCAAGGAGATCGAAAATCGCAGCAAAATGAGCTAGAACTCATGCTTGAGATGGATGGGGATTTTTTTGGGAAGAAGATGGAGTGTGTGGGTGCAGGAATAAGTGGAGGGGGCCACCATGGGCCCACGAGACAGGGGGCGCACCCAGGGGGTGTGGGCGCGCCCTCCACCCTCGTGGCCAGGTGCTTACCCCTCCTGTAGTGTTTTCAGTTCCTAAAATCCTCAAATATTTCATAAAAAATCATACTAAATTTGCAGGGCATTTGGAGCACTTTTATTTTCGAGATATTTTTTATTGCACGGATAATTCAGAAAACAAACAGATAATACTATTTTTGCTTTATTTATTCTGAATAACATAAAGTAAAAAGAGGGTACAGAAGGTTGTGCCTTCTTCGTCCATCTCATGATCATCAAGATGAATCCACTAACAAGGTTGATCAAGTCTTGTTAACAAACTCATTCCGAATAACACGGAACCGGAGAAATTTTGAATAACACTAAGTTACCTCAACGGGGATATTAACATCCCCAACAATAAGAATATTATACTTTTTCTTGACAGTAGGAAGAGGAAATTCAAAACCTCCAATAATGATAGTTGGAACTTTTCCAATAGAATTGATGCTATGAACTTGAGATTGTTTCCTCGGAAAGTGTACCGTATGCTCATTACCATTAACATGAAAAGTGACATTGCCTTTGTTGCAATCAATAACAGCCCCTGCAGTATTCAAAAAGGGTCTACCAAGGATAATCGACATACTATCGTCCTCGGGAGTATCAAGAATAACAAAGTCCGTTAAGATAGTGACATTTGCAACCACAACAGGCACATCCTCACAAATACCGACAGGTATAGCAGTTGATTTATCAGCCATTTGCAAAGATATTTCAATAGGTGTCAACTTATTCAATTCAAGTCTACGATATAAAGAGAGAGGCATAACGCTAACACCGGCTCCAAGATCACATAAAGCAGTTTTAACATAGTTTCTTTTAATGAAGCATGGTATAGTTGGTACCCCGGGATCTCCAAGTTTCTTTGGTATTCCACCTTTTAAAAGTGTAATTAGCAAGCATGGTGGAAATTTTAGCTTCTGGTATCTTTCTTTTATTTGTAATGATATCCTTCATATACTTAGCATAAGGATTTACTTTAAGCATATCAGTCAAGCGCATACGTAAGAAGATAGGTCTAATCATTTCAGCAAAGCGCTCAAAATCCTCATCATCCTTTGTCTTGGATGGTTTAGGAGGAAAGGGCATGGGTTTCTGAACCCATGGTTCTCTTTATCTACCGTGCAACAAAGTATCTCTTATCATAATGTTGATTCTTTGATTGTGGGTTATCAAGATCAACAGCAAGTTCAATCTCTACATCATTATTTTTGCTAGGTTGAGCATCAACATGAACATTATCATTAACATTATCACTAGGTTCATGTTCATCACCTGATTGTGTTTCAGCATCAGAGATAGAAATATCATTGGGATTCTCAGGTGTGTCTACAACAGGTTCACTAGAAGCATGCAAAGTCCTATCATTTTTCTTTTTCTTCTTTTTAGAAGAACTAGGTGCCTCTAAATTATTTCTCTGAGAATCTTGCTCGATTCTCTTAGGGTGGCCTTCAAGATACAAAGGTTCCTGAGTCATTCTACCAGTTCTAGTAGCCACTCTAACAGCAAAGTCATATTTATTATTTAATTCATCGAGCAACTCACTTTGAGCTTTAAGTACTTGTTCAGCTTGAGTAGTAACCATAGAAGCATATTTGCTAATGAGTTTAAGTACACCTTTAACTCTAGCCATATAATCACTCAAGCGTCCTATCTCGAAAGCATTATTCTTTAATTCTCTACCAACATAAGCATTAAAACTTTCTTGTCTAGCCATAAAGTCATCAAATTCATCTAAGCATGGGCTATGAAATTTAGTAGAGGGAATTTCAACTTTATCATATCTATAGAGAGAATTTACCTTTACTACCTGTGTCGGATTATCAAGACAATGTGTTTCTTCAACACGCGGTATATTAAGACCATGTATTTCTTCAATAGGTGGTAAATTATTAACATCTTCAGCTTTAATACCTTTTTCTTTCATTGATTTCTTTGCCTCTTGCATATCTTCAGGACTGAGAAATAGAACACCTCTCTTCTTCGGAGTGGGTTTAGGAATAGGATGAGGAGTTGGCTCAATTGGTTCAGGAATTGCCTTAGGGAGAGTCCAATTATTTTCATTAGTCAACATATTATTCAACAGTAATTCAGCTTCGTCGACTGTTCTTTCCCTGAAAACACAACCAACACAACTATCCGAGTAGTCTTTGGAAGCATCGGTTAGTCCATTATAAAAGATATCAAGTATTTCATTTTTCTTCAGAGGATGATCAGGCAAAGCATTAAGTAATCGGAGAAGCCTCCCCCAAGCTTGTGGGAGACTCTCTTCTTCGATTTGCACAAAATTATATATTTCCCGCAAGGCAGCTTGCTTCTTATGAGCTGGGAAATATTTGCAGAGAAGTAATAAATCATATCCTGGGGACTACGCACACAACCAGGAGCAATAGAGTTAAACCAAGTCTTAGCATCACCCTTTAATGAGAACAGAAATATCTTAAGGATATAATAATAGCGAGACTTCTCATCATTGGTAAATAGGGTGGCTATATCATTCAACTTGGTAAGATGAGCCACAACAGTTTCAGATTCAAGGCCATAAAAAGTATTAGATTCAACCAAAGTAATTATTTCAGTATCAACAGAGAATTCATAATCCTTATCAGTAACACAGATAGGTGAAGTAGCAAAAGTAGGGTTAGGTTTCATTCTAGCATTGAAAGATTGCTGCTTCCATTTAGCTAATAATTTCTTAAGATCATATCTATCTTTGCAAGCAAAGATAGCTCTAGCAGCTTCCTCATCCATAACATAACCCTTAGGAACAACAGGTAATTCATAATCAGGGGGAGAACTTTCATCATCACTATCATCAATAATAGCATCTTCAATAATTTCATTCTCTCTAACCCTAGCAAGTTGTTCATCAAGAAATTCACCTAATGGCACAGTAGTATCACGCACAGAAGTAGTTTCATCATAAGTATCATGCATAGTAGAAGTGGCATCATCAATAACATGCGACATATCAGAGTTCATAGCAGTAGCAGGTTTAGGTGTCGCAAGCTTACTCAAAACAGATGGAGAATCTAGTGCAGAGCTAGATGGCAGTTCCTTACCTCCCCTCATAGTTGAGGGCAAAATCTTGGTTCTTTCATCTTTCAAGTTCCTCATAGTGATCAACAGATATAAATCCCAAGTGACTCAAAGAATAGAGCTATGCTCCCCGGCAACGGCGCTAGAAATTAGTCTTGATAACCCACAAGTGTAGGGGATCGCAACAGCTTTCGAGGGTAGAGTATTCAACCCAAATTTATTGATTCGACACAAGGGGAGCCAAAGAATATTCTTAAGTATTAGCAGTTGAGTTGTCAATTCAACCACACCTAGATAACTTAGTATCTGCATCAAAGTATTCAGTAGCAAAGTAATATGATAGTAATGGTAACAGTGGCAAAAGTAAAGATAATAGTTTTGTAGTAATTGTAACAGTAGCAACGGAAAAGTAAATAAGCGAGACACAAGATGTGAAAAGGTTGTAGGCATTGGATCAGTGATGGATAATTATGTCGGATGCGATTCCTCAATAGCTATAACATAGGGTGACACAGAACTAGCTCCAGTTCATCAATGTAATGTAGGCATGTATTCCATAAATAGTCATACATGCTTATGGAAAAGAACTTGCATGACATCTTTTGTCCTACCCTCCCGTGGCAGCGGGGTCCTAGCGGAAACTAAGGGATATTAAGGCCTCCTTTTAATAGAGAACCGGAACAAAGCATTAACACATAGTGAATACATGAACTCCTCAAACTATGGTCATCACCGAGAAGTATCCCGATTATTGTCACTTTGGGGTTATCGGATCATAACACATAATAGGTGACTATAGACTTGCAAGATAGGATCAAGAACACACATATATTCATGAAAACACAATAGGTTCAGATCTGAAATCATGGCACTCGGTCCCTAGTGACAAGCATTAAGCATAGCAAAGTCATAGCAACATCAATCTCAGAACATAGTGGATACTAGGGATCAAACCCTAACAAAACTAACTTGATTACATGGTAAATCTCATCCAACCCATCACCGTCCAGCAAGCCTACGATGGAATTACTCACGCGCTGCGGTGAGCATCATGGAATTGGTGATGGAGGATGGTTGATGATGACGACGGCAAATCCCCCTCTCCGGAGTCACAGAACAAAGCAGCAAGTCGAATGTGATGCTAGTTGAGGACAAGAATCATTGAGTGGAGCTGGATCAAAAAGAATGCAGGAACAAGTGGCAAGCTATTTTTCCTGTAGTGAAATCGGTGGCACCGAGTTGTGTGCTTCGGTTGCACCGAAAGAATTCGGTTGGACCGAAAACAACAGACCGGTGTGACCGAGTTCATCACAGAGAAAACACATGTCACCTCAGCTCACTAGTCGAGTAAGATCTCACAAGGATTTGCAAGGAATTAACTGAAAGATTTGCAAGGAATTGGATGCAGGGGATGCAGAACAAAAGGGAAACAGAAAAGAAATCTAGATGAAGCTTTTTTTCTTTTTTTTGAAAGGGAAAACAAATATGCATGAGACAAATGCAAGAGCGTAGAAAAGAAACAAGAGAACTTCATCTAGAATTGGTCGGCGACAATGTCACCTATGTTAGATTATATTGACTTAGGAGTCCAGTGAGATCACTTGATCATAGGTCATACTCATCGTTTAAGCTCAAAATGGGGTTACCATTTTTCATTTAAGCATTTTGATGTATTCACATCTTGTTGAGTTGTTTTGACTCATGACTTGGAGTAAAGTGATAACCCACAAGTGTAGGGGATCGCAACAGCTTTCGAGGGTAAAGTATTCAACCCAAATTTATTGATTCGACACAAGGGGAGCCAAAGAATATTATTGAGTATTAGCAGTTGAGTTGTCAATTCAACCACACCTAGATAACTTAGTATCTGCAGCAAAGTATTATGATAATAAAGGTAACGGTAGCAAAAGTAAGATTTTTGGGTTTTGTAGTGATTGTAACAGTAGCAACGGAAAAGTAAATAAGCGAAGAACAATATGTGAAAAGCTCGTAGGCAATGGATCAGTGATGGATAATTATGTCGGATGCGATTCCTCATGTAATAGCTAAAACATAGGGTGACACAGAACTAGCTCCAGTTCATCAATGTAATGTAGGCATGTATTCTGCAAATAGTCATACATGCTTATGGAAAAGAACTTGCATGACATCTTTTGTCCTACCCTCCCGTGGCAGCGGGGTCCTAGCGAAAACTAAGGGATATTAAGGCCTCCTTTTAATAGAGAACCGGAACAAAGCATTAGCACATAGTGATTATATGAACTCCTCAAACTATGGTCATCACCGAGAAGTATCCCGATTATTGTCACGGGGTTGTCGGATCATAACACATAATAGGTTACTATAGACTTACAAGATAGGATCAAGAACACACATATATTCATGAAAACATAATAGGTTCAGATCTGAAATCATGGCACTCGGGCCCTAGTGACAAGCATTAAGCATAGCAAAGTCATAGAAACATCAATCTCAGAACATAGTGGATACTAGGGATCAAACCCTAACAAAACTAACTTGATTACATGGTAAATCTCATCCAACCCATCACCGTCCAGCAAGCCTACGATGGAATTACTCATGCACGGCGATGAGCATCATGAAATTGGTGATGGAGGATGGTTGATGATGACGACAGCGACGAATCCTCCTCTCCGGTGCCCCGAACGGACTCCAGATCAGCCCTCCCGAGAGAGATTAGGGCTTGGCGGCGGCTCCGTATCGTAAAACGCGATGAAACTTTATCTCTGATTTTTTTCTCCGCGAAACGGAATATATGGAGTTGGAGTTGAGGTCGATGGAGTGCCAGGGGGCCCACGAGATAGGGGCGCGCCCCCCACCCTCATGGACAGGGTGTGGGCCCCCTATCCTTGATTCTTTCGCTAGTATTTTTTATATTTTCCAAAACTTATCTCCGTGGATTTTCAGGTCATTCCGAGAACTTTTGTTTCCTGCACAATAAACATCATCATGGCAGTTCTGCTGAAAACAACGTCTGTCCAGGTTAGTTTCATTCAAATCATGCAAGTTAGAGTCCAAAACAAGGGAAAAAGTGTTTGGAAAAGTAGATACGATGGAGACGTATCAGCAGTCGACGCCTCCTGGCGACGGTGAGAGACGGGGTGCTAAACCCGTGGCTGAGGACGGCACCCTCCAGCAGGATGTTGGAGGTGGAGGAGAGTGGTGTCTGCGCCAGGAAGATTGGGCGTGGGTGAGGGACTGAGGGGTAGGCGGATCGGCCGCGGTTCGTCCGTGCGGCGGCCGCTCGCGTCCCAACAGGCAGCAAGATGCATCGTGTGCTCGGGCGATTAGTTTCCTATTTTTTACGTCGCATGATTAGGGTGATGCTGGTCGTGGAATTACATATTTTCCTCCACGGTGGAGTACGATCAGTCAATTTAAATTACTAAGTGCACACAGAAAATGGATCAAGTTAAGGCCAGCCGTTAGATTAAGTTTAGTGGGACTAATCGTGTGGTGTTGGCTGGGTCGTACGGTGTTGTGGGGCTAATTACGGGGTGCACGTAAGAAAGTTCTTGTTTGATCGTTTAATAGTAGTGGAGATGGGTCGTACGGTGTTGTGGGGCTAATTACGGGGTGCACGTAAGAAAGTTCTTGTTTGATTGTTTAATAGTAGTGGAGATGATTTTCCACTTCACTCTGAAATTCTTTGAACTTTTCAAATGTTTCAGACTTATGTTTCATCAAGTAGATATACCCATATCTGCTCAAATCATCTGTGAAGGTCAGAAAATAACGATACTCGCCGCGAGCCTCAACACTCATCGGATCACATACATCAGTATGTATTATTTCCAATAAGTCAGTTGCTCGCTCCATTGTTCTGGAGAACGGAGTCTTAGTCATCTTGCCCATAAGGCATGGTACACAAGCATCAAGTGATTCATAGTCAAGTGATTCCAAAATCCCATCAGCATGGAGTTTCTTCATGCGCTTTACACCAATATGACCTAAATGGCAGTGCCACAAATAAGTTGCACTATCATTATTAACTTTGCATCTTTTGGCTTCAATATTATGAATATGTGTATCACTACGATCGAGATCCAACAAACCATTTTCATTGGGTGTATGACCATAGAAGGTTTTATTCATGTAAACAGAACAACAATTATTCTCTAACTTAAATGAATAACCGTATTGCAATGAACATGATCAAATCATATTCATGCTCAACGCAAACACCAAATAACACTTATTTAGGTTCAACATTAATCCCGAAAGTATAGGGAGTGTGCGATGATGATCATATCAATCTTGGAATCACTTCCAACACACATCGTCACTTCACCCTTAACTAGTCTATATTCATTCTGCAACTCCCGTTTCGACTTACTACTCTTAGCAACTGAACTAGTATCAAATACCGAGGGGTTACTATGAACACTAGTAAAGTACACATCAATAATCTGTATATCAAATATACCTTTGTTTACTTTGCCATCCTTCTTACCCGCCAAATGTTTGGGGTAGTTCCGCTTCCAGTGACCATTCCCTTTGCAGTAGAAGCACTCAGTTCCAGGCTTGGGTCTAGCTTTGGGCTTCTTCATTGGAGCAGCAACTTGCTTGCTATTCTTCTTGAAGTTCCCCTTCTTCCCTTTTCCCTTTTCTTGAAACTAGTGATCTTGTCAACCATCAATACTTGATGCTTTTCTTGATTTCTACCTTCGTCGATTTCAGCATCATGAAGAGCTTGGGAATCATTTATGTTATCCCTTGCATATTATAGTTCATCACGAAGTTCTAGTAACTTGGTGATAGTGACGAGAGAACTCTGTCAATCACTATCTTATCTGGAAGATTAACTCCCACTTGATTCAAGTGATTGTAGTACTCAGACATTCTAAGCACATGCTCACTAGCTGAGCTATTCTCCTCCATCTTGTAGGCAAAGCACTTGTCAAAGGTCTCATACCTTTCGACATGGGAATGAGTATGAAATACCAATTTCAACTCTTGGAACATCTTATATGCTCCGTTGCGTTCAAAACATTTTTGAAGTCCCGGTTCTAAGCCGTAAAGCATGGTGCACTAAACTATCAAGTAGTCATCATACCGAGCTTTGTCAAACGTTCATAACGTCTGCGTCTACTCCTGCAATATGTCTGTCACCTAGCGGTGCATCAAGGACATAATTCTTCTGTGCAGCAATGAGGATAATCCTCAGATCATAGATCCAATCCGCATCATTGCTACTAACATCTTTCAACATAGTTTTTCTCTAGGAACATATCAAAATAAACATAGGGAAGCAATAACGCGAGCTATTGATCTACAACATAATTTGCAAAATACTATCAGGACTAAGTTCATGATAAATTAAAGTTCAATTAATCATATTACTTAAGAACTCCCACTTAGATAGACATCCCTCTAATCATCTAAGTGATCACGTGATCCAAATCAACTAAACCATGTCCGATCATCACGTGAGATGGAGTAGTTTTCAATGGTGAACATCATTATGTTGATCATATCTACTATATGATTCACGCTCGACCTTTGGGTCTCTAGTATTCCGAGGCCATATCTGCATATGCTAGGCTCGTCAAGTTTAACCTGAGTATTCTGCGTGTGCAAAACTGGCTTGCACCCGTTGTAGATGAACGTAGAGCTTATCACACCCAATCATCACGTGGTGTCTCGGCATGATGAACTTTGGCAACAGTGCATACTCAGGGACAACACTTTTACCATGAAATTTAGTGAGAGATCAACTTATAATGCTACCGTCAATCAAAGCAAAATAAGATGCATAAAGGATAAACATCACATGCAATCAATATAAGTGATATGATATGGCCATCATCATCTTGTGCATGTGATCTCCATCTTTGAAGCACCGTCATGATCACCATCATCACCGGCGCGACATCTTAATCTTCATCGTAGCATCGTTGTTGTCTCTCCAACTATTGCTTCTACGACTATCGCTACCGCTTAGTGATAAAGTAAAGCAATTACAGGGCGATTGCATTGCATACAATAAAGCGACAATCATATGGCTCCTGCCAGTTGCTGATAATGTTGGGGAACGTAGTAATTTCAAAAAAATCCTACGCACACGCAAGATCATGGTGATGCATAGCAATGAGAGGGGAGAGTGTTGTCCACGTATCCTCGTAGACCGAAAGCGGAAGCGTTAGCACAAAGCGGTTGATGTAGTCGTACGTCTTCACGATCTGACCGATCCAAGTACCGAACATACGGCACCTCCGACTTTAGCACACGTTCAGCTCGATGACGTCCCGCGAACTCCGATCCAGCAGAGCTTCATGGGAGAGTTCCGTCAGCACGACAGCGTGATGACGGTGATGATGTTGCTACCGACGCAGGGCTTCGCCTAAGCACCGCTACGATATGACCGAGGTAGAATATGGAGGATGGGGGCACCGCACACGGCTGGGAGAGATCAACAGATCAACTTTTGTGTCTAGAGGTGCCCCCTGCCCCCGTATATAAAGGAGTGGAGGAGGGGGGAGGACTGGCCCTCCTATGGCGCGCCATGGAGGAGTCCTACTCCCACCGTGAGTAGGATTCCCCCCCTTCCAAGTAGTAGGAGTAGGAGTCAAGGAAAGGGAAAAGAGAAGAGAAGGATGGAGAGAGCGCAGCCCCTCCCCCTAGTCCAATTCGGACTAGGCCTTGGGGGGGGGGGGCGCAGCCTCCCCTCTCTCTTTCCCCTAAAACCCAATAAGGCCCATATATTCCCTCGCGAATTCCTGTAACTCTCCGGTACTCCGATAAATACCCGAATTACTCGGAACCTTTCCGATGTCCGAATATAGTATATCGATCTTTACGTCTCGACCATTTCAAGACTCCTCGATATGTCCCCGATCTCATCCGGGACTCTGAACTACCTTCGGTACATCAAAACACATAACTCATAATATAAATCATCACCGAACGTTAAGCGTGCGGACCCTATGGGTTCGAGAACTATGTAGACATGACCGAGACACATCTCCGGTTAAACCAATAGAGGAACCTAGATGATCAAATTGGCTCCCACATATTCTACGAAGATCTTTATCGGTCAAACCGCATAACAACATACGTTGTTCCCTTTGTCATCGGTATGTTACTTGCCCAAGATTCGATCGTCGATATCTCAATACCTAGTTCAATCTCGTTACCGGCAAGTCTCTTTACTCATTATGTAATGCATCGTCCCGCAACTAACTCATTAGTCACATTGCTTGCAAGGCTTATAGTGATGTGCATTACCGAGAGGGCCCAGAGATAACTCTCCGACAATTGGAGTGACAAATCCTAATCTCGAAATACGCCAAATCAACAATTACCTTCGGAGACACCTATAGAGCACATTTATAATCACCCAGTTACGTTGTGACATTTGGTAGCACACAAAGTGTTCCTCTGGTAAACGGGAGTTGCATAATCTCATAGTCATATGAACATGTATAAGTCATGAAGAAAGCAATAACAACATACTAAACGATCAAGTGCTAAGCTAACGGAATGGGTCAAGTCAATCACATCATTCCCCTAATGATGTGATCTCGTTAATCAAATGACAACTCATGTCTATGGTTAGGAAACTTAACCAACTTTGATTAACGAGCTAGTCAAGTAGAGGTATACTAGTGACACTATGTTTGTCTGTGTATTCACACATGTATTATGTTTCCGGTTAATACAATTCTAGCATGAATAATAAACATTTATCATGAAATAAGGAAATAAATAATAACTTTATTATTGCCTCTAGGGCATATTTCCTTCAGTCTCCCACTTGCACTAGAGTCAATAATCTAGTTCACATCACCATGTGATTTAACAATAATATTCCCATCTGCATGTGATTAACACCCATAGTTCACATCGTCATGTGACTACCGCCCAAAGGGTTTACTAGAGTCAATAATCTAGTTCACATCGATATGTGATTAACACCCAGAGAGTACTAAGGTGTGATCATGTTTTGCTCGTGAGAGAAGTTTAGTCAACGGGTCTATCACATTCAGAGCCGTATGTATTTTGCAAATATTCTTTGTCTACAATGCTTTGCACGGAGCTACTCTAGCTAATTGCTCCCACTTTCAATATGTATCAAGATTGAGACTTAGAGTCATCTGGATCGGTGTAAAAGCTTGCACCGGTGTAACTCTTTACGACGAACTCTTTTATCACCTCCATAATCAAGAAACATTTCCTTAGTCCTCACTAAGGATATTCTTGACCGCTGTCCAGTGATCTACTCCTAGATCAAAATTGTACTCCCTTACCAAACTCAGAGCAAGGTATACAATAGGTCTGGTACATAGCATAGCATACTTTATAGAACCTATGACTGAGGCATAGGGAATGAATTTTCATTCTCTTTCTACTTTCTGCCATGGTCGGGTTTTGAGTCTTACTCAACTTGACACCTTGCAACACAGGCAAGAACTCCTTCTTTGACTGTTCCATTTTGAACTACTTCAAAATCTTATCAAGGTATGTACTTATTGAAAAATCTTATCAAGCATGTTGATCTATCTCTACAGATCTTGATGCTCAATGTGTAAGCAGCTTCACCGAGGTCTTTCTTTGAAAAACTCCTTTCAAACACTCCTTTATGCTTTCCAGAAAATTCTACATTACTTCTGATCAATGATATGTCATTCACATATACTTATCAGAAAAGTTGTAGTGCTCCCACTCACTTACCTGTAAATACAGGCTTCACCGCAAGTCTATATAAATCTATATGCTTTGATCAACTCATAAAAGCATATATTCCAACTCTGAGATGCTTGCACCAGTCCATTGGTGGATCACTGGAGCTTGCACACTTTGTTAGCACCTTTAGGATTGACAAAACCTTCTGGTTGCATCATATACAACTCTTCTTTAATAAATCCATTAAGGAATGCAGTTTTGACATCCATTTGCTAAATTTCATAAAATGTGGCAATTGCTAACATGATTTGGACAGACTTAAGCATCGATACGAGTGAGAAAATCTCATTGTATTCAATACCTTGAACTTGTCGAAAAAAAAATTGCGACAAGTCGAGCTTTCTAGATAGTAACACTACTATCAGCGTCTGCCTGCCTCATTTATACAATATGGCTTGCCGATCATCGGGCAACTCCACCAAAGTCCACACTTTGTTCTCATACATGGATCCCATCTCAGATTTCATGGCCTCAAGCTATTTCGCGGAATCTGGGCTCATCATTGCTTCCTCATAGTTCGTAGGTTCATCATGGTCTAGTAACATGACTTCCAGAACAGGATTCCGTACCACTCTGGTGCGGACTGTACTTTGGAAGACCTACGAGGTTCTGTAGTAACTTAATATGAAGTTTCATGATCATCATCATTAGCTTCCTCACTAATTGGTGTAGGAATCACTGGAACTGATTTTTGTGATGAACTACTTTCCAATTCAGGAGAAGGTACAATTACCTTATCAAGCTCTACTTTCTTCCCACTCACTTCTTTCGAGAGAAACTCCTTCTATAGAAAGGATCCATCTTAGCAACGAATATCTTGCCTTCGGATCTGTGATAGAAGGTGTACCCAACAGTTTCCTTTGGGTATTCTATGAAGATGCACTTCTTCGATTTGGGTTCGAGCTTATCAGGTTGAAACTTTTTCACATAAGCATCACAGCCCCAAACTTTAAGAAATGACAACTTTGGTTTCTTGCCAAACCACAGTTCATAAGGCGTCGTCTCAACGGATTTTGAAGGTTCCCTATTTAAAATGAATGCAGCTGTCTCTAATGCATAACCCCAAAACGATAGTGGTAAATCGGTAAGATACATCATAGATCGCACCATATCCAATAGTGCGGTTACGATGTTTGGACACACCATTACGTTGTGGTGTTCCATGTGGCGTGAGCTGTGAAACTATTCCACATTGTTTTTAAATGAAGGCCAAACTCGTAACTCAAATATTCTCCTCTACGATCAGATTGTAGAAACTTTATTTTCTTGTTATGATGATTCTCCACTTCACTCTGAAATTCTTTGAACTTTTCAAATGTTTCAGACTTATGCTTCATTAAGTAGACATAATCATATCTGCTCAAATCATCTGTGAAGGTCAGAAAAATAACGATACCCGCCACGAGCATCAACACTCATTGGACCGCATACATCGGTATGTATTATTTCCAACAAGTCAGTAGCTCATTCCATTGTTCCGAAGAACAGAGTTTTAGTCATCTTGCCCAAAAGGCACGGTTCGCAAGCATCAAATGATTCATAATCAAGTGATTCCAAAAGTCCATCTTTATGGAGTTTCTTCATGCGCTTTACACCGATATGACCCAAACGGCAGTGCCACAAATATGTTGCACTATCATTATCAACTTTGCATCTTTTGGCATCAATATTATGAATATGTGTATCACCATGATCAAGATTCAATAAACCATCAACATTGGGTGTATGACCATAGAAGGTTTTATTCATGTAAACAGAATAACAATTTATTCTCTGTCTTAGATGAATAATCGTATCGCAATAAACATGATCTAATCATATTTATGCTCAACACAAACACCAAATAACATTTATTTAGGTTCAACACTAATCTTGAAAATATAGGGAGTGTGCGATGATGATCATATCAATCTTGGAACCACTTCCAACAAACATCGTCACTTCACCCTCAACTAGTCTCTGTTTATTCTGTAACTCCTATTTCGAGTTACTAATCTTAGCAACTGAACAAGTATCAAATACCCAGGGGTTACTATAAACACTAGTAAGGTACACATCAATAACCTGTATATCAAATATACCCTTGTTCACTTTGCCATCCTTCTTATCTACCAAATATTCAGGGCATTTCAACTTCTAGTGACCATTTCCTTTGCAGTAGAAGCACTCAGTTTCAGGCTTTGGTCCAGCTTTGGGCTTCTTCGCGGGAGTGTCTACTTGCTTGCCATTCTACTTGAAGTTCCCTTTCTTTCCCTTTGCCCTTCTCTTGAAACTAGTGGTCTTGTCAATCATCAACACTTGATGCTCTTTCTTGATTTCTACCTTCGTTGATTTCAGCATCACGAAGAGCTCGGGAATCGTTTTCGTCATCCCTTGCATACTATAGTTCATCAAGAAGTTCCAGTAACTTGGTGATGGTGACTAGAGAACTCTGTCAATCACTATCTTATCTGGAAGATTAACTCCCACTTGATTCAAGCGATTGTAGTACCCAAACAATCTGAGCACATGCTCACTACTTGAGCTATTCTCCTCCATCTTTTAGCTATAGAACTGGTTAGAGACTTCATATCTCTCAACTCGGGTATTTGCTTGAAATATTAACTTCAACTCCTGGAACATCTCATATGGTCCATGACGTTCAAAACGTCTTTGAAGTCCCGATTCTAAGCCGTTAAGCATGATGCACTAAACTATCAAGTAGTCATCATATTGAGCTAGCTAAACATTCATAACGTCTGCATCTGCTCTTGCAATAGGTTTTTCACCTAGCAGTGCATCAAGGCATTAATTCTTCTGTGCAGCAATGAGGATAAACCTCATATCACGAACCCAGTCCGTATCATTGCTACTATCATCTTTCAACTTAGTTTTCTCTAGGAACACATATAAAACATAGGGAAGCAACAACGCGAGCTATTGATCTACAACATTATTTGCAAAATACTATCAGGACTAAGTTCATGATAAATTAAAGTTCAATTAATCATATTACTTAAGAACTCTCACTTAGATAGACATCCCTCTAATCATCTAAGTGATCACGTGATCCAAATCAACTAAACCATGTCCGATCATCACGTGAGATGGAGTAGTTTTCAATGGTGAACATCACTATGTTGATCATATCTACTATATGATTCACACTCGACCTTTCAGTCTCCAGTGTTCCGAGGCCATATCTGCATATGCTAGGCTCATCAAGTTTAACCCGAGTATTCTGCATGTGTAAAACTGGCTTGCACCCGTTGTAGATGAACGTAGAGCTTATCACACCCGATCATCATGTGGTGTCTCGGCACGACAAACTTTGGCAACAGTGCATACTCAGGGAGAACATTTTTACCTTGAAATTTAGGGAGAGATCATCTTATAATGCTATCATCAATCAAAGCAAAATAAGATGCATAAAGGATAAACATCACATGCAATCAATATAAGTCATATAATATGGCCATCATCATCTTGTGCTTGTGATCTCCATCTCCGAAGCATCGTCATGATCACTGTCTGTGTCAAAACCGGCGGATCTCGGGTAGGGGGTCCCGAACAGTGCGTCTAGGCGGATGGTAACAGGAGACAAGGGACACGATGTTTTTACCCAGGTTCGGGCCCTCTCGATGGAGGTAAAACCCTACTCCTGCTTGATTGATATTGATGATATGGGTAGTACAAGAGTGGATCTACCACGAGATCAAGGAGGCTAAACCCTAGAAGCTAGCCTATGGTATGATTGTTGTAATGGTTGTGTGTCCTACGGACTTAAACCCTCCGGTTTATATAGACACCAGAGAGGGCTAGGGTTACACAGAGTCGGTTACAATGGTAGGAGATCTACATATCCATATCCCCAAGCTTGCCTTCCACGCTAAGGAAAGTCCCATCCAGACACGGGACGAAGTCTTCAATCTTGTATCTTCATAGTCTTGGAGTCCGGCTGACGATGATAGTCCGGCTGTCCGGACACCCCCTAGTCCAGGACTCCCTCAGTAGCCCCTGAACCAAGCTTCAATGACGATGAGTCCGGCGCGCATATTGTTCGGCATTGCAAGGCGGGTTCCTCCCCTGAATAATTCATAGAAGATTGTGAACACCAGGATAGTGTCCGGCTCTGCAAAATAAATTCCATATTCCACCGTAGAGAGAATAATATATACACAAGTTCAATCTGCTGACGTATTCTGTGGCATGACGTCACGCCACCACGAAGCTTTACTTGAATCGTTTTTTATTATACCACCTCAGCGCGTTTAGTGAAGCGGTTTCGTTGGCACGTCTTGTCGAAGCAGAGATCGTGTTCCCCTTATTCCGGGATTCCCATCAATACGGACGTGGGTAACCCAACCGCGCCATTGATGGTGGCACTTGGGAGATAAGCGAGTTTTACCAGGCCGGTGGGGACGCATAGTCTTCGTCCGCCTATATATGAGGGGATAAGGATCCACCTTTTTTACCTACGCCTTCTTCCTCCTTTGCCTATCCATCTCCGCGCACTCGAGCTCCAGCGCCCAAGTCCGCACCTCTCGCCTCAACCTTCTCCAGCCATGTCCAGAGCGGGAGGCAAGTGGATGGCGTCCTCCGTTATGGAGGGGCACATCGAGAAACTGCGCGGCACCGGATACCTGTCCAGCAACATCGTGCACCGGCTGCCCGACGAGGGGCAGCTCATCCCCACCCCCATGCCCCATGAGAGGGTCGTATTTCTTCCCCACTTCCTCCGCGGACTGGGCTTCCCACTACATCCCTTCGCCCGGGGGCTCATGTACTACTACGGCCTAGACTTCCACGATCTGGCGCCAAACTTCATCCTCAACATCTCGGCGTTTATCGTCGTGTGCGAGGTCTTCCTCTGCATCCAGCCTCACTTCGGCTTGTGGCTAAAGACCTTCAATGTCAAGCCAAAGGTGGTGAAGGGCGTTCAAGGAGAGTGCGGAGGCGCCATGGTGGGCAAAATGCCCAACGTCATCTGGCTCGAGGGTGCCTTCGTGGAGTCCATCAAAGGGTGGCAATCGGGGTGGTTCTACATCACCGAGCCGCGTGACCCTAAATGGGCAGCGGCCCCCGAGTTCAGATCTGGTACCCCCATGCAGCTCACCTCCTGGAAAGAGAAGGGCTTGCTAGGGGCAGTTCGGAGGAGCTGACAGGACTCCAGTCCTGTCTTCAGACCTTGGTGAACAAGAGGCCTAGGCTTGTCAATGTGATCCAGGTCATGCTCGTCCGTCGGATTCTCCCCTGCCAGCAGCGGGCCTTCACTTTGTGGGAGTTCGTTCCGGCACAGCACCGGACCCTGAGCGGGCTCTTCGACACGATGTACGAAGCTGCCTGGAGGGTACTGTTCAAGGGCGGAGAAGCCCCCGCGTCCGCGACTGAAGATCGCGGATTCAGCACCAAGCGCCCGGCCGGCGAGGTAAGCTTTGTTATCCTCTATGGGACAGTTATTTTCTTTCATAGTTTAATTTTATGTGGGATCTAAAACTCCCAATGCCTTTGACAGGACTGGCAGAGGACGTCCGGACAGGTAGACTGTCCGGCTCCCCTTCCCGAAGACCCAGCGGACGCCCATTTAACGGGGCTGCTAGTCCCGGCACTCTACATGGTGCTGGAGAATAAGGCCAAGAAGAAGGCCACGGGAACTTGAAGAAGTTCCCGGCGCCAGGTGATATCGGACTCATCGTCCGATGGCTCCGAGGCGGACTCCTCCCCCGAAGACGAGGAGGAGAAAGAGGACTCTCTCCCGGAGGAGGGAGAGAGGAAGAGGAAGGCTTCCCCAACGGGGGAGGCCGAAGGGTCCAAGAGGGGAAGGACTCTTCCCCCGGACAGCTCCGCCAACGCCAATGTTGGCGACGAAGAGTGGCCCTCAAGGGCCAGGCCTCCGGCAAGATCGTAAGTATCCGGATTCCTGAATGGTTTATAATATCTTCTTTGTGTCACATAGTGTCCTTCTAATGCCGCACACTACCTGTAGTCCGGCCGATGATGATCTTCCCGCTTCGTCGAGCGGGTCCTTGGCTCCCTCGGACGTGGATTCCATTCCGACCACCTCCACCCCTCGTGCTGACGACGCCGAGGTGGGATCCCAGGAGGGGACCCATCAGGAGGAGGCTCCGGAGGTGCCGCAAGGCGGCCTCCCAGACTTTGTGCCGGACTCCATGCTGGAACCCGCAGTGGTTCCGAAGTCCGGCAGGCGGCCCCTTCATAAGAAGGGAAAGACCGTGACGCCGGCAGCCTCTGCCCAACCGGAGCCGCCGGACAACTTGTTGGAGGCGCTTAACGGCGCTTCCATCGAGGAAGAACACCACACTATCATGAGTGCGGTGATTCAGAAAGGTCAGCTCGCCAAGAGCGGGCTGACCGAAGCCTGTAGTAGCCTTCTAACAGGCTTTGAGGTAAGAAGCTTAAAATATGTAACGTAATACCGCATAGACAGTAGCCCCTGATGCTCGGTTCAGTGTTCGGAAAGAAAAACCGGATTGAGTATCTAAAAAAGATATACGCAGGAGTGCTAAAAATTGTGTCAATATGGGTTTGCAGGCTGCGCTGCTGAACTCTACCGCACTGACTGCGGAGGTCGGTGCTTTGAAGCAGGACCTCGAGCAGTCCGAGCAAGAGCTCTGCCTTGCCAAGAGGCAGCTCGAGGACAAAGAAGGTGAGTAACACCACTTTTAAGTTTGTACCTTACAGAAAAGGATTTTGGTTGCAATAGAAATAACAAGGATAACATGGGTATTGCAGGGGCCACGAATGAGGTGGCGACCTTGAAGGAGGCCGTGTCCGCAGCCGAATGCAATGCGGCCGCGGAACGAACGGAGCGCGAGAAGCAGGAGGCGCGGGTGGCGGAAGTGCGGCAAGAGCTCCAGGCTCTCACGGAAAAGCATGAGAGTTTGGAGCGCGACTCGAAGACTCGAGAGTCCGAGCTTGCCTCGGCTCTTGAAAGTGCCAAAGACTCTAAGGCCGAGGCCCATAAGGCCCTCCAAGAGATTGAGGAGGTGAAGAAAATAGCGGCGGGTAAGGCATTTTTCATGCAAAGCAAGCATGTGAATGTAAATTACTTGTTACTTACCCGAATTCGGAGCTCTCCAGGGGCGTTTGCAGATCTGCCTTGCAGCGTGTCTGATGCCGCTGCATTCTACCGGGCCGAGGAGGAGAGCTCAACGGAGAAGGTCTTCTGGTCTCAGTACGCTGAGGCCGGACACCCGGTGCCCCCTAGGGACCAGCTGAAGCAGCTGGTCGAGCTTCACAAGGTAGCCGAGCAGGCCATGAAGGGCCTCATAGTCCGGCTGTGGCCTGGAGAGGCCATGCCTGGGAGCTACTTCGGCCTCGTGCGGCGGCTGGTGGATGCGTGCCCCTGGGTGGAAGTCATCAAGCGCTCCGCCTGCATTGAAGGTGCCCGTCGGGCCCTTGCCCGCGCAAAGGTGCACTGGGGCAGGCTGGATGCTGAGAAGCTTATCACGGACGCGCCGCCGGCAGGCAAGGAGTATCGTACGCCCGAGATGTACTATAAGAGTGTCCTGAAGGGTGCCCGCAAGATTGCGGATGAGTGCCCCAAAGATGTAATTATTGAGTAAACTCGCAATGTGTTATCCTGTGCGCTGAAAACTTTGTTCGTATGCGCTAAGCAACGCTTATTGATTTAAAATATTACCTTCTGTGTGGCCGTTTATAAAATCTGAGAGATGGCAAGTCGTCGGCTTCAGCCCCCATGCCACGAGTGCTGGGGTGTTCGGGATAAACTTGAGCACTCTTGTTCCCATTTTTGGGTCCATCTAGGGAGGCGCTCAACACAACGAACAAGGCAGCCGGACTTATAATGCTTGAACACTCTCACTTAGCCATAGAATTCTATAATTTTAAATTTCGGCGAAGCCCCTAGTATTTGGAAGACCGAGTTCGGGGCTCTATACACGCCTGGGCCGGACACAGCCGGTTCCTCGCTCGAAGCGGCATAAGTCTTTAAGGACTCGAAAAGACCTCTCGAACAGCGACCAGTCTCTTGCCTTATCATGACAGTCAGTTTTAGCTTTCTCCACTGAGGCGCTCGCCTAGCTCAACCGGGGCGCAATCACATTGGTTCTCCCAGTGCTACCTTAGCCGACAGAACGGAACGTAAGGTACCAAAACATGGGAGCCGGGCAAACCCAACTATTGACCCAAGACATGATTCGGAGCCCATGCATATAATGCTATAAGTTCGGGGTGCCGCACTTGTGAAAGTGTTCGGACTTATCACACCATAATGCGGGGAACATAAGCCCCTGGTGTATTCGGCCATACCAAAATGTACGGGTGCGAGATGTCATGAACGAACATATATAAGAAAAGAAATGCAATTATAAGCAAAAAGTGCTGCATTGTTCATTCAAGGAATTCTGCTATGAGTGCAGAACGATACAAATAGTGCGGTAAGCAAGGGATTGGACTAATTTAACATGTCACCCTCCAGGGGTGGTGCTGCGGACTGGTGTATTTAACAAATTTAATGCTCATAATTGAGACCACATGAGTGTTCGTCGTAGCCTTTGTCCCTCCCTGGCTGTTGCATTGTGAGTTCGGCAGATCTACTGCCTGACAGGGCCTCTAGTGAACGGAGTCCTGTGGAAAAAAAAGAAAAAAAGAAAGAGTGACACACTTGGGAGCCCCTGGTGTGGTTAAGCCGCACTCTGGGCCTGTCATGGTCGTGCCCCTCCCCCTATACCCATGGTACCTCCAGAGCATAGTGATGTACGCGAAGAGCTGGTCTTGCAATCATGCGAGGGCTGGGGTTGGGGCCGCATTGCTACGCGTGCTCGGAACGTGCCAGGTGGTCTTGATTGATGTTACTCCGGGCGCGTTTGGCCATGTCCGGTCGTTTAATGGCCGGACTCGAAAATTGCCTTAAAAGGCTGCTATGTACTTCTGCCGCGAGAGTCGCTGTGTGTTCCTCCGTTCGGAAGGAGCGTTCAGTGTTTCCGTTGACCGTGATGACTCCACGAGGGCCTGGCATCTTGAGCTTAAGGTATGCATAATGCGGCACCGCGTTGAACTTTGCAAACGCGGTTCGTCCGAGCAGGGCGTGATAGCCACTGCGGAACGGGACTATGTCGAAGATTAATTCCTCGCTTCGGAAATTATCCGGGGATCCGAAGACCACTTCCAGTGTGACTGAGCCTATACAATTGGCCTCAACACCTGGTATGACGCCTTTAAAGGTCGTCTTTGTAGGTTTAATCCTTGAGGGGTCTATGCCCATCTTGCACACTGTATCCTGATAAAGCAGGTTCAGGCTGCTGCCGCCGTCCATCAGGACTCTAGTGAGGTGAAATCCATCGACGATTGGGTCTAAGACCAGTGCGGCGAACCCACCATGATGGATACTGGTAGGGTGGTCCCTTCGATCGAAAGTGATCGGGCAAGAGGACCATGGATTGAACTTTGGGGCGACTGGCTCCATCACGTATACGTCCCTATGTGCACGTTTCCGCTCCCTCTTGGGTATATGTGTTGCGTATATCATGTTTACCGTCCGCACTTGTGGGGGGAAACCCTTCTGTCCTCTACTGTTCGGCAGCCGAATCTCTTCCTCGTCGTCGCTGTGCAGCCCCTTGTCATTCTTTTCGGCAATTAACTTGCCTGCCTGCTTGAATACCCAACAATCTCTATTGGTGTGATTAGCTGGCTTTTCGTGGGTGCCATGTATCTGGCAAGAGCGGTCGAGTATTCGGTCCAAATTGGACGGACCCGGAGTAGTTCTTTTGAATGGCTTCTTCCGCTGACCGGGTTTAGAGCCTCTGAATCCGGCGTTGACTGTCGTGTCCTCATTGTTATCGCCGTTAACGCGGCGTTTGACCTGCCATTGTGGTCCTTAGTATCCGGACTGTCAGCATTTTTGCTGAGGTTGTTGCTACGAGCTAGCCAGCTGTCCTCTCCCGCACAGAAGCGGGTCATGAGTGATGTGAGGGCTGCCATGGATTTCGTCTTTTCCTGTCCTAGGTGCCGGGCCAGCCACTCATCGCGGATGTTATGTTTGAAGGCTGCGAGGGCCTCTGCATCCGGACATTCGACAATTTGATTTTTCTTTGTTAAGAACCATGTCCAAAACTGTTTGGCCAATTCGTCTGGTTGCTGAATTATGTGGCTTAGGTCATCGGCGTCTGGTGGTCGCACATATGTGCCCTGGAAGTTGTCGAGGAATGCGGCTTCCAGGTCCTCCCAACACCCAATTGACTCTGCGGGCAAGCTGTTAAGCCAATGCCGAGCTGGTCCTTTAAGCTTGAGTGGGAGATACTTGATGGTGTGGAGATCGTCGCCGCAGGCCATATGGATATGAAGGAGATAATCTTCGATCCAAACCGCGGGGTCTGTTGTGCCGTCGTAGGATTCAATGTTCATGGGTTTAAACCCTTCAGGGATTTGATGATCCATTACTTCGTCAGTGAAGCATAGTGGGTGTGCGGCGCCTCTATATTGAGCAATATCGTGACGTAGCCCAAGAGAGCGTTGTCTACTGTGTTCGGCCCGGCCGGAGTTGCTGTATCCGGCACGACGGTAGTCGTCGTGGGTCGTGGGGCGCCCACGTGATCCGTAGATAGATCTGGATTGTCTTGCCTTGTCCTCCAATATGTCTCGCAAGTCCGGCGCATTCCCTCGTGGCTTCGTACTTTTCGAGCGATGCCGGGGTACGGTCCTGAAGGAGGGTGAGGGAGTCCTGGACTAGGGGGTGCCCGGATAGCCGAACTATCATCATCAGCCGGACTCCAAGACTATGAAGATACAAGATTGAAGACTTCGTCCCGTGTCCGGATGGGACTTTCCTTGGCGTGGAAGGCAAGCTTGGCAATACGGATATGTAGATCTCCTACCATTGTAACTGACTCTGTGTAACCCTAGCCCTCTCCGGTGTCTATATAAACCGGAGGGTTTTAGTCCGTAGGACGAACAACCATTACAACAATCATACCATAGGCTAGCTTCTAGGGGTTAGCCTCCTTGATCTTGTGGTAGATCCACTCTTGTACTACCCATATCATCAATATCAATCAAGCAGGAGTAGGGTTTTACCTCCATCGAGAGGGCCCGGACCTGGGTAAAAACATCGTGTCCCTTGTCTCTTGTTACCATCTGCCTAGACGCACAGTTCGGGACCCTCTACCCGAGATCCGCCGGTTTTGACACCGACATTGGTGCTTTCATTGAGAGTTCCTCTGTGCCGTCACCGATAGGAAGGATGCCTCTTCCTGTCTTCAAGGACGGTATCTTCGCCAAAGGAGCCTTGGCCACCGGCCAAACTGTCCGGCTAGGTGGTTTTCTTATGACCGCCTGTCCGTCCAACGCTTCGACAATGACCTCTTAGGTCGTCAAAAGCAATCTTCATGTCAGCTCGGAATTCGCCGAGCGGCTGGATCCAATAGAGCTCTCGTCCGTAAACGAGCTCTTGGATCACATCGCCGCCCTGGGAGTCGCTACAGACTACAATCAGATTGGGCCTAAAACCGATCTGAGAGAGATTAACTGTCCCTAGGTTACCCACCACGTTGCAGTGGTAGAGGAACAATGCGGCAACTCTTCTCCTATATTGAATACTAGTCATGTCCGGGCGTCCGAACCCTCCATGCCCGATTCCCGTGGAGGGACGGACTTCGATCAAGCACTGAACCTAAAGTCAGGCATCGGACCGGACTCGTTGGACAACGCTCCACTTTCCAAGCTTCCAAATTCGGAAACTTCTCGGCCCTTGAGCCTTGAGATGGGTAGGGTTCTGGACTCAATTCCACCCACCCGCCCAGACATATGCGATCTATCTCTAATCCGGCAAGAGCCTGCTGAAACAGTACATCATTACTGGGCCAGATTCCTCCTGGTTATGGACAGGATAAAGGACTGCCGAGAGCAAAATGCAATCTCAATTTTTTGCAATAATTGCACGGTCGAGGGAATCTTGAATGCCGTCAGCCGTCGTGAAATCACACGCTCCACCGACCTGGCGTCCATAGTACGAAAGTACTGTGCGATGGAGAGTTTCCGGAAAACCGAAAATAAGTTTTGGGACAATCCGGCCACGAATACAACCCTAGTCCGCAACAAAAGGGTGCCTTACACTCAGGCACCAGGTGCAAAAACCAAAAAGCAAAAACCCCATAAAGGGCACGGAACCGTACTGGAGGGATGGCTTAGCGGACCCTGTAAAATCCACAGTACAGAGGGCGCCATCCCAACACATAGCCTTCGAGCATGTTGGATATTACGGCAGGTGTTCAAAAGTGGCGAGGAGCTTCTAGCCCCGGAAAACCACTCCAACAATACCGGTACGGTATCAACAGTCTTCGAGACTTTCGCATCAAATAATATGCGGAAACGAACAATCCGCAGCCTCGCCGAAGTCTACCAAGTAGCAACAACAAATCCATGAAGTGACACAGCCATCACCTTCAACGCCAGCGACGAACCTAAATTCCGAACAGCCCGAGCACCAGCCGCACTGGTACTTAGTCCAATAGTGGACGGCTTTCGACTTACCAAGGTCCTCATGGATGGCGGCAGCGGATTAAACCTCATCTACGAGGAAACTCTTCAAAAAATGGAAATAGATTGGAGCCGCATTGAGCGAAGCAGCACAACCTTCAGAGGAATAATCCCTAGCCGGGAAGCGCGCTGCACCGGAAAAATCACACTCGATGTGGTGTTCGGCTCGCCGGACAATTACAGGTCCGAAGAGGTCACGTTCCAAGTGGCCCCGTTCTACAGCGGATATCACGCTATATTAGGACGAGAGGCATTCACAATTTTTCAAGCCGTACCCCATTACGGGTACATGAAGCTCAAAATGCCTGGGCCCGGCTGAATAATCACTCTCATTAGTGATCCAGACATAGCACTCCGCGCTGAAAACAAGACAGCCGCATTAGCCCTGGAGGCACTATCTGAAGCCCTAGCGGCAGAAGAACTCACCGCGCTGCGCTCTACGATGAATAGGGACGATGTGATACTCGATAAGAGATCCAAGTCCACCTCCTTTAAACCAGCGGACGAAATAGTAAAATTCCAGGTCCATCCAACGGACCCGACAAAGATGGCCTCCATCGGGGCACAGTTGAACCCTGACGTAGACGCCGCACTGTGAGAATTCCTTCGGGAAAATTGGGACATTTTCGCCTGGCACCCTTTAGATATGCCGGGAATCCCACGCAGATTGGCAGAGCATAGCCTAAATATCCTAAAAGGGTTCAAGCCAGTCAAACAGGCTCTTCAACGATTTTCCAAACCCAAAAGACAGGCAATGGGAGAAGAACTAGCCAAGCTATTGGAAGCCGGATTCATCAGAGACATCAAACATCCGGATTGGCTAGCAAACCTGGTAATGGTACCAAAGAAGGACAAATCCTGGCGCTTATGTGTCGATTTTAAAGACCTCAACAAGGCCTGCCCAAATGATCCCTTCCCCCTCCCCCGCATCGACCAAATAATCGATGCTACCGCAGGGCACGATTCATTGTGCTTCCTAGACGCATACTCCGGCTACCATCAAATCAAGATGGCGGAAGCGGACCAAGCCGCAACGGCATTCATTACTCCATATGGACCATTCTGCTTCAACACGATGCCCTTCGGACTTAAAAACGCCGGCGCAACATATCAGCGCATGATTCAGACATGTCTGGCTACCCAGATCGGCAAAACAGTAGAGGCATACGTAGATGACGTAGTCGTCAAAACCAAACACGTCGAAACCCTAGTAGACGATTTGAGGCTCACATTCGACAACCTCCGAACATATGACATCGAGCTGAATCCGGAAAAATGCGTTTTCGACGTACCAGCCGGAAAACTCCTGGGCTTCATTGTATCCGGTAGAGGAATTGAAGCAAACCCAGCCAAGATCCGAGCTCTGTCGCAGCTAGATATTCCAAAAGACCTCAAACAAATACAAAAATTGACTGGATGCGTGGCGGCTCTAAGCCGCTTTGTCTCATGTTTGGGAGAAAAGGCATTGCCCCTCTATCGCCTCCTCAGGCGCACCAAACACTTCAAGTGGACGGACGCTGCCACCGCTGGACTCGAAGAAATAAAAGCCATATTGGCAACAAATCCGGTCCTGGCCGCGCCTAACCTGGGCGAACCAATGTTGTTATACATCGCGGCAACACATCAAGTTGTAAGCGCGGTACTCGTCGTAGAACGAGAGACAGAAGGGCATAAATTCCCTCTTCAAAAACCAGTGTACTACATGTCCACTATGTTAACCCCTTGCAAATCCCGTTACCCGCACTACCAAAAGATAGCGTATGCGGTGTTCATGGCATCCTGGAAGCTCCGACACTACTTTCAAGAGTGTTCGATAACAGTGGCTTCCGAAGCACCCCTCAACGACATTATAAACAACCGCGACGCGACGGGGAGGATTGCAAAATGGGCCATTGAGCTCTTACCATTCGATATAACTTACAAACCTCGGTGAGCTATAAAGTCGCAAGTTTTGGCTGACTTTGTCGCTGAATGGACGGAAGCCGAACTCCCTAAAGAGTACGGCGCATACTCCAATTGGATTATGCACTTCGACGGTTCCAAAATGTTGGCCGGATTGGGGGCTGGCGTCGTACTGACGTCCCCAACCGGGGACACAGTCCAATACGTACTTCAGATAATGTACACGGACTCCAACAACGCAGCCGAATACGAGGCCCTTTTACATGGCCTCCAGATGGCAATCTCCATGGGCATTCAATGCCTAGAGGTGCGTGGGGACTCAAACCTCGCAATATCCCAAGTAAATGGAGACTTTGGCGCCAAGGATCCAAAACTGGCAGCCTATCGTAACGCTGTCCTCAAAATGTCAGCTCGGTTCGAAGGACTTGAATTCCACCACGTAGCCTGGGATAATAACCAAGCAGCCGACGTATTGGCACGCATCGGCGCAAAATGTGACGCTGTCCCTCCAAACATCTTCCTGGAACGGCTCTTTAAGCCATCCGTACTATGGGAAGAGGAGTCTGGAAATAAAAAACCGGAAGCAGTCGTACCAACCGACACAGAACAATCTGACATAATTGGCGATTCAACCAATGAAACAACACCTTTAGCCCACGACATAATGGCAGTAATCGCCCCATGGACAGAACCATTCCTAGCCTACTTGCTTAGGCAGGAACTCCCCGAAGACCAAAATGAGGCCCGCTGCATAGTCCGGCGATCTAAAGCCTACAAGGTCCATGAGGGAGAACTCTATAAGAAAAGCACAACCGGAGTCCTTCAAAGGTGTATCTCCGAAGAGGAAGGGCGAAACCTTCTGGCTGAAATTCATGCCAGACTAGGCGGACACGACGCGGCAGCCCGGGCCCTTGTAGGAAAGGCATTCCGTACAGGATTTTATTGGCCGACGTCCCGGGCAGATGCTCAGGACTTAGTCCAAAGATGCGTCGGCTGTCAGCTCTTTGCTAATCAGAGCCATATGCCACCCACCGCCCTCAAAACTATACCCATTACCTGGCCGTTCGCGGTCTAGGGGCTTGACATGGTTGGACCCCTTAAAGGGGGAACCCACAAGCAAAGGTACCTATTGGTCATGGTGGATAAATTCACCAAATGGATAGAGGCCAAGCCAGTTAAAACGACAGAGTCCGGACCAGTGATAGACTTCATATCCGGGGTAGTACACCGTTATAGTGTCCCCCACAGCATCATCACCGATAACGACACGAACTTCACGGCCAACGAGGTTAAATCATGGTGCAAAAATATGGGCATTAAGCTCAATTACACTTTAGTCTATCATCCTCAAACCAACGGTCAAGTGGAACGAGCGAACGATCTAATAATGAGCGGCATCAAACGCAGACTAGTGCGGTCACTCACGAAATCTGACACGCACTGGGTAGAGGAGCTCCACTCCGTACTCTGGGGGCTGCGGACAACGCCCAACCGTACTACCGGATTCACACCATTTTTTATGGTATACGGCGCAGAGGCAGTTCTGCCCTGCGACATCATTCATGACTCACCTCGAGTGCGCATGTACGAAGAAAGAGAAGCCGAGCTGGATCGGCAGGACAGCTTGGACACATTGGAGGAAGAACACGACGTCGCCAAGGCTCGTTCCGCCTTCTATCAGCAGCAGGCTCGAAGATATCAAAGTAGAGAAGTACGGGCCTAGACTTACAACGTTGGCGAACTAGTTCTACGCCTGCCGGACAAGAAAAAGGACAAGCTCAAGCCCAAATGGGAGGGCCCCTTCATTATCGATCAAGTCCTGACCGGCGGAGCGTACCGTCTATGAAATGCGTCGGACAACCGACTCGAGCCGAACCCATGGAATGTAGCCCGCCTCCGAAGATTCTATGCCTAGCGCCGGACTAAGAGTTCGTCTCCTTCCCCCGTCCAAATTTTTACACTTCAGCTGTCTTTTGTTTCTCTTTCTTCTCTCAACCCTTTTTCTAAAAAGCCCTTAAAGGCTTACTTGCGCATTGTTTGCACACACTTGATGTGCCATCCGCACTCATTATACCTAGGGGCTTCTTTACCAGAAGCTTAATTATAAGGGCTTCATGCCCAACACATGTGTCAAGCTTCCACATGTACCTTTTATTCACAATTATATGCATCGATATGACTTAAGTTTTGGCCAAGCTGGGTTGCCTGGCTCCTGTGCTTACCCCTACGTTCCCGATTGTTCGGCTAGGAGGTAAAGGGAGCACCTCTGCAATTGTTACTGCCGGGTCAGCCGGATGTGTACCTCAGACTGGGTGAAGCCGAAAGCTAGCGTTCTCAAGGGAATATTCGGTCAGTGACTTGAAAGATGATTTTTTACCTACTTATTTATCTGCCCCCAGATGTTTTTCTGCTCTTTTCGCAGACCGGACATGCACTTTAGGGCATGCCTCCCAGGGAAAGGAACCCTTAACGGAACTATTCTCCCTGGAAGATGTTTCTTAATAACCATGTAATATAACATAACTAGTTGGGCACTTGTCTGATAAAGCACTAATGACCCCTACGCCTGGTCTCCATGCATGCCCCTGTTGTTTCTTAACCGAGAAGGTATTCGGACACACTCCGGACTCTAGGGTCCCGAGGTTGAAGCGAAAAGGTCGGCAAAGACAAACGATCTACAATCCGGCTAGAAGGCATTTTACATGTCATTTTAAAATACATTGTCAAATCGACTGACTGTATTCCTCCTCAATCCCGTCTAACAGGCTGTCTAATTTACAGTCCCATTGGGAAAATTTAGCGGCCAACTCTACTTGGCCGTATACTAAACTCACAAGGATCTCCTTCCCATCAGGCCCCACAGGTCCGACCTCGGCCATGTGGTTGGGATCCGCCTTCTTGTACTGCGTCTTCACCATGGCCCAGGCCTCCTGGCACCTTGGCGGCAGGCCGAAATCTTCCATAAACGGAAGCGCTGCCGCACTCCCTAAAGCTTCTTCGCAAGCTCCCCAAGGCCCTCAGGCAGGGAGAGGGCTGGCCATAAAGCCTGGACGACGCCGCTCATTGCCTGCCGAACTCGTTCGAGCAGTTGCAACAGCTCGGGAAGTTGATCACCCGTTGATACGGGCATCTCCTCCGCAGGGCGACCTGTGAGTATACCTACAGACATATTTTGTCAATTGACTTCCTCGCCAAACTCTTCTTTTCAAAGGAGTTCGCTCAAGCACTTACTATAGATGCCGCGACGAAGCCGCTGATTCACCTTAACGGAGCCAGACAGCTCGGCCCGAACACCTTTCAGCTCTTCTCCAAGCTGGGGTGGGCATCCTGGAGCTTGTTCCTTTCCTGCTGCACCTTATTCAGCACCCTCTCGCCGGCCTTCAGCTGGCGCAGTAGTTCTTGCCTGTCCGGATCTTGTCCGGCAGCACCTGCAATGTCATTATTAGACTTGCGCGCACACCGCACACCACTTATCTTTTTAAAATAATGTGTTACCAGGAGGGGTCTTTGTGTTTCCTCCTGCGGCAGCAAGTGCGGCCTCGAGTTGGGCCTTACACTCTTGCAGCTCCTGAGAAAGTTGGGTATTCTTCTCCGTAAGATCCTGCAGTTTGAATGATCCTTAAATCAGTTCATATATCTACTTTAAGTCTCGGGGGCTACTGGCATATACAACTATTAAATTCTCTTACCCGTATGTCTTTTACATACTGCTACGTGGCTCTGGTCAAACCATCTTGAGCAGCACGGAGGTGCACGTCCCCCGTGTTAAAGGCATTCAACGCCTCAGGGGAGAAGCACGTGTCACAAAAAACTGTCAGACGGCGCCGGTGGTTCATGGCGCTCGCCACCTCAGACTTGGTGGCGGACAGTCTGTCGGATCCTCCGTTGGAGGAGTATCCGGCTCGCGCCTTGCCCTCGCCTCCCCCTCCAGACCAGGTGCTGGAGCTTGGCTGGTAGAGGCTGGGTTGGCAACCTCTACGCCCGCAGTCCGGCGGGCACTTTTTCTCCTACAAAAGTCATGAGCACTCAAACGCTTCCTAGGAACGTTGCTCTAAATGACAAACCATGAGCTATACCTTTGCGGCGACGTTTCAATCCGCGCCGCGCTCCTCTTCCGCCTACTGGGCCGGACTGACCCTTGTTGGTCAGCCGCCGCGGGCTCGGCTTCCCGCCTTGAAGGCGCTTCCTACAAAACACCATCATATACGGGGGTCAGAAATGAGCAAGGGAGAAATAATGGTGTCGGGACTTCGGTCACAATCACCTGGGAAACCGGATATAGCCCGGGATAGTCAGCCGTGATGGCGACTAGAGAATTATCCATGCTGAGCTGGTGGAACACCCCGTCGATTAGTTCCACCTTTATGTCCGGGTCCTCTTCGGAGGCCGGATCCTGGGATCTCTCTGGATCCTCGGGTTGCGGAGCTGGACTAAGCATGCCCTCCACAACCCGACGCAGCTCCTGCGTCGAAAACATAATATAAGAAACTTAAGCTTCGAAAGCATGGGTCGGGCACACATAGTGTTCACTTACCCAACGCCGGGGATTATTCATGGAGAACCCATTCAACGGGTTCGTCTGGAGGAAATCCTCCTTCTCCCCCTTGTACAGGCCGGACAGGATCTTCGCCAGGTCTTCGGTCGAACCCAGCCCTTTGCGGCCATGACGGGTGGCATCGTCCTCCCCGTTGAAATCCCACATAGGGTGGCCCCTATATTGCAGCGGCTGCACCCCCCGCATAATGCATGTTGCCATGACTCCAATCATGGTCAACCCGGAATGGGCCAGTAACCTTATCCGGCCCATCAAATAGTGGACGCTCTTGTCTTCCTCCAGTTGGGGGCTCCGTGGGCGCCAGCTAAGGCGCTTCTTCAAAGGAGCATTACTGAACTCCGGGAGGCCGATCCGAACAGAGTCCGGCAGCGGAGCGTCTTCTATATAAAACCATTCTGAAGGCCAGTCTTCGGACGCCTTCTTAGGGGTTCCGGATGGATATCCTGTCCCGGCGATGCGCCATATTTCGGCCCCGCCCACTTGATATATGGACCCCTTGTGAGAATGGGGTATAAGGCAGAACAACCTCTTCCACAGCGTAAAATGGGGCTCGACGCCCAGAAATAGCTCGCAAAGAGCTACGTAACCCGCGGTATGCAGGATAGAGGCGGGCGTGAGGTGATGGAGCTGGAGTCTGTAGAACTCCAGGAGCCTGCGGAGGAACGGATGTATAGGAAATCCAAGCCCCCTTATCAGATAGGGGACGAAGCATACCCGCTCCTCTTTGTTGGGATTTGGGGTAGCCTCCGCTTGCTTCCCACCTTGGTAGGTGGCCAGCCCGGCTCGAATCGGGACCATGAAGGCCGGAGGGAGATATCCCTCCGCTTGGAGCGTCACCAGCTCGCTGTGCGGGACAGAACATCTCCGCCAGTCTGCTGGCAGAGGGCTGGGAGCACGAGAGGAGGAGCCGCGTCGACGATCCATGATGGAATGGATTTTTGGTTGGAAGCGCTCCAATGAGTACTCGCGGAAGGAAGATGGTGTGATTTGGATCTGGATTCTTGCCTCTCTTATAGGCAGATTATTTGCACAGCTAGGGGGTCAAACATAAAGATACCCTGGCTTTTCGCATTCGTGCGACACGTGCAAGATGGCCATTATTGGGCGTGGAAGCCAAGAAGCGCAACATTGATAAGGAAGCCGGACACTGTTTGGGAGGTACGTCGAACTTAAGGGAGAACCCGCCTTGCAACGCCGAAGACTATAAAACGCGCTAGACTTATCGTCATTGAAGCCTGGTTCGGGGGCTACTGAGGGAGTCCTGGACTAGGGGGTGTCCGGATAGCCGGACTATCATCATCGGCCGGACTCCAAGACTATGAAGATACAAGATTGAAGACTTCGTCCCGTGTCCGGATGGGACTTTCCTTGGCGTGGAAGGCAAGCTTGGCAATACGGATATGTAGATCTCCTACCATTGTAACCGACTCTGTGTAACCCTAGCCCTCTCCTGTGTCTATATAAACCGGAGGGTTTTAGTCTGTAGGACGAACAACCATTACAACAATCATACCATAGGCTAGCTTCTAGGGTTTAGCCTCCTTGATCTCGTGGTAGATCCACTCTTGTACTACCCATATCATCAATATCAATCAAGCAGGAGTAGGGTTTTACCTCCATCGAGAGGGCCCGAGCCTGGGTAAAAACATCGTGTCCCTTGTCTCTTGTTACCATCTGCCTAGACGCACAGTTCGGGACCCCCTACCCGAGATCCGCCGGTTTTGACACCGACAGAGGGCCTAGATGCCTCTCTGTCACGGCCACGGGGTGGTCGATCTGCCGTATTGTGCGCTGGTGATGAAGGTTTGTATGCTTCCTCCTCTAGTCGGGGGAGCAACTTGCGTTTTGGATAACTTTTGGAGGGGCGTTCGAGTTCATACTCTTCGGCCGCGAGGACCTCGGTCCATCTGTCGGCCAGCAGGTCTTGATCAGCTTGAAGCTGTTGTTGCTTTTTCTTTAGGCTATTTGCCGTGGCGATAAGCCTGCGTTTAAAACGCTCTTGTTCGACAGGATCCTCTGGCACGACGAATCCGTCGCTGTTGAGGCTTGCCTCGTCTCCGGAGGGAGGCATGTAGTTTTCATCCTCTTCGTCTACCGCTCTCTCTCGAGGGCTGGCTTCCCCGTCCTCCTGTGCTGAATCTTGCTGGAGGGGGTTGTCTTCGGCACTCTCTGGGGTGTTATTATCTCCTGTGCTGGAATCTCCATTCTTATTATGGCAGGATTTAGAGCGGCACCGCTGACATCGGCGTTTGGGCTGTTTCTTAGAAGAATCTGCCTCCGCTGCTTCTTCGCCATCCCCATCCTTTGGGGTGTCCACCATGTATATGTTGTATGACAAGGTGGTCTTCCAGTGCCCTGTAGGCGCTGGTTCTTGATCGTCTCCGGCATCGTCGTCCATACCGTCGATGTCTTCGGAGTCGTAGTCTAGCATGTCGGTTAGATCGTCGACAGTGGCTACAAAGTGGGTGGTGGGTGGGCTTTGAATTTCTTCGTCGTCCGCATCCCAACCATCCTGACCGCAGTCCGGCCAGGGTTCTCCTGATAACGAGAGATGCTTTAGCGAATTTAGGATGTCGCCAAAGGGTGAGTGCTGAAAGATGTCCGCGGCGGTGAACTCCATGATCGGCGCCCAATCGGATTCGATTGGCAGGGGCGCAGGAGGTTCGGAGTCCGGCAAGGAGTCCGGCGCCTCGGAGTCGCGAGCTTTATAAGGGACAAGGTTAGTATTCGGCTCCATCGCCGTAGAGATTGTAGCTCCCGAGGCGGTGTCCAGCCACCTGTCCTCGATCTGCGCGGTCGGCTCCGAACTATGGGTCGGAGCGGATCTGTGTGCGGCCTCCAAGGCACTGTCCGATGGCAGAGCTAAATCATGTCCATCGTGATAGCGCGGCACGCTCGGCTGTGGCTCGAATCCGTCGAAGATCAAGTCTCCGCGGACGTCGCCGTGAAGTTTAGGCTTCCAAACCTGACCTGATGGCCAGGGGCGTAGCTTTCGATCTGCTCCAGATGGCCAAGCGAATTGGCCCGCAGTGCGAAGCTGCCGAATATGAAGATTTGTCCGAGGAGAAAAGTCTCACCCTGGACGGCGTTGTTGTTGATTGAAGAAGCCATCAAGCCTATCGGAGACGACGCAGAGGAACTCTCAATGAAAGCACCAATGTCGGTGTCAAAACCGGCGGATCTCGGGTAGGGGGTCCCGAACTGTGCGTCTAGGCAGATGGTAACAGGAGACAAGGGACACGATGTTTTTACCCAGGTTCGGGCCCTCTCGATGGAGGTAAAACCTTACTCCTGCTTAATTGATATTGATGATATGGGTAGTACAAGAGTGGATCTACCACGAGATCAAGGAGGCTAAACCCAAGAAGCTAGCCTATGGTATGATTGTTGTAATGGTTGTGTGTCCTACGGACTAAAACCCTCCGGTTTATATAGACACCGGAGAGGGCTAGGGTTACACAGAGTCGGTTACAATGGTAGGAGATCTACATATCCATATCGCCAAGCTTGCCTTCCACGCCAAGGAAAGTCCCATCCGAACACGGGACGAAGTCTTCAATCTTGTATCTGCATAGTCTTGGAGTCCGGCTGACGATGATAGTCCGGCTGTCCGGACACCCCCTAGTCCAGGACTCCCTCAATCACCATCGTCACCGGCACGACATCTTGATCTCCATCGTAGCATCGTTGTCGTCTCGCCAACTATTGCTTCTACGACTATCGCTACCGTTTAGTGATAAAGTAAAGCAATTACAGGGCGATTGCATTGCATACAATAAAGCGACAACAATATGGCTCCTGCCAGTTTCCGATAACTTTGTTACAAAACATTATCATCTCACACAATAAAATTTAGCATCATGTCATGACCATATCACATCACAACATGCCCTGCAAAAACAAGTTAGACGTCCTCTACTTTGTTGTTGCAAGTTTTACGTGGCTGCTACGGGCTGAGCAAGAACCGTTCTTACCTACACAATGATGACCCACAAGTGTAGGGGATCTATCATAGTCCTTTCGATAAGTAAGAGTGTCGAACCCAACGAGGAGCAGAAGGAAATGATAAGCGGTTTTCAGTAAGGTTTTCTCTGCAAGCACTGAAATAGTAGGTGATAGATAGTTCTGTGATAAGATAAATAGTAACAGGTAACAAGTAAATAAAGTAAATAAAGTTCAGCAAGGTGGCCCAATCCTTTATGTAGCAAAGGATAAGCCTGGACAAATTCTAATAATAATAAAGGAGCTCCCGAGGACACATTGGGAATTATCGTCAAGCTATTTTTCATCACATTCATATGATTCGCGTTCGGTACTTTGATAATTTGATATGTGGGTGGACCGGTACTTGGGTACTGCCCTAACTTGGACAAGCATCCCACTTATGACTAACCCCCTATTGCAAGCATCCGCAACTACAAAAAGGAGTATTAAGGTAAACCTAACCACAACATTAAGCATATGGATCCATATCAGCCCCTAACGAAGCAACGCATAAACTAGGGTTTAAGCTTCTGTCACTCTAGCAACCCATCATCTACTTATTACTTTCCCATGCCTTCCTCTAGGCCCAAATAATGGTGAAGTTTCATGTAGTTGACGTTCACATAACACCACTAGAGGAAAAGACAACATACATCTCATCAAAATATAGAACAAATACCAAATTCACATGACTACTAATAGCAAGACTTCACCCATGTCCTCAGGAACAAACAAAACTACTCACAAAGCATATTCATGTTCATAATCAGAGGGGTAATAATATGCATAAAGGATCTGAACATATGATGTGGGGGATATTACCACTAGGCGTAAACCGGCTCACTTGGGCCGGGTTAGCTTCATTAGTGGTATAAACAGATGAAGGCCCAAGGCCTGTAGTCGATTTAGAACCTGTAGCCGTAAACCGGCCTATGTATAACTTGTATTGTAAGTTAGGAATAGAGAGGAACCAACCGGGATACGAGTATGAACCGGTTGGGACTCTATGGACCGACGGGCGTCACCCGTGTATATAAGGGGACGACCCGGCGGCGGTTCAAGACAGACAACCACAACTCGAGCCTAGACGAAGCTTGTTTGCTCCCTAGCCATCGACATCACATCAATTCCATCACAACTAGACGTAGGCTTTTACCTTCATCGAAGGGGCCGAACTAGTATAAACCCTCGTGTCTTTGTGTCCGCTTTAACCCCTTCAAGTAAATCCGTAGCGATGGCTCCACGACTAAGTCCTTTCACTAGGACATCTGCCGTGACAAATCCACGACAGTTGGCGCCCACCGTGGGGCTATCGCACGATGGTTTGACGATCTTGGAGGGCAAGCTCAAAGGACTCGAAGGCTATGCTGTGGGCCGGATGACCAAGAGTCGTCGTGGCAGGATCTACATCGATGATGCAGGATGGGGTCCCGAGGCCGATTCGATCGAGTACGGGTACCGGGTCCCCTTTGGTGGCATACACGTTTTCATTGGCAAGATTGGTGAGCCTGGGCCTGAGCCAGACATCTGCACCGACCTCGTCGAGACGGCTCAGCGTGCGAGATCTACCCAGGCTAAACCGGCCGTGAAGCGTGTCTTCGTTGGAGTCGTCCGCGAAGGAGAGCGTGAGGACGAATCAGAACACGGTAGCGAGACCGTCGTCTATTTCGGTGACGAGTCCTCGACCGGAGAGACCGAATCGCTGTACCAGTTGCGAGACGACCAGATTAGGGGCTGTTCCGATGGCGACAGTATTCCGGACCCCCCAGGCCAGGTCAACCGGGTCGGAATATTCATGGCCGGCACACAGGCGGCGAATCACTCTTCGACCGCCGCAGCAATGCTCTCCGGATCAGCAGCGACAGCGGCAGTAGGGGCAGGAGGCCTTGTGCGCCCGCCGGTTCAAGTTCTATCTGATCTGTTTGATGCACTAGCCGCGCTTATGGCAGAGGCCAATCCGGTGGATCAGGAGGCCCATGATGCAGAGATTGCAAAGGTGAGAGAGCAGATCGTGCAAGCCAAAGCGGATCTGGCAGCAGAAAAAGACAGGATGGCCGCAGAGCGGGCCGCTTTGGACGCCCAGGCCTATAAACTCATGCTTGACCAGAACGCATCACAGGAGGTTTTGAAGCGGAAGCACAGATCACGCCTGCCATTAGGGTTTGACCCCCGAAATCTCTTTCACACTCCAGGAGCTGGACCCAGTAATCCGCCGCAGTACCTGGAGACAAACCGGACTGAGGCACCAGGACCAGGGGCGACGGTCCAACCTCGCCTGATGGAACCTCCTCAACAGAACATTGTGGTTCCTCCGCCGGTCCAGACGCCCCCGGGTCATTATTCTAATCCTATGGACAACCTTGTTGCAGCCGCCGCGCGATTAGAGGCTATCCCAGTCGAAGGGGACTCTCCGCAAGTGATAGAGACGTGCCGGGTTAAGGAGCTTCTCCGGACCGCGCTGATTCAGCAGGAAGCATATTCGTACAGCCGTGATCGGATTCACTCCACGCCCCGTCCAAGCCGGAGCTATAGCAGGTGCATGGATGAACCGGCCATATCGAGCAATGCGCGAGGCCGTGAAGCGGCCCGTGGCAATAACCCCGCAGGTGGAGTTCGCGATGCTCAGGATGTGGTGGACCGGGCCCGGGCACGAAGGGAGGCCGAGTTAGCAGCACAGAATGATGCGGGTCAACTTACACCGGTTCGTCCTACTACCTCCGCTGGACCAGGGGTCGCATCCGCTTTGGGAGTGCCTTGTTTAATCCCCGCTTTACGCAATGTACGCCTGCCCAAAGATTTCAAGGATCCGCGCAAGGTTCTGAACTACACCGCTGATTTATCTCCTGAAGCGTGGGTAGAGAGTTATGAGATGGCCATGGAGATGCTAGATGTGGATGAGACCGCGTGTGCAAAATACTTCACCATGATGCTTGAAGGCACGGCTCGTACTTGGTTGAAGAGCCTGCCGCCCAATTCTATCAGCTCATGGGCCCAGTTGCGGGCCCGGTTTATCCAGAATTTCAAGGATACATGTAAGCAGCCCAAGTCCATAGTAGATCTGGCGGCTTGTGTCCAGGAGGACGGAGAATCAACGACCCATTGGGTGCGCTGCGTTTCAGAAGTTTTGCACTCGTCTGACAGGATCAATGCTAACTCTGCGATCTTAACACTGGAGGGCAACTGCCGGTTTAAGCCTTTAAAATTGAAGTTGGGACGCATGAAGCGGTTCTGTAATGACATGGGGACTCTCATGGCAGCTTTAGTGAAGTATGCTGATTCGGACATTACCAAGGATCCCGAGACTGATGATGATGAAGCAGGGAAGGGAAAGAAGAATAGCAACTCCAAGGGGCAACAGTACAAACCGGCGGGTCATGGAAACGGAGGCAAGCGCAAGGCGGATGGCAGCATGGACTTTGTGGCCAACACCAATGCACAGGACAGGGGGCAGCGACGCAGAGGTAAAGCGGCAAATCGTAATGGGGCTCCCAATCCTAACGCAAACCGTTTGAATTATTTGTTGAATCAGCCTTGCCCAAAGCACGGGACGAAGGAGGCGCCAGCTAACCACCTTTGGAAGGATTGTTATATTATGCAGGAGTTTAAAAACTCTAATGCCTTCCGGTATGACCACGGGTCAGGTGGCGGTTCAGGATCCGATTTCCATGGGCCGGGTCACGATGGAGCTTCCGGTTCAGGTCCCAATCAGGGCGGTCACAACAACCAGAATAATCAGAACGGCCAGCAGCAGCAGTCGGGTTATCAGAGCCAGCCAAAACAGCTGAACAATGGGCAATATCATGTTTTCATGACTAGCTTGGATAAACGCGACCGAAAACTCCACAAGAGAGCGGTGAATTCTGTTGAACCGGCCTTACCATGTTACTTACGCTGGTCAGAGCAGCCTATCGTGTGGAGCAGAGAGGATCACCCGCCCCGGGTTGATAATCCAGGCCAGCTAGCATTAGTGGTAGACCCTCAGGTGGGGGGTTATAAATTCACCAAGGTACTCATGGATGGAGGGAGCAGTATTAACATACTATACTATGAGACATTCCGCCGCATGGGTCTAACAGACAAGGATCTCAGACCGTCTAATACGGTGTTCCATGGTGTGGTGCCTGGCAAATCTGCATATCCTGTTGGTAAGATAGCCCTGGATGTGGCTTTTGGGGACGAGCACGACTCCCGGTCGGAAAAACTAACATTTGAGGTAGTGAAGATCCGGAGCCCGTATCACGCCTTGTTTGGTCGTCCGGCTTATGCCAAGTTCATGGCGCGGCCTTGTTATATCTACTTGCAGCTCAAGATGCCGAGTTACAAGGGGACAATAACGGTTCATGGGAGCCGTAGGGTCGCTTTGGAATGTGAGGAAGGTGATGCGGCTTATGCAGAGTCGGTCTGTGCCACGGAGGAGTTGAAGTACTATAAGGACAATGTTGATCCGGCGGATATGACCCCTTTGAAGAAGCCAACTACAGAGCATGATTCGGATCTGAAGTTCAAATCGGCAGCTGAGACCAAGCTTGTTGACTTCGTGCCCGGCGATTCGTCCAAGCAGTTCACTGTCAGTGCCAATCTGGATCCCAAATAGGAAAGCGCGCTCATCGAGTTCATCCGTGAGAATCGGGACATTTTTGCATGGAAACCGTCCGACATGCCAGGTGTACCGAGGGAACTCGCTGAGCACACTCTTAATGTGGATCCTAAGTATAAACCGGTGAAACAATTCCTCCGCCGGTTTAACGAAGAAAGGCGCAAAGCCATTGGAGAGGAAGTGGCCAGGCTTTTAGCAGCTGGCTTTATCATTGAAGTGTTCCATCAAGAGTGGCTTGCTAATCCGGTGCTGGTTCTTAAGAAAAACGGCACTTGGTGTATGTGTGTGGATTACACGGATCTTAACAGGGCTTGTCCAGCGGATCCTTTTGCCCTCCCCTGCATTGACCAGATCATTGATGCCACGGCGGGTTGTGAGCGTTTGAGTTTTTTGGATGCATATTCTGGATATCATCATATCAAAATGGCGGTTAAGGACCAGGAGAAGACAACGTTTATTACTCCCTTTGGAGCCTTCTGCTATGTATCTATGCCCTTCGGGCTCAAGAGTGCCCAAGCCACCTATCAACGGTGTGTACAGAATTGTCTGCATAAACAGATAGGCCGCAATGTGCACGCCTATGTGGATGATATTGTAGTAAAGTCAAGGCAAAAGGAGACGATGGTGGATGATTTGAAGGAAACCTTTGACAACTTGCGAGTGTACAAGATGATGCTTAATCCGGCCAAGTGTGTCTTTGGTGTTCCGGTAGGAAAGTTACTGGGATTTCTGGTGTCTAACAGAGGAATTGAGGCTAATCCGGAGAAGATTACGGCTATTACCTCCCTGGCTAAACCGAAGTGCATTAACGATGTTCAACGTTTGGCGGGCCGAATCGCCGCACTGAGCCGGCTTATCAGCCGCCTCGGAGAGAAGGCCATCCCTTTGTACCAAATGCTGAGGAAGACAGACCATTTCATCTGGAGTGGCTACTGATGAAGCATTTGAGGACTTGAAGCGGCAATTAGCCAATCCGCCTGTTCTTGCAGCTCCGATTGACAAGGAGCCACTATTATTATACGTAGCAGCCAATGCTCGGGCAGTTAGCGTGGCTATTGTGGTGGAACGCAAGGAGGAAGGCAAGGAATATCCGGTTCAGCGGCCGGTTTATTATATCAGCGAGGTGCTTATTGAATCCAAGCAAAGGTATCCGCATTGGCAGAAGCTGGTCTATGGTGTCTTCATGGCCAGCCGGAAGTTGAAGCAGTATTTTCAAGGGCACCCCATCACAGTGGTCAGTTCAGCTCCCTTGGGTGATATCATACAGAACCGGGAGGCGACTGGCCGGATTGCCAAGTGGGCTATAGAGCTTGGGCCACACGGACTGAAGTATGTACCTCGGACGGCGGTGAAGTCTCAAGCACTTGTTGATTTCATCAATGACTGGACAGAGTTACAAGCACCAGAGGAGAAGCCGGATCACACATATTGGACTATTCATTTTGATGGATCCAGGCAATTGGAAGGCTCGGGGGCTGGAGTCGTATTAACTTCCCCGCGAGGTGATAAGTTTTGTTATGTTCTCCGCTTAATGTTCCCTTGTACTAATAATGCAGCTGAGTACGAAGCCTTGCTCCATGGTCTCCGGGTGTCTAAGGAGATGAATTTAAGCCGGGTTAAGTGCTTCGGTGACTCAGACCTCGTGGCTCAACAGGTGTCTGGCACTTGGGATTCTAAGGACCCGCTCATGGCTGCATATCGTCGGGAAGTGGATAATATTGCGGGATGCTTCAACGGTTATCAAGTGGATCATGTGGACCGTCGGAAGAATGAAGCGGCGGACGCTTTAAGCCGGTTGGGCTCTCAGCGCAAACCGGTCCCGCCTAATGTCTTTCTGGACGTATTGCACAACCCGTCAGTCAAGCTCCCAGGTGAAGCGGATTTGGTTATTCCTAATCCGGAGGCTCAATTGGTGGCAGCCCTGCATGTTATTCCGGATTGGACAGTTCCTTATCTTGCATACACGTATCCGGGGGGAGTTACCAGAGGATGAGATTCTAGCCAGGCAGATAGTCCGGCGATCCAAGTCTATGACGATTGTCAATGGTGAATTGCATCATTGCAGTGTATCCGGGGCGTTTCAACGTTGTGTTTCTCCTGAGGAAGGCTGTGAAATCTTAAGAGAAATCCATGAAGGGGATTGTGGACACCACGCCGGTTCAAAGTCTCTGGTGGCAAAAGCGTTTCGTCACGGGTTCTACTGGTTGACAGCGCATGCTGATGCGGAGGACTTGGTTAAACGGTGTGACAGATGTCAGAAATTTTCAAGGCGTGCTCATGTGCCGGCTCAAGAATTGAGGATGATCCCAATAACGTGGCCATTTGCAACTTGGGGGCTGGATATGGTCGGACCTTTTAAAAGATCCAAGGATAAGAAAACCCACCTTTTGGTGGCAGTTGACAAATTTACCAAGTGGGTTGAAGCAGAGCCTGTCAGCAAGTGTGATGCAGCAACAGCGGTGCAGTTCATCGAAAAGGTGATTTTCCGGTTTGGCTTTCCACACAGTATCATTACTGACAATGGTACCAATTTATCCAAGGGCGCTATGAAGGAGTTCTGTGAACGTGAGCACATCCGACTTGACGTGTAGTCAGTGGCACACCCCCAGTCCAATGGACAGGCAGAACGAGCTAATCAAGAGATCTTGCGAGGCATCAAACCCCGGCTTATGGTCCCATTGCAAAGAACACCAGGATGTTGGGTTGAAGAGCTACCATCTATGCTATGGAGTATCAATACTACGCCAAACCGATCCATAGGATACACACCATTTTTTATGGTCTACGGAGTGGAGGCAGTTCTCCCTAGTGATATCCGGCACGATTCGCCTCGTGTGGCAGCTTATGTTGAAGCGGACAATGAGACAGCATGGCAAGACGCTTTGGACCTATTGGACGAGGAGCGTGATATAGCGGCTGCCCGTTCGGCGATTTACCAACAAGATCTTCGTCGCTATCACAGTCGCCGGGTTAGAACCAGAACTTTTCAAGAAGGAGATTTGGTGCTTCGACTCATCCAAGACCAGACAGATATGCACAAGTTATCCCCACCTTGGGAGGGACCTTTCGTGGTCAGCAAGAATCTGCACAACGGGTCGTACTATCTGATTGATATTCGAGAGCATCAAGACTCACGCACATTAGAGGAGGAGACCAACAGGCCGTGGAACATAGCTCATCTTCGGCCTTACTACACTTGAGCCATTGGCTCTATCTATGTACATATCATGACAGTGTATATATTATCTTTGATATAATAAAACCGGAGCCTCAGCTAAAGCGGGGTCTCTGTCTTTCTTATCATGCGTGGTTACATGGAGTGGCTCTGTTTTTAAAGCGGCCTCCGGTTTACCCCTTGACATTTGCTTTTTATATATCACTTGGGGCCTTGGTCGTGTCCGAACCAACGCGACACCTTTTGATAGGCGACAGCCACCAGATCACTTGGGGACATGGTCAAGTCTGAACCAGTCACGCCTCTTGATCGGCCTAAGGCCACAAAATCACTTGGGGGCTTGGTCGAACCCGAACCATTGCCACGCCTCTTGATTTGGCATATATGCCACGGTTTCATTTGGGGACCTGGCTGACTTGAATCATTGTCACTCCTATTGGGGGCTTGGTCCTGTCCGACCATGGTAACACCATCTGATCAGCTCAGTATAGCATATTTTTGCAAACGGTTTTTATCATTGCCTTTGCTTCCATGTTATTTTCATGGCTTGTTTGTTCTTTGTTTTTGTTGGATTTCTTTTATGTCACCAAACACCTTTTTTCTGGTTCAGCCGATGGATTTGATTCCCCTTTAATCCGAAGAAGTATGCCCGGTTTACCTTTTCCTGTTAAACATCATGGAGTAACAAGGGGGTTTGTATTGATTCAGTACGGTGTATACGGGAGCTGTTTTCTCCCCCCTTGTTGACGGTAATGGTTTATAAAACCTCCGCTTCAAGCTTGGCTAAGCCAGCTTCATGCCCAGACATGGCAGGTATTTTGTATCACCTATTTGTTATATTGCTGATACACATATCAAGATAATAAACCGGCTGGCGGTATAACCGCCACCGAAGTTCAAATTTTTATGATTGCAGGAAATATGAGTTGAGGTTTTTTCGAACAAAAGCTTCAGTACTTATGCACGAAGGCATATTCAAGGTAGAAGTATTAACTATCCTATTACAAGGCAACACGTTGCCTGAATAAGATCATTGTTATTTTGCAAAGATGCCAAAGACAGCTATCCAAACCGGCTTCCGGTTCAAGCCTGCTCCTTGTCATCGTCTGCTTCAGCTTCCTCGTCTCTACCCATTGGCTGGAAATCAACAGTGGTCCAGTCGATTCCCATTAAAGCTTGGAAAACAGCCTCTTCATGGATCAGGGAAGACGGTTCAATATCAGGAGCGTAAGTATGCTTACGGATTGGAGGAATCAGATTCTCCGCTTCAAGAGTTGGGGCAGGCACTCGCTTGTTCTGATTGTTGTATTGTGCTTGATAATGCGTCAAGTCTGCCTCTTCAGCTAATTGACAAGCCAGAGGTTGCACTGCACGGTTTATTACCCTCAGATCATCTTCGTTAAATTCAGAGCCATCTTCCTTCAGGCTGGGATAGCCTTGAGCTGCTTCCACAGGGTCAAAATCTGGCACCCATGCCTTTGCCCAGATCAAGGCGTTAATAGCTACGGTTCGAGCAGCGGATTTTTTCAGCTCCTCAATCCGGGCCGGAAGCATCGACAACCTGTTAAGAGTGTCCTGGATTAAAGAAGGTGCCGGGTTGTTATGAGAAGCTGTGGTGATGATCCGCTGGGCTCCGGTATATAATTGTTCTACTAAGGTGTAGGCAGCCTTCAGTTTCTTCCGCACATCGTTTCCTAAGTGCCCGATGCGTGTGCCTACAACAATATAGGGACGGTCTCAAACCGGATTTATACTACAGCAGGTTCAAATTATCACAGAAGTTAAAAGGAGCTTACCAAAGATCGCAGCGGTCATCGAGTGTATTTGCCGCTTTACGGCCGTAAGTTCATCCACCACCGGTTTAAGGGCAGCTTCAGCATTTTCCGCTCTTTTGGTTAAAGCGGCCTTCTCAGTGGCCCAATCAGCCCGCTCTTTCTTGAAGCTTTCCTTCAGCTGTTCAGCGGTGCTCAAGGCATAGGTTAATTCTTCCTTTGCCTTGTCTGTTTCAGCCTGTTGGGTTTTCAAGGTCTCCTGCAAATCGGCAATCCGGTCCTCCTTGATTCTCACCTCAGCCTGCATACAAATAGCATTTAGCTTTAAACAAGCGGTCCAAGAAATTGAAGTATCAACCACATAACAAAGTTATACACTTGATACTTGGGGGCTAATGCACCTTCAATTTTCATATATTACTAGATTGCAAAGTCCCAAGCTCAATACATGTATTCAACTTGGCACTTGGGGGCTAATGGCTATTTGATCAAATTATGTTCTAAGGATAGTTTTCTATCGGAGCCCCGGTTTAATTATGCTAAGTTAAACCGGCCCTTGGGGGCTATATTGATGGATTTCAAAGTGTTGAGGATCGTATTCAAGTCCGATTTGATGAAGGTTACAAACCGACCCTTGGGGGCTAGGAGGATTGACACAATAGCAGTAAGTAAAGAAGTAAGTTACCTCAAATTTATCCCTCATCATCTTCACCAGACCAGCTTCACAATCACGGCTAGTATAAAGCCGGTTTAAATAGCCGGAATGAAGATCTTGGGCACTCAGAGCAGCATATGTCTCCAGTTCAACATCCCATTTTCCTTTGTTCAGAGCGGAAAAATCCTCTTTTATGGTATGCTTGGTTAAGGTGACAGGATTCCCGGGTTCAAAGCGGCCTACACCGGTAATCACAACGTCATCATCTTTGGACTTGCCGGTTTGTGTTGGTGCGGTCGGTTTGTCAGCAGGACTGTGGGATTTCTCAATCCGGGCAGAGCTGGCAGGCGGGTCAGCAGAGACTGAAGTGTTAATAGGCCTCTCTTCAGGAATAGCATCATCTTGCAAAGGAGGATCATTGGGAATATCTTCAGGGGCAAACTCTTCAAGATCTGGCGCTTTGTCATGTTCTGGGGCTACATCTTCTTCAGCCGCTTTATCCAGGCGGGCCTTCTTGCTTGGTTTCGGTTTGGCCCTGAAAGCAAAACAAAGAGTCAAGGAAAAGCATAAGCCATTACACAATATACTGGAGGCGTATGTTCAGTTTAGCTTACCCAAGAACTATTTTCAATGGTGGCAGCTGAGTGGCCGACGATTCACCAGAAGATGAATGAGAAGTAACCTGATAATCGGAGTCGGATGGATTAAGAGGTTGACGGAAGAAACCCACTTTAGGATATAAATCAATAAAAAGGTCGGAGACCTCGGAGCGGCATTTTCAAACCGGACTGTTTGGTAAACCGGCGGAGGTAACTACCTGGCTACTGTGCCGGGTTGTGCGGCGAGCTTCATGTTGCTGAGTCTTCATAAGAAATTTGGGATCCAAATAAGCAAGAGGATGAGAAAATTTAACTTTCCGGTTTGCTTGGCGAAATTTTGGCAAAGGCAAGATTTCTGAATCGGAAGAGAGAATAATTACCTCAGCAAATTCCGCATTGCTGGCTTCGGCGTCGTCCTGACAAGCATCATCATCAATAAGGCGTGTAAAAAGTTCTACCTCAAGGTCCGGGTTACCCACATCATCATCAATAGCTGGATAAGATGAAGCGGTGGTTTTTCTCTTGTGAGCTGGCTTCTTGATAACCTTGGTCTTGGGTCGGGTTGACCGCCCTGCTTTTTCTGTTTTGTCTTGTGGAAGCTTCTTGCTCCAAAACGGATTATCGCCCTGGATCAGCAGTAATCAAATATCAGACGAATAAAGCGGTAACAGGTTCAACAATAGAGCAATTAAAATCTTACAGCTGGCAGTTTGTTGGTCGTGCAGTAAGGAAGCAGACCGGTTTGAGCACAGAGGTGCTCCGGTTCATTCAACATCTTCTTTACAGAATCTGTGACTTCATCGTTGGAGAGTTGGATTTTGGTGTGTCGGAGTGGGTCATCGACGCTATCAGTATATTTGCACATCAAACTGGGGCGCCGGCTCAGAGGCAGTATGCTCCATGATATCCAACAGTGTGCAAGGTCTATTTCCGTTAAACCGTTGGCCATAAAGGCTCGGAGCTTGGACAGTTGCGGAGCATATTTAATTCTCTCCTTGGAGTTTAGTCTTTGTGGAAAAGGGTGAGTGTTGCTGAGCCGTTCCGGACGGAAGCCAGGCAAGGGATTTTCATTGTCAGGGGAGGTATCCTTGCAATAAAACCAAGTTGCATTCCACTCCTTGGGGTGAGTATGGAGTTTGACGTGGGGATAGGTGATTTCTTTCCTCTTCTGGATGGCCATACCGCCCAATTCAGTATTGGGGCCGTCGGTAAACTCAGTGCGACGGTTTAAGTGGAAGCAATCTCTAAACAACTCAACTGAAGGCTCCTCTTGAAGGTATACCTCGGAGAGCACTTGAAAGTGACATAGATTGGTAACGGAATTGGGGGCAATATCCTGTGGACGGAGCTGAAAATTGGCTAACACATCCCGGTAAAATTTAGAACCGGGCGGTTTGAAGCCCCGGGCCAAGTGATCTGCGAAGACCACAACCTCTCCTTCCTGGGGTGTGGGAGGACATTCATCTCCAGGAACCCTCCAGTGGATCATATCTTTATTGTCTAAAGCGCCGATCAGGACTAGATCATCCAACTGAGATTCTGTGACGCGTGAGGGAACCCAATTGCACTCATATACTTGTTTGGCCATGGCGAGATCTACAAGAAATAGGTGATCTGGTTCAAGAATATGCTGGATAAAAGAAGGTGTTGATTTAAACTACGATAAACCGGAGGCAATACCTATACATCGGTCTTCTACAATGCGGCATCATATGGATTCTGGCGGTTCAACCAGGGGACTAATGGTATATACCGGTTTAGTAACTTTTTTCTATGGTAAGTTAAACCGCCTGACCTAAGCATCGGAAGCAATTGAAGCTATGGACAACTAGGTATGCAGAAACAGGTTTCACAAGATCTTATTACAGCCGTGGATCTACAGCGAGCTCACAAAAACAGAAAATATTCCGAAGAGTAAGGCAGAACAGAAGTGAACCATTGAGCGGGTATGTGCGTGAAATCTATGGACTTAGATGAGAAATTACAGGCGGATGCTTAGAGATTACTACTAAACATAGCAGGGGTTCACAGATTCATTCAAGAGTCAGAGAACAAGTATGAGCAAGCGACGAACACAGCACGAACATGGAACCCTAAGAACAGATCTAGGTCAAGAGGAGGAGAAAGCTTACCGGAAACGGAGAAGATGCGGAAAGATACCGCAATGCTCTGGTGCGTTCAGGTTGATGCAGCGGCCCAAGACGAAGCAGAGGTCGACGGCGGTGGCGGAGTTCCAAGGCCGGCGACGTGAGGAAGACGAAGAAAGGACGAAGGGAAAGGAAAAGAAATGACCCTTCGGTCTTATTTATAAGCCAACAGAGTTAGGTCAAGCGCGTGGATCCAGGAGCTATTGTTAAAGGAGGGTGTTATAAATGAAAAATTTCATGATGACGTCATGCCGGTTTTCAGCAACCAGAAATGATGACGACATGGCAGTTTACCAATTACCAGAAGATGTCCAAGACACAAGATTTTGTCAAGGATTGACATGAACCAGTTCAAATCAATCTGGGGCCTAATGTTGGGGATATTACCACTAGGCGTAAACCGGCTCACTTGGGCCGGGTTAGCTTCATTAGTGGTATAAACAGATGAAGGCCCAAGGCCTGTAGTCGATTTAGAACCTGTAGCCGTAAACCGGCCTATGTATAACTTGTATTGTAAGTTAGGAATAGAGAGGAACCAACCGGGATACGAGTATGAACCGGTTGGGACTCTATGGACCGACGGGCGTCACCCGTGTATATAAGGGGACGACCCGGCGGCGGTTCAAGATAGACAACCACAACTCGAGCCTAGGCGAAGCTTGTTTGCTCCCTAGCCATCGAGATCACATCAATTCCATCACAACTAGACGTAGGCTTTTACCTTCATCGAAGGGGCCGAACTAGTATAAACCCTCGTGTCTTTGTGTCCGCTTTAACCCCTTCAAGTAAATCCGTAGCGATGGCTCCACAACTAAGTCCTTTCACTAGGACATCTGCCGTGACAAATCCACGACATATGATCTTCCACCAAGTAAACCAACTAGCATCAACTACAAGGAGTAATCAACACTACTAGCAACCCACAGGTACCAATTTGTGGTTTTGATACAAGATTGGATACAAGAGATGAACTAGGGTTTTGAGAGGAGATGGTGCTGGTGAAGATGTTGATGGAGATTGACCCCCTCCCGATGAGAGGATCGTTGGTGATGACGTTGGTGATGATTTCCCCCTCCCGGAGGGAAGTGTCCCCAGCAGAATAGCTCCGACAGAGCCCTAGATTGATTCCGCCAAGGTTCCGCCTTGTGGCAGCGGAGTATCGTCCCGTAAGCTTGCCCACGATTTTTTCCAGGGTAAAAGCAATGATATAGCAGAAGATGGATGCCGGAGGCCCACCAGGGGGCCCAGGAGATAGGGGCGCGCCCTATAGGGGGGGCGCCCCTGTCTCCTGGACAGGGTGTGAGCCCCCTGGCCTATTTCTTTCGCTCATAAATTCTTATTAAATCCAAAAAGTTGTTTCGTGGAGTTTCAGGACTTTTGGAGTTGTGTAGAATAGGTTTCCAACGTTTGCTCCTTTTCCAGCCAGAATTCCAACTGTCGGCATTCCCCCTCTTCATGGTAAACCTTGTAAAATAAGAGATAATAGCCATAAGTATTGAGATATAATGTGTAATAACAGCCCATAATGCAATAAATATTGATATAAAAGCATGATGCAAAATGGACATATCAACTCCCCCAAGCTTAGACCTCGCTTGTCCTCAAGCGGAAGCCGAAATTGAAAAATATGTCCACATGTTTAGAGATAGAGGTGTCGATAAAAATAAAATATGGACATGAGGGCATCATGATCATTCTAGTAACAGCAACATATATAGATTTTGTCATATGATTTCCTATGCTCAAGTAATAAGCAATTCACAATGTCAAGTATGGTTCAGAAACTTCATTGGGAACTAACAAACTATAATCTCAGTCATTGAAACAATTGCAATTTATCGTAATATCAGAAAGAGTCAATAATAGAGCTTTTCAACAAGCTCACATACTCAACTATCTCGTAGTCTCCTATAATTGCTAACACTCACGCAATACTTGTGGTTATAGAGTTTCAGCCGGACACTGAGAAAGATAGGGGCTTATTGTGTTGCCTCCCAACGTATTCACCTTTAGGTGATGTCAACAATAATAGCCTATGCCAACTTACATCCAATTGGATATATGTATCATGATCTTTCAAACACGAGGAGCTTGCCAAAGGATAAAAATAAAAAGGGAAAGGTGAGGATCGCCTTGACTCAAGCATAAAGTAAAAACATAAAGTAAAAGATAGGCCCTTCGCAGAGGGAAGCAGAGGTTGTCATGCGCGTTTAGGGTTGATGCACAAAATCTTAATGCAAAAGAATGTCACTTTATATTGCCCCTTGTATGTGGACCTTTATTATGCAGTCCGTCGCTTTTATTACTTCCACAACAAGTTCGTACAAAGCTTATTTTCTCTGCACTAATTAGTCATGCAATTTAGAGAGCAATTTTTATTGCTTGCACCGATGACAACTTACTTGAAGGATCTTACTCAATCCATAGGTAGGTATGGTGGACTCTCATGGCAAAACTGGGTTTAAGGATATTTGGAAGCACAAGTAGCATCTCTACTTGGTGCAAGGAATTTGGCTAGCATGAGGGGGAAAGGCAAGCTCAACATGTTTGGATGGTCAATGACAATATACTTTAACTGAGATGTCGGAAAACATAAACCATTACGTTGTCTTCCTTGTCCAACATCAACTCTTTTAGCATGTCATACTTAATGAGTGCTTCACAATCATAAAAGAAGTCCAAAATAATATATTTATATGTGAACCCCTCTTTCCTTATCACTTCCTATTAATTGCAACGATGACCAAGGCTACGTTCATCAACTCTCAACAATTTTTATGCCTCATACTTTCCATGTGTGAAGTTATCACTATCCATAAGATCAATATGAACTCTTTTATTCTTTCTACTTTCTCAAGATCATAGCAACATAGCAAAGCCCTTGACTCAACACTAATCTTTATTATAGATCGCACACGAACTCGATTACATAAAGAGATCACAATGCAAAACTCGAAACTACTTGATATCTAAATTTCAATCTACTAGATCATGATACTACTAAAAGGATCAAATTAAATAAAGCGGTAAAGATAGGAGTGTGATGGTGATACGATACCGGGGTACCTCCCCCAAGCTTGGCAGTTGCCAAGGGGAGTGCCCATACCCATGTGATTATGTCCTCGGAGGTGGTGATGGTGGATTTGTTGCATTTTTCTTCTCTAGCTTGCGTCTGAGTCTAAAATTTTCCTCCCTCAGATCCTCATTCTCGAGCTCAAGTTTCGTTATCTTTTTGCATAGTGCCACCTTGCTGTCCTACAAAAAACATGGTGGGATAGATTGGACCTTAGGGAGGCTTGACTTCTTGAAATCCACATGCATATCGCCAGGTTGAGGTAGTGGATCATCCTCTTCATCGGAGCTTGTCTCCTCCTTCCCCTTTGGATCATAATCTTCTTCTTCCTCCGTGGTCCAGCCACAATGTTGCACATCCCCATACACTTTTGGGTTTGCGATCTAGTCAGCCATATAGCTCTCTCCCTCCGAATCTTCGGACGACATCTTGCTCCAAATCTGCAACAGGAGCAGCTCGAAACGAAAACAGAGGATATTTGCATGATACAGTGGTCAAAACCTTCGGGAGTATATATAATGAATTTTTACCGACCAAAATATGTAACATGCAAGAAAACGGAGTCCGGGAGGCACACGAGATGCCCACGAGACAGGGAGGCGCGCCCTCCACTCTCATGGGAGCCTCATGTCCCTTTCAGACTACTTCTTTCTTCCTAAAATTCTTAAATAATACAAAACTGATAAAAATTGCCTTTAGAGTTGTTTTGGAGTCGGTTTTCTTACCGTACCACATACCTATACCTTTTCGGAGTCTGGAATGTTCTGGAAAGTGTCCCTTATGTATTCCTCAGGGGTTATGGTTTCAATAATATTAGTTTCAACATTGATAGGATTACCTGAAATATAATGTTTAATTCTTTGACCCTTTACCACTCGGATTTGTGCCTTTGAAGTTGTTGATTTTTATGGCACCAGAACGATAGACCTCCTCGATAATGTAGGGACCTTCCCGTTTTGAGAGAAGTTTTCCTGCAAAAAATCTTAAATGAGAGTTGAATAATAACACATAATCTCCTACGTTAAACTCACGCTTTTGTATCCTCTTATCATGCCAGCGTTTGAATTTTTCTTTGAAAAGCTTGGCATTCTCATATGCTTGGGTTCTCCATTCATCAAGTGAGCTAATATCAAACAACCTCTTCTCACCAGCAAGTTTGAAGTCATAATTGAGTTCTTTAATAGCCTAATATGCCTTATGTTCAAGTTCAAGAGGTAAATGACATGCTTTTCCATAGACCATCTTATAAGGAGACATACCCATAGGGTTTTTGTATGCAGTTCTATAGGCCCATAATGCATCATCAAGTTTTCTGGACCAATTCTTTCTAGATCTATTCACAGTCTTTTGCAAAATTAATTTGAGCTCTCTATTGCTCAACTCTACTTGACCACTAGAATGCGGGTGATAAGGAGATGCTATTCTATGATTGACATCATACTTAGCAAGCATCTTACGGAAAGCACCATGAATAAAATGTGAACTACCATCAGTCATAAGATATCTAGGGACTCCAAATCTCGGAAAAATAATTTCTTTAAGCATTTTAATAGAAGTGTTATGATCAGCACTACTAGTTGGAATAGCTTCTACCCACTTAGTAACATAATCAACAGCAACTAAAATATGTGTATAACCATTAGAGGAAGGAAAAGGTCCCATATAATCAAAGCCCCAAACATCAAACGATTCAATAACAAGCGAATAATTCATAGGCATTTCTTGACGTCTACTAATGTTACCTATTCTTTGGCATTCATCACAAGATAAGACAAACTTACGAGCATCTTTGAAGAGAGTAGGCCAATAAAAACCAGACTTTGTACCTTGTGTGCAGTTCTATCTCCGACATGGTGTCCTCCATAGGATTCAGAGTGACACTTGCGTAGGATCTGTTCATGTTCATGCTCAGGCACACAACGTCTAATAACACCATCTACTCCTTCTTTATAAAGGTGTGGGTCATCCCAGAAGTAATGTCTTAAATCATAAAAGAACTTTTTCTTTTGCTGGTATGTGAAACTAGGCAGTATATATTTAGCAACAATGTAATTAGCATAATCAGCATACCAAGGAGCAGTACGAGAAGCATTGACGACCGCTAATTGTTCATCAGGAAAGCTATCATTAATAGGCAGTGGTTCATCAAGAACATTCTCTAACCTAGACAAGTTATCTGCAACGGGGTTCTCAGCTCTCTTTCTATCAATAATATGCAACTCAAATTCTTGGAGCAGGAGAACCCATCTAATGAGTCTAGGCTTAGCATCTTTCTTTTCCATAAGATATTTAATAGCAGCATGATCAGTGTGAATAGTAACTTTGGAATCAACAATATAAGGTCTAAACTTATCACATGCAAACACAACTGCTAAGAACTCTTTTTCAGTGGTAGCATAATTTCTCTGGGCGGTATCAAGAGTCTTACTAGCATACTGGATAACATTCAATTTCTTATCAACTTTTTGCCCTAAAACAGCACCTATAGCATAATCACTAGCATCGCACATAATTTCAAAAGGTAAATTCCAATCAGGTGGCTAAACAATAGGTGAAGTGATCAAATCTTTCTTAAGTGTTTCAAATGCTTCTACACAATCATCATCAAAGACAAAAGGAATATCTTTTTGCAATAAATTAGTCAGAGGCCTAGAGATTTTAGAAAAGTCCTTAATGAACCTCCTATAAAAACTGGTGTGACCAAGGAAACTTCTTATACCTTTTATGTCCTTGGGACATGGCATCTTTTCAATAGCATCAACTTTGGCTTTATCAACTTCAATACCTCTCTCGGAGATCTTGTGCCCCAAGACAATGCCTTCATTAACCATAAAGTGACACTTTTCCCAATTCAGGACGAGACTAGTGTCTTCGCATCTCTGCAAAACTCGATCAAGATTGCTCAAACAATCATCAAAAGAGGATCCATAGACGGAGAAGTCATCCATGAATACCTCACAAATCTTTTCACAAAAATCAGATAATATAGCCATCATGCATCTTTGAAAGGTAGCAGGTGCATTACATAAACCAAAAGGCATGCGTCTATAAGCAAAAGTACCAAAAGGGCAAGTAAAAGTAGTTTTAGATTGATCCTTCGCTAACACAGGTATCTGAGAGAAACCAGAATAACCATCTAGAAAGCAAAAATGTGTGTGTTTGGATAGCCTTTCTAGCATTTGATCAATAAAAGGTAAAGGGTAATGATCTTTCTTAGTAGCTTTATTTAACTTACGGAAATCAATTACCATCCTATAACCTATAATAATTCTTTGCGGGATCAATTCATCTTTATCATTAGGAACAACGGTAATACCTCCCTTTTTAGGGACACAATGGATAGGGCTTAGCCATTCACTATCAGCAACTGGATAAACAATACCTGCCTCAAGGAGCTTTAGTATCTCCTTTCTTACCACTTCCTTCATCTTGGGATTTAATCGTCTTTGAGGATCTCTAACTGGTTTGGCATCTTTCTCCACTGAAATTTTGTGCTGACATAATGTGGGACTAATGCCCTTAAGATCATCCAGAGTATATCCAATAGCAGCTCGGTGCTTCTTCAGAGTTTTCAATAATCTTTCTTCTTCTTTCTCTGAAAGGTTAGCACTAATAATAACATGATATATTTCTTTTTCATCAAGATAAGCATACTTAAGATTATCAGGTAATGGTTTGAGTTCAAACACGGGATCACCCTTGGGTGGAGGGGGATCCCCAAGAATTTCAACGGGAAGGTTATGTTTCAGCATAGGTTCCTGTTTAAGGAACACTTCATCTATTTCCTCCCTTTCCTTCATAAACATATCGTTTTAATGGTCTAGCAAATATTGTTCTAACGGATCAGTTGGAGGAACAGCAATGGAAGCAAGACCAATAATCTCATCCTTACTAGGTGGTTCCCTTTCACGAGGTTGTCTACTAAACTTAGCAAAATTAAACTCATGAGACATAGCATTTATGCCAACAGTGACAATGTTCTTTTCACAATTAATCCTAGCACTAGCAGTATTCAAGAAGGGTCTACCAAAAATAATGGGACAAAAATCATCTTGTGGGGAACCAAGAACAAGAAAATATGCAGGGTATTTAACCTTCCCACAGAAAACTTCAACATCTCTAACAATCCCAATAGGTTTAATGGTATCCCTATTAGCAAGCTTAATAGTAACATCAATGTCTTCTAATTCAACGGGTGCAATGTTGTGCATAATTTCTTTATAAAGATCATAAGGTATCGCACTAGCACTAGCACCCATATCACATAAGCCATGATAACAATGATCTCCTATTTTAACAGAAATAACAGGCATGCCTACAACAGGTCTACGTGTCTTAGTATCAGGTCTAGCAATATTAGCAGTCTCACCCAAGAAAGAAATAACATGCCCATCTAAGTCCTCATCCAAGAGATCTTTAACCATAGCAATACTAGGTTCAACATTAATTTGCTCAGGAGGTGTATAAGTCCTAGTATTACTCTTACGAACAACATTTGAAGCTTTAGCATGATCTTTTATCCTAACAGGAAAAGGAGGTTTTTCAACATAAGCAGTAGGAACAATAGGATCACTATAGGTAATAGTCTTTTCTTCGACTGTAATAGGTGCAACGACTTTCACTTCAACAGGAAGATTATATTTAAACCACTTCTCTTTAGGGAGATCAACGTGAGTAGCAAAAGATTCATAGAAAGTAGCTACTATCTCAGAGTCAAGTCCATACTTAGCGCTAAATCCACGAAAAGCATCGGTATCCATAAAATATTTAACACAATCGAACTTAGGTGTCATACCTGACTCCTTACCATCGTTGGAACCCCAATCTTCAGAGTTGTGTTTAATTCTTTCCAATAAGTTCCATTTGAAATCAATAGTCTTCAGCATATAAGAACCAGCACAGGAAGTACCGAGCAGGTTGCGATTATCAAGAGAAAGCCGAGCATAAAAATTCTGAATAATCATTTCCCGAGAGAGCTCATGATTGGGGCATGAATATAACATTGACTTAAACCTTCCCCAAGTTTGAGCGATCCTTTCTCCTTCGCGAGGCCAGAAATTATATATGTAATTACGATCACGATGAACAAGATGCATAGGATAGAACTTCTGGTGAAATTCCAACTTCAATCGCTTATAATTCCAAGATCTCGTATCATCACATAGCCTATACCATGTCAATGCATCTCCCTTCAAAGATAAAGGGAAGACCTTCCTTTTGACAACATCATCGGGAATACCTGCAAGCTTAAATAATCCACAAACTTCATCCACAAAGATAAGGTGTAAATCGGGATGCAATGTTCCGTCTCCTGCAAATGGATTAGCTAGCAGTTTTTCTATCATACCCGAAGGAATCTCAAAGTGAATATTTTCATAAAGTTCAGTAGGTTGAGGAGCAACTCTTTGCTCTTCTAGTTGGGGTGAAGATACCCCAAACAAGCCCCTCAAAGGATTAGTTTCCATAGTGACAAGTAACAGAAAATTCCAGCACACTATATAAATGTTTCCTTACCAAGTTCCACTCACCAAAAGCGCTACACTCCACGGAAACGGCACAAGAAAAGATTCTTGATGACCCACAAGTGTAGGGGATCTATTGTAGTCCTTTCGATAAGTAAGAGTGTCGAACCCAACGAGGAGCAGAAGGAAATGATAAGCGGTTTTCAGTAAGGTTTTCTCTGCAAGCACTGAAATAGCAGGTGATAGATAGTTTTGTGATAAGATAAATAGTAACAGGTAACAAGTAAATAAAGTAAATAAAGTGCAGCAAGGTGGCCCAATCCTTTATGTAGCAAAGGATAAGCCTGGACAAATTCTAATAATAACAAAGGAGCTCCCGAGGACACATTGGGAATTATCGTCAAGCTAGTTTTCATCACGTTCATATGATTCGCGTTCGGTACTTTGATAATTTGATATGTGGGTGGACCGGTACTTGGGTACTGCCCTAACTTGGACAAGCATCCCACTTATGACTAACCCCTATTGCAAGCATCCGCAACTACAAAAAGGAGTATTAAGGTAAACCTAACCACAACATTAAGCGTATGGATCCATATCAGCCCCTAACGAAGCAACACATAAACTAGGGTTTAAGCTTCTGTCACTCTAGCAACCCATCATCTACTTATTACTTACCCATGCCTTCCTCTAGGCCCAATTAATGGTGAAGTGTCATGTAGTCAACATTCACATAACACCACTAGAGGAAAAGACAACATACATCTCATCAAAATATCGAACGAATACCAAATTCACATGACTCCTAATAGCAAGACTTCACCCATGTCCTCAGGAACAAACGTAACTACTCACAAAGCATATTCATGTTCATAATCAGAGGGGTAATAATATGCATAAAGGATCTGAACATATGATCTTCCACCAAGTAAACCAATTAGCATCAACTACAAGGAGTAATCAACACTACTAGCAACCCACAGGTACCAATTTGTGGTTTTGATACAAGATTGGATACAGGAGATGAACTAGGGTTTTGAGAGGAGATGGTGTTGGTGAAGATGTTGATGGAGATTGACCCCCTCCCAATGAGAGGATCGTTGGTGATGACGTTGGTGATGATTTCCCCCTCCCGGAGGGAAGTGTCCCCGGCAGAACAGCTCTGCCAGAGCCCTAGATTGATTCCGCCAAGGTTCTGCCTTGTGGCGGCGGAGTTTTGTCTCGTAAGCTTGCCCACGATTTTTTCCAGGGTAAAAGCAATGACATAGCAGAAGATGGATGCCGGAGGCCCACTAGGGGGCCCAGAGATAGGGGCGCGCCCTATAGGGGGGGGCGCCCCCTGTCTCCTGGACAGGGTGTGGGCCCCCTGGCCTATTTCTTTTGCTCATAAATTCTTATTAAATCCAAAAAGTTGTTTCATGGAGTTTCAGGACTTTTGGAGCTGTGCAGAATAGGTTTCCAACGTTTGCTCCTTTTCCAGCCAGAATTCCAGCTGCCGGCATTCCCCCTCTTCATGGTAAACCTTGTAAAATAAGAGAGAATAGCCATAAGTATTGAGATATAATGTGTAATAACAGCCCATAATGCAATAAATATTGATATAAAAGCATGATGTAAAATGGACGTATCACGCATCAAAACCACAACGATATTTTGTCAAATTAGTGTTGTTTTAACCTTCTCAAGGACCGGGCGTAGCCACACTCGGTTCAACTAAAGTTGGAGAACCTAACACCCGCCAGCCACCTGTGTGCAAAGCACGTCGGTAGAACTAGTCTCGCGTAAGCGTACGCGTAATGTCGGTCTGGGCCGCTTCATCCAACAATACCGCCGAACCAAAGTATGACATGCTGGTAAGCAGTATGACTTGTATCACCCACAACTCACTTGTGTTCTACTCGTGCATATAACATCTACGCATAAACCTGGCTTGGATGCCACTGTTGGGGAACGTAGTAATTTCAAAAAAAATCCTACGCACACGCAAGATCATGGTGATGCATAGCAACGAGAGGGGAGAGTGTTGTCCATGTACCCTCATAGACCGAAAGCGGAAGCATTAGCACAACGCGGTTGATGTAGTCGTACGTCTTCACGATCCGACCAATCCAAGTACCGAACGTACGACACCTCCGAGATTAGCACACATTCAGCTCGATGACATCCCGCGAACTCCGATCTAGCAGAGCTTCACGGGAGAGTTCTGTCAGCATGATGGTGTGATGACGATGATGATGTTGCTACCGACGCAGGGCTTCGCCTGAGCACCGCTACGATATGACCAAAATATGGTGGAGGGGGGCACTGCACACGGCTGGGAGAGATCAACAGATCAACTTGTGTGTTTAGAGGTGCCCCCCTGCCCCCATATATAAAGGAGTGGAGGAGGGAGGAGGGTCGGCCCTCCTACGGCGCACCCTGGAGGAGTCCTACTCCACCGAGAGTAGGATTCCCCCTTCCAAGTAGTAGGAGTAGGACACAAGGAATGGCAAAAGAGAAGAGAAGGAAGGAGGGGGCGCAGCCCCTCCCCCTAGTCCAATTCGGACTAGTCCTTGGGGGGGCACGCAGCCTCCCATCTCTCTTTCCCCTAAAGCCCAATAAGGCCCATATACTCCCCGGCGAATTTCAGTAACTCTCCGGTACTCCGATAAATACCTTTATTACTCGGAACCTTTCCGATGTCCGAATATAGTCGTCCAATATATCGATCTTTACGTCTCGACCATTTTGAGACTCATCGTCATGTCCCCGATCTCATCCGGGACTCCGAACTACCTTCGGTACATCAAAACACATAACCCACAATATAAATCGTCACCGAATGTTAAGCGTGCGGACCCTACGGGTTCGAGAACTATGTAGACATGACCGAGACACATCTCCGGTCAATGACCAATAGCGGAACCTGGATGCTCATATTGGCTCCCACATATTCTACGAAGATATTTATCGGTCAAACTGCATAACAACATACGTTGTTCCCTTTGTCATCGGTATGTTACTTGCCCGAGATTCGATCATCGGTATCTCAATACCTAGTTCAATCTCGTTACCGGCAAGTCTCTTTACTCCTTATGTAATGCATCATCCCACAACTAACTCATTAGTCACATTGCTTGCGAGGCTTATAGTGATGTGCATTACCGAGAGGGCCCCGAGATACCTCTCCGACAATTGGAGTGACAAATCCTAATCTCAAAATACGCCAACTCAACAAGTACCTTCAGAGACACCTGTAGAGCACCTTTATAATCACCCAGTTACGCTGTGATGTTTGGTAGCACACAAAGTGTTCCTCCGGTAAACGGGAGTTGCATAATCTCATAGTCATAGGAACATGTATAAGTCATGAATAAAGCAATAGCAACATACTAAACGCTCAAGTGCTAAGCTAACAGAATGGGTCAAGTCAATCAAATCATTCTCCTAATGATGTGATCCTGTTAATCAAATGACAACTCATGTCTATGGTTAGGAAACTTAACCATCTTTGATTAACGAGCTAGTCAAGTAGAGGAATACTAGTGACATTATGTTTGTCTATGTATTCACACATGTATTATGTTTCGGTTAATACAATTCTAGCATGAATAATAAACATTTATCATGAAATAAGGAAATAAATAATAATTTTATTATTGCCTCTAGGGCATATTTCCTTTAGGTAACTCTGTTACAAAATATGATCATCTTATACAATAAAATTAGGCATCATGTCTTGACCATATCACATCACAGCATGCCCTTGAAAAACAAGTTAGACGTCCTCTACTTTGTTGTTGCAAGTTTTACGTGGCTGCTACAGGCTGAGCAAGAACCATTCTTACCTACGCATCAAAACCACAACTATAGTTTGTCAAGTTAGTGTTGTTTTAACCTTCTCAAGGACCGGGCGTAGTCACACTCGGTTCAACTAAAGTTGGAGAAACTGACACCTGCCAGCCACCTGTGTGCAAAGCACGTCGGTAGAACCAGTCTCGCGTAAGCGTACGCGTAATGTCGGTCCGGGCCGCTTCATCCAACAATACCGCCGAACCAAAGTATGACATGCTGGTAAGCAGTATGACTTGTATCGCCCACAACTCACTTGTGTTCTACTCGTGCATATAACATCTATGCATAAACCCGGCTCGGATGCCACTGTTGGGAAACGTAGTAATTTCAAGAAATTTCCTACGCACACGCAAGATCATGGTGATGCATAGCAACGAGAGGGGAGAGTGTTGTCCACGTACCCTCATAGACCGAAAGCGGAAGTGTTAGAACAACGCGGTTGATGTAGTCATACGTCTTCACGATCCGACCGATCCAAGTACCGAACTGAAAGTGCAACTATCCCTAGGTGGTTTTGGTAATTCATAACAACATATAGCTCATTGAGCTAATGCTATCCCAAGACTATTATTTCAGGAAAGCTCAATGAATGGCATGGCATGGATGATGAAAGTGGATCCCTCAAAATACTAAGGACAAAGGATTTGCTCAAGCTCAAAAGCTCAAGACTCTTCATTTTATATTTTAGTGATCCAAGATCACATTGAGTCTATAGGAAAAGCCAATACTATCAAGGAGGGATGAGGTGTTGCTTAATGAGCCTCTTGCTTGATGTGCTTAGTGATATGCTCCAAAACCCTCAACTACTTTCCCACATCCACAAATGACCTAAACCCAAAGCCAAAATCGGTCACACCGATTCTTCCTATCCGGTGCCACCGATTCCAAAAGTCATAGCCACTGCCACAAACCCTAAGCAAATCGGTCTTACCGATAGGGATCTCGGTCTCACCGAGATGGGGTTGCAATCTCTCTGTTTCCCTTCGTAACATTTCGGTCTAACCGAAGTGAGCGATCGGCCCCACCGAGATTACAATGTAAACTCTCTGTTTCCTTTTTGTAACATTTCGGTCTCACCGAATAGAGCAAATCGGTCCCACCGAGTTTACCTGACCAACTCTCTGGAAAGCTTATTACCAAATCGATCTCACCGAGTTTGTGTAATCGGTCTTACCAAGATTATGTTATGCCCTAACCCTAACCGAATCGGTCTCACCGAGATGCATGTCAGTCCCACCGAAAATCACTAACAGTCACTAGGTTTACTAAATCGGTCCGACCGAGTTTAACTATTCGGTCCCACCGAGTTTAGTAAATTGTGTGTAACGGTTAGATTTTGTGTGGAGGCTATACATACCCCTCCACCTCCTCTTCATTTGTGGAGAGAGCCATCAGAACGAACCTACACTTCCAACTTACCATTTCTGAGAGAGAACCACCTACTCATGTGTTGAGGCCAAGATATTCCATTCCTACCATATGAATCTTGATCTCTAGCCTTCCCCAAGTTGCTTTCCACTCAAATCTTCTTTCCACCAGATCCAAAACCTATGAGAGAGAGTTGAGTGTTGGGGAGACTATCATTTGAAGCACAAGAGCAAGGAGTTCATCATCAACGCACCATTTGTTACTTCTTGGAGAGTGGTGTCTCCTAGATTGGCTAGGTGTCACTTGGGAGCCTCCGACAAGATTGTGGAGTTGAACCAAGGAGTTTGTAAGGGCAAGGAGATCGCCTACTTCGTGAAGATCTACCGCTAGTGAGGCAAGTCCTACGTGGGCGACGGCCATGGTGGGATAGACAAGGTTGCTTCTTCGTGGACCCTTCGTGGGTGGAGCCCTTCGTGGACTCGCGTAGCCGTTACCCTTCGTGGGTTGAAGTCTCCATCAACGTGGATGTACGATAGCACCACCTATCAGAACCACGCCAAAAACATCCGTGTCTCCAATTGCGTTTGAATCCTCCAAACCCTTCCCTTTACTTTCTTGCAAGTTGCATGCTTTAATTTCTGCTGCCTATATACTCTTTGCATGCTTGCTTGAATTGTGTGATGATTGCTTGACTTGTCCTAAATAGCTAAAATCTGCCAAACTCTAAAATTGGGAAAAGGTTAAGTTTTTATTGGTCAAGTAGTCTAATCACCCCCCTCTAGACATACTTCAACGTCCTACAAGTGGTATCAGAGCTTTGGTCTCCATTTGCTTTGATTTCCATAGCTTTTGGTGGTCATAGCCTTGGTTTCACAACCTAGGAGAGTATGGCGTCTAGCGAGGGAAACTATCACCATAGAGGTCCTTACTTTGATGGTACTAATTTTGCTAGTTGGAAGCATAAGATGAAAATGCATATTCTTGGACATAACCCCGCCGTTTGGGCAATTATTTGTATTGGCTTGCAAGGTGAATTTTTCGATGGGAGAGAACCGAACCGTGAAGCTAATGCGGAAGAATTGAAGATGCTGCAATACAACGCTCAAGCTTGTGATATCATCTTCAACGGATTGTGCCCTGAAGAATTCAACAAAATCAGCCGTCTTGAGAATGCAAAGGAAATTTGGGATACTTTGATTGATATGCATGAAGGTACCGAGTCTGTCAAGGAATCCAAGTTGGATGTGCTCCAGAGTCAGCTTGACAAGTTCAAAATGAAGGATGGTGAAGGTGTCGCTGAAATGTACTCTAGGCTTGCTCTTATCACAAATGAGATTGCCGGCTTAGGGAGTGAAGAGATGACCGACAAATTCATCATCAAGAAGATCCTAAGAGCATTGGATGGAAAGTATGATACCGTGTGCACATTGATTCAAATGATGCCAAACTACAAAGATCTCAAGCCAACAGAAGTCATTGGAAGAATTGTTGCTCATGAGATGTCACTCAAGGATAAGGAGGAACTTCACAACAAGTCAAGTGGTGCTTACAAAGCCTCAAGTGAAGCCCCCACATCATCAAGTGAGAAACCAACCTTCAATGAAGAATTGAGCTTAATGGTGAAGAACTTCAACAAATTCTACAAGAGTAGAAGCAAAGAAAGAAGCTCCAAGTCAAGGTCTTACAATGACAAAAGATCTTCTAGTCGAGAGCGCAATTGCTACAATTGTGGGAGACCCGGACACTACTCCAATGAGTGTACGGCACCCTACAAAAGAAGAGAATATTCTCCAAGAAGAAGGAGAAAAAGAGAAGAATCACCACCAAGAGAGAGGAGGAGTAGAGATGATCGTTATGAACGAAGACCCTCACAGAGAAGCAAGGATTCGGAAAGGAAGGACAAGTCATCAAGGAGATACACAAAACGAAGACATCAAGCTCATGTTCGTGAATGGGTATCCGGCTCCGACTCCGACAATCACTCCGAGAGAAGCTATCACTCCGACTCCGAATATACTCAAGATGAAGGTGTTGCTGGTCTAGCACTTGTGTCAACCAACTCCTACGACATATTTGATTCACCAAATGAAGGTGTTGGAATATGCTTCATGGCCAAAGGTCCAAAGGTAACACATCCTGAGTATGTTGATTTCAATAGTGATGAAGATGACTTGCTTGTGGATAATGATTTACTTGTTGACAACTCTAGTGATGAATACTATGATGAAACGTCAATTAATCATGCTAATCAAGATAAAACGAATGACAATGATAAGGAGAAGATTGAGCTTCTAACTAAAGAACTAAACTCTCTTAAGTTAGCTCATGAAACTATCTATGAAGATCATCGAGAACTTTTAAGGGCTCATGAGAAGTTACGCTTTGAAAAGCTCAATCTTGAGCAAGAGCATGAGTTCTTAAAAGCAATCAATGATGATCTCCGCAAGAAAAGTTCTTCTTAGATTGCTAAGCATTTACTCTTATCTACTTACATGCCTCAAGTTGCAAGTCTAGTAACAAGTACAAGAAAGATACTTCCTCTAGTAGTAACAATAATAATGTCAAATCCAATATTGCATGCTTTACTTTCCGCTGCTCATATACTCTTTGCATGCTTGCTTGAATTGTGTTAAGATTGCTTGACTTGTTCAAAGTTGCTGAAATCTGCCGAGAACTAAAATTGGGAAAAGGATAAGTTTTATTTGGTCAAGTAGTCTAATCACCCCCCCCCCCTCTAGACATACTTTTGATCCTACAAGTGGTATCAGAGCTTTGGTCTCCATTTCCTTTGATTTCCATAGCTTTTGGTGGTCATAGCCTTGGTTTCACAACCTAGGAGAGTATGTCGTCTAGGAAGGGAAATTACCACCGTAGAGGTCCTTACTTTGATGGTACTAATTTTGCTACTTGGAAGCATAAGATGAAAATGCATATTCTTGGACATAACCCCGCTGTATGGGCTATTGTGTGTATTGGCTTGCAAGGTGAATTATTTGATGGGAGAGAACCGAACCATGAAGCTACCGCGGAAGAGTTGAAGATGCTACAATACAATCCTCAAGCTTGTGATATTCTCTTCAATGGATTGTGCCCCGAAGAATTCAACAAAAGCAGCTGTCTTGAGAATGCAAAGGAAATTTGGGATACTTTGATTGATATGCACGAAGGTACCAACTCCATCAAGGAATCCAAGTTGGATGTGCTTCAAAGTCAGCTTGACAAGTTCAAAATAAAGGATGGTGAAGGTGTCGCTGAAATGTACTCTAGGCTTGCTCTTATCACAAATGAGATCGCCGTCTTAGGAAGTGAAGAGATGGCCGACAAATTCATCATCAAGAAGATCCTAAGAGATTTGGACGGAAAATATGATACCGTATGCACATTGATCCAAATGATGCCCAATTACAAAGATCTCAAGCCAACGGAAGTCATTGGAAGAATTGTTGCTCATGAGATGTCACTCAAGGATAAGGAGGAGCTCCATAACAAGTCAAGTGGTGCTTACAAAGCCTCATGTGAAGCTCCCACATCATCAAGTGAGAAACAAACCTTCAATGAAGAATTGAGCCTAATGGTGAAGAACTTCAACAAGTTCTACATGAGTAGAATCAAAGATAGAAGTTCCAAGTCAAGGTCCTACAATGACAAAAGATATTCTAGTCGAGAGCGAAATTGCTACAATTGTGGAAGAACCGGACACTATTCCAATGAGTGTACGACACCCTACAAGAGAAGAGAAGATTCTCCAAAAAGAAGAAGTAGAAGAGAAGAATCACCATCAAGAGAGAGAAGGAGTAGAGATGATCGTTATGAACGAAGAACATCCCGGAGAAGCAAGGATTCGGAAAGGAAGGACAAGCCATCAAGGAGCTACACAAAACAAAGACATCAAGCTCATGTTGGTGAATGGGTATCCGGCTCTGACTCCGACAATCACTCCAAGAGAAGCTATCACTCCGACTCTGAATATACTCAAGATGAAGGTGTTGCCGGTCTAGCACTTGTGTCAACCAACTCCTACGACATATTTGATTCACCAAATGAAGGACTTGGAAGATGCTTCATGGCTAAAGGCCCAAAGGTATCAGACCCCGAGTATGTTGATTTCAATAGTGATGAAGATGACTTGTTAGGTGATGACGTTTTACTTGTTGACAACTCTAGTGATGAATACTATGATGAAATGTAAATTAATCATGCTAATCAAGATAAAACGAATGACAATGATAAGGAGAAGATTGAGTTTCTAACTAAAGAACTAAACACTCTTAAGTTAGCTCATGAAACTATCTTAGGAGATCATCGAGAACTTTTAAGGACTCATGAGAAATTACGTTTTGAAAATCTCAACCTTGAGCAAGAGCATGAGTTCTTAAAAGCAATCAATGATGGTCTTCGCAAGAAAAGTTCTTCTTATGTTGCCAAGCATTTACTCTTATCCACTTACATGCCTCAAGTCAAGTCTAGTAACAAGAACAAGAAAGATTCTTCCTCTAGTATTAACAATAATCATGCTAAATCCAATGTTGTTGCTTCTAGTAGTTATCTTGATTCCACTAATGATTCTCTTAGCCAAGTTACACTTGAGCAAGAAAATAGCTTATTGAAGGGAATTATAGAGAAAGGTGTTTACAAGAGCCTTGCCAGGAGTAAGCAATTCGAGGAAATTGTACGCACGCAAGGAAGGCACTGGAAGAATCAAGGTGTTGGTTTTGAACAAAAGTTCAATGCCAATGGAGTTGAGTGGGAAGAAGATCAATACCCCAAGATGAAGTTTGTTCCTCAACAAGAGAAGTATGATCCTACTTCCTTCAAGGGAACACAAGCTCAAGATGATCTTCCACCACAAGATCACAAGAACAAAGGAAAGGACAAGCTTCAAGAAGCGATTGATGCATTTGAAGAAGCACCTAAAGCCTCGTTCAAGTGCGTCCCCAAGACTACGTCAAGTTCTACTTCATCAAGTTCTACTTCATCAAGTACAACTACAACTCCAAGGATTCCCATCAAGATGATGTGGATCCCGAAGAAGAAGAACTAGAGAGTTCTTGAGGGTGACTCCGCCAACATTCTTCACTCATATCATTTTGGCAAGAACAAGTGCAATCAACTTCCACATCTTGCACTAGTTCAAGGAGTCACAAACCCTCATGTTGGTAAGGCAAGGGACAAGGTAACCTAATGATTTCATGGACATCATCTTGTGTGCGCATCTGAAAGTGCGTTATATCGACTAGAGGGGGGTGAATAGGCGATTTTTATGAATTCTTCACTGAGGAATTTGCCGGTGAGGAAATTCCTTACTGGAGAACTACTAGCAGCGGAATAAGTACTCAGAAGTAAGCATAACAGGATGCAAGCATGGTCATCATGTTGAAATGAAGACTAGCACAGAGTACAGAAAGCGTAAACACAGGATAACAAGATGAAGACAAACAGACTGAAGAAATTGAACTGGGGAATTTGAGAAAGTCTTCAGTCAAAGTCTTCAAGCACAGATATGAACAACCATTCAACACAGTAATGAGGAAATGAAAGGGTTGAGGGAATAGAACCAGTTAGTTGGTGAAGACAATGATTTGGTAAACCAGTTCCAACTGCTGTCTCAGTTGTACGTCTGGTTGGAGCGACTGAGTATTTAAACTCGAGGACACGCAGTCCCGGACACCCAGTCTCTGAGCCGCAACTCAGGACACCCAGTACTCACCGTATTCTCCTTGAACTAAGACCACGCAGGCCTCGTCCAATCACTCGTGGTAAGTCTTCAGGTGACCTCCAAACCTTCACAGACTTGGTCACTCGGCGATCCACAATTCCTCTTGGATGCTCTAGACCTTGACGCCTAACCGTCTGGAAGAAGCACAGTCTTCAAAGGTAACAAGTGTCGGATCCACGCAGGATCAATTTCTTCAGTGATGCTCAATCACTTTGGGTTTGTGGGGGTTTGGTTTTGGGATTTTCCTCACTTGATGATTTTCGCTCAAAGTCCTCGGAGGATGGGTTGCTCTCAAATGACAAGTGTCAAGTTCTCTCGGAGCAGCCAACCAATTAGTGGTTGTAGGGGGCGGCTATTTATAGCCTAGGGAGCAGCCCGACATGATAAGACATAAATGCCCTTCAATGATATGACCGTTAGGTGGATAAGATATTTTGGGACAGCCGGCACGCAGCACAGCAACGGTCGGAAATTTGACTCTCAAATTCCTCACGGCTATCATGTTCCTCACTGTGTAGGCAATTTGCACTGGCGAATTCCTAACTCCTCAGTCCGAGCAAAGTCATCAGTGACCAGAAGAACTGCGTCTCTGTCACTGAAGAACTTGACTGAACTATATGAGATTTCCAATGGCTTCACTCGAAGGGATTGGTAGGTGTAGGATTTTGAGTTGAGCATCACATGGAAATTTTTCCTTAATATTTCCTCGACCCCCTTTAATAGTACTGTGTTTCCTATGACTCAAGAAAGAGAAAATGAAACTACGAAAATAAAAGTCTTCACACTTCATGTTCCTCAAGTGAATATCAAGTCTTCAAGGTCACACCATTTTCTTCACTTTCAAAGTATTCAGAAAGTCTTCAGAATATCAAAGTCTTCAGTCGAAGAACTTCATTTTTAGGGGTCGACTTTCTCTCTAAATATCAAACTCCTCATAGACTTATAGACCTGTGTACACTCACAAACGCATCAGTCCCTTAACCTATAAGTCTTCAATACACCGAAATCACTAAGGGGCACTAGATGCACTTACAATCTCCCCCTTTTTGGTGATTGATGACAACATAGGTTAAGTTTTCAACGGGGATAAACATATGAAGTGTAAATACTGATTTTGAGGAATTTGATTGGAAGATATAGAAGAACTCCCCCTGAAGATGTGCATAGTGTGGAATTTGTGTTTGAGGCAATGCACATTTGAAGAGTTGAATCATGGAGAACTCCCCCTATATCTTGTAATTCATACACGCATTTGATATATAATATGAAGAATTTGAAATGCATGATGAAATATGGTGCCTGATGAGACTCAGCATGCGTGCAATAATATTAACGAGGAATAAGCATGCAGAATAGCACATCAAAAGTATCAGAGCACAGTGCATCAAAAGTATCAGAGCACTATGCACCTTGCAAAAAGTATCAGGGCACCATCGGATTTAGCATTACAACTCGATCCAGTAAAAAAGGTTTCGGAAGAACAAGAGTTGTAACTTAACAAAATGCCCATAATATAAACCCGCTTGAAGACTAACTCAGATTTCTCCCCCTTTGTCATCAAATGACCAAAAGGATCGAAACTGAGGACTAACGCCCCTGAAGAATTTCAAGTTGATGGAGGAGCGCCAGCGTCGTCGGGGTTGTTTGTTGTAGCAGGGCCTGCCACAGTGTCGTCCAAATCTTCATATTCATCAGTGTCACGTGATGAAGAATAAGAGCTGGCCACCAGATCAGGAACTTTGACCCTCTTGAATTTCTTCGGAGGTGGTGCAGACCAGTCAAATGCTTCCTTAAGACCCATAGTCTTCAGTTCTTCCACGCTATAGACATGAGTGAGGACAGCCCAGGTGCGGTTGAGGGTTTCATGAAGGTGATAATGGTTTTTATTCACTGCATTATGTGTTGAGGTCATGTTGTGAAGAACGGCAGCAAACTGACGCTTTACCCATTTATGATGGCGATCAACCTTCTGATGAAGACTGAGGAGTAGCTCACGATCAGTCATTACCCTGGGTGCTGTGGCTTGAGGATTTTGCTTAGCTGAGGTATCTGCGGTAGAGTCATGTGTGGCAGAGTCGTCATTGGTGGAGTAAGATGTAGCTAGACGAAATTGACCATCCAATGGACGAGTGCCTTCATCGATCACAGCAGCTGCCTTGCCTTTATCATCAGATGATGAAACTGGCCGCTTGAGGACTTCAATGGGAGGCAAGTAGCTACCATGGTTCAGAGTGTCAGCTTTGTAATTCAGTGAAGATCTTGCCCTTATGAATCTCATAATCCAAGGCGCATAGGGCTTCAGCTCAAAAGGTGACATAGCAACATTTGCCAGAGTCCTCATGAAGAAATCATGGAAGTTGACGGGAACGCCATGAATGATGTTGAAAAGCATGTTCTTCATGATGCCAACGACATCTTCATCATTTGAGTCGTGGCCTTTGATAGGACTCATTGTCTTCGTCAGGATGTGATAGACAGTCCGAGGCACATATAGCAATTCCTTGACGAGGAATTTGGTTCGTGGGGCCTGCCCTGGCTTCAAAGGCTTCATGAGCACTTGCATATAATGATTTGTCAGTTCAGGGTCATTGTAGATGCAACGTGCACTGTCATGGGGAGGATCGAGAGGAAGGACACGAAGCAATTCAGTTGCTGGTGCCTTATAATGAGTGTTTTCAGTCATCCAATCTAGCACCCATGAATTGACATCTTCAGCATCTCCGGTGATATGCAGTGTGGCGTAGAACTGAAGAATGAGTTCTTCATTCCAATCACAGATATCAGTGCAGAAATTCAGTATTCCTGCATCGTGAATAACACTGAGGACTGACTCGAAGCACGGCAGAGATTCCATATCCACATGAGGAATATGTTCATGATCGAAGATTTTGTCCTTGTCAAAGAGCACTGAGGAATAGAAGTTGGCTTGACTAGCAGTCCAGAAACGCCTCTTCCTTATGCGAGCAGAGTCATATGGATTATAATCAGTGAAGAACACATGCTCAGAAAAGAAGTCTTCAGCCTTGAACTTTTGCTTGCTTGAGAACGGATTCTTCGGCTTGAGCAGAGGAGTGTCAGTGATTTGCAGCACAACCTCAGGAATCGCGAGCTCAGGTTCTTCAGGCTGAGGAATTTCTGGTTCCTCTTCTTGTGCAACTTGAGGATCAACAGCAGGTTCTTCAGCACTAGCGGCTGGAATTTCTTCATGAACAGAAGGAGTGGGATGAGTTTCTTCAGAGCCCATCTGAACTGTGGTTGCCGGGGATTGAGGAATCTGTTGGATTGGTGTGAATGGAGGAGTATTGGGATGCTGACTTTCCCAAAAGTCATCATTCATCACTGGTGTAGTGCATCCAATATCTACATCTTCATCTTCATTTTCAATTTTCTCAACACCAGCCTCTTCAGCTGTGAACTGAGGCATAGGTGAGGAAACGACTGGCGTTGAAGGGAATGCTTCCACTTCAATTTCTTAATCAAGCTGCTCTGACGTAGCAGCAGAATGATTTTCTTCATCAGATCCGCTTGGGATCTTGTAGTCTTCTCCATAAGGAACAATTTCCTTTGATGACATGGAGGAAATCGGAATGGCATCAATAGGATTTTCAAGAGAGCTGGTCATTGGCTTCATTTTCTTCGCAGCCGAAGAATTTGATGCAGCTGATGCCTTCCTTTTCTTCACTGCAGCTCGCTCTGTAGCCTTGGTCTTCTTTACTTCATAGGCAGAAGGAAGAATAGGAGTTGGTGTAGGCGCGGGAGGAGTTGAGGACTTTGGTTGATTTTCTTCAGGCGCAACTGATGCAGTTGCCCTGATCTCTTCAGTTTCTTTAGGCGCACCACTAGTGGATGCCCTGGCAATTTCTTAGCGGCTGGAATGGAGTCATCAGCGATGCTGGCATGTTCTTCAGCAGGCTGAGCAGAGTCTGCAGCCTGAGGATTTTCTTGTTGCGATGGGGCTGCAACAGTTGCCATTTTCTTCGTCAGGTTGATGAATCTCACTTTGGCTCCTTGCCAATCAGCATTGTATGCATCGAAGTCTTTGTTGAGGGCTTGGATTTCAGACTGAGCCTTGAGAAGTTCTTCAGGTGTCAGTCTGACAACATTCTTCTTCAGAAGCTTCTCCTTTCTAGATTGAGCTCTCTTTATCTCTCTTGCCTTCTCATATTTCCATTTCTCTTGAGTGATGAAATGGGTCATCATGTGACTTTGACCGGGAGTCAGAGGCAGATCAGGCATTGGAGTGTTTGGATCCTTGTGCCAGAGGTCAATGTAATCGAGGATTTTCTCGGATCCAAAAGCAGTGGCACAGATGCGCCCTTGGCTCTAGCGGCCTTTACTTGTCTGTCTCTGATGATTTCTGCAAGTTCTTCATCAGAAGCCTCATCATCAGAGGGCACTTGGAATGCAACCTGTTTCTTTCTTGGACTTGGCCAAGGACCGCGTCCAGCTGTTGCTTTAGTCTTCAACAGTGTGGGGCCTGATGAGGACATTGGTGCAGCTGAGGAACTTGCTGAGACACCAGAAGCAATTGAAAAACCAGTAGTCCTTTGGCATGTAGCCAGATGCACATGAGTTGAGGACTTTGGTGGAGCAGTAGTGGTCTGAGGAATTTGCCGTGAGGGCATAGTTGAGGAACTTGGTCGTGAGGGCGCTGTTGGTGAAGCACTTGGCTTACGAGCAGGCTTCTTTGGCATTGATTTCCTCGGCTTGACCAAGGCCTCAGTAGCAGCAGAATCCTCATTGAATTTCCTCACTGCCTCCTTGGCTTGTCTTGCCAATTTTTCTGGACGCCTAGCCCATTCTTCAGGAAAGTCCTCACCACGCTTGATGCTGGTGGGATCAGCTACTTGGCCAGGTGCCAATGGAGCTCTTGGGCATGGAGGATTTAAGGCGAATTTCTTCATGTACTTTGGAGTAACATATCGATATTCCCTCCATTCTCGTGCCCATCTCCGTTCAATCCTCTGAATGCGCACTTTGCGCTGATTTTTTTCTCTTTGCCAAACTTGGCTTCATCAGGTGTGCAATAATCCTTGTATATTTCATCAGGGATCTCGAAAGCAGTCATGACCTCAGGTTTCTTTCCTCCTTTCTGCGGTCTCTTTCCTTCAGCCATATTCTTCAGATGAGGAATTTGAACAATTGAACACTCTGAAGAAGTATGCAGTTTTTCTTCGAGGAACGCTGCAAATGAGTTAAGTTGATGAGAACCTAGTGATTCAGCAGCGGACATGAGTACCTGTGAACAGAGTGTAGGTGCGAGGAATTTGGAGAGGTCATATGCGTTCTCAGAAGGTTTTTCGAAAAGACAAGTTTTGAGGATTTTGACCAGTTGAGCCTTGAGGAATTTCACTAAGCGTTCTTGTCTTAGGTTCCAGAGTTATACAGATCGAAAATCCATACAATTGAGGAATCTTGAAGAAAATGAGTGCTTAGAGAAATGGATCAAGAGCATACAGTGTGTGAGGTATTTAGATGTGTGAAGATTTGAAGAATAAAACACCTTTGAAGATTTTCAGGAAAGCTTGAGAATCAAAGTGAGTAATAAAAGTAACTTTTAATTACCCGAACTGAAGAACACGACGACCTGAGATGAACAGCGGTGAAGTTCGTCAACTTAGATCTCCCACGCCCTAACTTGGCAGAGGGAGACAGCTACGGCGGCAGCGGAGTGAAGATTTTCGCAACCGGCGCGAGTACGACGGCGACGAGGTCGAGGCAGCTAAGCTCTTCCTCACCGGCGACGATTGAGTAGCGGCGGCGCTAGGGTTTGAGGAGCTCGAGCGAGAGACAGCGACCGAGCGGAGTAAGTGAAGTGAGGAAGGGGAGAGGGGTATTTATAGCCACGGTAGAAACTGTTCGCCCAAAGATTTTGGGACGAACATGCCCCTGTCCTTTCTCCTTCACGCGACATGTGTCACCCACGTACTGTGCAGATGAGATCGTGTAAGATCGTGGGTGATTATAATAATGCATCATGGGATGCGGAACGGTTTGAGCGGTAAAACTGAAACTGGATAAGATTTGTTTTAAAGTTTCGTCCGCAATTTCTTCGGCTGACAAGGACACAGTGAAGACTTTGAACGAGTTTCAAATAGAACGCACATGAAGAATTTGTGAATAGATTGGGTTGAGTATAGCATAGAGGGGGAAGGGTCCGATCACATTCACTTAGCAGAAAACGCAATTTGAAGAAATAGCCATAAGTGAATGCTGTAGAGGACATAAACTCATATATATATATATATATATATATAGACAATGAAGAAAAACGACGGAAACAGTGAAGATTTTGCAAAGTTGAAGAATTTGAAAAACTGAAGAATTTCAAAAACTGAGGAAAAACTCAAATTGAAGATTTTCAACTTCTTGTGGTGGCGTAACCCACCGTATAAGAATGATGATTTCAGACACCGCGTACAATTGTCGTAGGGTTCTGAGAATCAAATTCTTCATTAATTTCTTCACACTTAGAGTGTTATTCTTCATTGATTGAAGAAAAACGTTTCTTCATGTGTTGCACATCTAAGTCATCAATTTTGCATAAGTGTTAAGATGTGTGTCCTTTTCAAAGAACATTCGAAGACTCTAAGATATTTAGCTCACACCGCAACTTGCCAAATCTCTTCTCATCCAAGGGCTTGGTGAAGATATCAGCTAGCTGTTCTTCAGTCTTCACATGCTCGATGGAGATGTCGCCCTTCAACACATGATCACGAAGAAAATGATGACGAATCTGAATGTGCTTTGTCTTCGAGTGCTGAACTGGGTTGTGAGCAATCTTGATGGCACTCTCATTGTCGCAGAGGAGAGGCACATTCTTCATGTTGACTCCATAGTCCTTGAGGGTTTGCTTCATCCAAAGCAGTTGAGCACAGCAAGAGCCAGCAACAATGTATTCAGCTTCAGCAGTAGATAGTGATACGCAATTCTATTTCTTCGAGGACCAACAGACCAAAGATCGTCCGAGGAAATGACAAGTGCCAGATGTTGACTTGCGGTCCACACGATCACCAGCATAGTCAGAGTCAGAATATCCAATGAGATCAAAAGCAGAGCCCTAGGGGTACCATAATCCTAGTGTTGGTGTGTGAGCTAGATATCGAAGAATATGCTTCACAGCCTTATGATGTGATTCCTTCGGTGCAGCTTGAAATCGGGCACACATGCAAACACTAAGCATTATATCTGGCCTAGATGCACATAAGTACAATAAAGAACCAATCATGGAGCGGTATACCTTATGATCGAAGTCAATACCATTTTCATCAGTGCATAGATGGCCATTTGTGGGCATAGGGATTTTGACGCCTTTGCAATCTTGCATGCCGAATTTCCTCAGTACATCTTTGAGGTATTTCTCCTGAGATATGAATATGTCATTGCGCTGCTGACGAATTTGAAGACCTAAGAAGAATTTCAACTCTCCCATCATAGACATTTGATATTCTTCACTCATCATATAGGCAAATTCATCACTATAATGTTGGTCAGTATAGCCAAAGATAATATCATCAACATATATTTGGCACACAAATAGTTCACCATCATAAGATTTAGTAAAGAGAGTAGGGTCGAGTGAACCGGGTGTGAAGCCATTCTTCACGAAGAATTCCTTCAATGTATCATACCACGCCCGTGGGGCTTGCTTGAGGCCATAGAGGGCCTTATTGAGTCTGAAGACTTTGTCAGGATTCTTTGGATCTTCAAAACCTGGGGGTTGAGCAACATATACTTCTTCCTCAAGCTTACCATTGAGGAATGCACTTTTCACATCCATTTGATATAAGATGATATCATGATGGTTAGCGTAAGCAAGTAATATGCGAATAGCCTCAAGTCTAGCAACAGGTGCAAAAGTTTCATCGAAATCAATTCCTTCAACCTGTGTGTAGCCTTGAGCTACTAGTCGTGCCTTATTCCTCACCACAAGGCTATTTTCATCTTGCTTGTTGCGATAGATCCACTTTGTGCCAATGATATTATGCTTGCGAGGATCTGGGCGATTGACCAATTCCCAGACATTGTTAAGCTCGAACTGATGTAATTCTTCTTGCATAGCCTGAATCCACTCCGGCTCCAGAAATGCTTCATCTACCTTAGTGGGCTCTGTGATAGAGACAAAAGCATAGTGCCCACAAAAGTTAGATAAATGTGAAGCTTTTGAGCGTGTGAGAGGACCTGGTGCGCTAATGTCGTCGATGATCTTCTCCACTTGCACTTCTTTTGCAACACGAGGATGAGCTGGTTGTCGCTGAGGATTTTGATCAGCATTTTCTTCAGCACCATTTTCCTCATCATGTTCTTCAGGTGCATCAGCTTGACGTTCTTCATGAACAGGAATGAATTCTTCAGCAGATTCTTCAGTAGGAATGACATCCTCGGTTGCCTTGAGCTTGATAGCATCCTCAGGTGCTGGTTCATCTAACACAGAAGGTAGGTGCTCTCTTTGCGAGCCATTAGTTTCATCGAACCGCACATCTACAGTGTCAACAATCTTGTGAAGAACAATGTTGAAGACTCTGTAGGTGTGCGAGTCCTTTCCGTAACCAAGCATAAAACCTTCATGTGCTTTCGGTGCAAATTTAGAGTTGTGGTGAGGATCTCTAATCCAACATTTAGCACCGAAGACTTTGAAATAACTCACATTGGGTTTCTTGTCAGTGAGGAGTTCATAGGCCATTTTCTTGAAGAATTTGTGAAGATATACTCTGTTGATGATGTGGCATGCAGTATCAATTGCACCAATCCAAAAACGCTGAGGCGTTTTGTATTCATCAAGCATAGTGCGAGCCATTTCAACAAGAGTTCTGTTCTTGCGCTCCACGACTCCATTTTGCTGAGGAGTATAAGGAGCAGATAACTCATGAGTAATACCAAGTTCATCAAGATAGGCATCAAGACCGGAATTCTTTAACTCAGTTCCATTGTCACTTCTGATGTGCTTGATCTTCACACCAAAGTTGGTTGAAGCCCTCGAGGAAAATCGTTTGAAGACTTCCTGCACTTCATGTTTGTAAGTAACAATGTGTACCCATGTATATCGAGAATAATCATCAACAATGACAAAACCATATAGAGATGCATCATTAGTGACTGCTGAGTAATGATTAGGTCCGAAGAGGTCCATGTGAAGCAATTCGAATGGACGGGTAGTGGTCATGATAGTCTTCGCTGGATGCTTGGCCTTGGTCATTTTTCCAGCTTCACAGGCTCCGCATAAGTGATCCTTGAGGAATTTGACATTCTCAATGCCAATGACATGCTTCTTCTTCGCAAGCGTGTGCAAATTCCTCATGCCTGCGTGACCAAGTCGTCGATGCCATAGCCAGCCTTCTGAAGCTTTTGCAAGTAGACACACGGCTGGTTGTGGTCCTGTAGATAAATCAACAATATACAAATCTCCTCTCCTAAAGCCTTCGAAGACTTTGGAATTGTCAGCTTCCATAATCACAACACAGCGATACTTGCCAAAGACAACGACCATATCAAGATCACAAAGCATTGAGACTGACATGAGATTGTATCCTAAGGATTCAACAAGCATGACTTTGTCCATGTGTTTATCCTTAGAGATTGCAACCTTACCAAGACCCAATACCTGACTTTTGCCTTTGTCAGCAAAGATGATATGCTTCAGAGGTGATGGTGATAAGGGAGCATCCATCAATAGATTCTTGTCACTAGTCATGTGATTCGTACATCCACTATCGAGGACCCATTCAGTAGTTTTGGGTTGATCATCCTGCAGATGAATTAGTGTAGCTTACAATCTCATATGCTTCATCAGTGAAGAATATGATATCAAGTTCATCAGATGAATTTCATCAAGCAGTAAACAGATATAGCAGTAGGAGGACGTGTGAAATGAAAGTTCATTTCATCATGATTCGCCTGCGTCCTTTCAGGCAATTTCATCAGGTCCCCAGCAAATTCTTCAGACGTTAAAGCACGTTTGGAGACCTGACCCTGCAGAAGAGATTAGTTCTTTTTCTTCACCACCCACATCTGGAGGTGTGGCAAAGAATTCATCACTCTGCGAGCACCATATGAGAAAGGTGGCAAAGATGCCAAACCGTTTCATTTCACATAAGAGGGGTTAGGGTAAGCATATGAATAAGCAGAGTAATTCTTCGAGGACTTATGAACATAATGGTTTGAAGAATAATGCACATATTCATAGCCCTTAGCTCTACCCTGCGAGACAGAGTTGTTAGCATGATGATAATCATATGAGGACTTTGATCCTTTTGAGGAATTTGATCCATGTGAGGAATTTGGTCCGTATGAGGACTTGGATCCATATGAAGAGTTTGGTCCATATGAAGAATTTGATCTGGGGTTCCTGTTCTTCACAGGTGGTGTCATGAGGACATTCACCTGAAGACTTTCAAGGCACTTCTTTGGAACCCAGATTTTCTTCATAGGGGAACCGTTCCTGCAGTTAGTGCCAACATATCTAGCAAATACTTCACCATTCTGATTTTTGAACAGTTTATAGTTGGAGTCAAATGACTCATCAGAAGAATGAGGAGATTCACATGTAAAGCCAGATAAGTTAGATGGATCAACTGGAGGTCCTTTTGCAGCAACCCATGAGGTTTTGGGGTACTGCTCAGGCTTCCAATATGTTCCATCAGCATTGAGTTTCCTCTCAAAGGCAATACCCTCATTCCTAGGGTTTCTGTTGAGGATCTACTTTTTAAGAAAATCACAGAGAGTCTGATGCCCTTTGAGGCTTTTGTACATGCCTGTCATGTACAATTCCTTCAGCCCTGCATTGTCAGTGATACTAGCAATTGAAGGAAATATGCCCTAGAGGCAATAATAAAGTTATTATTTATTTCCTCATATCATGATAAATGTTTATTATTCATGCTAGAATTGTATTAACCGGAAACATAATACATGTGTGAATATATAGACAAACAGAGTGTCACTAGTATGCCTCTACTTGACTAGCTTGTTAATCAAAGATGGTTATGCTTCCTAACCATGAACAAAGAGTTGTTATTTGATTAACGGGGTCACATCATTAGTTGAATGATCTGATTGACATGACCCATTCCGTTAGCTTAGCACCCGATCGTTTAGTATGTTGCTATTGCTTCCTTCATGACTTATACATGTTCCTATGACTATGAGATTATGCAACTCCCGTTTACCGGAGGAACACTTTGTGTGCTACCAAACGTCACAACGTAACTGGGTGATTATAAAGGTGCTCTACAGGTGTCTCCGAAGGTACTTGTTGAGTTGGCGTATTTCGAGATTAGGATTTGTCACTCCGAATGTCGGAGAGGTATCTCTGGGCCCTCTCGGTAATACACATCACTTAAGCCTTGCAAGCATTTCAACTAATGAGTTAGTTGTGAGATGATGTATTATGGAACGAGTAAAGAGACTTGCCGGTAACGAGATTGAACTAGGTATTGGATACCGACGATCGAATCTCGGGCAAGTAACATACCGATGACAAAGGGAACAACGTATGTTGTTGTGCGGTTTGACCGATAAAGATCTTCGTAGAATATGTAGGAACCAATATGGGCATCCAGGTCCCGCTATTGGTTATTGACCGGAGACATGTCTCGGTCATGTCTACATTGTTCTCGAACCGTAGGGTCCGCACGCTTAAGGTTTCGATGACAGTTATATTATGAGTTTATGTATTTTGATGTACCGAAGGTTGTTCGGAGTCCCGGATATGATCACGGACATGACGAGGAGTCTCGAAATGGTCAAGACATAAATATTGATATATTGGACGGATATATTTGGACACCGGAAAGGTTCCGGAGAAGTTTGGAGCTCCGGGAGGTTACCGGAACCCCCCGGGAGGTATATTGGCCTTATTGGGCCCATGTAGGAGGAAGGGAGAAGGAACAAGGGAGGGGGGCGCGCCCCCCCAGCCCAATCCGAATTGGGGAGGGGGGCCGGCCCCCCCTTTCCTTTCTCCTTCCCCCTCTTCCTATTACTACTACTAGTACTACTTCCTAATACTAGTACTCTTTCCTTCCCCCTCCAAATAAGATAAGGAAAAAGGGGGAAAACCTACTTGGAGTAGGTTTCCCCCTCCCCTATGGCGCGCCCCCCTTGGGCCGGCCACCTCCTCCCTCCATCCTTTATATACAGGGGTAGGGGGGCACCCTAGGACACACAAGTTGATCATTGATCGTTCCTTAGCCATGTGCGGTGCCCCCCTCCACGATATTACACCTCGATCATATTGTAGCAGTGCTTAGGCGAAGCCCTGCGGCAGGAGAACATCAAGATCGTCACCACGCCGTCGTGCTGACGGAACTCCCCCTCGGAGCCTCTACTGGATTGGAGATCGAGGGTGCGTCATCGAGCTGTACGCGTGTCAAGAACTCGGAGGTGCCGGAGTAACGGTGCTTGGATCGGTTGGACCAGGAGGACGTACGACTACTTCCTCTACGTTGTGTCAACGCTTCCACTTCGGTCTACGAGGGTATGTAGACAACACTCTCCCCTCTCATTGCTATGCATCACCATGATCTTGCGTATGCGTAGGAAATTTTTTGAAATTACTACGTTCCCCAATAGTGGCATCCGAGCCTAGGTTTTTATGGTTTGATGTTATATGCACGAGTAGAACACAAGTGAGTTGTGGGCGATATAAGTCATACTGCTTACCAGCATGTCATACTTTGGTTCGGCGATATTGTTGGATGAAGCGGCCCGGACCGACATTACGCTTACGCTTACGCGAGACTGGTTTTACCGCCGTGCTTTGCACACAGGTGACTAGCGGGTGTTAGTTTCTCCAACTTTAGTTGAACTGAGTGTGGCTACGCCCAGTCCTTGCGAAGGTTAAAACAGCACTAACTTGACAAACTATCGTTGTGGTTTTGATGCGTAGGTGAGATTGGTTCTTGCTTAAGCCCGTAGCAGCCACGTAAAACTTGCAACAACAAAGTAGAGGACGTCTAACTTGTTTTTGCAGGGCATGTTGTGATGTGATATGGTCAAGACGTGATAAGATATAAGTTGTTGTATGAGATGATCATGTTTTGTTGAAGTTATCGGCAACTGGCAGAAGCCCTATGGATGTCTCTTTGTTGCATAAGATGCAAGTGCCAAATAATTGCTTTACTTTATCGCTATACGATAGCAATAGTTGCAAGAGCAATAGTAGGTGAGACAACCATGTGATGACACATTGATATAGATCAAGATGATGAAGATCATGGTGTCGTGCCGGTGACGATAGAGATCATGACAGTACTTTGGAGATCAAAGGCGCAAGATGATCATGGCCATATCATGTCACATATTTTGATTGCATATGATGTTTATCTATTATACATCTTATTCTTGCTTTGATTGACGGTAGCATTTTAAGATGATCTCTCACTAATTATCAAGAAGTGTTCTCCCTGAGTATGCACCATTGCCAAAGTTCGTCGTGCCCAGACACCACGTGATGATCGGGTGTGATAAGCTCTACGTCCATCTACAACGGGTGCAAGCCAGTTTTGCACATGCGGAATACTCAGGTTAAACTTGACGAGCCTAGCATATGCAGATATGGCCTCGGAGCACGGAGACCGAAAGGTCGAGCGTGAATCATATAGTAGATATGATCAACATGATATGTTCACCATTTAAAACTACTCCATCTCACGTGATGATCGGTTATGGTTTAGTTGATTTGGATCACGTGATCACTTAGATGACTAGAGAGATGTCTGTCTAAGTGGGAGTTCTTAAGTAATATGATTAATTGAACTTAAATTTATCATGAACTTAGTCCTGGTAGTATTTTGCAAATTATGTTGTAAGATCAATAGCTTGCGTTGTTGCTTTCATATGTTTATTTTTGATATGTTCCTAGAGAAAATTGTGTTGAAAAATGTTAGTAGCAATGATGCGGATTGGATCCGTGATCTGAGGTTTATCCTTATTGCCACGCAGAAGAATTATGTCCTTGATACACCGCTAGGTGACAGACCTATTGCAGGAGCAGATGCAGACGTTATGAACGTTTGGCTAGCTCAATATGATGACTACTTGATAGTTTTGTGCACCATGCTTTATGGCTTAGAATCGGGACTTCAAAGATGTTTTGAACATCATGGACCATATGAGATGTTCCAGGAATTGAAGTTAATATTTCAAGCAAACACCCGAGTTGAGAGATATGAAGTCTCCAACAAGTTCTATAGCTAAAAGATGGAGGAGAATCGCTCAACTAGTGAGCATGTGCTCAGATTGTCTGGGTACTACAATCGCTTGAATCAAGTGGGAGTTAATCTTCCAGATAAGATAGTGATTGACAGAATTCTCTAGTCACCATCACCAAGTTAGTAGAACTTCGTGATGAACTATAGTATGCAAGGGATGATGAAAATGATTCCCAAGTTTTTCATGATGATGAAATCGATGAAGGTAGAAATCAAGAAAGAACATCAAGTGTTGATGGTTAACAAGACCACTAGTTTCAAGAAAAGGGCAAAGGGGTAGAAGGGAACTTCAAGAAGAACGGCAAACAAGTTGCTGCTCAAGTGAAGAAGCCCAAGTCTGGACCTAAGCCTGAGACTAAGTGCTTCTACTGCAAAGGGACTGGTTACTGGAAGCAGAACTACCCCAAGTATTTGGCGGATAAGAAGGATGGCAAAGTAAACAAAAGTATATTTGATATACATGTTATTGATGTGTACTTTACTAGTGTTTATAGCAACCCCTCGGTATTTGGTACTGGTTCAATTGCTAAGAGTAGTAACTCGAAATGGGAGTTGCAGAATAAACAGAAACTAGTTAAGGGTGAAGTGACGATGTGTGTTGAAAGTAGTTTCAAGATTGATATGATCATCATCGCACACTCTCTATACTTTCGGGATTAGTGTTGAACCTAAATAAATGTTATTTGGTGTTTGCGTTGAGCATGAATATGATTTGATCGTGTTTATTGCAATACGATTATTCATTTAAGTAAGAGAATAAACTGTTGTTCTGTTTACATGAATAAAACCTTATATGGTTACACACCCAATGAAAATGGTTCATTGGATCTCGATCATAGTGATACACATATTCATAATATTGAAACCAAAAGATGCAAAGTTAATAATGATAATGCAACTTATTTGTGGCACTACCGTTTAGGTCATATTGGTGTAAAGCACATGAAGAAACTCCATGCTGATGGGATTTTGGAATCACTTGATTATGAATCACTTGATGCTTGCAAACCATGCCTCATGGGCAAGATGACTAAGACTCTGTTCTCCGGAACAATGGAGCGAGCAACTGACTTATTGGAAATAATACATACTGATGTATGCGATCCAATGAGTGTTAAGGCTCGCGGCGGGTATCGTTATTTTCTGACCTTCATAGATGATTTGAGCAGATATGGGTATATCTACTTGATGAAACATAAGTCTGAAATAGTTGAAAGGTTCAAAGAATTTCAGAGTGAAGTGGAAAAATCATCGTGACAAGAAAATAAGATTTCTTCTTCTTCTTCTTCGCATCATCAGAACTGTAATCCTTGTATTTCTTCTTCTTCATTTCCTTTTCCCACTGAAGACAATCTTGAATATAGTGACCAGGTTTCTTGCATTTGTGGCACAGCCTTCTCTTATAGTCACTGGATGAGGAATCACTGCTTCTTGAGGATTTTCCAAAGTGACCACGTCTTGAGAACTTCTGGAATTTCTCATGAGCAGTGCTAGCTCCTGGCTCAATTCTTCAGGATCACCAAGGCTACTACCAGAATCCTCATATTCAGAGTAAGACATAGCCTTGGCCTTTAGGGCACGTGGTTTGCCATAGTTTGAACCATAGAGATCTCTCTTTTCAGCAAGCTGGAACTCGTGAGTATTTAGCCTTTCGAGGATATTGGCAGGATCAAGAGACTTGTAATCAGCATGTTCTTGTATCATCAGTCCTAGAGTGTCAAATGAGGAATCAAGTGATCTCAACAGTTTCTTCACCACTTCATGATCAGTGATGTCAGTGGCACCCAGGGTTGAAGCTCATTTGAAATGTCAGTGAGGCAATCAAAGGTTTGTTGGACATTTTCATTGTCGAGTCTTTTGAAGCGGTTGAAGAGATTCTGAAGAACATCAACTCGAGAGTCACGCTGAGTTGAAACTCCTTCATTTACTTTGGACAGCCTATACCAGATAAGCTTAGCAGTTTCCAAAGCACCACTCTTCCATGCTGTCCTTTGCTCAGATGGCCACATATGATATTTTTCGCTTGAGAATCGAGTTGCTTGAATCTCTTCACATTGGTAGCATTCAGTGAGGGTGAGACAGAGGGAACACCATTTTCCACAACATACCAGAGATCGTTATCAATTGCCTCAAGATGCATTCGCATCTTGTTCTTCCAGTAGGGGTAGTCCGTCCCATCAAAGGTAGGACACCCAGCCGAGACCTTGATCATACCTGCGGTTGACATAACTAAAACTCCAGGCGGTTAAACCAAAATCACACAGAACAAGGGAGTACCTTGCTCTGATACCAATTGAAAGTGCGTTATATCGACTAGAGGGGGGGTCAATAGGCGATTTTTATGAATTCTTCACTGAGGAATTTGCCGGTGAGGAAATTCCTTACTGAAGAACTACTAGCAGCGGAATAAGTACTCAGAAGTAAGCATAACAGGATACAAGCATGGTCATCATGTTGAAATGAAGACTAGCACAGAGTACGGAAAGCGTAAACACAGGATAACAAGATGAAGACAAACAGACTGAAGAAATTGAACTGAGGAATTTGAGAAAGTCTTCAGTCAAAGTCTTCAAGCACAGATATGAACAACCATTCAACACAGTAATGAGGAAATGAAAGGGTTGAGGGAATAGAACCAGTTAGTTGGTGAAGACAATGATTTGGTAATCCAGTTCCAATTGCTGTCTCAGTTGTATGTCTGGTTGGAGCGGCTGAGTATTTAAACTCGAGGACACGCAGTCCCGGACACCCAGTCTCTGAGCCGCAACTCAGGACACCCAGTCCTCACCGTATTCTCCTTGAACTAAGACCACGCAGGTGACACTCGTGGTAAGTCTTCAGGTGACCTCCAAACCTTCACAGACTTGGTCACTCGACGATCCACAATTCCTCTTGGATGCTCTAGACCTTGACGCCTAACCGTCTGGAAGAAGCACAGTCTTCAAAGGTAACAAGCGTCGGATCCACGCAGGATCAATTTCTTCAGTGATGCTCAATCACTTTGGGTTTGTGGGGGTTTGGTTTTGGGATTTTCCTCACTTGATGATTTTCGCTCAAAGTCCTCGGAGGATGGGTTGCTCTCAAATGACAAGTGTCAAGTTCTCTCGGAGCAGCCAACCAACTAGTGGTTGTAGGGGGCGGCTATTTATAGCCTAGGGAGCAGCCCGACATGATAAGACATAAATGCCCTTCAATGATATGACCGTTAGGTGGATAAGATATTTTGGGACAGCCGGCGCGCAGCACAGCAACGGTCGGAAATTTGACTCTCAAATTCCTCAGGGCTATCATGTTCCTCACTGTGTAGGCAATTCGCACTAGCGAATTCCTAACTCCTCAGTCAGAGCAAAGTCATCAGTGACCAGAAGAACTGTGTCTCTATCACTGAAGAACTTGACTGAACTGTATGAGATTTCCAATGGCTTCACTCGAAGGGATTGGTAGGTGTAGGATTTTGAGTTGAGCATCACATGGAAATTTTTCCTTAGTATTTCCTCGACCCCCTTTAACAGTACGGTGTTTCCTATGACTCAAGAAAGAGAAAATGAAACTACGAAAACAAAAGTCTTCACGCTTCATGTTCCTAAAGTGAATATCAAGTCTTCAAGGTCACACCATTTTCTTCACTTTCAAAGTCTTCAGAAAGTCTTCAGAATATCAAAGTCTTCAGTCGAAGAACTTCATTTTTAGGGGTCGACTTTCTCTGTAAATATCAAACTCCTCATAGACTTATAGACCTGTGTACACTCACAAACGCATCAGTCCCTTAACCTATAAGTCTTCAATACACCAAAATCACTAAGGGGCACTAGATGCACTTACAGCATCACTCTATGTCTATGGATATTCTTGTTTGTTCCTTGTGGGACTAACCCATGTAGGTAAGTTGAAAGTGCAACTCACTCCAAAGGATTGCTCCAAATGATCTACATCAACATTGAGCATCTACATCTTCAACACCTACATGAAGTCATCATCGACAAAACCCAAGGTTAGTTCATCCCTCTAAGGGGGGATCTCACATCTAGGGGGAGCTTAACTCTAAGAATTGAGTCAAAGCAACTCTAATGGTGTGAACACATTAATGCATTATGTAAAAGTGGTAACCCCACTTGAGCTTAAACGATGAGTATGACCTATGATCAAATGTTCTCATTTGACTCCTAAGTCAATATACTCATATATAGATGACCTAGTCATTGCCAATTGTTTGGTAGATGCTAGAATTGGTTGTGCATGCTTTGCCACATATTTCATTTGCCATCTTATTGTGTGAGCATGTTGGTGCATATTTTACTCATTCAAGGACATCCACTTGTTGTTTTGATTATTTGGGTTCTTTTCTTTTTGCCAAGTGGATGGACAAGAATGCCTAAGAACCTTCTTTAGCTATCTATGCTTTTCTCATCTCAAACTCTATTCATGCTACATCACAAAATTTGATCAAGTCAGATTTGAACCACTCTGTGTGAGGAGCACTCGGAGTCCCCGATTCGTCATAGACTTAAACTTCCTAAACCTCTTTGTGATTCTCGGTCAGACCAATTTCCCCATTTCGGTCCCACCGAGATCATCAAGTTGATCTGAGTTTTCAATCTCGGTGCAACCGATTTGAACTTTTTGGTCTTACGGGTTTGTTGTAACTGAACACAGTTATGCATCTCGGTGCCACCGAGTTGTTCCACTCGGTCACACCGACAGGGTCGGGCTATATATAGCCACGGGCAAAATTTTGGAAATTTCTCCGAAACCCTTCGCCCGTGCAATAGCTCGCTCTACCATCGGTGGTCTCCGGATCGTCTCCTCATCGCCAGCAGCCTCCTGTCGCTGGTCTCCGCCGCCATCAATGGATTTCGTCCCCGCCGTTGCCGTCGTCAATGGATTTCGTCCCCGCCGTTGCCGCCGTAGCAAGTCCACCGCCAAGTTAGGGTATGGACTTGATCTTTGTGCTATCCACTTTTTATTCCAAGCACATTGTACTTTTATTGAATCTTGCCACGATTGAAACTCTTCTATCCAGCCAAAGTAGTCCATAGATTAGATGAGATTCAAATTTTTAGGGTTAGGTTTCCGCCGAAACCATCTCGGACCCACCGAGTTGAAAAACTCGGTCTCACCGATTTGGCTTATGCCATTGCACTAGTGACTCTCGGTCTGATCGAGAATTACTAATCGGTGCGACCGATTTGAGGACTCTGTGAAACCCTAGCAGTCTCGGTGCCACCGAACTGTGACTCGGTCCAACCGAGATCATCAGTTTAGGTTCCAAACTGCTTCGGTATCACCGAGTTTGAAAATCGGTTGATCCGAAATGCTTTCTGTGGAAAACTAAAACTGAACTTTTGAATCATTCTTTTGCAAAAATCTCTGCATTTTGTGATGCTCATCTATTCTATCTCATCTATAACTCTTCACAGGGTCAGCAGTCAGCTTTTGCAGTATGTCAGATCAGAGTGACAGCCAGAACAGGTGAGTTGAGCAGATGGACTTGAGTGAGGGCACTAGTCCCTCAACCACAGATGAAGGGAGTAGAAGTACTCCTAGCAATTTGCCTAAGGCTGCAACTAGGCAAAGGAGGAAAAGAACTTCAGATTCAGAGGATGAAGATTACAAAGCTGAGGAAGATGAGGCCACTTCCAAGAAAGTGGTGCTCAAGAAGGAATATGGCTCTGCACAGAGCACAAAACCAGGTCTAAAGAAGAAAGTTCCTGCCAAGAGGACACCAATGCCAAAGGCCAGAAAGTCCACTCAAGTGCCAGCTCAGGCTCAACCCAAAGAGGCACCTACAAGGAAAGATACATCATCCAAACCTCAGAAAGTCCCAACTGGTGCAACTATGGAGTTCACAATTGAATCAGAGGATGATGGTGATCAGGACAAGAAAAAGAAGAGAGAAAGAACCACAACTGCCAAGGTCCTTGGAAAGCCCTCAATGAGAAGAGATTCTGAAGAAGAGGAAGAGGATGCTTCACCAGCACCTAAAGCACCTAAGCTTATGGGTGATGCAATCAGATCAGGGGCTGCAACATCCAAGCCCAAGGAAGCACCCAAAGCTGCCTCCAAGGCCAAGCAAGTTCCAAAGAGGAATACTAGGAGTATTCCAGCTGCTGAGAAGAACAAGGCCCCAGTGCCCAATGTTGCTGAGGATGAAGATGAAGAAGGACAGGTCCTTAGAAAGCTCAAGCCCAAGATACCAGACCACAATGATGCCCATCCTGTGGCTGAGGACATGAGAATCAGGAAGGATTCAGGGCTGAGACTGTGGAGGATGGAAGACCCATATGCTTCAAGAAGAAGAACTGCTGTTGACTACAGGTTCCATACAAAGGAACAGTAGGACTTTTATGAAACAGTTCTGTTAGACAAGAAGCCCATAGTTTGTGACATGAGGTAGGTCGACTGGACCTACATCAAGGACAATGAAGAGCACTATCCTGGAGTGCAAGACAGCTTTATTGCTTGTGGAGTTGCTGATTTTGTTGGACAGAAGTTCACCAACTGGAATGATGAGCTTATCATGCAGTTCTACTCCACAGCACATTTTTACCCAGATGGTAGAATTGTTTGGATGTCTGAAGGTACGAGGTACCAATCCACTGTTGAAGAATGGGAAAGTCTGATAAATGCCCCCAAGGAAGATGAAGATGACCTGGGCATTTATGCAAAGAAGAAGTTGGGTCACAACTCCATGGCTCACATGTACAAGGAAATTCCAGACAACGCAGTAGAGACTCACAAGTTTGGATCAGTTCACTTTCTGCTGTCAGGATTGCCAACCATCAATTGGATTCTGAGGCACACCTTGTTGGCCAAGTCTAGTGACCATAACATGATCAGAGGGCATGCCATCAACATGCTGCATGTGTTTGATGTGCCCCAGAAGTTCAAAGTCATGAGCCTAATAGTTGAAACAATCAACAGGACTGCAGCAGATCAGAAGAGGAGCTGTGGATATGCACCTTAGATTTAGGAGTTGGTTAACTCAAAGATGGGCACAGGGAAATATCAGTTGGATAAGGAACACTTTCCAGTTTATCCAGACTTTGAGGACAATGAGGTTGTCATGAATGAAGAAGATCCACAATCAGTTCAAGCTCAGGAGAAGAAGGAGAAGGCAAAGAAGGAGAAGGCTACCAAGATGCCAACTCAAGAGGAGGCATCTGAATATTTCTTGAAAACTAAACAGGAGCAGCTTGGTTACTTGATAGCATCTACACTGATGATTGAGAAAGGACTGGCCACCCTCACTCAGAATCAGGAGATCCTTGAAAGAATCATGGAACAAAAATTCTATGATCTAGATGTTAAAGTAACAGAGATTCAGTTAGTTGTAGAGCAGCTGCAGGATGATATGCAGGGGAGGAAGGGCAAGACTACCACCAATGTGTTTGCCAGAGTGCCCAGAGCCCAGAGGTCAGTTGCAGTGCCAATGGCAGACACTAGAGCAACAACTTCAGCACCAGCTACTGCCCCTACAGTTCCAGTGCAACCAGCTCCAGCATCCACTCCAGCACCCTCTACTTCAACTGAAGCCTTCGTCCAAGGAGCTACCAGGACACCACCACCAGAAGATCAAGCCTGAGAGTCGATCTAGCACTATGCATTTTCTATGAACTTTTTGGTAACTTGTTGCCAAAGGGGGAGAAAAATGTATAGATCATAGGCTTCGAGAGAGAGAGAGTGTTGCTTTTGTTCTCTCTTGCTTTATTTGGTGGTTTTTCAAACTTTGTTTGCTTTTGGTTGAGATACTATGCTTGTGAGACATTGATGATCATGTGTTTGATCATAAGCTACACTTATGCATGCTTGATATTATCCTATCTATCTTATGTGATCATTCACTATGCTTGGTGATGAGTGCATGTATTCATTGTTTATTATTTTGAGTGCTCCACCAAGATGTGTGTGACATGGAAGAGTAACCCATGAGCCTAATTTATTGTTCATTTGCAGTCCAAAGCAAATCTTAACCCATGCACAAATTTAGGGGGAGCTCTTGCTTATCACATACTTCTCAAAGCGACGATGTTATTCAATCTTATTATCATTTGTCGAAGCTTTGATCTATATGTTGTCATCAATTACCAAAAAGGGGGAGATTGAAAGTGCAACTATCCCTAGGTGGTTTTGTTAATTCATAACAACATATAGCTCATTGAGCTAATGCTATTCCAAGACTATTATTTCAGGAAAGCTCAATGAATGGCATGGCATGGATGATGAAAGTGGATCCCTCAAAATACTAAGGACAAAGGATTGGCTCAAGCTCAAAAGCTCAAGACTCTTCATTTTATATTTTAGTGATCCAAGATCACATTGAGTCTATAGGAAAAGCCAATACTATCAAGGAGGGATGAGGTGTTGCTTAATGAGCCTCTTGCTTCATGTGCTTAGTGATATGCTCCAAAACCCTCAACTACTTTCCCACATCCACAAATGACCTAAACCCAAAGCCAAAATCGGTCACACCGATTCTTCCTATCCGGCACCACCGGTTCCAAAAGTCATAGCCACTGCCACAAACCCTAAGCAAATCGGTCTTACCGATAGGGATCTCGGTCTCACCGAGATGGGGTTGCAATCTCTCTGTTTCCCTTCGTAACATTTCAGTCTAACCGAAGTGAGCGATCGGTCCCACCGAGATTGCAATGTAAACTCTCTGTTTCCTTTTTGTAACATTTCGGTCTCACCGAAAAGAGCAAATCGGTCCCACCGAGTTTACCTGACCAACTCTCTAGAAAGCTTATTACCAAATCGGTCTCACCGAGTTTGTGTAATCGGTCTTACCGAGATTACGTTATGCCCTAACCCTAACCGAATCGGTCTCATCGAGATGCATGTCAGTCCCATCGAAAATCACTAACGGTCACTAGGTTTACTAAATCGGTCCGACCGAGTTTAACTATTCGGTCCCACCGAGTTTAGTAAATTGTGTGTAACGGTTAGATTTTGTGTGGAGGCTATACATACCCCTCCACCTCCTCTTCATTCGTGGAGAGAGCCATCAGAACGAACCTACACTTCCAACTTACCATTTCTGAGAGAGAACCACCTACTCATGTGTTGAGGCCAAGATATTCCATTCCTACCATATGAATCTTGATCTCTAGCCTTCCCCAAGTTGCTTTCCACTCAAATCTTCTTTCCACCAGATCCAAAACCTATGAGAGAGAGTTGAGTGTTGGGGAGACTATCATTTGAAGCACAAGAGCAAGGAGTTCATCATCAACGCACCATTTGTTACTTCTTGGAGAGTGGTGTCTCCTAGATTGGCTAGGTGTCACTTGGGAGCCTCCGACAAGATTGTGGAGTTGAACCAAGGAGTTTGTAAGGGCAAGGAGATCGCCTACTTTGTGAAGATCTACCGCTAGTGAGGCAAGTCCTTCGTGGGCGACGGCCATGGTGGGATAGACAAGGTTGCTTCTTCGTGGACCCTTCGTGGGTGGAGCCCTCCATGGACTCGCGCAGCCATTACCCTTCGTGGGTTGAAGTTTCCATCAACGTGGATGTACGATAGCACCACCTATCGGAACCACGCCAAAAACATTCGTGTCTCCAATTGCGTTTGAATCCTCCAAACCCTTCCCTTTACTTTCTTGCAAGTTGCATGCTTTAATTTCCGCTGGCTATATACTCTTTGCATGCTTGCTTGAATTGTGTGATGATTGCTTGACTTGTCCTAAATAGCTAAAATCTGCCAAACTCTAAAATTGGGAAAAGGTTAAGTTTTTATTGGTCAAGTATTCTAATCACCCCCCCCCTCTAGACATACTTCAAGGTCCTACACGAACACACGGCACCTCCGAGTTCAGCACACGTTCAGCACGATGGCGTGATGAAGGTCACTACTAGGGAAAAGCCTAGCAGCAGCGCGGGTTTTAGGCCTATCAGTAGCGCGGGACGATGCGCTACTGAGAAGGCGCTACAGCTAACGTATAGTAGTAGCGCCTGTCGTCCCATGCTACTGCTATACATGACTAGCTGTAGCGCGCTTTAGAGAAGAGCGCTGCTGATATTATGTGCAATGTTGTTTACAAGGAAGCGCTACTGGTAAGGCGGCGCTACTGCTAAATTTTTCCCCCTCGCTACTACTAGTTTTATTAGTTTTTTCCTCCATATTTGTTTTGTATTTGAATAGGCTTTATACAATAATCTTTAGCATATCATACACATACAAATGTAATCATAGCATATACATACAATTAGTCTCATCAAATCATGTCATCATCATAATCATCATCCAACACAAAGTGGTCTCTCGTCATCATCTCAAAAATAGCGATACAAGTCTCAATTACTTGCAAATACATTGTCATCCATCTAAACAATGATATACGCGAGAAGAGCTATCACTTTGAGTACATGAGTTCGTATCCCTCTCTCGCATTAGCGTGAACCTAAACTAACTACTGCCTGTCGCTCGGAAACTGGAAAACGGTACACCTAGGCCTGACACTCCGGCCACTCGTCGTATATATACTCCTGGCGTATCACTTCTTTGCCATCTATGATCTATGCACCTGCATCGTCACATGAGTCGATGATATGCAACATATATAGTTGAGCAACAGAAAGAGACAGACTTGGCAAAAATAGAAACAACATATCATAAGCATAAATAACAAAGTTCATCGTACCCAAAATGCCCTAACTAGAGTGATCTTTGCTAGTCGAGGAGGAGGACGGTTTAATTACATCACAAATAAAGTTTCACCGTGCATAACTCAAAGTTTTGTCATACAGAAAGTATGGACTAAACGGACACATTGTCATATATCGACAATCACTCCACCATGTCGTTCCATCCATCCATGTCAGGGAGATAGTCCCCGAGCTTAGTGAAAGGCTTCATGTCGAGACGCTGAGAGGCTACCCATGTTCGGACGTCTTCCCGCGACATTTGTCCTTCTCCGCAGAACATCCCTGTTTTCCGACGACCTCCTTCATGATGATTTGGGCAAGTTCGCGCTGGATGTTATAGAACTCAGCTCGAATTCGATGATCCTCGATATCTCCTATGTCCTTTGCCCATTGTAGAATATGGGCATCGCTGGATCTAGGTGACTGTCGGTGTCAAAACCGGCGGATCTCGGGTAGGGGGTCCCGATCTGTGCGTCAGGGCTGATGGTAACAGGAAGCGAGGGACATAGATGTTTACCCAGGTTCGGGCCCTCTCGGTGGAGGTAAAACCTTACTTCCTGCTTGATTAATATTGATGATATGGGTAGTACAAGAGTAGATCTACCATTATGATGGTATGATTGTAATTGTGATCGGCCTTCTAAGGACCAACCTCTCCGGTTTATATAGACACCGGAGAGGGATAGGGTTTACATGGAGTCGGTTACAAGGAAGGAAATATTATATCAGGATCACCAAGCTTGCCTTCCACGCAAAGGAGAGTCCCATCCGGACACGGGCCGAAGTCTTGAGTCTTGCATCTTCACGCTTCAATAGTCCAGACGTTGTACACAGTCCGGCTGTCCGGATACCCCCTAATCCAGGACTCCCTCAGTATCCCCTGAACCAGGCTTCAATGACGATGAGTCCAGTGCGCAGTATTGTCTTCGGCATTGCAAGGCGGGTTCCTTCTCCGAATACTTCAAAGTACCTGTTACGACGAATAGTGTCCGGCCTCCAATCAATGTTGTGCTCCTTGGTTTCAGTGCCTCAGTAATGACCATCTCCACATGTCAAGCGAATGTGAGGAGTTGAGGCATTTTTGCATTTGCCACCCTCGATCCTCCGGGACAACCGTCTATTTGAAGGGACAGGGATTCTCAGTTCCAAACCTCACTCTCCTCCCTTGAGCTAGCATCCTAGAGCGCTCCGCGAAAAGCCATTCCAACATGGTTGGCCGTCGCAACTCTTCTGCTTGCCCTCCTCGCTCTAAGTCGAGGGATTGGGGAGAGTGCTCAGTTCCTCACAGCCGTTTGGTGAAGTTACAAACCCAAGGGTTTCTCCCACCGGCATTCATGGTCCCCGTCCGAGCTAGAATAGCCACTTATGACGGAGGGGAACAAGCTGAGGGATCTCCTAACCCGTCTCCGGAGGAGCGGATATGCCTCATTTCGCATTTGTTGAGGGGCGTCGGGTTTCCTATCCACCCGTTTGTTCGCGGGCTCCTGGAGTTCTACGGCCTCCAGTTACACAATCTTACCCCAGCCTCCATCCTGCACATAGCAGAGTATGTCGCACTTTGCGAGCTGTTTTTAGGCTGCGAACCACACTTCGGATTATGGAGGAAGCTGTTCTGCCTTGTCCCCTGCACCCAGGGAGAGTCCCTATATCAAGTGGGCGGGGCCGAGGTATGGCGCATTGCCGAGACCGGACACCTGTCCGGCACTCCTAAGAAGGCACCAGAAAACTATCCTTCAGAGTGGTTCTATATAAATGACGTTCCCCTTCCGGATCCAGCCCGGATGGGTCTCCCCAAGTTCAGCAATGCCCCGCCGAGGGCATGCTTAAGCTGGTACCCCCAGGGCCCTCAAGAAGAGGACACAAGGGAGATATACCTCCTGATGAACAGGATAAAGTTGCTGGCCAAATCCGGACTGACGATAGTTGAGGTCATGGCGATATGCATAAGGCGAGGAGTGCAGCCGCTCCAATATCAGGGGAAGCCCATGTGGCATTTCAACGGGGAAGACAATGCCACCCGCTGCGGCCGTAAGGGTCCGGACTCCGCTGCCACTTTGGCAAGGATATTGTCCGATTTGTACAAATGGGAAGAGGAGGAATTCCTCCGCATAAAAACGCGGGACGGATTCTCCATGTACAACCCCCCAGAGTGGGTAAGTTGCCATTCTTTTCCCAGCTTTACTTACTCTAGCGTTCTTCCGCTGAGATTACTTGCATCAATGCTTCTGAGCAGGAACTGAGGAGGGCCGTAGAAGGAATCTTCAGCCCCTCCCCGCAACCAGAGGACCCTGGAAGGGCCTAGATCCGGGACTCAAAGTAGATCCGGATATTACTGTGGAGCTTGTCAACGGGGTATTTTATCAGGCGAGATGGGATGGCGCCCTAGTGGCCATTACGGTTGACTACCCTGGACTGCTCCCCGCGTCGCGTGTAAGCCGAGCTAAAAAACCCTATCCTCCAAAGAGGGCTCCCCCCAGGTATTATAATTTACCCTTGAGGCGTCGTTCTATTTGCAGAAACGACGGCCGGAGCGAGGGGCCGAGCCCCTAGGGACTCGTCAACCACGGGCGTCCGGATCAGGCAGGCTCAAGAGGAAGGCGGTGAGGGTTGACACACTGCTACAGAGGTAAAGTAATGACATGTCCTGTAATTTATAGAATTTGAAATATGACAGCGCCCTTTGTGTCTGGCAGGAAGAGGAATAACCGGACTATATCCGGGGACCCTACCAATCACGCCTCCACCAGCCGGGTTCCAGAACCGGCTTCGGGGGCGGAGGCGGACACGGGGCCGGTACCGCATAGCCCCCCCAACGGAGGATGCGGATATGTGTTCGGCCACGAACTCCGAAGTGGAGAGCGCCATGAATCACCGGCGCCGGAGGGCCGTGCTCTAGAACAACATTTTTTCCGAAGAGGCTTTTAATGCCTTCAATTCGGTGGACGCATATGTCCGAGCTGCTCGAGGCGGGCTTGCCCAAGCGACAAACCAGTATACCAAAGACATACAGGTAAGAAATTTTGATAAGTATGTATAGTAGTAGCCCCTGAGACTTGGAATAGTTGGGACAACTGTTTGAAGGATCAATATATGCACAGGTCCTTGTGGACAAGAATGAACAATTGGCGCAGGAGCTGGAGGCATGCAAGGCCCAGCTGACTGATGCGGTAGCCAAGTTAGAGGGATCCCAAAAGGCCCCCTCTGGTAATATTTGTCTCCATTATGCGCAGATGTACCATTTAGTAAATGGCTGGTGCGGTTAGTCTAACAAAAAATTCTGTAGACAATCCTGGGGTGAATCCGGAAGGCGTAATGGGTGAGACTCGCATCTCCAATGGCAGCTAAAGGCTGGCGAGCGCATCCTTACGCAGGTGATGCAAGAGAAGAACAAGCTACAAGATGCCAATATTCGTCTGGACGTGGAATTAAAGGACATCCGTGCTCAACTGGCGGACTCTGTGAAGGAGAACAAAAGGCTTCGACACGGCATTTATGGTGAGAGCTCAAGCGAACTGTGTGATAGTTCGGCGAGGAAGTTTTTTGAAAAAAAGTTTGTTTGTAGGAATGTTAACGGGTCGCCCTGAAGAGGAGATGCCCTCATCTGTAGGTGATTTGCTGCAAGAACTTTCACAGATGCACGAGCGTGCTCGGCAGGTGATGCACAGCGTTGCTCAGGCCTTGTGGCCATCAAGCCTCCTGCTGAATGGCATGGGTGAGCTTGCGGACCTGCTTCAAGGATCCCGGCGGCGCTTCCGTTTGTGGAAGATATCGGCATGCCGGCAAGGAGCAAGAGAAGCCTGGGCGATGGTGAAGACGCGCTACACCACGCTGGACCCAAACCATATGGCCGAAGTAGGACCGGCGGGGCCCGATGGGCAAGAAATTCCCGTGAGTCTGGTATATGACCAAGTAGCGTTAGCCGCTAAGTATTCTCAACAAGATTGTAGGCTAGATAGCCTGTTAGATGGTATAGAGGAGGAGTATAGTCAGTCTCAGTGACTTTGTAATTTAATTGGCATAAATAGCCCCTAGCTGGATTGAAATCATTTGTCATGGCGGACCTTTTCGCTTCAGCCCCTGGAACCTATAGTCCGAGTTGTGTCCGAATACCCGCTCGGTTATACAAGAACCAGGGTATGCGTGGAGACCAGGCGTGGGGGTCATAAGTGCTTGAACAGACAAGTACCCAACTAGTTATGTTATATTGCATGGATAGCAAGAAATATCTTCCAGGGAGAATAGTTCCGTTAGGGGTTCCTTTCCCTGGGAATGCATGTGTCTATGCACATGTCTGGACTGCGAACGACTGTGCAGGATACAAACCTTCTGGGGTTTTTTGTTGTAACCAACGAATACATCCTTTGTTCACCAATCAAATATTATCTTAAGGAAACTAGCTTTCGGCTTCACCCAGTCTGAGGTACATACGGCTTAACCGGCAGTAACAATCGCAGAGGTGCTCCCCTTATGCCCTAGCCGAATTAACGGGAACGTAGGGCATAAACACAAGAGCCAGGCAACCCAGCTTGGCCACATCTTAAGTCATATTGATGCATATAATGGTGAAGAAAAGGCACTATGGAAAAAGAATGCTTATGCGATGGGCAAAAAGCCATTTAAAGTAATTATGTATAGCTTCCGAATAGGAAGCCCCTAGGTACAGCTTACACACATAGTACGGCCGAAATGATCCGGGAGTCCGCACTGTATTAAATACTTTGTGTGAAGAGAAAAAGGATCGAGAAAGGAGAGAAAAAGAGGTGGAGCATAATTAAAAAGGAGGGGTGAGGAGACGAACACTGAGTTTGGCGTTAGGCGTAGAATCTCCGGAGTCTAGGCGCGTTCCATGGGTTCGGCTCAAGTATGTTATCGGATGCATTACGTAGACGGTACGCTCCTCCGGTGAGAACTTTGTCAATGACAAAGGGACCTTCCCACTTGGGTTTGAGTTTGTCCTTCTTCTTCTCCGGTAGGCGTAGAACGAGCTCGCCAATATTGTAAGTTTTGGCCCGCACTTCTCTGCTTTGATATCGTCGAGCCTGCTGCTGATAGAATGTGGAACGGGCTTTTGCGACATCGCGCTCCTCCTCCAGGGCATCCAAGTTATCCTGCCGATCTAACTCGGCTTCCTTCTCTTCGTACATGCGTACGTGTGGCGAATCATGTATTATGTTGCAGGGTAGTACTGCTTCCGCACCGTACACCATAAAAAATGGTGTATATCCGGTGGTTCGATTCGGTGTGGTCCGCAGCCCACAGAGTACGGAGTCGGGCTCCTCTACCCAATGCGTATCCGATTCTGTTAAAGATCGCACTAGTTTGGGTTTTATGCCGCTCATGATGAGACCATTTGCCCGTTCGACCTGGTCGTTTGTTTGGGGGTGGTAGACGGAAGCGTAATCAAGCTTAATGCCCATTTTGTCGCACCAAGTTTTCACTTTGTCGGCTGTGAAATTTGAGCCATTATAAGTGATGATGCTATGGGGGACACCGTACCGGTGTACGACCCCGGATATGAAGTCTATTACTGGTCCGAATTCGGTCGTTTTAACTGGTTTGGCTTCGATCCATTTGGTGAATTTGTCCACCATGACCAATAAGTATTTTTTCTTATGGCTTCCCCCTTTAAGAGGTCCGACCATATCTAGCCCCCAGACCGCGAAGGGCCAAGTTATGGGGATTATTTGGAGAGCGGTAGGGGGCATATGACTCTGATTGGCAAAGAGCTGGCAGCCGACGCAATGTTGGACAAGGTCATGTGCGTCTGCTCGGGCCGTCGGCCAATAGAAGCCTGTACGAAAGGCTTTGCTAACTAGCGCTCGGGCTGTGGCGTGGTGTCCGCCCAGTCCAGCATGGATTTCAGCCAGGAGTTGCCACCCTTCCTCTTCGGGGATGCACCTTTGGAGCACTCCGGTCGCGCTTTTCTTGTAGAGTTCCCCTTTGTGGACTTTGTAAGCTTTAGAACGCCGGACTATGCAGCGTGCTTCATTTTGGTCTTCGGGGAGCTCCTGCCTATTTAGGTAGGCCAAGAAAGGCCCAGTCCACGGGGCGATTATGGCCATGATTTCGTGGGCCGAAGATGTTATTTTGGTGGCAGAGCCTCCGATTGTGTCTGATGGTTCGGAGTCTAGGGGTGTATTCGGATCCGTGCTGGTGTTGCCGGACTCCCCTTCCCATACTACAGATGGCTTGAACAGCTTGTCCAGGAATATATTAGGTGGGACAGGGTCGCGTTTGGCGCCGATGCGGGAGAGGACGTCCGCCGCTTGATTGTTTTCTTGAGCCACATGGTGGAATTCGAGCCCCTCGAACCGAGCTGACATTTTGAGGACGGCATTACAATAGGCCACCATTTTCGGATCCTTGGCATCAAAGTCTCCATTTATTTTTGATATTGCGAGGTTTGAATCCCCGCGCACTTCCAGGCGTTGGATGCCCATAGAGACTGCCATCCGAAGACCATGCAACAGAGCCTCATATTCGGCTGCATTGTTGGAGTCTGTGTATAATATTTGTAGGACGTACTGGACCGTGTCCCCGGTGGGAGACGTCAGGACTACCCCTGCTCCTAGTTCGGCCAGCATTTTGGAGCCGTCGAAGTGCATGATCCAGTTGGAGTACGCGCCGTACTCTTTAGGGAGTTCGACTTCTGTCCATTCGGCGACAAAGTCAGCCAGTACTTGCGACTTAATGGCTCGCCGTGGTTTGTATATTATGTCGAACGGGAGGAGCTCGATAGCCCATTTAGCAATCCGGCCCGTAGCGTCACGGTTATTAATTATGTCATTGAGTGGTACTTCGAAGGCGACGGTAATCGAACACTCTTGAAAGTAGTGTCTTAGCTTCCGGGATGCCATGAAGACCGCGTATGTTATTTTTTGATAGTGTGGGTATCGGGATTTGCATGGGGTGAGGACCGTGGACACGTAATAAACCGGCTTTTGAAGCGGGAATTTGTATCCATTCACCTCTCCTTCGACAACGAGCACTGCGCTTACCACTTGATGTGTTGCAGCTATGTATAGTAGCATAGGTTCGCCGATGTTTGGCGCTGTTAGGGCTGGATTACTGGCCAGTAAGGTATATATCTCATCGAGTCCGGCCGCGGCTGCATCCGTCCATACAAAGTGTTCGGTGCACCGAAGGAGGCGGTAAAGAGGCAATGCCTTTTCTCCTAGCCTGGATATAAAGCGGCTCAAAGCGGCCACGCATCCAGCTAGCTTCTGGATGTGCTTGAAGTCTGTTGGTATAGCCAACTGCGACAGGGCTCGGATTTTTGCTGGATTCGCTTCGATTCCTCTATTGGAAACAATGAAGCCCAGCAACTTCCCCGAGGGGACACCGAAAACGCATTTTTCCGGATTCAACTTGATGTTGTATGTCCGGAGGTTATCGAATGTAAGCCTCAAGTCATCTATTAGTGTTTCGACGTGTCTAGTTTTTATGACTAAGTCATCCACATATGCTTCCACTATTTTGCCGATTTGTTTTTTCAGGCATGTTCGAATCATGCGTTGATAGGTTGCTCCGGCATTCTTGAGCCCGAAAGGCATAGTGTTGAAGCAAAAAGGGCCATAGGGCGTTATAAAAGTTGTTGCAGCTTGGTCAGACTCTGTCATCTTTATTTGATGGTATCCAGAGTATGCGTCGAGAAAACATAGAAAGTCGTGTCCAGCTATGGCATCGATAATTTGATCGATGCGAGGGAGGGAAAGGGATCCTTGGGGCAAGCCTTGTTGAGCTCTTTGAAGTCGACGCATAAGCGCCAAGATTTGTCCTTTTTTGGTACCATTACCAAACTTGCCAGCCAATCCGGATGTTTAATATCTCTGATGAATCCGGCCTCAAGCAGCTTGGCTAGCTCTTCCCCCATGGCTTGCCGTTTGGGTTCTGAAAACCGCCTTAGGGTCTGTTTGACCGGTTTGTATCCTTTTAGTATATTGAGGCTGTGTTCGGCCAGCCGGCGTGGATGCCTGGCATGTTCGAGGGGTGCCAGGCAAAAATGTCCCAATTCTTGCGTAAGAAATCTCGCAGTGCGGCGTCCATCACGGGGCTCAACTGTGTCCCGATGGATGCTGTCTTCGCGGGTTCCGTTAGGTGGACTTGGAATTTGACTATCTCGTCTGCAGGTTTAAATGAGGTGGACTTGGGTCGTTTGTCGAGTATCACGTCGTCCCTATCCACGATTGCCCGCAGTGTTGTTAACTCTTCGGCTGCTAGGGCTTCAGATAATGCTTCCAGGGCTAGTGTTGCGGTTTTGTTTTTGGCGCAAGGTGCGACGTCCGAATCACTGGCTAGAGTGATGATTCCGTTAGGTCCGGGCATTTTAAGCTTCATGTACCCGTAATGGGGTACAACTTGAAAGCTTGTAAACGCGTCCCGCCCTAGAAGGGCGTGGTATCCGCTGCTAAAGGGAGCCACTTGGAATGTGATTTCTTCGGACCTGTAATCCTCCGGGGTGCCGAATACCACATCGAGTGTGATTTTTCCCGTGCACCGCGCTTCCCGAGTAGGGATGATTCCCCTAAAGGTGGTGCCGCTTTGCTCAATGCAGCCTTTATCAATTTCCATCTTGTTGAGTGTTTCCTCATAGATCAAGTTTAATCCGCTTCCGCCGTCCATGAGTACTTTGGTGAGCCGAAAGCCGTCCACGATTGGGCTAAGGACCAGAGTGGCCGGTGCCTGGACAGTCTGGAATCGAGGTTCATCACTGGCATTGAAAGTTATAGCAGTGTCGTTCCATGGGTTTATCTTTGCCACATGGCAAATTTCCGCAGAGCTTCGATGAGCTCGCTTGCGCCTGTTGTTCGAGGCAAAAGTCTCGAAGACTATTAGTACCATATTGTGTCCGCTGGCAGGATGTTGTTCCGCTTTATGGCTTACAAAAAGATCCTCGCCACTTTTTGCCACCTGCCGGAGTATCCAACATGCCCTAAGGCTATGAGTTGGTATTGTATCCGGAGCACTGTGGAGCTTACATGGCCCGTTGAGCCATTCTTCCAATATGGATCCCCGTCCTCGGGTGGGCTTTGGTTTCTTGGGGATTGGATTAGACGACTTACGAGAGTTCGTCCGTTTAGTTCGGACAAAGGTCTTGGTGAGAGTAGTATGATAACCCACAAGTATAGGGGATCGCAACAGCTTTCGAGGGTAGAGTGTTCAACCCAAATTTATTGATTCGACACAAGGGGAGACAAAGAATATTCTTGAGTATTAGCAGTTGAGTTGTCAATTCAACCACACCTAGATGACTTAGTATCTGCAGCAAAGTGTTTAGTAGCAAAAGTGGTATGATAATAAAGGTAACAGTAGCAACAGTAAAGACAAATGTTTTTAGGTTTTTGTAGTAGTTGTAACAGTAGCAACGGAAAAGTAAATAAGCGAAGAACAATATGTGAAAAGGTCATAGGCAATGGATCAGTGATGGATAATTATGCCGGATGCGATTCGTCATGCAATAGTTATAACATAGGGTGATATAGAACTAGCTCCAATTCATCAATGTAATGTAAGCATGTATTCCGTAAATAATCGTACGTGCTTATGGTAAAGAACTTGTATGACATCTTTTGTCCTACCCTCCCGTTGCAGCGGGGTCCTTACGGAAACTAAGGGATATTAAGGCCTCCTTTTAATAGAGAACCGGAACAAAGCATTAACACATAGTGAATACATAAACTCCTCAAACTACGGTCATCACCGAGAAGTATCCCGATTATTGTCACTTCGGGGATGTCGGATCATAACACATAATAGGTGACTATAGACTTGGAAGATAGGATCAAGAACACACATATATTCATGAAAACATAATTGGTTCAGATCTGAAATCATGGCACTCGGGCCCTAGTGACAAGCATTAAGCATAGCAAAGTCATAGCAACATCAATCTCAGAACATAGTGGATACTAGGGATCAAACCCTAACAAAACTAACTTAATTACATGGTAAATCTCATCCAACCCATCATCGTCCAGCAAGCCTACGATGGAATTACTCACACACGGCGGTGAGCATCATGAAATTGGTGATGTAGGATGGTTGATGATGACGACGGCGACGAATCCCCCTCTCCGGAGCCCCAAACGGACTCCAGATCAGCCCTCCCGAGAGAGATTAGGGCTTGGCGGCGGCTCCGTGTCGTAAAACGCGATGAAACTTTCTCTCTGATTTTTTTTCTCCCCGAGACGATATATATGGAGTTGGAGTTGAGGTCGGAGGTGTCCAGGGGGCCCACGAGATAGGAGGCGCGCCCTAGGGGGCGCCCCCCTGTCTCGTGGACAGCCCGTGGCCCCTGGCCTTGATTCTTTCACCAAAAATTCTTATTAATTCTGAAAAGTGCCTCCATGGATTTCCAGGACATTCCGAGAACTTTTCTTTTCTACACATGAAACAACATCATGGCAGTTCTATTGAAAACAGCGTCAGTCCGAGTTAGTTTCATTCAAATCATGCAAGTTAGAGTCCAAAATAAGGGGAAAAGTGTTTGGAAAAGTAGATACGTTGGAGACGTATCACAGTACTATCCCAAAATTCTGTTTGGGTCTTCCAAGCGCTCTCCATCACACAGTACTTCCGTACTATGTTTGTCAAGTCCGCGAAGCATACTATGTCGCGGCGGCTTATAGCATTGAGGAGCCCTTCGTCCGTGCAGTTTTTGCAGAAGAGTGAGACCATGTTCTCCTCGCGGCAGTCCTTGACCTTGTTAAGCGCAAGGAGCAATCTGGCCCAGTAATGATGTACCGTTTCCTGGGGCTCTTGCCTGATGTGGGAGAGACAGTTTAAGTCCAGATAGGTGTTGTTAGCAGAATCCGGATTTTGATCTGATCTAACGCCCAAGGGCGCAGGCGGTTCCGAGCTTAACAGCTCAGAATCTGGGATACCGCCCAATTCCTTTGGCCCAATGCCCGATCCTAAGTCCGGGGCCTGGGCCATGTTTCCCTTTGAGCAGGTTTTCGTCTCAAGGAGTTTGGCAATTCGAACATAATTTGTCCTCAAAGTTGAGGGACAATCCGTGCGTGGTTCCTCCACTATCGCTACCTCATGGGTGGCCAGTGGGGACCTGATGTCCCTTCGGTCGGGTTTAAGCCCAATTCGGTCATAGTTCGTAGCGACCCCCAGAGCAGCGATGCGATCCAAGAGTTCATTAAGGGAGGAGAGCTCCATGGGATCCATCTATTTGGCAAGTTCCGAACTGACGCGAAGGTTATGATTGATGACCCGAGAGGCCATCGTTGGCGCTACCGCCGATGGGGCGTCCATGATAAAGCCGCCAAGTCGGAGCGTCTGGCCTACAGCCAGAGCTCCCTCCGAGGTAATGTCGTCCTTGACGATGAGACGAGCCATCGAGCCTTGCGGCGATGTCATAGAGGAACTCTCAATGAAAGCACCAATGTTGGTGTAAAAACCAGCGGATCTCGGGTAGGGGGTCCCGATCTGTGCGTCAAGGCTGATGGTAACAGGAAGTGAGGGACACAGATGTTTACCCAGGTTCGGGCCCTCTCGATGGAGGTAAAACCCTACTTCCTGCTTGATTAATATTGATGATATGGGTAGTACAAGAGTAGATCTACCACGAGATCATAGAGGCGAAACCCTAAGAGCTAGCCTATGATGGTATGATTGTAATTGTGATCGGCCTTCTAAGGACCAACCTCTCCGGTTTATATAGACACCGGAGAGGGCTAGGGTTTACATGGAGTCGGTTACAAGGAAGGAAATATAATATCCGGATCGCCAAGCTTGCCTTCCACGCAAAGGAGAGTCCCATCCGGACACGGGTCGAAGTCTTGAGTCTTGCATCTTCACGCTTCAATAGTCTGGACGTTGTACACAGTCCGGCTGTCCGGATACCCCCTAATCCAGGACTCCCTCAGTGACATGCGAAGGTTCTGGTGATCCCGTATGTACTCCAGCATGTGGTGTAGGACATAGAATCCATCATTAAGAGAATCGTTCGGTTGCTGGATGCAGCAGAAGTCGGTCTTATGGCTGAAGGCGACCCTGCCGCCCCTTCTCTTCTTGTCCTTGACCTCTCCACCCCGTGCTTGGTAGTAAAACATAGCACTGTCGAGAACATCCTTGATGTGGGTGTAATCCTTTCTTTGAATGTTCTTCGACGAGTCCAAGTGAAGAGCGTGGGAGAATCGGGGGTAGAGGATGATGAGGACGGCGCGCCCGCCACTGCGCAAAATAAGTACACCTCAAATTAATTAGCCTCCACTGTGCAAATGAATGATTGAAATCGAAGGAAGGATAGCAGCGCGGATGACTTACATGGTGAAAGGATCGATATAGTTGACTAGAGGGGGGTGAATAGGCAACTAACAATTTTTAGCTTTTCTTTACCAAATTAAACTTTGCATCAAAGTAGGTTGTCTAAATATGCAACTAGGTGAACAACCTATATGATGCAACAACAATAAGTGCACAAGCAAGCAAGGGATACAATACAAAAGGCTTGCACAAGTAAAGGCGCGAGATAACCAAGAGTGGAGCCGATGGAGACGAGGATGTGTTACCGAAGTTCCTTCCTTTTAAAGGGAAGTACGTCTCCGTTAGAGCGGTGTGGAGGCACAATGCTCCCCAAGAAGCCATTAGGGCCACCGTATTCTCCTCACGCCCTCACACAATGTGAGATGCTGTGATTCCACTATTGGTGCCCTTGAAGGCGGCGACTGAACCTTTACAAACAAGGTTGGGGCTATCTCCACAACTTAATTGGAGGCTCCCAACGACAAGACGAAGCTTCACCACGATGGACTATGGCTCCGAGGTGACCTCAACCGTCTAGGGTGCTCAAACACCCAAGAGTAACAAGATCCGCTAGGGATTAGTGGGGGAATCAAATTTCTCTTAATGGAAGTGTAGATCGGGGCCTTCTCGACCTATCCCGAGCAAACCAACAAGTTTGATTGGCTAGGGAGAGAGATCGGGCGAAAATGGAGCTTGGAGCAACAATGGAGCTTTTGGGGGAAGAGGTGAGTCAACTTTGGGGAAGAATACCCCTTTATATAGTGGGGGGAACAATCCAACCGTTACCCCCCCCCCCCAAGCAGCCACGCACAGAGCGGTACTACCACTTGGGCAGGGCGGTACTACCGCTGACCAGTGGTACTACCGTTCCCTCCCAGCGGTACTGCCGCGCACACGAGGATAGCAAGGACCTGGGCCCAGAGCAGTACTACCGCGGAAGTAAGGGCGGTACTACCGCTTGGAGCGGTACTACCACCACAACTTCCGCTACTAGTACCGCACAACCCGACACGAAAAACAGAGGTCTCGAGTCGAGGCGGTAGTAGCCCGGAGCCTCAGCGGTACTACGGCCGAAGACAGTAAGTGGTACTACCGCTTGACGTGCTTCAGCGGTACTACCGCTGAGGACCGCGGTACTACCACTGGGACAGGTCAGGGCAGGAATGGAGAGGAAAGAGAGCTCCAATGATGCGGAAAGGAACATCGGGTGTGATAAGGATGTGTACGTGTTGATTCCACCCTAGCCTTACCAAAGCGGATCCCCTCTTGATAGTACGGTGACTCCTACGAAACTAGTCCACCAACAGAGAAATGAAGGAGCTACACTGTCTTGAAAAAAACACCGAGGGGAGGGAATCGTCTCGTGCCAAAGGATGAATCTCTGAAAATCTCAACGCACATGATTAGTCCGCAAAAGCATTGTCATCAATCACCAAACACCTTGGGGATAAATATGCCCTTACAATCTCCCCCTTTTTGGTGGACTGATGACAATACGGGATTTGCACAAACGGGGAAAGACATAGGACATGCGCAAAACCCCACCGTCCTAAAATGTAGATGGGCTCCCCCTAGATGTGTGCTATCTAGATAAGTGCTTTGGACTGCACGGCACACATACTAGGATCAACGCTCCCCCTACATTTTAGAGACCAACAACCTAAGCAAGGTATATGAGAGCAAAGTAAATAACAGGATAAGCATGCAACTCATAAGCTAGATAGACATAGATAAAGATAATCTAAAGATAAGGTAGCATATGTCTCACACCATATGTCTGGAACTTAGGTCTCACTGACACAAAACCAAACAAAGCAAACGGCAAGAAAACACAAACACACCACACAGAAGACAGACGACACACTCGCGAAACAGACAGACAATGACAGCGACACAAATCCCTAAACTCTCTCCCCCTTTGGCATCGAGACACCAAAAAGGAGAGGGAGTGTTGCTACGGCTCCAGGTGATAGCAAGCGAGGGTCTCAAATATCAGATCTCAGCGGGATCGTCTTCGCCACCGTCGTCGGTCGGGAACTGCTCGGCATCAGAATCTGTCCACGGGCAGTACTGCTGAATCCACTCCTCCTCCTCAGTAAGCTGGTCCTGAGATCCACTGTTAACGGTGGCACCTAACTAACGCATGAGCTCCTTCTGACGTCCCCTGGCCTTCTTCTCAGCCACATGAGTCATGTACTGACTGTGAGACTCCATGCAGAACAGCTCCTTCATCTTGAGCTTGAGCTTCTTTGCCCAAGAGGGCTCTGCCCCAGAAGGCTCATAGTCATCATCATCCTCAGCCTCAGCCTCCTCCTCGGTCTCCATGGCAGCAGCAGACAAAGTACCCCCAGATTTAGGGACCTGAGTGCCCCAGTTGTCCTTCTTCCTCAGACGCTTGATCTCATGAGACACCAACTCTCCAGTCTCTAGCATAACCTTGGGATAGACATGATCTCAGGCCTTCTCAATAAGCAGCATGATAAACGGACCATAAATCAGGCACTTGCGCTCAGAGATAGTAGATAAGAGCTCAGACCACATAACCTGAGAGATGTCCAGGGACTCGCCAGTGTTTTCTTCCTTCTCACGCTGGCAGAAGAGAAGCATGTCCACGAGATAAGAATGAACCATATCTAGATTCCCAATGCGAGGGGAAAGAGTCTCACGGAAGACACGGTGAATAATGTCTAGAAAGGCAAGCAGCTCATAAGTTTCCTTCTTAGTCTCAGGGTTGATCTTCAGAGTGCAGTAGGGCTAGAGAGCTTGCTTGTGAGTGGAGGTGGTGTTGCGGTGAGGGCGAAAGCCGACAGGAGACATAAGCCCATGATCTTCCACCCCAAGTAACTCCATGAATGCCTTCCACTTGACAGAAATTGTCACGACCGGTTTTCCGGGTATCAATTTCCAGAAAAAGACCGTCGTGCTCATCAGCCCCAGGATTACTGTTAGCTGATGAGGCTCCAACTTGATACAGAAATTCCAAGCAAGATACAAAATATGTAGTACAAGACCATTATGGCCTGTGAGTACAACAAATGGTTTCTAGTGGTTGAGGGCGGAAGCGGTTTGAGGATCATCAGGGTTTATGGGACTCCATTTCCCAACAGGAACAGCTGACCAGGTTAACTCCTATCTTCACGAGGCTGCTATCCCCATTGCTTAGGTTCCGGGGCTGGCATCGCGTCGCTCCTCTCCATGCAAGAAAATCTGGCCAAGACGATAGCCAGGGACAAGCCAGTGAGTACTTTGAATGTACTCGCAAACATTATGAACACAGGTCTAATATAACAATGATATGCTGAAAATATTTTATGCTCATGACGTGAGTCACAAAAATAAATCTCTGATGCATGTAATCAGGTTATTTATAAAATGCAATAACATAACAATAATAAAAGGCACCGATCGAGCGTCTGGAGCGACGCCACATAAAGGGCTTTAAAAGAAATTCCACAGTCGGGCATCTGAGCGACACCACATAAAGGGCTTTAAAAGAAATGCCACAGTCGGGTGTCTGAGCGACACCACATAAAGGGCTTTAAAAGAAATGCCACAGTCGGGCATCTGAGCGACACCACATAAAGGGTTTTAAAAGAAATGCCACAGTTGGGCATCTGAGCGACACCACATAAAGGGCTTTAAAAGAAATGCCACAGTCGGGCGTCTGAGCGATACCACATAAAGGGCGTTAAAAAGAAATGCCACAGTCGGGCGTCTGAGCGACACCACATAAAGGGCTTTAAAAGAAATGCCACAGTCGGGCGTCTGAGCGACACCACATAAAGGGCTTTAAAAGAAATGCCACAGTCGGGCGTCTGAGCGACACCACATAAAGGGCGTTAAAAAGAAATGCCACAGTCGGGCGTCTGAGCGACACCACAAAAAGGGCTTTAAAGGAACAATCATAGTGAATATCCCGGAGGTAGAACCATCCTAGAGATACTCGATAATAACAATAATATCACGGGTTAGTTAACAATAATAATAATCATAATCATCATAAGTCACAAGTCACAATCCATGTTCTGGTTTAACAGTTTCGCCTCCGAAGACCGACACTTGACCCCTCCCAGACTGTAATCCTTAACCATGGACACGGCTATTCGAATAGGTTTAATCTCTGCAGAGGGTGTACTCTTTACCCACGAGTAACGGATTCCTTTAGTCCATTGGGGCTAATTCCGTCTACATGGATTGTGACACACCTAACTTGCACACACCAGCTTAACTCACACGTGTCTGGAATCACCCATGACACCTGTCAAGCAAACTCTAAGTGGGGAGGCTACAACCTCGCGTAGCATGGGATCAAATTTATATCGCACGCTCTAAGGGGTGACCTCCCCTCTCGGTCCCAACCGAAAACACCCATGCCCCCGGACCAGGTGGCCTGCCTACCAGCTACAACCGGTATCTTCCACCATGGCCTCTCTGTATGGTGTGTGCTAGAAAAAGATTTTGGGCAGGAAATAAATGAAATAAAATCCAAAAATGAGTTGGATTTGTTGGGACAGATTATATGGATTGCCCCAAAGTGGGAGGAGGGTTTTTGGGAGGTTTTACCATATGAGGCATGGTAAAATCATGGGTGGTTTCAATATAAGATAAGTCCCAAAACTCCTAGGGTTTTTCTCTTAACGAAAATAAATCCCAAAAATTTAATTTGAGAAGGGGACAAACAGAAGAAAGGTTTTTAATAACCAGACACCAGTGTTGATGAAGATACCAAAATACAATCCTTGCCAAGGGGAAAAAGTTTTGAGAGGGAAGAAAGTCCAATAAATTTGGGAAGTATTTCACTTGAGGTAAAAACTCCATGATAATAAGAAAGGAAATGTTTCAAAAATCAAAAGTGAGTCTAGAAAATAAAATTTTTAATTTCCTGGTAAAATTTTAGTTAACAAAACAAGGTTAAAAATTTTGGGGTGTCACAGAAACCAACTTGCCATTGGTCATCCAAGTCAGAGTCCTATCCTCGTCAGTCCCTAGATGGACAGTGGCATAGAATTGAGCTACAATATCTGCATCATAGTCCTTATTGAATTGCATGATTCTGAGAATGTTCAGCTGAGTGCACATCTGAAGAGCTTCACCAAAGTACTCAGGATCCTTCTCCATATAGTCCGTGTTGATGGAGCGCACATTAACATAGAGATTCTTCTTGGCCTTGAGCACATCAAAGAAGATGGCAAACTGAAAGCGGTTCCAGAACGGACGGTTGACCGAAGTGGGTTCTTGGTCTACCTCATAAGGGTTGCGGTGACGCCTTGCCTAGAACTCCTTGGCATTCATCTGCGGCACGGTTTTGCTAGTTTTCTTCGGCTTGACAGCAGACTTCTTCTTGAGTTGAGGTGGAGGTGGAGCACTTGAGGAACCTCGTGTAGACTCAGTTGTGCGGTAACGCTTTGATGTGGCACGACCGGGGTTGACATGGCGAGCTTGATGTTCAGGATGTTCACCACCTGGAACCAAACACAAGAACATGCAAAACAACCAGAAAGAACGAGCATAAGCCACCAAACTCAACAAAAGGATCACTGAATGGCAGGACCATGATGGAAATTGGTAGGCAGCGGTAGTACCGCGACCTGGAGGCGGCAGTACTGCTCCAAGCGGTAGTACCGCTCAAGTGAGAGTGGTACCGCTCAAGGCAGGGAAACAGCGGTTTCCTACTGCCGTGGTCAGATCCGGCACTACCGTCCTACCAAATTCAAAAAAAATCCGACAAAACACTGATCCAAACCGTCTAGTTGCCTTCTCCATCCTACTCAAGCCTAGATTTAGCCAAAAATCTAGAGATGCAACCGCTATTGCCCCTAAGACGCTAGATTTGGAATCTAGACAAGAAGAGAGAGAGAGAACAGGGGCAATACCGGCATCCATGGCGAGAGGACGAGGTGGGGATCGACTCCACCGAAGGGAATGGAGAGGGACGCCCCGGAGAAGGAGATCCGCTAGAGCCCTCCCGCGACGAACAGTTGCTGGAGAGAGGAGGAGGAGTGAGGGGGCGAAGCGAATGGGTATGGGGGAGAAGAAACCTACCCCTGCCCCGATATAACCCCCTGACCCCGCCCTGCAACGGTAGTACCGCTTATAAGCGGTAGTACCACGCACCACCAGCGGTAGTACCGCCCAGCAACTCAAGGCCACTAGACAGCACGGCTAAGATCAAAAAGAAACGAAAAACCAACAGCAAGAAATGGAGGAAAGGCTAACTCCGCAGCGAACACACTAGCAAGAGACCAAGACACACCTCTTCAAGAGAGAGCGGTGCTGAGGCCACCTATGTTTGAGTCAAGAGGTATGGCGCCGCGAAGATTTTAACCTTGGGCCCATGACCAAAACTCGTCTATGAAGCACAAAAAACATCGAAGATGGTTAAAAAGAAGGACATAATCAATTTGTGCATAATGAGGGGAGGAAGAGTTCATTGAGAGAACAACACTCCCCCTATGTCCATGCCTACACCTAAACTAGACAACATGTTGAATGAGGAGGGGTGTGCAAGGGTTCAAGTCACATTGCTCGAATCAATGATATTTAGCTCATGCCTTAACTCGCGAAATCTTGCTTCATCCAAGGGCTTCCTGAAAATATCTGCAAGGTTATCATGAGTGTTGACATACTTGAGCTCGATCTCCCCTCGCCTAATGTGATCCCAGATGAAGTGATACCGAATCTCAATATGCTTCGTCTTGAAATGTTGCACTGGGTTGAGAGAAATCTTGATGGCACTTTCATTATCACACCAAAGAGGCACTTTGTCACAAATGACACCGTACTCCTTTAAAGTTTGCCTCATCCATAAGAGTTGTGCACAACAACTACCGGCCGCCACATATTCCACTTCAATGGACGAGAGAGACACACAACTTTTCTTCTTGGAAGACCAACTCACCAAAGAGCAACCAAGAAATTGGCACCCTCCGGAAGTGGACTTCCTATCCACTTTGTCTCCCGCCCAATCAGAATCCGCATATCCTTCAAGCTTGAAGTTTGCTCCTCTTGGGTACCATAAGCCAAAGTTTGGGGTATGAGCCAAATATCGAAATATTCGCTTGACCGCCACATAGTGGCTTTCCTTCGGTGCGGCTTGAAACCGTGCACACATTCCCACACTCAACATGATATCCGGTCTAGATGCACAAAGGTAAAGCAAGGAGCCAATCATGGAGCGATATACCTTTTGATCCACCGCTTTACCATTGGGATCAATGTCAAGTTGGCACTTGGTAGGCATTGGAGTGGAAGCCGGCTTGACATCGCTTAGCTTGAATCTTTTTAGCATGTCTTGAGTGTATTTGGCTTGATGTATGAAAGTACCTTCTCTTCTTTGCTTGATGTCGAAACCGAGGAAGAACTTCAACTCTCCCATCGACGACATCTTGAACTTAGAGGTCATGAGAGCGGCAAATTCCTCATTGAAAGCTTTGTTAAGGGAACCAAAAATAATATCATCAACATATAGTTGGCATACAAACAACTCCCCTTTGACCTTCTTAGTAAAAAGAGTGGGATCGATTTGCCCCACCTCAAATCCACGATCTTGTAACAACTCGGTAAGGTGGTCATACCACGCACGTGGGGCTTGTTTAAAGCCATAGAGTGCCTTATCGAGTTGATACACATGATCTGGAAAGTAGGGATCCTTGAACCCGGGGGGTTGCTTGACATAAACCAACTCATTAATAGGACCATTAAGAAAATCACTTTTCACATCCATTTGTTGTAACTTAAAGTTGTGATGGGAAGCATAAGCAATCAACAAACGAATGGATTCAAGACGAGCAACGGGAGCAAAGGTTTCACCGTAGTCAATACCCTCGACTTGGGAGTAGCCTTGTGCTACCAATCTTGCCTTGTTGCGAATGATGTTCCCATGAGCGTCTTGCTTGTTCTTGAATATCCACTTGGTTCCAATGACATTGTGGTTCCCCGACGGCCTTGGCACCAATATCCACACCTTGTTGTACTCGAAGTTATTGAGTTCTTCATGCATGGCATTGAGCCAATCCGTATCTTTGAGCGCCTCATAGACCTTTTGGGGTTCAACACAAGAGACAAACGCGTGATGCTCACAATAGTTTGCTAATTGTCTACGAGTGCTTACCCCCTTTCTTAGGCTTCTAACCACATTCTCCATGAGATGACCTTTGGTGGTGAGCTTGGAAGCAATCTTCGCGGCACAACGCTCTAATTCCTCCTCGGATGTTGAAGGAGGAGGCTTAACTTGATTATCTTGAGCGCCGTCTTGAGCTTGTTCAAGATCTTGAGTTTTCTCTTGATCTTGAACTTGATCAAGGGGGAGAACTTGACCTTGGACATCATTTGGTGGTTCACCACCATCTTGAGGTTGATCTTGTCCTTGGTCTTGTTCACGAGGTTGAGGGCCTTCACTTTGTTCTTCGGAAGCATGTGGGTCTTGGGGAGGTGATGGCTCCACTTGAGTGGAGCATTGTCCTTCTCCTTCGGCCACAAGGGGTTCCTCAATGGGTAGAATATGACCAATACCCATTCTTCTTATGGCTTGGGGAGGAATTTCATCACCTACATCACAAGTACCACTTTGCTCCACTTGGGAGACGTTATTTTCGTCAAACTCCACGTTACACGTCTCCTCAATGAGTCTGGTGGACTTGTTGAGGACACGGTAAGCATGAGAGTTTGTAGCATAACCAACAATTATGCCCTCACACTACAAAAAAATACACTTCCGTGATGATACGTGTTTGTCACAGTAGGTCGCGTTTTTTGTCATGCATGTACATCCATGACAAATTTATGACAGAATCAAGATAGTCATACCTGTGTTGTCATAGAAGTGTTCCATGACATTACCAAAATTATCATCATGGAAGTGTCCACTTCCATGACGATAAATCGCGCTTCGCAGAACTGCTTTCGTCAAGGGTGACCGACACGTGGCATCCACCGTAACGGAACGCCGTTAAGCTATCGGGTCGAGTTTTGGATCCGATAACCCGTTAACAGCCCCGACCAATGGGGATTTTCCACGTGTAAAATCATCATTGGCTGGAGGAAACATGTGTCGGCTCACCGTTGGGACGGATGTCATCCGCTCATTGGACCGAAGGCGCCTATGATACGGCGACATGTGGCATGGCCCAACAGAGGCCCATTCCTATGAAAAGGCTGGCCCGTTTGACTTGGTCAAAAGGTGGCGGGTCGGCCCACGGAAAGCCTGTTAACGGCCTGTTCGCATATAGCCCATTTACAGCCCGCTAACCCAGGGCCCGTTATGCCCTATCCGAATTAGGCCCAGTAGCGTCATCTGGGCCGTCCAATATGATTCAGCCCGTTTTAACTTCCGGCCCATGTGTGGCCCATGACTTCTTTCGGCCCATATGAGGACCTTTGTAACTCTTGGCCCATTAATGGCCCGTGGTGAAACTGGCCCGTAATGAACAGTGCATCACTTTATACCCATTAACGGCCCGTTATTCCATTGGGCCGTTTCCAACCCAAGTTATCTTTCGGCCTTCTCAGGGCCCATTGATTCTTGGGCTCATTTGCAGCATTCGGTTACATACGGCCCGTTACTGTCATTTTCTGCTTGTGGGCCAAATTCAGCCCGTCGTTACAATCGGCCAGTTTGCAGACCGTTAATACGTTGGGCCGTTTTCATGTCAAAAAAACCCATTGGGCTGTTTTCATAGAGTTATCAAATACGGCCTATTAACGGCCCGTTATGGTCCACGAATAGTACGGCCCATGATTGGTGAAATGATGATACGCCCCGTAGAAGGCCCATGGATCCTACGGCCCGTATGAGGCCCATGGATAGTACGGCCCGTAGAAGTCCCATGGACCCTACGGCCCGTAGAAGGCCACTGATCCCTAAGGCCCGTATAGAAGGCCGATGGATCCTACGGCCCGTATAGAAGGCCAATGCTCCTACAGCCAAACGAAGGCCCATGGATCATACGGCCTGCAGGAGGCCCATGGTTACAATAGTCCGTGTGTTGCCATGATTATTTTGGCCTAGTTACCAAAAATAGGCTATTGTGGCCACTAGAAAAACACAGAAAAAGAACTGCAGTGACTACAAGCAAACAACTAAACAAGGCAATAAGGAAATAAATAAGCAAGCAATTAAGGCTAGCCTATTACCGCTATTACACATATTACATCCACTGGGCATCAAAGTTCGCCACCAGTGCAAATATAGGGAACAAAGCAGCATATTACATACACTGGCCGTCAAAATTGGCCACTAGTGCAAATAAACGCGGCAGCAAAACAAGAGCATAACTGAAACAACTTCAGAAGAGCTCAAGAAACGTTATCCTGGGTATCCACCATGCTGGCAATAAGCTTAGCAAGCTGATTAGCTTTGTCCTGTTTGGCGCTAAAATCCTCCAACGCTTGTTGTTGCACCAGAAAGTATGCATCTGAATGCTCCAGGGACTTCCGCAGTCCTTCCGCTTCTTGTCGCAGCACAGCTGATCGATGTCTTTCAGCTTGTAGTTGAGACTCAAGAAACCGAACTGATTCAGACAGTGAGTTTGAATAGCTTGTGCAAGCGGTAGTGGCCAGTAACTCGAACACTAAACCAAGACAGGACTTTGGGGTTGTCTCGCTGTCTTCAAGATAGTCTTCCTTAGTTGTTTTATCAGCTTTGTTGGAGACCAACAAGGATGTGTCACTATCCTGAACCTTATCTGCATTACTTCCTTTACCATTGCTTAATAAGGCACTCTTCCCCAATATTCTGTCAGCATTCTAAAAGAAGAAACAAGCAGACACATAACAAGTTTAGCATGTACTAGTATATGAAACTCATTTCAGTGAACCAGTTCATTAGTAAGGTGGACAGGATTAAACTACCAAGTCTTCTATTGCCAAGTACTAGTACATAATAAAAGCATCAAACAAACATACATCTATGTCCTATGGTCACTGCATTGTCTTGCCAAATCAAAATAGAGACACGGTTCAAATCATATCAGTTCAAGACAAAGCAGCAGTGAAAGAATACAAAGCGTGTGAAACTACACGGCACAACAAGATTTCAGATGGGTACCACGGGTCTACATGTACAACAACACTATTGGTTCTGTTGTGATGCTAGTAATGTGCATGATATGAAAGTCAACTGTATACACATTTGAAATTGAAATCAAAAGAACTATTGATAAGAGCAAACCTGTTAAAGAAACATGCGTGAACATACCTACTGTGCCATTGGAGTTTCGATTGGATCCTTCAATTTAAAAATAAGTTTGTATGAGTAAATACAATGATACAAGAGCAAAGCAATCATAGTTAAAAAAGGCGCGCCTAAGCGAGCAATTAAGCGCGCCTAGGCTCTAGGCGTTGGCAAAATGCATTGCGCATAACTACGCTTAATCTGTGCATAACTGCGCATAAGCATGCACTTTGGTCAGTAAAGTGCAAGGCGGTGGCAAAACGCACAATTAACGCCTAGCGCTTTTTTGAACTATGATAGCAATGAAATCTTAAATTAGAACAGTTGTTCTTAAGGTTTAGGCACTTGTTCTACATGAACAGAGTACAGTAAGACGCAAGAATATAATACTTAAAAATAGAAAATGAGCTCATAGACCTTACCACATTCTTGGTTCGGGACCAGTACAGAACAAGGCGTTCGCAGTCATCATCCAGTAAATGTGTCTCAGGAGAACGTAAGGGAATTTGATGAGTTTCTTTGCTGGTGAAGTACGTTTTCTTCAGGTAATTCTGATACTGCCACCAAGCATTCTTGAAGATAGCAGAGGTATTAGCACAGGTTACCTCATCCTGAGTTTCCAAATCGGTCCTTCTCTATAGAGAAAAATGGGAAATTTTGATGTATTATAACCATCATGGAGGTAGGATGTATGGGACGAAGCAAAGTAATTGCCATGAATAACATTACTTACACATAACTCCTGGACAAACACCTGCAACTGGCATTTTCCTTCATCTTCAGTATAATATTTCCAAGATGGGAAGATACGCACATACGATTTAACAACATCAAATGCGATAGATGCTAAACTACGGCTGGCTGGTTGTGCTTCCTCCACGGGAATAGGCATACTAACTGGTGGAGCTGGGGTTCGCCGTGATAGTACTGGCCCTTTGGGCACTGGAGCTGCCTTACTAACTGCTCTTGTTTGGGAGCTCTGTGGTGGAGATGGTGTTGTGTCAACAGGAACTGGGTTACTATCGGCTGGGGTTGGGGTTAGATTGGGTGAAGATGGTTCTCTGTCCATTGCAGTAGGGGTACAATCTGCGAGAGTTTGGGTTATGTGTGGTAGGGCTGGTTCTTGTGCATGTACAACCGGGGTGCTATCTCCGCCAATAGGTAGCACTGTTTTATTTGAAGACCGTGTTTTTATTCCGCTAGATACTGGCATCACCCGCTCCAATTCAAATGGCTGATAAACAGGAAACATAGTTGAATGTACAGACATTGTATGAGAGACAGATGCAATAGATAGTGTGGAAAAAAGAGGGCATGAAATAGTTGACATGTATATTGTTTAACTAAAACGGATAGCATGACATAATTTCACATATATGATGTCTATCTAAACTGGATAGCATAGCATAACATAATTCAAAGATATAATGAATAACAAAACAGGATCGCATGACATAATTCACCTACATGTTATCTAAGTAATCAGGATCGCATCATTTAATTCACATATGTGATTTATATGCTAAACAGAGGGCATTCGATATGATGTCTGAACTAAGAACATGGTGTTGAATATTGTGTATATGATGTCTAAACTATGCAATGCAAGACACCGTATGCATGATATGAGCAGTATAACCGTGCCAAGTTAGAGCATACACCTCTGCTTCGAAGGCCTTGTTTTCACTCCAGATTTTTCCATCTCCCAACCAAATGGCTGATTCACAGGAAGAGTAGTTTAATGTACAAACATTGTCGACAAATGGAAATGTAATGAAGAAAAGGATGGGCAAGATATCATTCAAATATATGATGCCTGGTTAAACAGGATGGCATTGCACATTTCACATATATTATGGCTGGCTAAAAGACATGAGACTGCATAATTCCCATATATGATATAGAAACTAAACAGGTGGCATTACGGAACATGTCTAAACTAAGCAGATGACATATATGATGTCAAAAGTAGGCACTGCAAGGCAACATATGCATGATATGACTAACATCACCATGCCAAGGTAGAGCAAACACCTTGGGGGTAAATAGGAGTGGTCAGCAGCGTCTGAATCCGCCTCAGAACAGATATCTTCCTCTGGATTACAATCTGGAGAGGGGTGGGGAGGGTTTTCCATTGAACCCACCATGGAGCGATGTCTGCATGACATTGTATTGCCGCACAAAACTCTTCTCCTTTTCTCTACATGTTCAGCATGACCGTGTACAATATCTGACATGCATATGAAAAAATATGGTGAGATTATGTAAGGAGAGCATGCAGAAATTTAGAGTGATGGTAACAACCAGTGGATGGATCCAAAAATAATGATAGCAGGCTGATGATTGCTTTAAATTAATAAAAAGACAGATGATGATTGCTTTACTATTTGTTTCCCACCCAAGATGAACAACATAGGCATACCCTAGGTGAACCAGATATTAGACAGACATACTATTCATTGCTGCCTCGATATGTGCCCCACAACTAATTTAGAACTCAAGTTTCAACATGAATTTGGACCTGAGTTGGGAGTCCAAGAGCTGAACAGGACGATAAAGTAGCAGGTAAGTTTAAGCAATGCATAACATAAGCAGAAACAAAAGAGTGCGACCTCTCTTGTGGACCCGTGTACTCCTCAGGTTCATTTGCTGAGTCGATGATGGTGATGCCGTTAGGGTGCGTGCCGATGGCAGGGAAGGAGATCTGAGGCGGCGAAAGACGGTCAGGAGTCGTGATGTCTGGTTTGGTGGATGCTTCTGTCGATGGAGCACCTCAGGTGAGGTGGACAACGTCGCGGCAGGAGCAGGACAAACCACACAAAGTTCCCTTCGACACGTACATGTAACTGAAGTAATTCTGTAAGGGCTCATTTGGCTTGCATGATTCTTAAAATGCAGGGATAGGAAAAACACCGGCATAGGATAGGAAAATGCACATGGTAAACAGAGCATTTGTAAACACAGGATTTCTATCAACTTGGGTGTTTGGTTTACAGGAATTGGAAGAGCAGAGGAATGCAAAGAAACATGGCCAAAATAAAGAGAAACCATATGAAAGTGTGTACAGTTAGAATGTTATTCTGGCACTAATGCACTTGGTCTTGTTTTCATGCATAGGATTTTGAAAAGTAGGTCCAGGTGGATGTTTTGCTTCATTCCTTTCAACAAAATGCATGAATAATTGAATAGTAGAGTGCCATTCGAAAATTCCCTATTGCTATGTTTTTCCATTGAACCAAAATAGCCCTAATGGATCGACGTGAATGTATAGTAATAAGTGACGCAACAAGTGTACAACCTCTTTGTCGTAGTCGTGTCGACCTCAGCATCATTGGGTTGGTCGCTGAAGCAGTTGAGGCAGAGGTGGTTGTCGGAGGTGTGGAGGAAGATCTGAGGAATCTGAAGACGGCGTCCAGGGCACTGCTCTGTTGTGATGGATCGTTCTGTCGTTGGAGCAGCTCCGGTGAGCCGTAAGACGTCAAGGCTGAAGCAGCACAAGACAGACATCGTCAATCTCAAGTGGGATTCTAATAGCATCTCCAATAGATGATGAAAATGGATGTAAAATTAACATCACCAAAAACCACCTGACTACAACAGATGAGGTAAAAACTATTGACTCTGAACTTAACTGTCGAAACTACAATTAACTATGGAATCTGAATGCTACTGTCGAAACTGAACGCAATGGTAGCAGAGAGGCACTTGATATGTAGTTTAGGGACGGCCTGCAGTTCATCTTCAACCTGCACACCCCTGAGCCGCCTGCCACCACCGGCCGAATCGTCGGCCCTAGCGCCGCCTCGCCGCCCCGAAACAACTCGCCACCGCCGCCCCGGCCAGCCCTCTAGCCCCCCTCCCCACCCTGAACGCTAAGATAGATAGTGGGGTACCTCTCTGGCGAGCCCCCGTCCCCACTGCGGGTGGTTCTTCCTTAACTCCGGCGAGCCCCTCCCCCCCAACCCCTGAAAATCGACTGACCCAAAAGTCGATTCAGTCGACTGAAGTGTGGCTTACTCGGAGCAGAGCAGTAGCACGAGCGAGGGGGAGAGCAGCAGCAGCAGCTGGGCGAGCGAGCGAGCGAGCAAGAGCCGGAGCAGCGGCAGCAGCGCGAGCGAGTGAGCGACAGCCGGAGCAGCAGCAGCAGATCCGGCTGGTATGGACGCCGCCGCCGAAGGGGTCTCACACTGGGGGAGAGCCGCTGTGGAGATGTCGCCCGTGGCGCCGGCTTCAAGGTAGCCGCTCCATGGGGGTGCTGGATGGAGCACCGTCGGCGCCGGGAGGTCAAGTTAAGGAGAAGGTGCGATGCGATGAGTGTACAACCTCTTTCGTGGCACCGAGTAGGCCTCGGCTTCGTCCGAGGAGTCGGTGAGGATGATGTGGTTCCGGTGGAGCAGGTTAAGGCGGCGCCGTGGGGATGGAGCAGCCGCGATAGACGAGGCGATCGTCGGAGCAGCTCCTTGGAGGTGGAGGACGGGGCGGCTGAACCGGCGGGACGGCGAGATGGACGACGGATCCTCATCCGGGGAGGTGGATGAGGGACGTCGAGCTGTTGTGGTGGACGACGTCATCGGGGAAGAGGCTTCGGCTGGGCAGCGGTGACATGGCGGACGGAGGAGGCTGGGCTTTCGCGGCTGGAGTGGAGAGGTTATGGTGGCCTGGGATTTCGAATGGTGAAAAGGGGGCGATGGGAGGGGGTGAAGCATGACTTAGGGATGCGCTTGCCCAAAATGTAGGGTGTGTTACAAAAGTACCCCCCACCGATTTGAACTAGCGGACCTTTCGGCTCAGGGTTAGAAGGGGGATTTCACGTGTCGGGATTTGGCACCTGGAGGGAGTTTTCGCGCGCGTTGTAATTTCGGGATAGCAAGGCGCGGGTTGTGAAGGTGCCAGTTTTGGGGGCACGATATCTGAATTTTCGGGATATAACAAGACGCGGGTTGAATTTTACAAGCCTAACGTGTAGTAATATTGTACTTGTATGTACCAAATCAATTCGCACTTCCCTCAACCAAAAAGAAAATGAAAAAAATAAAAGTATTCACCCCACACAAAGAGAGAGTCTTGCCCCATTTTACTATACAAATGCTATTCAAAGCTACTCCCTCCTTCCATCTATATAGGGCCTAATGTGTTTTTCGATGCTAACTTTGACCATATATTAGAGCAATGATATATGACATGCAACTTACACAAAGCACACCGTTAACTTCGTCTGTGAAAGGTTCTTTCAATGATATAATTTTCACATTGTGCATGTCATGTACTATTAATCTTGTCAATAGTCAAAGGCGGTCTTAAAAATCTCATTACGCCCTATATAGATGGAAGGAGGGAGTATGAATCCATGTTATGTCCGATTAATTTTTTTGCTTTGTTGTATAATGCATGTTACCTACTCATACCAACATTTTAGTGCATTCCAAATGTCTATACTACCGCTACAATTCGAACTAAATTTGAATTTGTTTCTCTATTTCAATAAGAATCTACAATCATGATTGTTGCCAACTTCAACCATCATTCGTGTATTACCTTAATAACACACCACATGATTACTATAGAGATAGATATGAACTATGTGTACTACATGAACTCGAATTCTATTTTTTGAATACACTTGATGTTGATTCCAAATAATAGTACATTTGATGTACTAACTATATATTCATAATCTAAACCATGTTCCATACGTACACCGTGTTTCACACAAAGTATAGTGCCCCGCCCCCTACATTATGACAAGTATTTAGACGTGAGTTGCAAAAGCCACGCATTATCCCAAATTATAATCAATGTTATACATTATGATATCTTCTTCAAGTATTCGTATCCACCTTTTTATAATGTGCATGCACACGCCCGCCCCCCTCACACACCCTTAGTGTCCCCTCCATCGCGCACGTTCATTATTTCTCTTTAGGTCATCCACCAGCGGTGTGTGTAGGCCCCCGGCCCCTTCTTTCTGGCACACACCGGTCGATATACCTCTCTAGCCAAGTGTGCCTACAACAAACACATATATACTTCCCCTCTTCTCTTCTCACCGTCCATGCCCCCATATGTCCAATACGATTCCATGCAGGTGCACACTCCCGCCCCTCTTTTCATTAGTCACATGCTCGCACACTCCTCCCCCCTCGACATGGTAGGCCTCTCGCACCACCTCCTAGCCACACTCTCTCCCCCTGTCTACCTCTCCAGACCTTATTTGCTTCTAACACATGCAGGCGTGTATATGAACTGATCTCCCTACATATAGCCAAGTCGACTATAATTCGTTTTCACCAAGCACCGATACACTTACCTCGCTAGTTATGTCTCTTCTTTTCTCGGACACATGACGGTTGATCTTCCTATGTAGTTACACATGCTTACCACAACCATATCTTCTCCCCTCATCATCCTTGAATACCTCCTGACCCGTCTCTCACACGCACGTGCATAGACAGACAAACATCCCCCGCCCTCTCTTATTGATATTGCACTCACACCCTCCGTTTGTCTAGCAGGCCTCTCCCACCATTTGTGAGACGCCACTCCACCACCAACCATCTGACGCTCTACCTTTGTCTTTTTCCCAACCTTATTCCTCTGCTACACATATCCATGGATGTCGATCGATCTCCCTCAATACATAGCTAGGTCTCTCTCCTTCCCCAGACATATACTAGTCGACCGGTCTCTACCCCCCCCCCCACACACACACACACACACTGATAGTCGAACGTTCTAGGTAGGTATCCATGCCACGGAGAAGAACTGCACCTCTGCCCTCACAAATTCCAGTAGGCCAGCCGCCCTGTATCTTTGACGTGGGCAAACACAAATTCGATGGCACTCTTTATCGATCGCGCAGCCACACACTTCATCCATGTTTTCAATTCTATCCATATCTCACGTCCATGACTCTGTTTCACACACATTGCATATGTTCCGTTTTTCTGATTGAGATATCATCAACACATTGCCTCTGTTTCGCACAAACCATCTCTCTCACACCCACCCACATACGTACCTGCACCTAAAGAAGAAGTGCACACAGGACGCACGTACTCACGTCTCGTTCCCGGCCACACCCGCGCAAGTACACGATGGAGTTCGTTTCTGTATGAAAAGGCAGCCCACGTGATAATTTGACGCGTGTAGCGGTTGTTTACTCGAAGGAGGGTCGGGTACCATGCCTAGAATATAAAATGATTACCGTGGGGAAAATGGAAAAATGGGTTTGTCTCTCGTGAGTCTCGTCACACAATCTCACACAAGGCCGCCGTGGCCTCTCTCTCTCAGTGTTGGTCAGTGATCCGGCCGCATCCCGTCCGCCGGCGGAAAGGGAGGATGTGCATCGTCTCTCCGTTCGACGGCGTTGAGGCAGCTCGTCTCGATCTACGGTACCCGCCGTTCTCTCTGGCCAAGCTCTGGCATGGTAGGGCCTTCGCCACTTGCTTGCTGCCGCAGTATGGGCAGATCCCGGCCGCCGGTGCCCTCCTAGTAACATCCCGACGACCCTCAGGTACAGCTTCCTCCGGCCTTGCTCCACTGCCCATCTTCCCACATTGCTGCATGTGGATCTTCTTTAGTTGTTTGCTTAAATCGTATCTCGGCAGGCGTACTTTCCATCTTGCAATCTCGTCCTCAAACCATTTTTGATAAACCACCATGTGCTATCTTTCCCTTTTTACATGGAACATGCTTCTTTTTTGTCGGCGTATGTGTCTTCAACTCGTGTTATTGGGCAGTAATTGTTTCCTTTCGACCTCCTTTTGCAAACAGGGCTATCCATTTTCACCTCGTTGCTATTGCGACCTTTTGGTGAACTACACAAATCACTTTTCTGAAGAGTGTTTTGTGCAGTTCCGCCAAAATGTCACACGGGCAACATTTTTACATTTCTGTGGGACTGCGGAAAGGGAGATTGGTTTTGCTATCCTCCTCATCCAACTCCATGCCTAATCTTCTCTGACAAGAAGTTAGTCCTAAAGAGAGATCGTAGAGGTGATCGGCTTCTATTTATGTGTGTTATGTATCATCATCTAGTTCCACTATTATTGTAATCACACTGACTGGATATCTTTGCAAACAGGTATGGTCCGCCCGATTTTAGTGGAGCTGCACAAAATGATCGGATTGTGGTGTCCTTCATACACCTCTTTTTTGGCTACAGAGCTGGGTGAAACTAGCTGCCAAGCAATGAACAATGTGCCAAGGAAATGGAGCCATGCCTACGAACAACATCGATCAATTATATTTTTTTTCTTTACAACTTTGTCTTCAGTTGTGATGTGAATATTGGCGCTGATCTGCGAACCATTGAGATGCATTAGCCATGGTAGTTTCATTTGTATTTGATGGAATGTTGTAACGAGATAATCTCAAGGCAAGACACATGAATCCTAAGTTGAAACCTTTTTTTTCCTGCGGGAACCAGAGTTGAAACCTTCATAGCATCACAGTACAATTTCACCAAAATTATGCATACATATAAACAAATCCTGAAGGATTGATAGCAATGCCAGAAACAATTCAACTTCATTTCGCCGACATGTTGGACATCCTTCATCCGGCTGCACCTGCCATGCAGCAATATTGAGTGCACAACACAACTTCAGGGACAGATTCACCCCGGTCATTGCGCCGTAGTAGTAATGACTAGTGAGCAGTCAACTCACAGAGCCCCACCTTCGCCACAGTAAGTTGCTCGGACGAAGCAACCATCATTTCTCTGTTCCTTGAATCCGCTGGTACTCCCATATTCCCACAGTAAAGTTGCTCGGGCGAATCAACCATCACTATATCCACTCACGTGTGATGACCACAGGAGCTATCCATTCAGATTGCATGTTAAAAAAATAAAGGTCGATAATTAATGCGGCAAACTTTCAAAAAAAACTAATGCGGCACCTCGGGCCAACGCGGCCAGATCGCATTTTGCACGAGAAATTACACACCATGTTTTGTTGACATGTGGTCCTGTTCCAACATATCAGTGAGACGACGGCGAGTAGTAGGAGTATTTCCGAACCGACGTGTAGGCCGGGGCGCCCCTTCGTGAACCGTGGCAAACTGGCAACCGTCCACCGACGCTTCGCCTTTCCCTCTCGATTTGGAACTGTTGTCGCAAGCTCTTCCTCTCCCTCCTCCATTTTCCTTCATCCCTTCACGCTTTATTCTGCCATTGTTCGATCGTCTTCTCCATGGAGGGAACAGGACGGAAACGACCCCGTTATTCTTGCCCCGATCTGGAAGATGACGTGGTGGGGGAACTCATTGATCGGTGCGACATCATCACCTCGGCTAGCATGGCAGGTTCGTTCAAGCCCATTATTGACTCAACTAATAACATCATTACAAGGAACCCAAGAGTCAAGGAACGGTTTGATCTCCCCTATCTTCTTCGCCGTGACCCTGATGACCGGCGCCGTCACGACGGAGCTTTGCCCTGTGCAAGTTGATGCCGCTTGATAATGATACGTATGATGTTAAGATGCCATCGCTTGAGGGCAAGGCCTGGGTAGGCGCAAATGGAGATTGGGTTGTTTACATTGGGTCCAACTGCGAGTGGGAACTTATGAATGTGTACACTCGTGACCGGGTTCCACTTCCAAAAATTTCAGCAGACTGCCCAGAGGTTGAGCACACCGATATTGTACGCACGTTCAAATACAATCATGGTGACTGTCTTCTACGGAAGATAGCAATTTCTCGAGTTCCCACCCGCTCTTGGAATTACAACAACTACGAAGTTGTTGCTATCTTCGACAAGCTTGTTGCCGTCGTTGCTGGTTTGACTCGATGGACATTGCTCAAAAATCAGTTTCTGTACAGGGATGAGTATTGTGATGCAATTGAATACGAGGGCCTTGTGTTTGCTGCCACCACTCGTGGCACTGCTTTTGCATGGAATCGTCATGATTTTGGTACGTTTGTCTTCACCGTAATTATAATTGTTTCATCCACATGCATGCGGGTTAGCAAGTTTCCATTTACTAATTAACCTTCTTCTTGTGTTTCCAAGGTCCTGTGAAAATTCCACCACCTATACTTGAAAAAAATTATAACCAAGGGGGAGATGACGATGGTGATGATCACGAGCATGAGGACGAGCAGCGCCCATATACTCATTGGCGCCTGGCAACTAATTCCGATGGATCACCTCTTCTCGTGTGTATACAGCCCACTGATGATGTTACTACTAAGGAAGCAGGTGTAGTCTCCCATGGTCGCACTCTCCGGACCTATTCCAACACCCGTTGCATGGTATTCGGGATGGATACTAGTGTGCTAGCGCCAACACCTTCTCCCTGGTACAGAATTGATAGTCTTGGAGAAAACTCGCTCTTCCTTGGACAAAACTATCCGATGATGGTGAAAGGCGATCCAACTGCTGTTGACACAATGTTACTAGCACCATTTATGAGAAGCAACCGTGTCTATACCTCGGACATTAGCGTGGTTCCCTACCCTGGTACTGATATAGTAGGCCGCTTCAGCCTGAATGATCAGTCCTGCGTTGGTCTCGAGATCGACAATAGATGCCCCGTCCCAGAGAATCACTTGTGGTTCAAAGCAAGCGTTTCCAACGCTGAGGAATGGTTGAGTTGAATTTCATTTCATTGCTTGTTATTTGTTGTGTGGTGAAAACTTTAGTATTTATAATGTATCCTCGTTGTCGATGTGGGTTGATGACCTGTTGTATGTAATAAAATGATAGGCCTGTGATAAACTTACTAAATTTATGAATGGCTTTCGAGTTGCTTCTATGAGTGAGTGGTGCGATGAGGCAAAAAAATATTTTCCGAATACATAATTGTACGTGCATTGCAATAGGTTATCGGATGAGGCCAATCATCAACAATAGTAGTACACTATTTGTACTAGCTTCACATGCTTCGCGCGTCGTGCGGGTGTTTTTACTGTAGCCATATTGTACTACCTAACTAGCACCTCGAATCCTCGATACTAGTAGTACTATATAGTAAGTAGTAGGAGTAGTAGGGTGGCATGGGCTAGAACAAGCATTCACGTCTAGGAGTACGGCACACGCCACCAGCACGACTTCCATCTGACACCATATTTCTTGGAGTCCGTGCTAGAGCAATCTCTTCAACCTCATCGTTTCTCTAACTCAGCCATCGCGCGGTGGGCGAGGTGGGGGTTTGCCGATAGTTGGTTTCCTCAACTGCGGTCCCACTTGTAAGGCCAACTCCAACGCTCTATCAATATACGGATGTACTCTTCTTCCCAATACAAAAACTTGCATCCATTCTACTCCCTCCGTTCTACTACCTCCGTCCTGGTTTATAGGTCCCCTTTGTAGTTTGTGTCAAATTTTGACTAAAGATTTAACTAACAAAATGTTAATGCATGTCAAGAAAAATTATCTCATTGGATTCGTATTTGAACATAGTTTTCAAAAATATAATGTTTGGTGACATGCGTAAACATTTTGTTAGTTTAATCTATGGTCAAAATTTGGCACGAAATATAATGGGGACCAATAAACCCGGACGAAGGTAGTATTTGTCAAAATATATATGTATCTAGACATATTTTAGTATATAGGCACATCCATTTTTGGACAAATGGAAGTCAAGTATTTTGGAACGAAGGGAGTACACAATAAAAAATTTAAGTTAGCACAACTAGTCTAATCCAAGAGCACAACCGATTGGTCGGGTTCTTCCTCCTTTTGCTGACACGTGGGACATCCAACATTCAGGTCGTGTCATGAAAGAAAATAGAGTGGTAGTTGATAAGTTGAAGCCACGAGATGTGCATCTTGGGTTAAACTGTAAATAGAATCTTAGTACTCTTAAGTAACTCCAAAAGCGGCCACCGAAGATCTTTCTTGGATTTGTTTTTCATCACCAGCACATCGAGGTGAAAGATGTGCAGGTTCAGTGGGTCCTCTTGCGTTTTCACTGACATGTGGGGCCGCATGTGAGCAAATAGACGATGGGCTCCGCACGTCCGCTGGCTGGCTGAGAAGAGAGATAGAGGAGTGCTGAGCACGGACTGCAGGAAATTTGTTCTACGTAACCAGCACCTTGATATTCGCGTGTGGTTGTTTCTAGAATAAAAAAAGGAGGTACCTCTACTTATGTTACTCCCACTATGCCTAGCCTAAGGTTAGTAGGCGACCTTGCGCTTGGCTCTTCGCCTCTTCCGGAAGTCGATGGTTCTACAGTAGTGCTTCTGGCAATCTGACACCAAATGAACTGCTGCACGTCCACCGCTTGTAAGCAAAACTTTCTCCTCGTGCTGCGAGCCACCGCGCACGCGTTGGCGAGGGAGAAGGCATAATCAAGCTTCTCGTCGTTCTACGAGTTGACGGGACACATAAAAGTTATTTACTAGTAGTACGTACTCTCTCCAAAAAAAGGGCTGACCATGTCATTGCTACCATCCCGTGCTCCATCGTTGAGTACATGCACTATTCACGTGCCATTCACGTGCCATCGAGGAGAAAAAATATTGCGTAGGTTCCATCGAAGTGCATGACTCACTTACGGAAAAGGGTTTCCCCTCGCTTTCCCCCCGCACGACACTTACGCACTGCTTATCTGATTATCTCCATTTTCTTGCATGACACGTGCACCTTGATGCTAGATGTCTCGCATGTTGGGAAAAGGATGAACAAAGCTCATGTAAAAGAAGAGAGTTGAAGAGCATAGATTCCCGACGACCGAGGAGGAGCAAGGAACCTCGCGGTGGAGCGTCTGCAAGGAACCATGCGCGTTTTCCCCTGTTTTTTGCCGCCTGCCCACCTATAAACAACTAAAAGAACATGAACTTTTTGCTAACCACTAGAAATGGTACATCAGGATGCTAAGTTGAAGATGTTTTATACTCCCTCCGTTCCCAAATATAAGTCTTTTTAGATATTTCAATAAGGGACTACATACGAAACAAAATGGGTGAATCTACACTCTAAAATATGTACACAAGCGAACGCACTAACTCCATCCGATCCAACTCATGCACATACGCGCACAGCATGGAGCACACAACACACGTACACAAGACGTGCATGCACACACGCTCGGCCGCAGAATGCACGTGAATAACACATGCATGCACACACACTCGGCTGCATGGAGGTGTGCACCATCCGCGGCGACGTCCGGTTCATCGTGCTACGGCGAAGCTCGCACGCAACGGCGCATACGCATCTCTTGCAGCACCTCTTTACCGTCGTTGCTCAACTACTAGTCGGAGACGAAGACAGCCGCAGCCTCCGCCTTAGAGCTAGCACCGATGGAAAAACACGCACGCTGCACGCACACGAGCACATACGGAGTGCCCACGACGTGGTGGTGGTGCGTCCCCAGTCGCCTCTACTCCTTCTGTGCACGTTGTCTATCAAGGCAGCTGCATGCTAATGATGATGGTGGGTGAGATCTTCTAGGACTCAGATGATGACGAGGAAAATTATGAGACACAAGGTGACGTACACCGTCAAGGTCCACGGTCAAGGGGGTGCTAGCAAGTGCTTAGATGTGCTTAGAGCAAGTACAATAGAGCTGAGTTAGCGGGCTATAAGGAATAAACAGTAGTATATTTCTGCTTAGTTGGAGGAAAGAGAAGAGGAGAGAGAAGGTAAGCGGGCTCTTCGTGAAGAGCCAGCTCTAGCACGTGCTCCTAGGCACTTTGTAGTACATGTTGACTATAAGATGGGATGTAGGCTTATAGCCAGCGGCTGGCTATACTATTAATGCTCTTTATATGAGGTGCTAAGTGCATTAAATGGCTTAGTAACTCAAGTGTTCAATGCATAGGTGCTTAGTTTATTGGTTCCACATCATATTTTATGCCTACGTGGCAGGCTTAGCAGCTATACATGGTGGAGCACTGGGAGAGGCCAAGGCTGGTCATAGTGGGGAGTAACTTGTACTGTAACATATTACTATGTTACTCTAAACATCTCTATAAACTGGAAAGGAGGGAGTAGTAACATACACTAGTGTCATATGCAGAGTATGGGAGCACATGATATTTCCCCGTCCGGACCGATCCCAAGTTGGCTTCTCACCTTCTTGGCCCAACAAAAACCCCTCTCCCCTCCAGCGCGCGCTTCCCGCCCGGCGCCAGCTGAGCCCACCGCTCCACATTGATGGCAAGTCAGGGCGACGCGACCTCTCACTGCTTCCTCCGTTGAAGCGGCGCGCCGACCGAGGGCACCGCCCGCTGCACGCCCGGCATTTCATACTACACAGTGGATAGTAAGTTTTAGAGCAAGTACTACTATAATTAGATGACATAAGCAGGCTATAAGGATTTAAATATAGTATTTGTGCTTAGTTGAAGGAGAGAGAAGAGGAGAGAGAAGAGGAGAGAGAAGAGGAGAGAGAAGAGAAGCGGATTGTAAACATGTAGCCAATTGTACTCCAACATACTCTACTTTATGAGACAAAAGGTGGGGCCATTATTAATGATATTGTATTTATACTAAAGGGACTAACGGATGCCTTAATTACTCCATTTTTTTGAGACAAACCTTGGTGGGGCTATTATTGACTTTTTTGAGCTATTATTGACTTGGACGTGGGGTTTGGGGGCCAAAGGCCTACTATTATACTCCGACCTGACATGCTCTACCCTAGCCGCCGCTGTATCATATGGTTTTGCACCGTTCCAGATCTTAGAGCCGCCACGCAATTCTTCTCTAGCTCTCCTTCCGGCGTGCACCGCGAGAAGGGACAGTAGTCCTCCGAACCCCGCCTTTCGTGATCCTGTACGGGAGAGGGGCGATCAGGTTTTTGGGGAGCACACTCCTGTGACTGCTGCCAGCGACGACTTCCTCAACGACAGCCTTCTTCCCCGACCTCGGTAACCTCTTCATCAATGACATGAGTGACAACATCAACCATATCGGTTCTGCTCCCGCTGTACAGTATGTGATTCTATCCTCCTGGTTTAGTCCGCATCATCACTTTGATGTTTGCAATTGTCGTCATGATCTATTTACTGCTGATACGGATTAAATCCCATACTAAATTGCTCATATATTCAACAATCCAATCCAAAAACCTGATCACAGGTAATTTACTCCGAGTTGTTTTGTTGCGCTTTTGAAGCCGCCTACTTTTAAGGGGGTGCAATATAAAAGGTGGCGCACAAGAGCAGTATATTGGTTTCAGATCATGTGTTGCTATGACGCCACTAAGGGTAAGCCTGAGGGCGATCTTAATCCTACACAGCAGGAAGCTTTTCAGAACATGGATACCCTCTTCAAAGCCGCCCTGCTGAGTATTCTTGACGATTCCATTGTGGATTCGTATATGTTGTTTGACAGCGGCAAAGACATGTGAGCTGCACTCGAGGCCACATTTGGGCCCTCGGGCGCTGGCAACGAGTTGTACGTCATGGAGCAATTCTATGACTACAAGATGACTGATGAGCGCTCTGTTGTTCAGCAGACTCATGAGATACAATCACTCTCTAAGGAACTTGAGTACTTTAAGTGTGTGTTGCCGGACAAATTTGTTGCTGGGACCATCATTGCCAAGCTTCCACCTTCGTGGAACGATTTTGCTACTTCTCTGAAAAACAAGAGACATGAGTTTTCTGTTTTGGATCTCATTAGCACTCTTGATTTTGAGGAGAAGGCGAGAGCAAAAGACACACGTGCTCGGGTCGCCGAGGGAGCTTCTAGTGCCCACATGGTACACGAGAAGAACTTCCAGCCCAACCAGCCACAAAACAACAAGAACAAATCTCAGGGGAAAGGCAAGTTTGATGCAAAGAACAAGTCGTCACATTCTACCAACTTCAAGAAGAATTCTCATAACGGGAAGGGATACAAACCTCAATTTTGGTAGCACCGCACAAAATTTATATGGCTGCATCTACCAGCTGCTGAGCTAACCTCATGGTGCTCCAGGTATTCCTACATTCGTCACTAGGTACAATGACCACCGCAAGATGAAATTAGCTTATTCATATGTTGACTTGCTGAATGCAGTGCGGGACGATCCTGTCATGTCTGGAGGAGCAAACAAGCAGTGCAGCCGAAGGTGGAAATCAACCAAGGACTTATGAAATTATATGTAATCTTCCTCAGGCGGGTCAGTATCCCCTTCGTCCACATGATCGTGTTTTGTCATGCCGAGCTATTGATATGTGCTACTATTTTGCAACACCGTTTAAGTATAGCTATTGTTTTCCTATCTTTTCAGATTCAGGACAATGAATATGATATCAGGGGAACTGCACAATATGGACCCATGTTGAGTCATCTCTATTGCCTCATGTGTTTGTTGCAAATGTGTCAGCATCAATTGCAAGATGAGGCAGCTAGATATCTGTGGAGTTGCCAACATGCTCAAAGTGCTCGCAACATTGAGAAAAAACAAGCATGCCCATGAAATTAATGCGTGCGCAGGGAGGCCCTTTGCTCAGAGAAGCATCGATCTATTTTCTTTATTTCCACACCTTCTCACAGTTTTGTATATTGGTTATAGTATGGTGAATCATTGAGATGCATAGACATGCTGAACTTTTGTTCTTCTGAATGTTAGTTTAATGTGAGTGTCTACATCCAGTACCGCATCCTCTAATTTGGTGGATGCACACAGAGAAAATAAATCTCCTTAATTTACTCCATAACCACCCTATTAAATAGGCCTAGTAACAAACCAGGCGCATGCAGTGGCCGGCGGGCACATGCATCCTGCATGCATAGCCAGTCATGCAGCAACGCAAAAGAAGAGAGCGGTTCTTGGGAAAAAGCGAGTAGTTAGTGCAGCGGGCCTTATAAACACGAACGGCTCGCTCTCCCGCTTCTATCTCCCCACCCAATTCCCCCTGCTCCCTAATCTTCCTCACTCGTCTAGAAAACCCCGCTCACCTTCTTCCTCACTCGTACAGAAAACGCCTGCTCCTCTTCTTCCACTCCTACAGAAATCCCAGCCCTCCTTCTTCCCCACTCGCACTGCCACTAGGCTCGTCTCTGGATACTCTTCTCAAACCCATGAGCTCGGCGCGACGCCCACAAGGAAAATGGAGTTGGCTGGCCCCAGCGCCAAGAAGATGAGGCTCCCGCCAGCGGCGATGCCGGTTGTAGATCCTGAACCCGGTAGCGCGGGGAGAAGCAGAGAGCCCCCCCCCCACCCGGATCTGAGGAACCGGTAGAATCTCCAGTGGACCGCATCAGCAATCTCCCGGACGTCATCCTTGAGGAGATCATCTCGCTTCTCCCCACAAAGGATTGCTGCCGCACACAAGTCCTCTCAACTCGGTGACGCCCTCTATGGCGCACCGCGCCCCTCAATCTCGATTGTCGTCAGATATCTGTCCTTCCTGAATTTGATCTCATCAGAGCCATCGTCTCTTCTCACTAGCAGGGCCCCATTCAATGCCTCTGCATCTCGACAAGCTACCTGCTGTCCATACCCGGCAAGGTGGACGCTTGGCTGACATCCCCTGAATTCGGAAAACTCCAGCAGTATGAGTTCTACCATTACCACGAAAGTTTCATACCACGAACATACCAAGAATTCGTGCCCACACCACCGTTGTCCATCTTGCGGTTTTCCTCCTCTCTCCACACCGCCACCTTCGCCCGGTGCCATCTACCAGACGATCTGGTACAAATGCTTCGACTCCCACTGCTAACAAAACTTTCGCTTGTGGTGGTTTATCTGTCGAAGGCCTCACTGCATAGCATCATCCACTCTAGTTGCCCTGCCCTGGAGCGCTTGCTGATTGTTTTGGGAATAGAAATCGGTATCAGTTGTCTCCAAATAAAGTCGCCTCACCTTAAAAGCATTGGAATTTGTTTTGAAGGACAGCAGCTCATCATCGAAGATGCCCCTTCACTTGAAAGGTTGCTCCTTCATAATTGTTATACACCTTCAGAAATAACTGTCATCTCTACGCCCAAACTGGAGACCTTGGGTGTAATTTGTGACCCGTTTAATAATCACAAGGAGTTGGTGTTTGGCTCCTCACCTTTTCAGGTACCGTATATTATCATCTACACATTTGTATCATATGCTGCATTTTTCATTTATGCGCATAAGTTTTATATCATCTTGGAGTACACTTTGGGTACTAATATTATGTTATATGCTCAATGAAGAGTTCGTCCATTGATAGCCTATCAATGTTGCTGGATTCTGTCAAGATCATATATATCAGAATGTATAGTTTTGATCTGGACATAATTATTGGCTTGTTGTGATGCTTTCGACCTCTGGAGAATTTATACATAGAGGTGATGATTTCATGCACATTGAAAGCCCGTATATATTGTACTAGAATTAATTGTTCAGTTGTTGTTCTTTCGACATACTCTTTTTTCAGACCTTAACTGTTTTCAATCTTCATGTCTACTTAGGCAGAACCACATGGACAAAAACATATAACCAATCGTTGGCGTAATAAGCACAAGGATTTTCTCAGTTCTCATGACATTCGTTTGAGGACAATAACGATGGGACGATATGCATCCAACTAGGCAAACAGAAGCTTTGTCACATTCTTCCTGTTGAATGCGAGGTTACTATTATCCATGAGGCTTAATTTTTACAGCAAGAGATTTCTCACGGACGAACATGTTGAACAGCAAAAAAAGAAGTTTTAGGTGGACAAATGGGCTTCTAAACGTGCTCGGCTTCTATTTACAACAAGTTGTAGACATCCTAAAATAATTTTTTTTGCACAGGATGTTGATTTTATGGATCAGACCGATCCATTTGTTTGTGACTGCAAAAAAGAGTGGTTGGGTTAGATGTTACTGTCATGTTCAATCTGGGTTTTGTCTAAAAATTTGATGAACAATTAATCCTTGGGATTTTTGTACCATTTGTATGCTTGACTTGCATGTTGTTGCCCTCGTACTCCCCTCGACCTACCACTACACTGCCGCATCTTCCATGGCTGCTGTTCGTTCCCGTCCGAGGCCTTGTTGTTGTTCACCGCCTTGGTTAGCTTGTTGTGCTCGCCGTCATCTGGTGTTGTCAACATGTTCAACAACAAAGAGGAATCAGGAGATGACTTTATGCGGAGAGGCTGACAGTAGGGACCCACCAGGGTCATTGCATTTCGCAAGCAGGTGCCTCGTTATTACAAGCCAAAACAATACTTCCTCCTAATTGTTTGACAACTAGGTTCCACGCCATTGTCAATGTAGTCAATAAACGAGAAAATTACACAATGAGCGGATAACACCAGGGACCCAGCAGCTCGCCTAGTTGTTTTTCAGTTTCAAAGACGGAGCTCAACTGCACGCTGTGCGGGGGCTGTGGCCCGTCTAGCCCACGCTTATGCTTTTATTAAGCACATGACGAGCCCAGTTGATTTTTTTTTCTGAAATTGGCTAGCCCAGTTCTTTTTTTTTGGAGAATACCAAAATCAAGGCCTACTTGCTTTTCTCAGCCCTGCTGGGCTGCAAATCTTTCAAGATGAGGAGGGATAAGAAATGGGCTTCCCCAGAAAACGGGCTATAAGTTGTAAGAAATGGGCTGTAAATTTTTAAACCAAAGCCAACCGGCAATTGCATTAAAATATCATTTTTTCAGGATTTGTCTACTCTCTACTCTTATAAAAACCAAAGCCAACTGGCAATTACATTAAAATATCATCTTTTCACCCACAAGATAAACTACTCATACAAATGCATCTTCATGTTCCGTGCAACGAACGGGCATCTTGCTAGTTAAGATTCTAAATTTCATTCATTTTTTTGCAGAGAATTGTTTTTTGAATTTTATTTTGATATAATTTTTTGAAAACTATTTTTAACGTGACTCGAAATTTCGTGATTAAAAGAGTTCGGACCCCACCGAAATATGCAAAAATTCGTTGAATTTTTTAGCAGTGCCCAGAATATATGGTCTGTAATGCTAATAAAAAGAATATGAGCTTCAAATATCCTTAAGAATTAGCAAATGGGCTGTAAATTATGGAAAATAATGGCTAATGGGTTGTATGCTGTTTTTCACAGATTTGGAGGCTGACTTCTGGGCCTACTAGGTTGACGATGACGCTGTCCTAAATTTTTTTTTGACGCGTATGAAAGGCTTTGTCAACTTAGTCAACACACAGCAGTGATTGTTGGATGTCCATCCAACAGCCGTCGTGCTTCTTCAATCTCTGATCTTCCTGCTCCAGCCGCCCAAACCAGCGCCGGCGGGACCGCCTGCTCCCTCCTCCCGTGGCTGGTTGTGCTGCCGCCAGGCCATCCCTCTAACCACCCACACATCCTGTTATTTTCCCGCGACGTCAGCCTCACCCCGCAGTCGACCAGTCAGCGCTTGCTCTCCCCTCAACGTGGGCATCCGCTGTGGTGGCTCCGTTGGCTCCGGGTGGTTCTCTTCCTGGGGCCCGCCCTCGTCCACTGCGTTTGTGCTCTCGACGCGGTGAGGTCAACATAGTCAACAAACAACAGCCATCGGAAGAGGCTGACAGTAGGGGCCCACACAGGAAAATGCCTCTTTATTACGCGCAAAATAATGATTCCTCCACCTGATAGCTGGGACCCACCGGAAGGGTCTCTGTATTTCGCGAAAAAACGTTCCCCCCGCTGTCAGCTCAGACCCACCGGAAATGCCTCCTTATTACGCACAAAAAAATGAATACTCCCCCTGCTAGCTAGGACTCACCTTGGTGGGAGGCTGACTTGTGGGCCTACTAAGTTTACGGGGACGGGGGGCTTTGTCAACTTAGTCAATATGAACGACTCTAGCTCCAGCGACCATACGATGTCCATCCAACGGCCGTAGTGCTTCTTGAACCTCTAGTCTTCGTGCTCCAGCCGCCCAAAGCAGCGCCGGTCGTGCCGCGTGCTCCTGCCTCCCGTGGCCGGCTGTGATGCGCGGAGGCCTCACCGCCCCCTACTACTCCCACCTCTGGCCAGGCCATCCCTCTGCTCACCCACACCCCCTGTTATTCTAAGGCGACGGCAGCCTCACCCTCGTACTCCTCTTCGTGTGGGCATCCACTGCTGCGTCTTCCCCGGCTCCGTGTCGTCCCCTTCCTAGGCCTCGCCGTCGTCCACTGTCGTGGTGCTCTCGGCGCGGCATGGTCAATGTGGTCAACAACCGACTTCCATCGGAAGAGCACTATGCGTGGAGAGACTGATAGCTGGGTCCATGGCGGCCGCAAGGAAGTGCCTCCTTATTACGCGCAAAATAATTATTCCTCCACCTGACAGCGGGGACCCACCGGACGGGCCACCGTATTTCACGAAAAAACGTTTCCCCCTGACTACTGGGACCCACCAGCTACATCTTCGCATGCAAGGAAGTGCGTCCGGGCAAAAAAAATGATTCGCCCCCCTGACTGCTAGGACCCATCAGCTACATCTTCGCACGCAAGGAAGTGCGTCCGGGCAAAAAAAACGATTCGCCCCCTGACTGCTAGGACCCACCAGCTACATCTTCGTAGGCAAGGAAGTGCCTGACAGTCGGGACCCACCTGGTCGAAGCGTACGTAGCGTTGTCATTCTGGTCGCGAACGTGTACGTACATACTGGTCGTAGTAGAGGCGCGCACGTACACGTACGTCCAGTGGCGAGGGTGCAAGAAAGAAAATACGGCCACGTACGTACAAACGGGCAGGGTCTCGAACGCCTACTCGCGCATACGTACATGGCTGGGTCGGAACGGAGAAACAGCGTCGTCGTCGTGTTCATGGGGAGCCAACCGGCTGGGTCAGAACGGAATGCGTGGTCGTGTTCATCGGGAGGGCTTGGACGGAACATGCGATGGAAACGAGGCCTGGCGTACCACAGAATAGAGGAAACGGACCTCCTACGTTCAGAACGGGGTCCTGTTGATCGGGACAGGTGTGATGTACCACAAAACGGAGGAAACGGACCTCCTACAGTCGAAACGGGGGTCCTGTTGATCGGGAGGGGTGTGGTTTACCGCAAAACGGACGAAACAGACCTCCTACGGTCGAAACGGGGGTCCTGTTGATCGGGAGGGGTGTGGCGTACCGCAAAACAGACGAAACGGACCTCCTACGATCGAAACGGGGGTCCTGTTCATCGGGAGGGGTGTGGCGTACCGCAAAACGGGACTCCACGAGATACTGTTCATCTCCACCGTCGACCTCCTCCAGCCTCCACGGGCTACCGTCGACCTCCTCCAGCCTCCGCGGGCTCCTGTTCATCCAACCTCCACCGCGCGCTACTCCACCGGCTACTGTTCAACCACCCCTCCACGGGCACCCCTCCATCATCTACTGTTCATCCAGCCCTCCACGCCACGGGGTCCTGTTCAACCACCCCTCCACGGCCACCCCTCCACTGTCTACTATTCATCCAGCCCTCCACACCACGGGTTCCTGTTCATCCAGAGGCAACACCACCGCTCACTGTTCATCCAACCCCCCCCCCCCCCCCGCAACGCTCACTGTTCATCCCAAAGGCAGCATCGATCGACTTCAGTTAGCAGCACTAGCGAAGGAATCGCTCCATCGGGTTCAGTTAACAACCATCGATCGATCACTCGGGTTCAGTAACGCGTAGCCTACAGTGCAATCGTTCGGGTTCAGTTAGAGCCCAACGCATCGCTCGGGTTCAGTTAGAGCCAACGCCTCGCACACATGCGCGTACGTACGAGAGAAACGCGCATCGCTCCGCCCCCGACCTCCCACCGTAACCGGCAACTCCCCGAAATTTTCCTCCCCCTCGCTTCTACCACGATTTTTTCCGTCATGGATGGCCCAAAGAATGTCATGCAGCTGCGTCTCCGGCCCGCCCAGGACAAAAAGTCCATTTTCTGTCATGATTTTTTGTCATAGAAGTAGGAGCCCACCACATCTATGATGATACCGGGTTTTGTCACAATTATCGTCATAGAAGTGTCATATGTATGACAGAAAAAAATTTTGTTCGGCCCAAAATGTCACGGATGTGTCTTTTTTTTTGCAGTGTCATAAGCTCTAGCCTCAAATTTAGACAAACGAACACCTTTATTGAGAATGAAACACTTACACCCGAACACCCGGAAGTACTTGAGATTGGGCTTGTTACCGGTGAGTATTTCATAAGGAGTCTTGTTCAAGCCTTTGCGGAGATAGAGCCGATTGGATGCATGACATGCTGTGTTGATGGCTTTGGCCCAAAAGTTGTATGGAGACTTGAACTTCGCCATCATGGTCCTTGCCGCATCCATCAACGTCCGGTTCTTTCTCTCCGTGACACCATTTTGTTGAGGGGTATATGGTGCAGCATATTGATGCTTGATCCCCTCATCACTAAGAAACTCATCCAAGGTGTAGTTCTTGAACTCGATGCCATTGTCACTTCTTATTGTCAAGATCTTTGCATCATGTTGACGTTGGGCTTTATTTGCAAAGTCGATGATGGTTTGTTGAGTCTCACTCTTCCTCTTGAAGAAATATACCCAAGTGTATCTTGAATAATCATCCACAATCACCAAGCAATACTTTCTACCCCCAAGACTATCAAATGATGGAGGCCCAAAGAGGTCCATGTGAAGGAGCTCTAAGGGTCTCTTAGAGTAGATGATAGTCGTGGGAGGGTGAGCCTTTTCATGAAGCTTTCCCTCGATACAGGCACTGCAAGCACGATCTTTGGCAAAACTAACATTTGTTAGTCCACGGACATGGTCCCCCTTGAGAAGACTTTGCAAAGATCTCATATTGACATGAGCTAAACGGCAATGCCAAAGACATCCCACATCAACTTTAGCCATTCATGTCACGGTCTTAGTGGGTTGCTCCGAAAAGTTAATCACATAAAGACCGTTCTCGACATGCCCAACAAAGGCTACTTTAAGAGTCTTGCTCCACAAGAGGGCCATAATATCAATATCAAAGAAAGTGGCAAAGCCCATGAGTGCAAGTTGACGAACGGAAAGAAGATTGAATGCAAGGGACTCAACAAGCATGACTTTCTTGATCTTTAGATCATGAGAAATGACAACGTTGCCAAGGCCCAATACCTTAGAAGACGAGGCATCATCCCACTCGACATTGGTGGGCATAGAAGGAATCTTGTGCACGTCCACCACCAACTCCTTGCTCCCGGTCATATGATTTGTTGCTCCACTATCGAGCAACCATGATCCCCCACCGGAAGCAAACACCTACAAGAGATCAATGCTTGGTTTTAGGTACCCATTTAGTAATTGGTCCTTTGATGTTAGTAACAAGGGTCTTAGGAACCCAAATAGACCATTCAATGTACTCATAAGGAGAACCAACAAATTTAGCATAAACATGCCCATCACTAGCACGGCACAACACATAAGAAGGGTTAAAGTCGCCGGCTTTGTTGGAGGTGGTGGTTTTGCCCTTTTTGACATCAACACCCTTCACATTATTCTTCTTCTCCTTAGGAGCACCCTCTCCCTCTTTCACAAAGGTTTGCTTGAGAGGAGGAGGTCGTTTGGTCTTGTCGTTCTTCTTCTTGTTCTTGGACTTGGGTGCGAACCAAATTCCTTCCTTGGCCACAACTTCCTTTTGATTGCTCAAAAGGTCGTTGAGGTTCTTCTTACCATGAATGCACGTCACAAGGCCTTTCTCAAGTTGATCATTCAACTTGGCATTCTCCTCCACAAGATGCTCATGCTCACAACACGGGTTAGTGGCATATGCATTATCAATTAATACCATATGAGGGAAGGTGGCCTTTTCCTTGGTTAGCTTAACTTGGAGTTGAGCATGAGACTCCTTGAGGTTTGCATGAGCACCCTTCAAGACCTTGTGGGCCTTGTCAAGTACATCAAACTCCTCCTTGAGTCTAGCATGACCAACCCCAAGTTTTGCCTTCTCAGAAGTTAGCACACGAGACACAACAAGAGAATGATCAAGATCTTTCTTTAACTTGGCATGGTCATCGTTGTGTGACTCCTCAAGAGCCAAACGATGCCCATGCTCTTCCTCAAGAGCATTAGAGAGATCCGATATCTCATCGGCATAGTCACGACTATGACCTTCCATCTTAGAGATGGTTTCTTTGTGAGCCTCGATCATGTCATTGGCTTCACCAAGTTGTTCCAAGAGAGCAACAAAATGCTTCTTGGATTTGCCCTTGAGCTTACTCATAAAAGATTCAAATTCATTGACTTCCTCATTAGACCCTTCACTTTCATCAATGCCATCCGTCAAAGAGGGATTAGTAATGATGGTGGTTTTGATGTTGGGGGTTACCTTGTTGGTGGCTTTAGCCATGAGGCACTTGGCGGTGATGTTCTCGTTGGGTGAATCGAAGAGAGACATCCGGGGAGGTGTGGCAATGGCAACGGATGCCATGGCCATTGCTTCACTATCTTCATCATCATCGTCATCCTCACGGTATTCTTCTTGAACCACCAACCCTCGAGTAGGAGTCTTCTTGGTGAAGTTGTTCTTGTTGGGGAAGGACTTGGCTTTGTCCTTTCGGATGAGCTTGCCACCATTGTCTTCCCGCTTCTCATAAGGACAATCCGCAACGAAATGGCTTACATTGCCACAGTTGTAACAAGTTCTTACTCGTTGTGCCCTTGAAGCCACTTGAGTTGTTCTTGTTGAAATTGGGCCTTGAGTTCTTCTTGCTCCAAAATTGCCTTGAAGCAAGAGCCATGTGCTCATGATAATCATATTTTGTATCTTCGGGGTTGCTCTCCTCATCTTCCTCTTCTTCCTCTTCTTCCACAATAACCTTGGCCTTCAAGGCAAGGTTGGGCTTCTTTGCCCTTTGAGAATGGAGCACCGCGTTATCGGCGGTCTTGTCCAAGATGCTCATTGCAACGAACTCATCCAACACTTCACTTGAGGTCATGGAGTGGAAGTCCAGTCTTTGACGAATGACGGAGGACATGGCCTTGTTGTAGGGCATCATGGCCTTGAGAAACTTGCTCTTGATCCAATTGTCATCCGTGTCCTTGCTCCCATGATCTCGGATTGAGACGGCGAGTTTGGTCACTCTTCGAAAGAGCTCACGAGGTTCTTCATATTCTTTCATTGCAAACTCATTGGCTTCATCTTGCACCACTTCATAGTTGGAGCGTTGAATGCTAGCACTTCCCAGATAGAGAGACACAACGCATTGCATGCGTCTTTGGCCATGGCATGGGGTCGAAGATGAGGGAGATCTTTGGGAAGGATTGCATCTTGGATGATGAAGAGAACATTCTCATTGAATTGATTATCCACTGCTTCTCTCAGGGTGAAGTTGCTTCGGTCATGTGGATAGAAACCTTCTTCAATGATTCTCCAAAGATTAGTATTCACATGATTTAAATGACACTTGAAGCGATACACCCAAGAATCAAAATCCTCATTTTTCACGATCTTAGGAGGAGGACCGGCATGATTTAAATGAGTAGAGGGAATCGGTCCTCCATAAGTTGGAGGTTCCACATGGGCAAAGATGCCGGTGCCATTTCTACCACTAGTAGAAGGACCCTTCTCACTATTAGCTTCCCCCTTGTCGGAGTTAGCATCCATCACCTTGTTAGTGGGATCACCCACTTTCAATGGCGAGGTAGGTAGTTTAAGTCCTTCTAAGAATTTATTAAACATGCTTCCAAGCGTGGTTGTCCTGGAGGTTTTCAATGTATCCAAGGCCACATTGAATTCCTCACAGGACACCGTGGTTTCCCCATCACCCGTAGACGAGGTCGGATTCACACTGGAGTGCTCCTCCTCCCCATGGTCGACGGTGTCAACCATACTCTTCGGACGGCAAAGTCCTTAATAAAGAAACGAGGCTCTGATACCAATTGAAAGGATCGATATAGTTGACTAGAGGGGGGTGAATAGGCAACTAACAATTTTTAGCTTTTCTTTACCAAATTAAACTTTGCATCAAAGTAGGTTGTCTAAATATGCAACTAGGTGAACAACCTATATGATGCAACAACAATAAGTGCACAAACAAGCAAGGGATACAATACAAAAGGCTTGCACAAGTAAAGGCGCGAGATAACCAAGAGTGGAGCCGATGGAGATGAGGATGTGTTACCGAAGTTCCTTCCTTTTAAAGGGAAGTACGTCTCCGTTAGGGCGGTGTGGAGGCACAATGCTCCCCAAGAAGCCACTAGGGCCACCGTATTCTCCTCACGCCCTCACACAATGCGAGATGTCGTGATTCCACTATTAGTGCCCTTGAAGGCGGCGACCGAACCTTTACACACAAGGTTGGGCTATCTCCACAACTTAATTGGAGGCTCCCAACGACACCACGAAGCTTCACCACAATGGACTATGGCTCCGAGGTGACCTCAACCGTCTAGGGTGCTCAAACACCCAAGAGTAACAAGATTCGCTAGGGATTAGTGGGGGAATCAAATTTCTCTTAATGGAAGTGTAGATTGGGGCCTTCTCAACCTATCCCGAGCAAATCAACAAGTTTGATTGGCTAGGGAGAGAGATCGAGCGAAAATGGAGCTTGGAGCAACAATGGAGCTTTTGGGGGAAGAGGTGAGTCAACTTTGGGGAAGAATACCCCTTTATATAGTGGGGGGAACAATCCAACCGTTACCCCCCCAAGCAGCTACACACAGAGCGGTACTACCACTTGGGCAGGGCGGTACTACCGCTGAGCCAGCGGTACTACCGTTCCCTCCCAGTGGTACTGCCGCGCACACGAGGATAGCAAGGACCTAGGCCCAGAGCGGTACTACCGCGGAAGTAAGGGCGGTACTACCGCTTGGAGCGGTACTACCGCCACTACTGCCGCTACTAGTACCGCACAACCCGACATGAAAAACAGAGGTCTCGAGTTGAGGCGGTAGTAGCCCAGAGCCTCAGCGGTACTACAGCCGAAGACAGCAAGCGGTACTACCACTTGGGGAGCGGTACTACCGCTTGACGTGCTTCGGCGGTACTGCCGCTGAGGACCGCGGTACTACCACTGGGACAGGTCAGGGCAGGCAAGGAGAGGAAAGAGAGCTCCAACGACGCGGAAAGGAACACCGGGTGTGATAAGGATGTGTAGGTGTTGATTCCACCCTAGCTTTACCAAAGTGGATCCCCTCTTGATAGTACGGTGACTCCTACGAAACTAGTCCACCAACAGAGAAATGAAGGAGCTACACCATCTTGAAAAAAACACAGAGGGGAGGGAATCGTCTCGTGCCAAAGGATGAATCTCTGAAAATCTCAGCGCACACGATTAGTCCGCAAAAGCATTGTCATCAATCACCAAAACACCTTGGGGATAAATATGCCCTTACACACGGGATGATAAGGCACGAGAATCGCCTCCTTGTCCTTATTTGCGAGCATGAAACTGACGATGTAATCCCTCGCGTATTCACCGTGCTTTGCGCAGACTCCCAAGAAGCCCTCGTGCATGTAGTACGGGTCAGCGACACAGATATGAGGTATCTGCTCAACCCCGATGATGTAGTTCATGTGCAAGGCATAAAGGCGGACAAACGTAAAATCCAGCTTCTTCACATGAAACTTGTCGAATATGTAATCGAATCGAAGGAAGAACTTATCCACGGGGAAGCAGACGACGTATGACATTTGCCGCGGAACGTTAACCACGTAGAGTGGGTATCCTGGATCTTTTGAGGCGATGAGGCCTTTCTTTATCTGCAGCACATCGTCATGAAGTCTCCTTAGATCGCCGAATCTGGCCCGTAGCGCTGTTGCAGGTAGGATTGGTTGACCGGGGATATGCCATTTATCAGCATCGGGGATATCTATACGGTCCTGAAGCCGAGGCTGCTGAGGCGGCTGGATCATAGAATCAACTTTTTTGCCTTTCCTCGATCTCTTCCTAGACTTCTTTACTACCGGAAGGTCGTCCATAATACGTTCAGCCTCCGGAGACGGCAATTCAGGCACCAACTGATGACGCTCAAACCCTGAGTAGGCGCCAGTATAGACATACTGTTGAGTGCCATCGTCATCCTCATCCTCATCCATGGCGACATCATCAGTGACTACTGGAGCCTCCTCCTTACCCCGTCCGCTATCACCCAACCCGACACCCGACGCTAATTGGGTAGGTGGGGTGTTGATGTTCATACCTTGCTGAGGCTGCATGCTCGTGGGTGTGCTCCCGACCGCCTCCAGACGAAGCAGACTCTTTGGCCACAATAGGACCCACCCATTGCAACAATCACCAAGCCGCCGCGGGGTCTCGTTGTCATCCCCCACTACTATCAGAGGAGGCAAATTCTCATGGCCCGGTTTGACACTGGCCACGGAAATCTTGAAGATGTTCAGGGGGATCAGCCGGCTGTGGAACAATGGTTCCTTCGGCTCCATTATCTTCGCCTTCCCCATGTCCACCTTCTGGTCGCCGATGGTGTACAATATGGTGCACGGGGTTTCGTCACCCTGCAAAGAAAAGTCTGCGATGTGAGACATCCGAAAGGCAACGGAAACGAGAGATTATACATTTATTGAAGGGGGCCGGTGTGACAGATACCGTGAGGGCATGAAGCTCAGCCAAAGACGAAACACCGCCGAGCACGTCCGGTGCGGGAGCAGGTGCTGGTGCAACGCTAGTCGAGCTGCTCCCCAAGAAGTCAGCAAGGGGAAAGTCCGCTCCATTTTTTCTGGATTTTGCTTGGTCCAAGTGAAAATGGCCGGAACCAAGGAAGTAGATATATCTGCAACCACCTATTTTGCGGCAGCTATCGCTGTTGCAACTGTCTGAGATGATTTCTTCTCAACCGCAATCTCAACCTTCTTGTTGATGTTTTCTTCAGTTAACCTCCGTCTTTCCTTTCTCTCCTCTGTGGTCTCACGGTAGTACTTCTTCCACGTGGCGCCGTCTTTGACACCGTGCACGCGTCCATACGATGGTCGAGTATCCACTGGGAGTCGTTTCAATATGTTCAACGCCTGGTTGAATGGAGTGTCCCACTTGGACCTCGCCAATGCCTTAGACGGTGAGTCGCTTTCGGCCGCAATCATGTGCTGCTCTCTCTACAAAAGGCACAATGATCGTTTACAAATATGACTAACGTGTGCAATCGAATTGATCAAAAACTAAAATTACCAGCAGTCTCATGAACTCCGTCGTGACCGGGTTTGTCTCGTAAACCTTCTTCACTGGGTCCCAACGGTGCCGGGCCCTGAGGACGTCACGCTCCTGCAGGACGGTGAACTCCACCAAGGGGTCTGGGATGCCCACACTCGCGGCTTCCGCGTCCTCCTTGGCCCATTTGGACCTCTTTCCGCCGGAACCACGGCTTCCGAGGTGGTGGCTCCCAATGTTCCTCTCTTGAAGCCCCTTCATGCACTTAGACTTTTTTTGGGCAGCTTCGGCCTCGCAAGCCTCCTTGAATATTTGAAACCGCTCTACCGTGATTGTCGGATTATCCTTTACAATCTCGGAGTAGGGTTCCTTGTCGATGATCCTTGCTTTCACCCTTGTTTTCCAGGCGGCCAACGCGTCGCTAAACTTGGTCATGGCATGTTTGTTTATCTTCTTCATTGCTGGGTCCTTATCTTGATCTTCATAATCCTTTTCATTCCGGCCTGGGAACAAGAATATCTGATGAAACTTCTTTAGGAGGGAGGGCCTCATATTATCTATCTTCTGTAGTTTCTCATCGTTGATGGTGGCGGTTGTCCATACGATGCAGCCAATTTGATTGCCGTAGCACTTGCGCGCTTCCTCGGGCGCCTTTGGCTCAAAATTGCCGCCGTCCACCTCGGTGACCACCAGTCTAGTAGTCCTGAGTTTGTTAGGAAGTCGTTGCCTCTTTGCTTTCGGTTCTACACCACCAGTCTCAGCGCCGGTCTCAGTCTCAGCACTGGTCTGCGTGTCGGTCTCAGTCCTCGATGCCACTGCTGGGCCCAGCAACAACATCTGTTGATCGTCGGCAAGGCTCAAAAATTCGTCTGCCGCCCGGTAGACGTCGTCGCAATCACCAGAACCCTGTCCTTCATCGTTGCTAGCCATGTTTCCTATGATTAAATCTAGTCAATTAATTCTAGACCTAATAAAATGAATAATGACATAAAAAAGGCCTATTGTTTTGCAGGAACATTTACTCCTTCATGGTGCGGCAAATCCCGGGCACTCGATATGTCCTAGTTTGTAGCACAAGTCATGCCGAAATTCACGAAAAATTTCGGTATGACCTTTGCTAAAAAGTGGACAAATCGAGAACCTGAAATTTTCCAGAACTGAAATGAATCAACATTCCGGCAAAACATAGGCCACTCAGCTTCATTCCCTGGAAATAGTGTTCAAATATCCCTCTTCGACACCGCAACACATGTACAAATATACACGAGCAACCACATGTCCAAATTTCACAAGCTAATTCAAAAACAAAGTGTAGAAGAAAATTCATTTAACTACTAATAGAACAAAATTCAGTTAACTTTAGTGCTCTATAATGATGAAAGGAAAAAAATTCAGTTAACTACTAATTTCATTCATTTAGGTTATTCATTTTGTTGGGGAACGTAGTAATTTCAAAAATTTCCTACGCACACGCAAGATCATGATGATGCATAGCAACGAGAGGGGAGAGTGTTGTCCACGTACCCTTGTAGACCGTAAGCGGAAGCGTTATGACAACGCGATTGATGTAGTCGTACGTCTTCATGATCCGACCGATCCAAGCACCGAACGTACGGCACCTCCGTGTTCAGCACACGTTCAGCTCGATGATGTCCTCCGGGCTCCAATCCAGCGAAGCGTCGGGGATGAGTTCTGTCAGCACGACGGCGTGGTGATGATGATGATATTCTACCGACGCAGGGCTTCGCCTAAGCACCGCAACGATATGACCGAGGTGGAATATAGTGGAGGGGGGCAACGCACATGGCCAAGGAACGATCACGAAGATCAACTTGTGTGTCTATGGGGTGCCCCCTCCCCCCGTATATAAAGGAATGGAGGAGGGGAGGGCCGGCCCTCTCTATGGCGCGCCCTAGGGGAGTCCTACTCCCACCGGGAGTAGGATTCCCCCTTTCCTAGTCCAACTAGGAGTCCTTCCAAGTAGTAGGATTAGGAGACAAGGAAGGGGAAGAGAGAAGGGAAGGAAGGAGGGGGTGTGGCCCCTCCCCCTAGTCCAATTCGGACTAGGCCATGGGAGGGCACGTGGCCTGCCCTAGGCAGCCCCTCTCTCTTTCCCGTATGGCCCAATAAGGCCCAATACTTCTCCCCGGCGAATTCCCATAACTCTCCGGTACTCCGATAAATACCCGAATCACTCGGAACCTTTCCGAAGTCCGAATATAGTCGTCCAATATATCTATCTTTACGTCTCGACCATTTCGAGACTCCTCGTCATGTCCCCGATCTCATCCGGGACTCCGAACTCCTTCGATACATCAAAACTCATAAACTCATAATATAACTGTCATCGTAACGTTAAGCGTGCGGACCCTACGGGTTCGAGAACTATGTAGACATGACCTAGGACTATTCTCGGTCAATAACCAATAGTGGAACCTGGATGCCCATATTGGTTCCTACATATTCTACGAAGATCTTTATCGGTCAAACCGCATAACAACATATGTTGTTCCCTTTGTCATCGGTAAGTTACTTGCCCGAGATTCGATCGTCGGTATCAAATACCTAGTTCAATCTCGTTACCGGCAAGTCTCTTTACTCGTTCTGTAATACATCATCTCGCAACTAACTCATTAGTTGCAATGCTTGCAAGGCTTAAGTGATGTGCATTACCGAGAGGGCCCAGAGATACCTCTCCGACATTCGGAGTGACAAATCCTAATCTCGAAATACGCCAACCCAACAAGTACCTTCGGAGACACCTGTAGAGCACCTTTATAATCACCCAGTTACGTTGTGACGTTTGGTAGCACACAAAGTGTTCCTCCGGTAAACGGGAGTTGCATAATCTCATAGTCATAGGAACATGTATAAGTCATAAAGAAAGCAATAGCAACATACTAAACGATCGGGTGCTAAGCTAACTGAATGGGTCATGTCAATCACATCATTCTCCTAATGATGTGATCCCGTTAATCAAATGACAACTCATGTCTATGGCTAGGAAACATAACCATCTTTGATTAACGAGCTAGTCAAGTAGAGGCATACTAGTGACACTCTGTTTGTCTATGTATTCACACATGTATCATGTTTTCGATTAATACAATTCTAGCATGAATAATAAACAATTATCATGAAATAAGGAAATAAATAATAACTTTATTATTGCCTCTAGGGCATATTTCCTTCACATTTAACTTCACCTAATTAACCTACTGTACCACTACTACTAGCAGCACCACTAACCTAATTAACCTAGCAAAACTCTACTCCCCTAACTGAAAAACATCTTAATAACATCTACTAGTACCACTACTACCCTAACCTAATTAACATCTACTAGTATCACTATATACTATACAAGCAGCATTCCTAATTAAACCCTACTGCCCTAACTAACTTTTGCTGTAAACCAATTTTTTTGCTCTAAACTAATTTTTGCTCTAACATCTACTACTTAACACCCTTTGCTCTAAACTAATTTTTTTGCTATAAACAAACTTTTGCTCTACTAATTTTTGCTCTAAAATGCAAAGAGAGAGGAGTGAGGGCGGGGCGGGGGACTTACAGAGAGGGGAGAGACAGTGGCGGGGAGGTGCTCGACGACGGAGGCAGGGGCGGAGATGGCGGGCTCGGGCACGGGCAACGGTGGTCCTGGGCGAGCTCGAGCGGCGGTGAGGTGGAGGGCGGCGATGGTGAGGTCGAGGGCGGCCTCGGGCGGCGGCGGTGAGGCTGAGGGCGGCCTCGAGCGGCGGCGGTGAGGATGACGGTGGCCTCGGGGGGAGACGGTGAGGTTGCGGGCGTCCACGCCGGCAGGAGACGGCGGCGAAGTGGGGCGATGGTGAATTGGGGAGACGGTGGCAATGGCGAGAGATTTGGGGAAGAAGTGGTGGCCGGGGGGGACCGCTGTTTAAGTGAAACTTAACAGTAGCGCGTTTCCAAAAACGCGCTATAGCTAAGTTAGCTACAACGCGTTTCCTGAAACTCGCTACTGCTATTCCTTTCTCCTTTTTCCCCTTTTTTCATTTATTTTTCTTTACATTTTATTTTTTTCCTTTCTCCTTTTTCTATTTCTTTCATTTTCATTTACTTTTCTACTTGTTTTTCATTTTATTTTATTTTCGTTAGCAGTAGCGCCTTACACATAAACACGCTGCTACAACAAAGTTAGTGGTAACGCTGTTTCTAAAAGAGCGCTACTACTATGTGTAGCCGATCGGCTTAGCGGTGGGAATTTTTGTAGTAGCGCTTTTCCGGAGGTACGCGCTGCTGCTATATGTGTATCTGTAGCGCGGTTTTCTCGAGCGCGCTGCTGCTATCTAGCAGTAGCGCCCTTTTTTAACACGCGCTACTACTAAAGTTTTGTCTATAGGCTTTTCCCTAGTAGTGGGTGTTGATGATGCTACGGACGCAGGGCTTCGCCTAAGCACCGCTACGATATCAGCGAGGTGGAATATGGTGGAGGGGGCACCGCACACGGCTGGGAGATATCAACAGATCAACTTGTGTGTCTAGAGGTGCCTCCCTGCCCCCGTATATAAAGGAGCAAGGGGGGAGAGGCGGCCAGCCAAGGAGGGCGCGCCAAGGGGGGGGCCCTACTCCCACCGGGAGTAGGACTCCTCCTTTCCTTGCTGGAGTAGGAGAAGGGGAAAGGGAGAGAGAGAGGGGAAGGAAAAGGGGGCGCCGCCCCCCTCCTTGTCCAATTCGGACTAGAGGGGGAGGGGGTGTGCAGCCTGCCCTGGCCGCCCCTCCTCTTCTCCACTAGGGCCCATGAGGCCCAATAAACCTCCCGGGGGTTCCGGTAACCCCCCCGGTACTCCGGTATATGTCCGAAACCTCTCTAAACACTTCCAGTGTCCGAACATAGTCATCCAATATATCGATCTTTATGTCTCGACCATTTCGAGACTCCTCGTCATGTCCGTGATCATATCCGGGACTCCAAACTACCTTCGGTACATCAAAACACAAAAACTCATAATACTGATCGTCACCAAACTTTAAGCGTGCGGACCCTACAGGTTCGAGAACTATGTAGACATGACCGAGACACGTCTCCGGTCAATAACCAATAGCGGAACCTAGATGCTCATATTGGTTCCCACATATTCTACGAAGATCTTTATCGGTCAAACCGCATAACAACATACGTTGTTCCCTTTGTCATCGGTATGTTACTTGCCCGAGATTCGATCGTCGGTATCTCAATACCTAGTTCAATCTCGTTACCGACAAGTCTCTTTACTCGTTGTGTAATGCATCACCCCGCAACTAACTCATTAGTCACATTGCTTGCAAGGCTTATAGTGATGTGCATTACCGAGAGGGCCCAGAGATACCTCTCCGACAATCGGAGTGACAAATCCTAATCTTGAAATACGCCAACTCAACAAGTACCTTCGGAGACACCTGTAGAGCACCTTTATAATCACCCAGTTACGTTGTGACGTTTGGTAGCACACAAAGTGTTCCTCCGGTATTCGGGAGTTGCATAATCTCATAGTCATAGGAACTTGTATAAGTCATGAAGAAAGCAGTAGCAATGAAACTAACACGATCATAATGCTAAGCTAACGGATGGGCCATGTCCATCACATCATTCTCCTAATGATGTGATCCCATTCATCAAATGACAACACATGTCTATGGTTAGGAAACATAACCATCTTTGATTTAACGAGCTAGTCAAGTAGAGGCATACTAGGGACTGCAGGTTTTGTCTATGTATTCACACATGTACTAAGTTTCCGGTTAATACAATTCTAGCATGAATAATAAACATTTATCATGATATAGGGAAATAAATAATAACTTTATTATTGCCTCTAGGGCATATTTCCTTCATTGTTATTATAGATGCTTCCTGTAAGTCACAAGGGATCTACTCGTTCAACGTATTTACTAGATTATATTACTCGTTTTCCTCCGGAGCAACAAGCTTCATTAATAGATAAATACAAAAATAGTCAAATAGTTGAGCTTAACACTTTGTTTGTAGAGATGTCAATTACTCCAAAGCCAAAGAAGATGGTAAGAGATTTTTGTGCTCCAGTGTTGACCCCGAGATCCCCTATAGTATATCCTACAAATTATGCAAAAGAGTATTCGATTGAGTGTGATCTTATTACAGAAGTTAAAAAGCATGTCTTTGCAGGATCCGAAGAAGAAGACTCTCAAGCACACCTTATGTTTTTTGATACTTTATGTGGGACTTTCGAATTGATGGATGTGTCACGAGAATTTGTATTGTTAAGACTCTTCGGGTTTCTCTAAAAGGTGATGTTGAAGAGTGGTATAATCGATTGTCTCAAGGAAGTATAACCAGTTGACTGATGTGTGCTGAAAAATTTATGGCTAAATTTCTTCCTGGCTCAAAGATTACCAAACTACAAAGAAATATCATCTTATTCATTCAAGAGGATAGTGAAAGTTTATATGAAGCATGGGGAAGATATTCTAAAAATTTAAATTTATGCCCTAATCATGGTTATGCCGAATATGTTATACTTCATATGTTTTATCATGAAATTAACGAAGAAACAAAATCTGTTCTTGATTTAAGTGTAGGAGGACAATTCATGTCTTTAATTCTTGCAGAAGGAAGGGCACTTATAAAAAAATTATGGTTGCAAAAGAACAGTGGAATATTGAGGAGCCAACGAAGTCCACTGGAAAAATATACCATATCGAAGATATGGAGGAATTCAAAAGGATTACTCAAAAAAAAGGTAAGGTAGTTGAACAAGTTATTAATGAAAAAGTGGATATATTAAGTATCTATCGGCAAGATTATGAACTTCAAGAAATGATGAATTAGTTCAGATTCCATTAAGAAAACAACTACAACAAAGACTTTCAAATATGCATTCACCATAATGAAAAGGTTATAACTTACCTTTTCGATGAGGTGGAAGGATTAAGTCATGAGGTAAAAAATCTTGATAAACACTCTCGCGTGATAAAAACCCAGCACTCTAAAATTTCTGAGACCCAATATTTAATCCTTGCTCAGTTAGATAAAGATCATCTTGTTTCTACTAACGAAACTGAGACTTGTAGTGGCAAAAGAACGCAGGGCCCTAAAGGCCCAGAGTGGCAGGAGAAGGAACAAGAACAAAGGAGAAGAGAGAGTCAGAGTCAAACTCAAGAGAACATAGAACTCCTCTTTGGTGTGGAAGAACCGGAAGAATAGGTCCATCAAGATGCTCAACATAATGAAGTAGGAGTAGATAAAGAAGTTGATTATGATGTTGAAACTGTAGATAGTGACAATAACGAAGAAGAAGCAGTTCGAGAAGCTGTAAGAACCTAGGGTGGAAAAGAACACCCGACCACCTTATCCCACCAGAGGAGAAAGCAACCAGGCATCAGGAATAAGGAAAAAGGTAAGGAAAAGGAGAAAGATAAAGGTAAAGCGAAGAAAACACTTCCTTACCCCAAAGCTGTAAGACCACCTTCAAATGATGCACTTTATTCCTCCTTTTTACAAGCTATAGCTGACCTTGAAGTTTTGATGCATGTAACTGACATATTAAAAATTCCTACTTTTGCTAAGTTCATGCGTGATATCGTTACCAATAAAAGAAGTATGCGTTTATAGGAACAAGTGGCTATGATAACGAAACATCCCTTCGCGGATAGGATACCAGAGAAGCTGGGAGACCCAGGTATACCTACCATATCTTGTTCAATTGGTAATCTTGATATAAGTAACACTATTTGTGATGTAGGAGCAGGGGTGAGCGTAATGCCTCTAGCTCTTTATCACAAGTTGAACTTGGCAGAATTTGTGCCCACAGATATAACCTTGGAGATGGCGGATAAATCTACGAAGAAGCCAACCAGAGTGGCTGAAAATGTGTTGTTGAGATTAGATGGACATATTGTACTCACTGACTTTGTTATTCTCGATATGATTGAGGATGAAAAACTATCTATTATTCTATGTAGGCCGTTTTTAAACACCGCAGATGCAGCCTTGGACTGTGCCTAAGGGAAAGTAACCTTTAGAATTTGCGACAAAGAAATAGTGAGGTATTTCCCGATGAAGCCATGAGTGAGAGAGAAGTATGTTCCTCCAGCTAAGCGAGTATGTGTGGTAAGTAAAGAGAGTCTCCGGCCACCGGAGCCCTGGAATGATAACTGAGATATAAGGTTGAGCTTAGCAACCTAAGACTACCACAGTGGGAGTAATATAGGTAGTAACATCACACATATCTAGATAAAGTAGATAATGTGGCAAGCAATAAATGAAGAAAGAGAGGAAAGTAGTAACATAACTAGTTACTAGTAGTATGAGTAACATCACACATATCAAGGCAAGATGTGTCTATATCCTAATAAATGAAGTGTTGCATGTTACCACACATATGTTATCGAGAAATAAGGGATCGGAGGCTTCCCGAGCGCTCTCATAGCTCAGCGATTTCTGGCTGTTGGATCATTTTGCTTGATGCGTTTCAGACCATTCGATCGATGCAGTGAATAATTCTGGCCGTCGGATCGAGCCGCGCGCCTGTAGCAATGAATAGTTACCGCACCCCCCCCCCCGGTCTCTCTCACTTTGCGGACACGTTCCTGGCTCGCTGACGTGTGGGGTAACGAGCAATGGGCCCCGCTTGTCATTTGCTTGGGCTAGGGCGCCGTTGCGTGCGGCCCGTCGGCGTGCTGCGCTAGGGTAAAAGATCCCATGCCACCGCCGAAATTTCCCTGCCCCGCCGAGGGTATTTTGGGGTTTTCCAGTGGTGGCACTGTGCGTGTTGTGCGCTGGTTGGATGAGGGAGTCTGAAAGTGCTAGTATCGACTAGAGGGGGGGTGAATAGGCGATTTTTATGAAAGTCTTCAAAACTTAGAAGTTTCGAAGACAAACAACAGAAATGACCTAATTGATATGCAGCGGAAGTTAAACTACCCTAAGCAAGCCATAGTCAAGTATGCAATGATGTGAAAGTACAAGACTAATAGCAGCTAGGTAGTAAGGATCAGGATGGAAGATAGTATGAAGCCAATCAACAGTAGTAGTTAAGCAATGAAGTCAACAGATATACAGATAGGCAATGACTTCACGAAGACAAACTTAAGTAAGGTTGGGAAGGGATAGAACTAGTTGCTTGTTAAAGACACAGGATTTGTTGGACCAGTTCCAGTTGCTGTGACAACTGTACGTCTGGTTAGGGAGGCTGAGATTTAACTCAGAAGACCATGTCTTCACCTTATTCCCCTTGAGCTAAGGACACCCAGTCCTCGCCCAATCACTCTGGTAAGTCTTCAAGGGAGACTTCCAAACCTTCACAGACTTCGTTCACCGGCAATCCACCATGACTCTTGGATGCTCAGAACGCGACGCCTAACCGGCTGGAGGATTCACAGTCCTCAAGTGTAATAAAGTCTTCAGGTCACACAGACAGAAAGACTTCAGTGATGCCTAACACTCTTTGGCTCTGGGTGTTTGGGCTTTGTCCTCGCAAGGATTTCTCTCTCTCAAATGCTTCGAGGTGGGTTGCTCTCAAACGACAAAAGCCGTGCACAAACTCTGAGCAGCCACCAATTTATGGTGTAGGGGGTGGGCTATTTATAGCCACTAGGCAACCCGACCTGATTTGTCCAAAATGACCCTGGGTCACTAAGGAACTGACACGTGTTCCAACGGTTAGGTTTCAAACACACGCGGCAACTTTACTTGGGCTACAAGCAAAGCTGACTCATCCAGCTCTGGATAAGATTTGCTCTCATTGTCTTCGCTTGAAGACATAGGATTTGAGTTGAGCATCACTTCAGTCACTCTGACTTAGTTCACTTGGACCCCACTTAACAGTACGGTGGTTCCTATGACTCAACAAAGAAGAAAAGGAAGCAGCGAAACCACACAGTCTTCGCGCACCATAGTCTTCACGTAATGTCTTCTCATGTCATAGTCTTCAATATGAATATCTTCTCATACCACCATTGTCTTCAATGTCTTCATACATTTTTAGGGGTCATCTCCGGTAGGTAAACCGAATCAGTGAGGGACACTACCTGCGTTATCCTGCAATTCTCACAAACGCATTAGTCCCTCAACCAACTTTGTCGTCAATACTCCAAAACCAACTAGGGGTGGCACTAGATGCACTTACAATCTCCCCCTTTTTGGTGATTGATGACAAACTGGTTGAAGTTTTCAACGGGGATAAAATATGTGAAATTGTAAGGATAGGGAATTGTCTTCATAAGTAGCAAGGGCTCCCCCTGAAGATGTGCATATAAGTAATTTGCTTTTGGAATGCAAATGCACATGGCAGGTTGTACTTGTGGAGATCCACTTCAACTTATGAAGATAGTTCATCATGCATGAATTGATATAGCAAGTAGAATGACATGCATAATGAAAAATGGACGTCTGCAGAATGATCTAAGTGCGGAAGTTATCATCGCACATGCGGAATTTATCATCGCATCATAGTGAAGCAAATAAGTAGCAGACGACCATCAAGTTTAGGTGTTACAACTCAGAGAACCAAATGTTTCAAAAGCAAGAGTTGTAAGCACGAAGCAAAATATAATGCAATCGCCCATATGAACCCGCTTGAAGACTATCAACTCATACACTTCTCCCCCTTTTGTCAGTAATGACCAAAAAGGTTTGAAGACATAGAGCATCTACTCGTCCTCATGAGTAGGTGAAGCAGCAGGGTTGTTGTCGTTAGTTGGCGGTGCAGATGAACTTGGTGCAGTGTCGATGCGCGCAGTAGTAGGAGGTGGTGAAGTAGCATCATCTTCATCATCGATCACTCTGGCATTTACCGTTGCCGCGGAGGAAGAATATTCAGAGTCTTCAAGAGATGGAGTGCAACGTAAGACAGCAGTCCGGGGAGGAGTGGAGTCAAACTGGAATCTTTCATTGAAGCCATCGTCTTGAAGATCTGCTTCAGCACTAAGCAGGGTCAAACTCTTCCATGATCGCCGGCAAGTTTCATGAGCAACAAAGGCATTCTTGGTGGCAAGGTTGCGAATGCGATTGACATCCACCAAGAGGCTTTGCATCTGTCTCTTGAGCCAAAAATGATGCTTATCCTGTTTCTGATGAAGGGCCACAAGAAGTTCTCGGTCATTGAGAACACGAGAACGCTTCCGAGGCCTTTGTGCAATGGTGCTTTCAGTGGCTTCAGTAGGTGCTCGATGAGGAAGACGAGTGTTTCCAGCCAATGGATAGATTCATGTCGCTGCTTGAACACCTTCAATGGGTTGAGTGAAGCTTTGGTGCTCAACATTCTGAAGACAAAGAGGCCTCTTGGCAGGGTCAGAGTATATAGCTTCAACTGACATATCAACCTCTGGCAAAAAGATCATATGATTGCAAGTAGAGGGCTGATAGTTGACAGATGAGTCTCTCTTGATGAGGCGCATGACCCATGGAGCATAAAACTTCAGACCAAATATGTCAGAGCAAGAAGCAGCAAGTTGCCTGATGAAGAATTCTTGAGTGTTGAAGCTGATGCCATTGAGAATATAGAAGACCAAAGTCTTCATAGCTCCTTCAAGCTTGGCCGCTGAGGAATGTCCTTTGACAGGCCATAGAGTTTGCCTGATGATATGATATATGGTGCGAGGCAGATACTCAAGGTCTTCAACAAAGAACTCTGTTGGATATTCAGCGTCAGATGGCAAGGGCTTCATCATGCTCAACATCTGGCTCATATTGGGTTCTGGCTTATGGAAAATACTCTCTACTGCATTGCGGTGTAGCTGACAGTCAGGTTCATATAGTTCTCCTAGAGTGGCTAGCCCTGTGAGCTCGATGATATCCATAGCTTTGGCTTCATGATGAACATTTCCAGTCATCCACTCGAGAACCCATGTCTTGATGTCTCTGTAGTAGCCGCGAATGTGTAGAGTAGCATAGAATTGAAGCAATAGCTCTTCATTCCAATGTTCTTTGTCTGTCACAAAGTGGAGCAGACCAGCATCACGAAAGCAATCAAGTGCTTCTTCTAAGCACGGCAGTCCAGCAATGGCTTCAGTGTCAAGGCGCATATGAGGGAAAATGCGCCCTTGATCATATAGTACGCAGGAGTAATAGCTTCTCTACTGATAGCTCCAGAACTGATCTGATGATATCCTTGGCTTGGAGTAGGGGTTCTTGGCGCTGACAAAGAAGGTATTGTGGCTTTTGAAGCCATTTACATTGAAGGACCCTGGTGAGTTTGCAGTACCTGGAAACCTTGGCAGCCTAGGCTTTGGCTTCTGGACCTGCGGCCTATGCTCAACATGATAGTCAAATTGAGGTCCAGAGGTAGTAGGCGGAGGTACCAGAATGGGCCATCGGACAGTGGTTAGCTGACCATGACTGTATGCTTGCTCAATTGTGTGAGGCCTTGGTGGCGGAATAGGAGCAGGGGCAACAGCTGAGGCGTCAGGTTGCACAACAGGTGCTTCGGAAGCAGTTGTCTCATTAGCTTTAGGTGCAGCAGCCTCATTGGTTTCAGGTTCAGTGGCCACATTTGCTTCGGTCACACTGGTTGGTGCAGGCTCCACATTAACGTCAGCCATGACTACGTCATTGGCTTCATTGGCGTTGGCGGTGGCAGCCTCAACATTGTCAACCTCCTCTTGATGAACAGGAGGGTCGGGCACAGGCACGTTCACATCAGGAACAACTTCTTCAATTACTGGGGGAGTAGGGACACGTACTTCTTCTTGATTTTCCTCGGCTGATGCAGCCGGAATGTCTTCAGCAGCTTGTGCTTCATACTCGGAGACATTCACAGTTGGAGTAGGTTAAGAAAAGACTTGACGAGCAACAGGTGAACGTTGCACTTCTCCTTCTGGAACGCTCGACAGAGGGACTTGAGGCCTTTGTCCTTTCCGAAGCCTGCGAAATGCTGGCAACGCCTTAGGAGATGGAGATGGCTGGGCCTCAAAGTCTTCATCCTCTTCTTGCACTGGGGGTGTAGCTTGTTGTTGTTGTTGGGGAGTACTGGGGGAATCTTGTAGTTGTGGGTGATCAGCCCACGATGCATCATGAGTAATTGGCGTCAGAGGATGACCAATGCTGATGAGTTCGCTGTTCGTATGAACAGGCGATGATACCACGTCATGTTCAATCTGAGGAAGAACTTCATCATCAGCTACATTGTCATCATGACCAATGTCTTCAACAGCGGTGGGTTCAGCTGCTGGAATATCTTCAGCTTCATGAGCCTCTGTGGGAGCAGGCTCATGGACTATCATCCTTCGTTCTTGATGTTCTGACACTGGGCGAACCACTGAAATGGGTTCAACAACTAAGGGCTCTGTGGAAGCAGCCCTAGTCTTCTTGGTCTTGCGCTTCTTCTTGAAGGGAGCGGCATCAGAGGCTTCAGTATTCTTTCTCTTTCTGGCTTCAGCCTCTGCAGCCCTCGTCTTCTTCTGTTCTGAAGCAGTTGTGGTGACCTTTGGCTTCGAGCCAGTCATGCTGCTTGGGAAGATAATGCAGGGGCTTCTTGGCTTGAGGGTTCAGGCAGGTCAGTAGGAAGCTTCTTCTTTTTCTTTGCAGCCATCCTGGGGTCAATGCCAGGACGGCCAAGTGACTTGCGCTTCTCAGCCTCATTGTAGGTGAAAGTACATGTAGTCCCCATGTGTGGTTTTGGTAATTAAATGACAATCCTAATGGACTAATGTTTGCACTGAGATATACATTTGAAGGAAAGTTCCATTTGCAATGCATGAAGAATATTGGATGAATTGGTGGATGAAATCCATCAACATCTATATATGCGTTGAGACTTGATAATGAATGACAATTCCTATGAAGAAACAATGACATCAAGTTATATAGGAAGGTTTGTTCCATGGGTGATGCAAGAAGGATATTGAATGGATTCGGAATGAATGCCATATACATGTAGTTGTGCATCAAAATTAATCATGGAGCAAAGATTAAGGTTGACCAAGATGAAGATCGAAGATTGAATTCAAAGATGGTCAACACACAAGCGCAAATCATGTGCCACGTGAGATCTTGTGGTATGGTAAGAATTTGTCAATTGCGCTTTGTGTACTAACCCATACTATGTGTTGCCTATGTTTTTGAGAGGAGATTCTCATGGGCTCGCATCGAGAGAGAGATTTCAAGTGTCTACGAGAGGATGACATCAAGTGTTGATGATCATGGTTGACAAGGGAAAGTTCAAGATAACTATCCCGAAGGATTACATGCTTGAAGCTTGTGGATGATCACATGATGGACACATGAAGATAAATACAAAGCAAAGCTTCCCACATTGTGTATGGGGGAGCTACTTGAAGACTTCACCAATGTCTTGCCATTCAACTTGATCCAAGAAGAAACTTCAACTTCAAGCTCAAGTGAAAGGCTCGAGTCAAAGGTATTAGTTCCTTCGACGTTAGTGTTGTGGAGTGATGAACACCGAAGGAACACATACACTCAAGAATGGATTATTGATAGCTATGTAGTGTAGACCTTTTTTGATTCTTGAGTTATAGGGATCCCGCACTATTAAGAGGGGATCAAAGGGGTTCGTGATAGATTTGCTCAAGTCAACATCTTCTCTACACAATTCCACTCATATCCTATATACCAAAGAAAATCCAAAGCCAAATAGGTTACCAAAATACATGATAAAACCTTTGCATATTTTGCATCCTCCATTTTTCTTCATCTTGGGTGGTTCTCTATGTGAGGACCTGGGTTTTTTTCATAGCTTCAAAACGAGCCCAAGATCATCAAAATCGGAGTCCGGATGTAAAAGTTGTGCCTGTTTCAGTTTCGGATCATCCGGGTTTTGGTTTGGCCGGATCATCCGGGTCCTCTCCCATATCATCCGGGCTTTGCCCGGATCATCCGGGTTCCTGCCCGGATCATCCGGGTTATTCGTAAAATTCATCACAGAAGCTTATTCCGCTAGCCGGATCATCCGGCTACCCACCCGGATCATCCGGCTATGTCCCCGGACATCCGGGTATCTACTTCACCACATTGTATATTGACCTTCCCGGATCATCCGGGCATTGCCCGGATCATCCGGGTATGCGTCCAGATCATCCGGGCAGGTCAACAACTACAGGAAACGGCTCTATTTTCTTTGGGGGTATAAATATCCCTCTCCCACTCCGGGGGAGGGTTGAGAACTTCATCCCAAATCGTCCCAAGAACACAAGGGGCTCCCTCTCACTTCTCCTACACCAAATCTTAGATCCCGGAGAGATTCGTGAGAGTTCTTGAGAGATTTTCCAATCAAGTGATAGATCCACTCCCTCTCCCTCTCTTGACCAAAGGAATTCGTGATTTGAGCAAGTCTTGAGCATTTCCCCTTTGTTCTTGTTACTCTTTGAGGTTGGAGACTCCTAGGCGGTAGGAGTGCTCCGGTGAGGAATCAACTTGTGATTTGTCCCCCGGAAAGTTTGTGAAGGTTTGGAGGCCGCCTCAAGGTCTACCACTAGTGGTTGAGAATCTCCTTCATGGTGATATCTCAAGGAGAATAGGGTGAGCCTTCGTGGCGTTGGTGTGCCTTCGTGGTAACATCCACCTCTCTAACGGTGACTAGCTTCCCTCCAAGGAAGTGAACATCGGGATACATCCTCGTCTCCGTGACTTTGGTTATCCCTAACCCTAACTCCTTACTTGTGGTTTACTTTGGTCATTCGACTGTGCATTCACTATATCTTGTTGTCCTCATTATATTGTGGTGGTTGATTATATTGTGTTGGCCATTTCCTTGTAGAGATTATTTAGGCCTACACTTCATATTCCGCAATTCATACTCGCTACTATTGATATACATTGCGATTAGTGTGAATTGCTAACTTGTGTTATAAACTTCCATATTGTGATATTGCTCAAGTAAGTTTGTGTAACTACTTGAGTTTGCTTGTATCATTCAATTCCATATATTGTGATACAATTTGTGTAAGCTTGTATTGCTTACTTGTGGTTGTGTGTATTATTCATTTCCATACCTCGTGATATACACTGAGTAAGTTTGTGTGACTTACTTGTGCTTACTCATATCCTCGTTGTTCTCATCTTGTTTATGCTAAGTTGTTGGTGCACTTAGTGAGCCTAGTATATTTAGGATTTGTGCTTGAAAAGTATCCGCTTAGTTTATTTCCGCATAAGGATATAGCCAAATCCGTAAAAGATTTTAAAACGCCTATTCACCCCCCCTCTAGGCGACATCGTGGTCCTTTCAGTAGGCGAGCACACACTTATCAGCCAAACTCTTCATGCGCTCTCGAGAGCCCTGAGCTTCTTCACGCTTCTTCAGAAAAGCTTCTTTAAGCTCATGTAGCATGACTTTGAAGTTTCTGACGTCTTGAACACTTAGCTTGGCCACATGCTTCTTGAATTGAGCCTTCTCATAATCAATCTTGTTCTTGAGCTCAACGATGCGCTGAGCGAGAGCTAGCTCAGAAGCAATGGTGCCATTGAAGGCGACACTGAGGCCAATGGGAAGCTGCAAATCTTCAAAGCTGAGATTGGGGGTGTCGAACCACTCATCAATGAAGTTGTGGATGATTGCCACATCAAAGAGAGGCAAGGTGTTGAAGATTTCTGCTTCTTCTTTGCTCTTTATCAGCTGCTCAAGGGCATCATCAGCAAGATCTTCATCACTTGACAGATCAATGGGTTCTTCACGCAGAATGGCGGCAGGAGTCAAGGCTCTTTGATCAGTTGGTCTGACAAGTTGCTTTTTCTTCTCCGTTCTCTTGGAGACACGAGATTGATCTTCTGACTGCACACTGGCTTCAGGAGGTGCAGTGGCCAGTGGCTTCACACGAGAAGTCTTGGGAGGTGCAGCTGATCTTGAAGCCTTTGGCTTCTTTTGCTTCTGCGGCTTTGGAGGAGGAGCTGGGGCTTCATCGAAGTCAGCATCATTCTCAGAATGATCTACTCTGGCACCTTGGACCACGATGTAGGTGATGAGGCCGTCAAGGTTGGAGAAGGTGCCGATGACATTGGGATCAGCATCACGGGAGCCGTCAGCACAAGGAGCAGAGGGACCTGGGTTGAAGTCCAATCCCAATGACTTCTTGTTCTTCTTGGCCGAAGCCACAGCAAACTGGAAGTTGCGCTTGAAGAGAGAATCGTCACGACACCAGAGTAGTGAAGTGGGATCGGCGTTCTCAGGCTGTGGTCCATGGACCATGCAAGGATAGAAGCCTTGAGCAATGGCTTCAGCTCTGTTCTTGGGTTGAAGGCCTCGATAGAGGATATCACCCCATGGTCTCTTGATGGCATTCTTCTCTGCATATTCCTTCGTTACAAACTTGTACTTTAACCATTCCTCAGCCCAATAGCATCGAATCCATTGGATTCGTGTCTTTCTCTGATGATAATTCTCTTTGGGATCTGTCTTGTAGAGTTCTGCTAGGTCATCAGGCAGATCTTTGGATGTTCCTTCTCTACGCTGTCTGCCACCCTTCCTTTCTGATTTTTCTGCAGCCATGAACTTCAAACTGAATGGCTTCAATATGTTCAAAGGCTTCAGAGACTTACGCTTGCTGGTCAAGCAGGAACTGGCTTCGGGAGAATTGATATGATGCTGTAAGTATTCTGCAAACGAATGCAGACTATGAGAACCAAAGGATTCTCCCACGGACATGTACCTATGACAGCATTAGAGATGCGAGGGAAGGGGAAGAGGTCATATGCATTCTCAGAAGATTTTGAAGATAAATCAGTTTGAAGACATTGACCTCATGATGCGAAGACATTCACTTATATAGGTGAGTTGGTTCCAGATTTGTACCAATCCGTGAATAAGTACAAGTGAGGAATCAAACTAGACAGGAAATCTAAGTGAATTGACTAGGCAGTATGAGATGCAGACATAATAGATCTAACATTGAATAGGCAGAAACCACTTTCGGTAAATAGGATGAATCTTGAAGATCAAAAAGGTGGTAAAAATAGAGTTATAATTACCGCACGAAGAACTGCTAGATGGGATGAATAGGAGACCGAGCAGTTCAGCCCACCGTGCCCTAACTTGGCGACGGAGGACACCTACGGCGACGGCGGAGAGGACGATGTCCGCGGCCGGCGTGAGGACGGTGTCGGAGAAGTCGCGGCAGCTAAGCGCTTCGTCGCCGGCATCGTCGAGAGCTAGCGGTGGTGCTAGGGTTTTGACGGAGGTGGAGAGGTGGAAGAAGGATTTCTTTACCGCAGGGGACAAGTATTTATAAGTAGGTGAGCGACACAGCGCAATTACGCTGGTGCCCCTGGCGGTTCACATTTGAGGGGCACGTGGCAAGCATGCAACATACTCAGAGTTGTCCCACGTTCCCACGCCCGCCAGGCATGTCGGAGAGTTGTTCCGGCTTCTCCGGATTTCAACAATAAAGATAAGTCATTTAAAACAGATTTAATGTTTGTCTCTTTGCCTTCTGCTGACTAGGACGCAGAGAAGACATTCGACAGTTTCAATAGAATGCATATGATTTGGATAGATAGAGTTTGAGACAGAAAGTATAGAAAGGTTAGGGTCCAATCGCATTCACTTAGTTCAAAAGATCCAATCTTGAAGACATAGCTATAAGTGAATGTTGTAGAGGACAGAACACTAGTATGTGTGTGTGTGTGTGTCTATATATATATATATATATATATATATATATATATATATATATATATATATATATATATCAGAAAGCAATCAAATCATCATAGTGTAGAAAATCATGAAGATAAATTGAAACTGAAGACAAACCAAATGCGAAGTCATTGCAATATAACGCCATGAGTGAAACACTTCAAACGGAGAAATTTGGTGGTGGCGTTACCCACCGTATAGGAAGTATTAGACCCAGACACGGCGCACAATTATCGTGGCGCTCCGAAGTCAAATTCCATGTTAATGTATTCACACTCAGAGTGTAAATCTTCATTGATTGAAGATATACATTACTTTGTGTGTTGCACATCTAAGTCATCAACATGCATAAGTGTTAGGATGTGTGCCTGATCACATGACATTAGAGGATTCCAAGATATTTAGCTCACACCGTAACTTGCAAAACCTTTTCTCATCCAAGGGCTTTGTGAAGATATCTACCAGTTGCTCTTCAGTGTTGACGTGAATGATATCGATATCTTTCTTCATAACATGATCTCTGAGAAAGTGATGACGAATTTCAATGTGCTTTGTCTTCGAGTGCTGGACTGGATTGTTGGCTATCTTGATGGCACTTTTGTTGTCGCATAAGAGAGGTACTTGTTTCAGGTTGATGCCATAATCCTTGAGAGTTTGCTTCATCCATAGAAGCTGAGCACAACAGGATCCAGCAGCAATGTATTCAGATTCAGCAGTTGAGAGTGATACACAGTTCTGCTTCTTTGAAGACCAACAGACAAGTGATCGACCAAGAAAATGACATGTGCCTGATGTAGACTTGCGATCCACCTTGTCACCAGCATAATCAACATCCGATAATCCAACCAAATCAAATTTTGAGCCCTTGGGATACCATAATCCGAGTGTTGGGGTGTAAGCCAAATATCGAAGAATTCGCTTCACAACTAAGTGATGCGATTCTTTTGGTGCCGCTTGGAATCGAGCACACATGCAAACACTAAGCATAATATCTGGCCTAGATGCACATAGATAAAGCAAAGAACCAATCATGGAGCGGTATACCTTTTGATCGAACTCTTTACCATTGTCGTCGGGACCAAGATGGTGTTTGGCTGGCATTAGCGTCGTGTAGCCTTTGCAGTCTTCCATTCCAAACTTCTTCAGACAATCTTTGAGGTATTTTTCTTGCGATATGAAGATGTCATTTCTTTGCTGACGAATTTGAAGACCAAGGAAGAACTTCAGCTCACCCATCATGGACATCTGATATTTCTCTTGCATCATGTACCCAAACTCATCACTATACTTCTGGTTGGTGCAGCCGAAGATTATGTCATCCACATATATTTGGCACACAAACAGTTCGCCATCATATGTCTTCGTGAAGAGTGTGGGATCGAGGGATCCAGGTTTGAAGCCTTTGCTCTTCAAGAAGTCTTTGATTGTATCATACCATGCACGAGGAGCTTGTTTGAGGCCATACAGTGCTTTGTTTAGCTTGTACACCATATCAGGATATTTTGGATCTTCAAAGCCAGGTGGTTGTGCGACATATACTTCTTCTTCAATCTTGCCATTGAGAAATGCACTCTTTACATCCATTTGATATAGCAAGATGTTGTGATGATTAGTGTAGGCTAGCAGTATGCGAATAGCTTCAAGCCTAGCAACAGGAGCAAATGTTTCATCAAAGTCAATTCCTTCAACTTGAGTATATCCTTGAGCCACAAGACATGCTTTGTTTCTGACGACTTGACCATGCTCATCTTGCTTGTTTCGATATATCCACTTTGTTCCAATAATGTTATGATTGTGAGGGTCAGGTCGCTTGACGAGTTCCCAAACATTATTCAGCTTGAACTGTTGAAGTTCTTCTTGCATGGCTTGAATCCATTCAGGTTCCATAAAAGCTTCAACAACTTTCTTGGGTTCTGATATTGACACAAATGAAAAGTGCCCACAGAAGTTTGCTAGCTGTGCTGCTCTTGATCGAGTGAGTGGACCTGACGCATTGATGCTGTCAATTATCTTCTCTATTTGAACTTCATTTGCAACACGAGGATGAACAGGACGAAGATTTTGCTCTAGCAGATCATTGTCATCATTGGGAGGATTGTCTTCGGTCTGAGCATTGTCTTCAGGTTGATTTGGTGCGGAGATGATAAGTTCCTCTTCAGGCTGTGCTTCAGAGGGCATGATTTCACCAGTTCCCATCAGCTTGATAGACTCGCTTGGAGGAGCTTCATCTAGTGTATTTGGCAGAATCTCTCTCTATGAACCATTGGTTTCATCAAATTTCACATCCACAGTTTCAACGATTTTGTAGAGATAAAGGTTGAAGACTTTGTAGGAGTGTGAATCCTTTTCATAGCCAAGCATGAAGCCTTCGTGAGCCTTAGGTGCAAATTTTGACTTGTGATGGGGATCCTTGATCCAGCATCTAGCTCCAAATACTCTGAAGTAACTGACGTTTGGCTTCTTGCCAGTAAGGAGCTCATACGATGTTTTGTTCAGAAGCTTATGGATGTACACACGGTTGATGATGTGACATGCTGTATCAATAGCTTCAGGCCAGAACTTTCTTGGTGTCTTGTACTCATCTAGCATTGTTCGAGCCATCTCAATGAGGGTTCTGTTTTTGAGCTCAACGATTTCATTTTGCTGAGGTGTGTATGGAGCAGAGACCTCCTGAGTGATTCCCATTGTATCCAGATACAGATCAAGTCCAGTGTTCTTGAATTCGGTGCCATTGTCACTTCTGATGTGCTTGATCTTCACGCCATAATTGTTCATTGCTCGATTTGCGAAGCGCCTGAAGACATCTTGCACTTCAGTCTTGTAAAGAATTATATGAACCCATGTGTATCTTGAGTAGCATCAACAATGACGAAGCCATAGAGACAGGCAGTTGTTGTGAGGGTGGAGTAGTGAGTAGGTCCAAATAAGTCCATGTGTAACAGCTCGAAGGGTTGAGATGTTGTCATGATTGTCTTCGAGGGGTGCTTTGCCCTTGTCATCTTTCCAGCTTCACAGGCACCACACAGATGATCCTTCTTGAACTTGACATCCTCGATGCCAATGACATGCTTCTTCTTGACGAGTGAGTGTAAGTTCCTCATGCCAGCATGTCCTAGCCTTCGATGTCAGAGCCAGCATTCTGAAGCTTTTGTGAGAAGACATACGGCAAGCTGTGGACCTGTTGAGAAATCTACCATGTATAGATCATCTTTTCGATACCCTTCAAAGACTAGAGATTTGTCAGATTCCATTAGTACAAGGCAACGATATTTTCCAAATATCACAATCATGTTCAAGTCACAAAGCATTGAGACAGACATTAAGTTGAAACCAAGGGATTCAACAAGCATCACTTTATCCATGCGTTGATCCTTTGAGATTGCAACTCTACCTAGACCCAATACCTTGCTTTTACCAGTGTCAGCAAATGTGATGTGACTCTTGTCGGATGGATGTAAGGTTGAGTCCATGAGAAGACTTCGATCACCAGTCATATGATTTGTGCATCCACTGTCCATAATCCATTCTGAAGCTTTTGGTGATGTACCCTACAATGCAGTTTAGGAGGATAGGCTTCACAAGAGTGTTGTGAAGCATAAGCATTTGACACATATAGGGACAGTCACAGCTTATATCAAAGATAGGACATAGTATGACTGATAAGAGATTCAGATGTGAAGTATATAGAATGACATTTTATCGTGCGTCCTGAATGTGTTTTAGGTCCCCAGCAATAGTATCGGACGCCATTGATTGCTGGCTGGAGACCGTATTCTGCAAAAGAGAGTTAGTTCTTCTTTGCCACCTACATCTTCAGTGGTGGCTTAGAAGCAATGAGTCTAAGTGCAGCATCTGAGAATTTTGGCTTTGAAGCCCTAGCAAATAGCCTTGCAGGAGATGAATGATACTCATATGAATAAGCAGAAAAGTTCTTAGTCCTATGAACATAGCGGTTCGAAGATAGACGCTCATATTCATAAGTCTGAGCATGATTTCCCTGCAAAACATTGGCATTAGGGTGACTCATGTGAGTCCTGTATCTGTATGAAGCCTTTGGGCCACATGAAGCTATAGGTCTGGGGTTTGTCTTCTTCCTTGGTGGTGTCATGGCGACATTCACAGGAAGATTCTCAATGTACTGCTTAGGTACCCAGATCTTCTTCATAGGTGGTCCATTACTGCAGTTAGTACCAATGTACCTGGCAAACACTTCACCATTCTGATTTTTGAACAGCTTATAGTTTGCATCAAAGGATTCATCAATGATAATAGGATTAGCACAGGTAAAGCCAGATAAAGTGGATGGATCTACTGAAGGTTCCTTTGCAGCAACCCATGTGGTTTTGGGGTACTGCTCAGGCTTCCAGTATGAGCCATCAACATTCATTTTCCTTTCGAACCCAACACCCTCCTTCCTAGGGGTTTCGGTTCAGAATCTGCTTTTTGAGGAAATCGCAGAGAGTCTGATGTCCCTTCAAACTTTTGTACATCCCTGTTTCAAGCAATATCTTCAACATAGCATTTTCATCAGCAACAGCAGTGGTATCCTCCGCAGAGGGGTTAGTAACCACATCAGTAGGTGAAGACAATGAAACAATAGCAGCAGTGGAACATTCAGCAACAGATGTAGCGTTATCACGCTCAATGCATTTTAGACATGGTGGTTCAAATCCATCTTGAGCAGGACTGATCTGTTGAGCGCGAAGTGACTCATTCACCTTTTGAAGATCTTCATGAGCCGCTCTCCATTTCTCAAGCTCTTGTTTCCTTTGAAGATAATCATAGGAGAGCCTTTCATAAGTAGTTGAGAGCGATTCATGACGACCTTCAAGTTCTTGGTACTTAGCATGAAGATTTTTTATGTCATCAACTAAGGACTGTGAACGTGTCATTTCAGCGTCCAACAGGTCATCGCTTTTGTCTAACAGTTTTTGAGTATGTTCCATAGCCTTTTGTTGTTCAGTTGCAATTTTAGCAAGTGTTTTGTAGCTGGGTTTGGATTCACAATCAGAGTCATCTTCACTTGAAGTTTGAAAGTAAGCATCGCGTGATTTTACCTTGGCACCACGTGCCATGAAGCAGTAGGTGGGAGTAGGATCGTCTTCGTCATTAGCTTCAGCGTTGGTGTGGAAGTCATTGTCTTCAATTTTGAAGATGGACTTGGTGACATAGGCTGTGGCTAGAGCCAGACTTGCAACGCCAGGGTCAGACTCCTCTCCAGACTCCACCTCCGCCTCCTCAGAAGCAGACTCCTCCTCTGAATCCATTTCCTTGCCAACAAAAGCACGAGCCTTGCCAGATGAGCTCTTCTTGTATGATGAAGACTTGGAAGAAGACTCAGAAGACTTTGAGGATTTCTTCTTCTTCTTGTCATCAGAATCATATTCCTTGCTTTTCTTCTTCTTCTTCTCATTGTCCCACTATGGACACTCAGATATGTAGTGACCAGGTTTCTTGCACTTGTGGCAGGTTCTCTTTTTGTGGTCATGGCTGGAAGCTTCATCATTCCTTGAGCTGGATCGTGAAGACTTTCTGAAGCCTTTCTTCTTAATGAACTTCTGGAACTTCTTCACAAGCATAGCAAGTTCCTTTCCAATGTCTTCAGGATCTTCAGAACTGCAGTCAGATTCTTCTTCAGATGAGGAAACAACTTTTGCCTTCAAAGCGCGAGTTCGGCCATAGTTTGGGCCATAGATATCTCTTTTCTCAGATAGCTGGAACTCATGTGTGTTGAGCCTCTCAAGTATATCAGACGAATCGAGTGACTTGAAGTCAGGACGTTCTTGTATCATGAGGGCAAGGGTGTCAAAGGAGCTGTCAAGTGATCTCAGCAATGTCTTGACGATTTCATGCTTAGTAATTTCAGTTGCACCAAGAGCTTGAAGTTCATTTGTGATGTCAGTGAGGCGATCAAACGTGAGCTGGACATTTTCATTGTCGTTTCTCTTGAAGCGGTTGAAGAGGTTGCGAAGAACACTGATTCTTTGATCTCTCTGGGTTGAGACGCCTTCGCTGACCTTGGATAGCCAGTCCCAGACTAGCTTCGACATTTCCAGAGCACTCACACGGCCATACTGTCCTTTGGTCAGATGACCACAGATGATGTTCTTTGCAGTAGAGTCCAGTTGAATGAACTTCTTGACATCAGTGGGGTGACACCTTCACCAGTTTTGGGAATGCCATTCTTGACGACATACCAGAGGTCGACATCAATGGCTTCAAGATGCATACACATCTTATTCTTCCAGTAGGGATATTCAGTTTCGTCGAACACGGGGCAAGCAGCGGAAACCTTGATTATCCCTGTAGTCGACATAGCTGAAACTCCATGTGGTTAAACCGAATCACACAGAACAAGGGAGTACCTTGCTCTGATACCAATTGAAAGTGCTAGTATTGACTAGAGGGGGGTGAATAGGCGATTTTTATGAAAGTCTTCAAAATTTAAAAGTTTCGAAGACAAACAACAGAAATGACCTAATTGATATGCAGCGGAAGTTAAACTACCCTAAGCAAGCCATAGTCAAGTATGCAATGATGTGAAAGTACAGGACTAATAGCAGCTAGGTAGTAAGGATCGGGATGGAAGATAGTATGAAGCCAATCAACGGTAGTAGTTAAGCAATGAAGTCAAACAGATATACAGATAGGCAATGACTTCACGAAGACAAACTTAAGTAAGGTTGGGAAGGGATAGAACCAGTTGCTTGTTGAAGACACAAGATTTGTTGGACCAGTTCCAGTTGCTGCGACAACTGTACGTCTGGTTAGGGAGGCTGAGATTTAACTCAGAAGACCGTGTCTTCACCTTATTCCCCTTGAGCTAAGGACACCCAGTCCTCGCCCAATCACTCTGGTAAGTCTTCAAGGGAGACTTCCAAACCTTCACAGACTTCGTTCACCGGCAATCCACAATGACTCTTGGATGCTTAGAACGCGACGCCTATCCGGCTGGAGGATTCACAGTCCTCAAGTGTAATAAGTCTTCAGGTCACACAGACAGAAAGACTTCAGTGATGCCTAACACTCTTTGGCTCTGGGTGTTTGGGCTTTGTCCTCGCAAGGATTTCTCTCTCTCAAATGCTTCGAGGTGGGTTGCTCTCAAACGACAAAAGCCGTGCACAAACTCTGAGCAGCCACCAATTTATGGTGTAGGGGGTGGGCTATTTATAGCCACTAGGCAACCCGACCTGATTTGTCCAAAATGACCCTGGGTCACTAAGGAACTGACACGTGCTCCAACGGTCAGATTTCAAACACACGCGGCAACTTTACTTGGGCTACAAGCAAAGCTGACTCATCCAGCTCTGGATAAGATTTGCTCTCATTATCTTCGCTCGAAGACATAGAATTTGAGTTGAGCATCACTTCAGTCACTCTGACTTAGTTCACTTGGACCCCACTTAACAATACGGCGGTTCCTATGACTCAACAAAGAAGAAAAGGAAGCAGCGAAACCACACAGTCTTCGCGCACCATAGTCTTCACGTCTTCTCATGTCATAATCTTCAATATGAATATCTTCTCATACCACCATTGTCTTGAATGTCTTCATACATTTTTAGGGGTCATCTCCGGTAGGTAAACCGAATCAATGAGAGACACTACCTGCGTTATCTTGCAATTCTCACAAACGCATTAGTCCTTCAACCAACTTTGTCGTCAATACTCCAAAACCAACTAGGGGTGGCACTAGATGCACTTACAGAGTCCATGAGGTGGGGGAGGGCGGCTGGCTTGCCCCTTCGAGCACCCCATTCGTCCCCTCCTCCCTCGCTCGCCTCCGTGGTGCCCTAGCCGCTGCCTTCCTCCTCCCACACCCCCGCTTCCCTCTCCTCTTCCTCTCCCCCTAGCGCCGCCCGCACCCGCGCCTCCCTCTCCTCCTCTCGCCCTAGCGCCGCCACCACTGCCTCCTTCTCCGCCGCCGCCCAACCTCCTCCCCTCACGTTCCCCTCCTTCCACCCCTCCGATCTGGCACCGCCCAAACCCTAATGCCCCGCCCCGGCCGGCTCCCATGGGAGGGAAGGTTGAATTGCGAGGCAAGGCAAAGGCGGCGGCGTATGGCACGCAGCGCGGGCGGCGTGGCCCAGGGGGTCGGCGCGGCGGCGCCTTCTTGTCGTCTCCGCCATCTCCTCGGTGCCTTGATGCCCAGCCGGCCGCCGCCGCACATCATGAGGTGGAATGCGACCCATTCCCCCGCCGTCCCCTCGGCCCAGGCTACCCCTAGCGCCACGGTCGCCATGCCCCTGCTGTCTCCTCGACAGGAGGAAGAGCGAGGCCACAAACGGATCTGGAGATTGAATCGGGCTCCAATGGCTCCTGCGCGGCATGATGCCTGTTAAGGTGATCTTTTTGTACATCTGTTCTTCCTCTGTCCTAGGTTCTCCATGCTTCCAGATTTTGATTTTGCCTTCAATTTTGACGCAGGGTGGTTGCTATCTCAGATATCTCCTCGTTCCTCTTCGTGTGCTGCTAGGTGAGCTTCTTCTCCTCTAATCTTGTGTGCTGCGGTCTACCTTGAGGAGCGGGATTAGCAATTTTTGTTTTCTTTTTGTGGGAGAGATTCTCAGGTTTAGCTAGGTTCCAAAGAAGAGATTTTTTTTCTTTATCTTTCTTGTTTTGTCTGTACCTTGCTGCCAAGGAAAGCCTTGGATCTAGCTAATATTTTACAAAGTACATGCTTCCTGCCTTGCTTGGTTGGTTGGCCATATTCTGACCTATGTCTGTGTATGCATAGATGTGCTAGGTAAGATATATCTGTATGTATATACGTGTGTGTTTTGTTTGCTTTGGCTGAAGATATACTGATTTTGCCCCAAACGAAACCATGCATATTGCAATTTGCTTGATTCCCACTTGTGTTACTGTTAAGCATGGTTTATTTTTTTCAGGAGCCTATATGTGATGTGTACCTGTGTTGGTGCCTTTATAGAAGATCCATTATGCCTTCCTCTCGGTAACCACAACAAGCTTTTACTTATACCCTGAAACATGGTGTGGATGCTGTCAATATAATGTATTTGGCAATTTTACCTTCTCTTCTTTTATATTACTACCATGTTCGTACAGAGTGACGCTTTGTGTTTCAAATGCTCTAATACTTCCATGTTACAAATATCCATGGAGCTTAATTATGTATATCTCTCGTTGTAAGTTAGTTTTGCCCATGGACCTTTTGCCACACATCTACTTTCTGCTGACATGAATAATGGAGTTCTGATGTTGATGTGATGATGTCAAGGATTATAGCTATGTTCACATATCTGTAGTGCTTGGAATTGTTGATAAACTGATATGTACCATAAATATTGGATGGCCAATAAAGTAGGGCTCACGATGATTATAAATTTTATAGCTTATGTATAGAATGGTAATGTTAAACTTTCATTTCTTAGGATATTACAGTTGATTTAGTCTATTTGTGCTTGTCGTTCGTGTTGGTCTGCAGGTTGTAAATGAGTGAATCTGTTTATTGCCTTCTTATTGGTAGTGGCAAAGAGTACTATTCCCTGCTTGGATTTTTGTGGTCTCCTTTTCTTCCTTGCTTGTTTTATATGTTGTTTCTTTTTGGCCTTGTCATACCAATGATCACACACAAACTCCTAGATGCGATCACGGATCCGTGGTCGCCTTCTTCCGTGAACAGTTGCGGTGCTCGCTGTCGGCGTCAGACTCCCAAGGTTCGATCCACCGCTCATCCTTCCATTCTCCCTGTTGGTCTGTGTGTGATCGATGTTCTGTTTGTTTGATTCCAAACAGCAAGCGAGGATGACCACGACGTGGAGGAGGACGAGGACCCGAGCTCGATTCCGACCACGACGCACCGCACAAGGTCCCTGCTTCCTTCCTGACGGCAATGGATCCCTTCCTTGCAGGTAACACTTCCCCTCTCCCTCCCACTGACTTGCTAATCTAATTTAGCCACAGGCTGCTACAAATCACATTGCTTGCTGCATCTTACTTTGTTGCCTTGGATTTAGTTGCCTGGGTTGCTGACGAGATCCATCTGCCCGGCTGGAGCCTGTTATTCTCTTGATGGAAGTCAGCCCAATTGTAGGTACGGACTACAAAATACACAGCCCCATGGCTATGTATATGTACACATCCCATTACTGCCAGTGTTGTTCAAATTTAAACTGTTGTCATAAACTGTTGTCGACGGCTTTGAAGTATTTGGATTGAGGATTATGGAGATAATTTTGGTTGAGAACTATAACTGAATTAAACTAGAAATACGCTACAACACTTGGGGTAGGATTCAACGTATCATATGGAATGGTAGATGTTAATTATTCAAGGTGGATGGTCCACTAAAACTATTGCTTAAATGATTCATTATTGGCAAGTTGCATGCTTTGTTAGTCGATTGGGTATATTTAAGTCACTGGATTTGTTCTATATTTTCTAGCAGTTTTTTTACTTGCAAAAAAAAAATGGCAAATAAAATTCCAATTAGATATCTATGAAGTGTTCTAAAAAAGGCTATGAACTGATTGTGTGGACTTGGTATGGGAGAAGGCCTGTTGATGGTTGTCTACATTTATATATTAGTATCTTATCTATTACATTTTAATTTGTATCCATGGGTTTCTCCAAATATTTGTATGTACTGGGAGTGGAGGTTTCCATGACTATTGAGCATTGATCGGTTAGAACACCTGATGAAGAATGGAGCCCTTTGGTTGGAATTTCTTATATAACTTGCGGCGTCGTAGGTTCCATAGAATTTGTTAAGGAAAGTGCATCGAATAGAAATGGCTTTTGCTAAGAGAACAGGGTATACTTTTTGTGATGCATGGCGGGTTGTCCTTTTAGCTTCTTAGTCATTGTGTATGGATGGTTTGGTTAATGCCGGTTTTAATCGCTGACATGATCTTCGAGGTTTGGTTCAATTAAAAATATCATGTCATGTTACCAGCATAGATGCTATTTTCTTATAACTACCCCTTTCTTCCTGTCACAGTAGCACCATTCCAGATTGTGCATTAATAATGAAAACATATCTATGATCTGTTGGTCTGATCCATTTATTCTTTTTTATTTATGTGATGACTTTTCTGATTACAGGAAGCTGAAGGTGTTACCATTCATGGACATGGAACAGAAGCTGCCCAGATATTGTGACAACAAATGGAGGTTAAACCGGGAAGCGAAAGCCAGGTGATACCTTGATCACTATCTTTACTACTCTCATGCATATTCTACTGTCGAAATCTAGATGCAGTATTTCCACATTGGAAAACTTTGTATGGTCCATGGACTGGAAGTTTATTTGTTTTGGGGAACTCTCATTGGTAGGATTTTGCACTAGGACGCTTTTTATGGGCATATACAACATTATTTTTTACTGATGTCTGATTATTGTAGCTTCAAACTATTCCCTGTGATGTTTTTCTTGAACTATATTCACTGTGGTGTTTGTACTACTGCATTTATTCCTCAGAACATTTGACGGCCCAGTAATAATAGTGCTAATACAAACTGTTTTACATAAGGTCTCATACATGGCAGAACCTGTTGTTGGGACTGGTTTGTTTCGTGTAGTATGTCAACTGTAGTATATAAAGTTTGTTTGTTCTGAGGAATTCTATATGCCGATGAACTTTTCAGTTAGGCACCCAGTAGAGGTTTACCTATCATTGTATCAAAGAGCTTACTATTTCCATTTGCTCAGCAAAGTTTTGAGATATTCCATCCTAGTTATCTAATTGTAATGCTTTTATGATGCAGGACTATTATCTTGTGATGTGGCTTTCTTATATCACATTTGCCTTGCTGCTCCTGAAAGAGATACCATTTTGTTGGTGTTTACTGGTTAATCCTTTTGCATATGTTTACGGATGGATACTCAATGTTCTCGGTTCATATCGTTGCTGATACTTGCCTTCTCTTGCTGATTTCCCAAATCATGCACATAGCTATTTTAGTATGGGTTATAATATCCCTTTGTAAAAAAGCATATATGTATGTCACCTTTTGTGTGAGTGAAATATTCATCAGCATTGTAGTGGACATATGCTCTTTGTACTAAATTTGATGTTTTCTACCGAATCATTCGATTCTTGGTACCGGACTAATGCTTCCTTGAGAAATAGCAGACGCTGGATCATTTCCTTAGATAGTCTTCCTCATGTGTCTTTGAGAAATCCTAATGCTAGATCAGTGGCTCAAATTTTGCTTTTGTATCTATTTGGCGCCACTCTATCTATATCTTTTTTGTACCACCTTCATTGCAATTACGAATACAATGTTTGGTCGGACATAAGGTTCGACTGCTTTGAGTTGTTTACAGGGCACACTTTGAGTTGTTTTAATTCTGATGAAGGTGCCGTTGGATCGATGTTGTTTTTACGCCTTTGATTTGATACATTTATTACCAGGTTGGATACGACCGCACCCGGCAGGGGTGCGGGTTGCGGCAAGCCGCAGTTTCCATCTAATTCTCCACTATAGAGGTAGTAACATAGAGTAGTAACATGCCCATGTTACTAGTCTATGTTACTATCTACTAGACCATAATGGCGCACGTTGTCGCGCCCGACAAGTTTTACAATAAAATGACAGGTACTGCTGAAAATATATATATTTGCAACCATAAAATATAAATTTGTTCATAGCAAAACTATATGTTGCTTATTTTTAAGTTGGTTTGTTTTTCATTGCTGATGTCATCAGGCACATTTTGATGGTAGTAACAAGAAAGATTAAATAGAAGGATCCGGCAAGAATGCATTTGATCAAGCCGAGTGGGACACATCCATCAGTCAAGAAACCATACGTGGTGCCTCACCGCCTCTCCAGGAGGAAAAAAATTCATTTTTGAAAGAGCACACACAATTTCTGCAAAGTAGATCACCGCAAACTTTTAACAACTCATGAAAGGGACAACTGGATCTAGAGACAAATCATGCATAGAAATAACACGAGAAAATGTCCAGAGTTTATTACCTTTTGCGCGCACTTTGCGATGCTAACGATGCTGCCCCTGGTACTCGTCTTTACTACAGTCCTTCCTTCTGGCCCTCATCTCGGTCTTCTTGACTGAAGCAAGAGGGTGGGAGTGGCCACATCAGGAGTTGAATAACATACAACTTACGATGGAGCAGCAACTGAAGACGAAGTACTACCTACATAGGTAACCACAATACCATTGAAGACCAAAAAGTGTAATATGTAGTAAGCATGAGAACATATTTACCGAAACTTTGGACTTGATCTGTTTGACACCCAAATCAATTAGAATCCATCATAAGTTAGATGCAAAGCTGATACTTCAGGCTTGGAAACCGGGAATGAATTTTGTTGGATATAACAAAACATGCAGACAACTTTGAAAATTCTCCAGATGAAGCCGTAACTGCCAAAGGTTTTAAAAAACAAGACATAGAAAACAGAAAAAGGACTGTTGGTTGAGGAACTGATGTAAGAAGTCACCTCGATTGCATGTCTACTGGTCTTTTCCTCCCAAACCTGCATGATGTGATTGGTTTAGTTAATCTGAATGATTTTTTGTATGTGGAGGGTGAGAACCTGGAACAGGGAATGGAACACATACAGAGACACCAAAGACTTCTGCCCAACATCGTCCCTGTCCGCCCACGCTCGTCGCGCATCGTGTCTTGGGCCGTTGCTTCGTGTATGGCGGCTCGTTACGGGAGGGGAAGGGACGTGCGGTAGAGCTGGAAGGCATGGAGGACGATGTAGCAGGAAGGGGCTACAGAGGAAGAGTGGGGTGGGGGGGTGGGGTGGGGGGGTACCGGCGCGAGGGCAGTCGCGCAGCATAATCTCGCTCACGGCGGATCGCCGGCGCATCGAGAACGAAGGAACGCCGCCGCATCGAGAGGACGAAGGAACGGTTGCACGTACGAACTGTTCGTTCGGGGTTGGGATAGCGCTGAAACATGGGCAAGATGGGCTGTTCGCGTCTGAGTCGGAATAAGTGGGCCTTCATGGCCCGATTACTGGCAGGAACCGGAGGTAGTTCCGTGAAGCAGCGGCCCAAGAGACGGTGTGCAACGTGCGCGGGCGACGAGGGACGCCCGACTTTGATCTGCATCGTTCGTTCTAGGATCGGACGGGTGAGACAGTCAAATTGCTGTGGAGGCTCCTAACTACTCCCTCCGTTCAGAATTACTTGTCTTAGAAATGGATGCATCTAGAATAGATGCATCCATTTCTAAGACAAGTAATTCCGAACGGAGGGAGTAGCTGTGTTATACTGTTTTCTAAATTGTGGCTTAATGGGAGGCAACCCTTTATTTTGTCAAACTGGGCTGCAAACTGTTTCTGGGCCGATGGCTTCGCTTGTTTCGCGGTTGTATCATGTTTTTGGGCCCACCCCTAATTTTTTCAATGTTTTTGGGCCTATTCCTCCGCTGCTGTGTTCCCTCGGGTTCGGATGCACAACAGCACAAAGTAGCTCGTTTGTACTGTACGTGCTAGGATCTCGTTCCACCAAAACCTAGCACCCCATTCTCTCCAACTCTCCAGTCCCACTGCCCCCCTCCCCACTCCCCGCCGCCGCCATGGCGATCACCGCCCAGGTTCCCGACATCATGGGCGAGCGGCAGTCCGGCCAGGACGTCCGCACCCAGAACGGTAACGCCCCTCCCCATCCCGCTCTTCACGCCTGATTCCGCGGGGTCGCGGGCGAGATCTATGTCTAACTCGCTGCGCAATCTCCTCCGGCTGCAGTCTCGGCGTGCCAGGCGGTGGCCAACATCGTCAAGTCCTCGCTCGGCCCCGTCGGGCTCGACAAGGTACTACGCTACTTCCACTCTGCAAACGAACCCTGTTGCTCAGGCTATAAGTTATGCACCGAAGAGTTCACCGGCTGTATATTCTCATAATGGTGGTCACGTTTTTGGGTCAAGCATATGTCATTTGGCAAACGCACCTTTTTCTTGTTCTTTGTTCAGATAAAATACGGAGTACTACTGTACCTTTCTACCTCTATAGCCGTGTTCATGTTTTTTTCATGCTAGACATGTACTGGACATGTTCACTGGTTTTGCCTTGTGCGATGGTGAACTTTCTACCTCTGTGCATGCCAACTAGTGAACTTTTGGCTGCAGTTCTGCAGAGATATTCCAGTTCTCAAAAGTTCAAACATCTCCAGAAATCTTCGTGCATGTAGCAGATTGCTACTGTTTGGAGGCAGCGCCTGCTTGGCTGCTCCACGAAGATCCTTCAGGCCTAACAGTGAGATATGGAATGGCATGTGATTATATGAAATAAAATAAAATTCCTTGTATACAGGAACTTCTTAGAAGGAAAATAAATTCGTAGCCCACCAGGCGGTTTATCTGATGGATCAATTCTGATTCATCACCCACATTTTCTGTTGAATAGATGAGTGGTTTTGGTAGGGTGTTAACATGTGTGACGTGTATTTTAATCGAGTACTAGATGGATGTTGCAACTATTAAGTGGTATTTTTGGGAGCGCTATGAGAATGGGGCGAGTCAGGCTCAGTTTGTGGTTGCTCAACTGTGTTGCGCTTGCTTCCTTTATAATCTGCTGTTGGAAATTAGCCAGAAAAATATGTAAAAGCAGGTCAGAGAGACAGAAAAATAGCCTAAAGCAGGTGATGAAAACAGGATTATGAAATCCACCGCAATGCCAAACACAGCCTTAAAGAGTGCTTTGACTCAGCACTTTTCCTTTGATTACATACCCTACACTGAGCTCTTTTTACAAAGAAAAAAACAGTTTCTTGAATCCTCAAAATGTTCCACTGGAATTATACATGTACATATAGATGTGTAGCATGTATGCACAAATTTTATCAATATATCTTCTCAGTTATGGTGTACACAAAAAGGAGAAATATGTAGATCAAAATAGAGTAATCTTTTGCTTTTTTGGAGCTACAAATTTGTCGTTTTTTTGTGTAGCCTACAAATTAATGTACTACCTTCCTAACAAAACGTCTTATATTTTGGAACAGACGTAATATTATTTAATAAAATTTTACTGGTATGTAGAACACATTCATATGAGTAGACAGGTTCTGGAGCCAGAGTAGTTTTTTGAAAACAACCTTTGTTACAGTCCACTAAGTTAGCGTATGACCTGCAGATGCTGGTGGATGATATTGGCGATGTCACGATCACAAATGACGGAGCCACCATTCTGAGGATGTTGGAGGTCGAGCATCCTGCGGCTAAGGTGATGCCTGGCAGGCAGAGCTGACCTTGTTTTGTTTGAACCGTTGCTTTGTTCTTAGATTTTGCTGTGGTTCTTTCTGTTTGTAGGTTCTCGTGGAATTGGCTGAGCTCCAAGACCGGGAGGTTGGAGATGGAACTACCTCTGTCGTCATCATCGCTGCAGAGTTGCTCAAGGTAATGGATGGAGCTTCAGTGCCAAGTTTTTCTTGTCTATGAGTTTCTCTACTATTGTGCTTACACATGATGCTCCTTTTCTTTTTACCAGAGAGCCAATGAACTTGTGAGGAATAAGATTCACCCGACCTCTATTATTAGTGGCTACAGGGTAAGCTTATAATTATATGTTTGTTGCAGTACCCCTTCCATTTTGAACAAAACATGTAATGTCTTACATTACTAATACACTTTTTACCTTCATATTCTGCCAGCTTGCTATGCGTGAAGCATGCAAGTATGTTGAGGAAAAGCTGTCTGTCAAGGTAAATGAATACTCTATGAGGAACAAATTGCAGTACAACTTTGTTCTATTCCATGCTCAGTCTCACTAACATGAGTATTCGTCGACACTTGTAGGTGGATAAACTTGGAAAAGACTCCCTTATAAACTGTGCAAAAACTAGCATGTCATCGAAACTTATTACAACGGACGATAATTTCTTTGCAAATCTGGTAAGTTCCTATGGTCATGTGTTCTTCAAGTTTCTTGATTATGCCTTCTCTTTTATATATCTGTGCATGGTGGAGCTCAGAAATTGATGGTACAGTTGTCGTATATTGACTTTGGTGGTGTTTGTTAAACCTAAAATATTTATTTAGTCCATGCATGCATTTTCAGCTGCCGGTCTATTATTTATTTTGTTAATGCTGCCATGTTATGGTGTTTATCTGTCAAGTTACTCATCTTTGGAACCAAAAGCTAGGCGTTCCGTTGTCTTTCCATTAGCCTTGGCTAAAACAATGTGATAATTAATTAACGTGGCAGTGGTTTCTTAGGTTGTAGAAGCAGTTCAAGCTGTGAAGACTACAAACTCCAAGGGAGAAGTAAAGTATCCAATCAAGGTAAACAAAGTGCATATGGTTACAATACTACATTAAATGAAAGTTTTCCATTCGTAATTGCTATATACTCCCTTCGTCCTAAAAAGCTTGTCCCTCAAATTGATGTATCTAGCAGTGCTAGATACATCCTAGATACATCCATTTGAGGGACAAGCTTTTTCGGACGGAGGGAGTATATCAAGTTATGTCATTTGTGCTATTGGAATTGTAGATTTAAGTTGCTGGGTCCCTTCTCTCTGAATGTAGATATAAGCTGCACGGCCTTTGTGGACTCTTTAGGCAAATTTATTTTACAGTTTTGTGCTTTTGTTTTGCTTTACGCACCAAGTGTATTTCCTGCTGGATGTATTTAGACATCTTGATATTACACGTGCTAGTGTATAGTAATCTTGCGTCTACCTTCATGTTGGGCTGTCCTTTTCCTGATATTCATTCAATTCTACTGCCACTTAAAATTGTTCTCCTGTATTAATACTGTAATGCCTTCCTATGTATTGGAAATTATGTTTGATCCATTTAAAATGCGGTTAGAGGAATTGTAATCTGTGCCACTTACAATTTTGCTTGTAAACTGCTTCTCTTTTGTTCTGCAGAGTATTAATATTTTGAAAGCTCATGGTAAAAGTGCCAAGGAAAGTTATCTGCTGAATGGTTATGCGCTGAACACTGGCCGTGCAGCTCAAGGAATGCCTACCAGAGTAACCCCTGCTAGAATTGCTTGTCTTGATTTCAACCTTCAGAAGACGAAAATGCAAATGGGTGTTCAAGTCCTTGTATCTGATCCAAGGGAACTGGAGAAGATCCGTGAGAGGTATATGCATTTTTCTTAAATAGTTTGCAGTTCATTATCATATTTCTTTTTGTTATCTCCAGAATTAATCTGCAATGAATGTGCGCTCTCAAATAACCTGTTTGTTTCTAATTTCCTGTGATGGGTCTTCATGCCTTTTGCCGTTTACAATCAATTTATTTTCTATTTTAGGGTACTCAATAGTACCTTGCTTCTTTTTGCAGAGAATCTGACATAACAAAGGAGCGAATTGAAAAAGTTCTCAAGGCTGGTGCTAATGTTGTATTTACCACCAAGGGAATTGATGATATGTCATTGAAGGTATGTTTTCATACCTCAGGCAGAGTTAGATTGCTTTTCCCATCCTTAATATAATTTTGTATACTGTTTGCCAGCACACAAACAATTTATGTATTAGTTGGACTGGTCCACGTTAGTGAATGTCATATTTTTCTTAGCTGCTGGTACTTTTGGGGTGGTGCAGACAGAATCTGTTATACTACAGTTAGCATAATATGTTTGTTAATTTAGCCTTATGGCAGAATTTATTGCATATGACTGCGACCTTACATTCCTTCCAATAGTACTCAGTCTGATGTTTTTTCCTCGGAAGTGTCTGTTTCATAATTGATTTGATTTTATTTTTATGAATTTGAAAAGATGTACTGGGTTGTTGTTGTGTATGTCGATATCACTTTGTGTTGACTCTAACTAAATCTGCTGTATTGGTGTTTGTTGAAACATCATTTCAGTACTTTGTTGAGGCTGGAGCAATTGCAGTAAGACGTGTTCGTAAGGAGGATTTGCGCCATGTTGCCAAGGCAACAGGTGCAACAATGGTACGGCTTATTTCTTCATATGTCATATTGCCGATTAGATATTTATGATCAAGTAGTATTTTCATAATTTCTCTCTTTAATCTCATTCATGTCTTAACTTGATTTTGTTGAAATATTACTAAAGTTGCTTGCTTCTGTTTTAAAGATTCTAAAGAAATTTGCAATATCGGAATGCATTTATTTGATGATTTCCCGTTCCTGAATATTTGCTATTACATCGTAGCAGTGTACCAATCTTTTGCAGTAGGACTTTATTAGTAATAAAACAACTTCTATCATTGATGTTCCCAAGTAATAATGCAAACACTTACTTTCTCAAGCCAAAATGAACTGCTTGTCAGTATCCTAAAGTAATAAGAATCTGCAGGTGGCTACTTTTGCTGACATGGAGGGTGAAGAAACATTTGATCCATCATTCCTTGGACATGCCGACGAGGTCGTTGAGGAAAGGATTTCTGATGATGAAATAATTCTGGTGAAAGGCACAAAGAACACAAGTGCGGTAAGCATTTCTTCATGCCAATGTTGAGCTAGCTTTACTACGACGAATGACAACAGCATTAGTTTCAAAGCTAGAGGCGTCACAATTGCATTTCTTTTATGCAGGTTTCCATTATACTCAGAGGAGCAAATGACTTCATGCTAGACGAGATTGAACGGTCTTTGCACGATGCACTGTGCATTGTGAAGAGAACTTTGGAATCCAATACGGTAGGACCTTTTGCTGCTGTTCTTCCTTGTCGCCTTGTTTCCCTGTTGTCATGATTATATGGAGTGTGGGATCAATCTATTTATTGTCTTTCTTTAGCATTTTTCTTGCTACTAAGTGTGACCCGGGAGTTAAAATTTAGCTGGTGCTTTCTTGTTCCCAGTTTTGATATTTTTCCAAGATTCTTCTGTATACCATGCTTGTTGCTGGTACATACTATGGCATTTTTGTTTGCAGTTTTATTTGAGGCCTTGTTTTCAATAGCCCCAATCCCAGTCTTGATAACTTTTTGCATGCTTGAAGGAGAATAGGAACAGTTAAAAGGCATCATTTAATGAACCACTTTGTTCTGTAGTATCTGCATATCTTGTCTGCCATTTCACATAATAGTGCTAGCATTAGATCTTTTCTGGTCAGTGAATATAGTTCTGTAAGTTGTCGTTTTCTTGTAGGCAGAAACTAATTATTGTCAGTAGTGTATTTAACATGTATATTGGTCATGCAGGTAGTTGCTGGTGGTGGTGCTGTAGAAGCTGCATTATCTGTGTACCTGGAGAATCTTGCTACAACTCTTGGATCCAGGGAACAACTGGCGATTGCTGAATTTGCAGAATCTTTGTTGATCATACCAAAGGTTTGCTCAGTTATCTTTATACCTATGATACTTGCATACTGAACCACATGATATACTAATGGGAGCAAGGCTGTGTGATGACAGGTTCTCGCTGTTAATGCCGCAAAAGATGCAACTGACCTTGTTGCAAAGCTTAGGTCATATCATCATAAAGCTCAAACAAATGCTGATAAGCAGCACTTGTCAAGGTACTTCTTGAGTTTATCTCTGTTAAAGACCTAAGCGGATTATGGCTCCGCTATGTTGCATAGGCCTTCGAAGACTAGTTTCACCACCCTCTTGAGGAAAGTAGTTATGCACTCTGGGATGTGCATATTGAGCAATGACATACTCCCTCTATCAACAAAATATAAAGACGTTTTTTGACACTTAATATAGTGTCAAAAAAAGTCTTATATTTTCATAGAGGGAGTATAACACAATATCTCCTTGGTTTCCTGTACAGTACACTGCAAGCTCCATCTCAGTGTCCACTTTGAGCTTTCTTTTGTATCGCACCAGAGTACTTGTGGTTTTAATTTTGAACTTAAGTCGTTGGTAAGTGCACCTAAATGTATAATTTGGTAAAGCAACTGCTTTTAGATATATTTTGTAGTTCAATCATCATTCAATGTACTTGCCCACTGTTGTTTTGTTCTGCTACTTTAAATGTTCAGTTTGTGTCTTCCGCTACTGCACATGTTCAATTTTGTTTGAATTTGCTGCAGCATGGGTCTTGATCTGACAAAAGGTGTAATCCGCAACAACCTTGAACATGGCGTGATCGAGCCAGCAATGAGCAAAGTGAAGATCATTCAGGTTTGTTAGCGCGCTTGTTGGCCGCTTGTTCACCCACCGTCTTCATGCCGAGATCCATGGCACATCTCATACCTTTTTGCTCTGCAGTTTGCAACAGAAGCAGCCATTACCATTGTGAGGATTGACGACATGATCAAGCTTGACAAGGAAGAGTCTGGCCAAGAAGAGTAGCCACATGCCATTTTACGACCCCTGGTTGCTGTTTGTTATGCCATGGCTGGTTGCTTATAGACTCTTAGATGCTGCTTGTGATTTTCCTTTTCTTCCTCTTTGTATTGGCGGACGTTCTCGTAGAATGTTGTACGGAAGATGGATGTATGGGTGATTGAGTGTATCATTATGTGTGGGTAGTAGGACTCGTGAACGGAAGCAAATTTTGCCTGCCTGCAGCTTTAGGGCATTGCTGATAGTTCATGCAAGTAACATTGTTGTCATATATGTATTGATCCACTGTTACCACTGCTTCACAGGAAGCTGCTGCATCATGTTCGGCCCAATTAATATGTACTCCCTCCGTCCCAAAATAAATGCTCAACTTTATACTAACTCTAGTATAATGTTGTACTACACTTAAGACACTTATTTTGAGATAGAGGAAGTAGTTGCTTTGGTTTAATATATATTATATATGTGAGCAATTAGACACTTAGTACTTGATGAAAAGGATGTTTAGCCAAAATAAAGTAGACCTAAATTTGGTCTAATAATTTGAAATCTTTTTATGTGAAAAAGAGAAGAGAATCTTACACCTTTTCCACGTTTGTGCTGGTAGCTTCTGTAGGTTTGTTTTGCCATAATTTAATGCTTGCAAATTCAAGGTTATACTCATTACGTGGCAAGATTGCAACTTGAGTAATTTTTTGTGTAATATATATGTACTAGAATATTTGAGTATGTATGTATGTATGTATGTATGTATGTATGTATGTATATGTATGTATGTATATGGAATCATGTTGGCAACCTTGTTTCTTTTGGATCAGGTGAGCATGTTTGGTGTTTCTTTTCTTTTGCGGGAAGATGCACATGTTTCAACTTATTAGTAGCTTACACTTGGGCGTACAGTCTAGATCTCTGGTGTACGTCTAGTGTTAAATGTGTGCAGCGGACTCTACCCATGTGTAGTGGTCCGTTAAATCATGACTTAAGATCGATATACCAGAGAAGAAGCAGTAGAAAGATTTTTTTTGAATTAACAGTAGAAAGATTTGATTATGGTTGGTGTTGGCAGTCGATCCAGTTTTTTTTTGGGTGGTTGGCAGTCGATCCAGTTCAAGAGCATTATGGCCAGGGAAAATTCAGGATTGGACGCCATCTTTAGTATAGTACGTACCTTACGTTTGTATTGGTCTCTCATATATACTTACCTTCAAACTGCGTAACCTCTCACGAATCAGCGGTACTCGTGGCAGCGTCCGGTCGGCGCAAAGTGTAGCACCACCGTCGGTGGCTCACTGATTTAGCAGCCATCACTAAACAGAGTGTGTACGCGCCACGGTCGGTCCTAGCGAAAACTCCAACTCGCCTACACAAATCCGCGCATGTCAATTTGAGGCCGATGCAAATGGACGAGTGTCCGCTTTTTATCTGCGCGCGACCCATTTTTGGCTTAAATTTGAGCCGTTTTGCGTCGGTGCTGACGCAGAGCGGACGCGCATAACTCCCGCCCTTGTCCTCCCACTGGCCCGTCAGTCGGTGGCACATTGATCATTTCCTCCTCTTTCCCATCGACAGCCAACACACCCGGCCACCCCGTCCTCGTAGCCGCCGCCTAGTTTCGGTTGTATGCTGGCCAGGCAGCCGCCTACACCCACATACCTCCTCCAGCAGCACACCATGTCCGGCGGCCGTTCTTGTTGGCGTCATAGCACCGCCACGTCCACGCCACCCCCTCGCCCTCGCCGTCGCCAGCCACGCTCCAAGCTCGGCTACCTCGTCGCCGATCGCCTCCACGCCGACTGGCCTGCTGCCTAGTGATGCAGGGTGGAACCCTAGGTGAGAGATCTTTCACGAATTGGAGGGGAATTCCCAAGAACAAGATGAACAAAAGAGGGAAAACAAGAGGAACACTAAAGAACAAGTCAAATCACACATCCACTAAACAATCAAACACATAAGATCCACAAGGTACATGAACAACAAAGGGAAATAATATACAAGGTAGAGTTCATCCCAAATCCTAGGAAGGAGATGAGGGCTTGATGATCCTATGATTGGGATCCTTCCCCAAGGAGGAGGTCTTGATGTTTGGTCACTCCAAGAGGAGGTCTTGATCTCCTAGTGGAGTGGATCCATGGAGCAAAGCTCACAAATGTGTATCAACTACTTTGCTTACCCTAACAAATGGTCTAGGTACGAAATATATAGCCTTGGGGTCGAAGTGGGTGAAGAGGGGCTCGGATTGGGGATCACAGCCGCCCATCCTGATGAGCCTGTGCGCACGGGGTAAGTTGGGCCCGTGCGCACGGGGTGCTCCAGCGCCAGCTCCCTGAGTAGTCCGTGCGCACGGGGTCTCGGGGCCCCGTGCGCACGGGGTCGCCTGGGACCTCCTGTCCAGCTCCTGTTGGGCTCCATCTTCTTCCTCGTGGCCTTGTGGTCCTTCTCCAACTCCTTTGGGGTGTCCCTCACCATCTTGTGGTCGTCGATCTTCGTACCTAAGGACACATAGAGCACTTTGGTGAGGTAGCAAGCAAGTCCAATGGATATTCATGATGTTCTCGAAGAAGAGCGGGTTCACCTTAGTTCCAATGGCGTATGTTCGAGGTCTCGTCATATGTCCTCTTGGGGTATGGAGAGTAGTCGGAGTGTACATGAGGATGACCGTGGGATGCTCCGCATCATCTCCCCCCCCCCTTGGGAAAGATCCGACCTCGGATCGTGATCCTCATCACCATGGAAACGGTTGTCGTAGAGGGACTTGTAGTTGGAAGAAGTTGAAGACATGGCGCCATCCAAGTAGTCCAAGGTGTCACCGGAGTGATAGACATGCAAAAAGAGCAAACACAAGCAACACTCGGAAATACAATGGTTAGCGCACACAAAGTGTCCATCATGTAAGAATGAGTCCGTGCGACAAGATTGGTCGTGACAAAGCGCATGAAGCTTATCAAGATGATATAGAATGAGATGCAAAGCATTCATGGGAGGACATGCAATCATGGTGCACACAAATGTGTTGTGAATATGATCAAGGCAACCACGGTGCAACATGATATCATAGTGAGACGGTTTATCAATAGCATGAATATGGCAATGGATGCTCAACATGTGTATGTTATCATGCAATTGATGGTGGACAATATGATCATGATGTAAGAATATGCCATCGAGGTAGATCACAACAAATCTGCTAAGGAAATGCACAAGCTCATATATCATGGATGACATGGGAGTACAAGATGCAACAAGGCAATCATAATGTGAGTCAATCCATGCATGGTGTGCAAACTTGTGGTGAGTATGATATGTCCATCGAGCATGACATGTATGAGCACAATCAACAAATATGGAGGTGTTGGTGTACCAAATCTCGATGTCGAGGCATGAGTGGAGTGCCGAAGGTGCATCCAATAAGTGGGAGCGCTCCTCAATGTGAAGGTCCATGTAGCCAATCTCCAATGTCGCTCCTCTGTTCACGAGATATATCATGTAGACAACAAGAAGGAAACAACAATGAAAGAGTGACCCATCCAATATGCGTATTTGAGGATGGCTCAAAGAGAAGGAGTTCACCTCAAGAAAGTTCCCAAAGATGTTGGAGTCGTACATCATGTATGCCTTCACATAACCAATATGTCGCCTAACGACACCGCCTTGTGAATCCTCCAAAATGAAAGAACGTGATAAACACTTGGAAAAACAAATGAGGTTAGCGGAAATGCAAAACCTATCATTCAAGTGGTAAGATACCCAACAAGTGTATGCATCAAGCTCATCATAAGAAGGTACAAGAGAGCATTTCATAGTGTGGAGGCATATGATGCAAGAACAACCAAATACAAGAGGCTCAAGGGAAGAAGTATGCATCACAAGTAAGGTGTCAAAGTCTCCAATATCAATAAGCATAGTATGGTTGCACTCAATACTAGTGGATATGAATGGGGCAACTAATGGACACAAGAGACAATGATCAAGATATATCATGTGAGAGGCATGAGCATATATGTCATCAACCCAAGAAAGCAAGTAATAGTGGAACATGGGTGATGCAACATAGCAAGCAATCATAGCAATCAAGTCAAGCAAGCTAGTAGTGCAAAGATGCAACATACTAGGAGGAATCATGGCAAGCATGTCATGTGTGCAAATAGTGGGCATGAATAATGCACATGAAATATCACAAGCATGAAAGCAAGATATGAGTAAAATAACATGAGGCTCATGATAAATATGGCAAAAGCAACAAGGATCTCTACCAAGCATGCAAATACACATAGAAGTAGCATAATGATGAAACATGGGTAGATGCAAGCAAGGGTCACAATTGCATGGTAAAGGCATAGAAGCAAGCATAGCATGCAAAGTGAACACGGTAAAATGAGCATAATGTGACAAGTGGTAAATGGCCCATAGCCGTGTGAGAGCCAAGTAGAGGAGTTGCGCGTAGTCCTTGCGCGAACGGAACGGTGGTAAGGATAGTCCATGGGATCCCAAATCGTCATTGCTCTCAAGAGCTCGTTTCGTCAACTCGTGGGATTGCGAGGTTGACAAGTATTCATGGGTACCTACACAAAAGAGACACAAACGAAAGAAATTGTGCGTGTGGTAAATGTACACATCATCCATCATGATGTGTATGTGCACGTGTGAGTTAGCACAAGATAAGCAATGCTCAAAGAAATTTGAGGCATGGTAATATGAACATGTCATCCATCATGAAAGAATAGTTATTATGTATGACACGATGGGGACACAAATTGAGCAAACAAGTATATGGCACATCAAAAGCATGCTTATTCATGGGAAGCATATTGTGTACACTATCATGGGAATCATGCAAAGTATGGAATGTATCAAGATCTCCTAATATGTATGAGGAAACTATGGGGGTCTCCTCATGAGCATGAGTAGCAACATCACATGGAGAATATTGACAACATCCAAAAAAATGCATATTTGGAACAATGTGATCATGGCATGATATAGTAGATGAATTGCGAAAATCGTGTAAAGGAAGCATGGCAATATCATCACATGAAAAGCAAAAGCCAATGACCATCATCTCGTCATCTATGCCATAAGTGCAAATGGGATTTATTTTAATGGGGCATGCATAGTTACTATGTTGAGATTGAAATGATGCAATATGGGAGATCTCACTCATAGCATATGACAAGTTCAATGGGTTGTCAAACATGACGTGACCAATAGAATTTTTACAAGATATCCTATGAAGCATAGCATCACAACTAGGCAACTCAACATGTTCATCATCATATTCATCATAAATAGGTAAGTCAAGGCATGAAGGAGTTTCGCTAGCATGAAGCATGGCAATAGGTGGGTCAACATCATGGGAGCAATCATTGTCAAGAGAGTCCACTAGTGGGACAAGAGAAGCACCATCACCTATGTTACCTTTGGAGCGTCGTTCATGTGTGGTAGGTGGGGTGTGGAAGATCGTCTCATTGTCATCTTCATCTTGATGGAACCATGTGGGGGGTGCATCATCGTCCATCATGGCCATCGTCGTCTCCATAGGAGGTATGGACTCATCAATGGTAGGCGTGTTGTCATGTAGGAGACCTAGCATCAAAGAAGAAAACACACTAGGAGTAGAGGTTAAGTCGTTAGAAATCATGGTGGCCTCACATGCCGTGTCAACTGCCTCACTCACTAAGTGTTGTGGCTCACTCACTCCCTCTTGGATGCTCTCACTCGTATGGTTGGTGGAGTCACTCGAATGGCGCTCAACCTCACATAGGATGTGTGGCATGCTCTCATGTGTGGGGCTAGTGGTGGTCACACTCATCCTCTCATAGGAAATGCACTCAATGTCATATATGGTGGAGTCACTCATCTCACTCATGGGTTGGTGGCTCTCCTCACATGGCAATTGGGTCATCTCATGATATGTGGGTGTCGGGGAGATGTTGGTGCAAATGTCTCCACGCTCAACTACTATCGTCGCCTTGGTTGAAGGGATAGTCCCATGCTCAACCTTCTTGTCACCGTCTTGTTGTTGGAGGCCCATATGATGTGGCACCTTGTAGCTTGTCTCCATGACCGAAGGGAGTTTCCCATGCTCGGCCATCTTCCTTGAGGGGCTTCCAAAGATGGAAGTGTCGCCCTCGCTCGTAGGTAGTCGCCTTGGACTTGAGGAAGTCATTGTAGGCGTACTCGTGGGAAGTAGGCGAAGATGTCGTACGTCCAAAGGCGAAGATGCCTTGATAGCAATTGGCGAAGATGCCAAAGTGGTTGGTATAGCCGTAGCACCGTCTTGGTGGTGGTCGTCTCGCGGTCTTCTTTTGAGCTCTTGAAGGTTGGACTTGGCGTGAAGTAGGGCTTGTTGGGACTTGTGCATTTGCGCTTGTGGAGCATCTTCATGACGATGATGTCGTTGTTGTGCTTGAGCTTGTAGTATATGTCGTTCGTCGTCGTTGTGCACATGATGCTTGGATGTGACTTGCCCTTCATGACGATGTTGATCACGAACGTGATGGTGGTCGCCATGTAGATGTGGACGAGGACGATTTGCACTTGCATCGTGTTCGCGCTCCGAAGACTTGTGGCTTAAATGTCGCCGCCTTGAAGATGACAAAGGGGAAGAAGACTTGATCAATGTTCTAATCTCCTCCATCCTTGCATCTTGCTCCTCTTTATGTGCGGAAAGCTTCTTGTCGATGTAGTCCCTTTTCCTTGCTTCGGAGTGACGAATGTCGATGGAGATGTTCTCGATGCGCTCTCGCAATCTTGATTATGCGCCTTGCATTTGTCATTGTAGATCAAAGATGGACGCTTTGGTGATGTAGTTGTTCATGCCGTCGTTGTTGTCGTAGACCGGAGAGGAAATGCCTTGCCTATCCATCACAAGACTTGAGCAAAGGTGAGTAGGAAATGAGATAAACAATACCAAGCTACCTTTTCCCAAAGTTGAGGATGTATCTTGTATCACTCAATGTGAAATGAAAGAATAGTGGAATTGGTACCTGACTTGTTCACTCACACCTATCAAGTAAAAGCTTATGGTAGAGCTCGGTGAGGATAGTGGCACAAAAATTTGATGCAAAATGTTAGCAAGAGTCAATAATGTTGGAAAAGATTCACAAATTCGCAAGTGAAACAAGTAGACCAATAGCAAATGGTACACGGAAACACACACACGGATAGATAAATGGGGTCGTGCAACCAAGGAATGAGCACAAAATGTGGAGTCCACGGAAAACTCTCGTGTTGCACAACTCAAGAGAGACACTAGCACGATTGCTCAATAGGCGGATACGACACTTGTGCACAACCTATAGATGCAAGATGGGTAAACTTTCTATCCCAAGTATGCTATGTATGTATGGTTCCCGGTGTTTCTCTCAAGCATGATACCATATGATGTAGATTTTTGTATGGCTAATTTTTGTGCAATGGGGTATGATGCTATGGCACTTGCTCACGAGCTCTTTGCTCTCTTTTTGCTTAAAAGCTTTTTTTGGCCAATTTGCACAATGCACAAACCAAGATAGCAATTGTGTATATGCGGGAACGATATTGTGACACAAGATATGATATGATACCAATATGATATGGTATGTATGCAATGGAAGTATGATCACTAATGTGCACAAGTAACGTTGCCGGCAATACTCAAATGGCTAGTCTCAATAGGCAAGTAACGCAAAATGGGCTAGGGGTTATCAATGCAATTTGCAAGGGAATATACAATGGTGTCGTCGAGGTTACCGTCCTTTGTGATGATGAGTAGCGGTGTTCTTGATGTAGATACCAAGATGATGTAGACCCGTCCCTAAGTAGCCGAAACACCTTAGGAAACGGTAAAAACCGCAAACTCAAAATCTCAAATGACAAATGTCAAATGGTGGAAGTGGAAATGGCAATGTGGAAGTGGTGGTGGTGGTTGGTGAAGAAGCAACCGTCCCTAAGTAGCCGAAACACCTTAGGAGACTCACGTCGCCACTCAAACAACCACAAATGCTAAATGGAGCAAGATGGGTTAGGTTGCGAAAGTCGATGGTGGTGTAGCGGATTATATGGTGGAGGGCCTAGGCAATCTTGCCAAAATGACGAAATTTTGGTGGAGTCAAATGGTGTTTTAACCTATCTAGGTGGATGGGGGATGTCAATAGCTACTCAACGAGCTAAAGAACGCGAAAATCGGACTCCGTATATGGAAGTTATGGGCAAAACTGTAGACTGCACGCGGCTGCTGTAGGGGGGCCGTGCGCACGGGGTCTAGGGCCCGTGGGCACGGGGTCCCGTGAGCACGGTACACGTACCGAGGGCACGGGGTCACCTGGGACTCGCGGGTGTGGCGGATTTCTTGGCGATTTGGGCTCCAAATGGATAGATCTCGTGGCTGGGGTTGAGGTGGGGGTAGGGGGTGGTATGGAGGACGAAGGGACAGCGGCCGAAGCACACTGGAAGGGTCGTGCGCACGGGGTCTGCGAAGCCCGTGTGCACGGGGGCCCGTGTGCACGGGGTCCTCGAGGAGCGGATGAACAGCTCCGGATCCGTGGGGAAATCTCGCATATGAGGTCAAAATCGAAGGGTGGAAGGTAGGGGAAGGTGGTAGAGGGGTGGATCTACTTGCTAAACACCAAATCCATGGACCAAATCCAACAAAATCTCATCAAACCAACAAATCACAAAAAAATTTGGGGCTATTTTTGGTGGAGATTTTCGGATTTAGGACGAAATCACACAAAACTAGGCTAGAAAACAAAGAGGGGGGCTCCAATTTCGTGATCAACCATGGCTCATGATACCATATGATGTAGTGTGGAACCCTAGGTGAGAGATCTTTCACGAATTGGAGGGGAATCCCCAAGAACAAGATGAACAAAAGAGGGAAAACAAGAGGAACACTCAAGAACAAGTCAAATCACACATCCACTAGACAATCAAACACATAAGATCCACAAGGTACATGAACAACAAAGGGAAATAAGATACATGGTAGAGTTCATCCCAAATCCTAGGAAGGAGATGAGGGCTTGATGATCCTATGATTGGGATCCTTCCCCAAGGAGGAGGTCTTGATGTTTGGTCACTCCAAGAGGAGGTCTTGATCTCCTAGTGGAGTGGATCCATGGAGCAAAGCTCACAAATGTGTATCAACTACTTTGCTTACCCTAACAAATGGTCTAGGTACGGAATATATAGCCTTGGGGTCGAAGTGGGTGAAGAGGGGCTCGGATTGGGGATCACAGCCGCCCATCCTGATGAGCCCGTGCGCACGGGGTAAGTTGGGCCCGTGCGCATGGGGGACCCGTGGGCACGGTCCAGGCCCGTGCGCACGGAGTGCTCCAGCGCCAGCTCCCTGAGTAGTCCGTGCGCACGGGGTCTCGGGGGCCCATGCGCACGGGGTCGCCTGGGACCTCCTGTCCAGCTCCTGTTGGGCTCCATCTTCTTCCTCGTGGCCTTGTGGTCCTTCTCCAACTCCTTTGGGGTGTCCCTCACCATCTTGTGGTCGTCGATATTCGTACCTAAGGACACATAGAGCACTTTGGTGAGGTAGCAAGCAAGTCCAATGTATATTCATGATGTTCTCGAAGAAGAGCGGGTTCACCTTAGTTCCAATGGCGTATGTTCGAGGTCTCGTCATATGTCCTCTTGGGGTATGGAGAGTAGTCGGAGTGTACATGGGGATGACCGTGGGATGCTCCGCATCACCTAGTCTAGGAGGCATACGGAATACCTGGTGATCTTATTGATGAGTATGTCCGCATGAACGAGTCCACTTGCCTAAAATCCATGCATATATTATTCAACAAGGCTATTGTAGAAGTATTTGGCCTGGAGTACTTGAGAGAACCAACTGCTGTAGATACAACCTAGTTGTTGGTGATCAATGACGACAGGGGCTTTCCGGGGATGCTTGGTAGTATAGATTGTATGCACTAAGGGCCATGTGAAAGCTTGCACTGTCATACTTGAGGTCATGACTTCATAAGATCTCTGGATTGAGCACTCTTTCTTTGGCATGGCCAGCTCTCACAGTGACATCAACGTGCTTCAACACTATCCAGTGTTTGCAAGATTTGCAGAAGCAACTGCCCAGAGGTCAACATTGAGATCAATGGCCACCACTACAATAAATGATACTACCTAGTTGATGATATCTACTCTTAGTGGACTATTCTTGTCAAGATAATCTCCAACCCGATAGGAGAGAAGAGGCAAAGATTTGCCCAAGCACAAGAGAGTGCTGGAAAGGATGTGGAGCATGCTTTCAGTGTTCTTCAATCTCGATGGGGCATCATTCGATATCCTGCTAGAACTTGGAGCACCAAGAAGTTATGGGAGGTGATGAGTGCTTGTGTGATCATGCACAACATGATCACGGAGGATGAGCATCAGGATGAAATATTCGATCAGGGGTTTCAGTTTCCAAGGGCAAAATGTTGTGTCTGAGCATGGAATAGCGACAACATTTGCATAGTTAATCAAAATTCATCATTAAATGCGTGATTGATAAACTCACATTCAACTATATGTGTGGGCTCACCTTGGCAACCAATAGACGTATGGGCTATTTTTTTTCAAATGTATTTGTGACAATTTAAATTTTATTTGGTTTGTAAATGATAAGATTTTATTTGGTTATAAAACTATGATATTTGCATTTGGTTGAATTATGTGAACTTGAGGCAATGTTTTTGATATGTACGCATAAAGAGCAAAAATATGATCACGTGGACAAAAATGCATCTATGGGTTGGGCGCATTGTCAACCCAAACACGGACGGGGGCAACAAAACCTTAAACACCGATCCAAGCGATCAAAAAGCGCGCCCATTTTACGTCGGTGGTTGCAGTTGCCGTAAGAGCAACTTCAATGGGGCGACCCTTTTCGTCCGCTGGCGTTCGTTTGGGTCGACACGGACACAAAAGTCGGCCCAACGCGCCGACCCAAACGGACGCGCGTCCGCTTGGTGTCCGCCTACCGCCCCATTCCCGTCCCACCTTTGAGCCGGATTTGCGTCGGCGCGGACATGAGACAGACGGGCGTGCGCCTTCTCCTCCCCCGGGCCCGCTGGTCGGTGGTAGCCTCCACCATTTCCCCCAATAACCCTCCCGTCGTGCGCGCTCCCGCCCCTCCCCCCCATGAACGACAACCTTGACACCGCCGCCGGCCTTGCCTCCCTCGCCTTGTCCGCCATGACGACCGCCCCCTCCGGCAAAGGAAAGCCTCGCGCCCCCCGCAAGACCGCCGCCGCCGCGCCCAAGCCGAAGAAAACGCTGACGCCCGAACATCGGGCAAGGGGGTCGGCCAAGAGGGCCGCCGGCACGCGGCAGACGCAAGGGATGAAGCCATCGCGGCGGCCGCCGTTGCCGCCGTCGTGCAGCAAGAGGTCACCAACGCCCGCGTCGTGGCGGTAATGAGGAAGGCGCTTTATATGCTAGGGTTAAACCCTAGCCAGCACGGCGTCATCGACGCCGCCGTGGCTGCGGCCAGCACCAGCTCATCCGCGTTCCCTCAGATGGTGCTGCCCGACTCGCCGTGGAGGAGGTTGGGGACGGCAAGAATGCATGGCCGCGGGGGAAGACCAACTCCAAGAAGGAGGACAAGCGGGATGCGGCGTCGAACACCTTGATCGCAAGCATGGAGGGCATGATGAGCAAGAAGGACTCAAGGGAGGAGGAGCGCCAGCGTTATAAAGAAGAGCAAATGAACGCCTTCATGGAGATCCAAAGGAGGAGGCTTGAGATGGATGCGGAGAAGCAAGCCAAGATGCTTGAGATGGAGGCGGAGAAGCAAGCCAAGATGCTAGAGATCGAGGCCGGCAACGCCACGACCAAGGCGAAAGAAGTGGCTCTCGCGAGCATGATGACCTGGGTGGAGATCATGAAGGTGGATCTCTACACCGTGTCGCCAAGAAAGAGACCGTGGTTCGAGAAGATGCAGGCCGACATGCTCAAGTTTGACGACGAGTGATCTATGGCGGCGAGCTGAAAGGATCGAGAAGAGGTGTCTAGAGGGGGGGGGGGTGATTAGACCCTCAACAAACAAAGTTGGCAGTTTTTAAGTTTTTCAAGTTGAGGTGGTAGATTAACACAATTTAAACAAACACATTACAATTCAAGCAAGCATGCAAAGAGTATATGAGCAGCGGAAAGTAAAGCATGCAACTTGCAAGAAAGTAAAGGGATGGGATTGGAGTGTGCAAACGCAATTGGAGACACGGATGTTATTGGCATGGTTCTGATAGGTGGTACTATTGTGCATCCACGTTGATGGAGACTTCAACCCACGGAGGGTAATAGTCGCACGAGTCCACGGAGGGCTCCACCCATGAAGGGTCCATGAAGAAGCAACCTTGTCTATCCCATCATGGCCATCACCCACGAAGGACTTGCCTCACTAGGGTAGATCTTCACGAAGTAGGCAATCTCCTTGCCCTTACAAACTCCTTGGTTCAACTCCACAATCTTGACGGAGGCTCCCAAGTGACACCTAACCAATATAGGAGACACCACTCTCCAAAAGGTAATAGATGGTGTGTTGTTGATGAACTCCTTGCTCTTGTGCTTCAAATGATAGTCTCCCCAACACTCAACTCTCTCTCACAGATTTGGCTATGGTGGAAAGATGATTTGAGTGGAAAGCAACTTGGGGAAGGCCGGAGATCAAGATTCATATGGTAGGATTGGAATATAGATACTGGAATTACACCTTCATGTTCATGAGTCTCTCTTGCAAACAATATGTACCACAGCAAGAGATCTTCATGCACATGAGTGTGATGCATATGCTTACCATGTGGTCTTGAGCTAGCTTGAGGAAGATGTACCTGGGTAAACAAGGTTAGATAACACAAGAACATCTACTAGACAGAGCAAGAACTAAAGAGCACAAGAATACCAAGATTGGGATGACATGTAGAGTGTGAGTACTAGGTACTCTATCTGGATATTGACATGTCCCCAAGAATAAAGATATGCAAAGAATTCCAAAGATTTTCTTCCCTTAGATGTCTTTATCCCCCTGAATCTGACATGGGATAATGGGAGTAGATAGGGTAGCAGAAAATCTGAGCAAACAAAAGAATAACCAGAGCAGATAAAGTCATAACATAACATATACTATCATGTCTTTACCCTCTTGAAGACATGAGACAACTTTCCTCTTAAGAGTAAGAGCATCAGGAGAAGCTTTTATGAGTGCATTCTCTCTTATGTGATAAGCTTTGATGTGCTCTCTCTCCCCCTTTGACATCAATTTCCAAGAATGGACTTCTGGAGCATGAGTCAAGTAGGTTTGGTCCTGGAGTCACATTACAAAGCCACATGTAATATATGATGCTGGTAGAGGACAAGTTACAAATAGTGAAGCTGGGACAAGTATGCAGAAGGCAAGTGACACAGAGTTTGTCTCAGGACTAAAACCGGTAGCACCGAGTGGTTGCAATCGGTGGCACTGCGTTGATTCGGTTCGGCCGAAGAAACCATTTCGGTGAGACCGAGTTCAACCCAGAGGGTAACTTCTTGTCACCTCAGCTCACTAGGCAAATAAGATCTCACAAGGATATGCAAGGAATTAACTAAATGATTTGCAATGAATTGGATGCAGGGAAATGCAGAAAATAACAGAGAAAGGAAAAGAAAAGAAAAGAAATGTAGAGGAAGTTTTATTTTGGAAGACGAACTAGCATGCATGAGACAAATGCAAGGGCACAAAGAAACAACAGAGAACTTCATCTAGAAATGGTCGGCGACAAAGTCACCTATGTTAGAGTATATTGGCTTAGCAGTCAAGTGAATACACTTGATCATAGGTCATACTCATCGTTTGAGCTAAAAAATGGGGTTGCCATTTTTCGTTTAAGCATTTTGATGTATTCTCATCTTGTTGAGTTGCTTTGACCCATGTCTTGTTGGGGAATGTAGTAATTTCAAAAAAATTCCTACGCACACGCAATATCATGGTGATGCATAGCAACAAGAGGGGAGAGTGTGTCCACGTACCCTCGTAGACCAAAAGCGGAAGCGTTAGCACAACGCGGTTGATGTAGTCGTACGTCTTCACGATCCGACCGATCCAAGTACCGAATGTACGACACCTCCGAGTTCAGCACACGTTCAGTTCGACGACGTCCCACGAACTCCGATCCAGCAGATCTTTTCAGGAGAGTTCCGTCAGCACGACAGTGTGATGACGGTGTTGATGATGCTACCGACGCAGGGCTTCGCCTAAGCACTAATACGATATTACCGAGGTGGAATATGGTGGAGGGGGGCACCGCACACGGCTAAGAGATCAATGATCAATTGTTGTGTCTAGAGGTGCCCCCCTGCCCTCGTATATAAAGGAGTGGAGGAGGGGGGGGGGCAGCCCTCCTATGGCGCGCCCTGGAGGAGTCCTACTCCCACCGGGAGTAGGATCCCCCCTTCCAAGTAGTAGGAGTAGGAGTCAAGGAAAGGGAAAAGAGAAGAGAAGGAAGGAGGGAGCACAGCCCCTCCCCTAGTCCAATTCGGACTAGGCCTTGGGGGGGGGGGCGCACTGCCTCTACTCTCTCTTTCCCCTAAAGCCCAATAAGGCCCATATACTCCCCGGCGAATTCCTGTAACTCTTCGGCACTCCGATAAATACCCAAATCACTCGGAACCTTTCCGATGTCGGAATATAGTCGTCCAATATATCAATCTTTACGTCTCGACCATTTCGAGACTACTCATCATGTCCCCGATCTCATCTGGGACTCCGAACTACCTTCAGTATAGGAAAACACATAACTCATAATATAAATCGTCACCGAATGTTAAGCGTGTGGACCCTATGGGTTCGAGAACTATGTAGACATGACCGAGACACATCTCCGTTCAATAACCAATAGCGGAACCTGGATGCTCAAATTGGCTCCCACATATTCTACGAAGATCTTTATGGGTCAAAGCGCATAATAACATACGTTGTTTCCTTTGTCATCGGTATGTTACTTGCCCGAGATTCGATCGTCGGTATCTCAATACCTAGTTCAATCTCGTTACCGGCAAGTCTCTTTACTCGTTATGTAATGCATCATCCCGCAACTAACTCATTAGTCACATTGCTTGCAAGGCTTATAGTGATGTGCATTATCGAGAGGGCCCAAAGATACCTCTCCGACAATCGGAGTGACAAATCCTAATCTCAAAATACGCCAACTCAACAAGTACCTTCGGAGACACCTGTAGATGTTGGAAATATGCCCTAGAGGCAATAATAAAAGTATTATTATGTTTCCTTGTTCATGATAATTGTCTTTTATTCATGCTATAACTGTATTATCCGGAAATCGTAATACACGTGTGAATACATAGACCACAATATGTCCCTAGTGAGCCTCTAGTTAACTAGCTCGTTGTGATCAACAAATAGTCATGGTTTCCTGGCTATGGACATTGGATGTCGTTGATAACGGGATCACATCATTAGGAGAATGATGTGATGGACAAGACCCAATCCTAAGCATAGCACAAAGATCGTGTAGTTCGTTTGCTGGAGCTTTTATAATGTCAAGTATCTTTTCCTTAGGCCAAGAGATTGTGCAACTCCCGGATACCGTAGGAGTGCTTTGGGTGTACCAAACGTCACAATGTAACTGGGTGGCTATAAAGGTGCATTACAGGTATCTCCGAAAGTGTCTGTTGGGTTGGCACGAATCGAGACTGGGATTTGTCACTCCGTGTAAGCGGAGAGGTATCTCTGGGCCCACTCGGTAGGACATCATCATATGTGCAATGTGACCAAGGAGTTGATCACGGGATGATGTGTTACGGAACGAGTAAAGAGACTTGCCGGTAACGAGATTGAACAAGGTATAAGGATACCGACGATCGAATCTCGGGCAAGTACAATACCGCTAGACAAAGGGAATTGTATACGGGATTGATTAAGTCCTTGACATCGTGGTTCATCCGATGAGATCATCGTGGAACATGTGGGAGCCATCATGGGTATCCAGATCCCGCTGTTGGTTATTGACCGGAGAACGTCTCGGTCATGTCTACATGTCTCCCGAACCCGTAGGGTCTACACACTTAAGGTTCGATGACGCTAGGGTTATAAAGGAAGTTTGTATGTGGTTACCGAATGTTGTTCGGAGTCCCAGATGAGATCCCGGACGTCACGAGGAGTTCCGGAATGGTCCGGAGGTAAAGATTTATATATGGGAAGTCCTATTTTGGCCACCGGAAAATGTTCGGGATTTTTCGGTATTGTACCGGGAAGGTTCTAGAAGGTTCCGGAGTGGGGCCCACCTGCATGGGGGGACCCACATGAACGTGGGTAGTGGGGGCAAGGCCCCACACCCCTGGTCAAGGCGCACCAAGATCCCCCCTTAGAAGGAATAAGATCATATCCCAAAGGGATAAGATCAAGATCCCTAAAAAAGGGGGACAACAATCGGTGGGGAAGGGAATGATGGGATTTCTTTCCTCCCACCTTGGCCAACGCCCCAATGGACTTGGAGGGCAAGAAACCAGCCCCCTCCACCCCTATATATAGTGGGGAGGCGCATGGGAGCTTCACCCTTGCCCCTGGCGCAGCCCTCCCTCTCCCAAGTGCTCCTCCTCTCTCGCAGTGCTTGGCGAAGCCCTGCAGGATTGCCACGCTCCTCCACCACCACCACACCGTTGTGCTGCTGCTGGATGGAGTCTTCCTCAACCTCTTCCTCTCTCCTTGCTGGATCAAGGCGTGGGAGACGTCACCGGGCTGTACGTGTGTTGAACGCGGAGGTGCCGTGCGTTCGGCACTTGATCATCGGTGATTTGAATCACGACGAGTACGACTCCATCAACCCCGTTCACTTGAATGCTTCCGCTTAGAGATCTACAAGGGTATGTAGATGCACTCTCCTTTCTACTCGTTGCTGGTCTCTCCATAGATAGATCTTGGTGATACGTAGGAAATTTTTTGAATTTCTGCTACGTTCCCCAACAGTGGCATCATGAGCTAGGTCTATTGCGTAGATTCTTTGCACGAGTAGAACACAAAGTAGTTGTGGGCGTTGATTTTGTTCAATATGCTTACCGTTACTAGTCCAATCTTGTTTCGATGGTATTGTGGGATGAAGCGGCCCGGACCGACCTTACACGTACTCTTACGTGAGACAGGTTCCACCGATTGACATGCACTTGGTTCATAAGGTGGCTAGCGGGTGCCAGTCTCTCCCACTTTAGTCGGAACGGATTCGATGAAAAGGGTCCTTATGAAGGGTAAATAGCAATTGGCATATCACGTTGTGGTTTTGCGTAGGTAAGAAACGTTCTTGCTAGAAACCCATAGCAGCCACGTAAAACATGCAACAACAATTAGAGGACGTCTAACTTGTTTTTGCAGGGTATGCTATGTGATGTGATATGGTCAACAAGAATGTGATGAATGATATGTGTTGTATGAGATTGATCATGTTCTTGTAATAGGATTCACGACTTGCATGTCGATGAGTATGACAACCGGCAGGAGCCATAGGAGTTGTCTTAATTTATTGTATGACCTGCGTGTCATTGAACAACGCCATGTAATTACTTTACTTTATTGCTAACCGGTAGCCATAGTAGTAGAAGTAATAAGTTGGCGAGACGACTTCATGGAGACACGATGATGGAGATCATGATGATGGAGATCATGGTGTCATGCCGGTGACGATGATGATCATGGAGCCCCGAAGATGGAGATCAAAAGGAGCAAAATGATATTGGCCATATCATGTCACTATTTGATTGCATGTGATGTTTATCATGTTTATGCATCTTGTTTACTTAGGACGACGGTAGTAAATAAGGTGATCCCTTACAAAAATTTCAAGAAGTGTTCTCCCCTAACTGTGCACCGTTGCTACAGTTCGTCGTTTCTAAGCACCACGTGATGATCGGGTGTGATGGATCCTTACGTTCACATACAACGGGTGTAAGACAGATTTACACAGCGGAAACACTTAGGGTTAACTTGACGAGCCTAGCATGTACAGACATGGCCTCGGAACACAGAGACCGAAAGGTCGAGCATGAGTCGTATAGTAGATACGATCAACATGAAGATGTTCACCGACGTTGGCTAGTCCGTCTCACGTGATGATCGGACACGACCTAGTTGACTCGGATCATGTAATCACTTAGATGACCAGAGGGATGTCTATCTGAGTGGGAGTTCATAAGATGAACTTAATTATCCTGAACATAGTCAAAAGACCTTTTGCAAATTATGTCGTAAGCTCGCGCTTTAGTTCTACTGCTTAGTTATGTTCCTAGAGAAAATATAGTTGAAAGTTGACAGTAGCGATTATGCGGACAGTAGATAGCTTATGTCCTTAATGCACCGCTCAGTGTGCTGGACCCCAAACGTCGTTTGTGGATGTTGCGAACATCAGACATACACGTTTTGATAACTACGTGATAGTTCAGATAAACGGTTTAGAGTTAAGGCACCAAAGATGTTTTCGAAATGTCGCGGAACATATGAGATGTTTCGAGGGCTGAAATTGAGATTTCAGGCTCGTGCCCACGTCAAGAGGTATGAGACCTCCGACGATTTTCTTAACCTGCAAACTAACGGAGAAAAGCTCAATTGTTGTGCTTGTGCTCAGATTGTCTGAGTACAACAATCGCTTGAATCGAGTGGGAGTTTATCTTCCAGATGAGATAGTGATGTTTCTCCGAAGTCATTACCACCAAGCTGCTAGAGCTTCGTGATGAACTATGATATATCAGGGACATATATGATGATCCTTGAGATATTCGCGATGTTTGACACCGCGAAAGTAGAAATCAAGAAGGAGCATCAATTGTTGATGGTTGGTGAAACCACTAGTCTCAAGAAGGGCAAGGGCAAGAAGGGATACTTCATGAAACAGCAAATCAGCTGCCGCTCTAGTGAAGAAACCCAAAGGTTGAACCCAAACCCGAGACTAAGTGCTTCTGTAATAAGGGGAACAACCACTGGAGCAGAATTACCCTAGATACTTGGTAGATGAGAAGGCTGGCAAGGTCGATAGAAGTATATTGGATATACATTATGTTAATGTGTACTTTACTAGTACTCCTAGTAGCACCAGGGTATTAGATACCGGTTCGGTTGCTAAGTGTTAGTAACTCGAAATGAAAGAGCTACGGAATAAACGGAGACTAGCTAAAGGTGAGCTGACGATATGTGTTGGAAGTATTTCCAAGGTTGATGTGATCAAGCATCGCACGCTCCCTCTACCATCGAGATTTGGTGTTTGCGTTGAGCATAGACATGATTGGATTATGTCTATCGCAATACGGTTATTCATTTAAGGAGAATAATGGTTACTCTATTTATTTGAATAATACCTTCAAATGGTCTTACACCTGAAATGAATGGTTTATTGAATCTCGATCGTAGTGATACACATGTTCATGCCAAAAGGTAGTAATGATAGTACCACCTGCTTGTGGCACTGCCACTTAAGTCATATCGGTATAAAACGCATGAAGAAGCTCCATGTTGATGGATCTTTGGACTCACTCGTTTTTCGAAAGGATTGAGACATGCGAACCATGTTTGTTGGTAGATATGCATGAAGAAACTCTATACAGATGGATCGTTTGGACTCACTTGATTTTGAATCACTTGAGATATGCAAATCATACCACATAGGCAAGATGACTGAAAAGCCTCGGTTTCAGTAAAATGGAACAAGATAGCAACTTGTTGGAAGCAAACACATTTTGATGTGTGCAGTCCAATGAGTGCTGAGGCATGCAGTGAATATCGTTATGTTCTTACTTCACAGATGATTCGAGTAGATGTTGAGTATATTTACTTGATGAAACACAAGTCTAAATTATTGAATGGTTCAAGTAATTTCAGAGTGAAGTTTAAGATCTTCGTGACAAGAGGATAGAATGTCTATGATATGATCATAGAGATGAATACCTGAGTTACGAGTTTTGGCACACAATTAAGACATTGTGGAAATCGTTTCACAACTAATACAGCCTGGAACACCATAGTTTGATGGTGTGTCCGAACATCATAGTTGCACCTTATTGGATATGGTGCGTACCATGATGTCTCTTGTCGAATTACCACTATTGTTCATGGGTTAGGCATTAGAGACAACCACATTCACTTTAAATAGGGCACCATGTAATTCCGTTGAGATGACACCGTATAAACTATGGTTTAGAAAAACCTAAGTTGTCATTTCTTAAAGGTTTGGGGCTGCGACGCTTATGTGAAAAGGCTTCAGTTTGATAAGCTCGAACCCAAAGCGGATAAAATGCATCTTCATAGGACACCCAAAACAGTTGGGTATACCTCCTAATCAGATCCGAAAGCAATAAGGATTGTTTCTTGAATCGGATCCTTTCTCGAGGAAAAGTTTCTCTCGAAAAGTTGAGTGGGAGGATGGTGGAGACTTGATGAGGTTATTGAACCGTCACTTGTTGCTAGACAACAATGAACCTACGAGCTATGGAGAAGCGATGGTGGGCCCAAATTCCGACAAATGGTTAGAAGCCATAAAGTCCGAGATAGGATCCATGTATCAGAACAAAGCATGGACTTTGGTGGACTTGCCCAAAGATCGGCAAGCCATTGAGATAAATGGATCTTTAAGAAGAAGACGGACGTGGATGGTAATGTCACCATCTATGAAGCTCGACTTGTGGCGAAGAGTTTTTCACAAGTTCAAGGAGTTGACTGCGATGAGATTTTCTCATCCGTAGCGATGCTTAAGTCCGTCGGATTCATGTTAGCATTAGCTGCATTTATGAAATCTGGCAGATGGATGACAAAACGAGTTTCCTTACCAGTCTTCGTATGGAAAGGTTGTATGTGATACAAATCAGAAAGTTTTTGTGGATCCTAAGGATGCTAAAAGGTATGCTAGCTCCAGCGATCCTTCCATGGACTGGAGTAAGCATCTCAGAGTTGGAATGTGCGCTTTGATAAGATGATCAAAGATTTTGGGTTTATACAAAGTTTATGAGAAACTTGTATTTCCAAAGAAGTGAGTGGGAGCACTATAGAATTTCTGATGAGTATATGTTGTTGACATATTGATGATCAGAAATGATGTAGAATTTCTAGAAAGCATATAGGGTTATTTGAAAACTGTTTTTCAATGGAAAACCTGGATTAGGCTACTTGAACAATAAGCATCAAGATCTATAAGATAGATCAAAATGCTTAATAGTACTTTCAAATGAGCACGTACCTTGACATGATCTTGAAGGTGTTCAAGATGGATCAGTCAAAGAAGGAATTCTTGCCTGAGATGTAAGGTATGAAGTTAAGACTTAAAATCTCGACCACGGCAGAATAGAGAGAAAGGACGAAGGTCGTCCCCTATGCTTTTATCATAGGCTCTCTATAGTATGCTATACTGTGTACCGCACCTGTAGTGTGCCTTGCCATGAGTCAGTCAAGGGGTACAAGAGTGATCCAAGAATGGATCACAGGACAGCGGTCAAAGTTATCCTTAGTAACTAGTGGACTAAGGAATTTTCTCGATTATGGAGGTGATAAAGAGTTTGACGTAAAGAGTTATGTCGATGCAAGCTTAACACCTATCCGGATAGCACTGAGTAGAAATACCGGATACGTATAATGGAGCAACTTTTAGTATAGCTCCAAGTAGAACAGTTATTTGGAATAGCTCCAAATAGAGCGTGGTAGCTACATCTAGGAGATGACATAGAGATTTGTAAAGCACACACGGATCTAAAAGGTTCAGACCCGTTGACTATAACCTCTCTCACAAGCATAACATGATCAAACCCTAAACTCTTTGGGTGTTAGTCACATGGGGATGTGACCTTGAGTGTTAATCACATATCGATGTGAACTAGATTATTGACTCTAGTGCAAGTGGGAGACTGTTGGAAATATGCCCTAGAGGCAATAATAAAAGTATTATTATATTTCCTTATTCATGATAATTGTCTTTTATTCATGCTATAACTGTATTATCCGGAAATCGTAATACACGTGTGAAACATAGACCACAATATGTCCCTAGTGAGCCTCTAGTTAACTAGCTCGTTGTGATCAACAGATAGTCATGGTTTCCTGGCTATGGACATTGGATGTCGTTGATAACGGGATCACATCATTAGGAGAATGATGTGATGGACAAGACCCAATCCTAAGCATAGCACAAAGATCGTGTAGTTCGTTTGCTGGAGCTTTTATAATGTCAAGTATCTTTTCCTTAGACCATGAGATTGTGCAACTCCCGGATACCGTAGGAGTGCTTTGGGTGTACCAAACGTCACAACGTAACTGGGTGGCTATAAAGGTGCATTACAGGTATCTCCGAAAGTGTCTGTTGGGTTGGCACGAATCGAGACTGGGATTTGTCACTCCGTGTAAGCGGAGAGGTATCTCTGGGCCCACTCGGTAGAACAACATCATATGCGCAATGTGACCAAGGAGTTGATCACGGGATGATGTGTTACGGAACGAGTAAAGAGACTTGCCGGTAACGAGATTGAACAAGGTATAAGGATACCGACGATCGAATCTCGGGCAAGTACAATACCGCTAGACAAAGGGAATTGTATACGGGATTGATTAAGTCCTTGACATCGTGGTTCATCCGATGAGATCATCGTGGAACATGTGGGAGCCATCATGGGTATCCAGATCCCGCTGTTGGTTATTGACCGGAGAACGTCTCGGTCATGTCTACATGTCTCCCGAACCCGTAGGGTCTACACACTTAAGGTTCGATGACGCTAGGGTTATAAAGGAAGTTTGTATGTGGTTACCGAATGTTGTTCGGAGTCCCGGATGAGATCCCGGACGTCACGAGGAGTTCCGGAATGGTCCGGAGGTAAAGATTTATATATGGGAAGTCCTATTTTGGCCACCGAAAAATGTTCGGGATTTTTCGGTATTGTACCGGGAAGGTTCTAGAAGGTTCCGGAGTGGGGCCCACCTGCATGGGAGGACCCACATGAACGTGGGTAGTGGGGGCAAGGCCCCACACCCCTGGTCAAGGCGCACCAAGATCCCCCCTTAGAAGGAATAAGATCATATCCCAAAGGGATAAGATCAAGATCCCTAAAAAAGGGGGACAACAATCGGTGGGGAAGGGAATGATGGGATTTCTTTCCTCCCACCTTGGCCAACGCCCCAATGGACTTGGAGGGCAAGAAACCAGCCCCCTCCACCCCTATATATAGTGGGGAGGCGCATGGGAGCTTCACCCTTGCCCCTGGCGCAGCCCTCCCTCCCCCAAGTGCTCCTCCTCTCTCGCGGTGCTTGGCGAAGCCCTGCAGGATTGCCACGCTCCTCCACCACCACCACGCCGTTGTGCTGCTGCTGGATGGAGTCTTCCTCAACCTCTCCCTCTCTCCTTGCTGGATCAAGGCGTGGGAGACGTCACCGGGCTGTACGTGTGTTGAACGCGGAGGTGCCGTGCGTTCGGCACTTGATCATCGGTGATTTGAATCACGACGAGTACGACTCCATCAACCCCGTTCACTTGAATGCTTCCGCTTAGAGATCTACAAGGGTATGTAGATGCACTCTCCTTTCTACTCGTTGCTGGTCTCTCCATAGATAGATCTTGGTGATACGTAGGAAAATTTTTGAATTTCTGCTACGTTCCCCAACAGTAGAGCACCTTTATAATCACCCAGTTACGTTGTGACGTTTGGTAGCACACAAAGTGTTCCTCCGGTAAACGGGAGTTGCATAATCTCATAGTCATAGGAACATGTATAAGTCATGAAGAAAGCAATAGCAACATACGAAAGGATCAAGTGCTAAGCTAACGAAATGGGTCAAGTCAATCACATCATTCTCCTAATGATGTGATCCCGTTAATCAAATGACAACTCATGTCTATGGATAGGAAACTTAACCATCTTTGATTCAACGAGCTAGTCAAGTAGAGGCATACTAGTGACACTCTGTTTGTCTATGTATTCACACATTTATCAAGTTTCCGGTTAATACAATTCTAGCACGAATAATAAACATTTATCATGAAATAAGGAAATAAATAATAACATTATTATTGCGTCTAGGGCATATTTCCTTCAGTCTCCCACTTGAACTAGAGTCAATAATCTAGTTCACATCATCATGTGATTTAACACCAATAGTTCACATCTGTATGTGATTAACACCCGTAGTTCACATCGTCATGTGACCAAGACTGTAACGCCCCAGATTCGATGCGCTAGGTGTCTGCCAGTTATTCGCCGTTGTTGCCATGTCATTTGCTTGCGTGTTGCATTTTGCCATGTCATCATATGCATTTCATTTTGCATACGTGTTCGTCTCATGCATCCGAGCATTTTCCCCGTTGTCCGTTTTGCAATCAGGCACTCCTATGTCCTCCGGCGTCCCCCTTTTGTCTCTTGTTGTGAGTGGGTGTTAAACTTCCTCGGAATGGCCCGAGGTTTTCCAAGCGGCCTTGGTATAGCACCAGTAGACCGCCTGTCAAGTTTCGTGCCATTTGGAAGTCGTTTGATAGTCCAACGGTTAACCGGGTAACCGTAAAAGCCCTCTTTGTGTTGCAGCCCAACACCCCTTCAAAGTGGCCCAAAACCCAGCAAACTCCCCCCATGCTCTCGGTCGTTTGATCACGATCGCGTGGCTGAAAACCATGCCTCATTTCGACTCTCCTAGCTCTCAGAATCTATAAATAGGTGCCTCCCCCCGAAATTCGCGAATGAAACCCTATGCATCTTCCTCCTCGCGCCGCCGAACATGTCCATTCACCCCGGACATGTCCGCCACCGCCCCCGCGCCCAATCCCGACGCGCCAGGTCACCCCCGCCGCCGCCTCCGTCCGCTCGCCTGGCCCGCCGCGGCCCGCAGCAGCCCCGCCGTCCGCCGGCGCGCCTCGCCGCTGCCGCCCCGACACCTCGCCGGGCCTCGTCTCCCGCCGGCGCCGCCCTCCTCTGGCCGCCCGCGCAGACTCCGCTGCCGGACCCGCCAACCCCGTGTGCCTCCCTGCCCCACGTCGCCTCCGCTCCGGCAGGGAGCTCGCCGGAGCCCGAGCTCCTCCCGGCCCGCGCCTCCGGCCCCGTCCAGCCGCGCCATGGCCAGATCCGGGCCGGCGCCGCCCGGATCCGCCGCCCCGACCCACCGGCGACCTTCCCCCGTCATCCTCCGGCGCCGCCCCGTCCTCCGGCGACCCAGCTCCGTCCATCCTCGATCCCCGTGCGAACTTGAGGTTGTCCCCGAGATTCCTAAGTCCCTGAGTTTTGACATTATCATGCCATGTTCAGCGCATCATAACTCCATGCATACTGCTCTGTTTAGTGTGTGTAATATGTCAAATTGTTCGCCTCGACGAGTACATCATTTCTTCTCATTGCATTATTTTCATTTGAGCTCACCTTGATGCCCGCAATGCTGTTAGAAGAGTGCTATATGATGTTAATCTGCTGAAACTGTTATAACTTGATGATTTGTCATTTTTGCCATGTTTGATGTGTGCATCCTATGAGGTTGATGTCTACATGTGTTTTGAAGTATGTCATACCATCTTTACATTGGTGCCATCCACGTATTTTTGTGATTCTTGTACTGAGTGCATCGAGCTCATGAAGTAGGGTACTTGATGTTGCTGTTTTACTAGGCTGATTCTGTTATATTTTGATGCTATGTAAACCTGCTGCTACAAGTCATTCTATGCATAATCTGGAGATGTTCACTAAGGATGATTTGTTATACATGTCTTGATATATCCATTCATGCCCCTGGTTGCATTTATAGCCTGCTGTAACATGTTATCTTGCTCCAAAGTTGCTAAATAATGTTTCTGTCAGCCTGTTAACATTAAGTTCAATGTTGCCATGATTGTTGTTAGTGATCCATGCACCCTATGAACTTGCTCTTGCCATGCTTAGCTTCAAAAACATTTTTCTTACTGTTGGTTGCCTTTCCATGCCATGTTTTTCTCTATGGTAAGTGGTTCAATCTCACCAACATGCCTACTTATTGTTGTTCCTGCCATGAATGAATCTGTCATATAACTTAACATGTTTACATGGGTGCCATCATATTTTCTGTGCCCTTTTGGCTCTTGGCCAGTAAGGGACTTTTGTTATATGCAACTAGTAGATTCATGCCATGCCTTTGTTTGCCATGATAAGTTCTGTAACGTGTTGTTTGATAGCCCTAAACATTGCAACCTGATGTTATTTCTGCTAAGCCTGAAACTGTTAATATATGCAATCTTGCCATGTGTGTTTGAGCATGTTCTAGTGATTTCTGGAGATAGCTCAGTGTTCATGTTTTGTCATGCTTTACCTGTACTTCATGCCCATGCCTTTTGTTCTTATGTTGGGGTGCTGTAGCTTGTTGTTTTGATGCTTGCAAGATGCCTAGTTGCTGTTTTGGACAGCTTGTCCTTTAAACTTGTATAGAGTGTATGTGTTGAACCGTTGCTCCGTTTTGGGTGTGCTCTATATGAAACTTGCTTAGATTTGCATGTAGTTTCATATTATCATGTTGCATCCTTGTTTTGAGGTGTTTGCTTGATGTTTGGGTGCATTTTGCATCAATACCATGTTTATCTTGTTTTGCTCATATCTTCTAGGCCGTAGCTCCAAACTAAATGAACTTTATATGTAACTTGACTAGAATTTCGTGTAGATCCTCTTGATGCACTTTAACTTGCTGTTTAACAACTTAAACTTAATGTTTTTTCAGTTCTGGACCAATTTCTAAATTTGCATATGAGGACTTACTGGAATTGTTATATGTTGTTTCCGGCCTCATTTAAACTTGCTTTGATGTGTTGCTCTTGTTTGCATCATCTCTTGCCATGAGTAGCCTAATATAGCTTGGTCATGCATCATGCTTGATGTGCATCATGTATTGTTTATGTGTGGTGTGTTTACTATGTTGTGTGCTTATCGATAGTTCCCGTTTCGTTGCGATCGTGAGGATTCGTTCGTCTCCGCTTGGTTCGTCTACGTAGCTTCATCTTCTTCGTGGACTCGTTCTTCTTCCTTGCGGGATTTCAGGCAAGATGACCGCTACCCTGGATCTCACTACTATCATTGCTATGCTAGTTGCTTCGTTCTATCGCTATGCTACGCTTCCTATCACTTGTTCTTCAAGCCTCCCCAAATTGCCATGAACCTCTAACCTTTGACACCATTCCTAGCAAACCGTTGTTTGGCTATGTTACCGCTTTGCTCAGCCCCTCTTAGAGCGTTTTTAGTTGCAGGTGAAGTTGAAGATTGCTCCATGGTGGACAGGATTTTGTTGGGATATCACAATATCTCTTATTTAATTAATGCATCTATATATTTGGTAAAGGGTGGAAGGCTCGGCCTTATGCCTGGTGTTTTGTTCCACTCTTGCCTCCCTAGTTTCCGTCATACCGGTATTATGTTCCCGGATTTTGCGTTCCTTACGCGGTCGGGTGATTTATGGGACCCCCTCGACAGTTCGCTTTGAATAAAACTCCTCCAGCAAAGCCCAACCTTGGTTTTACCATTTGCCTCACCACCACCTACTTTTCCCTTGGGAGTCACTCTCTCGAGGGTCATCTTTATTTTAGCCCCCCCGGGCCAATGCTTGTCTAAGTGTTGGTCCAAACCGAGCGATGTCCGGCGCCCCCTGGGCAACCAGGGTCTATGCCAACCCGACGTCTTGCTCATCCGGTGTGCCCTGAGAACGAGATATGTGCAGCTCCTATCGGGATTTGTCGGCACAGCAGGCGGTCTTGCTGGTCTTGTTTTACCATTGTCGAAATGTCTTGTAAACCGGGATTCCGAGACTAATCGGGTCTTCCCGGGAGAAGGAATATCCTTCGTTGATCACGAGAGCTTATCATGGGCTAAGTTGGGACACCCCTGCAGGGTATTATCTTTCGAAAGCCGTGCCCGCGGTTATGTGGCAGATGGGAATTTGTTAATGTCCGGTTGTAGATAACTTGACACCAGATTCGAATTAAAACGCATCAACCGCGTGTGTAGCCGTGATGGTCTCTTCTCGGCGGAGTTCGGGAAGTGAACACGGTCTTTGGGTTATGTTTGACGTAAGTAGGAGTTCAGGATCACCTCTTGATCATTACTAGTTGACGACCGTTCCTTTGTTCCTCTTCTCGCTCTCATTTGCGTATGTTAGCCACCATATATGCTTAGTCGCTGCTGCAACCTCACCACTTTACCCCTTCCTTTCCCATTAAGCTTTGCTAGTCTTGATACCCATGGTAATGGGATTGCTGAGTCCTCGTGGCTCACAGATTACTACAACAACAGCTGCAGGTATTGGTTATGCGATGATCATGACGCGAGAGCGATGTTTACTTGTTTTGGAGTTCTTCTTCCGCTTCTTCTTTGATCAGGGGATAGGTTCCAGGTCGGCAGCCTGGGCTAGCAGGGTGGATGTCGTTTGAGTTTCTGTTTGTGTTCCATCCGTAGTCGGATGGTTCTCTTATGTAAGATGATGTTGTATTCGTGTGGCATTGTATGCCTTATGTATGTATCCCTATCTATTTTGTAATGTTGATGTAATGATATCCACCTTGCAAAAGCGTCTTCAAGATGCGCTCCTATCCTTGGTGGGACCTTCGAGTTCCTTTAGGATAGGCTTGCATCTTGGGCGTGATAAGTTGGTATCAGAGCCTCGACCGACCTTAGGAATCCCCTTGATTGATCGTGTAGTTTGGTCGTTGTTGAGTCTAGAAGAAAACTTTTTTCGGAGTCTAGTTATATCGGAGAGTAGGAATTCTTTTTACTCCTCAGCCCCTTCGTCGTTCTGGTGAGCAATCTTGACGTAGTTTTTGAACTACTCCTCTTCCCTTCAAATTTTTCTTTAGGATCACGCGGTTAGTTTTCGTTCATTGTCCATCCTCTTTTGTCCGGCGCATTCCTCGTCAAGCTGATTCGAACCTCTTTGTCTTTGGGAGATCAATCCTCTGCTCTTTTTGATTGATGTTGTTTCGCTGTCTGAAGTTGTCCTTGTTTTTCCCACCCGCCCACCCTTCTTCCTCTCGGAACCGGAATCCGTAATCGAGTATCCATCCTACTCGTGCGAAGTCTTTGCTTTCTTTCCTCAATGATTTCAACCGGTGTTTTCTCTTCAAGTTATTCGTCGGTTTCCCCTTCCAAGTTGCCTTTGTTTTCCCGCCCTCCCACCCTTTCTCTTCCCGGAGTTTTTGTCTGTTTCGACCATCAATTCCATTCGTGTGGAGTCTCTTCATTCTTCCCTCAATCATTTCAACCGGTGAATTCTCGTATCGTTCGCCATTCTTCATCCCTTTCTTTTTTCTGGTGGACTCAATTCAAGTTTTTTTCGGTTGATCATATTCTTTTCCTCGGCTCAAGTGTTTTTCCCTGCTCGTTCGCCTCTCGCCATTCAATCATTCCGGAGTTCGGAAGACATCTCACGAGATTCGTCCGTGTTCCAATTAATTCGAGGGTGTCACCTCATTCAAATATTTCAATTGTTCCGGTGCATCATCTATCTTTTCAACAATCCTTTTTCAGCGGTGTTTTCTTTTAGTGGGCCCTAACCCACAGGTCTTTTCCCAGGATCTTACCTGACTCTTCTAATTCCCCCGGAGTTTTTCTCAGTTCTTTTCAAGTGTGATGTAAGAATGGATCACATCAGTCACATGCCTTTTCCAAGATCGATTTCAAATCATTTCATCATCGGCTCAACCTCTTTCCTTTTCATTCTCCCGGAGTATCTCAGTAATTTTGGTGGTGTTTCTCGTCATCATTTGAAGATTGAAGAAGAGTTTTTCCTCTAAATCTTGTCCGTTCTTCTGAAGATTCATGGTTCTAGCTTCATGTTATCCTCTCATATTATTCCGTTTGTCAGATATTGTTTTTCTTACCCATCCGGAGTATGTCAGAAGTTGTTTTCCCGTTTCTTTCACCGGAGGCCATCATTCCTGTTATCGTTCTCTATTTTATCCCAGCGCTTCGTTCAAATGTTCTTTAATCAGCTCGAGTTCTTCCTGTTCTTTTGCATCTAAATCCCTTCTAGCATATTTGTCTTCTAATTCTTCCCGGTGATTCATTCTCTTTCATCAGTCATTTTCGAATTCTTACGGTGGTTCGTTCAAGATTCTTTTTCCTCGATTATTATTTTTAATCCATTCGTTCTTTCGAAACCTACCGGTGGTTCATGAAGACTTTCTCAAGTTTTGTACTATACCCCCCTTAATCCTTTTCAAGAAGAATAAGTAGTATGCAAAATCCATTGCTTGTCATCAATTTAATTTGATGAAGGATAAGCATACAATAAATCTTATTCTTATTTCCTCAAAGTGAGTAATCCCTTCCTTCGGAGTTTGTTCTTGATGAATAAATTCTAGTTTCAAGTGTTTCATATTTTCTTTTCCGGAGTTCAAATTTCCTTGGTCATTTCGTCGGCACCGCCATCCAAATCAATACAAGGCTTTAGTCTTATTCTTTTCATCCTTCATTCTATCTCATCATCTTTTTGTCACCGGAGTTCTTCATGGTTGTTCTTCATGATTTAATTCATTCTTTCAAGTTTTCATCAAGATTCTTGTTCAAGGAGTTCTAGTATCTTTTGTTCTTGCATCTCGAGGTGCAATTAAATCTCCGTATTCTTTTGAAGTGGAGTTTTGCATTTCTTCGTTCTTCTCAGCTATCCAATCATTTCCGTTTGTGGTCGGTTATCACCTTATGATTTTGAGATGTTATCCAGAAGTCCACGACAAGCTTATTCTTTCGTTGTTGATTTTATCAACAACTCCATTCAATCCTTCCTTCTAAGTTCTTTTCATTCAACTCTTTAAATTCTTTCTGGAGGTTTTGTGTCATGTCTTCATCAAGTATCATTCCATCCTCTCAAGCTCGTGCTCTATTCCTCCATGTTTCAGCCGGAGTGCAGCCTAAACCCTTTCAGTCTTATTCGTTTCTTATCTCGTTCTAACCAGAGTGGTTTCATAGTCTATCTGATTCCATGAGCTTTCGATTCTCGTCATTCTCGTCGTCCCTCTCTTCTTCTCGAGTGCTCTCGATTCTTTGCTTCTTCTCTTGAGTTCTTGTTTCACCTCATCCCTTTTCCCCTCCGTCTCGGTCCTAATATCTCGGGACGAGATCTCTTGTTAGTAGAGGAGAGATGTAACGCCCCGGATTCGATGCGCTAGGTGTCTGCCAGTTATTTTCCGTCGTTGCCATGTCATTTGCTTGCGTGTTGAATTTTGCCATGTCATCATATGCATTTCATTTTGCATACGTGTTCGTCTCATGCATTCGAGCATTTTCCCCGTTGTCCGTTTTGCAATCCGGCACTCCTATGTCCTCTGGCGTCCCCCTTTTGTCTCTTGTTGTGAGTGGGTGTTAAGCTTTCTCGGAATGGCCCGAGGTTTGCCAAGCAGCCTTGGTATAGCACCGGTAGACCGCCTGCCAAGTTTCGTGCCATTTGGAGGTCGTTTGATACTCCAACGGTTAACCGGGTAACCGTAAAAGCCCTCTTTGTGTTGCAGCCCAACACCCCTTCAAAGTGGCCCAAAACCCAGCAAACTCCCCTTCATGCTCTCGGTCGTTCGATCACGATCGCGTGGCCGAAAACCGTGCCTCATTTGGACTCTCCTAGCTCTCAGAATCTATAAATAGGTGCCTCCCCCCGAAATTCGCGGATGAAACCCTATGCATCTTCCTCTTCGCGCCGCCAGACATGTCCATTCGCCCCGGACATGTCCGCCACCGCCCCCGCGCCCAATCCCGACGCGCCACGTCGCCCCCGCCGCCGCCGCCGTCCGCTCGCCTGGCACGCCGCGGCCCGCAGCAGCCCCGCCGTCCGCCGGCGCGCCTCGCCGCTGCCGCCCCGACGCCTCGCCGGGCCTCGTCTCCCGCCGGCGCCGCCCTCCTCTGGCCGCCCGCGCAGACTCCGCCGCCAGCCCCGCCAACCCCGCGCGCCTCCCGGCCCCACGTCGCCTCCGCTCCGGCAGGGAGCTCGCTGGAGCCCGAGCTCCTCCCGGCCTGCGCCTCCGGCCCCGTCCAGCCGCGCCATGGCCAGATCCGGGCCGGTGCCGCCCGGATCCGCCGCCCCGACCCACCGGCGGCCCTCCCCCGTCGTCCTCCGGCGCCGCCCCATCCTCCGGCGACCCAGCTCCGTCCGTCCTCGATCCCCGTGCGAACTTGAGGTTGTCCCCGAGATTCCTGTCCCTGAGTTTTGATATTATCATGCCATGTTCAGCGCATCATAACTCCATGTATACTGATCCGTTTCGTGCGTGTAATATGTCAAATTGTTCGCCTCGACGAGTACATCATCTCATCTCATTGCATCATTTTCATTTGAGCTCACCTTGATGCCCGGAATGCTGTTAGAAGAGTGTTATATGATGTTAATCTGCTGAAACTGTTATAACTTGATGATTTGTCATTTTTTCCATGTTTGATGTGTGCATCCTATGAGGTTGATGTCTACATATGTTTTGAAGTATGTCATGCCATCTATACAGTGGTGCCATCCATGTATTTTTGTGATTTTTTTACTGAGTGCATCGAGCTCGTAAAGTAGGGTACTTGCTGTTGCTGTTTTACTAGGCTGATTCTGTTAAATTTTGATGCTATGTAAACCTGCTGCTACAAGTCATTCTATGCATAATCTGGAGATGTTCACTAAGGATGATTTGTTATACATGTCTTGATTTATCCATTCATGCCCCTGGTTGCATTTATAGCCTGCTGTAACATGTTGTTATCTTGCTCCAAAGTTGCTAAATAATGTTGCTGTCAGCCTGTTAACATTAAGTTCAATGTTGCTATGATTGTTGTTAGTGATCCATGCACCCTATGAACTTGCTCTTGCCATGCTTAGCTTCATAAACATGCCTTCTTACTGTTGGTTGCCTTGCCATGCCATGTTTTGCTCTGTGGTGAGTGGTTCAAGCTCACCAACATGCCTACTTATTGTTGTTCCTGCCATGTATGAATCTGTCATATAACTTGCCATGTTTACATGGGTGCCATCATATTTTCTGTGCCCTTTTGGCTCTTGGTCAGGAAGGGACTTTTGTTATATGCAATTAGTAGATTCATGCCATGCCTTTGTTTGCCATGATAAGTTCTGTAACGTGTTGTTTGATAGCCCTAAACATTGCAACCTAATGTTATTTCTGCTAAGCCTGAAACTGTTAATATATGCAATCTTGCCATGTGTGTTTGAGCATGTTCTAGTGATTTATGGAGATAGCTCAGTGTTCATGTTTTGTCATGCTTTACCTGTACTTCATGCCCATGTCCTTTGTTCTTATGTTGGGGTGCTGTAGCTTGTTGTTTTGATGCTTGCAAGATGCCTAGTTGCTGTTTTGGACAGCTTGTCCTTTAAACTTGTATAGTGTATGTGTTGAACCGTTGCTCCGTTTTGGGTGTGCTCTATATGAAACTTGCTTAGATTTGCATGTAGTTTCATATTATCATGTTGCATCCTAGTTTTGAGGTGTTTGCTTGATGTTTGGGTGCATTTTGCATCAATGCCATGTTTATGTTGTTTTGCTCATATCTTTTAGGCCATAGCTCCGAACTAAATGAACTTTATATGTAACTTGACTAGAATTTCGTGTAGATCCTCTTGATGCTCTTTAACTTGCTATTTAACAACTTCAACTTAATGTTTTTTCAGTTCTGAAACAATTTCGAAATTTGCATATGAGGACTTACCGGAATTGTTATATGTTGTTTCCGGCCTCATTTAAACTTGCTTTGATGTGTTGCTATTGTTTGCATCATCTCTTGCCATGAGTAGGCTCATATAGCTTGGTCATGCATCATGCTTGTTGTGCATCATGTATTGTTTATGTGTGGTGTGTTTACTATGTTGTGTGCTTCTCGATAGTTCCCGTTTCGTTGCGATCGTGAGGATTCGTTCGTCTCCGCTTGGTTCGTCTACGTGGCTTCATCTTCTTCATGGACTCGTTCTTCTTCCTTGCGGGATTTCAGGCAAGATGACCGCTACCCTGGATCTCACTATTATCATTGCTATGCTAGTTGCTTCGTTCTATCGCGATGCTACGCTTCCTATCACTTGTTCTTCAAGCCTCCCCAAATTGCCATCAACTTCTAACCTTTGACACCCTTCCTAGCAAACCGTTGTTTGGCTATGTTACCGCTTTGCTCAGCCCCTCTTATAGCGTTGTTAGTTGCAGGTGAAGTTGAAGATTGCTCCATGGTGGAAAGGATTTTGTTGGGATATCACAATATCTCTTATTTAATTAATGCATCTATATATTTGCTAAAGGGTGGAAGGCTCGGCCTTATACCTGGTGTTTGGTTCCACTCTTGCCGCCCTAGTTTCCGTCATACCGGTATTATGTTCCGGAGTTTGCGTTCCTTACGCGGTCGGGTGATTTATGGGACCCCCTCGACAGTTCGCTTTGAATAAAACTCCTCCAGGAAGGCCCTACCTTGGTTTTACCATTTGCCTCACCACCACCTACTTTTCCCTAGGGAGTCGCTCTCTCGAGGGTCATCTTTATTTTAGCCCCCCCGGGCCAATGCTTGTCTAAGTGTTGGTCCAAACCGAGCGATGTCCGGCGCCCCCTGGGCAACCAGGGTCTATGCCAACCCGACGTCTTGCTCATCCGGTGTGCCCTGAGAACGAGATATGTCCAGCTCCTATCGGGATTTGTCAGCACAACAGGCGGTCTTGCTGGTCTTGTTTTACCATTGTCGAAATGTCTTGTAAACCGGGATTCCGAGACTGATCGGGTCTTCCCGGGAGAAGGAATATCCTTCGTTGATCGCGAGAGCTTATCATGGGCTAAGTTGGGACACCCCTGCAGGGTATTATCTTTCGAAAGCCGTGTCCGCGGTTATGTGGCAGATGGGAATTTGTTAATGTCCGGTTGTAGATAACTTGACACCAGATTCGAATTAAAACACATCAAACGCGTGTGTAGCCAAGATGGTCTCTTCTCGGCGGAGTCCGGGAAGTGAACAGGGTCTTTGGGTTATGTTTGACGTAAGTAGGAGTTCAGGATCACCTCTTGATCATTACTAGTTGACGACCGTTCCTTTGTTCCTCTTCTCACTCTCATTTGCGTATGTTAGCCACCATATATGCTTAGTCGCTGCTGCAACCTCACCACTTTACCCCTTCCTTTCCCATTAAGCTTTGCTAGTCTTGATACCCATGGTAATGGGATTGCTGAGTCCTCGTGGCTCACAGATTACTACAACAACAGTTGCAGGTACAGGTTATGCGATGATCATGACGCGAGAGCGATGTTTACTTGTTTTGGAGTTCTTCTTCTACTTCTTCTTTGATTAGGGGATAGGTTCCAGGTCGGCAGCCTGGGCTAGTAGGGTGGATGTCGTTTGAGTTTCTGTTTGTGTTCCATCCGTAGTCGGATGGTTCTCTTATGTAAGATGATGTTGTATTCGTGTGGCATTGTATGTCTTATGTATGTATCCCTATCTATTTTGTAATGTTGATGTAATGATATCCGCCTTGCAAAAGCGTCTTCAAGATGCACTCCTATCCTTGGTGGGACCTTCGAGTTCCTTTAGGATAGGCTCGCATCTCGGGCGTGACAAAGACCCAAAGGGTTTACTAGAGTCAATAATCTAGTTCACATCGCTATATGATTAACACCCAAAGAGTACTAAGGTGTGATCATGTTTTTTGCTTGTGAGAGATGTTTAGTCAACGGGTCTGTCACATTCAGAGTCATATGTATTTTGCAAATATTATATGTCTTCAATGCTCTGCACGGAGCTACTTTAGCTAATTTCTCCCACTTTCAATATGTATCCAGATTGATACTTAGAGTCATCTGGATTAGTGTCAAAACTTGCATCAACGTAACCCTTTACGATGAACCTCTTGCCATCTCCATAATCGAGAAACATATCCTTATTCCACTAAGGATAATTTTGACCAATGTCCAGTGATCTACTCCTAGATCACTATTGTAGTCCCTTGCCAAACCAGGGCAGGGTATACAATAGGTCTGGTCCATGGCATACTTTTATAGAACCTATGACTGCGGCATAGGGAATGACTTTCATTCTCTTTCTATTTTCTGATGTGGTCGGGATTTGAGTCTTACTCAATTTCACACCTTTGCAACACAGGCAAGAACTCTTTCTTTGACTGTTTCATTTTGAACTACTTCAAAATCTTGTCAAGGTATGTACTAATTGAAAATCTTATCAAGCGTCTTGATCTATCTCAATAGATCTTGATGCTCAATATGTAAGTAGCTTTATTGAGGTCTTTCTTTGAAAAACTCCTTTGAAATACTCCTTTATGCTTTCCAAAAAATTCTACATTAGTTCTGATCAACAATATGTCATTTACATAAATCTATCAGAAATGTTGTAGTGCTCCCACTCACTTTCTTGTAAATACAGGCTTCACCGCAAGTCTGTATAAAACTATATGCTTTGATCAACTTATCAAAGCGTATATTCCCACTCTGAGATGCTTGCACCAATCCATAGATGGATCGCTGGAGCTTGCACATTTTGTTAGCACCTTTAGGATCGACAAAACCTTCTGGTTGCATCATACACAACTCTTCTTTAAGAAATCCATTAAGGAATGTAATTTTGACATCCATTTGCCAAATTTCATAAAATGCGGCAATTGCTAACATGATTCGGACAGACTTTTAGGCATCAATACGAGTGAGAAAATCTCATTGTATTCAACACCTTGAACTTGTCAAAAACCTTTTTCGACAATTCGAGCTTTGTAGATAGTAACACTACTATCAGTGTCCGTCTTCCTCTTGAAGATCCATTTATTTTCTATGGCTTGCCGATCATTGGGCAAGTCAACCAAAGTCCACACTTTGTTCTCATACATGGACCCCATCTCAGATTTCATGGCCTCAAGCCATTTCACGGAATCTGGGCTCATCATCGCTTCCTCATAGTTCGTAGGTTCATCATGGTCCAGTAACATGACTTCCAGAACAGGATTATCGTACCACTCTGGTGCGGTATGTGCTCTGGAAGACCTATGAGGTTCTGTAGTAACTTGATCTGAAGTTTCATGATCATCATCATATCACTAATTGGTGTAGGAATCACTGGAACTGATTTCTGTGATGAACTACTTTCCAATTCGGGAGAAGGTACAATTACCTCATCAAGCTCTACTTTCCTCCCACTCACTTCTTTCAAGAGAAACTCCTTCTCTAGAAAGGATCCATCTTAGCAACGAATATCTTGCCTTCGGATCTGTGATAGAAGGTGTACCCAACAGTTTCCTTTGGGTATTCTATGAAGACACACTTCTCCGATTTGGGTTCGAGCTTATCAGGTTGAAACTTTTTCACATAAGCATCGCAGCCCCAAACTTTAAGAAACGACAGCTTTGGTTTCTTGCCAAATCACATTTCATATGGTGTCGTCTAAACGGATTTAGATGGTGCCCTATTTAACGTGAATGCAGCTGTCTCTAATGCATAACCCCAAAACAATAGTGGTAAATCGGTAAGAGACATCATAGATTGCACTATATCCAATAAAGTACGGTTATGACGTTCGGACACACCATTAAGCTGTGGTGTTCCAGGTGGCATGAGTTTGTGAAACTGTTCCACATTGTTTTAATTGAAGACCAAACTCGTAACTCAAATATTCGTATCCGCGATCAAATTGCAGAAAACTTTATTTTCTTCTTATGATGATTTTCCACTTCCCTCTGAAATTCTCTGAACCTTTTTCAAATGTTTCAGACTTATGCTTCATCAAGTAGATATACCCATATCTTCTCAAATCATCTGTGAAGGTGATAAAATAATGATACCCGCCGCGAGCCTCAACATTCATTGGACCACATACATCAGTATATAAGATTTCCAACAAATTTGTTGCTCGCTCCATTGTTCCGGAGAACGGAGTTTTTGTCATCTTGCCCAGGCATGGTTCGCAAGCATCAAGTGATTCATAATCAAGTGATTCCAAAAACCCATCAGCATGGAGTTTCTTCATGCGCTTTACACCAATATGACCTAAATGGCAGTGCCATAAATAAGTTGCACTATCATTATTAACTTTGCATCTTTTGGCTTCAATATTATGAATATGTGTATCACTACGATCGAGATCCAACAAACCATTTTTATTGGGTGTATGACCATAGAAGGTTTTATTCATGTAAACAGAACAACAATTATTGTCTAACTTAAATGAATAACCGTATTGCAATAAACATGATAAAATCATATTCATGATCAACGCAAACACCAAATAACACTTATTTAGGTTCAACACTAATCCCGAAAGTATAGGGAGTGTGCGATGATGATCTTATCAATCTTTGAACCACTTCCAACACACATCGCCACTTCACCCTTAACTAGTCTATGTTTATTTCGCAACTCCCATTTCGAGTTACTACTTTTAGTAACTGTACTAGCATCGGATACTGAGGGGTTACTATGAACACTAGTAAAGTACACATCAATAATCTGTGTATCAAATATACCTTTGTTTACTTTGCCATCCTTCTTACCCACCAAATGTTTGGGGTAGTTCCACTTCCAGTGATCATTCCTTTGCAGTAGAAGCACTCAGTTCCAGGCTTGGGTCTAGCTTTGGCCTTCTTCATGGGAGTGACAACTTGCTTGTCATTCTACTTGAAGTTCCCTTTCTTTCCCTTTGCCCTTTTCTTGAAACTAGTGGTCTTGTCAATCATCAACACTTGATTCTCTTTCTTGATTTCTACCTTCGTCGATTTCAACATCACGAAGAGCTCGGGAATCGTTTTCGTCATCCCTTGCATACTATAGTTCATCACGAAGTTCTAGTAACTTGGTGATGGTGACTAGAGAACTCTGTCAATCACTATCTTATCTGGAAGATTAACTCCCACTTGATTCAAGCGATTTTAGTACCCAGACAATCTGAGCACATGCTCACTAGTTGAGTATTTCTCCTCCATCTTTTAGCTATAGAACTTGTTGGAGACTTCATATCTCTCAACTTAGGTATTTGCTTGAAATATTAACTTCAACTCCTGGAACATCTCATATGGTCCACGATGTTCAAAACGTCTTTGAAGTCCCAATTCTAAGCCGTTTAAGCATGGTGCACTAAACTATCAAGTAGTCATCATATAGAGCTAGCCAAACGTTTATAACATCTACATCTGCTCCTGTAATAGGTCTGTCACCTAGCGGTGCATCAAGGACATAATTCTTCTGTGCAGCAATGAGGATAAACCTCAGATCACGAATCTAATCCGCATCATTGGTACTAACATCTTTTGACATAGTTTTTCTCTAGGAACATATCAAAAATAAACATGGGACCCCCTCGACAGTTTGCTTTGAATAAAACTCCTCCAGCAAGGCCCAACCTTGGTTTTACCATTTGCCTCACCACCACCTACTTTTCCCCTTGGAGTCGCTCTCTCAAGGGTCATCTTTATTTTAGCCCCCCCGGGCCAATGCTTGTCTAAGTGTTGGTCCAAACCGAGCGATGTCCGGCGCCCCCTGGGCAACCAGGGTCTATGCCAACCCGACGTCTTGCTCATCCGGTGTGCCCTGAGAACGAGATATGTGCAGCTCCTATCGGGATTTGTCGGCACAGCAGGCGGTCTTGCTGGTCTTGTTTTACCATTGTCGAAATGTCTTGTAAACCGGGATTCCGAGACTGATCGGGTCTTCCCGGGAGAAGGAATATCCTTCGTTGATCGCGAGAGCTTATCATGGGCTAAGTTGGGACACCCCTGCAGGGTATTATCTTTCGAAAGCCGTGCCCGCGGTTATGTGGCAGATGGGAATTTGTTAATGTCCGGTTGTAGATAACTTGACACCAGATTCGAATTAAAACACATCAAACGCGTGTGTAGCCAAGATGGTCTCTTCTCGGCGGAGTCCGGGAAGTGAACAGGGTCTTTGGGTTATGTTTGACGTAAGTAGGAGTTCAGGATCACCTCTTGATCATTACTAGTTGACGACCGTTCCTTTGTTCCTCTTCTCACTCTCATTTGCGTATGTTAGCCACCATATATGCTTAGTCGCTGCTGCAACCTCACCACTTTACCCCTTCCTTTCCCATTAAGCTTTGCTAGTCTTGATACCCATGGTAATGGGATTGCTGAGTCCTCGTGGCTCACAGATTACTACAACAACAGTTGCAGGTACAGGTTATGCGATGATCATGACGCGAGAGCGATGTTTACTTGTTTTGGAGTTCTTCTTCTACTTCTTCTTCGATTAGGGGATAGGTTCCAGGTCGGCAGCCTGGGCTAGTAGGGTGGATGTCGTTTGAGTTTCTGTTTGTGTTCCATCCGTAGTCGGATGGTTCTCTTATGTAAGATGATGTTGTATTCGTGTGGCATTGTATGTCTTATGTATGTATCCCTATCTATTTTGTAATGTTGATGTAATGATATCCGCCTTGCAAAACCGTCTTCAAGATGCGCTCCTATCCTTGGTGGGACCTTCGAGTTCCTTTAGGATAGGCTCGCATCTCGGGCGTGACAAAGACCCAAAGGGTTTACTAGAGTCAATAATCTAGTTCACATCGCTATATGATTAACACCCAAAGAGTACTAAGGTGTGATCATGTTTTTTGCTTGTGAGAGATGTTTAGTCAACGGGTCTGTCACATTCAGAGTCGTATGTATTTTGCAAATATTATATGTCTTCAATGCTCTGCACGGAGCTACTTTAGCTAATTTCTCCCACTTTCAATATGTATCCAGATTGATACTTAGAGTCATCTGGATTAGTGTCAAAACTTGCATCAACGTAACCCTTTACGATGAACCTCTTGCCATCTCCATAATCGAGAAACATATCCTTATTCCACTAAGGATAATTTTGACCAATGTCCAGTGATCTACTCCTAGATCACTATTGTAGTCCCTTGCCAAACCAGGGCAGGGTATACAATAGGTCTGGTCCATGGCTTACTTTTATAGAACCTATGACTGCGGCATAGGGAATGACTTTCATTCTCTTTCTATTTTCTGATGTGGTCGGGATTTGAGTCTTACTCAATTTCACACCTTTGCAACACAGGCAAGAACTCTTTCTTTGACTGTTTCATTTTGAACTACTTCAAAATCTTGTCAAGGTATGTACTAATTGAAAATCTTATCAAGCGTCTTGATCTATCTCAATAGATCTTGATGCTCAATATGTAAGTAGCTTTATTGAGGTCTTTCTTTGAAAAACTCCTTTGAAATACTCCTTTATGCTTTCCAAAAAATTCTACATTAGTTCTGATCAACAATATGTCATTTACATAAACCTATCCGAAATGTTGTAGTGCTCCCACTCACTTTCTTGTAAATACAGGCTTCACCGCAAGTCTGTATAAAACTATATGCTTTGATCAACTTATCAAAGCGTATATTCCGACTCCGAGATGCTTGCACCAGTCCATAGATGGATCGCTGGAGCTTGCACATTTTGTTAGCACCTTTAGGATCGACAAAACCTTATGGTTGCATCATACACAACTCTTCGTTAAGAAATCCATTAAGGAATGTAGTCTTGACATCCATTTGCCAAATTTCATAAAATGCGGCAATTGCTAACATGATTCAGACAGACTTTTAAGCATCAATACGAGTGAGAAAATCTCATTGTATTCAACACCTTGAACTTGTCGAAAACCTTTTTCGACAATTCGAGCTTTGTAGATAGTAACACTACTATCAATGTCCATCTTCCTCTTGAAGATCCATTTATTTTCTATGGCTTGCCGATCATTGGGCAAGTCAACCAAAGTCCACACTTTGTTCTCATACATGGACCCCATCTCAGATTTCATGGCCTCAAGCCATTTCACGGAATCTGGGCTCATCATCGCTTCCTCATAGTTCGTAGGTTCATCATGGTCCAGTAACATGACTTCCAGAACAGGATTATCGTACCACTCTGGTGCGGTATGTGCTCTAGAAGACCTATGAGGTTCTGTAGTAACTTGATCTGAAGTTTCATGATCATCATCATTAGCTTCCTCACTAATTGGTGTAGGAATCACTGGAACTGATTTCTGTGATGAACTACTTTCCAATTCGGGAGAAGGTACAATTACCTCATCAAGCTGTACTTTCCTCCCACTCACTTCTTTCAAGAGAAATTCCTTCTCTAGAAAGGATCCATCTTAGCAACGAATATCTTGCCTTCGGATCTGTGATAGAAGGTGTACCCAACAGTTTCCTTTGGGTATTCTATGAAGACACACTTCTCCGATTTGGGTTCGAGCTTATCAGGTTGAAACTTTTTCGCATAAGCATCGCAGCCCCAAACTTTAAGAAACGACAGCTTTGGTTTCTTGCCAAATCACAGTTCATATGGTGTCATCTCAACGGATTTAGATGGTGCCCTATTTAACGTGAATGCAGCTGTCTCTAATGCATAACCCCAAAACAATAGTGGTAAATCGGTAAGAGACATCATAGATTGCACTATATCCAATAAAGTACGGTTATGACGTTCGGACACACCATTAAGCTGTGGTGTTCCAGGTGGCATGAGTTTGTGAAACTGTTCCACATTGTTTTAATTGAAGACCAAACTCGTAACTCAAATATTCGTATCCACGATCAAATTGCAGAAAACTTTATTTTCTTCTTATGATGATTTTCCACTTCACTCTGAAAATCTTTGAACCTTTTTCAAATGTTTCAGACTTATGTTTCATCTAGTAGATATACCCATATCTTCTCAAATCATCTGTGAAGGTGAGAAAATAATGATACCCTCCGCGAGCCTCAACATTCATTGGACCACATACATCAGTATATATGATTTCCAACAAATTTGTTGCTCGCTCCATTGTTCCGGAGAACGGAGTTTTTGTCATCTTGCCCAGGCATGGTTCGCAAGCATCAAGTGATTCATAATCAAGTGATTCCAAAAACCCATCAGCATGGAGTTTCTTCATGCGCTTTACACCAATATGACCTAAATGGCAGTGCCATAAATAAGTTGCACTATCATTATTAACTTTGCATCTTTTGGCTTCAATATTATGAATATGTGTATCACTACGATCGAGATCCAACAAACCATTTTTATTGGGTGTATGACCATAGAAGATTTTATTCATGTAAACAGAACAACAATTATTGTCTAACTTAAATGAATAACCGTATTGCAATAAACATGATAAAATCATATTCATGATCAACGCAAACACCAAATAACACTCATTTAGGTTCAACACTCATCCCGAAAGTATAGGGAGTGTGCGATGATGATCATATCAATCTTGGAACCACTTCCAACACACATCGTCACTTCACCCTTAACTAGTCTATGTTTATTCTGCAACTCCCATTTCGAGTTACTACTTTTAGTAACTGAACTAGTATCGGATACTGAGGGGTTACTATGAACACTAGTAAAGTACACATCAATAATCTGTATATCAAATATACCTTTGTTTACTTTGCCATCCTTCTTACCCACCAAATGTTTGGGGTAGTTCCACTTCCAGTGATCATTCCTTTGAAGTAGAAGCACTCAGTTCCAGGCTTGGGTCTAGCTTTGGCCTTCTTCATGGGAGTGACAACTTGCTTGTCATTCTACTTGAAGTTCCCTTTCTTTCCCTTTGCCCTTTTCTTGAAACTAGTGGTCTTGTCAATCATCAACACTTGATGCTCTTTCTTGATTTCTACCTTCGTTGATTTCAACATCACGAAGAGCTCGGGAATCGTTTTCGTCATCCCTTGCATACTATAGTTCATCACGAAGTTCTAGTAACTTGGTGATGGTGACTAGAGAACTCTGTCAATCACTATCTTATCTGGAAGATTAACTCCCACTTGATTCAAGCGATTTTAGTACCCAGACAATCTGAGCACATGCTCACTAGTTGAGTATTTCTCCTCCATCTTTTAGCTATAGAACTTGTTGGAGACTTCATATCTCTCAACTCAGGTATTTGCTTGAAATATTAACTTCAACTCCTGGAACATCTCATATGGTCCACGATGTTCAAAACGTCTTTGAAGTCCCAATTCTAAGCCGTTTAAGCATGGTGCACTAAACTATCAAGTAGTCATCATATAGAGCTAGCCAAACGTTTATAACATCTGCATATGCTCCTGTAATAGGTCTGTCACCTAGCGGTGCATCAAGGACATAATTCTTCTGTGCAGCAATGAGGATAAACCTCAGATCACGGATCTAATCCGCATCATTGCTACTAACATCTTTCGACATAGTTTTTCTCTAGGAACATATCAAAAATAAACATGGGGAAGCAACAACGCGAGCTATTGATCTACAACATAATTTGCAAAATACTATCATGACTAAGTTCATGATAAATTAAAGTTCAATTAATCGTATTATTTAAGAACTCCCACTTAGATAGACATCCCTCTAATCATCTAAGTGATCACGTGATCCAAATCAACTAAACCATGTCCAATCATCACGTGAGATGGAGTAGTTTTCAATGGTGAACATCATTATGTTGATCATATCTACTATATGATTCACGCTCAACCTTTCGGTCTCCAGTGTTCCGAGGCCATGTCTGCATATGCTAGGCTCGTCAAGTTTAACCCGAGTATTCTGCGTGTGCAAAACTGGCTTGCACCCGTTGTAGATGAACGTAGAGCTTATCACACCCGATCATCACGTGGTGTCTCGGCACGACGAACTTTGCCAACAGTGCATACTTAGGGAGAACACTTTTATCTTGAAATTTAGTAAGGGATCATCCTATAAAGCTATCACCGAACTAAGCAAAATAAGATGTATAAAAGATAAACATCACATGCAATCAAAATATGTGACATGATATGGCCATCATCATCTTGTGCCTTTGATCTCCATCTCCAAAACATCGTCACGATCTCCATCGTCACCGGCATGACACCATGATCTCCATCATCTTGATCTATATCAATGTGTCGTCACATGGTCGTCTCACCAACTATTGCTCTTGCAACTATTGCTATCGCATAGCGATAAAGTAAAGCAATTATTTGGCGCTTGCATCTTATGCAATAAAGAGACAACCATAAGGCTTCTGCCAGTTGCCGATAACTTTAACAAAACATGATCATCTCATTCAACAACTTATATCTCATCACGTCTTGACCATATCACATCACAACATGCCCTGCAGAAACAAGTTAGACATCCTCTACTTTGTTGTTGCAAGTTTTATGTGGCTGCTACGGGCTGAGCAAGAACGTTCTTACCTATGCATGAAAACCACAACGATATTTCGTCAAGTTAGTGCTGTTTTAACCTTCGACAAGGACCGGGCGTAGCCACACTCGATTCAACTAAAGTTGGAGAAACTGACACCCGCCAGCCACCTGTGTGCAAAGCACGTCGGTAGAACCAGTCTCGCGTAAGCGTACGCGTAATGTCGGTCCAGGCCGCTTCATCCAACAATACCGCCGAATAAAAGTATGACATGCTGGTAAGCAGTATGACTTGTATCGCCCACAACTCACTTGTGTTCTACTCGTGCATATAACATCTACGCATAAACCTGGCTCGGATGTCACTGTTGGGGAACATAGTAATTTCAAAAAAATTCCTACACACACCCAAGATCATGGTGCTGCATAGCAACGGAGGGGAGAGTGTGTCCACGTACCCTCGTAGACCGAAAGCGGAAGCGTTAGCACAACGCGGTTGATGTAGTCGTACGTCTTCACAATCCGACCGATCCAAGTACCAAACGTACGGCACCGTTCAGCACACGTTCAGCTCGATGACGTCCCACGAACTCCGATCCAACAGAGCTTTGCGGGAGAGTTCCGTCAGCACGATAGCATGATGACGGTGTTGATGATGCTACCAACACAGGGCTTCGCCTAAGCACTGCTACGATATTACCGAGGTGGAATATGGTGGAGGGGGGAACCGCATGTTGGAAATATGCCCTAGAGGCAATAATAAAAGGATTATTATTATATTTCCTTGTTCATGATAATTGTCTTTATTCATGCTATAATTGTATTATCCGGAAATCATAATACACGTGTGAATACATAGACCACAATATGTCCCTAGTGAGCCTCTAGTTGACTAGCTTGTTGATCAACAGATAGTCATGGTTTCCTGACTATGGACATTAGATGTCATTGATAACGGGATCACATCATTAGGAGAATGATGTGATGGACAAGACCCAATCCTAAGCATAGCACAAGATCGTGTAGTTCGTTTTGCTAGAGCTTTTCCAATGTCAAGTATCTTTTCCTTAGACCATGAGATCGTGTAACTCCCGGATACCGTAGGAGTGCTTTGGGTGTACCAAACGTCACAACGTAACTGGGTGACTATAAAGGTGCACTACAGGTATCTCTGAAAGTGTCTGTTGGGTTGACACGGATCGAGACTGGGATTTGTCACTCCGTATGACGGACAGGTATCTCTGGGCCCACTCGGTAATGCATCATCATTATGAGCTCAAAGTGACCAAGTGTTTGGTCACGGGATCATGCATTGCGGTACGAGTAAAGTGACTTGCCGGTAACGAGACTGAATGAGGTATTGGGATACCGACGATCGAGTCCCGGGCAAGTAATGTACCGATTGACAAAGGGAATTGTATACGGGGTTGATTGAATCCTCGACATCATGGTTCATCCGATGAGATCATCGAGGAGCATGTGGGAGCCAACATGGGTATCCAAATCCCGCTGTTGGTTATTGACCGGAGAGCCGTCTCGGTCATGTCTGCGTGTCTCCCGAACCCGTAGGGTCTACACACTTAAGGTTCGGTGACGCTAGGGTAATTAGGAAGACTTGTATGTGAGTACCGAATGTTGTTCGGAGTCCCGGATGAGATCCCGGACGTCACGAGGAGTTCCGGAATGGTCCAGAGGTGAAGATTTATATATGGGAAGTTGTCATACGGTCACCGGAAAGTTTCGGGGGCATATCGGTATTGTACCGGGGCCACCGGAGGGGTTCCGGGGGTCCACCAGGAGGGGCCACCTCTCTCAGAGGGCCTCATGGGCCGTAGTGGGCAAGGAACCAGCCCCTGGAGGGCTGGGCGCCCCCCCTTTGGGCCCATGCACCTAGGGTTGGGGGGGAAACCCTAGTGGGGGCGCCCCCCTTGCTTGGGGGGCAAGCCCCCTCCCTTGGCCGCCCCCCCCCCCTCTAGATCTCATCTAGAGGGGGCCGCCCCCCTTCCCCCTTCCCCTATAAATAGAGGGGTGAGGGGAGGGCTGCACAAAACATCCAAGGCGCATCCCCTCCCCTCCCCAACACCTCTCCTCCTCCGTTAAGCGCTTGGCGAAGCCCTGCCGGAGTACTACCTCTCCACCACCACCACACCGTCGTGCTGCTGCTGGAGCCTTCTTCCTCAACCTCTCCTCCCCCCTTGCTGGATCAAGAAGGAGGAGACGTCATCCGCTCCGTACGTGTGTTGAATGCGGAGGTGCTGTCCGTTCGGCACTTGGTCATCGGTGATTTGTATCACGGCGAGTACGACTCCATCATCCCCGTTCTCTTGAACGCTTCCGCTCGCGATCTACAAGGGTATGTAGATGCACTCCTATCACTCGTTGCTTAGATGAACTCATAGATGGATCTTGGTGAAACCGTAGGAAAATTTTTAATTTTCTGCAACGTTCCCCAACAGTGGCATCATGAGCTAGGTCTATGCGTAGTTCTCTATTGCACGAGTAGAACACAAATTTGTTGTAGGCGTAGATATTGTCAACCTTCTTGCCGCTACTAGTCTTATTTTGCTTCAGCGGTATTGTGGGATGAAGCGGCCCGGACCGACCTTACACGTACGCTTACGTGAGACAGGTTCCACCGACTGACATGCACTAGTTGCATAAGGTGGCTAGCGGGTATCTGTCTCTCCCACTTTAGTCGGAGCGGATTCGATGAAAAGGGTCCTTATGAAGGGTAAATAGAAGTTGACAAATCACGTTGTGGCTTTTTCGTAGGTAAGTAAATGTTCTTGCTAGAACCCTATTGCAGCCACGTAAAAGATGCAACAACAATTAGAGGACGTTTAACTTGTTTTTGCAGCAATTGCCTTGTGATGTGATATGGCCAAAAGTTGTGATGAACGACGAATGATATATTGTGATGTATGAGATCATGTTCTTGTAATAGGAATCACGACTTTCATGTCGATGAGTATGACAACCGGCAGGAGCCATAGGAGTTGTCTTAATTATTGTATGACCTGCGTGTAAATAATTTAACGCCATGTAATTACTTTACTTTATTGCTAAAACGTTAGCCATAGTAGTAGAAGTAATAGTTGGCGAGCAACTTCATGGAGACACGATGATGGAGATCATGGTGTCATGCCGGTGACGAAGATGATCATGGAGCCCCGAAGATGGAGATCAAAGGAGCTATATAATATTGGCCATATCATGTCGCTACTATATAATTGCATGTGATGTTTATTATGTTTACGCATCTTGTTTACTTAGAACGACGGTAGTAAATAAGATGATCCCTTATAACAATTTCAAGAAAGTGTTCTCCCCTACCTGTGCGTCGTTGCTAAAGTTCGTCGTTTCAAAGCACCACGTGATGATCGGGTGTGATAGATTCTTACGTTCACATACAACGGGTGTAAGACAGTTTTACACATGCAAAAACACTTAGGGTTAACTTGATGGGCCTAGCATGTACAGACATGGCCTCGGAACACAGAGACCGAAAGGTCGAACATGAGTCGTATGGAAGATACGATCAACATGGAGATGTTCACCGATGATGACTAGTCCGTCTCACGTGATGATCGGACACGGCCTAGTCGACTCGGATCGTGTAACACTTAGATGACTAGAGGGATGTCTAATCTGAGTGGGAGTTCATTAAATAATTTGATTAGATGAACTTAATTATCATGAACTTTAGTCTAAACCTTTGCAAATATGTCTTGTAGATCAAATGGCCAACGCTCATGTCAACATGAACTTCAATGTGTTCCTAGAGAAAACCAAGCTGAAAGATGATGGCAGCAACTATACGGACTGGGTCCGGAACCTGAGGATCATCCTCATAGCTGCCAAGAAAGCATATGTCCTAGAAGGACCGCTAGGTGAAGCACCCATCCCAGAGAACCAAGACGTTATGAATGCTTGGCAATCACGTGCTGATGATTACTCCCTCGTTCAGTGCGGCATGCTTTACAGCTTAGAACCGGGGCTCTAAAAGCGTTTTGAGCAACACGGAGCATATGAGATGTTCGAGGAGCTGAAAATGGTTTTCCAAGCTCATGCCCAGGTCGAGAGATATGAAGTCTCCGACAAGTTCTACAGTTGTAAGATGGAGGAAAATAGTTCTGTCAGTGAGCACATACTCAAAATGTCTGGGTTGCACAACCGCATGTCCCAGCTGGACATTAACCTCCTGGATGAGGCGGTCATTGACAGAATCCTTCAGTCGCTCCCACCGAGCTACAAGAGCTTTGTGATGAACTACAATATGCAGGGGATGGTGAAAACTATTCCTGAAGTATTTTCAATGCTGAAGTCAGCAGAGGTAGAAATCAAGAAAGAACATCAAGTGTTGATGGTCAATAAAACCACTAAGTTCAAGAAGGGCAAGGGTAAGAAGAACTTCAAGAAGGACGGCAAGGATGTTGCCGCGCCCGGTAAGCTAGTTGCCGGGAAGAAGTCAAAGAATGGACCCAAGCCTGAGACTGAGTGCTTTTATTGCAGGGGGAAGGGTCACTGGAAGCGGAACTGCCCCAAATACTTCGCGGACAAGAAGGCCGGCAACACTAAAGGTATATTTGATATACATGTAATTGATGTGTGCCTTACCAGTACTCGTAGTAATTCCTGGGTATTTGATACCGGTGCCGTTGCTCATATTTGTAACTCACAGCAGGAGCTGCGGAATAAGCGGAGACTGGCGAAGGACGAGGTGACGATGCGCGTTGGGAATGGTTCCAAGGTCGATGTGATCGCCGTCGGCACGCTACCTCTACATTTACCTACGGGATTAGTTTTAAACCTCAATAATTGTTATTTAGTGCCAAGTTTGATCATGAACATTGTATCTGGATCTCGTTTGATACGAGATGGCTACTCATTTAAATCCGAGAATAATGGTTGTTCTATTTATATGAGAGATATGTTTTATGGTCATGCCCCGATGGTCAATGGTTTATTCTTAATGAATCTCGAGCGTAATATTACACATATTCATAGTGTGAATACCAAAAGATGTAAAGTTGATAACGATAGTCCCACATACTTGTGGCACTGCCACCTTGGTCACATTGGTGTCAAGCGCATGAAGAAGCTCCATGCTGATGGACTTTTAGAGTCTCTAGATTATGAATCGTTTGACACATGCGAGCCATGCCTCATGGGCAAGATGACCAAGACTCCGTTCTCCGGAACAATGGAGCGAGCAACCAACTTGTTGGAAATGATGTGTGCGGTCCAATGAGCGTTGAGGCTCGCGGAGGATATCGTTATGTTCTCACTCTCACTGATGACTTGAGTAGATATGGGTATGTCTACTTAATGAAACACAAGTCTGAGACCTTTGAAAAGTTCAAGGAATTTCAGAATGAGGTAGAGAATCAACGTGACCGAAAGATAAAGTTCCTATGATCAGATCATGGAGGAGAATATTTAAGTCATGAATTTGGTACGCACTTAAGGAAATGTGGAATCGTTTCACAACTCACGCCGCCTGGAACAGCTCAGCGTAACGGTGTGTCCGAACATCGTAATCGCACTCTATTGGATATGGTGCGGTCTATGATGTCTCTTACTGATTTACCGCTATCATTTTGGGGATACGCTCTAGAGACAACTACATTCACTTTAAATAGGGCTCCGTCTAAATCCGTTGAGACGACACCGTATGAATTATGGTTTGGGAAGAAACCTAAGCTGTCGTTTCTAAAAGTTTGGGGATGTGACGCTTATGTCAAGAAACTTCAACCTGAAAAGCTCGAACCCAAGTCGGAAAAATGCGTCTTCATAGGATACCCTAAGGAAACCATTGGGTATACCTTCTACTTAAGATCCGAGGGCAAGATCTTTGTTGCCAAGAACGGATCCTTTCTGGAAAAAGAGTTTCTCTCGAAAGAAGTAAGTAGGAGGAAAGTAGAACTCGATGAAGTACTACCTCTTGAACCGGAAAGTAGTGCCGCTCAGGAAAATGTTCCTGTAGTGCCTACACCAACTGGAGAGGAAATTAATGATGATGATCAAGGTACTTCGGATCAAGTTTCTACTGAACTTCGTAGGTCCACAAGGACACGTTCAGCACCAGAGTGGTACGGCAACCCTGTCTTGGAAATCATGTTGTTAGACAACGGTGCACCTTCGAACTATGAAGAAGTGATGGCGGGCCCAGATTCCAACAAATGGCTTGAAGCCATGCAATCCGAGATAGAATCCATGTACGAAAACAAAGTATGGACTTTCATGGACTTGCCCGATGATCGGCGAGCGATAGAAAACAAATGGATCTTTAAGAAGAAGACGGACGCGGATGGTAATGTTACCATCTATAAAGCTCAACTTGTCACTAAGGGTTATCGACAAGTTCAAGGGGTCGACTACGATGAGACATTCTCTCCCGTAGCGAAGCTGAAGTTTGTCCGAATCATGTTAGCAATTGCCGCATACTATGATTATGAGATATGGCACATGGACGTCAAAACGGCATTCCTTAACGGACATCTTAAGGAAGAACTGTATATGATGCAGCCAGAAGGTTTTGTCGATCCTAAGAATGCTAACAAAGTATGCAAGCTCCAGCGATCCATTTATGGGCTGGTGCAAGCATCTCGGAGTTGGAACATTCGCTTTGATGAGATGATCAAAGCGTTTGGGTTTATGCAGACTTATGGAGAAGCCTGCGTTTACAAGAAAGTGAGTGGGAGCTCTTTAGCATTTCTCATATTATATGTAGATGACATACTCTTGATGGGAAATGATATAGAACTTTTGGACAACATTAAGGCCTACTTGAATAAGTGTTTTTCAATGAAGGACCTTGGAGAAGCTTCTTACATATTAGGCATCAAGATCTATAGGGATAGATCGAGACGCCTCATAGGTCTTTCACAAAGCACATACCTTGATAAGATTTTGAAGAAGTTCAAAATGGATCAGTCCAAGAAAGGTTTCTTGCCTGTATTGCAAGGTGTGAGATTGAGCTCGGCTCAATGCCCGACCACGGCAAAAGATAAAGAAGAGATGAGTGTCATCCCCTATGCTTCAGCCATAGGATCTATTATGTATGCCATGCTGTGTACCAGACCTGATGTAAACCTTGTCGTAAGTTTGGTAGGAAGGTACCAAAGTAATCCCGGCAAGGAACACTGGATAGCGGTCAAGAATATCGTGAAGTACCTAAAAAGGACAAAGGACATGTTTCTCGTTTATGGAGGTGACGAAGAGCTCGTCGTAAAGGGTTACGTCGACGCTAGCTTCGACACAGATCTGGATGACTCTAAGTCACAAACCGGATACGTGTATATGTTGAATGGTGGAGCAGTAAGCTGGTGCAGCTGCAAGCAGAGCGTCGTGGCGGGATCTAATTGTGAAGCGGAGTACATGGCAGCCTCGGAGCCAGCGCATGAAGCAATTTGGGTGAAGGAGTTCATCACCGACCTAGGAGTCATACCCAATGCGTCGGGGCCGATCAAACTCTTCTGTGACAACACTGGAGCCATTGCCCTTGCCAAGGAGCCCAGGTTTCACAAGAAGACCAGGCACATCAAGCGTCATTTCAACTCCATCCGTGAAAATGTTCAAGATGGAGACATAGATATTTGCAAAGTACATACGGATCTGAATGTCGCAGATCCGTTGACTAAACCTCTTTCACGAGCAAAACATGATCAACACTAGAACTCTATGGGTGTTCGATTCATCACAATGTAACTAGATTATTGACTCTAGTGCAAGTGGGAGACTGTTGGAAATATGCCCTAGAGGCAATAATAAATGGATTATTATTATATTTCCTTGTTCATGACAATTGTCTTTATTCATGCTATAATTGTATTATCCGGAAATCGTAATGCACGTGTGAATACATAGACCACAATATGTCCCTAGTGAGCCTCTAGTTGACTAGCTCGTTGATCAACAGATAGTCATAGTTTCCTGACTATGGACGTTAGATGTCATTGATAACGGGATCACATCATTAGGAGAATGATGTGATGGACAAGACCCAATCCTAAGCATAGCACAAGATCGTGTAGTTCATTTTGCTAGAGCTTTTCCAATGTCAAGTATCTATTCCTTAGACCATGAGATTGTGTAACTCCCGGATACCGTAGGAGTGCTTTGGGTGTACCAAACGTCACAACGTAACTGGGTGACTATAAAGGTGCACTACAGGTATCTCCGAAAGTGTCTGTTGGGTTGACACGGATCGAGACTGGGATTTATCACTCCGTATGACGGAGAGGTATCTCTGGGCCCACTCGGTAATGCATCATCATTATGAGCTCAAAGTGACCAAGTGTTTGGTCATGGGATCATGCATTGCGGTACGAGTAAAGTGACTTGCCGGTAACGAGACTGAACGAGGTATTGGGATACCGACGATCGAGTCCCGGGCAAGTAACGTACCGTTTGACAAAGGGAATTGTATACGGGGTTGATTGAATCCTCGACATCGTGGTTCATCCGATGAGATCATCGAGGAGCATGTGGGAGCCAACATGGGTATCCAGATCCTGCTGTTGGTTATTGACCGGAGAGCCGTCTCGGTCATGTCTGCGTGTCTCCCGAACCCATAGGGTCTACACACTTAAGGTTCGGTGACGCTAGGGTTATTAGCAAGACTTGTATGTGAGTACCAAATGTTGTTCGGAGTCCCGGATGAGATCCCGAACGTCACGAGGAGTTCCGGAATGGTCCGGAGGTGAAGATTTATATATGGGAAGTTGTCATACGGTCACCGGAAAGTTTCGGGGGCATATCGGTATTGTACCGGGGCCACCGGAGGGGTTTCGGGGGTCCACCGGGAGGAGCTACCTCTCTCGGAGGGCCTCATGGGCCGTAGTGGGCAGGGAACCAGCCCCTGGAGGACTGGGCGCGCCCCCCTTTGGGCCCATGCGCCTAGGGTTGGGGGGGAAACCCTAGTGGGGGCGCCCCCCTTGCTTGGGGGGCAAGCCCCCTCCCTTGGCCGCCGCCCCCCCTCTAGATCTCATCTAGAGGGGGCCAGCCCCCTTCCCCCTTCCCCTATAAATAGAGGGGCGAGGGGAGGGCTGCACACAACATCCAAGGCGCAGCCCCTCCCCTCCCCAACACCTCTCCTCCTCCGTTAAGAGCTTGGCGAAGCCCTGCCGGAGTACTGCCTCTCCACCACCACCACGCCGTCGTGCTGCTGCTGGAGCCTTCTTCCTCAACCTCTCCTTCCCCCTTGCTGGATCAAGAAGGAGGAGACTTCATCCACTCCGTACGTGTGTTGAACGCGGAGGTGCTGTCCGTTCGGCACTGGTCATTGGTGATTTGGATCACGGCGAGTACGACTCCATCATCCCCGTTCTCTTGAACGCTTCCGCTCGCTATCTACAAGGGTATGTAGATGCACTCCTATCACTCGTTGCTTAGATGACCTCATAGATGGATCTTGGTGAAACCGTAGGAATTTTTTTAATTTTCTGCAACATTCCCCAACACCGCACACGGCTAAGAGATAAATGATCAATTGTTGTGTCAAGAGGTACCCCCCTTCCCCCGTATATAAAGGAGTGGAGGAGGGGGGAGGTGTTGGGGAACGTAGTAATTTCAAAAAAATTCCTACGCACATGCAAGATCATGGTGATGGCATAGCAACGAGAGGGGAGAGTGTTGTCTACGTACCCTCGTAGACCGTTAAGCGGAAGCGTTATGACAACGCGGTTGATGTAGTCGTACGTCTTCATGATCCGACCGATCCAAGCACCGAACGTACGGCACCTCCGTGTTCAACACACGTCCAGCTCGATGACGTTCCCCGGGCTCCAATCCAGCAAAGCGTCGGGGATGAGTTCCGCCAGCACGACGGCGTGGTGATGGTGATGATGTTCTACCGGCGCAGGGCTTTGCCTAAACTCCGCGACGATATGACCGAGGTGGAATATGGTGGAGGGGGGCACCGCACACGGCTAAGGAACAATCCGTAGATCAACTTGTGTGCCCTTAGGGTGCCCCCCCGCCCTCGTATATAAAGGATCAAGGGGGAAGGCCGGCCGGCCCTTGTGGGCACGCCAAGGAGGAGGAGTCCTCCTCCTAGTAGGAGTAGGAGTCCCCCTTTCCTACTCCTACTAGGAGGGGGAAAGGAAGGGGGAGAGGGGGAAGGAAAGAGGGGGGCGCCGCCCCCCCTCCTAGTCCAATTTGGACCAGAGGGAGAGGGGCACGCGGCCCACCCTGGCCACCCCTCTCTCTTTCCACTAAGGCCCATGTGGCCCATTAACTCTCCCGGGGGGTTCCGGTAACCCTCCGGCACTCCGGTTTTCTCCAAAATCACCCGGAACACTTCCGGTGTCCGAATATAGTCGTCCAATATATCAATCTTTATGTATCGACCATTTCGAGACTCCTCGTCATGTCCATGAGCACATCCGGGACTCCGAACAAACTTCGGTACATCAAAACTTATAAACTCATAATAAAACTGTCATCGTAACGTTAAGCGTGCGGACCCTACGGGTTCGAGAACTTTGTAGACATGACCTAGAACTATTCTCGGTCAATAACCAATAGTGGAACCTGGATGTTCATATTGGTTCCTACCTATTCTACGAAGATCTTTATCGGTCAAACCGCATAACAACATACGTTGTTCCCTTTGTCATCGGTATGTTACTTGCCCGAGATTCGATCGTCGGTATCCAATACCTAGTTCAATCTCGTTACTGGCAAGTCTCTTTACTCGTTCCGTAATACATCATCTCGTAACTAACTCATTAGTTACAATGCTTGCAAGGCTTAAGTGATGAGTATTACCGAGAGGGCCCAGAGATACCTCTCCGACAATCGGAGTGACAAATCCTAATCTCGAATTATGCCAACTCAACATGTACCTTTGGAGACACCTGTAGAGCACCTTTATAATCACCCAGTTATGTTGTGACGTTTGGTAGCACACAAAGTGTTCCTTCGATAAATGGGAGTTGCACAATCTCATAGTTGTAGGAACTTTGTATAAGTCATGAAGAAAGCAATAGCAACATACTAAACGATCAAGTGCTAAGCTAACGGAATGGGTCAAGTCAATCACATCATTCTCCTAATGATGTGATCCCATTAATCAAATGACAACACATGTCTATGGTTAGGAAACATAACCATCTTTGATCAATGAGCTAGTCAAGTAGAGGCATACTAGTGACACTATGTTTGTCTATGTATTCACACATGTATCATGTTTCCGGTTAATACAATTCTAGCATGAATAATAAACATTTATCATGATATGAGGAAATAAATAATAACTTTATTATTGCTTCTAGGGCATATTTCCTTCAGTCTCCCACTTGCACTAGAGTCAATAATCTAGATTACATAGTAATGATTCTAACACCCATGGAGTCTTGGTGCTGATCATGTTTTGCTCATGAGAGAGGCTTAGTCAACGGGTCTGCAACATTCAGATCCGTATGTATCTTGCAAATCTCTATGTCTCCCAGTTGGACTTGGTCCCGAATGGAATTGAAGCGTCTCTTGATGTGCTTGGTCCTCTTGTGAAATCTGGATTCCTTTGCCAAGGCAATTGCACCAGTATTGTCACAGAAGATCTTCATTGGTCCCGATGCACTAGGTATAACACCTAGATCAGAAATGAACTCCTTCATCCAGACACCTTCATTTGCTGCTTCTGAAGCAGCTATGTACTCCACTTCACATGTAGATCCCGCCACGACGTTTTGTTTAGAACTGCACCAACTTACAGCTCCACCGTTTAATAAAAATACGTATCCGGTTTGCGATTTAGAATCGTCCGGATCAGTGTCAAATCTTGCATCGGCGTAACCATTTACGACTAGCTCTTTGTCACCTCCATATACGAGAAACATATCGTTAGTCCTTTTCAGGTATTTCAGGATGTTCTTGACCGCTGTCCAGTGACCCACTCCTGGATTACTTTGGTACCTCCCTGCCAAACTAATAGCAAGGCACACATCAGGTCTGGTACACAACATTGCATACATGATAGAGCCTATAGCTGAAGCATAGGGAACTCCTTTCATTTTCTCTCTATCTTCTGCAGTGGTCGGGCATTGAGTCTGACTCAACTTTATACCTTGTAATACAGGCAAGAACCCTTTCTTCGCCTGATCCATATTGAACCTTTTCAACACTTTATCAAGGTACGTGCTTTGTGAAAGTCCAATCAAGCGTCTTGATCTATCTCTATAGATCTTAATGCCCAATATGTAAGCAGCTTCACCAAGGTCTTTCATTGAAAAACTTTTATTCAAGTATCCTTTTATGCTATCCAGAAATTCTATATCATTTCCAGTCAACAATATGTCATCCACATATAATATTAGAAATGCTACAGATCTCCCACTCACTTTCTTGTAAATATAGGCTTCTCCAAAAGTCTGTATAAAACCGTATGCTTTGATCACACTATCAAAGCGTTTATTCCAACTCCGAGAGGCTTGCACCAGACCATAGATTGATCGCTGGAGCTTGCACACTTTGTTAGCTCCCTTAGGATCGATAAAACCTTCCGGTTGCATCATATACAACTCTTCTTCCAGAAATCCATTTAGGAATGCAGTTTTGACATCCATCTGCCAAATTTCATAGTCATAAAATGCGGCAATCGCTAACATGATTTGGACAGACTTAAGGATCGCTACGGGTGAGAAAGTCTCATCGTAGTCAACCCCTTGAACTTGTCGAAAACCTTTCGCAACAAGTCGAGCTTTATAGACAGTTACATTACCGTCGGCGTCAGTCTTCTTCTTAAAGATCCATTTATTCTCAATGGCTTGCCGATCATCGGGCAAGTCAACCAAAGTCCATACTTTGTTCTCATACATGGATCCCATCTCAGATTTCATGGCTTCTAGCCATTTTGCGGAATCTGGGCTCATCATCGCTTCCTCATAGTTCGTAGGTTCATCATGGTCAAGTAACATGACTTCCAGAATAGGATTACCGTACCACTCTGGTGCAGATCTTACTCTGGTAGACCTACGAGGTTCAGTAGAAACTTGATCTGAAGTTTCATGATCAATATCATTAACTTCCTCACTAATTGGTGTAGATGTCACAGGAACTTATTTCTGTGATGAACTACTTTCCAATAAAGGAGCAGACATAGTTATCTCATCAAGTTCTACTTTCCTCCCACTTACTTCTTTCGAGAGAAACTCTTTTTCTAGAAAGGATCCATTCTTAGCAACGAATGTCTTGCCTTTGGATCTGTGATAGAAGGTGTACCCAACAGTCTCTTTTGGGTATCCTATGAAGACACATTTCTCCGATTTGGGTTCGAGCTTATCTGGTTGAAGTTTCTTCACATAAGCATCACAACCCCAAACTTTAAGAAACGACAACTTTGGTTTCTTGCCAAACCACAGTTCATAAGGCATCGTCTGAACGGATTTTGATGGTGCCCTATTCAATGCGAATGCAGCCGTCTCTAAAGCATAACCCCAAAATGATAGCGGTAAATTAGTAAGAGACATCATAGATCGTACCATATCCAGTAAAGTACGATTACGACGTTCGGACACACCATTTCGTTGTGGTGTTCCGGGTGGCGTGAGTTGCGAAACTATTCCGCATTGTTTCAAATGTAAACCAAACTCGTAACTCAAATATTCTCCTCCACGATCAGATCGTAGAAACTTAATTTTTTTTGTTACGATGATTTTCCACTTCACTCTGAAATTCTTTGAACTTTTCAAATGTTTCAGACTTGTGTTTCATTAAGTAGATATACCCATATCTGCTCAAATCATCTGTGAAGGTGAGAAAATAACGATATCCGCCACGAGCTTCAATATTCATCGGACCACATACATCTGTATGTATGATTTCCAACAAATCTGTTGCTCTCTCCACAGTACCGGAGAATGGTGTTTTAGTCATCTTGCCCATGAGGCACGGTTCGCAAGTACCAAGTGATTCATAATCAAGTGATTCCAAAAGTCCATCAGTATGGAGTTTCTTCATGCGCTTTACACCGATATGACCTAAACGGCAGTGCCACAAATAAGTTGCACTATCATTATCAACTCTGCATCTTTTGGCTTCGACATTATGAATATGTGTATCACTACTATCGAGATTCAATAAAAATAGACCACTCTTCAAGGGTGCATGACCATAAAAGATATTAATCATATAAATAGAACAACCATTATTCTCTGATTTAAATGAATAACCGTCTCGCATCAAACAAGATCCAGATATAATTTCATGCTCAACGCTGGCACCAAATAACAATTATTCAGGTCTAAACCTAATCCCGAAGGTAGATGTAGAGGTAGCGTGCCGACCGCGATCACATCGACTTTGGAACCGTTTCCCACACGCATCGTCACCTCGTCCTTGGCCAGTGCTCGCTTATTCCGTAGTCATTGTTTCGAGTTGCAAATATTAGCAACAGAACCAATATCAAATACCCAGGTGCTACTACGAGCTCTAGTTAGGTATACATCAATAACATGTATATCACATATACCTTTGTTCACTTTGCCATCCTTCTTATCCGCCAAATACTTGGGGCAGTTCCGCTTCCAGTGACCAGTTTGCTTGCAGTAGAAGCACTCAGTTTCAGGCTTAGGTCCAGACTTGGGTTTCTTCTCTTGAGCAGCAACTTGCTTGCTGTTCTTCTTGAAGTTTCCCTTCTTCTTCCCTTTGCCCTTTTTCTTGAAACTAGTGGTCTTGTTGACCATCAACACTTGATGCTCCTTCTTGATTTCTACCTCCGCAGCCTTTAGCATTGCGAAGAGCTCGGGAATTGTCTTGTTCATCCCTTGCATATTATAGTTCATCACGAAGCTCTTGTAGCTTGGTGGCAGTGATTGGAGAATTCTGTCAATGACGCTATCATCCGGAAGATTAACTCCCAGTTGAATCAAGTGATTATTATACCTAGACATTTTGAGTATATGCTCACTGACAGAACTATTCTCCTCCATCTTGTAGCTGTAGAACTTATTGGAGACTTCATATCTCTCAATCCGGGCATTTGCTTGAAATATTAACTTCAACTCCTGGAACATCTCATATGCTCCATGACGTTCAAAACGTCGTTGAAGACCCGGTTCTAAGCCGTAAAGCATGGCACACTGAACTATAGAGTAGTCATCAGCTTTGCTCTGCCAGCCGTTCACAACATCTGGCGTTGCTCCTGCAGCAGGCCTGGCACCCAGCGGTGCTTCCAGGACGTAATTCTTCTGTGCAGCAATGAGGATAATCCTCAAGTTACGGACCTAGTCCGTGCAATTGCTACCATCATCTTTCAACTTTGCTTTCTCAAGGAATGCATTAAAAGTCAACGGAACAACAGCACGAGCCATCTATCTACAACAAACATAGACAAGCAAAAATACTATCAGGTACTAAGTTCATGATAAATTTAAGTTCAATTAATCATATTACTTAAGAACTCCCACTTAGATAGATATCTCTCTAGTCATCTAAGTGATTACGTGATCCAAATCAACTAAACCATAACCGATCATCATGTGAGATGGAGTAGTTTTCAATGGTGAACATCACTATGTTGATCATATCTACTATATGATTCACGCTCGACCTTTCGGTCTCCGTGTTCCGAGGCCATATCTGCATATGCTAGGCTCGTCAAGTATAACCTGAATATTCTGCGTGTGCAAAACTAGCTTGCACCCGTTGTAGATGGACGTAGAGCTTATCACACCCGATCATCACGTGGTGTCTGGGCACGACGAACTTTGGCAACGGTGCATATTCAGGGAGAACACTTCTTGATAATTTTTTAGTGAGAGATCATCTTAAAATGCTACTGTCAATCAAAGCAAGATAAGATGCATAAAGGATAAACATCACATGCAATCAACATAAGTGATATGATATGGCCATCATCATCTTGTGCTTGTGATCTCCATCTCCGAAGCACCGTCGTGATCACCATCGTCACCGGCGCAACACCTTGATCTCCATCGTAGCATCATTGTCGTTTACGCCATCTATTTCTTCTACGACTATCGCTACCGCTTAGTGATAAAGTAAAGCAATTACAGGGCATTTGCATTTCATACAATAAAGAGACAACCATATGGCTCCTGCCAGTTGCCGATAACTTCGGTTACAAAACATGATCATCTCATACAATAAATATAGCATCACGTCTTGACCATATCATATCACAACATGCCCTGCAAAAACAAGTTAGACGTCCTCTACTTTGTTGTTTGCAAGTTTTAGGTGGCTTCTATGGGCTGAGCAAGAACCGTTCTTACCTACGCATCAAAACCACAACGATAGTTCGTCAAGTTAGTGCTGTTTTAACCTTCGCAAGGACCGGGCGTAGCCACACTCGGTTCAACTAAAGTTGGAGAAACTGACACCCGCCAGCCACCTGTGTGCAAAGCACGTCGGTAGAACCAGTCTCGCGTAAGCATACGCGTAATGTCGGTCCGGGCCGCTTCATCCAACAATACCGCCGAACCAAAGTATGACATGCTGGTAAGCAGTATGACTTGTATTGCCCACAACTCACTTGTGTTCTACTCGTGCATATGACATCTATGCGTAAAACCTGGCTCGGATGCCACTGTTGGGGAACGTAGTAATTTCAAAAAAATTCCTACGCACACGCAAGATCATGGTGATGGCATAGCAACGAGAGGGGAGAGTGTTGTCTACGTACCCTCGTAGACCGTTAAGCGAAAGTGTTATGACAACGCGGTTGATGTAGTCGTACGTCTTCACGATCCGACCGATCCAAGCACCGAACGTAGGGCACCTCCGTGTTCAGCACACCTCTAGCTCGATGACGTTCCCCGGGCTCCAATCCAGCAAAGCGTCGGGGATGAGTTCTGTCAGCACGACGGCGTGGTGATGGTGATGATGTTCTACCGGCGCAGGGCTTCGCCTAAACTCCACGATGGTATGACCGAGGTGGAATATGGTGGAGGGGGGCACCGCACACGGCTAAGGAACAATCCGTAGATCAACTTGTGTGTCCTTAGGGTGCCCCCCTCCCGTATATAAAGGAGCAAGGGGGAGGCTGGCCGGCCCTTGTGGGCACGCCAAGGAGGAGGAGTCCTCCTCCTAGTAGGAGTAGGACTCCCCCTTTCCTACTCCTACTAGGAGGGGGAAATGAAGGGGGAGAGGGGGAAGGAAAGAGGGGGGCGCGGCCCCCCCTCCTAGTCCAATTCGGACCAGAGGGAGAGGGGGCGCGCGGCCCACCCTGGCTGCCCCTCTCTCTTTCCACTAAGGCCCATGTGGCCCATTAACTCTCTCGAGGGGGTTCCGGTAACCCTCCGGCACTCCGGTTTTCTCCGAAATCACCCGGAACACTTCCGGTGTCCGAATATAGTCGTCCAATATATGAATCTTTATGTCTCGACCATTTCGAGACTCCTCGTCATGTCCGTGATCACATTCGGGACTCCGAACAAACTTCGGTACATCAAAACTTATAAACTCATAATAAAACTGTCATCGTAACGTTAAGCGTGCGGACCCTACGGGTTCGAGAACTATGTAGACATGACCTAGAACTATTCTCGGTCAATAACCAATAGTGGAACCTGGATGTTCATATTGGTTCCTACCTATTCTACGAAGATCTTTATCGGTCAAACCGCATAACAACATACGCTGTTCCCTTTGTCATCGGTATGTTACTTGCCCGAGATTCGATCGTCGGTATCCAATACCTAGTTCAATCTCGTTACTGGCAAGTCTCTTTACTCGTTCCGTAATACATCATCTCGTAACTAACTCATTAGTTACAATGCTTGCAAGGCTTAAGTGATGAGTATTACCGAGAGGGCCCAGAGATACCTCTCCGACAATCGGAGTGACAAATCCTAATCTCGAATTATGCCAACTCAACATGTACCTTTGGAGACACCTGTAGAGCACCTTTATAATCACCCAGTTACGTTGTGACGTTTGGTAGCACACAAAGTGTTCCTCCGGTAAACGGGAGTTGCACAATCTCATAGTTGTAGGAACTTTGTATAAGTCATGAAGAAAGCAATAGCAACATACTAAACGATCAAGTGCTAAGCTAACGGAATGGGTCAAGTCAATCACATCATTCTCCTAATGATGTGATCCCATTAATCAAATGATAACACATGTCTATGGTTAGGAAACATAACCATCTTTGATCAATGAGCTAGTCAAGTAGAGGCATACTAGTGACACTATGTTTGTCTATGTATTCACACATGTATCATGTTTCCGGTTAATACAATTCTAGCATGAATAATAAACATTTATCATGATATGAGGAAATAAATAATAACTTTATTATTGCCTCTAGGGCATATTTCCTTCAGGAGGGCCGGCCCTCCTATGGCGCGCCCTGGAGGAGTCCTACTCCCACCGGGAGTAGGATTCCCCCCTTCCAAGTAGTAGGAGTAGGAGTCAAGGAAAGGGAAAAGAGAAGAGAAGGAAGGAGGGGGCGCAGTCCCTCCTGAAGGAAATATTCCCTAGAGGCAATAATAAAGTTATTATTTATTTCCTTATATCATGATAAATGTTTATTATTCATGCTAGAATTGTATTAACCGGAAACATAATACATGTGTGAATATATAGACAAACAGAGTGTCACTAGTATGCCTCTACTTGACTAGCTTGTTAATCAAAGATGGTTATGTTTCCTAACCATGGACAAAGATTTGTTATTTGATTAACGGGATCACATCATTAGTTGAATGATCTGATTGACATGACCCATTCAGTTAGCTTAGCACCCGATCGTTTAGTATGTTGCTATTGCTTTCTTCATGACTTATACATGTTCCTATGACTATGAGATTATGCAACTCCCGTTTACCGGAGGAACACTTTGTGTGCTACCAAACGTCACAACGTAACTGGGTGATTATAAAGGTGCTCTACAGGTGTCTCCAAAGGTACTTGTTGGGTTGGCGTATTTCGAGATTAGGATTTCTCACTCCGAATGTCGGAGAGGTATCTCTGGGCCCTCTCGGTAATACACATCACTTAAGCCTTGCAAGCATTTCAACTAATGAGTTAGTTGTGAGATGATGTATTACGGAACGAGTAAAGAGACTTGCCAGTAACGAGATTGAACTAGGTATTGGATACCGACGATCGAATCTCGGGCAAGTAACATACCGATGACAAAGGGAACAACGTATGTTGTTGTGTGTTTGACCGATAAAGATCTTCGTAGAATATGTAGGAACCAATATGGGCATCCAGGTCCCGCTATTGGTTATTGACCAGAGACATGTCTCGGTCATGTCTACATTGTTCTCGAACCGTAGGGTCTGCACGCTTAAGGTTTCGATGGCAGTTATATTATGATTTTATGTATTTTGATGTACCGAAGGTTGTTCGGAGTCCCGTATATGATCACGGACATGACGAGGAGTCTCGAAATGTTCGAGACATAAAGATTGATATATTGGACGGATATATTTGGACACCGGAAAGGTTCCGGAGAAGTTTGGAGCTCCGGGAGGTTACCGGAACCCCCCGGGAGGTATATGGGCCTTATTGGGCCCATGTAGGAGGAAGGGAGAAGGAACAAGGGAGGGGGCGCCCCCCCCCCAGCCCAATCCGAATTGGGGAGGGGGGCCGGCCCCCCCTTTCCTTTCTCCTTCCCCCTCTTCCTATTACTACTACTAGTACTACTTCCTAATACTAGTACTCTTTCCTTCCCCCTCCAAATAAGATAAGGAAAAGGGGGGGGGGGAACCTACTTGGAGTAGGTTTCCCCCTCCCCTATGGCGCGCCCCCCTTGGGCCGGCCACCTCCTCCCTCCCTCCTTTATATACGGGGGTAGGGGGCACCCTAGGACACACAAGTTGATCATTGATCGTTCCTTAGCCGTGTGCGGTGCCCCCTTCCACGATATTACACCTCGATCATATTGTAGCGGTGCTTAGGCGAAGCCCTGCGACAGGAGAACATCAAGATCGTCGCCACGCCGTCGTGCTGACGGAACTTCCCTTCGGAGCCTCTACTGGATTGGAGATCGAGGGTGCGTCATCGAGTTGTACGCGTGTCAAGAACTCGGAGGTGCCGGGGTAACGGTGCTTGGATCGGTTGGACCGGGAGGACGTACGACTACTTCCTCTATATTGCGTCAACGCTTCCGCTTTGGTCTACGAGGGTACGTAGACAACACTCTCCCCTCTCGTTGCTATGCATCACCATGATCTTGCGTGTGCGTAGAATTTTTTTTGAAATTACTACGTTCCCCAACAGTGGCATCCGAGCCTAGGTTTTTATGGTTTGATGTTATATGCACGAGTAGAACACAAGTGAGTTGTGGGCGATATAAGTCATACTGCTTACCAGCATGTCATACTTTGGTTCGGCGGTATTGTTGGATGAAGCGGCCCGGACCGACATTACGCGTACGCTTACGCGAGACTGGTTTTACCGCCGTGCTTTGCACACAGGTGACTAGCGGGTGTCAGTTTCTCCAACTTTAGTTGAACCGAGTATGGCTACGCCCGGTCCTTGCGAAGGTTAAAACAGCACCAACTTGACAAACTATCGTTGTGGTTTTGATGCGTAGGTGAGATTGGTTCTTGCTTAAGCCCGTAGCAGCCACATAAAACTTACAACAACAAAGTAGAGGACATCTAACTTGTTTTTGCAGGGCATGTTGTGATGTGGTATGGTCAAGACGTGATAAGATATAAGTTGTTGTATGAGATGATCATGTTTTGTTGAAGTTATCAGCAACTGGCAAAAGCCCTATGGATGTCTCTTTGTTGCATAAGATGCAAGTGCTAAATAATTGCTTTACTTTATCGCTATACGATAGCAATAGTTGCAAGAGCAATAGTTGGTGAGACAACCATGTGATGACACATTGATGTAGATCAAGATGATGAAGATCATGGTGTCGTGCCGGTGACGATAGAGATCATGACAGTACTTTGGAGATGGAGATCAAAGGCGCAAGATGATCATGGCCATATCATGTCACATATTTTGATTGCATATGATGTTTATCTATTATACATCTTATTCTTGCTTTGATTGACGGTAGCATTTTAAGATGATCTCTCACTAATTATCAAGAAGTGTTCTCCCTGAGTATGCACCGTTGCCAAAGTTCGTCATGCCCAGACACCACGTGATGATCGGGTGTGATAAGCTCTACGTCCATCTACAACGGGTGCAAGCCAGTTTTGCACACGCAGAATACTCGGGTTAAACTTGACGAGCCTAGCATATGCAGATATGGCCTCGAAACACGGAGACCGAAAGGTCGAGCGTGAATCATACAGTAGATATGATCAATATGAGATGTTCACCATTGAAAACTAATCCATTTCACGTGATGATCGGTTATGGTTTAGTTGAATTTGGATCACGTGATCACTTAGAGGATTAGAGGGATGTCTATCTAAGTGGGAGTTCTTAAGTAATATGATTAATTGAACTTAAATTTATCATGAACTTAGTCCTGGTAGTATTTTGCAAATTATGTTGTAAAGATCAATAGCTTGCGTTGTTGCTTTCATATGTTTATTTTGATATGTTCCTAGAGAAAATTATGTTGAAAAATGTTAGTAGCAATGATGCGGATTGGATCCGCGATCTAAGGTTTATCCTCATTGCTGCACAGAAGAATTATGTCCTTAATGCACCGCTAGGTGACAGACCTATTGCAGGAGCAGATGCAGACGTTATGAACGTTTGGCTAGCTCAATATGATGACTACTTGATAGTTTTGTGCACCATGCTTTATGGCTTAGAATCGGGACTTCAAAGACGTTTTGAACGTCATGGACCATATGAGATGTTCCAGGAGTTGAAGTTAATATTTCAAGCAAATACCCGAGTTGAGAGATATGAAGTCTCCAACAAGTTCGATAGCTAAAAGATGGAGGAGAATCGCTCAACTAGTGAGCATGTGCTCAGATTGTCTGGGTACTACAATCGCTTGAATCAAGTGGGAGTTAATCTTCCAGATAAGATAGTGATTGACAGAATTCTCTAGTCACCATCACCAAGTTAGTAGAACTTCGTGATGAACTATAGTATGCAAGGGATGATGAAAATGATTCCCGAGTTTTTCATGATGATGAAATCGATGAAGGTAGAAATCAAGAAAGAACATCAAGTGTTGATGGTTAACAAGACCACTAGTTTCAAGAAAAGGGCAAAGGGATAGAAGGGAACTTCAAGAAGAACGGCAAGCAAGTTGCTGCTCAAGTGAAGAAGCCCAAGTCTGGACCTAAGCCTGAGACTAAGTGCTTCTACTGCAAAGGAACTGGTTACTGGAAGCAGAACTACCCCAAGTATTTGGCGGATAAGAAGGATGGCAAAGTAAACAAAGGTATATTTGATATACATGTTATTGATGTGTACATTACTAGTGTTTATAGCAACCCCTCGGTATTTGGTACTGGTTCAGTTGCTAAGAGTAGTAACTCGAAACGGGAGTTGCAGAATAAACAGAAACTAGTTAAGGGTGAAGGGACGATGTGTGTTGAAAGTAGTTTCAAGATTGATATGATCATCATCGCACACTCCCTATACTTTCGGGATTAGTGTTGAACCTAAATAAATGTTATTTAGTGTTTGCGTTGAGCATGAATATGATTTGATCGTGTTTATTGCAATACGGTTATTCATTTAAGTAAGAGAATAAACTGTTGTTCTGTTTACATGAATAAAACCTTATATTGTTACACACCCAATGAAAATGGTTCATTGGATCTCGATCGTAGTGATACACATATTCATAATATTGAAACCAAAAGATGCAAAGTTAATAATGATAGTGCAACTTATTTGTGGCACTGCCGTTCAGGTCATATTGGTGTAAAGCGCATGAAGAAACTCCATGCTGATGGGATTTTGGAATCACTTGATTATGAATCACTTGATGCTTGCGAACCATGCCTCATGGGCAAGATGACTAAGACTCCGTTCTCTGGAACAGTGGAGCGAGCAACTGACTTATTGGAAATAATACATACTGATGTATGCGATCCAACGAGTGTTAAGGTTCGCGGCGGGTATCGTTATTTTCTGACCTTCACAGATGATTTGAGCAGATATGGGTATATCTACTTGATGAAACATAAGTCTGAAATAGTTGAAAGGTTCAAAGAATTTCAGAGTGAAGTGGAAAAATCATCGTGACAAGAAAATAAGTTTTCTACGATCTGATCGCGGAGACAAATATTTGAGTTACGAGTTTGGTCTTCAATTAAAACAATGTGGAATAGTTTCACAAATTCATGCCACCTGGAACACCACATCATAATGGTGTGTCCGAACGTCATAACCGTACTTTATTGGATATAGTACAATCTATGATGTTTCTTACCGATTTACCAATATCGTTTTGGGATCATGCATTAGAGACAACTGCATTCACGTTAAATTGGGCACCATCGAAATCCGTTGAGATGACACTATATGAACTGTGGTTTAGCAAGAAACCCAAGTTGTCGTTTCTTAAAGTTTGGGGCTGCGATGCTTATGTGAAAAAGTTTCATCCTGACAAGCTCGAACCCAAATCGGAGAAGTGCGTCTTCATAGAATACCCAAAGGAAATTGTTGGGTACACCTTCTATCACAGATCCGAAGGCAAGATATTCGTTGCTAAGAATGGATCCTTTCTAGAGAAGGAGTTTCTCTCGAAAGAAATGAGTGGGAGGAAAGTAGAACTTGATGAGGTAATTGCACCTTCTCCCTTATTGGAAAGTAGTTCATCACAGAAATCTGTTCCTGTGACTACTACACCAATTAGTGAGGAAGCTAATGATGATGATCATGTAACTTTAGATCAAGTTACTACCGAATCTCGTAGGTAAACCAGAGTGAGATCCGCACCAGAGTGGTACGGTAATCCTGTTCCGGAAGTCATGTAACTAGACCATGATGAACCTACGAACTATGAGGAAGCGATGATGAGCCCAGATTCCGCGAAATGGCTTGAGGCCATGAAATCTGAGATGAGATCCATGTATGAGAACAAAGTGTGGACTTTGGTGGAGTTGCCCGATGATCGGCAAGCCATAGAAAATAAATGGATCTTCAAGAGGAGGACGGACGCTGATAGTAGTGTTACTATCTACAAAGCTAGACTTGTCGAAAAAGGTTTTTGACAAAGTTCAAGATGTTGAATACAATGAGATTTTCTCACTCGTATCGATGCTTAAAAGTCTGTCCGAATCATGTTAGCAATTGCCGCATTTTATGAAATCTGGCAAATGGATAAACAAAACTGCATTCCTTAATGGAGTTATTAAAGAAGAGTTGTATGTGATGCAACCAAGAGGTTTTGTCGATCCTAAAGGTGTTAACAAAATGTGCATCTATGGACTGGTGCAAGCATCTCGGAGTTGGAATATACGCTTTGATAAGTTGATCAAAGCATATAGTTTATACAGACATGCAGTGAAGCCTGTATTTACTAGAAAGTGAGTGGGAGCACTACAACATTTCTGATAAGTATATGTGAATGACATATTGTAGATCGGAAATAATGTAGAATCATTCTGCAAAGCATAAAGGAGTGTTTGAAAGGAGTTTTTCAAAGAAAGACCTCGGTGAAGCTGCTTACATATTGAGCATCAAGATCTATAGAGATAGATCAAGACGCTTGATAAGTTTTTTTTCAATGAGTACATACCTTGACAAGATTTTGAAGTAGTTCAAAATGGAACAGTCAAAGAAAGAGTTCTTGCCTGTGTTACAAGGTGTGAAATTGAGTAAGACTAAAAACCCGACCACGGTAGAAGATAGAAAGAGAATGAAAGTCATTCCCTATGCCTTGGCCATAGGTTCTATAAAGTATGCCATGCTGTGTACCAGATCTATTGTATACCCTACACTGTTTTTGGCAAGGGAGTACAATAGTGATCTAGGAGTAGATCACTGGACATTGGTCAAAATTATCCTTAGTGGAATAAGGATATTTTTCTCGATTATGGAAGTGACAAAAGGTTCGTCGTAAAGGGTTACGTCGATGCAAGTTTTGACACTGATCCAGATGACTCTAAGTCTTAATCTGGATACATATTGAAAGTGGGAGCAATTAGCTAGAGTAGCTCCGTGCAGAGTATTGTAGACATAGAATATTTGCAAAATACATACGGCTCTGAATGTGACAGACCCGTTGACTAAACTTCTCTCACAAGCAAAACATGATCACACCTTAGTACTCTTTGGGTGTTAATCACATAGCGATGTGAACTAGATTACTGAATCTAGTAAACCCTTTGGGTGTTGGTCACATGGCGATGTGAACTATGGGTGTTAATCACATGATGATGTGAACTATCGATGTTAATCACATTGTGATGTGATCTAGATTATTGACTCTAGTGCAAGTGGGAGACTGAAGGAAATATGCCCTAGAGGCAATAATAAAGTTATTATTTATTTCCTTATATCATGATAAATGTTTATTATTCATGCTAGAATTGTATTAACCGGAAACATAATACATGTGTGAATATATAGACAAACAGAGTGTCACTAGTATGCCTCTACTTGACTAGCTTGTTAATCAAAGATGGTTATGTTTCCTAACCATGGACAAAGATTTGTTATTTGATTAACGGGATCATATCATTAGTTGAATGATCTGATTGACATGACCCATTCAGTTAGCTTAGCACCCGATCGTTTAGTATGTTGCTATTGCTTTCTTCATGACTTATACATGTTCCTATGACTATGAGATTATGCAACTCCCGTTTACCGGAGGAACACTTTGTGTGCTACCAAACGTCACAACGTAACTGGGTGATTATAAAGGTGCTCTATAGGTGTCTCCAAAGGTACTTGTTGGGTTGGCGTATTTCGAGATTAGGATTTGTCACTCCGAATGTCGGAGAGGTATCTCTGGGCCCTCTCGGTAATACACATCACTTAAGCCTTGCAAGCATTTCAACTAATGAGTTAGTTGTGAGATGATGTATTACGGAACGAGTAAAGAGACTTGCCGGTAACGAGATTGAACTAGGTATTGGATACCGACGATCGAATCTCGGGCAAGTAACATACCGATGACAAAGGGAGCAACGTATGTTGTTGTGCGGTTTGACCGATAAAGATCTTCGTAGAATATGTAGGAACCAATATGGGCATCCAGGTCCTGCTATTGGTTATTGACCAGAGACATGTCTCGGTCATGTCTACATTGTTCTCGAACCGTAGGGTCCGCACGCTTAAGGTTTCGATGATAGTTATATTATGAGTTTATGTATTTTGATGTACCGAAGGTTGTTCGGAGTCCCGGATATGATCACGGACATGACGAGGAGTCTCGAAATGGTCGAGACATAAAGATTGATATATTGGACGGATATATTTGGACACCGGAAAGGTTCCGGAGAAGTTTGGAGCTCCGGGAGGTTACCGGAACCCCCCGGGAGGTATATGGGCCTTATTGGGCCCATGTAGGAGGAAGGGAGAAGGAACAAGGGAGGGGGGCGCGCCCCCCCAGCCCAATCCGAATTGGGGAGTGGGGCCGGCCCCCCCTTTCCTTTCTCCTTCCCCCTCTTCCTATTACTACTACTAGTACTACTTCCTAATACTAGTACTCTTTCCTTCCCCCTCCAAATAAGATAAGGAAAAGGGGGGGGGGAACCTACTTGGAGTAGGTTTCCCCCTCCCCTATGGCGCGCCCCCCTTGGGCCAGCCACCTCCTCCCTCCCTCCTTTATATACGGGGGTAGGGGGGAACCCTAGGACACACAAGTTGATCATTGATCGTTCCTTAGCCGTGTGCGGTGCCCCCTTCCACGATATTACACCTCGATCATATTGTAGCGGTGCTTAGGCGAAGCCCTGCGACAGGAGAACATCAAGATCGTCACCACGCCGTCATGCTGACGGAGCTCCCCTTCGGAGCCTCTACTGGATTGGAGATCGAGGGTGCGTCATCGAGCTGTACGCGTGTCAAGAACTCGGAGGTGCCGGGGTAACTGTGCTTGGATCGGTTGGACCGGGAGGACGTACGACTACTTCCTCTACGTTGCGTCAACGCTTCCGCTTCGGTCTACAAGGGTACGTAGACAACACTCTCCCCTCTCGTTGCTATGCATCACCATGATCTTGCGTGTGCGTAGAATTTTTTTTGAAATTACTACGTTCCCCAACACCTCGCCCTAGTCCAATTCGGACTAGGCCTTGGGGGGCGCGCGACCTCTCCTCTATCTTTCCCCTAAAGCCTAATAAGGCCCATATACTCCCCGGCGAATTCCCGTAACTGTTAGGTACTTCGATAAATACCCGAATCACTTGGAACCTTTCCGATGTCGGAATATAGTCGTCCAATATATCGATCTTTACGTCTCGACCATTTCGAGACTCCTTGTCATGTCCCCGATCTCATCCGGGACTCCGAACTACCATCGGTATAGTGATGACCCACAAGTGTCGGGGATATATCGTAGTCCTTTTGATAAGTAAGAGTGTCGAACCCAACGAGGAGCAGAAAGAAATGATAAGCGGTTTTCAGTAAGGTTTTCTCTGCAAGCACTGAAATTGTAGGTAATAGATAGTTTTGTGATAAGATAAATTGTAACGAGTAACAAGCAAATAAAGTAAATAAAGTGCAGCAAGGTGGCCCAATCCTTTTTGTAGCAAAGGATAAGCCTGGACAATTTCTTATAATGAGAAAGGAGCTCCCGAGGACACATGAGAATTATCGTCACGCTAGTTTTCATCACGCTCATATGATTCTCGTTCGATACTTTGATAATTTGATATGTGGGTGGACCGGTGCTTGGGTACTGCCCTTACTTGGACAAGCATCCCACTTATGATTAACCCCTATTACAAGCATCCGCAACTACAAAAGAAGTATTTAGGTAAACCTAACCACAACATTAAACATATGGATCCAAATCAGCCCCTTACGAAGCAACGCATAAAGTAGGGTTTAAGCTTCTGTCACTCTAGCAACCCATCATCTACTTATTACTTCCCAATGCCTTCCACTAGGCCCAAATAATGGTGAAGTGTCATGTATTCGACGTTCACATAACACCACTAGAGGAAAGACAACATACATCTCATCAAAATATCGAACGAATACCAAATTCACATGACTACTGATAGCAAGACTTCACCCATGTCCTCAGGAACAAATGTAACTACTCACAAAGCATATTCATGTTCATAATCAGAGGAGTAATAATATGCATTAAGGATCTGAACATATGATCTTCCACCAAGTAAACCAATTAGCATCAAGTACAAGGAGTAATCAACACTACTAGCAACCCACAGGTACCAATTTGTGGTTTGGATACAAGATTGGATACAAGATATGAAGTAGGGTTTTGAGAGGAGATGGTGTTGGTGAAGATGTTGATGGAGATTGACCCTCTTCCGATGGGAGGATCGTTGGTGATGACGATGGTGATGATTTCCCCCTCCCGGAGGGAAGTGTCCGCAGTAGAACAGCTCCGCTGGAGCCCTAGATTGGTTCTGCCAAGGTTTCGCCTCGTGGCGGCGGAGTTTTGTCCCGTAAGCTTGCCCACGATTTTTTCCAGGGTAAAAGCCTTCATATAGCAGAAGTTGGACACCGGAGGGCCACCAGGGGGCCCAGGACACAGGGGGCGTGCCCAGTAGGGGTGGGCGCGCCCCCCACCCTCCTGGCCAGGGTGTGGGCTCCCTGAGGTGTTTCTTCCGCTCAATAATTCTTATTAATTCCAAAAATAAGTTTCGTGGAGTTTCAGGATTTTTGGAGCAGTGCAGAATAGGTTTCCAATGTTTGCTCCTTTTCCAGCCAGAATTCCAGCTGCCGGCATTCCCCCTCTTCATGGTAAACCTTGTAAAATAAGAGAGAATATCCATAAGTATTGAGATATAATTTGTAATAAAAGCCCGTAATGCAATAAATATTGATATAAAAGCATGATGCAAAATGAACCTATCATATAGCAAAACACATAACTCATAATATAAATCGTCACCGAACGTTAAGCGTGTGGACCCTACGGGTTCGAGAACTATGTAGACATGATCGAGACACATCTCAGATCAATAACCAGTAGCGGAACTTGGATGCTCATATTGGCTCCCACATATTCTACGAAGATCTTTATCGGTCAAAGTGCATAACAACATACGTTGTTCCCTTTGTCATCGGTATGATACTTGCCCGAGATTTGATCGTCGGTATCTCAATACCTAGTTCAATCTCGTTACCGGCAAGTCTCTTTACTCGTTATGTAATGCATCATCCCGCAACTAACTCATTACTCACATTGCTTGCAAGGCTGATAGTGATGTGCATTACCGAGAGGGCCCAGAGATACCTCTCCGACAATCGGAGTGACAAATCCTAATCTCGAAATATGCCAACTCAACAAGTACCTTCGGAGACTGATACGTCTCCATCATATCTATAATTTTTTATTGTTCCATGCCAATATTATTCAACTTTCATATATTTTTGGCAAATTTTTATACTATTTTTGGGACTAACATATTGATCTAGTGCCCAGTGCCAGTTCCTGTTTGTTGCATGTTTTATGTTTCGTAGAAAACCACTATCAAACGGAATCCAAACGGGATAAAAACGGACGGAGAATTATTTTGGAATATTTGGGATTTTTCGGAGGAAGAATCAACACGAAATGATGTCTGAGGTGGCCAGGAGATAGGGGGGCGTGCCCACCCCCCTGGGCACGCCTGGCACTCTCCTGGGCCACCCGTAAGGCGGTTGACGCTCTTCTTTTGCCGCAAGAAATCTAATTTTATGAGAAAAATCTGGGCGAAAGATTCACCCCAATCGGAGTTACGGATCTCCGGATATGAAAGAAACGGTGAAGGGGCAGAATCTGGGAGCATAGAAACAGAGAGAGACAGAGAGATAGATCCAATCTCGGAGGGGCTCTCGCCCCTCCCACGCCATGGGAGCCAAGGACCAGAGGGGAGACCCTTCTTCCATCTAGGGAGAAGGTCAAGGAAGAAGAAGAAGAAGGGGGGCTCTCTCCCCCTTGCTTCTGGTGGCGCCAGAACGCCCATCATCATCACCGCGATCTTCACCAGCACCTCCGCCATCTTCACCAACATCTCCATCACCTTCCCCCTTCTATCTACAGCGGTCCACGCTCCCGCAACCCGCTGTACCCTCTACTTAAACATGGTGCTCAACACTATATATTATTTCCCAATGATGTATGGCTATCCTATGATGTTTGAGTAGATCTGTTTTGTCCTATCGGTGATTGATGAATTGCTATGATTGGTTTGAGTTGCATGTTTTATTATTGGTGCTGTCCTATGGTGCTCTCCGTGTCACGCAAGCGTGAGGGATCCCCCTGTAGGGTTTGCAATATGCTTATGATTTGCTTATGGTGGGTGGCGTGAGTGAACAGAAGCACAGACCCGAGTAAGTAGATTGTTTGCGTATGGGATAAAGGGGACTTGATGCTTTAATGCTTGGTTGGGTTTTACCTTAATGATCTTTAGTAGTTGTGTATGCTTGCTAGAGTTGCAATCATAAGTGCATATGATCCAAGAAGAGAAAGTATGTTAGCTTATGCCTCTCCCTCAAATAGAATTGCAATAGTGATTACCGGTCTAGTAACATAGTCAATTGCTTAGGGACAATTTCACAACTCTTACCACCACTTTTCCACACTCGCTATATTTACTTTATTGCTTCTTTATCTAAACAGCCCCTAGTTTATATTTACGCGTTCTTTATTATCTTGCAAACCTATCCAACAACACCTACAGAGTACTTCTAGTTTCATACTTGTTCTAGGTAAAGCGAACGTCAAGAGTGCGTAGAGTCGTATCAGTGGCCGATAGGACTTGAGAGAGTATTTGTTCTACCTTTAGCTCCTCGTTGGGTTCGACACTCTTACTTATTGAAAGAGGCTACAACTATCCCGTATACTTGCGGGTCATCAAGACCTTTTTCTGGCGCCGTTGCCGGGGAGTCATAGCGTGGGGTGAATATTCTCGTGTGTGCTTGTTTGCTTTATCACTAAGTAATTTTAATTTGCTGTTCTAAGTTGTTCTCTATCTTTAGTTATGGATATGGAACACGAAATACCAAAAAAAAATAGGTGTACTTGCTACTCGTGAACCTCCTAAAACCCTCGATGCTCGTTATGTTCGAGATATTATGTACTACTTTGATAATCCTGAGAAAACCCGATTCAATTATGTTATGGGAGACACGTTGGATCAACATGAATACTTTAGGGATTACCGCTTGACACAAAAAGGGAAACTATTATGGGATCAAATTAATATGTTGCGTTGGTATGCCCAGGATCTATGCTTGAGATATGATATATTACTTGTTGCTCTAGGATGAAGGCTCCACACCTTCCCTTTTCATGCAAATTTAATGATAATGAAACCTTAGCTTCTTATGCTAATGGTATATATGATTACTATGATGTGGAACAAATAGAAGAATTTGTTGCTTTTAAGGCTGCTTATGAAATTGAATCTTTGTTTGAAAAGTATGAAGCTTTAGATGATGATGTTTATAGGCCTGAAAATTTTTCTATATTGAAATATTGCTATGACAGTTATGAATACAATTACAATATTAATGCATTTATTGAGAAAGTCTCCGCTGTCCAAGAAGAGACTAATATTTTGCAGGAAGCTATGGAAGAAGAAATTGATGAAACTGTGAGCTCATTGGATGAAAAAGATGATGAGGAGAGCGAAGAACAAAAGGAGGAAGAGCGGATTGATCACCCGTGCCCACCTTCTAATGAGAGTAACTCTTCAACTCATACATTGTTTAATTCCCCTTCGTGCTTACCGAAGGATGATTGCCATGATGATTGCTATGATCCCATTGATTCTCTTGAAATATCCCTTTTTGATGATGCTTGCTATGCTTGTGGCCAAGATGCCAATATGAATTATGCTTATGGAGATGAACTTTCTATAGTTCCTTATGTTAAACATGAAATTGTTGCTATTGCACCCACGCATGATAGTCCTATTATCTTTTTGAATTCTCCAAACTACACTACATCGGAGAAGCTTGTGCATACTAAGGACTATATTGATGGGTTGCCTTTTACCGTTGCACATGATGATTTTGATGAATATAATATGCATGTGCTTGCTGCTCATACTTGCAATTATTATGAGAGAGGAATTATATCTCCACCTCTCTATGTTTCCAACACGATAGAATTGCAAGAAACTGCTATTACTATGCATTGGCCTTTACTTGGTGTGCATGAATTGTTCTTTTATGACATGCCGATGCATATAAAGAGAGTTAGACTTTGTTAATTCAAATCATTGCTAATTCAAATTGGCTTTGATATACCTTGGGATCCGGGTGGATCCATTACTTGAGCACTATATGCCTAGCTTAATGGCTTTAAAGAAAGCGCTGCCAGGGAGACAACCCAGAAGTTTTAGAAAATCATTTATTTCTGTTGTGTGCTTTCATATAGTTTAAAAACAAAAAAAATAAAGAGGGAAACCTAAAAACTTTTCAAAGAGGAAAGTGAAAGTGAGAAAGACAAGCATTGTTGAAGTGGGAGCTAGCCTTGAACTTTGTTCATGCTCACGGAAACTTTGTGAATATTGATTACAGAAACTTTTCAAAAAAAAAAGTATCCCCTTGTACAATTCCATTGTATTATAAAAATAATGTGCCAAGGTTTGCCTTTAGGATGTTTACAATCCTTGTTGGTTTGTACGGTGCAGGACAGAAACTTTGGCTGTAGTGCGTGATTTTACATTTTTAACTGGAACGTCAAATGATTCTGATTCTTTTTGAAATGTCTTTCTATACAACCTTTTAATTTTTTTCTAATTTTTGTAGAATTTTTGGGGTACCATAAGTATTGTGAATGTTCATATTTCTACAGACTGTTCTGTTTTTGACAGATTCTGTTTTTGATGCATAGTTTGCTTGTTTTGATGAATCTATCAATTTATATCAGTGGATTTAAGCCATGAAAAAGTTATATTACAGTAGACACAATGCAAAAACAAAATATGAATTGGTTTACTACAGTACTTAGAGTAGTGATTTGCTTTATTATACTAACGGATCTTACCGAGTTTTCTGTTGAAGTTTTGTGTGGATGAAGTGTCTAATCGAGGAGGTCACGATATGAGGAAAAGGAAGAGAGGCAAGAGCTAAAGCTTGGGGATGCCCGAGGCACCCCAAGAAAATATTCAAGGTGACTCAAGCGTCTAAGCTTGGGGATGCCTCAGAAGGCATCCCCTCCTTCTTCAACAAGTATCGGTATGTTTTCGTATTAGTTTCGTTCATGCGATATGTGCAAGTCTTTGAGCGTCTTTTCCATTTAGTTTTCATTTTTCTTTTATGCACCATGCTGGTATGAGATAGTCCTTGTTGATTTATAGAATGCTCATTGCACTTCACTTAAATATTTTGAGTATGGCTTTATAGAATGCTTCATGTGCTTCACTTATATCATTTGAACTTTGGATTGCCTGTTTCTCTTCACATGAAAAACCGCCATTTATAGAATGCTCTTTTGCTTCACTTATATTTGTTAGAGTGTGGGCATATCTATTGTAGAAAGAATTAAACTCTCTTGCTTCACTTATATCTATTTAGAGAGATGACAGGAATTGGTCGTTCACATGGTTAGTCATAAAATCCTACATAAACTTGTAGATCGCTGAATATGATATGCTTGATTCCTTGCAATAGTTTTGCGATATAAAGATGGTGATATTAGAGTCATGCTAGTGGGTGGTTGTGGATTGTAGAGACACTTGTGTTGAGGTTTGCAAGTCCCGTAGCATGCACGTATGGTAACCGTTGTGTGATAAATTTGAAGCATGGTGTGTTTCTTTGATTGTCTTCCTTATGAGTGGCGGTCGGGGACGAGCGATGGTATTTTCCTACCAATCTATCCCCCTAGGGGCATGCATAGTAGTACTTTGCTTCGAGGGCTAATAAACTTTTGCAATAAGTATATGAGTTCTTTATGACTAATGTGAGTCCATGGATTATACGCACTTTTACCTTTCCATCATTGCTAGCGTCTTCGGTACCGTGCATTGCCCTTTCTCACCTCGAGAGTTGGTGCAAACTTCGCCGGTGCATCCAAACCCCGTGATACGATACGCTCTATCACACATAAGCCTCCTTATATCTTCCTCAAAACAACCACCATACCTACCTATCATGGCATTTCCATAGCCATTCTGAGATATATTGCCATGCAACTTCCATCATCATCATATACATGACTTGAGCATTCATTGTCATATTGCTTTGCATGATTGTAAGATATCTAGCATGATATTTTCATGGCTTGTTCATTTTTTTATGTCATTGCTATGCTAGATCATTGCACATCCCGGTACACCACCGGAAGCATTCATATAGAGTCATATCTTTGTTCTAGTATCGAGTTGTAATATTGAGTTGTAAGTAAATAAAAGTGTGATGATCATCATTATAGAGCATTGCCCCATGAAAAAAAGAAAAAAAAAGAAAAAAAGAAAAAAAAGAAAAAAAGAAAAAAAAGGAAAGGCCAAAGAAGCCTAAATAAAAAAGGGGGGCCAAAGAAGCCCACCCAAAAAAGAAAAAGAAAAAAAAGAAAAAGAAAAGGGGCAATGTTACTATCCTTTTTCCACACTTGTGCTTCAAAGTAGCACTATGCTCTTCATATAGAGAGGGATGGGCTTCCTCAAATGCCCTAGGTCTTCATGAGCAAGCAAGTTGGATGCACACCGACTTAGTTTTCAGTTTGAGCTTTCATACACTTATAGCTCTTAGTGCATCCGTTGCATGGCAATCCCTACTCCTCACATTGACATCAATTGATGTGCATCTCCATAGCCTGTTGATTAGCCGCGTCGATACGAGACTTTCTCCTTTTTTGTCCTCTCCACATAACCTCCATCGTTATATTCTATTCCACCTGTAGTGCTATATCCATGGCTTGCGCTCATGTATTGCGTGAGGGTTGAAAAAGCTGAAGCGCGTTAAAAAGTATGAACCAATTTCTCGGGTTGTCATCGGGGTTGTGCATGATGGGAGCATTTTGTGTGACGGAAATGAAGCATGGCCAAACTATATGATTTTTTAGGGATAAGCTTGCTTTGACCTTGTTGTTTTGAAAAGACATGTTTATTTAGTCCAAATCCCTTGCTTACCGCACTATTTGTATCAGTCCGCTCTACTAGCAGACTTTCTTTCATAAAAAATGCAGCACCTCTTTATTGCAATTGCATTATCTTTTATATATATGTTCATTACATGACATCTTGCACCCGTATATTTTGGTACGACCGAATACGCCAGGGGCTTCTGTTCCTCACTCTATGGTGTGATAAAGTCCGAACACTTTCACAAGTGTGGCACCCCGAACTTATAGCATTATATGAATCGGCTCCGAATCATGTCTTGGGTCAATAGTTGGGTTTGCCCGGCTCCCACGTTTTGGTGCCTTACGTTCCGTTCTGTCGGCTAAGGTGGCACTGGGAGAACCACTACGATTGCGCCCCGGTTGAGCCGGGTTAACGCCTCAGTGAAGAAAGCTAAAACTGACTGGCATGATAAGGCGAGAGACTGGTCGCTGTTCGAGAGGTTTTTTCGGTTCTTTAAAGACTCACGCCGCTTCGAGCGAAGTTCCTGATAATGTCCGATGAAGGCGTGGATAGCGCCCCGGATTCGGTCTTCCGAATACCAGGGGCTTCGCCAAAATTTAAAATTATAGAATTCTATGGCTAAGTGAGAGTGTTCAAGCATTATAAGTCCGGTTGCCTTGTTTGTTGTGTTGAGCGCCTCCCTCGATGGACCCAACAATGGGAACAAGAGTGCTCATGTTTATCTCGAACACCCCAGCACTCGCGGCTTGGGGGCTGAAGCCAACGACTTGCCATCTCTCAGATTTTATAAACGGCCGCACAGAAGGTAATATTTTAAATTAAACAAGCGTTGCTCATGGCGCATATGTACGAAGTTTTCAGCGCACAGGATAAATATACAGCGAGTTCACTCAAAAATTACATTCCGGGAGCACTCATCTGCAATATCGCAGGCTCCCTTCAGGACAATTTCATAATACTTCTCCGGCGTGCGATACTCCTTGCCTGGCGGCGGGGGGTCCATGAGAAGCTTCTCCGCATCCAATTTGCCCCATTGCACCTTTATGTGTGCAAGGGCCCGACGAGCGCCTTCAATACAGGCGGAGCGCTTGACTACATCCAGCCTGGGGCATGCATCCACCAGCCGCCGCACGAGGCCAAAGTAGCTACCAGGCATGGCCTGTCCAGGCCACAGCCGGACTATGAGGCCCTTCATGGCTTCCTCAGCTACCTTGTGGAGTTCGACCAACTGCTTCAGCTGGTCGCTTGGGGGCACCGGATGGCCGGCCTCAGAGTACTGAGACCAGAAGACCTTCTCCGTCGAGCTCCCCTCCTCGCCACGATAGAATGCGGCGGCATCAGACGCACTACGCGGTAGATCTGCAAACGCCCCTGGAGAGCTCCGAATTCGGGTAAGTGTCAGGTAGTTCACATTAACATGCCTGCTTTGCATGAAAAATGCCTTACCCGCCGCTATCTCCTTTATGTCCTCAGCTTCCTGAAGGGCCTTACAGGCCTCGGCCTTGGCGGACTTGGCACTTTCGAGAGCCGAGGCAAGCTCGGACTCTCGAGTCTTGGAGTCACGCTCCAAACTCTCATGCTTTTCCATGAGATCCTGGAGCTCTTGCCGAACTTCCGCCACCCCTGCCTCTTGCTTTTCTCGCTCAGCCCGTTCCGCGGCCGCACTGCGTTCGGCCGCGGACACGGCATCCTTCAGGGCTGCCACCTCATTAGTGTCCCCTGCAATACACATATTATCCTTGTTAATTTTATTTGCAACCAAAATCCTTTTCTATAAGGTACTTATTCAAAGTGGTGTTATTCACCTTCTTTTTCCTCGAGCTGCCTCTTGGCATGGCCGAGCTCTTGCTCGGACCGCTCGAGATCCTTCTTCAGCTTGTCAACCTCCGCCGTTAGTGCGGCAGAGGTCAGCAGAGCAGCCTGCAAACCCATATTGACATATTTTAGGCAACCATGCGTATATCTTGTTAAAGATCCTTAGTCCGGCTTTTCTTTCCGAACACCGAACTAAGCATCAGGGGCTACTGTCTATGCGGTATTACACTACATAATTTTAACTTCTTACCTCAAAGCCTGTTAGAAGGCTGCTACAGGCTTCGGTCAGCCCGCTTTTGGCAAGCTGAACCTTTTGAATCACCGCACTCATGATAGTGCGGTGTTCTTCCTCAATGGAAGCGCCTTTAAGCGCCTCCAGCAAGTTATCCAGCGCCTCCGGTTGGACGGAGGCAGCCGGTGTCACGGTCTTGCCCTTCTTTCGAAGGGGCCGCTTGCCGGACTCTGGAACCGCTGCGTGTTCTGATGTAGAGTCCGGCCCAAAGTCCGGGAGGTCACCTGACGGCGCCTCCGGAGCCTCCTCTTGATGGGTCCCTCTCTGGGATCCCACCTCGGCGTCCTCGTCGGCGCGTGGGTTGGAGGCGGTCGGAAGTGAATTCACATCCGATGAGGCCAATGACCCGCTCGATGAGTCGGGAAGATCATCATTGGCCGGACTACGGACAGAATGCGGCGTTAGAAGGACACTATGTGACATAAAAGATATGCATATAAAAGATCCGGACACTTACGATCTTGCCGGACGCCTGGCCCTTGGAGGCCACTCATCCTCGCCAACGTTGGTGTTGGCGAAACTGTCCGGGGGGATAGTTTTCCCCCTCTTGGACCCTTCGGCCTCCCCGATTAGGGAAGCCTTCCTCTTCTTCTCTCCCTCCTCTGGGAGGGAATACTCCTCCTCCTCGTCTTCGGGGGAGGATTCCTCGTCGTCGTCAGATGCCTGATTGCGGGAACTCTTTCGAGTCCCCGCGGCCACCTTCTTGGCCTTCTTCTCCGGCACCACGTGCGGTGCCGGAACCAGCAGCCCTGCTAAGCGGGCATCCACTGGATCTTCTGGCATGGGAGCCGGGCTGATAAGCAGCTTGGCCTTCTCCATCCACTCCTGTCAAAGGAAGAGGCAGAATGAAACCTCACTAGAGTCAATCTAATTATCACAAGTGTCCCGTAATGGGGTTGAATCACTTACCTCGTCAGTTGGACACTGCGAGCTGAATCCGCGATCTTCCGTTGCGGATGCGGGGGCTTCAGCGCCCTTGAACAGCACCCTCCAGGCGCCTTCGTATGTTGTATCGAAGAGCCCGTTTAGCGCCTGGTGCTATTCCGGATTGAACTCCCACAAATTGAATGCCCGTTCTTGGCATGGGAGGATCCGCCGGATGAGCATGACTTGGACCACGTCGACGAGCCTGAGCTTATTGCTCACCATCTTCTTGATACATGCTCGGAGTCCCGTCACCTCCACCGGATTCCCCCACTGCAAGCCCTTCTCTTTCCAGGAGGTGAGCTGCGTGGGGATGCCAGATCTAAACTCGGGGGCCGCCGCCCATGTGGGTTTGCGCGGCTCGGTGATGTAAAACCACCCCGATTGCCACCCCTTGACGGAGTCCACGAAGGTCCCTTCCAGCCAAGGGACGTTGGGCAATTTGCCCAACATGGCGCCTCCGCATTCCGCTTGCGTGCCCTTCACAACCTTCGGCTTGACGTTGAAGGTCTTGAGCCACAGGCCGAAGTGGGGCTGGATGCAGAGGAAGGCCTCGCACACGATGATAAACGCCGAGATGTTGAGGATAAAGTTCGGCGCCAGATCATGGAAATCCAGGCCGTAGTAAAACATGAGCCCCCGGACAAATGGATGGAGCGGAAAGCCCAGTCCGCGGAGGAAGTGGGGGAGGAAGACGACCCTCTCATGAGGCCCGGGGGTAGGGATGAGCTGCCCCTCGTCGGGCAGCCGATGCGCGATATCGCCGGAAAGGTATCCGGCGCCGCGCAGCTTGGTGATGTCCTCCTCCTTAGCGGTGGAGGCCAACCATTTACCTCCCGCTCCGGACATATTCGGAGAAGGTCGAGGCGAGATGCGCGGGCTCGGGCGTTGGAGCTTGAGTTCGCGGGGATGGATAAGCAAAGGAGGAAGAAGGCGTAGGTGAGAAGGTGAATCCTTACCCCTTATATATAGGCGGACAAAACTATGCGTCCCCCACCAGCCTGATAAAACTCGCTTATCTCCCAAGCGCCACCATCAATGGCGCGGTTGGGTTACCCACGCACGTATTGATGAGAATCCCGGAATAAGGGGAACATGATCTCTGCTTCGACAAGACGTGCCAAGGAAACCGCTTCGCTAAACGTGCTGAGGTGGTATAGTAAAAAACGATTCAAACAAAGGCTTGGTTGCGGTGTGATGTCACGCCGCATAATACGTCAGCAGATTGAGCTAAGTGTGCATTTCATTCTCTCTACGGTGGAATGTGGAAATTATTTTGCAGAGCCGGACACTATCCTGGTGTTCATGATCTTCTCTGGATTATTCAAGGGAGGAACCCGCCTTACAATGCCGAACATTGTGCACGCCGGACTTATCGTCATTGAAGACTGGTTCAGGGGCTACTGAGGGAGTCCTGGACTAGGGGGAGTCCGGACAGCCGGACTATCATTGTCCGCCGGACTCCAAGACTACGAAGATACAATATTGAAGACTCCGGCTCGTGTCCGGATGGTACTTTCCTTGGCGTGGAAGGCAAGCTTGGCAATACGGATATGTAGATCTCCTACCATTGTAACCGACTCTGTGTAACCCTAGCCTCCTCCGGTGTCTATATAAACCAGAGGGCTTTAGTCCGTAGGACGAGCATACATCTCAACAATCATACCATAGGCTAGCTTCTAGGGTTTAGCCTCCTTGATCTCGTGGTAGATCTACTCTTGTACTACCCATATCATCAATATTAATCAAGCAGGACGTAGGGTTTTACCTCCATCGAGAGGGCCCGAACCTGGGTAAAACATTGTGTCCCTTGTCTCCTGTTACCATCCGCCTAGACGCACAGTTCGGGACCCCCTACCCGAGATCCGCCGGTTTTGACACCGACAGGTACGCTCGAAGTATTATTGTTTTTATGTCAAATGTAGACTATTGCTTTGAATCACTCGTATCTTAATATTCATGCCATGATTAGATATTTGATCAAGATTATGCTAGGTAGCATTCCACATCAAAACTTATCTTTTTTATCATTTACCTACTCGAGGACGAGAGGAATTAAGCTTGGGGATGCTGATACGTCTCCGTCGTATCTATAATTTTTGATTGTTCCATGCCAATATTATTCAACTTTCATATACTTTTGGCAACTTTTTATACTATTTTTGGGACTAACATATTGATCTAGTGCCCAGTGCCAGTTCCTGTTTGTTGCATATTTTATGTTTCACAGAAAACCAATATCAAACGGAATACAAACGGGATAAAAACGGACGGAGAATTATTTTGGAATATTTGGGATTTTTTGGAGGAAGAATCAACGCGAAACGGTGTCCGAGGTGGCTAGGAGATAGGGGGGCGCGCCCACCCCCTGGGCGCGCCTGGCACTCTCCTAGGCCACTCGTAAGGCGGTTGATGCTCTTCTTTTGCCGCAAGAAAGCTAATTTTATGAGAAAAATCTGGGCAAAAGATTCACCCCAATCGGAGTTACGGATCTCCGGATATAAAAGAAACGGTGAAGGGGCAGAATCTGGGAGCGTAGAAACAGAGAGAGACAGAGAGATAGATCCAATCTCGAAGGGGCTCTCGCCCCTCCCACGCCATGGGAGCCAAGGACCATAGGGGAAACCCTTCTCCCATCTAGGGAGAAGGTCAAGGAAGAAGAAGAAGAAGGGGGGCTCTCTCCCCCTTGCTTCCTGGTGGCGCCGGAACGCCGGCGGCGGCCATCATCATCACCGCGATCTTCACCAACACCTCCGCCATATTCACCAACATCTCCATCAGCTTCCCCCTTCTATCTACAGCGGTCCACTCTCCCGCAACCCGCTGTACCCAGTACTTAAACATGGTGCTCAACGCTATATATTATTTCCCAATGATGTATGGCTATCCTATGATGTTTGAGTAGATCCGTTTTGTCCTATCGGCGATTGATGAATTGCTATGATTGGTTTGAGTTGCATGTTTTATTATTGGTGCTGTCCTATGGTACTCTCCGTGTCGCGCAAGCGTGAGGGATCCCCGCTGTAGGGTTTGCAATATGCTTATGATTTGCTTATGGTGGGTGGCGTGAGTGAACAAAAGCACAGACCCGAGTAAGTAGGTTGTTTACGTATGGGATAAAGGGGACTTGATGATTTAATGCTATGGTTGGGTTTTACCTTAATGGTCTTTAGTAGTTGCGGATGCTTGCTAGAGTTCCAATCATAAGTGCATATGATCCAAGAATAGAAAGGCTTATGCCTCTCCCTCAAATAGAATTGCAATAGTGATTACCGGTCTAGTTACATAGTCAATTGCTTAGGGACAATTTCACAACTCCTATCACCACTTTTCCACACTCGCTATCTTTACTTTATTGCTTCTTTATCTAAACAGCCCCTAGTTTATATTTACGCGTTCTTTATTATCTTGCAAACCTATCCAACAACACCTACAAAGTACTTCTTGTTTCATACTTGTTCTAGGTAAAGCGAACGTCAAGCGTGCGTAGAGTCGTATTAGTGGCTGATAGGACTTGAGAGAGTATTTGTTCTACCTTTAGCTCCTCGTTGGGTTCGACACTCTTACTTATCAAAAGAGGCTACAACTATCCCGTATACTTGCGGGTCATCAGAGACACCTGTAGAGCACCTTTATAATCACCCAGTTACGTTGTGACGTTTGGTAGCACACAAAGTGTTCCTCTGATAAACGGGAGTTACATAATCTCATAGCCATAGGAACATGTATAAGTCAAGAAGAAAGCAATAGCAACATACTAAACGATCAGGTGCTAAGCTAACGGAATGGGTCAAGTCAATCACATCATTCTCCTAATGATGTGATCCCGTTAATCAAATGACAACTCATGTCTATGGCTAGGAAACTTAACCATCTTTGATTCAACAAGCTAGTCAAGTAGAGGCATACTAGTGACACTCTGTCTGTCTATGTATTCACACATGTATCAAGTTTCCGGTTAATACAATTCTAGCATGAATAATAAACATTTATCATGAAATAAGGAAATAAATAATAACTTTATTATTGCCTCTAGGGCATATTTCCTTCATGTCTTGGGGTTAAGCTTCTCTAAGATGGAATGGCATACCTTGGGTGGTGGTGACGAACTTGGTCATGTAGTTGAACTTGTGTAGGGTGCTCAAGTTGATGTAGATCATCAAGAGTTGGGAGCACCACTTGTAGTTGAGGTTCATCTTCCTACATGGGTTAGTCTTGCAAGGAATAGCACTTGTGTATCCAAAATGACAATCATGAAATTTGATATAGGAATTTGTCAAAGGATATATTGAATGGATTCGTGCCTCCTCGTCTTCATCCACCATTTTGTAGCGACTTGGAGATGTAGGGATTCCTAAAAATGTGATTGAGCTGCAATATCATAGAGTTGGGCTCTTCCAAGTTCCTACAAGGGTTAGATGGCATGCAAGAGTACAAGAGTATCCAAGACATATGATCATCATCATAAGAGAATGGTCAAGGATTAGTCATAGTAAGGCTCGTGCCTTGCATGCATCCACATGGAGTTTCTACTCCAAATTTGAGGCATCAATGATGTTCAATTCACCTCTCAACCTGCAAAACACTTTTTCATCAAGTGGTTTAGTGAATATATCCGCCAATTGCTTGTCAGTACGAACATGCTTAGGTTTGATATCTCCCTTTGCCAGTGGCGGATCTAGGATTGTGAAGTAGGGTGGTCCAGCCTAACAATTTTTTACAACAGATATGACATGCCAATGTACTAATTAATTTACCAATAGCACAGTATAAATTGATCGAATTTTTTTCTCAAATAAGTCTTAGTTTTGCATATAAAAGCCTACATACCTTGAAAAGCTCAAAGAAGACTATCTGCATGTGTTCATTCTTCCACATTTTGTTCTTCAATGTGTCAATGGCAGGTACTGACTTAAAAAAATGAGAACCATTTATGAATGGTTTGACCCAAACTGAAACAAGTCGGTAGTAATTAGTAACATTCCCGCAAATTACAGCTCAAGATGCCACATAGATTAAAAATCTAACCCAAACTGAAACTGTTCAGTAGTAAGTAGTAACATGGCTGGACAAAATTCAGCAGGACTACATTACAATTTACAAAGGAGCAAAACAAGCCTAAACTAATAATGAGAAGTTTTATCAGGTAGCAGCACGACGAGCAATGCGTAAGAGTAGACAGAAATTGGGAAATGAGCAGAAATCTCATCAAAGGTACCTCAAATAGTGCTTGGTTGCTTGTTGCAGGACTGCTGCAGCTGCAGAACACCGGCTGCTCAGCGGCGACTACCAAGTGCAGACTGGGCGGTTGCGGGCTTCCGGCTGGGCGCGGTCGCGCCGGGCAGGTGCGGTCCGGACAGAGTCACCAGCCAGGCACAGAACCAGGCGGCAAGTCAGCGTGGCGAGATGGTCGGGAGCGTAGAGCAGTCACGACGGGGATTGGGGATGGGAGGCTGTGCGACGAGTTGAGATTGGCTGGGCTTCTCTATTATTTTCTTCTGGCCCATCCACTATTCTCTTATGGGCTATGTATGTATATGGGTTGAACCAAATCCCAGGGTGGGCCACGGCCCACCCTGTCCACCCTGTAGATTCGCCACTGCCCTTAGCAACATGATCTCGAATGAAATGATGACGAACTTAAATATGCTTAGTTCGAGAATGTTGCACGAGATTATGAGTAATCTTAATAGCACTCTCATTGTCGCAAAACAATGGAACATGTTTCACATATATCCCATAATATTTAAGAGTTTGGGTCATCCAAAGTAATTGAGCACAACATGAACCAGCGACAATGTATTCCGCTTTGGTGGTGGATAAGGATACCGAGTTTTGTTTCTTGGAGGACCAAGACACAAGAGATCTACTAAGAAATTGACAAGTACCCGAAGTGGACTTTCTATCGACCTTGTCACCGGCATAGTCCGAGTCGGAGTAGCCAACAAGATCAAAAGAAGACCTCTTAGGATACCTAATGCCAAAATTTGGTGTATGTATTAAGTATCTCACTATCCTTTTCACAGCCTTGAGATGACACTCTTTGGGGGGTGCTTGATATCGTGCACACATGGACACACTTAGCATGATATCGGGACGGGATGCACATAGATATAACAATGGACCAATCATAGAGCGGTAAACCTTTTGGTCAACCGGTTCGCCATCCTTTGTCAAGTCAAGATGTCCACTAGTAGGCATGGGGGTACTCATACCTTTGCATTCTTGCATGTTGAACTTCTTGAATAAGTCCTTAGTATACTTCGTTTGAGAGATAAAGGTTCCCTCTTAGTTTGCTTGATTTGCAAACCAACAAAGAACTTGAGTTCACTCATCATGGACATCTCAAACTTCTCTGACATAAGCTTCCCAAACTTCTCACTAAAATGAGGGTTAGTTGATCCAAATATGATATCATCAGCATAAATTTGGCACACAAATAATTCTCCATTAACCCTTTTGGTGAAGAGTGTAGAATCAATTTTACCAATTTCAAACCCTTTATCAAGAGAAATTTAGTCAATCATTTATACCAAGCTCTAGGAGCTTGCTTAAGACTATAAAGAGCTTTGTGAAGTTTGTAAACATGATTGGGTTTCTTAGGATTAACAAAGCCGGGAGGTTGTTTAACATAATCTTCCTCCTCAATTTCACCGTTAAGAAAAGCACTTTTGATGTCCATCTGATATAACGTAATGTCATGATGATTGGCATAGGCAAGTAAAATGCGAATGGACTCAAGTCTAGCAACGGGGGCATAAGTCTCACCATAGTCCATACCTTCGACTTGAGTGTAGCCTTGAGCAACGAGATGAGCCTTGTTGCGTACAACTTGTCCATGTTCATCTTGCTTGTTCCGAAATACCCATTTGGTTCCAATGACATTGTGCTTCTCATCGGACTTCTCAACCAACGTATTGTGCTTCTCATCGGACTTCTCAACCACCGTCCATACTTGGTTCCTCTCAAAGTTGTGTAGCTCTTCATGCATGGCATTTATTCAATCTGGATCTTCCAATGCTTCTTCAACCTTCATAGGTTCAATGCTAGAAATGAATGAGTAATGTTCACAAAGTTAGCCAAACGAGTTTTAGAGCGAGTAATTCTCCCGGTTTGAATGTCATCAAAGATTTGTTCGATGGGATGATCTCTTGAGACTCTTGCTCAAACTCGTGATAGCTTTTGTTTGGGTCGGGGTGGAACATCCTCTTCATTGTCTTGTTCTTCTTCTTGTCTTTCTTCGTTGTTGTTGGCGTGATCGTTCTCCCGTGGAGGTGGAGAAGGAGGTCGTCGAGGTTCATCTTGTTGTACATCCTCGTTCTCATCGTCTTGACGTATCCCGCTTGTGGATGCCTCCAAGTCAACTCGTGGTTCACCTTGGTGTGAGGTTGAGGCTTCCACTTGGACAGACAAGGTGCTCTCCTTCACCTCCGTTGGGCGAATCTTACCGATAGACAAGTCTTGGATTGCTTCTGAAGGATCTTTGTCACCTACATCAATTGACAATTGCTCTACTTGCGAGCCGTTAGATTCATCAAACTTCACATCTACCGTCTCTTCAACCTTTCGAGTGAAATTTTTGTAGACACGGTAAGTGTGAGAGTTTGAGCCATAACCGAGTAGGAAACCTTCATGAGACTTAGGAGCAAATTTCGAACGACGATGCTTGTCAAGAATGTAACACTTTGAGCCGAATACCCGAAAGTATCCAACTTGGGGTTTGTTACCAGTGAGGAGCTCGTATGTCGTCTTGCCGAGTAGCTTGTGAAGATATAGACGATTCGTTGCATGACAAGCTGTCTCAACCGCTTCTGCCCAAAAGTTTTTTGGCGTCTTGTATTCATCAAGCATCGTTCTCGCCATTTTGATAAGCGTCCCATTCTTCCTCTCAACAACTCCATTTTTTTGAGTTGTGTACGTAGCCGAGAACTCATGTGAGATACCTTCTTCGTCAAGAAAGGTGTCCACATTGGCGTTCTTGAACTCCGTTCCATTGTCGCTGCAAACCTTCTTGATCTTCACTTCGAATTGGTTTTGGGCCTTCCTAGCGAAGTTTTTGAAAATCTTTTGAAACTGTGATTTATCATCGAGAAAGAACACCCACGTAAATCTTGAAAAATCATCAACGATGACTAGTCCAAACGAGTTACCACTGAGACTCTTGTAGGCGTTGGGACCAAAGAGATCCATGTGAAGCAGCTCGAGCAGTCTTCTCGTGGTCATGATGTTCTTCACGGGGTGGCTTCCTCCAACCTGTTTCCTGCTTGGCAAGTGCTGCAAAGTCTATCCTTATCAAATACGACATCTTTAACACCAAGGATATGATCACCATTAATAAGCTTGTCAAGGTTACGCATTCCCACATGACCTAACCGTCTATGCCACAACCAGCCTTTGGAAGATTTAGCAATTAAGCAAGTTCTAGGTTGAGCCTTTTTAGTGAAGTCAACAATGTATAGATCACCTATATGTATGCCGGTAAAGACCATTTTATGATTATCTCTTCAAAACACTTGGCAATCTACTTTAGTAAATAGGACAATGAAACCAAAGTCAGCTAGTCTAGATACAGAAAGCAGATTATAGCCAAGGGATTCAATGAACATAACATTTTGTATGGAGCTGTCATGTGAGATGGCCACCTTACCGAGGCCAACCACCTTACCCTTTGAGTTGTCACCAAAAGTGACATACTTTCAAGGACCGTCGTTTTCAGCAAGCTCACGAAACATATCTTTATCTCCAGTCATGTGATCGGTACATCCACTATCAAGGACCCATTCCTTTCCTCCAGCCATGTAGCCGCGAAGATTTGCCATAAGACCAAAGTGTCTCATAGACTCTTCAAGATCAAAGTCATTATCATCATATTGATCATAGTATCCATGTTCAACATCATCTTGCAAATGATCATTTCCTAGAAAGAGTGATTCATTAGATATATGATTTTGACAATGTTCATCTCTATGAATTCTAATAGCTTCAGAAATAATATTGCTAATGATTCCAACATCTCCTTTGGCATGCATGAGATTAGTGACCTCAAATAAACAATCTCCAAACTTAGGATCATTGGGATTCATCTTATTCAAAGCAATAGACTTGTGAAGAATCTCATCTAAGTTTTTCAAGGAATAGTCAGGAAATCGTTCCTCAAGAAATCTCTATATAGTATAAGCATAATCAAGAGTAGGCAAGTGACCAATCAAATTTCTAGGCAAGCCTCTAGTGATAAGATTGATAGTTTTAAGATTGTGAATCATGTCAAGAGACTCATCATGGGTAGGATGCAAGGGATCAACATGGGGTTCACAAGGAGTAGTAATGTACTTGTTCAAGTGATATTCATGAAAAATTCCAAGCATCTCATTTTCCCACCTACTAAAGAACTCTCCATCAAGCATAGGCACTCTACGTCTAAGACTCCCCAACATAGACTCGTCTATCTTCCTCCAATGATGATTAAACCAAAGCAATAGAGACCAAAGCTCCGATACCAATTGAAAGGATCGAGAAGAGGTGTCTAGAGGAGGGTGATTAGACCCTTAACAAACAAAGTTGGCAGTTTTTAAGTTTTTCAAGTTGAGGTGGTAGACTAACACAGTTTCAAGCAAACACATTACAATTCAAGCAAGCATGCAAAGAGTATATGAGCAGTAGAAAGTAAAGCATGCAACTTGCAAGAAAGTAAAGGGATGGGATTGGAGTGTGCAAACACAATTGGAGACATAGATTTTTTGGCGTGGTTCCGATAGGTGGTGCTATCGTACATCCACGTTGATGGAGACTTTAACCCACGGAGGGTAATGGTTGCGTGAATCCACGGAGGGCTCCACCCATGAAGGGTCCACGAAGAAGCAACCTTGTGTATCCCAACATGGCCATTGCTCACGAAGGACTTGCCTCACTAGGGTAGATCTTCATGAAGTAGGCGATCTCCTTGCCCTTACAAACTCCTTGGTTCAACTCCACACTCTTGATGGAGGCTCCCAAGTGACACCTAACCAATCTAGGAGACACCACTCTCCAAAAGGTAATAGATGGTGTGTTGTTGATGAACTCCTTGCTCTTGTGCTTCAAATGATAGTCTCCCCAACACTCAACTCTCTCTCACAGATTTAGCTATGATGGAAAGATGATTTGAGTGGAAAGCAACTTGGGGAAGACTAGAGATCAAGATTCATATGGTAGGATTGTAATATCTTGGCCTCAACACATGAGTAGGTGGTTCTCTCTCAGAAAATGAGTAGTGGAAGTGTAGGTTTGTTCTGATGCCTCTCTCTACGAATGAAGAGTGGGTGGAGGGGTATATATAGCCTCCACACAAAATCTAACCGTTACACACAGATTCCCAAACTCGGTGGGACCGAATCAGCAAACTCGGTCAGACCGATTTAGTTCAAAATGTGAACGTTAGGATTTTCGGTGGGATCGATATAGTCATCTCGGTGGGACCGATGTGCAGGGGTTAGGGTAAAACTCAACTCGGTTTGACCGATTACCCAAACTCGGTGAGACCGATTTTTGTAATAAGTAAACAGAGAATTAGTCAGGCAAACTCGGTGGGACCAACTGCACCAACTCGGTTAGACCGAAAGTGTTGCACCAGATCATATAGAGATTGCAAAGCCCATCTCGGTGAGACCGAGATCCCATCGATGAGACAGAAGTAACTAGGGTTTGGCAGTGGCTGAATATGATGAAACTCGGTGGCGCCGGATAGACAAAGTCGGTGGGGCCGAGTTTGACATTTAGGTTTAGGACATATGTGGATGTGAGAAAGTGGCCGAGGATTTTGGAGCATATCACTAAGCACTTTGAGCAAGCAAGCCATTAAGCAACGCCTCATCCCCTTGTAATAGTATTGGCTTTCCTATGGACTCAAAGTGATCTTGGATCACTAGAATGAAAATGTAGAGTCTTGAGCTTTTGTCAATATTTGTCCTTAGCATCTTGAAGGGGTTCCACGTCCTCTTGTCCATGTCCATGCCACTCCAATGTTAAACTTATCTGAAATGTACTAGGTAAAAGTATTAGTCCAACAAGAGATATGTTGTCATGAATTATCAAAATCACCCAGGGAGCACTTGTGCTTTTAGAGCGCCATCCTTTTTTATGCCGGCAGGTGTGCTGACATGACCACGGGGCCGCGAAGGCATGGTCGAACTCAAGTCCTACCTTTTTTGTGAACTGTGTGGTGATATTTTTTGAAGCCGCCATTGCATGCCGGCGCTGGCATGGTGCCGGCATGAGACATGGCCGTTGGCATGATCTATGGCCGCAGATTTTTAAAAAAAAATTGAGTGCGGACATGAAACGGGTTGGCGCGTTCGGCACACTGCCGACCCAAATGTAAAACAGGGTGGACGCCGGACGGGTGGCTGACCCAAACGGACAAAAAACGGTCAATAGCACCGTCCGTTTGGGTCAGCCCGTTGGAGTTGCTCTAAGTGTCAAAAACCACGAGACCGGCATGCTCTAGAAGAGGACAAACTTGATCAGTTTCTGAAAGGGCGCACATGTCTGATCAGACAGGTTCACTTTGACAGTTTTTCTACTCTAGATTCCTGCACTTTCTCGACGAGAAAAATGCATCATTCAGTCTAGGGTCCTTTGTGTACGAGCGGCGCACTGAAAAGCGTGGCCACGGAAAAATAGAGCGGTGGGTGGCGGAGGCTGCCACGAGTTGTTCACTCGAGACCTGACGTCATCCTTGAATTGCTTGTGACGTCCGAACGAACGATTTTTTTTTTTGAAGCAACGAACGACTAGTCCAGAGGCGGCGATCCGGGGGGATGGATGGCCCTCTCGACGTCGACGGGGGCCCCCAGCGCCGGTCGGACGGGGCGGGATCGATGCACGCTGCTGCTATGCTACTCTCTGTAGGCCTGGCCGGTCGGCAGGCTAAGGCGCCCAACGAGGCTCTAGGCCCCCGGCCGGCTGTGCGCAGTGCCCGTATGGTGTTCGAACAAATGCCTCAGCGGCCAGCGGGGCGCCGGCAGCGGAGCCGACCGTGCTAGCGACTGCACCAGTGGCGCTAGCCACCTAGCTACCGTGGCCAGTGCCCTGGAGGGTGGAGCCCTTCACCGTTGGCCATTAACTGCCGTGCGCTAATGGCCGGAGAAGAGGCAAGACACTCGAGGCGCCAAGGGGAGGTCGGAGGTGACTTTGCCGGAGTCAAGAGGATGATGATGGTGGTAGTACTTCCGGGTTTTGCGATGATAGTTAGTCAAGCAGTCAACACACCCTCCTCCGGCTTGCCATCGCTATCCACAGATTCCATTCACTCCCTCCTGGTACCATACCAGGTATTCTACTGGCTAATTCCTGCTTATCTATGCGTTCCAAACCAAATTGTTCAGCAGCCCAGCTCGATGCCGGGGTATTTAACCGTTGAGGTGCGTGTTTGTTCATTACTTTTGTAGTAACTCCAAAGCGGTCCTGAGGAGATCATATATTCCCTTGTTTAATCTGGATGCCGACTGTTCTTGATATGACTGGGACCAACTCCAATCTAATGAGCTATCAGATGATGATAGACTCACCATTGCTGTGGGGTCTTAGCTTGTTTCTTTCCTATATATTTAACTGACTTCACCGGTCTCCCCCCTCCTTTCTTCACTGTCCACACCACCATTCACACACATTATTGATGCTGGCTGTCTTTGAAGCTCACAAGGTGTCCCTCACTAGTCTGAGCAGCAGCCGTCGCTCTGGATACAAGCTCAAAGCCGCAACTTCAGCTAGGCTAACAGGGCAGCCATTCCAAGCGAGCAACTGAGCATTGCAAAGCTTTCCCATTTCAGGTACGATTCTCACTCTCTCTTCCTGTGCTCGGCTCTTCGACATGGATACATAAGTTCCATTGCCAATTTTCTGTCATTTCTCCGCTTGCAGTTAATCTTACTAGTTACCCTGATCTGGGTACATGCTCAAACCTGCAACCTCGGCTAGGGGCTGATGTATGATAGCTCATTCAGTGTGACTATGTCTATGTGAGGAGCATTACTTCGCCGCTTTCCTCTTTCAGGTACGATTCTCAGTTTCTCTTCCTGTGCTCGGTTCTTAGACATGGATGCATTGTTTCCAGGGGCAGATCTAATGGGGGTTCCATGGGTGCCATGGCAGCCCCTCAGTAAAATGTAAAGTAATTTATCTTATATATACTTAATAGTAGGTTTTTAAGTTTTAAATCATGTCTTGTGACTGTTTTTTAAATTTATGATGATATCCAGATTAATTATACAATTTGTAGTGTATTTTTCACAAATTTTGAACGGATGTGTTAAAGTTATGTTGTTCATACATTATAGATGAAATCTGTGGCACCCCCCCAACACTACAATCTTAAGTCCGCCACTGATTATTTCCATCGCCTATTGAACCTCCCTATTTGCAGTTAGTCTTACTAGTTACCAAACATAATCTGGCATTATCTAGAAAAAAATAAGCAGCTGCTAGTTCTCCAACGAACTAACACCTATTTATATGTGTGTTTTTTGGTGACAGCAGTCAGATCTACGTATTCAGAGAAAACAAAGGGAAATATCTGGACCACTATTTTGGTTATCGCTCTGGCTACAAGCTCACTTGCAACCGTTTATGGCTAATGAGGGCAGCCTTCCCGTGTGACTGAGCGTTGCAATGCTTTCCATGCCAGGTATAGTATTTTACGTTCTCTTAGATGCGTGTAACTTACCATTGAGTGCAATTAATTTTACTAGTTACCCTGTAGAATCTGTTAGTGTCTCCACCAACAAGTATTACTACTTGTCTTATGTGTGTTTTGTGGTAATAGCAGTTGGAAGAAAAACAAAGGGAAATATCTAGATCACTTATTTTGGTGGGGTCGGATTATGACAGTAAAGTTCAATCATGTATATGATGTTGTTGTTGGATGAGAAACACAATTAATTTCCAACTATAAACACTAAAATTGTATAACCAATAGAACTCTATGCTCAAACATGAACATATGTATTGTAATATGTAGACACAGGAAATTCATCTAGTTACAGTATATACAACGGGGTTGATCCTTTTAAGATTTTAATAAACTGATAATCTGCTTTCGTCTTTTAACACCAACCCAGTATAGACTCTGATAGTTGATTGGGGCCAACTTAGTACAACATTAACTACCTTTTTTTCTGGAGAAGTCTGTGAACATGAGCTAATAATTCGTATGGTGGTCACTGTTTGAAAAAATAATTCATATTGTTGGGGTCTAGCAGGCAAGTTAGCCTTTAACGCTCTCTCTTTTGTGTTGTTTTCTTTTGGGACACAGACTTCACCAAGTCCATCTTCCTAGCAACCTTGTTTGCCTTTTCTTGTTCAGAACCATCCTTGAATTATCTTTGAATCCTTCAGATATCTTCTCCATCCAAGAAACTGTTACCCGATGCTCCAGATGGAGGAATAGAAAGCAACTGAAAGCCTGAGACTTGCAATTTCAGTCAGAGAGCAACCACATGGCAGACAGTGAAACACCCAATGTCGTATCCAGCGGAAATTTATTACCCCCTGGCCATGAATCCAGCTCCAGGATCAATGATGCTTTTGAGCTCTTGTGGGGATATCGTAAATATTTGGTACTGCTTGGAGTCCTAGCAGTTGGTGTGACATACAATGCTGGATTAACACCACCAGGGGGATCGTGGACACTAAACAAGGATGGCCATGATGCTGGCGATCCTGTCATGCATGATGGCTTTTCTGAACGATATGAGGTGTTCTTTTACTGCAATGCAGCAGCCTTCGCTGCATCTCTTGTCTTAATCATCTTGCTTCTCAGCAAGAGTGTGACAAATCAGAGGATGTGGCTCCATTCAATGCAATTAACCATGACACTGGACCTATTCAGCCTGCTGGGGGCTTATGCTGCTGGAAGTTGCAGGATACTCAAGTCATCCATTTACATCTTGGTTCTAGTCCTTGCTGTTATCATATATGTTGGGATCCATACCCTAGTATCCACAAGGTTTATTCCAAGAGAATTGAAACAGAATCTGCAGACAATGATAAATAGTGTTCTAAACCAACGGAGTTCCCTTGGCAGGCAAGAGAGCATCCCTCTAGAGAAAGCCGTTGAGGAGGCTCGCAAGTTCATTTTGACGCTTGTAATTTTTGCTGCTACTATCACATACCAAGCAGGATTGAATCCACCGGGTGGCTTTTGGGCTGAAAATGACCATGGTTCTAATAAGGTGCATATGGCCTTTCCTCCTTACAAGCATCATCCGGGTACTTCTGTTCTCCGGACTAACTACCTTGGTTGTTATAATATATTCATCATTTCCAATTCAACTTCCTTCGTGGCATCTTTGGTCATAATCATACTGATTCTGAGCCCAAAACTGAGTGGACATGGAATAAGGACCAAAGCAGTGATTGTATGTGTGGTAGTGGACCTACTGTGCCTAATTGTTGCGTATGCTGCAGGATGCTGTAGAGAGGTAGCAACATCATTCTTTGTGGTGTCTATTTTCTTCATAGTTTGGATATCCTTCGCAGTTTTAGTTGGATTCTTTGTTCAGGGACCTGTAGCAAATTGGCTACAAAAGGTCAAATCAAGCAGCCTGTGTTATGTGAAAAAATGGGGCCGTGCACTTTCGTTGAGCTTTCGTGACCACAGATCGATCAATGCAGAGCAGGGGAATTCTGTGGCAAGGAATCATCAATCCCCAGCCCATTCAACTGATGCACCTGCAGAAGATAATACCCCTGAGCAACAAGAGCAGCCTGCAGACAATCAGCAACAATCAAATATCAGACAGGGTGAGTTCCATGAGTTGCATGTACCTGCAGAAAAAAGTCAAATTTCAGATGTTCAAGAGGCTGTGTCTAACCTGGAGTGCCAGTCTCCAGATGTCCAGCGTGTTGCAAACATGGAGGAGGATGTGTCTAGCTCACAGCATCCTGCCAATTGTCAACGACCAGAACATGCCAAGGATGTTGTGTCTAACATGGAGTACCCATTACTAAGCCACCAGCAAACTGAAAATAGCATGTGCGGTATGTCAGCTAACCAGAAAGTAGCAAGTATGGGGAAGCAATCTTCATCTGATGATCCCGACATGACTGCTCTTCCAGTTGAGCAAAATATGCCTGTCAGGCAGAGTGATGGAGACACTAGTAGTGACATAGTGGATGAAGGGCTCTCTGCACGTGTGGAAGCCAATGGCAATGTGGACTCTGCTGAACAAAACAATCTGGTTGAAGATAATAACCCTGAGATTCGTGGCAGTCATGACCATCCTACACATTCTGAGAATGCCCATATTGACAGCAATCAAGGAGTACCCAATCAAAATGCTGACGACATGCAAACTGAGAAGCATCTGAAGAAGACCCGCACTTGTATGTTGCTTCTTGCCATTCTTGCAGTATCTCTAGCATACCAATCAGGCCTGAATCCACCAGGTGGCTTTTGGTCAAGAAGTAAAGATCATCATTCAGCTGCTGATCGCATCCTTGAGGACACCCACCATCGCCGGTTCATTGCATTCTTCTATCTCAACGCAATCACCTTTGTGGCATCCATTGTCATGATTACTTTGCTCTTGAACAAGAAGGCAAGCGACAAGGTTACCAAACGGCGTGCATTGCCAATAACGATGATAGTGGTCCTACTTTCCCTAACTGGAGCTTTTGCTCTGGGGAACTGCAGGGAGGCAAAGAAGACTATTTTCATATCAGTGCTCGTATGCACTGTCCTTGCTTATGTTCTCATTCATGTCTTGATAGCAGTACATATAATTCCTCCAGAATGGAGAAGTCAGGTAGCAGAGATGCTAGAGCAGTCAGTTAGTCTTTTTTGCTCAGTGCCACGTCAATCAGGCGACAACCAGACTGGGAGTGGTACTAGTGAGAAGGAGTTGGGAAGGCGGCGTAATCTGCTATTGACCATTGCTATTTTAGCTGTGACTGTCACATACCAAGCTGGCATGAACCCTCCAGGAGGTGTCTGGTCTGATGACAAGGATGCCACGGGAACTCCAGGCAATCCAATCCTTCAGGATACCCATCCAAAACGCTATGATGTGTTCTACTACTCAAATTCTGTTTCATTTGTGTCGTCTGTGGTCGTCACAATATTACTTGTGAATAAGGAATCCTGTGAGTATGGAATCAAGTCCTATGCACTGCGAGTGTGTTTGGTGGCTGGCTTGCTTGGCCTCCTCATTGCCTATGTTGCTGGAAGTTGCAGAAATATTAAACAGTCCATATATCTGAGCATCATTGCTATGGCAGTTCTAGTGTCACTTCTGATTCAAGTTCTGCTCTCTTCAATGCATGGCACACTAGGAAGACCATTGGCTAAGTGTCTAGTGTTTCTACACGATCTTCTCTTTCATGCGGAGGGTGAACAAGTAATAACTCACGTGAGGCCAGTAGCTTCAGTTGTCGAAGAAAAAAAGTGAGAAAGAGACACAAGTATCTGATGCTTCTTGCAATTTTAGCAGCATCGATCGCATACCAAGCTGGTCTGAACCCACCTGGTGGATTCTGGTCTGATGATGAGGGACATGTACCAGGCAATCCCGTCCTTCGTGATATTAATCACCGACGGTACAAGATCTTCTTCTGGTTCAATTCTTTCGCATTCATGGCATCCATTGTCGTGATCATGCTTCTGCTGAGTAAATCTATCAGGAAGGCTGTGCCACTTGGGGTATTGCACTTGATCATGATACTGGATATGTTGGCTCTCATGACAGCTTTTGCTGCAGGAAGCTGCCGCAAATTGAGGACTTCAGTGTATGTCTATGCACTAGTTGGCGGCGTTGTAGTAATCCTGCTGCTCCTAATTATTGTGACAAGTGCAATTGCAAAATGTCGGAAGCCAAGAGAGGGAAATGGGATTAACTCCCCGAGACGTCCTGAACCTGTTTCAGGAGCAAACACACCAGCACGACCTGAAGTTTGATGCTCCCTTTTTACAAGAACCCTATTCATCTAGGAATCTATATCTCTATATTATCTGCAAACAATTTGTGTGTCTCCTGTCAGCATTTTTCTTCATGTTTTGACCTGAACACTGGTGTTGCTCCTGTTGTAGTTCTTGGTAATTATTTTAGCATACTTGAAATTTGAGCTCGAGCCTAAAACTGCATATTGGGTACATCATCATGTAATGGAGCTACAAGCAGGAAATGATGATTATCTTCATTATCGTCATGTAACGAGCGAGAATTTAGAGCTGTATTCCGCTATGAAAGATGGTACCACATTAGCCGCAGGTGGCCTTCCTTCTTTCTGGCTTCAGTATTCTTGCACCTTATGTTCTTCTAACATCAGCTTGAGCTGTTATGTTCATCCATTTGTGGGATGGTCCCATATTCTCATCTAAAACAAGTTTGACTACCAGGCTTATTTTGCAGCGTCGGCCAACGTTTTTCGCTTCTCTGATATTATTAGTGTATAAAGGGAGTAGAGTAGTACATACTGGCACACCAAGGCTTTGCAATTCCTTGTAACATTATGAAAGTAACCCTTCTTTATTTTAGACTGTACTGAAGTTGTCTTAGGAGATGAGATGTTCCCCAAAAATTTAACACTGGAAGGGGGATTGCGGGATCTGTATTGTGTACATGGCGTGCTACTGCCAATGTCGTGGAAGCAGTTCAGACACCTAAATGCATAATTTGGTAATAGCAACTGCTTTTAGATTTATTTTTTTAGTTTTGCCAAGCAACTGCTTTTAGATTTGGTAACAGCAACTGCTTTCAGACACCCAAAATTTTGCCTGCCTGCAGCTTTAGGGCATTGCTGATAGTTCATGCAAGTAACATTGTTGTCATATACTCCCTCCGTAAATAAATATAAGAGCGTTTAGATCACTAAAGTAGTGATCTAAACGCTCTTATATTTATTTAAGGAGGGAGTATGTCTTGATCCACTGTTACCACTGCTTCACTGGAAGCTGCTGCATCATGTTGGGCCCATTTAATATGCAGTTGCTTGGGTTTAATATGTGAGCAATTGAGCACTTAATACTCCCTCCATTTTGTGCCTATCGTTGTTCTGCACTTAATCCAGGCAGAGAAGCATCAGTAGAAAGGCTTGAGGTGGATTTGATAAAGAGGAGCTTGTATGGCCACGTCGATGTCAAATTAAAGGAACTCAACTCCTTTGAACTGTTTTTCCTCCATAGTATTATAAAATATGTTTTATTTTGTGCCCTAAAAACCAGCAATTGAACCGATGAACCAGTGGTCCGATCGGTAAAAACCTAAGCCGACAATATCACCGGTTCGGATTTTAAAACTATGATCTAAAGTCGTAGAGGCATCACTACTCAGTAGAGTGTGTGCACGCGCCATGGTCGGTCCTAGCTGAGGAAAACCATGAGACCGGTCTGCTCTAGAAGAGGACAAACTTAGGCCCTGCTTGAATTGGACGTAAGTTTTTACACCTGTATTTATTTTACAAGTGTAAATTACAGGTCAACACTTGATTCCTGCCTGGAATCAAAATGACGGGACGAGCTCTGTATTCTATACCGGCCAGAAACGAGGAGAAACGCTGATCCAAACGTGGCCTTAATCAGTTTCTGAAAGTTCGCACGCTCGATCAGACAGCAGTAGTTGGTTTATTTTTTTTTTATTTTTTTTTGTGGGGAGTGTAGTTGGTTCATTTTGTCAGTTTTCTACGCGGTGGGTTGTTGCACTCGGTATGCAGATTTCTGTACTTTTCATCAGTGAGAAAAATGCACCACTCTAGGGTCTTTGTTTACGAGCGGCGCACCGAAAAGCGAGGTCGGGGAGAAATATATAGAGTGACAAAGTAACAATGACCTCTAAAGTTAGGCTGGTTGTAATGGGGAGTATCATATACTAGTATCATGCATATGATACTAGTGTATGATACTACCTCCCTAATACATAGTATCATATATTAGTATCATGTTGTACTCTATTTATTGCCATGTATGACACAAAGTAGCATAGCATTTAATATGATACTACACCCTCTCTTTCTTCATTTAATACTATGACACCTCATCAAAATTGTCTAGTTAGCATGCATGATACTAGCTATGATACTACCATTACGACCAGCCTAGCGGAGGCTGTGACAAGTTGTTCACCTGAGGCTTGACGTCATCCCTTAAATTGCTTGTGACGTCCGCACGAATGACTAGTCCAGGAGAGACGGCGATCCGGGGGGGATGGATGGCCGGAGGGGATTGGATTGGAACGCCCATGTCGACGTCGACGGGGGCCCCGAGCGCCAGTGGGGCGGGACGGGAGCAATGCACGCTGCTGCTGCTCTCTGTAGGCCTGGCAGAACAAGGCGCCGAACGATGCTCTAGGCCCTGGCCTGCGGCTGGCCCGCCCGGCTCTGCTTGCCCCAGCAGGCAGCAGTGCCCGTCTGGTGTTCGAACAAATGCCTCAGCGGCCAGCGGGGCGCCGGCAGCGGAGCAGATCGTACCAGCGAGTGCACCCGTGCTGCTACCTACCTAGCTACCGGGCGTGGCCAGTGCCCCGGTGGTGGAACCCTTCACGCTTGGCCATTAACTGCCGTGCGTTACTGGACGGAGAAGAGCCAAGAGACGACACGAGCGGCGCGGGCCGCTCCACGGAACGCCGCTCGGACGCGGAGCGAAAGTGTCAAAAGATGGCGACGCTCAAGGCGCCAGGGAGGTCTCGGAGCGGCGACTGTGCTGGAATCAAGTGGACGATGGTACGTTTTTGGTTTTCTGCGATGATGACTAAATCAAGGATCCAAGGTGGCTTCTGGTTCTGAACGCGGAATTCCTCAGAACGCTGGTCTGAACCCACGGTGTGTGGACTGTGGTCGTGTGCCAGACTACCAGTCAGCAGTCAGCACCATGTGTGCCATTTCACAGCTTACCATCGCTGTCCACAGATTCCACTTCACAGCCTCCTAATGGCTAATGCCAGGTATTCTACTGCCTAACTCTTGCTTATTTACAGAATTACAGCACTATGTGTTCCAAACCAACCATGCAACACCTACGAAGCCCCATCGTCTAGTTGTCTGGCCGCACTAGTTAACAGTTGAGGTGCGTGTCTGCTCATTATTTTTCGGTGCATTATAGGTTTCTCTAACTCCAAAGTGGTCCTAATGAGAGACCATATCGTTATAGTATCCCAACTTGCATAATCCGCATGCCGACCGTGTGTACAATTCGCACACGACTGGGTCCAACCTAATAAGCCATCAGATGATTGATTGCCTGGTTGGTACATTGCCGTGGGGGAGAAAATCGGCTATTTGCCACTTTTAATATTGGGCTTCGCAAAACTGCCACTCTCAACATTGGCTTCGCAAAAATGCCATCCCGCCCGTGTGCATTTTGATTATCATGCCATTTCCTCTTTTCCATTGCTTTTCTTTTTCTTTTCCCACTTTTTGGCACCTGAAAGGACCAAAATACCCCTAGACTGTTTCAACCTTATCTGATGCGTGTGTGGTTGGGTCGGATTGCTCTGACCTCTGAGGTGCTCGTCCTTGTCTCCGCCATAGCCCGCCGCCGTAGCTTACTGATGCCAGTGCAAGCCACAGCAGCTCACCGCCCTGGCTCCCCCACGCCTGCGCCAACAACCGCAGCTCGCCGCAGCCCGCCGTTGCTAGCCCAAGCCTGCGCGCGCCGGCGGAGCTCGCCGTCGCCTCGCTTATGCCTGCTCGAGCTCTCGTAGCTCGTCGACGGTGCTCGTCCAAGTCTGCACGAGCGGGCATAGCTCGTCCTCGCCTCTCTGATGCCTGCGCGAGCCGCCGCAGCTCGCCGCCCAGGCCCTGCGCGAGCAACCGCAGCTCGCCCTCGCCTGCGTGCTGGCGGAGCTCGCCGCACGGCATGCTAGAGAGGTGCGCCAGCGACTTCGTGTCCCTGAACACCAGCACCATGGCAACATCAACTGGAGGCCCTTTTGATGGTCCGTGAGGAGGAGACGAACGCGTGTGCAGGTGCTGAAAATGTAGAATGCAAGCAACCTGTAAGTCATGTTTGATGTACGCATTTACTTGTTCTTGGATTGCAATTTGGAAATTACATTAAGAATAGCATGTCACGTTTAGTTTCATGGCCTCGATCAACTGAGCAACAATACAAGAAAGAAATGCCACAAATTTCAGTCTATAAGCTACTTGCTGCAACCCGTTCTGTTGCACTTGTTGTAGCTTGTTCTCGGCGTCCAGCGATTGACCCAAGAAGTCCTGGCGACCAGGGATGCGGCAAGCACGGTATTCACGGCGGGCAGCACGCACTCGTCCGCTTCAAGTGCTGATCTGATGCCAAAGTACGTGAAGATAGCTACAGGGGTACTTCGGTCCTTTCAGGTGCCAGAAAATAGAAAATAAAAATAAAAGCAATGAAAAAAGAAAAGATGGCATGGTAATCAAAGTGCATACGAACTGGGTGGCATTTTTGCGAAGCCAATGTTGAGAGTGGCAGTTTTGCGAAGCCCGATATTAAAAGTGGCAAATAGCCGATTTTCTCGCCGTGGGGGTCCTGCCCTGTTTCTGCCATTTGTTTAACTGACTTCACCGGTCTCCCCCCTCCCTTCTCACATTTGCTCGCTGTCCACACTTCACACCGTCCACACCATTGCTGAGGCCGGAAGAACTCTGCCATCTTTCAAGCTCACAAGGTGTCCCTCACTAGTCTGAGCAGCAGCCGTCGCTCTGGATACAAGCTCAAAGCTGCAACCTCAGCCTAAGCATTGCAACGCTTCCCCCATTCCAGGTATGGTTCTTCCTCCCTCTTCCTGTGCTCGGTTCTTCGACATGAGTACTCAGCTTCCATCGCCAACAGTCTTCCACTTTTCCGCTCGCAGTTAATCGTACTAGTCACCCCTGATCTTGGTACAAGCTTGAACCTGCAACCTCGGCTAGGGGCTGATGTATGTATGATGGCTAAATGAGGGCAGCCATTCCGTGTGACCTTGTCTGTGTGAGAAGCATTGCGTTGCCGCTTTCCCCTTCCAGGTATGATTCTCAGTTTCTCTTCCTATGCTTTGTTGTTAGACATGGGTGCATTACTTCCGTTGCCAATAGCTTACCACTTCCCCACTCGCAGTTAGCTTTACTATCACCTTGTGGAAGCCGATACTTGTTTTACCCTCTGTTCACAAATGTAAGACTACATCTGTGAACAGAGGGAGTACATGTGTAATTTGGGGTAATAGCAGTTGGACCTTGGAACTAGGTAGCCAAAGTAAAGAAAGGGAAATATCTTCTTTTTTTTACAATAAGTAGCAGGTGCTCTGCTGTTGCGTACAAGTTCAAAGGGAAATTCCAGACCACTTAGTTTGGTGGATCAGATTACAACGGTGAAGTTCAATCATGTATTTTTTTTTTTGCGGGTAGTTCAATCATGCATATAACTGTTATTACTGTTGTAGTATGAGAAACACAGCTTATTTTCCAACCATAATCATTAAAACTGAATAAAAAATATAATTATATTCTCATATATTAATATATGTATTGTAATATCTAGCACTATAATCCAGTGTGTACTCTTGTGGTTGACTGGGACCAACACACCACTAAGTCACACTCACTTTCCGGAGAAGTCTATGTACATGATGAGCTAATAATTCATATGATGGTTACTGTTTTTATTTAAAATAATTCATATTGTGGTTATCATTGTGGGGTCAAGCAGTCAAGGTAGCCTTTAACGCGCTCTCTTTTTGTTGTTTTCCTTTGGGACATAGACTTCAGCAAGTCCCTCTTCTTCCTAGCTGCCTTCTTCGCCTTTTCTTCTTCAGCACAGTCCTTGAATGATATTCAAATCTTCCATAGATCTTCTCTCATCCAAGAAACTCTTACCCAATTCTGCAGATGCAAGCATTGTTGAGGCTGGAAGTCCTCAGCTACCTTTGAAGCATACGAGTGTATTCACTTGTCTGAGCAGCAAAATCTGTCCATCGTTCTGGGTGCAAGCTCAAACTTGCAACCTCAGCTAGGGACTGATGTATGGCTAATGCCTTCCCATGCCAGGTATGATCCTTACCTTTTCTTCCTGTGCTTGGTGTTTAGAAATAGATGTATGATTTCCATTTCCAGTAGTCTACTACTTCTTCGGTTGATTTTAATTTTCCTAGTTACCCTGTAGGATTTGTCAGTATTTCGACAGTAAATAATAACTATGTGTTTCTGGAAGCAATTGGACCCATGTAGGCTGCTTATTTTGGTGGGTAAAATTATGAAGGTTAATACAGCACTAACTCACACCTTCTTTCTTGAGAAGTTTATGTACATGAGCTAATGATTCATATGGTGGTTACTGTTTGAAAAATAATAAATATTGTGGTTATCCTTGTGGGGTTAAGCAGGGAAGGCAGCCTTTAGCGCAGTTTCTTTCTGTTGTTTTCGTTTGGCGTATAGACCTCACCAAGTCGCTCTTCCTTCTAGCTGTCTTCTTTGCCTTCTCTTCTTCAGCACAATCCTTAAATGACATTTGAATCTTTCATGTATCTTCTCTCATCCAAGAAACCCTTATCCAATGCTGCAGATGCAAGCTTAGACAACAACTGAGAGGTTGAGACTTGCAATCTTGGTCAGAGAGCAATCACATGGAAAACGGCGGGCAGTCCGAGCACACCATTGATCTGCCCAACACTGGGAATCATTTGAGTGAAGGCAGCAAGGATGGGTTTGGCATGGTTACTGACAGCACTAGGCAAGATTCAGTTAATGGATTGTCCAGCAGGTCTTTATTATCCAGTAGCCCTGAACCTGAACCTGAACCCATCCCTGTTGATTTTGAACTCCTGTGGAGACTGCGGAAGTATTTAGTATTGCTTGGAGTCTTAGCAGTTACTGTGACATACAATGCTGGATTAACACCACCAGGGGGATCTTGGACACTAAACACGGATGGCCATGATGCTGGTGACCCTGTCCTGCATGTTGGCTACTCTCTAAGATATGAGGTATTCTTTTACTGCAACGCAACAGCCTTTGCTGCATCTCTTGTCTTAGTCATCTTGCTTCTAAGTAAGAGTGTGACGAAGCGGAATATATGGCTCCGTTCAATGCAATTGACCATGCTGCTGGACTTATTTAGCCTGCTGGGGGCCTTTGCTGCTGGAAGCTGCAGGGCACCTAAGTCATCCATTTACATCTGGATTCTAGTCTTTGCTGTTTTTGTGTATGTTGTGGTTCATACCCTAGTATCCAGAAGGGTTATTCCAAAATCATTGAGAAAGAAGCTGCAAACAATGATGGATGAAATTCGATCCAGACGCGGTGGCAGTGTCAGTTCCACACAAGCAAGCAGCAATCCAGAGGAAGATGTTGAGGAGGACCGTAAGTTCATATTGATGCTTGCAACTTTTGCTGCTACTATCACATACCAAGCCGGATTGAATCCACCTGGAGGCTTTTGGGCTGAAAATCCTTCTTATGAGCATCCTCCAGCTACCTCTATTCTCCGCAGTAACTACCTTCACCGGTATAATATTTTTATTTGCTGCAATGCGACTTCTTTTGTGGCATCTTTGGTCACAATCATTCTTCTTCTGAGCCCAGAATTGAGTAGCCATGGAATAAGGTCCAAAGCTGTGATTGTGTGTGTCGTATTTGACCTATTTGGTCTGATTGGGGCCTATGCTGCAGGGTGCTGTAGGAGTGTAAGGACATCTTTCTTTGTTGTGTTCATTACTGTCATAGTATGGGTCTGCTTTGCGGTGTTAGCTGCGGCATTTGTTTACAAACCTGTAGCAGACTGGCTGCAAAAGATCAAAGATCATAAGTGCTTCAAAAAACTTGGTCGGCTCTTTTCACTGGAATCAGGAAATTCAGAGCATGATCATTCTCATGCAACTGGTCAGCATACTACAGACCTTGCAACAGTTACGCCAGAAGAAGGCAGTGCTTCTGAAACAGAAAACCGAGTTCAAAACATCAGAGGATGGAATCCTTAGGGAGCATCAGCATGCAGACAGCCAGAAAATTGCAAATAATGAGGAGGCTGAGCGCAGCTCAGAGCAAACATCGGTCAATGACCCGCAACCAGGAAATACCACAAATATTGTGTTCAACCCAGAGGGTCAGTGTATAGACTGCCAATCAGTTGCAAATGATGCAGTCTCTGACACAGGACATCCTTCAATCAAATGCCACCAAGCTACAAATACTGTGAATCAAGTGCCTAGCACTGATAATCATTCCGCAGACAATCAGCAAGATGCAAGTAAGAAGGAACAGCTGTCTCCAAATAATGGCCCAAAGACTGCAAATATTGTTGACTATATGCCCAAGAAGCAAGTTGCAGATACGAAAGGTCAATCTTCATCAACTGATGAATGCAAGGATGCAGTTATAGTGGATGATTCGTCTGAACAAACAACGTCAGATAATCACTGCAATGGAGCCACCAACGATCACCCAGTACAGCAAGTGCATTCTGATGGGCCTATGGGAGCCAGTGAGATTGAGATGGTTGGAAGTAATAACACTGTTGTGCCTTCCGAGAATGGCAATGTTGACAAGAAAGGAGGTCCCACTGAAGATAGCAGCAAAAAGAATTCTGATGACGGACCAACTTCGGAACCTCTGAAGAAGTCCCGCACATACCTACTTCTTCTTGCCATTCTGGCAGTTTCTCTGACATATCAATCAGGTTTGAATCCGCCAGGTGGCTTCTGGTCAAGAACAGAGAATGGTCATTCAGCTGGTGATCCCATCCTTGAGGACAATCACCATCCCCTTTATATTGCATTCTTCTATCTGAATGCAGTCGCATTTGTTGCATCCTTTGTCATGATCATTATGCTCCTGAACAAGAGGATAAGCGAGAAGGCTACAAAACGATTTGCTCTACAGATAGCAATGATAGTGGACCTTCTTGCCCTAATGGGGGCTTATGTTATGGGAAGCTCCAGGGAGGCAAGGAACTCCATGTACATCTCATTGTTGGTGGGCCTTGTACTTGCTTATGTTGGCATTCATCTTTCGATAGCACATGTAATCCCTGAAGGGTGGAAAAAAGTGGTGGCTGAAAAGCTAAAGCTCTTCCCGTGCAAACATTTGTGGCCCAAATTGCATCAGGATGGCGAAAATCAGACTGGGGATGTTGACGGGAAGGAGTGGGAGCGGAGGCGTAATCTGCTATTGATTCTTGCTGTTCTAGCTGCAACTGTCACATACCAAGCTGGTATAAACCCTCCAGGAAGTGTATGGTCAGATGACAAGAAGGTCAGTGGCACACCAGGCAATCCAATCCTTCAGCACAATCATTCAAAACGTTATGATGTGTTCTACTACTCAAATTCAGTTACATTCGTGTCATCTGTAGTTATCACGATACTACTTGTGAACAAGGAATCATGTGAGCGTGGCATCAAGTGCTATGCACTGCGAGTATGTCTGGTGGTGGGCTTGGTTGGCCTCTTGATTGCCTATGCTGCAGGAAGCTGCAGGAAAGCAAAAGAATCTAAGTATCTCATCATCATCGCTGTTGCAGTTCTGGCCTTCCTTGTGATTCAAGTCCTTATACTCTCTTCGACACATGGTACAGTATGGGGGCCGTTGAGCAAATTCTTGGAAGACTCTCTGAAACGGCTTCTTCGTCCAAAAGAGGCCAGGCAAGATTCTGTTTCTGAGCGGCAAGAAAGTTCGGATCAGAATGAGAAAGAAAAGAGAAAGAGGCATAAATATCTGATGCTCCTTGCAGTTTTAGCAGCCTCCATCACATACCAAGCTGGTCTGAACCCGCCTGGTGGTTTCTGGTCTGATGATTCCAACCATGTTGCAGGAAATCCAGTCCTTCATGATATTCATCCCTGGCGCTACAGAGCATTCTTCATCTTCAATGGTATCTCCTTCATGACATCTATTGTCGTGATAATGTTTCTGTTGAAAAAGGCTGTGAGGAGGAATGTTGTTCTACTGGAGGTATTGCATTTGATCATGATACTGGATCTGCTAGCTCTTATGACAGCTTTTGCTGCGGGAAGCTGCCGAAAATTAAGGACTTCAATGTATGTCTATGGGCTAGTAATTGCGGTTGCAGTATACCTCGTGGTTGCAATTGGTGTAGCGAGCAGCATTGCGAAGTGTCTGAGACCAAGGCAAAGAAATGGGCATTCCCTCGAAGGCAATCCTGAAAGTGCCTCCACAACAAACCCGCCGATAGTTGCACAACAAGTTTGAAGGCTCAAATTCTATGGGACCAGTTAAGAATCTGTTTCATGTATTATCTGCAAATAATTGGTGCGTTGTAGTCAGTTTGTTTTTCTTCCTAAAGTCCAGATTAACTTGAAAGCTGGCATTGTTGTATATTTCTGAACATTATTTAGCATAATTGAAATTTGGATTCGAGTGATAAACTGCATATCTGTTAGGTGTTCCTATGCTCGGCGTTGTAATGGAACTACGGCAGGCAATGCAGATTATTTTCGGTTTGTATTCTTGAACAGCTATATTTAGAGTATATAGGCACATATACTATATATTTAAAAAATAATTGCCTTCATAACTCTAAAATACCATCACTTTTGACTACTTTTATTCAGTTTGTGGCAGTTTTGCTTTTATTCTCATAAAATTCTAGCTTCGCACTTTTTGACCTCTTCTCTCTCTTTTTTTTTTGCTGAAACTCTGCCAATGTACGCATGCTACACTTTTGTACATAATTCTAGGTTTTATTCTGCAATGCAAATAGAAATTATCCTAGGTATGTGGACTCCTCTCTCTCTGGCTTGGTCTATACTTATGCAATTTTATCTCACCTTATAAGTTGAGCAATTTAACCTTTTCTCAGATGACCACGTCCAAAAGAAGTTTGACTAGCCGGCTTATCTGGTTTGCAGAAAGTACTCCCTCTGTAAAGAAATATAATAGTGTTTAGATCACTACTTTAGTGATCTATAAACGCTCTTATATTTCTTTACAGAGGGAGTATTTCTGTAATGTCAGTCGGTATTTAGAGCTTACAGGGGGAACCGGTCACCAATGTGTATTTTGAACAGGGTGGCATCACCAGGTTCTGCAATTTAAGACAAGATCATTCTTCCCTTCTATTACAGTTATTGTTAAGCTAAGCTCTGTTTTCCAATAAGTAAATAGGATGTGCGGCAAAGAAAAACTTTAGTGTCTGTTCAGCCAGTTTGGATTTCAAATGTAGCTTTTGCATGTGCCATTTTTTCTTTTTTGCGAGGTATGTGCCATTTCTTTCGATTTGAAACAAAATTCATGTTGCATTTGCCGTGTAACAAACGAATTGGTAGACGGGAGTAATATCTCATATCCGGTTAGTCTGGCAATCACCTAGGCAAGACAGCATGATTGCTACTCCCTCCGTAAACTAATATAAGAGCGTTTAGATCACTATTTTAGTAATCTAAACGCTCTTATATTAATTTACAGAGGGAGTACTTAGAAGCCTGATTGCGCCTTTGATGATTAATGACACTCTTGGTACTTCTACAGATACAACAGATACAATATATACATGTAAGGGTTCGGACTCCCGCCTCGCCAAGCTGTGTGCAAACCCGGGCGGGGGCTTTTCTGCTAGGGGGGCGTATGCCCTTGTGACCTTTGGCGGGGTGGCGGCGGCTCCGGCGTCCTTTCTCTGGTCGTCCCGCGCCCCGTCGCGCGTCAAATTCTTCGGATGGCTCCTCTCCATGTCGCGCATCCATACGAGGGATGTGCTCCTTCGCAAGACCATCATCACGGCTGAGGAGGCGGGGTGGCCCTGCTGTGAGGCGGCGCTGGAAACTGCCGATCACATGATCTTCGCGTGCCCATTCACGGTCCAGTTCTGGCGGTGCGTTGGGCTCTCGCCTGCTGGTGCCTCGGTGGAGACCCTACACCTATTCGACGCTTCGCCCGCTGTTGGCGTTGCCTCTCCTGCCTCCTTCGTCCTCCTCTGCTGTTGGAGGCTCTGGAAACGACGGAACGCTGTCGTCTTCAGGGAAGACCCATGGCCCCTGGCTGCTACACTGAAGGCGTGTAGGGACGACGCGATGCTGTGGCGTGCTAGACTTCGGGAGGGAGATCGCTCCCATATCGACGTCTGGCTAGCGGTTCTTAGGGCCGATCGTCTAGCATGATAGCCAGATGACTGGCTAGGATCTCCTTTCCTCTTCCTGCTGTAAACTCTCTCTATGTATTCTGACTTTCAGGGTTTTTCCCTTTACGCAATATATTCAGGTGGTGGGGGGGCTCCCCCCCCCTCCCCCGGTGAAAATTCAAAAAAAAAAAATATACATGTAAAATTCCTATAAGTATGGGCATTGGGATCAACTGCCTCGGAACCAACTCTGACTGCCCTTGGGACTTCCTCACAAGTACAGTCCTTTCTGGCTTCTTTTTTTTTCAGCATGCTCTTCACTGGGAAACACTGCAGGTTGCAGCGTTCTGAAACTTTGGCATTATCAAAAATTATGGCAGGTTTTGCTCCGAAGGATGTCAGTGCCTAAGCCCCTTGAGGACGGAGGAATTTACAGCAGAAGTAGTCGGTCTTACTAGCTGAGTAAAACCACGAGACCGGCCTGCTCTAGAAGAGGACAAACTCAATCAGTTTCTGAAAGTTTGCACGCCGAGTGTCTCGACCGCTACCCAGCCTCGACGAGGATGTACGGTCCGATCAAGAAGCTCTTGTCTGACGAGAACCCGCACTCTATCGGCAGACCCTAGTCAGAGATTACATCAAGCATCACTACTCCATAGGATTAGATGCAAAGACTGCAATTTCTGACTTTCGGTTGTGAACACAAGATACCGAAAGAGCGTTTGTGTTCCATCAGAACATGTATACTATAAATAAACGATGTCAGATAATGTGCATTTACTTGCTAGTTCAGAATGTAGTGTAGTAGTGCTGATAATAAAGGGGATAATGTAGTGATGGGCACCGCCTCGCGTGTTTATCATAGACAGGCCCTCGTGCTCATATTGCTCTCGTATTGATCATCCACATAGGCACATATAATTCAGTCAAAATCCACAGATAGGCCATACCTACCGAGACAAAAGTTGACCCACAGAGAAAATCACCGCAAATTTTCGCAGCAGGATTCCCACAACTCAGCAAAACGATTCAAACTTTTCTTGATTTCAAGTCATTCAGCGTATTATTTCCACAAAGTGAAACTAAAGAGAAGATCTAACCCCCGAATTGGTTTCGGTTTGAGACAAGAGGTCCGCAAATCGTAAACTGCAGGCGCGGATGTAGGAGCAACTACAGTGAGAAATCTACAACACCCTTCCTGTTGGAGCTACAGCCATGCATCCCCCGCCCCTCAGTGGTGAGCAGCTGCCTCCTTGTGGGGTTTGGTCGCCTGGAGAGCAAGAAAATGTGAAACAATGGTAAGAAACTAGATTGGTTACAGCTGAAAGTATGAACATGTCAGAATTCTCTAGAAAAAAATCATGGCAGTTCAGGAATACGAAATAGTGGAAATTTCGATGTTATTAAAAGATAGAAACCTAAGAAGGATCTATCTATTAAAAAAACAGATGGTTGAGGTTTGTTATATGGCTGACTCTTGCAAGTTATTGATCCACTTGTGCATGCCAAAAAAGGTCAGGAAAAGCCAACCTCACAAAAAAAAGGGTAAATTGTCCATGATGAAGAGTTTCATACATTAGATTCATCACAAAGCAACAGACACCTCATTAATTCAGAATTATATTCCTTCCAAGAGGATCCTGTGTGGCTCAATATAAACATAGAAACGGTTCCCTAAGAAGAAAACATAACATATGCTGAGAGTGATATGGATAATTGATTTCGAATCAAAGGAAAGCCCCTTGAAAACAATATATCATTCTTTCATACATAAAAAGTTTCATATTTACAATGTCAATGTCGATGTCAGATACAAACGACCACAAGGTCCACAACCATCAAAATAAGTAACATAGCCTACTGGGCAGAATCTCATTTCCGCTAATAGATTATTTAGAACTGTGCTCTTGTAGGCAAGCATCATAGCTCCAACACCGCAAAAAACATCTAACTGACCATCTGCCCAGTGTTCCATGATCTATATAAAATATGGCAATTTTTAGTGAGTTCACCAAGTACTTACGGGATTCATAATTTAACTGAGGTATACTATACACAGCATAGTCAATGGAATAACTTAAGGTTAAGTGATATCAACTTCATAGTCAAGTTCAGAAACAGACAGAATAATGAAGTGGTACATTTTTAAACAGAAGGTAGAACATAACATACTCTCATAAAAACAATAAGCAGTTTTCAAAATAGCTTCCATAGAAGATAGACCGTAAGATGTTCTCAGACCAACTTCAGATGGACTAAATAATCTAACAATCATTCCAATAGAAGAAGAAAACGCTACAATAGAGGATAGTTCAACAAACAGAACAGAACATGCGAACACAGCAATGAGCAAATTAGGATTACCTACTAGTCGAATTTTATTGACTCGCTCCGAGTTAACCCAAGTATACTAAGGACACCATCAGTTGAGCATGGAGTCCTAGATTAGATGATTTTGCCATACTCACGACCTCCTCCACCTAGTCTAGGAGCCCCATCACTTCTATACACACAACCCCCCTTTCATGCACCAAACTTTCTGTGAACATGTCGTTGTTGATGACCTGGACTCGTTCCTCTATGTCTACGATGGCTACAGGATTATGGTTGGCGCCAAGAAGGCCGATCACATCCTGGGAGAAGAGCCGGTTGAGCAAAGACCCGAGCGTGATGAGATGGGGTCGATCTATTGAGGCTCGGTGAGGGCGACGATGCCCCGCAAAACTCAGCCCCTATCCCTGATCCCTTCATCGGCCTTAATGGTTATTGTATCCGCATATGAGATTACATTGGGGCCATGGAGGCGGACGTCGACATGACGAGCTAGGAGGCCTTGGTGGGGCGTGGAGATCCTCATAAATTCTTTCAAGTCATTCATCGACTTCACATTCAGAACTCCTGTGAATCTTGCATGGTTGAAGGGAACCGATGTGGCAAGCTGCTGGTTGACCTCTTGCTGGAGGAGGTTGATGATGTTGGGGGCAAGCTCCCTTGCTTGAAGGCGACCCACTAGTTGTTCAATCGAGCTAGCAAAATCTTCCCGCGATCACCTCCAGCTCACGGTCATTGTTGAATAAGGCATGAGCTCTGCCTTGATGGAACGACCGATTGAGGAGGTTGAGTCTACGGGCCACCTTTTGAGACAGTAGAGCCTGTGGACCAGGCTATGGTTGGAGTCCCGTAGCATGCTAAGGACCCCTTCCAACAGCCATATAGCCCCGTCTTGTGCCTTGGATGGATAGTGTTTGAGCTTTGCCAAGTCGAACCCACCTTTTAGGAGTGCGTTGATCTTTGTGTGCGCCGCATCGAGTCCCATGGCATGTTGGCGAACGAGATTGACGTCGTTCATACCGGGTGCCCCAGAACCGTGCATCGCAAAGGAGTTGCTGGCCCAAACTAATTTGGGACTCGGGGCAAAATAAACAAAAAAATTTATACCAAAAATTTATACTTATTTAATGTTATTTTATGTTGTAGTACATTTTACGTACTATATTTTTTTATTTTTAGTTGGTATAGTCAACCACATAATTTAGTTGGTATAATTAATCTTTTGTATTTATTATCAGTAGTAGTGTATTCCACTGATCCTTTTATTAAATTAAGCGGTGTAAAAAAATACATTTCAATAATATTTGTGAGAATTCCATAAATTATAGTGTGTATTTGTATGTGTGTGGAGATGTTGTCTATATTTTAGTTTCATTAAAATATCATGTTAGAGGTTTCTAAACAATAATGTCTAACTATCTTGATAGTGATTGTTAGTACTATATTATTAGATGGACATACAAATGGAACCTTGTAGAGTCTAAATTGTACCATATGCAAATGTGTTGCATGTTACATCCGACAATAAGTTCAACATATGCATGTTATTGAAATAACATCAATCACCGATGATCCTAAACATATCACTGATTCAACTATAAATATATGCAATTTGTTTATTTGGTATGTTCATGTAGAAGTTTGGCTTCATCTAGTGTATACAAGAGCTCATGCCAATTTTTAAAATAAAAGTTTTGTACGGATTAAACATAAAAATCTGGTTAACATAGACTTAAGTGCAACCTGCATGACATCTATCAAAGAGACTATCGGGCTAACTGAGCTTATTGTCGCCTATCAGACTCAATGTCGTCTTTTAGATTGGTTTTTACTATGACGTGACGTACTACATTTTCTCATTCAAGATTAGGATTTTATTTTTTCACATATACAATAATCTTTTGCACTTGATCACTAATAGTACAATGGTTACCGTTGTGTTTAATGTTTAGGGCCCTCCTTGTAAGTGCATCTAGTGCCCCTTAGTGATTTTGGTGTATTGAAGACTTATAGGTCAAGGGACTAATGTGTTTGTGAGTGTACACATGTCTATAAATCTATAAGGAGTTTGATATTTATAGTGAAAGTCGACCCCTAAAAATGAATGTCTTCAGCTGAAGACTTCGGTTTTCTTGAAGACTTTGGTTTTCTTGAAGACTTTGGTTTTCTTGAAGACTTTGAAAGTGAGGAAATTAGTGTGATCCTGAAGAATTGATATTCATGTGAGGATTATGAAGCGTGAAGACTTTTGTTTTCGTAGTTTCTTTTTCTCTTTCTTAAGTCATAGGAAACACCGTACTGTTAAAGGGGGTCGAGGTAAAACTAAGGAAAAGTTTCCAAGTGATACTCATCTCAAAATCCTACACCTACCCAATCCTTTCGAGTGAAGCCATTGGAAATCTCATACATTTCAGTCAATTTCTTCAGTGACAGAGACAGAGATCTTCTGGTCTCTGAGAAATTTGTTCTGACTGAGGAGTTAGGAATTCGCTAGTGCGGATTGCCTACAAGTGAGGAACATGATAGCCCTGAGGAATTTGATACTCAAATCTCCGACCGTTGTTGTGCTACACGCCAGCTGTCCCAAAATATCTACCCACCTAACGGTCATATCATTGAAGGGCATTTATGTCTTATCATGTCGGGCTGTTCCCTAGGCTATAAATAGCCGCCTCCTACAACCACTAGTTGGTTGGCTGCTCCGAGAGAGACTGACACTTGTCATTGAGAGCATCCCATCCTCCGAGGACTTTGAGCGAAAATCATCAGTGAGGAAAACCCAAACCCAAACACCTACAAACCCAAAGTGATTGAGTATCACTGAAGAGATTGTTCCTGTGTGGAACCGACACTTGTTAACTTTGAGGACTGTGCATCCTCCAAACGGTTAGGCGTCATGGTCTAGAGCATCCAAGAGGAAATTGTGGATTGCCGAGTGACCGAGTCTGTGAAGGTTTAGAAGTCAACTGTAGACTTACCACGAGTGATTGGGCGAGGTCTGTGTGATCTTAGGTCAAGGAGAATACGGTGAGGACTGTGTGTCCGGGACTGTGTGTCCTTGGGTTCAAATACCTAGCCTCTCCAACCAGACGTACGACTGTCACATCAGTTGGAACTAGTCTACCAAATCATCGTCTTCACCAAGCTACTGGTTATATTTCCTCAACCCTTTCATTTCCTCATTCATGTGTTGATGAATTTGATAGTTACTGTTTGAATACTTTGACTGAAGACTTTCTCAATTTCCTCATTCCTAATTCTTCAGTCACTTTGTCTTCAGCCAGCTTATCCTGTTTACACGCTACTTGTGCTCTGTGCTTGTTTCATTTCATCATGATGACTGTGTTACTGCTCTGTTACGCTTGCACCTGAGTACTTATTCCGCTGCTAGTTGTTCGTGACTTAGAAAATTCCTCACCTTGAATTTCCTCAGTGATGAATTTGTAAAAATCGCCTATTCACGCCTCTAGTCGATATAACGCAGTTTCAATTGGTATCAGAGCGAGGTACTCCCTTGTTCTGTGTGGTTTTGGTTTAACCACCTGGAGTTTTAGTTATGTCGACTGCATGCATGATCAAGGTCTCGGTTGGGTGTCCTACCTTCGATGGAACAGACTACCTCTACTGGAATAATAAGATGCGCATGCATCTTGAGGCAATAGACAATGATCCCTGGTACGTTGTGGAAAATGACGTTCCCTCCATCACTCCTTCCGTGAACGCTGCTGATGTGAAGAGATTCAAGAAACTCGACTCTCAAGCGAAGAATATCATATGTAGCCGTCTGAGCAAAGGATAGTATAGCAGCATGAGTTCTTTGGAGAAAACAAAGCTTATCTGGGATAGGCTGTCCAAGGTCAACGAAGGAGTCTCAACTCAACGTGACTCTTGAGTTGACGTTCTTCGCAGTCTCTTCAACTGCTTCAAAAGACTCAACAATGAAAATGTTCAACAAACCTTCGATCGCCTCACTGACATCTCAAATGAGCTTCAAGCACTTGGTGCCACTGACATCACCGACCATGAGGTGGTGAAGAAATTGCTGAGATTGCTTGATTCCTCATTCGACACACTTGCACTGATGATTCAAGAACATGGAGACTACAAGTCACTTGATCCTGCTGATATCCTTGAGAGGCTGAATACTCATGAGTTCTAGCTTGCTGAGAAGAGGGATCTCTACGGACCGAGCTATGGTAGGTCTCTTGCACTGAAGGCCAAGGCAGTCTCTGAATCTGAAGAAGAAGATTCTGGTAGCAGCCTTAGTGATCTTGAAGAACTGAGCCAGGAGCTAGCAATGCTCGTGAGGAAATTCCAGAAGTTCTTAAGATGTGATCGCTTTGGAAAATCTTCAAGGGGTGATGACATGAGATCAGATTCCTCATCCCGTGACTACAAGAAGAGAACTTGCCACAAATGCAAGAAACCTGGTCACTACATTACTGATTGTCCTGAGTGGGAGAAGGAATCAAAGAAGAAGAAATACAAGGATGATAGTTCTGATGACTCGAAGAACAAGAAGAAATCTTCAAAGTCCTCATCGTCAAAATATTCAAAGTCTTCATCTCACAAGAAGAGCAGCTCCAAAAAGGCTCGGGCATTCATTGGCAAGGAAATGAACTCTAAAGCTGAATCTGAGGTGTAGGATCGAAAGTATGTCTAGAGGGGGGGGGGTGATTAGACTACTTGACCAAATAAAAACTTATCTTTTTCCCAATTTTAGTTCTTGGCAGATTTTAGCAACTTTGGACAAGTCAAGCAATCTTAACACAATTCAAGCAAGCATGCAAAGAGTATATGAGCAGCGGAAAGTAAAGCATGCAACTTGCAAGAATGTAAAGGGAAGGGTTTGGAGGAATCAAACGCAATTGGAGACACGGATGTTTTTGTCGTGGTTCCGATAGGTGGTGCTATCGTACATCCACGTTGATGGAGACTTCAACCCATGAAGGGTAATGGTTGTGCGAGTCCATGGAGGGCTCCACCCACGAAGGGTCCACGAAGAAGCAACCTTGTCTATCCCACCATGGCCGTCGCCCACGAAGGACTTGCCTCACTAGCGGTAGATCTTCACGAAGTAGGCGATCTCCTTGCCTTTACAAACTCCTTGGTTCAACTCCATAATCTTGTCGGAGGCTCCCAAGTGACACCTAGCCAATCTAGGAGACACGACTCTCCAAGAAGTAACAAATGGTGTGTTGATGATGAACTCCTTGCTCTTGTGCTTCAAATGATAGTCTCCCCAACACTCAACTCTCTATCACAGGATATGGATTTGGTGAAAAGAAGATTTGAGTGGAAAGCAACTTGGGGAAGGCTAGAGATCAAGATTCATATGGTAGGAATGGAATATCTTGGCCTCAACACAAGTGTAGGTGGTTCTCTCTTAGAAAATGCAAGTTGGAAGTGTAGGTTCGTTCTGATGGCTCTCTCCACGAATGAAGAGGAGGTGGAGGGGGTATATATAGCCTCCACACAAAATCTAACTGTTACACACAACTTTCTGCTACGTCTTGAGCTTGCATTGGTTTTCCTCGAAGAGGAGAGGGTGATGCAACAAGTGTAGCGTAAGTATTTCCCTCAGTTTTGAGAACCAAGGTATCAATCTAGTAGGAGGCTCATCAAAAGTCCCACGCACCTACACAAACAAACTGAGAACTCGCAACCAATGCAATAAAGGGGTTTTCAATCCCTTCACGGCCACTTGCGAAAGTGAGATCTAATAAAGATAGTATGATAAGATAAATATATTTTTGGTATTTTATAATATAGATGCAAAAAGTAAAGATGCAAATAAAAGTAGATGGAAAGCAAATATGATAAGAGATAGACCCGGGGGCCATAGGTTTCACTAGAGGCTTCTCTCAAGATAGCACAAGTATTACGGTGGGTAAACAAATTACTGTCGAGCAATTGATAGAAAAGTGCATAGTTATGAGATTATCTAGGCACGATCATGTATATAGGCATCACGTCCATAACAAGTAGACCGACTCCTACCTTCATCTACTACTATTACTCCACACATCAACCGACTCCTGCCTGCATCTAGAGTATTAAGTTCATAAGAACAGAGTAACGCATTAAGCAAGAAGACATGATGTAGAGGGATAAACTCATGCAATATGATATAAACCCCATCTTGTTATCCTCAATGGCAACAATATAATACGTGCCTTGCAACCCTTTCTGTCACTGGGTAAGGACACCGCAAGATTGAACCCAAAGCTAAGCACTTCTCCCATGGCAAGAAAGACCAATCTAGTAGGCTAAACCAAACTGACAATTCGAAGAGACTTGCAAAGATAACTCAATCATACATAAAAGAATTGAGAGAAGATTCAAATATTATTCATAGATAAACTTGATCATAGACCCACAATTCATCGGATCTCGACAAACACACCACAAAAAGTGTTTACATCAAATAGATCTCCACAAGAGAGGGGGAGAACATTGTATTGAGATCCAAAAAGAGAGAAGAAGCCATCTAGCTAATAACTATGGACCCGTAGGTCTGTGGTAAACTACTCAAAACTCATCGGAGGGGCAAGGATGTTGATGTAGAAGCCCTCCATGGTCGATTCCCCCTCCGGTAGAGTGCCGGCGAAGGCTCCAAGATGGGATCTCGCGGATACAGAAGGTTACGGCGGTGGAAATTGTGTTTCGTGGTGCTCCTGGATGTTTTCGGGGTACGTAGGTATATATAGGAGGAAGAAGTACGTCGGTGGCCGCCCGAGCGGCCCACGAGATAGGGGGGCGCGCCCTACAGGGGGGGGGGCTCCTATCTCGTGGCTTCCTCGGAAGCTTCTTGACTTGCACTCCAAGCTCTCCAGATCATGTTCGTTCCAAAAATCACGCTCCCGAAGGTTTCGTCCGTTTGGACTCTGTTTGATATTCCTTTTCTTCGAAATACTCAAATAGGCAAAAAAACAGCAATACGGGCTGGGCCTCCGGTTAGTAGGTTAGTCCCAAAAATGATATAAATGTGTAAAATAAAGCCCATAAACATCCAAAAGGGGTAATATAATAGCATGGAACAATCAAAAATTATAGATACGTTGGAGATGTATCAAGCATCCCCAAGCTTAATTCCTGTTCGTCCTCGAGTAGGTAAATGATAAAAAAGAAATTTTTGATGTGGAATGCTACCTAGCATAATTCATAATGTAATTTTCTTTATTGTGGCATGAATGTTCAGATCCAAATGATACAAAATAAAAGTTCATATTGACATAAGAAATAGTAGTACTTCAAGCATACTAATCAAAGTAATCACGTCTTCTCAAAATAACATGGCTAAAGAAAGTTATCCCTACAAAATCATATAGTCTGGCTATTGCTCTATCTTCATCACACAAAGTATTTAATCATGCACAACCCCGATGACAAGCCAAGCAATTGTTTCATACTTTAATAATCTCAAACTTTTTCAACTTTCGCGTAATACATGAGCGTGAGCCATGGACATAGCACTATATGTGCAATAGAATGGTGGTTGTGGAGAAGACAAAAAAGGAGAAGATAGTCTCACATCAACTAGGCGTATCAACGGGCTATGGAGATGCCCATTAATAGATATCAATGTAAGTGAGTAGGGATTGCCATGCAACAGATGCACTAGAGCTATAAATATATGAAAGCTCAACAAAAGAAACTAAGTGGGGTGCATCCAACTTGCTTTCTCACGAAGACCTAGGGCACTTTTGAGGAGGCCCATCATTGGAATATACAAGCCAAGTTCTATAATGAAAAATTCCCACTAGTATATGAAAGTGACAACATATGAGACTCTCTAACATGAAGATCATGGTGCTATTTTGAAGCACAAGTGTGGAAAAAGAGATAGTAGCATTGTCCCTTCTCTCTTTTTCTCTCATTTTTTTCTTTTTTTCTTTTCTTTGGCCTTCTTCTTTTTTCTTTCTTTTCTTTTTGGCCTTTCTCTTTTTTTTTCTTTTTTTTCTTTCTTTTTGTAAAGTCCGAAGTCTCATCCCGACTTGTGGGGGAATCATAGTCTTCATCATCCTTTCCTCACTAGGACAATGCTCTAATAATGAAGATCATCACACTTTTATGGATTTACAACTCAAAGCTAGAACAAGATATGACTCTATATGAATGCCTCCGGTGGTGTACCGGGATATGCAATGAATCAAGAGCGACATGTATGAAAATTATGAAGGTGGCCTTGCCACAAATACAATGTCAACTACATGATCATGCAAAAAGCAATATGACAAAAGTAATGCATTTCATATAAAAGGAATGGTGGAAAGTTGCATGGCAATATATCTTGGAATGGCTATGGAAATGCCATAATAGGTAGGTATGGTGGCTGTTTTGAGGAAGGTAAATGGTGGGTATATGGTACCGGCGAAAGTTGCGCGATACAAGAGAGGCTAGCAATGGTGGAAGGGTGAAAGGGTGCGTATAAGCCATGGACTCAACATTAATCAAAAGAACTCATATACTTGTTGCAAAAATTTAGAAGTCATCAAAAACCAAAGTACTACGCGCATGCTCCTAGGGGGATAGATTGGTATGAAAAGACCATCGCTCGTCCCCGACCGCCACTCATAAGGAAGACAATCAATAAATAAATTGTGCTCCAACTTCATCACAAAGCGGTTCACCATACGTGCATGCTACGGGAATCACAAGCTTCAACACAAGCATTCTTTAAATTCATAATCACCCAACTAGCATGAATTTAATATCACGACCTCCATATCTCAAAACAATTATCAAGCATCAAGTTGATCATAGCATCCAATTCACTTTCTATGATAGTTTTTATTATACCCAACTTGGATGCTCATCATTCTAGGACCAACTTTATGATCATAGCAAATATCATGCTGTTCTAAAAGACTCTCAAAAATATATAAGTGAAGCATGAGAGGCTAGCAATTTCTTCAAAATTAAGACACCACCGTGCTCTAAAAGATATAAGTGAAGCACTAGAGCAAAAACTATCAAGCTCAAAAGATATAAGTGAAGCACATAGAGTATTCTAGCAAATTCTAATCAAATAGGCTTCTCCCAAAAGGTGTGTACAGCAAGGAGGATTGTGGTAAACTAAAAATCAAAGACTAATATAATACACGACGCTCCAAGCAAAACACATATCATGTGGCGAATAAAAATATAGCTCCAAGTAAAGTTACCAATGAACGAAGACGAAAGAGGGGATGCCTTCCCGGGGCATCCCCAAGCTTAGGCTTTTGGCTATTCTTGAATATCTTGGGGTGCCTTGGGAATCCCCAAGCTTAGGCTCTTGCCACCCTTTATTCCATAGTCCATAAAAGCTTTACCCAAAACTTGAAAACTTCACAACACAAAACTCAACAGGAAATCTCATAAGCTCCGTTAGTGAAAGAAAACAAAACCACCACATAAGGTACTGCCATGAACTCATTCTTTATTTATATTGGTGTTAAACCTACTCTATTACTAGCCATAGATGCATTGAAATAAGCAAACAACTCACGAAAAACAGAATCTGTCAAAAACAGAACAGTCTGTAGCAATCTGTAACTAACGCAAACTTCTGTAACTCTAAAAATCCTACCAAAATAGGAAGTCCTGGAAAATTTATTTATTGAACATCAGCAAAAAGAATCAACGCAAAATCACATTCCTGTGATTTAATAAAATTATATTTGTGCGTGCAAAGTTTCTGTTTTTCAGCAGAATCAAATCAACTATCATCGTAGGTTATCCTATAGGTTCTACTTGGCACAAACACTAATTAAAAGATAAAAACACATCTAACCAGAAGGTAGATGCAAGATTTATTACTAAACAGGAGCAAAAACAAAAAAACATAAAGAAAAATTGGGTTGCCTCCCAACTAGCGCTATCGTTTAACGCCCATAGCTAGGCATAAAAGCGAAGGTAGATCTAACGAGTGCCATCTTTGGCACTAAATTCATAAGTAGCACGCATGATAGATTCATAAGGTAATTTGACTTTCTTTCTTGGAAAGTGATCCATGCCTTTCTTTAATGGAAATTGGAATCTAATATTCCCTTCCTTCATATCAATAATCGCACCAATCGTTCTAAGGAAAGGTCTATCAAGAATAATAGGAAAAGAAAGATTGCAATCTATATCAAGAACGATAAAATCTACGGGCACAAAATTTCTATTTGCAACAATGAGAACATCATTGATCCTTCCCATAGGCTTTTTAATGGTGGAATCCACAAGGTGCAAATTTAAAGAGCAATCATCAAGATCATGGAAACCTAGAATATCACATAAAGTTTTCGGAATCGTGGAAACACTAGCACCCAAATCACACAAAGCAAAACACTCATAATCTTTAATTCTAATCTTTATAGTAGGTTCCCACTCATCATTAAGTTTTCTAGGTATAGAAACTTCCAAATTAAGTTTTTCATCATAAGATTGCATCAAGGCATCAACAAATATGTTTGGTAAAAGCTTTATTTTGACTATAAGCATGAGGAGAATTAACAACGGATTGCAAAAAGGAAATACAACCTTTTAAAGAGCAATTATCATAATCAAATTCCTTGAAATCCGAGATGGAAGGTTCAATATTATTAGAAGTTGAGGATTCTCCAATCTCACTTTTACCAAATTTAGCATTAAGATCTAAAGACTCCGAATTCTTGGGACGCCTTCTAGGCAAAGTTGATTCATCATCAGTCCCATAATCATCAAAGTTCATATTGCAAAACATAGATCTAATCGGAGACGCATCAATAACTTTAAGATCCTCATCATTATTTTCACGGAAACTAGAAGAACACGCTTTTATAAAGCTTTCTTTTTTAGCACGCAATCTAGCGGTTCTTTCCTTACACTCATCAATGGAAATTCTCATTACTTTGAGAGACTCATTGATATCATGCTTAGGAGAAGAAGATCCAAGTTTAAGAGAATTAACATCAAGCGAAAGTCTATCAATGTTCCTAGCCAAATCATCAGCTTTGAGCAATTTTTCTTCAAGCAAAGCATTGAAAATCTTTTGAGAAATCATAAATTCTTTCACACTAATCTCAAAATCAGAGGGCATCTTATTAAAATTATCATAAGAATTATTGTAGGAATTTCCATAATTATTAGAGGGATTACTAGGGAACGGTCTAGCATGAAAGTTTCCTCTATAAGCATTGTTTCCAAAACTATTCCTACCAACAAAATTCACATCCATAGATTCATTATTATTATCAATCAAGGAAGACAAAGGCATATCATTGGGATCAAGAGGAGTATTTTTAGTAGCAAACATCTTCATAAGTTCATCCATCTTTCCACTCAAAACATTGATTTCTTCTATAGCATGCACTTTTTTACTAGAAGATCTTTCGGTGTGCCATTGAGAATAATTAGCCATAATATTATCAAGTAATTTTGTAGCATCTCCTAACGTTATTTCCATAAACGTGCCTCCCGCAGCCGAATCTAAGAGATTTCTAGAAGCAAAGTTCAAACCGGCATAAATTTTTTGTATGATCATCCATAAATTCAAACCATGAGTAGGGCAATTGCGAAGCATCAATTTCATTCTTTCCCAAGATTGGGCAACATGCTCATGATCAAGTTGTTTAAAATTCATAATATCGTTCCTAAGAGTGATGATCTTAGCGGGAGGAAAATACTTAGAGATAAAAGCATCTTTGCACTTGTTCCAAGAATCAATACTATTTTTAGGCAAAGACGAAAACCAAATTTTAGCACGATCTCTAAGTGAAAACGGAAATAACGTCAATTTGACAATATTGTTATCCGTATCTTTCTTCTTTTGCATATCACACAAATCAACAAAATTGTTTAGATGAGTAGCGGCATCTTCACTAGGAAGGCCGGCGAATTGATCTTTCATAACAAGATTCAGCAAAGTAGTATTGATTTCACAAGACTCAACATCATTAAGAGGAGCAATTGGAGTACTAAGGAAATCATTATTATTGGTATTCGAGAAATCACACAATTTGGTATTATCTTGTGCCATGGCAACAAGTAATCCAACACACAAGCAAGCAGAAAAACGGCAAGCGAAAAAAGAGAGGAAGAGATTGGGAAAGAGAGGGCGAATAAAACGGCAAGGGTGAAGTGGGGGAAAGGAAAACGAGAGGCAAATGGCAAATAATGTAAATGCGAGGGAGATGGGTTTGTGATGGGTACTTGGTATGTCTTGACTTGAGCGAAGACCTCCCCGGCAACGGTGCCAGAAATCCTTCTTGCTACGACTTGAGCTTGCTTTGGTTTTCCTCGAAGAGGAGAGGGTGATGCAGCAAGTGTAGCATAAGTATTTCCCTCAGTTTTGAGAACCAAGGTATCAATCCAGTAGGAGGCTCCTCAAAAGTCCCACGCACCTACACAAACAAACCGAGAACTCGCAACCAACGCAATAAAGGGGTTGTAAATCCCTTCACGGTCACTTGCGAAAGTGAGATCTAATAAAGATAGTATGATAAGATAAATATATTTTTGGTATTTTATAATATAGATGCAAAAAATAAAGATGCAAATAAAAGTAGATGGAAAGCAAATATGATAAGAGATAGACCCGGGGGCCATAGGTTTCACTAGAGGCTTCTCTCAAGATAGCATAAGTATTACGGTGGGTGAACAAATTACTGTTGAGCAATTGATAGAAAAGGGCATAGTTATGAGATTATCTAGGCACGATCATGTATATAGGCATCACGTCCATAACAAGTAGACCGACTCCTGCCTGCATCTACTACTATTACTCCACACATCGACTGACTCTTGTCTGCATCTAGAGTATTAAGTTCATAAGAACAGAGTAACACACTAAGCAAGAAGACATGATGTAGAGGGATAAACTCATGCAATATGATATAAACCCCATCTTGTTATCCTCGATGGCAACAATACAATACGTGCCTTGCAACCCTTTCTGTCACTGGGTATGGACACTGCAAGATTGAACCCAAAGCTAAGCACTTCTACCATGGCAAGAAAGACCAATCTAGTAGGCCAAACCAAACTGATAATTCGAAGAGACTTGCAAAGATAACTCAATCATACATAAAAGAATTCAGAGAAGATTCAAATATTATTCATAGATAAACTTCATCATAATCCCACAATTCATCGGATCTCGACAAACACACCGCAAAAAGAGTTTACATCGAATAGATCTCCACAAGAGAGGGGGGGAACATTGTATTGAGATCCAAAAAGAGAGAAGAAGCCATCTAGCTAATAACTATGGACCCGTAGGTCTGTGGTAAATTACTCACAACTCATCGGAGGGGCAAGGATGTTGATGTAGAAGCCCTCCGTGGTCGATTCCCCCTCCGGCAGAGTGTCGGCGAAGGCTCCAAGATGGGATCTCGCGGATACAGAAGGTTACGGTGGTGGAAATTGTGTTTCGTGGTGCTCCTGGATGTTTTCGGGGTACGTAGGTATATATAGGAGGAAGAAGTACGTCGGTGGCCGCCCGAGGGGCCCACGAGATAGGGGGCGCGCCCTACAGGGGGGGCCTCCTATCTCGTGGCTTCCTTGGAAGCTTCTTGACTTGCACTCCAAGCTCTCCGGATCACGTTCGTTCCAAAAATCACGCTCCCGAAGGTTTCATTCTGTTTGGACTCCGATTGATATTCCTTTTCTTCGAAATACTGAAATAGGCAAAAAAACAGCAATACGGGCTGTGCCTCCGGTTAGTAGGTTAGTCCCAAAAATGATATAAATGTGTAAAATAAAGCCCATAGACATCCAAAAGGGGTAATATAATAGCATGGAACAATCAAAAATTATAGATACATTGGAGACGTATCACTTGCCAAACTCGATGGGACCGAATTGATAAACTCGGTCGGACCAATTCAGCAAATCTAGTGACCGTTAGGATTTTTTGGGACTGACACGCAATTCGGTAGGATCGATATGGTTAGGCTTAGGGCATAACGTAATCTCGGTGAGACTGATTACACAAACTCGGTGAGACCGATTTTGGTAATAAGCTAACCAGAGAGTTGGTCAGGTAAACTCGGTGGGACCGATTCGCTCATCTCGGTGAGACCGAAGTGTTACGAAGGGGAAACAGAGAGTTTACATTGCAATCTCGGTGGGACCGATCGCTCATCTCGGTGGGACCGAAATGTTACGAAGGGAAACAGAGAGATTACAATCCCATCTCGGTGAGACCGAGATCCCTATCGGTGAGACCGATTTGCCTAGGGTTTGTGGCAGTGGCTATGACATCTGAACTCGGTGGCGCCAGATAGAAAGAATCGGTGGGGCCGAGTTTGACTATTGGTTTAGGTCATATGTGGATGTGAGAAAGTAGTTGAGGGCTTTGGAGCATATCACTAAGCATTTTGAGCAAAAGCCTCATTAAGAAACACCTCATCCCTCCTTGATAGTATTGGCTTTTCCTATAGACTCAATGTGATCTTGGATCACTAAAATAGAAAATGTAGAGTCTTGAGCTTTGAGCTTGAGCCAATCCTTTGTCCTTAGCATTTTGAGGGGTCCACTTTTCTCATCCATGCCATGCCAATCATTGAGCTTTCCTGAAATATTAACCTTGGCATAGTATTAGCTCAATGAGCTATATGTTGTTAGGAATTACCAAAACCACCTAGGGATAGTTGTACTTCCAATCTCCCCCTTTTTTGTAATTGATGACAACATATAGATCAAAGCTTCCACAAATGATAATAAGAGTTAAAAACATTGTCGCTTTGAGAAGTATGTGAAAAGCAAGAGCTCCCCCTAAATTTGTGCATAGTTTAAGATTTGCTTTGGACTGCAAATGCACAATGAGTTAGGATCATAGGTTACTCTTCCATGTCACATACATCTTTGTGGAGCGCTCAAAATGATAATAATTAAATACATGCACTCATCACCAAGCAAAGTGAATGATCATATGGGGATATAAAAGGATAATGTCATCCAACAAGCATTAAGGTAGCATATGATCAAACACATGATCATCCAAGTATCACACAAAAGCATAAAGTATCTCAAACAAGCAAATAACAAAGTTCAACCACCAAAAACAAGAGAGAAACAAAGAGCAACACTCTCTCTCGAAGCCTATGATCTATACATTTTCTCCCCCTTTGGCAACAAGTTACCAAAAAGTTCATAAAAATGCATAGTGCTAGATCGACTCTCAGGCTTGGTCTTCAGGTGGTGGTGTAGATAGAACTTCAAGGACGAAGGCATCAGTTGATGTAGATGGAGCTGGTGGAGTGGGTGCTGGAGCTGGTGGCACTGAAGCTGTAGCTGATGCAGATGAAGTTGCTTTGGTGTCTGTAACAGGCATAGCAGCAGATCTCTAACCTCTGGGCACTCTAGCAAAAGCATCAGTGGTGGTCTTGCCCTTCTTCTCATGCACTTCATCCTGAAATTGCTCATCAACTAACTGTATCTCAGTGACCTTCACATCTAAGTCATAGGACTTCTACTCCATGATCCTCTCCAGGCTCTCCTGGTTTTGAGTCAGGGTGGACAATCCCTTCTCAATCCTCAGAGTGGAGGCAATCAAGTAGCCAAGCTGATCTTGCTTTCTCTTCAGAATATACTGAGATGCCTCATCTATGGTTGGCATCTTTGCAGCCTTTTCATCCCTTGCCTTCTCCCTCTTTGCTTGTGCTTGCACCGAAGATGGTTCATTTTCATCCATCACCACAGTGTTGTCCTCAAAGTCTGGGTAGATGGGCAAGTGCTCCTTGTCCAAGAGATATGTGCCGGTGCCCATCTTGGAGTTGATTAGCTCCTGGATCTATGGGGCATACCCACAACTTCTCTTCTAATCTGCAGCTGTTCTCTTTATGGTTTCCACCATCAGACTCATGACTTTGAACTTTTGAGGAACATCAAATATATGTAGTAAGTTGATGGAATGTCCTCTGATCATTCTGTGATCTCCTGATTTTGGCAATAAAGTGTGCCTGAGGATCCAGTTGATTGTGGGCAGGCGTGACAGCAAGTGTTTCACATACCCAAATTGGTGAGTCTCAAGATCTGCATCAGGAATTTCCTTGTACATGCTAGCCATTGAGTTGTGATCCTTCTTCTTCTTGGCATAGACATCCAAGTCATCTTCACTCTCCTCAGGAGCATTGATCAATTTTGCCCATTCATCAACTGTTGACTGGTACCTAGTACCTTTAGACATCAAGACAATCCTTCCATCTGGGTAGAAATGAGCTGTGGAGTAGAACTGCATAATAAGCTCATCATTCCACTTTGTGAGCTTCTGCCCTACAAAATCCTCTACTCCACAAGACTTGAAACTTTCATAGACTCTAGGATAGTGTTCTTCATTTTCCTTGATGTATTACCAGTCCACCCATCTCATACCACAGACTACAGGCTTCTTGTCAAGCAGAATTGTCTCATAGAAGTCCTGCTATTCCTTAGTGTGGAACCTGTAGTCCACAACAGTTCTTCTCCTGGTGGCATATGGATCTGACTCTCTCCATAGTCTCAATCATGAATCCTTTCTGATTTTCATGTTCTCAGCTACTGGATGAGCATCATTGTGATCTGGAATTTTGGGCTTCAACTTCCTCAAGACATGTGACTCATCATCTTCTTCTTCTACAGCAGCTTCAGGCACTGGGGCCTTGTTCTTCTCTGCAGCTGGAATATTCCTTGTACTCCTCTTGGGTGCAGTTTTGGGTTTTGGAGCAGCTGCTTTGGGAGCTTCTTTGGGCTTAGATGGAGCAGCCCCTGATCTTATGGCATCTCCCATAAGCTTTTGTGCTTCAGGTGCTGTTGCAGCAACCTCTTCCTCTTCATCTTCAGAATCTCTCATCATTGAAGGTTTACCAATAACTCTGGCAATGGTCTTATTGACCCTTTCTTTCCTCTTCTTACCATCTCCAGTTTCCTTAGGTTCAATAGTGAACTCCATTGTTTCTCCTGTGGCTACTTTCCTTGCCTTAGACATGGGCCGTCTCCTGGCTGGCACCTTAGTCTTCAGACCTGGCTTAGTTGCAGCAGCCGTGCCATATTCCTTTTTCAGCACTTTCTTCTTTGAGGTGGCCTCTTCCTCAACAGCCACATAATCCTCATCCTCAGAATCTGAGGTTCTCTTCTTTCTGGCCCTGGTGGCTGCCTTAGGCAAGTTGCTTGGAGTGCTCCTACTGCCTTCATCATAGCTGCTAGAGGGACTAGTGCCCTCACTCATGTGAACTTGCTCCTCAGACTTGTTCTGACTGTCACTCCGATCTGACATGATGCAAACACTGACAGCTGACCCTGTGAATAGATTATGGATGAGATAGATTGGATGAGCATCACAAAGTGCAGAGGTTTTTGCAAAAGAATGAGTCAAAAAGTTAGTTTTAGTTTTCCACAGAAAGCATTTCAGATCTACCGATTTGAAATCTCGGTGATACCGAAGCACCTTTTGGAACCTAAACTAGTGAACTCGGTAGACCGAGTCATAGTTTGGTGGCACCGAGATTGCTAGGGTTTCACAAAGAATTGAACTCGGTCACACCAATTTGCAATTCTCGGTCAGACCGATAATCACATGTGCAATGGCCTTAGACAAATCGGTGGAACCAATTTCAACAACTTGGTTGGTCCGAGATGATTTCGGCGGAAACCTAACCCTAAATTTTCAATCCACAACTAAACTACGGAGTGATTTTATTGGATAGAGTGATCTCAATCGTGGCAAGATACATGGCAAAACAATGTGCTAGGAATCGGAGTGAGATTAGCACACAAATCATGTCCATACCCTAAGTGCGGCGATGGACCTGCTACGGCGGCTGAGGGAGTCCTGGACTAGGGGGTGTCCGGATAGCCGAACTATCATCTTTGACCGGACTCCAAGACTATGAAGATACAAGATTGAAGACTTCGTCCCGTGTCCGGATGGGACTTTCCTTGGCGTGGAAGGCAAGCTTGGAAATACGGATATGTTGATCTCCTTCCATTGTAACCGACTCTGTGTAACCCTAGCCCTCTCCGGTGTCTATGTAAACCGGAGGGTTTTAGTACATAGGACAGAACAACAATCATACCATAGGCTAGCTTCTAGGGTTTAGCCTCCTTGATCTCGTGGTAGATCCACTCTTGTACTACCCATACCATCAATATCAATCAAGCAGGAGTAGGGTTTTACCTCCATCGAGAGGGCCCGAACCTGGGTAAAAACATCGTGTCCCTTGTCTCCTGTTACCATCCGCCAAGACGCATAGTTCGGGACCCCCTACCCGAGATCCGCCGGTTTTGACACCAACATTGGTGCTTTCATTGAGAGTTCCTCTGTGTCGTCGCATATAGGCCCGATGGCTCCTTCGATCATCAACAACAACGCAGTCCAGGGCGAGACTTTTCTCCCCGTACAGATCTTTGTGTTCGATGGCTTTGCAGTGCGGGCCAACTCGTTTGACCATCTGGAGAAGATTGAAAGCTACACCCCTGGCCATCAGGTCAGATTTGGAAGTTTGAATTTCACGGCCGACATCCGCGGAGACTTGATCTTCGATGGATTCGAGCCATAGCCGAGCACGCCGCACTGTCACGATGGGCATGATTTAGCTCTGCTGCCGGACAGTGCCCTGGAGGCCGCACACGAATCCGCTCCGACCCTTAATTCGGAGCCGACTGCACTGATCGAGGATGGGTGGCTAGACACCGCCTCGGGGGATGCTACCTCCATTGTGAAGCTCGTGACTCCGAGGTGCTGGACTCCTCGCCGGACTCCGAACCTCCCGCGCCCCTACCGATCGAATCCGATTGGGCGCCGATCATGGAGTTCACCTCTGCGAACATCTTTCAGCACTCGCCTTTTGGCGACATCCTGAATTCGCTAAAGTATCTCTCATTATCAGAAGAGCCCTGGCTGGACTACGGTCAGGATGGTTGGGATGCGGACGACGAAGAAATTCAAAACCCACCCGCCACCCACTTCGTAGCCACTGTCGACGATCTAACCGACATGCTAGACTTTGACTCCGAAGACATCAACGGTATGGAGGATGATGCCGGAGACGACCAAGAACCAGCGCCTACCGGGAACTGGAAAGCCACCTCGTCATACGACATATACATGGTGGATATCCCAAAGATGGGAATGGCGAGGGAACAACGGAGGAAGACCCCTCCAAGAAACAGCCTAAGCGCCGGCGTCAGCGGCGCCGCTCTAAATCCCGCCACAACAAGAATGGAGATTCCGGCACCGGAGATAATAACACCCCAGACAGTGCTGAAGACAACCCCCTCCAGCAAGATTCAGCATAGGAGGACGGAGAAGCCAGCCCTCACGAGAGAGCGGCAGATGAAGAGGTAGAGGATGATAATTACATGCCTCCCTCTGGAGACGAGGCAAGCCTCAACGACGACGAATTCGTCGTGCCTGAGGATCCCGTCGAACAAGAGCGTTTTAAACGCAGGCTTATGGCCACGACAAGCAGCCTCAGGAAAAAGCAGCAACAGCTTAGAGCTGATCAAGATCTGCTAGCCGACAGATGGACTGAAGTCCTTGCGGCCGAAGAGCACGAACACGAACGCCCCTCCAAAAGCTACCCCAAACGCAAGCTGCTCCCCTGATTAGAGGAGGAAGCATATAAACCTACATCGCCAGCCCACAATACGGCTGACCGGCCACCTCGTGGCCGCGACAGAGAGGCCTCTAGGCCCTCCACTAAAACCGTACCCCGGCATCGCTCGAAAAGCACAAAGCCACGGGGGAATGTGTCGGACTTGCAAGACATATTGGAGGATAAGGCAAGACAATCAAGATCGATCTACGGATCGCATGGGCGCCCCACGATACGCGACGACAACTGTCGCGCCGGATACAGCAAGTCCGGCCGGGCCGAACACAGCAGACAAAGCTCGTTTGAGCTACGTCGTGATATATCCCAATACAGAGGCGCCGCACACCCACTATGCTTCACAGATGAAGTAATGGATCATCAAATCCCCGAAGGGTTCAAACCCGTGAATATTGAATCCTATGATGGCACAACAGACCCTGCGGTTTGGATCGAAGACTATCTCCTTCATATCCACATGGCCCGCGGTGATGATCTTCACGCCATCAAATACCTCCCACTCAAGCTTAAAGGGCCAGCTCGGGATTGGCTTAACAGCTTGCCAGCAGAATCAATTGGGTGTTGGGAGGACCTGGAAGCCGCATTCCTTGATAACTTCCAGGGCACGTATGTGCGACCACCAGACGCTGATGACCTAAGCCATATAATTCAACAGCCAGACGAATCGGCCAGACAATTTTGGACACGGTTCTTAACCAAGAAAAATCAAATCGTCGACTGTCCGGATGCGGAGGCCCTCGCGGCCTTCAAACACAACATCCGCGACGAGTGGCTTGCCCGGCACCTGGGACAGGAAAAGCCGAAATCCATGGTAGCCCTCACATCACTCATGACCCGCTTTTGCGCGGGAGAGGACAGCTGGCTAGCCCGCAGCAACAACCTCAGCAAAAATTCTGGCAGTCCGGATACCAAGGACCGCAACGGCAGGTCGCGTCGCAACAAGCACAAACGCCGCATTAACGGCGACAATACTGAGGATACGACAGTCAATGCTGGATTCAGAGGCTCCAAACCCGGTCAGCGGAAAAAGCCATTCAAAAGAACTACTCCGGGTCCGTCCAATTTGGACCGAATACTCGACCGCTCGTGCCAGATACATGGCACCCCCGAAAAGCCAGCTAATCACACCAACAGGGACTGTTGGGTATTCAAGCAGGTAGGCAAGCTGATTGCCGAAAACAATGACAAGGGGCTGCATAGCGATGACGAGGAAGAGACCCGACCGCCGAACAATAGAGGACATAAGGGATTCCTCCCACAAGTGCGGACGGTGAACATGATATACGCAACCCACATACCCAAGAAGGAACGGAAGCGTGCACTCAGGAACGTATACGCGATGGAGCCAGTCGCCCCAAAGTTCAACCCATGGTCCTCCTGCCCGATCACTTTTGATCGAAGGGACCACCCCACCAGCATCCGCCACGGCGGATTCGCCGCATTGGTTCTAGACCCAATCGTCGATGGATTTCACCTCACCAGAGTCCTGATGGACGGCGGCAGCAGCCTGAACCTGCTTTATCAGGATACAGTGCGCAAGATGGGCATAGACCCCTCAAGGATTAAACCCACAAAGACGACCTTCAAAGGCGTCATACCAGGCGTAGAGGCTAATTGTACAGGCTCAGTTACACTAGAAGTGGTCTTCGGATCCCCGGATAACTTCCGAAGCGAGGAGTTAATCTTCGACATAGTTCCGTTCCACAGCGGCTATCATGCTCTGCTCGGACGGACCACGTTTGCAAAGTTCAACGCGGTGCCGCACTACGCATACCTCAAGCTCAAGATGCCAGGCCCTCGAGGAGTCATCACGGTCAACGGAAACACTGAACGCTCTCTCCGAACGGAGGAGCATACAGCGGCTCTCGCGGTAGAAGTACAGAGCAGCCTCTTAAGGCAATTCTCGAGTCCGACCGTTAAGCGACCAGACACTGCAAAGCACGCCCGGAGTAACCTACAACAAGACCACCTGGCACGTTCCGAGCACGCGTAGCAATGCGGCCCCAACCCCAGCCCTCACAAATTTGCAAGACCAGTACTTCGCGTACATCATTACACTCTGGAGATACGATGGGCATAGGGGGAGGGGCACGACCACGGCGGGCCCAGAGTGCGGCTCAACCACACCAGGGGCTCCCAAGTGTGTCATCCTTTTTCTTTCTTTTCTTATCCGCAGGACTCCATTTACCAGAGGCCCTGTCCGGCAGTAGACCTGCCGAACTCACGATGCAACAGCCAGGGAAGGAGAAAGGCTACGACAAGTATCCAGGTGGTCTCCATTAAGAGCATTAAATCTGTTTTATACACCATTCCGCAGCCTACCCCTGGAGGGGGACATGTTTCATAGTCCCACCCCTTGCTTATCGCACTATTTGTATCGTTCTGCATTCATGGCAGTATTTCTTAAATAAACAATGCATCGCCTTTTTGCCTATAATTGCATTCCTTTCTTATACATATGTTCATTTATGACATGTTGCATCCGTACACTTTGGTACGGCTAAACGCACCAGGGGATTAAGTTCCCCACATTATGGTGTGATAAGTCCGAACACTTTCACAAGTGCGGCACCCCGAACTTATAGCATTATATGCATCGGCTCCGAATCATGTCTTGGGTCAATAGTTGGGTTTGCCCGGCTCCCATGTTTTGGTACCTTACGTTCCGTTATATCGGCTAAGGTAGCGCTGGGAGAACCACTGCAATTGTGCCCCAGTTGAGCTGGGCGAGCGCCTCAGTGGAGAAAGCTAAAACTGACCGTCATGATGAGGCGAGAGCCGGTCGCTGTTCGAGAGGTTTTTTCAAGTCCCTGAAGACTTATTCCGCTTAGAGCGAGGAACCGGCTTTGTCCGGCCCAGGCGTGGATAGCGCCCCGATTTCGGCCTTCCGAACTCTAGGGGCTTCACCGAAATTTAAAATTATAGAATTCTATGGCTAAGTGAGAGTGTTCAAGCACTATAAGTCCGGTTGCCTTGTTCGTTGTGTTGAGCGCCTCCCTAGATGGACCCAAAAATGGGAACAAGAGCGCTCAAGTTTATCCCGAACACCCCATCACTCGTGGCGTGGGGGCTGAAGCCGACGACTTGCCATCTCTCAGATTTGATAAACGGCCGCACAGAAGGTAATATTTTAAATTAACTAGCGTTGCTTAGCGCATACGAACAAAGTTTTCGGCGCACAGGATAACAAAATGCGAGTCTACTCAAATATTACATCTTTGGAGCACTCACCCGCAATAAGGCGGGCACGCTTCAGGACACCCTTGTAATACATCTCGGGTGTGCAATACTCCTTGCCCGGTGGCGGCGCATCCGTCACAAGCTTCTCAGCATCCATCCTGCCCCAGTGCACCTTAGCACGGGCAAGGGCCCGACGGGCACCTTCAATGCAGGCGGAGTGCTTGATGACCTCAACCCATGGACAAGCGTTCACCAGCCGCCGCACCAGGCCGAAGTAGCTCCCAGGCATGGCCTCTTTGGGCTACAGCCGAACTATGAGGCCCTTCATGGCCTGTTCGGCCGCCTTGTGGAGCTCGACCAGCTGCTTCAGCTGGTCACTAAGGGGCACCGGATGTCCGGCCTCAGCATACTGAGACCAGAACACCTTCTCCGTCGAGCTCCCCTCCTCGGCTCTATACAAAGCGGTAGCATCGGACACGCTGCGGGGCAGATCTGCGAACGCTCCTGGAGAGCTCCGAATTCGGGTAAGTAACAGGTAATTCACTTTTACATGCTTGCTTTGCATGAAGAATGCCTTACCCGCCGCTATTTTCTTCGATTCCTCAATTTCCTGGAGGGCCTTGTGGGCTTCAGCCTTAGCGGCTTTGGCACTCTCAAGAGCTGACGCAAGCTCAGACTCTCGAGTCTTCGAGTCACGCTCCAAACTCTCGTATTTTTCCACAAGAGCCTGGAGCTCTTGCTGTACCTCCGCCACCCGCGCCTCCTGCTTCTCTCGCTCGGCTCGCTCCGCGGCCGCATTGCATTCGGCCGCGGACACCGCCTCCTTCAGGGTTGCCACCTCATTCGTAGCCCCTGAAATACCCACGTTATCCTTGTTATTCCCCTTGCAACCAAATCCTTTTCTGTAAGGTACAAGTTTAATAAGGTGTTACTCACCTTCCTTGTCCTCGAGCTGCTTCTTGGCACGACCAAGCTTGCTCTCGGACCGCTCGAGGCCCTGCTTCAAGGCAGTGACCTCCGCCGTCAGTGCGGCAGAGGTCAGCAGCGCAGCCTGCATTCCCATATTGACATATTTTTGTTAAGACTCCTGCGTATATCTTTTTAGATCCTTAGTCCGGCTTTTCTTTCCGAACACCGAACCAAGCATCAGGGGCTACTGTCTATGCGGTACTACTTTACACATACTAAAATTCTTACCTCAAAGCCTGTTAGAAGGCTGCTGCAGGCTTCGGTCAGCCCGCTTTTGGCGAGCTGAACCTTCTGAATCACCGCACTCATGACAGTGCGGTGTTCCTCTTCGATGGAAGCGCCGTTGAGCGCCTCCATCAAATTATCCGGCGCCTTCGGTTGGACGGAGGCCGCTGGCGTCACAGTCTTGCCCTTCCTACGGAGGGGCCACCCACCGGACTCCGGAACCACCATAGGTTCCGGCGCGGAGTCCGGCACAAAGTCCGGGAGGTTGCCCTGCGGCACCTCCGGGGCCTCCTCCTCCTGGTGGGTCCCTTCCTGGGATCCCACCTCGGCGTCGTCGGCATCAAGGGGGGTGGAGGCGGTCGGAAGTGAAGTACTATCCACATCCGACGGGCCCAAGGACCTGCTCGTCGAAGCAGGAAGATCGTCCTTGGGCGGACTACAGGGTTGTACGCGGCATTAGAAAGACACCATGTGACAAAAAGAAAAATCATGAGTTATTCAGGGGTCCGGACACTTACGATCTTGCCAGGGGCTTGTCCCTTGAGGGCCACCCCTCGTCGCCGTCGCCGATGTTGGCGGAACAATCCGGGGGAAGGGTCCTTCCCTTCTTGGACCCTTCGGCCTCCCTCGCTGGGGAGGCCTTCCTCTTCCTCTCTCCCCCCAATGGGGGAGAGGCCTCTTTCTTCTCCTCCTCATCCTCGTGGGAGGAGTCCGCCTCGGAGTCATCGGACGATGAATCCGATACCACCTGACGCCGGGAACTCCTTCGGGTTCCCGTGGCCTTCTTCTTGGCCTTCTTCTCCGACACTACGTAAAGTGCCGGGGCCAGCAACCCTGTTAGACGGGCATCCGCTGGGTCTTCTGGAAGGGGAGCCGGACAGTTAACCTGTCCGGACGTCGCTTGCCAGGCCTGTTAAAGGTGTTGGGAGTTTAGATCCCACATAAAGTCAAACTATGAAAAGCAAGTGTCCCATAAAGGATAACATGGCTTACCTCGCCAGCCGGAGGCTGCGAGCTGAATCCGCGATCTTCGGTAGCGGATGCGGGAGCTTTGCCGCCCTTGAACAGCACCCTCCAGGCATCTTTGTACATAGTGTCAAAGAGCCTGCTCAAGGTCCGGTGCTGTGCCGGATCAAACTCCCACAAATTAAAGTCCCGCTGCTGACAGGGGAGAATCTGGCGGACGAGCATGACCTGGATCACGTTGACAAGCTTGAGCTTCTTGTTCACTAGGGTTTGGAGACAGGATTGGAGTCCGGTCAGCTCTTCCGAACTACCCCATAGCAGGCCCTTCTCCTTCCAGGAAGTGAGCCGCATGGGGATACCAGATCTGAATTCAGGGACCGCTGCCCATTTAGGGTCACGCAGCTTGGTGATGTAGAACCACCCCGATTGCCACCCTTTGATGGTTTCCATGAAGGCACCCTTGAGCCAAGTGACGTTGGGCATTTTACCCACCATGGCGCCTCCGCACTCCGCTTGGCTGCCCTTCACAACCTTCGGCTTGACATTGAAGGTCTTTAGACACAAGCCGAAGTGGGGCTGGATGCAGAGGAAGGCCTCGCACACGACGATAAACGCCGAGATATTGAGGATGAAATTCGGGGCCAGATCATGGAAATCCAGGCCGTAGTAGAACATGAGCCCCCGGACAAAGGGGTGGAGTGGGAAGCCCAGTCCGCGGAGGAAATGGGGAAGGAATACCACCCTCTCATGGGGCCCGGGGGTGGGGATGAGCTGCCCCTCGTCGGGAGCTGGTGCGCGATGTCGCTGGACAAATATCCGGCGCTGCGCAGCTTCTTGATGTGCCCCTTCGTAACGGAGGAGGCCATCCACTTGCCTCCCGCTCCGGACATGACTAGAGAAGGTCGAGGTGAGATGTGCGGACTTGGGCGCTGGAGCTCGAGTGCGCGGAGATGGATAAGCAAAGGAGGAAGAAGGCGTAGGTAAAAAAAGGTGGATCCTTATCCCCTTATATATGGGCGGGCGAAACTATGCGTCCCCACCGGCCTGGTAAAACTCACTTATCTCCCAAGCGCTGCAATCAATGGCGCGGTTGGGTTACCCACGTCCGTATTGACGAGAATCCCGGAATAAGGGGGCACGATCTCTGCTTCGACAAGACGTGCCAAGGAAACCGCTTCGCTAAACGCGCTGAGGTGGTACATAAAAAACGATTCGAGTAAAAGCTTGGTTGTGGTGTGACCTCATGCCGCAAAATACGTCAGCAGATTGAACTAGTGTAAATATTATTCTCTCTACGGTGGTATGTGGAAATTATTTTGCAAAGCCGGACACTATCCTGGTGTTCACAATCTTCTATGAATTATTCGGAGGAGGAACCCGCCTTGCAATGCCGAAGACAATATGCGCGCCGGACTCGTCGTCATTGAAGCCTGGTTCAGGGGCTACTGAGGGAGTCCTGGACTAGGGGGTGTCCGGATAGCCGAACTATCATCAGTGGCCGGACTCCAAGACTATGAAGATACAAGATTGAAGACTTTGTCCCGTGTCCGAATGGGACTTTTCTTGGCGTGGAAGGCAAGCTTGGCAATACGGATATGTAGATCTCCTACCATTGTAACCGACTCTGTGTAACCCTAGCCCTCTCCGGTGTCTATATAAACCGGAGGGTTTTAGTCCATAGGACAGAACAACAATCATACCATAGGCTAGCTTCTAGGGTTTAGCCTCCTTGATCTCGTGGTAGATCCACTCTTGTACTACCCATATTATCAATATCAATCAAGCAGGAGTAGGGTTTTACCTCCATCGAGAGGGCCCGAACCTGGGTAAAAACATCGTGTCCATTGTCTCCTGTTACCATCCACCTAGACGCACAGTTCGGGACCCCCTACCCGAGATCCGCCGGTTTTGACACTGACAACGGCAACGACGGAGGTGATTTCCGTTGACGGCAGCGGAGTCCAGCGGCGGGAGGCAGCTGGCGATGAGCAGGACGATCCGGAGACCCAGGGAGGCAGAGCAGGCTGAGCGCGGGCGAAGGAGTTCGGAAATTTTTCCAAATTTTGGCCTGGGGATATATATAGCCTGACCCTGTCGGTGTGACCGAGTGGAACAACTCGGTGGCACCGAGATGCATAACTGCAAGTAGTTACTGCAACTCGGTGTGACCGAAAATTCAAATCGGTTGCACCGAGATTGAAAACCTAGATCGACTTAGTGATCTCGGTATGACCAAAATGGATGAATTGGTCAGACCAAAGCGCACAAAGAAGTTTTGGAAGTTTAAGTCTATGACGAATCGGGGACTCCGAGTGCTCCTCACACAGAGTGGTTCGAATCTGACTTGATCAAACTTTGTGATGTAGCATGAATAAAGTTTGATACGAGAAAAGCATAGATAGCTAGAGAAGGTTCTTAGGAATTCTTGTCCATCCACTTGGCAAAAGAAAAGGAACCAATCAATCAAAACAACAAGTGGATGTCCTCGAATGAGTAAATTATGCAACCAACATGCTCACACAATAAAATGGCAAATGAAATATGTGGCAAAACATGCACAACCAATTCTAGCATCTATCAAGCAATTGGCGATGACTAGGTCATCCATATATGAGTATATTGACTTAGGAGTCAAATGAGAACATTTGATCATAGGTCATACTCATTGTTTAAGCACAAGTGAGGTTTCCACTTTTATATAAAGCGTTGGTGTGTTCACACCATTAGAGTTGCTTTATCTCAATTCTTAGAGTAAAGCTCCCCCTAGATGTGAGATCCCCCCTAAGAGGGATGAACTAACCTTGGGTTTTGTCGATGATGACTTCATGTAGGTGTTTGAAGATGTGGATGCTCAAAGTTGATGTAGATCATTTGGAGCAATCCTTTGGAGTGAGTTGCACTTTCAATACCTACACGGGTTAGTCCCACAAGGAACAAACAAGGATATCCATAGACATAGAGTGATGCACATGCAAGATGATGTCTATGAAAGCATTAGGTTACCTTGTCCCTTGTCTTACCAACAAGAGGGTTTGTGACTCCTTGAACTAGTGCAAGATGTGGAAGTTGATTGCACTTGTTCTTGCCAAAATGATAAGAGTGAAATATGTTGGCGGAGTCACCCTCAAGAACTCTCTAGTTCTTAATCTTCTGGATCCACACCATTTTGATGGGAATCCTCGGAGTTGTAGTTGTACTTGATGAAGTAGAACTTGATGTAGTCTTGGGAACCCACTTGACCAAGGCCTTAGGTGCTTCTTCAAATGCATCAATTTTCTCTTGAAGCTTATCCTTGCCTCTGTGCTTGTGGTATTGTGGTGGAAGACCATCTTGAGCTTGTGTCCCTTTGAAAGAAGTAGGATCATACTTCTCTTGTTGAGGAACAAACTTCGTCTTGGGGTATTGATCTTCTTCCCACTCAACTCCATTGGCATTGAACTTTCATTCAAAACCAACACCTTGGTTCTTCTGGTGCCTTCCTTGCTTGCATACAATTTCCTCGAATTGCTTACTCCCGACAAGGCTCTTGTAAACACCTTTCTCTATAATTCCCTTCAATAAGCTATTTTCTTGCTCAAGTGTAACTTGGCTAAGAGAACCATTAGTGGAATCAAGAGAACTACTAGAAGCAACAACATTGGATTTAGCATGATTATTGTTACTACTAGAGGAAGAATCCTTCTTGTTCTTGTTAATAGACTTGACTTGAGGCATGTAAGTGGATAAGAGTAAACGCTTGGCAATGTAAGAAGAACTTTTCTTGCGAAGATCATCATTGATTGCCTTTAAGAACTCATGCTCTTGCTCAAGGTTGAGCTTTTCAAAATGTAATTTCTCATGAGTCCTTAAAAGTTCTCGATGATCTTCTAAGATAGTTTCATGAGCTAACTTAACAGTGTTTAGTTCTTTAGTTAGAGTCTCAATCTTCTCCTTATCATTGTCATTCGTTTTATCTTGATTAGCATGATTAATTGACGTTTCATCATAGTATTCATCACTAGAGTTGTCAACAAGTAAATCATCATCACCTAACAAGTCATCTTCATCACTATTGAAATCAACATACTCGGGATGTGTTACCTTTGGACCTTTGGCCATGAAGCATCTTCCAATTCCTTCATTTGGTGAGTCAAATATGTCGTAGGAGTTGGTTGACACAAGTGCTAGACCGGCAACACCTTCATGTTGAGTATATTCGGAGTCAGAGTGATAGCTTCTCTCGGAGTGATTGTCAGAGTCGGAGCCGGATACCCATTCACCAACATGAGCTTGATGTCTTTGTTTTGTGTAGCTCCTTGATGACTTGTCCTTCCTTTCTGAATCCTTGCTTCTCCGGGATGTTCTTTGTTCATAACGATCATCTCTACTCCTCTCTCTTGATGGTGATTCTTCTCTTCTACTCCTTCTTTTTGGAGAATCTTCTCTTCTCTTGTAGGGTGCCGTACACTCATTGGAATAGTGTCTGGGTCTTCCACAATTGTAGCAGTTTCGCTCTCGACTAGAAGATCTTTTGTCATTGTAGGACCTTGACTTGGAACTTCTCTCTTTGCTTCTACTCTTGTAGAACTTGTTGAAGTTCTTCACCATTAGGCTCAGTTCTTCATTGAAGGTTTGTTTCTCACTTGATGATGTGGGAGCTTCACATGAGGCTTTATAAGCACCACTTGACTTGCTATGGAGCTCCTCGTTATCCTTGAGTGACATCTCATGAGCAACAATTCTTCCAATGACTTCCGTTGGCTTGAGATCTTTGTAATTGGGCATCATTTGGATCAATGTGCATACGGTATCATATTTTCCGTCCAAAGCTCTTAGGATCTTCTTGATGATGAATTTGTCGGTCATCTCTTCACTTCCTAAGTCGGCGATCCCATTTGTGATAAGAGCAAGCCTAGAGTCCATTTCAGCGACACCTTCACCATCCTTCATTTTGAACTTGTCAAGCTGACTTTGAAGCACATCCAACTTGGATTCCTTGACGGAGTCGGTACCTTTGTGCATATCAATCAAAGTATCCCAAATTTCCTTTGCAATCTCAAGATGGCTGACTTTGTTGAATTCTTCGGGGCATAATCCGTTGAAGAGGATATCACAAGCTTGAGCATTGTATTGCAGCATCTTCAACTCTTCCACGGTAGCTTCACGGTTTGGTTCTCTCCCATCAAAGAATTCACCTTGCAAGCCAACACACACAATAGTCCAAACGGCGGGGTTATGTCCAAGAATATGCATTTTCATCTTATGCTTCCAACTAGCAAAATTAGTACCATCAAATTAAGGACCTCTATGGTGGTAGTTTCCCTTGCTAGACGCCATACTATCCTAGGTTGTGAAACCAAGGCTATGACTACCAAAAGCTATGGAAATCAAAGCAAATGAAGACCAAAGCTCTGATACCACTTGTAGGATCGAAAGTATGTCTAGAGAGGGGGGGGGGTGATTATACTACTTGACCAAATAAAAACTTATCCTTTTCCCAATTTTAGTTCTTGGCAGATTTTAGCAACTTTGGACAAGTCAAGAAATCTTAACACAATTCAAGCAAGCATGCAAAGAGTATATGAGCAGCGAAAAGTAAAGCATGCAACTTGCAAGAATGTAAAGGGAAGGGTTTGGAGGAATCAAACGCAATTGGAGACACGGATGTTTTTGTCGTGGTTCCGATAGGTGGTGCTATCGTACATCCACCTTGACGAAGACTTCAACCCACGAAGGGTAATGGTTGCGCGAGTCCACGGAGGGCTCCACCCACGAAGGGTCCACGAAGAAGCAACCTTGTCTATCCCACCATGGCCGTCGCCCACGAAGGACTTGCCTCACTAGCGGTAGATCTTCACGAAGCAGGCGATCTCCTTGCCCTTACAAACTCCTTGGCTCAACTCCACAATCTTGTCGGAGGCTCCCAAGTGACACCTAGCCAATCTAGGAGACACCACTCTCCAAGAAGTAACAAATGGTGTGTTGATGATGAACTCCTTGCTCTTGTGCTTCAAATGATAGCCTCCCCAACACTCAACTCTCTCTCATAGGATATGGATTTGGTGGAAAGAAGATTTGAGTGGAAAGCAACTTGGGGAAGGCTGATCAAGATTCATATGGTAGGAATGGATATCTTGGCCTCAACACAGGTGTAGGTGGTTCTCTCTCAGAAAATGCAAGTTGGAAGTGTAGGTTCGTTCTGATGGCTCTCTCCACGAATGAAGAGGAGGTGGAGGGGGTATATATAGCCTCCACACAAAATCTAACCATTACACACAACTTGCCAAACTCGATGGGACCGAATTGATAAACTTGGTCGGACCGATTCAACAAATCTAGTGACCGTTAGGATTTTTTGTGGGACCGACACGCAACTCGGTAGGACCGATATGGTTAGGGTTAGGGCATAATGTAATCTCGGTGAGACCGATTACACAAACTCGGTGAGACCGATTTTGATAATAAGCTAACTGGAGAGTTGGTCAGGTAAACTCGGTGGGACCGATTCGCTCATCTCGGTGAGACCGAAATGTTACGAAGGGGAAACAGAGAGTTTACATTGCAATCTCGATGGGACTGATCACTCATCTCGGTGGGACCGAAACATTACAAATGGAAACAGAGAGCCATCTCTGTGAGACCGAGATCCCTATTGGTGAGACCGATTTGCCTAGGGTTTGTGGCAGTGGCTATGACATCTGAACTCGGTGGTTCCAGAGAAAGAATCGATGGGGCCGAGTTTGACTATTGGTTTAGGTCATATGTGGATGTGCGGAAGTAGTTGAGGGCTTTGGAGCATATCACTAAGCATTTTGAGCAAGAGCCTCATTAAGCAACACCTCATCCCTCCTTGATAGTATTGGCTTTTCCTATAGACTCAATGTGATCTTGGATCACTAAAATAGAAAATGTAGAGTCTTTAGCTTTGAGCTTGAGCTTGAGCCAATCCTTTGTCCTTAGCATTTTGAGGGGTCCACTTTTCTCATCCATGCCATGCCAATCATTGAGCTTTCCTGAAATATTAACCTTGAAATAGTATTAGCTCAATGAGCTATATGTTGTGAGGAATTACCAAAACCACCTAGGGATAGTTGCACTTTCATGAGGAAAATGAGATAGAGGAGGCATTTGAGGAGTCAGACTCTGGTGTGGCGAGCCTAGCTCTCCTACTGCTTTCGTCAGCAAGTCCATCTTCAACTATGAGGAAAATGACTTCCCCAGCACTGCTGACGACGGTGATGATGACTATGCTCCCACCTATTGCTTCATGGAAAAAGGTTCCAATGTACTCAAATATCCCTCCTTTGAATCAAGTGAGGATGAATCTGATGAAAACCTCAAGCCTAGCTATTCTGAACTCGCTAAGATTGTTGTAAAACAACAAAAGGCTTTTGAAAAGGTTCAAAACATGCTAGACAAAAGCAATGACCTGTTGGGTGAAGAAATGGATCGAACTCAAACTCTGACTGATAATCTTCAGAGACTTTAGGCCAAGTTTGATAACCTTCAGAGTCATCATAACACTCTCTTAGCTGATCATGAGAAGCTTTCTTATGAATCTCTTCAAAGAAAGCAAGATCTTGAGAAGCTAAGGGTGAGTTATGGAGGTCTTCAGAAGGAACGTGATTCATTGCTTGCTCAACAGATCAGTTCCGCTCATGATGAATTCATTCGACCATGTTTGAAATGCATTGAACGTGAATCTGCTAATTCTTCACCTGAAAGTTCAAATGCTTCTATTGCTGCAAATTCTTCAACTGTCTCTATGGTCACAAATTCCTCATCTGAGGATAACACAAGTATCACTGACAATGCATGGTTGAAGGAATTGTATGTGACAGGCATGTACAAAAGCCTCAAAGGGCATCATGCGCTCTGTGATGTGCTTAAAAAGCAGATCCTCAACAGGAACCCTAGGAAAGTGGGTATTGCCTTTGAGAGGAAACTCAATGCTGATGGGACCAACTGGAAACCTGAGCAATATCCCAAAACCTCATGGGTTGCTGCAAAGGGACCTCCCATAGATCCACCCACTTTATCTGGCTTTACATGTGAATCTTCATATTCTTCTAATGAGTCATTTGACTCCAACTATAAACTGTTCAAAAATCAGAATGGCGAAGTATTTGCTAAATATGTTGGAACTAACTGCAGGAACGGTCCCCCTATGAAGAAAATCTAGGTTCACAGAAGGTGCTTTGAAAGTCTTCAGGTGAATGTCATCATGACACCACCTGTGAAGAATAGGAACCCCAGATCAAATTCTTCATATGGACCAAAGTCTTCATATGAATCCAAGTCCTCATATGGACCAAATTTCTCACGTGGATCAAATTCCTTATATGGATCAAAATTCTCATATGAACATCATCGTGCTAACACTTCTGTTTCGCAGGGAAAGCCCATGGCCATGAATATGTGCATTATTCTTCAAATCACTATGTTCATAAGTCCTCGAAGAATTTCTCTGCTTATTCATATGCTTACTCTAACCCCTCTTCTGTGAAACGAAGTGGACTGGCTTCCATGCTACCTTTCTCTTATGGAGCTTGCAGAATGATGAACTCTTTGCCACCCCTCCAAATGTGGGTGGTGAAGAAAAAGAACTAATCTCTTGTGCAGGGCTAGGTCTCCAAACGAACTTGAACATCTGAAGAATATGCTGGAGACCTGAAAATTCTTGAAAGGACGCAAGCTAATCATGAAGAAATGAACATTCATTTCTCACATCCTTATACTACTATATCTGTTGTACTGCTTGATGAAATTCAATTTGATGAATTTGATGTCATATTCTTCACTGATGAAGTATATGAGTTCGTAAGTTGCACTAATTCATCTGCAGGATGATCAACCCAAAGCTACTGAGTGGGTCCTCGACAGTGGATGTACAAATCACATGACCGGTGACAAGAACTTATTGATGGACACTGCTTTATCTCCATCACATCTGAAGCATATCACCTATGTAGACAAAGGCAAAAGTAAGGTATTGGGTCTAGGTAGGGTTGCGATCTCAAAGGATCGACACATGGACAAATTCATGCTTATTGAGTCCTTAGGATTCAACCTCATGTCTATATCAATGCTTTGTGATCTTGATATGGTTGTTGTATTTGGCAAATATCATTGTGTTGTGATCATGGAATCTGACCACTCCAAAGTATTCAAAGGCCTTAGGAAAGGAGACTTGTATATTGTTGATTTCTCTACAGGACCACAGCCTGCCACATGTCTACTTGCAAAAGCTTCAGAAGGCTGGTTATGGCATCGACGACTAGGTCATGCTGGCATGAGGAACTTACACACACTCGCGAAGAAGAAGCACGTCATTGGCATCGAGGGTGTCAAATTCCTCAAGGACCATCTGTGTGGAGCTTGTGAGGCTGGAAAGATGACCAAGTACAAGCATCCCTCGAAGACTATCATGACTACCACTCGTCCATTTGAATTGCTTCACATGGATCTCTTCAGCCCTACTCACTATGTGATGACCCACAAGTATAGGGGATCAATTTTAGCTCTTTTCGATAAGTAAGAGTGTCGAACCCAATGAGGAGCAGAAGGAAATGACAAGTAGCTTTCAGTATGGTAATGTATGCAAGTGCTGAAATTGTAAGTAGTTGAGTAGTTTGATAGCAATATAATTTGTAACGAGCAAGTAACGATAGTAGTAACAAGTATGCAGCAAGGTAGCCTAATCCTTTTGAGGCAAAGGACAGGCCAAAACGGTCTCCTATGATAAGCAAAGCGTTCTTGAGGGTACACGAGAATTTCATCTAGTCACTTTAATCATGTTGGTTCGATTTGTGTTTGCTACTTTGATTATTTGATATGTGGGTGGACCGGTGCTTAGATGCTGTTCTTACTTGAAAAAACCTCCTACTTATGATTAACCCTCCCGCAAGCATCCGTAACTATGAGAAAAGTATTAAGAATAAATTCTAACCATAGCATTAAACTTATGGATCCAACCGGTCCCTTACGAAATAGCGCATAAACTGGGGTTTAAGATTTTGTCACTCTCGCAACCTATCATCTATTTTCTAATCCACAATGCATTCCCTTAGGCCAAAACATGGTGAAGTGTCATGTAGTCGACGTTCACATGACACCACTAAGGGAATCACAACATACATACTATCAAAATATCGAACACATATCAAGTTCACATGATTACTTGCAACATGATTTCTCCAATGACCTCAAGAACAAAAGTAACTACTCACAAATGATAAACATGTTCATGATCAGAGGGGTATTCAATAGAATAATGGATCTGAACATATAATCTTCCACCAAATAAACCGTATAGTAATCAACTACAAGATGTAATCAACACTACTAGTCACCCACAAGCACCAATATATAGTTCCGATAACAAGATTGAATACAAGAGATGAACTAGGGTTTGAGATGAGATGGTGCTGTTGAAGATGTTGATGGAGATTGCCCTCCCAAAGATGGGAGAGTTGTTGGTGATGATGATGACGATGATTTCCCCCTCCGGGAGGGAAGTTCCCCCGGTGGAATCGCTCCACCGGAGGGCAAAAGTGCTCCTGCCCAAGTTCCACCTGGAGAAGGCGGCGCTCTGTCCCGAAAGCCTTCTCCTTATTTTTCTAGGTAAAAATGACTTATATACCAGAAGATGGGCACCGGAGGTGGGCCGAGGAGGGCACAACCCACCAGGGCGCACCTGGGCTACCTGGCACGCCCAAGTGGGTTGTGCACACCTGGTGGGCCCCCTCCGGTAGTTATTTGCTCCAATATTTCTTATATACTCCATAAAAAATCCCCGTGAAGTTTCAACTTGTTTGGAGTTGTGCAGAATAGGTAGCCTGACGCAGCTTTTTTAGGTCCAGATTTCCAGCTGCCGGAATTCTCCCTCTTTGTGTGTACCTTGCAAATTATGAGAGAAAAGGCATTAGAATTACTCCAAAAGGCATTATTATGGATAAAAACATTATAAATAACAATAAGAAAACATGATGCAAAATGGACGTATCAACTCCCCCAAGCTTAGACCTCGCTTGTCCTCAAGCGAAAACCGAAATTGAAAAACATGTCCACATGCTTTGAGAGAGAGGTGTCGATAAAAACAAAATACGAACATAGAAGCATCATGTTGATTATTATAACAACAACAAATTTAAACATAAGAATTTTATCATAGAAGCTTTATCATACACTTCTCATGAATAAGTAACAGTTCATCACACAATCAAAGTATAAAGTAAAAACTCTATTAGAAACCAACAAACTATGTTCTCAGTCAAATTTGTGTAACACCCCGGTGTAATGATGCTATAGTAATCCTTGAGATCAAGCTAATCATTTTGCTATAGCAGTGCTTGGTCACTTCGAACAATATTCCATTTCAAATTCTAGTTGAATTCAATTTGAATTTATGTGTGAAATTAAAAAATGCTCAGAAATGAAAACTAAAATGTTCATCATGTGGAACATATTCTTCTGGTTATATCGGTGGTGAACCAACATTTTTTGTAGAATGTCTAAGTGGCCTAAAAAAAAGCTAAAACAGAAAAGCTTTAAAAAAAGAAAAAGGAAAAGCAAAGGGGTGGGAGAGCCCCTGGCCTTCCTGGCCCTCCGATGGGCCTCGGCCCATCCCAGCAGGCCAGCCACACTCCCCCCCGGCCGCCTCCTCCCCCTCGCACTGTTCCACGACCCGAGTCGCTACAAGCGCCGTCCCCGTCGGACCCGCCTCGCCGGCGACGCCCGGGTGAGGGGATAAGGCCTGCGCCTCCTCGCCTCCTTGATCCCAGTCTCCACTTGCACCACCCCACTCCCCTCTCCCACTCTGCCTGCCTCTCCTCTCCTCTCTCCCTTCAGATCCATCACCACCGAGCTCCGTCGCCGCCGAGCACCGCGGCCACCGGCGTCCATTCCTCCCTCCGAGGTGTCTAGGAGGTCCGCGGTGGACTGCTTCTTCCTCCTCGTCACCAGGTCAAGCCCAAGGAGCGCCACCGTCGTCGCTCGCATCTTCTTCCCCAACTGCGGCCACCGCTACACCGCCGTTCGATCCGCCCCAAGTCTGCAGCTACTAAAACTTCGAGGGCCACCGTCTGTGCAGCTCGGTGAGCCCCTCATCTTCTCCCCTCGCTCCCGTGGCCTTTTGTGCTACCGTAGCCACCGTGCCACCATGGCCGAGCTCGGCTCCCTTGAGCAGCTGGCCGCCGTCGTTGCCATGCTCGCCTGAGCACGGGAACGTGCTCAGTGCAGCCCGCCAAGGCCGCCCGTGCCGCTTGCCCACCTCGTCGACCCCCATAGCGTGACCCCGACGAGGCCCCAAATGCCACCACTGCCTCCACTCGTCGCTGACGCCGTTTCTGGCAGCTCCAGCTCCGGCCGGCCTCACCATGCGACGCGGCGGGATCTCCCCGTTTGAACGCGCCCGCCCGCGCCCGTGTAGACCCCCTGTAGCCGAGTGCCCTCCGCCGAGTTTTTGGGCTCGCGGTGTTCAGCCGCCGACCCACTAAGCTGGCACACCTGGGGCCACCCCCTGGGTCACTGCCAGTGGGGCCTGAGGGAGTCCTGGACTAGGGGGTGTCCGGATAGCCGAACTATCATCTTTGACCGGACTCCAAGACTATGAAGATATAAGATTGAAGACTTCGTCCCGTGTCCGGATGGGACTTTCCTTGGTGTGGAAGGCAAGCTTGGCGATACGGATATGTAGATCTCCTACCATTGTAACCGACTCTGTGTAACCCTAGCCCTCTCCGGTGTCTATATAAACCGGAGGGTTTTAGTCCGTAGGACGAACAACAATCATACCATAGGCTAGCTTCTAGGGTTTAGCCTCCTTGATCTCGTGGTAGATCTACTCTTGTACTACCCATATCATCAATATTAATCAAGCAGGAGTAGGGTTTTACCTCCACCGAGAGGTCCCGAACCTGGGTAAAAACATCGTGTCCCTTGTCTCCTGTTACCATCCACCTAGACGCACAGTTCGGGACCCCCTACCCGAGATCCGCCGGTTTTGACACCGACATTGGTGCTTTCATTGAGAGTTCCACTGTGTCGTCACCTATAGGCCCGATGGCTCCTTCGATCATCAACAACGACGCGGTCCAGGGCGAGACTTTTCTCCCCGGACAGATCTTCGTATTCGGCGGTGTTGCACTGCGGGCCAACTCACTTGGCCATCTGGAGCAGATCGAAAGCTACGCCCCTGGCCATCAGGTCAGATTTGGAAGTTTGAACTATACGACCGACATCCGCGGAGACTTGATCTTCAACGGATTCGAGCCACAGCCGAGCGCGCCGCACTGTCACGATGGGCACGATTTAGCTCTGTTGCCGGATAGTGCCCTGGAGGCCGCACAAGAGTCCGCTCCGACCTTTAGCGCGGAACCGACTGCGCCGATCGAGGATGGGTGGCTGGACACCGCCTCGAGGGCTGCTACCTCTACGGCGATAGAGACGAATACCAACCCTGTCCCTTGTGAAGCTCGTGACTCCAAGGTGCCGGACTCCTCTCCGGACCCCGAACCTTCCGCGCCCCTGCCAATCGAATCCGATTGGGCGCCGATCATGGATTTCACCGCTGCGGACATCTTTCAGCACTCGCCTTTTGGTGACGTCCTGAATTCGCTAAGGTATCTCTCTTTATCAAGAGAGCCCTGGCCGGATTATGGTCAGAACGGTTGGGATACGGACGACGAAGAAATTCAAAGCCCACCCATCACCCACTTCATAGCCACTGTCGATGACTTAACCGACATGCTAGACTTCGACTCCGAAGATATCGACGGTATGGACGACGATGCCGGAGACGACCAAGAACCAGCACCTACAGGGCATTGGAAGGCCACCTCAACTCACGATGTTTATATGGTCGACACACCTAAAGGAAGCGATAACGAGGAACAACGGGACGTGGCGAAGGATAACTCCCCCAAAAAACAGCCAAAACGGCAACGCAAGCGCCGCCCAAAGTCCCGCCTCGACAACGACAGCACCCATATGGACCCAGCCATAGAGCAGGGCGAACCGGTGGACGACGAACATGCCCCCGAGCAACCATCCGAACAGGATAAATTGGATAAGCAATCCATCCCCGGTGAAAACAATAGTCCGGATGATCTCACGCCGGACACATCGTTGGAGCAGAAGAACCTCCAAAAAAGGCTCATCACCACTGCACGAAGCCTGAAGAAGCAGAAGCGGAAGCTCAAAACAGCAGAAGACGTACTCAGAATGAGACGGAGCAAAGTACTCAAGACCGCAGACAAATACGGCGATAGTCGCCAAGCAAAAAGCTACCCGAAGCGCAAACTACTACCCGAATTTGACGAGGAGGCCGTAGAGCCCCCACAATCAAAGAACAAAGAGGCCTCCCGGTTGGATAGACGACCACATGACAAACAAAGAGCGACAAGCGGCGCCGCACATAAGCCGGCACACGATCCACATAAGGATCCTCACAAAAAGGATGGCCCGGTCAGGTCCATCTATGGGCCAAGAAAGCAAGCCCCAGAAAGCAATACAACATGTCGAATATTCGAACATCACGGCACACCCAAATACAGGGGCGCCGCACACCCCTTATGTTTCACCGATGAGGTGCTGGATCATGAATTTCCAGTGGGATTCAAGCCCATAAACATAGAGGCATACGACGGAACAACAGACCCTGGAGTCTGGATTGAGGATTACATCCTGCACATACATACGGCTGGAGGAGATGACCTCCACGCCATAAAATACTTACCCATCAAGCTCAAAGGGCCAGCTCGGCATTGGCTCAAAAGCCTCCCAGAAAATACCATTGGAAGTTGGGAAGAGCTCGAGGATGCGTTTCGGGAAAATTTTCAGGGGACTTACGTCCGCCCTCCAGATGCAGACGATTTAAGTCACATAACTCAACAGCCCGGAGAGTCAGCCTGCAAGTTCTGGAACAGGTTCCTCACCAAAAAGAACCAAATAGTCGACTGTCCAGACGCCGAAGCCTTAGCAGCCTTCAAACATAACGTACGAGACGAATGGCTCGCGAGACACCTCGGCCAGGAAAAGCCAAGGACAATGGTCGCACTAACAAGCCTCATGACCCGCTTTTGCACGGGAGAGGATAGCTGGCTGGCAAGATGCAGCACCAGCGACCCAAGTACATCCGAGGTCAGGGATGGAAATGGGAAACCACGACGCAGAAAGGACCAGCGCCGGACTAAGGGAAATGGCCCAAAGAGCACGGCAGTCAACGCCGGATTCAAAAGCTCTCGGCAGAACAACAAAACACTGCCTCTCAAGGACAACATCGACGAGCTATCCAACCTAAACAAAATCTTGGACAAAATATGCAAAATCCACAACACACCCGGGAAGCCTGCAAACCATACCCACAGAGATTGTTGGGTCTTCAAACAGTCCGGCCGACTTAATGCCGAACACAAGGGGCTCGAAACACCAAGTGAGGACGATGACGAACCCCACAAGCAGAGCACTGGCAAACAAAGGAATTTCCCACAAGAGGTCAAAACTGTAAACTCACTTCACGTGACAACAGGCAAAAATAGAGCGGCGTCCATTAAAATGCGCGCTGCACGGTCCACCCCAGCGGAGTCCCGACACTGGATGTCAAAACCAATCACTTTTGACCATCAGGATTACTCCGGAGATATCCGGAACGCAGGATGGACTGCCCTAATATTAGATCCTATAATCGACGGACTACAATTTACACAAGTCCTAATGGACGGCGGCAGTGATCTAAACCTACTATATCAGGATACAATCCGCAGAATGGGGATAGACCCAACCAAAATACGCCATAGCAACACTTCCTTTAAAGGAGTGATGCCAGGCCCATATGCCCATTGTACGGGCTCTCTACCACTAGAAGTTGTGTTCGGCTCATCCGACAAACTCCCGTCGAGAAAAGTTGGTCTTCCACATCGCCCCATTTAAAAGTAGCTATCAAGCACTATTGGGACGCGAAGCTTTCGCCCGCTTTAACGCAATACCGCATTATGCATCTCTTACACTTGAAATGCCCGGTCCACGCGGCATAATCTCATTAAAGGGAAACCTCGAGTGTTACTTGAATACAGAAGAAAGTGAGACTGCCTTGACAACCACACATTAATCCGGCTTTGCCGATCAAAGCACCCAAACAGGTCATTCAGACCCCGGACACGGTTAGGCGAGTCCGGCACAAATAAACAAGGGGCTTACTAGCCGCGTACCCCCTACAAGGGGCTGCACGCATGTACAATAAGAGACAATAAAGCTCAATTTTATTCGTTTTTTGAATTATACTCTGTTTATACATTTTTCACACGATCCTTTTTTCAAATTAAGTTCTTCTCTTTTACAGATGAACACCGTGCTACGCCCGTCCAGGATATGGCACAACAGAGACACAGGCGCAGACGTGCAGTAGGGACCCGTTACAAGGATTCTTTCCAGATTAAGACCCTACGTAAACCTTTCCTACTGTCTCTTGTTGATACACATCCCCCGGTTCCTCACTATAGCCGAGGAGGAGGCTGGCGTTTTGGCATCGGCCGCGTCAGAAATTTTTGCACGTACCTGGACACTAGGGGCTTAGGGCATTGTTCTGCCCATTTTCATAAAGACCGAATACCTTAGGGAGTGTTCGGTGTCTTGAGTTAGGCCTTATATGCATCAGCTCCGAATCATGTCTTTGGTCACATGTTGGGTTTGCCCGGCTCCTATGTTTTGCTGCCTTACGTTCCGCTCTATCGGCTAACGCGGCACCAGGAGAACTACTACGATTGTGCCCCGGTTCGTCCAGGTGAGCACCTTAGTAGAGAAAGCCGAAAACTGACTTTCATGATATAGCGAGAGACTGGTCAACCACTCGATCGACCACCGGAATGTTTAGAATTCCTCCGCTTTAACAAAGGACCGTTTCCCGGTCAGGCACATACGCGCCCCGAAATATATAGTAGCCCCACCATTGAACTACTATGGCTAAGTTAAAGTGATAAATGCGCTCTTTTTGCAAACACCCCCGCACTATGTGCGTGGGGGCTGAAGCCGAAGACTGCCATCTTTCAGGTTATATACGCATATACGTTAACAGCGGCACAGGAGGAATTTCAACACTTGAACGCACAAGTATAAAAAGCCCTTATATTATATTTGAAACATGGTTTCACAAATCATACATGTCATTTGAACATAACATCTTTCGAGCACTGCGTCTCTATTAAACGAGTGCCCTGCAGGACTTCCTCAAAATAGTGTTCGGCTGGTAATCGGCTTCTGTCCGAATCCTGGGATGCAACATCGGTGGCCTCCATCTCTGCCCAGTATGTTTTGACACGGGTGTCGGTGTCAAAACCGGCGGATCTCGGGTAGGGGGTCCCGAACTGTGCGTCTAGGCAGATGGTAACAGGAGACAAGGGACACGATGTTTTTACCCAGGTTCGGGCCCTCTCGATTTAGGTAAAACCCTACTCCTGCTTGATTGATATTGATGATATGGGTAGTACAAGAGTGGATCTACCACGAGATCAAGGAGGCTAAACCCTAGAAGCTAGCCTATGGTATGATTGTTGTAATGGTTGTGTTGTCCTACGGACTAAAACCCTCCGGTTTATATAGACACCGGAGAGGGCTAGGGTTACACAGAGTCGGTTACAATGGTAGGAGATCTACATATCTGTATCGCCAAGCTTGCCTTCCACGCCAAGGAAAGTCCCATCCGGACACGGGACGAAGTCTTCAATCTTGTATCTTCATAGTCTTGGAGTCCGGCTGACGATGATAGTCCGGCCGTCCGGACACCCCCTAGTCCAGGACTCCCTCAGTAGGCCCTGAACCAGGCTTCAATGACGATGAGTCCGGCGCGCATATTGTTCGGCATTGCAAGGCGGGTTCCTCCTCCGAATAATTCATAGAAGATTGTGAACACCAGGATAGTGTCCGGCTCTGCAAAATAATTTCCACATTCCACCGTAGAGAGAATAATATGTACACAAGCTCAATCTGCTGACGTATTTTGTGGCATGACGTCACGCCACTACCAAGCCTTTACTTGAATTGTTTTTTATTATACCACCTCAGCGCGTTTAGCGAAGCGGTTTCCTTGGCACGTCTTGTTGAAGCAGAGATCGTGTTCCCCTTATTCCGGGATTCCCATCAATACGGACATGGGTAACCCAACCGCGCCATTGATGGTGGCGCTTGGGAGATAAGCGAGTTTTACCAGGCCGGTGGGGACGCATAGTCTTCTTCCGCCTATATATAAGGGGATGAGGATCCACCTTTTCACCTACGCCTTCTTCCTCCTTTGCTTATCCATCTCCGCGCACTCGAGCTCCAGCGCCCAAGTCCGCACATCTCGTCTCAACCTCCTCCAGTCATGTCCGGAGCAGGAGGCAAGTGGTTGGACTCCTCCGTCACGGAGGAGCACATCGCAAAACAGCGCGGCGCCGGATACCTTTCCAGCGACATAGCGCACCGGCTGCCCGACGAGGGGCAGCTCATCCCCACCCCCAGGCCCCATGAGAGGGTCGTATTTACTTCCTCCGCGGACTAGGCTTCCCACTTCATCCCTTCGTCCGGGGGCTCATGTTCTACTACAGCCTGGACTTCCATGATCTGGCGCCAAACTTCATCCTCAACATCTCGGCGTTTATCATCGTGTGCGAGGCCTTTCTCTGCATCCGGCACCACTTCAGCTTGTGGCTCAAGACCTTCAACGTCAAGCCGAAGGTAGTGAAGGGCGTCCAAGTGGAGTGCGGAGGCGCCATGGTGGGCAAGATGCCCAACGTCCTCTGGCTCGAGGGCGCCTTTGTGGAAACCATCAAAGGGTGGCAATCGGGGTGGTTCTATATCACCGAGCCGCGGGACCCTAAATGGGCAGCGGCCCCCGAGTTCAGATCTGGTGCCCCTATGCAGCTCACCTCCTAGAAAAAGAACGGCTTGCTATGGGGCAGTTCGGAGGAGCTGACCGGACTCCAGTCCTGTCTCCAGACCTTGGTGAACAAGAAGCTCAAGCTTGTCAACGTGATCCAGGTCATGCTCGTCCGCCGGATTCTCCCCTGCCAACAACAGGCCTTCAATTTGTGGGAGTTCAATCCGGCACAGCACCAGGCCTTGAGCGGGCTCTTCGACATGACGTATGAAGCTGCCTGGAGGGTGCTGTTCAAGGGCGGAGAAGCCCCCGCATCCGCGACGGAAGACCGCGGATTCAGCACCAAGCGCCCGGTCGGCGAGGTAAGCTTTTGTTATCCTCTATGGGACATTTATTTTCTTTCATAGTTTGACTCTATGCGGGATTTAAAACTCCCAATGCCTTTGACAGGACTGGCAGAGGACGTCCAGACAGGTAGACTGTCCGGCTCCCCTTCCCGAAGACCCAGCGGACGCCCGTTTAACGGGGCTGCTGGTCCCGGCACTTTACGTGGTGCCAGAGAAGAAGGCCAAGAAGAAGGCCATGGGGACTCGAAGAAGTTCCCGGCGCTAGGTGATATCGGACTCATCGTCCGATGGCTCCGAGACGGACTCCTTCCCCGAAGACGAGGGGGGGAAAGAGGACTCTCTCCCAGAGGAGGGAGAGAGGAAGAGGAAGGCTTCCCCAACGGGGGAGGCCGAAGGGTCCAAGAGGGGAAGGACCCATCCCCCGGACAGCTCCGCCAACGCCAACGTTGGCGACGAAGAGTGGCCCTCAAGGGCCAGGCCTCTGGCAAGATCGTAAGTATCTGGATTCCTGAATGATATATAATTTATCTTTTGTGTCACATAGTGTCCTTCTAATGCCGCGTACTACTGTAGTCCGGCCGATGATGATCTTCCCGCTTCATCGAGCGGGTCCTTAGCTCCGTCGGACGTGGATTCCATTCCGACCGCCTCCACTCCTCGTGACGCTGACAACGTCGAGGTGGGATCCCAGGAGGGGACCCATCAGGAGGAGGCTCCGGAGGTGCCGCAAGGCAGCCTCCCGGACTTTGCGCCGGACTCTGTGCCAGAACCCGTAGTGGTTCCGGAGTCCGGCAGGCGGCCCCTTCGTAAGAAGGGTAAGACCGTGATGCCGGCAGCCTCCGTCCAACAGGAGGCGCCGGACAACTTGTTGGAGGCTCTTAACGGCGTTTCCATCGAGGAAGAACACCGCACTATCATGAGTGCGGTGATTCAGAAGGTTCAGCTCACCAAGAGCGGGCTGACCGAAGCCTGCAGTAGACTTCTAACAGGCTTTGAGGTAAGAAGTTTAAAATATGTAATGTAATACCGCATAGACAGTAGCCCCTGATGCTCGGTTCGGTGTTCGGAAACAAAAACCGAACTGAGGATCTAAAACAGATATACGCAGGAGTACTAAAAATTATGTCAATATGGGTTTGCAGGCTGCGCTGCTGACCTCTGCTGCACTGACTGCGGAGGTCGGTGCTTTGAAGCAGGACCTCGAGCGGTCCGAGCAAGAGCTCGTCCTTGCCAAGAAGCAGCTCGAGGATAAAGAAGGTGAGTAACACCACTTTAAAATTTGTACCTTACAGAAAAGGATTTTGGTTGCAATAGAAATAACAAGGATAACGTGGGTACTGCTGGGGCCACGAATGAGGTGGCGACCCTGAAGGAGGCCATGTCCGTGGCCGAACGCAATGCGACCGCGGAACGAGCGGAGCGAGAGAAGCAGGAGGCGCGGGTGGCGGAGGTGCGGCAAGAGCTCCAGGCTCTCATGGAAAAGCATGAGAGTTTGGAGCGCGACTCGAAGACTCGAGAGTCCGAGCTTGGCTCGGCTCTTGAAAGTGCCAAAGCCGCTAAGGCCAAGGCCCGTAAGGCCCTCCAGGAGGTTGAGGATGTGAAGAAAATAGCGGCGGGTAAGGCATTTTTCATGCAAAGCAAGCATGTTAATGTAAATTACCTGTTACTTACCCGAATTCGGAGCTCTCCAGGGGCGTTTGCAGATCTGCCTCGCAGTGTGTCTGATGCCGCCGCATTCTACCGCGCCGAGGAGGGGAGCTCAACGGAGAAGGTCTTCTGGTCTCAGTACTCTGAGGCCGGACATTCGGTGCCCCCTAGCGACCAGCTGAAGCAGCTGGTCGAGCTCGACAAGGTAGCCGAGCAGGCCATGAAGGGCCTTATAGTCCGGCTGTGGCCTGGAGAGGCCATGCCTGGGAGCTACTTCGGCCTCGTGCGGCGGCTGGTGGATGCGTGCCCCAGGGTGGAAGTCGTCAAGCGCTCCTCCTGCATTGAAGGTGCCCGTCGGGCCCTTGCCCACGCAAAGGTGCATTGGGGCAGGCTGGATGCGGAGAGGCTTATCACTGACGAGCCGCCAGCGGGCAAGGAGTATCATACGCCCGAGATGTACTATAAGACTGTCCTGAAGGGTGCCCGCAAGATTGCGGATGAGTGCCCCAGAGATGTAATTATTGAGTAAACTCGCAATGTGTTATCCTGTGCGCTGAAAACTTTGTTCATATGCGCTAAGCAACGCTTATTGATTTAAAATATTACCTTCTGTGCGGCCGTTTATTAAATCTGAGAGATGGCAAGTCGTCGGCTTCAGCCCCCATGCCACGAGTGCTGGGGTGTTCGGGATAAACTTGAGCACTCTTGTTCCCATTTTTGGGTCCATCTAGGGAGGCGCTCAACACAATGAACAAGGCAACCGGACTTATAATGCTTGAACACTCTCACTTAGCCATAGAATTCTATAATTTTAAATTTCGGCGAAGCCCCTAGTATTCGGAAGACCGAGTTCGGGGCGCTATCCACGCCTGGGCTGGACACAGCCGGTTCCTCGCTCGAAGCGGCATAAGTCTTTAGGGACTCGAAAAGACCTCTCGAACAGCGACCAGTCTCTTGCCTTATCATGACAGTCAGTTTTAGCTTTCTCCACTGAGGTGCTCGCCCAGCTCAACCGGGGTGCAATCGCAGTGGTTCTCCCAGTGCTACCTTAGCCGACAGAACGGAACGTAAGGTACCAAAACATGGGAGCCGGGCAAACCCAACTATTGACCCAAGACATGAATCGGAGCCGATGCATATAATGCTATAAGTTTGGGGTGCCGCACTTGTGAAAGTGTTCGGACTTATCACACCATAATGCGGGAAACATAAGCCCCTGGTGTATTCGGCCGTACCAAAGTGTACGGGTGCAAGATGTCAAGAATAAACATTTATGTAAAAAGGAAATGCAATTATAAGCAAAAAGTGATGCATTGTTTATTCAAGAGATTCTGCCATGAGTGCAGAACGATACAAATAGTGTGGTAAGCAAGGGCTGGACTATTAGAAGTGTCTCCCTCCAGGGGTAAGCCGCGGGATGGTGTATTTAACAAATGTAATGCTCGTAATGGAGACCACCTGAGTGTTCGTCGTAGCCTTTGTCCCTCCCTGGGCTGTTGCATCGTGAGTTCGGCGGATCTACTGCCGGACAAGGCCTCTGGTGAACGGAGTCCTGTGGAAAAATAAAAAAAAAGAAGAAAAAAGAGTGACACACTTGGGAGCCCCTGGTGTGGTTAAGCCGCACTCTGGGCCTGTCGTGGTCGTGCCCCTCCCCCTATGCCCATGGTATCTCCAGAGCGTAATGATGTACGCGAAGAGCTGGTCTTGCGATCATGCAAGGGCTGGGGTTGGGGCCGCATTGCTACACATGCTCGGAATGTGCCAGGTGGTCTTGATTGATGTTACTCCGGGCGCGTTTGGCTATGTCCGGTCGTTTAACGGCCGGACTCGAAAATTGCCTTAAAAGGCTGCTCTGTAGTTCTACCGCAAGAGCCGCTGTGTGTTCCTCCGTTCGGAGGGAGTGTTCAGTATTTCCGTTGACCGTGATTACTCCATGAGGGCCTGGCATCTTGAGCTTGAGGTATGCATAATGTGGCACCGCGTTGAACTTTGCAAATGCGGTTCGTCCGAGCAGGGCGTGATAGCCACTGCGGAACAGGACTATGTCGAAGATTAACTCCTCGCTTCGGAAATTATCCGGGGATCCGAAGACCACTTCCAGTGTGACTGAGCCTGTACAATTGGCCTCAACACTTGGTATGACGCCTTTGAAGGTCGTCTTTGTAGGTTTAATCCTTGAGGGGTCCATGCCCATCTTGCGCACTGTATCCTGATAAAGCAGGTTCAGGCTGCTGCCGCCGTCCATCAGGACTCTAGTGAGGTGAAATCCATCGACGATTGGGTCTAAGACCAATGCGGCGAACCCACCATGACGGATACTGGTAGGGTGGTCCCTTCAATCGAAAGTGATCGGGCAAGAGGACCATGGATTGAACTTCGGGGCGACTGGCTCCATCGCGTATACGTCCCTAAGTGTACGCTTCCGCTCCCTCTTGGGTATATGGATTGCGTATATCATGTTTACCGTCCGCACTTGTGGGGGGAAACCCTTCTGTCCTCTACTGTTCGGCGGCCGAGTCTCTTCCTCGTTGTCGCTGTGCAGCCCCTTGTCATTATTTCCGGCAATTAACTTGCCTGCCTGCTTGAATACCCAACAATATCTGTTGGTGTGATTAGCTGGCTTTTCGGGGGTGCCGTGTATCTGGCAAGAGTGGTCGAGTATTCGGTCCAAATTGGACGGACCCGGGGTAGTTCTTTTGAATGGCTTCTTCCGCTAACCGGGTTTAGAGCCTCTGAATCCGGCGTTGACTGCCGTATCCTCAATGTTTACGGGTTTAAACCCTTCAGGGATTTGATGATCCATTACTTCGTCAGTGAAGCATAGTGGGTGTGCGGCGCCTCTATATTGAGCAATATCATGACGTAGCTCAAGAGAGCGTTGTCTGTTGTGTTCGACCCGGCCGGAGTTGTTGTATCCGGCACGACGGTGGTCGTCGTGGGTCATGGGGCGCCCACGTGATCCGTAGATAGATCTGGATTGTCTTGCCTTGTCCTCCAATATATCCGACAAGTCCGGCGCATTCCCTCGTGGCTTCGTACTTTTCGAGCGATGCCGGGGTACGGTCCTGATGGAGGGCCTAGATGCCTCTCTGTTGCGGCCACGGGGTGGTCGATCTGCCGTATTGTGCGCTGGTGATGAAGGTTTGTATGCTTCCTCCTCTAGCCGGGGGAGCAACTTGTGTTTTGGGTAAATTTTGGAGGGGCGTTCGAGTTCATACTCTTCGGCCGCGAGGACCTCGGTCCATCTGTCGGCCAGCAGGTCTTGATCAGCTTGAAGCTGTTGCTGCTTTTTCATTAGGCTATTTGCCGTGGTGATAAGCCTGCATTTAAAACGCTCTTGTTCGACGGGATCCTCTGGCATGACGAATTCGTCGTCGTTGAGGCTTGCCTCGTCTCCGGAGGGAGGCATGTAGTTTTCATCCTCCTCGTCTGCCGCTCTCTCTCGAGGGCTGGCTTCCCCGTCCTCCTGTGCTGAATCTTGCTGGAGGGGGTTGTCTTCGGCACTCTCTGGGGTGTTATTATCTCCGGTGCCGGAATCTCCATTCTTGCTGTGGCGGGATTTAGAGCGGCGCCACTGACGTCGGCGCTTGGGCTGTTTCTTAGAAGAATCTGCCTCCACTGCTTCTTCGCCGTCCCCATCCTTTGGGGTGTCCACCATGTATATGTCGTATGGCGAGGTGGTCTTCCAGTGCCCTGTAGGCGCTGGTTCTTGATCGTCTCCGGCATCGTCATCCATACCGTCGATGTCTTCGGAGTCGTAGTCTAGCATGTCGGTTAGGTCGTCGACAGTGGCTACAAAGTGGGTGGTGGGTGGGCTTTGAATTTCTTCGTCGTCCGCATCCCAACCGTCCTGACCGTAGTCCGGCCAGGGCTCTCCTGATAGCGAGAGATGCTTTAGCGAATTTAGGATGTCGCCAAAGGGTGAGTGCTGAAAGATGTCCGTGGCGGTGAACTCCATGATCGGCGCCCAATCGGATTCGATTGGCAGGGGCGCAGGAGGTTCGGAGTCCGGCAAGGAGTCCGTCGCCTCGGAGTCACGAGCTTTATAAGGGACAAGGTCGGTATTCGGCTCCATCGCCGTAGAAGTTGCAGCTACTGAGGCGGTGTCCAGCCACCTGTCCTCGATCTGTGCGGTCTGCTCCGAACTATGGGTCCGGGCGGACTCGTGTGCGGCCTCCAGGGCACTATCCGGCGGCAGAGCTAAATCATGCCCATCGTGACAGCGCGGCACGCTCGGCTGTGGCTCGAATCCATCGAAGATCAAGTCTCCGCGGATGTCGGCCGTGAAGTTTAGGCTTCCAAACCTGACCTGATGGCCAGGGGCGTAGCTTTCGATCTGCTCCAGATGGCCAAGCGAATTGGCCCACAGTGCAAACCCGCCGAACACGAAGATCTATCCGGGGAGAAAAGTCTCACCCTGGATGGCGTTGTTGTTGGTTGGAGAAGCCATCAAGCCTATCGGTGACGACACCAAGGAACTCTCAATGAAAGCACCAATGTCGGTGTCAAAACTAGCGGATCTCGGGTAGGGGGTCCCGAACTGTGCGTCTAGGCGAATGGTAATAGGAGACAAGGGACACGATGTTTTTACCCAGGTTCGGGCCCTCTCGATGGAGGTAAAACCCTACTCCTGCTTGATTGATATTGATGATATGGGTAGTACAAGAGTGGATCTACCACGAGATCAAGGAGGCTAAACCCTAGAAGCTAGCCTATGGTATGATTGTTGTAATGGTTGTGTTGTCCTACGGACTAAAACCCTCCGGTTTATATAGACTTTGGAGAGGGCTAGGGTTACACAGAGTCGGTTACAATGGTAGGAGATCTACATATCCGTATCGTCAAGCTTGCCTTCCACGCCAAGGAAAGTCCCATCCGGACCCGGGACGAAGTCTTCAATCTTGTATCTGCATAGTCTTGGAGTCCGGCTGACGATGATAGTCCGGCCGTCCGGACACCCCCTAGTCCAGGACTCCCTCAAGCCTATGTAGATACAAGATTGAAGACTTTGTCCCGTGGGTAACCGCAGCCCACGAAAAGGCCCGAGCCATCCGTGCACCCTCTATGCATGCCGACCACTTCATCGCCTCGATATGCGGCACCGCATCAAGGAACTGCTGCACCAAGCCAAAATAACTCTTCGGCTCGGGCCTTTTCGGCCACAAATGAGCCACGACATCCTTCATGGCAAGTCCGGACAACCTATTCAGCTCATCCCATTCGGCTAACCGAGCGTTCAATGGAAGTGGATGCTCCGGACTATGGAATTGCGACCAAAAAAGCTCTTCCATTCCGTGATCCTTTTGGCCCTGGAAGTGTGCGACTGCGTCTGCGGCACTCGCCGCCAAATTCAGATAAGCATCCTCCGCACCCCACAACTGGCCCAACTAAGCATACTTTGGATCCGCGAACTTCCTACGCAGCAGAAAGGGCTTTCCAGCCGCAATATCCCCGGCCTGACGTAGCTCCTCCTTTATAGCTCTCATCACGGAGCGGGCATCCTTGGCTTCGGCGGTGGCCTTCTTTAGGTCCTCTTGCTCCGCTCGGCGTTCCCTTTTAAGAAACTCGCAGCAGTCGGTAGCATCCTTCAGCTCCACGGCCATCTTGGCCATTTCCTCCCTGCTTCGGCAGTGAGCAGCCTGTTCGGCTTTTAGCTCTTCGGCCGCCTTCAAGGCAGCCGCATCACTTTTTCGGGCTTTCTCCTTGGCTCGGGCGAGCTCTGCCCAAAGGTCCTCCATAGCGGCGGCACCATCTGCATTAAACATACATGTAGTAAGGCACGGGCGTCAAGCTCCCTCACCAGGTGTCCGCGGAGAAACCACATACCTTGTGACTCGTCAAGTCGCTTATTGACCAACGCGATGTCCGCATCCGCAACATCAAGTTGCCGCTTCAGTTCGGCAAATCTATCAGTCTGGCTGGCCACCGAACGCTCCGCCCCCTGAATAGGAAGGGCGACATCTTATAACTGAGATTATGATCCTCGGCACACTGTCACTTTTGACAACGTACCGAGTCTCAGGGGCTACTATCTATACAGGGCGCATTCCATATGCAAAACTGCCAGAAGGTATATCATTTTCATGTACCTCAAACCCCGTCAGTAAACTCCTGACGGCCTCATGCAACCCGCTCTCAGCGGATGAGATCCTTTCAATCACCGTACCCATTAACGTACGGTGATCTTCTGAGATAGATGCCCGTCCGAGCAGATCCTTCAGCTCCTCCGACCGTACACCAGTTGGCGCCGACCTTTTCGGCCCCGCCGGACTCGGGGAATCCCTCCGCGATGACACCTCAGGGTCGTCCGCCCCGCCTGACGATGCGGCAGATGGAGGCGTTTCGCTCTCCATCATCTCCGGACAAATATCCCCCGAAGATGAGCTCTGCTGAGAAGGGCTGAGATCCGAACTACAAGGTAATAACTACGTTTATCTTCAAAAATAAAAACGGGGATGTCCCTTATTGCAAAACTCCCCTTTCTACTTACGGCTTGCTAGAGGGCTGATTTCCATTGGGAAATAGTGCGGCCGGGGCTCCTCCCGACGCAGGACCCTCTGGTGAAGATTTCTCCCCCCGCTTTGAGTCCTTGGTCTCCGGATCTTCAGAAGCGGTCCTCTTCTCCCCTTGGAGGGGGGGGGGGGATTCTTGATCCCCCCTTCCTTAAAAGCCTCCTTAGCGGAGGCGGTAGCTTTCCTCTTCCCCCCTTTGCCCTCTTCCAAAGGTGCAACCTCCAGCATCTTGGTTAACACGGGATCCGGCATGGTCTCAGGGAGGGGGGCCGGACACCTTATCAGTTTTGCTTTTGCTATCCATTCCTGTTCAAGGGACAACTCTTTAAAAGGGCAAGTTTACGATAAATGTACGGATAGCATGTCCGGGCACAGGACTACTTACTTGAGTATCTGGGCGATTGCAGCTCAGACCTGCATCCTCAGTCAAGTCCGGACACATCTCTTGTGATCCGAAGAACAGTTTATACATCTCCACGGGCATCGCACTCATGAAGTGCTGGAGAGCTCGCGGTCCCTCCGGATTGAATTCCCACAGGCGGAGGGGGCGACGTTTGCAGGGCAGAAGGCACCGAATCAGCATGACTTGCGCCACTACAACCAGATTGATCTCCCTCTCTTGGAGGTCTCAAATACGGCCCTGCAACAGTGGTACGTCCTTGGACGGCCCCCAGTCAAGCCCTTTGTTGACCCATGACGCCAGCCGTTGTGGAGGGCCCGAGCGAAAGGCAGGCGGCGCCACCCATCTGGTGCCCCTGGGAGCGGTGATATAGAACCACTCCCGTTGCCACAAACCACGCTCCTCTTGGAAAAAGCCCTCGGGCCATGGAGCGTCAGCCCTCTTGCTTATAACTGCCCCTCCGCACTCTACCTGCCGCCCCTCGATCATCTTTGGCTCCACGTTGAAGGTCTTGAGCCACAATCCGAAGTGAGGGGTAGTGCGGAGGAAGGCTTCGCATACAACAATGAACGATGAGATGTGGAGGATGGACTCCGGATCTAAGTCATGGAATTCCAACCCATAGTAAAACATGAGCCCCGTCACGAAGGGGTCCATCGGGAAGCCTAAACCTCGACGGAAGTGAGACATGAACACCACGCTCTCACCAAGCTCGGGAGTAGGAATGACTTGCCCTTGGGCGGGCAGCCTACGCGAAATTTCGCCGGTTAGATACCTGGCGCCTCTCAGCTTTAGCACATCTTCTTCCGTGACGGAAGAAGGCATCCACCGGCCTTGTAGGTCGGAGCCGAACATTGTCGAAGGTCCGGAGCGCCCGAATCTTGAGCCTTGGGTGTTGGAACTCGAGGCGAGGGGCGGATTCGATTGAGATTGAAGAAAAGGAACATGCCTTGGTCTCGTTATAAAGGGGTTGAATACCAAGAGCCGTCCCCGTGACCGTTTGGGACTCGCCTTTGATGGAGGGGGCGTGCCAACGGGCGCGGTTGGGTTACCCACACCCGTATTTATGAGAATCCCGGAATAAGGGGACACGATCTCTGCTTTGACAAGACGTGCCAAGGAAACCGCTTCGCTAAACGCGCTGAGGTGGAACAATAAAAACAAATAAAGGCTTGGCCGTGGCGTGACGTCATGCCGTGAGATACGTGAGCAGATTGAACTTGTGTTAATATTATTCTCTCTATGGTGGTATGTGGAATTTATTTTGCAGAGCCGGACACTATCCTGGTGTTCGAAATCTTCTATGAATTATTCGGAGGAGGAACCCGCCTGCAATGCCGAAGACAATATGCGTGCCGGACTCATCGTCATTGAAGCCTGGTTCAGGGGCTATTGAGGGAGTCCTGGAGTAGGGGGTGTGCGGATAGCCGAACTATCATCTTTGGCTGGACTCCAAGACTATGAAGATATAAGATTGAAGACTTCGTCCCGTGTCCGGATGGGACTTTCCTTGGCGTGGAAGGCAAGCTTGGCGATACGGATATGTAGATCTCTTACCATTGTAACCGACTCTGTGTAACCCTAGCCCTCTCCGGTGTCTATATAAACCGGAGGGTTTTAGTCCGTAGGACGAACAACAATCATACCATAGGCTAGCTTCTAGGGTTTAGCCTCCTTGATCTCGTGGTAGATCTACTCTTGTACTACCCATATCATGAATATTAATCAAGCAGGAGTAGGGTTTTACCTCCACCGAGAAGGCCCGAACCTGGGTAAAAACATCGTGTCCCTTGTCTCCTGTTACCATCCGCCTAGACGCACAGTTCGGAACCCCCTACCCGAGATCCGCCGGTTTTGACACCGACAGGGCCCATGGCCCCCTGTTGACCAGTTGACCTGGTCAACTATACTGACTGGGCAGGTCCCAGCCACTGATACACAGGCCCCACCGCTTATTCATCTAACTAAAATGTTTTAATAATTAAAACTAATTAGTTTAGCTAATTAGTCTATGACAGGTGGGGTCTAGTAGCTAATTAACCTAGATTACTTAGTTTAATACACTGTCAGACTAACAGAGGCTGACATGTGGGTCCTACTGGAACCACAGGCCAAGTTTGACCTGGTCAGCCGCCCTGCTGACTGCTGATGTCACTACGACGTCATGCTTATGCAATTCTCCTTTTCTGTTAATATAAATAAATCCAGAAAATGGCTTAATCTTTGAAAATTCATAGAAAATAAACTGTATCTCGGATTAAAATGTTTTCTACATGAAAGTTGCTCAGAAAAATCCAACGAATCCGAATACGTGGTCCGTGCATCTGTCACATGACCCCTAGCATGCTGAACTTGGAACTTTCGCCCCTCTTTTCCTTTGTCCAGAATCCGCCTAATGCTAGGAATTCATCCTCGGATGTTTATCCCCTCCGTCTGCAACGTGTAGTATGACGTTAGGTCGACTCTAGTTCTGCTTATCGTCATATTATGCTTTGTGATGCTATGTTTGCATTTTATTTATTTTTTCTTCCCCCTCTTCTCTCCGGTAGACCCTGAGACCGATGCCGCCCCTGTGATCGACTACGTCGACGACGACCCCTCCTTGCCAGAGCAACCAGGCAAGCCCTCCCTTTGATCATCCCGATATCGCCCATTCCATTCTCTCATGCTTGCATTAGATTTTACTACTATTATTGTTTGCTCCTATTCTGATGCATAGCCTGCTTTTGTAACCTGCTCATTGTTACCTACCTGCTTATCCTAAACTTCTTAGTATAGGTTGGTTAGTGATCCATCAGTGACCCCCACCTTGTCCTTGTTGCCCCTGCTTCATCATTGAAGACCCGATCAACGGGATCAAAGACCAGGCCCCGGCACCGCACATCACTTTCCCCTTACTTGCTCGACACTACTGGGTTACTATCGAGTGCGAGGGTGAGACCTCTACAACACTACTGATGTTAAACCTGCAGTGTAGCTATTCGGTTATGGTCATCGAGGGTGATTCCGCCTTAACCATTTCTGATACGACTCTGTCGTGCAACCCCTCAAGTGTGAATCTCGGGGGTGGTTCCTCTTACGTTCACCTTGATGATTACATCGAGTGGAATTCACCGGGGGTGATTCCTCAGGTTTTCCCCTTGATGTTTGGACACATGGATACTTGGACTTTACAGCTGTTTCTTGGAAAGGCGGGTCGACCTTGAGGGGTACCCGCAAGTGATGTGGAGTCAGGTTGACCTGGAAGGTGCCCGCGAGATAATTACGAGGCGTGGCCGGGCATTCTTAGCCCTTGCCGCAAGTCCTCGAGACGGGGCAACGGGGTCACATCTTTCGTGAGTCTCTCTTCTTTCTTCTTTCCGATTGATGCAACTAGGTGGATCCCTGGAGCCAGATGCCACCGCCGACGGATTCTGCTACGTGGAGACCACCGACGACCAGGAGTAGTTAGGAGGTCCCAGGCAGGAGGCCTTGCCTCTTCGATCGTATTGCTTTTGTGCTAGCCTTCTTAAGGCATCCTTGTTTAACTTATGTCTTTACTCAGATATTGTTGCTTCCGCTGACTCTTGTGTATCGAGCTTGTATTCGAGCCCTCGAGGCCCCTGGCTTGTAATATAAAGCTTGTATTATTTTATTTATGTCTAGAGTTGTGTTGTGATATCTTCCCGTGATTCCTTGATCTTGATCGTACACATTTGCGTGTATGATTAGTGTACGATTGAATTGGGGGCGTCACAGAGATATAGCTTGAGTAGTTGGACTGAGTGAGTTTGTCATGACTATGGTAATATGAGCATCGGTATTATTTTCCTTATATGCATGATGAGTTTAGTATGATAAATGCCAACTAAAAAGTGATTAATCTAGATGACCAGGAAGTAAGGACCAGAAATGTTGAAAGATGAGTTTGTGCAAGTAGAACTTTGAATGAGATTGATCTGTTGTTTCTAAGTGATATGCGATGCATGATATATGGTTGCATAAGCATGGCATATAGTGACTCGAGCATTTTATTTCAAGTTAAACCTGATGATAATTGAATTTGAACATAAAGTTGGTCGGGTCATGGTGCCACTGAATCGGGCTGACAAGTGCAACCACATTTGCCTTAGTATGGGCAGGCCGTTAGTCGGCCCGTTGTCATGCCTTTTGTCGGTGGCTCCAACGAGGGAAGGTTATGGGCATGCATTACCCTAGCCCGGTAAGCAGACATAAACTTGTGAGCCCGTTGCTGTTATGGTACCTTGTCCCTGTTTGGGACCGTTTATTTGCCACGACGGTGGCCGTTTTGCCTTTGGTAGGCTGGGGCCACCCATGACTTAGCCCAGTGGGGAGTTGATCGGAGTGGCCGAAAGAGTGTCATGGCAATGGGAGAGTTCTGTCGGAATACCGTTGGTCCACCCAAATGGGAGTGCGAGGCCATGGGTTTCGTGGTGTGGGTAAAGTGCGCTACCTCTGCAGAGTGTATTAATCTATCGATAGCCGCGCCCGTGGATAAGGGCCCAGTTCGTAAGTAAGTCACACCATGGATCGACTTTTATAAATAAATCTTGTACACTAAGTTATATGCATTGCACTGGTTGAATCATGATGATGTTAGTGAGACTGACTGTTGTGGTATCATTTGTGATCCGAGAGTGATCACCATTTGGTTACAAGGTAACCCGTTGAACCAAGTATGGTTCCGTTTGTGATCCGCTATGATCACCATTTGGTTGCGAGGTGACCTGTTGGTAAGAGAGTCCGAGTGACTCAGTGCACAAGTTTGATTTCACTGCATGAGTAGCATGTTGCTATTTGCATTTAAATTGATTAAATGTCATGATATTGTTTGTCATTATGGTTATGCTTGCTGTGAGCTTGCAAGTACATTCAATGTACTGACCTAGCATGTTATGCCAGATTTCAGGAAAGTCTAACTGGAACAGAGTGCTGCCATGTCTAGATCGTGTCCACATCGGTGTTCCTGTGCTATGGAGTCACGCTACGTCGTTGTTCCGCTGCCATGTAGATGTCGTGCTCGAGGCCCCTTTACGTTCACTAAATAATGTACATATTGTTCAGCCACACCGAGTGTGCCGCTTGGCCTCGCTACTTGATGTAATATCACACTATGTTTCCGCTAGTTTCAATAAAGCGGTGATTTTCGTACCAAGATGTTGTGTATTGCCAGAAGACATGATCTTTGGGTTGGCAATGCAAGGTAAACCGGTTGCTATGAACCGGGGTGCCACACGAGTGCCATGATTTAAGATCTGAACCTATTATGTTTTCATGAATATATGTGAGTTCTTCATCCTATCTTGTAAGTTATAGTTACCTACTACGTGTTATGATTCGGCAAACCCCGGAGTGACAATAGTCGGGACACTTCTCGGTGATGACAGTAGTTTGAGGAGTTCATGTATTCACTAAGTGCTAATGCTTTGGTCTAGTACTCTATTAAAATGAGGCCTTAATATTAATTAGTTTCCAAAAGGACCCCGCTGCCATGGGAGGGTAGGACAAAAGATTTCATGCAAGTTCTTTTCCATAAGCACGTATGACTATATACAGAATACATGCCTACATTACATTGATGAACTAGAGCTAGTTCCGTGTCACCCTATGTTATAACTATTGCATGATGAATAACATCTGACATAATTATCCATCACTGATCCATTGCCTACGAGATTTTCACATATTGATCTTTGCTTAGTTACTTCTCCATTGCCACTGTTACGATTGCTAGAAAACTGCTACTATTACTATTGCCACCATTACCGTTACTTCCATACTACTTTGCTACTAAATACTTTGCTGCAGATATTAAGTCTTTCAGGTGTGGTTGAATTGACAACTCAGCTTCTAATACTTGAGAATATTCATTGGCTCCCCTTGTGTCGAATCAATAAATTTGGGTTGAATACTCTACCCTCGAAAACTGTTGCGATCCCCTATACTTGTGGGTTATCAAGACTTTTTTCTGGCGCCATTGCCGGGGAGCATAGAACTATTCTTTGAGTCACTTGGGATTTATATTTGTTGATCACTATGAGGAACTTGAAAGATGAAAGAACCAAAAATTTTCCCTCAACTACGAGGGGAGGTAAGGAACTGCCATCTAGCTCTGCACTTGATTCACCTTCTGTTTTGAGTAAACTTGCGACACCTACACCTGCTATTGATTCTGATATGTCGCATGTTTTTGATGACGCCACTTCTGCTATGCATGATGCTTATGATGAAACTACTTCTCTGCTTCATAATACTGTGCCATTAGGTGAATTTCTGGATGAACAAATTGCTAGGGCTAGAGAAAATGAAATTACTGAAACTGATGATATTGATGAAAGTGATGATGAAAATTCTCCCCCTAAAAATGAATTGCATGTTGTGCCTGAGGGTTATGTTATGGATGAAGAAACTGCTAGAGACCTTTTTGCTTGCAATGATAGATATGATCTTAAGAAACTGTTAGCTGATGACCCACAAGTATAGGGGATCTATCATAGTCCTTTAGATAAGTAAGGGTGTCGAACCCAACGAGGAGCAGAAGGAAATGACAAGCGGTTTTCAGTAAGGTATTCTCTGCTAGCACTAAAATTATAGGTAACATATAGTTTTGTGATAAGATAATTTGTAACGGGTAACAAGCAATAAAAGTAAATAAGGTGAAGCAAGGTGGCCCAATCCTTTTTGTAGCAAAGGACAAGCCTGGACAATTTCTTATAATGAGAAAAGCGCTCCCGAGGACACATGGGAATTATCGTCAAGCTAGTTTTCTCACGCTCATATGATTTGCGTTCGTTACTTTGATAATTTGATATGTGGGTGGACCGGTGCTTGGGTACTGCCCTTTCTTGGACAAGCATCCCACTTATGATTAACCCATATTGCAAGCATCCGCAACTACAAAAGAAGTATTAAGGTAAACCTAACCATAGCATGAAACTAGTGGATCCAAATCAGGCCCTTACGAAGCAACGCATAAACTAGGGTTTAAGCTTCTATCAATCTAGCAACCCATCATATACTTATTACTTCCCAATATCTTCCTCTAGGCCCAAATAATGGTGAAGTGTCATGTAGTCGACGTTCACATAACACCACTAGAGGAGAGACAACATACATCTCATCAAAATATCGAACGAATACCAAATTCACATGACTACTAATAGCAAGACTTCACCCATGTCCTCAGGAACAAACGTAACTACTCACAAAGCATATTCATGTTCATGATCAGAGGAGTATTAATATGCATTAAGGATCTGAACATATGATCTTCCACCAAATAAACCAATTAGCATCAACTACAAGGAGTAATCAACACTACTAGCAACCCACAGGTACCAATTTGTGGTTTTAATACAAGATTGGATACAAGAGATGAACTAGGGTTTGAGAGGAGATGATGCTGGTGAAGATGTTGATGGAGATTGACCCCCTCCCAATGAAAGGATCGTTGGTGATGATGATGGTGATGATTTCCCCCTCTAGAGGGAAGTTTCCCTGGCAGAACAGCTCCGCCGGAGCCCTAGATTGGTTCCGCCAAGGTTCCGCCTCGTGGCGGTGGAGTTTCGTCCCGTAAGCTTGCCTATGATTTTTCCAGGGTAAGAGACTTCATATAGCAGAAGATGGGCACCGGAGGGCCACCAGGGGTCCCACGAGGCAGGGGGCGCTCCTAGTAGGGGTGGGTGCGCCCCCCACCCTTGTGGCTAGGGTGTGGGCCCCCTCTGGTACTTTCTTTGCTCAATAATTCTTATTAATTCCAAAAATGACTTTCGTGGGGTTTCAGGACTTTTGGAGCTGTGCAGAATAGGTTTCCAATATTTGCTCCTTTTCCAGCCCAGAGTTCCAGCTGCCGGCATTCTCCCTCTTCATGATAAACCTTGTAAAATAAGAGAGAATAACCATAAGTATTGTGACACAACGTGTAATAACAGCCCATAATGCAATAAATATTGATATAAAAGCATGATGCAAAATGGACGTATCATTAGCTAAGCTGAAAGAAAAGTTTTTGAATGCTAGAATGAAATATGAACCTACTTTTGCTACTTCACCTATCTGTGTTACTGATTAGGATTATGATTTCTCTGTCGATCCCGAGTTAATTACTTTGGTTGAATCTGATCCTTTCTATGGCTATGAATCTTAAACTGTTGTGGCACATCTTACTAAATTGAATGATATAGCCATCCTATTTACTCATTAGCAAAAAATTTCTACTATTATATCCTTAAATTATTTCCTTTCTCATTAAAGGATGATGCTAAGATATGGTTTAATTCTCCTGCTCCTGGTTGTGTGCGTAGTCCCCAGGATATGATCTATTACTTCTCTACAAAATATTTCCCTCCTCATTAGAAACAAGCTTCCTTGCAGGAAATATTAATTTTGTGCAAATTGAAGAAGAGAGTCTCCCACAAGGTTGGGAGAGGCTTCTCCGATTACTTAACGCTTTGCCTGATCATCCTCTCAAGAAAAAAGAAATACTTGATATCTTTTATTATGGACTAACCGATGATTCCAGAGACCACCTAGATAGTTGTGATGGTTGTGTTTTCAGGGAAAGAACTGTTGAGCAAGCTGAATTGCCATTGAATAATATATTGAGTAATGATAAAGATTGGACACTTCCTGAACCAACTCCTAAGCCAACTCCGAAGAAAAGGGGTATTCTATTTCTCAGTCCTGAAGATATGCAAGAAGCAAAGAAATCTATGAAGGAAAAAGATAGTAAAGCTGAAGATGTTAAGAATTTACCACCCATTGAAGAAATACATGGTCTTGATAACCCGACACAGGTAGTAAAGGTAAATTCTCTCTATATATTTGATAAGTGTGAAATCCCATCTACTAAGTTTGCTAGTTAATGCTTGGATGAGTTTGATAATTTTATTATTAAACAAGAAGACTTCAATGCTTACTTTGGTAGACAATTGAAATGTAATGCTTATATGGTTGAACACTTGAGTCATTATATGTCTAGAGTTAAAGGTGATCTTAAGCTTATTAGTAAACATGCTTCTATGGTTACCACTCAAGTAGAAAAAGTGCTTAAGGCACAAGATGATTTGCTCAATGAATTAAATAATAAGAACAATGGTAATGTTGTTAGAGTTATGACTAGAGGTGGTAAAATGACCTAAGAACCTTTGTATCCTGAGGGCCATCCTAAGAGAGTTGAGCAAGATTCTCAGAGAACTAATGTTGATGCACCTAGTCCTTCTAAGAAAAATAAAAATAAAAATTATAGGACTTTGCATGCTTCTAGTGAACCTGTTGTTGACACACCTGAGAATCCCAATGATATTTCTATTTCTGCTGCTGAAACACAATCTAGTAATGAACATGAACCTAGTGATAATGTTAATGATGATGTTCATGTTGATGCTCAACCTAGTAATAACAATGATGTAGAGATTGAACCTGGTGTCGATCTTGATAACCCACAATCAAAGAATCAACGTTATGATAAGAGAGGCTTCGTTGCTAGGAAGCACGGTAAAGAAAGAGAACCATGGGATGATGAGGATTTTGAGCGCTTTGCTGAAATGATTAGACCTATCTTTTTGCGTATGCGTTTGACTGATATGCTTAAAATGAATCCTTATGCTAAGTATATGAAAGATATTGTTACAAATAAAAGAAAGATACCGAAAGCTGAAATTTCCACCATGCTTGCTAATTATACTTTTAAAGGTGGAATACCAAAGAAACTTGGAGATCCAGGAGTACCAACTATACCATGCTCCATTAAAAGAAACTATGTTAAAACTGCTTAATGTGATCTTGGAGCCGGCGTTAGTGTTATGCCTTTCTCTTTGTATCGTAGACTTGATTTGAATAAGTTGACACCTACTGAAATCTCTTTGCAAATGGCCGATAAATCAACTGCTATACCTGTCGGTATTTGTGAGGATGTGCCTGTTGTGGTTGCAAATGTTACTATTTTAACAGACTTTGTTATTTTTGATATTCCTGAGGACGACAGTATGTCGATCATCCTTGGTAGACCTTTTCTAAATAATGCAGGGGCTGTTATTGATTGCAACAAAGGCAATGTCACTTTTTACGTTAATGGAAATGAGCATACGGTACACTTTTCGAAGAAACAACCTCAAGCTCATAGTATCAATTCTATTGGAAAATTTTCAACAATTACTATTGGAGGTTTTGAATTCCCTCTTCCTACTGTCAAAAAGAAATATGATATTCTTATTGTTGGGGACATGCATATCCCCGTTGAGGTAACCTAGTGTTATTCGGAAATGCTTCGGTTCCATGTTATTTGAAAGAAGTTTGTTAACAAGACTTGATCAACCTTGTTAGTGGATTCCTTTTGATGAGCATGAGAGGGATGAAGTTAGAAAGCACAACTCTATGTACCCTCCTTTTACTTTCTGTTATTCAGAGTAAATAAAGCAAAAAAATAGTATTTTCTGTCTATTTTCTGAATTATCCGTGCAATAAAAAATACCCCGAAAATAAAAGTTCTCCAAATGCCTTGAAAATGGAGTATGATTTTTTGTAGAATATTTAAGACTTGCTCGCACTTAGAACACTGCAGGGGGATCCACCATTTGGCCACAAGGGTACAGGGCACGGCCACCCCCCTAGGGCGCGCCCCCTGCCTCGTGGGCCCCATGTGGCCCCCCTCCACTTATTCCAGCACCCGCACACTTCGTCTTCCTTAAGAAAAAATCATCATGTAGCTCAAACTCGTGTTCTAGATCGTTTTGCTGCCGTTTTTGATCTCCTTGCTCAAAGCTCCATTCACAAAACTGCTTTGGGGGATTGTTCTTCAGTATGTGACTCCTCCAATGGTCTAATTATTTTTTGTTCTAGTGCTTTATTTATTGCAATTTTTTGCTGCTGAGGTGACCCTGTTCTTGAGCTTGCATGTCAAATTTATATGGTCCAAAGTAGTTTTAATGCATGATATAGCCTCTAGGCATTTGTGGGAGTAGTTGCTAAATCTTGTTGAGTTTGGTTCACTTTTATTTTGAGTCACTAAAAATTTCAGAAATTTTTCAGAGAAAGAAAATGATGAAGAGTTGTTGAGGGCCTCCTCGAGCCGAAGCTCTAAGGATAAGCAGAATGAAGAAAATAAAAAGCCCAAGTACAATCTTCCTCGCACTACGGAGGTTCGGCCATGCGAATGGCCTTGTGACGCATTCTTGAGAGTCGTTAGAATTCACGATGACTTTTATTATTTGGCTGAGAATGCAGGCCTCACCGACTTCCTCCACGACCAGTGTGAACAGTATCTCCTACTCACTTATATTTTCATGCAAAACTTTTACTTCCATGCTAGGAAATCACCACCTTCAGTGGAGTTTTATTTATATGGTGAGTTTAAGGAAATGTCACTATATGATTTTTGTGTGGTTTGCAAGTTGCCCTTTGAGGGCAGCGTCGAGGAACCACATCCTAGTAATGTGGATGAATTTATTGATCAAATTGTTGTAGGGGAAACGAGAAAAGTTTCAGATGCTAGGATTACTAGTGTACACTTTCCTGTCCTATGTTACTTTGCAATATTTGCTAGAAGATTCTTAATTGTTCATGGGAACAGTGGGAACCTTAGCGCTCTAGACCTTGCTATATTGCGCCATGCTTTATTTCATGATATAAATTTCAGTTTAGGCGCTATTGTTGCTAAACGGTTAAGTCTGAACTATACAAAGGGCCCCATCTTTGGAGGTATCTTTGCTTCACACCTTGCTAAACACTTTGAGATACCTATTAGGCATTATGAGAAATAGGAAAAGTTGATGCCCACTATTTTGCTAGACTATAAGAGTACGGTAGCACATGACTTTATTGTTAAAAATAAGAAGAAGATACTTAAGTATAACTTTCTATTTGCTAAAACTAAGTGTGAGGCTATTATCTTGTCTGCACCCTCTTTGTTTAATATACATTCGGGCACGTACCTCATCCTGCCAGAAGACATTTATGCTTACTCGGAGCTGATACGAGTCCCAGAGCCTACGCCAAAGCCACCACTTGATCCATATCGAGAATCTGTTTATCAATGGGATCCGGAGGAGCTCGTTAACCAGTGGCACCCCGAGGACCCTCCTTAGTACACTGGTGAGGATCGCTTCGATCCATGGGCATAGACCAACTTAGGCCAAAAGCCTAGGCTTGTTGGAGTACGTATTTCTCATCGACATTACATTCATGTTCACACACTCATTCTAGTTTTCGGTGCTCATACTTTTTCATTGTACTATCCATGCTAGTTTATTTTATTTTCTTGCTTTCTTCTTATGTGTTTGAAAAACTTTGAGAAAAACCAAAAAAATTAGTTGTAGTTTTTAGCTAGTTTAATTTCCATGCTTGTAGTGGTAGTAACTAATAAGAAAACCCAAAAAGATTTCTCGTTCTTCTTTTGCTTGTTGGGAGCTTTCGCGTGTAAATAGTTTTCTTTGAAGTTCTTTTCTTTTCTTTGGGGGTCAAGAGGAGAAGACCATGATGAAAATGATGAGTGGCTCTCTTATGAATTATTGTTGATCTAACCAAGAGCCCGTATTACCTTGTATTCTCCTTTGTATTAAATGCTTGCAGATTCCAGCTTAGTCCAATGCACGTGCACTATTATTATTATCCACACCATTCGGTCGTGCAAGTGAAAGGAAATAATGACGATATATGATGAAATTATCGAAATGAGAGAAGCTGGTATGAACTCGACCTATCTTGTTTTTGTAAATATGATTAGTTCATCGTTCCTGATTCAGCCTATTATGAATGAAACATGTTTGCAATGACAATTAGAGATTATATTTATTCATGCCATGCTTAATTAGCTAGGAGTTTATAATGGTTTACCTTGTGTGCCAACATGCTATTAAAATGGTTGTGATGTGGTATGATAGGGTGGTATCCTCCTTTGAATGTTTCGAGTGGGCTTGACTTGGCACATGTTCACACATGTAGTTGAAACAAAATCAACATAACCTCCACGATATTGATGTTCATAGTGATTTATATCCTACTCAGGCTTGCACTCGTTGTTGGTTAATCTTAATGCATGATCATGACTGTTGTCGCTCTCTAGTTGGTCGCTTCCCAATCTCTTTCTAGCCTTCACTTGTACTAAGCGGGAATACTGCTTGTGCATCCACTTCCATAAACCCCAAAGGTATTCCATATGAGTCCACCCTACCTTCCTATATGCTGTATTTACCTGCCGTTCCAAGTAAATTTGTATGTGCCAAACTCTAAACCTTCAAATGAAATTTTGTTTGTATGCTCGAATAGCTCATTTATCAACTAGGGATGTCTATATATTCCAAGTTAGGTGGGTTACTCTCACGATGAGTGGACTCCGCTCATCATTCACAAGAAAATGGCTAGTAACAGGGATGCCCAGTCCCATGCTCAAATCAAATCAAAATAATTGCAAACAAAACTCCCCCAGGATTGTTGTTAGTTGGACAGTATCCGTTGTTTCGGGCCAGCCATGGAATGTGCTCGTTGGTGGTGCGGGAGTATAAACTTTACCATTCTATTTGGGAACCGCCTATAATGTATGTAGCATGGAAGATATCGAGATCTGCTGGTTGTTATGTTGACAATGAAAGTATGCCACTAAAAATATTATTTATCTCTGTTTCAAAACTCGAGCTCTGGCACCTCTGCAAATCCCTGCTTCCCTCTGCGAAGGGCCTATCTATTAACTTCTATGTTGAGTCATCATATCTTATTAAAAAGCACCAGTTGGAGAGCACCGCTGTCATTTGTATGCATTGTATTAATTTACATTGAGTATGGCTGTGACTGAATCTTTTTTGCCACGAATTACAATGTTTAGTCAGTCCTTGATCTTCAGGGGTGCTCAACATTTATGTTTTGCAGTCTCAGAAAGGGCTAGCGAGATACCATCTTGTTATATCATATTATGATTGTTTTGAGAAAGTGTTGTCATCCGAGATTTATTATTATTGCTCGCTAGTTGATTATGCCATTGATATGAGTAAACATGAGACCTAAATGTTATTGTGAATGTGGTTAGTTCATAATCTTTGCTGAAAACTTGAATGCTGGATTTACATATTTACAACAACAAGATCAAACAAAGTTTGTAAAAGTTTTTCTTTATCACTTTTAGTTTATCAAATGAATTGCTTGAGGACAAGCAAAGGTTTAAGCTTGGGGGAGTTGATATGTCTTCAACGTATCTACTTTTCCAAACACTTTTGCCCTTGTTTTGGACTCTAACTTGCATGATTTGAATGGCACTAACCCGGACTGACACTCTTTTCAGCAGAATTGTCATGGTTTTATTTTTTTGCAGAAATAAAAGTTCTCGGAATGACCTGAAACTCCACGGGGTCACGTTTTGGAATTAATAAAAAATATTGGCAAAAGAATCAACAGAGGGGGACCCACACCCTGTCCACGAGGGTGCAGGGCGCGCCCACCCCCCTGGGGCGCGCCCCTTGCCTCGTGGGTCCCCTGGACCTCCACTGATCTCAACTCCAACTCTATATATTCACGTTCAGGGAGAAAGAAGGATTCATCATGTTTTATGATACGGAGCCGCTGCCAAGCCCTAATCTTCCCTGGGAGGGCTGATCTGGAGTCCGTTTGGGGCTCCGGAGAGGGGAATCCGTCGCCATCATCATCATCAACCATCCTCCATCACCAATTTCAAGATGATCACCGCCATGCGTGAGCAATCCCATCGTAGGCTTGCTGGACGGTGATGGGTTGGATGAGATTTACCATGTAATCGAGTTAGTTTTGTTAGGGTTTGATCCCTAATATCCATTATGGTCTAAGATTGATGTTGCTATGACTTTGCCATGCTTAATGCTTGTCACTAGGGGCCGAGTGCCATGATTTCAGATCTGAACCTATTATGTTTTCATGAATATATGTGATTTTTTGATCCTATCTTGCAAGTTATAGTCACCTACTACGTGTTATGATCCGGCAAACCCCGGAGTGACAATAGTCAGGACATTTCCCGGTGATGACCGTAGTTTGAGGAGTTCATGTATTCACTAAGTGCTAATGCTTTGGTCCAGTACTCTATTAAAGGGATGCCTTAATATCCCTTAGTTTCTAATAGGACCCCGCCGCCACGGGAGGGTAGGACAAAAGATGTCATGCAAGTTCTTTTCCATAAGCACGTATGACTATATTCGGAACACATGCCTACATTACATTGATGAACTGGAGCTAGTTCTGTGTCACCCTATGTTATAACTATTGCATGATGAATTACATCCGACATAATTATCCATCACTGATCCACTGCCTACGAGATTTTCACATATTGATCTTTGCATAGTTACTTCTCCGTTGCCACTATTACGATTGCTACAAAACTGCTACTGTTACTTTTGCCACCTACCGTTACTTCCATACTACTTTGTTACTCAATACTTTGCTACAGATATTAAGTCTTTCAGGTGTGGTTGAATTGATAACTCAGCTGCTAATACTTGAGAATATTCTTTGGCTCCCCTTGTGTCGAATCAATAAATTCGGGTTGAATACTCTACCCTCAAAAACTGTTGCGATCACCTATACTTGTGGGTTAACACCACTCCGGCCTATGAAGGAGGATCTGGCCTCGCCCTAGAACAACCGCGACGTCCACGCCGCATGATGGAGGAGACAGCCACCCATCCCCCCCCCCCACACACATCACCTCGGTGTCCAGATCAGACGCTGGGTCAAGTAGGAGTCGGTGTCCCTGCCGCGCAGCTGGTGTGGCTGCATGGACGCACCATTGTCGCCGTCGCGCCGCCACCGCCTTGTCGTCAAGGAGGAGTTGCCGCCCGCAATCAATAAGGCGCAGGGCCACCTCCTCCACTACCTCGGAGGAGGTGGTTACGGTGATGCCTTGAGCTCTAGGGCTGTTGTCTTTGAGCCGGAGCCCGCGGCGAGGCAGCAAGGGAGGTATGATCGTTGCAATGTTGGTCACCACTCAACGTTCGCCAAGAGCGACGTGGCACCGGACTTGGTCCACAACGACCCTGACCTTGAAGCCCCGTGGGCGGTCGACTGCTCCGTGACCACTGCGAAGACAACCGACAGGTGTTGTCGCCTTGAGGCAAGCTCGCCAAGATCGGCTAAAAGTGGTCGCTTAGCGACTACTCCGCCAACACCCGTCCCGACAAAGCCACCACCAGGGCTTCGAAGGCCACATCAGCAGTGGTCGCGGCGGCACTCCGCACCGTGCATCGGGAGGCGGAGCGTCTCCTCCGTGAGCGAGAGGCAGTCGCCAGACAAGGCTGCTACGGCCCTCCGGGGCCGTTCCGCTACTGGAGGGACCATGATGACGACGGCGACACTGATGGAGACGGCGGTGCGACAAGGTAGGGTGGCCAAGCGTACGAGGTGGTCACCCAATATAGGGTTTAGTTTTTTTGTTAAACTGTTGAAATATCGACCTTTTATGTAAATTATGTCCGAACTTCAATGAAATCTATCTGGTTTGATTGAATTTCATCTAATTTGTTTGAATTGTTGGCCAGATGTATGCGGACAGTGTTGGATCCATGGGCGGAGATGCGGGAGGAAATTTACGGGTTGTCATTGGAGATGCCCTAACAAAGTGCTAATAATATGCCACTTGGTAGTTAAAAGATATTTCTAGATCTTTGGAGCCATGAGTTTTCAAAAATGCATGACCATGCCACTTGCAGTTAAATAGTTAATTGTATTTAAGAATCTAATGAAAAGATAGTCAGGCTGACCTACTTAACAAGTCATGTACTCGCGTTATGTTTGTGTAGTATTGTGGAGAAATAACTTAAAGATAAACTTCATCTGATATGATTTATATGCATATTTCAGAGTCGACGCATCTTGCCAGAGGTCGCTGCTAATTAGTTATCATGTATTTGTACTCAAACAATGTTTGAGTATGTGAACCTCTACAGGCACACTTTAAAAGGGTGGAACATAATTATGATGGTGACCCGAGATTCTAGAGGTCTCTTTGAGTCCTAGTGGGCCACTCTGAGACATTCAGGGAGAAGCAACTAACCAACACTCTTGAGTTCAAAACCCAAACCACCGCTGAGGGAGTCCTGGACTGATGGGCTGTGAAGATACAAGACCAAAGACTCTCACCTGTGTCCGGATGGGACTCTCCTTGGCGTGGAAGACAGGCTTGGCGTTCAGATATGTAGATTCCTTTCTCTATAACCGACTTTGTACAACCCTAGTCCCCTCCAGTATCTATATAAACTGGAGGGTTTAGTCCGTAGAGGCAATCATAATCATACAGGCTAGACTTCTAGGGTTTTAGCCATTATGATCTCGTGGTAGATCAACTCTTGTAATACTCATATTCATCAAGAACAATCAAGCAGGAAGTAGGGTATTATCTCCACAGAGAGGGCCCGAACCTGGGTAAACATCGTGTCCCCTGCCTCCTGTTACCATCAGCCTTAGACGCATAGTTTAGGAGCCCCTACCCGAGATCCGCCAGTTTTGACACCGACATTGGTGCTTTCATTGAGAGTTCCGCTGTGTCATCACCAAAAGGTTTGATGGCTCCATCAATCATCTACAACAATGCAGTCCAGGGGGAGGTTTTCCTCCCCGGACAAATCTTCGTATTCGACGGCTTCGCATTGCGGGCCAACTCGCTTGGCCATCTAGAGCAGGTCGATAGTTACGCCCTAGGTCACCAGATTAGTTTTGGAGATCGGGATTATGTTGTTGATATCCAAGGAGACTTGATCTTCCAAAGAATCGCGCCTCCTACTTCTGCTCTGGCCTTAGATCCAGAGCGTATCGCTAGGTCCGAAGATGGGCTCTCTAAGCTTGCAGGACTGTCTGCGACCCCTAGGCCCATTGCGGAGGGACCGGAGGAAGTGGTGTCATCGACAGCCATTATGGAGCCGGACCCTTCTCCAAACACTAGCTCCGAATCCCTGGAGCCAGCGTCGTGTGAGTTCGGCCAAGGAGTTTCCCTCCCACCGTACTCCACGGGCTCTCTTCTCTCAGGCCAAACCTCGCCTTTAAGCGAAGCTCTGGACTTAATGTGATCCCTTGTCATTACAAAGGAGCAACGTCCGAACCATGCCCAGCCCGGACTAGGGGCTGAGATCAGGGAATTTTACGTCCCTCCCGCCACCCACTTTATAGCCACTGCCGGCGATTTAACCTACATGCTCAATTACGGCTCCGAAGACATCGACAGTATGGACGATGATGCCGGAGAGGAGCAGGCACAAAAACCACCGCTTATAAGGCGCTGGACAGCCACCTCCTCGTATGACGTATACATGATGGATACAATCAAAGAGAACAATGGTGACAATGAAAAGGATCCAGTTGATGATAATACTCCTGAGACATAGCCAAAGCACCGACGTCAGCGGCGCCGCTCTAAACCACGCCGTGGAAAAAACAGCAATACCGGCACAGGTGAAAATAAAACTCCGGACGATGTCAAAGACAACAAAGACCCCGTTGAGCCAACCTTCGAACAGGACAAACGGGGAGATGGGCGAGTTAGCCATGATGAACAGGCCATTAACAAAGACTCGGAGGACAATGACTACCTTCCACTCTCCGAGGACGAGGTGAGCCTCGGCGACAAGGATTTTATCGTGCCTGAGGAACCTCTCAAGCAGGAGCGCTTTAAGCACCAGCTAATAGCCACTGCAAGGATCCTGAAAAAGAAGCAGCAGCAGCTTCAAGCTAATCAAGATCTGCTCAACTACAGATGGACTAATGTCCTAGCTGCCGAAGAATACGGCCTCGAGCGCCTAACCAATAGTTACCCGCAGCGCAAATTGTTACCCCAATTCGATGACAAGGCGCTGGAGCCCGTCCTACCAGCACGTAATGCGGTTGACCGACCACTAAGTGGCCAGGACAAAGAGGCCACTCAAGCTGAACACCATCCCACACTACCTTGCCGTAAAAACAGAGACACAAGAGCTTGGGATCATATGCATGACCTGTGGCAGGACCTAGACAACAGAGCAGGTCAGACCAGATCGATCTACAGATCATGGGGACGTGCCCGGACGCGCAACGATGGACTCCATCCGAGCGACGTCGCGACGTGTCCCGACATAGAGGCGCCGCACACCCCCTTTGCTTCACTGATGAAGTAATGGACCACAAATTCCTGGAAGGGTTTAAACCCATGAATATCGAATCATACGATGGAACAACAGACCTTGCAGTATGGATTGAAGATTTCCTCCTCCATATCCACTTGTCCCACGGTGATGACATCCACGCCATCAAATATCTCCCGCTAAAACTAAAGGGGCCAGCGCGGCACTGGCTGAACAGCCTCCCTGAGAACTCCATCGACAGCTGGGAAGAGTTGGAAGACGCCTTCCGCAATAACTTCCAGGGTACATATATTCAGCCTCCGGACGCCGATGACCTAAGTCACATTATCCAGTAGCCCGGGAAGTCTGCCAGGAAGCTCTGGACTAGGTTCTTGATCAAAAAGAACCAAATTGTTGACTGTCCGGATGCTGAAGCCCTCACGGCCTTTAAACATAGCGTCCGAGATGAGTGGATCGCCCGCCACCTCAGTCAAGAAAAACCAAGATCCATGGCTGCCCTTACCACTCTGATGACCCATTTTTGCGCGGGAGAAGACAGCTGGCTTGCTTGTAGAAGCAACAACACCGATGATCCGGGTACTTCCGAAGTTTGAGATGGCAACGGCAAGCCACGACACAATATACACAAGTGTCGCAATAACAATGAAGGAACACAAGACACAACGGTCAACGCCGGATTCAGTGGTTCCAAACCAGGTCAACGGAAAAAGCCATTCAAGGCAAACAGAGACGGACCATCCAACTTAGACAAGATACTGGATCGGCCCTGCCAGAATCATGGCACCCCCGTTAAACCAGCCAATCACACCAACAGGAGCTGTTGGGTTTTTAAACAAGTCGGCAAGCTTAATGCCAAACACAAGGTGAAGGGGCCACCCAGTGACAGTGATGACGAAGAGACTCGCCAGCCGAACACCGAGGGTCAGAAGTAATCCCCCCCCCCAAAGTAAAGACAGTGAACATGGTATACGTGACGCACATCCCTACAGGGGACTGCAAGCGCGCGCTATGGGATGTCGGTGCCATAGAGCCAGCCGCCCAAAAATTCAGCCAATGGGCGGCCCGCCCGATCACTTCTGATCGCAAGGACCACCCAGCCAGTATCCTTCACGAAGGTCCAGCAGCTCTCATCCTCGATCCGATTATCCATGGGTTCCATCTCACGAAAGTCCTTATGGACAGCGGCAGTAGCCTTAATCTACTCTAACAAGACACTGTCTGCAAAATGGGCATCGATCCTTCAAGAATCAGGCCCACCTCAACTACCTTCAAGGGAACAATATCCAGCGTAGAAGCTCATTGCATGGGCTCGATTACACTGGAAGTTGTTCTTGGCTTGCCGAACAACTTTCGAAGCAAAGGCTTGACCTTCGATATTGTCCCGCTCTGCAGTAGCTACCATGCACTGCTCGGGCGTACCGCTTTTTCTCGCTTTAATGCGGTCCCACATTACACCTATCTCCAACTTAAGATGCCTGGTCCACGCGGCACCATCACGATAAACAGAAATACAGAATGCTCCCTCTGTACAGAGGAGCATACTGCGGCTACTACGGCTGAAGTACCAAGCGGCCTTATCAAGCTGCACATTTCATCGGCCATCAAGCCACCGATCTCCATTAGACAGGACCAATCAATCTCAGAGCTGAATTAGTAGTTCGGCCTCCGACGTCCGCCCCATATAAGTCGCGAAGTCTGTCCCGCGCACATAATTATACACTCAAAATACCTTGGTCACCGGCGGAGGCATAATGCGGACAGACCTATAACACCATCCGCACTCTCATATTCTTTTTCTTTTTCTAACCATTTTTTATCTTTTACCACATGTGATGATACTTGTTGAGAAGTCCTTTAACCAAGGCAAGGCAGCGCAGACGTGCGACAGGAGGTTCAAAACTTTTTGTTGACCGCACTCTTTATTTTAAACCTGTAAAGTCCCTTCTTCTCAGCTTTCTACCCTCGGCATATATTGCCAAGCGCTCAATATGGCCACATATGAGCTGCCGACAAGTCCAAACAGCTTTATAGCACACTTCGGCGTCACGAATTTGGCCTTATATGCATCAGCTCCGAATCATGTCTTTGGTTAATAGTTGGGTTGCCCGGCTCCTGTGCTTGCTACCTTATGTTTCGCTCTATCAGCTAGGGTAGTAAAGGGAGAACTACTGTGATTGTGTCCTGGTTCGTCCAGATGAGCACCTCAGTAGAGAAAGCCAAAAACTGACTGTCATGATGCGGCGAGAGCTGGTCAACCACTCGATGATTCACCAGAATCTTCACGATTCCTTCCGTATTACACGAAGGACCGTTCTTCTAGTCATGTATGTCAATGCATCGTATTCGGATAACCGCGTACATACCAGGGGCTATATCGTAGACCCACCGTCAAACTCCTATGGCTCTATGGCTAACTGAAAGTGTTAAAGCCCTATAGTCTGATTGCCTGGTTCGCCGCATTGACACCTCCTTAATGGACCAAGACGTTGGCTCAAGAGTGATCAAGTGCTTTTCCGAACACCCCCGCGTTATACACGAGGGGGCAGAAGCCGACGACTGGCAAACTTTCAGATTATACAAAAAATGGATGCATAGGAGGCACCAAAAACTATTTAAACAAAAGTATAAAAAACATAGCCTTAAATATATCATAATATTGTTTTTACAATTTCGTTCCACTTCACTCAAACATAATATCTTTCGAGCACTGACCCTCTATCAAGCGGGCACCCTCTAGGACATCCTCAAAATAATGCTCTGGCGTGTGATGCTCCTTGCCCTCGGGTGGACTTTTTGCTACAATATCGGTGGCCTTCATCTTCGCCCAGTACGTCTTGACGCGGGCAAGGGCCATCCATGCACCTTCTATGCACATTGACCGCTTAACAGCGTCGATACGCGGCACCGCATCAACAAGTCGCTGCACCAAACCGAAATAACTATTCGGAACTGGCTTAGTCGGCCACAGCCGGACCACGACATCCTTCATGGCAGATCTGGATATCATGTGGAGCTCGGCCCACTGCGCCATCTGTTCGTTCAGCAACAGTGGACGCTTTGGCATGCTGAATTGCGACCAGAAAAGCTTTTCCGTCGCATGTCCTTCTTGCGGTTGGAAAAACTGCGTCGCATCAGAGACACTCTTCTACAAGTCCAAAAATGCGTCTGGAGAACTCCACATTTGATTAAGCGGGGCATATACTTCGGACCGCCAAATTTAGTTTGTAATAAGAAGGGCTTACCAGTCGCGATCTCCCCAGCTTGTCGGATCTCCTCCCGAGCCGCTCTAGACTCGGACCGTGCTTCCCTCGCCTTTTGTAAGACCTTGTCAAGATCAGCCGCCCTAGTTTGGTTATCTTTCTCAAGCAATTCACATCGGCTAGTGGCATCCTTTAGCTCAAGCGCCATAATAGATATTCTCTCCTCGCACTGGCGCCGAGCAGCCTGTTCGGCCTTTAATTTGGCAGATGCCTTTTCGGCAGCCGCATTACTCATCCTGGCTTGCTCCTTGGCCCAGGCCAGCTCAGCCCGAAGGGTCTCAACCGCCGCAACACTATCTGAAGTTATGCATATCTCAATATGCAATTCTCAGCGTCATGCTCATATTATAGCACTTGCATATACTGACTGCCCCAAAGACATACCTTGTGCCTCGTCGAGCCGCCTGTTAATAAGCGTGATGTCATCATCCGCCACATCAAGTTTCCACTTCAGATCAGCAATCTCTGTAACTTGGGTAGTTGCCATGGATGTAACAGCTTGTGTTCCAATTAGTCAGATTATTTCCTGGGCATATCTTTCTGGACCCTCTGATCGCCTCCCTTTGGACGCCAACCAGAGTCTCAGGGGCTACTATCTATACACAGGCGCATTTTACGTTTATAACACAATTAAAAATATTACATTACGTACCTCGAAGCCTCTTAGCAGGCTCGTAAAGGCTTCATTCAATCCGCTTTTCGCGGACAGAACCCTCTCAACCACCGTACCCATCAAGGTACGATGTTCCTCTGACACGGATGCATGTCGCAATGTGTCCATCAGTGTATCTGGCGCCTCCGGATCTGGAGCAGATTGCGTTGTCCCTCCGAAATCGGATAGTCTGGGGCCTTTATTGTTGGTCCCCGTAGGGGCCGCACACCCTGGACCCTGGACGGTCGAAGTGTCACCTTCGGGCCCGGTCTTCACTGTCCCTCGCACCGCTTGTTGATCGAGAGAGATCACCGGGACGACACCTTGGGGTCGTCTGCCCTATCGGACGGGGAGATTGGTGGAGGCGTCTCGCTCTCCATCATCTCTGGAAGAAGATCCCCCGAGGAGGAGGACTGTTGAGGAAGGTTGCATGCCGGACTGCAAACATATATTTTAAATATTACCCTCGCAACCAGGAAAGAATGGGATATGTTTAAAACACCCTTGCTCACTTACGATTCAGCTAAAGGCCTGTCCTTACGGAGGAACTGCGTGTCAATGTCGCCTCCCGAACCAGAACCCCGTGACAGGGATATCTTCCCTCGCTTAGAAGCCTTTATCTTCAAGTCTTCGGAAGCGGTCCTCTTCTTCTCATGGGGAGAAGGGATGTCGGTTTCTCCTTCCCTTTTATCTTCGGAAGAGGGAGTTCCAGCCTCCTCGGAGGAGGTATCTGGTATACCTCTAGAATGGGGGCCTCCCTGGGCCTTCTTGCTCTCCTCCTTGCCTTCCTCCGCCGGCACTTGATACGGTGCCGGAACCAGCATCCTTGTTAACACCGGATTAGTTGAGTCTTCGGGAAGAGGGGCCAAACACCTAATTCTCTCTGCCTTCTTTATCCAACCCTGACCGAGTATGGTTTTCTCAGTATATTGTTATGAGAAATTTAACTAAAGTTGTGTTCGGGAGTCGAATGCTTACCGAGGTATCCGGATGGTTGCAGTCAAGGCCGATGTCCTCTGTAGTATCCGGCCACTGTTTTCGTGTCCTGAAGAATAATTTACACATTCCTCGTAGCCTCGTGCCGGAGAAGTTCTGAAGGGTTTGTGGTCCTTTCGGATTGAACTCCCACATGCGGAGAGGCCATCGCTGGCACGGTAGGACCCGACGAACTAGCATTACTTGGATTACGTTGATAAGACCGATGTCCTTTTCAATGAGGCTCCGAATGCGGCTTTGCAGCGTCCGCACTTCACCAATTGATCCCCAGTCCAGCCCCTTATTAATCCATGATGCAAGCTGTGGCGGAGGGCCAGATCAGAACGCAGGTGTAGCTGCCCACTTAGTACCGCGGGATTCAGTGATGTAAAACCACTCCCGCTGCCATGGGTCGGAAGTTTCTGTGAAGGAGCCCTTTGTCCAAGGAGTATTGGTGAGTTTGCTCACTGCAGCACCACTGCACTCCACTTGTTTCCCGTTGACTACCTTCGACTTTGCATTAAAGGTCTTTAGCCACAAGCCGAAGTGTGGGGGAATACGGAGGAAGGCCTCGCACACAATAAAAAATGCCGAGACGTGAAGAAAGGAGTCCGGAGCTAGATTGTGAAAATCTAGCCCGTAATAAAACATGAGCCCTCGAACGAAGGGATGAAGAGCGAACCCTAGCCCTCAGAGGAAGTGGGAGATGAATACGACCCTCTCGCCGGATCTGGGGGTAGGAATAACCTGCCCTTGAGTAGGAAGCCTGTGGAGGATTTCCGTAGTCAGGTATCTTGCCTCCCGGAGCTTCGCGATATCCTCCTCTGTGACGGAGGAAGCCACCCACCGACCTTGAGGGCTGGGTCCGGACATGACTGGGAAGCGCGAAGCGATTAACTTGAACCTTGGGTGTTGGAAATCAAGGTGGGAGAGGTTGAGGAGAGAATTGGCGTAAAAGAGAAGAGACGGGTCTTAGCCCCTTTATAAAGGCAATGAATATCAACCGCCCCCTCCTAGGCCTTAAAACCTACCTATTCCCAAGGAATCATGCCGACAGAATGGTTGGGTTACCCATGCCCGTGTTGATGAGAATCCCACAATATGGGGACACGATCTCTGCTTTGACAAGACGTGACAATGAAACCGCATCTCAAAATATGGAGCGGCAGGCTAAAAAACGGTTCAAAATAATGGTCCGGCGGCGACGTGATGTCACGCTATGAAAAGTTGTCAGCGGATTGGACTCGTGAAAAATTATACCCTCCATGGTGGTGTGTGGTATTTGTTTTGCAGACCCGGACACGTTTCTGGTGTTCAGAGACTATTTTGGAGTATTCGGAGAAGGAACCCGCCTTGCAATGCCGAAGACAATCTGCGCGTCGGACACCTCGTCATTGAAGCCTGGTTCAGGGGCTACTGAGGGAGTCCTGGATTAAGGCGTCCTCGGGCGTCCGGCCTATTGGCATGGGCCGGACTGATGGGCTGTGAAGATACAAGACCGAAGACTCTCACCTGTGTCCGGATGGGACTCTCCTTGGCGTGGAAGGCAGGCTTGGCATTCGGATATGTAGATTCCTTTCTCTGCAACTGACTTTGTACAAACCTAGTCCCCTCTGGTGTCTATATAAACTGGAGGGTTTAGTCCGTAGAGGTAATCATAATCATACAGGCTAGACTTCTAGGGTTTTAGCCATTACGATCTCCTGGTAGATCAACTCTTGTAATACGCATATTCATCAAGATCAATCAAGCAGGAAGTAGGGTATTACCTCCATAGAGAGGGCCCGAACCTGGGTAAACATCGTGTCCCCCGCCTCCTGTTACCATCAGCCTTAGACGCATAGTTCGGGACCCCCTACCCGAGATCCGCCGGTTTTGACACCGACAACCGCCTCTACCTCACACACTCACACTTTCTTACACTAATACTCGCCACTTGGGTGGACGGCGTTCCCGCACTATACATGGATACCTTGGAGTTTGATGGGATGCTAGGACTAGGGATGTAAATGGGTAATCTTTAGGGTGCATTCCAACCCTCTTTTGTTCAACAAAATGAACTAAATTTGCAAAATTATATCAATTTCGAAAGAAAAAGAACTTTAGTGTACTAAAGTGTGTTGAAGGGTAGCCCAATGCTTAGCAATTTGCACCCCTAGCTAGGAGGGTCCGTAGTACTTCTTGGGTAGATCACAAAAAGATACTACGAGTCTATGATGAAGACTATATTGGCGTGGTACATCAACTATGTACTTATTGTGTGGGCACTGGGCATTCACTCGGTGCGAATGTATCAACTTGATATATCTATTGAATGAAAATGTCCCTTATAAAAGATCTAGTTGTAGTAGTCAACTAAAACCGTATAGCCTTTTTATGTATATTGACCCATTCACCAACACGACTATCTCAATACTACATCTGAAGCAATGTTGTGAAAGAACCCTTGTAACAAACGTGCACTTAGTGTTTGGAAAAAACAATAAATCACCACCATGGTGGCAGAAACTAGATCTCGAGGAGAACAAACAACCAACATGTGAAGAACATGGCCTCCTCTGCTAGGAGATTGAGTTGGCTCAGTATCGATCTTCTCCATCTCAGGGGATTGGGGGTTGCGCCTTGCTTGGTACAAAGAGCGCCGATCTATCGGGAGATGAAGACTCTCACCTGAGAGTCAGGTTGGTATTACCTCTATAGCCACCAAGAAGACCATGCTTTGAGCACAACCACATAGTTGAGCCGAGCTCACCTTTAGAGAAGACTCGTTGTCGCCCACAAACATGAATCCATAAATAAAGAGAAGAAGCTTCCACTAGTACAAAAATAGGCTTCCTCTTCTTAGCTATCATCACTAATACTCATAGTCGAAGGTGGTTATATAACCGCCTCCAATGCTTCCCACCGCAGGCGATTCCAAAGGAAGAACCGCTTCTAATTAGATTCTGGCGCGGGGAGGGGTGAGGGTGGGGATCATACACCAAACTAGCTGGAATACTTTATCGGTCGAAGTAGTTTTAAGTTTGGGACCGCGTACAATTCTTAATTGGAGCATGCATTTTATTAGCCAATCCTACAATTGAAAATACAAACAGAACATTCTCACATACGCACATAAACGTTCACACACATTCTCATTCATCACATAAGCCCATTGCATCTCATAATACATTCCAAGCCAACATATACAACATAGTTCACAACCAACATGTATGAAACAAAGTTCTAAAATCCAAGGATCTAAATACCCCTCATTATCTCGAGTATTCTATCCATCTCTCCTCTTCATGTCGCCTATTCACCTCGAGTAGTTTATCAATCTCTCTTCTTCATGTTCCATTTTCATCTTGAGTAGTATTCTAATCTCGCCTATCACCCTATCGAACCAATCACGACTAGATATCTTCTTGATGTGTAGTATAGTTTCTTCATGTCTAAAATAATTTTCAGCTACAAACTAAACATGTGTACATACATTGTATAAAGCTAGTTTGAATATATTACATACCTCAGTAAATTGAAGGCCACGTTATGAGAAGGAGAGGGAGAGAAAGATTAGCTCACTGTTCTCTATCCAGCTTTACAATCCAATTGCCAGTGGAACAAGTGGTGATGATACCCTAGTGTATACACAGATTAAGATGATAAATATGACATATATTTATTCAATGTATTTACTTGAAAAGATCTACTTGACACCAGTGTCCAAATTTATTCAGATCATGCTCACCATTTCTTGAGCAGAGACATGCTACAAACCAGGGACTCTCTCAGCATCTCCAAGAAGCAGGAGGCGGTAAAACATCCGATAGATGAGCATAAGGCAAAAACTATATATAGAGACATCAAATATGTAACCCCTTTTTATGCAGTGTCTTGAAATGTGATATTGTTTCAAGAGAGCACTTGTTACCAAGTTTTTCATTTAGAGGTGAGAGGGGTAAATGTATAGACATGATAACATAGTGAACCTTATGTTCTCATAAAAGGTATAACTGCTCTTGCAACATGAGTTAAAGAATATTAGTTCTTCTTCAACACATGACTGCCAAAGCTAGCCACACCTTTGATATGTCAAGAGGTTACAAGTTTCACCATTAGTCCATAAGCTATGGCTGCAACTATCGATCCAACTAGTCGTCTATGTTGTCATACATAAGGGTGTGGATTTATTGAACTTTTGTTAATACATAAGAGTATATCTCAAGCGTCGATGTTCGAGATACTCCGTGTGCAAGCATAAAGAGGGCCCAGAATGTCCCTCAGAATCGTTAGGGACTCCTATTTCTTCTAAACATGAATAATATGGAACAATTCCATGCTCTTCATATTTAGAAGACCGTTGAGCCACTAATGATTTCCAAGCAAGCTTCAGAGCCCCTTCTTCATGTTGACACAGAAAGCAAATGAAACTTGAGCACCAGAGAAAAAAGTATTGCGGGAATTTTAACTCATGCCTAAACCCTAAAAGCTATTTACAACATAATCAGGAGTTTAGGCTTAAGAGGATGGTTGCAATGGTATTACAACCAAATTCTTAGGCCTAAACCCTAAAGCCTGATGACAATACGGGATTTTTTTTCATCATACGCAAAAAGCTAAAATTGAAGTTTAGGATATGTTTCTTACTAGAACACCAATCACCTATCTTGAGTTCATGACTATATACAAAATTAACATATGAAACTAATTAACACAAACACATAATTATCCTAAGCCTAAAACATCATCCCCAAAGAGTTACATTGACACGAAGGTTGGTAACATGCGGGAGCTTCGTCTACGAGATCGACAATAGTGGTGGTGGTGGCCTCGATGGAGGATGTCAGCGGCGGCCTTATCCTGTTGGGTTCCTCCAACCAACCGTGTTGACTCGCCTTCTGCTCGCCACCGCAACCACCGTTCCCATCGACCAGGGGGTAGATGGCAGGGCTTGTCTCATTTCGGGCGAGACGCGTCATGTGTAGGCGACTCAAACGTCAATGCGCTCGGTCGGCGGTGACGACTGAGCTCTAGATTCGGCTGGCGGTGCTGCTGACCGTGGAGGATGAGGTGGCGACGGGGCGATGATGCTGGGGTTTTGACCAACGGCTGTTGAGGAAGACAATGAAATGGAAAAAGGAATAGAGGCGAATCAAGTGAGACAGAAGAGAAAAGGCTGCCACCCATGGTTAGTAACAAGATAGAAGTGGTTTCGTATCCGAAATCACATGTGGCTGGGTGTTACTCTAAGCGGTTCCTTCACTAGAACCGCCTCCAAAATATTGTTTGAAGAAGTTTCTTTTACTGAGCCGCCTGAGTTTATTTCTCTAAACAAAATAACCACCTGCACTAGGTCATTCGAGACCTCTAGAGATTTCTAGGCTGCTAACCGCCTCCATGGATATCCTCTAAGGCCCATTTCTATAGTAGTGTTCACAACTAGGATGCCAGTGAAGAAGTTGCACTTTAAAAAAGTAGCCGAGACCATGCAGAGAAGTGGTATAGTGCCTGCAGGGATGATCTCCGTGCTTCTGCCACCCTTATGCACCACTACAGCCGAGGGAGCAAAACTATATCCCTTCCCTAGCTAGACACAATGGTACCAACGCTAACAAGCCTGTGTGGAGAATTAGAAAATAAACAAAATGAATTGTCGTAGGGAACACTAGGCCCAACAAGACTCTGGCACCTCCAGGGACACTCGTACCACACCGCTACCACCAGCCGGCCAACCGGACCAAGCAAACGAACACGCACCCATCTCAATAAACCAACACCTCAAGGAGGTGAGGCAACGGTGCTCACAACACCATAGTCGCCCAATCCAGGAGCGATTTGGGTTTTCGTCCGGGACATGAGAAGGTGAGGGAAGGGGAGGGATTATACCTCGACGTCACCAAGTAGGCGACGACACCCATGAGGGTTGCCACGGTCAGGCTAACATTGCCAACCGGGGATTCTTCTGGCCTCCACCCCAACCTTCACCACCCCGACAAGCGCAGATCCGACAGATGAACACCACAGTGTCTAGATCTGGCAAGGCTGAGGCTGCTTGAGAGGTTCAAGACCCCGGGGCCTTGAGATCTGGAATGAGTACTGCTAGAACGGTCCACGCCAATCACCCTCCGCTCGCACAAGGGAACGACCATGACCATCGAGTTTCGCTTGTCGTGGAGGGGTTTCACCTTCTCCACCCAAGGCAATCACCTCGTCTTCTCGAGCCTGCACTAGAGACTAGAGGGGGGCATATCAGGTGCTCGCATGATACAAACTCCCGTGGGGCCGTTGGATCTAAGATCCCAGGGTTACCAGCCGAGATGTTGGACTTGCGCGCAATTATCTGCCTCCTGAAGTTCTTTTTTGCGATTTTGCCGAAGCTCCTCACATGACCCTTGGATCTCAATTGATATGTACTCGAGAGCAGAGCGCCGAGGACCTCACTGCCACCTTCATCGGTGGCAATACAGTTTCCCGATAGCCTCCACTGGTGGTAACAAGGGAGAGGGAAAAAAGGTAGGACATGGCGGAGGCTAATGTTTGGTTGTCGCCCCGACGAGAGCCACGCGGACCCAAAGGGGTACCGTGGTCACGAAATAGTAGTGTGGTGGTTGCTTAGCAGTTAACAGAGAGATTTTTTTAGGGGTCGTTAACAGAGATAAGATGGTATATACACACTTTTCAAATGAGGAGTTGCCGAAATGGGCCGAGTTAAGTAGGAGCGAAGGAGCCCAAAACCAGCATGACCAACGTAACTCCAAAAAAACGTACTAGGCAGGTAGAGCCCCGCGAAGTTTCCAGGAAAGAGCCGCGGTTACCACTTTACCACACTGTCTTAAAGGAGGCCGTGTACATTTGTTTCCGTTTCTTGTTTCTTGTGACACTCTAGCTAGGCCGATCGTGTGTACAAATGTCACTAGACAGTCCAATCTTCTCCAGCTAGCAGCGTGAAAGCATTCCTCTCCCCAGTAGACGCCTCGCCACGCACACCTTTGGAACCATGCGATAAAGGGAACCATTTATGTAGTCCGGCCACAAGAAGCACGGTTGGTAGCAGAGGACAGACCATGGCACGCCACCGATTTGGCATCCAAACAAGGCTCATTACCACGCATCTCTCATCATCTCCCATTTTCACCTCGGCCGCCATTGATGCATGCACCGTCAAAAGCTTTCGTCCGGTTGTCTCCGCTGTCAAAGAGGCAAAGAGCGGGACCGGCCACCAGCTAAGCGGCGCACAAATAGCATCCGGTCACAAATTGCATGCATTGATTCACCCCAATCGAAAAAAATATAGCATTAACTCACTGTCGTAGTAACATTATTAAGCATTTCCATATCCTGCTGCATGCACACCCACCCTTCGTGCGTGCGTATCTCCGTGTACAGTGGCGTGTGCGCGCGCGTCTGACGACGTGTCCCCACCTCGTATCGCCTCTCACACGGTGGCTTTGGCTCCGGCCGGCCGGACCACGTGAGGCTCACGCGGCAGTTTCATCGTAGTATATCTAGGGGCCTGGCCTAAACCCTTCCTCCCCCTCTCCAGACACCAGCGGCCCAGCGAGCGACACGGGAGGAGCGCGGTAGTAGTCCTTCCCCGGCGCGCAGCGGTGCACCATGGCGTCCACCGGAGCCGTCCCCTGCTCCGTCCTCCTGCTGCTCCTCCTCTGCGCGTCCCCGCTGTGCCAGGGCCAGGCCGGACGGCACAACGTCACGGACATCCTCACCGTCGCCAGCCCGGACTTCGCCCAGTTCAGCGCCGCCCTGGCCGCCGCGAACCTCAGCGCCGAGATCGACGGGCGCAGCCCCGTCACCGTCCTCGCCGTCGACAACGCCGCCGTGGCGCGGCTCGCTGAGCGGCGCCTCCAGCCGGACGCCCTCGCGCGCGTGCTCTCCCTGCACGTCCTCCTCGACTACCTCGGCGACGCCAGGCTCCGTACCCTCGACGGCGGGTTCAGGCAGGCCGCCAGCCTCTACCAGGCCCACGGCGCGCCGGGGTCCGCCGGCATCGTCAACATCACGCGGGGCGGCAAGGACGGCCACGTGTCGTTCCGGCCAGCGGAGGGGGTGAACGGGACAGCCGCCGTGTTCTACGTGAAGTCGGTCAAGGAGGCGCCCTGGGACATCGCCGTGCTGCAGGTGAGCGACGTCATCTCGTCCTTCACCGCCGAGGCGAAGGTGCCCACGCCGCCGGCCCCGGCTCCTGCTCCCAAGGCGCCTGCGCCTGCTCCTCTGGCGCCGGTCGTGGCCCCTGCACCTGCTACGGCCCCGGCGGCCCTGCCTCCGTCGCCAAAGAACCACACCGCACCACCGCCGGAGCCGGCCAAAGAGCCCGTGCCTTCCCCAACGCCCGTGGTGGAGACGCCGGCGGAAGGACCTGGGGCAGACGGAGATCAGCCGCCTGCCGACGAGCACAAGAGTGGCGCCAGCGACTCGGAGCCGTGGAGCCTCGGCGCGGTGGTGGCGGTGGCCGTGCCGGTCGTCGTGTTTCTGCTGTGGTGAGCAATCTGTGCTTGGAATGAATGCCCGCTGTCAGGGGCGCTGGATCCCGCGATTAGTGCTCGCTCTTACCCGATGGAAACAGTGGTTAATGAGCGCTGGTTATCGCTGGCAGATTTGAGCTGAATAATTGTACGATGCTCGCGTTTAGTCAAGGAGTGCATGGCTATGTTTGAATTGTTGCTAGTAATTTATTTCTGCGTTGCATGGACCGAGCTCTAGACTTCCCGATGAATCTTGCAAATCCACCTTTTTTTTTCTTCGAGGGATCTTGCAAATCCACCTTTGTAAAACAAGGAAGAACACCCATTTAGCAAGGGCGTCTATCGACAAAATTCAAACCTACTCTTGCACGATCACATGGAAACTGATCGATCCAACAGCATTAGTTCATCACATAGGAAATGTTTCCACCATATACTTCTATGGAAATGATGTATTAGTGAACGTTCTCTGGAAGCCGATCTCTCGTGCGTCCAATCCCAGGCACAAATCTCAACACAGTGACACGTGACAATTGCGGCGGGTGCATTGTTCGTTCCATTGCACCCCCTGCGCAAAGCACACAAAAGTTTCGATCCCTGTGGCAATCTGAGGGAACAACGCAAGCCCCGTCTTATCCCTTACTCTCCCTGTGGCAATCTGAGGGAACAACGCAAGCCCCGTCTTATCCCTTACTCTTCCCCTCAAAATCACATCCGGATGCCAAATTCTTTATCTAGCACATCCTCCAAACTAGCATGGACTGGTCATCAATCTCACCACACTACCACATGCACCAAACTAGCATTGAACTGACATGGAAAACATTTACATCTACCAAAACACTATGAGAATCATCATTAATGACAACCAAAACCTACCATACTACCAAAACGGCATCACTAGTATCTGATCTACCACATCCTCACACACCATCACGAAGCAATACTCTAATCTACCACATACTCACATAGCTAAGCTACAACAAGGTCACAGGTCTACTCTACAACGAGTAGGGAGTGATGTTACTTATAGCCATCGGAGTAGCGAGGCGGAGTCAGTGAACAACTCGGAGAAGAGGAGGAAGAAGAATCGTCATTGCCGACCACCGTCGACCGGAGAAGATGGCGCAACTTACCTACTTGTCGATGAAGAAGAACCCTAGGAGGAAGTGCTCGAAGGGGAAAGGGAAGTGACGGTGCAGGTTCAGACGGTGAGCCGAAGGAAGGTAAATAGGGCGAGACAATCGGCAAGAGATGACCGTACTACTCCCATCGGTTTTTTGGGGATGCCTGCAAGCATGTGTCATCTTACTATTCATGTGAGCTCGGCATCGCGTTTCCCCTGCTTGCACGAGACGAGTCTGGCTAAGTGGAAATTGATGATTCTATTGTTACTCAGAGGCCTAACTAAGAGGTGCTTTGAGATTCGCGTGAGCCAAGATTTTGATGCAATCTACCTGACCAAACGGTCCAAAATTACATCCATGCACCTAACCAAACACGTCCATAGCGGCGCTCGAGATGAGACGAGAAGCGGCATGACTCACAGCTCGACGGCGGTGCAGCTGAGTTGCCTCTACGCCCTACTCCTCCTTCTATCTTCTCTCCAGCGAGCCTCAGGATGTACGCATGCACCCTCTCTCCCAGCGCCAGTCAATTTCGTCCTCTTCACTCCATCGGTTGATCACTAGATGATGACGAAGAACATAAGATTCTTGAAGATGCCAGGTCCCCCACCTCTCAGCTTCAAGATGATCACTAGATGCTGAATTTTTAATGGGAATCACTCAAAAGACGGATCGACATCCTACAGGGTGGACATGGTGGGTCACTAATTCAGGTGCGCTTCTTCGGGAGCCTCCCCAAGGGTCACTTGGGGTGGGAAGAGAGCGAGCGCGCTCTCTGCCACCGCCACATCTCGTGCTCTGGGCGCTGCCTCCGAATTTTGTTTTTTATTTTATTTTTTCACACGCGTTTTTGGCTTTTTGGTTTTCTACCATTTTTTCTTAGCTTTTCGACAAAAAAATTGCGTGAAAGAACGTTTTTCTTTTGCTTCGCAAGAGGCAAGGTTTTACTTCTGTGAGAGGCACGACCGTGCCTCTCGTAAACAGAAAAAGGCGCCTTTTCTAAAAAAATCTTCCGTGGGAGGCACGACTGTGCCTCACGAAAACGAAAAAAAAAACGTGTTTTCCTTTTCTTTTTTTCTCCTTCTGTGAGAGGCACGGTTTTGCTTCCACGAGAGGCACAACCGTGTCTTTCGGAAAGAAAAAAAGTGCTCCCGGTTTGGCTTTTTGTCTGAGTTTTTTTGTGAAAAAAATTCACCAAAATCTATCAACATGGGATCTAGTATTGAAGATCTCGACGCAAGGAATCCAATGGTGAAAACGGTTTGAGATTTGAATGCACGGTTTAAGAGATAAAACATTTTGAATAAACGGATCTACGAAGAAAAGGCTCCCAGGTTGCGACAAGTGACTCACATGCAGCATGCCACTTGTCGCAATCTGAAGAGGGTGGAAGTTTTTTTTAGGCGAACTCAAGAAGCTTTATTCACCCGTCACAAGGTTTATAGGGACGAAATCCAAATTTCCTGGATGGCCTAATCAAAAATGGCGACCAAAGCCGAGGGTAACGCGTGCTTTGCAAGTTTGTGAGCCTCGACAGTTGAAAGGATCGATATAGTGACTAGAGGGGAGGGTGAATAGGCAACTAACAATTTTTAGCTTTTCTTTACCAAATTAAACTTTGCATCAAAAAAGGTTGTCTAGATATGCAACTAGGTGAGCAACCTATATGATACAACAACAACAAGCACACAAGCAAGCAAGGGATACAACACAATATAAGCTTGCACAAGTAAAGGTGAGAGATAACCAAGAGTGGAGTCGGTGGAGACGAGGATGTGTTATCGAAGTTCCTTCCCTTTGAGGGGAAGTACGTCTCCGTTGGAGCGGTGTGGAGGCACTATACTCCCCAAGAAGCCACTAGGCCCACCGTATTCTCCTCACGCCCTCACACAATGCGAGATGCCGTGATTCCACTATTGGTGCACTTGGAGGCGGCGACCGAACCTTTACAAACAAGGTTGGGGCAATCTCCACAACTTAATTGGAGGCTCCCAACGACACCACGAAGCTTCACTACAATGGAATATGGCTCCGCGGTGACCTCAACCGTCTAGAGTGCTCAAACACCGAAGAGTAATAAGATCCGCAAGGGATTAGTGGGGAAATCAAATTTCTCTTGGTGGAAGTGTAGATCGGGGTCTTCTCAACCAATCCCTAGAGAATCAACAAGTTTGATTGGCCAGGGAGAGAGATCGGGTGAAAATGGAGCTTGGAGCAACAATGGAGCTTAGGGATAGAAGAGGTGGTCGACTTGGAGAAGAAGACCCCCCTTATATAGTGAGAGGAAAAATCCATACATTATCCACTTATTCAGCCCGGGACATGCGGTACTACCGCTCCCCCGGCAAAGACTAGACGAGGCCCAGTTGCATTGACGCAACAAGTGGTAGAACCGTCGGAGCGATACTACCACAAGGCAGGGTTTGTCTAGGCTGGTAAGGTACGGACTAATAAAATTACATCCGTGACTACTTCCGCCGAGTTTCGATCTGTGCAAAAATCTGACATGGTACTACCGCATGCAGGGAGCGGTACTACAGCGTAGGGCGCGGATGTAAAAAACTACATCTGCCCCTACTTCCGCGCGTGTTACTGTGCTGGGCTAGAGGCCACGGTACTACCGCGCCCGAGGAGCGGTACTACCGCATCCCTGGCCGGTACTACCGTGGGCCTCTGCAGTACTACTGCTCCCTTGAGCAGTACTACCGCATGCCATAGCACAATACCACTTGGAGTCCTTCATTTTGCAAAGACACAGATAAACGGTCGGTGCTCCAAAGAAGCAAAGGAAAGGTGGTGCAAAGGAACAGGCGTGTACGTGTTGATTCCACCCTAACCTTTCCGAAGCGGACCCCCTCTTAATAGTATGGCTTTCCTATGACTCAAATCCACCGAAAGAAAACGTAGAGAAACGCCGTCTTCACTAGGCTCCGAGGGGCACCGAATCGTCTTGTGCCTAGACATGAGATATCTGAAATGCTCAATGCACACGATTAGTCTGCAAATGCATTGTCATCAATCACCAAAACCACATAGGGAGAAATATGCCCTTACAATCCCCCTTTTTGCTGGACTGATGACAATATAGGATTTGCATATAAGGATACAAAAATGAACATAAGCAAACCCACCATCTACAAAATATAGACAGGCTCCCCCTAGAGTGTGCACTCTATTTATATGCTTTGGACTGCACAGCACACATACTAGGATCAACACTTCCCCTATATTTTATAGACAAAGCATTCCTTGCAACAATATATAAATGACACTAAGCATGGAGGCAAGGTAATGAATATGAGCATAAAGTAAAGGGCACAAGGCATCATAGGCTCACAAACTACTAAGCATAACAGATAATAAGATAAGCTTAAGTGCATATGTCTTACACCATATGATAGTCTCCGGGACACACACGAACACAAACGCAAACCAACAAACCAAAGAAACATGAACGAAGGACCAACAAAACGAAAACAGAGACACGAAAGCAAATCCTACGCTCTCTCCCCTTTGGCATCGAGACACCAAAAAGGCAGAGAGGACACCTACGACACAGGTGGTAGCATCCTCTGCAGAGATCACCCAACACACTCCTCATCGGTCTCTGCAGCAGGAATGAACTCCTCATCTAACTTGGTCCACTGATAGCCCTGCTTGGTCATCCAGCCAGCCTCAGGAGTGATGTTCTTCTCTGACCCACTCTCCACGATCTCGCCGAACATCCTCAAGATCCTCTTTTCGCGCTAGCGACTCTCCTTGGAAGCAACATGGGTCCTGTACTGCCCCTTGGCTTGCATGCAGAATAGGGTCTTCATCTTTGCCTTCAGCTTCTTAGCCCGAGAGGTCTCAGTAGATGGAGGAGCATACCCAGCAGAACTGTCCTCAGCCTCCTCCTCCTAAACCTCGTCCTCATCAACATCCATCCTAGCAGCCTCAGCCTTAGCCCTGGTAGTGGTATTGGCCCACTTGTTCTTCTGACGCAGCTTGATAGGCTCGTGGCGAACCTAGTTTAGAGCAGAAAAGTCTTCCTCCAGATAGAGCTTCTCCCAAGTCTTTGAGATCAAGAGGTGCGGGTATGTACCATAGATGGGCACTTTGCGATTGTAGACCGCAAAGCAAAGCTCAACCCACATGATATGAGAGATGTGCAGAGGTTGGGTAGCATGATGACGCGCCTCCTCACACAGAAGCAACATATACACAAGATAAGCATGCACCTTATCCTTGTCACCAATGCGCGGAAAGAGAGTGTTGCGGAAGATCCGGTGCATGACATCGAGGAAAGAGTTGAGCACCCAAGACTGCTTGCCATTGGCTAACTTCTTCTCCACAAGGAACGGTTGAAGCTTGTTCTTGTTGGCGGACTCTGAGTTGCCGTGAGGGCGGGCACCAATGGGCACATCGAGCCCCTCATCACGAACATGCAGCATCTCCATGAATTCCTTCCATTTGGCAGACATCCTCTTCCCATTGGTCATCCAAGTCATAGTCCGCTCCCCATCCGTGTGGAAGTGGACGGAAGCAAAGAACTGAGCCACGATCTCCGGGTCAAAGTCCATTGGAACGATATAAAGTCTTCAATGCCAAACTGCTCCACCAAGTCCAATGCCTCACCAAAGTATTCCCGGTCCTTGCTCAGATGATTCATATCAATCCATTGCATTGGAACATATATGTTGTGCTTGGACTTTATCACATCAATGTAGATGAGATTCTCCTGCTTGGTCCAGAACAACTCATTTCCTATGACATTCTCACAAGGGTTCACATAGGGGTTACTCCTCCTTCGAATGATGAACTCGGATTGAGGCATCTCGTCCATGCCAAGTGTTGGCTCCTTGATCTTGTTGGTGGTCTTCTTGACATTGCGTTGTTGGGCATTGGAGCCCTCTGGTGCTCCTTGATTGTGAAGCCGCTTAGAGCTTGTGTCGCGGCTAGGATTCGAGCGACGAACATTGGAGCCACCACCTATGACACACAACACAAAACACACGAGAAGAACGAGAAGGGTCATTGCAAAGACCAAGCCAAAACAAACAAAACAAGTAGAAATAAGATTGGGTAGCCACAACAAGGTAGTTTATATGTCAACGGTAGTACCTCACCACGAGGCGGACGTAAAAATTACATCTGCTCTAGCTGCGGTAGTACTGTGCTGGGATGGAACGGTAGTACCGCGCGCCAAGCGGTAGTACCGCTCAAGAGGAGCGGTAGTACCATACAAGGCGGATCCAGCCAGAGCGGTAGTACCGCACGGGAGGTGCGGTAGTACCGCATGGATTTAAATCTGGCAAGAACGGATCTAGGCACATCCGCAAATTTGGATCGGTACTACGATTGATCAAAATTACCATGTTGCAACATACCAAATAGCATCTCTATAGCACTAGCACTCCCCTACACCCTCCTCTTGCAATGACTTAGCCAAAAATCTCAAGAACAACATGCATCTCCCCAAAACCTAGAAGCAAAACTACGAGGCAAAGAGAGAAGGACTAGGGGAGAAACCTTGTTCCATGTCAAGAGGGAGAGGTGGAGATCGATCCCACCAGTTGAAATGCAAGGAGAGCAGCCGGAGACGGAGATCCGGCGAGGTCCTCCGGCGCCGTTCTCGGGTAGGAGAGAGAGAGAGAGACGAAGTGTAGAAAATGAGTTGAATGGGTATGGGGGAGTTGGAACTCCCCCTGCCCGCTCTTAACCCCCACTCGCTCGCGACGGCGCGGTAGTACCACGGGTCATCGCAGTAGTACCGCCCGGGCGGAAGTACTGCACACTGGGAGGTAGTACCGCTCTTCCAACAGCAGTAAAAAATTACTGTCGCGATGGAAGCGGTAGTACCGTGCCGCGGATGCACCTGTGCGCGCACAGGGCAACCCATCTCCTGTGGTAGTACCGTGGCTTGCCATGGTAGTACCATAAACCCAAGAAAGTGCATGTTTCGACAAAACAGAGAAACACGACCTTTGCAAAGCAACCTTCAAGCGACCGGACACACAGACAAGCACACACACGAGGCAACTCAAACACAAACATGGGTCAACAAGAAGGCAAAAGACAACGAGGAACAAACACAAACCAAAACCTCTCTAGAGGAGAGGGCGGTGGCCGAAGCCACCTATGTTTGAGTCAGCTGGTATGGCACCACAAAGACTTATCCTTGGGCCCATGACCAAAACTCGTCTTTGAAGCACAAGTACCATTAAGAATGGCTAATGTGAAAGAGTTGATCAATTTATGCATAATGGGGGAGGGAGAGTTCATTGAGAGAACAACACTCCCCCTATGTCCATGCCTACACCTAAACAAGATATCAAGATGAGTATGGTGGGATGTGCAAGGGTTCAAGCCACATTGCTCGAATCAATGACATTTAGCTCATGCCTTAACTCGCAAAATCTTGCTTCATCCAAGGGGTTCGGGAAAATATATGCACGGTTATCATGAGTGTTGACATATTTGAGTTGGATCTCCCCTCGCCTAATGTGATCACGTATGAAGTGATACCGAATATCAATATGCTTCATCTTGAAGTGTTGCACCAGGTTGAGAGAGATCTTGATGGCACTTTCATTGTCACACCAAAGAGGCACTTCATCACAAGTGACACCGTAATCCTTTAAAGTTTGCCTCATCCATAGAAGTTGAGCACAACAACTACCGGCGGCCACATACTCCGCTACGATGGACGAGAGAGACACACAACTTTGCTTCTTAGAAGACCAAGTCACCAAAGAGCAACCAAGAAATTGGCACCCTCCGGAGGTTGACTTCCTATCCACTCTGTCTCCCGCCCAATCCGAGTCTGAATAGCCCAAAAGGTTGAAGTTGGCTCCTCTTGGGTACCATAAGCCAAAGTTTGGGGTATGAGCCAAATATCGTAAGATTCGCTTGACCACCACATAGTGGCTTTCCTTAGGTGCGGCTTGAAACCATGCACAAATTCCCACACTCAACATGATATCCGGTCTAGATGCACAAAGGTATAGCAAGGAGCCAATCATGGAATGATATACCTTTTGATCCACCACTTTACCATTGGGATCTATGTCAAGTTGGCATTTGGGGGCATTGGAGTGGAAGTCGGCTTGACATCACTTAGCTTGAATCTCTTGAGCATGTCTTGAGTGTATTTGGCTTGGTTGATGAAGGTTCCTTCTCTTCTTTGCTTGATTTTCAACCCGAGAAAGAACTTCAACTCTCTCATCATGGACATCTTGAACTTCGCGGTCATGAGAGCGGCAAATTCCTCGTTGAAAGCTTTGTCAGGGGAACCAAAGATAATATCATCAACATATAGTTGGCATACAAACAACTCCCCTTTGACCTTCTTAGTAAAAAGAGTGGGGTCGATTTTCCCAATTTCAAACCCACGATCTTACAACAACTCGGTAAGGTGCTCATACCATGCACGTGGGGCTTGTTTAAGGCCATAGAGTGCCTTATCGAGTTGGTATACATGATTGGGGAGCTCGGGATCCTCCAACCCCGGGAGTTGTTTGACATACACAACTCATTAATAGGACCATTAAGAAAATCACTCTTCACATCCATTTGTTGCAACTTGAAGTTATGATGAGAATCATAAGCACTCAACAAACAAATAGATTCAAGGTGAGCAACGGGAGCAAAGGTTTCACCGTATTCGATACCCTCGACTTGGGAGTAGCCTTGTGCTACCAAATGAGCCTTGTTGCGAATGATAATTCCATGAGCATATTGCTTGTTCTTGAATATCCACTTGGTTCCAATGACATTATGGTTCCCCGTTGGCCTTGGCACCAATCTCCACATCTTGTTGTGCTTGAAGTTATTGAGTTCTTCATGCATGGCATTGAGCCAATCCGGATCCTTGAGTGCCTCATAGACCTTTTAGGGTTCAACACAAGAAACAAACGTGTGATGTTCACAATAGTTTGCCAATTATCTACGAGTGCTTACCCCTTTTCTCAAACTTCCAAGCACATTCTTCATAAGATGATCTTTGGTAGTGAGATTGGAAGCAATCTTGGCGGCACGACGCTCCAATTCCTCCTCAAGAGATAGTTGTGGAGCGAAAACTTGATTATCTTGAGCGTCGTCATGAGCTTGTTCTTGATCTTGAGCTTGCTCTTCATCTTGAACTTGCTCGGGAGGGAGAACTTGACCTTGGGCATCACTTGGTGGTTCACCATCATCTTGAGATTGATCTTGCCCTTGATCTTGTTCACATGGTTGAGGGCCTTCACTCTGTTCTTCAGAAGCGTGTGGGTCTTGGGTTGGTGATGGCTCCACTCGAGTGGAACTTTGTCCTTCTCCTTCGGCCACAAGGGGTTCCTCAATGGGTAGGATAAGACCAACACCCATTCTTCTTATGGCTTGGGGAGGAATTTCATCACCTACATCACAAGTACCACTTTGCTCCACTTGGAAGCTGTTATTCTCGTCAAACTCCACGTTACATGTCTCCTCAATGAGTCCCATGGACTTGTTGACGACACGGTAAGCATGAGAGTTTGTAGCATAACCAAAAAATATGCCCTCATGAGCTCTAGCCTCAAATTTAGACAAACAAACACCTTTCTTGAGAATGAAACACTTACAACCGAACACCCGGAAGTACTTGAGGTTGGGCTTGTTACCGGTAAGTATCTCATATGGAGTCTTGTTAAGCCCTTGCGGAGATAGAGCCGATTAGATGCATGAAAAACGGTGTTGATGGCTTCGGCCCAAAAGTTCTAGGGAGACTTGAACTCCGCCATCATGGTCCTTGCCGTGTCCATCAATGTTCGGTTCTTCCTCTCCACTACACCAATTTTGTTGAGGGGTGTAAGGTGCAGAATATTGATGCTTGATCCCCTCATCACTAAGAAACTCATCCAAGGTGTAGTTCTTGAACTCGATGTCATTGTCACTTCTTATTGTCAAGATCTTTGCATTGTGTTGACGTTGAGCTTCATTTGCAAAGTCGATGACAGTTTGTTGGGTCTCACTCTTCCTCTTGAAGAAATATACCCAAGTGTATCTTGAATAATCATCCACAATCACCAAGCAATACTTCCTACCCCCAAGACTATCAAAGGATGGAGGCCCAAAGAGATTCAAGTAAATGATCTCCAAGGGTCTCTTCGAGTAGATGATAGTCGTGGGAGGGTGAACCTTCTCATGTAGCTTTTCTTCGATACAAGCATTGCAAGCACGATCTTTGGCAAAACTAACATTTGTTAGTCCAAGTACATGGTCCCCCTTGAGAAGACTTTGCAAAGATCTCATATTTACATGGGCTAAATGGCGATGCCAAAGCCATCCCACGTCAACTTTAGCCATTTGGCATGTCGCGGTCTTAGTGGGTCGCTCCGAAAAGTTAATCACATAAAGACCGTTCTCGACATGCCCAACAAAGGCTACTTTATGAGTCTTGCTCCACAAGAGGGCCATGGTATCAATATCAAATAAAGTGGCAAAGCCCATGATTTCAAGTTGACGAACGGAAAGTAAATTGTATGCAAGGGACTCAACAAGCATGACTTTCTCGATCGTGAGATCATGAGAAATGACCACCTTGCCAAGACCCAATACCTTAGAAAATGAGCATCACCCCACTCGACATTGGTGAGCATAGATGAGACCTTGTGTACGTCCACCACCAAGTCCTTGCTTCCGGTCATATGATTTGTGGCTCCACTATCGAGCAACCATGATGCCCCATCGGAAGCAAACACCTACAAGAGATCAATGTTTGGTTTTAGGTACCCATTTTGTAATGGGTCCTTTGATGTTAGTAACAAGGGTCTTGGGAACCCAAATAGACCATTCAATGTACTCACAAGGAGAACCAACAAATTTGGCATAAAGATGCCCAACACTAGCACGGCATAGCACATAATAAGGGTTAACGTCGTCGGCTTTGTTGGAAGGAGTGGCAATGCCCTTCTTGACACCACCACCCTTCACATTGTTCTTCTTCTTCTCCTTAGGAGCACCCTCTCTCTCCTTCACAAAATTTTGCTTGAGAGGAAGAGGTTGCTTGGCCTTATCATTCTTCTTCTTGTTCTTGGACTTGGGTGCAAACCCAATTCCCTCCTTGCCCACAACTTCCTTTTGATTGCTCAAAAGATCGTTGAGGTTCTTCTCACCTTGTATGCAAGACACAAGGCCTTTCTCAAGTTGCTCCTTCAACTTGGCATTCTCCTCCACAAGATGCACATGCTCACAATATGGGTTAGTAGCATTTTCATTATCAATTAAGACCATATGAGGAAAAGTGGCTTTCTCTTTGGTTAGCTTCACTTGGAGTTGATCATGGGACTCCTTGAGGCTAGCATGAGCACTCTTCAAGGCCTTGTGAGCCTTGTCAAGTATATCAAACTCCTCCTTAAGTCTAGCATGGTCAACCCCAAGTTTAGCCTTCTTGGAATTGAGCACACGAGATACAACAAGAGCATGATCAAGATCTTTCCTTAATTTAGCATGATCATCGTTGTGTGACGCCTCAAGAGCCAAATGATGACCACGCCCTTCCTCAAGCGCATTAGAGAGATCCGATATCTCATCGGCATAGTCACGACTATGTCCTTCCATCTTAGAGATGGTTTCTTCGTGAGCCTCGGTCATGTCATTGGCTTCACCAAGTTGTTCCAAGAGAGCAACAAACTGCTTCTTGGATTTACCCTTGAGCTTACTCATAAAAGACTCAAATTCATTAACTTCCTCATTAGACCCCTCACTTTCATCAATGCAATCCGTAAAGGAAGGATTAGTAGTGATGGTAGTTTTGATGTTGGGGGTTACCTTATTGGTGGCTTTGGCCATGAGGCACTTGGAGGTGATGTTCTCGGTGGGTGAGTCAAAGAGGGACACCCGTGAAGTTGTGGCAATGGCAACGGAGGCCATGGTCATCGCCTCATCGTCTTCATCATCATCATACTCATTGTCCTCTTCTTGTGCCACCAACCCCTTGGGAGGAGTCTTCTTGGTGAAGTTGTTCTTGTTGGGGAAGTACTTGGCTTTGTCCTTTCGGATAAGCTTGCCACCATTGTCTTCCTGCTTCTCGTAAGGGCACTCCGCAACAAAGTGGACCACATTGCCCCAATTATAGCATGTTCTCACATGTTGCTTGCCCTTGGTGCCACTTGAGTTGTTCTTGTTGAAGTTGGGCCTTGAGTTCTTCTTGCTCCAAAATTGCCTTGAAGCGAGAGCCATGTGCTCATGATAATCATATTTTGTATCTTCGGGGTTACTCTCTTCTTCTTCATCTTCATCCTCTTCTTCCACACTAGCCTTGGCCTTCCAAGCAAGGTTTGGTTTCTTAACCCATTGAGAGCGCATCACTGCATTGTCGGCGGTCTTGTCCAAGATTCTCATACCAACAAACTCATCCAACACTTCACTTGAGGACAAGGTATGAAAGTCCAGCCTTTGACGGATGATAGATGACATGTGATACGTCCATTTTGCATCAAGTTTTCCTACTGTTATTTATGTTGTTTTATTGTATAATAATGCTTTTTGGAGTAATTCTAATGCCTTTTCTCTCATAATATGCAAGGCATGCACTAAGAGGAAGAATTCTGACAGCTGGAAATCTGGACCTGAAAAAGCTACGTCAAGCCACCTATTCTGCACAACTCCAAATGAGCTGAAACTCCCCGAGAATTTTTTATGGAATATTTAATAAATATTGGAGCAAATAAGTACCAGAGAAGGGCCACCAGGTGGGCACAACCCACCTGGGCGCGCCAGGAGGCCCAGGCGCGCCCTAGTGGGTGCTGCCCTCCTCGGCCCACCTCCGGTGCCCATATTCTGGTATATAAGTCATTTTTGTTGGGGAACGTAGTAATTTCAAAAAAAAATCCTACGCACATGCAAGATCATGGTGATGCATAGCAACGAGAGGGGAGAGTATGTCCACGTACCCTCATAGACCGAAAGCGGAAGCGTTAAAACAACGCGGTTGATGTAGTCGTACGTCTTCACGGCCCAACCGATCAAGCACCGAAACTACGACACCTCCGAGTTCTTGCACACGTTCAGCTCAATGACGTCCCCCATACTCCGGTCCGGCAGAGTGTCGAGGGAGAGTTCCGTCAGCACGACGGCGTGGTGACGATCTTGATGTTCTAGCGTCGCAGGGCTTCACCTAAGCACCGCTACAATATTATCGAGGAGAACTATGGTGGAGGGGGGCACCGCACACGTCTAAGAGATCAAGAGATCAATTGTTGTGTCTATGGGGTGCCCCCATCCCCGTATATAAAGGAGTGGAGGAGGGGGCCGACCAAGGGGGGTAGCGCGCCCTAGGGGGGAGCCCAACCCCCACCGGGAGTAGGACTCCCCCCTTTCCTATTAGGAGAGGGAGAGGGAAGGAAGAGGAAGGAGGGAGGAAGGAAAGGGGGGCCGGCCCCCCTCCCAATTCGGATTGGGCTTGGAGGGGGCGCGCCCCCTCCTTTGCTCCTTTCCCCTCCTTTCCACTAAGGCCCAATGAGGCTCATATACCTCCCGGGGGGTTCCGATAACCTCCCGGAGCTCCGGTATTGTCCCAATCTCGCCCGAAACCTTTTCGGTGTCCAAATATAGTCGTCCAATATATCGGTCTTTATGTCTCGACCATTTCGAGACTCCTCGTCATGTCCGTGATCACATCCAGGACTCCGAAGAACCTTCCGTACATCAAAACTCATAAACTCATAATAAAACTGTCATCGAAACCTTAAGCGTGTGGACCCTACGGGTTCGAGAACTATGTAGACATGACCGAGACACGTTTCCGGTCAATAAACAATAGCGGAACCCGGATGTTCATATTGGCTCCTACATATTCTACGAAGATCTTTATCGGTCAAACCGCATAACAACATACGTTGTTCCCTTTGTCATCAGTATGTTACTTGCCTGAAATTCGATCGTCGGTATCCCAATACCTAGTTCAATATCGTTACCGGCAAGTCTCTTTACTCATTACGTAATGCATCACTCCATAACTAACTCATTAGCTACATTGCTTGCAAGGCTTATAGTGATGTGCATTACCGAGAGGGCCCAAAGATACCTCTCCGACAATCGGAGTGACAAAACCTAATCTCGAAATACGCCAACTCAACATGTACCTTTGGAGACACCTGTAGAGCTCCTTTATAATCACCTAGTTACGTTGTGACGTTTGGTAGCACACAAAGTGTTCCTCCGGTAAATGGGAGTTGCATAATCTCATAGTTGTAGGAACATGTATAAGTCATGAAGAAAGCAATAGCAACATAGTATGCGATCAAGTGCTAAGCTAACGGAATGGGTCATGTCAATCACATCATTCTACTAATGATGTGATCTCGTTAATCAAATGACAACTCATGTCTATGGTTAAGAAACATAGCCATCTTTGATTAGTGAGCTAGTCAAGTAGAGGCATACTAGTGACATTAAGTTTGTCTATGTATTCACACATGTATCATGTTTCCGGTTAATACAATTATAGCATGAATAATAAACATTTATCATGATATAAGGAAATAAATAATAACTTTATTATTGCCTCTAGGGCATATTTCCTTCAATTTTGACTTAGAAAAAATAAGGGGAGGACATTCGGGACGAAGCGCCACCGCCTTGAGGTGGAACTTGGGCAGGAGCACTTTTGCCCTCCGGCGGAGCGATTCCGCTGGGGGAACTTCCCTCCAGGAGGGGGAAATAATCGTCATCATAATCACCAACAACTATCCCGTCTTGGGGAGGGCTATCTTTATCAACATCTTCACAGCACCAACTCCTCTCAAACCCTAGTTCATCTCGTGTGTTCAATCTTTGTATCAAAACTATAAATTGGTGCTTGTGGGTGACTAGTAGTGTTGATTACATCTTGTAGTTCATTACTATATGGTTTATTTGGTGGAAGATTATATGTTCAGATCCATTATGCTATTTAATACCCCTCTGATCTTGAGCATTTTTATCATTTGTGAGTAGTCATTTTCGTTCTTGAGGTCACGGGAGAAATCATGTTGCAAGTAATCATGTGAACTTGATATGTGTTCGATATTTTCATGGTTTGTATGTTGCCATTCTCTTAGTGGTGTCATGTGAACGTAGACTACATGACACTTCACCATATTTGGGCCTAAGGGAATGCATTGTGGAGTAGTTATTAGATGGTGGGTTGCGAGAGTGACAGAAGCTTAAACCCTAGTTTATGCGATATTCCGTAAGGGACCGATTGGATCCAAAAGTTTAATGCTATGGTTAGAATATATTATTAATACTTATCTCATAGTTGCGGATGCTTGCGAGAGGGTTAACCATAAGTAGGAGGTTTGTTCAAGTAAGAACAACACCTAAGCACCGGTCCACCCACATATCAAATTATCAAAGTACCGAACACAAATTAAGCCAACATGATGAAAATGACTAGATGAAATTCCCGTGTACCCTCAAGAACACTTTGCTTATCATAAGAAACCATTTTGGCATGTCCTTTGCCTTAGAAGGATTAGGCTACCTTTCTGCACTTTTTTTACTACTATTGTTACTTGCTCGTTACAAATTATCCTGCTATCAAACTACTCCGCTACTAACAATTTTAGCACTTGCAGACATTACCTTGCTGAAACCACTTGTCATTTACTTCTGCTCCTCATTGGGTTCGACACTCTTACTGATCAAAAAGGGCTACAATTAACCCCATATACTTGTGGGTCATCAAGGCAATTTTCTGGCGCCGTTGCCGGGGAGTGAAGCCCTCTTGGTAAGTGGAAATTGGTAAGCAAACATTATTACTACATGCTGCAATTTATTGTCACTTGCTACTATGGAAAACAATCCTTTGAGGGGTTTGTTCGGGGTGTCTTCACCTTGACCAGAACCACTATTATTTACCCCTCAACCCACTGCACCTACTGAAAATGTCGAATATGAAATTCCTTCGGGTATGTTAGAGCAACTCCTAGCTAATCCTTATGCAGGAGATGGAACCGAACATCTTGATATGCACTTGATATATGTGGATGAAATTTGTGGATTATTTAAGCTTGCAGGTACCCAGAGATGAAGCTAATAAGAAGGTTTTCCCTTTATCTTTGAAGGGAAAAGCATTGACATGGTATAGGCTATGTGATGATATCGGATCTTGGAACTGGAACCGTTTGAAATTGGAGTTTCATCAAAAAAAATTATCCTATGCATCTAGTTCATCGTGATTGGAATTATATATAATTTTTGGCCTCGTGAAGGAGAAAGTATCGCTCTAGCTTTGGGGAGGCTTAAGTCAATGTTATATTCATGCCCCAATCATGAGCTATCGAGAGAAATTATTATTCAGAATTTTTATGCTCGGCTTTCTCGTAATGATCAATCCATGCTCGATACTTCTTGTATTGGTTCTTTTATGAAAAAGACTATTGAATTCCGGTGGGATCTTTTAGAAAGAATTAAACGCAACTGTGAAGATTGGGAACTCGACGAAGGTAAAGAGTCAGGTATTGAACCTAAGTTTGATTGTGTTAAATCTTTTATGAATACTGATGCTTTTCAAAAGTTTAGCACTAAATATGGACTTGACTCTGAGATAGTAGCCTCCTTTTGTGAATCTTTTGCTACTCATGTTGATCTCCCTAAGGAGAAGTGGTTTAAATATCACCCACCAATTAAAGAAGAAGTTAAAGAACCGGCAAAAACTAAAGAAGAAACTATCATTTACAATGTTGATCCAGTTGTTCCCACTGCTTATATTGAAAAACCACCTTTTCCTGTTAGGATAAAGGAACATGCTAAAGCTTCAACTATGGTTAACAAAAGTTATGTTAGAACACCCAAACCATCTGAACAAATCAAAGTTGAACCTAGTGTTGCTATGGTTAAAGATCTCTTAGTTGATAATATTGATGGGCATGTTATTTACTTTTGTGATGAAGCTTCTAGAATTGCAAATCCTGAAGGAAAAGATAAACATAGACCAGTTATTGGCATGCCTGTTGTCTCAGTTAAGATAGGAGATCACTGTTATCATGGGTTACGTGACCTAGGTGCTAGTGTGAGTGCTATTCCTTTCTCCTTATATCAAGAAATTAAAGATGAAATAGCACCTGCTAAGATAGAAGACATAGATGTTACTATTAAACTTGCTAATAGAGATACTATATCACCAATTGGGATTCTTAGAGATGTTGAAGTCTTGTATGGGAAAATAAAATACCCAACTGATTTTCTTGTTCTTAGCACCCCACAAGATGACTTTTGCCCCATTATTTTGGTAGACCTTTCTTGAACACCGTCAATGCTAAAATAGATTGTGAGAAACAAACTGTCGGTGTTAGCTTTGGTGATGAATCTCATGAGTTTAATTTTTCCAAGTTTAGTAAACAACCTCATAAGAAAGATTTGCCTAGTAAGGATGAAATTATCGGTCTTGCTTCTATTGTTGTGCCTCCTGCTGATCCTTTGGAACAATATTTGCTAGACCATGAAAATGATTTGCATATGCACGAAAGAAATGAAATAGATAGAATCTTTTTCCAACAACCACCTTTGCTTAAACACAATTTACCTATTGAAACTCTAGGAGGTCCTCCTCCACCTAAAGGTGATCCTGTGTTTGAACTAAAACAATTGCTAGACAGTCTGAAATATGCTTATCTTGATGAAAAGAAGATATATCATGTTATTATTAGTGCTAACCTTTCAGAACATGAAGAAGAAAGATTATTGAAAGTTCTAAGGAAGCACAGGGCTGTTATTGGATATACTCTTGATGATCTTAAGGGCATTAGTCCCACTCTAGGTCACCACAAGATTAATATGGAAGCTAATGCTAAACCCGTTGTTGATCACCAACGTCGGTTAAACCCGAAAATGAAAGAAGTGGTAAGAATGGAAATATTGAAACTCCTGGAAGCAGGTATAATCTATCCTAGTAGATGGGTAAGTCCTTTTCATTGTGTCCCTAAGAAGGGAGGTATTACTGTTGTTCCTAATGATAAGAATGAGCTTATTCCACAAAGAATTGTTACGGGCTATAGAATGGTAATTGATTGTAGAAAATTAAATAAAGCTACTAGAAAAGATCATTACCCTCTGCCTTTTATCGATCAAATGTTAGAAAGATTATCTAAGCACACACATTTTTGCTTCCTTGATGGATACTCTGGCTTTTCACAAATAACTGTTTTACAATCTGATCAAGAAAAGACCACTTTTACTTGTCCTTTTGGAACATTTGTTTATAGACGTATGCCTTCGGGTTTATGTAATGCACCTGATACCTTTCAAAGATGTATGACTGCTATATTCTCTGATTTTTGTGAAAAGATTGTTGAGGTTTTCATGGATGACTTTTCTGTTTATGGGAAGTATTTTGATGATTGTTTAAGCAAAATCTTGAGCGAGTCTTGCAGAGATGTGAACAAACAAATCTCGTCTTGAATCGGGAGAAGTGCCACTTTATGGTTAATGAAGGTATTGTCTTGGGCCACAAAATTTCTGAAAGAGGCATTGAGGTGGACAAAGAAAAGGTTGATGCAATTGAGAAAATGCCATGTTCTAAAGATATCAAAGGTATTCGTAGTCTCCTTGGTCATGCTGGTTTCTATAGGAGGTTTATCAAAGACTTCTATAAAATTTCTAGGCCTCTTACTAATCTTTTGCAAAAGGATATTCCCTTGTGCTTGATGATGATTGCATGGAAGCCTTTGAAACACTAAAGAAAGCCTTAATTACTGCACATGTTGTTCAACCACCTGATTGGAACTTGCCTTTTGAGATTATGTGTGATGCTAGTGATTATGTTGTTGCTGTTGTTCTAAGACAAAGAGTTGATATGAAACTAAATGTTATTCATTATGCTAGTAAAACTCTAGACAGTGCTCAACGAAACTATGCTACTACTGAAAAAGAATTCTTAGCAGTGGTGTTTGCATGTGATAAATTCAGATCTTACATTGTTGATTCTAAAGTAATTGTTCACACCGATCATGCTTCTATAAAATATCTTATGGAAAAGAAAGATGCTAAACCTAGACTCATTAGGTGGGTTCTTCTACTACAAGAATTTGATTTGCATATCACTGATAGGAAAGGAGCAGAGAACCCCGTGGCTGATAACTTGTCTAGACTTGAAAATATTCTTGATGACCCACAACAAATTAATGATAGCTTCCCCGATGAGCAACTAGCTGCAATAAATGTTTCTCATAGTACACCTTGGTATGCTAGCTATGCTAATTATATTGTTGCTAAATACATACCACCTAGCTTCACATACCAACAAAAGAAAAAAAAATCTATGATTTAAGACATTACTTTTGGGATGACCCACATCTTTCTAAAAAAGGAGTAGATGGTATTATTAGACATTGTGTACCTGAGCATGAACAGGAACGAATCCTACGAAAATGTCACTCCGAAGCTTATGGAGAACATCATGCGGGAGACAGAACCGCTCATAAGGTATTGCAATCTAGTTTTTATTGGCCTACTCTCTTCAAGGATGCCCGTAAGTTTTTCTCATCATGTGATGAATGTGTCAAGAAATGCCTATGAATTATTCACTTGCTATTGAACCATTTAATGTTTGGGGATTTGACTTTATGGGACCTTTTCCTTCTTCTAATGGGTATACACATATTTTGGTTGCTGTTGATTATGTTACTAAGTGGGTAGAAGCTATTCCAACCAGTAGTGTTGATCACAACACCTCTATTAAAATGCTTAAGGAAGTTATTTTCCCAAGGTTTGGAGTCCCTATATATTTAATAACTGATGGTGGTTCACACTTTATTCATGGCGCTTTCCATAAAATTCTTGCTAAATATGATGTTAATCATAGAATTGCATCACCTTCTCATCCTTAGTCTAGTATCAAGTTGAACCTAGCAATAGAGAAATAAAACTAATTTTACAAAAGACTATCAATAGGTCTCAGAAGAATTGGTCTAAGAAATTAGATGATGCACTTTGGGCTTATAGAACAACATATAAAAATCCTATGGGTATGTCTCCATATAAAATGGTTTATGGAAAAGCTTGTCATTTGCTTCTTGAATTAGAACAGAAAGCATTTTGGGAAATAAAAGAACTCAATTATTATTTAAAACTTGCTGGGGAAAAGAGATTATTTGATATTAGCTTATTAGATAATGGAGAACCTAGGCTTATGAAAATGCTAAGTTATTCAAAGAAAAAGTTAAAAGATGGCATGACAAAAGAATCCAAAAGCGTGAGTTCAAAGTAGGAGAATATGTTCTTTTGTACAACTCTTGTTTCAGATTCTTTGCAGGAAAACTCCTCTCCAAATGGAAAGGACCCTATGTCATGGAGGAGGTCTAACGATCCGGAGCTATCAAAATAAATAATGCCGAAGGGACTAACCCGAAGGTTGTCAATGGGCAACGAATAAAACACTATATCTCAGGTACGCCCATTAATGTTGAAAGCAATGTTATCCAAACTTTGACACCGGAAGAACACATAAAAGAGTCCTTTCGGAACACTCCAGAATCGTGAAAATAAGGAGGTACGTGATACGGTAAGTAAACAGACTCTGAAAAATCTGCAAAAATATTTTTTGCTGGTTTTGGAATATTTAGAAAAATAGAAAATAAGAAACTTCCAGGAAAGTGATCCTGGTGGGCACGATACACTAGGGCGCGTCAGGCTTGCCTGGCGCGCCCGGGTGGGTTGTGCCCACCTTGGGTACTTTCCGGTCTCCGTTTTTCTTTTGTTCTGCTTGTTCCCCAAGATAAAAAATCTATATATACCTCCCGAACCTGTTAACCTCCGTATCACGGAGAAATCTCCTGTTCTCTTTTCTTGCTGTTTTCTGTCAGATCCAATCCACCATGCCTCTTCAAGATCCTCCAAGGACAAGTTCTTTGACAACATCATCAACCCATATCTACGGGAGGTGATGCAGCACCCTCAAAAGCTATCCAGATGCACGATGGGGTGCTGCACATCCGCGATGTTCAAGGACCCAGGGGGACTAGATCCGTGGAGGCCAGGCTTGGAGCCATGGAGCAGGACATCTTCAAGTGAAAGGGGATGGTGGAGCATGGACTCAATGCCAATCACCTCATGATCGCGGACTATACCTGTGATCTCAAGGTGGATGGCAAGCCCATAAAGGACATCATTTTCTCCCTCAACGAGCAAATCAACTTCCTCCATAGCCAGATCCACGACCTTCAGAGCCAAGTCTTTGAATATGAGGCAAGGTTTAAAGGTATGAGTTTGGCTGCTAGTTGCAGGATCCGGGAGACTCACTCCTCCTATGATGGTGAGCCTCTGCCGTGGAAACCCAAGGACAAGAAACCATCTACTTCATCACCACCAAAATAAAACTGAGTATTGGGTATGGGCACTCCCCTTGGCTTTCGCCAAGCTTGGGGGAGGTGCCCCAGTATCGTATCAATCTCCACTACCTTTTGCCTTTATTTTGTTAGTTCGATCAATGGCTATCTTTTGCTATTAGATGAATAAAAGTTTAGTTTGATCCTATCTTTTTATGAGTTGGTTAGTGATCAATCCTTGTAATCGTGAGCGAGATATAATAAAGTTTAGTTTGAGTTTTGCCTTCTTTACTTTCTTGCTGCAATAAAAAGAAAGGAGATAAAATAAAAGGATCATATGCTAATCTTATGGTGAGTGATGACATTACATAAGGAAAAGTGTAAGTAGAAAAATTTATTGTAGATTGACAAACATAGCATTGGTCAATGATGCAACACATGAAAGAATTAATAAGGGAAGAGAAGATTCACATATAAATACACTATCATGGAAATCTTTTTTGATTGTGAGCACCCGTCAAAATATTATATGCCAACATTGTTGACGTTGGACAAGGAAGACAACTTAATCATTTATGTTTGTTCATATTCACATAGAAGTCATATTGTCATAGATCCTTCAACATGTGGTGCTTGCCCTATCTTTGCTAGCCAAAAACTCCGCACTAAGTAGAGATACTACTTGTGCATCCAAAACCCTTAAACCCTATCTTGTTTGAGAGTCCACCATACCTACCTATGGATTGAGTAAGATCCTTCAAGTAAGTTGTCATCGGTGCAAAAAGGGCAATAAAAATTTCTTATAAAAATGTGTGATCATTTAGTGTAAGGGAAAATTGAGCGTTGTACGAACTTGTGATGGTGAAGAATAAAAGCGACAAACTGCATAATAAAGGTAGCCATCACAAGGGGCAATATAACGTGACGTTCTCTTGCACTAAGGGGTTGAGTATACAAAAAAGAGCGCATGGCAACCTCTGCTTCCCTCTGCGAAGGGCCCATCTTTTACTTTCATGTATTTACTTTTATGCAAGAGTCAAAGTTTTTCTCTCTATTCCTTTTATTTTTCTCCTTTGGCAAGCATCATGTGGTGAGGAAAGATCTAGGCACATATGTCTAGTTGAATATGGGTGGCATAAGTTATTATTGTTGACATCACCCTTGAGGTGGGTGTGTTGGGAGGCAAAACTATAAGCCCCTATCTTTCTTTGTGTCTGATGAAACGTTTTTATCATGTGTACGCGGTGAGTGTTAGCAATCATAGAAGACTAAATGATGGTTGAGTATGTGGACTTGCCTAAAGGCTCCGATACGTGACCCTTCCTGAAAAGATGATGAATTGTAGTTGCAAAGTTGACTGAGAACATAGTTTGTTGGTTTCCAATAGAGTTTATGCTTTATATTTCAATGTTGTGATGAATTGTCACTTGTTCATGAGAAGTCTATGATAAAAGTTCTATAATAAAAGTTTTATATTAAAGTTTGTTGCTATTATAATAAGTAACATGATGCTGTTATGTGTGTATTTTTGTTTTTATCGACGCCTCTCTCTCTCTAAGCATGTAGACATGTTTTTCGATTTTGGTTTTCGCTTGAGAACAAGTGAGGTCTAAGCTTGGGGCAGTTGATACGTCCATTTTGCATCATGTTTTCCTACTGTTATTTATGTTGTTTTATTGTATAACAATGCTTTTTGGAGTAATTCTAATGCCTTTTATCTCATAATATGCAAGGTATGCACCAAGGGGGAGAATTCTGGCAGCTGGAAATCTGGACCTGAAAAAGCTACGTCAAGCCACCTATTCTGCACAACTCCAAATGAGCCGAAACTCCCCGAGGATTTTTTATGGAATATTTAATAGATATTGGAGCAAATAAGTACCAGAGGAGGGCCACCAGGTGGGCACAACCCACCTGGGCACGCCAGGAGGCCCATGCGCGCCCTGGTGGGTGCTGCCCTCCTCGGCCAATCTCTGGTTCCCATCTTCTGGTATATAAGTCATTTTTACCTAGAAAAAAATAAGGGGAGGACATTCGGGACGAAGCACCGCCGCCTCGAGGCGGAATTTGGGCAGGAGCACTTTTGCCCTCCGGCGGAGCGATTCCGCCGGGGGAACTTCCCTCCCGGAGGGGGAAATCATCGTCATCATCATCACCAACAACTCTCCCATCTTGGGGAGGGCTATCTTCATCAACATCTTCATAGCACCAACTCCTCTCAAACCCTAGTTCATCTCTTGTGTTCAATCTTTGTATCGAAACTACAGATTGGTGCTTGTGGGTGACTAGTAGTGTTGATTACATCTTGTAGTTGATTATTATATGATTTATTTGGTGGAAGATTATATGTTCAGATCCATTATGCTATTTAATACCCCTCTGATCTTGAGCATGTTTATCATTTGTGAGTAGTCACTTTCGTTCTTAAGGTCACGGGAGAAATCATGTTGCACGTAATCATGTGAACTTGATATGTGTTCGATATTTTCATGGTATGTATGTTGCCATTCTCTTAGTGGTGTCATGTGAACGTCGACTACATGACACTTCCCATATTTGGGCCTAAGGGAATGCATTGTGGAGTAGTTATTAGATGGTGGGTTGCGAGAGTGACAGAAGCTTAAACCCCAGTTTATGCGTTATTCCGTAAGGGACCGATTGGATCCAAAAGTTTAATGCTATGGTTAGAATTTATTCTTAATACTTATCTTGTAGTTGCGGATGCTTGCGAGAGGGTTAACCATAAGTATGAGGTTTGTTCAAGTAAGAACAGCACCTAAGCACCGGTCCACTCACATATCAAATTATCAAAGTACCAAACACGAATTAAGCCAACATGATGAAAGTGACTAGATGAAATTCCTGTGTACCCTCAAGAACACTTTGCTTATCATAAGAAACTGTTTTGGCCTGCCCTTTGCCTCAAAAGGATTGGGATACCTTGCTGCACTTTTGTTACTACTATTGTTACTTACTCGTTACAAATTATCCTCCTATCAAACTACTCTGCTGCTCACAATTTTAGCACTTGCAGACATTACCTTGCTGAAAACCACTTGCCATTTCCTTCTGCTCCTCGTTGGGTTCGAAACTCTTACTTATCAAAAAGCGCTACAATTGACCCCATATACTTGTGGGTCATCAACATGGCCTTGTGATAGGGCATCATGGCCTTGAGAAACTTGCGCTTGATCCAATTGTCATCTGTATCCTTGCTCCCATGATCTCGGAGTGAGAACGCGAGAGTGGTTAATCTCCGGTAGAGCTCATGAGGTTCTTAATCTTCATTCATCGCAAACTCATCAGCTTCATCTTGCACCACTTCATAGTTGGAGCGTTGAATGCTTGCGCTTCCCTTGTAAATGGAAAAAACATGTTGCCATGCTTCCTTGGCCACGGTGAAATGTCGGAGATGCGCAATATCTCTGGGTGGAATTGCATCTTGAAGAATGAAGAGAGCGGACTCGTTGAATTGATGATCCACGGCTTCTCTAGGAGTGAGGTTGCTTGGGTCATGCGGGTAGAAACCTTGCTCGATAATTCTCCAAAGATTAGTAGAACTATGATTTAAATGACATTTAAAACGGTAGACCCAAGAAGAAAAATCCTCATTTTTCACAAACTTAGGAGGAGGACCAACATGATTCAAATGAGTGGAAGGAATCGGTCCTCCATAAGTAAGAGGTGGTTCAACATGGGAAAAGATGCTGTTTCCACTTCTACCACTAGGCAAAGGAATTTTATCACTAGAAGCTTCCCCCTTATCGGAGTTAGCATCCGTCACCTTGTTAGTGGGAGCGACCACTTCCAACGGTGCGGTGGATAACTTAAGACCATCAGAAACTCCTTGAACATTCCTTTGACCTCGGTTGTCATGGAGGTTTTGAATGTGTCCAAAGCCGCATTAAATTCCTCATGAGAGACCGAGGATCCCCCATCGGCTGTAGACAAGGATGGATTCACACCGTGGTGCTCCTCCTCACCGTATATGGTGTCAACCATACTCTTTGGACGGCGAAGTCCTTAATAAAGAGACGAGGCTCTGATACCAATTGAAAGGATCGATATAGTTGACTAGAGGGGGTGAATAGGCAACTAACAATTTTTAGCTTTTCTTTACCAAATTAAACTTTGCATCAAAGTAGGTTGTCCAGATATGCAACTAGGGGAGCAACCTATATGATGCAACAACAACAAGCACACAAGCAAGCAAGGGACACAACACAATATAAGCTTGCACAAGTAAAGGTGAGAGATAACAAAGAGTGGAGTCGGTGGAGATGAGGATGTGTTACCGAAGTTCCTTCCCTTTGAGGGGAAGTACGTCTCCGTTGGAGCGGTGTGGAGGCACTATGCTCCCCAAGAAGCCACTACAGCCACCGTATTATCCTCATGCCCTCACACAATGCGAGATGTCGTGATTCCACTATTGGTGCCCTTGGAGGCGGTGACCGAACCTTTACAAACAAGGTTGGAGCAATCTCCACAACTTAATTGGAGGCTCCCAACGACACCACGAAGCTTCACCACAATGGAATATGGCTCCGCAGTGACCTCAACCGTCTAGGGTGCTCAAACACCCAAGAGTAACAAGATCCACAAGGGATTGGTGGGGGAATCAAACTTCTCTTGGTGGAAGTGTAGATCGGGGCCTTCTCAACAAATCCCTAGAGAATCAACAAGTTTGATTGGCTAGGGAGAGAGATCGGGCGAAAATGGAGCTTGGAGCAACAATGGAGCTTAGGGATGGAAGAGGTGGTCGACTTGGAGAAGAAGACCCCCCTTATATAGTGAGAGGAAAAATCCAACCGTTATCCACTTATTCAGCTCGCGACATGCGGTACTACCGCACCAACCTGCGGTACTACCGCTCCCACGGCAGAGACCAGACGAGGCCCTGTTGCGTTGATGCAACAAGCGGTAGAACCACCGGAGTTGTACTACCGCGCGCCCTTGCGGTACTACCGCAAGGCAGGGTTTGTCTAGGTTGGGAAGGCATGGACTAATAAAATTACATCCGTGGCGACTTCCTTTGAGTTTCGATCCGTGTAAAAATCTGACACGGTACTACAGCATGCAGGGAGCGGCATGATGTCTACTACGCAACCTTCTTCTTGTAGACGTTGTTGGGCCTGCAAGTGCAAAGGTTTGTAGGATAGTAGCAAATTTCCCTCAAGTGGATGACCTAAGGTTTATCAATCCATAGGAGGCGTAGGATGAAGATGGTCTCTCTCAAGCAACCCTGCAACCAAATAACAAAAAGTCTCTTGTGTCCCCAACACACCCAATACAATGGTAAATTGTATAGGTGCACTAGTTCGGCGAAGAGATGGTGATACAAGTGCAAAATAGATAGTAGATATAGGTTTTTGTAATCTGAAAATATAAAAACAGCAAGGTAACAAGTGGTAAAAGTGATCATAAACGGTATTGCAATGGTAGGAAACAAGGCCTAGGGTTCATACTTTCACTAGTGTAAGTTCTCTCAACAATAATAACATAGATGGAACATATGACAAGCCCTCAACATGCAACAAAGAGTCACTCCAAAGCCACTAATAGCGGAGAACAAACGTAGAGATTATGGTCGGGTATGAAACCACCACAAAGCTATTCTTTCGGATCGATCTATAAAAGAGTTCATACTAGAATAACACCTTAAGATACAAATCAACCAAACCCTAATGTCACCTAGATACTCCATTGTCACCTCAAGTATCCGTGGGCATGATTATACAATATGCATCACACAATCTCAGATTCATCCAACCAGCATAAAAGTACTTCAAAGAGTGCCCCAAAGTTTCTACCGGAGAGTCAAGAACGTGTGCCAACCCCTATGCATAGGTTCCCAAGTGTCACGAAACCCGCAAGTTGATCACCAAAACATACATCAAGTGGATCAATAGAATAACCCATTGTCACCACGGTTATCCCACACAAGACATACATCAAGTGTTCATAAAAGACTCAATCCAATAAGATAACTTCAAAAGGGGAAACTCAATTCATCACAAGAGAGTAGAGGGGGAGAAACATCATAAGATCCAACTATAATAGCAAAGCTTGGGATACATCAAGATCGTGCCATAGATGGAACACGAGAGAGAACACGAGAGAGAGAGAGAGAGAGAGAGAGAGATCAAACATATAGCTACTGGTACATACCCTCAGCCCCGAGGGTGAACTACTCCCTCCTCGTCATGGATAGCGCCGGGATGATGAAGATGGCCTCCGGTGATGGGATCCCCCTCCGGGAGGGTGCAGGAACAGGGTCCCGATTGGTTTTTGGTGGCTACAGAGGCTTGCGGCGGCGGAACTCCCGATCTATCTTTTGTTCTGGAAGTTTTAGGGTATATTGGTATATATAGGAGCAGGTGGTACGTCGGTGGAGCTACGAGGGCCCCACGAGAGTGGAGGGCGCGCCTAGGGGGGGTGGGCGCGCCCCCTACCTCGTGCCTTCCTTGTTTCTTCCTTGACGTGGACTCCAAGTCTCCCGGGTTGCTTTCCTTCCAAGAATAACTTCTCCAGTTGATTCCGTTCCGTTTTGACTCCATCTGATATTCCTTTTCCTCGAAACACTGAAATAGGCATAAAACAGCAAATCTGGGCTGGGCCTCCGGTTAATAGGTTAGTCCCAAAAATAATATAAAAGTGGATAATAAAGCCCAATATTGCCTAAAACAGTAGATAAAGTAGCATGGAGCAATCAAAAATTATAGATACGTTGGAGACGTATCAAGCATCCCCAAGCTTAATTCCTGCTCGTCCTCGAGTAGGTAAATGATAAAAAAGAATTTTTGATGCGGAGTGATACTTTGGCATAATTTCAATGTAAATCTTCTTTATTGTGATATGAATATTCAGATCCGAAAGATTGAAGATAAAAGTTCATATTGACACAAAAATAATAATACTTCAAGCATACTAATCAAAGCAATCATGTCTTCTCAAAACAACATGGCCAAAGAAAGTTCATCCCTACAAAATCATATAGTTAGGATATGCTTCATTCTCGTCACACAAAGATGTTCCCAACTTCTATACCCCCGATGACAAGCCAAGCAATTGTTTCATACTTAAATAATCTCAAACTTTTTCAACCTTCACGCAATACATGAGCGTGAGCCATGGATATAGCACTATGGGTGGAATAGAATATGATGATGGGGATTGTGTGGAGAAGACAAAAAAGGAGAAAGTCTCACATCAACGAGGCTAATCAATGAGCTATGGAGATGCCCAGCGATTGATGTTAATGCAAGGAGCAGGGATTGCCATGCAACGGATGCACTAGAGCTATGAATGCTCAACAAAAGAAAACTAGTGGGTGTGCATCCAACTTGCTTGCTCATGAAGACCTAGGGCATTTTGAGGAAGCCCATCGTAGGGATATACAAGCCAATTTCTATAATGAAAAATTCCCACTAGTATAAAAAGACAACTTATGAGACTCACTACATGAAGAACAAGGTGCTACTTTGAAGCACAAGTGTGGAAAAAGAGATAGTAGCATTGCCCTTTTCTTTTCTTTTCTTTTTTTGGGCCTTTTTTTGGCCTTTCTCTTTTTTTTTGGGCAATGCTCTAATAATGATGATCATCACACTTCTATTGATTACAACATAAGGATTACAACTCGAAACTTAGAACAAGATATGACTATATGAATGCCTCCGGCGGTGTACCAGGATGGTGCAATGAATCAAGAGTGACATGTATGAAAAATAATGCATGGTGGCTTTGCCACAAATACGATGTCAACTACATGATCATGCAATGGCAATATGACAAAAGTAATGTATGTCATGATGATGATGATGGAAGTTGCATGGCAATATATCTCGGAATGGCTATGGAAATGCCATAATAGGTAGGTATGGTGGCTGTTTTGAGGAAGATATAAGGAGGTTTATGGGTGATAGAGCGTATCGTATCACGGGGTTTGGATTCACTGGCGAAGTTTGCACCAACTCTCAAGGTGAGAAAGGGCAATGCACGGTACCGAAGAGGCTAGCAAAGGCAGAAAGGTGAGAGTGCGTATAATCCATGGACTCAACATAAGTCAAAAGAACTCATATACTTATTGCAAAAATTTAGAAGTCATCAAAAATCAAGTACAACGTGCATGCTCCTAGGGGGATAGATTGGTAGGGAAAGACCATCGCTCGTCCCTGACCGCCACTCATAAGGATGCACAAGCCAGGTACACTTCATGTTTCAAATTTGTTACACAACTTTAACCATACGTGCATGCTACGGGATTTGCAAACTTCAACACAAGTATTTCTCAAATTCATAATCACCCAACTAGCACGACTTTGATAGTATCACCTCCATATCTCAAAACAATTATCAAGCATCAAACTTTTCTTAGTATTCAACACACTCAAAAGAAAGTTTCACATATCTTGAATACTAAGTATATTAATATTAAGCAAATCACCATGCTATTAACGACTCTCAAAATAATATAAGTGAAGCATGAGAGATCAATAGTTTCTTTAAAACAAATCCACCACCGCGCTCTAAAAGAAATAAGTGAAGCACTAGAGCAAAAATTACCACGCTCAAAAGATATAAGTGAAGTACTATGAGCAAAAACTATCAAGCTCAAAAGATATAAGTGAAGCACAATGAGTAGCTAAATAATTATGCAACTATGCGAAGACTCTCTCTCATTTAATAATTTAAGATCTTGATATTTTATTCAAACAGCAAGAAAATCTAAAGAAAACTACATTGCAAGGATAGCACAACTCATGTGAAGAAGCAAAAACTTAGGCTCAACCGATACTAACCGATAGTTGTTGAAGAAGAAAGGTGGGATGCCTACCGGGGCATCCCAAAGCTTAGATTCTTGAGACTTGTTGAAATATTATCTTGGGGTGCCTTGGGCATCCCCATGCTTGAACTTTTGTGTCTCCTTAATTCCTCTCATATCATGGTTTCTCTTCTTTTTATCAAAAGCTTCATTCACAACAAACTCAACAAGAACTCATGAGATAGGTTAGTATAAACCAATGCAAAACCTTACCATTTTCTACTGTAACAAAGCACTATCATTATTATTAAACATTGAATACTAAATGCCTCTGCATATTTAATACTCCTATCTTCAAATAGAATCATTAAACAAGCAAACATATGCAAACAACGCAAACATAACGGCAATCTGCCAAAACAGTACAGTCTGTAAAGAGTGCAAGATTATCAATACTTCCCTAACTCCAAAAATTATGAAATAACATTTCCACTGTAATAATTTATCAGAGCTAAATATTCAAAAAGATTCAACATTATACCACTCTCTGACTTTTCTAGGGAATTTTTGCAACAGCGGTAAACTTTCTGTTTTCAAGCAGCAACATGCATACTAGCAAAATAAGCATGGCAAAGGCTATCCTTGACTTTTTTATTGAAACTAAAGATGCAAAACACTAATCTAAATAACAGCAAGCAAATACTAACAACATAAAAGGACGCTCCAAGCAAAACACATATCATGTGGTGAATAAAAATATAGCTCCAAGTAAAGTTACCGATGAACGAAGACGAAAGAGGGGATGCCTTCCGGGGCATCCCCAAGCTTAGGCTCTTGGTTATCCTTGAATATTACCTTGGGGTGCCTTGGGAATCCCCAAAATTAGGCTCTTGCCACTCCTTATTCCATAGTCCATCGAATCTTTACCCAAAACTTGAAAACTTCACAACACAAAACTTAACAGAAAACTCGTGAGCTCCGTTAGCGAAAGAAAACAAAACACCACTTCAAGGTACTGTAACGAACTCATTATTTATTTATATTGGTGTTAAACCTACTGTATTCCAACTTCTCTATGGTCTATAAACTATTTTACTAGCCGTAGATTCATCAAAATAAGCAAACAACACAATGAAAGCAGAATCTGTCAAGAACAGAACAGTCTGTGGTAATCTGTAACTAACGCAAACTTCTGGAACTAAAAAAATTCTAAAATAAATTTTTGGACCTGAGGAATTTGTCTAGTAATTATCTGCAAAAAGAATCAACCTAAAATCACTCTCCAGTAAAAAATGGCAGCTAATCTCGTGAGCGCTAAAGTTTCTGTTATTCACAGCAAGATCTCATAAACTTCACCCAAGTCTTCCCAAAGGTTCTACTTGGCACTGTATTGAAACAAAAGCTATAAACCATGATTACTACAGTAGCATAATCATGTGGACACACAAAAACAGTAAGGATAAATATTGGGTTGTCTCCCAACAAGCGCTTTTCTTTAATGCCTTTTAGCTAGGCATGATGATGACAATGATGCTCACATAAAAGATAAGAATTGAAACATAACGGGAGCATCATGAAGCATATGACTAGCACATTTAAGTCTAACCCACTTCCTATGCATAGGGATTTTGTGAGCAAACAACTTATGAGAACAATAATCAACTAGCATAGGAAGGTAACACAAGCATAGCTTTAAGAATTTAAGCACATAGAGAGGAAACTTGATATTATCGCAATTCCTACAAGCATATGTTCCTCTCTCATAATAATTTTCAGTAGCATCATGAATGAATTCAACAATATAACCAGCACCTAAAGCATTCTTTTCATGATCTACAAGCATAGAAAATTTACTACTCTCAACATAAGCAAATTTCTTCTCATGAATAGTAGTGGGAGCAAACTCAACAAAATAACTATCATGTGATTGAAAATTAAGATCAAGATGACATGTTTCATGGTTATCATTATTCTTTAAAGCATACGTGTAATCACAATAATCCTCATAGATAGGAGGCATGCTTTCATCATAGTAAATTTGCTCATCAAAGCTTGGGGGACAAAAAATATCATCTTCATCAAACATAGCTTCCCCAAGCTTGTGGCTTTGCATATCATTAGCATCATGGATATTCAAGGAATTCATACTAACAACATTGCAATCATGCTCATCATTCAAAGATTTAGTGCCAAACATTCTATAGATTTCTTCTTCTAGCACTTGAGCACAATTTTCCTTTCCATCATACTCACGAAAGATATTAAAAAGACGAAGCGTATGAGGCAAACTCAATTCCATTTTTTTTGTAGTTTTCTTTTATAAACTAAAAGATTCGATTTCAAGATCTAAAGATATACCTTCAAGCGCTAACCTCCCCGGCAACGGCGCCAGAAAAGAGCTTGATGTCTACTACGCAACCTTCTTCTTGTAGACGTTGTTGGGCCTGCAAGTGCACAGGTTTGTAGGACAGTAGCAAATTTCCCTCAAGTGGATGACCTAAGGTTTATCAATCCGTAGGAGGCGTAGGATGAAGATGATCTCTCTCAAGCAACCCTGCAACCAAGTAACAAAAAGTCTCTTGTGTCCCCAACACACCCAATACAATGGTAAATTGTATAGGTGCACTAGTTCGGCGAAGAGATGGTGATACAAGTGCAAAATAGATAGTAGATATAGGTTTTTGTAATCTGAAAATATAAAAACAGCAAGGTAACAAGTGGTAAAAGTGAGCGTAAACGGTATTGCAATGGTAGGAAACAAGGCCTAGGGTTCATACTTTCACTAGTGTAAGTTCTCTCAACAATAATAACATAGATAGAACATATGACAATGTCGGTGTACTAAAGTAGGGGGTACCTTAGTACCCCGAACTTGTGCACGGGCAGTCGCAGCACCCCGTGGCAAAGCTCGCCGGGCGTCCACCAAGACCCTCTGCCTTTTCCTATTACTACCATTCAAGAACAAAGTATTAACTAAGGAGACAAGGCCCCGGCAAGAGAAGCTTGCCGGGAAGAACAAAGACCCCGGCAAGAGAAGCTTGCCGGGAAGGCCAACTGAGGCGCTTCAGAGAACTTGCCGCGACGCCCCGCACGTCCCGGCAAGGCTCGGCGACCGGCAAGCGTGCCGGCGCGACAAGAGAAGGGCCGCGGCAAGGCGCTTGCCGCGGCAAGGCTGCCACCACGCACTCAGGCTCCAGCGCATCCAACGACGTGTCGTCCCAGGGCTACCCCAGGAGCACGTGGCGAGGCGTTGCGCAGCCATGCGGAGCGAGGTGGCAAGCGAAGCTGACAAGGAGGCCATCGTGGCAATCGATGGCGCCCCTAACGGTTGTTTCCTCACACTGTTGGGGTGACCATACGGGCATTAAATGCCCTTGTCCCCCGCCGTCAGAATTAGGTAGGGGACACTGTTGGACACTGTTGTACCAACCTGCGTTTTTACTCTTTTACCCCCTCTTCCTACGCTGCCACCTGTCGGTAACCCCCTTGGACTATAAAAGGGAGGCCCATGCGCACGTAGAAAGGGTTCGGAACTTTTCCACACTGGGGTTCGGGTTCATCCAACACCACCACATGCTCGCGCTCTCGAGCAAGAACAAATACAGACACAAAGCAGCAGTAGGAGTTTTATCTCTCCGGAGAGCTCCGAAGCTGGGTAAAAATCGCCCGTTTCCCCCCGCGCGCTCGACCTCGATCTGCTCTGCGTGCGCCCTCCGCTCCCTTGCCGGACTAGAAGGGGCTCCCTGCCCCATAGGTGCTCGTGCCCCGCAGAAGCGCACGACATCTTTGGCGCGCCAGGTAGGGGGGCGTCGAGGTCGTGAGCATCTGATCCGGTCTCCGCGCGCGCTACATCAGCGCCTTCATCAACATGCCACCAAAGAAGAAGCCTTCGGAGGTGGCCGCTCCGTCTACATCGATTCTACCACCGCCGCAGGAGCAAACGGGCGGTGGAGTGGATGCCGGCGGAGGAGCGGGCGCCGACGGTGGGACTCACGTCGTCACCAGGTCCAAAAACAAGGCCCCGCAAGCGTCGGCGACCATGCAGACACCACGTCCTTCCCAGGAGGTGCAAGGTCGACAACGCCCCAGTGCTCCTAGCACCGTGCTCGCGTTGGAGCAAGGCCAAGTTGGTGGGTCGCGGGACGTTCGAGACCAGCATGCACGCCAGCATGCTGGCGCGAGTGAGGTCCGGTCGCCCGGACGGGGTGTTGCTCCTTCCAATCCAGTTGGGAGTCCGAGCACATCCCACTCCTCGCGCCGCTCGTCGCCGCCACCACCCAAGACTGCAGAGGAAGCGCTGGCCCGAGCCCAGCTGCTTCTAGATTACCCTCCGGCGCCACACAAGATTGACGACTGGAGGATGACCATTTATAGCCTCATCGGCTTCGCCAACGACGACAAGCCCCGGCAACCGAGCGCATCGAAGCCCCGGCAAGGCGCCCCGGCGCCAGCCGACGCCGACAAGACCGCTGGGGGTGCCACTACCACGCACTCCCCGCCCCGAAGGCCGAGGTCGCCGGCTCGTCGGGCCAACCTTGACGCCGACTCCACCGCGTCGTCGGACCCGCGAACCCGCCGCGATCAACACCACGTTCTCCAAGAACGACGACACGAAGACGCTCGCACTCGCATCGAGCGCAGAAGGGAAGCGCGACGTCAATCTGACCAGCGCGCTGGGCCCGCTGTCGATATGCATGCGCCAGGGGAACCAGGCGACTTGCCGTATGCGGCAGGTTGCCCTGCGTTCACCCGTGAGCTGCGGCAAGTCCAGTGGCCCAGTACCAAGAACTTCAAGCCCGATGTGCCCGAGAAGTATGATGGCAGGATACATCCATCGGAGTTCCTCAGCATCTACACCATCGCGGTGCAGGCTGCCGGAGGACGCGACGAGAAGATTCTCACCAACTACTTCCCGCTGGTGCTCAAGCCTAACGTCAGATCTTGGCTCATGCACTTGCCGGAGAACTCCATTTCTTCGTGGGCGGACCTGTGCCATCAGTTTGTCGGCGCCTTCACAGGCGGCCACAAGCCTCATGGCCAGGAGAGCGACCTTCACTTGCTCGTCCAGAAAGAGGGAGAACCCCTGCGCAAGTACATACAAAGATTCAGCCAAGTGCAGCGCAACATCCCTGACGTCCACCCTGCCGCAGTTATCAGCGCGTTCCATCAGAACGTGCGTAACCGTAGGATGAGGGAGGAGATGGCGATGTGCAAGATTAGAGATGTCAACGAGCTGTACGCTCTGGCCGACAAGTGTGCACGGGCTGAGGAGGGGAGGAAGATCCCCGGAGAGATTGCGGGAGCAGAAGGATCTGACAGTGAGGATGCCGCCCCGGCAAGGAAGAACCGGAGGCGGAACAACAGAAAAAGAAAGGCTAAGGATGTGCTAGTTGTCGAGCATTCCGGCGACGGAGGCGGCTCCGACAAGGCCAAAGCTAGTGAGTCCGACGAGGCTGTGGTAGCCGCCGACAAGCAGGATGGCTCCGGCAAGCGGTATTGCAAGATCCACCGCACCAAGGGCCATGACCTCCAAACCTGCAAGAAAGTCGAGCAGATGGCGGAGCTACAGAAAGCTGAGTACGAGCGCCGCGACAAGGAGAGAGCCCAGGGAGGTGGCGGAGGATCCGGCAAGAAGCTTCCCGCCCGGGGAGGGCACCGCGGCAAGGCCAAACCGCGGCAAGGAGACAGGCCTCCCCGTGGCCGCGACAAGGACGAAGATGAAGATGAGGATGATGAGATGGAGGAAGATGAGGCTGATGACCAAGAGTTTCAGAAGGCAACGGAGGTGTTGTGCATCGACGGCGGTGCCTCTCTGCACACCTCGCACCGCCAACTCAAGCAGTGGGTGCGAGAAGTGAACGCAGCGGAGCCGTCCGTCGAATCGCGCAAGCTTCTGAAGTGGTCCAGCACGCCCATCATCTTCGATGTTGAGGATCACCCTGATCGCATCACTGCGGTTGGGTGCTTGCCGATGTTGGTCTCGCCAATGATCCGCAACCTCAAGGTCACGAAGATGCTGGTTGACGGCGGGGCCGGCCTGAATCTGATCTCTTCAGCAGTACTCAAGAAACTCCAGATCCCCGACAGCGAGCTCGAAGAAACTGGTACCTTTCAAGGAATAAACCCAGGAAGGAGCAAGCCGAAGGGGAAGATCACACTGCCAGTGACGTTTGGCAGCGAGCTGAATTTTAGGACAGAGAGGGTCACATTTGACGTCGCTGATTTCCCATTGCCCTACAATGGGATACTCGCCGACCAGCGCTTGCCAAGTTCATGGCAGCCTCTCACTACGCCTACAATGTGCTCAAGATGCCTGGTCCGATGAGTGTCATTTCTGTCCAAGGTGACAAGAAGGATGCACTTATCTGCACCGATAGGATCTACTGGGAAGCAGCAGCCGCAGTCGAGCGCAAGCCACTTGCCGATGAAGCTCCCCGGGGGAAGAAGAAGGCCAAGTCTGGCAAGAGTAGCAGCTCTGGTGCCCACTCCGGCAAGCGCACCTCTTCGGAGTGCTGCGCTACCGTCGAGGACACACTCCGGAGAAGAGCATCCCCGTCAAGGAAGTTAGCAAAGAATGGATCATGTACTTTGATGGAGCCTTCTCGCTGCAAGGCGCCGGTGCGGGCGTACTACTTGTCGCCCCCACCGGAGAGCACCTCAAGTATGTGGTCCAAATGCACTTTCCCAAGGATCAAGCAACAAATAATACTGCAGAGTATGAAGGCTTGCTTGCCGGACTCAGGATAGCGGCAGAGCTTGGGATTAAGAAGCTTATTGTCAGGGGTGACTCGCAGCTTGTCGTCCGCCAAGTCAACAAGGATTACCAGAGCCCGTTGATGGAGGCATACATTGATGAAGTGAGAAAGCTAGAGGAGCATTTTGATGGCCTGCAAATGGAACATGTTCCAAGAGCACAGAATGACATTGCAGATGGCCTATCAAAATGTGCCGCACTTAAGTTGCCTGTGGAACCAGGGATTTTTGTGCTCAAGCTGACTCAGCCATCCGTCACGCCATCAACTGGACAGAGCAAGAAGAGGAAGTTGCCTGCCGGCGACCACTTTCCGGCAGAGCTCCCCGGAGCCGCCGCCAAGAAGGTTCCCAGGATCAACACAGAAAGCGCTGAGGAGCAGTCCGCTCTGACAAGCCCCGGAGCTTGTTTCGTCGAAGCAGACGCTCCCGACAAGCTGTGTCCCGACACGCTTGCCGGGGAACATCACGCTCCGGCAGGATCCCTGATCCTTGCCGTAGAAACAGATGTTCCCATAACCGCGTTTACGCCTTTAGTCCTTGTTGTCGAGCCACAAGCTCCAACCTGGGCACAGCCAATAGTCCATTTCCTTCAGACAGGAGAGCTTCCCCAGGAACAAGAGGAAGCGGAAAAAGTATCCCGGCAATCGAGTATGTAGCAGTTTGTCGACGACATACTGTACAGAAGGAGATTCAACGAAGTGAAATTGAAGTGCATTTCCCGGGAAGAGGGACAAGAGCTGTTGGTGGAGATACATGGAGGCATATGTGGTCACCACATTGGCGCAAGAGCACTTGCCGGCAAGGCTTTCCGGCAAGGCTTCTTCTGGCCAACAGCCCTCCAGGATGCAACTGCACAAGTAACCAAGTGTGAAGCATGCCAGTTCCATTCCAAACAGATTCATCAACCAGCTCAAGCTCTCCAAACAATCCCTTTATCCTGGCCATTTTTGGTCTGGGGGCTCGACATCCTCGGCCCCTTCCCCCGAGCTGTCGGGGGCTTTGAGTACTTGTACGTTGCAATCGACAAGTTCACAAAGTGGCCTGAAGTGGAACCAGTGAGGAAGGTGACAGCACAGTCAGCAGTCAAGTTCTTCAGGTCGATTGTTTGCCGTTTCGGAATCCCCAACAGGATCATCACCGACAATGGCACACAATTTACGAGTTGCACCTTCATGCACTACGTCCAAGATCTTGGTACCAAGATCTGCTTCGCTTCCGTTGCTCACCCGAGAAGCAACGGTCAAGCGGAGAGGGCGAACGCTGAAGTGCTGCGCGGGCTCAAGACCAGAACTTTCGACAGGCTGCACAAGTGCGGAAGAAATTGGATCGAGCAGTTGCCGGTGGTTCTTTGGTCGATCAGGACAATGCCAAATCGAGCCACTGGCCAGACACCCTTTGCTCTTGTCTACGGAGCAGAGGCAGTTCTCCCCACGGAACTCGTACACGGATCGCCACGAGTGCTCGCTTATGATGAGCTTGAGCAAGAGCAGCTGCGACAAGATGACGCGCTGCTCCTCGAGGAGGATCGTCTTCAGGCTGCTGTGCGAGCTGCTCGCTATCAGCAAGCTTTGCGCCGCTATCATAGCCGCAAAGTTAATGCCAGAAGCTTCGAGGAAGGCGACCTTGTTCTTCGGCGTGTTCAATCCGCCAAGAATTCAAACAAGTTGACGCCAAAGTGGGAAGGCCCTTATCGGGTGAAACGAGTCACTAGGCCCGGCGCTGTCCGCCTTGAGACCGAAGATGGCATTCCGGTGAGCAACTCCTGGAACATAGAACATCTTCGCAAGTTTTACCCATAAGGCGCGGTTGCCGGACCCGTTCCGGCAACCACCTTTTGTACAAGCCTTGCCGCTGTCGCATGTAACACTTTGTACAAAGCCGGGCGCAGCTCCCGTGCGTAAATAAAGTTTATGTGCCTCGCACATCTTGTCAAATTTAATGCATCTCCCTTTCTTTTGCATATATATCTGACACTTTGTGCAGCACTAACCCCCGGTAAGCAATAGCGAACCTTGAGGTTCCATATCATTATTTTCTCTTCTTTCTTCTCAAAAAAAAGAAGACTCCTCCACCCACAAGTTCACCCGGGGGGGAAGGGAAGATAAAAGTGTGGGCCAGGCGTCGTTCAAGGGAATCCAGCCTTGCCGGGACGCGGGCGACAGAAAAGCTAAGTTGCCAAAGTTTGAGCCTAGTCAATTTTAAAATCTCTTAAGTTATATTCCTTGAACGTTCATGCCTTATATGGAAAACCTGTGCGCGGAGGAATCGACTCGCGACTAAGTTGCGCCCTTGATTTGTTTTCGAGTTCGCTCAACGATACAAGTGAGCTACAACTAGTCCCGACAAGATTTCTTGCCGGAGGCAGCACCGCCAGCGGGCTGCTGATGTTCCGCACTCAGCAAGTGTGTTTGCGCCGGCAAGTTCCCTCAAAGCGTAGAGTAAAAGCATACAAGGGATGTAACCGAGTAAAGGAAATAACATAGCAAGCAGTACCCAGAATAAAGTTATATTACAAAAATGACTTATTGTGGCACTGACTAGATTGTTCTCATAACTAAAACGGCAGCAGCGAAGAAAAGGGAGAAGAAGGGCGGCCTAATCCACGCGCTCGCCGTCGACCCTCCTGACCTCGTTCGCCTTGTCCACGATGGGTGCGACGATGGCCCTGAGCTCCTCAAGATCAGCATCCTCCAGCAGCTTCTTGGTAACGCGGGAGAGGTCAAGGCTCGGATTGCGGAAGAGGACCTTAACCAGCACCTTCTCCAAGACTTTGGCGCAGATCGCGCGCGACTCATCGGCTAGCTTCTTCGGGATCCTTTCCCGGAGCTGCTGGAGAGCCGTCACCACACCCTTGAAGAAAAGCGTGAGCTTGGCGCTAGGCTGGAGATTTTCCTCAATAGAGTACCCAAAGCCCGCCAAGTCAAGCTCCGTTAGCTCCTCGTCGATGGATGCAGCGATGTTGACGAGGCCCTCCGTCCAGAGCTCCACCGCAGTTTTGAAGGTGTTCTGGGTCTCGGCGGCCCTCGTCAGCAGCTCCTCGTTGCCCTTGAGGTCTTTCCTCAGGACATCTTCTCGCTTCTTGGCGGCGTCCAGCGTCTCCGTCAAGGTGGCCAGTTTCAGCTCTAGATCAGCGCTCGAGTCCTTGGCGGCGTTCAGCTCCTTGATCTTCTCGGAAAGCTGAACTTGCAGATCGCCGTGGGAGCGTGCATCCTTCTCGCGATCGCGCTGGAGTGCGGCAAGCTCTTCGTTCTTCCTTGTCGCGTCCGCCTCCAGCTGCGTCACCTTCTCCTCTAACTCCTTCCTGGCGGCCTCAGCAGCCGCGGCGGCATCCTTCGCCTCCTTGAGTGCCCCGCCAAGTGATCGTTCCCGGACGGCGAGCTCCTCGTCATGGCTGTCCAAGTACGCCTTCTTCTGTATCAGCTCACCATCCCGCTTGGACAGCTCCTCGGCGGCGAGCCTCTGCTGCTCCTCGGCTTCAGCCTTCTCCAGGATGAACGCCTTCTTCGCCTCGTCGAGCTGCGCCCTCTCCTCAGCAATGGACCGGAGGGCCTCCTGGTTGCGGCTCTTGAGCTCCTCCATGTGTTTCTCTATGTCGACTCCCGCCTGCGCGACAAGTGCTTCCCGGGACTCAAGCTTCGCTTGCCGGGCGCGGTAGAGTGACACCAGCTTTCGGAGCAGCTGCCCCTCCTCGGACTCGCCGCTGCTGCTGCTTGGCCTGTCAACCATTGCCAGCCCAGCGGAGGCGAGCACTTCTCCGTCAAACTCCTCTCCTTCCACCGGCGCCCTGGAGCTTGACGCCCAGGGAAGCTTGATGTACACGCCCTCGCCGGCCTTCAAGTACGCGCCTAGCTGGGGCTCCTCGGAGTCCGGCGCCGCATCAGCAGCGGAGGGGTCGACGGAAGATGCAGCGCCTTGCGCTCCTACGTCCTCTGGGCCGTCAGTGCGATCGCCGGCTCCCCCGCCGGTTCCTATGCCAGCAGCCTTGGCAGCTTCCTCGTCGGCGAGCCCATCAGCACCGGCCTCTTCCTCGCTGGCGGCGACATCGTCAGTGCTGCCGCGTGTGCCCTCTTCGCCGGAGGCCCCAGTATCCATTGGGTCTGCGACAGGGGGATCTGAGGATAGGAGGAGGGAAGGAAACGTCAAGCAAATATCCAAAAAAGAAGAACCCAAGGGAAGATTCCCGACAAAAAGGGGTACCTGTGCTGGGCTCTGTGACCATGGGCTCCTCCACCAGGGGCTCACCGGTTCCGCCCCTTGCCGGGGACCCCTCCCTTGCCGGGGAGCGATCCCTTGTCGGAGAATCGCCCCTTGGCGGCGTAGTCGAAGCAGACAGCACCTCCGGGTCGGCCTCCGGTTGCTCCTGGTGGGCTTGTTCTGCTCCTACACCAGTAAGTCAACAGTCAAGATGTCAGCAACAGAAGAAGCACCCGCGTGCGCCCCACAACAGAAAGTGAACCAGACACTTACGCTGGGGGCTGTACTGGGGGCTGCTGTGAGGAGAAGGAACCGGGTCCGTCAAGGTGGTCTCGGACGTGTCCTCCGCTGTCACGGCAGGATTGTCCTCGATGTCAACCAGAGGGACCCTGGCCCTCTTCGCCGCTCTCTCCGCCAAAGTCCTGAAAAAAGAACAGGAATCCAGAGAGAATCAAATCAGATACAAGGCAAACAATAACCAGGATCAAAGAAAGACAAGTACAGTAAGAAGAAAGCCTTACTCCTCCTCCTCCTCCTCCTCTCCATCATCATCGGAGCTCAGCGCGGAGAGGTCGAACTCCGGTACCCTCTCGGCGCGGCGTGGCGGAGGAGTAGGCTCCCTCTGGCGCTTGCCGAGGGCTGCGGCAGGATCAGGCGTGGCGGCCCGGGAAGACCCCGCCTCAGTTGCCGACGCGGCCTGGGACCCTCCCGCGGCAACGGTACTTGCCGCGGTGGAGCGTGTCCCATGGCGCCGCGGCTGCTGGTCGGCCTGCTCCTCTGCCAACTCTCCAACTCGACGGAGGCGCCTTCTCGGTCGGAATTGGGGCTGCGCTGGGGGCTCCGCCTGCGGCAAGTTGCTCGAAGACGGCTGGCCGCTCGCGCCCTCGGCAGGCTCGCTCGCTTCGACCTCGGCCTCCCCTTCGCCATCGCCTTCTCCGGCAAGATCTTACCGGGCGGCAAGGCTTGCCGCCTCAGCTGCGTCCGCCTCCGCCAACGTGAAACCAAACTCGCCAGCGGCAGCAGCTGCCGCCGCCTCTTCGGCCCTGCTGGCGATGTACGCCATCTCGCTGTCAGTAGTGGCACGGGTGAGGAGCTTCTGCTCGTCGGAATTGACTGCCACCTCCGACAAGTCATCGAAGAATTGCTGCACGACCTCGGCATCGGGCTCTATCCAAGTCGCACTTATCCCGTGCGAGTCGCACTCTGGCATCATCGCACAGATGTGATCGCGCTGGGAGTTGTTGCACAAGGGGATGACGCCCACCGTCAGCTTGAACCACTCTGGATGGTTGGCGTCATGCTTGAACATCTCCCTCAGCATCGCGTCAAGCTCCATGACCATGAAGTTAAAGCTGAGGCCTGGACGCAGCCTCATGATATCCGCCGGGCCGCCAAACAGCCAGGCAGGCCTCCCCCTCTTTTGCAGAGGGGAGATGCGATGGCGGAGGAAATCCGCGCCGACCGCCCCTGATGTGAGTCCGGCATGCCTGAGCCGGAGGATTCGGGTGGTGGCAATCTTCAGCTTGGCGTCGTCCGGCGACAGAGCGCTCCAGTCGCTGCCACGCACCACCCGGGTCCGGCGCAACCTGGTGAATGGCGGCGGGTTGGCATCACAGATCCAGCACCCTCCGCCCTCCACTCGTCCCACTTGCTGCGGAGCTCGCCCGTCAAGTACACCTCCTTCATGCCCATCCGGGAGGTCCAGGCGATTCCGCCAGCCAGTGGCTCCCCTTTCTCGGCTCGGGGGGAGAAATAATGACGAAAAAGAGCGACATTGGGGAGGATGCCAACAAAGTTCTCGCAGAGGTGTGCGAAAACCGCCATTGCCAGAACGGCGTTGGGGGTGAAATCAAGAAGATGAAACCCGTAGGTGTTCATGATGTCACAGAAGAAATTGGAAAAAGGTGGGCAGAGCCCGCAATAGAAGAACACAGGAAAGAAGTAGTACCCTCTGGGGCACTTCTTCGATTTTGAAGCCTCGGCGGAAAGCACCGGCGTGCGTGGATGCGCCCGCGTCTCCGTCGACCAGAAGAGGTAGAACTCCGCCCGCAGCGCCTCCGGGGTGAGTTCGGGAAGGAAAAGCACCTGCTTCTTGCGCAGCACCTCGGCCGACTTCGCGGCCTTCGAAGCCTTCGCAGCCTTCATAGCCTTCCCGGCCTTCGGAGCCATGGCGGAAGCAGTGGGGGAAGGCGAAGGCGACGGCGGCGACGGCGACGGCAGGCGGCGGAGCGCTGCTCTCTTTTCGATTCAGGAGGCGGAGGAGAGCGGCGGGGCTTTCGGAGGAAGGAACTGCAAGTGGCGAAGGTGGGGGAACGGCCCTGTTTCCTCTGCTTATAAACGGGGGATGCGAACGTTACGCATTTCCTGGAGTTAAGTATTGACCACGCCCTCGCCCACGACGCCGCGATTGACGCGTGCCGTTGCAGGAGAGCGCGGTGGTTTCAGAGTGGGTTTTGCGTGGATCGGGGCCACGCGTGCCCGTGCACTGTTTTGGGCCTGGCCCAATAGCGCTCGGCACCGTGTATGGCCCAGGCCCGGGGGCTCCTGTCGGTGTACTAAAGTAGGGGGTACCTTAGTACCCCGAACTTGTGCACGGGCAGTCGCAGCACCCCGTGGCAAAGCTCGCCGTGCGTCCGCCAAGACCCTCCGCCTTTTCCTATTACTACCATTCAAGAACAAAGTATTAACTAAGGAGACAAGGCCCCGGCAAGAGAAGCTTGCCGGGAAGAACAAAGACCCCGGCAAGAGAAGCTTGCCGGGAAGGCCAACTGAGGCGCTTCAGAGAACTTGCCGCGATGCCCCGCGCGTCCCGGCAAGGCTCGGCGACCGGCAAGCGTGCCGGCGCGACAAGAGAAGGGCCGCGGCAAGGCGCTTGCCGCGGCAAGGCTGCCACCACGCACTCAGGCTCCAGCGCATCCAACGACGTGTCGTCCCAGGGCTACCCCAGGAGCATGTGGCGAGGCGTTGCGCAGCCATGCGGAGCGAGGTGGCAAGCGAAGCTGACAAGGAGGCCATCATGGCAATCGGTGGCGCCCCTAACGGTCGTTTCCTCACACTGTTGGGGCGACCAGACGGGCATTAAATGCCCTTGTCCCCCGCCGTCAGAATTAGGTAGGGGACACTGTTGGATACTGTTGTACCAACCTGCGTTTTTACTCTTTTACCCCCTCTTCCTACGCTGCCACCTGTCGGTAACCCCCTTGGACTATAAAAGGGAGGCCCGTGCGCACGTAGAAAGGGTTCGGAACTTTTCCACACTGGGGTTCGGGTTCATCCAACACCACCACACGCTCGCGCTCTCGAGCAAGAACAAATACAGACACAAAGCAGCAGTAGGAGTTTTATCTCTCCGGAGAGCTCCGAAGCTGGGTAAAAATCGCCCGTTTCCCCCCGCGCGCTCGACCTCGATCTGCTCTGCGTGCGCCCTCCGCTCCCTTGCCGGACTAGAAGGGGCTCCCTGCCCCATAGGTGCTCGTGCCCCGCAGAAGCGCACGACAGACAAACCCTCAACATGCAACAAAGAGTCACTCCAAAGCCACTAATAGTGGAGAACAAACATAGAGATTATGGTCGGGTACGAAACCACCACAAAGCTATTCTTTCGGATCGATCTATAAAAGAGTTCGTACTAGAATAACACCTTAAGATACAAATCAACCAAAACCCTAATGTCACCTAGATACTCCATTGTCACCTCAAGTATCCGTGGGCATGATTATACGATATGCATCACACAATCTCAGATTCATCCAACCAACATAAAAGTACTTCAAAGAGTGCCCCAAAGTTTCTACCAGAGAGTCAAGAACGTGTGCCAACCCCTATGCATAAGTTCCCAAGTGTCACGGAACCCGCAAGTTGATCACCAAAACATACATCAAGTGGATCAATAGAATAACCCATTGTCACCACGGTTATCCCACGCAAGACATACATCAAGTGTTCATAAAAGACTCAATCCAATAAGATAACTTCAAAAGGGGAAACTCAATTCATCACAAGAGAGTAGAGGGGGAGAAACATCATAAGATCCAACTATAATAGCAAAGCTCGGGATACATCAAGAACGTGCCATAGATGGAACACGAGAGAAAACACGAGAGAGAGAGAGAGAGAGAGAGAGAGAGAGAGAGAGATCAAACACATAGCTACTGGTACATACCTTCAGCCCCGAGGGTGAACTACTCCCTCCTCGTCATGGATAGCGCCGGGATGATGAAGATGGCCTCTGGTGATGGGATCCCCCTCCGGCAGAGTGCCGGAACAGGGTCCCGATTGGTTTTTGGTTGCTACAGAGGCTTGCAGCGGCGGAAGTCCCAATCTATCTTCTGTTCTAGAAGTTTTAGGGTATATTGGTATATATAGGAGCAGGGGTACGTCGGTGGAGCTATGAGGGCCCCACGAGGGTGGAGGGCATGCCCAGGGGGGTGGGCGTGCCCCCCTACCTTATGCCTTCCTTGTTTCTTCCTTGACATGCACTCCAAGTCTCCCGGGTTGCTTTCCTTCCAAAAATAACTTCTCAAGTTGATTCCGTTCCGTTTTGACTCTGTCTGATATTCCTTTTCCTCGAAACACTAAAATAGGCATAAAACAGCAAATCTAGGTTGGGCCTTCAGTTAATAGGTTAGTCCCAAAAATAATATAAAAGTGGATAATAAAGCCCAATATTACCTAAAACAGTAGATAAAGTAGCATGGAGAAATCAAAAATTATAGATACGTTGGAGACGTATCACGGCACTACCGCGTAGGGCGCAGATGTAAAAAATTACATCCGCCCCTACTTCCGTGCGTGTTACTGTGTTGGGCTAGAGTCCACGGTACTATCATGCCCGAGGAGCGGTACTACCGCATCTCGCGGTACTACCACATCCCTGTCCAGTACTACCATGGGCCTCTGCGGTACTACTGCTCCCTTGAGCAGTACTACCGCATGCCACAACACAATACCACTTGGAGTCCTTCATTTTGCAAAGACACGGATAAACGGTCGGTGCTCCAAAGAAGCAAAGGAAAGGTGGTGCCAAGGAACAGACGTGTACGTGTTGATTCCACCCTAACCTTTTCGAAGTGGACCCCATTCTTAATACTACGGCTTTCTATGACTCAAATCCACCGAAAAGAAACATAGAGAAACACCGTCTTCACTAGGCTCCGAGGGGCACTGAATCGTCTTGTGCCTAGACATGAGATATCTGAAATGCTCAATGCACATGATTAGTCTGCAAATGCATTGTCATCAATCACCAAAACCACATAGGGAGAAATTGAAGGAAATATGCCCTAGAGGCAATAATAAAGTTATTATTTATTTCCTAATATCATGATAAATGTTTATTATTCATGCTATAATTGTATTAACCGGAAAAATGATACATGTGTGAATACATAGACAAACTTAATGTCACTAGTATGCCTCTACTTGACTAGCTCATTAATCAAAGATGGTTATGTTTCCTAACCATAGACATGAGTTGTCATTTGATTAACGGGATCACATCATTAGTAGAATGATGTGATAGCATGACCCATTCCGTTAGCTTAGCACTTGATCGTTTAGTATGTTGCTTTTGCTTTCTTCATACTTATACATGTTCCTACAACTATGAGATTATGCAACTCCCGTTACCCGGAGGAACACTTTGTTTGCTACCAAACGTCACAACGTAACTGGGTGATTATAAAGGAGCTCTACAGGTGTCTCCAAAGGTACATGTTGAGTTGGCGTATTTTGAGATTAGGTTTTGTCACTCCGATTGTCGGAGAGGTATCTCTGGGCCCTCTCGGTAATGCACATCACTATAAGCCTTGCAAGCAATGTAGCTAATGAGTTAGTTATGGAATGATGCATTACGTAACGAGTAAAGAGACTTGCTGGTAACGAGATTGAACTAGGTATTGGGATACCGACAATCGAATCTCGCTCAAGTAACATACCGATGACAAAGGGAACAACGTATGTTGTTATGCGGTTTGACCGATAAAGATCTTCGTAGAATATGTAGGAGCCAATATGAACATCCAGGTTTCACTATTGGTTATTGACTGGAAACATGTCTCGGTCATGTCTACATAGTTCTCAAACCCGTAGGGTCCGCACGCTTAAGGTTTCGATGACAGTTTTATTATGAGTTTATCAGTTTTGATGTACCGAAGGTTGCTCGGAGTCCCGGATGTGATCACGGACATGACGAGGAGTCTCTAAATGGTCGAGACATAAAGATCGATATATTGGACGACTATATTTGGACACCGGAAAGGTTCCGGGTGAGATTGGGACAATACCGCAGCTCCGGGAGGTTATCAGTACCCCCCCGGGAGGTATATGGGCCTTATTGGGCCTTAGTGCAAAGGAGGAGAAAGGAGCAAAGGAGGGGGCGCCCCTCCCCCCCCCCCCAAGCCCAATCCGAATTGGGAGGGGGGCCGACCCCCCTTTCCTTCCTCCCTCCTTCCTCTTCCTTCCCTCTCCCTCTCCTAATAGGAAAAGGGGGAGTCCTACTCCCGGTGGGGGTTGGACTCCCCCCCTAGGGCGCGCCACCCCCTTGGTCGGCCCCCTCCTCCACTCCTTTATATACGGGGGAGGGGGCACCCCATAGACAAAACAATTGATCTCTTGATCTCTTAGCCGTGTGCGGTGCCCCCCTCCACCATAGTTCTCCTCGATAATATTGTAACGGTGCTTAGGCGAAGCCCTACGACGATGGAACATCAAGATCATCACCACGCCGTCGTGCTGACAGAACTCTCCCTCGACACTCTGCTGGATCGGAGTACGGGGGACGTCATCGAGCTGAACGTGTGCAAGAACTCGGAGGTGCCGTAGTTTCGGTGCTTGATCGGTCGGGTCATGAAGACGTACGACTACATCAACCGCATTGTGCTAACTCTTCCGCTTTCGGTCTACGAGGGTATGTGGACATACTCTCCCCTCTCATTGCTATGCATCACCATGATCTTGCGTGTGCGTAGGAATTTTTTTGAAATTACTACGTTCACCAACAGTGGTACCAGAGCCAGGTTTTATGTGTAGATGTTATATGCACGAGTAGAACACAAGTGAGTTGTGGGCGATACAAGTCATACTGCTTACCAGCATGTCATACTTTGGTTTGGCGGTATTGTTGGATGAAGCGGCCCGGACTGACATTACGCGTACGCTTACGCGAGAATGGTTCTACCGACGTGCTTTGCACACAGGTGGCTGGCGAGTGTCAGTTTCTCCAACTTTAGTTGAACCGAGTGTGGCTACGCCCGGTCCTTGCGAAGGTTAAAATAGCACTAACTTGACGAACTATCGTTGTGGTTTTGATGCGTAGGTAAGAATGGTTCTTGCTTAGCCCGTAGCAGCCACGTAAAATTTGCAACAACAAAGTAGAGGACGTCTAACTTGTTTTTGCAGGGCATGTTGTGATGTGATATGGTCAAGATGTGATGCTATATTTTATTGTATGAGATGATCATGTTTTGTAACCGAGTTATCGGCAACTGGCAGGAGCCATATGGTTGTCGCTTTATTGTATGAAATGCAAGCGCACTGTAATTGCTTTACTTTATCACTAAGCAGTAGCGATAGTCGTAGAAGCAATAGATGGCGAAAAGACAACGATGCTACGATGGAGATCAAGGTGTCGCGCCGGTGACGATGGTGATCACGACGGTGCTTCGGAGATGGAGATCACAAGCACAAGATGATGATGGCCATATCATATCACTTATATTGATTGCATGTGATGTTTATCCTTTATGCATCTTATCTTGCTTTGATTGACGGTAGCATTTTAAGATGATCTCTCACTAATTATCAAGAAGTGTTCTCCCTGAGTATGCACCGTTGCGAAAGTTCTTTGTGCTGAGACACCACGTGATGATCGGGTGTGATAGGCTCTACGTTCAAATACAATGGGTGCAAAACAGTTGCACACGCGGAATACTCAGGTTAAACTTGACGAGCCTAGCATATACATATATGGCCTCGGAACACGGAGACCGAAAGGTCGAACGTGAATCATATAGTAGATATGATCAACATAGTGATGTTCACCATTGAAAACTACTCCATCTCACGTGATGATCGGACATGGTTTAGTTGATTTGGATCACATGATCGCTTAGATGACTAGAGAGATGTCTGTCTAAGTGGGAGTTCTTTAGTAATATGATTAATTGAACTTAAATTTATCATGAACTTAGTACCTGATAGTATTTTGCTTGTCTATGTTTGTTGTAGATAGATGGCTCGTGCTGTTGTTCCGTTGAATTTTAATGCGTTCCTTGAGAAAACTAAGTTGAAAGCAATTACACGGACTGGGTCCGTAACTTGAGGATTATCCTCATTGCTGCACAGAAGAATTACGTCCTGGAAGCACCGCCGGGTGCCAGGCTTGCTGCAGATGCAACTGAACATGTTAAGAATGTCTGGCAGAGCAAAGCTGATGACTACTTGATAGTTCAGTGTGCCATGCTTTACGGCTTAGAACCGGGACTTCAACAACGTTTTGAACGTCATGGAGCATATGAGATGTTCCAGGAGTTGAAGTTAATATTTCAAGCAAATGCCCGGATTGAGAGATATGAAGTCTCTAATAAGTTCTATAGCTGCAAGATGGAGGAGAATAGTTCTGTCAGTGAACATATACTCAAAATGTCTGGGTATAATAATCACTTCATTCAACTGGGAGTTAATCTTCCTGATGATAGTGTCATTGACAGAATTCTTCAATCACTGCCACCAAGCTACAAGAGCTTCGTGATGAACTATAAATGCAAGGGATGGACAAGACTATTCCCGAGCTCTTCGCAATGCTAAAGGCTACGGAGGTAGAAATCAAGAAGGAGCATCAAGTGTTGATGGTCAATAAGACCACCAGTTTCAAGAAAAAGGGTAAAAGGAAGAAGGGGAACTTCAAGAAGAACAGCAAACAAGTTGCTGCTCAAGAAAAGAAACCCAAATCTAGAGCTAAGCTTGAGACTGAGTGCTTCTACTGCAAACAGACTGGACACTGGAAGCGGAACTGCCCCAAGTATTTGGCGGATAAGAAGGATGGCAAGGTGAACAAAGGTATATGTGATATACATGTTATTGATGTGTACCTTACTAATGCTCGCAGTAGCACCTGGGTATTTGATACTGGTTCTGTTGCTAATATTTGCAACTCGAAACAGGGGCTACGGATTAAGCGAAGATTGGCTAAGGACAAGGTGACGATGCGCGTGGGAAATGGTTCCAAAGTCGATGTGATCGCGGTCGGCATGCTACCTCTACATCTACCTTCGGGATTAGTTTTAGACCTAAATAATTGTTATTTGGTGCCAGCGTTGAGCATGAACATTATCTCTGGATCTTGTTTGATGCAAGACGGTTATTCATTTAAATTAGAGAATAACGGTTGTTCTATTTATATGAGTAATATCTTTTATGGTCAAGCACCCCGGAAGAGTGGTCTGTTTTTATTAAATCCCGATAGTAGTGATACACATATTCATAATGTTGAAGCCAAAGGATGCAGAGTTGATAATGATAGTGCAACTTATTTGTGGCACTGCCGTTTGGGTCATATTGGTGTAAAGCGCATGAAGAAACTCCATACTGATGGACTTCTGGAATCACTTGATTATGAATCACTTGGTACTTGCGAACCGTGCCTCATGGGCAAGATGACTAAAACGCCGTTCTCCAGAACTATGGAGCGAGCAACAGACTTGTTGGAAATCATACATACTGATGTATGTGGTCCAATGAATGTTGAGTGAGGGAGTCCTGGACTAGGGGGTGTCCGGATAGCCGGACTATCATCATCGGCCGGACTCCAAGACTATGAAGATACAAGATTGAAGACTTCATCCCATGTCCGGATGGGACTTTCCTTGGCGTGGAAGGCAAGCTTGGCAATACGGATATGTAGATCTCCTACCATTGTAACCGACTCTGTGTAACCCTAGCCCTCTCCGGTGTATATATAAACCGGAGGGTTTTAGTCCGTAGGACGAACAACCATTACAACAATCATACCATAGGCTAGCTTCTAGGGTTTAGCCTCCTTGATCTCGTGGTAGATCCACTCTTGTACTACCCATATCATCAATATCAATCAAGCAGGAGTAGGGTTTTACCTCCATCGAGAGGGCCCGAACATGGGTAAAAACATCGTGTCCCTTGTCTCTTGTTACCATCCGCCTAGACGCACAGTTCGGGACCCCCTACCCGAGATCCGCCGGTTTTGACACCGACATTGGTGCTTTCATTGAGAGTTCCTCCGTGTCGTCACCGATAGGCTTGATGGCTTCTTCAATCAACAACAACGCTGTCCAGGGTGAGACTTTTCTTCCCGGACAGATCTTCGTGTTCGGCGGCTTTGCACTGCGGGCCAATTCACTTGGCCATCTGCAGCAGATCGAAAGCTACGCCCCTGGCCATCAGGTCAGATTTGGAAGCTTAAACTTCACGGCTGACATCCGCGGAGACTTGATCTTCGATGGATTCGAGCCGCAGCCAAGCGAGCCGCACTGTCACGATGGGCATGACTTAACTCTGCCGCCGGACAGTACCCTGGAGGCCGCACACAAGTCTGCTCTGACCCATAGTTCGGAGCCGACCGCGCAGATCGAGGGTAGGTGGTTGGACACCACCTCGGGGGCTGCAACTTCTACGGCGATAGAGCCGAATACCGACCTTGTCCCTTACAAAGCTTGTGACTCCAAGGTACCGGACTCCTTGCCGGACTCCGAACCACCTGCGCCCCTGGCAATCGAATCCGATTGGGCGCCGGTCATGGAGTTCACCGCTGCGGACATCTTTCAGCACTCACCCTTTGGCGACATTTTGAATTCGCTGAAGTATCTCTCGTTATCAGGAGAGCCCTGGACGAACTACGGTCAGGATGGTTGGGATGCGGACGACGAAGAAATTCGAAGCCCACCCACCGCCCACTTTGTAGCCACTGTCGACGATCTAACCGACATGCTAGACTACGACTCCGAAGACATCGACGGTATGGACGACGATGCCGGAGACGATCAAGAACCAGCGCCTACAGGGCACTGGAAGACCACCTCGTCATACGACATATACATGGTGGACACCCCAAAGGATGGGGATGGCGAAGAAGCAGCAGAGGCCGATTCCTCTAAGAAACAGCCCAAGCGCCAACGTCAGCGGTGCCGCTTTAAATCCCGCCACAGCAAGAATGGAGATTCCGGCACCGGAGATAATAACATCCCAGAGAGTGCCGAAGACAACCCCCTCCAGCACGATTCAGCACAGGAGGACGGAGTAGCCAACCCTCAGGAGAGAGCGGCAGACGAGGAGGATGAAAATTACATGCCTCCCTCCGGAGACGAGGCAAGCCTCAATGACGACGAATTCGTCATGCCCGAGGATCCCGTTGAACAAGAGCGTTTTAAAAGCAGGATAATGGCCACGGCAAACAGCCTAAAGAAAAAGCAGCAACAGCTTCAAGCTGATCAAGACCTGCTGGCCGACAAATGGACCGAGGTCCTCGCGGCCGAAGAGTATGAACTCGAACGCCCCTCCAAAAGCTACCCAAAACGCAAGTTGCTCCCCTGACTAGAGGAGGAAGCATACAAACCTTCATCACCAGCACACAATACGGCAGACCGAGCAACTCGTGGCCGCGACAGAGAGGCATCGAGGCCCTCCGTCAGAGCCGTACCCCGGCACCGCTCGAAGAGCACGAAGCCACGGGGGAATGCGCCGAACTTGCGGGATATATTGGAGGATAAGGCAAGACAATCAAGATCTATCTGCGGATCACGCGGGCGCCCCACGACCCACGACGACTACCATCGCGCCGGATACAGCAACTCCAGCCGGGCCGAACACAGCAGACAAAACTCTCTTGAGCTACGTCATGATATTGCTCAATATAGAGGCGCCGCACACCCACTATGCTTCACAGATGAAGTAATGGATCATCAAATCCCTGAAGGGTTAAAACCCGTGAACATTGAATCCTACGATGGCACAACAGACCCCGCGGTTTGGATCGAAGATTATCTCCTTCATATCCATAAGGCCCGCGGTGACGATCTCCACGCCATAAAATATCTACCCCTCAAGCTCAAAGGGCCAGCTCGGCATTGGCTCAAAAGCCTCCCAGAAAATACTATTGGAAGTTGGGAGGAGCTCGAGGACGCGTTTAGAGCAAATTTTCAAGGGACTTATGTCCGCCCTCCGGATGCGGACGATTTAAGTCACATAACTCAACAGCCCGGAGAGTCAGCGCGCAAATTCTGGAACAGGTTTCTTACCAAAAAGAACCAAATAGTCGACTGTCCGGACGCCGAAGCCTTAGCAGCTTTTAGACATAATGTCCGAGACGAATGGCTCGCCAGACACCTCGGCCAACAGAAGCCGAGAACAATGGCCGCGCTAACAAGCCTCATGACCCGCTTTTGTGCGGGGGAAGACAGCTGGCTAGCAAGATGCAGCACCAGCGACCCGAGTACATCCGAGATCAGAGATGGAAACGAAAAATCACGGCGCAGAAAGGACCAGCACCGGAATAAAGAAAAAAGCCCAAAGAACACGGCGGTAAACGCCGGATTCAAAAGCTTGCGGCCGAATAACAGAACACTGCCTCTTAAGGACAACAGTGACGAGCCCTCCAACTTAAACAAAATTTTGGATCGGATATGTCAAATCCACAGCACCTCCGGAAGGCCTGCAAACCACACCCACCGAGATTGTTGGGTCTCCAAACAGTCCGGCAGACTCAACGCCGAACACAAGGGGCTCGACGCGCCAAGCGAGGATGACGACGAACCCCACCTGCAGAGCGCCGGAAAACAAAATACTTTCCCACAAGAAGTCAAAATAGTAAACTCACTTCATGTGATAATAAGGAACAATAGAACGGCACCCGCTAAAGCACGTGTCGCACGGTCCACCCCAGCGGAACCTCGAGATTGGATGTTAAAACCAATTACTTTCGACCACCTGGACTATTCCAGAAGTATTCGAAACGCAGGACGGACTGCTCTGATATTGGATCCTATAATCGACGGACTACAATTTACACAAGTCCTAATGGATGGGGGCAGCGATTTAAACCTGCTATATCCGGACACAATCCGCAAGATGGGGGTCGACCTTACCAAAATTCAACATAGCCGCACTTCCTTTAAAGGAGTGACACCAGGCCCTTACGCCAAGTGCACGGGCTCCTTACTACTAGAAGTTGTGTTCGGGTCACCCGACAACTTCCGACACGAAAAGCTAATCTTTCATGTCGCCCCATTCAAAAGTAGCCATCAAGCACTACTGGGACGTGAAGCTTTTGTCCGCTTTAACGCAATACCACATTACGTGTCTCTTACACTTAAAATGCCCGGTCCACGCGGCATCATCTCATTAAAAGGTCGTTCAGGACCCCGGACACGGCTAGACGAGTCCGGCATAAATAAGCTAGGGGCCCCCTAGCCGCACACCCCTTCATAAGGGGCTGTGCGTATGAACAACAAGGAGCCAATAAAAGCTCAACCTTATTCATTTATTCATGCTTTGTTTTAAATACATTTTTTGACACGATTTCTTTTCAAAACTAAGTTCCTCTCCTTTACAGATGAACAGCGTGTTACACCCGTCCAGGATACAGCACAACGGAGACACAGGCGCAGACGTGCAGTAGGGACCCGTTGCAAGGGTTCTTTTCAGATTAAGACCCTGCGTAAACCTTTTTTACTGTCTCTTGTTGCTATATATCCCCTGGTTTCTCATTATAACCAGAGAGGAGACTGACGTTTTGGCATCGGCTGCGTCAGAGGACCTTGCGTGTACCTGGACACTAGGGGCTTAGGGCATTGTTCTGCCCGCTATCATAAAGACCGAATACCTTAGGGAGTGTTCGGCGTCTCGAGTTAGGCCTTATATGCATCAGCTCCGAATCATGTCTTTGGTCAAATGTTGGGTTTGCCCGGCTCCTGTGTTTTGCTGCCTTACGTTCCGTATCATCGGCTAACGCAGCACCAAGAGAACTACTGCGATTGTGCCCCGGTTCGGCCGGGCGAGCGCCTCAGTAGAGAAAGCCGAAAACTAACTGTCATGATACAGCGAGAGACTGGTCAACCACTCGATCGACTACCGGAATGTTTAGAATTCCTCCGCTTTGACGAAGGACCGTTTCCCGGTCAGGCACATACGCGCCCCGAATTCGGAGAGCGCGGTGCCCCTAGGGGCTATATCGTAGCCCCACCCTCGAACTCCTATGGCTAAGTGAAAGTGATAAAGCATTATAGTCCAGTTGCCTCGTTTGCTACGCTACCACCTCCTTCACAGGACCAAGACGTCGGATTAAGTGTGAAAATGCGCTATTTTTGCAAACACCCCCGCACTTTGTGCGTGGGAGCTGAAGCCGACGACTGTCATCTTTCAGGTTATACACACGTATACATAAACGGCCGCACAGGAGATATTTCAATACTTGAATGCACAAGTACAAAAAGCGCTTATATTATAAACATCGTTTTACAAAACCATAACGTTCATTTGAACATGACATTTTTTGAGCACTGCGACTCTATTACACGAGCACCACGCAGAACTTCCCCAAAATAGTGCCCGGCGGGTAACCGGCTCTCGTCCGAACCCCGGGTCGCAACAGCGGTGTCATCCATCTCCGTCCAGTGTGTCTTCACATGGGCGAGGGCCATCCTTGCACCCTCTATGCAGGCTGACTGCTTCATCGCCTTGATATGCGGCACCGCCCCATGGAATTGCTGCAATAAGCCAAAATAACTCTTCAGCTTAGGCCTATCCGGCCAGACATGAGCCACGATATCCATCATGGCAAGTCCGGACAGTCTATTCAGCTCAGCCCACTCGGCTAACCGATCGGTCAGCGGAAGTGAACGATCCGAACTATGGAATTGAGACCAAAAAAGCTCTTCCGTCTCGTGATCCTTCTGACTTCGGAAGTGCACAACAGCATCTGCCGCACTCGCCGCTAAGTCCATATACGGATCCTCCAGACCCCACAGCTGGCCAAGCTGAGCGTACTTCGGATCTGTAAACCGCCTGCGCAGCAGAAAGGGCTTGCCAGCCACAATATCTCCGGCCTGGCGCAGCTCCTCCTTTATAGCCTGCATTGCAGAACGGGCATCCTTGGCTTTGGCGGTGGCCTTCCTCAGGTCTTCTTGCTCCGCTCAGCGTTCTTTTTCAAGAACCTCATAGCGGTCGGTAGCATCTTTCAACTTCACGGCCATTTCGACCATCTCCCCCCTGCTTCGGCAGTGAGCAGCCTTTTCGGCTTCTAGCTCTTCGGCCGCCCTTAAAGCAGCCGCATCACTCGTTCTGGCCTACTCCTTGGCTCGAGCAAGTTCGGCCCGAAGGCTCTCCACAGCAGCGGCACCATCTGCATTTAGCACACATGTTGTAATAAGTGGGCTTCGGCTCCCTTACTAGGTGACCACGAAAAAAAACCTACCTTGTGACTCGTCAAGTCATTTATTGACCAGCGCGATGTCCGCATCCGCAACGTCGAGTTGTCGCTTTAGTTCGGCAACTCCATCAGTCCGGCTAGCCACCAAACTATCCGCCACCTGCATAGGAAAGGCGAAAATCAATACCTGGGATTTTGATCCTCGGCACGCTGTCGTTCTCGACACCCTACCGAGTCTCAGGGGCTACTATCTATACAGGGCGCACTTTATGTGTAAAACTGTCAAAAGGTATGTCATTTTTACGTACCTCAAACCCCGCCAGCAAACTCCTGACTGCATCATGCAATCCGCCTTCGGCGGATGAAATTCTTTCAATCACCGTACTCATCAGTGTACGGTGACCTTCTGAGATAGACGCCCTCTCGAGCAGATCCTTCAGCTCCCCCGGCCGCACACCAGTTGGTGCCGAACTGTTCGGCCCTGCCGGCCTCGGGGATACCCTCCGTGATGACACTTCAGGCTCGTCCGCCCTATCCGATGTTGCGGCCGATGGAGGCATATCGCTCTCCATCATCTCCGGACGGAGTTCCCCCGAAGACGAGCTCATCTGAGAAGGACGGAGATCCGAACTACAAGGTAAAAACTTAAGTTATCCTTAGAAGCACAAACAGGGATGTCCCTTATTACAAAACTCCCTTTTTTCTACTTACGGCTCGCTGGAGGGCTGATTCTTTAGGGGAGACTGTGCGGCCGGAGCCTCTCCGGACGCAGGACCCTCTGGTGAAGATCTCTTCCCCCGCTTCGGGGCTTTGGCCTCCGGGTTTTCGGAGGCGGTCCTCTTCTCCCCCTGGAAGGAGGGATTCTCGATCCCCCCTTCCTCAAAAGCCTCCTTGGTTGAGGCGGTAGTTCCTCTGTTCTCCCCTTTGCCTTCCTCTGAAGGCGCAACCTCCAGCATTCTGACCAGCACGGGATCCGGCGCGGTCTCTGGAAGGGGGGCCGGACACCGTATCAGTTTTGCTTGCGCTATCCACTCCTGTTTAGAGGGCAATTGGTCAAAAGGCGAATCATGGAAAGGCAAACAAACGGTATGTCCGGACACGAAGCTACTTACTTGTGTATCCGGGCGATTGCAGCTTAGGCCGGCGTCCTCGGTCAATTCCGGACACGCCTCTCGTGATCCGAAGAACAGTTTGTACATCTCCACGGGTGTCGTACCCATGAAGTGTTGGAGAATTCGTGGTCCCTCCGGATTAAACTCCCACAGCCGGAGAGGACGGCGTTTGCAGGGCAGGAGACGCCTAATCAGCATGACCTGCATTACCACGACCAGATCGATCTACCTTGCTTGGAGGTCTTGAATCCGGCCCTGCAATAGGGGCACGTCCTTTGACGGCCCCCAGTTGAGCCCTTGGCTGACCCATGACATCAGCCGCTGCGGAGGGCCCGAGCGGAAGATGGGCGGCGGCTTCTGCCTGCTGCCCCTGGGGGCGGTTATGTAGAACCACTCCTGCTGCCACAAGCCGAGCTCCTCCTGAAAAGAGCCCTTGGGCCATGGAGCGTCGGCCCTTCTGCTTACAAACGCCCCGCCGCACTCTGCTTGACGCCCTTGATCATCTTCGGCTCCACGTCGAAGGTCTTAAGCCACAAGCCGATGTGAGGGGTAATGTGAAGGAAGGCTTCGCAGACAACAATGAATGAAGAGATATGGAGGATGGACTCTGGAGCCAAGTCGTGGAATTCCAACCCATAGTAAAACATGAGCCCTCTCACAAAAGGATCCATCGGGAAGCCTAAACCCCGATGGAGGTGGGATACAAACATGACATACTCGCCGGGCTCGGGGGTGGGAATGACTTGCCCTTTGGCGGGCAACCTATGTGAAATCTCGTAAGTCAGGTACTTGGCCTCTCGCAGCTTTAGCACGTCCTCTTCCGTGACGAAGGAGGGCATCCACCGGCCCTGTAGGTCGGAGCCGGACATTGTTGAAGGTCTGAAGCGCTCGAATCTGGGGCTCTGGGTGTTGGAACTCGGGGCGAGGAGAAGATTCGATTGAGGATTGAAGAAAAGAAACAAGCCTTGGTCCCATTATAAAGAGGGAGAATACCAAGAGCCGTCCCCGTGACCATTCGGGACTCGCCTCCGATAGAGGGGGCGTGGCAACGGGCACGGTTGGGTTACCCACATTCATATTGATGGGAATCCTGGGATAAGGGGAACACGATCTCTGCTTCGACAAGACGTGCCAAGGAAACCGCTTCGCTAAACGCGCTGAGGTGGTATAATAAAAACGATTCAAGTAAAGGCTTGGTGGTGGTGTGACGTCATGCCACAAAATACGCCAGCAGATCGAGCTTGTGTACATATTATTCTCTCTACGGTGGAATGTGGAATTTATTTTGCAGAGCCGGACACTATCCTGGTGTTCACAATCTTCTATGAATTATTCGGAGGAGGAACCCGCCTTGCAATGCCGAACAATATGCGCGCCGGACTCATCGTCATTGAAGCCTGGTTCAGGGGCTACTAAGGGAGTCCTGGACTAGGGGGTGTCCGGATAGCCGGACTATCATCATCGGCCGGACTCCAAGACTATGAAGATACAAGATTGAAGACTTCGTCCCGTGTCCGGATGGGACTTTCCTTGGCGTGGAAGGCAAGCTTGGCGATACGGATATGTAGATCTCCTACCATTGTAACCGACTCTGTGTAACCCTAGCCCTCTCCGGTGTATATATAAACCGGAGGGTTTTAGTCCGTAGGACGAACAACCATTACAACAATCATACCATAGGGTAGCTTCTAGGGTTTAGCCTCCTTGATCTCGTGGTAGATCCACTCTTGTACTAACCATATCATCAATATCAATCAAGCAGGAGTAGGGTTTTACCTCCATCGAGAGGGCCCGAACCTGGGTAAAAACATCGTGTCCCTTGTCTCCTGTTACCATCCGCCTAGACGCACAGTTCGGGACCCCCTACCCGAGATCCGCCGGTTTTGACACCGACATTGAGGCTTGCGATGGATATCGTTATTTTCTCACCTTCACAGATGATTTGAGCAGATATGGGTATATCTACTTAATGAAACACAAGTCTGAAACATTTGAAAAGTTCAAAGAATTTCAGAGTGAAGTGGAAAATCATCGTAACAAGAAAATAAAGTTTCTACGATCTGATCGTGGCGGAGAATATTTGAGTTACGAGTTTGGTTTACATTTGAAGCAATGCGGAATAGTTTTGCAACTCACGCCAACCGGAACACCACAACGAAATGGTGTGTCTGAACGTCGTAATCGTACTTTACTAGATATGGTGCGATCTATGATGTCTCTTACTGATTTACCGCTATCGTTTTGGGGTTATGCTTTAGAGACGGCCGCATTCACGTTAAATAGGGCACCATCAAAATCCGTTGAGATGGCGCCTTATGAACTGTGGTTTGGCAAGAAACCAAAGTTGTCATTTCTTAAAGTTTGGGGCTGCGATGCTTATGTGAAGAAACTTCAACCAGACAAGCTCGAACCCAAATCGGAGAAATGTGTCTTCATAGGATACCCAAAAGAGACTATTGGGTACACCTTCTATCACAGATCTGAAGGCAAGACTTTTGTTGCTAAATTCGGATCCTTTCTAGAGAAGGAGTTTCTCTCGAGAGAAGTGAGTGGGAGGAAAGTAGAACTTGATGAGGTAACTGTACCTGCTCCCTTATTGGAAAGTAGTTCATCACAAGAACCGGTTCCTATGACAACTACACCAATCAGTGAGGAAGCTAATGATATTGATCGTGAAACTTCAGATCAAGTTACTACCGAACCTCGTAGGTCAACCAGAGTAAGATCCGCACTAGAGTGGTACAGTAATCATATTCTAGAAGTCATGTTACTTGACCATGGCGAACCTACGAACTATGAGGAAGCGATGATGAGCCCAGATTCCGCAAAATGGCTTGAGGCCATGAAATCTGAGATGGGATCCATGTATGAGAACAAAGTATGGACTTTGGTTGACCTGCCCGATGATCGGCAAGCCATCGAGAATAAATGGATTTTCAAGAAGAATATTGACGCTGATGGTAATGTAATTGTCTACAAAGCTCGACTTGTTGTGAAAGGTTTTTGACAAGTTCAAGGGGTTGACTACGATGAGACTTTCTCACCCGTAGCGATGCTTAAGTCTGTCCGAATCATGTTATCAATTGCCGCATTTTATGATTATGAAATATGACAAATGGATGTCAAAGCAGCATTCCTGAATGGATTTCTGGAAGAAGAGTTGTATATGATGCAACGAGAAGGTTTTGTCGATCCAAAAGGTGCTAACAAAGTGTGAAAGCTCCAGCGATCCATTTATGGACTGGTGTAAGCCTCTCAGACTTGGAGTAAACATTTTGATAGTGTGATCAAAGCATATGGTTCTATACAGACTTTTGGAGAAGCATGTATTTAGAAGAAAGTGAGTGGGAGCTCTGTAGCATTTCTGATATTATATGTAGATGACATATTGTTGATTGGAAATGATATAGAATTTCTGGATAGCATAAAGGGATACTTGAATAAAAGTTTTTCGATGAAAGACCTCAGTAAGGCTGCTTACATATTGGGCATCAAGATCTATAGAGATAGATTAATACGTTTAATTGGACTTTCACAAAGCACATAACTTGATAAAGTTTTGAAAAAGTTCAAAATGGATCAGGCAAAGAAAGGGGTCTTGCCTGTATTACAAGATGTGAAGTTGAGTCAGACTCAATGCCCGACCATAGCAGAAGATAGAGAGAAAATGAAAGATGTTCCCTATGCTTCAGCCATAGGCTCTATCATGTATGCAATGTTGTATACCAGACCTGATGTATGCTTAGCAATAAGTTTAGCAGGGAGGTACCAAAGTAATCTAGGAGTGGATCACTGGATAGCGGTCAAGAACATCCTGAAATACCTGAAAAGTGAAGGAAATATACCCTAGAGGCAATAATAAAGTTATTATTTATTTCCTCATATCATGATAAATGTTTATTATTCATGCTAGAATTGTATTAACCGGAAACATGATACATGTGTGAATACATAAGCAAACATAATGTCACTAGTATGCCTCCACTTGACAAGCTCATTAATCAAAGATGGTTATGTTTCCTAACCATAGACATGTGTTGTCATTTGATTAACGGGATCACATCATTAGGAGAATGATGTGATTGACTTGACCCATTCCGTTAGCTTAGCACTTCATCATTTAGTATGTTGCTATTCCTTTCTTCATGACTTATGCAAAGTTCCTATAACTATGAGATTATGCAACTCCCGTTTACCTTAGGAACACTTTTTGTGCTACCAAACGTCACAACATAACTGGGTGATTATAAAGGAGCTCTACAGGTGTCTCCGAAGGTACATGTTGAGTTGGCTTATTTCGAGATTAGGTTTTGTCACTTCGATTGTCGGAGAGGTATCTCTGGGCCCTCTCGGTAATGCACATCACTATAAGCCTTGCAAGCAATGTAGCTAATGAGTTAGTTACGGAATGATGCATTACGTAATGAGTAAAGGGACTTGCCGGTAACGAGATTGAACTAGGTATTAGATACCGACGATCGAATATCGGGCAAGTAACATACCGATGACAAAGGGAACAACGTATGTTGTTATGCGGTTTGACCGATAAAGATCTTCGTAGAATATGTAGGAGCCAATATGAGCATCCAGGTTCTGCTATTGGTTATTGACCGAGAATAGTTCTAGGTCATGTCTACATAGTTCTCGAACCCGTAGGGTCCGCATGCTTAACATTACGATGACAGTTTTATTATGAGTTTATAAGTTTTGATGTGCCGAAGGTTGTTCGGAGTCCCGGATGTGATCACGGACATGACGAGGAGTCTCGAAATAGTAGAGACATAAGGATTGATATATTGGAAGCCTATATTTGGATGTCGGAATCATTCCGGGTGAAATCGGGATTTTACCGGAGTACCGGGGGGTTACCGGAACCCTTTCGGGGGTTAATGGGCCTACATGGGCCATGAGGGAGAAGAGGAGGGCCGGCCAGGGCAGGCCGCGCGCCCCCTCCCCCCCTAGTCCGAATAGGACAAGGAAGGGGGGCGGCGCCCCCCTTTCCTCTTTCCCCTCCCCCCTTTCCTTCTCCACCAAGACAAGAGGGGGGAGTCCTACTCCCGGTGGGAGTAGGACTCCTCCAGGCGCACCCCTAGGGGCCGGCCGCACCTCCCCCCTCCCTCCTTTATATACGGGGGCAAGGGCACCTCTAAACACACAAGTTGATCTTCGTGATCGTTCCTTAGCCGTGTGCGGTGCCCCCCTCCACCATATTCCACCTCGGTCATATCATTGCGGTGTCTGTAGAACATCATCATCGTCACCACGCCGTCGTGCTGACGGAACTCATCCCCGACACCCTGCTGGATCGGAGTCCGGGGATCGTCATCGAGCTGAACGTGTGTTGAACTCGGAGGTACCGTATGTTCGGTGCTTGGATCGGTCGGATCGTGAAGACGTACGACTACATCAACCGCGTTGTCATAACGCTTCTGCTTACGGTCTACGAGGGTACGTGGACAACACTCACCCCTCTCGGTTCTATGCATCACCATGATCTTGCGTGTGCGTAGGAATTTTTTTGAAATTACTACGTTCCTCAACAGTGGCATCCGAGCCTAGGTTTTATGTGTTGATGTTATATGCACGAGTAGAACACAAGTGAGTTGTGGGTGATACAAGTCATACTACTTACCAGCATGTCATATTTTGGTTCAGCGGTATTATGAGATGAAGCGGCCTGGACCGACATTACGCGTATGCTTACACGAGACTGGTTCCACCGTTACGAGCACTCGTGCTTAAAGGTGACTGGCGGGTGTCTGTCTCTCTCACTTTAGTTGAACCGAGTGTGGCTACGCCCGGTCCTTGCGAAGGTTAAAACAGCACTAACTTGACGAACTATCGTTGTGGTTTTGATGCGTAGGTAAGAACGGTTCTTGCTCAGCCCGTAGCAGCCACGTAAAATTTGCAACAACAAAGTAGAGGACGTCTAACTTGTTTTTGCAGGGCATGTTGTGATGTGATATGGTCAAGACGTGATGCTATATTTTATTGTATGAGATGATCATGTTTTGTAACCGAAGTTATCGACAACTGGCAGGAGCCATATGGTTGTCGATTTATTGTATGAAATGCAAATGCCCTGTAATTGCTTTACTTTATCACTAAGCGGTAGCGATAGTCGTAGAAGCAATAGAAGGCATAACGACAATGATGCTACGATGGAGATCAAGGTGTCGCGCCGGTGACGATGGTGATCATGACGGTGCTTCGAAGATGGAGATCACAAGCACAAGATGATGATGGCCATATATAATCACTTATATTGATTGCATGTGATGTTTATCCTTTATGCATCTTATCTTGCTTTGATTGACGGTAGCATTTTAAGATGATCTCTCACTAAAATTATCAAGAAGTGTTCTCCCTGAGTATGCACCGTTGCGAAAGTTCTTCGTGCTGAGACACCACATGATGATCGGGTGTGATAGGCTCTACGTTCAAATACAACGGTTGCAAAATAGTTTGACACGCGGAATACTCAGGTTAAACTTGACGAGCCTAGCATATACAGATATGGCCTCGGAACACGGAGACCGAAAGGTCAAACGTGAATCATATAGTAGATATGATCAACATAGTGATGTTCACCATTGAAACTACTCCATCTCACGTGATGATCGGACATGGTTTAGTTGATTTGGATCACGTGATCACTTAGATGACTAGAGAGATGTCTGTCTAAGTGGGAGTTCTTCAGTAATATGATTAATTGAACTTAAATTTATCATGTACTTAGTACCTGATAGTATTTTGCTTGTCTATGTTTGTTGTAGATAGATGGCTCGTGCTGTTGTTCCGTTGAATTTTAATGTGTTCCTTGAGAAAGCAAAGTAGAAAGATGATGGTAGCAATTACACGGACTGGGTCCGTAACCTGAGGATTATCCTCATTGCTGCACAGAAGAATTACGTCCTAGAAGCACCGCTGGGTGCCAGGCCTACTGCTGCTGCAACTGACGACGTTAAGAACATCTGGCAGAGCAAAGCTAATGACTACTCGATAGTTCAGTGCGCCATGCTTTACGGCTTGGAACCGGGTCTTCAACGACGTTTTGAACGTCATGGAGCATATGAGATGTTCCAGGAGTTGAAGTTAATATTTCAAGCAAATGCCCGGATTGAGAGATATGAAGTCTCCAATAAGTTCTATAGCTGTAAGATGGAGGAGAATAGTTCTGTCAGTGAACACATACTCAAAATGTCTGGGTATAATAATCACTTGATTCAACTGGGAGTTAATCTTCCTGATGATAGTGTCATTGATAGAATTCTTCAATCACTGCCACCAATGTCACGCCCAATATGCGATACTATCCTAAAGAGACTCGAAGGTCCCACCAAGGATAGAACCGCATATTGACACGCTTTTGCAAGGTGGATATCATTACATCAACATTACATAATAGATGGGGATACATACAAAAGGCATACAATGCCACACGAATACAACATCATCTTACATAAGAGCAACATCCGACTACGGATGAAACACAAACAGAAACTCAAACGACATCCACCCTGCTAGCCCAGGCTGCCGACCTGGAACCTATCCTCTGATCGAAGAAGAATCAGAAGAAGAACTCCAAAACAAGTAAACATCGCTCTCGCGTCATAATCATCACCTAACCTGTACCTGCAACTGTTGTTGTAGTAATCTGTGAGCCACGAGGACTCAGCAATCCCATTACCATGGGTATCAAGACTAGCAAAGCTTAATGGGAAAGGAAGGGGTAAAGTGGTGAGGTTGCAGCAGCGGCTAAGCAATATATGGTGGCTAACATACGCAAACAAGAGCGAGAAGAGAAGCAAAGGAACGGTCGTGAAGCTGGCAATGATCAAGAAGTGATCCTGAACTCCTACTCACGTCAAACATAACCCAAAGACCGTGTTCACTTCCCGGACTCCACCGAAAAGAGACCATCACGGCTACACACGCGGTTGATGCGTTTTAATTCGGATCTGGTGTCAAGTTTTCTACAACCGGACATTAACAAATTCCCATCTGCCACATAACCGCGGGCACGGCTCTCGAAAGTTTATACCCTGCAGGGGTGTCCCAACTTAGCCCATGATAAGCTCTCGCAATCAACGAAGGATGTACCTTCTCCCAGGAAGACCCGATCAGTCTCGGAATCCTGGTTTACAAGACATTTTGACAATGGTAAAACAAGACCAGCAAAGCCGCCCGATGCGCCGACAATCCCGATAGGAGCTGCACATATCTCGTTCTCAGGGCAACACCGGATGAGTCATCCTACGAGTAAAACCAGACCTCGAGTTTCCCCGAGGGGGCCCTGCAGTCTACTCGGTTCGGACCAACACTTAGACAAGCATTGGCCCGGGGGGGCTAAAATAAAGATGACCCTCGGGTTAATTACTCCCAAGGGAAATATAGGTGGTGGTGAGGCAAATGGTAAAACCAAGGTTGGGCCTTGCTGGAGGAGTTTTATTCAAAGCGAACTGTCAAGGGGGTCCAATAAATCACCCGACCGCGTAAGGAACGCAAAATCCGGGAACATAACACCGGTATGACGGAAACTAGGGCGGCAAGAGTGGAACAAAACACCAGGCATAAGGCCGAGTCTTCCACCCTTTACCAAATATATAGATGCATTAATAAAATAAGAGATATTGTGATATCCCAACATAATCCTGTCCACCATGGAGCAATCTTCAACTTCACCTGCAACTAACAACGCTATAAGAGGGGCTGAGCAAAGCGGTAACATAGCCAAACAACGGTTTGCTAGGAAGGGTGACAAAGGTTAGAGGTTCATGGCAATTTGGGAGGCTTGAAGAGCAAATGATAGGAAGCGCAGCAAAGCGATAGAACGAAGAAACTAGCATAGCAATGATAGTAGTGAGATCCAGGGTAACATTCATCTTGCCTGAAATCCCGCTAGGAAGAAGAACGAGTCCATGAAGAAGATGAAGCCACGAAGACGAACCTAGCGTAGACGAACGAATCCTCACGATCGCAACGAAACAGGAACTATCGAGAAGAAGCACACAACATAGTAAACACACCACAGATAGACAAGACATGATGCACAAACAAGCATGATGCATGAGAAAGCTAGATGAGGCTACTCATGGCAAGAGATGATGCAAACAAGAACAACACATCAAGGCAAGTTTAAATGAGGCAGGAAACAACATATAACAATTCCGGTAAGTCCCCATATGCAAATTTAGAAATTGGTCCAGAACTGAATAAACCTTATGTTCAAGTTGTTAAACATCAAGTTAAAGAGCACCAAGAGAATCTACACGAAATATCTAGTCAAGTTACATATAAAGTTCGTTTAATTCGGAGCTACGGCCTAGAAGATATGAGCAAAACAAGTTCAACATGACATTGATGCAAAATGCATACAAACATCAAGCAAACACCTCAAAACAAGGATGCAACATGATAATATGAAACTTCATGCAAAATCAAGCAAGTTTCATATAGAGCACACTCAAAATGGAGCAACGGTTCAACACACTCTATACAAGTTCAAAGGACAAGCTGTCCAAAACAGCAACTAGGCATATTGCAATCATTAAAACACTATTCTACAGCATCTCAAAAGGAAAACAAAAGGCATGGACATGAAGTCCAGGTAAAGCATGACAAAACATGAACACTGAGCTATTTCCAGAAATCACTAGAACATGCTCAAAAGGACATGGCAAGAGTGCAAATAATAACAGTTTCAGGCTTGGCAGAAATAACATCAGGTTGCAATGTTTAGAGCTATCAAACAACATGTTACAGGAACTTATCATGGCAAACAAAGGCATGGAATGCTAGTACTAAAGACAAAGAACAAAAGTCCCTTACTGACCATGAGCCAAAAGGGCACAGAAAATATGATGGCACCCATGTAAACATGGCAAAAGATATGACAGATTCATACATGGCAGGAACAACAATAAGTAGGCATGTTGGTGAGCTTGAACCACTCACCACAGATCAATACATGCCATGGCAAGGCAACCAATAGTAAGAAGACATGTTTATGAAGCTAAGCATGGCAAGATCAAGTTCATAGGGTGCATGGATCAATATGAAAACACATGGCAAAACTGAACTTAATGTTAACAGGCTGACAGCAACATTATTTAGCAAGTTTGGAGCAATATAACAACAAGCTACAGCAGGCTATAAATGCAACCAGGGGCATGAATGGATAGATCATGACATGTATAACAAATCATACTTAGTGAGCATCTCCAGATTATGCATGGAATGACTTGTAGCAGCAGGATAACATAGCATCAAAGATATAGCAGACTCAGCCTAGCAAAACAGCAACAGCAAGTACCCTACTTCACGAGCTCGATGCACTCACTACAAGAATCACAAAAATACATTGATGGCACCACTGTGAAGATGGCATAACATAGTCCAAAACACATGTAGACATCAAGCTCATAGGATGCACACACAAAATGCAACGAAAAAGACAAAACAGCAAGTTATAACAGTTTCAGTAGGTTAACATCATATAGCACTCTTTCAACAATGATTCAGGCATCAAGATGGACTCAAATGAACATGATGCAATGGAATGAAATGAAGTACTCGTCGAGACAAACAATTTGACATATTACACGCATGAAACGGAACAGTATGCTAGGAGATATGACACGATGAACATGGGACCAGATTGCAAAAATTTAAGGACTTGAACAAAATTCGCATGCGCGCAGGATAGCTATAAAACGCACAGAGCATGGGATAGGGCTACTCACCCTGGGCTTCGGCCCATGACGAGGGAGGAGGCAGTCCGGGGCTGGGCCGTGGGAGGCTGGCAGACTGGGCCTGCGGCTGGGCTACGGGGCCCGCGAGGCAGCGGCCTCATGCGCTCCTACGCACGCGCAGCCGCGCTGGCGGCGCTTCCAACGAACGGCGGCGAGCCTAGGACGGCGAGGAAGAGGAGAAACGGCGCGGGGGCAACGGGAATGGACGGATCCGGGCGGCGGGGTGCCGGATCCGGGCTCGATGACGACTCTGGTCGCCGAAGGACGACGGATCTGGCCAGCAACGACCTCAATGGGGCGACGGACGGCGGTTACGGCGAGGCAGCGGGGTTGGCGCTGGAGACGGAGAGGAGCCCGGGCAGCCACTACGCGCGCGGGAGGCGGCTCGGGCGCGCGGCTCGGCGAGTCGGAGAGCCAGGCGCCGCGGGGAACGGCGGAGACGGGCGGCGCCGGCGAAGGGTGACTCCGGCGAAGGGCGGCAGGGCACCGGCGGCGGACGCCTCGGGCGCTGGACGAGCGCGGGCAGCGTGCTGGGCGCGAGAGGCGGCGCGCGTGGAACGGGCCCCGCGGGCTGCGGCGGCGGATGCCTCAGGCCCGGGCGGGTCCGAGATGGGCCTCAAGGGCCGCAGCGAAGTGGGGGAGGAGCGAGGCCGACGTGGCCGGCGGGGATTGGCGCGGGAGGCGGCGGCGATGACATGGCAGCCTCCGATTGGACGGAGTGAGGTGGTCGGCGGACATGTTCGGCGCGGGTGGACATGTCCGGCTGCGGGAGAAGGAAGAAGGCTAGGGTTAGGGTGGATTCATCCGCGAATTTCGGGGGAGGGTGTGTTTATATAGGTAGAGGGAGCTAGGAGAGTCCAAATGAGGTGCGGTTTTCGCCCACACGATCGTGATCGAACGACCCAGAGCATGGAGGGGGTTTGGATGGGTTTTGGGCCACTTTGGAGGGGTGTTGGACTGCACACAAAAGAGGCCTTTGCGGTTACCCGGTTAACCGTTGGAGTATCAAACGACCTCCAAATGGAACGAAACTTGACAGGCGGTCTATCGGTGGTGTACCAAGGCCGCTTGGCAAACCTCGGTCCATTCCGAGAACGTTTAACACCTGCACACAAAAAGAGACAAGAAGGGGACGCCGGATGACATAGGAGTGCCAGATTGCAAAACGGACAACGGAGAAAATGCTCAGATGCATGAGACGAACACGTATGCAAAATGAGATGCACATGATGACATGATAAAATGCAACACGCAAGCAGATGACATGGCAAGGACGGCGAATAACTGGCAGACACCTGGCGCATCGAATCTGGGGCGTTACAACACTCCTCCACTAACAAGAGATCTCGTCCCGAGATCTTAGGACCGAGACGGAAGGTAAAATGGATGAGGTGAAACAAGAACTCAAAAGAAGAAGAAAAGAATCGAGAGCACTCGAGAAGAAGAGAGGAACGATGAGAATGACGACAATAGAAAGCTCACTGAATCAGATAGACTATGAAACCACTCCGGTTAGAACGAGATAAGAAACGAATAAGACTGGAAGGATTTAGGCAGCACTCCGGCTGAAACATGGAGGAATAGAACACGAGCTTGAGAGGATGGATTGATACTTGATGAAGACTTGACACAAAACCTTCGGAAAGAATTGAAAGAGTTGAATGAAAAGAACGGAGAAGAAAATGACAACTTGTGCCACGAATGAAATTGAAAGCATCTTTAGAAGGAAGGTTTGAACGGAGTTGTTGAGAAAATCAACAATGAAATGAATAAGCTTGTTGTGGACTTATAGGTAACATCTCAAGATCATAAGGTGATAACCAGCCACAAACGGAAATGATTGGATAACTGAGAAGGACGAAGAAATGCAAAACTCCACTTCAAAAGAATACGGAGAATTAATTGCACTTCGAGATGCAAGAAGAATAAACTTGAGGTCCTCCAACAAGAATCTTGATGAACACTTGAAAGAATGAATTAAATCATGAAGAACCACCGTGAAGAACTTCGGTGACAAAAGGATGATGAGATAGAATGAAGGAAAAGAATAAGATGAGCCTTGCGGTGATTTAGATGGAGGTTCCAACGAGATGGTCGAGGAAATTTGAACTCCGGAAAAGAAAAGATGAAAAACACTTGGAACTAGAATTTATCCATCACGAACAAACTCTGAAGGAGGGGATTACACACTTGGAGGAAATAAGAATAAGATTTATTGTATACTTACCCTTCATCAACTTAGATTGATGACAAGCAATGGATTTAGCATACTACTTATTCTTCTTGAAAAGGATTGAGGGCAATATAGCACAAAACTTGAGAAAGTCTTCATGCACCACCGGTAGGATTGGAAAGAACGAATGAATTAATATGATAATCAAGGGAAAAGAATCTTGAATGAACCACCGTAACAATTCGAAAATGACTGATGAAAGAGAATGAATCACCGGGAAGAATTAGAAGACAAATATGCTAGAGGGGATTTAGATGCAAAAGAACAGGAAGAACTCGAGCTGATTAAAGAACATTTGAACAAAGCGCCGGGATAAATAGAGAACGATAACAGGAATGATGGCCTCCAGTGAAAGAAACGGGAAAACAACTTCTGACATACTCCGGATGGGTAAGAAAAGAATATCTGACAAACCGAATAATTCGAGAGGACAACATGAAGCTAGAACCACGAATCTTCGGGAGACCGGGCAAGATTTAGAGAAAAAACTCTTCTTCGATCTTCAAATGACGACGAGACACCACCAAAATTACTGAGGTACTCCGGGAGAATGAAAAACGAAGAGGTTGAGCCAACAATGAAAAGAATTTGAAAGAGATCTTGGAGAAGGCATATGACTGATGGAATCCATTCTTACGTCACACTTTGAAAAGAATTTGAGAATAGCTCCGGGGGAATTAGAAGAGTCAGGTAAGATCCTGGGAAAAGACATGTGGATTAGGGCCCACTAAAGAGAAAAACACCATTGAAAAGGATTGTTGAACAGGTAGATGATGCACCGGAATGATTGAGATATTGGAATGAGGTGAAAACCTCAAATTAATTGGAACACAGACGAATCTCCTGAGATGTCGAACTCCAGAATGATTGAATGGCGAGAGGCGAACGAGCAAGGGGAAAACATTTGAGCCGAGGAAAAGAATATGATCAACACCGAAAAACTTGAATTGAATCCACCGGAAAAGAAAAAAGACGAAGAATGTCAAACAAAAGAGAATTCACCGATTGAAATAATTGAGGGAAGACTGAAGAGGCTCCACACAAATGAAATTGATGCTCGAAACAGACTCAAACTCCGGGAAGAAAAAGGGGTGGGAGGGCGGGAAAAAAACAAAGGCGACTTGGAAGGGGGAACCGACGAATATCTTGAAGAGAAAACACCGGTTGAAAGAATGCAAATGCTTCACACGAGTAGGATGGATACTCGATTACGGACTCCGGCTCCGAGATGAAAAAGGGGTGGGCGGGTGGGAAAAAAGAAAACAACTGAGGATTGAACTTGCAAAGATGAAGAGGCTCGAGTCAACTGGACGAGAAATGCACCGGATGCAAGGAGCTGAGAACCAACGATCAAAAAACCAACTGCGTGATCCTAAAAAAATGAAAGGGAAGAGAAGTAATTTAAAACACCTACGTCAAGATTCCTCACCAGAGTGACGAAGGGGCTGAGGAGTAAAAAGAATTCCTACTCTCCGATATAACTAGACTCCGAAAACAGTTTCTTTCTAGACTCGACATCGGCCAAACTACACGATTAGTCAAGGGGGCTCCTAGGGTCGGTCGAGGCTCTGATACCAACTTGTCACGCCCAATATGCGATACTATCCTAAAGAGACTCGAAGGTCCCACCAAGGATAGAACCGCATATTGACATGCTTTTGCAAGGTGGATATCATTACATCAACATTACATAATAGATGGGGATACATACAAAAGGCATACAATGCCACACGAATACAACATCATCTTACATAAGAGCAACATCCGACTACGGATGAAACACAAACAGAAACTCAAACGACATCCACCCTGCTAGCCCAGGCTGCCAACCTGGAACCTATCCCCTGATCGAAGAAGAATCAGAAGAAGAACTCCAAAACAAGTAAACATCGCTCTCGCGTCATGATCATCACCTAACCTGTACCTGCAACTGTTGTTGTAGTAATCTGTGAGCCACGAGGACTCAGCAATCCCATTACCATGGGTATCAAGACTAGCAAAGCTTAATGGGAAAGGAAGGGGTAAAGTGGTGAGCTTGCAGCAGTGGCTAAGCAAGATATGGTGGCTAACATACGCAAACAAGAGCGAGAAGAGAAGCAAAGGAACGGTCGTGAAGCTAGCAATGATCAAGAAGTGATCCTGAACTCCTACTCACGTCAAACATAACCCAAAGACCGTGTTCACTTCCCGGACTCCGCCGAAAAGAGACCATCACGGCTACACACGCGGTTGATGTGTTTTAATTCGGATCTGGTGTCAAGTTTTCTACAACCGGACATTAACAAATTCCCATCTGCCACATAACCGCGGGCATGGCTCTCGAAAGTTTATACCCTGCAGGGGTGTCCCAACTTAGCCCATGATAAGCTCTCGCGATCAACGAAGGATATACCTTCTCCCGGGAAGACCCGATCAGTCTCGGAATCCCGGTTTACAAGACATTTCGACAATGGTAAAACAAGACCAGCAAAGCCGCCCGATGCGCCGACAATCCCGATAGGAGCTGCACATATCTCGTTCTCAGGGCAACATCGGATGAGACATCCTACGAGTAAAACCAGACCTCGAGTTTCCCCGAGGGGGCCCTGCAGTCTACTCGGTTCGGACAACACTTAGACAAGCATTGACCCGGGGGGGCTAAAATAAAGATGACCCTCGGGTTAATTACTCCCAAGGGAAATATAGGTGGTGGTGAGGCAAATGGTAAAACCAAGGTTGGGCCTTGCTGGAGGAGTTTTAGTCAAAGAGAACTGTCAAGGGGGTCCCATAAATCACCCGACCGCGTAAGGAACGCAAAATCCGGGAACATAACACCGGTATGACGGAAACTAGGGCGGCAAGAGTGGAACAAAACACCAGGCATAAGGCCGAGTCTTCCACCCTTTACCAGATATATAGATGCATTAATAAAATAAGAGATATCGGGATATCCGAACATAATCCTGTCCACCGTGGAGCAATCTTCAACTTCACCTGCAACTAACAACGCTATAAGAGGGGCTGAGCAAAGCGGTAACATAGCCAAACAACGGTTTGCTAGGAAGGGTGACAAAGGTTAGAGGTTCATGGCAATTTGGGAGGCTTGAAGAGCAAATGATAGGAAGCGCAGCAAAGCGATAGAACGAAGCAACTAGCATAGCAACGATAGTAGTGAGATCTAGGGTAGCGGTCATCTTGCCTGAAATCCCGCTAGGAAGAACAACGAGTCCATGAAGAAGATGAAGCCACGAAGACGAACCAAGCGTAGACGAACGAATCCTCACGATCGCAACGAAACAGGAACTATCGAGAAGAAGCACACAACATAATAAACACACCACACATAGACAAGACATGATGCACAAACAAGCATGATGCATGAGAAAGCTAGATGAGGCTACTCATGGCAAGAGATGATGCAAACAAGAACAACACATCAAGGCAAGTTTAAATGAGGCCGGAAACAACATATAACAATTCCGGTAAGTCCCCATATGCAAATTTAGAAATTGGTACAGAACTGAATAAACCTTATGTTCAAGTTGTTAAACAGCAAGTTAAAGAGCACCAAGAGAATCTACACGAAATTCTAGTCAAGTTACATATAAAGTTCATTTAATTCAGAGCTACGGCGTAGAAGATATGAGCAAAACAAGTTCAACATGACATTGATGCAAAATGCATACAAACATCAAGGAAACACCTCAAAAAAAGGATGCAACATGATAATATGAAACTTCATGCAAAATCAAGCAAGTTTCATATAGAGCACACTCAAAACGGAGCAACGGTTCAACACATACACTCTATACAAGTTCAAAGGACAAGCTGTCCAAAACAGCAACTAGGCATATTGCAATCATCAAAACACTATTCTACAGCATCTCCAAAGGAAAACAAAAGGCATGGACATGAATTCCAGGTAAAGCATGACAAAACATGAACACTAAGCTATCTCCAGAAATCACTAGAACATGCTCAAAAGGACATGGCAAGAGTGCAAATAATAACAGTTTCAGGCTTGGCAGAAATAACATCAGGTTGCAATGTTTAGAGCTATCAAACAACATGTTACAGGAACTTATCATGGCAAACAAAGGCATGACATGCTATTACTAAAGACAAAGAACAAAACTCCCTTACTGAGCATGAGCCAAAAGGGCACAGAAAATATGATGGCACCCATGTAAACATGGCAAAAGATATGACAGATTCATACATGGCAGGAACAACAATAAGTAGGCATGTTGGTGAGCTTGAACCACTCACCACAGAGCAATACATGCCATGGCAAGGCAGCCAACAGTAAGAAGACATGTTTATTAAGTTAATAATGGCAAGATCAAGTTCATAGGGTGCATGGATCACTATCAAAACACATGGCAAAATTGAACTTAATGTTAACAGGCTGACAGCAACATTATTTAGCAAGTTTGGAGCCAGATAACAACAAGATACAGCAGGCTATAAATGCAACCAGGGGCATGAATAGATAGAGCATGACATGTATAACAAATCATCCTTAGTGAACATCTCCAGAATATGCATGGAATGACTTGTAGCAGCAGGTTAACAAAGCATCAAGATATAGCAGAATCAGCCTAGCAAAACAGCAACAGCAAGTACCCTACTTCACGAGCTCGATGTACTCACTACAATAATCAAAAAAATACATGGATGGCACCACTGTGAAGATGGCATGACATAGTCCAAAACACATGTAGACATCAAGCTCATAGGATGCACACACAAAATGCAACGAAAAAGACAAAACAACAAGTTATAATAGTTTCAGCAGATTAACATCATATAGCACTATTTCAACAATGATTCAGGCATCCAGATGGACTCAAATGAACATGATGCAATGGAATGAAATGAAGTACTCATCGAGGTGAACAATTTGACATATTACACGCACGAAACGGAGCAGTATGCTAGGAGATATGATGCGATGAACATGGGACCAGATTGCAAAAATTTAAGGACAAACATAATTCGCATGCGCGCAGGATAGCTATAAAACGCACAGAGCATGGGATAGGGGATGCTCACCCTGGGCTTCGGCCCATGATGAGGGAGGAGGCAGTCTGGGGCCTGGCCGTGGGAGGCTGGCGGACTGGGCATGCGGCTGGGCTGCGGGGCCCGCGAGGCAGCGGCCTCGTGCGCTCCTACGCACGCGCAGCCGCGCCGGCGGCGCTTCCGGCGAACGGCGGCGAGCCTGGGACGGCGAGGAAGAGGAGAAACGGCACGGGGGCGGCGGGAATGGACGGATCCGGGCGGCGCGGTGCCGGATCCGGGCTCGATGAGGACTCCGGTCGCCGAAGGACGATGGATCTGGCCGGCAACGACCTCGATGGGGCGACGGACGGCGGTTCCGGCGAGGCGGCGGGGTCGGCGCTGGAGACGGAGAGGAGCTCGGGCAGCCACTACGCACGCGGGAGGCGGCTCGTCCACGCGGCTCGGTGAGTCAGAGAGCCAGGCGCCGCGGGGAACGGCGGAGACGGGCGGCGCCGGCGAAGGGCGACTCCGGCGAAGGGCGGCAGGGCACCGGCGGCGGACGCCTCGGGCGCTGGACGAACGCGGGCAGTGCGCAGGGTGCGTGAGGCGGTGCGCGCGGGATGGGCCCCGCGGGCTGCGGCGGCGGATGCCTCTGGCCCGGGCGGGTCCGAGATGGGCCTCGAGGGCCGAGGCGAAGTGGGGGAGGAGCGAGGGCGACGTGGCCGGCGGGGATTGGCGCGGGAGGCGGCGGAGATGACGTGGCGGCCTCTGATTGGACGGAGTGAGGTGGTCGGCGGACACGTCAGGCGCGGGTGGACATGTCCGGCTGCGGGAGGAGGAAGAAGGCTAGGGTTAGGGTGGATTCATCCGCGAATTTCGGGGGAGGGTGTGTTTATATAGGTAGAGGGAGCTAGGAGAGTCCAAATGAGGTGCGGTTTTCGCCCACACGATTGTGATCGAACGACCCAGAGCATGGAGGGGGTTTGGATGGGTTTTGGGCCACTTTGGAGGGGTGTTGGGCTGCACACAAAAGAGGCCTTTGCGGTTACCCGGTTAACCGTTGGAGTATCAAACGACCTCCAAATGGAACGAAACTTGACAGGCGGTCTACCGGTGGTGTACCAAGGCCGCTTGGCAAACCTCGGTCCATTCTGAGAATGTTTAACACCTGCACATGAAAAGAGACAAGAAGGGGACGCCGGATGACATAGGAGTGCCGGATTGCAAAACGGACAACGGAGAAAATGCTTGGATGCATGAGACGAACACGTATGCAAAATGAGATGCACATGATGACATGATAAAATGCAACACGCAAGCAAATGACATGGCAAGGACGGTGAATAACTGGCGGACACCTGGCGCATCGAATCCGGGGCATTACAACCAAGCTACAAGAGCTTCATGATGAACTATAATATGCAAGGGATGGACAAGACTATTCCCGAGCTCTTTGCAATGCTAAAAGCTGCGGAGGTAGAAATCAAGAAGGAGCATCAAGTGTTGATGGTTAATAAGACCACCAGTTTCAAGAAAAAGGGCAAAGGGAAGAAGAAGGGGAACTTCAAGAAGAACAACAAACAAGTTGCTACTCAAGAGAAGAAACCCAAGTCTGGACCTAAGCCTGAGACTGAGTGCTTCTACTGCAAGCAGACTGGTCACTGGAAGCGGACCTGCCCCAAGTATTTGGTGGATAAGAAGGATGGCAAAGTGAACAAAGGTATATGTGATATACATGTTATTGATGTGTACCTTACTAATGCTCGCAGTAGTACCTGGGTATTTGATACTGGTTCTGTTGCTAATATTTGCAACTTGAAACAGGGACTACAGATTAAGCGAAGATTGGCTAAGGACGAGGTGACGATGCGCGTGGGAAATGGTTCCAAAGTCGATGTGATCGCGGTCGGCACACTACCTCTACATCTACCATCGGGACTAGTTTTAGACCTAAATAATTGTTATTTGGTGCCAGCATTGAGCATGAACATTATATCTGGATCTTGTTTGATGCGAGACGGTTATTCATTTAAATCAGAGAATAATGGTTGTTCTATTTATATGAGTAATATCTTTTATGGTCATGCACCCTTGAAGAGTGGTCTATTTTTATTGAATCTCGATGATAGTGATACACATATTCATATGTTGAAGCCAAAAAATGCAGAGTTGATAATGATAGTGCAACTTATTTGTGGCACTGCCGGTGTAAAGCGCATGAAGAAACTCCATACTGATGGGCTTTTGGAATCACTTGATTATGAATCACTTGGTACTTGCGAACCGTGCCTCATGGGCAAGATGACTAAAACGCCGTTCTCCGGAACTATGTAGCGAGCAACTGATTTGTTGGAAATCATACATACTGATGTATGTGGTCCAATGAATATTGAGGCTCGCGGCGGGTATCGTTATTTTCTCACCTTCACAGATGATTTGAGCAGATATGGGTATATCTACTTGATGAAACACAAGTCTGAAACATTTGAAAAGTTCAAAGAATTTCAGAGTGAAGTGGAAAATCATCGTAACAAGAAAATAAAATTTCTATGATCTGATCGTGGAGGAGAATATTTGAGTTACGAGTTTGGTTTACATTTGAAACAATGTGGAATAGTTTCGCAACTCACGCCACCAGGAACACCACAACGAAATGGTGTGTTCGAACGTCGTAATCGTACTTTACTAGATATGGTGCGATCTATGATGTCTCTTACTGATTTACCGCTATTGTTTTGGGGTTATGCTTTAGAGACAGCCGCATTCACATTAAATAGGGCACCATCAAAATCCATTGAGACGACGCCTTATGAACTATGGTTTGGCAAGAAACCAAAGTTGTCGTTTCTTAAAGTTTGGGGATGCGATGCTTATGTGAAGAAACTTCAACCAGATAAGCTCGAACCCAAATCGGAGAAATGTGTCTTCATAGGATACCCAAAAGAGACTATTGGGTACACCTTCTATCACAGATCTGAGGGCAAGATTTTCGTTGCTAAATTCGGATCCTTTCTAGATAAGGAGTTTCTCTCGATAGAAGTGAGTGGGAGGAAAGTAGAACTTGATGAGGTAACTGTACCTGCTCCCTTATTGGAAAGTAGTCCATCACAAGAACCGGTTCCTGTGACAACTACAACAATTAGTGAGGAAGCTAATGATATTGATCATGAAACTTCATATCAAGTTTCTACTAAACCTCGTAGGTATACAAGAGTAAGATCTGCACCAGAGTGGTATGGAAATCCTATTCTGGAAGTCATGTTACTTGACCATGGCGAACCTACGAACTATGAGGAAGCGATGATGAGCCCAGATTCTGCAAAATGGCTAGAAGCCATGAAATCTGAGATGGGATCCATGTATGAGAACAAAGTATGGACTTTGGTTAACTTGCCCGATGATCGGCAAGCCATTGAGAATAAATGGATTTTTAAGAAGAAGACTGACGCTGATGGTAATGTAACTGTCTACAAAGCTCGACTTGTTGCGAAAGGTTTTCGACAAGTTCAAGGGGTTGACTATGATGAGACTTTCTCACTCGTAGCGATGCTTAAGTCTGTCCGAATCATGTTAGCAATTGCTGCATTTTATGATTATGAAATTTGGCAAATGGATGTCAAAACTGCATTCTTGAATGGATTTCTGGAAGAAGAGTTGTATATGATGCAACCAGAAGGTTTTGTTGATCCAAAAGGCGCTACAAAGTGTGCAAGCTCCAGCGATCCATTTATGGACTGGTGCAAGCATCTCGGAGTTGGAATAAACGCTTTGATAGTGTGATCAAATCATATGGTTTTATACAGACTTTTGGAGAAGCCTGTATTTACAAGAAAGTGAGTGGGAGCTCTGTAGCATTTCTGATATTATATGTAGATGACATATTATTAATTGGAAATGATATAGAATTTCTGGATAGCATAAAGGGATACTTGAATAAAAGTTTTTCTATGAAAGACCTCGGTGAAGCTGCTTACATATTGGGCATCAAGATCTATAGAGATAGATCAAGACGCTTAATTGGACTTTCACAAAGCACATACCTTGATAAAGTTTTGAAAAAGTTCAAAATGGATCAGGCAAAGAAAGGGTTCTTGCCTGTATTACAAGGTGTGAAGTTGAGTCAGACGCAATGCCCGACCACAGCAGAAGATAGAGAGAAAATGAAAGATGTTCCCTATGTTTCAGCCATAGGCTCTATCATGTATGCAATGCTGTATACCAGACCTGACGTATGCTTAGCAATAAGCTTAGCAGGGAGGTACCAAAGTAATCCAGGAGTGGATCACTAGACAGCGGTCAAGAACATCATGAAATACCTGAAAAGGACTAAGGATATGTTTCTCGTTTATGGAGGTGACAAAGAGCTAGTCGTAAATGGTTACATCGATGCAAGCTTTGACACCGATGCGGACGATTCTAAATCACAAACCGGATACGTGTTTGTGGAGCTGTAAGTTGGTGCAGTTCTAAACAAAGCGTCGTGGCGGGATCTACATGCGAAGCGGAGTACATAGCTGCTTCGGAAGCAGCAAATGAAGGAGTCTAGATGAAGGAGTTCATTTCCGATCTAGGTGTCATACCTAGTGCATCAGGACCAATGGAGATCTTCTGTGACAATACTGGTGCAATTGCCTTGGCAAAGGAATCCAGATTTCACAAGAGGACCAAGCAGATCAAGAGACGCTTCAATTCCATCCGGGACCAAGTCTAGGTGGGAGACATAGAGATTTGCAAGATACATACGGATCTGAATGTTGCAGACCCGTTGACTAAGCCTCTTCCACGAGCAAAACATGATCAACACCAAGACTCCATGGGTGTTAGAATCATTACTGTTTAATCTAGATTATTGACTCTAGTGCAAGTGGGAGACTGAAGGAAATATGCCCTAGAGGCAATAATAAAGTTATTATCTATTTCCTCATATCATCATAAATGTTTATTATTCATGCTAGAATTGCATTAACCGGAAACATGATACATGTGTGAATACATAGACAAACATAATGTCACTAGTATGCCTCTACTTGACTAGCTCATTAATCAAAGATGGTTATGTTTCCTAACCATAGACATGTGTTGTCATTTGATTAACGGGATCACATCATTAGGAGAATGATGTGATTGACTTGACCCATTCTGTTAGCTTAGCACTTGATTGTTTAGTATGTTGCTATTGCTTTCTTCATGACTTATGCAAAGTTCCTATAACTATGAGATTATGCAACTCCCGTTTACCGGAGGAACACTTTGTGTCCTACCAAACGTCACAACGTAACTGGGTGATTATAAAGGAGCTCTACAGGTGTCTCCGAAGGTACATGTTGAGTTGGCGTATTTCGAGATTAGGTTTTGTCACTCCGATTGTCGGAGAGGTATCTCTGGGCCCTCTCGGTAATGCACATCACTATAAGCCTTGCAAGCAATGTAGCTAATGAGTTAGTTACGGAATGATGCATTACATAACGAGTAAAGAGACTTGCCGGTAACAAGATTGAACTAGGTATTAGATACCGACGATCGAATCTCGGGCAAGTAACATGCCGATGACAAAGGGAACAACGTATGTTGTTATGCGGTTTGACCGATAAAGATCTTCGTAGAATATGTAGGAGCCAATATGAGTATCCAGGTTCCGCTATTGGTTATTGACCGAGAATAGTTCTAGGTCATGTCTACATAGTTCTCGAACCCGTAGGGTCCGCACGCTTAACGTTACGATGACAGTTTTATTATGAGTTTATAAGTTTTGATGTACCGAAGGTTGTTCGGAGTCCCGGATGTGATCACGGACATGACGAGGAGTCTCGAAATGGTCGATACATAAATATTGATATATTTGAAGCCTATATTTGGATGTCGGAATCGTTCCGGGTGAAATCAGGATTTTACCGGAGTACCGGGGGGTTACCGGAACCCTCTCGGGGGTTAATGGGCCTACATGGGCCATGAGGGAGAAGAGGAGGGCCGGCCAGGGCAGGCCGCGCGCCCCCTCCCCCCCTAGTCCGAATAGAACAAGGAAGGGGGGGCGGCGCACCCCTTTCCTCTTTCCCCTCCCCCCTTTCCTTCTCCACCAAGGCAAGAGGGGGGAGTCCTACTCCCGGTTGCACCTCCCCCCTCCCTCCTTTATATACGGGGGCAGGGGGCACCTCTAAACACACAAGTTGATCTTCGTGATCGTTCCTTAGCCGTGTGCGGTGCCCCCCTCCACCATATTCCACCTCGGTCATATTGTTGCGGTGCTTAGGCGAAGCCCTGCATCGGTAGAACATCATCATCGTCACCACGCCGTCGTGCTGACGGAACTCATCCCCGACACCCTGCTGGATCGGAGTCCGGTGATCGTCATCGAGCTGAACGTGTGATGAACTCGGAGGTACCGTACGTTCGGTGCTTGGATCGGTCGGATCGTGAAGACGTACGACTACATCAACTGCGTTGTCATAACGCTTCCGCTTACGGTCTACGAGGGTACGTGGACAACACTCTTCCCTCTCGTTGCTATGCATCAACATGATCTTGCGTGTGCGTAGGAAAAATTTTGAAATTACTACGTTCCCCAACAAAAAGGACTAAGGATATGTTTCTCGTTTATGGAGGTGACAAAGAGCTAGTCGTAAATGGTTACGTCGATGCAAGCTTTGACACTGATCCGGACGATTGTAAATCGCAAACAGGATACGTGTTTATATTGAACGGTGGAGCTGTCAATTGGTGCAGTTCTAAACAAAGCGTCGAGAACTATGTAGACATGACCGAGACACGTTTCCGGTCAATAACCAATAGCGGGACCTGGATGCCCATATTGGCTCCCACATATTCTACGAAGATCTTTATCGGTCAAACCGCATAACAACATATGTTGTTCCCTTTGTCATCGGTATGTTACTTACCCGAGATTCGATCGTCGGTATCCAATACCTAGTTCAATCTCGTTACCGGCAAGTCTCTTTACTCGTTACGTAATGCACAATTCCGTAACTAACTCATTAGCTACATTGCTTGCAAGGCTTATAGTGATGTGCATTACCGAGAGGGCCCAGAGATACCTCTCCGACAATCGGAGTGACAAAACCTAATCTCGAAATACGCCAACCCAACATGTACCTTTGGAGACACCTGTAGTACTCCTTTATAATCCCCTAGTTATGTTGTGACGTTTGGTAGCACCCAAAGTGTTCCTCCGGTAAACGGGAGTTGCATAATCTCATAGTTATAGGAACATGTATAAGTCATGAAGAAAGCAATAGCAACATACTAAACGATCGGGTGCTAAGCTAACTGAATGGGTCATGTCAATCACATCATTCTCCTAATGATGTGATCCCGTTAATCAAATGACAACTCATGTCTATGGCTGGGAAACACAACCATTTTTTATTAACGAGCTAGTCAAGTAGAGGCATACTAGTGACACTCTGTTTGTCTATGTATTCACACATGTATCATGTTTCCAATTAATACAATTCTAGCATGAATAATAAACAATTATCATGAAATAAGGAAATAAATAATAACTTTATTATTGCCTCTAGGGCATATTTCCTTCAGTCTCCCACTTGCACTAGAATCAATAATCAAGATCACATCACCATGTGATTAACATCGATAGTTCACATCATCATGTGATTAACACCCATAGTTCACATCGCCATGTGACCAACACCCAAAGGGTTTACTAGATTCAGTAATCTAGTTCACATCGCTATGTGATTAACACCCAAAGAGTACTAAGGTGTGATCATGTTTTGCTTGTGAGAGAATCTTAGTCAACGGGTCTTTCACATTCAGATCCGTTATGTATTTTGCAATTTTCTATGTCTACAATGCTCTGCACAGAGCTACTCTAGCTAATTGCTCCCACTTTTAATATGCATCTAGATCGAGACTTAGAGTCATCCAGATCGATGTCAAAACTTGCATCGACGTAACCCTTTACGACAAACCTTTTTGTCACTTCCATAATCGAGAAACATATCCTTATTCCACTAAGGATAATTTTGACCGCTGTCCAGTGATCTACTCCTGGATCACTATTGTACTCCCTTGCCAAACTCAGTGTAGGGTATACAATAGATCTGGTACACAGCATGGCATACTTTATAGAACCTATGGCCAAGGCATAGGGAATGACTTTCATTCTCTTTCTATCTTCTGCCGTGGTCGGGTTTTGAGTCTTACTCAATTTCACACCTTGTAACACAGGCAAGAACTCTTTCTTTGACTGTTCCATTTTGAACTACTTCAAAATCTTGTCAAGGTATGTACTCATTGAAAAAACTTATCAAACATCTTGATCTATCTCTATAGATCTTGATGCTCAATATGTAAGCAGCTTCACCAAGGTCTTTCTTTGAAAAACTCCTTTCAAACATTCCTTTATGCTTTGCAGAATAATTCTACATTATTTCCAATCTACAATATGTCATTCACATATACTTATCAGAAATGTTGTAGTGCTCCCAGTCACTTTCTAGTAAATACAGGCTTCACTGCAAGTCTGTATAAACTATATGCTTTGATCAACTTATCAAAGCGTATATTCCAACTCCAAGATGCTTGCACCAGTCCATAGATGGATCGCTGGAGCTTGCACATTTTGTTAGCACCTTTAGGATTGACAAAACCTCCTGGTTGCATCATATACAACTCTTCTTTAATAAATCCATTAAGAAATGCAGTTTTGACATCCTTTTGCCAGATTTCAAAAAATGTGGCAATTGCTAACATGATTCGGACAGACTTTTAAGCATCGATACGAGTGAGAAAATCTCATTGTATTCAACATCTTGAACTTTGTCAAAAACCTTTTTCGACAAGTCTGGCTTTGTAGATAGTAACACTACTATCAGCGTCCGTCTTCCTCTTGAAGATCCATTTATTTTCTATGGCTTGCCGATCATCGGGAAACTCCACCAAAGTCCACACTTTGTTCTCATACATAGATCTCATCTCAGATTTCATGGCCTCAAGCCATTTCGTGGAATCTGGGCTCATCATCGCTTCCTCATAGTTCGTAGGTTCGTCATGGTCAAGTAACATGACCTCCAGAATGGGATTACCGTACCACTCTGGTGCGGATCTCACTCTGGTTGACCTACGAGGTTCGGTAGTAACTTGATCTGAAGTTACATGATCATCATCATTAGCTTCCTCACTAATTGGTGTAGTAGTCACAGGAACAGATTTTTGTGATGAACTACTTTCCAATAAGGGAGAAGGTACAATTACCTTATCAAGTTCTACTTTCCTCCCACTCACTTCTTTCGAGAGAAACTCCTTCTCTGGAAAGGATCCATTCTCAGCAACGAATGTCTTGTCTTCGGATCTGTGATAGAAGGTGTACCCAACAGTCTCCTTTGGGTATTCTATGAAGACGCACTTCTCCGATTTGGGTTCGAGCTTATCAGGATGAAACTTTTTCACATAAGCATCGCAGCCCCAAACTTTAAGAAATGACAACTTGGGTTTCTTGCTAAACCACAGTTCATATGTTGTCGTCTCAACGGATTTAGATGGTGCCCTTTTAATGTGAATGCAGCTGTCTCTAATGCATAACCCCAAAACAATATTGGTAAATCAGTAAGAAACATCATAGATCGCACCATATCCAATAAAGTGCGGTTACGACGTTCGGACACACCATAACGTTGCGGTGTTCCAGGTGGCATGAGCTGTGAAACTATTTCACATTGTTTTAATTGAAGACCAAACTCGTAACTCAAATATTTGTCTCCGTGATCAGATCGTAGAAACCTTATTTTCTTGTCACGATGATTTTCCACTTCACTCTGAAATTCTTTGAACCTTTCAACTATTTCAGACTTATGTTTCATCAAGTAGATATACCCATATCTGCTCAAATCATCTATGAAGGTCCGAAAATAACGATACCCACCGCGAGCCTTAACACTCATCGGATCGCATACATCAGTATGTATTATTTCCAATAAGTCAGTTGCTCGCTCCACTGTTCCGGAGAACGGAGTCTTAGTCATCTTGCCCATGAGGCATGGTTCACAAGCATCAAGTGATTCATAATCAAGTGATTCCAAAATCCCATCAGCATGGAGTTTCTTCATGCGCTTTACACCAATATGACCTAAACGGCAGTGCCACAAATAAGTTGCACTATCATTATTAACTTTGCATCTTTTGGTTTCAATATTATGAATATGTGTATCACTAAGATCGAGATCCAATGAACCATTTTCATTGGATGTGTAACCATATAAGGTTTTATTCATGTAAACAGAACAACAGTTTATTCTCTTACTTAAATGAATAACCGTATTGCAATAAACACGATCAAATCATATTCATGCTCAACGCAAACACCAAATAACATTTATTTAGGTTCAACACTAATCCCGAAAGTATAGAGAGTGTGCGATGATGATCATATCAATCTTGAAACTACTTTCAACACACATCGTCACTTCACCCTTAACTAGTTTCTGTTTATTCTGCAACTCCTGTTTCGAGTTACTACTCTTAGCAACTGAACCAGTACCAAATACCGAGGGGTTGCTATAAACACTAGTAAAGTACACATCAATAACATGTATATCAAATATACATTTGTTCACTTTGCCATCCTTCTTATCCGCCAAATACTTGGGGTAGTTCTGCTTTCAGTGACCAGTCCCTTTGCAGTAGAAGCACTTAGTCTCAGGCTTAGGTCCAGACTTGGGCTTCTTCACTTGAGCAGCAACTTGCTTGTCGTTCTTTTGAAGTTCCCTTCTATCCCTTTGCCCTTTTCTTGAAACTAGTGGTCTTGTTAACCATCAACACTTGATGTTCTTCCTTGATTTCTACCTTCATCGATTTCATCATCATGAAAAACTCGGGAATCATTTTCATCATCCCTTGCATACTATAGTTCATCACGAAGTTCTACTAACTTGGTGATGGTGACTAGAGAATTCTGTCAATCACTATCTTATCTGGAAGATTAACTCCCACTTGATTCAAGCAATTGTAGTACCCAGACAATCTGAGCACATGTTCACTAGTTGAGCGATTCTCCTCCATCTTTTAGCTATAGAACTTGTTGGAGACTTCATATCTCTCAACTCGGGTATTTGCTTGAAATATTAACTTCAAATCCTGGAACATCTCATATGGTCCATGATGTTCAAAACATCTTTGAAGTCCCGATTCTAAGCCATAAAGCATGGTGCACAAAACTATCAAGTAGTCAACATATTGAGCTAGCCAAACATTCATAACGTCTGCATCTGCTCCTGCAATAAGTCTGTCACCTAGCGGTGCATCCTGGACATAATACTTCTGTGCAGCAATGAGGATAAACCTCAGATTACGGATCCAATCCGCATCACTGCTACTAACATCTTTCAACACAGTTTTCTCTAGGAACATATCAAAATAAACATATGAAAGCAACAACGCGAGCTATTGATCTTACAACATAATTTGCAAAATACTACCAGGACTAAGTTCATGACAAATTTAAATTCAATTAATCATATTACTTAAGAACTCCCACTTAGACAGACATCTCTCTAGTCATCTAAGTGATCACGTGATCCAAATCAACTAAACCATAACCGATCATCACGTGAGATGGAGTAGTTTTCAATGGTGAACATCTCATGTTGATCATATCTACTATATGATTCACGCTCGACCTTTCGGTCTCCGTGTTCCGAGGCCATATCTGCATATGCTAGGCTCCTCAAGTTTAACCTGAGTATTCTACATGTGCAAAACTGGCTTGCACCCGTTGTAGATGGACGTAGAGCTTATCACACCCGATCATCACGTGGTGTCTGGGCACGACAAACTTTGGCAATGGTGCATACTCAGGGAGAACACTTCTTGATAATTTTTAGTGAGAGATCATCTTAAAATGCTACCGTCAATCAAAGCAAGATAAGATGCATAAAGGATAAACATCACATGCAATCAATATAAGTGATATGATATGGCCATCATCATCTTGTGCTTGTGATCTCCATCTCCGAAGCACCATCATGATCACCATCGTCACCGGCGCGACACCTTGATCTCCATCGTAGCATCGTTGTCGTTTACGCCATCTATTGCTTCTACGACTATCGCTACCGCTTAGTGATAAAGTAAAGCAATTACAGGGCATTTGCATTTCATACAATAAAGCGACAACCATATGGCTCCTGCCAGTTGCCGATAACTTCGGTTACAAAACATGATCATCTCATACAATAAAATTTAGCATCATGTCTTGACCATATCACATCACAACATGCCCTGCAAAAACAAGTTAGACGTCCTCTACTTTGTTGTTGCAAGTTTTACGTGGCTGCTACAGGCTTAAGCAAGAACCAATCTCACCTACGCATCAAAACCACAACGATAGTTTGTCAAGTTGATGCTGTTTTAACCTTCGCAAGGACCGGGCGTAGCCACACTCGGTTCAACTAAAGTTGGAGAAACTGACACCCTCTAGTCACCTGTGTGCAAAGTACGACGGTAAAACCAGTCTCGCGTAAGCGTACGCGTAATGTCGGTCCGGGCCGCTTCATCCAGCAATACCGCCGAACCAAAGTATGACATGCTGGTAAGCAGTATGACTTATATCGCCCACAACTCACTTGTGTTCTACTCATGCATATAACATCAAACCATAAAACCTAGGCTCGGATGCCACTGTTGGGGAACGTAGTAATTTCAAAAAATTTCCTACGCACAAGCAAGATCATGGTGATGCATAGCAACGAGAGGGGGAGTGTATCTTCATACCCTTGAAGATCGCTAAGCGGAAGCGTTTATCAACGCGGTTGATGTAGTCGTACGTCTTCACGATCCGACCGATCCAAGTACCGAACGCACGGCACCTCCGAGTTCTGCACATGTTCAGCTCGATGACGTCCTTGCCTTCTCGATCCAGCAAGACGGGCGAAGTAGTAGATGCGTTCCGGCAGCACGACGGCGTGGTGACGGTGTTGGTGAAGAACAATCTCCGCAGGGCTTCGCCTAAGCACTACGGAAACTATGACGGAGGATAAACTAGAGGGGACGGGGTTGCCGGCACACGGCTTGGTGTTTCTTGATCTGTCTTTGGTGCTAGCCCTGCCCCTCTATTTATATGTTGAGCCCTGGGGTCGAAACTTGGAGCAAAAGCCTCCTCAAAATCGGTTTTGCCCGAAAGGCAAGAGTCCTACACGGACTCCAGGGCTAGACGCCAGGGTTCCCGGCGTCTACCCCCTAGACGCCAGGGTTCCTGGCGTCTAGACTCTGGTCTCCGCAAAACTTCCTTTTGCACTTTCCAAAAGCCTCGTGGGCTTTCCCCTTTGGCCCAAATAACGTGTTCTCGTACCCAAACATTTCGGGAAACATCCGGAACCCCTTCCGGTGAATTCCGGAACCCTTTCGGAGATCAAACACTATTATCCCATATATCAAACTTTATCTCCGGACCATTCCGGAGTTCCTCGTCATGTCCATGATCTCATCTGGGACTCCGAACAACATTCGGTTACCAACATGCATAACTCATATAATACTATATCGTCAACAAAACGTTAAGCGTGCGGACCCTACGGGTTCGAGAACTATGTAGACATGACCGAGACACGTTTCCGGTCAATAACCAATAGCGGGACCTGGATGCCCATATTGGCTCCCACATATTCTACGAAGATCTTTATCGGTCAAACCGCATAACAACATACGTTGTTCCCTTTGTCATCGGTATGTTACTTACCCGAGATTCGATCGTCGGTATCCAATACCTAGTTCAATCTCGTTACCGGCAAGTCTCTTTACTCGTTACGTAATGCATCATTCCGGTAACTAACTCATTAGCTACATTGTTTGCAAGGCTTATAGTGATGTGCATTACCGAGAGGGCCCAAAGATACCTCTCCGACAATCAGAGTGACAAAACCTAATCTCGAAATACGCCAAACCAACATGTACCTTTGGAGACACCTGTAGTACTCCTTTATAATCACCCAGTTACGTTGTGATGTTTGGTAGCACCCAAAGTGTTCCTCCGGTAAACGGGAGTTGCATAATCTCATAGTTATAGGAACATGTATAAGTCATGAAGAAAGCAATAGCAACATACTAAACGATCGGGTGCTAAGCTAACTGAATGGGTCATGTCAATCACATCATTCTCCTAATGATGTGATCCCGTTAATCAAATGACAACTCATGTCTATGGCTGGGAAACACAACCATTTTTGATTAACGAGCTAGTCAAGTAGAGGCATACTAGTGACACTCTGTTTGTCTATGTATTCACACATGTATCATGTTTCCGATTAATACAATTCTAGCATGAATAATAAACAATTATCATGAAATAAGGAAATAAATAATAACTTTATTATTGCCTCTAGGGCATATTTCCTTCATGTGCTTCCTAGGACCAAGACCTTTTCCTTTAGTGCTACCTCTAATCCTTTGCTTTCTTGGTCTGCCTGGAGCTCTATGTTGAATAGGAGCACACAATTTGAATCCAGGATCTATAATGTCCCATTGTTTCTTGCCTTCTAGAGCTGGGAGGTTCTCAGCATAAGTAGCTCTGAACATGTCAACTGAATAATATTTGTGCACATACTGATCTATCCCACTTGCTTCACCTCTAAGAGCAGTGATAAAGAAAAGTGCATGGATGCATGGTTTACCTGTGATCTGCCACTGTCTGCAACTGCAAGACCAGTGCTCTAAGTCAACAGGGTACCTCCATTCTCTCTTCTCACTATCAGTAGCAGTCACCTCTGCCTCTGTTGGGCTTCTCCTCACTATACTCATTTGCAAACCTTTGGTTTTCTCCATTAACACCTTCATAACTGCTGGTATGATGTAGTGCCCAATGAAATGGTCAGAGGCAATTCTATTTCTTAAGTCAAATTTCTCCATGATATACTGCCTAATCTTGTCTAGCAGATCAACTATGTGTAGGCTCTTGTATTTTTTGATTCTGGAGTTGAATGACTCAGCTAGGTTGTTATTGACATAGTCAACTTTGCTAATCTCATTGAAATCAGCTCTTGCCCATGTTTTTGTGTGGTGTTCCTCTAGATATTCCTTTACTTTGGGCTTGCTTTTCAACTGGTTCAAGTGATAGTTGTGTTTCTTGATGCTACAAGTTAGTGAGCATGGCCACAAATTATCATCATAAAACTTCCCCTTGAATTTCTTGCTGAAATTTTGGGCCAAGTGCCTCATGCACTCTCTGTGCTCCACTCCAGGGTAAACATCCTCAACAGCAATTTCCAATCCCTTGCAAGCATCAGTATGTATCACTAAACCTTCTGGATGACCTATTACTTTCTTTAGGTTGCTAAAAAACCAAGTCCAACTCTCAATTGACTCCCCTTCCAAAACACCATATGCAACAGGAAATGACCAGTTGTGTCCATCTAGTGCACATGCTGCCACAAGTTGCCCTCTGAACCTACCAGTCAGTGCAGTAGCATCTACAGCTAGGTATGGCCTACACCCCTCCAGAAAACCTTTTTGACATGCTTTGAAGCACACAAACACCCTTCTAAAGCACTTCTTGTAGAACTTCTTGTTATTCATCTTGTACTCAACTGTGTGCTTCTCAATTTCCACAATACTGCCTGGTGATGCCCTCTCTACTTTAGCTTTGAAAGTATATAACAGCTGAAAGCTATCACTATACTTTCCATACAGTTTGTCAAGTGCAATCTCTTTGCCATGGTAGCATCTGTCATATGGCACCTCCACACCATATTTGTCTAACAACTTGCTCTGAAATTCCTTTGTACCAATTCCTAGATTTGCTCTGATCCATCCATCTTCTTTTTGCAGCTCTCAATCTCTGAGATCTATTCACACTAGGACATGTATGCTGATATGGGTTGACTTTAATCTGAAACAAACCAAAAAACAATGAGATTAGTACAGAAAATGCAATACCTGAAAATAAACTAAAATGCAATACCTGAAACAGTGTGCTCTTCCTCATTAAAGAGGCATGCAGTCTCCACTTGCATCTCTCATAAGCACATTTGACAGTAAACCTTGTTGGATCACTTTTCAGAGTAAGGAACTCAGTTTCAGACTTGATTGAGAAGCTTGAAACTGCATTTCTGCAGTCAACTGCACTAGGGAAAACCACACCTTCATCAATACATGGATTTTCCCTGTCATACATCTTTACATGTCTGTCCTCTTCTGCATCTTCAAAAACTCCCATCTCAACATCCTCTTGCTTCTCATCCTCATCTGCATCTGAAAATTCTGCAGGAATGTACTCTTTATCTGCTGCATCTCCTTCATCATTATTGTGCTGGACATATCCAGGATATAGAACCTCATCCTCCACACCAGGTGCATCAGGCAATGCCTCCTCCACAACAGGATCAAGTGGCCTCTTTTGGTTTTCTTGGCTTTCATTGACACTTGCAGTTGCATAAGCACTTGGTGTTCTAGGACCACTTGGTGTTCTACTGCTAGCCCTAGTTCTGGATGTAGATGGCCTGGAACTAGATGTGTTCACACATCTCTCACCTCTAGTTCTTTGTATAACTGTGATTTCCAAATTGCATGACATAGTTGTTGCATTATTTGCAAACATCAAACCTAACTCTGCATCACACTACACAGGGACCCAACAAAGTTTGGAACTATCCCAATATCTGATCTCCACATCATCAAACAATCCCCATGGATACTTGGCACAAATGGCAGCCCTAAAATTAGTATATGAACTAGTGTTGTCCACAACTAAAGGAAAAGTGAATCCACAATCTTTTCCTTTTGTACCAGCAGAAAATAGAACAGTGGTCTCCATTCGAACTGAAAGAAAGAACGATGTAGCTGGATCCATTCTATGGGGGAACAATATCCAATGACAAAACGCACAAACTTTAGACTAAACCCTAAATACAAACAAATCTCATCTGAAAAAACTGAGAAAATCAGGTTTGCTACTAACACTGGGGGGGGGGGGATTTGCCGTGCAGATCCGCCCCCGTTTGTCGCCGTTGGTGCAGATCCGCCACCGCTTCTCGCCGTTGGTGCAGATCCACCACAGGAGCTTCCCTTGTCGCCGTTGGTGCCGCCACAGCCGCCTTCTCCATGCTGCAGTGGTGGTGTCTTGTTCCTACCACCGCAGCGGCCACCGCCGACGCTTTCTCCACTCTCCCCCATCACCTTGCAATGGATCTAACCGCCCGCGCAATGGATCTGGCTGCTTGCCGCTCGGCGCCACAATTTAGGGTTCGTCAGAGGGGAAAGAGAGAGCAAGAGTGGGGAATGAGAGAGTGCGAGTGAGCACCGGGGCAAGCAGTGTCCAAAGTAACGCGTCGTTTGCGGTCAAACGACGCTGACTGGACGGAGACATGCCGGAAGGGCAAAAACGCAAGGGGAATGGTCAAAGCTGGGCAAGACCACGTGTTTTCCAAAATTAGGGGCAAATCAGTCGAGGGTGACCCAACTAAGGGCACAGAAACAATTATCCCAACTAATTTTAGTTAGTCCTAATCCTAGGTTAATTAGCAGGGCTGGGCCCCACCTGTCATTGACCCAGGGGGGTCAAACTGGGTCCACCCGGGGTCAAACTCGGTCTGCGGGGTCAAACTCGCTGGCGTTTAGCCGCCGGCGAGGCCAAACGCGGTGGGGGCAGTGCGGGATTCGTGCTCCGGCGACCAAAACGACGGCGGAGCACATCTACGTGATGCGGGGAGTGAGCCGCGTCGAGTGGTGGCAGTGGGTGGAGCTGGGGTGGCCGAAAACGGCGCCGGCGACGACCTTGGCGGCTGCCGGAGCTCGGGCAAGCTCGGGCTCGTCGCTAGGAGGCACGGCGAGGTGCGTGGAGTGGTGCTGCGGGCTCCTGGGGGTGCGGTAAGGCTAACGGGCAGGGTGGCATGGCCGTTGCATGGCCGGAGTCACGTCGGCGATGAGCTCGGCGGCGGTGCGTGCGGTTGAGCTTCATGCGGTCGCTACGATGCTCGAGAGCGGGAATAGAGAGGATGGGGAGGTAGCTGGGCTCACGGTGGTCACGGCGGAGCAGACGGCGAGGTCGGGGACGAGCTGCTGCATCGGTGACGGTGAAAGGGATCTCCGGCGACGGGCGGTGAAGGTGAGGTCGGTGGAGGCGGTGCAGAGCATGCGAGCGCTCGGGGCTCGGCTAGCTCGGCGGAGGGACAACGGTAGAGCTCAGGGACACGCCAGGGCGGCGCGAGGACGACGGTGGACGCGTCTACGACGGCGGTGCGGCGGCAGCTGCTTCGCTGATGGCGGGAGAGGGTGAGAGAGAGGACAGGGGGAGAATGAGGTGTCCAGGGGCTCGGGGCGGCGCCGAGGAGGCCCTTCGAGGCGTCGCGCTGGCGCGGGCGGCGCAGGCAGGCAGGGAGGTGGCGTGGCGAGCTCGACGGCGTCGCGGTGTCCCTCCTCTGCCTACTGGCAGAGGTGGGCGGTGACTGGCACGGGCCAGGTGGGCCGGCCCAGTGCAGGTAAGTGGCCTCTGGCCTTTCTCTCTCTCTCTCTCCTTTTTTTTAATTATTTTTTTCTATTTTTCTGTAACTGTTTGGCTTTATTAAAAATAGCTAGGCAGTTCCAAAAATCCTGAAAAATAATTAGGGGCTTTGTTTAGAATATTTCCAATAGCCCACACTTATTTCCAGAATTATTTGAGGATTTAAAATATTTTATATTATTTAAATTCCGAAACTCAAATAGCTAATGATTTAAACCAATGACCGTATGTGTCCTAGAAAAATGTGAACCAATTTTGGCAGAGGTTCTAACCCAAGACAAAAATGATGGACATTTTAGAAGGGCATTTCAGGTTCATTGAAAATATTTTTAGTAAACCCTAGTTGGTTTCAGAGGGGGCTGGGGTTCTGTCATCCCCATTTTCAGTTTCTGATGAAAGGTAATCATGATGCAACACTCTAATGCATGAACTAGCTAGGGTGTGACAAAAGAAGTACTCCTCAATTAGTGATTTCGTGGGTAGTGGCCCATCCTGGAATTTTAAACCGGCCTATACCATAGAAAATTACATATAGACCAGAAAAGAAAACAAGGCCCAACAAACAATGGCTTACTCGTCCCGACCCATCTCAGCCAGCTAGCCCAACAAACATTCTCAAAAAAAAAGCTAGCCCAACAAACAACGCACTCAGGCACACTGGGACAGACGCACCGAGCCCCTACTCGCCCTCTACCACGGCCGCTCGGCTCCTGATCTCGCCGCTTACCTCGCCGCTTACCTCGCCGGACGCCATCGCCCGTCGCTGCCTGCCTCGCCGTCGCTAGACGCCAAGGAGGCGCCCCTTCCCGGAGCTCGGCGCAACCGCGCCCCCTTGGCGCCCCTGCAAACCGGCGCCTGCCGCCAAGTCCGCTGTCCGCCGATTCCGGCACTCGGCCGGCTGCAAGCAAGCAACCCTGCCCAGTGGCTAGCCTTTAGCCCGATTTGAGGACTTGAGTTAAGTTTTCCACTGCGCCACTTCCCGTTCCCCAATTTCTGATTTAGGGTTTGCTCTTTGCTGTCTATTGCATCGATCAGGTGGATGAGTCAAGTCTATTGCGTTAACTAAACAATCAGATTTGCTATCCAGTTTACATGAACACACAGTCCTGTGAACACATACACATAATTTTGCTATCCAGTACATGAACACCTGATCAGTGACATAATAATGATTTATCTGATTGTTTGCCACTCTAACAAGTTACTCTACAATGCCACTCTAACAAATTAATAATGCCACATAGTCTTCTTTGAACTTCTCAAGGTATGTATTGCGTAGGCTTCTCATGCAAAATTGAGAATTTTAGTATGCCTGTAAGACCATATTGATCTATTCTTATTGCTATTGCTAAATTAATTAGAATGTTGGCATGTCATATTTCCTGTCAACTTTTTTAGGTGGACCACCCTGTTTTGAAATCCTAGATCAGCCAGTGGAAGCACTAGCCATCGGACTACTGATCCATGTGATCATCACATCCGACTAGTGTCCTGCCGTCAGATAGGAGGTGTATGCACGTTAGATTGGAGTGGCCCAGTACATGGATGTTTACAGTTGATTAACTAATATTAGATGCATATTTGTTGGACGTGACATAACCTGTATTCAGGTGCGTGTGAACTATTGTTAGATGCATAGTTGTTGGATGTGTAACACAAGCTGTATTCAGGTGCGTATGAACTAATGTTAGATGCATAGTTATTGGATGTGTTACAGAAGCTTTATTCAGGTGGGTATGAAGTAGTATAACATAGTAATGTCAGCAGCATGACAGTATGTAATGTTCAGTTGTTTACAATGCATATTGGATTTGTGAAACTATCAGTTTAGTTGCTTCATATATAATTTTATATAAAGCACTGTGACTTGCCGTTTCATGCTTAGGCAACAAATAATCAAGTGAACCTGCTTATTTTTTCAGGTTGACCTGCTGTTCTGTCTGAGATTGTGGTGGTGTACTGCTGGTTGTAGTGGTGTTCTTCTCCCAGGTTGAAGGTAATTCTTGGTCCAAACTTTGTGCAAAAAAGTACTGCTGTCCTGTTGTATACCATGCATGTTATTGTGTCTTACAAGTACATATTTTCCCCATGCTTGGTAACTCCCCCAGGTTCTCTCCGCCAACAACGAACCACTCCGCCGCTATACTCGCTTGGACCCCTTGTTTCTGGGGCTTCCTCGTGCCTTCGCCCACCGAGTGGTCCACCAGCCAAAGACCATGTGGCGCCGAGCCGGACCGATCTGCCTCCACCTCACCGGAATCGCCGGCCGCCGCATCCGACGACCCCCACAGCCTCCTGCTCCCACAGCCACCTGCTCTACCTCCGCCTTCGCTTCATCCTCTTTCCACCACAATCTTGGAACCTTTCGGGATTCCATCGGAGTTCCTCCCTCTCGAAGCCTATCGAACCAGGCAGGAGGTGATGGCGGCATTGGCGGCGAGTGCTGGAGTTGTGGCGCCAAGGGGGCATTCCTCTCCTGCGGGTCCTGCAGGAGTGTGCAGCCCGTTGATCCTGCGGTCGACTACTTCCGAATATTTGGCCTGTGAGTAGCAACCTTCCCGAACCTTCCAGCTTTTGTTGCATGTTTGTGGGCAATCAGACCGTATTTGCCTTTCTGCTGTGTCTTTTGCTGAATTTGCTGTTATTCTAGTTTTGAAACAACTTTATTTATTTTCTTGTGAGAAATACTGCATCTGGTGTACCGTACTTATAACAAATATAATTTATGAGCACACCTGAATTTGCTGCATTATGATGTTAATATACTGGAGTTGTGGCTGGTACTCTTTTCGAACTTTTGTGTTCCCCATATATCAGCAAGCAAAATAATAAGGCATGGGACTGGTTGATGAATGAACTTTTGTGTGTGGCACAACTTTCTACCTATGATAACTGGATGCATATCTTCTGTTGGAATTGTGTCGAATATTTTTACAGGTCAGGTTAAGTTTGGACTTGGATTTGTATGGTGTGTACATAGGGTATGGAGTCGTGTTCAAGGACACTTGTATCCTAGGCCTCCTATAACCAATGCCAAAATAATAGCACAGGTGCACGGCGGATCCGATGGCATGTCGGTGCCCGGGTGGTCCGGTGTTCGGTATTGTAGCGGTGTCAGCGGGGAGGAGCGCCCGTAGTCATGCCTCGGGGTTGTAGCCGAGTTCGGTGAACCTTGTTAACAAATCTCGATGCCGTGCCTTGTGTGTGATTGCTTGTCCTTGGAAAGTCGACTTTGAGGATCGGATTTTCAAACATCTTCAGCCGCTCCGTGCACTTGTCAGTTCCTGTAATGCTACAATATTGTACCATTTGCTTCATCTTAAACATCACTTGCTCACGTCTTAGTAATCATATCATTGATTCATCTCCCTTAAACTGATTTCTTGAAAGATCCTAACATTGCAAACCTTGTTCATTCTAGTATAGTAACACCCTACGGCTTAAACATATAGAGCAGTGGTTGAAATTTTAACTGGTTTCTGTAGGGACAGAGGATACGACGTAAAGGATACCAACTTAGAAGGAAAGTACAAAGACTGGCAGAAGAAGTTACATCCTGACCTTGTTCATTCTAAATCAGAGGTAGAGACTGACATCCTTAGCAAAAGTTGGATATTCCCATTTTAGTTTGAGCCTCCGAACCTCTTCTGATATGGCTTGTGTCTCATGCAGAAAGAGAGAGATTTTGCGGCCGGGCAGTCAGCACTTGTCATTGAGGCATATCGCACACTGAGCAAACCTTTACCAAGGGCATTGTACTTGGTAAGTTGCTCCAGTGGTGTTCTTAAGTTCAACTGATGCAGAAGTGTTCAACCATAAAAACTTGACGTAATGATGCACGGTTGGTTGGGCCATCCCAGCATCTGTTATGGTTATATTGAGTTTTTCTTTCGTTGACTTACATAAGTAGGAAATTACATCTTACCACCAAAACGCTTTTCAACCATACCAAACCATTTGGCAGCTGCAACTTGAGGGGATACACGTTGATGAGGAGAAGACTATCAATGATCCAGAACTTCTTATGGAGGTAAAACAATCTCCCCCTTTACGCTTTTGCATGCAGCCAACAAAAATCATCAAATTCTGCTTTCATATAGTTTACTTCCAATAGCTGCCAGAAGAATTAATTATTTTACCAAGAAAATTTATCTCGGCACATGATCACTCTGAAGAAAACTATACTTTCATTTAACTTGCAGATGATGGAGATACGTGAAGCTGTTAGTGAAGCCGGTGATTCTGAAACTCTGAAGAAGATCCAATCTCAGGTTCTTCTGTACATTATTACACAATGCCATTATCGCCTATCGGGGAGCATAATTGGCTAACATTATATGTAACCTTTCCCAGATGAAGAGGAAGCTCGAAACCTGGTCCAAAGCCTTCCAGGAAGCGTTCGACAAGAGGGACTTCGACGGTGCAGTGGAAGCTACACAGAGAATGAGATACTACGAACGTGCTATGGAAGAAACTGTGAAGAAGCTTTGATCTTAGCCCCGATTGGGAGCTATGTAAATTGTACGCCTTCAAGAAAACTAGACGGGTACGTGCGCTCCACCGCGCCGGGAGTCTGGTGGCTGACATGTTGCAGGTCGGTTGAGTGAAGTCATCGTGAGAGGCAGGTCGTACCACGCAGTTTGACTGAATAAAGTGACTCTGTTTTTACGTTGTTTTCCTTGTGTTGTATGCTGGTCGACTGGTGTGGCCGTGGGAAATTACTGCAGACAAAATACTGTGCAGTTGCTTTTCGTGCGCATGTACCGAAGGCAGATCGAACTGTAGCTCCCCCTGATTTCGCTTCGTATGTCAGAGGATCTGGATAAATCTGATCATATGCAGGGCCGGGCCAGGTTTTGGGCTCGGCTTGAAACCCCAGGCTACAAGCCTGAAAATGCCCCTTTTCTCAAGCTTGAGCCCGAAAGCCTTTAAATGAGTGAACACACGTAAGCCCAGCTCCAAAACCTGACCTGAAACGCTGGAAGATTGAAGCCCGGGCTTGTCCCAAATTTCAGCTGCAAAATGGAGCCTGGGCATGCCTCGAATGGCAAGCCTGACTTGGTCTGGCCTGAGGTTGTCGAAGAACATGTTTGTACCAGTTCGGTGATCACTGCAAGATCTATCATAAGTGATTGGACGAGTTCTGAGAAACTTAGCTCAAGGAGAACAATGCGCCATTAGAGATGAATTTTGGATTTTTATAATAGTTTGAATTTGGGTAAACAAATCACTCTGTCCCCACCAAGGTTACGAGTTACAATTCCTCGAAAACATTTACTTTGAGTACATTGTTGTGTTTTGAAGAATTCTTTACTCTGTCATCTCTGTGACTTCTGTGAAGACTTATCGAGTACTTCCATTCCAGTACTTAATTTTATTAAGTTCTGTACTCATTATTCCTTTTGAGAATTGTGTCTTCTTGCTAGTTTAGTTTAATTGGTTAGTGTTTCTCCATTTACTATCTTTTTTTTAGAAAAGGAGGATGACCCCCGGCCTCTGCATCTGGGAGATGCATGCGGCCACTTTATTGATTATTCTCGAGGACCCTTACAAAGTATTACAACAATATGCCTGAATCCGCCATCTTGGCAACATATGCCACTACTCCTATCCAAACGATGAAAGCTTGCTAGCCGGGCCACTATCCAGACCACTCATCTAAGCCTAACATCAAAATGATGAACGGGTGCTAGCTGGGCCACTACCCAGACCACTCACCTAACCCTAACATCAAAAGCCGGAAGCCCCAGCCAAGCCACATACCGGGTCTGGGTACAAACCGGTTCGATGCACTCGTGTGTCGTCGCTGCCATCTTCCACAGGTCCATCTTCAGAGCAAATATTGAGGCTTCTACCTTGTCTGGCCACTCAGCCATCGACGTCACCACGACACCAGGCAGCTTCGTCCTCCTGCGCGAGTCCATCGCCACACATCGGACGCCGAATCTCCACTGCGCCACGCCGCCGAGATACGCCGCCATCAATGAGTAGGATGAAGCACCGCTCCGCCGAGTCAGGGCTGCTGAAGACTAAGCAACGTGGAAGAAGGACTCCGAGGCTGAGCACGGGCGGCAGAGCGCCAACACACCGCCACCAGACGAACTCTGACCACTCCACCAACCGCCGCCAAGCAACCAAAGCATCACATCCACCCCAACCTCACCACGAACGACACCCCCAAGAGGGTGACGACGCCCGGAGCGCCGCTATCGCTCGATCCGGCAAAGATTTGGGCTTTCGCCCGGCATATGAGCTGGGTGGAAGGAAGAGGGGAAGGAGGCGACCTGGACGTCACCTACAAGAAGGGTACGGCGCCCTCGGGCGTTGCCGCCGTTGTGGCCAGCACTGCTGGCCTCGGATTTCTCCGGAGCCACCTCCCACCTCCAGCCGCCAAACAGGGACAACTCCGGCGACAAAGGCCGCCCAAAGCAGGACCATCGGAGGCAGCCCTGGTTGAAGTAGATGGAGGCCTTCAGATCTGGATCGGGTGCCGCCAAGACGCCCGCACCACAGCCGCCACCCGCCGCCGCCTCGCCGCCCCCGCGGCCGAGGAAGAACGGCCAGCACCAACGAGCACCGGTCACCGCAGACCCGGCGTCGATCCACCAGCCGAGGCCGCCGCCATGGATCCAAAGCCCCCGAGGAAGAACGGGGCGGCCAGATCCTCGCCGCCACCTTCACCGGCGGCCGAGCGGCGAGCCGGCGGCCACCTCCGGTGGCGACGAGGGAGAGGAGGGGTGGGGGAGAGAGCCGGCGGCGGGCTAGGGTTACGTCGCCCGAGTCGGAGCGACGCGGGGGCCTGTGCTTATTAGCTCGCTCCTGTCTACTTTAGTTACTACCTCCGTCTGATTTTATTAGGCCTCCTCGTATTTTAGTTTAAATTTTGACCATCTATTTGACTAACAAAATATAAATTATATGCTAAAAAATATGAACAAAAATAAATTATATGCTAAAAAATATGTTATTGGATTTGTATTCGGAATAGGTTATCACTGATATAACATTTTATTAGTTAAATCTATGGTCAAACGTTAGCCCAAAATAAGAGGGGGGTAATAAATTTGGACGAAGGGAGTAGTTGTTTTCATTGCATGCTCCTAAGTTTAGCTTTCTACTTTTCTTCATCATTCTGCTTAGTTGTAGTTTTGCTATTCTACTGTTCTTCGAAGAACTTATCTTTTTCAAAGAATTTATTTAAAATGCCCATTCATCCCCTCTAATCGTATACTTTGAACCTACAATTGGTATCAGGGCAAGGTACTTCCTTTGTCTATGTGATTTGGTTTAACCATTTGACAACCACCACACCATCCGACATACACCAACCGTCTCACTGCTCGCCGTCCACTTGACGGCCAAAATCGTGCTCGGTGGGTCACCGCCCTGGCTTACTACAGTGGCACGACAGTTGGGAGTGGGACGCCAGCGGCGAAGAACCTCCCCACCACCAACAGCGCTTGCCGCCAGCGCAACAGAGGAGGGGGCTGGAGTTAAAACTCCCAACTCCTATTTGGAGCCTTAAGCGCCGGTTAGAGTGTATTATGCTAACCGGCGCGCACCCCCTCCAGGTATCTAGATGGGCCGGCCGCTGCAGTTTTTTTCCACCAGCTTTTCTTATTTTGTTTTCTTTTTCCTTTTTATTTTTATTTTTTATTTCTCGTTTTCTTTTTTATGTTTATCTAATTCGTGAACTTTTCCAATTTCGCAAACTTATTTTCAAATTTGAAAAGCTTATTCTATTTTTTGTGATTTTTTTCAAATCCGTGAACTTTTTCTCAAATTCATGAACCTTTCCCAATTTTGTGAAACTTTTTCAAATCTTTTGTAAACTTTTCTTTTCCAAATTCGTGATTTTTTTTCATTTTTGTGAACTTTTTCCAAATTACAATTTTCCAAATCTTGAACTTTTTCCAAATTTGTGAACTTTTCTAAAATTCTGATTTTTTTGAAATTTTATGAACTTTTTTTCAGAAAAAAACTGAACTTAAATTTTATTCAAATTTCATGTACTTTTTTCAAATTTACTGACATTTTAAAAAAATGTGAATGTTTTTTTCATTTCTAAAAGTCAATGACTAACTCTCCGAGGTCAACGGTCGCAGGCCCTGAGTCAACCAATTTAAAGAAAACACAGCTGGCCGGCCCATACAGTGATGTGCGTGAGCGCCAGTTACTCTAATTGACCCAGATTTAAACTGAAAAAATTCAGCCGCTGTGGACTGGCAAAATTCTATTAAAATTAATTCTGTTAAGGGCGCTGCAGTCGCCGCAAGGACATTTTTGGTCCCCTTCGTCTGCGGATGCCATCTTGGTGCTAGGAGGTGGAGGGATTCGCATTTTCAAGAGTTCTATGTTCTTTCGTTGTTTTGGCGTTGACATGAGTTTAGAGAGTTCCTGTCCTCGCATATATCTTGTTGCTCAGATCTGATGAGTTTATATTGGTGTGTCAAACTTTATTTGTTGGTTTGATTCTTTGTGGAGTTGAAATCTTTCATCGACACCATGGTGAAGATATTGTGATCTGACGGCCTGCACTTCTAGGGGATGATCCTCGGCCCAAGTACGTTCGATCAAGGCTTCCCATTTTTTTGGATGACGACTAAGAGTTTTCAAAAACCATTGTTGATAATGTTGGTGTGGGTGAAACAGTAACAACATCATTGCTACAGTCCAATTGCAGCCTCTTTACCGAAGTCTTCGAAGTATTTCTTTTAGTAGATATTGATTCAATGAAGAAGGTGTTCCCAAGAAATTTCATTGTAATTCTTAGTCATGTGAGTTACTTTGTATTTTCTTGGATTAAATTCAAATAAGTGTGCCTATAATTTTGTTATTAGTACGAATAAAATTAAGTGTTTCTAAAGAAAAATCCTGTTATTCCCGGACCTGGTGGACAGCTGGCGTCTCTTGGTTCCTTTCTTGTCCATGTACGAGCACGCATCTGAGCACCGGTCAGTTGTTCCTTGCTAAACATAGAAGACATTCTTCGTCCTTGCTTGCTTGTGCAGGAGACGATGCTCACACAGTCACATGGTCCACATGACACGGACGTCAAGAGGAAGTATACATGCATATACTTCAACATTTCTCTTGTACCAAGATGTCCGAGACACGGTCCGTCATGGACGCGGCTCCCGGCGACACCGTGCCAACAGCCACCGGCCACGGTCAGTATGGCATCCCCGTGCTCATCACGCCTTTCCACCAGCCGGGCGGCGCCGCCGCGTCGACAGAGGCGATGCGCACGGCGTTGCAGGGCTTCCTCCTCCTCCAGGGGCAGGGGGAGGCCAAGGAGGACGAGCGGAAGAAGTGGTTCAGGGAGATGCGCGGGTGGCTGATGGTGCTGGCGACCGTGGCGGCATCGGTGACCTACCAGGCCGGCCTGAACCCGCCCGGCGGGTTCTGGCAGGACACCAAGGGGGGCCCCGGCGGGCACCGCGCCGGCAACCCGGTGCTGCGCGACGAGCACTGGGTTCGGTACGTCATCTTCTACTACTTCAACGCGACGGCGTTCGTGACGTCGCTGGTGATCATGGTGCTGCTCATGAGCGAGCGGTTCTACCACGGGGAGGCCAAGGTGGTGGCGCTCATGCTCACCACCTTCGTCGACCTCGCCAGCCTCGTCGGCGCCTACATCGCCGGCACCACCCGCTACGCCACCTCCTGCGTCTACATCGTCGTCATCACCTGCGTCTCCTTCATCTGCGTCGTCTACATCGGAGAGTACGTATACGATGCTACTAGCTTCGAACAATCCTCATATACACACACAATAAACGTATGCAATGTTCTTGCAGGGCTATGGGGGAGATATGCGCCTTCGTCCTGAAGAAGATAAAGTGCATGCGTAATCTGGCGAAGCGGAAGTGGTTCCCGGTGCCGGCGGGTGTGGTGACGAGATCGCTGCCGGACGAGGAGGCGGAGGAACGCAGGAAGACAGCGGCGAGGAGCAAGGGCCCCACTTGCTGCCTGTGCTGTGGGCAGTCACCGACGACGTCTGATAGGCGCGACGTGGAGGTGCAGTAGTGATCCGGTCGACTAAGCTGTTGGCCATGCACGTATCATCTCTAGCTTCTTCGTGTTCTCAGAGTGTTCATTTGTCTTTGGTTTTCTGGTTGGTATAGTTGCTTCGTTGCCAAGATATGTGCGTCTCGGTGAACTTGTCGGTGTCTATAAAGGAGCGACTATTTTTTAAGTCGCCTGATATTTTTTACAGTTTTGCACTTTTGCTAAGATCGACTGAGACTTCAACTATTATATCCGTTAGATCTTACATTGAGATCCATGCCAAAAAAATATGTTTTTTCCTTTTCTCTTGTATGTTATGTCACTTGACTGATACTTGATTAAATCTCAGTCGACTTAGATCTAGTCATACCCTTTTTTCTAATGTAAATCTTTTTTCACCGTATACTATTACTAGTAGTTTTCTCTCTATATAAAAATGACCCGGGCGTTGTCGGATGTTGGGTTCCGGCAGACCCTTAAGGTTCGAACTCTGGGGTGCGCACGAAGATCTTCCCCCTACCAATCCACGTCCAATCGCCTCGCGAGAATCTAAGCTAAAACCGATGAACAGCACGAAGGACACAAGATTTATACTGGTTCGGGCCACCGTTGTGGTGTAATACCCTACTCCAGTGTGTGGTGTGGTGGATTGCCTCAGGGGCTGATGATGAACAGTACAAGGGGAAGAACAGCCTCGCGAGAGGTGTTCTTGAGCTGGTGTGGTGTTCTCGTAGGAAGGGATTCTATCTCTGTTGGCTTGGTGAGAACTCGATGCTCTCTCCTCTCTACTGTGGTGGCTATCTCTATTTATAGAGGCCCTGACCCTCTTCCCAAATATTGAGCGGAAAGGGCGCCAACAACGGCCATTCTGAAGGGGAACATCTAGTACAAGTTATCCTGACTAAAGTTGGTCTTCGACTGCCAAAGGCACTGGCGATGACGCCGTCTTGGGCTCCATGGTGACCTCCATCCTGCCGCTCTGCTTGTCTTGGTCTCATTGCAACGAAATGGTAACCTTTGCCTGATGCCTCGGTACCCCGCGCCTGTGCTTGCCCCCTTTGCACCAAAAAGGAAATAAGGACACTGCGCAGGCCGGCGTCCGCCTGGTCTTGATCGTCACGGCTTGCGTCACGAGCACCTCGCGAGGTACCCTTGCCTTGATCTCTCCGCCTCCGCGCGAGCCTGCCTAGCGAGGCCGCTCCTGAGGAAGCCTTGCATCGTCCGCCCCGCGAGCTTGGCCCCTCGCGAGGGTCTTGAGTTTGCGTTGATGAAGATGGGCCGCACTGGGCCTGCACTTGAGCCACGCCGCAGGCCGCAGGAAGGCAAGTCTGGGGACCCCTGTTCCCAGAACACCGACAATAGCCCTCGGGCCCAAGGCGCGCTCGGACTTGGCTTAGCAGAGAAGCGAAGGGGCAAGTGCGGAGAGCCGCGGGCCCTAATAGCCTGCGGCCTTGGGCGTTGCGTGGCGGTTGATTGGATGTGGGCGTATCCGCTTCCCCACGCTGCCTCGGCAACTACCCGACTGACAAAAAAGGCTGGCCCGGGGCTAGGCTTACTTTCATTACTCTCAATCTGCCTTGCTCCAGATCCCCTTTCTTGCTCTCCGCCCTCCTGCTTCTGAAATCTCCAGATCTGCCTCAACCTTTCATCTCCAGCGAGCAATGGCGCCCCGCAAGACCGCGGCCAGGGCTCCACTGGCCTGGTACTCGCCGTCTCTGGATCCTCCAAACATGACGGAGAAGAATCTTGCCCTCACACGCTAGATGGCGGCGGCGCAGGGCAATGAGATGGGGGAGACTGCGCTCCAGCTCGGCTCCGCCCAGCCGGAGGACAAGGGGAGCACCTTCTACCCCCTCTTCATGAGCACCGTCATCGCTGGCCTGGTGCCTCCTTTCTCTGAGTTCTTCTTTGCTGTCCTCCGCCAATATCAGCTGCATGCTCTGCATCTCCACCCCAACTCTGTTCTCCTCCTGGCGGTCTTCGCCAACTACTGTGAGGCACACGTTGGGGTGATGCCCTCCGTGGCCTTGCTGCGCCACTTCTTTTCCCTCCGGCTCACTGGCGCCAATATCTCGGCGTGCGCAGGCTTCGTCGCGTACTCCAAAGCCAACGCGATCTCGAAGGCCGGGAAGAGGGTCGACGGCTTCCGGAGCAAGTGGGTCATGGTGGACGCCAGATGCAACAACTCCCTGCTGGAGCTGCCCACAGAGCAGCTCGAGGCCGTCGAGGCGTGGTCTCGCGCGAAGCTCGACGACCGGCGGGCGAAACTGGTGCTGGAGAAGATGAACGCTAACCTGAGGCCGGGCAACCTGAGGGCGGCGAAGCTGACCGGGACCACGCTCCTGAGGGAGTTCCTGTCGCACCGGGTGGCCCCTCTTCAGGCGCACACGCGCCCGCTGTGGAGGCTCGAGGTTGCGGACGTCGTCCTCCGCCTGAGCTCGGATGCCCTGGCTGACGAGGATCTGACCGCAGCCCTCCGCTTCCTGGTCGGGGAGGACGTGGCAAGCCCAAAGGGTGCTCCGGTCCCTTTGTTCCTTTGCGACGACTGGGAGCGGGTGGTGGACACCATGCCCACCTTTGATGGGGTCGGTTTGGTGCCGGCGGAGGCCCCTGAGGGCCAGGCGGCGACAGCGACATTGGACTTGTCCTCTGATGATTCCGACGGAGGAGAGGAGGAAGATGAAGAGGAGGAGGAGGAGCGTGACTCGGAGGCGACCATCGAGGGGATGGGGGAGAATTCCCCCTGGCGCAAGTCCAACGCCCTCTGCTCCATGCCGGATGACGACGAGGCCGGCGCCAGGCGAGGGGGGAGGACCCGCCCTTGATCCCGAAGAAGGATAGGTCTGGGCTGATCTCCCGAGGGTCTACTCCAGCCCTGGTGCCACCTGGAGCCAGCTCCAGCCCTCCTGGTGCGCCTTCCTCCGCTGCTGGACCTCCCGAGGCTGAGCCCCGCAAGAGGCTCTCGGGCTTCAAGCTTGGCTGGAGTCCGTGGGATCCCGCGGCAGCCGACCAGTAAGTACTCGAACTCTGCTTTGCCCCTGTTTTTGTCGTCAAGGCCTGACATTCCTTATTTGGGTAGGCTGCCACCTGCGACGAAGAGGCTGAAGGGAGATGCGGCGACCCTGCTTGGGGCGGGCTCACCTGTTGTGGCCGCGTCTTTACTCGCAGGAAAGGAAGGCAGCGGGGCTCGCACTTCCCTTGCCCGATCACCCTCGCGAGGCCAGGAGGGACGCCCTAGCGGGGAGCCAGCCCCCGTGGGCCCGCTGACTCTGGAGGCGCCTGCGCTTGATGTTGTTGCTGAAGTTGTCAAGGCTCAGGAGGTCCCTGCCTTCCAAGCTGTGATCACGCTGCCGTCTTCTCCTCCTACTCCGCCGGCTCCCGTCTCCTCTGCCTCCTCCGTCGCCTCGGACCGCGCTGCCGACGAGCTGAGTCGGCTGCGAGAGGATTTCCGGGGTGCCGACCCCGCCTAGTGGCCAGGCGCCTAGAGCTGGTCTCCGGCTTGGTTCGCTCTGACGCCTCCGTCCGAGCGGCGCTGAGCCAGGCTGTGACGGCTTTCGAGGAGGAGATGCAAGTCACCTCCCAGGCCATAGCCGCTCGCGACGCGGCATTGAAGGAGGCTTCAACTATCAAGGGCCACTGCAAGACGCTGGAGGGCGAGCTGCAAAGGCTGCATGAAGAGCTCGCCAAGGGGGTTCGCGACCGTCAGGTGAAGGAGGAGGAGATGAAGGCTCAGGAGGCTGCCGTCAAGGACCGCGACGCCGAACTCTCAGCTGATCGCGGCCGGCTGGAGACGTTGGAGCGGACGCTGAAAGCGGAGAGGTTTGCTGGACGCCAAGGCGAAAGTCTTGGCCGAGGACCGCGCGGCCTTCACGCGTTATGAGGAGAGGGCTCGCACGGCGCTGAAGACGCTTTACGAGGAGGGCCTGGAGAAACCGCTGGCCGGAGCCACGGAAGGCCCCACCAAGCTGGTTCCCTTCCTGGTCGAGGCGCTTGAGGAGGTCATGACTGGCATCGGCCCCATGGCCAAAGTTGAGGCTCGCGTCCTTTCCTCCATGGCGCTGACGCGGATCCTCAGCCATGTCTACCTCCGCAACCCCGACGCCAACCTTGACGACCTGCTGGAGCCTGTGGATGCCAAGCGCTCCGCCGCTGCTGCCGAGGCCGTGAAGGGCCGAGCGGAGGCCTTAATGGCAAAGTTCCGCGCCTTCAACACCGCGCCCAAGCGAGGCGCTGCTGGCTCCGCGGCCTCGGGGGGTGGAGCTGACAAGCGCAACTCCACCACGAGCGGCGGCGCGGCCCAGGGGTGATCTTCTTGCGGCTTCCTTCCTGCTTTGATTCCTGCAACATGCACCGTGCCTCGTGGAGGCGTTTAAACTTGTGTTTGGTATTGTGAGAACAATTTATGATCTGTAATATTTGCTTCTTAATTTGCTAGATTTTGTGGTTTCCTTCCTATTTGCTTGTGCTCTACGTCGGCAGGGCCCGACCCCGCGCATACCTCAGCCGCCGTTAGCCCCGACCGGATCATCAGGACGGGACTAAGGAGTGAGGGGCTATGTGGCAAGTTAGGCTCCTGAGTCGCGATGCTTGGGAGTCCCCCTTGACGTGCAAACAGCAAATAGGGAGGGGGTGTAGGAGAGGATCTGTCGTTCTACGTCGACAGGGCCCGGCCCCGCGCATACCTCGACCGCTGTTAGCCTTTTGGAACTAAGGAGTGAGGGGCTACGTGACTAGTTAGGCTCCTGAGTCGCGATGCTCAGGAGTCCCCCTTGACGCTCAAACGGTCTTCATACCTTGGCTCCGCTCGGGGAGGGGCACGCGACGACCAGGTCCGAGGGACCTGGCTGGGTGGCATGCGCTCAGGCGTGACCCAGGCGTAGCCCCCGTGCCCAGCCCCCTCGCACGGCGCTCTCGAGGGGAGGCGTTGCGATGAGGCCAGACATTGAGCTCTGGGCTCCCTAGGGTTGATGCAGCCGTGGGCTGCCCTCATTTGTTTATCACCAGCGCGGAGCATAGCGCTTCCGTATGTGTACGGGCATAGCCGCTCCTCGGTAGTGTCGTCAGCCAGCGCGGAGCATGGTGCTTCCACTTGTACGTGGGAGGAGGCCCCCTCCGGGAGGAGCCCCCGGGGTGTGTACAGCTCCGCCCTGACACGTGGCCAGCATAGTAGGGCTAGACGAGGTGTATCTGGGCACTCGTGAGCCAGTGCAGGACTCACGAGGCCCTACCTCAAGGCGGGTTGCACCTGATCTTGAGCCTTGGGCGGCTGAGTGTTCCTGCATGAGGGTTAGATGCAAATGCTCTACGTCCTCAGGTCCCGGCCCTCGAGCAGGCTCAGCCGCCGCTGGTATGCCAGGTCGCGACGCTGTGGACAAGGCCAGGGGGTGAGGGCTGGAGAGCCAGTAAGAGCTCCTGAGTCGCGATGCTCAGGCGCCCCCCTTTTAACGTGCAAGCGATTTGCATGAGGGAGAAAAAAGGGCCGCGACGGGCGAGAGGTGATAATCATAAGCAAGTTGAGCATGAAAAGGCAATCCAACTTAGATAGATGCAAGGAAAGGCACACACCACTGGGTCAGGCCCGAGCGGCTTGGGGATGATGCAGCCCGAGGGGCGCCCCCAACAAGGTAAGCTAAGGACATAAGCAAAATGGATACATGCCGCGGGGACAGACCCACACGACCTGGGAATGATGCGGCCCTGAGGGCGCTCCCAGCTGAAATGAAACTTGAAAGGTGTCACCTGATACCATTGCAGAGCGATTGTTGGAGGCGACGCGTGGTGAAGAAGCCAGTCCTCACGAGCCTTGGGACTCTGAGCCTCGAGAGGCTCTGGAGGTCCGGGCGTCTCGGCGAGGCCCATCTCCATTTCCTCCAGGAACGCACGATGCCTGACCACCTGAGCCTCCAGAATGCTCCTCATCAGGCATCGGTGAGCAGCGGCCGCGTTCGGCAGGCCGAAAGGCATGCGAACGTAGCTGTGAGGTGGACCCTCGCAGCGCCCCACGCGCGAAGGCCAGAAGCGCTCCTGAGATGCGACTCGATTGAGCCCTGGGTAGTCGATGCAGACGCGTAGCCCACCATCCTCGCCTGGATGGGGAGCTACGCCGGGCAGGCGGCGGTTGCCGCGCATGACTCTCGATTCCTGCAGCTCCTGAGTGACCTTGGCGATGAACTCCTGAGGGTTGGGCCCTCCTTGCCTTATGCCTGTTTGGGGAACGTTGCAGAAAATTAAAAATTTTCCTACGGTTTCACCAAGATCCATCTATGAGTTCATCTAAGCAACGAGTGATAGGAGTGCATCTACATACCCTTGTAGATCGCGAGCGGAAGCGTTCAAGAAAACGGGGATGATGGAGTCGTACTCGCCGTGATCCAAATCACCGATGACCAAGTGCTGAACGGACAGCACCTCCGCGTTCAACACACGTACGGAGCGGATGACGTCTCCTCCTTCTTGATCCAGCAAGGGGGAAGGAGAGGTTGAGGAAGAAGGCTCCAGCAGCAGCACGATGGCGTGGTGGTGGTGGAGATGCAGTACTCCGGCAGGGTTTCGCCAAGCAACTGCGGGAGGAGGAAGAGGTGTAGCAGGGGGAGGGAGGCGCCAAGACTCAGGGTGCGGCTGCCCTCCCTCCCCCTCCTTTATATAGGCCCCAGGGGGCGCCGGCCCTGGAGATGGGAATCTCCCAAGGGGCGGCGGCCAAGGGGGTGGAGTGCCCCCCAAGGCAAGTGGTGCGCCCCCCACCCTAGTGTTTCCAACCCTAGGCGCAGGGGGGCCCAAGGGGGGGCGCACCAGCACACTAGGGGCTGGTTCCCCTCCCACTTCAGCCCATGGGGCCCTCCGGGATAGGTGGCCCCACCCGGTGGACCCCCGGGACCCTTCCGGTGGTCTCGGTACAATACCGGATGACCCCGAAACTTTCCCGATGGCCGAAACAGCACTTCCTATATATAAATCTTCACCTCCGGACTATTCTGGAACTCCTCGCGACGTCCGGGATCTCATCCAGGACTTCGAACAACATTCGGTAATCACATACAAGTCTTCCTAATAACCCTAGCGTCACCGAACCTTAAGTGTGTAGACCCTACGGGTTCGGGAATCATGCAGACATGACCGATACAGCTCTCCGGCCAATAACCAACAGCGGGATTTGGATACCCATGTTGGCTCCCACATGTTCCACGATGATTTCATCAGATGAACCACGATGTCGAGGATTCAATCAACCCCGTATACAATTCCCTTTGTCAATCGGTACGTTACTTGCCCGAGACTCGATCATTGGTATCCCAATACCTTGTTCAGTCTCGTTACCGGCAAGTCACTTTACTCGTACCGCAATGCATGATCCCGTGACCAAACACTTGGTCACTTTGAGCTCATTATGATGATGCATTACCGAGTGGGCCCAGAGATACCTCTCCGTCATACGGAGTGACAAATCCCAGTCTCGATCCGTGTCAACCCAACAGACACTTTCGGAGATACCTGTAGTGCACCTTTATAGTCACCCAGTTACATTGTGACGTTTGGTACACCCAAAGCACTCCTACGGTATCCGGGAGTTACTCGATCTCATGGTCTAAGGAAAAGATACTTGACATTGGAAAAGCTCTAGCAAACGAACTACACGATCTTGTGCTATGCTTAGGATTGGGTCTTGTCCATCACATCATTCTCCTAATGATGTGATCCTGTTATCAACGACATCTAATGTCCATAGTCAGGAAACCATGACTATCTGTTGATCGACGAGCTAGTCAACTAGAGGCTTACTAGGGACATGTTATGGTCTATGTATTCACACGTGTATTACGATTTCCGGATAATACAGTTATAGCATGAATAAAGACAATTATCATGAACAAGGAAATATAATAATAACCTTTTATTATTGCCTCTAGGGCATATTTCCAACAGTCTCCCACTTGCACTAGAGTCAATAATCTAGTTACATTGTGATGAATCGAACACCCATAGAGTTCTGGTGTTGATCATGTTTTGCTCGCGAAAGAGGTTTAGTTAATGGATCTGCGACATTCAGATACGTATGTACTTTGCAAATATCTATGTCTCCATCTTGAACATTTTCACGGATGGAGTTGAAATGACGCTTGATGTGCCTGGTCTTCTTGTGAAACGTGGGCTCCTTGGCAAGGGCAATAGCTCCAGTGTTGTCACAGAAGAGTTTGATCGGCCCCAACGCATTGGGTATGACTCCTAGGTCGGTGATGAACTCCTTCACCCAAATTGCTTCATGCGCTGCCTCCGAGGCTGCCATGTACTCCGCTTCACATGTAGATCCCTCCACGACGCTCTGCTTGCAGCTGCACCAGCTTACTGCTCCACCATTCAACATATATATGTATCTGGTTTGAGACTTAGAGTCATCCAGATCTGTGTCGAAGCTAGCGTCGACGTAACCCTTTACGACGAGCTCTTTGTCACCTCCATAAACGAGAAACATGTCCTTTGTCCTTTTCAGGTACTTCAGGATATTCTTGACCGCTGTCTATTGTTCCTAGCCGGGATTACTTTGGTACCTTCCTACCAAACTTACAGCAAGGTTTACATCAGGTCTGGTACACAGCATGGCATACATAATAGATCCTATGGCTGAAGCATAGGGGATGACACTCATCTCTTCTTTATCTTTTGCCGTGGTCGGGCATTGAGCCGAGCTCAATCTCACACCTTGCAATACAGGCAAGAACCCTTTCTTGGACTGATCCATTTTGAACTTCTTCAAAATCTTATCAAGGTATGTGCTTTGTGAAAGACCTATGAGGCGTCTCGATCTATCCCTATAGATCTTGATGCCTAATATGTAAGCAGCTTCTCCAAGGTCCTTCATTGAAAAACACTTATTCAAGTAGGCCTTAATGTTGTCCAAAAGTTCTATATCATTTCCCATCAAGAGTATGTCATCTACATATAATATGAGAAATGCTACAGAGCTCCCACTCACTTTCTTGTAAACGCGGGCTTCTCCATAAGTCTGCATAAACCCAAACGCTTTGATCATCTCATCAAAGCGAATGTTCCAACTCCGAGATGCTTGCACCAACCCATAAATGGATCACTGGAGCTTGCATACTTTGTTAGCATTCTTAGGATCGACAAAACCTTCCGGCTGCATCATATACAGTTCTTCCTTAAGATGTCCGTTAAGGAATGCCGTTTTGACGTCCATCTGCCATATCTCATAATCATAGTATGCGGCAATTGCTAACATGATTCGGACGGACTTCAGCTTCGCTATGGGAGAGAATGTCTCATCGTAGTCAACCCCTTGAACTTGTCGATAACCCTTAGCGACAAGTCGAGCTTTATAGATGGTAACATTACCATCCGTGTCCGTCTTTTCTTAAAGATCCATTTGTTTTCTATCGCTCGCCGATCATCGGGCAAGTCTGTCAAAGTCCATACTTTGTTTTCATACAAGGATTCTATCTCGGATTGCATGGCTTCAAGCCATTTGTTGGAATCTGGGCCCGCCATCGCTTCTTCATAGTTCGAAGGTTCACCGTTATCTAACAACATGATTTCCAAGACAGGGTTGCCATACCACTCTGGTGTGGAACGTGTCCTTGTGGACCTACGAAGTTCAGTAGCAACTTGATCTGAAGTACCTTGATCATCATCATTATTTTCCTCTCCAGTTGGTGTAGGCATCACAGGAACATTTTCCTGAATTGCACTACTTTCCTGTTCAAAAGGTAGTACTTCATCGAGTTCTACTTTCCTCCCACTTACTTCTTTCGAGAGAAACTCTTTTTCCAGAAAGGATCCGTTCTTGGCAACAAAGATCTTGCCCTCGGATCTTAAGTAGAAGGTATACCCAATGGTTTACTTAGGGTATCCTATGAAGACGCATTTTTCCGACTTGGGTTCGAGCTTTTCAGGTTGAAGTTTCTTGACATAAGCATCGCATCCCCAAACTTTTAGAAACGACAACTTAGGTTTCTTCCCAAACCATAATTCATACGGTGTCGTCTCAACGGATTTAGACGGTGCCCTATTTAAAGTGAATGTAGTTGTCTCTAGATCGTATCCCCAAAATGATAGCGGTAAATCGGTAAGAGACATCATAGACCGCACCATATCCAATAGAGTGTGATTACGATGTTCGGACACACCGTTACGCTGAGGTGTTCTAGGCGGCGTGAGTTGTGAAACGATTCCACATTTCTTTAAGTGCGTACCAAATTCGTGACTTAAATATTCTCCTCCACGATCTGATCGTAGGAACTTTATCTTTCGGTCACGTTGATTCTCTAACTCATTCTGAAATTCCTTGAACTTTTCAAAGGTCTCAGACTTGTGTTTCATTAAGTAGACATACCCATATCTACTCAAGTCATCAGTGAGAGTGAGAACATAACGATATCCTCCGCGAGCCTCAACGCTCATTGGACCGCACACATCGGTATGTATGATTTCCAATAAGTTGGTTGCTCGCTCCCTTGTTCCGGAGAACGGAGTCTTGGTCATTTTGCCCATGAGGCATGGTTCGCATGTGTCAAACGATTCATAATCTAGAGACTCTAAAAGTCCATCAGCATGGAGCTTCTTCATGCGCTTGACACCAATGTGACCAAGGCGGCAGTGCCACAAGTATGTGGGACTATTGTTATCAACTTTACATCTTTTGGTATTCACACTATGAATATGTGTAACATTACGTTCGAGATTCATCAAGAATAAACCATTAACCATTGGTGCATGACCATAAAACATATCTCTCATATAAATAGAACAACCATTATTCTCGGATTTAAATGAGTAGCCATCTCGTATCAAACGAGATCCAGATACAATGTTAATGCTCAAACTTGGCACTAAATAACAATTATTAAGGTTTAAAACTAATCCCATAGGTAAATGTAGAGGTAGCGTGCCGACGGCGATCACATCGACCTTGGAACCATTCCCGACGCGCATCGTCACCTCGTCCTTCGCCAGTCTCCGCTTATTCCGCAGCTCCTGCTGTGAGTTACAAATATGAGCAACGGCACCGGTATCAAATACCCAGGAGTTACTACGAGTACTGGTAAGGTACACATCAATTACATGTATATCAAATATACCTTTAGTGTTGCCGGCCTTCTTGTCCGCTAAGTATTTGGGGCAGTTCCGCTTCCAGTGGCCCTTTCCTTTGCAATAAAAGCACTCAGTCTCAGGCTTGGGTCCATTCTTTGACTTCTTCCCGGCAACTGGCTTACCGGGCGCGGCAACATCCTTGCCGTCCTTCTTGAAGTTCTTCTTACCCTTGCCCTTCTTGAACTTGGTGGTTTTATTGACCATCAACACTTGATGTTCTTTCTTGATTTCTACCTCTGCTGACTTCAGCATTGAAAATACTTCAGGAATAGTTTTCACCATCCCCTGCATATTGTAGTTCATCACAAAGCTCTTGTAGCTTGGTGGGAGCGACTGAAGGATTTTGTCAATGACCGCCTCGTCCGGGAGGTTGATGTCCAGCTGGGACAGGCTGTTGTGCAACCCAGACATTTTGAGTATGTGCTTACTGACAGAACTATTTTCCTCCATCTTACAACTATAGAACTTGTCGGAGACTTCATATCTCTCGACCCGGGCATGAGCTTGGAAAACCATTTTTAGCTCCTCGAACATCTCATATGCTCCGTGTTGCTCAAAACGCTTTTGGAGCCCCGGTTCTAGGCTGTAAAGCATGCCGCACTGAACGAGGGAGTAATCATCAGCACGTGACTGCCAAGCGTTCATAACGTCTTGGTTCTCTGGGATGGGTGCTTCACCTAGCGGTCCATCTAGGACATATGCTTTCTTGGCAGCTATGAGGATGATCCTCAGGTTCCCGACCCAGTCCGTATAGTTGCTGCCATCATCTTTCAGCTTGGTTTTCTCTAGGAACGCGTTGAAATTCATGTTGACATGAGCGTTGGCCATTTGATCTACAATACATATTTGCAAAGGTTTTAGACTAAAGTTCATGATAATTAAGTTCATCTAATCAAATTATTTAATGAACTCCCACTCAGATTAGACATCCCTCTAGTCATCTAAGTGTTACACGATCCGAGTCGACTAGGCCGTGTCTGATCATCACGTGAGACGGACTAGTCATCATCGGTGAACATCTCCATGTTGATCATATCTGCCATACGACTCATGTTCGACCTTTCGGTCTTTGTGTTCCGAGGCCATGTATGTACATGCTAGGCTCGTCAAGTTAACCCTAAGTGTTTTTTGCATGTGTAAAACTGTCTTACACCCGTTGTATGTGAACGTAAGAATCTATCACACCCGATCATCACGTGGTGCTTCGAAACGACGAACTTTAGCAACGGCGCACAGTTAGGGGAGAACACTTTCTTGAAACTGTTATAAGGGATCATCTTATTTACTACCGTCGTTCTAAGTAAACAAGATGCATAAACATAATAAACATCACATGCAATTATATAGTAGTGACATGATATGGCCAATATCATATAGCTCCTTTGATCTCCATCTTCGGGGCTCCATGATCATCTTCGTCACCGGCATGACACCATGATCTCCATCATCGTGTCTTCATGAAGTTGTCATGCCAACGACTACTTCTACTTCTCTGGCTAACGCGTTTAGCAATAAAGTAAAGTAATTTACATGGCGTTCTTCAATGACACGCAGGTCATACAAAAAATAAAGACAACTCCTATGGCTCCTGCCGGTTGTCATACTCATCGACATGCAAGTCGTGATTCCTATTACAAGAACATGATCTCATACATCACAATATATCATTCATCATTCATCACAACTTTTGGCCATATCACATCACTAGGCAATTGCTGCAAAAACAAGTTAGACGTCCTCTAATTGTTGTTGCATCTTTTACGTGGCTGCAATAGGGTTCTAGCAAGAACGTTTTCTTACCTACGAAAAAGCCACAATGTGATTTGTCAACTTCTATTTATCCTTCATAAGGACCCTTTTCGTCGAATCCGCTCCAACTAAAGTGGGAGAGACAGACACCCGCTAGCCACCTTATGCAACTAGTGCATGTCAGTCGGTGGAACCTATCTCACGTAAGCGTACGTGTAAGGTCGGTCCGGGCCGCTTCATCCCACAATACCGCTGAAGCAAAATAAGACTAGTAGCGGCAAGAAAGTTGACAACATCTACGCCCACAACAAATTTGTGTTCTACTCGTGCAAAAGAGAACTACGCATAGACCTAGCTCATGATGCCACTGTTTGGGGAACGTTGCAGAAAATTTAAATTTTTCCTATGGTTTCACCAAGACCCATCTATGAGTTCATCTAAGCAACGAGTGATAGGAGTGCATCTACATACCCTTGTAGATCGCGAGCGGAAGCGTTCAAGAGAACGGGGATGATGGAGTCGTACTCGTCGTGATCCAAATCACCGATGACCAAGTGCTGAACGGGCAGCACCTCCGCGTTCAACACACGTACGGAGCGGATGACGTCTCCTCCTTGTTGATCCAGCAAGGTGGAAGGAGAGGTTGAGGAAGAAGGCTCCAGCAGCAGCACGATGGCGTGGTGGTGGTGGAGATGCAGTACTCCGGCAGGGCTTCGCCAAGCAACTGCGGGAGGAGGAAGAGGTGTAGCAGGGGGAGGGAGGCGCCAAGACTCAGGGTGCGGCTGCCCTCCCTCCCCCCTCCTTTATATAGGCCCCAGGGGGGTGCCGGCCCTGGAGATGGGAATCTCCCAAGGGGCGGCGGCCAGGGGGGTGGAGTGCCCCCCAAGGCAAGTGGTGCGCCCCCCCCCCCCCCCCCCACCACCCTAGGGTTTCCATCCCTAGGCACAGGGGGGCCCAAGGGGGGCGCACCAGCCCACTAGGGGCTCGTTCCCCTCCCACTTCAGCCCACGGGGCCCTCCGGGATAGGTGGCCCCACCCGGTGGACCCCCGGGACCCTTCCGGTGGTCCCGGTACAATACCGGATGACCCCGAAACTTTCCCGATGGCCGAAATAGCACTTCCTATATATAAATCTTCACTTCTGGACTATTCCGGAACTCCTCGTGACGTCCGGGATCTCATCCGGGACTCCGAACAACATTCGGTAATCACATACAAGTCTTCCGAATAACCCTAGCGTCACCGAACCTTAAATGTGTAGACCCTACGGGTTCGGGAATCATGCAGACATGACCGATACAGCTCTCCGACTAATAACCAACAGCGGGATCTGGATACCCATGTTGGCTCCCACATGTTCCATGATGATTTCATCGGATGAACCACGATTTCGAGGATTCAATCAACCCCGTATACAATTCCCTTTGTCAATCGGTACGTTACTTGCCCGAGACTCGATCGTTGGTATCCCAATACCTCGTTCAGTCTCGTTACCAGCAAGTCACTTTACTCGTACCGCAATGCATGATCCCGTGACCAAACACTTGGTCACTTTGAGCTCATTATGATGATGCATTACCGAGTGAGCCCAGAGATACCTCTCCGTCATACGGAGTGACAAATCCCAGTCTCGATCCGTGTCAACCCAACAGACACTTTCGGAGATACCTGTAGTGCACCTTTATAGTCACCCAGTTACGTTGTGACGTTTGGTACACCCAGAGCACTCCTACGGTATCCGGGAGTTACATGATCTCATGGTCTAAGGAAAAGATACTTGACATTGGAAAAGCTCTAGCAGACGAACTACACGATCTTGTGCTATGCTTAGGATTGGGTCTTGTCCATCACATCATTCTCCTAATGATGTGATCCCATTATCAACGACATCTAATGTCCATAGTCAGGAAACCATGACTATCTGTTGATCGACGAGCTAGTCAACTAGAGGCTTACTAGGGACATGTTATGGTTTATGTATTCACACGTGTATTACAATTTCCGGATAATACAGTTATAGCATGAATAAAGACAATTATCATGAACAAGGAAATATGATAATAACCTTTTATTATTGCCTCTAGGGCATATTTCCAACAATGCCTTCCTAAGGGAGACGTGACGCGAAGCACGCCTCCAAGTGGTGCCCGAGTGCCTCCCACGTGATCTTGGCAAAGTCAGTGGCCCTCCAAGAGAGAGCCCCCGAGCCTTGCCCGAGGAGGGCGCCGGGCGTGCCTCCCTATGCGATAGAGGGCGGCGCCCCTTGGATGGGCGCAGATCCTGGTGAGGTGCCTGCCTCCTGAGGCCTTGAGCTGGGTGATGTATTTTTCTTCTTGGCAGCTACTTCAGGGAGGTTTCCACTCTTGCTGTCTGGGTCCTCAATTGACGCGGCTTGGAAGGCGCGCTCAAGAGAGCACACCGCATCCTTCTCTTCGCAGGAGACTGTGATGACTCCGCCACTTCCTGCCATCTTGAGGACGTTGTAGCCATGGTGAGTCACTGCCATGAACTTGGCCAGGGCTGGATATCTGAGGATGGCATTGTATGGCAGGCGAATGTGGGCAACGTCGAAGTCAATGAGCTCGGTACGGTAGTTCTTGCGCTGCCCAAAGGTGACAGGGAGGCGGACTTGCCATATCGGGATAGTGGAACCATCAGTGACTCCTGAGAAAGGCTTGGTCGGCTGAAACTGATCGTATGGCACTTGGAGATTGTTGAACGTCTCGACGGACAGGACGCTGAGTCCTGCTCCGCCGTTGATGAGGGTCCTGGTAACTTGCACATTGCTGATGACTGGGGAACAAAGCATTGGGAGGGCACCGGCTGTTGCCACGCACTTGAGCTGATCCGCTGAGCTGAACATGATGGCGCATGCGGACCACCTGAGAGGGCATGTGGCCTCGAGCTTGGGGAGGACTGCATTCACCTCGCGAGCGAACTGCTTGAAGATGCGCTGAGAGGCTGGGGCCTGGGCACCGCCCAAGATGCAGGCGATGGCACGCGGCTCCTGGAAGCCCCCAGCCTCCTCGTCCTGATGATGGTCGTCATTCCTTCTCGGCGGTGGTGGCAAAGGAGGAAGGCCTGCGTTGCCTTGTGGGCAATCTTCACGAGGATGATCCCTCCAAGCCCCCTCGCAAGGCTGGTCCAGCCAGCGGTCCTCGTGAGGCCGGTCACGCCACCCTTGGCGAGGGCCACGGTCGTCCCATCGTCCTCCACCTCTTCCTCCGCCTCGGCCGTAGCCCCGATCGTTGCGCTCGGGGCGTCGACCGACACGGCCTTCTCGTACGGCTCTGAACTCTTGGCATTCGTTGGTGTTGTGGGTATGGAGATTGTGGTACACACAGTACCGGCTGCCCTTGGACGACTCCGGCTGGTCCCTGCCATGCTTCGTATCCGGCTCTGCTGCGAGCACAGCTGCTCCTTCGCGCTTCACATCCTTGGCCTTGGCTTTCTTCTCTTCTCGATCTGCAGCTGGGAGCTCGAGAAGGGAGAGGCGTCCCTCCTCAGCCCTTGCGCACTTGGTCGCCAGGTTGAACAGCTCTAGAGACGTGCACAGATCTTTGTGGATCGCCAGTTCCTCCTTCATCTTGATGTCGCGGATGCCGTCGAAGAATGCTGAGATGATGGCCTCCTCGGTCACCTTAGGAATCTTGAGGCGAGCGTTGTTGAAGCGTTGGATGTACTTCTGCAAGGTCTCTCTGGGTTGCTGCTTGATGCAGTGCAGGTCACCCACGGCCGATGGACGATTGCGAGTGCCCTGAAAGTTGGCGATGAAGCGGGTGCACATCTCGTCCCAGGAGGAGATCGTACCAGGAGGCAGGTTCAGGAGCCAGGTGCGGGCACCGTCCTTGAGCGCCATGGGAAACCAGTTCGCCATGACCTTTTCATCCCCGTTGGCGGCTTCGATGCCCAGCTTGTAGAGTTGCAGGAACTCCGCGGGGTCGGCGGTGCCATCGTAGCGAGGGCAGGTCCGGCTTGAACTTGCCCGGCCAGGCGACACTGCGCAGCTCGGTGGTGAAGGCGCGGCAACCTACGGTGGCCACGGGAGCTCTCTGCTGACGCGGGGCTTGCTCCTGGGGATTCCCGCGCGCCGCTGCCTGGAGCAGCGCGAGGTCTTGACGTGCTGGTGCAGGGATGCGGTCATGGCGTGCCGGTGCAGGAAGCACGCGAGCACCTTCTTGGGGGCGAGGGATTTCTTGGCAGCTCCTTTCTTGTCGCGCGGGCGCTGGACGCGGTGGATCTCGCCCAGGGGTCGCGCGCCTTGGAGCCAGGGCGCCTTCTTGGGGAGGAGGTGGCGGAGGCACCTCCTGGGCTGCATCACCCGTGTAGGACGGAGGGTGAGGCAGCGAGAGGGACGGCGCGGGGGAGCCCCCTGCGGCGCTGACGAGCTCGGTGATGCGAGCGAGCCACTCCTCGTAGAGGTCGTCGACGGGGCGGTAGTGCAGGACTCACGCGCCAGGAGCAACGCGGCGTGCTCGTCCGTGGGAGCGCGACGGGCGTGGGACGACGAACCAGCTGGAGTCAGCGATGGGGTGGCGGTGCGGTCTTCCCGCCGCACTGAGGGATGCAGCGACGAGGCCTGCTGCTCGTTCCCCGCTGGGCTGGTGGCGGTGTTGGCGTCTGGCGACAAAGAACGACGGGGACACCCGCCGATGGGAGCCGTCTGGGCGACGCGGGCAGTGAGAGCAGCCCGCCGCTCGGTGCGAGCCCGGCAAGCGTCAGCCATGGACACGACGGACGATCAAACGCGGAACAGCAGAAGAAAGATTCCGGCGCCCCCCTACCTGGCACGCCAAACGTCGGATGTTGGGTTCCGGCAAACCCTTAAGGTTCGAACTCTGGGGTGCGTGCGAAGATCTTCCCCCTACCAATCCACGTCCAATCGCCTCGTGAGAATCTAAGCTAAAACTGATGAACAGCACGAGGGACACAGGATTTATACTGGTTTGGGCCACCGTTGTGGTGTAATACCCTACTCCAGTGTGTGGTGTGGTGGATTGCCTCAGGGGCTGATGATGAACAGTACAAGGGGAAGAACAGCCTCGCGAGAGGTGTTCTTGAGCTGGTGTGGTGTTCTCGTAGGAAGGGATTCTATCTCTGTTGGCTTGGTGAGAACTCGATGCTCTCTCCTCTCTACTGTGGTGGCTATCTCTATTTATAGTGGCCCTGGCCCTCTTCCCAAATATTGAGCGGAAAGGGCGCCAACAACGGCCATTTTGAAGGGGAACATCTAGTACAAGCTATCCTGACTAAAGTTAGTCTTCGACTGCCAAAGGCACTAGCGATGACGCCGTCTTGGGCTCCACGGTGACCTCCACCCTGCAGCTCTGCTGGTCTTGGTCTCGTTGCATCGAAATGGTAACCTTTGCCTGATGCCTCGGTACCCCGCGCCTGTGCTTGCCCCCTTTGCACCAAAGAGGAAACAAGGATACTGCGCAGGCCGGCGCCTGCCTGGCGCCCGCCTGGTCTCGATCGTCACGGCTTGCGTCACGAGCACCTTGTGAGGTACCCTTGTCTTGATCTCTCCGCCTCCTCGCGAGCCTGCCTGGCGAGGCCGCTCCTGAGGAAGCCTTGCGTCGTCCGTCCCGCGAGGCTTGGCCCCCCGCGAGGGTCTTGAGTTTGCGTTGATGAAGATGGGCCGCACTGGGCCTGCACTTGAGCCACGCCGCAGGCCGTAGGCAGGCAAGTCTGGGGACCCCCGTTCCCAGAACGCCAACAGGCATCCCCGCCTTCCTCCTTCCACCCCCTGCCACCACTCTCCTCTCCGCCGCCGCCGACGTTGACGCCAGGGCAAAGCCCGAGCGGCTCAGCGGCAGCGACCTTCTTCTCGCGCGTCCGATGCTCAACATCGTTGCAACGGTCCCGATCTTGATCTCCTCGGCGGTGATGGCGGACAACGATGGCTGGAATATGGTGGCGGGTCTATAGCCGCAGTGGCTGGTGGCGATGACGACCATGCTGAAGCCGCTCAACATCTGGTTCGCCTTTGGATCACGTTGGCGCTCCTAGGCTTGATCTGCATCACGCGGACGCCCTGGGGGGCGACCCTGGACTTGGCGGTGGGGGTCATCTCCTTCGGAGGTGGTCAGTCTGAGGCTGGGTGGTCGGATCTCAAGATCCGTCATCTATTCCCGGTTGCGAGTCGGGGAGACATAGTTGTCGATGAAAACCGAGCCAACGGCAAGCAGTAGAGGCATTCTGCGATGTTACCTTCATGAAGGCATCGTCGTGTAAGTACTGTCAACCCACTCATGTTGTTCCGAGGGAAACCCTAGGATCTGGTCTTCTAGATCAGACGATGGCTGCATTGCGGTGTCATTTCTCTCTTGGGAGCATCGTTTGTGGAGCAGGAAGACAGAGGCAGGAGGTGGAGCGGCTTCGTCTTGCATGGAGCTTCGGTGGAGATGTCAAGTCATGCCTGGCCGACAGGTGCTACGGTAGCGCATGCATGTTCGGCGGGTGCTACGCATGACAGATCTTCCAGAGACTTCAAGTTGTGTCGTCTGGTGGTACTTGGCGGCATGGTGCTGCGGTGTACCGGCAACAACCGCGACGTGATCGGCAGTTTGCGTGCAGGGAGGAGGTGCCTTTGGGCGCCGTGGTGGCGTCGACGGATGGCCGCACTAACAAGGATAATGCAGATCTCTTTCTTAAAGATAGGTCAGCGGTTCAATGATGATGACAGCTTCTAAAATGTGTGCATGTGGTGTATGCTTTAGGTGGTCTACACCGGTTGTAGGTTCTGATACGTTATGTGGATAGATCAAGGACAACACCAGTTTTTAGATATGGGGAGTGAGAGCACTCCACATTATCAAGTTTATAGATGTGAGTGGTGGCTTCGGGTGGCTTGATGTATGTCTTTATCAAACTTTTCTTTAATAATAAATAAAGGTGGTTGTATGCATCAATTGATACAGAGGCCCAGGGTTTTAACCTCTTTTTCCAAAAAAACAAATGTGATGTGCAATTCATTTTACACATATCTATATTTTGCAACAAAAAAACTAATTAAAGATATGATGTTCGATGTCCACTGGTGTTAATTACCCAAAAAGGCTTTTGCCCCGCTTTATAAATAAAGCAAACCGCCAGAGAGCACACATACAAGGACTAGTCCACACACACACACCCAAGTCTCACAAATAAGTACAAAGGTTCTGCTGAGGGCGCAGCTCAACAAGCCCAGGCAAATAAAAAGAAAACAGCCGGAGAGCGAAGGTCGGCGATGAAGGCGGAGATGGCGTCGCGGTCGTGAGGGCGGCTAAGCGGCCGCCAAAGCTGCAAGAAACCAGAGAGTTTGAAGATAGCATCAGTAGCTCGTCGAAGAGGAGTGCGCTGGATCACAAGCTTATTGCGGATCGTCCAGAGGGTCCAAGCAATGACCCCAATCTCAAGCCATCTAATGTGGCGAGACGTCAAGGGGGAGTTCTGGAGTTCAGCAAATAAGTCGGGAAAGTTGGTGTGGCACCAATTTCCACCGACCGCTTCGCGAAAGCAGCTCCAAACGAATTGAGCGGACACGCAAGAAAAGAAGATGTGATTCGAGTCTTCGGGACACCGCAGAGCGGGCAGATGCCAGTGCCCAGGACATTTCGCTTGCGAACCTCTACCCCGGACGGGACCCGACCGCGAATCCGTTGCCATAGGAGAGGCGACGAACGTGGCCGGGACCACCAGAGGCAGCATCAGTGGTGGCGGGGACACGTCCAGAGGAGGCAGCACGACCGCAGGGAGGGGGGCCGGAGGAGAGGCAGCGGCCTCGGGCGCACGGCACCATCAGGGGCCGCCACCGGGGTCGACAGGAGCAGGCCGGGATCCGGCGCCACCGCCGGAGGCAGTCCCGACTCTAGGCCCAGCGAGACAGGGGCGGGCGGGGCGGGAGAGCGCGGGGAGGAGGCCGGGCAGACGACCAGGCCGACACTGGAGATGTCGCTCGCCTCCGACGACATAGCCACCGAGTCAGACGGGCCGTCGAGGAGCAAGCCGGGCGCAGCCTGGCGGCCCTTCCCCCCGGTGGCAGGGGGAGGGGGACGGAGAGCGGGAGGGGGAGTCCTCCGAACCCCCCTCCTCCTCCGAGCGGTGGGAGCAGGGGCGGTGGTGACCGTGGTAGTCCCCGTCAGTCCCCGGGTTGCCACCGGGAGGACCAACATCAAAGGAGCGGGGCGGCCGACGTGGTTGGGGGGCTCGGGAGCGATCTTGAGGTCAAAGCCTTGGTCCCACACGAATGGTTGCACGGAGCTTGGAGGAGTCGAGGCACTTGACCTTGACCCGGACCTCCTCCTCCTTGCGGAGGGAAAGCTCGTCGACCACCACAACCTTGCCCAAGATCCGGGACATCTGGCGGATGACGAGCTCGGACCAGGCAATATCGGTGAGGCCGGCCACAAGAATCCAGGCGGTGTCCAGGACGGCCACGGCCTGGGCATCAAGGATCAGCTCAGTGATGTCGACGACGAGCTGGTTGAGGGCGAGCGTGATCCGGCCACTGCGAGCGGCATAACCGTAGCTGATGGAGTCGGGGAAGACGACGGTGAAGATGTGGCCAGCGGTGGGAGTGACCACCCAGTCCCACTGGTGCCGGTAGAGGTGGTTGAGCTTGGCCTCAATCATCTCCGGGGAGGCCACCCTGTCGACCATAGTGACGACCGCCTAGAGGGTGGGAGTGGGAGGCGGCACTTCGGGGACCTCGAGGTGGAAGAAGCCCAGCCCCTCGATGTCGTGGCCGTACATCATGAGCTTCGACGCCACCAGTCTATTCGGGCACAGGAGGGCGGGGTGGCCAGGGTCTTTGCAGAGGTAGCAGCACTGAGGGTTGACACAGTCGACTTGCAAGTGCCCCGCCACCCAGCAGTTGAAGCGGGGGGCGGGGAAGGCTTGAGACGGGGCCCGGAGCGGCCGAGGTGCCCGGGGCCGGCGGGGGGAGCACGGGCTGGGTGCCTCGTCCCGCGCCACAACGCTTCTTCTTGGCCGGTCCAGGGCGACCGCAGGCCGAGCCATCGCCCGGGGCAGCCGCCGCAGCCAGAGCCAAGGAGGCAGCCGCGTGGGGTGGCACGTACCTCCGCGTGGCAGGGGCAGGTGGCGGGGCTTGGGCGCGTGGGGAAGCGGGGCGAGAAGATCGGGGCGGGAAGGAAGAGTGGCCATGGTGAGGAGCAGGAGAGGGGGAGCGGCGTCGGGCTCGCCAATCCCCCGAGGTGGCCGGACGAGGGGAACGGGAGCGGCCCCGGGTGTCGCGGTGGGCAGGGGAGCGGCGGTCGTCACGGCGGCCCTCCCGGAGCTCACGCAGCTCGCGACAGAGCTCCTCCTCGCGCCTGAGTGAGTCCGGCGATGGGCGGGAGGAGTCGCGCCGGTCATCAGCACGCCGCTTATGCCAGGCCGCGCCGTCGTCCCATTCACGCAGCATCGCCTGCTGCGGCGAGGGAGGAGGGGGTGGGGGAGGCGCAGCAACGACGGACGGAGAAGGGAAGGGGAGGGGGTGCAGCGACCAGGGGACCGGAGGAGAGGATGGCCTGGGTGCGGGAGGCGGCGGCGGGGAAGGAAACAGGAGGCAACGGGAGTCCTCGGGGGGAGCCATATCGAAGCGGCCGGCTCCTTGGGCCTAGGGCACACCAGAGGCCCAAGTCCCGCGGGCCGGCCCATCCGCGGCGAAGACGGTCCAGCAGGGAGGCGCAGCAGATGGGTCGGGCCGGGGCCCAAAATGCCTGGCGCGGGGGTGGCCCGGTCCAGCAGGCGGGGCAGCCCCGAACCCCGTAGGGTTCCCACCAAGGAGCAGGACGCCTCCGCTGCCGCCTGCGAGGCACCGGCGCTGGCAGGATCGAGGAAGAGCCCAGGGCAGAGCGATTGGAAGCGGAGCAATGAGGATCCAAACGCCGCGATGAACAGCCGAATGGTGATGCACGCACGACCGGAGGCGAGGCAGAGGAGCCGCGGGCGGCGCCGAAGGCACCACCGGACGAATCCCGGCCGTCGGGCGACACCAAGAAGAGCGGGCGAAACCCCTATCGGAGCGGTCGGCCACTCCCCAAGCCCGCATCCGTCGGCGACGCGCAACCCCGCTCCTCAAGGCCGTGCCTTGGATCCCACCTGCCCGAGGCGAGCTCGAGGGCGGCGTCGACGACCGCAGCGACTGCGAGCCAGTAGCAGAGCCCCGCGCTCGGGGGGCTGAGCCATCGGCCCGGCTGGGCTGCACGATGCAACGGGAAGCAGCTGCAGGAGGCAAGGAGGGGCCAGCGGGGGAGGGAGGGGGTCATCGTCGGCGAAGTCCACCCAACGGACCCGGGCAGCAGGGGCGGGAGCGGGCGCGGGAGTCAAGTTGACGGCTGAAAGAGCCGGCGCCGGCGAAGGGGACGAAGCCACGGGGCCGAGGCGGCGCAGCAGCAGGAGGAGACAGCGGAGGCGGCGGCCGCCACAGGCATGGGGCAGGGCGCCAGCGCAATCGCCAGAGCAAGCGGACACCTCCATCATCACTAGTGTTAATTAGAGTACGTACTTGATTAAAATGGTTTCAGAAACGAAGATAAGGATGAGTCTAAACTATAATTTGCATGATACTCTATCTACTATGAGTTGACTCGCTAATAAGCATAAAATCATCTCTTTTTTCTTATTAATATTGCACACATATTCATCGTAAACTAAAGGAAACATGAACAAAAGACAAATTTTATTCTAAGGTGTAACAAATTAAAGGCATTGGTATCCTAAAGGAAAAAATGAAGAAAAAAAATTCAAAACAAAGGATAACAAAACTTGCACATGTTGCATAGAACTTGCACTATTCCAAAACCAACCATATAGTAGTGTAACTTTCGGTTATAAGATTTGCACACGAATTATATGAAATTTGCATGTATACATCCATATTGTAATCAATATACAAACAATAAAACAACAATGTTGGAAATTAATCATCTATTGACACGACCGATATGAACTGCACCTCATGTCACCTCCCCATCTCACACATGCGCATACATCCACATACATACACACATGCATGGTTCCCCAACCCACACGCACACATACACATGCATCCGCGCGCACACGCGTGTGCGCACAAACACATATGGGGCCAGTACACACATCAACATACATAAGCACGGGGGGGGGGGGCTAACATAAACAAAAAAGAAAAAAAATAAAGGTAAGTAAAAAAGTGACTTACAAAAAATAATTTTCAGGTGACTTACAAATAGCCCACACGAATAAATAAATTATGCATATAGAATTTGCTCATAGTTTCTAACAAGTGAACTTTTGTTTGTTTCCTAGAAAGACAAATTAACCTCCTCCGTGTGTGGTCACCAGTTGTGCCATTTCCCATCACCAGCAACTGATTCCATTACGAAAAGCTACAACTTGGAATCAAACTTTAGAATCACGATTTACTTTCACCATGGTTTCCATGATGAGCTCATCAAAACTAGATCTCATTTGATGAATACTTTTCTAAAAAGAAACTCCAGTTTTAAAACAAGGCAAGTTCCTAGTACTAATTGCATATGAGTCAAGATTTGGTGTCAATAGTCATAGCATGTACAATATAACTGAAAGTTGATTGAACAGTCTGAAACAACCAGCTGAGTAACCATCAAGAAAAAATGACTACTACTCTCGTTTGCTCATCAAGGCTTCTATAATAGGAATCATTCAATGGTGTTCTTTGACATTTAATCATCTGTTCATAAAAAACGCGCAAAAGATTAATGACTAAAGTAAAATGTGATGTAGAGCTATGATGCTTGTTTGTTAATGAATTTAGCAGCTAATCAGACACATGGGATCAGATACAGGAACATATAAAATGCTGCTATAAGACTATGAAGTGAAAGCTTGGTGCAAACATGATCAGTGTTACTGCAATTCCAGAAGCAACTAGTTTTCACCCTTTCTACCTGATAATATGGCAGGTAGAGCTGTATATAAGCCACTCCTGCTAAAACTGTACCCACAAAATAAGAGTTCTCTGCAATACTCAGGCCCCTCGAGTCTCCTTCTAATATTTGAACTTCCAGAACATTGATGAGTGAGAATCATCCACAGCATAGCACAAACTGTCAGAATCACGGTCCATATGACCATAACCCTCAGCCTCTGCTATCAACAACGCCAACAAATCCTTGTAACGAGATTGTTTCTTTTGAAGCATGCGGATGTAGGCAGATAGTCCAAGCCAATTGGTTTCTTTGCGTCTTAGCTTTAGAACTGGGCGCACATTGGATTGCAGCTCCATATCTTGCATACGGCTGACAATCAGGCTATGCATGTATCTATTCATCGGAAGAAGGGATTAGAAAGTTATACCTTGTTTGATGAAATAAGTGGATAGATAGTAATGATAAAGCACTTCAGCGTAGTTTTTTGTATCACAAATATAAATGTCAAGAGAAATGTAATACCTGAAGGTCTTCTTAATGACATGCAGCAACTCAGGTTTGCTTATGCTGGAATAAGGCATGCTCCACATATAGCAATGGAACTTCATTGCACATAACAGGAAGGCTTGATACATATTCAGTCTTACAGTGCCCAGTGAGTTGATATTGGAGTCGTAGAAAATGGGATGGCACTTCGGACGCATATAATGACATAGCTTGCTGCTAAGGTACTTCATGGAAGAATGCATCTTCACAGTGATCGTGGAGATGATTGTAATGCCTAAATACCTGTTTGAGAAATGTGCATACTCATTACTAGTTCTTCAACAGTTTTTGATTAGGAAAATTAGTTTGTGAATACTCGTTGAACAAAATTAAGAGGGGGTAGGGGGGGGGGGGAGTTTGGACTGGATCACTGGAGAACCAGTAAGACGAACACTGCCAAATTAGGCAATAAAGCAAACGGACACCTTTGTAAAATTTACAAAATTTTGCTAACAGAAGCACTGGAGCTCGTGTGCTCTACTGTACGTTCTCAACAAGCTTTTAAAAATAGACAAAAATTCAGGAGATTCTTGTATCAACATTTCAACTTATGTAATTGCCTGTGGTTTAAAAGAAATACACAAAAATGATTAATCCAGGTTTCAACAAAAAGATGGCAGAACCACAGCAGCAGTCAAATATTTCTCAGGGTTATAAACAGGTCAACAGTCCTAGATCCATGTTCTGCATCAATGAAGATGATCTCAGTATTGATCAACTGAATCAACAAACTAAAACTAGAAACTGACAGACATACCTTGTATAATCAGCTTGAATTTCTAAATTTTCACAGTTTATAAGCAAACCACTCCATGGTATGAAAGTGACTCCATCATCGCCCCTGTAGAGCCTATTATCGCACTGCTCGTTATCTCCAATGTTGAAATTATAACCATATTTGCTGTCATTCATGTAAGTATTGTAGTACACAAAACCTCTTCTCATCCTATTAAAGAAATTCAAAGCATGCTTCTTTGAGAGAGAGATAAACATGAAGTCATCAATGAACCTCATCATTAAAAATTCTGGTTCTGAAATAGCATCTCCTGAATTTCCATCACGCAGAAAATTCAATATCACAGAATTCTCAAGGTGGCCATAGTATAGGGAACAAAGGTTGGGAGATAACTTGTTTCCTTGAGCAATCCCTACTTGCTGCAAGTAAAAGTTTGGCCCAATCTTCAGAATATTGCACTTGACTTGTTCGAAAAGGACACGTTGAAGCTCTTCCTTCCGGATTGTACTAACAGTTCCCTGATTTTACACAAAAGGTAGAGCTTTAACATATTCTGTTGGTCAATACTTGTATTCTGTGTAAGAAAAAAACAATCGGAAGTAAACAGATTGTCAAAAAAGATAGAGCAACAGCATGGGCAAGCAAAAACTGAAAACATGTTCCAAAATCACTTTCTACTCCCTTAGCCCTTTTCTCAGCTAATGGACCATGATTTTAACTGTGGTGAAACTTCAATCAAATTTCATGAAACTTGCATATCTTGATAGACGACGAAACATGGCAATTACCTGCCAAAAAATCGGTCAAATTTGGAAAATATAAGCTCATCATTCACCGTCCTCACAAAGGCAAGACACCTAATCTGGTATGTTCGTGTATTAGGTTAACAGACCAGATGACAAATGTGACCTATGCAGATATACTATAAATCTGATTGCTCAAGAAGTTCCTAAGTGATTTTCTGAACATGGATGGGTAAACCCTTTTAGAAGCAAAGATTGTATGCATGCATCAATGCAATTGTGTGATCACAGTTTTACTTACCAGATGGATTACATATTTACATTAAAGAACTCACCCCAGAAGTATGTGCCAGAATATTTAACATCGCTAGCAGATATTTTATTATTTATGTTCCATAATTAGTAGGTCCTGTGAAAAACTTTTCTTTTTTGCATTAGACTTCCATAGACATGAAGGTGGAAATGCAAAGCTGACCCCCTAACTAAATGGGATAGGCAAAACATTACGATTTCAGTAGCTTTCGCCTTTAGTGACAAGCATTTGCATATTCAAGTGGTTGTTACATATACTTAATACCAGTCACGTTCAGTAACAAGTCAAACCCCAGAACAAATGAAATGAGCTCTGATTCAGTACCTGATCAACTAGAATGCCACCACCTGATGATGGCTGAATTGAGAAATCATTAATTCTGTTTCCGTTGCTGACGGAGACATTTGAATCAAAGCGGTAAGCCACATTCTTAGACCTACTGTAAATTACTTTGGTACATTTTCTCAAGGCATACTCATCACCTTTCAGAACATCATTCATAATTTTCAGTAGCACGTCATGATTAACACAATCAAATGCCTTGGATACATCAGCAACCACAATATATATCTTTGACTCTGTCAACTGTCTTCTTACTGAAGACATAAAACTGGAAAGGTTTTTGTAAACACCATCATAATCAAAAACAGAAGAACCAAACATCTCTGGGTTATCAGCCCTTAATTTTTTAATAACTAAATGACACTTGTTGAGAATACCATCCTTTGACTGAGCTTTAAAATTTACTAATGGTCTGATATCCTTTGCTTTTGGAAGAAATCTCACTCTTGAAGAACGGTACAAATGTTTTATTGCTCTCCTCGATGTACCACACAAAATCTTGAAGCTCTGCGTCTTTAAGGTAGCAATAGTATTGCTAGTTAGGTTCCTCCACACTGACTTTGGATAATAGAAAACATCATATCGTTTTGTTTCTCTTTCTGTAACATAAAAGTATGTATTGATCAATGGGATCACAATGTCAGAAAATAACCAGCTAATCCAACAATGCAAGAGATTGTTCTGTTTCTGCTCCTCTGTGCCATTTGACAGCCCAGTCTCTTCTCCAAGTAGTACAGAACAAATGCAACTAGTGAATTCAATTTTTGATAGCCAAGAATATTCTGGTGCTTTCAGGTCACCAATACAATCAGTTACTTGAAATGTTTCAAACCTACGTAACCTTATAAACTTCCAAATGTTCATCCTTAAAGATCTCTTACTAGAAGGATTCACTAACAAAGGCTGTGGTATGATACGTGTCAACAGTGCCCAGACAAAGGATAGTACTTGCTGATGTGTACTGTAAGCTTCCAACTGAGCAAAAGATTCACCACAATATGCTGATTTTCCTCCCCTTGAATATTTTATGTTGCCTGAAGGGAACCCATCTTTTGCCACCTGTATTGTATTAAAATTTAAAAGAGAATATGGAATCATTCTTCTAGTTTCACATTAATACATTTGTGTCATTTTGACCAAGTAAACAATATATCAGCCTGTGTAGAATGAAACGTCCAAACACATACACAATGCTGCATGTTTCACCAGCATAACAGTTAAGAGGCCAGTAAGTCATGCCCTAACACATACACATTTTTTCCCTAATCTAACCAGATGAAAAGTAGGAGGGGGATGTTTCTCCTCTCTAAGAGTCAAAGTATATAAGCAGAATCAATTATGCTGAACCAGTGACAGTGGGCCGTAGTTTGCCACACTTGACACTAGATTGCGGCGAACTGTAGAAAGCAACAAAAACAAGCCCTAAAATTTCAACGGTTAAAGCAAATAACTATAGGATAGTTCAGACAAAAGGATAAGAGAAAGCAAACTAGCCATAAACAATTTCATTGTTTGATTCTTAATAATAATACTCAAAAGTGGTTTAATTGTTCAAAAGTACCTTAGACTTGACAGAACAATGCTTCAGAAATAGTTTCTTGTACTGGCAATGTTTAGAATTCCTTATGAGATTTTTCACTAGTTGAAGCATCCAATGATACCTGGTAACAGGAATCATTAACCATTTACAATAATAGAGCTAGATAGATGAAAAATCGAAAAGATAAAGTGATGAACATATTATCCTGCATAAGTGTGACAACGAGGGAGAAAGTAATATCTTCAGAATAACGATGTCATGGCCTCCATTAATGCATTTGCAGTGGCTTACATAAGGTTAACATGTTTGATTAAAAAAAAGCATGGGAACGGAGCAAAAATACGAAGACATTTTTAAATAGTAGTGTATAATGTATTTATCTCCACATGCCCTTTAGCACAAAATATAAAGGCCCGCGTAAATGTTTACATGTATGTTATTGCAATAGAGGAAAACTGATCCAATCTTTCCTGTTAATAAATGAACAAAATTGTGTTATGACACACCTCCAAATCCAATGGTGACAAATTTAAACCTTTAAGATACTTTATTCGCCTGGCAGTAGGCCACTAATATATTGTCCTTACTTTGGATTAGTAAGTTAGATAAAATATGTAGTACCTCAAACAGACGTGTTCAGTAGTACCATGTGTTTGACAGAGGAAGGTGAAATTGAGATCCTCACGTGCAGTCTAAAGCTTATGTGCAAAGTTACGCAGAATGCTGAAATGATATGTTGGCTAGTGGCAATATAGTACAAATTAAATCTGTTGACTCACAGGCAATTAGAATTTGGTGTGGAAGATCCATGGCAATCACATTGGACGAACTTTATGCAGCATTCCTTGATTCCAAATATGCGCTTCAATAAAGACAGTGCGTCTGGTCCTTTCCTTTTATTTGTCAAGTCTAACAGTATTAAGGAAAGTTTGAAGAAGATACTATGACAAATTATATATACAGCATACATATAAATACACAGTAAGAGTTGCCAAGTGTCACCTGTGAACCTCCAAATGTCAGCATTTCAACAATCTAGTGCTTTACTTTTTTTCCATCATGTAACATCTTGTAAAATGTAGGTCCTCAAAAGATCAAGTATAAATTACAGAGGAAACACATGCAACGAAAGAAGTATTAACATAAAACAAACCAAACACATACCAGAGCTACGAAATAATATCCACAAGACCTTTTTAGCAAAAGAAATTAGCCTGGAATGAACTGATTTTGGTTTTTCATATATCACACAATCATGCATATAATTTGAAGGGAAGACTAAGAAACTGATTAATGTAAACTATTTACAAGTTATTTGGAACAATTCGGAAGTTTCCTCCGAGTAGCATAGTATAGATAATGAAAATTTGCAACTAGGTGTTAGTTCCGCCTACAAAATTTTGAACTGATTTACCCTCAGATCCATAGTTGCAACTTGCAAGCCTCATATTTCATGAAAATACATTCAGATACACATCTCTATCAAAATAGAAACGGTATATTTTATTTACAATATGGCTGAACGTCTGTAAATCAGATGATGTGGTCAATGGTCACTAGGAAAACGTTACAGTGAGTACACCATACGAGATACATCGCAAAATTATCAAGGGAAGGGTGCCAACATACTGTGACAAGTGACATACATATGGGGAAAAGGCTCCAAAAAATATCCCACGTTGCTATGTAAGTCACCAATTATCTTATCACTTCCACACAGAACCAGCATGCTCCCTCCACTGGTACTCGCCCAACAAGACGAAAAAACTGAGAGTAGGTTTCGTTCTCCACTTACTGCAACTTTAGAACTATTCTGTTGACAATAATTGCAGGGTGCCATTTCAAGAGATTGACACACTTCGAGCTTTGACAGGTACTAAAATAGCAAAAGGATACTGCTACGATGGAAGACATTCTCAGATATTCCTTTGTTATAGAAAATGGCCTGTCTTGGTATCAAAGAATCTACTGACACACATTTCGAAGCATTCAACATTAAGCAATTGAAGCAGATGTAACCACTCTGCAAGTAAAAAAAATATGTTGAGGAAACAACACCAACGTAAAAACTGCAAGTGGTTGTTTAACAAGCCAATTGATCAGTGCTTCTAATTTCAAGAGCACTCCAAGTAGAAACACACAAAGCCCATTATCAAACAGCAGACAGCAATGTCCACAAAAATCGCAAAAAAAGAGTCACGTGCTGCATTTAATAGGTTGCAGTTTTGGCAAGTTCCACCGCTGGGCATACAGTATTCGCCTTTGGTGGTGACTGGAGAGGTAATGTATACCAGTGACTAATGCTGCAGCTCTAGAGTTTAATATCCCTTTCGGTATTATTGATCAAAACACAATGGTGGCCTCTCTTTAGAGATTAAAAAACATGAATCAATTCATCAGGATATGGTAAGCAGCTAAGTACTTGGAAACAAACTCAAGCTAATCAATCTAATTAGATAGATATCCTGGCTGACTTGGCTATAAAGTCACTATCCCTAGGGGGGCAGGCGGCAGCACTCATATGAGCAGCCCCGCACACATTTACCAATAAAGAAGCTTGTCCAACATCGTCTGAGATGGTTTGACCGTTTGAGCATATTCAGCGCAGGCCTCCAAGAAGCTCCAGTGCATAGCCAAAGGCTAAAGCGTGCTGATAATGTCAAGAGAGGTTGGGTAGACCAAACTTGACATGGGAGGAGTCCGTAAAGAGAGGTCTGAAGGACAGGAATATCACCAAAGAACTAGCAATGGGCAGGGGTGCATGGGAGTTAGTTATCCACGTGCCAGAACCATGAGTTGATTTCGAGATCTTATGGGTTTCAGCTCTAGCCTACCCCAACTTGTTTGGGACTAAAAGCTTTGTTGTTGTTGTTGTTGTTGTTGTTGTTGTTGTTGTTGTTGTTGTTGTTGTATGGGTTAATGAGATCTACTAGAGATGCCAGGCTCACCCAGCAGCAAAACTTTGTACAAGTTATGTAGAGAAACTGATTTGGGTACACGGTCATATGGAATTCTAAGAAAGGGTAGTATATAAGCCCAATGACAGGGATGTTTTGTTAAAAGAAAAGGTAACCAAGGCAGTAATAAATCACTAGAAACATGCGTGTAATTATCAAGCAAAAATCAAGGTATCAAATGAAACAGGAACGGGAGAATGCATATAATCCTGAAGACATGGACTTGACTAAAATCACAAATTGTATCCTGCAATAGCACATCATAATTCCAATTTTATGACTAACAAATATTCAATGCCCAAAAATATGATTTTCATATGACTGATTGAGAAATAGTCACAACAAAGATACGGTTTTCTGGTCTACTTTTTACCAGATGCTGGTAAAATATGCGGTTTGACAATGCAAAGAGGTGCTATTGAGGATTTATCATTCCATTGTCTCACCAACATGTGGCCATAGGATCAGCATGTCGGTGAGGCACTAAGTGGAATATCTTTAAGTGCCAATATTCGCATCTTCTATTTTTCTCTCATCCAAGTTATTGCTTTTGACACTACTATATAACTTGGAGACTATAATGTTACAACAGTAGACAAAAATTCAAAATGAATGGAATAACAAATGATTTAGGCAGGTAGACGGAACTTGAGTGTAAGCACAAAAGAAACGGTAATAACAAATAACAGGAGATTGTGAAGGAACTGACGTTCAGTTGTGAGTAGCTGGAGGGTCCTACTTTGGGACTTGTACATTGGACTCCTGATTTACTGTAACCACAAAATAGATCCTGGGAAGGACTAGTATCTGACACAGAACTAGGTGACTTCTTTAATGACAGGACAGGTACATCACATGGCTCTTCAATTTGTGAAACAAATTCATCATTGTTCATTCCAATAGAAATGTTATCTGCAGTACGCTTCAAGGAGTGTGTTTGACCATTCACTCCAGCAGCTGAGCCATCTGATAAGAGATTACACACGGCATAATTACTGTCGTTTAATTTACTTAACTCTGTTAACTTATCTTCGTTACAGATCTGCTTCCGCTTACTGCGGCGCTGCCAGCTGTACAATCTTTTTCTTTTCCTAGGCTTCCGGGTAAAGCAATTGGAACAGTTACATCCATCACTTGAACAATTAGGCTTTATAACTCTTTCAGCATCACAACTTCCAGAACTTTGTAGAGCATCACATTTCTGAGTGTTATCTGAACAGTAAAATGCAGAGTCTGAACTGTTGCCACGATTGCCTCCAGTTATGTTTAGTTTCATCTTTGCATTACGCAACACGTGGCACTGAGATCACAAAGACATGCAGTATCTAATCAGTTTATTAGAATAAAATATACCACAGCATTCACAGTGTGCTTGTTTGATAAAAGAACATTCGGCGGTGAGGTCATCAAGATATTTTAAACATATAGTATCAAAGAACATTATCAAGAAAGCCAATTCCTGGTTGAAGAAAACTCGGGAAATGGTAATGAATTTTACAACAAACTGGGTGCTGCCATCTTGATTATTTGTATTCAAATGCTTAATCAGTTTGTTTACTTTTAAAATGCAGCTATGAAACAAACCAGAGTAAACTACCAATTGTTTACACCACATAAAGAAAATTCAAACTATTAAGAGTAATACTAATACAACGTTGTTTTCCATCCCCAACGAGCATGTATGTAGAATTGTTTGGAATGAAAAAAATGGAAGATTCTCTCGGCTATTGAAAACCTGAACCTGCGTGAGGAGCCTTATTTCCATGGCAGAACATCAGTCAAATAAAATTTATAATGTCATTTGGGTTAGTAACCACATGCTAGGCCTGGTCACCCATAGCCGGTTTAGATTAAGGGATAAGATCCACCATTACAATTGGATTTTTTTATTAATATGTCAATATATACTCATCTGACATAGTTTGAGTTGATAGGCCTCTATAAAGAGAGGAGCTTTTGATGAATTAATCAAGCAAGAACAAATAAATTAATTACTAGTCTCCTACATCATCCCAGCCTCTGATCTCTCCTATCTCCTTGCAGAGGAGCCGTTGTAGCTATCTTTCTGGTGGTATTTATCCGTCATCAACCCTAATGCATCACAGTATGTCTGAATGGTTTTCGCTGTGCATGTGCCAGTCCAGACAGGTATTATTTATAAATTTCAAAACAAAAAAAAGACAGGTAGTATTTTTGTGTGCATGCAGAGTCATAGCCAGGTTGAAATTAATTGTAACCTGAAGAGCTTCCAGACTGGGACCAAAGTTTAAGTTGGCATAATAAGACACGAACCTAAATTAAATAATCACTGGGCCACATGATCTGAACATAAATTCTTACCGTAGGGCATTTGACTTCTGTGGATCTGGATTGTTGTTTCCTTGCCATGGTACTGGCAAATATAGGCTTGTGCAGAACAATGTTGAGTGGAACACCAGTCACCTGAAAGTAATCACTCTTTTTAATGGGCAAAAAGACTGATGAATGCCTCAGAATATAGCACATGAGAAGATCCCCAATCTGAAAGACAACAAGTTTCTGTCAAGCAAAGGATATGAGGAACTTCACTAAGCAAAAAAAAAAAGGATTTCCTTTACACTTACTCTATCCAGGAGAATATTCCAGGATGAAGAAGAAACAAGGTTAGCCTGGCCACCCTAGTAAGCATAAAGATTAAAAGCATTAATGAAAAATATATAAAGAGCAAAAAATAATTATACCAACGGATCAAGCATGGCAACCTTCCAATCCAAGAAAAGGTTGTCCTTAGCTACTAAGACTAAGCTCCGTATATAGTGAGGACATAGAGCAGCAAGGATTGGTTATGGAGTTTACTGGTTTACATACAATTTTGAAAAGTTTTACATCAGTACAAAGCTCGTACCATTTTCACATATACAATACAAATGTCAACAAATATGTTGATGGTCAAACATTAAGATCAAATGCACTCATCGTATGATGCCACTTATAAAGTTGTCGATGCCAAAGAAAAGTAATACAAAACTTTGTACACAAAATTACATGGTATGTTTTCACAACTGAAGAACCTAATCTGATTACACGAATTGCAGACTGCCAATACCACACATCCACAACATCAACAACCCTTACATGAAGGGAGATACTACTAAAATGGCACAGCCTTCATCATTGGTTTTCACAACAGCTCACAATTTGTTTCTGGAGAGGTGCGAAAAATGGATAGAAAAACATACGAAGAAGGAAATGCTAGACAATAAAACGTGCGGCGGCAATTTCTTTTACATACCACAAATCATTCGTCGCCTTTCAAAAAAAAATGACACTCATCGGACGTACCTGGTGGATACCATTGCAGAGGACGTTCTTGGTTCTACAGGACCGATCCGTCAAGATCCACTTTATCGTCTCCCGAACGAGCTGGGGCGTACGTAGCACAATGCAGGCAAACGAACGGCAGCTTCAGATATACACCTAACAAGAAACGAGAAATCTAGCCAGCGCAAGCACGACACGAGCAAGGATAGAAAATAAATAAACCTGTGCCTGCGAGTGCCCGGCGTTCCCTGGGGTGTACCGCGACGGCAGGGGCGCGGCCGGCACGGGCTCGACGGCGCAGACGGCGCGGGTGACGAGGCGGCGGTACGCGACGGGGTCGCCGTCGCGGAGGAGGTGCGCCCAGCGGCGGCACGCGAGGCACCCGGAGGCCGCGCCGCGGCAGACAGGGCAGGGGGCGCCGGGGGGGCGGGGGCGGGGGCAGCAGCGCGAGGATCGCGCGGCCGAGCGGGCGGGCGCGGGAGCCGTAGGCCAGGCGGAGCTCCGGGCGGCCGCCGAACGCGCGACGGCGGCGCCGCCGCGCCATAATGCGAGCGCGTCGCTGGCGGGGCGAGCGAGGGGGAGGCGCCTGCGGCTGGCGGTGGGCGGGGGAGTGGCGTTTGAGGCGGGATTTTGAAGAGGCGGGGCGGGTCAAAAAGTTTCCGCCAATTTTTCTCCCGTGCTCTCTTCTCGTGTTGGTTGGTTCGGCGGCGGTTCGTGCGCTACGGTGTTCCATATATTTTTTTTCAAATCGTTGTCACTTTATTCAAAATTCATAGCTCCTCAGTAGCAATCTACGAGCTAACACGATCAGAAAATACATGGAGCCAAGTTTTACATAGAGATCTAATACAACTTTCCCTAGCTAAGACATGTGCGACTTTATTCGCCGAACGTCGCACCCAAGCAACCCTAAACTCCTGAAAAAAGCTCAGTAAATCTTTGACCTGCTCAACTAGTTGCCCATTAGTTGAGAAATCGTTTGGCCCATTCTTGATCTTACTTACCGATCCCTGAGAATCTGTTTCGAGGATCGCCTCCTGGACTTGTAGTTCTTGAGCTGGGATTGGAGCCCTCCGGCACGCCAATAGCTCGGCCACCTCTGCATCGTGAGTGGAGGGGGGAAATGGCATATGATCCACGGTGTTTTGTGCCAAGCGGATGTGGTGTGAGCCGGTCACGTCAAAGTCCTATGGCGCCTTTCCATTGACCAATCCACGGCAACAGAATTCAAAATGAGAGCACAAAGTGATTCTTGGAGATGATCATGGAGATATGATGTGCGTGCATGTGTTTGAATGTATGTGTGTATGTATAAGCATCTGTGTCTGTACCGCGATAAAAAAAACAATTCACCCCAACGGTTTGATCAATGGTGTAGCCAGGATCGGGCCTGGCCCCGGGCTGAACATGAATCGAGGATGCTACGATCAATAAAGGAAAGTGATTCCTCGTCCAGCGTCAGATCATTGTCGATCGTACGGTGCAGAAGACGCGTCTTGATTGAGTCGTGCATGCTATTACGGGGGGTGCAGGGTGTCCCCACCAATCATTTTGGCTCATGAGTTTTGCTTCCAGCTTATTGTTGCTTTCACCGATCCATTTTTTCCCTCGCACTCACATAGACGGAGCACGGGCGATTTGGCGGCGACCATGGAGCAACTGTGGCCTAAATCGCTATCGCCCACCTGGACCGACGATGGTGAACGACAGGTATGTTGCAACTCGCCATCGGCGACCTATGGAACATCAACTTGTTTGAAACCGGTAGACCTTAGACATGGAGGTTTAAATTCTAGTAGATCAGAGGTGATCCGTGAGATTTGATCACATTCTTGATTGTGATCGCCTCCTATTTGGATTTTGGCCCAATTGTCATTGCAATTGATGATGCTTCAGTTTAACAATATGTACATGAGATACATGTCTGTATGTTATGAAAATTTGAGGAATACTCACGTAAATATGCATTTAACAATTTGTCGTCCAAGCAAGATTTGGAATTGAAGCCTGACTAAGATTCCATGAACCAATTTAGGGAACAACCAAACAAGTGATTTAGAATTTAAACTCATTATAGTTTCGCTGGGTGGGAGCATACCAAAAGAGCTCAGTAACTGCAATACGCTTACACTCATAACTATGTCCTTCAATGCCTTGCAATATGATTCAAACTCTTCATAACAGAATTCTACCCCTATTCCTATATTATTCACCCATGCAACTAGATACCTACTAGAATGAAGATTGGAAAGTCATGGAAGTCGTGGGAAAGAAGGAACGAGGTATAGCGAATTGATATTCCAACCCAATTTAATACTAGTAAGTTGCAAAAAATCATCACAATTGGGGACTCTAATTCACAAAACCACCATCTTTCAAGCCTCATGATGGAGACAACGACGGCGGCGCACGGGAGGTGTTTGTAAGAAATGCTTGAGAAAGAGAAAGGAGCCAACACACTGGGGGGTCTTACTGATGACCCACAAGTATAAGGGATTTATCGTAGTCCTTTCGATAAGTAAGAGTGTCGAACCCAACGAGGAGCAAAAGGAAATGACAAGCAGTTATCTGCAAGGTATTTTCTTCAGGCACTGAAATTGTCGGTAATAAATAGTTTTGTGATAAGATAATTTCTAACGGGTAACAAGTAACAAGTGTAGAAAAAGTGCAACAAGGTGGCTCAATCCTTTTTATAGCAAAGGATAAGCCTAGACGAACTCTTATATAAAGGAAAGTGCTCCCAAGGACACATGAGAATTACTGTCAAGTTAGTTTTCATCATGCTCGTATGATTCACATTCGTTACTTTGATAATTTGATATGTGGGTGGACCGGTGCTTGGGTGTTACTTGGACAAGCCTCCCATTTATGATTAACCCCTCTCGCAAGCATCCGCAACTACGAAAGAATAATTAAGATAAATCTAATCATAGCATGAAACATGTGGATCCAAATCAGCCCCTTACGAAGCAACACATAAACTAGGGTTTAAACTTCTGTCACTCTAGAAACCCATCATCTACTTATTACTTCCCAATGCCTTCCCCTAGGCCCAAATCATGGCGAAGTGTCATGTAGTCGACGTTCACATAACACCACTAGAGGAAAGACAACATACATCTCATCAAAATATCGAACGAATACCAAATTCACATGATTACTTATAACAAGACTTCTCACATGTCCTCAGGAACAAACGTAACTACTCACAAAGCATGTTCATGTTCAAGATCAGAGGGGTAATAAATATCATTAAGGATCCGAACATATGATCTTCCACCAAATAAACCAACTAGCATCAACTACAAGGAGTAATCAACACTACTAGCAACCCACAGGTACCAATATGAGGTTTTGGGACAAAGATTGAATACAAGAGATGAACTAGAGTTTGAGAGGAGATGGTGCTGATAAAGATGTTGATGAAGATTGACCCTCCCTCGATGTGAGGATCATTGGTGATGACGATTGCTTCGATTTCCCCCTCCCAGAGGGAAGTTTCTCCGGCAGAATAGCTTCATCGGCGTCCTAGATTGCTTCTGTCCAGGTTCCGCCTCGAGACGGCGGCGCTTCATCCCGAAAGCTTCCTTCTGATTTTCTCTAGGTCGAAACCTTTCATATAGTAGAAGATGGGCATTGGACGATGGCCAGAGGGCCCACAAGCCCTGGGGGCGCGCCCCCAGGCTTGTGGCCACCTGGCGGGTCCCCTTCTGTAGTTTATTCGCCCAATATATTTTTTATATTCCAAAACAATTCTTCGTAAAGTTTCAGGACATCTGAAGTTGTGCATAATAGGTATATCATATTTGCTCCCTCCCTGCCCAGAATTCCAACTGCTGGCATTCTCCCTCTTCATGTAAATCTTGTAAAATAATAGAGAAAAGGCATAAGTATTATACCATAATATGAAATAACAACTCATAATGCAATAAATATCAACATAAAAGCATGATGCAAAATGGACGTATCAACTCCCCCAAGCTTAGACATCGCTTGTCCTCAAGCGAAAGCCGAAATCAATAATCCTGACCACATGTTTAGAGGTAAAGGTGTCGATAAAATAAAATACGGACATGAGGGCATCATGGTCATCTTTAGAACAACAACATATTATCATATAACTTCTTATGCTAAAGTGATAATTCGTTCATAAGGTAAAGTATGAATCAAAAAACTTTATTGAAAACTAACAAACTATGATCTCAGTCATTGAAGCAATTACAATTTATCATAACATCGGAAAGAGTCAATGTAAGAGCTTTTATGTAGCAAGTTCACACACTCAACCATCATTTAATCTCTCATAATTGCTAACACTCATGTGATACTTATGAGATCAAAGCTTCAATCAAACACATAGGAAGATAGGGGCGTATAGTCACTACAAAAAAAATACACTTCCGTGATGATACATGTTTGTCACAGTAGGTCACGTTTTTTGTCATGCATGTACATCCATGACAAATTTATGACAGAATCAAGATAATCATACATGTGCTGTCGTAAAAGTGTTCGATGACATTACCAAAATTATCATCACGGAAGTGTCCACTTCCATGACGATAAATCGCGCGTCACAGAAGTGCTTTCGTCAAGGGTGACCGACGCATGGCATCCACCGTAACGGAATGCCGTTAAGCTATCGGGTCGGGTTTTGGATCCGATAACCCGTTAACAGCCCCAACCAATGGGGATTTTCCACGTGTAAAATCATCATTGGCTGGAGGAAACACGTGCCGGCTCATCGTTGGGACAGATGTCATCCACTCATTGGACAGAAGGTGCCTATGATACGTCGACACGTGGCACGGCCCAACAGAGGCCCATTCCTGTGAAAAGGCCGGCCCGTTTAACTTGGTCAAAAGGTGACGGGCCGGCCCATGAAAAGCCTGTTAACGACCTGTTCGCATATAGCCCATTTACAACCCGCTAACCCAAGGCCCGTTACGCCCTATTCGAATTAGGCCCAGTAGCGTCATCTGGGCCATCCAATATGATTCCAGCCCGTTTTCACTTCTGGCCCATATATGGCCCATGACGTCTTTCGGCCCATATGAGGCCCTATGTAACTCTTGGCCTATTAATGGCCCGTGGTGAAACTGGCCCGCGATGAACAATGTATTACTTTAGACCCATTAACGGCCCGTGGTGAAACTGGCCCGTAATGAACAGTGTATCGCTTTATACCCATTAAGGGCCCATTATTCAGTTGGGCTGTTTACAGCCCATGTTATCTTTCGGCCTTCTCAGAGCCCGTTTATTCTTGGGCTTATTTGCAGCATTCGGTTACTTACGGCCCGTTACTGTCATTTTCTGCTTGTGGGCCAAATTCAGCCCGTCGTTACAGTCGGCCCGTTTGTGGTCCGTCAGTCTGTTGGGCCATTTTCATAGAATCACCAAATACGGCCTATTAACGGCCCGTTATGGTCAGCCAATAAAATGTATGATTTCCATTATAGGCCCGTCTACGGCCCATTAAAGGCCAGTACAAGACCCATAAATGAGTCGGCGGCCCATGGATCCTACGTGACGTAGAAGGCCCATGGACCCTGCGAGACGTAGAAGGCCCATGGACACTGCGAGACGTAGAAGGCCCATGGATCATGCGAGACGTAGAAGGCACATGGATCCTACGAGACGTAGAAGGCCCATGGTCGGGCGAGTTGGCCCCCGTTTGAACGATGTAGCATATTCAAAGAATTATCCTACTCAATACTATCACCTCTAAAAAGCATACACTATACAACAAAGAGATCAGGGCATAGAAAGGTAGAATAATCCTAGACTATACGATAAAGAAATTACAGCCGATTATACCCACTGGGCATTATGGTACGACACAGGTGATAATAAAGCATACACAAACAGCAAATTACATACACTGGGCAAATACGGCTCATACATCATGGACGCGCATCAACTTAACTCCATTTGAACTATAATCTCTTCAGAAAATAGGATTGGCCGGATTCAGATAGCACAAATTTCAGTCTGCAAAATCTCCAATTCCTTCATGGTTACCTCGGTGTCTTGTTTCACTTTTTTGACTCCTGCATCTAATACCTGCATGTCCAGTCTCAACTTGTTGATTATACGTTGACAATCATGTACACGTTGTCTTGCCACCTCTAGTTGATGCTCGAGAACATCAGCACATTCCAATTCCAATCCATAACCATTCGGTAACGGCCATGCCGCACTGCTCACAGATTTTTGTGTTGATGTCACTTCATCCTGAAATGTTTCTGTAAGTACACATGACTAGGGCAAAAATATAGTTACAATAGTGAAGCGAACAAGACACTATTTTGTACTACATGGCAAAACAGGACTAACAATAATGTTACACATCACTTTCACAAAAAAAATGTTACACGTCATGAAGCATAAGCAGGTGATATTTTAAAAATTATAAAAAAATAGTCTGTGCAGCCTGCATACAGAAATCCCTCTTAGCTCACCAGAGGAGCATAATGTTGGGGCCCAATCGAAAATACAGACAAGTTACAAATTTAGACAGCATGTTGCGTACAAGTAAGCAAGCAGTTGGCCATTCTGTACCTCAATTAAAGTCTTAGGGAGCATAATGAACAGCAGAGGGTTTCATACAAACATACTACAGCAGGCCAAACTATGCAACCATTAGCATAGTATAAACTAGATTGTGAGCCTCATGCAATAATAGTTGGTTAATAGACTTCAAAGCTTCAGGCACACTTCAACAGAGTAATTAAATGGTAAGGCCTTTAATTATGTCAACTAATAGTGATACAAGTACCGAACATCAGGCACAATTATTTGGGCATCTCATTAAGTGAGGACAAATAAAGCAATCGAAAAGAGAAAATTAACTATGCCTGAAACAAACAAGGAATTGAACTATTGAGTTGCATACAGTGACTTACCTTAGCAGGTTGAAGAGGCTCAGCGCAGCTCCTACTTCTCTTGCAAGGCTCCTTCCTAACATCTTGTACTTGGAAATCCTCAATCTTATCTTCATTGCACCCCCTCTGCAAGGTGACACAAACTAGTTGCTCGTCTCCTTGGAAGATAAATATGCATACTTTCCAGTCTGTGAACACAAAAGGATGAGATTATAACAAAACAACACCACATAATGAAACATGCCGCATCTCTTGCACTTGCACACAATGAAATGAGCATTTACTATGTCTGCACTATGTAAAAACTAGGCATACCTTCGAACTGGATCTCCAGGTACTCTTGGAGAGCCTACTGTAGTGTACAACCAAACCTTTATTTACCTATGAGTTAGACAAGGCCCCACTACAGCAGTCCTTAGTGTTTAAATCATTGACAAGCTCTGTTAGAGTGTTAGGTCAAGAACAACAAGTAATCAAAGCAAACAGTCCTAGTATGGCTGGCTGATGCAAACAAGCAATTGAACAGATGTGTGAGCAAATCTTACATATCAAGAAAAGAAGCAAAGAAGGAGGCTTAAAGACCATCACTTGACTGACCAGATTTAAGGGGCATTTAAACATCATGTGCAATGTATGAACTAACATAAACATTGCATATTCCAGATTCTACAATGGAATGCACATGTATTAGGTTATGCCATGTATGATGATGCCTAAATGTACAGATAGCAGGCAGGAGTGATTCATCATTGCACGCACAATTGAATTGCAAGTTAAGGGCCAGTTCAATTCCGCCTTTCAGGGTATATTGTCAAAATAAGCCATAAAAGATGTAAAGAAGTCATTTTGGAGTTATGGGCTTGGGCTTAACTAATTTCACTTTGGAGGGGGGTGTTTCGGGTAGAACCTCACTAAAAATTGAAGGGAAGGGGAATAGTGAAATGACTCTGTTGTCTGCCTATATTACACTCAAAATGCAACTGCTGACGCCTGTGTCACACCTGACCCTCAAGTAAAAACAAACACGCAAGCATTCATTGCCCTGCCCACTTGCATCTCCTCTCCCCTTTCCCTCTACCTCGATCCCCTGCCTGCAGCACTAGGGTTCCTCCAGCGAGCCGTCACCACTGGTCCCATCTGGCCTGGTCCTCGACGATGCTATGTCCAGCTAGGCTACATGGCCGGCGGGTAGGGGCAAATCTCCCTGGCTGCTCCTCCCTCTGGCGCCGCCCCTCATTCTCATGGTCTCTAGCATCTGCTCCATTGTGGTTCGTCCAATGCACTACTCCAGCGGGCGCTGCACAACTACGGTTGATGCCACACTGCGGCAGAAGGCACCTTGTTCCCCCTCCCCTCCTCCCAGGCCATGGCCTTGAGGTGCTGTTGAAGGATGAGCTCATCCAACAAGGTGAGGATCTCCTCTAATTTTTTGCCAAAATTTCATTCTGATCCACTATACGATGAATTGCTATGAGCTGCTTCTGCTGCTGCTATATGATGCATTGCTATGAGCTGCTCCTGCTGCTGCTATATGATGAATTGCTATGAGCTGCTGCTGCTGTATGATGAGTTGCTATGAGCTGCTGCTGCTGCTGCTATATGATGAATTGCTATGAGCTGCTGCTGCTGCTATATGATGAGTTGCTACAAGCTTCTCCTGCTGCTGCTATATGATGAATTGCTATGAGCTGCTCCTGCTGCTGCTATATGATGAATTGCTATGAGCTGCTGCCGGTATATGATGAATTGCAGATTGCTGCTGCTGTATGATGAGTTGCTATGAGCTGCTGCTGCTATATGATGAGTTGCTACAAGCTGCTCCTGCTGCTGCTATATGATGAATTGCTATGAGCTGCTCCTGCTACTGCTATATGATGAATTGCTATGAGTTGTTGATGGTATATGATGAATTGCAGACTGCTGCTGCTGTATGATGAGTTGCTATGAGCTGCTGCTGCTATATGATGCTTTCAGGTGGTGCTGCTATATGATAATAACCAGCCACTTGGACCATCGAATTTCAACAAATAATTGTTCTTCATGTAAATGTGGGTCATGCGTTCTTCGTTTAAATTAGGCAACGGGATCTCTATGGAAAACATTGACCAAAGTAGATTGTGCCAAGTAGATGGTATCTTTGTATTTGCATTTTGAGAAAATAGTGATGGTCTGTTTTCCTATCATATTAATTACTGCACTGGGTTCAATTTGTGATGTTTGCAAGTCAAATTAATTTCCATATGTGCAGCAAAATGAAAAATATATATAATGCAATCTAGAATTTTCCCTGATCATACCAAAGATAAGCTGAAAACGCAATGAAAAGAACTGGTTGGCGTATTACATGGAGCTTATATTCACAGGTGCTTATTTTCTTAGGATAACTCATAATAACTGTCCCTAAGAAACTTGGCTAATAGAACTGGCATACAAATAACATGTCACGATGATTGCAATGGAGGAGTGACGTACCATAGCACACTGTATAGGCTCACCGCTGCCTCTCCTTTTTTTGCGATGTTCCATGAAATTGCCACATACATCTTGTACTTTTTCATTGTGTAACCCTATCTGCAAGTTGACACGGCTAACTTCAAACATCTCTACATGATACTACATTGCATATCCCTTGCGCATATTTAAACCACCAATTAACTATTGATTGCGTACCATAAACTAGCCATGACTCTGTATGCTGGACTGGCAGGCACTCTAAGGGAGCCTAATGTAGTGCACTGGAATTCCTACATGCCACCTATGATTTTGTGTAATGTACTGCCCCTGTTCGTAAATATATGTCTTCATAGAGATTCCAGTATGGACCACATACAGATGTATATAGATGCATTTTTGAGTGTAGATTCACTCATTTTGCTCCGTATGTAGCCTATAGTGGAATCTCTAGAAAGACTTATATTTAGGAACGGAGGTACGAGGTAGTATCATGTATGACATCTACATATCTAATTTAGCAGCTAGTAGTAGAAATCATTGTCTGCACAAAGGGATTACTGGTCGAAAATCCTAGCAAAGCACGCTGGCAGGCACATAACAATACAAGAGAGAGAGAGACGCGCTTACAAGATCATAGCAATGCCTCAGTCCAGGATCTTGGTTGGCCAAGCTATTAGATCCAGAAGAAACATCGTCCTTGTAGTTTTTGCCAGCTGCATAACAGGTAACAGCGACCGGTTAGTATATTTGAAGTACATCGGGCAGGTGATGCTGGACGGGTTTAAAGGTGACAAGTACCTAGGCCGTGGCGGGTGTTTGGCATCTCTCCAGACGGTGGGAATCAGGTTAGAAACGTCGAGGGTGATGACGCTGCGCTGGCTGTTGGGGTCCGGTAAGGAGATCTAGAACCGTCGAGTAGGGTGTTTGTGGAGCGGCTCCGGTAGGGTGGACTATGGTGTGGGCGAAACGGATCTGTGGCCGTGGACGAGGGCGTAGGTGAAGCTGCTCCGGTGGTTGGGTTAAGGATGGTGTCGACGACGCGGATCTGCGGCCATGGACGGGGCGTCAGAAGCTGCTCCGGTGGTTGGGTTAAGGATGGTGTCGATGATGCGGATCTGCGGCCGTGGACGGGGCGTCAGAAGCTGCTCCGGTGGTTGGGTTAAGGGTGGTGTCGACGATGCGGATCTGCTGCCGTGGACGGGGCGTCAAAAGCTGCTCCGATAGGTTGGATGATGGTGCGAGGAAGCGGATCTGAGGCCGTGGACTGTGAGTTGGCAAAGCGGCCCCGGTAGGGTTGAGAATGGTATAGGCAAAGCTACTCCGGTAGGGTTGATGCTGGTGTCTGTGAAGCGGCTCCGGTAGGGTTGAGGAAGGTGTCGACGAAGCGCCTCCGGTAGGGTTGAGGAAGGTGTCGGCAAAGAGGATCAGAGGCCGTCGACGGGGGCGTCGGTGGGGCGGCTCTGGGGGGTGTGGACGAAGTGTCTCCGGTGGGGAGTACGAATGAGCCGTTGTAGATGCGCGGCGGTTGCCGAGAGTACCGGCGAAGAAGATCCGGCGCCGTGGACAAGGCCGACACTGAATGGGCTGTGGTACAGTGGTGGATGAGCAGTCTACTTGTTTCTAGGGGAGGTGGGAGGGGTAGATGCGGCCGCAGAAGCAGATCCGGCGAGGTGGACGACGCTGGCAGTGAATGGGCTATGGTACGCCGGTGGATGAGCAGTCTAGGGTTTCGAGAGGGGAGGGGAGAAAGGGGGATGAAGTATGGACGACGTGATGTAAGATGCTCTGGTGCTGTGGAGTTAGTCGTTTTTGCGGGAGGAGGGGAGAGGAAATGGGGGTGGCGTGTAGTGGGGGGAACCGGAAGTTACCAAAGCAGCCCCGACCTATCATGTAGATGAGGGCGGTATTGTAACTGTTGGTCTCCGTGCACCAAGGACAAAAGGGGGATTTCGCATGCTAAAGACTAAGGTGGAGGAAATTTTAGAAGGAGGCGGGAGATTTTGCCGCCCGCGGTATCGTTCGTATCCAGTTTCAACTAATTTTGGACCGTGCTAGCGGGAAGGTCATGCTAGACTATGTACACGGGGCACGCGTCAGCAGTTAATAACTGGTGTGAAGTCCACCCCAGAAAAAAAGACAATAACTCGGGATGATGCGCCGATAACTTGGACGTTCACACGGGCGCGGCCAATCGTACGGGTGTAGTGGCGCGTTCACAAAAAAAGGGATCAAATGCTCAGCCTATGTATTTCTCGTGTAAATAGATAATTTAATGCCATTGGTTATTTACTTTAAACATAATGCATTGACGTGTTAGTGTAGAGGCGCACAAAAAGAAATGGATATTGTAGTTAGCTACTTAAAAGTGTTACCTCATATGATTACATAGCCTCCATTTCATAATTTGCGTAACCATTGAATTCATATATGAATATTACATATATATTACTTCAAAATAGAAACTTAAATCATCCAAGACTAATGAATTTGAATGCAAGAGTAACAATGGTGCATGTGCATGATAGCTACATTGGTTGTTTGAAGAAACATCACTGTAACTTTGGCATGCACAACTGAAAAAGGTTTATTTAAATAGAAAAAAATGTGATATGTGAGTGTCCAATCTTTATAGCGTTGAATCGATATTGTACCTTTGGCCACGATACGAAGTAGATATTGACTTATGTTCAAGCGATGCACGTCCACGGTCGCTAGATAGTGATACGTGAATGAATTGTTCAATCTCTCTCACACGCATACATATCTCATTTCCCTGTGGGCATCGGAATCACAAACGCGCACTTCGTGTATTTCTCTCCCTCCGTCAGGGTTAAATTCGTCTTTCTACCCCGTCCTACAAGTCTCTCACACAGAAACACACACGCTCTCTATGTCTAACACGCCCACCCCTTTAATTCCGCTCACCCACAGCCACTAATGTCTCAAAGTATAATAATGTCTCTCACACATATGCTATCTACCTATCCCTTAATATAGCTAGATATGTGTCACACAAACTCCTTCTCCCTACTAGCAAGATGCCCATGTGCGTTGCACGGAACATCAAGATGCATTTGTATGAGAAGTTTATCTTGTGGGGGAAAATGATGAACGAGGGAATGCCTTATTTGCAAATGCGGAGAGGGGTGTGGGTATCTTTTTGCAAAATTGCCATATTTTCCTTCATGTCCGTCGGATATAAATCGGATGGCCTATATTGCAGGATGGCAGGAACACCATCATCACCAACTCTGTTTTTTATAAGAGTAGAGATATGTGAGTGTCACTGCCCCCTCCCCCCCCACACACACTTCCCAACACCGAAGGAGTAGGGTGACACCTCGATCTTGATACTAATCTATCGACTGGCTTCTCTCTCAAACATACACACACACACTACCTGGCACCGAAGGAGTAGGGTGACACCTCGATCTTGATACTAATCTATCGACTGGATTCTCTCTCAAACACACACACACACACTACCCGACACTGAAGGAGTAGGGTGGCACATCGATCTTGATAATAATCTATCGACTCCTCTTTCAAACACACACACACACACACTCGCTAGTTGTGCCTCTGTGCCTACCGCGCACACTCTCGATACGTCTTTCTCTCCCTCCCCCCCCAACAATGACAGCAGAAGGGTGACAACTCGATCTGATCATTATCTGTCAATTGGTTTCTCTCTCAAACATTGTGTCTCGGTGCCTCGCTCGGAAGCCCCCTCGATATGTAGACTTCTCGCGCGCGCACAACTGTAGTGACGATGACGCTGAACCTAGTGTGCCTTGTTTTTACCGGCCTCATGTGATAGTTTTCACCCTGTTTTCTGTTAATTAACAAGGCAACCTTTTCTTTGTTACTACTCCTACTAGTGAATCTGAAATCATTCGGGGCAGACATAAAACATATCACTTCAACCCAATTATCGCAGCAACTACTTTAAAAGAAATTAGCTAGCTGCCCGTGCGTTGCACGGAACATCAAGATGCATTTGTATGAGTAGTTTATCTTGTGAGAGAAAAGGCTGAACGAGGGAAGGCCTTATTTGTGAACGTGGAGATACGTGTGGGTATATTTTTGCAAAATTGCCATAGTTTCTTTCCTATCCGTTAGATATAAATCCGACGGCCTATATTGCAGGATGGCACGCACATCATCATCACCAACTCTGTTTTCTACTCCCTCCGTCCGAAAATACTTGTCATCAAAATGGATAAAAATAGATGTATCTAAAACTAAAATACGTGTAGATACATTTCCTTTTATCCATTTTGATGACAAGTATTTCCGGGCGGAGGGAGTATTTGTCTTTTTAGAGATTTCAACAAGTGACTATGACCGGACCACCAACATACTCAAAAAAGTAGTCCATAACTTTGATGTTACCCTCTTTTCTTGGTGGTGCAGTGCCATCTGGATACCTCATAAATAAATCAAGGACAAATCTGACCCCTTCCTGGAAAGACATACGTAGCAAAATGAGTGAATCTACACTCTAAAATATGTCTACATACACATCCGTATGTGGTAGTCCATTTGAAATCTGAAAAAGACAAATATTTAGGAACGAATGGAGTATATATAAGAGTAGACATGGAGATATATCTCCAGCATGGTCTACAACAAAAATGTGCTGGGCTGGTTAGCGTCGGATGCTCGCAACGCGATGACATGAGTTCGAATTCTGTCTTTTAACTTTAGATTTGTATATTATATATTAATCTACTTATTTAATATATACTTCTTTCGCTACTGTACTGACAGTGGAACCCACAGAGTACTTAGAATATTAAGGATGGACTTGTTTCTTTTTAACTTTCTATACGAAGCTGTAGCCACCCTGCAAGTCACGTGTACACTGTACATGCAATTAACTTTTTATAGAGGGACAATCATACATGCAATTAACTCAAATGGATTGGATGTCACTCTATTATTTCCAGTATAAAGAGCATCTCCAACGGCAGCCGGCAAATTTCCTCCCGCTTCCTTCCGCGGAGGACGACATCAAACGCCAGCGGCATACATTTTTACAACTCTAACCAACCAGATGAAATTCATGCAAACACGGACTGATTTCATATAAGCATGAAGGATTTCGTATAAAAAAGCCGGATCTTCATATAAACATGATGGATTTCATTACATTTACATGAACTAAGAGGTGCCAATCCGGCTCTCTTGTATAATTAATACTCCCTTCATCCGGAAATACTTGTCCTAGAAATGGATATATCTAGACTTATCTTAGTTCTAAATGGCCTCCCGCGGATCCCTTTGTCTTCCTCATGTCCGTCAGACACTTGAGGGGTCGACGAAGGTCCTTGGAAGAGACGAAGCAGCAAAGAAACCACCTGAATCCACGGTCGTTGCCTCGGCGGTGGCCTTCATGGGTCCCAAGTGGCGGCGGCCTCCCGTGTTCTACTTCTCCTCGATGATGGCGGCGGACAGGGAGAAGCTAGCCACCGACTGGTCGCTCTCCATGCACCCGGCTTCTGTCTCTACCTGCATGGCGCTGTCGCAGGCACGGGAGGCGCGCCCACAGACACGGGAGGCGCGGCCATCGCAGACACTAGTGGCGCGGTACAACGCGGCAGCGACGACGCCCGTACCGGCGTGCTCGCCGCCGTGCCGGCGTGGAGCAACTCGCCACTCCTCATCGAGCTGAACTGGAGCGGTGAGTTGCCGAACCACGCGCCTGCTTGGGGCGGCAACTGGCTCCGTCGGGCCAAGCGAGGTTAGTGAAGCACCGAGCGGCCTCGCCCGTATCCGGAGGGCTCGGCGGGCCACCCAGCCGGGTAATATGCCGGAGAATGGCTCATCGGAAGCCATTGGAAGGGTGGAGAAAATGGTGAAGGAGGAGATGGGGGAGCGGCGGAGGGGTGCGATTCTTGCTCGCTGTCTATCTGGCCTCATGTAAATAGAGGGCGGACGGTAGGAGCTTGGCCGGCGTCTGGCCTCGTTTAAACTGAGGGCGGACGGAAGGAGCTCGGCCGGTGTTGCATTTAATTCCGGCCCGCTCATGAACGGACATGTGGCCGGAGTAGGATTCTCGGTTTGCATGCGGTTTAACGGAGGGGTTTAATGGAGGCGTCGGGCGTGCAGCGGGCGGCGCAGTACTATTCGATTTGACAGCATTAATGAGCCGTCAAATCACAAAGGCCCTCGCCTCTCGTGAAACCGACCGAGCTAGACTGCCCCGCCCTGTTGTAGTATCGATGGATTGCGCCATGGAGCAAAACTTGAAATTAAAAAAAAGGTGGTACATATAGAGAGCGCTCGTGAACTTTATAGTTTATAGGTCCCTTTTATAGTTTGTGCCAAATTTTGACTAAAGATTTAACTAACAAAATGTTAATGCATGTCAAGAAAAAATATCTCATTGGATTCGTCTTTGAACATAGTTTTGAAAAATATAATGTTTGGTGACATGCGTGAACATTTTCTTAGTTTAATCTATGGTCAAAATTTGGCACGAAATACAATGGGGACTAATAAACCCGGACAGAGGTAGTAGTAACATAAGTGTGGTAACATGCAAAGCTTCATTTATTAGGTTATAGACTCATATTGCATTGGGACATGTGATGTTACAGTAACTAGCCACATAAGCAAATTTGCTGAGTTGGACTCGATGTTACTGCTGAAGTTACTCCCACGGTGGTTAGTCTTACTAGTATTTGGTTTTCATAAGATGACTTATAATACTCACCTAGATGGAGGGAGTATTCGATTTGACAGCGGGCGGCGCAGTTCCCGATACGCCTTTTAATGCAGATGAGGGAGGGAGTAGCGGTTCCCGATATGTTGAACGGCCAATGCATCCTCCTTCAATTAATGCATGAGGGAAGTAATGGGAGGAGGTCCGGGAAAAGAGGCTGCACGATGTGAATGCAATGCAGTTTGCCCTCATTGCCCTCATATAAAGGCGCCCCTCCTCCATTCCAATGCATCTACCACATCGTACGCACCTAAGCACTTGCCTAAGCACCTACAATAAGCGCAAAAGAGCTCACTCTAGACCCATGGCGGCGATGCGCATGAGCGGCCAGCGGCTGCACCAGATGGTCCACGACGCCGGCCTGCGGCATGGCGCCGAGGATCGTCTCCAGACGGTGTTGGAGACCGGCTGGTGGATGGCCGCCGTCGACGCCAACTACGACTCTCAGTTGGACCAGATGATCGTTGCCACCAGCAACAAGTTCACCATCCCCAAGAAGCTCGCGGACGACATCGCCGTACTCCTCCAGCCCGCGCCCGAGCTCCTCATTGCCTGCCACCCTAATCGGCCTCCATGGCCGGAACCTCTTTCAAGCACTGGTGGCCCTGCGACTACCCGTCGACGCCATGAAGAATGTCCACCTGGAGGTCGTGCTCGTCGCGAGGCGCCTCGCCCTGCAAGAATTCGTCGACCTACACATCCACGCATACGAGCAAATCGTGTACATAGGTATCTACAAGGCCAGTGAGGACGCTACGACGTTGGCCTTCCTCAACCGGCTGGAAGCCTTGGATGCCTTTGTTGAGAAGCACCTTGACCTCGCCACAAAAGCCGCCGCTCCTTAGCCACCGGACAGTGGCCCGGCGCACTAAGTTGAGGAGGAGGTCTTACGTTCATGGATCCATCTTTCTTCTTGCCTTCTGTAACCACCACTGCGATCGCATCATCGTGGCCTTAATTCTTATTGTGCTGTTGCATTCTCGTTCCAGTCAATACCGACATGTGCGATCCCTTTGCTTAATTATATGCATCACTGTAACTAGTACTCCATCCGTCAATTTATAAGTTGTGCTTACCTTTTCCATCAACTTCGTGCAACGCGCGGGCATCTTGCTAGAAACACTAGAATATGTCTATATAATCCGTATGTGATAGTCCATTTGAAATCTCAAAAAAGACAAATATTTAGGTACGGAGGGAGTAATATATTAGGAGTATATCAAAACAATAGTGATTTCTTTCAAGTTTGTGAACAAATACTACTATTCTACTACTTTGGATCCGTCGCAATGCACGGGCACATTGCTAGTAAAAGGAAAAGGCCTGCCACGTTCGCATCGCACCCCCACACGCCCGGGAATCGGGAGTACAACACGGCCCGTCCGGCACGACACATAGCTTAGGGAAGGCGTGTTGCCTAGTAGTGGCGGAGCTTGAAGCAAAACGTTGGGCGTGCCAGTCTAGCGAGGCTATAGAAATTACCCTTGCGTTGATGTTCCATGCCTCAAAACTGGATGTACAACTACGAAAATCCTGCTAGGTTGGGCGGGCCAGGGCACGTGTTGGCCCTCATGTAGCTCCGCCCCTGTGCCTAGCATTTTCACTTTCATGTGGGACCGCCTGTTGAGCAAACCGACACCCCGCCCGCCGCCGGGTTGGTAAACAGAAACAAGGGGAAGATCTAGCTGTAGCATGGAAGCCAAGAAATTTTTGTGTCAGACGGGGCTCGTTGATAGAGTAGGAGCATTCCGTATTAGTACCACTCCTACCAAGTTTGTACTCCTAATACTATTATATTACTAGTACTACCACTGTACAACTAGTAGATACGTGCACGGCACAACATCGTAGGAACAAAAAAATGGGAAGATCTTGTTTTGGGTGATTTATCTTTTTTTCAATCAACGTAGTATGAATAATATGATGTGGGGGCACCCATGAAGCTTATGTGGCTTGGTTGCATGGCTACGAAAGGTTAGAGAAAAATAAATAGATAATGTGTTTAGAGTGCACTCCACTAAATAGATATACTTTGGATCCATTGCAACAGACCCGGCACATCTATATATATACCCCCTATATAGTGTGTGAAAAACTTTGATAGTTGGTCGTTGGATGAAGCCAATCCGATGGTACAAAGATGGCAAATCCGAGCACTACTGGCCATTGGATATCATCCACCAGATTCTGCCACATGTATAATCTAGAAGACTCCATGGTTGAACTTAATTCATGACTAACTTTGCCACAACTAAGCTCAGGCAAAGTTATTAATAAGTTCTTCAAAATGAGAGCCACAAGTTGGCAAGCCTAAGGGAATCTTGCCACCATTTTTGTGTGTATGTCATGTGGGGCCAGTGTGGCTTGCCTAAGGTGTGGCTTGAACCAAACACTCACCTAAGTTAATCAAACTTGCCTAACCTTACATTCCACCAAATTTTGCCACAAGTTGGCAAGCCTAAGGGAATCTTGCCACATTTTTTGTGTGTATGTCATGTGGGGCCAGTGTGGCTTGCCTAAGGTGTGGCTTGAACCAAACACTCACCTAAGTTAATCAAACTTGCCTAACCTTACATTCCACCAAATTTTGCCACAAGTTGGCAAGCCTAAGGGAATCTTGCCACATTTTTTGTGTGTATGTCATGTGGGGCCAGTGTGGCTTGCCTAAGGTGTGGCTTGAACCAAACACTCACCTAAGTTAATCAAACTTGCCTAACCTTACATTCCACCAAATTTTGCCACAAGTTGGCAAGCCTAAGGGAATCTTGCCACTTTTTTGTGTGTATGTCATGTGGGGCCAGTGTGGCTTGCCTAAGGTGTGGCTTGAACCAAACACTCACCTAAGTTAATCAAACTTGCCTAACCTTACATTCCATCAAATTTTGCCACAAGTTGGCAAGCCTAAGGGAATCTTGCCACATTTTTTGTGTGTATGTCATGTGGGGCCAGTGTGGCTTGCCTAAGGTGTGGCTTGAACCAAGCACTCACCTAAGTTAATCAAACTTGCCTAACCTTACATTCCACCAAATTTTGCCACAAGTTGGCAAACCTAAGGGAATCTTGCCACATTTTTTGTGTGTATGTCATGTGGGGCCAGTGTGGCTTGCCTAAGGTGTGGCTTGAACCAAACACTCACCTAAGTTAATCAAACTTGCCTAACCTTACATTCCACCAATTTTTGCCACAAGTTGGCAAGCCTAAGGGAATCTTGCCACATTTTTGTGTGTATGTCATGTGGGGCCAGTGTGGCTTGCCTAAGGTGTGGCTTGAACCAAACACTCACCTAAGTTAATCAAACTTGCCTAACCTTACATTCCACCAAAATTTGCCACATGTTAGAATCCAGAAAACTCCACATGTAGAAGCATAATGCACAAACCACCAGAATCTCATGCGTGCAATGCACGTGTACCTTCCTACTAGTACTAGTAGTAGTAAGAAACAAATTCCAGTTTTGGCACGAGCTCGTACCGCGGGAGCACCACAAGGCCTACCGCAGGAGTTACATTTTCCTCTTGTGGCCCACGGGACCGAACTTCAGTGGCTTAGTGCCCGACCTATGAGTCAATGACATGTGGGCCTTAAATGCGGCTGGCCCACATGTCATTCTCATGGTGGTGGCGTGGTTCGCGACTCACTCATTCGAGCTGAACCGGCGGGTGGTGGCGTGGCCATGGCGAGGGTACCACAGCTGGGCGTCGGGGCGTTACGAGGCGTAGATGGCCACACCAACGGGTACTACCTGTAGTACATAAGTACTCCAGCTGAGGATTGATGCCCGGGACGAAATGTGTCACAGCCGCTGGATGAAAATTTGATGGTGCGGGAGTACGGATCGGAGCACAGCAGCGGAGCAGGCAAACCGCGTCCAATCGGGTGTGTCTGTGGTAGAAAGTTGATGGTCGCCGCAGTTCAGCTGGCCCGCATGTCATGCACACAAAGGCAGAGGAGCGGTGGGGCCGAGAGGGATGAGGGGCACGAACAATCCTACCATTCTGTCACTAACATGTGGGACCCATAAGCGTGGGTCCCACCTGTCAGCGAAGGAAAGGCAGGGCAAGGTAGTGATAGCCACGTCAGAGGATCCATGTCCACGTCGGGGGACATCGTGCCGTGGGTTGGAGCGGCGTCGTGGGAATCGCGTGTGGGTGTGGCAGTGGTAGAAACAAGAAACGTGATGGTCGCCCTGGTTCAACTTCCATGGACAAGCTGTCGTGTCTGCTGACACATCTATATCAAAACTAGAGTGTTTATATTTCAAGCACGTGAACAAGTATTATTCTACTAGTTTGGATCCATTGCAACGCACGGGCCAGCACATTGGTAGTAGTAGTGTCCATCTCTATCTCTAGAGGCCTTCCCTCGTTCATCCTTTTCTCTCACAAGATAAACTACTCATACAAATGCATCTTGATGTTCCGTGGAACGCACAAGGATGTTTCCTTGGGGGTCTCTCCAGCGCCGCGTGGCCGTAGTTGTAAGTTGATGCCCCTTGAGATGCTGACGTCGAGGGGCACTCGGAGTTCCTCCGATGAGTAGGTAAGATGAGTTTGATCACGTAGTAAATGCATTCTAAAGACTACTTCCGTGTCCATTTCCTAATTCTCCCCCTGCCCACTGTTTCACAGGCTAGGCTCGGTGCGAGTGGAGATTGGCTTGCATATGTATGGGAGGGTACCAACATCAATTTGCACAACATTTACAATGGTGATACCGTTCCCGTAGAACCTTTGTCCAACATTGGGATCAGCCGTGCAACGGGCCACCGCATGAATTGGTACGATGGAACTACGGTGAGATTGAATAAAAGATAGCACGAACCTTGCACATGGCGGTCAAAGGCGGACCATGCTGTCTGCGGCCGATTTGTTGCTGTACGAGTAGGAAGACGTTGTTCTCCTTTCTAACCGCATCTTCGAGGTGACAAACCAGGGGACTTATTTTGTATGGGACACATCCTACGATATACTCCCTCTCTCCCAGTTTATTTGTTTTGAATCTTTTCATTTTATAAGTTCCAAATTCAAACTTAGAGCTCCCCATCACATGTTGAGATTACAATGTCCATTAAATCATTGTGTGCATGTATAGTAAAGAAACAAATCTCGAGTTTGGCACGAGTTCGTGTTGCGGGAGCACCACAAGCCCTGGCGCAGGAGTTACATTTCCCTCTCAGGGCCGTCGGGACTGAGCTTCAGCGCCTTACTACACCTACCTTTGAGTCAATAACATGTGGACCCGATAGGTGACTGGTCCACATGTAATGCTCCCGAAGGCAGAGGGGCAGTGGGGCCAAGAGGGGTGAGCCACAGGTCGGGGTACGTGTGGTTTCATGGATTCGAGCGGCGTCGTGCGAATCACGGGTGGCTGTGGTAGAAACTTGATGCTCGCCGCATTTTAGGTGGCCCACATGTCATGCACACAAAGGCAGAGGGGCGGTGCGACCGAGAGGGGTGAGGCGCACGTCGGGGGGCATGGTGTCGTGGGTTGGAGAGGCGTCTTGGGAATCGCGAGATGAAACATGATGGTCACCGTAGTTGAACTTCCATGGACAAGCTGTCATGTCTATGGACACATGCACTGTATACCGATCACTGGAAGGAGTAGCAGAGAAAGCTATATATGTGGATAAACAGTTCCTTATAGTCAAGCGGACCCACGCTACTACTCTGTTCCAAAGACATGCACACCATCGAAATAGTCCATCTATATCAATATACACCGAGAGGGAATAATTTTTTTACAAGAGAGGAAATAGTTCATCCATCCATAATGCCCTCCTGCTGGTGCATCGTTTTCTTCTTCTTCTTCTTCTTCTTCTTCTTCTTCTTCTTCTTCTTCTCCTTCTTCTTCTTCTTCTTCTTCTTCTTCTTCTTCTTGTTCTCATTCTCTGTGGGAGACGGCTTCGCAACAAGCTCTCTGGACCTTGCAGCTATCTTGAAACTCACACGGGCATCGAGGGTAGCGTATTTTATCCGCTCGTACGTCAAGGGATAATTCTCCCATCCAGACGACCTTAATGCCACCGTCTCGTCACCCTTCTGAAGATTTGTACCGAGCACAAAATTTGCTATGTCGAATAGGGATGGTGTCTGTTTAGCACAATCTTCTACAGGAATTTTGATTCTGGTTTGTAGGTTAGCGATGCTTTTCAAATCAAGGTTGTACGGCTCCAGCTTCTGTTTGTCCCCTTCGATGGCTGCCCCACAGAAGTATACGTCCTCCCGAGACAAGAAATCGTGAAGCTCACCTGGTATGGAGGGCGAGTGTATGATGTGGTACACCAAAACATCATCTTCGAGGCATAGCTGAAGGACGGCGGCGCGCTGGATCTTCCCAGGGGCACGCTCCGTGTACTCTGCGTCGAGACCGATGACCCTCGTCTCTACCTTTTCGAGGGAGTTGGATACAATGTTGATCCACTGCCGAACACCCCTTGGGTTGACGGTGACGGTGGCAACTATGCACATCGAGCCTTCGACGAGGACATGTTGGACGCTAAAAACCTGCATCTCGATCTCTTTCGCCATTTGGAACCGTTGGAATGGAGGGCTATGGTTTGGAGAATTAGGATTAGATGGCTAGTCTAACTAAAGTAGTAGATGATTATTTAAAGAGGTTAAAACAATGTGAACGCAATGGGGTTTGGATGCAAATGAAGACGAAGGGGAGGTGAAGAAGCCGAGGCGAATCGGTTCCCGATGGAGAAGTAAATGGGAGAAGTGGCGTGCAGGCAGTTGATTAGATGGCTAGGTAGACTAAACGAAAAGGCTATGCGGGTAGACTGAGGAGTCGTACCTGTTCTTGTACGTGCCCATCCTTCCTGATAGGTGGGACCTATGCAAACAGATAAAAAAATGTGTCGTAGCTTTTTTTTGAGCCCGTGAGTGGGAGACACAACATACTCTAGTTAAGGAATACTCCCTCCGTTTAGGTGAGTATAAGTCACCTTATGAAAATCAGGTTTTCCCAAAACCTTTAGGCGTGGAGCATTAACTTCCTGCTCGATCCCCTCCCAGCCTCGTTAGCCAGCATTCTCTTCCTCTGCTGCCGCATTCCACCTTTCCATTTTTCCTCTTCTCAAGTGTGGAACGATCTGCATGCCGTCCTTGATGCACCAGAACAACCACTGCATGCATCACGGCAGGGCGTTGATTGGGCATGCACGAGAATTTGGTTCTGCTTGCAATATGGATGATACCTGAACGATGACGTGAACAGGCATGCTAGCACGGGTGTCGGTGTCAAAACCGGCGGATCTCGGGTAGGGGGTCCCGAACCGTGCGTCTAGGCGGATGGTAACAGGAGACGAGGGACACGATGTTTTACCCAGGTTCGGGCCCTCTCGATGGAGGTAAAACCCTACGTCCTGCTTGATTAATATTGATGATATGGGTAGTACAAGAGTGGATCTACCACGAGATCAAGGAGGCTAAACCCTAAAGCTAGCCTATGGTATGATTGTTGTAATGTATGTTGTTCTACGGACTAAAGCCCTCCGGTTTATATAGACATCGGAGGAGGCTAGGGTTACACAGAGTCGGTTACAATGGTAGGAGATCTACATATCCGTATCGCCAAGCTTGCCTTCCACGCCAAGGAAAGTCCCATCCGGACACGGGACGGAGTCTTCAATCTTGTATTTTCATAGTCTTGGAGTCCGGCGGATGATGATAGTCCGGCTGTCCGGACACCCCCTAGTCCAGGACTCCCTCAGTAGCCCCTGAACCAGGCTTCAAGGACGATAAGTCCGGCGCACATAATGTTCGGCATTGCAAGGCGGGTTCCTCCCTTGAATAATCCAGAGAAGATCATGAACACCAGGATAGTGTCCGGCTCTGCAAAATAAATTCCACATTCCACCGTAGAGAGAATAAAATATACACCAGTCCAATCTGCTGACGTATTATGCGGCGTGACATCACACCGCTACCAAGCTTTTGTTTGAATCGTTTTTTACTATACCACCTCAGCACGTTTAGCGAAGCGGTTTCCTTGGCACGTCTTGTCGAAGCAGAGATCGTGTTCCCCTTATTCCGGGATTCTCATCAATACGTGCGTGGGTAACCCAACCGTGCCCGTCGCCATGCCTCCTCCATCGGAGGTGAATCCCGAACGGTCACGGAGACGACCCTTGGTATTTTTCCCCTTTATAAGAGGACCAAGGACCATTCCTTTTCTTCAATCTCGCATCGAATCTCCTCCTTGCTCCTAGTTCCAACACCCAGAGCCCCAGATTCGAGCGCTTCGGATTCTCAATCATGTCCGGCTCCGACCTCCAGGGCCGGTGGATGCCCTCCTCCGTCACGGAGGAGGTCCATCACGGAGGAGGACATATTAAAGTTACGTGAGGCCAAGTACCTGGCCTACGAGATTTCGCACAGGTTGCCTGCCCAAGGGCAGGCCGTGCCCGCCCCCGACCCCGGCGAATACGTTGTCTTCGTATCCCACCTCCGTCGGGGTTTAGGCTTCCCGACGGACCCCTTCGTGAGAGGGCTCATGTTTTACTACGGGCTGGATTTTCACGGTTTGGCTCCGGAGTCCATCCTCCATATCTCCGCATTCATTATCGTCTGCGAAGCCTTCCTCCGTGTCACTCCCCACTTCGGCCTGTGGCTGAAGACCTTCAATGTGGAGCCGAAGATGATGGGGGGGCATCAAGCGGAGTGCGGCGGGGCGGCCATAAGCAAAAAGGCCGATGCCCCGTGGCCCGAGGGTTCCTTCCAAGAGGAACTTGGACTGTGGCAGCAGGAGTGGTTCTATATCACCGCTCCGAAGGGCAGCAAGCAAAAGCCGCCGCCTTCATTCCGCCCGGGACCTCCACGTCAACTGATGTCGTGGGTCAACCAAGGGCTCAATTCGGGGCCGTCCGAAGACGTGCCCTCACTGCAGGGCCGGATTCGAGATCTCCAAGCGAGGGAGATCAATCTGGTCGTAGTGATGCAGGTCATGCTAATCAGGCATCTTCTGCCCTGCAAACGCCGTCATCTCCGTCTATGGGAGTTCAACCCGGAGGGACCTCGGATTCTCCAACACTTCATGGGTGCGACACCCGTGGAGATGTACAAGTTGTTCTTCGGACCGCAGGTGGCGTGTCCGGAATTAGCCGAGGACGCAGGCCTAAGCCGCAATCGCCCGGATACTTAGGTAAATAGCTCAGAGTCCGGACATTCTGTTTATCTGCCTTTCTAGAGTTTGCCTCCTGACCCATTACTCTTCACAGGAGTGGGTGGCGCGATCAAGGCTGATAAGGTGTCCGCCCCCCCTCCCAGAGACCGCACTGGAGCCCATGCTGGTCAGAATGTTGGAGGTCGCGCCCACAGAAGGGAGCGATGGGGAAAATAGAGGAGCTATTATTTCGCCCAAAGGGGCGTCTGAAGAGGGGGGAATCAAAGACCCCTCCTTCCAGGGGGAGAAGAGGACCACCTCCGAGGATCCGGAGGCCAAAGCCCCTAAACGGGGGAAGAGATCTTCCCCGGGGGGTCCGGCGTCCGGGGAGAATCCGGACGCGCAATCATCGCCAAAGAATCAGCCCTCCAGCGAGCCGTGAGTATGAAAAGGGAGTTTCATCAGTAAGAAAATACCTCCATTTGTCCTTCTGTGGGTAACCGAAATTTTTATCTTGCAGTTCGGATTTGCAGCCTTCGCAGATGAGTTCGTCTTCGGGGGACCTTCTTCCGGAGATGATGGAGAGCAAAACGCCCCTGTCTGTTGTGCCATCAGATAAGGCAGACGAGCCTGAAGTATCGTCACGGAGGGCATCCCCGAGTCCGGAGGGGCCGGAGAGTTCGGCGCCCACTAGTATCCGGCCGGGAGAACTGAAGAATCTGCTTGAGAGGGCGTCCATCTCAGAAGATCATCGTGCGTTGATGCACATGGTGATTGGAAGGATTTTGTCTGCCGAGAGCGGATTGCGTAACGCCGCTATGAGTTTGCTGGCGGGATTTGAGGTACGCGAAAATGACGCACCTTCTATTTTTGACAGTTTTGCACATAAAAGTGTGCCCTGTATAGATAGTAGCCCCTGAGACTCGGTAGGTTGTCGAAGACGACAGCGTGCCGAGGATCGAAATCGCAAGTAATGAATGTCGCCGTTCCTATGCAGGTGGCGGATAGTCCGAGGGCTAGCCGGACTAGTGGGGTTGCCAAGTTAATGCGGCAACTTGACGCGGCAGATGCGGACATCACACTTGTCAACCGGCGACTTGACGAGTCGCAAGGTAAATTAGTTCTCCACGGTCGCTTTATTAATGGGGTCAAAGCCCTCCTCTGATAAATTATATGCTGTAATACAGACTGTGCTGCTGCTGTGGAGAGCCTTCGGGCCGAACTTGCTCAAGATAAGGAGCAAGCCCGAAGGAGTGACGCGGCTGCCTCGAGGGCGGCCGAGGAGTTGAAAGCCGAAAGGGCTGCTCACTGCCTAAGCAGGGAAGAGGTAGCCGAATTGGCCGTGAAAGTAAAAGATGCTGCCGACCGCAATGAGGCTCTTGAAAAGGAGCGCTTATTAGAGCGGGAAGACCTGAGGAAGGCCACCGCCGAGGCCAAGGATGCCCGCTCTGCAATGCGGGCCATGAGGGAGGAGCTGCGCCAGGCCGGAGATATCGTGGCTGGCAAGCCTTATTTGCTGCGTCGCCGGTTTATGAATCAAAAGTATGCTCAATTTGATCGGCTGTGGAGTCCGGAGGATCCGTATATGGACTTAGCGGCAAGTGCGGCTGATGCCGTTGAGCACTTCCGGAGCCAGAAGGATCACAAGACGGAAGAGCTATTTTGGTCTCAATTCCATAGTCCGAATCGCTCACTTCCGTTGACCGACCGGTTGGCCGAATGGGCCGAGCTAAATAGATTATCCGGACTTGCCATGACTGACATCGTGGCTCATGTCTGGCCAGAGAGGCCCAAGGCGACGAGCTACTTCGGCTTACTGCAGCAATTCCTTGGAGCGGTGCCGCACATCAAGGAGATGAAGCGGTCGGCCTGTATCGAAGGCGCGCGGATGGCTCTTGCCCGCGTGAAGATGCATTGGACAGAGATGAATGCCACCGCTGTTGCCGCCCAGGGTTCGGATGAAAGCCGGCTCCCCGCCGAGCACTATTTCGGGGAAGTTATGTGTGGTGCTCATGTAATAGAGTCGCAGTGCTCAAAAAATGTCACGTTCAAATGAACGTTTTAGCTTGTAAAACAATGATTATGCAATAACTGCTTTTTATACTTGTGCGTCCCAAGTGGTAAAACTGCTCCTGAGCGGCCGTTTTCATATACATTTGTATAACCTGAAAGATGGCAGTCTTCGGCTTCAGCCCCCACGCACAAGGTGCGGGGGTGTTCGCAAAAATAGCGCGTGTTCACATTTAATCCGACGTCTCGGTCCTGTTTAGGAGGTGGTAGCATAGCAAACGAGGCAATCCGGACTATAATGCTTTATCACTTTCACTTAGCCAGTGGAGTTCGAGGGTGGGGCTACGATATAGCCCCTGGGGGCACCGCACTTCTCCGATTGCGGGGTGCGTGTGTGCCTGACCGGGAAACGGTCCTTCGTTAAAGCGGGGAATTCTAGACATTCCGGTAGTCGATCGAGTGGTTGACCAGTCTCTCGCTATATCATGACAGTCAGTTTTCGGCTTTCTCTACTGAGGTGCTCGCCCAGCCGAACTGGGGCACAATCGCAGTAGTTCTCCTGGTGCCGCATTAGCCGATGATACGGAACGTAAGGCAGCAAAACACAGGAGCCGGGCAAACCCAACATTTGACCAAAGACATGATTCGGAGCTGATGCATATAATGCCTAACTCGAGACGCCGAACACTCCCTAAGGTGTTCGGTCTTTATGATAATGGGCAGAATAATGCCCTAAGCCCCTAGTGTCTAGGTACGGGCATGGTCTTCTGACGCGGCCGATGCCAAAACGTCAGGCTCCGCTGTGGTTATAGGAAGAAACCAAGGGAGAATAACAACAAGAGACAGTAAAAAAGGTTTACGCAGGGTCTTAATCTGAAAAGAATCCTCGCAATGGGTCCCTACTGCACGTCTGCGCCTGTGTCTCCGTTGTGCCATTATCCTGGACGGGTATGCACGTTGTTCATCTGTAAAAAGAGAGGAACGCTTAGTTTGGAAACAATTCATGCGAAAAAAAAGGAGAAGAAGAAACATAAATAAGTAAAGCGGGATTCGTATGAACTCGCGATTCTTTGTGCGCGCAACCCCTTATCAAGGGTTGTGCGGCTAGGGAGCCCCTAGCCAACCAATGCCGGACTCGTCTATCCGTGTCCGGGGTCTTCAAGTGACCCTCGCACTGAAATGATGCCTCGAGGACCGGGCATCTTGAGTGTAAGAGACGCGTAATGCGGTATGGTGTTGAAACGGACAAAAGCCTTTCGTCCCAAGAGTGCTTGATATCCACTTTTAAATGGGACGATATGAAAAATTAGTTTTTCGCGCCGAAAATTGTTCGGTGATCCGAACACGACTTCTAGTAATAGGGAGCCTGTGCACTTGGCATAAGGGCCTGGCGTCACTCCTTTGAAGGAAGTGCGGCTGTGTCGAATTTTGTTAGGGTCTATCCCCATTTTGCGGATTGTGTTTGAATACAGCAGGTTTAAGTCGCTGCCTCCGTCCATTAGGACTTTAGTAAATTGTAATCCGTCGATTATGGGATTCAATATCAGGGCAGTCCGTCCCGCATTTCGAACGCTTCTGGAATAGTCCAGGTGGTCGAAAGTGATTGGTTTTGATATCCAATCTCTATGGTCTGCTGGGTTGGACCGTGCGAGGCTCTTTTTAGGAAGTGCCGCACTATTTTTCCGTATTATCACATGAAGTGAGTTTACTGCTTTGACCTCTTGTGGGAAAGTCTTTTGTTTTCTGGTGCTCTGCTGGTGGGGTTTATCGTCTTCGCTTGACGCATCGAGCCCCTTGTGTTCGGCGTTTAGTCGGCCGGACTGTTTGAAAACCCAACAATCCCTGTGGGTGTGGTTTGCAGGCCTTCCGGGGGTACTGTGGATTTGACATATCCGACCCAAAATCTTGTTTAAGTTGGACAACTCATCGCTGTCATCCTTAAGAGGCAGTGTTTTGTTGTTTGGCCGCGAGCTTTTGAATCCGGCGTTGACTGCCGTGCTCTTTGGGCTTTTCTCTTTATTCCGGCGCTGCTCTTTTCTGCGCCGTGATTTTCCGTTTCCATCTCTTATCTCGGATGTACTTGGGTCGCTGGTGCTGCATCTTGCTAGCCAGCTATCCTCTCCTACACAGAAGCGGGTCATGAGGCTTGTTAGTGCGATCATTGTCCTCGGTTTCTCTTGGCCGAGGTGCCTGGCAAGCCATTCGTCTCGGACATTGTGTTTAAAAGCTGCTAAGGCTTCGGCGTTCGGACAGTCGACTATTTGGTTCTTTTTGGTGAGAAACCTGTTCCAGAATTTCCGCGCTGACTCTCCGGGCTGTTGAGTTATATGACTTAGATCATCTGCGTCCGGAGGGCGGACATAAGTCCCTTGAAAATTTGCTCTAAACGCGTCCTCGAGCTCTTCCCAACTTCCAACAGTGTTTTCTGGGAGGCTTTTAAGCCAATGACGGGCTGGCCCTTTGAGCTTGAGGGGTAGGTATTTTATGGCGTGGAGATCGTCTCCTCTGGCCATGTGTATATGTAGTATATAATCTTCTATCCAGACTCCAGGGTCTGTTGTTCCATCGTAGGCCTCTATGTTTATGGGTTTAAATCCTGCTGGGAATTCATGGTCCAGCACCTCATTGGTGAAACATAGTGGGTGTGCGGCGCCCCTGTATTTGGGTGTGCCGCTATCTTCGGACACTTGACGTGTTGCCTTGCTTCTTGGGGCCTTCTTCTTTGGCCCGTAGATGGACCTGGCTGGGCCATCTGTCCTTCCAAGTTCGTTGGTTGGTTTATGTGTGGCGCCGCTTTCAGAATTTGGCCTGTCATCCGGCCGTCTATCCAACCAGGCTGCCTCTTTATTTTTTGACTGTGGGTGCTCTTTGGCCTCGTCGTCGAATTCTGGTAGCAGCTTGCGCTTCGGGTAGCTCTTTGGTTGGTGGCCGTGCCGTATTTATCCGCGGTTTTGAGTACTTTGCTCCACCTCATTCTGAGTGTGTCTTCCGCTATTTTGAGCTTTCGTTTTTCTTTCTTCAAGCTTCTTGCAGTGTTGACGAGTCTTTTCCGAAGGTTTTTACCTTCCGGCGGCATGTCCGGCGTGAGATCGTCCGAACTGTCGTTTTCGCCGGGCCTGGACTGATTATCTGACTCGTCCTGTTCGGACGGTTGCTTATCTATATTCTCATCGTCCACTTTTGTGCCCTGCTGTAATGCGGGGTCCTTAGGAGCGTTGTTGTTGTCGAGGCGGGGCTTAGGGCGGCGTCTTCGCCGCTGTTTTGGTTGTTTATCGGCGGGGTTATCCTTTGCCGCGGCCCGTTGGTCCCCGCTATCGCTCTCTTTTGGGGTATCCACCATGTATATGTCGTGTGACGAGGTGGCCCTCGCGTGCCCTATAGGCGCTGTTTCTTGTTCGTCTCCGGCGTCGTCGTCTGTAGCGTCGATGTCTTCGGAGTCGTAGTCTAGCATGTCGGTTAAGTCGTCGACAGTGGCTACAAAGTGGGAGGTGGGTGGGCTCTGAATTTCTTCGTCGCCCGTATCCCAACCATCCTGGCCATAGTCCGGCCAGGGCTCTCCTGATAACGAGAGGTGCTTTAGTGAATTCAGGATGTCGCCAAAAGGCGAGTATTGGAAGATGTCCGTGGCGGTGAATTCCATAACCGGCGCCCAATCCAATTTGGTTAGTAGGGGTGCGGGAGGTTCGGAGTCCGACAGGGAGTCCGGCACCTCGGAATCACGAGTTTTGCGAGGGACAAGATTGGTATTCGGCTCCATCGCCGTGGTAGTTGAAGCCCCCGAGGCGGTGTCTATCCACCGATCCTCTATCCGGGCAATCGGCTCCGGACTAGTGGCCGGAGCGGATTCGTGTGCGGCCACCAAGGCACTGTTCGGCGGCAAAGCTAGGTCATGCCCATCGCAATAGTGTGGCGCGCTTGGCTGTGGCTCGGGTCCGTCGAAGATCAAGTCTCCGTGGACATCGGCCGTGAAGTTTAGGCTTCCGAATCTGACCTGGCGGCCAGGGGCATAGATTTCGATCTGCTCCAGATGGCCAAGCGAATTAGCCCGCAGTGCGAAGCCGCCGAATATGAAGATCTGTCTGGGAAGAAAAGTCTCACCCTGGACAGCGTCGTTGGTTGAAGATGCCATCGGGCCTATCGGTGACGACACAGAGGAACTCTCAATGAAAGCACCAATGTCGGTGTCAAAACCGGCGGATCTCGGGTAGGGGGTCCCGAACTGTGCATCTAGGCGGATGGTAACAGGAGACGAGGGACACGATGTTTTACCCAGGTTCGGGCCCTCTCGATGGAGGTAAAACCCTACGTCCTGCTTGATTAATATTGATGATATGGGTAGTACAAGAGTGGATCTACCACGAGATCAAGGAGGCTAAACCCTAAAGCTAGCCTATGGTATGATTGTTGTAATGTATGTTGTTCTACATACTAAAGCCCTCCGGTTTATATAGACCACCGGAGGAGGCTAGGGTTACACAGAGTCGGTTACAATGGTAGGAGATCTACATATCCGTATCGCCAAGCTTGCCTTCCACGCCAAGGAAAGTCCCATCCGGACATGGGACGGAGTCTTCAATCTTGTATTTTCATAGTCTTGGAGTCCGGCGGATGATGATAGTCCAGTTGTCCGGACACCCCCTAGTCCAGGACTCCCTCAACGGGAGACCTATTTCCGCTATACAATACTGGAGTACTCATGTTCCTACTAGTAGTAGTAGTAGTAGTAGTAGTACAACTGCGGTACACTTGATAGTCAAAACACTATTCATCCGGTCCTCACAGTGAAGTGACAACACCCTGCGCCTGACACTAGTCCAGGCGAGGCGGCGCGTTCGGGTTACCAAAGTCAGCCTCACCCTGTGCACTGTGCAGTCTGTCACCGCCGATGTACAGCACATTGGCGCCTCGCCTCGTCTCCCTCTCCGCTCCCATAGCACCACTCCATCTCCATCTCCTTCTCCGTCTCCGTGTCCATCTCACTGTGCCCCCATGTACCGGCGCCTCACTCGCCTCCCCCAGTACCACTATTCCCTCGCTAGCCGCTCCAGCACCGACATCCTTCTCCCCCGTAAATCAAGCCCCCTTCCAAACTCCACCATGGTCGAACGCGAACCGCGCAGCATCCATATGAGCCGCGATTGGAGAAATCTCCCCTGTGACATCCTCGACCTCTGTTGTTCGTGTATGGATATGTTTACCGCCCTGCGGTTGGCTGCATGCTCGAGGGACATGCACACGGCCATCGTCGAAGCAAGGCCTAAGCTTTACAAGACACCCTGCTTGCTGCTATCTGGTCTTGCGAGATTGGCTCACCATGATACGGAGGCGTGCATGATGCCCCTCAACTTCAATCCGATCTCCATTAGCCGAAACTTCTTTGCAGGTATGTAGTGTGTCGCCGTACATCATTTCCCTCAACATCGATCCGATCACCATCGCCCGGAACTTCTTGGCAGGCATGTACTGGGTCGGCATGAACTCCCACTGGATGGCTGCCTTCAGAGAAGACGGTAAAAAGTTGGTGCTCGTGAACTTCCAGACCTCCCATGAGATTATCCTTCCTCCGTTGGATTATATAGAGTATTACCATCGCGGTCCAAGTCATCTAGATTACTATGTCAGTTGGACGGACCTTGTTTCGCAGAAGATTGTAATCTGCCAAGTACCCACATGACATGCGAATTACGCAGACTTCAAGCTAATTGCCTTGTTCGACCGTGGACTCGCCTATCTTTACGTAGATGCCTTTTTTAGCTGGAGACAACTCGGCTCGCAGTGGATCATCGTCAAAGCTGATACACACTTCTGTGATGCTATTGAACACAATGGCATCATCTACGCGATCGACAAAGCAGATGGCACCACGTATTGCTGGGACGGCGCGTGTAAGTTGTTTCCGTCTCATGTTAATGATGACGCCATGACACTGTTTGAACTTTTTTTGATGATTGGCATATCCCTGTTTGAGCAGAATTTGAGTAGAACTATGGCAATATATTAGAGACGCCGTAAATCAGCTATATTTGGATTGAGTTAATTCATGCGATTATGACTATGTCATTACAGCCAATTTGTACCCTGAATAATCAAACGGTTAGGAATATATGGATATTATCCTTATTTTACAGTAATCTATATACTACTACTAAATATGAGTGTGTATCAATGGCCATGTTAGTTTCCTCATTTTCATGATGTAGAAACATGCACCACATTGTTGGTTTCATCTAACCATACATTAGGGAAGTAAATGTGCATATGGAGAACTCTATATTTGGAAGTAGTGAAATCTTGCAATGCTTACCATGTGTACATACCTATATTCGCCCTTCAGCAGCAATGACTAGAATAATATCCTCACAAAATTTTTGCCCATAGAACACGAGTATATAACAATGCATGGTCTGTTAGTTACCTTGAAGAATTTGTTTGTGAGGACAGAACATGATTACATAACATGCATGACATGGTAGTCTCCTGTGAAGAATCGATTGCGAGATAACATGAGTATAACCATGCATGGCACTTCTATATTTTCGAACCCAGTATACATTTCCCTATATTTTCCTCCCAGTTCCAACAGGGACATATCAATGTTGTTTCTTGCATTATCCTACTCATACTCTAAACAATGCTGATCTTACATTAACAATGCTTGTCCTTTTTGATATGATGCAGTGTCCCTACAGTTACTGCCCTTTGTAATTACACCACCTTTGCCAAAAATAGGGAAGCACAACTGGTTCCTCGCTCGATCAAATGACGGCAAAAGACTGATGATCATTCGGACACATGAGCCAGAAAAGTTATATTGCAAAAACCCCACTGTATACAAGCACCGTGTAATACGTGAGTATCCAGACAGTGGCTGTTACGTCTATGAGCAGGACACCAGCTTGTTGGGGCCTTTAGGATTTTTTAGTTGGAGGCGGGTAAACAGCCTTGGTTCACACCCTCTATTTCTCGGACTCAATTATCCGATTAACCAGGAGATCACTGTTGGCAAGGACCTTGATGGCAGAGAGGCTCTGTTTGCTATGGAAAACTGTGTCTACACGGCGAGCCCTAGGAGTTCGGGAGCATACTCCCCTGATTTTCAATGATACAGCCTGCAGCCAAAAGAAGGTGAGAATGACAAAGGCATCCGGATTAACTTTGATCCTTGGATGTCTCAATTACGACAGGCGGTGATGTGGTTCAAGCCTTCAGGTTGATAGCTAATTGGGCTGTTGCATCGAAAGGGTGGAGTACTGGTGTCTCCGGATCACTGGTCACTGAAGCGGGGCTGCAAATTATGATAGTGTTGGATAATCTCTTCGAATGACTTTGTTGTCTTTGCTGCTGGTTCTGGATGGGTAGTTCTTTCTTTTGTTATGCATATTCCTTGTCATTTGGTCATCCTCGTCTATGTCACTCTTTCTATGTAATAGTTGCTTCTGTTTAGAATGTCATTCTCGTCTGGATCACGAGAGTCTGAGCGCTGCAGATGGGTACGTTTTGGTGGTGTAGCAAGACTTCTTATGAACTATCATGTCTTGCTGTTTATGTCAGTAGTAGTCACTACTCAGTGTTTGAATATTGTATATATTGTTGTTTCGAACTGTTTATTGTCTCGAACTACTGGTGGGCTAAATGAGGGCATCACCATTCTCCAGTGTTCAGAGTATATCTCCTTTTTTCAAGTTATATAATTTGAGCTCATTGTCTTTTCGATGATGTACACTTGTTTGGGCCAGTGAGGTGTTGTTGAATATGGGCGGAGTAGTAACGCAATGCCAAACAGGTCAATTATGACTCTCGGGCCGGGCTCTCAAAAGATCCTGAAAAAAGGCCGGGCTCTCCAAAAAAGAAAGAATAAGGACTCTTAGGCCGACATGTGGGCGCCACCGGTGTTTTCGTGCGCTTGCGCGCCGAGAGCATATTGGCGCGTGCTCGAAATTCATGCTACCTTTTCATCCCCAGTCTCCTGCCCCTCCGCCACCTCTGGAATCTCGATTCCTACTCCAGTTCCCCCAAATCCTTCTCCTGTACTCCCTATACTCAAGCGCACTATCATGTCGCCGATCAACGCGGATCTCCGAGCCGGAGATCCTGAGGTCCGTGCTGCCTTCGGTCGCTGCGTGCTGTCGCTCAACAGTGGCATGACGGCGCTTGACGACCAGTTTGCCGGCAAAGTGCTGATGGTAACCATCAACGGCGATCGGCCTCCCGTCTCGCCGGATGACCTTGTCAAAGCTCTTGGCGGCGCACGGCATCCAAATAAGTGACTTGCTCATCAAAGTCTGTCCGCCACCGACTGATTTCTTCGTCAGGTTCCGAACAACTTACGATTGCAGTCATGTGTTTGAATCTTCCCGGCATTTGTTCTGTGATGGCGCGCTGGTGAGCTTTGATCGGTGGCACCCAGGATGGGGCTCGGTGCCCTTTGAGCTTGAGTTTTTAACAAAGCTTACCTTCCACGGCATGCCTCGATGTGCTTGGAACAGCGAGTCCATGAACGAGCTTATCAACGACCTTGGAGGTGAGCTTGTAAGTATGTTTGTTCCTCCAGACAGCTGGGCTCTGACGGTTATGGCATGGATGAAGAAGCCGTCCACCATATCGAAGGTGATTGGTGTTGAGATACCGGTGCAGGAACCGGGGTTGTACTATTCGTCGCCACCAAGGCCGCCGCGAACCACGTTAGGGATGTACCTATATCGAGTGTTCGTGCATGTCGAAGAAGTGGTCAATCCATCAATCGAAGTCCTGCCACCCCCGCTGGTGCCAGGGTCCGTCGACGACGTTCATTACAGGAGTCAACGTCAGACTTTCCCCGTGTTGCTTGGAATGATGGATGGCATAGGGCCTACTCCATCGCGTGGCGGAGGCCACTGCTTCTTTGGGAGAAGAGGCAGGACTGGCTGCCTGGATGTGCTCTAATTTGAGGTAACAACTGAATCTTGTCAGATAGTACTAGTTAAATCCGAGCTATGGGTCTGAAGCACTGATATGCCAGTACATTTGATTGTGACCTGTTCTAATTTTGTACCTGAACTTTTTTAGAAAGGGCTGTACGTCAACTTAATGTGCTAGCAGAACTTATTGTGTTGTTTGTCTGTTTTCTTTGCACAACATTCAATATATTTCCCCGTCATTTATAAAGACGATGAACCGTTATGTACGACTTCGTTGGTTTCAACATAGCCCTTCCTGTAGCGATCCACTGCTTCCATCCTAATTGTGCCGCCTGCGTGAAATTTTTGTATGCAAGTTCAGTGTGCTATGATGTTCTATATGATTGTGTCAACTATATAAGTTTTTACTGAGCATCAGCAATGCATATGGCTGAAAGATGTATTTACGAGCATCGGCCGATGGGTCTCTCTCTCTCTCTCTCTCTCTCTCTCTCTCTCTCTCTCTCTCTCTCACACACACACACACACACACACACACGCACGCACACGCACAAGTGGGACCCGTTGATTTATTTATTTGCTCGTGACAGCTTTTAATTAGGTTCCACTGTAATCTAACTTTTTTCTTAAGTTATTAATTGAGCTCAGTGACTTCAAAAAGTTGTACACAAGCCTTGTTTGGGCCTTTCCGGCGTCCCTGAATGTGGGCTGAGTAACCATGTTAGGTTGTACTGTACTACACAGGCCTTTTTTTTCAACATCAGCAATGCAACTGGGCCGACAGTTGTACACAATATCCAGGTCAACTTGTTATCCGCCCCACTGGGCTGCAAAGTTTCCTAGGAGGTATGCATTAGGCTTAACAAGAAAATAGACTTTAAGAAATAATAAATGGGATGTAATTATAATAACTGGGCAATTACTATGCACCAAACACGTAATTAGTTTAAAAAATATATTACTTTTGGAATTTAGAAATTTTAATTTCATTTCTTGTTGCGCGCGCAATATTTTGTTGGATTTTAACGTGATACAAATTTATTTTGAAATTATATTTAACCTGACTAGAAATTTCGGATAAAAATATTTCGGATCCCATCAAAATGTGGGAATTTTTTTTTGAATTCTGTTTTGACCGGTTGTTTGAAATTATTAATCGTTGTCCTACCTAGAAGTTGGGCTGTACTTTTAACAAACCCGTAAATGGGTTGTAGTAAATTTCATTAGAATTAAAAAATGGGCTGTACATTCTTACAAATTGCAAATGGGCTATATGTTCTCTGCCAAATCCGAGCTGTGGGCCTACTAAGTTGACGCGTACCAAGGGCTTTGTCAACTTAGTCAATATAAACGATTCTAGCTCCAGTGATCGTGCGATGTCCATCCAACGGCCGTAGTGCTTCTTTAACCTCTGGTCTTCTTGCTCTAGCCGCCCAAAGCAGCACCGGTCGTGTTGCGTGCTCCTGCCTCCCTTGGCCGGTTGTGATGCCGCGGAGGCCTCACCGCCTCGTACTACTCCTACCGCTGGCCAGACCATCCCTCTACTCACCCACACCCTCTATTATTCTGCGGCGACGGCAGCCGAACCAGTGAACCCTCGTACTCCTCTCCGCGCGGGCTACCGCTGCTGCGTCTTCCCCGGCTCCGCGTCGTCCCCTTCCTAGGCCTCGCCATCATCTAGACCATCGCCTGGTGCTCTCGGCGCGGCGTGGTCAACATGGTCAACGACCGACTTCCATCGGAAGAGTACTGTACGTGGAGAGGCTGACAGCTAGGTCCAGGCGGCCGCAAGGAAGTGCCTCCTTATTACGCGCAAAATAATTATTTCTCCACCTGACAGCAGGGACCCACCGGACGGGCCACCTTATTTCGCGAAAAAAACGTTTCCCCCTGACTGCTGGGACCCACCAAACGGGCCAGCGCATGTCGCGAAAAAAATGTTCCCGCGCTGTCAGCTCGGACCCACCGGAAGTGCCTCCTTATTACGCACGAAAAAATGAATACTCCCCCTGCTAGCTGGGACCCACCATGGTGGGAGGCTGACTTGTGGGCCTACTAAGTTGACTGGGACGGGGGCCTTTGTCACTTTAGTCAATATGAACGATTCTAGCTCCAGTGACCGTACGATGGCCATCCAACGGCCGTAGTGCTTCTTCAACCTCTGGTGTTCTTGCTCCAGCCGCCCAAAGCAGCGCCGGTCGTGCCGCATGCTCCTGTCTCCCGTGGCCGGCTGTGCTGCCGCGGAGGCCTCACCGCCCCCTACTATTCCCACCGCTGGCCAGGCCCTGCGGCGACGGCAGCCTAACACCGCAGCCGAACCAGTGAACCCTCGTACTCCTCTCCGCGCGGGCTTCCACTGCCGCGTCTTCCCCGGCTCCCCGTCGTCCCCTTCCTAGGCCTCGCTGTCGTCCACCGCCATGGTGCTCTCGGCGCGGCGTGGTCAATGTGGTCAACGACCGACTTCCATCGGAAGAGTACTGTACGTGGAGAGGCTGGCAGCTGGGTCCACGGCAGCCGCAAGGAAGTGCCTCCTTATTACGCGGAAAATAATTATTCCTCCACTTGACAGCAGGGACCCACCGGACGGGTCACCAGTATTTCACGAAAAAAACATTTCCCCCTAACTGCTGGGACCCACAGGACAGGCCACCGTATTTCGCGAAAAAACGTCCCCCCCCCCCCCCCCCCGCTGTCAGCTTGGACCCACCGGAAGTGCCTCCTTATTACGCACCAAAAAATGAATACCCCCCTGCTAGCTGGGACCAACCTTGGTGGGAGGCTGACTTGTGGGCCTACTAAGTTGACTGGGACAGAGGCCTTTGTCAACTTTAGTCAATATATGAACGATTCTAGCTCCAGTGACCGTACGATGTCCATCCAACGGCCGTAGTGCTTCTTCAACCTCTGGTCTTCTTGCTCCAGCCGCCCAAAGCAGCGCCGGTCGTGCCGCCTGCTCCTGCCGCCCATGGCCGGCTGTGATGCCGCGGAGGCCTCACTGCCCCCTACTACTCCCACCGCTGGCCAGGCCATTCCTCTACGCACCCACACCCCCTGTTATTCTGCAGCGACGGCAGCCTCACACCGCAGCCGAACGAGTGAACCCTCATACTCCTCTACGCGTGGGAATCCACTGCCGCATCTTCCCCGGCTCCGCGTCGTCCCCTTCCTAGGCCTCGCCGTCGTCCACCGCCCTGGTGCTCTCGGCGCGGCGTGGTCAACGTGGTCAAGGAATGGCTTCCATCGGACATGGACTGTATGTGGAGAGGCTGACAGTTGGGTCCACGACCGCAGCAAGGAAGTGCCTCCTTATTACACGCAAAATAATTATTCCTCCACCTGACAGCGGGGACCCACTGGACGGGCCACCGTATTTAGAGAAAAAAACATTTCCCCCTGTCTGCTGGGACCCACCAATTACATCTTCGCACGCAAGGAAGTGCGTCCGAAAAAAAAATGATTCACCCCCCTGACTGTTGGGACCCACCAGCTACATTGTCGCACGCAAGGAAGTGCCTGACAGTCGGGACCCACCTGATCGAAGCGTACGTAGCGTTGTCATTCTGGTCGCGAACGTGTACGCACATATATACTGGTGGATGTAGAGGCGCGCATGTGTCGTAGTAGAGGCGCGAACGTACATGGCTAGGTCGGAATGGAGAAACAGCGTCATCGTCGTGTTCATGGGGAGCCAATCGGCTAGGTCGGAATGGAATGCATGGTCGTGTTCATCGGGAAGGCTTGGACGGAACAGGCGATGGAAACGAGGCCTGGCGTACCGCACAACGGAGGAAACGGCCTTGTGTTCGACCGGCCACGTTCGAAACGGGGTCCTTTTGATCGGGAGGGGCCTAGCGTACCGCAAAACGGAGGAAACGGACCTCCTACGGTCGAAACGGGGGTCCTGTTGATCAGGAGGGGTGTGGCGTACCGCAAAACGGAGGAAACGGACCTCCTACGGTGGAAACGGGGGTCCTGTTGATCGGGAGGGGTGTGGCGTACCGCAAAACGGAGGAAACGGACCTCCTACGGTTGAAACGGGGGTCCTGTTGATTGGGAGGGGTGTGGCGTACCGCAAAACAGACGAAACAGACTTGTGTTGGAGCGCTACGGTCGAAACGGGGGGGGGGGGAGGGGTGTGGCGTACCGCAAAACGGGACTCCACGGGATACTGTTCATCTCCACCGTCGACCTCCTCTAGCCTCCACGGGCTACCGCCGACCTCCTCCAGCCTCCACGGGCTCCTGTTCATCCAGCCTCCACCGCACGCTACTCCACCGGCTACTGTTCAACCACCCCTCCACGGGCACCCCTCCACCGTCTACTGTTCATCCAGCCCTCCACACCACAGGGTCCTGTTCAACCACCCCTCCACGGCCACCCCTCCACCGTCTACTGTTCATCCAGCCCTCCACACCATGGGTTCCTGTTCATCCAGAGGCAATGCCATCGCTCACTATTCATCCACCCCCCCCCCCCCGCAACGCTCACTGTTCATCCCAAAGGCAGCATTTATCGGCTTAAGTTAGCAGCAGTAGCGAAGGAATCGCTCCATCGGGTTCAGTTAACAGCCATCGATCGATCGCTTGGGTTCAGTAACGCGTAGCCTACAGTGAAATCGCTCGTGTTCAGTTAGAGCCCAACGCCTCGCTCGGGTTCAGTTAGAGCCAACGCCTCGCACACACGCGCGTACGTACGAGAGAAACGCGCATCGCTCCGCCCCCGACCTCCCACCGTAACTGATAATTCCATGAAATTTTCCTCCTCCTCGCTTCTACCATGGTTTTTTCCGTCATGGACGGCCCAAAGAATGTCATGCAGCTGCGTCTCCGGCCCGCCCAGGACGAAAAGCCCATTTTCTATCATGATTTTTTGTCATAGAAGTAGGAGCCCACCACATCTATGATGATACCGGGTTTTGTCACAATTATCGTCATAGAAGTGTCATATGTATGACAGAAAAAAAATTCATTCGGCCCAAAATGTCACGGATGTGTCTTTTTTTTGTAGTGAGTTGCGCCTCCCCACCATTTACCTCAAGGGTAACGTCAACAATAATAATTTATGGTCACCTACATCCAAGTGGGTATATATATTTGGATCATCCCCAACATATAGTGTTTGCCAAAAAGAGAAAATATAAAAGGAAGGGAGAAGATCACCTTGACTCTTGTGTAAAGATAGAAAGTAAAAAAATCGCAGAGGGAAGCAGAGATTGTCATGCTCTTTTATGGTTGGATGCACGAAATTTTAATGCAAAAGAGTGTCACTTTATATTTTCGCTTGTTATAAAGAAATTTATTATGCAGTCTATTGCTTTTATTTCTTCCATATCACAAGTTCGTATAAATTTTATTTTCCTCACACTAAAAGATCACACATATTTAGAGAGCAATTTTTATTGCTTGCACCGATGACAACTTACTTGAAGGACCTTACTCAATCCATAGGTAGATACAGTGGACTCATGGCGATACTGGGTTAATGGGTTTTGGATGCACAATTAGTATCTCTACTTGGTGCAAAAGATTTGGCTAGCATTGGATGATAAGCAAGCTCAACATGTTGGAGGATCCATGACAATATAACTTCTATTCGAATATAAGAAAACATAACCCATTACGTTGTCTTCCTTGTCCAACATCAACTTTTAGCATATAATATTTTAATGAGTGCTCACGATCACAAAAGATGTCCAAGATAGTGTATTTATATGTGAGACCTCTTTTTTTATTACTTCCTATTAATTGCAACAATGACCAAAACCATGTTTGTCAACTCTCAAAAAAAATATTCATCATACTCCTTATATGTGAAGTCATCACCTTCCATAAGATTATATATAATCTTTTTATTTCCTTTTATTCTTTTCCAAGATAAAAACAAGGAAGCAAAGCCCTCAACTCAAAGCTACTCTTTATTATATAACTCTCGAGCTTGATTACATATATGGAACACAAAGCAAAACTCAAAGACTAAATCATACTGAAACTTTTATTCTACTAGATCAAGATATTACCAAAAGGATCGAACTAATAAGATAAACGATAAAGGTAAAGATGTGATGGTGATACGATACCGGGGCACCTCCCCCAAGCTTGGCACAAGCCAAGGGGAGTGCCCATACCTGTGTACTCAAGTCTCCTTCTTCGGAGGTGGTGGTGATGAGGTTGTCTTTTTCTCCAACTTGCGTCTGAGGCTAAACTTTTCCTCCCTGAGATCCTCATTCTCCAGCTCAAGCTTTAGTACCTTTTTGCATAATGCCTCCTTGCTTTCATGCAGGAAACGAGATGGGATAAATTGAACCTTAGGTTTGTTTCTTTTGTTAGGAAGGCTTGACTTCTTGAATTCCACGTGCATGTCTCCGGGTTGAGGTAGTGGATCCTCATCTTCCTTAGAGCTGTCATCTCTTGTTTTCTCCATGTCGAAGACTTCCACATCATCTGTAGTCCAACCGTAATGATCCACCTCCCCATAGACCTTTGGGTTTGCGATATAATCAGCGACATAGCTCTCTCCCTCCGAATCTTGAGATGAGATATTTTCAGATCTGCCAGGAAAACAACATGAAACAAGAACAGAAGAGATTGTCGTGATATGGTGGCCAAAACCTTTGGGAGATTATATAATGAATTTTTACCGTGCAAAACAAGTACTATGTGATAAAATGGAGTCCGGGGGCACATGAGGTGGCCACAAGCCTCGAAGGTGCGCCCAGGGGGTAGGGCACGCCCTCACGGCTCCTCGAGCGCTATTCAGACTACTTCTCATTTTCCTAATTTTTTAAATATTCTAAAATGGAGTAAAATTGTTGTTGGAATTTTTTTGGAGTTGGTTTACTTACTGTATCACATACCTATTCCTTTTTAGTGTTCCAGAGCGTTCTGGTAGGTTTCCCTTATGTACTCCTCATGTATTATTAATTAATAATGTTGGTCTCAACATTTATGGGCATACCTGAGATATAATGTTTGGTTCTTTGCCCATTCACCACCTTCAGGTTGGTGCCTTCGGCGTTGTTGATTTTGATGGAACCGGAACGGTAGACTTCCTCGATAATGTGAGGAACTTCCCACTTAGAGAGAAGTTTTCCTGCAAAAAAAACTTAAACAAGAATTTAGCAAGACATGGTCACCTACATTAAATTCCCAATTTTGTATTCTTTTATCATGCCATCTTTTAACCTTTTCTTTAAACAGTTTGGCATTTTCATAGGCTTGGGTTCTCCATTCATCAAGTGAGCTAATATCAAATAACCTCTTATCGCCGGCAAGTTTGAAATCATAGTTGAGCTCTTTAATTCCCCAATAAGCTTTATGTTCTAATTCAAGAGGTAAGTGACAAGCTTTTCCATAAACCATTTTATATGGAGACATACCCATATGATTCTTATAAGTAGTTCTATAAGCCCATAATGCATCATCAAGTTTCTTAGACCAGTTCTTCATGGATCTATTAATAGACTTTTGCAAGATCAATTTTATTTCTCTGTTACTTAATTCTACTTGACCACTAGATTGAGGATGAAGGTGATGCAATTCTATGGTTAACATCATACTTAGCAAGCAATTTACAGAAAGCACCATGAATAAAGTGTGAACCACTGTTAGTCATTAAATATCTAGGGACTCCAAACCTCGGGAAAATAACTTCTTTAAGCATTTCAATTGAGGTGTTATGATCATCACTACTAGTTGGAATAGCTTATACCCACTTAGTAACATAATGAACAACAACTAAAATATGAGTATACCCATTAGAGGAAGGAAAAGGTCACATATAATCAAATCCCCAAACATCAAATAGTTTAATAACAAGTGAATGATTCACAGGCATTTCCCGACGTCTACTAATGTTACCATTTCTTTGACATTCGTCACAAGACAAGACAAACTTATGAGCATCCTTGAAAAGCGTAGGCTAATAAAAACCAGATTGTAATACCTTGTGTGTAGTTCTGTCTCCAGCATGGTGTCCTCCGTAAGCCTCAGAGTGACACTTGCGTAGGATTTGTTCCTGTTCATGCTCAGGTACACAACGTCTAATAACACCATCTACTCCTTTATAAAGGTGTGGGCCATCCCAGAAGTAATGTCTTAAGTCATAGAAAACCTTTTTCTTTTGTTGGTATGTGAAACTAGGTGGTATAAATTTAGCAACAATGTAATTAGCGTAGTCTGCATACCAAGGAGTACTACGAGAAACATTTATGATAGCTAGTTGTTCATTAGGAAAGCTATCATCAATAAGTAGTGGGTCATAAAGAATATTTTCTAACCTAGACAAGTTGTCTGCTATGGGGTTCTCGGCTCTTTCCTATCAATAATATGTAAATCAAATTCTTGTAGCAAGAGAACCCACCTAATAAGTCTAGGTTTAGCATCTTTCTTTTTCACAAGGTATTTAATAGCAGCATGATCAATGTGAACAATTACTTTGGAACCAATAATGTAAGATCTGAATTTATCACAAGCAAACACACTTGCTAAAAATTCGTTTTCAGTAGTAGTGTAATTTCTTTTAGCATTGTATAGAGTTTTACTAGCATAATGGATGACATTTAATTTCTTATCAGCTCTTTGCCCTAGAATAGCACCAACAGCATAATCACTATCATCACACATAATTTCAAAGGGTAGGTTCCAATCAGGTGGTTGAACAATAGGTGCAAAAATTAAGGCTTTCTTAAGGATTTCAAAGGCTTCTAAACAACCATCATAAAAAACAAATGGGACATCTTTTTGCAAAATATTACTAAGAGGCCTAGAAATTTTAGAGAGGTCTTTAATAAATCTCCTATAGAAACCAGCATGACACTTCTTATACCTTGGATATCTTTAGGACACGACATTTTTTTCAATAGCATGTACTTTAGCTTTATCAACTTCAATACCTCTTTCGGAGATTTTATGCTCCAGGACATTACCTTCATTAAACATAAAGTGGCACTTCTCCCAATTCAAGACAAGATTAGTTTCTTCACATCTCTGCAAAACTCGATCAAGGTTGCTTAAGCAATCATCAAAAGAAGTTCCGTAAACGGAAAATTCATCCATAAAAACCTCAACAATTTTTTCACGAAAAGTCAGATAATATAGCAGCCATACGTCTTTGAAAGGTAGCATGTGCATTACATAAACCAAAAGGCATACGTCTATAAGCAAAAGTACCAAAAGGGCATGTAAAAGTAGTTTTTTCTTGATCCTCTTATGATACGGGTATTTGGGAAAAAGCAGAATATCCATCTAGAAAGCAGAAGTGTGTATGTTTTGATAGTCTTTCTAGCATTTGATCAATGAAAGGTAAAGGATAATGATCTTTCCTAGTAGCTTTGTTTAATTTTCTAAAATCAGTTATCATTCTATAACATGTGACCATTCTCTACGGGGTGAATTCATTTTTATCATTAGGAACAATAGTAATACCTCCCTTTTTAGGGACACAATGAACATGACTTACCCATCTACTATCAGCAATAGAATAGATTATTGAAGGAAATATGCCCTAGAGGCAATAATAAAGTTGTTATTTTATATTTCCTTATTCATGATAAATGTTTATTATTCATGCTATAAGTGTGTTAATCGGAAACATGATACATGTGTGAATACATAGACAAAACTACGTGTCCCTAGTATGACTCTACTAGACTAGATCGTTGATCAAAGATGGTTAAGTTTCCTAGCCATGGACACGAGTTGTCATTTGATAAACGGGATCACATCATTAGTGGAATGATGTGGTGGACAAGACCCATCCGTTAGCTTAGCATAATGATCGTTCAATTTTATTGCTACTGCTTTTTTCGTTTCAAATACATATTCCTCCGACTATGAGATTTTGCAACTCCCGGACACCGGAGGAGTGCCTTGTGTGCTATCAAACGTCACAATGCAACTGGGTGATTATAAAGATGCTCTACAGGTATCTCCGAAGGTGTTTTTTGGGTTGGCATAGACCGAGACTAGGATTTGTCACTCTGAGTATCAAAGAGGTATCTCTGGGCCCTCTTGGTAATGCACATCATATGAAGCCTTGCAAAGTTGCAAGCAATATGACTAATGAGTTAGTTAGGTGATGATGCACTACGGAACGAGTAAAGAGACTTGCTGGTAACGAGATTGAACTAGGTATGAAGATACCGACAATCGAATCTCGGGCAAGTAATATACCGATGACAAAGGGAATAACATATGTTGACACTGTGGTTCGACCGATAAAGATCTTCGTAGAATATGTGGGAACCAATATGAGCATCCAGGTTCTGCTATTGGTTATTGACCGGAGAGATGTCTCGGTCATGTCTACATAGTTCTCGAACCCATAGGGTTCGCACGCTTAATGTTTGATGACGATATGTATTATATGAGTTATGTGTTTTGGTGACCGAAGGTTGTTCGGAGTCCCGGATGAGATCACGGACATGACGAGGAGTCTTGAAATGGTCGAGATATAAAGATTGATATATTGGAAGGTTATATACGACACCGGAATGGTTCCGAATAGGCCTAGGCATTCGGTATAAACTGAATTTTCGATTTCTACCATTTGGTTAATTTTTGAATTTGGTTAATAGAGCTAGAAACTGAAAAAGACTTCAAAATATGACTAACCGAAAATTCGGTTAACCAAGATATTCGGTTCGGTCTACGGTTTATACCGTACTTGTTGTACGTGCTGAAAGAATTTTAGATGTGTTGTTTCCTCCACCTGTGCTCTCTATTATATAGCTGAGGTCCTCACGCAATTCTCTTTGGTTCGACGAGGTGGGACTAAACAAACCAGCACTGCAGCAACCAGCAGCGCCTTTGCCCTCTGCTGCTTCTCGTACATACGTGCATGTACTTGGAAACTGGCCACACGCTGGAAAAGAAAGCCCACGGTAACTTGGGCCTTACACGCATGTAGTTGGCTTGGCCCATGCCAAAGTCTCCATCGCTGTCGCATGAAGGATACCTGGTGCTAGCTGTTGGAAATATGCCCTACAAGCAATAATAAAATGGTTATTATTATATTTCCTTGTTCATGATAATTGTCTATTGTTCATGCTATAATTGTATTAACTGGAAACCGTAATACATGTGTGAATACATAGACCACAACATGTCCCTAGTGAGCCTCTAGTTGACTAGCTCGTTGATCAATAGATGGTTATGGTTTCCTGACCATGGACATAGGATGTCATTGATAACGATATCACATAATTAGGAGAATGATGTGATGGACAAGACCCAATCCTAAGCATAGCACAAGATCGTGTAGTTCGTTTGCTAAAGCTTTTCTAATGTCAAGTATCATTTCCTTAGACCATGAGATTGTGCAACTCCCGGATACCGTAGGAATGCTTTGGGTGTACCAAACATCACAACGTAACTGGGTGGCTATAAAGGTGCACTACAGGTATCTCTGAAAGTGTCTGTTGGGTTGGCATGAATCGAGACTGGGATTTGTCACTCCATATGACGGAGAGGTATCTCTGGGCCCACTCGATAATGCATCATCATAATGAGCTCAGTGTGACTAAGTAGTTAGTCACGGGATCATGCATTATGGAACGAGTAAAGTGACTTGCCGGTAACGAGATTGAACGAGGTATTGGGATACCGACGATCGAATCTCGGGCAAGTAACGTACCGATTCACAAAGGGAATTGCATACGGGATTGCTTGAATCCCCGACATTGTGGTTCATCCGATGAGATCATCATGGAACATGTGGGAGCCAACATGGGTATCCATATCCCGCTGTTGGTTATTGGCCAGAGAGATGTCTCGGTCATGTCTGCATGATTCCCGAACCCGTAGTGTCTACACACTTAAGATTCGGTGACGCTAGAGTTGTTATGGGAAATAGTATGTGGCTACCGAAGGTAGTTCGGAGTCCCGGATGTGATCCCGGACGTCACGAGGAGTTCCGGAATGGTCCGGCGATGAATATTGATATATTGGATGAAGGGTATTGGAGTCCGAAAGTGTTCCGGGGGTACCAGGCTATGGCCAGCATGACCGAAAGGTGTTTCGGGAGCCCCGGCAAGTGTTGGAGGGCCTCATGGGCCAAAGGGGAAGGGGCAAACCAGCCCACTAAGGGGTGGTGCGCCCCCCACACCCTTTCCCACGTTAGTTGGGGAGGTGGGGCGCCTCCACCTAGCTTGGGAGGCAATCCTCCACCTGCTTGGCTTGGAGGGCAAGTCTCCCTAGAATTTTCCCTAGGGAGATCCAATCTGCTTGGCCGCTGCCCCCTAGGGGAAACCCTAGGGCGCCTCCCCCTCTCCCCTTGCCCCTATATATAGTGGAGGGGTGGGAGGGCAGCCGTACCTCTCCCCTGGCGCAACCCTCTCCCTCCTCCAACACCTCCTCCTCCTCCGTAGTGCTTGGCGAAGCCCTGCTGGAGAACCACGAGCTCCACCACCACCACACCGTCGTGCTGTCGGAGTTCTCCCTAAACTTCTCCTCTCCCCTTGCTGGATCAAGAAGGAGGAGACGTCCCCGGGCTGTACGTGTGTTGAACGCAGAGGCGCCGTCCGTTCGGCGCTTAGATCTGAATCAACCGCGATCTGAATTGCTGCGTGTACGACTCCACCAACCGCATTCTTGTAACGCTTCCGCATCGCGATCTTCAAAGGTATGAAGATGCTCATCCTCTACCTCTCTTGTTGCTAGAATCTCCATAGATTGATCTTGGTGATGCGTAGAAAATTTTGAATTTCTGCTACATTCCCCAACAGTGGTATCAGAGCTAGGTCTATTGCGAAGATTCTATGCACGAGTAGAACACACGTTGTTGTGGGCATCAATTTTGTCAATTTACTTGCCACTACTAGTCTTATCTTGATTCGGTGGCATCGTGGGATGAAGCGGCCCGGACCGACCTTACACGTACGCTTATGTGAGACAGGTTCCACCGACTAACATGCACTTGTTGCATAAGGTGGCTAGCGGGTGCCGGTCTCGGAACCAATGAAGATCTTCTGTGACAATACTGGTGCAATTGCCTTGGCAAAGGAATCCAGATTTCACACCAAGCACATCAAGAGACGCTTCAATTCCATTCGGGACCAAGTCCAAGTGGGAGACATAGAGATTTGCAAGATACATACGGATCTGAATGGTGCAGACACGTTGACTAAGCCTCTCTCACGAGCAAAACATGATCAGCACCAAGACTCCATGGGTGTTAGAATCATTACTATGTAATCTAGATTATTGACTCTAGTGCAAGTGGGAGACTGAAGGAAATATGCCCTAGAGGCAATAATAAAGTTATTATTTATTTCCTCATATCATGATAAATGTTTATTATTCATGCTAGAATTGTATTAACCGGAAACATGATACATGTGTGAATACATAGACAAACATAGTGTCACTAGTATGCCTCTACTTGACTAGCTCATTGATCAAAGATGGTTATGTTTCCTAACCATAGGCATGTGTTCTCATTTGATTAATGGGATCACATCATTAGGAGAATGATGTGATTGACTTGACCCATTCCGTTAGCTTAGCACTTGATCGTTTAGTATGTTGCTATTGCTTTCTTCATGACTTATACAAAGTTCCTACAACTATGAGATTGTGCAACTCCCGTTTACCGGAGGAACACTTTGTGTGCTACCAAACGTCACAACGTAACTGGGTGATTACAAAGGTGCTCTACAGGTGTCTCCGAAGGTACATGTTGAGTTGGCATAATTCGAGATTAGGTTTTGTCACTCCGATTGTCGGAGAGGTATCTCTGGGCCTTCTCGGTAATACTCATCACCTAAGCCTTGCAAGCATTGTAACTAATGAGTTAGTTATGAAATGATGTATCGCCGAACGAGTAAAGAGACTTGCCGGTAACGAGACTGAACTAGGTATTGGATACCGGCGATCGAATCTCGGGCAAGTAACATACCGATGACAAAGGGAACAACGTATGTTGTTATGCGGTTTGACCGATAAAGATCTTCGCAGAATATGTAGGAACCAATATGAACATCCAGGTTCCACTATTGGTTATTGACCGAGAATAGTTCTAGGTCATGTCTACATAGTTCTCGAACCCGTAGGGTCCGCACGCTTAACGTTTCATTGACGAGATAGTATTATATGAGTTATGCATGTTGGTAACCGAATGTTGTTCGGAGTCCCAGATGAGATCATGGACATGACGAGGAACTCCGGAATGGTCCGGAGATAAAATTTGATATATGGGATAATAGTGTTTGATCTCCGGAAGGGTTCCGGAATTCACCGGAAGGGGTTCCGGATGTTTCCCGAAATGTTTGGGTACGAGAACACGTTATTTGGGCCAAAGGGGAAAGCCCACAAGGTTTTTGGAAAGCGCAAAAGGAAGTTTTGCGGAGTCCAGGGGCCAGACGCCAGGGTCCCTGGCGTCTGGCCCTGGAGTCCGAGAAGGACTCTTGCCTTTCGGGTGAAACCGACTTTGTGGAGGCTTTTACTCCAAGTTTCGACCCCAAGGCTCAACATATAAATAGAGGGGCAGGGCTAGCACCAAAGACACATCAAGAAACACCAAGCCGTGTGCCGGCAACCCCGTCCCATCTAGTTTATCCTCCGTCATAGTTTTCGTAGTGCTTAGGCGAAGCCCTGCGGAGATTGTTCTTCACCAACACCGTCACCACGCCGTCGTGCTGCCGGAACTCATCTACTTCTTCGCCCGTCTTGCTGGATCGAGAAGGCGAGGACGTCATCGAGCTGAACGTGTGCAGAACTCGGAGGTGTCGTGCGTTCGGTACTTGGATCGGTCGGATCGTGAAGACGTACGACTACCTCAACCGCGTTGATAAACGCTTCCGCTTAGCGATCTTCAAGGGTATGAAGATACACTCCCCTTCTCGTTGCTATACATCACCATGATCTTGTGTGTGCGTAGGCAATTTTTTGAAATTACTACGTTCCCCAACAGTGGCATCCGAGCCTAGGTTTTATGCGTAGATGTTATATGCACGAGTAGAACACAAGTGAGTTGTGGGCGATACAAGTCATACTGCTTACCAGCATGTCATACTTTGGTTCGGCGGTATTGTGAGATGAAGCGGCCCGGACTGACATTACGCGTACGCTTACGTGAGACTGGTTTCACCGTTACGAGCACTCGTGCTTAAAGGTGGCTGGCGGGTGTCTCTCTCTCACTTTAGCTGAATCGAGTGTGGCTACGCTCGGTCCTTGCGAAGGTTAAAACAGCACTAACTTGACGAACTATCGTTGTGGTTTTGATGCGTAGGTGAGAACGGTTCTTGCTAAGCCCGTAGCAGCCACGTAAAACTTGCAACAAGAAAGTAGAGGACGTCTAACTTGTTTTTGCAGGGCATGTTGTGATGTGATATGGTCAAGACGTGATGCTATATTTTATTGTATGAGATGATCATGTTTTGTAACCGAAGTTATCGGCAACTGGCAGGAGCCATATGGTTGTCGCTTTATTGTATGAAATGCAAACGCCCTGTAATTGCTTTACTTTATCACTAAGCGGTAGCGATAGTCGTAGAAGCAATAGATGGCGTTAACGACAACGATGCTACGATGGAGATCAAGGTGTCGCGCCGGTGACGATGGTGATCACGACGGTGCTTCGGAGATGGAGATCACAAGCACAAGATGATGATGGCCATATCATATCACTTATATTGATTGCATGTGATGTTTATCCTTTATGCATCTTATTTTGCTTTGATTGACGGTAGCATTTTAAGATGATCTCTCATTGAAAATTATCAAGAAGTGTTCTCCCTGAGTATGCATCGTTGCCAAAGTTCGTCGTGCCCAGACACCACGTGATGATCGGGTGTGATAAGCTCTACGTCCATCTACAACGGGTGCAAGCCAGTTTTGCACACGCAGAATACTCAGGTTAAACTTGACGAGCCTAGCATATGCAGATATGGCCTCGGAACACGGAGACCGAAAGGTCAAGCGTGAATAATATAGTAGATATGATCAACATAGAGATGTTCACCATTGAAAACTACTCCATCTCACGTGATGATCGGTTATGGTTTAGTTGATTTGGATCACATGATCACTTAGATGACTAGAGAGATGTCTGTCTAAGTGGGAGTTCTTAAGTAACATGATTAATTGAACTTAAATTTATCATGAACTTAGTACCTGATAGTATTTTGGTTGTCTATGTTTGTTGTAGATAGATGGCTCGTGCTGTTGTTCCGTTGAATTTTAATGCGTTCCTTGAGAAAGCAAAGTTCAAAGATGATGGTAGCAATTACACGGACTGGGTCCGTAACTTGAGGATTATCCTCATTGCTGCACAGAAGAATTATGTCCTGGAAGCACCGCTGGGTGCCAGGCCTGCTGCAGGAGCAACGCCAGACGTTGTGAACGTCTGGCAGAGCAAAGCTGATGACTACTCTATAGTTTAGTGTGCCATGCTTTACGGCTTAGAACCGGGTCTTCAACGACGTTTTGAACGTCATGGAGCATATGAGATGTTCCAGGAGTTGAAGTTAATATTTCAAGCAAATGCCCGGATTGAGATATATGAAGTCTCCAATAAGTTCTACAGCTGCAAGATGGAGGAGAATAGTTCTGTCAGTGAGCATATACTCAAAATGTCTGGGTATAATAATCACTTGATTCAACTGGGAGTTAATCTTCCGGATGATAGCATCATTGACAGAATTCTCCAATCACTGCCACCAAGCTACAACAGCTTCGTGATGAACTATAATATGCAAGGGAAGAACAAGACAATTCCCGAGCTCTTCGCAATGCTAAAGGCTGCGGAGGTAGAAATCAAGAAGGAGCATCAAGTGTTGATGGTCAACAAGACCACTAGTTTCAAGAAAAAGGGCAAAGGGAAGAAGAAGGGGAACTTCAATAAGAACAGCAAGCAAGTTGCTTCTCAAGAGAAGAAACCCAAGTCTGGACCTAAGCCTGAAACTGAGTGCTTCTACTGCAAGCAAACTGGTCACTGGAAGCGGAACTGCCCTAAGTATTTGGCGGATAAGAAGGATGGCAAAGTGAACAAAGGTATATGTGATATACATGTTATTGATGTGTACCTAACTAGAGCTCGTAGTAGCACCTGGGTATTTGATATTGGTTCTGTTGCTAATATTTGCAACTCGAAACAGGGACTACGGAATAAGCGAGCACTGGCCAAGGACGAGGTAACGATGCGCGTGGGAAACGGTTCCAAAGTCGATGTGATCGCGGTCGACACGCTACCTCTACATCTACCTTCGGGATTAGTTTTAGACCTGAATAATTGTTATTTGGTGCCAGCATTGAGCATGAACATTATATCTGGATCTTATTTGATGCGAGACGGTTATTCATTTAAATCAGAGAATAATGGTTGTTCTATTTATATGAGTAATATCTTTTATGGTCATGCACCCTTGAAGAGTGGTCTATTTTTATTGAATCTCGATAGTAGTGATACACATATTCATAATGTTGAAGCCAAAAGATGCAGAGTTGATAATGATAGTGCAACTTATTTGTGGCACTGCTGTTTAGGTCATATCGGTGTAAAGCGCATGAAGAAACTCCATACTGATGGACTTTTGGAATCACTTGATTATGAATCACTTGGTACTTGCGAACCGTTCCTCATGGGCAAGATGACTAAAACACCGTTCTCCGGTACTATGGAGAGAGCAACAGATTTGTTGGAAATCATACATACAGATGTATGTGGTCCGATGAATGTTGAAGCTCGTGGCGGATATCGTTATTTTCTAACCTTCACAGATGATTTAAGCAGATATGGGTATATCTACTTAATGAAACACAAGTCTGAAACATTTGAAAAGTTCAAAGAATTTCAGAGTGAAGTGGAAAATCATTGTAACAAGAAAATAAAGTTTCTACGATCTGATCGTGGAGGAGAATATTTGAGTTACGAGTTTGGCTTACATTTGAAACAATGCGGAATAGTTTCGCAACTCACGCCACCTGGAACACCACAAAGAAATGGTGTGTCCGAACGTCGTAATCGTACTTTACTAGATATGGTGCGATCTATGATGTCTCTTACTGATTTACCGCTATCGTTTTGGGGTTATGCTTTAGAGACGGCTGCATTCACATTAAATAGGGCACCATCTAAATCCGTTGAGACGACACCTTATGAACTGTGGTTTGGCAAGAAACCAAAGTTGTCGTTTCTTAAAGTTTGGGGCTGCGATGCTTATGTGAAGAAACTTCAACCAGATAAGCTCGAACCCAAATCGGAGAAATGTGTCTTCATAGGATACCCAAAAGAAACTGTTGGGTACACCTTCTATCACAGATCCGAAGGCAAGACATTCGTTGCTAAGAATGGATCCTTTCTAGAAAAAGAGTTTCTCTCGAAAGAAGTGAGTGGGAGGAAAGTAGAACTTGATGAGGTAACTGTACCTGCTCCCTTATTGGAAAGTAGTTCATCACAGAAATCAGTTCCTGTGACAAATACACCAATTAGTGAGGAAGCTAATGATATTGATCATGAAACTTCAGATCAAGTGTCTACTGAACCTCGTAGGTCTACCAGAGTAAGATCCACACCAGAGTGGTACGGTAATCCTATTCTGGAAGTCATGTTACTTGACCATGATGAACCTACGAACTATGAGGAAGCGATGATGAGCCCAGATTCCGCAAAATGGCTAGAGGCCATGAAATCTGAGATGGGATCCATGTATGAGAACAAAGTATGGACTTTGGTTGACTTGCCCGATGGTCGGCAAGCCATTGAGAATAAATGGATCTTTAAGAAGAAGACTGACACTGACGGTAATGTAACTGTCTATAAAGCTCGACTTGTTGCGAAAGGTTTTCGACAAGTTCAAGGGGTTGACTACGATGAGACTTTCTCACCCGTAGCGATGCTTAAGTCTGTCCGAATCATGTTAGCGATTGCCGCATTTTATGATTATGAAATTTGGCAGATGGATGTCAAAACTGCATTCCTGAATGGATTTCTGGAAGAAGAGTTGTATATGATGCAACCGGAGGGTTTTTTTCGATCCTAAGGGAGCTAACAAAGTGTGCAAGCTCCAGCGATCAATCTATGGTCTGGTGCAAGCATCTCGGAGTTGGAATAAACGCTTTGATAGTGTGATCAAAGCATATGGTTTTATACAGACTTTTGGAGAAGCCTGTTTACAAGAAAGTGAGTGGGAGCTCTGTAGCATTTCTAATATTATATGTGGATGACATATTGTTGATTGGAAATGATATCGAATTTCTGGATAGCATAAAAGGATACTTGAATAAAAGTTTTTCAATGAAAGACCTCAGTGAAGCTGCTTACATATTGGGCATTAAGATCTATAGAGATAGATCAAGACGCTTGATTGGACTTTCACAAAGCACGTACCTTGATAAAGTGTTGAAAAGGTTCAATATGGATCAGGCGAAGAAAGGGTTCTTGCCTATCTTACAAGGTATAAAGTTGAGTCAGACTCAATGCCCGACCACTGCAGAAGATAGAGAGAAAATGAAAGGAGTTCCCTATGCTTCAGCCATAGGCTCTATCATGTATGCAATGTTGTGTACCAGACCTGATGTGTGCCTTGCTATTAGTTTGGTAGGGAGGTACCAAAGTAATCCAGGAGTGGGTCACTGGACAGCGGTCAAGAACATCCTGAAATACCTGAAAAGGACTAAGGATATGTTTCTCGTATATGGAGGTGACAAAGAGCTAGTCGTAAATGGTTACGTCGATGCAAGCTTTGACACTGATCCGGACGATTCTAAATCACAAACCGGATACATATTTTTATTAAACGGTGGAGTTGTAAGTTGGTGCAGTTCTAAACAAAGCATCATGGCGGGATCTACATGTGAAGCGGAGTACATAGCTGCTTCGGAAGCAGCAAATGAAGGAGTCAGGATGAAGGAGTTCATTTCCGATCTAGGTGTTATACCTAGTGCATCGGGACCAATGAAGATCTTCTGTGACAATACTGGTGCAATTGCCTTGGCAAAGGAATCCAGATTTCACAAGAGGACAAAGCACATCAAGAGACGCTTCAATTCCATTCGGGGCCAAGTCCAAGTGGGAGACATAGAGATTTGCAAGATACATACGGATCTGAATGGTGCAGACCCGTTGACTAAGCCTCTCTCACGAGCAAAACATGATCAGCACCAAGACTCCATGGGTGTTAGAATCATTACTATGTAATCTAGATTATTGACTCTAGTGCAAGTGGGAGGCTGAAGGAAATATGCCCTAGAGGCAATAATAAAGTTATTATTTATTTCCTCATATCATGATAAATGTTTATTATTCATGCTAGAATTGTATTAACCGGAAACATGATACATGTGTGAATACATAGACAAACATAGTGTCACTAGTATGCCTCTACTTGACTAGCTCATTGATCAAAGATGGTTATGTTTCCTAACCATAGGCACGTGTTGTCATTTGATTAATGGGATCACATCATTAGGAGAATGATGTGATTGACTTGACCCATTCCGTTAGCTTAGCACTTGATCGTTTAGTATGTTGCTATTGCTTTCTTCATGACTTATACAAAGTTCCTACAACTATGAGATTGTGCAACTCCCGTTTACCGGAGGAACACTTTGTGTGCTACCAAACGTCACAACGTAACTGGGTGATTACAAAGGTGCTCTACAGGTGTCTCCGAAGGTACATGTTGAGTTGGCATAATTCGAGATTAGGTTTTGTCACTCCGATTGTCGGAGAGGTATCTCTGGGCCTTCTCGGTAATACTCATCACCTAAGCCTTGCAAGCATTGTAACTAATGAGTTAGTTATGAAATGATGTATTACCGAACAAGTAAAGAGACTTGCCGGTAACGAGACTGAACTAGGTATTGGATACCGAGGATCGAATCTCGGGCAAGTAACATACCGATGACAAAGGGAACAACGTATGTTGTTATGCGGTTTGACCGATAAAGATCTTCGCAGAATATGTAGGAACCAATATGAACATCCAGGTTCCACTATTGGTTATTGACCGAGAATAGTTCTAGGTCATGTCTACATAGTTCTCGAACCCGTAGGGTCCGCACGCTTAACGTTTCATTGACGATATAGTATTATATGAGTTATGCATGTTGGTAACCGAATGTTGTTCGGAGTCCCGGATGAGATCATGGACATGACGAGGAACTCCGGAATGGTCCAGAGATAAAATTTGATATATGGGATAATAGTGTTTGATCTCCGGAAGGGTTCCGGAATTCACCGGAAGGGGTTCCGGATGTTTCCCGAAATGTTTGGGTACGAGAACACGTTATTTGGGCCAAAGGGGAAAGCCCACAAGGTTTTTGGAAAGCGCAAAAGGAAGTTTTGCGGAGTCCAGGGGCCAGACGCCAGGGTCCCTTGCGTCTGGGTCCAGACGCCGGGAACCCTGGCGTCTGGCCCTGGAGTCCGAGAAGGACTCTTGCCTTTCGGGTGAAACCGACTTTGTGGAGGCTTTTACTCCAAGTTTCGACCCCAAGGCTCAACATATAAATAGAGGGGCAGGGCTAGCACCAAAGACACATCAAGAAACACCAAGCCGTGTGCCGGCAACCCCGTCCCCTCTAGTTTATCCTCCGTCATAGTTTTCGTAGTGCTTAGGCGAAGCCCTGCGGAGATTGTTCTTCACCAACACCGTCACCACGCCGTCGTGCTGCCGGAACTCATCTACTTCTTCGCTCATCTTGCTGGATCGAGAAGGCGAGGACGTCATCGAGCTGAACGTGTGCAGAACTCGGAGGTGCCGTGCGTTCAGTACTTGGATCGGTCGGATCGTGAAGATGTACGACTACATCAACCGCATCGATAAACGCTTCCGCTTAGCGATCTTCAAGGGTATGAAGATACACTCCCCTTCTCGTTGCTATACATCACCATGATCTTGTGTGTGCGTAGGAATTTTTTTGAAATTACTACGTTCCCGAACAAGAACTTCATGAAGACACGATGATGGAGATCATGGTGTCATGCCGGTGACGATGATGATCATGGCGTCCCGAAGATGGAGATCAAAAGGAGCAAAATAATATTGGCCATATCATGTCACTATTTGATTGCATGAGATGTTTATCATGTTATTGCATCTTATTTGCTTAGAACGACGGTAGCATAAATAAGATGATCCCTCATAAACTTTCAAGAAAGTGTTCCCCCTAACTGTGCACCGTTGCGAAGGTTCGTTGTTTCGAAGCACCACGTGATGATCGGGTGTGATAGATTCTAATGTTCGAATACAACGGGTGTAAGCCAGATTTACACAAGCAAAACACTTAGGTTGACTTGACGAGCCTAGCATGTACAGACATGGCCTCGGAACACAAGAGACTGAAAGGTCGAACATGAGTCGTATAGCAGATACGATCAACATGAAGATGTTCACCGATGATGACTAGTCCATCTCACGTGATGATCGGACACGGCCTAGTTGACTCGGATCATGTATCACTTAGATGACTAGAGGGATGTCTATCTAAGTGGTAGTTCATTAAATAATCAGATGAACTTAATTATCATGAACATAGTCAAAAGATCTTTGCAAATTATGTCGTAGCTTACGCTTTAGTTCTACTATTTTAGATATGTTCCTAGAGAAAAGTTAGTTGAAAGTTGATAGTAGCAATTATGCGGACTAGGTCCGTAAACTGAGGATTGTCCTCGTTGCTACGCAGAAGGCTTATGTCCTTAATGCACCGCTCGGTGTGCTGAACCTCGAACGTCGTCTGTGGATGTTGTGAACATCTGACATACACGTTTTGATGACTACGTGATAGTTCAGTAATGTTAAACAGTTTAGAATTGAGGCGCCGAAGACATTTTTGAAATGTTGTGGAACATATGAGATGTTCAAAGGGCTGAAATTGGGATTTCAGGCTCGTGCCCACATCAAGAGGTATGAGACCTCTGACGAGTTTCTTAAGCCTGCAAACTAAGGGAGAAAAGCTCAATCATTGAGCATGTGCTCAGATTGTCTGATTACTACAATCACTTGAATCGAGTGGGAGTTAATCTTCCAGATGAGATAGTGATGGTTCTCCAAAGACACTGCCACCAAGCTACTAGATCTTTGTAATGAACTATAAAATATCAGGGATAGATATGATGATCCTTGAGCTATTCGCGATGTTTGACACCGCGAAAGTAGAAATTAAGTAGGAGCATCAATTGTTGATGGTTAGTAAAACCACTAGTTTCAAGAAGGGCAAGGGCAAGAAGGGATAATTCATGAAACGGCAAATCAGTCGCTGCTCTAGTGAAGAAACCCAAGGTTGAACCCAAACCCGAAACTAAGTGCTTCTGAAATAAGGGGAACGGTCACTGAAGCAGAACTACCCTAGATACTTGGTAGATGAGAAGGCTGGCAAGGTCGACAGAAGTATATTGGATATACATTATATTAATGTGTACTTTACTAGTACTACTAGTAGCACCAGGGTATTAGATACCGGTTCGGTTGCTAAGTGTTAGTAACTCAAAATAAAAGCTGCGGAATAAATGGAGACTAGCTAAAGGTGAGATGACGATATGTGTTGGAAGTGTTTCCAAGGTTGATGTGATCAAGCATCGCATGCTCCCTCTACCATCGAGATTGGTGTTAAACCTAAATAATGGTTATTTGGTGTTTGCGTTGAGAATAGACATGATTGGATTATGTTTATCGCAATACGGTTATTCATTTAAGGAGAATAATGGTTACTCTGTTTATTTGAATAATACCTTCAATGGTCTTGCACCTAAAATGAATGGTTTATTGAATCTCGATCGTAGTGATACACATGTTCATGCCAAAAGATATAAGATAGTAATGATAGTACCACCTACTTGTGGCACTGCCATTTGAGTCATATTGGTATAAAACGCATGAAGAGGCTCCATGTCGATGGATCTTTGGACTCACTCGTTTTTGAAAAGTTTGAGACATGCGAACCATGTCTATTGGTATATACGCATGAAGAAACTCCATGCAGATGGATCGTTTGGACTCACTTGATTTTGAATCACTTGAGACATGCAAATCATACCACATGGGCAAGATGACTGAAAGGCCTCATTTTCACCGAGATGGAACAAGAAAGCAACTTGTTGGAAGTAATACATTTTGATCTGTGCAGTCCAATGAGTGTTGAGGCACGCAGTGGATATCGTTATGTTCTTGCTTCATAGATGATTTGAGTAGATGCTAAGTATATTTACTTGACGAAACACAAGTCTGAATTATTGAAAGGTTCAAGTAATTTCAGAGTGAAGTTGAAGATCGTCGTGACAAGAGGATAAGATGTCTATGATATAATCATAGAGATGAATATCTGAGTTACGAGTTTGTCACACAATTAAGACCTTGTGGAAATTGTTTCACAACTAATACCGCCTGGAACACCATAGTGTGATGGTGTGACCGAACATCATAAATGCACCCTATTGGATATGGTGCATACCATGATGTCTCTTATCGAATTACCACTATCGTTTATGGGTTAGGCATTAGAGACAACCGCATTCACTTTAAATAGGGCACCACGCAATTTCGTTGAGACGACACCGTATGAACTATGGTTTAGAGAAACCTAAGCTGTCATTTCTTAAAAGTTTGGGGATGCGACGCTTATGTGAAAAAGTTTCAGGCTGATAAGATCGAACCCAAAATGGATAAATGCATCTTCATAGGACAGCCAAAACAGTTGGGTATACCTCCTAATTCAGATCCAGAAGCAAAAGTGATTGTTTCCAGAAACGGGTCCTTTCTCGAGGAAAAGTTTCTCTTGAAAGAAATGAGTGGGAGGATGGTGGAGACTTGATGAGGTTACTGAATCATCACTTCAACTAGTGTGTAGCAGGGCACAGGAAGTTGTTCCTATGGCGCCTACACCAATTGAAGTGGAAGCTAATGATAGTGATCATGAAACTTCAGATCAAGTCACTACCAAACCTCGTAGGTCGACAAGGATGCGTACTACTTCAGAGTGGTACGTAATCCTGTCTTAGAGGTCATGTTGCTAGACAACAATGAACCTACGAGCTATGGAGAAGCGATGGTGGGCCCGGATTCCGATGAATGGCTCGAGGCCATAAAATCCGAGAGAGGATCCATGTATGAAGACAAAGTATAGACTTTGGAAGAACTACTCGATGGTCGTAAGGCTGTTGAGTACAGATGGATTTTAAAAGGAAGACAGACAATGATGGTAAGTATCACCATTAAGAAAGCTCGACTCGTCGTTAGGATGTTTTCCGACAAGTTCAAGGAGTTGACTGCGATGAGACTTTCTCATTCGTAGCGATGCTAAGAGTCTGTTGGAATTATATTAGTAGTTACTGCATTATTTATGAAATCTTGCAGATAGGATGTCAAAACATTGTTTCCTCGACAATTTTCTTGAGGAAAGGTTGTATGTGATACAACCAGAAGGTTTTGACAATCCTGAAAGATGCTAACAAGTATGCAAAGCTCCAGCTATCCTTCTAAGGACTGGAGTAAGCATCTCGGAGTTGGAATATACGCTTTGATGAGATGATCAAAGATTTTGGGTTTATACAAAGTTTATGAGAAACTTGTGTTTCCAAAGAAGTGAGTGGGAGCACTATAGAATTTCTGATGAGTATATGTTGTTGACATATTGTTGATCAGAAATGATGTAGAGTTTCTGGAAAGCATATAGGGTTATTTGAAAAGTGTTTTTCAATGGAAAACCTAGATTAAGCTGCTTGAACATTGAGCATCAAGATCTATAAGGATAGATCAAGATCGCTTGATAGTACTTTCAAACGAACACATACCGTGACAAGATTTTGGAGGAGTTCAAAATAGATCGGCAAAGAAGGAGTTCTTGGCTGTGTTATAAGGTGTGAGTATTGAGTAAGACTCAAGACCTGACCACGACAGAAGAGAGAGAAAGGACGAAGGTCGTCCCCTATGCTTAGACGTAGGCTCTACAATATGCTATGCTAAGTACCGCACCTGAAGTGTGCCTTGCCATGAGTCAGTCAAGGGGTACAAGAGTGATCCAGGAATGGATCACATGATAGCGGTCAAACTTAACCTTAGTAACTAGTGGACTAAGGAATTTTCTCGATTATGGAGGTGGTAAAAGAGTTTGTCGTAAAGGGTTACGTCGATGCAAACTTTGACACTAATCCGGATGACTCTGAGTAGTAAACCGGATTCATAGTAGAGCAGTTATTTGGAATAGCTGCAAGTAGCGCCTGGTAGCTGCATCTACAAGATGGCATAGATATTTGTAAAGCACACACGGATCTGAAAGGTTCAGACCCGTTGACTAATAAACCTCTCTCACAAGCGAGATATGATCAAACACCATGGGTGTTGGATTCAATACAATCACATAATGATGTGAACTAGATTATTGACTCTAGTGCAAGTGGGAGGCTGTTGGAAGTATGCCCTAGAGGCAATAATAAAATGGTTATTATTATATTTCCTTGTTCATGATAATTCTCTATTGTTCATGCTATAATTGTATTAACTGGAAACCGTAATACATGTGTGAATACATAGACCACAACATGTCCCTAGTGAGCCTCTAGTTGACTAGCTCGTTGATCAATAGATGGTTATGGTTTCCTGACCATGGACATAGGATGTCATTGATAATGATATCACATCATTAGGAGAATGATGTGATGGACAAGACCCAATCCTAAGCATAGCACAAGATCATGTAGTTCGTTTGCTAAAGCTTTTCTAATGTCAAGTATCATTTCCTTAGACCATGAGATTGTGCAACTCCCGGATACCGTAGGAATGCTTTGGGTGTACCAAACGTCACAACGTAACTGGGTGGCTATAAATGTGCACTACAGGTATCTCCGAAAGTGTGTATTGGGTTGGCATGAATCGAGACTGGGATTTGTCACTCCGTATGACGGAGAGGTATCTCTGGGCCCACTCGGTAATGCATCATCATAATGAGCTCAATGTGACTAAGTAGTTAGTCACGGGATCATGCATTATGGAACGAGTAAAGTGACTTGCCGGTAACGAGATTGAACGAGGTATTGGGATACCGACGATTGAATCTCGGGCAAGTAACGTACCGATTGACAAAGGGAATTGCATACGGGATTGCTTGAATCCCCGACATTGTGGTTCATCCGATGAGATCATCATGGAACATGTGGGAGCCAACATGGGTATCCAGATCCCGCTGTTGGTTATTGGCCGGAGAGATGTCTCGGTCATGTCTGCATGATTCCCGAACCCGTAGAGCCTACACACTTAAGGTTCGGTGACGCTAGAGTTGTTATGGGAAATAGTATGTGGTTACCGAAGGTAGTTCGGAGTCCCGGATGTGATCCCGGACGTCACAAGGAGTTCCGGAATGGTCCAGCAGTGAAGATCGATATATTGGACGAAGGGTATTGGAGTCCGAAAGTGTTCCGGGGGTACCAGGCTATGGCCAGCATGACCGAAAGGTGTTTCGGGAGCCCCGACAAGTGTTGGAGGGCCTCATGGGCCAAAGGGAAAGGGGCAAACCAGCCCACTAAGGGGTGGTGCGCCCCCACACCCTTTCCGACGTTAGTTAGGGAGGTGGGGCGCCTCCACCTAGCTTGGGAGGCAATCCTCCATGGCTTGGGGGGCAAGTCTCCCTAGAATTTTCCCTAGGAGATCCAATCTGCTTGGCCGCTGCCCCCTAGGGGAAACCCTAGGGCGCCTCCCCCTCTCCCCTTGCCCCTATATATAGTGGAGGGGTGGGAGGGCAGCCGTACCTCTCCCCTGGCGCAGCCCTCTCCCTCCTCCAACACCTCCTCCTCCTCCGTAGTGCTTGGTGAAGCCCTGCTGGAGAACCACGAGCTCCACCACCACCACGCCGTCGTGCTGTCGGAGTTCTCCCTAAACTTCTCCTCTCCCCTTGCTTGATCAAGAAGGAGGAGACGTCCCCGGGCTGTACGTGTGTTGAACGCTGAGGCGCCGTCCGTTCGGCGCTTAGATCGGAATCGACCGCTTTTTGAATCGCTGCATGTACGACTCCACCAACCGCATTCTTGTAACGCTTCCGCATCGCGATCTTCAAAGGTATGAAGATGCTCATCCTCTACCTCTCTTGTTGATAGAATCTCCATAGATTGATCTTGGTGATGCGTAGAAAATTTTGAATTTTTGCTACGTTCCCCAACACTAGCGTGAAAAAAATTCAGGCTCAGCGACACGTGAGCGTGAGGGCGGGAGAAGTGTTCGTGAGCGTGGCTGTTTCGGTGTCCTCGGTTAACCGCAAGAAGCTCCTGCACCGACCGAATTAAGTTCGGTTAGCAGACCTAAAATCTGTTTTTTTTGTGATAGCATTAAAAACCAAAATTTCGGTTTTCTCGGTTTCGGCTTCGGTTCGGTGTTCGGTTCATCGGTTTATATGCCCACCCCTAGTTCCGAAGAGGTTCGAGGATTTTTTGGAGTACCGGGAGGTTACCGGACCCCCCCGGGAAAGTTAATGGGCCTCATGGGCCATAGTGGAGAGGAGGAGGCAGGCCACGGGAGGTGCCCCCCCAGCCAATCCGAATTGGACAAGGGGTGGGGGGTGTGGCCCCCCTTTCCTTCTCCCTCTCCACCTCTTTCCCCTTGCCCCCTATTCGTTGGAAGGAAGGGGGGAGCCGATTAGGACTAGGTGTCCTAGTGGGAGCCCCCACTTGGCGCGCCCCCTAGGGCCGACCGACCTCCCCATCCTCCTTTATATACGGGGACAGGGGGCACCCCAAAGGCACATTAATTGTTTAGCCGTGTGCGGTGCCCTCCTCCACCATTTACTACTCCGGTCATATTGTCGTAGTGCTTAGGTGAAGCCCTGCGCGGATCGCACCACCAACACCGTCATCATGTAGTCGTGCTGACGGAACTCATCGACTCCTTCGTGCCTCTACTGGATCAAGAGTTCGAGGGACGTCATCAAGTTGAACGTGTGCAAAACTCGGAGGTGTCGTACGTTCGGTACTTGATCGGTTGATTCGAGAAGACGTTCGACTACATCAACCGCGTTAAGTTAACTCTTCCACTTTCGGTCTATGAGGGTATGTGGACAGACTCTCCCTTCTTGTTGCTATGCATCTTCTAGATAGATCTTGTGTGAGCGTAGGAGTTCTTTTGAAATTGCATGCTATGTTTCCCAACAGTGGTATCAGAGCCAAGTTTATGCGTAGATGATATGCACGAGTAGAACACAAAGAGTTGTGGGTGGTGATCGTCATATTGCATCACCATTGGGTGCACTGTCCGTATCCGCTTGTCCGTTTGGAGACTCAAACGAACAAAAAAGGATCAAATTTCATGTTGGTTTGGTCTCCCATTTGGAGTTGGCCTAATGCTTTTGCGGGAGCTCTTGCTTGACACTCTGTGCGTCAAGTGGGCTGACCCATTAACGTTGATTAGCAAGCGAGTGAGTGACCGATTTGTGAAAAACTAGCAACCGATGTCTTTCCATTAACGTTTGGAGTAGTTATGTTTTTAGCCGGCTTTAAAACACACATTTTTTTTAAGAAGAGAACATTTATTGAAGTTATAGAATATTTTTGAAAAAACAGAAATGTGTTTTAAACGTTTATGATTTTTGAACAACGGGAACATTTTTCAAAAAAGTATATGAACCTTTTTGCCATTTCCGACCATTTTTTCAGAAGGGAATATTTTTCAATTCTGAGCATTTTTTAGATCATACAGGTTTTTTTGAAGGATCACCGGCTTGATGTTGCTGAAAGCCCGTGAAAAGAAAGGAGCAAAATCTGCCACGCGCCTCCATGTCGGGCCACTCCCCCTCCCAGGATTGGTCCCACGACGCCTCGCGGCGCGCGAAACTCACTCGGCCACCATCACCTCCGGTCGCGGCCGCCGTCGTTCCGCTTCCCTAAACCTAACGGCGGCCGGGGGCCATCTCCGCTTCCCCTAACCCCTCCTCATTTCCTCCCTGCCGCCAAGAAGAAGAAGACGACTAGAGCCATCTAGCGATGCGGACCAGGGGCCAGACCCGCGGCGAGCCCAAACCCCCACCCGCTTCGTCCCCTGCCTCCTCAGGTGCTGGTTGTCTCCGTCCGGCCCTCCTTGCCGCCCTCTTATTTAAGTTTTTATCATCGTGCGATTTCGCTGAAGCTATTGCCCTCCTTCCTCCTGTAGGGAGAGGTGGAGCGGAGGAGGTTGGGGCCGGCGGCGCAAATAATCGCCGGAGAGCTTCGCCCGCCGCGAAAGGGAAATCCCCCGCCACCAAGGCGAGAGCGCAAATGCCGGTTGCTGGGCAGGTAGTAAAAGGCGCCAACTTGGGTGTTATGATTCCAGGGGATTAAGGGGGAATCTGTTTGTGTAGATAATGGAGCTAGCGATGTTCTAATGTGTTTCTTTACAAGATTATCGTTGTTTTGTGTTTATTTTACTTATACCTGTATTTCTCCCATATTAAGATAGTTGTACAACATTCAGATTAAATGAGCTGAAACGTTAGACACAAATTAATTGAGAGGACACGATTTGCCTACTGAAAGTGTTCCAGTTTTTGCATGACCCATGAAATTGAAGAATTATAGCAATTTTTAGTTTTGAGTAAAAAAAGAGAGGAAAACTTGGTGTTCAGTTCTGAAAATACTTCCTATTTCCATCGTAGGAGGGAAATACGGCTTAGGGTCAATTTTAGTCATGGAAGGCAAACTTATGTATTCCCTGATGGGGTTTGCTTATGCATCACTTCAGGTGGAATTGGAATCCGCATTGGGGATCAAACGCAAAAATGGTAAAGTCAATACCGAACGGGATGATGATACTGGTAAAAAAAGGTGCAGCGTGGGGAGTTCTGAAAAGAAAAAACTGGAGGAAAAAGAGCCGGAGGCAATTGGTGATAATGATGCAGCTGGCATGGAATGGGAGGATGGGCATGTCTCTCCGGTGGAATACAAAGAGGGTTATTCCCATGATCTTGGTGAGACGGTCACTGTTGAGTTCACTGATGTACCTTCATCAACTGAAAAGAAGAGTGTTCGAAGGCATACTGCTGAAGAGAAGGTAAAACATTTTCACGAGCGGAGAAATTTTTATTAATCAAGGCATCTGCCTCCACGTGCACATAAACATTCTGCTAGGATCTTTTTATTATTGACCAATTACTACTTTTTGATTTATTTAGGAGTTGGCTGAACTCATACACAAGGTCCATTTACTTTGCCTGCTAGCAAGGGGTAGGGTAATTGACAAGGCCTGCAATGATCCTCTTATCCAGGTGCATTATATTGGTATCCATTTATACCATTTTAGATTGCTCATGTTTCAAAATGATGAAATATCAAGATTTTTTTACTTATTTTATGCTAATGTTGGTGACTGGAGGTATCTTTCTTCCGAAGTACTACTGAACTGAGGCATCTTTCAAGCTAAACCATGTTTGTTCTAAATTTTCTTTCCAGGCTTCAGTTCTATCTGTTTTACCGCAGCACTTACTGTGGAATGGCGTAGACACTCTGAAACTGGACGCTAATAAATTACGTAGTCTTGTGAGCTGGGTAAGCCCTTTTTGGGCCTTGCATGTATTTATTACATGAAAAAATAATTCCCACATGTTCTTTTTTCTTTCTTAAAACACATTTATTGTGCATGCAGTTCCATCGTACTTTCTGTATAATTGCACGATCTGCTGACAAGGGGTCTTTTGAATCAAATATGGCTTTCGCTCTTCAAAGTCATGAAGGCACTGCTGAAGAGGTACTGTATCGCCCCCCTTAATATTTTGCTTGCTGAAGAAATTAGTGTCCTGAATTCCTTATATAGGCTGACATTATGTCTCCTTGAAGTTTTTTCAGATTTAAGAAAACTAGAAAAAAAAAAGAATGATAGTAATCATGTTTTCTTGCTCCACAGTTTATTTTCTATGTTCCATTATAAATGGAATTTATCTTCTGAAGCAGCATATTGTAAAACTGACCCACAAATGGTTTGCAATGCAGGTCTGTGCACTATCAGTGGCACTGTTTAGGGCACTCAACTTGACAGCTAGGTATGATAGCACCATGCAACTAATTGTGTGCTTGAGTTTAGGCATATCCCCATATCTTAACATCTTGCATCAGTAACCATACACTATACATCATATTGATGTCCTTCTAGTTCCAAATTTGGTTCCATACAGGTGCATATTAATAGTAAATCATTTTGCATGCTATGTATGATTTAGTTAATTTACAGTGCTGAGAACTGAATTTTATGTTCTCTATTTTGTGTGTAATTTTAAAGAATCATGTTTTAAATATATTTAAGAAAATGTGGCTCAGGAGAACGGCTGAAAGCCAGTAAGTGGCAATTAGGCATCAGTGCTCGCTTGAAGTTAGACTTGATAAAATACTTGGGTTTCAGTTCTGAAGTTAATCCTCTATAAGTATTTCTCGTAAGTTCTCCAACCCTATCAAAGTTCCCATGAAGATTAAGCAAGAATCAGGGGGGTTACTACATTATACTGTGTTTCTGTTTACCATCTTTTGAGCCATACCTAAGTACATCTTGTAGGTTTGTTACAAATATGGATGTTGTTGGACTCAAGCCTGATGCTAAAGCAATGGGGACACCAAATCAAGATGGAACTAGGCTTTCTACAAGGGCACTACCATGTAGTTCTGTTGCTGCAGGCCATAATGAGTTTAATACTCTTTCTCCGGCTCGATTAGAAGTTAATACGGAACATAGCTTCAGTAGGACTAAGCAACGAGGTGATCTTGGAAATTTGAAAAGAACATCAGCTTGCAAGAGTTTGTCTAAAAACTTGTCAAATTGCAAGGCAGATCAATATGCATCAACATCGAAAGCTGAATCATCCAGCAGTCCAAATTCATTCACATCCAGTAATGCTGAAATACCAAGAAGGAAAGGGGATGTGGAATTTGAGTTGCAACTGCAAATGGCCCTTTCAGCCACTGGAGCTGAAATTCAGGAAAAGCTAGCTGCCACATCCAGTCAGTCAATTGGCACCCTACTAGATTCTACACCGCTGAAGAAATTACGTAAAAATGCAGAAGTTGCGTCCAACTCGAGCGCAGTTTGGTCGAGAAGTGGACCGCCATTATATTGGGCTGAGGTATACTGCGGTGGCCAGACATTGACTGGAAAATGGGTGCATGTTGATGTTGTAAATGATATTATTGACGGTGAAAGAAAAGTAGAAGCTGCTTCTGCTGTTTGCAGGAAGCCTTTGAGATACGTTGTTGCCTTTGCTGGAGGTGGTGCTAAAGATGTGACTAGAAGGTTTGCCTCCTTTGGAATTTACAAGTTTTTCTATGTGCTGTTACAGCGATATATACTAGTTATGCCTTCGGTTTTTACTAGACCTTCTACTTGCCAAACCAGACAATGCAACTAATGTGAAATACTGTAGGCATGATTACTGAATTTATGCTTTGCTAATGCAACAACCTGCAATGCAAATTCAGTCTGAACCGAATGACTTGGAGCACTGTATTGCTAGTAAGTCTTAAACTTGGCAAATATCAGTAATTCTACGATTTTTCCAAACGCAAACATTCAATTTGTGCTATTAAGGTTCAGGGACAGAGCCAGAAATATATGTTTCAGGTGACCAAGGTAGTAATATTTGTGCACCTACCAAACAGACCTTCTGTACTGTTTTGATGTACTAGCAGATATTTAGCTCTGTCACTGGCGTTCTTGACTAAGGAAATTCTTATGGGGTAGGGTTTTGGAGAGAGGTAAGGGAGGGGTTGTCTCCTGTGAGGCAAGGTAGATGGATTATTCTTCTATCTACTCGCTGGATTAATTTCTCATAAAGGGGTCTTCTATAGATGCCTAATAACCCAAACTAAACAACAAATCATATATCTTATGTCTAGGCTCATGGGCTAAGGCCGAAAGCTAAAAGATATCTTCCTAATTTAAAGGATAAACAACCTAAATGAGATTTTGAGGATCCTTTCCGTAACTTGGTGCTCCTTTGGGCATGTACTACATGTTTACATGTGCATAACAATTCTTCACGTGCATAACAATCATGCTCTACAGGTATTGCTTGCAGTGGCACAGAATTGTCCAGGGAAGAGTGAATCAAGAGTGGTGGGAGAAAGTTTTGGCACCACTAGAGCAGCTTGAACTGGCAGCAACTAATGACTCTGAAGATATGGAACTTCAGACCAGGGCCCTAACAGAGCCTCTTCCTACCAATCAACAGGTACAGCTGATACAGGATTTAAGAGAGATTAATATAACTTACTTTGCCCTGCTTCTTCCAAAATTAATTGTTATCTTAATTTGATTATTATTTATGGAACCATTTAGGCCTACAGAGACCATCACCTATATGCTCTTGAGAAGTGGCTGCACAAGAACCAAGTTCTTCATCCCAAGGGTCCAGTGCTTGGCTTCTGTAAGGGGCATCCTGTTTATCCTAGATCTTGTGCTCAAACACTACAATCAAGACACGGATGGTTGACGGAGGGTCTGCAAGTCAGAGAAAACGAGTTGCCTGCAAAGGTAACAGAAGCATCGGCTTATCTTGTTTCTCTCGTCTTTTCACAGGTGGAGTAATTGTTTTCTGTTGTATGTAGATTGTCACACGACCAAAGAGGATTTTCAACTCCCAGTCGCGTGAATCCAATAGCAACGAAGATGAACTTCAGGCAACTACGGAATTATATGGTAAATGGCAACTCGAACCCCTGCAACTTCCTGGTGCTGTAAATGGCATTGTGCCGAAGGTAATGAGCATCACTTGCAATTTAGTAACCATCAGTATTTCTTTTTGTGCTTCCTACATACTGACTAAAATTTTTCTCCAAAGAATGAGCGTGGCCAAGTTGATGTATGGTCAGAGAAGTGCCTTCCACCCGGTACCGTACACTTGAGTAAACCAAGAATATTCCAGGTTGCAAAGAGGCTTGGAATTGACTATGCTCCTGCCATGATTGGATTTGATTACCGAAGCGGTCGGTGTGCTCCAGTTTTTGACGGAATTGTTGTATGTGCCGAATTTAAAAATGCCATTCTGGAGGTATGTCGAGGATACTGCATTTGGTTTACTCTCCATGACTGAAACCAGTTATTCTGTTAATAAGATATACAAGATCGTTGATACAACCTAGTAATGTTGTTGACCAAGATTAAAGTTATTGAAGATCTATAACTCACATGTATGCCTAAAAAACACCAGCATAAATTGTGTGGCATGTTTCTTAGATGTATTGGCATACAAATGTAGCAGTATGAAGGATAGTATTTTGGTGAACTGGCAGTGCCCTTTTGTCATCGTAGTGAGAAATTTTGAGCTCAAGCTTCACACTAAGGTGATGTGACATGTTTGTAATCTTGGTTAACACTTCCTGGCAGGCGTACAGAGAAGAAGAGGAACGGAGACAGGCTGCGGAAAGGAAGCAGGAGGAAGCTCAGGCTCTGTCTAGGTGGTATCAGCTGCTCTGTTCTATTGTGACGAGACAACGGTTGAAAGAGTCCTACAATGCGCGCTCGGCAGCGCTTGCGCCAGAGAGACCAGCTAAAGTTGATGATCCCCAGAAAAGCACCAGTGATAGTCGATGCTCTGGAGCGACCACGGACAATCATCGTCCACGCGCGGATCGGCTGCCAGATCCTCGTTTCTCTGCTCCTGACCATGAGCATGAGTTTCCTGAGGAAGACCAGAGCTTCGACGAAGAGACGTTTGTGCGGACGAAACGTTGCCCGTGTGGTTTTTCGCTCCAAGTTGAGGAATTGTAGCAACTTTGTACTGGAAATGTAGTACTAATTCGAATGTCTAGCGTAGAGAGCCTCTTCATTTGATCGAATTTCTCGGTACAAAACTTTGCTGCATTTATTTCATTCATTCACTGAGAAAGAAAGAATTTGAATGCTCAGCAAGGAGGGAATGATGCAGCAGACATGAAACATGAGTAGCTTGCAACCAGTGTGAGTAGCATCAACAACAAGAAATGGCAAATATAAACTTGTGATTATGGGTGTGTGTTTGCGGCGGCTGTGTGCATCATAGTTATGCAAACCCTTGCGATTGTATCCTAGCTTATGAGTCAAATGAAAGCGCCTTCATTATTGTAGAACAACAAGTACAGTAACAAATATAAACCTAATCGTCTCATTTCAAAAAACTGATCTTGAAAAAGAATATGGGCGGTGATGCTCATGCGGACACGCTCCGGCTGCCGTCGGTGCTGCTGAAGTCGGCCCTCCGGCTCGCGTCCTCGACGATGCGCTCGATCCTCGCCTCCACCTCGGCCATGGTCGGGCGCCGGTCGGGGTGCTGCTCGGTGCACTCCATCCCGAGCTGCAGCAGCCGCATCATCTCCTCCTCCACGCGCGGCTCGCTGCCGATGACGGAGTCGAACACCTCGGACGTCCACTCCTCCTGCACCACCGACCGCACCCACCGCGCGAGGTCCACGCCGCTGCCGCCGGCGCCGCCGTCCGGGAGCGCGTGCGTCGGCGCGCGCCCGGTGAGCAACTCCAGCACCACCACGCCGAAGCTGTACACGTCGGCCTTCTGCGACACGACGCGCGCGTCGGTCACCTCCGGGGCGCGGTACCCCGTGCCCCGCTTCGGCAGCCCCGCGGTGCCGACGAGCTGGGCCAGGCCGTAGTCGGCCATGTACGCGCTGTCGCGCTTCCCGCTGACAACGACGTTGGACGCCTTGATGCTGCCGTGCGACGCCTTGGGCCCTCCGCCGTGGATGAACGCCACGCCGCGCGCCGCCGCCAGCGCGATGCGTGCGCGCGTCGTGAAGTCGAGGCGCTCCGCTCCGCTGCCTGCGAGAGACAAGAAGGGAACCTAAACATGCCGTCCATGGACGCGGGGACGAGTGCGAAGCTGAGGTGCGTGTGATCGAACGACCAACCGTGGAGAAGGGAGGAGAGGCTGCCGGCGCCGACGAAGTCGAAGACGAGGAGCTTCTCCTCCTTGCTGTAGAAGTAGGCGCGGAGACCCGGCAGGTTGTCGTGGCAGAGAGCGCCGAGGGCGACCACCCTGTCCCGGAACTCGCGCTCGGGGAGCTGCACATCGCGGAGGCGTTTGATGGCGAGGACGGGCTCCCCGCCGTCGAGCGTTGCACGGTACGTCGTCCCGTGGACGCCCTTGCCGAGCACCTCGGCGGACGCCCGCAGCATCGTCTCCAGGTCGTAGGGCCTCTCCGGCGCGCTGCCCAGGAACACCAGCTTCTTGCCGTCGCCGATCAACGGCGAACCCGGCGGGGAGTGCGACCGCTTCACGGCGTCCCTGCCCGTCATTGCCACGGTCACCGTTATAGGCTCCGTGCCCTCGTGCACGTCGGCCGCGGCCTCGGTGGACCTTCCGGCCGCCGCCCGCCGCCGCCGGCTGAAGAAGAAAACGCAGATTGAAAGGATGATGATGAGAACGACCAACGCAGCGATGATGATGCCGACGATGGCGCCAAGGGTTAGCTTGCGACTCTTGTGGGCCTCGGAGTCGGAGTTGGGGCAAGCAGCGAGAGGGCCGCCGCAAAGCGCCGTCCCTAGGAAGGCGCTCGCGGGCAGCCCGGCGAGTGACGCGGGCACGGGGCCATCGATCTGGCCGTTGTAGGACACGTTGAACTGCGTGAGCTTCGGGAGGTCAAGGCCGCTCGGCAGCGCGCCGTTAAGGTTATTGCCCTCGAGGTTCAACGTGGCGAGGTTCCCGAGCTTGTTGAACTCTGAGGACACGCCGCCGGTGAGGCGATTCTCGGAGAGGTCGGTCTTCTTGAGCAATGCCAGCGAGAAGAAGCTCTCCGGTATGTCGCCCTCGAATCGGTTCCCCTTGAGGTACAGCCACCGGAGCTGGGTGCAGCCGCCGATGTCCGCCGGGATGGGGCCGGAGATGGCGTTAAACCGGAGCGACAGCGTCTGCAGGGCGGTGAGGTTGCCCACCGTGCCGACCGGGATCTGCCCGCTCAGGCTCTTGGCAACTAGCCGCAGCTCGACGACGCGCTGGTTGGGGCCGGGGCTGCAGCTGACGCCTTGCCACCCCTGGCACGGGGACACCGATTGGTCCCACTTGAGATGGTTTCCCACGGCGGTGCGCAGGGCGAGCAGCGCGTCGCGGTCGCCGGCCAGGTCCGGCACAACGTGGCGAGGCAGCACGGCGAGCAGCGTGACCGCGAGCTGCACGAGGGCGAACGCCGGCGGGAACCGCAGCCCTGGCGCCATGCTGCGACGCGGTGGCGGTACAGCTAGCTCACCGTCCCAAGAGGAAGGAGGTACCTAGAGGAAGGGACAGGATGGTTTGACAGGTATATGTACAGCGACGGCGAAGGCGACGGCGACGACGGCGGACTGTTCGGTAGAGGAGACGCGCACGCGCAGGGCGACTGCGGCGAGGCTAGCAAGCAATTCCTTTTGTTGGTCGATTGTTCCGGAGGGGCCCTGTGATTAAATAGGGCGCGTGGCCGGAAATTACTACTCATATTACTCCAGCAGCTGTGCGTAGCGTGGTAATGGACAGCAAATAAATTGGCGTTAGCAGCATTGGGATCGACGTCGGTCGGCAAGGGAGAGGAAGGTGAGGTGAGGTGAGGTGAAAGAACTGAAGCGGGAGGTTTGGACCGGACCTATAGCTCCAAGGCGTTGGTAACTACTGCATCCATCTTGTTCGGGAGCCCTGTGCGTCAGGCACGTGAAATTTTGTGTTGCTTGAGTCACTTCAATTCTACGGCATCCGATGAACATCCAAGGCACAGGAAAGAACAGAAGAGGAAAGGTGAAAAAAGGTGACTGAAACTTGTTTTAGTTTCAGTCAATTTGTGAAGGGCCAGTCGATTTTTTTCCAGGGATTGTTGTTGAGTGATTTTAGTACAAAAACTGAGGATAACACATCTTTCTTAGGAAGAATGGTTTGTGGGAGTGGTTTAAATACTTATATTATTTTCAAACTCTTTTCTATTATGCGGCAATTAGAATATAATGATAAATTGAACACAAATTAGAAAAAAATTGCACTCTTCCATACTGTGCATAAACAAGCGTCAAAATAGTGCAACTTTAATACCCCCTCCTCTCCATATTAAATGGTACTAAATCGATGACTATTAATATGGATAGGAGAGAGTGCTAATTATGATTTAAGTGAATTAATTAAAAATAAAATTTCCCCACAATTTATTCAAAATGAATAGTACTATTTGAACATCTCTATTTCTAAAGGGCGAGTTGATAGCTTCTCCTCAGTTCTCACTAGTTTTTTTTCTTTTTTTTTCGCCTCACCTCCCACCACACTTCCCACTAGTTTATTTTCCCCATCCCATTAAAAAACTAAATCCCATTAAAGCGGAAGATCTTGTTTCGTGCTTGATTTGGCAGGTAATCATTACGTAAATAATAGTTAATTAAGAATTTAGAAATCACAATATATATGTGAGTTCACCTTCCTAAAAGACAGACATAAGATTTTTCTCAATTACCTTCCAAAACAAAATAAGATATTCCTCAATATGCTACAATTTATTGTTATTATTATCTCTACTATTAAACTACAATCACAAATTTCCTAATACAACAAAAATAACATATCGTTTTTCTTGTTTTACGAAATCTATACTCCTAAATGGGAAGTCGGTAGCTTCTCCTCACTAGTTTAGTTTTGTCTATTTTTTTCGCCTCACCTCCCACCACCCCTCCTACTGGTTTATTTTCTCCATCCCATTAAAACGGAAGATCTTGTTTCATGCTTGCTTTGGTAGGTAATCATTACATAAATAATAGTTAATTAAGAATTCAGAAATCGCAAAATATATGTGAGATCACCTTCCTAAAAGACAGTCATAAGATTTTTCTCGATAACCTTTCAAAACAAAATAAGATATTCCTTAATATGCTACAGTGTTGATATGTCCATTTTGCATCATATTTTTCTACTATTATTTATTGTATTTTGGATTACTATTTCACTTTATGATGCAATTATTATGCCTTTTCTCTTTTATGTTGCAAATTTCACATGAAGAGGGAAATTGCCGGCAGCTGGAATTCTGGACCGGAAAAGGCTACAACAGAGATAGCTATTATGCACAACTCCAAATGACATGAAAATTTATGGAGAATTGCTTTGGAATATGTAAAAATATTGGCGAAAGAAACACCAGGAGGGGACCCACAAGGAAGCCATAAGCCTCGGGGTCGCGCCCTACCCCCTAGGAGCGCCCCCGAGCTTGTGGGCCCTCGGGCAGGCCTCCGTTGCCCATCTTCTGCTATATGAAGCCATTTGCCCTAGGAAAAAAAGAAGAGGACTTTCGGGAGGAAGCGCTACCTTCTCGAGGCGAAACCTTGGCAGGAGCACTTTTGCTCTCTGGCGGAGCGATTCCGCCGGGGAAATCGAAGCCATCGACATCACCAACGATCCTCTCATTGTGGGAGGACCAATCTTTATCAACATATTCACCAGCACCATCGCATCTCAAACCCTAGTTCATCTCTTGTATTCAGTCTTTGTCCCAAAACCTCAGATTGTTACCTGTGGGTTGCTAGTAGTGTTAATTACATCTTGTAGTTGATACTAGTTGGTTTATTTGGTGGAAGATTATATGTTAAGATCCTTAATGATATTCAATACCCCTCTGATCTTGAACATGAATATAATTTGCGAGTAGTTACTTTTGTTCTTGAGGACATGGGAGAAGTCTTGTTATAAGTAATCATGAAGTTGGTATTCATTCGATATTTTGATGATATATACTCCCTCCGTTCCTAAATATTTTTCTTTTTAGAGATTTCAAATGGACTATCACATACGGATGTATATAGACATATTTTAGAGTGTAGATTCACTCATTTTGCTCCGTATATAGTCACTTGTTGAAATCTCTAGAAACACAAATATTTAGGAACGGAGGGAGTATGTTGTTGCTTCTTTTAGTGGTGTCATGTGAACGTTGACTACATGACACTTCATCATACTTGGCCCTAAGAAAAGGCATTGTGGTGTAATAAGTAGATGATGGGTTGCTAGAGTGACGGAAGGTTAAATCCAAATTATGCGTTATTCCGTAAGGGGCTGATTTGGATTCATATGTTTCATGCTATGGTTAGGTTTATCTTAATTCTCTTTTTGTAGTTATAGATGCTTGCGAGACATATGTGGGTTGCTTGTTCAAGTAAGAACAACACCCAAGCACCAATCCACCCACATATCAAATTATCGAATTAGCGAACGTGAATCAACTAAACATGATGAACATGACTAGACGACAATTCCCATGTGTCCTCGAGAGCGCTTTGCTTTATATAAGAGAACTTTCCAGCTCGTCCTTTGCTAAAAAAGGATTGATACACTTTGCTGCACCTTTGCTACCATTGTTACTTGTTACCCGTCACGAATTATCTTGCTACAAAACTATCTATAACTGTTACTTACAACACTTGAAGAGAATACCTTGCTGAAAACCGCTTGTCATATCCTTCTGCTCCTCGTTGGTTTTGACACTTTTACTTATCGAAAGGACTATGATTGATTCCCTATACTCGTGGGTCATCAAGTGTTATCATTATCTCTACTGTTAAACTACAATCAGAACTTTCCTAATACAACAAAAATAACATACTTCCTTCGTGTCTAAATATAAGTATTTTTAGAGATTTCAATGCGGACTACATACAGATGTATATAGATATCATTTAGATTGTAGATTCACTTATTTTGCTCTGTATGTAGTTCGTAGTGGAATCCCTAGAAAGAGTTATATTTAGGAATAGAGAGAATATCTTTTTTTATCTTACGAAATCACATATATTTTCTTATCTTACCAAATCACATATATCTCTACTGTTGATGGGGAGTTGGCAGGCCAGCACACACGGTTTATTTTGTTTTTAGATTTATTTTTGGCTTCACCTCCCACTACCACCCCTCCTTGTTGTTTTTTCTTACTTGCACACTCCCTCCTCTGTTGTTGCAGGCGGGTCGTCGGACCGCCATGTACAAGCATTCGTGGATGTAGTCATATTATATTTTTGTTAGTCATATAGAGAGTCAGGCATACTACATTCTCAAATCAAGTGTTTCTATTCAAACGTGAAAAAATCGTTAAGGAAATTTGTCCAACAATACTCGGTAGGCCTTGCAGAAATGAATCCACTGCAAAAGGTGCGTAAAATGTGCAATATCTAAATTATCCAAGGGAATATTTACGTAGTCATCATTCGTAGAAGCCATTAATGCAAAATAATTTGGAAATCAAGCGCTGAATCAGTTTGGAAATCAAACCATTAATGTAATTAATTAGCTAGACGGATAATACATGTGCAATTAATTAGGACCATTTAAATAGATTTTTTTGCACCAAATCAATTTGGAAACCGGGTTGTTAATGCAATTAATTAATTAGGCATAGAGTTAGATATACCTATAATTAGAAGTAGGGATTTTTTCCAAATTGGACAGATAACTAATTGATTTGTTAGGTAGTTAATTAGGCATGCAGAGAATTAGGTAGGCAGTTAATGTTTGTGTAATTAGTTAATTAATCAGGTAGTTAATCGCGCTAAATCATTTTGAAAACATTTGCAGGCAAGGACGGTCAACGGGCTCTCAGCGACATGGCCGACTACCGCTTGCCTGTTGGGAAACGTAGCATGCAATTTCAAAAAATTTCCTACGCGGTTGATGTATAGCAACGAGAGGGGAGAGTGTGTCCACGTACCCTCGTAGACCAAAAGCGGAAGCGTTAACTTAACGCGGTTGATGTAGTCGAACGTCTTCTTGAATCAACCAATCAAGTACCGAACGTACGACACCTTCGAGTTCTGCACACGTTCAGCTCGATGACGTCCCTCGAACTCTTAATCCAACAGAGTGTCAATGGAGTCGATGAGTTCCATCAGCACGACGGCGTGATGACGGTGTTGGTGAAGTGATCCATGTAGGGCTTCGCCTAAGCACTACAACGATATGACCGGAGGAGTAAACGGTGGAGGGGAGCACCGCACACAGCTAAACAATTGGTGTGTCTTTGGGGTGGCCCCCCGCCCCCGTATATAAAGGAGGAGAGGAGGAGGCCAGCCACCAAGGGGGCGCGCCAAGGGGGGAGTCCTACTAGGACTCCACTCCTAGTAGGATTTGCCCCCCCTTTCCCTTCTCATGCAGGTGAAAGGGGGAATGAGAGGGAGAGGGGGAAAGGAAAGGGGGGCCGCACCCCCTTCCCGTTGTCCAATTCGGACAACCCATGGGGGGGGGGGGGCGTGCCACCTCTTGTGGGCTCCCCTCTCTCTCCCCTATGGCCCATGTTGGCCCATTACTTTCCCAGGGGGTTCCGGTAACCTCCCGGTACTCCGAAAAACATCCGAAACTTCCCGAAACCATTCCGGTGTCCGAATATAACCTTCCAATATATCAATCTTTACCTCTCAACCATTTAGAGACTCCTCGTCTTGTCCGTGATCTCATCCGGGACTCCGAACAACCATCGGTCACTAAAACACATAACTCATATAATACCAATCGTCATCGAACGTTAAGCGTTGATACGTCTCCAACGTATCTATAATTTTTTATTGTTCCATGGTATTATATTACCCCTTTTGGATGTTTATGGGCTTTATTTTATACATTTATATCATTTTTGGGACTAACCTACTAACCGGAGGCCCAGCCCGTATTGCTTTTTTTTGCCTATTTCAGTATTTCGAAGAAAAGGAATATCAAACAGAGTCCAAACGGAATGAAACCTTCGGGAGCGTGATTTTTTGGAACGAACGTGATCCAGGGGACTTGGAGTGCAAGTCAAGAAGCAGCCGAGGCGGCCAAGAGAGGATAGGGCGCACCCCCTATCTCGTGGGCCCCTCGGGCGGACACCGACGTACTTCTTCCTCCTATATAAGCCTACGTACCCCGAAAACATCCAGGGAGCCAACGAAACACAATTTCCACCATCGTAACCTTCTATATCCGCGAGATCCCATCTTGGAGCCTTCGCCGGTGCTCCGCCGGAGGGGGAATCGACCACGGAGGGCTTCTACATCAACACCATAGCCCCTCCTATGAGTTGTGAGTAGTTTACCACAGACCTTCGGGTCCATAGTTATTAGCTAGATGGCTTATTCTCTCTTTTTGGATCTCAATACAATGTTCTCCCCCTCTCTTGTGGAGATCTATTCGATGTAAACTCTTTTTGCGGTGTGTTTGTCGAGATCCGATGAATTGTGAGTTTATGATCAAGTTTATCTATGAGAAATATTTGAATCTCCTCTGAATTCTTTTATGTATGATTGAGTTATCTTTGCAAGTCTCTTCGAATTATCAGTTTGGTTTGGCCTACTAGATTGATCTTTATTGCCATGGGAGAAGTGCTTAGCTTTGGGTTCAATCTTGCGGTGTCCTTACCCAGTGACAGAAAGGGTTGCAAGGCACGTATTGTATTGTTGCCATCGAGGATAAAAAGATGGGGTTTATATCATATTGCATGAGTTTATCCCTCTACATCATGTCATCTTGCTTAATGCGTTACTCTGTTCTTTATGAACTTAATACTCTAGATGCAGGCAGGAGTCGGCCGATGTGTGGAGTAATAGTAGTAGATGCAGGCAGGAGTCAGTCTACTTGTTGCGGACGTGATGCCTATATACATGATCATGCCTAGATAATCTCATAATTATTCGCTTTTCTATCAATTGCTTGATAGTAATTTGTTCACCCACTGTAATACTTATGCTATCTTGAGAGAAGCCTCTAGTGAAACCTATGGCCCCCGGGTCTATCTTTTATCATATTTGCTTCCAATCTACTTTTATTTGCATCTTTACTTTTTGCATCTATCTTATAAAATACCAAAAATATATTTATCTTATCATACTATCTCTATCAGATCTCACTTTCGCAAGTGGCCGTGATGGGATTGACAACCCCTTTATTGCGTTGGTTGCGAGTTCTTTGTTTGTTTGCGTAGGTGCTTGGGACTTTTGAGGAGCCTCCTACTGGATTGATACCTTGGTTCTCAAAAACTGAGGGAAATACTTACACTACGATTGCTGCATCACCCTTTCCTCTTCAAGGAAAACCAACGCAAGTTCAAGACGTAGCAAGCGTGCGGACCCTATGGGTTCGAGAACTATGTTGACATGACCGAGACACCTCTCTGGTTAATAACCAACAGCGGAACCTGGATGCTCATATTGGTTGCCACATATTCTACGAAGATCTTTATCGGTCGAACCGCGATGTCAATATAGTTATTCCCTTTGTCATCGGTATGTTACTTGCCCGAGATTCGATCGTCGGTATCTTCATACCTAGTTCAATCTCGTTACCACAAGTCTCTTTACTCATTCCGTAATGCATCATCCCGCAACTAACTCATTATTCACATTGCTTGCAAGGTTTCTTATGATGTGCATTACCGAGAGGGCCCAGAGATACCTCTCCGATACTCGGAGTGACAAATCCTAATCTCGGTCTATGCCAACCCAACAAACACCTTCGAAGATACCTGTAGAGCATCTTTATAATCACCCAGTTATGTTGTGACGTTTGATAGCACACAAGGCATTCCTTCGGTGTCCGGGAGTTGCATAATCTCATAGTCGGAGGAATATATATTTGACACGAAGAAAACAGTAGCAATAAAACTGAACGATCATTATATTAAGCTAACGGATGGGTCTTGTCCATCACATCATTCCACTAATGATGTGATCCCGTTATCAAATGACAACTCATGTCCATGGCTAGGAAACTTAACCATCTTTGATCAACGAGCTAGTCTAGTAGAGGCATACTAGGGGCATGTAGTTTTGTCTATGTATTCACACATGTATTAAGTTTCCGGTTAATACAATTCTAGCATGAATAATAAACATTTATCATGAATAAGGAAATATAAAATAACAACTTTATTATTGCCTCTAGGGCATATTTCCTTCAGACTTCCACTTGCACTAGAGTCAATAATCTAGATTACATTGTAATGAATCTAACACGGAGTCCTGGTGCTGATCATGTTTTGCTTGTGGAAGAGTCTTAGTCAACGGGTCTGCAACATTCAGATCCGTATGTATTTTGCAAATCTCTATGTCTCCCTCCTTGACCAAATCTCGGATGGAGTTGAAGCATCTCTTGATGTGTTTGGTTTTTTTGTGAAATCTGGATTCCTTTGCCAAGGCAATAGCTCCAGTATTGTCACAAAAGATTTTCATTGGACCCGATGCACTAGGTATAACACCTAGATCGGATATGAACTCCTTCATACAAACTCCTTCATTTGCTGCTTCCGAAGCAGCTATGTACTCCGCTTCACACGTAGATCTCGCCACGACGCTCTGCTTGGAACTGCACCAACTGACAGCTCCACCATTCAATAAAAATACGTATACGGATTGTGACTTAGAGTCATCCGGATCAGTGTCAAAGCTAGCGTTGACGTAAACATTTACGACAAGCTCTTTGTCACCTCCATAAACGAGAAACATATCCCTAGTCCTTTTCAGGCACTTCAGGATGTTCTTGACCGCTGTCCAGTGATCCACTCCTGGATTACTTTGGTACCTCACTGCTAAACTTATAGCAAGGCACACATCAGGTCTGGTACACAACATAGTATACATGATAGAACCTATGGCTGAGGTATAGGGAATGACTTTCATTTTATCTCTATCTTCTACAGTGGTCGGGCATTGAGTCTGACTCAACTTCACACTTTGTAACACAGGCAAGAACCCTTTATTTGACTGATCCATTTTGAACTTCTTCAAAACTTTATCAAGGTATGTGCTTTGTGAAAGTCCTATCAAGCATCTTGATCTATCTCTATAGATCTTGATGCCCAATATGTAAGCGGCTTCACCGAGGTCTTTCATTGAAAAGCTCTTGTTCAAGTATCCTTTTATGCTATCCAGAAATTCTATATCATTTCCATGAAGGAAATATGCCCTAGAGGCAATAATAAAGTTATTATTTATTTCCTTATATCATGATAAATGTTTATTATTCATGCTAGAATTGTATTAGCCGGAAACATGATACATGTGTGAATACATAGACAAACATATTGTTACTAGTATGCCTCTACTAGACTAGCTCATTAATCAAAGATGGTTATGTTTCCTAACCATAGACATGAGTTGTCATTTGATTAACGGGATCACATCATTAATAGAATGATGTGATTGACATGACCCATTCCGTTAGCTTAGCACTTGATCATTTAGTATGTTGCTATTGCTTTCTTCATGACTTATACATGTTCCTACGACTATGAGATTATGAAACTCCCGTTTACCGGAGGAACACTTTGTGTGCTACCAAACATCACAACGTAACTGGGTGATTATAAAGGAGCTCTACAGGTGTCTCCAAAGGTACATGTTGAGTTGGCGTATTTCGAGATTAGGTTTTGTCACTCCGACTGTTGGAGAGGTATCTCTGGGCCCTCTCGGTAATGCACATCACTATAAGCCTTGCAAGCAATGTAGCTAATGAGTTAGTTATGGAATGATGCATTACATAACGAGTAAAGAGACTTGCCGGTAACGAGATTGAACTAGGTATTGAGATACCGACGATCGAATCTCGGGCAAGTAACATACCGATGACAAAGGGAACAACGTATGTTGTTATGCGGTTTGACCGATAAAGATCTTCGTAGAATATGTAGGAGCCAATATGAGAATCCAGGTTCCGCTATTGGTTATTGACCAGAAACGTGTTTCGGTCATGTCTACATAGTTCTCGAACCCGTAGGGTCCGCACGCTTAAGGTTTCAATAACAGTTTTATTATGAGTTTATGAGTTTTGATGTGCCGAAGGAGTTCGGAGTCCCGGATGAGATCGGGGACATGACGAGGAGTCTCAAAATGGTCGAGACATAAAGATCGATATATTGGACGACTATATTCGGACATCGGAAGGGTTCCGAGTGATTCGGGTATTTTCGGGGGTACCGGGGAGTTACGGGAATACGAGGAAGAAGTAATGGGCCTCATGGTCCAACTGGTGGAAGAGAGGAGGCAGGGCGCGCGACCCCCCTAGCCCAAACCGAATTGGACTAGGGGGCCGGCCCCTCTTTCCTCCTTTTCCTCCCTCTCCTTCCTTCTCCTTCTCCTTCCCTTCCCCCCCTCTCCTACTTGGACTAGGAAAGAAGGGGGAATCCTACTTGGAGTAGGATTGCCCCCCTTGGGCGCGCCTCCTCCCCTTGGCCGGCCCTCTCCTCCTCCCCCCTTTATATACAGAGGAGGGGGCACCCGATAGACACAACAATTGATCTCCAAGATCTCTTAGCCGTGTGCGGTGCCCCCCTCCACCATAGTCCTCGATAATATTGTAGCGGTGCTTAGGCGAAGCCCTGCTACAGTAGAACATCAAGATTATCATCACGCCATCGTGCTGACGGAACTCTTCCCCGACACCCTGCTGGATCGGAGTCCGGGGATCGTCATCGAGCTGAACGTGTGCTAGAACTCGGAGGTGCCGTAGTTTCGGTGCTTGATCGGTCGGGCCATGAAGACGTATGACTACATCAACCGCGTTGTTCTAACGCTTCCGCTTTCGGTCTACGAGGGTACATGGACAACACTCTCCCCTCTCGTTGCTATGCATCACCATGATCTTGCGTGTGCGTAGGATTTTTTTTTTGAAATTACTACGTTCCCCAACAGTGGCATCCAAGCCTGGTTTTATGCGTAGATGTTATATGCACGAGTAGAACACAAGTGAGTTGTGGGCGATACAAGTCATACTGCTTACCAGCATGTCATACTTTGGTTCGGCGGTATTGTTGGATGAAGCGGCCCGGACCGACATTACGCGTACGCTTACGTGAGACTGGTTCTACCGAAGTGCTTTGCACACAGGTGGCTGGCGGGTGTCAGTTTCTCCAACTTTAGTTGAACCGAGTGTGGCTATGCCCGGTCCTTGCGAAGGTTAAAACAACACTAACTTGACGAACTATCGTTGTGTTTTTGATGCGTAGGTAAGAATGGTTCTTGCTAAGTCCGTAGCAGCCACGTAAAATTTGCAACAACAAAGTAGAGGACGTCTAACTTGTTTTTGCAGGGCATGTTGTGATGTGATATGGTCAAGACGTGATGCTATATTTTATTATATGAGATGATCATGTTTTGTAACCGAGTTATCGGCAACTGGCAGGAGCCATATGGTTGTCGCTTTATTGTATGAAATACAAACGCCCTGTAATTGCTTTACTTTATCACTAAGCGGTAGCGATAGTCGTAGAAGCAATAGATGGCGTAATGACAATGATGCTACGATGGAGATCAAGGTGTCGCGCCGGTGACGATGGTGATCATGACGGTGCTTCGGAGATGGAGATCACAAGCACAAGATGATGATGGCCATATCATATCACTTATATTGATTGCATGTGATGTTTATCCTTTATGCATCTTATCTTGCTTTGATTGACGGTAGCATTTTAAGATGATCTCTCACTAAATTATCAAGAAGTGTTCTCCCTGAGTATGCACCGTTGCGAAAGTTCTTCGTGCCGAGACACCACGTGATGATCGGGTGTAATAAGCTCTACGTTCAAATACAACGGGTGTAAGACAGTTTTGCACACGCAAAATACTCAGGTTAAACTCGACGAGCCTAGCATATGCAGATATGGCCTCGGAACACTAAGACCGAAAGGTCGAGCATTCCTCATATAGTAGATATGATCAACATAGTGATGTTCACCATTGAAAACTACTCCATCTCACGTGATGATCGGACATGGTTTAGTTGATTTGGATCACGTGATCACTTAGATGACTAGAGGGATGTCTATCTAAGTGGGAGTTCTTAAGTAATATGATTAGTTGAACTTTAGTTTATCATGAACTTAGTCCTGATAGTATTTTGCAAATAATGTTGTAGATCAATAGCTCGCGTTATTGCTTCCCTATGTTTTTATATGTGTTCCTAGAGAAAACTAAGTTGAAAGATGATAGTAGCAATGATGCGGACTGAGTCCGTGATATGAGGTTTATCCTCATTACTGCACAGAAGAATTATGTCCTTGATGCACCACTAGGGGACTGACCTATTGCAGGAGCAGATGCAAACGTTATGAACGTTTGGCTAGCTCAATATGATGACTACTTGATAGTTTAGTGCACCATGCTTAACGGCTTAGAATCGAGACTTCAAAGACATTTTGAACGTCATGGACCATATGAGATGTTCCAGGAGTTAAAGTTAATATTTCAAGCAAATACCCGAGTTGAGAGATATGAAGTCTCCAACAAGTTCTATAGCTAAAAGATGGAGGAGAATCGCTCAACTAGTGAGCATGTGCTCAGATTGTCTGGGTACTACAATCACTTGAATCAAGTGGGAGGTAATCTTCTAGATAAGATAGTGATTGAGAGAGTTCTCTAGTCACCATCACCAAGTTACTAGAACTTCGTGATGAACTATAGTATGCAAGGGATGACGAAAACGATTCCCAAGCTCTTCGTGATGTTGAAATCGACGAAGGTAGAAATCAAGAAAGAGCATCAAGTGTTGATGATTGACAAGACCACTAGTTTCAAGAAGAAGGGCAAAGGGAAAGAAAGGGAACTTCAAGTAGAATGACAAGCAATTTGTCACTCCTGTGAAGTAGCCCAAAGCTGGACCAAAACCTGAAACTAAGTGCTTACACTGCAAAGGAAATGGTCACTGGAAGCGGAAATGCCCTGAATATTTGGTGGATAAGAAGGATGGCAAATTGAACAAGGGTATATTTGATATACAGGTTATTGATGTGTGCCTTACTAGTGTTTATAGTAGCCCCTGAGTATTTGATACTTGTTCAGTTGCTAAGATTAGTAACTCGAAACAGGAGTTACAGAATAAACAGAGACTAGTTGAAGGGAAAGTGACGATGAGTGTTGGAAGTAGTTCCAAGATTGATATGATCATCATCACACACTCCCTATATTTTCGAGATTAGTGTTAAACCTAAATAAATGTTATTTGGTGTTTGCGTTGAGCATAAATATGATAAGATCATGTTTATTGCGATACGATTATTCATCTAAGATAGAGAATAAATTGTTATTCTGTTTACATGAATAAAACCTTCTATGGTCATACACCCAATGGTGATAGTTTATTGAATCTTGATCATAGTGATACACATATTCATAATGTTGATGCCAGAAGATGCAAAGTTAATAATGATAGTGCAACTTATTTGTGGCACTGCCGTTTGGGTCATATCGGTGTAAAGCGCATGAAGAAACTCCATAAAGATGGATTTTCGGAATCACTTGGTTATGAATCATTTGATGCTTCCGAACCGTGCCTTTTGGGCAAGATGACTAAAACTCCGTTCTCTGGAACAATGGAACGAGCTACTAACTTGTTGGAAATAATACATACCGATGTATGCAGTCCAATGAGTGTTGATGCTCGTGGCGGGTATCGTTATTTTTTGACCTTCACAGATGATTTGAGCAGGTATGCGTATATCTACTTAATGAAGCACAAGTCTGAAACATTTGAAAAGTTCAAAGAATTTCAGAGTGAAGTGGAGAATCATCGTAACAAGAAAATAAAGTTTCTACAATCTGATCGTAGAGAAGAATATTTGAGTTACGAGTTTGGCCTTCATTTTTAAACAATGTGGAATAGTTTCACAGCTCACGCCACATGGAACACCACAGCATAATGGTGTGTCCGAATGTCGTAACCGCACTTTATTGGATATGGTGCGATCTATGATGTATCTTACCAATTTACCACTATCGTTTTGGGGTTATGCATTAGAGATAGCTGCATTCACTTTAATAGGGCACCATCCAAATCCATTGAGACGACACCGTATGAACTATGGTTTAGCAGTAAACCTAAGCTGTCGTTTCTTAAAGTTTGGAGTTGCGATGCTTATGTGAAAAAGGTTTTCAACCTGATATGCTCGAACCCAAATCGGAGAAGTGCGTCTTCATAGAATACCCAAAGGAAACTGTTGGGTACACCTTCTATCACAGATTCGAAGGCAAAAACATTCGTTGCTAAGAATGGATCCTTTCTAGAGAAGGAGTTTCTCTCGAAAGAAGTGAGTGGGAGGAAAGTAGAGCTTGATAAGGTAATTTGTACCTTCTCCCGAATTGGAAAGTAGTTCATCACAGAAATCAGTTCCCGTGATTCCTACACCAATTAGTGAGGAAGCTAATGATGATGATCATGAAACTTCAAATTAAGTAACTACAAAACCTCGTAGGTCTTCCAAAGTACAATCCGCACCAGAGTGGTACAGTAATCCTGTTCTGGAAGTCATGTTACTAGACCATGATGAACCTACAAACTATGAGGAAGCGATGATGAGCCCAGATTCCGCGAAATGGCTTGAGGCCATGAAATCTGAGATGGGATCCATGTATGAGAACAAAGTGTGGACTTTGGTGGAGTTGCCCGATGATCGGCAAGCCATATTGTATAAATGGATCTTCAAGAGGAAGACAGATGCTGATAGTAGTGTTACTATCTACAAAGCTCAACTTTTCACAAAAAGGTTTTTCGACAAGTTCAAGGTGTTGACTACAATGAGATTTTCTCAACTGTAGCGATGCTTAAGTCTGTCCGAATCATGTTAGCAATTGCCACATTTTATGAAACATGGCAAATGGATGTCAAAACTGCATTCCTTAATGGTTTTCTTAAAGAAGAGTTGTATATGATGCAACCAGAAGGTTTTGTCAATCCTAAAGGTGCTAACAAAATGTGCAAGCTCCAGCTATCCATCTATGGACTGGTGCAAGCATCTCAGAGTTGGAATATACGCTTTGATAAGTTGATCAAAGCATATAGTTTTATACCGACTTGCAGTGAAGCCTGTATTTACAATAAAGTGAGTGGGAGCACTACCGCCTTTCTGATAAATATATGTGATTAACATATTGTTGATCAAAAATGATGTAGAACTTTTCTGGAAAGCATAAAGGAGTATTTGAAAGGAGTTCTTGAGAAAAAAGACCTCAGTAAAGCTACTTACATATTGAGCATCAAGATCTATTGAGATATATCAAGACGCTTGATAAGTTTTTTAATAAGTACATACCTTGTCAAGTTTTTGAAGCAGTTCAAAATGGAAGAGTCAAAGAAAGAGTTCTTGCCTATGTTGCAAAGGTGTGAAATTGAGTAAGGCTCAAATCCTGACCACGACAGAAAATAGAAAAGAGAATGAAAATCATTCCCTATGCCTCAATCATAGGTTCTATAAAGTATGCTATGCTATGTACCAGACCTATTGTATATCTTGCTCTGTATTTGGCAAGGGAGTACAATAGTGATCTAGGAGTAGATCACTGGACATTGGTCAAGAATATCCTTAGTAAGGACTAAGGAAATATTTCTCGATTATGGAGGTGATAAAAGAGCCCGTCGTAAAGAGTTACATCGGTGCAAGCTTTTACACCAATCCAGATGACTCTAAGTCTCAATCTGGATACATATTGAAAGTGGGAGCAATTAGCTAGAGTAGCTCCATGCAGAGCATTGTAGACATAGAATATTTGCAAAATACATACGGCTCCGAATGTGACAGACCCGTTGACTAAGCTTATCTCACAAGCAAAACATGATCACACCTCAGTACTCTTTGGGTGTTAATCACATAGCTATGTGAACTAGATTATTGACTCTAGTAAACCCTTTGGGTGTTGGTCACATGTCGATGTGAACTATGGGTGTTAATCATATACAGATATGAATATTGGTGTTAAATCACATGGCGATGTGAACTAGATTATTGAATCTAGTGCAAGTGGGAGACTGAAGGAAATATGCCCTAGAGGCAATAATAAAGTTATTATTTATTTCCTTATATCATGATAAATGTTTATTATTCATGCTAGAATTGTATTAACCAGAAACTTAGTACATGTGTGAATACATAGACAAAACCTACAGTCCCTAGTATGCCTCTACTTGACTAGCTCGTTAATCAAAGATGGTTATAGAATGATGTGATTGACATGACCCATTCCGTTAGCTTAGCACTTGATTGTTTAGTATGTTGCTATTGCTTTCTTCATGACTTATACATGTTCCTACAACTATGAGATTATGCAACTCCCGTTTACCGGAGGAACACTTTGTGTGCTACCAAACGTCACAACATAACTGGGTGATTATAAAGGAGCTCTATAGGTGTCTCCAAAGGTACATGTTGAGTTGGCATATTTCGAGATTAGGTTTTGTCACTCCGACTATCGGAGAGGTATCTTTGGGCCCTCTCGGTAATGCACATCACTATAAGCCTTGCAAGCAATGTAGCTAATGAGTTAGTTACGGAATGATGCATTACATAACGAGTAAAGAGACTTGCCGGTAACGAGATTGAACTAGGTATTGAGATACCGACGATCGAATCTCGGGCAAGTAACATACCGATGACAAAGGGAACAACGTATGTTGTTATGCGGTTTGACCGATAAAGATCTTTGAGGGAGTCCTGGACTAGGGGGTGTCCGGACAGCCGGACTATCATCGTCAGCCGGACTCCAAGACTATGAAGACACAAGATTGAAGACTTTGTCCCGTGTTCGGATGGGACTTTCCTTGGCGTGGAAGGCAAGCTTGGCGATACGGATATGTAGATCCCCTACCATTGTAACCGACTCTGTGTAACCCTAGCCCTCTCCGGTGTCTATATAAACCGGAGGGTTTTAGTCCGTAGGACAACACAACCATTACAACAATCATACCATAGGCTAGCTTCTAGGGTTTAGCCTCCTTGATCTCGTGGTAGATCCACTCTTGTACTATCCATATCATCAATATCAATCAAGCAGGAGTAGTGTTTTACCTCCATCGAGAGGGCCCGAACCTGGGTAAAAACATCGTGTCCCTTGTCTCCTGTTACCATCCGCCTAGACGCACAGTTCGGGACCCCCTACCCGAGATCCGCCGGTTTTGACACCGACATTGGTGCTTTCATTGAGAGTTCCTCTGTGTCGTCACTGATAGGCTTGATGGCTTCTTCAATCAACAACAACTCAGTCCAGGGTGAGACTTTTCTCCCCGGACAGATCTTCGTATTCAGCGGCTTCGCACTGCGCGCCAATTTGCTTGGCCATCTGGAGCAGATCGAAAGCTACGCCCCTGGCCATTAGGTCATGTTTGGAAGCCTAAACTTCACGACAGACATCCGCGGAGACTTGATCTTCGATGGATCCGAGCCACAACTGAGCGCGCCGCGCTGCCACGACGGGCATGATCTAACTCTGCCGCCGGACAGTGCTTTGGAGGCCGCACACGGATCCGCTCTGACCTATAGTCCGGAGCCAATCGCGCAGATCGAGGACGGATGGTTGGACACCGCCTCGGGAGCTGCAACCGCTATGGCGATGGAGCCGAACACTAACCTTGTCCCTTATAAAGCCCATGACTCCGAGGTGCCGGACTCCTCGCCGGACTCCGAACCTCACGCGCCCCTGCCAATCAAATCCGATTGGGCGCCGATCATGGAGTTCACCGCCACGGACAACTTTCAACACTCACCCTTTGGCGACATCTTGAATTCGCTAAAGCATCTCTCGCTATCCGGAGAGCACTGGCCGGACTACGACCAGGACGGTTGGGATGCGGACGACGAAGAAATTCAAAGCCCACCCACCACCCACTTTGTAGCCACTGTCGATGACCTAACTGACATGCTAGACTACGACTTCGAAGACATCGACGGTATGGACGACGATGCCGGAGACGATCAAGAACTAGCGCCTACAGGGCACTGGAGGGCCACCTCGTCATACGACATATACATGGTGGACACCCCAAAGGATGGGGACGGCGAAGAAGCAGCGGAGGCAGATTCCTTAAAGAAACAACCCAAGCGCCAACGTCAGCGGCGCCGCTCTAAATCCCGCCACAGCAAGAATGGAGATTCCGGCACAGGAGATAATAATACCCCAGAAAGTGCCGAAGACAACCCCCTCCAGCAGGATTCAGCGCAGGAGGATGCAGAAGCCAGCCCTCATGAGAGAGCGGCAGACGAAGAGGTCGAGGATGATAATTACATACCTCCCTCCGCAGACGAGGCAAGCCTCAACGACGACGAATTCATCGTGCCCGAGGATCCCGTCGAACAAGAGCGTTTCAAACGCAGGCTAATGGCCACAGCAAATATCCTAAAGAAAAAGTAGCAATAGCTTCAAGCTGATCAAGACCTGCTGGCCGACAGATGGACCGAGATCCTCGCGGCCGAAGAGTATGAACTCGAACGCCCCTCCAAGAGCTACCCAAAACGCAAGTTGCTCCCCCGACTAGAGGAGGAAGCATACATACCTTCATCACCAGCGCACAATACGGCCGACCGACCACCCCGTGGTCGTGACAGAGAGGCATCCCGGCCCTCCATCAAGACCGTACCTCGGCATCGCTCGAAAAATACGAAGCCACGAGGGAACACGCCGGACTTGCGGGATATATTGGAGGACAAGGCAAGACAATCCAGATCTATCTATGGATCACATGGGTGCCCCACGACCCATGACGAATACCGTCGCGCCGGATACAACAACTCCGGCCGGGCCGAACACAGCAGACAACGCTCTCTTGAGCTACGTCGTGATATTGCTCAATATAGAGGCGTCGCACACCCACTATGCTTCACAGACGAAGTAATGAATCATCAAATCCCTGAAGGGTTCAAACCCGTCAACATTGAATCCTACGATGGCACAACAGACCCCGCGGTTTGGATCGAGGACTATCTCCTTCATATCCATATGGCCCGCGGCGACGATCTCCACGCCATTAAATATCTCCCGCTCAAGCTTAAAGGACCAGCTCGGCATTGGCTTAACAGCCTGCCCGCAGAGTCAATTAGGTGTTGGGAGGACCTGGAAGCCGCATTCCTTGACAACTTCCAGGGCACATATGTGTGACCACCAGACGCCGATGACCTAAGCCACATAATACAGCAGCCAGATGAATCGGCCAGACAATTCTGGACACGGTTCTTAACAAAGAAAAATCAAATCGTCGACTGTCCGGATGCAGAGGCCCTCGCAGCCTTCAAACATAACATCCGCGATGAGTGGTTGGCCCGGCACCTCGGACAGGAAAAGCCGAAATCCATGGCAGCCCTCACATCACTCATGACCCGCTTCTGCGCGGGAGAGGACAGCTGGCTAGCTCGCAGCAACAACCTTAGCAAAAATGCTGGCAGTCCGAACACTAAGGACCACAATGGCAGGTCGCGTCGAAACAAAAACAAACGTCGCATTAACGGCGACAACAATGAGGATACGGCAGTCAACGCCGGATACCGAGGCTCTAAACCCGGTCAGCGGAAGAAGCCATTCAAAAGAACCACTCCGGGTCCGTCCAATTTGGACCGAATACTCGACCGCTCTTGCCAGATACATGGCACCCCCGAAAAGCCAGCTAACCACACCAACAGAGATTGTTGGGTATTCAAGCAGGCAAGCAAGTTAATCGCCGAAAACAATGACAAGGGGCTGCACAGTGATGACGAGGAAGAGACCCGACCGCCGAACAATAGAGGACAGAAGGGCTTCCCCCCACAAGTGCGGATGGTAAACATGATATACGCAACCCATATACCCAAGAGGGAACGGAAGCATGCACTGAGGGACGTATATGCGATGGAGTCAGTCGCCCCGAAGTTCAATCCATGGTCCTCTTGCCCGATCACTTTCGATCAAAGAGACCATCCGACCAGTATCCGCCATGGCGGATTCGCCGCATTGGTTTTAGACCCAATCGTCGATGGATTTCACCTCACAAGAGTCCTGATGGACGGCGGCAGTAGCCTGAACCTGCTTTATCAGGATACAGTGCGCAAGATGGGCATAGACCCCTCAAGGATTAAACCTACAAAAACGACCTTCAAAGGCGTCATACCAGGTGTCGAGGCCAATTGTATAGGCTCAGTCACACTGGAAGTGGTCTTCGGATCCCCGGATAATTTCCGAAGCGAAGAGTTAATCTTCGACATAGTCCCGTTCCGCAGCGGCTATCACGCTCTGCTCGAACGAACCGCGTTCGCAAAGTTCAACGCGGTGCCACATTATGCATACCTCAAGCTCAAGATGCCAGGCCCTCGTGGAGTCATCACGGTCAACGGAAATAAGGAACGCTCCCTCCGAACGGAGGAACATACAGCGGCTCTCGCGGCAGAAGTACAGAGCAGCCTTTTAAGGCAATTTTCGAGTCCGACCGTTAAACAACCGGACACGGACAAACGCGCCCGGAGCAACATCAACAAAGACCACCCGACATGTTCTGAGCACGCGTAGCAATGTGGCCCCAACCTCAGCCCTCGCATGATTTCAAGACCAGCTCTCCGTGTACATCATTACGCTCCGGAGATACCATGGGCATAGGGGGAGGGGCACGACCACAACAGATCAGAGTGCGGCTCGACCACACCAGGGGCTCTCACGTGCGTCGCTCTTTTTATTTTTTATTTTCCTTCCTTTTATATACAGGACTCCGTTCACCAGAGGCCCTGTCCGGCGGCGAACCTGCCGAACTCACGATGCAACAGCCAGGGAGGGACAAAGGCTGTGACGAACACTCAGGTGGTCTCCATTACGAGCATTCAATTTGTTAAATCCATCATTCCGCAGCCTACCCCTGGAGGGAGACACGTCTAATTAGTTCAATCCCTTGCTTACCGCACTATTTGTATCATTCCGCACTCATAGCAGAATTCCTTGAATAAACAATGCAGTACTTTTTGCTTATAATTGCATTACTTCACATATATGTTCATTAATGACATCTCACACCCGTATATTTTGGTACGGCCGAATACACCAGGGGCTTATGTTCCTCGCATTATGGTGTGATAAGTCAGAACACTTTCACAAGTGCGGCACCCCGAACTTATAGCATTATATGAATCGGCTCCGAATCATGTCTTGGGTCAATAGTTGGGTTTGCCCGGCTGCCATGTTTTGGTACCTTACGTTCCGTTCTGTCGGCTAAGGTAGCACTGGGAGAACCACTGCGATTGCGCCCCGTTGAGCTGGGCGAACGCCTCAGTGGAGAAAGCTAAAACTGACTGTCATGATAAGGTGAGAGACTGGTCGCTGTTCGAGAGGTCTTTTCGAGTCCCTAAAGACTTATGCCGCTTCGAGCGAAGAACCGGATAATGTCCGGCCAAGGCGTGGATGGCGCCCCGAACTCGGTCTTCCGAATACTAGGGGCTTCGCCGAAATTTAAAATTATAGAATTCTATGGCTAAGTGAGAGTGTTCAAGCATTATAAGTCCGGTTTCCTTGTTCGTCGTGTTGAGCGCCTCCCTAGATGGACCAAAAAATGGGAACAAGAGCGCTCAAGTTTATCCCAAACACCCCAGCACTCGTGGCTTGGGGGCTGAAGCCGACGACTTGCCATCTCTCAGATTTAATAAACGGCCGCACAGAAGGTAATATTTTAAATTAATAAGCGTTGCTTAGTGCATATGAACAAAGTTTTCAGCGCACTGGATAATACATAGCGAGTTTACTCAAAAATTACATCTCTGGGGGCACTCATCCACAATCTTGCGGGCACCCTTCAGGACAGTCTTATAGTACATCTCGGGCATGCGATACTCCTTGCCCGCTGGTGGCGCGTCAGTGATAAGCCTCTCCGCATCCAGCCTGCCCCAATGCACCTTCGCGCGGGCAAGGGCCCGACGAGCACCCTCAATACAGGCGGAGAGCTTGATGACCTCCACCCAGGGGCACGCATCCACCAGCCGCCGCACGAGGCCAAAGTAGCTCCCAGGCATGGCCTCTCCAGGCCACAGCCGGACTATGAGGCCCTTCATGGCCTGCTCGGCTACCTTGTGGAGCTCGACCAGCTGCTTCAGCTGGTCGCTAGGGGGCACCGGATGGCTGGCCTCAGCGTACTAAGACCAGAAGACCTTCTCCGTTGAGCTCCCCTCCTCGGCTCGGTAAAATGCGGCGGGATCGGATACACTGTGAGGCAGATCTACTAACGCCCCTGGAGAGCTCCGAATTCGGGTAAGTAATAGGTAATTTACATTAACATGCTTGCTTTGCATAAAAATGGCTTACCCGCCGCTATTTTCTTCATCGCCTCAACCTCCTGGAGGGCCTTATGGGCCTCGGCCTTAGCAGCTTTGGCACTTTCAAGAGCCGAGGCAAGCTCGGACTCTCGAGTCTTCGAGTCACGCTCCAAACTCTCATGTTTTTCCATGAGAGCCTGGAGCTCTTGCCGCACCTCCGCCACCCGTGCCTCTTGTTTCTCTCGCTCCGTCCGTTCCGCGGCCGCATTGCGTTCGGCCGCGGATACGGCCTCCTTCAGGGTTGCCACCTCGTTTGTGGTCCCTGTAGTACACACGTTATCCTTGTTATTTTCATTGCAACCAAAATCTTTTTCTGTAAGGTACAAATTCAAAGATGGTATTACTCACCTTCTTTGTCCTCGAGCTGCTTCTTGGCAAGGCCGAGCTCTTGCTCGGACCGCTCGAGGTCCTGCTTCAACGCACCGACCTCCGCAGTCAGTGCGGCAGAGGTCAGCAGCGCAGCCTGCAAACCCATATTGACACAATTTTTAGCATTCCTGCGTATATATTTTTTAGATCCTCAATCCGGTTTTTCTTTCCGAACACCGAACCGAGCATCAGGGGCTACTGTCTATGCGGTATTACATTACATATTTTTAACTTCTTACCTCGAAGCCTGTTAGAAGGCTACTGCAGGCTTCGGTCAGCCCGCTCTTGGCGAGCTGAACCTTCTGAATCACCGCACTCATGATAGTGCGGTGTTCTTCCTCGATGGAAGCGCCTTTGAGCGCCTCCAACAAGTTGTCCGGCGCCTCCGGTTGGACGGAGGCCGCCGGTGTCATGGTCTTGCCCTTCTTGCGAAGGGGCCGCCTGCCGGACTCCGGAACCACTACGGGTTCCGGCGCGGAGTCCGGCGCAAAGTCCGGGAGGCTGCCTTGTGGCGCCTCCGGAGCCTCCTCCTGATGGGTCCCTTCCCGGGATCCCACCTCGGCGTCCTCAGTGTCGCGAGGGGTGGAGGCAGTCGGGACGGAATCTACATCCGACGGAGCCAACGACCCGCTCGACGAAGCGGGGAGATCATCATCGGCTGGACTGCAGGTAGTGTGCGGCATTAGAAGGACACTATGTGACACGAAAGAAATTATAAATCATTCAGGAATCCGGATACTTACGATCTTGCCGAAGGCCTGGCCCTTGAGGGCCACTCTTCGTTGCCAACGTTGGCGGTGGCGGAGCTGTCCGGGGAATAGTCCTTCCCCTCTTGGACCCTTCGGCCTCCCCGGTTGGGGAAGCCTTCCTCTTCCTCTCTCCTTCCTCTGGGAGAGAGTCCTCTTTCTCCTCCTCGTCTTCGGGGGAGGAGTCCGCCTCGGAGCCATCGGACGATGAGTCCGATATCACCTGGCGCAGGGAACTTTTTCGAGTTCCCGTGGCCTTCTTCTTGGCCTTCTTCTCCGGCACCACATAGAGTGCGAGGACCAGCAGCCCCGTTAAGCGGGCGTCCGCTGGGTCTTCGGGAAGGGGAGCCGGACAGTCTACCTGTCCGGACGTCCTCTGCCAGTCCTGTCAAAGGCATTGGGAGTTTTTATATCCCACGTAGAGTCAAACTATGAAAGAAAACAACTGTCCCATAGAGGATAACGAAGCTTACCTCACCGGCCGGGCGCTTGGTGCTGAATCCGCGATCTTCAGTCGCAGACGCGGGGGCTTCTCCGCCCTTGAACAGCACCCTCCAGACGGCTTCATACGTCGTGTCGAAGAGCCTGCTCAGAGTCCGGTGCTGTGCTGGATCGAACTCCCACAGGTTGAAGGCCCGTTATTGGCAGGGGAGAATCCGGCGGATGAGCATGACCTGGATCACATTGACAAGCTTGAGCTTCTTGTTCACCAGGGTCTGGAGACAGGACTGGAGTCTTGTCAGCTCCTCCAAACTGCCCCATAGCAAGCCCTTCTCTTTCCAGGAGGTGAGCTGCATGGGGATACCAGATCTGAATTCGGGGGCCGCCGCCCATTTTGGGTCGCGCGGCTCAGTGATATAGAACCACCCCGATTGCCATCCCTTGATGGACTCCACGAAGGCCCCTTCGAGCCAGATGACGTTGGGCATCTTGCCCAACATGGCGCCTCCGCACTCCGCTTGGACGCCCTTCACTACCTTCGGCTTGATGTTGAAGGTCTTGAGCCACAAGCCGAAGTGGGGCTAGATGCAGAGGAAGGCCTCGCACACGACGATAAACGCCGAGATGTTGAGGATAAAGTTTGGCGCCAGATCGTGGAAATCCAGGCCGTAATAGTACATGAGCCCCCAGACAAAGGGATGCAACGGGAAGCCCAGTCCGTGGAGGAAGTGGGGAAGGAACATGACCCTCTCATGGGGCCTGGAAGTGGGGATGAGCTGCCCCTTGTCGGGCAGCCGGTGCACGATGTCGCTGGAAAGGTATCCGGCGCTGTGCAGTTTTGCGATGTGCTCCTCCGTAACGGAGGAGGCCAGCCACTTGCCTCCCGCTTCAGACATGGTCGGAGAAGGTCGAGGCGAGATGCACGGACTTGGGCGCTGGAGCTCGAGAGTGCGCGGAGATGGATAAGCAAAGGAGGAAGAAGGCGTAGGTAAAAAGGGTGGATCTTTATCCCCTTATATATGGGCGGACGCGTCCCCACCGGCCTGGTAAAACTCGCTTATCTCCCAAGCGCCACCATCAATGGCGCGGATGGGTTACCCACGTCCGTATTGATGAGAATCCCGGAATAAGGGGAACACGATCTCTGCTTCGACAAGACGTGCCAAGGAAACCGCTTCGCTAAACGTGCTGAGGTGGTATTATAAAAAACGATTCCAGTAAAGGCTTGGTGGTAGTGTGACGTCATGCCACAAAACACGTCAGTAGATTGAACTTGTGCACATAATATTCTCTCTACGGTGGTATGTGGAATTTATTTTGCAGAGCCGGACACTATCCTGGTGTTCACAATCTTCTATGAATTATTCGGAGGAGGAACCCACCTTGCAATGCCGAACAATATGTGCGCCGGACTCATCGTCATTGAAGCCTGGATCAGGGGCTACTGAGGGAGTCCTGGACTAGGGGGTGTCCGGACAGCCGGACTATCATCGTCAGCCGGACTCCAAGACTATGAAGATACAAGATTGAAGACTTCGTCCCGTGTCCGGATGGGACTTTCCTTGGCGTGGAAGGCAAGCTTGGCGATACGGATATGTAGATCTCCTACCATTGTAACCGACTCTATGTAACCCTAGCCCTCTCCGGTGTCTATATAAACCGGAGGGTTTTAGTCCGTAGGACAACACAACCATTACAACAATCATACCATAGGCTAGCTTCTAGGGTTTAGCCTCCTTGATCTCGTGGTAGATCCACTCTTGTACTACCCATATCATCAATATCAATCAAGCAGGAGTAGGGTTTTACCTCCCTCGAGAGGGCCCGAACCTCGATAAAAACATAGTGTCCCTTGTCTCCTGTTACCATCCGCCTAGATGCACAGTTCGGGACCCCCTACCCGAGATCCGCCGGTTTTGACACTGACAATCTTCGTAGAATATGTAGGAGCCAATATAAGCATCCAAGTTCCGCTATTAGTTATTGACCGGAAACGTGTTTCGGTCATGTCTACATAGTTCTCGAACCCGTAGGGTCCGCACGCTTAAGGTTTCGATGACAGTTTTATTATGAGTTTATGAGTTTTGATGTGCCGAAGGAGTTCGGAGTCCCGGATGAGATCGGGGACATGACGAGGAGTCTCGAAATGGTCGAGATGTAAAGATCGATATATTGGACGACTATATTCGGACATCGGAAGGGTTCCGAGTGATTCGGGTATTTTCGGGGGTACCGGGGAGTTACGGGAATACGAGGAAGAAGCAATGGGCCTCATGGGCCAAGTGGTGGGAGAGAGGAGGCAGGGCGCGCGGCCCTCCTAGCCCAAACCAAATTGTACTAGGGGGCCGGCCCCTCTTTCCTCCTTTTCCTCCCTCTCCTTCCTTCTCCTTCTCCTTCCCTTCCTTCCCCTCTCCTACTTGGACTAGGAAAGAAGGGGGAATCCTACTTGGAGTAGGATTTCCCCCCTTGGGCGCGCCTCCTCCCCTTGGCCGGCCCTCTCCTCCTCCCCCCTTTATATACGGAGGAGGGGGGCACCCCATATACGCAACAATTGATCTCCAAGATCTCTTAGCCGTGTGCGGTGCCCCCTCCACCATAGTCCTCGATAATATTGTAGCGGTGCTTAGGCAAAGCCCTGCTACAGTAGATCATCAAGATCGTCACCACGCCGTCGTGCTGACGGAACTCTTCCCCGACACCCTGCTGGATCGGAGTCCAGGGATCGTCATCGAGCTGAGCGTGTGCTAGAACTCGGAGGTGCCGTAGTTTCGGTGCTTGATCGGTCGGGCCATGAAGACGTACGACTACATCAACCGCGTTGTTCTAACGCTTCCGCTTTCGGTCTACGAGGGTACGTGGACAACACTCTCCCCTCTCGTTGCTATGCATCACCATGGTCTTGCGTGTGCGTAGGAACTTTTTTTGAAATTACTACGTTCCCCAACATTCCAATCAACAATATGTCATCCACATATAATATTAGAAATGCTATAGAGCTCCCACACTCTTTCTTGTAAATACATGCTTCTCCAAAAGTTTGTATAAAACCATATGCTTTGATCACCTCATCAAAGTGTATATTCCAACTCTGATATGCTTGCACCAGTCCATAAATGGATCACTGGAGCTTGCACACTTTGTTAGCACCTTTAGGATCGACAAAACCTTCTGGTTGCATCATATACAACTCTTCTTTAAGAAATCCATTAAAGAATGCAGTTTTGACATCCATTTGCTAGATTTCATAATCGTAGACTGCGACAATTCCTAACATGATTCGGACAGACTTAAGCATCGCTATGGGTGAGAACGTCTCATCATAGTCAACTCCTTGAACTTGTCGAAAACCCTTTGCAACAAGTCGAGCTGTATAGATAGTAACATTACCATCAGCGTCCGTCTTCTTCTTGAAGATCCATTTATTCTCTATGGGTCGCCGATCATCGGGCAGATCCACCAAAGTCCACACTTTTTTTTCTCATACATGGATCCTATCTCAGATTTCATGGCCTCAAGCCATTTTATTGGAATCTGGGCTCATCATAGCTTCTTCATAGTTCGTAGGTTCATCATGGTCAAGTAACATGAATTCCAGAACAGGATTACCATACCACTCTGGTGCGGATCGTGCTCTGCCAGGCTTATGAGGTTCTGTAGCAACTTGATCTGCAGCTTCATGATCTTTATCATTAGTTTCCTCTCTAGTTGGTGTAGGCATCACGGGAACTGATTTCTCGGATGAGATACCTTCCAAATTGAGAGTAGGTACAATTACCCTATCAAGTTCTACTTTCCTCCCACTCACTTCTTTCAAGAGAAACTCCTTCTCTAGAAAGGTTCCGTTCTTAGCAACAAAAATCTTGCCTCCGGACTTGTGGTAGAAAGTGTACCTAATTGTTTCCTTAGGGTATCCTATGAAGACACGTTTCTCCGATTTGGGTTCGAGCTTATCGGGCTGAAGCCTTCTGACATAAGCATCGCATCCCCAAACTTTAAGAAACGACAGGGTTTGCTACCAAACCACAGTTCATATGGATTTTGACGGTGCCCTGTATAAAGTGAATACAACTGTCTCTAATGCATAACCCCAAAACAATAATGGTAAATCGGTAAGAGACATCATAGCTCGCACATATCCAATAAAGTGCGGTTACGACATCCGGACACACCATGACACTACTAGGGAAAAACCTAGTAGTAGCGCGCGTTTTAACGCTATCAGTAGCGCGGGTGGCCGCGATACTAATAAGGCGCTAAGCTAACAGATAGCAGTAGCGCTCTATGTACACACGCTACTAGTATTGACTGTATCAGTAGAAGTTTTCCAACATGCGCTACTAATAAGTAGCTGTAGCGCTTTTATTTGCCCGCGCTACTGCTGTATCTTTCAACATTTTCCCCTACTTCCTATTGATCTAGAACAGTACCTCGTTTCAATAAACTACAATTTCACATATACTAGATAACAATATCATTAACCACAATACCATATAGTCATACAGTAGTCATACAATATCATTAAGCTTTATAGGTACTCATATATAGTCAACATGCATCCTCACACACATATATGGTTCATACAGGAGCATATATGATAAGCAGTACTAGGTAGTCATACAACATATAGCAGTCTACTAGGGGTAGTCATACAACAACACACATATGTAGTTCTAGATGATATCGACGATGACCATCATCCTCAAGCCTGTTACATCTCCAACGTATCTATAATTTTTTATAGTTCCATGCTATTATATTACCCGTTTTGGATGTTTATGGGCTTTACTCTACACTTTTATATCATTTTTAGGACTAACCTACTAACCGGAGGCCCAGCCCGAATTGCTGTTTTTTTGCCTATTTCAGTGTTTCGAAGAAAAGAAATATCCAACGGAGTCCAAACGGGATGAAACCTTCGGGAGCGATCTTTCTGGAACAAATGCAAAACAGGAGACTTGGAGTGGATGTTAAGCAAAAAACGAGGCGGCCACGAGGGTGCCCGGCGCGCCCCCTAGGGGTGGGTGTGCCACCCACCCTCGTGGCCCCCTCGAGCGTCCACCGACGTGCCTCCTTCGCCTATATATACTCCCGTACCCTAAAAACATCGGGGAGCACCACGAAAACCTAATTCCACCGCCGCAACCTTCTGTATCCGCGAGATCCCATCTTGGAGCCTTCGCCGGTGCTCCGCCGGAGGGGGAATCGACCACAGAGGGCCTCTACATCATCTCCAAGGCCTCTCCGATGAGTTGTGAGTAGTTTACCGTAGACCTTCGGGTCCATAGTTATTAGCTAGATGGCTTCTTCTCTCTCTTTGAATCTCAATACCAAGTTCTCCTCGATCTTCTTGGAGATCTATTCGATGTAACTCTTTTTGCGGTGTGTTTGTCGAGATCTGATGAATTGTGGGTTTATGATCAATTTTATCTATGAGAAATATTTGAATCTCCTCTAAATTCTTTTATGTGTGATTAAGTTATCTTTGCAAGTCTCTTCGAATTATCAGTTTGGTTTGGCCTACTAGATTGATCTTTCTTGCAATGGGAGAAGTGCTTAGCTTGGGTTAAATCTTGCGGTGTCCTTTCCTAGTGACAGCAGGGGCAGCAAGGCACGCATTGTATTGTTGCCATCGAGGATAAAAAGATGGGGTTTATATCATATGGCATGAGTTTATCCCTCTACATCATGTCATCTTTCTTAATGCGTTACTCTGTTCTTTATGAACTTAATACTCTAGATGCAGGCAGGAGTCGGTCAATGTGTGGAGTAATAGTAGTAGATGCAGAATCGTTTCGATCTACTTGTCACGGACGTGATGCCTACATACATGATCATGCCTAGATAATCTCATAACTATGCGCTTTTCTATCAATTGCTCGACAGTAATTTGTTCACCCACCGTAATACTTATGCTATCTTGAGAGAAGCCACTAGTGAAACCTATGGTCCCCGGGTCTATCTTTTATCATATAAGTTTTCCATCTACTTTTATTTGCATCTTTTATTTTTCCAATCTATATCATAAAAATACCAAAAATATTTATCTTATCTTATTATCTCTATCAGATCTCACTTTCGCAAGTTACCGTGAAGGGATTGACAACCCCTTTATCGCGTTGGTTGTGAGGTTCTTGTTTGTTTGTGTAGGTGCGTGGGACTTTTGAGGAGCCTCATACTGGATTGATACCTTGGTTCTCAAAAACTGAGGGAAATACTTACGCTACTTTGCTGCATCACACTTTCCTCTTCAAGGGAAAAACCAACGCATGCTCAAGAGGTAGTAAGAAGGATTTCTGGCGCCGTTGCCGGGGAGGTCTTCGCTCAAGTCAAGACATACCAAGTACCCATCACAAACTCATCTCCCTTGCATTACATTATTTTCCATTTACCTCTCGTTTTCCTCTACCCCACTTCACCCTTGCCATTTTATTCGCCCTCTCTTTCCCAATCTCCTCTCTCTTTTGCTTGCCTTTTGTGTGCTCGTGTGTTAGTTAGGTTATTTTCGTTGTCATGGCTAGCCCTCCTATCATCGTTAATACTCCCGATCATGAAGTTCTTAATTTTAAACAAAGGGAGGGAGAAAATCTAAAATATGCTTGGCATAGAATTTGCAATGCTCAAAATAGATCTACTAGGAAGCAATCTACTTCCGTTCTTCTTTGCAATTTTTATGTAGGCATTACTCCTTGGTATAGATGTATTCTTGATGCCATTACCGGAGGGAATTTCTTGGCTAGCCACACTTTTGATGCTTATAATGCTATGTTAGATTTGTTTGGTCCACCACCTCTCTTGGTTAATGGAACTATCTTAACTCTAGAACATGTGATGCAAAGGCTTGAAATTATTGAAAATAAAGTTGCCACTGTTGAGTTAATTGAAAATTTGGATAAAAAGATCCACAATCAAATCACCCAATTTGGATCTAAGGTTGGAGCTACTTTGAAAAGTTTTAAGGATAAAGAACCTATAGTTAACGAAAGAATAGATCAAAATTCTTCAAGAATCGGTAAACTTGAGGATATCGTTACCAACTTAGGGGCTGCCTTTTCATCCGTGAAGGATACTCCCACTTTGCCTACTAAAATTGCCAAATTAATGTATGTTCCTAAAAATAAGGGTGAATCTTCTAGTAAAGGAAATGCGGATCTCAAATCAATAAGTGTTCATCCCAACTTTTTCTCTTTCATTAAGGAACCTTTTGCAACAAATGAATCTCTTGATTTCTTTCCTAGGAGTTTAATCATTACTAAAAAGTAAGAGACTCTTAAGGGCTATAAGTGTTCTATTGAAGAAGAATGCAAAAGAGGGCACTACTTAGATCTATCCTCGCTTTTATGCCTAGCTAGGGGCATTACAATAGCGCTAGTTGGGAGGCAACCCAATTTTATTTTTGTTTCTTGCTTTTTTGCTTATGTTTAGTAATAAATATTTCATTTAGCTTCTGTTTAGATGTGTTTTCATGTTTTTAATTAGTGTTTGTGCCAAGTAGAACCTATAGGATAACCTACGGTGATAGTTAATTTGATCCTGCTGAAAAATAGAAACTTTTGCCCGCATGAAAATAATTTTAATAATTCACAGAAAACGTGCTTTTGCGTTTATTATTTTTGCTGTAGATCAATAGAAAAATTTCCTAGGACTTCCTATTTTGGTAGGATTTTTAGATTCCAGAAGTATTCGAAAGTTACAGATTGCTACAGACTGTTCTGTTTTTGACAGATTCTGTTTTTCGTGTGTTGTTTGCTTATTTTGATGCATCTATGGCTAGTATCGGGGGGGGGGGGGTATGAACCATAGAGAAGTTGGAATACAGTAGGTTTAACACCAATATATAAATAAAGATTGAGTTCATTGCAGTACCTTATGTGGTGTTTTTTCTTTCTTGCACTAACAGAGCTTATGAGATTTCCTGTTGAGTTTTGTGTTGTGAATTTTTCAAGTTTTGGGTAAAGATTTGATGGAGTATGGAATAAGGAGTGGCAAGACCCTAAGCTTGGGGATGCCCATGGCACCCCAAGATATTCAAGGATAACCAAAAGCCTAAGTTTGGGGATGCCCCGGAAGGCATCCCCTCTTTCGTCTTCGTCTATCGGTAACTTTACTTGGAGCTATATTTTTATTCGCCACATGATATGTGTTTTGCTTGGAGCATCTTGTATGATATTAGTATTTGATTTTTAGATTACCACAATCATCCTTGCTGTACACACCTTTTGGGAGAAACCCACATGATTTGGAATTTATTAGAATACTCTATGTGCTTCACTTATATCTTTTGAGCTAGATAATTTTTGCTCTAGTGCTTCACTTATATCTTTTAGAGAACGGCGGTGGCCTAATTTTGTAGAAATTGTTGATCTCTCATGCTTCACTTATATTATTTTGAGAGTCTTTTAGAACAACATGGTATTTGCTATGGTTATAAAATTGGTCCTAGAATGATGGGCATCCAAGTTGGGTATAATAAAAACTATCATAGAAAGTGAATTGGATGCTATGATCAATTTGATGCTTGATAATTGTTTTGAGATATGAGGATGGTGATATTAGAGTCATGCTAGTGGGGTAATTATGAATTTGAGGAATACTTGTGTTGAAGTTTGTGATTCCCGTGGCATGCACGTATGGTGAACCGTTTTGTGATGAAGTTTGACCATAATTTATTTATCGATTGTCTTCCTTATGAGTGGCGGTCGGGGACGAGCGATGGTCTTTTCCTACCAATCTATCCCCCTAGGAGCATGTGCGTAGTGCTTTGTTTTTGATGACTTGTAGATTTTTGCAATAAGTATATGAGTTCTTTATGACTAATGTTGAGTCCATGGATTATACACACTCTCACCCTTCCACCATTGCTAGCCCCTCTTGTGCCGCGCAACTTTCACCGGTACCATACACCCACCATATACCTTCCTCAAAAAACCCACCATACCTACCTATTATGGCATTTCCATAGCCATTCCTAGATATATTGCCATGCAACTTTCCACCGTTCCGTTTATTATGACACGCATCATCATTGTCATATTGCTCTTTGCATGATCATGTAGTTGACATCGTATTTGTGGCAAAGCCACCTTCATAATTCTTCCATACATGTCACTCTTGATTCATTGCATATCCCGGTACACCGCTGGAGGCATTCATATAGAGTCATATTTTGTTCTAAGTATCGAGTTGTAATCTTGAGTTGTAAGTAAATAAAAGTGTGATGATATTCAATATTAGAGCATTGTCCCAAGTGAGGAAAGGATGATGGAGACTATGATTTCCCCACAAGTTGGGATGAGACTTCGGACTTTACAAAAAAGAAGAAGAGAAAGGCCAAAAAAAGATAAAGGCCAAATAAAAAAATGAGAGAAAAAGAGAGAAGGGACAATGCTACTATCCTTTTTACCACACTTGTGCTTCAAAGTAGCACTATGATCTTCATGATAGAGAGTCTCCTATGTTGTCACTTCATATACTAGTGGGAATTTTTCATTATAGAACTTGGCTTGTATATTCCAATGATGGGCTTCCTCAAAATGCCCTAGGTCTTCGTGAGCAAGCAAGTTGGATGCACACCCACTTAGTCTCTTTTGTTGAGATTTCATAAACTTATAGCTCTAGTGCATCCGTTGCATGGCAATCCCTACTCACTCACATTGATATCTATTAATGGGCATCTCCATAGCCCGTTGATACGCCTAGTTGATGTGAGATTATCTTCTCCTTTTTTGTCTTCTCCACAACCACCATTCTATTCCACATATAGTGCTATGTCCATGGCTCACGCTCATGTATTGCGTGAAAGTTGAAAAAGTTTGAGAATACTAAAATATGAAACAATTGCTTGGCTTGTCATCGGGGTTGTGCATGATTAAATACTTTGTGTGATGAAGATAGAGCATAGCCAGACTATATGATTTTGTAGGGATAACTTTCTTTAGCCACGCTATTTTGAGAAGACATGATTGCTTTGTTAGTATGCTTGAAGTATTATTGTTCTTATGTCAATATGAACTTTTATTTTGAATCATTTGGATCTGAACATTCATGCCACAATAAATGAAATTACATTAAGGATTATGCTAGGTAGCATTCCACATCAAAAATTCTGTTTTTATCATTTACCTACTCGAGGATGAGCAGGAATTAAGCTTGGGGATTCTTGATACGTCTCCAACGTATCTATAATTTTTGATTGTTCCATGCTATTATATTACCCGCTTTGGATGTTTATGGTCTTTACTCTACACTTTTATATCATTTTTGGGACTAACCTACTAACCGGAGGCCCAGCCCAAATTGCTGTTTTTTTGTGCCTATTTCAGTGTTTCGAAGAAAAGGAATATCAATCGGAGTCCAAACGGGATGAAACTTTTGGGAGCGATGTTTCTGGAACAAATGCAAACAAGGAGACTTGGAGTGGACGTCAAGCAACAAACAAGGCGGCCACGAGGGTGCCCACCCTCGTGGGCTCCTTGAGCGTCGACCGACGTACCGCCTTTGCCTATATATACTCCCGTACCCCGAAAACATCGGGGAGCATCACGAAAACCTAATTCCACTGTCGCAACCTTCTGTATCCGCGAGATCCCATCTTGGAGCCTTCGCCGGCGCTCCGCCAAAGGGGGAATCGACCACGGAGGGCCTCTACATCATCTCCAAGGCCTCTCCGATGAGTTTTGAGTAGTTTACCGCAGACCTTCGGGTCCATAGTTATTAGCTAGATGGCTTCTTCTCTCTCTTTGAATCTCAATACCATGTTCTCCTCGATCTTCTTGGAGATCTATTCGATGTAACTCTTTTTGCGGTGTGTTTGTCGAGATCCGATGAATGTGGGTTTATGATCAAGTTTATCTATGAGAAATATTTGAATCTCCTCTGAATTCTTTTATGTGTGATTAAGTTATCTTTGCAAGTCTCTTCGAATTACCAGTTTGGTTTGGCCTACTAGATTGATCTTTCTTGCAATGGGAGAAGTGCTTAGCTTTGGGTTAAATCTTGTGGTGTCCTTTCTCAGTGACAGCAGGGGAAGCAAGGCACATATTGTATTGTTGCCATCGAGGATAAAAAGATGGGGTTTATATCATATGGCATGAGTTTATCCCTCTACATCATGTCATCTTTTTAATGCGTTACTCTGTTCTTTATGAACTTAATACTCTAGATGCAGGCAGGAGTCGGTCGATGTGTGGAGTAATAGTAGTAGATGCAGAATCGTTTCGATCTACTTGTAACGGACGTGATGCCTATATACATGATCATGCCTAGATAATCTCATAACTATGCACTTTTCTATCATTTGCTCGACAGTAATTTGTTCACCCACCATAATACTTATGCTATCTTGAGAGAAGCCACTAGTGAAACCTATGGCCCCCGGGTCTATCTTTTATCATATAAGTTTTCCATCTACTTTTATTTGCATCTTTTATTGTCCAATCTATATCATAAAAATACCAAAAATATTTATCTTATCTTATTATCTCTATCAGATCTCACTTTTTCAAGTTACCGTGAAGGGACTGACAACCCCTTTATCGCGTTGGTTGTGAGGTTCTTGTTTGTTTGTGTAGGTGCGTGGGACTTTTGAGGAGCCTCCTACTGGATTGATACCTTGGTTCTCAAAAACTGAGGGAAATACTTACGCTACTTTGCTGCATCACACTTTCCTCTTCAAGGGAAAAACCAACGCATGCTCAAGAGGTAGCAAAGCCATGGCAGTGGGTGTTCCTAATAGTAATTAGGATGGCCTGTCCAATACGAAGATTCTTGCCAACGAGGAAGTTCTTCCACCCAACCGAGCTGAAGTGTGTGCGACCGTCCGTGTCCACGCCGTATGCACAGGTGGTGACGGAGCCCCTTGCAGTAAGGCGTATTCCAGCAGAGCCTTCTTCATCAGGCTCGATACCACAACTCATAGATAGGCTCTTTGGCAATTTCTGAATAAGAAAAACATATCAATTAATAAGTAGCCTCGCACATACTATTGCAAATATATTTCTACTACGTATAGGTTTCTACACTATCAAAAACAGTACTCCCTCCGTCCGGAAATACTTGTCATCAAAATAAATAAAAGGGATGTATCTAGATGTATTTTAGTTCTAGATACATCCCCTTTTGTCCATTTTGATGACAAGTATTTTCGGACTGAGGGAGTACTACATTTCTACTAAGCTTGAATTCTACTAAGTAAGCATGTAATCGGATTGTACACTAAGTGTAACATACCATAACATGCCGATCAACCATGGTACTTGTCAGGCGGGTCACGAATGGCACCCCGACAAAGTCAGCATGTGGAGAAATTATGTCCCATAGGTTGCACACCTCGTCCTCGCTCAACCTTATTCTTCGAGTATAGATGGCTTCATCAAGTGGGTCCTCATCATCTTCATCCGTGTTGAGATAAATGACGGCCAGCTTGGGTCTTTCTGCTCTGAAGGAGAAGCTGATCAACTCACCACCAGTGATCCCCATGTGGGAGATGAAACGGTTCCATCCATATCCTCCGATCTGTGACATATTTCGTCCTTTCTCGACCTCCATAGTGTAGGGGCCCCCCAGGAGCCTCAAAGGTCACAGTGTCTTCAGTCAGCTTGTTGAATTCCAACCTCACATTGCATGGGATGATCTATGTATACACAATGATAATATACACAATGCATTAATGCGAATAACACTAAAAACAAAATAGTTGTTACAAGTTTCATATATTTTGCTACCGTTGCAGGAAGAAAACTCGGGTGGAAATAGATGCCGAACAACATGCCAGTTGCAAGGCTGCTGGCACGTCTTGACTTGCACAGTCGACATGGTGGTGGTGGTGGTGGTGGTGTCGCCATTTTCCTAAAGCAATATTAGAAAAGGATTAACAATCCACTTCAGAGGAAAAATTTGGCATGACCTTTGCTAAAAAAGGACATATCGAGCGCGTGAAATTTTTCGGAACAGAAATTAATCAACACTCCAGCAAAACATAGGCCACTCGGAGCTGTTACCTACAAACATGGTCACTTGGGGAAGCACATATCCTATTTGAGCAACACTAGATATACATGTTTATATCTACATCATATGAGCAATTCTTGAGCAACACTAAATAAACTAGTTGTACTAAAACATCTACATCATCATCTATTCAAAATCATCATCCACTATTACTATTTCTTTTACTAAATCCTAAAAATATGCCCTAAGTTCATGATGTCTACTACACAACCTTCTTCTTGTAGACGTTGTTGGGCCTGCAAGTGCACAGGTTTGTAGGACAGTAGCAAATTTCCCTCAAGTGGATGACCTAAGGTTTATCAATCCGTAGGAGGCGTAGGATGAAGATGGTCTCTCTCAAACAACCCTGCAACCAAATAACAAAAAGTCTCTTGTGTCCCCAACACACCCAATACAATGAAAAATTGTATAGGTGCACTAGTTCGGCGAAGAGATGGTGAAACAAGTGCAAAATAGATAGTAGATAAAGGTTTTTGTAATCTGAAATAATAAAAACAGCAAGGTAACAAGTGGTAAAAGTGAGCGTAAACGGTATTGCAATGGTAGGAAACAAGGCCTAGGGTTCATACTTTCACTAGTGTAAGTTCTCTCAACAATAATAACATAGATAGAACATATGAAGAGCCCTCAACATGCGACAAAGAGTCACTCCAAAGACACTAATAGCAGAGAACAAATGTAGAGATTATGGTCGGGTATGAAACCACCACAAAGCTATTCTTTCGGATCGATCTATAAAAGAGTTCGTACTAGAATAACACCTTAAGATACAAATCAACCAAAACCCTAATGTCACCTAGATACTCCATTGTCACCTCAAGTATCCGTGGGCATGATTATACGATATGCATCACACAATCTCAGATTCATCCAACCAACATAAAAGTACTTCAAAGAGTGCCCCAAAGTTTCTATCGGAGAGTCAAGAACGTGTGCCAACCCCTATGCATAGGTTCCCAAGTGTCACGAAACCCGCAAGTTGATCACAAAAACATACATCAAGTGGATCAATAGAATAACCCATTGTCACCACGGTTATCCCACGCAAAACATACATCAAGTGTTCATAAAAGACTCAATCCAATAAGATAACTTCAAAAGGGGAAACTCAATTCATCACAAGAGAGTAGAGGGGGAGAAACATCATAAGATCCAACTACAATAGCAAAGCTCGGGATACATCAAGATCGTGCCGTAGATGGAACACGAGAGAGCACACGAGAGAGAGAGAGATCAAACACATAGCTACTGGTACATACCCTCAGCCCCGAGGGTGAACTACTCCCTCCTCGTCATGGATAGCGCCGGGATGATGAAGATGGCCTCTGGTGATGGGATCCCCCTCCGGCAGGGTGCCGGAACAGGGTCCCGATTGGTTTTTGGTGGCTACAGAGGCTTGCGGCGGCGGAACTCCCGATCTATCTTCTGTTCTGGAAGTTTTAGGGTACGTAGTTATATATGGGTGCAGGGAGAACGTCGGTGGAGCTACGGGGGCCCCACGAGGCAGGGGGGCGCGCCTAGGGGGGGAGGGCGCGCCCTCCACCCTCGTGACCGCCTCGTGGCTCTTCTGACGTGGGGTCCAAGTCCATCAGGTGGGTTTCCTTCCAAAAATAACTTCTCCAGTTGATTTCGTTCCGTTTTGACTCCGTCTGATATTCCTTTTCCTCGAAAATACTAAAATAGGCATAAAACAACAAATCTGGGCTAGGCCTCCGGTTAATAGGTTAGTCCCCAAAATAATATAGAAGTGTATAATAAAGCCCATAATCATTCAAAACACATAGTAATATAGCCTGAATGCTTCATAGATTATAGATACGTTGGAGACGTATCAGCATCCCCAAGCTTAATTCCTACTCGTCCTCGAGTAGGTAAATGATAAAAGAAAGAATTTATGAAGTGTGAATGCTAGAAGGTGCACAATTGATCAATGATAATTTCAATCACCTTTTCTAGCATGATTATATGTCACAACAGTAGTTCATCTCATAAAACTTCTCATGATAAAGTGACAAGCAATTCACATATCAAGGCATAGACCATAAACATTCTTGAAAACTAGAAAACTTCATTCTTAGTCATCAAAACAATTGCAATTCATCTTATTTTCAGGAATAGCAAATTCCACATACTCAACTATCATATAGTCTTCTACAATTGCTAACACTCACGCAATACTTGTGGTTATAAGTTTTAATCAGACACAAAGAAAGATTGGGGCTTATAATGTCGCCTCCAAACTTATTCACCTTTGGGTGATGTCAACAATAATAGTTCATGCTAACGTACATCCAATTGGATATATATATCAGGATCACCCCACCATGAAGTGCTTGCCAAAGGATAAAATGAAAAAGGGAAAGGTGAAGATCACCTTGACTCTTGCATAAAGTAAAACATAGGCCCTTCGCAGAGGGAAGCAGGGATTTGCAGAGGTGCCAGAGCTCAATTTTTAAAATAGAGATAAATAATCTTGAGAGGTATGATCTCATTGTCAACATAACAACCAAGAGTTCCCAATATCTTCCATACTACATACATTATAGGCGGTTCCCAAACAGAATGGTAAAAATTTATACTCCCCCAACCACCAACAAGCATCAATCCATGGCTTGCTCGAAACAACGAGTGCCTCCAACTAACAACAATCCTGGGGGAGTTTTGTTTAATTATTTTGATTTGCTTTGATCTTTTTGGATCATGCGACTGGGCATCCTGGTTACCGCCACTTTCTCGTGAATGAGGAGCGGAGTCCACTCCTCTTGAGAATAACCCACCTAGCATGGAAGACACTGACAGCCCCTAGTTGCTACATGAGCAATTCGGGCATACATAATAGATTATAATTTGAAGGTTTAGAGTTTGGCACATGCAAATTTACTTGGAACGGCAGGTAAATACCGCATAGAGGTAGGTATGGTGGACACTCATGGCAAAACTGGGTTTAAGGATATTTGGAAGCACAAGTAGTATCTCTACTTGGTGCTAGGAATTTTGGCTAGCATGAGGGGAAAAGGCAAGCTCAACATGTTTGAATGATCCATGACAATATACTTTAAATGAGATGTGAGAAAACATAACCCATTACGTTGTCTTCCTTGTCCAACATCAACTCTTTAGCATGTCATACTTAATGAGTGCTCCCAATTATGAAAGATGTCTATGATAATATATTTATATGTGAAATCTCTCTTCCTTCAATATTCTTTCATGAATTGTTCAAATGACTAATACAATGCTTGCTAACTGTCAATAAATTTACAACCTCTACTTCTTAGATGTGAAGTCATTACTCCCCATGGGATAAGCAAATGAAACATATATAATTTCAGATTTGTGACATTCAACTTATTCAACCATTTACTCATAGGATATAAGTGAAGCACACGAGTAAATGAAAAGCTACTCCAAAAAAATATAAGTGAAGATCAATGAGTAGCTAAATAATTATGCAATTATGTGAAGACTCTCTCTCATTTAAGAATTTCAGATCTTGGTATTGTATTCAAGCAGAAAGCAAAACAAAATAAAATTACATTGCAAGGATAACACACATCATGTGAAGAAGCAAAAACATAGGTTCAACCGATACTAACCGATAGTTGTTGAAGAAGAAAGGTGGGATGCCTACCGGGGCATCCCCAAGCTTAGATGCTTGAGACTTCTTGAAATATTATCTTGGGGTGCCTTGGGCATCCCCAAGCTTGAGCTTTTGTGTCTCCTTAATTCCTCTCATATCATGGTTTCTCTTTTTATCAAAAGCTTCATTCACAACAAACTCAACAAGAACTCGTGAGATAGGTTAGTATGAATCAATGCAAAACCTTATCATATTATACTGTAGAAAATCACTTAAATTATTATTCAACATTGCATACTAAATGCCTCTGTATATTTAATACTCCTATCCTCAAATAGAATCATTAAACAAGCAAACATACGCAAACAATGCAACCATAACAGCAATCTGCCAAAACAGTACAGTCTGTAAAGAATGCAGGAGTATCAATACTTCCCTGACTCCAAAAATTATGAACTAAAATTCCCACTGTAATAAATTTATCAGAGCTCAATATGCAAAAAGATTCAACGTTAGACCATGCTCTGACTTTTCTAGGGAATTTTTGCAACAGCGGTAAACTAGAAAAAAAAGCATGGCAAAGGCTATCCTTGACTTTTTAACAAAAGAAAATGACGCTCCAAGCAAAACACATATCATGTGGTGAATAAAAATATAGCTCCAAGTAAAGTTACCGATAGACGAAGACGAAAGAGGGGATGCCTTCCGGGGCATCCCCAAGCTTAGTTGCTTGATTGTCCTTGAATATTACCTTGGGGTGCCTTGGGCATCCCCAAGCTTAGGCTCTTTCCACTCCTTATTCCATAGTCCATCGAATCTTTACCCAAAACTTGAAAACTTCAACCACACAAAACTCAAAACAAAACTCGTAAGCTCCGTTAGTATAAGAAAATAAAACCACCACTTAGGTACTGTAATGAACTCATTATAAATTCATATTGGTGTAATATCTACTGCACTCCAACTTATCTATGGTCCATACCCTCCGATACTACTCATAGATTCATCAAAATAAGCAAACAACACATAGAAAACAGAATCTGTCAAAAACAGAACAGTCTGTAGTAATCTATATAAAACGTATACTTCTGGAACCCCAAAAATTATGAAATAAATTTCTGGACCTGAGAAATTTGTCTATTAATAATCTGCAAAAAGAATCAACCTAAAAGCACTCTTCAGTAAAAAATGGCAGCTAATCTCGTGAGCGCTAAAGTTTCTGTTTTTCACAGCAAGATCATATAAACTTCACCCAAGTCTTCCCAAAGGTTCTACTTGGCACTTTATTGAAACAAAAGCTATAAAACATGATTAATACAGTAGCATTATCATGTGGACACACAAAAACAGTAAGGATAAATATTGGGTTGTCTCCCAACAAGCGCTTTTCTTTAATGCCTTTTAGCTAGGCATGATGATGGCAATGATGCTCACATAAAAGATAAGAATTGAAACATAACGGGAGCATCATGAAGCACATGACTAGCACATTTAAGTCTAACCCACTTCCTATGCATAGGGATTTTGTGAGCAAACAACTTATGGGAACAATAATCAACTAGCATAGGATGGCACAACAAGCATCACTTCAAGATTTTAAGCATATAGAGAGGAAACTTGACATTATTGCAATTCCTACAAGCATATGTTACTCTCTCATAATAATTTTCAGTAGCATCATGAATGAATTCAACAATATAACCAGCACCTAAAGCATTCTTTTCATGATCTACAAGCATAGAAAATTTTCTACTCTCCACCTAAGCAAACCTCTTCTTTATAGCATACATATCATCACAATAATCATCATAGATAGGAGGCATGCTTTCATCATAGTAAATTTGCTCATCAAAGCTTGGGGGACTAAACATATCATCTTCATCAAACATAGCTTCCCCAAGCTTGTGGATTTGCATATCATTAGCATCATGGATATTCAAGGAATTCATACTAACAACATTGCAATCATGCTCATCATTCAAATATTTAGTACCAAACATTCTATAGATTTCTTCTTCAAGCACTTGAGCACAATTATCCTTTCCATCATACTCACGAAAGATATTAAAAAGGTGAAGTGTATGAGACAAACTCAACTCCATTTTTTTGTAATTTTCTTTTATAAACTAGACTAGTGCTAAAACAAGAAACAAAAAGATTCAATTGCAAGATCTAAAGATATACCTTCACTTACCTAGCCTCCCCGGCAACGACGCCAGAAAAGAGCTTGATGTCTACTACACAACCTTCTTCTTGTAGACGTTGTTGGGCCTGCAAGTGCACAGGTTTGTAGGACAGTAGCAAATTTCCCTCAAGTGGATGACCTAAGGTTTATCAATCCGTAGGAGGCGTAGGATGAAGATGGTCTCTCTCAAACAACCCTGCAACCAAATAACAAAAAGTCTCTTGTGTCCCCAACACACCCAATACAATGGAAAATTGTATAGGTGCACTAGTTCGGCGAAGAGATGGTGAAACAAGTGCAAAATAGATAGTAGATAAAAGTTTTTGTAATATGAAATAATAAAAACAGCAAGGTAACAAGTGGTAAAAGTGAGCGTAAACGGTATTGCAATGGTACGAAACAAGGCCTAGGGTTCATACTTTCACTAGTGTAAGTTCTCTCAACAATAATAACATAGATAGAACATATGACAAGCCCTCAACATGCGACAAAGAGTCACTCGAAAGACACTAATAACGGAGAACAAATGTAGAGATTATGGTCGGGTACGAAACCACCACAAAGCTATTCTTTCGGATCGATCTATAAAAGAGTTCGTACTATAATAACACCTTAAGATACAAATCAACCAAAACCCTAATGTCACCTAGATACTCCATTGTCACCTGAAGTATCCGTGGGTATGATTATACGATATGCATCACACAATCTCAGATTCATCCAACCAACATAAAAGTACTTCAAAGAGTGCCGCAAAGTTTCTACCGGAGAGTCAAGAACGTGTGCCAACCCCTATGCATAGGTTCCCAAGTGTCACAAAACCCGCAAGTTGATCACCAAAACATACATCAAGTGGATAAATAGAATAACCCATTGTCACCACGGTTATCCCACGCAAAACATACATCAAGTGTTCATAAAAGACTCAATCCAATAAGATAACTTCAAAAGGGGAAACTCAATTCATCACAAGAGAGTAGAGGGGGAGAAACATCATAAGATCCAACTACAATAGCAAAGCTCGGGATACATCAATATCGTGCCATAGATGGAACACGAGAGAGAACACGAGAGAGAGAGAGAGAGAGAGAGAGAGAGAGAGATCAAACACATAGCTACTGGTACATACCCTCAGCCCCGAGGGTGAACTACTCCCTCCTCGTCATGGATAGCGCCGGGATGATGAAGATGGCCTCCGGTGATGGGATCCCCCTCCGGCATGGTGCCGGAACAGGGTCTCGATTGGTTTTTGGTGGCTACAGAGGCTTGCGGCGGCGGAACTCCCGATCTATCTTCTGTTCTGGAAGTTTTAGGGTATGTAGGTATATATGGGTGCAGGGAGAACGTCGGTGGAGCTACGGGGGCCCCACGAGGCAGAGGGGCGCGCCCAGGGGGGGAGGGCGCGCCCTCCACCCTCGTGACCGCATCGTGGCTCTTCTGACGTGGGGTCCAAGTCCATCAGGTGGGTTTCCTTCCAAAAATAACTTCTCCAGTTGATTTCGTTCCGTTTTGACTCCGTCTGATATTTCTTTTCCTCGAAATACTGAAAAAGGCATAAAACAACAAATCTAGGCTGGGCCTCCGGTTAATAGGTTAGTCCCAAAAATGATATAAAAGTGTATAATAAAGCCCATAATCATTCAAAACACATAGTAATATAACATGAATGCTTCATAAATTATAGATACGTTGGAGACGTATCAGTTCACAATATAACAAGTACAGAACATTTTTTCAAATTCTACCAACTAAAAATTTCCATTACTAAAATTTCTAATCAAAAGACCTAAAATTTCCGATTCAAAACACCTAAAATAGGCTAAAAAATTATTCTATTACAGAACCTACATTCTACAATGTGTACATTCTAAAATCTTCATTTAAACTACCTACATTCTACAAGAACAGAGAGAAGGGAGGGAGGAGGGGTAGGAAGGAGGGAGGGAGGAGGGGTAGGAAGGCGGGAGGGAGGAGGGGTAGGAAGGAGGGAGGGAGGAGTGGGAGGAAGGAGGGAACAGATGGGAAGGATGGGGAGGGAGGAGGAGGGAGGTAGGAGGAGCTACCTCGGTGGCGGTGACGGTGGGGGGAGGGGAGGGCGACGGCAGCGGGATGGAGGAGGGAGGGGGCGATGGCTGGCGGGATGGAGGAGGGAGAGGGCAATGGCCGGTGGTGGGATGGAGGAGGGGATGGGCGACAATGCAGTGGCTGCAGACGACAGGGCCGGTGCGGGGGAGAGTGAATTGGAGCAGAGAGAGGAGAGTGAGGGGCGGCCTAGTGATAGGATGGCTTTAGCAGTAGCGTGTATCTCGGTAACGCGCTGCTGCTAAATGCCCTAGCAGTACCGCCTTCCTACAAAAAGCGCTGCTGCTAAGTGTAAGCATGCAAAAATACATTGGCCATCAATGCAAAAATACATTGGCCATCAATGATCTTTTTGTGTACAATCTGAATTGTCAATACGAGTCCTCTCCCGGTAGAAACCGGAGAAGACTCATATTGCGGCCACAAATTCTACACATAGAGTTCAATGAAAACCAAAAGGTTGTGATAGCTTGAGAAGTAACATATTTAAGGCGGCAAACACCCTATTCGCGGAGCGAGGTGGGACTAAACTTGTGGACTAAACTTAGCAGTAACGAGTTTTATCGAAAGGCGCTGCTGCTAACATCAATAGCAGTAGCGCGCTATGTAATATGGCGCTACTGCTATAACTAGCTTGACGGTGAGGTCATGACAATTATAGCAGTAGCGCGGTTTACAAATGACGCGCTACTGCTATGTTCCTTTCAGCAGCGTGTTTTAGTGGCACGCACTGCTGCTAAATAGCACGAGCGCCGTATTTTAAAGCGCAGTGCTGGTAAGATTCTGTGTATAAGGTTTTTTTCCTAGTAGTGTTATGTTGTGGTGTTCCAGGTGGCGTGAGCTGTGAAACTTTTCCACATTGTTTTAAATGAAGGCCAAACTCGTAACTCAAATATTCTCCTCCACGATCAGATCATAGAAACTTTATTTCCTTGTTACGATGATTCTCCACTTCACTCTGAAATTCTTTGAACTTTTCAAACGTTTTAGACTTGTGTTTCATTAAGTAGATATACCCATATCTGCTCAAATCATCTGTGAAGGTCCGAAAATAACGATACTCGCCACGAGCATCAACACTCATTGGACCACATACATCGATATGTATTATTTCCAATAAGTCACTAGCTCGTTCCATTGTTCCGGAGAACGGAGTTTTAATCATCTTGCCCATAAGGCATGGTTCGCAAGTATTAAATGACTCATAATCAAGTGATTCCAAAAGTCCATCTTTATGGAGTTTCTTCATGCGCTTTACACCGATATGACCCAAACGACACTTCCACAAATAAGTTGCACTATCATTATCAACTTTGCCTCTTTTGACATCAATATTATGAATATGTGTATCATCACGATCAAGATTCAACAGAAATAGACCACTCTTCAAGGGTGCATGACCATAAAAGATATTATACTCATATAAATAGAACAACCATTATTCTCTGATTTAAATGAATAACCTCTCGCACTAAACAAGATCCAGATATAATGTTCATGCTCAATGCTGGCACCAAATAACAATTATTCAGGTCTAAAACTAACCCCGAAGGTAGATGTAGAGGTAGCATGCCGACGGCGATCACATCAACCTTGGAACCATTTTTGACGTGCATCGCCACCTCGTCCTTAGCCAATCTTTGTTTAGTCCGTAGTCCCTGCTTCGAGTTACAAATATGAGCAACCGAACCGGTATCAAATACCCAGGCACTACTACGAGAATTAGTAAGGTACACGTCAATAACATGTATATCAAATATACCTTTGTTCACCTTGCCATCCTTCTTATCCGCCAAATACTTGGGGCAATTCCTCTTCTAGTGACCAACCCCTTTACAATAGAAGCACTTAGTTTAAGGCTTGGGTCCAAACTTGGGTTTCTTCCCGGGAGTGACAACTTGCTTGCCAGTCTTTTTGAAGTTCCCCTTCTTTTTACCATTGACCTTCTTCTTGAAACTAGTGGTCTTGTTAACCATCAACACTTGATGCTCCTTTTTGACTTCTACCTCCACGGCCTTTAGCATCGCGAAGAGCTCGGGAATAGTATTTTCCATCCCTTGCATATTGTAGTTCATCATGAAGCCTTTGTAGCTTGGTGGCAGTGATTGAAGAACTCTGTCAATGACACAATCATCTAGAAGCTTAACTCCCAGCTGAGTCAAGTGATTATGGTACCCAGACATTCCGAGTATGAGCTCACTAACAGAACTGTTCTCCTCCATCTTGCAGCTATAGAACTTGTTGGAGACTTCATATCTCTCAACTCGGGCATTTACTTGAAATATCAACTTCAACTCTTGGAACATTTCATATTGTCCATGACATTCAAAACGTTTTTGAAGTCCCGATTCTAAGCCGTAAAGCATGGCACACTGAACTAACGAGTAGTCATCAACACACGACTGGCAAGCATTCACAATGTCTGCAGTTGCTGGGGCAGGTGGTACACCTAGCGGTGCATCAAGGACATAATTCTTTTGTGCAGCAATGAGGATAATCCTCAAGTTGCGGACCCAGTCCATGTAGTTGTTGCCATCATCTTTCAACTTAGCTTTCACTAGGAACACACTAAAATTCAAAGGAACGGTAGCACGGGCCATTGATCTACAACATAGATATGAAAAAAAACTATCAGGACTAAGTTCATGATAAATTAAGTTCAATTAATCATATTACTTAAGAACTCCCACTTAGATAGACATCCCTCTAGTTATCTAAATGATACGTGATCCAAATCAACTAAACTATGTCCGATCATCACGTGAGATGGAGTAGTCTTCAATGGTGAACATCACTATGTTGATCATATCTACTATATGATTCACGTTCGACCTTTCGGTCTCCAGTGTTCCGAGGCCATATCTGTATATGCTAGGCTCGTCAAGTTTAACACGAGTATTCTGTGTGTGCAATTCTGGCTTGCACCCGTTGTATTTGAACGTAGAGCCTATTACACCCGATCATCACGTGGTGTCTCAGCATGAAGAACTTTCACAACGGTGCATATTCGGGGAGAACACTTATACCTTGAAATTTTAGTGAGGGATCATCTTATAATGCTACCGCCATACTAAGCAAAATAAGATGCATAAAAGATAAACATCACATGCAATCAAAATATGTGACATGATATGGCCATCATCATCTTGTGCTCATGATCTCCATCACCGAAGCAACGTCATGATCTCCATCTTCACCAGCTTGACACCTTGATCTCCATCGTAGCATCGTGGTCTGATACGTCTCCATCGTATCTATAATTTTTGATTGTTCCATGCCAATATTATCCAACTTTCATATACTTTTGGTAACTTTTTATACTATTTTTTGGAACTAACATATTGATCCAGTGCCCAGTGCCAGTTCCTGTCTGTTGCATGTTTTATGTTTCGCAGAAACCCATTATCAAACGGAATCCAAATGGGATAAAAATGGACGGAGAATTATTTTGGAATATTTGGGATTTTCCGGAGGAAGAATCAACGCGAAACGGTGTCCGGGGTGGCCACGAGACAGGGGGGCGCGCCCTCCCCCCTGGGTGCACCCTAGACTCTCGTGGGCCACCCATAAGGTGGTTGACGCCCTTCTTTTGCCGCAAGAAAGCTAATTTTACAAGAAAAATCTGGGCGAAAGATTCACCCCAATCGGAGTTACATATCTCTGGATATTTAAGAAACGATGAAGGGGTAGAATCTGGGAACGCAGAAACAGAGAGATAGATCCAATCTCGGAGGGGCTCTCGCCCCTCCCAAGCCATGGGAGCCAAGGACCAGAGGGGAAACCCTTCTCCCATCTAGGGAGGAGGTCAAGGAAGAACAAGAAGAAGGGGGGCTCTCTCCCCCTTGCTTCCGGTGGCGCCGGAACTCCGCCAGGGGCCATCATCATCACCGCGATCTTCACCAACACCACCGTCATCTTCACCAACATCTCCATCACCTTCCCACATCTATATCCAGCAGTCCACTCTCCCGCAACCCGCTGTACCCTCTACTTGAACATGGTGTTTTATGCTTCATATTATTTTCCAATGATGTGTTGCCATCCTATGATGTCTGAGTAGATTTCTATTGTCCTATCGGTGATTGATGAATTGCTATGATTGGTTTGAGTTGCATGTTTTATTATTGGTGCTATCCTATGGTGCCCTCCGTGTCGCGCAAGCGTGAGGGATTCCTGCTGTAGGGTGTTGCAATGCGTTCATGATTCACTTATAGTGGGTTGCGTGAGTGACTGAAACACAAACCCGAGTATGGGGATTGTTGCGTATGGGATAAAAGGGACTTGATGCTTTAATGCTATGGTTGGGTTTTACCTTAATGAATCTTTAGTAGTTGTGGATGCTTGCTAGAGTTCCAATCATAAGTGCATATGATCCAAGTAGAGAAAGTATGTTAGCTTATGCCTCTCCCTCAAATAGAATTGCAATAGTGATTACCTGTCTAGTAACATAGTCAATTGCTTAGGGACAATTTCACAACTCCTACCACCACTTTTCCACACTCGCTATATTTACTTTATTGCTTGTTTATCTAAACATCCCCTAGTTTATATTTACATGCTCTTTATTATCTTGCAAACCTATCCTGTCACACCTACAAAGTACTTCTAGTTTCATACTTGTTCTAGGTAAAGCGAACGTCAAGCGTGCATAGAGTCGTATCAGTGGCCGATAGGACTTTAGAGAGTATTTGTTCTACCTTTAGCCCTCGTTGGGTTTGACACTCTTACTTATCTAAAGAGGCTACAACTATCTCGTATACTTGTGGGTCATCATGGTCGTCTCGCCAACCATTTCTTATACGACTATCGCTACCGCTTAGTGATAAAGTAAAGCAATTACATAGCGCTTGTATTCCATACAATAAAGCGACAACCATATGGCTCCTGCCAGTTGCCGATAACTTTTACAAAACATGATCATCTCATACAACAATCATGTCTTGACCATATCACATCACAACATGCCCTACAAAAACAAGTTAGACGTCCGCTACTTTGTTTGTTGCAAGTTTTACGTGGCTGCTAGCATAACCGTACATACCTACAGAACAAAAACCACAACGGTGATTTATCAAGTTTGCTATTTTAACCTTCACAAGGACTGGCCGCAGTCAAATCTGATTCAACTAAAGTTGGAGAAACAAAAACGCACCAGCCACCTTTATGCAAGACTAGTTGCATGTTTGTCGGTGGAACCGGTCTCATGAACGCGGTCATGTAAGGTTGGTCTAGGCCGCTTCATCCAACAATACCGCCGAATAAAAATAAGACATTTGTGGTAAGCAGTATGATTATCACCGCCCACAACTCTTTGTGTTCTACTCGTGCATATCATGTACGCATAGACCTGGCTCGGATGCCACTGTTGGTTAACATAGCATGCAATTTCAAAAAAATTCCTACGCTCACGCAAGATCTATATAGGAGATGCATAGTAACGAGAGGGGAGAGTGTGTCCACATACCCTCATAGACCGAAAGTGGAAGCGTTAACTTAACGTGGTTGATGTAGTCGAACGTCTTCTCGAATCAACCGATCAAGTACCGAACGTACGACACCTCCGAGTTCTGCACACGTTCAACTCGATGACGTCCCTCGAACTCTTGATCTAGCAGAGTGTCGATGCAGTTGATGAGTTCCGTCAGCACGACAACGTGATGACGGTATTGGTGTAGTGATCCACGCAGGGCTTCGCCTAAGCACTACAACGATATGACCGGAGTAGTAAATGGTGGAGGGGAGCACCGCACATGGATAAACAATTGGTGTCTCTTTGGGATGCCCCCCGCCCCCGTATATAAAGGAGGAGAGGAGGAGGCCGACCACCAAGGGGGCGCACCAAGGGGGGGGGGAGTCCTACTAGGACTCCACTCCTATTAGGATTTGCCCCCCTTTTTTCCTTCTCATGGAGGTGGAAAGGGGGAAGGAGAGGGAGAGGGGGAAAGGAAAGGGCGCCCGCGCCCCCTTCCCCTTGTCCAATTCGGACAACCCATGGGGGGCACCCTGCGGGCTCCCCTCTCTCTCCCCTATGGCCCATGTTGTCCCATTACGTCCCAGGGGGGGGGGTCCGGTAACCTCCCGGTACTCCGAAAAACATCCGAAACTTCCCGAAACCATTCCGGTGTCCGAATGTAACCTTCCAATATATCAATTTTACCTATCGACCATTTCGAGACTCCTCGTCATGTCCGTGATCTCATCCAGGACTCCGAACAACCTTCGGTCACCAAAACACATAACTCATATAATACCAATCGTCATCAAACGTTAAGCGTGCGGACCCTACATGTTCGAGAACTATGTAGACATGACTGCTACCTCTTGAGCTTGCGTTGGTTTTTCTCTTGAAGAGGAAAGGGTGATGTAGCAAAGTAGCGTAAGTATTTCCCTCAGTTTTGAGAACCAAGCTATCAATCCAGTAGGAGACGACGCACAAGTCACCTAGTACCTGCACAAACAATCAAGAACCTTGCAACCAACACGATAAAGGGGTTGTCAATCCCTTCACGGTCACTCGCAAAAGTGAGATCTGATAAAGATAGCAAAGTAAATATTTTTGGTATTTTTGTTGTATAGATTGGAAAGTAAAGATTGCAAAAATAATAAACGAGATTTAAAGAGATGAAATATAATGGAAAAGAGACGTAATATAATTGAAAAGAGACCCGGGGGCCATAGGTTTCACTAGTGGCTTCTCTCGAGATAGCATGTATTACGGTGGGTGAACAAATTACTGCCGAGCAATTGATAGAAAAGCGCATAATTATGAAGATATCTAAGGCAATGATCATGAACATAGGCATCACGTCCGTGTCAAGTAGACCAAAATGATTCTGCATCTACTACTATTACTCCACACATCGACCGCTATCCAGCATGCATCTAGAGTATTAAGTACATAAGAACGGAGTAACGCATTAAGCAAGATGACATGATGTAGAGGGATAAACTCAAGCAATATGATATAAACCCCATCTTTTTATCCTCGTTGGCAACAATACAATACGTGCCTTGCTGCCCCTACCGTCACTAGAAAAGGACACCGCAAGATTGAACCCAAAGCTAAACACTTCTCCCATTGCAAGAAAGATCAATCTAGTAGGCCAAACTAAACCGATAATTAGAGGAGACTTGCAAAGATATCAAATCATGCATATAAGAATTCAGAGAAGAACCAATAATATTCATAGATAATCTTGTTCATAAATCCACAATTCATCGGATCTTAGAAAACACACCGTAAAAGAGTATTACATCGAATAGATCTCCAAGAACATCAAGGAGAACTTTGTATTGAGAATCAAATAGAGAGAAGAAGCCATCTAGCTAATAACTATCGACCCGAAGGTCTGTGGTAAACTACTCACGCTTCATCGGAGAGGCAATGGTGTTGATGTAGAAGCCCTCTATGATCGATTCCCCCTCCAGCAGATTGCCGGAAAAGGCCCCAAGATGGGATCTCACGGGTACAGAAGGTTGCGACAATGGAAAAGTGGTTTCGTGGCTCCCCCTGATGTTTCTAGGGTATAAGAGTATATATAGGCGAAAGAAGTACGTTGGTGGAGCTACGAGGGGCCCACGAGGGTGGGTGGTGGGGGGGGGGGCGCCTACCCCCCTGGGCGCGCCCTCCTGCCTCGTGGACGCCTCGTGGTGTTTCTGACTTCAACTCCAAGTCTTCTAGTTTGCTTTCGCTCCCAGAAAGATCATCACGAAGGTTTGATTCCGTTTGGACTCCATTTGGTATTCCTTTTCTGCAAAACTCTAAAATAGGCAAAAAAAAAGAAACTGGCACTGGGCCTCCGGTTAATAGGTTAGTCCCAAAAATAATATAAAAGAGCATATTAAAGCCCATTAAACATCCAAAACGGATAATATAATAGCATGGAATAATAAAAATTATAGATACGTTGGAGACGTATCAAGCCTCCCCAAGCTTAACTCCTGCTCGTCCTCGAGTAGCTAAATAATAAAAATAGAATTTTTGATGTGGCATGCTACCTAGCATATTTATCAATCTAATTTTCTTTATTGTGGCATGAATGTTCAGATCCGAAAGATTCAAGACAAAAGTTTAATATTGACATAAAAACAATAATACTTCAAGCATACTAACAAAGCAATCATGTCTTCTCAAAATAACATGCCCAAAGAAAGTTATCCCTACAAAATCATATATTCTGGTTATGCTCTATCTTCATCACACAAAGTATTTAATCATGCACAACCCCGATGACAAGCCAAGGAATTGTTTCATACTTTTGATGTTCTCAAACTTTTTCAATCTTCACGCAATACATGAGCGTGAGCCATGGACATAGCACTATAGGTGGAATGGAATGGTGGTTCTAGAGAAGACAAAAAGGAGAAGATAGTCTCACATCAACTAGGCGTATCAACGGGCTATGGAGATGCCCATCAATAGATATCAATGTGAGTGAGTAGGGATTGCCATGCAACGGATGCACTATAGCTATAAGTGTATGAAAGCTCAACAAAAGAAACTAAGTGGGTGTGCATCCAGCTTGCTTGCTCACGAAGATCTAGGGCACTTTTGAGTAAGCCCATCATTGGAATATACAAGCCAAGTTCTATAATGAAAAATTCCCACTAGTATATGAAAATGATAACATAGGAGACTCTCTATCATGAAGATAATGGTGCTACTTTGAAGCACAAGTGTGGTAAAAGGATAGTAGCATTGCCCCTTCTCTCTTTTTCTCTCATTTTTTTATTTGGGCCTTTTCTCTTTTTCTATGGCCTGTTCTTTTTCTTTTTTTTCTTTTTCGTCCGGAGTCTCATCCCGACTTATGGGGGAATCATAGTCTCCATCATCCTTTCCTCACTAGGACAATGCTCTAATAATGAAGATCATCACACTTTTATTTACTTACAACTCAATACTTAGAACAAAATATGACTCTATGTGAATGCCTCCGGTGGTGTACCGGGATGTGCAATGATTCAAGAGTGACATGTATGAAAAATTATGAATGGTGGCTTTGCCACAAATACGATGTCAACTACATGATCATGCAAGGCAATATGACAATGATGGAGCGTGTCATAATAAATGGAACGGTGGAAAGTTGCATGGCAATATATCTCGGAATGGCTATGGAAATGCCATAATAGGTAGGTATGGTGGCTGTTTTGAGGTTGGTATATGGTGGGTGTATGGTACCGGCGAATGTTCCGCGGTACTAGAGAGGCTAGCAATGGTGGAAGGGTGAGAGTGCGTATAATCCATGGACTCAACATTAGTCATAAAGAACTCACATACTTATTGCAAAAATTTATTAGTTATCTAAATGAAGTACTACGCGCATGCTCCTGGGGGATAGATTGGTAGGAAAATACCACCGTTCGTCCCTGACCGCCACTCATAAGGAAGACAGTCAATAAATAAATCATGCTCCAACTTCATCACATAATGGTTCACCATACATGCATGCTACGGGAATCACAAACTTTAACACAAGTATCTCTCAAATTCACAACTACTCTACTAGCATGTAATGCCCCGGATTCGATGCGCCAGGTGTCTGCCAGTTATTCGTCGTCATTGCCATGTCATTTGCTTGCGTGTTTCATTTTATTATGTCATCATGTGCATCTCATTTTGCATACGTGTTCGTCTCATGCATCCGAGCATTTTCCCCGTTGTCCGTTTTGCAATCCGGCACTCCTATGTTCCCCGACGCCCCCTTTTGCCTCTTTTCGTGTGCGGGTGTTAAACGTTCTTGGAATAGACCGAGGTTTGCCAAGCGGCCTTGGTACACCACCGGTAGACTGCCTGTCAAGTTTCGTGTCATTTGGAGTCCGTTTGATACTCCAACGGTTAACCGGGTAGCCGCAAAGGCCTCTTTTGTGTGCAGCCCAACACCCCTCCAAAGTGACCCAATAACCCATCCTAACCCCCTCCATGCTCTCGGTCGTTCGATCATGATCGTGTGGGCGAAAACCGCACTCCATTTGGACTCTCCTAGCTTCCAGAATCTATAAATACACCTCCCCCTCCGAAATTCACGGTGCAAACCCTAACTCTCCCTCTCCTCGCGCCGCCGGACATGTCCGGACGGAGCCGGACGCGTCTGCCACCACCGCCCGACCAATCAGGGCGCGACACCTGTCGTTCGCCGTCGCCCCGCGCCGCCGCCGAAGCCCGGCCCTGCCGCCGCCCGGGAGCCCGCCGCCTCCAGCCGGCTGCGTCCCACCTGGATCTCTCCGTCCCGCTCGTCCCCGTCCATTTTCCCGGAGGTTGATTTTTCACTAAGTCCTGAAAATTCATCATTATGTTGCCCTGTTCATCGCATCATAACTCCATGCATACTGCTCCGTTTCGTGCGTGTGATATATCAAAATGTTCATCATGACATGCTCTTCATTTCATTCCATTATGCCATCCTTTCTTGAATCCATCTTGGTGCCCAAATCATCACTGCAAGAGTGCTATATGATGTTAACCTGCTGAAACTGTTATAACTTGCTGATTTGTCTTTTTCATTGCATTTTGTGTGTGCATCCTATGAGCTAGATGTCTACATGAGTTTTGAGCTACATCATGCCATATTTACAGTGGTGCAATCCATGTATTTCTGTGAGTCTTGTACTGAGCGCATCAAGCTCCTGAAGTAGGGTACTTGTTGTTGCTGTTTTGCTAGGCTGAATCTGCTATATCATGATGCTATGTAAACCTGCTGCTACAAGTCAGCCTATGCATAATCTAGATATATTAACTAAGGATGTTTTGTTTTACATGTCATGCTCTATCCATCCATGCCCCTGGTTGCATTTATAGCCTGATGTAACATGTTGTTATCTTTCTCCAGACTTGCTAAATAATGTTGCTGTCAGCCTGTTAACATTAAGTTCAATGTTGCCATGATTGTTGTTAGTGATCCAAGAATTCTATGAACTTGTTCTTGCCATGATTAGCTTCATAATTATGTCTTCTTACTGTTGGTCACCTTGCCATGCCATGTATTGCTCTGTGGTGAGTGGTACAAGCTCACCAACATGCCTACTTATTGTTGTTTCTGCCATGTATGAATCTCTCATATCATTTGCCATGTTTGCATGGATCCTACCATATTTTCTGTTGATCTTTGGAATAAGTTCAGTAAGGGAGTTTTGTTCTTTGTCTTTAGTATTAGCATGCAATGCCTTTGTTTGCCATGTTAAGTTCCTGTAACATGTTTGTTAGCCCTAAACATTGCAACCTGATGTTACTTCTGCAAAGTCTAAAACTGTTATTTGCAATCTTGCCATGGCCTTTTGAGCATGTTATAGTGTTTTGTGGAGATAGCTCAGTGTTCATGTTTTGTCATGCTTTACCTGTACTTGATGCCCATGCCTTTTGTTCTTATGTTGAAGTGCTGTAGCGTATTGTTTTCATGCTTGCTAGATGCCTAGCTGCTGTTTTGGACAGTTTGTCCTTTAAACTTGTATAGTGTATGTGTTGAACTGTTGCTCCATTTTGAGTGTGCTCTGTATGAAACTTGCTTGATTCTGCATGAAGTTTCACATTATCATGTTGCATCCATGTTTTGAGAGTGTTTGGTTGATGTTTTATGCATTTTGCATCAATGCCATGTTTAACTTGTTTTGCTCATATCTTCTAGGCCGTAGCTCCGAATTAAATGAACTTTATATGCAACTTGACTAGAATTTCGTGTAGATCATCTAGTGCATCTTAACTAGCTGTTTAACAATTTGAACATAAGGTTTATTCAGTTCTGGACCAATTTCTAAATTTGCATATGAGGACTTACCGGAATTGTTATATGTTGTTTCCGGCCTCATTTAAACTTGCCATGATGTGTTGTTCTTGTATGCATCATCTCTTGACATGAGTAGCTTTGTGCAGTCTTGTCTTGCATCATACTTGGTTGAGCATCATGTCATGTCCATGTGTGGTGTGTTTACCATGTTGTGTGCTTCTTCTCGATAGTTCCTGTTTCGTTGCGGTTGTGAGGATTCGTTCGTCTACACTTGGTTCGGCTTCATCCATTCGTCTTCTTCATGGACTCGTTCTTCTTCCTTGCGGGATTTCAGGCAAGACGACCGCTACCCTGGATCTCACTACTATCATTGCTATGCTAGTTGCCTCGTTCTATCGCTTTGCCGCGCTACCTATCTTTTGTTGATCAAGCCTCCCGAATTGCCATGTCAGCCTCTAACCTTTTCACCCTTCCTAGCAAACCATTGCTTGGCTATGTTACCGCTTTGCTCAGCCCATCTTATAGCGTTGTTAGTTGCAGGTGTAGTTGAAGATTGCTCCATGGTGGACAGGATTATGTTGGGATATCACAATATCTCTTATTTGATTAATGCATCTATATACTTGGTAAAGGGTGGAAGGCTCGTCCTTATGCCTGGTGTTTTCTTCCACTCTTGCCGCCCTAGTTTCCGTCATACCGGTGTTATGTTCCCGGATTTTGCGTTCCTTACGCGGTTGGGTGATTTATGGGACCCCCTTGACAGTTCGCTTTGAATAAAACTCCTCGAGCAAGGCCCAACCTTGGTTGTACCATTTGACTCACCACCACCTATACCCTTCCCTTGGGTCGGCCAACCCGAGGGTCATCTTTATTTTAGACCCCCCGGAGCCAGTGCTTCTCTAAGTGCTGGTCCGAACCGGGCAGACTGCGAGGCCACCTCGGGGCAACTCGAGGGCCGGTTTTACTCGTAGGCTGACCTATCCGGTGTTGCCCTAAGAATGAGATATTTGCAGCTCCTATCGGGATTGTCGGCGCATCGGGCGGCTTTGCTGGTCTTGTTTTACCATTGTCAAAATGTCTTGTAAACCGGGATTCCGAGACTGATCGGGTCTTCCTGGGATAAGGAATATCCTTCGTTGACCATGAGAGCTTGTGATGGGCTAAGTTGGGACACCCTTGCAGGGTATAAACTTTCGAGAGCCGTGCCCGCGGTTATGTGGCAGATGGGAATTTGTTAATGTCCGGTTGTAGAGAACTTGACACCAGATCCAAATTAAAACGCATCAACCGTGTGTGTAGCCGTGATGGTCTCTTTTCGGCGAAGTCCAGGAAGTGAACACGGTTTTGGGTTATGTTGGACGTCGGTAGGAGTTCAGGATCACCTCTTGATCATTGCTAGCTTCACGACCGTTCCTTTTGCTTCTCTTCTCGCTCTTATTTGCGTGTTTTAGCCACCATTTCATGCTTAGTCACTGCTGCAACCTCACCACTTTACCCCTTCCTTACCCATTAAGCTTTGCTAGTCTTGATACCCATGGTAATGGGATTGCTGAGTCCTCGTGGCTCACAGATTACTACAACAACAGTTGCAGGTGCAGGTTATGCGATGATCATGACGCGAGAGCGATGCTTGCTTGTTTTGGAGTTCTTCTTCTGCTTCTTCTTCGATCAGGGGATAGGTTCCAAGTCGGTAGTCTGGGCTAGCAGGGTGGATGTCGTTTGAGTTTCTGTTTGTGTTTCATCCGTAGTCGGATGGTGCTCTTATGTAAGATGATGTTGTATTCGTGTGGCATTGTATGCCTTATGTATGTATCCCTATCTTTTATCTAATGTTGATGTAATGATATCCACCTTGCAAAAGCGTCTTCAAGATGCGCTTCTATCCTTGGTGGGACCTTCGAGTTCCTTTAGGATAGGGTCGCATCTTGTGCATGACATAGCATGACTATAATATCACCATCTTCATATCTCAAAACAATCATAAAGAATCAAACTTCTCATAGTATTCAGTGCACTTTATATGAAAGTTTTTATTATACCCATCTTGGATGCCCATCATATTATGACTAATTTTATAACCAAAGCAAATTACCATGATGTTCTAAAAGACTCTCAAAATAATATAAGTGAAGCATGAGAGTTCAATAATTTCTATAAAATAAAACCACCACCGTGCTCTAAAAAGATATAAGTGAAGCACTGGAGCAATATTATTTAGCTCAAAAGATATTAGTGAAGCACATACAGTATTCTAATAAATTCTGATTCATGCGTGTCTCTCCCAAAAGGTGTGTACAGCAAGGATGATTGTGGTAAACTAAAAAGCAAAGACTCAAATCATACAAGATGCTCCAAGCAAAACACATATCATGTGGTGAATAAAAATATAGCCTCAAGTAAAGTTACCGATAGATGAAGAAAAAAGAGGGGATGCCTTCCGGGGCATCCCCAAGCTTAGGATTTTCTTTGTCCTTGAATTTTACCTTGGGGTGCCTTGGGAATCCCCAATCTTAGGCTCTTTCCACTCCTTATTCCAAAATCCATCAAATCTGTACCCAAAAACTTGAAAACTTCACAACACAAAACTTCAATAGAAAATCTCATGAGCTCCGTTAGTATAAGAAAATAAACCAACACTTTAAGGTACTATAATGAACTCATTATTTATTTATTTTGGTGTTAAACCTACTGTATTCCAACTTCTCTATGGTTCATACCCCCCCCGATACTACTCATAGATTCATCAAAATAAGCAAACAACACACGAAAAACAGAATCTGTCAAAAACAGAATAGTCTGTAGAAATCTGTAACTTTTGAATAATCTGTATCTCTAAAAATTCTGAAATAAATTGGTGGACATGAGGAATTTGTCTATTAATCATCTGCAAAAAGGATCAACTTAAAATCACTCTTCTGTAAAAAATTGACAGCTATTCTCGTGAGCGCAAAAGTTTCTGTTTTTTACAGCAAGATCGCAAAGACTTCACCCAAGTCTTCCCAAAGGTTCTACTTGGCACAAACACTAATTAGAACATAAAACCACATCTAAAAGAAGAATCTAGATGAATTATTTATTACTAAATAGGAACAAAAAAAGCAAATAACAAAAATAAAATTGGGTTGCCTCCCAACAAGCGCTATCGTTTAACGCCCCTAGCTAGGTATAAAAACACGAATAGATCTAGGTGTTGCCATTTTTGGTATCCAATTCCTCAATTGAATACACATAACCCTTATGAGGTTCTTTAGTTTTGTTAATGATCAAAATCCTAGGAAAGAAATCAAGAAATTCATTTGTGGCAACAGGTTCCTTATTGATATCGAAAAAATTGGGGTGAACACTTATTGATTTGAGATCTTCATTTTCCTTACTAGAAGATTCACCCTTATTCTTAGGAACGTAGATAAACTTGGCAACTTTGGCAGGAGGAGGATACTAGGTATTTTTAACAGCAGAAAAAGCGGAACCCAAGTTGGTAATAATATCTTCGAGTTTATCAATTCTAGTAGAATCTTGATCTATCTTTTCATTAACTATGGGTTCCTTTTCCCTAAGATTCTTCAGAGTAACTCCTACCTTAGATCCATATTGAGTAATTTGGTTATGGATCTTTTTATCCAAATTTTCAATTAACTCAACAGTAGCAATTTTATTTTCAATAATATCAAGCCTTTGCATCACATGTTCCAAGGTAAAAATAGTTCCATTGACCAAAAGAGGTGGTGGGCCTAACAAATCTATCATGGCATTACAAGAATCACAAGTATGGCTTCCCAAGAAATTCCCTCTAGTAGTGGTGTCAAGAACATATCTATTCCAAGGAGTAATGCCTACATAAAAATTGCAAAGAAGAACAGAAGTGGATTGCTTTCTAGTAGATCTATTTTGAGCATTGCAAATTCTATACCAAGCATCTTTTAGATTTTCTCCCTCCCTTTGTTTAAAATTGAGAACTTCATTATCGGGAGTACTAACAATGATAGGAGGACTAGCCATGAGGGCGAAACAAATGATCTAACACACGAACGCACAAGAAGCAAACGAAAAGAGACGAACGGAAGAGGGGCGAAGAAAAAGGCAAAGGTTTTTGAAAATCATTTTAGAAGTGGGGGAGAGGAACATGAGAGGCGAATGGAAAATAATGTAATGCGAGGGAGAAGAGTTTATGATGGGTACTTGGTATGGCTTGACTTGACGTAGATCTCCCCGGCAACGGCGCCAAAAATTGGCAAGTTGACGGGAGACAAATCTTGACTTGACTTGGTGTAAATCCCCAGGCAACGGCACCAGAAATCCTTCTTGCTACCTCTTGAGCTTGTGTTGGTTTTTCCCTGTAAGAGGAAATGGTGATGCAGCAAAGTAGCATAAGTATTTCCCTCAGTTTTGAGAACCAAGCTATCAATCCAGTAGGAGACGACGCACAAGTCACCTAGTACCTTCATAAACAATCAAGAACCTTGCAACCAACGCGATAGAGGGGTTGTCAATCCCTTCATGGTCACTCGCAAAAGTGAGATCTGATAAAGATAGTAAAGTAAATATTTTTGGTATTTTTGTTGTATAGATTGGAAAGTAAAGATTGCAAAATAATAAACGAGATTTAAAGAGATGCAATATAATGGAAAAGAGACATAATATAATGTAAAAGAGACCCGGGGGCCATAGGTTTCACTAGTGGCTTCTCTTGAGATAGCATGTATTACGGTGGGTGAACAAATTACTTCCGAGCAATTGAGAAGCACATAATTATGAGGATATCTAAGGCAATGATCATGAACATAGGCATCATGTCCGTGTCAAGTAGACCGAAACGATTCTGTATCTACTAATATTACTCCACACACCGACCGCTATCCAGCATGCATCTAGAGTATTAAGTTCATAAGAACGGCGTAACGCATTAAGCAAGATGACATGATGTAGAGGGATAAACTCAAGCAATATGATATAAACCCCATCTTTTTATCCTCGATGGCAACAATACAATACGTGCCTTGCTACCCCTACTGCCACTGGGAAAGGACACCGCAAGATTGAACCCAAAGCTAAGCACTTCTCCCATTGCAAGAAAGATCAATCTAGTAGGCCAAACTAAACCGATAATTAGAAGAGACTTGCAAAGATATCAAATCATGCATATAAGAATTCATAGAAGAACCAAATAATATTCATAGATAATCTTGTTCATAAATCCACAATCCATCGGATCTTGGCAAACACGCCGCAAAAGAGTATTACATCGAATAGATCTCCAAGAACATCGAGGAGAACTTTGTATTGAGAATCAAAGAGAGAGAAGAAGCCATCTAGCTAATAATTATGGACCTGAAGGTCTGTGGTAAACTACTCACGCTTCGTCAAAGAGGCAATGGTGTTGATGTAGAAGCCCTCCATGATCGATTCCCCCTCTGGCAGATCGCTGGCAAAGGCCCCAAGATGGGATCTCATGGGTACAGAAGGTTGCAGCGGTGGAAAAGTGGTTTCGTGTCTCCCCCTGATGTTTCTAGGGTATAAGAGTATATATAGGCGAAAGAAGTACGTCGGTGGAGCTACGAGGGGCCCACGAGGATGGGGGCACGCCTACCCCCCTGGGCGCGCCCTCCTGCCTCGTGGACGCCTCGTGCCGTTTCTAACTTCAACTCCAAGTCTTGTAGTTTGCTTTCGGTCCAAGAAAGTTCATCACGAAGGTTTCATTCCGTTTGGACTCCTTTTGGTATTCCTTTTCTGCAAAACTCTAAAATAGCCAAAAAAACAGAAACTGGCACTAGGACTCCGGTTAATAGGTTAGTCCCAAGCCTAATATAATAGAGCATATTAAAGCCCATTAAACATCCAAAACAGATAATATAATAGCATGGAACAATCAAAAATTATAGATACGTTGAAGACGTACTAGTGACCGGGACACCTCTCTGGTCAATAACCAATAGCGGAACCTGGATGCTTATATTGGTTCCCACATATTCTACGAAGATCTTTATCGGTCGAACTGCGATGTCAATATAGTTATTCCCTTTGTCATCGGTATGTTACTTGCTCTAGATCCGATCGTCGGTATCTTCATACCTAGTTCAATCTCGTTACCGACAAGTCTCTTTACTCGTTCCGTAAGCATCATCTCGCAACTAACTCATTAGTCACATTGCTTGCAAGGCTTCTTATGATGTGCATTACCGAGAGGGCCCAGAGATACCTCTCCGATACTCGGAGTGACAAATCATAATCTCGATCTTTGCCAACCCAACAAGCACCTTCAGAGAAACCTGGAGAGCATCTTTATAATCACCCAGTTATGTTGTGACGTTTGATATCACACAAGGCATTCCTCCGGTGTCCGGGAGTTGCATAATCTCATAGTCAGAGGAATATATATTTGACACGAAAAAAGCAGTAGCAATAAAACTGAACGATCATTATGCTAAGCTAACGGATGGGTCTTGTCCATTACATCATTCCACTGATGATGTGATCCCATTATCAAATGACAACTCATGTCCATGGCTAGGAAACTTAACCATCTTTGATCAACGAGCTAGTCTAGTAGAGGCGTACTAGGGGCATGTAGTTTTGTCTATGTATTCACACATGTATCAAGTTTCCGGTTAATACATTCTAGCATGAATAATAAATGTTTATCATGAATAAGGAAATATAAATTAACAACTTTATTATTGCCTCTAGGGAATATTTCCTTCATTGCCAACATGGACAATGACCACCATACGCTCACGACATGGGCAACGAAGCGTTCACAAAGATGGATGACGACCATACTCCGCAGGATGTCCACACACGGATGCTTGTTGAAACGTTCACGAGCGAGGGCAACCCAACACTACATTTTCCAGGTGGTTCATGCTATAGTAGAAAGGGAGAGTGTTCCAAGAATAAGAAGGGAAAAGAACTAAAACGGCCAAGTGGTCCATGGTGTTGGAGAAGAAAATAGTGTTCCAGAAAATAAAGCAAAAAAGAAAGAAATAGTATTCTAGGAAATAAGTAGGAATGAAAACTAAAACTAGCGAACAAGGAGGAAGAAGATGAGGCGTCGCTGATGAATGCACTAATGTTGACATCATGCTAGTTGGCGCCAATGAAACGGGTGTGAAGAGGCTAGGAGTGGAATATGTTGGGGAGGACGAAGAAAAGAAGAACAACAAGTATCCCTTCTAGTAATGAATGATGTGTGGGCTGAAGGTGGATCTTATTGGTGACTAGGAATATGTTCAGGTTGCCACTCGCCTCCCACGTCAGTGTGCATGTGTGTGTGTTTTTTTGGTTTCATTGGTTTCAGAATTCAATGGACGTATGATGTCGTTTCATCATGTCAATATTTCATCATGACATTGACATGTTGAGCTGAAGGTGTTGCAAACTCTAAATAGATGCAAGATATGAGAAATGGGAGAAATATATTGGCATGGAGCAATTAGAAAACCTATAAAAGATGACATTTTACTATCTGCGTTTGTAAAGTTTTATGGACCTACTCTATTATATTGTTGTTTTGTGGCAATAGTATGTTTAGTTTAACCTACTCTATTATATTGTAAATATAAAAAAGTTCATCCCTGTTGCACCACACGATGAAGGTGAGGTGGGCGTCATCCGGTTTTAAAGGGAGAGGCTCCAATGAGAAATGTCCTGCTACAACGAGAAACTGAGCTGGAAGGGGAGGGCCGGACAGGAAAAGAGAAGGTTGCATCATGGTGTGGGGTTTTTGTATTGGGCCCACGTATTGGAGATAACATGGCGGATAGTCCGGACAACAATATTTCTCTCCACATGTGGTATGGATTTGTGGGAGACTAGATGATGTAGGGTGGAACCCTAATTGAAGATATTTTCACACTTGAAGGGGAGGGGGGAGGGAGGAAGAATCAACAAGAACAACAAGAGGAATCACTCAAACAGAATCCAAGTCACACATCCACTAGAATAGCATACATAAGATCCACAAGCATACAAGAACAATCAAGAGAAAATAGCACAAGGATAAAGTTCTTCCCACTCCAAAGGAGGTGAGATCTTGAAGATCTAGAGAGATCCTTCTGCCTTAGGAGGTCTTGATGATCCTATGATCGGGATCCTTCTCCCTTGAGAGGTCTTGTTTCCCCAAAAAAGAGGTACAAGGAGCAAAGCTCTCTCTAATGTCTCAATATAATTTGCTAATCCTAAAACGGAGGTAGGAGACGGGTATATATAGTCTAAGAGGGGAAGGGTTACGTGGGCCTCGGCCCGGGTCATGCATGCAAGTAGTGGCTTGATGACCTCGGCATCGTCCGGATGATCCGGGTGGTCACCCGGATGATCCGGCTGGGTCGCAGCAGCCGAGGCTGGCCCGGATGTCTGAGACCTGGTCTAAATGACCCGAGCGGGGTCCCGGGTGATCCGACTTTGTTTGGGAGCGGGCCATAGTCTTCAGGCACGTTACCCAGATGGTTAGGGAGGAGGACCGACTTGTCTGGGCTTGACCCGGATCATCCGGGCAAGCTCTGTCTTGCTCCGTTTGTTCTTCGTCTTCGCGTTCTTCGCCCTCCATCGGTCGGCCTTATTCCCTAGCTTCTCCATGGTTGGTTCCTTGGTACCTGAGTGTGCAAAGTGTCTCCGTTTGAGGTAGCAGCCATGTCTCATGTGATTCAAAAGGAAGTTGAGCAAGGAGAGATGTCACCTCGGTCTCGATAGCTCTTGCACGTGCTCGAGTCATCGATCCACTTGGCACTTGGGGAGACGAAGGCGGGTCCATGGGGGTGACCGTGGGATGCTCCGTATCACCAGACTGTCTAGACGTTTTAATTTTGGGGAGCCTACTGGGCGCCCGTTTGCTGTCCAAACAAGCCGGAACGTATGAGTGAGAAATGAACTTCAACCTTGGAGACGACCTTAATTATTTGATTGATTCATTTATACATGCATTATAGTCCGTAGCAACCCATGGACATTCCACTAGTAAGACAAAAAAACAATAAAATTCATTCCAAGAAGAAAGAACGAAAGGCACTCGTATTACCGTGAAATAAGAAATAAAATAGAGAAATAATTAAATAAAATGGCCATCTTTATTGCCGCTTGGCGCTCGTTGAGCCTTGTTACAATATTTTTGATATAGTTTTTCCTTTTAAACAAGACCCATGTTGCGCTCGGCCATCTGCAAGGAGCCATGTTGCAATCTTTGTTAAACCTTTTTTTTGCTTTTGAAACAAGATTCGTTTTGCATAAGCACACTGCGGTCAACCATTGCAACATCACACATGTTCTAAATACATAGGCCCCTTTCCATCGTTGCAAACCATTACGACAACGCAAATGTTTCAAAAACATAGCCCCAGTTGCAAACCAATGCAACAACATGCATGTTTTAGAAACATAACCCCTGTTGCAGAAGCACGACCACCGCTTTGCAAAGTTGATGGGCAATTGCAACAGCTGGCCCTTCTTGCAGCAACACTAAGGCATGGTTGAGGATGGGAAGGGAAATAGAGAAGAAGGCGATGCTCTTGCTTTGCAGGGGACGAATCTAGAAAGAGGAGATGACAAAGAATTGAGAGACAAAGAAGAAAGGGAGGATAATATGGGTTGAGGAAGACAGGGGATAAGGCTGGATGAGAGAGAGAGAGAGAGAGAGAGAGAGAGAGAGAGAGAGACGTCCACACAGCCCCACGAGGACAGGCGTCGCGCGGAGGACGCGACCAGAGCATAGCGTTTTCGATAAAAATAGGGGCGGTCTGGTTAAAGTCATTGTCGGTGTCAAAACCGGCGGATCTCAGGTAGGGGGTCCCGAACTATGCGTCTAGGCAGATGGTAACAGGAGACAAGGGACACGATGTTTTTACCCAGGTTCGGGCCCTCTCGATGGAGGTAAAACCCTACTCCTACTTCATTAATATTGATGATATGGGTAGTACAAGAGTGGATCTACCACGAGATCAAGGAGGCTAAACCCTAGAAGCTAGCCTATGGTATGATTGTTGTTGTGATTGTTGTCCTACGGACTAAAACCCTCCGGTTTATATAGACACCGGAGAGGGCTAGGGTTACACAGAGTCGGTTACAATGGTAGGAGATCTACATATCCGTATTGCCAAGCTTGCCTTCCACGCCAAGGAAAGTCTCATCCGGACAGGGGACGAAGTCTTCAATCTTGTATCTTCATAGTCTTGGAGTCCGGCCGATGATGATAGTCCGGCTATCCGGACACCCCCTAGTCCAGGACTCCCTCAGTAGCCCCTGAACCAGGCTTCAATGACGACGAGTCCGGCGCGCATATTGTCTTCGGCATTGCAAGGCGGGTTCCTCGTCCGAATAATTCATAGAAGATTGTGAACACCAGGATAGTGTCCGGCTCTGTAAAATAATTTCCACATACCACCGCAGAGAGAATAATATTTGCACAAGTTCAATCTGCTGACGTATTTCGTGGCGTGACGTCACACCACTACCAAGCCTTTACTTGAATCGTTTTTATTATACCACCTCAGTGCTTTTAGCGAAGCGGTTTCCTTGGCACGTCTTGTTGAAGCAGAGATCGTGTTCCCCTTATTCCAGGATTCCCATCAATACGGACGTGGGTAACCCAACTGCGCCATTGATTGTGGCGCTTGGGAGATAAGCGAGTTTTACTAGGCTGGTGGGGACGCATAGTCTTCGTCCGCCCATATATAAGGGGATAAGGATCCACCTATTTTACCTACGCCTTCTTCCTCCTTTGCTTATCCATCTCTGAGCACTCGAGCTCCAGCGCCCAAGTCCGCACATCTCACCTCAACCTTCTCCAGCCATGTCCGGAGTGGGAGGCAAGTGGATGGCCTCCTCCGCTACGGAGGGACACATCGAGAAGCTGCGCGGCGCCGGATACCTGTCCAGCGACATCGCGCACCGGCTGCCCGAAGAGTGGCAGCTCATCCCCACCCCCAGGCCCCATGAGAGGGTCGTATTTCTTCCCCACTTCCTCCGCGGACTGGGCTTCCCACTTCACCCCTTCGTCCGGGGGCTCATGTACTACTACGGCCTGGACTTCCATGATCTGGCGCCAAACTTCATCCTCAATATCTCGGAGTTTATCGTCGTGTGCGAGGCCTTCCTCTGCGTCCAGCCCCACTTCGGCTTGTGGCTAAAGATCTTCAATGTCAAGCCGAAGGTTGTGAAGGGCAGCCAAGCGGAGTGCGGAGGCGCCATGGTGGGCAAAATGCCCAACGTCACTTGGCTTGAGGGTGCCTTCGTGGAATCCATCAAAGGGTGGCAATCGGGGTGGTTCTACATCACCAAGCCGCGTGACCCTAAATGGGCAGCGGCCCCCGAATTCAGGTCTGTTATTCCCATGCAGCTCACCTCCTGGAAAGAGAAGGGCTTGCTATGGGGTAGTTCAGAGGAGCTGACCGGACTCCAGTCCTGTCTCCAGACCCTGGTGAACAAGAAGCTCAAGCTTGTCAATGTGATCCAGGTCATGCTCGTCTGCCGGATTCTCCCCTGCCAGCAACGGGCCTTGAATTTGTGGGAGTTTGATCTGGCACAGCGCCGGACCCTGAGCGGGCTCTTCGACACAACATACGAAGCTGCCTGGAGGGTGTTGTTCAAGGGCGGAGAAGCCCCGACATCCGCAACTGAAGATCGCGGATTCAGCACGCAGGACCCGGCCGGCGAGGTAAGCTATGTTATCCTTTATGGGACACTCATTTCTTTCATAGTTTGACTCTATGTGGGATCTATACTCCCTATGCCTTTAACATGACTGGCAGAAGACGTCCGGACAGGTTAACTGTCCGGCTCCCCTTCCAGAAGACCCAGCAGACACCCGTTTGACGGGGCTGTTGGTCCCGACACTTTACGTGGTGCCGGAGAAGAAGGCCAAGAAGAAGGCCACGGGAACCCGAAGGAGTTCCCGGTGTCAGGTGGTATCGGACTCATCGTCCGATGACTCCGAGGCGGACTCCTCTCCTGAGGATGAGGAGGAGGAGAAGAAAGAAGCCTCTCCCCCGGCGGGGGGAGAGAAGAAGAGGAAGGCCTCCCCAGCGAGGGAGGCCGAAGGTTCCAAGAAGGGAAGGACCCTTCCCCCGGACTGTTCCGCCAACGTTGGCGACGACAACGAGGAGTGGCATCCAAGGGCCAAGCCCCTGGCAAGATCGTAAGTATTCGGACTCCTAGATAGTTCATAATTTTTCGTTTTGCCACACAGTGTCTTTCTAATGCCGCACACAACCTGTAGTCCAGCCAAGGACGATCTTCCCGCTTCGTCCAGCGGGTCCTTAGACACGTCGGATATGGATTCCCTTCTGACTGCCTCAACTCCCCATGACGCTGACGACACCGAGGTGAGATCCCGAGAAGGGACCCGCCAGGAGGAGGAGGCCCCGGAGGTGCCGCAAGGCAACCTCTCGGACCACGCACCGGACTCCGCACCAGAACCTGCAGTGGTTCCGGAGTTCGGCGAGCGGCCCCTTCGTAAGAAGGGCAAGACTGTGACACCGGCGGCCTCTGTCCAACCAGAGGCGCCGGATAACTTGCTGGAGGCGCTCAACGGCGCTTCCATCGAAGAAGAACACCGCACTATCATGAGTGCGGTGATTCAGAAGGTTCAGCTCGCCAAGGGCGGGTTGACCGAAGCCTGCAGCAGCCTTCTAACAGGCTTTGAGGTAAGAATTTTAAGATATATGATGTAATACCGCATAGACAGTAGCCCCTGATGCTCGGTTCGGTGTTCGGAAAGAAAAGCCGGACTGAGGATCTAAAAACATATATGCAGGAGTTCTAAAAAATATGTCAATATGGGATTGCAGGCTGCGCTGCTGACCTCTGCCGCACTGACTGCGGAGGTCGATGCTTTGAAGTAGAGCCTCGAGCGGTCCGAGAGCGAGCTCGGCCATGCCAAGAAGCAGCTCGAGGACAAGGAAGGTGAGTAACTCTGTAGTAAATTTGTACCTTACAGAAAAGGATTTGGTTGCAAGAGGAATAACAAGGATAACATGGGTACTACAGGGGCCACGAACGAGGTGGCGACCCTGAAGGAGGTGGTGTCTGCGGCCGAATGCAATGCGGCCGCAGAGCGAGCCGAGCGGGAGATGCATGAGGCGCGGGTGGCGGAGGTGCAGCAAGAGCTCCAAGCTCTCATGGAAAAACATGAGAGTTTGGAGCGCGACTCAAAGACTCGAGAGTCCGAGCTTGCATCGGCTCTTGAGAGCGCCAAAGCTGCTAAGGCCGAAGCCCACAAGGCCCTCCAAGAGATCGAGGATTTGAAGAAAATAGCAGCGGGTAAGGCATTTTTCATGCAAAGCAAGCATGTGAATGTGAATTACCTATTACTTACCCGAATTCGGAGCTCTCCAGGAGCGTTCGCGAATCTGCCCCGCAGCGTGTCAGATGCTGCCGCTTTCTATCGGGCCGAGGAGGGGAGCTCGACGGAGAAGGTCTTCTGGTCTCAGTATGCTGAGGCCGGACATCCGGTGCCCCTTAGCGACCAGCTGAACTAGCTGGTCGAGCTCCACAAGGTAGCCGAACAGGCCATGAAGGGCCTCATAGTTCGGCTGTAGCCCAAGGAGGCCATGCCTGGGAGCTACTTCGTCTTGGTGCGGCGGCTGGTGGACGCGTGTCCCTGGGTTGAGGTCGTCAAGCACTCCGCCTGCATTGAAGGCGCCCGTTGGGCCCTTGCCCGTGCAAAAGTGCACTGGGGCAGGATGGACGCTGACAAGCTGCTGACGGACGCACCGCCGGCGGGCAAGGAGTATCGCACGCCCGAAATGTATTATAAGAGTGTGCTGAAGGGTGCCCGCATGATTGCGGGTGAGTGCTCCAAAGATGTCATATTTGAGTAGACTCGCATTTTGTTATCCTCTGCGCTGAAAACTTTGTTCATATGCGCTAAGCAACGCTTGCTAATTTAAAATATTACCTTCTGTGTGGCCGTTTATCAAATCTGAGAGATGGCAAGTCGTCGGCTTCAGCCCCCATGCCACTAGTGCTGGGGTGTTCGGGATAAACTTGAGCGCTCTTGTTCCCATGTTTGGGTCCATCTAGGGAGGCGCTCAACACAATGAACGAGGCAACCGGACTTATAATGCTTGAACACTCTCACTTAGCCATAGAATTCTATAATTTTAAATTTCGGCAAAGCCCCTAGTGTTCGGAAGACCGAGTTCGGGGCGCTATCCGCGCCTGGGCCGGACGAAGCCGGTTCCTCGCTCTAAGCGGCATAAGTCTTTAGGGACTCGAAAAAAACCTCTCGAACAGCGACCAGCTCTCACCTTATCATGACGGTCAGTTTTAGCTTTCTCCACTGAGGCGCTCGCCCAGCTCAACCGGGGCGCAATCGCAGTGGTTGTCCCACTGCTACCTTAGCCGATACAACGGAATGTAAGGTACCAAAACATGGGAGCCGGGCAAACCCAACTATTGACCCAAGTCATGACTCGGAGCCGATGCATATAATGCTATAAGTTCGGGGTGCCACACTTGTGAAAGTGTTCGGACTTATCACACCAAAATGTGGGGAACTTAAGCCCCTGGTGTATTTAGCCGCACCGAAGTGTACGGATGTAACATGTCATAAATGAACATATATAAGAAAGAAATGCAATTATAAGCAAAAAGTGATGCATTGTTTATTCCAGAAATACTGCCATGAATGCAGAACGATACAAATGGTGCGGTAAGCAAGGGATTGGACTATTAAACATGTCCCCCTCCAGGGGTAGGCTGCGGCATGGTGTATTAAACAGATTTAATGCTCGTAATGGAGATCACCTGAGTGTTCGTCGTAGCCTTTCTCCTTCCCTGGCTGTTGCATCACGAGTTCGGCAGGTCTACTGCCGGACAGGGCCTCTGGTGAACGGAGTCCTGTGGGTAAAAAAAAGAAAAAAGAAAAAGAGCGACACACTTGGGAGCCCCTGGTGTGGTTGAGCCGCACTCTGGGCCTGTCGAGGTCGTGCCCCTCCCCCTATGCCCATGGTATCTCCAGAGCGTAATGATGTACGCGGAGGACTAGTCTTGCAATTATGCAAGGGCTGGGGTTGGGGCCGCATTGCTACGCGTGTTCAGAACGTGCCAGGTGGTCTTGTTGTAGGTTGCTCCGGGCGCGTTTGGTCGTGTCCGGTCGCTTAACGGCCGGACTCAAAAATTGCCTTAAGAGGCTGCTCTGTACTTATGCCGCGAGAGCTACTGTGTGTTCCTCTGTTCGGAGGGAGCGTTCGGTGTTTCCGTTGACCGTGATGACTCCTCGAGGGCCTGGCATCTTGAGCTTGAGGTATGCGTAGTGCGGCACCGCGTTGAACTTTGCAAACGCGGTTTGTCCGAGCAGAGCATGATAGCTGTTGCGGAACGGGACTATATCGAAGATTAACTCCTCGCTTTGGAAGTTATCCGGGGATCCGAAGACCACTTCCAGTGTAACCGAGCCTGTACAATTGGCCTCTACACCTGGTATGACACCTTTGAAGGTCGTCTTCGTGGGTTTAATCCTTGAGGGGTCTATGCCCATCTTGCGCACTGTATCCTGATAAAGCAGGTTCAGGCTGCTGCCGCCGTCCATCAGGACTCTAGTGAGGTGAAATTCATCGACGATTGGGTCTAAAACCAATGCGGCGAATCCGCCATGGAGGATACTTGTGGGTTGGTCCCTTCGATCAAAAGTGTTCGGGCAGGAGGACCATGGGTTGAACTTTGGGGCGACTGGCTCCATCGCGTATACGTTCCTGAGTGCACGCTTCCGCTCCCTCTTGGGTATGTGAGTTGCGTATATCATGTTCACCGTCCGCACTTGTGGGGGGAAACCTTTCTGTCCTCTATTGTTCGGCGGCCGGGTCTCTTCCTCGTCATCGCTATGCAGCCCCTTGTCATTGTTTTCGGCGATTAACTTGCCTGCCTGCTTGAATACCCAACAATCTCTGTTGGTGTGATTAGCTGGCTTTTCGGGGGTGCCATATATCTTGCATGAGCGGTCGAGTATTCGGTCCAAATTGGACGGACCCGGAGTGGTTCTTTTGAATGGCTTCTTCCGCTGACCGGGTTTAGAGCCTCGGAATCCGGCGTTGACTGCCGTATCCTCATTGTTGTCGCCGTTAATGCGGCGTTTGTTTTTGCTTCGACGCGACCTGCCGTTGTGGTCCTTAGTATCTGGACTGCCAACATTTTTACTGAGGTTGTTGCTGCGAGCTAGCCAGCCATCCTCTCCCGCACAGAAGCGGGTCATTAGTGATGTGAGGGATGCCATGGATTTCGGCTTTTCCTGTCCTAGGTGCCGGGCTAGCCATTCGTCGCGGATGTTATGTTTGAAGGCTGCGAGGGCCTCTGCGTCCGGACAGTCGACGATTTGATTTTTCTTTGTTAAGAACCGTGTCCAGAACTGTCTGGCCGATTCATCTAGCTGCTGAATTATGTGGCTGAGGTCATTGGCGTCTGGTGGTCGCACATATGTGCCCTGGAAGTTGTCGAGGAATGCGGCTTCCAGGTCTTCCCAACACCCAATTGATTCTGCTGGCAAGCTGTTAAGCCAATGTCGAGCTGGTCCTTTAAGCTTGAGTGGGAGATATTTGATGGCGTGAAGATCGTCACCGCGGGCCATGTGGATATGAAGGAGATAGTCTTCGATCCAAACCGCGGGGTCTGTTGTGCCATCGTAGGATTCAATGTTCACGGGTTTAAAGCCTTCGGGGATTTGATGCTCCATTACTTCATCTGTGAAGCATAGTGGGTGTGCGGCGCCTCTGTATTGGGCTATATCACGACGTAGCTCAAACGAGCTTTGTCTACTGTGTTCGGCCCGGCCGGACTTACTGTGTCCGGCGCGACGGTTGTCGTCGCGTGCCGTGGGGCGCCCACGCGATCCATAGATCGATCTTGATTGTCTTGCCCTATCCTCCAATATATCTCGCAAGTCCGGAGTGTTCCCCTATGGCCTTGTGCTTTTCGAGCGATGCCGGGGTATAGTTGTAATGGAGGGCCTAAAGGCCTCTCTGTCGCGGCCACGAGGTGGTCGGTCAGCCGTATTGTGCTCTGGTGATGCAGGTTTATATGCCTCCTCTAATCGGGGGAGCAACGTGCGTTTGGGGTAACTTTTGGAGGGGCATTCGAGTTCATACTCTTCGGCCGCAAGGACTTCAGTCCATCTGTCGGCTAGCAGGTCTTGATCAGCTCTAAGTTGTTGCTGCTTTTTCTTTAGGCTATTCGCCGTGGCCATAAGCCTGCATTTGAAATGCTCTTGTTCGACGGGATCCTCGAGCACGACAAATTCGTTGTCGTCAAGGCTTGCCTCGTCTCCGGAGGGAGGCATGTAATTATCATCCTCGACCTCTTCGTCTGCCGCTCTCTCATGAGGGCTGGCTTCTCCGTCCTCTTGTGCTGAATCTTGCTGGAGGGGGTTGTCTTCGGCACTCTCTGGGGTGTTATTATCCCCGGTGCCGGAATCTCCATTCTTGCCGTGGCGGGATTTAGAGCGGCGCCGCTGACGCCGGCGCTTGGGCTGTTTCTTCGAGGAATCTGCCTCCGCTTCTTCTTCGCCATTCCCATCCTTTGGAATGTCCACCATGTATATGTCGTATGACGAGGTGGTCTTCCAGTGCCCCATAGGCGCTGGTTCTTGGTCGTCTCCGGCATCGTCGTCCATACCGTCGATGTCTTCGGATTCGTAGTCTAGCATGTCGGTTAGATCGTCGACAGTGGCTACAAAGTGGGTGGTGGGTGGGCTTTGAATTTTTTTGTCGTCCGCATCCCAACCATCCTGACCGCAATTCGGCCAGGGCTCTCCTGATAGCGAGAGATGCTTTAGCGAATTCAGGATGTCGCCAAAAGGCGAGTGTTGAAAGATGTCTGAGCGAGTCCTGGAATAGGGGGTGTCCGGATAGCCGGACTATCATCGTCCGCCGGACTCCAAGAATACGAAGATACTAGATTGAAGACTTCGCCCCGTGTCCGGATGGGACTTCCCTTGGCGTGGAAGGCAAGCTTGGCAATACGGATATGTAGATCTCCTACCATTGTAACCGACTCTATGTAACCCTAGCCCTCTCGGGTGTCTATATAAACCGGAGCGCTTTAGTCCGTAGGACACAACATCCATTACAACAATCATACTATAGGCTAGCTTCTAGGGTTTAGCCTCCTTGATCTCGTGGTAGATCCACTCTTGTAATACACATCATCAATATTAATCAAGCAGGACGTGGGGTTTTACCTCCATCAAGAGGGCAAGAACCTGGGTAAAACATCGTGTCCCTTGTCTCCTGTTACCATCCGCCTAGACGCACAGTTCGGGACCCCCTAACCGAGATCCGCCGGTTTTGACACCGACATTGGTGCTTTCGTGAGAGTTCCTCTGTGTCTTCACTGATAGGCTTGATGGCTCCTCCAATCAACAACAACGCCGTCCAGGGTGAGACTTTTCTCCCTGGACAGATCTTCGTATTCGGCAGCTTCGCACTGCGGGCCAATTCACTTGGCCATCTGGAGCAGATCGAAAGCTACGCCCCTGGCCATCAGGTTAGGTTCGGAAGCCTAAACTTCACGCCCAACATCCGCGGGGACTTGATCTTCGACGGACTCGAGCCGCAGCCGAGCGTGTCGCGCTGTCACGATGGGCATGATTTAGCTCTGCCGCCGGACAGTGCCTTGGTGGCCGCACATGAATCCGCTCCAGCCCTTAGTCTAGAGCCGGTCGCGCAGATCGAGGACCGGTGGCTGGACACCGCCTCGGGGGCTGCAACTTCCACGACGATGGAGCCGAACACTAACCTCGTCCCTTACAAAGCTCGCGACTCCGAGGTGCCAGACTCCCTGCCGGACTCCGAACCTCCCGCGCCCCTGCCAATCGAATCTGATTGGGCGCCGATCATGGAGTTCACCGCCGCGGACATCTTCCAACACTCACCCTTTGGCGACATCCTAAATTCGCTAAAGCATCTCTTGCTATCCGGAGAGCCCTGGCCGGACTACGGCCAGAATGGTTGGGATGCGGACGACAAAGAAATTCAAACCCCACCCACCACCCACTTTGTAGCCACTGTCGACGATCTAACCGACATGCTAGACTATGACTCTGAAGACATCGACGGTATGGACGACGATGCCGGAGACGATCAGGAACCAGCGCCTACATGGCACTGGAAGTCCACCTCGTCATATGACATATACATGGTGGACACCCCAAAAGATGGGGACGGCGAAGAAGCAGCGGAGGCAGATTCCTTAAAGAAACAGCCCAAGCGCCGACGTCAGCGGCGCCGCTCTAAATCCCGCCACAGCAAGAATGGAGATTCCGGAACAGGAGATAATGACACCCCAGAAAGTGCCGAAGACAATCCCCTCCAGCAAGGTTCAGCGCAGGAGGATGCAGAAGCAAGCCCTCACAAGAGAGCGGCAGACCAAGAGGTCGAGGATGATAATTACATACCTCCCTCCGTAGACGAGGCAAGCCTCAACGACGACGAATTTGTCGTGCCGGAGGATCCCGTCGAACAAGAGCGTTTTAAACGCAGGCTTATCGCCACGGCAAATAGCCTAAAGAAAAAGCAGCAGCAGCTTCAAGCTGATCAAGACCTGCTGGCCGACAAATGGACCGAGGTCCTCGCTGCCAAAGAGTATGAACTCGAACGCCCCTCCAAGAGCTACCCAAAACGCAAGTTGCTCCCCCGATTAGAGGAGGAAGCATACATACCTTCATCACCAGCGCACAATACGGCCGACCGACCACCCCGTGGTCGCGACAGAGAGGCATCCAGGCCCTCCACCAAGACTGTACCCCGGCATCGCTCCAAAAGTACGAAGCCAAGAGGGAACGCGCCGGACTTGCGAGATGTATTGGAGGACAAAGCAAGGCAATCCAGATCTATATATGGATCACGTGGGCACCCCACGACCCACGACGAATACCGTCGAGCCGGATACAACAACTCCAGCCGGGCCGAACACAGCAGACAATGCTCCCTTGAGCTGCGTCGTGATATTGCTCAATACAGAGGCGCCGCACACCCGCTATGCTTCACTGACGAAGTAATGGATCATCAAATCCCCGAAGGGTTTAAACCCGTAAAAATTGAATCCTACGATGGCACAATAGACCCCGCGGTTTGGATCGAAGATTATCTCCTTCACATCCATATGGCCCGCGGCGACGATCTCCACGCCATCAAGTATCTCCCACTCAAGCTTAAAGGACCAGCTCGGCATTGGCTTAACAGCTTGCCTGCAGAGTCAATTGGGTGTTGGGAAGACCTGGAAGCCGCATTCCTCGACAACTTCCAGGGCACATATGTGCGACCACCAGACGCCGATGACCTCAGCCACATAATTCAGCAGCTAGATGAATCGGCCAGACAGTTCTGGACACGGTTCTTAACAAAGAAAAATCAAATCGTCGACTGTCCAGACGCAGAGGCCCTCGCAGCCTTCAAACATAACATCCGCGACGAATGGCTAGCCCGGCACCTAGGACAGGAAAAGCCAAAATCCATGGCAGCCCTCACATCACTAATGACCCGCTTCTGTGCGGGAGAGGATAGCTGGCTAGCTCGCAGCAACAACCTCAGTAAAAATGCTGGCAGTCCGGATACTAAGGACCACAACGGCAGGTCGCGTCGAAGCAAAAACAAACGCCGCGTTAACGGCGACAACAATGAGGATACGGCAGTCAACGCCGGATTCCGCGGCTCTAAACCCGGTCAGCGGAAGAAGCCATTCAAAAGAACCACTCCGGGTCCGTCCAATTTGGACCGAATACTCGACCACTCATGCCAGATATATGGCACCCCCGAAAAGCCAGCTAATCACAACAACAGAGATTGTTGGGTATTCAAGCAGGCAGGCAAGTTAATTGCCGAAAACAATGACAAGGGGCTGCATAGCGACGACGAGGAAGAGACCCAGCCGCCGAACAGTAGAGGACATAAAGGTTTCCCCCCACAAGTGCGGACGGTAAACATGATATACGCAACCCATATACCCAAGAGGGAGCGGAAGCGTGCACTAAGGGACGTATATGCGATGGAGCCAGTTGCCCCGAAGTTCAATCCATGGTCCTCCTGTCCGATCACTTTCGATCGAAGAGACCATCCGACCAGCATCCGCCATGGCAGATTCGCCGCATTGGTTTTAGACCCAATCGTCGATGGATTTCACCTCACGAGAGTCCTGATGGACGGCGGCAGTAGCCTGAACCTTCTTTATCAGGATACAGTGCGCAATATGGGCATAGACCCCTCAAGGATTAAACCTACAAAGACGACCTTCAAAGGCGTCATACCAGGTGTTGAAGCTAATTGTACAGGCTCAGTCACGCTGGAAGTGGTCTTCGGATCCCCGGATAATTTCCGGAGCGAGGAGTTAATCTTCGACATCGTCCCGTTCCGCAGCGGCTATCATGCTCTGCTCGGACGAACCGCGTTTGTAAAGTTCAACGCGGTGCCGCATTATGCATACCTCAAGCTCAAGATGCCAGGCCCTCGTGGAGTCATTACGGTCAATGGAAATACGGAACGCTCCCTCCGAACGGAGGAACATACAGCGGCTCTCGCGGCAGAAGTACAGAGCAGCCTTCTAAGGCAATTTTCGAGTCCGGCCGTTAAACGACCGGACACGGCCAAACCCGCCCGGAGCAACATCAATCAAGACCACCTGGCACGTTCTGAGCACGCGTAGCAATGCGGCCCCAACCCCAGCCCTCGCATGATTGCAAGACCAACCCTCCGCATACATCATTACGCTCTAGAGATACCATGGGCATAGGGGGAGGGGCACGACCACAACAGACCCAGAGTGCGGCTCGACCACACCAGGGGCTCCCAAGTGTGTCACTCTTTTTATTTTCCTTCTTCTTATATACAGGACTCCGCTCACCAGAGGCCTTGTCCGGCGGGGAGCCCGCCGAACTTACGATGCAACAGCCAGGGAGGGACAAAGGCCGCGACGAACACTCAGGTGGTCTCTATTAAGAGCATTAAATTTGATTATACACACCAGTCTGCAGCCCACCCCTGGAGGGGGACATGTTTAATTAGTCCAATCCCTTGCTTTCCGCACTATTTGTATCATTCCGCACTCATAGCAGAATTCCTTAAATAAATAATGCAGCATTTTTCTGCCTATAACTGCATCACCTTACATATATGTTCATCAATGACATCTTGCACCCGTATATTTTGGTACGGCCGAATACACCAGGGGCTTATGTTCCCCGGATTATGGTGTGATAAGTCCGAACACTTTCACAAGTGCGGCACCCCGAACTTATAGCATTATATGAATCGGCTCCGAATCGTGTCTTGGTCAATAGTTGGGTTTGCCCGGCTCCCATGTTTTGGTACCTTATGTTCCATTCCGTCGGCTAAGGTAGCACTGGGAGAACCACTGTGATTGCGCCCCGGTTAAGCTGGTCGAGCGCCTCAGTGGAGAAAGCTAAAACTGACTGGCATGATAAGGCGAGAGACTGGTCGCTGTTCGAGAGGTCTTTTCGGGTCCCTAAAGACTTATGCCGCTTCGAGCGAAGAACCGGATAATGTCCGACGAAGGCGTGGATAGCACCCCGAATTCGGTCTTCCGAATACTAGGGGCTTCGCCGAAATTTAAAATTATAGAATTCTATGGCTAAGTGAGAGTGTTCAAGCATTATAAGTCCGGTTGCCTTGTTCGTTGTGTTGAGCGCCTCCCTAGATGGACCCAAAAATGGGAACAAGAGTGCTCAAGTTTATCCCGAACACCCCAGCACTAGTGGCATGGGGGCTGAAGCCGACGACTTGCCATCTCTCAGATTTTATAAACGGCCGCACAGAAGGTAATATTTTAAATTAAACAAGCGTTGCTTAGCGCATATGAACAAAGTTTTCAGCGCACAGGATAATACATAGCGAGTTTACTCAATAATTACATCTTTGGGGCACTCATCCGCAATCTTGCGGGCACCCTTCAGGACAGTCTTATAGTACATCTCGGGCGTACGATACTCCTTGCCCACTGGTGGCGCGTCAGTGATAAGCCTCTCCGCATCCAGCTTGCCCCAGTGCACCTTTGCGCGGGCAAGGGCCCGACGAGCACCTTCAATACAAGCGGAGCGCTTGATGACCTCCACCCAGGGGCACGCATCCACCAGCAGCCGCACGAGGCCGAAGTAGCTCCCAGGCATGGCCTCTCCAGGCCACAGCCAGACTATGAGGCCCTTCATGGCCTGCTCAGCTACCTTGTGGAGCTCGACCAGCTGCTTCAGCTGGTCGCTAGGGGGCACCGGATGGCCGGCCTCAGCATACTGAGACCAGAAGACCTTCTCCGTTGAGCTTCCCTCCTCGCCACGGTAGAATGCGGCGGCATCGGATACACTGCGAGGCAGATCTGCAAACGCCCCTGGAGAGCTCCGAATTCGAGTAAGTGTCAGGTAGTTTACATTAACATGCTTGCTTTGCATGAAAAATGCCTTACCCGCCGCTATTTTCTTCACATCCTCAACCTCCTGAAGGGCCTTACGGGCCTCAGCCTTGGCGGCTTTGGCACTTTCGAGAGCCGAGGCAAGCTCGGACTCTCGAGTCTTCGAGTCACGCTCCAAACTCTCATGCTTTTCCATGACAGCCTGGAGCTCTTGCCGCACCTTCGCCACCCGCGCCTCCTGTTTCTCTTGCTCTGCCCGTTCCGCGGCCGCATTGCGTTCGGCCGCGGACACGACCTCCTTCAGGGTTGCCACCTCATTCGTGGCCCCTGCAGTACCCACATTATCCTTGTTAATTTTTGTTGCAACCTAAATCCTTTTCTGTAAGGTAACTATTCAAAGAGGTGTTACTCACCTTCTTTGTCCTCGCGCTGCTTCTTGGCACGGCCGAGCTCTTGCTCGGACCGCTCGAGGTCCTGCTTCAAAGCACCGACCTCCGCAGTCAGTGCGGCAGAGGTCAGCAGCGCAGCCTGCAAACCCATATTGACATAATTTTTTAGCAACCCTGCGTATATCTTTTTTAGATCCTCGGTCCGGCTTTTCTTTCTGAACACCGAACTGAGCATCAGGGGCTACTGTCTATGCGGTATTACATTACATAATTTTAACTTCTTACCTCAAAGCCTGTTAGAAGGCTACTGCAGGCTTCGGTCAGCCCGCTCTTGGCGAGCCGAACCTTCTGAATCACCGCACTCATGATAGTGCGGTGTTCTCCCTCGATGGAAGCACCTTTGAGCGCCTCCAACAAGTTGTCCGGCGCCTCCGGTTGGACGGGGGCCGCCGGTGTCACGGTCTTGCCCTTCTTGCGAAGGGGCCGCCTGCTGGACTCTGGAACCACTGCAGGTTCCGGCGTAGAGTCCGGGGCAAAGTCCGGGAGGCTGCCTTGCGGCGCCTCCGGAGCCTCCTCCTGATGGGTCCCTTCCCGGGATCCCACCTCGGCGTCCTCAGCGGCGCGAGGGGTGGAGGCATTCGGGATGGAATCTACATCTGACGGAGCCAACGACCCGCTCGACGAAGCGGGGAGATCATCATCGGCCGGACTGCAGGCAGTATGCGGCGTTAGAAGGATGCTATGTGACAGAAAAAGAAATTATAAATCATTCAGGAATCCGGATACTTACGATCTCGCCGGAGGCCTGGCCCTTGAGGGCCATTCTTCGCCGCCAACGTTGGCGTTGGCGGAGCTGTCCGGGGGAATAGTCCTTCCCCTCTTGGACCCTTCGGCTTCCCCTGTTGGGGAAGCCTTCCTCTTCCTCTCTCCCTCCTCTGGGACAGAATCTTCTTCCTCCTCCTCATCTTCGAGGGAGGAGTCCGCCTCGGAGTCGTCGGACACCTGAAAACGGGAACTCTTTCGAGTACCCATGGCCACCTTCTTGGCCTTCTTCTCCGGCACCACATGCGGTGCCGGAACCAGCAGCCCCGCTAGACGGGCGTCTACTGGGTTTTCTAGCATGGGAGCCGAGCAGACGAGCTGCTCGGCCTTCTTCATCCAGTCTTGTCAAAGGAAAAGGGAGATTAAAACCCGCTTAGAGTCAAACTATTAACAACAAGTGTCCCGTAAAGGGGTAGAATCACTTACCTCGTCAGCTGGACGCTGCGAGTGAAATCCGTGATCTTCAGTCGCGGACGCGGGAGCTTCAGTGCCCTTGAACAGCACCCTCCAGGCGCCTTCGTACGTTGTGTCGAAGAGCCCGCTCAACGCCTGGTGTTGTGCCGGATCGAACTCCCACAGGTTGAATGCCCGTTGTTGGCAGGGGAGAATCTGGCGGACGAGCATGACTTGGACCACGTTAACAAGCCTGAGCTTCTTGTTCACCAGCTTCTGGATACAGGCTTGGAGTCCCGTCAGCTCCTCCGAACTACCCCGTAGCAAGCCCTTCTCTTTCTAGGAGGTGAGCTGCATAGGGATACCAGATCTGAACTCGGGGGCCGCCGCCCACGTAGGGTCGCGCGGCTCGGTGATGTAGAACCACCCCGATTGCCACCCCTTGACGGACTCCACAAAGGCCCCTTCGAACCAAAGGACATTGGGAATCTTGCCCAACATGGCGCCTCCGCACTCCGCTTGAGTGCCCTTCACTACCTTCGGCTTGACATTGAAGGTCTTGAGCCACAAGCCGAAGTGGGGCTGGATGCAGAGGAAGGCCTCGCACACGACGATAAACACCGAGATGTTGAGGATGAAGTTCATCACCAGATCATGGAAGTCCAGGCCGTAGTAGAACATGAGCCCCCGGACAAAGGGGTGAAGTGGAAAGCCCAGTCCGCGGAGGAAGTGGGGAAGGAAAACGACCCTCTCATGGGGCCTGGGGGTGGGGATGAGCTGCCTGACGGTGCGCGATGTCGCTGGAGAGGTATCCGGCACCGCGCAGCTTTGCGATGTGCTCCTCCTTAACGGTGGAGGCCAACCACTTGCCTCCCGCTCCGGACATGACTGGAGAAGGTTGAGGCAAGATGTGCGAACTTGGGCGCTGGAGGTCGAGTGCGCGGAGATGGATAAGCAGGGGAGGAAGAAGGCGTAGGTGAAAGGGTGGATCCTTATCCCCTTATATATAGGCGGACGAAGACTATGCCCCACCGGCCTAGTAAAACTCGCTTATCTCCCAAGCGCCACCATCAATGGCGCGGTTGGGTTACCCACGTCCGTATTGATGAGAATCCCGGAATAAGGGGAACACGATCTTTGCTTCGACAAGACGTGCCAAGGAAACCGCTTCGCTAAACGCGCTGAGGTGGTATAATAAAAAACGATTCAAGTAAAAGCTTGGTAGTGGTGTGACGTCATGCCGCAAAATACGTCAGCAGATTGAACTTGTGCACATATTATTCTCTCTACGGTGGAATGTGAAACTTATTTTGCAGAGCCGGACACTATCCAGGTGTTCACAATCTTCCATGGATTATTCGGAGGAGGAACCCGCCTTGCAATGCCGAACATTATGCGTGCCGGACTCATCGTCATTGAAGCCAGGTTCAGGGGCTACTGAGGGAGTCCTGGACTAGGGGGTGTCCGGATAGCCGGACTATCATCGTCCGCCGGACTCCAAGACTATGAAGATACTAGATTGAAGACTTCGCCCCGTGTCCGGATGGGACTTTCCTTGGCGTGGAAGGCAAGCTTGGCAATACGGATATGTAGATCTCCTACCATTGTAACCGACTCTGTGTAACCCTAGCCCTCTCCGGTGTCTATATAAACCGGAGGGCTTTAGTCCGTAGGACACAACATCCATTACAACAATCATACTATAGGCTAGCTTCTAGGGTTTAGCCTCCTTGATCTCGTGGTAGATCCACTCTTGTAATACACATCATCAATATTAATCAAGCAGGACGTATGGTTTTACCTCCATCAAGAGGGCCCGAACCTGGGTAAAACATCGTGTCCCTTGTCTCCTGTTACCATCCGCCTAAACGCACAGTTCGGGACCCCCTACCCGAGATCCGCCGGTTTTGACACCGACAATGTCCGCGGCGGTGAACTCCATGACCGGCGCCCAATTGGATTCGATTGGAGGGGGCGCAGGAGGTTCGGAGTCCGGCGAGGAGTCCGACACCTCGGAGTCACGAGCATCGCAAGGGACAAGGTCAGTATTCGGCTCCATCGCCGTAAGGTTGCAGCCCCCGAGGCGGTGTCTAGCCACCCATCCTCGATCTGCGCGGTCAGCTCCGAATTATGGGTCAGAGCGGACTCATGCGTGGCTTCCCGGGCACTGTCCGGCAGCAGAGCTAAATCATGCTCACCGAGACAGTGCGGCGCGCTCGGTTGTGGCTTGAATCCATCGAAGATCAAGTCTCCGCGGATATCAGCCGTGAAGTTTAAGCTTCCAAATCTGACCTGATGGCCAGGGGCATAGCTTTCGATCTGCTTCAGATGGCCAAGCGAATTGGCCCGCAGTCCAAAGCCGCCGAACACGAAGATCTGTCTGAGGAGACAAGTCTCACCCTGGACTACGTCGTTGTTGATGATCAAAGGAGCCATCAAGCCTATTGGTGACGACACAGAGGAACTCTCAATGAAAGCACCAATGTCGGTGTCAAAACCGGCGGATCTCGGGTAGGGGGTCCCGAACTGTGCGTCTAGGCGGATGGTAACATGAGACAAGGGGCACGATGTTTTTACCCAGGTACAAGAGTGGATCTACCACAAGATCAAGGAGGCTAAACCCTAGAAGCTAGCCTATGATATGATTGTTGTTGTGATTGTTGTCCTACGGACTAAAACCCTCCGGTCTATATAGACACGGGAGAGGGCTAGGGTTACACAGAGTCGGTTACAATGGTAGGAGATCTACATATCCGTGTTGCCAAGCTTGCCTTCCACGCCAAGGAAAGTCCCATCCGGGAGAGGGCTACGGACTAAAACCCTCCGGTCTATATAGACACGGGAGAGGGCTAGGGTTACACAGAGTCGGTTACAATGGTAGGAGATCTACATATCCGTGTTGCCAAGCTTGCCTTCCACGCCAAGGAAAGTCCCATCCGGACACGGGACGAAGTCTTCAATCTTGTATCTTCATAGTCTTGGAGTCCGGCCGATAATGATAGTCCGGCTATCCGGACACCCCCTAGTCCAGGACTCCCTCAGTCATGATCCGTTTGAAACACGGGAATTCAAAAACTAGAAATTGGAAAGTAAAGTAGAAAATTAAGATGCGACATCCTACATTCCTAGGAAACGAAAATCATAAAAAAAATGCCAAATTGTGGCCTGGATGTCACGCAAAAAATGCAGAAATTACAGACATGAAGGGAAGAAAACATGAGACTTCATGTCTGGTTTTCTGCAAAATTTCTGTGAAATAACCTTTCCCATAAAATTTTCAAAGAAATGTAAGATAGCAATTCGTTTTTTATCTTACTCTTAAGGAAGAAATTCCTATAGAAATTCTAAAGAAGAAATTCCTATAGAAATCATATCCTCCAAAATTCCTATGTTTTTTGTTAATTTCAAACAGGACCAACGAGCTGATTTCAATCGATGGGGGCGCTGCGGTAGCAATTTTGTCGGCAATATGGATCTACTGAAAATGATAATAGGGCTTTCAAGTTTCAAACAAGAGAAGAACAATCGGCTTAAACCAGATAAACACACCAATAAGCTTATTAGCATTCCAACAATCATACACCATTGGGGATTATTACCTATATTCCCCTTATGAGCAAGCACATCACAACAAAACGTGTACGAGAATCACACAACAGCACATTGTTTTCCTTTGATCACCTTTCTATGTCGGCTCCCTCCGATCTCGGGGACGCCGGGTTGGTGGTGGTGGCCGCCGGGTAGCCTCCTCTGACGTCGTCGCCGCAGGAGAAGGCCATCTCCTGTAGCTTGATCGACGCGCTGGAGCTGAACACGAGGAGCGGCTTCTTCCGCGGCACGGGCACCGGGTCGGCCTCGCGGTTCAGTATCTGCACCACCCGCCGCATCGCCGGCCGCTCCTCGCAGTTGGGGTTTGCGCAGCTCAGCCCGACGAGCAGCAGCCGCAGCATCCCCTCCCGGTCGAACTCGCCGTTCAGCCGCGCGTCGGCCGCCTCGATGAGCCGGTCCTCGCCGTGCAGCCGCCACACCCAGTCCACCAGGTTTACGTTGTTCTTGCTCCCGGCCCCATCCTTGTCGGTCTCCTCCCTGTCAATGGGCCGCCTCCCGCAGCACACCTCCAGCACCACCACGCCGTAGCTGAACACGTCGGTCTGGTCCGTGGCCTTGCCGGACTGCAGGTACTCCGGCGCGAGGTACCCCATGGTGCCCGCAGTGAGCGTGGACACCGGGCTCTTGTTGTGGTCCATGAGCCGAGCCAGCCCAAAGTCACCCAGCCGGGGGCTGAGGTTGCCGTCGAGCAGTATGTTGCCGGTCTTGATGTCCCTGTGGATCACGCGCTGCTCGCATTCCTGGTGGAGGTAGGACAGCACGGACGCGATGCCGGCGGCCACGTTGTGGCGCTCCGGCCAGGAGAGCGTGCAGGGGTCGCCGTACAGCGCCTTGTCCAGGCTGCCGTTGGGCATGTACTCGTAGACGAGCAGCAGCTCGCCCTTCTCGTCGCACCAGCCCTCGAGCTGCACCAGGTTCTTGTGGCGGAGGCAGGCGATGACGGAGAGCTCAGCGACGAATTCGCTCCGGCTCTGGTGCGCCTGCGTCGACCGCTTCACGGCGTAGGTGGTGGCCGCGCCCGGCATGGCCGCCTTGTACACCGTGCCGAACGCGCCTCTGCCGATGACTCTGCTCGCGTGGAATCCTCTGGTCGCCATGCTCAGCTCCTTGTGGCTGAACTTCCTTGGCCCCTTGAGCAGCCCCGGCAGGAAGACGGCGTCCTTCTTCGAGCTGAGCTCTGCCAGCTTCTTGACGGACACACAGGCGAAGAACATGAACGCGACGGCGAGCGCGACGGGGCCGAGGATGGTGATGGCGCGCCCAAACCTTTTCTTGCTGGTGGCGCCGCCACTCGTGGCCACGCCGGGCACCGCCGGCTCCGAGAGATTGCTCGTGGCGTTGGTAAAAGAGGAGGCGTTGGTCGCCGGCGGCAATCCGAAGGTCTGAAAGGTCCATTCCTTGATGATGTGCTGCTGGGTGCTCCCCTCCGTGGAGGCAGAGAAGCCGACGTACATGGCCTCCTTGAGGTACGGCGAGAGGTCGACGGCCACGGAGAGGACGGGCCGCTTCGGCTTGACATCGGAGTAGCTCAGCGACACCTCAAGGAGGTGGTCAGCGCCGCGGTAATCGATCCACGCGGTGGTGAGGTTGCCGCTCTTGAGGACGATCCCGGAGTCAGCGAGGTCGACGGCGCTGACGGAGGCCGGCGAGCCGAGGTCCAGCCCGACGTGGTTGTCGCTGGGGTCGCCGAGCTCGGCGTTGACCATGGTGTCGAACTCCACGGCGACGATGGCGGGGTCGTCAGCGTCGTCGTCATTCGGAACGGCAGCAGCAGCGACCGAGGAGTTGAAGAGGCCGAGGTAGCCGCCGGTGGCGCCGAGCGTGGCGCGGTCGGAGGAGATGAAGAAGGCGATGCCGTCGCCACCAGTGGAGCCGGCGTTCTGGTTGGCGATAAGGAATGAGAACCTGGCGGCGAAGGACGCCGTGGCGTTGCCGCTTCCGTTGTTGCCCCGGAGCGCGACGGGGCGGCTGCAGAGGACGGTGCCGGCGCTGGAGGACGGCACGCCGGTGTCGCGCGTCAGACCCACGGAGCCGTTCCGCAGGAAGGCGTCCCCCAGCAGCGTGAGGTCGGAGAAGGACAGCGTGGCCGAGTCGATGCTGACGGTGTTGTTCTTCCCCGCCGACGGGGACGCGGAGGAGGCGGGCGGCACGAGGGACGCCGCTAGCAGCAGCAGGAGGAGCGGCACGAAGCGGAGGAGGAGGAGGTCGGCGGCCATCGGTGGTGGTGGTGATGGCGAGGGATTCGGGTCATGGGATTTTGTGGAGCGCGCGGTTCCTGTGGGAGTATTATTGAAGCGTTTAGCTTGGGGATTCCGACAGGACAGTAGGAGCAGAGCAGGTGCTCGGCAAGAGATGGCTTTGTGGGTGGATCGTGGTGTGTTTTCTATGCGTAACGGTCGGATTGGCGCGTTTGAACGTAACGGTCGGGGAGGGAGCAAAGAGATCTTCTAATAAGAGTTAAAAAGAGTTAAAAGCACCAGGAGTCCTAGAACTTGCTCTCAATGTGATGCTTTAGTCTTACAACTTGAAATTTGGCTCTATCCAGTCCCTCAACTTGCATAAGATGTGCAAATTTGGTCCTGACGAATCAGAGAGCGCCATGTGGACGTGTGGGTGTATACCGGTCAGCGCGTGCTCTTTTGCAAAGAGGCCCCTGACGTTGATGTAAATCAACCCGCACATATGAGCACTTTGGGTGTACAGATCAAATTGGAACATGATTTTATTTTTTTGAGAATAGAGTAGAAAGCCTACTCAAGACGGAGCAGTACATTCAGAGATCATTAGAGATCGAAGACTACTCGGGACGTTCCCGATCCAAACCTGCTCTCATGTGCTCCTGGCCAGCGCAGCCAGTCCATGAGCCAGCGTGTTTCTGCTCCTTTTTACATGCTGCACACTGCAATCTGAGAAAGCGGCCATGCACTTCTTAATGTCTGTGATTAGGCCATAATGAGGTGAGCGTGTAGGCTTCCGTGCTAGCAGTTCGTTCGCGATGATTTGGTTGTCCGTCTCAACAATCACTTGGCCATTGTAATTTCCTTGCATAGCCTGCAGACCTACCAGGATGGCTCCGGCTTCGGCTTCCGCAGCAGCGCTGCGGCACGTTGGTAGCCTCTTGCAGACTGACATCAAGACAGCACCACGGTAATCTCGTCCAACAACTCCAGCAGCACTTTCTCCGGTCTCAGCTAGGAAAGATGCATCGGTGTTTATTTTAACTACACCTTGAACTGGCGGGATCCATTTTTCATCAAGCCTTTTGGTCATACAAACTAGTTGTACAGTAGCCCGGGCGCAGTTCCCCTGTTCGTTTTCTATAGCCTTCCCCTCATACTGGGCAGCTGAAACCTCTGCCTTTCTTAAATCTTCCTCGTATTGTTTCAGAAACTGCACAGACCCTTTGATCGTCTCCCTGCCATTATTTCTCAAGCAATCCTCCCTGTGGTGCCAACATCGCCAGAGTAACAGCAGGATTTTGGCGCGCGTTTCCTCGTTCTCTGTGTCCAGTACTACTTGTAGCCAGTTCTCGCCTGTGAACCAGAATTTATTTTCAGCAGGCAGGTTCCAGACCTCTCTCATGGCAGCTCTCAACGCTCTACTCCTTGTACACATAACCACTGCATGATGCTCATTTTCTATCCCATTTCCACAAATGTTGCAGGTAGCATCTAGTTCAAGTGTTCTTTTCCATTTGTTCTCTTTTGTTGCTAGGGTATTGGTGGCCACCCTCCATCCAAAGATTCGTACTTTCCCCGGCACCTTGGATTTTTGGGTCCCTAGCCGAACTTGAGGCATTTTGGGCTAGTTGGGGAAGGCTCATCGCAGCAAGTTTGCAGGCGCTTCTGACCGAGAACTCGCCATTTTTCTCGTGATGCCATGCCACGCAGTCCTCCACATCCGAGGACGGAATATGAATTTTGCATATTTCATCTGCATCAAAAGGGTGACAAAACTGCCTTATTAATTCCTCGTTCCACTCCTTTCTATTGGGGTGCATGAGTTGATTAACCCATCTAATCCGAGATCTCCTTATAAAAGATGTTGTCATAAGACCCTCCCGTCTCGGAATCCATTGATCTCGTTTGATCTGAATTTTCTTGCCATCTCCCAGCCTCCATATTAGGCCTTTTTCAGAAGTTCAAGGCCAAACTCAATTGCCCTCCAAACTGGGGATGCATCTGTTGCAAATACAGTGTCCAAGAGATTGCCGTGAGGATAATACTTTGACTTAAGGACTCTAGCACATAGGCTATCTGGGTTCTGAATCAAGCGCTACCCTTGCATGGCCAAGAGTGCTTGATTAAATAGGTGCATATCTCTAAACCCAATGCCCCCTGCTCTTTTTGGTTTTATCATCCGCTCCCACGACATCCAGTGGACCTTTCTGTGTCCCTCTTCATCACCCCACCAGAAGTCTCTGATCACTCTTTCATATTTGTCACAAAAACCTTTAGATAGCATGAAGACACTCATGATGAAAGTTGGGAGGGCCTGGACCACCGACTTAACGTGGACCTCCTTAGCTGCATAGGACATAAACTTCTCCGACCAATCACTGCACCTTTTCCGGAACCTATCCATGATCGGTTGGAACTGTTCCTCCTTCATTCTCCCTTCTGGAGTAGGTAAGCCCAGGTACTTGCTCTCAAAGAAATCTGATTGCACCCCAAGAATGGTCTTTATTTCCTCTCTTGTTTGCACTGGACACACTTCACTAAAAAGAAGAGAGCACTTACTAGCACTTAGAAGCTGTCCAGTACTCCTTTGGAACGAATTTAGTACTCTCTTGATGGCCTCGGCTTGCTCTGGGATAGCCTTGAAGAATATTAACTATCATCCGCAAACAAGAGGTTGGAAATACCCGGACTATTTCTCGCAATCTTAATGGGTGTGGGATTGTTCTCTGCCATTTCCTTCCTCAACAGATGCACTAGTTCGTCTGCCACAAAGAGAAATAGATATGGGCTGAGTGGGTCACCTTGCCGTAAACCCCTCGATGGGCAGAATGGCTCCAGCAGCTCTCCATTGCATCTCACCGAGTATCTAACAGACCACACACATTGCATCACCCAATCAGTCCACTTTTTGCAAAAACCCGATTTACGCAAGACACCTTCTAGAAAGCTCCAGTCAACTCTGTCATAGGCCTTTGCGAGGTCTAGTTTGTATGCACAATAATTGTCTCTTGCATTCCGACAATGTTGGATCTTGTGGAAACATTCAAACGCGATGATGGCATTATCAGTTATCATTCTACCGGGGATGAATGCGCTCTGGGTCTCTGAGATGATTTCATCCAAAATGGGTCGCAGTCGATTTACTAGGCACTTCGAAACGACTTTGTAGATGACATTGCATAGGCTTATCGGTCGGTAATCCTTCAAGGACTGAGGGTCTTTTCCTTTAGGAATCAGGACGATTACCGTGTCGTTTATTCCTGTCGGAAGAACGCCCTTCTCAAAAAAATCCAGAACAGCAAGCACGACCTCATCCTTTAGTTCCCCCCCAGTTTCTTTGGAAAAAACGCGCCGGGAATCCGTCGGGTCCGGGAGCTTTTAATGGGCCAATTTGGAACAAAGCATCACTAACTTCCGTGGCAGAGAACGGTTTAGTAAGAGCCTCGTTCATGTCTCCGCTGACCCTCTCGGTTACTAACTCCAGAACTTCTGTAGGATCCACTCCTTCCTCCTTCTCGTACAGGTTTCTGAAAAATTTATTTGTCATTTTGTGTATATTATTCATATTTTCCACCCAGCCACCATCCTCATCTTTCAACTTCACAATCAAGTTTTTCTTTCTCCTCCATGTAGCCTTGCGTTGGAACCATTTAGTATTTTTATCTCCTTATCTTAGATAGGTAGCTCTCGATCGCTGTCTCCACATAATTTCCTCTCTCAGGAGCATCTCATCCAACTCCTTTGTTAATTTATTTTCTTCTCTCTGTTGCTCATCCGTGCTAGGTGCGTTTCAAAGTCTGCTTAGCTTTTTCCTAATCTCTGCTGTCTTCTTAATGACAGACCCAAAGTCTCGTTGCGCCCAGCTCCTTAGCTCCTTTTGCATGTTCTGAAGCTTCACACATATATTCTGTAGGTCAACAGCCGGCCCATCTCTGTGCCATGATGATTCTATGGTTGGCTGGAGAGACTCCATTCTTTCCCACATCTGTTCGTATCTAAACAAGCTATTCTTTTTCTCATTCACCGGGCTCCATTCAGTCCTACTTCCCACTCGAAGAAGGATCGGCAAGGGGTCTGACCTTGACGAACAAATATGCTCAATGGTGGCATTTTTGAAGTAGTCTGACCACTCCGGAGAAGCCACACTTCTGTCTAAACGAGCACGCACATTGTCGCAGCCCCTGTGTTTGTTGTTATACGTCCAGCCCGGCCCCTGAAAACCCAGGTCGAAGAGGTTGCAATCGTACATTACGAAAGTTTTCCATATATCTTTTTGATCTCTTTGACGTTGAATAATGTTCAGACTAACACATAGTTTCATTGAAGTCTCCCATCATCAACCAAGGGAGATTACTCGAATCCTTGAACCTTCTCAACAACGTCCACATAAGGTGTCGCTCATGGGCTTTTATTTCACCGTAGACAAAGGTACCACGCCATTGTAGGCCCTTCGGATTTAAACGGATCAACACATCAATATATCTCGCCCCTACGGCAATCTTCTTTATTTCCACGGTTTCATCATAAAAGAGAGCAATGCCGGCACCTTTACCGATGCCGGGTTGCATGATACAATGACGGAGGCCCAGCCTCCACTTGAGGTTATTGACGTACTTATTATTTTGTTGTGTCTCGGTGAGGAAGACGAGCTTGGGCTTATACATATGCACTAAGCACACGAGCTCTTGAACTGTGCGAGGCTGCCCGAGGCCTCGACAGTTCCAACTGAGGATCGTCATGGCTCCTGGCGGGCGTCATCATTAGCACCCACCAGTAGACCGGGAGCCCCTATTCCGGTTGCTTCCATACCACCATCATCGCCCTGTTTCTTCCCATCCTCTTCTTCAGCAGTACCTTTAATTTTTTTCTTCTGTTCCTTGCTATCCTCCTCAATCTCTGTCTCTGCTGGTTCCTTGAACTCCTCTCTGTCACCCCTCTTTCCAAGTACAGATATTGCCTGATCTGCACCAGCCATTGCCATCTTTTTGCCTTTCAGAGCTTTGGTTTCAGTAGCAGCCTCTTCGGTTGTTGCAGGCTCCAGAGTTGGAGGAGGGGCGTTCGTCACCGCCTTCGCAAAACGAGCTACCGGACCAAAACCCGGCGGGAATAGCGGGTCCTCCTCGTATACTTTCATGGGGTTCGGCTGCTCTGTAATTTCCTATTTTGCGGCAGGTGGTGTGCCGCACCCTACTGACTCCGCGCCAACCTGTGTACTTGCCGGGACTAGGAGCATCTTGGCCCCCTCTGCCGCATCAACATCCTTTTCTGCATGCTTCGGGGCAGGGAGCACCACCTGCGGCAGAGATGAGGGGCCTCCATCTGAGACTTTTATCGCACTAACGGCAGCTATGGCCGCCTGCACAAGTGGGTTTTGCAAGGACCTCTTCCGGGATCCTCTCCTTCGCCTGCATGGCCAGACTTGCCGTGTCACCTCTGACCATCTCCTTTCCAAAGCTAAGGAGCCGCCTAGCACTCCTCGCAGCCGGAGCGATATACCCTCCCTTACTGTTACTCTTTTTGAATGGGGAGGCGCGCATTGTTGCCGTGTACCTCATCTCTTGGAGGTCCGCTGGCAACTTACAATCGCGTTGGCCATGCCCAAGATAACCACAATAACCACAGAACCTAGGAACTCTCTCGTACTTCACCTCTAGAAAAAACAGCTCATTTCTAGGTTTATCATGGGACGTGATTTTGTTCTGGAGCGGCTCATCCACATCGTGATTCACTCTAACTCTTATAAAGTCACCCTAGATCTTACCACTCCTGTTCGTGTCCACCTCGAGAACCTCGCCGAGCATGGCCCCGAGCTTCCATGCCACCCCTTCATCCAACATGATCGGGGGGACCTCGTGGATGCGCGCCCATATAGGCATGTAGGCGACCTCCACATCACCCGGCGGCAAGCTGCCGTCGTACGCCACCATCAGGAAGGCGTCACCATTGTACGTCCACGGGCCATTGTTGAGGATGAAGCGCCGGTCCCCCTCCTGCTCGAACTCCAGGAGGAATCGGTTGTTCTTGAGAGGCTTGTAGTTGAGGTGGCCGCGTAGCCCCCACTTGTTCTTCAGGTTGCCGAAGAGGCCTTCGTTGCTGTAGGGCAGGGGCGAAAAGTAAAGCCCTACCGCAATCCAGCGAGTACTCATGGCAGCCCTCTCTTTGGTGAGGTCGAGCTCGACCACACCGTCCCTCTTCGTCCCCAGGTCCACAAGGAACCTAGGGGCGATGGTGTCGCCGCCGGCACCCAGCCTCCTCAGGGACGCTCTCCCTCCCTGGGAGCGGGAGGAGTCGCCACGTAGAAGCACCCGCGCGGTGTTGCTGCCGTCTCCAGCGCGCGGTGCCTCTCCTCCGGTCTCCATGATGGAGATAATTCTGTATACTCCTCTTTTTTGGATGTAGATACCCTGATTAATTTTATACTCCTTGGGGTGTTCATAATAATGCAAAAGATCTTTACATTCAGAATAGCTTGTTTGTCAAACTGAAAAAAAGCTTGTTCGTAGCTTGGATGATGCTGGTTAGCAAGAAGTCGAGATTAAGCAGGCCGTCAGTGGGGAAATAACTAAGTGGTAAAGTCACTCAAAACAGGTCATGAGGAGTACAGATCAAAATGATGATTTATAAGCTCGCACACAAGAAGGGGTAAATCCTCTGAATGTTTCAGGTACAGAAGCTAACGGGAGCAGGATCCGAGTGCTCTGACGGCGCATAGAAGGTGGGTTTCAGGGCATCTGCCCGCCGCCGCCGTCCTGCTCGTCGCCGCCCCCCGGCCCTGCGGCCTCCCTGAGCTCTAGTATTTCGACGCGCCGGTTGGTCCGCTTCCTGATCTTGATGGCCACGTCCTGCGGGCTGAAGGCGCCCCAGACGCTCACCCGGTCATGCTTCCGGTCGATCAGGTGGCTCTCCAGCTCTGCCAATTTTGTTTCAGACAACGCAGAGCAAGGCACAGAGCAACTTCAGAGAACGTAGGATGTACTACGTACCTTGCATCTGGAGCAGCGCCCTCCTGATCTTCTGGTAGCACCAGTTGCAGTCTATGCTCATCCTGAGCGTCATGCAGTGGAACTGCTGCAGATCACAGGAGACACAGAGTAAGAGAGTTGAACCACATCACTGCTTGCTGCTGCTGGTGCTGCTGCTTCCCCAAGATGCTCATATGCACATACCCTGTAGTCCATGAACACGACGAGGCTGCTCTTCCTCGGCGGCGGTGGCGGCGACTGACCGGAGAAAGCTTCGGGTTCCGGGGAACCAAAGTTGCGAGGAAAGCAAGGAACCTTAGGTGCAGAAAGTGGGGACCCGCTTCGTCGTTCCCTCGTGGGCTCGACGTGTGCTGTCAGAATCCGATTCTGCTTCCCAGATTATTCCTTTGCTATCTGTTCTTCCAGAAAGCTCTTTTTACCGGTGCAGGTAGCTACCGGCGAATCATCCACCGCTCACATGCGCAGTGATTTGTGCTATAGGGAGCCCACAGACAATGTATAGATGTGTATAATAACAACCCATCTCTTGTATCTTAATTAATAGTCAAATCAATGTCAGATGAAAGGGGTCCATGTCAACAATAAAGTTGTACTTGACGCATGCATGCTCCGTTCTCTCTCCTCGTTCTCACGTACAGAAAATGCATCACATGCCAGAGTAATTCATGCCCTTTATTTTCTCTTTAGCAATTTCATTCATTCATATATTTTAAACTGCAACTTCATTTTTGAAACTTTTTATATATTTGAACTCCCGATGCCAAGACCTTCAGAACAAGATTAATCTTGAAAACACTCAAACATCTTTTAGTTTCAACGTTTCAAATGAGTGAAACATGTTTTGTGGAATACATGAAATAAGTATTTGAGCGAAACCAAAATTTTCATTTACAAATGAGCAAACTCTATTTTATGAAGCGAGTGAAATTCTTTTTTATTTCATTTAAATGTCACTTATTTCAAGTTAAAATTTATATTTCAAACGTTTGAAACAAACTTTTGAGTTGATTGAGATACATTTGAATATATTTCATAAATACAAAGTGGAATTAGTTTTTGAGATATATTTTGTAATGAGTGAAATCAGTTTTACGAAATGAGTTATTTCAATTAATTAAAATAGGTCTTTTGAATTCAATGAAACCAATTTTATGAAATAGATTGTTCCAATGTGTGAAATTGATTATGTTCGTGAAGCTGCTTACTCCTGATTGTGAAACTGATATTTAGGAAACATAATTGCAAGTGAAATATGAAACTATAGAATTTAAATATGCATGCATTCTTTTAAAGCGGTGAAATCTGTAATATGAAATGAGTGAATCAATTTTCGAAATGAATGGAATCATGTTTCTAAAACGGATGAAATATGTTTTTTTAATGTGTGAAATCTGTCTTTTCAAATGAGTGAATTCATATTTTTAAGTGAGTGAATTGTTATTTTGAATCAACTAAAAAAGATGAGTGAAATATGCATATGAAACAAATTTCATTGTGAAATATGTTTAACTTGTAATTTAGAAAAATGTGAAACTAGTTATTTTAAAACATGCAATTATTTCAATTTTTTTTATAAATGAGCGAAATCTATTTTATGAAGCGAGTGAAATTGTTTTTTTATTTCATTTAAATGTCACTTATTTCAAGTTAAAATTTATATTTCAAACGTTTGAAACTAACTTTTGAGTTGATTGAAATACATTTGAATATATTTCATAAATACAAAGTGGAATTAGTTTTTGAGATATATTTTGTAGTGAGTGAAATCAGTTTTATGAAATGAGTTATTTCAATTAACTGAAATAGGTCTTCTGAATTCAATGAAACCAATTTTAAGAAATAGATTGTTCCAATGTGTGAAATTGATTATGTTCGTGAAGATTGTGAAACTGATATTTAGGAGATATAATTGCAAGTGAAATATGAAACTATAGAATTTAAATATGCATGCATTGTGAACACCAGGATAGTGTCCGGCTCTGCAAAATAAATTCCACATTCCACCGTAGAGAGAATAATATGTACACAAGTTCAATCTGCTGACATATCTTGTAGCATGACGTCACGCCACTACCAAGCCTTTACTTGAATCTTTTTTATTATACTACCTCAGCGCGTTTAGCGAAGCGGTTTCCTTGGCACATCTTGTCGAAGCAGAGATCGTGTTCCCCTTATTCCGGGATTCTCATCAATACGGACGTGGGTAACCCAACCGCGCCATTGATGGTGGCGCTTGGGAGATAAGCGAGTTTTACTAGGCCGGTGGGGACGTATAGTCTTTGTCCGCCCATATATAAGGGGATAAGGATCCAACCTTTTTACCTACGCCTTCTTCCTCCTTTGCTTATCCATCTCTGCGCACTCGAGCTCCAGCGCCCAAGTCCGCGCATCTCGTCTCGACCTTCTCCGACCATGTCCGGAGCGGGAGGCATATGGTTGGCCTCCTCCGTTACGGAGGGGCACGTCGAAAGACTGCGCAGCGCCGGATATCTGTCCAGCGACATCGCGCACCGGCTGCCCGACAAGGGGCAGCTCATCCCCACCCCCAGGCCCCATGTGAGGGTCGTATTCCTTCCCCACTTCCTCCGCGAACTGGGCTTCCCGTTGCATCCCTTTGTCCGGGGGCTCATGTACTATTACGGCCTGGATTTCCACGATCTGGCGCCAAACTTCATCCTCAACATCTCGGCGTTTATCGTCGTGTGCGAGGCCTTCCTCTGCATCCAGCCCCACTTCGGCTTGTGGCTCAAGACCTTCAATGTCAAGCCGAAGGTAGTGAAGGGCACTCAAGCGGAGCGCGGAGGCGCCATGTTGGGCAAGATGCCCAACATCATCTGGCTCGAAGGGGCCTTCGTGGAGTCCGTCAAGGGGTGGCAATCGGGGTGGTTCTACATCACCGAGCCGCGCGACCCTAAGTGGGCGGCGGCCCCCGAGTTCAGATCTGGTATCCCTATGCAGCTCACCTCCTGGAAAGAGAAGGGCTTGCTACGGGGCAGTTCGGAGGAGCTGACAGGACTCCAGTCTTATCTTTAGACCCTAGTGAACAAGAAGCTTAGGCTTGTCAATGTGATCCAGGTCATGCTCATCCGCCAGATCCTCCCCTACCAACAACGGGCCTTCAATTTGTGGGAGTTTGATCCGCACAGCACCGGACTCTGAGCAGGCTCTTCGACACGACGTATGAAGCCGTCTGGAGGGTGTTGTTCAAGGGCGGAGAAGCCCCCGTGTCCGCGACTGAGGATCGCGGATTCAGCACCAAGCGCCCGGCCGCTGAGGTAAGCTTCATTATCCTCTACGGGACAGTTGTTTTCTTTCATAGTTTGACTCTATATGATATCTAAAACTCCCAATGCCTTTGACAGGACTGGCAGAGGATGTCCGGACAGGTAGACTGTCTGGTTCCCCTTCCCGAAGACCCAGCGGATGCCCGCTTAACGGGGCTGCTGGTCCCGACACTCTATGTGGTGCCGGAGAAGAAGGCCAAGAAGAAGGCCACGGGAACTCGAAGAAGTTCCCAACGCCAGGTGATATCGGACTCATCGTCCGATGGCTCCGAGGCGGACTCCTCCCCCGAAGACGAGGAGGAGAAAGAGGACTCTCTCCCAGAGGAGGGAGAGAGGAAGAGGAAGGCCTCCCCAACAGGGGAGGTCGAAGGGTCCAAGAGGGGAAGGACTATTCCCCCGGACAGCTCCGCCAACGCCAACGTTGGCAACGAAGAGTGGCCCTCAAGGGCCAGGCCTCCGGCAAGATCGTAAGTATCCGGATTCCTGAATGATTTGTAATTTCTTTTGTGTCACATAGTGTCCTTCTAATGCCACATACTGCCTGCAGTCCGGCCGATGATGATCTCCCCGCTTCATCGAGCGGGTCGTTGGCTCCGTCGGATGTGGATTCAATCCCGACTACCTCCACCCCTCGCGATGCTGAGGACGCCGAGGTGGGATCCCAGGAAGGGACCCATCAGGAGGAGGCTCCGGAGGCGCCGCAAGGCAGCCTCCCGGACTTTGCGCCGGACTCCACGCCGGAACCCGCAGTGGTTCCGGAGTCCGGCAGGCGGCCCCTTCGCAAGAAGGGCAAGACCGTGACGCCGGCGGCCCCCGTCCAACCGGAGGCGCCGGACAACTTGTTGGAGGCGCTCAAAGGCGCTTCCATCGAGGAAGAACACCGCACTATCATGAGTGCGGTGATTCAGAAGGTTCAGCTCGCCAAGAGCGGGCTGACCGAAGCCTGCAGTAGCCTTCTAACAGGCTTTGAGGTAAGAAGTTAAAAATATGCAATGTAATACCGCATAGAAAGTAGCCCCTGATGCTCGGTTTGGTGTTCAGAAAGAAAAGCCAGACTGAGGATCTAAAAAGATATACGCAGGGTTGCTAAAAATTATGTCAATATGGGTTTGCAGGCTGCGCTGCTGACCTCTGCCGCACTGACTGCGGAGGTCGGTGCTTTGAAGCAGGACCTCGAGCGGTCCGAGCAAGAGCTCGGCCATGCCAAGAAGCAGCTCGAGGACAAAGAAGGTGAGTAACACCACTTTGAATAGTTACCTTACAGAAAAGGATTTAGGTTGCAATAAAAATAACAAGTATAACGTGGGTACTGCAGGGGCCACAAACGAGGTGGCAACCCTGAAGGAGGCTGTGTCCACGGCCGAACGCAATGCGGATGCGGAACGGACAGAGCGGGAAAAGCAGGAGGCGCGGGTGGCGGAAGTGCGGCAAGAGCTCCAGGCTCTCATGGAAAAGCATGAGAGTTTGGAGCGCGACTTGAAGACTCGAGAGTCCGAGCTTGCCTCGGCTCTCGAAAGTGCCAAAACCGCCAAGGCCGAGGCCCATAAGGCCCTTCAGGAGGTTGAGGATGTGAAGAAAATAGCGGCGGGTAAGGCATTTTTCATGCAAAGCAAGCATGTTAATGTAAACTTCCTGATACTTACCCGAATTCGGAGCTCTCCAGGGGCGTTTGCAGATCTGCCTCGCAGCGTGTCCGATGCCGCCGCATTCTACCGAGCCAGGGAGGGGAGCTCAACGGAGAAGGTCTTCTAGTCTCAGTACGCTGAGGCCGGCCATCCCGTGCCCCCTAGCGACCAGCTGAAGCAGCTGGTCGAGCTCCACAAGGTAGCCGAGCAGGCCATGAGGGGCCTCATAGTCCGGCTGTGGCCTGGAGAGGCCATGCCTGGGAGCTACTTCGGCCTCGTGCGGCGGCTGGTGGATGCGTGCCCCTGGGTGGAGGTCATCAAGCACTCCGCCTGTATTGAAGGTGCTCGTCGGGCCCTTGCCCGCGCAAAGGTGCACTGGGGCAGGCTGGATGCGGAGAGGCTTATCACTGACGCGCCGCCAGCGGGCAGGAGTATCGTACGCCCGAGATGTACTATAAGACTGTCCTGAAGGGTGCCCGCAAGATTGCGGATGAGTGCCCCAGATATGTAATTATTGAGTAAACTCGCTATGTGTTATCCTGTGCGCTGAAAACTTTGTTCATATGCGCTAAGCAACGCTTGTTTGATTTAAAATATTACCTTCTGTGCGGCCGTTTATGAAATCTGAGAGATGGCAAGTCGTCGGCTTCTGCCCCCATGCCACTAGTGCTGGGGTGTTCGGGATAAACTTGAGCACTCTTGTTCCCATTTTTGGGTCCATCTAGGGAGGCACTCAACACAACGAACAAGGCAACCGGACTTATAATGCTTGAACACTCTCACTTAGCCATAGAATTCTATAATTTTAAATTTCGTCGAAGCCCCTAGTATTCGGAAGACCGAGTTCGGGGCGCTATCCACGCCTTGGCCGGACATTATCCGGTTCTTCGCTCGAAGCGGCATAAGTCTTTAGGGACTCGAAAAGACCTCTCGAACAGCGACCAGTCTCTCGCCTTATCATGCCAGTCAGTTTTAGCTTTCTCCACTGAGGCGCTCGCCCAGCTCAACCGGGGCGCAATCGCAGTGGTTCTCCCAGTGCTACCTTAGCCGACAGAATGGAACGTAAGGTACCAAAACATGGGAGCCGGGCAAACCCAACTATTGACCCAAGACATGATTCGGAGCCGATTCATATAATGCTATAAGTTCGGGGTGCCGCACTTGTGAAAGTGTTCGGACTTATCACACCATAATGCGGGGAACGTAAGCCCCTGGTGTATTCGGCCGTACCAAAATATACGGGTGCAAGATGTCATTAATGAACATATATGTAAAGTAATGCAATTATAGGCAAAAAGTGCTGCATTATTTATTCAAGGAATTCTGCTATGAGTGCGGAATGATACAAATAGTGCGGTAAGCAAGGGATTGGACTAATTAAACATGTCCCCCTCCAGGGGTGGGCTGCGGACTGGTGTATATAAACAATTTTAATGCTCGTAATGGAGACCACCTGAGTGTTCGTCGCAGCCTTTTTCCCTCCCTGGCTGTTGCATCGTGAGTTCGGCGGGTTCGCCGCCGGACAGGGCCTCTGGTGAACGGAGTCCTGTGTATAAAAAGAAGGAAAATAAAAATAAAAAGAGCGACACACTTGGCAGCCCCTAGTGTGGTTGAGCCGCACTCTGGGTCTGTTGTGGTCGTGCCCCTCCCCCTATGCCCATGGTATCTCCAGAGCGTAATGATGTACGCGGAGAGCTGGTCTTGTAATCATGCGATGGCTAGGGTTGGGGCCGCATTGCTACGCGTGCTCGGAACGTGCCAGGTGTTCTTGATTGATGTTGCTCCGGGCGCGTTTGGCCGTGTCCGGTCGTTTAACGGCTGGACTCGAAAATTGCCTTAGAAGGCTGCTCTGTACTTCTGCCGCGAGAGCCGCTGTATGTTCCTCCGTTTGTAGGGAGCGTTCCGTATTTCCGTTGACCGTGATGACTCCATTAGGGCGTGGCATCTTGAGCTTGAGGTATGCATAATGCGGCACCGCGTTGAACTTTGCGAACGCGGTTCGTCCGAGCAGAGCGTGATAGCCGCTGCGGAACGGAACTATGTCGAAGATTAACTCCTCGCTTCGGAAATTATCCGGGGATCCGAAGACCACTTCCAGTGTGACTGAGCCTGTACAATTGGCCTCAACACCTGGTATGGCGCCTTTGAAGGTCGTCTTTGTAGGTTTAATCCTTGAGGGGTCTATGCCCATCTTGCGCACTGTATCCTGATAAAGCAGGTTCAGGCTACTGCCGCCGTCCATCAGGAATCTTGTGAGGTGAAATCCATCGATGATTGGGTCTCAAACCAATGCGGCGAATCCGCCATGGCGGATACTGGTCGGATGGTCTCTTCGATCGAAAGTGATCGGGCAAGAGGACCATGTATTGAACTTCGGAGCGACTGGCTCCATCGCATATACGTCCCTTAGTGCACGCTTCCGCTCCCTCTTGGGTATGTGGGTTGCGTATATCATGTTTACAGTCCGCACTTGTGGGGGGAAGCCCTTTTGTCCTCTACTGTTCGAGGGCCGGGTCTCTTCCTCGTCATCGCTGTGCAGCCCCTTGTCATTGTTTTCGGCAATTAACTTGCCTGCCTGCTTGAATACCCAACAATCTCTGTTGGTGTGGTTAGCTGGTTTTTCGGGGGTGCCATGTATCTGGCAAGAGCGGTCGAGTATTCGGTCCAAATTGGATGGACCCGGAGTGGTTCTTTTGAATGGCTTCTTCCGCTGACCGGGTTTAGAGCCTCGAAATCCGGCGTTGACTGCCCTATCCTCATTATTATCGCCGTTAATGCGGCGCTTGTTTTTGCTTCGACGCGACCTGCCGTTGTGGTCCTTAGTATCCGGACTGCCAGCATTTTTACTGAGGTTGTTGCTGCGAGCTAGCTAGCTATCCTCTCCCGCACAGAAGCGAGTCATTAATGATGTGAGGGCTGCCATGGATTTTGGCTTTTCCTGTCCTAGGTGCCGGGCTAGCCACTCGTTGCGGATGTTATGTTTGAAGGCTGCGAGGGCCTCTGCATCTGGACAGTCGATGATTTGATTTTTATTTGTTAAGAACCGTGTCCAGAATTGCCTGGCCGATTCGTCTGGCTGCTGAATTATGTGGCTTAGGTCATCGGCGTCCGGTGGTCGCACATATGTGCCCTGGAAGTTGTCGAGGAATGCGGCTTCCAGGTCCTCCCAACACCCAATTGACTCTGCGGGCAGGCTGTTAAGCCAATGCCGAGCTGGTCCTTTAAGCTTGAGCGGGAGATATTTGATGGCGTGGAGATCGTCACCGCGGGCCATATGGATATGAAGGATATAATCTTCGATCCAAACCACGGGGTCTGTTGTGCCATCGTAGGATTCAATGTTTACGGGTTTAAACCCTTCAGGGATTTGATGATCCATTACTTTGTTAGTGAAGCATAGCGGGTGTGCGGCGCCTCTGTATTGAGCAATATCACGGCGTAGCTCAAGGGAGCGTTGTCTGCTGTGTTCGGCCCGGCCGGAGTTGTATCCGGCGCACGGTATTCGTCGTGGGTCGTGGGGCGCCCTCGTGATCCATAGATAGATCTGGATTGTCTTGCCTTGTTCTCCAATATATCCCGCAAGTCCGGCGCGTTCCCTCATGGCTTCGTACTTTTTGAGCGATGCCGGGGTACGGTCTTGGTTGAGGGCCTCTGTGCCTCTCTGTCCCGACCACGGGGTGGTCGGTCTGCCGTATTGTGTGCTGGTGATGAAGGTATATATGCTTCCTCCTCTAGTTAGGGGAGCAACTTGCGTTTTGGGTAGCTCTTGGAGGGGCGTTCGAGTTCATACTCTTCGGCCGCAAGGACCTCAGTCCATCTGTCGGCCAGCAGGTCTTGATCAGCTTGAAGCTGCTGCTGCTTTTTCTTTAGGCTATTTGCTGTGGCCCTTAGCCTGCGTTTGAAACGCTCTTGTTCGACGGGATCCTTAGGCACGACGAATTCGTCGTCGTCGAGGCTTGCCTCGTCTCCGGAGGGAGGTATGTAATTATCATCCTCGACCTCTTCGTCTGCCGTTCTCTCGTGAGGGCTTGCTTCTGCATCCTCCTGCGCTGAATCTTCCAGGAGGGGATTGTCTTCGGCACTTTCTTGGGTGTTGTTATCTCATGTGCCGGAATCTCCATTCTTGCTTTGGCGGGATTTAGAGCGGCGCCGCCGACGTCGGCGCTTGGGCTGTTTCTTTAAGGAATCTGCCTCCGCTGCTTCTTCGCCGTCCCCATCTTTTGGGGTGCCCACCATGTATATGTCGTACGACAAGGTGGTCTTCCAGTGCCCTGTAGGCGCTGGTTCTTGATCGTCTCCGGCATCGTCGTCCATACTGTCGATGTCTTCGGAGTCGTAGTCTAGCATGTTGGTTAGATCGTGGACAGTGGCTACAAAGTGGGTGGTGGGTGGGCTTTGAATTTCTTCGTCGATCGCGTCCCAACCATCCTGACCATAGTCCGGCCAGGGCTCTCCGGATAGCGAGAGATGCTTTAGCGAATTTAAGATGTCGCCAAAGGGTGAGTGCTGAAAGATGTCCGCGGCGGTGAGCTCCATGATCGGCGCCCAATCGGATTCGATTGACAGGGGCGCAGGAGGTTCGGAGTCCGGCAGGGAGTCCGGCACCTCGGAGTCACGAGCTTTATAAGGGACGAGGTCAGTGTTCGGCTCCATCGCCGTGGAAGTTGCTGCTCCCGAGGCAGTGTCCAGCCACCTATCCTCGATCTGCGCGATCGGCTCCGAATTATGGGTCGGTGCGGATTCGTGTGCGGCCTCCAAAGTACTGTCCGGCAGCAGAGCTAGATCATACCCATCGTAACAGTGCGGCACGCTCGGCTGCGGATCGGATCCATCGAAGATCAAGTCTCCGCGGATATCCGCCGTGAAGTTTAGGCTTCCAAATCTGACCTTATGGCCAGGGGCGTAGCTTTCGATCTGCTCCAGATGGCCAAGTGAATTGGCCCACAGTGCGAAGCCGCCGAATACGAAGATCTGTCCGGGGAGAAAAGTCTCACCCTGGACGGCGTTGTTGTTGATTGAAGAAGCCATCAAGCCTATCGGTGACAACACAGAGGAACTCTCAATGAAAGCACCAATGTCGGTGTCAAAACCGGCGGATCTCGGGTAGGGGGTCCCGAACTGTGCGTCTAGGCGGATGGTAACAGGAGACAAGGGACACGATGTTTTTACCCAGGTTCGGGCCCTCTCGATGGACGTAAAACCCTACTCCTGCTTGATTGATATTGATGATATGGGTAGTACAAGAGTGGATCTACCACGAGATCAAGGAGGCTAAACCCTAGAAGCTAGCCTATGGTATGATTGTTGTAATGGTTGTTCGTCCTACGGACTAAAACCCTCCGGTTTATATAGACACCGGAGAGGGCTAGGGTTACACAGAGTCGGTTACAATGGTAGGAGATCTACATATCCGTATCGCCAAGCTTGCCTTCCACGCCAAGGAAAGTCCCATCCGGACATGGGACGAAGTCTTCAATCTTGTATCTTCATAGTCTTGGAGTCCGGCTGATGATGATAGTCCGGCTGTCCGGACACCCCCTAGTCCAGGACTCCCTCAGTGGGCTTGGAACAGACTAAGCACAGTGGCACGGTGTACCAAGTGGCACCCGGATGGTGGGCTTGGGAACCCTGCTCACATCGTTTGGGGCCGTGAGCGACACCCCGGCCGGATCTCCTTACGGATGGAACCCGAATAGGCGATAAACCTGGACTAGAGTCGTGTGTGGTTAGTCAGGTCGTGGCCGACTCCCTCGCCAGGCTTCCGCTTGAAGGTTGCCGAGATACATGACGTGTACATGGTGGTAAGTGGCGAGAGCATGTGTGAAGAAGTACACCCCTGCAGGGTTAACATGATCTATTCGAATAGCCGGGTCCGCGGTTATGGACTTCTTGGATGCTTACATGGTACATAGACAACCTGAAGTGGATACTGTAAAATGCTCAAGACAAGTGTGAGTGCTATGGATGGCCTTCTCATAGGGAGACGGGGATGAATCCATAGTAGTGTATTGTGTGGTGATTAGTGGACTCATGTGCGCCATATCACCTCAAAGAAGTTCTAGTAGTCGTAGAACAGGATAGCCACAGAGTCAAAGCTGGCTTGCTGCAACTAAACCCCACATTACCCTCTTGATACAAGTGCATGTATGATAGGATCTGATGTAAGTTTTGCTGAGTACTTTTGTACTCATGTTGCTTTATTTATGTTTTTGCAGCGGAGACTTCGGTCTTACTAGTGTTCTCGTGGACTTCAACAAGTAGCTTGTACCTCAGCTACGATCTTGATCGGATATTGTAGTTAGTCAGGTTCTTCAGCCTTTTTCATTTGTAGATGTCTGTACCCAGACATGTAATGCTTCTTATTGTTGCTTGTATGCTCTGTATGATGGGTCCTGTGACCCCTGTTTGCAATAAATGCTATGATGGCTCTTCTGAGCCTTTATCTATATGAGTTGTTGAGTTATGCTGTGATGCCATGTTGTACAACACATACTTGCATGTTATGCGTACGTGTAATGTGTATTGCTATGTGTGGGATCTAACTATCTAGTTGTTTATCCTTAGTAGCCTCTCTTACCGGGAAATGTCTCCTAGTGCTTCCACTGAGCCCTGGTAGCTTGCTACTGCTCCAGAACACTTAGGTTGGCTGACACGTGTCCTTCTTCGTTCCTGTGTCTGTCCCTTCGGGGAAATGTCACGCGGTGTCTACCGGAGTCCTGTTAGCCTGCTACAGCCTGGTTTACCAGAGCCTGCTTGCCCAGTTGCTACAGCCCGGATTCACTCGCTGATGACCGACACATTCGTTGCTTGGTCATGTATGCCTGTCCCTGTAAGTTAGTGCCACTTTGAGTTCATGACTAGCCTTGTTAGCCCGGGTTCTTTGTCATATGGATGCTAGCGACACTATCATATACGTGTGCGAAAAGGCACAAACGGTCCCGGGCATGGTAAGGCGACACCCGTGGGAATACCGTGCGTGAGGCCACAAAGTGATATGAGGTGTTACATGCTAGATCGGTGTGGCATAGAATCGAGGTCCTGACAGCTTTGGTATCAGAGCCTGACTGCCTGTAGGATTACCAAGCCAAACTGGTCGAAGTTGAGTCTAGAAATTCTTTAGTTATGTAAGGGAATTGATTGTGGGAAGGAACGTAAGGCTCTTTTTACTCCTTATACCTCATGGCCTTCTGATCTGAGTCATCCTATCTTTCCTGCGGGGTTAAGGAACTAGGCTTTCTCTTCCGTCTATCAGGATCACGTGTTACTACTCCGTAGTCCCATAGGATTGGTTGATCAGAGTCATACCCTAGTTTCGAGTACTTCCGGTGTAGCCTGTTTAGTATGATCTCAGAACCTTAAGTGGTGATGTTGAGTATGTTACTACCCCATTTTAGCAGGATGTCTCATTCTGAGCATTTTACTGCCGTTATGCTGCCGGAATTGCCGTAGGAGTTCAAGAGATACTAATTCCTTCGTCCTACTTTCTACAGTCTATAGTTGATGCTGATCCGTCCTTGGTTTCTTTTCTCAGGATGCCATCAGTTAAGTGAAGTTTTGTTGCTCGTATCCAGAACCACGGAGATGGTAGGGATGAGGATCCTCCCGACCAGCCTTCGTTGACAGAGTTCATGTTAGAGATGGAGAGGAACAAGCGTGAGTCTAACCGCTTGTTGGCATGTATCGAGGAGAACACCGCACATCAGTTCAAAGGGTCTGTAACCATTCATGACTTCATTCGCTTGCACCCACCTACCTTTCATCATTCAATCGAGCCACTCGATGCAGATGACTGGCTCCGTAGCATCACTCATAAGCTGCGTTTCACGAACGTAGCTGAAGGTGACAAGGTCATCTATGCCACATACCACCTGGAAGGTCCTGCTAGTCTTTGGTGGCAGAACTATGAGGCTATGCTTCCAGCTGGCCAGATTCCTACCTGGAGGGATTTCACCGAGGCTTTTCGCGAGCATCACATTCCCCAGGCCCTCATTGATCGCAAGAGAGAAGATTTTTGTAGTTTCACCCAGAGTAAGATGGTTGTTGATGCTTATAGTAGAGAGTTTGAGAACCTCGCCCGCTATGCCACAGAAGAGGTGTCCACGGACGCCAAGAAGCAGGCTAGGTTCCGAAGGGTCTCAACCCCAAGTTGCGTCGTGATCTCCACCTGCATCATTGTGATACATTCCAAGCTCTTGTGAACAAGGCCATTAATGCAGAGACTGCCCAGCTCACTTACGAGGAGTCTCGTAAGCACACCCGTGATTTGGGATCTTCCTCCGGTTCTAGTTCTCAGAAGCATTGGATTTGGGTTCCAAACTTCGCTCTTCCTTCCGGATATACACCGAGACCATACTATGTGGTGCCTTCCCCAGCCCAGTCGTATGTTCCACCCAGGCCTACTGGTAGACCGCTTGTCAGTGCGGGTCCACGTCCAACTTCAGGGACTTGCTTCACATGCGGGAAGCCAAGACACTATGCACGTGACTGCTCTCAGACCAGTTATGCTCCACCCCAGCCCGAGAAGTCTGTTGGCTGTGTTAAGCCACCTGGCAAGATGATTAGTGTCAAGTCAGCTCCCACTAGACGTGGACATGTGCATCACGTCTCAGCTAAAGACGCTCATGATGATCCGGATGTCGTTCTTGGTACACTCCTTGTCAACTGTCATCCAACATCGGTTTTGTTCAATACTGGAGCGTCTCACTCCTTCATTTCTGAAAGCTATGCTAGCTTGCACAACATGTCATTTTGTGATATGCCCTCTCCACTAGTCATTCAAACTCCTGGATCCAAATGGCAAACTTCTAGTGTAAGCCATGGTAACGAAATCCTTGTTGACAGACTTGTATTTCTTGCATCACTTATAGCCCTCAAGTCTACAGATACTAACATCATCTTGGGTATGGACTGGATGAAAGCTCATTATGCCAAGATTGATCGTTACACCAGGTCCGTTCAGCTTACACACCCATCTGGCAAGATAGTTACCGTCTCCACTAGAGTTGCAAGGCATCAACTCTGTTCTCTTAATGCCATCCCTCTTCCAGACCTTGAAGATATCCCGGTAGTCCGTGACTTTCCGGATGTCTTTCCAGAGGAACTGCCAGGTGTTCCACCTAACAGAGATGTAGAGTTCGTCATAGATCTTATCCCAGGAACCGCTCCAATCTCTAGGAGACCTTACAAAATGGCACCCTTAGAACTAGCCGAGCTTAAGAAACAACTTGATGAGTCCTTGCAAAATGGTTTCATCCGTCCTAGTTCTTCTCCTTGGGCTTGCCCCGTCCTCTTCGTCAAGAAGAAGGATGGTACGGACCGGATGGTTGTAAATTATCGTCCCGTTAACTTGGTCACGATAAAGAACAAATATCCGCTCCCCAGGATCAACGACCTGTATGATCAGCTCGCTGGATCCTCAGTCTTTTCCAAGATGGATTTGAGGTTTGGTTACCACCAAATCAAGATCAGAAACGGGGACATTCCTAAAACGGCTTTTGTCACTCGTTATGGCCAGGACGAGTACACCGTCATGTCCTTTGGTCTAACCAATGCTCCAGCTACCTTCTCCCACTTGATGAACTCGATCTTCATGGAGTACTTAGATAAGTTCGTCGTGGTTTACCTCGATGATATCCTTATCTACTCGAAGAACGAGGAAGAGCATGCCGAACATCTTAGACTTGTGTTAGAGAAACTCAGAGAGCACCGCCTTTATGCCAAGTTCTCCAAGTGCGAATTTTGGTTACCAGAAGTGACCTACCTAGGCCATGTAATCTCTAGTAAGGGCATTGCTGTCAATACCGAGAGAGTTAAGGCCATTCTTGATTGGACTCCACCTGAAACCGTTAAACAAGTTAGGAGTTTCCTTGGTCTAGCCAGCTATTATCGCCGCTTTGTTGAAAACTTCTCCAAAGTAGCCAAACCCCTCACGGAACTTCTCAAGAAAGATAAAAAGTTTGAGTGGTCCTCACAGTGTGAGTACAGTTTTCAGGAATTGAAAAGACGCCTGACTTCTGCTCCCATACTTGTGCCACCGGATTTCACTAAAGACTTTGTTATCTACTGCGACGCCTCATGACAGGGACTAGGTTGCATTCTTATGCAGGATCGTCATGTGATTGCCTATGCATCTCGACAGTTGCATCCACATGAGGAGAATTATCCTACACATGATCTAGAGCTTGCAGCCGTAGTCTATGCACTCAAGACCTGGCGACATTACCTTCTTGGTAAATGTTGCGAGATCTACACCGATCACCAGAGTCTCAAGTATATCTTCACCCAACCAGATTTGAACCTTAGGCAAAGACGTTGGTTGGAGTTGATCTCAGATTATGATCTAGAGATTACCTACACCCCAGGCAAAGCTAATGTCATGGCTGATGCGCTAAGTCGTAAATCCTATTGCAACAATCTCATGTTGCAGCAGGGCCAACCACTTCTCCATGAGGAATTTTGTAAGCTTAATCTTCACATAGCTCCTCACGGATTCCTTTCTACCTTGGTGGCGAAACCTGACCTTGAGGATCGGATTATCGCAGCTCAAAAGCAGGACACGGGAATTTCCCGGGTCAAGAGAAACATTAAGAAAGGAGTTGGTGGATGTTTCTCTATGGATAATCATGGTGTTGTTTTCTTTGAGAATCGCTTGGTGGTTCCCAAGAATCAACATCTGCGACAATTGATTCTTAAGGAAGCGCATGAATCTCCTCTGATGATTCATCCCGGTAGTACTAAGATGTATCAGGACCTACGCTAGAGGTTCTGGTGGACTAGGATGAAGAGAGAAATTGCTCAGTTTATCGCTAACTGTGACATTTGTCGTCGCGTTAAGGCAGAGCATCAAAGACTCGCTGGCAACCTTCAGCCTTTAGCTATTCCTGAATGGAAATGGGATAAAGTTGGTATGGACTTCATCACCGGCTTTCCCAGGACCAAGAGAGGGAATAATGCTATCTTCGTAGTCGTTGATCGTCTTTCCAAAGTGGCTCACTTCTTTCCTGTTCGAGAGAGTATCACTGCTAGCCAGCTTGCTGACTTATACATTTCTCGAATAGTGTCCCTTCATGGTGTGCCACTAGAGATCAATTCAGACCGTGGCAGTCTTTTCACTTCTCATTTCTGGGAGAGTTTCCAAACTTCCATGGGAACCCATCTTTCCTTCAGTACCGCTTTCCACCCTCAATCAAGTGGTCAGGTGCAACGGGTCAATCAAATTCTTGAAGACATGCTTAGAGCTTGCGTTATCTCATTCGATATGGATTGGGAGAAATGTCTTCCTTTTGCCGAGTTTGCTTATAACAATAGCTACCAATCCAGTCTCAAGAAAACTCCTTTTGAGATTCTCTATGAACGAAGATGTCGAACACCCTTGAACTGGTCAGAAACCGGTGAAAGACAATTCTTTGGACCGGACATGATCCAGGAGGCAGAAGAGCAAGTTCGCATCATTCGTGAGAACTTGAAAACAGCCCAGTCTCGTCAAAAGAGCCAGTATGATCGTCATCATAAGGATATGACTTATGAAGTTGGTGACAAAGCTTACCTTCGGGTTACTCCTTTGAAGGGTACCCATCGCTTCGGTATCAAGGGCAAGTTGGCTCTTCATTACATTGGTCCTTTTCGCAATCTCTCTAAACGAGGAGAGGTTGCCTACCAGTTGGAACTACCCCCACATTTTTCCAGAGTGCATGATGTCTTCCACGTCTCTCAACTCAGGCGTTGCTTCTCGGATCCTATCCGCGGAGTGGACCATGAAACACTTGATCTCCAAGATAACCTCACATATCGAGAGTATCCAGTTCGCATTCTTGATCAAGCAGAGCGTGTCACTCGACGTCATAAAATCAAGTTTCTCAAGGTTCAGTGGTCTCATCATTCCGAGAGAGAAGCTACTTGGGAGCGAGAAGATCGTCTTCGACTGGAGTACCCCACTTTCTTTCCTCGACCCCTGAATCTCGGGATGAGATTCTTTCAAGTGGGGGCGAGTTGTCACATCCCTAGTTCTGGTATGACCTAGACTAGCTAGTCATGTGTGCATCATGTTTAAATTCCATTTAAATATGAAATGGGGATTTGTGAAACCCTCAGAATCATTTTTGGAAATGACCCAAATAAAAATTGCTCCAAAAGGTCCAAGAAAATGTTCATGATGCTCCATGAAAATATTGGACAGAGATAAAAATGAGACCAGTATTTTTAAGAGCTCATAAGTATCTATTTTGGGCATTTGGAATTAATCCAATAATTAATTGCTTTGGATATATATATTTTTATATATAATATATGTCCAAAAATTCTGTTAATTGGTGAGGAGTTTTGGAGCAATCCAACTAGTTCCTACAAAAATTGACAGAAGAAAATAAATGATTTAGTATTTTTTCGATTTAATCAAAACAAATGTCAGAAAATAGAAAGTAAAAGAAAGGGAGAAACTTACCCGCGCTTATCTCCCTGTGCGGCCCGGTTTGGCCCAGCGGCCCAGCAGGCCGGCCCAGCCAGCTGGCCGTGCCAGTCATCCCCTTCCTCACACCAGGAGGACAGGGGCACGCGCCGGCGCGTGCGGCCACGCGTCCAGCCGGGGCCACGTCCCCCCCACCTCCTGCTTCTCCCCCTCGTCGTCTGGATGCCCCCGCGACGCCGCGCGCTGCCCCCCGCTCTCTCTCTCCCGTGCTTCTCCCCTTCTCTGCTCTCTCTCTCTCGCGCGCGCCCGAGAATCGCCGTCGCCGCCGCTCGCTGCTGCCACGGCCAGAGCCACCTCCTCGCCCTCCGCCCGAATCCAGAAGCTCCGCCCCGTCGCCCTAGCCCTCTCCGCCGAGCCACGCGACACCGGAGGGCCCGCTTCGTCGCCACCGTCGTCCTCTTCACCGCCGGCCGCCGTGGATCTCCACCGCCCGCACGTCACTGTCCGGCCTCCCCCGAGCTCGCCGAAGCCTCCATCGGAACCGCAGTGAGCTCTTGCCCCGTTCCCCTCTCTCCGTTTAGCCGCCCGCACGCCGTAGCCCCTTCTCCCCACCACGGCCGAAGCCTCTCGCCGCCTTCCATGTCGCTGCCGTCACCCTGGCCACCGCAGCCCGCAACCGAGTGCGTCCCCGTACTCCTGGTGCCACGAGGGTGCCGCAGAACCCCTCGGGTGGCCTCCCTGTGCCCCACAGCCCGCTCCCGCTCGATGCCCGAGCTCGACCGAGCTTCGGCAGCCGCCGAGCTCGTCGCCGGTGCTACTCCGACCACTCCCCGGCTGCGCCACCACCATGGTTGGATGCGGACGAGCGTCCGCATCCTGTAGCTGTGCTTCGCGTGCAAAACGGCGCCCTGTAGGCGAATCCCGCAGCGCACCGCCGCGTGTGGACTCGCCGGCGACTAAGCGCCGGCGACCACTAACCGTTGACTGGCGTGGGTTGACCCCACTGCCCGGTTTGTCTTCCCTCTCTCTCTCACTGACAAGTGGGCCCAGGCCCCTGCTAATTTTAGTTCGATGTTAATTAAACTTAATTAGCCTGCTGATACTGACATGTGGGTCCGAGGCCACTAACTAAACTAGATTAGTTAGGTTAGACACTGACATATGGGTCCCACTGGTCAGGTTTGACCTGGACCTGGCCGTTGACTCGCTGACATCACGCTGACGCCAGGCTGACGCAGTTATTCATTTTCTGGATTTAAAATTAATCAGGAAATTCCAGAAAATGATTCAAACTTCAAAAAAACATAGACATTCAACCGTAGCTTAGATTGAAATAATTTATATATGAAAAATTATCAGAAAAATGCAATCTATCCATTTTTACTAGTTTCATGCATGACCAACCAACTTATACCTACTGTATAAGTGAAACACTAAGATGGCTTATATAAAGAGCTTATTTTGGAGTTGCATTTGAACCTTTGGTTTAAATGGACTTCAACCTAATGAATGCTAGTTGCATTAGCTCAAACAACATCACATCTTCATGCCATGTTCATGCATCATATTGTTGCATATGCTTGTGTATTGATTGTTGGCAACGTTCCTTCTCGATAGGTCCTGCTTCGGAGACCGTTCCAGAGTACCTGTTTGAGGAGCAGTGCCTTCCTTGTTGATCTACCAGGCAAGCAAACCCCCTTGTTCATTCCGATACAATCCTACTCTCTCGCTCCTGCTCTCAGTTATTGCATTAGGACAACAACATTTTAACTGCTACTTTGTGCTGCGGTAGTTGAACCCATTCCTCTGCATGACCTGTCATTGCCACAGTAAATAGTTGAAACCCACTAGCATGCGTAGGAGTTGATTGAGCCATGGTGTGTTCCTACCATGTCATGCTTGCTATTGCTTAGAATTGTGTCAGGTCTGATTCATTGGGAATGAATTGGAGTGTTAAGATTTGTTCTGGTGCTGAGATTTAAGTGTGTGAACACGATTTGGTAAAGGTAGCAGTGGGAGGCCATGTAGGAGTACATGGTGGGTTGTCTCACTGGAACCGTCCTTAAGCACTGAGTTCTATGTATGTTTTCCAATGACTCGATACTACCACACATTGGGCTCCGGGCGCTCCAAGCCCTCTCGACTTATTAACCAACTTGATCTCTGTCCAGGAGTCACAACTAGTTTCTGGTGTTTGTAGGTAGTGTTAGTAGTCTACCAAGTGGCACCCGGCCAGGTGGGCTTGGGACAGACTAGGCACAGTGGCACGGTGTACCAAGTGGCACCCGGATGGTGGGCTTGGGAACCCTGCTCACATCGTTTGGGGCCGTGAGCGACACCCCGGCCGGATCTCCTTGCGGATGGAACTCGAATAGGCGATAAACCTGGACTAGAGTCTTGTGTGGTTACTTAGGTCATGGCCGACTCCCTCGCCAGGCTTCCGCTTGAAGGTTGTCGATATACACGATGTGTACATGGTGGTAAGTGGCGAGAGCGTGTGTGAAGAAGTACACCCCTGCAGGGTTAACATGATCTATTCGAATAGCCGGGTCCGCGGTTATGGACTTCTTGGATGCTTACATGGTACATAGACAACCTGAAGTGGATACTATAAAATGCTCAAGACAAGTGTGAGTGCTATGGATGGCCTTCTCGTAGGAAGACAGGGATGAATCCATAGTAGTGTATTGTGTGGTGATTAGTGGACTCGTGTGCGCCATATCACCTCAAAGAAGTTTTGGTAGTCGTAGAACAGGATAGCCACAGAGTCAAAGCTGGCTTGCTGCAACTAAACCCCACATTACCCTCTTGATACAAGTGCATGTATGATAGGATCTGATGTAAGTCTTGCTGAGTACTTTTGTACTTATGTTGCTTTATTTATGTTTTTGCAACGGAGACTTCGGTCTGACTAGTGTTCTCGTGGACTTCGACAAGTAGCTTGTACCTCAACTACGATCTTGATCGGATATTGTAGTTAGTCAGGCTCTTCAACCTTTTTCATTTGTAGATGTCTGTACCCAGACATGTAATGCTTCCGCTTGTTGCTTGTATGCTCTGTATGATGGGTCCTGTGACCCCTGTTTGCAATAAATGCTATGATGGCTCTTCTAAGTCTTTATCTATATGAGTTGTTGAGTTATGTTGTGATGCCATGTTGTACAACACATACTTGCATGTTATGCGTACGTGTAATGTGTATTGCTATGTGTGGGATCTGACTATCTAGTTGTTTATCCTTAGTAGCCTCTCTTACCGGGAAATTTCTCCTAGTGCTTCCACTGAGCCCTGGTAGCTTGCTACTGCTCCGAAACACTTAGGTTGGCCGGCATGTGTCCTTCTTCGTTCCTGTGTCTGTCCCTTCGGGGAAATGTCACGCGGTGTCTACCGGAGTCCTGTTAGCCTGCTACAGCCCGGTTTACCGGAGTCCTGCTAGCCCAGTTGCTACAACCCGGATTCACTCACTGATGACCGACACGTTCGTTGCTGGGTCATGTATGCATGTCCATGTAAGTTAGTGCCACTTTGAGTTCACGACTTGCATTGTCAGCCCGGGTTCTTTGTCATATGGATGCTAGCGACACTATCATATACGTGTGCGAAAAGGCGCAAACGGTCCCGGGCATGGTAAGGCGACACCCGTGGGAATACCGTGCGTGAGGCCGCAAAGTGATATGAGGTGTTACATGCTAGATCGGTGTGGCATAGAATCGGGGTCCTGACAGGCCGCTTCCTCCGAGAGGACGCCTGCGATAACTGACAGGGCAGGTGCAGCAGCTGAGACGACTACAGCTGCTACTGCGATGGTGGCTGCAAACATCGAGAGCGCTCGAGCTGCCGTCTGTGCCGCTGATGTCGCCCTGGCCCGGGTCAAGGCCATCCACGCCAAGATATTCTAGGCCACCTCGGAATCCAGCATGCAACCCACGTCTGAAAAGGCGGTGGTGGTCATGGAGCACCTGCTTCCTCATGAGGTCTTCGAGTGGGAGCTGGAGATGCAGGAGGCGACGGAGATCGAGGAGCGCTGGGAGGAGGAGTTGTGCGTGGCCCAGGTCAAGGTAGAGAAGAGTCTATCCATTGAGTAAGCGGCGGTGGAGTACCAACGCGAGCTCTGGCGCAGCCACTAGTACGAGTACTACAACCTTGAGGGCGGCGCCGAGGACGAGAGTGAGGACGCGGTCGACTTCACCAGGGGGGATGCGGAGTCCACGAATGGCGGCATGTCCAGGACAAGTCATTGACGTCTCATCTCATACCTGCGATGCATTGGCCGGCGCGTCGGCGGATTTGTTAAAATTATTCGTACTTAAGCTTTGTTTTTAATGCTGGACTTTTGTTCGAGCAATGTTTAGGTGAACTAGCTCTGTTTAATTACTAAAATTGCTCGATTCAGTAAGTCTGGTCTGTGTGTTGTACGCTTTTTTGTGTGCCCAACTTAGCAAGCAATATTAAATTATGCAATGACGTACCCGGGGAAATGTCCAACAAAATTTGAATTATCAAAGTCATCCCATGCGCGTTAAGCAGAAGAATCATTTGCAATGCACATAATTGTTCAAAGTGAATTGTGTCCGGCGGTACTGCGCACAAAGTTTCCCTCCACATTTCAATTTTTTTGGCCTACCACCAAAATATCTACCCTCCCCCTCCCCATCCCCTTTTCTCCCCGACCACAAGTCACATTTCCCCTATTTTTCCCTTCCTTCCTTCCAAAGCTATAGCCGCTTCATCACTTGCTTCCTTGCTCTCGCCATCTCGCATCCTACCGTCGAGGTCGCCATGGTCTTCTTCAAAGACCTCTCTAGAGGTTCCTCCTCCGACGACGACCCCTTCACCACCCGGGTATGCCTCTCTTGTCTCTCTCATGCTAAGACTTGGAATGAAGGATTTTTACCGGCCCTGCGGTCGATTTGAGTCATTTCTTCCTCTCGTAGTTCCCTAGGACCATCAGTTGCAACGAATGGAGCAGGGTGGCTGAAGATCTGTCTGCTTGTTGTCACCATCAATCTCCATGCGTGAAGCTAGTTGCGTTTGAATCTGTGGACAATGGGAGGAAGTTTCTGGCATGTGCATAGAAGGTGAGACCCTCTTTCGTTGTTACAAATCATTTGTTAGATGTGACTCAGACACTGTCACGGTCCCAACCCATTCATACCACACCTTCAACCAAACGCATCCTAAGACAGTGTCACTGTTTGTACCTAGTATCTAAAAATGTTGCCATCTCATCAGTGGTGGCATTAGAAAATTATTTGGCACCGCTTTAGCAGTTTGTGGAGCCAACTTGTCCACACATCCGAGTAGCCAAGCAGTAAAATACTAAATCTTTATGGCACGAAGGAACTAGGCGTCGGAGCAACTAGGTCTCCGGAGTTCGGGTCCCTGATTTTTTCCGCTGCATTGGCTCACCAGTGCAGGGCACCAGTGCGAGATGTAGCAACAATTGTCTTTACACCAGTTTTGGCATACATAGTGGACGGTGTTAGTGCTATTAGTTCTATGTTACTAAATTTATGCATGTACACACCTGTTAGTATCAATTCGCTGTCATGCAAACCGTGTTGCTATGTTGTTGCAGATATATTTACCTTCCTCTTAAAATTTTCAATTTGTTATTTATAGTACATGAGTAAGAACTTGTAGCGTTGTTGTAGTTAATTATAGCTTCTGATGTTTCAGAATTTGGTTGTTGTCTCAGTAGCAAATAATTCATTTGCACATTGATCTTTTTGAGAAGATATGTCATAATTAACCTGTTTCTTCAATTTTTCAAAATAAGTATTGGTGATTTTCTATGTTGCTATAAACCCATTTTCCCTACAATTGTTATTGATCTAGTTTTAAATATTATAGGATGAACAGAAGTGTTCTTACTTGGAGTGGGTTGATCAAGAGTGGCCAAAGTCTTTGCAGATGTGCCTAGCAAAGCTTTGGAGCATGTATCAGGAAGAGAATAGAGGCAGGCTTTGAGGAAGTGTTGTCAACGCTGAAGAATATTTGAAGATGCAGGATAAAAAGAGGAAGGTGGAGAATGAGCTTAGATTTTTTAAATTAGACTTTGCTAAGATGGTGTTGGCGAAGGAGAAATCACTTTCCCAGCTGGCCAGTGCAAAACATGTTCTTACTGGACTGAAAGCAGAGGTGGATAAGGGGAGCCTGAATGATCTCGATTAGGGAAATGAATATATTGTTGTAATATTGTTCTTATGAAGTTGAACTATCTATATGTTGTACTGTGTTGTTTTCCGGTAGCTATCGTACTGTGATGTTAAAATATATCTATGTGCCTGATATGAAATTGGGAAACAGCTGTTCGATATGAAATGTGAATTTGCGTAATATTAGAATTACTAATTGTAAACTAATAAACCTGCTAAATGGGTCATGGAACTTTGCAAACGGTTCTAGAAGTAAAAGCGCTTGTGATGGATAGCCCAATGCCACACAGTTTTCTTCATCAAATCGTGTGTGATGTAGTTGATAAAAGCAAACGATTAATCAACACGGAGCGTGTGATAGTTACACCTATCACACACGAGCCTATACATAAACCTGTGTGGGATGTACATATGAACGGAAACATTTTGTCTCGATTGACTGTGTGGGATGTACATACGAACGGAAACATTTTCCCTGGATTCACTTTGTGGGACGCACATATGAACGGAAATGTTTCCTTGGCTTAGCTGTGTGGGATGTACATAAGAACGGAAACGTACTCCATGGATTGACTGTGTGTGATATACATACAAACGGAAATGTTTTTCTGGGATTCACCATGTGGGATGTACATACGAATGGAAACAATTGGGTTTTGATGCCTCGTCCGACCGCACACGAACTCATTTTGCCCCAGCCTGTGTGACAGGAGGGCCTATCCCCGACGGTTTCTGGGTCATGTGGGAAGGACCCCCTATCGCCCACACTCACTTGGAGACGGTTCCAAATGCCATCGCGGAAAGGGATTAAAAACCGTTCGTATAGCACCAACGCGTACCAGTGACATGGTGCCGTTTGTGAGGGTGCTGTGGCATAGCGAGCTGGTGGATTCTTCGTCGACCGAACCCAACTGCAACTGCAAGAGGAGAAAAGTAGTTGGCACGATGACGCCTCCCCGCCATCCTCTCCCTCGTCGTTCACCTCTTCTCATGGGGCAGCTGTCTGCCACCAAGGAATAGGAGGGTACTGCCCCCCCCCCCCCAATAGTCAGAGGAGGAGCTTAGGGTTGTCAGTATTTGTAGGTTGTGAATTGTGTTTTGTGTTGTGTATTTTGAGAGTACCTTCAGATATGAATGTCTTTTGAATTTCAGATTTGTAGTATTGAGCATACGAAGTATTTTCTGAATTCTATAGATCTATTTTTAGCACTTTGAAAAATGTAGTTTCATATATAAAGTGCATACAATGTGATTCTCAGAGAAGAAACTGCAAGTTTGAGTTTTAGATAAGAAACTGCAAATTTCAGATGCAGAGCATTTATATTAACATGCCCTTTTCAAGCAGGGGTAACATCATGTTGGAAGTTTTATTCATGGCCAAAAAATGTAACTACTAGCCAGTTAACATCATGCTGATCATCGTTCATGCATAGCACATCTTGATACGATGCATAGTCAAAAAGATATGCTATTTTCAAAATGCCCACACAATGTTGAGTGTGTGAAAAACAAAGAAACCGAGAGATGAAGTTTTGACAAGTTGGAGGTGGTGTGCGTAGGACAATGGGGACCCACATGTCAGTAATGGCAGAGGCAAAAATTTGGGAATATTTTCAGTCCATAAGGTGGAATCGAACATGGGCGGAGCAACCGTTGGGGAGTGGAATTTGGCCACTTGGCTAGTTCAGTACTTTCGATAGAAAATAGGCAAGGATTCTACAACTACTGTTCTTTTAGCAACAAATTCTACAACTACTGTAGCATGTCTTCCCCGGCTCTGGTGCGTTCTCGTCCGGGGCCTAGACGTCAGCTGGGTTGTGGGCTGCCTAGTCTAGGCTTTCTTTTTGAACATGCGCAATCCACGACATGCCGGGTTGTATTTTTTTGAGGGTCGTCATGTATCGACCGGCCCATGGGCCTCCCATAATAGGTTTTATTTTTTCTTAAATATCCGCAGCCCAACTTATGTATTTTTTGGAAGAAAACGCAGAGGTCTATATAAGAATAGGAACGCACGGTCCAACTTATGTTTCCCTTCTAACTATATTATACACACACACACACACACACACACACACACACACACACATACTATTTTATATGTTATTATATATTATGTTTATTATCATCATATATTTAACAGATACTTACATATATAAGAAAAAAATATCCCACGTCTTATGAACTTATAAAAATAAATTTTTAACAATAAAATCCTGAGTTTTTAACATTAAGGCAACAAAAAATCCTGTTGATTGTGTAGAAAATCATGGTAAGATTTAAGGACCAATGTAATAAAAGAAGCTCTTATTATTTTGTGACAGCCTGATTTTTGGCCCTTCCTTTTTCTTTTTGTTTTTCCGAGGTTTTTGCCTGAGTTTTTATTTTCCGTGGCTTTGTGGTCTGGAAACTAAAGAAGATGACCTCTTCTTTGCTTCTAGAGTGGCTTGTCATTCCCAAATCTTTCCCTAGACCTTTCCATTTTCATCCTAGCCCAAATCCCAATACTCCTTTTATTGGGAATATTCTTTTTCTATTAAAGGAATAACTCCAATTGCCCTAGGTTGTGAAGCAACCTATATTTCCCTCACTCCTAAAATTCCCAAATAATTCTCATAAATTGTTTCGGTCATATCTTGAGCAAATATGGCAAAAACTTTCATTGCCATGTTCAAAAATAATCCTCTAATAATTCATTTCCTATTCTGCCCAGAATGGCACTTTGTGAAGGAAGTGTCATTTATGTTTCTCCTATTGCCTCCCAACTTTTTTGGGCATGTTTATATGTCCAAATAATTGCATCATGCACAAGTTCAACTTTATTTGCCTAGCCAATCTTCCTCAGTGATTTTTCAAATTTTCTGTGACACAGAAGGCTTTGTGAAGGAAGTACTAGCTAGGAGTACCCAAATGAGTTGAACTTTTGCACACTCCTTAATGTGCTCATATTAAACCCTTCTCCCATTTGCAGCCCCATCCAATCATCTATGTGAGCACAGGAGCAAATCTTTGTTTCTGGCAATATTTTCAAGTTGTGAAGCAAGTATATTTTATATTGCTTCAAAAATCCTGATAAATTACCAGATCATTCACCTAGCCATGAAACATCTATCCACACATTTTGATATAATTTCATTGACTCATTTGATCACCAATATGATTCCAAGTTTCTGGACAGAAATGATGTTTGTGAAGCAAGTGCCATTTTGGCTTGTCCATTTGGCATGATATTTTTACAGCATCTTTATATGTCCATATCACGAGCATTTGCCAAGTTTCATCCCATTCAACCACTCAATTTGAGTGCACCATCATGATATTCCTTTCTGGACCAAGTATGCAGTTGTGAAGCAAATGCAGTAAATGTTGATCCTTTTACCCTCAAAACCTCCAGATTGAATGCCCTTCAATAGTTAAACCTCCCAGACAACCTAGTTACTAATTTACCTAGCTGGTTTAACCACAGCAAGTTACAAACACCTTCTTACTGATTTACTTTTGGAGCTAAGTACAAATCTCTTCTTTGCCCCTGGACCGATTTATTTCTTTAGTTGGGCTAAGGGCACAAAGGTCCATCCACTGGACATGGTTAGCCCGATCAAAACGTAGAGTTTGCTGTAGTGCGCGTGGTGATCATGCTGATGTCATGCAAATGGCGTGCTCTGGATTCTTCCCGGCCCTGTGCCCGTCGTCTCCCTCGTCGTCTCGACCTCCATCCATGTCTAGTAGCTGCCCCGTGATGCCCTGCATCTCCCTGCATCAATGGCTCATCGTGGTTCACCATGAATGCGCCGCTAGCGCCATGCCCGTGCCGTGCCCCGCCTCTGTCCGCCATTAAAGCTTGGTCGGGAGATCGCCCGTGAGCTCCAGAGCCTTCCCCTCGGCCTATAAAAGGACCCCTAGTCTCTCCCGCATCTCCCAAGCCCCTCCCCAAGCCTTCCCGACAACCGAAGAATCGACATCTCGCCGGAGTTCGTCTCTGTTCGCCGTGGCCGCCCCGTTTTCTTCTTGGTTCCGGCGAGACTGGCTACTCTCCTCTCCTTCCAACCTGTCCAAAAGCCTCCCCGCTCTCCCGTGATTCAGCCCAACCCCTTTCCCCCTCGCCGGAGCCCCTGCTTCACCGAGTACCTCCTTCACCTGTACCGCCTCTGCCTCCCCATGGCGCCACCCATCCCCTCCGTTCCATGCCTCCCTGATGCCCCCTTTGCCTCTGGATGGATGCGTCGTGCCGCCCCGCAGCTGCCAGTGGCCTTGACTGGGCCAATGGTGGCCGGAGCCGGTCGGACCACCACCACCCCGCCGCCTCTGTTCCTCCCTGTCGCCGCGCGCCGCCGCAACCATGGCCTCTCCTCGATGCGCGTGAGCCCCTAGTCGGGTGCGGCGTCGTCTCCCGCATCTGCAGGTGGCCTCACCTCGGCAGGAGGTGGTCGGAGTTGGCCAGGCCGGCGCCGGCCTCTTCCCTGCCCTCGCTCCTCTATCTCAGATTGGGGAGGCAGCGAGGAGGAAGAAGACAGGCGCGAGGAGAGAGAGAGGATAAGGCGGGCCCCGCCTGTAAGCCTCTCGGCGTTGATCCCCCTGCCACGTAAGCATAAGTGGAAACGTATTAGATCAAGTGCGCTTTCCGTTTTTCTGTTCAGGCCCCTGATTGAAAATATTTTCATTACAGATGGGTCCCTGGTAGAAAAAATTCCATATCTTTTTAACTGTAACTCCAAACGAGGTGATTCCAAAGCCCACTTCTTTGTCTCGTCGAGCCCTTTCTGTTGGTCATGGTTTCACTATGGTTTGACATTATGAAAATGACCATTATGCCCTTGCCCTTATTCAGCCCCCTTTGAGAGAGAACTATTTCTGGCAAATCTTTCCGCGGCTTCACTGCACTTCTCCCCGGTGCCTTCTTCATCCCCAGGCAAGCCACAATTCCCTACTGCATGATAGTCATGCAGTAGCCATGGTTTTCAACTTGAATATTTAATAAATGTTTGCTTGTTGAAATGATGGTTATCGTTGTTCCGGTGATGTTCAGATTTGCATGTTCACTTTTGTGCTATGTTGTCTTATACTCTGTGATCATGTTATACCTACTAGTATTACCTTTCATATGTTTATGCTTGCTAGTAGTACATGTTGATGTTGGAGATGGTCATGCTAGTCAGTATGCGATGCTTAGTGGATATGATTTATTGTTGATATGGTGGAAAGTTATGTGATACCCTCATGATGATGTTGATATCATGTTCATGTATTTTATCATGGCTCAACATATTTGCATTCAAGTTAACATGATTAAATTGAACTTGAACAATTGTTGGCTGAGTCATGGTGCCGCTGAATCGATGCTGACCAGTGCAACCACGCTTACCAGTATGGGACGGTCCTAACTGGGTCTATTGTCGTGCCTCTCGCCGGTGCCTCCAACGAGGGAAGGTTATGGGCGTGCTATACCCTGGCCCGGTAGGCAAGCATAACCTTGTGTGCCCGTAGTTGTTATAGCCTGCAGATCCCCATGTGGGATCGTTTATGTGTTGGGCCACGACGGTGGTCGTTGTGTCTAGAGGTAGGCACGGGGCCACCCATGACTTAGCTCAGTGAGGAGTGAGTCGGAGTGGCTGGGAGAGTGTCATGGCAGTAGATTGGTTTTGTCAGAACGCCGTTGGTCCACCCGAATGGGAGTGCGAGGCCATGGGTTTCGTAGTGTGGGTACAGTATACTAACCTCTGCAGAGTTTATATTAAATCTATCGATAGCCGCGCCTGCGGATAAGGGCCCAGGTCGAGAGAAGGTCACACCATGAGTCAACAGTAATAAGAATAATGTGCTTAATAACAGTGAGATAAGTGGGTCGTGATCGCCGTAAGGATCACGGGCCATTTAGTGGTCGGTTTGTGATCGCTGTAAGGATCACGGGCCAAGTGTTGGTCGGGTTGTGATCGACGTAGGGATCACGAGGGTATCAATGATACCGAGTCGTTGTATATTCATGATGTTGTACGAGAATCGTGGGTAAAGGTCAAGCTCCTTGTGGTCAGTTAATGATTACTACGGTATTGTTTATACCAAGCTTGATTTGATCTTGAGGTGATCGCGTGATGTCCGAGGTTGGTAAGTGATGCATCTGTTGGTTACGAGGTAAACGGAGCAGAATAATTGGTGCATATAGTGTCATCATGTTGCATGCTAGTATTGTCGGATTAATATGTTCATGTTGTGTTAGCTGTATCATGTTCATGTTATATTGTTTTGAAGATATCATGATAATTCCTGTTTAACCTGTAATTGCCCTGCTGTTGTTTGTCTTGAATGCTTCTGGATTATTGTGAGCTTGCAAGTACATTCAATGTACTGACCTCGCGTGTCATGCCACTTTGCAGGTCATGCCGGATTTGATTGCTTGCTTGTCGTGGTTTCCTTTTGTGCGAGCTAGGATAAGCGTTCCAGCCAGAGTCCCTGCAGAGTGGAGTTCACCACCGTCACCGTTGTTCCGCTGCTAGAGTTATTCCGCTGTTTCGAGTTGTTCTGCTGCTTGCATAGAGCAACTGAGGATGGCGTAGTGTCGCCGTACCGATGTTATTCATTGTAATATCGAAGACCTTATATTCATATTCATGTAATAATATAAGGCTGGTTTGTTCTATGCTAAGCAGTGCGTATTCCAGAAGACTTCTCGATGTCTAGGCTGGAATACAGGGCGTTCCGGTTTTCTCTGAGCCGGGGTGCCACAACACTTGGTATTAGAGCAGGTCTGGTTGTAGGACGCCCTAGACCGTGCAAACGTTAGAAAGCGGTAGTATAGACCCCAATTGGTTTGTTGCAATTGATTGCTGCATTTGTTTGCCGCATAGCATGCATATAGATTATTATTTAGTCGCTAACGGTTTATCTGGTGAGTGTAGCTGGCATCGGTTCGGATCCACTACAGCTCAACCTTTGCATTTCCCCAGTCCCTTTTTCTTTCGGTGTTTGGTGTCATTTCTGTCCCAGCAGAGTGATGCCGAGTGATCCCGAAACTGTTTGAAAAAATGGTGCTCAAGTATCGTGCCGATGTCTTTCTTTCAGTCCCACCTATCGTTTCGGTGATGGACATGCTTCTATCCCGGATCGTTCTTTTATTTTGTCGTGTTGGCAACCCTTAATGATCTCAGTTAACAAGAAAGGGCAATGTCAGCAACCTCAGTCTTTCCCCGCTATCCTATTTCTTGGACGAGTAAGGATCTTTTTCCGTCCGCTTGATAATAATGTGGTTGCAACCTTCGTGTCCCACTACATGATTACCGAGTACGTCCTCGCCTCCGAGCTAGTCCAGGTTACTATCTGGCTAAGCTAGCACTTGGTGTAGCGCTGTTTACACCAACCCTTCCACACATTTATTCGTCCTCGTGCACATTGTCACAGCATGCTAGATCGTAGAACCGGAGATTCCGCGGAAATTGTGTGCTTAAGTAGGCATGCATATTGTGTGACTAGCAGTAATATGTGATGATTGCTTGATTAATTATATTAGTAGTATGCTTGTGTGCTTTTTTTAGTCGTTTATGTTGTTCCTTTCTTTGGGCCTTCGGTGTTACAAATATTTCCCCTATTAAAGTTGCTCGTCAGCCGACACCAGACCCGAAGAGTCAGCAAGAAATGCATATATTTGGAAACTCAGCTAAACATAATGGAATTATCAGCTGACTGCAGTGAAATTGGCAATATCTTGTCGGGATGCAAAAGAAATCCTGGACCGTCAGTATCAAGTTTGCATTAGCGTGCACTCATCACAACAAAATGATAAAATCAGCCAGAAGATAAATTATGTGCAAGGTTGACAGAATATTATCAAAGGTATGGCTCAGATACAAGTTTAATTTTGTTGGAAATATGCCCTATAGGCAATAATAAAATGGTTATTATTATATTTCCTTGTTCATGATAATTGTCTATTGTTCATGCTATAATTGTATTAACTGGAAACCGTAATACATGTGTGAATACATAGACCACAACATGTCCCTAGTGAGCCTCTAGTTGACTAGCTCGTTGATCAATAGATGGTTATGGTTTCCTGACCATGGACATTGGATGTCATTGATAACGGGATCACATCATTAGGAGAATGATGTGATGGACAAGACCCAATCCTAAGCATATCACAAGATCGTGTAGTTCGTTTCCTAAAAGCTTTTCTAATGTCAAGTATCATTTCCTTAGACCATGAGATTGTGCAACTCCCGGATACCGTAGGAATGCTTTGGGTGTGCCAAACATCACAACGTAACTGGGTGGCTATAAAGGTGCACTACGGGTATCTCCAAAAGTGTCTGTTGGGTTGGCACGAATCGAGACTGGGATTTGTCACTCCGTGTGACGGAGAGGTATCTCTGTGCCCACTCGGTAATGCATCATCATAATGAGCTCAATGTGACTAAGTAGTTAGTCACGGGATCATGCATTATGGAATGAGTAAAGTGACTTACCGGTAACGAGCTTGAACGAGGTATTGGGATACCGACGATCGAATCTCGGGCAAGTAACGTACCGATTGACAAAGGGAATTGTATACGGGATTGCTTGAATCCTTGACATCGTGGTTCATCCGATGAGATCATCATGGAACATATGGGAGCCAACATGGGTATCCAGATCCCGTTGTTGGTTATTGGCCAGAGAGCTGTCTCGGTCATGTCTGCATGTTTCCGGAACCCGTAGGGTCTACACACTTAAGGTTCGGTGACGCTAGAGTTGTTATGGGAATTAGTGTGCAGTTACCGAATGTTGTTTGGAGTCCTGGATGAGATCCCGGACGTCACGAGGAGTTCCGGAATGGTCCGGAGGTAAAGATTTATATATGGGAAGTCCTATTTTGGCCACCGGAAAATGTTCGGGATTTTTCGGTATTGTACCGGGAAGGTTCTAGAAGGTTTCGGAGTGGGGTCCACCTGCATGGGGGGACCCACATGAACTTGGGTAGTGGGGGCAAGGCCCCACACCCCTGGTCAAGGTGCACCAAGATGCCCCCTTAGAAGGAATAAGGTCATATCCCGAAGGGATAAGATCAAGATCCCTAAAAAAGGGCGATAACAATCGGTGGGGAAGTAAATGATGGGATTTCTTTCCTCCCACCTTTGCCAACGCTCCAATGGACTTGGAGGGAAAGAAACCAGCCCCCTCCACCCCTATATATAGTGGGGAGGCGCATGGGAGCTTCACCCTTCCCCTGGCGCAGCCCTCTCCCTCCCCAGCACCTCCTCCGTAGTCAGTGGCGGACCTAGAACGTATTTTGACTGGGGGCAAATTACTTGAGTGGGGGCATATTCTACAAAATTTCAAATAATTTAAGCATATTTTTCAGAAAATACAAGAAAATCTTAGTAGAATTTCAAATTTTGAGTGGGGGCTCAGGCCCCCACTCACCTCAATGTAGGTCCGCCCCTGTCCGTAGTAGTAGTGCTTGGCGAAGCTCTGCCGGAGAACTGCAAGCTCCACGACCATGCCATCATGCTGCCGGAGCTCTCCCTCAACTTCTCCTCTCCCCTTGCTGGATCAAGAAGGAGGAGACATCCCCGGGCTATACGTGTGTTGAACGCGGAGGAACCGTTGTTCGGTGCTTAGATCGGATTCGGCCGCGATCTGAATCGCTTAGTGAACGACTCCACCGACCGCATTTTTGCAACGCTTCCGCATCGCGATCTTCAAGGGTATGAAGATGCACTCCCCTCTCTCTCGTTGCTAGTTACTCCATAGATTGATCTTGGTGATGCGTAGAAAATTTTGAATTTCTGCTACGTTCCCCAACAGTGGCATCATGAGCTAGGTCTATTGCGTAGATTCTATGCACGAGTAGAACACAATTAGTTGTGGGTGTTGGTTTTTTCAATTTTCTTACCGTTAATAGTCCTATCTTGATTCGGCAGCATCGTGGGATGAAGCGGCCCAGACCGACCTTACACGTACGCTTACGTGAGACAGGTTCCACCGACTGACATGCACTTGTTGCATAAAGGTGGCTAGCGGGTGCCAGTCTCTCCCACTTTAGTCGGATCGGATTTGATGAAAAGGGTCCTTATGAAGGGTCAATAGTAATTGGCATATCACCGTTCTGGCTTTTGCATAGGTAAGAAACATTCTTGCTAGAAACCCATAGCAGCCACGTAAAACATGCAACAACAATTAGAGGACGTCTAACTTGTTTTTGCGGGGTATGCTATGTGATGTGATATGGCCAAAAGAATGTGATGAATGATATATGTGATGTATGAGGTTGATCATGTTCTTGTAATAGGAATCACGACTTGCATGTCGATGAGTATGACAACCGGCAGGAGCCATAGGAGTTGTCTTAATTTATTATATGACCTGCGTGTCATTGAAAACGCCATGTAATTACTTTACTTTATTGCTAAACTGTTATCCATAGTAGTAGAAGTAATAGTTGGCGAGACAACTTCATGAAGACACGATGATGGAGATCATGGTGTCATGCCGGTGACGAAGGTGATCATGTCGTGCCTCAAGATGGAGATCAAAGGCGCAAGATGATATTGGCCATCTCATGTCACTTTATGATTTGCATGTGATGTTTGTCATGTTTACATCTTATTTGCTTAGAACGACGGTAGCATAAATAAGATGATCCCTCATTAAAATTTCAAGAAAGTGTTCCCCCTAACTGTGCACCATTGCGAAAGTTCGTTGTATCGAAGCACCACGTGATGATCGGGTGTGATAGATTCTAACATTCACATACAATGGGTGTAAGCCAGGTTTACACACGCAAAACACTTAGGTTAACTTGACGAGCCTAGCATGTACAGACATGGCCTCGTAACACAAGAGACCGAAAGGTCGAACATGAGTCGTATAGTAGATACGATCAACATGGAGATGTTCACCGATGATGACTAGTCCGTCTCACGTGATGATCGGACACGGCCTAGTTGACTCGGATCATGTATCACTTAGATGACTAGAGGGGTGTGTATCTGAGTGGGAGTTCATTAGATGAACTTAATTATCATGAACATAGTCAAAAGGACTTTGCAAATTATGTCATAGCTTGCACTTTAGTTCTACTGTTTAAGATATGTTCATAGAGAAAATTTTAGTTGAAAGTTGATAGTAGCAATTATGCGGACTGGGTCCGTATACTGAGGATTGTCCTCATTGCTGCACATAAGGCTTATGTCCTTAATGCACCGCTCGATGTGCTGAACCTCGAGCATTGTTTGTGGATGTTGCGAACATCTGACATACACGTTTTGATGACTACGTGATAGTTCAGTGTGTAATGTTAAACGGTTTAGAATTGAGGCAGCGAAGACATATTTTGAAATGTCGCAGAACATATGAGATGTTCCAAGAGCTGAAATTAGGATTTCAGGCTCGTGCCCACGTGAAGAGGTATGAGACCTCCGACAAGTTTCTTAACCTGCAAACTAAGGGAGAAAAGCTCAATCATTGACCATGTGCTCAGATTGTCTGAGTACTACAATCACTTGAATCGAATGGGAGTTAATCTTCCAGATGAGATAGTGATGGTTCTCCATAGTCACTGCCACCAAGCTATTAGAGCTTCGTGATGAACTATAACATATCAGGGATAGACATGATGATCCTTGAGCAATTCGCGATGTTTGACACCGCGAAAGTAGAAATCGAGTAGGAGCATCAATTGTTGATGTATAGTAAAACCACTAGTTTCAAGAAGGGCAAGGGCAAGAAGGGATACTTCATGAGACGACAAATCAGTTGCTGCTCTAGTGAAGAAACCCAGGGTTGAACCCAAACCCGAGACTAAGTGCTTCTGTAATGAGGGAACGGTCACTGAAGCAGAACTACCCTAGATACTTGGTAGATGAGAAGGCTGGCAAGGTTGACAAAAGTATATTGGATATACATTGTATTAAATGTGTACTTTACTAGTACTCCTAGTAGCACTAGGGTATTAAGATACCGGTTCGGTTGCTAAGTGTTAGTAACTCGAAATAAAAGAGCTATGGAATAAACGGAGACTAGCTAAAGGTGAGATGACGATGTGTGTTGGAAGTGTTTGCAAGGTTGATGTGATCAAGCATTGCCTGCTCCCTCTACCATCGAGATTGGTGTTAAACCCAAATAATTGTTATTTGGTGTTTGCGTTGAGCATAAACATGATTTGATTATGTTTATCGCAATACGATTATTCATTTAAGGAGAATAATGGTTACTCTATTTATTTGAATAATACCTTCAACGGTCTTGCACCTAAAATGAATGGTTTATTGAATCTCGATCGTAGTGATACACATGTTCGTGCCAAAAGATATAAGATAGTAATGATAGTACCACATACTTGTGGCACTGCCACTTAAGTCATATTGGTATAAAACGCATGAAGAAGCGCCATATTGATGGATCTTTGGACTCACTCATTTTTGAAAAGATTGAGACATGCGAACCACGTCTATTGGTATATACGCATGAAGAAACTCCATGCAGATGGATCGTTTGGACTCACTTGTTTTTGAATCACTTGAGACATGCAAATCATACCACATGGGCAAGATGACTGAAAGGCCTCGTTTTCAGTGAGATGGAACAAGAGAGCAACTTGTTGGAAGTAATACATTTGATGTGTGCAATCCAATGAGTGCTGAGGCACGCAGTGAATATCGTTATGCTCTTACTTCACAGATGATTGGAGTAGATTCTTAGTATAATTACTTGATGAAACACAAATCTGAATTATTGAAAGGTTCAAGTAATTTCAGAGTGAAGTTGAAGATCGTCGTGACAAGAGGATAAAATGTCTATGATATGATCATAGAGATAAATATCTGAGTTACGAGTTTGGCACACAATTAAGACATTGTGGAAAATTGTTTCACAACTAATACCGCCTAGAACACCATAGTGTGATGGTGTGTCCGAACATCGTAACTGCACCCTACTGGATATGGTGCATACCATGATGTCTCTTATCAAATTAACACTATCGTTTATGGGTTAGGCATTAGACACAACCGCATTCACTTTAATGGGGCACCACACAATTCCATTAAGATGACACCGTATGAACTATGGTTTAGAGAAACCTAAGCTGTCATTTCTTATAAAGTTTGGGGCTGCGATGCTTATGTGAAAAAGTTTCAGGCTGATAAGCTCGAACCCAAAGCGGATAAATGCATCTTCATAGGACACCCAAAAATAGTTGGGTATACCTCCTGTCTCAAATCCGGAAGCAAAAGGGATTGTTTCTAGAATCTGGTCCTTTCTCGAGGAAAAGTTTCTCTCAAAAGAATTGAGTGGTAGGATGGTGGAGACTTGATGAGGTTATTGACCCGTCACTTCACCTAGTGTGTAGCAGCACACAGGAAGTTGTTCTTGTGGCGCCTACACTAGTTGAAGTGGAAGCTGATGATAGTGATCATGAAAATTCGGATCAAGTCACTACCAAACCTCGTAGGTCGACAAGGACGCGTACTACTTCAGAGTGGTGCGGTAATCCTGTCTTGAAGGTCATGTTGCTAGACAATAATGAACCTACGAGCTATGGAGAAGCGATGGTGGTCCCGGATTCCGACGAATGGCTCGAGTCCATAAAATCTGAGAGAGGATCCATGTATGAAACCAAAGTATAGACTTTGGAAGAACTACTTGATGGTCGTAAGGCTGTTGGGTACAGATGGATTTTAAAAGGAAGACGGACAATGATGGTAAGTATCACCATTAAGAAAGCTCGACTTGTCATTAAGATGTTTTCCGACAAGTTCAAGGAGTTGACTATGATGAGACTTTCTCACTCGTAGCGATGCTAAGAGTCTATTGAAATTATATTAGCATTTCCTGCATTATTTATGAAATCTTGCAGATAGGATGTCAAAAACATTGTTTCCTCAACGATTTTCTTGAGGAAAGGTTGTATGTGATACAACCAGAAGGTTTTGTCAATCCTAAAAGATGCTAACAAGTATGCAAAGCTCCAGCAATCCTTCTAAGGACTGGAGTAAGCATCTTGGAGTTGGAATATATGCTTTGATGAGATGATCAAAGATTTTGGGTTTATACGAAGTTTATCGGAAACTTGTATTTCCAAAGAAGTGAGTGGGAGCACTATAGCATTTCTGATGAGTATATGTTGTTGACATATTGTTGATCGCAAATGATGTAGAATTTCTGGAAAGCATATAAGGTTATTTGAAAAGTGTTTTTCAATGGAAAACCTGGATTAAGATACTTGAACATTGAGCATCAAGATCTATAAGGATAGATCAAAAATCGCTTGATAGTACTTTCAAATGAATACGCACCGTGACAAGATTTTGAAGGTGTTCAAAATAGATCGGTAAAGAAGGAGTTCTTGGCTGTGTTATAAGGTGTGAGTATTGAGTAAGACTCAAGACCTGACCACAGCTGAAGAGGGAGAAAGGACGAAGGTTGTCCCCTATGCTTTAGATGTAGGCTCTACAGTATGCTATTGTAACGCCCCGGATTCGATGCACCAGGTGTCTTCCAGTTATTCACCGTCGTTTCCATGTCATTTGCTTGCGTGTTGCATTTTATCATGTCATCATCTGCATTTCATATCATGTCATCTTGTGCATTTCATTTTGCATACATGTTCGCCTCATGCATCCGAGCATTTTCCCCGTTGTCCGTTTTGCAATCCGGCACTCCTATGTCCTCCGGCGTTCCCCTTTTGCCTCTTTTCATGTGCGGGTGTTAAACTTTCTCGAAATGGCCCGAGGTTTGCCAAGCGGCCTTGGTATAGCACCGGTAGACCGCCTGTCAAGTTTCGTGCCATTTGGAGGTCGTTTGATACTCCAACGGTTAACCGGGTAACCGTAAAGCCCTCTTTGAGTTGCAGCCCAACACACCTTCCAAAGTGGCCCAAAACCCATCTAACTCCCCTCCATGCTCTCGGTCGTTCGATCACGATCGCGTGGCCGAAAACTGCTCCTCATTTAGACTCTCGTAGCTCCCTCTACCTATAAATATGTGTCCCTCCCGGATTTTTCGCGCAGTCCAACCCTAGCCCCGCTCCTGTCCGCGCCGCCAGACATGTCCGCCCGGTCGACGGACACGTCCACCGCCGCCAGCCACCTCACCCCGGCCAATGGGGCGCCGCCACGTCAGCCCGCCGCCGCCCGGAGCCAGTGGCATCGCGCCACGTGGCCCCTTCGCCTTCTCCCGCAGCCGCCGGCCCGCGGGGCCCGAGTCGGGCCCGCGCGGCCCGTCCTCCGCCGCCGCGCCCGCCTGGTCGCCCGCCGCCGCCGGGGCGAGCCCGCTCCGCCGCCGTTGCTGCTGCGCCGCCGCCCGGCCCTCGTCGCCGACCGACGACCGCGCCGCCCGCCGCCTCCCGCGCTTCCGACGGACCAGCGCCCGCGCCGCCGCGTCCCGTGCGACCCCGACCCCGCGCCAGCCTCCGCCCCCGCGCCTCCCGTCGCCTCCGGCCCCGGTGCCTCGCCGCCGCCACCGCCGGCCTGGGCCGCCGCCGCGGCTGCCGCCTCCGCCCGCGCCCCGCGCCTTCCGCCGCCGCGCCGCCACCTCTTCTCGCCGGCCAGCGCCTCCGCACCCGATCCCGTGCCGCCCCACCGCCTCGGCTTCCGCCTCCCGCGTCCCCGGCGACCTCCCCTGTCAACTCCGGCCGCCGGCGCCTCGGATCCGGCGATATCCGCCGCCGCTTTGAAAACCGTGCAGATCTGGAGGTTGCCCCGAAATGCCTAAGTCACTGTATTTTGCAATAATCATGCCATGTTCGTCATGCCGTATCTCTGCATCCGGAGCTCCGTTTTGTGCATGTAATATGTAAAATTGTCCGACTCAACGAGTACTTCATTTCATTCCATTGCATCATTTTCATTTGAGCTCATCTTGATGCCCGAAATTCTGTTGGAAGGGTGCATGTTGATGTTAATCTGCTGAAACTGTTATAACTTGCTTATTTGTCATTTTTTGCCATGATTGATGTGTGCATCCTATGTGGTTGATGTCTTCATGTGTTTTGATCTATGACATGCCATCTTTACAGGGGTATATGCCATGTATTTTTGTGATCAATGTGGTGACTAGCACAAGCATGCAAACTAGGCTTCGTGATATTGCTGATTTTAGTCCCTGTTCTGCTGTTATTTTGATGCCATGTAAACTTGATGCTACAGAGAGATCCATGCTTATTTTGAGATACTTCAGTAAGGGTGTTTTGAACATATGGTTATTTTCTATCCATTCATGCCCTTGTTTGCAATTATGGAGTGGTCTAGCATGTCATTTTGGTGCTCTACTTTTGCTTCAAAATGTTTCCTGGCAGATTGTTTACTTGTTATTCAATTTGGCCAAGGTTGCTATAGTTGATCCTTGCATGCTATGGACTTGTTCTTGCCTTGGTTTGCTTCACAAACATGCCTTCTTGATGATGCTATGCTTATATTGTCATGCAATGACTTGTGGTGAGTGATTCAAGCTTGTTAAGTAGGGTACTTGCTGTTGCTGTTTGCTAGGCTGATTCTGTTATATTTTGTTGCTATGTAAACATGCTTCTAGTAATCATTCTATGCATAATCTGGAGATGTTCTATAAACATGTTTTGATCTACATGTTATGCCCTATCTATACATGCCCCTGGTTGCATTTATAACTTGCTGTAGATTGTCCATATCTTGCTCCAAAGTTGCTTGATAATGTTGCTATCAGCCTGTTAACATTAAGTTCACTAGTTCCCATGTGTTTTGCTACTGTTCCATTCACCCTATGACCTTGCTCTTGCCATGCTTAGCTTCATAAACATGTATTCTTACTGTTGGTTTCCTTGCCATGCCATGTATTGCTCTGTGGTGAGTGGTTCAAGCTCACCAACATGCCTACTTATTGTTGTTCCTGCCATGTATGAATCTGTAATATAACTTGCCATGTTTACATGGGTGCCATCATATTTTCTGATCCTTTTTGGCTTATGGTCAGTAAGGGACTTTTGATCTATGCATTTAGTAGTATCATGCCATGCCTTTGTTTGCCATGATATTTTCCTGTAAAATGTTGTTTGATAGCTATAAACATTGCAACCTGATGTTATTTCTGCAATGTCTGAAACTGTTATTATTTGCAATCTTGCCATGTCATTTTGAGCATGTTCTAGTTGTTTCTAGAGATAGCTCAGTGTTCATGTCTTGTTATGCTTTACCTGTACTTCATGCCCATGCCTTTTGTTATTATGTTGGGGTGCTGTAGCTTATTGTTTTGATGCTTGCAAGATGCCTAGTTGCTGTTATGGACAGATTGTTGTTATGACTTGTATAGTGTGTGTGTGTTGCACTGTTGCTCCGTTTTGAGTGTGCTCTATATGAAACTTGCTTGATTTATCATGTAGTTTCATATTATCATGTTGCATCCTTGTTTTGAGGTGTTTGCTTGATGTTTGTATGCATTTTGCATCAATGCCATGTTTAACTTGTTTTGCTCATATCTTCTAGGCCGTAGCTCCAAATCTAATGAACTTTACATGTAACTTGACTAGAATTTCGTGTAGATCATCTTGGTGCATCTTAACTTGCTGTTTAAGAACTTCAACATCAGGTTTATTCTGTTCTGGACCAATTTCGAAATTTGCATATAAGGACTTACCGGATTTGTTATATGTTGTTTTCGGCCTCATTTAAACTTGCCTTGATGTGTTGTTCGTGTTTACATCATCTCTTGCCATGAGTAGCTTCATATAGCTTTGTCATGCATCATGCTTGTTGTGCATCATGTCTTGTTCATGTGTGGTGTGTTTACCATGTTGTGTGCTTCTTCTCGATAGATCCCGTTTCGTTGCGATCGTAAGGATGCGTTCGTCTACGCTTGGTTCGTCTTCGTGGCTTCATCTTCTTCATGGACTCGTTCTTCTTCCTTGCGGGATTTCAGGCAAGATGACCGCTACCCTGGATCTCACTACTATCATTGCTATGCTAGTTGCTTCGTTCTATCGCTATGCTGCGTTACCTATCATTTGCTCTTCAAGCCTCCCAAATTGCCATGAACCTCTAACCTTTGACACCCTTCCTAGCAAACCGTTGTTTGGCTATGTTACCGCTTTGCTCAGCCCTCTTATAGCGTTGCTAGTTGCAGGTGAAGTTGAAGATTGCTCCATGGTGGACAGGGTTTATGTTGGGATATCACAATATCTCTTATATTATTAATGCATCTATATACTTGGTAAAGGGTGGAAGGCTCGGCCTTATGCCTGGTGTTTTGTTCCACTCTTGCCGCCCTAGTTTCCGTCATACCAGTGTTATGTTCCCGGATTTTGCGTTCCTTACGCGGTCGGGTGATTTATGGGACCCCCCTGACAGTTCGCTTTGAATAAAACTTGTCCAGCAAGGCCCAACTTTGGTTTTACCATTTGCCTCACCACCACCTATACCCTTCCCTTGGGTCGGCCAACCCGAGGGTCATCTTTATTTTAGCCCCCCCGGGCCAGTGCTTGTCTAAGTGCTGGTCCGAACCGAGTATACTGCGGGGCCCCCTCGGGGCAACTCGAGGTCTGGTTTTACTCGTAGGATGTCTCATCCGGTGTTGCCCTGAGAACGAGATATGTGCAGCTCCTATCGGGATTGTCGGCGCATCGGGCGGCTTTGCTGGTCTTGTTTTACCATTGTTGAAATGTCTTGTAAACCAGGATTCCGAGACTGATCGGGTCTTCCTGGGAGAAGGTCTATTCCTTCGTTGATCGGGAGAGCTTGTCATGGGTTAAGTTGGGACACCCCTGCAGGGTATAAACTTTCGAGAGCCGTGCCCGCGGTTATGTGGCAGATGGGAATTTGTTATGTCCGGTTGTAGATAACTTGACGCCAGATCTGAATTAAAACGCATCAACCACGTGTGTAGCCGTGATGGTCTCTTTTCTGCGGAGTCCGGGAAGTGAACACGGTTTCTGGGTTATGTTTGGCGTAAGTAGGAGTTCAGGATCACCTCTTGATCATTGCTAGCTTCACGACCATTCCGCTTGCTCTCTTCTCGCTCTTATTTGCGTATGTTAGCCACCATATATGCTTAGTCGCTGCTGCAACCTCACCACTTTACCCCTTCCTTACCCATTAAGCTTTGCTAGTCTTGATACCCCTGGTAATGGGATTGCTGAGTCCTCGTGGCTCACAAATTACTACAACAACAGTTGCAGGTACAGGTTATGCGTTGATCATGACGCGAGAGCGATGCTTGCTTGCGTTGAGTTCTTCTTCTACTTCTTCGATCGGGGGATAGGTTCCTGGTCGGCAGCCTGGGCTAGCAGGGTGGATATTGTTTGAGTTTCTGTTTATGATTCATCCGTAGTCGGATGTTGTTCTTGTATGTTGAATTGTTGTATTCAGGTGACATTGTATGTTTTGGATGTATCCCCACTATCATGTAATGTTGATGTAATGATATCCACCTTGCAAAAGCGTTCCAATATGCGGGTCTATCCTTGGTGGGACCTTCGAGTTCCTTTTGGATAGGGTCGCATATTGGGCGTGACAAGTTGGTAATCAGAGCCTCGACCGACCTTAGGAGCCCCCTTGATTGATCGTGTAGTTTGGCCGCTGTCGAGTCTAGAAGAAAACAATTTTCGGAGTCTAGTTATATCGGAGAGTAGGAATTCTTTTTACTCCTCAGCCCCTTCGTCGCTCTGGTGAGGAATCTTGACGTAGGTGTTTTGACTTACTCCTCTTCCCGTTCAAAATTTTCTTTAGGATCACGTGGTTAGTTTCGTGAGTTGTCCATCCTCTTTTATCCGGTGCATTTCTCGTCAAGTTGACTCGAGCCTCTTCTTCTTCGCCAAGTTCAATACTCAGTTGTCTTTGTTTTTCCCACCCACCCACCCTTTTTTCCCCTCGGAGCCGGAGTCCGTAATCGAGTATCCACCATACTCGTGCAAAATCTTTGCTTTCTTTCCTCAATGTTTTCAACTGGTGTTTTCTCTTCAAGATATTCGTCGGTTTCCCCTTCCAAGTTGTCTTTGTTTTTCCCGCCCTCCCACCCTCTTCTTCCCGGAGCCCGAGTCTCTTTCGACCATCAATTTCATTCGTGTGGAGCCTCTTCAATCTTTTGTCAATTATTTCAGCCGGTGATTTCCTGTCTAGTTCGTCATTCTTCATCTTTTTTTTCTTTCCGATGGACTCAATTCAAGTTCTTCGGGTTGATCATATTCTTTTCCTCAGATCAAGTGTTTTCCCTGCTCGTTCGCCTCTCGCCAGTTTATCCTTCCGGAGTGCTCATGACATCTCAGGAGTTTTGTCTGTGTTCCAATTAATTCGAGGTTGTCACCTCATTCAAATATTTCAATTGTTCCGGTGCATCATCTGTCTGATCAACAATCTTTTCCAACGGTGTTTTCTTCAGTGGGCCCTAACTCACAGGTCTTTTCCCAGGATCTTACCTGACTCTTCTAATTCCCCCGGAGTTATTCTCAATTCTTTTCAAGGGTGACGTAAGTATGAATTTCGTCAGCCAGATGCTTCTCCAAGATCTCGTTCAAATTCTTTTCATTGTTGGCTCAACCTCTTTGCTTTTCATTCTTCCGGAGTACCTTAGTAATTTTGGTGTTGTTTTCCGTCGCCATTTGAAAACCGAAGAAGAAGATTTCTCTTAAATCTTGTCCGTTCTCCCGGAGATTCGCGGTTCTAGCTTCATGTTATCAGTCTCGAATTATTCCATTTGTCAGATATTCTTTTCGTACCCATCCGGAGTATGTCAAAAGTTGTTTTCCATTTCTTTTCATCGAAGGCCGTCATTCCAGAAGAATTCTTCGTCCTCACATTTCAGCTACCGTTATCCATTTATCCCGGCACTTCGTTCAAGTGTTCTTTAATCAGCTCAAGTTCTTCCTATTCTTTTGCATCTAAATCCCCTCAATCATATTTGTTCTTCTAATTCTTCCCGGTGATTCTTTCTCTTTCACTAGTCTTTTTCGAATTCTTATGGTGGTTCGTTCAAGATCCTCTTTCCTTGATTATCTTTTTAATTCATTCGTTCTTCTCAATCCTACCGGTGGTTCATGAAGACTTTCTCAAGTTTTGTGCTATTCTCTCCTTAATCCTTTTCAAGAAGAATAAGTAGTATGCAAAATCCTTTGCTTGTCATCAATTTAATTTGATGAAGGATAAGCATACAATAAATCTTATTCTTATTTCCTCAAAGTGAGTAATCTTTTCCTTCAGAGTTTATTCTTAATGAATAAATTCTAGTTCCAAGTGTTTTCATCTTTTCTTTTCCGGAGTTCAAATTTTCCTAGGCCATTTCATCGGAACCTCTATCTAAATCACCGCAAGGCTCATCTTATTCTTTCATCCTTCATTCTATCTCACCATCCTTTTGTCACCGGAGTTCTTCATGGTGGTTCGTCATGATTTAATTCATTCTTCAAGAGTTCATCAAGTACCATTCCATCCTCTCAAGTTCGTTCTAATCCTCCCATTTTCAGCCGGAGTGCTACCTAAATCCTTTCAGTCTTATTCGTTTCTTTTCTCATTCTAATCACTCCGGTTAGAACGAGTCGTTTCAGAGTCTATCTGATTCCGTGAGCTTTCGATTCTCGTCATTCTCTTCGTTCCTCTCTTATTCTCGAGTGCTCTCGATTCTTTGCTCCTTCTCTTGAGTTCTTGTTTCACCTCATCCCTTTTTCCCTTCCATCTCGGTCCTAAGATCTCGGGACGAGATCTCTTGTTAGTGGAGGAGTGTTGTAACGCCCCGGATTCGATGCGCCAGGTGTCTTCCAGTTATTCGCCGTCGTTGCCATGTCATTTGCTTGCGTGTTGCATTTTATCATGTCATCATCTGCATTTCATATCATGTCATCTTCTGCATTTCATTTTGCATACATGTTCGCCTCATGCATCCGAGCATTTTCCCCGTTGTCCGTTTTGCAATCCGGCACTCCTATGTCCTCCGGCGTTCCCCTTTTGCCTCTTTTCGTGTGTGGGTGTTAAACTTTCTTGGAATGGCCCGAGGTTTGCCAAGCGGCCTTGGTATAGCACCGGTAGACCGCCTGTCAAGTTTCGTGCCATTTGGAGGTCGTTTGATACTCCAACGGTTAACCGGGTAACCGTAAAGCCCTCTTTGAGTTGCAGCCCAACACCCCTTCCAAAGTGGCCCAAAACCCATCTAACTCCCCTCCATGCTCTCGGACGTTCGATCACGATCGCGTGGCCGAAAACCGCTCCTCATTTGGACTCTCCTAGCTCCCTCTACCTATAAATATGTGTCCCTCCCGGATTTTTCGCGCAGTCCAACCCTAGCCCTGCTCCTCTCCGCGCCGCCGGACATGTCCGCCCGGTCGTCGGACACGTCCACCGCCGCCAGCCACCTCACCCCGGCCAATGGGGCGCCGCCACATCAGCCCGCCGCCGCCCGGAGCCAGTGGCATCGCGCCACGTGGCCCCTTCGCCTCCTCCCGCCGCCGTCGGCCCGCGGGGCCCGAGTCGGGCCCGCGCGGCCCGTCCTCCGCCGCCGCGCCCGCCTGGTCGCCCGCCGCCGTCGGGGCGAGCCCGCTCCGCCGCCGTTGCTGCCGCGCCGCCACCCGGCCCTCGTCGCCGGCCGGCGACCGCGCCGCCCGCCGCCTCCCGCGCTTCTGCCGGACCGGCGCCCGCGCCGCCGCGTCCCGCGCCAGCCTCCGCCCCCGCGCCTCCCGTCGCCTCCGGCCCCGGTGCCTCGCCGCCACCACCGGTGGCCTGGGCCGCCGCCGCGGCTGCCGCCTCCGCCCGCGCCCCGCGCCTTCCGCCGCCGCGCCGCCACCTCCTCTCACCGGCCGGCGCCTCCGCGCCCGATCCCGTGCCGCCCCACCGCCTCGGCTTCCGCCTCCCGCGTCCCCGGCGACCTCTCCTGTCAACTCCGGCCGCCGGTGCCTCGGATCCGGTGATATCCGCCGCCGCTTTGAAAACCGTGCAGATCTGGAGGTTGCCCCGAAATGCCTAAGTCCCTGTATTTTGCAATAATCATGCCATGTTCCTCATGCCGTATCTCTACATCCGTAGCTCCGTTTTGTGCGTGTAATTGTCAAATTGTTCGTCTCAACGAGTAATTCATTTCATTCCATCGCGTCATTTTCATTTGAGCTCATCTTGATGCCCGAAATGCTGTTGGAAGAGTGCATGTTGATGTTAATCTGCTGAAACTGTTATAACTTGCTCATTTGTCATTTTTTGCCATGATTGATGTGTGCATCCTATGAGGTTGATGTCTTCATGTGTTTTGATCTATGCCATGCCATCTTTACAGGGGTGTATGCCATGTATTTTTGTGATCAATGTGGTGACTAGCACAAGCATGCAAACTAGGCTTCGTGATATTGCTGATTTTAGTCCCTGTTCTGCTGTTATTTTGATGCCATGTAAACTTGATGCTACAGAGAGATCCATGCTTATTTTGAGATACTTCAGTAAGGGTGTTTTGAACATATGGTTATTTTCTATCCATTCATGCCCTTGTTTTCAATTATGGAGTGGTCTAGCATGTCATTTTTGTGCTCTGCTTTTGCTTCAAAATGTTTCCTGGCAGATTGTTTACTTGTTATTCAATTTGGCCAAGGTCGCTATAGTTGATCCTTGCATGCTATGGACTTGTTCTTGCCTTGGTTTGTTTAACAAACATGCCTTCTTGATGATGCTATGATTATATTGTGATGCAATGACTTGTGGTGAGTGATTCAAGCTTGTTAAGTAGGGTACTTGCTGTTGCTATTTGCTAGGCTGATTCTGTTATATTTTGTTGCTATGTAAACATGCTTCTACTAATCATTCTATGCATAATCTGGAGATGTTCTATAAACATGTTTTGATCTACATGTTATGCCCTATCCATCCATGCCCCTAGTTGCATTTATAACTTGCTGTAGATTGTTCATATCTTGCTCCAAAGTTGCTTGATAATGTTGCTATCAGCCTGTTAACATTAAGTTCACTAGTTCCCATGTGTTTTGCTAGTGTTCCATGCACCCTATGACCTTGCTCTTGCCATGCTTAGCTTCATAAACATGTCTTCTTACTGTTGGTTGCCTTGCCATGCCATGTATTGCTCTGTGGTGAGTGGTTCAAGCTCACCAACATGCCTACTTATTGTTGTTCCTGCCATGTATGAATCTGTAATATAACTTCCCATGTTTACATGGGTGCCATCATATTTTCTGATCCTTTTTGGCTTATGGTTAGTAAGAGACTTTTGATATATGCATTTAGTAGTATCATGCCATGCCTTTGTTTGCCATGATATGTTCCTGTAACATGTTGTTTGATAGCTCTAAACATTGCAACCTGATGTTATTTCTGCAATGTCTGAAACTGTTATTATTTGCAATCTTACCATGTCATTTTGAGCATGTTCTGGTTGTTTCTAGAGATAGCTCAGTGTTCATGTCTTGTTATGCTTTACCTGTACTTCATGCCCATGCCTTTTGTTATTATGTTGGGGTGCTGTAGCTTATTGTTTTGATGCTTGCAAGATGCCTAGTTGCTGTTATGGACAGATTGTTGTTATGACTTGTATAGTGTGTGTGTGTGTTGCACCGTTGCTCCGTTTTGAGTGTGCTCTATATGAAACTTGCTTAATTTTGCATGTAGTTTCATATTATCATGTTGCATCCTTGTTTTGAGGTGTTTGCTTGATGTTTGTATGCATTTTGCATCAATGCCATGTTTAACTTGTTTTGCTCATATCTTCTAGGCCGTAGCTCCAAATCTAATGAACTTTACATGTAACTTGACTAGAATTTCGTGTAGATCATCTTGGTGCATCTTAACTTGCTGTTTAAGAACTTGAACATAAGGTTTATTCTATTCTGGACCAATTTCGAAATTTGCATATAAGGACTTACCGGAGTTGTTATATGTTGTTTCCGGCCTCATTTAAACATGCCTTGATGTGTTGTTCGTGTTTACATCATCTCTTGCCATGAGTATCTTCATATAGCTTTGTCATGCATCATGCTTGTTGTGCATCATGTCTTGTTCATGTGTGGTGTGTTTACCATGTTGTGTGCTTCTTCTCGATAGTTCCCGTTTCGTTGTGATCGTGAGGATGCGTTCGTCTACGCTTGGTTCATCTTCGTGGCTTCATCTTCTTCATGGACTCGTTCTTCTTCCTTGCGGGATTTCAGGCAAGATGACCGCTACCCTGGATCTCACTACTCTCATTGCTATGCTAGTTGCTTCGTTCTATCGCTATGCTGCGTTACCTATCATTTGCTCTTCAAGCCTCCCAAATTGCCATGAACCTCTAACCTTTGACACCCTTCCTAGCAAACCGTTGTTTGGCTATGTTACCGCTTTGCTCAGCCCTCTTATAGCATTGCTAGTTGTAGGTGAAGTTGAAGATTGCTCCATGGTGGACAGGGTTTATGTTGGGATATCACAATATCTCTTATATTATTAATGCATCTATATACTTGGTAAAGGTTGGAAGGCTCGACCTTATGCCTGGTGTTTTGTTCCACTCTTGCCGCCCTAGTTTCCGTCATACCGGTGTTATGTTCCCGGATTTTGCGTTCCTTACGCGGTCGGGTGATTTATGGGACCCCCCTGACAGTTCGCTTTGAATAAAACTTGTCCAGCAAGGCCCAACTTTGGTTTTACCATTTGCCTCCCACCACCTATACCCTTCCCTTGGGTCGGACAACCCGAGGGTCATGTTTATTTTATCCCCCCCGGGCCAGTGCTTGTCTAAGTGCTGGTCCGAACCGAGTAGACTGCGGGGCCCCCTCGGGGCAACTCGAGGTCTGGTTTTACTCATAGGATGTCTCATCCGGTGTTGCCCTGAGAACGAGATATGTGCAGCTCCTATCGGGATTGTCGGCGCATCGGGCGGCTTTGCTGGTCTTGTTTTACCATTGTCGAAATGTCTTGTAAACCGGGATTCCGAGACTGATCGGGTCTTCCTGGGAGAAGGTCTATTCCTTCGTTGATCGCGAGAGCTTGTCATGGGCTAAGTTGGGACACCCCTGCAGGGTATAAACTTTCGAGAGCCGTGCCCGCGATTATGTGGCAGATGGGAATTTGTTAATGTCCGGTTGTAGATAACTTGACACCAGATCCGAATTAAAATGCATCAATCGCGTGTGTAGCCGTGATGGTCTCTTTTCTGCGGAGTCCGGGAAGTGAACACGGTTTCTGGGTTATGTTTGGCGTAAGTAGGAGTTCAGGATCACCTCTTGATCATTGCTAGCTTCACGACCATTCCGCTTGCTCTCTTCTCGCTCTTATTTGCGTATGTTAGCCACCATATATGCTTAGTCACTGCTGCAACCTCACCACCTTACCCCTTCCTTACCCATTAAGCTTTGCTAGTCTTGATACCCATGGTAATGGGATTGCTGAGTCCTCGTGGCTCACATATTACTACAACAACAGTTGCAGGTACAGGTTATGCGTTGATCATGACGCGAGAGCGATGCTTGCTTGCGTTGAGTTCTTCTTCTGCTTCTTCGATCAGGGGATAGGTTCCAGGTCGGCAGCCTGGGCTAGCAGGGTGGATATTGTTTGAGTTTCTGTTTATGATTCATCCGTAGTCGGATGTTGTTCTTGTATGTTGAATTGTTGTATTCAGGTGACATTGTATGTTTTGGATGTATCCCCACTATTATGTAATGTTGATGTAATGATATCCACCTTGCAAAAGCGTTCCAATATGCGGGTCTATCCTTGGTGGGACCTTCGAGTTCCTTTTGGATAGGGTCGCATATTGGGCATGACCGCTATGCTGTGTACTGCACCTGAAGTGTGCCTTGCCATGAGTCAGTCAAGGGGTACAAGACTGATCTAGAAATGGATCACAGGACAGCGGTCAAAGTTATCCTTAGTGACTAGTGGACTAAGTAATTTTTCTCGATTATGGAGGTGGTAAAATAGTTCGTCGTAAAGGGTTACGTCAATGCATACTTTGACACTAATCTGGATGACTCTGAATAGTAAACCATATTCATATAGTAGAACAGTTATTTGGAATAGTTCCAAATAGTGCATGGTAGCTGCATCTACAAGATGACGTAGAGATTTGTAAACCACACATGGATCTGAAAGGTTCAGACCCATTGACTAATAACCTCTCTCACAAGCGAGATATGATCAAACCCCATGGGTGTTGGATTCATTACGATCACATAGTGATGTGAACTAGATTACTGACTCTAGTGCAAGTGGGAGACTGTTGGAAATATTCCCTAGAGGCAATAATAAAATGGTTATTATTATATTTCCTTGTTCATGATAATTGTCTATTGTTCATGCTATAATTGTATTAACTGGAAACCGTAATACATGTGTGAATACATAGACCACAACATGTCCCTAGTGAGCCTCTAGTTGACTAGCTCGTTGATCAATAGATGGTTATGGTTTCCTGACCATGGACATTGGATGTCATTGATAACGGGATCACATCATTAGGATAATGATGTGATGGACAAGACCCAATCCTAAGCATAGCACAGGATCGTGTAGTTCATTTGCTAAAAGCTTTTCTAATGTCAAGTATCATTTCCTTAGACCATGAGATTGTGCAACTCCCGGATACCGTAGGAATGCTTTGGGTGTACCAAACGTCACAACGTAACTGGGTGGCTATAAAGGTGCACTACGGGTATCTCCGAAAGTGTCTGTTGGGTTGGCACGAATCGAGACTGGGATTTGTCACTCCGTGTGACGGAGAGGTATCTCTGGGCCCACTCGGTAATGCATCATCATAATGAGCTCAATGTGACTAAGTAGTTAGTCACGGGATCATGCATTACGAAACGAGTAAAGTGACTTGCCGGTAACGAGATTGAACGAGGTATTGGGATACCGACGATCGAATCTCGGGCAAGTAACGTACCGATTGACAAAGGGAATTGTATACGGGATTGCTTGAATCCTTGACATCGTGGTTCATCCGATGAGATCTTCGTGGAACATGTGGGAGCCAACATGGGTATCCAGATCCCGCTGTTGGTTATTCGCCAGAGAGCTGTCTCGGTCATGTCTGCATGATTCCCGAACCCGTAGGGTCTACACACTTAAGGTTCGGTGACGCTAGAGTTGTTATGGGAATTAGTGTGCAGTTACCGAATGTTGTTCGAAGTCCCGGATGAGATCTCGAATGTCGCGACGAGTTCCGGAATGGTCCGAAGGTAAAGATTTATATATGGGAAGTCCTATTTTGGCCACCGGAAAATGTTCGGGATTTTTCGGTATTGTACCGGGAAGGTTCTAGAAGGTTCCGGAGTGGGGCCCACCTACATGGGGGGACCCACATGAACGTGGGTAGTGGGGGCAAGGCCCCACACCCCTGGTCAAGGTGCACCAAGATCCCCCCTTAGAAGGAATAAGATCATATCCCGAAGGGATAAGATCAAGATCCCTAAAAAAGGGGGATAACAATTGGTGGGGAAGTAAATGATGGGATTTCTTTCCTCCCACCTTTCCCAACGCCCCAATGGACTTGGAGGGCAAGAAAACAGCCCCCTCCACCCCTATATATAGTGGGGAGGCGCATGGGAGCTTCACCCTTCCCCTGGCGCAGCCCTCTCCCTCCCCAGCACCTCCTCCATAGTAGTAGTGCTTGACGAAGCTCTGCCGGAGAACTGCAAGCTCCACCACCACGCCGTCGTGCTGCCGGAGCTCTCCCTCAACTTCTCCTCTCCCCTTGCTGGATCAAGAAGGAGGAGACATCCCCGGGCTATACGTGTGTTGAACGCGGAGGCACTGTTGTTCGGTGCTTAGATCGGATTCGGTCGCGATCTGAATCGCTTAGTGAACGACTCCACCGACCGCATTCTTGCAACGCTTCCGCATCGTGATCTTCAAGGGTATGAAGATGCACTCCCCTCTCTCTCGTTGCTAGTTACTCCATAGATTGATCTTGGTGATGCGTAGAAAATTTTGAATTTCTACTACGATCCCCAACAAATTTTTCGTTGAGGATGATTTTGGAACTCAATGTGCCTGGAAGCAAGCAAAAATATGGCATATACTCAGAAAGGAGGATAGTCCAGTAAAACCCTGTTTCATACAAGAAATCAACATCAGAAAATATTAAGATGGTATGTATATGTGGAAATCGGTCCGCATGTCACAATAAGAAGCTTCTGGTGTAAGCAACCCAGTCTTCCGTCGCAAGATACCCGAGAAGCTTCCAAGCCAAGATTTATCTATCTTCCTTAGTACGATACGTAGATGATTCCCCGTGCAAGGTACCCTATCTTCTTTAGTAAGCAACTGCAAAAGCTTCCAGCATAAGATACTGAGTCTTTCCCCAGCAAAGTCTTTAAGGGGGTAAGCTTCTGAAGCACGATACCTAGTCTTCTTCAGCAAGCTGTCCGATGAAAGTTTCGAGCACAAGCCAGTGAATATTCCTCAGTAAGACATTGGTACAAGGTAGTACGCTGTGAATTGATAGCATATGGTAGTGAATCCCAAGAATCAGATCGGCAACATTTTGGTCAGTCAGAATACATGTCTGTCTCGGAATCAGGTCCTCATATATATGCATTTGCATACCATCAAGATCTTACAAGTCACTCGGATGAGGATCTGACAACCACATGAGGATGGTTAATAGAAGAAAGCTAGTATACACCGCAGTGTGACAAATGATTATGAGGATTGACGACATCAATGAGCTCAATACAAGTACCCATGAACCTGGAAAATGATCCTGATGAGCCCTTGTCTCATTTTTCTCCAATGACGGCACCACGCCTGTGATCTGAGCTGTTTCTAGCTATCTGGGGTGGATGCCAATTTTTGTTTCTCTCTTCAACGACTGTCACGAGTCTGAGCTACTTTTCGGCCGTCTTGTACAGCTGTTGAGTTTCTTTTTGTGATAGTAGCCCTATAGCTGCTTTTTGGCTATTTTAGGGAGCTGCCACCTTCTTCTTATCCACCCGGTCTCATGCTCTGAGATGTTTTTCGGCCGTCCTGAGCCGTGGTTGAGTTATTTTAGTAATGTCCCAAATCTTAGTTGTATAGACCGTTCTGGTGGCTACTGATTTATTTGCCGGTTTCTTGCAAGGGTTTCGGATGATCATTTCCGAACAAACGGAATTTGAGAGGTGTTGAACCTATCATTTAATAGGTTACCCTGTCAGAAAAATGAGGATAAGCTATGATTGCCGAAAAATTGCACCGACAGTACCTATGGTCATACGAAGAAGCAATATGGCCCAGCTCTTTTAGCCAAAGGTCCAGACCAAGAAAACAATAATGAAGGAGCAAGACCCGTGATGCAGGTATGAAAATTGTAGACAACACCATGGTACAGATCCCCCGGACAGTCTAAGTCAGTATTGATCCACATGGATATGCATACAACATGAGTAATCGGCATGAGGAATAACAATCTGGAAGCCTGAGTCCTCACATATATGAACCCTCATGGATAGCCTGTCGTGAACAAAATTTTTCCGTTAGAACCACCATCAGTCAAGCCTGCAGATATTATCATACAGGCCAAAACCTTTATGCTGGCCACGACAGGAGATAATAAAATATTTGGTACGGATCCGATACTCACGACAATGGAACCAGTTAAGGTGATTCTGAAACTTCTGCGATGAGTTAGAATCTGTCAGGAAACGGTTATATTTTAACTCACCATTTGGATTCCAAAGGACCTGCATTTAGTGGAGAAACCCAATGCAATGAGTCAGAGCTTGAGTTTTCACCAAAAAATATGATCATCATTACATGAAATGTTGTCAGTGCCGGGTAGCACACGCGACGGAAATCACTTTTGAATTTGTGAGACGGACATATATTTCAATCGTGATAATCAAATCACACTCAGCTAGTCAGCATATCTAAAAATAAATTGGAGCCTATATAGGCATGAGCAAGCCAGGTAAGATCTGTCAGATTGTTGATACAGTGAATCAAACCACCCCAGGGCCAGTCAGATACAAATTTAATGGGAACAACAATAAAGGAAAAAGGATACCTGAGTTGGAAACGGTTTCCTTAAGTCAAAATATTCATACTAGTTCCCTGAGCAACCAAATCTCGAGGATGAGATTTCTTTAAGGGAGTAAGGTTTGTGACAGCCTGATTTTTGGCCCTTTCTTTTTCTTTTTGTTTTTCCGAGGTTTTTGCCTGAGTTTTTCTTTTCCATGGCTTTGTGGTCTGGAAACTAAAGAAGATGACCTCTTCTTTGCTTCCAGAGTGGCTTTTCATTCCCAAATCTTTCCATAGACATTTCCATTTTCATCCTAGCCCAAATCCCAATATTCCTTTTATTGGGAATATTCCTTTTCTATTAAAGGAATAACTCCAATTGCCCTAGGTTGTGAAGCAACCTATATTTCCCTCACTCCTAAAATTCCCAAATAATTCTCATAAATTCTTTGGGTCATATCTTGATCAAATATGGCAAAAAATTTCATTGCCATGTTCAAAAATAATCCTCCAATAATTCATTTCCTATTCTGCCCTAAATGGCACTTTTTGAAGGAAGTGTCATTTATATTTCTCCTATTTACTCCCAACATTTTTGGGCATGCTTATATGTCCAAATAATTGCCTCATGCACAAGTTCAAGTTTATTTACCTAGCCAATCTTCCTCAGTGATTTTTCAAAGTTTCTGTCACACAGAAGGCTTTGTGAAGGAAGTACTAGCTAGGAGTACCCAAATGAGTTGAACTTTTTCACACTCCTTAATGTGCTCATATTAAACCCCTCCACCCATTTTCAGCCCCATCCAATCATCTATGTGAGCACACGAGCAAATCTGTGTTTCTGGCAATATTTTCAGGTTGTGAAGCAAGTATATTTTATATTGCTTAAAAAATCCTGATAAATTACCAGATCATTCTTATACCCATGAAACATCTCTCCACCCATCTTGGCATCATTTCATTGATCCATTTGATCACCAATATTATTCCAAGTTTCTGGACAGAAATGATGTTTGTGAAGCAAGTGCCATTTTGGCTTGTCCATTTGGCATGATGTTTTTACAAAATCTTTATATGTCCATATCATGTGGATTTGCCAAGTTTCATCCCATTCCACCACTCCATTTGAGTGCACCATCATGATCTTCCTTTCTGGACCAAGTATGCAGTTGTGAAGCAACTGCAGTAAATCTTGATCCTTTTACCCTCAAAACCTCCAGATTGAATGCCCTTCAATAGTTAAACCTCTCAGACAAGCTAGTTACTGATTTACCTAGCTACTTTAACCACAGCAAGTTACAAACACCTTCTTACTGATTTACTTTCTGAGCTAAGTGCAAATCTCTTTTTTGCCCCTGGACCGATTTATTTCTTTGGTTGGACTAAGGGCACCAAGGTCCATCCACTAGACATGGTTGGCCCGATCAAAACGTGGAGTTTGCTCCAATGCGCGTGGTGATCACGCTGATGCCATGCAAATGGCGTGCTCTGGATTCTTCCTGGCCCTGTGCCCATCGTCTCCCTCGTCGTCTTGACCTCCATCCATGTCTAGTAGCTGCCCCGTGATGCCCTACATCTCCCTGCATCGATGGCTCGTCGTGGTTCGCCATGAATGTGCCGCTAGCGCCATGCCCGTGCCGTGCCCCGCCTCTATCCGCCATTAAAGCTTGGTCGGGAGCTTGCCCGTGAGCTCCAGAGCCTTCCCCTTGGCCTATAAAAGGACCCCTAGGCTCTCCCACATCTCCCACACCCCTTCCCAAGCCTTCTCGACCACCGAAGCATCGGCATCTCGCCGAAGTTCGCCTCTGTTCGCCGTGGCCGCCCCGTTTTCTTCTTGGTTCCGGCGAGACTGGCCACTCTCCTCTCCTTCCAACCTGTCCACAAGCCTCCCCGCTCTCCCGCGGTTCGGCCCAACCCCTTTCCCCCTCGCCGGAGTGTCACACCTGCACCCACAAGTGCCACGGTGGACCTGAACGGCCAATAGGAAGGGGAGGGACAAGTCATCGGGCCAAGTCAGCAGCGGGACCGAGTCGCGTGAGGCTATATTACCAGCCCTTGCATGGGCGCGTGGGGCATGCACGTGTGTTGTGATCTTTCTGTCATCTCTCTGTAAACTGAACTTTCCTCTCATCCGAGTAAAGCAACTTTCCCCCTTCTCTGAATCTCATCCCCTCTTTCCCTTCGTGCAATCTGTTCTTTGTTGGATCGTCACAACTGGTACTCAGAGCCATCTGCGATTCCAGCCTGAATTTTTCTTCCACCCACTCCGCCGCGAGATCGATCTGTAACATCCACTGCTCTGGGTCTCGAACTGCTCCAGCAAATCGACACAAAATCCCAAGCAAGGTTAGATCGGCCGAGCAGGCACGTCGCCTTCTTCCAAACCCTCAGCGCAAACCAAGCATATCCTTCTCGCCATGGCAGAATCGTCGGAGGAAATCAAGTCCATGCTCTCGTCCCTGCTCACCTGCTTCGACGAGAGCAAAATCGCAGGCGACAAGCAAGCGGAGGCGCAGCTCGCCTTCAACAAGCAGGTCACCGTCGATCTCGCGCACCTGCACCGTCAGGTGGATCTGACACAGGCCGACGTCGACGAGGTGCGTCAACAGCGCGATACCGCACCACCACCACCCACGACCTCGCTGCGCGGCCGACCACCAAGTACACCCCGGGGCAGCCCACTCACCAGCTCCTCTGCGGCACCGGCGGATCCACACGCGCCACAACCTCGTCTCGTCAACAACGAACCTCCTCTGCTTCAACTCCGACATGACGGGGGGCGTGCGGACGGCCCACACCACAGGGACTTCGCTCCAGGCCATCACGACACGGAGATGCCACGGCAAGAGGAGTATTTCACCAAGCCTCCCAAGCATGATTTCCCAAGGTTGGACGGCTCCGCGCCGTACCTATGGATCGATCGCTGCGTTGCCTACTTCGAGCTGTACCGCGTTCCGCCACACAATTGGGTGACCACGGCGACGTTGTACATCGTAGGACAGGCAGCCCACTAGCTTCAGGCATATCGTCAGGCTCATCGTGCACTGGGCTGGGACGCCTTCTGCGCAGCGATCCGAGAAGAATTCGGGGCGGATGAGTTCGGACTGGAGATGAATCAGCTTCTGCATCTGCGGCAAACCGGCACGGTGGCGGAGTATCGAGCGGCCTTTGAAGCTCACATGTACCATCTACTCGCCCTCGACGCTTCGCTGAGCCCGTGCTTCTTCGTCACCCAGTTTCTCCTTGGATTACGGGATGATCTCCGCACTGCGGTATGCCTTCAGGCTCCGACCAGCATCACACGCGCCTCGGTGCTGGCCCGCATTCAGGAGGAAGAAAACGACGCGCGTCGCCCGCGCCCTCAACCGATTCCATCCGGACGGCCCCCGCCTCTGCCCGCCGCGATTCCCCCGCGGCCACCAGCAGCGGCAGTAGTGGCTCGGCCGGCCAACGACGAGTTCGCCCATGAGCGTCAACTCCGCGACTTCCGTCGTGCCAACGGGCTCTGTTTCAAGTGCAGCGACAGATACTCCCGCGAGCACCGTTGCAAGCAACAGACACAATTGCTCACCATCCAAGTGGGTCACTACGGCGAGGTGCTCACTGACGATGTCGTGCACGCACTCGACCTTTTGGACGCGCCGGAGCCAGCGCAACCTGCACCAGAGTGTTGCCTCATCTCCACCCATGCGGTCTCTGGCGGGGACTCGGCGCGCACTATCCGCCTTCGAGCCATGGTGGGAAATCAGGTGATGCTGCTGCTCGTGGACTCAGGCAGCACACACAGCTTCATCTCACAGGCGTTCGCGGAACGGATCAAGGCCACTAGCACACCGTTGCCACCTGTGGAAGTGCGTGTCACCAATGGGGAGCGCCTGGTTTGTGACAGCATGATTCCGGCTGTCCAGTGGTGGTGCCAAGGACACACATTCAGTACGGACATGCGCCAGCTTGCGCTCGGGGCATACGATGGCGTGCTGGGCATGGACTGGCTCGAACAAAACAGCCCCATGAACTGTCACTGGCTGGACAAGACCATCTCCTTCGCGCACCAGGGCGAGACTGCAACACTGCAAGGTGTTCGTCCCAAGGGAACAACTACCAACATCGACTACATCGAACCGGATCAGTTTGCCAAGTGGCACGCTAGGAACGATATCTGGTACATGGCAGTAGTGGACTGGCGCGCGCCGAGCATGGACAAGGACAAAACCCCTCCCACAGCAGTGCAAGCAGTCCTCGAAGACTTTGCCGACGTGTTCGGCGATCCCAAGAAGCTGCCACCGCACCGGCAGTACGATCATGCAGTCACCCTGGTGGAAGGCGCACCACCGGCAAACGGTCGGCCGTACCGGTACTCGCCGCTGCAAAAGGATGAGATCGAACGCCAAGTCGAAGAAATGCTGCAGTCCGGCGTCATCACCCATAGTGTGAGCCCCTTCGCGGCACCAGTGCTCCTCGTCAAGAAGAAGGAAGGGACCTGGTGTTTCTGCACCGATTACAGGTGACTCAACGACATCACCATCAAGAATCGGTTTCCCTTGCCGATCGTCGACGAACTGCTCGATGAACTGGCCGGCGTGGCTTACTTCTCCAAACTCGACCTCCGTGCCGGCTATCACCAAATCCGTATGCGAGAAGAAGACGAGCACAAGACCGCGTTTAAAACGCACCACGGCCATTTTCAATTTCGAGTGATGCCGTTTGGCCTGACGAACGCACCGGCAACCTTCCAGTGTCTGATGAACGCGATCTTCGACAAGCACGCGCGCAAGTTCATCATCATCTTCCTCGACGACATCCTGGTCTTCAGTGGCACCTTGGAGGAGCACGTAGAGCATCTGAGGCAAGTGTTCGAGCTTCTTCGTCAGCATGAGTTGTTCGTCAAGGCCTCGAAGTGTTCATTTGCGCAGGATAGCATCAAGTACTTGGGGCACATCATCTCCAAGGAGGGAGTGGCCACGGACGCCGACAAGACGCAGGCGATGCTGCAGTGGCCCGTGCCCATGACGGCCACTGAGCTCCGCGGGTTCCTCGGCTTAACTGGCTACTACAGAAAGTTTGTAGCGCGCTATGGCATCATTGCCAAGCCGCTCACCAATTTACTGACGAAGAAGGGCTTCACGTGGTTTGGATAGGCGCAGACTGCATTCGATCTGCTCAAGCGCGCCATGGCAAACACACCTGTTCTCGGTCTGCCGGACTTTGACAAGCCGTTCTTCGTCGAGCCCGACGCTTGCGACACTGGCATCGGCGCGGTGCTCGTCCAGGAGGGTCATCCAGTGGCATATTTCAGCAAGGCACTGGGTGTTCGGAATCAGAAACTGTCGGCATACGAGAAACAGTTTCTTGCAGTAATGATGGCAGTGGAGAAGTGGCGTGCCTATTTGCAGCGCGGGCCGTTCACCATCCTTACAGATCACAAAAGCCTGTCCAATTTGGGGGATCAGCAACTGGAGACGGATCTGCAACGCAAGGCTATGTCCAAACTGGTGGGGCTGCAGTTCACATTCCAGTACAGAAGAGGAGCAGAAAACGGAGCAGCTGACACTCTGTCGCGGGTGGGCGCTGCCCTAAGCGTGGCCGCGCTCTCCCTCTGCCAACCAGCTTGGGTGCAGGAGGTCGCCAATTCTTACGCGACGGATGCCACAACGCAAGAGATGCTCTCCCGCCTCGCCATCCATAGTCCAGACAAGGAGGGGTTCGAGCTGCACAAGGGATTGATTCGCCGCGGCGAAAGGCTCTAGATTGGCAGCAACACGGCGCTCCGCACAAAGCTCATCAGTGCGTTCCATGACAGCGCAGTGGGGGGACACTCCGGCATCACCGCCACGCACCAGCGTGTCAAGAAGCTCTTCCTCTGGCCTGGGCAGAAGCGCGACATCGACGACTTCGTCAAGCAATGCCTGGTGTGCCAGCAGGCTAAGCACGAGCACTGCCGGCCGCCTGGACAATTGGCTCCCTTGCCTGTTCCCACGGCACCCTGGCAGGAGCTCACGATGGACTTTGTCGAGGGGCTGCCGACCTCGGAAGGATACGACTCCATCATGGTGGTAGTCGATCGCCTTACCAAATTTGCCCACTTCATCCCCCTTCGTCACCCATTCAACGCCACCAAGGTGGCACGAGCATTCTGGGACAATGTCGTCAAGCTCCACGGCGTGCCAAATTCAATCGTCTCCGACCGCGATCGCATCTTTACCAGCGCACTCTGGCGCGAGCTGTTCGCGGCCGCAGGCACCAAGCTGTTGTACTCTACGGCTTACCACCCGCAGACGGCCGGCCAAAGTGAGCGGGTCAACCAATGCATGGAGATGTACCTGCGTTGTGCGATCCACGACGAGCCCCGTCGCTGGCGCCAGTGGCTTCCGGCCACTGAATTCTGGTACAATTCCTCCTTCCACGCCTCCCTTAACTGCACCCCGTTCAAAGCTCTGTATGGTACCGAGCCCAATTTGGGGGCCACGGCGCTCTGGGATGACAAGCCGGCGCCGGTCCTCGACAACGAGAAATGGGACTGGGGCGCGCACACCGCCCATCTTCGTCAGCAACTGCTGCGAGCTCAACAACGCTTCAAGAAGAAAGCGGATCGCCATCGCACGGAACGAAGCTTTCAGGTTGGCGAGGACGTGCTGCTGAAGCTACAGCCGTACGCTCAGTCCTCCATCGTCAATCGACCCTGCGCCAAGATGGCCTACAAATTCTTCGGGCCATTCAAGGTGGAGGCCAAGATCGGGACACTCGCCTACAAATTGATCCTTCCGCCGGACAGTCGCATCCACAACGTCTTCCATGTCTCCCAACTGAAGCCGTACACGCCCAACTATACGCCGGTCTTCGCCGAGCTGCCCAAGCCGCCGGACCTGTCCACGGTGGAGACGGCGCCCGTGGAGATCATCGACAAACGCATGGTGAAGCGCGGCGACGCGGCCTTGGTGCAAATTCAGGTGCGCTGGAACTCCGCGTCGCCCGCAGCAGTGACCTGGGAAGATTTCGAGACGCTCAAGCTTCGTTTTCCGGCCGCAGCAATCTGGAGAGAGTCGGCCGGAGCGCCAGGTGACGCTCCTTCTGATGGAGGGGAAAATGTCACACCTGCACCCACAAGTGCCACGGTGGACCTGAACAACCAATAGGAAGGGGAGGGACAAGTCATCGAGCCAAGTCAGCAGCGGGACCGAGTCGCGTGAGGCTATATTACCAGCCCCTGCGTGGGCGCGTGGGGCATGCGCGTGTGTTGTGATCTTTCTGTCATCTCTCTGTAAACTGAACTTTCCTCTCATCCGAGTAAAGCTACTTTCCCCCTTCTCTGAATCTCATCCCCTCTTTCCCTTCATGCGATCTGTTCTTCGTTGGATCGTCACACGGAGCCCGTGCTTCGCCGAGTACCTCCTCCACCTGTTCGGCCTCTGCCTCCCCATGGCGCCACCCATCCCCTCCGTTCCACGCCTCCCTGATGCCCCCTTTGCCTCTGGATGGATGCGTCGTGCCGCCCCGCAGCTGCCGGTGGCCTCGCCTCGGCCAATGGTGGCCGGAGCCGGCCGGACCACCACCACCCCGCCGCCTCTGTTCCTCCCTGTCGCCGCGCGCCGCCGCAGCCATGGCCTCTCCTCGACGCGCGTGAGCCACAGGTCGGGTGCGGCGTCGTATCCCGCATCCGCAGGTTGCCTCACCTCGGCCGGAGGTGGTCGGAGTTGGCCAGGCCGGCGCCGGCCTCTTCCTTGCCCTCGCTCCTCTGTCTCTGATCTGGGAGGCAGCGAGGAGGAAGAAGACAGTCGCGAGGAGAGAGAGAGGATAAGGCGGGCCCCGCCTGTAAGCCTCTCGGCGTTGACCCGCCCTGCCATGTAAGCATAAGTGGAAACGTATTCGATCGAGTGCGCTTTCCGTTTTTCTGTTCAGGCCCCTGATTGAAAATATTTTCATTACAGATGGGTCCCTGGCAGAAAAACTTCCATATCTTTTTAACCGTAACTCCAAACGAGGTGATTCCAAAGCCCACTTCTTCGTCTCGTTGAGCCATTTCTGTTGGTCATGCTTTCACTATGGTTTGACACTGTGAAAATGACCATTATGCCCTTGCCCTTATTCAGCCCCCTCCGAGAGAGAACCGTTTCCGGCAAATCTTTCCGCGGCTTCACCGCACTTCTCCCCGGTGCCTTCTTCATCCCCAGGCAAGCCACAATACCCACTTGCATGATAATCATGCAGTAGCCATGGTTTTCAACTTGAATATTGAATAAATGTTTGCTTGTTGAAATGATGGTTATCGTTGTTCCGGTGATGTTCAGATTTGCATGTTCACTTTTGTGCTATGTTGTCTTATATTCTGTGATCATGTTATACCTGCTAGTATTACCTTTCATATGTTTATGCTTGCTAGTAGTACATGTTGATGTTGGAGATGGTCATGCTAGTCAGTATGCGATGCTCAGTGGATATGATTTATTGTTGATATGGTGGAAAGTTATGTGATACCCTCATGATGATGTTGATATCATGTTCATGTATTTTATCATGGCTCAGCATATTTGCATTCAAGTTAACCGGATTAAATTGAAATTGAACAATTGTTGGCTGAGTCATGGTGCCGCTGAATGGATGCTGACCAGTGCAACCACGCTTACCAGTATGGGACGGTCCTAACTGGGTCTATTGTCGTGCCTCTCGCCAGTGCCTCCAACGAGGGAAGGTTGTGGGCGTGCTGTACCCTGGCCCGGTAGGCAAGCATAACCTTGTGTGCCCGTAGTATGCCATGGGTTTCATAGTCTGGGTACAGTGTACTAACCTCTGCAGAGTGTATATTAAATCTATCGATAGCCGTGCCCGCGGATAAGGGCCCAGGTCGAGAGAAGGTCACACCATGAGTCAACAGTAATAAGTATAATGTGCTTAATAACAGTGAGATAAGTGGGTTGTGATTGCCGTAAGGATCACGGGCCATTTTGTGGTCGGGTTGTGATCGCCGTAAGGATCACGGGCCAACTGTTGGTCGGGTTGTGATTGCCGTAAGGATCACGAGGGTATCGAGCATACTGAGTCGTTGTATATTCGTGATGTTGTACGAGAATCGTGGGTAAATGTCAAGCTCCCTTTGGTCAGTTAATGATTACTATGGTATTGTTTATACCAAGCTTGATTTGATCCTGAGGTGATCGTGTGATGTCTGAGGTTGGTAAGTGATGCATGTGTTGGTTACGAGGTAAACCGAGCAGAATAATTGGTGCATATAGTGTCATCATGTTGCATGCTAGTATTTTTGGATTAATATGTTCATGTTGTGTTAGCTGTATCATGTTCATGTTATATTGTTTTGATGATATCATGATAATTCCTGTTTAACCTGTAATTGCCATGCTGTTGTTTGTCTTGAATGCTTCTAGATTATTGTGAGCTTGCAAGTACATTCAATGTACTGACCTGGCGTGTCATGCCAGTTTGCAGGTCATGTCAGATTTGATTGCTTGCTTGTCGTGGTTTCCGTTCGTGCGAGCTAGGATAAGCGTTCCAGCCAAAGTCCCGGCGGAGTGGAGTTCACCACCGTCGCCGTTGTTCCGCTGCTAGAGTTGTTCTGCTACTTGCATAGAGCAACTGAGGATGGCGTAGTGTCGCCGTATCGATGTTATTCATTGTAATATCGGTGACCTTGTATTCATATTCGTGTAATAATAGAAGGCTAGTTTGTTCTATGCTAAGCAGTTCCATATTCCAGAAGACTTCTCCTCGATCTCTGGGCTAGAATACGGGGCGTTCCGGTTTTTTTCTGAGCCAGGGTGCCACATATTTATATATATCTATAAAAAAATGCTCAACCCCTGTTTAGTTTTTGATAACGTTGTTGTGCCCAACCCAACATTATAATGATAACCAGCCCAGCAAAATCATGTATTTCGAGAAAGTGCAAATGGGCTGTAAGTTTTCAGGAAAAAAAATAAATGGGCCGCTTTGACATTACATTATTTGTTCACCCAGGCTAATAAATTCATGTATTTCAAGGAAGTGCAAATAATGGGCTATTGTTTTTTAGAAAAAATGAATGGGCTGCATGGACGCTACATTATTTGTTCACCTAGCCCAGCAAATGGACTATAAAGTCTAAAAAATGGGTTGAATACGTGCCATATTTTTTGAAGATGAAATGTGGGCCAATAGGTCGAAGTTAACGCAAGGCATTGTCAAATTAGTCAACAAATGATTTTGACATTGATAGCCATTGGATGTATGATCCAACAGATACATCCAACGGCCGACATCCATCTTCAATCTCTCGTCTTCTCCTCTAGCGCCCCTGGGACAACCTGCTCTCGCCTCCGGCTGCTAGCAGGTCTGCTTAGCACACTTCCCTACAAAGCGCTACCCCATCGCCGGCCAGGCCATCCCTCCACCCCTCCTATTATTCTCCGCCGACTGCAGAACCACGCCGCACCAGAACCAGTTAACCCTCGTACACCTCTCCGTCTATGACTCCACTGTCACGTCTTCTCGTCTTCAACTCGTTGTCATCCATTCCCACACCATCGTCCAGCACCTTGGTGCACTCGGCGTGGCGCGGTCAACATGGGCAACAAACGAGAGTCATTGGAAGAGGACTCTACATGGAGAGGCTGACAGTGGGGACGCACCAGGTCCATGGACGCACACATGCAACTGCCTCCTGATTACGTGAAAATAAAATTATTCCCCCCCTGAAAGCTGGGACCCACCACATATATCTTTGCAAGGAACAAAGTCCCTCCTTATTACTGCCCTTGATAGCTTAGACCCACCACCAACATCTTTGCGCGCAAGGAAGTGCCTCCTTATTACGGGCAAAATAATATATGATTCCGCCCCTGACAACTGGGACCTACCAGCTATATCTTTGCACACAAGGAACTGCCTCCTTGTCCTCCCTGAAAGCTGGGACCCACCCAGTGGAAGCTTACGTAGCGTTATCTGTCTGGTCACGAACGTGTATGTACATAGCGGTCGATCGATCTCTCTCCAGCGATGAACCGTGGCCGAGTAAGGAGCGGCACGTGTCGTACGTACAACCTCACTAAATGGAGTACACATACGTACATACGGTCGGGGTCTCGAGCGCGTAGTCACGCATACGTACGACCATGTTGTCCCGTACATATGGAGACGGCAGCAACAACGTCATATTCATCGGCAGCCAACCGGCGGGGTGGAAACGGAGAAATAGCTAGCATCGTGTTCATGGGGAGGCAAAAGAACACACTGTGTTCATCGAAAGCTAACCGGCTTAGATGGAACAGCGGAAACAGGGTATGCCGTACCGCAAACGGAGGGAAATTGTCTTCTGCTCGAGCGCGTACGGTCAAAACAAGGTCCTGTTCATTGGGAAGGGTCTGGTGTACCGCAAAACAGAGGAAACGACCTTCTTCTCGACCGACTACGCTCGAAACGGGATCCTTTTCACTAGGAGGGGTCTGGCGTACCACAAAACGGAGGAAACGGACTTGTGTTGGAGCGCTACGGTCGAAACAGGGGTCCTGTTCATCGGGAGAGGTGTGAACAGGACTCCATAGGCTATTTTTCATCCACCATTGACTTCCTCCAGCTTCCACCTGCTACTGTTCATCCACCGTCGACTTCTTCCTGCCTCCACCAGCTACTATTCATCAACGGGGTCCTGTTCATCCAGCCTCCACCGGCTACTGTTCAACCACCCCTCCATGGGGTCCTGTTCATCCAGCCTCCACCAGATACTCTTCAACCAGCCCTCCACGGGGTCCCTCCACCGGCTACTGTTCATCCACCCACCTCCTTGATCGGGGTCCTGTTCATCCAGCAGCAACAACCTCTACTACCACGAGGTCCTGTTCATCCAACCCCCACCAAGATCTGTTCATCCAACCCCCAAAACCGATCACTGTTGAACAAGAGGCAGCAGGTTCGATCGGCTTTAGTTAGCAGCAGTAGCAAAGGAATCGCTCGATTCAGTTTAGCTAACAGCCAAGGGATCGATTGATCGCTCGGGTTCAGTAACGTACGTAGCCAGTACAATCGCTCGGGTTCAGTAAGTGAACGCCTGGCTCGGGTTCAGTTAGAGCCCAATGCCTCACACACACACACACATACACGATAGAAATGCGCAAACCTCCGTGCATCGCTCGGCCCCGACCACCCACCGTAACCGGGAACTTCCCAAAATTTTCCTCGCCTCGCTTCTACCATGATTTTTTCTGTTATGGACGGCCCGAAGAATGTCATGCAGGTGCGTCCTCGGCCTGCCCAGGACGAAAAGCCCATTTTTTGTCATGATTTTTTGTCATAGAAGTAGGAGCCCACCACATCTATGATGATACCGGCTTTTGTCATAATTATCGTCATAGAAGTGTCATAAGGATGACAGAAAAAATCGTTCAGGCCAAAATGTCACGGATGTGTCTTTTTTGTAGTGTTGCCCTTATAAAATTCTTGGTTCAACTCCACAACTTGACGCCGGCTCCCAAGCGACACCTAACCAATCTAGGAGACACCACTCTCCAAAAGGTAATAGATGGTGTCTTAATGATGAACTCCTTGCTCTTGTGCTTCAAATGATAGTCTCCCAAACACTCAACTCTCTCTCACAGCTTTGCCTATGGTGGAAAGATGATTTGAGTGGAAAGCAACTTGGGAAGGATAGAAATCAAGATTATTGAGGTAGGGTAGGTATATCTTGATCTCAACACATGAGTAGGTGGTTCTCTCTTAGAAAATGTGTGGTGTAAGTGTAGGCATGTTCTGATGGCTCTCTCACAAATGCAGATCGGAGTGGAGGGGTATATATAGCCTCCACACAAAATCCAACCGTTACACACATTTGAACAAACTCGGTGAGACCGAATAGATGAACTTGGTCTGACTGATTAGTTCAAAATGTGAATGTTAGGAATCTCGGTGGGAACGACTCGAACAACTTGTTGTGACCGATGTTCTAGGGCTTAGGGAAAAAAATCAACTCGAGGGTGCTGTTGCATCAACTCGGTGAGACCGAAGTGAAGCAATAAGCAACAGAGCGAATGTCAAGCCAACTCGACGAGACCGATTGCAATTTCAGTGAGACGTAAATAAATGCAACAAGTCACAGGGAGTCACCAAGGCCATCTCGGTGAGACCGAGATCTGTATCGGTGTGACCGAACTATTATCTTTCTGGCTCTGGCTTTGTCATATGAACTCGGTGGTGCCGGATAGAAAGAATCGAAGGGGCTGAGTTTGACTCTAGGTTTTGGACATATTTGGAATGAGAAAGTGGTTGAGGGCTTTGGAGCAATATCACTAAGCATTTTGTGCAAGCAAGCCATTAAGCAACACCTCATCCCCTTTTAATAGTATTAACTTTCCTATAGACTCAATGTGATCTTGGATCACTAAAACACAGATGAAGAGTCTTGATCTTTTGCCAATATGTTTCCTCAGCATTTTGAGGGCGCCACATTCCTAGTCCATACCATGCCATTAATTGAACTCTCTAAATTATTTAACTTGAAAGATAATTAGTTCAATGAGCTAGATGTTGTTATGAATTACCAAAACCACATGGGGATTAGTTGCACTTTGAATCTCCCCCTTTTTGGTAATTGATGACAACATATAGATAAAAGCTTTGACAAATGATAAAGAATGAAATACATCGTCACTTTGAGAAGTATGTCATAAGCAAGAGCTCCCCCAAAATTTGTGCATTATTTAAAATTTGCATTTGAATGCAAATGCACAATCAATTAGGATCATGGGTCACTCTTCCATGCCACATACATCTTGGTGGAGCGCACAAAATAATAAGAGTAAAATGACATGCACTCATCACCAGAGATACAAATGATCAATCATACAAAAATAATTATAGAGATAGACATGCAAGCGCACATTAATCATAGTAAGATAAAACACATGATCACACAAGGTATCTCACGAGCATAATACAAATGTAGCATCAAGTAGCAACAACCAACAAAAGTAGCGAATCAAATAAGAACCGACAAAGAAGCGAAAGACTCTCTCTCTCTCTCTTGAAGCCTATGATCTATACACTTTCTTCCCCTTTGGCAATAAGTTACCAAAAAGTTTGAAAATGTATAGTGCTATGCGGCACTCTAGGAACGCTCTCCGAAAACTCTTGAATGGGTCTTCTGGCTTGTAGCTCTGGTGTGAGTAGACGGTGTTGAGAGGGGTCCATCTACAAATGCTTCAGCTAAAGTTTGTGGAGCTTGTGGATGTGACACTGGAGGAGCAACTGTGGCTGTGGTGGCAGGAGCAAAATGAGCGGGCCTCAAGTTTGCAACTGGCTTAGGAGAAGACCTCTGTGCCCTTGGCACTGACTGGAATCTATCTGTAGTAGGTCTGTCATCTCTGTGCTCAACATCATCTCTCAGCTTCTCAAAAATAGACTGAATCTCAGTGACCTTCACATCAAGGTTGTACATCTTGTCTTCAACAATCCTCTCTAAGCTCTTCTGATTCTTAGTCAAGTTGGCTAGACTCTTCTCAATCCTCAGGGTAGCTTCTAGCGGATATGTGAGTTGATCTTGTTTGGTCTTGAGATTCACAATTGATGCACTTGGACCAGTTGCTACTTTAGCAACCTTCGCTTTCTCTGCCTTCTCCTGGGCCTCAACAAAAGTAGGAGTGAATCATCCATGACAACTTCATTATCCTCAAAATCTGGCCTAAGAGGTAAATGGTCTTTGTCAAGTAGATATGTTCCATTTCCAACCTTGGAATTGATCAACATCAGAATATGTGGAGCATATCCACATGGCCTCCTTCGGTCAGCTGTTGTCCTCTTGACTGTCTCAACTATCAAACTCATGACCTTGAACTATTGGGGAACATCAAACAGATGCATCAGGTTGATGGAGTGGCCACGTATCACACTATGATCTCCAGACTTAGACAATAGTGTATGCCTTAGAATGGTATTGGTGTTAGTCAGTCCAGCAAGCAAATAATATATGGAGCCAGACTTGTGAGTCTCCAAGGCTTCAACAGGAATAGGCTTGTACATGTTAGCCATAGAGTTGCGATCCTTCCTGGGTTTGCCATATACATCAAGATCATCTTCTTCTTCTTTTGGGACTTTGATAAGAGCAGCTCATTCAGAGATTGATGACCGGTATCTTGTGCCCTCAGTCATCCACCTGATATTCACATCTGGATAGAAGTGTGCAGTGGGGTAGAACTGCATTGTCATCTTATCATTCCACTTGGTTAGGTTCTGTCCAACAAAAGCATCAACACTATTCAGCCAGAAGCTCTCATGAACATGGGGAAAGTAATCTTCATTGTCATCAATGTACTTCCAATCAACCCACTTCTTGTCACATACAATGGGCTTCTTTTCAAGCAATCCGGTCTCATAGAAGTCTTGTTGTTCTCTAGTGTGGAAACGATAATCAACAGCACCCCTCCTCCTTGTGGCATATGGATCATTTTTCCTCCATTGTCTCAGACTTGCATCCTTTCTCAGTTTCATGTTCTCAGCAACTGGATGATCATCATTTTGGTCTAGAATCTTTGGCTTCAATTTCCTGAGCACTAGTGCCTCATCATCCTCTTGGACCTCTGGCACTGGGCCTTGTTCTTCTCAGCAGCAGGAATGTTCCTGGTAGATCTCTTTCGAACTGTGGACTTGGGTGCTTGAGCTAGAACTTTGGGCTTGGGCTTGGAGGGAGCAACACTAGTCCTACTGGCATCTGCCATTAGCTTTTGAGACTTGGCAGTGGGTGCTTCTGCTTGCTCTTCCTCCTCCCCATCATCACTTCTCCTCATGGAAGGCTTTCCAAGCACTCTAGCAGTTGTTGTTCTGTCTCTCTTCTTCTTTCCTTTGTCAGCCTCATCATCATCTGACTGCTCCAAAGTGAATGCATTGTCTCTTGAGTTGGCTTTCTTACTTTAGGCAATAGAACTTTCCTTGGAGGTGCTTTATTTTGGGGACCAGGCTTTGTGGTGGCAGCAACATACTCTTTATTTATCACTCTCTTCTTTGAGGTAGCCTCATCCGCAACAAAGTTTTCATCCTCACTGTCTAAGGTTCCCTTTTTCTTTGTTTTGGTGGCAGCTTTTGGCAGATTGCTTGGGGTACTCCTGCTACTCTCATCATAGCTACTAGTTGGGCTAGAGACCTCACTGAGCTGAACCTCTTCCTCTAACCTGTTCTGGTTGTCAATTGCACTTGACATATTGCAACAGACCCTATGAATAGATAGGTATTGGCAGAGTGGATGAGTATCACAAAAATGCAGCTGGTTTTGTAAAACATTGAGTCAAAAACTTAGTTTTAGTTTTTTGCCAAAAGCATTTTGGAGCTACCGATATGAAAATCTCGGTGACACCAAAGCATTGACATAGTCTAAACATACAACATCGCTTAGACCGAGTTGCAGTTTGGTGACTCCGAGATGCTAGGTTTCAATGAGAATTCGCTTTTGGTCTCACCGATCAGTACATTTCGGTCAGACCGATCTGTACTTAGTGCAATGGCCAGGGCCAATCAGTGGGACCGAAAGTTCCATTTCGGTCGGTCCGAGATGAGCTCGGCGGAAACCTAACCCTAAGATTTACCATCAAATCTGATCTAAGGAGTTCTTTGCTGGATAGAACAATTTCGTACGTGGAGAGAGATTAGGCAAAAGCTTTCTGCATTGCATCGGAAGGGGAAAACAACACAAAGGGTTACCCTAACTTGGTGATGGCTCGCTACGGTGGCAACGGCGGAGAGGATTTCCGTTGACGGTGGCAGAGACCTGTGACGACAGTGCACAGGCAAAGACGACGATGATTCGGAGACCAAGGGGAAGCATTGCTAGGGCACGAGCTCGTGCAGTTTGAAGTAATTTTCAACCGTACGGGTACGTAGAGTGTATATACCCAGATGCTGTCGGTGACACCAAATGAAATGTCTCAGTGGCACTGAGATGCAAAACTGCATGCAGTTCATGCAACCCGGTGAGACCTAGTTGTTTTAATCGGTAGCACCGAGATGAAAACCTAGATCAATCTAGTGGTTTCGGCGGGACCGAGTATGAGTGAGTTGGTTTGACCGGAATTCACAAGAAGGTTTTGGAAGGCATCTGTCGGTGTCAAAACCGGCGGATCTCGGGTAGGGGGTCCCGAACTGTGCGTCTAGGCGGATGGTAACAGGAGACGAGGGACACGATGTTTTACCTAGGTTCGGGCCCTCTCGATGGAGGTAAAACCCTACGTCCTGCTTGATTAATATTGATGATATGGGTAGTACAAGAGTGGATCTACCACGAGATCAAGGAGGCTAAACCCTAAAGCTAGCCTATGGTATGATTGTTGTAATGTATGTTGTCCTACGGACTAAAGCCCTCCGGTTTATATAGACACCGGGGGAGGCTAGGGTTACACAGAGTCGGTTACAAAGGTAGGAGATCTACATATCCGTATCGCCAAGCTTGCCTTCCACGCCAAGGAAAGTCCCATCCGGACACGGGACGGAGTCTTCAATCTTGTATCTTCGTAGTCTTGGAGTCCGGCGGACGATGACAGTTCGGCTGTCCGGACACCCCCTAGTCCAGGACTCCCTCAGTAGCCCCTGAACCAGGCTTCAATGACGATAAGTCCGGCGCGCATAATGTTCGGCATTGCAAGGCGGGTTCCTTCCTTGAATAATCCGGAGAAGATCATGAACACCAGGATAGTGTCCGGCTCTGCAAAATAAATTCCACATTCCCCCGTAGAGAGAATAAAATGTACACCAGTCCAATCTGCTGACGTATTACGCGGTGTGACATCACACCGCTACCAAGCCTTTGTTTGAATCGTTTTTACTATACCACCTCAGCACGTTTAGCGAAGCGGATTCCTTGGCACGTCTTGTCGAAGCAGAGATCGTGTTCCCTTATTCCGGGATTCTCATCAATACGGACGTGGGTAACCCAACCGCGCCATTGATGGTGGCGCTTGGGAGATAAGCGAGTTTTATCAGGCCAGCGGGGACGCATAGTTTTTGTCCGCCTATATATAAGGGATAAGGATTTACCTTCTCACCTACGCCTTCTTCCTCCTTTGCTTATCCATCTCCGCGTACTCAAGCTCCAACGCCCAAGCTCGCGCATCTTGCCCCAACCTTCTCCGAATATGTCCGGAGCGGGAGGCAAATGGTTGGCCTCCACCGTTAAGGAGGAGCACATCACCAAACTGCGCAACGCCGGATATCTTTCCGGCGATATCGCGCATCGGCTGCCCGACGAGGGGCAGCTCATCCCTACCCCTGGGCCCCATGAGAGGGTTGTCTTCCTTCCCCACTTCCTCCGCGGACTGGGCTTTCCACTGCACCCATTTGTCCGGGGGATCATGTTTTACTACGGCCTGGATTTCCACGATCTGGCGCCGAACTTCATCCTCAACATCTCAGCGTTTATCGTCGTGTGCGAGGCCTTCCTCTGCATCCGGCCCCACTTCGGCCTGTGGCTCAAGACCTTCAACGTCAAGCCGAAGGTTGTGAAGGGCACGCAAGCAGAATGCGGAGGCGCCAAGTTGGGTAAGTTGCCCAACATCCTTTGGCTCGAAGGGGCCTTCGTGGACTCCGTCAAGGGGTGGCAATCGGGGTGGTTCTACATCACCGAGCCGCGCAAGCCCACATGGGCGGCGGCCCCCGAGTTTAGATCTAGCGTCCCCACGCAGCTCACCTCCTGGAAAGAGAAGGGCTTGTTGTGGGGCAATCCGAAGGAGCTGACGAGACTCCGAGCCTGCATCCAGAAGCTGGTGAGCGGTAAGCTCAGGCTCGTCGACGTGGTCCAAGTCATGCTCATTCGCCGGATTCTCCCATGCCAAGAACGGGCATTCAATCTGTGGAAGTTCAATCCGGAACAGCACCAGGCGCTAAGCGGGCTCTTCGATACGACATACGAAGGCGCCTGGAGGGTGCTGTTTAAGGGCGCCGAAGCCCCCGCATCCGCGACAGAAGATCGCGGATTTCGCTCGCAGCATCCGACTGACGAGGTAAGTGATTCGACCCCTTTACGGGACACTTGTGGTAATCAAATTGATTCTAGAGGGGTTTCATTCTGTCTTTTCCTTTGACAGGAATGGATGGAGAAGGCCAAGCTGCTTATCAGCCAGGCTCCCATGCCAGAAGACCCAGAGAACGCCCGTTTAGCAGGGCTGCTGGTTCCGGCACCGCACGTGGTGCCGGAGAAGAAGGCCAAGAAGGTGGCCGCGGGGACTCGAAAGAGTTCCCGCAATCAGGCGTCTGACGACGAGGCGTACTCCTCCCCCGAAGACGAGGAGGAGGAGGAGTACTCTCTCCCGGAGGAGGGAGAGAAGAAGAGGAAGGCTTCGCCAATAGGGGAGGCCGAAGGGTCCAAGACGGGGAGGACTATCCCCCCGGATAGTTTCACCAACCCCACAGTTGGCGAGGATGAGTGGCCTCCAAAGGCCAGGCGTCCGGCAAGATCGTAAGTATCCGGATCCTTTATATGCAATTTCTTTCGTGTCGCGTAGTGTCCTTAATGCCGCATTCTGTCCGTAGTCCGGCCGATGACGATCTCCCCGACTCATCGAGCGGGTCGTTGGCCCCGTCGAATGTGGATTCACTTCCGACTGCCTCTACCCCATGCGCCGACGAGGACGCCGAGGTGGGATCCCAGAGAGGGACCCATCAGGAGGAGGCTCCGGAGGCGCCGTCAGGCAGCCTCCCGGACTTTGCGCCGGACTCTACATCGGAACCTGCAGCGGTTCTAGAGTCCGGCAAGCGGCCCCTTCGAAAGAAGGGCAAGACCGTGACACCGGCGACCTCCGTCCAACTGGAGGCACTGGATAACTTGCTGGAAATGCTTAAAGGCGCTTCCATCGAGGAAGAACACCGCACTATCATGAGTGTGGTGATTCAAAAGGTTCAGCTCGCCAAAAGCGGGCTGACCGAAGCCTGCAGCAGCCTTCTAACAGGCTTTGAGGTAAGAAGTTAAAATTATGTAATGTAATACCGCATAGACAGTAGCCCCTGATGCTTAGTTCGGTGTTCGGAAAGAAAAGCCGGACTGAGGATCTAGCAAGATATACGCAGGGTTGCTTAAAATATGTCAATATGGGTTTGCAGGCTGCGCTGCTGACCTCCGCCGCACTATCGGCGGAGGTCGATGTGTTGGAAACGGATCTCGAGCGGTCCGAGCAAGAGCTCGGCCATGCCAAGAAGCAGCTCGAGGACAAAGAAGGTGAGTCACACCACTTTGAATGGTTACCTTACAGAAAAGGATTTTGGTTGCAATAAAATTAACAAGGATAATATGGGTATTGCAGGGGCCACGAACGAGGTGGTAGCCCTGAAGGAGGCTGTGTCCGCGGCCGAACGCAGTGCGGCCTCGGAGTGGGAAGAGCGAGAGAAGCAGGAGGCACGGGTGGCGGAAGTACGGCAAGAGCTCCAGGCTCTCATGGAGAGACATGAGAGTTTGGAGCATGACTCCAAGACTCGAGAGGCCGAGCTTGCATCGGCTCTCGAAAGTGCCAAGTCCGCCAAGGCCGAGGCCCATAAGGCCCTTCAGGAGGTTGAAGATGTAAAGAAAATAGCGGCGGGTAAGGCATTTTTCATGCAAAGCAAGCATGTTAATGTGAATTACCTGACACTTACCCGCATTCGGAGCTCTCCAGGGGCGTTTGCAGATCTGCCGCGTAGTGCGTCCGATGCCGCCGCATTCTATCGTGGCGAGGAGGGGAGCTCAACGGAAAAAGTCTTCTGGTCTCAGTACGCTGAGGCCGGACACCCGGTGCCCCCAAGCGACCAGCTGAAGCAGCTGGTCGAACTCCACAAGGTAGCTGAGGAGGCCATGAAGGGCCTTATAGTCCGGCTGTGGCCTGGACAGGCCATGCCTGGGAGCTACTTTGGCCTCGTGCAGCGGCTGGTGGATGCATGCCCCTGGGTGGAGGTCATCAAGCGCTCCGCCTGTATTGAAGGTGCTCGTCGGGCCCTTGCCCGCACAAAGGTGCATTGGGGCAAGTTGGATGCGGAGAAGCTTCTCACGGACCCACCGCCACCGGGCAAGGAGTATCGCACACCTGAAATGTATTATAAAACTATCCTGAAGGGAGCCCGCGATATTGCGGATGAGTGCCCCAGAAATGTAATCTTTGAGTAGACTCGTTATGTATTATCCTTTGCGCTGAAACTTTATTCATGTGCACATTTAAGCAACGCTTGTTTAATTTAAAATATTACCTTCTGTGCGGCCGTGTAAAAATCTGAGAGATGGCAAGTCGTTGGCTTCAGCCCCCAAGTCATGAGTGCTGGGGTGTTCGGGATAACCTTGAGCGCTCTTGTTCCCATTTTTGGGTCCATCTAGGGAGGCGCTCAACACAGCGAACAAGGCAACCGGACTTTTAGTGCTTGAACACTCTCACTTAGCCATAGAATTCTATCATTTTAAATTTCGGCGAAGCCCCTGGTATTCGGAAGGCCGAACCCGGGGCGCTATCCACGCCTTCGTCGGACATTGTCCGGAACTTCGCTCGAAGCGGCGTGAGTCTTTAAGGACCCAAAAAGACCTCTCAAACAGCGACCAGTTTCTCGCCTTATCATGCCAGTCAGTTTTAGCTTTCTCCACTGAGGCGCTCGCCCGGCTCAACCGGGGCGCAATCGCAGTGGTTCTCCTAGTGCCACCTTAGCCGACAGAACGGAACGTAAGGCACCAAAACATGGGAGCCGGGCAAACCCAACTATTGACCCAAGACATGATTCGGAGCCGATTCATATAATGCTATAAGTTGGGGGTGCCGCACTTGTGAAAGTGTTCGGACTTATCACACCATAATGCGGGGAACACAAGCCCCTGGTGTATTCTGCCGTACCAAAATGTACGGGTGCAAGATGTCGTGCAATGAACATATATATATAAAAGGTAATGTAATTGCAGTCGAAAAGTGCTGCATTAATTATTAAAGGAAGTCTGCTATAAGTGCGGACTGATACAAATAGTGCGGTAAGCAAGGGATTTGGACTAAGTAAACATGTCCCCCTCCAGGGGTGAGCCGCGGATTTGGTGTATATAATCGAATTTAATGCTCGAAATTGAGACCACCTGAGTGTTCGTCGCAGCCTTCTTTCGTCCCTGACTGTTGCATCACGAGTTCGGCAGGTTCGCCGCCGGACAAGGCCTCTGGTTACCGGAGTCCTGTGTACATAAAGAAGGAAAATAATAAATAAAAAAGGGGGCACACTTGTGAGCCCCTGGTGTGGTTGAACCGCACTCTGGGTCCATTGCGATCGTGCCCCTTCCCCTGCGCCCATGGTATCTCCAAAGCGTAGTGATGTACGCGGAGTGTTATTCTTGCGATCATGCGCGGGCGGGGGTTGGGGCCGCATTGCTACGCGTGCTCTGATCGCGCCAGGTGGTCTTGGTTGGTATTGCTTCGGGCGCGTTTTGCTGTATCCGGCCGTTTAATGGCTGGACTCGAGAATTGCCTTAAGAGGCTGCTCTGTACTTCTGCCGCGAGAGCCGCTGTATGTTCCTCCGTTCGGAGGGAGCGTTCTGTATTCCCGTTGACCGTGATGACCCCGCGAGGGCCTGGCATCTTGAGCTTGAGGTATGCATAATGCGGCACCGCGTTGAGTTTGGCAAACGCGGTTCGTCCGAGCAGAGCGTGATAGCCGCTGCGAAACGGGACTATGTCGAAGATTAACTCCTCGCTCCGGAAATTGTCCGGGGATCCGAAGACCACTTCCAGTGTTACTGAGCCTGTACAGTTGGCTTCCACACCTGGTATGACACCTTTAAAGGTTGTCTTTGTAGGTTTAATCCTTGAGGGGTCTATGCCCATTTTGCGCACTGTATCCTGATAAAGTAGGTTCAGGCTACTACCGCCGTCCATCAGGACTCTCGTGAGGTGAAATCCATCGACAATTGGGTCTAAAACCAATGTGGCGAATCCGCCATGGCGTATGCTGGTCGGATGGTCTCTTGGATCGAAAGTGATCGGACAAGAGGACCATGGATTGAACTTCGGGGCGACTGGCTCCATCGCATAGACGTCCCTTAGTGCGCGCTTCCTCTCCCTCTTGGGTATATGGGTTGCGTAAATCATGTTCACCATCCGCACTTGTGGGGGAAAACCCTTCTGTCCTCTACTGTTCGGCGGTCGGGTCTCCTCCTCGTCATCGCTGTTTAGCCCCTTGTCATTGTTTTCGGCAATTAACTTGCCTGCCTGTTTGAACACCCAGCAATCTCTATTAGTGTGAATGGCTGGTTTTTCCGGGGTGCCATGTATCTAGCATAAGCGGTCGAGTATTCGGTCCAAATTGGACGGACCCGGAGTGGTTCTTTTAAATGGCTTCTTCCGTTGACCGGGTTTAGAGCCTCGGAATCCGGCGTTGACTGCCGTATCCTCCATGTCGTCGCCGTTAATGCGGCGTTTGTTTTTGTTTCGACGTGACCTGCCGTTGTTGTCCTTAGTGTCCAGACTGCCAGAATTTTTGCGGAGATTGTTACTGCGGGCTAGCCAGCTATCCTCTCCCACGCAGAAGTAGGTCATTAATGATGTGAGGGCTGCCATAGATTTTGGCTTTTCCTGTCCCAGGTGCCGGGCTAGCCATTCGACGCGGATGTTATGCTTGAAGGCTGCAAGGGCCTCTGCATCCGGACAGTCGACAATTTGATTTTTCTTCGTCAAGAACCGTGTCCAGAATTGTCTGGCCGATTCGTCTGGCTGCTGAATGATGTGGCTTAGGTCATCGGCGTCTGGTGGTCGCACATACGTGCCTTGGAAGTTATCAAGGAATGCGGCCTCCAGGTCTTCCCAACACCCAATTGACTCTGCGGGCAAGCTGTTAAGCCAATGCCGAGCTGGTCCTTTAAGCTTGAGTGGGAGATACTTGATGGCGTGGAGATCGTCGCCGCGGGCCATATGGATGTGGAGAAGATAATCTTCTATCCAAACCGCGGGGTCTGTTGTGCCATCGTAGGATTCAATGTTTACGGGTTTAAACCCTTCAGGGATTTGATGATCCATTACTTCGTCAGTGAAGCATAGTGGGTGTGCGGCGCCTCTGTATTGAGCAATATCACAACGCAGCTCGAGAGAGCGCTGTCTGCCATGTTCGGCCCGGCCGGGGTTATTATATCCGGTACGACGGTATTCGTCATGGGTCGTGGGGCGCCCACGTGATCCGTAGATGGATCTGGATTGCCTTGCTTTGTCCTCCAATATATCTCGCAAGTCCGGCGCGTTCCCTCTTGGCTTCGTACTTTTGGAGCGATGCTGGGGTACGGTCTTGTCTGGGGGCCTGGATGCCTCTCTGTCACGACCGCGAGGTGGTCGGTCAGCCGTATCGTGCGCTGGTGATGGAGGTATGTATGCTTCCTCCTCTAATCGGGGGAGCAGCTTGCGTCTTGGATAGCTTTTGGAGGGGTGTTCGAGTTTATACTCTTCGGCCGCGAGGACCTCGGTCCATCGATCGGCCAGCAGGTCCTGATCAGCTTGAAGCTGCTGCTGCTTTTTCTTTAGGCTGTTTGCTGTGGTGATAAGCCTGCGTTTAAAACGCTCTTGTTCGACGGGATCCTCGGGCACGACGAATTAGTCATCGTTGAGGCTTGCCTCGTCTTCGGAGGGAGGCATATAGTTGTAATCCTCAACCTCTTCGTCCGCCGCCCTCTCCTGGGGGCTTGCTTCTGCATCCTCCTGCGCTGAGTCTTGCTGGAGGGGGTTATCTTCGGCACTTTCTGGGGTATTATTATCTCCTGTGCCGGAATCTCCATTATTGCTGTGGCGGCATTTAGAGCGGCGCCGCTGACGCCGACGCTTGGGCTGTTTCTTTAAAGAATCCGCCTCCGCTGTTTCTTCGCCGTCCCCATCTTTTGGGGTATCCACCATGTATATGTCATATGACGAGGTGGTCTTCCAGTGCCCTGTAGGCGCTGGTTCCTGTTCGTCTCCGGCATCATCGTCCATAGCGTCGATGTCTTCGGAGTCATAGTCTAGCATGTCGGTTAGATCGTCGACAGTGGCTACAAAGTGGGTGGTGGGTGGGCTCTGAATTTCTTCGTCGTCCGCATCCCAACCATCCTGGCCATAGTCCGGCCAGGGCTCTCTTGATAACGAGAGATGCTTTAGTGAATTCAGGATGTCGCCAAAAGGCGAGTATTGGAAGATGTCCGCGGCGGTGAATTCCATAACCGGCGCCCAATCCGATTTGATTGGTAGGGGCGTGGGAGGTTCGGAGTCTGGCAAGGAGTCCGGCACCTCGGAATCACGAGTTTTGCGAGGGACAAGATTAGTGTTCGGCTCCATCGCCGTTTTAGTTGAAGCCCCCGAGGCGGTGTCTATCCACCGATCCTCTATCTGGGCAGTCTGCTCCGGACCAATGGCCGGAGCGGATTCGTGTGCGGCCACCAAGGCACTATTCGGCGGCAGAGCTAGATCATGCCCATCGCAACAGTGCGGCGTGCTTGGCTGTGGCTCGGGTCCGTCAAAGATCAAGTCTCCGTGGACATCGGCCGTGAAGTTTAGGCTTCCGAATCTGACCTGACGGCCAGGGGCGTAGCTTTTGATCTGCTCCAGATGGCCAAGCGAATTAGCCCGCAGTGTGAAGCCGCCGAATATGAAGATCCGTCCGGGGAGAAAAATCTCACCCTGGACAGCGTCGTTGGTTGAATATGCCATCGAGCCTATCGGTGACGACACAGAGGAACTCCCAATGAAAGCACCAATGTCAGTGTCAAAACCGGCGGATCTCGGGTAGGGGGTCCTGAACTATGCGTCTAGGCGGATGGTAAAAGGAGACGAGGGACACGATGTTTTACCCAGGTTCGGGCCCTCTCGATGGAGGTAAAACCCTACGTCCTGCTTGATTAATATTGATGATATGGGTAGTACAAGAGTGGATCTACCACGAGATCAAGGAGGCTAAACCCTAAAGCTAGCCTATGGTATGATTGTTGTAATGTATGTTGTCCTACGGACTAAAGCCCTCCGATTTATATAGACACCGGGGGAGGCTAGGGTTACACAGAGTCGGTTACAAAGGTAGGAGATCTACATATCCGTATCGCCAAGCTTGCCTTCCACGCCAAGGAAAGTCCCATCTGGACACGGGACGGAGTCTTCAATCTTGTATCTTCGTAGTCTTGGAGTCCGGCGGACGATGACAGTCCGGCTGTCCGGACACCCCCTAGTCCAGGACTCCCTCAGCATCCCTTGACGGTCGGTAACTCCGCGTGCTCCTCACCCCGAGGGTCCGAAAAAGACTTGTTCAAATTTTTGTGATATAGCATGAATAGAGTTTGAGACAAGAAGAGCATAGATATCTAGAGAAGGTTCTTAGGCATTCTTGTCCATCCATTCGGCCAATAAAAACCAAACAATCAAGACACCAAATGGATGTCCTCGAATGGAGAAATTATGCAACCAACATGCTGACACAATAAGATAGCAAAAGAAACATGTGTCAAAGCATGCTCAAACAATTGTAGCATCTATCAAGCAATTGGCAATGACTAGTCATCTATATATGAGTATATTGACTTAGGAGTCAAACTGAGAACATTTGATCATAGGTCATACTCATCGTTTAAGCTCAGGTGGGGTTACCACTTTTATATAAAGCATTAATGTATTCACACCATTAGAGTTGCTTTATCTCAATTCTTATAGCCAATCTCCCCCTAGATGTGATATCCCCCTAAGAGGAATGAACTAACCTTGGGTTTTCTCGATGATGACTTCATGTAGGTAGTGAAGATGTGGATGCTCAATGTTGATGTAGATCATTTGGAGCAATCCATTGGAGTGTTGCAGTTTCAATACCTACATGGGTTAGTCCCACAAGGAACACACAAGGATATCCATAGACATAGAGTGAATTGCACATATGATGATGTCCATGAAAACATTTGGTTACCTTGTCCCTTGTCTTACCAACAAGAGGGTTTGTGACTCCATGAACTAGTGCAAGATATGAAAGTTGATTGCACATGTCCTTGCCAAAATGAGTATGAGTGAAGTGTGTTGGCGGAGTCACCCTCAAAAACACTCTAGTTCTTCTTCTTTTGGGATCCACATCAACTTGATGGGAATCCTCAGAGTTGTAGTCGAACTTGATGAAGAAGAACTTGACATAGTCTTGGAAACCACTTGAGCATGGACTTAGGAGCTTCTTCAAATGAGTCAATATCTTCTTGAAGCTTGTCCTTGCCTTTTAGCTTGTGGTCTTGTGGTGTAAGATCATCTTGAGCTTGTGTTCCCTCAAAATAAGTGGGGTCATACTGAGGGAGTCCTGGATTAGGGGGTCCTCAGACAGCCGGACTATGTACTTGTGCTGGACTGTTGGACTATGAAGATACAAGATTGAAGACTTCGTCCTGTGTCCGGCTGGGACTTGCCTTTGCGTGGAAGGCAAGCTTGGCAATTCGGATGTGTAGATTTCCTTCTCTATAACCGACTCTGTGTAACCCTAGCCCCCTCCGGTGTCTATATAAATCGGAGGGTTTAGTCCGTAGGACAAGAACAATCATAATCATAGGCTAGCTTCTAGGGTTTAGCCTCTACGATCTTGTGGTAGATCAACTCTTGTAATACTCATATCATCAAGATCAATCAAGCAAGAAGTAGGGTATTACCTCCATAGAGAGGGCCCGAACCTGGGTAAACATTATGTCCCCCGCCTCCTGTTACCACTAGCCTTAGACACACAGTTCGGGACCCCCTACCCGAGATCCGCCAGTTTTGACACCAACATTGGTGCTTTCATTGAGAGTTCCACTATGTCGTCATGATAAGGCCTGATGGCTCCTTCAATCATCCACAATGATGCGATCCAAGGTGAGGTTTTCCTCCCCAGACAGATCTTCGTATTCGGCGGCTTTGCACTGCGGGCCAACTCGCTTGGCCCTCTGGAGCAGATCGATAGCTACACCCCTGGCCATCAGGTCAGGTTTGGAAGCCTAAACTACACTGCCGACGTTCATGGAGACTTGATCTTCGATGGATTCGAGCCCATGACAGGCGCGCCGTACGGTCACAATGAGCGTGACTTAGATCTGCCATCGAACGGTGTTCATGAGAACGCACCTGCAGCCGCCCTGGCCTTAGATCCTGGGCAGATCGTGCCATCCGAGGACGGGTGGATAGACCCCGCCATGGAGGCCGCACACTCATCAGCAATAGAGCCGAACATAGACTTCGCCTCCAATGAGGTCGGTCATTGGACCTTCGGACTCGTCTCCGGCCATAGGCTCTGAACCGCGCGCATCGATGCCTGCCGAATCTAATTGGGCACCAATCATGAAGTTTACCTCCGCGGATATCTTTCAGCACTCGCCCTTGGGCGATGTGCTAAAATCATTAAAATCTCTCTCCCTGTCAGGAGACTCCTGGCCAAACTATGTCCAACTTGAGTGGGAAGCGGACGACGAATAAATTCGTTTCCCACCCACCACCCACTTAATAGCCACTATCGACGACTCAACTGACATGCTTGATTTCGACTCCGAAGACATCGAAGGTATGAATGACGATGCCGGAGAAGAACAGGAACCACCGCCCACAGGGCGCTGGACAGCCACCTCATCATATGATATATACATGGTGGACACACCCAAAGTAAACAATGGCGAGGAACGGAAGGATGCAACGGAGGATAATCCTCTTGAGAAGCAACCAAAGCGCCAACGTCAGTGGCGCCGCTCTAAATCCCGCCACAGCAAAAACTGCGATAACGAGACAAGAAGAATAATACCCTGGACGACTCTAAAGGTAACGACGACCCCATGGACCCAGCGATGGAGTAGGATGAGCCAGGAGACGGCGAACATAGTCCGGGGCCGCTGTCCGATCACAGCGATGCCGAGGGTAAAACTCATCAACCTGTCTCCGGAGAGGAGAACAGTCCGGACGACGATGCATCCATCATCACGGAAAAGCACTTGGAACAAGAGAACCTCCACAAAAGGCTTATCGCCACCGCGAGGAGCTTGAAGAAGCAGAAGCAAAGGCTTAAGGCCGCGCAGGATATACTCAACCGCAGATGGAACAAAGTGCTCGACACTGACGATGAATACGGTGGCGATCGCCACACAAAGAGCTACCCAAAGCGCAAGCTGCTGCTCGAAGTCGATGACGAGGCCATAGAGCCCAACCCATTGAAAAACAATACGGCCGATCTGCCGGACCAACCGCCCCGTGGTCGAGACAGAGCGGCTAATGACGCCGCACACAAGTCAGCACACGATCTATGAGAGCACCTGGACGAAAGAGCCGGTATGGCCAGGTCCATTTATGGACCCAAGAAGCGTGCCCCTACGCAGCATCACGGTCACCAAAACCACTATACTGATCGAATACCAGCTCAGAATCAACACCGAACACTACATCCGTCGGAAGCATGCCACGACACATCCAAATACAGGGGTATCGTGCACCCCGTGTGCTTCACCGATGAGGTACTGGATCACGAATTTCTAGAGGGATTTAAATCCATAAACATAGAGGCATACGACGGAACGACAGACCCCGCAGTCTGGATTGAGGAATTTATTCTTCACATCCATATGGCTCGTGGAGACAATCTCCACGGCATCAAATACCTACCCCTCAAGTTGAAAGTACCAGCTCGGCACTGGTTGAAAAGCCTCACCGAAAACTCAATTGGAAGTTGTGCGGAACATGAGGATGCTTTCAGGGATAATTTTCAAGGGACCTATGTCCGACCTCCGGATGCAGACGATTAAGTCACATAATCCAACAACCCGGAGAGTCAACCCGTAAGCTTTGGAACAGATTTCTCACCATGAAGAAGCAAATCGTCGACTGCCGGGATGCCGAAGCCTTAGCGGCTTTCAAGCACAGTGTCCGGGACGAATGGCTCACCAGACACCTCGGTCAGGAAAAGTTGAGGACAATGGTAGCCCTAACAAGCCTTATGACCCACTTTTGTGCGAGCAAGGATAGTTGGTTGGCCCGCAGCGGCACCAGCGACCCAGGCACATCCAAAATCAGGGACGACAATGGGAAGCCGCGATGCAATAAAAACAAGTGTCAAAACAATGAAGACAGCCCAGACAACACGGCAGTAAACGCTGGATTCTGGGGTTCTCGACCCGGTCAACGGAACAAGCCATTTAAAGGCAGCAGAGATGGACCGTCTAGCCTAAACAAAATTCTAGACAGATCATGTCAGATTCATGGCACCCTCGAGAAACCTGCGAATCACACCAACAGAGAATGCTGGGTCTTCAAGCAGGCCGGCAAGCTAAACGCCGACCACAAGGGGAGGGAGTCACCTAGTGAAGACGAGGACAAACCTCGCCAGCCGAACACTGGGGGACAGAAAAAATTTCCACCAGAGGTTAAAACAGTGAACATGATTTACGCAACCCACATACCAAAGAGGATGTGCAAACGCGCACTCCGAGACGTATACGCTGTAGAACCCGTCGCCCCAAAATTCAACCCATGGTCGGCCTGCCCGATCACTTTCGATCGCAGGGATCATCCGACTAGTATCCGGCATGGAGGTTTGGCCGCTTTGGTGCTCGACCCAATAATTGACGGATACCATCTCACCCGAGTCCTCATGGACGGCGGCAGTAGTCTTAATCTGATATATCAGGACACTATCCGTAAGATGGGGATAGACCCGTCAAGAATCAGCCTAAGCAATACCACCTATAAAGGAGTAATACCAGGCGTAGAGGCCCGCTGCACGGGCTCTCTAACATTAGAGGTTGTATTCGGTTCTCCTGAGAACTTCCGAAGCAAAGAACCAATCTTCGATATCGCTCCATTCCGAAGCGGCTACCATGCACTACTCAGAAGAACGGCCTTTGCTCATTTCAATGCAGTTCCGCATTACGCTTATCTTAAACTCAAGATGCCCGGTCCACGTGGCGTCATCACAATTAGCGGAAATACAGAGTGTTCCCTGCGTGCGGAAGAATATGTGGCGGCTCTAGTAGCTGAACCACTGACCGGCCTCTCCAACCCAAGTAGCTAAATCGGTCGTAGAGACCACGGACACGGCTAGACGTGTTCGGCGCACCACTATCTGTAGCACCACAGATAAACCTGAGTTTGACTAATGGCTATACCCCCATATGTGGTGCTAGGGGCTGCCCGCACGAAAAGAATCCATAGTTCGGCTGGATCCTATTCACATTTAAGAAATTGAATTCTCATGGTTCATTAAGAGTAACCAACTTTTTGTACAGTCACACCAGACTCTTTCACCTGGGCTTTTCCTTTTTTTCTTTTCAGATGACCATGGTGCTACACCCTTCCAGGATACGGCACAATGGAGATAAAGGCGCAGACATGCAGCAGGGCCCCGTTCAAAGGTTTCTTTTTAGATTAAGACCCTGCGTAAACCTTTTTTTCATCTCTTGTTGGTTCAAACCCTCTTGGTCGGCGTTATTGGCAAGTTTATTATTCGCCGATCTAAAATAGACGTTTCAAGGGCAGCAACCAATGTGTTTTTGAGAACTATGCTCTCACCACAACCGCTATTTCATCGCGCTAGACTAATGCACGTACCTAGAAATTCAAGGTTCATTATCGAGGGAGGTACGCAGCCCAGTATATGTTGTAAAGTCCGAATACCTTCGGGAGTGTTCAGCGTCGCGAGTTTGGCCTTATATGCATCAGCTCCGAATTATATCTTTGGTCAATAGTTGGGTTTGCCCGGCTCCCGTGTTTTGCTACCTTATGTTCCGCTCTATCGGCTAAGGTGGCACCGGGAGAACTACTATGGCTGTGCCCTGGTTCATCTGGATGAGCACCTCAGTAGAGAAAATTGAAAACTAACTGTCATGTTAAAGCGAGAGACTGGTCAACCACTCGATGACATAACGGAATCTTCGCGATTCCTCCGCATTAATGAAGGACCGGTTTCCCGGTCACGTATGTACATGCACCGTATTCGGATGCGCGCGGACGTACCAGGGGCTATATAGTAGCCCCACAGTCAAACTCCTATGGCTAAGTGAAAGTGTTAAAGCAATATAGTCCGATTGCCTTGTTCGCCGCGCAATCACCTCCTTAACGGACCAAGACGTTGGATCAAGTGTGATTACGCACTTTGTCGAACACCCCCGCATTATATGCGTGGGGGCTGAAGCCGACGAATGCAAACTTTCAGGTTGTATACATACATACATAAACGGCCGCACATGAGGCACTACAATACTTTACAGGCAAAAGTATAAATATAGCCTTTATTATTAAAATCATTGTTTTTACAATCAGGATACATGTCACTAGAACATGGTATTCTTTGAGCACTGGGCCTCTATTAAAAGGGCACCTTCTAGGACTTCTTCAAAATAGTGGTTGGGTGAGTCCTGGCCTCCGGGCGGACCCCTGGTTGCAATATCGATGGCCTCCATCTTTGCCCAATATGTCTTAACACGGGCAAGAGCCATCCGTGCACCCTCTATGCACGCCGACCTCTTAGCAGTGTCGATATGCGGCACAACGTGAAGAAATCATTGCACCAAACCAAAATAACTACCTGGGCTCGGTTCCTTCGGCCACAGATGATCCACGACAGCTTTGATGGCAAGCCCGGACAACCTATGGAGCTTGGCCCACTCGGCCATTTGCTCATTCAACAGCAGCAGACGCTTTGTATTACTGAACTGCGACCAGAACAATCTTTCCACCTCATGATCTTTCTGATCTTTGAAATACTCAGTCGCCTCAGCAGCATTCTTTGCTAAATCCAAGTATGTGTCTGCAGAACTCCACAATTGATTAAGAGGGTTATACTTCGGATCGCCGAACTTCATCCGCAATAAAAAGGGCTTCCCAGCCGCGATATCTCCGGCTTGACGAAGCTCCTCCCGCGCCGCTCTGATCTCAGAGCGAGTTTCCTTGGCTGCTTCCAAGGCCTTCTTTAGGTCAGCCATTTTTGCTTGACTTTCCCTTTTGAGGAGCTCATATCGGCTGGCGGCATTTTGCAGCTCAAGAGCCATGTTGGCTATTTTATCTTCGCTCTGGCGATGAGCAGCCTGTTCGGCTTTTAACTCTTCGGATGCCTTTAGGGTGGACGCATTACTTCTCCTGGCTTGTTCCTTGGCTCGGGCAAGTTCTGCCCGAAGGGTCTCCACGGCGGCAGCTCCATCTGCAGTCAAAGCATATTATAAATACTAGCATCATGCTCCTCTTAATATTTGCTGACCACCCAAATATACATACCCTGTGCCTCGTCAAGCCGCTCGTTCACAAGCGTGATGTCCGCATCCGCCACGTCCAGTTGCCGCCTCAATTCGGCAAAATCAGCAGTTCAGTCAGCTGCCGGATCTGCAGCCGCCTGCGAACAAAAGCAGTGCTATTATTACCTGAGACTATGATCCTCTGCTCGCCGCGTCTGGACGGCAACTAGAGTCTCAGGGGCTACTATCTATACGAAGTACACCTTGCATGTGCAGTACGGTCAAAAACATATATATCACTTTGCGTACCTCAAAGCCTCTTAGCAGGCTCGTAAAAGCTTCATTCAACCCGCTTTTTGCGGATGAAATCCTCTCAACCACCGTAACCATTAAGGTACGATGTGCCTCTGAGATAGCCGCTTACTCCAGAAGACCTATCAATGTGTCCAGCTGTACAGCAGACAATCCCGGGCTTTTTCTGTTGGTCTCCTTAGGAGCCGAATACTCCGGACTTCGAGCAGCCGAAGAGTTACCTTCTGGCCTTTGCGGATCAGGAGAAATCCTCCACGACGACACCTCAGGGTCGTCCGCCTTATGAGGAGGGGAAGCAGGACGAGGCATTTCACTCTCCATCATCTCCGGAAGAAGATCCCCCGAGGACGAACATTGTTGAGAAGGGCTATGAACCGGACTGCAAAACATATGTCTCGGTTGTTATTCTCAGGGAAAAAGCAGGACAAATTTACTAAAAGTGCCTTCGTTCACTTACGGCTCGGTTGACGGCTGGCCCCCTTGGGGGCGCTGCACGGTAAGGACGCCCGCCGGGGCAGGGCCCCCTGGTGAAGGTTTCTTCCCTCGTTTGGAAACCTCCGTTTCCAAGTCTTCAGGGGCGGTCCTTTTCTTCTCGTGGGAAGAGGGGATTCTAGATTCACTTCCCCAATCATCCTCCAACACGGAGGCACTAATTCCCCCAGGTAGGATGCGTAACGTATGAAGCCTACTTTTGGCTTCTCCACACCTCCCCTCGTCTTCTCCTGAGGGAACTTGATAAGTGCGCGAGCCAGCGTCCTGGTTAGTATAGAATCTAGCGAGCCTTCGGGAAGAGGGGCCGAACACCTGATCCTCTCCGCCTTTCTTATCCAGTCCTGGCCGAGGATAAATATTCAGAATAATGTTGTTACAAATATAATGACAGCATGTTTGGTCGCAGAGTTACTTACTTGGGTATCTGGACGGTTGCAGTTGAGACCCGCATCCTCGGTGGTGTCCGGACACTTCATTCATGATCTGAAGAATAATCGATACATCCCTTCGAGCATCATGCCGAAGAAGTGTTGAATGGTTCGCGGTCCTTCCGGGTTGAATTCCCACATACGGAGAGATCGACGTTGGCATGGCAGGACCCGACGAACTAACATTACTTGAATTACTCTGACGAGACTGATATCCCTCTTAAGGAGATCTTGGATGCGGTTTTGCAATGTCAGCACGTCATTAACTGGTCCCCAGTCCAGCCCCTAGTTGACCCATGATGCCAGTTGTGGCGGAGAGGCAGAGCGGAAGGTTGGGGCGGCTGCCCGCTTTGTACCTCGTGGTGCTATGATGTAGAACCACTCCCGTTGCCATAGGTCGGACACTTCTGGGAAGGAATCCTTTGGCCATAAGGCATTGGCACCTTTGCTTATTATAGCACCTCCGCACTCTGCGTGTCACCCGTTGATCATCTTCAGCTTCACATTGAAGGTCTTGAGCCATAAGCCGAAGTGTGGGGTAATGCGGAGGAAGGCCTCACACACGACGATAAACAACGAGATGTGAAGGATGGAATCTGGAGCTAGATCATGAAAATCTAGCCTGTAATAGAACATGAGACCTCTAACGGAGGGATCAAGACTAAAGCATAGCCCTCGGAGGAAGTGGGAAACGAATACAACACTCCCGTTGGGTTCGGGAGTGGGGATAACCTGTCCTTGAGCAGGTAGCCTGTGAAGGATTTCGGTGGTCAGATACCTAGCCTCCCTAAGCTTCTTGATGTCCTCCTCTGTGACGGAAGAGGCCATCCACCGGCCTTGAAGGTTGGATCCAGACATGGTTGAAGGTCCGGAGCGATTAGACTGAACCTTGGGTGTTGGAACTTGAGGTAGGAGAAGGGAAGGATCGAGCGTGGGAAGTAAAGGACCGATCTTGACCTCTTTATAAAGAGGGTGAATATCAAGCGTCCTCCGTGTGGCCGTTTGGAACTTGCCTAAAAGCAAGGAGTCATACTGATGGCATGGTTGGGTTACCCACGGCCATATTGATGAGAATCCCGTGATAAGGGGAACACGATCTCTGCTTCGACAAGACGTGCCGATAAAACTGCCTCGCAAGATGTGTAGCTGCAGGTTGAGAAAAACGGTTCGTATAATGACCGGGCTGCGGCATGATGTCATGTTATGGAAAGTTGTCAGCAGATTAGATTTGTGGAATATTGTGCTCTCTACGGTGGTACGTGGAATTTGTTTTGCAGAGCCGGACACGATTCATGTGTTCAAAATCTACCTTGGAGTATTCGGAGAAGGAACCCGCCTTGCAATGCCGAAGACAATTTGCACGCCGGACTCGTCGTCATTGAAGCCTGGTTCAGGGGCTACTAAGGGAGTCCTGGATTAGGGGGTCCTCGGACAGCTGGACTATGTACTTGTGCAGGACTGTTGGACTATGAAGATACAAGATTGAAGACTTCGTCTCGTGTCCGGGTGGGACTCTCCTTTGCGTGGAAGGCAAGCTTGGCAATTCAGATGTGTAGATTTCCTTCTCTGTAACCGACTCTGTGTAACCCTAGCCCCCTCCAGTGTCTATATAAACCGAAGGGTTTAGTCCGTAGGACAAGAACAATCATAATCATAGGCTAGCTTCTAGGGTTTAGCCTCTACGATCTCGTGGTAGATCAACTCTTGTAATACTCATATCATCAAGATCAATCAAGCAGGAAGTAGGGTATTACCTCCATAGAGAGGGCACAAACCTAGTAAACATTGTGTCCCCCGCCTCCTGTTACCATTAGCCTTAGACACACAGTTTAGGACCCCCTACCCGAGATCCACCGGTTTTGACACCGACACATACTTCTTTTGTTAAGGAACACACTTCGTCTTGGGGTATTGATCTTCTTCCCACTCAACACCATTGGCATTGAACTTTCGTTCAAAACCAACACCTTGATTCTTCTGGTGCCCTCCTTGCTTGCTCACAATTTCCTCAAACTGTTTACTTCCGGCAAAACTCTTGTAAACACCTTTCTCTATAATTCCCTTTAATAAGCTATTTTCTTGCTCAAGTGTTACTTGACTAAGAGAATCATTATTGGAATCAATAGAATTACTAGAAAGCAACAATATTGGATTTAGCATAATTATTGTTACTACTAGAGGAAGAATCTTTCTTGCTCTTGTTGCTAGATTTAACTTGTGGCATATAAGTAGACAAGAGTAAACGCTTGGCAATGTAAGAAGAACTCTTCTTTTGAAGATCACCATTGATAGCTTTTAGAAACCCATGCTCTTGCTCTAAATTTATCTTCTCAAAGCGTAGCTTCTCATGAGTTCTTAGGAGCTCTCTATGATCCTCTAGAGTTGTTTCATGAGCTAACTTAAGAGTTTTTAGTTCTTTAGTTAGATGCTCAATTTCCTTCTTATCAATTTCATTCGTTTCATCTTGATTAGCATGATTACGAGCAAGTTCATCATAGTTCTCATCACTAGTTTTTTCAATAAGTAGATCATCATCTCCTAGCAAATCATCTTCATCACTATTGAAATCAAGATACTCGGGGTGTGATACCTTGGGGCCTTTAGCCATGAAGCATCTTCCGATTCCTTCATTTGGTGAGTCAAATATGTCGTAGGAGTTGGCTGACACAAGTGCAAGACCGGTGACACCTTCATTTTGAGTATATTCGGAGTCAGAGTGATTACTTATCTCGGAGTAGTTGTCAGAGTCAGAGTTGGAACCGGAAGCTCATTCACCAACATGAGCTTGATGTCTTCCTCTTGTGTAGCTCTTTGATGAATTGTCCTTCCTTTCCGAATCCTTGCTTCTACGAGAGGGTCTTCGTTCGTAACAACCATCTCTACTCCTCTCTCTTTGTGGTGATTCATCTCTTCTACTCCTCCTTTTAGGCGAGTCTTCTCTTTTCTTGTAGGGAGCCATACACTCATTGGAGTAGTGTCTGGGTCTTCCACAATTGTAGCAATTACGATCATGACTAGAAGATCTGTTGTCATTGTAGGATTGCTTCTATTATTGTAGAATTTGTTGAAGTTCTTCACCCTTAGGCTCAATTCTTCATTGGAAACTAGCTTGTTACTTGATGTTGTAGGAGCATCACTTGAAGCTTTGGAAGCACCACTTGACTTGTTGTGGAGCTCATCCTTATCCTTGAGTGACATCTCATGAGCAACAATTCTACCAATGGCTTCAGTTGTCTTGAGATCTTTGTAGTTGGGCATCATTTGGATCAATGTGCACACGGTATCATATTTTCCATCCAAGGCTCTAAGGATCTTCTTGATGATGAATTTGTCGGTCATCTCTTAACTTCCTAAGCCGGCAATCTCATTTGTGATGAGGGCAAGCCTAGAGTACATTTCGGAGACTCTTTCACCATCCTTCATTTTGAACTTGTCAAGTTGACTTTGGAGCACATCCAACTTCGATTCCTTGATGGACTTGGTACTTTCATGCATATCAACCAAAGTATCCCAAATTTCCTTTGCATTCTCAAGGCGGCTGGTTTTGTTTAATTCTTCAGGGCACAATCCATTGAAGAGAATATCACAAGCTTGAGCATTGTATTGCAACATCTTCCATTCATCCATGGTGGCTTCACAATCCAGTTCTCTACCATCTTCAAAGTATTCACCTAGCAAGCCAATACGAGCAACAACCCAAACGGCGGGGTTATGACCAAGAATATGCATTTTCATCTACGCTTCCAACTAGCAAAATTAGTACCATCAAAGTAAGGACCTCTATGGTGGTAATTTCCATCGCTAGACGCCATAATCTCCTAGGTTAGGAAAAGAAGGCTATGATCACCAAAGCTATGGAAATCAAGGCTAATGGAGATCAAAGCTTTGATACCACTTGTAGGATTGACAGTAGGTCCAGAGGGGGGTGTAGACTACTTGAACAATTAAAAAACTATCCTTTTTCCAATTTTAGTTGTGAGCAGATTTTATCTATTTGCACAAGTCAAGCAATCAACCTACACATGCAATTCTAAGAGTATAGCAGCGAAATGTAACACATTGCATATGAAGGTAAAGGGAAGGGTTTGGAGAAGGCAAACACAATGTAGGCACGTATATTTTTGGCATGGTTCCGATAGGTGGTGCTATCGTACATCCACGTTGATCGAGACTTCAACCCATGAAGCGTAGCGGCTGCGTGAGTCCACGGAGGGCTCCACCCATGAAAGGTCCATGAAGAAGCAACCTTGTCTATCCCACCATGGCCATCGCCCACAAAGGACTTGCCTCACTCGGGTAGATCTTCACGAAGTAGGTGATCTCCTTGACCTTACAAACTTCTTGGTTCAACTCCACACTTGACGGAGGCTCCCACGCGACACCTAACCAATCTAGGAGACACCACTCTCCAAAAGGTAATAGATAGTGTGTTGATGATGAACTCCTTACTCTTGTGCTTCAAATGATAGTCTCCCAAACACTCAACTCTCTCTCACAGATTTGGCTATGATGGAAAGATGATTTGAGTAGAAAGCAACTTGGGAAGGCTACAAATCAAGATTCTTGTGGTAGAATTGGTATATCTTGATCTCAACACATGAGTAGGCGGTTCTCTCTCAGAAAATGTGTGGTGGAAGTGTAGGCACATTTTGATGGCTCTCTCACAAATGGAGATGGGGGTGGAGGGTTATATATAGCCTCCACACAAAATCTAACCGTTACACACATTTGACCAAACTTGATGAGACCGAATAGATGAACTCGGTCTGACCGATTAATTCAAAATGTGAACGTTAGGAATCTTGGTGGGACCGACTGGAACAACTCGGTGTGACCGATGTGCTAGGGCTTAGGGAAAACATCAACTCGATGGCACCGATTGCATCAACTTGGTGAGACCGAAATGAAGAAATAAGCAACAAATTGAATGTCAAGCCAACTCGGTGAGACCGACTGCAATTTTGGTGAGACCGAAATAAATGCAACAAGTCACAGGGAGTCAGCAAGGCCATCTTTGTGAGACTGAGATCCGTATCGGTGTGACCAAACTGTTGGGGTTTATGGCTGTGGCTATGTCATATGAACTCGGTGGTGCCGAATAGAAAGTATCAGTGGGGCCGAGTTTGACTTAGGTTTTGGACATATTTGGAATGAGAAAGTGGTTGAGGGCTTTGGAGCAATATCAGTAAGCATTTTGAGCAAGCAAGTCATTAAGCAACACCTCATGCCCTTTTAATAGTATTGGCTTTCCTATGGACTCTATGTGATCTTGGACCACTAAAACAAAGATGAAGTGTCTTGAGCTTTTGCCAATATGTGTCCTTAGCATTTTGAGGGGTTCACATTCCTAGACCATGCCATGCCATTCATTGAACTCTCTGAAATATTTAACTTGAAAGAATATTAGTTCAATGAACTATATGTTGTTATGAATTACCAAAACCACATGGGGATTAGTTGCACTTTCAGAATGTAACTTCAAACTCTCTTTCTAATGAAATGAAACACAAAGGTCCTTTGCGTTTCTCGAAAAAAACTGATTACTTCACCTATTTTGGGCTAGCAACTTTATTATGTATTCCTACAAATTTTCATTGTACCTCTATGTCCTTTTCCTTCATAGGGACATACATCATATGCCAAGTCGTACACTTTGCTGTTTTCGACAATTGGGCGCGGAGACTTGTGCCAGTACATCAAAGTCACAAGATATGTGCACATACAACAATATTATGTGTTTTTATACCTCGGTATAACTAGTGCCATTTTCTGGTAACTTTGTAAGTTTTGGGTCGACAAACATGGCAACTTAAGACGACATGCGGTATATGGTAAAAGGCATATTTTGGCAAGTGTTGTGCATGCAAACTTGGCAATTTAATCTCTATCCGACAACAACTTAGAAAAAGTACTATGTAGTAGATCCACCCTTATATTTTGTCTACTTTTATTATGACATGTTGTAATTCTACGTGGCAGAATATGGTAAATTATGCATTGGGTCTTGAGATGTCTTTTTTCTATTGCAATGGGAAACTGGGCTCACATTTTTCTATCGAATAGATTTGTTTTCTAGGATAGTAATTTATCGCACCATCTGGTATCATATGTTCATAACACTTGGTAACTTCTCATACATTACTGATGTGGCATCATCTTTTCATACTCCGGATTTTGGTTTCTAGATGGGGTTGGGGAGGGAAGAACTAGCCGAGATGTTCTTGCATCTTATCTCAGGAAGGTATGGAAGTGAGCATGAAAAGTCAGGGTGACTTGAGGGAGAGTTTAGGACCTATAGACGTGGAAAATCTGTCATCTACCTAGACGGAGTGGATTTCTCAAATCTGATGGCCCCACCGAAACCATGACTTGTCCTAGTGCTCGACTCATGTAGGGAAGGGGGATGCGCGCTCATGCTGGGTGCATCACACGATTCAAGCCGACATAGTCTTGGTGGACGCATGATACATCATGCTACCAAGATAGGGAGCGTATGGTCACACTATACTACATTTGACAAGTTACTACCAAGCATCCAGAGTTTGTATACAATTACGTCAAGTGAACTAGGAGTGCTTTCTCTTTGGGTAAATCTTTATAATTGAGCGGCTGATCCATCCTTATGTTGGTTGCTGCCCTCGCCGCTCACCCAATCACGTGTCCCCACCAATACCACACACGCCTTATCTCCTATTTTGGAAATTTCTTGCCCTTTTCTTATCTCCGTCGAATAAACTGCTCTCTCCATCTCTCTCTCCATCTCTCTCTCTCTCTCCATCTCCATCTCCATCTCTCTCTCTCTCTCTCTCTCTCTCTCTCTCTCTCTCTCTCTCTCTCTCTTCGTGCAGCTTGTGACTTCTACCGGCGGCCAATGCTCGACCCACTCTCTCCCAGAGTGTCCTTTATTCACTGCTTCCTATGCTACGCCATCTCCCCTGCCTGCATGGCTGCTGCAACAGTTTGTGGGCGAATCATCGCCTTCTTCGTGCCCACACTTGTCGAGAATTAGGTTCCTCTCCTCCCCACCCACCCCCTCACTCACACTCTCTCTCTCTGTGCGTGTGTGTGTGTGTGGGTGGGTGTCTCGCGCTCGCACGTGTGTTGCCGGCGCCAGTCGCCACTTTCCTTGTCCATTGCAAAGCAACCTTAGCTGCTGTATGGCCTGAGGGCGCTCTTGCTAAGCCGACCAGCCACACCGTCAGCAGGTGGTCATGTGATGATGCAGGTTGCACTATTGTGTGTTGTGAGCGCTGATATGGTGTGCTTCGAGTGGTGGGCTGGGCTACAAGCAGCGGCTGGCCGTTATACGAGGGTGACTGTGGATGTTGCGATTAACGACAATGATGCTGCAACCATGTGGTGGCTGTTGCGAGCGGCGGGAGACGATCGATGACTGTTCTGGGGGTAAGGACGGTGTTGCTATGGTGACTTGCCATGTATGCTACGATAACGAACGGCTGCCATGGGCGAGGGACAACGATGCTGTGAAGGCGAGCGGAGGATCGTGCAAGGATAGGAGGTGTCCGTGGAGGGTTGTGATGCTGCGACCGCGGGCAATGGATGCTGCAAGCGGGGCGGGGGATGATGCAAGAGCCCCGGTGATGCTACGACGGTGGGTGATGGGAGCGACAACGGCAAAGCCACCTTGGCTGCGAGCCGCACGACTATCGTTGCGTTCCCCCCCCCCCCCCCCCGGCGTATGCACGTGCGTTTTGCTGAGAGGGAAGTTCGCACAAGTCTATCGATCATGGCATCTTTCCACCGCTCCATGCCAGCCCGCGACGCGCGCACCATTAGTACACCAACGTCAGGCAGTTCCCTTTCCCAGCTACGCGCGCAGGATGTCATCGCAGGCCAAAGGCTTCGAAGTACGTACGCTCCAAACTCATTCATGACCACTTTGCTAACCGACGCACATACGTACGTACATGTGGCTGGAGAGTGAGAGAGAGATAGATAGATAGAGAGATAGAGAGGGTATGACTTTTGCATGAGCGTGAGATACCATATGACCAGTGAACATGACATGTTTGTGATGTTACAATTTGCAACCCAAAATATTGTGTACTGCATTCTACATCACAACGATGCTGAGGTCGGAAACCCTTCTGGAAAAATTGCAGTTTTTCATCGGATCATCAATTACGAGTGGGCAAAGTAAGGAAACCAAATTAAGCGACGATAACTTCAACAGCAAAGAGTACATGAATTACTAGAGGACAAGCCTACATTAGGTAAGCAGTACACATACAAACCATGGCCGGATCGACACGGCAAATTATTACAGTACGCAGGACGCAGAAGCTAACGCGCGCCGCCCACGCGGCTAGCCAGATTGGACGGGCTTGTCCTGCGATTCTTCTGCTGCTGGCGTTGGCTACGGCTCCCCCGTGCCCTTCCCCGGCACGGTCACGCCGTTGGACGAGCTCTCCTCGTCGGCACAGGCTGCTACGTTGCTGCTACCTGCGCCGTACGCACCTTCCCCGTACCCGTACCCGTACCCGTAGTATTGCTGGGCCACGACACTTTCTCCGCCGAACACCTGGCACTGCCCGCCGACGTTGGCCCGCACGGACGTTACCCCGACGGCGTACCCCTGCACCGGAGCCCGGGGCGCGTAGACGCCCCGCTGCATCTGAACTTGCACCGGAGCCGGGGGAGCGTACATGGGCCGCTGCACCTGATTCTGAACCTGCATCGGAGCTGGGGACGCGTACACTGGCCGCTGCATCTGATTCTGAACCTGCACTCGAGCCGGAGGCGCGTACATCGGTTGCTGCGTCTGAGCCTGGAGCGGCATGGCATGGAGCACGGGCGGGGCCGCGCGGGGAGGCGCACTCGTCACGGCGCGCCTGTCGCCTGCAGCGGCAGCACCTGTCGCCGCCTCAGGGTCGCGCATGCGGTGCAGGAAGACGCTGAGGGGCACGACGTAGTCGTCGAAACCGAGGCGATTTAGGGCCCACACGATGTCTTCGGCGTTGACGGTCTTGCGGTGCTCCATGTGGCACCGCTCGTTGGCCTCGCCGGTGACGAAGCTGATGAACTCGGACACGCACTCCTGGATCGCCTCCTTGGCGTCGTCGGAGATCTTGGCGTGGGCAGGGAGCGCGCGACGCATGATGCGGATCACGTTCGCGATGGGCATCAGCCGGTCCTGCTCCCTCACCACCGGGGTCGCCTGGGTAGGCGCCGGCGCCGCTGCTCCGTTGGGGACGTCGGCGTTCTCCATGGGTAGAGCTAGCCAAGGTCCAATGCAGGTAGTCGCACTTGCGTTTAGGGCTTTGCTGATTGAGTTGTAAGTGCTGTGCTTCTGATCGACTTGTTTCAGTGTGTTAAATAGGCTGAGATAGGTATTAGGTGCTGGCTTAGCTGTCCTGTGTGTTTCCGATCAAACAGACAAGTGTCCATTTAGTTGAGAGGTTCTGGCAAAGACATCACCTTTAACAGATAATGTACTCCTGTATGTATGAGACTATTAATCAGAGGAAAACGATAAATCATGTATAAATGTGATTATGACCGTTGGTGGTGAGGGCTGTAAATGTACGTAGTTTTTTTCCTTTCTTTTCTCATGACGTGTAGACAGGTCATTTTGAAACTGAAATGGTACATTAAACACAAGGCAACAAAGCTACAACATAATGACAACCAAATCAGTGGCGGCACAGGATTTTGAAGATGAATATCCAGAACAAGAAAAATGTATGAAATTACAAGAAAGCAAGAGATTGAATCTGTAATCAAATCTATAAAATTGCAAGGAAAAAATTTATAAGGAAAAAAGAGACTGGATCTAAAATAAATCTATCAAACTAAGAAATTACTATATTTTTTAATAAAATTATAAGCAAATGAACATTCGGTAGGTGTGTAGTAATGTCAAAAATATATAATAAAAATGAAACAGAGAAGAAAAAGATACAATACAAAGAGAAAAGTACAAGAAAAAAAGTTACAAAATATGCTGAAATAAAATGCTATTAGGGGATACTGGATTAAACCAAGACCTCTTACTTCCATGCATAATAAACAACCAACTAAGCTACCGTAATCCCTCTATTTTGAATTCGTCTTCTTAATTATATTGTTCTTACAAGACATGGTGATATTAACGTATTAGCATTCTTTACCAATACATTTTGATATTGAATCATGATTGGATTGGTCCTGAGTCAAATGGAAACGAGTATCAGCGTCAGACACCATGGAGCCTCAACAAAATATGGGTAAGTGCATGGACAAATGATAAGGCTCCCATTCTTTTGTGAAAAAGATCTTCACATACTTTATTGTGGTCTCCATGATATTAACAACAAATTTACATTGTGAAACTACTTAATGACAAATTTAATGGCTTCTACTTCATCTTCCATGTCGACAGGGTGGAGGACTGGTCTCCTCGCTCTCCGCGCTCCTCCCACTCAGCTCAGAGCGGCCTGCCCTCCTCCGACTCCGACCACGACGACAGCTTGCCGCGCACCTACACGGGCACCTGGGTCATGCATGTGGAGGACGGCCAGATGGAGGAGCGCCACCGTCGTCTGCAGCGCGCGCCGGTGGTGGACACGGGCTGCCGCGGCCTTCCTTGTGGTGGCCCGCGGCGCGACGATGAGGGGATGGGAGGCGGCGGCAGCCGGCGCTCCTGGAAGGACACATTGCTGGGGCGCGGGCGCGGCTCAAACGCCTCGTCAGGAGCGGACGAGGCCACCAGCAGTGTGCGCCAGCGCAGCCGCTCCCCTCCCCCCCGCCGCTCTGGAAGCTCAAAAAACCGCGGCCAGCAGGGTGGCCGCGACCGATCGTCCGGCAAGGCGTATCCAAGCAAGAAGAAGAGCAGCAACCAGCGGCTAGCAAGTCAGGTGCACGTGCCCACTCCTTCTGCTCCCGCACGTGTGCCGGCCCCCGACGGCGTCGACGAGTTCTTCGCCACGACTGAAAAGACCATCCCCGCCCCCTGCCCTCCGGCGACGTCGTCGCGGCCCAGCTCGATGAGCTGATTGCGGCATCGACGGTCGTGCCCCTGGACTTCGAGGAGGGGGCATGCAAGAGGCGGGACAAGGCAGCGGTGGAGATGCCGGACACATTCAGCCCCACGCTCTCTGGAGCGTGCCACAACCCGACTCTCCTCAGCTGCCAGACGCCGACGACCGTGGCAACGGTTGCCGTCCAGCTGGGAGAGGTGATGCAGCAAGTTCAGCACCTGGAGATTGCAGAATCCCCAGCCGCCCCACGACGCCTCTTCTGCGACAAGCCAGCCCCCCTGCTCGGCCAGCCGCCGTCCAAGCGAAGCTCTGCTCCACCCAAGGTCCGAGCTACGTCAGTCCCCCCGCCGCGTTAGAGCGCGCGTCAGGCGGCCCAGAACTGCAAGGTGCCGGTGGCGCAGCGCGGCTCGCTCCGTCTGGTCCAGGGGCTGGGCCTCCTTGGCCCGAAGGAGAAGATGACGAAGAAGCCTGCGGAGGCGCTCGTGCGTAGGCTCGACGAGCCCCTCTCCGATGAAGATATCGCCATCATCGCCAAGCTCACCAGGCTGGGCAAGGACGCCCTACGCATCGCCGCTGGCCTCAACGGGCCGGAAGAAGATGCCGAGGAGGCCATGGTCTAGTTATGTTAGGAACCTCTCTGTGTTGTAGTTGTAGTAGCAGTTTCCGGCGAGGGCCAGCGCTCGGCTGGTCGGAGTTAGGTTTGATTCAATCATGTAACAGTGTAAGGCTGAGGCCGGTCCTGCGCCGTCGTGGTTTGGGGCCTATTGGTGGTCGACGGCGCCCCCCGGAGTGCTGGATGGTGTACCTGTTCGTCTTTAGTAAGTGTAGTCGCCGGAGAAACCGTCAGTGTCCACATGAATGATGACCTACACTCCCCCCCCCCGATCATGAGCTTGAATGTACAGGGCTTGAACTCGCCGGCAAAGAGAGAAGCGGTTAGAGAAGTAGTGGCTGCACACCGTACCGCCATTCTGTGCATGCAAGAGACCAAGATAGACGCTTGGTCACCAGCCCTAGTCCGTGAAATTGGTGGCCAAACGCTGCAGGGCTGCGCCGTCATGCCCGCCATCGGCACCCGCGGGGGCATTGCCATTCTATGGAACAGAGATCTTGTAGATGCCGTCACGCACGCTGTTGGCCAATTTGCAGTCACGATTAGGGTCACCGTAGCTAGATGTCACACTTCTTTCTGGCTAACCACGGTCTACGGACCGACCGACGACGCGAACAAGGAGGCTTTTCTCCTGGAGATCTCGAGCACGGCGCCGCCGGTGTCTGAACCTTGGATAATCTGTGGTGATTTCAATCAAATCTACGAGGCGAGTGAGAAGAACAATCTCAACCTCAATAGGAGGTTGATGGGCCATTTCAGGGCGGCCATTGACAGAGTGGGGCTTCGTCAGCTAAAGTGCAGCAACCGCAAGTACACCTGAAGCAATGAGCGCGACAACCCAACCCTAGTGGGCATCGACAAATTCTTATGCAACATGCCATGGGAAACCATTTCCCCCCTGACCATGCTCATGGCCGCCTCCACCGCCTGCTCCGACCATTGTCCGCTGGTGCTGTCCGATGCGGCCGGACCCCGACTGTGCAAGTGCTTCAAGTTTGAGTCCTTCTGGCCGCGCTTCCCGCGTTTTGCGGAAACGGTGACCGCGGTCTGGGCATGGCCGGTGGCTGCCTCGTGTGCGTTCACCCGCCTCCACGTCAAGCTTGCCCGTACGGCCAAGGATCTACGCATTTGGAGCCAGGGTCTCTTTGGTGACACAAGGGTGCAATTCCATATGGCCTGTGAGGTCATCTTGCGCCTCGACGAGGCCCAGGAAAGGTGCCAGCTCTCTCTAGCCGAACGCGATCTGCGCAGAAGCCTCAAGCTCAAATTGCTGGGGCTGGCAGCGATCGAGAGATGCAGGAAGAGGCAGGCCTCCAGGCTCACCTGGCTGTGCTCCGGCGATGCCCCAACAAAGTTCTTCATGGCAAAAATCTGCTCGCGGAAGAGAAACAACTTCATTCACTCTATGAAGGTCAATGATACAGTAGCTACGGCAGACAGTGACAAAGAAGCAGCAATTCACAACCATTTCGACAGCATCCTTGGCACTACAAAGCAGAGATCGTCTACGATAAACTTGGAACAAATTCACATGCCAACAATTCAAGGTGGTGGGTTGGACAACCCTTTTTCAGAGGAAGAGGTGTGGGCGGCGATTCAGGCATCTCCGGTAGAGAAATCCCCCGGACCGGACGGCTTCAACGACACTTTCTTCAGATCATGCTGGCAGATAGTCAAAGAAGATGTCATGCAGGCCTTGAACCAGTTCTACAACCTGGCGGGCAACAATTTTGGCTTGCTCAACTCGGCAATCGTAGCCCTAATCCCCCCAAAAGATGGCGCGAACGGCATCAACGACTACCGTCCGATTAGCCTGATACACTCCATCGCCAAGCTAGTCTCCAAGGTGCTCTCGATCAGGCTAGCCCCAACGTCCAACGCATCATTTCGCCGGCCCAGATAGCTTTTCTGAAAACAAGATGCTTACACGACAGCTTCGTCTACGTCCAAAATTGCGTTAAAGCTCTGCACCGGAAAAAGACGTCGTCTGTTCTTCTCAAGTTAGACATCTCCATGGCCTTCGATAATGTATCGTGGGAGTATCTTCTTGAGCTCATGGTGAACCTAGGGTTTAGTGCAAGATGGAGGGATTGGATCACCATGTTGCTCGCCACCTCATCGTCGGCCTTCCTCCTCAAGGGCGTTCCCGGCCAAACTATCATGCATTGGTGTGGCCTACGGCAGGGCGACCCCCTGTCGCCGCTTTTGTTCATCCTTGCGATCGATCCCATCCATCGCCTTCTTAAAGCGGCTGAAGAAGAGCTTCACATTACGCCGGTGCCAGGCAGGGAGATCAAATTTAGGGTTAGCTTATATGCGGACGACGCCATCATCTTTGCAAACCCCGTTAGGGAAGAGATCGACTACCTTATGGATTTGCTCGAGAGCTTCGGCGATGCTACGGGCCTGAAGATAAACAACGTCAAGTCAACGGCAACTCCGATTTGCTGTCAAGACATTGATCTCAGCACGGTACTCCAGTCTTTTGGGGGACCGATCATGCAATTCCCGATCAGATACCTAGGGCTTCCACTCACAATCGGCCGGCTTAGGCTAGTACATCTTCAGTTCATCCTAGATAGAATTCGGGCCAGATTAGCAGGTTGGAAAGGGAAAATGCTCTCCATGGCCGGGCGCAGGGTGCTCGTCAGATGCTTCCTCACCGCCATGCCAACGTTTGCCCTTACAGCTCTTAAAATCCCAGTAAAGCTGTTGAAAGAAATAGACAAATGTAGATGCCGATTCCTCTGGGGCCACGATCAGGAGCTCAACGACGGCAGCTGCAAGGTGAGCTCGGCACGGGTTTGCTCCCTGATCGAGCACGGTGGCCTTGGCATCCTCGATGTGCCCAAGTTCAGCCGTGCCCTCCGTCTACGCTGGCTCTGGCATGCATGGAAAAGCCCGGAGCGCCCATGGGCAAGAACAGATCTGCCATGCGATGCCTCCGATCAGGCCCTTTTTAGTGCGGCCACAACGGTGACTATTGGAAATGGCAAGACGGCTAGCTTCTGGCACTCGGTTTAGATCGATGCATCTCCGCTGAAACTCCTCCACCCCAACCTCTTCAAACCTCCATAAGAAAGAACAGATCGGTGGCGCAGGCACTACTCGAAGACCGCTGGGTTTCTGACCTAGCGCATGGCGATGCCGGCTCTATAGCCCAGGATGTACTCGCTTTGCACCCCCGGCTGCAATCGTACCAAATTCAGGAAGACAGCCAAGACCAGATCGCCTGGAAGATAGAAGCATCCGGGCAGTACACTGCGCACTCAGCCTACCGCGCCCAATTCCAGGATCTGTGCAGACTCAGTTTCGCGAGCTGATCTGGAGCACCCGTGCGCCAGCAAAGCTCAAGATCTTTGCCTGGCTGCTACACCAAAACCGGCTCTGGTGCAATGATAGGTTGCAGCGGCGAGGGTGGCCAAACAACTATTTCTGTTAGCTATGCCTCCGCAACATGGAAAGCTCCGAGCATTTGTTCTGGCATTTCCCCCTTGCAAAGGAAACCTGGAATTCAATTGCAACATGGACATGCTTCCGCGCGCTAAGACAGGAATCATGGATCGACAACACAGGCTACCTGGACAGGTTCAAAGCTATGTCAGATGCAACGCCGCCTGCTCACAGGAAAGCGATCAAGTCTCTTGCAATGCTTTCCCTTTGGCAGATATGGCAGGAGAGGAATCACTGCACATTTAGGGCAAAAGAGGCCAAGGTGGAAGACATTCTCAACGAGATCGGGAGAGGACTAAGCCTCTGGTAACAAGCCGGCATCAAGTCAGTTCAGAGCCCCTTCGGGGACTAGTCGGGAGAGTAGGCTAGTGGCTTGTGCCTGGGGGCACTATGTTCTTTTTCTGACATTCTTCTTCTTACTATCCTTGATCTTCGGATCTCCACCTTTATCGCTTTGTCATCTGCTCCCTGCTTATGATCAATGAAACACCAGCCTTTGCTCGTCCTTCAAAAAAAAGAAAAGAAGAGAAAAAACTACTTTACCACAATTTGATTATAGCGTTTTTAGGACCTCAAGTTGTTTTTAAAGAACCCAATATACTCCCTCTGTAAACTAATATTAGTGTACAGATGTAGTATTACCTAATGATATTGATACAATCAAAGTCAGCCAAAGCCGCCGGGACAAAATACTAACCAATAACATACCATTAGACATGGCACAAAAATAGAACTTGTTAGTCTCGTGAGCCACTTTGTTAGCCACTCTCTTGACTTGGGTCTGACTGAAATTCAGCAGTAGGCGAGAGATTCCGAGCACCTCTATCTTCAAACCAATCAAAGTAGATCCGTTGAAAAAGTGATTAGAAAAAACCCTATGCGCGAACATGTAATGATCTTCAGGATAATAGTATGGTCCAAAGTGAGATCGATGTAAAGACCCAACAGGCACGGATGCAACTCAAACTCTTCTACGTTGGAGAAAACAGGGATGGTGTCCCGGCTAAGGGGCGTCTCATGGCATCACTTCCTCGCCTGGTGGGACTGGCCAAGGACCTCTTTGTCGGTTCCTAACCAGATCACTTTTTGCGGCCCATGGCGATATACATGGCGATTCCTCAAGGCTTGACGTGTAAGACAAGAAGCAGAGTCATGGAGAGTTCTACCTCCTTAGACATACCGACCTAGTTGTGTAAACTCTAGGACCCACGGTATGCTATATAAACCAAGGGTTTGGCTTGTCATAGAACAATATAATACATATTCGAATCTCTCGGTAATTTGTATACACCCTAATGCAATATACCAAAAACTAGAACGCATGGTATTATCTCCACCGTGAGAGCCTGAACCTGGGCAAAAACCCTTTTCCTTGTTACCATCTCGCCAAGTAGCCTAGCTAGGATAACCTACAGAGGGATCTGCCAGATTTAGCTCCGACAGTGCTGGCCCATGCAGATCCTGCTAGGTGAACATTGTAGTGTGACGGGAGTGCGGATCAACACTCAGATATGTCCCAGCATGATCTTCATGCCGGGGCAGATATTTTTGGCGGCATAACCCGTGTCACCAACTCAACTAGCCACCTCGGCAAGGTCGAGCTCTTCGCTCTAGCCCGAATCATAAGATTATTCTGCAACATGGAGTACACTGCGGTCTACCGCGGGGAGCTGGTTTACTCAGCTTTCACATCTAGGAGCAGTAGACGCCGTATCTCCCGATCTCAATGTCAAATTAGATCTCGGAGCTACCACAAGAAGTCAATTTTTTTGACCCACCTGAGGAAGTCCGGGACTAAGGGGTCCCCGGGCTACCGGTCTATCTCTCATGGGCCCAACATGTGGGTCGTTCTTGATCCATCATTGGAAGGCCGAGTTGTAAATGACTCTTTGTTCCTGCAGGAAACCTTTGAAGCCTTGGAGTATCCTCCAAGTCAAGGTAAGGAAGTCGACATGTTTATCCCTTAATCATAGTCGACATATGTAACCCTAGGAACTCCTGGTGTCTATATATAAACCAGAGGGTCTAGTCCATAGAGGCTAGAACCATCCTCCTACTCATCTAGGGTTTAGTTCATCCGATCACATGGTAGATCAACTCTGTACCCATCATACATACACATCAATACAATCAAGTAGGGCGTAGGGTTTTACCACTTTGAGAGGGTCCGAACCTGGGTAAATACGGTCTCTGCATTCCATGTTCCCCATCGATCCAAGATCTATAGCTCGGAAACCCCTACCCGAGATCCGCCGTTTTTGACACCGACATTGGTACTTTTATTGCGAGTTCCACGGCGGGATCGTCGAAGGATCGATGGCTTGCTTGGTCATCAACAATGGCATCTGCACTGGGAATGTCTTCGTGCCCGGCAAGCTCTTTGCGTTGGGCGGCATCGTTCTGCACACCAACTCGACCGGTCACCTTGAATAGATCGATAGTTTCATCCCTAGCAAGAAATTATGTTCGGCAACCTAGAGTACGTCGCCGAAACTCGGGGCGATCTGGTCTTTACTGGGTTCTCAATCATAGCTGAGCTGCTTGGATATCTCGAAGCTTCAACTTCGGACCTTCTCCCCAGCCCTATCTCCGTGCCGGCCTCTATCTCGGATCTGGCTTTGAGCTCGAATCCGACCTCCGCGTTCGAGCACCATGGATCATCCATGGCTGAACACACCCCATGTACTGGCATACCGGAAGGTAACCCCGAAAGACGTCAGGGGATGGATCCGACCGACCTCTCACTGTTAAACGAGACGTTAGATTAGATCCAGACGATGAGCATCTCGGATGGCCTATGCTTGGTCCATGATCGGATCGAGCTTGACATAGGCCATGGGGAATTTTGCGTCCCACCCACCACCCACTTAGTAGCCACCGTCGAGGATTTAACTGACATGCTAGACTACACTTCCGAGGAGGCCGATGACATGGATGAAGATTTCGACGCCACGACCTATGCTGCTCCCTCCCCTGCCATTCCCACTACTGGACAGTGGACAACCACCTCCACCTACAATGTCTACATGGTGGACACCCCCGAGGAAAAGGGCGACGACACCATTGGGAAGAATGGCGATGGAACCCCCAGAAAGGATGGCGATAAGTCTAGCAAGGAGCCACCAAAATGCCAACGTCAGTGCAGGAGATCCAGGGGCAAAAGGGCAGGGAAAGCAACACGTGCACCAGAGAAAATGATACCCTGGACAATATGGAAGACCTTGGCTACCGCGTCGCCCAGAACAACAACTCGATGGTTCAGAAGGGCACGAGGACCATTATAACCCCGAGGACCTCAATGACCCCGAGGACAGGAACTTCCTCAAGCCTTGGAGCCGAGGATTTCCTCATCCCCGAAAACCTGATGGATTAGGAATGGTTCAAGCGATAACTTATAGACACCTCCCGAAGACTAAAGAAGAAGCAGCCGCAACTAAAGGCCGAGCAGAATACCCTCAATGATAGATGGACAATGGTCTTGGCAACCGAAGAAGGTTTCGGCAATTAGCGGCGGGACCAAACCAAAACTACCCAAAATGGCGTCTGCTGCCACAGTTTGACAACAAGGCCCTCAAGTCCATAACCCCGAGATACACTTAGGCCAACCAGCCACACCGCCCCCCATGAGGACGGGACAGGATGGCTGGAGATGCCGAAAATCCACATGCACTCCCTCACTGGAGAGGCAAGGAGCCAATACAGCCAGAAGATCCGCATGATCTGAGGCACACTACAAAAAAAAGACACATCCATGACATTATCGGTCGAACAATTTTTTTCTTTCATGCTTATGACACATCTATGATGATAATTGTGACAAAATCACGTATCATCATAAATGTGGTGGGATCCTACTTCTATGAGAAAATATCATGACAGAAAATTGGCCTTTTGTCCTGGGTGGGCTGGGGACGCGCCTGCATGACATTCTTTGGGCTGTCCATGAAAAATCATGGTAGAAGCGAGGGCGAGGTAAAATTTTGGGGAGTTTCCAGTTACGATGGGTGGTCAGGGCCGAGTGATGCATGGAGTTTGCGTGTTTATCTCTTACACGTACGTGTGTGTGTGTGAGGCGTTTGGATCTAACTTATCCCGAGTGAGGCCTTCGCTTACTGAACCCGAGCGATTGCACTAGCTACGTTACTGAATCCGAGCGATCGATCCCTTGGAGGTTAACTAAACTCGAGCGATTCCTCCGCTACTGATGCTAACTGAAGCCGATCGAACTAGCTGCCTCCTGATGAACAGTGAACATTATTGGGGGTTGGATGAATAGGACCCCGTGGTAGTAGGTCGTTGTTGTTGGATGAACAGGACCCCGAGGAGGCCGCCACACCCGAGCCGGTTGGGGACGGATGAACAGGACCCGTGGAGGGCTAGTTAAACAGTACCCAGTGGAGGCTATATAAACAGTAAACCAATGATGAACAGTAACTGGTGGAGGCAGGAGCAAGACACGGTGGATGAATAGTAGCAGGTGGAGGCTGGAGGAAGTCGACGGTGGATGAACAGTAGCCGGTGGAGGCTAGAGCAAGGCAGTAGACGGTGGATGAACATGACCCCGTTTTGACTGTAGGCGCTCGAACAAAAGTCCATTTGCTTCATTTTGCGGTACGACACACCCTTCCCGGTCAACAGGACCTCGTTTCGACCGCAGGCACTCGAACAGAAGTTCATTTCCTCTATTTTGTGGGACGCCAAACCCTTCCCGATGAACAAGACCCCATTTCGACCATACGTGGTCAAACAGAAGGCCGTTTTCCTCCATTTTGCGATACACCAGACCCCGTTTCGGCTGTTCGGTCCAAGGCGGTTTGCTCCCGATGAACAGGACACGTTCCGATCCAGTGGCTTTGCTTGCGATGAACATGACACATTCCGACCCAGTCGCTTGGCTCCCGGTGAACACGATGTTGTTTCTTCCGTTCCTACCCAGCCGGTTGGCTGCCGATGAACAGGATGACGTCGCTGTATGCAATAGAGACCCCGCCCATATGTACATATGTAGCCGTATTTACTTTCTTGTAGTGCGGCTGTACGTACGTGTACATGATATAGACAAGACTGCATGACATGCTACGTCTTGCCTATACTACGACATGTGCTGCTCCTTACTCGACTACGGTTCATCGCTGCAGAGTGACCGATTGACCAGTATGTACGTACACCTTCGCGGACAGACAGACAACCCTACGTACGGTTCGAATAGGTGTGTCCCAGCTTTCAGGGAGGATAAGGAGGCACTTCCTTGCTTGTGAAGATATAGCTAGTGGGTCCCAGCTGTTAGGGGGAGAATCAATTTTTTTGCCCACAATATGGACGCATTTCCTTGCGTGCGAAGATGTAGCTGGTGGGTCCCAGCAGTCAGTTGGGAAACGTTTTTTTTCATAAAATATGGTGGCCCTTCCGGTGGGTCCCCGTTGTCAAGTGGAGGAATCATTATTTTGTGCGTAATAAGGAGGCACTTCCTTGCTGTGGCCATGGACCCAGCTGTCAGCCTCTCCACGTATAGTCCTCTTCTGATGGAAGTCATTCCTTCACCATGTTGACCACGCCGCATCGAGAGCACCAAGGCGGGGACAACGGCGAGCCTAGGAAGGGAATGACCAGGAGTTGGGGAAGACTCAACAGTTGTTTCCCACACGGAGGGGAGTATGAGGGTTTACTGGTTCGGCTGTAGTGTGAGGCTGCTGAGGGAGTCCTGGACTAGGGGGTGTCCGGACAGCCGGACTATCATCGTCAGCCGGACTCCAAGACTATGAAGATACAAGATTGAAGACTTCGTCCCATGTCCGGATGGGACTTTCCTTGGCGTGGAAGGCAAGCTTGGTGATACGGATATGTAGATCTCCTACCATTGTAACCGACTCTGTGTAACCCTAGCCCTCTCCGGTGTCTATATAAATCAGAGGGTTTTAGTCCATAGGACAACATAGCCATTACAACAATCATACCATAGGCTAGCTTCTAGGGTTTAGCCACCTTGATCTCGTGGTAGATCCACTCTTGTACTACCCATATCATCAATATCAATCAAGCAGGAGTAGGGTTTCACCTCCATCGAGAGGGCCCGAACCTGGGTAAAAACATCGTGTCCCTTGTCTCCTGTTACCATCCGCCTAGACGCACAGTTCGGGACCCCCTACCCGAGATCCGCCGGTTTTGACACCGACATTGGTGCTTTCATTGAGAGTTCCTCTGTGTCGTCACCGATAGGCTTGATGGCTTCTTCAATCAACAACAACTCAGTCCAGGGTGAGACTTTTCTCCTCGGACAGATCTTCGTATTCGGTGGCTTGGCACTGCGCGCCAATTCGCTTGGCCATCTGGAGCTGATCGAAGGCTATGCCCCTGGCCATCAGGTCAGGTTTGGAAGCCTAAACTTCACGGCAGACATCCGCGGAGACTTGATCTTCGATGGATCCAAGCCACAACTGAGCGCGCCGCGCTGTCACGACGGGCATGATCTAACTCTGCCGCCGGACAGTGCTTTGGAGGCCGCACATGGATCCGCTCCGACCTATAGTCTGGAGCCAATCGCGCAGATCGAGGACGGATGGTTGGACACCGCCTCGGGAGCTGCCACCGCTACGGCGATGGAGCCGAACACTAACCTTGTCCCTTATAAAGCCCATGACTCCGAGGTGCTGGACTCCTCGCCAGACTCCGAACCTCACGCGCCCCTGCCAATCGAATCCGATTGGGCGCCGATCATGTAGTTCACCGCCATGGACATCTTTCAACACTCACCCTTTGGCGACATCTTGAATTCGCTAAAGCATCTCTCACTATCCGGAGAGCACTGGCCGGACTACGGCCAGGACGATTGGGATGCGGACGACGAAGAAATTCAAAGCCCACCCACCACCCACTTTGTAGCCACTGTCGACGACCTAACCGACATGCTAGACTACGACTCCGAAGACATTGACGGTATGGACGACGATGCCGGAGACGATCAAGAACCAGCGCCTACAGGGCACTGGAGGGCCACCTCGTCATACAACATATACATGGTGGACACCCCAAAGGATGGGGATGGCGAAGAAGCAGCGGAGGCAGATTCCTTAAAGAAACAGCCCAAGCGCCGACGTCAGCGGCGCCGCTCTAAATCCCGCCACAGCAAGAATGGAGATTCCGGCACAGGAGATAATAATACCCCAGAAAGTGCCGAAGACAACCCCCTCCAGCAGGATTCGGCGCAGGAGGATGCAGAAGCCAGCCCTCACAAGAGAGCGGTAGACGAAGAGGTCGAGGATGATAATTACATACCTCCCTCCGGAGACGTGGCAAGCCTCGACGACGACGAATTCGTCGTGCCCAAGGATCCCGTCGAACAAGAGCATTTCAAACGCAGGCTAATGGCCACAGCAAATAACCTAAAGAAAAAGTAGCAACAACTTCAAGCTGATCAAGACCTGCTGGCCGACAGATGGACCGAGATCCTCGCGGCCGAAGAGTATGAACTCGAACGCCCCTCCAAGAGCTACCCAAAACGCAAGTTGCTCCCCCGACTAGAGGAGGAAGCATACATACCTTCATCACCAGCGCACAATACGGCCGACCGACCACCCCGTGGTCGCGACAGAGAGGCATCCCGGCCCTCCATCAAGACCGTACCTCGGCATCGCTCGAAAAATACGAAGCCACGAGGGAACGCGCCGGACTTGCGTGATATATTGGAGGACAAGGCAAGACAATCCAGATCTATCTATGGATCACGTGGGCGCCCCACGACCCATGACGAATACCGTCGCGCCAGATACAACAACTCCGGCCGGGCCGAACACAGCAGACAACGCTCTCTTGAGCTACGTCGTGATATTGCTCAATATAGAGGCGCCGCACACCCACTATGCTTCACAGGTGAAGTAGTGGATCATCAAATCCCTGAAGGGTTCAAACCCGTCAACATTGAATCCTACGATGGCACAACAGACCCCGCGGTTTGGATCGAGGACTATCTCCTTCATATCCATATGGCCCGCGGCGACGATCTCCATGCCATTAAATATCTCCCGCTCAAGCTTAAAGGACCAGCTCGGCATTGGCTTAACAGCCTGCCCGCAGAGTCAATTGGGTGTTGGGAGGACCTGGAAGCCGCATTCCTTGACAACTTCCAGGGCACATATGTGCGACCACCAGACGCCGATGACCTAAGCCACATAATTCAGCAGCCAGACGAATCGGCCAGACAATTCTGGACACGGTTCTTAACAAAGAAAAATCAAATCGTCGACTGTCCGGATGCAGAGGCCCTCGCAGCCTTCAAACATAACATCCGCGACGAGTGGTTGGCCCGGCACCTCGGATAGGAAAAGCCGAAATCCATGGCAGCCCTCACATCACTCATGACCCGCTTCTGCGCGGGAGAGGACAGCTGGCTAGCTCGCAGCAACAACCTTAGCAAAAATGCTGGCAGTCCTGACACTAAGGACCACAATGGCAGGTCGCGTCGAAACAAAAACAAACGCCGCGTTAACGGCGACAACAATGAGGATACGACAGTCAACGCCAGATTCCGAGGCTGTAAACCCGGTCAGCGGAAGAAGATATTCAAAAGAACCACTCCGGGTCCATCCAATTTGGACCGAATACTCGACCGCTCTTGCCAGATACATGGCACCCCCGAAAAGCCAGCTAACCACACCAACAGAGATTGTTGGGTATTCAAGCAGGCAGGCAAGTTAATCACCGAAAACAATGACAAGGGGCTGCACAGTGATGACGAGGAAGAGACCGGGTCGCCGAACAATAGAGGACATAAGGGCTTCCTCCCACAAGTGCGAATGGTAAACATGATATACGCAACCCATATACCCAAGACGGAACGAAAGCGTGCACTGAGGGACGTATATGCGATGGAGCCAGTCGCCACGAAGTTCAATCCATGGTCCTCTTGCCCGATCACTTTCGATCGAAGAGACCATCCGACCAGTATCCGCCATGGCGGATTCGCCGCATTGGTTCTAGACCCAATCCTCGATGGATTTCACCTCACGAGAGTCCTGATGGACGGCGGCAGTAGCCTGAACCTGCTTTATCAGGATACAGTGTGCAAGATGGGCATAGACCCCACAAGGATTAAACCTACAAAAACGACCTTCAAAGGCGTGATACCAGCTGTTGAGGCCAATTGTACAGGCTCAGTCACACTCGAAGTGGTCTTCGGATCCCCGGATAATTTCTGAAGTGAAGAGTTAATCTTCGACATAGTCCTGTTCCGCAGCGGCTATCACGCTCTGCTCGCAAAGTTCAACGCGGTGCCGCATTATGCATACCTCAAGCTCAAGATGCCAGGCCCTCGTGGAGTCATCACGGTCAACGGAAATACGGAACGCTCCCTCTGAACGGAGGAACATATAGCGGCTCTCGCGGCAGAAGTACAGAGCAGCCTTTTAAGGCAATTTTCGAGTCCGGCCGTTAAACAACCGGACACGGCCAAACGCGCCCGGAGCAACATCAACAAAGACCACCCGACACGTTCTGAGCACGCGTAGCAATGCGGCCCCAACCCCAGCCCTCGCATGATTGCAAGACCAGCTCTCCGCGTACATCATTACGCTCTGGAGATACCATGGGCATAGGGGGAGGGGCACGACCACAACAGACCCAGAGTGCGGCTCGACCACACCAGGGGCTCCCACGTGCGTCGCTCTTTATATTTTTTATTTTCCTTGCTTTTATATACAGGACTCCGTTCACCAGAGGCCCTGTCCGGCGGCGAACCTGCCGAACTCACGATGCAACAGCCAGGGAGGGACAAAGGCTGTGACGAACACTCAGGTGGTCTCCATTACGAGCATTCAATTTGTTAAATCCATCATTCCGCAGCCTACCCCTAGAGGGAGACACGTCCAATTAGTTCAATCCCTTGCTTACCGCACTATTTGTATCATTCCGCACTCATAGCAGAATTCCTTGAATAAACAATGCAGTACTTTTTGCTTATAATTGCATTACTTCACATATATGTTCACTAATGACATCTCGCACCCGTATATTTTGGTACAGCCGAATACACCAGGGGCTTATGTTCCCCGCATTATGGTGTGATAAGTCCGAACACTTTCACAAGTGCGGCACTCCGAACTTATAGCATTATATGAATCGGCTCCGAATCATGTCTTGGGTCAATAGTTGGGTTTGCCCGGCTCCCATGTTTTGGTACCTTATGTTCCGTTCTGTCGGCTAAGGTAGCACTGGGAGAACCACTGCGATTGCGCCCCGGTTGAGCTGGGCGAGCGCCTCAGTGGAGAAAGATAAAACTGACTGTCATGATAAGGCGAGAGACTGGTCGCTGTTCGAGAGGTCTTTTCGAGTCCCTAAAGACTTATGCCGCTTCGAGCGAAGAACCGGATAATGTCCGGCCAAGGCGTGGATGGCGCCCCGAACTCGGCCTTCCGAATACTAGGGGCTTCGCCGAAATTTAAAATTATAGAATTCTATGGCTAAGTGAGAGTGTTCAAGCATTATAAGTCCGGTTGCCTTGTTCGTCGTGTTGAGCGCCTCCCTAGATGGACCCAAAAATGGGAACAAGAGCGCTCAAGTTTATCCCGAACACCCCAGCACTCGTGGCTTGGGGGCTGAAGCCGACGACTTGCCATCTCTCATATTTAATAAACGGCCGCATAGAAGGTAATATTTTAAATTAATAAGCGTTGCTTAGCGCATATGAACAAAGTTTTCAGCGCATAGGACAATACATAGCGAGTTTACTCAAAAATTACATCTCTGGGGCACTCATCTGCAATCTTGCGGGCACCCTTCAGGACAGTCTTATAGTACATCTCGGGCGTGCGATACTCCTTGCCCGCTGGTGGCGCGTCAGTGATAAGCCTCTCCGCATCCAGCCTGCCCCAATGCACCTTCGCGCAGGCAAGGGCCCGACGAGCACCCTCAATATAGGCGGAGCGCTTGATGACCTCCACCCAGGGGCACGCATCCACCAGCCGCCGCACGAGGCCAAAGTAGCTCCCAGGCATGGCCTCTCCAGGCCACAGCCGGACTATGAGGCCCTTCATGGCCTGCTCGGCTACCTTGTGGAGCTCGACCAGCTGCTTCAGCTAGTCGCTAGGGGGCACCGGATGGCCGGCCTCAGCGTACTGAGACCAAAAGACCTTCTCCGTTGAGCTCCCCTCCTCGGCTCGGTAAAACGCGGAGGCATCGGATACACTGCGAGGAAGATCTGCAAACGCCCCTGGAGAGCTCTGAATTCGGGTAAGTAATAGGTAATTTACATTAACATGCTTGCTTTGCATGAAAAATGCCTTACCCGCCGCTATTTTCTTCATCGCCTCAACCTCCTGGAGGGCCTTATGGGCCTCGGCCTTAGCGGCTTTGGCACTTTCAAGAGCCGAGGCAAGCTCAGACTCTTGAGTCTTCGAGTCACGCTCCAAACTCTCATGTTTTTCCATGAGAGCCTGGAGCTCTTGCCACACCTCCGCCACCCGCGCCACCTGTTTCTCTCGCTCCGTCCGTTCCGCGGCCGCATTGCTTTCGGCCGCGGATACGGCCTCCTTCAGGGTTGCCACCTCGTTTGTGGCCCCTGCAGTACACACGTTATCCTTGTTATTTTCATTGCAACCAAAATCCTTTTCTGTAAGGTACAAATTCAAAGATGGTATTACTCACCTTCTTTGTCCTCGAGCTGCTTCTTGGCAAGGCCGAGCTCTTGCTCAGACCGCTTGAGGTCCTGCTTCAACGCACCGACCTCCGCAGTCAGTGCGGCAGAGGTCAGCAGCGCAGCCTGCAAACCCATATTGACACAATTTTTAGCATTCCTGCGTATATCTTTTTTAGATCCTCAATCCGGTTTTTCTTTCCGAACACCGAACCGAGCATCAGGGGCTACTGTCTATGCGGTATTACATTACATATTTTTAACTTCTTACTTCAAAGCCTGTTAGGAGGCTACTGCAGGCTTCGGTTAGCCCGCTCTTGGCGAGTTGAACCTTCTGAATCACCGCACTCATGATAGTGCGGTGTTCTTCCTCGATGGAAGCGCCTTTGAGCACCTCCAACAAGTTGTCCGGCGCCTCAGGTTGGACGGAGGCCGCCAGTGTCACGGTCTTGCCCTTCTTGCGAAGGGGCCACCTGCCGGACTCCGGAACCACTGCGGGTTCCAGCGCGAAGTCCGGGAGGCTGCCTTGTGGCGCCTCCGGAGCCTCCTCCTGATGGGTCCCTTCCTGGGATCCCACCTCGGCGTCCTCAACATCGCGAGGGGTGGAGGCAGTCGGGATGGAATCTACATCCGATGGAGCCAACGACCCGCTTGACGAAGCGGGGAGATCATCATCGGCCGGACTGCAGGCAGTGTGCGGCATTAGAAGGACACTATGTGACACGAAAGAAATTATAAATCATTCAGGAATCCAGATACTTATGATCTTGCCGGAGGCCTAGCCCTTGAGGGCCACTCTTCATCGCCAACGTTGGCATTGGCGGAGCTGTCCGGGGGAATAGTCCTTCCTCTCTTGGACCCTTCGGCCTCCCCAGTTGGGGAAGCCTTCCTCTTCCTCTCTCCTTCCTCTGGGAGAGAGTCCTCTTTCTCCTCCTCGTCTTCGGGGGAGGAGTCCGCCTCGGAGCCATCAGACGATGAGTCCGATATCACCTGGCGCCGGGAACTTCTCTGAGTTCCCGTGGCCTTCTTCTTGGCCTTCTTCTCCGGCACCACATAGAGTGCCGGGACCAGCAGCCCCGTTTAGCGGGCATCCACTGGGTCTTCGGGAAGGGGAGCCGGACAGTCTACCTGTCCGGACGTCCTCTGCCAGACCTGTCAAAGGCATTGGGAGTTTTTAGATCCCACGTAGAGTCAAACTATGAAAGAAAACAACTGTCCCATAGAGGATAACGAAGCTTACCTCACCGGCCGGGCGCTTGGTGCTGAATCCGCGATCTTCAGTCGCGGACGCGGGGGCTACTCCGCCCTTGAACAGCACCCTCCAGACGGCTTCATACGTCGTGTCGAAGAGCCCGCTCAGAGTCTGGTGCTGTGCCGGATCGAACTCCCACAGGTTGAAGGCCCGTTGTTTGCAGGGGAGAATCCGGTGGATGAGCATGACCTGGATCACATTGACAAGCTTGAGCTTCTTGTTCACCAGGGTCTGGAGACAGGACTGGAGTCCTGTCAGCTCCTCCGAACTGCCCCATAGCAAGCCCTTCTCTTTCCAGGAGGTGAGCTGCATGGGGATACCAGATCTGAATTCGGGGGCCGCCGCCCATTTTGGGTCGCGCGGCTCGGTGATATAGAACCACCCCGATTGCCATCCCTTGATGGACTCCACGAAGGCCCCTTCGAGCCAGATGACATTGGGCATCTTGCCCAACATGGTGCCTCCGCACTCCGCTTGGACGCCCTTCACTACCTTCGGCTTGACGTTGAAGGTCTTGAGCCACAAGCCGAAGTGGGGCTGGATGCAGAGGAAGGCCTCGCACACGACGATAAACGCCGAGATGTTGAGGATGAAGTTTGGCGCCAGATCGTGGAAATCCAGGCCGTAATAGTACATGAGCCCCCGGACAAAGGGATGCAACGGGAAGCCGAGTCCTCGGAGGAAGTGGGGAAGGAACACGACCCTCTCATGGGGCCTGGGAGTGGGGATGAGCTGCCCCTTGTCGGGCAGCCGGTGCGCATATCGCCGGAAAGGTATCCGGCACTGCGCAGTTTTGCGATGTGCTCCTCCGTAACGGAGGAGGCCAGCCACTTGCCTCCCGCACCGGACATGGTCGAAGAAGGTCGAGGCAAGATGCACGGACTTGGGCGCTGGAGCTCGAGAGTGCGCGGAGATGGATAAGCAAAGGAGGAAGAAGGTGTAGGTAAAAAGGGTGGATCTTTATCCCCTTATATATGGGCGGACGCAAACTACGCGTCCCCACCGGCCTGGTAAAACTCGCTTATCTCCCAAGCGCCACCATCAATGGCGCGGTTGGGTTACCCACGTCCGTATTGATGAGAATCCCGGAATAAGGGGAACATGATCTCTGCTTCGACAAGACGTGCCAAGGAAACTGCTTCGCTTAACACGCTGAGGTGGTATTATAAAAAACAATTCCAGTAAAGGCTTGGTGGTAGTGTGACGTCATGCCACAAAACACGTCAGCAGATTGAACTTGTGTACATAATATTCTCTCTACGGTGGAATGTGGAAATTATTTTGCAGAGCCGGACGCTATCCTGGTGTTCACAATCTTCTATGAATTATTCGGAGGAGGAACCCGCCTTGCAATGCCGAACAATATGCGCGCCGGACTCATCGTCATTGAAGCCTGGTTCCGGGGCTACTGAGGGAGTCCTGGACTAGGGGGTGTCCGGACAGCCGGACTATCATCGTCAGCCGGACTCCAAGACTATGAAGATACAAGATTGAAGACTTCGTCCCGTGTCCGGATGGGACTTTCCTTGGCGTGGAAGGCAAGCTTGGCGATACAGATATGTAATCTCCTACCATTGTAACCGACTCTGTGTAACCCTAGCCCTCTCCGGTGTCTATATAAACCGGAGGGTTTTAGTCCGTAGGACAACATAGCCATTACAACAATCATACCATAGGCTAGCTTCTAGGGTTTAGCCTCCTTGATCTCGTGGTAGATCCACTCTTGTACTACCCATATCATCAATATCAATCAAGCAGGAGTAGGGTTTTACCTCCATCGAGAGGGCCCGAACTTGGGTAAAAATATCGTGTCCCTTGTCTCCTGTTACCATCCGCCTAGATGCACAGTTCGGGACCGCCTACCCGAGATCCGCCGGTTTTGACACCGACAGCTACTGTCACTGGAGAATAACATGAGGTATGGGCCAGCGATGGGAGTAGGGTGGGGTGGTGAGGCCAGCGATGGGAGTAGGGTGGGGTGGTGAGGCATGCACGGTAGCACAGCCGACCACGAGACGCAGGAGCAGGCAGCACGACTGGTGATGGTTTGGGCAGTTGGAGCAAGAAGACCAGTGGTTGACGAAGTAGGACGACCGTAGGATGGACATCATACGGTGACTGCAGCTAGAATCGTTTATATTAACTAGGTTGACAAATCCTGCGTCCCCGGTAGCTTAGTAGGCCCACAAGTCAACCTCGAAATATGGTAGGTCCTAGCTAGCAGGGGGAATATTCATTTTTTTGTGTAATAAGGAGGCACTTCCTTGCATGCGAAGATATAGCTAGTGGGTCCGAGCTATCACTGGGAGAAACATTTTTTTTGTGAAATAAAAAGGCCCTTCTAGTGGGTCCCTGCTTTTAGGTGGAGGAATCATTATTTTGTGCGTAAGGCACTTCCATGTGCACGGCTATGGACCCAGCTGTCAGCCTCTCCACGTACAGTCCTGTTCCTATGGATGTCATTCATTGACCATGTTGACCACGCCGCACCGATAGCACCAGGGCGGTGGATGACGGAAAGGCCTAGGAAGGGAATGACTTGGAGTCGGGGAAGACTCGGAAGTTGATGCCAATGCAGTGGGGAGTACAAGGGTTTACTGGTTCAGCTACCGTCACCGGAAACTGACATGAGGTGTGGGTGAGTATAGGAATGGCCTGGCTAGCGATGGAGTAGGGTGGGGCAGTGCTGCCTGTGCGGCAGCACAGCCGACCACGGGAGGCGGTCCCACCGGCGCTGGTTTGGGCGGTTGGAGCAAGAAGATCAGATACTGAAGAAGTAGCATAGCCGCTAGATTAACATCCAATGGTCACTGTTGCTAGAATCGTTTGTGGACTAAGTTGACAAAGCCTTTCGTACACGTCAACCTAGTAGACCCACAAGTCAGCCTCCAAATCTGTCCCAAACAGCATACAACCCAAAATTTCTAGCCAGATTCAAATTAATTTAAAAATTAAACATACCATAATTTAAATCCAACGAACTTTTATCCGCACAAAAACATTGAAATTTAAAATATCAAAATCCAAAAAAAAGTAATTTGGAACTAATTGCCTGTTTACTGTATTTTTTATTGTACAACACATTCCTTATTACTTATAGCCCATTTCCTGGGCAAGCCAAATGCATCCCTCCTCATCTTGAAAGATTTCCGGCCCGGCAGGGCGTAGAAAAGCAAGTAGGCCTCCGTTGGTTATTCTATAGAAAACAAAATAGCTGCGCTAGCCCTTTTCAGAAAGCAAAAAAACTCGGCTGGTCATGTGGTAAACATATGAAATAAAAGCTTGGGCTAGACGGGCCACAACTCCCGCACAACCCAGTTGATACCCTGCTCCATCCCGAAATAAAATTACTGCACGAGCTGCTGGGTCCTGGGTGAGGGAGTCCCAGATTAAGGGGTCCTCGGACAGCCAGACTATATGCGTATGCCAGACTGTTGGGTTATGAAGATACAAGATTGAAGACTTTGTCCCGTGTCCGGATGGGACTCTCCTTTGCGTGGAAGGCAATCTTGGCAATTGGTATATGAAGATTCCTTTCCCTTTAACCGACTCTGTGTAACCCTAGCCCCCTCCGGTGTCTATATAAACCGGAGGGTTTAGTCCGTATGACAACAACAATCACAACCATAGGCTAGCTTCTAGGGTTTAGCCTCTACGATCTCGTGGTAGATCAACTCTTGAATACTCATATCATCAAGATCAATCAAGTAGGAAGTAGGGTATTACCTCCATCGAGAGGGCCCGAACCTGGGTAAACACTGTCCCCCGCCTCCTGTTACCATTAGCCTTAGACGCACAGCTCGGGACCCCCTACCCGTGATCCGCCGGTTTTGACACCGACATTCGTGCTTTCCTTGAGAGTTCCAATGTGTCATCACCATAAGGCTTGATGGCTCCTTCGATCGTCAACAACACAGTCTAGGGTGAAATGTTTCTCCCCGGGCAGATCTTCGTATTCGGCGGCTTTGCACTACGGGCCAACTCGCTTGGCCATCTGGAGGAGATCGACAGCTATGCCCCTGGCAATCAGGTCAGGTTTGGAAGCTTGAACTGCACCGCCGAGATCCGTGGAGACTTGATCTTCGACAGATTCGAGCCTATGACAGTTGCGCCCCGCCACCACGATGAACATGACCTAAATCTGCCATCGGATGGTGTAAGGGAGATTCCACCTGTAACCGCACTGGCCCTAGATCCAGAGCAAAGTGTGCCATCCGAGGGCGTGAGTGTCGGTGTCAAAACCGGCGGATCTCAGGTAGGGGGTCCCTAACTATGCGTCTAAGGCTAATTGTAACAGGAGGCAGGGGACACGATGTTTTACCCAGGTTCGGGCCCTCTCGATGGAGGTAATACCCTACTTCCTGCTTGATTGATCTTGATGATATGAGTATTACAAGAGCTACCACGAGATCGTAGAGGCTAAACCCTAGGAGCTAGCCAATGATTCTGATTGTCCTCATCCTATGGACTAAACCCTCTGGTTTATATAGACACCGGAGGGGGCTAGGGTTACACAAAGTCGGTTACAAAGAAGGAGATCTAACATCCGAACCGCCAAGCTTGTCTTCCACACAAAGGAGAGTCCCATCCGGACATGAGACGAAGTCTTGAGTCTTGTATCTTCATAGTCCAACAGTCCGGCCAAAGTATATAGTTTGGCTATCTGGATACCCCCTAAATCCAGGACTCCCTCAGTAGCCCCTGAACCAGGCTTCAATGACGATGAGTCCGGCGCGCAGATTGTCTTCGGCATTGCAAGGCGGGTTCCATCTCTGAATACTCCAAAGTAAATCTTGAACACTTAAACCGTGTTCGGCTCTGCAAGATAATTTCCACACACCACCGTAGAGGGCATAACACTTTACAAATCTAATCTGCTGATAATTTTTCATGGTGTGCCCTTACGCCGCGGCCTGGCTCAATACGAACCGGTTTTTCTCAGCTTGCCATGACATGCATTGCAAGGTGGTTTCCTTGGCACGCCTCGTCGAAGCAGAGATCGTGTCCCCCTTATTGCGGGATTCCCATCAATACGGGTGTGGGCAACCCCACTACGCCTGTTGGTATAACTCCGTGTTTTTAGGCAAGTCCCAAATGGTCACGCTGAGGACGCTTGATATTCACCCTCTTTATAGAGGGACCGAGGCCTATCCCTCTCTCTTACCAGCTTGCGCCTTTCCGCATCTCGAGTTCCAACACCCGAAGCTCAAGCTTAGGCACCTCGGATCTTCAATCATGTCTGGATCCAACCTTCAAGGCCGGTGGACGGCAGAGGAGGACATTGTGAAGCTTAGGGAGGCCAGATATCTGACCGCCAACATCAAGCATAGGCTTCCTGCTCCAGGGCAGGTCATCCCTACTCCCGAGCCCAACGAGAGCATCGTATTTGTTTCTCACTTCCTCCATGGCTTAGGCTTCACCCTCGATCCCTTCATGAGGGGGCTCATGTTCTATTACAGGCTAGATTTTCATGATCTAGCTCCGGACTCCATCCTTCACATCTCATCATTTATCGTCGTGTGCGAAGCCTTCCTCCACATCACCCCGCACTTCGGCTTATGGCTCAAGACCTTCAATGTAAAGCCGAAGGCGATCGAGGGGCGACAGTCGGAGTGTGGAGGCGCTGTAATAAGCAGAAACGCCGATGCCCCATGGCCAGAGGGCTTCTTCCCAGAGGTGTCCGATCTATGATAGCGGAGGTGGTTCTACGTCACGGCTCCCCGAGGCACAAAGTGGGCGGCTACCCCCGACTTTCGCTCGGGCCCTCCGCCCCAACTGACGTCGTGGGCCAATGTGGGACTGGACTGGGGGCCTGCTAGTGACGTACCGACACTGCATAGCTACATTCGGGAGCTTCTTGAGAGGTACATTAGTCTTGTCAGCATAATTCAGGTAATGTTAGTCCTGTGGATCTTGCCATGCAAACGTCGGCCTCTCCGGATGTGGGAGTTCAACACGGAAGGTCCGCGAACTATTCAGCACTTCTTCTGCATGATGCTCGAAGGGATGTATAGGTTATTCTTCGGACCACAAGTAAATTGTCCGGACAGCAACGAGGATGCGGGCCCGAGCTGCAACCGCCCAGATGCCCAAGTAAGTAACCCTGAAACCGAACACTTCGTTTATATTTATCACAACATTATTCTAAAAACCATCCGCGGCCAGGATTGGCTCAGCAAAGGCGGAGAGAATCAGGTGTCCGGCACCACTTCCCGAAGGCTCGCCTAGCCCTGCAATAGCCAGGATGCTTAGACATGTGCTAAGTCAAGTGCCCTTGGGGAAAGACAAAGGAGAGAATAGAGAAGCAGAGCTTCACACATTGCACATCCAAACCGGGGGAATTACTGTCTCCACAAAGGAGGATAGTTGGGGAGGGGAATCTAAGGTATCCTTCCCCCGCGGGAAGAAGAGGGCCGCCTCTGAAGACTTGGAAATGGAGGTGCCTAGACAAGGGAAGAAAACTTCACCAGGGGGCCCTGTCCCGGAGGGCATGCTCACCGCGCCATCCCGCAAACGGGCCAGCTCTCCGCCAAGCTGTAATTTAATTGTAAATACAAAGCTACTGCTTCCTCCTCCGAGAACAATAACCAGGATCCACCCTTTGCAGTCCGGCTAGCAGCTCTTCTTGACAGAGTTCGTCTTCGGGGGATCTTCTTATGGAGAGGATGGAGAGTGAAACCCCACCTGCCTCTCCACCCCATGGGGCGGGCGACTGAGGGAGTCCTGGATTAGGGGGTATCTGGACAGCCGGACTATATACTTTGGCCAGACTGTTGGACCGTGAAGATACAAGACTCAAGACTTTGTCCCGTGTCCGGATGGGACTCTCCTTTGCGTGGAAGACAAGCTTGGCGATCCGGATGTTAGATCTCCTTCTTCGTAACCGACTCTGTGTAACCCTAGCCCCCTCTGGTGTCTATATAAACCGGAGGGTTTAGCCCGTAGGACGAGAACAATCATAATCATCATAGGCTAGATTCTAGGGTTTAGCCTCTACGATCTCGTGGTAGATCAACTCTTGTAATACTCATATCATCAAGATCAATCAAGTAGGAAGTAGGGTTTTACCTCCATCGAGAGAGCCCGAACCTAGGTAAAACATCGTGTCCCTTGCCTCCTGTTACCATTAGCCTTAGACGCACAAATCGGGACCCCCTACCCGAGTTCCGTTGGTTTTGACACCGGCATTGGTCCTTTCATTGAGAGTTCCTCTGTGTCGTCGCTGCAAGGCTCGATGGCCCCTTCATTCATCAACAACGCGGTCTAGGGTGAGACTTTTCTCCCCAGACAGATCTTCGTGTTCGGTGGCTTCGCTCTGCGGGCCAATTCGCTTGGCCATCTGGAGCAGATCGACAGCTACGCCCCTGGCCATCAGGTCAGGTTTGGAAACTTCAACTACATGGACGATATCCGCGGAGACTTGATCTTCGACGGATTCGGGCCTACGCCAGGAGCGCCGAACAGTCACGACGAGCACGGCTTAGACCTGTTTTCAGACAGTACTCGGGATATCACGCCTACAAGAGCTTCGGACCAAAATCCGGGGCAGATTGCATCGTCCGAGGACGGGTGGATGGACCCCGCCCCGGAGGCCGCATACTCATCGGCGGTAGAGCCGAACACGGACTCCATCCCTAAGGAAATCTGTGTCACTGGACCCCCAGACTTGTATCCGGCTGTAGGTTCCAGACCGCGCGCCCCAGAGCCCGCCGAATCTGGTTGGGCTCCGGTAATGGAGTTCACCGCTGCGGATATCTCCCAGCACTCGCTCTTTGGCGACATGCTGAATTCATTAAAGTCTCTCTCTTTGTTAGGAGACTCTTGGCCGAACTATGTCCGGCTCGAGTGGGAAGCAAGAGATGAGGAAATTTGTTTCCCACCCACCACCCACTTCCTTGCCACTGTCAATGATTTGACCGACGTGCTCAACTTCGACTTTGAAGACATCGACGGTGTGGATGATGATGCAGGAGAAGAACAGGAACCACCGCCCATGGGGCGCTGGGCGGCCACCTCCTCGTATGATATATATATGGTGGACACTCCCAAAGAAACCAATGGCAATGAGGCAATGGAGGATAACCCCTCAAAGAAGAAATCAAAGCATGGGCGTCATCGGCGCCGCTCTAAGCCCCGCCACAGCAGTACCGGCACAGGAGACGAAAACAATCCGGATGGTGCCGAAGACAAATACAATCCCGATCAGCCTGCCTTCGAGCAGGCCGGACAGGAAGACAGGCAGATTAGCCCAGATGAACAGGCGATGGACGGATACTTGGAGGAGGACAACTACATGTCCCCCTCCGAAGACGAGGTGAGCCTCGGCGACGAGGAATTCGGCGTGCCTGATGATCCCGTGGAGCAGGAGCGCTTTAAGCGCAGGCTTATGGCCACTGCAAGAAGCCTGAAAAAGAAGCAGCAGCAGCTCCAAGCTGATCAAGATCTGCTCACAGACAGATGGACCGAGGTCCTGGCAGCCGAGGAATACGGACTCGAGCGCCACCCCAAAGGTTACCCAAAACACAAGTTGCTACCTCAACTAAAGGAGGAGGCCCTAAGGCCCACACAGGACGAGGCTGACCGGCCACCTCGTGGCCGGGATAAAATGGCGTATCAGATCGAATACCAGCCCGCACCCCACGCCAATACACTACGGCCCGGGGCAATAACCAGGACCTGTGAGACATACTGGAAAACAAGGCAGGACAGCCAAGATCGATCTACGGATTGCGGGGGCGTGCCCCAAGACGTGACGATGATCGTCATGCCGGATACACTATAAACAACTTTGGCCGGGCCGAACATAGCCGAACAGACTTGTTCGAACTGCATAGCAACATAGCTCGGCATAGAGGCGCCGCACACCCCCTCCGCTTCACTGACGAAGTGATGGATCACGAATTCCCGGAAGGGTTTAAACTCGTAAACATCGAATCATATAATGCCACAACAGACCCCGTGGTACGGATCGAAGATTTCCTTCTCCACATTCACATGGCCCATGGTGATGATCTACATGCCATCAAATATCTTCCCCTTAACCTCAAAGGACTGGCCCGACACTGGCTAAATAGCCTGCTGGCAAATTCCATCGGCAGTTGGGAAAACCTGGAGGATGCATTCCTCGACAACTTCCAGGGCACTTACGTGCGACCACCGGATGCTGATGACTTGAGTCACATTACCCAACAGGCCGGAGAGTCAGCCAGGAAATTCTGGACTCGGTTCCTAACTAAAAAGAACCAAATTGTCGACTGTCCGGACGCCGAAGCATTGGCGGCCTTCAAGCATAATATCCGCGATGAGTGGCTCGCCCGACACCTCGGCCAGGAAAAAACGATGTCCATGGCGGCCCTCATGACACTCATGACCCACTTTTGCATGGGCGAGGACAACTAGTTGGCTCGTAGTAGCACCACACCAATAAACTCCGGCACTTCAGATGTCCGCGACAATAACGGCAAGCCACGGTGCAACAGACATATGCATTGGAACAATGGCAACAACACTGAAGACACGACAGTCAACGCCGAATTCAGTGGCTCAAAATCCGGTCAACAGAAAAAGTCGTTCAAAAGAAACAATCAGGGATCGTCCAGTCTGGACCGCATACTTGATCGCTCGTGCCAAATTCACGGCACCCCTGATATGCCAGCTAACCACACTAACAGAGATTGCTGGGTGTTCAAACAGGCTGACAAGATAAATGCCGAAAACAAGGACAAGGAGCTGCACAGTGACGATGACGAGGAGCCCCGGCGTCCGAACACTGGGGGACAGAAGAAATTTCCTCCTCAGGTGAAAAAGGTAAACATGATCTATGCCACCCATATTCCCAAACGGAAATGGAAGTGAGCACTAAGGGACGTCTATGCGATGGAGCCAGTCGCCCCAAAGTTCAACCCATGGTCAGGATGTCCGATCACTTTTGATCGTAGGGACCACCCTACCAGCATCCGTCACGGCGGTTCAGCCGCATTGGTCCTTGACCCAATCATCGATGGATTCCACCTTATGCGAGTCCTTATGGACGGTGGCAGTAGCCTGAACCTTCTTTACCAGGACACAGTGCGCAAAATGGGCATTGATCCTTCGAGGATCAAGCCCACCGAAACCACCTTCAAAGGTGTAATTCTAGGAGTAGAGGCCCGTTGTAAGGGTTCCATAATACTAGAAATGGTCTTCGGATCCCCGGATAACTTCCGAAGCGAGGAGTTAATCTTTGATATCCTCCCTTTCCGTAGTGGCTATCATGCACTTCTCGGACGAACCGCATTTGCTCGATTCGATGCGGTACCACACTATGCATACCTCAAGCTCAAGATGCCAGGACCTCGCGGGGTTATAATAGTCAATGGAAACACAGACCGCTCTCTCCATACAGAAGAGCACACTGTGGCCCTCGCAGCAGAAGTACAAAGCAGCCTTCTTCGACAAACCACCAATCCGGCGACAACAACCCCAAACACCGTCAAGCGAGTCCGGAGTACCCTGCAGTAGGATCGCTAGGCACGGCAAGAGCGCGACTAGCAGTCCGCCCTCCGCCCTAGCCCCATTCAGGAAGCATTTGTGCCGCGCGTACACAATTACGCACTCAAAATACCATGGGCATAGGCGGAGGCGCAATGGTAATGTGGTCAACAGTGCGGTTCAACCGCAACATACTTTAATAACCTTCTTTCTCTTTCAGGACCCTACTTTCGGGCAGCCTCTTTAGAGAGCCGGATCATCGGACTTATCACAGGAGGGAAAACCAAGGAGGCAAAAGGATTTGTGCACCAAGGGAATACCCAGGTGGTATCTATCAATGATCGTTATACCTGTTTTGCATACTCGCATGCGGCCCGCCCTTGGATAGGACATGTCAAATAGTCCTATTTTCTTCTACTTAACGCATTAATTGTACACATACTCTCGGACGTATTATTTAACAATGGGAAACAATATATAGCGTCAACTTATTATTCCTATCTTCACATTTTCTTATAAATTTTTATTTAATATTGAACCCGTACACTTTGGTACGTTCAGTTTGCCAGGGGCTTCTTATGGTACCCCATAATACGGCAAGATAAGTCCGAATACTTTCGATAGTGCGGCACCCCGGACTTATAGCATTATATGCATTAGCTCCGAATCATGTCTTGGGTCAATAGTTGGGTTTGCCCGGCTCCCTTGTTTTGGTACCTTACATTCTGTTATATCGGTTAAGGTAGCGCAGGGAGAACTACTGCAATTGTGTCCCGGTTCTTCCGGACGAGCACCTCAGTAGAGAAAGCCGAAAACTGACTGTCATGATGCGGCGAGAGCTGGTCGCTGTTCGAGAGGTCTTAAATCCCTAAAGATTTTCTCCGCTTCAGGCGAGGAATCGGCCTTGTCCGATTTAGGCGTGTATAGCGCCCCAATTCGGTTTTCCGAATTCTAGGGGCTTCGCCGAAATTTAAAATTGTAGACTTCTATGGCTAAGTGAGAGTTATAAAGCCGCATAGTCCGATTGCCTTGTTCGCTGTGCCGAAAACCTCCTTCAAGGACCAAAAATTTGGATAAAGAGTGTTTGGGTTTTCCACGAACACCCCAGTACTAGTTACATGGGGGCAGAAGCCGACGACTGGCCTACTTTCGGAAATTTATAAACAGCCGCACAGAAGGTAATATTTTAAATCAACAAAGCGCCATATAGCGCAAATGAACTAGTTTTCATATTACAAAAGATGACATGACTACATTCACTCAAAGATTACGTCCTTGGTACATTCATCGGCCATGAGGCGAGCACCTTTCATAACGCCATCATAATATTTCTCGGGGTAGCGATGCGCCTTGCCCTCCGGCGGTCCATCCTTCACCAGCTTCTCTGCATCCAGCTTGGCCCAATGCATCTTCACACAGGCAAAGGCCCGACAGGCACCCTCAATACAATCGGATTTCTTGATAACTTCGAGCCACGGACAGGAATTTACCATCCGCTTTACAAGGCCGAAGTAGCTGTCGGGAAGGGGCTCACCAGGCCACATCCGGACAATGAAGTCCTTCATGGCCACTTCGTCCGCCCTGTGGAGTTCAACCAACTGCTTCAGTTGGTCACTCAGAGGCATTTGGTGTTCGGCTCCAGCATACTGGGACCAGAACAGCTTCTCCGTCGAGCTCCCCTCTTCGGCACGGTAGAATTCTATGGCATCTAATATGCTGTGTGGCAGTTCGGCGAGTGCCCCTAGAGAGCTCCGAATTCGGGTAAGTAAAAGAAATTTCTCCTCCACATGGTTGCTTTGCATAATGAATGCCTTACACGCCACTATCTTCTTGGCCACCTGGATTTCCTGCTGGGCCTTTTGGGCTTCGGCCCTGGCATCTTTCGCGCTCTGAAGGGCCTTCGCAAGCTCAGACTCTTACGTCTTGAAGTCATGCTCCAAGGACTCGAACTTCTTGCCGATCTCCTGGAGCTCTTGCCGTACCTCGTCCGCATCTTGCTTTTCATGCTCAATACGCTCCGTGGCCGCCATGTCTTCAGCCTCGGATAGCGCTTTCTTCAGGGCCGCCACTTTGGTCGTGGCCCCTATTAAAAAGTCATGACGCTTTTTGTTAGCGTCACCAATTTTTTCTCATTTATATGACACGTGAACAAGGTATCACTTACCTTTGTTCTCTTCGAGCTGCCTCTTTGTAAGGCCGAGCTCCTCTTCGGCCTACTTTAGGTCCCGTTCGAGTCCGGCGACCTCTGCTGTACGGGTAGCAGCGGCAAGCAGCACCGCCTATTTATTCACATAGACACATACTGTTAGATTCCTGCGGTTTAAAGTTGACCCTCCGTTTGGCTTTTCTTTCTGAACACCAAACAGAGTATTAGGGGCTACTGTCTATCGGGTGATAATTTCTCACACTTTTAATTGCTTCCCACAAAGCCTGTCAAGAGGCTGGTGCAGGCTTCGGTCAATCCGCTTTTGGTAGACCGAACCTTCTAAACCACCGCACTCATAAGAGTACGGTGCTCTTCACCCATGGAAGCGCCGCGAAGCACTTCCACCAAATTATCCGACGCCTCTGGCGCAGTGGAGGTCATCGGCACGGTCGGCTCACCCTCCCTAGAGAGGGGCTGCACACCCGAATCTGGAACCTTTGGAGGTTCTGATGCAGTGTCCGGCTGGGAGCCCAACTTGCTACGGCTCTCATCACGATAATCCATGGGGATCCTACTCCGCATGTGCCCGGCATCTGGAATTTCGCCTTGGGCCGTCTCCAGATCCGCCTCCCCCTGATCTGGTACCCTTTGGGAGCGCACCTCCATGTCATCCACAGGCCGAGGGGAGGTAGCCGTCGGGAGCGAATTCATTGATGAATCGCTCAAAGACCCATCCGAAGAAGATACCTCGGGATGGGACCTGGATGTACTGCATATGCGTGTTCGGCGTTATAACAAACTATGAAGTTAAGTCGCACTAAAAGTATTACAGAGTGCGGATACTTACAATCTCGCCAGGGGCTTGCCCCTGGGTAGCCACTCCTTCTCGCTATAGGCGGCGGTTGTGGAGTGGTCTGGAGGGAGGGTCCGTCCCCTCTTGGACCCTTCGGCCTCCCCGGAAAGAGTGGGCTTCCTCTTCTCCCCCCTCGTTTTCGGGGAGAGGGTTTTCCTCCTCCTCCTCCTTGTTGTCATTGGACGAGTGCACCCCGGTGTCTTCGGATGATGAGTCCGGCACCACGTTGCGCCGGGAACTTCTTCTGGTCCCCATGGCCTTTCTCTTGGTCTTCTTCTCCGGCACCTCAAAGGGTGTCGGAACCAGCATCTTGGTCAGGAGTTCGTCTGCTGGGTCCTCAGGCAATGGAGCCAGATAGTCGATCTGCTCCGCTGTCGCCACGTATTGCTGTTAAGATCAACACAGTGGCCTAAGTTTCTCCCACGAATATACTATGGAAGGGCAAATCTTGCAAAATGTAGAATGCTTACAGCATTGGCCTGGCGCTTAGCACTGAGTCCGCGGTCCTCAGAGGTGGGGGGAGGAACTTCACTGGCCTTGAATAACACCTTCCATGCGTCCTTGTGACTCGAGTCAAAGAGCTCTTGCAGTGTTTGGTGTTGGGCCGCGTCGAACTCCCACAGGTTGAATACCCGTCTCTGACATAGGAGAACCCAGCGAAATAGCATGACCTGGACCACATTGACCAGCTTGATATTCTTGGTTATCATGTTTGTGATGCAGTTTTGGAGTCCGGTCAGCTCTGCGGATGAGCCCCAGGCTAGGCCCTTCCTCTTCCAGGAAGTGAGCCGCACAGGGACTCCAGATCGGAATTCAGGGGCCGCCACCCAGTTGGCGTCGCGCGGCTCGGTGATGTAGAACCACCCCGATTGCCACCCCTTCACGGTCTCTGCAAAGGAGCCTTCGAGCCAGGTGACGTTGGGCATCTTGCCCACCATGGCGCCTCCGCACTCCGCCTACTGGCCGACCACTATCTTTGGCTTCATGTTGAAGATCTTTAGCCACAGGCCAAAGTGGGGCCTGATGCGGAGAAAAGCCTCGCACACGACGATGAACACCGAGATGTTGAGGATAAAGTTTGGGGCCAGATCGTGAAAATCCAGCCCGTAATAGAACAGAAGCCTGCGGACAAATGGGTGGAGGGGGAATCCCAGTCCACGGACGAAGTGGGCAAGGAACACGACCCTCTCGTGGGGACCTGGAGTCAAAATTATCTGCCCTGCGTACGGAAGCCGGTGCGCAATATCTGCGGCCAAGTATCCGGCCGCCCAGAGCTTCGTAATGTGCTCCTCCTTGACGGAGGAGGCCACCCACTTGCCTCCCGCTCCGGACATGTTTGGCTGTGCGGAGAAGGCGAGAACTAGGGCGCTGGAGCTATAGGGTGCAAGAATGGATGAGCGAAGGAGGAAGAAGGCGTGGGTAAAAATGGGAGATCCTTATCCCTTTATAGAGGTGGCGAGAATGGTGCGCTTCCCCACTTGCCTGAGGAAATCGATTATTTTCCAAGCGCCACGGTTGGGTTACCCATACCCGTATTGATGAGGATCCTGTGATAAGGGGACATGATCTCTGCTTCGACAAGATGTGCCGAGGAAACTGCCTCGCAATATGTGCAGTGGTTGGTTGTGGGAAAACGGTTCGAATAATAACTTGACCATGGTGTGATGCCACATTGTCTAAAGTTGTCAGCAGATTATATTTGTGGAATATTGTTCTCTCTACGGTGGAAGGCGGAAATTATCTCACAGAGGCGGACACGATCCTCAATCTACTTTGGAGTATTCGGAGATGGAACCCGCCTTGCAATGCCAAAGACAATCTGCATGCCAGACTCATCGTCATTCAAGCCTGGTTCAGGGGCTACTAAAGGAGTCCTGAATTAGGGGGTATCTGGACAGCCGGACTATATACTTTGGCCGGACTGTTGGACCGTGAAGATACAAGACTCAAGACTTCGTCCCGTGTTCGGATGGGACTCTCCTTTGCGTGGAAGACAAGCTTGGCGGTTCGGATGTTAGATATCCTTCGTTGTAACCGACTTTGTGTAACGCTAGCCCCCTCCGGTGTCTATATAAACCCGAGGGTTTAGTCCGTAGGATGAGGACAATCAGAATCATAGGCTAGCTCCTAGGGTTTAGCCTCTATGATCTCGTGGTAGATCAACTCTTGTAATACTCATATCATCAAGATCAATCAAGCAGGAAGTAGGGTTTTACCTCCATCGAGAGGGCCCGAACCTGGGTAAAACATCGTGTCCCCTGCCTCATGATACCATTAGCCTTAGATGCACAGATCGGGACCCCCTACCTGAGATCCGCCGGTTTTGACACCGACAGCGACCCCGAGGTGTCGTCGAGGATAGAAGCTAACACTTCGGCCGCCCTGATACCGGAGCATTCGGCTCCCACGGGGGGCAATAAAAAGGGTCCGGTACAGTCCAACAGCCGGCCGGACACGCTGACGGGCCTTCTAGAGCAAGCTGCTCTCTCGGAGGATCACCATGCGTTAATGGGCACGGTGCTTGAGAAGATTTAATCCGCCACAAGTTGGTTGAATGAAGCTTTTACGAGCCTGATCAAAGGCTTTGAGGTACATACGTAATTTTTTGGTTGTACCGCACGCGCTAGGTGTGCTCCGTATAGATAGTAGCCCCTGAGATTCTGGTTGCCAGCCCTAGGCGGCAAATGGAGGATCACACTCTCATGTAATGATCGCACTGCATTCATGCGCGGGTGGCTAAGGGTCCGGTGGTAGACCAGACCGCTGAATTAGATGATCTGAGGCGACAGATTGAAGTTGTGGACGCCGACATCACGCTTGTGAACGAGCGGTTTGACGAGTCACAGAGTATGTGCTCTGTTTTCCTCATTTGTTATAGGAAATATTAAGAGGAGCATAATGTTAATGTGATATGATTTGGCTGCAGGCGGAGCTGCTGCCGTGGAGGCCCTGAGGGCAGAACTTGCCCTAGCTAAGGAACAAGCCCGGGCTAGCAATGCGGCTGCCCTAAAGGCGGTCGAAGATTTGAGGGCCAACCAGGCTGCTTATCGCCGAAGCGAAGATAAAATAGCCGAGATGGCTATGGAGCTGAGAGACGCCGCCGACCGGTATGAGCTCCTTGAAAAGGAGAATCAGGCGAAGTCAGCTGACCTGAAGAAGGCCCTTGATGTGGGCAAGGAGACGCGTTCCGATATTAGGGATGCGCTGGAGGAGCTTTGACAGGCCAGAGAAATCGCGGCTGAAAGCCCCTATTTGTTGCGGATGAAGTTCTTAGATCCAAAGTACGCTCTTCTGGATCGGCTCTGGAGTGCTGCAGACGCGTATGCAGATCTGGCAAAAAGTATGGCTGATGCGACCAAGTTTTTCAAGAATAAAAAAGATAATGAAGTAGAAAGGCTGTTTTGGTCGCAATTCAGTGCTCCAATGCGCCCGTTGCCATTAAGTGAAAGGATGGCCGCTGTGGCCGAGCTCCATAGGTTGTCCGGTCTTGCAATGAGGTCTGTGATAGACCATCTATGGCCGAAGGGACCGAGGCCGGGCAGTTATTTTGGTTTAGTGTTGGCGCCATATCACGAATCGATGCCATGAAGAGGTTGGCATGCATGGAGGGTATGCGGATGGCTCTTGCCCGTATTAGAACATATTGGGTGGCTATGGAGGCCACCATCATTGCAACCCAGAATCCGGAAGGAAGCCAGGATCCAGCCGAGCACTATTTTGGGCAGGTAACAGAAGGTGCTCGTTTAATAGAGGATCAGTGCTGGAAGAGTGTCATGTTCGAGTGACAAGTCGTTCGATTGTAAAAACAAGTGTTCTTTAATTATAGATGCTATATTTATACTTTCGCCTGAAAGTGTTATTGTGCCTCCTGTGCGGCCGTTTGATGTATATATATAACCTGAAAGTTAGCAGTCGTTGGCTTCAGCCGCCACGCATACAATGCGGGGGTGTTCGCAAAAATGTGCGTAATCACACTTGATCCAACGTCTTGGTCCATTAATGAGGTGATCGCACGTCGAACTAGGCAACCGGACTATATAGCTTTAACACTTTCACTTAGCCATAGGAGTTTGACGGTGGGGCTACTATGTAGCCCCTGGTACCTTCGCGTGCATCCGGATACGGGCGCGTATGTACATGGTCGGGAAACAGCCTTTCGTTAATGCGGAGGAATCTGGAAGATTTCGATGAGTCCTCGAGTGGTTGATCAGTCTCTCGCTATATCATAACAGTCAGTTTTCGGCTTTCTCTACTGAGGTGCTCGTCCGGAATAACCAGGGCACAATTGCAGTAGTTCTCCTTTGGCCGCCTTAGCTGATAGAAGCGGAACGTAAGGCAGCAAACCCAGGAGCCGGGCAAACCCTACATTGACCAAAGACATGATTCGGAGCTGATGCATATAAGGCCAAACTCGCGAGGCCGAACTCTCCCGAAGGTATTCGGACTTCATAACATATACTGTACTGAGTAACGCCCTTGATTATGAACCCTGTATTTCCAGGTACGTGCGTTAGTCTGTCGTGGCGAAATGCCAATAATGCTAGTATCCCCTATGGGTGTATTGAGTACCCATGGGATGTCAAGCAACAAGAGACAATAAAGAAGGTTTACACAAGGGCTTAATCTAAAGAGAAACCTTTGAGCGGGGCCCTGCTCCACATCTGCGCCTTTGTCTCCGTTGTGCCTTGTCCTGGTAGGGTGTCGCACGAATGGTGTCTGTAAAAAGGAAAACTCATGTAAAAGAGTATGGCATAAGCGTGCGAAGAGTTGGTTATTATCAATGGATATTAGGAGTGTAAGACATTGGCCTGTTAACAAGGTCACGCCAAAAGGTTGGCTTTATTGTATGTTTGCAGCCCCTGATGCCCTCTATGGGATTACGTGTATAGCACCTCAGCTCAGGTTTATCTGGGCTGTTACAGACGGTTGTGCGCCGGACTCGTCTAACCGTGTCCGTGGTCTTAACGACTGATCATGCATTCTGATAGGAGAGGCCGCTTAGTGTCCGGCTGCTAGAGCCGCCGCATACTCTTCCGCATGTAAGGAACACTCTGTGTTTCTGCTAATGGTGATGACGCCACGTGGACCAGACATCTTGAGTTTAAGGTAGGCGTAGTGCGGTACTGCGTTGAAGCGAGCGAAGGCCGTTCTTCCGAGCAATGCATGATAACTACTTCAGAGGGGAGCGATGGCGAAGAGTAATTCTTCGCTTCTGAAGTTGTCGAGAGAACCGAATGTCACCTCTAATACGAGGGAGCCCCAGCAACGGGCCTCAACACCTGGTATCACCCCTTTAATGGTGGTGTTACTTTGGCTGATTCTAGATGGGTCTATCCCCATCTTGCGGATAGTGTCCTGATATATTAGATTGAGACTACTGCCACCGTCCATGAGGACACGAGTAAGATGGTATCCATCAATTATTGGGTCGAGCACCAAGGCAGCCGATCCTCCGTGCCGGATACTAGTCGGATGGTCCCTGTGATCAAAGGTGATCGGGCAGGCCGACCAGGTGTTGAGTTTGGGGGGCAACGGGCTCTACAGCGTATACGTCTCTAAGCACGCGTTTGCGCCTTCTCTTTGGTATATGAGTCGCGTAGCTCATGTTTACTGTTTTTACCTCTTGTGGGAATTTTTTCTGTCCCATAGTGTTCGGCTGGCGAAGCTCATCCTCGTCTTCACTTGGTATTTCCCTTCCCTTGTGTTTGACATTTAACTTGCCGGCCTGCTTAAATACCCAGCATTCTCTGTGAGTGTGGTTCGCAGGTTTTCGGGGGTGCTATGAATTTGGCACAATTTGTCCAAGACTTTGTTTAGGCCAGACGGTCCCTCTTTGCTGCCATTAAATGGCTTCTTTTGTTGACTGGGTCGAGAGCCCCTGAATCCGGTGTTGACCACCATGTTGTCCGGACTCTCTTCCTTGTTTCGACGCTTGTTTTTATTGCGCGGTGGCTTCCCATTACCATCCCTAATTTCGGATGTGCCCGGGTCGCTGGTGCCTCTACGGGCCAACCAGCTGTCCTCACCCTCGTAGAAGCGGGTCATAAGGCTTGTTAAGGCCGCCATTGTCCTCGGCATTTCTTGGCCGAGGTGTCTGGCGAGCCACTCGTCTCGGATACTGTGCTTGAAGGCCGCTAGTGCTTCGGCATCCGAACAATCGACAATTTGATTCTTCTCAGTGAGAAATCTGTTCCAAAGCTTACGAGTGGACTCTCCGGGCTGTTTTATTATCTGACTGAAATGGTCAGCGTCCAGAGGTCGGACATAGGTCCCTTGAAAATTGGCCCTGAAAGCGTCCTCAAGTTCTTCCCAACTTTCGATTGAATTTTCGGGGAGGCTTTTCAACCAGTGCCGAGCTGGCCCCTTCAACTTGAGGGGAAGGTATTTTATGGCGTGGAGGTCATCCCCTCGAGCCATGTGGATATGAAGGATAAAATCGTCAATCCAGACCCCAGGGTCTATCGTTCCGTCATATGCCTCTATGTTCACAGGTTTGAATCCCTGTGGAAATTCGTGATCCAGTACCTCTTCGGTGAAGCATAGAGGGTGCACAACCCCTCTGTATCTGGACATGTTGTGGGATGCTGTCGACTGTTGTTGTGTTCAGTGTTGATTCCAAACCGGTATTCGATCAGTCCGATCATATTGGTGACCGTAGTCCTGCGCCAGAGCATGTCCTCTAGATCCATAGATGGACCTGGTCGCGCCGACCTTTTTGTCCAGGAGCTCACGTAAATCGTGTGTAGCGTCAGTAGCTGCACTATCGCGGTCATGAAGTGGTTGGTCCGGCCTATTGGCCATATTGTTCTTTGGAAGAATGGCCTCATCGTCGAATTCTGGCAGCAGCTTGCGCTTTGGGTAGCTCTTTGTGTGGCGATCGTCGCCATATTTTTCTTCAGTGTCTAGCACCTTCTTCCATCTGCGGTTGAGCGTTTCCTACACGGCCTTAAGCCTTTGCTTGTGCTTCTTTAGGCTTCTCGCAATGGCCATAAGCCTTCTGCGGAGGTTATCTCGTTCTAAACGTCTTTCCGGGATGATGAATGCATCATCGTCCGGACTATAATCTTCTCCGGAGACAGGTTGATGAGTTCGACCCTCGGGATCGCTGCGATCGAGCGTCTGCTCCGGGCTGTGTTCGGTGTGACCTAGCTCATCCCTCTCCATCGCTGGGTCCATATGGTTGTTGTCGCCTTTGGAGTTGACTGGGGTGTTGATTTTTCCCGCGCTGTTATCACTATTTTTACTGTGGCTAGACATAGAGCGGCGTCTGCGCCGCCATTTTGGCTTTTGTCCGGGGGTTTCATCCTCCGTTGTGTCCTTTTTGTCGCCATTATCCTCCTTAGGCGTGTCCACCATGTATATATCATATGATGAGGTGGTAGTCCAGCGCCCTGTGGGCGGTGGTTCCAAATCGTCCCCTACGCCGACGTCCATACCGTCGGTGTCGTCGGAGTAGAAGTCAAGCATGTCAGTCAAATCATAAATAGTGGCAATGAAGTGGGTGGTGGGTGGGTAACAAATTTCCTTGTCGCCTACTTCCCACTCGAGCCGAACATAGTTCGGCCAAGAGTCTCCTGACAAAGAGAGAGACCTTAATGAATTCAGCATGTCGCCGAAGGGCGAGTACTGAAAGATATCGGCAGCGGTGAACTCCATTACTGGAGCCCAATCGGATTCGATGGGCCCGGGTGCGTACGGTCCAGAGCCTACAGCCAGACGCAAGTCCGGGGGTCCGGTGACAAAGATTTCCTTGGAGGTGGAGTCTGTGTTCGGTTCTACCGCTGATGAGTATGCGGCCTCCAGGGCGGGGTCCATCCACCGGTCCTCGCACGACGCGATCTGCCCTGGATTTAGGTCCGTAGCCATTGCAGGGGCGATATCCTGAATATTGCCTGACAGCAGATCTAAGCCGTGCTCGTCGTGACTATTCGACTCTCCTGGTGTAGGACTGAATCCATCGAAGATCTAGTCTCCGCGGATATCGGCCAAGTAGTTCAAGTTTCCGAACCTGACCTGGGTGGCCAGGGGCGTAGCTGTCGATCTGCTCCAGATGGCCAAGAGAATTGGCCCGCAGTGCAAAGCCGCCGAACACGAAGATCTGTCCGGGGAGAAAAGTCTCACCCTGGACTGCGTTGTTGTTGATGATTGAAGGAGCCATCGAGCCTTGCTGCGAGGATACAGAGGAACTCTCAATGAAAGCACCAATGTCGGTGTCAAAACCGGCAGATCTCGGGTGGGGGGTCCCGAACTGTGCGTTTAAGGCTAATGGTAACAGGAGGCAGAGGACACGATGTTTTACCCAGGTTTGGGCCCTCTCGATGGAGGCAATACCCTACTTCCTGCTTGATTGATCTTGATGATATGAGTATTACAAGAGTTGATCTACCACGAGATCGTAGAGGCTAAACCCTAGGAGCTAGCCTATGATTCTGATTGTCCTCATCCTATGGACTAAACCCTCGGGTTTATATAGACACCGGAGGGGGCTAGCGTTACACAAAGTCGGTTACAACGAAGGATATCTAACATCCGAACCGCCAAGCTTGTCTTCCACGCAAAGGAGAGTCCCATCCGGACACGGGACGAAGTCTTGAGTCTTGTATCTTCATAGTCCAACAGTCTGGCCAAAGTATATAGTCCGGCTGTCTGGATGCCCCCAAAATCCAGGACTCCCTCAGCGAGGCTCAACCCCGCCACTGAAGCCACAGACTCAACGGCGCTAGAGCCAAACACAGAGCTTACCTCCAATGAGGCCTGTGTCATCGGAACCTCGGACTTGTCTCTGGCCGTAGGCTCCGAACCGCGTGAATCCGCACCCTTCGAATCTGACTGAGCGCCGATCTTGGAGTTCAGCTCCGCGGACATCTTCCAACATTCACCCCTAGGCGACGTATTGAACTCATTAAAATCCCTCTCCTTGTCAAGGGATTCTTGGCCGAACTATGTCCAGCTTGAATGGGAAGCGGACGATGAAGAGCTTCTTTGCTCACTCACCACCCACCTGATAGCCACTGGTGACGATTTAACCGACATGCTTGATTTCGATTCCGATGACATTGACAGTACGGACGATGATTCCGGAGAAGAACAGGAACCATCGCCCACAGGGCGCTGGACAAACACCTCATCATACGACATATACATGGTGGATACATCCAAGGAAGATAACGACTATGACAAGGAGGAACCAGCTGAGGATAAAACTCCTGGAAAACAGCGAAAGCGCCGACGTCAGCGGCGCTGCTAGAAAGCACGCCACGGTAAAAACAGCGATACCGGCACAAGAGGGAATAACACCCCGGGCGACGACGAAGTCAATAAAAAAGCCGCGGACCCAGCAATGGAGTTGGACGAACAAGGTGATGGCGAGCACAGTCCGGGGCCCCTATCCGATCATAGCAACGCCGAAGACCCCAATTATCAACCCGCCTCTGAAGAGGAGAGCAGTCGGGATGACGGTGCATTCATCGTCGCGGAAGAACAATTGGAACAAGAGCACCTCCACCAGAGACTCATCGCCACCGCGATGAGCTTGAAGAAGCAGAAGCAACGGCTTAAAACCACACAGGAGACGCTTAATAATAAATGGAACGAAGTGCTCGACACTGAGGAAAAATTTAGTGGTAATAGCTACCCCAAACGCAAACCGCTGCCCGAATCCGACGATGATGCTATCGCGCCCGTGCCACCGAATAACAATACAGCAGATCAGCCAGGCCGGCCATGTCATAATCGAGGTAGAGTGGCCAACAATGCCGCACACAAAACCGCACCCCTTGCCCATAGAGGAAAGGAGGTCGCAACGCAGCACCAGAAACATGATTTAAGTGAAGACCTGGACAAAAGAACTGGCAGAACCAAGTCCATTTATGGCTCCAGGGAACACATTCCCGCGCAGGATCAGGGCCATCAAATCAAATATGCAGGTAACATATCAGTTCGGAACCAACACCGAACACTGCAACCATCGGGCCCGTGCCGCGACACAGCCAACTACAGGGGTGCTGCACACCCCTTGTGCTTCACCGATGAGGTGCTGGATCACGAATTTCCAGAAGGGTTTAAACCCGTGAACATCGAGGCATACGCCGGAACAATAGACCCTACGGTCTAGATAGAAGACTTTATTCTTCACATCCATATGGCCCGCGGCGACGATCCCCATGCCATCAAATACCTACCCCTCAAGCTAAAAGGACCAGCTCGGCATTGGCTGAAAAGCCTCCCCAAAAATTCCATTGGAAGCTGGGAAGAACTTGAGGACGCTTTCAGGGCTAATTTCCAAGGGACCTATGTCCGACCTCCGGATGCAGACAATCTAAGTCACATAACCCAACAACCCGGAGAGTCAGCCCGTAAGCTTCGGAACCGGTTTCTCACTAAGAAGAACCAAATCGTCGATTGTTCGGACACCGAAGCCTTAGCAGCTTTCAAGCACAGTGTTCGGGATGAATTGCTGGCCAGACACCTAGGCCAGGAAAAGCCAAGGACAATGGCAGCCTTAACTACACTAATGACCCGCTTTTCCGTGGGAGAGGACAACTGGTTGGCCCGTAGCAGCACCAGCAACCCCGGCACATCTGAAGTCAGGGATGGCAATGGAAAGCCATGACAAAATAAAAAAACGTCGAAACAATGGAGAAATCCCAGACAATACAACGGTAAACGCCAGATTCAGGGGCTCCAAACCCGGTCAACAGAAAAAAGTCATTTAAAGGAAGCAAAGATGGTCCGTCTAGCCTAGATAAAATCCTCGAAAGATCCTGCCAAATTCATGGCACCCCTGACAAACCAGCTAATCATACCAATAGAGAGTGGTTGGCCTTCAAGCAGGACGGCAAGCTCAACACCGAACACAAGTGGAAGGGACCACAAAGCAAAGATGAGGACGAATCTCGCCAGCCGAATATGGGGGGACAAAAGAAATTTCCACCAGAGGTCAAAACAGTGAACATGATTTATGTCACTCATATCCCAAAGAGGGAGCGCAAATGCGCCCTCCGAGACGTATACGCTATAGATCTTGTTACCTCCAAATTCATCCCGTGGTCGGCTTGTCCGATCACTTTAGATCGCAGGGATCATCCGACTAGTATCCGTCACGGGGGTTCGGCTGCCGTAGTACTCGATCCAATAATCGACGGATACCACCTCACCCGATTCCTCATGGAAGGCGGCAGTAGCCTCAATCTGATATATCAGGACATTGTCTGCAAGATGGGGATAGACCCGTCAAGAATCAAGCGAAGCAGCACTACCTTTAAAGGAGTAATACCAGGTGTAGAGGCCCGCTGTACGGGCACCTTAACACCGGACATCGTCTTCGGCTCCCCCGACAACTTTTGAAGCGACGAGCTAATCTTTGACATTGCTCCATTCCAAAGTGGCTATCACGCACTACTCGGACGAATGGACTTCGCCCGTTTTAATGCAGTCCCGCACTACGCTTATCTTAAGCTCAAGATGCCTGGACCACGTGGCGTTATCACGGTGAGCGGAAGCACAGAGCGTTCTCTTCGTATAGAAGAATACGCTGCGGCTCTAGTTGCCGAAACACGAAGCGTCCCTTTTGAGCCGAACAGCTCATCGGTCCTCAAGACCACAGACATAGCCAAACGTGTTCGATGTACACCTACATGTAGAAGCTCAGATAAACCTGCGCTTGTTTAGCAGCACTGCTCCTATAGATCTCCCCATAAGAGGACTACATATAATTTTCTATATACATAAATGTACACTCAAAATTCCTTGGGTAGCGCTGGGGGCACCCTGCACATAATAAGTCCATAGTTCGGCTGGACCCTATTCGGACTCAAGAAGCTACAGTTCATGGTTCATCGAAACCAACAAACTATACCCACGGCTGTACCAGATTTTTTTCACCTGGTTCTTTCTTTTCATAGATAGGCCATCACGATATAACCTTCAAGGACACGGCACAACGGAGACAAAGGCACAGACGTGCAGTAGGGCCCAGTTTCAAGGTTTTTGTTTAGATTAAAACCCTGTGTAAACCTTTTTTCTTCTCATTTTTATCTCTTGTTGTTATACACCCTCTTGGCATCCAAAACGCCCTGGATATGGGCAGTACTTGCGAACTTACGATTCGCCGTACTAAAATGGATGTGATAGAAGCAGCCAAGCACTGTGCTTTGAGAACTATATTCTCACCATAGGCGCTCTCTCCTCACGCCGGGTCGTTGCACGTGCCTTGAATTTAGGGTTCATTACTGGGGGTTGTACCCAGCCCGGTACATATTGAAAAGTCTGAAGACCCTCGGGAGTGTTCGGCGCCGCGAGTTTTGGCCTTATATGCATCAGCTCCGAATCATGTCTTGGGTCAATAGTTTGCCCGGCTCCTGTGTTTGCTACCTTACGTTCCGTTCTATCGGCTAAGGCAGCCAAGGGAGAACTACTGCGGTTGTGCCCTGGTTCATCCGGATGAGCACCTCAGCAGAGAAAGCCAAAAACTGACTGTCATGATAAGGCGAGAGCTTGTCAACCACTCGATGACTCAGCGGAATCTTCGCGATTCCTCCGCATTAACGAAGGACCGGTTTCCTGGTCATGTATGTAAACGTTCCGTATTCGGATAAACGCGGACATACAAGGGGCTATATAGTAGCCCCACCGTCAAATTCCTATGGCTAAGTGAAAGTGTTAACGCTCTATAGTCTGATTGCCAAGTTCGACGCAGTAAACACCTCCTTAAAACGGACCAAGACGTTGGGCCAAGTGTGATAAAGCGATTTTCCGAACACCCCCGCGTTATACGCGAGGGGGCTGAAGCCGACGACTGCAAACTTTCAGGTCACATACATATATACATTAATGGCCGCACAGGAGGCTCTCAAATACTTCACGGCCAAAAGTATAAACACAACCTTCATTATCATAAGCATTGCTTTTACAATTCGGATACATGTTACTCGAACATAACATTCTTCGAGCACTGACCCTCTATCAAGCGGGCACCCTCTAGTACTTCTTCAAAATATTGATTTGGCGTGTCCTTACCCCCGGGAGGACCCCCCCCCCCCCCCGGTTGCAATATCGGTGGCATTCATCTTCGCCCAATACATCTGCACACGGGCAAGGGCCATCCGTGCACCTTCTATGCACGTTGATCGCTTGACAGCGTCGATATGCGACACCGCACAAACAAGTTGCTGCACCAAACCGAAATAACTGTTCACAGTTACTCCCCCAGGCCACAGACAGTCCATGACAGCCTTCATGGGAAGTCCGGATATCATGTGGAGCTCAGCCCATTCGGCCATCTGCTAATTCAACAGCAGTGGACGCTTTGGCATGCTAAACTGCGACCAGAAAAGCCATTCCGCTTCATGGCCTTCTTGGGCATGGAAAAACTGTGTCACATCAGAAGCACTCCTTGACAAGTCCAAATATGCATTCGGAGAACTCCACATTTGATCAAGCGGGGAATACTTCGGATGGCCGAACTTAGTTCGTAATGAAAAAGGCTTTCCAGCCGCGATCTCCCCAGCTTGCCGGATCCCTCCCGTGCTGCCCTGGCTTCCGACCGGGTTTCCTTTGCCGCTTGTAAGGCCTTCTCAAGGTTAGCCGCTTTTTCTTTGGTCTCTTTCTCGAGAAGCGCATATTTGTTAGCGGCGTCCCTTAGCTCAAGTGCCATGTTGGAAATTTTCTCCTTGCTCAAGAGATGAGCAACCTGTTTGGCCTTTAATTCACCAACCGCCTTCTTGGCAGCCGCATTGCTTATCCTGGCTTGCTCCTGGGCCCGGGCAAGCTCAGCCCGAAGGGTCTCCATTGCGGCAGCTCCATCTGCAGTCAAGCACACTATAAATTCCAGCATCATGCTCTAATTTATACGCACTAACCACCCAAAATACACACCTTGCGCCTCATCAAGCCGCTTGTTCACGAGCATGATGTCATCATCCGCCACATCAAGTTGCCGCTTCAGTTTGGCAAATTGAGCAGCCCGGGCAGTGTCAGGGGCTGCAGCCACCTGTGTACAATTTGGCAAAATTATTACCTGAGCATATTCATTTGATCTTCCGATCGTCTCATTTGGAAGACAACTAGAGTCTCAAGGGCTACTATCTACACACAGTGCACATTATGTTTACGGCACAAAAAAAAGAGGGCTAAATTACGTACCTCAAAGCCTCTTAGCAGGCTCGTAAAGGCTTCATTCAATCCGCATTTCGCGGTTGAAATTCTTTCAATCACCGTACCCATTAAGGTACGATGTTCCTCTGAGATAGGCGCTCGCTGCAGGAGACCCGTCCATATATCCGGCTGTGCATCAGATGATCTAGGATCTTTGTTGTCGGTCTCTCTAGGAGCCGAACACCCCGGACCTCGGGCAGCCAAAGAATCATCTTCTGGCCTGGCGCTCCTTCACGGCTCGGGGGAGGTCCTCCGGGACGACACCTCGGGGTCGTCCGCCTTATGGGGCGAGGAAGTATGAGGCGGTGGTTCACTCTCCATCATCTCCAGAAGAAGATCCCCCGAAGACGAAGATTCTTGAGGGAGGCTATAGGCCGGACTGCAAAACATACGTTTCAAAACGTTGCCCTCACTAACGGGAAAAGAACGCGGTATGCTTATTAAACACCTTTAGTTCACTTACGCTTCGGCTAGAGGCTGGTCCCCTTGTGGGCATTGTGCGGCAATATCGCCTCCCGAACTCAGCCCCCCTGAGAGGGATTTCTTCCCTCGCTTGGAAGCCTCTACCTCCAGGTCTTCGGGAGCGGCTCTTTTCTTCTCGTGGGGAGAGGGAATGTTAGATTCTCCTCCAGGTTCACCCTCTGGCACGCGAGTTATGACTTCGTCGGATACGATGCGCGATGCACCTCCGGTATGAAGGCCGCTTTGGGCCTCTCCAGTCCTCTCCTTTCCTTCTCTCAACGACACTTGATATGGGGCCAGAGCCAGCATCCTGGTTAACATTGGGTCCGCCGAGTTTTCAGGAAGAGGGGCCGAACACTGGATCCTCTCCGCCTTCCTCACCCAGCCCTGGCAAAGTATGGATTTCTTAGTTCTGTTATGAGAAGCTTAAAACCAAAAATGTGTTCGGCAATTGAGTACTTACCGGGGAATCCGTATGGTTGCAGTCGAGGCCTGCGTCCAGTGTGGTGTCCGGATACCTTTTTCGTGACCCGAAGTCTAGTTCATACATCCCTTCAAGCGTTGTGCCGAAGAAACGCTGAATGATTCACGGTCCTTCCGGATTGAATTCCCACATACGGAGGGGTCGGCGCTGGCATGGCAAGGCCCGACGGACTAACATAACTTGGATTACCTTGACAAGATTGATGTCCTTCTTAATAAGGTCTCGAATGCAGCTTTGCAGTATTTGAACTTCGTCCGACGATCCCCAGTCCAGCCCCATGTTGACCCACGATGCAAGCTGTGGCGGAGGGCCGGGTCGGAACGCTGGTGAAGCTACCCACTTGGTACAATGGGGCTCCGTGATATAAAACCACTCCCATTGCCATAGGCCGGAAGTTGTGGTAAAGGAACCCTTTGGCCAGACGGCGCCGGCCGATTTGCTTATCAGAGCGCCTCCGCACTCTGCGTGCTCCCCATCTATTATCCTCGGCCTTACATCGAAGGTCTTGAGCCACAAACCGATGTGTGGGGAGATACGCCCTCACATACAATAATAAACGATGAGATGTGAAGGAGTGGGTCCGGAGCTAGATCATGGAAATCTAGTCCATAGTAAAACAGGAACCCTCGAACGAAGGGATTGAGGGAGAATCCTTACCCCCGAAGGAAGTGAGGGATGAATACGACCCTCTCATTAGATCCAGGAGTAGGGATAACCTCCCCTGTTGTAGGAAGCCTGTGAAGGATTTCTACGGTCAAGTACCTCGCCTCCCTGAGCTTCTTGATATCCTCCTCGGTGACAAAGGAAGCCGTCCACCGGCCCTGAAAGCTGGATCCGTACATGGCGTGAGGTTCGAAGCGGCTGGTTAAGCCTTGGGTGTTGGAGCTCGAGGTGAGAGGAGGTGGGAGTAGCATAGAAGGGAAAAGGCGGGTCTCGGCCTCCTTATAAAGATGACGAATATCAAACGTCCCCTACGTGGCCTTAAAACATGCCTATTCCCAAGGAATCATACCAACGGGACGGTTGGGTTACCCACGTCTGTGTTTATGAGAATCCCATGATAAGGGGGCACGATCTCCGCTTCGACAAGACGTGCCAATAAAACCGCCTCGCGAAGCGTGAAGCAGCAGACCGGAAAAACGATTCAAATTAATGGCAGGACAAGGACGTAATGTCGTGTTGTAACGGTTGCTGGCGGATTGGACTCATGAAAACATCATGCTCTCCATGGGGTTATATGGAATTTGTTTTGCAGAGCCGGATGGTTCAAGATCTACTTTGGAGTATTCGGAGAAGGAACCCGCCTTGCAATGCCGAAGACAATCTGTGCGTCGAACTCATCGTCATTGAAGCCTGGTTCAGGGGCTACTGAGGGAGTCCCGGATTAAGGGGTCCTCGGACAGCTGGACTATATGTGTATGTCGGTCTGTTGGGTTATGAAGATACAAGATTGAAGACTTCGTCCCATGTTCGGATGGGACTGTCCTTTGCGTGGAAAGCAAGCTTGGCAATTTGGATATGAAGATTCCTTTCCCTATAACCGACTCTATGTAACCCTAGCCCCCTCCAATGTCTATATAAACTAGAGGGTTTAGTCCGTAGGACAACAACAATCACAACCATAGGCTAGCTTCTAGGGTTTAGCCTCTACGATCTTGTGGTAGATCAACTCTTGTAATACTCATATCATCAAGATCAATCAAGCAGGAAGTAGGGTATTACCTCCATCGAGAGGGCCCGAACCTGGGTAAACATTGTGTCCCCCACCTCCTATTACCATTAGCCTTAGACGCATAGTTCGGGACCCCCTACCCGAGATCCACCAGTTTTGGCACCGACACTGGGTGTCAGCCGCTCCTTATGTAGTTATCTCGCTTATTGACTACGTTGACAGTGGTGAGCAAACCATATGTCCGGAAACCATCAGCATGAACTATTTTTTTCTTGTAATAATGGAGGCACTTGCTTGCCTATTGACATGATCCCGGCGAGTCCCGACTGTCATCGTCACAATGTACAATAATCTCCCTATTCCTCTCGGTTGTTGACCATCTTGAAAACACTGGAGGGTGGTGCCGCGGCAAGCGAACCAAGGCAGAGGACGATGGTGAGGCCTCAGACAGGAACGGATAGGAGCCGGGGAAGATGCTTAGAGTTATAGGGTCCGATGTAGCTGCGATGTGTGCTCGAGAGCACAGCCAGCCGTGGGAGGCGGGAGTAGGCGGTCCCGCCAGCGTTGGTTCGGCTTTAGCGGCTGGAGGAAGAAGAGACTAAAGAAACACGACAAACATTGAATGTCAAGGTTGGCACAATCATTTGTTGACTAAGCTGGCACCACGTAGCATACTTTTTTTATAGGATGAAAAGAAAAAATTGGGCTCGTTTCCCAGATAACATTCCACAAACTGCCATCGTTTGATCTTGTGTCACAACTAAAACTGTTGGGAAAATGCATTGTTTGCAGTCCTCCTCCCAGGGAAAGTTCGCCACATAAGTGGCTAGCACCCTTGGTTTTCAACAAGAGGTCTTGGGTTCGAGTCCCAGCAACCCTCAATTTTCCCCTCCTTCCTTCCTCACAAAAAAATGAAAATCAAAGACTTGAGAAGGCATACAGAACAAGCTAGTGTACTAGTAAAGAGACGTTGCTGAGTTTTAGAAAAAAGAGAGACATGCTCCTGTAGCTGGTTCGAATCCAAACCTAGATATGACTATACATTGTGTTATGCTACTCAGCAAGTAATGAAACTGACATATCCAACTTTCACTTCTCCTCTTCTATAGTTACTCTGTCTAGCATCAGAAGCTCTGGCTGTAGCAAGCATGTCCGCTGGCGGATCGTCCACCTGCTCTTCACTAGGAAACCACCAGATATGCACCAAGTCTACACCCGTAACATCGCCTGTGGGTCTCATGACAGCCCCGCTGGCACACTCACCGCAGCTGGTTGCTCATCGCAACCCGCTACCGTTGATGTGGTGCCACTGCTGCAAATCACGTAGAGTCATCTGTCACGTCTCAACTACAATCCTCAACCTTGGTCGAGTCTTCTACAAATGCCTGAATCATGTGGTAATAATATGTTTAAGTTTTGTTCACCTGCTTTCAGTTGCTGATTTTTTAGATAGTTTGGTTGATGATCTTCCAATTTGATTCTTGCAGAAAAGGGAAGATTCGTGTGATTTGTATTTCTAGGAAGTTGCTGATGTGGGGGAATGGAACTATGCTGATTATTTGGTTAGCCAAGGAATCCCAATACCAGCAGGTTGGGGTGTTGGACAAGTAACTGAAGGAACGACAGAAGAGGAAGATGCAGAGAAGAAGGTTAAAGATGCATTTCCTCTAATCATGGCAGAAATGAGGAGATGAAAGAGCTTGTGAAGATAATGGGAGAGATAGTTGTGCACTGTAGGATGACTGTCTCTTTATTTGCAGTGTATGTAGCACTCGTGATGTATTCAGTGGCTATGACATCAGCACTTTGCTAAAACTAGTAATGAACGAAACATGTTTAGCAGGCTGGGAGTAGTGTTGTGAACATCTAATGATTTCTATTAACGGAAATCGGGGGGTATCCCCTTTTGCTCATATATAAATAAATGGCAGAGACCCTTTTCCTAATAAATAAATAAATTAGCAGAGGCCATGTCGGGCCAGCTTTGTTCCCATTCCAAGACGTAGAGGCCCTGTCATACAATCACCAAACAGACATAATAAGTGATGTTCTCATAGCAAAATACTAAACAACAATAGCATCAGGTTTAAGTTGTCATAGCGAACACAATTTCATATAGTAGATAAAAAGTCGTCTTCTCACTGTAAATACGACAAAAGCAATCTAATCATCATCTGCAGTAGCAGCGTCAACATCTTCGCCATGTGTATCAGTCCGAATCGTAATTCCACCCAGTGTCATCTTCTTCTTCATCCTCAGTGTCCTCGAACGTTGGCGTCTTATTGATCAACTCCCGTACGTCCACAGTGCGACAGGAAATCTTTTTGCCAGCGTTATTGATGTGATGGTCCTCAAAATACTATGAACATCTGTGGAATCTTCTACATCAGGATCAGTGTAAGCATCATCTTGTTGTGCAACTTCACTAAATGAATTCCTCTGCTCAAACATTTGCAATACTCTCCTATCATTGCTACATGCATATGTGTCTTCCAAAAAAAATCTGTGTTGCTTGATTTTCCAAAATAAAAGGCTCGTCGTTGTGGTATGCCGCCTAGACATTGATGGATTTGAAATAATCATCAGCTTTTGGTTTGGCGATCCTGGAAAATAGGTTGTACCAACGACATCAGAACAGAACCACACATCGATGAACCTCGAAACTGGAGATATACTGCAAGTGCACAATGTCTGTTATGTTAGCATACATTTCAGTTGTCTCATCGCCACACATATCCGTGCTCATGATGGCACTATTTTGTGTCTTCCTGGCTTCTTCGCGTGCAAGGGTATTGTAGCACACATCTCCAACAATGCAAGATTGATAATGTCTTACCCGAGTATGAGAACCCATTGCTAGTGTGTAAAGGGCATCATTAACTGCCTACCCATCATCCCGCATCTTCTTAAACTATGGTTAGAAAATAGACAAGCTCATCATCTTATGTACTTAATATATTAAAAAAACTGACAATGCAATTCAAAAGCTTACACGGCACTTGAACCATTTCGCAAATCCTTCCATAACCAATTTGTCAATATTTCTTGGATTTTGCGCCAGTAACTCCTTTTTGTAGATGCTTCACAACATAGTGATTGCATCAAACATCTAAATATATAAGAATGTCACTACTGCAGGATGCTGCTAACGCGACACTACGATTAGAGACCCTCCGATGAAACTATGTGTGATGCAATAATCACAAACGGTGGTGTAAAAAACCGTCAAAAATGATGCAAAACATTTGCGATGACGGATGCATCAAACACGGTTCAAATTTTTGTTGCGTGTGTGATTAAGGGCATATGGTTCAGTTCAATTAACTGTTTGCGACGAGGGTGAACAAAAGAAATGGGCTGCCAGATGAAGGCGTGTGCGATGTAGAGCATCCGGTTCTCTTGGATTAACTATTTGTGATGAGGCAGAACAACATAAACGGGCAGCCAAATGAAGGTGTGTGTGATATACGACATACAGTTCACTCGGATGAACTATTTGCGTTGAGCCAAGAGAACAGAAATGGTCCAACTTAACAAGATGTGTGTGATACGTGGCAAATAGGTCTGTAATTGAAAATGTGAGGGAAGACCGATAACAACATAGACGATTCATGTTAACAACCCATGTGTATTGTGAGCAAACGAATGCTGGTATACAATTGTCAGTGATTGATGAAATCATCACCGACAAGTTCCATTGTTTGGTCCGTGCGCGATGATTGCTCTGTCTATAGAGCATCAACATATATATACTTAAAAAGACAACATTGCATAACCAAATTAAGCATACAATTACACAAGTGACTACACACATAACATTTTCACACACCAAAGTAAGCAATTACATGCATACTAAACTAGGAGAAATGAGGATATAATCATCTACATCTTGTTGCGACGACGGTTGCCATTGCTCTGCTTCTGGCTGGATCCCTAGCTGTTTTGGGGAAGGAGGCACTTCCTTATGTCAATGATCCGCTTCTACATGTTGTAGCACGTGTACTCCTCCTTGGCCGCGTACACGATGTACGCTTTGTCAAGTTTCTCCATCCAGGCCGAGTGTCAGGCACGCTCCTCCTTGTTGCAGGAATGCTTCCTGTCTCTCTCCTCCATGTAGGCAAAATTTCCATGTAAGCAGGCTATAAGCCCACTATTGTAGTATTTGCTCCTAGCGGCGTGGCAGACCAACCTTGTGGGGTGCGAAGTGACTTTGCTCGTGTGGGGGACGGAGGCCATCCCGCACAGGCGCTAGGTCTAAGAGCACGACCTTGCCGTCAGTATGGGACCTCTCTGTGGTAACCGTTCGCTCCCCACTAGCCTCTTCATGTATCGTGGCAACCGTCCACCACCTCTCCGCCTTTCCTTCTCGATTTGGAAGTGCTGTCACACGCTCTTCCTCCCTCCATTTTCCTTCACCCTTCCTTCTGCCATTTTTCGATCGTCTTCTCCTTGGAGGGAACAGGCCGGAAACAACCCCGTTATTCTTGCCTCGATCTGAAAGATCACGTGGCGGAGGAACTCAATGATCGTAGCGACGTCATCACCTCGTCTAGCATGGCATGTTTGTTCAAGTCCATTCTCGACTCAACAAATTACATCATTGCAAAGAACACGAGGGTTCAAGAGCGGTTTGATCTCCCTTATCTTCTTTGCCATAACGCTAGTCGCTGGTGTGGGGATGATGGAAGCCTCGGCTTGTGCACGTTGATGCCGCTTGATAATGATACGTGTGATGTTAAGATGCCATCGCTTGAGGGTAAGGCTTGGGCAGGCGCCAATGGAGATTGGGTTGTTTATATTGGGTATAACTGTGAGTGGGAACTTGTGAATGTGTACACTCATCACCGGGTTCCACTCCCAAAAATCACATACTGCCCTGAGGTTGAGCACACAAATGATCTACGTACATTCAAATACGATCATGGCGACTGTCGTCTACTAAAGATAACAATTTGTCGAGTTCCCAACCGCTCTTGGGATTACAAGAACTATGAAGTTGTTGCTATCTTCGACAAGCTTGTTGTCGTTCTTACTTCCACGCCTTGATGGATATTGCTCAAAAATCATTTTCTGTACATGGATGAGTACTATGATGCAATTCAATACGAGGGTCTTGTGTTTGCTGCCACCACTCATGGCACTATTTTTGCATGGAATCCTTTTATTTCGGTATGTTTGTCTTCCACCGTAATTATAATTGTTTCATCCACATGCATGCGGGTTAGCTAGTTTCCCTTTACTAATTAAACTTCTTGTGATTCCAAGGTCCTATGAACATTCCACCACCTATACTTGAAAAATTTATAACCAAGGGGGAGATGACGATGGTGATGATCACGAGCATGATGATGAGCAGGACCTATATACTCAGTGGCGCCTAGCAACTTATTCCGATGGATCACGTCTTCTTGTAAGTATACATGGCACTGCTGATGTTACTAACGAAGCATGTGTTGTCTCTCATGGTCACACTGTCCGGACCTATTCCAACATCTGTTGGAGGGCATTTGCGATGGATACTCATGTGCTAGCGATAACACCTTCTCCCTGGTTCAGTATTGACAGTCTTGGAGAAAACTCGCTCTTGCTTGGACAAAACTATCCAATGATGGTGAAAGGCGATCCAACTGCTGTTAACACGACATAACTACCGTTTATGAGAAGCAACTGTATCTATACCTCAGACATTGCTATGGTTCCCTACCCTCGCTATCACAACATGCATCCTATATGCCGCTTCAGCCTGGATGATCAGTCCCGCGTTGGTCTCGAGATTGACAATAGCAGGCCCTTCCCACAGAATCAGTTATGGTTCAAAGCAAGCGTTTCCAACGCCGAGGATTGGTTGAGCTAAAGTTCATTTCATCACTTTGTTATTTGTTGTGTTAGAAAAACTTTAGTATTTACTAGAATGTTTTGTTGAAAATAATCTATAATTTAACATTTATCCTCGTTGTCATTGTGTGTTGATGACTAGTTATATATAATCCAACGCATATTGTTTTTCTATTTGGATGATTAATGCTGCCACTTTATTGCGTAATCGAAGCATGGCATGTATACATTGTTGGTCTAACGCTCACGGTTCAAATAAATAATCCGTTTGGGATATTGGTTCCCAATTATTAATAATCTCCCGTTTGTAATTAGATAAATATTACATCAAAACTGGTCTCCAAACTGACCAAAAAAGTACAATGCAACTTTGTATTGGTGTCCATATGACAACACAATAAGTTTCATGAACTTCAAATAAGTTTTGGATGTATTAGAATTTAAAAATCAGGATTCTCATTATTTGAAATTTGTTGCACGAGGAGTTAACAATCACCTAGTGAGACACATGTGTTTTTGCAATCCATTTAGGTGCATTGTCACGTGTGCATGTAGCTCGAATTTGATTGTTGCACATTATACCCGTAGAAAATCAATCAATTAATGTACTAAAAGTTCTTAATGATCTCTGATTTTTTTTCAAATTAAGATGTCCCTCCTTTGGTAACATATATATGTTCACCGCGGGATAATTAATTTAACATGCATCGCAGTTGCGGTGGATTCGCGGTGTGTGTGTGTGGGTGTGTGCGTCTGGGGGTGGCAGGTAGCTCGCAGTACAGTACAAGTTGTGAGCCATCCTGTGGGTTGGCCGTTTGTTAGACAGGCCGATGCCACATCAGAGTCGTGAATTCGTAATTTAAAACAATACACAACCCTTTGATACATGTGTGTTTTGGCCACATGCAGTCGATGGTTGTCCTACACGACACTCGATACTCGCGTGTGACACTTTCAATGGGCCCGCGACGTCGTTGTCCATCACTTTGATGAACAGCCGGTAATTAGGTTAATTTAAAAAGAAGGTATCTTAATGTTTGCGCCGAGTGATGGTGGCAGGGTGTTTGACATTCATTCACATTTCTTGCATGGGACCTAAGCATGAAACCAAGGACACATATTTGAATTTCAACCAATTTATATGCATTAGAGCATGTGCATGTTGTTCATATTTGAATTATGCACATAAATGCATTTAAAACCCAATTAATGTATAAAAATGACCAAACAAACCCCGAAAAATTCCAAATTTTAACACAACACTCCTTTTGTTCAATGTTGACACTAGAGAAAAAATTGAAAGCAATAACAGGCAACAGATATCATTTCGTCCCCAAAGGTGGCACGTTCCCTACCCAAACCATGAGGCTCTTGTTATGAGAAGCTTTGGTTTGTGAGAAGCTCATACCCAAACCTGCTCCAATTGGGACACAAATTTTACCATGGCATGTTGATGCCGCTCCATGATAGCATGCCAAGTTTCATGAATTTCAGACGAGTTTTGGATTTACTAGAATTTAAAAACCAGGTATCTCAATGTTTGCGGCCGAGTGATGGTGGCAGAGTGTTTGACATTCATTCCCATTTCTTGCATGGGATCTAAGCATGCAACCAAGGACACGGATTTGAATTTTCAAGCAATTATTATGCATTAGAGCATGCGCCTGTAGTTCAAATTTCAATTGTGCACATAAATGCATTGAAAAGTCTATTAATGTATAAAAATGTCCAAACGAACCACAAAAAAATCCTAAAGCTAACACCACACTCATGTTGTTCTATGTTGTCACTAGAAAAAGAATTGAAATCAAGAAGAGGCAATGGATATCATTTCATCCAGAAAGGTGAAACGTTCCCTACCATAACCATGAGGCTTGTTGTGAGAAGCTTATATACCCTATCCTGCCCCAAATCGAACAATATTTTTACCACTGCATGTTGATGTCGCTCCATGATAGAGTGTCAAGTTTCATGAATTTTAGACGCCTTTTCGATTTACTACAATTTAAAACCATGTATCTCAATGTTAGCGGCTGAGCGACGGTGGCGAGATGTTTGACATTCATTCTCATTTCTTGCATGGGACTTAAGCATGTAAACAAGGACACACATTCCAATTTTGAACCACTTTATATGCACTGGAGCATGTGCATGTAGTAGTTCAAATTTGAATTATGCACATGCACTACTAGGAAAAGGGCTATAGATAAAGTGGACATTAATGGCGCACCAGACCTGTGGTGCACCACTACTATATAGCAGTGGTGCACCATGTGTTGGTGCGCCATTAGTTTGATGGACACTAATGGTGCACCACACCCATGGTGCGCCACTACTAACAAACTTTTTTTTTCCAAAAATACTAATGGCGCACCAGGGCACAGTGCGCCATTACTAGTTTTAACTAGTAATGGTGCACCACTCACCCAGTGCGCCACTACTATCATTTTTTTTTGCAAAACTACTAATGGCGCACCACCAGCTGGTGCACCATTAGTAACTAGGGTTACTAATGGCGCATTTGTAGGTGGTGCGCCATTAGTAACCTGGGACCAGCTCGATATTTTGGACAGTCACCTACCACACTCACTTTCCCCACTTCATTATCTCCACCTCCTCCTCCAAGCTTGTCTCGGCAACCTCCTCCTCCTCACCTCATTTGCACCATAGATTCATCCAAATTAAGTGGTTAAATTACCTTTTTTGATAGGTAAGTAAGGGGGAAAGCTTTCTTTATGTTGTAGATCTATTTTTTTTCTCCCTCCAACAACGTGCACATGCACTTTTTATGCCCTAGCTAGATCTATGTATGTTTGTGGTGTTGCATATGTTTGTGGTATTGCATATATGTTTTTGTTTGCAGGTACCGGTATTTGAAATGCGATAGTTGCCAATATTTTCCCGGAAGGTTGATTCATCTCCGTTTCGGCGAGAATTTGGCACTATGCATTCTTTTTGGTCCTATTTTTAAGCAAAGTCATGCCAAATTTTTTTGGTTCTAAAATATCGTTTTGCTCTACCCCGCATGTTGGGGATATAACTATTTGTGTAAGCCGCCCAGGAGGGGCCGGGTTACGCAAAGAAGACTCATCAGAAAGAAGCCCAAGACCAAGCGTGAAAATGGCAGTTCAGTAAAAGGTTTAAAGCCCACAGGCGGCTTAAGGCCCATAGTGATAAACCGCCATGATGACATGACTTGTAACATAAGGTAGAATTAACTAGTCACCGAGCCGGACACTGTCTATGAGCCGGCCGGGACTCTGTAGGCTGCAGGGCATCCACCCATGTATATAAGGGGACGACCCGCTGGCGGTTTAGGGCAAGAAACAACTCATCGAGAACCGGGCATAGCATACCTTGCTCCCTGGTCATCAAAACATCAAGCAATACCAACCCAACTAGACATAGGCCTTACCTTCACCGTAAGGGGCCGAACTAGTATAAATCTCTCGTATCCTTTGTCCCAATTAACCCCTTTAAGCTTCCTAGTTGCGATGGCTCCATGACTAAGTCCTTGCAAGAGGACATCTGCCGTGACAATTCCACGATAGTTGGCACCCACCGTGGGGCCAACGCATGGTGGATTCGAGTTCTTGAAGGGCAGCTTCGAAGGGCTCAAGGGATACGCAGTTGGCTGGATGACCAAGAGTCGCCGCGGCAAGATCTACATCGATGACGAAGGCTAGGGCCCTGATGCTGGCTCAATTGAGTATGGGTACCAGGTCCCCTTCGGCGGAATCCACGTCTTCATCGGCCAGATTGGTGAGCCGGGCCCTGAGCCGGACAATTGCACCGACCCCGTCGAGACGGCTCAGCACATGAGACCCGCCCGAGTTCACCCCATCATGAAGCGTGCCTTCGTGGGTTGCATCCACGAAGAGGAACTTTCTAAAGGATCTGAAGATGGTGGTGAGACGGCCTTCCTCTCTGACGGTGATTCGTCCGCTGGTTCAACAGATTCACTGTATCAAGTGCAAGAGGGCATGCTTGGGGGCTGTTCCAATGGCCCCAGTATTCTGGACCCCTATGAGCCGTCAAGCTGGGCAGGAGTCTTCATGGATGGGACTCAACCCGGCCAAAACTCTACAACTGCTGCCCAATAACGTCCAGGTCAGGAGCGGCCGGGGCAGGAGGCCATGTTCACCCGCCAGCTCAGATACTGATGGATCTCATGGATAAGCTTACGGCCCTGTTAACCGCCATTGTTATTCCTGGAAATCAAGATGAGCATAACGCGGAGGTGGCATAGGTGCGTGAGGAGATAGCTCGGTGCAAGGAGGCCTTAGCAGCTGAGGACACCAGGTTAGCTACAGAACGGGCAGCTTTGGATGCACGGGCCATAGCAGCTCTAGTCAGAGGCTTTCCAGCTTACGATGAACCTGAACGCATCTAATGAGGTGATGAGAAGGAGGCACCAGAAAACTCAATCCCGTTTGCCTCTGATTTACGACCCTCGGAACCTTTTCGCTACACCTGGTGCCGGCCCTAGCAACCCGCCCGAAGCAAATCAGTTCATGATAGCCGGAGCGGGAGGACCGGCTCAGCCTCGAGAGATGGCACCTCCTCATGGGAGTATGGCTCCGCCATGCTATGTACCAATAACATCGGGTCACTTTTCCAACCCCATGGAGAACTTAATCGCAACATGGGCGCGTTTGGCGGCTCTCCCAGTGGACGGTGATGATACGACAACGGTGGAGACCCAGAGGATCACAGAACTTGTCTAGATGGCCCTGGCTCAGCAAGAGATTTATTCTTATAGCCGGGACAGGATTCATTCAACTCCTCCGCCTTGGTTAGCACCGCCTCGTCAAAACCGGAGTCCAAGTTACAGCAGGCACATGGAGTTAGAAGCTTTGTCAAACAACGCCCAGTGCCGTAACCAGCCCGGTGGCTATAACCCGGTACAAGACCGAATACGTCAGGAGAACAAGCGGGCGGCTCAGCTAGCGGCTCAACCGACGGCTCATCATGTTTTCACAGAGCATCCGACGATTTTCGTTGAGTCGGGAGTGGCTACTAGAACCGGCGGTGTTCCTTGTTTGGTGCCGGCTTTGGGTAATGTATGTTTACCCAAGGACTTCAAGGGACCTCGAAAGGTGCCGAATTACACGGCCGACTTACAGCCTGGGGTGTGGATCGAAAGTTATGAGATGGCCATGGAGCTGTTGGAGGTCAGCGATGCAGCAATGGCCAAGTACTTCACCATGATGTTGGATGGAACGGCCCGGTCTTGGTTAAAGGGCTTGCCACCCAATTCCATTAGTTCATGGGCAGAGCTAAAGGCCCGATTCATCCAGAACTTCAAAGACACTTGCAAGCAATCTATGTCGATTGTGGACTTGACAAATTGTAAGCAGGAGGAGGGTGAATCCACAACTCATTGGGTGCACCGGGTCAAGGAGATAATACATTCGTCTGATAAGATGGATGGCGGCTCTGCAGTCCTCATGTTGGAGAAGAATTGTCGCTTTGAGCCGCTAAGACAGAAACTGGGGCGCCTTAAGCGTGATTGCAATGATATGGGTACGCTGATGGCAGCTTTAGTCAAATACGCCGACTCTGATAGTACCAAGGATCCCGCATCTGATGAGGAAAAGACAGGGAAGGGAAAGAAGAACGGCAATGGAAAGGGTCAGCAGCATAACCCGGTGAATCAAGGAGGCAACAAGCGTAAGGCTGAGGGTAACTCAGAGTTTGTGGCCAATGCCAGTGCGCAGGGTAATAATCAGAGACGTAAGGGAAAACCGCCCCCTCGATCTGGCGGGTCAGGCCCATCTCTTGAGCAGCTACTCAATGAGCCTTGCCCGAGACACGGCACCCGGGAACGACCCGCCACCCACTTATGGAAAGATTGCGCGTTCATGAAGGCTTTCAAGAATTCCAACACGTTTGATGACAATCATGGGTCGGGCGGCGGCTCAGGAGCTGGCGGCTTTCATGGCCCGGGCGGCGGTTCAAGTTCCGACTTTCAAGGACATCAAGGCAGTTATAATCATCAGTAGTCTGGTCAAGGGGAACAACAGCAGCAGCAGTCGGGTTATCAAAGCCATCCGAAGCAGCTGAATAGTGGGCAATATCACATGTTCACCACTAGCTTGTGCAAACGTGACCAGAAGGTTCATAAGAGGGCTGTGAATTCTGTTGAGCTGGCGGTTCCCCGTTATTTGAGGTGGTCAGAACAGCCCATTGCATGGAGCAGAGGCACTCCTACCAAGTGACATCCGGCATGACTCACCCCGCGTGGCGGCTTAAGTTGAGGCTGATAACGAAAAATCTCGTCAGGATGCACTTGACTTGTTGGATGAGGAACGCGACTTGGCAATAGCCCGCTCGGCGATTTACCAGCAAGACCTGCGCCGCTATCACAGCCACTGGGTTAGAAGCAGAACCTTTCAGGAAGGCGACTTAGTGCTCCGGCTCATCCAGGATCAGTCTGATATGCACAAGCTATCCCCTCCTTGGGAAGGACCCTTTGTGGTCAGTAAGAATCTGAACAACGGGTCATACTACCTTATCGATGTTTGAGAGCACAAAGACTCACATAAGTCGGAGGAGGAGACCCGCCGGCCATGGAATATCGCCCATCTTCGACCTTACTATACTTGAGCCACCGGCTCTCAAGATGTATATATTTTTTGACGATGTATATGTTATATGAAGCAATAAAGCATGACCTCTGTTCTTTTCACCCTCAAAGGTTTACATGTCTTCTTTATCAGGTGTTGGAAACAACCAACAGGGAGCGGAACATATCTGAATCCGGCTTTCCCTTTGGTCCGGCTTATGATCATATCTGAATCTAGCTATGGTCACTTGGGGGCTTCCTGTTCAAACATAGGTCGTATCCGAACCAAAGAGAACATAGCTGTCGATACCCACTTGATCGGCATACTGCCAAACCCACTTGGGGGCTTCTTGATCATATTTGAATCATAGCTTAACCCCTTTGGGTCTGACGTGGATCGTATTCGAATCAGCGTCATTAAACAACTCTTATGGTCACTTGGGGGCTTCCTGTTCAAACATAGGTCGTATTCGAACCAAAGAGAACATAGCTGTCGATACCCACTGGATCGGCATTGCCAAAGCCACTGGGGGCTATATGATCGTATTCGAATCTTAGCTTCACCCCTTTGGAATGGTTCACTGATCATATTCGAATCAGAGGCCTTTTAAATTTTGTTTATTATTCATCATACTTTGTAAGTGTAAATGTTTGACTATCGTGAGGCCTTTCTCGAAAGTACTATGGGGTTCTCGTTCCACCTGTTTAATATTGGTCACTTTAGTTGTTAAGGGCCAGGTGAACATCATATGTGCCAACTTTCAAGAGTTAAACTTACCCTCATGATTTAGGTCACATGAATCGGCGAGATTACCAAAAGGATCACAGGTATGCTATTGTGATTATGTTTAACAAATATAATCATAAACCGGCCTTTATATGATGTTTTGGTTCGCACTCCGGGTTATCAATACCTTATGTGACCCCCGATGCGATAAATCGCCAAGGGAATTTTGTTTGTTTTATATGCAGGATAAGGCAAGCAAATTTTTAACATCAAGGAAATAAAAGATCAACATAAGCTGGAAGTATATAGCGATGGCGGCTTACGAAAGTATTAAGCACCATAAACATGCGCGAAGGCATGACAAAAATTGAGAGGTTTTTCTACCCTATTACAAGACTCCCCGAGTCTGAATAATGAAGCATTGTTTTTGTAAGGTCATAAACGCCTGGCGGTTCACTCCGTTGGTTGGCTTGAAGATTCCGGGTTATCCTTCTTTGCCTCTCCGTCGGCTGCCCTGTCCTGGAAGGTTGACGAGGCCCAGTCAATGCCACTCAAGGCTTCAAACTCAGCTTCATCATCTATTAAACCGGCTGGGTCCACTTCAAGGGCAAATGTATGCTTACGAGTTGGAGGGATCAGGTTGACTTCATCATAGTGAGGTGTTGGAATTCTCCGGTCTTCACTGTCATAGCCCAGCTGATACTTGGTAAGGTCTGTATCATTCCCAATGAGAGTAGCCATAGGACATATGTCTTTCACACAGGCGGTGAAGTCTGTCTCATTGAATAAAGAACCGTATTCCTTCAAGCTGGGATACCCAAGAGCAATGTCTGCCGGGTCTAACTCTAGAAGCCACGCCTTGGCCCGGCTCAATGCGGCTATAGTCCCGGCTCTGGCAGATGCCCGTCTTAGCTCTTGGACCCGCTGGGGTAGCACGGCAAGCCGCTTTAGCACATCTTGCAAGAGATGGGGAACGTCATTTGATAAAGCCACAACATCCAAAGCATGTTGTGACCCAGTGTACAGTTGTTCCACTAGAGTGTAAACCGCTTTCAGTTTGATCAACATGTTCTGCTTGAGGTTTGTGCTCCTGGGGTCTGCGTTCATAAACATAAGGTGAAGCCGGAGATAACAAATAAAATAGACATCAAAGGAAGGATTGCAATATTTGAGGTTATATATAATAACTTACCGAAGATTGCTGAGACCATTTGAGATATCTGGCGCTTTAAGCCGGACAGCTCGGCTGTTGCTTCTGTAAGTGATGTTTCTGCTGTCTCGACCCGGGTTACTAGTGAGGTCTTCTCATCAGCCCAGATTTTCTTCTCCTCCTCAAAGTTCTTCATCAACTTCTCTTGTTCAGAGACGCTGCATTCAAATTTGGAGTTGGCCTTTTGGATTTCAAGTTCTTGGGCTACTAGCTGGCTCTTCAGGTCAGCAATCTCTGACTCAAATTGATTTATGGTGGCCTGCATTGATGCCGGGTTATAGTCAGAATCATGGTAAGATAACATTAAGTCCCAAGTACTTTGCAAGCAAAGATGCTTGACACTTGGGGGCTAATGTGTGCTGATGAATTTTAACTTACAATGCCGGCTCATGGAAATTAAGTCCCAAGCACTTTGCAAGCAAAGATACTTGACACTTGGGGGCTAATGTGTATCGCAAGTTCAAGGTATCATGTTACAACCGGGGTAAATATCTTCTTTCTAAACCGAACAAAGCAGTGCTAAGAAGTTTTCTAAGTCTACATCATATTTATTCGTAAGCAATAGACTTGGGGGCTCATACAGTAAGTACGATTAAGAAAAGTAGCATAAGTTATACCTCAGATTTTTGCTGTATTTGCTTCACCATGTCAATTTCCAGGTCACGGCTGCTATGAACTTGATTGAGATAGCCAGAGACTATCTCTCCAATGCTCAAATGAGTATAGTAAGCAATGTCTAGCGTGGCCTTTCGGCGTTCCAGAAGCTCTCCTTAGCAGAGCACTTGGCAAGGACAGTGGGCTGCCCCGGCTGAACAAACTGAGTCTTCAGAATCTCAACTTCCGGATCAATTGTCTTGGCTGGGCTAGAAGCTTCTGGGTTATTAGAGCTGTTGAGAGTATCTTTGGTGGGTGGATCAGAGGTTGGTGCTGGAATGTCATAGGCTGGTTCAGGCGGCGGCTGATGGGTAGAACTGTCAGGAGCAGCCGTGCCAAGCTCCGGTTCAGTCGCGACCGGGTCTTGGGATGGTTTACTCTTTTTTGCCCTCTTACTGGGTTTCACTTGCACGCTGTGGACAAAGGCAGAAGGATGAGTACAAAAGCACGGGTAAGGTAAAGCATAAGGTAAACAAAGTTACATTACCCAGGGGCAATTTTGAAAGCCGACATGTTAGATTGCATAGACTCACATGAGGAAGGAGAGGTATCCTGATAATTGGAGTCAGATGAATTGAGAGGTTGACGAATTAAACCAGCCACAGGTAAAACAGAACATAAATCGGAAATAACCTCAGTCCGACGCTTCCTGGTTACGTCAGGTAAGCCGGAGGACAGCTCTACATCCTTGCTGGTCCGGGTCTGCCTCCGGCTTTCAAATTGTTGTTGCTTCAAAAGAAATTGAGGATCTTGGTAAGCCAAAGGATGTGAAAATCTTACTTTCCGGGTTACTCTTCGGGTTTTCGGATGCGGCAGGGGCTCGGAGTCGGAGGAGATTATAGTTATCTCTTCCTCGATAGCTCGGCTATTCCCTATGTCTTCCTAGAAAGATTTAATGTCAGTAAGGTGATGCTAAAGAGTCAAGGGAGTTAGAAGTTACCTCTTCTTCATCATCATCAGTATCGTCAAGTTTAAACATATCTGAAGCGCTTGGCTTCCTCTTCTTCGAAGTTCCAGTCTTGGCGGCTTTCCTTTCGGCTCTTTTTGCCGCTCTGGCTTGTTTGGCCACCTCATCGTCATACTTGACCTTCCAGAAGTTGTCATCGGCCTGTAAAATATGATAAGGCACTACTAGGGAAAACCTTATACATAGAATGTTACCAGTAGCGCTTGTTAAAATGAGGCGCTACTGCTACTTAGCAGTAGCGCGTTTAGCAGAACCGCGCTACAGTTAGCAGCTTAGCAGTAGCGCTGTCCTTGCAGAAAGCGCTACTACTATAATTGCCACACCGTTCCTGGCGTGCTAGGTATAGTAGTAGCGCCCTTCTACGGACGGCGCTACTACTATGGATTTTAGCAGCAGCGCGTTTTTCCTTCCCATGCTACAGTTAAAGCTATTTTCACCTAACCCCCCGCGCGGCCTGATTCCCTCTCCTCTGCTTCCTCCCCCAATTCCCGACCCCGCCTCGCCACCGCCGTCTCCCCCGACCCCGCCTCGCCGCTGTCTCCCCTGACCCCGCCTCGCCGCGCCTCGGTGCCGCCGTCTCCCCCGACCCCGCCTCGCCGCCGTCTCCCCCGACCCCGCCTCGCCGCCGTCTCCCCCGACCCCGCCTCGCCGCGCCTCGGTGCCGCCGTCTCCCCCGACCCCATCTCTCTCCCCACCCTCTGTAAGCACTCTCCCCTTCCGATCCCTCTCTCCCCTTCCGATCCCACTTCTCTGCTTAGCATGAACCCTAGGTATTTAGTGCTAGTTAGTATGAACCCTAGGCTATTTTTAGTGCTAGTTAGTTAATTACTTAGATGGTAATTAGGGCAGTAGTTCCTAGGTACTAATTAGTTAGTAAGAATTAGGTACTAATTAGGTACTAGAATATTTTTATTTATAGTAAGTTTATTTTTAGTAAGAACTAGTTGAATTAATAGAACTAGTTAGTAAGAACTTGTTTCTATCTTTTAGTTAAAGCAATTTTTCCCGCCTCGATGTGGACGATGCCTATCCCGCATCCTCGTCGTCGAGTCGGCGGAGGACGACACCTGCTTGACCAGATCGGCCATGTCCAGGACTGGGCTCCGCCGGGGTGGTACTGGGAGGCGCTACCTACCGGGGGGCGCAGGTTGGTCAGGAGCCAGCCTGTCGTTGACCCGAACCTTCTTTGGTGGCGGTCGCGTGGGCCAGTGACGATCCAGAGGCTCGAGGAATCCACGGAGGTGGTGCGTCACCGTGTCAGTGAGGAGGACGCGCACGTCCGTCGCTACTTGTTTGCGTTGGAGCACAGGCCGTTCTCCAATACCTGGCAGGTTCTCCGGGGATCTCACTAGAGCTATGATCCCGTGATGGTGCCTTCTCTGTGGGTGTCCACCGCCCGCGCCGATACCCGTCATGTGCTAGAGTTTTAGTTGTATTAGTGATGTTATATGTATGACACTATTCGTGATGTATTAGTGATAATATTCGACGATGTACTGACGCATGAGATGATCTACTTTTGCTTATTGAATGCATGCTAATTTGAGTCCTATAAGATATTTTGAAATGTATATCTTGTGTTGCTAAATATCCAAGTGGCCGGTCATGTTTGCAGGTTATACCTTCGAGTGGCCTATGTTTTGCCGGAGTGTTGATTCATTTCCGTTCCGGCAAATTTCAGGCGCTCGATATGTCCTATTTTAGCAAAGGTCATGCCGGATTTTTCTGTGAATTTTGGCATGACTTGTGCTAGAATATGTAGGAAATATCGAGTGCCCCGGATTTGTGTGTTGAGTATCTTGGTAGTTGTCTTCGATCGATTTTCAATTACTGTTTTAACTATGAACATAGGAAATATCTGACGACGAGAAGGATTTCGGTATTTGCAAATACTGCGAAGACGAGCGCGACCTGTGTGACGGAATCTTCCTAGATGATGATAGGCGCTTCAGCATCAAGCTGGACGAGAACTTCGAAGTGGATACAGTAAGTCACAACGACAAGTCTTTTTTCGTAATTAAGCATGACATCTGCTTCATTTGCTTCAACTTATATTTTTTACTATTCTACTAGCGTATCCCCTGCCATGCAAGATTTTTTGTATTGGATAAGATAGGTTTCAGTCATAGTATGGAGGAAAAGAAAGTTTACATGAAGACCGAGCATGGTTATATTTTCCATGCGAAGTTATACAATTCAGACGACTACACCTATTTTGGATGCAAAACATGGCGAGCACTATGCAAGACTTATGCATTTGAGCCTGATATGGTTATCACCTTTGATATTCGTCCGGAAGATGATATTGAAGGTAATACCGACATCTGGGTCAATGTGCAAATGCCTTCAGTTATACCATTATGTAAGTTTCTCAACCATATTTATGTCTTTGATATTGTTTATTCAAAAATAGTTGACAACTAATTTGTATTGTCAGCTTATTTCCGTGGAAGCAAACATGTCCAGCGCTTGGTAGACAGGACCGTATACTGTCCTGGGGCTGAACTCAACTGCGAGGAGCTCAGTCATTATGTTTCATGGCTTGAGGATCTTGATACTGTCAAGACAAATTTTCTTCCTGCATTTAGAAATCTTAGTACTGAAAATGTGCGACCAATAGTGTTCGTAATGAACTACGGTCACATCCATTTAGGAAGGATGGTAAGATTTTTACTTTTTATCCTCATTGCATCTTTTCCATACATTATTTTTGAAGCTAAACTTCATTGCTAAGTATGTTACCATACGATGTTCTTCAACAGGGACTCCGGATGAATGTTGTGCCTTATGGGATCGAGACTAAAGGTATCATGAGTATTATCAACTTACGGCCAAGATATCCTACAGCTTACTTTAGTGCATTCAAGATTAGCGACGGATGCTTAATAGTGCAAGACTGGACCAAATATGTGTTGGGGGAGCGCAGAGAAGTACTAGGGAGCAGCAACCAGAGGCGCCTTCCACGATTAGGAGACAGGTTCATCTGCATGCTCAACCTTGATCAAGGAGGAGAGCTACACATGTTTTATGTTCTTTTACCTAAGGGAGAGCAGCAGGAGTGAGTAGCAGGAGTGAGTAGCTGGCTAGAAATGAGTTTCAGGATGATGATGTGCTACACTATTACTATGATGATAAAATAGCTAGTGTTGGTGGTAATGACTATGATGATTATTATTAGCTAGTGTTAGTGGTGATTAAATAAATAATGTTGGTGGTAATGACCATGATGATGATTAAATATCTTATGCTGGCGGATTAGATTCAAGTGGAGGCAACATGTGGTGCACATCGAAAGTTACTACTAATCCAAAGTAGATCAAGTTTGGATTAGTAGTATACTTTTGACATGCACCACATATTGCCTCCACTTGAACCTAATCCACCTTCATTTAATACACTATTATGGACATAATGATGTAAATCTCATAACAGCTGGTATCATACCAATATTTGTATGATGGCGCATAAATACACTAAAACTAAAAAAAATATAAAAAAAATACTAGTAGCAATGGAAAGGAAACACGCTGCAAGTAGATAACTTAGCAGTAGCGCGGTACTGAACAAGCGCTGCAGCTATTTGTACTAGCAGTAGCGCGTGGCGGCACGCGTTACTGCTAACCAATAGCTGTAGCGCCTTATTAGTAGCGCGGCTTCCCTCGCTACTAGTAGGCACAAAACACGCGCTATTTCTAGGGTTTTCCCTAGTAGTGAGGGGTTATGAGTAAAAGCAAGGTGTAATATAGTAAAGAGTATTCATTGAGGTTGATGAATCACTGCGGGGGTCGGGTTTTTCTTGCAGAAGGGAAGTAAGCCAAAGGTATTACTACTCACCGTGCCTTCTTTCAACAAAGTCTGGGTCGTAACTTCAATCATATCATCTGGTAAGTCATCAGAACTGTGGCGCAGCGGGTCATCCTTCTCGCCAGTGTAAGAGCACATTAAGCCGGGGCGGCGGCTTAACGGGATCACCCGCTAGGAGATCCAGACTCGCACCAAATCAATACCGCTCAAGCCATTGCCTAACAGGGCTTTGATCTTTTTGATGGTAGGGGCAAGTGATAGACATTCAATAGCGGTTAGCTTATCTGGCAGTGGGGTGATTTGATTCAAGGCGCATCCGGGCAGAGGGTTCTCGTCAGCCGGAGAAGTGTCCTAGAAATGAAACCACGTCTGGTTCCAGTACTTTGGGTGGTTGGGCAGTTCGGCATAAGGAAAGGGGCAGTCTCTCCGCCGCTGAATTGAGATGCCGCCGAGTTCTAGACTGGGCCCGTTGGCACATTCATTCTGCTGGTTTAAATAGAATAGCTCTATGAACAAAAGTAGATTGGGCTCTTCTCCCAGGTACACTTCGCAGAAAACTTGGAAGTTGCAAATATTTGACATGGAATTGGGTCCAATGTCTTGAGGTCTGAGGTCAAAGAAATGCAAAACATCCCTGAAGAATTTTGAACTGGGTGGAGCAAATCCCCGGTTCATGTGATCAGTAAACACGATCACCTCCCCATCCTTGGGTTGAGGCTTCTCCTCTGACAGGTTAGGAGCACGATAAGACATGACCTCCTTCTTGGGCAGATGGCCGGATTTCACAAAATCAGACAAAGCGCTTTCTGTAACGACGGACTTGACCCAGTTACAGGTCACCGGAGGTTTGGAAGCCTTGGGTGCCATTAGGCAATTCGAAACCTATGACAAAGGAAGAATTTCCGGTTTAATTTATAACCCAGAGGAGGACATCGTGAAATTATTTGAAACGACGGCTTAAGAAGGGGCCTAATGACATATAGGTAACTACGCAATGATATTTAAGCCGCTACAGGTATTATGGGCAGTTAAGTTTTCTTAAAGTCGCCGGAAGCAAGCAAGACTGACAATCGGTGTTGTCATAAACCGGCTACATAGATTACCATGGTTAAACAAATTCAACAAAGGCGGTTTTTTGACTAAGTGTGGAACAAACAGATTTCACAAGCTGCAATTATTGTTTTGGATCAAACGGTCGTCCTAAAAGGAAAAATTTCTAGACCTAAAATCAGTGCAGAGAAGTTCATCCACTCGAAGGAAGCTTCTGGACAAAAGAAAAGAGATCTCTCTATGTTCGAGATAAATGTAAAACAGCCACTACAGCAGTTTTATGTTATTCAACGATTTGAACAGGGCGTCGAAGGTGAAGAACATCAAGGGTTCGCCGCGGGCGGCGATGAACACCAACGAACTCGAACAAGCTCCAATGCAGATCTAAGAAAGGGAAAGAATGGAACTTACGGATGTGGAAGGGCTGCGGAGGTTCGCCGTTGATTTCTAGTCAGATTCGGGTTGATGCAGCGGCCTCAGTCGGTGAAGACGAGGAGCTCGACGGCGGCGGCGGTGGATCTCGGGTGGCAGAGACACAACGAGAGGAAGAGGATGACCGATAGGGGGGAGAATGGAAGACCTAGGTTGTGCCTATTTATAAAGGAAAGACCGACTGAAATGGCACAAGAAATGAGGAGACCAAACATCATTATCCAGCGGCCCCAACGCCTCAATTTTCAGAATGTTCAGTAAAAGCAAAGATCCGTTGGAGGATATGGCGGAGTAAAATATGAATTTATGTAAAGATGACGTCACGGCAGGTTAACGCGAATCCAGAAGGTGACGTCATGGTGGATTAAAAAAAACCTTTGCACAGGCAGAAGGCTGAAGGTTTATTTCTGTCAGGACCCCGACTCAATGCCACATCGATCTAGCATGTAACACCTCATATCACTTTGCGGCCTCACGCAAGGTATTCCCACGGGTGTCGCCTTACCTTTGCCCGGGACCGTTTGCGCCTTTTGGCACACATATATGATAGTGTCGCTAGCATCCATATGATAAGGAGCCTGGGCTGACATGGCTAGTCGTAAACCCAAAGTGGCACAAACTTACAGGGACAGGCATCCTTGACCCAGCATCGAACGTGTCGGTCATCAGCAAATGGATCCAGGCTGTAGCACTAGGCTAGCAGGACTCCGGTGAACCGGGCTGTAGCGGGCTAACAGGACTCCGGTATTCATCGCGTGACATTTCCCCGAAGGGACAGACACAGGAACGAAGAAGGACACATGCCGGCTAGCCTAAGTGTTTCGGAGCAGTAGCAAGCTACCATGGCTCAGTGGAAGCACTAGGAGACATTTCCCGGTAAGAGATGCTACTAAGGATAAACAACTAGATAGTCAGATCGCACACATACCAAGCATTTCAATAACATACACACAATATGCTCGATATGTGCAAATACAACATGGCATCACAACATGACTCTACAACTCAAGTATTTTATTCAATAGGCTCCGAGGAGCGAGATATTACAAACATGGGTCTCATGACCCAACATTCAAAGCATACAAGTCAAAGCACAAGCGGAAGCTCAACATGTCTGGGTACAGACAACTATAAATGAAAAAGGCTGGAAAGCCTGACTATCTACCAGATCCTGCCAAGGGCACAAGATCGTAGCTGAGGTAACAAGCTAAACATCGAAGTCCAAGCGGAACTACTAGCGAGACTGAATTCTCTCTACAAAAACATAAAATAGGCAAACGTGAGTACAAATGTACCCAGCAAGACTTACATCAGAACTATCTAAATATGCATCATTATCAACAAAGGGGATGGTGGAGTTTGACTGCAGCAAGCCAGCTTTGACTCAGTGGCTATCCTGAACTACGACTGCAAGTAACTCTTTTGAGGTGGCGCACACGAGTCCACATATTCACCATATCAATACACCACTATGGATCCGCTCCCGTCTCCCTACGAGAACGCCATCCAAAGCACTCACGCTTATCTTGCGTATTTTAGAGTATCCACTTTCACTTGTCTATGAACTGTACAGGCAACCCAGAAGTCCTTTACCGCGGACACGGCTATTCGAATAGATCATATTAACCCTGGAGGGGTGTACTTCTTCACACACGCTCTCGCCACTTACCGCCATGTACACCTCGTGTATCTCAGCAACCTTCAAGCGGAAGCCTGGCGAGGGAGTCGGCCACGACCTGACTAACCACACAAGTCTTTAGTCCAGGTTTATCGCCTATTCGGGTTCCATCCGCAAGGAGATCCGGCCGGGGTGTCGCTCACGGCCCCAAACGATGTGTGCAGGGTTCCCAAGCCCACCTCGACGGGTGGATCTACGCTTGGTACACCGTGCCACAGTGCCTAGTCTGTCCCAAGCCCACCTGTACCGGGTGCCACTTGGTAGACTACTAACACTACCTACAAACACCAGAAACTAGTTGCAGCTCCTGGACAGAGATCAAGTTGATTAATAAGTCGAGAGAGCTTGGAGTGCCCGGAGCCCAATGTGTGGTAGTAACTGTTCATGGATCACAAACACAAAACTCAGTTCCTAAGGACGGCTTCAATGAGACAACCCACCATGTACTCCTACATGGCCTCTCACCGCTACCTTTACCAAATCGTGTCCACACACTTAGCTCTCAACAGTAGGACATGTTCACACACCTCCAGTTCATTCCCGATGAATCAGACCTGACATAACTCTAAGCAATAGCAGGCATGACAAACAAGCATGAATGAGTAGGCACATCAGGGCTCAAACAACTCCTACTCATGCTAGAGGGTTTCATCTATTTACTGTGGCAATGACAGGTCATGCAGAGGATAAAGGGGTTCAACTACCGCAGCAAGTAACAGTTCTATCGTTGTTGTCCTAATGCAGTAAAATAGAGCAGGAGCGAGAGAGTGGGATTGTATCGGAATGAACAAGGGGGGTTTTGCTTGCCTGGCACTTCTGAAGATAGTATAGCTCTTCATCGGTGTCATCGATCTCGTCGTCGGTATCACGTCTAACGAGAGGGAACAAATACCGGCAACACAGACAGAAACACAATGAATGCAATGCACAATATGATGCATGCTCATGACATGTCAATATGCTGTGTGTTAGGCTAATGCAACTAAAACCAGAGTGGTTTGATCTTATTTGAATCAAAGATTCAAATACAAGCCTAAGCTATGAACTCATATAAGTGCATTATCTTGTTTCATCTAAACAGCAAGGTTAGGTTGTTGTAACATGCATGAAACCAGTACAGATGGATAGGTTGGATTTTTCTAATCATTTTTCATATATAACTTATTCCAATCTGAGTTATAGATTATTTTCTATGAATTTTTGAAGTTTGCTACATTTTCTGGAATTTCCTATATAAAAATAAATCCAGTAAATGCTTTATTGTGAAAGCACTGCGTCACTGTGACGTCAGCAGGTCAACAGGCGCTGCTGCAGGTCAAACCTGACATGTGGGGCCCATTGGTCAGTGACTCAGGGCTGGCTTGAGTGAATGACAGGTGGGACCGGTCAACGCTGACTGGGCCAGAGTCAAAGTTGACACGTGGGGTCCATAGCATTAGCACTAATCTAACAGAAAAATTATACTAACCTAATTAAGCTCGGGGGCCCACATGGCAGTGGCTCATGGGTGTGCTTATAGTGGTCATTAGCACTAACTAACCGGCGCCACGTCAGCAGGTGACGCCGGTGAACACAGCAGTGGCGGAAACTCGCCGGAGTTGGTCGGGGCGGCGCTACAGGCCGCGGCTGGGCGCGCTGAGGGCATCTACGCGGAGCTGGAACTCGCGCGCATCAAACGGTGCAAGCAGCACCTGCTGGGGCGGCCGGAAACGACGATGGCGTCGAGGTCAGCGGCGACCGGAGCTCGGGCGTCGACGGATTCGTCGCTTCGGTGAGCAAGGCGTGCGTTGCTTGGCATCTACGGCGGCTACACGTGCTAACAAGGCTATTGGGCATGCTAGCATGACCAAAGGGTCACCGGACTGACGCCGGCAATGAGCTCGGGCGAAAGTGAGCTTCGGCCTCGATGAACACGACGCTACGGTGTGCAAAAGGACGAGGCATTAGGGGAAAATGACCGGAGGCTCACAGCGCGTTGATTAAAGTACTCGTCAGGCTCGGGGAAGGCCTGCAGACGACGAAGCGACGATGGCGATCGCCGGAGTCCGAGGAAGAAGACGGGGCGGATGGCGCCGTTGTAGGGGCTCCCGCGGGGCGTGGCTCGGTGAGGTGGAAGAGGGGGTCGAGGCGGAGCCTCTAAGAGCATCGGCGAGGCGAGGCAGTGGCTGTGGCCATGGCGGTGCTCGTCTCGGTGGGTGCGCACGAGAGGAATAGGGGAGGGGATGAGCACGGGGGAAGAAGTGAGAGGACCCGGGGGGTGCGTGGCGTCCTCAGGTGCCTCCAACAGCGAGCAGGTAAGCAGGAGGTGGCCGGCGTGTGGTCTCGCGCGCCGGGCACGCGCCCTTCGTCCTCCTGGAAAAAGGAGGAATACGACAGGGGAGGTGGAGCTTGGCTGGGTTGCCAGCTGGGCCGGCTACAGGTAGGTGGCCAGGTATTCTCTCTCGCTCTCTCTTTCTAATTCTTTCTGTTTCTATTTTGCTATTTTATTTTTCTGTTTTGATTTAGTTTCTAAACCAAATCATTTTTGTAGCTTCTGAAAATTATTATGTGGCCTGATACAAAATATTCAGAGCCACTCACAAGTTTTCAGAATTTTTGGAGTTATAAAAGTATTTATAGGAATTTATATCTCCAATTCAAATAAGTATTGATTTAATTCAAAGACCAAAAATGTCCTGGAAAAATTTGTATCATCTCTGGTTAAGGTTTTCACCTTTTCCCATAAATCATGAACATTTATGAGGGCATTTTGGGTTTATTGAAAAAGATTTTATTTGATCCTATTTGAATTCTTTCTGATGCTAGGGTTTGATCAATCCCCATTTCAACTTAAATAATATTTAAACATGATGCAACAGACAAATGCTAGCCTAGTGCAAGGTAAAGCTAGGGATGTGACAACTCACCCCCACTAAACAAGAATCTCGTCCCGAGATTCAGGCGTAGGGTAAGATGAGGGGGGGACGCAACTCACACAATCTTCATGATCCAGGTTGCACTTAATAAGGATGTTGATTTGATCATCATCTTTGTCTCGATGTCTTGCTCCGAGAACTCCATCTAACATGACAATGAGAGGAAAGGGACAACTCCAGAAGAATCGATCTTCTCAAAGATCGAGCAACTCAGGATCAACTCATGGAGTGAGGCATTGAAACATCTCTTGAGCTGACACACAAAACACACATCAAGAGGGATGGAAAGATGACAGAGGTTCAATTTGGTAGGCAATATTCCACACCTAAGAAGGTGGTGAACGGTTGTCAACGTAGCTAGGAGTTGAGTTGCCATGATACCATAACGGGGCACCTTAGAAAAAGTGACTCGTAGAAATATCCCCTTGAGTGGCAAAAAGAACTACTTTTGATTCAGAGATCATTGAAACTCTTTATACCAGCCTAAGGCAATTCTCGAGCGATCATTTGGAGGGGTTCGGTAGAATGGCATACCTAGATTAGAATGAATGATGTGGATTACCTTGTTGAAAATAACACAAGGGATGATTTTAGTAACTGGGGAGAATCTCAACAGTAGAGAGTGGGTCCACTGTTTGAAATGTTATAGCATAACCGAGGAAACTGAGAGCAATCTCAGTTAGTGCCGATGATAATACCTAGCGCTTGTGCGTGCTCTCAAGAATTGAGCATTTCCATATTCATCAGGGTTTTACCAATATCCGTGTCAAGGGTCCTGGCAACACAACGTACTACCATGATGAACAGCGATGGACGATGCAGAGGCAAAGGAAGATAACCTTCTCAGATTTCACCTTAGCGGGGCCAAGGGAACAAAATCTGGATGATCGACCGAGAGACATTTAGCACTCCGCTTCTAATATTCTCCTTGATGTGCTAGCGTATCCCATTCATAGATATGGTTTGATATCTAGAACATCAAGTAAAAGGTCGGACTTCGGAAACACCAAATCCATAAGGAACAACTTCTAGAGTAAATCCTACGAAATCCTTATGGGGAGGTGGCCAACTTCCTCAATCAAGATACTACAATAATAGGTCTTACGGCTGGGTGTGTTGGCCTCAACATCCACTTTACCGGATTACAGATAGACTAATATTATAGTTCTTGGGAAATGTTCCAACCATCATATCTGCCTGAGATTCAGATCTGGTTGGTGTCAGGATAATCCAGACTCGTCAAGTCTAGAAAGAAAATGAAAGTTTGCAACACAAATCGACGAGATGACGTTGCGAGATTCTTGGGGAGTGAACTATGATAGCAAGCTCCAAAACATGAGCTGGTTCTGCTACAACATGTGAACGTGTCGTCCGAGACAAGCATGACCACATAGTAGTCTTATAATAAAACACTACCGAGTTCTGCTTGGGAATCATCATCGAGGATATCAAAGTCCTTTCATAAGGCATGCTCTTAAGAAGAACTTCTTCTCCTTGAACAAGTCAATCAGTGGCTTGGTGTGCTAGGGAATACATATGGAATGGAGGTAATTAATCTACCAAACCATAGAATACTTCGCACGTATGCTTGACTGATTTGGGATGATTCCAGGGGAAACAAAACAAACCTTTCTCAAATTCACGGCGGCAACTTGCACCAAATGCACATGAATTAGAGAAAGTCACTTCTTCCATCCAAGCATAAGCTTCATTAACGGAGCACGAAGGCATTGCCTACAAAGTTTCCAACACTAGATTGATATTCAACATGGATCATGGGGGAGACAAAATGCTGCTGATGGGCTCAACAGCAACTCATCGGAATCTCTATATCACTGGAATTCCACCATTATGTGAACAATGTGATTGTATTGGCTAGACCCAAAAGATGTATTGGTGTATGCTCGAGGGATCAACCACGAGTAAGACAACATTACGAACATCGTTGGTTTTGATATGACTTGACGATAGCCCATACTCAAGTCAAATTTTTGACAAGACAATAGATCCAACAACTGATCACGAGGACCAATTGGTGAAGATATCATCTTTCTTCAACACACACACACACAACACAAAGATATCCCTTAACATGAACTAAGTCAGACAAGCTTTTATCTTCCAACTCTCCAAGTTGTTGTTTAGCTTGACCAACTAGCTCAGGGGTATCCCACACAGATTCTTGGAGAAGGGGTGGTTTACAAGATACCATCTTGATCACGAACTAATCATAGCGGTCAGCTGACAACCTGGTAATACTTCCGGGAAGATATTCGGAAAATCACAAACCACCGATATGTTACTAAGCTCGAGAACAACCTTGCTTTTCAGGGCAAGGCGATATGATCAATAAGCAAGGGGTTGAATAATCCTAACTCATTGATCGAAGAGTGCACCGGAAATAAGGACTAGGTAGCACAGTCTATCTTAGAATGATGATTCAAAACCAACAAGCTAAGAGTGGAACTATTGTCCATTTACTACTAAGCAACATGGTTGCTAGAAGTATTAATTTCACACATCACAATTCACTTGTCGGTATTCCGGTTGCAACAACACGGAACCGAGGAATGAATAATGATGGCGAGAAGTATCACTGTATCAAGAGTTCATGAGAGATGGTGCAATTCTCATGACAATCCCGACGTAAAGAGGATAATACTCCAAGGTGGAACAGAACAAAAGCTGGATTATCATTTAATCTGCGGAGTACGACTGCTTTGACCCAATCCTAGATATGGAAGAGGTACTGGAGTTTGTTTCTCCTAATCATTCCGGAATAGAAGGGCTTTGACGGACCACAAGAGTAATAGGCATCGATGAACACGAATGCACACATACCCTTGACTATCAATTGATAGACGAAGGTCAGAAAACAACTAAAGAGGGACAACTCAAAGGAACATATATCTTTCTGAGTTGTGGATGCATGGACTAGCATGTCGAATGAGTTCAACATATTTCTTCCAGATAGCCCATGCAGAAAGGTTGAACTGGCAGAGTCACAATATAGAAAGAAGAAATCATCAAGAGCACTCTAGTGGTGATCTTTTGGTTCAAGAACTTCTGCCATAAGAAGTTCATGGTATTTGGAAGAAGGATATACCATGGACCTCGAGGACTATCGCAAAGGTTACTAATATCCTAAAGGAACTAGCAAACACTAGCAACACGAGGTAAGTAGTGTGAATCTCGGGTTCAAAACCCAGGGAGTAGAATACCTACTACTAAGTGGCATCACGGGATGCTTTCGAGAATAAAGGCCACAAGCATCACACTGGGAACACAAATCATGGCTAGCTTACTAGGTGGTACTCTAAGACACCTAGGGTCATAATACTAGCTCCAACATATATACCGAGGCAATGAAGTACCTCAACACACCATTTGGTGTGGTTAATCTGGCCAAAGGAACATCGGAACGGTAAGAAGATATTTGCAATGCATCAGACTATTTAGAAACCTGGGATGACTCGGACAGTATAACGGCTGTAAATGCTCGAAAAGATTGGAGACATGCTACAAAAATGGTGGCATAGCCAATCAAAAGCACAATATCAAGGTTTCGAGATCAACAGTTAACATACGGAAGTAGTAGGAACTGAACTGAAGCTTAAATCCATCAATCCTATAAGTCTATGGATTAGTAACACGTGATCCTGACAGAAAGAAGAGAAAGCCTAGTTTCTTAACCCCGTAGGAAAGATAGGATGACTCAGATCAGAAGGCATAAGGTAAAGGAGTAAAAAGAGCCTTACGTTCCTGAGGGAGTCCTGGACTAGGGGGTGTCCGGACAGCCGGACTATCATTATCCGCCGGACTCCAAGACTACGAAGATACAAGATTGAAGACTCCGTCCCGTGTCCGGATGGGACTTTCCTTGGCGTGGAAGGCAAGCTTGGCGATACGGATATGTAGATCTCCTACCATTGTAACCGACTCTTTGTAACCCTAGCCTCCTCCGGTGTCTATATAAACCGGAGGGCTTTAGTCTGTAGGACAACATACATTACAACAATCATACCATAGGCTAGCTTTAGGGTTTAGCCTCCTTGATCTCGTGGTAGATCCACTCTTGTACTACCCATATCATCAATATTAATCAAGCAGGACGTAGGGTTTTACCTCCATCGAGAGGGCCCGAACCTGGGTAAAACATCGTGTCCCTCGTCTCCTGTTACCATCCGCCTAGACGCATAGTTCGGGACCCCCTACCCGAGATCCGCCGGTTTTGACACCGACATTAGCGCTTTCATTGAGAGTTCCTATGTGTCATCACCGATAGGCTTGATGGCATCTGCAACCAACGACGCTGTCCAGGGTGAGACTTTTCTCCCCGGACAGATCTTCGTATTCGGCGGCTTCGCACTGCGGGCTAATTCGCTTGGCCATCTGGAGCTGATCGAAAGCTACGCCCCTGGCCGTCAGGTCAGATTCGGAAGCCTAAACTTCACGGCCGATGTCCGCGGAGACTTGATCTTCGATGGATCCGAGCCACAGCCAAGCGCGCCGCACTGTTGCGATGGGCATGATCTAGCTCTGCCGCCAAACAGTGCTTTGGTGGCCGCACACGAATCCGCTCCGGCCATTAGTCCAGAGCCGATTGCCCAGATAGAGGATCGGTGGATGGACACCGCCTCAGGGGCTTCAACTTCCACGGCGATAGAGCCGAACACTGATCTTGTGCCTCGCAAAACTCGTGATTTCGAGGTGCCGGACTCCTTGCCGGACTCCGAACCTCCCACGTCCCTACCAACCAAATCGGATTGGGCGCCGCTTATGGAATTCACCACCGCGGACATCTTCCAATACTCGCCTTTTGGCGACATCCTGAATTCACTAAAGCATCTCTCGTTATCAGGAGAGCCCTGGCCGGAGTATGGCCAGGATGGCTAGGATGCGAACGACGAAGAAATTCAGAGCCCACCCACCACCCACTTTGTAGCCACTGTCGACGATCTAACCGACATGCTAGACTACGGCTCCGAAGACATCGACGGTATAGAGGACGACGCCGGAGACGAACAAGAAACAGCGCCTATAGGGCACGCGAGGACCACCTCATCATACGACATATACATGGTGGATACCCCAAAAGAGAGCGATAACAAGGACCAACGGGCCGCGGCAGAAGATAACCCCGCCGATAAACAACCAAAACGGCGGCGCAGACGCTGCCCTAAGCCCCGCCTCGACAACAACAACGCTCCTAAGGACCCCGCAATACAGCAGGGCACAAAAGCGGATGACGAACATGCAGATAAGCAACCGTCCGAACTGGACGAGTCAGATAATCAGTCCAGGCCCGGCGAAAACGACGGTTTGGACGATCTCACGCCGGACACGCCAACACTGCAAGAAGCTTGAAGAAGAAAAAGCGGAAGCTCAAAACAGCGGAAGACACACTCAGAATGAGGTGGAGCAAAGTACTCAAAACCGCGGATAAATACGGCAACGGCCACCAATCAAAGAGCTACCCGAAGCGCAAGCTGCTACCAGAATTCGACGACGAGGCCATAGAGCCCCCACAGTCAAAAAATAAAGAGGCTACCTGGTCAGATAGACGGCCGGATGACAGGCCAAATTCTGAAAGCGGCGCCACACATAAACCAACCACTGAACTTGGAAGGACAGATGGCCCAGCCAGGTCCATCTACGGGCCAAAGAAGAAGGCCCCAGGAAGCAAGGCAACACGTCAAGTGTCCAAAGATAGCGGCACACCCAAATACAGGGGCGCCGCACACCCACTATGTTTCACCAATGAGGTGCTGGACCATGAATTCCCAGCAGGATGCAAACCAATAAACATAGAGGCCTACAATGGAACAACAGACCCTGGAGTCTGGATAGAAGATTATATACTACATATACACATGGCCAGAGGAGATGATCTCCACGCCATAAAATACCTACCCCTCAAGCTCAAAGGGCCAGCCCGTCATTGGCTTAAAGGCCTCCCAGAAAATACTATAGGAAGTTGGGAAGAGCTCGAGGACGCGTTTAGAGCAAATTTTCAAGAGACTTATGTCCGCCCTCCGGATGCAGATGATCTAAGTCACATAACTCAACAGCCCGGAGAATCAGCGCGCAAATTTTGGAACAGGTTCCTCACTAAAAAGAACCAAATAGTCGACTGTCCGGACGCTGAAGCCTTAGCAGCTTTTAAACACAACGTCCGGGACGAATGGCTTGCCAGACACCTCGGCCAAGAGAAACCGAGGATAATGTCCGCGCTAACAAGCCTCATGACCCGCTTCTGTGCGGGAGAGGATAGCTGGCTAGCAAGATGCAGCACCAGCGACCCAAGTACATCTGAGATAAGAGATGGAAACGGAAAATCATGGCGCAGAAAAGAGCAGCGCCGGAATCAAGAGAAAAGCCAAAAGAGCACGGCAGTCAACGCCGGATTCAAAAGCTCGCGGCCAAACAACAAAACACCGCCTCTTAAGGATGACGGCGATGAGCTGTCCAACTTAAACAAGATTTTGGGTCGGATATGTCAAATCCACAGTACCCCCAGAAGGCCTACAATCCATACCCATCGAAACTATTGGGTTTTCAAACAGTCCGGCAGATTAAACGCCGAACACAAGGGGCTCGACGCATCAAGCGAAGATGATAAACCCCACCAGCAGAGCACCGGAAAACAAAAGACTTTCCCACAAGAGGTCAAAGCAGTAAACTCACTTCACGTGATAATACGGAAAAATAGTGCGGCACTTCCTAAAAGAGCCTCGCACGGTCCAACCCAGCAGACCATAGAAATTGGATATCAAAACCAATCCCTTTCTACCACCTGGACTATTCCAGAAGCGTTTGAAACGCGGGACGGACTGCCCTGATATTGAATCCCATAATCGACGGATTAGAATTTACTAAAGTCCTAATGGACGGAGGCAGCGACTTAAACCTGTTGTATTCAAACACAATCCGCAAGATGGGGATAGACCCGACCAAAATTCGACACAGCTGCACTTCCTTCAAAGGAGTGACTCCAGGCCCTTATGCCAAGTGCACAGGGTCCCTATTACCAGAAGTCGTGTTCGGATCACCGAACAACTTTCGGCGCGAAAAACTAATTTTTCATATCGTCCCATTTAAAAGTGGATATCAAGCACTCTTTGGACGAAAGGATTTTCTCCGTTTCAACGCCATACCACATTACGCGTCTCTTACACTCAAGATGCCCGGTCCGCGTGGCATCATCTCAGTGCGAGGGTCACCCAAAGACCCCGGACACGGATAGACGAGTCCGGCATCAGTAGGCTAGGGGCTCCCTAGCCACACACCCCTTCACAAGGGGCTGCGCGCACACACAACCGCGGGTTCATTCAAACCCCGCTTTGCTTGTTTATATTTTTTATTTCACGCATACCTTTTTTTCGCACGAATTGTTTTCAAACTAAGCTTTCCTCTCTTTTTACAGATGAACAACGTGCATACCCGTCCAGGATAACGGCACAACGGAGACACAGGCGCAGACGTGCAGTAGGGACCCGTTGCGAGGATTCTTTTCAGATTAAGACCCTGCGTAAACCTTTTTTACTGTCTCTTGTTGTTATTCTCCCTTGGTTTCCTCCTATAACCAATGCGGAGCCTGACGTTTTGGCATCGGCCGCGTCAGAAGACCATGCCCGTACCTGGACACTAGGGGCTTAGGGCATTATTCTGCCCATTATCATAAAGACCGAACACCTTAGGGAGTGTTCGGCGTCTCGAGTTAGGCATTATATGCATCAGCTCCGAATCATGTCTTTGGTCAAATGTTGGGTTTGCACGGCTCCTGTGTTTTGCTGCCTTACGTTCCGTATCATCGGCTAACGCGGCACCAGGAGAACTACTGTGATTGTGCCCCAGTTCGGCTGGGCGAGCACCTCAGTAGAGAAAGCCGAAAACTGACTGTCATGATATAGCGAGAGACTGGTCAACCACTCGATCGACTACCCAAATGTTTAGAATTCCCCGCTTTGACGAAGGACCGTTTCCCGGTCAGGCACACACGCGCCCCGAAATCGGAGAAGTGCGGTGCCCCCAGGGGCTATATCGTAGCCCCACCTTCGAACTCCACTGGCTAAGTGAAAGTGATAAAGCATTATAGTCCGGATTGCCTCGTTTGCTACGCTACCACCTCCTAAACAGCAACGAGACGTCGGATTAAGTGTGAACACGCGCTATTTTTGCGAACACCCCCGCACCTTGTGCGTGGGGGCTGAAGCCGAAGACTGCAATCTTTCAGGTTATACAAATGTATACGTAAACGGCCGCATAGGAGAAGTTTTACTACTTGGGACGCACAAGTATAAAAAGCAGTTACAGCATAATCATCGTTTTACAAGCTAAAACGTTCATTTGAACGTGACATTTTTTGAGCACTGCGACTCTATCACACGAGCACCACGCATAACTTCCCCGAAATAGTGCTCGGCGGGGAGCCGGCTTTCATCCGAACCCTGGGCGGCAACAGCGGTGGCAACCATCTCTGTCCAATGCGCCTTCACGCGGGCAAGAGCCATTCGCGCGCCTTCGATGCAGGCCGACCGCTTCATCTCCTTGATATGCGGCAACGCTCCAAGGAATTGCTACAGTAAGCCGAAGTAGCTCGTCGCCTTGGGCCTCTCTGGCCAGACATGAGCCACGATGTCAGTCATGGCAAGTCCGGATAATCTATGTAGCTTGGCCCATTCGGCCAACCGGTCGGTCAATGGAAGTGAGCGATCCAGACTAAGGAATTGAGACCAAAATAGCTCTTCCGTCTTGTGATCCTTCTGGCTCCGGAAGTGCTCAACGGCATCAGCCGCACTTGCCGCTAAGTCCATATACGGATCCTCCGGACTCCACAGCCGATCAAATTGAGCATACTTTTGATCCATAAACCGGCGACGCAGCAGAAAAGGCTTGCCAGCCACGATATCTCCGGCCTGGCGCAGCTCCTCCTTCATGGCCCGCATTGCAGAGCAGGCATCCTTGGCCTCGGCGGTGGCCTTCCTCAGGTCTTCCCGCTCTGATAAGCGCTCCTTTTCAAGAGCCTCATTACGGTCGGCAGCATCTTTTACTTTCACGGCCAATTCGGCCACCTCGTCCCTGCTTCGGCAGTGTGCAGCCCTTTTGGCTTTCAACTCCTCGGCCGCCCTCGAGGCAGCCGCGTCACTCCTTCGGGCTTGCTCCTTAGCTTGAGCAAGTTCGCCCTGAAGGCTCTCCACAGCAGCAGCACCGTCTGTATAACAGCATTTAATTTATCAGAGGAGGGCTTTGACCCCCTTAATAAAACGACTGTGGAGAACTCATTTACCTTGCGACTCGTCAAGTCGCCGGTTGACAAGTGCGATGTCCGCATCCGCCACGTCAAGTTTCCGCATTAACTCGGCAACCCCACTAGTCCGGCTAGCCCTCGGACTATCCGCCACCTACATAGGAACGGCGGCATTCATTACTTGTGATCTCGATCCTCGGCACGTTGTCGCTTTCGACAACCTACCGAGTCTCAGGGGCTACTACCTATACAGGGCGCACTTTTATGTGCAAAACGGCCAAAAAAACAGGTGCGTCATTTTCGCGTACCTCAAATCCCGCCAGCAAACTCGTAGCGGCATCACGCAATCCGCTCTCGGCGGACGAAATCCTTCCAATCACCATATGCATCAACACACGGTGATCTTCTGAGATGGACGCCCTCTCCAGCAGATTCTTCAGTTCTCCCGGCCGGACACTGGCGGGCGCCGAACTCCCCGGCCCCTCCAGACTCGGGGACACCCTCCATGACGATACTTGAGGCTCGTCTGCCCTATCTGACGGCGCAGCGGACAGGGGCGTTTCGCTCTTCATCATCTCTGGAAGAAGGTCCCCCGAAGACAAACTCATCTGCGAAGGCCGCAAATCCGAACTGCAAGATAAAAATTTCGGTCACCCACAGAAGCACAAATGGAGGTATTTTCTTACTAATGAACCCCCTTTTCATACTTACGGCTCGTTGGAGGGCTGATCCTTTGGTGATGATTGTACGTCCGGGTTCTCCCCGGACGCCGGATCCCCCGGTGAAGATCTCTTCCCCCGTTTAGGGGCTTTGGCCTCCGGATCTTCGGAGGCGGTCCTCTTCTCCCCCTGGAAGGAGTTTTTGATTCCCCCCTCTTCAGACGCCCCTTTGGGCGAAATAATAGCTCCTTTATCTTTCCCGTCGCCCCCTTTTATGGGCGCGACCTCCAACATTCTGACCAGCACGGGCTCCAGTGCGGTCTCTGGGAGGGGAGCCGGACACCTTATCAGCTTCGATCGCGCTACCCACTCCTGTGAAAAGCTATGGGTCATGAGGCGAACCCTAGAAAAGCAGATAAATAAAACGTCCGGATTCTGAGCTATTTACCTGAGTATCCGGGCGATCGTGGCTTAGGCCTGCGTCCTCGGTCAATTCCGGACATGCCACCTTCGGTCCGAAGAACAATCTGTACATCTCCATGGGTGTTGCACCCATGAAGTGTTGGAGAGTTCGAGGTCCCTCCGGATTGAACTCCCATAGACGGAGAGGACGGCGTTTGCAGGGCAGGAGATGCCTGGTTAGCATTACGTGCATCACCCCGACCAGATTGATCTCCCTCGCTTGGAGGTCTCGAATCCGGCCCTGCAGTGAGGGCACGTCTTCGGACGGCCCCCAATTGAGCCCTTGGTTGACCCACGACATCAGTCGGCGTGGAGGTCCCGGGCGGAATGAAGGCGGCGGCTTTTGCTTGCTGCCCTTCGGAGCGGTGATATAGAACCACTCCTGTTGCCACAGTCCGAGTTCCTTTTGGAAAGAACCCTCAGGCCACGGGGCATCGGCCCTTATGCTTATGGCCGCCCCGCCGCACTCCGCTTGATGCCCCCTGATCATCTTCGGCTCCACATTGAAGGTTTTCAGCCACAGGCCGAAGTGGGGGGTGACGCGGAGGAAGGCCTCGCAGACGATAATGAATGCGGAGATATGGAGGATGGACTCCGGAGCCAAATCGTGAAAATCCAGCCCATAGTAGAACATTAGCCCTCTCACAAAGGGGTCCGTCGGGAAGCCTAAACCCCGACGGAGGTGGGGTACAAAGACAACGTACTCACCGGGCTCGGGGGCGGGCACGGCCTGCCCTTGGGCAGGCAACCTGTGCGAAATCTCGTAGGACAGGTACTTGGCCTCCCGCAGCTTTGACACGTCCTCCCCCGTGACGGAGGAGGGCATCCACCGACCATAAAGGTCAGAGCCAGACATGGTTGAGAATCCGAAGTGCTCGAATCTGGGGCTCTGGGTGCTGGAACTAGGAGCGAGAAGGAGATTCAATGCGAGATTGAAGAAAAGGAACGGTCCTTGGTCCTCTTATAAATGGGAAAAATACCAAGGGTCGGCTCCGTGACCGTTCGGGATTCGCCTTCGATGGAGGAGGCGTGGCGACGGGCACGGTTGGGTTACCCACGCACGTATTGATGAGAATCCCGGAATAAGGGGAACACGATCTCTGCTTCGACAAGACGTGCCAAGGAAACCGCTTCGCTAAACGTGCTGAGGTGGTATAGTAAAAAACGATTCAAACAAAGGCTTGGTAGCGGTGTGATGTCACGCCGCATAATACGTCAGCAGATTGGACTGGTGTACATTTTATTCTCTCTACGATGGAATGTGGAATTTATTTTGCAGAGCCGGACACTATCCTGGTGTTCATGATCTTCTCTGGATTATTCAAGGGAGGAACCCGCCTTGCAACGCCGAACATTATGCGCTCCGGACTTATCATCATTGAAGCCTGGTTCAGGGGCTACTGAGGGAGTCCTGGACTAGGGGGTGTCCGGACAGCCGGACTATCATTATCCGCCGGACTCCAAGACTACGAAGATACAAGATTGAAGACTCCGTCCCGTGTCCGGATGGGACTTTCCTTGGCGTGGAAGGCAAGCTTGGCGATACGGATATGTAGATCTCCTACCATTGTAACCGACTCTGTGTAACCCTAGCCTCCTCCGGTGTCTATATAAACTGGAGGGCTTTAGTCCGTAGGACAACATACATTACAACAATCATACCATAGTCTAGCTTTAGGGTTTAGCCACCTTGATCTCGTGGTAGATCCACTCTTGTACTACCCATATCATCAATATTAATCAAGCAGGACGTAGGGTTTTACCTCCATCGAGAGGGCCAGAACCTGGGTAAAACATCGTGTCCCTCGTCTCATGTTACCATCCGCCTAGACGCACAGTTCGGGACCCCCTACCCGAGATCCGCCGGTTTTGACACCGACAGTTCCCATCCCACAATCAATTCCCCTACATATAACTAAAGCATTTCTAGACTCAACTTTGACCAGTTTGGCTTGGTAATCCTACAGGCAGTCAAGCTCTGATACCAAAGCTGTCAGGACCCCGACTCAATGCCACATCGATCTAGCATGTAACACCTCATATCACTTTGCGGCCTCATGCACGGTATTCCCACGGGTGTCGCCTTACCTTTGGCCGGGACCGTTTGCCCCTTTTGGCACACGTATATGATAGTGTCGCTAGCATCCATATGATAAGGAGCCCGGGCTGACATGGCTAGTCGTAAACCCAAAGTGGCACAAACTTACAGGGACAGGCATCCATGACCCAACATCGAACGTGTCGGTCATCAGCGAATGGATCCAGGCTGTAGCACTGGGCTAGCAGGACTCCGGTGAACCGAGCTATAGCGGGCTAACAGGACTCCGGTATTCATCGTGTGACATTTCCCCGAAGGGACATACACAGGAACGAAGAAGGACACATGCCGGCCAGCCTAAGTGTTCCGGAGCAGTAGCAAGCTACCATGGCTCAGTGGAAGCACTAGGAGACATTTCCCGGTAAGAGATGCTACTAAGGATAAACAACTAGATAGTTAGATCCCACACATACCAAGCATTTCAATAACATACACACAATATGCTCGATATGTGCAAATACAACATGGCATCACAACATGACTCTACAACTCAAGTATTTTATTCAATAGGCTCCGAGGAGCGAGATATTACAAACATTGGTCTCATGACCCAACATTCAAAGCATACAAGTCAAAGCACAAGCGGAAGCTCAACATGTCTGGGTGCAGACAACTATAAATGAAAAAGGCTGGAAAGCCTGACTATCTACCAGATCCTGCCGAGGGGACAAGATCGTAGCTGAGGTAACAAGCTAAACGTCGAAGTCCAAGCGGAACTGCTAGCGAGACTGAAGTCTCTCTGCAAAAACATAAAATAGGCAAATGTGAGTACAAATGTACCCAGCAAGACTTACATCAGAACTATCTAAATATGCATCATTATCAACAAAGGGGATGGTGGAGTTTGACTGCAGCAAGCCAGCTTTGACTCAGTGGCTATCCTGAACTACGACTGCAAGTAACTCTTTTGAGGTGGCGCACACGAGTCCACATATTCACCATATCAATACACCACTATGGATCCGCTCCCGTCTCCCTACGAGAAAGCCATCCAAAGCACTCACGCTTATCTTGCATATTTTAGAGTATCCACTTTCACTTGTCTATGAACTGTACAGGCAACCCAGAAGTTCTTTACCGCGGACACGGCTATTCGAATAGATCATATTAACCCTGCAGGGGTGTACTTCTTCACACACGCTCTCGCCACTTACCGCCATGTACACCTCGTGTATCTCGGCAACCTTCAAGCGGAAGCCTGGCGAGGGAGTCGGCCACGACCTGACTAACCACACAAGTCTCTAGTCCAGGTTTATCGCCTATTCGGGTTCCATCCGCAAGGAGATCCGGCCGGGGTGTCGCTCACCGCCCCAAACGATGTGTGCAGGGTTCCCAAGCCCACCTCGACGGGTGGATCTACGCTTGGTACACCGTGCCACAGTGCCTAGTCTGTCCCAAGCCCACCTGTACCGGGTGCCACTTGGTAGACTACTAACACTACCTACAAACACCAGAAACTAGTTGCAACTCCTGGACAAAGATCAAGTTGATTAATAAGTCGAGAGAGCTTGGAGTGCCCGGAGCCCAATGTGTGGTAGTAACTGTTCATGGATCACAAACACAGAACTCAGTTCCTAAGGACGGCTTCAATGAGACAACCCACCATGTACTCCTACATGGCCTCTCACCGCTACCTTTACAAAATCGTGTTCACACACTTAGTTCTCAACAGTAGGACATGTTCACACACCTCCAATTCATTCCCGATGAATCAAACCTGACACAACTCTAAGCAATAGCAGGCATGACAAACAAGCATGACTGAGTAGGCACATCAGGGCTCAAACAACTCCTACTCATGCTAGAGGGTTTCATCTATTTACTGTGGCAATGACAGGTCATGCAGAGGGTAAAGGGGTTCAACTACCGCAGCAAGTAACAGTTATATCGTTGTTGTCCTAATGCAGTAAAATAGATCAAGAGCGAGAGAGTGGGATTGTATCGGAATGAACAAGGGGGATTTTTCTTGCCTGGCACTTCTGAAGATAGTATAGCTCTTCATCGGTGTCATCGATCTCGTCGTCGGTATCACATCTAACGAGAGGGGACAAATACCGGCAACACAGAAGGAAACACAATCAATGCAATGCACAATATGATGCGTGCTCATGACATGTCAATATGTTGTGTGTTAGGCTAATGCAACTAAAACCAGAGTGGTTTGATCTTATTTGAATCAAAGATTCAAATACAAGCCTAAGCTATGAACTCATATAAGTGCATTATCATGTTTCATCTAAACAGCAAGGTTAGGTTGCTGTAACATGCATGGAACCAGTACAGATGGATAGGTTGGATTTTTCTGATCATTTTTCATATATAACTTATTCCAATCTAAGTTATAGATTATTTTCTATGAATTTTTGAAGTTTGCTACATTTTCTGGAATTTCCTATATAAAAATAAATCCAGTAAATGCTTTATTGCGAAAGCACTGCGTCACTGTGACGTCAGCAGGTCAACAGGCGCTGCTGCAGGTCAAACCTGACATGTGGGGCCCATTGGTCAGTGACTCAGGACTGGCTTGAGTGAATGACAGGTGGGACCGGTCAACGCTGACTGGGCCAGAGTCAAAGTTGACATGTGTGGTCCACAGCATTAGCACTAATCTAACAGAAAAATTATACTAACCTAATTAAGCTCGGGGGCCCACATGGCAGTGGCTCATGGGGGTGCTTATAGTGGTCATTAGCACTAACTAACCGGTGCCACGTCAGCAGGTGACGCCGGCGAACACAGCAGCGGCGGAAACTCGCCGGAGTTGGTCGGGGCGGCGCTACAGGTCGCGGCTGGGCGCGCTGAGGGCATCTACGCGGAGCTGGAACTCGCGCGCATCCAACGGTGCAAGCAGCACCTGCTGGGGCGGCCGGAAACGACGACGGCATCGAGGTCAGCGGCGACCGGAGCTCGGGCGTCGACGGATTCTTCGCTACGATGAGCAAGGCGTGCATTGCTTGGCATCTACGGCGGCTGCACGTGCTAACAAGGCTATTGGGCATGCTAGCATGACCAAAGGGTGACCGGACTGACGCCAGCGATGAGCTCGGGCGAAAGTGAGCTTCGGCCTCGATGAACACGAAGCTACGGTGTGCAAAAGGACGAGGCGTTAGGGGAAAATGACCGGAGGCTCACAGCGCGTTGATTGAAGTACTCGTCGGGCTCGGGGAAGGCCTGCAGACGACGGAGCGATGACGGCGATCGCTGGAGTCCGAGGAAGAAGACGGGGCCGATGGCGGCGTTGTAGGGGCTCCCGCGGGGCGTGGCTCGGTGAGGAGGAAGAGGGGGTCGAGGCGAGGCAGTGGCTCGTCGGCGGTGACGGCTGCGCTCGGTGGGTGCGCGCGAGAGGAAAAGGGGAGGGGATGAGCACGGGGGAAGAAGTGAGACGACCCGGGGGGTGCGTGGCGTCCTCGGGTGCCTCCAGCAGCGAGCAGGTAAGCAGGAGGTGGCCGGCGTGTGGTCTCGCGCGCCGGGCACGCGCCCTTCGTCCTCCTGGCAAAAGGAGGAAGACGACAGGGGAGGTGGAGCTGGGCTGGGTTGCCAGCTGGGCCGGCTACAGGTAGGTGGCCAGGTATTCTCTCTCGCTCTCTCTTTCTAATTCTTTCTATTTCTAGTTTGCTATTTTATTTTTCTGTTTTGATTTAGTTTCTAAACCAAATCATTTTTGTAGCTTCTGAAAATTATTATGTGGCCTGATACAAAATATTCAGAGCCACTCACAAGTTTTCAGAATTTTTGGAGTTATAAAAGTATTTATAGGAATTTATATCTCCAATTCAAATAAGTATTGATTTAATTCAAAGACCAAAAATGTCCTGGAAAAATGTGTATCATCTCTGGTTAAGGTTTTCACCTTTTCCCATAAATCATGAACATTTATGAGGACATTTTGGGTTTATTGAAAAAGATTTTATTTGATCCTATTTGAATTCTTTCTGATGCTAGGGTTTGATCAATCCCCATTTCAACTTAAATAATATTTAAACATGATGCAACAGACAAATGCTAGCCTAGTGCAAGGTAAAGCTAGGGATGTGACAATTTCTTAAGGTATTTTAAGATTGACATGAACCGGTTCAAATCAATCTGGGGCCTAATGTTCGGGATATAACTATTTGTGTAAGCCGCCCAGGAGGGGCAGGGTTATGCAAAGAAGACTCATTAGAAAGAAGCCGAAGACCAAGCATGAAGATGGCGGTTCAATAAAAGGTCTAAATCCCACAGGCGGCTTAAGGCCCATAGTGGTAAACCGCCATGATGACATGACTTGTAACATAAGGTAGAATTAACTAGTCACCGAGCCGGACACTGTCTATGAGCCGACGGGGACTCTGTAGGCCGTAGGGCGTCCACCCGTGTATATAAGGGGACGACCCGCTGGCAGTTTATGGCAAGAAACAACTCATCGAGAACCGGGCATAGCGTATCTCGCTCCCTGGTCATCGAAACGTCAAGCAATACCAACCCAACTAGACGTAGGTCTTACCTTCACCGTAAGGGGCCGAACTAGTATAAATCTCTCGTGTCCTTTGTCCCAATTAACCCCTTTAAGCTTCCTAGTTGCGATGGTTCCACGACTAAGTCCTTGCAAGAGGACATGTGCCGTGACAATTCCACGACACCGCAGGCGACCATGGTCAGCATGATGACTGAAGGCATTGTGAATAGGTTTTTGAGCTCCACAAAGACCGAGATGCTTCAAAAGAACGAGACGGAGATAAGATGTCCATGTCGAAGATGCAAGCTGAGGAGCCTTATGGACCCGGATTCCGTACAGGTGCGGGACCACCTGCTCTTGCATGGTTTCATGGATGGCTATCCGTGGCAAGTTGATGAAGATGATTATGAAGTCGTCCATGGGGGCCGGGCAAGAAATGAGGAAGGGCAGCAAGACAACCACGGCGAGGGCGGGCGAGAAGACGAAGAATCTCCAGGACATGATCACGAAGTAGATGCAGTACACAGTCATCATGTAGAAGATGCCGGACATGATGATGAGGAAGATGCCGGAGCAGACGAAGGGCATGATCATGAAGATGAAGATGCCGGAGCAGACGATGATGGACCATCGATGGGCTGGGCGCAGGACCCTCATATTCAAGAGCTGCTTCTCAAGCAGATGGATAATGCAAGAGCTGCCGCCCGAGAGAAAGCCAAGCTGGATCAACTGGAGATAGACGTGGTTACTCCATTGTATGAAGGATGCATGCCCGAGGATACCCGCCTGAAAGTAACGCTCATGGCTCTGGAGATGAAGGTAAAACACAAAATGACCGACGCATGCTTCGACGAGAACATGTCATTCCGGCACGAACGTCTTCCCAAGGGGAACAAGTGCCTGACCAGTTTTGAGGAGGCGAAGAAAATCGTGTGTCCTCTGGATTTACCACACGTGAAATACCATGTGTGCATGAACAATTGCATCATTTATCGGGACGAGCACGCAGAGTCTACCATATGTCCGGTGTGCGGCGTCACTCGATACAAGAAGAGGAATAAAGCTCCTCGAAAAGTGGTGTGGTACTTTCCGATCACTCCTCGTCTGCAGCGGTATTTCGCGGACCCTAAGGTAGCAAAGCTCCCGCGTTGGCACGCGGATCGGGAGGAGAAGTAGCGAGAAGATGACGCAAATGATCCAGAGATAAATAAAAAAGACAAGATGATGAGTCACCCTAATTATGCGAGCTAGTGGCAAGCATTGAACTTCGAACACCCAGACTTTGGGAACGATCCAAGGAACATCATGCTAGGCGCGAGCACCAATGGAGTCAATCCTTTTGGCAGCCAGAGAAGCACACATAGCACCTGGCCTGTGTTTGTGTTGATGACTTGATGTACAACCCTCCCCCATGGTTGTGCATGAAGAGGAAGTACATTCACATGAGTATGCTAATTGAGGGGCCAAAACAACCAGGGAACGACATCAATCTGTATCTGGGGCTGCTGAAAGAGGAGCTAGACACGCCATGGAAAACGCCAGCCAATACGTGGGATGCCTCAGAGAAAGAATATTTCCCTATGAGAGCCGCACTACTCACGACGGTGCAGGACTATCCCGGTTACGGATATGTCGAGGGGCAGGTGGACCACGGAATTTCTGGATGCGTCAGGTGCATGGATGACACAATGTATCGCCAGCTAGATAGAGATCTCGGGTCTTCAAAAACCGTGTTCATGGGACATCGAAGGTGGCTTCGCGATGATGACTCATGGAGGAAACGCAAGGATCTGTTCAATGGTGAAACCGAACCCCGAAGATGCCCGCGTACGAGGAGCGGCTAGGAAATAGACGAGCTATTGAAAAATTGGAAAGATTGCCCACTGCCGGAAAGAAGCAAAAGGCGCCAGAGCCGGGAAAGAAGCAAAAGGCGCCAGAGCCGCTGCTGAAGGTATGGAAAACGAGGTCTGTTTTCTGGGACTTGTCGTACTGGAAGATCCACCGTGTGCCTCACAACCTTGATGTCATGCATATCACAAAGAACGTGTGCGAGAGTCTGCTTGGTACCCTGCTCAACATGCTAGAGAGGACCAAAGATGGGCCGAAAGCAAAGGCGGACTTGAAATCAATGGGCATCAGGGAGGAGCTTCAGGATATAGATGATGATGATGAGGCGAAGCAGGACACGAAAAGTCGTCGCAAAGGCAAAAAGGCCAAGAAGACTGTAAATGAATTCCCTCCTGCGTGCTTCACTCTAAGTCAAGAGGAGATCGATTAGTTTTTCACCTGCCTCGTAGGAGTAAAACTTCCTTATGGTTATGCGGGGAAGATAAGCAGATACCTAGACTCAGTGAAGCAGAAGTTCAGCGGGATGAAGCCTCACGACTGTCACGTGCTGATGACGCGGATACTTCCTGTTGCAATCTGTGGGATCATGGACGCGCACGTCCGTGAAATGCTATTTGGCCGATGCAACTTTTTTGACGTCATCTCTCGGAAGTCGGTTGGCGTGAGGCAACTCAGAAGGCTACTGGAAGAGATCGTGGTGATACTATGCGAGCTTGAGATGTACTTCCCGCCTGCATTCTTTGACGTTATGGTGCATCTGCTAGTCCATATCGTGGAGGATATCATCCAACTTAGGCCGACGTTCCTGCACAACATGATGCCGTTCGAAAGGATGAATGGTGTCATCAAAGGATACGTTCGCAACATGTCATGTCTAGAGGGAAGCATAGCAAGGGGCTTTCTGACCGAAGAGTGCATCTCCTACTGCATGAATTATATAGGCAACGAGAACCCCGTTGGTCTGCCCGTCAATAGGCACCTCGGCAGGCTCGCTGGATGGGGTCACTGTGAGGGTCGCCGCGAAATGCATGTCGACTTCGAGGATCGACTCGCCGACTTTTGTAAGTGCATCTAGTGCCACCCCCAGTTGGTTTTGGAGTATTGACGACAAAGTTGGTTAAGGGACTAATGCGTTTGTGAGAATTGCAGGATAACGCAGGTAGTGTCCCTCATTGATTCGGTTTACCTACCGGAGATGACCCCTAAAAATGTATGAAGACATTGAAGACAATGGTGGTATGTGAAGATATTCATATTGAAGACTATGACATGAGAAGACACTAAGTGAAGACTATGGAGCGCAAAGACTGTGTCGTCTCGTTGTTTCCTTTTTCTTCCTTGTTGAGTCATAGGAACCACCGTACTATTAAGTGGGGTCCAAGTGAACTAAGTCGGAATGACTGAAGTGATGCTCAACCCAAATCCTATGTCTTCGAGCGAAGACAATGAGAGCAAATCTTATCCAGAGCTGGATGAGTCAGCTTTTCTTGTAGCCCAAGTAAAGTTGCCGTGTGTGTTTGAAATCTGACCGTTGGAACACGTGTCAGTTCCTTAGTGACCCAGGGTCATTTCGAACATATCAAGTCGGGTTGCCTTGTGGCTATAAATAGCCCACCCCCTACACCATAAATTGGTGGCTGCTCAGAGTTAGTGCACGGCTTTTGTCGTTTGAGAGCAACCCACCTCGAAGGCTTTGAGTTTCTCCTTGCGAGGACAAAGCCCAAACACCCAGAGCAAAAGAGTGTTAGGCATCACTGAAGTCTTTCTGTCTGTGTGACCTAAAGACTTATTACACTTGAGGACTGTGAATCCTCCAGCCGGTTAGGCGTCACGTTCTGAGCATCCAAGAGTCATTGTGGATTGCCGGTGAACGAAGCCTGTGAAGGTTCGGAAGTCTACCTTGAAGACTTACCAGAGTGATTGGGCGAGGATTGGGTGTCCTTAGCTCAAGGGGAATAAGGTGAAGACGCGGTTTTCTGAGTTGAATCTCAGCCTCCCTAACCAGACGTACAGTTGTCACAGCAACTGGAACTGGTCCAACAAAACTTGTGTCTTCAACAAGTGACTGGTTCTATTCTCTCCCTTCCTTTACTTAGAGTTTGTCTTCGTGAAGTCATTGCATATCTGTCATACCTGTTTGACTTCATTGCTTGACTGCTATCGTTGATTGGCTTCATACTATCTTCCATCCTGATCCTTACTACTTAGCTGCCATTAGTCCTGTACTTTCATATCATTGCATACTTGACTATGGTTTGCTTATTGTAGTTTATCTTCCGCTGCATATCAATTAGGTCATTTTGATTGTCTGTCTTCGAAACTTCCAAGTTTTGAAGACTTTCATAAAAATCTCCTATTCACCCCACCTCTAGTCGATAACTAGCACTTTCAATTGGTATCAGAGCAAGGTACTCCCTTCTTCTGTGTGATTCGGTTTAACCACCTGGAGTTTATCTATGTCGACTGCAGGATTGAGGAACATATCTTGCCCCACCTTTGACGGTCATGAGTATCCTCGGTGGAAGGCCATGATGAAGAAGTGACTCATGGCTATGGACAGCGAACTGTGGACCGTCACTGAGATTGGTCTTACCGATCTATGCAAGATGGCTGAGGCTGATGACATTCGCAAGTATACTCTACTGAACCTCACGGCGAAGGATGTTATCTGCTCCTGTTTGTCTCGAAATAAGTTCAGGAACATCATGCACCTCAATCATGTGAAGCTAATCTAGGACCGGCTTTCTGAGGTCTATGAAGGTCATTGTACTCGTCATGATCCTTGGTTTGAGGACTACAAGGAGTCTCTTAAAGAGATGACTTTTGCACCTGAATCACCATAATCTTCACCATGCCTCATGGCAAGGGGTGATAAGGTAACTGAATGCTACCTCTCTGAAACTATTGATGATGAATTAGGTGATGAATTTGGCCCCAGTTATGTCAAGCTTGCTTCCCTTGCCACTAAACAACAAAGAGTCTTGGAAAGGGTTCAAGACATGCTTAGTAAGAGCGATGATATGTTGGATGAAGAAATGGATCAGTCAAAAGCATTGGCTGAGAGTCTTCAGAGACTTCATTCCAAGTTTGACGCCCTTCAAGATCAACATAATGCTCTCTTGTCTGATCATGAGAAGCTTTCTTCTAAATGTCTTCAAAGAAAGCAAGACCTTGAAAAGATAAGAGTGGATTATGAAGATCTTCAGAAGGAGCGCGATTCATTACTTGCTCAACAAATCAGCGTTACACAGAAAGGATTTGAACCACCATGTCTAAAATGCATTGAGCATGATAACGCTACATCTGTTGCTGAATGTTCCACTGCTGCTACTTTTGCATTGTCTTCAACTACTGATGTCGTTACTAACCCCTCTGCGGAGGATACCACTACTATTGCTGATGAAAATGCTAGGTTGAAGACATTGCTTGAAACAGGGATGTATAAAAGTCTGAAAGGGCATCAGACACTGTGCGATGTCCTCAAAAAGCAGATTCTGAACCGAAACCCTAGGAAAGAGGGTGTCGGGTTCAAGAGGAAAATGAATGTTGATGGCTCCTACTGGAAGCCTGAGCAGTATCCCAAAACTACATGGGTTGCTGCAAAGGAACCTTCAGTGGATCCATCCACCTTATCTGGCTTTACCTGTGATAATCCTATTATCATTGATGAATCCTTTGATGCAAACTATAAACTGTTCAAGAATCAGAATGGTGAAGTGTTTGCCAGGTATATTGGTACTAACTGCAGGAATGGACCACCTATGAAGAAGATCTGGGTACCTAAGCAGTGCATTGAGAATCTTCCTGTGAATGTCGTCATGACACCACCAAGGAAGAAGACAAATCCCAGACCTATGGCTTCATATGGCCCAAAGGCTTCATACAGATACAGGACTCACCTGAGTCACCCTAACGCCAATGTTTTGCAGGGAAATCATACTCAGACTTAGGAATATGAGCGTGTGTCTTCGAACCGCTATGTTCATAGAACTAAGAACTTTTCTGCTTATTCCTATGAGTATCATTCATCTCCTTGAACGCTATTTGCTAGGGCTCCAAAGCCAAAATTCTCAGATGCTGCACTTAGACTCATTGCTTCTAAGCCACCCCTGAAGATGTGGGTGGTGAAGAAGAATTAACTTTCTTTTGTAGAGAAAGGTCTCCAGCCTGCAATCAAAGGCGTCCGATGTTATTGCTGGGGACCTAAAACACATTAAGGACACATGATAAAATGTCTTACTATATATTTCACATCTGAATCGCTTATCAGTCATACTATGAGTCCTAACCTTGATCTAAGCTGTGATAATCCTTGTGTGTATCAAATGCTTATGCTTCACAACACACTTTGTGAAGCCTATCCTCCTAACTACACTATAGGGTATGTCACCAAAAGCTTCAAAATGGATTATGGACAGCGGATGCACAAATCATATGACTGGTGATCGAATTCTTCTCATGGACTCAACCTTACGTCCATCCGAGAAGAGTCACATCACATTTGTTGACACTGGTAAAAGCAAGGTATTGGGTCTAGGTAGAGTTGCAATCTCAAAGGATCAACACATGGATAAAGTGATGCTTGTTGAATCCCTTGGTTTCAACTTAATGTCTGTCTCAATGCTTCGTGACTTCAACATGATTGTGCTATTCGGAAAATATCGTTTTCTTGTACTAATGGAATCTGACAAGTCTCTAGTCTTTGAAGGGTATCGAAAAGATGATCTATACATGGTAGATTTCTCAGCAGGTCCACAGCTTGCCGTATGTCTTCTCGCAAAAGCTTCAGAATGCTGGCTCGGGCATCGGAGGCTGGGGCATGCTGGCATGAGGAACTTACACACACTCGTCAAGAAGAAGCATGTCATAGGCATCGAGGGTGTCAAGTTCAAGAAGGATCATCTGTGTGGTGCCTGCGAAGCTGGAAAGATGACTATGGCAAAGCATCCCACGAAGACAATCATGACGACTTCTCAACCCTTCGAGCTGTTACACATGGACTTATTTGGACCTACTCACTAGTCCACCCTCACAACAACTGCTTGTCTCTATGGCTTCGTCATTGTTGATGACTACTCAAGATACACATGGGTGCATATAATTCTCTACAAGACTGAAGTGCAAGATGTCTTCAGACGCTTCGCCAATCGAGCAATGAACAATTATGGCGTGAAGATCAAGCATATCAGAAGTGACAATGGCACTGAATTCAAGAACACCAGACTTGATCTTTATCTGGATACAATGGGAATCACTCATGAGTTCTCTGCTCCATACACACCTCAGCAAAATGGCATCGTTGAGCGCAAGAACAGAACCCTCATTGAGATGGCTCGAACAATGCTCGACGAATACAAGACACCAAGAAAGTTCTGGCCTGAAGCTATTGATACAGCATGTCACATCATCAACCGTGTCTACATCCATAAGCTTCTGAACAAAACATCCTATGAGCTCCTTACTGGCAAGAAGCCAAATGTCAGCTACTTCAGAGTATTTGGAGCTAGGTGTTGGATCAAGGATCCCCATCACAAGTCAAAATTTGCACCTAAGGCTCACGAAGGCTTCATGCTTGGCTACGCAAAGGACTCGCACTCCTATAGAGTCTTCAACCTCTATCTCTACAAAATCGTCGAAACGGTGGACGTGAGATTTGATGAAACAAATGGTTCACAAAGAGAACTCCTGCCAAGTACACTAGACGAAGCTCCGCCCAGCGAATCTATCAAGCTGATGGGAACTGGTGAAATCATGCCTTCTGAAGCACAGCCTGAAGAGGAACTTATCATTTCTGCACCTAACCAACCTGAAGACAATGCTCAGACCGAAGACAATCTTCCCAACGATGACAATGATCAGCAAGAGCAAGGTCTTCGTCCAGTTCATCCTCGAGTTGCAAATGAAGTTCAAACTGAGAAGATAATTGATAGCATCAATGCACCTGGTCCACTTACTCGCTGAAGAGCAACACAGTTAGCAAACTTCTGTGGGAACTTTTCGTTTGTGTCAATATCAGAACCCAAGAAAGTTGCTGAAGCCTTTATGGAACCTGAATGGATTCAAGCTATGCAAGAGGAACTTCAACAGTTCAAGCTGAACAATGTTTGGGAACTTGTCAAGCGACCTGACCCTCACAAGCATGATATTATTGGAACAAAATGGATATATCGAAACAAGCAAGATGAGCATGGTCAAGTCGTCAGAAACAAAGCATGTCTTGTGGCTCAAGGATATACTCAAGTTGAAGGAATTGACTTCGATGAAACATTTGCTCCTATTGCTAGGCTTGAAGCTATTCGCATACTGCTAGCCTATGCTAACCACCACAACATCTTGCTATATCAAATGGATGTGAAGAGTGCATTTCTCAAAGGCAAGATTGAAGAAGAAGTGTATGTCGCTCAACCACCTGGTTTTGAAGATCCAAAACATCCTGATATGGTGTACAAGCTAAACAAAGCACTCTATGGCCTCAAACAAGCACCTCGCGCTTGGAATGATACGATCAAAGACTTCTTGAAGAGCAAAGGCTTCAAACCTGGATCACTCGATCCTACACTCTTCACGAAGACATATGATGGTGAACTGTTTGTGTATCAAATATATGTGGATGACATTATCTTCGGCTGCACCAACCAGAAGTATAGTGATGAGTTTGGATACATGATGCAAGAGCAATATCAGATGTCCATGATGGGTGAGCTGAAGTTCTTCCTTGGTCTTCAAATTCATCAGCAAAGAAATGGCATCTTCATATCTCAAGAAAAATACCTCAAAGATTGCCTGAAGAAGTTTGGAATGGAAGACTGCAAAGGTTACACGACGCCAATGCCAGCTAAACACCATCTTGGTCCCGACGACAATGGTAAAGAGTTCGATCAAAAGGTATACCACTCCATGATTGGTTCTTTACTTTATCTATGTGCATCTAGGCCAGATATTATGCTTAGTGTTTGTATGTGTGCTCGATTCCAGGCAGCACCAAAGGAATCGCATCACTTAGCAGTGAAGCGAATTCTTCGATATTTGGCTTACACCCCAACACTCGGATTATGGTATCCAAAGGGCTCAAAATTTGATTTGGTTGGATTCTCGGATGTTGATTATGCTGGTGACAAGGTGGATCACAAGTCTACATCAGGCACATGTCACTTTCTGGGTCGATCACTTGTCTGTTGGTCTTCAAAGAAGCAGAACTGTGTATCACTCTCAACTGCTGAATGTGAATACATTGCTGTTGGATCTTGTTGCGCTCAACTTCTATGGGTGAAGCAAACTCTCAAGGATTATGGCATCAATCTGAAACAAGTGCCTCTCTTCTGCGACAACAAAAGCGCCATCAAGATTGCCAATAATCCAGTCCAGCACTCGAAGACAAAGCACATTGAAATTCATCATCACTTTCTCAGAGATCATGTCATGAAGAAAGATATTGACATCATTCACGTCAACACAGAAGAGCAACTGGCAGATATCTTCACAAAGCCCTTGGATGAGAAAAGGTTTTGCAAGTTACGGTGTGAACTAAATATCTTGGAATCCTCAAATGTCCTGTGATCAGGCACACATGCTAACACTTATGCATGTTGAAGACTTAGATGTGCAACACACTAAGTAATGTATATCTTCAATCAATGAAGACTTACACTCTGAGTGTGAATACATTAACGTGGAATATGACTTCGGAGCGCCATGATAATTGTGCGTCGTGTCTGGGTCTAATACTTCCTATACGGTGGGTAACGCCACCACCAAATTTCTTGGTTTGAAGTGTTTCACTCATGGCGTTATTTTTGCAATGACTTTGCATTTGGTTTGTCTTCAGTTTCAATTTATCTTCATGATTTTCTTCACTATGATGATTTGATTGCTTTCTGATATATATATATATATATATATATATATATATATATATATATATATATATATATATATATACTAGAGTTCTGTCCTCTACAGCATTCACTTATAGCTATGTCTTCCTAGTTGAATCTTTTGAACTAAGTGAATGTGATCAGACCCTAATCTCTCTATGCTTTCTACCTCAAACTCTATCTGTCCAAATCATATGCATTCTATTGAAACTGTCGAATGTCTTCTCTGCGTCCTAGTCAGCAGAAGACACAGACACAAACATTAAGTCGGTTTTAAATGACTATCTTTATTGTTGAAATCCAGAGAAGCCGGAACAACCATCCGACATGCCTGGCGGGCGTGGGAACGTGGGATAACTCTGAGTATGTTGCATGCTTGCCACGTGCCCCACAGATGTGAACCGTTAGGGGCACCTGCGTAATTGCGCTGTGCCGCACACTTCCTTATAAATACATGTCCCCTGCGGTAAAAGAAAACCTTCTTCCACCTCTCCACCTCGTCAAAACCCTAGCGCCACCGTTAGCTCTCGACGACGCCGCCGACGAAGCGCTTAGCTGCTGCGACTTCTCCGACGCCGTCCTCACGCTGGCCGCGGACATCGTCCTCTCCGCCGTCGCCGTAGGTGTCCTCCGTCGCCAAGTTAGGGCATGCTGGATTGAACTGCTCGGTCTCCTGTTCATCCCATCTAGCAGTTCTTCGTGTGGTAAATATAACTCTATTTTTAACATCTGTTTGATCTTCAAAGATTCATCCTATTTACCAAAAGTGGTTTCTGCCTACACAATGTTAAATCTGTTCTGTCTGCATCTCATATTGCCTAGTCTATTCACTTAAACTTCATATCTAGTTGATTCCTCACTTGTACTTATTCACGGATTCGTACAAATCTGGAACCAACTCTCAACATATAAGTGAATGTCTTCGCATCATGAGGTCAATGTCATCAAACTGATTTATCTTCAAAATCTTCTGAGAATGCATATGACCTCTTCCCCTTCCCTCGCATCTCTAATGCTGTCACAGGTACATGTCCGTGGGAGAATCCCTTGGTTCTCATAGTCTGCATTCGTTTGCAGAATTCTTACAGCATCACATTAACTCTCCCGAAGCCAGTTCCTGTTTGACCAGCAAGCGAAAGTCCTTGAAGCCTTTGAATGTATTGAAGCCATTCAGTTTGAAGTTCATATCTACAGAGAAATCGGTAAGGAAGGGTGGCAGACAGCGTCGTGGGGGAACATCAAAACATTTGCCTGATGACCTCGCAGAACTTTACAAGACAGATCTTGAGGAGAATTATCATCAGCGCAAGACACGAATCCAATGGATTTGACGCTATTGGGCTGAAGAATGGTTCAAGTACAAGTTCGTGACCCAGGAATATGCAGAGAAGAATGCTATCAAAAGTCCTTGGGGTGATATTCTCTATCGAGGCCTTCAACCCAAGAACAGAGCTGAAGCTATTGCACAGGGTTTCTATCCTTGTATGGTCCGTGGACCTCAGCCTGAAAATGCCGACCCATCATCATTGCTCTGGTGTCATGACGATACTCTCTTCAAGCGCAACTTCTAACACGCAAAGGCATCAGCCAAGGAAAACAACAAGTCATTGGGATTGGACTTCAACCCTGGTCCCTCTACTCCCCGTGCTGACGGCTCACGTGATGCCGATCCCAATGTCATCGGCCCCTTCTCCAACATTGATGGCCTCATTACTTACATCATGATCCAAGGTGCCAAAGTGGATCATTCTGATAATGATGCTGATACTGATGAAGCCCCAGCTCCTCCTCCGAAGTCGCAGAAGCTAAAGAAGCCTAAGGCTTCAAGATCAGTTGCTCCTCCAAAAGATTCATGTGCAAAGAGACTGGCCACTACACCTCCTGAAGACAGTGTGCAGTCTGAAGATCACTCACGTATCTCCAAGAGGACGAAGAAGAAAAAGGAAATCATCAAGCATACCGATCAGACCTTGACTCCTGCTGCCATTCTGCATGAAGAACCCATTGATTTGTCCAGCGATGAAGATCTTGCATATGATACCCTTGAGCAACTGATCAAGAGCAAGGAAGAAGCAGAGATCTTCAATAACTTGCCTCTCTTCGATGTGGTAATCATCCATAACTTCATTGATGAGTGGTTCGACACACCAAATCTCAGCTTTGAAGATCTGCAGCTTCCCATTGGCCTTAGCGTCTCCTTCAATGGCGCCATTGCTTCTGAGCTAGCTCTTGCTCAGCGCATCGTTGAACTGGAGCGCAAGATTGATTATGAGAAAGCTCAGTTCAAGAAGCATGTGTCCAAGCTCAGCGTGCAAGATGTCAGAAACTTCAAGACCATGCTGCAGGAGCTTAAAGAAGCCTTTCTCAAGAAGCATGAAGAAGCGCAAGGCTCCCATGAGCGCATGAAGAGTCTGGCTGACAAATGTGTGCTTGCCTACAATGAGGCTGAGAAGCGCAAGTCTCTTGGTCATCCTGGCATTGACCCTAGAATGGTTGCAAAGAAGAAGAAGCTATCTACTGCTCAATCTGCACCTGCAATGCAGGAAGCACCTCGCATAATCCTACCAAGCAGCATGACTGGCTCAAAGCCCAAGGTCATGTCAACCGCTTCAGAACAGAAGAAGACGAGGGTTGCCGAGGCTGAAGCCAGAAAAAGGAAAAATACTGAAGCCTCTGATGCTGCTCCCTCCAAGAAGAAGCGCAAAACCAAGAAGAATCGGGCTGCTCCCACAGAGCTCTTAGTTGTTGAACCTATCTCAGTGGTTCGCCCTGCATGTGAACACCAAGAGCGACGAATGGTAGTTCATGAGCCTGCTTCTATGGAGGCTCATGAAGCTGAAGACATTCCAGCAGCTGAACCCACCGCTGCTGAAGACATTGGTCACGATGACAATGTTGAAGATGATGAAGTTCTTCCTCAGATCGAACACAACTTGGTATCATCGCCTGTTCTCACGAACAGCGAACTCATCAGCATTGGTCGTCCTCTGACGCCAATCACTCAGGATGCATCATGGGATGATCACCCACAGCAACAAGACTCCCCAAGTACTCCCCTACAACAACCACAAGTCACACCACCTGTGCAAGAAGAAGAAGAAGAAGACTTTGAGGCCCAGCCAACTCCATCTCCAAAGGCGTTGCCAGCATTCCACAGGCTTCGCAAAGGACAAAGGCCTCAAGTCCCTCTTTCGAGCATTCCAGAAGGAGAAGTGCATCACCAACCTGTTGCATGTCAAGTGTTTCCTGAAGCCACTCCAACTGTGAACGTCTCCGTTTCTGAAGCCCAAGCTGCTGAAGACAATCCGGCTGCATCAGCCGATGACAATCAAGAAGACGTACGTGTCCCAACTCCCCCCAATACTGCAGAAGCTGTTCCTGATGTGAACGTGCCAGTGCCCGACCCTCCAGCTCATCAAGTGGAGGTTGAAAATCCTGAAGCTGCCACCACCAACGCAAATGAAGCCAATGACGTGTTCATGGCTGAAGCTAATGTGGAGCTTGCACCAACCAGAGTGCCAGAAGCCAATGACGCAACTTCTCCTGAAGCACCTGTTGTGCAGCCTGAAGCCCCAGTTGTTGCCACTGCTCCTGTTCTGCCACCAAGGCCCCATACAATTGAGCAAGCATAAAATCATGGTCAGCTAACCACTGTCCGATGGCCCATTCTGGTCCCTCCGCCTACTGCCTCTAGTCCTCAGTTTGATTATGATGTTGAGCATAGGCCTTAGGTGCAGAAACCAAAGCCAAGACTGCCAAGGTTCCCAGGTACTGCAAACTCTACAGGGTTGTTCAATGCAAATGGCTTCAAAAGCCACAACACTTTCTTTGACAGCGCAAAGAACCCCTACTCAAAGCCAAGAATATCATCTGATCGCTTTTGGAGCTATCAGCAGAGAAGCTATTACTCCTGCCTTCTGTATGATCAAGGGCACATTTTCCCTCATATGCGCCTCAACACTGAAGCCATTGCTGGACTGCCATGCTTAGAAGAAGCACTTGACTGCTTTCGCGATGCCGGTCTGCTCAGCTTTGTGACAGACAAATAACATTGGAATGAGGAACTCTTGCTTCAATTCTATGCTACCCTCCACATTCGTGGCTACAACAGGGATATCAAGACATGGGTTCTCAAGTGGATGACAGGAAATGTTCATCATGAAGCCAAAGCTCTTGATGTCATTGAGCTTACAGGCCTACCCACTCTTGGAGAGCTGTATGAACCTGATTGTCAACTACACCGCAATGCACTGGAGAGCATCTTCCATAAGCCAGAACCCAACATGAGCCAGATGTTGAGCATGATGAAGCCTTTGCCATCTGATGTTGAATACCAAACGGAGTTCTTTGTTGATGACCTTGAGTATCTGCCTCGCACAATATATCACATCATCAGGCGAACTCTATGGCCTATCAAAGGACATTCATCAGCGGCCAAACTTGAAGGAGCCATGAAGACATTGGTCTTCTACATCCTCAATGGCATCAGCTTCAATTCCCAAGAATTCTTCATAAGGCAACTTGCTGCGTCTGGATCTGACCTTTTTGGCCTGAAATTCTATGCTCCATGGGTCATGTGCCTCATCAAGCGACACTCCTCTGTCAACTATTAGCCCTCTGCTCGCAATCATCTGATCTTTTTACAGAGGTTGATATGTCAGTTGAAGCCATATACTCTAAGCCTGCCAAGAAGCCTCTTTGTCTTCACAATGTTGATCACCAAAGCTTCACCCAACCCATTGAAGGCGTCCAAGCAGTAGCACGTATCTATCCAATGGCTGGGAACACTCGTCTGCCTCATCGTGCGCAAACTGAAGCTACTGAAAGCACCATTTCCCAAAGGCCTCAGAAGCGCTCTCGCGTTCTCAATGACCGAGAACTTCTTGTGGCACTTCATTAGAAACAAGATAAGCATCACTTTTGGCTCAAGAGACAGATGCAAAGCCTCTTGGTGGACGTCAATCGCATTCGAAATCTTGCCACCAAGAATGCATTTGTCGCACACGAGACTTGTCGGTGATCATGGAAGAGTTTGACGCTGCTTATTGCTGAAGCAGATCTTCAAGACGATGGCTTCACTGAAAGATTCAAGTTTGACTCCACTCCTCCACGGACTGCTGTCCTACGTCGAACTCCATCCCTTGAAGACTCTGACTATTCTTCCTCCACGGCAACTGTGAATGCCAGAGTGATCAATGATGAAGATGATGCTACTTCACCGCCCCCTACTTCTGTACGCATTGACACTGCACCAAGTACGTCTGCACCGCCAAACAACAACGACAACCCTGCTGCTTCACCTACTCATGAGGACGAGTAGATGCTCTATGTCTTCAAACCTTTTTGGTCCTTACTGACAAAAGGGGGAGAAGCATATGAGTTTGATAGTCTTCAAGCGGGTTCATATGGGCGGTTGCTTTATATTTTTCCTCGTGTTTACAACTCTCGCTTTTGATACATTTGGTTCTTTGAGTTGTAACACTTAAACTCGATGGTCGTCTGCTACTTATTTGCTTTACTGTGATGCGATGATAAATTCCGCATGTGCGATGATAACTTCCGCACTTAGATCATTCTGCAGACGTCCATTTTTCATTATGCATGTCATTCTATTTTCTATATCATTTCATGCATGATGAATTATCTTCATAAGTTGAAGAGGATCTCCACAAGTACAACCTGCCATGTGCATTTGCATTCCAAAAGCAAATTACTTATATGCACATCTTCAGAGGGAGCCCTTGCTACTTATGAAGACAATACCCTATCCTTTACAATTTCATATACTTTATCCCCATTGAATACTTCAACCAGTTTGTCATCAATCACCAAAAAGGGGGAGATTGTAAGTGCATCTAGTGCCACCCCTAGTTGGTTTTGTAGTATTGACGACAAAGTTGGTTGAGGGACTAATGCGTTTGTGAGAATTGCAGGATAACGCAGGTAGTGTCCCTCATTGATTCGGTTTACCTACCAGAGATGACCCCTAAAAATGTATGAAGACATTGAAGACAATGGTGGTATGTGAAGATATTCATATTGAAGACTATGACATGAGAAGACACTGAGTGAAGACTACGGAGCGCAAAGACTGTGTTGTCTTGTTGTTTCCTTTTTCTTCCTTGTTGAGTCATAGGAACCACTGTACTGTTAAGTGGGGTCCAAGTGAACTAAGTCAGAATGACTGAAGTGATGCTCAACCCAAATCCTATGTCTTCAAGCGAAGACAATGAGAGCAAATCTTATCCAGAGCTGGATGAGTCAGCTTTGCTTGTAGCCCAAGTAAAGTTGCTGTGTGTGTTTGAAATCTGACAGTTGGAACACGTGTCAGTTCCTTAGTGACCTAGGATCATTTCGGACATATCAAGTCGGGTTGCCTTGTGGCTATAAATAGCCCGCCCCCTACACCATAAATTGGTGGCTGCTCAGAGTTAGTGCACGGCTTTTGTCGTTTGAGAGCAACCCACCTCGAAGCCTTTGAGAGAGAGAAATCCTTGCGAGGACAAAGCCCAAACACCCAGAGCCAAAGAGTGTTAGGCATCACTGAAGTCTTTCTGTCTGTGTGACCTGAAGACTTATTACACTTGAGGACTGTGAATCCTCCAGCCGGTTAAGCGTCGCGTTCTGAGCATCCAAGAGTCATTGTTGATTGCCGGTGAACGAAGTCTGTGAAGGTTCGGAAGTCTACCTTGAGGACTTACCAGAGTGATTGGGCGAGGACTGGGTGTCCTTAGATCAAGGGGAATAATGTGAAGACACGGTCTTCTGAGTTGAATCTCAGCCTCCCTAACCAGACATACAGTTGTCACAACAACTGGAACTGGTCCAACAAATCCTGTGTCTTCAACAAGTGACTGGTTCTTTTCTCTCCCTTCCTTTACTTAGAGTTTGTCTTCATGAAGTCATTGCCTATCTGTCATACCTGTTTGACTTCTTTGCTTGACTGCTATCGTTGATTGGCTTCATACTATCTTCCATTCTGATCCTTACTACTTAGCTGCCATTAGTCCTATACTTTCATATCATCGCATACTTGACTATGGTTTGCTTATTGTAGTTTATCTTCCGCTGCATATCAATTAGGTCATTTTGATTGTTTGTCTTCGAAACTTCCAAGTTTTGAAGACTTTCATAAAAATCGCCTATTCACCCCCCTCTAGTCGATAACTAGAACTTTCAACTTTGAAAGAGCAAACCTAGTCGCGCTACAACACATAGACATGGTCGATCCTTGGGTGGTAGAGCACAAAACCTTTATTGAGAAGACATACAATGACCGAGGCTAACAGAGGATGGACGGAGATATAATCAAAGAGCATAACTCATGTTTCACGAGATGGTTCAAGCAGAAGCTTCTGTCGTACCCTTTACATGAGGATTCTTCCGCGGAAGAACAACTCATACTCGTCTTGTTACAGGGTGCCGAGCACAACCTGATGACGTATGAGGCGTACGATATCAACGGCTACACAATCTACACCGAGGGAAAGGACATGAAGAGCGATGGTTATCAGAACTCCGGGGTAACGATGGAATCCTACACCGGTAACGACAAGGACAGATACTATAGAAGGATCAAGGAGATCTGGGAGCTGAACTACGCGGGAGAGAAGGTCTTGATGTTCCCTGTCAGATGAGCCAAGAGCGTCCTAAAAGAAGACCAGTATTTCACCACCATGGTTATACCCAAAGCCAAATCCAAGACCGCGGGCGCAAACGTCACCGCGAAAAATGAGACATGGGTACTGGCTTCCCAAGTGGACCAATGCTTCTTCATTACCGACCCGTCAAAGCCCAGTCGTGTTGTCGTGAGGAGAGGCAAAAGGAAGATCATCGGAATGGATGGAGTCTCCAATGAGCAAGACTTCGACAAGTATGGCGATACGAAGATGGAACATGATGACGACGATGAAGTACCAGCATACACCTCAAGAAGAAGCAGGACCACCCTACCTAAAGGACATCCGTTCAAGACAAGAACTCCATTTACGAAAAATAAGGGCAAGAAGATTGTGAACAGATAGCTAGCTAAGATCGATTGTATTGAAATTGTAGCCTTCATTTCTCTATTGTATTTCAACATATTGAAATGATATTTCTTCTATTCTAGTGTCCTCATGAATATTTATTTATGTTTATTATGGTATTGAATTTCTAACTCACAAAAAGTATTGAATTTGTTAATATTTTTTGAACTCATGAATATTATTAAATTTCATGGGCACTTTTTGAATTCATGAATATTTTTTTCAAATTTGATGATATTTTTTCATATTCAATATGAAAAAATACTGAATATTCATGAGGACACTCGATCTCCATCCTCCTCCATCTCGATCGCTATCCCCCCTCGCCTGATCCCCCTCGCCGCCGAGCACCCCCCGCACCCTCCCCCGCTCCACGGCCGCCGCCGACCCCCCGCACCCTCCCCTGTCTCCTCGCTCGGTTCCACCGAACGGAATCGGCCGAGCGCACCACCCACCTCCTCCCTCCCACCCGAGCGAGACCTAGGGTTCAAGACGCCGCTGCCGGCCCTCCACTAGGCAACAAAAAATCTAAAAAAATTACTAATGGTGCACCGCTAGGGGGTGCACCATTGCTATCCAAAAAAAAGATTTCTAATGGCACACCTCTAGGGGGTGCGCCATTGCTATCCAAAAAAAGATTACTAATGGCGTACCACCAGGAGGTGCGCCATTGCTGTCAATTTTTTTTTACTAATGGAGCATCGCTAGGGGGTCCGCCATTGCTAACCCTTCCCCCCCACTAAAATCCCAGTCCCCTTTCTATCTTCCCCAATCGATCACATCTCACTCGCCCACTGCCCCGACCCGTACTGCACCGCCGCCGCCCCCGCGCCCCCGCCGCCTTCCTTGCACCCGACGACCCCCGCGCCTGCTCCACCGTCGGAGTCGCTGCTGGAGCACTAGGAGGAGCAGGCCCGCGTCCACCAAGAGGAGGAGGCCCGCCGGAGCACGTCTTGTTCCTCTGACCGACCCCATCTCGCCGTCGCCACCACTGTTTTGCCTAGCGGCTTTGCCTCCACCGTCCGTCGCTCGTGCAACCTCGCCCCCATCCGTCACTACCCGACCCCTGTGCAGGTGCCCCTCCCCTCCCCTCTTCCCCTTCCTTTGCCCTATGCCTTATTGAGCTGACGTGCCAAGTACTAGTTGCACCCTATAACTAGCAGCTCTTGATTGAGGAGATTATGTAGCCACCAACATCTGTGACTGAAGTTAGTCCACTATTCATCTGTTCCTTAGTTGCCCATGAAAATGAAATTTTTTGCTTGTTGTAACAAGGTGATTGGTGAATGTGGATGATTTTTTTATCTTGTGAACTCATTGTACTGCTACAAGAATTTGGTATCATCATGGTGTAATTGAATGCTTGAGAAAACTCGGTAATTTGGCAGTAGAAACAACTGTTTTTACAATCATTTTAGATGATGATTGTTAGATGTCCTTGATGTAGCTGGTGTGGTGTGAGAGAACTGGGTATGGTGGCGGGTCCCTTGGTGTCAGTGAAGGTATTGGGTGGTGCAAAACTCCAGCTGCTTTGGTGCAGTTCTTGATGTGATGTGTGTAGCTCAAACTAGAGTTGGTGCCTGTGCCAAACTCCAAACTGAGCAATTGGCCACTGTGATCCTACTGCTTTGGATGCTCCTAGTTCTGATATGCTTGTTTTTTCTTCTGGCCACTAGCAGTTTTTATGCTGCATGACACTCCTAGTTCATGGGGTGGATGGTCCATGGCTCATAGTTCAGAAGATGGATATATGGCTATTTAATTTGCAGACAAAATTACAGAATTAGTACATCATGTGTTAGTTGTCTATTGGATATCTGTAGAGCCACATGTGCATATGAACTGCTCTACTTCCTGATTTCTGACCAGTGTAAAATAACTAGGAAGTGCATTGTAATCATAGGGCATAGAATGCTCTGGTTTTTAGGCAAATGCAAGTAACTTGTGCTTTCATATCTTAGTTATCAGATATTGCGCCTGTTTTAGAATTGGGTGCTCCATTGTTTCTGAATGACTGAAGTCACTGAACCTTTTTCACTTGTGTTATCACTATCACTTGGATATTGTGGTACATGATCTCATCTACCATAACTTTCTAAGGAGATGCAGAGTAGTATGACACTGTTTTAGTTATAAGCATCCTTGCCAATTTATCATGGATGACTATTTTTCATGTAGCTGTGCTGATTGAACCTCCACTTGGAACTATCAGTTATCTGGTTTTATTATTTTCCATACACATGTAGAATGTTTTCTGCTTTTCAAAATTTCAAAGCAGTCTCTTATCTACCCCGCCAGTTAATAAACAAGTACTCTGTTTTCAGATAGCTTGATAGTTAATCAACAAGTACTCTGTTTTCAGATAGCTTGATCATTGCAATTTGTTGCTGTCAACATGAGTTTATGTTGTTATAAGTTTATGATCATACAACTGCAATTTTATTTATGTTGTTATAACTTTGTTGCTGTCAGCATGAGTTAACTTGCTGTCATTTATCGAAATTCAGAATGTGCTCGACTATATGTTCATTGGTACTACTTGTGATGCTGCTGCTGTACTACTTGGGAATTTTGTCAACTTGTGATGTTGCTGCTGTACCCCGAGAGGCCCTTGAGTTTGCCGGAATTTTGATTAACTTCCATTCCGGCAAATTCGGGCACTCCATATGTCCTATTTTTAGCAAAGGTCATGCTGAAATTTTCCGTGAATTTTAGCATGACTTTGCTAAAAATAGGACATATGGGGTATTTGCGACTAATGCATGGGCCGGGGTATCTTAGTACTTAATTAAGTAGGATCAACTGCCCTTTATTCTGGCTGCATTAAACCATAGGTGGCAATAGAGCCAAGTGATTAGGCCCAACTTAGAATTCTCCTTCCATTTTCTTGATAGGGTATATTATTAGAAGATACCCATATATATTAGTCAACCTAGGGTGCCTCGGCATCGATAAACCCTAAATGATGAAAACTTAACTTAGCATTTAGGGTGCCTCAGCGTCGACAAACCCTAAATTATAAAACCTTGGCTTTTAGGGAGCCAACTTTGGCTTTTAGGGTGCCTCGGTGTCGATAAAAACCTAAATGATGAAAGCTTAGGATTTTAGGGTGCCTCGGCGTCGACAAACCCTAAATGATAAAAGCTTAGCTTTTAGGATGCCTCGGTGTCGACAAACCCTAAATGATGAGACCATGATCTTGTTCCTTGACAATAACCAACTTTTTCACCAAACTTTTTTCCTATTATAGAGCGAAACATGGCCCACAACGATGAGGCCGGCGGTTCGGGCAAGCAATTCTGGGAGCTGTCCCAGGAGATGGAGGAAGAACCTCACCACTATGAGGACCCTGCGGAAGACACCGATCCTGACTACACAACCCCTAGTGGCGTCGGGGATGACACCACTGATCGTGCCGCCGAGGATGCCACCACTGATAATGGCAGCGCACACACAGATGGCAGCCAACCGAAGAGGCAATGGAATGACCGGCGCCCGAATGTGCTCGGCACCGTCTAGGAGGAATTAACTGGAGTGTCCTCTGACAGGCATCCAACGGCGCCCAAAGAATTAGTCAAGGGGTACTTGGTTCAGCTCGGGTGCATTTTCCGGAGCAGCGTCTCGATCAACACCGAGAACCTAAGGCATCCTGATCGAGGGAATTTGCGCAGCCTCCTCTTCACAAAGTTGCACGAACGATACAAGTTCCCCGCTGACTTTGCAAACAAACGCCTCTCAGGGAATAAAGTGAACAGTGACGCCCTCACGAAGATGAGCACGGCCCTGTCTACTTGGAGAAGCGTGGTGAAGAGAATGATTGACAAAGGTGATAGCTATGAGAAGATCAAGGCAAAAAATCCTTCGATCAGCGAAGATGACTACCAGGAGTTCAAGATCAAGTGCGAGAGCAGCGCAACCGTGGAATCAAGTCAGTGGGGGAAATAAATGCGGGACTTGAACTTAGGGGTCCACCAACTCGGTCCCGGTGGTTATAGAGTGGCGGAACCTATATGGGACAAGGAGGACGCGGAGCGTGCCGAGCAAGGCCTACCGCCCCGCTTCGAGAAATACCGTGACAAGCAGACCAGGAACTATGTCAGGGCCGGGTACAAGGAGGACCCGGTAACAAAGGAGCTTACCACGGATGCAAAGACCAAGGCGCTTGAGCGTGTTTTGGTAAGGAATACACCCCCGCGTAATTAGCTCCATATGGTTGCATTCTAATTAATGAAGCCAAATTTCTAAATGGTTCAAATTCCTTCCGCAAGAGACTGAAAGCAGTAGCGCGGGGTCGTCTTAGAGCTCCCCTTGGGACAGCACTTTAAATAGGGCATTGAACATAATGAAAAACAAGGATAATTTCAGCAAGCCGTTGTCAGCTGGTCGTGTGGTCGGCAAAGGCTTGTCCACAAAATAGTCATCATTCTATAACGCTGGTGGGCGAAAGGAGAGAAAGACCAGCTCGAAAAGCCAGTCGCGCGGGGTTCAAGAACTCAAGGCACAAGTGGCGCGGATTCCGGAGATGGTCCTAAAGAAAGTGCAACAACAACTGGGAATGACGCTCACCGCCATTGTGCCTACCTTGATTTAGGGGCTGCAGACGTGGATTGCGGGCGGCCAACAGGTGCTGCCCTCGGTTCCCAGCTTCACGGCCAGCAACTCGCACAACGCGCAGGCGGCGCCATTGGTGTCTCCGGCGGAGGCGGTATTGGTGTCTCCGGCGCCGGCACGGGCATTGGAGCTTAATGCACCCGGGTGTATGCCGGCCGACACCTCCGCAGCAAGCGGCCCCTCTGTCAGTTGCACGCCCGCCGTTGGCGGTGCCTCGACATTAGCCGAGCTCCACGCCATCACGGTAACTAAGCCTCTCGGCCGATGACTTCATCTCCTTGCCTTTGACTGGGCATCCCTGACGCCCTACATGTTTTCGCAGGGCGCCGCCAATGTTCCATGCACTCTCTTGCACTTCGTGGGTAGCGAGTTGATCGATGTCACCAAGGGCAGAATTGTTCAACCGGGCAACCCCGTGTTCCACGGTAATCCGATGCCACCCACCGTGTATAGGGTTGAACTGGTTTGGGTGCTGCCAGGCTGCGACGAGTTGTGACCTTCGATTCGACCCGCTGGGGCCGACCAACATGATGTGATGACCCTCAGTGCCTGCGTAAGCTGGCCCCTGCTTTGCCCGAAGAGCCAGATTCGTTTGGGGGCGGGGGACACCACCCCACAGACAACATCGCCAGTCGTGCCGGCGCCAAGCCATGGCAAGACCGCCGCAACGCTACCGGACATGCCGGACATGCATATGGCACAGGATCCGTACAACGACAACGACGGTACATTTACCTAGGGGTGGGCATATTAACAGAGAACCGAACGACCGAACCGAAAAGACCTAGACCGAACCCGAACAGACCAGAACCGAAAGTTTGGGTCACTGATTCGGTCCTCACTTTCTAGGAACCGAAATTAATTCTGGAAGTTCGGTGTTTGGCCTTCGTCACCCGAAGTGACCGAAGAAACCGATATTACGTGCATATGGACCAAAAGTGTACGTAAGCCAAGTGGCTAATAGCATCCCAACTAACTCTTCGTTCTCGCGTACATATCCACAACAGTCGATCGCCTCCACAATTGTGCCTCCACTCCCGATTCCCCACCCATATTTTAATCCTAGTCACATGTGCGCCGCCTCTCCTCCTGGCCGGCGGCGGTGGCCTGCAGCCGACACGCCTGGCCGGCAGCAGTGTCCTGTAGTCGGCATGCCTGGCCAGCGGCGGCTGTCTACAACCAGCGCTCGTCTTCTTCACCCAAGCGGGCGGCGTTGGCGGTAGTCTAGATCTGACACTCCTCTCCACCCCGGTGGCCGGTGGTGGCTTGCAGCCGGCGCTCCTCCTATCTACCTAGCCGCTGGCGGCGGGGTGTAGCTGACGCTACTTCTCTCTGATTTTCTGTCTTCCAATTTGATTGCATGAGGATGGATTCTGATTGGAGTATGAGATCTGATGAATCCACATGACGTTCTTCCTTGTAGAATCTGATTTGTACAGGCATGATCTTATTTCAACCATGTGCATCAGTTTTATTTGCAAATCAATTCGAAAGCGTGCCCGTATTTTTCGTTCTCTAATCTGTATCGGTCAATTTGGTCTCAACCGAAGACCGAACCGAATTATCGGGCCACCGAACTCCTCGGTTAGTAGTTTTGCAAATGACCGATCGATCCCTGTTTTCTCACCACCGAATTTCTTCAATACCCGAGAAACCGAACCGATCGGTTCGGTCTAACCGAACGCCCAGTCCTACATTTACCAACGTCGATAAGTACTTTGCCGAACATGGGTACAGTGACGAATTCTTTGGGCCTCCTTATCAAGAACCCAGCCCTGAAAAAGACGACCATGATCTAGCTGGTACCGCGGAGAAACCCAATTGCAACAGGCGTCGTCTAGCATTTAGTTCTTAGGAGATGCCTCCAGCTGCCACCTTCACCAAGCCTCAGATAGCCGAGGTGCGAAATATTATCAGCCCCAACACACTCAAGAAGGTGGTCTCTGAGCAGAACTTGATCCCATTACAGCAGCAGAAGAAGAAGGGATGAAAACGAAAGAATAACAAGGCCGGTGCGAGCCAGCCGGCACCGAGTACGATCCATACTCAAGACGGGCCACCTTCACCTAAGGATATCTCGAGAAGGGTGCATGTGGTGGGTAGGCCGATGCTACCAACTAATCTGCTCAATGCTGCAACCGGTCCTATGTGGAGTCTGCATGACAGTGTTCTTTCTTTGGAGAAGCGGCGTCTCTCCGAGAATGATGTGGCATACCCAGTTTTCGTGTCCAAGGTGCCAGAGGGCAAGGGCTTTGTGGATAGCACCATCGGGGGTACGATCCTCCTGCGGTTTGATGACATCTTCGCTATGTTTAACCTTCATCCGCTGCACTACACCTTCGTTCGGCTATTTTCGCTGAGTATGGAGATGCGGATCATTAGAGACAAGACCCGAACATCGTGATAGTCGACCCCTTCTACATGCGTGCCAAGATCTTGGGCAGCGCTGGGGACCGGCAAGTCACGAGTTCACACCTTGTAGACATCATTCTGGCAAACCCAGATAAGGATAACTTCCTCGTGCCTTACTTTCCTGAGTAAGTCATCCCCTCACCGCCCCGTAACATATGATTTCTTAGATTTTGATTGTTTTTCTTGCTAACATTCCGTGTTTTGTGCAGTGACACACATTGCACACTCATCCTCTTAATCCCAAAATATTCCATGGCCACGTATTTCGACTCGGACCGTCAGTCAAAGAAAGACTACACAAATATCAAGAAAGTTCTTGATGATGTTCTCCCCGGCTACGCCAGATCTGGAGGCACCTTCAGCAGGACAATTTGTAGGTACGGCAAGCACATGTTCACCCACAATACGCCGTTCCCTTGCGTCAAGCAGCCGCCTGGCAGTCAGAAGGATGCCTACTATGCCCTCCATCACATGCAGGCGATCGTACGGGACCATAATCACCTTCTGCTACCAAATAATCTCAAACATTGGGCCACACGGTTGTGGGCAATCCAGGATGCAGACATCAGCCAAGAATTCTATCGCATCCAGTTAGAGATTGCGGAAATCAACCATCAAGATGTCCTTCGTACCTTGGGGCAGTTCTACCTCAGATATCAACCACCCAACAGTGAGATAGAAACAACGCTACAAATGCAGGCTGACAATCACGAAAGACGGCGGCTTCATCCACGCTCCGGTCCCTGAGTGGAGTCGAAAGTAGTGATGCTATGTAGTTCTGAAATGTCGATTGGCTCATGTTGTAATACTTAACTTTAGTGAACTTGCATGTCTCTCTGGTTTGGACAGCCGTTCAACTTATATGTAATCGATGCTATTTATTAGTAGGACCATGAATCGTGCTATTAATGTGTTGCTTTTCTCTTCTGATCCTTTTGTTGCATACTTATATATTGCTTATGTATTGTCTGTGAATTGCTACTAAGGTTTTGTTTGGCTAGTGCATAGAGATGCCGTCATATGTCGTGTACAAGGGTGAGGTTCCCGGAGTCTACGACGACTGGGAGGAGTGTCGGAGACAGGTTCACCGTTTCAGAGGTAACAGTTACAAAGGGTACACCACTAGGGCGGAGGCGGAAGTTAGATACACGCGCTATCTAGTGGGAGAGAGGAGGGAGCCTTGGAGGAACCGGATGAAGACCAGTTTCATCAAGATTATCCTCATCGTGATGACCGCAGCTCTCATCGATATCGACTTGTAATGTGAAGACAAACTCGCTACTCGCGGTCTCGAGACTTGTAATGTTCTAACTTTGTTCGGTATTTTAAATTCGGAGACTAATATGATGAATTGTTTCGGAGACTAATCTTCTATTGTATTCGATAAATCTGCTTTTTATATGTTGTGCTGTCTATATTCTGTGCAGTAACATGTTTTGTAACCTGTGCAAATATCAGAAAAGAAAAAAATCCCTAATATTCATACTAGTGGCGCACCACTCAGCACTTTAGTGGCGCACTGCAATAAGCACACTAGTGGCGCATCATGTACAAGTGCGCCATTTGTAAGCCAGAGCACATGGGTAAGTATGCCCCCCCTGGGAGGCATACTAATGGCGCACCGTGTGATATACTAATGGCGCACTCCCTGGTGCGCCATTAGTATCTGGTATACTAATGGCGCACCAGGGATGCGCCATTAGTATTAATTACTAATGGCGTGATGCTAGTGGCGCACCCGTAGTGCACCATTAGTAGCCAAAACAGGTGCGCCACTAGCAGGCCTTTTCCTAGTAGTGATGAATGCATAGAAAACTCAGTTAATGTATAAAAATGTCTAAGCGAACCCCAAAAAATCCCAAAAACTGACACACCACTCGTGTTGTTCTATGTTGACACGAGAAAATTTAGAAAGTAAGAAGAGGCAACATATATAGTTTGTCCCCCAAGGTGGCATGTGCCCTACCGAAACCATATGGCTTGTTGTGAGAGAAGCTCCGATTTGCAACAAGCTTATACCCAAACCTGCCCCAAATGGGAAAATACTTTTAACACGGCATGTCGATGCCGTTCCATGATATCATGTCAAGATTCATGAATTTTAATCGAGTTTTTGATTCACTAGAACTTTAAAATCTTGTATCTCAATGTTAGTGGCTGAGCGACAGTGTCAAGGAGTTTGACATTCATTCCCATTTCTTCCATGTGACCTAATTTTGCAACCAAGGACAAACATTTGATTTTGCAACCCCTTTTTATGGACTGGAGCATGTGCTTTAGTTTTGAATTGTGCACCTGAAATGGCTAGAAAACAAATTTAACGTATAAAATTTCCAAACGAACCCAGAATAATTCCAATTTTTGTACGACACACATATAGTTGCATGTTCACTACAGATAAAAGGTCTAGCAATTCAAACACTGTCCATTGCCGCAGAGACCCCATTATGTAATTCAAATCAAAATGAAAAATCAAGTAGATCCCACATAGTTTATTATCACCAACCGTGTAAGATATAGTACAAAATACACTGGAGCATCATCGGTGTATAGTACGCCTATGGCTTACGCGAGAAGGTGCGTCGACTATAGTCCACAGCCGGCATGTCAAGCACACTAGCTCGCCCTTGATCCAAATTTTCAGTAGCCCCGCCTTGTTACTCTCGCCTAGTAATATTTTCAGTTGCCGCGGTATTTCCTCAAACACCACCATAACTGCCCCCCCCCCCGGCCTCCCTTCCCACACACCACACACCCAAAACCTCCGCTCACCGACACACACCACCCCCGTAACCATTGGTAGGTTGCTGCTATCGCCGCCGCCTACATCCTCAACATCTGCACGTGTGCCGGGGTGCTTGAGGAGCCAATGGCCCAAGACAGGTTTATCGCGGCCTCTTCGCCCGAAGCTGGTGAGGTGGCTGCCGAGGTGTCCCCGTCGTCCTCTATGGGCTCTTTATTGATCCGCCATCGCTGGTCACCTGATCCGCCTGCCGCCGCGCCCCTACACAGGTTCGAGGACTTCCCCATCCTCCCTCGGACCCGGCAGCCGATGAGGTCCTACCTCGGGGTCCGGTAGCGGCGGTGGGGGACGTGGGTTGCCGAGATTACAGATCAGGAGACCCACACCCGCCGGTGGCTCGTTAGCTTCCACACGGTCAAGCACGCGGCCATGGAGTACGACCGCTAGCAGGTACGCTACCACGGCGTGGAGGCTAGGCTCAATTTCCCCTTCAGCACACGTCCGGTCCATTTCGTTCTGCCAGAGCCAGAGGTGTTGAGCTCGGTTATGGCGCGGGAGGACCACGAGGCGTGGGAGCGCCTCGAGGCCAAGGCCACCAACGAGGCCTACATGCAAGAGCTCCGTCGGCAGCACCCGGAGCTCGTGGAGGCGGAGCGGACGATCTTTGTCGGCGTGAAGGGCGGCAAGGTTATCGCGCTCTCCTCTGCTGACGAGGTCGAAGGAGGCAAGGAAGGCGGTGGGAAGGGTGGCGAGGTTATTGCGCTATCCTCCGATGACGAGGTCGAAGGCGGCGAGGACGACGGCGCGGAGGGCTGTGAGGTTATCGCGCTCTCCTCCGATGACGAGGTCGAAGGCGGAGAGGACGGCGGCGCAGAGGGTGCCGAGGTGAGAGTGCCTTCCCCAACGACCCCGATGACGGCACCGACCCGGACCCGGCTCGTGGCACACCGTACCTGACGAGGAAGGATTGGTTTTAGTCCTTTAACTTTTAAAGGATCGACTAGAAATAGCCTTATGCCTTGTTTATTTCAGTTCTTCACAATGTGATGCTCTATATGTGCAACTATTTGTCGTGCAATTCAATTTCATCAATAACAATTTCAACAATACCACTATGAATTACGGTATTTGGTTGCTGTTAAGGATATTGCAGTCAATATGTCTTTTCGTTTTTTAGCAATAACTAGTGTGCTTTAGACCTGCACAATACCAGTTTGAATGACTATTTGCTTGTTTATATATGTTATGCCTGATGCAGTTAACACACCTTTCCACTTCTTGTTTTGCTTAACTAGCGTGCTTAAGCCTACACACTGAAGCTATCATTTGTAGATTATGTTGTCTACCATGGATATATTTGGTTGATGTTCAGCATGTTGTGCTTAACATGCATTTATATGTACTCATACAAGACAATATTGAGAACAGTGTTGTTTTCCATGGAGGTTAGTTTCATCGCATTGCTTATATGTACTCACTGTTCAGGATCTTGGTAGCTGGTACCATATAGCCTGGAGGCTGATAAGAGATTAATCGTTGAATTGTACATTTCAGTGAATATATCTGTAACCCATTTATCAGTAGGTCAACTAGGGCCATATTTAATATATCTTAGGCTACATAGAAATATGCATAGTATTGAATGACTAAATATGCAATTCCAAGCTACATAGCAACAAGGAAGAGTATTACCTTAATGTTCGTGTTACCTTAATGTTGTGATGATGTCTAGATATACATGTATAAAATCTTATATAATGGGATGGAGGGAGTGTTGTACTACATCATTTTGCAATTGTTGTTTAGCTTCTAATATTAACTTGGTGCTTTTAGGTACACATGTCATTGCCAAGGATCCACACTTCGACCCTTTTTGCCTATGGGGCAATGAAATATTCATGAACCAGCATCAAGTGAGGAAACTGATAAAGATTGTTATTAAAATGGGTCAAAAGTTGTCAATCAACTATTTGTTTACACTTTATGCAAGACAAGAGTGAACTACAAGATGGTAAGTAAGAACCTTGTAGCCTCCTTTTTACTGTCCGTAATGAGTTGTGTTAGATGACAATGTCTGAATCTTTTTTCCTTTGAAGTGGATCCTAAGGCAGTTTACTCAAGATTACCTCTCAAACTACATGATTGGTGGTCGACCATCACAAGGGGTTGGACTAGAGTCGTGCGTGCCTTGTGCATCTAGGAGAGCACAATAGGGCCATTCCGCTTCTCCTTGTTCAGTAACCAGACACTACTGCAGGATGCTGCTAACGCGACACTATGATTAGAGACGCTTTGATGGAACTATGTGCGATGCATTAACCGCAAAAGGTGCAAAACGTTTGCAATAACGGATGCATCAAACACGGTTCAGATTTTACTTGCGTGTGTGATGTAGGGCATATGGTTCAGTGCAATTTACCGTTTGCGATGAGGAGCAACAAAAAAAATGGGCAGCCAGATGAACATATATATATATATATATATATATATATATATATATATATATATATATATATATATGGTTTATATACACACGGTAGCTCTAAAGTAAGCCTGCGCGTAAAATGCTAATTGTGCGCTCCAGCTAGATCACGCGCACTGCACGGACAGTTTGCGCATGCAACTTGACTTAATCATCAGTTTTTTAACTGTCTACTAGTAATCAACTATGTAACATCTAGTAAATCGAATTAATTTGGTTACGACATGCACCAACGTTTCTCCACCTCGCACCTTTTGTAGTTCATTATATATGACCTTCCTAGTTACCCACAGCAATGGTCCTTGAAAAATATAGTAAGTGATCTGTTTTGGTTGCCGCATGCATGCAATGATTCACAATCGTCATTTTTTATTAATTATCATAGCCAAATATGGTAATCAACCTCATAAACTATAGTAATGGTTACTGCATGCATGCAACCATTTACCGCCTCGCCACTATGTGTCTGTAACTACACATGGTAATCAACCTTGAAAAATATAGTAATTGATTTAATTTGATTACTATATGCATGAATTGGTTCACCGCCTCGCCACAATGGTAATAAGCCTTGTCAAATACGGTAAAAAGACTAATTCAGGGCATGGTAATGAAACATGAGAAAAATGGAAATAGTTCTAATTGGGTTTATTGTCTGACCATTATTCTCGTTAAATAGTTAGGAAAAAGTAGGTTACTAGTCACTTCATTGTTTTCTTTTTCTTAATTTAGTAGCAAGTGTACTGGGTGGTAATTAGGTCACGATATATGTTGATTGCTAATACATGTTGTACATATTCTAGTAAGTGGATTGCGGTATAGTTGTAGTAATTGCGTTACAGTTTGGTTTAACCCCAAAATCGACTCCAATATACTATTTCTTGAACATTACTACGTACTTCTTGAATGCTACTACAAAGTAATTATCTTATTACTAGGTTATTTTGATTTCACTATAAACTAGTTAGTTTACTAGATATCTCTGCACTTTTACTATCAAACTCAAGGAAGTGGTTCCTTCTCTGATTGGTTTGGAGTGGCGCCAGTTTCGCTTAATTGTCTGGATGCGTGCCTGTGGTGGCCGGAGCGTAGAATAAGACTTTCTACGCTCACGCTTATTTTAGCAAAGTATATATAGGGTAAGTCTATTATGATAACATCCCTTTAAAATTTATTCTGCACACTAGTTTCTTATTCTAATAGGGAAACGTTTGCTTCCGGTCCTCCGGCGGAAAGCTCGGGCCAGTCGCGCTAGCACCGCTCGATCAAACGAAATCGTACGCTTCGCAGTCCATCTTTTTTTATTCTTGTTTGTCTTATCCTCTCACCAATCGTTCTCCACCTCTCATTTTTCTCATCCAAAAAAACTGTTGCCTTCTTCTAGCCACGACAGGCTGCTCGCTATGCACTAGCCTGGTGCTTTTCTCGATCTCCGCCATACCTCGCCTTCTCTTTTTTTTATCACCGGCGGGCTGTCGAGTGCAGGGGGGACGGCGTTGCTGGTGCAGCCAACCTCTGCGTGCTGCCGCACTCTGGTGACCTAGCACAACGAGGGCTTGCTGCTTGGGGTGCCCCCACAGGGCGGAGATGACGCGAGCTACCGGCGGGCGGCGGTATGAGGGTGCTGCAAGCCGCATAAACACATGGACGACGGCGTCGCTGCCGAATGCTACAACCACGCACCACAAAAGCTACAACCAGTTCATGGTGATGCTACAGCCGTGCACAGCGGAGCTACAACCGGTGTCGCGTCAATGGCGAATGCTACAACCTTGTACAGTAGAAGTTACAACTGTGTTCACCGGAGCTACAACTATTTTCGCCGGAGCTGCAACCGAGGACACGGTCATCAAGGAATGTCACAGGAGCTACAACCAGTTCTAGTCGATGCTACAGGCTACAGCCATTCACACGGGAGCTGGAACGGCGGCGCCGTCATCGAGAAATGCTACAACCATGCACCACAGAAGCTACAACCAGTTCATGGTGATGCTACAGCCGTGCACACCGGAGCTACAACCGGTGTCGCGTCAATGGCGAATGCTACAACCTTGTACAGTAGAAGTTACAACTGTGTTCACCGGAGCTACAACTATTTTCGCCGGAGCTGCAACCGAGGACACGGTCATCAAGGAATGTCATAGGAGCTACAACCAGTTCTAGTCGATGCTACAGGCTACAACCATTCACACGGGAGCTGGAACGGCGGTGCCGTCATCGAGAAATGCTACAACCATGCACCACAAAAGCTACAACCATGTTCGCCAAAGCTGCAACAGTTGGCGATGCTAAGCTGGAGCCGGCGGCGCCGTCGTCGAGAAATGCTACAACCGTGCACCACAGAAACTACAACCATGTTCACCAGAGCTGCAACCGTTGGCGATGCTACAACTGGCCAAGCTGCAACCGACGACGCCGTGTCGAGATATGCTACAACCGTGCACCACAGAAGCTACAACCATGTTCGCTAGAGCTGCAACAGTTGGCGATGCTACAACCGGCCAAGCTGCAACCGGGGAGCCTGCAAGCACGAGCATGCAGGAGTTGCAGCTGGCGGCATTATATCTTGGGACCAGCAATGGTGTGTGCTTCAACTACGAGAGGACTGCAACCTGTTGCGTGTGGGAGCCCGTGCGGTGGAGCTTCTATGTGGTGGCCATGGCAGTGCGGAAGAGCTGTGCTGCAAGTTATGGCGACGCAAGCGGGGTTGCTTAGAGGCTCGCTTGCAACGAACGTGTGCACAGGAGGCTGAAGGGGCCAACGTTGTTGCTGCGAGAGGAACAAGGCTCTTTTTTTTAGAGTAGAGAGAGGAACGAAGCTGCACACAGGAGGAGCTGCGGGGAGTTTATCCATGTGAACGAGATGATGCTGGACGAGAAAGACGACAAAATCAACAGAAGAGCAGATCATGAGCGTTCATTCGCGTGGGATCCTACGGTCCTGGAGCGACCGGCCGAATGCTGCGCCGGTCGACCGGCGCGGATCGTTGCGCATTCTAATAACACCCCACCTCACCGGCCCACCCTACCCACTCTTCCTCTCCTCCCACGACCTCACTTCTCTCCACCTTCCCTCTTCCCCCGCGTAGAACGGCTCCATCTTCCCCCGTCGCCCGCTTCCTCCTACCCAGCCGCGCGCCACCGCGCCTTCCACCTTCCTCCCCCACCTACCTCCCACGGCCGGCGCCCCGCCCAACCACCCTGCCCCACCCTGTCGGTGGCCTTCCTCCAATCACCGGCGATCCACCCCTCCCCCGACCGCTTCCAAGCACTAACCGGCGCCGGATCCAGGTCTCAGGGGCCCCTGTGACGTCCCGGCGCCGGATCCAGGCCAGGGCGGCCCCCCGCGATGCCCCGCTGCCGGAGCCAGGCCAGGGCGGCCCCCCACGATGCCCCACTGCCGGAGCCAGGCCGCGACGGCCCCCCGCGCCGCCGCCCCACCTTCTCCCCTTGAGCCGCCTCCCCACCTACTCCCCCCGCCTTTCTCACCCCTCCCACCGACATCCTTCCTGCACTCCGGCGGCAGATGTGCTCCCGCCTCCTGCCCCCCACACCTCCATGTCGACGGATCTGGGCGGATCCGACCATGCCGCGCCGCTAGGCGATGGGATCGAGCGACGGATGGGAAAAGTCCGGGCACACCCCCTGACCACGCATGCTTCCTGGCCGACGACACCTCCTCCACCCAATCTTCCTCCTCAAAGGCCCCCGTCCACACCAGCACCCCCCCCCCCCCCCGTGCAAGAGCCACTAGAGGCTGACGGCGAGCCACCGCTAGCGTCCACTTCAGTTCAGCGCCAACAAAAAATCCTACTTCAGTGTGGACATGCAGTACGCCGGCGAGCTACTAGCGGTTGGAGCAGCACGGGCGTGCGGTTTTTTTTGTCCTTCGAGGTGGTCGCGGCCATGGCTGATCTATGTGACTCCGTTGGTTTGGCCGCAGCACACACCCCGTGCCCTGGAGACCACTTTGTTGCAGGATGCATACCAAAAACAGGGGGAGCAGCTCACATGGTGGAGTTTCGGAGCAGCAGTGCACTCCGGTGGAGGCAGCGGTGCACTCTCGTCGCCTCCCACCGCTGTAGCATTAAGGCCAGGGCAGTCATCACGGCAACGAGCCCCCCCCCCCCCCCCGAGTCAACTCCATCGTGCCTCCTCTTGCGCGTGCAGTGCACACCTTGCTGCATAGCAGTCTGCCACCCCATTTCTTGACCATGGTGCTGTCCACGCCGCCGTCGCTGATGACACCGGTGCCTTATGCAGTGCAGGTTGCTTTTCACTTCAGCTCGGTTGGGTCCTCGGTGTAGTACATAGGGACTTGAGAGGACGATGGGCATGCAGTTCCGTTTGTGCGATGCTGCAGTGTGGATGCTTGTGGCATGCATTTTACTCATTTGTTTCGCTGCCATCGTGCACTTGTGTGCACTTTGGTTTTTCATGATCTCGCTTGCAGTATGTTACTTGAAAAAAAATGCCCAAACCTCAATTTGTTTGTTTGTTGTTACAATCTACTTTTATTATTTTCGATACTAAAAGTTAAGCGCACTGCAGTTTGCTATTCATGTTCTTGCGGTTTGCCAATTTTTTGGAGGAGAGGTAAGAACATCAAAAAAAAGAAAAGAAATCTGTGAATTCTGCTCCTGTGCGATCAGTGTGTAGTGCTCCTGATGCAGTTTGGCAGGTCACAAAAGCAGTCAATAACACCGAGCATCATGTTTCCAGAGAAGTGCACTGGGACACGTCGTCTAATCCATGTGTAGTTACTTGGTCGACATTGCAGTGTGGTTTTTGATTTGAAGTAGTGCGTGTGATATGTTGTTTTTGATTTGGTCGACATTGAAGTGTGATTCACTTACTCCATATGTGAAGGGCATGAAAATTAATGCGGTTCGCTTCTTGATGCAGTGTGATTCACTCACTCAATCCATACAGGTCCACTCGTTTGGTCTAAGCTCATAGAAAAATATTAAGTATGCAAAAGGTCAACAAAAAAGTCATGCGGTTCACTTTTGGTAGTGTCGCGGCCCGTTTACGCTAGTCTCGAGGTTTACTTTTCGTAGTATTGCGGTTCGCCAACGCTCGACATGAAGTGCATTCCACCTTGTTTCGAAAAATTTACGTCCCACAAAAAAGAAATCATGCAGTGCACTTGTTGGTCTGATGAAGTGCAGTTTTTAGTCTGAAAAGCAGTGCGGTTTTCTGTCTGATACAGTACGGCCCGTTTACGGTAGTCTCAAGGTTCACTTTTTATAGTCTTGCGGTTTACCAACACTCGACATGAAGTGCACTCCACCTCGTTTAGGAAAATTTACATACCACAAAAAAATAATGCGGTTCACTTTTTGATATTGTTATGGCTCATTTACACCCGATGTGAAGTGCACTCTACTTTCTCGTCCTTGGAAAAATTAGGTTTGAATAAAAGAAACCATGCAGTTCTCTTACCCGTGTGATGCAGTGTAGTTTTTCGTCCGATGCAGTGCGGTCTTCAGTCGGATGAAGTACCCACGTCGAAGAGTGTCCTCATTTCGATAAATTTAAAACTGCTCTTAAACCGTAAGGAATTAGAGAGAGTGTTCTACATGAAAGAGTTGCGTATCATCGATATCTTTCCAACGGCGTATCGTTTGAATCATTCCAACCAGCGGTTTGCAAATATTTCACCAAAAACGGCCGCTGTCCCTCATCGTCCGCCGCACGATTTTCAAAATTAACTTAAAACCGTAAGGAATTTCAAAAATATTTCAACATATGAAAGTTGCGCCTCGTTTGTAGCTTTCCAATGGCGTTTCAGATGCCTCATTTCCACAAATGGTTCAAAACCTGGAGCGAAAACAGTACCGAAAATTTGAAAAACAGAATTCCGCGATTTAGTAAATTTAAAACTGCTCTTAAACCGTAAGGAATTAGAGAAAAATTTATATATGAAAAAGATGGGCCTCGACGATATCTATCCAATGGCGTATCGTTTGCTTCATTCGGACAAGTGGTTTAGAAGAAATCACAAAGAAACTCTCGCTGCCACTCGTCATGGGCCGCACCATTTTCAAAACTGCTCTTGAACCGTGTGGAATCTTGAAAAGTGTTCAACATGTCGAAGTTGCGCCTAATCCATAGCTTTTCAACGGTATATTACACGCCTCATTCCGGTAAACGGTTAAAAAATTAGAGCGAAAATAGTACCGAAAAATAACGCGTGAAGTTTTTTTCGACGAGAAGTTCACTCGTGTGAGTACTGCAGCACACTTGGTTCAAAAAATGACGTGCACTTGCGTTCAGCGTGCAGTGCGGAAGTGGTGTGCAGAATAGTTATTCTGCTAATATTAGCAGAATAGACCGTCTGTTTATAGGACAGAGCTATTCTGTTACCGGTAACAGAATAATATTCTGTTACTATCGCGTCTATAAGGGCCCGATCTGCACAAACCTCCCCACGCCTTGATCAAAAACAAAGAAAACACACAAAGCCCACCCAGAACCCATGCACAGCCACTCCTTCCTTGCACAGCGCCACCCGCCCCTCCCTACCCACGCACTGCCGCCGCTGGCCGCCAGTCCCTCCCTACCCACACGCTGTCGCCCTCCCCTCCCTACCAACGCGCTGCCATCGCCGGCCGCTCTCCCCTCCCTACGACGCGCTGCCGCCGCCAGCCGCCCTCCCCTCTCTACCAACGCGCTGCCACCGCTGGCCGCCCTCCCCCTACCCACACACTGCAGCCAACGCCCACCGCCCATCCCTACCCACGCTCTGTCGTTCTCCATAGCCTATCCAGCCTCCTTCCCCCGTCGTCGCGCACCTCCTGGACGGAGCTCCCCATTGCACAGCGCGTCGCCGCGCCCTGCGCACCACCACCCCTCCCTCACCGTTGCTGCCCTCCAAGAGCCAAGGCAGGGGATCTGGCCGGACTTTCCCTACTCCTTGCGTCAGCCCCCCAAGCTTGTTGCTCGTCGGCAACCAGCTCCATCCAGGGACCCCCGGAGTTCCTGTTGCGACGCCTCGACCTCCTTCTCAGCCATGGGTTATTTCCATCCACCACGCGATCAGGAACACGATTGGTGAGAAAACACCTTCGTGCTTCTCCCCTCCTACTCTCTAGTTCACATACTGCCATCCATGGAGGCCATTTTTCTTGTAATCTAGATTTTTGATCCAACAGAAAGTTCAGGAGTTCTTCAGGGGACTGCTCATAGATGCAAACTACAATTCACTAGGGGGATGCTTTGTTGTGCAGAGTATAAAAAGTGTGATAGTGGTAATTTTCAAAAACTTTAATAGTTCAAGTACATAAGAAAACATAAGTCCACTATGTAAAAACGACAGTAGACACAGAAAGTTCAGTTTTGCTATATACGATTGGTAATTCAGATGTTTTTTTGTGGGTTAGATTTCGGCAGTAAACTATGCAAACAATTTAAAAGTACTCAAGTCCAACTTGCAAACCAGTAGCAGTCCTATAGTGCAACATGCTTCAAATTCAAAAAAATAGCAAACCCCGACTTGAAGCAAATTCGCATCTGGTTTTTTATTTTGTAGCTCACCGTTTCTAATGTAAGTAAAAGCTTCTATTCTAATCTAGTTGTTTTTTAGCTTGATTTTTCTAATATAATGTTAAAAGTCCACTAGATGAAAAATTCTTTGTGTTAGCTAGATCATTACTAGTGCTCATCAGTTCGACAAGCAGCAGTAGTGATCAGTACAATTTACACAAATACTAGTATTGATAAGTACTATTCTTAATTTCAAGAGTGACATCCATATAGGAAAAATGCTTATATTATAACACACAATTTTTTGGAAAAAAGAGCACTAGTACTGTTGCGTCGTACTGACAAGGATGTTGTCTACAATTTTGAACTTATTGTTCAGTCGTACTAGTACTGATAAAAATGGGAAGCAAGTGTCACATGAATCCTCAATTAAATGGGAAGCAGGGCTGCAATGAGACCCTGGAAAATCACTATTTATTCTATCCTTTGTTCTTAGAAAAACATGGAAACATTTCTCTGTGTGTTAGAATATCAGTTCATGTGGAGAAGAATATGTTTCCTATATGAAAAATTAATACATTATTATCAGTTCAATGTGTATTTTGTCTTTAGTTCATACAAAACAGCCGTAAAAAATATTTTGATGTGTGTTAGAGTTTGACTTTATATTATATGGTAGCTCACTCCCTCCTGCACATCAGTTTGGCAAGAAAAGTCACATCAGTTCAGGGACACCCGCATCATGGCCTCACCGTGCCACCGCAATCTCTCCTTGATAATGCCACTGGACGAGCGCCTCTTCACTTAAAACATGCATAGCTACTAGCCATAGGAACTTAATTCTTCAATGGTTGCAAACTGGTAATGTTCTTCTCCTTAAAATTTCTCTTTTCAATTTTCTATAGGTCTTCCCCTATGGCTCCTCACTGACCTCATCCACTTTGAAGACACCGACGCGCCCCATCAGGTGGTGGAGCAAGCATGGGGGAAAAAGGGACTCGCATCCTGCTGTCGCGCAAGCCCTGCTTCTCGCTGGTGGCCATCTCCACGTAAGTTTGATCTAAGCACTGCCCTGCTTGTGCAACCCATTGTCACCGGCAGCCGCTGCGGTCCCGTGCCTGGCACTCTTTGTGCGCACTGCCCAGGTGATTCACTGCCTCCACACAAGGCCGTTTGACGATGCAACGCTCAAGCAGATCACCCTTACGAGCACAAAAGCCGTTCACCTCTGCCACAAAGGGAGTTGCTATTTTTTTTGCTGATGCTCATGCAAATCTCATGCTACTTATGTGGTAAATTTGATGCTCTATAGTTGCTAGTTGAAATGCCTATGAGAACCAAACTATTTTGATAAAATTTGATGTTGTTGTTCCTATATTCTAGATGAATTTTGACCATACAATTTTGCTACAATGGGGGATGCTTAGTTCAGTTCAAAGACATTATCATGTGATCATGGATGAGAGTCAGAGTCATCATGCATCCAATTTCTTTTGTTCAGTTCAAAAACTAAAAATTATTTCAGTTCAATTCTTGATGCCGTCTTCCTGGTTACTTCAAACGTATTCCTTGCTTTAATAGTTCTTGCACTTTCCTCCATTTTCATGTGACACTTGTTAGATTGCTCTCGGTATTTGATGTATTTCATGCAAAACTTATTTGATTGCTCAAGAGAAGTGTTATTTATTAGTGAATTTTCTTTTAGTGTAGTAGCAATATGTATTTATATCAACAGTCCGTAATGAACAGTCCAATCTATGTGTTAAAACAAAACAGATCAGTTCATTGTCATTACAGGCTCTGAGATTGCTCAGTACAGGTTGGGGAACATTTTTGGAATCACATATATATAGCAGTTGCTTCCAAATGAATTTGTTGTTGCTAGTACATTTTTGGTAGCAGATGCTTCCAAGTGAATTGTCGTTACTACTATCTACGATGTTGCTGCCATGTTTTCTCTTTCTTTGAATTTACTATGTAACCACTGCTCATGGTAACATCAAACAACAAATTTTATATGCCTGGCATGTTTGATCTGATTTGACGCCATGACCATAGTGGAAAAGAAAAAACTACAGTATCCTTGCTAGCTTGCAGCTGTAATTTTTATTGCACAACAGTTTAATTGCATCGCCATCTCCCGATGGGGCTCTACTACCGGAGCACCCTGGTCGTTCACAGCCACCACTCCAGGCCGTTCAACGCCACCACTCCTGGCCGTTCATTGCCAGCAGCACCCTGGATCCCACCCCTCACCCTAGTTGTTTCAGTTATCGAGTGAGTTTCAGTCCAACTTGAGCTCCTTGAGATGATCATATAATTAAATTCAAAATTATTACATGGTTCATGTACTTTACAGCAAGTCCATGTAGTACTACATGGGAAGTACAAAAATTACTTGTAGTGAGAGTTCATATAAATCAACAGGGTCCAGTCCCATATATCTTTTAACTAGGTTCATGGTGAAGCCCGGGGTGCTCGTCAGCGATCACAAGAAGCAGGCCATCGAGAAGGAGCTGGGCGACATGGTGCAGCGGTGTGGCCAGTTCAACCACCTAGCTAATAGATCATGATTTTCTCTCTTTTGCCTATGTCTCTAGTGTGTTACCCCTTCCACTTTTCATATAGCCTATTCTGAACATCAGATGCTTCCAAAAATGTGTCGCGCAAGTTCAAGTATAGCTGCTGCAGGAGTTCAAAAATCTGAACAGTTTAAGCTCAACCCAATTTCAAGAACTGTTTCCTTTATAAATTGTTTGAAGTTTGTGATTTTGGCTCATGGCAGGAGCTCGTTGACGATGAAGGATGTGAAGTTTCACAACCATTAACAACTCTAGTATGGTCCAGTTCGTCATGAGGATCTAGAGCTTCAACTTTTTTAGTTCATCTTTCATATGCTTTTTGTACATCTACTTCCTCATTGTAAGTCCAATTTCCCTTTTATGTTTCCAGCTTCCTATAGAACAAACGTGTGCTTGTGGTTAAGCATGAGAAATGAGCATTTGTACTGTCTCTTGGTTTATCAATTTGTAGAGCAAAACATGTACCGAAGTCAAATTCTCAAAAAAGGCTCTTCTTTGCATCTTTCAGTGCTCATTTAGGTTGGCATCAAATTATTTGTTTCTTACGATGCTGTAAAACTAGAATTTTGGGTATATCTTTTGGTGCATATTTCTGTTAGTATAGAACTTATATGTTACATTTTCTTGAGGGTGCATATTTATGTCTGTATAAAACTTATATGTTACATTTTCTTGAGAAAAATGGATGCAACATTCACAACCGTTTTGGATAACCAAGTAGAATGACTAGTACTGAGAGCAAGTATTCTACAAATGTACATAGTATGATTTTATTAATGGATAAGGACATGAAATCATATATCTTCAAGTTTGAGCACACGACTATTTTGTATCTTTACAGTTTCTAATAGCAAGTTCTGCAATTGATCCATCCATATGGAAGAAGGAAATCTGTCCAACAGGTGCATCTAAAGTGACATGTCGTGCACCACCCACTCATCCTCAAGCTTCTCGTCGCGTCGTGTCGGCTTGCCATCAACCACAGTTGTGGCTCAACCCCCACGGTGCTTGCCATCAACAGGTGCATCTAAAGGCCTCCTTCCCACCGCGCCGCCGACCGGCCTCCTCCCCACCGCGCCGCCGCTCGGCCTCCTCCAAGCGCGTCTACAGCTGGCCTCTCCCCCACCGCGCCGCTGCCAGGGCTATAGGGATTGACTATTGATAAAGAAAACAATTCGCTACAGGCAGTGCAGCGACATGATTGATTCAAGTATGTTTGGGAAAAAGCAAACGAAAAAGGGTACGTATCCCCCACTCACCCGTCCTCCTCCTCCTCTCTTTCTCGGCGCGCGAGGGATTAAGCACACGGCCATGGCTAATCGATCAACCTACTTGCAGAGAACCCTCAGCGACGAGATGCGGGAGTTGTCCCAGCACAGGTTCTTTGATTCGGCTCTTTCCGATTGCTCTTCTGTTTCATCAAGCATCCGCCTTGATTCGGCTCAAATGAAAGCCCGGCCCGTTCCGTCTAGTTGCAGGTGGTTCGTCCAGTTCCGCGCAGAGAGGGATTTCTATGCCGGGGTCTTCAGAGAGGCCGCCGGCTCCGCGTGGAGGCTGTGGAAGAACATCGAGCATGAGACGGAGAGATTCGGCCGTGGCCTCTGGCAGCAAAAGTTTGTTTCCTACTCCATTGATGCTGTTACCAAGTTTTGCCTCTTGTACTGATGCTTGATTTCGTGATAACACCCAAGATGTATACATAGTAGTACATCACTTCCTTTCATTCAAGAAATCACTTCAAGTATAAGCCTTTAATTTGGCTCCTCTCCTTGATGGGGCTGCCTGTTCTCTATTCTGTTCTGTTCCATGTAGTGACATTGCAGTCAAATTCTACTGGAATGTGTTTAGTTTTCCCAAACATACTTGAATCAATCGTGTCGCTGCACTGCCTGTAGCTATATATGGAAAGTATGTTGCGAAATACACAAACATACTTGAATCAATTGTGTTGCTGTGTAGTAGCTATTGATAAATCGTGTTCTAATCAAACAGAAATACACAAACGAAAAAGCAAATATATTAACTAGTTCAGCCATGTAGGTAATCACAACAATGTCCATTTTACATTGTATAGAGGCTACATCAGTTCAGTATGAAAAAAAGGAACACAATGAGTTAACTCTGCAAGTACATCAGTTCACCCTTGAATAAAATACAGAAGTCCACCGTTAAGATTTCCATCAGTTTGCTTATAAAAAACAGAAAGTATTTGCATAAAAAAATTGTGGGTAAGTAAATCAATCATGTTCTTGTAGTTTGGAGGGAAAACATAATAAGTTCTATGGAAATAAATATAGAAGTTCATATTTCAAAACAAATGAAGTATTTGGGAAGTAAAATTAAGTATTTCAAAGTACACATCTTTTTAGGTTTCGATGTGAACATGTAATGTTACTGTACATGAACTTGTTGTTCTTTTGACATGAACTTGTACATGCTAATGGGTGGCTGCTGTGTGCGTGCAGGGACGGTGGCATGAAGCAGTTGAGTAGGTGTGCGTGGTGAGCAGCTACTGAACTTATTCAGACACTACAAAATATAGTCCCACACAGCCTCTCAACACCACTTCTTGAACCTGCTTGAACCTTCATGGCCCAGGCCATTCGCTGCCTCCACACAAGGCCGTTCGATGACGCAACGCTCAAGCTGATCCCATGAAATACCTAGTCAAAAAAATGGTTGTTCGTAAGTGCAAGTATACTACACACGCTGAGCTGCAACGGGACACGGTGACATCACTTCTTTTGGGTTGTTTTCTGTATGAATCTGCATTTTTGTTATTAAAACAATTAATAGATTTCACCATTGGTTGGTCTACTTGTGTAAATCTGTCAGTTCATGACAAGTAACTTCTAATGCTAGAAATGCAGGATGTTTGTGTGAATCTTGGTTGTTTCAGAGAGAAAAACAGTTGGTACTTGCATCACATGGTGTACTGAACAAACATACGCATTCAAATAAACATGCTAACAACTCCTCTTGCAATACTCATGCTTGTACTTGTTTATTTTTCTTGTTTGGGAAATGGTTTCCTATCCTCCTAACAGCTTTTCTCAAATTTCATTTAATTTAGTTTCAAATCAAACCAGAGCTAATGCATAATGTCATTGGGTGAGGTTGCTAGGAAGATTTGCATTAGAGAATGCTTTGTTGGAAAAGCTTCTATTGGTATTATTAACAACAAAACTCTCGGTGGACATAGATCGTAAATCTTGAGACTATTTTTACCATTTTTTGCCCTTTGGTGTTTGGAAATTCTAAATTTTGTTGATTTCAACTTGATGAATATAAAGATATATGCCATGAGTTTTAGATTATATCTCTGCTGTTGTAATTGCTTTTTGGTGTTTATTAGTAGATATACATGTATGAGTTCACTCCTGACTATTGTAATAAAGTTTTTTAGGATTTGGAAGTATCTAGTCTGGATTGGCAGTGTAAAAACCATATATAAAATGTCTTGATGCATGCTAGTAGAAATCTGAAAATAAACTCAGCACAGTTCCTATATTTTATTCAAGTTCAAGGCTAAACATTTCTAACAGCTTATCGCTCCTTGCAGGATACACACTATTCATTGCATTTGTCATCGAGCGATTGCACCACTATCTTTAGAAGCTCACCACCCTGAGGAAATCAGCAAACACCTCCCAGAGAGGAGCTTGAAATTTTCCAAATGGATTTCAAACGTGAATTTGAGAAAATGATTTCTCGACTAAGTTCAAAAAATGTCATTCTGTGAAGTTCGGCTATTCAGCCATGGACTAGTCAATGGTGGAGTTGCAATTTTGTTTCTTATGTACATACATGAATTGAATGTAATCAACGGAAAAGAAACATATGTTGATTCTCCAAGTTAGAGTTCATTTTTATTTTCTTACAAGTAGCAAAACTTCCTGTATAGATCAGTACAGCTTCTGTGCGATCTTGTGTTACAAATCTTGTAGTACTGTTTTTACAGGGATCTTTCTAGTACTTTGTAAAGCAAGCGTGATCCATTTGTACAAATATGGCAAAAGACATCCTTCACTCTTGCAGTCTTTGGCTAAAAAAATGTTTTAAGTTCAATGGATGCCATCAAGAAAGTTCAAACATTTGATATTCCTGTGCTCATATTCTCTACCTGAATGTTATTTATTTGTTTGCGACTCATCTCATACTTTGCGAGATGAAAAAATTTCTCTCCAGGTTTTCTACTCTTTATATGAGTGGTGAATGTGTTCTCTCCACTCTCTTATCTATTTTGGTTGATGACCCTGTGGACATAAAAAAATTGTATGGGAAAGTTTGTGTAGTACTAGCATATAAGTTCTAGAAAACTGAACAAGGAAAGTTCAAACAAGAAGCTCTATGCATTTTCCTATCTATTTTGGTTGATGTTCAACGTGTATTACTAGCATATAAGTTCATAAAACAAACCGCAATCAGTTCCATGAAAATGCAAAGAAGTTCAAAAAAATATAAAAAAATTCTAGAGTCAAGTACAAGTGCTCATCCAACACGGTTAAAAAAATATGGTCCGTCCATGTATTACTAACATATAATTTCAAAAGATTAAACACGGTTAGTGCGTCTATTGAATTCAAGAAAATCCTAAGAGATCAATACAAACGCATAAGGAGATCAGTACGTGTTCAAGTGATCAAGTAAACCTATTAATCACTCTCTCAAGTGTGATGAAAAAAATGGGCACTAAATTGATGAAAAAATATCATCGAGTTCAAAACACGCCGAGACACGCGATAGCCACCCCAGTTCGGGCGTAGTAAGTACCTCAGTACGAGTTACAAACGATGGTCCGTTCGGAATAAAAGAAATGACACAAATTCAAATTGTAAAGTTCAAGCAAAAAAAGAAACCCCATGAAAATCCTGCTTAGTAAGTACCTCAGTACAAGTCGTAAAATGAGAGAAGTTTAGAACAACGTTGTCAAAAAATGTCGAGTTAAAAAAACAAACATATTTTGTTTTTGAATAAAATATATTTTTGTTCGATTATACAAACCATACAAGTACAAGGGCGTCGATATAGTAAACGTTGAAAACTTATGAGAAAAATATTACCGAAAAAACAGAGCAAAGTCTAGTTAGTGAAAACACGCCTAGTACAAACCCATGCAAGCAACAGTACAAGTACCCTTTTTCAGAACCATTCAAAATTACTCTACAAAAAATAGCTCAGTACAAACATACACATATATCAGTACGACTACTCTATTTTTCAGACGAGAAAACAATAAGATCCATTATGCCGTATTCTAAATTACTCTTAAACGGTTGCGAAGTAGAGAAAACGTTCAACATGACTAAGTTTCAAATTTTCAATAGCTATCCAACGGTATATTATTTTCCATATTTCGACAAACGTTTTAAAAAAATCACATTCAAAATCAAATTTGACCGTATTCGAATTCGTTTTTAAACTGTAAGGAATTAGAAAAACACTTCTATACGAAAAAGTTCCGCATTTTCCATAGCTTTCCAACGCCGTATCATTTTTGTCAATCCGACAAACCGTTTGCAAAAAAATCGCGACAATACGCTTCGCCCAGAATTTCACCGTTTTCCAAATAACTTTTAAATTATATAGAATTAGAAAAAAAAATACATATATAGAAGATGCGGATTTTCACCAGCTTTCCAACGCCATCTTATTTGCTCAATTCCGAAAACGGTTTAAAAATTGAGTCCAAAATACGATTCACGTTTTCGGTTTTGAAAAAAACGGTTTTTTCAAAACTGCTCTTAAACCATAATGATTTTGCAAAAACATTCAATATACTTGAAATATGGTTGTCAAGAGCTTTCCAACAATATATTACACGCCCCATTCCAACAAAAAAATTATAAAAAGTTTTTGAACTAAAGAAGACGATCTGTTAAACACAACTGAAAGCATCAGTTCAACCGCTTCGAAAACATCAGTACAACCACCTGAAACCGTCAGTTCAAAAAGGGTAACAGAATAATATTCTGTTACGTGTGTATACATATAGGGCTGGACTATTTTGTTACTGGTAACAGAATATTATTCTGTTACCCTTGCCCCCGATAAGGCGCGACGCGTCCACGACAGACCCAGCCCCAATCCGACCCACTTCCTACCGCCGGAGGCAGCCGTCGTGGGCGAGCGAGCGACGGCGGCAGCTGGAGCGAGGGAGCCCGCGGCGCCGTGACCCGCCGACGGCGAGTTCGCATCACCGACCCCAAATCCACAGCCATCACTCCCCCCGGACGCGCCGCCATCTAGCCATGTCGCCGGCCCGACCGCCGCCACCATCGGTCGCCTCGTCTGGCGCCAGAGCATCCCCGCGCACCTCCCCACCACCGGGCGGTGGAGCCTCCCCGTGTGCTTCCCCGCCGCCGGGCGCCAGAGCCTCCCCGCACGCCTCCCTCCGTCTGGTGCAGGAGCCTCTCCGCTCGCCTACCCGCCGCCTGGTGCAGGAGCTTCCCCGCGCGCCTTCCCGCCGCCGTGCACCGGAGATTCGCCTGGGCCGTGACCCACGCCTCCTGCCTCCGCCCCTCGACGGACCTTGTCGACAGAGCTCCACCACAAGCACGGTCGTCTCCCCAACAACAATGGCTCCACCTCCCAAGTTCTTGCCAATACGCCGCCAACGAAACGAAGATGGAGTCACATGCAACAAGATGCAGGTGATGAATTCTTCCCACACACATTACTAGCAACACCAAAGTTTTTGAGATCTGGGTTTGAATGATGATAGGTACCATGTTTCTGTCAATTTATCAGTTCATCAGTTTATCTGTGCTGCTATGCTGTGCCTACATGTTACACTATTAGGTTCATGAGTACAAAATTGTGTGATGCATCTGTGCTGCATCAGTACATTGCAAATGCTTGCATCAGTTCGTTTACACCCCTGCCACTTGATGCACAATTAGCATGTCGAGGTTACTGTCAGTGCATCTAATATGCTCTCTTCAGTTCAGTTAAAAAAACTTAAAAACATATGCGTCAGTCCAAGTAGATAGTGACAAAAGGTTCAGCTACCACTGAAAAGTTGTATGTTTGCTATCTCTAAGAGTACAAGTCATGTAATTGCATCAGTTCGAACGAGTAACAAAACTGTTACCGAAAAAATATAAAATTGCTACACAGTAAGTTCAGTGATACATAAGCTAGCTGTGCTTGTAATGTAGATGCATTGATGCGCGATTACAAATGTCGAGCTTACTGTCAGTGCATCTAATATGCTATCTTCAGTTCAAGTAAAAAAAACTTAAAAACATATGCGTCAGTCCAAGTAGATAGTGACAAAAGGTTCAGCTATCACTAAAAAGTTGTATGTTGCTATCTCTAAAGAGTACAAGTTATGTAGTTGCGTCAGTTCAAACGATTAACAAAACTGTTACCGAAAATAATAATATAAAATTGGTACACAGTAAGTTCAGCGATACATAAACTGGCAGTACTTGTAATGTAGATGCATTGATGCACGATTAGGATGTCGAGATTACGGTCAGTGCATCTAATATGCTATCTTCAGTTCAAGTAAAAGAAACTTAAAAACATATGCGTCAGTCTAAGTGGATAGTGACAAAAGGTTCAGCTACCACTAAAAAGTTGTATGTTGCTATCTCTAAAGAGTACAAGTCATGTAGTTGCGTCAGTTCAAACGATTAACAAAACTGTTACTGAAAATAATAATATAAAATTGGTACACAGTAAGTTCAGTTATACATAAACTGGCAGTACTTGTAATGTAGATGCATTGACGCACGATTAGGATGTCGTGGTTACTGTCAGTGCATCTAATATGCTATCTTCAGTTCAAGTAAAAAAAACTTAAAAACATATGCGTCAGTCCAAGTATATAGTGATAAGAGAGTGCCACATTTACACAGTAAGTTCAATGATACATAAACTAGGAGTAATTCTACTGTAGTTGCATAAGTTGTAGAAGAAACAGTACATCAGTACATCCGTGTTTGAGCATCAACGTTCATCAGTTCGACTGAGAATGAACCAGATTAATCTCAAAACTGTTGAATGTTGTTTGCAGAAGCATGCAAGGCGGCGCACGCAGTAAGAATTTCATGAGCCGAACAGATATGGGGCACCACCTGGTTGGGTAACACTAGAAATACCGCCTGGATATTTCAACAGTACAGGCAGATTTGAAGATACACCGCAAACATCAGAAGCACAGACAGGTTCTTCTATACAGCAAAGACCAATATCTGGGAATGCAAGCTTTGCCACTACTGGGTTGCAACAAGGCCAACAATATCACCAACAACAAATGTTTTCCTTCCCTAGTGCATGCAAAAAGCCAAGGACAGGAAGCCGTGGATGGGTTGCAACAAGGCTTCCACCAGTCGCTCCGTCAACATCAATCATCCGTGCTGCAAGAGCAGTTGCGACGGGAAGACCAGGGCTAAAAGGCAGAAATTTTGGCCAATCTAGCAGGTTCAAAGGTACAAGATATGAGCCATATAGAGAGGAACAACCTCACAATGAATCTGAGGGGAGACAGCCGTACAACGAAAGACGGAGATCTTCATCAACGTTGCTCCCTCCAAGAGATGCATTGCTGCATGTGCCAAGGGTGACACCACCGGCGCCCATAAACCAGGGAGAACAACAAACACCAGATGCAGCGCAGAGCTATACACATGTAAGTATCCATATAGAAAAGAAAAAAAAACATAAGCACAGTCCATACCATGGTGCTGTGACCACCCCATCTAACATTTTTGTTTGGTCACTGTTGTGTGCAGCCACCTGATATTGAAGCTTATGTTCTACCAAGTCTAGAGATGAGGTTTGAAACTTTCGAAGAAACTAAGAACTTATACAATGTATATGCAAAGCACGCTGGTTTTGCTGTCAGGGAAGACCCCAAGTTTAAGACCAGAGCCTACCTTTATTGCACGTTCCATGGAGTTTATGAATCAAAGGTGTCTGAAGCAAATAGACAGCGTAACAAGACGACAGTCAGAACTAACTGTGGGGCTAAAATGAGGCTGAAGAAGGAAAAAAGATGGAACATTTGTCGTAAAAGAGATAGTCTGGGAACAGAACCACAGGCTACAGCTCACCGCAGAAATGCTTGTCTTCTTGCACTCCCACAAAAACTTTGACAAAACAATCTTGGAGTACGTCAAGTACCTGCAGTTCAAAGGCATTGAACACGCGCAAATCATGAGCATACTGGGCGGTGATGACCCTGGTAGCTACTTCCTCGAAATGAATGCCAAAGACCTGATTAACCTGTAAGTACAAACTTGTTCTCCTCCCATAAACCGTCTCCGTATTTTTTCCTCTGTCAGTACAAACATATCACGCAACGCATGACCTGACACCAGTTCAACATGAATTTTTCAATGAACTTTTGATATGCATGAAAGCAAAGAATTCAAGGATTGATGATGTGGACGACGTCCTAAAGACTATCAACTTCTTTAGGGAGATGAAAGCTATAAACAGGGAATTTTTCTGTGACATGCAACTCGATGAGTCTGACAGAGTTAAGAACATATTCTGGGCGAACGCAAGCTGCCGAGGGGCGTATCAGGACTTCGGAGGCTGCGTAACGTTTGACACAACATATAAGACCAACAAGTACCATATGCCACTTGGGGTGTTTGTCGGAACTAACAACCACTTACAGACTACATTCTTTGCTTTTGCCCTGATAAGAGATGAGGATGCATATTCATTCAAGTGGCTGTTCAAGACATTTTTAAGGTGCATGAGAAGGAAGGCTCCTACATGCATCCTCACAGGTACAACCACAAAAACCACCCCCAACCACCACCCCCCTTCCAAAAACGAAAAGTAAAGTAACACAAAAAAATGTTGTGTCAGTTCTATTGGTATATATGCACAACCATCTCTGCTGACCACTCAGAGTCTATTTTCTCATTACCAGACCACTGCCCGGCAATGGATTTGGCGATCGCAGATGTTTTCAAGAACACAGTACATAAGCTATGCCGCTGGCACATTATGAAGAAGTACAAGGAACACCTTGCGTACCTGTATATCCTGCACGAGGACCTTAAAGATGAATTCACATCAATTCTCAACTGGCCCCTCATGCCAACTAAGTTTGAGGATGCCTGGAAAAGACTCATGGATAAGTACAGCCTCCACGATGATGCCACAATGGTGGGCATGTGGAACGAGCGTGAGAAGTGGATATCAGCCAACTTCAAAGAAATTTTCTGCGCCAAAATGACATCCACACAGCGAAGTGAGAGCATGAACTATGTGCTCAAGAAGAACTACGTAAATGAGAGACATAACCTACACAGGTTTGTCAGTCAGGTAAACTCATGCGTCAAAACCAGGAGGCAGACAGAGAACCAGGAGACAATGGGTAACCGAGTATATCTCTATCACTTGTCGTAAGACATAAAAATAACATGCTTACTAAAGTAAAAACTTTATTAGAAATTTTTCCTGTGAGAAAACTAACATCAAAGAAATTTTCTGTGCCAAAAAAATAAAAAAAAAGAGTCCACACAAAGCGTAAGTTCAAATACATATTTCATGACAGTACTGAACAGAGAAGTACAAACTGCAAAAAAAATACTAAAGTCCATGCACACGTACAGGGTTCGATGCCAAACAAACCGCTGAAGTCAACATCAAACACATCACTAGTTGCGCAGGTGTGCAACAAAGTCTTCCTAATGTCCAGAATGTCTTCATGGCTGTAATCGACCATTTCAACTACACCATCCTCCCGGCAATAATAGGTCTTGCAGTTTTGTAGCATAAAGAATCCACAATCATGCCTGTAGAACAAAGGAAGAAACAAAAAATGGTACAACACAAAATCCAAAAAATACAGGAACAACATCCACCCAGCAACAAAAAGAACCACCAAAAATCATTAAAAAACAGATACTCACGTGTTTTCCTGCTGAGGCACCCGCACAAACTCACAAGAGAAACCATCAATATGCACCGGTGAGAATGGTTTGGCCCTGTTGTCAGGACCCCGACTCAATGCCACATCGATCTAACATGTAACACCTCATATCACTTTGCAGCCTCACGCACGGTATCCCCACGGGTGTCGCCTTACCTTTGCCCAGGACCGTTTGTGCCTTTTGGCACACGTATATGATAGTGTCGCTAGCATCCATATGATAAGGAGCCCGGGCTGACATGGCTAGTCGTAAACCCAAAGTGGCACAAACTTACAGGGACAGGCATCCATGACCCAGCATCGAACGTGTCGGTCATCAGCGAGTGAATCCAGGCTGTAGCACTGGGCTAGCAGGACTCCGGTGAACCGGGCTGTAGCGGGCTAACAGGACTCCGGTATTCATCGCGTGACATTTCCCCGAAGGGACAGACATAGGAACAAAGAAGGACACATGCCGGCCAGCCTAAGTGTTCCGGAGTAGTAGCAAGCTACCATGGCTCAGTGGAAACACTAGGAGACATTTCCCGGTAAGAGAGGCTACTAAGGATAAACAACTAGATAGTTAGATCCCACGCATACCAAGCATTTCAATAACATACACACAATATGCTCGATATGTGCAAATACAACATGGCATCACAACATGAATCTACGACTCAAGTATTTATTCAATAGGCTCCGAGGAGCGAGATATTACAAACATGGGTTTCATGACCCAACAATCAGAGCATACAAGTCAAAGCACATGCGGAAGCTTAACATGTCTGAGTACAGACATCTAGAAATGAAAAAGGCTGAGAAGCCTGACTATTTACTAGATCCTGCCGAGGGCACAAGATCGTAGCTGAGGTAACAAGCTAAACGTCGAAGTCCAAGCGGAACTACTAGCGAGACTGAAGTCTCTCTGCAAAAACATAAAATAGGCAAATGTGAGTACAAATATACCCAGCAAGACTTACATCAGACTAACTACATATGCATCATTATCAACAAAGGGGATGGTGGGGTTTAACTGCAGCAAGCCAGCTTTGACTCAGTGGCTGTCCTGAACAACGACTGCAATTAACTCTTTTGAGGTGGCGCACACGAGTCCACATATTCACCATATCAATACACAACTATGGATCCGCTCCCGTCTCCCTACGAGAACGCCATCCATAGCACTCACGCTTATCTTGCGTATTTTAGAGTATCCACTTTCACTTGTCTATGAACTGTACAGGCAACCCAGAAGTCCTTTTCCGCGGACACGGCTATTCGAATAGATAATGTTAACCCTGCAGGGGTGTACTTCTTCACACACGCTCTCGCCACTTACCGCCATGTACACCTCGTGTATCTCGGCAACCTTCAAGCGGAAGCCTGGCGAGGGAGTCGGCCACGACCTGACTAACCACACAAGTCTTCAGTCCAGGTTTATCGCCTATTCAGGTTCCATCCGCAAGGAGATTCGGCCGGGGTGTCGCTCACGGCCCCAAGCGATGTGTGCAGGGTTCCCAAGCCCACCTCGACGGGTGGATCTACGCTTGGTACACCGTGCCACGGTGCCTAGTCTGTCCCAAGCCCACCTGTACCGGGTGCCACTTGGTAGATTACTAACACTACCTACAAACACCAGAAACTAGTTGCAACTCCTGGACAGAGATCAAGTTGATTAATAAGTCGAGAGAGCTTGGAGTGCCCGGAGCCCAATGTGTGGTAGTAACTGTTCATGGATCACAAACACAGAACTCAGTTCCTAAGGACGGCTTCAATGAGACAACCCACCATGTACTCCTACATGGCCTCTCACCGCTACCTTTACCAAATCGTGTTCACACACTTAGCTCTCAACAATAGGACATGTTCACACACCTCCAATTCATTCCCGATGAATTAGACCTGACACAACTCTAAGCAATAGCAGGCATGACAAACAAGCATGAATGAGTAGGCACATCAGGGCTCAAACAACTCCTACTCATGCTAGAGGGTTTCATCTATTTACTGTGGCAATGACAGCTCATGTAGAGGATAAAGGGGTTCAACTACCGCAGCAAGTAACAGTTATATCGTTGTTGTCCTAATGCAGTAAAATAGAGCAGGAGCGAGAGAGTGGGATTGTATCGGAATGAACAAGGGGGTTTTGCTTGCCTGACACTTCTGAAGATAGTATAGTTCTTCATCAGTGTCATCGATCACATCGTCGGTACACGTCTATCGAGAGGGGACAAATACCGGCAAACAAGGAAGAACACAATCAATGCAATGCAATAATATGATGCATGAATATGACATGGCAAAATGAGTGTGTTGGGTTAATGCAACTAAAACCAGATGGGTTTGAGTCATTTTGAACCAATGGTTCAACCCCAAACTCATCTTATGAATTTAAATAGTGCTTATCATGTTTTGCACTAAACAGCAAGGTTAAGTTGTTTATACATGCATGAAACCTGCACAAATGGATAGATTGGATTTTTCTGATAATTTTTCATATATAATTTATTTCATTTGGAGTTACGGTTGAATTTCTATGATTTTTAGAAGTTTGTGGTATTTTCTGGAATTTCCTGTATAAAAATAAATCCAGAAAATACTTATTACATCAGCATTGCGTCACTATGACGTCAGCAGTCAATGAGGCCGGTCCAGGTCAAACTGACCTGTGGGGCCCGCGGGGTTAGTTTAGTCTAAACAGGAGCTTAGCAGGGTTAATTAGGCCGTGGGGCCCATTAGTCAGTGAAAGAGGAGGGTAGTTGGCCCCGTCATTAGTGCTAATGAAGGTGCCACGTCAGCTTCGCCGGAGTTAGGCCGCCGGCGAGGTGCTGCGATGGCGGAGGGCTGCGGGTTTCGCCCTCCGGCGACCAAACGCCGCGCGGAGAGGCTCTGTGGGTTCCAGGCGCTCACGCACATCCAACGGTGCAGGAGGTGCGACCTGAAGTGGCCGGAAATAGCGCCGGCGGTGAGGTATGCGGCGGCCGGAGCTCGGGCATCAGCGAGTTAGGCGCTACTGCGCGTCTCAGATCGAGCTGGTGTGGTCTGCGGCCTCCTAGGAAGGCACTGAGCACGCCTATGCTCTCAGGTGCGACGTGTGGTTGCTCTAGCCACGGTGGTGAGGATGGCCGGCGGCAGGAGCTGTCAGGCGCGTTGGTTATCGGGGGTCAGAGGAGGGTATTGACGACGGGATTAGGGGAGAAACGACTGGGGGCTCACAGCGATGACGATGGGACGCTCGGCGAGGTCGGGAACGGACCGGAGCCGACGAATTTGACAGTGATGGCCGGCAGTCCTGAGGTTGAAGAAGGCATCGTTGGCGGTGTTGCGGTGAAACCCGGATTGCGTGGCTCATCGAGGAGATGCTTCGCGTCCTTGCGGAACTATTGGTCATGGTGGTTGGGCTAGGGGATGGTCGTGGCTGGGGAGTGGGAGAAAGGGCGAGGGAGTGGGAGAGAGGGACCGGGGTGGCGCGTGGCGTCGTCCAGATGCGTCGGGGAGGCCAGCAGGGAGGCAGGAGGTGGAAGCGGGACGTGGAGCTCGGTTGCGCGCGCGTCGACACGGTGTCGTCCTCCTGGCAGAAGCTAGGAGATGACTGGCAGGGTAGGCTGGTGGGCTGGGCCAACTAGGCCAGCTCCAGGTAAGCCTAGGTGGATTTTCTCTCTCTTGTTTTTCTACTTCTTTCTGTTTTCTAGTTTTTTCTATTTGTTTTGATTTAGTACTAATACCAGCATTTCATAAAATCCTGGAAACAATTATGGGTGCTTTCTGAATTATTTCAGTGACCCTTAACAATTTCCAACATTTTTGGAGCATCTAAAATATATATAGCATTTAAAGGCCCCAATTCAAATACAATATGAGTTAATTTAAAAATCCAAAATGGCCTAAAAATATGTGCATAATTTTTGGCAGAGGTTTTCACCTTTATCAAAAACCATGAACATTTTCAAAGGGCATTTTGGGTCATTGAATATTATTTTAGGTTGAACCTAGTTGATTTGATTTGGTGCCTGGGTTTGAACAATCTCCATTTCAAATTTAAGAGAAATTTCAACATGATGCACACATGAAGGGCTAGTCTAGTGCATACCAGAACTAGGGATGTGACAGCTCACCCCCACTAAACAAGAATCTCGTCCCGAGATTGAAGTGTAGGGTAAGATGGAAGGGGGACGCAAACTAACACAATCTTCACGATCCAGATTGCACGTCATCAGAACGTTTGAATCGGTCACCATCTTTGACCCGATGTCTTCCTCTGAGAACTCCAACTAACATGACAAGAAGAGGAAAGGAAAACTCTAGAAGAATCGATCTTCTCGAAGATCGAACAACTTAGGACCAACTCACGGGGTGAGTCATTGGAATCTCTTCAGCTGAGACACGGAGCAAACACCTAGAGGTAAGGAGTGAAACGGATGACGAAGGTTCGCTAGGTAGACAACAATTCCACACTTAAGATGGTGCTGAACGGTTGTCAACGTAGCGAGGAATTGAGTTGCCGTGATACCACAGCGAGACATCCTGGAGGAGGGTGGTTCATAGATTATTGCCTTGAGTGGCAAAGAGAATTACCTTTGACATAGAGATCATTGAGACTCTAAACCAGCGTAGGGCAAATCACGAGCGATCGTTTGGAGGGGTTCGATAGAATGGCATATCCGAATTAGAATGGATGATGTGGATTACCTTGTTGAAAACAACACAAGGAATGATTTTGCTAGCGCGTGCTCTCAAGAACTTGAGCATTTCCATATTCATCAAGGTTTTACCAATATCCGTGTCAAGGATCCTGGCAACACAACATACTACCATGATGAATAATGATGGATGATGCAGATGCAAAGGAAGATAACACCTTCTCAGATTTTACCTTAGCGAGGCCAAGGAAACAAAATCTGGATGATCGACCGAGAGACATTTAGCACTCCGCTTCTTCTGTTCTCCTTGATGTGCTAGCGTAACCCATTTACATGGTTTGGTATCTAGAACATCAAGTAAAAGGTCGGATTTGGGGAGCACAATAGAAAATCCATAAGGAACAACTAAGGAGTAAATCCTACGAAGTCCTTATGGGAAGGTGGCCAACTTCCTCAATCAATATACTACAATAATGGGTCTTCCGGCAGGGTGTGTTGGCCACAACATCCACTTTACCGGGTTACAGAGAGACCAATATTGTAGTTCTTGGGAAACGTTCCAACCATCAAGTCTGCCTGAGATTCAGATCTGGTTGGTGTCAGAATATTCCAGACTCATCAAGTCTAGAAAGAAGAATGAAAGTTTGCAACACAAATCGACGAGACGACGTTGCGAGATTCTCGGGAAATGGACTACGATAGCATGTTCCAAAACATGAGCTGGTTCTGCTACAAACCTGTGAACACGCTGTCCAAGACAAGCATGACCACGTACTAGTCTTATAAATAAAACACTACCGACTTCAGGTGGGGAACCATCATCGAGGATAACAAAGTCCTAACATAAGTCATGATTAGCTCTTATGAAAATACTTCTTGTCCTTTAACAAATCAGTTAGTGGCTTGGTGTGCTAGGAAACACATATGGAATGGAGGCGGTCAACCTAACAAACCATAGAGCACTTCGCACGTGCATGACTGACTTGGGATGATTCCAAAGGAAGCAAAAACAATCTTTCTCGGATCCACGGCGGCAACTTGCATCGATTACACATGAATTAAAGAAAGTCACTCCTTTCATCCAAACATATACCTCATGAATGGAACACGAAGGTAATGTTTACAAAAGTTTCCAACACTAGATGGATGTTCAACATGATCATGGAGAAGATAAAGGATGTTGTCGATGGGCTCAATCAACAACAATTCATCCAGGTTTCCATGAAAATGGAATTCCATAATTATGAGAACAAGTGATAGTATTGGTCAGACCAAAGGATATAATGGTGTATGTTTGAGGGATCAACCACGAGTAAGACAATATTAAGAACATCGTTGGTTCTGATTTTATTTGAGGATAGCCCACACTCAAATCAAAGCTTTGGCAAGACAATAGGTCCAACAACTGGTCACGAGGATCAATCAATGAAGATATCATCTTTCTTCAACACACATACAAGATATCCCTTAAGATGAACTAAATCGGACAAGCTTCCATCTTCCAACTCTCCAAGTTGTTGTTTAGCTTAACCAACCAGCTCAGGGGTATCCAACACGGATTCTTGGAGAAAGGGTGGTTTCGAAAACCAACTTGATCACGAGCTCAACATAGCGGTCAGGTGACATCCTGGTTATACCTCCGAGAAGACATTCGGAGAATCACGAACCACCGATATGTTACTAAGATCGAGAACAATCTTGCTTTTCAGGGCAAGACGATATGATCAATAGAGCGAAGGTTTGAAATAATCCTAACTCATTGATCGAGGAGGGCACCAGTAGAATGGACTAGGTAGCACGATCAATCTTAGAATGATGATTCAATAACCGACATGCTAAGAATGAAATAATTGTCCTTTAACTACCAAGCAAGGGAGTTGCTAGGAGTATTGAGTTCACACATCACGATTTACTTGTCGGCACTCCGGTTGCAACAACATGGAACCGAGGAATGAATAATGATGGTGAGAAGTATCACTGCGACAAGAATTCATAAGAGGTGGTGCACTTCTCATGACAATCCTGACATAAAGAAGGCAATACTTCAAGGTAGAACAGACCAGAAGCTGGATTAGCATTTTGATCTGCGGAGTACAACTACTTTGACCCAATCCTGGATATGGATGAGGTTCTGGAGTTTGTTTCTCCTAGTCATTCCGGAATAGAATGGCTTGACGGTCCACACAAATAATAAGTGCCGATAACACGGATGCACCATTACTCCTGACTATCAATTGATAGACGAAGGTCGGAATACGACTGAAGAGGGACAACTCAAGGAACATATATCTTTCTGAGTTGTGCATGCATAAACTAGCATGTCGAACCAAGTTCAATAGGTTTCTTCCGGATAACCCAAGCAGAAAGGATACGACTGGCAGAGTGACAACATAGAATCGAGAACTCATTGAGAGCACTCTTGTTGTGATCTTTTGGTTCAGTGAGGAACTTCTGCCATAAGCAGTTCATGGTATTTGGAAGAAGGATATACCACAAACCTCGAGGACTAATGCAAAGGTTACTAATAACCTAAAGGAACTAGCAACACTACCAACATGAAGTAAGTAGGGTGAATCTCGGGTTTAAAAACCCAGAAGTAGAATACCTACATACTAACTGGCATCACGGGATGCTTTCGGGAGTAATGACCAGAATCATCACACTGGGAATGCAAAACATAGTTAGCTTACTAGGTGGCACTCTAAAACACCTAGGGTCATAATCATAACTCCGACATATATGTTAAGGCAATAGAGTACCTCAACTCACCGATTAGTGTGGTTAACCTGGCCTAAAGGAACATCGCAATCAGAGGAAAAGGATTTTGCAAGTGCATCAGATTGTTTAGAAACCTGGGATGACTCGGACAACATAACGGCTGTAAATGCTCGAAAAGATTGGAGACATGCTACAAAAATGGTGGCATAGCCACTCAGAAGCACAATGTCAAAGTTTCGAGATCAACGGTTAACATAAGGAAGTAGTAGGAACTGAACCGAGGCTTAAGTCCAACAATTCTATAAGTCTACGGATTAGTAACACATGATCCTGATAGAAAGAAGAGAAGGTCTAGCTCTTAACCCCGTAGAGAAGAAGAGGGTGACTCAGATCAGAAGGACATAAGGTAAAGGAGTAAAAAGAGCATTGCGTTCCATCCCACAATCAATTCCCTTATATAACTAAAGAATTTCTAGACTCAACTTCGACCAGTTTGGCTTGGTAATCCTACAGACAGTCAGGCTCTGATACCAAAGCTGTCAGGACCCCGACTCAATGCTACATCGATCTAGCATGTAACACCTCATATTACTTTGCGGCCTCACGCACGGTATCCCCACGGGTGTCGCCTTACCTTTGCCCGGGACCGTTTGCGCCTTTTGGCACACGTATATGATATTGTCGCTAGCATCCATATGATAAGGAGCCCGGGCTGACATGGCTAGTCGTAAACCCAAAGTGGCACAAACTTACAGGGACAGGCATCCATGACCCAGCATCGAACGTGTCGGTCATCAGCAAGTGAATCCAGGCTGTAGCACTGGGCTAGCAGGACTCCGGTGAACCGGGCTGTAGCGGGCTAACAGGACTCCAGTATTCATCGCGTGACATTTCCCCGAAGGGACAGACACAGGAACGAAGAAGGACACATGCCGTCCAGCCTAAGTGTTCTGGAGCAGTAGCAAGCTACCATGGCTCAGTGGAAACACTAGGAGACATTTCCCGGTAAGCCTCTAAGGATAAACAACTAGATAGTCAGATCCCACGCATACCAAGCATTTCAATAACATACACACAATATGCTCGATATGTGCAAATACAACATGGCATCTCAACATGACTCTACGACTCAAGTATTTATTCAATAGGCTCCGAGGAGCGAGATATTACAAACATGGGTCTCATGACCCAACAATTAGAGCATACAAGTCAAAGCACATGTGGAAGCTTAACATGTCTGAGTACAGACATCTAGAAATGAAAAAGGCTGAGAAGCCTGACTATTTACTAGATCCTGCCGAGGGCACAAGATCGTAGCTGAGGTAACAAGCTAAACGTCGAAGTCCAAGCGGAACTACTAGCGAGACTGAAGTCTCTCTGCAAAAACATAAAATAGGAAAACATGAGTACAAATATACCCAGCAAGACTTACATCAGATCTAACTACATATGCATCATTATCAACAAAGGGGATGGTGGGGTTTAACTACAGCAAGCCAGCTTTGACTCAGTGGCTATCCTGAACTACGACTGCAATTAACTCTTTTGAGGTGGCGCACACGAGTCCACATATTCACCATATCAATACACCACTATGGATCCGCTCCCGTCTCCCTACGAGAACGCCATCCATAGCACTCATGCTTATCTTGCGTATTTTAGAGTATCCACTTTCACTTGTCTATGAACTGTACAAGCAACCCAGAAGTCCTTTTCCGCGGACACGGCTCTTCGAATAGATAATGTTAACCCTGCAGGGGTGTACTTCTTCACACACGCTCTCGCCACTTACCGCCATGTACACCTCGTGTATCTCGGCAACCTTCAAGCGGAAGCCTGGCGAGGGAGTCGGCCACGACCTGACTAACCACACAAGTCTCTAGTCCAGGTTTATCGCCTATTCAGGTTCCATCCGCAAGGAGATCCGGCCGGGGTGTCGCTCACGGCCCCAAACGATGTGTTCAGGGTTCCCAAGCCCACCATCTGGGTGCCACTTGGTACACCAGGCCACTGTGCCTAGTCTGTCCCAAGCCCACCTGTACCGGGTGCCACTTGGTAGACTACTAACACTACCTACAAACACCAGAAACTAGTTGCAACTCCTGGACAGAGATCAGGTTGATTAACAAGTCGTGAGAGCTTGGAGCGCCCGGAGCCCAATGTGTGGTAGTAACTGTTCATGGATCACAAACACAGAACTCAGTTCCTGAGGACGGCTGCAATGAGACAACCCACCATGTACTCCTACATGGCCTCTCACCGCTACCTTTACCAAATCGTGTTCACACACTTAGCTCTCAACAGTAGGACATGTTCACACACCTCCAATTCATCCCCGATGAATCAGACCTGACTCAACTCTAAGCAATAGCAGGCATGACAAACAAGCATGAATGAGTAGGCACATCAGGGCTCAAACAACTCCTACTCATGCTAGTGGGTTTCATCTATTTACTGTGGCAATGACAGGTCATGCATAGGATAAAGGGGTTCAACTACAACATCAAGTAACAGTTGGATCGTTGTTGTCCTAATGCAGTAAAAGAGAGTAGGAGCAAGAGAGTGGGATTGTATCGGAATGAACAAGGGGGTTTTGCTTGCCTGGCACTTCTGAAGATAGTATAGTTCTTCATCGGTGTCATCGATCACATCGTCGGTACACATCTATCGAGAGGGGACAAATACCGGCAAACAAGGAAGAACACAATCAATGCAATGCAACAATATGATGCATGAATATGACATGGCAAAATGAGTGTGTTGGGCTAATGCAACTAAAACCAGATGGGTTTGAGTCATTTTGAACCAATGGTTCAACCCCAAACTCATCTTATGAATTTAAATAGTGCTTATCATGTTTTGCACTAAACGGCAAGGTTAAGTCGTTTACACATGCATGAAACCAGCACAGATGGATAAATTGGATTTTTCTGATAATTTTTCATATATAATTTATTTCATTTGGAGTTACGGTTGAATTTCTATGATTTTTAGAAGTTTGTGGTATTTTCTAGAATTTCCTGTATAAAAATAAATCCAGAAAATACTTATTACATCAGCATTGCGTCACAATGACATCAGCAGTCAACGAGGCCGGTCTAGGTCAAACTGACCTATGGGGCCCGCGGGGTTAGTTTAGTCTAAACAGGAGCTTAGCAGGGTTAATTAGGCCGTGGGGCCCATTAGTCAGTGAAAGAGGAGGGTAGTTGGCCCCGTCATTAGTGCTAATGAAGGTGCCGCGACGGCGGAGGGCTGCGGGTTTCGCCCTCCGGCGACCAAACGCCGCGCGGAGAGGCTCTGTGGGTTCCAGGCGCTCGCGCACATCCAACGGTGCAAGAGGTGCGACCTGAAGTGGCCGGAAATAGCGCCGGCGGTGAGGTATGTGGTGGCCGGAGCTCGGGCATCAGCGAGTTAGGCGCTACTGCGCGTCTCAGATCGAGCTGGTGTGGTCTGCGGCCTCCTAGGAAGGCACTGAGCACGCCTATGCTCTCAGGTGCGACGTGTGGTTGCTCTAGCCACGGTGGTGAAGATGGTCGGCGGCGGGAGCTGTCAGGCGCGTTGGCTATCAGGGGTCAGAGGAGGGTATTGACGACGGGATTAGGGGAGAAACGACTGGGGGCTCACAGCGATGACGAGGGGACGCTCGGCGAGGTCGGTAACGGTCCGGAGCCGACGAATTTGACAGAGATGGCCGGTGGTCCTAAGGTTGAAGAAGGCATCGTTGGCGGTGTTGCGGTGAAACCCGGATTGCGTGGCTCGTCGAGGAGATGCTTCGCGTCCTTGCGGAGCTATTGGTCACGGTGGTTGGGCTAGGGGATGGTCGTGGCTGCAGCGGTGCTTGTCGGTGTGCAGCGGGGTGTTCGGGCGTGCTGCAGAGAGAGAGAGCAGAGGCGGGGGGGGGGGGGGGGGGAGGGCGAGGGAGTGGGAGAGAGGGACCGGGGTGGCGCGTGGCGTCGTCCAGACGCGTCGGGGAGGCCAGCAGGGAGGCAGGAGGTGGAAGCAGGACGTGGAGCTCGGTTGCGCGCGCGTCGACACGGCGTCGTCCTCCTGGCAGAAGCTAGGAGATGATTGGCAGGGTAGGTTGGTGGGCTGGGCCAACTAGGCCAGCTCCAGGTAAGCCTAGGTGGATTTTCTCTCTCTTGTTTTTCTATTTCTTTCTGTTTTCTAGTTTTTTCTATTTGTTTTGACTTAGTACTAATACCAAACCATTTCATAAAATCCTGGAAACAATTATGGGTGCTTTCTGAATTATTTCAGTGACCCTTAACAATTTCCAACATTTTTGGAGCATCTAAAATATATATAGCATTTAAAGGCCCCAATTCAAATACAATATGAGTTAATTTAAAAATCCAAAATGGCCTAAAAATATGTGCATAATTTTTGGCAGAGGTTTTCACCTTTATCAAAAACCATGAACATTTTCAAAGGGCATTTTGGGTCATTGAAGATTATTTTAGGTTGAACCTAGTTGATTTGATTTAGTTCTAGGGTTTGAACAATCTCCATTTCAAATTTAAGAGAAATTTAAACATGATGCACACATGAAGGGCTAGTCTAGTGCATACCAGAACTAGGGATGTGACAGCTGTCTACACTGGACTCCCTCCAATGCTTCTTTATATTATCTGTCATATTCCTTAAGAATCTAAGTGCATCACCCGAGGTTTCATCACAGAGTGAATCAAGACACTCGAAATGACAGAACCTCAAATTCAGAACAACCAAGCACCAATGCCTAGATTCGTCGCTAGGCTTCATGGTAGGCACAAATGACGGCGGATCAAATGTAGGGAAAAGAAGCTGGAAAAAAATCGCAGAGGAAAAATGAATTTACCAAAGTCATAATGAAACGAAAAATTCAGCCTCCAATCAATAAAATAAAAGATGGAAATTAAAATTCAGAAGTACAAACAAAAAATCACATAATCATAATGAAATTATATCCACCGCCCAAAAATGAGGAACAATCATATCAGTTCAGTTTCCTTGCAACAATAAGTGCATCTTTAATAAAAATCATGGATCATTCATAAGTATAGGTGTAAAAAGCAGGCTAATCAAGTTCATTCCCACACCTCCCTAAACTGAAAAGAAAAACATGACAGTTCTAGTTAATTAGTACAAAAAGTCCAACTTCACCTACTTGATCGAAACCATCAGCACCTGATCTCGTGAACCAATTTAACACATTGGAATCAATATTTCCATCACGGATCTTGGTCTGTTGTACAAAAATAACAACAACCGTTAGAAAATTGGCAAAACAAGTTATCATCCTATTTACAAAAAAAGCAAAATACTGACCGTCACCCATCTGGGAACTATCAACTTGTCAGTGTCTCGGTACTTCTGACGTAGAGAATATAAAACAACATCAGCACTGTCTGAGTTGAGCATGCCAGTGGGGACAAACGCTTTAGCAATAGAACCAACACTGGCATCACATTCTTTATTTTGAAACATCGGCTTGTGACTAGAAAAACACAAAAAATTACATGAATTAAGACTACTGCAACAACAATAATAATCATACGAGAGAAAAAAAAGAGACAAAAATGTTACAGGCAAAATCCCAAACTAACCATTTAGTACGGTTCGTGCGCAACCTCGTAACAGCGAAGAAAAATGTTTCAACCTTGACAACATTATCACTTTCTGCTTGCAAAAAAAATGATGAAAAATAATAAGTTCAACAACTACAAGAGAACATGTCCAAAATGGAAATTTGAGAAGTATGCCCAATTTACAAGTGCTTACCTGGACTATCAGGGTTTGACGACGACGGTAGTTCCTGTGATGAGACCATTATTCCTCCAGTTTCAGGGTTTGATGATGGAACATCTTGAGAGGACACCAATATTGCTGCGCTTTCAGGGTCTGTAGAAAGAAAATCCTGGGACGACACCAGCGCCTCCTGCGTCAAGGGGTCAGAAGAAATTGATAGAAGTAAATCATCATCCTCGGATGGCAGCTCCTCCACGCTAGAAGCATCTTGCAATGCATCACCGTAATCAAGACCTCCAGGCGGGAAATTCTCCGGCGGCAAATCTTCACAACCAGAAACATTCTCATTCCCAGCAATACCAACACAAGGTGATTTGGAATCAAGTATGCTGGCAGCACCAACATCCTCATCAGAAACTTTGGTACCAACATTGCGCCCACTACTCAATGGAGCATCACGAGCATCATCTCCGCCACTAAGGACAACCCCACATTCAACATCAGTAATCTGACGGAAAAAAATTCAGAAAAAGTGAATAATATGAACAAAACTAACAATAAAAAATAAACTACCAAAGATGTGCACAGAAAAATAAACCTTGGAAGCATTCGCTGCAACATCATCGAACTTGCTGCTGCTAACATTCAAAGCAACATCGCCAAAGGGCAAACAAGGCTCATCGCCAACAATAGCACCCTGATTCAAAATGTAATGAGGCAAAAAACAATGCTATTATGAGCAACAATAAACACAAAGGAATTAAAACAACAGTAACAAAAAAGGTAGCTACCCCCTTGCAAACTCTAAACGGTGTGGGATAGAAAAATGAACAAGGAGGACACATTGGTGCGCATGAAAATTAAAGAGAATATGAATAAACACAATGCAAATAAAAATAACCTTGCACTTATCAGTGGATGGATCATTAACTCCACGGTCAACATTAGCTTCAACATTATGACTGGTCTCCTGCATGAAAAGAAAAATTAATAAACAGATGTAGATCAGGCAGTTCAACTACAATACAGACAGCAGAACAAACATAGTAAAAACATACAAACAACGAGGACTGACTCACATCAACAACAGGGTGCTGCAAGCCAACATCGTTCGTATGCTGATCAGAAACATTAGCCTCAGTACGATCATCAGCCCTGCTGTCGGTGCCAGCATCCTCATCATGATCAATCTGCATGAAAGAAAATTACTAATAAATAGATGAAGATGAGGAAGTTCAACTACAACACTGACAGCAGGACAACAAAGTAAAAATTGCAAACACCGAGGACTGACTCACATCAACATCAGGGCGCTCAAAGCCAACATCATTCGTTTCGTGATCAAAAACATTAGCCTCGGTACAATCACCAGCCCTGATGTGGGTGGCAGCAGCCTCATCCTGCTCAAACTGCTTGATAACAACATTTGCACTTTCTTCATATGGCTTGCAGCGAGAGTTTTGCATAGTTCTGAAACGCTTCATGTTGTTCAACAGACGAACCGAGCTCTGAACTAGATTAGCGGCACCGTCACGCATATCACCAATTAAAATTCTCTCCATCTCAATGTAGTCAACAGCTTCCTCAGCGTTAAATTGATGACCTTCAGGAAGGATACCATTGATACAGCTCAAACGCTCGACTGTCGTTGGGACCTTTTGCAGCTCAGAACACACATTACTTAAGATATGCTCAGCGCGCTCCAACACTGAAACAGCAACATCAATACCAAAACCCTGCCTCTGTGAAGCACTAGCATTACTAGGGCCAGGAGGGGCATAACCAGCACCCTCAACACCACGGCCATCCCTCAACTCATCGGACAGAGATGAAAACTTCGGAACCTGAGACGACGACATCTCCAGGACTGGCCGTTTATACACTCGGAAAAAAACAACCTCCTCTTGAGTTTTCCACTACAAACAAAAGGGAAAAATAGTTAATCCATCAATGCAACACATAGGGAAAAATAAATCATGATATTAACAGATTTAAAATCAACACCACTAAAAAACTTTAGCTGTCATTGCCAATTTGTTAGTATTTACCAACAGGCCAGTTGAACAAAGTTATTCAGTTCAACCACACAAGAAAGAAAAGTACTAAAAAACCATACCTAAACCATACAAAATATAAACAGACAACTCTACAGTACACATGTCCACTACAGCAAAAAATAGCTATACCTAAATTAAAAAAAGGTCTGCAAGACACAAACCAAACAAAACTCACCGGAAGTTTCCCAAACACCCAAGTCTTTGGATCTGCATTGCCTTTTTTTATCAAATATGCATAAACCAGATCAGAAAGCTTGGCAGGATCCATGAAACATATGCGGGGGACTCGCATGTCAGGCTCCGCGGTCTTGCCACGGATAAGGCAGTCAAGGTACATTATTACAGGCCCTATGGCACAACATGTGATTGCCTTCCCAAGAGTATCACCATTTTGGTACTTGGTAACAGCCCTTCTAATCTCATCAACCATCAACTGGCAATAATCCATATTAGCCATGTCCTCAAAGACGAAACCCTCAAACATTGCTGCCTCTCTGGAAACACGCGGTGCAGAACCAGGCAACACAACCTTCATAAACACAATCATGAAGAACACTTTCAGAGCAAGGTCATCTTTGCTAGGATCCTTGATGAGCACCTTGAGCTTATTCCTCAAATCCTTTGTCTTGATATCTTTGTCCCTTCTAATGTCAAGCTCCGATCTTAACTTCAGCAGAGCGTCGTCATATCCGTCCTCTGACGGCCTTGGCGTAGAACGACCACCACGAGGGAAACCAAATAATTGTTGTATACCATCGCTAGTGATCCGAAGCTTCTTATTAGCCTCACCCATGCCAAGAGTCATTGTATCACAATCTATCCTCAGATACAAAACTCCCATCAGAGGGCGGGAAATGTTAGACTTCACCCTCCACTTGAAAATAGAACCAAAACCAGATGCATGAACCCTAGCCACATGCCGACCCTCGAGCAATTTCACGCAATCTTCAACCTCACTCAACGAACATCGCACAGTTAAGTTCAATTTCTGTTGGTCACCTTCATCCAAGGCAACTTTTCCAGTATTGCCTCCCACCGGCTTAACCGGACTCCTAACGCTAACGGGCTGTAAATGAAAACAAAAAAGCCACACCTTAAAAAAATGAATATAGAAAACAAAACAAGCAAATGAATGCAAGTAAAAAAGAAAAAAATATTGCACAAGGTCAACTATTAAAACAACATCAGTACCACCCCCTCAATTGATGCAAACAATAATCAGCCTCACCTGGCCGCAAATACCAGCCCAAACACAATTAAATCGTTGCAAGTACGACTAGTAGGTCACATGCAGTACAAAAACAAATACCACTGCAAACAATGAATATAGAAAACAAAACAAGCATATGAATGTTAGTAAAAAAAGAGATTACACAAGTTCAACTATTAAAACAACATCAGTACCGCCCCTCGATTGATGAAAACAATGACCATCCTCACCTGGCCAGCATGCCAGCACAAACACAAATTAAAATCATTGCAAGTACAACTAGCAAGTCACATGCAGTACAAAACACATAGCACTGCAAATTCATCTTCTGAATCAACTTCAATATCATCTTCTTCAGATGCAGCATCTTCAGCTTCAACACGAGCACGCTTCTTCCCACCTTTGTTCACCTTTGCAGGATGAACTTTACGCTTCTTATTTTCTTTCAACAAAGACCGCTCTTGAAGAGGAGAAGAAGAAGGCTTCTTATTTGTCAAACCTCGTGGACTACGACGAACAACGGAGCCACCAAGTTTGCTTGGACCAATTTTCACAGCAACATTATCCGCATCACCTTTGCTACTACCAGGTTGGGGACCATCTTTCACACGTGGGCTACGCCTATGTGTGCCGTCAGCATTTCGATCTGACAACTTCCTCTTCAAAACAACTTTCTTCACCTTAACTCCATCATGATCAAAAGCTTGCGCCAACCGAGTTTGCATCAAGTTTGTCTTCATAGGCATGTCACTTCCATGAGATCCGGCATGAACAGTTGATAAACCCGCGTCACAACCTTCATCGCCTACACATTTAGGAGCTTGAGCAACATCAACATCACTTTCTGGCACACAGGCAGCCTTTTGACGCCGTTCCAATTCCTTCCTCTTCTAGAATTCATACTTCTTCTTTCTTATCCTTTCATCCTCGAGCTGCAACTGCATAGGAACATTCTCAGCTTGGGTTACAAGCTCAGTGCCATCAACACTTTGAGACTAAATAACAGACAACTTCAAGCTGCCATCACCATCATCAACGTTAAGTGAATACATCCCATCATTAATATCTTTAACAACATCAGCAATGTCCTCTGGAACACCATGGCTATCATTAACTGCATAAACCAATAACATAACCACACACATAAAAAATTAAAACACAATTAACATTGCAGACACAAAAATAAATAAAACGCATACCATCAGACACAAACAAAAAGGAACAACTAATGAAACCAAGCATATATATATATATGTATTAAAGGCTGATAAAAAAGAGCAAATATAAGGGAAACACCAGCAACATTCGCAATTTCTTCTAGAGGATTTGGTGTCTCAAAAATAACATTCACAAGATCTTGAAAGCGTTTTGATTTCTCAGAATCAGGAGGCACCGGCACTCCAACATCTGCAACAACATCATAATTAGAAAAAAAAGCACAAAAACAATCAGTCAGTTCAACTATGTGAACACTACAAGTTCACCCAAATAAAACAAAATATGAACCCACCACTTACAGAATAAAACTTCAAAAAACACAACTCTTTCACCACCATACTAGTTCTTCACTGACTACTACAATCTATTCAAATGTGAGGACAGCAGTTCAAAATACACGTGGTGATAAGTACTACAAACTGTGTGCAGGTTGCATCAACTGCCAAAACCACACGCACCATACAATCCAGGACAAAATTAACACATATCAAAATACATACAACTTATAAAGTCAATACGGCAAACAACTGTACACCCTAAAAACCAGATCTGTTAAAACATCATCCAAAATACTGGGAAAATCACCTGCATTCAATTTGTCCGGACTAGATGATGTACCCATTGAAATCTACAGTCCTAAAATCTGCCGAACCAGATCTGCAAGACACATGAACAACAATTAGGGATTTGAACTATTTCAGAAACGAATCACGCCATAGAAAAAGCAAAACTCTTACCAGCAAACACAAAATCCGCCACGCAAATCCAGTATCACTGCCGCCAAACGGTCGTTCAACAGCGAAGGAACCCTAGCGAGTGTAGCCTGGGACAGCAAAGAGAGCAACAGATTAGAAATAGAGGGAAAATCTGAACATGAGAGGACGCAAGAAAAGTCAATGGCAGAGCAAAAAGGAACGAAACAGAGCACCCGGGCCTCCACCCCTGGGGTTGAACCCTCCGGCCGACGCTCCCGCGGCGAAACAGGAGTAGCAACTCCCCCTCCGAGAAAAGAAGTGGGGAATGAAGACGGAGCCGATTTGGGGACGGGAGAGGAGCGGAACGGGGAAGGTCGGAGGTTAAAAGGTGAGTGGGAGGGTTAAAAGATGAGTGGGAGAAAACGGACGGCTAAAGCCCACAACCGTGGCGAAGCCCACTATCTCTGGCCTGTTACAAAAGATAATACAAATAATCAAATACAAAATAAAAAAGATGGAGAAAACAAACGGCTAAAGTACAAATAATAACTCACAACAGTACAAAAAAAATTATCAAAAAAGTACAAATGAAAAAATAATTCATAACGGTGCTGGTTATTCCCCTAAAAAATAAAGATAAGATGATGGGGGCAAGTCATGTTACGGACTCGCCTCCGCATGCGACGCCACGGCACGCCGCGTCGTCGCCTGCTACAGCTCGTTCCTAGCTCGGCCTCGCCGAGATGCGGGAGGGGGGCCCCGACCACACCTCCCCCACCCCCCCACCCCGTCTCGGCCTCGTGCTAACGCGGCAGTGCGCTCGTTTGACAAGCGCAGTGCAGTTATTCTGTTCCCCCCCCCCCACGCACCCACACCCCTAAGATAGATAAATGGGGCAAAGTCCATACAAGGAAGATGTGTCAGTACAACTATGCCCCTCGGTACGGTGCGTGCGGGGGCAAGTCATGTTTCCCCCCCACGCACCCACACCCCTAAGATAGATAAATGGGGCAAAGTCCATACAAGGAAGATGTGTCAGTACAACTATGCCCCTCGGTACGGTGCGGTGCGGGGGCAAGTCATGTTTCCCCACCATGCACCCACACCCCTAAGATAGATAAATGGGGCAAAGTCCATACAAGGAAGATGTGTCAGTACAACTATGCCCCTCGGTACGGTGCGGTGCGGGGGCAAGTCATGTCCCCCCCCCCACGCACCCACACCCCTAAGATAGATAAATGGGGCAAAGTCCATACAAGGAAGCTGTGTCAGTAGAACTATGCCCCTCGGTACGGTGCGGTACGCGGGCAAGTCACGACCCTCAGTACTATATAAAAACAAACAAAAAAGAAAAAGAAAAAGAAAAAAAATTGACAGCCCAAGGACAAAAAAGTACCAGTCCAAGATACTGGTATAGTCTAGTGCTAGATCCCCAAAACAACCAAATATAAAAAATTGACCGCCCAATGACAAAAAAGTACCAGTCCAAGTTACTGGTCTAGTCAAGTACTAGATAAAAAACAAACAAAAAATAAAAAAAATTGACCGCCCAAGGACAGGAGCAGGCCCACACACGCATGGACCTGCCGTCCAGGGCCCATAGGTCGATAGAGAGATAGCGAGCACCGTGTATAACCGCTCTGGTAAGTGTTCATATGAGTTCGATTGGTGAGCGTCGGCTGCGCTTATAAACAGGACCGGAGCCCCCTCGACTAGCGAGGTGGGACTAAACCCAGAGCGCACACGCACGCCGTGCTCCACAGCCGCACGAGAGAAACTATTCAGGCTGAATACAATGACCCAGGCCGATGGCCCAACAAAGTACTTCGCCCCATAACAAAAATCTAGTAGATCACGCATGACAAAAAATAAAAAATGAAGATAATTTTTTTTAAAAAACCCAGTTAATAAACAAAAATATTGTAAAAAGTTCAAACACATCTTAATGGTAAGAACTAAAAAAAATATATGACACTTTAAATAAAAATTTCAGGAACGAATTTACAAAAAAAATCAACTACTAGAATTCAAAAGGGTTCAAGTACAAAATAAAAATAAGTACTGTGCAGCGAAGATTATTTTTATTTTATTTTATGAAATACTAAAACTATCATTGTTCATCTATTAAAAAAGGAAAAAAGTTCTCCAAAATTCATGTAAAAAAGTAAGGAAAAAAATATTATACAACAAACAAATTTGATCGGTAATTGACATACTAAAATAGATTAGTACTATCATTAAAAGGATGTAAGTTCAGCAAAACTCAAATAACAAAAAAGCGGTTCTAAAAAACTCATCAGCGTATAGCACCGTCTGCGAGTTATGAACATGAAAAATATATCAGTCAAAACAAAGGATGCCCATCAGTTCAACTATAGAAATTGTTCCATAACTAATATAAACAATGTAAAAAAATAGTTATACTTGAGCAGAACAATAGGAATAACATTACATAACTAGTTCCATACCTTTCTGATAATACCATACAATTCTACCATCTCACATGCAAAATGTTTTAAAAGAAAAAAATACTGCAACATAATCAACCACACACAAAATCTCACAAAACCGGCGTCATTTGCCACATTTAAACCTACAGCACATAGATTCTGAACGTCAGAGAGTCGTCTTCTCTCAAGAACATAACCATAGCCACATCACCATCCTCAAATCCAGAGTCAACAACAAACTCCTTCCACCCAGTAGTTAGGTTGATGCAACCATCAAAGTCGATGTGGTAGGCAACATCCATCAACTGATACCCATTCTTGTCTGAAGTCTCCATCTTCAGAACACCGGAACTAGGAGCAACAATCCTGATCCTCGATGACATTTTCTGCAAATGGGCATGGGAGTACAAAACAAAATGAACACCTGACATAACTGAATTTTTACACAGATATAGGAACGATTCGCATAACAAACTAAAATGGAAAAAATCTGAACCAAAACAATAACACAAAACTAACTACACATGTGAACTGACTAAACTGAAGAAATATACAAATCAATACACCTACAGTAAAAACATCTATTCATAAACAGATCAGGGATTATACAAAAAAATGGTTAAAATACTGTTAAGTAATGAACAAATACACACAGAAATCCCTACTGTTAAAATCTCACAAAACCAAATTAAAAAAATATAGAGAAGCTATTCATTAGACAAAACTACAGATCCAGTCCATGGGATTCAAACAGAAACCATCAAGAAAGTAGGAACCAAAACGAATAGAAACACATACCACTACTAGAAAAACCCCTACTAATGGCGCACCTAAAATGGCCATTAATGGCGCATCTGTGGTGCGCCATTGATAGCACGCCATTAGTAATTTTTACTAATGGCGCACCACCTGGTGCGCCAATAGTATCTGGTATACTAATGGCGCACTGCTGGTGCGCCATTAGTATAGACCAGGGTGCGCCATTAGTATGCCTCCCAGGGGCCATGTATACCCAGGTGCTTTGGCATACTAATGGCGCACCACCACTGGATGCGCCATTAGTAACCGCGGCATACTAATGGCGCACTGCCCAGTGATGCGCCATTAGTATGCACTATCATACTAATGGCGCACTGTCATGTGATGCGCCATTAGTATGAATATTAGGTTTTTTTTATTTTTTATTTTCTGTTTTTTGCAAGGTTACAAAATGTATAATTTGACAAAATATAGACAGCACACATCAACAACAGATTCATCGAATACAATAGAAGATTAGTCTTTGAATACAATTCATCATATTAGTCTCCGAATACAATTCATCATATTAGTCTCCGAATTGAAAAGACCGAACAAAGATAGAACATTATATTACAAGTCTCGATACCGCGAGTAGCGAGTTTGTCTTCACATTACAAGTCAATATCGATCATCTAAACTACCATCACATAGAAGAGAGCTGCGGTCATCACGATGAGCATCATCACGATGAAACTCGTCTTCATCCGGTTCCTCCAACGCTCCCTCCCCTCTCCCGCTAGATAGCGGGCGTATCTAGATTCGGCCTCGGCCCTAGTGGTGTACCCTTTGTAACTGTTACCGCTGAATCGGTGAACCTGTCTCCGACACTCCTCCCAGTCATCGTAGACTCTGGGAACCTTACCCTTGTACACGACATACGTCGGCATCGCTATGCACTAGCCAAAGGAAACATTAGTACCAATTCACAGACAATACATAAGCAATATATAAGTATGCAACAGAACGATCGGAAGAGAAAAGCAAGACATTAATAGCATCGATTACATCTAAGTTGAACGCCTCTCGAAACCAAAGAGACATACTACAAGTTCATTAAAGTTTAATTACAACATGAGCCAATCGATGTTTCAGAACTAGACACAGCATCACTGCTTTCGACTCGACTCAAGGGACCGGAGCGTGGATGAAGCCGCCGTCTATCGTGGGAGTCATGAAATAATGGTCGTTATCAGCCTGCATTTGTAGCATTGTGTCGATGTCACTGTTGGACGGTTGATTGTTGAGGTAGAACTGCGCCGAGGTACGAAGGATGTCTTGATGGATGATTTCCGCAAACTCCGACTAGATGCGAAAGAATTCTTGTCGGAGGTCCGCGTCCTGGATTGCCGACATGCTCTTTGCCCAATCTTTGAGTTTACTCGGTAGCAGAAGTTGATGATGGTCCCGTGCGATCGCCTGATGCCCATTGATTTCAAGTCTGCCCTTGCTTTCGGCCCATCTTTGGTCCTCTCTGGCATGTTGAGCAGGGTACCAAGCAGACTCTCGCACACGTTCTTCGTGATATGCATGACATCAAGGCTGTGAGGCACACGGTGGATCTTCCAGTACGGCAAGTCCCAGAAAACAGACCTCGTTTTCCATACCTTCAGCAGCGGCTCTGGCGCCTTTCGCTTCTTTCCCGGCTCTGGCGCCTTTTGCTTCTTTCCCGGCAGTGGGCAGTCTTTCCAATTTTTCAACGGCTTGCCTATTTCCTCGCCGCTCCTCGTACACGGGCGTTTTCAGGGTTCGGTTTCACCATCGAACAGATCCTTGCGTTTCCTCCACGGGTCATCGTCGCGAAGCCACCTTCGATGTCCCATGAACACGGTTTTCGAAGACCCGGGATCTCTATCTAGCTGGCGATACGTTGTGTCATCCACGCACCTTACACATCCAGAAAATCCGTGGACTACCTACCCCGCAAAATATCCGTAACCGAGATAGTCGTGCACCGTCGTGAGCAGTGCGGCTCTCATAGGGAAATATTCTTTCTCTGCGGCGTCCCACGTATTGGCTGGCGTTTTCCATAGCGTGTCAAGCTCCTCTTTCAGCAGCCCCAGATACAGATTGATGTCGTTCCCTGGTTGTTTCGGCCCTTCAATTAGCATACTCATGTGAATGTACTTCCTCTTCATGCACAACCAGAGGGGAAGGTTGTACATCCACACAAACATAGGCCAGGTGCTATGTGTGCTTCTCTGGCTGCCAAACGGATTGACTCCATCGGTGCTCGCGCCCAGCACGATGTTCCTTGGATCGTTCCCAAATTCTGGGTATTCAAAGTTCAACGCTTGCCACTGGCTCGCATCCTTATGGTGACTCAGCATCTTGTCTTTTTTATCTATCTCCGGATCATTTGCGTCATCTTCTCGCTTCTTCTCCTCCCTATCCGCGTGCCAACGCAGGAGCTTTGCTACCTTAGGGTCCGCGAAATACCGCTGCAGACGAGGAGTGATCGGAAAGTACCACACCACTTTTCGAGGAGCTTTCTTCCTCTTCTTGTATCGAGTGACACCGCACACCGGACATATGGTAGACTCCGCGTGCTCGTCCCAATAAATGATGCAATTGTTCATGCACACATGGTATTTCACATGCGGTAAATCCAGAGGACACACGATTTTCTTCGCCTCCTCCAAACTGGTCGGGCACTTGTTCCCCTTGGGAAGACGTTCGTGCCAGAATGACATGTTCTCGTCGAAGCATGCGTCGGTCATTTTGTGTTTTACCTTCATCTCCAGAGCCATGAGCGTTACTTTCAGGCGGGTATCCTCGGGCCTGCATCCTTCATACAATGGAGTAACCGCGTCTAACTCAAGTTGATCCATCTTGGCTTTCTCTCGGGCGGCAGCTCTTGCGTTATCCGTCTGCTTGAGAAGCAGCTCTTGAATATGAGGGTCCTGCACCCAACCCATCGATGGTCCAGCGTCGTCTGCTCCGCCGGCATCATCATCATGTCCTGCATCTTCTACATGATGACTGTGTACAGCATCACCGTCGTGATCATCTCCTGGGGATTCTTCGTCTTCTCGCCCCCCCGAGCCGCGGTGGTTGTCTTGCTGCCCTTCCTCATTTCTTGCCCGGCCCCCATTGACGACTTCATAGTCATCTTCACCACCTTGCCACTGATAGCCATCCATGAAACCACGCAAGAGCAGGTGGTCCCGCACCTGCCCGGAATCTGGGTCCACAATAAGGCTATTCAGCTTGCATCTTCGACATGGACATCTTATCTCCGTCTCGTTCTTTTGAAGCATCTCGGCTTTCGCGGACCTCAAAAACCTATTCACGATGCTTTCGGTCATCGTGCGGACCATGGTCGCCTGCGGGGTAGAGCAAAACGATATTTTAGAACCAAGAAAAAATTTGGCATGACTTTCCCTAAAAATAGGACCAAAAAGAATGCTTAATGCCAAAATTCTCGCCGAAACGGAAATGAATCAACATTCCGGCAAAATATTGGCAACTATCGCATTTCAAATACCGGTACACCTCCAAACACAAACACATATGCAACACCACAAACATATGCAACACCACGAACATACATAGATCTAGCAAGGCCATAAAAAGTGCATGTGCACATTGTTGTAGGGAGAACAACATAAATATAGCTTCCCCCCTTACTTACCTAGCAAAACAAGGTAACTTAACCACTTAAATTGAATGAATCTATGGTGGAAATGAGGTGAAAAAGAGGAGGCACCCGAGACAAGGAGGAGGCGGTGGAGAGAATGAAGTGGGGAGAAAGTGAGTGTGGGAGGAGAGGCTATCCAAAATATCTTGTTGCTGCCCACTTACTAATGGCGCACCAGCAACAAATGCGCCATTAGTAATCCAGGTTACTAATGGCGCATTTGTTGCTGGTGTGCCATTAGTAGTTTTGCAAAAAAAAAAACATACTAATGGCGCACTCTGCCACGGTGCGCCATTACTAGTTTGAACTAGTAATGGCGCACCGCGTGTGAGTGCGCCATTAGTACTTTTGCAAAAAAAAAGGAATAAAAAAATAACTTTAGTGGCGCACCCTCTGGCAGGTGCGCCATTACTAGTTACAACTAGTAATGGCGCACCACCAGTGGATGCGCCATTAGTATGTTTGGACAGGCGCACTAGTTCAAAAAAAATTGGTACTAATGGCGCACCGTGGGCAGGGTGCGCCATTAGTAATTTCAACACTAATGGCGCATCAGAAAGTGGTGCGCCACTAGTATATACTAATGGCGCACCACATGTCTGGTGCGCCATTAGTGTCAATTCCATCTATAGCCCTTTTCCTAGTAGTGTACCCATGATTCCTTCAAGTCACCATCCGTCAGGCGACAAACATAGGGTGTAAGAAACCCATGGTTGTTGTACAGCAAACAAGAAAGTTGCCCGCGCCGCTGAGTCTGAGTGAGCTCCAAACCAGACTCGTACACACAGCCGTCAGCTATGCGCGCCATCTTTGCCAGGCATCTGCATGAACAATCCTCCATGGAACACACAGGAACAGAGAAAAAGGCGATGAAGAGAAGAGAGAGGAACCTAGATCTAATTCTGGAAGAAGGAAGAAAAGGGAGGGGGAAGACTTGGCCACACACCACACATAGATGGATAGCGTTTATAGTCAGGGACACTCGCAGATTATAAAAATAATAAATAGGAAGATGGGGAGCCAGCTGGTAGGAAATAGTTATTACACAAGCCATGCAACATTTGACCGCAAATCAGTACAACTTCAGAAAAACAAGCAGTTCAAAGGTGCACATGTCGAACATATGCAGACAAAACAACACATTCAGAGACAAAAACAAGTTGAATTCATTTAGTCATTCGAACATCTACTCCCCCACAACAAAAATCTTAAAAACGTAATGTTCACTACTTCAGTCATAACGATCAAAGAAACGACGCCATTTTGCCCTGGTGGATGGATGTGGAGCCGTGGCTACTCTTGCCCTAGCCCAACTAATGATCTGAATATGGTTCCTTCCCCTGCCCTCTGGGAAAAGAAGATCCAATTCATTGGAGTTGCAAGTATCCATCACCTCACGCGCAAGCCGTCTGTTGAACTCTGCCTCCAGTTCCTCCTCGGCAGCACGTCACGCCATCTACCTGCGCCTGCGCCTCCTCCTCCTCTGCTCCGCTACTACAGCCCTCACATCTATGGCGTCCCCCTCCTCCTCTGTGACCTCTCCCAGCTCAAGATCCATCCCCCCTTTTCTTTGGTTGCAGCTCGTAGAATGAAACTGGCAGAGGGCTCGGGCTTTATAATCAAAGTGCAGAGCCATCAGTGCGGCTCCAATGTCAACACACAGTAATAAAAACTTTGACACGCAGCAGTCCAACTACACATACGGCAGCAATTCAAAACAACGCTGAAAAACACACAAATTAATTACGCAGTTTGACCAGATTACAAGAAATCGCAGCTTACAGTCAGCCGCCATACACCACCTCCGCCAACGACAAAATAGCATGGGAGTCCGAGGTAGAAACAACTAAAAAAGCAAAATTAACAACGCAAATCTTTTCATACAATCCTTATATCTCTCCCTACAACACCAATTCGAAAGTAAAAAAACAGAAAAAGAAGAGCAGAATTCCATGGTGGGTGTCGAAAACGACAAAGAACACCAAAACTTGTAATCATGAATTACATATGAAAATAATCTAAAAAAACCATAACATACCGATAAATTCTCACATCAAAAACGACAAACACGGCATAATTTGAGTTCTGCGAACACCACAGTAAACACTGACGCCAAAAAACACGTCCGCCGCCAAAATGACCACGCCGTCACCTCCGGTGACTACAAATCGCAAAACACATCCAGATGAGCGCGCGCACGTGCGGAACCCCTTTACGTGTCTTCTCTAGCAACGAATGGCCCGCAGCATCGCGCCGGAGAACGGCCGGAAGCTCAACGTTGCATCCCCTGTTTCTGTCCGTCGTGCACGCAGGAACATCAGTTCTTGTTGAAAAACACGTCAGTCCAACCTGTGAACTACGTCAGTATAGAAAGGGTAACAGGATAATATTTTGTTACGCATAACAGAATAGCCCATATATATATATATATATATATATATATATATATATATATATATATATATATATATATATATATATATATATATATATAGACACACACACACACACTACTATAAAGTAAACTATTACGTGCATAATTACATAGGTGGATACTACACACATGCCGTTTCCACACACGAAAGTAAACTATATATTACATGCATGATTAACTAGCATAAATGATCATCTGATCGTCATCTACTGCTTCTGATGCTTGCTCTGCTTGTGGCTCGATCCGGGCTCGTCAATTTGGGTAACGAGGCACTTCCTCATGTCAACGATCCGCCTGTGCATCTCGTAGCATGTGTACACGCTCTTAGCCACGAACCTGAGATGAGATTCATCCAGTTGCCGCATCCAGGCCCTGTGCCAGGATACGAGACTTGTTCTCTGGGAATCCTGCTTCATCTTTGCGTAGTAGGGGTCGATGATGGCTGAGGCGAGTTCGACCAGGGAGTCCTTCATGCTGCTCCAGACCCTATAGTGGTCACGAATTTCGATAAGGTTCTTGCAGGCCAAGCCCGTAACACTGAGCGCTTTTACATCATTGGTGGTTTCCACCATGGCGAACTTGTAGTCAGTGTTGTTGACAAACCTGTTGAAACGGTCACAAGGCTCTGTGGCCATGCAATAGTGGTAGATGAGGACATCATGGCGCACGCACAACTAGGCGACAGCAACCTTCTGATCTATGCCGGGACGACCGGCGGTGTACTGGAGGTTGATGCCGACCACCTTGTACTTGTCTCCAGCAAGCAACTGCTCAACGGTGTTGATGTAGTCGTACGCCATGGCTGGGTCGATGGTGTACACCACCGAGAGATCTGTCTCCCTCGCGTGGGTCTCCACTTTATGCTCGCCGAACTCCATTGGAGCGCCGCTAGACATTCCCTCTCTATCTGTCACCGTGGGTGTGCATGTTGTGTTGTGGGGCGCGATCGAAAGGTTGAAGAGACTAAGGTTATAATGGCCGCGGGATTTAAAGGGGAGGCCGGACGGCCTGGAATATCGATCGGCATGCCCTGATGGCTGTTCTAATTCGTAGCGTGTAACTCCATTGTGCCGCACGTAACTCCATCGCGTGGCAACACGTGCGGCACAACCACATGCATATGGGGCCCCCGACGTGATCGTGTGCTGGGCCAACCGCTGGTACAGCGCGTGCGGAGCGACGCGAGCAGAGCGCTCCGCGGTTACCACAATGGCGAGCAACCATATATATGCATATAGCAGTTGAACACGCAAGGAAAAGCTGTCCACAACCCGAGCGCGCCGACGGACGTGAGCAGAGTGCGCCGCGGCGCCTAACGGCGAGGAGCCATATATATGAATATAGCAGTTGAACTATTTGTATAAGTTAAGCACGGCTGATTAATCTATGAATGAAATCTATGCTTAATTACAGAATTTTAGTTACAAAAATTAGATAGTGCTAGTGATTTTTAGCTGCATATTTTGACAAATCGCATTGTTACAAGGATTGACAAATGGCAATGTTACTAGAACAACAAATGTCAATCTTTCCAGTTTGACAAATGGCAATATACCTAATATGACAGATGCAAATCTTACCAAATTGTTTGTACGTGGTTGCACACGGGACATCCGAAAAATGCGTTTGCATTGATGGGAGGTAGAAATCCTGCTTGCCAAATATTCTCTTGGCTTAGCGCTGAAGTCTCGCTTTGCATACCTTATTCAATCTGAACCGTTTGCATTGAAGAGATGCACAAATCCTGCGCAGTGAATTTTCCCTTGGCTTATTGTAGAAGATCATAGCTCTCACTTTGCATGCAGGTGTTTTATCTAAAACATTTGCGATGAAGAGCTGCACAAATCCTGCTCAGCACATTTTCCCTGGGCTTACTGGGGAAGCTGTCAGTGTACATACGGGTGTTCAATCTAAAAAGTTTGGGATGTTAGAGTGGCAGCTAGTTGTTTCAAAATGCCTTTGTTGACTATTATTTGAGTGCACCTTCTCTCAAAATGGGGCACGAAAATTACCATACCATGCCCGGTGCCATTCCATGATAGCATGCTAAGTTTCATGAATTTCAGACGAGTTTTGAATTTACTAGAATTTAAAAACAAAGTATCTCAACATTTTGCCGGCAGCCAATAGTGCCCTTGTGCTTGAAATTTATTCCCATTTCTTGCATGGGACCTAAGTATGCACCCAAGGACACAGATTTGGGATTTCAACCGATTTATATGCACTGGAGCATGTGCATGTAGTTCAAATTTGAATTATGCACATAAAATGCATAGAACCCAGTTAATATATAAAAATGTCCAAACGAACCCCGAAAAATTCCAGAATTTAACACAACACTCCTGTTGTTATATGTTGACACTAGAATTTTTTTGAAAGCACTAATAGGAAATGGGTATCGTTTTGTCCCCAAAGGTGGCACGTTCCCTACCGAAACCATCAACCTTGTTGTGAGAAGCTCTGGTTTGTGAGAAGCTTATACCCAAACCTGCCCTAAATGGGACAAAAACTTACCACGGCATGTCGGGTGCCATTCCATGATAGCATGCCAGGTTTCATGAATTTCAGATGAGCTTTTGATTTACTAGAATTTAAAAACCAGGTATCTCAATGTTTGTGGCCGAGTGACGGTGGCAGGGTGTTTGACATTCATTCCCATTTCTTGCATGGGACCTAAGCATGCAACCAAGGACACAGATTTGAATTTTCAACCAATTTATATGCATTAGAGCATCTGCATGTAGTTCAAATTTGAATTTTGCACATATTGCATTGAGAACTCAATTAATGCATAAGAAATGTGCTAACCACCCCGAAAAATTCCAAAATTTAACACAACACTCATGTTGTTCTATGTTGACACTAGATAAAAAAGTGAAATCAAGAAGAGGCAATGGCTATCGTTTTGTCCAGAAAGTTGAAACGTTCCCTACCAAAACCATCAGGCTTGTTGTGAGAAGCTCTGGTTTGTGAGAAGCTTATAACCAAACCTGCCCCAAATGGGACAAAAAAATTACCACGACATGTTGGGTGCCATTCCATGATAGCATGCCAGGTTTCATGAATTATAGACGAATTTGGATTTACTAGAATTTATAAACTAGGTATCTCAATGTTTACGTCCGGGTGACGATGGCGGGGTGTTTCAGATTCATTCCTATTTCTTGCATGGGATGTAAGCATGCAACCAATGACACAAATTTGAATTTTCAACCAATTTATATGCAATAGAGCATGTGCATGTAGTTGAAATTTGGATTACGCACATAAATGCATTGAAAACTCAATTAATGCATAAGAATGTGCTAACGAACCCTGAAAAAATCCAAAATTTAACAAAACATTCATGTTGTTCTATGTTGAAACTAGAGAAAAAATTGAAATCAAGAAGGGGCAACCGCTACAGTTTCGTCCAGAAAGGTGAAATGTTCCCTACCGAAATCATTAGGCTTGTTGTGAGAAGCTCTGGTTTGTGAGAAGCTTATACCAAAACCTGCCGCTAATGGGACAAAAAATTTACAATGGCATGTTGATGCCGCTCCATGATAGCATGCCATGTTTCACTAATTACAAACAAGTTTTGGATAACTAGAATTTAAAAATCATGTATCTCAATGTTTGTGGTAGAGTGACGGTGGCAGGGTGTTTGACATTCATTCCCGGTTCTTGCATGTGACCTAAGCATGCAACCAAGGAGACAAATTCGAATTTTCAACCAATTTATACGCATTAGAGCATGTGCATGTAGTTCAAATTGGACTATGCACATAAATGCAATTAAAGGTCAATTAATGCACAAAAATGTCCAAACGAACCCCGATAAATTCCAAAATTGAACACAACACTCATGTTGTTCTATGTTGACACTAGATAAAAATAATTGAAATCAAGAAGAGGCAATGGCTATCGTTTCGTCCAGAAAGTTGAAACGTTCCCTACCAAAACCATCAGGCTTGTTGTGAGAAGCTCTGGTTTGTGAGAAGCTTATAACCAAACTTGCCCCAAATGGGACAAAAAATTTACCATGACATGTTGGGTGCCATTCCATGATAGCATGCCAGGTTTCATGAATTATAGACGAATTTGGATTTACTAGAATTTAAAAATTAGGTATCTCAATGTTTACGTCTAGGTGACGATGGCGGGGTGTTTCAGATTCATTCCTATTTCTTGCATGGGATGTAAGCATGCAACCAATGACACAAATTTGAATTTTCAACCAATTTATATGCAATAGAGCATGTGCATGTAGTTGAAATTTGGAATACGCACATAAATGCATTGAAAACTCAATTAATGCATAAGAATGTGCTAACGAACCCTGAAAAAATCCAAAAGTTAACAAAACATTCATGTTGTTCTATGTTGACACTAGAGAAAAAATTGAAATCAAGAAGGGGCAACCGCTACCGTTTCGTCCAGAAAGGTGAAATGTTCCCTACCGAAACCATTAGGCTTGTTGTGAGAAGCTCTGGTTTGTGAGAAGCTTATACCCAAACCTGCCGCAAATGGGACAAAAATTTTACAATGGCATGTTGATGCCGCTCCATGATAGCATGCCATGTTTCACTAATTACAAACAAGTTTTGGATAACTACAATTTAAAAATCATGTATCTCAATGTTTGTGGTAGAGTGACGGTGGCAGGGTGTTTGACATTCATTCCCATTTCTTGCATGTGACCTAAGCATGCAACCAAGGAGACAAGTTCGAATTTTCAACCAATTTATATGCATTAGAGAATGTGCATATAGTTCAAATTGGACTATGCACATAAATGAAATTAAAGGTCAATTAATGCACAAAAATGTCCAAACGAACCCCGATAAATTCCAAAATTTAACACAACACTCATGTTATTCTATGTTGTCACTAGAAAAAGAATTGAAATCAAGAAGAGGCTATGGATATCATTTCGTCCAGGAAGGTGAAACGTTCCCTACCGAAACCATTTGGCTTGTTGTGAGAAGCTCTCGTTTGTGACAAGCTTATACCCAAACCTTCCCCAAATGGGACAAAAATTTTACAACGGCATGTTGATGCCGCTCCATGATAGCATGCCATGTTTAATGAATTACAAACAAATTTTGGATAACTAGAATTTAAAAATCAGGTATCTCAATGTTTGTGGCCGAGTGACGATGGCAGGGTGTTTGACATTCATTCCCATTTCTTGCATGGGACCTAAGAATGCAACGAAGGAGACAGATTCAAATTTTCAACCAATTTATATGCATTAGAGTATGTGCATGTAGTTCAAATTGAATTATGCACATAAATGCATTTAAATGTGTGTCGGGGGTTGGGTGCGACATATGCCAAGGGATGGCTTATCATGGTGGGAGCGAGTAGAACGTCCCCGGTGCCTGGAAGCGGGATGAGGCGTAGACACGAACGCCGGCGAACTTTACACAGGTTCGAGGCTCTCCTAGGAGATAACACCCCTAGTCCTGCTCTGCGGGGTCTCCGCATGATCACTATAGGCACAAGTGATACAAAGTTGCTCCTTGAGCTGTATTCTAGAGGAAGGAGAAGGCAAGGCTGGCTCTCTCCTGCCCTGGGAATGTGGCTAGGTCTAATGGTGTCGGAACCCTTTGCATGGGTGCCCTGGGGGGTTTATATAGGCTTACCCTCCAGGGGTACAATGGTAATCTGGCCGGCTGCTGGGCCCGGCCGTCGGTGTCTCCGGCCTCCGGCTTCTCCGCCAACTGCTGGGGCCCCTGCCTGGTGGGCCCCGCCGACCGGTCTGGTACGAAGCCGACAGGCCGATTCCGCCGCTGTCGGGTCTGGTTGGTGGCTGCTCACTGTAGCCGTGCTGCTAAAGACGCTTGCTTGGTCATCTCAGTGTGGCTACAGTCCTTGCCGCCTGGTGGGAGATCGCTGTAGCCACACCTGTTCTCATCAGGTTAACGGTACACGGGCCTCGAGGGAGGGGACGGCCGCCTGCTAGAGGTCGGCCCTCCTCCGGTCTGTCTGGTTCGGCGTGTGCCGTCTTCTAGGATGTCACTGCCCGGTAGGGCCCACAGCCTGCGGGCCATACCGACAGGCAGTCGTGGTGGGCAGGGCTCCGCTTGCCCAGAGTGATGTCAGGGGAGAGTAGCAACAGTGCCACGCCGTGCGGAGATCTCCGCCCGTACGGGACACTGTGGCCATGCTGACAGGATCCGCGGGTGAGGGCTTCACTATTGCCACGCCCCGTCTCGTCCTCTGGACGGGGACGAAGACTCTGAGGGTGCGCGCTGGCCTCTTGCTAGATGCCGTCCTCCATAGAGGCCCTCCGCCTGGAGCCGGCCGCTCGTGATTCTGTCTGTTGATGGTTGGCCGCCCTCTGGTGGCCGGCCGTCGGGCTAGCCGGCCCCCGGAGGACGGAGTTTTGGCTTTGGGTGCAGCAAGGCGGAGCTGGCCCAAAAAGTCTCGATAAACCCAGGGACTCGGGTGAGCCTACCCGTGGCCCATTACTCCGACCGTAGTCCCCGAAGCCGGTGAAGCGTTGTGGTCGCGGGGCCACGAAGTCTCAGCGTCTTCCCCCGTCACCGAGCTCCGGGAGAGCGTCGATCCGTCTTGCGGTTGACCGACTGCCGAAGCTGGCCTCGCCTAGGCGGAACTATTTGGTTGATTTTGAACTCCAAGGCAGGAAAACAGGTGGCGTGCCTGCTAAGCTTCCCGGGCCACCGCCCGCCACAGACACGCCACGCAGCGTGTGCCAGCCCGGCCAACCTGCCACCCCACCGCCCCGATGGGACGTGACAGTGGGCTGGGCCCGCCACTACCACGCCTCGGCACCCGGGCTGATCCGCTGTGCCGAGGGGGGCGGTTGCCACTCCCATGACCGTTTGCGGCGTGGTAAATGTGTGCAATAAATGGGGAACGTGGGGTCGTGGGCGCAGTTAATCCCACGACCCACACCCCGCCCCCTCAGCTTTGTAGCTCGAGGGCTATAAGTAGGGGGATGGGAGGGGTGCGGCAAAGCTTGCGCGCCCCCTCCCACTCTTTCTTCTTCCCTGCTCTCCCCTCCATAGCCGCCGCTGCTGCTCAGCGCTGCCGTGGAGCTACCGCCGTCATTCGTCGCCGATGCATCCCTCCTCCTCACGCAGCCCGCTGGGAATCATGGTGCGCGAAAAGGGCGGCGACTGGGACGGGTCGACGGTGATCGAGGATCACATCTCCTTCCTCCGCGACACGCGCCGGATGCCCAACGCGGCATTCGTCAAGGCACGGGTGCCGCCGGAGGAGGAGATCTCGCCGGTGCCGAGGGGGAACGAGAGGGTCGTCTTCCGCTCACACTTCCTCCGTGTCTTTGGCTTTCCGGTGAGCGGCTTCCTCCGCTCTTTTTCGACTTCAACAACCTCCAACCTCATCACCTCATGTCCAACACCGTGACTCTACTCTCCGCCTTCGTCACGGCGTGCGAGGGCTACATTGGCATCCTCCCCACACTCGAGTTGTGGGGAGCGTTCTTCTACGGGAAGCTTGGCACCTCCGCCAGGGAGACGCCGGCCAAGTGCGGCGGTTTACGTTGCCATGCGTCGACCAGCGAAGCGGAATGCCTTCCCCGTCATCAAGCAGGCGCAGTCTCTAAAGATGTGGCAGCAGTCCTACTTCCTCAACCTGTCGGCCTACGAGGCCGGCCCTGCCACTGGACTCCGGCCTAACTGGGGCTACAAGCCGAAGCTGGTGACGCCAGACGCAGCGGCCGCCATCGGCCGACTCCGGGTGCTCCAGGAGTCGGAGGGCCTCGTGGCCTCCGACCTCCTGATCACCTTCGTCGAGTGTCGGGTTCTCCCGCTCTAGAGCCGCCCTCATCCGATCTTCCGGATGAGCGGGCACCACAACGACAGCCGGCTGTGCATGAAGCAGATGCTGACTGCCGAGGTCGTGCGAATGGTGAATGAGATCTCCGACCTCAAGGTGTCAGAGGCAGAGTGGTGGTATGGGAAGCGACCGTACTCGCGCGACGATCCGCCGCCTGCCGTAAGTTTCTTCACTTCTTCCTTCTGATCTGTTTTCTTCAGCCTCATTCCTGTCGTGATGCAACTCCCTTCTGGTCGCAGATTTACATGTCCACGGCGACGGCCGCCCTCCTGGGGCCGGGTGATGACTACCTGCCGGACAGGGCGGTGAGCGACTTGGATGACCCCGACTTGGGGGCGGCCGCCTTGGCGGACGATGCAACAGGCGGCGGCGGCGAAGCAGGCGGCTCCAAGGAAGGCGGCGGCGTGGGGACTTGGCCCGACGACGATGATGATGCAGACGAACTGCGCCCCACCCGGAGCACTGCCAACACTGGCGCAGGCCCCTCTACTGGGCCCCCCGCCTGTGGTAGCATGTGCAAGCTGAAGCAGGGCGCTGCCCTGTTTGGCAGTGCCCCGAAGAAGCCCAAGAACCCGGCCGCGGCGACCAGGCAGAAAGAAGTCGTGGACAAGGTGGCCAAGTATCAGCGGCAGCCGAAGGTGCCCGTCATGGTGTCAGTGTAAGTATCCTTTCCATGTTTTCCGTCTTTTCGCCAATCCAGCCTAAAAAGCTTTTTTGACTTGTCTTCTCACTTCAGGGCCCCGCTAACCCTCGAGAAGTCGAGCGCCGCCTCGGTCATCAGGTCGGCGGCGACCTCCTCCACCAGCCGGCGAATTGACCCGGCCACTGGCCTTCGAAAGGCGACAGAGTGGAACGTGTGGGAGGCGCGTCAGGAAGAGGCCGACTGCTTGGCCAAGGAGCAGGCGGACAAGGCCGCCGCGTCTACTGAGAGGGCGCTGGCGCAGGAGGAAGCCGAGGCCGCGGCGAAGGAGCGACTCGCGGAGGCCGCAAGCCGCGAAGAGCCACTGCTTGTGACGCCCCTGAACACCGCGCCGCCTCCATCTGCGTTCGTGGCGACAGTCGGAGGAGCTGACGACGATCATCCGATCCGGGAGCGGGAGGGCGGCGACGTAGCCATGCTGGACATCTTTGTGCCCCGCCGCCACCACCACCAGCCAGCAGGACGCAGGACGAGCAGCCGGCTGCACCGACGGTGCCACCGGCCGAAGACACGGTGGTGACAGACCTGATTCCTGAGGTCTGCACACCCGCGCGCTGCCAGCTTGAGAAGGCGGCCTCGGTGCCGCGGCTGCAGGAGGTCGGCGCCACGAGCTCATCGGTCCCCAACACCGAGGCGACCAACGCCGCGCCCATAGGCTGGATACACGGGGGCTGGACGGGCGCCCTGAACCAGGCGTCCCTTGACGTCCATGCCAAGCTCCGGGCCGAAGGCGAAGACCTTAGGCGCTGCAACAAGGCCTTCCTGGAGTCGCGGGCAGCCATCCGCGCAAGCTTCCCTTACATTCCTTTTCCTTGATCTTCTTGCTTTCTTCGTGGGGGCGCGCTAGCGCACCCACTGGGTGTAGTCCCCAAGTTTCGGGCCGGTTGCTGCATAGGCGGTCCAGAACTTTAACTTGTATATATCAAATGTTGACTTGTCTGATATCCGTTCTGCAGGACTATCATAATCTCCGCGCTGGCTCCTTCAACCCTAGGGTTCGGGAGCTGGAGACGCGGACTGCCCATCCGACCGAGAGCCGGAGTAAGCTCTATATTCCTTTCTTCGCGGGGGCATGCTGGTGCACCCGCGGGCTGTATTCCCCGAGGTTCGGGCCAACTGCTGAGCAGTCGGGCCAAATCTCCTCAGTGTTTCTTTCTTTGCTAATTACTTCTTCTCTCCGGGGGCGCGATGGCGCACCCGCGGGCTGTAGTCCCCGAGGTTCGACCGACTGCTGAGCAGTCGGGCCGAATCTCCCCAGTGTTTCTTTCTTCGTCTTCTTGACTGACGCTCTTTCTTCTTTCCCTTTCTCCAGAGGCCAAGGCAGCCTTGCAGCAGCAGCTGGGCGAGGCCAACACTGCTCTGCGCGGCAAGGAGACAGAGTGCGGCAAGCTGACCGAGGAGCGGGACCAGCTGGTCGCCAAGCTCACCAAGTATATGGAGGCTCTCAAGACAGCCCAGCGGGACGCGAAGGCGAAGGAGGCCGATCTCCTTGCCAAGCTTGAAACCGAGCGCGCCGCCTGGGCCGATAAGGAGGCGCAGACGATGGCCTGCTTCAGCAGCATCGAGGACCTGGTCGACGGTGATTTTTGCTCTTCTTGTTCATTGTCTTGAGCCGTCAGCTTCTTCTAAGCCGACTTCTTGTTTCTGACTTTGTTTTTCCTTGCTTTCTGCCCAAACAGATTTCTTCCCGGGTCACTCCGTCGCCGCGAGCCAAGCCATCGAGGCCCAGCGCGAGGAGCGGAGGGCAGAAGGCGCGCAAATTGCCGCTGACGCCCCTTGGACCCTTAATGAGCAGATCCTCAGCATCCAGGCCCGCCTTCGGCCCGCCCATCAAGTGATGTGTCGTATTCAGCGCGTTGGGGCCCAGGCGATTGCCGCCCTCTGGCCAGGCCTGCCGGCTTCGCTTACTCCAAGCCGGACAGCCGACTGGCTGGAAGTGGCGGCCGGCCGCCTAGGGGCATGGAAGGGCTCTGCAGCCCGGGCGGGAGCGCGCCGCGCCCTTGAGTTCGTCAAGGCATGGTATCCTGGGCTGGACTTAGCCCAGCTGGCCACGTTCCGACTGGAAGCGCAGGAGGAGCTGGCAGCGGTGGAGGCCGAACTTGTCAACAGGGCGGCGGCGATCACCGACTTCACCGACACCAGCATCTTCATTCCGGAGGTGGTCGAGGAAGGCAGTGAAGTCCCGCAAGAGTGGCTCGGGCTGAACCCGGAGGACAGCGAGGACTCAGCCAAAGTCATCGACTCCATCGATGAAGGCGAGGAGGGGGAGGAGGAGGAGGAGGAGGAGGAGGAGGAGGATAAGGACAACAACATCGACATGCCGGAGGCTGGTGCGGATGATAAGCCCCACCCCGACCAGGCCTCGAGCAAGGACCCACGCTCTAAAGCGCCAACAGTTGCTGGAGGCAGCCAAGTGGTGACCGACCAGCTGCCCGCGCCTCCGACAGATGCCGCCGACTCCATTGTCCAGCCTTCTGCCACCCCGACTGGCCTTGCCGACTGCAGCTTCCAGCCAAAGCCGCCTGTCACGCCAAACGGCATAGCTGACTCCATCATCCAGCCGCCTGTCGTGCCAATCGACGCAGCTGATTCCGTCGTCCAGCCGGAGCCGCCTGCTGCACCAACTGGCACCGTCGACCCCAGCATCCAGCCAGGATCGTCTGTTGCGCCAACCGGTACTGCCGTCCCCAGCGCCCAGCCGGAATCCTCCGCCGCTCCTTAGGGATTTTATCTTTTTTCTTTCCTGCTTGCTAGTCTGAACATTTTTGTTAAATTCGCACAATTCCACCCGCGGGGTGTATTTTAAACTTTGCTGAATGCCGGCCAATCGGCCTTTATCTATATAAATATTCTATCACAACTTTATAATTTGTTCTGCCGATCTCTAGCTTTCCTTGCGCGAACTCCTTGCTTTTTTCCTCTGCCGCCCTCCCTTAGCTATCCTCTTGCCAGTCAACCAGCCGCTCTGTGGACTGCGGCTAGTTTGAGTGATTAACTTTTTTGCGGCAGGGAAAGTACTTAGCCATTGGGAGGTTTTTGCAAGGGAGGCAGAGGCCGGCCGGCCGGCTGCTCGGTAGCTGGCCGGGCAGGTATGGTGCCGAACTCGGCTATATGTGCTTTTTCCTTAACCATTTTTCATGTGGGCACTATTTTGCCGCGTCTGCTCGCCATGCAGCCGCTCTGCGAACTGTGGCTTCTGACAGAAGAAGTTTTGGGTGCCAACACATTACTTGTCCGGTTATGGGAGGCGGCTTATAGTAGAGGGCGGCAAACCTCCGGGCCGACTGGTCGACCCTGTGCCAGGCGGAAATCATAAAACAGAAGCATACTGATGGGCATAACACTTATCATATAGATAAAAGGAGGGCAGTCCCCGAGTTCGTCTCGGGGGGCCCGGAGTCTTTGTACATAATACAAAAGGTAGCGTGATACATACTGCTTTTAACTGTAAAATCTCCGGATAAGGTTTGCATTCCACGGCCTCTCCGTCTCCTTGCCTGAATCATCTCTTTTGCGTGCTCTAGGCTTCTGAGCATCGATCAGATAGTAGGAGTCATTGCCCAACACCTTGCTGATGATGAAGGGGCCTTCCCAAGGCGTCGAGAGCTTGTGCTGGCCAGGTGTTCGCTGGATCAGCCGGAGCACAAGGTCTCCCTCTTGGAAGGATCTTGGCTTCACCTTGCGGTTGTAGTATCGGCGCAGACTCTGCTGGTAGATGGCGGACCAGCTGAGTGCCAGCAGCCGGCCTTCTTCCAGCAGGTTGACATCGTCTTCTTGCGCCTCCTTGGCGTCCGCCTCGGTGTACATGGTGACTCGCAGGGAGTCGAACTTGATGTCCGCCGGAAGGACGGCTTTGGCACCGTAGACGAGGAAGAAGGGCGTGAAGCCGGTTGACTTGTTCGGAGTTGTGCGCAGGCTCCAGAGGACGGCCGGTAGCTCGTCGAGCCAGCAGCCGGCCGAACGCTCAAGAGGCTCAACCAGCCGGGGCTTGATGCGGGGCAAGATGAGGCCGTTTGCTCGCTCAACCTGACCGTTTGACTGCGGATGGGCAACGGACGCTAAGTCCAGTCGGATGCCCTGCGTCGCGCAGAAACGAGCCAAGGCTCCTTTGGCAAAGTTTGTGCCATTGTCGGTGATGATGCTATGTGGTATGCCATACCGAGTGGTGATGTCGGCGATGAAATTCACGGCAGTCGGCCCATTCAGTTTCTTGATTGGCCTGGCCTCTATCCACTTGGTGAACTTGTCCACAGCGACAAGCAGATGAGTCATGCCGCCATGGGCTGTCTTGAATGGCCCCACCATATCCAAACCCCAAATGGCAAATGGCCAAGCAATCGGAATAGTCTGTAGTGCAGAAGCTGGCAAATGCGGCTTGGAGCGGAATCTTTGGCACCCTTGGCACTTTTGGACCAACTCTTTGGCCTCTTCAAGAGCAGTCGGCCAAAAGAATCCATGGCGAAAAGCTTTGGCCACAAGTGCTCTCGAGGCCGCGTGGTGACCACATTCACCCTGGTGAATATCTCTAAGGATTGCTTGGCCCTGGTCCGGCTCCACACAGCGCTGATAGACTCCAGTGACACTTCACCGAACCATCTCTTTGTTGACTATGGTGCATGCCGCCACCCGTCATTGCACTTATCGGGCCAGGGTCTCGTCGCCTGGCAACTCTTTATTTACCAGGAATTTGAGGATGGGTTGATCCCATGATGGTGCTGCTATCTCTCCGACTGCTACGACAGCAACTTGTACGAGGGCGGTTGGGCTGGGAGGTGGTGGGTTGGAGACAGCTGCCACCTGCTATCTTGAAGAAGTCCCCGGTCCGACTGCTGCAGTCCTCGGGCCAGGCTCTGGGATTCCCGGGCCGGGTGCGACGGCTGTAGTCCCCGGGCCGCCTGCCGAAGTCCCCGTGCCGGCTTCTGGTATCCTCAAGTCGGATCCGACTGCTTTAAGAGGGGCTGGCACGAAGATGGAGTCAGACTCTGGAGATGGCTTGACAGACGGCTTGAGGAGGCGCTGCAAGGCGACGCCGGCTGGTATTCCTTGCTGGGTGGAGCCGATCCATGCCAAGGCATCCGCTTGCTCATTGTCATTTCTTGGCACATGGAGGAACTCGCACCCGTCAAAGTATCTACTGAGTTGTTGCACGAGGAAGTGGTAGCTTGCCATATTTGCGTCCTTGGCATCCCAATCGCCTGACGACTGCTGGACCACCAAATCGGAGTCACCGTAGCATAGGGTCCGGCGAATGCCGAGTTCCTTGGCAAGCCGGAGTCCGTGTATGAGTGCCTCATATTCTGCTACGTTGTTGGAGGCGGCAAAATGGACTTGCAGCACATATTTGAGCTTGTCGCCCTTGGGAGAGGTGAGGACGATGCTGGCTCCCAGACTGGTGCGCATCTTCGAGCCATCAAAATGCATCCGCCAATGGGTGGAGTCTGGTGCTGGTGGTTGGTATTGGGTCTCGGCCCAGTCGACGAGGAAGTCGGCCAACACTTGCGACTTGATGGCGGTGCAAGGCTGGTAGTAGATGGTGTAAGGGGACAGATCGATGGCCCACTTGGCCACTCGGCCAGAAGAGTCCCGGCTTCCCAGGATCTCAGCAAGCGGAGCCGTGCAGATGACGGTTATTGGGTGCTCTTGAAAGTAAGGCTTCATCTTCTTGGCGGCAAAGTGCACGCCATAGCACATCTTCTGATAATGTGGGTAGTTTTGCTTGGAGGCTGACAGTACTTCACTCAAGTAATATACCGGTCTCTGGACCAGCAATGCTCTGCCCTCCTCCTTGCGTTCTACTACAATGACTGTGCTGACTACCCGACTGGTGGCAGCGATGTAGAGGAGCATGGGCTCCTACTCAGTCGGGGCTGCCAGGACAGGCGGGGTTGCCAACATCTTCTTGAGCTGGGAGAAGGCTTCGTCCGCCTTGTCGTTCCACTCGAAAAAGTGGTCTTCTTCATGAGTTGGTACAGAGGGAGAGCCTTCTCGCCCAGCCGACTGATGAAACGGCTAATTGATGCCAGGCAGCCGGTGAAATTCTGCATGTCCAGCAGTCGGGTGGGCACCTCCATCTTCTCAATGGCCTTGATCTTCACCGGGTTGCACTCTATGTCGCGCTCTGAGAACAGAAAGCCAAGGAGTTGGCTGGCTGGTACTCCAGAGACACATTTCTCCGGGTTGAGCTTGATCTGGAATCGGCGCAAATTCTTAAAGGTTTCCTTGAGGTCTTCTAGCAGCGTGCCACGCTTCTCCGTCTTCACCACCACATCATCCACATAGACAAGGGCATTCCTGCCGAGTTGCTTGAGGAGACACTTCTGCATGCAACGCTGAAACGTGGTGCCAACATTTCTCAAGCCGAACGTCATGGTCAGGTAGCAGAAGGCTCTGAATGGCGTGATGAAGGCGGTCTTTAGCCTGTCGGCCGGGTTCAGCTTTATCTGGTGATACCCTGAATATGCATCCAAAAAACTCAACAGCTCGCATCCGGCTATGGAGTCTATCACTTGATCAATCCTTGGCAGAGCAAAGGGATCTTTGGGGCAGGCTTTGTTGAGGCTAATATAGTCAATGAACATGTGCCACTGCTTGTTTTTCTTCAACACTAGGACTGGGTTGGCCAGCCACTCTGGAAAGAACACTTCCATGATGAATCCGGCTGCTAGAAGCCGGGCTATCTCTTCTCCGACAACTCTTCTCTTCTCTTCCGACAAGCGACGCAAGGGCTGCCTGACCGGTTTGGCGTCAGGTCGGATGTGTAACTTGTGCTCGGCTAAATCCGTCGGAACACCCGACATGTCTTTGGGAGACCATGCGAAGATGTCCCGATTCTCACGGAGGAAATCGACGAGCTTGCTTTCCTATTTGCTGTCAAGGTTTGTACCTACGACAGCGTGCCTCTCCGGGTGCTCCGGGTCAAAGGGTATCTTCTTTGTTTCCTTGGCTGACTTGAACGAGCCTTCAACCTCCGACTCCTGGGGGATGGGTGACATTTCCGGCTTCTTGCCTGCCAACGCCACCACCTAGTCAAGGAGTCGCTTCTCAGCTGCAATCACGAGGGACTCGGCGAGCCGGCTGCTATCTACGACACAAGCGACCGACTTCTTGTAGTCTTCAACTATGGTCAGGATTCCCTTGGTACTCGGCATCTTCATCATGAGGTAAGCATAGTGGGGGACTGCCATGAACTTGGCCAGAGCTGATCAGCCAAGCAGTGCATGGTAGGGGCTCTCGAGGTCCACCACTTCAAACCAAACTGGCTCACGGTGGAAATGATTCTTGTCTCCAAAGAGAACATCAATCTGGGTCTTGCCGATTGGTGAGCAGGAAAGGCCAGGGACTATGCCATGGAATACAGTCCGACTGGGGATGAGCTGCTTCTGCTTGATTCCCAACTTCTCCATTGTGTCACGGTATAGGATATTGATGCTGCTGCCGCCATCTATCAAGACTCTGGAGAAACATGCTACCCGCCTCTCCGTTGCAAGGGTAGCTTCTAGGACCAGGGCGTATGAACCAGGGGGAGGCATCACTTCCGGGTGGACGGTCCTGCTCCAACTGATAGGCTTCTCGGACCAATGCATGAATTCTGGAGTATTGGAGGCCACTGCTTGCACTTCTTATTGCTGTTGTCATCTGTTGCGTCTGTCATCGGCCACGCTGGTGAACACAACATAGGCTTCGTGTTCTTCTGGGTACTCGTCTTGTATGGCGCCGACTGGTCGGGCCGCCGGCTGCTGGGGCTGAGGAGGCGGCGGTCAGTCAAGCGGAGGAGGCAGGGGTCCACCCCCCCTTGGTGATTCTGGCGAGCCAGTGACACTTCCGCGTGGTGTGGTTGGACAGCTTTGCGCCGCTATGGAACTTGCAGGGTGCATCTAAAGTTTGCTCATAAGAGAAGGCTGGCAACCAATTGGACTTGCCGCCCTTCTGCCACTTGCGTGCCGGCTGCCCCTCCAGCTGCTGATCCTCGATCGTTGACACCTGCCAGCTAGTGGAAACCGGCTAGGTGGCCTTCCACTTGTTGTCATTTGGTTGCTGTCGCCGACTGGTATCACCAGCCGGAGTCCGAGGGGCCTGAGGTGCCACCTTGCCGGATGCATCAACTAGGATTTCCACCTTCATGGAGGAGTCGGCCGTGGCGTGCTTGTCGGCGATGATCAGCAGCTCGTCAAGCGTCTCGGGCTCGTCGCAGAGGAGTCGATGCTTGAGGAGAGTGCCCTCTAGGCACCCGGCGGTGAAGTACTCGATTGCCTGTACCTTGTGCGTGCCTTTGTAGGAGTTGCGCAGCTCGGTCCAGCACGTGAGGTAGTCGTGAGTCGACTCCGTGGGCCCTTGGACGCACAAGGAGAGCTGTCGGGGCTTGGGAGCCCGCTTGTAGGTGCTGGTGAAGTTGTAGATGACGGCCTCGGTGAAATCAACCCAGCTGTTGATGCTGCGGGGCTTCAGGCTGTTGAGCCACATCCGGGCAGTGCCTTGGAGCATGAGTGGGACGTATGTTGCCGTTTGCTATGCTGACGTCTGTCGAGTAGTCGACCAGCCAATCCTCCGGCTTCACAGAGCCGGTGTGCTTGGGCGTATCCCGAGGCAGGGTGAACCCTTTGGGAAAGGGCTCATCCCGGATTCATGGGCTGAAACAGGGCGGGCCCAGTGCGTCTTCTTCTTCTAGCGCCAGGGATTGGTTGAGGCGGTCGATCCGATGGCGAGCGTCGTTCTCTCCGACTCTCTCTCGGCGGCCAGGGCGGTTGCCGAGTGTCGGGTGCATGACAGGCGGCGGAGTGGGATATCTTGCTCCGCGAGGCGGAGGAGGCGGAGGATCGCCTCGGCGCTCCACCGCTCAAGGGCGGCCGTCTTCGTCACGCTCGATAGAAAGGCGAGTCCGACTCCGGCTGGCCGCCGGCTCGTTGCCTCGTTTTCCACGGGCGCCGCCAGTCGGCGTCTGGGATGTCGCACCGTGTTCTTGGCAAAGCGGAGGCTCTTCATTCCGCAGGGTGGGCTCTTCAGCGTGGCAGCCGGCTTCGTGCAACGCGGCAGCCGTGTCTAGGAGCTGCTGGACTCGCTCCGTCATGTGGCGATGTTCGTCGCCCTCATATTTGTCCAGATCCTTCGTCACCGCCTGGGCGGCCCGGATGTTTTCTGCAGGCGTGGCGTAGACGGGGTGTTCCGCCCTGAACATGCTGGCAATGGTCCCGCCGCGCTGCTGGACAGGGCCGATGCGGCTAGGCCCCCCAGGAGCCAGCGTGCCGCCGACGGCCTGGTCCATCTCACACCGACAGGCGTCCGAGAGGCGTCGCATGCTGGCCAGCCGGCCGGCGCTCTCGAGAAGCTGGACGCGGCGTCCCTCCAGCATCTCGGCATCTGCGTCTTCTGGGATGGGCGCCGTCAAGTCCCACAACGCCGCATCGAGCGGGTCTCGAGTATCTCCATTCGAGCGCTCGCCACTATTAATGACGAGCACCTCCGTGACGGTGCTCCCGCCGCTGTGCTCGCGAGGAGGCGGCTCATCATAGATCACCATGTTGGTGGGGAACGCGTCAAGCGACGCCGTGTTGGAGTCGACAATCATCGGGTCGGTGGAGCCAACAGACTCTAGGTCTGCAGCAGGCTCGCTCGTGACGTGAAGCTGGCCGAGGAGGCTGACGAGGCAGCTCTTGGGGCGGCCAGTGCCCGCATCGGAGGTCGGCTCGTCGGAGAGGTGAATCTCGCCAACGAGGTCGGTGAGGCAGCTCGCCGCACAGGCGATCTCTTGTCAGGAAGGAACAAGGTTCCCGTCCAGAGCAGGTCTCCGGGAGATGGTGCACCTCGCCCCAAGGTGGGGCGCCAACTGTCGGGGGTTGGGTGCGACATATGCTAAAGGATGGCTTATCATGGTGGGAGCGAGTAGAACGTCCCCGGAGCCCGGAAGTGGGATGAGGCGTAGACACGAACGCCGGCGAACTTTACCTAGGTTCGGGGCTCTCCTAGGAGATAACACCCCTAGTCCTGCTCTGCGGGGTCTCCGCATGATCACTATAGGCACAAGTGATACAAAGTTGCTCCTTGAGCTGTATGCTAGAGGAAGGAGAAGGCAAGGCTGGCTCTCTCCTGTCCTGGGAATGTGGCTAGGTCTAATGGTGTCGGAACCCTTTGCATGGGTGCCCTGGGGTGTTTATATAGGCTTACCCCCCAGGGGTACAATGGTAATCTGGCCGGCTGCTAGGCCCGGCCGTCAGTGTCTCCGGCCTCCGGCTTCTCCGCCGACTGCTGGGGCCCGCCGCCTGGTGGGCCCCACCGACCGGTCTGGTACGAAGCCGACAGGTCGCTTCCACCGCTGGCGGGTCTAGTTGGTGGCTGCTCACTATAGCCGTGCTGCTAATGATGCTGGCTTGGTCATCTCACTGTGGCTACAGTCCTTGACGCTTGGTGGGAGATTGATGTAGCCACACCTGGTCTCATCAGGTTAATGGTGCACAGGCCTCGAGGGAGGGGACGGCCGCCTGCTAGAGGCCGGCCCTCCTCCAGTCCGTCTGATTCGACGTGTGCCGTCTTCTGGGATGTGACTGACTGGTAGGGCCCGCAGCCTACGGGCCGTACCGACAGGCAGTCGTGGAGGGCAGGGCTCCGCCTGCCCAGAGTGATGTCAGGGGAGAGTGGCAATAGTGCCACGCTGTGCGGAGATCTCCGCCCGTACGGGACACTGTGGCCATGCTAACCCCATGATCCGGGGGTGAGGGCTTCATTGTTGCCACGCCCCATCTCGTCCTCTGGACGGGAACGCAGACTCTGAGGGTGCACGATGGCCGCTTGCTAGATGCCGTCCTTCATAGAGGCCGGCCGCCTGGAGCCGGCCGCTCATGATTCCGTCTGTTGATGGTTGGCCGCCCTCTGGTGGCCACCCGTCGGGCTAGCCGGCCCCCGGAGGGCGGAGTTTCGGCTTTGGGAGCAGCAAGGCAGAGCTGGCCCAAAAAGTCTCGATAAACCCAGGGACTCGGGTGAGCCTACCCATGGCCCATTACTCCGACAATATCAATTAATGCACAAAAATGTCCGAATGAACCCCGATAAATGCCAAAATACACAACACTCATGTTGTTCAATGTTGTCACTAGAAAAAGAATTGAAATCAAGAAGAGGCTACGGATATCATTTCGTCCAGAAAGGTGAAACATTCCCTACCGTAACCATGAGGCTTGTTGTGAGAAGCTTATATACCCCAACCTGCACCAAATGGGACAATATTTTTACCAGTGCATGTTGATGCCGTTCAATGGTAGCGTGTCAAGGCTCTTAAATTTTAGACGTGTTTCCAATTTACTAGAATTTGAAAACCAAGTTTCTCAATGTTAGCAGCCAAGCGATGGTGGCAAGGTGTTTGACATTCATTCTCATTTCTTGCATGGGACTTAAGCATGTAACTAAGGACATACATTCCAACTCTGAACCACTTTATATGCACTTTAGCATGTGCATGTAGTTCAAATTTGAATTATGCACATGAATGCATAGAAACTGAGTTAATGTATAAAAATGTCCAAGCGAACCCCGAAAACTCCCCAAAAATGACACAACACTCGTGTTGTTCTATGTTGACAGGAGGAAAAATTAGAAAGTAAGAAGAGGCAACATATATCGTTTGTCCCCCAAGGTGGCATGTTCCCTACCGAAACCATCTCGCTTGTTGTGAGAGAAGCTCCGGTTTGTGAGAAGCTTATACCCAAACCTGCCCCAAATGGGAAAATAGTTTTCCCGCGGCATGTCGATGCCGTTCCGTGATATCATGTCAAGTTTCATGAATTTCAGCCGAGTTTTTGATTTACTTGAATTTTAAAACCATGTATCTCAATGTTAGCGGCCGAGCAACAATGTCAAGGTGTTTGACATTCATTCTCACTTCTTGCATGTGACCTAAGCTTGCAACCAAGGACAAACATTTGATTTTGCAACCCGTTTTTATGGACTGGAGCATGTGCTTTAATTTTGAATTGTGCGCCTGAAATTGATAGAAAACCAATTTAATGTATAAAATTTCAAAATGAACCCTGAATAATTCCAATTTTTTTACGACACACATATAGTTACATGTTCACTGCAGATAAAAGGTCTAGCAATTCAAACACTGTCCATTGCCACTATGGCCCCATTATGTAATTCAAATCAAAATGAAAAATCAAATAGATCCCACATAGTTTATTATCACCAACCGTCTGGGATGCAATATAAAATATCCTGGATCATCGTCGGTGTATAGTATGCATATGGCTTACGCGAGAAGGTGTGTCGGCTACAGTCCACAGCCGGCGTGTCAAGCACAGTAGCTCGCTCCCCAAATACTACCGCCTCTGCATCCCTCGCAATCTCAAAAATATCTGCTCGCTCTTGATCCAAATTTTCAATAGCCCCTGCCTTGTTACTCTCGCCTAGTAAAATTTTCAGTTGCCCCGGAATTTCCTCAAACACCACCTTAAGCCCCCGCCCCCCTCCACACACACCACACACTCCACAAAACCTATGCTCACCGACACACACCACCCCCGTAACCATTGGTAGGTCGCCGCCACCTCCATCCTCAACCTCTGCATGTGTGCCAGGGAGCTCGAGGAGCCAATGGCCCAAGAGAGGTATATTGCAGCCTCTTCTCCCGACACCGGCGTGGTGGCCGCCGAGCTGTTCCCGTCGTCCTTCCCGGCCTCTTTATTGATCTGCCATCGATGATCCCCCGATCCACCCACCGCTGCGCCCCTACACCGGTTTGAGGACTTCCCCATCCTCCCTCGGACCCGGCAGCCGACGAGGACCGACCTCGGGGTCCGACAGCATCGGTGGGGGACGTGGCTCGCCGAGATTACAGATCAGGAGACCCACACCCGCCGCTGGCTCGGTAGCTTCCACACGTTCGAGCTCGCGGCCATGGAGTACGACCGCTGGAAGGTCCTCTACCACGGCGCGGCGGCTAGGCTCAATTTCCCCTTCGGCACATGTCCGGTCTACCTTGTTTCGCCAGAGCCAGGGGTGGTGAGCTCAGCTATGGAGCGGGAGGACCGGGAGGCATGGGAGCGCCTCAAGGTCGAGGCTGCCGACGAGGCCTACATGCAAGACCTCCGCCGGCAGCACCCGGAGCTCATGGAGGCGGAGCGGGCGATCTTTGCCGGCGCGGAGGGCTGCGAGTTTATCGCGCTCTCCTCCGATGACGAGGTTAAAGGCAGCGATGACGGCGGCACAGAGGGGGTCCTGGTGGGCGACGAGGATGATAAGATCGACGTCGACGAGTGGAGGAGTGCCTTCCCTAATGACCCCGATGACGGCACTGACCCATACCTGGCTCGTGGCACACCGTACCTGACGAGGAAGGATTGGCTCGACCTCTACTTCGATCAAAAGTAGTTTAGCTTAGTTTAAATTTATGTTTTATGTTCGGTTATGCAAAACTATCTATGTTTATGTTTGAATGCATGCTACTTTTGGTTGATCCTGCTTTGAACTTGAACAAATTGAAGTTTACAACATTATGTTTAGGTGATCGACTAGAAACGGCCAACAATTGCTGAAGTGTGTGTGTGTGTGTGTGTGTGTGTCTATATATATATATATATATATATATATATATATATATATATATATATATATATATATATATATCCACTAATGGTTTTAGTCCTTTAACTTTTAAAGGATCGGCTAGAGATGGCCTTATGCCTTGTTTATTTTTAGTTCTTCACAATGTGATGCTCTATATGTACAACTATTTGCCGTGCAGTTCAATTTCATCAATAATAGTTTCAACAATACCACTATGAATTACGATATTTGGTTGTTGTTAAGGATATTGTAGTTAACATGCCTTTATGTTTTTTCAACAACAACTAGTTTACTTTAGAACTGCACAATAATAGTCTTAATGAGTATTTGCTTGTTTATAAATGTTATGCCTGATGCAGTTAACACACCTTTCCTATTCTTGTTTTGCGTTACTAGCATGCTTAAGCCTGCACACTCTAGCTATCATTTGTAGATTATGTTGTCTACCATGGGTATATTTGGTTGATGTTTAGCCTGTTGTGCTTAACATGCCTTTATATCTACTCATACAGGACAATATTGAGAACAGTGATGTTTTTTCCATCGAGGTTAGTTTCATCGCATTGCTTATATGTACTTACTGTTCAGGATCTCGGTAGCTGGTACCATATAGCCTGTGGACTGATAAGGGATTAATCATCGAATCGGACATTTCACTGAATATATCTATAACCCATTTATCAGTAGGTTAACTAGGGCCATATTTAACATATCTGAGGCTACATAGCAACATGCATTGTACTTAATGACTAAATATGCAATCCCAGGCTACATAGCAACAAGGAAGAGTGTTACCTTAGTGTTCGTGTTACCTTAATGTTCTAATGATTTCTAGATATACGTGTATAAAATCTTATATAATGGGATGGAGGGAGTGTTGTACTACATCATTTTGTAATTGTTGTTTAGCTTTTTATATTAACTTAGTGCTTTTAGGTACACATGTCATTGCCAAAGATCCACACTTTGACCCTTTCTGTGTATGGGGCAATGAGATATTCATGAACCAACATCAAGTGAGGAAACTGATAAAGATTGTTATTAAAATGGGTCAAAAGATGTCAATCAAACTATATGTTTACACTTTACGCAAGACAATAGTGAACTGCGGGGCGGTAAGTAAGAACCATGTAGCCTTCTTTTTACTGCCCGTAATGAGTTGTGTTAGATGACAATATCTGAATCTTTTTTCCTTTGCAGTGGATTCTGAAGCAGTTTACTCAAGATACCTCTCAAACTACATGAATGGCGGCCGGCCATCACAAGGGGTTGGACTAGAGTCGTGCGTGCCTTCTCCATCTACGAGAGCACAATAGGGCCATTCCGCTTCACCTTGTTTAGCAACAAGAATGTATATTCCTCTTTCTTTACCATCTGTAATAGTACAAGTATAGAACCCTGGTTCATCATTCTTTATTTGGTGGTTATATAATTCTTAAACATATCTACCTGTGAATTGAATGATGCATTGGTTTTTTGAACCTGATGGATATGAATAAAGCTATAGCCTACTTTCAAGTTTAAATTAGGTACAATTTTAAATAGCAACAATTAAATTAGGGCAAAATTACGGTGTGCAGGTCATTATGGCGCACATGGTTAATAAGGCACAACATGTGCAATATACATCGTAATCTGACACGGTTCACGAAGTGGAAATGTGTGTAACAATGCACACAGTTGATGTTTGCAAAGCGTGTATGATGTCAGACACTATTACATACGGTGCGGGAAAGCTAAATGTGTGTGAATGTCTACCTATAGTACATTGTTTATAATCATGAACTGTTTGTGATGTGCCATGCATCGTAAACGTACAACCAGTTTGGTACGTGCCTAGAAAACTCTTGTGCCTGGAATCTGCCTAGTTTTAGGTAAAACCACAAAACTCCGACTGCGATGGCAATGCGAGCACAAACGAGTAGCAATGATGAAGCGTTTTGGATATTCGAGACATTGGAGATGGTTATATAGGGGCAACTGTATGCATCAAGGCTCCCTATCCCCAATGGTTTCTGGGTCATGTGGGAAGGACCCCCCCTATCGCCCACACTCACTTAGCGGCGGTTCCAAATTCTGTCGCGAAAAAGGGTTAAAAACCATTTGTATAGCATCTCCCTGCACCAGTGTGTGCTGCAAGTTTAGTAGATTACGATGTATAATCTGTAGTACTTAACACTTACTCGATACAAGGTAGAATCTCAGGACAATTATTGAACACAAACCAAACCAGTTTTTGCCAATCTTTAGGTTTTTTGTCTTGTCGACTCTTCCCTGTAACTCGAATAGAACAATTGAAAACATTGAGCTCAGGATTTTCTTCACCCATATTTTTTTGAGCTGATCAGCCGTTTCAATGTATTTTGAGCAGAATGTCAATGCTTTTGTAGCAATGTAGGCGTCTGCAATGGAACCCTCAGGTCTGGATTTGTTCCTAACATAGCCCTTGAAAGTGCGTGGCTACCTTTCAGTAGGGTGCATCCAGCCATATTGTACTGGACCTCTAAGTAGTGCCTCGTCAGGTAGATGAACAGCCAAATGCACCAAGCCATCAAAGATGGCTGGAGGATATGTCTTCTCAAGGTCGCATAGGATAGTTGGTATGCTATCTCTAAGATGCTCAAAAGCATCTATCCTGATATTTCTACTACAGAATTCCTTGAAGAACTGTCCCAACTCTGCAACTGCTCTGTATAAGACATGGCGGCCCAATCCGCTAAGGGGGTAAAACCTTTTGAAGTAGGACGTGGCAGTCTTGAGTTTTCAACCCTTGAACCTGGTTTCCAACTGCATTGACTCTCCTTTCAGGGTTGGAAGCAACTCCATGTGGGAATCTCACATGTCACAGGACCTTGCAGAATTATTTTCTTTTTACCTTGTCCTAGACGTACACAGCCGGTGCCATATCCTGTGATGCACCATCAACATTCACCTGCAAATCGGATCTGTTACCCATGTGTGTTAAATCAATCCTAGATTTTAAGGTATCTTTCGTCTTGCCTTCAATATTAAGAAGTGTGCCAATAATGCTATCACATATGTTTTTCTCAGTGTCCATCAGATCAGGATTATGCCATAGATCCAAATCTTTTCGATACTCCAAGTCCCACAAAGTGGACCTGCTGGTAAACAATAATCTCTCTTCTGCCCTGCCACGCTTCCTTTTCCTGCTACCATTATCAAGATGGTTTCTTGGTGTAATATGCATGACCTTCTCTAATTCCTCTTGCAACTCATCACCAGTGAGCCTCTTTGGCACATCACGGTTTTCCTGCTTTGCATTGAACACATGCCTTCGGTATTTTGTAGGACAAGGCTTGTCCTTGGCAAGGAAACGGCAGTGCCCAATGTAACAGATCTTGCTAAGTATTGCGTATGATAGCGTATTCTTGTCACAGCAAACACTTGCATTGTAACCATGTGTCATTTGCCCTGACATAGTGCCCAAAGCCGAATAATCATGGATGCACCAAATTATAACAACACGCATAAAGAAATCAACTGGTGTGCTGTTATATAGGTCTCGAGTGAGAATACCCCTCCATAGCTTTTGAAGTTCCTCCACAAGAGGCTCCATGAATAAATCAAAATACTTTCCAGGACTTTTTGGACCTGGGATGAGCAAGTCCATCATGTAGTTTGATTCTTTAGCGTAGACATTCAATGGCATGTTGTAAGGAATAACAAGCACTGGCCACATGCTATATGTGGCGCTCTGGTGGCCAAATAGGTTGAATCCATCTGTAGCTAAGCCAAGTGTAATGTTATCGGCTTAGCAGCAAACTTCTTGTGTTTCTGATTGAAGCTTATCTAGTCACTACCATGAGATGGATGGCTCATTACATTCTGATCTCTGTACTCCTAGTTCCAAGAATGCCATAGTACATCCTCTCTTGTTTCAGCATCATGAAACAACCTCTGCAATCTTGGTATAATTGGAAAATGTCTCGGAACGTTATGAGGAATCCTCTTCATAGCATCGCCATCTTTCCACCTTGATGATTTGCATTTTGGGCATTCACTTAAGTTGGCATAATCCTTTCGGAACAGAACAAAATTATTCCTACAAACATGGATCATGTTAGATCCAATTCCAACTGCGGGAAGGAAATTCTTCATTTTACTTTAGGTGTCTGGCAGCTCAGACGCCTCTGGTAAGATTTGCGGAAAGTAGCCAACATGCATCAAAAGATTTTTTGGTCATCCGTTCACATGTCATCACCTGAAGAAAGGTGACCATAGTGGAGAATACTTACAGCTTATTTCCTGGGGTGACAACCATGTTTCATTGTTCCAACATGCGGGCCCATTGTTTTTCATGTGCAGGTGAAAGTTCACAAAATACGCGAGCATTTCGTAGCATTGTTTCAATGTTGGTCAAACTCACTGGCTCCGCTGCCACCACCTCCTCCTCTTCCACCCGAGCCATCAGGAAGATCAAGATGGTGATCTGCTGCTTCCACGTAGTCAATAACATTGACGTTCACAGCTTCACCATGATGAACCCACCTAGTATATGTGACTGACATCCCATACAAGTGTAGATGATTTTGCAAAGTTGACTGGAGTCTTGAAACTGAATTCGTACGCTGCTACACGGTAGATCATATCTGATTTCGGACCATCGTACTTAGCTCTGATAAAGTTCATGAAGTTTTCAAACCCTCGACATATGCAGCGGGGAGTCTTTGAACAATAATTATCCAAGTCTTGTGCATCTGTTATACATACAAATTATTTCTTGTACTAGATATTAGAGGAAAAAATATATATCTTTTGTAAAGTCTAGAAAAAAAATACTTAGGTCGACGTCTAACGCTATGGCAAGATATTTGGACAAGCAGATCTAAGTAATGAAATATATGTAAAGCTAATACAGCAAATAGATTGAGTGCCATATTATGGCAGACTATTTCAGCAATCAATGAGGCCGAGCACACAGCCATCAAAGGCCATCTCAGCAACAAAGATCAAGTATAAAACGGTGTCGAGCTATTTCACCAAACAGATTAGCTACTAGACCATGGCAATCTACTTCACAATAAATATATGGCAGGATATTTTAGCAACTAATCAGGTGTGGGATGCCATCTCAGCAAAGCAGATTGAGTGCAGAACAGGGTAGGGAAGCTTCTTAAGCAGAGCATATTCACTGTAAACTATTTTGGCCAGCAGTGAGATTAACAACATCTATTAGCTAACATTCAAAGCTACTCCGACATGCACGGCGCCTCAGTCTAGAATGCGCATACCATGGGAGAAGCTGACCTTCGTGCGTCTCCACAAGAACGTCGCAGTACTGGCAGCGCGCCTAGAGGATGATAGTCTAGGAGAGCGTACTGTGGGAGTGAGAGGATCGCCGTGTGTCCCCTCAATGAACCATGACACGGACGTATTGGCGCGGTGCGGAGGGCAGCTTTGGTGGAGCGAATAGAGTGGAGGGGGACGGGTGAGGGGGATTTGGGGAATATTAAGGACTAGTTGGATGAAGGGCAGTTGAATTTGGGATTTGGGGGGCATTTTTTGGGGGAATTTTCGCGCTGTGGGTGGGGGAGTTTGGCGCATGACCGGATTCTCCAAATGCGGTCCCACGTGTTAGTGAAGAGGCAGGCTGAAGCGCATTTCGTTTGGGTGAGCCATGTGCAGGACCGACCGTGTGAGGGATGCAATGCGACCGTGACCGACGTGTTGTGAGTGTACCACCTTTTTCCTTTTAAACTTGGTGCATCGCACGATCCGTTGATACTACTAGTAATTCGTTAATCCCTACTAAAATGGTGCAGCTGGGTCTTTTCCCCCGCAATATGTTGGGAATTGGCTTAGTTGGTTTTTTCAGGACATCATTTTTTAGGACAAGGTTTAGTTGGTTTGACAAATAGAGCGAGAGCAAGATGTGAAATGTGTGAATGTGTAGTGGACATACTATTGGAGTGCTTAAGATAAATTGTGTATGTACACCCTATGTGTTTATTTTCTTTGCATGTTAACTTTGTCTCGGGTCAAACCTTCTAAACTTAGACCAAGTTTATACACACAAAAATGAATCATCATTCCATATATTTTCATACAATATCTTATTATTGTGGTGAAAGTTCGTATACACCAGATGAGATTCATGCAAAAACGGCAGATTTTCATTACATTTCGAACTTCTATAGGACAGAAAAAGAAAAGAAACCCGACCCTAAACCTATTCTACGGCGGCGACCGACGTCCAAATTACTTTGTACTTCCGCATCGGCGACGATGTCCTCCATGTTCTGTCTCCATGAACGGCGGCGGGTCCAAGACCCGTGAAGTGAAGCTACAGTCTCCGACGAGGAAGAGTAGAACACGGGAGACGAACCGGCCAGTTGGTGCAACATGCCCTGCCGCCTCCCATGCCCTACTCATCCTAGATGGAGTCCCCGGCCTTGGTGGTGCCGATGGACGTGAGGTCAATGATGATGGATGTGGACAGTCCGTTGCTTCACCTACGCGCCACATGCACCACCGAACGTTGGACGACGACAAGTAAGAAGCGTGGCTGGTGGTGCTCCCACCATCTGCCGCCAGCGTGGCCACCGCTTTGGTTGCGTTCGTGTCTAGCTACACTGGTATTGCTTTGCGAGCGGCGATTTGAGCGAGGGCGGCGACCTCGAGCTTCATCCCCGAAGACAAGCTCGCCCGCAGAGCGTTCTTGCTCGCGGTAATGGTGGATGTGGTTCCAGGTACAAGGATGCTCTATGTTGTGGAATTTAGCAGAGTGTTGCCACTTTAAGTAGCGAATTCCGGTGAGGCCAAACGTCCTGGTGCATGAATAAGTCACCGGGGTTGGTTCCTAGGGCAGCGAGCCTTCTTAATGACGACATACATACATACGGCATGAATGCAGGCAGCTGGCGCCGGCTAGGAATGCACGCGCGCGACGACACGAGGGATGAGGGTTTTTTGTTTGCCAGGGTAGTCAGCTGTGGGCATGGCAACGTTTGGAGAAACCCTTTGCTCACATGCGATCCCGCGTGTCATTGAAAAAGCAAGACGACCCGGCATGGTCTCGGGTCCTTCGGATGCAGTTGGCCATGCTAGAACACTCTGCGCACACGTCGCAGCACGCGCGCACTTTGGTGCCCCATGCTTCCTCGACGAGCAGGGTGTTGATCTACTGGTCGTGCCACAGCGGTAGGGCCACCCTTGGCACCCTGAAGCCAAGCGTGTCCAGCGATGATGAGCATGTCGCTCACTAGGGTCGCCATGTCTAGAGGCGGTGCAGGTGCTGTGCCACGTTGCTGGCCCCCATGACCCACATGAACAGTTGTCGGTGGCGAGATCATGGGCCAGCTCCTCAATTGGACCAGTCTGCACCACGTCATCCCTACAGGTGGACCCCACATGTCTATTTCCCTATTTTCCCGGCAAATTCGAGTGTTAGTGCTCCGCGTTACACATTAGGCACAAAACAGGTGGTTTTTGTGCCCTTGTTCAAATGTGGTACAGTACCAAGTTGTTACCGTAGCCCCAAGTGTGGTGGTTTTGGGTACTGTGCCACCCTTTTTTCTTTTCAACTCGTGAAGCATAACATTTTATTAAGTAGCTGGATGGTGTGCTAATTTAGGTGTCCGACTGTTTGAATGAATAATTGAGGTGTGCCCGGTCCGTGCACGCATTCAGGGTTCCAACTTACCATGTTTCGACAGTAGTAACTATACTAGTCCCTGCATATCTTACTCTGTGACCTACGTGACATCGGAAACAAGAGAACTTAATGTTTATTTTAACCATCCAAGTATATCACGTGGCGTTGCTTATTTCTCATTCCTCTCCAACCCTCTTCTCCATCCTCCCGCATGCCTCATTTGAACATTCCGCTCAGTGTCATTCACATGTGGGCCTTGATCATGCCCGTATTTCCAATGTTGTAATTTGCCCCACATGCATACACACAAACGGTTCGTTTAAATTTTCGTGTTGCCTCCACTACGTGTCGCTTCACATCTTAGTTTTGACACCCCATTCGGTTCATGCCGCGACACATCTTGACGAGATCAATAGATGTTGAGAGATCGACTGTGTGTCGTGCAAGGAGATAAAAGTTTGGTGTGTTTCTATGATAGAAATGATCGTGTGGGGTGGAGAGAAGGGGGGTTATGTGTATGAGGATGAGGGTTTTGTGTTTGCCAGGGTAGTCAGCTGCGGGCATGGCAACATTTCGAGGCACCCTTTGCTCACATGCGATCCCACGTGTCATTGAAAAAGCAAGACAACCCGGCATGGTCTTAGGTCCTGGGGATGCAGTTGGCCGCACTAGAACACTCCGCGGACACGTCGCGGCACGCGCGCACTTTGGTTCCCCATGCATCCTTGACGAGCTGGGTGTTGATCCGCTGGTCGTGCCATAGCGGTAGGGACACCCTTGGCACCCTGATGCCGAGCGTGTCTAGCGACGATGAGCATGTCGCTCACTACGGTGGCCATGTCTAGAGGCGGTGGAGGTGCTGCGCCACCTTGCTGGCCCCCATGAGCCACATGAACGGTTGTCGGTGGCGAGGAGATCATGGGCCAGCTCCTCCATTCGACCAGTCTGCACCACGTCATCCCTACATGTGGACCCCACATGTCTGTTTCCCTATTTTCCCGGCAAATTCGAGCATTAGTGCTCCGCGTTACACACTAGGCACAAAACAGGTGGTTTTTGTGCCCTTGTTCAAATGTGGTGCAGTACCAAGTTGTTATCGTAGCCCCAAGTGTGGTGGTTTTGGGTACAGTACCACCATTTTCCTTTTCAACTCGTGAAGCATAACATTTGATTAAGTAGCTGGATGGTGTGCTAATTTAGGAGTCTGACTGTTTGAAGGAATAATTGAGGTGTGCCCGGTCCATGCCCGCATTTAGGGGTCCAACTTACCATGTTCTGACAGTAGTTACTATACTAGTCCCTGCATTTCGTACTCTGTGACCAACGTGAGAGCGGAAACGAGAGAACTTAATGTTTATATTAACCATCCAAGTGTTGGAAATATGCCCTAGAGGCAATAATAAAAGGATTATTATATTTCAATGTTCATGATAATTGTCTTTTGTTCATGCTATAACTGTATTATCCGGAAATCGTAATACACGTGTGAACACTTAGACCCAATGAGTCCCTAGTGAGCCTCTAGTTGACTAGCTCGTTATGATCAATAGATAGTCATGGTTTCCTGACTATGGACATAGGATGTCGTTGATAACGGGATCACATCATTAGGAGAATGATGTGATGGACAAGACCCAATCATAAGCATAGCATAAAAGATCGTATAGTTCGTTTGCTAGAAGCTTTGCCAATGTCAAGTATCTATTCCTTCGACCATGAGATCGTGTAACTCCCGGTTACCGTAGGAGTGCCTTGGGTGTATCAAACGTCACAACGTAACTGGGTGACTATAAAGGTGCATTACAGGTATCTCCGAAAGTATCTGTTGGGTTGACGCGGATCGAGACTGGGATTTGTCACTCCGTATAACGGAGAGGTATCTCTGGGACCACTCGGTAATGCATCATCATAATGAGCTCAATGTGACCAAGGTGTTGGCCACGGGATCATGCATTACGGTACGAGTAAAGTGACTTGCCGGGTAACGAGACTGAACAAGGTATTGGGATACCGACGATCGAGTCTCGGGCAAGTAACGTACCGATTGACAAAGGGAATTGTATACAGGGTTTGATCGAATCCTCGACATCGTGGTTCAACCGATGAAATCATTGAGGAGCATGTGGGAGCCAACATGGATATCCAGACCCCGCTGTTGGTTATTGCCCGAGAGTCGTCTCGGTCATGTCTGCGTGTCTCCCGAACCCGTAGGGTCTACACACTTAAGGTTCGGTGACGCTAGGGTTAGTAGGAAGTCAAGTATGTGACTACCGAATGTTGTTCGGAGTCCCGGATGAGATCCCGGACGTCACGAGGAGTTCCGGAATGGTCCGGAGGTAAAGATTTATATATGGGAAGTCCTGTTTCGGGCATCGGGACAAGTTTCGGGGTTATCGGTATTGTACCGGGACCACCGGAGGGGTCCCGGGGGCCCACCGGGTGGGGCCACCTGCCCCGGGGGGCCACATGGGCTGTAGGGGGTGCGCCTTGGCCTGCATGGGCCAAGGGCACCAGCCCCACATAGGCCCATGCGCCTAGGGTTCAAGGGGGCAAGAGTCCTAGGAGGGGAAGGCACCTCCTAGGTGCCTTGGGGGGGAGGGAAACCCCCCTTGGCCGCCGCCCCCTAGGAGATTGGATCTCCTAGGGCCGGCCACCCCCCTTGGCCCTCCTATATATAGTGGGGGAGAGGAGGGACCTCATAACCTTGAGTCCTTGGCCTTTGGTTGCCTCCTTCTCCCTCCCAACACCTCTCCTCCTCCGTTGTGTGCTCAGCGAAGCCCTGTCGGAGTACTGCTTCTCCACCATCACCACGCCGTCGTGCTGCCGGTGGAGCTGTCTTCCTCAACCTCTCCTTCTCCCTTGCTGGATCAAGAAGGAGGAGACGTCGCTCGTCCCGTACGTGTGTTGAACACGGAGGTGCTGTCCGTTCAGCACTTGGCATCGGTGATCTGAATCACGTTCGAGTACGACTCCATCATCACCTTGCAAGCTTCCGCACGCGATCTACAAGTGGTATGTAGATGCAAACTCTCTCCCATGACTCGTTGCTTAGATGAACTCATAGATGGATCTTGGTGAAGCCGTAGGAAAAATTTTAATTTTCTGCAACGTTCCCCAACAGTGGTATCAGAGCCAGGTTTATGCGTAGTTCTCTAATGCACGAGTAGAACACAATTTGTTGTGGGCGTTGATCTTGTCATCTTACTTGCCTCTACTAGTCTTTTCTTGCTCAACGGTATTGTGGGATGAAGCGGCCCGGACCAACCTTACACGTACGCTTACGTGAGACCGGTTCCACCGACTGACATGCACTAGTTGCATAAGGTGGCTGGCGGGTGTCTGTCTCTCCCACTTTAGTTCGAGCGGAATCGATGAACAGGGCCCTTATGAAGGGTAAATAGAAGTTGACAAAATCACGTTGTGGTGATTCGTAGGTAAGAAAACGTTCTTGCTAGAACCCAATCGCAGCCACGTAAAAGATGCAACAACAACTAGAGAACGTCTAACTTGTTTTTGCAGCGATTGATCATGTGATGTGATATGGCCAGAAGTTGTGATGAATGTTGAATTGTGATGTATGAGATCATGTTCTTGTAATAGGATTCACGACTTGCATGTCGATGAGTATGACAACCGGCAGGAGCCATAGGAGTTGTCTTTATTTTTTTGTATGACCTGCGTGTCATTGAAGAACGCCATGTAAACTACTTTACTTCATTACTAAACGCGTTAGTCATAGAAGTAGAAGTAGTCGTTGGCGTGACAACTTCATGAAGACACGATGATGGAGATCATGATGATGGAGATCATGGTGTCAAGCCGGTGACAAGATGATCATGGAGCCCCGAAGATGGAGATCAATGGAGCTTGATGATATTGGCCATATCATGTCACAACCATATAATTGCATGTGATGTTTATTATGTTTATGCATCTTGTATACTTAGGACGACGGTAGTAAATAAGATGATCCCTTACAAAATTTCAAGAAGTGTTCTCCCCTAACTGTGCACCGTTGCTACAGTTCGTCGTTTCTAAGCACCACGTGATGATCGGGTGTGATGGATCCTTACGTTCACATACAACGGGTGTAAGACAGTTTTACACAGCGAAAACACTTAGGGTTAACTTGACGAGCCTAGCATGTGCAGACATGGCCTCGGAACACGGAGACCGAAAGGTCGAACACGAGTCGTATGGAAGATACGATCAACATAAAGATGTTCACCGACGATGACTAGTCCGTCTCACGTGATGATCGGACACGGGCTAGTCGACTCGGATCGTGTAACACTTAGATGACTAGAGGGATGTCTAATCTAAGTGGGAGTTCATAATTTTGATTAAGAACTTTATTATCATGAACTTAGTCTAAAACCTTTGCAAATATGTATTGTAGATCAATGGCCAACGCTAATGTCAACATGAACTTCAACGCGTTCCTAGAGAAAACCAAGCTGAAAGATGATGGCAGCAACTATACGGACTGGGTCCGAAACCTGAGGATCATCCTCATAGCTGCCAGGAAGCAATATGTCCTAGAAGGACCGCTAGGTGCCGCTCCCGTCCCAGAGAACCAAGACGTTATGAACGCTTGGCAAACTCGTGCTGATGATTACTCCCTCGTTCAGTGCGGCATGCTTTACAGCTTAGAACCGGGGCTCCAAAAGCGTTTTGAGCATCACGGAGCATATGAGATGTTCGAAGAGCTGAAACTAGTTTTCCAAGCTCATGCCCGGGTCGAGAGATATGATGTCTCCGACAAGTTCTACAGTTGTAAGATGGAGGAGAACAGTTCTGTCAGTGAACACATCCTGAAGATGTCTGGGTTGCACGCACGTATGACCCAGTTGAACATTAACCTCCCAGATGAGGCGGTCATTGACAGAATCCTCCAGTCGCTCCCACCAAGCTACAAGAGCTTTGTGATGAACTACAACATGCAGGGGATGGTAAAGACCATTCCTGAAGTGTTCTCGATGCTGAAGTCAGCAGAGGCTGAAATCAAGAAAGAACATCAAGTGTTGATGGTCAATAAGACCACTAAGTTCAAGAAGGACAAGGGTAAGAAGAACTTCAAGAAGGACGGCAAAGATGTTGCCGCGCCCGGTAAGCCTGTTGCCGGGAAGAAGTCAAAGAATGGACCCAAGCCTGAGACTGAGTGCTTTTATTGCAAGGGGAAGGGGCACTGGAAGCGGAACTGCCCCAAATACTTAGCGGATAAGAAGGCCGGCAACACCAAAGGTATATTTGATATACATGTAATTGATGTGTACCTTACCAGTACTCGAAGTAACTCCTGGGTATTTGATACCGGTGCCGTTGCTCACATATGTAACTCACAGCAGGAGCTGCGGAATAAACGGAGACTGGCGAAGGACGAGGTGACAATGCGCGTCGGGAATGGTTCCAGGGTCGATGTGATCGCCGTCGGCACGCTGCCTCTACATTTACCTACGGGATTAGTTTTAAACCTCAATAATTGTTATTTAGTGCCAAGTTTGAGCATGAACATTGTATCTGGATCTCGTTTAATACGAGATGGCTACTCATTTAAGTCTGAGAATAATGGTTGTTCGATTTATATGAGAGATATGTTTTATGGTCATGCTCCGATGGTCAATGGTTTATTCTTGATGAATCTCGAGCGTAATATTACACATGTTCATAGTGTGGATGCCAAAAGATGTAAAGTTGATAACGATAGTCCCACATACTTGTGGCACTGCCGCCTTGGTCACATTGGTGTCAAGCGCATGAAGAAGCTCCATGCTGATGGACTTTTAGAGTCTCTTGATTATGAATCATTTGACACATGCGAACCTTGCCTCTTAGGCAAAATGACCAAGACTCCGTTCTCCGGAACAATGGAGCGAGCAACCAACTTGTTGGAAATCATACATACCGATGTGTGCGGTCCAATGAGCGTTGAGGCTCGCGGAGGATATCGTTATGTTCTCACTCTCACTGACGACTTGAGTAGATATGGGTATGTCTACTTAATGAAACACAAGTCTGAGACCTTTGAAAAGTTCAAGGAATTTCAGAGTGAGGTAGAGAATCAACGTGACCGTAAGATAAAGTTCCTACGATCAGATCGTGGGGGCGAATACTTAAGTCACGAATTTGGTACACACTTAAGAAAATGTGGAATCGTTTCACAACTCACGCCGCCTGGAACACCTCAGCGAAACGGTGTGTCCGAACATCGTAATCGCACTCTATTGGATATGGTGCGGTCTATGATGTCTCTTACCGATTTACCGCTATCATTTTGGGGATACGCTCTAGAGACAGCTACATTCACTTTAAATAGGGCACCGTCTAAATCCGTTGAGACGACACCGTATGAATTATGGTTTGGGAAGAAACCTAAGCTGTCGTTTCTAAAAGTTTGGGGATGCGATGCTTATGTCAAGAAACTTCAACCTGAAAAGCTCGAACCCAAGTCGGAAAAATGCGTATTCATAGGATACCCTAAGGAAACTGTCGGGTATACCTTCTACTTAAGATCCGAAGGCAAGATCTTTGTTGCCAAGAACGGATGCTTTCTGGAGAAAGAGTTTCTCCCGAAAGAAGTAAGTGGGAGGAAAGTAGAACTCGATGAAGTACTACCTCTCGAATGGGAAAGTGGTGCAGCGCAGGAAACCATTCCTGTAATGCCCACACCAACTGAAGAGGAAAATGTTGATGATGATCAAGGTACTTCAGATCTAGTTGCTACTGAATTTCGAAGGTCCACAAGGACACGTTCCGCACCAGAGTGGTACGGCAACCCTGTCATGGAAATCATGTTGCTGGACAACAATGAACCTTCGAACTATGAAGAAGCAATGGCGGGCCCGGATTCCAACAAATGGCTTGAGGCCATGAAATCCGAGATAGAATCCATGTATGAAAACAAAGTATGGACTTTGACAGACTTGCCCGATGATCGGCGAGCGATAGAAAATAAATGGATTTTTAAGAAGAAGACGGACGCGGATGGTAATGTTACCATCTATAAAGCTCGACTTGTCGCTAAGGGTTATCGACAAGTTCAAGGGATTGACTACGACGAGACATTCTCTCCCGTGGCGAAGCTTAAGTCCGTCCGAATCATGTTAGCAATTGCCGCATACTATGATTATGAGATATGGCAGATGGACGTCAAAACGGCATTCCTTAATGGACATCTTAAGGAAGAGCTGTATATGATGCAGCCGGAAGGTTTTGTCGTTCCTCAGAACGCTAACAAAGTATGCAAGCTCCAGCGATCCATTTATGGACTGGTGCAAGCATCTCGGAGTTGGAACATTCGCTTTGATGAGATGATCAAAGCGTTTGGGTTTACGCAGACTTATGGAGAAGCCTGCGTTTACAAGAAAGTGAGTGGGAGCTCTGTAGCATTTCTCCTATTATATGTAGATGACATACTCTTGATGGGAAATGATACGAAACTCCTGGACAGCATTAAGGCCTACTTGAACAAGTGTTTTTCAATGAAGGACCTTGGAGAAGCTGCTTATATATTAGGCATCAAGATCTATAGAGATAGATCGAGACGCCTCATAGGTCTTTCACAAAGCACATACCTTGATAAGATTTTGAAGAGGTTCAAAATGGATCAGTCCAAGAAGGGGTTCTTGCCTATGTTACAAGGTGTGAGATTGAGCTCGGCTCAGTCACCGACCACGGCAAAAGATAAAGAAGAGATGAGTGTCATCCCCTATGCTTCAGCCATAGGATCTATTATGTATGCCATGCTGTGTACCAGACCCGATGTAAACCTTGCCGTAAGTTTGGTTGCAAGATACCAAAGTAACCCCGGCAAGGAACACTGGACAGCGGTCAAGAATATCCTGAAGTACCTGAAAAGGACAAAGGACATGTTTCTCGTTTATGGAGGAGATGAAGAGCTCGTCGTAAAGGGTTACGTCGACGCTAGCTTTGACTCAGATCTGGATGACTCTAAGTCACAAACCGGATACGTGTATATGTTGAATGGTGGAGCAGTAAGCTGGTGCAGCTGCAAGCAGAGCGTCGTGGCGGGATCTACGTGTGAAGCGGAGTACATGGCAGCCTCGGAGGCAGCGCATGAAGCGATTTGGATGAAGGAGTTCATCACCGACCTAGGAGTCATACCCAATGCGTCGGGGCCGATCAAACTCTTCTGTGACAACACTGGAGCTATTGCCCTTGCCAAGGAGCCCAGGTTTCACAAGAAGACCAGGCACATCAAGCGTCGTTTCAACTCCATCCGTGAAAATGTTCAAGATGGAGACATAGAGATTTGCAAAGTGCACACGGATCTGAATGTCGCAGATCCGTTGACTAAACCTCTCTCGCGTGCAAAACATGATCAACACCAGAACTCTATGGGTGTTCGATTCATCACAATGTAACTAGATTGGTGACTCTAGTGCAAGTGGGAGACTGTTGGAAATATGCCCTAGAGGCAATAATAAAAGGATTATTATATTTCAATGTTCATGATAATTGTCTTTTGTTCATGCTATAACTGTATTATCCGGAAATCGTAATACACGTGTGAACACTTAGACCCAATGAGTCCCTAGTGAGCCTCTAGTTGACTAGCTCGTTATGATCAATAGATAGTCATGGTTTCCTGACTATGGACATAGGATGTCGTTGATAACGGGATCACATCATTAGGAGAATGATGTGATGGACAAGACCCAATCATAAGCATAGCATAAAAGATCGTATAGTTCGTTTGCTAGAAGCTTTGCCAATGTCAAGTATCTATTCCTTCGACCATGAGATCGTGTAACTCCCGGTTACCGTAGGAGTGCCTTGGGTGTATCAAACGTCACAACGTAACTGTGTGACTATAAAGGTGCATTACAGGTATCTCCGAAAGTATCTGTTGGGTTGACGCGGATCGAGACTGGGATTTGTCACTCCGTATAACGGAGAGGTATCTCTGGGCCCACTCGGTAATGCATCATCATAATGAGCTCAATGTGACCAAGGTGTTGGCCACGGGATCATGCATTACGGTACGAGTAAAGTGACTTGCCGGGTAACGAGACTGAACAAGGTATTGGGATACCGACGATCGAGTCTCGGGCAAGTAACGTACCGATTGACAAAGGGAATTGTATACAGGGTTTGATCGAATCCTCGACATCGTGGTTCAACCGATGAAATCATCGAGGAGCATGTGGGAGCCAACATGGATATCCAGACCCCGCTGTTGGTTATTGCCCGAGAGTCGTCTCGGTCATGTCTGCGTGTCTCCCGAACCCGTAGGGTCTACACACTTAAGGTTCGGTGACGCTAGGGTTAGTAGGAAGTCAAGTATGTGACTACCGAATGTTGTTCGGAGTCCCGGATGAGATCCCGGACGTCACGAGGAGTTCCGGAATGGTCCGGAGGTAAAGATTTATATATGGGAAGTCCTGTTTCGGGCATCGGGACAAGTTTCGGGGTTATCGGTATTGTACCGGGACCACCGGAGGGGTCCCGGGGGCCCACCGGGTGGGGCCACCTGCCCCGGGGGGCCACATGGGCTGTAGGGGGTGCGCCTTGGCCTGCATGGGCCAAGGGCACCAGCCCCACATAGGCCCATGCGCCTAGGGTTCAAGGGGGCAAGAGTCCTAGGAGGGGAAGGCACCTCCTAGGTGCCTTGGGGGGGAGGGAAACCCCCCTTGGCCGCCGCCCCCTAGGAGATTGGATCTCCTAGGGCCGGCCACCCCCCCTTGGCCCTCCTATATATAGTGGGGGAGAGGAGGGACCTCATAACCTTGAGTCCTTGGCCTTTGGTTGCCTCCTTCTCCCTCCCAACACCTCTCCTCCTCCGTTGTGTGCTCAGCGAAGCCCTGTCGGAGTACTGCTTCTCCACCATCACCACGCCGTCGTGCTACCGGTGGAGCTGTCTTCCTCAACCTCTCCTTCTCCCTTGCTGGATCAAGAAGGAGGAGACGTCGCTCGTCCCGTACGTGTGTTGAACACGGAGGTGCTGTCCGTTCAGCACTTGGCATCGGTGATCTGAATCACGTTCGAGTACGACTCCATCATCACCTTGCAAGCTTCCGCACGCGATCTACAAGTGGTATGTAGATGCAAACTCTCTCCCATGACTCGTTGCTTAGATGAACTCATAGATGGATCTTGGTGAAGCCGTAGGAAAAATTTTAATTTTCTGCAACGTTCCCCAACACCAAGTATATCACGCCGGTCGAGTCCATCCTCCCGCATGCCTCATTTGAACATTCTGCTCAGTGTCATTCACATGTGGGCCTTGATCATGCCCGTATTTCCAATGTTGTAATTTGTCCCACATGCATACACACAAACAGTTCGTTTAAAGTTTCGTGTTGCCTCCACTACGTGTCGCTTCGCATCATAGTTTTGACACCCCATTCGGTTCATGCCGCTACACATCTTAATGAGATCAATAGATGTTGAGAGATCGACTGTGTGTCGTGCAAGGAGATAAAAGTTTGGTGTGTTTCTATGATAGAAATGATCGTGTGGGTGGAGAAATGGGGGGTTATGTGTATGTGGGTGAGGGTTTTGTGTTTGCCAGGGTAGTCAGCTGCGGGCATGGCAACATTTGGAGACACCCTTTGCTCCCATGCGATCCCGCGTGTCATTGAAAAAGCAAGACGACCCGGCATGGTCTTAGGTCCTGGGGATGCAGTTGGCCGCGCTAGAACACTCTGCGGACACGTCTCGGCACGCGCGCACTTTGGCGCCCCATGCATCCTCGACGAGCTGGGTGTTGATCTGCTGGTCGTGCCACAACGGTAGGGCCACCGTTGGCACCCTGAAGTTGAGCGTGTCCAGCGACGATGAGCATGTCGCTCACTAGGGTTGCCATGTCCAGAGCCGGTGCAGGTGCTACGCCACCTTGCTGGCCCCCATGACCCACATGAACGGTTCTCAGTGGCAAGGAGATCATGGGCCAGCTCCTCCATTGGACCAGTCTATGCCACGTCATCCTGACAGGTGGACCCCACATGTCCCACATGTCTGTTTCCATGTTTTCCCGGCAAATTCGACTGTTAGTGCTCCTCATTACACATTAGGCACAAACAGGTGGTTTTTGTGCCCTTGTTCAAATGTGGTACAGTACTAAGTTGTTACCGTAGCCCCCAAGTGTGGTGGTTTTGGGTACAATACCACCCTTTTCCTTTTCAACTCGTGAAGCATAACATTTGATTAAGTAGCCGGATGGTGTGCTAATTTAGGTGTCCGACTGTTTGAAGGAATAATTGAGGTGTGCATGGTCCGTGCCCGCATTTAGGGGTCTAACTTACCATGTTTCGATAGTAGTAACTATACTAGTTCCTGCATATCTTACTCTGTGACCAAGACAGAAGCGGAAACAGGAGAACTTAATGTTTATTTTAGCCATCCAAGTATAATCACGTGGCCTTGCTTATTTCTCATTCCTCTCCGACCCGCTTCTCCATCAATCATGCCACCTTCTGGTCGAGTCCATCCTCCCGCATGCCTCATTTGAACATTCCGCCGAGTGTCATTCGCATGTGGGCCTAGATCATGCCCGTATTTCCAATGTTGTAGTTTGTCCCACATGCATACGGATAAATGGTTCGTTTAAAGTTTCGCGTTGCCTCCACTACGTGTCACTTCTCATCTTAGTTTTGACACCCCATTCAGTTCATGCCGCGACACATCTTGACAAGATCGATAGATGTTGAGAGATCGACTGTGTGTCATGCAAGGAGATAAAAGTTTAGTGTTTTTCTATGATAGAAATGATCGTGTGGGGTGGAGAGAAGGGGGTTATGTGTATGTGCGTTGGTCGTGTACCATCTAGCTATGGATCGATTGAAAGAGGACTAGGGTGGGTCCGGAGATCGACCGATCTTGAGAGGGGCAGAGAGAAAGATGAATGTATGCTTAAAAAAGACAGATGATAGTCTTGGTTACATTTAATGCATGGTAGAGGAACCTAGGCGTGTTTCAAAGAGCGACCTGACGAGCGAGATATGAAACTGATACCTCGAGAGATCAATTAGGTGTGACATGCACAAAGAGGAAGAGAGGTGGTATGTGTGCGTGAGAGAGAGAGAGAGAGAGGGAGAGAGAGAGAGATAGAGATAGAGAGAGAGAGAGAGGGAGAGAGAGAGAGAGAGAGAGAGAGAGAGAGAGAGAGGAGGAATAGAGAGAGACCTCGAGATGAAACCGAGAGAGAACGAGTTGGTGCATGTGTAATACCTAAGGCGGATTCAAAATTTTGAACCGGTGATCATAGCATCAGCAAATCATATATAAAGGTGTTCAATGTTTGTTTTGCTTTTGAACGTACAATATACTCCCTCCGATCCTTTTTAGTTTACATATAAGTTTTGTGTGTCGTCAAAGTATCTCTACTTTAATCAAACTAACAGAAAAAAGTATCAACATTCAACAATGCCCAGCCAGTATTGTTAGATTCATATGTACTCCTAGATTTGTATTCAAACAGAAATGGTTTCCATTTTGTATTCACACACGTGAATGCTTTGTTCTCGCGCTGCTCTAAACTGTGGTCCCACGTGCTACAATCTCCCCATCCAGCCATCCACGTCGTCTTTGGGGAGGGATGTCCGACTTCACGGGAGGGGGGAGGGAGGGGGAAAGTTTTCCTACCGTCAGTTTGCTCTCAACTACGATCCCACCACTACAAAAAAAGACACATCCATGACATTTTGGGCCGAATGAAATTTTTTCTGTCATGCTTATGACACTTCTATGACGATAATTGTGACAAAACCCGGTGTCATGCTTATGACATTTTGTGGTGGGCTCCTACTTCTATGACAAAAAATCATGACAGAAAATGGGCTTTTCATCCTGGGCGGGTCGGAGACGCAACTGCATGACATTCTTTGGGCCGTCCATGACGGACCAAACCATGGTAGAACCGAGGGCGAGGAAAATATTGGGGAGTTCCCGGTTACGGTGGCTGGTCGGGGCGAGCGATGCACGGAGGGATTGCACATTTCTCTCGTACACATAAACGCGTGGGTGCGAGGCGTTGGGCTCTATCTGAACTCGGCGAGACGTTCGCCTACTAAACCCGAGCGATGGCACTGGCTACGCGTTACTGAACCTGAGCGATTGATTGATCCCTAGCTGTTAACTGAACCCGATCGAGTGATTCCTTCGCTACTGCTGCTAACTGAAGCCGACCGACATGTTGCCTCTTGATGAATAGTGAGCGTTGTTGGGGGTTGGATGAACAGTTCTCGGTGGGGGTTGGATGAACAGGACCCTGTGGTAGTAGACGCTGTTGCCACTCGATGAACAGGACCCCAATCGAGCCGGTTGGGGGTGGATGAACAGGACCCCGTGGAGGGCTGGTTGAATAGTAGACGATGGAGGGCTGGATGAAGAGTAGTCTGTGGAGGGGTGGTTGAACAGTAGTCGGTGGAGGCCGGATGAACAGGAGCCCGTGGATGAACAATAGCTGGTGGAGGCAGGAGGGAGACACCGGGGATGAACAGTCGCAGGTGGAGGCTGGAGGAGGTCGGCGGTGGATGAATAGTAGCCCGTGGAGGGTGGAGCGAGGTAGTAGACGGTGGATGAACAGTAGCCCGTGGAGTCCCATGTTGCGGTATGCCACACCCCTCCCGATGAACAGGACCCCCGTTTCGACCGTAGGAAGTCGAAGAGAAGTCTGTTTCCTCTGTTTTGCGGTATGTCGCACCCCTCCCGATAAACAGACCCGTTTTCGACCATAGGAGGTCAAAGAGAAGTTTGGTTCCTATGTTTTGTGGTAAGCCACACCCCTCCCGATGAATAGGGTCCCATTTTGACTATAGGCAGTCGAACAGAAGGCTGTTTCCTCCTTTCTACAGTACGCCCGGCCTTGTTCGGGCTGTTTCGTCCAAGTCGGTTGGCTCCCGATGAACACGCTGCAGTCTCCTGCGTCCTGATGAACACGACGATGCAGTTTCTCCGCTCCAACCCAGTCGGTTGGCTTCCGATGAACAGGACGTCGTTGCTCCCGTCCGTGGCCTCTCCCTGTAGACGAGCCATGGTCGTACGTTTGCGCGAGTAGGAGTTCGAGACCCAACCCGTATGTACGTACGTGGACGTATTTACTTTCTTCCACCCTGGCTGTACGTACGTGTACACGATATTGACTGGACTGTGTGACATGCTACGTCCGCACCTCTACTACGACACGTACCCTTCCTTACTCGGCCATGGTTCATCACTACAACCTGCAGACGGACCGATCAACCAGTATGTATGTATATGTTCGCGACCAGAATGACAACGCTATGTGCACTTTGACCAGGTGGGTCCCGACTATCAGGGAGGATAAGAAGGCACTTCCTTGCGTGTGAAGTTATTGCTGGTGGCTCCCAGCTGTCAGGGGGAGAATCTTTTTTTTTTCCCCGTAATATGGTGGCACTTCCTTGCGTGCAAAGATGTAGCTGGTGGATTCCAACAGTCAAGGGGTAAACGTTTTTTGCAAAATATGGTGGCCCTTCCGGTAGGTCCCCGTTGTCAGGTGGAGGAATAATTATTTTACGCATAATAAGGTTGCACTTCCTTGCTGCGGCCGTGGACCCAGATGTCGGCCTCTCCACATACGATACTATTCCGATGGAAGTCATTCCTTTGACCACATTGACCACACCTCGCTGAGAGCACCAAGGTGGTGGACGATGGCGAGGCCTAGGAAGGGGACGGCGTGGAGCCGGGGAAGACGCAGCAGTGGATGCCCACGTGGAGAGGAGAATGGGGGTTGACGAGTTTGGCTGTGGTGTAAGGCTACTGTCGCTGCAGAATAACAGGGGTTGTGGGTGAGTAGAGGGATGGCCTGGCCAGAGGTTGGAGTAGGGTGGGGCGGTCAGGCCTGCTCTGCAGCAGAGCCGGCCACCGGAGGCAGGAGCAAGCGGCATGACCGGTGCTGGTTTGGGCGGCTAGAGCAAGAAGACCAGAGGTTGAAGAAGCACTACGACCGTTGGATGGACATCGTACGGTCACTGGAGCTAGAATCATTCATATTGACTAAGTTGACAAAGCCCTCCGTCCGCGTCAACTTAGTATGCCCACAAGTCAGCCTCCCACTATGGTGGGTCCCAGCTAGCAGGGGGAGTATTCTTTTTTTTGTGCGTAATAAGGAGGCACTTGCTTGCCTGCGAATAAATAGCTGGTGGATCCGATCTATCAGTGGGAGGAACATTTTTTCGCAAAATTCAAAGGCCCTTCCGTTGGGTCCCATATGTCAGGTGGAGGAATCATTATTTTGCGCGTAATAAGGAGGCACTTCCTTGCGTGCGGCCGTGGACCTAGCTGTCAGCCTCTCCATGTACAGTCGTTTTCTGATGGATGTCATTCATTGACCATGTTGACCACGCCGCCGAGAGAACCAGGGCGATGGACGACGACGAGGCCCCGGACTAGAACGACCCGGAGAAGCCCCACTATTTTTGCGTAAATAAGGAGGCACTTTTTTGCGTGGGTCCCTACTGTCAGCCTGTCCACTTACATCCCTCTTCCGATGGCTGTTGTTTGTTGACCATGTTGACCACGCCATGCCGAGAGCACAAACGCGGTGGACGAGGGCGAGGCCCAGGAAGGGAACGACCCAGAGCCGGCAAAGCCACATCACCGGATGCCCACACTGAGGGGAGTACGAGGGCTGACTTGTCGGCTGCAGGGTGAGGCTGAGGTCGCCGGAAAATAACAGGATGTGCGGCTGGGTAGAGGGATGGCCTGCTGGCAGCACAACCGGCCGCGGGAGGAGGGACCAAGAAGTCCCGCCGGTGCTTGTTTGGGCGGCTGGAGCAGGAAGATCAGAGATTGAAGAAGCACAACGGCCGTTGGATGGACATCCAACAGTCAATGCTCTATCTTCACTAAGTTGACAAAGCCTTGCGTACGCGTCAAATTTTTTTAGGATACATCATCGTCAACCAAGTAGGCCTAGAAATCAGCCTCCAAATCTATGGAAAACAACATACAACCCATTGGCCATTATTTTTAATAATTTTTAGCCCATTTGCTAATTCTTAAGGATATTTTGAAGCCCATATTCTTTTTATTAGCATTATAGACCATATTTTTGGCACTTCTAAAAAACTGAATGAAATTTTGCATATTTCGGTGGGGTCCGAACTCTTTTAATCATGAAATTTTGAGCCACATTAAAAATAATTTTTAGAAACTTGTATCAAAATAAAATTAAAAAAATCTCCACAAAAAATGATTGAAATTTAAAATCTAGACTAGCAAGATGCCCGCGTGTTGCACAGAACATCATGATGCTTTTTGTATGAGTAGTTTATCTTGCGGGAGAAAAAGGATGAACGAGGGAAGGCCTTATCTACAAATGTGGAGAGGAGTGCGGGTAAATTGTCATAGTTTCCTTCCTATCCGTTAGATATACATCAGACGGCCTATATTGCAGGATGGCAGGCACACCATTATCACCAACTCTGTTTTTATAATAGTAGATAGTAGAGATAGAGATAGAGATAAAGAAACCCACGTGGAATGCGAGAAACCCAATTTGGCCATTCAGGAGCAGGACATCGGACAAGCTCCTCCTTCCACCATTTTCTGCTTTTTATAAGAGTAGAGAAATCCATAAAAAAACAATATATGAATGTAATTTCCGGTTGGCTTTGGTTCAAAAATTTACGGCCCATTTCTTACTAACTTATAACCCATTTTATGCGGAAGCCCATTTCCTACTACTTACATCCCTCCTCGTATTGAAAGATTTGCAGCCCAGCAGCGCTGAGAAAAGCAAGTAGGCCTCGGTTGGGTATTCTCCAAAAAAACTGAGCTAGCCATTTTCAGAAAGAAAAAAGATATCAACTGGGCTCTTCATGTGCATAAATAAAAGTGTAAGTGTGGGCTAGATGGGCCACAGCCCCCGCACAACCCGCAGTTGAGCTCCGTCTCTAAGACTAAAAAATAACTAGGCGAGCTGCTGGGTCCCTGGTGTTATTTGCTCGTTGTGTAATTTTCTCGTTTGTTGATTACATTGATAATGGCGTGGGACCTAGTTGTCAAACAATTAGGAGGAGGTTTTTTTGGCTTGTAATAACAAGGCACCTGCTTGCGTAATGCAATGTCCCTGGTGGGTCCCTACTGTCAGCCTCTCCACGTACAGTCATCTCCTGATTCCTCTCGGTTGTTAACCATGTTGACAATGCTAGACGGCGGCGGGCACATCGAGTGAACAAAGGCAGAGAATGACGGTGAGGCCTCGGACGGGAACGAACAGGAGCCGTGGAAGATGCGGTAGTGTAGTGGCAGGCGGAGGGGAGTACGAGCAGTAGCGGAGCTAGGTTTAGCCTACAGTGAGCTACAGTGTCATTTCTGCTACAGTACGCTACAATTAACAAAGAACAAATCCACCACGCCAGTGTCAAGATCATCAAGATATGATACGCCATGTTTGCGCTATGCATCAAGAAAAGAAGATGTGCATTGCTATGCTCCTTTGGTACTAGTTGACGTTGAGGAACAAAGCCAATGTAGGTGGAGTATAGAAGACGACAACAGAAATCAGTTCTTTCATCACAAAACAATTGACTGATTTCACTTTGGTGAACATTCAGAAAACGCCCCAGCCGCAACAACCCCAGGTTTGGATCCCTCCAGCTACAAACTTAACCAAGAACAATATGGATGCTACTTTTCACGTGGAGTCTAAGACTGGTGCATGGGGTTTCATTGCGAGAGACGAAACTCATGATTTCCTGGCGGCTACTGCTCGCAAGATGAACCATGTAAGATCTGCATTGGACGCGGAAGTGATCACTTGTATGGGAACTATTGAAGGGGCACCTGACCTAGGTGCACAACATATCAGTTTTGAATCAGAATGATTGACAATGATTTCTGCACTTAAAGGGCGGGACTATGGCGGTGCGAAACTGGAAGTTCTCTTCAGAGAAGCAAGAAGCATGTGCCATGCCTCTTTTGTTTTCTCTGAATTCATGTTTTGTCCCCGGAACTATAACCATGTGGCGCAAGCTTTAGCCCGATTTGCTATGGGAGCTGCTGAACCCCTCCATGTGTGGGCGAATGTTGCCCCAGACTTTCGTTCTGTCTTGGTGAATGCTGATATGGATTCCCAAGTTTAAGTGGAATATAATTCGTTCCCTCTGAATAAAACTCCACCACGCCCCAACCCAAGGCCATGGCTTCCTGGGGCCTAGAATAGCCTTTGAGTATGAAGGCAACATCATGCGACTCAAGCTTACAACTGGTACAAAAAGCCCAAGGATTAATGGCTCATCAAATTTAGACAAAACACAGATTGAACATGGCAATAACATCTAACCCAACCACTCTTTTTTGCAGTCACAAACAAATGGATCGGTCTGATCCATAAAATAAACATCCTATGCAGAAAAATCTATTGGACGATGACTACAAGTTGTTGTAAATAGAAACCGAGCATGTTCAGAAGCCCATTTGTCCACCTGAAACTTCTTTTTTTGCTGTTCAACATGTCCGTCCGTGAGAAATCTCTTGTTGAAAAACTTAAGCCTCATGGACAATAGTAACCTCGCATTCAACAGGAAGAATGTGACAAAGCTTCTTTTTGCTTGGTTGGATGCATATCTTTCCATCGTTATTGTCCTCAAACGAATGTCATGAGAACTGAGAAAATCTTGGTGTTTATTACGCCACCGATTAGTTATTTGTTTTTCTACATGTGTTAGTGCCTAAGTAGACATGAAGATTGAAAGCAGTTAAAGTCTGAAAAATGAGCATGTCGAAAGAGAGTCAGCTGAATGGTTAATTATAGTAAAATATATACGGGCTTTCAATGTGCATGAAATCATCACCTCTATATATAAATTCTCCATCGAAAGCATCGCAGCAAGACAAAAATTATGTTCAGATCATAACTAAACATTCTGATATATAAGATCATGACAGAATCCAGCAGCATTGATAGGCTATCGATGGACGAACTCTTTTTTGAGCATATAATATAATGTTAGTACCCAAAGTATACTCCAAGATGATATAAAACTTATGTGCACAAATGAAAATGAAGCCTATGATTACAAATGTGTAGATGATAATATACGGTACCTGAAAAAGTGAGGAGCCAAACACCAACTTGTCGTGATCATTAAACGGATCTTGAATTACACCGAAGGTCTCCAGTTTGGGCGCAGAGACGACAATTATTTGCGAAGGTTTATAACAATTATCAAGGAGCAACCTTTGAAGTGAAGGGGCATCTTCGATGCTGAGCTGCTGTCCTTCAAAACAAATTCCAATGCTTTTAAGGTGAGGCAACTTTATTTGGAGAAAACTGATAGGGATTTCTATTCCCAAAACAATCAGCAAGCGCTACAGGGCTGGGCAACTGGAGTGGATGATGCTGTGCAGTGAGGCCTCCGACAGATAAACCACCACAAGTGAAAGTTTTTTTAGCAGTGGGAGTCGGAGCATTTGTACCAAATCGTCTGGTAGATGGCATCGGGCGAAGGTGGCGGTATGGCGAGAGGAGGAAAACCACGAGATGGACAATGGAGGTGTGGGCACAAATTCTTGGTGTTCGGTTCGTGGTACGAAACTTTAGTTAATGGTAGAACTCAAACTGCTGGAGTTTTTCGAATTCAGGGGATGTCAGCCAAGCGTCCATCATACAGGGTATGGACCATAGGTAGCGTGTCAGGATGCAGAGGCGTTGAACGGGGCCCTGCTGGTGAGAGGAGACGATGGCTCTGACGAGATCAAATTCAAGAAGCACAGATATCTGACGACAGTTTAGATTGAGGGGCGCGGTGTGCCATAGAGGACACCACCGAGTTGAGAGGACTTATGTGCGGTATGGTGGGAAGAAGAGAGATGATCTCCCAAGGATGTCATCCGGGAGATCGCTGATGTGGTCCATCGGATATTCTACGGGTTCCTCAGATCCGGGTGGGGGGGGGGGGGGGCTCGCCGCTTCAACCCGCGCTGTCGGGTGCGGGATCTATAATCGGCGTCGCCGCTGGCAGAAGCCTCATCTTCTTGGCACTGCGGCTAGCTGACTCCATTTTCCTTGCGGGCGTCGCACCGAGCTCAGTGTTTCAGCAGAGTAGCCAGAGACGAGCCTAGTGGCAGTGCGAGTGGGGAAGAAGGAGGGCTGGGGTTTTCTATAGAAGTGGAAGAAGAGGAGCAAGCGTTCTCTGTACGAGTGAGGAAGAAGGTTTGCGGGGGTTTTCTGTATGAGTGAGGAAGATAGGGTGCAGGGGGAATTGATGGGCGACAGAAGCGAGAGAGTCCAGCGAGCTGTAGTATAAGTGGAAGCGAGGAGGAAGGAGGGTTTTTCTAGGATCGCCCCCTCTTTAAGAAATATGGGCTTTTCCTCGCAAAAAATGGGCTTTAAGATGGATAGGATTTTGTATCGGCCTAGTTGGCTGCCCGTGTTTCATACTGGAGGCCCTTAACTCTAGAGGCAGCCCATTAGAGACACTCTCCAGCTTATTGCCCATTTGAAAGGAAAAAAGAGACGACTCTATCTTAATTATGGCTCCTCATCTGTAATATTTTTCAACTCAAATAATGCTATTGCTCATTTTCGGGTCGGCTTGGCATCCACTAAATTATTGGATATGTACTGCATGCAGACACTCACACTGGTCGTAACGCGGAAAAATGAGGGGTCAAATAACATGCCCACAATATACATAGATTGTAAAGTTAGACACGCTAACATTCAAACTAAGCTTCACAAGATATGGTATGCATACTAGCTAACATTCACAAGCAGTTAAGTTCAGCATGTTTACGCATGTAAATGATTCACAAGACTATAACCAAGACAACTGTGACAAGGTGTGGAAATAAAGAAAAAAACGATCGATGCTTCTCTGGGCAAAGGGCCTCCCTACGCACGTTTTAATTTCCTAGGCATGCTTCTTTCTGCTCAATGTTATGTGCACTTTGAGCATGTTGGCTCATCTTGCAATTTATGCTGACACATTGCAGCAAATAGAGGAGGCAATAGATATCACTCAACATCAGGCCATTTTGTGCAGTTCCACTAAAATCATGTTCATTGTCCTGAATGTGAAAAGATAGGAAAGCGCTGTACTTAAACAATGTCGCAAAACAGTAGCACATATCAATAGCTCGGCATGACCAAACACGATCATCTGGACGAAGGGGATACTGACCTGCGTGGGGAAGACTATGCATAGCTTTATAGGTGGTTAGTTGATTTCCACCTTGGGATCTCCTATGATGGCACAGAGAAAATTCTATCCAATCGATGAGCGCAATTCCTTCCATGTGGCTGTAGAAAATTTGTCCGACTAACCCCAATATCTTTTTTGTGCAGTTCCACCAAAATAATGCACCGCCGTTCGCACGACCCCTACTTGCCAGCCAGGCCATCAATGACTCGGACCCTTTTATCTTGCGTTGACGGCAAAACTCAGTGCTTGTTTGCTCCTCCACACATGACAGGCTCGTTCCACACTACAAACATAAGTCAGTGTACGAATAAGCTTATTTCATCTTGCGTTCACTGGTACGCGTCGGTGCTATACAAATGGTTTTTAACTCCTTTATGTGATGGCATTTGGAACCGTCGCCTAGTGAGTGTGGGTGATAGGGGGTCCTTCCAACACGACCCAGAAACCATCGGGGATGGGCGAGCGGCTACTGACGATCCCCATAGAACAAACGTATGAGAAGCCGCACCAGTCCCACATGTTACATCTCGACGTTATGTTTCTGATCAGAGAGACATCCGAAACGATTAGGCCGCTATAGTCGTGTGAAGAAGGTGGACATCAACATTTAATCTGTGGATATGTTTGTGATAGGTACGTTATTACACACGGTTCAAGAATGTAAAATGTGTGCAGTGCCTCTACTAACGCCAACGTGTACATTTTTGTAACTGTGTGTGATTGGTATTCCTATCACACACGCACACTGGTTTGAAACGTTTGTCGTATTACCATGAATTGCACACACATATGAGACAAAACCACGTGTGCGTCCGACAGGCATCGCAAACGTTTCATCTCAAAGAACCATCTGTTTTCTTTTTTCATCGCACACGTTGTTTTCTTTCTAACCGTGTGCACATTATTTTATTTGCTCTTGTACATTTGTTTGGCTGTAATTTATTATTCGAATTGGACATTTTGAAATATGAAACGTGCAATTGAAATTCTCAGCACAATGGTTCCACAACGAATCCATAAATAAAATTGTCAGTACAATATGTGCAGTAATTACATGATTAGACATCAATTAACTATGATGACCACAATATTTACACGTAGTAAAGGTGAAGAGACAAGTGTAAATCATTTTAACTGCCGATGTTGTTGAAGAAGCGGAATGCCCATAATGTGCCTTCCTGCATGCCATAGGCACGAACAACTTCTGTCAAAACCCTTGTGACGATCGCTCGCTCATCCTTCACCGCCTTCCGTAAGACTTCTAGAGCATTATCATGGTAGCATGAATTATATATTTTAACTATATTTGCCTCCACTCCGGTCATGTAGTTTGCAAGGTAATCATCAGTAAATAGCTTCAGAAACCACTGAAAAGAGAAAAATATCAGATCATGAGGTCTAATAGAGTAACTTGTTCTGGGCAGGGGAAAAGGCAACAGATTACTTACCATCCTAAAGTTCACTAATGTCTAGGACAAAGTGTAAATAAAGAGGTTAATTGTCATCACCCGTTTCTTTTGCCTAACAATCTTTCTTAGTTTCCTCACTTGACGCTTGTTCATGAATATCTCATTGCCCCATACGCAAAAGGGATCAAAGCATGGATCAGTACCGCTCATATACGTACCTACATGCAATCAGTAAATGTTAGAAGCTAAATGAGATTGCACAAATGATGTAAAATACAACTACCTACATACCTAAGTACAAGTATTTTTAGAAATTTCAATATGAACAACATACGGATGTATATAGAATTATAGATATAGTTTAGATTAGAATCTAGATTCACTCATTTTTCTCCTTATGTATTCTATATTGGAATCTCTAAAAATACTTAATATTAGGAATAGATGGTGTATAAGACATGGGATGCAGCTAACCTCGACGGCAAAAAACACCATCGCCCATTGTAGCCCTGTGTAAGTACATGGAAAGCCAATGTTAACTACAACAGGGTTAACATCCACCAAAAATAGCAAATGCTAATAAAACAGCAGCATCTGTAGTGATATCTTCATTGCGAAAGAGTAGTACGGTTGCAGAGGGACGGATTAAAAAATGGATACAACTGTTAATTGCAACAGGCTTAACAACATCCTAACTCATGTTTTGTAAGTTTGTAGCCATTGAAATACAACTATTTAAAATGGATACAACTGTTAATTGCAACAGGCTTAATGGCCATTGAAACTGTTACTGATAAAAATGGAATTGGCAGAGTTAAACATCACAAGGCAGGTGCTGCCAGAGCAGATAATGGCCCAGTTGTCTATAAAATGGTAGGGAAAATGGCTAAAGCGTGTTAGGCATGTTTACTACAAGATGCTGAAGACATCGACCATACAAAAGATAGCCATTAATTACAACTGGTATAGGTAAGATTGAACTAGTGAGTTCATACTTGGAAAGTCCCGAGAGGTAGTTGTTGGGGCACTTCATCTGGGCCAGAGCCCGCCCAAAGTTAGCGGCGGCATAGGCGAGCTCTTCCTCTGGTTCAAAGCGTGGATCAGGGCCCCCGACATGTGTACCTACAAGAAGCAAGTAAATGTTAGAAGCCAAACTGCAATGGCACAAATGATGTAAAATATTGTAAGACATGGGATGCAGCTAACCTCGACGGCAAACAACAGCATCGTCCATTATGGCCCTGCGTAAGTACATGGATAGGTATGTTAAGTACAACAGGGTTAGCATCCACCAAAAATAGCAAATGGGCAGCATCTCTCATATATCTTCATTGCCGAGAGTAGCATGGTAGCAAAGGGACAGATTAAAAAATGGATACAAATGTTAATTGCAACAGGCTTAACAGCATCCTTTGTCATGTTTTGTAAGTTTGTAGCCATTGAAATACAACTGTTTAATAATGGATTCAACTGTTAATTGCAACAGGCTTAATTGCCATTGAAACCGGTACTGATAAAAATGCAATTGGCAGAGTTAAATATCACATGGCAGGTGCTGCCGGAGCAGATAATGGCATGTTAAGTACAACAGGGTTAGCATCCACCAAAATAGCAAATAGGCAGCATCTCTAGTGATATCCTTAGTCATGTATTGTAAGTTTTTTGCCGGTATTGGTGAAATTGAATTGAACAGTTAATACTTGAACATCACAGAGTGTGCAATACTGAAACAAACAAGGCACGAACATGCTTAATACATGAACCGTACTAAACATAGCCATTGCAAGTGGTATTGGTAATATTAACTGGTCAGATCATACCTGTTAAGTCCTGGGGGGTACTCGTCGGGGCACTTCTTCTGGGCTAGAGCCTGCATCATGTCGGCAGCGGCGGAGGCGAGGTGTTCCTCTGGGTCAACACGCACAGCGACCATCGCGCCATGGACCGCCATTAGCTCCTCGACCTCCATGTGATATGTGGTTGGGCTTGCACGGCGATGCTCTGGAGGTAGGGACGATGGGGATTTGGAGGCATGAGGGTGTTTCGCATGCGCCATTTAAGCAATCAGGCCGGGGCCATGATAGAGATCGGTGGGTTACCTGACTGGATCCGAGCATAATGTAGATGTGGTTGAAGTTGTGGTTGTGGCGGCGGCGGTTTGATCTGTCGATAGGGGAAGGTGTGGGGGGGAGGGGAGGTGGGGGAGTACTGAGGAAATTTGATGGGTGGGGATGTGGTTGGTGGAATAAAATTCTGAAATCGCGCGCCTAATGAAAATTTTTGCTGCGAAACTTGAAACTTGGGCGGGGGAAGCACACAACAGAGACGAAGAACGTAAAATACTCGTGTGCAAGAAAACAAAAAATTTGCAGTTCCCATCTCCACAAAATGTACACGTGTAGTCGATTTGTTTCGGTCAATGGTACGCCTAGTTTATTAGGAACCATGGCACAGGTAATAGACTTATGGATCATTAACGCAAAAAATGCACATGGGTACGGCATAGAAACCGTGTGTTTTGTGATCTTCTAATGATTATCACAAAAAAGCGCACACAGTCACACATGTTAATCAACGCCCCAAAGCCCTGAAAGGACGCTCTTACCGACATTGTACTTTAATACTACAAACTTAAATTACTACTGGTAATTTCTCTAATACTACAAACTTAACCTACTTCTCACATGCTGCCATCATGGCATGCTGGCCAGACGTCGGTGTTCTCCTTCTCGGCCTTCTAGCCGGTAGCCAACCGTGCTTCGATCTCCGCCAAGCTCTCCTCACCATGGCATGTGGCCTCTTCTTTCTTGTGGCGGTGGGACTCTCTTTTCTTGGTTGCTTTCTGCCTTTTCTGATCCTCCTGTGTGGCATTGTCCGCCTCTAGATCCACCGCCCATTCGGCCATGGCAGCCTCAAAGTCCGCCCACGTAACTGTGTGGCCACCGGCGGTGATGTACTCGGCACGATGAGATGCCATCGCTTCCTTACCATGTGTGCGATCGCGGGCGGCGAGGAGCGCGGTGCGGAAGGATGCCATCGCTTCCTTACCAGTTACTGTGCACTGCGGTGCCATGAACGACGCTTGGAGAGAGCTCTGGGATGGAGGGACCTGGCAGCCATACGGTGCGGGGGTTTTTAAGATCTCAACGACAAACGACAGAGGAAATTTTGCTTCCCTTTCAATTTTGCTCGTTCATTATCGCACACGATTCATCTCGGTCGGTTCCGGAAACAGTGTGCGCTGAGGCTATTGTGTGTTGCATTATGATTGGCCGGAACCCCAGCCACGCAGGTCGTGCGTGTGCACCATAGGATGCGCCATGATCGAACGGCAATCCACGTACCTCACATCACATCCATGCAGCTATAGCTGGATTGGATTTATATGCGTCAAGTGCCTAGAAAATGCACATGATCCCTTAAATATGGTAAAAGATCCCTAAAAAATGCCGACTTTGAAACCGGTGATTTGCAGGGTGTATGTTCTTCGTAGAAAAAAACTCCAGGGCAAAGAACAAAGAAAACTTGGATTCCCCTTCAATTTTGGTGATTTCTCTCTCGAAATCATGGAACTTCCCTAGCAATGGTTTGATTTATGAAGGGCGTGCATGACGACATAAGCTAAACCTTCTCAAATTTTCACCAGGGCATGGTGAGGTCATACCATGGCACCATGTCAGGAGTCATGTTTTTCAATCATTTATTTCATTTATATACAGTTGAAAACCCAATAAACAAATGTTTGTGGTTGACTATTGCCACACGTTTCATCGAAATATCTATCTATTCTTGTAAAAGGCATGAGAATTTACTAAATGGTACGAGCATCATTTTCCACACTGTTCTTGTGCACCCTTTCATTCACAGATTGTTCGAACTTGAATTATGTGCATTAATGCCTAGAAAATGCACATAATCCCCTAAATATGGTAAATAAACCCGGAAAAGTGTCAAATTTGAACGTGGTGATTTGCAGGGTGTATGTTCATCGTAGAAAAAAACTCATGGATAAAGGACAAAGGAAATTTGGATCCCCTTCAATCTTGGTGATTTCTCTCTCGAAACCATGAAACTTCCTTGATGATAGTTCGATTTATGAAAGGCGTGCATGATGATATAAGGAAAACATTCTCAAATTTTTACCAGGGCATGGTGAGGCCATACCATGGCACCATACCAGGCGTCATGATTTTCAAGCATTTATTTCAGTTTTTGTATAGTTGTTAAACCAGTAAACGATGCATTTATGGTTGACTATTGCCACACATTTCCTCAACATATGTCCATTCCTTGTAAAAGGCATGAGAATTTACTAAATGGAACGAGGATGGTTTTCCAGACCATTCTGGTACACCTTTTCATGCACCGATTGTTCGAATATGAATTATGTGCATTAATGCCTAGAGAATGCAAATAATCCCATAAATATGGTAAATGAACCCGGAAAAGTGTCAAATTTAAACGTGGTGATTTGCAGGATGTATGTTCATCGTAGGAAAAAACTCATGGATAAGGACAAAAGAAATTTGGATCCTCCTTCAGTCTTGGTGATTTCCCCCTCGAAACCACGGAACTTCCTTGGCGATGGTTCGATTTATGAAAGGCATGCATGGAGACATAAGGAAAACATTCTCAAATTTTTACCAGGGCACGGTGAGGCCATAGCATGGCACCACGCCAGGCATCATGTTTTCCAAGCATGTATTTCATTTTTATATAGTTGTTAACCCAGTAAACGACGCATTTATGGTTGACTATTGCCACACTCTTCCTTGAAATATCTACCCATTCCTTGCAAAAGGCATGAGAATGTAATAAATAGCACGAGGATGGTTTTCCAGACCATTCTTGTGCACCTTTTCATGAACCAATTGTTCGAATTTGAATTATGTGTAGTAATGTCTGGAAAATACAAATAATCCCCTAAATATGGTAAATGAGCCCGGAAAATTGTCAAATTTGAACAAGTTGCATCTGAGGCAGTATGTTGATCGTTGGAAAAAACTAAATGACAAACTAGGACGGAAATTTGGAATCCCCTTCAACCTCAGTGATTTCCCTCTCGAAAGCATGGAACTTCCTCGGTGATAGTTCGATTTGTGAAGGGCGTGCATGATGACATTAATCAAACCTTCTCATCTTTTAACAAGGGCACGGTGAGGCCATACCATGATGGCACCATGCCGGGCGTCATGCTTTTCAAGCACGTATTTCATTTTTCTATCATTGCTAACCCAGTAAATGACGCGTTTTGGTTGACTATTGCCACGCAATCCCTTGAAATCTCTGCCCATTCCCTGTAAAAGGATTGAGAATTTACTAAATACCACGAGTATGGTTTTTTATGACCGTTCATGTGCACCTTTTCATGCAACGATTGTTTGAATTTGAATTATGTGGATTAATGCCTAGAAAATGAACATAATCCCCTAATATGGTAAATGAGCCCGAAAAAATGCCAAATTTGAGCACGTTGCATTTGAGGGGGTATGTTGATTGAAGAAAAAACTGAATGACAAGATAGAAAGGAAATTTGGATTCCCAGCCCCTTCAATCTTGCTGATTCCCCTCGAAACCATGAAATTTCCTACATGATGGTTCGATTTATGAATGGCGTGCATGACGACATAAGACAAACATTCTCAATTTTTTACCAGGGCATGGTGAGGCCACACATTTCCTTGAAATATCTGCCCATTCCTTGTAAAAGGCATGAGAAATTACTAAATAGCACAACCATGGTTTTCCAGACCGTTCTCGTGCACCTTTTCCAATTGTTTGAATTTGAATTATGTGCATTAAAGCCTAGAAATGCACATAATCCCCTAAATATTGTAAATGAACCCAGAAAAGTGCCAAATTTGAACATGGTGATTAGCAGGGTCTATGTTCATCGTAGAAACATACTCATGGACAAAGGACAAAGGAAATTTGGATTCCCATTCAATCTCGGTGATTTACTATCGCACACGATTCATCTCCGTCGCCTTTGCGAATCATGTGTGTTCACTCACACATGCAAAAGGAAAAAAGAAAACCCTCGCCCCCTTCGTCCCCACCGACTTGCCATGGACTCCTCTGCAACTCTACACCTCATCAACTTCTATCGCGACGGCCACCCTAATATCGACGGCGCTGTTGTTGAAGGGCGCAGGTCGCGCTCCAAACGACACGGGATTTCGCCCCCACCGCTTTTTGCCGCCTATCTGCACCGACATTCTAGACTCTGGTCGACTGGGGTTTTCTCCAGGATTGGCCTAGGTATTTTTCTCATGGAGAAGGTAATCAACTTAGCGAAACATTTACTCATCTCTTATCGCAGTCCGTCCGTCGCTCTTAATCAACCGGCAGAAATCGCCATGGAATCATTTTTGTTCTAGCTAATTCGTGGTTGATCATTATGTTGGGGAACTTAGTATTTCAAAAAAATCCTATGATCACGCAAGATCTATCTAAGATATGCATGGCAATGAGAGGGGAGAATGTGTCCACATACCCTTGTAGACCGAAAGCGGAAGCGTTTAGTAACGCGGTTTATGTAGCTGAACGTATTCGCGATCCAACTGATCCAAGTACCGAACGTATGGCACCTCCGTGTTCAGCACATGTTCACCTCGATGACGTCCCTCGTGCTCTTGATCCAGTTGAGCACAAGGGTGAGTTCCATCAGCACGACGGCGTGGCGATGGTGATGATGATGTTACCGGCACAGGGCTTCTCCTAAGCACTACGGCGATTTGATCGAGGTGTGTAACTATGAAGGGGGCACCGCACACGGCTAAGGTAAAACTTGGTGTGTTCTCGGGTGCCCCCCTGCCGCCGTATATAAAGGAGGAAGGGGGAGGACGGCCGGCCCTTGTAGGGCGCGCCAGGAGAGGGTAGTCCTACTAGGACTCCAAGTCCTAGTAGGATTCCATCTAAAGGAGAGGGGGAAAGGAAGGGAGAGGGTGGCCGCGCCCCCAACCCCTTGTCCAATTCTGACTGGGCTTGAGGGGGCGTGCACCATCTCTTGGCCGCTGCCTCCTCTTCCCACTAAGGCCCACTAAGGCTCAACAAGTCCCCGGGGGGTTCCGGTAACCTCGTGGTGCTCCGGAAATACCCGAACTTCTCCGGAACCATTCCGATGTATGAATATAGCCTTCCAATATATCAATCTTTATGTATTGACCATTTCGAGACTCCTCGTCATGTCTGTGCTCTCGTCCGGGACTCCGAACAAACTTCGGTCATCAAAACACATAACTCATAATACAAATCGTCATCAAATGTTAAGCGTGCGGACCCTACGGTTTTGCTAACTATGTAGACATGACCAAGACACATCTCCGATCAATAACCAATAGCGGAACCTGGATGCTCATATTGGCTCCTACATATTCTATGAAGATCTTTATCGGTCATATCACATAACAACATATGTTGTCCCTTTGTCATCGGTATGTTATTTGCCGAAGATTCGATCATCGGTATCATCATACCTAGTTCAATCTCGTTACCAGCAAGTCTCTTTACTCGTTCCGTAATGCTTCATCCCGCAACTAAGTCATTAGTCACATTGCTTGCAAGGCTTATAGTGGAGAGGGCCCAGAGACACCTCTCCGAAACATGGAGTGACAAATCCTAATCTCGATCTATGCCAACCCAACAAACACCTTCAGAGACACATGTAGTGCATATTTATAATAACCCAATTATGTTGTGACGTTTGATACCACACAAGGTGTTCCTTCAGTTTTCGGGAGTTGCATAATCTCATAGTCTGAGGAACATGTATAAGTGATGAAGAAAGCAGTCGCAATGAAACTATAACGATCATAATCCTAAGCTAACGAATGGGTCATGTCCATCACATAATTCTCCTAATGATGTGATCCCGTTCATCAAATGACAACACATGTCTATGGTTAGGAAACATAACCATCTTTGATTAACGATCTAGTCTAGTAGAGGCATACTAGGGACACTATGTTTTGTCTATGTATTCACACATGTACTAAGTTTCCGGTTAATACAATTCTAGCATGAATAATAAACATGTATCATGATATAAGGAAATAAATAATAACTTTATTATTACCTCTAGGTCATATTTCCTGCAGTCTCCCACTTGCACTAGAGTCAATAATCTAGATAACAAAGTATGATTCTAACACCCATGGAGTCTTGGTGTTGATCATGTTTTGCTCGTGGAAGAGGCTTAGTCAACGGGTCTGCAACATTCAGATCTTTATGTATCTTGAAAATCTCTATGTCTCCCTCCGACACTTGATGATAGATGGAATTGAAGTGTCTCTTGATGTGCTTGGTTCTCTTTTCAAATCTTGATTCCTTCGCCAAGACAATTGCACCAGTATTGTCCCAAAAGATTTTCATTGGACCCGATGCACTAGGTATGACACCTAGATCAGATATGAACTACTTCAATCAGGCTCATTCATTTTCTGCTTCCGAAGCAACTATGTACTCTGCTTCACACGTAGATCCCGCCACGACGCTTTGCTTGGAACTGCACGAACTGACAGCTCCACCATTCAATAAAAATACGTATTCGGATTTGGACTTAGAGTCATCCGGATCAGTGTCAAAGCTTGCATCGACGTAACCATTTACAATGAGATCTTTGTCACCTCCATAAATGAGAAACATATCCTTAGTCCTTTTCGGGTTTTTCATGATGTTCTTGACCGTTGTCCAGTGCTCCACTCCGGGATTACTTTGGTACCTCCCTTCTATACTTATAGTAAGGCAAACATCAGGTCTGGTACACAGCATTGCATACATGATAGAACCTATGGCTGAAGCATAGGGAATGACCTTCATTTTCTCTCTATCTTCTGCAGTGGTTGGGCATTGAGTCTGACTCAACTTCACACCTTGTAACACAAGCAAGAACCCTTTCTTTGACTGATCCATTTTGAACTTCTTAAAAACTTTATCAAGGTATGTGCTTTGTGAAAGTCCAATTAAGCGTCTTGATCTATCTCTATAGATCTTGATGCCTAATATGTAACAGCTTCACCAAGGCCTTTCATAAAAAAACTCTTATTCAAGTATCCCTTTATGCTGTCCGGAAACTCTATATCATTTCGAATCAACAATATGTCATCCACATATAATATTAGAAATGCTACAGAGCTCCCACTCACTTTCTTGTAAATACAGGCTTCTCCAAAAGTCTGTATAAAACCATATGCTTTGATCACACTATCAACGCGTTTATTCCAACTCCGAGAGGCTTGCACCTGTACATAAATGGATCGCTGGAGCTTGCACACTTTGTTACCACCCTATGGATCGACAAAACCTTCTGGTTCCATCATATACAACTCTTCTTCCAGAAATCCATTCAAGAATACAGTTTTGACATCCATCTGCCAAATTTCATAATCATAAAATGCGGCAATTGCTAACATGATTCAGACAGACTTAAGCGTCGCTACAGGTGAGAAAGTCTCATCATAGTCAACTCCTTGAACTTGTCGAAAACCTTTCGCAACAAGTCGAGCTTTGTAGACAGTAACATTACCGTCAGCGTCTGTCTTCTTCTTGAAGATCCATTTATTTTCTATGGCTTGCCGATCATCGAGCAAATCCACCAAAGTCAACAATTTGTTCTCATACATGGATCCCATCTCAGATTCATGGCCTCAAGGCATTTCGTGGAATCTGGGCTCATCATAGCTTCCTCATAGTTCGTAGGTTCATCATGGTCTAGTAACATGTCTTCCAGAATAGGATAACAATACCACTCTGGTGAGGACCGTACTCTAGAAGACCTATGAGGATTGGTAATAACTTGATATGAAGTTTCATGATCATCATCATTAGCTTCCTCACTAATTGGTGTAGGAATCACTGGAGCTGATTTCTGTGATGAACTACTTTCCAATTCTAGAGAAGGTACAATTACCTCATCGAGCTCTACTTTCCTCCCACTCACTTCTTTCGAGAGAAACTCCTTCTCTGGAAAGGATCCATTCTTAGCAACGAATATCTTTCCCTTCGGATCTGTGATAGAAGGTGTACCCGACAGTTTCCTTTGGGTATCCTATGAAGACACACTTCTCCAATTTGGGTTCGACCTTATCAGGTTGAAGCTTTTTCATATAAGCATCATAGCCCCAAACTTTTAGAAACGACAACTTTGGTCTCTTGCCAAACCACAGTTCATAAGGCGTCGTCTCAATGGATTTTGATGGTGCCCTATTTAAAGTGAATACATCCATCTCTAAAGCATAACCCCAAAACGATAGCGGTAAATCAATAAGAGACATCATAGATCGCAACATATCCAATAAAGTACGGTTACGACGTTCAGACACACCATTTCCTGTGGTGTTCCAGGAGAAACTATTCCACATTGTTTCAAATGAAGACCAAACTCGTAAATCAAATATTTGCCTCCATGATCAGATCGTAGAAACTTTATTTTCTTGTTAAGATGATTTTCCACTTCACTCTGAAATTCTTTGAACTTTTCAAATGTCTGAGACTTATGCTTCATTAAGTAGATATAACCATATCTGCTCAAATCATCTGTGAAGGTAAGAAAATAATGATACCTGCCACAAGCCTCAACACTCATTGGACCGCATACATCAGTATGTATTATTTCCAATAAGTCAGTAGTTCATTCCATTGTTTCGGAGAACGGAGTTTTAGTCATCTTGCCCATGAGGCATTGTTTGCAAGCACCAAGTGATGCATAATCAAGTGATTCCAAAAGCCCATCAGCATGGAGTTTCTTCATGCGCTTTACACCAATATGACCTAAATGGCAGTGCCACAAATAAGTTGCACTATCATTATCAACTTTGCATCTTTTGGCTTCAATATCAGGAACATGTGTATCTCCATGATCGTGATTTAATAAAAATAGACCACTCAACAAGGGTGCATGACCATAAAATATATTACTCACATAAATAGAACAACCATTATTCTCTTATTTAAATGAATACCTGTCTCGCATCAAACAAGATCTAGATATAATGTTCATGCTCAACGCTGGCACCAAATAACAATTATCCGGGTATAAAACTAATCCCGAAGGTAGATGTAGAGGTAGCGTGCCGACAGCAATCACATCAACCTTGGAACCATTTCCGACACGCATCGTCACCTTGTCCTTAGCCAATCTTTGTTTTATCCGTAGCCCCTGTTTCGAGTTGCAAATATGAGCAACAGAACCAACATAAAATACCCAAGCACTACTACGAACATTGGTAAGGTACACAACAATAACATGTATATCAAATATACCTTTCACTTTGCCATCCCTCTTATCCGCCAAATAATTGGGGTAGTTCCGCTTCCAGTGACCAGTCCCTTTGCAATAGAAGCACTCAGTTTCAGGCTTAGGTCTAGACTCTGGTTTCTTCTCCTGAGCAGCAACTTTCTTGCTATTATTCTTGAAGTTCCCCTTCTTCCCTTTGCCCTTTTTCTTGAAACTAGTGGTCTTGTTGACCGTCAACACTTGATGCTCCTTTTTCATTTCTACCTCTGCAGCCTTTAGCATTGCGAAGAGCTCGGGAATTGTCTTGTTCATCCCTTGCATATTATAGTTCATCATGAAGCCTTTATAGCTTGGTGGCAGTGATTGGAGAACTCTGTCAGTGACATTATCATCAGGAAGATTAACTCCTAGCCGAGCCAAGTGGTTATGATACACAGACATTTTGAGTATATGTTCACTGATAGAACTATTCTCCTCCATCTTGCAGCTATAGAACTTGTTGGAGACTTCATATCTCTCAACTAGGGCATTTTCTTGAAATATTAACTTCAACTCTAGGAACATATCATATGCTCCATGACATTCAAAACATCTTTGAAGTCCCGATTCTAAGCCGTAAAGCATGGCACACAGAACTATCGAGTAGTCATCAGCTTTGCTCTGCCAGACGTTCTTAACGTCATCAGTAGCGTCTGCAGCGGTCCTAGCACCTAGCGGTGCTTCCAGGACTTAATTCTTCTGTGTGGCAATGAGGATAATCCTCAAGTTACGGACCCAGTCCGTGTAATTGCTACCATCATCTTTCAACTTAGCTTTCCCTAGGAACGCATTAAAATTCAAAGGAACGGTAGGACGGGCCATTGATCTACAATAACATATACATGCAAAATAACTATCAGGACGAAGTTCATGATAAATTAAAGTTCAATTAATCATATTACTTAAGAACTCCACTTAGATAGACATCCCTCTAGTCATCTAAATGATCACGTGATCCAAATCAACTAAACCATGTCCGGTCATCACGTGAGATGGAGTAGTTTTCAATGGTGAACATCACTATGTTGATCATATCTACTATATGATTCACATTCGACCTTTCGGTCTTGGTGTTCCGAGGCCATATCTGCATATGCTAGGCTCATCAAGTTTAACCCGTGTATTCTGTGTGTGCAAAACTGGCTTGCACCCATTGTATGTGAACGTAGAGCTTATCACACCCGATCATCACGTGGTGTCTTGGCACGACGAACTGTAGCAACGGTGCATACTCAGGGAGAACACTTACACCTTGAAATTTAGTAAGGGATCATCTTATAATGCTACCACCGTACTAAGCAAAATAAGATCCATAAAAGATAAACATCACATGCAATCAAAATATGCGACATGATATGGCCATCATCATCTTGTGCTTATGATCTCCATCACCTAAGCATCGTCATCATCTCCATCATCACTGGTGCGACACCTTGATATCCATCATAGCATCATTGTCGTCTCGCCAACTATTGCTTCTACGACTATCGCTACTGCTTAGTGATAAAGTAAAGCAATTACATGGCGATTGCATTGCATACAATAAAGCGACAACCATATGGCTCCTGCTAGTTGCCAATAACTCTGTTCAAAACATGATCATCTCATACAACAATGTATATCACATCATGTCTTGATAATATCACCTCACAGCAAGCCCTACAAAAACAAGTTAGACGTCCTCTACTTTGTTGTTGCAAATTTTACGTGGCTACTACGGGCTTCTAGCAAGAACCGTTCTCACCTACGCATCAAAACCTCATTGATTTTTCGTCAAGTGTGCTGTTTTAACCTTCAACAAGGACCAGCCGTAATCAAACTCGATTCAACTAAAGTTGGAGAAACAGGCACCCGCCAGCTACCTATGTGCAAAAGCATGTCGGTAGAACCAGTCTCATGAACGCGGTCATGTAATGTTGGTCTGGTCCGCTTCATCCAACAATACCGCCGAATCAAAGTAAGACGTTGGTGCTAAGAAGTATGACTATTATCGCCCACAACTCTTTGTGTTCTACTCGTGCATAAAAAATCTACGCATAGACCTGGCTCGTATGCCACTGTTGGGGAACGTAGTATTTAAAAAAAATTCTACAACCACGCAAGATCTATCTAGGAGATGCATGGCAACAAGAGGGGAGAGTGTGTCCACGTACACTCATAGACCAAAAGCGGAAGCGTTTAGTAACGCGGTTGATGTAGTCGAACGTCTTCGCGATCCAACCGATCCAAGTACCGAACGTACAGCTGCGTTCAGCAAACGTTCAGCTTGATGACGTCCCTCGTGCTCTTGATTCAGTTGAGGATGAGCGTGAGTTCCGTCAGCACGACAGCGTGGTGAGGGTGATGATGGTGTTACCGGCGCAGGGCTTCGCCTAAGCACTACAGCAATATGATCGAGGTGTGTAAATGTGGAGGGGGGCATTGCACACGGCTAACGCAAAATTTGGTGTGTTCTAGGGTGCCCCCTACCCCCATATGTAAAGGAGGGAGGGGGAGGCCGGCCGGCCTTTGCAGGGCGCATTAGGAGAGAGGAGTCCTACTAGGACTCCAAGTCCTAGTAGGATTGCACCTAAAGGATAGGGGGGAAGGAAGGGAGAGGGTGGCCGCGCCCCCAACCCCTTATCCAATTTGGACTGGGCTTGGGGGGCGCGTGCCTCCTCTTCCCACTAAGGACCTCTAAGGCCCAACAACTCCTCGTGGGGTTCCGATAACCTCCCGGTACTCCGGAAAATACCCGAACTTCTCCAGAACCATTCCGATGTTTGAATATAGCCTTGTAATATATTGATCCTAATGTATCAACAATTTTGAGACTCCTCATCACTTCTGTGATCTCATCCGAGACTCCGAACAAACTTCGGTCATCAAAACACATAACTCATAATAAAAATAGTCATCGAACGTTAAGCGTGCGGACCCTACGGGTTCGATAACTATGTAGACATGACCGAGACACATCTCCGAGCAAAAACCAATAGCGGAAACTAGATGCTCATATTGGCTCCTACATATTCTATGAAGATCTTTAGCGGTCAAACCGCATAAAAATATACGTTGTTCCATTTGTCATCGGTATGTTACTTGCCCAAGATTCGATCGTCGGTATCATCATACCTAGTTCAATCTCGTTACCGGCAAGTCTCTTTACTCGTTCCGTAATGCTTCGTACCAAAACTAACTCATTAGTCACATTGCTTGCAAGGCTTATAGTGATGAGAATTACCGAGAGGGCCCAGAGATACCTCTCCGAAACACGGAGTGACAAATCCTAATCTCGATCCATGCCAACCCAACAAACACCTTCGGAGACACCTGTAGAACATCTTTATAATCACCCAATTACGTTGTGACGTTTGAGAGCACACAAGGTGTTCGTCCAGTATTCAGGAGTTGCATAATCTCATAGTCTGAGGAACATGTATAAGTCATGAGGAAAGCAGTAGCAATGAAACTGTAATGATCATAATGCTAAGCTAACGGATGGGTCATGGCCATCACATCATTCTCCTAATGATGTGATCCCGTTCATCAAATGACAACACACGCCTATGGTTAGGAACATAACCATCTTCGATTAACGAGCTATTCTAGTAGAGGCATACTAGGGACACTATGTTTTGTCTATGTATTCACACATGTACTAAGTTTCCCGTTAATACATTCTAGCATGAATAATAAACATTTATCATGAAATAAGGAAATAAATAATAACTTTATTATTGCCTCTAGGGCATATTTCCTTCACATTCATGTGTCCATAGTTCAAGCACAAATCGGGCAAGTGTGGTCGCGGCCAGTCGGAAAGGAAGTTCTATCTCACCATTCCAGATGACTTCAGGGACCGCTCCGTATGTTTAATCTCAACCTAACAGGGTCGGCATGGACTAAATATGTGAACATATACCGTCTATTGCTACATTATCTATATATTTGCATCAAATCTTTGTTACATTATCTATTTTAAATTATATATTTTTGTACTTTGCTTTCATCTATACATTGATCTGTTCTATCAGTTACTCCACATTTGCATCTTGCTCTGTTATTTCAATATATCTAATTTACGATCTTAATTTTCATTTCAAGCAGTACATCCCTTGCTTTGCAAGAACAGGATTAGAAGGAAATCTTGGGCTTTACTTTGTTGATGACTCCCAGGATGTTATATTCATAACGCAACATGGACATACAATGGTGGTTAGCGTAAAACTTGATAAAGATGGTAACTCCTATTTTAATGCGGACCTTTGGAGAAAAATGTCTAAGAGTTATGAACTGAAAGCTGGCAATAAAATTCTAGTGCGTCCACCATAGCCTGGTCTAACTAACATGGATGTTTACTTCCCCAATGTCATCAGCCGATCAAAGCCTGATCAAGGTTAGTGTTCTTTCAACTTTCTCCATGATGTCATATTACTTAGCAAAATCTGGGTATTTGTTCTGACTAATTGATCACTATTTAAGCAACCAATTGTGATTTCATTTTCTAACTCCGTTCCTAGGCAATAACGAATTATATTTACCAAATTATGCACACTATATATTGTTCTGCGATGTTCGGAATAAATAATACCTTTCCACCTTTTAAGCAGGATATATTGGATGCATAGTGAATGATCTGTATGTTACTAAGCGTACCAAATTTGACTGGAAGGACTTGAAGCATGTCATAAACTTTGTTGGTAATCTAACGGAGATAGCACCGCATATGAACGCTGGATTTTGGATGGGATTAATTATACCGAGGGTGCACACATTGAACAAGACCAATTGTGTGCACAAAACGCTGGTAAAAAGTCTTATTTTAATGTTGATGCTCATAAACTATATATATATATCTTCAATGATATGTTACAATTGGTTTTTATTCTACATTTCAACAGAAATTGCCCATTGTAGCAGTTCCTGGTTCGATTTTGTAGCGTGGTCGAATTACACTTGTGCCCTCTAATAACACCAAAGTGATTGCATGGTACTGCATTTCCCGCAGAAATGGAACCATTCAAATTAACATGTGCTCGCTTGTCATTGCAATGCATCCATGTTGTAAAATTGGAGACACTATTCTACTCATGCTCTATCAAGGCACAGGAGGGCTCTTCCTTTTGATTGACAGATGCCGAGTCGCCGTGATGAAGCTGCTTCTAGCAGATAGTTGTGGTTGTTGGCCCTCAGTCTCTTAAAATGTGCTAGTTGTTACTATGTTAAGTATATAGATATGGACCATATGGTTTTTGGCTGTTAGCCTCTTAAAATGTGATAGTTGTTACTATGTTAAGTATCTAGATATGGACCATATGATTGTCAAAACTGTGTTACGAAGATCCTGCTTTTGTCAAATAGTGTAACCACTATATATATGTTAATCAAATGCTATTAGCCAAGTTCTTAAATTTTCATGGAAAGTATTAGTATCATACACAGTTCTTTGAGTTTAAGCATGTGCCTGATGTCCAAAAGGCAATTGCATATTAACTATCCATATTGCAAATTCACACACATGTTAAAATAAGGAAACGTATGTGTAACTTACTAATCATCGCACACTAGTACTCGCAGACGTGTCGTGTGCAATACTCCTAGCCACCACAAGCAACTAGTTTGTATTTTTCAAAGTTTTTTGTACAAACAAAATCGCAAACGAACTTACTATAGTAACCGCGTGTGTTATTATTTCTTATTGCAAACAGTTCATCCGAGTGGGTTGTTTGCTGCGTATCACACACATCTGGTTTACACGAATCGCTTGTGTTCTTTTGGCTGATCGCAAATGCCACATATGACACACATCTTGTTATGATGAACCATTTCCATTCTCTTACTTAATCAAAAACAGTTTGTTCGAGTGAACCGTATGTTGTATATCACAGACACCTTGATCTGGTTGACCATTTCTGTTACATTCCCTAATAGCGCATAGTTCATCAAAGTGAACTGTATGACGTATATCGAACACACATTGATATGGCTGCCCGTTTCTGTTGTTCTTCCTCTTCGCAAATAGTTCTGCTAGATCAATCGTATGCCTAGCATCGCACACGCAAGTAAAATCTGAACCGTGTTTGATGTGTCCGCCATCACAAATGTTTGCATCTTTTTGACAGTTTTTTTACACCACCATTTGTGATTATTGCATCGCACACAGTTTCGTCGAAGGGTCTTTGATCGTAGTATCGCGTTAGCAACATCCTACAATAGTGGTTAGTCATTCAACTCCCTCCATTTCTTTTTAGTCTGCATAAGATTTGGTCAAATTCAGGCTTTGTAAAGTTTGACTAACTTTGTAGAAAAAAATATCAACATCTACAATACTAAAGTTATATGTTATGAAATTAGATTCATCATACATCTAATAGTATTGATTCCATAGTGTGAATGTTGATATATTTTCCTACAAAGCTAGTCAAACTTAAAAAAGTTTGACTTTGACCAAATCTTATATGCAAACTAGAGAGAAATGGAGGGATTACCTAGTTACGAATGTAGAAATACCTGGAGCACCGTGAGGTCAGCTGACAGCAGGTTCCACTAAAATCGACATCCGTGGTGGCTTCTTTCTCTGCCTGCATGGCGCGGCTATACATGCGTCGATGGCGGATGGCGCAGTCGTAGGCACTGAAGGCGCTGTACAACGCGGCGGCGGCGAGGGCAGCGACAATACCCGTGTTGCCGTGCTCACCGACAAGCCGGCGTGGAGCAAGTCAGCACTCTTCCGCATGCTGTATTGGAGCAACCAGCTATGGAACAACGCGTTGGCTTAGTGTGGAAACTGCCTCTGATGTGCTAGGCGAGGTAGGTGGAGCAGCGAGTTGCCTCTCTCATAACTACCGGGCTCGACAGGTTACCCAGACGACCATTATGTCCGAAAACTACTCTTCCTACTTGTCGGATGCCGCCGAAAGAGTGGAGAAAATGGTGGAAGCAGGAGCTTGGTCGGCGTCCTGCTCCTGAACGGACGTGTGTGGCCGGAGTGAGTTTCTCGCATTCCACGCGGATTTCTCTATCTCTACTCCTATAAAAAATAGAGTTGGTGATGATGGTGCGCCTGTAATCCCGCAATATAGGCCATCCGATTTATATCTGACGGATAGGAAGGAAACATTGGCAATTTTGCAAAAAGATACCCACACCCTCTCCACATTTGCAAATACGGCCTTCCCTCGTTCATCCTTTTCTCCCACAAGATAAACTACTCATACAAATGCATATTGATGTTCCGTGCAACGCATGGGCATCTTGCTAGTAAATGTAGGTTTTCGAATGCGGCGAGGAGGCGGGTACAGCTGGGAGTGCAGTAGGAGGCACCCCCGGCCAGCGTGCCGCTTCAAATGGCAGACGCAGTGAGAGGTCGTGTTCGCCCTCACCCGCTTGACCGTGGACCTTGACTGTGTACGTCTGGCTTTGAAGACAACATTATCCTTGGCGGTGTAGTCACCTTGTGTCCAGATCTGAGATGCCACATGTTCTAGATGAATGACTCCAAGTTCGACCACCATGACGCTAGGTGCGAGCCGAGGAACACTGTTGGAGAGACCCCCCTCAAAATTTTCCTACATTGGTCGTTTGATTCATAGGATAGAATGCTATAGGATTTTTTTCCTATGTAATCATGTTTTAATTGGCAATCTAGCATCCACTCCAGCTTTCTTTCACTTCCTTTGTTCCTACGAAGAGAGTACTTGCTCTAAATGATTTGCCGCTGCAAGAGCCGCCTATATTAATTAACCATACTCTATAAAGGTGGACAGATTTGGCTATAGATATTACTGTACTAGGTTAGTATGTGACCTTGCGCTTGGCTCTTCCCCTCTTCCGGAAGTTGAACAATAATGACGGTACTATAGTAGTACTTCTGGCAATCTGACACCAAATGAACTGTTGCACGTCCACCGCTTGTATGCAAAAGTGTCTCCTCATGCTGCGAGCTACCGCGCACGCGTTGGCGAGGGAGAAGGGGTAGTAAGCAAGCATCTCGTCAAGTTGACGGGACACATCAAACTTATTTAGTACTATCTGCAAAAAGGGCCGACCATGTCCATGGCTACATGTGCTCTGTCATTGAGTACGTGCACTATTCAGATGCCATCGAGGAGAAGAAATATTGTGTAGTAGTAGGTGTCATCAAAGTGCATGACTCACTTAAGCACTGCTTATCTCCATTTTCTTGCATGACACGTCCACCTTGATGATAGATGTCCCACGTGTCGGGAAAAAGGATGAACAAAGCTCACGTGTTAAACAGAAGAGTGGAAGAACATAGATTCTCCACGACCGAGAAGGAGCAACAAACCTCGCGGTGGAGCGTCTGCACTCATAATATTTTATATTATTCAGCGATATAAAATCAACCAAATCTCTCCATGTTTCTATACCATTCTATAGTGTGAGAATAACTTTGAATGTATGCCATTGATTCACTCAATCCAATGTTCATAGTTGGAACATGCAAACAAAACCAAGCATTGGATCAACTCTTTTAGCACTCAGATTGTTGCCACCTTGCACATGTTGCTGCAACGCAAAACTACCACGCCATCCGGTGAACCATCCCAGACACGCTGTCGTAGAGATTTACAGGGCACATGCTCATGCAACATGTGGGTTCAAAACTTCACATGCTGTCGTAGTCATCTTGCCCATTTCTATTCTTTACTTTTCTCTAAGAAGTACTCCCTCTGTAAACTAATATAAAGAGTTTTAGATCACTACTTTAGTGATATAAACACTCTTATAGGGAGTACAAGCATGCCCTGTACGTAAATAAATCTTGGTTGCTGCACTTACGAACGTGGCAGGACATGGTGTCCAATCTCGGTAGGGAAGCTGGTCCTTGCTGCTGTAGGATCCTTCTTTGCATCCTATATTGCACACCCAGATGACCGCATGTTGCCGCCCAATGGTCAATGCCACGCCCCCCGCGAATGTAGAAGCTTCCCTCCCTTGTCTAGCTGGTTCCCACATTTCCCCCTGTTTTTTGCCGCCTGCCCACCTAGCCCACCTATACATGCGCTCACGTGTGATGACCACAGGAGCTACCACTCAGAGTGTATGTTAAAAAATCATGCAAACACGGCCGATTATACTGTGAGTAGGTGACCATGCGCTTGGCTCTTCGCCTCTTCCGGAATACGAACAATGATGATGGTACTATAGTATATATGTACTTCTAGCAATCTAACACATAATGACTGCTGCATGTCCACCGCTTGTACTATAAAGACCACTATAATTGTAAGAAGAAGCTTCTCCTCATGGTACGAGCAACCACGCGCATGTGGGTGAGGGAGAGGGCATAGTAAGCAAGCTTCTTGTTGTTTTGTGAGTTGACGGGACACATCAAAGTTACTTATTTAGTCCATGGCTACCACCCCGTGCTCCGTCTACATATATGATACATGTGCCATCAAGGAGAAAAATTATTGCATAATATGTGCCATCGAAGTGCACGACTTATCTCCATTTTCTTGCATGACACGTGTACCTTGATCCCGCGTGTTGGCAAAAGGATGAACAAAGCTCACATAAAAAAAGAGTGGAAGAACATAGATTCCCGACGACCGAGAAGGAGCAAGGAACCTCGCGGTGGAGCGTCTGCAATCATAATATTTTATATTATTCAGCGATATAAAATCAACCAAATCTCTCGTCTAGCTGGTCCACGCGTTTTCCCCCGTTTTTTGCCGCCTGTCCACCTGTAGAACCGCCTCATGACGGCCAATTCCTCTCCAAACATCTAGGGAGGCAGTTGAACCGAACAAGTCTAACTTGTTTTTAGTGAGTACATTGACGTGCCATCGAAAGGGTGTGATAGCTGACTCTAGCAAATTAATTGACTACCACATTGGCATACATGAGCATGGGGCTCACTTGTCAACGTGCTAGATGGAGGAAGGAACGCAAGACAAAATGGAGCGCGACGGAAGGGTGTGAGTCGATTGGCTCGCGTGTGATGACCACTGGAGCAATCCACTCAAGTTGTATTACGTTAAAAAATCCGTGCAAACATGGCCGATTATACAGTGAGTGGATGACTGTGTGCTTGGATCTTCGCCTCTTCCGAAAGTCGAACAATGATGATGGTACTACAGTATACTCCTACTTCTGGCAATCTGACACCGAATGAACTGTTGCACGTCCACCGCCTCTATTAAGCGCACTATCATAAAGCAAAAGCTTCTCCTCATCTTGCGAGCCACCGTGCGTGTGCGTGAGCGAGGGAGAGGTCGTACTAGTAGTAAGAAAAGCTTCTCCTCATTTATTTCAAAAAACAGCTTATCCTCGTTTGCGAGTTGACGGGACACCTCAAAAGTAGTGTATTAGTCTCCAAAAAGGGCCGACCATGTCCATGGCTACCTTCCCGTGCTCCGTCATTCAGTGCATGCACGATTCACGTTCCATTGAGAAAATAATGTTGCGTTCGTGCCATCGAATAGAATAACTTAATTTGTAAAAAACGCGACACCGTGTCATAATCAAACTTTGATTCGTCCATGCGTGGTTCCCATGAACAACTACTACACTAGCCAAATTATTTTGCGAGCTGCCTCTTCGTACAGAAATGAGCTCACCATGTACCCGCTCGTGAGTATTAGGGAAAGAGGCAAAGAGTACCTGCGTTGGTGCCTGCACCTCTTCTCTTCGTGCTCATATTCCTTTTAAACACGACAGCCCAGTGTAGTTACATCATACATAGCCAACCCACACTATCAACATATTTCTTGGCTCTATGCGACACCTAGCTCTAGTAATCCACCAGCCCGTATCGCTTCTTGCTCCTCGTCTCTCTCAAAGTGAGACAGGCTGGCGAATTTGCCGTCTATTGAGGTCGGTTAACTCATCACATCTTAGCGCATGCCAACAACATTCTAAAAAAATATTGTACTCCATTGTTATGCCAAGAAGAGGAAGTGCTTTGACCGACGGACCAAACGAGACATGCGTGTTGTACCGTGAGTAGGTCCAGTTTCTCGTTTTGAACTTGTTTGGTGTAGTAGTAACACTTAGTTTTTACTATTGATATAAGATTTTATATAGGGCCTAATGTATTCTTCGATGTTGCCTTTGACTATTGATAAGATTTTACGTAATTTGCAAATTATATCATTCGAATATCCTTTCACATTCTGTTTAAAAAAAGAGATCCTTTCACGTACGAATTTGACAGTATGCTTTGCATGTCCTATACTGCTGCTGTTTGGATACTCTAACTTAGCCAGAGGTTAGACTAACTCATGACTAACCCTGAACTAACTCTAGCCAAAGAGGTGTTTGGATGACAGGGTTAGATTGACAATAAATGCACTTGATGGAGAGAGAAAAGTGATTTTTCAGTGGGCCCCATGAGAAATAGGTCCAATTAGCACCACTTGGCTAGCGGGATAGAGATCCAATTAGCACCTCTTGGGTGGGATAGTTTTTTTGGTGGGTTTGGCGAAACTTGCTCCAATTTCTCTACTCTTGGAAAAAAACAGAGTTGGTGATGATGTTGTGTGTGCCATTCTGCAATATAGGCCGTCCGATTTATATCTGACGGGTAGGAAGGAAACAATGTCAATTTTGCAAAAAGATACCCACACCCCTCTCCACATTTGCAAATAAGGCCTTCCCTAGTTCATCCTTTTCTCCCACAAGATAAACTAATCATATAAATGCATCTTGATGTTCTGTGCAACCCATGGGCATCTTGCTAGTAACCCTCATGTTTGGATACTTTAGGGCTATTTGAGCCCCGACTAGCTCAAACTGACTCTAACCCATGGACCCAAACAGGGCCAAAGTTAGTCTTAGAAAACGCATTAGGCCCTATATACATGGACAAACGGAGTACATGATACTAGCAAACACTCACCATTAGTAGTTGTTCATTGGTTGGTCTCTTTTTTGATTCATTTGTTGCGCTGCTACCGTCCAATATTCGCGTGTGGTTTTTTCTAGAATAAAAAATAGAGGTAGTGCTTACTGTGGAAAAGGTGAAGTGATGGTTGCTTCGCCCGAGCAACTTGTTACTCTAGGAATATGGTAGTAGTAGCGGATTCAATGAAGAGAGAAATGATGGTTGCTTCATCCAAGCAACATACTGTGGCGAAGGTGGGGCTCTGTGATTTGACTGCTCACTTGTCATTGTTACTGCAGCGCAGCTGTGAGGACCCCGACTCAATGCCACATCGATCTAGCATGTAACACCTCATATCACTTTGCGGCCTCACGCACGGTATTCCCACGGGTGTCGCCTTACCTTTGCCCGGGACCGTTTGCGCCTTTTGGCATACGTATATGATAGTGTCGCTAGCATCCATATGATAAGGAGCCCGGGCTGACATGGCTAGTCGTAAACCCAAAGTGGCACAAACTTACAGGGACAGGCATCCATGACCCAACATCGAACGTGTCAGTCATCAGCGAGTGAATCCAGGCTGTAGCACTGGGCTAGCAGGACTCCGGTGAACCCGGCTGTAGCGGGCTAACAGGACTCGGTATTCATCGCGTGACATTTCCCCGAAGGGACAGACACATGAACAAAGAAGGACACATGCCGGCCAGCCTAAGTGTTCTTGAGCAGTAGGAAGCTACCATGGCTCGGTGGAAGCACTAGGAGACATTTCCCGGTAAGAGAGGCTACTAAGGATAAACAACTAGATAGTCAGATCCCACACATACCAAGCATTTCAATAACATACACACAATATGCTCGATATGTGCAAATACAACATGGCATCACAACATGACTCTACGACTCAAGTATTTTATTCAATAGGCTCCAAGGAGCGAGATATTACAAACATAGGTCTCATGACCCAACATTCAGAGCATACAAGTCAAGGCACATGCGGAAGCTAACATGTCTGAGTACAGACATCTACAAATGAAAAAGGCTGAGGAGCCTGACTAACTACCAGATCCTGCCGAGGGCACATGATCATAGCTGAGGTAACAAGCTAAACGTCGAAGTCCACGCGGAACTACTAACGAGACCGAAGTCTCTCTACAAAAACATAAAATAGGCAAATGTGAGTACAAATGTACCCAGCAAGACTTACATCAGAACTAACTACATACGCATCATTATCAACAAAGGGGATGGTGGGGTTTAACTGCAGCAAGCCAGCTTTGACTCAGTGGCTATTCTAAACTACGACTGCAAGTAACTCTTTGAGGTGGCGCACACGAGTCCACATATTCACCATATCAATACACCACTATGGATCCGCTCCCGTCTCCCTACGAGAACGCCATCCATAGCACTCACGCTTATCTTGCGTATTTTAAAGTATCCACTTTCACTTGTCTATGAACTGTACAGGCAACCCAGAAGTCTTTTTCCGCGGACACGGCTATTCGAATAGATGATGTTAACCCTGCAGGGGTCTATTTCTTCATACACGCTCTCAACACTTACCGCCGTTTACACGACATGTACTTGGCAACCTTCAAGAAGAAGCCCAACGTGGGTGTCGTCCACGACCTACCTAAACACCTAAGTCTCTAGTCTAGGTTTATCGCCTATTCAGGTTCCATCCGCAGGGAGTCCGGCCGAGGTTTCCACATACAGCCCCGAACGATGTGAATAGGGTTCCGAGACACCTAACGGGTGCCCGGTGTACCCGGCCACGTACCTACCGCATCACAGCCCACCCCACGGTCAGCGCTGTCCACGGCCTCCAGTAGGCTACAAACACCAGAAACTACTTGCAACACCTGGACAGAGGACTAGGGTGAATAAGAAGCCGAGAGGGTCCATTGGTTTCGGGCCCAATGCATGGTAGTAGTTGTATCATGGATCACAAACACAGAACTCAGTTCCCGAGGACGGCTGCAATGAGACAACCCACCATGTACTCCTACATGGACTCTCACCGCTACCTTTAACAAATCGTGTTCACACTCTTTGCTCACACACACAGTAGGACATGTTCACACACCTCTGATTCATCCTCGATGAATCAGACCTGACTCAACTCTAAGCAGTAGCAGGCATGACAAACAAGCATGAATGAGTAGGCACATCAGGGCTCAAACAACTCCTACTCATGCTAGTGGGTTTCATCTATTTACTGTGGCAATGACAGGTCATGCAGAGGATAAGGGGTTCAACTACCGCAGCAAGTAACAGATGAATCGTTGTTGTCCTAATGCAGCAAAAGAGAGTAGGAGCGAGAGAGTAGGATTGTATCGGAATGAACAAGGGGGTTTTGCTTGCCTGGCACTTCTGAAGATAGTATATTTCTTCATTGGTGTCATCGATCACATCGTCGGTACACGTCTTACTGAGAGGGGACAAGCACCAACAAACAAAGAAGAAGCACAATCAATGCAAAGCACAATATGATGCATGATCATGACATGGAAATATGACATGGTTTGAGCTAATGCAACTAGCAGCAAGTTAAATGAAGTTGGTTTGAACCCTAGGTTCAAATTCAAACTCCACATGAGGCATTTCAAATGCTATTTCTTCAAATTGTTGTATACAGCAGATTTAAGTTGTTCAAACATGCATGAAAATGGTACAGATGGATAGATTGGATTTTTCTGATAATTTTTCATATATAAATTATTTAATTTGGAGTTACGGTTGAATTTCTATGAATTTTAGAAGTTTAGATCATTTTCTGAAATTTGTAAATCATTTCTGATTTATTTTTTAAATCCCAGAGAATATTTACTGCGTCAGCATGATGTCATCGAGACGTCAGCAGGTTAGCAGGGTCGTCCAGGTCAAACCTGACCAGTGGGGTCCACTGGTCAGTGGCTGGGGCTGGTTAGTGTCGCTGACTTGTGGGGCCAGTCAACGACCACGTCAGCTTGGTCAAAGTTGACGCGTGGGCCCACTGAGGTTAATTAAAGCTAGACAACAACTAAGCTACATTTAATTAGACGGTGGGGCCCAGCTGTCAGTGTCACTAAGCATAATTAGTGGGGCTGTTAGTGGCTAATGATGCCGCCACGTCAGCTCGCCGGAGTTGCGCCGGCGACGACCACAGGCGACGGCGGAGGTGCACCGTGCACTCGCTACGGAGCACCATTCGATGCACGGTTTGCTCCTATGGGTTCCTGGGTGTGAGCCGCATCCAAAGCAACAAACGGCAGCAGCTGGAGCGCACTGCGGCGACGGCAGCGACGACAAGTGCGGCGGCTGGAGCTACGGGCATGTTCGGTTGGGCGCTAGGGGGCACAGGAGGTCGAACGGGTGGGTGCGCCTGGCTCCTGGGAGCGTGCTGAGCACGGGAAATGCTCAGGCGCAAGCTTCACTGGCTGCAGCGACAGCGGCGACATGGCCGGCGTCGAGAAGCTCTCGGGGACGACGGCTAGAGGACGCGAGGGACGACGGGGCAAGGGGGAATCGGGTCAACGGCTCACCGCGGAGCTGCAGGGATGGTTAGAGGGCTCGGGGACGCGCCGGAGTGGCCGGATCAACGAAGAAGAGCGCCGGAGCCGAAGCTTGAAGACGAAGATGATGGCGGCTGCTCAGGGCCTCCGTGCTTCCTTCCTTCGGTGCAGAGGTGAATCGAGAGGTGGCGGAGGCTCTGGATAGCTCAGGGAGGCAAGGCGATGGTGGTGGGCGCGGCGGCTTACGGCGGCGTGCTCAGGCGCGTGAGGGGGGAGAGCGAGGGAGAGAGATAGAGGAAAAGGGGGGGGGCATGGGGGCAGAGTGCGAGAGGGTCGGGGTAGTACGTGGCGGCTCCAGGAGCCTCTCCCGCGTCGGCGGAAGCAGGAGGTGGCCACGGCGTGTGGCCGCAGGCGCCGGGCACGCGCCTCTCGTCCTCCTGGCGAGAGGAGGGGGATGACTGGTAGAGGGCCTGGTGGCGGTGGTGGGCTGGGCCGGTCAGCTACAGTGCTGGGTCGGTTGGTGGGCTGCACAGGTGAGGCCAGGTAAGATTCTCTCTCTCTTTATTAGTTTCTGTTTTCTATTTTTTCTGCAACTTTGTGGCTTTATTAAAAATACAAAAACGTATCCAAAAATCCTGAAAATAGTTGTGGGCTCTGTTAGGATTATTCCTAGCATCCCACACTTAAGTTCAGAATTAATTGAGCACTTAAAATAATACATAGCATTTAAATGCCCAATTGCAAATACTATATGATTTAATTCAGTGACCAAATATGTCATGGAAAAATGTGCAACACCTCTGGTTATGGTTCTAGCATTTTCCAGAAATGATGAACATTTTTGAAAGCCATTTGGAATTCACTGAAAATATTTTAGTTGAACCTAGTGAATTCCTTTGATGCTAGGGTTTAGGCAATCCCCATTTCAAGTTTCATAAAATTTAAACATGATGCATGGATGCTTATGCAAAGACAGACAAGGTCTAAGCTAGGGCTATGACAACAACGATCAGGGTGAATCTTCCCTGTAGTTGTGCACTCAATATTACTGCATGGCAGGTGGAGCCAGATGAAGGATGTCCCACATGTCAGTGAAACAAAATTGAATTATTTCTAGCATTGCTATCAATCCTTCGGGATTTGTTTATATGTATGCATAATTTTCCGGTATGAGGCTGGTCATAGTTGGGAGTAACTTAGACTAGTAACATGCAAATCAATACCAAATGGAGTCCAAACGTGAAACTTTTTGTGGATTTTTTTTGGCCAAAAGACATCCAGTGGACCAGGAATGCATCTGAGGGGAGCTCCGAGAGGAGAACAACCCACCAGGGCGCGCCTAGGGCCCAGGCGCGCCCTGGTAGATTGAGCCCTCCTCGTTGCCCCCCCCTGCCGCATCGCCTCTTTGCTCTATAAATACCACAATATTCCAGAAACCCTAGGGGAGTTGACCAAAATCAATTCCAGCCACCGGAGAGTCCAGAAACACTATATCCAATCTAGATACCATCTCAGAGGGGTTCATCATGTCCATTGGTGCCTCTCCGATGATGTCTGAGTAGTTCTTTGTAGACCGACGGGTCCGTAGTTAGTATCTAGATGGCTTCCTCTCTCTCTCTCTCTCTCTCTTGATTATCAGTACAATGGTACCTTAGAGATCCATATGATGTAACTCTTTTTGCGGTGTGTTTGTTGGGATCCGATGAACTTTGAGTTTATGATCAGATCTATGTTTTTATCCATGAAATTTATTTGATAATTATGCATGATTGATTATAGCCTCGTATTTCTTCTCCGATATTTGGGTTTTGTTTGGCCAACTTGATATATTTATCTTGCAATGGGAAGAGGTGCTTTATGATGGGTTCGATCTTACGGTGCTTAATCCCAGTGATAGAAAGGGAAACGACACGTATGTATCGTTGCTATTAAAGATAAAAAGATGGGGTCTATTTCTACATAAATAGATCTTGTCTACAACATGTCATCATTCTTATTGCAGTACTCCGTTTTCTCATGAACTTAATACACTAGATGCATGCTGGATAGCGGTCGATGTGTGGAGTAATGGTATTAGATGCAGGCAGGAGTCATTATAAAATGATCCCTTCACCAAGATAAAAATGTTCTATGCCTCTTATTTTGCTTAGAACGACGGTAGCATTATAAAATGATCCCTTCACCAAGATAAAAATGTTCTCCCCGAGTATACAACGTTTCTAAAGTTTGTCATTTCGAAGCACCTCTTGATGATCGGGTGTGATAGACTCTATGTTCACATACAATGGGTGTAAGACAGTTTTGCACATGCAGAATACTTGGGTTAAACTTGACGAGCCTAGCATGTACAGACATGGTCTCGGAACACTGGAGACCGAAAGATCGAAGATGAGTATATAGTAGATATGATCAACATCAAGATGTTTACCATTGAAAACTACTCCATCTCTCATGATGATCGGACTTGGTTTAGTTGATATGGATCATGTATCACTTAGAGAACTTGAGGGAAGCCGATTTAAGTGGGAGTTCATTAGTAATTTGATTAATTTAACTTAATTTATCATGAACTTATTCTTAATAGTTTTGCATATCTATGTTATAGATCAATAGTTCGCGATATAGCTCCCATATTTTTGATATGTTCCTAGAGAAAAATAAGTTGAAAGATGATAGTAGGAAGGATTGATTACATGATCTAAGGTTTATCCTCATTGCTGCAAAGAAGAATTATGTCCTTGATGCACCGCTAGATGATAGACCTATTGCAGGAGCAGATGCAGACGTTATGAACGTTTGGCAAGCTTGATATGATACTACTTAATAGTTTAGTGTGCCATGGTTTACGGCTTAGAACTGAGACTTTAGAAATGTTTTGAATGCCATGGAGCATATGATATGTTCTAAGAGCTAAAATTGGTTTTTCTCACTCATGCCCATGTCGAGAGGTATGAGACCTCTGACCAGTACTTTGCCTACAAGATTCTGGAGAATACCTCAGTCAGTGAGCATGTGCTCAGAATGTCTGGGTACTACAATCGCTTGAATCAAGTGGGAATTAATCTTCCAGATAAGATAGTGATTGACAGAGTTCTCTAGGAAATATCACCAAGCTACTACAATTTGTGATAAACTTTAATATGCAAGGGATGACGAAAATGATTCTCGAGCTCTTCGTGATGCTGAAAAATGCAAAAGGTAGAAGTCGATAAAGACCATCAAGTTTTGATGGTTAACAAGACCAGTAGTTTCAAGAGAAAGGGCAAAGGGAAAGAAAGGGAACTTCAAGAAAAATGGCAAGCAAGTTTCCACTCCTGTGAAGAAGCCCAAAGCTGGACCTAAGCCTGAAACTGAGTGCTTCTACTACAAAGGAAATGGTCACTAGAAGCAGAACTGCCCCAAATACTTAGCGGATAAAAAGGATGGCAAAGTGAACAAAGGTATATTTTATATACATGTTATTGATGTGTACCTTACTAGTATTTGTAGTAGACCTAGGTATTTGATACTGGTTCAGTTGCTAAGACTGCACTAGTAGAAAAAGGGACATTCGTCCGGGTTCGTGAGGCCCATTTGTCCCGGTTCGGGAACCTGGACTAAAGGGTCAGTACTAAAGCACAACACCTTTAGTCCCGGTTCTTATACCAACCGAGACAGATGGGGCTCCATGTGGCCTCTGCGGCTTGCTCAGGCAGGGGGGCCTTTTGTCCCGGTTGGTGACACCAATCGGGACCAAACGGCTTCCACGCGTCAGCAGTTCATGGGCTGGGATTTTTGTTTTTTTCTGAAAGGGGGGGGGGGGTTGGGGGTTTTGTAGGGTTAATTTAGGGGTTTCAGATATTGTGTTAGCTAGCTAATAGGGAGAAGTGTCCTCTCTTATCTCCATGCTTTGTCGACGCTACGTATAGAGAGGACTCGACACGCTATCTAGCTAGTAAGCAAATGAAGGAAACCAATAAGTACAGAAGATCGTCATGAACCTATACATAGAGAGAAGTGATCGACCTCTCCTTCTTTGATAGGTTGGTCGAACAACAAGTTTTCGTATATCTATCCGACGCTACTGGCTACATATATATACAATATAAGATCTCTTACAAAATCCCCTAACTTCTGAACTCAACTTCGACATGGTATTCTCCGTGTTTGTCGATGACGTGGTCAAGAATCAATCCCGCCAATTCCTCTTGAATTGCTCGTATGCGATCTTGTGGTAGGAGTTCATCCCGCATCTGCCACATCTAATTTCAAGAAGGGGGTCAATACATACATACATATATATATATATATATATATATATATATATATATATATATATATATATATATATATGAATGCAACTGAACACAAATGATGGTAATAAAATAAAATTGTGAATATTATTGCTTACGCACTTCATATTGTTGTTTAGAGTAGCCCCGCTCACAGGTGGTGTGGTGGATGAACTCACAAATGTAGTATCCACATAAGTCATTCTCGGGTTCCTGCCACAACCACTTTACAAGAAAAAGAGGTCAATCAAACTGATAAGCAAGCATGCTAAATGGTATTGATGAAACTAGCTAGAACCAATGGGAGATGCGCGAAACTATCTAGTAGCTAGTACTTACTTTTGGGTGGTCAAATCACAGTTGCACCGGCAGTCCCGGAGCTTGTGCAGTGATCTTTTTCCAAACCCTGCTAGACAAAGAAAACAATTACTTGATATCAGGAAATGAACAAAGTTGCCGATATGGTGCAATAATGATCGATTGAACTTACTTCTTGAGCATTTTAGTCATGGTCGCATACTCCTCCGGATTTTTTCGTTTGGAGTCTATGACGGTTACTAGTCCCTGCTCAACCTTAATCTCTAGCAGAATAAAGTGGAAGCTGCGCACGCATGCATAACTCATCAGTTACATTACTATAACCTTGAATAATAAGGGAAACCAAATATGCACAAGACAGTAACACTCACTTGTATTCGTAAGTAAATAGTATTGTAGCTTTGTTTTGATTTTGAAGTAACGATGCGAGCAAGTTGGCCTCGGTTTGTCTAGCATCATGTTTAACACTCCATTCATCCATGAGATTTATGTTATGAACCCAATATCACCTACTTTTCTTTTTGTCAATTCGGTGATTTTCAATCTGCATAATACAGTGAGGATAATTATGTATACATGCAATGAAAGAGCTGAGCTATATATAGAGACTTAACTAATTATAGAGAAGTAGTACTTACAGATAGTAGCAAGTGACGATTATTTTATCGAGGGCCTTTTGATAGAAAAACTGGAAGAACTCCTCATATGGAACTAACAACAGATCAATTCCAACGAGGTCGTGCTCCTCTTTAACTCTGAGCGACAAAGTATTTTTCCCAGACTTCCTGTGGATGTCCATGTAGCAATCATGGAATCTTCGCATCATCGTTGTTAGGGAAGTACCAGGTGACCTTCTGGGGGGGTGGCTGTCTTCCTTATCTGTGCTCGAACAAGGAGGCCTTCCCGGGGCAGATGCCTCTCTTCGATGAGTGGGGATTGCTTCCCGAGGGAATTGAGGGGCCCCGTGAGAATCCCGTCTTCATGGCTCCTCTCCTGATTGACCCTGCCGCACGCGCCCCAAGTGTGGAGGCAGGGGGCGCACACCTCCGTCACTTGTCGAGAGCTCCTCCGGAGGCTCAGCCTCGTTAGAGGCTCAGGAGCCTCAGGCTTCTGGGGTTCCGGAAGGGACTGCTGAAGAGCCTGTGCAACACCAGGCTCCGGAGGCAGGGGCCTCTCATGCCTGGGACAGTGGCTCCAGAGCGGCTGCTGGCGACGGCGAGATCACCAATGGCCCTAGGGTCGTGAGCCAGGAAGTCGCACTGGGTGCCCCTCCCCTTGGGACCCCTGCTCCAGGTATCACGTTGGGCGCTCCCCCTCCAGAGGATCGCCCGTCGAGACCGGGTCGGCGCCGCATGTGCCTCGAGTCGCTTCTGAAGAGGAAGAGGTCCCCGTGCCGTGACGATTGCACCCATCGCATGCTGAAGCTGAGGAGATACGTGGCCGCTGATGAGTAAGTACCTTCGCTCTTGATCCCCCAGCGCGCCATGTTTTCTCATAGCTGGGGTTTTTGGAGGATCTCCATGAAGACGAAACCTCGGGAGGCGTGCACCCCCGAGGACTCCAGCTCGGCACGCGCGGGCAGCCCCCAGCGCCCCGATCGAGCATGCGCCGGGTGTGAGTCCAACTCTATCCAGCACGACGCCGCGAAGGTGCCCCGGAGCCGGGCCCCATGTTCTCCCCCCCCCTCGACTCTGCCCGCGAGGCGAAGGGTGCACCGATGATCCTTCCTCTTGTCATTGCCGGCAGGGGGGTGTCCTCTGGGTAGCCTTCATCTTCAAGCTGTGGGGCTATGCCAGCCAGCCCCCGGCCGGTGACTAGCGGAGCACCGAGCGACTTCCGGAGCCGGTGACGGTCTTGGCGATGAGCTCGCGGGCGTAGCGCAGTGTGCTTAGGGTTCTTCAGTGAAGTGATGCGCACGATGGTCCATCTTGGCGGGGAGCTTGCCAACATCGACACCAGGCTTGAGGCAAAGAACCGCCGCTTGGAGGGTGAATGGCAGTGGATGAAGGTGGCCATCAACCTTGGGAAGGTTCCGCGAGACGAAGCAAAAGCGCGGGCGGAGGCCTCGCTCGTGGCTTCTCACGAAGCTTGCGCTCACACCATGGAAGAGGCCGAGGCAGCCAACCGCCGTCGTAAGGCGGCTGAGGAGTGGGAGCGAGATCTTCTGTCTTCGAATGCGGCCCTACTGCACGAAATCAAGGAGCATCGCGCCCTGCTAGCCTCCTCACCAGGTGAGGTGGCTCTTGCCGAGGCGGAGCTCCTGAGGCGCCATGATGACTTGACAATGGAGGCCGTGGAACATAGCTTGGCGCTAGAGAGGCTGGAGGTGAGGGAGCGACAGGCCACCGTGGCTGAGGGTGCTGTCGCCGCCCGAGAAGCTCAGGTCTAGGTGGAGGTGGCGAACAGGGTGGCGCAGGCACGTGCTGAGCTGGCTGAGGGACACCTCCTGGACCTAGAGTTACTCAAGGATGAGCTTGAGGGCCGGACCTCCACACTGAGGACCGAGCTGCAGTCTTCGAAGCAGCGTGAGAGTGCTTCTCGAGAAGCCCTGATTTCTTCTAAATCTGCCTTGGCCTCTGTCCGAGCTGAGCTGTCTTCTCTTCAGCAGCAGATCAAGGACACCGCATCCCTGGCGGAGAGGACTGCGGGCGAAGCGAATCACCGCCAGATGCTGCAGCGCGAGCACGTCTCGATGCTTCAAGGCCTCAGACTCAGAGCTAACTCCGCCCTGGGCACCATCTGCAACAAGAGCGCTCCTCACCCACACGAGAATGACTACACCAGCCACATGAACTTTTTCACCGACATCGTGACCCGCCTAGAGGTTCGGGCTGCAAGGTCTCGCGAGCTTGTAGCGAAGAGGAGCCGTGGTCTTTTGGGGCGCGTGTTCTCGCATGTCTTCACCCACCTCCTCAACTGCAATCCCCACTTTGACTTTGATGTTGTATTGGTCCCCGTGCCCCCGGATGTCCCGGACAACCTGGCCGGATGGGTAGATGAAAACGTGGATGCCTTGGTAGCACAATTCACCCCGAAGGACGACACGGTCGGGATCGAGGCCGGAGAAGTGGGCGCGGATGGTGATGACGAGGACGACAGCCTCGATGCAAGCAGCGCGGGCGGAAGTGATGAAGAAGGGGCGTCCAGCTAGGCCCGTGTTTCTTTTGCTTTAACCTGTATGACAAAACTCAAGCGCATCCTTGTGAGAGCATTTTTGAAAAGGGGGTGCCCCTTATGATGTATGAGATTGCTAAATGCTTTTGAAGTAGCACCCGGAGCGGGGCCCCCGGGGTTGTGGGCCGCTAAGCGGGGTAGTTGTTTTTGACTTATCTTGGGTTTCATGGGTCCTGAGTGAGGCCTGGTGTCGCTGCAGTGCCTCTTCTCCTGAGGCGAGCCTGCTGCTGGCTCGCGAGGTTTTGCGCCTCTTGAGGGGCCTGCCGGCCTGCCGTGAAGTGCCTCATGAGAAGCCAATTGCCAGATCATGACGAGGTCATGAGTGCGCAAGGCAGCCTCACCCTCGAGCCCCCTGAGGGGCGTTCGGCACCAGCGCCTACACCATGCCCATCCCCCGCTTGCGAGGCACTTGAGGGCAGGGTAGCAGTCACGAGCTCTAGAAAGAACGCAAGAACTAAAGGCAATAAAGCGACACGAACGAGAAAAACTCCCCCCGTTTTATAAACGCACGGAAAACAAACTGCTTCAAAAAGTCGGCAAGCAGGTACAAAAAGGGAGGCAAAAAGCAAGCGGCCACGTCTGGTGCCTAACTGGTCTTCAGTCTTCAGTCTTCGGTCTTCTCACCAGCGCGGAGCTAAGTGCTTCCACTGGCTGGGCATAGTCATTGGGGACAGTGTCGACGGCCAGCATGGAGAATGGTGCTTCCACTAGGACGTGGGTGGGAGCCCCCGCGAGGCCCCTGGGCGGCACTCAGGAGACTCCGGGGCGTGTACAACCCACTCATTATTACGTGAGAGTGTCACGAGCGGAGACCTTCACAGGCCGGAGCCTTGCTTCATGTTGCCCGACGACGACCCCGCCGTGCGCCACCACTGACCACCATTGGGGAGACCGGAAACCAGGCCAAGACCAAGGGGCCAAGGGGACACTGGTGGCGTCCTCGACGACCGTAGGCCCCCTGTCGTGGGGATGGGCTCGCTGGCGCCTTCCCGGCAGGGAACCTACCTCCAAGCTGGATCCTGCTCCACGCAGTGCGAGGAGGGCCCTGCCGCTGGGCATCCCCCATGCTGCTCCCAATGTCCTCCGCGCTCCTGAGGAGGGCCCACCATCCTGGGGGTCCTGGTGGTCACCGCGTCTTGGTTTACCTGCGATCCATGGTCAGTCTAAGTGTGCCCTTGTGGCGTTAACTGTACCCAGAGGCTGCCACTGTTGGGGACGTCGGCAGGGCTAGGTGGTGGTTTGAAGGGGAGCTCAGCCTCGTCTATGTCCAACGCCCAGCCTGGCATGGGGGGATCGGCTGAGGCCCTCTCCTAGCGCGTTCCTTGGATCCATCACGACGGGGACGTAGGCTTCCAGGCTGTTCGCGCTCCCTTCTGTCATCCTCTGGTCCTGTTGGCCAGGGGCCAGCACTCCAGCGCGGTCCCTGGTGGTGTCGCCTGAAGCAGCCCCGCGTCGAGGGGGCATGTTCAGGATGGCGCGGGCTGCTCCATGAGGCTGGTCGGCGTCGAGAGGCTCTCCATGGCCCCTGGGAGGGGGCGCGCGGGTGTGTCGGGGATGAGCACGCGCCCCCACCACTACTTGCGACGTGGGGAGGGTGCATAATGGTGCCGCCCCTCTGCATGCCGCATCCAATAACTCGGCGACCCACTCCAGCAAGGCGTCACGGCCGCTCTCAAGCAGCCTACACCGCAGGAGCTCACGGGCTACGATGGCCGATGCCCGCATGTTCGCTTGCTCCCTGCACGAGTGCGGAGCAAATGCTGCAGCGTAGTTCACAGATCGCGAGGCTGGACGGCTGCGGCGCAGCGCCACGGGAGAAGGCTGCGCCGCGCGCCCCCCACGGCCAGTCATCCCCGACGGAGCTTGGGCCGCGAGCAGGGCAGAGTGGAGGTCTTCTTCGCGCGGTGGGTGCTGCCGAAGAGGTCTGAACGACCTAGTGCTCGACATGGGCTCTCGGGGTGTCGGCCATGGAGGTGTAGGGAGCAGTGGCGGACCGAACAACAGAAGAGGGGATCCGACGCACCCCTACTTGGCACGCCTAATGTCGGGTTTAGGAATCCGGCAACCCTTGAGAGGTTCGAACTCTGGGGTGCGTGCGGAGATCTCAACCTGCCCAGCCTGCCAACTCGCGATCCTCCCTAGCCTAGAGCGTAGAGCTCAAAGAGACACAAAGATACAGAGATTTATACTGGTTCGGGCCACCGTTGTGGTGTAATACACTAATCCAGTGTGGTCGGGTGGATTGCCTTGGGGGGCTATGGATGAACTAGTACAAGGATGAACAAGCCTCAGGAGGTGAGGTGTTCTTGAGTTGGTGTGGTGCTCGGGTCGGAATGGATCTCTCCCCCCTCTATGGTGGTGGCTAAGTCCTATATATAGTGGCCTTGGTACTCTTCCCAAATATGAGCGGGAAGGGATTCCACAACGGCAGGATTTGAAAGGGGACAAGTAGTATAGTCTATCACTACTAGGGAAAAGCCTAGCAGCAGCGCGGGTTTTGGGTGTATCAGTAGCGCGGGTGCCCTCGCTACTGATACGGCGCCACATCTAACTTGTAGTAGTAGCGCGTATCGACACACACCACTGCTATACATGGTTAGCTGTAGCGTGCGTTGCAAACAACACTAGTGCTAATTAGCTGTAGCGGGTCTTATACCCCGCGCTACTGCTATTACTTTCAAAAACAAAAAAAATCTCGATCCCGTGCGTGCTGTCAATGGCAGCAATGGTAAGATCTAGCAATGATTGGCATCGCCGGAGGCATGAACGGACAGCGGAAGACCAGATCCAGCAGTGGCTGTTTGAGAGGGACCATTTCTATGGCAGAGCCAGGCCGCGGCGTGGGGCTCCTCTTCCCGACCATGCCAGATAGCTCCGGGTCATCCATGGCGACGACCTGCACGAGCATGGACATGGGAGGGTGAGTCAAACCCTAGGGAGAGAGAGAAAAGGAAAACTGAGGGAGAGAGGAAGGTGATGTAGGGAGCAGCGGAGCTAGTCACCGGTGGCGAGGTGCTCCGGTGTGGTAGCGCGGGGCGGTGAGCTCCTAGATGCCAGTGGCGCGGGGCGGCGGCCTCTTTCGGCGCCATGGAGGAGGATGGGTGCATGGGCAAGAGGTCCTTGTGAGAGCGCATGGAAAGTGAGAGGAGAGAGTGCTGGAAGAGAGGAGGGATTTGGGGGAGGAGATGGGGATTCGGCCGAGGATATGGCGACTTCACCTACCTCGTACTTAGTAGTAGCGAGGCGTATAAAACCGCGCTACTACTATCAACTTAGTAGTAGTGCGGGTTTATACCCCTCGCTACTACTATGGCATGTGTCGGGGGGCACGGTAGAGACCGCTTAGTAGTAGCGAGGGTTAAAAACCCGCGCTACTACTATCAACTTAGTAGTAGCGAGGGTTAAAAACCCGCACTACTGCTAATTAGCAGTAGCGCTTCTTTTTGTGCCGCGCTGCTGCTAAGATTCTGTGTATAAGGTTTTCCCTAGTAGTGTATCCTGACAAAAGTAGTCTCTGCCTGTGAAAAGCCTCTGGTCGTGATGCTGCGGTGGGCTCGCGGATGACCTCCGTCCTACCGTCCTCGCGGTCTTGGTCTTGTTGCACCGGAATGGAAACCTTTCGGTGATACCTCGGGACTCCACGCCTATGGCTTGCCTCCCTTGCACCGAAGAGGAAACATGCGCACTGCACCTGCCTGGCCTTGGTCATCATGGCTCACGTCAGCTGAGCCTCATGATTTAGTTGCATAGAACTCTCCGCCCCTCAGGAGCCCTCCTGAGGAGGCCAACTCCTTCGTGGGTTTTGGCGTCGTCCGCCTCCTGAGGCTTGGCCCGTCGCGAGGGTCTTGTGGTGTTGATGTTGAAGCTGGGCCGTACCAGGCCGTCGATGAAACCACGTGACGGGCTGCAGGCAGGCAGTACTGGATACCCCCAAGTCCAGGACGCCAACAGATGATGATCGGTATCATGTCCCTAACAAGAACCCCGCACTGAGAAGAAAATGCCTCCTTGGTCCGGAGGGGTTTAATCGGTTGGCCATCATACGCAATTTCTGTGATCGTGAATCTTTCATCTGAGCGCAACTTTTTCTTCGGGCCTCGTTTGTGTAGTGAAGTATTGCTTGATCTGGAGGGCTATTTAAAAGAAGAAAGAAGAGTTAATATATGTACATACCAAAACAATTAATGCATCAATTATCTAGTCAGCACATGCTTAATATATATATATACATACATATATATATATACACACACACACACACCTCGCCGGACTTTGCAACAGCTGATCCTGACTCGGTTTGGTCAACGGAGCTGTCATCACGGTCGCCGGAGCCACCATCATGATCATGACGCTCCTCCATTGTTTGAGCACCGTAGCCTGCTTCCTCTCCTTGTAGACCTTCTTCAATGTCCTTGAGAAATGACAAGACTACATCACCTCTGTCGTGGATTATGTCCCCCAATATCTCTTCTTGATCGAAGTCTCTTTGATGAACCATAGTTTCTGCAAATATTACAACATGCAGTTAATATACAAACATGAGAGATGGATATATCGAAGTTATTAGGGAGGGGGTATATCGACAACGATGACATATACATAGAAAAAAATGTTATCGGGGAGGGTGTATACATATCGACCCCCCCTCATGTCGAAGTTATCGGAGAGGGGGTATATCAACCCTAGCTAGTTCACGACCCTCGACCGCTCGGCGATCCACAACACTCTACCCTAGTTCACGACCCTCGACCCCCTCATGTCACGTTTGTCTAGTGTCAAAGGATTCAACAAATCCATGTCTTCATCATTAGGCGAAAGTAACAGGCGCATGATGGTATGAAGCTCTCCAAAGTAATTCTGGAACGGAATCCCAGATAGGATAATTCGCTTTTTGGTACAAAGTATAGCTAGAGCCTTTTGAATATCGCTATTTGGAAGGCCTTTGCTGAAATTTGTACCAAAAGGCGGATTATCCTATCCAGGACTCCGTTCCAGAATAACTTTGGAGAACTTTGTACCGTCATGCCCCGGTTACTTCCGGCTAATTATGAAGCCATGGATTTCTTCAATACTTTGACACTAGGCAATCTCTCGACCCCTCGGCGATCCTCGACCCTCGATCCTAGCTAGTTCACGACCCTCGACCACTCCGTGATCCACGACCCTCTACCCTAGTACCCGACCCTCGACCACCTCATGTCACGTTTATCTAGTGTCAAAGGATTCAACAAAACCATGTCTTCATCATTAGGAGAAAGTAATAGGCGCATGATGGTACGAAGTTCTCCAAAGTTATTCTGGAACGGAATCCCAAATAGGATTGTTCGCTTTTTGGTACAAAGTACAACAAGAGCCTTCCGAATATCGCTATTGGGAAGGCCTTTGCTTAAATTTGTACCAAAAGGCGGATTATCCTATCCGGGACTCCTTCCAGAATAACTTTGGACAACTTAGTACCATCATGCCCCGGTTACTTTCGGCTAATGATGAAGCCATGGATTTCTTCAATACTTTGACACTAGGCAACCTCACGACCCCCCGGCGACCTCGACCATCGACCGTTGCTAGTTCACGACCCTCAACCCCTCGGTGATCCATGACCCTCTACCCTAGTTCCCGACCCTCGACCCCCTCATGTCACGTTTGTCTAGTGTCAAAGGATTCAACAAAACCATGTCTTCATCATTAGGTAAAAGTAACAGGTGAATGATGGTACGAAGTTCTCCAAAGTTATTCTGGAACGGAATCCCAGATAGGATAGTTCGCTTTTTGGTACAAAGTACAGCAAGAGCCTTCCGAATATCGCTATTTGGAAGGCATTTGCTGAAATTTGTACCAAAAGGCAGATTATCCTATCCGGGACTCCGTTCCAGAATAACTTTGGAGAACTTCGTACCATCATGCCCCAATTACTTCCGACTAATGATGAAGCCATGGATTTCTTCAATACTTTGACACTAGGAAACCTCTCGACCCCTCAGTGATCCTCAACCCCTCGACGACCCTCGACCCTCGAACACTCGGCCCCATGACGACGCTCAAACCCTTGAACCCTCGAACTCTCGACCCTAGAACCCTCGAACCCTCGACCCTCGAACCCTCGACCCCTCGACGACCCTCGAACCATTGATCCCTTGACGACCCTCGACCCTAGAACCCATGAACCCTCGATGGGTAGGAGATCGACAACGTTTTTTTCTAGGGATTGGGTGTCCTCGAGAGTTGGTCGAGCGAGAGGGGGTTGATCGACGTCCCCCCCCCTCAACCGTCGACCCTCTACCCTAGTTCCCGACCCTCGACCGCTCGTCAATCCTCGGAGAGTTGGTCGAGCGAGAGGGGGTTGATCGATGCTCGAAGAAGAAGAAATAGACTAACCTAAAATTTACTAACCTAAACTGCACTAACAACAACTAACCTAACATGCACTATAAATCAACTAACCTAAATCAACTAACTCAACATATGAAGAAGGAAATGCTATCGGAGAGGGGGTATATCGACCCCCCCTCATGTATCCACATACATACATCTATACATACATACATCCATCTATGGATCATCATTGGAAAAAAATGCATACATCCATGGATCATCATTTCCCATATATATCCATCTATAGCCACATACATATATAAATGGAAAAAAATACTATGACAAAAATACATATATACTTGGTAAATATTCTATGAACATCATTTCTCATATATATCAATGCATACATCCATGGATCATCATTGCTCATCTATCCATAGTCATATATAAAAACTTTCTATATATGAACAAAAAACTTTCTATGAACAAAGAAAACGTTTTCGACATATTTAGCATATTCTAAATTTTCCTCACTCTTTTACAACCAGAAAAATTACTCCAACTTCATGACAGTACCCACACTCCATTTCACCAAAAACCTTCTGATCCATAATTCAAAATTTTCAAATTTCATTAAAATTAAATATGAATCAGATTCAAATTACTTTCTGAAAACCTATTCTAAACCACTCCAAAAATTCTAAAATTTTGCCATCGCCTTTGTCTTGCATTAGTACCTCACCACAAAAAAATTCAGAAATTCAAAAAATGCCCAAAGCCATCTACATTTCATCAAACACCTTCTGTATGCATTATTCATATCAGTAAAAAAATTCAAAACATTCAGAGATGTGGACAACATGTTGCTGCTGCTCAACTCCTTCTCCTCTCCTTCTTCTCTTCAATGCGTCAGGGCCGGCGGCGACCATGGAGCAGGGGCAGAGCAAGGGACGCTCGGGCGTAAGAGCGGCGCTCGGGACCATGGGAAAGGGGGGCCTCACTTCGAGGGGGGCGACGATAGCTAGAGTCCGGCAACGAGGACGGCGGGCTTGGGGCGGCACGCGGCGACGGGGACGAGGAGGCGGGCTCGGGGAGGCACGCGGTGACGGGGACAACTACGGCGGGCTCGGCGATGCCGGCGACGAGGACGATGAGGGCTCGGGGAGGCCACGACGCGGTCCCGAGGGCTCGGTGGCGACGAGGACGAGGAGTAGCCTGGCGGCATCGTCGGAGGAGAGGACGAGGAGATCGATCGAAATTGATGAAAATTTCTATGTGTTTGCTTATATAGACAAAGCATTGGTCCCGGTTCGTGGCACAAACCGGTACCAATGCAACCCTTTGGTCCCGGTTCTTGCCACCAACCGGGACGAAATGTCTCTTTTCAGCAGCCCAAAGGGCGAGAAAAGGAGACCTTTGGTCCGGTTGGTGGCACCAACCGGGACTAAAGGGGGGCATTGGTACCAGTTGGTGCCATGAACCGGGACCAATGCACCCCTTTAGTCTCGGTTGGTGCCACCAACCGGGACCAAAGGCCTTGTGCTGCCCGCGTCAAAAGTTTAGTCCCACCTTGCTAGTTGAGAGAGCTCGAGAGTGGTTTACAAGCGCTGCTGCGCCCACCCTTTCGAGCTTCTCTCAACTGCAGGCTTTCAGGCCTAACGTGTTAGTATGTGCATGTGGGCCTTCTGGGCCTCTTGCGGGCCTGAAACCTGGCCCATGAATGGGTTTCTAGTCGTACTCAGGTCGTGGTGGCCCAGTAGGTGGCACTTTTTTTGCTTTATTGATTTTTATTTTGTTTCTACTTACTGTTGCTATTTTTATTTATTTTATTAAAGTTTATTTATTTTACTTTATTAAAGTTTATTTTGTTTATACTTATTTACTAAAGTTTAATTTGTTTCTACTTATTTATTTTCTTTTCTTTTTTGCTTTTTTAATGAAAATTCTTGGTTTTTTGCTTTATTTATTTTATTTTGTTTCTACTTATTGTTGCTATTTTTATTTATTTTATTAAAGCTTATTTTATTTCTACTTATTTATTAAAGTTTATTTTGTTTCTACTTAATTATTTTATTTTGTTTCTACTTATTTATTTTCTTTTCTTTTTTACTTTTTTATTTATTTTATGAAAATTCTTTTTGCTTTTAATTTTTTGAACAGAAAATACTTTGATAATTGTAGTTGCATAAATTTTATATAATTTTAGTTTTAATAATACTAGAGGTTTATAAAAGCTTTTTGGTTGATCCCTGAAATTGAAAAGCATTTCAACTGAACTTTGAAAAGGTTGAAACTTGGCATGGTATCATCATTTCACCCACATAGCATGTGCTAAAAAGCTGAGAGGGTTACGGCAAAAACTGGGTGCACTTCGTGTACAAAACAGACAATCTCTTTGGAAGTATCAGGGTTTCGGACGAAAATTCATCTGTTACAAAGGGATTTCATTTGTTCAAATGTAACTGAAGTGATATTCTACATCCAAGGCATCATCATAATAGTTGTTGATAGAAAGTCTTCACTTTTTCTTCGCTTGTGTTCTTTGCTTATTGCACCGTAACCATGGATATAACAGGGTGCTTGGGTCAGCCTTGACTTTGAAGGGAGGAATTTCATGTAACTTTTCATAATCTTCAGACACGTCTGTCTTGCCCTCCAATCCCATGATGTCTCTTTTTCCTGAAAGAACTATGTGGTGCTTTGGCTCATCGTATGATGTATCCGCTTCCTTATCTTTTCTTTCTCGGTTTGGTAGACATGTCCTTCACATAGAAACATGTGCCACATCATTGGCTAGGACGAATGGCTCGTCTGTGTACCTCAGATTTTTCAGATCCACTGATGTCATTCCATACTGTGGGTCTACCTGTACCCCGCCTCCTGACAGATTGACCCATTTGCACTTAAACAAAGGGACCTTAATATCTTATCCATAGTCAAGTTCCCATATGTCCACTATGTAACCATAATATGTGTCCTTTCCCCTCTTGGTTACTGCATCAAAGCGGACACCACTGTTTAGGTTGGTGCTCTTTTGATGTTGGGCGATCGTGTAAATTGTATTCCCATTTATCTCGTACCCTTTGTAAGTCATTACTGTCGATGATGGTTCCCTCGCCAACGAGTACATGTCATCAGAAACATTGTTATCACACCTGAGACTGTTTTGGAACCAACTGCCGAAACTCTTGATGTGCTCGTATGTAATCCAGTCGTCACACTAGTCAGGGTGTTTGGAGCGCAGAATGTTTTTGTGTTCATCGACATACGGGGTCACCAAGGTAAAATTCTGTAGAACCGTGTAGTGTGCTTGAGACCAAGAATGCCCGTCCCTACATACTATTGAGTCCCCTCCTAGCGTGCCTTTTCCACCCAGTCTCTCCTCATACCGCGATTGAGGGAGACCTTTCTTCTTAAGGTCAGGAATGAAGTCAACATAAGTCCCTCTGTTTGATGGCCCATGGAGATGCTTCCTTCTGGCCTAGCGCGGTTACGGACATATTTCTTTAGGACTCCCATGAACCTCTCAAAGGGGAACATATTGTGTAGAAATACAGGGCCCAGAATGACAATATCGTCGACTAGATGAACTAGGACGTGCGTCACGATATTGAAGAAGGATGGTGGGAACACCAACTCGAAACAGACAAGACATTGGGCCACATCACTCCTTAACCTTGGTAGGATTTCTGGATCGATCACCTTCTGAGAGATTGCATTAAGGAATGAACATAGCTTCATAATGACTAATCGAATGTTTTCCGGTAGAAGCCCCCTCAATGCAACCGGAAGCAGTTGCATCATAATCACATGGCAGTCATGAGACTTTAGGTTCTGGAACTTTTCTCTTCCATATTTATTATTCCCTTTATATTCAACGAGTAGCCAGACGGGACCTTCATACTGAGCAGGCATTCAAAGAAGATTTCCTTCTCTTCTTTGGTAAGAGCGTAGCTGGCAGGACCTTCATACTGATTTGGAGGCATGCCGTCTTTTTCGTGCAAACGTTGCAGGTCCTCCCGTGCCTCCGCTGTATCTTTTGTCTTCCCATACACACCTTGAATCCTAGTAGGTTCACGCAAAGGTTCTTTGTGACGTGCATCACGTTGATTGAAGAGCAGACCTCTAGGTCTTTCCAGTAGGGTAGGTCCCAAAATATAGATTTCTTCTTCCACATGGGTGTGTGTCCCTCAGCGTCATTCGGAACAGATAGTCCGCCAAGACCCTTTTCGAAGATTACTTTTAAATCACTGACCATAGCAAGTACGTGATCACCGGTACACATGGCGGGCTTCTTCCGGTGATCTGCCTCGCCTTTAAAGTGCTTGCCTTTCTTTCGACATTGATGGTTGGTCGGAAGGAATTGACGATGCCCTAGGTAAACATTCTTCCTGCATTTGTCCAGGTATATACTTTTGGTGTCATCTAAACAGTGCGTGCGTGCGTGGCATCCCTTGTTTGTCTATCCTGAAAGGTTACTGAGAGCAGACCAATCATTGATGGTGACAAACAGCAATGCATGCAGGTCAAATTCCTCTTGTTTATGCTCATCCCACGCACATACACCGTTTCCAATCCACAGCTGTAAAAGTTCTTCAACTAATGGCCTTAGGTACACATCAATGTCGTTGCCGGGTTGCTTGGGGCCTTGGATGAGAACTGGCATCAAAATGAACTTCCGCTTCATGCACAACCAAGGAGGAAGGTTATAGGTACATAGAGTCACGGTCCAGGTGCTATTGTTGCTCTGCTCCCCGAAAGGATTAATGCCATCCACGCTTAAACCAAACCATACGTTCCTTGCGTCACCTGCAAACTCCTCCCAGTACTTTCTCTCGATATTTCTCCACTGTGACCCGTTAGTGGGTGCTCTCAACTTTCCCTCTTTCTTACGGTCATCTCTGTGCCATTGCATCAACTTGGCCTGCTCTTTGTTTCTGAGCAGGTGTTTCAACCGTGGTATTATAGGAGCATACCACATCACCTTGGCAGGAACCCTCTTCCGGGGGCGCTCCCGTCAACATGACCAGGGTCATTTCGTCTGATCTCATACCGCAATGCACCGCATACCGGGCATGCATTCAGATCCTCGTACGCACCACGGTACAGGATGCAGTCATTAGGGCATGCATGTATCTTCTGCACCTCCAATCCTAGAGGGCATACAACCTTCTTTGTTGCATACGTACTGTCAGGCAATTCGTTATCCTTTGGAAGCTTCTTCTTCAATATTTCAGTAGCTTCTCAAATCCTTTGTCAGGCACACCATTCTCTGGCTTCCACTGCAGCAATTCCAGTACGGTACTGAGCTTTCTGTTGCCATCTTCCCAATTGGGGTACAAACCTTTTTAGTGATCCTCTAGCATGCGATCGAACTTCACCTTCTCCTTTTCACTTTCGCACTGACTCCTTGCATCAACAATGACCCGGCAGAGATCATCAGCGGGCACATCATCTGGTTCCTCTTGATCTTCAACAGCTTCCCCTGTTGCAGCATCACCGTATTCAAGGGGCACATAGTTGTCATTGTCCTCTTCTTCTTCGCTGTCTTCCATCATAACCCCTATTTCTCCGTGCTTGGTCCAAACATTATAGTGTGGCATGAAACCCTTATAAAGCAGGTGGCTGTGAATGATTTTCGAGTCAGAGTAAGACTTCGTATTCCCACATATAGGGCATGGATAACACATAAAGCCATTCTGCTTGTTTGCCTCAGCCACTTCGAGAAAATTATGCACGCCCTTAATGTACTCGGAGGTGCGTCTGTCACTGTCATCAATTGCCGGTTCATCTGTGTGCATTATATATAATTAAGTGTGTCAAAAACCATTACAGAACATCATGAACAGATAATTAAGTGACCAGATTAATAAAAGTTCATCATCACATTAAAACTAAAGTACATACATAGTTCTCATCTAACAACATATAGCTCTCCAAAGCATCTAATTAATTAAATCATACATTGAAACTATGTAAAAACATTTCAACGCGAAAACAAATGCGATCATAATCACAACCAAGTTAACAATTGATCCAATGACATAATGATACCAAGCCTCCGTATGAATGGCATATTTTCTAATCTTTCTAATCTTCAAGAGCATTGCATCCATCTTGATCTTATGATCATCGACGACATCCGCAACATGCAACTCCAATATCATCTTCTCCTCCTCAATTTTTTTTATTTTTTCCTTCAAGAAATTGTTTTCTTCTTCAACTAAATTTAACCTCTCGACAATAGGGTCGGTTGGAATTTCCTGCTCACATACCTCCCAGATAAATAAAATCTATGTCATGTTGGTCGGCATAATTGTCATAAACAATAAATGAACCAAATAGTTGTAAAGATAATATATACCACATCTAAATCATATATATAGGACGAGGGCCGACGGGGGAGGATACCCAAACCATCGCACTATATAATAAGAAGCAATAATAAAAGTAAGAAAATTATACAAGTATCTATCTAAACATACAAGTAAGATTTTTTTCCTTTAAAAAAGAAGATAAGAACAAGAGGCTCACCACGGTGGTGCCGGCAACGAGATCAGCGAGGGCCATCGACGACGGTGAAGATGGGGATGGACCGCTAAACCTAGACAACTATTTAGGAAAATGGAGCTTGGACGTCGAGCTTGGAGAGGAGAAAGCTTAAGTACTGTGGCTCGGGCATTCCATCGAACACCTCATGTGTATAGGAGGTGAGATAAAGCACCACAAGGCCCTGCCCTCGCCGGCCAAAAAAACAGAGCAGTGTGGAGTGCTCTTCTCGCTGGCGAGGGGGTATATATAGGCATCACATTGGTCCCGGTTCTTGGCTAGAACCGGGACTAAAGGACACCATTTGGTCCCGGTTCAAGCCACCAACCGGTACCAATGGTGGTGGGCCAGGAGCGAGGCCCTTTGGTCCCTGTTCGTCCCACCAACCGGGACCAAAGGGGCCAGACGAACCAGGACCAATGCCCACATGAGGCCCGGCAGGCCCCCTGGCCTCACGAACCGGGACCAATGGGCCCATGGGTCCCAGTTCGTGACTGAACCGGGACTAATGGGCTTATCTGGCCCGAACATAAGCCATGTTTTCTACTAGTGCTAGTAACTCGAAATAGGAGTTGCAGAATAAACAGAGACTAGTTAAGGGTAAGGTGATGATGTGTGTTGGAAGTGATTCCAGGGTTGATACGATCACCATCACACACTCCCTCTACCTTCGTGATTGGTGTTGAGCCTAAATAAATGTTATTTGATGTTTGCGTTGAGTATAAACAAGATTAGATCATGTTTATTGCAATATGGTTATTCATTTACGTCAGAGAATAATTGTTGTTCTGTTTACATGAATAAAACCTTCTATGGTCATGCACTCAATGCAAATGGTTTAATGAATCTCGATCGAAGTGGTACACATATTCATAACGTTGATGCTAAAAGATAGAAAGTTGATAATAATAGTGCAACATACTTGTGGCACCACTGGTATGCGTCGGTGCAATACAAACGGTTTTTAATCCCTTTCCGCAATGACGTTCGGAACTGTCGCCAGGTGAGTGACTGCGATAGGGGGGTCCTTCTCACATGATCCAGAAACTGTCGGGGATATGCCCTCCTGGCACAGACGCTTGGCAAAATGAGGTCGTGTGCGATCGGCGAGCGCTCGAATAGAGTTATACGTGTAGTAGTGCTAAAAAATACAATTATACAGGCGAAATCATTTCCAGTCGTAAGTACATCCCACACAGTCAGTCCCCGCTAAACGTTTTCGGTCGTATGTACGTTCCACATAGTCCATTCAAGGAATATGTTTCCGTTAGTATGTACATCGCACACAATTAATCCAAGAAGTACCAAATGTTTGCAATGCGCACAACGTCACAAACAGTCTACAATTTTGAAGCGTGTGTGATAAGGTTACTATGGCAAACATTTAATAAGAAAGAACTATGTGCGATGCTATTGTTAATCACACACATTTTTTCTTGGCTGATCATGTGTGTAGTGGAGATTGATTGCACACATTTTTTCTTGGCTGATCGTGTGTGTAGTGGAGAATTATCCCACATGTAGCGGATCCTAGAAACGTGTCTGATCTCCACGTCTATCCTGGAGGTTTCGCTTTCGCCCGTCGTGTGCAGTGTAATACCTTATTAATCCCTAATTTAAAAATCATGTGTTTTGAATTTGATAGTAGGCAATCACTTATTTCATATCCAACCATGTTTATTACAAATATATGTTCAACCACGAATGCATATTTCGATGCACGGGTACATATACTGAAGAACTACAGAAGCACCAAGTAAAGAATGATTAACCACTGTTGTACTAAAGACTGTAAAGAGAGAGGCGAAAGACATTCTGGTTGCTGGAGAAGCTGAAGCAGAATGCCCATATTGTGCCCTCCTCCATGCGTAATGCGCGCACAACTCTAGCCAACCCCTTGTGATGGCTGCCCGTCCATCCTTCAGTTTCTTTATTGCGACTTCTCAAGGCTCACTGTAGACTGGATGAAATACTTTAACCTTTATTGCGTGTCCACCAGTACTTTGCGAGGTAATCTTGAGTGAACTGCTTCAGGAACCACTGCGAACGAAAAATATTCAGACATTGTTGTCTAACAACTCATTATGGGTAGTAAAAAGAGAAGGCTGTAGTGTTTGTCGTTACCATCCTACAGCTCACTATTGTGTTGGATAGAGCATAAACAAATAATTTGCTTGCCACCATTCGTATCTTTTTGCTAGTAATCCTTATTAGTTTCCTCACTTGATTCTTGTTCATGAATATCTCATTGCCCAATACGCAAAAATGGGTCGATGCATGGATCCTTGCCAAGGGCAAATGTACCTGCAAGCAACAAGTCAATATTAGAAGCTAACAAGTGTCCAGTCCTTGATCTATATGCACTACATTATGGAACGACGGGGGAGTACAAGCCAAGGGATGAAGCTTACCGCGACGGAAAGTGTTGACCACTCCCGTTGTTGTACTGCATAAGTAGTGGAAAGGCATGATAAGTACATAAACCTTAACATCAAACAAATATAGCAAAGGTAAACAACAATATCTCCAAATGATAGCTTGAATGTGTTGGTTTCAGCATGCTGTTAAAGCATACATAAAATGGAAGGCAATGTTACCGACAACAGGCTTAACAACCATCAAATATTGCAATTCAAACTGGTATTGTTAAAAATGAATAGAACGTAGGTAATTCTTAAACATCACACTGGATAAATGTGTAAACCTAAAATAAAGGGCATGTGTTAACTACACCAGGCATAACTGGAACCAAAGATAGCCGTTCAAACTCGTATTGATGCAGTCAAGCGGCACAATTCCGACTTGCACATAATGAACAACACACTGTGAATGACTGGAATAAACAAGACATAAATAATCAGTATAACAACCATATATAGCCATTGAAAATTGGACAGAGTCTCACTTCAACAAACCTAACAAGCAAATACAGATAAACATGGCATATGCTTGAAAACTGGACAAATGATCACTTCAACCAACCTAACAAGCAAATACAGATAAACAAGGCATCTGCTTGAAAACTGGAAAAATGCTAAAAAATGCAACCTAACAACCAAATACAGATAAACAAGGTATCTGCTTGATAACTGGACAAATGCTCACAGCCACCAAACTAAGAACCAAATAAATATAAACAAGGCATCGACTCGATAACTGGAAAAATGCTCACTGCAACCAACCTAATGACCAAACACAGATAAACAAGGCATCTACTCACTATAAACAACCAATTATAGTCATTCGTGAAATTGAAGTGGAAAATTCATACTTAAACATCACATAGCTCTATTGAACAATACATTTTTGCGTAACTGAATTAATTAAACACGCATAGTTATAGCACCACACGACAAATGCTACTACAACAAAGGGTATGGGTTGGCAAGCTAGAAAAGGTAAGATTTGCTGATAGGATGTTGCCTCACATTTCATCGACGGGATCCTTCCAGTTGGAAGAGCCCAGACCCATGGTGTGCTCTTTGATGTCACAGATAGGTTGTTTCACCTTGGAAGAACCTTTGTGTGTGCCCTCCTCGTGGTCATGATCATGGTCGATGAGATCTGACTTGGCAATTGTGGATCCCAAGCCGCCGACGTAGAATGTGTCCTTCAGAAATGAAAAAATGGGCTTGATGGCGTATACGGATCGTAAATCCTTGACCGCTTGGCGGAGGAGATCAGTGGCAGAGCCGTCGAATAGATTGACGGCGGTTGAACCAGAGGGGTTGGGGATCGACAACGTAACCTGTGACATGGCCCGCTTGAAGTCGTCGTTGTGAACGAGCTTGATGTTGTAGCCAGCTTTCCTGAGATACAGTAATATGCAAGCCCACTGACATGAAGCCTTCAACATGGCAACGTAGAAAATGTCTTTGCTGGCTTCCACGGCGACGTGTTGGTCCGGGATCGACAGGTCGGGGCGAACAACGGCCACCTCGCCAATGTCCGTCGGAGAGGCCATGATGAACCTCTTCTTGGTTGAATGCTCATCGGGATCCCCAGGATACGTGGTCGAGCTTAGGCTGTGACAATTTGGAGCAGGAGATGTGGATCTGGTGGGGAGGGACACCGCATGCCTCATCTAAAAACTCAGGGGAGTGGGGAGACGGTATGGGAATCACTGGGTAACCTGAACTTTATTATCTAAGCTAGGAGGAACGAGCAGACTAGCATGGGTTGGCGGCGGCGCCGACGGACGCCATGAGCTAGGGTTCGAGGGGGAGGGGGCGGGTGGGGGACTGTAGAGTGGGGATGGTGGTGTTTGAGGATATGCCGCAGCTACTGAAAAATTTAGTAATGGTGGGTGGAGATGGTGGTGGACGAGGGAGGGCGACAGTTCAAATTCCTCGGCTACTGCAATTTTAGTATAAGGTCGGTTTTGGAGGAGTGTGGGCGACGGTTGAAGTACGACATCTACTAAAATTTGGGTAAAGGAATTGATGCGGGGCGGGAGTGCCCAAGATCGCATACGGTCCAATAAGAATGTGCATGTATGATAATAAAGAAAAGTGGGGGAACTGCCAATTTTTGCAACACTTAAGGCGAGTAGTTTGTTTTTATATTTCTAGCTAGCTGGTCTATCATACACGGTTCGTTCTAATTTCTAAATAAACTTACCCGCCTTTAGCTTGCGCAGTCGTGGTGATCTTACAGTGCACCTATATCGCACATGGTTAAGACAGTACCTCCACCCTTTGCTCGCGCTTGCGTGGTCGTTGTGATTTTACAATGCACTTGCATCGCACACAGTTAAGCCTGTACCTCCACCTTTACTCGCGCTTGCACAGTCTACATGATTCATAGCGCACTTGCAAAGCTTACGCTTAAGACATTATACCTATGTTCGTTGAGCGTCATCAGAATCTTTGCAGCAAAAAATGTTAGAGAGGGTCAGAAGACAGACACACCAGCATGTGGCCCAAATATATATGAGTGAAAAGGGTGGTCTATCCCACGCGATTTGTCCTAATTTCTAAATAAATTTACCCACCTTTAGCTTGCGCAGTCGTGGTGATTTTACAGCATGCTTGCATCGCACACGATTAATCTAGTACCTCCACCATTTGCTCGTGCTTTTGCAGTCGTGGTCATTTTACAGCAATAAATAACCTATAAAAAACATATTCTACAAATTAGCAAAACAAGGATCCCAAGGTTTATATAATCATCATGTCAGGTCACTATAGAGACATTTATCTCTTTATCTCTATAATGACCATGTCATGGCGATTAAATGGTTCTTGAGATATGCAACTTCCCACCGGGTCACCCATCCTTGGACTACTACAGCCCGGGCATGCTTAATTTCTGCATTCTATTCGACAAGGCTAGTGGATGGGAAGCGCACCTTGCTGATAGGAATTGCCTCCTTGCCTTTAAGGCATTTCACGCTGGTCACCCTATGGGACCTACTCCCTCCTATAACGCACATTTGTGCTTTTAGAAACTGCGTGCGATATTTAAATGGCTGGTGTGTCACCGCCTAGCCTTCAATGAGCACTGACACTGGTAGCGGGAAACCGATGGGAAAAGAGGCAGGAAGCTGATAAGAGGATTAGCGGGAAATGGTAGCCTATTTAGAAAACATATAAGAGAAGGAAGTGTGAGCTAGCATGACACATGCGCACAGTGCTTACCCATGTACTGCATGTGCTATCGAAAGGGCTGAGGGTTGCCGTTCGATCTGGGAGCATCCAACGATGCAGACATACAATCTATGGGGTTTGGGATCTGGGTAATTAGAGCGCACGACTTAGATCGCACGCAGCAGGGGGCATCGACCACGGTTTGGTAGGCACACGGCTTTCATGAGTGAGCCGTGTGCTATTTGAAAACATTTCGTGTGAAGAATCTCGGTTTTTAAAATCACAGTAAATCCAAAACTCACCCAAAATTCGTGAAACTTGGCATCTGGTCATGACAAGGCACATATATGTCGAGGAATTTTTTTCGTCCATTTTGGCGCAAGTTTTATTACAAGCCTCTTACAAACCGGAGGTTCTCTCAAAGAAAGTCTCGTGGTTCCGAGAGGGAAACATGTCCCCCTTGTGGGGGAAACGATAATCACTGCCTCTTTTCGCCTTGTATTTTCTTCTGCCGGCAACATAGAATGACAAGATATCCGTGCTAAAATTTAAACTTATTCAGTGTTCGTTTGCCCGTTTTATACACTAATTGAGTTTCCTAGGCATTTAATGTCCATAATTCAAATCTGAACCTCAAATACATGCTCCAGTTCACCAAAATTGCTAGAAAAATTATACATGCATGTGTCCTTGGGTGCATGTTTAGGTCCCATGCCAGGAATGGGAACAAATTACAACCATACTGGCGTCTTAGTTCATCCTCAAACTTTTGGAATCTCGATTTTTAAATCCCCGTAAATCCTAAATTCACCAGAAAGTCATGAAAGTAGGCATGGTATCACGTCATGGCACATATATGTCGTGGTAAAAAAATTGTCCAATTTGGGCCAAGCTTTATTACAAACCTCCTACAAACCGAAGCTTCTCTAAAAGAAGCCGCGTGGTTCCGATTGGTAAACGTGTTCCCCTTGTTGTCGAAACATAATCACTACCTCATTTCTCCTTGTATTTTCTTCTACGGGCAACATTGAACGATAGGATATTCGTGCTAAAATTTAAACTTATTCAGGGTTCGTTTGGCCTTTTTATACACTAATGAGTTTCCTAGGCATTTAATGTCCATAATTCAAATCTGAACTTCAAATACATGCTCCAGTTCACCCAGAATGGCTAGAAGATTTATAGATGTGTCCTTGGGTGCATGTTTAGGTCCCATGCCAGGAATGGGAACGAATTACAACCCTATCAGCGTCCTGGCTCATGCTCAAATATTTAGAATCTCGGTTTTTAAATCCCCGTAAATCCTAAACTCACTATAAAGTCATGTAAGTTTGCATGGTGTCACATCATGGCGCATATATGTCATGGTAAAAATATTGTCCAATTTGGGCCAAGCTTTATTACAAACCTCCTACAAACCGGAGCTTCTCTCAAAGAAGCCTCGTGGTTCCGATACGGACAAGTGTTACCCTTGTGGTGAAACGTAATCACTGCCTCTTTTCGACTTGTATTTCTTCTTCGGGCAACATGGAACGACAGGATATCCATGCTGAAATTTAAAGTTATTCAGGGTTTGTTTGGCCTTTTTATACACTAATTGAGTTTCCTAGGCATTTAATGTCCATAATTAAAATCTGAACCTCAAATACATGCTCCAATTCACTAAAATGGCTAGAAAAATTATGCATGCAATGTCTCCTTGGGTGCATGTTTAGGTCCCATGCCAGGAATGGGAACTAATTACAATCGTACAAGCGTCCTGGCTCATCCTCAAACTTTTGGAATCTGGATTTTTAAATCCCCGTAAATCATAAACTCACCAGAAAGTGATGAAAGTAGGCATAGTGTCACGTCATGGCACATATATGTCATGGTCAAAACATTGTCCAATTTGGGCCAAGCTTTATGACAAACATTTTACAAATCAGAGCTTCTCTAAAAGAAGCCTCGTGGTCCCGATAGGGAAATATGTTTACCTTGTTATCAAAACATAATCACTACCTCATTTTTCCTTTTACTTCTACAGGAAACATTGAACGATAGGATATCCGTGCTGAAATTCAAACTTATTCAGGGCTCGTTTGGCCTTTTTATACACTAATGGAGTTTCCTAGGCATTTAATGTCCATGATTCAAATCTGAACTTCAAATACATGCTCCAGTTTGTCGGCATCCTGGGAACGGGGGTCCCCAGACTTGCCTGCCTGCGGACTGCTGCGTGGCTCAGCCAGTGGCCCAGTACGTCCCGTCTTCATCAACAAACGCTCAAGACCCTCGCGAGGGGCCAAGCCTCGCGGGGCGGAAGACACAAGGCCTCCTCAGGGGCGGCCTCACTAGGAAATCTCGCGAGGAGGCAGAGAGATCAAGGCAAGGGGTATATCACGAGGTGCTCATGACGCAAGCCATGACGATCAAGACCGGGCGGGCGCCAGGCGGTCGCCAGCTTGCACAGTGTCCTCGTTTCATCTTTGGTGCAAAGGGGGCAAGCACAGGCGCGGAGTACCGTGGCATCAGGCAAAGGTTTCCATATCGATGCAACGAGACCAAGACCAGCAGGACGGCAGGATGGAGGTCACCATGGAGCCCAAGACGGCGTCATCACCAGTGCCTTTGGCAGTCGAGGACCACCTTTAGTCAGGATAGCTTGTACTAGTTGTCCCCTTTCAAAATGGCCGTTGTTGGCTCCCTTCCCGCTCAATATTTGGGAAGAGGTCCAGGGCCTCTATAAATAGGGCTAGCCACAACAATAGAAGGCATCTCATCTAGAGCCAACGGAGACGGATTGATTCCTCCCCAAACACACCACCACAAGAACACCTCTCCTCGTGTGGCTGTTCTTCCTCTGTACTGTTCGTCATCAGCCCAAGAGGCAATCCACCACACCACACACTAGATTAGGGTATTACACCACAACGGTGGCCCGAACCAGTATAAACCTCGTGTCTCTTGTGTTGTTCGTCGTGCTAGCTTAGAATTGCGGCGAGGTTGTGGGCGTGTCTCGGTAGGGAGAAGATCTTCGTGCGCACCCTAGAGTTCGAACCTTAAGGGTTTTGTCGGAACCCGATATCCGACATTTGGCGCGCCAGGTAAGGGTGCGCCAGAGCTCTCCCTTCCATCGTCTCATTCTCCACCAACACCGCGCTTCGCCCTCATGGTGGACAATGCGCCTCCAGCTCCGGCGGCCGATGCCAGCGCTGGGGCCAGGGGGCTCCGAGTGTCACGCCCAAGATGCGACCCTATCCTAAAGGAACTCGAAGGTCCCACCAAGGATAGAAGCGCATCTTGAAGATGCTTTTGCCAGGTGGATATCATTACATCAACATTACATAATAGTGGGGATACATACAAAAGGCATACAATGCCACACGAATACAACATCATCATACATAAGAGCACCATCCGACTACGGATGCAACACAAATAGAAACTCAAACGACATCCACCCTGCTAGCCCAGGCTGCTAACCTGGAACCTATCCCCTGATCGAAAGAAGAACTCCAAAACAAGCAGGCATCGCTCTCGCGTCAAGATCATCGCATAACCTGTACCTGCAACTGTTGTTGTAGTAATCTGTGAGCCACAAGGACTCAGCAATCCCATTACCATGGGTATCAAGACTAGCAAACTTAATGGGAAAGGAAGGGGTAAAGTGGTTAGGTTGCAGCAGCGACTAAGCATGATATGGTGGCTAACATACGCAAATGAGAGCAAGAAGGGGAGCAAAGGAACGGTCGTCAACTAGCAATGATCAAGAAGTGATCCTGAACTCCTACTTACGTCAAACATAACCCAAAGACCGTGTTCACTTCCCGGACTCCGCCGAGAATAGACCATCATGGCTACACACGCGGTTGATGCGTTTTAATTCGGATATGGTGTCAAGTTATCTACAACCGGACATTAACAAATTCCCATCTGCCACATAACCGCGGGCACGGCTCTCAAAAGTTTAAACCCTGCAGGGGTGTCCCAACTTAGCCCATGATAAGCTCTTGCGATCAACGAAGGATATACCTTCTCCTAGGAAGACCCGATCAGTCTCGGAATCCCAGTTTACAAGACATTTCGACAATGGTAAAACAAGACCAACAAAGCCGCCCGATGCGCCGACAATCCCGATAGGAGCTGCACATATCTCGTTCTCAGGGTAACACCGGATAGGTCAGCATACGAGTAAAACCAGACCTCGAGTTGCCCCGAGGTGGCCCCGCAGTCTGCCCGGTTCAGACCAGCACTTAGAGAAGCACTGGCCCGGGGGGGCTAAAATAAAGATGACCCTCGGGTTGGCCGACCCAAGGGAAGGGTATAGGTGGTGGTGAGGCAAATGGTAAAACCAAGTTTGGGCCTTGCTGGAGGAGTTTTATTCAAAGCAAACTGTCGAGGGGGTCCCATAAATCACCCGACCGCATAAGGAACGCAAAATCCGGGAACATAACACCGATATGACGGAAACTAGGGCGGCAAGAGTGGAACAAAACACCAGGCATAAGGCCGAGCCTTCCACCCTTTACCAAATATATAGATGCATTAATAATATAAGAGATATTGTGATATCCCAACATAACCCTGTCCACCATAGAGCAATCTTCAACTTCACCTGCAACTAACAACGCTATAAGAGGGGCTGAGCAAAGCGGTAACATAGCCAAACAACAGTTTGCTAGGAAGGGTGTCAAAGGTTAGAGGTTCATGGCAATTTGGAAGGCTTGATGAGCAAAAGATAGGTAGCGCAGCAAAGCGATAGAACGAAGCAACTAGCATAGCAATGATAATAGTGAGATCCAGGGTAGCGGTCATCTTGCATGAAACCCCGCAAGGAAGAAGAACGAGTCCATGAAGAAGATGAGGCCACGAAGACGAACCAAGCGTAGACGAACGAATCCTCACGATCGCAACGAAAACGAGAACTATCGAGAAGAAGCACACAACATGGTAAACACACCACACATAGACGAGACATGATGCACAACAAGCATGATGCATGACAAAGCTACATGAAGCTACTCATGGCAAGAGATGATGCAAACAAGAACAACAAATCAAGGCAAGTTTAAATGAGGTCGGAAACAACATATAACAATTCCGGTAAGTCCTCATATGCAAATTTAGAAATTGGTCCAGATCCGAATAAACATTATGTTCGAGTAGTTAAACAGCAAGTTAAGATGCACCAAGATGACCTACACGAGATTCTAGTCAAGTTACATATAAAGTTCATTAGATTCGGAGCTACGGCCTAGAAGATATGAGCAAAACAAGTTAAATATGGCATTGATGCTAAATGCAACCAAACATCAAGCAAACACCTCAAAACAAGGATGCAACATGATAATATGAAGCTACATGCAAAAACAAGCAAGTTTCATATAGGGCACACTCATAACGGAGCAACGGTTCAACACATACACTCCATACAAGTTATAACAACAATCTGTCCATAACAGCAACTAGGCATATTGCAAGCACCAAAACAACATGCTACAGCACCCCAACATAATAACAAAAGGCATGGGCATGAAGTACAGGTAAAGCACAACAAAACATGAACACTGAGCTATCTCCAGAAACAACTAGAACATGCTCAAAAAGACATGGAAAGATTGCAAATTATAACAGTTTCAGGCTTAGCAGAAATAACATCAGGTTGCAATGATTAGAGCTATCAAACAACAAGTTACAGGAACTTAACATGGCAAACAAAGGCATGGAATTAATCTACTAATAGCATAGAACAAAAGTCCCTTACTGACCATGAGACAAAAAGGATCAGAAAATATGATGGCACCCATGTAAACATGGCAAGTTATATGACAGATTCATACATGGCAGGAACAACAGTAAGTAGGCATGTTGGTGAGCTTGAACCACTCACCACAGAGAATTACATGGCATGGCAAGGCAACCACCCGCAAGAAGACATGTTTATGAAGCTAAGCATGGCAAGAACAAGTTCATAGGGTGCATACATCACTAGCAAAACACATGGCCAAAACTGAACTTAATGTTAACAGGCTGACAGAAACATTATTTAGCAAGTTTGGAGCAAGATAACAACAAGCTACAGCAGGCTATAATTGCAACCAAGGGCATGTATGGATAGACCATGACATCTATAACAACTAATCCTTGGTGAACATCTCCAGATTATGCACGAAATGACTTGTAGCAGCAGGTTTACATAGCAACAAAATATAACAGATTCAGCCTAGCAGAAAAGTAACAGCAAGTGCCCTAGTTAACAAGCTTGATGCACTCACTACACAAGTCACAAAAATACATGGATGGCACCACTGGAAATATGGCATAGTATAGATCAAAACACATGTAGACATCAACCTCCTAGGATGCACACATCAAACATGGCAAAAATGACAAATGAGCATGTTATAACAGTTTCAGCAGATTAACATCAACATGCACTCTACCAACAGCATTTCGGGCATCAAGATGGACTCAAATGAACATGATGCAATGGAATGAAATGAAGTACTCGTCGAGACGAACAATTTGAAATATTACACGCACGAAACGAAGCAGTATGCAGCAAGTTATGATGCGATGAACATGGCATGATTATGCAAAATATCTCGGGACTGCAGAATTTCAACCTCGGGAAAAAGTCAACTCGGCGCGGGGATCGAGGATGGCGGTGGATCTGGCCGGAACTCCGCCGGAATTGAGGGGGAAGTCGGCCGGCGTGCGAGGGGAAGGCGGCGGCCGGCTCGGAGTCGCCGGATTCGGTCCGGCCCGACCGGATCCGCGACGGGCGGCGGCGGCGGGGGGGGGGGGGGGGGGGCGCCGGCGAGGAGGCGCGGGGGCGGCGCTCGGCGAGGAGCAGCGGCGGCGGGGCGAGGCAGGCGCCTCGGCGAGGGCTCGCCGGCGATGGGCAGCGGCCGGAGGGCGCGGGGCGGGCTGGCCGGGCGGATCGGGCCCGCCGTGGCCCGGAGCGGGCCGGAGATGGGCTCCGCGGGCCCGGCGGCGATGTGGGTCGCAGAGGACACGTGGTGCGGCGCGATTGGAGGAGGGCGGCGGCGGACATGTCCGGCACGCGAGGAGGACGCGTCCGGCGGCGCGGGGAGGAGCGGGGCTAGGGTTTAGACTGAGAATTTCGGGGAGGCACGCATATTTATAGGTAGAGGGAGCTAGGAGAGTCCAAATGAGGAGCGGTTTTCGGCCACGTGATTGTGATCGAACGCTCGAGAGCATGGATGGGAGTTTTCTGGGTTTTGGGCCACTTTGGAAGGGGTGTTCGGCTACACACAAAAGAGGCTTTTGCGGTTACCCGGTTAACCGTTGGAGTATCAAACGACCTCCAAATGGCACGAAACTTGACATGTGGTCTACCGGTGCTATACCAAGGCCACTTGGCAAGCCTCGGGCCATTCCGAGAAAGTTTAGCGCCCACTCACAACACGAGACAAAAGGGGAACACCGGAGGACATAGGAGTGCCGGATTGCAAAACGGACAACGGGGCAAATGCTCGGATGCATGAGACGAACACGTATGCAACATCAATGCACATGATGACATGATATGAAATGCATATGATCACATGGAAAAATGCAACACGCAAGCAAATGACATGGCAATGACGGCGAATAACTGGCGGACACCTGGGGCATGGGATCCGGGGCGTTATGACACTGCTCCACTAACAAGAGATCTCGTCCCGAGATCTTAGGACCGAGACGGAAGGGAAAAGGGATGAGGCGAAACAAGAACTCAAAAGAAGAGCAAGGAGTCGAGAGCACTCGAGAAGAAGAGAGGAACGACGAGAATGATGAGAATCGAAAGCTCACGGAATCAGATAGACTATGAAACCACTCCTGTTAGAATGAGATAAGAAACGAATAAGACTGAAAGGATTTAGGCAGCACTCCGGCTGAAAAAGGAAGGATTAGAACATGAACTTCACAAGATGGAATTACACTTGATGAGAGGAACAACACAAAACCTCGGGAAGAATTGAAAGACTTGAATGAAAATAACTTAGAAGGAAGGGGTGGACGGAGTTGTAGAGAACACCAACAACGAAAAGAATAAGCTTGTTGTGGACTTATGGATAACATCTCAAAATTATGAGGTGATCTCCGACCACAAGCGGAAATGATTGGATAGTTGAGAAGAACGAAGAAATGCAAAACTGCACTTCAAAAGAATACAGAGAATTAATTGCACTTCGAGACGCCAGAAGGAAAGATTCTTGAGCTCCTCCAAAAGAATCTTGATGAACACTTGAAGAATGAATTGAATCATGAAGAACCACCATGAAGAACTCCGGTAAACAAAAGACAATGAGATAGAGTTGAAGGATGAAAGAATAAGATGAGCCTTGCGATGATTTAGATGGAGGTTCCGACGAAATGGCCGAGGAAATTTGAACTCCGGAAAAGATGAAAAACACTTGGAACTAGAATCTATTCATCAAGAACAAACTCCGAAGGAAGGGATTACTCATTTGGAAGAAATAAGAATAAGATTTATTGTATGCTTAACCTTCATCAAATTAAATTGATGACAAGCAATGGATTTGGCATTCAACTTATTCTTGATGAAAAGGATTGATAAGTGACATATCGCAAACTTGAGAAGGTCTTCATGAACCACCGGTAGGATTGAAAGAATGAATGGATTAAAAAGATAATCAAGGAAAAAGAATCTTGAACGAACCACTGGAAGAATTCAAAATTGACTGGTGAAAGAGAATTAATCACCGGGAAGAATTAGAAGAACCAATATGCTAGAGGGGATTTAGATGCAAAAGAACAAAGAGATCATGAGCTGATTAAAGAACACTTGAACGAAGCACCGGGATAATTGGATAACAGTAGCTGAAATGTGAGGACGAATAATTCTTCTGGAATGATGGCCTCCGGTGAAAAGAAACGGGAAAACAACTCCTGATATACCCCGGATGGTTGAGAAAAAGGAATTTCCGACAAACGGAATAATTCGAGAGGGTACCAAGAAGCTAGAACCATGAATCTTTGGGAGAACAAACAAGATTTAGAGAAAAAACTCTTCTTCGGTCTTCAAAAGACGACGAGAAACACCACAAAAATTAATGAGGTACTCCAGTAGAATGAAAAGCAAAGAGGTTGAGCCAACAATGAAAAGAATTTGAAAGAGATCTTGGAGAGGGCATGTGACTGATGGGATCTATTCTTACGTCACACTTGAAAAGAACTGAGAATAACTCTGGGGAAATTAGAAGAGTCAGGTAAGATCCTGGGAAAAGACCTGTGGGTTAGGGCCCACTGAAGAAAACATCGTTGGAAAGGATTGTTGAACAGATAGATGATGCACCGAAACAATTCAAATATTTGAATGAGGTGACAACCACGAATTAATTGGAACACGGACGAATCTCTTGAGATGTCTTCCGAACTCCGGAATGATTAAATGGCGAGAGGCAAAACGAGCGAGGAGAACACTTGATCCAAGGAAAAGAATTTGATCAACCCGAAAAACTTGAATTGAGTGCACCGGAAAAGAAAAGAGATGAAGAATGTCAAACGAGACGAGAATTCACCGGTCGGAATAATTGAGGGAAGACTAAAGAGGCCCCACATGAATGAAATTGATACTTGAATAGACTCAGGCTCCGGGAAGAAGAGGGTGGGAGGGCGGGAAAACAAAGGCAACTTGGAAGGGGAAAACCGATGAATATGTTGAAGAGAAAACACCGGTTGAAAGAATGCAAAGGCTTCGCACGAGTAGGATGGATACTCGATTATGGACTCCAGTTCCGAGAAGAAGAAGGGAGGGCGGGTGGGAAAAGAAAACAACTGAGGATTGAACTTGGCAAAGATGAAGAGGCTCGAGTCAACTTGACGAGAAATGCACCGGATAAAAGAGGATGGACAACTCACAAAACTAACCGCGTGATCCTAAAGAAAAAATTTGAATGGGAAGAGGAGTAATTCAAAACACCTACGTCAAGATTCCTCACCAGAGCGACGAAGGGACTGAGGAGTAAAAAGAATTCCTACTCTCCGATATAACTAGACTCCAAAAATAGTTTTCTTCTAGACTCAACAACGGCCGAACTACACGATCAATCAAGGGGGCTCCTAAGGTCGGTCGAGGCTCTGATACCAACTTGTCACGCCCAAGATGCGACCCTATCCTAAAGGAACTCGAAGGTCCCACCAAGGATAGAAGCGCATCTTGAAGACGCTTTTGCAAGGTGGATATCATTACATCAACATTACATAATAGTGGGGATACATACAAAAGGCATACAATGCCACACGAATACAACATCATCATACATAAGAGCACCATCCGACTATGGATGCAACACAAATAGAAACTCAATCAACATCCACCCTGCTAGCCCAGGCTGCCGACCTGGAACCTATCCCCTGATCGAAAGAAGAACTCCAAAACAAGCAGGCATCGCTCTCGCGTCAAGATCATCACATAACCTGTACCTGCAACTGTTGTTGTAGTAATCTGTGAGCCACAAGGACCCAGCAATCCCATTACCATGGGTATCAAGACTAGCAAAGCTTAATGGGAAAGGAAGGGGTAAAGTGGTGAGGTTGCAGCAGCGACTAAGAATGATATGGTGGCTAACATACGCAAATGAGAGTGAGAAGAGGAGCAAAGGAACGGTCGTCAACTAGCAATGATCAAGAAGTGATTCTGAACTCCTACTTACGTCAAACATAACCCAAAGACTGTGTTCACTTCCCGGACTCCGCCGAGAAGAGACCATCACGGCTACACACGCGGTTGATGCGTTTTAGTTCGGATCTGGTGTCCAGTTATCTACAACCGGACATTAACAAATTCCCATCTGCCACATAACCGCGGGCACGGATCTCAAAAGTTTAAACCCTGCAGGGGTGTCCCAACTTAGCCCATGATAAGCTCTCGCGATCAACGAAGGATATACCTTCTCCCAGGAAGACCCGACCAGTCTCGGAATCCCGGTTTACAAGACATTTCGACAATGGTAAAACAAGACCAGCAAAGTCGCCCGATGCGCCGACAATCCCGATAAGAGCTGCACATATCTCGTTCTCAGGGCAACACCAGATAGGTCAGCCTACGAGTAAAACCAGACCTCGAGTTGCCTCGAGGTGGCCCCGCAGTCTGCCCGGTTCAGACCAGCACTTAGAGAAGCACTGGCCCGGGGGGGCTAAAATAAAGATGACCCTCAGGTTGGCCGACCCAAGGGAAGGGTATAGGTGGTGGTGAGGCAAATGGTAAAACCAAGGTTGGGCCTTGCCGGAGGAGTTTTATTCAAAGCGAACTGTCGAGGGGGTCCCATAAATCACCCGACCGCGTAAGGAACGCAAAATCCGAGAACATAACACCGGTATGACGGAAACCAGGGCGGCAAGAGTGGAACAAAACACCAGGCATAAGGCCGAGCCTTCCACCCTTTACCAAATATATAGATGCATTAATAATATAAGAGATATTGTGATATCCCAACATAACCCTATCCACCATGGAGCAATCTTCAACTTCACCTACAACTAACAACGCTATAAGAGGGGCTGAGCAAAGCGGTAACATAGTCAAACAACGGCTTGCTAGGAAGGGTGTCAAAGGTTAGAGGTTCATGGCAATTTGGGAGGCTTGATGAGCAAAAGATAGGTAGCGCAGCAAAGCGATAGAACGAAGCAACTAGCATAGCAATGGTAGTAGTGAGATCCAGGGTAGTGGTCATCTTGCCTGAAACCCCGCAAGGAAGAAGAACGAGTCCATGAAGAAGATGAAGCCACGAAGACGAACCAAGCGTAGACGAACGAATCCTCACGATCGCAACGAAAACGGGAACTATCGAGAAGAAGCACACAACATGGTAAACACACCACACATAGACAATACATGATGCACAACAAGCATGATGCATGACAAATCTACATGAAGCTACTCATGGCAAGAGATGATGCAAACAAGAACAACACATCAAGGCAAGTTTAAATGAGGTCGGAAACAACATATAACAATTTCGGTAAGTCCTCATATGCAAATTTAGAAATTGGTCCAGATCTGAATAAACATTATGTTCGAGTTGTTAAACAGCAAGTTAAGATGCACCAAGATGATCTACATGAGATTCTAGTCAAGTTACATATAAAGTTTATTAGATTCGGAGCTACGACCTAGAAGATATGAGCAAAACAAGTTAAACATGGCATTGATGCTAAATGCAACCAAACATCAAGCAAACACCTCAAAACAAGGATGCAACATGATAATATGAAGCTACATGCAAAAACAAACAAGTTTCATATAGAGCACACCCAAAACGGAGCAACGGTTCAACACATACACTCCATACAAGTTATAACAACAATCTGTCCATAACAGCAACTAGGCATATTGCAAGCACCAAAACAACATGCTACAGCACCCCAACATAATAACAAAAGGCATGGGCATGAAGTACAGGTAAAGCACAACAAAACATGAACACTGAGCTATCTCCAGAAACAACTAGAACATGCTCAAAAAGACATGGAAAGATTGCAAATTATAACAGTTTCAGGCTTAGCAGAAATAACATCAGGTTGCAATGTTTAGAGCTATCAAACAACAAGTTACAGGAACTTAACATGGCAAACAAAGGCATGGCATTAATCTACTAATATCATAGAACAAAAGTCCCTTACTGACCATGAGCCAAAAAGGATCAGAAAATATGATGGCACCCATGTAAACATGGCAAGTTATATGACAGATTCATACATGGCAGGAACAACAATAAGTAGGCATGTTGGTGAGCTTGAACCACTCACCACAGAGCACTACATGGCATGGCAAGGCAACCAACAGCAAGAAGACATGCTTATGAAGCTAAGCATGGCAAGAACAAGTTCATAGGGTGCATACATCACTAGCAAAACACATGGCCAAAACTGAACTTAATGTTAACAGGCTGACAGAAACATTATTTAGCAAGTTTGGAGCAAGATAACAATAGGCTACAGCAGGCTATAATTGCAACCAAGTGCATGAATGGATAGATCATGACATGTATAACAACTCTTCCTTAGTGAACATCTCCAGATTATGCACGAAAGGACTTGTAGCAGCAGGTTTACATAGCAACAAAATATAACAGATTCAGCCTAGCAAAACAGTAACAGCAAGTGCCCTAGTTAACAAGCTTGATGCACTCACTACACAAGTCACAAAAATACATGGATGGCACCACTGGAAAGATGGCATAGCATAGATCAAAACACATGTAGACATCAACCTCATAGGATGCACACATCAAACATGGCAAAAAAGGCAAATGAGCATGTTATAACAATGGGGAAAATGCTCGGATGCATGAGACGAACACGTATGCAACAGCAATGCACATGATGACATGATATGAAATGCATATGATGACATTGAAAAATGCAACACGCAAGCAAATGACATGGTAATGACGGCGAATAACTGGCGGACACCTGGCGCATCGGATCCGGGGCGTTACACCGAGCCTTGGCCCCCGCCGTGCGGCAGATGCAGTGGCCGCACAAGTTCAAGCCAGAGATGCTGCCGCGCTACAACGGCGTGGCGGATCCGCTGGCTTTCCTGCTAGCATATGAGGAGGCCGTCCTCAAGGCCGGAGGTGACGACAAGGTCATGGCCAACTGGTTTCCCATGGCCCTCATCGGCATCCCGCGTGTTTGGCTGCTCAACCTGCCAACATCTTCTGTGGCCTCCTGGGAGGAGCTGCGCAACCTCTTCCTCGCCAACTACGCTGCACCGGTGCCCCCGGTCGTCGCAGCTCTCCTGGGTGGCTCACAGGCACCACCCTCAGACCGCCACGCGAAGCCGTTCTTCCGCCAGATCGGCGCCGCCCTCACGTGGCAAGGAGCTCCTCCAGGTTGGGCGGCACCCAAAGCCGACATGACCTTCAACTCGGACGATCACCCCGTCAACACCACCTGCTCAGGTGCGCTCCCAATGCTTTGCACGCCCACCATCTGCACTACAAGGAATATGTCAACTAGTGACCTTCTGCCAATGACCCTAGAAGAATTGGTCATAGATCTATGACCATTTCAGACCAATTGGTCAAAAGCTGTTTGGGGGGCTCGAAACCCTAAACTATAATGACCATTTTGGTCAGAAAGGACGTAATTTCCTTACACGAAATGGTCATAAAGCAGATAGCACTAGTCTGTTGCCTTATTTCTAGCTGATCATGACCAATATAGATGGTCATAACCTTGTAAATTATGGTGGGTTGCTATGACTAGGCGCCACCTCATCAGTTTTGCCTATGTGTCATGTCCACGTGGCAATTTTTGTGCCAGGTTGTGAAGCAACCTATATTTCTGTCATTCCCAAAATTCCCAAAAAAATCTCATAAATTCTTTGTGTCATATCTTCGTCAAATATGTAAAAAAACCTTCCTTGCATAGTTCAAAAACAATTCAACAATATTCATTTTCCTATTCTGTTCAGAACAACACTTTGTGAAGGAAGTGCTATTTATATATTCTTGATTGCCCTCAAAAATTTTGGGCACTATTTCCTATCCAAATCATTGCCTCATGACAAAACTCAGCTCCATTTGCCCTGTAAATCTTCCTCGGCAAATTTCCTAAGTTTTTTTCCACCTAGAACCTGTGAAAGAAGTACTAGCTATGCATACCCTAATGAGTTGAATTTTTGCCACATATTCTATATGCCTATGTAACTTACCTACACCAAATATGAGCTCATTTCATTTAGCCAATTTCTCTCACTAATTTTCCGAAGTTTCTATCCAGAGAAGAGCATTGTCAAGGAAGTGCTATTTATATATTCTTGGTTGCCCTCAAAATTTTTGGGCACTCTTTCCTATCCAAATTATTGCCTCATGATAAAATTCGGCTCCATTTGCCCAGCAAATCTTCCTCGGCAAATTTCCAAAGTTTTTGTCCACCTAGAACCTTTGGAAAGAAGTACTAGCTATGCATATCCTAATGAGTTGAATTTTTCCCACATATTCTATATGCCTATGTAACTTACCTACACCAAATTTGAGCTCATTTCATTTAGCCAATTTCTCTCAGTGAAGGAAGTACCACTTTGACATGTCCAAATAGTATCCATTTTCTACAGTGTTTTCTTATGCCCAAATAACCATCCTCCACCAAATGCCAGCTCAATCCATTCATTATTTTGAGTCCAGCTTCAACATTCGTATTTATGTCCAGTGTGGTACTTTGCAAAGCAAGTACCACCTAGGCTCCTCATTTTGAGCTGAAAATTTGTGAAGACGATCTTCTTAGTAACTGATCATCCTCAGCCAAAACTCACGCCCATTAGCCATGTGCATTTCCCGTACCGCTAATCAAACACTTGGCTGCTTATTCATGTTTGAGCATCGATCGGTCTCCTCGTGAGAATCTTATGTTGAAATTTTCTTCCTAGCACCTACCTGGGGAGTGCCCAACCCACTAGACATGCCTAGGCCGGCTAGAACATATGGCAACGCCACAGGCTCGCGGTGACCTCGCGTTGGGCATGCGAGTTTACGCGCTCAAGAGTTGGGGCCCTTGGCCACCGTCCAAACCTCAACGTATCACCACCAAACCATGTATTTATGATTAAATATGTACTTATGTAACTAGAAATGATTTTTGGAAAAAATAAATAGCAAACTATGAGGTAGCTGCAGTTCATATTTGACCCGCTTCCAACTGAATCGACGGAAATTTGTGTTTTTCACGAGGGGTGGATCAAAACTTTTTGCACCCAACCATTTTGTCAATTGTGCATTAAATATGTCCTAGTATTTTAGAAAAATGATTTGGTCCAGTTTTGCAAGAATTATTTGGGAGGTCCTTCACACAAAAACCTCCTTTTGGACACTCAAAAAATGGAAAATGCTTTTTTCGTCCAAAGAAAATGAAAACTTCCTTAGGCAATATTGTTTGCCATTCCAATATGCACCCTTGTGCACAATATGAGATCATTTGAACAAACTATGCCATGGATGTGGCCATAAGATTGATCATTTGGCTTGAAAGCCATTGATCTCCACACGTGATAGCTCGTTTCTGAGAACACTTTTTTAAAATAATTACTGCATTACATGTTTATTATTTTTCCTAGGAACTTGGCCATATATAATGACACAATGTGAAGGTTTCCCAATTTTTTGATTTTTTTGAATTTTTTATACCCGTTTCAAAATGCGGTCAAAACGGCGGGAATGATTGTTCCTAGCTAGTGGTTGAATCTTGGAAAACTTTTGATATCTCTCTTATTAAATACTCCCTCCATTCCATTATCTAAGGTATTATTTTCAGCACGTTAACCAAGGCACATAATTATGGACTATTTAGGACAAAGTTACCCTTGTCTAATTCGTAGATTAGTGACAAGTAAATCATTAGGCTAGGAAAGAAAGAGATACACGCAATCGGGAGAGAGATAGTTTCATTTCTTTCTCTACAAGGAGAGATACATGCAATCAGGGGAGAAATACTTTCCTTTTTCTGAAAGGGCCAAGATCGGAATTACGAGGAATTAGAACAAATGCACCTTACATTGTGGAATTTTATCAAAAAACAAATACACCTTATATAAAGGAACGGAGGGAGTAGATACTTATGTACCTAGAAATGATTTTTGGAAAAAATAAAGAGCAAACTATGAGGCAGCTACAATTCAAATTTGACGCGCTTCCAGCTGAATCGGCAGAAATTTGTCTTTTCACGAAAGGTGGATCAAAACTTTTTACACCCAACCATTTGGTAAATTTTGAATTAAATATGGCCTAGTATTTTAGAAAAATGATTTGTCCAATTTTGCAACAATCATTTGGTAGGTTCTTCACCAAAAACAACCTTTTGGGCACTCAAAAATGGAAAATGATTTTTTCGTCCAAAGAAAATGAAAACTCCCTTAGGCAATATTGTTTGCCATTCCAATATGCACCCTTGTGCACAATATGAGATCATTTGAACAAACTATGCCATGAATGTGGCCATAAGATTGATGATTTAGCTTGAAAGCCATTGATCTCCACACGTGATAGCTCGTTTCTGAGAACACTTTTTTAAAATAGTTGCCGTATTACAAGTTTATTAATAATTCCTGGGAACTTGGCCACATATAATGACACAATGCGAAGGTTTCCCAATTTTTTGATTTTTTTTGAATTTTTTATGCCCGTTTCAAAATGCGGTCAAAACAGCGGGAATGACCATTCCTAGATAGTGGTTGAATCTTGGAAAACTTTTGATATTTCTATGATTAAATAGATACTTATGTACCTAGAAATGATTTTTGAAAAAATAAAGAGCAAACTATGAGGCAGCTACAGTTCAAATTTGACCCGCTTCCTGCTGAATCGGCAGGAATTTGTCTTTTTCACGAAAGGTGGATCAAAACTTTTTACACCCAACCATTGGTCAATTCTTCATTAAATACGGCCTAATATTTTAGAAAATTGATTCGGTACAATTTTACAACAAATATATGGTAGGTTCTTCACAAAAAAACCCGTTTGGGGCACTCGAAAAAGGAAAATAAATTTTTTGTGCAAATAAAATGAAAACTCCCTTTAACAACATCGTTTTTCATTCCAAGATGCACACTTATGCAAAATATGAGATCATTTGGACATGAATTTTGACATAACATTGGGCATTTGCCTTATAAGAGAAAAAAGGAAAAAAAACTATATAAGCTTAATTCTAATTGGTGGAATTACTTGTGGCTTGGATCGATGACATGGCATCCATCCAACCATTCATCCGTCCATCCATCGAACCTACGACAGCAAACCCCCCCCCCCCCTCTCTCTCGAACCCCAGTCAACCCCATCCCTCATGACCTCTCTCTCGCGTGAACCTTAGCTCTGCACCCCTCCCTTGCCGCCGCCGCCTCCGGTGCCCGATCCTGGCAACCTCAGGCAGGAATCCTGCCGTCCTCCTCTCACCCCCACCGCCGTCGATCCTTCCCCGGCCACCACTCTGTACCGCACCTCTCCCTCTCTCCCATGGCACCAGATCGAGCCGACGAGGCCAGTCTGCAGCCAGATCCGCCACCACCACAGCGGGCCTTCTGGGTCCGCACCGTCGTCGAGCTGGATCTGCGCCTCGTCGCACGGCCTCATCCCCTGTGCCACGGGCTTCTACTACGTCACCCAGTCCGGCGTCGGCGCGCGGGGACGCGCCTTGGCGCACATCCATCGGCCACATCCTCTGCACACCCCGACCTCATCCCCGCACCCCAGGAGGTCGAGGACCGCAAGGACCTAGAGATCAGTGCAATGGAGGGCAAGCGTCGCCTGCGTCAATGGGCGAGATGGAGATCGGCTGCACCACGACGGCGACGGGCCGACGCTGGTGGACTTGGAGCGCAGGTGGCGGATCAAGCTCGTGGCGGCCAAGGGCGTGCCATACTGTAATGCCCTTGCCACTGGCCGCGAGGGACCGCTGGATTTGGGGCTCGTCGCCGGTGGATTTGGTGTGGCGGAAGAGATGAGGTGCGAGAGATTCAGACGCAACTAGAGAGAGGAGAAGGAAAAGAGATAAGCTCTGAGAATAAGATTCAAATTCAATTACACGAACGCCAACCCCACTCGAGCTTATATACTCGCTCGTTACAAACATGCCTCAGCCCAACACATGTGCGGCCCACACGCAACCCAACCCAACTCCAATTCAAACCTCCCGTGCTAAGCTTCCGCCTTGTCCCTGCCGTTACGCCTTCCTGGCTGCTTCACAGCCAGCGTCAGTAGTTGCATACTGACATTGCCCTCCCCTTGAGAACCAGCGTGTCCCCATGCTGGTGCATCTGGAAATTTGACCTTAAGAACCTCGTAATGCTCCCATGTCGCCGCCTCCACTGGAATGGTCGACCACTTGATCAAAACTTGCAAATGTGATGGGTTTCCCTTTTTCACCAGCCGACGATCAAGAATCTCTTCAGGTGTCACCCCTGGTACTGACAGATCCATTGGTTTGGGTAAAACGGTGAACACTGGCGTGTGATCTGGAACATGAGACTTCAACTGAGAAACATGAAAGACAGAATGAACTTGACTGCCTTTTGGAAGTTCCAACTCATACGCTGCCACTCCCACTTTTTCTAATATCTTAAAGGGACCGAAGAACTTCAGAGCCAACTTGGGACAAGGTCGATTCACCACTGACGACTGAGCATAGCTGCAACTTCAGATACAGTTGTTCCCCCACCATGAACTCTCTTGGAGACCTGATCTTATCTGCATAATGCTTGTACTTGACATGAGCTCTACGCAGATGTTCTTTCAAAACAGCAGTGTGTTTTGTTTGAGCCAGAATCCACCCAGAAACATCCTGATTGAGAGATTTTGTTGTGCTTGCCAACTGACCAATATTTGGGTCGTGTCCATACAGAGCTTTGTAAGGAGAACATCCTAAAGAAGAGTGAAATGTGGAGTTGTACCAGAATTCTGTCTGGGGCAGCCACTGTTTCCACTTGGCAGGACAGTCATGCACTGCACACCTTAAGTACATTTCGAGACATTGATTCACCCTCTCTGTCTGACCATCCGTTTGTGGATGATATGCAGTACTCATCTGTAATTCAGTTCCCCACACTCTAAACAGCTCCTTCCAAAAAGAACTGGTAAAAACCTTGTCTCTGTCAGATATAATCCACAGAGGAAGTCCATGCAGCCTCACAACATTCTGAAGGAAGGCTTTGGCTACTCCTGCTGCAGTAAAGGGGTGCTTTAAAGGAATGAAATGACTGGCTTTAGTAAACCTGTCAACCACCACCAAAATGGAGCTATATCCTTCAGATTTGGGCAGTCCTTCAATGAACTCCATGCTGATGGATTGCATGGCCCTTCAGGTATTGGTAAAGGTTGAAGTAAACCAGGATATTTGCACAGTTCATGTTTTGCTTGCTGGCATATAGCACACTGTTTCACAAAGTTCTCCACATCAGTTTTCATACCTTGCCAACTGAAGAGCTGTTTGACTCTGAAATATGTAGGAAGAATTCCAGAATGACCTCCTACAGGAGTAGAGTGGAATGCTTGTATCAGTCTGGTTTGCAACCCTACATTAGCCCCAATCCAGATTTTGTCATTGTTTTTTAGAATTCCCTCTTGCAAAGTAAACCCAGGTCATGCCATTGCATCTAGTGCCAGTTTCTGTAGCATCTCTTGAGCTACAGGATCCACAACATACGAATTGAGGACCTCCTGAATCCAAACTGGTTTTGAAGTAGATGCAGCCTGTACTGGAAACAGGTGAGCTACTCTAGATAGAGCATCTGGCACAGTGTTTTCTACCCCCTTTTTATACTGAATTGTGAACTGTAGCCCTACTAGCTTTGTCATAGCTTTTCTTTGCAGTTCAGAAGTTAACACTTGATCTCCCAAGTGACACAAACTCTGGTGATCTGTTTTAATCACAAAAGGACCTCTGGACAAATAAGATCTCCACTTGTCAATAGCCATCATAATAGCCAGAAACTCTTTTTCATAAGTGGACAGTTTCTGATTTTTCTGACCTAGGGCCTTGCTGTAGTAAGCCACAGGATGTCCCTCTTGAGCAAGTACAGCTCCTACTCCTGAATCACATGCATCTGTTTCCACACAGAATTGTTCTTCAAAATCAGGTAAAGCTAACACTGGTGTAGAGGCCATAGCTTTCTTTAATTGCTCAAATGCAGCCTGTGCCTCTTCTGACCATAGAAAGGACTGTTTCTTCAACAACAGGGTCAAGGGCTTAGCAATGATCCCATAATTCTGGACAAACTTTCTATAATAGCCAGTGAGTCCCAGAAATCCTCTAAGCTCAGTTACATTGCTGGGTACAGGCCAATCCAACATTGCAGCAGTTTTTGATGGGTCAGTTGCCACTCCTTTGTCAGAGATCACATGTCCTAAGTATTCTAATTTCTGTTGTCCAAAAGAACATTTGCTCTCTTTAACATAGAACTGATTTTCTCTGAGCACAGTTAACACTTCTCTCAAATCCTTGATATGATACTCCAAAGTCTTGCTGAACACAAGTATGTCATCCATAAATGAGAGAACCTTTTTGCTACCTGGAAACAGAAAATTCATGTTGCACTGAAAAGTGCCAGGAGCAGTTGCTAGCCCAAATGGTACAACTCTGAACTGAAATTGACCATGATGTGTCTTGAATGTTGTTTTATACTCATGTTCAGGTATCATACGAATTTGATGGTAACCAGCTCTCAAATCTAGTTTAGAAAACCATTTTGCTCCAGCCAATTCATCCAGTATTTCATCAATAACTGGCAAGGGACATCTGCCTTTTACTGTCAAGTCATTGAGTTTTCTATAATCTACACAAAACCTCCATGTTCCATCCTTCTTTTTTACCAGTAATACTAGAGAGGCAAAAGGGCTCAAGCTGGGTGTAATGAGACCTGCCTTTAACATCTCATCCACTTGCCTTTTAATTTCATCCTTTTGCAAAGGAGAATATCTATAAGGCCTGCTGTTCACTGGTACAGCCCCAGGAACTAAGTTAATTGCATGATCAAGCTGCCTGGTAGGAGGTAAAGACTTTGGGTCACTGAAAACATCAGTATATTGTTGTAGCAGTTCCTTGATGGTGTCAGGAAAATCTTGTTTGTCTTCTTTCTCATATACAGGATGCATTAAGGCCACTGCCATAATGTCATTGCCTTTGTCCCATTTCAGCAGTTGCTCTACAGGCAACTCCTTCAGTTCTGATTTCTGACAGGGCAACATTCCTTGCAGTCTCACATCCTGTCCCTTACAATCAAACTAAATCCACTTTTCTGCCCAGTGACACTTCATTACTCCCCACTTTTCCAACCAATCCATGCCCAAAATTATGTCAGAGCTTCCTAGTTGCAACACTTACATAGGACTAGTGAAGTTCTGCCCTTGTAGCCACCAAGTTACATTGGGAACAAACTCAGTACGCTGCAGCTTATCACCATTTGCCACTTTGACAGCTAAAGGTTCAGACAATTTTTGTGAAGTTAACTTGATTCTCTCCAACAGAGTCTGATCCACAAAAGTGTGTGTACTACCAGAGTCTAACAACAGCAACACCACCTGATTTCCAATCAGTGCTCTGAACTGAATAGTTTTGGATGAGTTGCTCCTGACAGGGCCTGGACTGATATAGTAGCACACTCCTCCTGTTGGTCATATAGCAGTGCATCCAAGACTGCATCAGATATGATCTCATGGGTATTTATAACTTCCACTGTCTTCAGATGAGTAGCCTTCTCAATTGCTTGTGTGCAAACATGTCCAGGGTTGTACTTTTCCCCACACCCATAACATAATCCATTAGCTCTCCTGTACTCCTTGAGCTGCTTAGCTTTCCAAAGTTCTCCTGGTGCAAAACTACTTCTGGATTCCTGTCTATTTGTGACATTTTTTGCGTAATTACTTTTACTGCTCTTGCTCTGCTGAAGTAACCTCTCCTGAACTTGAGCATTCAGTGCAGCTTGCTGGACAGATTCTGGCATCTGCATTTCTACAGCAGCTCGCAGCTCCTCCTTCAACCCCATGATAAATCTGGTGACTAACAGTGTGTCACTCAATTGAGGTTCATACAACCTGATGCTATAGACCAGCTGGTGGAACTTGTTCTTGTACTCCTCTACGGTGCCCCACTGTTTCAACCTGAGTAAGGACTGCAGTAGCTCTCGATGTACATTCACATCAAATTCTGCAAGTAATGCCTCACAAAACTGTTCCCAATTCGGCCACACTCCTTTCTGTCTCACTGACTGAAACCAGTGAGCAGCGTTGTCCACCAGGTTCAGAGATGCAGATGCCACCCAAAAACTGTCAGGAATACTGTACAATTGGAAGAAGGCCTCACACTAATCTATCCAAACCCTTGCTCCCGTACCATCAAATTTCAGAAAATCCATCTTGGGCATCCAATTTCTCTTTCCAGTCGCTTCCTCACACTACACATGTTCACCTTGTTTCCCACTGGGATGCCCGATGCTGAGTCCTTGCCGACGGTCGTTGAGATGCTGGAGCCGCTCCCAATAACCCATCTGGAGGCGGGGGAACTTGAGGAACAGCCCCTCCCCTCGCAGCGCTCTGAATACTCTGCTTCATCGACTGAACTTGCTCTTGCTGCACTTTTCCCAAAGTATCACAGGAGAGATTTACCTTCACTTGAACCTGATCCAGCCGCTGGGACTGCTGTTCAAGCTTCGCATCCAGCGCCTCCAATCGGTCGCAGATTTCGGCCACCTTCGCCAACTTGCTCTGCTCCGCACGGATCTCCGCGAACTCCTTCAGCATACGCTCCTGGAACGCATCCATGCCGCGCTCGAGGTACTTGGTCTGGGCGCTGGGTTTGAATGCCGTCGTGTCGTTCCTCTCTGAAGCAACCCACCTCAGATCGGGGATTACACCAATCAAACCCTAAGGTGACTGGAGACCGTCGCCTAGGAATTTGCCGGGTACGCTCTCGAGAACACGGAAGCGGGCCATGGATCGGTCGCTCTGATACCAGATTGTAACGCCCTTGCCACGGGCCGCGAGGGACCGCCGGATTTGGGGCTCGTCGCTGGTGGATTTGGTGTGGTGGAAGAGATGAGGTGCGAGAGATTCAGACGCAACTAGAGAGAGAGGAAGGAAAAGAGATAAGCTCTGAGAATAAGATTCAAATTCCATTACACGAACGCCAACCCCACTCGAGCTTATATACTCGCTCGTTACAAATAGGCCTCAGCCCAACACATGCGCGGCCCACACGCAACCCAACCCAACTCCAATTCAAACCTCCCGCGCTAAGCTTCCGCCTTGTCCCTGCCGCTACGCCTTCCTGGTTGCTTCACAGCCAGCGTCAATAGTTGCATACTGACACATACCTGCACGAGGACTGTAAGTCGCTGGATGTCTCCATTGATTTTGATGTGAACTTGTATGACTGACTGACGATGCACTGTTGCACTGCATAACTGGTCTCGATTAAATGTATCTTGTCAGGTCATCCTAAGGTCATCCATCGCAACATCAAGGCGGCCAACATCCTTCTCGATGACAACTTTGAGCCCAAGGTAAAAATGCATGACGGTATCATGTTGTTTGGTTGGAAGATATGTTCTGAATGTTCATCTCAGATTATGATCGAGCTTTTCTGTCTCGTGCAAGTTGTCGACTTTGGGCTGGTCAAGATCCAGCACGAAGATGACAGCCATGTTTCCACCCAGGTGATGGGGACTTTTGGGTAAGCCTAGCGTTCCAATTTCCTTGTCGTTTACCTGTTCCTGACATGAATAAAACACACACAATGGCATTGACTGGTTTGGCAAGTACATGGTGCTGGAGTACACCAACACCGGGAAAATAACCGACCGGTCCGATGTCTTCTCCTTCGGCCTCGTGCTTCTGGAGATCATCACCGGCAAGAGACCGGTCCTGGCTAACAAGCCCAACGAGGTCGACGAGACTCTGGTCTCTTGGGTGAGTCGTTTTTACCCTAAATCTTGGCCTCTCAAGTCACGAACTGTACTTTCTTTGTCTTACTTTTTTCTAAAGTTCAGTTGAGCTATGGAGCAACACTGTGCAGAGCACTAGTATGTTTACTAAAAATTTTTACATTTCTCCTCCATGACTAGACTGACGGCCCATGTCAATATACCATCATTAGAGAGTAAAGTACCCTGCTCCTCCATTTTGCTTTTGATGATCTATTCTCGACGATGTTGTATGGTAGTCAGTTTTCAACGATGATCTGCATATAATATGTCCTTTTATTAACTGAAAGAAATGAAGCTCTGTATCCTAAATTCAGGACGACCTCCAGGTAATATGTTAACTCATATTGCCACCTAGGAAAACATTAGAATTAAAATCCAACAGATATATTGGAGATGGACACCAACACTTACTAACCTTTCTTTGTTATAATTATTGAGAATCACCTACAGAGATAAGAATTTGCACGTGGCATCTTCTAAAATAACATGCACACTCCACCACAACTACTGTAACTCAGTGAGTATATATACAATAATATATAGGATTCATCTATAGCAATAACAATTTCCACACAACATTCTGTAGATACAAATCTTCAAACAACATTTGCACATGTATATATATTTTGGGTGCTAGTCAATTAGAGAATGTCTGTGATACCATGTCCGTAATGTGTGCCAGTGTAGCTGTACGGATGCTTTGGGTTTCATCCGTGCAGCAGAGGACAAGGGCTTCATGGCCAACCAAGGCGCATGGTGCTCGCAAGCGATGAATGGTGGTTGTTCGACATAGGCACGGAGGAGGAGGAGGACGGGCACAGACGGAGGAGGACAAGGCACCTCTCTTCTTCCAGGTTCTTCTCCTTACCTTCACTTCTTGTATGTGCCTGTGCTGCAGCTCACCCATGGTCTTGTTTGGCCTGCAGGTTAGTGAGCAGCATCAGGAGGAGGATCTCAAGCACGACCACCAAGAGGCACCATCGTAGCAGCAGGTAACATGTCCATCTCCACCTCCCTCTCCCTCTGCTCCCAATCCTTTTTATTAGAATATATTGAGTACATTCTGTCAACTTGTGTTAGTAAGAATGAAAACTAATTATCTAAGGTCCTGTTATTATTACCTATATATGACATTGCTACTGGATTGCCTAGCGCCCCCTGTTCATGATGGGCTAAACTTGTATTTGCTTAATGCATGTACTGGTATTTGCTATGGTGCATCACCATAAGATCCTATGCCTGCTAGTCATCATAACTGTATGATTCTATGCCCGCTAGTCATGATAACTGTATGATTCTATGCCTGCTAATTATGTGACATGTGAACTGTATGATTTTTGTTTGCACTCTGTTATGCTTTGTTAATCTTTACTTGTCATAGTGTATTACTTCAGGATTCTATTTCTGCAGTCATAGCGATTTGCTTGCTTGATGACATTGAAGTTGATATCTGTAAGAGGTTGTTTGTAGCCATACTAATAGTTAACATGATGTAGTAGTTTTATCTTTGGAATCCCTAGCAGGTACTAAAGTTTTGGATTGCATATTCCTTTTAAATTTACTTGCCTTGTTTAGTGCCACCTCTTGTGTTAAATAAGAACCTGTAGTAAGCTATTGTGCTGTAATTGTTGTGCCATTGTGTGAAGTATTGATGTCCATTTGCATCTTCACAGAAATGGCTACATGTTCTTTGAGAAATCTTCCTTTGAAGCCTTCTCACTGTTTTGTATTTGCTAGAACAAGGATGTTATTCTTTTTGGGTGTTCGATTTGTTTTGCTTGCTGTGGCACCTGATGCATAGAAGTTGTTTTATCAGTCGAGCTTTGTTTTATAATCATGCATTTTTTACTGTATTTCCCAGAGTACATTAGTACAAGATTATGTTTCTGCTAGTTTCAGTCGGATGTTTATAGACTACTACGTATGTTCAGGTTCATGTAGCCATACATCTGTTCTCCCATCTGCTCGCCTGAATCAACTTGCGCCAGCAAATTTTCCTATCATAGTTCTACCTTTGGACAGGCTCTTGCAGTGTTAGATTTTATCTTCTAATTTTAATTAATCTATTTGGCTGTTTTAGTGCCACATCCTGGATTTAAGAAACATGACCTGTTAAGCAATTGTGTTGTTATACTACGTTGAAGTACTTGCAAAGCAGTTGAAGCTATCCAATCGTGCTATTCTGTGTATGGATATTCATTTGCTGCTACATGTTCATGCTGCTGCGTTTTGATGATCATGAGTGTGATGCATTTTGATGATCTCCTTGTACCAGATGAGTGTGATGCGTACTGACCTTCACCTCATTCTTTCTCTTGCAGACTCGAAGGAGACCATATGCAAGGCACCTCCTCTTTGGTTGTGAGAGTGTCCAGGGGTCGTGGGTGCGGCTAATGCTTATGTTTGTGGCCGCACTTGACACTGCCCTCTCTTTAAGGGCACATATCATTTTTTATAACTCTGCTATCTTTTCCCAAGTCTTTATTATCTTGCCTAGCCTTGTACTGATATGTATTGTTTGATGCTAATTACCCAAGTTAGTGCATGATGTTAAGGATAACCTGAGAACACTTGCCTGAGTTTATAGGATATGACATGTGATAGTCCAAGCCTGTTGTTCTTTCAATGCTTTTGTTGTTGTACTATGCTTCTCTAGTTGTTTGAATGCTTCTGCTTCTTTTGTACCTGATGATAAGGACCTTTCTTTTCTCCCGTGGGTTAAAATAATGGGAGTTTGCGTGGAAGGTTCCCTCACTGTATGTGAATAGCAGTCTGATGTTACTTGGCAAATGTTTTTTCTATGATATGATGGAAGAGCTACTATCATGTGCATGGAAGGTTTTCAAGTGAGCACTTGTTAGTTTGTTTAGTACCTATGCAGTATGGGAAATATGCATAGGTATGTCCATGTGATTTTTAAGCATGCTTACTGCCTACCTGATACAAAGTTCTGTAACCGATGTTCTTTATTTGATAGTCTATAGCCTCTTATAGTTGAAAAGTTGAATAGTTACAGTATGTGTGCAGCTATGTCTCTTATAGTTTCAGAAAAATCATTAATTTATCTGTCTTGTTCTATTAATCCTGAAGATCAAACTCACATGCATATGTTGCTTAACCTGACTGGCTTGAGTATTGTTCCGAATGGATTATACTACAGATTCCCTTCACTGTTTTTCTTCTACTTATTTCATAGGATTACTCATGAGGCACATCTATTCTCTCCATTTTTTACAACAAAAATGTGATTAATTCAGCATGCTTATGAGGAATGTTGAATATTTTTGTGCATTAGCTTTTGCTGGGATTGTTTTGGTCGATTTGTACCCATTGGTCCATTATGGTGGTGATCCTCTCTCCATTTTTTAGAACAAAAATGTGATTAATTCAGCATGCTTATGAGGAATGTTGAATATTTTTGTGCATTAGCTTCTGCTCGGATTTTTTTGGTCGATTTGTACCCATTGGTCCATTATTGGCTAAATAAGCTTGATCTTGGACAAATCATGCATATTGGAACGTACAAGACTAATGTGGAATTAGTTAAGTTGATGTCAAATACATTTGTTGCATGCTCCATTAGTGGTTTATATTTGAAACCTGGCTTGTCATTTTTAGTAAATATTACATCATCAAAGTTGTTTTATGCATGCTGTTGGTAACTGTATACTCTCCTAACAGTTTTATTACTTGTTGTATGCAGGCTGATTGGAGCCTATTTTTTCCTTTAAAATCCTATTTTTTGAAATCAGGTGCTCACTGAGCTGTCTAAGAACAAGTAGATCAACATTTCACCATTTTCGGCTGCCCAAGTTATGTCATCTCTTTGGCCTATTCCAGCCAGAACTATCTTCTTTGTTCCTGACAATAAAAATTGATGCATGTGCCTTGTTCTAAAGCGGGAAATCATTGGAAAAATCACTGTTAGCTTGTATTGTCCATCTGTTCTGTTAACTTGTACTGTGTTGGTACATATATCTCACCTTTTGCTGTTATGAGAATGTTATATGCATGGTTTCCTGTTAAATCTAAAGTTCTGCAACAATTTTTTTTATACGCATGGTTTGCTGTTAAATCTAAAGGTCTACAACAAATTTTCATCGTTATGATAATTTTGTATTCATGGATTCACTTGATTATGTTTCTAACTTTTCATAATTTATTATTTGAAGATGTTGGCCTTCATTCTTCAAAAGTTGGGTGTACATGAGTTGTAGGAAGACGAGTCCCGAAGAAAAACCACACCCAGAATGCATTTTAGCTCACTAGAGCTAGTTATGTGTATATTTAGTTGTATTTTATAGCTGAATACCAGATTTGTACTATGTATTTGCTTGGCTGTTGTAATGTACTATCTCAGTTTTGGGTGTACATGATTGTAATGTACTGGTTGGTTGTTGTATGAAATATTATGCCTTATTGGCTCTTTTTGAATCAAATTATCTAATTGCACAAATATAGTATTGACCTGTGGTAATTGGTTCCCAATTGACTTGTGGGACCTACTTTAAAATTGAAAAGGACAAAAGAAAATTGACAAATGGGCTGGAAAAAGGCCGAGGCCTAAAAAATGTGGACTGTAAAATGTTGTTGCCCAAAAAGTAAGTCTCTTGGGCCAGGCCCATGTAGCCGACTAAAAATTCACCTGAAAAACAATAAATGGGCTGAATTTTTGGGCTTGGCCCATCTAAAGCACCGAAATGGACCGGGCTGAATCTAAGTAACGACCTTTTCAATTGGTCGCAATTTTGCCACGTCAGATCCGACGTGGCCTGGGCAGATAGCCAGTGACCAAAACAAAAGGTCATGGGTTCAGCGACCTTTTGTTTTGGTCGTAAACGTCTACGACCTTATCCCGAAGAAGGTCGTTAATTTCAGTTTACGACTGCCAGCTTTTGACCTTCTCTTTTTGGTCACAAAAAGGTCACAAATGGAAAACAACGACCATTCAGTGACCAATAGTGGTGGTCACAAGTTGACATATTTCTTGTAGTGCTGCCAGGTGGCCGTCACCAAGACCCTCATAGACGGCGGCGCCGACCACAACGTGCTCACGATGGAGGCCATCAGCCTCCTCCATGTACCGCTGGAACGACTCCGACCCAGCAAGCCCTTCTCGGGCATCGGAGGCGGTTCCGCCAGCTCCCTGGGGCAGATCCACCTTCTTGTGACCTTCGGCACCCACGACAACTTCCGCACAGAGCTGGTCATCTTCGACATCGCCCACATCGGCCTCCTGTACAACACCATCCTCGGATACCCCGCCTTGGCTCAGTTCATGGCAGCGACCCATCCAGCCTACAACCTCATGAAGATGCCCGGGAGCAGCGGCATCCTCACCGTGGCTGGAGATACCAAGGATGCTCTGCTAGCGCTCAAGATCGCCCTCAAGACGGCCGCAGCAGCGTAGCCTGCCAGCACGGACACCTCGAAGGCCAAGGAGGCTGCGGCGACCAAGAAGAAGAAGTTGTTCACCCAGGACAAGGCGGAGACCAAGCAGGTAGCAGTCAAGGAGGACAGGTCCTCAGGCGCCACCTTCAGCATTGGTGCCAATCTCGACCCTGACCAAGAGGAGGCGCTGGTGAAGTTCCTGCGCTCGAACAAGGATGTGTTCGCACGGGAACCCTAGCAGCTAGTGGGGGTCCCAAGGCAGGTGATTGAGCATCACCTGAATGCGTGCCCCAATATACGCCCCGTGAAGCAGAAAGCAAGGCGACAGTCCACTGAGAAGCAGGCCTTCATCGTCCAAGAAACCCGCAAGCTGGAGGCGGCAAGTGTTATTCGCGACGTTCGCTACCCCGAATGGCTGGCAAACCCAGTTGTTGTGCCGAAAAAGAGGGGAAGGAGCGCATGTGCATTGACTTCACCAACCTCAACAAGTCCTGCCCTCAAGATCTGTTCCCGCTCCCCCGCATCGACCAAATCGTCGACTCCACCGCTGAATGCGACCTACTGTGTTTCTTGGATGCGTTTTCGGGCTATCACCAAATCAAGATGGCGGTAGAAGATGTGGGGAAGACGGCCTTCCTGACCCCATGTGGGGTATATACTGCTACACCTGCATGTCGTTCGGGTTGCGCAATGCGGGCGCAATCTTTCAGCTGTTGATGCACATCGCCTTAGTCCGGCAGCTCGGGAAAAACGCAGAGGCTTACATCGACGACATTGTGGTGAAGTCTCGGGAGGCGAAGACCTTGATCCAGGATCTGGAGGAGATCTTCGCGAGCCTCCACAAGGTGGACCTGCGACTCAACCCGGAGAAGTGCGTGTTTGGCGTTCCTTCTGGCAAGCTTCTAGGCTTCCTCGTGTCCCACAGAGGGATCGAGGCCAACCCGGAGAAGGTCAAGGCAATCGAAGACATGAGTCCACCGGAAACCCTCAGAGAAATGCAGAAGCTCGCCGGACGCGTAACTGCGTTAGGACGCTTCATCTCCAAGCTGGGGGAGCGCGCCTTGCCTTTCTTCAAGCTGATGAAGAAGAAGGGCCTGTTTGAATGGACACAGGAGGCTGACCAAGCGTTTCAAGACCTCAAGAAGTATCTGACCAGCCCTCCTGTTATGGTGGCACCATGCTCTCTCGAGCCCCTGGTGCTCTACCTCGCCACCACACCCTACTCCGCCAGTGCCACTCTGGTGGCAGTTCGGGAGGAGCGCCAAGTCAAGGCTACGTCACGACCGGCCACGGCCCCGGCCGTGGCAGCACAAGACCAAGAATGCCTCACGAAGACCACGACCTCAGCAGATGGAGACCAGCCTCAGCCGGAAGACGCCCTTAGGGCTGAAGAGGCCGCACCAGGCAGCCAGGTGCTGGGGGCTCCGTCATCTTAGGAGGCGCCTAACCCTCCGGAGGGCACAGACCTCGTCAGCACACCCACCCTCGTCGAGCATCCGGTGTACTTCGTCAGCACGGTGCTGCGGGATACAATGGCACGATACCCCATGCCTCAGAAGCTCTTGCTCGCACTGTTGGTGGCCTCGCGTAAGTTACGTCACTACTTTCAAGGTCACCCCATCAAGGTCGTCTCGACCTACCCACTGGAAAGGGTACCCAGGAGCCCTAACTCCGCTGGAAGGGTCGCCGAATGGAACATCGAGCTGCAAGCGTTTCAGTTGGAATTCAGCACAACCAGGGTCGTCAAAGGAGCCGCACTTGCAGATTTTGTGGCAGAATGGACAGAGGCACCAGGGCTCGAAGCAGGCGAGGATCAGTCACTTTCCTCAGGAAGTGAGGCACCAGATGGCTGGGTCATGTACTTCAATGGAGCATTCTCGCGACATGGCGCGGGGGCTGGCGCAGTGCTTATATCCCCCACTCAGGACAAGCTCTATTACGCCGTGCAGCTCTATTTCTAGCAGGGCGAGAAGGTCTCCAACAACATTGCAGTATACGAGGGCCTCATAGCAGGCTTGAAAGTTGCATCAACTCTAGGGGTGAAGTGCCTCGTCATCAAGGGTGATTCACAGCTCCTCATCAACTTCTCCAACAAGGTGTACGAGCCGAAGGACGAGCACATGGAAGCATATCTTGTGGAGGTGCGTAGGATGGAAAAGTAGTTTTGGGGGCTGGAGTTGCAGCATGTGCCCCGCGGCACCAACCAAGAGGCTGATGACATCGCCAGGAGGGCATCCAGGTGGCTGCCTCAGGAGCCTGGCGTTTTCGAGGAATGGCTCTTCAAGCCATCGGCGGCACCGTCACTGTCGAGCACAGCACAGCCTCGGGAGGAACTCCCTCAGCCACCTGCCATAGGAGCCCCGGCCTATGGCCCGACCTCGGGAGCACGCTTACTCCTGGCGCTGGAGCCTCAGGAGGGATGCTGGACCATGGAATTCAAGGACTACCTGATGCAAGGGACGCTACCAGAGAAAGAGGACACGAAACGCGTAGCTGTGACACCCAAAAATTTGGCCTTGTTTTAATGAATTAAAAATTTTGCCAGGAATTAAAACTTTGAATTTCTGAGCTCCATTTTGATTTTCAATCACTTCCTTCCCTGTTATGATGAGTTTTTCCCTAAGTGAAAACTTTTCAAACATGTTATTGGACTTATTTAACCTCTCAAGAAAAACTTTTCTTTTATCAGTATAACTAATTAACTAATTTAATTGCTTGATCTTTATTTTCTTGAAAAATGGTGTTTCAAGGTTATATGGCCATATTTGAACTGCAACCATTTGATAAATTCACCTAAAATTCTAACCAAAAATTGGAGATGTCATGTGATGTTGTTAAATCACTTTTATACAAAAATATCTTTTATTTATGTAATAATTTGAGCTCTGCATCAATTTTTCCTTCTCTGGTCCAGAGTGCAATTTGCACTACAACCCTTTTATATAATTCTTTCTAGCCTCCACCAAAATTATGGGATGTCAGTAGGAGCATATCATTCCATTATTTGCAAAAACCTAGTACTGTGCTTTGAAAATTTTGAGTGAATCAACCTCTTTTCATTTCTGGTCCAGCCTTGTGATTTCTACTGCAACCCTATTTAATTTTGATCCAAAGATCTTGTGTTTTCTCCTACTTGTAGACAGCCCTACCAAACCCTTAAATCCAAGGGCATGCACCCATTGGATTAATTTTGGTTCATGAAATAATGTCATTTATTTCCTGTCCAGAATTGAAGTTTTGTAAAACTTGCACTAACAAGTTGCTGCATTTGACCAACTAACCCCACCACCCTCTTGTACATCTAAAGAGACCCCAAACTAGAAGTTTTGGCCACCCCAAGAGTTTCCTAGGTGCCTGTGGCATTTTGTCAAACACCTGGTGTGCATGGCCAGTTTTGACATGATTTTGTCTTTGCATTGTGACCTTGCACCTCGGATCATGCTAGCATGTCCACTAGGCTTCCAGTTGCTCCTAACCTGGGTCTGTTAATTGCCAGCCTCGACCGCAACCTCTAGCATGCTCTGGCATAGCGTCGAACACGTCCCGTGCACGCCCGGAGCGCGAGCAGAGCGCGCGTATTGCACGACCCGCGCCCGAGCCGACACGCTGGCCCCACGGCTTTGGCCCGCTCTGCAGCACCTCGTCATGCACTCCCCTTCTCACCGCAACACGCCAAGCAGCCCCCGCCGCACCCGACAGGCCAAGCGCTAGCCGCCGCCGCCGCCCGACAGCCTCTGCCCATGTCGGCGCCGCCAAAGCCACGCCCGCTCACCACCTGCCCCTGTGAGCAGTGCGTGCTCATCCACAGCTTCGTCCCCTAGCGCTCGTCGCCGCCACGTCGCCCTAGCTACAGCATGGCGGTCCGCCGTCGTTCTTATCCCCACCGCCGCGGAACCGACCTCGGCGCACTATAAATGGACCACCCGAGCTTCCCCGAGCATGCAGGCAACCTCAGGCCACCCCCTTGGCGCTCCCCTAACTCGCATTCAACCCGGGGAGGTCTCCTTCCTCGTCTCCGGCAACTGCTGCTGCCGCCACCGCCCCGGTCAATTCGGCACCACCAGGGCCTCCCACTCTCCGTTCTCTTCGGCAGGAACCTCCACATCCTCCCGTGAACACATTCCCCTACTCGATTTTGATCAGAATCCACCGTTGCCCCAAAACCACTCCGCTCCCGAAGCTCTCCGTCCGCCGCGAAGCTCGCCGCCGGCAGCTCCCTCCGTCCCCACCGGCCTGGCAACCACCGGGAGGACCGCACTGGAGTGGCGGATCCATCCCCGCCCTCAGGGCCCCGCGAGGAGCCGCCAGTCGCCGGCGACGACCGCCGGAGTTCTGCCTCCGCTCGGGACAGGGGAAGGAGGGGGAGAAGGACTAGTCAAACCCGACTAGTGGGCCCCTTGGACCCACTGTCAGTGACCCTGCGCCTATCCCCGTGGGTTAAGTGAAGGCGTAATCCGCCCAGTACGTTTTCCCCGCTCCGAAAGCATATTCCCCTCCGAAACGTTTTCTTTTCTGTTTTAATTTATATAACAGATTTGACCAGAACTTTGACCGGCTATAACTTTTTAAATATAACTCCAGATGAATTAATTCTTTTTCCTACCTCTCTCAAATTTCATCTAGTTTATTTTAAGATTTTTTTGAAAAAATTTCAGAACAACTTTTGGTACTGTTTTTATTTTGTGTGTTAATTCAAATATATTTGTAAATAGGATTTTGGGGAGAGAGAAGAAAGTTTCAAATTTTGGAGAGCACCCCCACCTCTCCACACCATTGAAGGCAAGCATTCTGAATCCCGGCATAATATTTTGGTGTGATCGTTGATACATTTATAACACCACTGCATTTCGAAGGACCTATTATTTCATGTGATATGATCATATGCATGAGTGCATATTAGTGATTTCCATGCTGTTGGAAAAGAACACACTTGTGATGATAATCACCCTCATGTGCCTTGCATGCATACCGGCAGGGACCCGGGAAAACCTCAGCCTTGGGTAGGCATGAGTTTGTCGCCGGTCTCCGTCGGGACGGTTATGGCTGGTATGGCATGGTAAGGTGATATGAGCAGTGACTCTGTTGGATGAAATACTTTTGTCATGCTAACCATGCAGGGAATACTTGAACCTCCTGAGTCGACCGTAGATCGAGTCTTGTGCCAGTAACCCCATACTTGCTCCGTACTACCACTCGTCTCTACAGCAAGTAGAGTACGGTTCAGTAAGTTGTCAACCTCTTTCTAGCACACACCGTACAGAGAGGCCATGGTGGAAGATATCGGTTGTAGCCGGTAGGCATGCCACCTGGTCCGGGGGCATGGGTATTTCCGGTTGAGACCGAGAGGGGAGGCCACCCCTTAGAGCGCGCGATAAAAATTTGATCCCATGCTACGCGAGGTTGTAGCCTCCCCACTTAGAGTTTGCTTAACAGGTGTCGTTGGTGATTCCAGACACGTGTGAGTTAAGCTGGTGTGTGCAAGTTAGGTGTGTTTTCAATTAAAAGGCCGTAGACGGAATTAGTCTTGATGGACTAAAGGAATCCGTTACTCGTGGGTAAAGAGTACACCCTCTGCAGAGATTAAACCTATTCGAATAGCCGTGTCCAAGGTTAAGGATTACAGTCTGGGATGGGACAAGTGTAGGTCTGAGTGTCGGTCTTCGGAGGTGAAACTGTTAAACCAGAAATGGAATTACTATTGGTGACTTGTGATAATTATGATCATTATTTTTGTTGACTAACCCGTGATATTATTGTCATTATCGAGTATCTCTGGGACGGTTCTACCTCCGGGATATTCACTATGATTGTTTCTTTTAAAGCCCTTTATGTGGTGTCGCTCAGACGCCTGACTGTGGCATTTCTTTTAAATCCCTTTATGTGGTGTCGCTCAAACGCCCGACTGTGGCATTTCTTTTAAAGCCCTTTATGTGGTGTCGCTCAGACGCCCGACTGTGGCATTTCTTTTATAGCCCTTTATGTGGTGTCGCTCAGATGCCCGACTGTGGCATTTCTTTTAAAGCCCTTTATGTGGTGTCGCTCAGACGCCCGACTGTGGCATTTCTTTTAAATCCCTTTATGTGGTGTCGCTCAGACGCCCGACTGTGGCATTTCTTTTAAAGCCCTTTATGTGGTGTCGCTCAGACGCCCGACTGTGGCATTTCTTTTAAAGCCCTTTATGTGGTGTTGCTCAGACGCCCGACTGTGGCATTTCTTTTAAAGCCCTTTATGTGGTGTCGCACAGACACCCGACTGTGGCATTGCTTGTTATTTATTTCACAAATTTTAGCACTACTATGTTATTGCATATTTATAAACAACTTGCTTGCACACATCAGAGTTTCATTTATATTTTTGTGACAGACGTCATGAGCATAAAATATTTTCAGCACATCATGGTTATATTATACCTGTGTTCATAATATTTGCGAGTACATTCAAAGTACTCACTGGCTTGTCCCTGGCTATTGTCTTGGCCAGATTTTTCTTGCACGGAGAGGAGCGACACGATGACAGCCTCGGAACCTAAGAAATGGAGATAGCAGCCTCGCGAAGTTAGGAGTTAACCTGGTCAGCTGTTCCTGTGGGAAATGGAGTCCCATAGACACTGATGTTTCACAACCGCTTCCGCCATCAACCACTAGAAACCATTTGTTGTAATCACAGGCCAGAACGGTCTTGTACTGCATATTTTGTATTTTGCTTGGAATTTCTGTATCAAGTTGGAGCCTCATCAGCTAACAGTAATCCTGGGGCTGATGAGCACGACGGTCTTTTCTGGAAATTTATACCCGGAAAACCGGTCGTGGCAGTAGCCCGGCAGGCCACGACCTACTGCATCCAAGATGGAGAGCTCTACCGAAAGCGGCCAAATGATGTTACCCTGTGTTGCATCTCCAGGGAACAGGGGAAGGAGTTGCTGGCTGACATACACTATGGAGATTGCGGACACCACTCGTCATCACGGACCCTCGTCGGCAAGGCATTTCGCAGCGGGTTCTACTGGCCTACGGCTCTCAACGACGCAATCGAGCTGGTGACGGCCTGCAAGCCTGCCAATTCCATGCCAAGCAGATCCATCAGCCAGCTCAGGGCCTACAGACCATCCCGCTCTCATGGCCATTCGTGGTCTGGGGGCTGGATATCTTGGGCCCATTTCCTCGAGCGCTTGGCGGCTACCGCTACCTCTATGTCGCCATCGACATGTTCACCAAGTGGGCGGAGGTGGAAGCCATCCGCACCACCCTGGCTGGTTCTGCAGTCAAGTTCATCAAGGGCCTCGTGACCGGTTCGGGGTCCCTAATCACATCATCACCGACAACGGTTCACAGTTCACCAGCAATCTCTTTAAAACATATTGTGCTAACCTTGGAACGCAGATATGCTACGCTTCGGTGGCACACCCTCGGTGTAACGGCCAGGCCAAACGCGCCGTCGCCAAGGTCCTGAAGGGCCTCAAAACCAGGACCTTCAAAAAGAAGTTGGAGGCCTGTGGCAGGGGCTGGTACGACAAGCTCCAGTATGTGCTGTGGTCCATCTGCACCACCGCCACCAAGTCGACTAGCAAGACCCCGTTCTTCCTCGTCTACGGAGCAGAGGCGGTCCTTCCTCACGAGGTCAGGCGTCACTCCACGCGGGTCCTAGCATTTGATGAGGCACAACAGGACGCCATGCGGAGGATGGACCTCGTGCTGGGGGAGGAGCACCGTCGAGAAGCCGCACTCCAAGCAGCAAGATACCAGTAGGTGTCACGGCGGAATCATTGCCGCAACATCCGCCCCAGGACTCTCGAGGTAGGTGACCTCGTACTCAGGCGGGTGCTCTCCAGGGAAGGGGTGCATAAGTCCTTGCCCATGTGGGAGGGCCCGTTCAAGGTTGTCCATGTTTCCAGGCCTGGTGTCGCGCGCCTGGAGACTCAGGAAGGGGTGCCCATCCCAAACGCTTGGAACATTCAGCACCTCCGGAAGTTCTACCCTTGAAGAAAGGCCCAATGCTTGTGAAGAAGGCCCTATGCCTGTGAAGCTCGCCGCCCAAAGAAAGGCCCGGTGCATGTGAAGAAGGCCCAGTGCCTGTGAAGCTCGCCGCCAGTGACACTCTCACGTCATAATGAGTTGGGGCTGTACATGCCCCTGCGTCTCCAGAGTGCCACCCTCGGGCCTCGAGGGCTCCCGCTCATGCCCAGTGGCAGCACTTAACTTCGTGCTAGTGAGAAGACGGCGAAGACTAGACTAGGTGCCGGACGCGGCTTTTCATTTGCTTTCCACAGTTGGCTTGTCCTCCCTTGTTTGAACCTTTATTGAAGTTGCTTCTAATGTTGTTTGCTGTCTTCTACCCTTGTTCTCTGTTTTCGGCTTTCGCCTGGCTTGCTCTTTCTCTCGCAAACCTCGCGAGGGGGGCTGCGCGGGCACCCTCGTGAGCCTTCTTCTACTGATTTTTGCGAGGCCCTCTCATTCGAATTCATAGCGGGAGGACCCCTCCCGGCCATGCCCCTTGGGCATCGCGTCACAAAGCACCGGGCCATAGCTGGAAACCCTCGCAGCCAAGGGTTGGAAATGATTTTCCCAACTGATTTTTGCAGCTCTTAAGGTGCCCGGCGAGGCCTCAAGCCGGCACCCCGCAAGGCGAAAACTACCGCAAACATCCCGAGCTAAGTTGTTCCTACCCGCAGGCACATAACCACAACACTATAACACAGCACAGGGACAATGAATGTAGCACGATAATTAGGGGATCATAGTATGTTGCATGCCCCCACGGGGCTCCATACTTCTCTCTCTCTCAATGCAGGAAAAGGAGAAAATAAAATTAAAAATAGCGCACAGCTCGCGAGAAAGGATCTGCGCCATCCTCCTGAGCTTAGTCATACTCCGCCTCACGCTTCACCAGGGCGCGGCAATGGGACGACCAGCTACCACCCTCGAAATGGGCGTGGTGGCTGGTCGTGGCCACCATTGGAGGAGATGCTACCGGAGGAGGAGCCGCTGAAGCTCGATGAGCTGCGGTCGCCGCCGGGAGCGGGTTCGCCTTCGCCCTCGTCACGGCCGTCGCCAAGGCCGAGCATCCTGTCGCCATCATCGTCGTCAGGGCAGAACCCAACACGGCGGACATCTTCTCCGAACACCCTCATGTAGAGGGTTGCGTCGCCGTCGTACTTGAAGTGGAGGGTGCATCACCGGCCCAAGCCACGTGCGCGGGCAAACGTCTGCCAACCCCGGGCCAGGGCCACGTTCCCGATGACGGAGATCTCCACTACGACCCAGGAGGCCCGGCTGCAGCAGCCGTCTGTCTGCAGCCAGAGCCCGCCGGGGCCAGCGACCAGCAGTTCGCCGGTGAAGAAGCAGGGGAGCTGGAGCTAGTTGCCGGCCGGGTTGTCGAACCACACAACAAACTCTGGCAGCACCTCTGCCGAATGGAAGCGCGGCCGGGGAGGCCGCGCAGCCACGACACGCCTTCCTCCACCGACTAGGCTGCCTCGATATGGGCGGCCACCACCGTGTGAAGGGCCGCCACCATGACCATGAGAAGCCACTACGGGAGTCGCAGGACACTCGCGGGAACGGCCGCGGCCGCGCTTGGGCGGAGGAGAGCCAGGCCCTTCCTGGTGAGCCTTCCCCTTCTCCGTGGCCGAGAACCTCTTCACGGGCGCCATGGGACGTTGCAAGCAACCGGAGCGAGGAGGGAGAAGAAGCAGGCGGGGCGAGGGGAGATGTGCAACGGGGGCTTTCGCCCCTCCCCATTTATAGCCCAAGGGAGGCCAACCGTCGGCCTCCACGATCACAGGTAATGATGACTCTTTTTGCATGCAGCAGGGACTCGTCAAATCAGGCAGTTGCCGAGGTAGTGTGGGGAAGCGGAGACAGCCACGTCCAATCAACCGCCACACGTCGACCAAGGTCGCAGGCTGTGGGGGATCGCGGCGCTCCGCACTTTCCCTTTGGCTTTGCTGCTAAGCCAAGTCTGAGCGCGCCTTGGGCCCGGGGGCTACTGTCAGCATCCTGGGAATGGGGGTCCCCAGACTTGCCTGCCTGCGGCCTACTGCATGGCTCAGCCAGTGGCCCAGTACGGCCCGTCTTCATCAACAAACGCTCAAGACCCTCGCGAGGGGCCAAGCGTCGCGGGGCGGATGACACAAGGCCTCCTCAGGGGCGGCCTCACAATGCAGGCTCGCGAGGAGGCGGAGAGATCAAGACAAGGGGTACCTCGCGAGGTGCTCATGGCGCAAGCCATGACGATCAAGACCAAGCGGGCGCCAGGCGGGGGCCAGCCTGCGCAGTGTCCTTGTTTCCTCTTTGGTGCAAAGGGGGCAAGCGCAGGCGCGGAGTACCGAGGCATCAGGCAAAGGTTTCCATATCGGTGCAACAAGACAAAGACGAGCAGGACGGCAGGACGAAGGTCACCATGGAGCCCAAGACGGCGTCATCATCAGTGCCTTTGGAAGTCAAAGACCACCTTTAGTCAGGATAGCTTGTACTAGTTGTCCCCTTTCAAAATTGCCGTTGTTGGCTCCCTTCCCGCTCAATACTTGGGAAGAGGACCAGGGCCTCTATAAATAGGGCTGGCCACCGCAGTAGAAGGCATATCATCTAGAGCCAACGGAGACGGATTGATTCCTCCCCAAACACACCACCACAAGAACTCCTCTCCTCGCGAGGGTGTTCTTCCTCTGTATTGTTCGTCATCAGCCCAAGAGGCAATCCGCCACACCACACACTGGATTAGGGTATTACACCACAACGGTGGCCCGAACCAGTATAAACCTCGTGTCTCTTGTGTTGTTCATCGTGCTAGCTTATAATCGCGGCGAGGTTGTGGGCGTGTTTCAGTAGGGAGAAGATCTTCGTGCGCACCCTAGAGTTCGAACCTTAAGCATTTTGCCGGAACCCGATATCCGACACAGTTCACCAAAATGGCTAGAAAAATTATACATGTTTAGGTCCAATGGCAGCAATGGGAACGAATTGCAACCGTATCGGCGTCCTGATTCATGCTCAAATATTTAGAATCTCGGTTTTTAAATCCACGTAAATCCTAAACTCACTATAAAGGCATGTAAGTTGGCATGTTGTCACGTCATGGCACATATATGTCGTGGTAAAAACATTGTCCAATTCAGGCCCAGCTTTATTACAAACCTCCTACAAACCGGAGCTTCTCTCAAAGAAGCCTCATGGTTCTTATTGGTACATGTGTTACCCTTGTGGTGAAACGTAATCACTGCCTCTTTTCGCCTTGTATTTTCTTCTATGGGAAACATGGAATGAAAGGATATCCATGCTGAAATTTAAACTTATTCAGGGTTCGTTTACCCTTTTTATACACTACTTGGGTTTCCTATGCATTTAATGTCCATAATTCAAATTTGAACCTCAAATACATGCTCCAATTCACCAAAATGGCTAGAAATGTTATACATGATGCATGTGTCCTTGGGTGCATGTATAGGTCCCATGCCAGGAATGGGAAGTAATTACAACATTACCGACGTCCTGGCTCGTCCTCAAACTTTTGGAATCTTGATTTTTAAATCCCCGTAAATCCAAAACTCATTACAAAGTCATGAAAGTTGGCATGGTGTCACGTCATGGCGCATATATGTCGTGGTAAAAAAACATTGTCCAATTTGGGCCAAGCTTTATTACGAACCTCCTACAAAACGGAGCTTCTCTCAAAGAAGCCTCGTGGTTCCGATAGGGCCATGTGTTACCCTTGTGGTGAAACATAATCACTGCCTCTTTTCGCCTTGTATTTTCTTCTATGGGCAACATGGAACGACAGGATATCCATGCTGAAATTTAAACTTATTCAGGGTTCGTTTGGCCTTTTTATACAATAATTGAGTTTCCTAGGCATTTACTTTCCATAATTCAAATCTGAACCTCAAATACATGCTCCAGTTCACCAAAATGGCTAGAAAAATTATACATGCATGTGTCCTTGGGTGCATGTTTAGGTCCCACGCTAGGAATGGGAACGAATTACAACCGTACCGGCATCCTGGCTCGTCCTCAAACATTTGGAATCTCGGTTTTTAAATCCCCGTAAATCCAAAAATCACCAGAAAGTCATGAAAGTAGGCATGATGCCACGTCATGGCACATATATGTCATGGTAAAAACATTGTCCATTTTGGGCCAAGATTTATTACAAACCTCTTACAAATCGGAGCTTCTCTCAAAGAAGCCTCGTGATTCCGATAGGGAAACATGTTCCCGTTGTTGTCGAAATGTAATGACTGCCTCTTTTCGCCTTGTATTTTCTTCTACGGGCAACATGGAACAACATGATATCCATGCTAAAATTTAAACTTATTCAGGGTTCGTTTGGCCTTTTTATACACTAACTGTGTTTCCTAGGCATTTAATGTCCATAATTCAAATCTGAACTACAAATACATGCTCAAGTTCACCAAAATGGCTAGCAAAATTGTACATGTGTCCTTGGGTGCATGTTTAGCTCCCATGATAGGAATGGGAACGAATTACAACCGCACCGGCATTCTGGCTTGTCATCAGACATTTGGAATCTCAGTTTTTAAAACCCCGTAAATCCAAAACTCACCAGAAAGTCTTCAAAGTTGGCATGGTGTCATGTCATGGCACATATATGTCGTGGTAAAAACATTGCCAATTTGGGGCAAGCTTTATTAAAAAACCTCTTAGAAACCAGAGCTTCTCTCAAGGAAGCCTCGTGGTTCCGATAGGGAAACATGTTCCCCTTGTGGTGAAACGTAATTCCTCCCTCTTTTCGCCTTGTATTTTCTTCTACGGGCAACATGGAACGACATGATATCCATGCTGAAATTTAAACTTATTCAGTGTTCGTTTGGCCTTTTTATACACTAATTGAGTTTCCTAGGCATTTAATGTCCATAAGTCAAATCATAACTACAAATAAATGCTCCAGTTCACCAAAATGGCTAGAAAAAGTACACATATGTCCTTGGGTGCATGTTTAGGTTCCATGCCAGGAATGGGAACGAATTACAACCTTACGGGTGTCCTGGCTCATCCTCAAACATTTGGAATCTTGATTTTTAAATCCCCATAAATCCAAAACTCACCAGTAAGTCATCAAAGGTGACATGGTGTCACGTCATGGCACATATATGACGTGGTAAAAACATTGCCAATTTGGGCCAAGCTTTACTACAAACCTCTTACAAACTGGAGCCTGTCACAAGAACCCTCGTGGTTTTGATAGGGAAACGTGTCCCCATGTGGGCCAAACGATAATCGCTCCCTCTTCTAGCCTCGTATTTTCTTCCACACGCAACGTGGAACGACGGGAGATTCATGCTGAACTTTGAAATTATTCAGTGTTCATTTGAACGTTTTTATTCATTAATTGAGTTTTCTAGGCATTTAATGTCCATAATTCAAATCCGAACTACAAATACATCTCCAGTGCACCAAAATGGCTAGAAAAAACGTACATGTGTCCTTGGGGTGCATGTTTAGGTCCCATGGAACGAATGAGAATGAATTCAACCGTCTCGCCGTCCTTCCTTGGCCACAAACATTGCGAATCTCAGTTTATAAATATCTGTAAATCCAAAACTCACCAGGAAATCATGAAACTTGGCAGGGTGTCACTACATGGTACATATAATTGTCCAATTTGTGCGGAGCTATATTACAAGCCTCTTACAAACCGAAGCTTCTCGCAACCCTCGTGGTTTCGTTGGGCGAAATGATAATCACTTCCTCTTCAAGCCTTGAACATCGTTTTCTACATGCAACATAGAATAATAGGAGTGCCGTGCTGAAATTTGAAATTGTTCAGGGTTCGTTTGGCCATTATATATATTACTAATTAAGTTTCTACACATTTAATGTAGTCCATAATTCAAATTTGAACTACAAGTCCAGTGAAGCAAAATGGGTGGGAAATCTTACATGTGTCATTGGGTGCATGTTCAGGTCTCATTTAAGCAATGGGAATAAATTACAAACTTGTCGACGTCCTGAAACATTAAGAATCTCGGTTTTTAAATCCTAGTAAATCAAAGACTCACCCAAAAACATGAAACTTGGCATGGTTTCATGACATGGCACAAATATGTCGTGGTAAAAAAAATCACCCAGTTTGAGAAGAAGCGCACACATTAGTAGACAACGAGGTCCTTTTTGAAACAAAAAGCTGACACATTAATATCACAAACGGTTGTATTATATGAACCATCTCAAAATTTAACCACACTCAATGGTGTGTGTGCTGCTATTTGATTAGACAACATGAGTGCGAGAAGCCAACAGTGCAGGCTCGACAAGACTCATGTTGGCCCAGCACATCTTGAGAATGATGCTGAGGGCTCTTGCCGCGGCGACACCCGGGGTCACTAATGTCATGACGCTACTCGTCGTGCACGACGTGGGAAGACCGCAGTGCATGCGTCAGCGGAATCGTCTTCCAACCCTTGGAGGTCCCCGCGCTGCCCATAGGCAGCAAGTCTCCATCCTTGGGTGTGGTGGTGCGCGAATCATCATCGTGACTACGGACAATTCCGCTCGCCTGGCTCCGGGTACCAGAATGGTGTGGGTGGTCTTGATCTCCACCGCCACCAGCATCTAAACCGTCACCCGTCCATGCTGGAATGGGCAGACCAGCTCCAGACGAACCGATCACCGTGATCGTCTTCTTCTTTGGAGCCATGGTGATGAAGAAACTGACGTACTAACTACTAGTCTAGATTTGCACAACCTCTTCCCCTACCTGGCATGCCAAAGATGTCGGGGAAATGACACCTATGGGATAACGTGGATCCCTTCTATGGCTGGCAAGAGAGAGGATTGCACAAAGAGCAGGTCCAGCAATCAACACGAAGGATTTTTTACCCAGGTTCGGGCCCTAGTCCTGCTTTGAGTGTATATTTAGTGTTCTTGAACCTTCACTAGCTGCTATGCGTGCCCAGTCCAAAAGTTCGAATCCTCCTCCAGTGTGCCTTGGGCCTCCTTTTATATGTCCAAAGGGGTGGCCACAGTGGCACACAAGAGGTGTAAAGTAGCTACAGTGCACATGCTTATCACCGACGTTGTAGTACAAACGCATTCAATGCGCTGCTTACATGCCCTCTAACTTTATCGGGGATAGTAATAGAGCCCATATCATTCGTCGCCACCTCCTCACCCCATCTTGACACGCATCCAGGCTAATGAGGCATGCAGTGTCAAGCTGACTGGCTAGCCGTTGCACTGGAGCGGTGGCAGGATCTTCACGAAGATCTGCATGCCACCACGTAGGTGCATGCGTAGTTGGCAGGCTGGTCACCGCGTCGGAATGGCCGAGGGGTAGCAGACCCTTGTCATGTGCGAGCCTCGTTGTGCCTTCGCAGTTGTCCCCGGCAAGATTCTTGCCGGGGTCTCGCGATCGTCCCTGGCAAGGGCCTTGCCGGGGGACTTCTTCTTCCGGTCTCCAGGAAGACCTGCATGCTACCAGTCTTCACAAAGATCTGCATGCTACTACACATGCGTCCCTATGTCTTGGTCTTGACGTTGTGAATGGTGTCAGAGCTCTCAGCCTCAAGGGTGGTGGCCTTCTGGTGCTTCGCATATTACCTCGGCAAGGATCGTGTCGGGGCTTCACGGCCATCCCGGCAAGGGTCTTACCGGGGGCCCAACTTGTCTTCTAATCTCCGTTTACTGGCTTGAATGTTGTCTTGGTCGTCTTGTATTTTGCCTTCTACTGCCCCATCAAGCCTCGCCACGGGTGCGGCTACAACTGCCCATGCACAAGTAAGGGGTACAAAAGGGCACAAACATATGTACACTAACAAAAGGTGTGATCATTTTTTGCTTGTGAGAGAAGTTTAGTCAACGGGTCTGTCACATTCAGATCCGTATATATTTTGCAACTTTCTATGTCTACAGAGCTCTGTATGGAGCTACTCTAGGTAATTTCTCCCACTTTCAGCATGTATTCAGATTGAGACTCTGAGTCATCCGAATCAGCGTCAAAGCTTGCATCGACGAAACCCTTTACGATGAACTCTTTATTACCTCCATAATTGAGAAATATCTCCTTAGTCCTCTTAGGCAACTAAGGATAATATTGACCGCTGTCCAGTGATCTACTCCTGGGTCACTATTGTACACCCTTGCCAAACTCATGGCAAGGTACGCAACACGTCTGGTACACAGCATGACATCCTTTATACAACTTATGGTTGAGGTATAGGGGATGACTTTCATTCTCTCTCTATCTTCTGTCGTGGTAGGGTTTTGAGTCTTACTCAACTTCACACCTAGCAACATAGGCAAGAACCCTTTCTTTTACTGATGCATTTTGAACTTCTTCAAAATCTTGTCTAGGTATGTACTTTGTGAAAGTCCTATTAAGCATCTCGATCTATCCCTATAGATCTTGATGCCCAATATATAAGTATCTTTACTAAGGTATTTTATAGAAAAATTCTTTTTCAAGTATCCTTTTATGCTACCCAAAAATTGTATATCATTTCCAATCGACAATATGTCATCCACATATAATATCAAAAATGCTACAAAGCTCCCACTCACTTTCTTGTAAATACATGCTTCACCATAAGTCGGTATAAAACCATATGCTTTGATCACCTCATCAAAGCATATGTTCCAACTCTGAGATGCTTGCACTAGTCCATAGATGGATCGCTGGAGCTTGCACACTTTGTTAGCACCTTTAGGATCGACAAAACCTTCTGGTTTCATCATATACAACTCTTCTTTAAGAAATCCATTAAGGTTTGCAGTTTTGACAACCATTTACCATATTTCATAAAATGCAGCAATTGCTAACATCATTCGGACAAACTTAAGCACCGCTACGGGTGAGAAAGTCTCATCATAGTCAACCCATTGAACTTGTCAAAAACCTTTTGCGATAAGTCGAGCTTTGTAGATAGTAACATTACCATCAGCGTTAGTCTTCTTCTTGAAGGTCCATTTATTCTCCATGGCTTGCCGATCATCTGGAAAATCCACCAAAGTCCGCACTTTGTTCTCATACATGGATCTTATCTCAGATTTCATGGCCTCAAGCCATCCGTCGGAATCTGGGCTCATCATAGCTTTTTCATAGTTCGTAGGTTCACCTTGTTCTAATAACATGCCTTCCAGGACAGGATCACCCTACCACTCTGGTGCTGATCGTGATCTGGTTGACCTACGAGGTTCTGTAGTAACTTGATCTGAAGTTTCATGATCATCATCATTAGCTTCCTCTCTAGTTGGTGTAGGCATTACGGGAAAAAAATCTGTGATGTGCTACTTTCCAATTCGAGAGAAGGTACAATTACCTCATCAAGTTCTACTTTCCACCCACTCACTTCTTTCGAAAAAAACTCCTTCTCTAGAAAGGACACATTCTTGGCAACAAAGATCTTGCCTTCGGATCTATGGTAGAAGGAGTACCCAATAGTTTCTTTAGGCTATCCTATGACGACACACTTCTCTGATTTGGGTTCGAGCTTATTAGGCTAAAGCCTTTTGACATAAGCATTACATCCCCAAACTTCAAGAAACGACATCTTAGGTTTCTTTCCAAACCACAGTTCATACGGTGTCGTCTCAACGGATTTAGACACTGCCCTATTTAACGTGAATGCAGCTGTCTCTAATGCATAAGCCCAAAATGATAGTGGTAAATCGATAGGAGATATCATAGATCGCACCATATCTAATAAAGTACGGTTATGACATTCGGACACACCATTACGTTGTGGTGTTCCAGGTGGCGTGTTGTGAAACTATTCCACATTGTTTAAATGAAGGCCAAACTCGTAACTCAAATATTCGCCTTCACGATCAGATCGTATAAACTTTATTTTCTTGTTACAATGATTCTCCACTTCATTCTGAAATTCTTTGAACTTTTCTAATGTTTCAGACTTGTGTTTCATCAAGTAGATATACCCATACCTACTCAAATCATCTGTGAAGGTTAGAAAATAATGATACCCTCCGCGTGCTTCAACACTCATCGGATGGCATACATCGATATGTATTATATCCAATTAGTCATCAGCTCGCTCCATTGTTCCGGAGAATAGAGTTTTAGTCATCGTGCCCATGAGGCATGGTTTGCAAGTATCAAATGATTCATAATAAAGTGACTCCAAAAGTCCATCTGCATGGTGTTTCTTCGTGCGCCTTACACCAATATGACCAAAACGGCACTATCATTATGAACTTTGCATCTTTTGACATCAATATTATGAATATGTGTATCACTATGATCGACATTCAATAAACCATTTACATTGGGTGTATGACCATAGAAGGTTTTATTCATGTAAAAAAGAACAACAATTATTCTCTGACTTAAATGAATAACTGTATTGCAATAAACATGATCCGATCATATTCATGCTCAACGCAAACACCAAATAACATTTATTTAGGTTCAACACTAATCCCAAAGGTAGAGGGAGTGTGCGATGGTGATCTTTCAACCTTGGAATCACTTCCAACACACATCGTCACTTCGCCCTTAACTAGTCTCTGTTCATTTTGCAACTCCTATTTCGAATTACTAATCTTAGCAACTAAACCGGTATCAAATACCTAGGGGCTACTATGAATACTAGTAAAGTAAATATCAATAATATGTATATCAAATATACCTTTGTTCACGTTGCCATCATTCTTATCCGCCAAGTATTTGGGGCAGCTCCATTTCCAGTGACCATTATCCTTGCAATAGAAGCACTCAATTTCAGGCTTGGGTCTAGCTTTGGGCTTCTTCATGGGAGCGGCAACTTGTTTGTTGTTCTTCTTGAAGTTCCCTTTCTTACCTTTGCCTTTTTTTCTTGAAACTAGTGGTTTTGTTAACCATCAACACTTGATGCTTTTTCTTGATTTCTACCTTTGTCGATTTTAGCATCGCGAAGAGCTCGGGAATTGTTTTGTTCATCCCTTGCATATCATAGTTCATCACGAAGTTCTAGTATCTTGGTGATAGTGACTAGAGAATTATTGTCAATCACTATCTTATATGGAAGATTAACTCCCACTTGATTCAAGTGATTGTAGTACCCAGACATTCTGTGCACATGCTCACCTGAGCTATTCTCCTCCATCTTGTAGGCAAAGTACTTGTGAGAGGTCTCATACCTCTCAACATGGGATGAGCCTGAAATACCAATTTCAGCTCTTGGGACATCTCATATGCTCTGTGGCATTCAAAACATTTTTGAAGCCCCGGTTCTAAGGTGTAAAGCATGGAGCACTAAACTATTAAGTAGTCATCAAATCGAGCTGGCCAAACATTCATAACGTCTACATCTGCTCCTGCAATAGGTCTGTCACCCAGCGGCGCGTCAAGGACATAATTCTTCTATGCAGCAATGAGGATAATCCACAGATCACAGATCCAGTCCGCATCATTGCTACTATCGTCTTTCAACTTAGTTTTCTCCAGGAACATATAAAAAAATAGGGGAGCTACAACACAAGCTATTGATCTAAATAATTTGCAAATACTATCAGGACTAAGTTCATGGTAAATTAAAGTTCAATTAATCAAATTACTTAAGAACTCCCACTTAAATAGACATCCCTCAAGTCATCTATGTGATACGTGATCCAAATCAACTAACCCATGTCCGATCATCATGTGAGATGGGTGACGGTGTCCTGGACTAGGGGGTACTCACCATGTCGTCTCCCGACCAGCTGGATCGGGCCGAGGACCCCCATGGCGGCTCACTATTGGGCCAGTTCAGACAGCCCATGTCGCATACAAGAAGGATTCCACAAGACTTGGCGCCCAAGACAAGGACTCCTCTAAACCCTAGGCCTACAGTGCATATATAAACCAAGGCCAGGCTAGTTAATAGAAAATCTCATACACATTACTACAATCTCGTGGTAGATACATGTACTCTGTACTACAACCATATGAAAACAATCAAAAGGAGCATGTAGGGCATTATATCTTCGAGAGAGCCCGAAGCTGGGTAAAACCCCGTGTCCATGTTATCATCGCTCCAAGACGCCTAGCTTAGGACCCCTACTAAGAGATACGCCAGATATAGAACCGACATTGGTGCTTTCATTGAGAGCCTACAGGATGATCGTCACGGATTGATGGGACAATCAGGTGATATTTTTTCAATTAGATCTGTTCTACGTAAACCATCTTTTGTGCAAAATTAGGGGCGCTACCTCCTGCTACCTGATTCTCAGTCAAATCCAGATCAAGAAAAGGTGTCCGGCTTCTGGCAGCATACCTGATCCGCGTCGTAAAAGTATTGGAGATGCGGGCGGCCGGGCACGCATGCAGAAGGCCGAAGAGGGTGAAAGCAAAAAGAAAAAAAATCAAGCGGCGTTGCGGTCAAGGAGCTGCGCCGGACTACCTCCCACGTGCGGCAGTGCACACGAGGCTGATTGGAGCTTTGCTCAGTGGCCATCCAGGGGAGATTCCTTCCTTGTTTGTTTTTCTATTCCTTTTTTTATTCAACAACCTAGGCAATCGCTAGACACTAGTGTTTTCTCTGATGAAACCATAGTGTTCTAACCCAATGGGCTACTAGTTTCACAACATGGCTTCCTAGATTTGGTCGTTGGATTATAGTAGTCCGGATACTACTACTCCACGTCAATATCAAATTCAGTCTATCTCTGGTACTTGCTTGTACTTGTTCTGTACAGATCGCATTGTTCACTCTGCTATGGTCGCCATCCTCGAATAGCCTCTCACCGTGACCTAGGCCGGCTGAGATGTGTCGACATTGCCGTGTCACAATACCGTCACACCATGGAGCCGACCTCGGTGCTCAGCATGTCCGCGGCCATTCTATCGGGACGACCTCGGCGTTCAGGCAATTGACTTACACCACGCATTACCTCGCGCGACGACGCCCATTGAGGCCAAATAGAGTTTGGCTCGGCGCAACCTCAGGGTGATTTGACCTTCTTTTTTCCTTTCTGCCTCTACATTATTTTGCATAAATTAATTATGCGAGGATTTTTTTATATATTTATATTATTAGTTTTTGGACTGCACTATTTTACATATGTAGGTAATCGACTTTGACTGCGTCACGCGGTCACTTCAGCAAGACGACGTCGTCGTCCCAATCGGCATAAATTGGCCCTCGTGATCACCTTCATTGGTCGAATTGCCATACCGACATGTTTGGTTGCCTCTGGAACTTCGACATCGCTGAGAGAGCTCTACCTCATCGAGTGTTCGGCACAAGGGCCATATGTCTTTTATTACTCACTTTGCATAACTTATTAATTATGCACGATTTTTTATTTTTTTATTATTATTATCTCTGGCTTGCACTATTTTCTATGCACATGTAAATGATTTGGGTCGGGCAGTGCTGTCACTTCGGCGTACCGACGTGCTGACGTGGGGTTTCCGTTGTCGCCTTACCGACCTATCGCGTGACCTCGGCTGGACCGAGGGCTTTGCCATCTCTTCATTAAACCTACTCCGAGGACTCCGGCATCATCAACCGACCAGCTTCGTCAGCTCGGCTGGACAGGGGGCTGCTCCTCAACATGTCAACCGCGCTATGTCGCCACTTTATCAAGCCGAGCTCTTTTCTTGGACACTTCGAAACCGGCTTAGGGGCTGGGACCTTGGCCAGGCCGACGACTATGTCTTCGTCCCGCCATAAGTCCGGACCTCATCATCAATACCGAGCACATTAACCAACTAAGTCGCTTTCATGCTCAAAAACTTTCAGTTTTAAATTGTGTTCGGTTCGACCAAGCATTATACTTTTTTGGCAAAAAAGTTGTTTGTGAAAAAACTTCCTTGTCAAAACTTTGTTTGTGACACACAAATTCAAATACCCCGTTTACTTGGGGGCTTCCTTTGTGAAGCCTTTCCTCTTGCATATGATTATACTTGTATGGCTTAGTTCCTTGTTTGTGTATTACGCCACAATATGCACCATGTTGACTTAAGTGTTCCGCAAGCTCGGTTGCCTTGCTCCTGTGTTTAACCCTACATTCCTGATTGTTCGGCTAGGGAGTAAAGGGAGCACCTTTGCGATTGTCACGATCGGGTCATTCGAGCTCGGACCTCGGACTGGGTGAAGCCGAAAGCTAGCGCCCCTATTGTTTTCAATCATGGTCAGCACACAACGGAACTCATGAGTACAAAAAATCTATTGCACAAGTCTCATAGTAACAATGAGCAACCGAAGAAAGGTATCGGTGGGGGTACTATTTTCTTCAAAGATGCTTCTTACACTTCGTTAGTAGTATAGCATAAGTTCCCCGAGTGCGCTTTGTCGGTTACATCCTTATGGCCTGATTGCCTGGTTATTGGAAACACCGTCGATATTCTCGACAGGTGGAGTACATAACACTTTTCGGCCCTTGACCGAAGAGGGAGAAGCCGACAGTCGGTTAAGACACGTTTAAAGTTCGGGTGAACACAGATATGATATAAGTACTTTGGTTCATACAATCATTATACATAAAATTCTTTTACCCAAGTCACTTGGGGGCTCTTAAATTTATATGAGCCGTTTTATAATAAGTGTTCTTCTTCTTAGTCGTTGCAAAGTATTTTTCTATCACTCCTTTTTTCGACGCGAATGTGTGGTCAATAGCCGGGGAGCCTAATTTCTCTCTCAAAGCCGCTAGAGTTTAGTTTGCTAAACTGGCATAACGAGAAGTACTCCGCCTTCAGGATAGGAGGTTGAAGCCGTAGGCTGACTCGCTTGAAGTCTTGATATAGGATGTGTCATGTTAAAGCACGACCGAAGCATAATTTTTTTTCTAAGACCAATTTTCGGATTGACACCGAACACTTGATCTAGTTCGGACGTCAAGTTTTACTGCAGTTTATTGATTTTTCAAGCCTATGGCACTTTTAAAACTATTTGTGTGTTTTCCAGCATAAGTCTCGCAGTGCAACGCCGGACACCTTTAGAGATTCGGCAAAAACATTCACTGATATTGCTATATATGCACTGGTTTCGAATTGTGTCTTTGGTCAATAGTTGGGTTGCCCGTCTCGTGTGCTTGCCTCCTACATTCCGCTTTATTCAGCTAGGTGTGCAAAGGGAGAACCACTACGATTGTGCTTCCAGCTCGCATGGTTAAGCACCTAAGTGGAGAAAGCCGAAAACTGACTGTCACAATAAGCATAAACTGGTCAGCGATCCTATAACTGTGTTAAACTATAACATCAATATAGGTCACCCCGTGTTAAATGACGGGCCGTTCATAATATTGGCCGAAGTGTTAACGGCTTGACCTCAACTGTCGCCGAACACTAACCGGGGGCTAGTAGCTGGCCTCCCAACTTTAAGCTCCTATGACTAAGTGAAAGTTATAAAGCCTACATATCTGATTGCCTCGTTTCCGCTAACACAACCACCTTCGGGCACCGAGACATCGGCTAAGGGTTGTTTTGTTATTACGGAAACACCATGTCGGTGTCAAAACCGACGGATCTCGGGTAGGGGGTCCCAAACCAGGGAAAAAGTTATCCCCAGGGGGCCCTGCCCCGACGGGCACCCTCACCATGTCACGCCCACCAACGGGCCAGCCCTCCACCGAGCTGTAAGTCAATCATTAATTTGAAGGTATTGTGTTTCTCCTAGATCAATAACAAAAATTCACCTTTTGCAATCCGGCTACGAGCTCTTCTCAACAGAGTTCGTCTTCGGGGGATCTTCCTTCGGAGATGATGGAGAGCAAGATCCCTTCCACCTCTCCGACTCATGAAGCGGGCGACACCAAGGTGTCGTCACGGAGGAGTCCGGATCTGCCAAATCCGGAAGCCAATGCGTCAGCCGCCCTGAGCCCGGAGCTTTTGGCTCCCACGAGGGGCGATGGGGAGGGTCCGGCATAGCTCAATGTCCGGCCGGACGTACTGACAGGCCTACTGGAGTGAGTTGCGCTCTCGGAGGAGCACTTCTCATTAATGAGCGTGGTGCTCAAGAGGATTTCATCCACTACAAGCGGTTTGAATGAAGCATTTACAAGCCTGCTTAGAGGCTTTGAGGTATGAGTGAATAAAACACTATTTCATTGGTTGTGAGGCACGCACTAGGTGTGCTCCATATAGATAGTAGCCCCTAAGACTCCGGTTGCCCTCCCTAGGCGGCAAACGAGGGATCATAAACCACTGACTGCTTTGAAAATACATGCAGGTGCCTGTGGGTCCGGCCGCCGACCAGGCCGTTGAAGTTGCCGAACTAATGAGACAGATTGGATCGATTGATGCCGATATCACGCTAGTGAACAAGCGGCTAGACGAATCACAAGGTATGTGCTCTGCCTTCCTTTGTATAGGAAAATATGAAGGCGGCATGATATTAATGCAATATGCTTGGACTGCAGACGGTGCTACTTCCGTGGAAGCCCTGAGGGCGGAAGTTGCCCGGGCCAAGGAACAAGCTCGGGTTAGTAATGCGGCTGCCCTAAAGGTGGCCGAGGAACTGAGAGCCGAACAGGCTGCTCATCGCCGAAGCGAGGAAAAGATACCCGAAATGGCTTTGGAGTTAAAAAATGCCGCTGACTGGTATGAGTTCCTTAAAAAGGAGTGTCGGTGTCAAAACCGGCGGATCTCGGGTAGGGGGTCCCGAACTATGCGTCTAGGCGGATGGTAACAGGAGACAAGGGACACGATGTTTTACCCAGGTTCGGGCCCTCTCGATGGAGGTAAAACCCTACGTCCTGCTTGATTAATATTGATGATATGGGTAGTACAAGAGTGGATCTACCACGAGATCAAGGAGGCTAAACCCTAAAGCTAGCCTATGGTATGATTGTTGTAATGCATGTTGTGTCCTACGGACTAAAGCCCTCCGGTTTATATAGACACCGGAGGAGGCTAGGGTTACACAGAGTCGGTTACAATGGTAGGAAATCTACATATCTGTATTGCCAAGCTTGCCTTCCACGCCAAGGAAAGTCCCATCCGGACACGGGACGGAGTCTTGAATCTTGTATCTTCGTAGTCTTGGAGTCCGGTGGACGATGACAGTCCGGCTGTCCGGACACCCCCTAGTCTAGGACTCCCTCAGTAGCCCCTGAACCAAGGTTCAATGACGATAAGTCCGGCGCGCATAATGTTCGGCATTGCAAGGCGGGTTCCTCCCTTGAATAATCCAGAGAAGATCATGAACACCAGGATAATGTCCGGCTCTGCAAAATAAATTCCACATTCCACCGTAGAGAGAATAAATGTACACAAGTCCAATCTGCTGACGTATTATGCGGCATGACATCACACCGCTTCCAAGCCTTTATTTAAATCGTTTTTTATTATACCACCTCAGCACGTTTAGCGAGGCGGTTTCCTTGGCACGTCCTGTCGAAGCAGAGATCGTGTTCCCCTTATTCCGGGATTCTCATCAATACGTGTGTGGGCAACCCAACCGTGCCCATCGCCACCCCTCCTCTATCGAAGGTGAATCCCGAACGGTCACGGAGACGACTCTTGGTATTTTTCCCCTTTATAAGAGGACCAAGGCTCGTTTCTTTTCTTCAGTCTCGCATCGAATCTCCTCCTTGCTCCCAGTTCCAACACCCAGAGCCCCAGATTCGAGCGCTTCGGATTCTCAACCATGTCCGGCTCCGACCTCCAGGGTCGATGGATGCCCTCCTCTGTCACGGAGGAGGACGTGTTAAAGCTACGTGAGGCCAAGTACCTGTCCTACGAGATTTCGCACAGGTTGCCTGCCCAAGGGCAGGCCGTGCCTGCTCCCGAGCCCGATGAGTACGTTGTCTTCGTATCCTACCTCCATCGGGGTTTAGGCTTCCCGACGGACCCCTTTGTGAGAGGGCTCATGTTCTACTACAGGCTGGATTTTCACGACTTGGCTCCGGAGTCCATCCTCCATATCTCCGCATTCATTATCATTTGCGAAGCCTTCCTCCGCGTCACTCCCCACTTCAGCCTATGGCTGAAGACCTTTAATGTCGAGCCGAAGATGATCGGGGGGCGTCAAGCGGAGTGCGGCGGGGCGGCCATAAGCAGAAGGGTCGATGCCTCGTGGCCCGAGGGTTCCTTCCAAGAGGAGCTCGGACTGTGGCAGCAGGAGTGGTTCTATATCACCGCTCCGAAGGGCGGCAAGCAAAATCCGCCGCCTTCATTCCGCCCGGGACCTCCATGCCCACTGATGTCGTGGGTCAACCAAGGGCTCAATTGGGGGCCGTCCGAAGACGTGCCCTCATTGCAGGGCCGGATTCGAGACCTCCAGGCGAGGGAGATCAATCTAGTCGTGGTGATGCAGGTTATGCTAATCAGGCGTCTTCTACCCTGCAAATGCCATCCTCTCCATTTATGGGAGTTCAATCCGGAGGGACCTCGAATTCTCCAACACTTCATGGGTGCGACACCAGTGGAGACGTACAAGTTGTTCTTTGGACCGCAGGTAGCGTGTCCGGAATTGACCGAGGACGCAGGACTAAGCTGCAATCGTCCGGATACTCAGGTAAAAAGCTCAGAGTTCGGACGTTCTGTTTATCTGCTTTTCTAGAGTTTGCCTCCTGACCCATTACTTTTTATCAGGAGTGGGTAGCGCGATCGAAGCTGATAAGGTGTCCGGCTCCCCTCCCAGAGACCGCACTGGAGCCCGTGCTGGTCAGAATGTTGGAGGTCGCGCCCATAGAATGGAGCGATGGGGAAGATAGAGGAGCTATTATTTCGCCCAAAGGGGCGTCTGAAGAGGGGGGGGATCAAAAACCCCTCCTTCCAGGGGGAGAAGAGGACCGCCTCCGAAGATCCGGAGGCCAAAGCCCCTAAACGGGGGAAGAGATCTTCACCGGGGGGTCCGGCGTCCGGGGAGAACCCGGACGTACAATCGTCTTTGAAGGATCAGCCCTCTAGCGAGCCGTGAGTAGGAAAAGGGAAGTTCATTAATAAGAAAATACCTCCATTTGTGCTTCTGTGGATAACCGAAGTTTTGCTTTACAGTTCGGATTTGCGGACTTCTCAGTTGAGTTCGTCTTCGGGGGATCTTCGTCCGGAGATGATGGAGAGCGAAACGCCTCCGACTGCTGCGTCGCCGGATAGGGCAGACGATCCTGAAGTATCATCACGGAGGGTGTCCCCGAGTCCGGAGGGGGCGGAGAGTTCGGAGCCCACTAGTATCCGGCTGGGAGAACTGAAGAATCTGCTTGAGAGGGTGTCCATCTCAGAAGATCACCGCTCTTTGATGCGTATGGTGATTGGAAGGATTTCGTCCGCCGAGAGCGGATTCCATAATGCCGCCAGGAGCTTGCTGGCGGGATTTGAGGTACGCAAGAATGACGCACCTTTTTTGACAGTTTTGCACATAAAAGTGCACCTTGTATAGATAGTAGCCCCTGAGACTCGGTAGGTTGTCGAAAGCGACAGCGTGCCGAGGATCAAAATCTCAAGTAATGAATGTTGCCATTCCTATGCAGGTGGCGGATAGTCCGAGGGCTAGCCGGACTAGTAGAGTTGCCGAGTTAATGCGGCAACTTGATGTGGCGGATGCGGACATCGCACTTGTCAACCGGTGACTTGACGAGTCGCAAGGTAAATGAATTCTCCACAGTTGCTTATTTAAGGGGGTCAAAGCCCGCCTCTGATAATGTATATGCTGTGACAGACGGTGCTGCTGCTGTGGAGAGCCTTCGGGCCGAACTTGCTCAAGCTAAGGAGCAAGCCCGAAGGAGTGATGCGGCTGCCTCGAGGGCGGCCGAGGAGTTGAAAGCCGAAAAGGCTGCACACTGCCTAAGCAGGGAAAAGGTGGCCGAATTGGCCATGAAATTAAAAGATGTTGCCGACCGCAATGAGGCTCTTGAAAAGGAGCGCTTATCGGAGAGGGAAGACCTGGGGAAGGCCACCGCCGAGGCCAAGGATGCCCGTTCTGCAATGCGGGCTATGAAGGAGGAGCTGCGCCAGGCCGGAGATATTGTGGCTGGCAAGCCTTTTCTGTTGCGTCGCCAGTTTACTGATCAAAAGTATGCTCAACTTGGCCAGCTGTGGGGTCCGGAGGATCCATATATGGACTTAGCGGCAAGTGCGGCTGATGCCTTTGAGCACTTCCGGAGCCAGAAGGATCACAAGACAGAAGAGCTATCTTGGTCTCAATTCCATAGTCCGAATCGTTCACTTCCATTGACCGATCGGTTGGCCGAATGGGCCGAGCTAAATAGACTGTCCGGACTTGCCATGACTGACATCGTGGCTCATGTCTGGCCAGACAGGCCCAAGGCGACGAGCTATTTCTGCTTGTTGCAGCGATTTCTTGGAGCAGTGCCGCATATCAAGGAGATGAAGCGGTTGGCCTGCATCGAAGGCGCGCGGATGGCTCTTGCCCGTGTGAAGACACATTGGACAGAGATGGATGCCAGTGCTATTGCCGCCCAGGGTTCGGACGAAAGCCGGTTACCTGTCGAGCACTATTTTGGGGAAGTTATGCGTGGCGCTCGTGTAATAGAGTCGCAGTGCTCAAAAAATGTTACGTTCAAATGAACGTTTTAGCTTGTAAAAAGATGATTATGCTATAACTTCTTTTTATACTTGTGCGTCCCAAGTAGTAGAATATCTCCTATGCGGCCGTTTACGTATACATTTGTATAACCTGAAAGATTGCAGTCTTCGGCTTCAGCCCCCACGCACAAGGTGCGGGGGTGTTCGCAAAAATAGCGCGTTTTCACACTTAATCCGACGTCTCGGTCCTGTTAAGGAGGTGGTAGCGTAGCAAACGAGGCAATCCGGACTATAATGCTTTATCACTTTCACTTAGCCAGTGGAGTTCGAGGGTGGGGCTACTATATAGCCCCTTGGGGCACTGCGCTTCTCTGAGTTCGGGGCGTGTGTGTGCCTGACCGGGAAACGGTCCTTCGTCAAAGCGGGGAATTCTAAACATTCCGGTAGTCGATCGAGTGGTTGACCAGTCTCTCCCTATATCATGACAGTCAGTTTTCAGCTTTCTCTACTGAGGTGCTCGCCCAGCCGAACTGGGGCACAATCGCAGTAGTTCTCCTAGTGCCGCATTAGCCGATGATACGGAACGTAAGGCAGCAAACCCAACATTTGACCAAAGACATGATTCAGAGCTGATGCATATAATGCCTAACTCGAGACGCCGAACACTCCCTAAGGTGTTCGGTCTTTATAATAATGGGCAGAACAATGCCCTAAGCCCCTAGTGTCCAGGTACGGGCATGGTCCTCTGACGTGGCCGATGCCAAAACGTCAGGCTCCGCTTTGGTTATAAGAAGAAACCAAGGGAGAATAACAATAAGAGACAGTAAAAAAGATTTACGCATGGTCTTAATCTGAAAAGAATCCTCACGACGGGTCCCTGCTGCACGTCTGCGCCTGTGTCTCCGTTGTGCCGTTATCCTGGACGGGTGTGCACGTTGTTCATCTGTAAAAAGAGAGGAACTTAGTTTGAAAAGAACTCGTGCGAAAAAAGTATATGTGAAAGAAGAAATATAAATAAGTAAATCGGGGTCTGTATGAACTTGCTGTTGTTTGTGCGCGCAGCCCCTTGTGAAGGGATGTGTGGCTAGGGAGCCCCTAGACTACTTATGCCAGACTCGTCTATCCGTGCCCGGGGTCTTTAAGTGACCCTCGCACTGAAATGATGCCACGTGGACCGGGCATCTTGAGTGTAAGAGACGCGTAATGTGGTATGGCGTTGAAACGGACAAAAGCCTCTCGTCCCAAGAGTGCTTGATATCCACTTTTAAATGGGACGATATGAAAGATTAGTTTTTCGCGTCGAAAGTTGTTCGGTGATCCGAACACAACTTCTAGTAATAGGGAGCCTGTGCACTTGGCGTAAGGGCCTGGCATCACTCCTTTAAAGGAAGTGTGGCTGTGTCGAATTTTAGTAAGGTCTATCCCCAACTTGCGGATTGTGTTTGGATACAGCAGGTTTAAGTCGCTGCCTCCATCCATCAGGACTTGTGTAAATTTCAGTCCGTCGATTATAGGATCCAATATCAGGGCAGTCCATCCTGCATTTCAAACGCTTCTGGAATAATCCAGGTGGTCGAAAGTGATTGGTTTTGATGTCCAGTCTCTATGTTCCGCTGGGTTGGACCGTGCGAGACCCATTTTAACAGATGCCGCACTGTTTTTCCATATTATCACATGAAGTGAATTTACTGCTTTAACCTCTTGTGGGAAAGTTTTTTGTTTTCCGGTGCTCTGCTGGTGGGGTTTATCGTCGAGCCCCTTGTGTTCGGCGTTTAGTCGGCCGGACTGTTTGAAAACCCAACAATCTCGATGGGTGTGGTTTGCAGGCCTTCCGGGGGTACTGTGGATTTGACATATTCGACCCAAAATCTTGTTTAAGTTGGATAGCTCGTCGCTGTCATCCTTAAGAGGCGGTGTTTTGTTGTTTGGCCGCGAGCTTTTGAATCCGGCATTGACTGTCGTGCTCTCTGGGCTTTTCTCTTTATTCCGGCCCTGCTCTTTTCTGCGCCGTGATTTTCCGTTTCCATCTCTTATCTCGGATGCATCTTGCTAGCCAGCTATCCTCTCCCGCACAGAAGCGGGTCATGAGGCTTGTTAGCACGGACATTGTCCTCGGTTTCTCTTGGCCGAGGTGTCTGGCGAGCCACTCGTCTTAGACGTTGTGTTTAAAAGCTGCTAAGGCTTCGGCGTCCGGACAGTCGACTATTTGGTTCTTTTTGGTGAGGAACCTGTTCCAGAATTTGCGCGCTGACTCTCCGGGCTGTTGAGTTATATGACTTAGATCATCTGCATCCGGAGGGCGGACATAAGTCCCTTGAAAATTTGCTCTAAACGCGTCCTCGAGCTCTTCCCAACTTCCAACAGTGTTTTCTGGGAGGCTTTTAAGCCAATGACGGGCTGGCCCTTTGAGCTTGAGGGGTAGGTATTTTTTGGCGTGGAGATCATCTCCTCTGGCCATGTGTATGTGTAGTATATAATCTTCTATCCAGACTCCAGGGTCTGTTGTTCCATCGTAGGCCTCTATGTTTATGGGTTTAAATCTTGCTGGGAATTCATGGACCAGCACCTCATTGGTGAAACATAGTGGGTGTGCGGCGCCCCTGTATTTGGGTGTGCCACTATCTTCGGACACTTGAAGTGTTGCATTGCTTCCTGGGGCCTTCTTCTTTGGCCCGTAAATGGACCTGGCTGGGCCATCTATCTTTCCAGGTTCATTAGTTGGTTTATGTGCGGCGCCGCTTTCGGAATTTGGCCTATCATCTGGCCGTCTATCCAACCAGGCAGCCTCTTTATTTTTTGACTGTGAGGGCTCTATGGCCTCCTCTTCAAATTCTGGCAGCAGCTTGCGCTTCGGGTAGCTCTTTGATTGGTGGCCATTGCCGTATTTATCTGCGGTTTTGAGCACTTTGCTCCACCTCATTCTGAGTGTGTCTTCCGCTGTTTTGAGCTTCCGTTTTTCCTTCTTCAAGCTTCTTGCGGTGTTGACGAGTCTTTTCTGAAGGTTTTTACTCTCCGGCGGCGTGTCCGGTGTGAGATCGTCCGGACTATTTTTTCCGCCGGGCCCGGACTGATTGTCTAACTCGTCTTGTTCGGACGGTTGTTTGTCGTCGTCCAATGGTTTGCCCTGCTATGCTGCTGGGTCATTAAGAGTGCTATCGTTGTCGAGGCGGGACTTAGGGCGGCGTCTGCGTCGCCGTTTTCGTTGTTTGTCGGCAGGATTATATTCTGCCGCGCCCCGTTGGTCCTCATTGTCGCTTCCTTTTGGGGTATCCACCATGTATACGTCGTATGATGAGGTGGTCCTTACGCGCTTTATAGGCGCTGGTTCTTGTTCGTCTCCGGCATCGTCGTCCATGCCGTCGATGTCTTCGGAGTCGTATTCTGGCATGTCGGTTAGATCGTCGACGGTGGCTACAAAGTGGGTGGTGGGTGGGCTCTGAATTTCTCCGTCGTCCGTATCCCAACCATCCTGGCCATAGTCCGGCCAGGACTCTCCCGATAATGAGAGATGCTTTAGCGAATTTAGCATGTCGCCAAAGGGCGAGTATTGGAAGATGTCCGCGGCGGTGAATTCCATAACCGGCGCCCAATCCGATTCGATTGGTAGGGGCGAGGGAGGTCCGGAGTTCGGCTAGGGGTCCGGCACCTCGGAATCACGAGTTTCGCGAGGGACAAGATTAGTGTTCGGCTCCATCGCCGTGGAAGTTGAAGCCCCCGAGGCCGTGTCCATCCACAGGTCCTCGATCTGGGCGATCGGCTCCGGACTAAGGGTCGAAGCGGATTCGTATGCGGCCACCAAGGCACTGTTCGGCGGCTGAGCTAGATCATGCCCATCGCAATAGTGCGACACGCTTGGCTTTGGCTCGAGCCCGTCGAAGATCAAGTCCCCGCGGGCGTTGGCTGTGAAGTTTAGGCTTCCAAACCTGACCTGATGGCCAGGGGCGTAGCTTTCGGTCTGCTCCAGATGGCCAAGTGAATTAGCCCGCAGTGCGAAGCCGCCGAATACGAAGATCTTTCCGGGGAGAAAAGCCTCACCCTGGACAGCGTTGTTGATTGAAGATGCCATCGAGCCTGTCGGTGACGACACAGAGGAACTCTCAATGAAAGCACCAATGTCGGTGTCAAAACCGGCGGATCTCGGGTAGGGGGTCCCGAACTGTGCGTCTAGGCGGATGGTAACAGGAGACGAGGGACACGATGTTTTACCCAGGTTCGGGCCCTCTCGATGGAGGTAAAACCCTACGTCCTGCTTGATTAATATTGATGATATGGGTAGTACAAGAGTGGATCTACCACGAGATCAAGGAGGCTAAACCCTAAAGCTAGCCTATGGTATGATTGTTGTAATGCATGTTGTGTCCTACGGACTAAAGCCCTCCGGTTTATATAGACACCGGAGGAGGCTAGGGTTACACAGAGTCGGTTACAATGGTAGGAGATCTACATATCCGTATTGCCAAGCTTGCCTTCCACGCCAAGGAAAGTCCCATCCGGACACGGGACGGAGTCTTCAATCTTGTATCTTCGTAGTCTTGGAGTCCGGCGGACGATGACAGTCCGGCTGTCCGGACACCCCCTAGTCCAGGACTCCCTCAATGAGCATAAGGATAGTTCGGCCGATTTGAACAAGGCACTGAATGCCACCAAGGAGATGCGGACCAAGCTCAGGAGTGCGCGGGAGGAGCTTCAACAAGCCGGAAAAATCACAGCTGGGAGCTCCTACTTGTTGCGGACGAAGTTTTTCGATCCGAAGTATGCTCCCTTGGATGGACGTTGGAGTCTTGCGGACGCGTATGCGGATTTGGCAAAGAGTACAGCTGACGCTGCCAAGTTCTTCGGAGATCAGGGTGACAAGGAAGTGGAGAAGCTTTTCTGGTCGCAATTCAATGCTCCCACTCGCCCGCTGCCGTTAAGTGACAAGATGGCTGCTGTAGCGGAGCTTCACAGGCTGTCCGGGCTTGCAATGCGGTCTGTAATAGACCATCTTTGGCCAAAGGGGCCTAAGCCGGAAAGTTACTTTGGCTTGGTGCAACAATTCCTTGGGGTCGTGCCTCGGATCGACGCCATCAGAAGGTCGGCGTGCATAGAGGGTGCACGGATGGCTCTTGCCCGCGTTAAAGCCTATTGGACGGATATGGAGGGCACCATAATAGCGACCTAGGATCCGGCGGGGGGCCAATATCCGGCCAAGCACTACTTGGTGCAGGTCACAGAAGGTGCCCGCCTAATAGAGGCGCATTGCTTGAAGAATGTCTTGTTCGAATGATGAATCGAATCATTGTAAAAACAATGTTTATTTTGATTATGAGGCTATATTTATACTGTTTGCCTGAAAATATGATTGTGTCCTCTGTTCGGCCGTATATATATATATATATATACAGACGGTCTATTCTGCTAATATTAGCAGAATAACTATTCTGCACACCACTTCCGCACTGCATGCTGAACGCAAGTGCACGTCATTCTATGAACCAAGTGTGCTGCAGTACTCACACGAGTGAACTTCTCGTCGGAAAAAACTGCACGCGTTGTTTTTTGGTACTTTTTTCGCTCTAGTTTTTTAACCGTTTATTGGAACGACGCGTATGATATACCATTGGAAAGCTATGGATTATGCGCAACTTCGCCATGTTGAACACTTTTCGAGAGTCCTCGCGGTTTAAAAGCAGTTTCCAAAACGTTGCGGCGGATGACGAGTGGCAGCGAGCGTATTTTCGTGATTTTTTCTAAACCGCTCATCGGAATAAAGCAAATGATACGCCTTTGGAAAGATATCATCGAGGCGCATCTTTTTCATACCTATTAGTTTTTCTAATTCTTTACGGTTTAAGAGTAGTTTCAAATTTACTAAATCGCGGAATTACGTCTTTTTTTGAATTTTTTTCAATTTTCGGTACTGTTTTAGCTCTAGTTTTTGAATTGTTGGCCGAAACGAGGCGTATGATACGCTGTTGGAAAGCTACGGACGAGGCGCAACTTTCGTATGTGGAAATATTTTTGAGATTCCTTATGGTTTTAAGTTAATTTTAAAAATCGTGCGGCGGATGATGAGTGGCAGCGGCCGTTTTTCACAATTTTTTTGCAAACCACTGGTCGGAATGATTCAAACGATACGCCGTTGGAAAGATATCGACGAGGCACTACTTTTTCATGTAGAACACTCTCTCTAATTCCTTACGGTTTAATAGCAGTTTTAAATTTACCGAAAAGCGGACACTCTGTTTTTCGCGAGACCAAAATCATCGTGTGTACTTCATTAGACAGAAGAACGCACTGCTTCAAACGGAAAACCGAACTGCAGCAGGTAGTCAAGTGAACTTCATGATTTCTTTTTGTCGGACATAAACTTTCTCGCAAAAGTTTATATTGTCTTTTTTTCAACTTTTTTTTGAACGAGAGTGGACCGCAACACTCCCAAAAATGAACCGCAACACTATCAAAAGTGAACCTCATGAGTTTTTTTGTATTTTTTTCATACTTATTAACTTTTTACGCGCGTTGACCAAGCGAGTGGACCTTTCATCGGACAGAAGAACGCACTGCTTCAAACGGGAAACCGCACTGCAGCAGGCAGTCAAGTGAACTTCATGGTTTCGTTTTAAAGTTGTTATTTTTGTGTATTTTTTTTCAATTCAGATGAACCAAGCTGCATTCCACGAGCAACAACACTACATGAGACAAAAAGTGTACTGCAATATCGAGAAATAAGGACAACATTTTTTCTATGAGTGAATCGCATGACTTTTCTGTCTTTTTCTTAACTTCTTTAGCTTATGTGGACCAGATGATCAAAGTTAGTGAACCGCATGACTTTTCTGTCTTTTCCTTAACTTCTTTAGCTTATGTGGACCACATGGTCAAAGTTTGTGAACCCCATGGTTAACACTAGAGAACTTCATTTTTGTTGGTTAAAGTAAACCCCGCGGAAAATCCTAGTGACTACTTTATAAAATAAGTGGACTTCTTTCTGAGTTGTTCTTTTTTTTCTGGTTTTGCCAAGAGAACCACATATGATTTTACACAGAACCGCATCTAAGCATAATTTTTCATAACGAACTTGGCCTTGCAATTCTTTAACACAAGTTGTACAAATAGTTAACATAAAAGTCAGCAACTTTTTTTAATCCAGTGGGACTTCATCACTGGTTGAGCAGAACTGAGGCTGCACCTCGTCAGTGAAGCGCACAAGGCGTCAACTTGCAAATCAAAAGCCAACTGCAAGGCCACGCGCACCAAGCTGCATCGGGTGCCCCGGCGCCCTGCAAGCTGGGGACTACTGGACTGCACTCGTGAGAAAATTGAAGAGCATGAAAAAGAAAATTGAGCTGCGCCCGTGAGAAAAAGGAAAATACACATAATTTTCATAGCCAAACTAACTGCACGAACAGGGGGTGGTCGAATTGCATCGGCCGTGGGCTATGGTCGACAGTAGCACCCGTGGCTACACGCGCCTGTTGGTTGAGCTGCACGCCCCCGTGGGCAGAACTGCACGCCCCAGGGAGGGATGTAGGTGGAGGGGAAGTCGTGCCGAGGTCGCCCATGGATGGTAGCCTGACAGTAGGATGGGATTGCAGGATCCAATTCCGGTGGCCAATGGCGGGGTTCCGGCCAAATCTCGTGGATCCGGCAAGGGGTGGTGATGCCCGGTGCTCCCAACCAGGAGAGGAAATAGGGGAGAGGAGGGGCTGTGGGCTGGCGACTCCGACAACAGAGGAGGTCGCGGGATCGACGGATCCACCCATGATGTTTGGCAGAGGAGGCCGCGGGAGCCGCTCCTTCCTGTTTCTAACACGCAGGACCTCGCTGGCCCTGCCATCCGGCTACCACGCATGGGAGGGCGCGGATCCGTGAGCGGGGAGGGGTCGCGCTGCTCCCATGCTGTTGATGGTGGAACACGGTGGCCGCGACCCGAAGCAGCGGCGTGCAGAGGAAGGAAGGGCCATGGGGGATCCGACAACGGAGGGAGTTGGACGGGCGCTTGAGCGGCACCGGCAGTGAAAGGTGGAGGGTAGGTGAGCCGGACTGGACTGGACTGCATGCCATGGCCACCGGACTGCCATGCTCGCAGGTCATCCGTCAATGGCGGGTAGGGGGGCGGCACCAGGGAGTAGCTAGGGTCGGGATCCCGGATGTGCACCGCGGAGCTTCAGTGAGCCAGCCACCGCAGTGGATCTGGACCGGGGCTGGCGGCGCCCTCACCCCCTCCCACCGCGCGCATCAGAGAGGGAGCAGAAGAGGTTGTAGTGGCCGGCGTGTGGTGGCCAGATCCAAGAGCGCTTCTGGCGGGGAGGTAGGGCCGGTGGCGCGAGAAGGTGGTAGGAAGGCGCGGTGGAGGCGCAGGGGCGCTGGTGGGGGGGTGATGGCCGGGGCGGTGGTGCGGGGAAGAAGGTGGGGGGCACCGCGCCGGGGGGTGATGGCCGGGGCGGTGGCTTGTTGGGAGGCGACGGTGAGGGGGGAAGGTGGGGTAGGGGATCCGAGAGAAGGTGGGGAGTGGGGTGCGCGTGGGTGGAGGTGGGTGGGGTGGGCTGTTTGTTTTTGGTCTGTTGGGGGTGGGGCTTTTGGGTGGGCGTCGGGTGTTAGCAGAATAAGCACTTTTGGTGTGCAGAATAACACTCTTAAGGGTGTTATCATAATAGACCCACCCTATATATATATATATATATATATATATATATATATATATATATAATCCAAAAGTTAGCAGTCGTTGGCTGCAACCCCCACGCATACAATGCGGGGGTGTTCGCGAAAAATATGCTTAAACACACTTGATCCAACCGGACTATATAGCTGTAATACTTCCGCTTAGCCGTGGGAGTCTAAAGTTGGGGCTACTATGTAGCCCCTGGTACCTTCGCGTGCATCCGAATACGGGCGCGTATGTACATGACTGGGAAATGGCCCTTCATTAATGCGGAGGAATCCTAAAGATTCCGGTGAGTCTTCGAGTGGTTGATCAGTCTCTCGTTGTATCATGACAGTCAGTTTTCAGCTTTCTCTACTGAGGTGCTCATCCGGAATATCCAGGGCACAATCGCCGTAGCTCTCCTTTGGCCACCTTAGCCGATAATAACGGAACGTAAGGCGGCAAACCCAGGAGCCGGTCAAACCCAACATTTGACGAAAGACATGATTCGGAGCTGATGCATATAAGGCCAAACTCATGACGCCGAACACTCCCGAAGGTATTCGGACTTTATAACAGATGATGGATTCAAGAATGCCCATTCAGTATAAACCTTGTGTTTCCAGGTACGTGCGTAAGTCTGTCGTGGCGAAATGCCAAAAACGACAGTATCCTCTGTGGGTATGGAACCCATGGGATGGTTAAACAACAAGAGGCAATAGAAAAGGTTTACACAGGGGCTTAATCTAAAAAGAAACCTATTGAGCGGGGCCCTGCTGCACGTCTGCGCCTTTGTCTCTATTGTGCCGTATCCTGGAAGGGTATCGCGCGAACGTTGTCTATGAAAAAGAGAACTCATAGGAGAGTACAACATAAGTATGCGATGGATAATAAAAGTATAAGATGAGCCTACTAATAAAGTTGAGCCTAGTGTGGGGCTTTATTAAATATTTATAGCCCCTGGTGTCCTCTATGGGATTACATATATGGTGCCCTGGTTCAATTTTTTCCGGGCTACCGGACTCGTCTAGCCGTGTCTGTTGTCTTAATGACCAGTCATGTTTTCTGATATTGGACGCCGCTTATAGTCCGGCCGCCAGGGACGTCGCGTGTTCCTCTATGCATGAGGAGCGCTCTGTGATTCCGCTAACGGTGATGACGCCACATGGACCGGGCATCTTGAGTGTAAGGTAGCCATAGTGCGGCAATGCGTTGAAGCGGGCGAAGGCCGTTCTTCCAAGCAATGTATGATAGTCGCTTTGGAAGGGTGCGATGATGAAGAGTAGTTCGCTTCTGGAGTTGCCTAGAGAGCCGAATGTTACCTCCAGTATGACGGAGCCCCTGCTGTAGGACTCAACGCCTGGTATCACCCCTTCAAGGGTGGTGTTAATTTGACTAATTCTGGATGGGTCTATCCCCATCCTGCGGACTGTGTCCTCATATATTAGATTGAGACTGCTGCCGTCGTCCATGAGGACGTGGGTGAGATGGTATCCGTCGATTATTGGGTCAAGCACCAAGGCCTCTGATCCTTTGCGCCAAATACTAGTTCGGCCGTCCAAGTGATCGAAGGTGATCGGTAAGACATCCAGTAGTTAGGTGTGGGTACAATGGGCTCTATATCGCGCACGTCTCTATGCGCGCGTTCGTGCCTTCTCATGGATGTACGAGTCGCGTGGATCATGTTCACTGTTTTAACCTCTGGCGGGAATTTTTTCTGTCCCCCAGTGTTTGGCTGGCGAGGTTCATCCTCGTCTTCACTTGGTGTTTCCCTTCCCTTGTGTTCGGCATTTAATTTGCCGGCCTGCTTGAAGACCCAGCACTCTTTGTGCGTGTGGTTCGCAGGTTTGTCAGAGGTGCCATGAATTTGGCATAGTCTGTCCAGGACTCTGTTCAGACCAGACGGTCCCTCTTTACTGCCTTTAGATGGCTTATTTTGCTGATTAGGTCGAGAGCCCCTGAATCCGGCATTAACCGTTGTGTTATCCGGGCTCTCTTCCTTGTTTTGGCGTTTGTTTTTATTATGCCGTGTCTTCCCGTTGCCATCCCTTATTTCGGATGTGCTGGGGTCACTGGTGCCTTTATGGGCTAGCCAGCTATCTTCACCCGCGCAAGAGCGGGTCATAAGACTTGTTAGGGCTGCCATTGTACTTGGATTTTCTTGGCCGAGGTGTTTGGCGAGCCACTCATCGCGGATGCTGTGTTTGAATGCCGCTAAGGCTTCGGCATACGGACAATCGACAATTTGATTCTTTTTAGTGAGGAATCTGTTCCAAAGCTTGCAGGCGGACTCTCTGGGTTGTTGGATTATGTGACTTAAATCGTCAGCATCCGGAGGCCGGACATAAGTCCCTTGAAAATTGGCCCTAAAAGCATCCTCGAGTTCCTCCCAACTCCCAATTGAATTTTCGGGGAGGCTTTTCAACCAGTGTCAAGCTGGTCCCTTTAGTTTGAGGGGAAGGTATTTGATGGCATGGAGGTCATCCCCACGAGCCATATGTATATGCAGGATAAAGTCCTCGATCCAGACCCCTAGGTCTGTCATTCCGTCGTATGCCTCTATGTTCACAGGTTTAAAGCCCTATGGAAATTCATGGTCCAGTACTTCTTCGGTAAAGCACAGGGGGTGAGCAGCCCCTCCGTATCTAGACGTGTTGTGGCATGTCGTCGGCTGTTGTTGTGTCTGGTGTTTATTCCGAACGGGTATTTGATTAGCATAATAGTTTTGATGACCATAATCCCTCGCCGGGGTGTGTCCTTTAGATCCGTAGATGGACCTGGCTGCGCCAGCTTTCTTATCCAGGTGATCACGTAGATCATGTGCGGCGTCGGCAGCTGCTTTGTTACGGTTATGAAGTGGTACGTCTGGCCTCCTGGTCGTGTTACTCTTTGGTGGAACGGCCTCGTCGTTGAATTCTGGCAGTAGCTTGTGTTTTGGATAGATCTTTGTATGGAGATTGTCGCCACATCTTTCTTCAGTGTCTAGCACTTTATTCCATCTGCGATTGAGCGTTTCAGTGCGGCTTTAAGCCGTTGCTTATTTTTCTTCAAACTTCGCGCTGTGACCATAAGCTTTCTGTGGAGGTTATCTCGTTCCACGCGTTCTTCCTGAATGATGAATGCATCATCGTCCGGACTGTCTTCTTGTCCTGGGCCGGTTTGATGAACTCGTCCCTCTGGATCATTGTCCTCGAGCATCTGCTCCGAACTGTGTTTGGCGTAACCTGGCTCGTCCTGCTCCATCGCTGGTTCCGTATGGTCATTGTTGCCTTCAGGGTTGACCAGAGTATCGATCCTTTTGGCGCTCTTGACACTATTTTTACTCTTGATGGACTTGGAACGGCGTCTGCGCCGTTGCTTTGGCTTTTGCCCGGGGGTTTTATCTTCCGGATTGTCGCTGTTGTCCTCCTTGGGCGTATCCACCATGTATATGTCGTGTGACGAGGCGGAAGTCCGGCACCCCATCGATTCTAAATATTCTCCTGCATCGTCGTTCATACCTCGATGCCTTCATAGTCGAAGTCAAGCACGTCGGTTAAATCATCAACGGTGTTTATTAAGTTGGTGGTGGGTGGGTAACAAATTTCATCATCGCCTGCTTCCCACTCCAGCCGGTCATAGTTCGGCCCGTAATTTTCTGTCAAAGAGAGAGTTTTTAACGAGCTCAGCATGTCGCCAAAGGGCGAGTGCTGGAAGATATCCGCAGCAGTGAACTCCATTATCGGAGCCCAACCTGGCTCCGTTGGCTCGAGAGTGCACGGACTGGAACCAACAACCGGATACGAATCCGGGGGTCCAAAGTCACAGGCCACCACAGATGTGAGACCCGTGTTCGGCTCCACCGCCGATGAGTGTGCAGCCTGCGGGGCGGAGTCTAACCCTCCGTCTTTAGGCGACGCATCCTGCTCTGGATTTCAGTCCGGGGCCACTTCAGGGGTAATATCCCGAGTGTTGTCCGACAGCAGGTCAAAGCCATGCCCGTTGTGACTGTCCGGTGCTCCTGGCGCAGGCCCGAATCTGTCGAAGATCAAGTCTCCGCGAAGGTCAGCCGTGTAGTTCAAGTTTCCGAACCTGATCTGGTGGCCAGGGGTGTAGCTGTTGATCTTCTCCAGATAGCCAAGCGAATTGGCCCACACTGTGACGCCGCCGAACACGAAAATCTGCCTGGGGAGGAAAGTCTCACCGTGGAACGTGTCGTTGATCATGATTAAAGGAGCCATCGAGCCCTGCTGCGACAACACAGAGGAACTCACAATGAAATCACCAATGTCGGTGTCAAAACCGGCAGATCTTGGGTAGGGGGTCCCGATCTATGCGTCTAGGCTGATGATAACAGGAAGCAAGGGACACAGATGTTTACCCAGGTTCGGGCCCTCTCGATGGAGGTAAAACCCTACTTCCTGCTTGATTAATATTGAAGATATGGGTAGTACAAGAGTAGATCTACCACGAGATTGTAGAGGCTAAACACTAAGAGCTAGCCTATGATGGTATGATTGTAATTGTGATCGGCCTTCTAAGGACCAACCTCTCCGGTTTATATAGACACTGGAGAGGGCTAGGGTTTACATGGAGTCGGTTACAAGGAAGGAAACACAATATCCGGATCGCCAAGCTTGCCTTCCATGCCAAGGAGAGTCCCATCCGGACACGGGCCGAAGTCTTGAGTCTTGTACCTTCACGCTTCAATAGTCCGGACGTTGTACACAGCTCGGCTGTCCGGATACCCCCTAATCCAGGACTCCCTCACACCCTGCGTAGCATCTACAAGGGGGTGGAAGCCGATGATGGGCCACTTTCAACTGATAAACGGTCGCAACAGAGTCAAAATAAACATATCATCAGCGTTTGTATTTAATATACGAGGGCTGCCTTCCGTAATCATCGTTATAAAGGCATATACATGCATCAATTTGACTTAAGATTTTGGCCAAGCTGGGTTGCCTGGCTCATGTGCTTACCCCTACGTTCCCGATTGTTTGGCTAGGCGATAAAGGGAGCACCTCTGTGATTGTTACTACTAGGTCAGCCGAGTTAGTACCTCAGACTGGGTGAACCCGAAAGCTAGCGATCTTAAAGGATAAAATTGGTCGGCAACGACGGAAGTGAAAATTTAGGTTCTTTAAATACCACATAATTTGGGAACTTTCCCCAAACTAAATCTTCAATATTTTTCTCCCACATTGATCAGAGCTGAGGTTTCATGATCATGCTTAGCATGACAACCCAAAGAAAGGAACCAATAGCGGGACTATTTTCTTTGGAAGATGTTTCTTACGTTAAAAATTAATATAACATATCTCTCCACGTACCTTTGTTTATAAAACCGTATGGCCGGATTTCCTTGTTTGTCAAAAATCTTTGCCCTCATAAAGGCTTTATAAAGTAGGACAAACACTCCTCGGCTACTGGCCGAGGAGGTGGAAGGCGATGGTCGGTCAACAATGTTTTGTACAATGCGGATCTGAGCATTAATGATGTAAAGTACTTGGATACATAGAATCATTACACATACTTTGTGATTTTACTTCGGATATCGATCCTAAATTCGGCCACCCATGCCCACGTTATGGCTCGGGGGCTACTGGGCTTTGGGCTTATCATGTACTAATATTAAAGGGCCACAACGATCCCCTGATTTGGTGTTGCCACCCGACCAATGTCTCGGGGGCCACTGCATTGCCTAGTCAATGCAGAAAATTCAAAGTGCTCAGTGTTCGGCTTGACCGAACTATGGGCAAACGCATCTACGAACAACAATAGGTACCATCTGGACCTATTCGGCATCAAGCTAATATATTACGACAACTTCTCAAGACCCTCTCTCAAGGGCCCGAATCAAAATAAGACGTTGATGGTAAGCAGTATGAACATCACCTCCCACAACCTCTTTGTGTTCTACTCATGCATATCATCTACACATAGACCTGGTCTTCATGCCACTGTTGGGAATCGTTGCATGGAAAAAAAAATTCTACGCACGCGCAATGATCTATCCATGGAGATGCATAGCAACGAGGGGGAGAGTGTGTCTACGTACCTTCATAGACCGTAAGCGGAAGCGTTTCACAACACGGTTGATGTAGTCGAACTTTCTTCGCGCTCCACCGATCGAGTACCAAACGTACGACACCTCTGAGTTCTGCACGCGTTCAGCTCGGTGACGTCCCTCGTCTTCTTGATGAAGTGAGGAAGCAAATGAGTTCCATCAGCATGACAGTGTGGTGAAGGTGATGATGAAGTGATCCTCGCAGGGCTTCACCTAAGCACCATGAGAATATGATCGGGGGTGTAAATTATGGAGGGGGGCACCGCACACAGCTAGGCAATTCTCTAGTGTGTGCTAGGGGCACCACCCACATATATATAGGTGGGAGGGGGAGGGGAGAGGCCAGGAGGTGCCCCAAGTAGGACTGAATCCTACTTGGGCTCCTCCCAAGCCGCACCCCCTTGCCATATATATCGAAGGGGGAAGGAGCGAGGGGAAAGGGGGAGGAAGGGGGAATCCTATTCCCTTTCTTTCCTTTCCTCCTTCCCCTTTCCTTGTCCATCTTGGCCGGCCCATATGGGGGCGCACCAGCCCCTTGTGGCTGGTGCGTTTCCCCTCTTGGCCCATAACGCCCATATCTTTTGCCGGGGGGATGCCCGGAACCCCTTCCGGTGACCCGATATGTACCCGGTACCCTCCGAAACTCTTCCGTGTCCGAATACCATCGTCCTATATGTCAAGTTTTCCTCTCGAGCATTTCGAGACTTCTCGTCATGTCCGTGATCTCATCCGGGACTCCGAACAACATTCATTCACCAAATCACATACCTCACATAATACTATATTGTCATCAAACGTTAAGCGTGCGGACCCTACGGGTTCGAGCACTATGTAGACATGACCGAGACACCTGTCTGGTCAATAAACAATAGCGGAACCTGGATGCTCATATTGGCTCCTACATATTCTACGAAGATCTTTATTGGTCGAATCATTATGACAACATACATAATTCCCTTTGACCATCGGTATGTTACTTGTCGGAGATTCGATCGCCGGTACATTCATACCTAGTTCAATCTCATTACCGACAAGTTACTTTGCTCGTTCCATAATACATCACCTCATGACTAACTCCTTAGTGGTTTGCTTGCAAGCTTATGATGTGTATTACCGAGAGGGCCTGGCGTTACCTCTCCGACAATCGGAGTGACAAATCATAATCTTGATCTATGCGAACTCAATAGACACCTTCGGAGATACCAGTAGAGCATCTTTATAATCACCCAGTTACATTGTGACGTTTGATAGCACACAAGGCATTCCTCCGGTATCCGGGAGTTGCATAATCTCATAGTCGAAGGAATATGTATTTGACATGAAGAAAGTAATAGGAATAGAACTGAACGATCATTATGCTAAGCTAATGGATGGGTCTTGTCCATCAAATCATTCTCCTAATGATGTGATCCCGTTATCGAATGACAACTCATGTCCATGGTTAGGAAACCTTAACCATCTTTGATCAACGAGCTAGTCTAGTAGAGGCTTACTAGGGACACGGAGTTTGTTTATGTATTCACACATGTATTTAGGTTTCCGATAGATACAATTCTAGCATGAAAAATAAACCTTTATCATGAATAAGGAAATATAAAATAACAAATTTATTATTGCCTCTAGGGCATATTTCCTTCGGAACACCACAACGTAATGGTGTGTCCGAATGTCGTTACCATACTTTATTAGATATGGTGCGTTCTATGATGTCTCTTACCGATTTACCACTATCATTTTGGGGTTATCCATTAGAGACATCTGCATTCATGTTAAATATGGCACCGTCTAAATCCTTGAGACAGCACCATACAAACTGTGGTTTGACAAGAAACCTAAGTTGTCAGTTTGGGGATGCGATCCTTATGTCAAAAGGATTTAGAAAGATAAGCTCGAACCCAAATCAGAGAAGCGCGTCTTCATAGGATACCCTAAAAAACTATTGCGTACACCTTCTACCATATATCCGAAGGCAATTTCTTTCTTGCAAAGAATGGGTCCTTTCTAGAGAAGGAGTTTCGCTCAAAAGGAGTGGGAGGAAAGTAGAACTTGATGAGGTAATTGTACCTTCCCTCGAATTGGAAAGTAGCACATCATAGGAAGGCTTTCCCGTGATGCCTACACCAACTAGAGAGGAACTTAATGATGATGATCATAAAACTTCAGATCAAGGTACTACTGAACTTCGTAGGTCAACCAGAGCACGATCCGCACCAGAGTGGTATGGTAATCCTATCCTAGAAGCCATGTTCCTAGACCAAGGAGAACCTACAAACTATGAAGAAACTATGATGAGCCCAGATTCCGACAGATGGATTTTGGCCATGAAATATGAGATAGGATCCATGTATGAGAACAAAGTGTGGACTTTGGTGGACTTTCCCGATGATCTGCAAGCCATAGAAAATAAATGGATCTTCAAGAAGAAGACTGACGCTGGTGGTAATGTAACTATCTACAAAGCTCGACTTGTCGCAAAAGTTTATGACAATTTCAAGGGGTTGACTATGATGAGACTTTCTCACTCGTAGCGATGCTTATGTCTGTCCGAATCATGTTAGCAATTGCCACATTTTATGATTATGAAATTTCGCAAATGGATGTCAAAAAAACATGCATTCCTTAAGGGGTTTATTGAGGAAGAGTTGTATATGATGCAACCGAAAGTTTTTGTCGATCCTAAAGGTTCTAACAAAGTGTGCAAGCTCTAGCTATCCATCTATTGACTGGTGCAAGCATCTCAAAGTTGGAATATACGCTTTGATGAGATGATCAAAGCATATGGTTTTATACAAACTTATGGTGAAGCCCGTATTTGCAAGAAAGTGAGTGGGAGCTCTGTAGAATTTTTTATATTATATGTGGATGACATATTGTTGATTGGAAATGATATAGAATTTCTGGATGGCATAAAAGGATACTTGAATAAGAGCTTTTCAATGAAAGACCTCGGTGAAGCTAGTTACATATTGGGCATCAAGATCTATAGGGATGGATCGAGACGCTTAATAGGACTTTCACAAAGCACATACCTTGCCAAAGTTTAGGAGAAGTTAAAAATGGATCAGTCTAAGAAATGGTTCTTGCCTGTATTGCAAGGTGTGAAGTTCAGTAAGACTCAAAACCCGACCACGACAAAAGATAGAGAGAGAATGAAAGTCATTCCCTTTGCCTCAGCCGTAGGTTCTATAAAGTATGACATGCTGTATACCAGACCTGTTGTGCGCCTTGCCATGAGTTTGGCAAGGGGGTACGATAGTGGTCCAGGTGTGGATCACTGGACAGTGGTCAAAATTATCCTTAGTTACCTAAGAAGACTAAGGAAATGTTTCTCGGTTATGGAGGTGATAAAGAGTTCGTCGTAAAGGGTTACGTTGATGCAAGCTTTGACACCGATTCGGATGACTCTTAGTCTCATTCAGGATACATATTGAAAGTGGGAGCAATTAGCTCGAGTAGCTCCATGCAGAGCATTGTAGAAATAGAAATTTGGAAAATACATATAGATCTGAATGTGACAGCCCCGTTGACTAAACTTCTCTCACAAGCAAAACATGATCACACCTTAGTACTCTTCGGGTGTTAATCACATGGCGATTTGAACTATGGGTGTTAATCACATGGCGATGTGAACTAGATTATTGACTTTAGTGCAAGTGGGGGACTGAAGGAAATATGCCCTAGAGCCAATAATAAAGTTGTTATTTTATATTTCCATATTCATGATAAAGGTTTAATATTCATGCTAGAATTGTATTGATTGAAAACTTAAATACATGTGTGAATACATAAACAAATACCGTGTCCCTAGTAAGCCTCTACTAGACTAGCTCGTTGATCAAAGATGGTTAAGGCTTCCTGACCAAAGACATGTGTTGTCATTTGATAACGGGATCACATAATTAGGAGAATGATGTTATGGACAAGACCCATCTGTTAGCTTAGCATATGATCGCTCGGTTTATTGCTACTGCTTTCTTGAATGTCAAATACATGTTCCTTCAACCGTGAGATCATGCAACTCTCAAATACCGTAGGAATACCTTGTGTGCTATCAAACGTCACTAACTGGGTGATCATAAAGATGCTCTACAGGTATCTCCGAAGGTGTCTGTTTTGTTGGCGTGAATCGATAATGGGATTTGTCACTCCGTATGATGGAGAGGTGTCACTGGGCCCTCTCGATAATACAACATCACACGAAGCTTTCAAGCAAATTTACTAAGGAGTTAGTTACGAGATGATGTATTACGTAACGAGTAAAGAGACTTGTCGGTAACAAGATTGAATTTGGTATGAAGATACCGACGATCGAATCTCGGGCAAGTAACATAACGACGGACGAAGGGAATTACGTATGTTGTCATAAAGGTTCAACCAATAAAAGATCTTCATGGAATATGTAGGAATCAATATGGGCATCCAGGTCCCTCTATTGGTTATTGACCGGAGTGGTGTCTCGGTCATGACTACATAATTCCCGACCTCGTAGGGTTGCGCGCTTAGCGTTCGTTGATGCTAGAGTATTAATGGGATATTTAATGAGTGGTATCCAAATGTTGTTCGGAGTCTCGGATGAGATCCCGAACGTCATGAAGAGTCTCAGAATGGTCTAGAGGTAAATATTTGTATATGGGAAGTCATATTTTGGGTTCAGGAAAAAGGTGTAGTTTTTTCGGTATTGTACCAGGAAGCTTCCAGAAGGGTCTGGATGATTCCGGAGGGATCCGGAAGTCCACAAGTGGGTTCAACAGGACCCAAGGGCTAGCATGGGCTGTGGGGAGGCTCCCTGTCCATATTGGGCTAGGCGCACTAAGTCCTCAAACGCCCATGTGGCTAGGGAATGCAAAAAAGAAGGAATCATCATAGGAATAGGATTGGACTTGGACTCCAAGTCCTCTCCCCCTTAGCTGCGCCCTAGGGCTTGGAGGGGCTGTTTCCCACGCCCCTCCACCTATATATAGAGGGTACGGCGCCCCAAGAGGAGATACCAAGGCCTTGGCGCCCATCTCTCTCCCGTTACTACATAGTTCCACCGCCTCGTCCCGACGACGCTTAGAGAAGCGTTGTCGGTGCTCCCCCATCACCATCACCACCACACAGTCGTGTTGGTTGTGATCCTATCTACTTTTCCTCTCCCACTTGTTGGATCAAGAAGGAGGAGACGTCATCGAGCCGCACGTGTGCTAAACTCGGAGGTGTCATCTGTTCGGCACTAGATTAGTTGGATCGTGATTGTATCACGAAGAGTACGACTACATCAACCGCGTGATGAGCGCTTCTGCTTAGTGATCTACAAGGGTATGTGATGCTCTCCCCCTCTCGTAGCTATGCATCCCCATGGATAGTTCTTGCGTGTGCGTAGAAATTTTTTGTTTTTAATGCAACGTTCCCTGAGGGTGTCCTGGACTAGGGGGTGTCCGGACAGCCGGACTATCATCGTCCGCCGGACTCCAAGACTACGAAGATACAAGATTGAAGACTCCGTCCCATGTCCGGATGGGACTTTCCTTGGCGTGGAAGGCAAGCTTGGCAATACGGATATGTAGATCAACTACCATTGTAACCGACTCTGTGTAACCCTAGCCTCCTCCGGTGTCTATATAAACCGGAGGGCTTTAGTCTGTAGGACACAACATACATTACAACAATCATACCATAGGCTAGCTTTAGGGTTTAGCCTCCTTGATCTCGTGGTAGATCCACTCTTGTACTACCCATATCATCAATATTAATCAAGCAGGACGTAGGGTTTTACCTCCATCGAGAGGGCCCGAACCTGGGTAAAACATCGTGTCCCTCGTCTCCTGTTACCATCCGCCTAGACGCACAGTTCGGGACCCCCTACCCGAGATCCGCCGGTTTTGACACCGACATTGGTGCTTTCATTGAGAGTTCCTCTGTGTCGTCACCGCTAGGCTTGATGGCATCTTCAATCAATAACGCTGTCCGGGGTGAGACTTTTCTCCCCGGACAGATCTTCGTATTCGGCGGCTTCGCACCGCGGGCTAATTCACTTGGCCATGTGGAGCAGATCGAAAGCTACGCCCCTGCCATCAGGTCAGGTTTGGAAGCCTAAACTTCACAGCCGACGCCCGCGGGGACTTGATCTTCGACGGGCTCGAGCCAAAGCCAAGCGCGCCGCACTGTTGCGATGGGGATGATCTAGCTCTGCCGCTGAACAGTGCCTTGGTGGCCTCACACGAATCCGCTTCGGCCCTTAGTCCGGAGCCGATCGCCCAGATCGAGGACCGGTGGATGGACACCGCCTCGGGGGCTTCAACTTCCACTGTGATGGAGCCGAACACTAATCTTGTCTGTCGCGAAACTCATGATTCCGAGGTGCCGGACCCCTTGCCGGACTCCGGACCTCCCACGCCCCTACCAATCGAATCGGATTGGGCACCGGTTATGGAATTCACCACCACGGACATCTTCCAACACTCGCCCTTTGGCGACATCCTAAATTCGCTAAAGCATCTCTCGCTATCAGGAGAGTCCTGGCCGGACTATGGCCAGGATGGTTGGGATGCGGAAGATGAAGAAATTCAGAGCCCACCCACCACCCACTTTGTAGCCACTGTCGACGATCTAACCGACATGCTAGACTACGACTCCGAAGACATCGACGCTATGGACGACGACGCCGGAGACGAACAGGAACCAGCGCCTACAGGGCACTGGAAGACCACCTCGTCATACGACATATACATGGTGGACACCCCAAAAGACGGGGACGGCGAAGAAGCAGCGGAGGCAGATTCTCTAAAGAAGCAGCCCAAGCGCCAGCGTCCGCGGTGTCGCTCTAAATCCAAGAATGGAGATTCCGGCACAGGAGATAATAATACCCCAGAGAGTGCCGAAGATAATCCCCTCCAGCAAGACTCAGCGCAGGAGGATGCAGAAGCAAGCCCTCACGAGAGGGCGGCAGACGAAGAGGTCGAGAATTATAACTATACACCTTCCTCCGAAGACGAGGCAAGCCTCAAGGACGACGAATTCGTCGTGCCCGAGGATCCCGTCGAACAAGAGCGTTTCAAACGCAGGCTTATCATCACGGCAAATAGCCTAAAGAAAAAGCAGCAGCGGCTTCAAGCTGATCAGGATCTGCTGGCCGATCGATGGACCGAGGTCCTCGCGGCCGAAGAGTATAAACTCGAACGCCCCTCCAAAAGTTACCCAAGACGCAAGCTGCTCCCCCGATTAGAGGAGGAAGCATACATACCTCCATCACCAGCGCACGATACGGCTGACCGACCACCCCGTGGTCGTGACAGAGAGGCATCCAGGCCCCCAACCAAGACCGTACCCCGGCATCGCTCCAAAAGTACGAAGCCAAGAGGGAATGCGTCGGACTTGTGAGATATATTGGAGGACAAAGCAAGGCAATCCAGATCCATCTACGGATCACGTGGGCGCCCCACGACCCATGACGAATACCGTCGCGCCGGATACAATAACCCCGGCCGGGCCAAACACAGCAGACAACGCTCTCTCGAGCTGCGTTGTGATATTGCTCAATACAGAGGCGCCGCACACCCGCTATGCTTCACTGACGAAGTAATGGATCATCAAATCCCTGAAGGGTTTAAACCCGTAAACATTGATTCCTACGATGGCACAACAGACCCCGCGGTTTGGATCGAAGATTATCTTCTCCACATCCATTTGGCCCGCGGCGACGATCTCCATGCCATCAAGTATCTCCCACTCAAGCTTAAAGGACCAGCTCGGCATTGGCTCAACAGCTTGCCCGTAGAGTCAATTGGGTGTTGGGAAGACCTGGAAGCCGCATTCCTCGACAACTTCCAGGGCACGTATGTGCGACCACCATACGCTGATGACCTAAGCCACATCATTCAGCAGCCAGACGAATCGGCCAGACAATTCTGGACACGGTTCTTGACAAAGACAAACCAAATCGTCGACTGTCCGGATGCAGAGGCCCTTGCAGCCTTCAAACATAACATCCGCGATGAGTGGCTAGCCCGGCACCTAGGACAGGAAAAGCCGAAATCCATGGCAGCCCTCACATCATTAATGACCCGCTTTTGCGCGGGAGAGGATAGCTGGCTAGCTCGCAGCAACAATCTCCGAAAAAAATTTGGCAGTCCGGATACTAAGGACAACAATGGCAGGTCACGTCGAAACAAAAACAAACGCCGCATTAACAGCGACGATAAGGAGGATACGGGAGTCAACGCCGGATTCCGAGGCTCTAAACCCGGTCAGCGGAAGAAGCCATTCAAAAGAACCACTCCGGGTCCGTCCAACTTGGACCGAATACTCGACCGCTTATAGAAGATACATGGCACCCCCGAAAAGCCAGCCAATCACACCAACAGAGATTGCTGGGTGTTCAAGCAGGCAGGCAAGTTAATTGCCGAAAATAATGACAAGGGGATAAACAGCGACGACGACGAGGAGACCCGACCGCCGAACAATAGAGGACAGAAGGGCTTCCTCCCACAAGTGCGGACGGTGAACATGATTTATGCAACCCATATACCCAAGAGGGAGAGGAAGCGCGCACTAAGGGACGTCTATGCGATGGAGCCAGTCGCCCCGAAGTTCAATCCATGGTCCTCTTGTCCGATCACTTACGATCGAAGAGACCATCCGACCAGCACACGCCATGGCGGATTCGCCGCATTGGTTCTAGACCCAATCGTCGATGGATTTCACCTCACGAGAGTCCTGATGGACGGCGGTAGTAGCCTGAACCTGCTTTATCAGGATACAGTGCGCAAGATGGGCATAGACCCCTCAAGGATTAAACCTACAAAGACAACCTTTAAAGGTGTCATACCAGGTGTGGAAGCCAATTGTACGGGCTCAGTCACATTGGAAGTGGTCTTCGGATCCCCAGATAATTTCCAGAGCGAAGAGTTAATCTTTGACATAGTCCCATTTCGCAGCGGCTATCACGCTCTGCTTGGACGAACCGCGTTTGCAAAGTTCAACGCGGTGCCGCATTATGCATACCTAAAGCTCAAGATGCCAGGCCCTCGTGGAGTCATCACGGTCAACGGAAATACGGAACGCTCCCTCCGAACGGAGGAACATACAGCGGCTCTCGCAGCAGAAGTACAGAGCAGCCTTCTAAGGCAATTTTCGAGTCCGGCTGTTAAACGGCCGGATACAGCAAAACGCGCCCGAAGCAATACCAACGAAGACTACCTGGCACGATCAGAGCACGCGTAGCAATGCGGCCCTAACCCCCGCCCTCGCATGATTGCAAGAACAACCCTCCGCGTACATCATTATGCTTTGGAGATACCATGGGCGCAGGGGAAGGGGCACAATCACAATGGACCCAGAGTGCGGCTCGACCACACCAGGGGATCGCAAGTGTGCCTCCTTTTTTATTATTATTTTCCTTCTTTGTGTACACAGGACTCCGTTAACCAGAGGCCCTGTCCGGCGGCGAACCTGCCAAACTCATGATGCAACAGCCAAGGAAGAAAGAAGGCTGCGACGAACACTCAGGTGGTCTCAATTACGAGCATTAAATTCGATTACATACACCAAGTCCGCAGCTCATCCCTGGAGGGGGACCTGTTTAATTAGTCCAAATCCCTTGCTTACCGCACTATTTGTATCAGTCCGCACTCATAGCAGACCTTCTTGAAATAAATAACGCAGCACTTTTCGACGGCAATTGCATTACTTTTTATATATATATGTTCATTACATGACATCTTGCACCCATATATTTTGGTACGGTCTAATACACCAGGGGCTTATGTTCCCCACATTATGGTGTGATAAGTCCGAACACTTTCATAAGTGCGGCACCCCGAACTTATAGCATTATATGAATCGGCTCCGAATCATGTCTTGGGTCAATAGTTGGGTTTGCCCGGCTCCCACGTTTTGGTGCCTTACGTTCCGTTCTGTCGGCTAAGGTGGCACTGGGAGAACCACTGCGATTGCGCCCCGGTTGAGCCGGGCGAGCGCCTCAGTGGAGAAAGCTAAAACTGACCGGCATGATAAGGAGAGAGACTGGTCGCTGTTCGAGAGGTCCTTTCGAGTCCTTAAAGACTCACGCCGCTTCGAGTGAAGTTCCGGATAAATGTCCGACGAAGGCGTGGATAGCGCCCCGGATTCGGTCTTCCGAATACCAGGGGCTTCGCCGAAATTTAAAATTATAGAATTCTATGGCTAAGTGAGAGTGTTCAAGCATTATAAGTCTGGTTGCCTTGTTCGTTGTGTTGAGCGCCTCCCTAGATGGACCCAAAAATGGGAACAAGAGTGCTCAAGTTTATCCCGAACACCCCAGCACTCGTGGCTCGGGGGCTGAAGCCAATGACTTGCCATCTCTCAGATTTTATAAACGGCCGCACAGAAGGTAATATTTTAAATTAAACAAGCGTTGCTTAATGCGCACATGAACAAAGTTTTCAGCGCACAGGATAATACATATCAAGTTTACTCAAAGATTACATTTCTGGGGCATTCATCCGCAATATCGCGGGCTCCCTTCAGGACAGTTTTATAATACATCTCAGGCGTATAATACTCCTTGCCCGGTGGTGGCGGGTCAGTGAGAAGCTTCTCCGCATCCATCCTGCCCCAGTGCACCTTTGTGTGGGCAAGGGCCCGACGAGCACCTTCAATACAGGCGGAGCGCTTGATGACCTCCACCCAGGGGCACGCATCCACCAGCCGCCGCACGAGGCCGAAGTAGCTCCCCGGCATGGCCTGTCCAGGCCACAGCCGGACTATAAGGCCCTTCATGGCCTCCTCAGCTACCTTGTGGAGTTCGACCAGCTGCTTTAGCTGGTCGCTTGGGGGCACCGGATGGCCGGCGTCAGCGTACTGAGACCAGAAGACTTTCTCCGTCGAGCTCCCCTCCTCGCCATGATAGAATGCGGCGGCATCGGACACACTACGCGGCAGATCTGCAAACGCCCCTGGAGAGCTCCGAATGCGGGTAAGTGTAAGGTAGTTTACATTAACATGCTTGCTTTCCATGAAAAATGCCTTACCCGTCGCTATCTTCTTTACATCTTCAACCTCCTGAAGGGCCTTACGGGCCTTGGCCTTGGCGGACTTGGCACTTTCGAGAGCCGAGGCAAGCTCGGACTCTCGAGTCTTGGAGTCACGCTCCAACCTCTCATGCTTCTCCATGAGAGCCTGGAGCTCTTGCCGTACTTCCGCCACCTGTGCCTCCTGCTTTTCTCGCTCGGCCCGTTCCGCGGCCGCACTGCGTTCGGCCGCGGACACAGCCTCCTTCAGGACTGCGACCTCATTTGTGGCCCCTGCAATACCCATATTATCCTTGTCAATTTATTGCAACCAAAATCCTTTTTTGTAAGGTAACTATTCAAAGTGGTGTTACCACCTTCTTTGTCCTCGAGCTGCTTCTTGGCATGGCCGAGCTCTTGCTCGGACCGCTCGAGATCCTGCTTCAACGCACCGACCTCCGCAGTCAGTGCGGCAGAGGTCAGCAGCGCAGCCTGCAAACCCATATTGACATACTTTAAGCAACCTTGCGTATATCTTATTAGATCCTCAGTCCGGCTTTTCTTTCCAAACACCGAACTAAGCATCAGGGGCTACTGTCTATGCGGTATTACATTACATAACATTAACTTCTTACCTCAAAGCCTGTTACAAGGCTGCTGCAGGCTTCGATCAGCCCGCTCTTGGCAAGCTGAACCTTCTGAATCACCGCACTCATGATAGTGCGGTGTTCTTCCTCGATGGAAGCGCCTTTAAGCGCCTCCAATAAGTTGTCCGGCGCCTCCGGTTGGACGGAGGCCGCCGGTGTCACGGTCTTGCCCTTCTTTCGAAGGGGCCGCCCGCCAGACTCTGGAACCACTGCAGGTTCCGACGTAGAGTCCGGCGCAAAGTCCGGGAGGCTGCCTTGCGGCGCCTCCGGAGCCTCCTCCTGATGGGTCCCTCTCTGGGATCCCACCTCGGCGTTCTCGTCTGCACGGGGAGTGGAGGCAGTCGGAAGTGAATCCACATCCGACGGGGCCAACGACCCGCTCGATGAAGCGGGGAGATCATCATCGGCCGGACTGCGGACAGTATACGGCATTAGAAGGACACTACACGACACGAAAGAAATTGCATATCAGGGATCTGGATACTTACGATCTTGCCGGATGCCTGGACCTTAAAGGCCACTCCTCCTCGCCAACGATGGTGTTGGCGAAACTGTCTGGGGGGATAGTTCTCCCCCTCTAGGACCCTTCGGCCTCCACTATTGGGGAAGCCTTCCTCTTCTTCTCTCCCTCCTCCGGGAGAGAGTCTTCTTCCTCCTCCTCGTCTTCGGGGGAGGAGTCCACCTCGTCGTCGGACGCCTGATTGCAGGAACTCTTTCGAGTCCCCGCGGCCACCTTCTTGGCCTTCTTCTCCGGCACCACGTGCGGTGCCGGAACCAGCACCCCTGCTAGACAAGCGTTCACTGGGTCTTCTGGCATGGGAGCCGGGCTGATGAGCTGCTCGGCCTTCTCCATCCATTCCTGTCAAAGGGAAAGAGAGGTTGAAACCCTCTTAGAATCAATTTGATTACCACAAGTGTCCCGTAAAGGGGTTGAATCACTTACCTCATCAGCCGGATGCTGCGAGAAAAATCCGCGATCTTCCGTCGCGGATGCGGGGGCTTCGACGCCCTTAAACAGCACCCTCCACGCGCCTTCATATGTCGTATCGAAGAGCCCGCTTAGCGCCTGGTGCTGTTCTGGATTGAACTCCCACAGATTGAATGCCCGTTCTTGGCATGGGAGAATCCGGCGGATGAGCATGACTTGGACCACGTCGACGAGCCTGAGCTTATTGCTCACCAGCTTCTGGATGCAGGCTCGGAGTCCCGTCAGCTCCTTCGGATTGCCCCACAGCAAGCCCTTCTCTTTCCAGGAGGTGAGCTGCGTGGGGATGCCAGATCTAAACTCGGGGGCCGCCGCCCATGTGGGCTCACACGGCTCGGTGATGTAGAACCACCCTGATTGCCACCCCTTGACGGAGTCCACGAAGGCCCCTTCGAGCCAAAGGACGTTGGGCAACTTACCCAACATGGCACCTCCGCATTCCGCTTGCGTGCCCTTCACAACCTTCGGCTTGACGTTGAAGGTCTTGAGCCACAGGCCGAAGTGGGGCCGGATGCAGAGGAAGGCCTCGCACACGACGATAAACGCCGAGATGTTGAGGATGAAGTTCGGCGCCAGATCGTGGAAATCCAGGCCGTAGTAAAACATGAGCCCCCGGACGAATGGGTGGAGTGGAAAGCCCAGTCCACGGAGGAAGTGGGGAAGAAAGACGACCCTCTCATGGGGCCCGGGGGTAGGGATGAGCTGCCCCTCGTCGGGCAGCCGATGGGCGATATCGCCAGAGAGGTATCCGGCGCTGTGCAGCTTGGTAATGTGCTCCTCCTTAACGGTGGAGGCCAACCATTTGCCTCCCGCTCCGGACATATTCGGAGAAGGTCGAGGCGAGATGCGCGAGCTTGGGCATTGGAGCTTGAGTGCGCGGAGATGGATAAGCAAAGGAGGAAGAAGGCGTAGGTGAGAAGGTAAATCCTTATCCCTTATATATAGGCGGACGAAGACTATGCGTCCCCCACCGGCCTGGTAAAACTCGCTTATCCCCCAAGCGCCACCATCAATGGCGCGGTTGGGTTACCCACGTCTATATTGATGGGAATCCCGGAATAAGGGGAACACGATCTCTGCTTCGACAAGACGTGCCAAGGAAACCGCTTTGCTAAACGTGCTGAGGTGGTATAATAAAAAACGATTCAAGTAAAAGCTTGGTAGCGGCGTGATGTCATGCCGCATAATACGTCAGCAGATTGGACTTGTGTACATTTTATTTTCTCTACGGTGGAATGTGGAATTTATTTTGCAGAACCGGACACTACCCTGGTGTTCATGATCTTCTCTGGATTATTCAAGGGAGGAAGCCGCCTTGCAATGCCGAACATTATGCGCGTCGGACTTATCGTCATTGAAGCCTGGTTCAGGGGCTACTGAGGGAGTCCTGGACTAGGGGATGTCCGGACAGCCGGACTGTCATCGTCCGCCGGACTCCAAGACTACGAAGATACAAGATTGAAGACTCCGTCCCGTGTCCTCATGGGACTTTCCTTGGCGTGGAAGGCTAGCTTGGCAATACGGATATGTAGATCTCCTACCATTGTAACCGACTCTGTGTAACCCTAGCCTCCTCCGGTGTCTATATAAACCGGAGGGCTTTAGTCCGTAGGACACAACATACATTACAACAATCATACCATAGGCTAGCTTTAGGGCTTAGCCTCCTTGATCTCGTGGTAGATCCACTCTTGTACTACCCATATCATCAATATTAATCAAGCAGGACGTAGGGTTTTACCTCCATCTAGAGGGCCCGAACCTGGGTAAAACATCGTGTCCCTCGTCTCCTGTTACCATCCGCCTAGACGCACAGTTCGGGACCCCCTACCCGAGATCCGCTGGTTTTGACACCGACATTCCCCAACACCCCTCGTCTTGTTCCACCTAGCCGCTTCACTGGTTCCCCGGATCTACCGAGCTGACCCGCCACCAGTCACTGACGCCGCCCCGGGATCCACCACCGCAGTGCCACCGTCCCGAGCCACCAGTGAGTACTTGTGCTTGTGCTTTGCGATGCGCTATGCATAGTTGGTTCATGCAATGTTCGTATTTGTCAATTTAGATAGAATTGAGCCCTCACGAGAGGTTTTTGCTCGAGGATTCGTCCGATTCGGACGACTCGATGTGGAGATGCTGCTTGAGAACCGTCCGTAGCAGATGTTGGTGATGTCCCTCGCCATGAAGGAGCACAGAGATGATAACCGAAAGAGACAACAAGGATCGACCGTCGTCCGTCTTTGCATTCCATGAAATCGCCATCTCAGGAACGAGATGTTGATGCAAGACTACTTCACGGACAATCCAACATATCCGCCGCAAATATTTCGGAGAAGGTACCGAATGCGTCGATCCCTCTTTGTAAAAATAGTGCAAGCTTGCGAGGCCAATTGTCGGTATATTACTCAAAGACGAAATACCACAGGCTTGAAGGCTTTTAGTGCATATCAAAAAATCTCGGCAGCTATGCGGGTAATTGCATACGGCATTTCGGCTGACAATGTCAATGAGTATGTTCACATTGGTGAAGATACTACAATCGAGTCAGTGTGTACGTTTTCCAAAGTGATCATCCGTGTCTTTTGTCCTAAATATCTTCGGGCACCCAACGAGGAAGACACAAAAAAGTTGATGGCAGCAAGTGAGAGAAAAGGTTGGCCTCGCATGCTAGGAAGCATTGATTCTATGCATTGCACTTGGGAAAACTGCCCGAAGGGGAGGCAGGGAATGTATTGTGGCAAGTCTCGTGATGCAACAATTGTGCTAGAGGCCATACGTGGCATCCGAGAATATATGGCTTTGGCATTAATTTCTTCATATGTCATGTACTCTCAATGATATCAATGTTTTGCAACGGTTTCATTTGTTTGCTAGGCTTGCTAGTGGTGATGCTCCTTCTTGCAACTACACTATCAATGGGCATGAATACACAAAGGGGTACTATCTTGCAGATGGTATCTACCCTTCTTGGTGCACATTTGTCAAGAGCATCAAAGACCCCAAAACTAGGAAACAATGTGAATTTGCAAGCGTACAAGAGGCATCCCAAAAAGATATTGAAAGAGCATTCGGGGTTTTGCAATCTAGGTTTGCCATTGTTCGTGGTCCTTCTCGTTTTTTGGGACAAGTGGTCCTTGAAAAACATCATGACATGCTATGTTATTCTTCACAATATGAGTCTCGAAGATGAGAGAGGCATGAACATGGAGTTCTTCTATGACAATGTGGGTAGCCGTGTCAAACAAGCTAGAGACCCTAACCGCATTAGAGCATTTCTTCAGACCTACCAGGAGATTGATAATGCAAACACCTACTTTCAGCTTTAGGAGGATCTCATTGAGCACCATTGGCAAAGAGCTGGGTAGTAACACATTCCATTTTTGCATTTAATTCATCTGTGATTTGTATTCGGGACAAGTTTTTTTATTGAATTATTTAGTTTGTTCAATAATTATTGTAATTTGGATGATTGTTGTATTGTAATGTTGACATTTTATCTTATATTGAATTAATAATTCTGAATATGTGGCATATGTGTCAAATTCAGATAAAAACCCATCTTATTTAGGGACGGCACGGGCGCCAGCCGAGCAGACCCCACATAGGCGGAAGTGTAAATGGAATATCCGCAAATATTCCGTTTTATAGTTCCGCTATGCGGGGTCTGCTCGGCCGGCGTCCGTGCTGGCCCACAAAATCATTTTTCCACAAATTGTAAACGAGTTTTGCAGGTCGGCGGTATACGAGGTCTGCTAGAGATGCTCTAACTAGTGCCATTTTCTGCTAACTTGCTAAGTTTTGGGTAGCTAAGCAAACATGGCAACTTAAATCAACATGACAGGATATGGTAAACTGCATATTTTGGCAAGTGTTGTGCATGAAAACTTGGTAATTTAATCATCTATCATACCACAACTAAGAAAAAATGTACTATGTAGTAGATCCACCCATATTTTGTAGCTGCTTTTATTATGACATATTGTAATTCTACATGGCGGAACATGGTAACTTATGCATTTGGTCTCGAGATGTATTTCTTCTCTTGCAATGGGAAACCGGGCCCATGTTTTTTGTCGGATACATTTGTTTTCTAGGATGGTAATTTATCACACCCTCTAGATGGTAGCATATTCTCATAACACTTGGCAACTTTTCGTACATTACTGACGGCATCATATTTTCGTACTCCGGTGATTTTGGTTTCTTGATGGGGCCGGGGAGGGAAGAACTAGTCGAAGGGTTCTTGCATCTTATCTTTAGGAAGGTATGGAAGTGAGCATGGAAAGTAGGGGGTGACATAAGGGAGAATTTAGGATCCGCATATGTGGAAAAATCTGTTACCTACCTAGACGGAGTGGATTTTTCACCCACCTAAATCGTGACTTGACTTGGTGCTCGACTGGTGTACGGAAGGGGGGATGCATGCTCATGCAGGGCGTGTCACACAAGTGAGGCATTCCACATGTTCTTGGTGCACGCATGACACGTCACGCTACTAAGATAGCGAGCACACGTTCGCGCTATAGTACATTTGACAAGTTACTACCGAGCATCCAGAGTTTGTATACCATTACATCAAGGGAACCAGGAGTGCTTTCTTTTTGGGTAAATGTTTATAATGGAGCGACCGATCCATCCTTACGTTGGTCGCTACCCACGCCGCCCACGCAATCATGTGTCCCTACCCGTACCACACACACCTTATCTCCTCCTTTGGAAATTTCTTGCCTTTTCCTCTCTCCGCCAAATAAACTTTCCCCCTCCCCCCTCTATCCCCGTATCTCCGTCTCTCTCTCTTCGTCTAGCTCTTGACTTCTACCGTGGCCAACCCTCGAGCCACTCTCTTCCCGGAGTGTCCTTCATTCACTGCTTCCGGTGCTACGCCATCGCCCCTGCCCGCATGGCTGCTACAACAGTTTGCGAGAGAATTGTCGCCTTCTTCATCCCCAAACTCGTCCAGAATTAGGTTCCTCTCCTCCCCACCTCTCTCTCTCTCTCTCTCTCTCTCTCTCTCTCTCTCTCTCTCTCTCTCTCTCTCTCTCTCTCTCTCTCTCTCAGGTGCGCGTGTTACGAGCGCCAGTCACCATTGTCCCTATCTATTGCAAGACAACCTGCTTCATGGCCTGAGGTCGCTGTTGCTAGGCTGACCAGCCGAAGCTTCGGTTGGTGGTCACGCGATGATTCGGGTTGCACTGTTGCGTCTTTTGAGCGCGGATAGGTGCGCTTTGAGTGGCGTCGGGCTAGGCTACAAGCGACGGTCGTCGGTTATACGAGGGCGACTGTCGATGTTGCGATCGACGACAATGATGTGCAACCGTGAGGTGACTGTTGCGAGCGGTAGGAGGCGATCGATGTCTGTTCTGGAGGCGAGGACGGTGTTGCTATGGTGACTTGCCTTGTATGCCACAAGGCCCAATGGTAAACAGTGGGACGATGGACGGCTGCCATGGCGAGGATAGCGATGCTGCGATGGCGGGCGGTGGATGGTGTGACGACAAACGATGGCCATGGAGGATTGTGATGCTGCGACGACGGTCAGTGGATGCTGCAAACGGGGCGGCGGATGATGTAAGAGCACCGGTGATGCTATGACGATGGGCGACGGGAGCTACAATGGCAAACCACATTGGCTGCTAGCTACACAACTGTCGCTGCGAGGCACACGTTGCTATGTTTTTTCCCTGCGTATGCACGTGCGGTTTGCTGAGAGGGAAGTTCACGCAAGTCTATCGATCACGCCACACGCGATGATGTTCTTTCTACCTCTCCACGCCAGCCTGGGGCGCGCACCCCATCAGTGCACCAATGCCAGGCAGTTTCCTTTCCAGCTACGCGCGCAAGATGTCATCGCAGGCCAAAGGCTTCGAGGTACGTACATCGCTCCAAACTCATTCATGACCACTTTGCTAACCTACACACATACGCACTTACATGTGGCTAGAGAGATAGATAGATAGATAGATAGATAGATAGATAGAGTATGACTTTTGTTTGAGCGTGAGAGACCCTATGACCCGTGAACATGACATCTTCGTGACTTTATAAGAAGCTTCAATTTGCAATGCAAAATATTGTGTACTGCATTATGTCTCATACTTAATTATTGGATGTAGTAACGTCTTATATTATGGGATGGAGGGAGTATGTGTAATTATGCAAGTCGGAAACCCCCTGAGAAAAAAATGCAGTTCTTCACCTGATCATCAACTACGAGTAGCCAAAGTAAGGGAAACCAAATTAAGCGACGATAACTTCAACAGCAAAGAGTACATTAATTACTATTAGACAACAAGCCCATATTAGGTAAGCAGTACGCACACACAAACCATGGCTGGATCGACACGGCAAATTATTACAGCACACATGACGCAGAAACTAACGCGCGCCACCCACGCGGCTGGACAGATTGGATGGTCTTGTCCTGCGATTCTTCTGCTGCTGGCTTTGGCTCCGGCTCCCCCCGTGCCTACATTCGGCACAGGCACGCCATTGGACGGCTCTCCTCATCGGCACATGCTCCTCCTTTGCTGCTACCTGCGCCGACGCTCCTTCCTCGTACCTGTACCAGTAGTATTGCTGGCCACGGCACACGTTGATGCGTTTGTTCCCCTGTGTATGCACGTGCGGTTCGCTGAGAGGGAAGTTGGCACAAGTTTATCTATCATGCCGCACGACGATGCCCTTTCCACCGCTCCATACCAGCCCGCGGCATACGCCCCATAAGTACACCAACGTCAGACACTTCCCTTTCCAGCTATGCGCACAAGATGTCACCACCGGCCAAAGGCTTCGAAGTACGTATGTCGCTCCAAACTCATTCATGACCACTTTGCTAACCGACGCACATATGTTTGTACATGTGGCGACGGAGCGAGAGATAGAGATAGATAGATATAGAGAGATACTGAGTGTATGACTTCTGTTTAAGCCTGAGAAACTGTATGACCCGTGAATATGACATGTTGGTGACATCATACGAAGGTCTAATTTGCAACCCGAAATATTATGTGCATCACAATGAGGAAACCCTTATGAAAACAAATGCGGTTTTTCACCCGATCATCGATCACGAGTAGCCAAATTAAGCAAAACCAAATTAAGCGACGATAACTTCAACAGCAAAGATTACATGAATTACTAGAGGACAAGCCCACATTAGATCAGCAGTACATGAATTACTAGAGGACAAGCCCACATTAGGTAAGCACTACGCACACACAAACCATGGCCGGATCGACACGGCAAATTATTACAGTACACAGGACGCAGAAGCTAACGTGCGCCGCCCACGCGGCTAGCCAGATTGGACGGGCTTGTCCTGCGATTCTTCTGCTGCTGGCTCTGGCTCTGGCTCCCCCGTGCCCTCCCCCGGCGCCGGCACGCCGTTGGACGAGCTCTCCTGGTCGCCAATGGCGGCTCCTCCGTTGCTGCTACCTGCGCCGTACACTCCTTCCTCGTACCCGTACCCGTAGTATTGCTGGGCCATGAAACGCTCTCCGCCGAACACCTGGTACTGCCTGCCGACGTTGGCCCGCACGGGCGCCATTCCGATGGCGTACCCGTGCACTGGAGCCCGGGGCCCATAGATGCCCCGCTGCATCTGAACCTGCACCGGAGCCGGGGGAGCGTACACGGGCCGCTGCACCTGATTCTGAACCTGCACCGGAGTCGGGGGAGTGTACACGGGCCGCTGCATCTGATTCTGAACCTGCACCGGAGCCGGGGGCGCGTACATCGGGCGCTGAGCCTGGAGCGGCACGGCGTGGATCACGGGCGGGGCCGCGCGGGGAGGCGCACTCATCACGGCGTGGCTGTCGCCTGCAGCGGCACCACCTGTCCCCGCCTCGGGGTCGCGCATGCGGTGCAAGAAGACGCTGAGGGGCACGACGTAGTCGTCGAAGCCGAGGCGGTTTAGGGCCCACACGATGTCTTCGGCGTTGACGGTCTTGCGGTGCTGCATGCAGCACCGTTCGTTGGCCTCGCCGGTGACGAAGCTGATGAACTCCGACACGCATTCCTGAATTGCCTCCTTGGCGTCGTCGGAGATCTTGGCGTGGGCAGGGAGCGCGCGGCGCATGATGCGGATCACATTCGCGATTGGCATCAGCCGGTCCTGCTCCCGCACCACTGGCGTCGCCTGGGTAGGCGCCGGCGCCGTTGGTCCGTTGGGGACGCCGTCGTTCTCCATGTCTAGGGCTAGCCAAGGTGCAATGCAGGTAGTCGCACTCGCACTTGGCTTTAGGGCTTTGCTGATTGAGTTGTAACTTGTAAGTGCTGTGCTTCCGATCGAGTTGCTTCAGTGTGTTAAATAGGCTGAGATAGGTATTAGGTGCTGGCTTAGCTGTCCTTTGTGTTACAGATCAAACGACAAGTGTCCATTGAGTGGTTCGGGCAAAGACATGTACTCATGCATGAGGCCACAAAACAGAGGAAAACGATAAACATATGTATAAATGTGATTACACCCGTTGGTGGTGAGGGCAATAGTTTTTCTTTTTCTTTTCTCATGACCTGTAGAAAGGTCATTTTGAAACTGAAATGGCACATTAAGGACATGAGCTACGGAGGCTATAGCAAATGTTGGTCTCATCCCCTCCCCATAGGACTCCATGTGGATTATCCTTGTTCATCCACTCACGCAACAAGTAAGGTTTCCCTTTCTTTTTCCTTTCGCTCATGCTTTTCGCGGCCAAGCAGCGGCCTCTTCTGCAGGCGACTCTGACATGGTGCGAACCCCACCGTCCCTGACACCGGAGCCTATGTGGCCTGCGGCTGCGGGGCAGCTAGTTGGGGCAATGCGTTGTACATGCCCTAAACACAGGGCAACAAAGCTGCAACGTAATGACAACCAAATCAATGGCGGCACAGGATTTTGAAGATGGATAAGAAAACCTATGAAATTACAAGCACGAAAGAGATTGAATCTGTAATACAATCGCAAGGAAGAAAGAGAGTGAATCTAAATAAACCTATAAAATTACAAATTTTAATAAAATTGTATGCAAATGAATATTCTGTAGAGATGTGTGTAGTAATCTCAAAAATATATAATAAAAGTGAAAGAGAAAAAAAAGAAACAATACCAAGAGAAAAGTACAAGAAAAGAAGTTACAAAATAAGCTGAAATAAAATGCTAGGAGGAGATACTGAATTAAACCAAGACCTCTTACTTCCATGCATAATAAACAACTTACTAAGCTACTGTTATCCCCCTATTTTGATTTTTTCTTCTTAATTATATCGTGCATACGAGACAAGGTGATATTAACATATTAACGTTTGTTTACCAATATATTTTGATATTTAGCTGAATACCTATGAATTATGATTGGATTGCTCCTGAGTCAAATGGAAACGAGTAGTATCAGCGATCTCACACACCGCGGAGCCTCAACAAAATATGGGTAGGTGCATGCCAAAATGATAAGGAACACATTCTTTTGTGAAAAAGATCTTCACGTATTTTATTGTCGTCTCCAAGATGTTGACACAACAAATTTATATTGTGAAACAACTTAATGACAAATTTAATGGCTTCTACTTCATTTCCGTGCAAACAAAAAAAGAAGAGAAAATTCTACTTTACCACAGTTTGATTACATAGTTTTTAGGACCTCAAGTTCTTTTTTAGAAAAACCCCAATATATTACTTAATGATTTTTGTGGACACAATACAGACGCTTCATACATACGCATATACACTCACCCCTATGAACACACACACGCACGGACACCTTACCCTATGAGGACCTCCGAGATACCGAGCCGGCACATCATCTTGAGATTAACGAAGTCTCGACAGACGCCTACGCAGTTGATGAGAATGTCTCCTATCACTTAATGCACATTGCCAGAACTTGTCAATCCCATGAGCCACTTTGGTAGCCTCTCTCTTGACTTTGGTTGGATTGAAATTCAGTAGTAGTCAAGAGATTCCAAGCACCTCTATCTTTAAACCAAACCAAAGTGGATCCGCTCAAAGAGTGATTAGAAAAAAATTCCATTGACCAAACATGTAATCAATTTTCGGGGTAATATGATGGTCCAAAGTGAGAACGATGTAAAGTCCCACTAGGCATAGACGCAACTCAATCTCTTCTGGACTGGAGCAAACATGCATAAAATCCTTGGTTGAAACCAAGATCTTGCCCTCAGAGCCTCTTGCCATAACTCCCGGGCTAGCCAACTGGACATTTTGAGCAACAAACCTAGCATCCACATTTAATTCAGTGCAACAATCGATCGAAAGTGGCTCCCACAACAGACTTCTAGAAGTTGGTTTGTCACGAAGTTGCTATGGAACACCAGTGATTTGTCTTTAACTTCAAGTACCGAAGAAGACATAGTAAAACTCAAAGAAAAAAATGACCAATAGTTGTCAAAAATATTAACGGATGCCATGATAGACGCACTTCCTCTCCAAAAATCACATCATTCCTTAAGGCCAAGCCCTCCAGAATAGAAATAAAATCTTGGAATGGGTGGAAGAATCAACTCTGTCCAGTAAGACCAACAACTAATCCACACTTGAATTCATGAAAACATCCTCACATGGGAAATTCCAAATGTTTCAGAGACCCAAGTGTAAAGTGCACACCTTCATACAAGTTACTATCACATGAAAAAATACTCTTCGGCAGAATCACATAGGAAACACACCCCACAAGTGTTTTGCCAATGCTTCTTTCTATTAACATGTACAATGAGACATGACAATGAGACTGTTCGACACCGCTCGCCAATCAAAGACTCAAATTTCTATGGCACATTAGCCTTCAACACAAGACTCCACATCTTCCTTTCCCCATACATCGCCGCTATGCCATAACGGATGAATACCCAATATTTTGGACGCGTTGGAACCAGGGGCGGCGCTAGGGGTATTCTTAGGTCTTCATGTGAATACCCATGATTTTTACAAAACAGTGTTGATTTTGGCAAAAGAGTGACAATTTTCGAAAAACAGCAATGATTTTGGCAAAATGAATACACATGAATACCCAGTTGCAAATTCCTGGAGCTACCACTGGTTGGAACGTGAAGTTAGCTTAGCCTGTTAAGAGATAAGCTTGTGTAGATTTTCAAAAATTTCATTTTTTTTCTTGTGCTTCAAACTATTTTTGAGAAAATGGTGAGTAGGCAACAGATATGTCTCAAACGTATTTATATTTTTTTTTCTTATTTCATGCTATATTTATATCATTTTGGTACAGTTTTGACACAAATTTCTTAGTGCCATTTGTTGTTTTTGGAGTTTCCATGAAAATCAATTTTTTGGGACCAGAAAAAATCTAGAAAAAGCAGCGGAAATATGAATTCTAGGCGCTTCAAGGGAGCTCCAACATAGGCCAGGCAGGCACACAGGGGACCCACGGACCAGGAGGGTGTGTGTGTGGTGGGCTCATGTGGGCATGCTTAATCTCCGATCAACCACCTCTCAGTCCCTGTGCATTATATACCTTTGAAACCCTTCGTGATTTGTAAACCGAAATTGATCCAATCTAGAGGCCGTTTTCGGTACTCTGGCGGAGAGGAAATTCTTCACGGTGGCCATCTCCATCAACTTGAAGGCCGTCATGATCGTCCGTGAGTAGTTTTGTTTGGACTATGGGTCTGTAACAGTAGCTAGATGGTTCCCTCTCTCTTGCTTCTCAATACATCTCATGATCTTCCCTACGTGATTGCGATCCATCTGATGTAATCTGTTGGTGTGTTTGTTGGGATATGATGGATTGTCATTTTATGATCAAATTTATTGATTAATCTTTTTAGATATATTTGGTTTCTTTGCTAAATAATTCTTATCCATATATGCTCTCTGATCTATTCTTCTTTGTTTGGCCAAGTTTGGGGTTTGATCTTAAAGTGGGAGTTGTGTATGATAGTTGGGTTCATCTGCGCAAGTAAGCTACCAAAGTGATAGAAAGTGGAAAAGTCTTGTGTTGTGTTGTTGCCACTAGGGATAAAAATATGCTTGTGTGGTTGCCCTTTGAACACATAGTGAAGACAATATATCATCTACTTCACGTCATCCTACTCAATGCAAATAATCTGGTTTTACTTAATACTTTAAGATGCATGCTGGATAGCAGTCTTGCGTGGATTATTAGTTATAGATGTAGTTGGATAAAATTCTATAGATTTACGGACGTGATGATCATATCTTCATTATGCAATGAATTTTCATACTCATAAAAAATCCAATTTAATTTAAAATGGAGCCCCAATGGCGACCCCGCTGGCATCGGTGTTCTCACATAGTACATTTCATTGTTGGATCTTGGCATGGCTAGGTGAATCGAGAGAGGTGGAAGGAAGATGCATCAAGGAACCACATGCAAAAGTGAACATAGTTGCCAATCTGATGATTGAATGGGAGCAGACACATCCAACTCTCGTGAGAGTGCCAACTCCAGCTCAATGTGAGCCGTGGCTCCCAATGGAGAATAGCTAGATCAAAGCTAATGAGGATGGTGCACTATCAAGTTTTCGGGAGAAGGGGAAGTTGTGTGGTGCTGAGAGACCGCCGTGGAGCGTTTAGGGCAGGCGCGTGTCATTTTTTCCTGTCAGCATGTGTTGAACCCCTAGCGGACAAATTTTTGTCGTGTCATACGGAGAATCTCTTAATTTAATGAGCCTTTGAGCACCAACATGTTATCACGTGATGACACATATACCTCTGTGTTGTCGCTTCTATCCTATCACAACCAAGTTGCTTGCATGCATTTATTCTGTGCTAGCTAGCCATCTTTTGACGTCAACTTATGGGCAAACACTTCCAAATTTTATGTGGGCATTAGTGTGAAATTTATGTATCAAACTTTACAGGTCTGGGTGGGATGTATGACATCCGTGAACCATGATTTATTTTCATATTTGAAATGGACATTTTTGGTTAGGTGTGACTAATGAGAACGTTCTCTATTCACATAACTAATAGTATTTTTTCCAACATATATATCCTATAGAAGAAAATTGAATCTAGAATTGACTTGAATACACTAAATGAATGTGGATATGACGAGGCATGTTTCTATCAAAGTATTTGTTAATTAATTGAAGACAAACTCTAATGATGAATGAGGTGCATGATATACACCCTATATGTTGTATGGAGAATCTAACGAGCACCAATATGGCGAGAACAAGTCATCGCTTCAATCCTATCACAAGTTAGTTAATTGCTAGCATGCATTTATGCATTGAAATCATTGTTCATGTCCATGCATAATCTTTCACTTTCATATGTTTGATATCAATTTATACGCACAGAGCGCAAGGTGAATCAACAACTTCCATTTGTTTTTATACTTGATTAGTCCACTAGTAGAAAAAGGGCCATTTGTCCCGGTTCGTAAGGGCCTTCTGTCCCGGTTTAGGAACCGGGACTAAATGGTCGTTACTAATGCCCTTGGCCTTTAGTCCCGGTACTTACACGAACCGGGACAGATGGGCCTCCACGTGGCCGCTGCGGCAAGCCCAGGCAGGGGGGCCTTTGGTCCCGGTCGGTGACATAAACCGGGACTAAAAGGCATCCATGCGTCAGCAGCTGGCTGGAGCTGGTGTGTTTTTTCTGAAAGGGGCTGGTTTAGGGGTTTTGGGGGTTAATTTAGGTTGTTATTAGCTAGCTAATAGAGAGAAGTGTCCTATCTTATATCTCCGTGCTTCGTTTATCAATGTTACTGCTATGTTCATTTCACCCGCTGATATATAATAACTCTTCATGCTCGCACCATGCATCATCATATATAATAACAAGTCATACTAATCATGCATCATCATACAACTTCTACTCGTTATTAATAACAAGTCATACGATCATCATCCTCATAGTCATCGAACCAACCCTACTTAATTGGCACATGATCATCGGTATTAGGTAGGACCTAAATACCCTTAAGGTAAAATAGCATAAAACAATATAGACCCTGACTCTCCATTATGGAGAATGGAGATCATCCTGTCTCCAATTCTTGTGCTTTGCTTCCTTTTGCTTCCAAGAACCTCCTTATGACTGTCCATACATTTTTTCCATTCTTTGATTGTCATGTCTCCACTTCTTTTAGAAATCCGGTATGGACAGTTGAGATTCGTAGGATGACCTGGTTGTATGTTCAAAACATCAAGGCGACCATGCTGATACATCAGATGAGGCACACAATCATTCGGGATTATCTGTTGAAAAACATAGTAATAACGTTGTAGTTAGCAATGATGTACTAGTTTTAGAAGTATGCAAAAGATGCACGGATGTCGTAATAGTAAAAAATCTTACCAGGGTATCTCCATGGTAGTTACCGTAGTTCAACACGTGCACTAGTGGAACGTATTGACCATAATGTTGAGGAGTTCGATTGTATATATTGTAATTCTCAAGATCAGTACCAAATGTGATCAGATGATTTTTCTCCTGGTAAGTTAATTCGGAGTCATCGGTGTAGTGGGTTTTGTCTACCATCTTCCGCACATTCTTTGAAGAATGAAAATAAGCTGTCAATGGAAATAAGCTGTCAACTATTTTGAAATAAACAATATAAATTACTTAATAACTATGTTTGAGAAGCTCACATAGGGTAAGAATTGGAAGCGTATCAACAAGGACCCAAATGTCCATATTATCTTGCTCGATTTTAGCATCACCAAGATCCATGGTGACAAGCATACCCTCATCAAAAACATATATCTTGCAAAGTGATTCCCTATTTTTGGAACCAAAATGGGTTACACTCTCAGAATTGTATAGCTTTACTTCAAAATCCACACCATGATGGGTCCTTAGGTGAATTTTCTTTGTTTACATACTTTCATGGTCTTCAAAACTCATCCTCTCCAAGACATAGCGTCTTGCATAGCATGGGATAAGCTAGTCGAATTGGAAAAGATGAAAAGACACGTTGAAATAGTTGAAGTCGTGCTTAATTACGAAAAAAGCTCTTGTCGTTGTTGTGTACCATTTCAACATCGAAGGTCTCCTCGAGCTTAATGCTGAAGCGCCGATCTTCGTCCAACTCAAGGAACCTGTCGCACATACCACTACTAGGGAAAAGGCTATACACAGAATCTTAGCAGCAGCGCGGTTCAAAAAACTGCGCTAGTGCTATATAGCAGTAGCGAGCTTTTAAAAGCCACGCTACAGACACAAACTTAGCAATAGCACGTGTGGCGAAAAAAGCGCTACTACTAATATTCCCATTGGCAGAATGCTAGGCTACGCATAGCAGTAGCGAGCTTAGCAGAAACGCGCTACTGCTAGAGCACAGTTAGCAGCGCGTTTTCAGGGAAGAGCGCTACTACTGACGGAAATAAAATAAGATGATAAACAAATAGAAATTTAAATGAAAATGAAAGAAATAGAAAAAGGAGAAAGGGAAAAATAAAATGTAAAGCAAAATAAACGAAAAAGCGAAAAATCGGAGGAAGGCATAGCAGCAGCGTTTGTTTGTAAGAGGCGCTATAGCTAATATAGCTGCAGCGCGTGCCCTAGACCCCCGCTATAGAAACAGAATAGGAAGTTAGCTATAGCAGCAGCGCGTGTTGAGGAAAGCGCTATAGCTAACTTAGCTATAGCGCGTTTCGCGAAAAGCGCTACCGCTAAGTTTGACTTAGCCAAAAAACCGTTTCCTCCCCGGCCACCACTTCCCCCAAATCCCTCAAACCCACCCCGCGCGCGTGCCGCCGTCTCCCCGATTCCTCGCCCCACACTTTTTTTTGACCTGAAAGACTGCAGGGCTTACACCCCACAGTATTTTATTGAAAGCAAGACAAAAAAGGACTAATACAAAAATTTCCTCAAGAGGAGGAAAGAACATCAAAAGAAAACTAAAAAGGAGAAAAAAGAACCTACAAGATACAAATGAACAAAGAGGGGCTAAAGCAACTCCCTTCAGGGAGGAAGGAAGTCAATCCATTTAAGTAAGGCTTCCTTGTGCTTCTGCTTGATTCTATGAGAAAGCATAGTAAGGTCATGAATAAAACCATATCTCCATGCTCTGAAGGAAGGTCTGATGTTCCTGAATGCCCTGTCGTTTCTAACCTTCCAGATATTCCACCAGGCCGTAAACACCACTTCAGCAAAGAAAGGCTTGTTGAATTCCTTATTCGCATGCAATGCAATGTCCACCATATCTTGACTGTCTTTCCAAGGAATCTGCAAATAGATCCATACGCGAGCACTGAAATTGCACTGGAAAAAAAGATGATTTCTGTCCTCCAAAGTCCTTGTTGGGCAAAGAACACATTGTGGCCCATCATTAATCCTCCAATTCCTTCTGTGGATCATGTCCTTGGTATTAACCCTATCCATTATGACAAGCCAGGCAAACATCTTAATTGACATTGTGCAGCAACTCTTCCAAATCCAACTCAAAATGGGGTTTGAGACCTTATTCTGGTAGGCAAAGTCATAGAAATTTTTTGCAGTATAGGTAGATTTCTTTCCATGCCTCCATGACCAGGTGTCACTACAACTGGAATCCAGATGAAAAGAGCTCATTAGTGTTGAAAGCTGCTGCAACTCTTGATGTGCTTGCTGGGTGAGAGGCAGGAAAAAAAGATCTTGCAAATTATCAGCCTGAAAGACTTCTTTGACTAAGAGCTTTTTGTGTAGACAAAAGGAATACAATCTAGGAAATCTGTCCAGAAGAGGCACATGACTATTCCCAATTTGCCAGTGATCGGACCAGAAGAGCACAGTATCTCCACTGTGAACATTAACCTCAGTCACTGCCCTAAAATTGTCCATTAACTTGCAGACATCTTTCCACCAAAAAGAACCACAAAGGGTGGTATCATGGGGGATTTGCTCAAAGTAATAAGAATCCAAAATTAAATGTACCCAAGGCACATCCATTTTGTTGTAGAATTTATTCAGAAACTTCAGTAACAGAGCTTGGTTTTGCAAACCCAGATTTAAGATTCCAAGCCCCCCCTTTGCTTTGGGCCTGCAAACAAGAGGCCAAGCTGCTAAAGAGTGGCCCTTCTCCTGCCCATATTTCCTCCATAAACACTGCCTTTGTATTCTTTCTAATTGCTTTAGAATACCTTGAGGGATTGATAAGGTACAAAGGAAGAAGATAGGCAAAGAAGAGATGACAGAATTAACAAGCTGTAACCTGCTTCCCTGAGGCAAGAACCAAGAACTTGCTGTCAATCTCCTCTCCATACAATCCACCAAGGGAAGAAGATCCACAATTTTAGGCCTAGTGGTTCCAACAGGTAACCCCAGATATGTGAATGGCATCTTGCCTAACTTGCAGCCAAAGAAAGCAGCAAGTTCAGTAGCCACCTGGTCAGTCACATTAATGGGGTACATTGAAGATTTGTGGAAGTTGATCAGCAGACCAGTTGCCTCAGAAAAGGAATATAACACTGATTTCAGAGCTCCCAATTGATCCCTATCAGCCTTTAAGAACATCAGTGTGTCATCAGCATACTGTACCACTGGAAAATCAGGATCATGTGTTAACAGGGGCCTGTTTATTAAACCCTGCTTAAGAAGACTATTAATCAAGGTCTGCAAAAGATCAGCAGCAATAACAAATAGCAGAGGAGATACTGGGTCCCCTTGCTTAACTCCACATTTGTATTTAAAATGACTGCCAGGTACTCCATTGAGTAGGATGGAAGAGGTGCCAGATGACAGTATCTGCCTGACCCATGTAATCCATCTGTTGTCAAAACCCTTTGCAGTAAGAATCCTCAGAATAGCCTCATGTTGGATGGAATCAAAAGCCTTTTCAAAATCCAACTTAAGCAGAAGAATGGGCTGTTTAGACTGGTTACATTGGTGAATGTATTCAAATGTCCATGCAAGACAGTCCTGGATTGTTCTTGATTTGATGAAGCCATATTGGTTTTTATGAATACATCTGCAGATTTCCTGTTGAAATCTATTAGCAGCCAGCTTTGTAAGGAATTTTAGACCAACACTTGCTAAAGATATAGGTCTAAAATCCCCCACCCCCTCAGGAGATTGTTTTGTTGGTATCAGTGTGATATAGGCATCATTTAGGTTTTCTAACTGCACTGTACCAGCATAAAACTCATGCACTAGCTGTATAAAATCAACAGAAATTATTGGCCAGCATTTCTTAAGAAAAAGACCATTGAAACCATCAGGCCCTGGTGCCTTATCAATGGGCATTTCATTGATAACCTTTTCAATCTCCTTAATCTCAAAGGGTTTTGTAAGGACCTCCAAACCCTGGACCCTTGTTATTAGAGAGAGAATATTCTCATCTAACACAATTGGCCTAATCATCCCCATTCTGTCCTTGAAAGCTCGCAAAAATTCCTTGGCCATAACCTCATGATTAGATGTGACAGACCCATCAGCTAGCTTCAGACTAGCAATTGAATTTTTCCGGTATCTCTCCGTTGCCATTGCCTGAAAGAATTTTGAGTTTTCCTCACCAACTTTGATGTACCTGATAGTACATCTCTTCCTCCAGTAGAGATATTGCATATGAAGCAGGTGCTCATGATGCAGCTTTATGATTTTCCTGAAATTACTTTCCGGCCTAGATAGCTGCCTCATGTCCTCAAGATTATCCAGCCAAAGAATTACCCAGTTGCACCTCTCAATCAGACTTTTAATATGAGATAATCCTTTTTGCCATTTCTTCAAAGCATAGCGTAGGGCCTTCAACTTGTCAACAATAACAGCTGCAATATGAATCTTACGAGAGGGACGATTCCAAACCTCCTTCACACAATCAAAAAAACCAGCCTGATGCACCCAAAAATTTTCAAACCTAAAAATGTGCGCCTTTGGGATGGAAGTGCTGATCCTGACAAGACAGGGCACATGATCAGACGCAGTTTTTGCCAATGGGTTCACTTGCGTCATGGGATATGAGTTAATCCAACTAGCAGATGTGAACACCCAGTCAAGTTGCACCAGAAGAGGAGTATCCTGCATATTGGACCAAGTAAACCTTCTACCTTTTAAAGGAAGCTCGAGGAGTCCCAAATGGCCGATAATTTCATTGAAGATAAACATATCATTTATGTCACCCCCCGGGAGGTTTCTATTATCAATGCAACGAATAAAATTGAAATCTCCCATTAACATCCACAGTTGGCCAGGATCAATATCTAAATTGTATATCCAGGAAACAAACTCATCCCTGAGCTCTCCTTGACAAGGACCATAAATATTGACCAAGAACCATTGCTCATTGTTATGCACGGAATTGAACTGCATGACAATAGCGTATGGTTTAACTTGTAATAAGGTACCCTGGAATACATCTGATCGCCAAGCAGTCAATAGTCCACCCGAGGCGCCTCTAGAAGGTGATTCAACAAATTGGTCAAAACCATGAGGGCATATGGATTTCATAGTTGCCCGATCACAGGAGGAAATTTTGGTTTCTTGCAAGCAAACTATTGAACATTGACTTTCAGACACTTTCTCTCTAACAGCGCGCTGCCTCGTATCTGAGTTTAAACCACGGACGTTCCAACACAAGATCTTCCAACTACGCGTTGTTACTCGATTCATGAATGTCCAAAGAGCAAACAGTTAAGTAGAGCATGACATACAATGCCATACAACCCAAAAGATAACATAGTTCAGAGCCATAAAAAGGTTCCCGAGACCAACGGAGAGCAACCATAAAAAGAGTACACATAGCATGCACCCAGGATAACCACAAATAGAGAAACATAATCATTAAGCTGACGATGCAGATGAGTCCTCCTGTGGATTAGCCATAAGCTTATCCACCGATAACAGCTTAGGATCGATCTCCAGCTCCGCACCAATCGCCTGAAGAACTCGAAGAGGAGTGTATGGTGGTGCAGCAGTCGAAGCCTCGTCGTCACCATCTGCAGGAATGGGCTGGGCCTTGTCCTCCACAGTCTTGGCTCGTGGGCGCTTCTTTGATGGCTGAAGAGGTAGTTGCTCAAAAACAACATTTTTAAAGCCATCTAACTTTGCCGCGCTCCGAGTGCAACGGCGCAGCGTTGTGTCAACCACCGGCGGCTTCTTCTTCTCTCTTCGCTTCCTGGCGGATTGGTCGGCAGAGAAAACCATAGGTGTAGATTCAGGAGATGCAGAAACAGGTGATGATTCCACGGAAACTGGCTCAGGCGCATCAGAGGAAACTGCAGGTGCAGGCAGGCTATGAAACAGAGCTCTTGCCACCGGCCGCTTTAGCATGACAGCTTTTCTATCAGGCAGAACCAGGGGCATCGAAGCATGCAAAGTAGACACCTGCTTGGACTCATCAAAAGCAATAGACCAAGTCCTCTTTGAATAGATAACTGCACCCAACGGCTGGCAAAAGATAGGCCTAGGCACTTCCTTCACTGAAAAATCAAACATTAGATTCTGAAAAGACCTTTTCCATATCATCTCCGGAGGGAGAGGGGGTCCAGCCACAATACGGGCCATGCCAATGAAAATCTCATGGTATTGAACCACAGGAGGCTGATACGGCACTATTGCCAACTGGTTTTCCTCAAAAACTTGCTGTTGCTGAAGATCTGGTGGAGAAACATGCTGAAGGTCCTGTTGAGGTTGGTCCACAGAAACTGACTCCTCCGGCTGATCAATCACAATGGAAACTTGGTCTTGTTCAGGCATTTGCGGCTGCATGACCTGCACAGCAACATCTTCATCACCCCACCTAGCATTTCCCCAATTAGGCACCTCCTCATTTGCAGGAGGAACAGGGGGAGCAAGAGGGGCATCATTCCATCCCAACATTGGGTATGGAGGAAGAATGAATGGCAGATTATCTTGAATCAGGTTACCAGGCAGCGGGTGGGGGTTTCCATCTAACGGCATAGGATCTTCATCATTGGGCATCTGATCTGCAAAATCAGCCCCAAGGACATAACATGCAGCAGTCCAGGACACTTGAGCGCCTCCCCAATCAGCATAATCACCAAAAACCACATCTCTTTGTACAAGTGGAGTGTCAGGAAAGCTAGCCTCCACCATGGTTCTGACCAGATATGGATCCTCACTATCCCAAGAAATAAACTTGCCAAAAGTACCAACCGCCTGCGAGATGAACTCAGTAGTGCGGTAATCCAAAGGGATCCCAATAAACATTAACCAGCCCTTACGAAAGCCATTTGCACCTTTGAAATTCTCTCCCTCATCATGCTTCATAAATCTAACGAAGCGATCATTGCCCAGCGGGAAAGGAGGATGCTGAATCAGGGTGTATCTAACTGACGGATCCCGAACTTGAAACAGTCCCACCCCATGAAACCACGGCTGAGTTGAACGAACCATGATACCTGAATCTTGGAGAAACTGAACCACCTCCTCGTGCGCCGGACCGAGCGGTCCATCTGGCGCAGGCATTACTTCAGCAATCATGTAGTCCTCATGGCGTCGGGTCGGCCGAGCAGCCGGCGTGAAGAAGGTGCGCGGGAGGCGACGATCGCCACCATCAATGATGTGGTGGCCAGTAGGCACGAAGCGCTGAGGATCAAGCTCGTAGTTCGCCATGGATGGAGGTGCTCGTGGTTTTTCTCTGGCTGTAGGGGAAGGAAGATGCAAATGGGGCGGCGGCGATGGGACTGGGCAGTCTATCCCAATAACTCCGGCTCTGTTCCCATGAGTAGTAGCAGATTCCGATAAAATCTTATTTTGTTGCACCGAAATTGGCTTCCAAACCAATCCATGGGAGCGCGCGAACTCATTGCATTCCCTGCTAGAGTGACCAGGGCGAGAGCAAGCCGAGCAGACCGCTCGCATTCCACAAGTCGCAGACAAGTGGCCCCGAGTAGAGCAGATAGTACATGTCATCACACGGTCCACCATGTCATCGACCATAGCTTCAAATTGCCTTGCTGCCTCTTGTGATGACGAAATAAGCCCATTGCAAATCGGTGGGCTAGGAACCGAAGGCGTGCCAGGCCTAGAAGATCCTGGGCCGACCATCGTAATTGGGCCAAGATAGGCCTCCGACACAACTGGATCGTTATCAGAGTTTTGAATGGTAGCCGATCCCGCGGAAATGACGGGCGTGATCCTCGCAGGAGGGGAGGAAACTTCGGCGGAAACCAAAACCGCTGCCGGAGCAGAAGGGGATGACCGGCATGACTCCGGTGAAGGAGAAATCGTGCCAAAAACTATTGGTGGACGGGCCACAGACCATTGCAAATCCTGTGCAGGTGATGGATGAATGACTACACGTTCATGAACAGGCAGATCATACCCCACATCTCTCATGGTGTCAATGCAATCTTGAGAAGCTGGGTATCTATACCCTTTGCAAGCCGTGTAACTCTCAAACGTAGCAAAAGATAAAGTCTTCCTGGATGAGGCAGTCGATTTTAGGGCTGATTTAGCGGGGGTTTATGCATGGCCAAGAGACCCAAAGAAGATCGGCGTTTGGTTGGGCTAACTAGAATCCATTCGGCATCACATTCCTTCCTCCAAATCCTCAGCTCTCTAGTCCAATTCGGTCCACCATTACCCCATAGGTGAAAATAACACTTGAATAGATCACATGAAAAGGAGCGAAGGTCCATGATGATAAAACCAACTTGCTTGCAAGAAACATGAAAAGAATAAACCTTGCCTTTGATGTGATCAACCTGAAGATCAATGGCAAAACCTCCAATTGCAGCTTCCAAAGCCGCAGCCACAGAATCCACCGAGAGACGGAAGACATGACGGCTGAATGAAACAATCAAAACAAAGGGCCGCCGATGCCCCGAAGGATGAACCGAATTCCTAGTAGATCTGAAAACCTCATCTGAAAAAACCCTACCCTTGGAGAAATCCAAGCCAAGGGTAGATCCACCAGAAGAACCCATGGAAGATGGGTATTCCCTTGATCCAGAAGGGGCGCCGGAGATGTTGATCGGAGAAAATCCACAGATTAGTGGAGGAGTGGAGAGATCGCCGGAAAAGGTGATAGCGCCGTGGTGGGGGGTGGGAGCGCCATCCTTGGACAAGACCATCCTCGCCCCACACTTCGCCGCCGCCGACGACGCAACCAGAGCCGTGCGCCGTCGACGACACCGGAGCCGCCCCCAACGCCATGGAGCCGCGCGGCCTCGTCAACGCCACCGGAGCCGCCATCGACGCCACCTTCCTCGCCGTCACCGGAGACGCCCCTGCCTCCCTCGCCATCACCGGAGACGCCCCTGCCTCCCTCGCCACCACACTGCCTCCGTCGCCACCACCGGAGCCATCATCTGTAAGCCCCCGCCCCTCCTCTCTCTCTCATGCATAGGTTATCCAGTTTAATTAGGTTAATTATCTAGGTTAGGGCAAAAATTTAGTTAGGGCATTGACAGAGAAGTAGTTAGGTTAACTAGTTTAATTAGGTTAATTATCTAGGTTAGTGCAAAAACTTAGTTAGGGCTTTGACAGAGAACTAGTCAGGTTAACTAGTTTAATTAGGTTAATTATCCATGTTAATTAGTGCAAAAATTTATTTTAGGCTTTGACAGAGAACTAGCTGCGTTAACTAGTTTAATTAGGGTTAATTATCTAGGTAAACTAGATTAACTAACTAGGTTAAATAGGTAGGTTAATTAGGTTTGTTGGATTAAGAAGCTAGGTTAAGTAGATTGTCAAAGGTTTTTGATTTTTCAAAAGACCACTATTTTTCAAGGAAAAGAATTTAGGCAAATTTTGTTTTTCATTGAAGTGGTCATGTTATATCTTTTCATTGAAGTTGTTCGATTGTGCCCAAGTGGTGGCTTTGTTGTTTCCAGGGAATGATGCTGAGTGGCCTATGTTTTGCCGGAATGTTGATTCATTTCTGTTCTGGCAAACTTCAGGTTCTCGATTTGTCCACTTTTTAGCAAAGGTCATGCCGAAATTTCCCGTGAATTTCGGCATGACTTGTGCTACAAACTAGGACATATCGAGTGCCCGGGATTTGCCGCACCAAGAAGGAGTCAACATTCCTTCAAAACAATAGTCCTTTTTTATGTCATTATTCATTTTATTAGGTCTAGATTTAATCATAGGAAACATGGCTAGCAACGATGAAGGACAGGGTTCTGGTGATTGCAACGACGTCTACCGGGCGGCAGACGAATTTTTTAGCTTGACCGACGATCAACAGATGTTGTTGCTGGGCCCGGCATCGGGGACTGAGACCGACACGCAGACCGGTGCTGAGACCGATATGGAGACCGGTGCTGAGACTGACACCGGCGCTGAGATTCAGACCGGCATCGAGACCAGCGCTGAGACCGGTGCTGCCTCGGGGAGCGGAGCCGGTGTAGAACTGAAAGTGAAGAGGCAACGGGTTCCTAACAAACTCAGGACTACTAGACTGGTGGTCACGGAGGTGGACAACGGCAATTTTCAGCCAAAGGCGCCCGAGGAAGCGCGCGCGTGCTACGGCAATCAAATAGGCTGCATCATACGGACAACCGCCACCATCAACGATGAGAATCTAAAGAAGATAGAAAATATGAGGAGCTCCCTCCTAAAGAAACTTCACCAGATATTCTTGTTCCCGGGCCGGAATGAGAAGGATTATGAAGATCCAGACAATGACCCGGCAATGAAGAAGATAAACAAACACGCCATGACCAAGTTTAGCAACGCGTTGGCCGCCTGGAAAAATCGAGTGAAAGCAAAGATCGACGACGGGGAACCCTACTCCGAGATTGTAAAGGATTGTCCGACAATCACAGAAGAGAAGTTTCAAATATTCAAGGAGGCTTGCGAGGCCGAAGCTGCCAAAGAAAAGTCTAAGTACATGAAGGGGCTTCAAAAGAGGAACATTGGGACCCACCACCTCGGAAGCCGTGGTTACGGCGGAAAGAGGTCCAAATGGGCCAAGGAGGACGCGGAAGCCGCGAGTCTGGGCATCCCAGACCCCTTGTCGGATTTCACCGTCCCGCAGGAGCGTGACGTCCTGAGGGCCGTTGGGACCCACTGAAGAAGGTTTATGAGACAACACCGGTCATTACGGAGTTCATGAGACTGCTGGTAATTTTAGTTTCTGATCAATTCGACTGCACACGTTAGTCATATTTGTAAATGATCCTTGTGCCTTTTGCAGAGAGAGCAACGCTGGATTGCGGCCGATAGCGACTCGCCGTCTGAGGCATTGGCGAGGCCCAAGTGGGACACTCCATTCAACCGGGCGTTGAACATATTGAAACGACAACCGGTGGATACTCGACCGTCGTATGGTGTCGGAGACGGCGCCACGTGGAAGAAGTACTACTGTGAGACCACGGAGGAGAGAAAGGAAAGACGGAGGATAACTGAAGAAAGCATCGACAAGAAGGTTTAGATTGCGGTTGAGAAGAAATCATCTCAGACAGTCGCAACAGCGATAGCTGCCACAAAACAGGCGATTGCAGATATATCTACTTCCTTGGTGATGGGCGTTCACACTTGGACAAGGGAAAATCCAAAAGAAAATGCAGAGGACTTTCCCCTTGCTGACTTCTTGGCAGCACATGCTCCCGCACCGGCTCCCGGACCTGCTCCCGCACCAGCTCCCGCACCGGCTGCCGCACCGGACGTGCTCGGTGGTGCCTCCTCTTTGGCTGAGCTCGACGCCCTCACAGTATCTTCCACACCGCCCCCCTTCAATATAAATGTATAATCTCCCATTTTCGTTGCCTTTCGGATGTCTCATGTCGCAGACTTTTATTTGCAGGCCGACGAAACCCCCCGCACCATATTGTACACCATCGGCGAACAGAAGGTGGACGTGGGGAAGGGGACGATAATGGAGCTGAAGGAACCATTGTTCCACAGCCGGTCGATCCCCCCGAACGTCTTCAAGGTTTCTATGGCCAGTGTCAAACCGGGCCACGAGAATTTGCCTCCTCTAATACTAGTGGGGGATGACGACGAGACCCCGCGGCGGCTTGGTGATTGTTGCAATGGGTGGGTCCTGTTGTGGCCAAAGAGTCTGCTTCGTCTGGAGGCGGCCGGGAGCACACCCACGAGCACGCAGCCTCAGCAAGGTATGAACATCAACACCCCACCTACCCAATTAGCGTCGGGTGTCGGGTTGGGTGATAGCAGACGGGGTAAGCAGGTGGCTCCATTAGAGGCTGATGACGTCGCCATGGATGAGGATGACGATGACGATGGCGCTGAATATTATGTCTATACTGGCGCCTCCTCAGGGTTTGAGCATCATGAGTCGGTGCCTGAATTACCGTCTCAACGTGTTATTGACGACCATCTGGTGGTAAAGAAGCCTAGGAAGAGAGCGAGGAAAGGCAAAAAAGCTTATTCTATGATCCAGCCGCCTCAGCAGCCTCGGCTTCGGGACCGTGTAGATATCCCCGATGCGGATAAATGGCATATCCCCGGTAAACCAATCCTACCTGAAACAGCGCTACGGGCCAGATTCGGCGATCTAAGGAGACTTCATGACGATGTGCTGCGGGTAGAGAAAGGCCTCATCGCCTCGAAAGATCCAGGATACCCACTCTACGTGGTTAACGTTCCGCAGCAAATGTCGTACGTCAAGGGCTTCCCCGCGGATAAGTTCTTCCTCCGATTCGATTACATATTCGACATGTTTCACGTGAAGAAGCTGGATTTTACTTTTGTCCGCCTTTATGCCTTGCACATGAGCTACATCATTGGGGTTGAGCAGATAGCTCATATCTGTGTCGCTGACCCGTACTACATGCACCAGGCCTTCTTGGGAGTCTGTGCACAGCATCGTGAATACGCGAGGGATTACATCGTCAGTTTCATGCTCGCCAATAAGGACAAGGAGGCGATTCTCGTGCCTTATCATCCCGTGTAAGTCATCCGCGCTGCTATCCTTCCTTCGATTTCAATAATTCATTTGCACGGTGGTGGCTAATTAATTTGAGGTGTACTTATTTTGCGCAGCGGCGGGCGCGCCGTCCTCATCATCCTCTACCCCCGATTCTCCCACGCTCTTTACTTGGACTCATCGAAGAACATTCACAAAAAGGATTACACCCACATCAAAGATGTTCTCGACAGTGCTATGTTTTACTACCAAGCAAGGGGTGGAGATGTTAGGGACAAGAAGAAAAGGGGCGGCAGGCACGCCTTCAGCCATGAGACCGACTTCTGCTGCATCCAGCAATCGAACGATTCTCTTAATGATGGATTCTATGTCCTACACCACATGCTGGAGTACCGACGGGATCACCAGAACCTTCACATGGCACCTAGATCTAGCGATGCCCATATTCTGCAATGGGCAAAGGACATAGGAGATATCGAGGATCATCGACTTCGAGCTGAGTTCTATAACATCCAGCGCGAACTTGCCCAAATCATCATGAATGAGGTCGTCGGAAAAACAGGGATGTTCCATGCAGAAGGACAAATGTCGCGGGAAGACGTCCGAACATGGATAGCCTCTCAGCGTCTCGACATGAAGCCTTTCACAAAGCTCGATGACTATCTCCCTGACTTGGATGGATGGCACGACATGATGGAGTGATTGTCGATATATGACAATGTGTCCGTTTAGTCCATACTTTCTTTTATGACAAAACTTTGAGTTATGCACGGTGAAACTTTATTTGTGATGTAATTAAACCGTCCTCCTCGACTAGCGAAAATCACTCTAGTTAGGTCATTTGGGTACGATGAACTTTGTTATTTATGCTTATGATATGTTGTTTCTATTTTTGCCAAGTCTGTCTCTTTGTGTTGCTCAACTATATATGTTGCATATCATCGACTCATGTGACGATGCAGGTGCATAGATCATAAATGGCCAAGAAGTGCTACGCCAGGAGTATATATACGACAAGTGGCCGGAGTGTCAGGCCCAGGTGTACCGGTTTTCGGTTTCCGAGCGACACGCAGTACTTAGTTTAGGTTCACGCTAATGCGAGAGAGGGATACGAACTCATGTACTCAAAGTGATAGCTATTCTCGTGTATATCATTGTTTAGATGGATGACGATGTATTTGCAAGTAATCGAGACTTGTATCGCTATTTTCGAGATTGATGACGAGAGACCACTTTGTGTTGGATGATGATTATGATGATGACATCATTTGATGAGACTAATTGTATGTATATGCTATGATTACATCTGTATGTGGATGATATGCTAAAGATTATTGTATAAAGCCTATTCAAATGCAAAACAAATAAAAAACAAATCTGCAGGGAAAAAACTAATAAAACTAGTAGTAGCGAGGGGGGGATTTAGCAGTAGCGCCGACTTACCAGTAGCGCTTACCTCTAAACGGTGCTGCAGATAATACCAGTAGCGCCCTTTTCCAAAGAGCGCTGCGGCTATTCATGTGTAGCAGTAGCGTGTGTCAACACGCGCTACTGCTATACGTTAGCTGTAGCACCTTATTAGTAGCGCGGGTACCCGCGCTACTGAGAGGGCCCAAACCCGCGCTGCTGCTAGGCTTTTCCCTAGTAGTGTACCTCGGTCGCCGTGGCACTAGTCGCACTCCCCCGGGCAGTTTTCGTCGTCCGAGTACGACATTTCCTATGTTCATAATTCAAATATTAAACTTGTACAATTAAATGTATGTACTAAAAAACCTAAATTAGATCATTATTATTCATCACGGGTTGACTATCGGTCTGTCGAGCCTTTTTTTGAAAACTCTCAGCTCATGTGGTGTACATATTCGACCGTCGGTGATGGTAGCTCCTCCTTTCATTCCCGAGTGCATTACACCAAATTGTCTAGCACACAGGAATGAAGGAGAAGCTACCCCCACAACAACAGTAGGGATTCTTCGTCCTCTCATATATATATATATATATATATATATATATATATATATATATATATATATTTATATATATATATATATATATGGTTGGAGACTATTCCTCACTGATTCCTCTCTGACATTTGCGACCGTCGGTGATGGTAGCTCCTCCTTTCGTTCCCGAGTGCATTACACAAAATTGTGTCTAGCACACGGGAACGAAGGAGAAGCTACCTCCACGACAATAGTCGGGATTCTTCGTCCTCTCATTAGGTGCAGACTCGACAGACTTAAAGTCAACCCGAGGACTCATATTGACATGGAGATTTGGCTGGTCTCACCTCGAGATTGGAGGGGTGGTCGGTGACGGGGACGACGGCGCGGATGATGGATGGGGCTCCTAGATTTCTGCATAGTGCTCTCGAATTTTAGCATTCAAAATAGGAGTACTTTTTCAATTTGAGCATTCAATAAGCAAAACCAAATCGTAAAATAAATTAGTATTCAAATTAGCATGCATTCAATTATAAGCAAAACTACATCATCTCTTGTGTCCGTACATCGTCGAATATTATCACTAATACTCCTTGAATACTATCATACATATAGCTTCGCTTATACAGCTAGAACCGTAGCACCCGACGGGTATCGTCGCGGGTGGTGGACACCCAAAGAGAAGGAACCATCACAGGATCATAGCTCCAGTGAGATCTCTGAAGAACCTGCCAGATATTGTCGAACCTGCTCTCCAACGCAACCATGTAGCGACAGATGTGCTCGTCCTCCTCACTGACACGGTGACGTACCACCTCCGCGGTGTCCGGAAGCCTCGGCACCGTCACTGGCCCATGCGACCGCCACCAAACAAGGATCGGGTCAACAACGGGATGGCTCCTCACCAACCTACACTCCTCGGAAGGTAGCACCTCCCAATACCAGCCCGGCGGAGCCCAGTCCCGGACATGGCCCCTCCAATCAAGCCGGCCTCCTCCATCGAGTCGACGACGAGGATGCGGGATAGGCATCGTCGACGTCGATGCGGGATTAATTGCTTGAACTAAAAAAACAAACTAGTTCTATTAATCTTCTTGCTAAAAATAAACTACTTCTATATATAGTAAAATAAAGTAGTTTTATTAAATCAACTAGTTCAACTACTAAGCACTTACTATGGATAAATAAAATAAAACTACTTCTATATATAGTAAAATTTAATAAAGTAGTTTTATTAAAAACAACTAGTTCAACTACTAAGCACTAACCTAAAATCGATATCTACTAGCCTAAATAAAAAATTAATACATATATAAACAAAAAAATGCTATGAACATTATATTCATACATACATAGCCACATCCATTCATCATATAGCTACCACATTATTCATACAAACAAAAAAATGCAATGAACAAAAAAATAATACAGATTATATGAAAAAAGCACTGAACAGAGCCGTGGCAGCGGCGGCTCACATCGGGGGCGGGCGGCGAGGGCGTCGGCGACGGCCACGGTGGGGGGCGCGGGCCGGGGCAGGGGCATGGGCGGCGACGGCGGCGACGGTGGGGGCGGGTCATGGCGCAGGGGGGCGTGGCTGGGCGCGCTCGGGGGCGGCGGAGGCCGGCGGTGTGGGCGGCGGACGGTATCGGCATGGGCTCGGGGGTGGCGGATGGCGTCGGCGTGGGCACGGGCGACGGCAATGGTGGTGGGGCAGCCTGGCAACGTCGAGGAGGTCGGCGCGTTGGGGCAACTGGCGACGGAAATCTGAAAAATTCCTAAGTGCTGGCTTATATAGCAAAGGCTTTGGTCCCGGTTGGTTAACCGGGACTAAAGGGGGGGGCATTGGTACCGGTTGGTGCCATGAACTGGGACCAAAGGTGTGCATTGGTCCCGGTTCGTGGCACCAACCGGGACCAATGTCATGTTGCCAAAGCCGTGGTGCGGTGGGATGTTTAGTCCCACCTCAGTAGCCGAGGAGCAGCAGGACCGGTTTATAAGCCCTGCCCCGCCAGCTCCATTGAGCTCCTCTCAACTGCAAGCCTCTGGGCCTAATCTCGCACTGCTATGCTTGAGGGCCTGCTGGGCCTCCTATGGGCCTGAATCCTAGCCCATGGATGGGTTTCTAGTCGTATTCAGGCCATGGTGGCCTAGTAGATGGCATTTTTTTAATTTGCCCCAGTTTTTTTATTTTCTTTTTTGCTCTATTTATTTTATTTTATTTCTACTTACAAGAAAATATTTAATGTTGTTATTTTATTTATTTCAGAAAAATTCTTTTTGCTTATAATGTTTTGAACAGAAAATACTTTGGTGATTTTAGGTCCATAAATTTTATTTATGTTATTAAAGTTTATTTTATTTTATTTTATTTAGTTTCTACTTATATATTTTCTTAAAGTTTATTTTATTTTGTTTGGTTTCTACTTACATCATCAATTTTCAACCCTTTCTGACTTCATTTGTTATTTTTCATGTATTTACTGATTATTTTGAGCTATAAGACCCTGAAATTGAAAAGTAGTTCAAATGAACTCTAAATAGGTTGAAAGTTGACATGGTATCATCATTTCATCAACATAGCATGTGCAAGAAAGTTGAGAGGGTTACGGCAAAAACTTGATGCACTTCGTGTACAAAACGGACAATCTCTTTCGAAGTATCAGGATTTCATATGGAAACTCGTCTGTTACAAAGGGATTTCATTTTTTTAAACCTATTTGAACTCCTAACTTTTTGTGTGTTCAAAATGCACCATTCAAAGCCACATCATCAATTTTCAACCCTTTCTGACTTCATTTGTTATTTTGCATGCATTTACTGATTATTTTGAGCTATAAGACCCTGAAATTGAAAAGCAGTTCAAATGAACTCTAAATAGGTTGAAAGTTGACATGGTATCATCATTTCATCAACATAGCATGTGCAAGAAAGTTGAGAGGGTTACGAAAAAACTAGATGCACTTTGTGTACAAAATGGACAATCTCTTTCGAAGTATCAGGATTTCATACGGAAACTCGTTTGTTACAAAGGGATTTCATTTTTTAAAACTTCTTTGAACTCCTGACTTTTTGTGTGTTCAAAATGAACCATTCAAAACCACATCATCAATTTTCAACCCTTTCTGACTTTATTTGTTATTTTTCATGCATTTATTGATTATTTTAAGCTATAAGACCCTGAAATTGAAAAGCAGTTCAAATGAACTCTGAAAAGGTTGAAAGTTGGCATGGTATCATCATTTCATCCACATAGCATGTGCAAGAAAGTTGAGGGGGTCACGGCAAAAACTGTATGCACTTCATGTACAAAACAGACAATCTCATTCGAAGTATCTGGATTTCATACGGAAACTTGTCTGTTACAACAGGCATTTCAAATTAACTACGAAAAGGTTGAAAGTTGGCATGTTATCATCATAATAGTTGTGGAGAAAGTATTCACTTTTTCTTCGCTTGTGTCCTTTCCTTATTGCGCCGTAACCATGGATAATCTTCATCATTTATCAGGATGCTTGGGTTAGCCTTGACTTTGAAGTGAGGAATTTCATGAAACTTTTCATAATCTTCAGACATGTCTGTCTTGCCCTCCACTCCCACGATGTCCCTTTTTCCTGAAAGAACTATGTGGAGCTTTGGCATATCGTATGATGTATTCGCTTCCTTATCTTTTCTTTTTCTCGGTTTGGTAGACACGTCCTTCACATAGATAACCTGTGCCACATCATTGGCTAGGACGAACGGTTCATTAGTGTACCCAAGATTGTTCAGATCCACTGTTGTCATTCCGTACTGTGGGTCAACCTGTACCCCGCCTCCTGACAGATTGACCCATTTGCATTTAAACAAAGGGACTTTAAAATCTACTACGTTGTCAAGTTCCCATATGTCCACTATGTAACCATAATACGTGTCCTTTCCCCTCTCGGTTGCAGCATCAAAGCGGACACCGCTGTTTTGGTTGGTGCTCTTTTGATCTTGGGCGACCGTGTAAAATGTATTCTCATTTATCTCGTATCCTTTGTAAGTCAATACAGTCGAAGATGGTCCCCTGCACAACGAGTACATCTCATCACAAACAGTGTTGTCACCTCTGAGACGTGTTTCCAACCAACTGCTGAAAGTCAATACAGTCGAAGATGGTCCCCTGCACAACGAGTACATCTCATCACAAACAGTGTTGTCACCTCTGAGACGTGTTTCCAACCAACTGCTGAAAGTCCTGATGTGTTCACATGTAATCCAGTCGTCGCACTGCTCCGGGTGTTTGTAGCGCAGACTGTTCTTGTGTTCATCGACATACGGGGTCACCAAGGTAGAGTTCTGTAGAACTGTGTAGTGTGCTTGAGACCAAGAATGTCCGTCCCTGCATATTATTGAGTCCCCTCCAAGCGTGCCTTTTCCAGTCAGTCTCCCTTCATACCGCGATTCAGAGAGACCTATCTTTTTAAGGCCAGGAATGAAGTCAACACAAAACCCAATGACATCATCTGTTTGATGGCCCATGGAGATGCTTCCTTCTGGCCTAGCGCGGTTACGGACATATTTCTTTAGTACTCCCATGAACCTCTCAAAGGGGTACATATTGTGGAAATACGGGGCCTAGAATGACAATCACGACAACTAGATGAACTAGAATGTGCGTCATGATATTGAAGAAGGTTGGTGGGACCACTAGCTCGAAACTGACAAGACATTGCACCACATCACTCCTTAGCCTTGGTATGATTTCTGGATCGATCACCTTCTGAGAGATTGCATTGAGGAATGCACATAGCTTCACAATGTCTAATCGGACGTTTTCCGGTAGAAGCCCCCTCAATGCAACCGGAAGCAGTTGCGTCATAATCACGTGGCAGTCATGAGACTTTAGGTTCTGGAAATTTTTCTCTAGCATATTAATTCCCTTTTATTCGATGAGAAGCCAGTCGGGACCTTCATACTAAGCAGGCATTCAAAGAAGATTTCCTTCTCTTCTTTGGTAAGAGCATAGCTGGCAGGACATTCATACTGCTTTAGAGGCATGCCGTCTTTTTCGTGCAAACGTTGCAGGTCCTCCCGTGCCTCAGCTGTATCTTTTGTCTTCCCATACACGCCCAAGAAGCCTAGCAGGTTCACGCAAAGGTTCTTCGTCACGTGCATCACGTCGATCGAAGAGCGGACCTCTAGGTCTTTCCAGTAGGGTAGGTCCCAAAATATAGATTTCTTCTTCCACATGGGTGCGTGTCCCTCGGCGTCACTTGAAACAGCTAGTCCGCCGGGACCCTTTCCAAAGATTACGTCTAAATCATTGACCATAGCAAGTACGTGATCACCGGTATGCATGGCGGGCTTCTTCTGGTGATCTGCCTCGCCTTTGAAATGCTTGCCTTTCTTTCGACATTGATGGTTGGTCGGAAGAAATCGACGATGGCCCAGGTACACATTCTTCCTGCATTTGTCCAGTTATATACTTTTGGTGTCAGCTAAACAGTGTGTGCATGCATGGTATCCCTTGTTTGTCTGTCCTGAAAGGTTACTGAGAGCGGGCCAATCGTTGATGGTTACAAACAGCAACGCGTGCAGGTTAAATTCCTCCTGTCTGTGCTCATCCCACGCACGTACACCGTTTCGATTCCACAGCTATAAAAGTTCTTCAACTAATGGCCTTAGATACACATCAATGTTGTTACTGGGTTGCTTAGGGCCTTTGATGAGAACTGGCATCATAATGAACTTCCGCTTCATGCACGTACAAGGAGGAAGGTTATACATATATAGAGTCACGGGCTAGGTGCTGTGATTGCTGCTCTGCTCCCCGAAAGGATTAATGCCATCCGCGTTTAAACCAAACCATACGTTCCTTAGGTCACGTGCAAACTCAGCCCAGTACTCTCTCTCGATTTTTCTCCACTACGACCCGTCAGCGGGTGCTCTCAACTTTCCGTCTTTCTTACGGTCCTCATTGTGCCATCGCATCAACTTGGCATGCTCCTTGTTTTCGAACAGTCGTTTCAACCGTGGTATTATAGGAGCATACCACATCACCTTCGCAGGAACTCTCTTCCTGCGGGGCTTGCCGTCAACATCACCAGGGTCATCTCATCTGATCTTATACCGCAATGCACCGCATACCGGGCATGCGTTCAAATCCTCGTACGCACCGCGGTAGAGGATGCAGTTATTAGGGCATGCATGTATCTTCTGCACCTCCAATCCTAGAGGGCATACGACCTTCTTTGCTGCATACGTACTATCGGGCAATTCGTTATCCTTTGGAAGCTTCGTCTTCAATATTTTCAATAGCTTCACAAATCCTTTGTCAGGCACATCATTCTCTGCCTTCCACTGCAGTAATTCTAGTACGGTACCCAGCTTTGTGTTGCCATCTTCGCAATTGGGGTACAACCCTTTTTTGTGATACTCTAGCATGCGATCGAACTTCAGCTTCTCCTTTTGACTTCCGCATTGCGTCCTTCCATCGACAATGACACCATGGAGATCATCATCATCGAGCATATCGTCTAATTCCTCTTGATCTTCAGCAGCTTCCCCCGTTGCAGCATCATCGGGCACATCGTCTGGTTCCTCTTGATCTTCAGTAGCTCCCCCCGTTGCAGCATCACCGTATTCAGGGGGCACATAGTTGTCATCGTCCTCTTCTTCTTCGCCGTCTTCCATCATAACCCCTATTTCTCCGTGCCTCGTCCAAACATTATAGTGTGGCATGAAATCCTTGTAAAGCAGGTGGGTGTGAAGGATTTTCCGGTCAGAGTAAGACTTCGTATTCCCACATTTAGGGCATGGACAACACATAAAACCATTTTGCTTGTTTGCCTCAGCCACTTCGAGAAAATTATGCACGCCCTTAATGTACTCGGAGGTGTGTCTGTCACCATACATCCATTGCCGGTTCATCTGCATGCATTATATATAATTATGTGTGTCAAAAGTAAGAAAATCAAACAAGTATCTATCTAAAGTAAGAAAATCAAACAAGTATCTATCTAAAGTAAGAAAATCAGAAAGAAGATAAGAACAAGAGGCTCACCACGGTGGTGCCAGCGACGAGATCGGCGCGGGCGATCAAGGGCGGTGAAAACGGGGACGGGGCGTGACGGGCCGCTAAATCTAGACAAATCTCGAGGAAAATGGAGCTCCGAGGTCGAGCTTCGAGAGGAGAAATCTTAACTAGTGTGGCTCGAGCATTTCATTGAACACCTCATGTGCATAGGAGGTGAGCTAGAGCACCCAAATGCCCTCCCCTCGCCGGCCAAAAAAAACCAGAGCACTGTGGAGTGCTCTGTCTTGGCGATGGGTATATATAGGCAAATTATTTGTCCCGGTTCGTGGTAGGAACCGGGACTAAATTCACCCTTCTATACCGGTTCAAGACACGAACCGGTACCAATGGCTGTGGGCCAGGAGCGCGGCCCATTGGTCCCGGTTCGTGCCTAGAACCGGGACAAATGGATCCAGACGAACCGGGACCAATGCCCACGAGGCCCCGACCGGCCCCCTAGGCTCATGAACCGGGTCTAATGCCCCCCATGGGTCCCGGTTCATGAAGAACCGGGACTAATGGGTCGGCAGGCCCGAACCAAAGCACTGTTTTCTACTAGTGGTCTATGGATATTTATGATTATACACTCTATATAACTTGTATTTTCCTAACACAGCACCCATGGTTGAATTAGATCAAGAGATTCAACCCATAGATATATTTCCTTTAGGCTAGCCTGCTCAAATTTTGGCAAATTGATGTTTGAAAAAGGGTAAAAAAAACCCGTCCTTTGCATGGATTGATGCACACTTCCTTTGGTATATTCACGTGATCACATCATCTTTCATGGAGGTACTTCAACGAAGATAAGTGCAAACTTAAACATAGTAATCAGTGGTACACGTCGGTTAAACGGTTTTTAACCCCATCCCGCGACGGCATTTGGAACCGTCATCTAGTGAGTGTGGGCGATAGGGGGGTCCTTCCCACACGACTCACAAACCGTCGGGGATATGCCCTCCTGGCATACACGCTCAGCAAAATAAGGTCGTGTGCGACCAGTGAGCGAGGAAATACGGTCATACGTACAGTAGTGCTAAAAAAATACAATTATACAGGGGAAATCATTTCTGGTCGTAAGTACATCCCACACAGTTAGTCCCCAAGAAACATTTTCGTTCATATATACACCCCACACAGTCGCTGCAAGGAAAACGTTTCCGTTCGTAGGTACATCACACACAATTTTTCCCATTAAATCGTTTGTGATAGCGTTCCCATTGCACACAATATTAAAAAAATTATCTTTTGCATTATTGAATGCATAACACACGATGCGTAGAAGAAACTGTGTGGCAAAGGCTATCCATCACACACAACTTTTATGTGGTAAACATTTGCGGAAGGTGGCCTAACGCAAACATTTTTGAAGAGAATGTCATGTGTGATTACTCATCGATCCAACACGGTTTATTCCTACAACTATGTTCGTTTCCATAGGTCCGCCCACGGTATTTTCTCAATAACCATTTGCAATAGCAAAACCAATTAGCAGGCTAATTTGCCATTAGCAGGCTAATTGGCCTATTATTAATAATCCATTTATTAATCTAATTGACATTCATATTAAACACATAATATATTTCATTCCCATATTAAGGAAGCAGTATTTCATAATTGAAATACATCAGAGTACAACATGATATAACTTCAGCACTCAGCTACCCCATTAGACAACTGCACTAGCACCAAGTTTCACATGCAACATGTAGAACCTTTCGAAATTAGCATCATAGACGGTACATACACAGATGCATCTCATTGGGAAAATTGCTGAAGCAGAAGGCGAATATTGAGCCTTCATTGATGTTGAAGGTCTTTGCAACTTTAGGCCAGTGTCTGTGGATGATTGACCGTCCATCCTTCGCCCTCTTCAGGAACACTTCAATATTGAACCATGGGTATTGTATGAATACCTTCCTCGCCTCATGTCCATACAGGTGGTTTGAGAGGTAATCATTAGGGAACTGTTTTGGAAAGGCCTGAAAACAAGGATGTGCATGAATATCTTCTCTATATTGGAAATGGGGCAAAGTAATAAAAAACATGGTATAATAGTTAGTAACACTAGTCATCAACCCGTGCTACCCGCACGGGCTAGCATTTAAGGCACACAGATATTATGCATTATACAAATTAAAAACATATTAAATAACTCTCAAATGAGCCCAGAATCACAGACGAACTGCTACCTTTGTGCCTATATGTGCCCCATGTGTCTTGCTCCCCCTCCCCTGTAAATGTATGCCCCCTCTCAATCCCAAAGTTCACTATTTTCTTGTGGAATAGCTAGTTGACATAGATCTGACAAAAATAGATGGAATAAATAAATTGATTTTCTAGGGTTTTTTAACTAATAGGTGTATTAAATCAATATTGATGAACAGAGATAAAACTACATTGTATGGTAGACTTTTAACAGGAACCTTAAATATCCATGGCATAACCTAAAATTAAATTTGATCCACAAAGGAGGAAATTATCTAATAGTCATCTATGTCACAGAACACTATCTTATTAAGCAAAACATGCTAACATATGGATTCATAGTTAAAATAATTTACTCCTGAAAATATAACAGCTAAGCAGTAAAGAGCTAGAGAGAGCACTAATTCTGAATATTCCTAGAGCAATTAAACGACTTTCGTATAGTCCCTCTGGACTATGGATTGACCACAGTTAATTAGAAATGACAGACGAAGTAGTTGGAGTGTGGAACCTGGATAGAATATTGCCAATAGAGCAATAAAAAAATTAGTTTCTGCTGGGTGAAAATTTATATATTTTTTTACAAATTATGCTAACATTAGATTATTTCATGCATTAAGTTAATGACCATGGAAGTATTGATATTTGGAAGCTATTAGGGGGAGATTTTTGTATGTTCATTTTTCCTTCTTTTTTTAATCTTGTGCGGCTATTCATTTCTAACAGTTGGAAAAAAATCATTTAGGCAGAGACTCTTTCAATTATAAACATAAGGCTTCGGGGGCATTTATTTTTCCGTGTTTCCTGAAAATTAAAAATAAATTGTACGTGTCCTTTTTTTTCAAGGGTACATGCACGTGATGTGGGCTCCATTTCTAGCGTGAGACTTAGGGTCCTTTCAATTGTGCACATTTTTTATTTCTTTATTACGAAGGGATAAGGTAAGTGCATTTTCTATTGTTTCCAACTTGAACATGGGCATTGGGGACTCTTGTACGTGCGTCGGTATGGGGGCGTTTCTTTTTGTTTTCTTATAGAAGGTAGCATGTTTATTTAGGAAACTACATATGGGCACGTTTTGTTTGTGCCGTAACTTCATAGGACTGTATTCTGGACAAAATAGATCTGTTTTAATCCTAGTCGTATATTTTACAATCTTACGGTTATTATTGTTGTTTCTCTAGAATTAACGTGGAGCCTCGTATAGTGCCTCCAATTAGTAAATATAAGATCCTGTAGTGAACTGATGTCTTCTTCATTGTGCAGACAAATATCTTGTTGTTTTTTGTTGCTAAATTCTTTATCCTAACAATCTTTTTGAGTTTCTTTACTTGATTGATATTCATGGGCATTTCATTTACCCATATGCAAAAAGGGTCGAACAGTGGGTCAAAACCTCTGACAGCAGGACCTACATGTGCAAGACCAAATTGTTTAAAACCTAAGTATTAGAAGGGTTCCTGCAATTGCACAATAATGTGCTATTAGACAAAGGACCATGCATGTGCAAACCTCGATTGTAAACCTCAGTGATTCCCATTGCTTCCCTGCAACACATATAAGGTAGTTAGTGATCAGGTTAAGTGAGGGTCCGCATGCTATTAGTAAAATATGTTGATGAAAAATAAGTGCATTGCAGATTCATCAGACTAATTCAAGCCGCATGGAAAACCCATTTATCCAAACCAAGCATCATTAAGAATTAGGAAATATAGCAATTGTATATGTTTCCCATGTATTAAGTGTAGCCAAATTCGATAATTCCTCACATGCACAACAATACAAAAGTCTACCCACGACAATTGGACATTGCATTGCAGAATTGAACCAAGCAGTCAAGAAATGAACCAAACATTAACTGAGCATCACATTGCACAATATAACATACTCCTAATAGAAGATCGGACAGTTAACCAAACCAAGCACGCTTAACAACTTGGAAATATAGAAATTTTATTTGTTTCTCATGTACTTAGTATAGCGAAATTCAATTTATTTCTCACATGTTCACTACAATAGGACCCCCACTATAGCAAGGCATCTTTCCGTATCTAAAAGTGCATATATGCGTTGTTAGTGCCTTTACCCACGGTTTAGGATGCGTAGCCTTATCCAGTGTTGCTAGCGCACATTCCAACGCTTATACTACCGTTGGTAAAAGGGACCGTTGCAAGAATACAACACATAAAACAGACTCGCGCAACACTTCTATACGTTGGTGCTTAATGTACACGAAGTAGGATTCCATTGCTTGGCAACGATGAATTCACAATGTTTCAAGTGTTGATACTTATATAATGTGAGTAATAATATAATTATATATATATATATAATATATATTGTCAATTAAATTAACCCTCCATGTAATGGTGATAATTATGTACATGTGAAGAAAAAACAAAAGAATATACTCATGGGAAGAAGAACTCGTATATTAGATAAAACTGTTGGAGTACAATAGTGTATATTACACAAGCAACATCATCCAAATGTGATGCATAATCCAAATATTTTCTTCACAGCGGAACTTAAACTAAAAGCATCCATCCCGTACAACTGATCTAAAAGTTAACCGAGGAGCATCATCCCTGAATCTTAAGCAAAACTGAAAGCATCCATCGTCATCATCATGAACATGACATCATCATCATCATCTTTGCAACATACTTGCCACACAGCCATATAATCATCCATTTATCTTTTGAATCTACAAACAAAAAATGAACTGTAAACACACAATGCATTGACAAGATGCAAGTAGTGACAGAAGGATGTTAGTCATTGTATCTGCTAGTATATCTCTATATGAAAACTCCAGAAATTCATCTACATCAAGTGAGTATTGTGTACTTTCTCTAGGAAATCGCAATGGTAATTTGGTCGATTCTAAAACCATTGCACACTGCATAAAAATAACAACTATTACTGCAGTTGTAACCATGAATGAATTGCAAAAGCTTAGGTTGTTAATATCTTGTTTACGGTATAAGTTCCTATCATCATACAACAGAAATTCACAATTATATTGTGTTTGAACAATGCAAGGATCCTCCTCCCAGCGATTGCAACATAGCAGGTAGAATTTCTTTCAAACATTGTAAAAAAGCTAGTAAGGTTACTCTACTATGCATACTAGTCGTCAACGTTTGCACGGGCTAACATTTTTGTGTTTCACATTGTGAGCTGGGAATAAGTACTATGGTGATCTGAAATTGTTAGCTCAGATCTGACATCAGTAATGGTTTCTCCTTGCACTATTTCTCTTTAAGAAAAAAATATGAGAGAAATTATGTATGCTTGGAGGCCAGATGTCTCCCCAACTGATGAGGTTGGAGAAAGGAGGTGCTGCAGAATACAGTTATTAGAACGCTTGGTCACTGCAAAGTCATGATATAATCTAACAAAAAAAACATCCAAAACAAATCATGAGTAAAATTTGATAGTGAAAACACACTCGGTGAGAAATTTATACATGTAAAAATTATATAAGATCATCACGACATAATTAAAGGGCTTTATGTTGTATATCAAGCCCAATATTTTACAATATTCAGCTTGTATTAGTGACACTTGCAGCAAATTTCTTACTGTATATATACAACTGGATATTCGACTCTAGATACATACCAAATATGTCGAATATTTTACACGATAGGATTTCTCTGAGTCATCCACTATGTTTTACCATGTACATCTCTTCTTTTGACTAAAGTATACACTGTCAGCACCCTGTAAATTCCTACTATAAATTATATTAAAGGACACGTCAAGGAGTTGAATTTTGTTATCACGTGGTAGAAAACTACAGCACAATAATGGGATAATATGCGAAGTTGCTGGGGAAAGAAGAGAGATGAAATTGACATGAGCAAACTCCAGCACAATAATGGGCTAATGTGCGTGCGTGCATGCGTGTGTGGCTATGAACTTAATTAACGAAGCCATAAAATTATTTTGGCTAACGTTATACATGACCTATTAAATTATCACCACCATAGATAATTATTTGTGTTTGTCCTTCCTCAACGGCAGCACATATATTTTCACATTCAGAAAAACAAGCTATGATGAAACTGACCTTGTCAGATAAAATGTAAGGTAGAATTGGTAATTGTCAAGGTCAACCTGTCCTCTGCTTGCATGCCACATACCTGCACTGGTACACAGTGCTAATTAGCTCAAGTAAACATTTGTTTTCTTTGAAACTGAAAAGAAACTGTGATAATTTATGTGCTGCAAATACAATAAAACAACATATGTTTTTTGATACATAGTGACATCATTTTTACAAATTGCACAAACAATTATAATTAAGATGTACTTCAAAATATTAATAAAGGTACATAAAAAATATACCAAACATAAGGACCACATAATTTTTATACTTTGAGATTATGCTTTTGCACATGCATCACACAGACTAGTGGGACTATATATGATATAATTATATTAACTGCTGTGTATAAAGAAATAGCCACCATGCTGATATTAAACTAATTGTGCACCTGCAGACATGTATGAACTAGCACATAAACTCAAGCATCACACGTTCAAGTTAATTAGGCTATAGTTATGCATGCAATTTAATAGAATTAGCGCTCACACCATGGGTGGAGGCTGGGTGATGCGACCAATTAGACCTCTGAGTAGATATGATTAGAAAGAAAGAGAGCCCATTGCGTAACGAACTAATAAACATCTAAGCTACGGCGGTCAGGTAGTCAGGCCTGAGTAGATGGCCGTGATACAACACTCGCAGATGTTCTCACTTCTACAACAACTCTGCATATAGTTCTCACTTCTACAACAACTCACTGGAACATGTGAACATTGCTACCTCCTTCAGCTGTAATAAAGTTTAAAAAGGATTTTTCCAATAGAAATATGACTGTATGACGGAGTGACTGATCAGGCCTACATCTTGGCACGTAAGAAGAAAGTGGAACTTTGAACCATCAACATCAACCACGAGACTAAGATGACAAGCCTATTATACAATCAGCCAATCACATAATCAACGGCAGCAACCAACGACTGCATAATCAAGTTTCACTTACATGGGCTCGTGAAAGGCTCCTAAGCCATAACTAAGATTAGTTTAATCACAGCAAGATGCTTCAGTTAGAAGCTCCCCTCCGCACCAACCATCTATAATTCAAGTTGTCGATCATTATCAGGGACTGGCATGTCGTAAGTAGCAATTCCCAACTAGACTGAAGTGAAGCAGAGCAAGATGGGGAAAATAAAATTGGGAGAAGAGAAGCGGTCTGGCTCACCACGGTAGCGCGATCGCGAGGGTGGTTGTAGTGGTAACTCTTCCCGTAGCCGCAGGCCCTCGTGCGGAGGTAGCAGATGCAGTTGGTCGTCGAAGGGGAGCGGTGGCGAGAGGGATGGCGCGACGGGAAGCAGGTCGCAGGGGAGTGTTGACTAGCGACGGCGCGTCGGGATGGAGGATCGCAGGGGAAGTGGTGAGGGCCTGAGGGGCGGCCTTCCAGGACGGAGGATCGCAGGGGAGTGGTGACTGGTGAGGGGCAGCACTCCCGGATGTAGTTAGGTCGAGGGGCGGCGGCCGGCGTGGGATCCTATAGGATCGAGAGGAATAGGGAGGCTGGGGAAAGGTAATGACCTAGATTAATTGTGAAAGCCAACTTGGGCCGGGCTAGACAAGAGGCTGGCTTAGTGCGTTGGGCTAGTTGTGGCCAGTTGCAATCTACAACGCATATGCTACGATACTTATTATTCGTATCTATTGTGAATTTTGCAACATACAGTCAAAACGTTGTAGAATATCTGTTGCTTTATAGCGGGTTTTCTTGTAGTGGTTATACAATAACAGAATGCACCCACAACAATTGAGCATCGCATTGCAGAATGAAACCAAACAGTTAACTAAACACCACAACAAATGAACCAAGCATTAACTGAGTACCTCATTGCATAATGTATAACATACTAGAAGAACAAATAGTTAACCAAACTAAGCATGCTTGACAACTTGGAAATATAGCAATTGGATTTGTTTCTCATGTATTTTGTAAGGAAAATTTTGATTTATTTCTCACATGGAAGACAATACAGAATTGCACCCTCAAGAATTGAACATCACATTTGTAGAATTGAACCAAACAGTTAACTGAACATGACAACTAATTAACCAAACACTTAATAAGTGAGCACCATATTGCACGACATATAGAACATGTACACTAGAGCAACAGATTGCATGGTAAAAGTAGATAGCACAATTCACTAGAATTTGTTAAGGAAAGGCAGGAGCAGCACACGCAACGGGTAAACTGAGCATGCTTAACCGGCGTAGCTAGCAAATGGCAAGGTGCTCCTCCAAGATCTGGGGGTCGGAACGAATGGCAGCCATCGCGACCTCATCCGCGCATGTGGACGCGATTTGCTTCTCCGCTGCCAAATGCTCCTTGAGATCCTACCTATACTGCATGCACCATGGCTTAGGGCGGCTCTTATTTGGTGGAGGGTCGGTGATTTGGATGGAATGTGTCATGCTCGCGCCGGCATTCGGGGCATGTGGGATGTGGAAGGAGGAGGAGGATGTGGGTCGGGTGTGGATTACCTGCCTGGATAGGCGAGGCCGAGCAGTGTGAAGGAGGGTCGCCGGCGAGGGGGGCGGCGCTGCAAGCAAGGAGGGAAGGTTTGAACTTGGAAAGGAAGGCTGAAACAGGGGAAATGTGGCTTTTGATAAGGGGGAGGGGGCGGGGAAGTAGATATTTTTGCGGAAGCCAAAAATTTGGAATCGCTTTAGCAAAAATGCTGGCGCGCAAAGTGTCATCAGACATGGTCCCTTATTCAGAATTGTGTACGATATGTGAACATCACAAACGATTCAGATAGCTTAACCCGTGTGCGATAAGTTTGAACGTCAAAATTTTTGGTTCCAATTTCCCTGGTTATAGTGCTCATCCACGTCATTGCATAATTTGGGTACACAAAGGAGACTGCATCACACGCACACTTCTTAATCGAGCAAGTTTAGCAATTAAACAGAGCTAGCTGGCCTAAACATTATTCTAACAAATTAAAGACCGACGCTCTTAATTAGAAAAAACAAAGAGAACTACTGCGGCTGGTGCTCGTCGATCTCAGCCGCCTCCTCCATGTCTAGCTCGCGCCCGACGGTCGACTGGGGAAGGGGGTCCATGGCATCCATCGCACCATACTCGGCAAGCATCTCGCCATCTGCGTCCAACATATCTTTGGAAAAGGCCGCCACGAGCTGGGCGTGGGCGGCCGCCATCTGGGCTTTGGCGAGCTCCGTCGTGGCAAGGAATGCCACGCAGGAACGGACGACTGCTCGAACGCTCTCGGCGATTGCCAACTCTTTGTCCGCTGCGGAACGGACAACTGTTGTGCCACTCTCGCCAGTTGCTATCCCCGAGGCAGATGTTGCTGCCGCTGCCTGAGAACCAACAACGGCCGTTTGGGCTGTCTTGGCCGCCCAGTCACAGATTCCGGTAGCCCTCACGAAGCTTGTGAGCACGCGCCTGGTGGCTGCGGCCGCAGTCTTGCCAGAGTGGGCCGCCGAAGTTACCCTCTGGACGCGGGTCCATGTCCCCATCTTTCACCGGCGATGATTGAACAGTGAAATGATATTTGGGGAGAGAGCTAGTGTGCTTGACACACTGGCTGTGGACTGTAGCCGACGAACCTTAACGCGTAAGTGCTACGTCTTGAGCTTGCGTTGGTTTTCCTTGAAGAGGAAAGGGTGATGCAGCAATAGTAGCGTAAGTATTTCCCTCAGTTTTTGAGAACCAAGGTTTCAATCCAGTAGGAGGCTCCTCAAAAGTCCCGCGCACCTACACAAACAAACAAAGAACTCGCAACCAACGCAATAAAGGGGCTATCAATCCCTTCACAGCCACTTGCGAAAGTGAGATCTGATAGAGATAGTACGATAAGATATATATATATATATATATATATATATGTTTGGTATTTTATAAAAATAGATTGGAAAAGTAAAGATGCAAATAAAAGTAGATTGAAAGCTTATATAATAAAAGATAGACCGGGGGGCCATAGGTTTCACTAGTGGCTTCTCTTGAGATAGCATAAGTATTACGGTGGGTGAAAAAATTACTGTCGAGCAATTGATAGAAAAGCGAATAATTATTAGATTATCTAGGCATGATCATGTATATAGGCATCACATCCGTGACAAGTAGACCAACTCCTGCCTGCATCTACTACTATTACTGCACACATCGACCACTATCCAGCATGCATCTAGGGTATTAAGTTCATAAAGAACAGAGTAACGCATTAAGGAAGATGAGATGATTTAGAGGGATAAACTCATGCAATATGATATAAACCCCATCTTTTTATCCTCGATGGCAACAATACAATACGTGCCTTGCTGCCCCTGCTGTCACTTAGAAAGGACACCGCAAGATTGAACCCAAAGCTAAGCACTTCTCCCATTGCAAGAAAGAACAATCTAGTAGGCCAAACCAAACTGATAATTCAAAGAGACTTGCAAAGATAACTTAATCATACATAAAAGAATTCAGAGGAGATTCAAATATTTCTCATAGATAAACTTGATCATAAACCCACAATTCATCGGATCTCGACAAACACACCGCAAAAAGAGTTACATCGAATAGATCTCCAAGAAGACTGAGGAGAACATGGTATTGAGATCCAAAAAGAGAGAAGAAACCATCTAGCTAATAACTATGGACCCGATGGTATGTGGTAAACTACCCACAACTCATCGGAGGGGCTATGGTGTTGATGTACAAGCCCTCCATGGTCGATTCCCCCTCCGACGGAGCGCCGGTGAAGGCTCCAAGATGCGATCTCGCGGATACAGAAGGTTACGGTGGTGGAAATAGTGTTTCGTTGGCTCCCCTGATGTTTTCGGGGTAACTGGGTATATATAGGAGGAAGAAGTACGTCGGTGGCCGCCCGAGGGGCCCACGAGATAGGGGGGCCCACCTTGTAGGGGTGGGCGCACCCTCCACCCTCGTGGCCACCTCGGCTGCTTCTTGAGTTGCACTCCAAGTCCTCTGGATCACGTTTGTTCCAAAAATCACGCTCCCGAAGGTTTCATTCCATTTGGACTCTGTTTGATATTCCTTTTGTTCGAAACACTAAAATAGGCAAGAAAACAGCAATACGGGCTGGGCCTCCGGTTAGTAGGTTAGTCCCAAAAATGATATAAATGTGTAAAGTAAAGCCCATCAACATCCAAAACAGGTAATATAATAGCATGGAACAATCAAAAATTAGAGATACGTTGGAGACGTATCAAGCATCCCCAAGCTTAATTCCTGCTCGTCCTCGAGTAGGTAAAAGATAAAAACAGAATTTTTGATGTGGAATGCTACCTAGCATAATTCTCAATGTAATTTTCTTTATTGTGGCATGATTGTTCAGATCCAAATGATTCAAGATAAAAGCTTATAAAACATGAAGAATAATAATGCTTCGAAGCATACTAACAAATAATCATGTCCTATCAAAATAGCATAGCCAAAGAAAGCTTATCCCTACAAAATCATATAGTTAGGCCATGCTTCATTTTCATTACACAAAATACTCCCATCATGCACAACCCCGGTTTCAGCCAAGCAATTGGTTCATACTTTTTAACGCGCTTCAGCTTTTTCAACTCTTACGCAATACATGAGCGCAAGCCATGGACATAGCACTATGGTGGTATATGGTGGTGGTTGTGAGGACAAAAAGGGAGAAGATAGTTTCACATCAACTAGGCATATCAACGGGCTATGGAGATGCCCATCAATAGATATAAATGCGAGTGAGTAGGGATTGCCATGCAACGGATGCACTAGAGCCATAAATATATGAAAGCTCAACAAAAGAAACTAAGTGGGTGTGCATCCAACTTGCTTGCTCACGAAGACCTAGGGCATTTTGAGGAAGCCCATCATTGGAATATACAAGCCAAGTTCTATAATGAAAAATTCCCACTTAGTATATGAAAGTGACAACATAAGAGACTCTCTATCATGAAGATCATGGTGCTACTTTGAAGCACAAGTGTGGTAAAAAGGATAGTAGCATTGTCCCTTCTCTCTTTTTCTCTCATTTTATTTTTTCTTCCACTCATAAGGAAGACAATTAAAAGAGCACCTCATGCAACAAATTTGTCACACAACTTTTACCATACGTGCATGCTACGAGACTTGCCAACTTCAACACAAGTATTTATCAATTTCATAATTACCCACTAGCATGACTCTACCATCACTACCTCTATATCTCAAAACAATTATCAAGCATCAAAATGATCCTAGTGTTTTATGCACTTTCTATGATAGTTTTTATTATACCCAACTTGGATGCTCGTCATTCTAGGACCAAATTTATAACCATAGCAAATACCATGCTGTTCTAAAAGACTCTCAAAATAATATAAGTGAAGCATGAGAGATCAACAATTTCTTCAAAATCAAGCCACCGCCGTGCTCTAAAAAATATAAGTGAAGCACATAGAGTATTCTAGTAAATTCTAATCAAGTGGGCTTATCCCAAAATGTGTGTACAACAAACATGATTGTGGTAAACTAAAAAGCAAAGACTAATATCATGCAAGACGCTCCAAGCAAAACCATATCATGTGGCGAATAAAAATAAAGTTACCAATGAACGAAGATGAAAGAGGGGATGCCTTCCCGGGGCATCCCCAAGCTTAGGATTTTGGCTATTGTTGAATATCTTGGGGTGCCATGGGCATCCCCAAGCTTAGGCTCTTGCCACTCCTTACTTCATAGTCCATCAAATCTTTATCCAAAACTTGAAAACTTCACAACACAAAACTCAACAGGAAATCTCATAAGCTCCTTTAGTGAAAGAAAGCAAAACCACCACATAAGGTACTGTAATGAACTCATTCATTATTTATATTGGTGTTAAACCTACTGTATTTCAAGTTCTCTATGGTTCATACCACTTAATACTAGCCATAGATGCATCAAAATAAGCAAACAACACACGAAGGGTAGAATCTGTCAAAAACAAAACAGTCTGTAACAATCTGTAACCCACGAATACTTCAGGAACTCTAAAAATCCTACCAAACTAGGAAGTCCTGGAAAATTTGTCTATTGATCTATAGGGAAAAGAATCAACGCAAAATCACGTTTCTGTGATTTAACAAAACTAATTTCGTGTGTGCAAAGTCTTTGTTTTTCAGCAGAATCAAATTAACTATCACCGTAGGTTATCCTATAGGTTCTACTTTGCACAAACACTAAGTAAAACATAAAAACACATCTAAACAGAAGGTAGATGCAAAATTTGTTACTAAACAGAAAAAAAAACAAAAAACACAAATTAAATTGGGTTGCCTCCCAACTAGCGCTATCGTTTAACGCCTCTAGCTAGGCATAAAAGCGAGGATAGATCTAAGTAGTGCCATAATAATAAGATAGATCTTGAAAACTCATCTCATATTCCCTACGTTCAGCAGCAAGTTTTCTTTGAGGCAAGCAAAAATAATCAAAAGGTCTCGGTGTACAAAAGTAGGGGCCCTGCTTTTGACCCCTTTACTTGTGCACGGGCAGTCAGAGCCTCCCGCCACGGCCACACATAATAGGGCAGGAAGGGGAAGCCGGAGAGAAGCCGAAGCCACAAGGAAAACAGAGCAACGACAAGAACCAAGGACACAAAGATCAGATGGACGGAGCAGGTTTCCCCGGCAAGGACTCTTGCCGGGGGAGCCTCAGCGGCCCTGGCAAGACCCTTGCCGGGTGAGCCCGCCCCCACCAGCCGAGCGAGCCACCTTTGAGCCCACCAACGCTAGACAAATGCATTGGGACAAGGCTCGGGAGGCACCTTCGTGGTGGCATGCAGATCTTTGTGAAGACATAGAATGCTCAAGATCAAATGAGGATAGGAAGGCAACTATCCTCATCGAAGAAACCCACAAGACCCCCGGCAAGACCCTTGCCGGGCCACCCGGCAAGACCCTCGCCAAGCGAGCCAAGTCTTCGCCGCCGTTCGCATGCAGCTGCCTACCCAGCCAGCTGGGCAGGCACATGCGTGGCAACATGCAGCTCTTTGTGGAGGCTCCACCACCGCGCCACCTTAGCTGCCTGCCTGCCTACATGGCACCGCATGCATCGCTGGCCAGGGCGCGTGTCGAAGCGAAGAGGGGCGGCGACGGACGGGATGGGCCTCGCCCCCATCCCCGATAAAGCGAAGGGACACCTAGGCCTCGCATTAAATGCGCTTTGTCTTGGAATACCAGCGATAAGCTCGCAACGCTGTAGCACTTTCCACCTCCTGTGTGCCACTGCGGTAGCCCCTTTCGCCTATAAAAGGAGGCCCATGACACACTTGGAAAGGCTTCGGCTCTTTCGAACCTCGGAGCACCCGGAGCTAGTTCGAGATCTCAGAAACACTAAATACATCCACCAAAGCAGGATCATAGGGTTTTACGCATATTTGCGGCCCGAACCTGGGTAAATCCCTCTTGTGTTGCCTACTAGTCCCGCTCTTCTCACGATCCCCGTGCCCCGCAACTGTAGAAGGGATCCTAGTGATCCCATAGGTGTTGTTTCCCACCGACATCTTTGGCGCGCCAGGTAGGGGGGCGCAATCGTGAGGACTTGGTCTAGCAGTTGACCTAGCTGTTCTTCATGGCCATGGCTTCTAAGAAGAAGACGAGGAAAAGACAACATTCATTACCTCATGTGGTAAGTATTGCTTTTTACGGATGCCTTTCGGGTTGAAGAGTGCTGGATCAACCTTTGCAAGAGCAATCCAAATTGGTTTTGAACCCCAGCTGCATAGAAATATGGAAGCTTATATGGATGACATAGTGGTCAAAACCAAGGACAAAGCAATACTTGTGCAAGATCTGGAGGAAACATTTGGGAACCTGCACAAGATCAACCCCAAATTGAACCCTGAGAAGTGTATCTTCGATGTCCCGTCCGGCAAGCTTCTCGGGTTCTTTGTGTCCCAGTGCGGGATTGAAGCAAACCCAGATAAGATCAAGGCCATCGAGCAGATTGAGGCACCCAAACGGATCAAGGACATGCGTCGGCTCCCTGGTTGTGTTGCCGCCATGAGCCAGTTCATCTCCAAATCCGTGGAGCGTGCCCTTCCTTTTTTCAAGATCTTGAAGAAGGCTGGGCCAGTGGAGTGGACCCCAGAGGCCGAGGCAGCACTGTAAGACTTGAAGAAATACCTCTCCTCCACCCCAGAGCTGGTTGCTCCCAAACCACAAGAACCGTTGCTACTTTACCTAGCAGCAACAAATCAAGTGGTTAGCGCCGCGCTAGTGGTGTAGAGAGAGATCGATGAGGAGACAGCAGCAGTGGCAGAGTCAACATTTGGAGGGCTAGAACCCTCCCCGGCAGGGCTTGGTCCAATCAAGACAGAGTCCCCGGCAGGGCTCGGTCCTGGCAAGACTGGCGCCAGCGTGACAGGACCCACGCGACTGGGTGAAGAGGCGCAGAAAAAGAAAATGGTGTAGCACCCAGTGTAGTTCGTCAGCTCCGTCTTGCAGGGAGCCAGGTCGAGGTACTTAGGTGTGCAAAAGCTGCTCTTCGGCCTCCTTATGGCTTCGAGGAAGCTGCGCCATTACTTCCAAGCAGACGAGATCACGGTGGTCACCCGCCTCCCATTGCAATGGATATTGCAAAACCCAGATGCAACAGGGAGAATCGTGGAATGGGCCCTGAAGCTGTCAAGTTTCGGTTTGAAGTTTGAAAGTAACTCGACGATTCAGAGCAGAGTCTTGGCAGAGTTTGTTGCGGAATGGACCTCGACGCCTGACAAAGAGGTACAGGAGACCGCTCTCCCCGGTAAGAAAACGAGCCGCAACTGGATCATGTACTTTGATGGTGCCTTCTCGCCGCAAGGCGCTATTGCTGGTGTGCTGCTTGTCGCACCCACCGGAGAGCACCTCAAGTATGTCATCCAGATGCACTTCTCCCGGGAGATGTCAACCAACAACACCGCCGAGTACGAGGGTTTGCTTTCCGGCCTCAGGATCGCGGCAGACCTCGGAGTTAAGAAGCTCGTCAGGGGCGTCTCACAGCTCATTGTCAGGCAGATCAACAAAGATTATCAAAGCCCGTTGATGGAAGCTTACGTAGATGAGGTGAGGAAACTGGAAGAGCGCTTTGACGGTATATGAGCGGAGCATGTCCCTCGGGCAGAGAACGACATCGCTGACTACCTGTCAAAGCGCACTGCCCTCAAGCTACCTGTGGAGCCAGGTACTTTCATGCTTCAGTTAACCCAACCATCCGTTGAGCTGTCGACCTGGCAGAACAAGTGGAGGAAGTTAGGCCCCGGCAAGTACTTCCCCACCGAGCTCCCCGGAGCCGCCGACGAAGATGTTGCCGTGGATGCCGATCCTGCCGCAGGGCAACCGACTCCGGCAGGACCTTAGGTCATGGCCGTGGAGGTGGCCGCTCCCGTGGTAGAAGAAATGCCTTTGGTCCTTGTCGTCTAGCCACAGGCTCCGGCATGGGCGCAACACACCATTTGATTCCTTCAAAAAGGAGAGCTTCCTGAGGAGCAGGAAGAGGCAGAAAGAGTAGCCTGCTGGTCTGCTCTATACCAATTCGTTGATAACATGTTGTACAGAAGAAGACCGAATGGGGTGAATTTAATGTGCATCTCCCGGGAGGAGGGACTAAAGCTGTTGGCAGAGATACATGGAGGCATATGTCACTCCCACATAGGGTCAGGGCCCTTGCCGGCAAGGCTTTCCGGCAAGGTTTCTTCTGGCCCACCGCCCTCCAGGATGTGACGGCACTAGTAACCAAGTGTGAAGCGTGCCAGTTCCATTCGAAGAAGCTCCATCAACCAGCTCAAGCCCTTCAAACTATTCCTCTCTCCTGGCCCTTCTCGGTCTAGGGGCTCGACATATTGGGCCCTTTCCCCCGTGCTGTTGGGGGCTTTGAGTACTTGTACGTCGCGATTGACAAGTTCACAAAGTGGCCAGAGGTGGAGGCAGTAAGGAAGGTGACAATGCAGTCAGCCATCAAGTTTTTCAAGAGACTAGTGTGTCGTTTTGGGGTGCCCAATAGGATCATCACCGACCACGGCACACAGTTCACAAGCCACGTCTTCATGCAATACATTGAGGATCTCGGCAGTATGGTCTGTTTTGCTTCCGTAGCACATCCACGGAGCAACGTCCAAGCAGAGAGAGCAAATGCTAAAGTCCTGTGAGGCTTAAGGATGAAGTCGTTTGACAGGTTGCGCAAGAGTGTAAGGCGCTGGATTGATGAGTTGCTGGCGGTTCTTTGGTCGATCAGAATGATGCCAAATCAAGCCACCGGCCAGACACCCTTTTCCCTGGTTTACGGGGCAGAAGCAATTCTCCCCACGGAACTCATATATGGGTCACCTTGAGTGCTCGCTTATGATGAACATAAGCAAGAGCAATTGCAGTAAGATGACGTGACGCTCCTTGAGGAAGATCGTCTCCGGGCGGCTGTGAGAGCAGCATGCTACCAGCAAGCTTTGCGCCGCTACCATAGCCGCAAGGTTCATGCCCAGAGCTTTGAGGAAGGCAACCTTCTTCTTCAGCACGCTCAGTCGACCAAGAATTCCAACAAGTTGACGCCAAAGTGGGAAGGCCCTTATCGGGTGACACGAGTCACCAGGCCCGGCGCAGTCCGGTTGGAGACCGAAGATGCCATTCCAGTGAGCAACTCCTGGAACATCGAGCATCTTCGCAAGTTTTACCCATAAGGCGTGGCTACCGGGCCTCCTGGCAAGCCACCCTTTTGTACAAGCCTTGCCGGCAAGGCATGTAACCCTTTGTACAAAGCCAGGCGCAGACCCTGAGCATAAATAAATGAAGCACTGGCGCCCTGAGTTATAACATGCATGCTAGGCTGAGTCTCTTCCTTGGTGAGGGTGATAGAGCTTAGCGGCGGCTAACCCCTAGTTTAGAGGTCGAGTGCGCGTCTCTCTGTTCTTCTCTGTCTTCTTTGGTTCACAGGGCACGTAAGTATTCTTGCCGAGCCATTTTGGAAGAAAGGGAATGGACCGGCGTCCGGACCCCGGCAAGCCAGAGTTGCCGGGGGCTGCAAGAACAAAGATCCATCTGCGGCAAGCCAAGGTTGCCGGGGGCTGCAGATCTAGATAAGTTCTCTATCCTCTATCGTGCATTTCGTTATGGAATGGGATACGTGAAACCCCGTTTTATCTCTAAGCTACCGTGCTCCCCCTTTTCGGCACCCAAGGATTATCCCCTGGGTATGGATTTGGTCGTAGCCGCGACAGCAAAGAAGAGGAACGAGGGGCCTAAGCCCACCTCATCCCTGCCTCCGCCAAGGGCGTGAGAAAGGTCGAGCGAAGTGGGGAAACGGCAAGGCCTATTGCCGGGCAAGAAAATATTTGTCTTAAAGATAATAAGGATTCACTCCTTGTCGTGGGTTCCTCCCACGAACGAAAATCCCGGCAAACATCCCTTTTTCATTAAAAACATCTCGTACAGGTACAGTCCATACGAAATGAAAAACATGAACAAGGGGGTTACAAGTTCTAAAGTTAACAAAGGCCTGAGTGCTTACAAGACTAAAAAGATATAAGGTGCGCGTAATCCCTTTCTTGTCCCTCTCCTCAGGAAATGGAACAAGAAAGTAGAGGGGCAAAATGGGCGCCTAGGCGAGCTACGAGTGGCAGAAGACACCAAGAGAGCATCCCGGTGGCCGACCAAGGACTGGATGGTGATGGCGGCGCCGGAGGCAGAGCTCGAAGATGAGGCGGCAGGACGTCAATACGCGACGAAGGCGTCGGTGCCCGTGTACTCCAACTTGACGGCCTTGCCGCCCGCCCTCTTCCTCTTCTGCAGCCTCCCAATGCCAGCCACCCAAGGAGACGACCCCGAGAAGTTCAAGGAGCCGGCGACACGAATGATGGGGTTGTCGGTGCCGCTCGGAGCGGTGCCCGACACCTAGTCGGACCCGTCATCCTGCCGCCCGCTGCCCCCGTCGTCGTTGCCGTTGTCTTCCTCGCCACTCTCGCTTGAGGAGGAATCTTCATCGTTGGAGGAGCTCTCCACGCAGCACCTCACGCGAGTCCCGAAGTGCCCGAAGATCTTGACGGAGAGGAGGCCACCCTCCATTAGTTTGAAATGGAGAGTGAGCCCATTCGTCAAGCTGTGGAGGCGAGCGAAGGTCTTCCACCCTCGGTGAAGGTACATGACGTGAGGGGCGGGGAACTCGACGTCGGCCCATGTGCCGCTGTTCCCACATCCCCTCATGTGCAGCCGCAATGCCTGCGGCGGATCCAGCTCCATCTCCCGCGCGAGTGGAGTCGGGAGGCGAAGGTGACGGCGCGGGGGCTGGCGCAGCCTGACGGAGAACTCACAGGGATTGTCCCTGGTGTGGCCCTCCATCGAAGGAGGGGCTGCCGGCGGAGGCAAGACTGATCTGCCGCCCCATCCTCCTCTCCCTCGAGCACCACCACGGCCTTGACCCCTCCCCCTTCCTCTAGCGGCCGGCACCACAACTACGAGCTCTTGGGAAGGAGCGATGCGCTCTCTGGACGAGACCCTCGCCGCCACCGATGATGCGTTGCCACGCCCCCTTGCCATGGCAGAAGAAGAAGGGAAGCAGGAATGGGGAGAGGCAAATAGCTAAGAAGTTGAGAGGCACCGTTCCTCCCACCCCCTCTTTATAAAGGGGCGGGGGCGAGGCTCGGCCACCCACTCTCAGCCAATCCGGCTCGTTGAAGTGACAGCAAGCGGGGCCGACGACCGCCATTCCCGCTCCATTCAAGGCGCGTGGGAATCGACCCGCACGCGTGCGACTTCCCACGTCCCGCGCGCCTGCCATTCGCTCTGCATTATGCATGTAGCGAACGTGGCGCAAGGGGCGGGCGCAGTGGGGTGCGTGGAACGACGGTTCCCAAGCGAGGGCGGTAAGTGGGAGGGGGCCCTGCGGTCTCGAAGAGACACGCAAGCCGCCTCTTACTATCCACCACAAGGTAACGCCAGCATGCCTCCCACGTCATGCGCGCGCACGACTCCCACGTTGCGCGTTCAACGCAGGTCGTGGGGAAGCGCAGCGGACGGAACAGTGGCCGCGGTAAAAATCCGCCCCAACTGCCCGCGCACCATTCTAGGCCTGGCCCAACAATGTGTTGCGCTTATGTATGGCCCAGGCCCGGGGGATCCTATCAGTGTACAAAAGTAGGGGCCCTGCTTTTGACCCCTTTACTTGTGCACGGACAGTCAGAGCCTCCCGCCACGGCCACGCATAATAGGGCAGGAAGGGGAAGCCGGAGAGAAGCCGAAGCCACAAGGAAAACAGAGCAACGACAAGAACCAAGGCCACGAAGAGCAGATGGACGGAGCAGGTTTCCTCGGCAAGGACTCTTGCCAAGGGAGCCTCAGCGGCCCTGGCAAGACCCTTGCCGGGTGAGCCTGCCCCCACCAACCGAGCGAGCCACCTTTGAGCCCACCAACGCTAGACAAATGCATTGGGACATGGCTCGGGAGGCACCTCCGTGGTGGCATGCAGATCTTTGTGAAGACATAGAATGCTCAAGATCAAATGAGGATAGGAAGGCAACTATCCTCACCGAAGAAACCCACAAGACCCCTGGCAAGATCCTTGCCGGGGAAGCCAGCGCGCCACGGCAAGACCCTTGCCGGGCCACCCGGCAATACCCTTGCCGGGACACCCTGCAAGACCCTCACCAAGCGCACCGGCAGGGACACTGCCAGGCCCGAGCCAGCCAAGTCTTCGCCTCCGTTCGCATGCAGCTGCCGACCCAGCCAGCTGGGCAAGCACCTGCGTGGCAACATGCAGCTCTTCGTGGAGGCTCCGCCACCACACCACCTCAGCTACCTGCCTGCCTACATGGCACTGCATGCATCGCTGGCCAGGGCGCGTGTCGAAGCAAAGAGGAGCGGCGACAGACGGGACGGGCCTCGCCCCCGTCCCCGATAAAGCGACGGGACACCTAAGCCTCGCATTGAATGCGCTTTGTCCTAGAATACCAGCGATAAGCTCGCAATGCTGTAGCACTTTCCACCTCCTGTGTGCCACTGTGGCAGCCCCTTTCGCCTATAAAAGGAGGCCCATGACACACTGGGAAAGGACTCGGCACTTTCGAACCTCGGAGCACCTGGAGCTAGTTCGAGAGCTCAAGAACACTAAATACATCCACCAAAGCAGGATCGTAGGGTTTTACGCATCTTTGCGGCCCGAACCTGGGTAAATCCCCCTTGTGTTGCCTACTAGTCCCGCTCTTATCATGATCCCTGTGCCCCGCAACCGTAGAAGGGATCCCAGTGATCCCATTGGTGTCGTTTCCCACCGACAAAATGGCTAAATTTGATGGGACAAAAGTCCCCAAGATCAATCACACGAGGAATTGGTTCCTCCTTTGGCCCTTCATATTCCACAACTAATTCAGCATTATAAGCATTCTTTTGGAAGAATTTCGTGAGACTATACTCAAGAGAGTATCCTAGCTTGTTATTTCAAAGAGCAAAATCATTATTAATTTTGGAAATTCTATCAACTAGGACATTGGCAGGAGCCTTTTTTTCTAAGGTTTTCATTGAAAGCAACATAGTCCAAAGATTGAAAACGCCTAATTTCCTCTTGATTGAAGAGGATCGCCTCTATGGGAGGACGACCGGCGTCCACCCTATAGTGCACAAAGATTTCTTTGGCCTCTCTTATTATAAATCTAAACTCATGAGCCAAAAAGATAGTAACAGCGCGCTAAACAGAAGAATGTTCAATATTAGAAAATTCTAAGAAAATTCTTTGTATGCAAGGTTGCATATGCATAAATTGTCTTTCAAGATCAACTACAAGCATAGCGACAGCATCCGCAAGACTACTAGTTCTATGAAGAATAGAACCACCCATAGACGGTAAAGCACCGACACAAGTAAAGAAATCTTGAATAACACCTTTTCCAATAATGTTACTACTACTGATTCGAAACTTTTTAGTATGCGAGATAGGGGGTTCTTCGGCAGGAGCATCAGAATTTTCCATGTTATCATTATTGTCCATATAGACGATAATCTCCCCAATTTCAGACATGACGGCAAACAAAAGCGAAGAAGAGGAGATTGGAAAAGAGAGAGCGAATAAAACAGCAAGGGTGAAGTGGGGGAGAGGAAAACGAGTGGCAAATGGCAAATAATGTAAATGCGAGGGAGATGAGTTTGTGATGGGTACTTGGTATGCCTTGACTTGAGCGAAGACCTCCCCGGCAAACGGCGCCAGAAATCCTTCTTGCTACGTCTTGAGCTTGCGTTGGTTTTCCTTGAAGAGGAAAGGGTGATGCAGCAATAGTAGCGTAAGTATTTCCCTCAGTTTTTGAGAACCAAGGTATCAATCCAGTAGGAGGCTCCTCAAAAGTCCCACGCACCTACACAAACAAACAAAGAACTCGCAACCAACACAATAAAGGGTTGTCAATCCCTTCATGGCTACTTGCAAAAGTGAGATCTGATAGAGACAGTACGATAAGATAAATATATTTTTGGTATTTTATAATATAGATTGGAAAAGTAAAGATGCAAATAAAAGTAGATTGAAAGCTTATATGATAAAAGATAGAACCGGGGGCCATAGGTTTCACTAGTGGCTTCTCTCAAGATAGCATAAGTATTACAGTGGGTGAACAAATTACTGTCGAGCAATTGATAGAAAAGCGAATACTTATGAGATTATCTAGGCATGATCATGTATATAGGCATCACGTCCATGACAAGTAGACCGATAAAGTATTAAGTTCATAAAGAACAGAGTAACGCATTAAGAAAGATGACATGATGTAGAGGGATAAACTCATGCAATATGATATAAACCCCTTTTTATCCTCGATGGCAACAATACAATACGTGCCTTGCTGCCCCTGCTGTCACTTGGAAAGGACACCGCAACATTGAACCCCAAGCTAAGCACTTCTCCCATTGCAAGAAAGATCAATCTAGTAGGCCACACTAAACTGATAATTCGAAGAAACTTGCAAAGATAACTTAATCATACATAAAAGAATTCAGAGGAGATTCAAATATTTCTCATAGATAAACTTGATCATAAACCCACAATTCATCAGATCTTGACAAACACACCGCAAAAAGAGTTACATCGAATAGATCTCCAAGAAGATCGAGGAGAACATGGTATTAAGATCCAAAAATAGAGAAGAAGCCATCTAGCTAATAACTATGGACCCGAAGGTCTGTGGTAAACTACTCACAACTCATCGGAGGGGCTATGGTGTTGATGTAGAAGCCCTCCGTAGTCGATTTCCCCTCCGGCGGAGCACCGGCGAAGGCTCCAAGATGGGATCTCGCGGATACAGAAGGTTACGACAGTGGAAATAGTTTTTCGTTGGCTCCCCTGATGTTTTTGGCATACGTGTGTATATATAGGAGGAAGAAGTACGTCGGTGGTCGCCCGAGGTGCCCACGAGATAGGGGGTGTGCCCTGTAGGGGTGGGTGTTGGGGATACACATAACAGGTAGGCCCAAGAAGGGTCGAAATATCATAAAGCATGGGGTGCACACAATACGTGGGTCCAGATTAATTTCATACGGACATACTATCCACTTGGACAAGCAGCATACTATCCACTCGACCAAGTAGTATACCATCCACTCGGATGACAGTTCACCACTCGACCATACAGATCACTCGGATATACGAAGACCAGCAGGCAACAAAGCAGTCGGCATCATTCTCATGGTGAGGGCTTGGTAGTGGGCTGGCATTATGGCATTCATGCCCCACTTTTGTAACATATGAGGTGAGGGGTGGCGCACTCTATATAAGCCACCCCCCACCACTAGACTTGGGGGGGCTCTCTTTTCTTCCACCTCTCTCTCTCTCCCTCTCTAGTCTCCGGACTTAGCTCAGGCATGGGGATCCGCTCCTCTCTCTCTCTCACACATACATTGTAATCCCCGGATACATACTAAGATAAAACAAAGCCTCTCCGGAGCACGAGACGTAGGGTTGTTATCTCCATCGTGAGAGGCCCGAACTCGCTAAAACCACCGTGTCACCCATATGCATCTCGATAGATCATGCTCCTTTACCCTACCCCCTTTCTATTGTCGGAATCGTTACCACGACAGTTGGTGCCCACCTTGGGGCATGGCGTCTATCGAACCATGATGCAGATGGTCATTTCTTCAACCACCGGCGGCGGATCAATTCCCGCCGGTGCCCTCTATTAGATTTCATCTTCACGTTTTAATACGTTATTTGTACTGTTCATCTTCACGACGAGCAAAGCATTGCAAACAGAAGACAGAAGGAAAACATGCATCCATACAAGAACATACAAGGAGAATCATCGACCTTCAGGAACGATGACGTGAAGGCAGGAAGCCAACTGCGCCTACACACAGGTCCACCGGCATCGTCCGCCCCGTCGCCGTCTCGGACCTCGGCACAGCCGACTATCCCTTTACACTCGACCACCGGCGCCGTCCGCTTCATCGTCATCACGCACAACCACCAGTGCCGTCCGCCTCATCGTCGTCTCCGACCTCGGCCCAGTCGAGTGGGCTTCGTTTGTGACATCGTCGTCGAGCCCCATGCGCGGCCACCAGCGTTGTCTGCCTCATCATTATCACGCATGACCGTCGGCATCATCGTCATGCACGGCCGCCATTGTGGTTTGCCTCGTCGTCGACTTCGGCCTCGTCTTCTCGACTGCTCGGCACCGACCTCCGCAGCAGAGGCGCAGGCCCGACGCGGCATAGGCGCGCAGCGCTCCTCCCTCCGGCGCCGGTCGCCGGCGATGGTCTCCATGGCGGAGTGCGCTAGAACGACAACCTACGAAACAACCTCCTCCCGCAACCGATGGCCGTTCAGGATTGAAGGAATCAATGCCTCGTAAGTGCATACATAACCAGGGCTGTTTCCTCACTTAATTAACTGCATGCAGGGAAAAGTGGAAACGGAAGGACGCAGTGAAGGAATCTTCAACGCCGGATTAATGGCTGCCTCATTATTTAGCCGTTCAAACAAGGTGCGTTTATCCATTTTTTCCATAGCCTCCAGCGCAAACGCAGCTTGCATTGACTTCAAGCCGGCCCAGCCGCTCCGCTACTCCCTGTCGGTACTCTGGTACGCTCAGACAAGTACAAGTCTACACTCGACATATGCAACACTCGGGCACGCATCGTTTTCTTGGACATGTTCAGTCGACTAACATGCAGCCACTCGATCATTCGTGTGTTCCGACTTGGTCGGACGCCTCCTCGACGACATGCTCAACTCGACCGCCCCATGCGGTGCTACTCGGTTGGACACATCCTTGACACTCGGACGCCCCGCGCGCATCGTCACTCAGTGGCACACGTCTACATCGCCTGGACGCCCCGCGCATCGTCACTCCACGGGACGCGTCTACATCACCCAGCCGCCCCACGCGTCGCCATAGGTTGGTCACCTCATCACCACTCGGCCGCCCCGTGCGTCGCCGTAGGTTGGTCACCTCATCACCACTCGGCCGCCCCGCGTGTCACCCTCGGTTGGTCACCTCATCACCACTCGGCCGCCCCGCGCGTCGCCAACGGTTGGTCACCTCATCACCACTCGGCCGCCCCGCGCCTCGCCATCGGTTGGTCACCTCATCACCACTCGGTCGCCCCGCGCGTCGCCAACGGTTGGTCACCTCATCACAACTCGGCCGCCCCGCGCGTCGCCATCGGTTGGTCACCTCATCACCACTCGGCTGCCCCGCGCGTTGCCATCGGTTGGTCACCTCATCACCACTCGTCCGCCCAGCGCGTCGCCAACGGTTGGTCACCTCATCACCACTCGGCCGCCCCGCCCGTCACCATCGATCGGTCACCTCATCACCACCCAGCTGCCCCGCGCGTCGCCATAGGTTCGTCACCTCATCACCACTCGGCCGCTCCGTGCGTCGCTCTAGGTTGGTCACCGCATCACCACTCGGCCGCCCCGCGTGTCGCCCTCGGTTGGTCACCTCATCACCACTCGGCCGCCCCGCGTGTCACCAACGGTTGGTCACCTCATCACCATTCGGCCGCCCCGCGCGTCGCCATCGGTTAGTCACCTCATCACCACTTGGCCGCCCCGCGCGTCGTCAACGGTTGGTCACCTCATCACCACTCGGCCGCCCCGCGCGTCGCCATCGGTTGGTCACCTCATCACCACTCGGCCGCCGCCAACGGTTGGTCACCTCATCACCACTCGGCTGTCCCGCGCGTCGCCATCGGTTGGTCACCTCATCACCACTTGGCCACGCCGCGCGTCGCCAACGGTTGGTCACCTCATCACCACTCGGCTGTCCTGCGCGTCGCCATCGGTTGGTCACCTCATCACCACTCGGCCGCCCCGAGCGTCGCCATCGGTTGGTCGCCTCATCACCACTCGGCCGCCCCGCGCGTCGCCATCGGTTGGTCGCCTCATCACCACTCGGCCGCCCCGCGCGTCGCCATCGGTTGGTCACCTCATCACCACTCGGCCGCCCCGCGCGTCACCAACGGTTGGTCACCTCATCACCATTCGGCCGCCCCACGCGTCGCCGTCGGTTAGTCACCTCATCACCACTTGGCCGCCCCGCATGTCGCCAACGGTTGGTCACCTCATCACCACTCGGCCGCCCCGCGCGTCGCCATCGGTTGGTCACCTCATCACCACTCGGCCGCCGCCAACGGTTGGTCACCTCATCACCACTCGGCCGCCCCGCGGGTCGCCATCGGTTGGTCACCTCATCACCACTCGGTCGCCCCGCGCGTCACCAACGGTTGGTCACCTCATCACCACTCGGCCGCCCCGCGCGTCGCCATCGGTTGGTCACCTCATCACCACTCGGCCGCCCAGCGCGTCGCCAACGGTTGGTCACCTCATCACCACTCGGCCGCCTCGCGTGTCGCCATCGGTTGGTCACCTCATCACCACATGGCCGCCCCGCGCGTCGCCAACGGTTGGTCACCTTATCACAACTCGGCCGCCCCGCATGTTGCCATCGGTTGGTCACCTCGTCACCACTCGGCCGCCCCGCGCGTTGCCATTGGTTGGTGACCTCATCACCACTCGGCCGTCCCGCGCGTCTCCATCGGTTGGTCGCCTCATCACCACTCGGCCGCCCCGTGCATCGCCATCCGTTGGTCGCCTCATCACCACTCGGCCGCCCCGCGCGTCGCCTTCGGTTGGTCCCCTCATCACCACTCGGCCGTCCCGCGCGTCGCCATTGGTTGCTCACCTCATCACCAGTGGGCTGCCCCGCGCGTCGCCAGTTGGTTGGTCACCTCATCACCACTCGGCCGCTCCGCCCGTCGCCACACGGTTGGTCACCTCATCACCACTCGGCCGCTCCGTGCGTCGCCACACGGTTGGTCACCTCATCACCACTCGGCCGCTCCGCGCGTCGCCACTCGGTTGGTCACCTCATCACCACTCGGCCGCCCCGCGCGTCGCCATCGGTTGGTCACCTCATCACCACTGGGCCGCCCCGCGCGTCGCCACTCGGTTGGTCAGCTCATCACCACTGGGCCGCCCCGCGTGTCGCCACTCGGTTGGTCACCTCATCACCACTGGGCCGCTCCGCGCGTCGCCACTTGGTTGGTCACCTCATCACCACTCGGCCGCTCCGTGCGTCGCCACTCGGTTGGTCACCTCATGACCACTCGGCCGCTCCGCGCGTCGCCACACGGTTGGTCACCTCATCACCACTTGGCCGCTCCGCGCATCGCCACTCGGTTGGTCACCTCATCAAGACTCGGCCGCTCCGTGCGTCGCCACTCGGTTGGTCGCCTCATCACCACTCGGCCGCTCCACGCGTCGCCACTCGGTTGGTCGCCTCATCACCACTCGGCCGCTCCGCGCGTCGCCAGACGGTTGGTCACCTCATCGCCACTCGACTGCCCCGCACATCTTCACTCGGTGAGACACATCTACATCAGACGGCCAACCCACACATCGCTGATCAGTTGGTCGCCTCATCACCACTCAGCCACTCGAGCGCCTTCAGACACTAAGTCATTTTAGATTCTGTTATTTACGAGTATCCCGTAATTCACGCATCACGTTCACTCGAAGGCCGCACCACCGAGTGTACCTCTGCGCTCGGCTGCTTATTTTCACATACTTTCTTAGTACTGGTTATGTGACTCCTGAGTCCAGCTTCCATTTTTTCGCATACATCATTCATGAACACCATGTGTCGTTCTTAATTTCGAGTTTGCATCGGTCCTCTGGGGCTGCAACTCAGTCGAAACACTACACTTCCGTTTTATTTGAGCCAGTATTCCAATGAGTTCAGTCGGATCCGTCGCTTCGACAAGTTCGAACGGACCCTTCGCTCTTTCAGACTCTTGCTAGTTAACCGGCAAGCCCCTTGCACTCCCAGCGGGTGTCTATGGGTGTTATTCACACAAATCATTTCAAAACACATCAAATTTCCTCGAGAAATTATTTCGTTGGCTTGTGCCATTTTTTACACAAGTTACGGATCACTCGACGGTCCTATGCGACAACTTCATCGATGTTCGGACTCGGTCACCAAACCGGTCCCAGCGCACCATGACAGCGACCTTGTCGCTCTGTTAACTTCAAACACATCTGGCCAACCCTCTGTGCAATCCTATTCATCGTATCAATAATATAGACCTCGTCAGGCATGAGATAGATAAGTCCCTTTTATAGTCAATTTTACACTTCACTCTTTTGCGAGTTTGCCTCTTTCGAGCATCACTCGGAAGCTTCTCCTCATATTTACCTGAGTCCGACTCGATGAATTGCAAATCATCCATTCAAAACTATATTTCTCTTATTCCAACATGTCTGTTGTCGAAGCCTGTAGTACGCTCGGGGGCTACGCCGCACTCGAGGGCTGCATCTCATTTGGAATGACGCTTTCTGAGTGGTCAAGTACTTCATCAACAGTCAAATCCTTCACTTCAACAAGTGCATTCGATCCGCCACTTTGACAAGTTTTATAATCATCCAGACGCTCTGCGCGCCATATTAATTCCTACTCAGACTCAGTTGTCACGCCGGTCTTGTTGCGTCGCAACCACACTACACCGACCTCATGGCTACATCAGCTCCGAAAGCATCTGGCTAACTCCTTCGAAGACCATTTCAGCCACTTGGCTGGACACGCAATCTTCCACACGGCCGCCCCGCACGTCACCACTTGGTTGTGCACGTATTCACCACTCGGCCGCCCCGCGCGTCATCACTCTGTTGTACACATCATTGCCCCTCGGTCGCCCCGCACATCGCCACTTGGCTGGAAATGTAGTCCTACATTCGACCACCTCGCATGTCATCACCACTCGGCCGCCCCGTGCGTCGCCACTCGGTTGTGCACATCTTCATCACTCGGCCGCCCCGCGCGTTGCTACTCAGTTGTGCACGTCTTCATCATTCGACCACCTCGCACGTCATCACCACTCGGCCACCCCGCGCGTCGGCACTCGGTTTTGCACATCTTCATCACTCGGCCGCCCCGCGTGTTGCTACTCAGTTGTGCACGTCTTCATCATTCGACCACCTCGCACATCATGACTCGGCCGCCCTACGCATCATCACTCGGTTGTACACATCATCGCCCCTCGGCCGCCTCGTGCGTCACCATCAGTTGGACATGTCTTTACCTCTACACCCCCAGCACGGGAACGACTAAGTTACTCATATGGTCAAACCTCATATCACACTCTGTAGCAAGATTACCTCCTTCGAGCATCACTCGAGGGCTACGCTCGATAGTTGGCCATGTCACCCTCAGGGGTTACGCCCATTTGGTCAACCTATTGATCACATCAGGAATATTCTTCTGATCATACATGCTCGGTCCACCGAAGATCTATAAGTGTAGCACTGTCCACTCGGACGATCGCCCAAATCATTACCTGGAGTCATCTTCAGAACCGCAAAAGGATGAAAATGATGCTCCTCTACGGATACACTTGGACCTTATTCTAGGCTCCGCGTGAGTTTCACAAACTTGGACCGGAGATGGCATGTGCTGGTGTTCCCCCGGAATAATGAGTGGCCTCTCTCCGGAGAGTCACCTAACACACTAGCCTCACCACTCGGGTTTCATGACACGTCCACATAGGACCACTAGTCTATCTCCTCCGGGAGACTTACGAGTGCCACCAAGTTTTTCCTTGCAGTCAACATACCCCGATCAGTTGGCAAGAACATGTACCCTTACAAATACCCCTTTCCTGCAAAAGCTAATGGTCAATATAAGAAGTACTACTAGAACGATTACTCCCTAGAGTGTCGAGCTCTTTTCTACAGTCGGCAGTTTCAAGGCCGAATTCATTCATCGTGCCGAGTGCACAAAGATCACTTGATTGACCCAGTTCCAGATTGAATTTATTTACAGTGCCAAGGGCACAAAGATCAGTCCGACTGACTCAGCTCCAAGCTGAGCTTATTTACCATGCCAAGCGCTTGAAGATCCATCCGATTGATTCAATTTCAAACAAAGATATTTATCGTGTCAACTGCGTGGAGGTTTACCTGGAGACTTGAACCCTCTGCCAGGCTCATCTTGTCCGACAGAGGCTCGGGGACTACACCCAGTGGGTGCACTCAGCGTGCCCCCACTGGAAGAAAACTCGGAAAGAAACATTTTGCTCGATGCAAAACCAGCTCCAGAAATTACTCGACCTCCGATTCAGAGAAGAACAAGTTCGACCAGTACCAGCTATGAAGATTCTTAGTTCTCTCAGACCCCCGCCGACTACCCGCCGTCGACGGCGGTCTCGGGGACTACACCCAGTGGGTGCACTCAGCGTGCCCCCACTAGAGTAATCTCCACTTGGTACGTCCTGACCAGTCTGAGTGATGAACAACAACAAAAAAGACAGGCTCTAAGACTCCCGCCGACTGCCCGCAATCGATGACAGTCTCGGGGACTACACCCAGTGGGTGCACTCAACGTGCCCCCACTGGAATGGTATCCACTCAGAACGGTCCGCCCGGTCCGAGTGACGGCCAAACAACAAAAAAAAAGACACGTTCCAGGCGTGAAGAAATTCCGAGTAATCAGTTACTCGATGTAGGACCAACTCCAGATCACTCCCAAAAAACAATTGCTATAAGGTGAGTTTAAGGCTCCTCCGTGGACCTGTTTTGAGCCTTCTTCCAGGACTCAAAGCGTGAAACAAGAGCCGACTCGTATTGACGTTCCTCCGGGATAAGAATGACATCTCACCGAGAGAGTTGTCCATGAGTCGATCTTGTTGCCTGGATTTAATAACACATCCATACCCTGATCATGAGTTAACATCTTCCGAGAGATGATCGAATGTCACCAAGTTGCTCCTTGCGGGCACATACCCCAGATCAGTCGGAAGCGCAGTGCCGGAATCCATTGAGATTTTGTTCAAACCTTGGTTGTCTGAAAGTACGATGATAGGTACCGAGTATTTCCGTAATCACTCGGGCCAAGTTGTGTCTTTCACAAACTTGTTCTGCAAAATCGCAATCGATTCGGGGGCTAATGTTGGGGATACACATAACAGGTAGGCCCAAGAAGGGTCGAAATATCATAAAGCATGGGGTCCACACAACACGTGGGTCCAGATAAATTTCATACAGACATACTATCCACTCGGACAAGCAGCATACTATCCACTTGACCAAGCAGTATACCATCCACTCGGATGACAGTTCACCACTGACCATATGGCTCACTCGGATATACGAAGACCAGCAGGCAACAAAGCAGTCGGCATCATTCTCATGGCGAGGGCTTGGTAGTGGGCTGGCATTATGGCATTCATGCCCCACTTTTCTAACATAGGAGGTGAGGGGTGGCGCACTCTATATAAGCCACCCCCACCACTAGACTTGGGGGGCTCTCTTTTCTTTCACCTCTCTCTCTCCCTCTCTAGTCTCCGGACTTAGCTCAGGCATGGGGATCCGTTCCTCTCTCTCTCACACATACATTGTAATCCCCGGATACATACTAAGATAAAACAAAGCTTCTCCGGAGCACGAGACGTAGGGTTGTTATCTCCGTCGTGAGAGGCCCGAACTCGCTAAAACCACCGTGTCACCCATATGCATCTCGATAGATCATGCTCCTTTACCCTACCCCCTTTCTATTGTAGGAATCGTTACCACGACAGTGGGCACGCCCTCCACCCTCGTGGCTGCCTCGGCTGCTTCTTGACTTGCACTCCAAGTCCTCTGGATCATGTTTGTTCCAAAAATCACGCTCCTGAAGGTTTAATTCCATTGGACTCCGTTTGATATTCCTTTTCTTCGAAACACTAAAATAGGCAAAAAAAACAGCAATACGGGTTGGGCCTCCGGTTAGTAGGTTAGTCCCAGAAAGGATATAAATGTGTAAAGTAAAGCCCATAAACATCCAAAACGGGTAATATAATAGCATGGAACAATCAAAAATTATAGATACGTTGGAGACGTATCAGTAAGCCATAGGCGTACTATACACCAGCGGTGCTCCAGGATATTTTGTACTGCATCTCACACGGTTGGTGATAATAAACTCTGTGGGATCTACTTGATTTTTCATCTTAATTTGAATTACATAATGGGGTCACAGCTGCAATGGATGGTGTTTGAATTGCTAGAACTTCTATCTGTACTGAACATGCAACTATAGGTGTGTCATCAAAACAATTGGAATTATTCAGAATTCATTTGGACATTTTTATATGGTAACTTGGTTTTCTAGGCATATCAGGTGCACAATTCAAAATTAAACCACATGCACATGCTCTGGTGCACCAAAATGGGTTGTAAAATGATATATGTGTCCATGGGTTGATGCTTACGTCCCATTCAAGAAATGGGGATGAATTTCAAACACCACGGCACCGTGGCTATCCGGCAAATGTTGAGGTGCTTGCTTATGTAATTTTAGTAAATACAAAACTCATCTAAAATTCATGAACCTTGGCATCAAGATGCTGGGGTAAAAAAATATTGTCCCATTTGGGCCAGGTTATGGTATAAGATTCTCGCAAACCAGAGCTTCTCTAACAACAAGCATGATGGTTTCAGTAGGGAACGTGCCACCTTGGGGGACGAAACGATATTTGTTGCATCTTCTTACTTTCAAAAAAGTTTCTCGTGTCAACATAGAACAACATGAGTGTTTGCAATTTTTTGGGATATTTCGGGGTTCGCATGGACATTTTTATACATTAACTGAGTTTTCTAGGCATTTATGTGCATAATTCAGATTTGAACTACATGCATATGCTCCAGTGCATATAAATGGGTTCAAAAATCAAATGTATGCCCTTGGTTGCAACCTTAGGTCCCATGCAAGAAATGGGAATGAATGTCAAACACCTTTGCCACCGTCCACTACTAGGGAAAACCATAGTAGTAGCACGGGTTTTGAGGCTATCAGGAGTGCGGGCAGCCGCGCTACTACTACGACGCTACAGCTAACTGTTAGTAGTAGCGCGTTCTACACCCGCACTACTACTGTTGACTGTATCAGCAGAGCTTTTCTGGAATGCGCTACTATTAGTTAGCTGTAGCGATTTCCTAGCCCCTCACTACTGCTATATCTTTCATCATTTCCCCCCACTTCCTGCCCCGTTTCGGTTTCAATAAACTGCAATTTCCAGATACTACTACTAGATATCAATTTTACAAAGCATTATAGGTACTAGGTAGTACTCCTTCCGTTCCAAATTACTCGTTGTGGTTTTAGTTCAAACCACGATGAGTAATTTGGAACGAAGGGAGTACTAGATAACAATTTCATGTATAGTCAACATGCATCCTCAAGCAGTACAAGGTCATATTGACGACGATCATCATATGTAGTTCTAGATGATATTGACGACGATCATCATATGTAGTTCTAGATGATATCGACGATGATCATCATATGTAGTTCTAGATGATATAGCCACACACACTTATGTAGTTCTAGATGATATCGAAGAAGATCATCATCCTCAAGCCTGGGCGGTGGGTGTTCCTGATAGTAATTAGGATGGCCTGTCTAACACGAAGATTCTTGCCATCGAGTAATCTCTTCCACCCAATCGAGTGTAAGTGTGTGCGACCGTCGGTTTCCACGTGGTAAGTACAGGTTGTGACGAAGCCCCTTGCGGTAAGGCGTAGTCTAGCTGAGCCTTCTTCATCAGGCTCGATACCATAACTCACAGATAGGCTCTTTGCTACAGTCAATAATCTAGTTCACATCGCTATGTGATTAAAACCCAAAGAGTACTAAGGTATGATCATGTTTTGCTCGTGAGAGAAGTTTAGTCAACGGGTCTGTCACATTCGGAGCCGTATGTATTCTGCAAATATTCTATGTCTACAATGCTCTGGACGGAGCTACTCTAGCTAATTGCTCCCACTTTCAATATGTATCCATATTGAGACTTGGAGTCATCTAGATCAGTGTAAAAGTTTGCACCGATGTAACTCTTTACGACGGGCTCTTTTATCACCTCCATTATCGAGAAATATTTCCTTAGTCCTCACTAAGGATATTCTTGACCGCTGTCCAGTGATCTACTATAAGATCAAAAATTGTACTCCCTTGCCAAACTCAGAGCAAGGTATACAATAGTTCTAGTACACAACATACCATACTTTATAGAACCTATGACTGAGGCATAGGGAATGACTTTTCATTCTTTTTCTATTTTCTGCCATGGTCGGGTTTTGAGTCTTACTCAACTTCACACCTTTCAATACAGGCAAGAACTCCTTCTTTGACAGTTCTAGTTTGAACTACTTCAAAATCTTATCAAGGTATGTGCTCATTGAAAAATCTTATCAAGCGTCTTGATATATCTCTATAGATCTTGATGATCAATGTGTAAGCAGCTTCACTGAGGTCTTTCTTTGAAAAACTCTTATTCAAGTATCCTTTTATGCTATCCAGAATTTCTATATCATTTCAATCAACAATATGTCATCTACATATAGTTTTATCAATGCTACAGAGCTCCCACTCACTTTCTAGCAAATACAGGCTTCTCCAAAAGTCTGTATAAAACCATATGCTTTGATCAACTCGTCAAAGAATATATTCCAACTCCGAGATGCTTGCACCAGTCCATAGATGGATCGCTGGAGCTTGCACATTTTTTAGCATCTTTAGGATTGACAAAACCTTCTGGTTGCATCATATACAACTCTTCTTTAAAAAATCCATGAAGGAATGCAGTTTTGTCATCCATTTGCCAGATTTCATAAAATGTGGCAATTGCTAACATGATTCGGACAGACTTAAGCATCGATACGAGTGAGAAAATCTCATCGTATTCAACACCTTGAACTTGTCAAAAAACTTTTTACGACAAGTCGAGCTTTGTAGATAGTAACAATACTATCAGCGTCTGTCTTCCTCTTGAAGATCCATTTATTTTCTATGGCTTGCCGATCATCGGGCAAGTCGACCAAAGTCCACACTTTGTTCTCATACATGAATCCCATCTCAGCTTTCATGGCCTTCAATCCATTTCGCAGAATCTGGGCTCATCATCGTTTCTTCATAGTTCGCAGGTTCATCATGGTCCAGTAACATGACTTCCAGAATAGGATTACCGTACAACTCTGGTGCGGACTATACTTTGGAAGACCTACGAGGTTCTGTCATAACTTAATCTGAAGTTTCATGATCACCGTCATTAGGTTCCTCACTAATTGGTGCTGGAATCACTGGAACTGATTTCTGTGACGAACTACTTTCCAATTCAGGAGAAGGTACAATTACCTTATCAAGCTCTACTTTCCTCCCACTCACTTCTTTAGAGAGAAACTCCTTCTCTAGAAAGGATCCATCTTAGCAATGAATATCTTTCCTTCGGGTCTATGATAGAAGGTGTACCCAATAGTTTCCTTTGGGTATTCTATGAAGACGCACTTCTCTGATTTGGGTTCGAGCTTATTAGGTTGAAACTTTTTCACATAAGCATCGCAACCCAACTTTAAGAAACGACAACTTTGGTTTCTCGCCAAACCACAGTTCATAGGGTGTCGTCTCAACGGATTTTGATGGTGCCCTGTTTAAAGTGAATGTAGTTTTATCTAATGCATAACCCCAAAACGATAGTGGTAAATCAGTAAGATACATCATAGATTGCACCATACCCAATAAAGTGCGGTTACAACGTTCGGACACACCATTATGCTGTGGTGTTCCATGTGGCATGAGCTGTGAAACTATTCCACATTGTTTTATATGAAGGCCAAACTCGCAACTCAAATATTCTCCTCCATCATCAGATCGTAGAAACTTTATTTTCTTGTTACGATGATTCTCCACTTCCTTCTGAAATTCTTTGAACTTTTCAAATGTTTCAGACTTGTGTTTCATTAAGTAGATATACCCATATCTGCTCAAATCATCTATGAAGGTCAGAAAATAACGAAACTCGCCATGAGCATCGACTCTCATTGGATCGCATACATCAGTATGCATTATTTCCAACAAGTCAGTAGCTCGTTCCATTGTTCTGGAGAACGGAGTTTTAGTCATCTTGCCCAAAAGGCACGGTTCGCAAGCATTAAATGATTCATAACCAAGTGATTCAAAAAATCCATCTTTATGGAGTTTCTTCATGCGCTTTACACCGATATGACCCAAACGGCAGTGCCACAAATAAGTTGCACTATCATTATCAACTTTGCATCTTTTGGCATCAAAATTATGAATATGTGTATCACTACGATCGAGATCCAACAAACTATTTTATTGGGTGTATGACCATCGAAGGTTTTATTCATTTAAACAAAACAACAACTATTCTCTGATTTTAAATGAATAACCATATTGCAATAAACATGATCAAATCATATTCATGCTCAATGCAAATGCCAAATAACATTTATTTAGGTTTAACACTAATCCCGGAAGTATAGGGAGTGTGCGATGATGATCATATCAATCTTGGAACCAGTTCCAACACACATCATCACTTCACCCTCAACTAGTCTCTGTTTATTCTGTAACTCTTGTTTCGAGTTACTAATTTTTAGCAACCGAACAAGTATCGAATACCCAGGGGCTACTATAAACACTAGTAAGGTACACATCAATAACCTGTGTATCAAATATACCCTTGTTCACTTTGCCATCCTACTTATCCACCAAATATTCAGGGTATTTCCGCTTCAAGTGACCACTTCCTTTGCAGTAGAAGCACTCAGTTTCAGGCTTTGATCCAGATTTGGGCTTCTTCACGGGAGTGACAACTTGCTTGCCATTCTACTTGAATTTTCCCTTTCTTTCCCTTTTCTTGAAACTAGTGGTCTTGTCAATCATCAACACTTGATGCTCTTTCTTGATTTCTACCTTCGTCGATTTCAACATCATGAAGAGCTCGGGAATCGTTTTCATCATCCCTTGCATACTATAGTTCATCACGAAGTTCTAGTAACTTGGTGATGGTGACTAGAGAACTCTGTCAATCACTATCTTATCTGGAAGATTAACTCCCACTTGATTCAAGCGATTGTAGTACCCAGACAATCTGAGCACATGCTCACTAGTTGAGCAATTCTCCTCCATCTTTTAGCTATAGAACTTGTTGGAGACTTCATATCTCTCAACTCGGGTATTTGCTTGAAATATTAACTTCAACTCCTGGAACATCTCATATGGTCCATGATGTTCAAAACGTCTTTGAAGTCCCGATTCTAAGCCGTTAAGCATGGTGCACTAAACTATTAAGTAGTCATCATATTGAGCTAGCCAAACGTTCATAACGTCTGCATCTGCTCCTGCAATAGGTCGGTCACCTAGCGGTGCATCAAGGACATAATTCTTCTGTGCAGGAATGAGGATAAACCTCAGATCACTGACCCAGACCGCATTATTTCTACTATCATCTTTCAACTTAGTTTTCTCTAGGAACACATATAAAACATAGGGAAGCAACAACGCGAGCTATTGATCTACAACATTATTTGAAAAATACTATCAGGACTAAGTTCATGATAAATTAAAGTTCAATTAATCATATTACTTAAGAACTCCCACTTAGATAGACATCCCTCTAGTCATCTAAGTGATCATGTGATCCAAATCAACTAAACCATGTCCGATCATCACGTGAGATGGAGTAGTTTTCGATGGTGAACATCACTATGTTGATCATATCTACTATATGATTCACGCTCAACCTTTCGGTCTCCAGTGTTCCAAGGCCATATCTGCATATGCTAGGCTCGTCAAGTTTAACCTGAGTATTCTGCATGTGTAAAACTGTCTTACACCTGTTGTATTAGAATGTAGAGCTTATCACACCCAATCATCATGTGGTGTCTCGGCATGAAGAACTTTCACAACGGTGCATACTCAGGGAGAACACTTATACCTTGAAATTTAGTGAGAAATCATCTTATAAAGCTACCGTTGAACTAAGCAAAATAAGATGTATAAAAGATAAACATCACATGCAATCAAAATATGTGACATGATATGGCCATCATCATCTTGTGCCTTTGATCTCCATCTCCAACGCATCGTCATGATCTCCATCGTCACCGGCATGACACCATGATCTCCATCATCTTGATCTATATCAATGTGTCATCACATAGTCTTCTCGCCAACTATTGCTCTTGCAACTATTGCTATCGCATAGCGATAAAGCAAAGCAATTATTTGGTGCTTGCATCTTTATGCAATAAAGAGACAACCATAAGGCTTCTGCCAGTTGCCGAGAACTTCAACAAAACATGATCATCTCATACACCGACTTATATCTCATCACATCTCGACCATATCACATCACAACATGCCCTGCAAAAACAAGTTAGACGTCCTCTACTTTGTTGTTGCAAGTTTTACATGGCTGCTATGGGCTGAGCAAGAACTGTTCTTACCTACGCATCAAAACCCCAACGATAGTTCATCAAGTTAGTGTTGTTTTAACCTTCTCAAGGACCGGGCGTAGCCACACTCGGTTCAACTAAAGTTGGAGAAACTGACACCCGCCAGCCACCTATGTGCAAAGCACGTCGGTAGAACCAGTCTGGCGTAAGCGTACGCGTAATGTCGGTCCGGGCCGCTTCATCCAACAATACCACCGAACCAAAGTATGACATGCTGGTAAGCAGTATGACTTGTATCGCCCATAACTCACTTGTGTTCTACTCGTGCATATAACATCTACGCATAAAACCTGGCTCGGATGCCACTGTTGGGGAACGTAGTAATTTCAAAAAAATTCATACGCACACGCAAGATCATTGTGATGCATAGCAACAAGAGAGGGGAGAGTGATGTCCACATACCCTCGTAGACCAAAAGCGGAAGCGTTAGAACAATGCGGTTGATGTAGTCGTACGTCTTCACGATCCAACCGATCCAATTACCGAACGTATCGCACCTCCGAGTTCAGCACACATTCAGCTCGATGACGTCCCATGAACTCCGATCTAGCAGAGCTTTGCGGGAGAGTTCCGTCAGCATGACGGCGTGATGACGGTGTGAATGATGCTACCGACGCAGAGCTTCGCCTAAGCACCGCTACGATATTACCGAGGTGGAATATGGTGGAGGGGGGCACCGCACACGGCTGGGAGAGATCAACAGATCAACTTGTGTGTCTATGAGGTGCCCCTTGGCTCAGTATATAAAGGAGGAGAGGAGGGGAGGGCCCGGCCCTCTCTATGGCGCGCCTTGGGGAGTCCTACTCCCACCGGGAGTAGGATTCCCCTCCTTCCATGTAGTAGGAGTAGGAGTCAAGGAAAGGGAAAAAAGAAGAGAAGGAAGGAGGGGGCGCAACCCCTCCCCCTAGTCCTATTCGGACTAGGCCTTGGGGGGTGTGCAGCATCCCCTCTCTCTTTCCCTTAAAGCCCAATAAGGCCCATATACTCCCCAGCGAATTCCCGTAACTCCCCGGTACTCCGATAAATACCCAAATCACTCGGAACCTTTTCGAAGTCCAAATATAGTCATCCAATATATCAATCTTTACGTCTCGACTATTTAGAGACTCCTCGTCATGTCCCCGATCTCATCCGGGACTCTGAACTACCTTCCGTACATCAAAACACATAACTCATAATATAAATCGTCACCGAACTTTAAGCGTGCGGACCCTACGGGTTCGAGAACTATGTAGACATGACCGAGACACGTCTCCGGTCAATAACCAATAGTGGAACCTGGATGCTCATATTGGTCCTACATATTCTACGAAGATCTTTATCGGTCAAACCGCATAACAACATACGTTGTTCCCTTCGTCATCGGTATGTTACCTGCCCGAGATTTGATCGTCGGTATCTCAATACCTAGTTCAATCTTGTTACCGGCAAGTCTCTTTACTCGTTATGTAATCCGTCATCCTGCAACTAACTCATTAGTCACATTGCTTGCAAGGCTTATAGTGATGTGCATTACCGAGAGGGCCCAGAGATACCTCTCCGACAATCGGAGTGACAAATCCTAATCTCGAAATACGCCAACTCAACAAGTACCTTCGGAGACACCTGTAGAGCACCTTTATAATCACCCAGTTACGTTGTGACGTTTGGTAGCACACAAAGTGTTCCTTCGGTAAACGGGAGTTGCATAATCTCATAGTCATAGGAACATGTATAAGTCATGAAGAAAGCAATAGCAATATACTAAACAATCAAGTGCTAAGCTAACGGAATGGGTCAAGTCAATCACATCATTCTCTAATGATGTGATCCCGTTAATCAAATGACAACTCATGTCTATGGCTAGGAAACTTAACCATCTTTGATTCAACGAGCTAGACAAGTGGAGTCATACTAGTGACATTATGTTTGTCTATGTATTCACACATGTACTAAGTTTCTGGTCAATACAATTCTAGCATGAATAATAAACATTATTATGAAATAAGGAAATAAATAATAACTTTATTATTGCCTCTAGGGCATATTTCCTTCAGGTTGGGCCTGCGCACGATCACGTCGGGGCCCCATATGCATGCTGTTGCACTGCGTTCGTTGCCACGCGATGCAGTTACGTGCGGCACGATGGAGTTACGCGCTGTGAATTAGAACTGCCATCATGGCATGTCGATCAATATTCTAGGCCGTCCGGCTTCCCCTTTAATTCCCACGGACATTATAACCTTAGTCTCTTCAACCTTTTGATCGCGCCCCACAACAAGCACACCCACGACGACACATAGAGAGGGGATGCCTAGCGGCGCACCAATGGAGTTCGATGCTACCTCTTGAGCACTGCGTTTGTTTTCCTTGAAGAGTAAAGGGTGATGCAGCAAAGTAGCGTAAGTATTTCCCTCAATTTTTGAGAACCAAGGTATCAATCCAGTAGGAGGCTCCTCAAAAGTCCCACGCACCTACACAAACAAACAAGAACCTCGCAACTAACGCAATAAAGGGGTTGTCAATCCCTTCATGGTAACTTGCAGAAGTGAGATCTGATAGAGATAATATGATAAGATAAATATTTTTGGTATTTTTATGAGATAGATTGGAAAGTAAAAGATGCAAATAAGAGTAGATGGAAAACTTATATGATAAAAGATAGACCCAGGGGCCATAGGTTTCACTAGTGGCTTCTCTCAAGATAGCATAAGTATTACGGTGGGTGAACAAATTACTGTTGACCAATTGATAGAAAAGTGCATAGTTATGAGAATATCTAGGCATGATCATGTATATAAGCATCACGTCCGTGACAAGTAGATCGAAACGATTCTGCATCTACTACTATTACTCCACACATCGACCAACTCCTGCCTGCATCTAGAATATTAAGTTTATGAAGAACAGAGTAACGCATTAAGAAAGATGACATGATGTAGAGGGATAAACTCATGCAATATGATATAAACCCCATCTTTTTATCCTCGATGGCAACAATAAAATACGTGCCTTGCTGCCCTTGCTATCACTGGGAAAGAACACCGCAAGATTGAACCCAAAGCTAAGCACTTCTCCCATTGCAAGAAAGATCAATCTACTAGGACAAACCAAACTGATAATTCGAAGAGACTTGCAAAGATAACTAATCACACATAAAAGAATTCAGAGAAGATTCAATTATTTCTCATAGATAAACTTGATCATAAACCCACAATTCATCGGATCTCGACAAACACACTGCAAAAAGAGTTACATCGAATAGATCTCCAAGAAGATCGAGGAGAACTTTGTATTGATATTAAAAGAGAGAGAGAAGAAACCATCTAGCTAATAAGTATGGACCCGAAGGTCTGTGGTAAACTACTCACAACTCATCAGAGAGGCCTTGGAGATGATGTAGAGGCCCTCCATGGTCGATTCCCCCTCCGGCGGAGCACCGACGAAGGCTCCAAGATGGGATCTCGCGGATACAGAAGGTTACGATGGTGGAATTAGGTTTTCGTGGTGCTCCTGGATGTTTTCAGGGTACGTGGATATATATAGGAGGAAGTAGTAGGTCGGTTGACGCTCGAGAGGCCCACGAGGATGAGGGGCGCGCCGGGCACCCTCGTGGCCGCCTCGTTTGTTGCTTGACGTCCACTCCAAGTCCCCTGGATTGCGTTTGTTCCAAAAAGATCGCTCCCAAAGGTTTCATTCTGTTTAGACTCCGTTTGATATTCCTTTTCTTTGAAACACTGAAATAGGCAAAAAAACAGCAATTCGGGCTGGGCCTCCGGTTAGTAGGGTAGTCCCAAAAATGATATAAAAGTGTAAAGTAAAGCCCATAAACATCCAAAACAGGTAATATAATAGCATGAAACAATAAAAAAATATAGATACGTTGGAGACGTATCATTCGACGAGCATAAAGTGGAGACCCACGCGAGGGAGATAGATCTCTCGGTGGTGTACACTATCGACCCGGCCGTGATGGATGACTACATAAACACCGTTGAGCAGTTGCTTGCTGGAGACAAGTACAAGCTAGTCGGCATCGACCTCCAGTACACCGCCGGTCGTCCTGGCATAGATCAGTAGGTTGCCATCACCCAGTTGTGCGTGGGTCATCATGTCCTCATCTACCACTACTGCATGGCCATAGAGCCTTGCGACCGTTTCAACAGGTTTGTCAGCAGCACCGACTACAAGTTCGCCATAGTGGAAACCACCGATGATGTAAAAGCGCTCAGTGTTATGGGCTTGGCTTGCCAGAACCTTGTTGAAATCCGTGACCACTACAGGGTCTGGGCCAGCATGAAGAAGGACTCCCTGGTCGAACTTGCCTCAGCCATCATCGACCCCTACTACGAAAAGATGAAGCAGGATGCCTAGAGAACAAATCCTGTATCCTGGCACAGGGCCTGGATGCGGCGACTAGATGGACCTCACCTCAGGTTCGCGGCCAAGAGCGTGTACACATGCTACAAGATGCATAGGCGGAGCGATGACATGAGGAAGTGCCTCATTACCCAAATCGACGAGCCCGGATCAAGCCACTAGCAGACCAAGTGTCACAAGAAGTAGATGATGATCAGATGATCGTTTATGCTAGTTAATCATGCATGTAATATGTAGTTTACTTTATTGGTGTGTGGAAGTGTAATGTGTGTAGTAGCCACCTATGAAATTATGCATGTAATAGTTTACTTTGGTGTGTGCAAATGCCATGGTTGTAGTAGCCACCTATGTAATTGGATGTTGAATTTGGTTAATCATGCATGTAATATATATGTTGTTGTTCTGTACGCAATCCCATCGCACAACACACATGACATACTAGCAGCAAACGTTTGTGTTATTATCGGTCTTCGCACACATTTCTGATTACAGACCTTTTTGCCGCATATCACACACATCTTGTTATATTGAACCGTTTATGTTCTCTCATCTCAACACAAAAAGTTCATCCGAGTGAACCGCTTGTTGTATATCGCACACACCTTGAGCAGGCTGACTATTTTTTTGTGTTGCCAAATCACAAACAGTTCATCCTAGTGAACCATATGTTGTGTCTTGCACACACCTTCATCTGGCTGTCCATTTCCTTTGTTACTCCTCATCGCAAATAGTTAATTGAACTGAACTGTATGCCTTGCATCACACACGCAACTAAAATCTGAACTGTGTTTGATGCATCTGTCATCGCAAACGTTTTGCACATTTTTGACGGTTCTCTTACACCACTGTTTGCAATTATTGCATCACACACAGTTTCTCAAAGGGTCTCTAATCGTAGTGTCGCATTAGCAGCATCCTGCAGTAGTGAATGCCCATGTGCACGTGGTCCACATGGTAGTGTTGAAGTGCATGTCATAATTCTACAAGCCAAATTAAAGATTTAATGTTAATCTTCCTATTCAAGAATAGAAGATACTGAATGACCAGTATTGCCATTAACATACTAAACAAAATCGGTGCCTAGGAGAGGAAAAGTGATGAATATTGTTGAGGGAGTCATGGGTTAAGGGATCCTCAGGGCATCGTCCCATCGAAAATGGGCCCTACTGGAGAAGCCGCATACTGACAGAAGATCTATGAAGTCATGGTGTGCCCTCCAAGTCAAGGATAGGCAGGATCTCTTTACCCCTCATTGTAATCTGTCTTCGGTAACCCTAACCCTACCGGTGTCTATATAAACCGAGGGTTGTAGTCTTTAGAGGTAGAGCGACTTCCATCACCTCATCACTTTAGGGTTTAGCTCATGCTGATCTCGAGGTTGATCTACTCTATCACCATACTATACATCTAATATAATCAAGCAGGACGTAGGGTATTACCTCTTCGAGAGGTCCTGATCCTGGGTAAACACCGTGTTCATCGTCCCTTGTTCCCCATCGATCTCAGATCCACAGCTCGGGACCCCTACCCCGAGGTCTGCTGGTTTTGACACCGACATTGGTCCTTTCATTGAGAGTTCCGCTGTAGGGTCGCCCAAAGGATCGATGGCTCTCCTGTTCATAGGAGAAGGCATCAGATCCGGGGACTTCTTCGTTCCCGGACAACTCTTCGTGTTCAGCAGCATCGTGCTGCACGCCAACCCAACTGGTCGTTTGGATCAGATCGACAACTTTGCCCCTGAACACCGAATTCGATTCGGTACTCTAGAATACACTGCGGACAAGCAGGGTGATCTTATCTTCACCGGATTCACTGCCCCCTCCCGCATCCTCGCGGGCCTCATCGTGCCTGCTCTGGAATCCCCCTCTGATCCAATCTCCAGATCGACCCAGCCCTCCGAACAGCTCAGGTCCATCACATCATTCTCCTCATGTTGTGATCCCATTATCAAATGACAACTCATGTGCATGGTTAGGCAACCTTAACCATCTTTGATCAATCAGCTAGTCTAGTAGAGGCTTACTAGGGATATGGCAAGTCTCTTTAGTCATTCCATAATACATCACCTCATGACTAACTCCTTAGTCATTTTCTTGCAAGCTTATGATGTGTATTACCGAGAGGGCCCAGCGATACCTCTCCGATACTTGGAGTGACAAATCCTAATCTTGATCTATGCCAACTCAACAGACACCTTCGGAGATACCTATAGTGCATCTTTATAATCACCACGTTACGTTGTGACATTTCATAGCACATAAGGCATTCCTCCGGTATCCGGGAGTTGCATAATATCATAGTCGAAGGAATATGTATCTGACATGAAGAAAGCAATAGGAATAAAACTGAATGATCATTATGCTAAGCTCACAGATGGGTCTTGTCCATTACATCATTCTCCTAATGATGTGATCCCATTAACAAATGACAACTCATGTCCATGGTTAGGAAACCTTAACCATCTTTGATCAACGAGCTAGTCTAGTAGAGGGTTACTAGGGACACGGCGTTTGTTTATGTATTCACACATGTATTTTGGTTTCTGATCAATACAATTCTAGCATGAATAATAAACCTTTATCATGAATATGGAAATTTAAAATAACAACTTTATTATTGCCTCTAGGGCATATTTCCTTCAGAACACCACAGCATAATGGTGTGTCTCAATGTTGTAACTGTACTTTATTAGATATGGTGCGTTCTATGATGTCTCTTACTGGTTTACCACTATCGTTTTTGGGTTATGCATTAGAGACAGCTGCATTCACGTTAAATAGGGCACCATCTAAATTCGTTGAGACGACATCATATAAACTATAGTTTGGCAAGACACCAAAGTTGTCGTTTCTTAAAGTTTGGGGATGCGATGCTTATGTCAAAAGGCTTCAGAAAGATAAGCTCGAACCCAAATCGAAGAAGCGTGTCTTCATAGGATACCCTAAAAAACCATTGGGTACACCTTCTACCATAGATCTGAAGGAAAGATCTTTATTGCTAAGAATGGGTCCTTTGTACAGAAGGAGTTTCTCTTGAAAGAAGTGAGTGGGAGGAAAGTAGAACTTGATGAGCTAATTGTACCTTCTCTCGGATTGGAAAGTAGCACATCACAGAAAGGCTTTCCCGTGATGCCTACACCAACTAGAGAGGAAGTTAATGATGATGATCATAAAACTTCAGATCAAGTTACTACTGAATTTTGTAGGTCAACCAAAGCATGATCCGCACCAGAGTGGTATGGTAATCCTATCTTAAAAGTCATGTTACTAGACCAAGGCGAACCTACGAACTATGAAGAAACTATGATGAGCCCAAATTCCAACAGATGGCTTGAGGCCACGAAATATGAGATAGGATCCATGTATGAGAACAAAGTGTGGACTTTGGTGGACTCGCCCGACGATCTGCAAACCATAGAGAATAAATGGATCTTCAAGAAGAAGATTAACACTGATGGTAATGTTACTATCTACAAAGCTCGACTTGTCGCAAAAGTTTTTGAGAAGTTCAAGGGGTTGACTATGATGAGACTTTATAACCCGTAGTGATGCTTAAGTCTGTCTGAATCATGTTAGAAATTGCCGCATTTTATGATTATGAAATTTGGAAAATGGGTGTCAAAAAAACTTGCATTCCTTAAGGGGTTTATTGAGGAAGAGTTGTATATGATGCAACCAAAAGTTTTTGTCGATCCTAAAGGTGCTAACAAAGTGTGCAAGCTCTAGCTATCCATCTATGGATTGGTGCAAGCATCTCGGAGTTGGAATACACACTTTGATGAGGTGATCGAAGCATATGGTTTTATACAAACTTACGGTGAAGCCTGTATTTGCAAGAAAGTGAGTGGGAGCTCTATAGAATTTCTGATATTATATGTGGATGACATATTGTTGATTAGAAATGATATATAATTTCTGGATGGCATAAAAGGATACTTGAATTAGAGATTTTCAATGAAAGACCCCGGTGAAGCTACTTACATATTGGGCATCATGATCTATAGGGATGAATCGAGACGCTTAATAGGACTTTCACAAAGCACATACCTTGGCAAAGTTTTGAATAAGTTCAAAATGGATCAGTCTAAGAAAGGGTTCTTGCCTGTGTTGCAAGGTGTGAAGTTGAGTAAGACTCAAAACCCGACCACGGCAGAAGATAGAGAGAGAATGAAAGTCATTCCCTATGCCTCAGCCGTTGGTTCTATAAATTATGCCATGCTGTATACCAGACCTGTTGTGTGCCTTGCCATGAGTTTGGCAAGAGGGTACGATAGTGGTCTAGGAGTGGATCACTGGACAGTGGTCAAAATTATCCTTATTTACCTAAGAGGACTAAGGAAATGTTTCTCAGTTATGGAGGTGATGAAGAGTTTGTCGTAAAGGGTTATGTTGATGCAAGCCTTGACACCGATTCGGATGACTCTTAGTCTCATGCTGGATACATATTGAAAGTGGGAGCAATTAGCTAGAGTAGCTCCATGCAGAGCATTGTAGAAATAGAAATTTGCAAAATACGTATAGATCTGAATGTGACAGACCCGTTGACTAAACTTCTCTCACAGGCAAAACATGATCACAACTTAGTACTCTTTGGGTGTTAATCACATGGCAATGTGAACTATGGAGATTAATCACATGGCGATGTGAACTAGATTATTGACCCTAGTGCAAGTGGGAGACTGAAGGAAATATGGCCTAGAGGCCATATTAAAGTTGTTATTTTATATTTCCATATTCATGATAAAGGTTTATTATTCATGCTAGAATTGTATTGATCAGAAACTTGAATACATGTGTGAATACATAAACAAATACCGTGTCCCTAGTAAGCCTTTACTAGACTAGCTCGTTGATCAAAGATGGTTAAGGTTTCCTAACCATTGACATGTGTTGTCATTTGATAACGGGATCACATCATTAGGAGAATGTTGCCATGGACAAGACCCATCCGTTAGCTTAGCATATGATTGTTCAGTTTATTGCTACTGCTTTCTTGAATGTCAAATACATGTTCCTTCGACCATGAGATCATACAACTCTCAAATACCAGAGGAATACCTTGTGTGCTATCAAACATCACAACATAACTGGGTGATCATAAAGATGCTCTACAGGTATCTCCGAATGTGTCTATTTTGTTGGCGTGAATCGATAATGGGATTCGTCACTCCGTATGACGGAGAGGTATCTCTGGGCCCTCTCGATAATACAACATCACACGAAGCTTTCAAGCAAAGTGACTAAGGAGTTAGTTATGAGATGATGTATTACGGAACGAGTAAAGAGACTTGCTGGTAACGAGATTGAACTAGGTATGAAGATACCGACGATCGAATCTCGAGCAAGTAACATACTGACAGACGAAGGGAATTACGTATGTTGTCATAAAGGTTCAACCGATAAAAGATCTTCATGGAATATGTAGGAATCAATATGGGCATCCATGTCCCGCTATTGGTTATTGACTAGAGAGGTGTCTCGGTCATGACTACATAATTCCTGAACCCGTAGGGTTGCACGCTTAACGTTCGTTGACGCTAGAGTAGTATTGGATATTTGATATGTGGTATCCAAATGTTGTTCGGAGTACCGGAAGAGATCCCGTACATCACGAGGAGTCTCGGAATGGTCAAGGGGTAAATATTTGTATATGGGAAGTCATATTTTCGGTTCAGGAAAAGGTGCAGTTTTTTCGGTATTGTACTGGGAAGCTTCCAGAAGGTTTCGAACGATTTCGGAGGGATCCAGAAGTCCACAAGTGGGTTCACCATGACCCAAGGGCTACCATGGGCTGCAGGGAGGCGCCCTGGCCATATTGAGCCAGGCGCACTAAGTCCTCAAAAGCCCATGTGGCTAGGGAATGCAAAAAGGGAGTCCTAGTAGGAATAGGATTGGACTTGGAGTCCAAGTCCTCTCCCCCTAAGCTACGCCCTAGAGCTTGGAGGGGCTGTTTCCCACGCCCCTCCACCTATATATAGAGGCGAGGGGCGCCCCAAGAGGAGACACCAAGCCCTTGGCGCCCCTCTCTCTCTCATTAATCCATAGTTCCACCGCCTCATCGCAGCGATGCTTAACAAAGTGTTGTCGGTGCTCCACCACCACCATTACCACCACACTGTTGTGTTGGTTGTGATCCCATATACTTCTCTTCTCCCGCTTGCTGGATCAAGAAGGAAGAGACGTCATCGAGCCGCATGTGTGCTAAACTCGGGGTGTCGTCTGTTTGGTACTAGATCGGTTGGATCGTGATTGGATCACGAAGACTACGACTACATCAACCGCGTGATAAACGCTTCCGCTTAGCAATCTACAAGGGTATGTAGATGCTCTCCCCCTCTCGTAGCTATGCATCTCCGTGGATAGTTCTTGCGTGTGCGTAGAAAGTTTTTGTTTTTCATACAATGTTCCCCAACACCCCGCACCCTGTTCCACCTTGCCGCTTCACCGGTTCCCCGGATCAGCCGAGTTGACTCGCCACCAGTCGCCGTCGCCGCACCGGGATCCACCACCGCAGTGCCACCGCCTGAGCCACCAATGAATACTTGTGTTTGTGCTTTGGGATGCACTATGCATAGTTGGTTCATGCAGCGTTCGAATTTGTGATTGTAGATGGAATTGAGCCCTCGTGAGAGGTTTTTGCTCGAGGATTCGTCCGAGTCGGACAACTTGGATGTTGAGATGCTGCTTGAGAACCATCAACAGTAGATGTTGGTGATGACCCTCACCATGAAGGAGCACGGAGATGAGAATTGAAAGAGAGGGCGAGGATCGACCGTCGACCGTCTTTGCATTCCATGAAATCGCCATCTCGGGAACGAAATGTTGATGCAAGACTACTTCACGGACAATCCAACATATCTGCCGCACATCTTTTGGAAAAGGTACCGAATGAGCCGATCCATCTTTGTAAAAATAGTGCAATCTTGCAAGGCCAATTGTCGGTATTTTACTCAAAGACGAAGTGCCGCGGGCTTGAAGGGATTTAGTGCATATCAAAAAATCTCGGCAGCTATGCGGGTAATTGCATACGGCATTTCGGCAGACTATGTCAATGAGTACGTTCGCATTGGTGAAGATACTACAATCGAGTCAGTGCGTACGTTTGTCAACGTGATCATCCATGTCTTTGGTCCTGAATATCTTCAGGCACCCAATGAGGAAGACACAAAAAAATTTATGGCAGCAAGTGAGAGAAGAGGTTGGCCTGGCATGGTAGGAAGCATTGACTGTATGCATTGGACTTTGAAAAACTGTCCGAAGGCATGGCAGGGAATGTATTGTGGCAAGTCTCATGATGCAATAATTGTGCTAGAGGCCGTAGCATCCGAGGATATATGGATTTGACATTGCTTTTTTCGTATGTCGTGTACTCTCAATGATATCAATGTGTTGAAGTGGTCACATTTGTTCGCTAGGCTTGCTAGTGGTGATGCTCCTGCTTGCAACTACACTATCAATGGGCATGAATACACAAAGGAGTACTATTTTGCGGATGGTATATATCTACCCTTCTTGGTGCACATTTGTCAAGAGCATCAAAGACCCCAAAACTAGGAAACAATGTGAATTTGCAAGGGTACAAGAGGCAGCCCAAAAAGATATTGAAAGAGCATTCGGGGTTTTGCAATCTAGGTTTGCCATTGTTCGTGGTCCTGCTCGTTTTTGGGAAGAGCGATCATCATGACCCTCTATGTTATTCTTCACAATATGATTCTCGAAGATAAGAGAGGCATGAACATGAAGTTCTTCTACGACAATGTGGGTAGCCGTATCAAACAAGCTAGAGACCCTAAACACATTAGAGCATTCCTTCAGACCTACAAGGAGATTGATAATGCAAATACCCACTTTCAGTTTTAGGAGGATCTCATTGAGCACCATGGGCAAGAGGTGGGCAGTAACACATTCCACTTTTGCATTTAATTCATGTGTGATTTGTATTCGGGACAAGTCTTGTATTGAATTATTTAGTTTGTTTTGATGATTCCAATAATTATTGTAATTTGGACGATTGTTGTATTGTAATATTGACATTTTATCTTATATTGAATTAATAATTCTGAATATGTGGCATATGTGTCAAATTCAGATAAAAACCCATCTTATTTAGGGACGGCATGGGCGCCAGCTGAGCAGACCCCACATAGTGGAACTGTAAAATGGAATATTCGCAAATATTCCGTTTTATAGTTCCGCTATGCGGGGTCTGCTCGGCCGACGTCCGTGCTAGCCCACAGAACCATTTTTCCACGAATTGTAAACGAGTTTTGCAGGTCGATGGTATACGAGGTCTGCTAGAGATGCTCTAAGTAGTGCCATTTTCTGCTAACTTGCTAAGTTTTGGGTAGCTAAGCAAACATGGCAACTTAAATCAACATGACAGGATATGGTAAACTGCATATTTTGGCAAGTGTTGTGCATGAAAACTTGGTAATTTAATCATCTATCGTACCACAACTAAGAAAAAATATACTGTGTAGTAGATCCACCCATATTTTGTTGCTACTTTTATTATGACATATTGTAATTCTACGTGGTGGAATATGGTAACTTATGCATTGGGTCTTGAGATGTATTTCTTCTCTTGCAATGGGAAACCGGGCTCACATTTTTTGTCGGATGCATTTGTTTTCTAGGATGGTAATTTATCACACCATCGAGATGGTAGCATATGCTCATAACACTTGGCAACATTTCGTACATTACTGACGGCATCATCTTTTCGTATTCCGATGATTTTGGTTTCTAAATGGGGTCGGGGAGGGAAGAACCAGTCGAAGGGTTCTTGCATCTTATCTTTAGGAAGGTATGGAAGTGAGCATGAAAAGTAGGGGGTGACATAAGGGAGAATTTAGGATCCGCATATGTAGAAAAGTCTGTTACCTACCTAGATGGAGTGGATTTTTCACCCACCTAAATTGTGACTTGGCTTGATGCTGGACTGGTGTATGGAAGGGGGATGCACGCTCATGCAGGGCATGTCACACGAGTGAGGCATTCCACACGTTCTTGGTGCACGGATGACACGTCACGCTACCAAGATAGCGAGCACACATTCGCGATATAGTACATTTGACAAGTTACTACCGAGCATCCAGAGTTTGTATACCATTACATCAAGGGAACCAGGAGTGCTTTCTTTTTGGGTAAATGTTTATAATGGAGCGGCCGATCCATCCTTATGTTGGTCGCCTCCCACGCCGCCCACGCAGTCATGTGTCCCTACCTGTACCACACACACCTTATCTCCTCCTTTGAAAATTACTTGCCTTTTCATATCTCCGCCGAATAAACTTTCCCCCTCCCCCCACTCTCCCCATATCTCCATCTCTCTCTCTCTCTCTCTCTCTCTCTCTCTCTCTCTCTCTCTCTCTCTCTCTCTCTCTCTCTCTCTCTCTCTCTTCTACCGGTGGCCAACCCTCGAGCCACTCTCTCCCCGGAGTGTCCTTCATTCACTGCTTCTGGTGCTATGCCATCGCCCCTGCCCGCATGGCTGCTACAACAGTTTGAGAGCGAGTTGTCGCCTTCTTCGTCCCCACACTCGTCCAGAATTAGGTTCGTCGCCTCCCCACCCTCTCTCTCTCTCTCTCTCTCTCTCTCACACACACACACACACACACACGTGCGCGCGTTGCGAGCGCCAGTCACCGTTGTCCCTATCTATTGCAAGACAACCTGATGCATGGCCTGAGGTCGCTGTTGCTAGGCCGACCAGCCGAAGCGTCGGCAGGTGGTCACGTGATGATTCGGGTTGCACTGTTGCATGTTGTGAGCGCGGATAGGTGTGCTTTGAGTGGCACCGGTCTAGGCTACAAGCGGCGGTCATCGGTTATATGAGGGCGACTGTCGATGTTGAGATCGACGACAATGATGTGCAACCGTGAGGTGACTCTTGCGAGCGGCAGGAGACGAACGATGACTATTCTGGAGGTGAGGACGGTATTGCTATATATGGTGACTCGCCGTGTATGCCACAAGGCCCAGTGGTAAACAGAGAGACGATGGATGGCTGCCGTGGCGAGGACAGTCATGCTACGAAGGCGGGCGGTGGATGGTGCGACGAGAAGCGATGGCCATGGAGGATTGTGATGCTGTGACGATGGGCAGTGGATGCTGCAAGCGGGGCGGCGGATGATGCAAGAGCCTCGGTGATGCTATGACGGTGGGTGACGGGAGCTACAACGGCAAACCACATTGGCTGCTAGCCGCACAACAGTCGCTGCGAGGCACACGTTGCTACATTTTTTCCCTGCGTATGCACGTGCGGTTTGCTGAGAGGGAAGTTCACGCAAGTCTATCAATCACGCCGCACGCGACGATGTTCTTTCCACCATTCCACGCCAGCCTGGGGCGCGCGCCCCATCAGTGCACCAACGTCAGGCAGTTTCCTTTCCAGCTACGCGCGCAAGATGTCCGTACATCGCTCCAAACTCAATCATGACCACTTTGCTAATCGACACACATACACACGTACATGTGGCTTGAGATAGATAGATAGATAGATAGATAGATAGAGATAGAGAGAGTATGACTTTTGTTTGAGCGTGAGAGACCGTATGACCCGTGAACATGACATCTTCGTAACGTTATAAGAAGCTTCAATTTGCAAAAAAAATATTGTGTACTGCATTCTGTCTCATACTTAATTATTGGATGACCGTGAATATGACGTGCTCGTGACATCATAGGCAGGTCTAATTTGCAATACAAAATATTATGTATTACGGTGTGCATCACAATGATGCAGAAGTCGGAAACCCTTCTCGAAACAAATGCGGGTTTTTCACCCGATCATCAATTACGAGTAGCCAAATTAAGCAAAACCAAATTAAGCGACGATAACTTCAACAGCAAAGAGTACATGAATTACTAGAGGACAAGTCCACATTAGATAAGCAATACATGAATTACTAGAGGACAAGCCCACATTAGATAAGCACTACGCACACACAAACCATGGCCGGATCGACACGGCAAATTATTACAGTACACAGGACGCAGAAGCTAACGCGCGCCGCGCACGCGACTAGCCAGATTGGACGGGCTTGTCATGCGATTCTTCTGCTCCTGGCTCTGGCTCTGGCTCCCCCGTGCCCTCCCCCGGCGCCGGCACGCCGTTGGACGAGCTCTCCTCGTCGCCAATGGCGGCTCCTCCGTTGCTGCTACCTGCGCCGTACGCTCCTTCCTCGTACCCGTACCCGTAGTATTGCTGGGCCATGACACGCTCTCCGCCGAACACCTGGTACTGCCCGCCGACGTTGGCCCGCACGGGCGCCATTCCGACGGCGTACCCGTGCACTGGAGCCCGGGGCCCATAGATGCCCCGCTGCATCTGAACCTGCACCGGAGCCGGGGGAGCGTACACGGGCCGCTGCACCTGATTCTGAACCTGCACCGGAGCCGGGGGAGCGTACACGGGCCGCTGCATCTGATTCTGAACCTGCACCGGAGCCGGGGGCGCGTACATCGGGCGCTGAGCCTGCAGCGGCACGGCGTGGATCACGGGCGGGGCCGCGCGGGGAGGCGCACTCGTCACGGCGTGGCTGTCGCCTGCAGCGGCACCGACTGTCCCCGCCTCGGGGTCGCGCATGCGGTGCAGGAAGACGCTGAGGGGCACAACGTAGTCGTCGAAGCCGAGGCGGTTTAGGGCCCACACGATGTCTTCGGCGTTGACGGTCTTGCGGTGCTGCATGCGGCACCGTTCGTTGGCCTCGCCGGTGACGAAGCTGATGAACTCCGACACGCATTCCTGAATCGCCTCCTTGGCGTCGTCGGAGATCTTGGCGTGGGCAGGGAGCGCACGGCGCATGATGCGGATCACGTTCGCGATCGGCATCAGCCGGTCCTGCTCCCGCACCACCGGCGTCCCCTGGGTAGGTGCCGGCGCCGCTGGTCCGTTGGGGACGCCGTCGTTCTCCATGTCTAGGGCTAGCCAAGGTGCAATGCAGGTAGTCGCACTCGCACTTGGCTTTAGGGCTTTGCTGATTGAGTTTGTAAGTGCCGTTCTTCCAATCGAGTTGCTTCAGTGTGTTAAATAGGCTGAGATAGGTATTAGGTGCTGGCTTAGCTGTCCTTTGTGTTACAGATCAAACGACAAGTGTCCATTGAGTGGTTCGGGCAAAGACATGTACTCATGCATGAGGCTATTAATCAGAGGAAAACGATAAACATACGTATAAATGTGATTACAACCGTTGGTGGTGAGGGCCGTAGGTTTTCTTTTTCTTTTCTCATGACCTGTAGACAGGTCATTTTGAAACTGAAATGGCACATTAAGGGCATGAGCTACGGAGGCTATAGCAAATGTTGGTCTCATCGCCTCCACATAGGATTGTACCGGTGAAGCAATCGCTCCATGTGGATTATCCTTGTTCATCCACTCACGCAACAAGCAGGGCTTCCCTTTCTTTTTCCTTTCGCTCATACTTTTCCCGGCCAAGTAGCGGCCTCTTCTGCAGGTGACTCTGATATGCTGCGTAGCCACCGTCCCTGACACTCGAGCCTACGTGGCTTGCGGGGCAGCTAGTCGCGTTGTACATGCCCTAAACACAAGGCAACAAAGCTGCAACGTAATGACAACCAAATCAATGGCGGCACGGGATTTTGAAGATGGATAAGAAAACCTATGAAATTACAAGCACGAAAGAGATTGAATCTGTAATACAATCTATTAAATTGCAAGGAAAAAAAAGAGTGAATCTAAAATAAACCTATAAGTACAAATTTTAATAAAAATATATGCAAATGAATATTCTGTAGAGATGTGTGTAGTAATGTCAAAAATATATAATAAAAGTTCAAGAGAGAAAAGAAAAGAAACAATACCAAGAGGAAAGTACAAGAAAAGAAGTTACAAAATAAGCTGAAATAAAATGCTAGGAGGAGATACTGAATTAAACCAAGACCTCTTACTTCCATCTTATATCTTATATCTTTCTTATATTTACTAATTGGAAGCACCAACAAAGACTCCACGTTAATCCTTGAGAATAAGATTATTGTTCGTTAGATCTCCTATAATAATTATTAACTGCCGTTCGATGTACAAAAAGAGTCCATGCGTGATGTCCCACGCATGCATCCGTGGAGAGGAAAAAAATCATGGGTTGGAAAGGGATCATTGAGTCGTACGACCTGACTACATGGGCTGTACGTCCTGGCTAGATGGACGTGATTTTTTAGGAGAGATGGACGTGATTTGTATCCTACTCTTGTCTTCACGTTCGTTTACTCCCTACAGAATTGTCCACCGCCTAGCCAGTTCCCAAGCGGGCCTCCTCTCTCTGCAGTCCCGAGATTGGTTCCTCGCATCGACTGAACGACATAGATTTTCTACTTCGCCTCACACCAGTACATACCTCTCCCCGTCTGTCCCTTCCTAAAGTATTATTTGTCAAAAAAAATCAGCAGATCGATATGGTTGTCTACACAAACTACCTCATGGCCTTTTGAACTTTTGAAAATTTCTTCCATCTTTTAATTTCCTCTCGTTAGCGCCAACATAGGAGTTGAGACTAACAGATATAGACTTTTGAAAGATCAAACATGAAACACTCCCACAGTACTGGCCTAGCTTCCATACTAATATGCCTGCATGCTAAATATTTCTGGGAAGAAGTAACATTATTCTTATTTTCTAGGTACATATCTTGCATCCATTGGTAGATTTCCCTTTGTCTATAACTCAACAGATATTATGCTGACAAGTAGGCTCATACAATACAAGTGGGCAATATTTTGACATATTCTGATGTATGGATACGACTTAGTTATTTTCACGTGAGAACCTAAGACAAAACTGTTGTTTAAAGTTCATTGTTGGATGTTCTCATTACTAATAATTTTGTTGCACTTGAACTAAGAATAATATATATTCTTCCCATCACAGTTCTAGAGAGGCTCTTGAGGCTCAAGGTTGCATATTTCGATAACATAACTGTCAATTAATTCACTGATTGGCTTACGACAATTACACAAGAAGACCAAGCATTGTATCTACAAATTAGCATCAAGTTGTCAGGAGCAGTGACGCATGAATAATGGTTAACTCTATATGGCGCTTGAGGAGATGGGCACATATATTTCTAAGGTTGCAGGAAGATGCACGGCTGGAGCAAATTGTAAATACTATTACAGAGTTACATCGGTTATGATCGATTTTTTTTTTTTTTTGCGGGCGGTTATGACCAATCTATATGTGAAGAATGTGATATATTCTCATAGTGGCATGATTGTAATGAGTATATCAGCTATTGTCGCCTTTTGCATCCCGATAAATATATGGGTTGCGGATGGACAAGTGTTTTTGCTTCTGCCAATTATCCTAGGTAACTAATATCTACAGATTATGTTGGCATGGGTCGTACTTTGTGTCTGCCAAGTGAGTAACAGTACCTTCCCTGGGATTTTAAGTATGCTATCAAATCTGTTATTCTTTTCCCATGGGCTGTGCTTTCTAAACCAAACTGAAACTTAGTCGACATTGCATGATTGGATGAAGCCCGCATGTATGTAAAATATACACCACATACTTCGCAGCACCAAATTAGTTAAGGTCAAATTTTTGCCGCAAATTAATATTCCATAAACTTCCACATTTACTGTGACACTTCGAAGAGAAGTATTGGCGGGCATCAATTTAATTTTCATTATTAAGTTAATGTACCAGCAAAAAATTTATACTAGATGGGATATTCTTTGACCTTTGAAGATAATTATAATTATAATACAGAAACAAAACTGGGAGTACATAAAGAGAATAAACATATACATTCACACTGCCTTTTGGCAATTCTTTAAAGATTGTTATCCTAAAGATTATTGTGTCAAGTGCCGTAGATTCTAAACAAAAGCTTCTCGCATATGGGTTTCATGTGATCATGTCTAACAAGGAATCTTGCGTAATTTTTTGCAATTTTTACGGATACTCCCATATTGCCTGAAACAATTATGTAATTATGCCCGTCTTTTGCGGAAGCTATGCACCACAACAAAGGATTGCGCATGTCTTACCTTAGACAGAACGCAATACTATCCCATATTGAAGTCTACGATGGAAGTCGAAACTTATATATACATATATACTATTATATTACAGAGGTACAATATAAATGATAAATAGGTGAGTAGCGCATTTTGGAGACCGAGCTCCATGGAATTCTTAATTTAAAAAAATCCAAAATTCACAGTTTCCATTTTCAGTTTTTTTTAAACAATTATAGATATATAGAAGCATGTAATGTGTATTGTGTAAAATTTCAGGAAGAAACACCTTGAATTGCGATCTGCACAAAAAAAATCATGGACTTCGGAGATGAACAGTACATATATGCTAAAAAGTCACAGATTTGTCTTTTTTGTGTATCTCTCATTTTAACAAATTCAACCTGAATACACATCTAAATTATGTCTATAGGTATATGTGTATTTATTTTTCAGATTTTTTTTAAACTGAATATTTGAATTTTAAAGTTCTCAAATTAAGGCCTCCATGCAGCTCTGTCTCCATTTGGCATTTTTGTAACTAATTTCCTCATGAAAAAAGGGCCCAACACTGCAAACAGATCAGCCACACAACACCTGCTAAATGTCTATCTTACAAGTTTTTATGGTTTTTATGGTCGAGACTTAGTACTTCAACAGTAAGGGTTATAGGGAGCTTAGATTGGTAACTACAATTGTTATTGGAGGTTTATAACACATAAACCTAATTTGTACTTTGAATATGTGCTAAACTTTTTCGCCTGCTTGATTTAGACGAGGGTAAACATTGTATTGCGACTATTGTAAGGGAATTTAGAAATGCAACTTCGTTCAGTGGATATTAAAGTTGAGCTCAGTGGAAAGCTTTTCACTTGCTTGACAGTTGTCATGGTCGAGGTGAAGTTTTGAAATGCCACAGAAATATCTTCTTTTGACTACCGTAAGTAAGCCACTAATCCACTTCTCTCCTAATTTGTGGTCAATAGACACCGGTACAAAGTTTTCTCACTGATAATTGTGTCTTGGGCTCTTGGCAGAAAAAATGACTAGTGCATAATAAACAACTTACTAAGCTACTGTAATCCCCCTATTTTTAATTTTTCTTCTTAATTATATCGTGCCTACTAGACAAGGTGATATTAACATATTAACGTTTGTTTACCAATATATTTTGATATTTAGCTAAATACCTATGAATTATGATTGGGTTGCTCCTGAGTCTAATGGAAACGACTAGTATCAGCTATCTCACACACCGCACTTGGTCCTCGGAACTCCATGTAGACATACGATCGTGGTCAAATATATCTTGGCCAACTTCGCACTTGTATAGGTGGTTTTCACTGGGATAAAGTGAGCCACTTTGGTCAAGCGAATCAACTACTACCCAGATAGAATCATGTCCCGTTCGGGTTCTGGGAAATCCGGTAATGAAATCCATGCCAAGCTTATCCCACTTCCATTCGGGTATCGGCATAGGCTGTAGTAATCTGGCTGGCTTCTGATGCTCTGATTTTACTCCCTCTGGCATACATCACTTACGACTACATACTCCGTAATATCCTTCTTCATACCAGTCCACCAGAAACACTCCTTCAAATCCAAATACTTCTTGGTGTTTCCAGGGCGAATCGAGTATGGTGAGTCGTGAGCCTCCTGAAGTATTTACTTCCTGATCTTTGTGTTATTGGGAACATATACACGGTCCTCGAACCATAAGGTGTCATGCTTATCCTTACGAAAACCTTTGCTCTTTCCTTTGCTCATCCTCTCTTTTACCTCAGCAATCTCTTGGTCAGCCTTCTGAACTTCACGGATCTTTCCCAACAACGTAGACTGAACTTCCATTGCTGCAACAAAACCTTTGGGAACAATCTCCAACCGAAGTTCCCTGAAAATCCTCGGCTAACTCCTTTGGTAATCCTCCGCTTATGAGGGTATTCGTCCTTGTTTTCCTTATGGTTGTGTCCTATTTCTCCACAAAGCTTGTATGCACAAGGTTTCTTCATATCATTTCCATAAGGCTTCATTTTCTGGGACACAAACTGAGACTTTAGCAAAGTCAACTTAAATTGCTTCCAAGTGGTTACTCCTTGCCATCCATTGATGTTTTGGTACATCCTCCACCAAGTAGCAGCACCTCTTTCAAAACTCTGAAGAGCATGCTGGGTCATATCCTTTCCGGCTATAGAGTTATCCTTCATGTGATCCTCCATGTTCTGAATCCATTGGTCCATCTCCAATTGACTCATCGGTCCAGAAAATACGAGCTCATCTCCATTCGTCCTCTATTGGGTCCAACGGTATTGGGGTGGGATAAGAGAGATAGAGAGGGATGCACACAATACAAACAAAAGTTTCGAAAAGGCAGATTTTATTGTGGCTGTCGGAAAAACATCAAACAAATGACAGCTCAGAAACGTCGCATCTAACGTAGGTATAAAACAAGGGTTTGGTCTTCTAATGGTCTATAGATCTCAACGTCATCAAACTCTTCAAGTCTTGGTCATGTCTCCGATGGCTTCTTCTGATCATGCTTGTCCTTCTCAAGTTCCTTTGCCAAATCATCTCTGTTGACGCGAAGTCTCTCATGACATCCTTTAATATTTCTGGAGTTGCGTTCCAAACTTCCGGTTTCAACATCCTTGACATGATCCATGGTCCTACTGTCTTTCAGCTCCTTACTAATCTCCGGTATCTTAAGATTTGCTCCTCCAGCTTGGCTACTTTCAGCTTCTGGGTCCTGAGTTCTTCACGAACTGCTTCCTTGTCAAATACGGCTTCCTGCAGATCCACCTTAAACTTCTTCATGTAATACTCCAGATCCTGGCGATACACCAGCTAAGGTTAAAACTGCATCCTTTGCTGATGGGTGCTCCATCAGCTTTCTATCATCCAATACTTCTGAAGGAATGCATGCATAACTCAACACGGTAATAATAGCATAAGAGAGCGATAACATCTTGGATATCCATATTTATGACTATGTCTCTGCCATGAGCTTATCATTTCATAGTTGATATCTACTGTCTTGGGGCTTTCTTGACAAAACCTTAAGTTTTTACGCTCCATGTTCCGGTCTTTCTCCAACACTTTGATCTCGGGTATTGACAACTTCAATAGTTTGTCAAGTTCCATAAGTGTAGCCTTCCTTGGTCATACCAAATCTGGAAATTCTTCATATTCTCATAGTGTTCGAAGTCTTTATCCGTTGTAGTTTCCATTATAATGCTCGGTAAAATCCTCTTCATTCCGAAGTTGTCTTAGTTATCCGATATCTGGTCCTTCTTGGAGTGGTCTCATCAGTCGAATCTTTGAGGGGTCAAAAGGGGAAAGGGGTATGGTCTCACTAAAAGGGAATATTTGAATAAGCTCAGAAGAGAAGAGAGGTAAAAGATTCTTTTGAAAAGAAAGTTGTAGAGAAAAATCTTTCCTATGGGCTTGCCAGTTTCTAGGGTCACGTCCTACAATCAACATGTGCTCTGATACCATCTTGTAGCGACCCGGCCCGAATGGATCAAGTCTTTGTGCTTAAGTGTCATCCCTGGATCGGTATGTAGACACACACAATACTCGAGGATTTATAACAGAGGTAAATCACATGTATAAAGCAACGTAAATACTATTACCTCAATCCAAATAGCGAAAGTAACAAGGTTGTGGATTCCCATCAACACCAACGGCAAAGTTGAGTGTAGAAATCGTAACCCTAACGTATCACTTACTCGTCGTAAGAGCCTGCAACATGAGACGTTGCAGCCACAAAGGGTCAGTACATTGAATGTACTGGCAAATTCACACCATAGGATAATGATGAATAAAGGCTATCACTACATGCATATTTGGCTGGTGGAAAAGCTCTATGGTTATAATGTTTTTGCGAAAAGCCAATTTTTCCCTACTGCCAAGGAATAAATTTTATTTAACTATCATGGTGGTTGTTAAACATTGAGAATGGTTGACAGCATTCTCAATCCCAATTAATCATCATCATTAAAACCCAACAATATTGATTAAAGTAACATGATGAGATTCACATGATAATCCAAGTACTAGATACTCAAGATGTCCATAACCGGGGACACGGCTAACCATGATTAGTTTGTACACTCTGCAGAGGTTTGTGCACTTTTCCCCACAAGACTCGATCTCCTCCGTTGGTTTTCTCGCACTACATGGTGTTTGAGAAACGGATGACCGAGACATAGTCTTTCAGAAGCGCTAGCACCTTACGATGGGTAGACCTGTACACCTACTTTCCCCTATATCTGCTAGTCTACCACTGTAAGAGTTCGCATGACTTAGTCAATTATGCTAGAGCCCATAATAGCATGTGGCTGCACACAGAAGTTTCTAGCATGAATAATCTTATGATCCCTTTGAGCCTGGGTGGCGGTCCAAAAACAAACAGGCAATCCTGGAATACCCAGGTACCTCAATCCACCCAGATGTGTATTAAAGTTGCCACCTTAAATAAACCATTAATTAACAATCTCACATCTGTCATGGATACACTCACCCAATCCATGTTTACTAGCATAGCATGGCATAATAAGCAAACGTAGAAGTAACTCCCAAGGGTTTGATAATAAAATAGGTGATAGGTACTACCTCAACTACATCCCAAAACCCACATATTAATCAGATCATAATCATGCAATTGTTTGAGGATTGATCTACTGCATAAAACTGGGTTTGAAAAGGGATATGATCAAAGTGTGAACTTGCCTGCAATGTTGATGAAGATGATTCGCACTCATAACTCGTGATAGTTCTACTCGTCACACTCTGTTCAATCTATCGTAGGCAAGCAATAGTAACCACACATAAGCAATCACTCAAAAGATCGGGAAGAACGAAGAAGACACTTCGGAAAACATCAAAACCAAGAAAATAACTCTTGCAACATAAAACAATTTCTAACAGTACCAAAATTATGTGTATTTCGCCTTATCAAAAAGTTTAGGTTAAGAGCTTCGATTTGCAAAAAGAATCAACTAAACCGGAGTTACGAAACTCAAGTTATGATCAAACGAAGTTCAAATTTAAATCTGACCTAATTCAAATTTTCAACTTTCAAAAACATGTTTGAGTTGTATTACTAGATAGAGGAGATCATAACGAAGAAGTGGACGTTGGTTTCATCTAATTTAGATGAACGAGTAAAAAGTCTATTTGAAAAATCAGGGCTAAGCTGTTTTATGAAAGAAAAAAATAGCTACGGCTAAGGTCTAATGTATAAATACGTAGACTAATCGGTAATATGATTATTGTATCATACTAGTCTAGAAAATAATAAACTACGGAGGTATAGAAAAAGAAAAAAAACGAAGAAAGATACCTTTATAAGGCAAAGAAAAGACAACTTCGGAGAGAGAGACAATTTCCAAAAGTCGCGCCGGAGAGGAGAAAAATGTTTTTCTTAAATGAATCTAGTCAAACCAAAATATTGATTTAACCCGAATCGGATGATTTTTGGAAGCTCTATGGGTCAATATTTATAGGTGGAAAAGAGGTTTAAAGGTTAAAGGCTAGGCAATGTGGGACTAAACGTATACGTAATTAAACAAAACAGAGAAGAAAAAGGCTAACCCCTCGCACGGGCCTAAAGCCCATCGGCCGGCCGCGCGCGTACGTGCTGCATTTCTTTTAACAAAAATCGGCCTAAGTAAAGAAAAATAAAAAGGCTGGCTGGGCCTGGTCCATTTAGGAGAGAGAAAAAAAATGAGGCGCCCGCTGCCACTATGCTACGCGTGTGGGCGGTAAATAATTATGGGCCGCATGTACAGTTTTTTTAATTAGAAACAGAAGGAAAACCGGATAAGTAAAATAAAGTAAAATTTTATATAGGCATATTATATATCCAAATTTTCATAAAAAGGTTTTCTAAAAGCCGAACATTTTTCTAGAGTCAAATAGTGTACACACAAGTTCATATAAAACAAAGAGTGCTTCTGCTCTAGTAAAATCCAGTAAAAATCATTTTATAAATACCAAAATTAATTCAAATTTATTTCTCTCCAATTTTCTTATGTAGGGAATCATGTTACCCTATTTTCCATATATTTTATTTTTGGAGAAAACTAATTTGAATAAAACTCAAATAACTCCAAATTGAAAATAAATTCAAAAGAACTTTTAATTTAATTCTTTGAAACTCCCAACTCATATTTCATATGATTTGAAGAAGTCATTTTATCTTCGCTCGTGAAAATCATTGAGTTGCATAAAGTTCCTGGGATGGAAATATTTTCCAAATGAAATTCAAATATTTTCAACACCCCTTGTCATTTAAATAAATGGAAGAAGTCATGTCATCTTCTCTCCAGGGTTTTGTGGTGAAAAGAATTTGAATTCACGGAGATAACGAATGCAAAATGAAAGTTTGGGAAAGTCCTTTTATTCCCTCTCATTTAACTTTCAAAAAGTTTCGAATTTCACTCAATTTCACACAATCAATCAAACAATCAATCAAATCTATCTATTTATTATAACATTCCAAAATTTAGAATTTTGGAATGTTACACTTTACCCCTCATTGTATTCTGTCTTCGGTAACCCTAACCCTATCGGTGTCTATATAAACCGAGGGTTGTAGTCTTTAGAGGTAGAGCAACTTCCATCACCTCATCACTTTAGGGTTTAGTTCACGCTGATCTCGAGGTCGGTCTACTCTGTAACCGTACTATACATCCAATATAATCAAGCAGGACATAGGTTATTACCTCTTCGAGAGGGCACGAACCTGGGTAAACACCGTGTTCATCATCCCTTGTTCCCCATCGATCTCAGATCCATAGCTGGGGACCCCTACCCCGAGGTCTGCCGGTTTTGACACCGACATTGGTGCTTTCCTTGAGAGTTCCGCTATAGGGTCGCCCAAAGGATCAATGGCTCGCCTGATCATAGGAGAAGGCATCAGATCTTGGGACTTCTTCGTCCCAGGTCAATTCTTCGCGTTCGGCAGCATCGTGCTGCACGCCGACCCAACTGGTCGTTTGGATCAGATCGACAACTTTGCCCCTGAACACCAAATTCGATTCGGTAATCTGGAATACATTGCGGACACGCGGGGCGATCTAATCTTCACCAAATTCATTGCCCCTCCCGCATCCTCGCGGGCCTCGTCGTGCCCACTCTGGAGCCGCCCTCCGATCCGATCTACAGATGGGCCCCAGCCCTCCGAACAGCTTCCAGCCAAGAGGGTTCCGCTTCAAGCAGGGGCCAAACTCCACCTTCGGCCGGCTCCATCATGTCTACAGAGGACCTATCCTCGGCCTTCGAGGCAGAATCAGGTGCTAGAAGCCAAGAGTCAATCTCGGCCGAATGTTCCCGTCACAATGCCCCTCTGGCCCTGGGCCCTTACAACGAACCGGCAACCGATGGCCAGGGGTCACCCCTGGCCCGAAGCAGCTCGATCTCGAATCCAGGGCTCGTCCTTAGTCTCCAGTGATTATCCTGCCCCCCTCAAGGATCCGGCTCCAGAACCGGAGCTTAGCTCTACCTGCGGAAACCAAGGACCGGCTAGGGCACAGACTGCCCCCCACCTCGTTACAGGGAAATTTGGCCTAGAGCCCTCGAATTTGGCGACCCTTGCTATGTTTAACAAGGCACTAGACCAAATCCAGAAAATAACCATCCAGGAGGACCTATCCTCAGCTGAAAATCATCAACCCTTCGCGGAGTACACTACAGAAATTTACGTCCCACACACCACCCATGTGGTAGCCACTGTCGATGATTTAACCAATATGTTAGATAATAATTTGGAAAATGCCGAATACATGTACGAGAATATCGGAACCACGACTAGTACCGATGTTGCCCCGCCCATATCATCGGTCGTTGGTCGGCCACGTCCACCTGCGATATTTGCATGGTGGACACCCTCAAGGATGGCGATGGCACTCCAAATCAGGACAGGGGCAAGCCCGGAGATGAGCCGCCCAAATGCCAAAGACAGCACCGTCGATCAAAGCCACGTCGAAGCCATGTGAGCAACATGGACTCTGCGGAGAGCGGCACCACAAATAATATGGATGACCTAACCGGAGCTGCAGTCAAGAAACATCATCAGAATGACCCCGCGGGTAGGAGGACCCGCTCAACCTAGAAAACCCCGATGACTCCGAAGACAGCAACTACCTCACACCTTCTGAAGAGGAGGCAAGTCTCGGAGAAGACGATTTCATCGTCCCCGAAGACCCGCTGGAGCAGAAACGGTTCAAACGGAGGCTTCTAGCCACCGCCCGCAGCCTGAAGAAACAAAAGCACAAAATCAAGGCCGAACAGGACACCCTCAATGATCGATGGACCAATTTCCTAGCCACTGAAGAAGGGTACGGCCGCGAACAGCCGATCAAAAGTTATCCCAAGTGAAGATTGCTGCCGCAATTCGACGACGAAGACATAGAGCCAACACGTCGGGCATACACACCCGCTGAATAGCCGAACCGCCCCCCTAGAGGGTGGACAGAGAAGATGACGAGGACGAGGACCCAACCACCCCACCTCGCTGTCAGGGCAAGGACCAAGTGCGGCCTGTCTACAAATACAAACTCCACCACGACCTAGACGCCTGAGGAGGCCGTACCAGGTCCATCTACGGACCCATAGAATACCCAGCCACTCACCGGGAAGGATATTACGATTGGCTCAACCGAAATGATAGAGTCCGGGAGCAGCAGCGGACTCGGATGGGCGAAGACCTGCGACGTGATGTAGCCCGAGTTCGCAGCGCCGCACACCCCATGTGCTTCATAAAGAGGGTAATGCAACACCAACTTCCAGAGGGCTTCAAGCCTGTGAACATTGAATCATATGACAGAACCACAGACACGGCCGTATGGATAGAGGATTTCCTCCACATTAATATGGCGCGAGGATATGACCTCCACGCCATCAAATATCTGCCACTAAAGCTTAAAGGATCGGCTCGACACTGGTTGAACAGCCTTCCCGAAGATTCTATAGGCTATTGGGAAGAGCTTGAGGACACTTTTCAAGAAAACTTTCAGGGCACCTATGTCTGGCCTCCTGACGGTGATGACCTAAATCGCATCACACAGTAGCCCGGAGAATCTGCCCAACAAGTTTGGAACCGATTCCTGACCAAGAAGAACAAGATTGTCGACTGTCCGGATGCTGAAGCCCTGGCCGCTTTCAAGCATAATGTCAAGGACGAATGGCTCGTAAGGTAACTCGGCCAGGACAAACCAAGAACTATGGCAGCCCTTACTTCTCTCATGACCCGCTTTTCCGCAGGCCAAGACAGTTGGCTCGCTTGCAAAAACACCAACCCTGACACACCCGGTACCTCCGAGGTTCGGGATGGAAATAGAAAGCCGCGATGCAGTAAGAGTAAACATCGCCACAATGAAGGAGAAGGTGAGGATACGACAGTAAATGTCGGATTCCAAAATCTGAAGTCCGGACCACGAAAGAAGGCCCCTAAGGGCAACGGCGATGGCCCGTCGAAACTAGACACAATTTTGGACAGGCATTGCCAGATCCACGGCACATCAGAGAAGCCCGCCAAGCACTCGAACCGTAACTATTGGATAACCAAATAGGCCGGCAAGCTCACACCGAAGACTCGGGCAAAAGCCCCCGAAGCAAGGACGATGACGTTCCCCGCAGGCCGAATAATGGAGGTCAGAAACCCTTCCCTTCTGAGGTTAAGACGGTGAACATGATCTATGCAACCCAATAAGGAGAGGAAGCGAGCACTGCAAGACGTATATGTCGTCGAGCCCATAGCGCCAAAGTTCAATCCATGGTTAGCCTGCCCGATCACTTCCGATCATAGGGACCACCCGACCAGCATACGCAACGAAGGGTCTATAGCCTTAGTGCTTGACCCGATCATTGATGGATTCCACCTCACTAGAGTCCTAATGTACGGGGGTAGTAGCCTCAATCCGATATACGAAGACACAGTGAGGAAGAAGGGGATTGATCCGTCAAGGATCAAAGCCAGTAACACCACCTTCAATGGGTCATTCCGGGAGTGGAGGCCCGCTACACAGACACCATGACGCTTGAGGTAGTGTTCGGCTCTCTCGACAACTTCCGAAGATAGGATTTGATCTTCAACATTGCACCCTTTCGCAGCAGCTCACTACTAGGAAACGGCCTGCTAGTGGCACACCTATTTTGGCTACTAATGGCGCACTACAGGTGCACCACTAGCATCACGCCATTAGAATTTAATACTAATGGTATACCAGATACTAATGGCGCACCAGGGAGTGCGCCATTAGTATATCACACGATGCGCCATTACTATCTGATTTAGTAATGGCGTACCATATAGAAGTGCGCCATTACTAACAATTTTTTTCAAATTTTTTTCGGAATTTTTTTTCAAATTTTTTTCAATTCTTTTTCCTTTTCTTCTTAATATCAAGTCACTATGGCTTAATCTCGGGTCAATATGCTTAATCTCAAGTTAAATCACACTAAGTGGTCAAACTTCCCAGAAGGTCGCCCATCCTCACACTACTCCAGCCCGAGCACGCTTAACTTCGCAGTTCTATCCAACCCCAGCACCACCTCACTTAACATGCACTTCTTGATATATCTATCATATCAATCCTATCAAACCTTGTTGATGTCTAGGACTTTGTTCATATTCATGAGTATGATGACATTTTGAAAAATATTTCTAACTTCCCGGTCATATTACGTGTAATTTTTTTGAAAATAATTTCCAAAAAAAATTCGAAACCAATTTTTTTCCTGTTACTAGTGGTGCACCTAGCAAATGGTGCGCCACTAGTAAATTCGAATTTTTTCCATTTTTTTCCCCTGTAGATCATAAAAGCCCCGTAACTTTTTTTTCTGTTAGGTTTTCGAGGATTTTGAAAATGTTTAACAGGGTTCCCCATTAAATTCGGATGTAAATTTTTGAGTAGATGATTTTTCATATAAAAAACTTTTTAATCCGAGCTCGTAAAGTTATGCCCATTTTACAAATTGCAGAGATATTTTGCAAATAAAGTCGAAATTCATATTTGTAAATTTTCCCAACAAGTAGACCACATATCACATGGGAAACTTATTTTTTTTTGAAATTTCCATCATTTTATTTTAGTTTTTTTAAAACTGAAAAGGCGGTCCACAAGGGGGTGCATTCGGTGGAATTTTTTGTCAAAGTTAGTAATGGCGCACCGTGGGAGTGGTGCGCCATTACTAGTTCAACTAGTAATGGCGCACCACACACACAGTGCGCCATTACTAGTTTTAAAAAAATAAAAAAAATAAAAAAAATTGAAATTTTTTGTAGTAGTGGCGCACCGAGGGTGTGGTGCGCCATTACTAGTTCCATTACTAGTTTTGAAAAAGAAAATAAAAAAAATTGAAAAAAAAAATTAGAAGTGGCGCACCGAGGGTGTGGTGCGCCATTACTAGTTTAACTAGTAATGGCGCACTATCCCCTGGTGCGCCATTACTAGTTTTGAAAAAAAAAATAAAAAAATTGTTTGTAGTGGCGCACCGTGGATATGGTGCGCCATTAGTATTTGGACACTAATGGTGCACCAACACATGGTGCGCCATTAGTATATAGTAGTGGCGCACCACACATAATGTCCATATTATCTATAGCCCTTTTCCTAGTAGTGGCTATCACTCCCTCCTCGGCCGAACGCCGCCAAATTCAATGTCGTTTCGCATTACGCGTACCTTAAGTTGAAGATGTCGGGTCCTTCAGGCGTCATAAGTATCAATGGCAACATAGTACGCTCACTTCGGACCGAAGAGCACACCACGGCCCTCGCGGCCGAAGACCAAACCGACCCGTATGGGTCCCGATACCGGCACGCCGTAAAGGCCGGCGGCAACAGTAAACGGGCCTGAACCTGTACCCTATCATGGGAACTCACATGCGTTCGTTGCATATAGGGATGCGCGTCCCATGGCATGCCCAAAACCTTCGCGCTGCATGTGCCTCATCAGCACAATTTCGCACATAAAATACCATGGGCAGCTAGGGGGCCTATATCAATGGATCCGAAGCATGTATTCAGCTAACCCAAACATCGAAATTGCCTTGCCTTCGGACAATCTGAGGGCCACTTCTGGACGTCCCCCTCCTTCAGCGTAAAGCTTCATCAGCAGGACCCCCGCCCCTCAATGTTTCATCGAAGGTCCCAACCCCCACCTCTCAAAAGCAAAGGCGCAGACGTGCAGCAGGGCACAGTTGAGGCTTCGACCCATGCATCAAGGCCCTGCATAAACCTTTACTCTGTAAAAGTTTTTTTTACAAATAATGCCTTGGCAGCTCGAATTGTATGGATAGACGTCTTGAGCCTATGTGAAGTAATAAAAACGCCCTTTATGGTGTTCGGATATCCGCATTTTGCTATTGTCTCCTCCCTCCCACTTCTCCTCTCACTCTTCGAACAGCCCGACATAAAAACATGATCAGTTAACTAACCAAAAGCTCAACTTCCACGTCAGTTCCATGTCCTAAAGTACGACACTGCTTTCCGCTGAGTGTTCGACTTCTTAGATATTGCATTATATGCATCAGTTCTGAACTATGTCTCGAGTCAATAGTTGGGTTGCCTGACTCCTGTCTTTGCCCCTTACGTTCCACACGTTTGGCTAAGAGGGCAAAGGGAGAACTCCTGCGATTGTACTTCCGTCTTGCTAGATCAAATACCCTAGGAGGAGAAAGCCGAAAACTGACCGACATAGTAAGCGCGAACTGGTTAGCGATCCGATGATGAGGTTTGACTCTAAAAATCATTGGCGATTTCGCCGTGTCACACAAAGGGTTTGCTTTAACACAAACCATGTGATCGGAAAAGGGTAGGAATTGACCCCCCAGTACATCTCAAAACTCTGGGGGCTAGTCCTTAGCCCCCACCATCAAGCTCATAAGGTTAAGTGAAAGCAATAAAATCGAATAGTCCGATTTCCTAGTTTCGCTCACGCCCTACCGCCTCTGGGTACCAAAACGTTGGCTAATATTAACAGTGCGGAGAGAAAACACCCCTCGTGATATTCACGTGGGGGCTGAAGCCGATGACTGGTAGCTTTCAGAATAAACATACGGCCACACAGGAGTCAAAATTAAATTAGGGCAAGACAAATAAGTCAGGTCAACGCATCATACAGCATATGGTCCAATTGATAAAAACTTAACATAGTTATTCAAGCATTACATCTTTCAAACACTAGCCCTCTATCGTTCGCACGCCATTCATCACCTGCGCAAAGTATTGCTCAGGGCGGCTATGCTCCTTTCCCTTGGGCGGAGGACTAGTGGCCATGTCCATCGGATTAATCTTCAGCCAATGCACCATGGTCTTCGCGAATGCAAGCCTTGCCCCATCAAGGCACGTTGAGCGCTTCATGGCATCAACCCAGAGCGGCGCCTCCCGCAGCTTCTGCACAAGGCTGAAGTTAGATGTCCGGAATCAGCTCGGTGGGCCACAGATTGACACAGAGGTCCTTCACGGTCAGCTCAGACATCCAGTGCATCTCCATCAGTTGCTTCATTTGGTTGCTGAGGAGGGGAGGACACCTGGAAGCCGAAAACTCTGATCAGAAGAGCCATTGCTAGGAGTCCTCCTCACGAGTGGCATAGTGCTCCGATGTGGCTGCCGCATTCTTCGAAAGTTCGGCAAAGACGCCTGCGGAGCACCAGACTCACGTTAGCAAGGCGAACATGTTGCCTCTAAACACACTCTGCAGTAAGTGTTTCTTCGGAGGGTTCATAACGTCGAGGCCGATGTCCTCCCCCTCGACCGGCCACTCCTTCTGTGGCTTGAATAGCAGGCCCCACACTTTCTTGTGGGTTGTGTCAAAGAGATGTTGCACGCTGGCCGGATCTTCGGGGTCATACTCCCACATTGGTTTGGCCCTCTCCTGACAGGGGAGGAGTCGACGCTTGAGCATGATCTGGATCACATTAACCAGCTTCGCACCGATCCCCATTACACCGACGACGCGCTTCTGCAGCACCTTTAAGTTGTCAGCGGACCCGCAATCCGGCATCTTGGTGGTCCATGAGGCCAGCCTAGTAGGCGGTCCGGATCTGAATGCAGACGGCTCGCATTGGCTCGGTGATGTAAAACCATTCCTTTTGCCACACCTTAATGGTGTCGATGAACTTGCCCTCCAGCCATGAGACCCGTGTTAGTTTCCTGATCATGGCCCCGCCACAGTCCTCATGTTCCCCGTCAACCACCTAGGGCTTGACGTTGAACACCTTTAGCCATAGGCCTAAGTGTGGTTGGACTCGGAGGAGAGCCTCGCAGAAAAAAATAAAGGACAAGATGTGGAGGAGGGAGTTGGCGGCTTCTACGTCTTGAGCTTTCGTTGGTTTTCCTTGAAGAGGAAAGGGTGATGCAGCAAAGTAGCGTAAGTATTTCCCTCAGTTTTTGAGAACCAAGGTATCAATCCAGTAGGAGGCTCCTCAAAAGTCCCACGCACCTACACAAACAAACAAGAACCTCACAACTAACGTAATAATGGGGTTCTCAATCCCTTGACGGCCACTTGCGAAAGTGAGATCTGATAGAGATAATATGATAAGATAAATATTTTTGGTATTTTTATGATATAGATTGAAAAGTAAAAGATGCAAATACATGATAGATGAAAACTTATTTGATAAAAGATAGACCCGGGGGCCATAGGTTTCACTAGTGGCTTCTCTCAAGATAGCATAAGTATTACGGTGGGTGAACAAATTACCGTCGAGCAATTGATAGAAAAGCGCATAGTTATGAGATTATCTAGGCATGATCATGTATATAGGCATCAAGTCCGTGACAAGTAGATCGAAACGATTCTACATCTACTACTATTACTCCACACATCGACCGACTCCTGCCTGCATCTAGAGTATTAAGTTCATGAAGAACAGAGTAACGCATTAAGAAAGATGACATGATGTAGAGGGAAAAACTCATGCAATATGATATAAACCCCATCTTTTTATCCTCGATGGCAATAATACAATACATGCCTTGCTGCCCCTGCTGTCACTGGGAAAGGACACCGCAAGATTGAACCCAAAGCTAAGCACTTCTCCCATTGCAAGAAAGATCAATCTAGTAGGCCAAACCAAACTGATAATTCGAAGAGACTTGCAAAGATAACCAATCACACATAAAAGAATTCAGAGAAGATTCAATTATTTCTCATAGATAAACTTGATCATAAATCCACAATTCATCGGATGTCGACAAACACACCGCAAAAATAGTTACATCAAAAAAATTTCCAAGAAGATCGAGGAGAACTTTGTATTGAGATTAAAAGAGAGAGAAGAAGCCATCTAGGTAATAACTATGGACCCGAAGGTCTGTGGTAAACTACTCACAACTCCTACGAGAGGCCTTGGAGATGATGTAGAGGCCCTCCATGGTCGATTCCCCCTCCAGCGGAGCACTGGCGGAGGCTCTAAGACGGGATCTCGCGGATACAGAAGGTTGCGGCGGTGGAATTAGGTTTTCATGGTCGCTTCTGATATTTTCAGGGTACGATAGTGTATATATGAGGAAGAAGTAGGTCGGTTGATGCTCGAGGGGCCCACGAGGGTGGGGGGCGTGCTGTAGGATCGAAAGTATGTCTAGAGGGGTGGTGATTAGACTACTTGACCAAATAAAAACTTATCCTTTTCCCAATTTTAGTTCTTGGCAGATTTTAGCAACTTTGGACAAGTCAAGGAATCTTAACACAATTCAAGCAAGCATGCAAAGAGTATATGAGCAGCAGAAAGTAAAGCATGCAACTTGCAAGAATGTAAAGGGAAGGGTTTGGAGAGTGCAAACGCAATAGGAGAAACGGATGTTTTTGTCGTGGTTCCGATAGGTAGTGCTATTGTACATCCACGTCGATGGAGACTTCAACCCACGAAGGGTCCATGAGGGAGTCCTAGACTAGGGGGTGTCTGGATAGCCGAACTATCATCCTCGGCCGAACTCCAAGACTATGAAGATACAAGATTGAAGACTTCGTCCCGTGTCCGAATGGGACTTTCCTTGGCGTGGAAGGCAAGCTTGGCGATACGGATATGTAGATCTCCTACCATTGTAACCGACTCTGTGTAACCCTAGCCCTCTGAAGTGTCTATATAAAACGGAGGGTTTTAGTCCATAGGACGAACAACAATCATACCATAGGCTAGCTTCTAGGGTTTAGCCTCCTTGTTCTCGTGGTAGATCCACTCTTGTACTACCCATATCATCAATATCAACCGAGCAGGAGTAGTGTTTTACCTCCATCGAGAGGGCCCGAACCTGGGTAAAAACATCGTGTCCCTTGTCTCCTGTTACCATCTGCCTAGACGCACAGTTCGGGACCCCCTACCCGAGATCCGCCGGTTTTGACACCCACATTGGTGCTTTCATTGAGAGTTCCTCTGTGTCGTCACCTATAGGCCCGATGGCTCCTTCGATCATCAACAACAACGCGGTCCAGGGTGAGACTTTTCTCCCCGGACAGATCTTCGTATTCGGCGGCTTTGCACTGCGGGCCAATTTGTTTGGCCATCTGGAGCAGATTGAAAGCTACGCCCCTGGCCATCAGGTCAGATTTGGAAGTTTGAACTTCACTGCCGACATCCGCAGAGACTTGATATTCGATGGATTCGAGCCACAGCCGAGCGCGCCGCACTGCCACGATGGGCATGATTTAGCTCTGCCGCCGGACAGTGCCCTGGAGGCCGCACACGAGTCCGCTCCGACCCTTAACTCGGAGCCGACTGTGCACATCGAGGATGGGTGGCTAGACACCGCCTCAGGGGCTGCTACATCTACGGCGATGGAGCCGAATACTGACCTTGTCCCTTGTGAAGCTCGTGACTCCGAGGTACCGGATTCCTCGCCGGACTCCGAACCTCCCGCGCCCCTGCCAATCGAATCCGATTGGGCGCCGATCATGGAGTTCACCGCTGCGGACATCTTTCAGCACTCGCCTTTTGGCGACATCCTGAATTCGCTAAAGTATCTCTCATTATTAGGAGAGCCCTGGCCGGACTACGGTCAGGATGGTTGGGATGCGGACGACAAAGAAATTCAAAGCCCACCCACCATCCACTTTGTAGCCACTGTCGACGACCTAACCGACATGCTAGACTTCGACTCCGAAGACATCGACGGTATGGACGACGATGCCGGAGATGACCAAGAACCAGCGCCCACAGGGCACTGGAAAACCACCTTAACTCACGATGTATACATGGTGGATACACCAAAAGGAAGCGATAACGAGGAACAACGGGACGCGGCGAAGGATAATTCCCCCGAAAAATAGCCAAAACGGCGACGCAAGCGCCGCCCGAAGTCCCGCCTCGATAACAACAACACCCACACAGACCCAGCCGTAGAGCAGGGCGAACCAGTGGCCGACGAACATGCCACCAAGCAACCGTCCGAACAGGATTAATTGGACGAGCAACCCATCCCCGGTGAAAACAACAGTCCAGATGATCTCACGCCGGACACATCACCGGAGCATATAAACCTCCATAAAAGGCTCGTCGCCACTGCAAGAAGTTTGAAGAAGCAGAAGCGGAAGCTCAAAACAACGGAAGACGTACTCAGAATGAGATGGAGCAAAGTACTCAAGACCGCAGATAAATACGGCGATAGTCACCAAGCAAAGAGCTACCCGAAGCGCAAGCTGTTGCCCGAATTTGACGAGGAGGCCGTAGAGCCCCACAGTCAAAAAACAAAGAGGCATTCTGGTCGGATAGACGACCACATGACAAGCAAAGAGAGGCAAGCGGCGCCGCACACAAGCAGGCACACGATCCTCGCAAAAAGGATGGCCCGGTCAGGTCCATCTATGGACCGAGAAAGAAGGCTCCAGGGAGCAACACAACACGTCGAGTGTTCGAAAAGAACGGTATACCTAAATACAGGGGCGCCGCACCCCCCCTATGTTTCATCGATGAGGTACTGGATCACGAATTTCCAGCAGGATTCAAGCCCGTAAACATAGAGGCATACGACGGAACAACAGACCCCGGAGTCTGAATTGAGGATTATATCCTACACATACATATGGCCAGAGGAGATGATCTCCATGCCATAAAATACCTACCCCTCAAGCTCAAAGGGCCAGCTCGGCATTGGCTCAAGAGCCTCCCAGAAAATACCATTGGAAGTTGGGAAGAGCTATAGGATGCGTTTCGAGCAGATTTCCAGGGGACCTATGTACGCCCTCCGGATGCAGACGATCTAAGTCACATAACTAAACAGCCCGGATAGTCAGTCCGCAAATTCTGGAACAGGTTGCTCACCAAAAAGAACCAAATAGTCGACTGTCCGGACGCCGAAGCCTTAGCAGCCTTCAAACATAACGTCCGAGACGAATGGCTTGCCAGACACCTCGGCCAGGAAAAGCCAAGGACAATGGCCGCTCTAACAAGCCTCATGACCCGCTTTTGCGCGGGGGAAGACAGCTGGCTGGCAAGATGCAGCACCAGCGACCCGAGTACATCCGAGGTCAGGGATGGAAATGGGAAACCACGACTCAGAAAAGATCAGCGCCGGACTAAGGAAAATGGCCCAAAGAGCACGGCAGTCAACGCCGGGTTCAAAAGCTCTCGGCCGAACAACAAAACACTGCCTCTTAAGGACTACAGTGACGAGCTATCCAACCTAAACAAAATCTTGGACAGGATATGTCAAATCCACAGCACCCTTGGGAAGCCTGCAAACCATAGCCACAGAGATTGTTGGGTCTTCAAGAAGTCCGGCCGACTTAACGCCGAACACAAGGGGCTCGACACACCAAGCGAAGTCGATGATGAACCCCACAAGCAGAGCGCCGGAAAACAGAAGACTTTCCCACAAGAAGTCAAAACAGTGAACTCCCTTCATGTGATAACATGGAAAAATAGTGCGGCACCTACTAAAGTACGTGCCGCACGGTCCACCCCAGCGGAGTCCCGAAATTGGATGTCAAAACCAATTACTTTCGACCATCAGGATTACTCCAGAAGTATTCGAAATGCAGGAGGGACCGCTTTGATATTGGATCCTATAATCGACGGACTACAATTTACACAAGTCCTAATGGATGGCGGCAGTGATATAAACCTGCTATACCAGGACACCATCCGCAGAATGGGGATAGACCCTACCAAAATTCGCCATAGCAGCACTTCCTTTAAAGGAGTAACGCTAGGCCCTTATGCCAATTGTACGGGCTCTTTACTACTAGAGGTTGTGTTCGGATCATCCGACAACTCCGTCGCTAAAAGCTAATCTTCCATATCGCCCCATTCAAAAGTAGCCATCAAGCACTATTGGGACGCGAAGCTTTCGGCCGCTTTAACGCAATACCGCATTACGCGTCTCTTACACTTAAAATGACCGGTCCACGCGGTATCATCTCATCAAAGGGAAACTTCGAGTGTTCCTCGACCGCGGAAGAACGTGAGACTGCCTTGACAGCCGCACACTAATATGGCTTTGCTGATCAAAGCTGCTAAAATAGGTCATTCAGACCCCGGACAAGGTTAAGCGAGTCCGGTATAAATAAACAAGGGGCTTATTAGCCGCATACCCCTTTACAAGGGGCTGCACGCATGAACAATGAGAGCCAATAAAGCTCAATTTCATTCATCTTTTAAACCATACTATGTCTTAAATACATTTTTCGCATGATATTTTTCCAAACTAAGTTCCTCTCTTTTTTACAGATGAACAACGTGCTACACCCGTCCAGGATACAGCACAACGGAGACACAGGCGCAGACGTGCAGCAGGGACCCGTTACAAGGATTCTTTTTATATTAAGACCCTGGGTAAACCTTTTTTACTGTCTCTTGTTGACACACATCCCCCGGTTTCTTACCATAACCGAGGAGGAGGCTGGCGTTTTGGCATCGGCCGCGTCAGAAGTTTTTGCGTGTACCTGGACACTAGGGGCTTAGGGCATTATTCTGCCCGTTATCATAAAGACCGAATACCTCAGGGAGTGTTCGGAGTCTCGAGTTAGGCCTTATATGCATCAGCTCCGAATCATGTCTTTGGTCAAATGTTGGGTTTGCCCGGCTCCTGTGTTTTGCTGCCTTACGTTCCGCTCTATCGGCTAACGCGACACCAGGAGAACTACTGCGATTGTGCCCTGGTTCGGCTGGGCGAGCACCTCAGTAGAGAAAGCCGAAAACTGACTGTCATGATATAGCGAGAGACTGGTCAACCACTCGATCGACCACCAGAATGTTTAGAATTCCTCCGCTTTGACGAAGGACTGTTTCCCGGTCAGGCACACAGGCGCCCCGAGTTCGGAGAGCGTGGTGCCCCTAGGGGCTATATAGTAGCCCCACCATCGAACTCCTATGGCTAAGTGAAAGTGATAAGCATTATAGTCCTGTTGCCTAGTTTGCTATGCTATCACCTCCTTCACTGGACCAAGACGTTGGATTAAGTGTGAAAATGCGCCTTTTTTTGCAAACACCCCCGCACCATGTGCGTGGGGGCTGAAGCCAAAGACTGCCATCTTTCAGGATATATATATATACATTAACGGCCGCACAGGAGATATTTCAATACTTGAACGCACAAGTATAAAAAGCCCTTATATTATAAATATGGTTTTACAAATCATACATGTCATTTGAACATAACGTTTTTTGAGCACTGCGACTCTATTAAACGAGCGCCCGGCAGGACTTCCTCAAAATAGTGTTCGGCGAGTAATCGGCTTCTGTTCGAAACTCGGGATGCAACGTCGATGGCATCCATCTCTGCCCAGCATGTTTTGACATGGGAGAGAGCCATCCGTGCACCCTCTATGCATGCCGACCGCTTCATCACCTTGATATGCGGCACCGCATCAAGGAGCTGCTGCACCAAGCCAAAATAACTCTTCGGCTTGGGCCTGTCCGGCCACAGATGAGCCACGACATCCTTCATGGCAAGTCCGGACAACCTGTTCAGCTCAGCCCACTCAGCCAACCGATCAGTTAACGGAAGTGGACGCTCCGGACTATGTAATTGAGACCAAAAAAGCTCTTCCATCTCGTGATCCTTTTGGCTTCGGAAGTGCACGACCGCGTCCGCTGCACTCGCCGCCAAATTCAGATAAGCATCCTCCGCACCCCACAACTGGCCCAACTGAGCATACTTTGGGTCCGTGAACTTCCTACGCAGCAGAAAGGGCTTTCCAGCCGCGATATCCCCGGCCTGACGTAGCTCCTCCTTTATGACCCTCATCGCAGAGCGAGCATCTTTGGCTTCGACAGCGGCCTTCTTTAGGTCCTCTCGCTCCGCTCGGCATTCTCTTTCGAGAAACTCATAGCGGTCGGTAGAATCCTTCAGCTTCACGGCCATTTTGGCCATCTCGTCCCTGCTTCGGCAGTGAGCAGCCTTTTCGGCTTTTAGCTCTTCGGCTGCCTTTGAGGCAGCCGCATTACTCTTTCTGGCTTGCTCCTTGGCTCGAGCAAGCTCTGCCCGAAGGCCCTCCATAGCAGCGGCGCCATCTACATCAAGCATACATGTTGTAAGGCGTGGGCATTAGCTCCCTTACCAGGTGACTGCGGAGAAGCCACCTACCTTGTGACTCGTCAAGTCGTCTGTTGACCAGCGCGATGTCCGCATCCGCAACGTCGAGTTGCCGCTTTAGTTCGGCAACTCTATCAGTCCGGCTGGCCACCGAACGCTCCGCCCCCTGAATAGGAACGACGACATCTTAACACTGAGATTACGATAGTCGGTACGCCGTCATTTCTGACAACGTACCGAGTCTCAGGGGCTACTATCTATACAGGGTGCACTCTATGTGCAAAACTGTCAAAAGGTATGTCATTTTTACGTACCTCAAACCCCGTCAGTAAACTTCTGACGGCTTCATGCAACCCGCTCTCAGCGGATGAAATCCTTTCAATCACCGTATTCATTAATGTATGATGATCTTCTGAGATGGACGCCCTCTCGAGCAGATCCTTCAGCTCCTCCGGCCGTACACCAGTTGGTGCCAAACTCTCCGGCCCCACCGGACTCGGGGAGACCCTCCGCGACGACACCTCGGGGTCGTCCGCCCCGCCTGACGGTGCGTCAGATGGAGGCGTCTCGCTCTCCATCATCTCCGGACGAAGATCCCCCGAAGATGAGCTCTGCTGGGAAGGGCTGAGATCCGAACTACAAGGTAAGAACTTCGGTTATCCTCAGAAATAAAAACAGGGATGTCCCTTATTGCGAAACTCCCCTTTTTCTACTTATGGTTCGCTAGAGGGCTGATTTCCTTGGGAAAATAGTGCTGCCGGGGCTTCTCCTGGCGCAGGACCCTCCGGTGAAGATTTCTTCCCCCGCTTTGAGGCCTGGGCCTCCGGATCTTCGGAAGCGGTCCTCTTCTCCCCTTGGAGGGAGGGATTCTCGATCCCCCCTTTCTTGAGAGCCTCCTTAGCAGAGGCGGTAGTTTTCCTGTTTTCCCCTTCGCCCTCTTCTGAAGGCGCAACCTCCAGCATCTTGACTAGCACGGGATCCGGCGTGGTCTCCGGGAGTGGGGCCGGACACCGTATCAGTTTTGCTTGCGCTATCCACTCCTGTTCAAGGGATAGCTGGTTAAACGGAAAATCTATGATAAATAAACGGACGGTATGTTCGGACACAGGACTACTTACTTGAGTATCCGGGCGATTGCAGCTTAGGCCGGCATCCTCGATCAAGTCCGGGCACATCTCTTGTGATCCGAAGAACACTTTATACATCTCCACGGGTGTCGTACCCATGAAGTGTTGAAGAGCTCGCAGTCCCTCCACATTGAATTCCCACAGACGGAGGGGGCAACGTATGCAGGGCAGAAGGCGCCGAACCAGCATAACCTGCGTCACTACAACCAGATTGATCTCCATCTCTTGGAGGTCTCCAATCCGGCCCTGCAATATTGGTACGTCCTTGGACGGCCCCCAGTCAAGCCCTTTGTTGACCCATGACGCCAGCCGTCGTGGATGGCCCGAGCGAAAGGCGGGTGGCGGCACCTGCCTGCTACCCCTGGGAGCGGTGATATAGAACCACTCCTGTTGCCACAAGCCGAGCTCCTCTTGGAAAGAGCCCTCGGGCCATGGAGCGTCGGCCCTCTTACTTATGACTGCCCCTACGCACTCTGCCTGTCGCCCCTCGATCATCTTCGGCTCCATGTTGAAGGTCTTGAGCCACAAACCGAAGTGAGGGGTAGTGCGGAGGAAGGCTTCACAGACAACAATGAATGATGAGATGTGGAGGATGGACTCCGGAGCCAAGTCATGGAATTCCAGCCCATAATAAAACATGAGCCCCCTCACGAAGGGATCCATCGGGAAGCCTAAACCCCGACGGATGTGAGACACGAACACGACGCTCTCACCGGGCTCGGGAGTGGGAATGACTTGCCCTTGGGTGGGCAAGCTATGCGAAATCTCATAGGTTAGGTACCTAGCATCTCTCAGCTTTAGCACGTCTTCTTCCGTGACGGAAGAGGGCATCCACCGGCCCTGTAGGTCGGAGCCGGACATTGTCGAAGGTCCGAAGTGCCCGAATCTAGAGCCTTGGGTGTTAGAACTCGGGGCAAGGGGCGGATTCGATTGAGGATCGTAGGAAAAGGACAGGCCTTGTTCTCATTATAAAGGGGGAGAATACCAAGAGCCGTACCCGTGACCGTTTGGAACTCGCCTTCGATGGAGGGGGCGGGGCAACGGGCGCGGTTGGGTTACCCACGTCCGTATTGATGAGAATCCCGGAATAAGGGGACACAATCTCTGCTTCGACAAGACGTGCCAAGGAAACCGCTTCGCTAAACGCGCTGAGGTGGAACAATAAAAACGGTTCGAGTAAAGGCTTGGCCGTGGCGTGACATCATGCTACGAAATACGTCAGCAGATTGAAGTTGTGTAAATATTATTCTCTCTACGGTGGTATGTGGAATTTATTTGGCAGAGCCGGACACTATCCTGGTGTTCACAATCTTCTATGAATTATTCGGAGGAGGAACCCGCCTTGCAATGCCGAAGACAATATGCGCGCCGGACTCGTCGTCATTGAAGCCTGGTTCAGGGGCTACTGAGGGAGTCCTGGACTAGGGGGTGTCCGGATAGCCACACTATCATCATCGGCCGGACTCCAAGACTATGAAGATACAAGATTGAAGACTTCATCCCGTGTCCGGATGGGACTTTCCTTGGCGTGGAAGGCAAGCTTGGTGATACGGATATGTAGATCTCCTACCATCGTAACCGACTCTGTGTAACCCTAGCCCTCTCCGGTGTCTATATAAACCGGAGGGTTTTAGTCCATAGGACGAACAACAATCATACCATAGTCTAGCTTCTAGGGTTTAGCCTCCTTGATCTCGTGGTAGATCCACTCTTGTACTACCCATATCATCAATATCAACCGAGCAGGAGTAGGGTTTTACCTCTATCGAGAGGGCCCAAACCTGGGTAAAAACATCGTGTCCCTTGTCTCCTGTTACCATCCGCCTAGACGCACAGTTCGGGACCCCCTACCCGAGATCCGCCAGTTTTGACACCGACAGTCCACGAAGAAGCAACCTTGTCTATCCCACCATGGCCGTCGCCCACGAAGGACTTGCCTCACTAGCGGTAGATCTTCATGAAGTAGACGATCTCCTTGCCCGTACAAACTCCTTGGTTCAACTCCACAATCTTGTCCGAGGCTCCCAAGTGACACCTAGCCAATCTAGGAGACACCACTCTCCAAGAAGTAACAAATGGTGTGTTGATGATGAACTCCTTGTTCTTGTGCTTCAAATGATAGTCTCCTCCACACTCAACTCTCTCTCACGGGATTTGGATTTGGTGCAAAGAAGGTTCGAGTGGAAAGCAACTTGGGGAAGGCTAGAGATCAAGATTCATATGGTAGGAGTGGAATATCTTGGCCTCAACACAAGTGTAGGTGGTTCTCTCTCAGAAAAAGTAAGTTGGAAGTGTAGGTTCGTTCTGATGGCTCTCTCCACGAATGAAGAGGACGTGGAGGGGTATATATAGCCTCCACACAAAATCTAACCGTTACACACAACTTGCCAATCTCGGTGGGACCAAATTGAGAAACTCGGTCGGAACGATTCAGCAAATTTAGTGACCGTTAGGATTTTCGATGGGACCGATATGGTTAGGGTTAGGGCATAACGTAATCTTGGTGAGACCGATTACACAAACTCGGTGAGACCGATTTTGGTAACCAGAGAGTTGGTCAGGCAAACCAGAGAGTTGGTCAGGCAAACTCGGTGGAACCGATTCGCTCATTCCGGTGAGACCGAAATGTTATGAAAGGGAAACAGAGAGTTTACATTGCAATCTCGGTGGGACCGATCGCTCATCTCGGTGGGACCGAAACGTTATGAAGGGAAACAGAGAGATTGCAATCCCATCTCAGTGAGACCGAGATCCCTATTGGTGAGACCGATTTGCCTAGGGTTTGTGGCAGTGGCTATGACATCTGAACTCGGAGGCGCCGGATAGAATGAATCGATGGGGCCGAGTTTGACTTTTGGTTTAGGTCATATGTGGATGTGAGAAATTAGTTGAGGGCTTTGGAGCATATCACTAAGCATTTTGAGAAAGAGCCTCATTAAGCAACACCTCATCCCTCCTTGATAGTATTGGCTTTTCCTATAGACTCAATGTGATCTTGGATCACTAAAATAGAAAATGTAGAGTCTTGAGCTTTGAGCTTGAGCCAATCCTTTTGTCCTTAGTATTTTGAGGGTTCCACTTTTCTCATCCATGCCATGCCAATCACTGAGCTTTCCTAAAATATTTATCTTGAAATAGCATTAGCTCAATGAGCTATATGCTGTTAGGAATTACCAAAACCACCTAGGGATAGTTGCACTTTCAATCTCCCCCTTTTTGGTAATTGATGACAACATATAGATCAAAGCTTCGACAAATGATAATAAGAGTGAAAAACATTGTCGCTTTGAGAAGTATGTGAAAAGCAAGAGCTCCCCCTAAATTTGTGCATAGTTAAAGATTTGCTTTGGACTGCAAATGCACAAAGAGTTAGGATCATGAGTTACTCTTCCATGTCACATAAATCTTGGTGGAGCGCTCAAAATGATAATAATTAAATACATGCACTCATCACCAAGCAAAGTGAATGATCATATAGGGATATATACGGATAATGTCATCCAACAAGCATTAAGGTAGCATATGATCAAACACATGATCATCCAAGTATCACACACAAGCATAGAGTATCTCTACCAAGCAAATAACAAAGTTCAACCACCAAAAGCAAAATAAGAGAGAACAAAAGCAACACTCTCTCTCGAAGCCTATGATCTATACATTTTCTCCCCCTTTGGCAACAAGTTACCAAAAAGTTCATAAAAATGCATAGTGCTAGATCGACTCTCAGGCTTGGTCTTCAGGTGGTGGTGTAGATAGAACTCCAACGACGAAGGCATTAGTAGATGTAGATGGAGCTGGTGGAGTGGGTGCTGGAGCTGGATGCACAGAAGCTGTAGCTGGTGCAGATGAAGTTGCTATGGTGTCTGTCACTGGCACTGCAGCAGATCTCTGACTCCTGGGCACTCTAGCAAAAGCATCAGTGGTAGACTTTCCCTTCTTCTCATGCACTTCATCCTGAAGTTGCTCAACATTTGCCTGTATCTCAGTGACCTTCACATCTAAATCATAGAACTTTTGCTCCATGATCCTCTCCAGGCTCTCCTGGTTTTGAGTCAGGGTGGCCAATCCCTTCTCAATCCTCAGAGTGGAGGCAATCAAGTAGCCAAGATGATCTTGCTTGCTCTTCAGGAAATATTGAGATGCCTCATCAATGGTTGGCATCTTTGCAGCCTTTTCAGTCCTTGCCTTCTCCTTCTTCTCTTGAGCTTGCACTACTAGGAAAAGGGCTATAGATGGGATGGACACTAATGGCGCACTGTACATGTGGTGTGCCATTACTAAATACTAATGGTGCACCATGTGTTGGTGCTCCATTAGTGTGCAAATACTAATGGTGCACCACATTCCACGGTGTGCCATTAGTAATTTTTTTTTAATTTTTTCAAAACTACTAATGGCGCACTGTGGGGGTGGTGCGCCATTACTAGTTGACATAGTAATGGCGCACCACGCCCACGGTGCGCCATTAGTAGTTTTGAAAAAATAAGTAAAAAAATAATAAAAAAATTGTTTATTTTGTTCAAAAAAAATTCAAAAAAATTTTCATTTTTTTTTCAAAACTAGTAATGGCGCACCATGGGTGTGGTGCGTGGTGCGCCATTACTAACTTGGCCCAACACTGAATGCACCCACCCCCCCCTCCCCCGTGGACCGCCTTTTCAGTTTTTAAAAAAAAGAAAATGATGGAAATGTCAAAAAAATAAAAGAAAATAACTTTCCATGTAAACATGTGGTCTAGTTGTTGGGAAAATTTACAAATATGAATTTCGACTTTATTTGCATAATCTCTCTGGAAATTTGTAAAATGGGCATAACTTTTGCATACGAACTCGGATTAAAAAGTTTTTTATATGAAAAAGCATCTACTCGAAAAATTACATCCGAATTTAATGGGGAACCCGGTTAAACATTTTCAAAATCCTCAAAAACCTAACAGAAAAAAGTTACGGGGCTTTTAAGATCTAGAGGGGAAAAAGTGGAAAAAATTCAAATTTACTAGTGGCGCACCATTTGCTAGGTGCACCACTAGTAACAAAAAAAATTGGTTTTGAATTTTTTTTGAATTTTTTTTCAAAAAAGGATACGTAATATGACCGGGAAGTTTGAAATATTTTTCAAAATTTCATCATAGTCATGAACATGAACAAAGTCCTAGACATCAACAAGGTATAACAGGATTGATATGGTAGATATATCAACAAGTGCCTGTGAAATGAGCTATTGCTGGGGTTGGATAGAACTCTGAAGTTAAGCATGCTTGGGCTGGAGTAGTGTGAGGATGGGTGACCTTTCGGGAAGTTTGACCACGGAGTGCGATTTGACCTGAGATTAAGCATATTGACCCGAGATTAAGCCATAGTGGCCCGAGATTAAGAAAAAAACGATTTTTTTTTTGAAAAAAATAAAAAAATTTAAAAAAAAATTGAAAAAAAATTGAAAAAATTTATTACTAATGGCGCACTTCTATGTGGTGCGCCATTACTAAGTCAGATAGTAATGGCGCACCTCTAGTCATACTAATGGCACACTACATGTGTGCCATTAGTATCTCGTATACTAATGGCGCACCTGTGGTGAGCCATTAGTAAAAAATACTAGTGGCATGCTACTAATGGCGCACCAGTAGTGCGCCATTAGTAGGCAAAACTGGTGCGCCATTAGTAGGCCTTTTTCTAGTAGTGTTGCACAAAGGATGGTTCATTCTCATCCATCACAATAGTTTTGTCCTCAAAGTCTGGGTAGATGGGCATGTGATCCTTGTCCAAGAGATATGTGCCAGTGCCCATCTTGGAGTTGATTAGCTTTTGGATTTGTGGGTCATACCCACAACTTCTCTTCTGATCTGCAGCTGTCCTCTTGATAGTTTCCACAATTAGGCTCATGACCTTGAACTTTTGAGGCACATCAAATATGTGAAGCAGGTTAATTGCATGGCCTCTGATCATCTTGTGATCACCTGACTTTGGCAATAGAGTATGCCTGAGGATCCAGTTGATTGTTGGCAAACCTGACAGAAGGTAATGTACTGATCCAAATTTGTGTGTCTCAACAGCAGCATCTAGGATCTCTCTGTACATATGTGCCATGGAGTTGTGATCCTTCTTCTTCTTCGCATAGACATGCAAGTCATCCTCATTTTACTTAGGAGCATTGATCTATTTTGCCCATTCTTCAACTGATGATTGGTACCTAGTACATTCAGACATCCAGACAATCCTTCCATCTGGGTAGAAATGAGCTGTGGAGTAGAACTGCATAATAAGCTCATCATTCCACTTTGTGAGCTTCTGCCCAACAAAGTCCTCTACTCCACAAGACTTGAAACTATCATAGACTCCAGGATAGTGCTTTTCATTTTCCCTGATGTACTTCTAGTCCACCCATCTCATATCACAAACTATAGGCTTCTTGTCAAGCAACACTGTCTCATAGAAGTCCTACTGTTCCTTTGTATGGAACTTGTATTCCACAGCAGTTCTCCTCTTGACTGCATAGGGATCGGTCAATCTCCACTGTCTGAGTCATGCATCCTTCCTGAGCTTCATATCCTCAGCTACTGGATGAGCATCATTGTGATCTGGAATTTTGGGCTTCAACTTCCTCAAGACATGTGATTCATCATCATCTTCTTCAATAGCAGCTTCAGGCACTGGGGCCTTGTTCTTCTCTGCAGCTGGAATACTCCTAGTGTTCCTCTTGGGTGCAGACTTGGGTTTTGGAGCAGCAGCTTTGGGAGCTTCTTTGGGCTTTGATGGAGCAGCCCCTGACCTTATGGCATCTCCCATAAGCTTCTGAGCTTTAGGTGCTGGTGCAACAACCTCTTCCTCTTCATCTTCAGAGTCTCTCCTCATAGAGGGCTTGCCAAGTACTTTGGCAGTAGTGGTTCTGACTCTCTTCTTCTTCTTGTCCTGGCTAGCAGCTTCATCTTTAGACTCAATGGTGAATTTCATGGTTTCACCAGTGGAAACCTTCCTAGGTTTGGACGTGGGAATCCTTCTTGCAGGTGCCTTCATCTGCATTCCTGGCTTGGTGGCAGCAGCTGTGCTATATTCCTTCTTCAGAACTTTCTTCTTGGAAGTGGCCTCATCCTCAACAGCCACATAGTCCTCATCCTCAGAATATGAGGTTCTCTTCTTTCTGGCCCTGGTCGCTGCCTTAGGCAAGTTGCTGGGTGCGCTCCTGCTACCATCTTAATGCTGCTAGAGGGACTAGCGCCCTCACTCATCTGAACCTGCTCCTCAGGCTTGTTCTGACTATCACTCTGATCTGACATGATGCAAACACTGATAGCAGACCCTGTGAATAGATATAGATGAGATAGATTGGATGAGCATCACAAAGTACAGAGGTTTTTGCAAAAAAAATTGGTCAAAACTTAGTTTTAGTTTTCCATAGAAAGCATTTCGGATCTACTGATTTGAAAACTCAGTGATACCGAACTAGTTTTTGGAAGCTAAACTAGTGAACTCGGCCAGACCAAGTCACAGTTCGGTGGCACCGAGACTGCTAGGGTTTCACAAAGTCCTAAACTCGATCACACCGATTTGCAATTCTCGGTCAGACCGAGAATCACATGTGCACTGGCCTTAGCCAAATTGGTGGCACCGAGTTCTACAACTCAGTTGGTCCGAGATGATTTCGGCGGAAACCTAACCCTAAATTTTCAATCCACAACTAAACCACGGAGTGATTTCGCTGGATAGATTGATCTCAATCGTGGCAAGATACATGGCAAAAACTATGTGTTAGGAATCAGAGTGAGATTAGCACAAGGATCAAGTCCATACCCTAACAGCAGCGATGGACCTGCTACGGCGGCAACGGTGGAGACGATTCCCGTTGACGGCGGCAGAGACCAGCGTCTGGAGGTCGCTAGCGAGGAGGAGGACGATCCAGAGACCCAGGGAGGCACAGCAGGCTGAGCGCGGGCGAAGGGGTTCAGAGAAATATCCAAATTTTGGCCCGGGGATATATATAGCCTGACCATTTCGGTGTGACCGAGTGGAACAACTCGGTGGCACCGAGATGCATAACTGCAAGCAGTTACTGCAACTCGGTGTGACCGAAAAGTTCAAATCGGTTGCATCGAGATTGAAAACCTATATCAACTTAGTGATCTCGGTATGACCGAAATGGATGAATTGGTCAGACCGAAACACACAAAGAATTTTGGAATTTTAAGTCTATGACGAATCGGGGACTCCGAGTGCTCCTCACACGGAGTGGTTCAAATCTGACTTGAGCAAACTTTGTGATGTAGCATGAATAGAGTTTGAGACAAGTAAATCGTAGATAGCTAGAGAAGGTTCTTACACATTCTTGTCCATCCACTTGGCAAAAGAAAAGAAGCCAAACAAGCAAAACAACAAGTGGATGTCCTCGAATGAGTAAATTATGCAACCAACATGCTCACACAATGAAATGGCAAATGAAATATGCGGCAAAGCATGCACAACCAATTCTAACATCTATCAAGCAATTGGCGATGACTAGGTCATCTATATATGAGTATATTGACTTAGGAGTCAAATGAGAACATTTGGTCATAGGTCATACTCATTGTTTAAGCACAAGTGGGGTTACCACTTTTACATAAAGCATTGTTGTGTTCACACCATTAGAGTTGCTTTGACTCAATTCTTAGAGTAAAGCTCCCCCTAGATGTGAGATACCCTCTAAGAGGGATGAACTAACCTTGGGTTTTGTCGATGATGACTTCATGTAGGTGTTGAACATGTGGATGCTCAAATTTGATGTAGATCATTTGGAGCAATCCTTTGGAGTGAGTTGCACTTTCAATACCTACACGGGTTAGTCCCACAAGGAACAAACAAGGATATCCATAGACATAGAGTGATGCACACACAAGATGATGTCTATGAAGGCATTAGGTTACCTTGTCCCTTGTCTTACCAACAAGGGGGTTTGTGACTCCATGAACTAGTGCAAGATGTGGAAGTTGATTGCACTTGTTCTTGCCAAAATGATAAGAGTGAAGTATGTTGGCGGAGTCACCCTCAAGAAATCTCTAGTTCTTCTTCTTAGGGATCCACATCATCTTGATGGGAATCCTTGGAGTTGTAGTCTTACTTCATTAAGTAGAACTTGATGTGGTCTTGGGAACCCACTTTACCAAGGCCTTAGGATCTTCTTCAAATGCATCAATCTCCTCTTGAAGCTTGTCCTTGCCTTTTTGCTTGTGGTCTTGTGGTGGAAGATCATCTTGAGCTTGTGTCCCTTTGAAAGAAGTAGGATCATACTTCTCTTGTTGAGGAACAAACTTCGTCTTGGGGTATTGATCTTCTTCCCACTCAACTCCATTGACATTGAACTTTCGTTCAAAACCAACACCTTGGTTCTTCCAGTGCCTTCCTTGCTTGCGTACAATTTCCTCGAATTGCTTACTCCCGGCAAGGCTCTTGTAAACACCTTTCTCTATAATTCCCTTCAATAAGCTATTTTCTTGCTCAAGTGTAACTTGGCTAAGAGAATCATAGTGGAATCAAGAGAACTACTAGAAGCAACAATATTGGATTTAGCATGATTATTGTTACTACTAGAGGAAGAATCTTTCTTGTTCTTGTTACTAGACTTGACTTGAGGCATGTAAGTAGATAAGAGTAAACGCTTGGCAATGTAAGAAGAACTTTTCTTGCGAAGATCATCATTGATTGCCTTTAAGAACTCATGCTCTTGCTCAAGGTTGAGCTTTTCAAAGTGTAACTTCTCATGAGTCCTTAAAAGTTCTCGATGATCTTCTAAGATAGTTTCATGAGCTAACTTAAGAGTGTTTAGTTCTTTAGTTAGAAGCTCAATCTTCCCCTTATCATTGTCATTCGTTTTATCTTGATTAGCATGATTAATTGACGTTTCATCATAGTATTCATCACTAGAGTTGTCAACAAGTAAATCATCATCACCTAACAAGTCATCTTCATCACTATTGAAATCAACATACTCGGGGTGTGATACCTTTGGGCCTTTAGCCATGAAGCATCTTCCAAGTCCTTCATTTGGTGAATCAAATATGTTGTAGGAGTTGGTTGACACAAGTGCTATACTAGCAACACCTTCATCTTGAGTATATTCTGAGTCGGAGTGATAGCTTCTCTCAGAGTGATTGTCGGAGTCGGAGCTAGATACCCATTCACCAACATGAGCTTGATGTCTTTGTTTTGTGTAGCTCCTTGATGACTTGTCCTTCCTTTCCGAACCCTTGCTTCTCCGGGATGTTCTTCGTTCATAACAATCATCTCTACTCCTTCTCTCTCTTGGTGCTTGTCGTGGAATAGTCACGTCAGATGTCCTTGTGAAAGGACTTAGTTGTGGAGCCATCGCAACTAGGAAGCTTGAAGGGGTTAAATCGGGACAAGGGACACAAGAGAGTTTATACTAGTTGGGCCCCTTACGGTGAAGGTAAGGCCTGCGTCTAGTTGGGTTGGTATTGATGTTTCGATAACCAGGGAGCGAGACACGCTATGCCCGGTTCTCGATGTGTTGTTTCTTGCCCTAAGCCGCCGCAGGTCGTCCCCTTATATACACGGGTTGATACCGGCGGCTTACAAAGTCCCGGCCGGCTTATAAACAGAGTCCGGCTCGGTGACCAGTTAAATCTACCTTACGTTACAAGTCTTGCTATCATGGCGGTTTACTACAATGGGCTTAAGCCGCCCGTGGGCCTTAAGGTCTTTATTGAACCGCCATCTTCATGCTTGGTCTTGGGCTTCCTCTGATGAGTACTCTTTGCGTAACCCGGCCCCTCCTGGGCGGCTTACACAAATAGTCATATCCCCAACAGTGGTGAATATTCTCTTCTACTTCTTTTTTGAGAGTCTTCTCTTCTTTCGTAGGGTGCCGTACACTCATTGGAATAGTGTCCGGGTCTTCCACAATTTTAGCAATTACGCTCTCGACTAGAAGATCTTTTGTCATTGTAGGACCTTGACTTGGAACTTCTTTCCTTGCTTCTACTCTTGTAGAACTTGTTGAAGTTCTTCACCATTAGGCTCAATTTTTCATTGAAGGTTTGTTTCTCACTTGATGATGTGGGAGCTTCACATGAGGCTTTGTAAGCATCACTTGACTTGTTGTGGAGCTCCTCCTTATCCTTGAGTGACATCTCATGAGCAACAATTCTTCCAACGACTTCTGTTGGCTTGAGATCTTTGTAATTGGGCATCATTTGGATCAAGGTGCAGACGGTATCACATTTTTCGTCCAAAGCTCTTAGGATCTTCTTGATGATGAATTTGTCGGTCATCGCTTCACTTCCTAAGCCAGCAATCTCATTTGTGATAAGAGCAAGCCTAGAGTACACTTCAGCGACACCTTCACCATCCTTCATTTTGAACTTGTCAAGCTGACTTTGAAGCACATCCAACTTGGATTCCTTGACGGAGTTGGTACCTTCATGCATATCAATCAAAGTATCCCAAATTTCCTTTGCATTCTCAAGACGGCTAATTTTGCTGAATTCTTCAGGGCACAATCCGTTGAAGAGGATATCACAAGCTTGAGCGTTGTATTGTAGCATCTTCAACTCTTCCGTGGTAGCTTCACGGTTCGGTTCTCTCCCATCAAAGAATTCACCTTGCAAGCCAATATACACAATAGCCCAAACGGCGGGGTTATGACCAAGAATATGCATTTTCATCTTATGCTTCCAACTAGCAAAATTAGTCCCATCAAAGTAAGGACCTCTACGGTGGTAATTTCCCTCACTAGACGCCATACTCTCCTAGGTTGTGAAACCATGGCTATGACTACCAAAAGCTATGGAAATAAAAGCAAATGGAGACCAAAGCTCTGATACCACTTGTAGGATCGAAAGTATGTCTAGAGGGGGGTGATTAGACTACTTGACCAAATAAAAACTTATCCTTTTCCCAATTTTAGTTCTTGGCAGATTTTAGCAAATTTGGACAAGTCAAGCAATCTTAACACAATTCAAGCATGCAAAGAGTATATGAGTAGCGGAAAGTAAAGCATGTAACTTGCAAGAATGTAAAGGGAAGGGTTTGGAGAGTGCAAACGCAATAGGAGACACAGATGTTTTTGTCGTGGTTCCGATAGGTGGTGCTATCGTACATCCACGTTGATGGAGACTTCAACCCATGAAGGATAACAGCTGCGCGAGTCCACGGAAGGCTCCACCCACGAAAGGTCCATGCAGAAGCAACCTTGTCTATCCCACCATGGCCGTCGCCCACGAAGGACTTGCCTCACTAGCGGTAGATCTTCACGAAGTAGGCGATCTCCTTGCCAGTACAAACTCCTTGGTTCAACTCCACAATCTTGTCGGAGGCTCCCAAGTGACACCTAGCCAATCTAGGAGACACCACTCTCCAAGAAGTAACAAATGGTGTGTTGATGATGAACTCCTTGCTCTTGTGCTTCAAATGATAGTCTCCCCAACACTCAACTCTCTCTCACAGGATTTGGATTTGGCGGAAAGAAGGTTTGAGTGGAAAGAAACTTGGGGAAGGCTAGAGATCAAGATTCATATGGTAGGAATGGAATATATTGGCCTCAACACAAGTGCAGGTGGTTCTCTCTCAGAAAAAGTAAGTTGGAAGTGTAGGTTCGTTCTGATGCCTCTCTCCACGAATGAAGAGGAGGTGGAGGGGTATATATAGCCTCCACACAAAATCTAATCGTTACACACAACTTGCCAATCTCGGTGGGACCTAATTGAGAAACTCGGTCAGACAGATTCAGCAAATTTAGTGACCGTTAGGATTTTTGGTGGGACCGACATACAACTCGGTAGGACCGATATGGTTAGGGTTAGGGCATAACGTAATCTCGGTGATACCGATTACACAAACTCGGTGAGACCCAATTTGGTAATAAGCTAACCAGAGAGTTGGTCTGGCAAACTCGGTGGGACCGATTCGCTCATTCCAGTGAGACCGAAAAATGTTACGAAAGGGAAACAGAGAGTTTACATTGCAATCTCGATGGGACTGATCGCTCATCTCAGTGGGACCGAAACGTTACGAAGGGAAACAGAGAGATTGCAATCCCATCTTGGTGAGACCGAGATCCCTATCGGTGAGACCGATTTGCCTAGGGTTTGTGGCAGTGGCTATGACATCTGGTCGCGCCGGATAGAAAGAACCGGTGGGGCCGAGTTTGACTTTTGGTTTAGGTCATATGTGGATGTGAGAAAGTAGTTGAGGGCTTTGGAGCATATCACTAAGCATTTTGAGAAAGAGCCTCATTAAGCAACACCTCATCCCTCCTTGATAGTATTGGCTTTTCCTATAGACTCAATGTGATCTTGGATCACTAAAATGGAAAATCTAGAGTCTTGAGCTTTGAGCTTGAGCCAATCCTTTTGTCCTTAGTATTTTGAGAGTTCCACTTTTCTCATCCATGTCATGCCAATCATTGAGCTTTCCTGAAATATTTATCTTGAAATAGCATTAGCTCAATGAGCTATATGTTGTTAGGAATTACCAAAACCACCTAGGAATAGTTGCACTTTCACGTGCCCACCCCCAGGGGATGCGCCGGGCACCCTCGTGGCCGCCTCATTCGTTGCTTGACGTCCACTCCAAGTCTCCTGGTTGGCATTTGTTCAAAAAAGATCGCTATCAAAGGTTTCATCCCGTTTGGACTCCGTTTGATATTCCTTTTCTTCAAAGCACTGGAATAGGCAAAAAAACAGCAATTCGGGCTGGGCTTCCGGTTAGTAGGTTAGTCCCAAAAATGATATAAAAGTGTAAAGTAAAGCCCATAAACATTCAAAACGGGTAATATAATAGCATGGAACAATCAAAAATTATAGATACTTTGGAGACGTATCAGCAGCTAGATCGTGAAAATGTAGCCCGTAAAAGAACATTAAGACCCGCACAAAGGGGTGTGGGGGAAATCCAAGCCCCCTAAGGAAATGGGGGAGGAATACAACCCTTTCACCCAGCCTGGGCGTGGGAACGATCTGGCCTGCTTCAGGGGCCCGATCGACAATGTCGGCTGACAAGTATCCGGCCTGCTTCAGCTTCAGGATGTTGCTATCAGTGACAATGGAGGCATCCCACTTCCCGTTGGCACCGGATCCGGCCATGGCTGAGGAGGCGGGTGGGATTTGCTGTGGAAGCAGAGAAAAGGGGCGTTGGAGTTCTAAAGATATGCATGAGCGGAAGCAGGAAGAAGGCGTGGGATGTTGGCTGTTGTAGCACACCCCCTTTATAGGCTGATGATAAGCCACGAGTTCATTTTTTCACGCCGTTGGCTTCTCCACTTCCCGATATGCTCGCAACGTTATGTCCCGGGCAATCAAGGTCATTGATCATATCCCCTGAAGGGTGGGGCACAATCTCCACCTTGATGAGACATGATATACGTGGCGTAGGCCTCGAGCCGCGCTTTGAGAAATACTAACCACTCGGCGTCATGGCCGGATGCGAATCTTCCGGAAAACGTTGTCAGGCAAAGGCAGTGTTTACACTCGAACGAGTTTTTTCGTTCGTGGTTAAGTAAAATGGCTGTTTCGGGTTCCGAACATCACTTGACTCTGAACATGAGCAAAGCACACCGGGGAAATCGCCTCGCAAGCCGAATATTGTTGGGTGAGCGGATGCCGGACACAAGCCTTGATGTTGGAGGCAAGTTCGAGGGCTACTGAGGGAGTCATGGGTTAAGGGGTCCTTAGGGCATCGGCCCATCGATTATGGGATGGACTGGCGAAGCCGCATACTGACAGAAGATCTATGAATTCATGGTGTGCCCTCCAAGTCAAGGATAGGCATGATCTCTTTACCCTTCATTGTAATAAATCTTTGGTAACCCTAACCCTATTGGTGTCTATATAAACCGAGGGCTTTAGTCTTTAGAGGTAGAGCGACATCCATCACCTCATAACTTAGGGTTTAGCTCATGCTGATCTCGAGGTAGATCTACTATGTAACCGTACTATACATCCAATATAATCAAGCAGTACATATGGTATTACCACTTTGAGAGGGCCCAAACCTGGGTAAACACCGTGTTCATCGTCCCTTGTTCCCCATCAATCTCAGATCCATATCTCGGGACCCCTACCCTGAGGTCTGCCAATTTTGATACCGACAATTGTGAAATTTATAGCTACGGATCACATATGTCATACTCTGCACACATAATACTACCTAGTGTTAAGAAGCATCATAATTTATGACCGTGAACTTAGCTAGTCTAGTGTTTGGAGTTTATTTTCATGATCTTAGTGTCAACAAAGGTTAGGTTCCATAATAGGAACAAACAGGTATATCATCTATGTTCCATAATAGCAATTATATATTAAAACTTTAGATGGCAGGATGTATGGTAACCTTGATTTTTATCAAATTTTAGACGGAAACATTTGGCAAGGTATGACTAACTCATAGAAGTGATGTAAGGTTTTTCAAACATTTCTAAGCACAATCAAAGCAAATATAGCATTGCCTTGCATGTGCTTAACGAATGCCATTATGGCGAGGGATCTTTCTAGGCAAGAGTTCTTGCTAATTAAATGAAGAAAAATCTAATGAGCGTTGTGGTGGATGACTGAGACGTCTCCAATGTATCTATAATTTTTTATTGTTCCATGCTGTTATGTTATCATTCTTGGGTGTTTTACAATCATTTTATAGCAACTTTATATCATTTTTGGGACTAACCTATTGACATAGTGCCCAGTGCCAGTTGTTGTGTTTTGTTTGTTTTTTACTTCGCAGAATATCAGCACCAAACGGAGTCCAAACACAGCGAAACTTTTTGGAGAATTTTGATGGACCAGAGGCAACAACATGGGCCAAAATAAGTACTATAGGGGTGCCTCGAGGGTGGCACAACCCACCTGGGCGCGCCTAGAGGCCCAAGCGCGCCCTAGTGTGTTGTGCCCACCTCGGTGGCCTCCCGCACCGCCTCTTCGCCCTATAAATTCCCAAATATGCCAAAAAAACCAAAAACAACGCTAGATCGGAAGTGCCACCGCCACCAGCCTCTCTAGCCATGAAAAAGCAATTGGGAGCTCGTTCAGGCACTCTGTCGGAGGGGGAAATCATCACCGGAGGCCATCTTCATCATCCCTATGGTCTCCATGATGAGGAGGGAGTAGTCCACCCTCGGGGCTGAGAGTTTGTACCAGTAGCTATGTGTTTAATCTCTCTCTCTCTCTCTCTCTCTTGTTCTTGATGGCACGATCTTGATGTATCGCGGTCTTTGTTAATATAGTTGGATCATGTGGTGTTTCTCCCTCTCTATCTTGTTGTGATGAATTGAGTTTTCCCTTTGAGATTTCATTTTATCGGATTTAATACTTTTATGCGTTTGAGAGCACTTGATATATTTATTACATATGAATAACTGTGGTGACAATGGGGTATTTGTTGGGTAACGTAGTAATTGGAAAAAAATTCCTATGCAAACGCAAGATCATGGTTATGCATAGCAACGAGAGGGAAGAGTGCTGTCCACGTACCCTCGTAGACCGTAAGTGGAAGCGTTATGACAACGTGGTTGATGTAGTCGTACGTCTTCACGATCGACCGATCCTAGTACCGAATATACGGCACCTCCGTGATCTGCGCACGTTCAGCTCGGTGACGTCCCACAAACTCACGATCCAGTAGAGCATGGAGGGAGAGTTTCGTCAGCACGACGGCATGATGATGGTGTTGATGAAGCTATCGATGCAGGGCTTCGCCTAAGCACCACTACGATATGACCGAGGTGGATTATGGTGGAGGGGGGCACCGCACACGGCTAAAAGATCAATGATCAACTTGTGTGTCTATGGGGTGCCCCCTTCTCCTGTATATAAAGGAGTGGAGGAGGGGGAGGGGCCGGCCGTCCTAGGCGCGCCCCAAGGGGAGTCCTACTCCAACAGGGAGTAGGATTCCCCCCTTCCAAGTAGTAGGAGTAGAAGAGAAGGAAGGGGAAGAGAGAAGAGAATGAAGGAGGGGGCGCCGCCACTCCCCCTAGTCCAATTTGGACTAGGCCTTGGGGGGCGTGCGGCCTGCCATAGGCAGCCCCTCTCTCTCCCCTAAAACCCAATAAGGCCCATATACTCCCCGGTGAATTCCCGTAACTCTCTGGTACTCCGATAAATACCTGAATCACTCGGAACCTTTCCGATGTCCGAATATAGTCATCCAATATATCAATATTTACGTCTCAACCATTTCAAGACTCCTCGTCATGTCCCCGATCTCATCCGGGACTCCGAACTACCTTCCGTACATCAAAACACATAAACTCATATTACCGATCGTCTCCGAACGTTAAGCGTGCGGACCCTACGGGTTCGAGAACTATGTAGACATGACCGAGACATGTCTCTGGTCAATAATCAATAGCGGAACATGGATGCTCATATTGGCTCATACATATTCTACGAAGATCTTTATCGGTCAAACCGCGTAACAACATAAGTTCTTCCCTTTGTCATCGGTATGTTGCCCGAGATTCGATCGTCGCTATCTTAATACCTAGTTCAATCTCATTACCAGCAAGTCTCTTTACTCATTCCGTAATGCATCATCCTGTAACTAACTCATTAGTCACATTGCTTGCAAGGCTTATAATGATGTGCATTACCGAGAGGGCCCAAAGATACCTCTCCGACAGTCAGAGTGACAAATCCTAATATCGATCTATGACAACTCAACAAACACCATCGGAGACACGTGTAGAGAATATTTATAATCACCCAGTTACGTTGTGACATTTGGTAGCACACAAAGTGTTCCTCCGGTATTCAGGAGTTGAATAATTTCATAATCATATGAACATGTATAAATCATGAAGAAAGCAATAGCAACAAACTAAACGATCAAGTGCTAAGCTAACGGAATGGGTCAAGTCAATCACATCGTTCTCTAATGATGTGATCCCGTCAATCAAATGACAACTAATGTCTATGGCTAGGAAACTTAACCATCTTTGATTCAACAAGCTAGTCAAGTAGAGGCATGCTAGTGACATTATGTCAGTCTATGTATTCACACATGTACTAAGTTTCCGGTTAATACAATTTAAGCATGAATAATAAACATTTATCATGATATAAGGAAATATAAATAACAACTTTATTATTGCCTCTAGGGCATATTTCCTTCAGTCTCCCACTTGCACTAGAGTTAGTAATCTAGTTCACATCACCATGTGATGTAACACCAATATTCACATCTGTATGTGATTAACACCCATAGAGTACGATCATGTTTTGCTCATGAGAGAAGTTTAGTCAATGGGTCTGTCACATTCAGAGTCGTATGTATTTTGTAAATATTCTATGTCTACAATGCTCTGCACAGAGCTACTCTAGCTAATTGCTCCCACTTTCAATATGTATCCAGATTGAGACTTAGAGTCATCTGGATCAGTGTACAAGCTTGAACTGATGTAACTCTTTAAGACGAACTCTTTTATCACCTCCATAATCGAGAAACATTTCCTTAGTCCTCACTAAGGATATTCTTGACCGCTGTCTAGTGATCTACTCATAGATCAAAATTGTACACCCTTGCCAAACTCAGATCAAGGTATACAATAGGTCTGGTACATAGCATAGCATACTTTATAGAACCTATGACTGAGGCATAGGGAATGATGTTTCATTCTTTTTATATTTTCTGCCATGGTCGGGTTTTGAGTCTTACTCAACTTCACACCTTGCAACACAGGCAAGAACTCCTTCTTTGACTCTTCCATTTTGAACTACTTCAAAATCTTATCAAGGTATGTACTCATTGAAAAATCTTATCAAGCGTCTTGATCTATCTCTATAGATCTTGATGCTCAATGTTTAAGCAGCTTCACCGAGGTCTTTATCTGAAAAACTCCTTTCAAACACTCCTTTATGCTTTCTAGAAAATTTTACATTATTTCTGATCAACAATATGTTATTCACATATACTTATCAGAAAGGCTGTAGTGCTCCCACTCACTTTCCTATAAATACAGGCTTCTCCAAAAGTCTGTATAAAACCATATGCTTTGATCAACTCGTCAAAGCGTATATTTCAACTCCGAGAGGCTTGCACCAGTCCATAAATGGATCGCTGGAGCTTGCACACTTTGTTAGCACCTTTAGGATTGACAAAACCTTCTGGTTGCATCATATACAACTCTTCTTTAATAAATCCATTAAGAAATGAAGTTTTGACATCCATTCGCCAGATTTCATAAAATGTGGCAATTTCTAACATGATTTGGGCAGACTTAAGCATCGATACGAGTGAGAATATCTCATCATATTCAACACCTTGAACTTGTCGAAAAATATTTTGCGACAAGTTGAGCTTTGCAGATAGTAACACTACTATCAGCGTCTGTCTTCCTCTTGAATATCCATTTATTTTCAATGGCTTGCCGATCATCGGGCAAGTCCATCAAAGTCCACACTTTGTTCTCATACATGGATCCCATCTCATATTTCATGGCCTTCAAGCCATTTCGCGGAATCTGGACTCATCATCGCTTCCTCATAGTTCGTAGGTCCATCATGGTCTAGTAACATGACTTCTAGAACAGGATTACCGTACCACTCTGGTGCAGACTGTACTTTGGAAGACCTACGAGGTTCTGTAGTAACTTAATATGAAGTTTCATGATCATCATCATTACTTCCTCACTAATTGGTGTAGGAATCACTGGAACTGATTTCTGTGATGAACTACTTTCCAATTCGGGAGAAGGTACAATTACCTTATCAAGCTCTACTTTCCTCCCACTCACTTCTTTCGCGAGAAACTCCTTCTCTAGAAAGGATCCATGTTAGCAATGAATATCTTGCCTTCGGATCTGTGATAGAAGGTGTACCCAATAGTTTCCTTTGGGTATTCTATGAAGATGCACTTCTCCGATTTGGGTTCGAGCTTATCAGGTTGAAACTTTTTCACATAAGCATCGCAGTCCCAAACTTTAAGAAACGACAACTTTGGTTTCTTGCCAAACCACAGTTCATAAGGCGTTATCTCAACGGATTTTGATGGTGCCCTATTTAAAGTGAATGCAGCTGTCTCTAATGCATAACCCCAAAACATAGTGATAAATCAGTAAGATACATCATAGATCGCACCATATCAAATAAAGTGTGGTTACAACGTTCGGACACACCATTACGCTGTGGTGTTCCATGTGGTGTGAGCTGTGAAACTATTCCACATTGTTTTTAAATGAAGGCCAAAGTCGTAACTCAAATATTCTACTCTACGGTCAGATTGTAGAAACTTTATTTTCTTGTTACGATGATTCTCCACTTCACTCTCAAATTCTTTGAACTTTTCAGACTTGTGCTTCATTAAGTAGATATACTCATATCTGCTCAAATCATCTGTGAAGGTCGGAAAATAACGATACCCGCCACGAGCATCAACACTCATTGGACAACATACATCGGTATGTATTATTTCCAACAAGTCAATAGCTTGTTCCATCGTTCCGGAGAACAGAGTTTTAGTCATCTTGCCCAAAAGGCACGTTTCGCAAGCATCAAATGATTCATAACCAAGTGATTCCAAAAATCCATCTTCATGGAGTTTCGTCATGCGCTTTACACCGATATGACCCAAACGGCAGTGCCACAAATAAGTTGCACTATCATTATCAACTTTGCATCTTTTGGCATCAATATTATGAATATGTGTATCACTACGATCGAGATCCAACAAACTATTATCATTGGGTGTATGACCATCAGAGGTTTTATTCATGTAAACAGAACAACAATTATTCTCTGACTTTAAATGAATAACCGTATTGAAATAAACATGATCAAATCATATTCATGCTCAACGTAAACGCCAAATAACATTTATTTAGGTTTAACACTAATCCCGAAAGTATAGGGAGTGTGCGATGATGATCATATCAATCTTGGAACCACTTCCAACACACATCGTCACTTCACCCTCAACTAGTCTCGGTTTATTCTGTAACTCTTGTTTCGAGTTACTAATTTTTAGCAACCGAACAAGTATCAAATACCCAGGGGCTACTATAAACACTAGTAAGGTACACATAAATAACCTGTATATCAAATATACACTTGTTCACTTTCCCATCCTTCTTATCCACCAAATATTCAGGGCATTTCCGCTTCTAGTGACCATTTCCTTTGCAGTAGAAGCACTTAGTTTCAGGCTTTAGTCTAGCTTTAGGCTTCTTCACAGAAGTGATAACTTGCTTGTCATTCTACATGAAGTTCCCTTTCTTTCCCTTTGCCCTTTTCTTGAAACTAGTGGTCTTGTTAATCATCAACACTTGATGCTTTTTCTTGATTTCTACCTTCATCAGTTTCATCATCATGAAAAGCTCGGGAACCGTTTTCATCATCCCTTGCATACTATAGTTCAGCACGAAGTCCTACTAACTTGGTGATGGTGACTAGAGAACTCTGTCACTCACTATCTTATCTAGAAGATTAATTCCCACTTGATTCAAGCGAATGTTGTACCCAGACAATCTGAGCACATGCTCACTGCTTGAGCTATTCTCCTCCATCTTTTAGCAATAGAACTTGTTGGAGACTTCATATCTCTCAACTTGGGTATTTGCTTGAAATATTAACTTCAACTCTTGGAACATGCCATATGGTCCATGACGTTCAAAACGTCTTTGAAGTCCCGATTCTAAGCCGTTAAGCATGGTGCACTAAACTATCAAGTAGTCATCATATTTGAGCTAGAAAAACGTTCATAATGTCTGCATCTGCTCCTGCAATAGGTCTATCACCTAGAGGTCCATCAAGGACATAATTCTTGCAATGAGGATAAACCTCAGATCACGGACCCAGTCTGCAACATTGCTACTATCATCTTTCAACTTAGTTTTCTCTAGGAACACATATAAAACATAGGGAAGCAACAACGGAGCTATTGATCTACAACATTATTTGCAAAATACTATTAGGACTAAGTTCATGATAAATTAAAGTTCAATTAATCATATTACTTAAGAACTCGCACTTAGATAGACATCCCTCTAATAATCTAAGTGATCACGTGATCCAAATCAACTAAACCAAAATAGATCAGCACATGATATGGAGTAGTTTTCAATGGTGAACATCACTATGTTGATCATATCTACTATATGATTAACGTTCAACCTTTTGGTCTCAGTGTTTCGAGGCCATATGCATATGCTAGGCTCGTCAAGTTTAACCCGAGTATTTCTGCATGTGCAAAACTGGCTTGCACCCGTTGTAGGTGAACGTTGAGCTTATTACATGGTTTCTCCGCACGACGAACTTTGGCAATGGTGCTTACTCAGGGAGAACACTTGTACATTGAAATTTAGTGAGAGATCATCTTATAATGCTACCGTCAATCAAAGTAGAATAAGATGCATAAAGGATAAACATCACATGCAATCAATATAAGTCATATGATATGGCCATCATCATCTTGTGCCTTTGATCTCCATATCCGAAGCATCGTAATGATCTCCATCATCACCAGCATGACACCATGATCTCCATTATCTTTATCTATATCAATGTGTCGTCACATGGTCGTCTCGCCAATTATTGCTCTTGCAATTATTGCTATCGCATAGCGATAAAGTAAAGCAATTATTTGGCGCTTGCATCTTATGCAATAAAGAGGCAACCATAAGGCTTCTGCCAGTTGCCGATAACTTCAACAAAACATGATCATCTCATACAACAACTTATATCTCATCACGTCTTGACCATATCACATCACAACATGCCCTGCAAAAACAAGTTAGACGTCCTCTACTTTGTTGTTGCAAGTTTTACATGGCTACTACGGGCTTAGCAAGAACTGTTCTTACCTACGCATCAAAACCACAATGATATTTCGTCAAGTTAGTCTTATTTTAACCTTCAACAAGGACCGGGCGTAGCCACACTCGATTCAACTAAGGTTGGAGAAACTGACACCCGCCAGCCACCTATGTGCAAAGCACGTCGATAGAACCAGTCTCACGTAAGCGTACGCTTAATGTCGGTCCGGACCGTTTCATCCAACAATACCACTGAATCAAAGTATGACATGCTGGTAAGCAGTATGACTTGTATCGCCCACAACTCACTTGTGTTCTACTCGTGCATATAACATTTATGCATAAACTTGGCTCTGATACCACTGTTGGGTAACGTAGTAATTTCAAAAAAATTCCTACGCACATGCAAGATCATGGTTATGCATAGCAACGAGAGGGAAGAGTGTTGTCCATGTACCCTGGTAGACCGTAAGCGGAAGCATTATGACAACGCGGTTGATGTAGTCGTACATCTTCACAATCGATCGATCCTAGTACCGAACCTACGACACCTCCGCGATCTGCACACGTTCAGCTCGGTGACGTCCCACGAACTCATGATCCAGTAGAGATTTGAGGGAGAGTTTCGTCAGCACGACGACGTGATGATGGTGTTGATGAAGCTACAGACGCAGGGCTTCGCCTAAGCACTGCTATGATATGATCGAGGTGGATTATGGTGGAGGGGGGCACCGCACACGGCTAAAAGATCAATGATCAACTTGTGTGTCTATAGGGTGCCCCCTCCCCTGTATTTAAAGGAGTGGAGGAGGGAGAGGGACCGGCCCTCCTAGGCGCACCCCAAGGGGAGTCCTACTCCCACCGGGAGTAGGATTCCCCCCTTCCAAGTAGTAGGAGTAGGAGAGAAGGAAGGGGAAGAGAGAAGGGAAGTAAGGAGGGGCCGCCGCCCCTTCCCTAGTCCAATTTAGACTAGGCCTTGGGGGGTGTGCAGCCTGACCTAGGCAGCCCATCTCTCTCTCTCCCCTAAAGCCCAATAAGGCCCATATACTCCACGGCGAATTCCTGTAACTCTCCGGTACTCCGATAAATAGCAGAATCACTCCAACCATTCCGATGTCCGAATATAGTCGTCCAATATATCGATCTTTACGTCTCAACCATTTCGAGACTCCTCGTCATGTCCCTGATATCTGTCGGGACTCCGAACTACCTTTGGTACATCAAAACACATAAACTCATATTACTAATCGTCACCTAACGTTAAGCGTGCGGACCCTACAGGTTCGAGAACTATGTAGACATGACCGAGACACGTCTCCGGTCAACAACCAATGGCGGAATCTGGATGCTCATATTGGCTCCTACATATTATACAAAGATCTTTATAGGTCAAACTGAATAACAACATACGTTGTTCCCTTTGTCATCGGTATGTTACTGATACGTCTCCAATGTATCTATAATTTTTTATTGTTCCATGCTATTGTATTACCCCTTTTGGATGTTTATGGGCTTTAGACTAACCTACTAACCGAAGGACTAACCTGTATTGCTGTTTTTTTGCCTATTTCAGTATTTCGAAGAAAAGGAATATCAAACGAAGTCCAAATGGAATGAAACCTTCGGGAGCATGATTTTTGGAGCGAACATGATCCAGAGGACTTGGAGTGCAAGCCAAGAAGCAGCCGAGGCGGCCACGAGGGTGGAGGCATTTTATGTGCATAATTCAAATTTGAACTACATACACATGCTCCAATGCATATAAATTGGTTTAAAAATCAAATTTGTGTCCTTGGGTGCATGCTTAAGTCCCATGCAAGAAATGGGAATGAATTTCAAACACCAGCACTATTGACTGCCGGCAAAACGTTCAGATACTTTGTTTTTAAATTCTAGTAAATCCAAAACTCGTCTGAATCATGAAATTTGGCATGCTATCATGGAATGGCACCCAACATGATGTGGTAATTTTTGTGTCCATCTTGAGAGAAGGCGCACTCGAATAACAGTCAACAAAGAAATTTTCAAACAACTAGCTGCCACTCTAACATCGCAAACGTTTTAGATAGAACACCCATATGTACACTGATAGCTTCCCCAGTAAGCCAAGGGAAAAATGTATCGAGCAGGATTTGTGCAGCTCTTCATGGCAAACGTTTTAGATAGAACACCTATATGCAAAATGAGAGCTATGGTCTTCCACAGTAAGACAAGGGAAAATTCGCTACGCGGGATTTGTGCATCTCTTCAACGCAAACGTTTCAGATTGAATAAGGTATGAAAAGTGAGACTTCGGCGCTAAGCCAAGAGAAAATTTGGCAAGCAGGATTTCTATCTCCCTTCAACGCAAACGGTTTTTTCGAATGACCCGTGTGCAACCACGTACAGACAGTTTGGTAAGATTTGCATCTGCCATATTGAGTATATTGGCATTTTTCAAACTGGAAAGATTGCCATTTGTTGATCTAGTAACATTGCCATTTGTCAATCCTTGTAACAATGTGATTTGTCAAAACATGCAACTAAAAATCACTAGCACTATCTAATTCTTGCAACTAAAATTTAGTAATTAAGCATAGATTTCATTCATACATTAAGCAGTCGTGCTTAATTTATAGAAATAGTTCAACTTTACAGCTGAACCGACCAAACTTTTCCCCAATTGTTTCCAACCACGTACTGAAATAGCTAGTTCAACTATATATACTAGCTAATTTTAAGTACGTTGTACAGTTTCACCACATCTATAGTCAGATGAACTGAACAAAATAGCCCCTAAATACTACTACGGAGGGGCTTTGTACTACTTCCGGCAATCTCTCATCTACCAAGCGCGTTCAGTAAGAGGGAGAGGAGGAGGAGGCTACCGACGAGCTGGACAACTGCAATACGGTGCCTGCCACTGCTGCACCTTCAGCGACGCTCACCTCGAACGCCCTCTACTTCTCCAGACGACCCCTCTCGAAGCGGTGGTTCTCCTCGTAGATCTCCTGATTCCTCGCCTCTGCGTCAGCGTGTGCCGCGGCCACGGCGGTAGTAAGGCTCTTTGCATGCTCGATGAGGCGCTCCTCCTCCTCCCACAGGAACTCGATGTGGCGTGCAAGGTCGCTGCCGCACGTGCGGGCCTCCACCTCTGCCTCCCTCCTGCGGGCGGTGGTGGTGGAGCGCGTGATGATCCCGGCGGTCGACGGTGGGCTAGCGGCCACGACCACCACATCCTGCCTTCGGGCCGTGGTGGCGGAGCGGATCATGGCCAGGGTGGCCAGAAGTGGGGAGATGGCCACCGCGGCGGAGCGGGTGATGGCCCTGTCTTTCGACGGAGCTGTGGAGGCAACGGCGGCCGGCAACAGCTACCAATGGGCACCGGCAGCCGAGCGTGTGGAGCGTCTTCCGCGCACACCCAACTAGGATGCCGCGCGCACTACACTTCGTCGGGGACTGCGCCACCGCCGCGGTGTAGCCTCCCAGCTGGAGCTGTGCTCTGATGACGGTGGAGTGGCTAAGCGACGATGATGGTCCGGTGCCATTGCCAATTTTGGGAGAAGCAGACGAGATAAGTTACAAGGAGGGAGGGGAAAATGCGACGCATGACTCGCCAGCCGTGAGGGTTTATATAGTAGGCTGATAAGCATTGGGATTTTGGGGTATTTCACCAAGTCGGGTGGGAAGCTTGCGCGGGAACCTGCGTGGTTGCGCAGAAATGGGCTCAGCACCGTTTGGCCAAAAGAACGCCCCCGCGCGCTGCTCAAGCTTGCGCTCAAACCGTCTGCTCCAGTGGTGACAAGACGTGCGAGAGAAAGACGAAAGGACACGTATACATACGTTCAATAAAAAATGTTTGTGATTTAATTAACTAGTATATGCCCGTCCTGGTTTATAACTATGATTTAATTAATAAAATACGAATGCATGTCGCCAAAGATTCGCCAAAGATTATATCGTCGGATTCGTATTTGAACATAGTTTCCAGTTATATAATTTTTGTGACATGCATTATCATTTTGTTGGTTAAATTTGAGGTTATATACCAGCAAGTGTTTGCTCACAACACAGACGGCGCCGGCCTCTGCTCCCGTCCCTCGCAGCTCTGCTCGCCGTTAGGCGCATAGCACACTGTGCTCACTGTTAGGTTCCACAACACGTGGTGCCCGCCGTTAGGCGCCGCGGCGCGCTCTGCTCGCGTCCATCGGCAGGCTCGGGTTGTGGACAACTTTTCCTTGCGTGTTCAACTCCTATATGCATATATATGGTTGTGGACAAATTTTCCACGCGCGCTCTGCCAGCGGTTGTGTTGGGGTACGTAGTAATTTCAAAAAAATTCCTACGCACACGCAAGATCATGGTGATGCATAGCAACGAGAGAGGGGAGAGTGATGTCCACATACCCTCATAGACCGGAAGCGGAAGTGTTAGCACAACGCAGTTGATGTAGTCATAGGTCTTCACGATCCAACCGATCCAAGTACCGAACGTATGGCACCTCCGAGTTCAGCACACGTTCAGCTCGATGATGTCCCACGAACTCCGATCCAGCGGAGCTTTGCGGGAGAGTTCCGTCAGCACGACGGCATGATGACGGTGTCGATGATGCTACCGACGCAGGGCTTCGCCTAAGCAGCGTTATGATATTACCGAGGTGGAATATGGTGGAGGGGGGCACCGCACACGGCTAGGAGAGATCAACATATCAAATTGTGTGTCTATGGATGCCCCTTGCCTCAATATATAAAGGAGGAGAGGAGGGGAGGGGCCGGCCTTCTCTATGGCGCGCACTGGGGAGTCCTACTGCCACCGGGAGTAGGATTCCCCTCCTTCCATGTAGTAGGAGTAGGAGTCAAGGAAAGGGAAAAAAGAAGAGAAGGAAAGAGGGGGCGCAGCCCCTCCCCCTATTCCAATTCGGACTAGGCCTTGGGGGGGGGTGCAGGCTCCCCTCTCTCTTTCCCTTAAAGCCCAATAAGGCACATATACTCCCCGGCGAATTCCCTTAACTCTCCGGTACTCCGATAAATACCCGAATCACTCGGAACCTTTCCGAAGTCCGAATATAGTCATCCAATATATTGATCTTTATGTCTCGACCATTTCGAGACTCCTCGTCATGTCCTCGATCTCATCCGGGACTCCGAGCTACCTTCGGTACATCAAAACACATAACTCATAATATATATCGTCACTGAACTTTAAGCGTGCGGACCCTACGGGTTCGAGAACTATGTAGACATGACCGAGACACGTCTCCGGTCAATAACCAATAGTGGAACCTGGATGTTCATATTGGCTCCTACATATTCTACGAAGAACTTTATCGGTCAAACCGCATAACAACATACATTGTTCCCTTTGTCATCGGTATGTTACTTGCCCGAGATTCAATCGTTGGTATCTCAATACCTGTTTCAATCTTGTTACCGGCAAGTCTCTTTACTCATATTGTAATGCATCATCCTGCAACTAACTCATTAGTCACATTGCTTGCAAGGCTTATATTGATGTGCATTACCGAGAGGGCCCAGAGATACCTCTCCGACAAACGGAGTGATAAATCCTAATCTTGAAATACACCAACTCAACAAGTACCTTCAGAGACACCTGTAGAGCACCTTTATAATCACCCAATTACGTTGTGACGTTTGGCAGCACACAAAGTGTTCCTCCGATAAGCGGGAGTTGCATAATCTCATAGTCATAGGAACATGTATAAGTCATGAAGAAAGCAATACAAACATACTAAAGTATCAAGTGCTAAGCTAACGGAATGGGTCAAGTCAATCACATCATTCTCTAATGATGTGATCCCGTTAATCAAATGACAACCCATGTCTATGGCTAGGAATCTTAACCACCTTTGATTCAACGAGCTAGACAAGTAGAGGCATACTAGTGACATTATGTTTGTTTATGTATTCACACATGTACTAAGTTTCCGGTTAATACAATTCTAGCATCAATAATAAACATTTATCATGAAATAAGGAAATAAATAATAACTTTACTATTGCCTCTAGGGCATATTTCCTTCAGTCTGCCACTTGCACTAGAGTCAATAATATAGTTCACATCACCATGTGATTTAACACCAATATTCACATCTGTATGTGATTAATACCCATAGTTCACATCGTCATGTGATCAACACCCAAAGAGTTTACTAGAGTCAATAATCTAGTTCACATCGCTATGTGATTAACACCCAAAGAGTACTAAGGTATGATCATGTGTTGCTCGTGAGAGAAGTTTAGTCAACGGGTATGTCACATTCAGAGCCGTATGTATTTTGCAAATATTCTATGTCTACAATGCTCTGGATGGAGCTACTCCAGCTAATTGCTCCCACTTTCAATATGTATCCAGGTTGAGACTTAGAGTCATCTGGATCGGTGTAAAAGTTTGCACCGATGTAACTCTTTACGACAGGCTCTTTTATCACCTCCATTATCGAGAAATATTTCCTTAGTCCTCACTAAGGATAATCTTGACCGCTGTCCAGTGATCTACTCTTAGATAAAAAATTGTACTCCCTTGCCAAACTTAGACCAAGGTATACAATAGGTCTAGTACGTAGCATAGCATACTTTATAGAACCTATGACTGAGGCATAGTGTCGATGGGAAACGACACCTATGGGATCACAAGAATCTCTACTACGGTTGCGGGGCGCGGGGTTGTGAGAAGAGCAGGATTAGCAATTGACACGGGGATCGTTTACCCAGGTTCGGGCCACAAGGATGCTTAAAACCCTAGTCCTGCTTGGTGGATGTATTGAGTGTTCTTGAGCTTTCTAACTAGCTACGGTGCTGCGTGGTTCGAAAGAGCCGTATCCCTTTCCTGTATGCCACGGGCCTCCTTTTATAGGTGAAGGGGCTGCCACAGTGGCACACAGGAGGTGGAAAGGCCTACAGTGTTGCAAGCTTATCGCTCGTATTACCAGACAAGATGCATTTAATGCATGGCTTAGGTGTCCCTCACTTTATCGGGGACAGGAGCGAGGCCCGTCCCGTCCGTCGCCGCTCCTCCTCGTTTCAACATGCGCCCTGGCCAACTATGCATGCGGTGCCATGTAGGCAGGCAAGCAGCTGAGGTGGCGCGGCGGTGGAGCCTCCACGAAGATCTGCATGCAGCCATGCACGTGCATGCTGAGTTGGCCTGGAAGCTGTGTGTTGCCATGCAGGTGCCTGCCCAGCTGGTTGGGCAGGCAGCTACATGCGGACAGCGGCGGGGAGTTGGTTGGTGCGGGCCTAGCAGTGGCCCTGCTATCGCCTCTGGCAAGGGTCTTGTCGGGTGGCCCGGCAAGGGTCTTGCCGTGGCGCACTGGCGTCCCCGGCAAGGACCTTGCTGGGGGTCTTGTGGATTTCTTCGGTAGGGATCTCGGCATGGAGTGTTGCTTTCCAATCCTCATCTGATCTTGAGCATTCTATGTCTTCACAAAGATCTGCATGCCACCATGGAGGTGCCTCCCGAGCCCCTGGCCCAACGTGGTTGTTGGCGTTGGAGGCCGCGGCATGAGGGTGGCCTGCTTCGCTGATGTGGGCGAGCTGCCCCGGCAAGGGGCTCGCCGGGGCTGCCCCCGGCAAGGGTCTTGCTGGGGAAACCTGCTTCGCCCATCTGCACTTTGTGGCCTTGGTCCTTGATGTTGCCCTGTTCGTCTTGAGCCTTCAGCTTCTCTTCGGCTTTCCTCCTTTGCCCTGCTATGCGTGACCACGGCGCGTGGCTCTGACTGCCCCTGCACAAGTAAAGGGGTCAAAAGGAGAACCCCTACTTTTGTACACCGACAGGAGCCCCCGGGCCTGGGCCATACATAAACGCGACACGTTGTTGGGCCAGGCCCAGAACGGTGCGCAGGTAGGCGGGGCGGATTTTGCCGCGGTAACTACTCCGTATGCTGTGCTTCCCCATGACCTGCGTTGAACGTGTGACGTGGGGGTCGTGTGCGCGCGCATGACGTGGGTGGCGTGCATGGGACGGTTCCCGCACACATGCGTCGTATCGCAGTTAATGGGAAAGGAGGCGGCCCGCGCCTTCCCCGTAAAAAGGAATAACCGCGGGCACGCTGCTCACTTTACCCCCCTCCATGCGCCTTCTCCAATCTCAGAAACGCCGCCTCCTTTCTTCCTTCTTCTCGAGCCCCTCTGCTTCCATCGCTACCGCGCTTCCGCCATCCTCTGCTTTCTTGCTTCTCGCATTCTCCATGGCGCCCAAATCCACCAAAAGCAAGGGGGTGGCTAAAGACGTCGGGGCGACGGAGCAGCCAGAGAGCGGGCTGGTGGCGCGACGGGCGCAGTTCGCCTACTTCCCCTCGACGGTCGATGTGTCCGAGCTCCAGGAGATGTTCAAGGATCTGTGGGGGGTGAAGACGGGAGGAGAGAAGACGGGGCATCCAGCCACGCACGTCGTCCCTGCAAGCGCCGGAGCTTTCCCAAATCGGTGCCCCTTCTTCGTCGACTACTTCTCCTATGGGCTCTGTCCCCCCTTTTCAGATTTCTTCAAGGATATCATGCACACCTACGGCTTTCGTCTTCTGGATTTCACTCCAAATGCCATGGCGTACATGACTCTTGTCGCACACCTCTACGAGGGCTTCGCCGGGGTGCACCCCAACACGGCGCTCTTCCGCCATTACTTCTCCCCTCGGATCCAAAAAGGGGGCGCCATCTTTGGCTGCGTCGCCTGGATGCCGAGGGCCAAGGTGGCGTACCCGGACGACGCCACGAAGGAGAGGTGGGAAGAATGGCGGGGCCGGTGGTGCTGTATTGAGGAGAAGGACCCACCGGCATTCTGTGAGGTTCGCCAGGAGCCGCCGGTGCGTGGGGGCGATTGGAGCGACGTCGATGCTGACGACGCGAAGCTCACGATCGCCACCACCAGGATTCTTCGGCTTACCCAGGTCGGGCTCACCCTCGAAATGATCGGGGCGGAATTCATCCGCCGCCGAATTGCTCCCTTGCATGACAAGGGGAGGCCGGCCTGGCTTTTCGTGAAAGCCGCCGACATGAAGTGGCTCCGCCCCAGCCTCGACAACAACCTGACGGTGCTGCGGCATGCCCATCTCTATCAGTAGATCTTCCAGCTCGATGTTAATGACGAAGGCAAGGTGGAGCGGTCCGGCAAGCTTGCCAGGGCTGCCATGAAGGCCGACAAGGTCGTCAAGGAGCCCATTTTCATGTTGCCGGTGGGGGTGGTCCTGCTGTGGAAGAACTCTCATCGGTCCGAGATCATCGCCATGATGCCGCTCTTCAACGCGCATGGCCTTGACCCGAACTGGGTCGAGCCGGACGAGCTCAAGGTGTAGGAGTTCTTCGACACCTTGCATGAGGTGTACGTCACCGCTGAGCCGCAGCTTATCCAGACCACCTCTGCGGCGGAGATTGACTACATCGCCGCCAGGGTGGATGAGGCGAGGCTTTCCTCGAAGGAGGCAAAGCTCGTCGAGGAGGCTTGCAGCACCGGCAGCGTGGCGGACAAGGCCGCAGCAGAGGCGGAGGAAGAGGAGGTCGCCCGGTGGGCGGCAGCCGCTGGGGAGGCCAGCAGCACCGGCACCGGGGCTCCCCTCGTTGGGGACTCAGTCACGGGTCATCAGAGGAGGAGGAGGGTGAGGGAGTCCTGGATTAGGGGGTATCCGGACAGCCGGACTATATTACTTCGTCCGGACTGTTGGAGCGTGAAGATACAAGACTCAACACTCTGTCCCGTGTCCGGATGGGACTCTCCATTGCGTGGAAGACAAGCTTGGCGATCTGAATATTATATTTCCTTCCTTGTAACCGACTCCATAAAAACCCTAGCCCTCTTCGGTGTCTACATAAACTGGAGAGGTTGGTCCATAGAAGGCCGATCACGATCACAATCATAATCATCATAGGCTAGCTTCTAGGGTTTAGCCTCTACGATCTCGTGGTAGATCTACTCTCGTACTACTCATATCATCAATATCAATCAAGTAGGAAGTAGGGTTTTACCTCCATCGAGAGGGCCCGAACCGGGGTAAACATTGTGTCCCTTGCCTCCTGTTACCATCAGCCTAAGACGCACAGCTCGGTACCCCCTACCCGAGATCCGCCGGTTTTGACACCGACATTTGTGCTTTCATTGAGAATTCCTCTGTGTTGTTGCTGCAAGGCTTGACGGCGGATATCCGCGGAGACTTGATCTTCAACAGATTTGGGCCTGTGCCAGGAGCGCCGGACGGTCACGATGAGCATAGCATAGACCTGCTGTCGAACAATGCTCGAGATATCACCCCCGCAGTAGCCCCGAACCTAAATCCGGAGCAGATTGCATTGCCCAAGGATGGGTGGATGGAACTGATACGTCTCCGTCATCTCTATAATTTTTGATTGTTCCATGCCAATATTTTTCACTTTCATATACTTTTTGGCAACTTTTTATATTATTTTTTGGACTAACATATTGATCCAGTGCCCAGTGCCAGTTCCTGTCTGTTGCATGTTTTTTGTTTCGCAGAAACCCAATATCAAACGGACTCCAAACGGGAAAAACCGGATGGAGATTTTTTTTTGTAATATTTATGATTTTTCGGAAGTAAAATCAACGCGAAACGGTATCTGAGGTGGGCACGAGGTAGGGGGCGCGCCCTACCCCCCCAGGCGCGCCCCTGACCCTCATGGTCCACCCGTAAGGTGGTTGATGCTCTCCTTCTAGCGCAAGAAATCTAATTTTACAAGGAAGATCTGAGCAAAAGATTCACCCCAATCGGAGTTACGGATCTCCGGATATAAAGAAACGGTGAAGGGGTAGAATCTGCCAACGCAGAGAACGCAGAAACAGAGAGATAGATCCAATCTCGGAGGGGCTCTCGCCCCTCCCAAGCCATGGGAGCCAAGGACCAGAGGGGAAACCCTTCTCCTATCTAGGGAGAAGGTCAAGGAAGAAGAAGAAGAAGGGGGGCTCTCTCCCCCTTGCTTCCGGTGGCGCCGGAACGCCGCCGGGGGCCATCATCATCACCGCAATCTTCACCAACACCACCGTCATCTTCACCAACATCTCCATCACCTTCCCCCTTCTATATCTAGCGGTCCACTCTCCCGCATCCCGCTGTACCCTCTACTTGAAAATGGTGCTTTATGCTTCATATTATTATCCAATGATATGTTGCCATCCTATGATGTTTGAGTAGATCTATTTTGTCCTAATGGCTATTTGATGATCGTGATTGGTTTGAGTTGTATGTTTTATTATTGGTGCTGTCCTATGGTGCCCTCCGTGTCGCGCAAGCATAAGGGATTCCTGCTGTAGGGTGTTGCAATACGTTCATGATTCGCTTATAGTGGGTTGGTGAGTGACTGAAACACAAACCCGAGTAAGAGGGATTGTTGCGTATGGGATAAAAGGGGACTTGATGCTTTAATGCTATGGTTGGGTTTTACCTTAATGAATCTTTAGTAGTTGCGGATGCTTGCTAGAGTTCGAATCATAAGTGCATATGATCCAAGTAGAGAGAGTATGTTAGCTTATGCCTCTCCCTCAAATAAAATTGCAATAATGATTACCGGTCTAGTTATCGATTGCCTTGGGACAAATAACTTTCTCGTGACAACAAGCTCTTTACTTTTACTAATTTATTTGTGTCTTTATCTAAACAGCCCCTAGTTTATATTTACGTGCTCTTTATTATCTTGCAAACCTATCCTTTCACACCTACAAAGTACTTCTAGTTTCATACTTGTTCTAGGTAAAGCGAACGTCAAGCGTGCGTAGAGTTGTTTCGGTGGTCGATAGAACTTGAGGGAATGTTTATTCTACCTTTAGCTCCTCGTTGGGTTCGACACTCTTACTTATCGAAAACTGTTGCGATCCCCTATACTTGTGGGTTATCAAGACCTTTTTCTGGCGCCGTTGCCAGGGAGTCATAGCGTGGGGTGAATATTCTCGTGTGTGCTTGTTTGCTTTATCACTAAGTAATTTTTATTTGTTGTTCTTAGTTGTTCTCTATCTTTAATTATGGATATGGAACGCAAAATACCAATAAAATTAGCTGTACTTGCTACTCATGAGGATGGGGTAACTCCTAAAACCCTCGATTCTCATTCTGCGAGAGATATTATATACTACTTTGATAAGGCTGAGAAAACCCCATTCAACTTTATAATGGGAGACACGTTGGATCAACGTGAATACTTTAGGGATTATCGCTCGACACAAAAAGGGAAACTGTTATGGGATCAATTTATTATGTTGCGTTGGTATGCCTGGGATCTATGCTTGAGATATGATGTTACTTGTTGCTCTAGGATGGAGGCTCCACACCTTCCCTTTTCATGCGAATTTAATCATAATGAAACCTTAGCTTCTTATGCTAATGGTATATATGATTACTATGATGTGGAACAAATAGAAGAATTTGTTGCTTTTAAGGCTGCTTATGAAATTGAAGCTTTGTTTGAAAAGTATGAAGCTTTAGATGATGATGTTTATAGGCCTGAAAATCTTGCTATACTTAGATATTGCTATGAAAATTATAAATACAATTACTACATTATTGCATTTATTAAGAAAGTCTCCGCTGTCCAAGAAGAGAGTAATATTTTGCAGGAAGCTATGGAAGAAGAAATTGATGAAACTGTGAGCCCATTGGATGAAAAAGATGATGAGGAGAGCGAAGAACAAAAGGAGGAGGAGCGGACTAGCTACCCGTGCCCACCTTCTAATGAGAGTAACCCTCCAACTCATACATTGTTTAATTCCCCTTCGTGCTTACCGAAGGATGATTGCTATGATGACTGTTATGATCACTATGATTCTTTTGAAATATCCCTTTTTGATGATGCTTTGGGACAAGATGCCAATATGAATTATGCTTATGGAGATGAACTTGCTATAGTTCCTTATGTTAAACATGAAATTGTTGCTATTGCACCCACGCATGATAGTCCTATTATCTTTTTGAATTCTCCCGACTACACTATATCGGAGAAGCTTGCACTTATTAAGGATTATATTGATGGGTTGCCTTTTACCGTTGCACATGATGATTTTGATGAATATAATATGCATGTGCTTGCTGCTCCTACTTGAAATTATTATGAGAGAGGAACTCTATCTCCGCCTCTCATTGCAAGAAATTGCTTATACTGTGCATTGGCCTTTACTTGGTGTGCATGAATTGTTCTTTTATGGCATGCCGATGCATAGGAAGAGAGTTAGACTTCGTTTTTGCATGATATATGTTACTTTGTGCTCACTACTAAATTACAAATCATTGTTAATTAAAATTGGCTTTGATATACCTTGGGATCCGGGTGGATTCACTACTTGAGCACTATATGCCTAGCTTAATGGCTTTAAAGAAAGCGCTGCCAGGGAGACAACCCAGAAGTTTTAGAGAGTCATTTATTTCTGTTGAGTGCTTTCATATAGTTTAAAAACAAAAAAATAAAGAGGGGAACCTAAAAACATTTCAAAAATGAAAGTGAAAGTGAGAAAGACAAGCATTGTTGAAGTGGGAGAGCTCCTTGAACTTTGTTCATGCTCACGGAAACTTTCTGAAACTTAATTACAGAAAATTTTCACCAAAATAATTATCCCCTTGTACAATTCCATTGTATTATAAAAATAATGTGCTAAGGTTTGCCTTTAGGATGTTTACAATGCTTGTTGGTTTGTACGGTGCAGGATAGAAACTTTGGCTGTAGTGCGCGCTTTTACATTTTTATCTGGAACGTCAATTGGTTCTGATTATTTTTGCACTGTCTTTCTGTACAAATTTTTTATTTTTCCTAATTTTGGTAGAATTTTTGGAGTACCAGAAGTACTGTGATTGTTCAGATTGCTACAGACTGTTCTGTTTTTGACAGATTCTGTTTTTGATGCATAGTTTGCTTGTTTTGATGAATCTATCAATTTATATCAGTGGATTAAGCCATGGAAAAGCTACATTACAGTAGACACAATGCAAAAACAAAATATGAGTTGGTTTGCAACAGTACTTAGAGTGGTGATTTGCTTTATTATACTAACGGATCTTACCGAGTTTTCTGTTGAAGTTTTGTGTGGATGTAGTGTCTAATCGAGGATGTTTCGATGTGAGAAGAAGGAAGAGAGGCAAGAGATCAAGCTTGGGGATGCCCGAGGCACCCCAAGTATATATTCAAGGAGACTCAAGCGTCTAAGCTTGGGGATGCCGGGGAGGCATCCCCTCTTTCTTCAACAAGTATCGGTATGTTTCAGATTTGTTTCGTTCATGCATTATGTGCAAGTCTTGGAGCGTCTTTTGCAATTAGGTTTTTATTTTTCTTTATGCACCATGCTGGTATGAGATATTCCTTGGTTGATTTATAGAATGCTCATTGCACTTCACTTAAATCTTTTGAGTATGGCTTTATAGAATGCTTCATGTGCTTCACTTATATCATTTGAAGTTGGATTGCCTGTTTCTCTTTACATAGAAAACCGCCATTTGTAGAATGCTCTTTTGCTTCACTTATATTTGTTAGAGCGTGGGCATATCTTTTGTAGAAAGAATTATACTCTCTTGCTTCACTTATATCTATTTAGAGAGATGACAGGAATTGGTCATTCACATGGTTAGTCATAAAATCCTACACAAACTTGTAGATCGCTGAATATGATATGTTTGATTCCTTGCAATAGTTTTACGATATAAAGATGGTGATATTAGAATCATGCTAGTGGGTGGTTGTGGATTGTAGAGACACTTGTGTTGAGGTTTGTGATTCCCGTAGCATGCACGTATGGTGAACCGCTTTGTGATGATGTTGGAGCACAATTTTATCTATTGATTGTCTTCCTTATGAGTGGCGGTCGGGGACGAGCGATGGTCTTTTCCTACCAATCTATCCCCCTAGGAGCATGCGTGTAGTACTTTGTTTTCAATGGCTTGTAGATTTTTTCAATAAGTATATGAGTTCTTTATGACTAATGTTGAGTCCATGGATTATACGCACTCTCACCCTTCCACCATTGCTAGCCTCTCTTGTGCCACGCAACTTTCGCCGGTACCGTACACCCACCATATGCCTTCCTCAAAACAGCCACCATACCTACCTATCATGGCATTTCCATAGCCATTCCGATATATATTGCCATGCAACTTCCATCATCATCATATACATGACTTGAGCATTCATTGTCATATTGCTTTGCATGATCGTAAGATAGCTAGCATGATGTTTTCATGGCTTGTCCGTTTTTTGATGTCATTGCTATGCTAGATCATTGCACATCCCGGTACACCGCCGGAGGCATTCATATAGAGTCATATCTTTGTTCTAGATATCGAGTTGTAATATTGAGTTGTAAGTAAATATAAGTGTGATGATCATCATTATTAGAGCATTGCCCCAGTGAGGAAAGGATGATGGAGACAATGATTCCACCACAAGTCGGGATGAGACTCCGGACTTTACAAAAAAAAGAGGCCAAAGAAGCCCAAATAAAAAAAGAGGCCAAAGAAGCCCACCAAAAAATAAAATAAAAATAAAAAATGAGAGAAAAAGAGAGAAGGGGCAATGTTACTATCCTTTTACCACACTTGTGGTTCAGAGTAGCACCATGTTCTTCATAGAGAGAGTCTCCTATGCTTTCACTTTCATATACTAGTGGGAATTTTCACTAAAGAACTTGGCTTGTATATTCCGATGATGGGCTTCCTCAAATTCCCGAGGTCTTCATGAGCAAGCAAGTTGGATGCACACCCACTAAGTTTAAGTTTGAGCTTTCATATACTTATAGCTCTAGTGCATCCGTTGCATGGCAATCCCTACTCACTCACATTGATATCTATTGATGGGCATCTCCATAGCCCGTTGATACGCCTAGTTGATTTGAGACTTTCTCCCTTTTTGTCTTCTGCACATAACCCCCACCATCATATTCTATTCCACCTATAGTGCTATGTCCATGGCTCACGCTCATGTATTGCGTGAAAGTTGAAAAAGTTTGAGATTATTAAAGTATGAAACAATTGCTTGGCTTGTCATCGGGGTTGTGCATGATTAAATACTTTGTGTGATGAAGATAGAGCAACATCCAGACTATATGATTTTTTAGGGATAACTTTCTTTGGCCATTTGTTTTGAAAAGACATGATTGCTTTATTGGTACGCTCGAAGTATTATTGCTTTTATGTCAAATGATAGACTATTGCTTTGAATCACTCGTGTCTTAATATTCATGCCATGATTAGACATATGATCAAGATTGTGCTAGGTAGCATTCCACATCAAAAATTATTCTTCTTTATCATTTACCTACTCGAGGACGAGCAGGAATTAAGCTTGGGGATGCTGATACGTCTCCGTCGTATCTATAATTTTTGATTGTTCCATGCCAATATTTTTCACTTTCTTTTACTTTTTGGCAACATTTTATATTATTTTTGGGACTAACATATTGATCCAGTGCCCAGTGCCAGTTCCTGTCTATTGCATGTTTTTTGTTTCGCAAAAATCCAATATCAAACGAAGTCCAAATGCGAAAAAACGGACGGAGATTTTTTTGGAATATTTATGATTTTTGGGAAGTAAAATCAACGCGAAACGGTATCCGAGGTGGGCACGAGGTAGGGGGCGCGCCCTACCCCCCCCCCCCCCCAGGCGCGCCCCTGACCCTCGTGGTCCACCCGTAAGGCAGTTGATGCTCTCCTTCTGGCGCAAGAAAGCTAATTTTACAAGGAAGATCTGAGCAAAATATTCACCCCAATCGGAGTTATGGATCTCCGGATATAAAAGAAACGGTGAAGGGGTAGAATCTGCCAACGCAGAGAACGCAGAAACAGAGAGATAGATCCAGTCTCGGAGGGGCTCTCGCCCCTCAAAAGCCATGGGAGCCAAGGACCAGGGGGGAAACCCTTCTCCCATCTAGGGAGAAGGTCAAGGAAGAAGAAGAAGAAGGGGGGCTCTCTCCCCCTTGCTTCCGGTGGCGCCGGAACGCCGCCGGGGGCCATCATCATCACTGCAATCTTCACCAACACCACCGTCATCTTCACCAACATCTCCATCACCTTCCCCCTTCTATATCCAGCGGTCCACTCTCCCGCATCCTGCTGTACCCTCTACTTGAACATGGTGCTTTATGCTTGATATTATTATCCAATGATGTGTTGCCATCCTATGATGTTTGAGTAGATCTATTTTGTCCTAATGGCTATTTGATGATCATGATTTGTTTGAGTTGTATGTTTTATTATTGGTGTTGTCCTATGGTGCCCTCCGTGTCGCGCAAGCGTGAGGGATTCCCGCTGTAGGGTGTTGCAATACGTTCATGATTCGCTTATAGTGGGTTGGTGAGTGACTGAAACACAAACCCGAGTAAGAGGGATTGTTGTGTATGGGATAAAAGGGGACTTGATGCTTTAATGCTATGGTTGGGTTTTACCTTAATTAATCATTAGTAGTTGCAGATGCTTGCCAGAGTTCCAATCATAAGTGCATATGATCCAAGTAGAGAAAGTATGTTAGCTTATGCCTCTCCCTCAAATAAAATTGCAATAATGATTACCGGTCTAGTTATCGATTGCCTAGGGACAAATAACTTTCTCGTGACAACAAGCTCTTTACTTTTACTAATTTAGTTGTGTCTTTATCTAAACAGCCCCTAGTTTATATTTACGTGCTCTTTATTATGTTGCAAACCTATCCTTTCACACCTACAAAGTACTTCTAGTTTCATACTTGTTCTAGGTAAAGCGAACGTCAAGCGTGCGTAGAGTTGTATCGGTGGTCGATAGAACTTGAGGGAATATTTATTCTACCTTTAGCTCCTCGTTGGGTTTGACACTCTTACTTTTCGAAAACTGTTGCGAGCCCCTATACTTGTGGGTTATCAGGACCCTGTCCCGTGGGCCGCACACCCATCGGCGGTAGAGCCGAACACAGGCCTCATCCCCGAAGAAGCCTGTGACACTGGACCCCCGGACTCGTATCCGGCTGTAGACTCCAGTCCACGCGCTCCGAACCTGGTTGGGCTCCTGTAATGGAGTTCACCGCCGCGGATATCTACCAGCACTCGCCCTTTGGCGATGTGCTGGACTCATTGAAGTCTCTCTCTTTGTTAGGAGACTCTTGGCCGAACTATGCCCGGCTTGAGTGGGAAGCAGGCGCCGAAGGAATTCATTGCCCACCCACCACCCACTTCATTGCCACGGTTGATGATATGAGCCAGTCCACGCCGAACACAGTTCGGAGCAGACGCCCGATCACAATGATCCCGAGGGACGAGTTCATCAAACCGCCCCAGGACAAGAACACAGTCCGAACGACGATGCATTCATCATCCCGAAAACACGCGTGGAACGAGATAACCTCCACAGAAGGCTTATGGCCACTGCGAGAAGTCTAAAGAAGCAAAAGCAACGGCTAAAAGCCGCACAGGAAACGCTCAATCACAGATGGAATAAAGTGCTAGGCACTGAAGAAAAGTACGGCGACGATCGCCATACAAAGAGCTATCCAAAACGCAAGTTGCTGCCAGAATTCGACGACGAGGCCGTTCCACCAAAGAACAACACGGCCAGGAGACCGGACAAACCACTTCATAACCGCAACAGAGTAGCTACCGACGCCGAACACGATTTACGCGAGCTCCTGGATAAGAAGGCCAGCGTGGCTAGGTCCATCTACGGATCTAAAGGACACACCCCGGCACGGGACTATGGTCACCAAAACGATCATACCGATCGGATACCAGTTCAGAATAAACACCGGACACAACGACAGCCGACTGTATGCCATAACACGTCCAGATACGAAGGGGCCGCTCACCCCCTATGCTTCACTGAGGAAGTACTGGACCATGAATTTCCATAGGGTTTTAAACTTGTGAACATAGAGGCATACGACGGAACGACAGACCCAGGGGTCTGGATCGAGGATTTTATCCCGCATATACATATGGCTCGTGGAGATGACCTCCACGCCATCAAATACCTTCCCCTCAAGTTGAAGGGACCAGCTCGACACTGGTTGAAAGGCCTCCCCGAAAATTCAATTGGAAGTTGGGAGGAACACGAGGACGCTTTCAAGGCTAATTTTCAAGGGACATATGTCCGGCCTCCGGATGCGGATGATTTAGGTCACATAATCCAACAGCCCGGAGAGTCCGCCCGCAAGCTTTGGAACAGATTCCTCACTAAGAAGAATCAAATTGTCGATTGTCCGGATGCCGAGGCCTTAGCGGCGTTCAAACACAGCATCCGAGACGAGTGGCTCGCCAGACACCTCGGCCAAGAAAAGCCAAGGACAATGGCAGCCTCAACGAGCCTTATGACCCACTTTTGCGCGGGTGAAGATAGCTGGTTGGCCCGTAAAGGCACCAGCAACCCAAGCACATCCGAAATAAGAGATGGCAACAGGAAGCCACGGCAGAATAAAAACAAACGTCAAAACAAGGAAGAGAGCCCGGACAACACAACGGTCAACGCCGGATTCAGGGGCTCTCGACCTGGTCAGCAAAAGAAGCCATTTAAAGGCAGTAAAGAGGGACCGTCCGGTCTGAACAGAGTCCTGGATAGACTGTGCCAAATTCATGGCACCCCCGACAAACCTACGAACCACACTCAAAGAGAATGCTGGGTCTTCAAGCAGGCCGGCAAATTAAACGCCGAACACAAGGGAAGGGAAACACCAAGTGAAGACAAAGATGAACCTCGCTAGCCGAACACTGGGGGACAGAAAAAATTCCCACCAGAGGTAAAAATGGTAAACACGATCCACGCGACTCACCCACCCACGAGAAGGCATGAATGCTTGCTCAGAGACGCATATGCCATAAAACCCGTCGTACCCACACCTAACCATTGGTCGGCTTGTCCGATCACCTTTGATCACACGGACTGCCTGACTAGTATTCGGCACAGAGGATCAGATGCCTTGGTGCTCGACCCAATAATTGACGGATACCATCTTACCCGCGTCCTTACGGATGGCGGCAGTAGTCTCAATATAATATACCAGGACACTGCCCGCAGGATGGGGATAGACTCATCCAGAATCAACCAAAGCAACACCACCTTTGAAGGGGTGATACTAGGCGTTGAAGCCTACAGGAGGGACTCCGTCGTACTGGAGGTAACATTCGGCTCCCCGGGCAACTCCAGAAGCAAAGAACTACTCTTCGCCATCGCACCCTTCCAGAGCGGCTATCACGCATTGCTTGGGAGAACGGCCTTTGCCCGCTTCAACACAGTACCGCACTACGCCTACCTCACACTCAAGATGCCCGGTCCACGAGGCATCATCACCATTAATGGAAACACAGAGCGCTCTTCACGTGTGGAGGAACATGCGACGGCCCTAGCGGCCGGACCCTAAGAGGCCTCCAATACCAAAAAGCATGACTGGTCGTTAAGACCACGGACACGGTTAGACGAGTCTGGCAGCCCGGACAAAACTGAGCCAGGGCGCCGTATATGTAATCCCATAGAGGACACCAGGGGCTATAAATATTTAGTAAAGCCCCACTCTTCGCTTAATCTTATTGGCATACCAACGTCTTACACTTTTACTATCCATCGCATGCTTATGTTGTACTCTTCTACACGAGTTTCCTTTTTACAAACAACATTCGCGCGATACCCTTCCAGGATACGGCACAACGGAGACAAACGCGCAGACGTGCAGTAGGGCCCCGCTCAAAGGTTTCTCTTTAGATTAAGCCCCTGTGTAAACCTTTTTATTGCCTCTTGTTGTTTACACATCCCATGGGTACTATACCCACAGAGGATACTGCTGTTATTGGCATTTTGCCACGACAGACTAATGCATGTACCTGGAAATACAGGGTTTATAATGAAAGGGCATTCTTCAGCCCATTTTCTGTTATAAAGTCCGAATACTTTTGGCAGTGTTCGGCGTCACGAGTTTGGCCTTATATGCATCAGCTCCGAATCATGTCTTTGGTCAAATGTTGGGTTTGCCCGGCTCCTGGGTTTGCCGCCTTACATTCCGTTCTTATCAGCTAAGGCGGCCAAAGGAGAACTACTACGATTGTGCCCTGGTTATTCCAGATGAGCACCTTAGTAGAGAAAGCCGAAAACTGACTGTCATGATACAGCAAGAGACTGTTCAACCAAGACTTACTGGAATCTTTAGGATTCCTCCGCATTAACGAAGGGCCGTTTCCCGGTCATGTACATACACGCCCGTATTCGGATGCACGCAAAAGTACTAGGGGCTACATAGTAGCCCCACTATCAAACTCCTATGGCTAAGTGAAAGTGTTACAGCTATATAGTCCGGTTGCCTAGTTCGATGTGCGATCACCTCCTTCATGGACCAAGACATTGGATCAAGTGTGATTATGCATATTTTTTTCGCGAACACCCCCGCATTGTATGCGTGGGGGCTGAAGCCAATGAGTGCTAACTTTCAGAATTACACATATACATAAAAACGGCCGCATAGGAGGCACAAATAATACTTTTGGGCACAAAGTATAAATATGGCCTCATAATCAAAATAACATTGTTTTTACAATGACACGATTTGTCACTCGAACATGACATTCTTCGAGCACGGAGCCTCTATTGAGCGAGCACCTTCTGTTACCTGCTCCAAGTAGTGCTCGGCCGGATCCTGGCCTCCCGCCGGATTCTGGGTCGCAATGATGGTGGCCTCCATATCTGTCCAATATGCTTTAATGTGGGCAAGTGCCATCTGTGCACCCTCTATACACGCCGACCTCCTCATGGCATCGATTTGAGATACGACACCAAGGAATTGTTGCACCAAACCAAAATAACTGTCCGTCTTAGGCCCCTTCGGCCAAAGATGGTCTATTACAGACCGCATGGCAAGCCCGGACAACCTATGAAGCTCCACCAAAGCAGCCATCTTCTCACTCAACGGCAATGGACACGCAGGAGCACTGAAATAGGACCAGAACAGCTTCTCCACTTCTTTATCACCTTGATCCTCGAAAAACTTGGCGGCATCAGCTGTACTCTTCGCCAAGTCCACATAAGCATCTGCAGGACTCCAGCGTCGATCCAGGAGAGCATACTTCGGATCCAAAAACTTCATCCACAGCAAGTAGGGGCTCCCGGCCGTGATTTTTCCGGCCTGTCAAAGCTCATCCCGAACATCCTTGATTTCGGTCCGCATCTCCTCGGCCGCATTAACTGCCTTGTTCAGGTCAGCCGAATTAACCTGATTCTCCTTTTCAAGGAGCTCATACCGGCCGGTGGCATTTTTTAACTCCACAGCCATTTCGGCTATATTGTCTTCACTTCGGCGATGAGCAGCCTGTTCGGCTCTCAACTCTTCGGCCACCTTTAGGGCAGCCGCATTGCTAGCCTGAGCTTGTTCCTTGGCCTAGGCAAGTTCCACCCTCAGGAGCACCGTCTGCAGTCCAAGCATGTCGCATTAATATTATGCCTCTCTCATATTTTCCTATACAACATAATAAGGAAAGCACAGCACATACCTTGTGACTCATTCAGCCACTTGTTCACCAGCGTGATATTGGCATCAATAGACCCAATCTGCCTCCTTAGTTCGGCAACTTCAATGGACTGGCCGGCTGCCGGATCCTTAGATACCTGCGCATATGTACAGCGCAATCATTACTTACACAATATGATCCTCCGTTTGCCGCCTAGGGCGGGAAACCAGAGTCTCAGGGGCTACTATCCATATGGAGCACACCTAGCGCGTGCCTCACAACCAAAAAATTATGTATTTTTTACTACATACCTTAAAGCCTCTGACCAGGCTCGTAAATGCTTCATTCAAACCGCTTGTGGCAGATGAAATCTTCTTGAGCACGGTGCTCATTAATGAGCAGTGCTCCTCCGAGAGCGCAGCTTGCTCCAGAAGGTCCATCAGTATGTCCGGCCGGACACTGAACTGTGCCGGACCCTTCTCATCGCCCCCCGTGGAAGCCGAACGTTTCGGGCTCAGGGCGGCTGAAGGATTAGCTTCTGGGTTCGGCAGAGCCGGACTCCTCCGTGACGACACCTCGGTGTCGCTCACCTGATGAGGCGGAGAGGCGGGTGGGGTCTCACTCTCCATCATATCCGGAGGAAGATCCCCCGAAGATGAACTCTGTTGAGAAGAGCTGCTAGTCGGACTGCAAAGAACGGATTCTGGTTAGTGTACTCGGAGAAAAAAAGTACCTTCGAATTTACGGTTAACTTACAGCTCGGTGGAGGGCTGGCCCGTTGGCGGGAATGACGCGGTAAGGACGCACTTCGGGGCAGGGCCCCCTATTGACGCTTTCTTCCCCTGCTTGGGCACCTCCGTCTCCAAGTCTTCGGAGGTGGCCCTCTTCTTCCCGCGCGGGGAGGAGGCTTTAGACTCCCCTTCCCGACTATCCTCCTTAGGGGAGGTAGCAATTCCCCCGGTTTGGATGCGTAGTGTGTGAAGTTCGGCTTCTCTGTTCTTCCCTTCATCTTTCCCTGAGGGCATTTTGCTGAGTACCCGGCCAAACATCTTGGCAATGTTTTGACCAAGCGAGGCTTCGGGAAGTGGCACCGGACACCTGATTCTCTCCGCCATGTTGAGCCATTCCTGGCCACGGAGGATTTTCAGAATAATGACTATGACAAATATAAACGAAGTGTCCGGTTTCAAGGTTACTTACTTAGGTATCTAGGCGATTGCACCTTAGGCCCGCATCCTCGGTGGTGTCCGGACACTTCACTTGTGGTCCGAAGAATAGTTTACACATCCCTTCGAGCTTCAGGCCAAGAAGTGCTTAATGGTCCGCGGAACCTCTGGATTAAACTCCCACATCTGGAGAGGCCGGCGTTTGCACGACAACATCCGTCACATTAGCATTACTTGAATTATGCTGACAAGGTTAATGTCCCTCTCAAGAAGCTCCCGGATACGGCTCTGCAGTATTGGTACGTCACTAGCGGGCGCCCAATTCCATCCTATGTCGGTCCATGACGCCAGTTGTAACGGAGGGCCCGAGCAGAAGTCAGGGGCGTCCACCCACTTTGTGCCTCTGGGAGCCATGACGTAAAACCACCTCCGCTGCCATACATCGGATACTTCTGGGAAAGAACCCTCTGCCCATGGGGCATCGGTGTTCCTTCTTATTATGGCACCTCCACACTCTGCATGTCTCCCCTCGATCATCTTCGGCTTCACATTGACGGTCTTGAGCGATAAGCCGAAGTGTGGAGTGACGTGGAGAAAGGCCTCGCACACAATGATGAACGACGAGATATGGAGGATAGCGTCCGGAGCTAGATCATGAAAATCTAACCCGTAATAAAACATGAGCCCCCTCACAAAGGGATCAAGGGTGAGGCCCAAGCCACGGAGGAAGTGAGGAACAAATACGATGCTCTCATTGGGCTCGGGAGTAGGGATGACCTGCCCTGGAGCGGGAAGCCTGTGCTGGATGTCGGCAGTCAGATATCCGACCTCCCTAAGCCTCGCAATGTCCTCCTCTTTAATAGAGGAAGCCACCCACCGACCTTGAGGGTTGGATCCGGACATATCGGAGGATCTGGGGTGTTTGAGTTTGGGTCTCGGGTGTTAGAACTCGAGATGCGAAAGGGCGCAAGGGTGGTGGAGAAGAGGTATAGGCCTCGGCCCCTTTACAAAGGGGGTGAATATCAAGAGTCCTCAGCGTGACCGCTGGAGACTTATCTAAAAACACACGAAGTTATACCAACAGTCGTCGTGGGTGGCGCACGCCCGTATTGATGGAAGATCCCGTAATAAGGGTGTCGGTGTACTAAAGTAGGGGTACCTTAGTACCCCGAACTTGTGCACGGGCAGTCGCAGCACCCCGCGGCAAGGCTTGCCGGGCGCCCGCCAAGACCTCCGTCATTTCCTACTACTGCCATCCAAGAACAAAGTATCAACTGAGAAGACAAAGATCCCGGCAAGCAAAGCTTGCCAGGGAGGACAAAGGCCCCGGCAAGAGGAGCTTGCCGGGAAGGCCAACCAAGGCGCTCCAGAGGAACTTGCCGCGACGCCCCGCGCGTCCCGGCAAGGCCCGGCGGCCGGCAAGCTTGCCGGCGCAACGAGAGAAGGGCCGCGGCAAGGCGCTTGCCGCGGCAAGGCTGCCACCCTGCACTCCAGCGCATCCAACGACATGTCACCCCAGGGCCATTCCAGGAGCACGTGGCGAGGCGCTGTGCAGCCATGCGGTGTGAGGTGGCAAGCGGAAGCTGACAAGGAGGCCATCGTGGCGATCGGTGGCGCACCTAACGGTCGTTTCGTTGCACTGTTGGGGCGACCGGACGGGCATTAAATGCCCTTGTCCCCTGCCGTCAGAGTTAGGTAGGGGACACTGTTGGTCACTGTTGTACCAACCTACGTTTTTACTCTTTTACCCCCTCTTCCTACGCTGCCACCTGTGGGTGCCCCCTTAGACTATAAAAGGGAGGCCCATGCGCACGTAGAAGGGGTTCGGCGGTTCGGAACTTCTCCACACGGGGGTTCCGTAGTTCGTAGATCCAACGCCATCACACGCTCGCGCTCCCGAGCAAGAACAAATACAAACACAAAGCAGCAGTAGGGGTTTTATCTCTCCGGAGAGCTCCGAAGCTGGGTAAAAATCGCCCGTCTCCCCCGCGCGCTCGACCTCGATCTGCTCTGCGCACGCCCTCCGCTCCCTTGCCAGACTAGAAGGGGCCCCCTGCCCCATAGGTGCTCGTGGCCACACAGAGACAGCCCCGACATCTTTGGCACGCCAGGTAGGGGCGCGTCGAGGTCGTGAGCATCTGATCCGGTCTCCGCGCGTGCTACATCAACGCCTTCATCAACATGCCACCAAAGAAGAAGCCTTCGGAGGTGGCCGCTCCGTCTACATCGATTCTACCACCACCGCCGGAGCAAACGGGCGGTGGAGTGGACGCCGGCGGAGGAGCGGGCACCGACGCTGGGACTCATGTCGTCACCAGGTCCAAAAACAAGGCCCCGCAAGCGTCGGCGACCGTGCAGACACCACACCCTTCCCAGGAGGTGCAAGGTCGACAACGCCCCGGTGCTCCTAGCACCGTTCTCGCATTGGAGCAAGGCCAAGCTGGTGGGTCGCGGGACGTTCGAGATCAGCATGCATGCCAGCATGCTGGCGCGAGTGAGGTACGTTCGCCCGGACGGGGTGTTGCTCCTCCCAATCTAGTTGGGAGTCCGAGCACATCCCGCTCCTCGCGCCGCTCATCGCCACCACCACCCAAGACTGCAGAGGAAGCGTTGGCCCGAGCCCAGCTGCTTCTAGATTACCCTCCAGCGCCACACAAAATTGACGACTGGAGGATGACCATTTACAGCCTCATCGGCTTCGCCAACGGCGACAAGCCCCGGCAACCGAGCGCATCGAAGCCCTGGCAAGGCGCCCATGCGCAAGCCGACGCCGACAAGACCGCTGGGGGTGCCACCTCCGTGCATTCCCAGCCCCGAAGGCCGTGGTCACCGGCTCGTCGGGCCAACTTTGACGCCGACTCCACTGTGTCGTCGGACCCGCGAACCCGCCGCGATCAACGCCACGTTCTCCAATAACGACGACACAAAGACGCTCGCACTCGCATCGAGCACAGAAGAGAAGCGCGGCGTCAATCTGACCAGCGCGCTGGGCCCACTGTCGACACGCATGCGCCAGGGGAACCAGGCGACTTGCCGTATGCGGCGGGTTGCCCTGCGTTCACCCGTGAGCTGCGGCAAGTCCAGTGGCCCAGTACCAAGAACTTCAAGCCCGATGTGCCTGAGAAGTATGATGGCAGGATACATCCGTCGGAGTTCCTCAGCATCTACACCATCGCGGTGCAGGCTGCCGAAGGGCGCGACGAGAAGATCCTCGCCAACTACTTCCCGCTGGTGCTCAAGCCCAACGTCAGATCTTGGCTCATGCACTTGCCGGACGGCTCCATCTTTTCATGGGCGGACCTGTGTCATCAGTTTGTCGGCGCCTTCACAGGCGGCCACAAACCCCATGGCCAGGAGAGCGATCTGCATCTGCTCGTCCAGAAGGAGGGAGAGCCGCTGTGCAAGTACATACAGAGATTCAGCCAGGTGCAGCGCAACATCCCAGACGTCCACCCTGCCGCGGTTATTAGCGCGTTCCACCAGAACTTGCGTAACCGCAGGATGAGGGAGGAGATGGCGATGTGCAAGATCAGAGATGTCAGCGAGCTGTACGCTCTGGCCGACAAGTGTGCACGGGCTGAGGAGGGGAGGAAAATTCCCGGAGAGATTGCGGGAGCAGAAGGATCTGACAGTGAGGATGCCACCCCGGCAAGGAAGAACCGGAGGCAGAACAACAGGAAGAGAAAGGCTAAGGATGTGCTAGCTGTTGAGCATTCCGGCAACGGAGGCGGCTCCGACAAGGCCAAGGCTAGTGAGTCCGGCGAGGCTGTGGTAGCCGCCGACAAGCAGGATGGCTCCGGCAAGCGGTATTGCAAGATCCACCGTACCAAGGGCCATGACCTCCAAACCTGCAAGAAAGTTGAGTAGATGGCGGAGCTACAAAAGGCTGAGTACGAGCGCCGCGACAAGGAGAGAGCCCAGGGAGGTGGCGGGGGATCCGGCAAGAAGCTTCCCGCCCGGGGAGGGCACCGCGGCAAGGCCAAGCCGCGACAAGGAGACAGGCCTCCCCGTGGCCGCGACAAGGACGAAGAGGAAGATGAGGATAATGAGATGGAGGAAGATGAGACTGATGACCAAGAGTTTCAGAAGGCAACGGAGGTGTTGTGCATCGACGGCAGTGCCTCTCTGCACACCTCACACCGCCAACTCAAGCAGTGGGTGCGAGAAATGAACGCAGCGGAGCCGTCCGTCGAGTCGCGCAAGCCTCTGAAGTGGTCCAGCACGCCTATCATCTTCGATGTTGAGGATCACCCTGATCGCATCACTGCGGTCGGGTGCTTGCCGACGTTGGTTTCCCCAACAATCCGCAACCTCAAGGTCACGAAGATGTTGGTTGACGGCGGGGCCGGCCTGAATCTGATCTCTTCAGCAGTACTCAAGAAGCTCCAGATCCCCGACAGCGAGCTCGAAGAAACTGGTACCTTTCAAGGAATAAACCCAGGAAGGAGCAAGCCGAAGGGGAAGATCACACTGCCAGTGACGTTTGGCAGTGAGCTGAATTTCAGGACAGAGAAGGTCACGTTTGATGTTGCTGATTTCCCATTGCCCTACAATGGGATACTCGGCCGACCAGCGCTTGCCAAGTTCATGGCAGCCTCTCACTACGCCTACAATGTGCTCAAGATGCCTGGTCCGATAAGTGTCATTTCTGTCCAAGGTGACAAGAAGGATGCACTTATCTGCACCGACAAGATTTACCGGGAAGCAGCAGCCGCAGCAGAGCGCAAGCCACTTGCCGCTGAAGCTCCCCGGGGGAAGAAGAAGGCTAAGTCCGGCAAGAGTAGCTCTGATGCCCACTCCGGCAAGCGCACCTCTCCGGAGTGCTGCGCTGCCGTCGAGGACGCACCATCGAGCTCCACCGGCAAGTGCAAGAAGGCGAAGGCAGTTCCACCAAAGACTGGGCCCGATAAGAACAGCTCTGGTGCCTACTCCGGCAAGCGCACCTCTCCGGAGTGCTGCGCCGCCGTCGAGGACGCGCCATCGAGCTCCGCCGGCCAGTAGAGCAAAGAGAGCAGTCAGTTTCAAACTTTTGAGTCGTATTCCTTGAAAGGCCGTACCTTGTATGGAAAACCTGTGCGCAAAGGGGTCGAATCGTGGCTAAGTTGCGCCCTTGATCTGTTTCGAGTTCGCTCAACGATGAAAGCGCGCTGCAACTAGCCCGACGAGTTTTTCCTGCCGGAGGCAACACCGCCAGTGGGCTGCTGATGTTCCGCACTCAGCAAGTGTGTTTGCGCCGGCGGGTTCCCTGAAAGCGTGAGGGTGAAAACATACAAGGAAGGGAATCAAGGGAGAAGTACGGCCTTGCCGGAGCACAGAAGACAGAAAAGCTAAGTTGCCCAAGTTTGAGTACGGAACACTTTCAGTTTTAAATTTCTATGTTACATTCCTTGAACGTTCGTGCCTTGTATGGAAAACCTGTGCGCGGAGGAACCAACTCGTGGTTAAGTTGCGCCCTTGCTTTGTTTCGAGTCCGCTCAACAATGAAAGCGCGCTGCAACTGGCCCGACAAGGTTTCTTGCCGGAGACAACACCGCCAGCGGGCTGCTGAGGTTCCGCACTCAGCAAGTGTGTTAGCGCCGGCAAGTTTCCTAAAAGCGTAGGGTAAAAATAAACAAGGGATGTGATGGGGTAGAGGATGTAGCGTAGCAAGCCTTGCCGTGGGACGTCCTTTGTATGGGAAACTTGTGCACGGAGGAGCCGACTCGTGGCTAAGTTGCGCCCTTGATTTGTTTTCGAGTCCGCTCAATGATGAAAGCGCGCTGCAACTAGCCCGACGAGGTTTCTTGCCGGAGGCAACACCGCCAGCGGGCTGCTGATGTTCCGCACTCAGCAAGCGTGTATGCACCGGCAAGTCCCCTAAAAGCGTAGAGTATAAAGATAGAAAGGGTGAAACATAGCATCGCATTGCCCAACTTGAAGTTACGTTGCAAAAAGTAACTTATTGCGGCGCTACCTAAGTTATTCTCATGACTAAAATGACAGCGACAAGGAAAGAACAGAAGGGCGCACAGGCCCCTGGGCCCCGGCAAAACGGCGTTGCTGGGGGCTGCGAGTACCAAGATTCCTTCGCGGCAAGCCAGGGTCCCCGGGGGCTGCGACGTCGGCGGCAAGAACAAAGAAAGGCGCACCGGCACCTGGGTCTCGGCGAGCCAGAGTTGCCGGGGGCTGCAAATACCAAGATTCACCCCCGGCAAGCCAGAGTCGCCGGGGGATTTGATATCAGATAAGCTTTTCATCCCTCATCATGAATCCTCTTATGGACTGGGGAATGCGAGGCCGCGTCCTTGAACGAGCGTGCCTTGTATGGGAAAACCTGTGCGCAGAGGAGCCGAATCGCGGCTAAGTTGCGCCCTTGATTTGTTTTTGAGTCCGCTCAACAATGCAAGTGCGCTGCAACTGGCCCGACAAGGTTTCTTGATGGAAATAGCACCGCCAGCGGGCTGCTGATGTTCCGCACTCAGCAAGTGTGCTTGCGCCGGCAAGTTCCCTCATAGCGTAGGGTGGAAACATACAAGGCACGGAATCAAGTAAAGGATATAACCCGGCAAGCATTCCCCTCTTTTCATTAAAAAACATCCCATTTCAGTACAAGTCCATAGAGGATGAAAAACATGAAAGAGAGGATTACAAGTTCTAAATACAGCTAAGGCCCGAAGGCTTACAAATTAAAAAAGATAAGATGCCCGTAATCCCTCTCCTGTTTCTCTCTTCAGGAGGTAGGTCAAGGAGGCCCCGGCAAGAGAAGTTTGCCGGGAAGGGAAAAGGGGGCGCCTAGGTGAGCTACGGGTGCCAGAAGACACCAAGAGAACATCCCGGGGGCCGGCCAGGGGCTTGGCGGAGACGGAGGCGCCGAAAGCAGAGCTCGAAGACGGGGCGGCAGGACATCAGCACGCTGTCGAGGGCACCACACCCTCGTACTCCGACTTGACGGCCTTGCCGCCACCCCTCTTCCTCTTCCGCAGCCTCCCTACGCCAGCCGCCCAAGGAGACGACCCCGGGGAGTTCAGAAGGCCGGCGACCCGGATGATGGGGTCGCCGGTGGCGCGCGAGGCGACGGCCGACGCCTAGTCGGATCCACCGCCGTCCTCGTCGTCGCTGTCGCTCTCCTCCTCGTCACTCTCACTCGAGGGGGAGTCTTCGCTATCGGAGGAGCTGTCCACGCAACATCTCGCCCGGGTGCCGGAGTCCCCGAAGACCTTGACGGCGAGAAGGTCGCCCTCCATTAACTTAAAATGGAGGGTGAACCCCGCCGTCAAGCTGTGGATGCGGGCGAACGTCTTCCACCCTCGATCGAAATACATCACGCCGGGGGCTGGGGATACGACACTAACTCGCGTGCCGCTGATCCCACAGCCCCTCATGCGCAATTCCAACATCTCGGGCGGGTCCGTCTCCATCGCGCTCGCAAACGGAGCCGGAAGCCAGAGGCGACGACGAGGTGCCCGGCGCAGCTTGACGAAGAACTCCCAGGGATCGTCCCCGGTGTGGACCGCCTCGAGGAGAGGAGTTGCCGGCGGAGGTGGGGGTGGCACACCGCCCCGGCCGCCTCTTCCCTGAGCGCTCCGACCACGCCCTCGACCTCGCCCACGACCTCTCCCCCTCCCTCTTCCCCTCGTGGCTGGCTCCGCCACCACTGGCGCATGATAGGGAGAGGCGCGCTGCCTGGTGGCGACCCTTGCCGCCACCGATGAAGGACCAGGGTTCCCTTCCTCCATGGCGGGTGAGAGGAAGAGTAGCAGAAGTTGAAGAAAGGAGAAGAGGAGGAAGTGCGGGATTCTTGCGCCCCCCCCCCTTCCACCATTTTAAGGAGCGAGGTGGGGGCTCGGCCGCCCCGCTCAGCCAATCGGAGCACGGGGAGAGCAAAGGAATGGGGCCGACCCACCACCTCCGCCCGTGACGGCTCGGTTTTCCACCTTCACCGCCCACGACCCCACGCGCATGGGAGCCGCATGGCGGGGAGGCGAAGCCGGGGGGACAGATGAAGTGACCTCACCCTGCCCCGTGATCACAGGGGTGGACGCCTTGAAAATCGCGCACACTACCCACGCATCCCACGACGCCGCAATCGACGCGTGCCGTTGCGGGAGGACGCGGTGGAAGCGGAGTGGGATTTGTGTGGACCCAGGCCGCGTATGCCCGTGCACTGTTTTGGGCCTGGCCCAACAGCGCTCGGCACCGTGTATGGCCCAGGCCCGGGGGCTCCTGTCGGTGTACTAAAGTAGGGGTACCTTAGTACCCCGAACTTGTGCACGGGCAGTCGCAGCACCCCGCGGCAAGGCTTGCCGGGCGCCCGCCAAGACCTCCGTCATTTCCTACTATTGCCATCCAAGAACAAAGTATGAACTGAGAAGACAAAGATCCCGGCAAGCAAAGCTTGCCAGGGAGGACAAAGGCCCCGGCAAGAGGAGCTTGCCGGGAAGGCCAACCAAGGCGCTCCAGAGGAACTTGCCGCGACGCCCCGCGCATCCCGGCAAGGCCCGGCGGCCGGCAAGCTTGCTGGCGCAATGAGAGAAGGGCCGCGGCAAGGCGCTTGCCGCGGCAAGGCTGCCACCCTGCACTCCAGTGCATCCAACGACGTGTCACCCTAGGGCCATCCCAGGAGCACGTGGCGAGGCGCTGCGCAGCCATGCGGTGCGAGGTGGCAAGCGGAAGCTGACAAGGAGGCCATCGTGGCGATCGGTGGCGCACCTAACGGTCGTTTCGTTGCACTGTTGGGGCGACCGGACGGGCATTAAATGCCCTTGTCCCCTACCGTCAAAGTTAGGTAGGGGACACTGTTGGTCACTGTTGTACCAACCTGCGTTTTTACTCTTTTACCCCCTCTTCCTACGCTGCCACCTGTGGGTGCCCCCTTAGACTATAAAAGGGAGGCCCATGCGCACGTAGAAGGGGTTCGGCGGTTCAGAACTTCTCCACACGGGGGTTCCGCAGTTCGTAGATCCAGCGCCATCACACGCTCGCGCTCCCGAGCAAGAACAAATACAAACACAAAGCAGCAGTAGGGGTTTTATCTCTCCGGAGAGCTCCGAAGCTGGGTAAAAATCGCCCGTCTCCCCCGCGCGCTCGACCTCGATCTGCTCTGCGCACGCCCTCCGCTCCCTTGCCAGACTAGAAGGGGCCCCTGCCCCATAGGTGCTCGTGGCCACAGAGAGACAGCCCCGACAAAGGGGAACACGATCTCTGCTTCGGCAGGGCATGCCAATAAAACGGCCTCACAACACGAGTCGAGGTGGGCTAAGGTACACCGGTTTGTGTTGGGCTGGGCTATGATGCAAGGGTGCGACGTACGAAGATTGCCAGCGGATCAGATTTAAGCTATGCTCCTTACGGTGGTATGTGAAGATCATCTTGCAGATCCGGACACGATATAAGTGTTCGATAATTACTTTGGAGAATTCAGAGATAGAACCCGCCTTGCAATGCCAAAGACAAGACTGCACGCCGGACTCATCGTCATTGAAGCCTGGTTCAGGGGCTACTGAGGGAGTCCTGGATTAGGGGGTATCCGGACAGTCGGACTATATACTTCGTCCGGACTATTGGAGCATGAAGATACAAGACTCAAGACTCTATCCCGTGTCCGGATGGGACTCTCCTTTGTGTGGAAGACAAGCTTGGCGACCTGGATATTATATTTCCTTCCTTGTAACCGACTCCATAAAAACCCTAGCCCTCTCCGGTGTATATATAAACTGGAGAGGTTGGTCCTTAGAAGGCCGATCACGATCACAATCATAATCATCATAGGCTAGCTTCTAGGGTTTAGCCTCTACGATCTCGTGGTAGATCTACTCTTATACTACTCATATCATCAATATCAATCAAGCAGGAAGTAGGGTTTTACCTCCATCAAGAGGGCCCAAACCTGGGTAAACATTGTGTCCGTTGCCTCCTCTTACCATCAACCTAAGACGCACAGATCGGGACCCCCTACCCGAGATCCACCAGTTTTGACACCGACAGAGGGTGAGGAGGAGAAAACCGCGATCGTCGACCCTCCAATCGCCGGAAAAGGGCAGGTCCTGCGGCGGGCCACCTCCGGCGAGCCGGTCCACCCCGACCGGGCCGCGCAGCTGCGGCAGGACCAGGAGGCACGGGTGTGCCAGACAAGGGTGGTGGCGATGAAGAAAGCAGCGAAGGCCGCAGTATCGAAGAAGAAGGCATCTGCTTCTTCGTCGTCCAATCGCGCCCGGACGCCATCGCCTCCCCCATTGCCGGCAAACGTTAGCATCGGGATTGCATTTGACTTCGGGCCCCTCAGCCCGGAGAGGAAGAGGAAAACAGCAGAGGAGGAGGAGGAGGAGGAAGAGGAGTAAGCTCTGCTTTCTCCCTGCCCTCTCTTTTTTTCCCCAATGATGCTGCCCATTTTGAATTATCCTTATTTTGCAGGGACGTGAAGACGCTCGCCCAAAGGGTGAAGAGGGACATGATTTCGACGAGTGGCCAGCCCCCGGCAAGCCCCTCCAGCACGCCGCTGGTGGTGTTGAGAAGCCCGGACAGCAGCCCCCAGCCCAGCCCCCAGCGTGAGCCCATCACCCATCCTTTTTCAGCTTGCGCAATGCACGACGCTTTGGTACTGACCCTGGCGTGGATCTAGGAGGGGAGCAACACCAAGGGGAGCCGCAAAGGGCGTCTCCCATCGTGCCGCCCCGTCGACCACACCGGCCCGAGGGCGTCCCCGGCAAGGGCACCAAGTGTCGAGGCCATGCACACGGAGGAGGAGGAGGAGAACACGGGCGCCGGTGGCTTCGCCTCGACACCGAACCTCGGCGGAGAAGGGACTTCCGCCTCTCGGCCTAGCCCGGGTAAGCCACTCACTCTCCATTTCCGCTGGCGTTCTTTCTTTCTTCCCTTCCTTACTGGCTTTTGATCTCGGCCCCGCCCTATCTCCTTCTTGGCATCCAGACCCCTCCTCGATGGACTCAGAGGACGTCGACACCGTCATCAAGGACGTCGCCACGGATGCCGCGGTGCAGGCCGAGAAGATCCCTGCCGAGGAGGGTGCCGAGGGCCCTGCTGAGGACGCTGCCAAGGAGCCCGCCGAGGAGCCCAGCAAGGAGCCTGCCGGGGAAGCCGGCAAGGGCGCTGCCGAGGAGGTGGTGTTTGACAACCTGCCCTCCTGCTTCGTTGCCTCCGGCTCTGGCAGGTACTTGAGGGTGATCTACGATCTCTTCGTCCACCTCCTAGGCGCGTCGAGCACCAGGGCTCCCCTTGAGGGAGAGGTGTTCGACGAGGAGGTGCTTGCCGCCGCCGGGCTCGAAGTCGTTGATTAGCTGGGCGTTGGCGGCGTTGGCTCCCAAGAGGAGCAGCTGCTCCAGGCCATGGGTGCCAGCTTTCGGAAGCTTCAGGCGCTCCACCACGCACGTCTGGACAAGGCCAAGTCCAGGAAGGCGATGGTGGAGAGGGCGGAGGCGGACTTCGAAGGGCGCGTCACCGAGGCGCAGGACTGGTTCCGCCAGGCTCAGAACGAGCTGAAGGCCGCCCAGGGTGAGTTGGCTAAGCGCAACGTGGAGCTCACCCTGAAGCTGGCCAACGTCGAGAAGGCCCAGGAGACGGCGAAGAAATTGGCTGATGAAGCCGCGACCGTCCGGACCCAGCGAGAGGCCGCACTGAACTCCCAGGAGAAGGATCCTGCCGATCGCGAGGGGAAGCTTGTCGCCATGCTCCGCAGCAAGGATGAGGAGGTGGAAAAGCTCGTCGTGCGGCGGACCCAAGAGCTGGAGCAAAGGCATCAGGAGGCACTCAATGCCCAGGCTCTGGCCCACACCGGCAAGGTGAAGGAGCTGGAGGAGCAAGATTTGAAGCTATCCACGGAGAAGGACACGCTCAACGGTGCCCTGGTGGAGGCGCAGGGCGTGTACGTCAGCAAGGCCGGAGAACTCTCCAAAGCCAACAACTCCATCAGAGACCTCAAGCAGAAGCTAGGGGATCTCGAAAAGATGCTGTCGGAGGCCAAAGCCCGAGAGGGGACCCTGACCAAGGAGATGGAGACCGAGAAGCAGCTGCGGATGAACGAGACCGCCAACCTCAAGGACCACATGGCGGGCGAGAAGCGTTGGCTTGAACGCCTCGCCGTTGTTGCAGAATCGGCTGCCACGCAGCTGGGCATCATGGGGATGCCAAACATGAGGTACGCCCCGGAGGCAAGCCTGAGCCCCAACGCCAACCTGACCCTGTACTTTGAGAAGGTCGTCGGCGCTCTGGAGTGGCTTCACTCCGACCGGACGGCCTCCCTGGCCGAGGTGTCCCGGATGCTTTGCTGGGGTGTCATGACCAGGGTGCTTGCCAAGATAGCGCACTGGCATCCTAACCATGACTTCGAAGCTGCGCTGAATAGCTGGGTAGAGGATGCTGACATTGCGGTGCTCAATGAGCGTATCAAGCCCATCCTCAGCCGCATCGACAAAATCAAGAGGTTGGAGGGCCAGCGTCAGGACTAGGCACCCCGTTCCTTACCGCCGCTGCAAGTTCATGACCAAGACAATTGCTATCTTTAGTTAGAACCACGGTGGCAATTTATGTAATATAACTCTGCAGTACTCTTGACATTATGCATGTTATTTTCCTATTCAATTTTCCTTTGTATGTCCACCCTGCGCTAACTGGGTAGGCTTGCCGGCACGTAAACCCAGGGCAGCATCTCGAGGACGGATCCTCATTAGCCTGCCGGGTGTGCTTGCTGCCGGGCAAACCACCTTACCTCCCTCGAGGCGGCCGCTCGATCTGTCAAGTTTGACTCGAGTCAGAATCGAGAGCGTGGCCGACGGCGGAAGGCTACCCTGCCGCTCTCGACGTGGCCGCCTGAACTGTTGAGCGGACTCGAAACAGAACAAAGGCGTTGCCAATCACGGGAGGGCCCCTCTGCGTACAGGTTTTCCATACATAGGCAGAATCTTCGAGGATGATAACCTCATATTAAGGAGAAGAGTTTAAAGGTTGGCATGACTTAGCTTTTTCTTCACCACCCTGGCATCCCTTGCGCTCGCAGGCAGCACCGCTCTCTTGGTCGCCTTCTCTGCGTGATTCGCAGCGACGAAGAACTGCCAGGCCAACTACCAGACCAGATTCTCATAATTGCCAACCCCTACCTGGCACACTAAAGATGTCGGTGGGAAACAACACCTATGGGATCACAAGAATCCCTACTACGGTTGCGGGGCGCGTGTTTGTGAGAAGAGCAGGATTAGCAATTGACACGGGGATCCTTTACCCAGGTTCGGGCCACAAGGATGCATAAAACCTTAGTCCTTCTTGGTGGATGTATTGAGTGTTCTTGAGCTTTTGAACTAGCTACGGGTGCTGCGTGCTTCGAAAGAGCCGAATCCCTTCCCTGTATTCCACGAGCCTCCTTTTATAGGCGAAGGGGCTGCCACAGTGGCACACAGGAGGTGGAAAGGCCTACAGTATTGCGAGCTTATCGCCCGTATAACCGGACAAGATTCATTTAATGCATGGCTTAGGTGTCCCTCACTTTATCGGGGACAGGAGCGAGGCCCGTCCTGTCCGTCGCCACTCCTCCTCGCTTCGACACGCGCCCTGGCCAGTGATGCATGCGGTGCCATGTAGGCAGGCAAGCAACTGAGGTGGCTCGGTGGTGGAGCCTCCACGAAGATCTACATGCCGCCACGCAGGTGCATGCTGAGTTGGCCTGGAAGCTGCGTGTTGCCACGCAGGTGCCTGCCTAGCTGGTTGGGATGGCAGCTGCATGCGGACGGCGGCGTGGAGTTGGTTGGTGCGGGCCTGGCAGTGGCCCTGCTGTCGCCTCTGGCAAGGGTCTTGTCGGGTGGCCCGGCAAGGGTCTTGCCGGGTGGCCTGGCAAGGGTCTTGCCCTGGCGCGCTGGCATCCCCGGCAAGGACCTTGCCGGGGGTCTTATGGATTTCTTCGGTAGGGATCTCGGCAGGGAGTGTTGCTTTCCAATCCTCATCTGATCTTGAGCATTCCATGTCTTCACAAAGATCTGCATGCCACCATGGAGGTGCCTCCCGAGCCCCTGGCCCAACGTGGTTGTTGGCGTTGGAGGCCATGGCTCGAGGGTGGCTTGCTTCGCTGGTGTGGGCGAGCTGCGCTGGCAAGGGGCTCGCCGGGGCTGCGGGGGCTGCCCCCAGCAAGGGTCTTGCCGGGGAAACCTGCTTCGCCCATCTGCAGTTTGTGGCCTTGGTCCTTGATGTTGCCCTGTTCGTCTCGAGCCTTCGGCTTCTCTCCGGCTTCCCTCCTTTGCCCTGCTATGCGTGACCACGGCGCGTGGCTCTTACTGCCCGTGCACAAGTAAAGTGGTCAAAAGGAGAACCCCTACTTTTGTACACCAACACATTGGGAATGACTTTTCATTCCTTTTCTATTTTCTGCCATGGTCGGGTTTTGAGTCTTACTCAACTTCACACCTTGCAACACATGCAAGAACTCCTTCTCTGACTGTTCCATTTTGAACTACTTCAAAATTTTATCAAGGTATTTGCTCATTGAAAAATCTCATCAAGCGTCTTGATCTATCTCTATAGATCTTGATGAACAATGTGTAAGCAGCTTCACCGAGGTCTTTCTTTGAAAAACTCTTATTCAAGTATCCTTTTATGCTATCCAGAATTTCTATATCATTTCAATCAACAACATGTCATCTACATATAGTTTTAGAAATGCTACAGAGCTCCCACTCACTTTCTTGCAAATACAGGCTTCTCCAAAAGTCTGTATAAAACCATATGCTTTGATCAACTCGTGAAAACGTATATTCCAACTCCGAGATGCTTGCACCAGTCCATAGATGGATCGCTGGAGCTTGCACATTTTGTTAGCATCTTTAGGATTGACAAAACCTTCTGGTTGCATCATATACAACTCTTCTTTAAAAAATCCATTAAGGAATGCAGTTTTGTCATCCATTTTCCAGATTTCATAAAATGTGGCAATTGCTAACATGATTCAGACAGACTTAAGCATCGATACGAGTGAGAAAATCTCATCGTATTCAACACCTTGAACTTGTCGAAAAACTTTTTGCGACAAGTCGAACTTTGTAGATAGTAACACTACTATCAGCGTCTGTCTTCCTCTTGAAGATCCATTTATTTTCTATGGCATGCCGATCATCGAGCAAGTCCACCAAAGTCCACACTTTGTTCTCATACATGGATCCCATCTCATATTTCATGGCCTTCAAGCCATTTCGCGGAATCTGGGCTCATCATCGCTTCCTCATAGTTCGTAGGTTCATCATGGTCTAGTAACATGACTTCCAGAATAGGATTACAGTACCACTCTGGTGCGGACTGTACTTTGGAAGACCTACGAGGTTCTGAAGTAACTTAATATGGAGTTTCATGATCATCATCATTAGCTTCCTCACTAATTGGTGTAGGAATCACTGGACTGATTTCTGTGATGAACTACTTTCCAATTTGGGAGAAGGTATAATTACCTTATCAAGCTCTACTTTCCTCCCACTCACTTCTTTCGAGACAAACTCCTTCTCTAGAAAGGATCCATCTTAGCAATGAATATCTTGCCTTCGGATCTGTGATTGAAGGTGTACCCAATAGTTTCCTTTGGGTATTCTATGAAGACGCACTTCTCCGATTTGGGTCCGAGCTTATCAGGTTGAAACTTTTTCACATAAGCATCGCAGCCCCAAACTTTAAGAAACGACAACTTTGGTTTCTTGCCAAACCACAGTTCATAAGGTGTCATCTCAACGGATTTTGATGGTGCCCTATTTAAAGTGAATGTAGCTGTCTCTAATGCATAACCCCAAAACGATAGTGGTAAATCGGTAAGATACATCATAGATTGCACCATATCCAATAAAGTGCCGTTACGACGTTCAGACACACCATTACGCCGTGGTGTTCCATGTGGCGTGAGCTGTGAAACTATTCCACATTGTTTTGTATGAAGGCCAAACTCGTAACTCAAATATTCTCCTCCACGATCAGATCGTAGAACCTTTATTTTCTTGTTACGATGATTCTCCACTTCCTTCTGAAATTCTTTGAACTTTTCAAATGTTTCAGACTTGTGTTTCATTAAGTAGATATACCCATATCTTCTCAAATCATCTATGAAGGTCAGAAAATAACAATACTCGTCACAAGAATCAACAATCATTGGATCGCATACATCGGTATGTATTATTTCCAACAAGTCAGTAGCTCGTTCCGTTGTTCCAGAGAACGGAGTTTTAGTCATCTTGCCCAAAAGGCACGGTTCGCAAGCATCAAATGATTCATAACCAAGTGATTCCAAAAATCCATCTTTATGGAGTTTCTTCATGCGCTTTACACCGATATGACCCAAACGGCAGTGCCACAAATAAGTTGCTCTATCATTATCAACTTTGCTTCTTTTGGCATCAACATTATGAATATGTGTATCACTACGATCGAGATCCAACAAACTATTTTATTGGGTGTATGGCCATCGAATGTTTTATTCATGTAAACAGAACAACGATTATTCTCTGATTTTAAATGAATAACCGTATTGCAATAAACAAGATCAAATCATATTCATGCTCAATGCAAACGCCAAATAACATTTATTTAGGTTTAACACGAATCCCGAAAGTTGATGATCATATCAATCTTGGAACCAGTTCCAACACACATCGTCACTTCACCCTCAACTAGTCTTTGTTTATTCTGTAACTCCTGTTTCGAGTTACTAATTTTTAGCAACCGAACAAGTATCAAATACCCTGGGGCTACTATAAACACTAGTAAGGTACACATCAATAACCTGTATATCAAATATACCCTTGTTCCTTTGCCATCCTACTTATCCACCAAATATTCAGGGTATTTCCGCTTCCAGTGACCATTTCCTTTGCAGTAGAAGCACTCAGTTTCAGGCTTTGGTCCAGTTTTGGGCTTCTTCACGGGAGTGACAACATGCTTCCATTCTACTTGAAGTTTCCCATTCTTTCCCTTTTCTGGAAACTAGTGGTCTTGTCAATCATCAACACTTGATGCTCTTTCTTGATTTCTACCTTCATCGATTTCAACATCACGAAGAGCTCGGGAATCATTTTTGTCATCCTTGCATACTATAGTTCATCACGAAGTTCTAGTAATTTGGTGATGGTGACTAGAGAACTCTGTCAATCACTATCTTATCTGGAAGATTAAGTCCCACTTGATACAAGTGATTGTAGTACCCAGACAATCTGAGCACATGCTCACTAGTTGAGCAATTCTCCTCCATATTTTAGCTATAGAACCTGTTGGAGGCTTCATATCTCTCAACTCGGGTATTTGGTTGAAATATTAACTTCAACTCCTGGAACATCTCATATGGTCCATGACGTTCAAAACATCTTTGAAGTCCCGATTCTAAGCCGTTAAGCACGATGCACTAAACTATTTAGTACTCATCATATTGAGCTAGCCAAACGTTCATAACGTCTGCATCTGCTCCTGCAATAGGTCTATCACCTAGTGGTGCATCAAGGACATAATTCTTCTGTGCAACAATGAGGATAAACCTCAAATCATGGACCCAGTCCGCATTTACTATCATCTTTCAACTTAGTTTTCTCTAGGAACACATATAAAACATAGGGAAGCAACAACGCAAGCTATTGATCTACAACATTATTTGCAAAATACTATCACGACTAAGTTCATGATAAATTAAAGTTCAATTAATCATATTACTTAAGAACTCCCACTTAGATAGACATCCCTCTAGTCATCTAAGTGATCACGTGATCCAAGTCAACTAAACCATGTCCGATCATTATGTGAGATGGAGTAGTTTTCGATGGTGAACATCACTATATTGATCATATCTACTATGTGATTCACGCTCGACCTTTCGGTCTCAAGTGTTCCGAGGCCATATCTGCATATGCTAGGCTCATCAAGTTTAACCTGAGTATTCTGCGTGTGTAAAACTGTCTACATCTGTTGTATTAGAACGTAGAGCTTCTCACACCAGATCATCAGGTGGTGTCTCGGCACGAAGAACTTTCGCAACGGTGCATACTCAGGGAGAACACCTATACCTTTAAATTTAGTGATAGATCATCTTATAAAGCTACCGTCGTACTAAGCAAAATAAGATGTATAAAAGATAAACATCACATGCAATCAAAATATGTGACAAGATATGGCCATCATCATCTTGTGCCTTTGATCTCCATCTCCAAAGCATCGTCATGATCTCCATCGTCACCGGCATGACACCATGATCTCCATCATCTTGATCTATATCAATGTGTCGTCACATAGTCGTCTCGCCAACTATTGCTCTTGCAACTATTGCTATCGCATAGCGATAAAGCAAAGCAATTATTTGGCGCTTGCATCTTTATGCAATAAAGAGACAACCATAAGGCTTCTGCCAGTTGCCAATAACTTCAACAAAACATGATCATCTCATACAACAACTTATATCTCATCACGTCTCGACCATATCACATCACAACATGCCCTGCAAAAACAAGTTAGACGTCCTCTACTTTGTTGTTGCAAGTTTTACATGGCTGCTACGGGCCGAGCAAGAACCATTCTTACCTACGCATCAAAACCACAACGATAGTTCGTTAAGTTAGTGTTGTTTTAACCTTCTCAAGGACCGGGCGTAGCCACACTCAGTTCAACTAAAGTTGGAGAAACTGACACCCGCCAGCCACCTATGTGCAAAGCACGTCGGTAGAACCAGTCTCGTGTAAGCGTACGCGTAATGTCGGTCCGGGCCACTTCATCCAAAAATACCGCCGAACCAAAGTATGACATGATGGTAAGCAGTATGACTTGTATCGCCCACAACTCACTTGTGTTGTACTCGTGCATATAACATCTACGCATAAAACCTGGCTCGGATGCCACTGTTGGGGAACATAGTAATTTCAAAAAAATTCCTACGCACACACAAGATCATGATGATACATAGCAACGAGAGAGGGAAGAGTGATGTCCACATACCCTCGTAGACTGAAAGCTGAAGTGTTAGCACAACGCGGTTGATGTAGTCGTACGTCTTCACGATCCGACCTATCCAAGTACCGAATGTACGGCACCTCCGAGTTCAGCACACGTTCAACTCGATGACGTCCCATGAACTCCGATCCAGCAGAGCTTTGCGGGAGAGTTCCGTCAGCACGACAACGTGATGACGGTGTCGATGATGCTACCGATGCAGGGCTTCGCCTAAGCACCGCTACGATATTACCAAGGTGGAATATGGTGGAGGGGGGCACCGCACACGGCTGGGAGAGATCAACAGATCAACTTGTGTGTCTATGGGGTGCCCCTTGCCTCAGTATATAAAGGAGAAGAGGAGGGGTCGACCCTCTCTATGGCGCTCCCTGAGGAGTCCTACGTACTCCCACCAGGAGTAGGATTCCCCTCCTTCCATGTAGTAGCAGTAGGAGTCAAGGATAGGGAAAAAAGAAGAGAAGGAAGGAGGGGGCGCAGCCCCTCCCCCTAGTCCAATTCGGACTAGGCCTTGGGGGGGCAGCCTCCCCTCTCTCTTTCCCTTAAATCCCAATAAGGCCCATATACTCCCCGGCGAATTCCCGTAACTCCCCGGTACTCCGATAAATACCCGAATCACTCGAAACCTTTCCGAAGTCCAAATATAGTCGGCCAATATATCGATCTTTACGTCTCGACTATTTCGAGACTCCTCGTCATGTCCCCGATCTCATCCGGGACTCCGAACTACCTTCGGTACATCAAAACACATAACTCATAATATAAATTGTCACCGAACTTTAAGCGTGCGGACCCTACGGGTTCGAGAACTATGTAGACATGACCGAGACACGTCTCCGGTCAATAACCAATAGAGGAACCTGGATGCTCATATTGGCTCCTACATATTCTACGAAGATCTTTATCGGTCAAACCACATAACAACATACGTTGTTCCCTTTGTCATCGGTATGTTACTTGCCCGAGATTCGATCGTCGGTATCTCAATACCTAGTTCAATCTTGTTACCGGCAAGTCTCTTTACTCGTTATGTAATGCATCATCCTGCAAGTAACTCATTATTCACATTGCTTGCAAGGCTTATAGTCATGTCCATTACCAAGAGGGCCCAGAGATACCTCTCCCGACAATCGGAGTGACAAATCCTAATCTCGAAATACGCCAACTCAACAAGTACCTTTGGAGACACCTGTAGAGCACCTTTATAATCACCCAGTTACGTTGTGATGTTTGGTAGCACACAAAGTGTTACTCCGGTAAACGGGAGTTGCACAATCTCATAGTCATAGGAACATGTATAAGTCATGAAGAAAGCAATAGCAACATACTAAACGATCAAGTGCTAAGCTAACGGAATGGGTCAAGTCAATCACATCATTCTCTAATGATGTGATCCCGTTAATCAAATGACATCTCATGTCTATGGCTACGAAACTTAACCATCTTTGATTCAACGAGCTAGACAAGTAGAGGCATACTAGTGACATTATGTTTGTCTATGTACTCACACATGTACTAAGTTTCCGGTTAATACAATTCTAGCATGAATAATAAACATTTATCATGAAATAAGGAAATAAATAATAACTTTATTATTGCCTCTAGGGCATATTTCCTTCAGGTTGGGCCTGCGCACGATCACGTCGGGGCCCCATATGCATGCGGTTGCGCTGCGTTCGTTTCCACGCGATGCAGTTACGTGCGACACGATGGAGTTACACGCTGCGAATTAGAACTGCCATCATGGCATGCCGATCGGTATTCCAGGCCGTCCGGCTTCCCCTTTAATTCCCACGGCCATTATAACCTTAGTATCTTCAACCTTTCGATCGCGCCCCACAACAAGCACACCCATGATGACCCATAGAGAGGCGATGCCTAGCGGCGCACCAATGGAGTTCGATTCTACCTCTTGAGCACTGCGTTTGTTTTCCTTGAAGAGTAATGGGTGATGCAGCAAAGTAGCGTAAGTATTTCCCTCAGTTTTTGATAACCAAGGTATCAATCCAGTAGGAGGCTCCTCAAAAGTCCCACGCACCTACACAAACAAACAAGAACCTCGCAACTAACACAATAAAGGGGTTGTCAATCCCTTCACGATAACTTGCGGAAGTGAGATCTGATAGAGATAATATGATAAGATAAATATTTTTGGTATTTTTATGATATAGATTGGAAAGTATAAGATGCAAATAAAAGTAGATGGAAAACTTATATGATAAAATATAGACCCGGGGGCCATAGGTTTCACTAGTGGCTTCTCTCAAGATAGCATAAGTATTACAGTGGGTGAACAAATTACTGTCGAGCAATTGATAGAAAAGTGCATAGTTATGAGAATATCTAGGCATGATCATGTATATAGGCATCACGTCCGTGACAAGTAGATCGAAATGATTCTGCATCTACTACTATTACTCCACACATCGACCGACTCCTGCCTGCATCTAGAGTATTAAGTTCATGAAGAACAGAGTAACGCATTAAGAAAGATGACATGATGTAGAGGGATAAACTCATGCAATATGATATAAACCCCATCTTTCTATCCTCGATGGCAACAATACAATACGTGCCTTGCTGTCCCTGCTGTCACTGGGAAAGGACACCGCAAGATTGAACCCAAAGCTAAGCACTTCTCCCATTGCAAGAAAGATCAATCTAGTAGGCCAAACCAAACTGATAATTCGAAGAGACTTGCAAAGATAACTAACCACACATAAGAGAATTCAGAGAAGATTCAATTATTTCTCATAGATAAACTTGATCATAAACCCACAATTCATCGGATCTCGACAAACACACCGCAAAAAGAGTTACATCGAATAGATCTCCAAGAAGATCGAGGAGAACTTTGTATTGAGATTCACCGAGAGAGAAGAAGCCATCTAGCTAATAACTATGGACCCGAAGTTCTGTGGTAAACTACTCACAACTAATCGGACATGCCTGGGAGATGATGTAGAGGCCCTCCATGGTCGATTCCCCCTCCATCGGAGCACCGACGAAGGCTCCAAGATGGGATCTCATGGATACAGAAGGTTGCGGCGGTGGAATTAGGTTTTCGTGGTGCTCCTGGATGTTTTTGGGGTACGTGGATATATATAGGAGGAATAAGTAGGTCGGTTGACGTTCGAGGGGCCGACGAGGATGGGGGCGCGTCGGGCACCCTCGTGGCCGCCTCGTTTGTTTCTTGACGTCCACTCCAAGTCCCCTAGATTGCGTTTGTTCCAAAAAAAATCGCTCCCGAAGGTTTCATTCCGTTTGGACTCCATTTGATATTCCTTTTCTTTGAGACACTGAAATAGGAAAAAAAACAGGAATTTGTGCTGGGCCTCCGGTTAGTAGGTTAGTCCCAAAAATGATATAAAAGTGTAAAGCAAAGCCCATAAACATCCAAAACAGAAAATATAATAGCATGGAACAATCAAAAATTATAGATACGTTGGAGACGTATCATTCGACGAGCATAAAGTGGAGATCCACGCGAGGGATACGGATCTCTCGGTTGTGTACACCATCGACCCGGCCATGGTGGACGACTACATAAACACCGTTGAGCAGTTGCTTGCTGGAGACAAGTACAAGCTGGTCGGCATCGACCTCCAGTACACCGCCGGTTGTCCTGGCATAGATCAGAAGGTTGTCGTCGCCCAGTTGTGCGTGGGTCACATGTCCTCATCTACCACTACTGCATGGCCAGAGAGCCTTGCGACTGTTTTAATAGGTTTGTCAGCAGCACCGACTACAAGTTCGCCATAGTGGAAACCACCGACAATGTAAAAGCGCTCAGTGTTATGGGCTTGTCCTGCCAGAACCTTGTTGAAATCCGTGACCACTACAGGGTTTGGGCCAGCACGAAGAAGGACTCCCTGGTCAGACTTGCCTCATCCATCATCGACCCCTACTATGAAAATATGAAGCAGCATGCCTAGAGAACAAATCCTGTATCCTGGCACAGGGCCTGGATGCGGCGACTTGATGAACCTCACCTCAGGTTCGCGGCCAAGAGCGTGTACACTTGCTACAAGATGCATAGGCGGATCGATGACATGAGGAAGTGCCTCGTTACCCAAATCGACGAGCCCAGATCAAGCCACTAGCAGACCAAGCGTCACAAGAAGTAGATGATGATCAGATAATCGTTTATGCTAGTTAATCATGCATGTAATATATAGTTTACTTTATTGGTGTGTGGAAGTGTCATGTGTGTAGTAGCCACCTATGAAATTATGCATGTAATAGTTTACGTTGGTGTGTGCAAATGCCATGATGTAGTAGACACCTATGTAATTGGATGTTGAATTTTGTTAATCATGGATGTAATATATATGTTGTTCTTCTGTATGCAATCCCATCGAACAACACACACGTCATATTAGCAGCAACCGTTTGTGTTATTATCGGTCTTCACACACATTTCTGATTACAGACCTGTTTGCTGCATATCACACACATCTTGTTATATTGAACCGCTTATGTTCTCTCAAATCAACACAAAAAGTTCATCCGAGTGAACCGCATGTTGTATATCGCACACACCTTGATCAGGCTGACTATTTCTTTTGTGTTGCCAAATCACAAACAATTCGTCCTAGTGAACCATATGTTGTGTCTTGCACACGCCTTCATCTGACTGCTCGTTTCTTTTGTTACTCCTCATCGCAAATAGTTAATTGAACTGAACTGTATGCCCTGAATCACACACGTAACTAAAATCTGAACTGTGTTTGATGCATCCTTCATCGCAAACATTTTGCACATTTTTTATGGTTCTCTTACACCACCTTTTGCGATTAGTGCATCGCACACAGTTTCTCGAAGGGTCTCTGATCGTAGTGTCGCATTAGCAGCATCCTGCACTAGTGAATGCCCATGTGCACGTGGTCCACATGGTAGTGTTGAAGTGCATGCCATGCTTCTACAAGCCAAATTAAAGATTTAATGTTAATCTTCCTATTCAAGAATAGAAGATACTGAATAACCAGTATTGCCATTAACATACTAAACAAAATTGGTGCCCACGGGAGGAAAAGTGATGAATATTGTTGAGGGAGTCATGGGTTAAGGGGTCCTCAGGGTGTCGGCCCATCGAACATGGGCCCTACTGGAGAAGCCGCATACTGACAGAAGATCTATGAAGTCATGGTGTGCCCTCCAAGTCAAGGATAGGCAGGATCTCTTTACCCCTCATTGTAATCTGTCTTCGGTAACCCTAACCCTACCGGTGTCTATATAAACCGAGGGTTGTAGTCTTTAGAGGTAGAGTGACTTCCATCACCTCATCACTTTAGGTTTTAGCTCATGCTAATCTCGAGGTCGATCTACTCTATCACCATACTATACATCTAATATAATCAAGCAGGACGTAGGGTATTACCTCTTCGAGAGGGCCCGAACCTTGGTAAACACCGTGTTCATCGTCCCTTGTTCCCCATCGATCTCAGAGCCACAACTCGGGACCCCTACCCCGAGGTCTGCTGGTTTTGACACCGACATTGGTCCTTTCATTGAGAGTTCTGCTGTAGGGTCGCCCAAAGGATCGATGGCTCTCCTGATCATCGGAGAAGGTGTCAGAGTAAATGACCACAAGTAGCCTAGCCGGCTCCCCCTGGCTCTTCAAAAACTAATAGGTCGATCAAAGCCTCCAAGCACCCAATAATAGGTCGATCAGCCGACTACCGGAAGGCCGTAGGAGGGCCGACTCCAGAAAGCCGGCCCCAACACGGCCGACTCCAAGAAAGCCGGCCACAACATGACCGACTCTAAGAAGCTAGCCCCCCAACAGGCGGCCCAGATCGTGCCCCCAAAGTTTGCACCAACGTAATGGCGATGGGATGGGGCGTGGCAACAGTGAAACACGCCGCCCCCGAATCACGGAATGCGCATGGCTACGCTACGCTGTACGGGGCAGCCATGACCCGTCCGGGCACTGTTGCCATGCTGACCATGACATCACCCACGGCAGGCTGTCAGTATGGCCCGCAGGCGGCGGGCCCTTTTAGTCAGAGAGACACCTGAAGGCGGCCACGCTTCCCCTAGTCGGCCGGGGACGTAGCCGGCTCTCCCTAGCCGGCTCGCTCCCTCCCTCGAAGATTGTGCACCATTAAGGAGACAAGACGAGGTAAGGCTACAGTGAGCGCCCGCAAGGCGGCGTCACTGTAGCCACGCTTACCTCGACAAAGCCCTCGTCATCAAGGGTGAGGCAACTGTAACCAGCCCTCGACAAGACCCCCAAGCAGTGGGACCTACTTGTCCACCAGGAGGCCGGCAGCCGGCAGGACCCACTAGTCGGCGGGCCCCAGCAGTCGGCGGAGAAGCCGGCCAGTGTAGACAGTGACGGCTGGGCCCGCTCCTAGCCGGATTACCATTCTACCCCTGGGGGGTAGGCCTATATAAACCCCCCAGGGCAACCATGCAAAGGGTTGGACTTTGATAGTTTTAGACACAACTTGGAGAGGAGAAGAGAGCTAGCCTTGCCCCCTTCTTCCTCCTCTCGCCGAACAGCTCAAGGAGCCTCTTGTAGCTACTTGTTGATCTAGTGATCATGCGGAGACCCCGCAGAGCAGGACTAGGGGTGTTATCTCCACGGAGAGCCCCGAACCTGGGTAAAATCCACTGGCATGCATGTCTTCGCCTTATCCCGTTTCCAGGCACCGGCGATGTCTTATTGGCTCCCACAATGATAAGCCAGCCGTTGGCATATGTCACACCTACCACCCGACATTTGTCGCCCACCGTGGGGCAAGGTGCACCGTCGTCCGGAGACCTGTTCTGGACGGGAACCCTCTTCCTTCCCCACGAGCGTAGCCAGCCCGGCACGCCCGATGGTGCTTGCCCCGACGCGCTGCAAGGTGTCGATGACGCCTGCGCGGCGAGCTGCCTCGCCGATCTTCTTGGCGAGGCTCGCATCTCCGACGAGCCCGCGTCCGACGCGGGCAACGGCTGCCCCGAGAGCTGCCTCGTCAGCCTCCTCGACCAACTCCACGTCTCCAGCGAGCCTGCTGTGGATTTGGAGTCGGTTGGCTCCACTGACCCGATGCTTGTCGACTCTGACACGGCATCGCTCGACGCCTTCCCCACCAACATGGTGGTCTTCGACAATCCTCTCCCTCGAGCCGACAGTGGCGGCAGCACCATCACCGAGGTGCTGGTCATCAGCCACGGAGTCGCCTGTAGCGAGAACACCCACGACACCCTGCAAGCGGTGCTGCATGATTTGTCTGCCCCCATCTCGGTCGACACCGACGCTGAGGCGCTGGAGGCACGCCACCTTGTCCTCATTACGGAGGGCCAGAAGCTAGCCACCATGAGACGCCTCACCAAGGCCCACCAGCGCGAAGTCGACCGCGCCGCCTTCGACACGCCGCCTCCTGACGGGCCAAGCCAGGCCGGCGTCGCCGACATGATGGGAGCAGAACGCCCAGTCTACGCCACGCCTCTCGAGAACCTACGCGCCGCCCCGTCCGTCGTAGACGAGCTGAACGGAGTAGGGGCCGGCGAGCTCCCCTACATGGCCAGACGTATCCAGCAACTAATCGACGTGGCCGCAAAGAGGCACGACGTTGGCGTCCACGCTGAAAGCCCTACCCCATGCCGACAGCATGACGCAACGTCACGAACGCCGACTGCGGGCGGAGCCCGCACAAGGCACGAAAAGGAGCCGACTGCTAGTCACAGTCGGACTCGAGTCACCATCGTGCGCGACGCAAATGGCCGCCCTCGAGCTGTGGAGCGACGAGGCGACCCGCCTCCTCCTCCGCCCCGTGGGGAGAGGTATCCTACCCAGCCGCCTGTCACGCATCCGACCCTTAGCGGCCGACTAGGTCGCCGTGAAGGAGTTGGCGAAAACGGTGCCCGCCATCGGATCGACCGCCTCGCGCGATCCCTGGCGTTAGAAGAAGAAGATGTTGTCGGCCCGCCTTGTTTCGGCCCCTGCATCCGTGACGAGCCCTTCCCCAAAGGGTTCTCGCTCACAAGAGACACGCCCAAGTACAACGGCTCCGTGAAGCCGGAAGATTGGTTGATCGACTACTCCACCGCAGTCCGCATAGCAAACGGCAACAGGCGTGTTGCCGTGAAATATGTTCCCCTGATGCTCCAAGGCACGGCGCGCACCTGGCTCAACAGCCTCAAGCCTTACAACATCAACAGCTCGCTAGACTTCATGGAAGCCTTCATCCGAAACTTCACCAGCACCTACAAATGGGCTCCCAAGCCCCGACAGCTCTCCTTGTGCGTTCAAGGACCCAACGAGTCAACTCGCGACTATCTCACGCGTTGGGCCGAGCTCCACAACTCCTGTGAGGGGGTGCACGAGGTTCAAGCCATCGAGTACTTCATGGCCGGGTGCCGAGAAGGCACCCTCCTCAAGCAACGACTCCTCTGCGACGAGCGGACTACCCTCGACGAGCTGCTAGTCATCGCAGACAAGTACGCCACGGCCGATTCCTCGATGAAGACCGAGCTCCGAGTAGACGCTTCCGGGAAGGTGCTTGCGCCGGCTCCCAAGACGCCGGCTGGAGACTCCAACCGACGCCCGTACTAGAATGACAACAAGCGCAAGGCTCCTATGCCGGCTTCCACCAGTCGGCAAGTGGCCACAGTCGAAGACGAACAACCCGAAGGGCGGCCCGTGCCCAAGAAGCAGAAGGGCGGCAGGCCAGCTTGGAAGCTGGCTTTCTCCTACAAGCAAGCCCTTGATGCCCCCTGCAAGGTCCACAGCCGCGCGAAGGCCTCTAACCACACTACTCGGAAATGCCATTGGCTCACCTGAATCTCCAAGGGCGAAGGACTGGTGCCGCATCCGCCTGCTGGTCAGCCGCCTCCGGCTCCTCAGCAGCAGGTGGCTCGGCCAGCAGTCGGAGCTGTTCAAGACGAGTTCCCTGATGAGTATGCCGCCTACATCGTCTTTACAAGCCAGCCCGAAGACTGGCGAAGCCGACGCAGACAACACCAAGAAGTCAATGCGGTCGCCTCCAACAACCCCGAGTTGATGCACTGGTCGGAGAGGCCTATCAGTTGGAGACGGGCCGATCACCCAGAGGTGATGCCGTCTCCCGGCTCTTATGCATTGGTTTTGGATGCCACCCTTGCGACAGACAGGCGAGCTACCCGATTCTCCCGCGTGCTGCTAGATGGCGGGAGCAGCATCAACATACTATACCGTGACACCATGGAGAAGCTGAATATCAAGACAATGCAGCTCATGCCGAGTCGTACTGTGTTCCATGGCATCGTACCCGGCCTGTCTTGTGCACCAATCGGCAAGATCAAGATAGATGTTCTCTTTGGAGACAAAGATCATTTTTGCCGAGAAGCAATATGGTTTGAAGTGGTGGATCTGGAGAGCCCGTACCACGCACTGCTTGTCCGACCTGCTCTGGCCAAGTTCATGGCTGTGCCCCACTACGCCTACCTCAAGATGAAGATGCCGAGTTCCAAGGGCATCATCACCATAGCCGGAGACTACAAGAAGTCCTCTGAGTGTGCAGCAGCTAGCAGCCGGCTGGCCGAGTCCCTCGTGATCGCTGAAGAGAAGAAGATGCTGGACCGAGTCATGGCCATGGCCGGCAAGCAGCCGGCCTTGTCCCCCGACCCCAAGGAGTATGAGGCTCAGTGTTCTTTCCAGCCGACCAAAGAAATGAAGAAGATACCTCTGGACCCGGAGCACCCAGAGAGGTACGCTGTCATGGGAACCGGCCTTGACAGCAAATAGGAAAGAGAGCTCGTCGATTTCCTCCATGAGAATCGGGACATCTTCGCATGGTCTCCCAAAGACATGCCGGGTGTTCCGACGGATTTCGCCAAGCACAAGCTACATGTCCGATCAGTGCCAAGCCAGTCAAGCAGCCCTTGCGCCGCCTGTCAGAAGAGAAGAGAAGAGCAGTCGGAGAAGAAATAGCCCGGCTCCTGGCGTCCGGCTTCATTATGGAAGTTTTCTTCCCTGAGTGGCTTGCCAACCCGATCCTGGTGTTGAAGAAGAACAAACAGTGGCGCATGTGCATTCACTACACCAGCCTCAACAAAGCCTGCCCCAAAGATCCTTTTGCCCTGCCAAGGATTGATCAAGTGATAGACTCCACAACCGAATGCGAGCTGTTGAACTTTTTGGAAGCTTACTCAGGCTACCACCAGATAAAGTTGGATCCGGCTGATCGACTCAAGACCTCCTTCATCACACCATTTGGAGCTTTCTGTTACCTGACTTTGACATTCGGCTTGAGAAATGCCGGTGCCACTTTTCAGCGTTGCATGCAGAAATGTCTCCTCAAGCAACTCGGCAGAAATGCCCACGTCTATGTAGACGATATTGTGGTGAAGACAGAGAAGCGCGGCACCTTGCTGGAAGACCTCAAGGAGACATTTGAAAACCTGCGCCGATTTCAGATCAAGCTCAACCCTGAGAAATGCATGTTCGGAGTACCACCCGGCCAGCTCCTAGGCTTCCTGGTCTCCGAACGCGGCATCGAATGCAACCTAGTGAAGATCAAGGCCATAGAGAGAATGGAGATTCCTACCAAGCTGAGAGATGTCCAAAAATTTACCGGATGCTTGGCTTCCCTCAACCGCTTCATCAGCCAGCTCGGAGAGAAGGCTCTCCCCCTCTACCGACTCATGAAGAAATCCACTCACTTTGAGTGGAATGACCAAGCAGACCAAGCTTTCCACAAGCTGAAGAAGATGCTGTCCATGCCGCCTGTCTTGGTGGCACCGACCGAGAAAGATCCCATGCTCCTTTACATTGCTGCCACTAGCCGGGTGGTCAGCACCGTCATCGTGGTTCAACGCCCAGAAGAAGGCCGAGTTCAGCTAGTCTAGAGGCCGGTGTATTATCTGAGTGAAGTATTGTCCACCTCGAAGCAGAACTACCCACACTATCAGAAGATGTGCTTTGGCGTGTACTTCGCCGCCAAGAAGCTCAAGCCCTACTTTCAAGAGCACCCCATCACGGTCATATGTACTGCCTCGCTGGCCGAGATCATAGGCAGCCGGGATGCATCCGGCCGGTTGGCAAAATGGTCCATTGCGCTGGCCCCCTATACGATCTTCTACCAACCCCGCACCGCCATCAAATTCCAGGCATTGGCCGACTTCCTCGTCGACTGGGCCGAGACCCAGTACATGCCGCCTGCGCCCGACTCCACTCATTGGCGGATGCACTTCGATGGATCCAAGATGCGCACCAGATTGGGAGCCGGCATCGTCCTCACCTCTCCCAAAGGCGACAAGCTTAGATACACATTGCAAATTCATTTTGCCGCCTCCAACAATGTGGCCGAGTACGAAGCGCTCATACACGGGCTCCGGCTAGCCAAAGAACTCGGCATCCGCCGGATCCTGTGCTATGGCGACTTGGACTTGGTAGTCCAGCAATCATCCGGCGACTGGGACGCCAAGGACGCAAACATGGCGAGCTACCGTTTTCTCGTCCAGCAACTCAGCGGATATTTTGAAGGGTGCGAGTTCCTCCACGTGCCACGGGCCGACAACGAGCAAGCAGATGCCCTGGCACAAATAGGTTCCACCCAACAAGCTATACTAACTGGCGTCTCTCTCCAACGCCTCCTCAAGCCGTCTATCAAGCCGTCTCCAGAGTCTGATTCCATGTTCGTGCCGCCTGACCCCGATGCAGTCGGACCCGGCTTGGGGAGCCAAGCAGGTGACTCGGGTACTTTGGCAGGCGGCTCGGAGACTGCTGTAGTCGCACCCGGCCTGGAGACTTCAGAACCTAGCCTGGGGACTACTGCAGCCGGCCCGGGAACTACATCGACACAGCAGGCGGTGGCCGACTCCAACTCTTCACCACCCAGCCCACCCGCCCTGGTCGCAGTGGCCGTCTTGACAACAGAAGAAGTCACAGCTCCATCATGGGCCCAGCCCATCCTTAATTTTCTGGTTAACAGAGAGCTGCCGACTAACGAGATCTCGGCAAGACAAGTCCAACGCCGAGCCGGAGCATACACAATAATGAACCGAGAGCTTGTTAGGCGCAGTGTCACTGGAGTCTTCCAGCGCTGCGTCGAGCCAGAGAAGGGAATAGCAACCCTCAAGGACATACACCAAGGCGAATGCGGCCACCATGCAGCCTCAAGATCACTCGTCGCCAAAGCTTTCCGCCATGGATTCTTCTGGCCGACTGCTTTGGATGACGCCAAGGAATTAGTCAAACACTACAAAAGGGTGCCAAGTCTTCGGCTCCAAGCAACACCTACCGGCTTCTGCACTCAAGACCATTCCCCTCACTTGGCCCATTGCCGTCTAGGGATTGGACATGGTGGGCCCATTCAAGACGGCGCGCGGCGGCATGACACATCTGCTTGTCGCCGTGGACAAATTTACCAAGTGGATTGAAGCGAAGCCGATCAAGAAGCTGAATGGGCCGACTGCCGTGACATTCATTGCAGATATCACAACCCGGTATGGTATACCACATAGCATCATCACCGACAATGGCACGAATTTTTCCAAGGGAGCACTGGCACGTTTCTGCGCGACACAAGGCATCCGACTGGACTTGGCGTCCATTGCCCACCCGCTGTCAAACGGCCAAGTCGAGCGAGCAAACAGCCTCATCCTCTCCGGCATCAAGCCCCGATTGGTCGTCCCACTGGAGCATTCGGCCGGCTGTTGGCTCGATGAGCTGCCAGCCATCCTCTGGAGCTTGCGCACCACTCCAAACATGTCAACCGGCTTCACACCTTTTTGCCTCGTATATGGTGCCGAGGCTGTCATCCCAACTGACATTGAGTTCGACTCACCTCGAGTCACCATGTACACGGAGGCGGAAGCCAAGGAAGCACAAGAAGACGACATCGACCTGCTGGAAGAGGGCCGGCTATTAGCCCTCAGCCGGTCCACCATCTACCAGCATGGTCTACGCCGCTACCACAGCCGGAAGGTCAAGCCAAGATCCTTCCAAGAGGGCGACCTTGTGCTCCGGCTGATCCAGCAAACAGCCGGCCAGCACAAGCACTTGGCCCCTTGGGAAGGCCCATTCGTCGTCAGCCGAGCTCTAGGCAACGATTCCTACTACCTGATCGACGTGCAGAAGCCGAAGGCACGCAAGAGGGACGATTCCGGCAAGGAGTCGGATCGACCATGGAACACCAATATCCTTCGAAGATTTTACAGTTAAAATGCAGTATGTACCACGCAACCTTTTGTACTATGAGACAACGGGCCCCCCGAGGAGTACTTGGGGACTACCCTCTTTTTATCTATGAATGATGAGTATCATGCCCATGGCTATGTTACTACCCGGGGACTTGCCGCCTTGGGTTATACTTAAGTTCTACCTGCAGTCAGACAAGTAGTGTGCCGGCACCCAAGCCCTCTCTTGTTAAAAGTCGCAGCTCGAAGAATCGACTATCTGACAAACAAGAGTCAAGGCAGGAAAGGATGCCCACACGAAAAAATGGCTAAGGACTAACGAACTTATATAACTCAAGCCGGCTTCCCCCCCCCCCCACCAACCGACTGTCAGGACAGCCGGCTGGCCGGCATCCCTTCTTACCTTGCTACAATCTAAGAAAGCTCGAGTACTTGCCTTCCGAGATGGCCAAGCCCTTACCCGGCCACAGACTGCAGAGCAGCTGTCCGGCTGGGAAGGCGGCGACCAAGGGAAGGCGGCAAGGGAAAACAGCCAAAAGATGAAAAGCAAGTAGGAATGGAAGCCAAGCACATGCATAATTATATTTACACAAAAGAGCCTTCGAAAGGCCGGCATTCAGCATAGTTTGAACACACCCCCAGTGGGTGGAATTGCGCAAATTTAATAAAAAAGTTGTTCAAAGAGTAGCAAGCAGGAAAGTAAAGACGAGGAGTCAGGCCAAGGGAGCAATAGGCGTGTCGGGTAGGTCGGCGGAGACGGCAGTGTCGACTGGAGGAGTGGCCGGCTGGCGAGTCTCGGCTTGATCGTCACCCGCTGTAGGCGGCGCGTTCGCACACGCCTCGTTGCTGGAAGCATGATCAGGCTGAGGCTGGCTGGTTGCTCCACCATCCGGCACAATGTCTTCGCCATCCTCCTCCTCCTCCTCCTCTTCGCCCTCGTCGTTGGGGTCGATCTCCTCCGCCGAGTCCTCTCCCTCCACTGGGTTCAGCCCGAACCACTCCTCCGGCTGGGCGACGCCGTCTTCATTCACGTCAGGGGCAAAGGCGCTGGTGTCGGTGAAGTTGGCGATCACCAAGACGCGCTGGATGATAGCCGGCCGCACCACCTCCAGCTCCTCGTCAGCCTCCTGCCGCTAGGTGCGCAGCTGGTCCAAGCTCAGCCCACGATACCAAGCCCGGACGGGCTCTAGCGCCTGCCGAGCACCGCACCAAGCCGCAGAACCCTTCCAGGCCTCGAAGCGACCGACTGCTACCTCCAGCCAGTCGGCAGTCCGACTAGGGGTGCGGGGAATCACCTCGCCGGGCCAGAGGGCGGACAGCACTTGTGCTCCGGCATGCTGAAGACGGCGGAGCATGCAGTAAGCCGGCTGGAGCCGGTCTTGAATCGCCAGAAGTTGCTCTTCAAACGTCTAGTTGGCACCCGGTGCGATCTCGGCCCCAACCTGCCGTCGGGCTTCGCGATGAGCTTCGATGGCTTGGTTGGCGGCAACAGAGTAGCCGGGGAAGTATTCTGCACAAAGAAGAAAGAAGTAGAACAAGTCAGGAGACAGATCAGATGATGGGGGCGAGCAAAGGGATGAAGAGGAAGGCGGCCTACCGTCGATCAAATCTTCAACCCGGCCGTAGCCCTCGCTCAGCGCCTGCCTCGCCTCAGCCCAGCTCGCCGCCTCGGTCTCGTACTCAGCTTTGAGGGTGGCCTCGCTATCCAACGCCGTCTTTATGGCCGCCTTGTGGCTCTCCTCCTGGTCGTCCAGTTTCTTGGCCCGGCGATCACGTTCCTGGGCCAAGGCGCTGCACTCGGTCTCCTTGGCGCGAAGGGCGGTCTGAGCTATGCCGAGCCGCTCCCTCAAGTCAGCATTGGCCCCTGCAGACATGATGAAGAAGAAAATAAGGAAAAAGTCGTCAGGAAAGATCTGACCCGACTGCTCAGCAGTCGGCCCGAATCTCGGGGACTACACACAGTGGGTGAGCTGACGCGCCCCCACATGAGATAAAAACTGAAACACTTACTCCGGCTCTCCGTCAGATCGGCGACCTTTTGGCCCATCTCCCGGGCCTGGGAGTTGAAGGTAGCAGCATGGAGGTTGTGATAGTCCTGCGAATAGGATGAAGGTGCAAACAAGAACAAATCATTAAATCAAAGTCTTCTGAGAAGTTCCAAGCCGCCTGCTCAGCAGCCGACTCGGAACTTGGGGACTGCACCCAGTGGGTGCGCTGACGCGCCCCCACGGAAGAAATCAAGAGCAAGAAAACTTACCCGAATGGTCGACCGCGTCGCAAGAAACTCTTGGGTGCACTGCTTCAGCGTGGCGGCCTGGGACTGAAGCAGGCTCCGGATGTCCTGTGCTGCCACATTCAGCACGGCCGTCCGACCGCTGGGCGTCCATCCCGGCGAGCTGACGCTAGCCGTATCAAGGTCATAGGACAATGAGCTGGAGCCCGCGGCCCTCTTCGGCTCCGGCTCAGAAGTCGCCTTCCCTGTGCGCCGACGAGTCGGGGAGAGGACCACGAGATCCGCCCCCACGGCCGGCTCACCTCCAGCCGGGAGCACAGGCGGCGCCTCAGGTTGGCCGCCTTGGCCCGTCCCGGCCAACGGCGGCAGTACCGCCTCGCCCTCTGGGACGACTATGTTGCCCCCCTCCCTCTCCATCGCCGGCTGGTCGCGGTCGGCTTCCTCTGGCGGACGCACCGGAATATCGGGGGCCACGGTACGGAGGGGGATGATGAGTTGCGGAGGCTGGTTACGCAGGGCCTTCGCCGCCCTCTCTACGGCCGCAGCCTCCGCCTGAGCCTTGGCCGCCGCGTCGGCCTGCGTCTCTGCCGACTCCGCCATCGTCTCCTGGGCCGCCCTAGCGGCGGCCGCCCTCTGCTCCTCCGCCTCCCGCTCCTCCCGCGCCTCCCGCGTGTTCCGCTCCGTCGCTGCCTGGAGCTCGGCACGGGGGTCCATGCGGCGCGAGCTTCAAGATCCTCCCGCCCCTCCCACTATGGAGGCGGCTGTAGTCCACTCGAGAGAGAGCGGAGCCCTATTCAGTAAATCAAGAAAGGCTCAGAAGGATGCCGATTGAAGAAAAGAAAGAAGAAAGGCATGCGAGAATCAATACTTACGCCGAAACCGCCTGCGGCTGCTTCACTGCCTTGCGGAAGCGGGCTGCCTTCGAGGCCGCCTCGTCTCGCTTGGTCGCCGCTGTGGTACCCTTGGGCTTCTTCGGCCGGCTGCCGAAGAGAGTCGGTGCCGCCCGGCGTTTCCGTGCGCCGTCTCGGGTAGCCGACCCGACAGATGAGCCCGCGCCTTCATGGTCGGACGCCGGCTGGCGGCGCGGAATCGGCTCGGCCTCGTCGTCGTCCGGCCAGTCCTCGAAGGTGGCGGAGAGCCCGGAGCCGCCTGCCTCACTGCCTCCCCCACGACGTCGTCATCCAAGGCGGCCGCCCCCAAGTCGGGGTCGTCAAAGTCGTCCGCCGCACGGTCGGGAGCGAACTCGCGTTCCGCCCCTGCGGTCCCGGCCGATGGATGAAGGAGGGGTTTCTGACTAAAAGAAAAAAATAAGCCGACTGGTCGAAAGCCGGCCAGAGAGAATTCAGCCACAAGAGAAGAAGGAAAGAAGGAAAGCTTACCACAGGCAGGGGATCAGCGCGAGAATATGGCTCGTTGTCATACCGCCACAGTTCGAGGGTGGGGAGGATGCCGAGGTAGCCTTCGCACAGGGTGACGAAGGCCGACAGTAGCACCACCATGTTTGGAGTGAGGTGGTTCGGCTGGAGATGGTATAATTCAAGAAACGAGCGGAAGAAGCCGCTCGCGGGAAGGCCGACACCGTGCAAGCAGTGCGAGCGGAAGATTACCCGCTCGCCCTCCTCTGGCGCCGGCGAGATCCCCCTCTCCGGCGCGAGCCGGACTCGCACGTAGTCCTTGCCCGGGAGCCTCCGCGTCTTGCGGAGGAAGTCGATGTGGTCGTCGTGGACGTTGGAGCCGTCCCAGTTGCTCGATGTTGGAGCCATGAGGGCGGAAAGTGCGACAGCGGAGAGCACCCGATTCAGCGGCGGCACGGCTGTGGCGCGCCAAGAAGAATGGCGGAGCGGTGGCGCGGTGAAGAGCTGTTGCGGCGTCAGAGAGAAAGAAGAAGAAGAGAGTGGTGGAGCAAGGGCGAGCGTGCGAGCGTCTGCCGCTCTCCCTCCTCCCCCTACTTATAGCCTCGCGCGGTGAAGCCGAGGAGGCGAGGCATGGGGGGACGTGGGATTAACTGCGCCCACTCCCCCACGTCCCGTGATTATCGCGCCTTAACGGCATGCGGAAACCGCCGCTGGAAGGCGAGCGGTCAGTTCGGGCCACAAACGATCCGTGCTCTTGCCGAGGCGTGGTAGTGGTGGGCCCCAGCCTGCAGCGGCGTCCTGACGCGCGCGTGGGCTGCCCGGCCCTTCCAGCCGAAGGGTGCCACGTGGTGCACAGGCAGCGGGCGGCCAGCCCGCAGCCTGGCTAGCGCGCCAGCTGGTTCCCGCCTTCAGATTTCAAAGAAATTTCGCTGAGAAGGCAAGCATAAGTGAAGCCGGCTCCTAGCTGCCGGCTCTTCGGGATAGGAAGCTGATTGAGCTTCTAGTTCCCTTCCCAGCCACGAAGCACAACCATCTTCAGGGACTACTGTCAGAGTAAATGACCGCGGGTAGCCTAGCCGGCTCCCCTGGCTCTTCAAAAAATAATAGGCCGATCAAAGCCTCCAAGCACCCAAGACACGGGGCCGCCTTCCCCCGGCCGGCTACCCTATCAGCCGACTACTAGAAGGTGGCCCGGCCATAGAATCCTCGTAAAGAAATCCATAGGAGGGCCGACTCCAGAAAGCCGGCCCCAACATGGCCGACTCCAAGAAAGCTGGCCAAAACATGACCGTCTACAAGAAGCCGGCCCCCAACAGGCGGCCCATATCGTGCCCCCAAAGTTTGCACCAATGTAATGGCGATGGGACGGGGCGTGGCAATAATGAAACGCGCCGCCCCTGAATCCTGGAATGCGCATGGCTACAGTATGCCATACGAGGCAACCATGACCCATCCGGCGTGGCACTGTTGCCATGCTGACCATGACATCACCCACGGCAGGCTGTCAGTATGGCCCGTAGGCTGCGGGCCCCTTAAGTGAGAGAGACACCCGAAGGCGGCCACGCTTCCCCTAGTCGGCCAGGGACGTAGCCGGCTCTCCCCAGCCGGCTTGCTCCCTCCCTCAAAGAGTGTGCACCATTAAGGAGACAAGACGAGGTAAGGCTACAGTGAGCGCCCGCAAGGCGGCGGCACTGTAGCCACGCTTACCTCGACAAAGCCCTCGTCATCAAGGGTGAGGCAACAGTAACCAGCCCCTGACAAGACCCCCAAGCGGTGGGACCTACCTGTCCGCCAGGAGGCCGGCAGCCGGTGGGACCCACCAGTCGGCGGGCCCCAGCAGTCGGCGGAGAAGCCGGCCAGCGTAGACACTGACGGCTGGGCCCGCGCCCAGCCGGATTACCATTGTACCCCTGGGGGGTAGGCCTATAAACCCCCTAGGGCACCCACGCAAAGGGTTGGACTTTGATAGTTTTAGACACAACTTGGAGAGGAGAAGAGAGATAGCCTTGCCCCTTCTTCCTCCTCTCGCTGAACAGCTCAAGGAGCCTCTTGTAGCTACTTGTTGATCTAGTGATCATGCGGAGACCCCGCAGAGCAAGACTAGGGGTGTTATCTCCACGGAGAGACCCGAACCTGGGTAAGATCCGCCGGCGTGCATGTCTTCGCCTTATCCCGTTTCTAGGCACCGGCGATGTCTTATTGGCTCCCACAATGATAAGCCACCTGTTGGCATATGTTGCACCTACCACCCGACAGAAGGCATCAGATTCGGGGACTTCTTCATCCCCGGTCAACTCTTCGTGTTTGGCAGCATCGTGCTGCACGCCAACCCAACTGGTCGTTCGGATCAGATCGACAACTTTGCCCCTGAACACCGAATTCGATTTGGTAATCTGGAATACATTGCGGACACGCAGGATGATCCGATCTTCGTCGGATTCACTGCCCCCTCCCGCATCCTCGCGGGCCTCATCGTGCCCGCTCTGCAGTCCCCCTCCGATTCGATCTACAGATCGACCCCAGCCATCCGAACAACTCATGTCCATCACATCATTCTCCTAATGATGTGATCCCATTATCAAATGACAACTCATGTCCATGGTTAGGAAACCTTAACCATCTTTGATCAATGAGCTAGTCTAGTAGAGGCTTACTAGGGACATGGCAAGTCTCTTTACTCGTTCCGTAATACATCACCTCATGACTAACTCCTTAGTCATTTGCTTGCAAGCTAATGACGTGTATTACCGAGAGGGCCCAGCGATACCTCTCTGATACTCGGAGTGACAAATCCTAATCTTGATCTATGCCAACTCAACAAACACCTTCGGAGATACCTGTAGTGCATCTTTATAATCACCAATTTACGTTGTGACGTTTGATAGCACATAAGGCATTCCTCCGGTATCCGGGAGTTGCATAATATCATAGTCGAAGGAATATGTATCTGACATGAACAAAGCAATAGCAATAGAACTGAACAATCATTATGCTAAGCTAACGGATGGGTCTTGCCCATCACATCATTCTCCTAATGATGTGATCCCATTAACAAATGACAACTCATGTCCAGGGTTAGGAAACCTTAACCATCTTTGATCAACAAGTTAGTCTAGTAGAGGGTTACTAGGGACACGGCGTTTGTTTATGTATTCACATATGTATTTTGGTTTCCGATCAATACAATTCTAGTATGAATAATAAACCTTTATCATGAATAAGGAAATTTAAAATAACAACTTTATTATTGCCTCTAGGGCATATTTCCTTCAGAACACCACAGCGTAATGGTGTGTCTGAATGTCGTAACCGTACTTTATTAGATATGGTGCGTTCTATGATGTCTCTTACCGATTTACCACTATCGTTTTGCGGTTATGCATTAGAGACAGCTGCATGCACGTTAAATAGGGCACCGTCTAAATTCGTTGAGACGGCACCACATAAACTGTAGTTTGGCAAGAAACCTAAGTTGCCGTTTCTTTAAGTTTGGGGATGCGATGCTTATGTCTTCAGAAATATAAGCTCAAACCCAAATCGGAGAAGCGCGTCTTCATAGGATACCCAGAAAAAACTATTGGGTACACCTTCTACCATATATCTGAAGGAAAGATCTTTGTTCCTAAGGATGGGTCCTTTCTATAGGAGTTTCTCTCGAAAGAAGTGAGTGGGAGGAAACTAGAACTTGATGAGCTAAATGTACCTTCTCTCGGATTGTAAAGTAGCACATCATGGAAAGGCTTTCTCGTGATGCCTACACCAACTAGAGGGGAAGTTAATGATGATGATCATAAAACTTCATATCAAGTTACTACTGAACTTCATAGGTCAACCAAAGCAGGATCCGCACTAGAGTGGTATGGTAGTCCTGTCCTAGAAGTCATGTTACTAGACCAAGGCGAATCTATGAACTATGAAGAAACTATGATGAGCCCAAATTCCAACAGATGGCTTGAGGCCATGAAATATGAGATAGGATCCATGTATGAGAACAAAGTGTGGACTTCGGAGGACTCGTCCGATGATCTGCAAACCATAAAGAATAAATGGATCTTCAAGAAGAAGACTGACACTGATGGTAATGTTACTATCTACAAAGCTCGACTTGTCGCAAAAGTTTTTGAGAAGTTCAAGGGGTTGACTATGATGAGACTTTATCACCCGTAGTGATGCCTAAGTCTGTCCGAATCATGTTAGCAATTGCCGCATTTTATGATTATGAAGTCTGGCAAATGGGTGTCAATTAGACTTGCGTTCCTTAAGGGGTTTATTGAGGAAGAGTTGTATATGATGCAACCGAAAGTTTTTGTCGATCCTAAAGGTGCTAACAAAGTGTGCAAGCTCCAGCTATCCATCTATGGATTGGTGCAAGCATCTCGGAGTTGGAATACACACTTTGATGAGGTGATCAAAGCATATGGTTTTATACAAACTTACGGTGAAGCCTGTATTTGCAAGAAAGTGAGTGGGAGCTCTATAGAATTTCTGATATTATATGTGGATGACATATTGTTGATTAGAAATGATATAGAATTTCTGGATGGCATAAAAGGATACTTGAATTAGAGATTTTCAATGAAAGACCCCGGTGAAGCTACTTACATATTGGGCATCATGATCTATAGGGATGAATCGAGACGCTTAATAGGACTTTCACAAAGCACATACCTTGGCAAAGTTTTGAATAAGTTCAAAATGGATCAGTCTAAGAAAGGGTTCTTGCCTGTGTTGCAAGGTGTGAAGTTGAGTAAGACTCAAAACCCGACCACAGTAGAAGATAGAGAGAGAATGAAAGTCATTCCCTATGCCTCAGCCGTAGGTTCTATAAATTATGCCATGCTGTATACCAGACCTGTTGTGTGCCTTTCCATGAGTTTGGAAAGAGGGTACGATAGTCGTATAGGAGTGGATCATTGGACAACGGTCAAAATTGTACTTATTTACCTAAGAGGACTAAGGAAATGTTTCTCGGTTATGGAGGTGATAAAGAGTTTTTCGTAAAGGGTTATGTTGATGCAAGCCTTGACACCGATTCGGATGACTCTTAGCCTCATTCTGGATACATATTGAAAGTGGGAGCAATTAGCTAGAGTAGCTCCATGTAGAGCATTGTAGAAATAGAAATTTGCGAAATACGTATAGATCTGAATGTGACAGACCCGTTGACTAAACTTCTCTCACAATCAAAACATGATCACAACTTAGTACTCTTTGGGTGTTAATCACATGGTGATGTGAACTATGGGGGTTAATCGCATGGCGATGTGAACTAGATTATTGACTCTAGTGCAAGTGGGAGACTGAAGGAAATATGGCCTAGAGGCCATAATAAAGTTGCTATTTTATGTTTCCATATTCATGATAAAGGTTTATTATTCATGCTAGAATTGTATTGATTAGAAACTTAAATACATGTGTGAATACATAAACAAATACCGTGTCCCTAGTAAGCCTTTACTAGACTAGCTCGTTGATCAAAGATGGTTAAGGTTTCCTAACCATTGACATGTGTTGTCATTTGATAACGGGTTCACATCATTAGGAGAATTTGTCATGGACAAGACCCATGCGTTAGCTTAGCGTATGATCATTCAGTTTTTTTGCTTCTGCTTTCTTGAATGTCAAATACATGTTCCTTCGACCATGAGATCATGCAACTCTCGAATACCAAAGGAATACCTTGTGTGCTATCAAACGTCACAACATAACTGGGTGATCATAAATATGCTCTACAGGTATCTCCGAAGGTGTCTACTTTGTTGGTGTGAATCGATAATGGGATTCGTCACTCCGTATGATGGAGAGGTATCTCTGGGCCCTCTCAATAAAACAACATCACAGGAAGCTTGCAAGCAAGTGACTAAGGAGTTAGTTACGAGATGATGTATTACAGAACAAGTAAAGAAACTTGCTGGTAACGAGATTGAACTAGGTATGAAGATACCGACGATCGAATCTCGGGCAAGTAACATACCGAGGATGAAGGGAATTACGTATGTTGTCATAAAGGTTCAACCGATAAAAGATCTTCATGGAATATGTAGGAATCAATATGGGCATCCAGGTCCCGCTATTGGTTATTGACTGGAGAGGTGTCTCGGTCATGACTACATAATTCCCGAACCCGTAGGGTTGCACGCTTAACGTTCGTTGACACTGGAGTAGTATTGGATATTTGATGTGTGGTATCCAAATGTTGTTCGGAGTACCGGATGAGATACCGTACATCACGAGGAGTCTCAGAATTGTCAAGGGGTAAAGATTTGTATATAGGAAGTCATATTTTGGGTTCAGGAAAAGGTGCAGTTTTTTCGGTATTGTACTAGGAAGCTTCCATAAGGTTTCGAGCGATTCCGGAGGGATCCAGAAGTCCACAAGTGGGTTCACCACGACCCAAGGGCTACCATGGGCTGCGGGGAGGCGCCCTGGCCATATTGAGCCAGGCGCACTAAGTCCTCAAAATCCCATGTGGCTAGGGAATGCAAAAAAGGAGTCCTAGTAGGAATAGGATTGGACTTGGAGTCCAAGTCCTCTCCCCTAAGCTACGCCCTAGAGCTTTGGAGGGGCTATTTCCCACGCCCCTCCGCCTATATATAGAGGGGAGGGGCGCCCCAAGAGGACACACCAAGCCCTTGGCACCCCTCTCTCTCTCGTTACTCCATAGTTCCACCGCCTCGTCCCGACGACGCTTAACAAAGCGTTGTCGGTGCTCCACCACCAACATCACCACCACACCGTTGTGTTGCTTGTGAACACATATACTTCTCTTCTCCTGCTTGCTGGATCAAGAAGGAGGAGATGTCATCGAGCCGCATGTGTGCTAAACTCGGGGTGTCTTCTGTTTGGTACTAGATCGGTTGGATCGTGATTGGATCACGAAGACTACGACTACATCAACCGCGTGATAAACGCTTCCGCTTAGCAATCTACAAGGTATGTAGATGCTCTCCCCCTCTCGTAGCTATGCATCTCCGTGGATAGTTCTTGCGTGTGCGTAGAAAGTTTTTGTTTTTCATACAACGTTCCCCAACACCCCGTACCCTGTTCCACCTTGCCGCGTCACCAGTTCCCCGGATCAGATGAGTTGACTCGCCACTAGTCGTTGTCGCCGATCTGGGATCCACCACTGTAGTGCCACCGCCCAAGCTGCTAGTGAGTACTTGTGTTTGTGCTTTGGGATGCGCTATGCATAGTTGGTTCATGCAGCATTTGTATTTGTGATTGTAGATGGGATTGAGCCCTCGTGAGAGGTTTTTGCTCGAGGATTCGCCCGAGTCGGACAACTTGGATGTTGAGATGCTGCTTGAGAACCATCGGCAGCAGATGTTGGTGATGGCCCTCACCATGAAGGAGCACGGAGATGAGAATTGAAAGAGAGGGTGAGGATCGACCGTCGGCCATCTTTGCATTCCATGAAATCGCCATCTCGGGAACGAGATGTTGATGCAAGAATACTTCGTGGACAATCCAACATATCCGCCGCACATCTTTTGGAAAAGGTACCGAATGAGCCGATCCCTCTTTATAAAAATAGTGCAATCTTGCAAGGCCAATTGTCGGTATTTTACTCAAAGATGAAGTGCCGCGGGCTTGAAGGGATTTAGTGCATATCAAAAAATCTCGGCAGCTATGCGGGTAATTGCATACGGCATTCCGGCAGAATATGTTAATGAGTACGTTCGCATTGGTGAAGATACTACAATCGAGTCAATGCGTACATTTGTCAAAGTGATCATCCATGTCTTTGGTCCTGAATATCTTCAGGTACCCAATGAGGAAGACATAAAAAAGTGAAAGTGCGTTATATCAACTAGAGGGGGGTGAATAGGCAATTTTTATGAATTCTTCACTGAGGAATTTGCTGGTGAGGAAATTCCTTAGTTAAGAACTACTTGCAGCGGAATAAGTACTCAGAAGTAAACATAACAGGATACAAACATAGTCATCATGAAGAAATGAAAACTAGCATAGAGTACAGAAAGCGTAAACACAGGATAACAAGATGAAGACGGACAGACTGAAGAAATTGAACTGAGGAATTTGTGAAAGTCTTCAGTCAAAGTCTTCAAGAACAGATATGAACAATGTACAACACAGTAATGAGGAAATAAAAGAGTTGAGGAAATAGAACCAGTTAGTTGGTGAAGACAATGATTTGGTAAACTAGTTCCAACTGCTGTCTCAGTTGTACGTCTGGTTGGAGCGGCTGAGTATTTAAACTCGAGGACACGCAGTCCCGGACACCCAGTCTCTGAGCCGCAACTTAGGACACCCAGTCCTCACCGTATTCTCCTTGAACTAAGACCACGCAGGCCTCATCCAATCACTCGTGGTAAGTCTTCAGGTGACTTCCAAACCTTCACAGACTTGGTCACTCGGTGATCCCCAATTCCTCTTGGATGCTCTAGACCTTGACGCCTAACCGTCTGGAAGAAGCACAGTCTTCAAAGGTAACAAGCGTCGGATCCACACAGGATCAATTTCTTCAGTGATGCTCAATCACTTTGGGTTTGTGGGGGTTTGGTTTTGGGATTTTCCTCACTTGATGATTTTCGCTCAAAGTCGTCGGAGGATGGGTTGCTCTCAGATGACAAGTGTCAAGTTCTCTCGGAGCAACCAACCAACTAGTGGTTGTAGGGGGCGGCTATTTATAGCCTAGGGAGCAGCCCGACATGATAAGACATAAATGCCCTTCAATGATATGACCGTTAGGTGGATAAGATATTTTGGACAACCGGCGCGCAGCACAGCAACGGTCGGAAATTTGACTTTCAAATTCCTCAGGGCTATCATGTTCCTCACTGTGTAGGCAATTCGCACTGGCGAATTCCTAACTCCTCAGTCAGAGCAAAGTCCTCAGTGACTAGAAGAGCTGTGTCTCTGTCACTGAAGAAATTGACTGAACTGTATGAGATTTCCAATGGCTTCACTCGAAGGGATTGGTAGGTGTAGGATTTTGAGTTGAGCATCACATGGAAATTTTTCCTTAGTATTTCCTCGACCCCTTTAACAGTACGGTGTTTCCTATGACTCAAGAAAGAGAAAATGAAACTACGAAAACAAAAGTCTTCACGCTCCATATTCCTCGAATGAATACCAAGTCTTCAAGGTCACACCAATTTCTTCACTTTCAAAGTCTTCAGAAAGTCTTCAGAATATCAAAGTCTTCAGTCGAAGAACTTCATTTTTAGGGGTCGACTTTCTCTGTAAATATCAAACTCCTCATAGACTTATAGACATGTGTACACTCACAAACGCATCAGTCACTTAACCTATAAGTCTTCAATACACCAAAATCACTAAGGGGCACTAGATGCACTTACAATCTCCCCCTTTGTGGTCATTGATGACAACATAGGTTAAGTTTTCAACGGGGATAAACATATGAAGTGTAAAGACTGATATTGAGGAATTTGATTGCAAGATATAGAAGAACTCCCCCTGAATGTGTGCATAGTGAGGAATTTGCTTTTGAGGCAATGCACATTTGAAGAATTGAATCATGGAGATCTCCCCCTATATCTTGTAATTCATACACGCATTTGATATATAATATGAAGAATTTGAAATGCATGATGAAATATGGTGCCTGATGAGATTCAACATGCGTGCAATAATATTAACGAGGAATAAGCATGCAGAATAACACATCAAAAGTATCAGAGCACAGTGCATCAAAGTCAGAGCACAATGCACCGTTCAAAAGTATCAGGGCACCATCGGATTTAAGATTACAACTCGATCCAATAAAAGTTTCAGAAGAACGAGAGTTGTAACTTAACAAAAACGCCCATAATATAAACCCGCTTGAAGACTAACTCAGATTTCTCCCCCTTTGTCATCAAATGACCAAAAGGGTCGAAACTGAGGACTAACGCCCCTGAAGAATTTCAAGTCGATGGAGGAGCGCCAGCGTTGTCGGGGTTGTTTGTTGAAGTAGGGCCTACCGCAGTGTCATCCAAATCTTCATATTCATCAGTTTCACGCGATGAAGAATAAGAACTGGCCACCAGATCAGGAACTTTGACTCTCTTGAATTTCTTCGGAGGTGGTGCAGACCAGTCAAATGCTTCCTGGAGACCCATAGTCTTCAGTTCTTCCGCGGAATATACATGAGTGAGAACAGCCCAGGTGCGGTTGAGGGTTTCATGAAGGTGATACTGATTTTTCTTCACTGCATTATGGGTTGAGGTCATGTTGTGAAGAATTGCAGCAAATTGACGTTTCACCCATTTGTGATTGCGATCAACCTTCTGATGAAGATTGAGGAGTAACTCACGGTCAGTCATCACCCTGGGTGTTGTTGCTTGAGGCTTTTGCTTGGCTGATGTATTTGCGGCAGTGTCATGTGTTGCAGAATCGTCATTGGTGGAGTAAGATGTAGCTAGACGGAATTGACAATCCAATGGACGAGTGCCTTCATCGATCACAGCAGCTGCCTTGCCCTTATCATCAGATGATGAAACTGGTCGCTTGAGGACTTCAATGGGCGGCAAGTACCTACCATGGTTCAGAGTGTCAGCCCTGTAATTCAGTGAAGATCTTGCCCTTATGAATCTCATAATCCAAGGCGCATAGGGCTTCAGCTCAAAAGGTGACATAGCAACATTAGCCAGAGTCCTCATGAAGAAATCATGGAAGTTGACGGGAACACCATGAATGATGTTGAAGAGCATGTTCTTCATGATGCCAACGACATCTTCATCATTTGAGTCGTGGCCTTTGATAGGACTCATTGTCTTCGTCATGATTCAATAGACAGTCCGAGGCACATACAGCAATTCCTTGACGAGGAATTTGGTTTGAGGGGCCTGCCCTGGTTTCAAAGGCTTCATGAGCACTTGCATATAATGATTTGTCAGTTCGCGGTCATTGTAGATGCAACGTGCACTGTCATGGGGAGGATCAAGAGGAAGGACACGAAGCAATTCAGTTGCTGGTGCCTTATAGTGAGTGTTTTCTGTCATCCAATCCAGCACCCATGAATTGACATCTTCAGCATCTCCGGTGATATGCAAAGTGGCATAGAACTGAAGGATGAGTTCTTCATTCCAATCACAGATATCAGTGCAGAAATTCAGTAGTCCTGCATCGTGAATAACTCGGAGGAATGGCTCGAAGCACGGCAGAGATTCCATATCCACATGAGGAATGTGCTCATGATCGAAGATTTTGTCCTTGTCAAAAAGCACTGAGGAATAGAAGTTGGCTTGAGTAGCAGTCCAGAAACGTCTTTTCCTTATGTGAGCAGAGTCATATGGATTGTAATTAGTGAAGAACACATGCTCAGAAAAGAAGTCTTCAGCCTTGAATTTTTGCTTGCTAGAGAACGGATTCTTCGGTTTGGGCAGAGGAGTGTCAGCGATTTGCAGCACAACCTCAGGAATGACGATCTCAGGTGCTTCAGGCTGAGGAATTTCTGGTTCCTCTTCTTGTGCAGTTTGGGGATCAGCAGCAGGTTCTTCAGCACTAGCGGCTAGAATATCTTCATGAACAGACGATGTGGGATGAGTTTCTTCAGAGCCCATTTGAACAGTTGTAGCCGGGGACTGAGGAATTTGTTGAATAGGAGTGAAGAGAGGAGTATTGGGATGCTGACTTTCCCAAAAGTCATCATTCATTACTGGTGTAGTGCATCCAATATCCACATCTTCATCTTCTTTTTCAATTTCCTCAACACCAGCCTCTTCAGCTGTGAACTGAGGCATAGGTGAGGAAACGACTGGCGTTGAAGGGAATGTTTCCACTTCAATTTCTTCATCAAACTGCTCTGAGGTAGAAACAGAATGATTTTCTTCATCAGATCCGCTTGGGATCTTGTAGTCTTCTCCATAAGGAACAATTTCCTTTGATGACATGGAGGAAATCGGAATGGCATCGATAGGATTTTCAAGCGAGCTGGTCATTGGCTTCATTTTCTTTGCGGCCGAAGAATTTGACGCAGCTGATGCCTTCCTTTTCTTCACTGCAGCTCGCTCTGCAGCCTTGGTCTTCTTCACTTCATAAGTAGAAGGAAGAATTGGAGTTGGTGTTGGCGCAGGAGGAGCTGAGGACTGTGGTTCATTTTCTTCAGGCGCAACTGGTGCAGTTGCCCTGATCTCTTCAGTTTCTTCAGGCGCACCACTAGTGGATGCCCTAGGAATTTCTTCAGTGGCTGGAATGGAGTCATCAGCCCTGGAACTTGTATTCTCATCAGCAGGCTGAAAGTCATCAGCAGTGCTGGCATGTTCTTCAGCAGGCTGAGCAGAGTCTGCAGCCTGAGGATTTTCTTGTTGCGATGAGGCTGCAACAGTTGTCATTTTCTTTGTCAAATTCACGAATCTCACTTTGGCTCCTTGCCAATCAGCATGGTATGCATCGAAATCTTTGCTGAGGGCTTGGATCTCAGATTGAGCCTTGAGAAGTTCTTCAGGAGTTAGTCTGACAACGTTCTTCTTCAGAAGCTTCTCCTTTCTGGCTTGTGCTCTCTTTATCTCACGAGCCTTTTCAAACTTCCATTTCTCTTGAGCGATGAAATGGGTTAGCATATGACTTTGACCAGGAGTCAGAGGCAGATCAGGCATTGGAGTGTTTGGATCCTTATGCCATAAGTCAATGTAGTCGAGGATCTTCTTCGGATCCAGAAGCAGGGGCACAGGTGTTCCTTTGGCTCTAGCGGCCTTTGCTTGTCTGTCTCTGATGATTTCTGCAAGTTCTTCATCAGAAGCCTCGTCATCAGAGGGCACTTGGAAAGCAACCTGTTTCTTTCTTGGACTTGGCCGAGGACCGCGTCCAGCTGTTGCTTTTGTCTTCAGCAGAGTGGGGCCTGATGAGGACATTGGTGCAGCTGAGGAACTCGCTGAGACACCAGAAGCAATTGAGAAACCCTGAGTCCTTTGATAAGTATCCAGATGCACAGGAGTTGAGGACTAGGAGGGAGCTGCTGAGGACTTTGGTGGAGCAACAATAGTCTGAGGAATTTGCCATGAGGGTGCGGCTGAGGAACTTGGCCGTGAGGGCGCTGATGGTGAAGCACTTGGCTTGCGAGCAGGCTTCTTCGGCATTGATTTCCTCGGCTTGACCGAGGTCTCAGCGGCAGCAGCAGCAGCAGAATCCTCGTTGAATTTCCTCACTGCCTCCTTGGCTTGTCTTGCCAATTTAGCTTGGCACCTAGCCCATTCTTCAGGAAAGTCTTCACCACTTTTGATGCTAGTGGGATCAGCGACTTGGCCAGGTGCCAATGGAGCTCTTGGGCATGGAGGATTTAAGGCTAATTTCTTCATGTACTTTGGAGTAACATATCGATATTCCCTCCATTCTCGTGCCCATCTTCGTTCAATCCTCTGAATGCGCACTTTGTGCTGATTCTTGTTTTCTTTGCCAAACTTGGCTTCATCAGGTGTGCAATAATCCTTGTATATTTCATCAGGGATCTCGAAAGTAGTCATGACCTCCGATCTCTTTCCTCCTTTCTGCGGTCTCTTTCCTTCAGCCATTTTCTTCAGATGAGGAATTTGAATAATTGAACACTCTGAAGAAGTATGCAGTTTTTCTTCGAGGAACGCTGCAAATGAGTTAAGTTGATGAGAACCTAGTGATTCAGCAGTGGACATGAGTACCTGTGAACAGAGTGTAGGTGCGAGGAATTTGGAGAGGTCATATGCGTTCTCAGAAGATTTTTCGGAAAGATAACTTTTGAGGAATTTGACCAGTTGAGCCTTGAGGAATTTCACTAAGCGTTCTTGTCTTAGGTTCAAGAGTCGTACAGATCAAAAATCTGCACAATTGAGGAATCTTGAAGAAATGAGTGCTTAGAGAGATGGATCAAGAGCATACAGTGTGTGAGGTGTTCATATGTGAAGATTTGAAGAATAAAACACCTTTGAGGATTTCCAGAAAAGTTTGAGAATCAAAGCGAGTAATAAAAGTGACTTTTAATTACCCGAACTGAAGAACACGATGAACAGAGATGAACAGCGATGAAGTTCGTCAAGTTAGATCTCCCACGCCCTAACATGGCAGAGGGAGACGACTATGGCGGCGGCGGAGTGAAGATTTCCGCAGCCGGCGTGAGTACGACGGCGACGAGGTCGAGGCAGTGAAGCTCTTCCTCACCGGCAGTGATGGAGTAGCGGCGGCGCTAGGGTTTGAGGAGAGCTCGAGCGGGAGACAGCGACCGAGCGGAGTAAATGAAGTAAGGAAGGGGAGAGGGGTATTTATAGCCACGGTAAAAACTGTTCGCCCGAAGATTTTGGGACGAACATGCCCCTGCCCTTTCTTCTTCACGCGACATGTGTCACCCACGTACTGTGCAGATGAGATCGTGTAAGATCGTGGGTGAATAAAATAATGCATCGTGGGATGCGGAACGGCTTGAGCGGTAAAACTGAAAATCTGGATAAGATTTATTTTAAAATTTCGTTCGCAATTTCTTCAGCTGACAAGGACACAGTGAGGACTTTGAACGAGTTTCAATCAGAACGCACATGAAGAAAATGTGAATAGATTGGGTTGAGTGTAGCATAGAGGGGGAAGGGTCCGATCACATTCACTTAGCAGAAATCGCAACTTGAAGAAATAGCAATAAGTGAATGCTGTAGAGGACATAAACTCACATATATATATATAGCCAATGAAGAAAAACGACGGAAATAGTGAAGATTTTGCAAAGTTGAAGAATTTGAAAGACTGAAGAATTTCAAAAATGAGGAAAAACTCAAATTGGAGATTTTCAACTTTTGTGGTGGCGTGACCCACCGTATAAGAATGATGATTTCAGACACCGCGTACAATTGTCGTAGGGTTCTGAGAATCAAATTGTTCATTAATTTCTTCACACTTAGAGTGTTATTCTTCATTGATTGAAGAAAAACGTTTCTTCATGTGTTGCACATCTAAGTCATCAATTCTGCATAAGGGTTAGGATGTGTGTCCTTTTCAAAGAACATTCGAAGATTCTAAGATATTTAGCTCACACCGCAACTTGCTAAATCTCTTCTCATCCAAGGGCTTCGTGAAGATATCAGCTAGCTGTTCTTTAGTCTTCACATGCTCGATGGAGAAGTCGCCCTTCAACACATGATCACGAGGAAAATGATGACGAATCTGGATGTGCTTAGTCTTCGAGTGCTGAACTGGGTTGTGAGCAATCTTGATGGCACTCTCATTGTCGCAGAGGAGAGGCACATTCTTCACGTTGACGCCATAGTCCTTGAGGCTTTGCTTCATCCAAAGCAGTTGAGCACAGCATGAGCCAGCAGCAATGTATTCAGCTTCAGCAGTAGACAGTGATACGCAGTTCTGTTTCTTCGAGGACCAACAGACCAAAGAACGTCCGAGGAAATGACAAGTGCTAGATGTTGACTTGCGGTCCACACGATCACCAGCATAGTCAGAGTCAGAATATCCAATGAGGTCAAAAGCAGAGCCCTTGGGGTACCATAATCCTAGTGTTGGTGTGTGAGCTAGATATCGAAGAATATGCTTCACAGCCTTATGGTGTGATTCCTTCGGTGCAGCTTGAAATCGGGCACACATGCAAACACTAAGCATTATATCTGGCCTAGATGCACATAAGTACAATAAGGAACCAATCATGGAGCGGTATACCTTGTGATCGAAGTCAATACCATTTTCATCAGTGCATAGATGGCCATTTGTGGGCATAGGAATTTTGACACCTTTGCAATCTTGCATGCCGAATTTCCTCAGTACATCTTTGAGGTATTTCTCCTGAGATATGAATATGCCATTGCACTGCTGACGAATTTGAAGACCTAAGAAACTCTCCCATCATAGACATTTGATATTCTTCACTCATCATATAGGCAAATTCATCACTATATCGTTGGTTAGTACAGCCAAAGATAATATCATCAACATATATTTGGCACACAAACAGTTCACCATCATATGATTTAGTAAAAAGAGTAGGGTCGAGTGAACCGGGTGTGAAGCCATTCTTCACGAAGAATTCCTTCAATGTATCATACCACGCCCGAGGGGCTTGCTTGAGGCCATAGAGAGCCTTATTGAGTCTGAAGACTTTGTCAGGATTCTTTGGATCTTCAAAACCTGGGGGTTGAGCAACATATACTTCTTCCTCAAGCTTACCATTGAGGAATGCACTTTCCACATCCATTTGATATAAGATGATATCATGATGGTTAGCGTAAGCAAGTAATATGCGAATAGCCTCAAGTCTAGCAACAGGTGCAAAAGTTTCATCAAAATCAATTCATTCAACCTGTGTCTAGCCTTGAGCTACTAGTCGTGCCTTATTCCTCACCACAAGGCCATTTTCATCTTGCTTGTTGCGGTAGATCCACTTTGTGCCAATGATATTATGCTTGCGAGGATCTGGGCGATTGACCAATTCCCAGACATTGTTCTGCTCGAACTGATGTAATTCTACTTGCATAGCCTGAATCCACTCCGGCTCCAGAAATGCTTCATCTACCTTAGTGGGCTCTGTGATAGAGATAAAATCATAGTGCCCACAAAAGTTAGATAAATGTGATGCTTTTGAGCGTGTAAGAGGACCTGGTGCGCTAATGTCATCGATGATCTTCTCCACTTGCACTTCTTTTGCAACGCGTGGATGAGTTGGTTGTCGCTGAGGATTTTGATCAGCATTTTCTTCAGCACCATTTTCCTCATCTTGTTCTTCAGGTGCATCAGCTCGACGTTCTTCATGAACAGGAATGAATTCTAAAGCAGATTCTTTAGTAGGAATGAAATCCTCAGTTGCCTTGAGCTTCATAGCATCTTCAGGTGCTGGTTCATCTAACACAGAAGGTAGGTGCTCTCTTTGCGAGCCATTAGTTTCATCGAACCGCACATCTACAGTGTCAACAATCTTGTGAAGAACAATGTTGAAGACTCTGTAGGTGTGCGAGTCCTTTCCGTAACCAAGCATAAAACCTTCATGTGCTTTTGGTGCAAATTTAGAGTTGTGGTGAGGATCTCTAATCCAACATTTAGCACCGAAGACTTTGAAATAACTCACATTGGGTTTATTGTCAGTGAGGAGTTCATAGGCAGTCTTCTTGAAGAATTTGTGAAGATATACTCTGTTGATGATGTGGCAGGCAGTATCAATTGCATCAATCCAAAAACGCTGAGGCGTTTTGTATTCATCAAGCATAGTGCAAGCCATCTCAACAAGAGTTCTGTTCTTGTGCTCCACGACGCCATTCTGCTGAGGAGTATAGGGAGCAGATAACTCATGAGTAATACCAAGTTCATCAAGATATGCATCAAGACCGGAATTCTTGAACTCAGTTCCATTGTCACTTCTGATATGCTTGATCTTCACACCAAAGTTGGTTGAAGCCCTCGAGGAAAATCGTTTGAAGACTTCCTGCACTTCATGTTTGTAAGTAACAATGTGTACCCATGTATATCAAGAATAATCATCAACAATGACAAAAACATATAAAGTTGCATCATTAGTGACTGCTGAGTAATGATTAGGTCCGAAGAGGTCCATGTGAAGCAATTCCAATGGACAGGTAGTGGTCATGATAGTCTTCGCTGGATGCTTGGCCTTGGTCATTTTTCCGGCCTCACATGCTCCGCATAAGTAATCCTTGAGGAATTTGACATTCTCAATGCCAATGACCTGCTTCTTCTTCGCAAGCGTGTTCAGATTCCTCATGCCTGCATGACCAAGTCGTCGATGCCATAGCCAGCCTTCTGAAGCTTTTGCAAGTAGACATACGGCTGGTTGTGGTCCTGTAGAGAAATCAACAATATACAGATCTCCTCTCCTAAAGCCTTCGAAGACTTTGGAATTGTCAGCTTCCATAATCACAACACAGCGATATTTGCCAAAGACAACAACCATATCAAGATCACAAAGCATTGAGACTGACATGAGATTGTATCCTAAGGACTCAACAAGCATGACTTTGTCCATGTGCTTATCCTTACAGATAGCAACCTTACCAAGACCCAATACCTGACTTTTGCCTTTGTCAGCAAACATGATATGCTTCAGTGGTGACGGTGATAAGGGAGCATCCATCAATAGATTCTTGCCACCAGTCATGTGATTTGTACATCCACTATCAAGGACCCATTCAGCGGTTTTGGGTTGATCGTCCTGCAGATGAATTAGTGTAGCTTACAATCTCATATGCTTCATAAGTGAAGAATATGATATCAAGTTTATCAGATGAATTTCATCAAGCAGTAAACAGATATAGCAGTATGAGGACGTGTGAAATGAAAGTTCATTTCATCATGATTCGCCTGCGTCCCTTCAGGCATTTTTGTCAGGTCCCCAGCAAATTCTTCAGACGTTAACACACGTCTGGAGACCTGACCCTGCAGAAGAGATTAGTTCTTTTTCTTCACCACCCACATCTGGAGGGGTGGCAAAGAGTTCATCATTCTGCGAGCACCATATGAGAAAGGTGGCAAAGATGCCAAACCATTTCGTTTCACATAAGAGGGGTTAGGGTAAGCATATGAATAAGCAGAGTAATTCTTCGAGGACTTATGAACATAATGGTTTGAAGAATAATGCACATATTCATAGCCCTTAGCTCTACCCTGCGAGACAGAGTTGTTAGCACAATGATAATCATATGAGGACTTTGATCCATGTGAAGAATTTGGTCCATATGAAGAATTTGATCTGGGGTTCCTGTTCTTCACAGGTGGTGTCATGAGGACATTCACCTGAAGACTTTCAACACAACTTTTGGGAACCTAGTTTTTCTTCATAGGGGAACCGTTCCTGCAGTTAGTGCCAACATATCTAGCAAATACTTCACCATTCTGATTTTTGAACAGTTTATAATTGGAGTCAAATGACTCATCAGAAGAATGAGGAGATTCACATGTAAAGCCAGTTAAGTTAGATGGATCAACTGGAGGTCCCTTTGCAGCAACCCATGAGGTTTTGGGGTACTTCTCAGGCTTCCAATATGTTCCATCAGCATTGAGTTTCCTTTCAAAGGAAATACCCTCTTTCCTAGGGTTTCTGTTGAGGATCTGCTTTTTGAGCACATCACAAAGTGTCTGATGCCCTTTGAGGCTTTTGTACATGCCTGTCATGTACAATTTCTTCAGCCCTGCATTGTTAGTGATACTAGCAATGTCCTCAGGTGAGAAATTAGTGATAGCAGAGGCAGATGAAGAATTTGTAACATTTGAAGCATTTGAACATTCAGGTGAAGAATTAGTAGATTCACGTTCAATGCACTTTAAGCATGGGGGAACAAATTCTTCCTGAGAAGCGCTGATTTGTTGAGCTAGTAATGAATCGCGCTCCTTCTGAAGATCTTCATAACACACTCTTAGCTTTTCAAGATCTTCCTTTCTTTGAAGAGTTTCAAGAGAAAGCTTCTCGTGATCTTGCTTTTCTTGAAGAAATTCATAAGAAAGTTTCTCATGATCAGACAAGAGAGAGTTATGATGACCTTGAAGGTTATCAAACATAGACTGAAGTCTCTAAAGATTTTCAGTCAAGGCTTTAGTGCGATCCATTTCTTCACCCAACATATCGTCACTTTTATCTAGCATGTTTTGAACCTTTTCAAGAGCTCGTTGTTGTTTCACAGCAATCTTAGCAAGTTTAGAGTAGCTGGGCTTGAGATCCTCATCAGATTCATTTTCACTAGAGTCAGAGGATTTGTATTTGAGTACCTTAGCACCTTTCGCCATGAAGCAATAGGTGGGAGCGTAGCCATCATTATCTTCATCAGGCTTGTCGGTGGAGTCAGTTTCTTCAGTGTTGAAGATGGACTTGCTGACGAAGGTAGTAGAAACGGCCAGACTCGCCACACCAGACTCAGATTCTTCAGACGCCTCCTCTTCATCATTTTCCTCAGATTCAGCTTCAGAGTCCATCTCCTTGCCAATGAATGCCCAAGCCTTCTTGGAGCTGCTCTTCTTGTGAGATGAAGACTTCGAAGATTTTGATGACGACGATTTTGACGATTTCTTCTCCTTCTTCGCATCATCAGAACTGTAATCCTTGTATTTCTTCTTCTTCATTTCCTTTTCCCGCTGAGGACAATCTTGAATATAGTGACCAGGCTTCTTGCATTTGTGGCAAAGCCTTCTCTTATAGTCACTGGATGAGGAATCACTGCCTCTTGAGGATTTTCCAAAGCGGCTACGTCTTGTGAACTTCTGGAATTTCTTCACAAGTAGTGCTAGATCCTGGCTCAATTCTTCAGGATCACCAAGGCTACTACCAGAATCCTCATATTCAGATTCAGACACAGCCTTGGCCTTCAGGGCACGTGGTTTGCCATAGTTTGAGCCATAGAGATCTCTCTTTTCAGCAAGCTAGAACTCGTGAGTGTTTAGCCTTTCGAGGATATCAGCAGGATCAAGCGACTTGTAGTCAGCACGTTCTTGTATCATCAGTCCCAGAGTATCAAATGAGGAGTCAAGCGATCTCAATAGTTTCTTCACAACTTCATGATCAGTGATGTCAGTGGCACCGAGGGCTTGAAGCTCATTTGAGATGTCACTGAGGCGATCAAAGGTTTGTTGGACGTTGTCATTGTCGAGTCTTTTGAAGCGGTTGAAGAGATTCCGAAGAACATCGACTCGAGAGTCACGCTGAGTTGAAATTCCTTCATTTACTTTGGACAGCCTATCCCAGATAAGCATAGCAGTTTCCAAAGCACTCACTCTTCCATACTGTCCTTTGCTCAGATGACCACATATGATATTCTTCGCTTGAGAATCGAGTTGTTTGAATCTCTTCACATCGGTAGCATTCAGTGAGGGAGTGACAGAGGGGACACCATTTTCCACAACATACCAGAGATCATTATCAATTGCCTCAAGATGCATTCGCATCTTGTTCTTCCAGTAGGGGTAGTCCGTTCCATCAAAGGTAGGACACCCAGCCGAGACCTTGATCATACCTGCGGTCGACATAACTAAAACTCCAGGCGGTTAAACCAAAATCACACAGAACAAGGGAGTACCTTGATCATACCTGCGGTCGACATAACTAAAACTCCAGGCGGTTAAACCAAAATCACACAGAACAAGGGAGTACCTTGCTCTGATACCAATTGAAAGTGCGTTATATCGACTAGAGGGGGGTGAATAGGCGATTTTTATGAATTCTTCACTAAGGAATTTGCTGGTGAGGAAATTCCTTAGCGAAGAACTACTTGCAGCGGAATAAGTACTCAGAAGTAAACATAACAGGATACAAACATAGTCATCATGAAGAAATGAAAATTAGCACAGAGTACAGAAAGCGTAAACACATGATAACAAGATGAAGATGGACAGACTGAAGAAATTGAAGTGAGGAATTTGTGAAAGTCTTCAGTCAAAGTCTTCAAGCACAGATATGAACAATGTACAACACAGTAATGAGGAAATAAAAGAGTTGAGGAAATAGAACCAGTTAGTTGGTGAAGACAATGATTTGGTAAACCAGTTCCAACTGCTGTCTCAGTTGTACGTCTGGTTGGAGCGGCTGAGTATTTAAACTCGAGGACACGCAGTCCCGGACACCCAGTCTCTGAGCCGCAACTCAGGACACCCAGTCCTCACCGTATTCTCCTTGAACTAAGACCACACAGGACTCTTCCAATCACTTGTGGTAAGTCTTCAGGTGACTTCCAAACCTTCACAGACTTGGTCACTCGGCGATCCCCAATTCCTCTTGGATGCTCTAGACCTTGACGCCTAACCGTCTGGAAGAAGCACAGTCTTCAAAGGTAACAAGCGTCGGATCCACGCAGGATCAATTTCTTCAGTGATGCTCAATCACTTTGGGTTTGTGGGGGTTTGGTTTTGCGATTTTCCTCACTTGATGATTTTCGCTCAAAGTCCTCGGAGGATGGGTTGCTCTCAGATGACAAGTGTCAAGTTCTCTCGGAGCAGCCAACCAACTAGTGGTTGTAGGGGGCGGCTATTTATAGCCTAGGGAGCAGCCCGACATGATAAGACATAAATGCCCTTCAATGATATGACCGTTAGGTGGATAAGATATTTTGGACAACCGGTGCGCAGCACAGCAACGGTCGGAAATTTGACTTTCAAATTCCTCAGGGCTATCATGTTCCTCACTGTGTAGGCAATTCGCACTGGCAAATTCCTAACTCCTCAGTCAGAGCAAAGTCCTCAGTGACCAGAAGAGTTGCGTCTCTGTCACTGAAGAAATTGACTGAACTGTATGAGATTTCCAATGGCTTCACTCGAAGGGATTGGTAGGTGTAGGATTTTGAGTTGAGCATCACATGGAAATTTTTCCTTAGTATTTCTTCGACCCCCTTTAACAGTACGGTGTTTCCTATGACTCAAGAAAGAGAAAATGAAACTACGAAAACAAAAGACTTCACGCTCCATATTCCTCGAATGAATACCAGGTCTTCAAGGTCACACCAATTTCTTCACTTTCAAAGTCTTCAGAAAGTCTTCAGAATATCAAAGTCTTCAGTCGAAGAACTTCATTTTTAGGGGTCGACTTTCTCTATAAATATCAAACTCCTCAGAGACTTATAGACCTGTGTACACTCACAAATGCATCAGTCACTTAACCTATAAGTCTTCAATACACCAAAATCACTAAGGGGCACTAGATGCACTTACAAAAAGTTTATGGCAACAAGTGAGAGAAGAGGTTGGCCTGGCATGCTAGGAAGCATTGATTGTATGCATTGGACTTTGAAAAACTATCCGAAGGCATGGCAGGGAATGTATTGTGGCAAGTCTCATGATGCAACAATTGTGCTTGAGGCCGTAGCATCCAAGGATATATGGATTTGACATTGCTTTTTTCGTATGTCGTGTACTCCCAATGATATCAATGTGTTGCAACGGTCACATTTGTTTGCTAGGCTTGCTAGTGGTGATGCTCCTGGTTGCAACTACACTATCAATGGGCATGAATGCACAAAGGAGTACTATCTTGCAGATGGTATATATCTACCCTTCTTGGTGCACATTTGTCAAGAGCATCAAAGACCCCAAAACTAGGAAACAATGTGAATTTGCAAGGGTACAAGAGGCAGCCCGAAAAGATATTGAAAGAGCATTCGGGGTTTTGCAATCTAGGTTTGCCATTGTTCGAGGTCCTGCTCGTTTTTGGGAAAAGCGATCATCATGACCCTCTATGTTATTCTTCACAATATGATTCTCGAAGATAAGGGAGGCATGAACATGAAGTTCTTCTACGACAATGTGGGTAGCCGTGTCAAACAAGCTAGAGACCCTAAACATATTAGAGCATTCCTTCAGATCTACAAGGAGATTGATAATGCAAACACCCACTTTCAGTTTTAGGAGGATCTCATTGAGCACCATTGGCAAAGAGGTGGGCAGTAACACATTCCACTTTTGCATTAATTCATGTGTGATTTGTATTCGGGACAAGTTTTGTATTGAATTATTTAGTTTGTTTTGGTGATTCCAATAATTATTATAATTTGGACGGTTGTTGTATTGTAATATTGACATTTTATCTTATATTGAATTAATAATTCTGAATATATGGCATATGTGTCCAATTCAGATAAAAACCCATCTGATTTAGGGTAGGCACGGGTGCCAGCCGAGAAGACCCCTCATAGCGGAACTGTAAAATGGAATATCCGCAAATATTCTGTTTTATAGTTCCGCTATGTGGGGTCTGCTTGCCCATCGTCCGCGCTGGCCCGCAAAACCGTTTTTCGCCAACTGTAAACGAGTTTTGCGGGTCGGCGATATACGAGGTTTGCTAGAGATGCTCTAACTAGTGCCATTTTCTGTTAACTTGGTAAGTTTTGGGTAGCTAAGCAAACATGGCAACGTAAGTCAACATGACAGGATATGGTAAACTGCATATTTTGGCAAGTGTTGTGCATGAAAACTTGGTAATTTAATCATCTATCGTACCACAACTAAGAAAAAAATGTACTATGTAGTAGATCCACCCATATTTTGTTGCTACTTTTATTATGACATATTGTAATTCTATGTGGTGGAATATGGTAACCTATGCGTTGGGTCTTGAGATGTATTTCTTCTCTAGCAATGGGAAACCGGGCTCACATTTTTTGTCGGATACATTTGTTATTTAGGATGGTAATTTATCACACCATCAAGATGGTAGCATATGCTCATAACACTTGGCAACATTTCGTACATTACTGACGGCATCATCTTTTCGTACTCCGGTGATTTAGGTTTCTAGATGGGGTCGGGGAGGGAAGAACCAATCGAAGGGTTCTTGCATCTTATCTTTAGGAAGGTATGGAAGTGAGGATGAAAAGTAGGGGGTGACATAGGGGAGAATTTAGGATCCGCATATGTGGAAAAGTTGTTACCTAACTAGATGGAGTGGATTTTTCACCCACCTAAATTGTGACTTGGCTTGATGCTGCACTGGTGTATGGAAGGGGGATGCACGCTCATGCAGGGCGTGTCACACGAGTGAGGCATTCCACACGTTCTTGGTGCACGCAAGACACGTCACGCTACCAAGATAGCGAGCACACGTTTGCGCTATAGTACATTTGACAAGTTACTACCGAGCATCCAGAGTTTGTATACCATTACATCAAGGGAACCAGGAGTTCTTTCTTTTTGGGTAAATGTTTATAATGGAGCGGCCGATCCATCCTTACGTTGGTCGCCTCCCACGCCGCCCACGCAGTCATGTGTCCCTACCTGTACCACACACACCTTATCTCCTCCTTTGAAAATTACTTGCCTTTTCATCTCTCCGCCGAATAAACTTTCCCCCTCCCCCCTCTCTCCCCATATCTCCGTCTCGCTCTCTTCGTCTAGCTCTTGACATCTACCGGTGGCCAACCCTCGAGCCACTCTCTCCCCGGAGTGTCCTTCATTCACTGCTTCTGGTGCTATGCCATCGCCCCTGCCCGCATGGCTGCTACAACAGTTTGTGAGCGAATTGTGGCCTTCTTCGTCCCCACACTCGTCCAGAATTAGGTTCATCGCCTCCCCACCTCTCTCTCTCTCTCTCTCTCTCTCTCTCTCTCGCTCGCTCTCTCTCTCTCTCTCTCTCTCTCTCTCTCTCTCACGTGCGCGCATTGCGAGCGCCAGTCACCGTTGTCCCTATCTATTGCAAGACAACCTGATGCATGGCCTGAGGTCGCTGTTGCTAGGCCGACCAGCCGAAGCGTCGGTAGGTGGTCACGTGATGATTCGGGTTGCACTGTTGCATGTTGTGAGCGCGGGTAGGTGTGCTTTGAGTGGCGCCGGTCTAGGCTACAAGTGGCAGGCATCGGTTATATGAGGGCAACTGTCGATGTTGAGATCGACGACAATGATGTGCAACCGTGAGGTGACTGTTGCGAGCGGCAGGAGACGATCGATGACTGTTCTGGAGGCGAGGACGGTGTTGCTATGGTGAATCTCCGTGTATGCCACAAGGCCCAGTGGTAAACGGTGAGACGATAGACAGCTGCCATGGCGAGGACAGTGATGCCGCGAAGGCGGGCGGTGGATGGTGCGACGAGAAGCGATGGCCATGGAGGATTGTGATGCTGCGACAGCGGGCAGTGGATGCTGCAAGCGGGGCGGCGGATGATGCTATGACGGTGGGTGACGGGAGCTACAACGGCAAACCACATTGGCTACTAGCCGCACAACAGTCGCTGCGAGGCACACGTTGCTACGTTTTTTCCCTGCGTATGCACGTGCGGTTTGCTGAGAGGGAAGTTCACGCAAGTCTATCAATCACGCCGCACGCGACGATGTTCTTTCCACCGTTCCACGCCAGCCTGGGGCGCGCGCCCCATCAGTGCACCAACGTCAGGCAGTTTCCTTTCCAGCTACGCGCGCAAGATGTCCGTACATCGCTCCAAACTTATTCATGACCACTTTGCTAACCGACACACATACACAGGTACATGTGGCTAGAGATAGATAGATAGATAGATAGATAGATAGATAGAGATAGAGAGAGTATGACTTTTGTTTTAGCGTGAGAGACCATATGACCCGTGAACATGACATCTTCATGACGTTATAAGAAGCTTCAATTTGCAACAAAAAATATTGTGTACTGCATTCGGTCGCATACTTAATTATTGGATGACCGTGAATATGACATGCTCGTGACATCATACGCAGGTCTAATTTGCAATACAAAATATTATGTATTACGGTGTGCATCACAATTATGCAGAAGTCGGAAACCCTTCTCGAAACAAATGCGGTTTTTCACCCGATCATCAATTACGAGTAGCCAAATTAAGCAAAACCAAATTAAGCGACGATAACTTCAACAGCAAAGAGTACATGAATTACTAGAGGACAAGTCCACATTAGATAAGCAATACATGAATTACTAGAGGACAAGCCCACATTAGATAAGCACTACGCACACACAAATCATGGCCGGATCGACACGGCAAATTATTACAGTACACAGGACGCAGAAGCTAACGCGCGCCGCGCACGCGACTAGCCAGATTGGACGGGCTTGTCATGCGATTCTTCTGCTGCTGGCTCTGGCTCTGGCTCCCCCGTGCCCTCCCCCGGCACCGGCACGCCGTTGGACGAGCTCTCCTCGTCGCCAATGGCGGCTCCTCCGTTGCTGCTACCTGCGCCGTACGCTCCTTCCTCGTACCCGTACCCGTAGTATTGCTGGGCCATGACACGCTCTCCGCCGAACACCTGGTACTGCCCGCCGACGTTGGCCCGCACGGGCGCCATTCCGACTGCGTACCCGTGCACTGGAGCCCGGGGCCCATAGATGCCCCGCTGCATCTGAACCTGCACCGGAGCCGGGGGAGCGTACACGGGCCGCTGCACCTGATTCTGAACCTGCACCGGAGCCGGGGGAGCGTACACGGGCCGCCGCATCTGATTCTGAACCTGCACCGGAGCCGGGGGCGCGTACATCGGGCGCTGAGCCTGCAGCGGCACGGCGTGGATCACGGGCGGGGCCGCGCGGGGAAGCGCACTCGTCACGGCGCGGCTGTCGCCTGCAGCGGCACCACCTGTCCCCGCCTCGGGGTCGCGCATGCGGTGCAGGAAGACGCTGAGGGGCACGACGTAGTCGTCGAAGCCGAGGCGGTTTAGGGCCCACACGATGTCTTCGGCGTTGACGGTCTTGCGGTGCTGCATGCGGCACCGTTCGTTGGCCTCGCCGGTGACGAAGCTGATGAACTCCGACACGCATTCCTGAATCGCCTCCTTGGCGTCGTCGGAGATCTTGGCGTGGGCAGGGAGCGCACGGCGCATGATGCGGATCACGTTCGCGATCGGCATCAGCCGGTCCTGCTCCCGCACCACCGGCATCCCCTGGGTAGGTGCCGGCGCCGCTGGTCCGTTGGGGACGCCGTCGTTCTCCATGTCTAGGGCTAGCCAAGGTGCAATGCAGGTAGTCGCACTCGCACTTGGCTTTAGGGCTTTGCTGATTGAGTTTGTAAGTGGCGTGCTTCCGATCGAGTTGCTTCAGTGTGTTAAATAGGCTGAGATAGGTATTAGGTGCTGGCTTAGCTGTCCTTTGTGTTACAGATCAAACGACAAGTGTCCATTGAGTGGTTCGGGCAAAGACATGTACTAATGCATGAGGCTATTAATCAGAGGAAAACGATAAACATACGTATAAATGTGATTACAACCGTTGGTGGTGAGGGCCGTAGGTTTTCTTTTTCTTTTCTCATGACCTGTAGACAGGTCATTTTGAAACTGAAATGGCACATTAAGGGCATGAGCTACGGAGGCTATAGCAAATGTTGGTCTCATCCCCTCCACATAGGATTGTACCGGTGAAGCAATCGCTCCATGTGGATTATCCTTGTTCATCCACTCACGCAGCAAAGCAGGGCTTTCCTTTCTTTTTCCTTTCGCTCATGCCTATTCACTCACGAAGATGGATAAGAAAACCTATGAAATTACAAGCACGAAAGAGAGTGAATCTGTAATACAATCTATTAAATTGCGAGGCAAAAAAAATGTGAATCTGAAATAACCCTATAAAATTACAAATTTTAATAAAAATATATGCAATTGAATATTCTGTAGAGATGTGTGTAGTAATGTCAAAAATATATAATAAAAGTTCAAGAGAGAAAAAAAAAGAAACAATACCAAGAGGAAAGTACAAGAAAAGAAGTTACAAAATAAGCTGAAAAAAAATGCTAGGAGGAGATACTGAATTAAACCAAGACCTCTTACTTCCATCTTATATATCTTATATCATATATTTACTAATTGGAAGCACCAACAAAGACTTCACGTTAATCCTTGAGAATAAGATTATTGTTCGTTAAATCTCCTATAATAATTATTACCTGCTGTTAGATGTACAAAAAAAGTCCATGCGTGATGTCCCACGCATGCCTCCGTTGAGAGAAAAAAAAATCACGGGTTGGAAAGGGATCATTGAGCCGTACGACCTGACTACATGGGTTGTACGTCCTGGCTAGATGAACGTGATTTTTTTAGGAGAGATGGACGTGATTTGTACCCTACTCCTGTCTTCACGTTCGTTTACTCCCCGCAGAATTTGCCGCCGCCTAGCTAGTTCATTCGCCATCCTCCTGGCCAAGGTCTTCGGCGGCTCCACCGCAGATGTTTCCACCTCTCTCGATGCGGCCGGCCGAAGAGAACGATGGATCGTTGGATCATCATGACAGATGAAGACGACCTCGCCCGTCCACATCACACCTCCCATCGAATGGCGTCTGAAGTTTCTCCAAGGTTTCGCCGCGGCCTCCTCTCCCAAACGGGCCTCCTCTCTCTGCAGTCCCGAGATCGGTTCCTCACATCGACTGAACGACATAGATTTTTTTACTTCGCCTCACACCAGTACATACCTCTCCCCGTCTCTCCCTTCCTAAAGTATTATTTGAGCTTTTGATAATTTCTTCCATCTTTTAATTTCCTCATGTTAGCGCCAACATAGGAGTTGAGACTAACAGATGTAGACTTTTGAAAGATCAAACATGAATCACTCCCACAGTACTGGCCTAGCTTCCATACTAATATGCCTGCATGCTAAAAATTTCTGGGAAGAAGTAACATTATTCTTATTTTCTAGTATACATATCTTGATCCCATTGGTAGATTTCCCTTTGTCTATAACTCAACAGTCAACAGATATTATGCTGACAAGTAGGCTCATACAATACAAGTGGGCAATATTTTGACATATTCTGATGTATGGATACGACTTAGTTATTTTCACGTGAGAACCTAAGACAAAACTGTTGCGTAAAGTTCATTGTTGGATGTTCCCATCACTGATAATTTTGTTGCACTCGAACTAAGAATAATATATATTCTTCCCATCACAGTTCTAGAGAGGCTCTTGAGGCTTAGGGTTGCATATTTCGATAACATAACTGTCAATTAATTCACTGATTGGCTTACGATAAGTACACAAGAAGACAAAGCATTGTATCTACAAATTAGCGTCAAGTTGTCAGAAGCAGTGACGCATGAATAATGGTTAACTCTATATGGAGCTTGAGGAGATGGGCACATATATTTCTAAGGTTGCAGGAAGATGTACGGCTGGAGCAAATTGTAAGTACTATTACAGAATTACATCCGTTATGACCAATCTATATGTGAAGAAGGTGATATATTCTCATAGTGGCATGATTGTAATGAGTATATCAGCTAATGTCGCCTTTTGCATCCCCATAAATATATGTGTTGCGGATGGACAAGTGTTTTTGCCTCTGCCAATTATCCTAGGTAACTAATATCTACAGATTATGTTGGCATGGGTCGTACTTTGTGTCTGCCAAGTGAGTAACAGTACCTTCCCTTGGATTTTAAGTATGCTATCAAATCTGTTATTCTTTTCCCATGGGCTGTGCTTTCTAAACCAAACTGAAACTTAGTCGACATTGCATGATTGGATGAAGCCCGCATGTATGTAAAATATATACCACATACTTCGCAGCACCAAATTAGTTAAGGTTAAATTTTTGCCGCAAATTAATATTCCATAAACTTCCACATTTACTGTGATACTTCGAAGAGAAGTATTGGCGGGCACCAATTTAATTTTCATTATTAAGTTAACGTACCAGCAAAACTTTCATACTAGATGGGATATTCTTTGACCTTTCAAGATAATTATAATTATAACACAGAAACAAAACTGGGAGTACATTAAGAGAATAAACATATACATTCACACTGCCTTTTGGCATTTCTTTAAAGATTGTTATCGTAAAGATTACTGTGTCAAGTGCCGTTGATTCTAAACAAAAGCTTCTCGCATATGGGTTTCATGTGATCATGTCTAACAAGGAATCTTGCGTAATTGTTTGCAATTTTTACGGATACTCTCATATTGCCTGAAACAATTATGTAATTATGTCGGTCTTTTGCTGAAGCTATGCACTACAACAAAGGATTGCGCATGTCTTACCTTAGACAGAACGCAATACTATCCACATATTGAAGTCTACTATGGAAGTCAAAACTTATATATACATATATATTATTATATTACAGAGGTACAATATAAATGATAAATAGTTGAGTAGCGCATTTTGAAGACCGAGCTCCACGGAATTCTTAATTTTGAAAAATTCAAAATTCACAGTTTCCATTTTCAGTTTTTTTAAAACGATTATAGATATATAGAAGCATGTAATGTGTATTGTGTAAAATTTCAGGAAGAAACACCTTGAATTGCGAACTGCACAAAAAAAACAAAATCATGGACTTCGGAGATGAACAGTACATATATGCTAAAAAGTCACAGATTTGTCTTTTTTGTGTATCTCTCATTTTAACAAATTTAACCTGAATACACATCTACATTATGTCTCTAGGTATATGTCTATTTATTTTCAGATTTTTTTAAACTGAATATTTGAATTTTAAAGTTCTCAAATTAAGGCCTCCATGGAGCTCGGTCTCCATTTGGCATTTTTGTAACTAATTTCCTCATGAAAGAAGGGCCGAACAGTGCAAACAAATCAGCCACACAACACCAGCTAAATGTCTATCTTACAAGTTTTTATGGTTTTGTACTTAGTACTTCAACAGTAAGGGTTACAGTGAGCTTAGATTGGTAACTACAATTGTTATTGGAGGCTTATAACACATAAACCTAATTTGTACTTTGAATATGTGCTAAACTTCTTCGCCTAATTGATGTAGACGCGGGCAAACATTGTATTGCGACTATTGTAAGGGAATTTAGAAATGAAACTTCGTTCGGTGGATATTAAAGTTGAGCTCAGTGGAAAGCTTTTCACTTGCTTAACAGTTGTCATGGTCGAGGTGAAGTTTTGAAATGCCACAGAAATATCATCTTTTGACTATCGTGAGTAAGCCACTAATCCACGTCTCTCCTAATTTGTGGTCAATAGACACCGGTACAAAGTTTTCTCACTGATAATTGTGTCTTGGGCACTTGGCAGAAAAAATGACTAGTGCATAATAAACAACTTACTAAGCTACTGTAATCCCCCTATTTTAATTTTTCTTCTTAATTATATCGTGCCTACGAGACAAGGTGATATTAACATATTAACGTTTGTTTAACAATATATTTTGATATTTAGCTAAATACCTATGAATTATGATTGGGTTGCTCCTGAGTCAAATGGAAACGAGTAGTATCAGCGATCTCACACACCGCGGAGCCTCAACAAAATATGGGTAGGTGCATGCCCAAACGATAAGGCACCCATTCTTTTGTGAAAAAGATCTTCACATACTTTATTGTCGTCTCCAAGATGTTGTCACAACAAATTTATATTGTGAAACAACTTAATGACAAATTTAGTAGCTTCTACTTCATTTCCGTGCAAACAAAAAAAGAAGAGAAAAATCCACTTTTACCACAGTTTGATTACATAGTTTTTAGGACCTCAAGTTATTTTTTTGGAAAACCCCCAATATATTACTTAATGATTTTTGTGGACACAATACATACGCTTCATACATACGCACATACACTCACCCCTATGACACACAAACGCACAAACACCTTACCCTATGAGGACCTCCGAGATACCGAGCCGGCACATCATCTTGAGATTAACAAAGTCTCGACAGACGCCTACGTAGTTGACGGGAACGTCTCCTCTCACTTAATGCACATTCTCAGAACTTGTCAGTCCCATGAGCCACTTTGGTAGCCTCTCTCTTGACTTTGGTTGGATTGAAATTCAGTAGTAGTCAAGAGATTCCAAGCACCTCTATCTTCAAACCAAACCAAAGTGGATCCGCTCAAAGAGTGATTAGAAAAAATCCTTTGACGAAGCATGTAATCAATCTTCGGGGTAATAGGGTGGTCCAAACTGAGAACGATGTAAAGTTCCACCAGGCATAGATGCAACTCAAGCTCTTCTGCACTGGAGCAAACATGCATAAAATCCTTGCTTGAAACCAAGATCTTGCCCTCAGAGCCTCTTGCCATAACTCCCGGGCTAGCTAACTGGACATTTTGAGCAACAAATCTAGCATCCATATTTAACTTAGTGGAACAATCAATCGAAAGTGGCTCCCACAACAGACTTCTAGAAGTTGGTTTGTCACCAAGTTGCTATGGAACACCAGTGATTTGTCTTTAACTTCAAGTACCGAAAAAAACTCAAAGGAAAAAAAGGACCAATAGTTGTCCAAAATATTAACGGATGCCATGATAGACGCATTTCCTCTCCAAAGATCACATCATTCCTTAAGGGCCAGGCCCTTCGGAATAGAAATAAAATCTTGGAATGGGTGGAAGTATCAACTCTTTCCAGTAAGACCAACAACCAATCCACACTTGAATTCTTGAAAACATCCTCATATGGGAAATTCCAAATGTTTCAGATACCCAAGCATAAAGTGCACACCTTCATACAAGTTACTATGACATGAAAAACATACTCTTCGGCAGAATCACATATGAAACACACCCCACAAGTGTTTTGCTAATGCTTCTTTCTATTAACATGTACAATGAGACTGTTCGACACCGCTCACCAATCAAAGACTCAAATTTCTATGGCACATTAGCTTTCAACACAAGACTCCACATCTTCCTTTCCCCATACATCGCTGATATGCCATAACGGATGAATACCCAATATTTTGGACGCATTGGAAAGTGAAGTTAGTTTAGCCTGTTAAGAGATAAGCTTGTGTAGATTTTCAAAAAGTTCATTTTTGTCTTGTGCTTCAAACCATTTTTGAGAAAATGGTGAGTAGGCAACAGATATGTCTCAAACGTATTTATATTTTTTTTATTATATCATGCTATATTTATATCATTTTGGTACAGTTTTGACACAAATTTCTTAGTGCCATTTGTTGTTTTTGGAGTTTCCATGAAAATCAATTTTTTGGGACCAGAAAAAATCTAGAAAAAGCAGCGGAAATATGGAGTCTAGACGTTTCAAGGGAGCTCCAACATAGGCCAGGCGGGCACACAGGGGACCCACGGACCAGGAGGGGGAGTGTGTGGTGGGCTCATGTGGGCATGCTTAATCTCCGACCCACCACCTCTCGGTCCCTGTGCCATTATATACCTTTGAAACCCTTCATGATTTGTAAACCCAAATTTTTCTGCTACCGCACACCTCTGTTTCTTCATGATCCAATCTAGAGGCCTTTTTTGGTACTCTGCTGGAGGGGAAATTCTTCACGGTGGCCATCTCCATCAACTTGAAGGCCGTCATGATCGCTCGTGAGTAGTTTTGTTTGAACTATGGGTCCATAACAGTAGCTAGATGGTTCCCTCTCTCTTGCTTCTCAATACATCTCATGATCTTCCCTAGGTGATTGCGATCCATCTGACGTAATTTGTTGTTGTGTTTGTTGGGATATGATGAATTGTCATTTTATGATCAAATTTATTCATGAATCTTTTTTAGATATATTTGGTTTCTTTGCTAAATAATTCTTATTCATATATGCTCTCCGATCTATTCTTCTTTGTTTACCAAGTTTGGGGTTTGATCTTGAAGTGGGAGTTTTGTATGATAGTTGGGTTCAACAGTGCAAGTAAGCTACCAAAGTGATAGAAAGTGGAAAAGTCTTGTATTGTGTTGTTGCCACTAAGGATAAAAATATGCTTGTGTAGTTACCCATTGAACACATAGTGAAGAAAATATATCATCTACTTCATGTCATCATACTCAATGCAAATAATCTGTTTTTACTTAATACTTTAAGACGCATGCTGGATAGCAGTCTTGCATGGATTATTAGTTATAGATGCAGTTGGATAAAAGTCTATAAATTTACGGACGTCATGATCATATATTCATTATGCAATGAATTTTCATACTCATAAAAAAATTCAATTTAATTTAAAATGGAGCCCCGCTGGCAACCCCACTGGCATCGGTGTTCTCAATAGTACATTTCATTGTTGGATCTTGGCATGGCTAGGTCAATCGAGAGAGGTGGAAGGAAGACGTATCATGGAACCACATGCAATAGTGAACATAGTTGCCAATCTGATGATAGAATGGGAGCAGACACATCCAACTCTCGTGAGAGTGCCAACTCCAGCTCAACGTGAGTTGTGGCTCCCGATGGGGAATAGCTAGATCAAAGATAATGAGGATGGTGCACTATCAATGTTTCGGAAGAAGGTGGAGTTGTGTGGTGCTGAGAGACCACCGCGGAGCGTTTAGGGTAGGCGTGTGTCATTTTTTCCTGTCAGCATATGGGGAACCCGAGCGGACAAAGGTTTTGTCGTGTCATACGAAGAATCTCTTAGTTTAGTGAGCTTTTGAGCACCAACATGTTGTCACGCGATGACACATATACCTCTCTGTTGTCGCTTCTATCCTATCACAACCAAGATGCTTGCATGCATTTATTGTGTGCTAGCCATCTTTTGACGTCAACTCATGGGCAAACACTTCCAAATTTTTATGTGGGCATTAGTATGCAATTTATGTATTCAAACTTTAGAGGTCTGGGTGGAATGTATGACATCCGTGAACCGTGATTTATTTTCATATTTGAAATGGAAATTTTTGGTTAGGTGTGACTAATGAGAACGTTCTCTATTCACATAACTAATAGTATTTTTTTCTAACATATATATCCTATAAAAGCAAATTGAATCTAGAACTGACTTGAATGCACTAAATGAATGTGGATATGATGAGGCATGTTTCTATCAAAGTATTTGTTAATTAATTGAAGACAAACTCTAGTGATGAATGAGGTGCATGATATACACCCTATATGTTGTATGGAGAATCTAACGAGCACCAATATGCGAGAACAAGTCATCGCTTCCATCATATCATAAGTTAGTTAATTGCTAGCATGCATTTATGCATTCAAATCATTGTTCATGTCCATGCGTAATCATTCACTTTCATATGTTTGATATCAATTTATACGCACAGAGCGCAAGTAGGTGAATCAACAACTTCCATTTGTTTTTATACTTGATTGGTCTATGGATATTTATTGATTATACACTCTATATTAGTTGTACTTTCCTAACAGTGCACCCATGGTTGAATTAGATCAAGACATCCAAGCCATAGATATATTTCCTTGTAGGCTAGCCTCCACAAATTTTGGAAAATTGATGTTTAAAAAAGGGTAAAAAAAACCCGGCCTTTGCATGGATTGATGCACACTGCCTTCGGTATATTCACGTGATCACATCATATATCATGGAGGTACTTCAATGAAGATAAGTGCAGACTTAAACATAGTAATGCCCATGTGCACGTGGTCCGCATGGTAGTGTTGAAGTGTATGCCATGCTTCTACAAGCCAAATTAAACATTCAATGTTAATCCTCCTATTCAAGAATAGAAGATACTGAGTAACTAGTATTGCCATTAACATACTAAACAAAGTCGGTGCCTACGAGAGGAAAAGTGATGAATATTGTTGAGGGAGTCATGGGTTAAGGGGTCCTTAGGGCGTCGGCCCATCGAATATGGGCCGAACTGGAGAAGGCGCATACTGACAGAAGATTTATGAAGTCATGGTGTGCCCTCCAAGTCAAGGATAAACAGGATCTCTTTACCCCTCATTGTAATCTGTCTTCGATAACCCTAACCCTACCAGTGTCTATATAAACCAAGGGTTGTAATCTTTAGAGGTAGAGCGACTTCCATCACCTCATCACTTTAGGGTTTAGCTCATGCTGATCTCGAGGTCGGTCTACTCTGTAACCGTACTATACATCCAATATAATCAAGCAGGACGTAGGGTATTACCTCTTCGAGGGCATGAACCTCGGTAAACACCGTGTTCATCGTCCCTTGTTCCCCATCGATCTCAGATCCATAGCTCGGGACCCCTACCGCGAGGTTTACCGGTTTTGACACCGACATTGGTGCTTTCACTGAGAGTTCCGCAATAGGGTCGCCCAAAGGATCGATGGCTCGCCTGATCATAGGAGAAGGCATCAGATCCGGGGACTTCTTCGTCCCCGGTCAACTCTTCGCGTTCGGCAGCATCGTGCTGCACGCAGACCCAACTGGTCGTTTGGATCAGATCGACAACTTTGCCCCTAAACACCAAATTCGATTCGGTAATCTGGAATACATTGCAGAAATGCGGGGTGATCTGATCTTCGCCGAATTCACTGCCCCCTCCCGCATCCTTGCAGGCCTCGTCGTGCCCGCTCTGGAGTCCCCCTCTGATCCGATCTACCGATCGGCCCCAGCCCTCCGAACAGCTTCGAGCCAGGAGGGCTCCGCTTCAAGCAGGGGCCAAACTCCACCTTCGGCTGGATCCATCATGTCTACGGAGGGCCTATCCTCGGCCTTCGAGGTAGAATCAGGTGCTAGAAGCCAAGAGTCAATCTCGGCCGAACGTTCCTGTCACAACGCCCCTCTGGCCCTGGGCCCTTACAATGAACCGGCAACCGATGGCCAGGGGTCACCCCTGATGACCCACAAGTGTAGGGGAAATATCGTAGTCCTTTCGATAAGTAAGAGTGTCGAACCCAACGAGGAGTAGAAGGAAATGATAAGCGGTTTTCAGTAAGGTTTTCTCTGCAAGCACTGAAATTGTAGGTGATAGATAGTTTTGTGATAAGATAAATAGTAATGAGTAACAAGTAAATAAAGTAAACAATGTGCAGCAAGGTGGCCCAATCCCTTATGTAGCAAAGGATATGCCTGGACAATTTCTAATAATGATAAAGGAGCTCCTGAGGACACATTGGGAATTATCGTCAAGCTAGTTTTTAGCACGTTCATATGATTCACGTTCGGTACTTTGATAATTTGATATGTGGATGGACCGGTACTTGGGTACTGCCCTAACTTGGACAAGCATCCCACTTATGATTAACCCCTATTGCAAGCATCTGCAACTACAAAACAAGTATTAAGGTAAACCTAACCACAACATTAAACATATGGATCCATATCATCCCCTAACGAAGCAACACATAAACTAGGGTTTAAACTTCTGTCACTCTAGCAACCCATCATCTACTTATTACTTCCCCATGCCTTGATCTAGGCCCAAATAATGGTGAAGTGTCATGTAGTCGACATTCACATAACACCACTAGAGGAAAAGACAACATACATCTCATCAAAATATCGAACAAATACCAAATTCACATGACTACTAATAGCAAGTCTTCACCCATCTCCTCAGGAACAAACGTAACTAGTCACAAAGCATATTCATGTTCATAATCAGAGGAGTAATAATATGCATAAAGGATCTGAACATATGATCTTCCACCAAGTAAACCAATTAGCATCAACTACAAGGAGTAATCAACATTACTAGCAACCCACAGGTACCAATTTGTGGTTTTGATACAAGATTGGATACAAGAGATGAACTATGGTTTTGAGAGGAGATGGTGCTGGTGAAGATGTTGATGGAGATTGATCCCCTCCCGATGAGAGGATCGTTGGTGATGATTTTCCCCTCCCGGAGGGAAGTGTCCCCAGCAGAACAGCTCCGCCAGAGCCCTAGATTGATTCCGCCAAGGTTCCGCCTCGTGGCGGTGGAGTTTCATCCCGTAAGCTTGCCCACGATTTTTTACAGGGTAAAAGTGATGATATATCAGAAGATGGATGCCGGAGGCCCACCAGGGGGCCCAGGAGATGGGGGGCGCGCCCTATAGGGGGGCACGCCCCCTGTCTCCTGGACAGGGTGTGGGCCCCCTGGCATATTTCTTTCGATCAGAAATTCTTATTAATTCCAAAAAGTTGTTTCGTGGAGTTTCAGGACTTTTGGAGCTGTGCAAAATAGGTTTCCAACATTTGCTCCTTTTCCAGCCAGAATTCCAGCTGCCGGCATTCCCCCTCTTCATGGTAAACCTTGTAAAATAAGAGAGAATAGCCATAAGTATTGAGATATAATGTGTAATAACAGCCCATAATGCAATTAATATTGATATAAAAGCATGATGCAAAATGGACGTATCAACTCCCCCAAGCTTAGACCTCGCTTGTCCTCAAGCGGAAGCCAAAATCGAAAAATATGTCCACATGTTTAGAGATAGAGGTGTCGATAAAAATAAAATACGGACATGAGGGCATCATCATCATTCTAATAACAACAACATATATAGATTTTGTCATATGATTACCTATGCTCAAGTGACAAGCAATTCACAATGTCAAGGATGGTTCAAAAACTTCATTGGGAACTAACAAACTATAATCTCAGTCATTGAAGCAATTGCAATTTATCGTAACATCAGAAAGAGTCAATAATAGAGCTTTTCAGCAAGCTCACATACTCAACTATCTCGTAGTCTCCTACAATTGCTAACACTCACGCAGTACTTATGGTTATAGAGTTTCCGCCGGACACTGAGAAAGAAAGGGGCTTATTGTGTTGCCTCCCAACGTATTCACCTTTAGGTGATGTCAACAATAATAGCCCATGCTAACTTACATCCAATTGGATATATATATCATGATGTTTCAAACACGAAGAGCTTTCCAAAGGATAAAATGAAAAAGGGAAAGGTGAGGATCACCTTGACTCAAGCATAAAGTAAAAACATAAAGTAAAAACATAAAGTAAAAGATAGGCCCTTTGCGGAGGGAAGCAGAGGTTATCATGCGCGTTTAGGGTTGATGCACAAAATCTTAATGCAAAAGAACGTCACTTTATATTGCCCCTTGTATGTGGACCTTTATTATGTAGTCTGTCGCTTTTATTACTTCCACAACAAGTTCGTACAAAGCTTATTTTCTCTGCACTAATAAGTCATACATATGTAGAGAGCAATATTTATTGCTTGCACTGATGACAACTTACTTGAAGGATCTTACTCAATTCATAGGTAGGTATGGTGGAATCTCATGGCAAAACTGGGTTTAAGGATATTTGGAAGCACAAGTAGTATTTCTACTTGGTGCAAGGAATTTGGCTAGAATGAGGGGGAAAGGCAAGCTCAACATGTTTGGAAGGTCAATGACAATATACTTTAACTGAGATGTCAGAAAACATAAACCATTACGTTGTCTTCCTTGTTCAACATCAAATCTTTTAGCATGTCATACTTAATGAGTGCTTCACAATTATAAAAGGTGTCCAAGATAATATATTTATATGTGAACCCCTCTTTCCTTAGCTCTTCCTATTAATTGCAACGATGACCAAGGCTACGTTCATCAACTCTCAACAATTTTTATGCCTCATACTTTCTATGTGTGAAGTTATCACTACCCATAAGATCAATATGAACTCTTTTATCTTTTCTACTTTCTCAAGATCATAGCAACATAGCAAAGCCCTTGACTCAACACTAATCTTTATTATAGATAACTCATGGACTCGATTACAAAAAGAGATTACAAAGCAAAACTCAAAACTACTTGATATCAAAACTTCAAACTACTAGATCAAGATACTACTAAAAGGATCGAACTAAATAAAGTGGTAAAGATAGGAGTGTGATGGTGATACGATACCTGGGCACCTCCCCCAAGCTTGGCAGTTGCCAAGGGGAGTGCCCATACCCATGTGATTATGTCCTCGGAGGTGGTGATGGTGGAGTTGTTGATGATGTAGGCTTGTCGTTCGTCTTCCAGGGCATAGGCTCTCCATCATAAAAGGATGATCGAGTCTCCGGGATCCTTAAATCTGCAGCCAAACTCATCCTCTTGAATCTATATTCATACTCACAGTTCTGGTTTTGCAGGTCATAGATCTGGGCTTAGAGGTGCTCGATTTTCTCTTGAAGCTTGAAGATGGTCTCCCCGATGACTTTGGCATCTAGCTTGTGGTTGTTGGTGAACTCCGTGATCATCATCTGGTTGGCGTTGAGTCCACGCTCCACCATCCTTTGACACTTGAAAACTTCCTGCTCCACGGCTTCGAGCTTTGTATCCACGCTCCCGGTATGCCTTGGTCCCTCCACATCGCGGATGTGCAGCACCCCTCACGCATCTCAATAGTTTGAGGGTGTTGCAGCACCTCCGCGAGATAGGGGTTGATAACCCTCTTGTAAAACTTGTCCTTGGGAGCGCTTGGAGACGCCATGATGCTGTAGATCTGAAACAGAAATAGCTCGAAACAAAAACAGAGGATATTTGCGTGATACGGTGGTCAAAACCTTCGGGAGTATATATAATGAATTTTTACCGACAAAAATACGTAATGTGCAAGAAAACAGTGTTCGGGAGGCACACGAGGTGCCCACGAGACAGGGGGCGCGCCCTACAGGGGGGGCTCCACTCTCGTGGGAGCCTCGTGTCCCTTTCGGAATACTTCTTTCTTCCTAAAATTCTTAAATATTACAAAACTGATAAAAATTGCCATCAGAGTTATTTCGGAGTCGGTTTACTTACCATACCACATACCTATACCTTTTCGGAGTCTGGAACGTTCTGGAAAGTTTCCCTTATGTATTCCTCAGGGGTTACGGTTTCACTAATATTAGTTTCAACATTGATAGGATTACCTGAAATATAATGTTTAATTCTTTGACCGTTTACCACCCTTGGACTTGTGCCTTCGAAGTTGTTGATTTTTATAGCACCAGAACAATAGACCTCCTCGATAACGTAGGGACCTTCCCATTTTGAGAGAAGTTTTCCTGCAAAAAATCTTAAATGAGAGTTGAATAATAATACATAATCTCCTACGTTAAACTCACGCTTTTGTATCCTCTTATCATGCCAGCGTTTGACTTTTTCTTTGAAAAGCTTGGCATTCTCATAGGCTTGGGTTCTCCATTCATCAAGTGAGCTAATATCAAACAACCTCTTCTCACCGGCAACTTTGAAATCATAGTTGAGCTCTTTAATTGCCCAATATGCCTTATGTTTAAGTTCAAGAGGTAACTGACACGCTTTTCCATAAACCATCTTATATGGAGACATACCCATTTGATTTTTGTATGCTGTTCTATAGGCCCATAATGCATCATCAAGTTTTTTGGACCAATTCTTTCTAGATCTATTCACAGACTTTTGTAAAATTAATTTGAGCTCTCTATTGCTCAACTCTACTTGACCACTAGACTGCGGATGATAAGGAGATGCTATTCTATGATTGACATCACACTTAGCAAGCATCTTACGGGAAGCACCATGAATAAAATGTGAACCACACTACTAGGAAAAGGCCTAGTAATGGCGCACTGGTTTTGCCTACTAATGGCGCATTACCAGTGCGCCATTAGTAGCACGCCACTAGTATTTTTTTACTAATGGCGCACCACTGGTGCGCCATTAGTATCTGGTATACTAATGGCGCACCAAGCAGTGCGCCATTAGTATGTAACACCATGCGCCATTAGTGTGCCTCCCAGGGGGCCATACGTAAGCATGTGCTTTGTCATACTAATGGCGCATTCTATGTTGATGCACCATTAGTATCCTTTGGCATACTAATGGCACACCTGGTGGTGATGCGCCATTAGTATGAATATTTGTTTTTTTTTACTTTTCTGATTTTTGCATAGGTTACAAAATATATTATTGGACAGAATATGGATAGCGGCACACAGCAACATCAGATTCATCGAATACAATAGAAGATTAGTCTCCGAATACAATTCATCATATTAGTCTCCGAATTCAAAAGACCGAACAAAGATAAAACATTACAAGTCTCAAGACCGTGAGTATCGAGTTTTTCTTCACACTAGAAGTCGATATCGATCATCTAAACTACCATCACATATAAGAGAGTTGTGGTCATCACGATGAGCATCATCGCGATCAAACTGGTCTTCATCTGGTTCCTCCAACGCTCCCTCCTCTCTCCCGCTAGATAGCGGGCGTATCTAGATTCGGCCTCCGCCCTAGTGGTGTACCCTTTGTAACTGTTACCGTTGAAACGGTGAACCTGTCTCCGACACTCCTCCCAGTCGTCGTATACTCCGGGAACCTTACCCTTGTACACGACATACGGCAGCATCTCTATGCACAAGCCAAACAACAGACAATACATAAGCAATATGTAAGTATGCCACAAAAGGATCGGAAGAGAAAAGCAAGACATTAATAGCATGATTCATGGTCCTACTAATAAATAGCATCGATTACATCTAAGTTGAACGACTGTCCAAACCAAAGAGACATACGAATTCATTAAAGTTTAATTACAACATGAGCCAATCAATGTTTCAGAACTACACATCACTACTTTTGACTCGACTCATCGAATAGGAGCGTGGATGAAGCCGCCGTCTGTCGTGATGGTCATGAAATCGCGGTCGTTGTCACCCTGCATTTGTAGCATTCCATCTATCTCATTGTTGGACGGTTGATATCTGAGGAAGAACTGCCCCGAGGTATGAAGGACATCTTGATGGATGATGTCCGCAAACTCTGACTGGATGCAAAAGAATTCTTGTCTGAGGTCCGCGTCCTGGATTGCCAACAAGTTCGCGGCCCAATCTTTGAGATTATCTGGTAGAAGAAGTTGACGATGGTCCCTTACGATCGCCCGCATGTGATGGAGGGCGTAGTAGGCATCCTTCTGACCGCCAGGCGGCTGCTTGACACAGCAGAACTTCGTATTGTGTGAGAACATGTGCTTGCCGTACTTACGAACTGCCCTGGTGAAGGTGCCTCCAGATTTGGCGTAGCCAGGGAGAACATCATCAAGAACTTTCTTGACATTTGTGTAGTCTATCTTGGAGTACGGTTCGGGTCAAAATACGTGGCCATGGAATATTTCGGGCTTAAGAGGATGAGTGTGCAATGTGTGTCACTGCACAGAACACGGAATGTTAGAAAAAAAAAGAACGATCGAAATCTAAGAAATCATATGTTACGGGGCGGTTAAGGGATGACTTACTCAGGAAAGTAAGCCACAAGGAAGTTATCCTTATCTGGGTTTGCCAGAATGACGCCTTCGAGGTGTGAACTCGCAACTTGGCGGTCCCCAGCGCTGCTCAAGTGCTTGGGACGCATGTAGAAGGGGTCGACTATCACGATGTCCGGGGTCTTGTCTCCAATGATCCGCATCTCCATACTCAGCGAAAACAGCCAAACAAAGGTGTAGTGCAGCGGATGAAGGTTAAACATAGCAAAGATGTCATCAAACCGCAGGACGATCGTACCCCCGATGTCGCCATCCACAAAGCATTTGCCCTCTGGCACCTTGGCCACGAAAACCGGGTATGCCACATCCTTCTCTCTGAGATGCCGCTTCTCCAAAGAAAGAACACTGTCGTGCAGACTCCGTATAGCACCGGTTGTAGCATTCAGCATATTTGGCGGTAGCATCGCCCTACCCACCACATGCACCCTCCTCGAGATATCCTTAGGTGAAGGTGGCCGTCCTGAGCACAGATCGAACTCGGTGCCAGCTGGCTCGCACCGGCGCCCTTGTTAGTCTTTCGTTTCCATCCCTTCTTCTTGATCTCCTATAATGGGACCGAGTTCTGCTCACAGACTGCCTTCTTGAGCGTGTTGGGGCTGATAATATTTCACACCTCAGCTATCTGAGGCTCGGTGAAGGCGGGAGCTGGAGGCGTCTCCTAAGAACTGAACGCCAGACGACGCCTGTTGCAATTGGATTTCTCCTCCGTACCAGCTAGATTGCGGTCGTCTTGGTTGGGTTCTTGAGAAAGAGGCCCACAGAACTCGTCAGCATACCCATGTTTGGCAAAGTACTTATCGACTTTGGTAAATGTACCGTCATCATTGTCGTCGTCGTCCGGATCCTATGCCATAGGGTTGTCCGGATCCTGTGCCATAGGGATGTCCGACAGGTCCGGTAGCGTTGCGGCGTTCTTGCCATGGCTTGGCGCCGGCACGACTGGCGGTCTTGTCTATGAGGTGGTGTCCCCCGCCCCCAAACGAATCTGGCTCTTCGGCCAAAGCAGGGGCCAGTTTACGCAGGCGCTGAGGGTCATCTCATCTTCTTCGTCGGCCCCAGCGGGTCGAATCGGAGGTAACAGCTCGTCGCAGCCTGGCAGCACCCGAACCACTTCAGCCCTATACACTATGGGTGGCATCGGATTACCGTGGAACATGGGGTTGCCCGGTTGAACAATTCTGCCCTTGGCGACATCGACCAACTCGGTGCGCACGATGTTCAGAAGAGTGCAAGGAACGTCGGCGGTGCCCTGCAAAAACATGTACAGGGCGTCAGGGATGCCCAGTCAAAGGCAAGGAGATGAAGTCATCGGCCGAGAGGCTTAATTACCGTCATGCTGTCGAGCTCGGCTAATGTCGAGGCACCGCCAACAGTGGGCGTGCAACTGACGGAGGGGGCGCTTGCCGGCGAGGTGCCGGCCGGCGTACACCCGGGTGCATTAAGCTCCAATGCCCGTGCCGGCACCGGAGACACGAATACCGCCTCCGCCGGAGACACCAATGGCGCCGCCTGCACGCTGTGCCAGTTGCTGGCCGTGAAGCTGGGAATCGGGGGAGGCCCCTGTTGGCCGCCCGCAATCCACGTCGTCAGCCCATGAATCAATGTAGGCCCCATGGCGTTGAGCTTCATTTCCAGTTGTTGTTCCACTTGCTCTTGGACAAGCTCCGGAATGCGCGCCACTTGTGCCTTGAGTGCTTCAACCTCGCGCGTCTGGCTTTCCGAGCTGGTCTTTTTCTCCTTCCGCACACCATCGGTATAGTATGACCCCCATTTTGTGGACAAGCCTTTGCCGGCCACACGACCAGCTGACGTCGGCTTAGTGAGCTTATCCTTGTTTAAAGGGGTGTCGAAAGGGGAGCTCTGAGACGACCCCTCGCTACTGCTTTCACTGTCCTGCGAAAGGAACGTGAACCATTTAGAAATATTGGGGATTAATTAGAGTGCAACCATATGGAGCTAATTACGCGGGGGTGTATTCCTTACCAGAACAAGCTCAAGCGCCCTGGTCTTCGGATCCGTGGTAAGCTCCTTTGTTATCGGGTCCTCCTTGTACCGGGCCCTGACATAGTTCCTGGTCTGCTTGTCACCGCTGTATTTCTCGAAGCGGGGCGGTAGGCCTTGCTCGGCACGCTCCGCATCCTCCTTGTCCCATATAGGCTCCGCCACTCTGTAACCACCGGGACCGAGTTTGTGTTCCCCTAAGTTCAACTCCTGCATTTCTTTCCTCCACTGACTTGATTCGGAGGTTGCGCTGCTCTCGCACTTGATCTTGAACTCCTTGTACTCATCTTCGCTCATCAAAGGATATTTCGCCTTGATCTTCTCATAACTAACACCTTTAGCAATCATTCTCTTCACCGCGCTTCTCCAAGTAGACAGGGCCGTGATCATCTTCACGAGGGCGGCACTGTTCACTTTATTCCCTGAGAGGCATGTGTTTTCAAATTCAGCGGGGAACTTGTATCGTTCGTGCAGCTTCGTGAAGAGGAGGTTGCGCAAATTCCCGTTGTCCTTATTCCTAAGGTTATCGGTATTGATTGAGACGGTGCTCCGGAGAATGCACCTGAGCTGAAGCGAGTACCCCTTGACTATATGTTTGGGCTCCGTTGGATTCCCATCGGAGTCCACTTGAGTGAATTCTTCCTTGAGGGTGCGGAGCGCATTCGGGCGCCGGTCCTTCCTTTGCTTCTTCGGTTGGCTGCCATTTGTGTGTGCGCCACCATCATCAGTGGTGGCATCCTCGGCGGCACCATCAGTGGTGCCATCCCCGACGCCACTAGGGGTTGTGTAGTCAGGATCGGTGTCTTCCGCGGCGTCCTCGTAGCTGTGAGGTTGTTCCTCCATCTCCTGGGACAGCTCCCAGAATTGCTTGCCGCCTGAACCACCGGCCTCATTGTTGTGGGCCATGTTTCGCTCTAAATAGGAAAAAAGTTTGGTCAAAAAGTTGGTTATTGTCAAGGAACAAGATCATGGTCTCATCATTTAGGGTTTGTCGACACCTATGCATCCTAAAAGCTAAGCTTTTATCATTTAGGGTTTGTCGACGCCGAGGCACCCTAAAAGCCTAAGCGTACATCATTTAGGTTCTCATCGACACCGAGGCATCCGGGGCAGCCAAGTTAAGTTTTCATCATTTAGGGTTTATCGATGCCGAGGCACCCTAGGTTGGGCCTAATCACTTGGCACTAATCATTTGGCTTTATTGCCACCTATGTTGGGTTTATCATCTAGGGTTTATCGATGCTAAGGAGAATTCTAAGTTGGGCCTAATAACTTGGCTCTATTGCCACCTATGGTTTAATGCAGCAAGAATGGCAGGGCAGTTGATCCTACTTATCTAAGTACTAAGATACCCCGGCCCATGCATTAGTCGCAAGTACCCCATATGTCCTATTTTTAGCAAAGTCATGCTAAAATTCACGGAAAATTTCAGCATGACCTTTGCTGAAAATAGGACATATGGAGTACCCGAATTTGCCGGAACAGAAGTTAATCGACATTCCGGCAAACTCAAGGGCCTCTCGGGGTACCTGCAAAATCATTATCCCAAGTACAACATCATCACAAGTACAGCAGCAGCAACAGTAAAGTCGCCAATGGGTCATTTCAGAAGATCACAAGTAGCATCATCACAAGTACAACATCATCACAAGTACAGCAGCAGCAGTGATTACAGGCATAACAGCAGCAGCAGCATGTTTATTCTTCTTCTTCATAAACACTAATTGTCTAGTTGAGCAATACAACGACAGTGTGAACAAATAAAAACACAAACTAGAAATTATGTTGTCATGCATTTAGTGGCAGTGATAGTGTTTTTAGGGAACACTGTAAGGTTTTAGCTGGTATGACAGGCAAATATTGCGACATTATACCTGCAAAACAGTGTATTGCGACACTAGTATGCCTAGTTGAGCAATACAGCTACAAATAAAAACACAAATAAATGAGATGCACATCTTAGGAAAGTAACAAGCAACCTCGCTTCGTAATGGCATTTTTGAACCTCCCAGGTTTCTGCCATTTTATTTTTCCCACCGTATATGTTTTTTGATTCATGTCATGGTACTTGCGGTCAAACCAAGTATTTTCTTTCTACATAATCTGGGAAGTTTCCTTCTTACTGTCTAACTATCTTACTGTCTCACTACAAAAAACTAGTATGCTTAGTTGAGACTAGTATGCTTAGTTGCATTTGTTGGAAATATGCCCTAGAGGGAATAATAAAAGGATTATTATTATATTTCCTTGTTCATGATAATTGTCTTTTATTCATGCTATAACTGTATTATCCGGAAATCATAATACACGTGTGAATACATAGACCATAATATGTCCCTAGTAAGCCTCTAGTTGACTAGCTCGTTGATCAACAGATAGTCATGATTTCCTGGCTATGGACATTGGATGTCGTTGATAACGGGATCACATCATTAGGAGAATGATGTGATGGACAAGACCCAATCCTAAGCATAGCACAAGATCGTTTAGTTCGTTTGCTAGAGCTTTTCCAATGTCAGGTATCCTGTCCTTATACCATGAGATCGTGTAACTCCCGGATACCGTAGGAGTGCTTTGGGTGTACCAAACGTCACAACGTAACTGGGTGACTATAAAGGTGCACTACAGGTATCTCCGAAAGTTTCTGTTGGGTTGACACGGATCGAGACTGGGATTTATCACTCCGTATGATAGAGAGGTATCTCTGGGCCCACTCGGTAATGCGTCATCATAATGAGCTCAAAGTGACCAAGTGGTTGGTCACGGGATCATGCATTACGGTACGAGTAAAGTGACTTGCCGCTAACGAGACTGAACGAGGTATTGGGATACCGATGATCGAGTCTCGGGCAAGTAAGGTACCGATTGACAAAGGGAATTGTATACAGGGTTGTTCGAATCCTCGACATCGTGGTTCATCCGATGAGATCATCGAAGAGCATGTGGGAGCCAACATGGGTATCCAGATCCCGCTGTTGGTTATTGCCCGAGAGCCGTCTCGGTCATGTCTGCGTGTCTCCCGAACCCGTAGGGTCTACACACTTAAGGTTCGGTGACGCTAGGGTTGCATGAATATGAGTGTGCAGCATACCGAATGTTGTTCAGAGTCCCGGATGAGATCCCGGACGTCACGAGGAGTTTTGGAATGGTCCGGAGGTGAAGAATTACATATAGGAAGTGATGTTTCGGCCATCGGGAAGGTTTCGGGGGCACCCGGTATTGTACCGGGACCACCGGAAGTGTCTCGGGGGTCCACCGGGTGGGGCCACCCATCCCGGAGGGCCCCAAGGGCTGAAGTGGGGAGGGGAACCAGCCCATAGTGGGCTGGTGCACCCCCCTAGGCCCACCCCCTATGCCTAGGGTTGAAACCCTAGGGTGGGGGAGGGGGCGCCCTACTTGCCTTGGGGGGTACTCCACCCCCCTGGCCGCCGCCCCCTTGGGAGATTGCATCTCCCAGGGCCGGCGCCCCCCCTGGGGGCCTATATAAAGGAGGGCAAGGGGGAGGGGAAGCCGCACCCTGAAGTTCTGGCGCCTCCCACCCCTTGCTACACCTCGTCCTCCTCCCACAGTTGCTTGGCGAAGCCCTGCCGGAGTTCTGCTGCATCCACCACCACGCCGTCATGCTGGTGGATCATCATCAACCTCTCCTTCCCCCTTGCTGGATCAAGAAGGAGGAGACGTCATCCGCTCCGTACGTGTGTTGAACGCGGAGGTGCTGTCCGTTCGGCACTTGGTCATCGGTGATTTGAATCACGACGAGTATGACTCCATCATCACCGTTCTCTTGAACGCTTCCGCACGCGATCTACAAGTGGTATGTAGATGCAATCTCTCTCCCTTGACTCGTTGCTTGGATGAACTCATAGATGGATCTTGGTGAAACCGTAGGAAATTTTTTAATTTTCTGCAACGTTCCCCAACAGTGGCATCATGAGCTAGGTCTATGCGTAGTTCTCTATTGCAAGAGTAGAACACAATTTTGTTGTGGGCATAGATCTTGTAAACTTGCTTGCCGCTACTAGTCTTATCTTGCTTCAGCGGTATTGTGGGATGAAGCGGCCCAGACCAACCTTACACGTACGCTTATGTGAGACCGGTTCCACCGACTGACATGCACTAGTTGCATAAGGTGGACGGCGGGTGTCTGTCTCTCCTACTTTAGTTGGAGCGGATTCGATGAAAAGGGTCCTTATGAAGGGTAAATAGAAGTTGACAAAATCACGTTGTGGTTATTCGTAGGTAAGAAAACGTTCTTGCTAGAACCCAATTGTAGCCACGTAAAAGATGCAACAACAATTAGAGGACGTCTAACTTGTTTTTGCAGCAATTGACATGTGATGTGATATGGCCAAAAGTTGTGATGAATGATGAATGATATATTGTGATGTATGAGATCATGTTCTTGTAATAGGAATCACGACTTGCATGGCGATGAGTATGACAACCGGCAGGAGCCATAGGAGTTGTCTTTATTTTTGTATGACCTGCATGTCATTGAAGAACGCCATGTAAATTACTTTACTTTATTGCTAAAAGCGTTAGCCATAGAAGTAGAAGTAGTCGTTGGAGTGACAACTTCATGAAGACACAATGATGGAGATCATGCTGATGGAGATCATGGTGTCATGCCAGTGACAAAGATGATCATGGAGCCCCGAAGATAGAGATCAATGGAGCTATATGATATTGGCCATATCATGTCACTACTATATAATTGCATGTGATGTTTATTATGTTTATGCATCTTGTTTACTTAGAACGACGGTAGTAAATAAGATGATCCCTTACAACAATTTCAGGAAGTGTTCTCCCCTAACTATGCACCGTTGCTAAAGTTCGTCGTTTCGAAGCACCACGTGATGATCGGGTGTGATACATCCTTACGTTCACATACAACGGGTGTAAGACAGTTTTACACATGCAAAACACTTACGGTTAACTTGACGAGCCTAGCATGTACAGACATGGCCTCGGAACACAGAGACCGAAAGGTCGAACACGAGTCGTATAGAAGATACGATCAACATGGAGATGTTCACCGACGATGACTAGTCCCTCTCATGTGATGATCAGACACGGCCTAGTCGACTCGGATCATGTAACACTTAGATGACTAGAGGGATGTCTAATCTGACTGGGAGTTCATTGTAATAATTTGATTAGATGAACTTAATTATCATGAACTTAGTCTAAAACCTTTGCAAATATGTCTTGTAGATCAAATGGCCAACGCTCATGTCAACATGAACTTCAACGCATTCCTAGAGAAAACCAAGCTAAAGATGATGGCAGCAACTATAAGGACTGGGTCCGGAACCTGAGGATCATCCTCATAGCTGCCAGGAAACAATATGTCCTAGAAGGACCGCTAGGTGATGCACCCGTTCCCGAGAACCAAGACGTTATGAACGCTTGGCAGTCTCGTGCTGATGATTACTCCCTCGTTCAGTGCGGCATGCTTTACAGCTTAGAACCGGGGCTCCAAAAGCGTTTTGAGCAACACGGAGCATATGAGATGTTCGAGGAGCTGAAACTAGTTTTCCAAGCTCATGCCCGGGTCGAGAGATATGAAGTCTCCGACAAGTTCTATAGTTGTAATATGGAGGAAAATAGTTCTATCAGTGAGCACATACTCAAAATGTCTGGGTTGCACAACCGCCTGACCCAGCTGGACATTAACCTTCCAGATGAGGCGGTCATTGACAGAATCCTTCAGTCGCTCCCACCAAGCTACAAGGGATGGTGAAGACCATTCCTGAAGTATTTTCAATGCTGAAGTCAGCAGAGGTTGAAATCAAGAAAGAACATCAAGTGTTGATGGTCAATAAGACCACTAAGTTCAAGAAGGGCAAGGGCAAGAAGAACTTCAAGAAAGACGGCAAGTATGTTGCCGCGCCCAGTAAGCCAGTTGCCGGGAAGAAGTCAAAGAATGGACCCAAGCCTGAGACTGAGTGCTTTTATTGCAAGGGGAAGGGTCACTGGAAGCGGAACTGCCCAAAATACTTAGCGGATAAGAAGGCCGGCAACAACAAAGGTATATTTGATATACATGTAATTGATGTGTACCTTATCAGCACTCGTAGTAACTCCTGGGTATTTGATACCGGTGTCGTTGCTCATATTTGTAACTCACAGCAGGAGCTGCGGAATAAGCGGAGACTGGCGAAGGACGAGGTGACGATGCGCGTCGGGAATGGTTCCAAGGTCGATGTGATCGCCGTCGGCATGCTACCTCTACATTTACCTACGGGATTAGTTATAAACCTTAATAATTGTTATTTAGTGCCAAGTTTGAGCATGAACATTGTATCTGGATATCATTTGATACGAGATGGCTACTCATTTAAATCCGAGAATAATGGTTGTTCTATTTATATGAGAGATATGTTTTATGGTCATGCCCCTATGGTCAATGGTTTATTCTTAATGAATCTCGAGCGTAATATTACACATATTCATAGTGTGAATGCCAAAAGATGTAAAGTTGATAACGATAGTCCCACATACTTGTGGCACTGCCGCCTTGGTCACATTGGTGTCAAGCGCATGAAGAAGCTCCATGCTGATGGACTTTTAGAGTCTCTCGATTATGAATCATTTGACACATGCGAACCATGCCTCATGGGCAAAATGACCAAGACTCCGTTCTCCGGAACAATGGAGCGAGCAACCAACTTGTTGGAAATCATACATACCGATGTGTGCGGTCTAATGAGCGTTGAGGTTCGTGGAGGATATCGTTATGTTCTCACTCTCACTGATGACTTGAGTAGATATGGGTATGTCTACTTAATGAAACACAAGTCTGAGACCTTTGAAAAGTTCAAGGAATTTCAGAATGAGGTAGAGAATCAACGTGACTGAAAGATAAAATTCCTACGATCAGATCGTGGAGGAGAATACTTAAGTCACGAATTTGGTACACACTTAAGGAAACGTGGAATCGTTTCACAACTCACGCCGCCTGGAACACCTCAGCGTAACGGTGTGTCCGAACGTCGTAATCGCACTCTATTGGATATGGTGCGGTCTATGATGTCTCTTACCGATTTATCGCTATCATTTTGGGGATACTCTCTAGAGACAGCTACATTCACTTTAAATAGGGCACCATCTAAATCCGTTGAGACGACACCGTATGAATTATGGTTTGGAAAGAAACCTAAGCTGTCGTTTCTAAAAGTTTGGGGATGCGATGCTTATGTCAAGAAACTTCAACCTGAAAAGCTCGAGCCCAAGTCAGAAAAATGCGTCTTCATAGGATACCCTAAGGAAACCATTGGGTATACCTTCTACTTAAGATCCGAGGGCAAGATCTTTGTTGCCAAGAACGGATCCTTTCTGGAAAAAGAGTTTCTCTCGAAAGAATTAAGTGGGAGGAAAGTAGAGCTTGATGAAGTACTGCCTCTTGAAACAGGAAGTAGTGCAACTCAGGAAGATGTTCCTGTGGTGCCTGCACCGACACGAGAGGAAGTTAATGATGATGATCAAGATACTTCAAATCAAGCTCCTACTGAACTTCGAAGGTCCACTAGGACACGTTCCGCACCAGAGTGGTACGGCAGCCCTGTCTTAGAAATCATGTTGTTAGACAATGGTGAACCTTCGAACTATGAAGAAGCGGTGGCGGGCCCAGATTCCAACAAATGGCTTGAAGCCATGAAATCCGAGATAGAATCCATGTATGAAAACAAAGTATGGACTTTGATAGACTTGCCCGATGATCAGCGAGCGATAGAAAACAAATGGATCTTTAAGAAGAAGACGGACGCGGATGGAAATGTTACCATCTATAAAGCTTGACTTGTCGCTACGGGTTATCGACAAGTTCAAGGGATTGACTACGACGAGACATTCTCTCCCGTAGCGAAGCTGAAGCCCGTCCGAATCATGTTAGCAATTGCTGCATACTATGATTATGAGATACGGCAGATGGACGTCAAAACGGCATTCCTTAATGGACATCTTAAGGAAGAGCTGTATATGATGCAGCCGGAAGGTTTTGTCGACTCTAAGAATGCTAACAAAGTGTGCAAGCTCCAGCGATCCATTTATGGGCTGGTGCAAGCATCTCGGAGTTGGAACATTCGCTTTGATGAGATGATCAAAGCGTTTGGGTTTATGCAGACTTATGGAGAAGCCTGCGTTTACAAGAAAGTGAGTGGGAGCTCTGTAGCATTTCTCATATTATATGTAGATGACATACTCTTGATGGGAAATGATATAGAACTTTTGGACAGCATTAAGGCCTACTTGAATAAGTGTTTTTCAATGAAGGACCTTGGAGAAGCTGCTTATATATTAGGCATCAAGATCTATAGGGATAGATCGAGACGCCTCATAGGTCTTTCACAAAGCACATACCTTGATAAGATTTTGAAGAAGTTCAAAATGGATCAGTGCAAGAAAGGGTTCTTGCCTGTATTGCAAGGTGTGAGATTGAGCTCGGCTCAATGCCCGACCACGGCAAAAGATAAAGAAGAGATGAGTGTCATCCCCTATGCGTCAGCCATATATGATCTATTATGTATGCCATGCTGTGTACTAGACCTGATGTAAACCTTGCCGTAAGTTTGGTAGGAAGGTACCAAAGTAATCCCGGCAAGGAACACTGGACAGCGGTCAAGAATATCCTAAAGTACGTGAAAAGGACAAAGGACATGTTTCTCGTTTATGGAGTTGACGAAGAGCTCGTCGTAAAGGGTTACGTCGATGCTAGCTTCGACATAGATCTGGATGACTCTAAGTCACAAACCGGATACGTGTATATGTTGAATGGTGGAGCAGTAAGCTGGTGCAACTTCAAGCAGAGCGTCGTGGCGGGATCTACATGTGAAGCGGAGTACATGGCAGCCTCGGAGGTAGCGCATGAAGCAATTTGGGTGAAGGAGTTCATCACTGACCTAGGAGTCATACCCAATGCGTCGGGGCCGATTAAACTCTTCTGTGACAACACTGGAGCTATTGCCCTTGCCAAGGAGCCCAGGTTTCACAAGAAGACCAGGCATATCAAGCGTCGCTTCAACTCCATCTGTGAAAATGTTCAAGATGGAGACATAGATATTTGCAAAGTACATACGGATCTAAATGTCACAGATCCATTGACTAAACCTCTCTCGCGAGCAAAACATGATCAACACCAGAACTCTATGGGTGTGCGATTCATCACAATGTAACTAGATTATTGACTCTAGTGCAAGTGGGAGACTGTTGGAAATATGCCCTAGAGGCAATAATAAAAGGATTATTATTATATTTCCTTGTTCATGATAATTGTCTTTTATTCATGCTATAACTGTATTATCCGGAAATCGTAATACACGTGTGAATACATAGACCATAATATGTCCCTGGTAAGCCTCTAGTTGACTAGCTCGTTGATTAACAGATAGTCATGGTTTCCTGGCTATGGACATTGGATGTCGTTGATAACGGGATCACATCATTAGGAGAATGATGTGATGGACAAGACCCAATCGTAAGCATAGCACAAGATCGTGTAGTTCGTTTGCTAGAGCCTTTCCAATGTCACGTATCCTTTCCTTAGACCATGAGATCGTGTAACTCCCGGATACCGTAGGAGTGCTTTGGGTGTACCAAATGTCACAACGTAACTGGGTGACTATAAAGGTGCACTACAGGTATCTCCGAAAGTGTCTGTTGGGTTGACACGGATCGAGACTGGGATTTGTCACTCCGTATGACGGAGAGGTATCTCTGGGCCCACTCGGTAATGCATCATCATAATGAGCTCAAAGTGACAAAGTGGTTGGTCACGGGATCATGCATTATGGTACGAGTAAAGTTACTTGCCGGTAACGAGACTGAACGAGGTATTGGGATACCGACGATCGAGTCTCGGGCAAGTAACGTACCGATTGACAAAGGGAATTGTATACGGGGTTGTATAAATCCTTGACATCGTGGTTCATCCGATGAGATCATCGAGGAGCATGTGGGAGCCAACATGGGCATCCAGATCCCTCTGTTGATTATTGCCCGAGGGCCGTCTCGGTCATGTCTGCGTGTCTCCCGAACCCGTAGGGTCTACACCCTTAAGGTTCGGTGAGGCTAGGGTTGCATGAATATGAGTATGCAGCATACCGAATGCTGTTCGGAGTCCCGGATGAGATGCCGGACGTCACGAGGAGTTTCATAATGGTCCGGAGGAGAATAATTATATATAGGAAGTGATGTTTCGGCCATCGGGAAGGTTTCAGGGGCACCCGGTATTGTACCGGGACCACCGGAGGTGTCCCGGGGGTCCACCGGATGGGGCCACCCATCCCGGAGGGCCCCAAGGGCTGAAGTAGGGAGGGGAACCAGCCCATAGTGGGCTGGTGCGCCCCCCTAGGCCCACCCCCCTCTGCCTAGGGTTGAAACCCTAGGGTGGGGGTGGCGCCCCACTTGCCTTGGGGGGGTACTCCACCCCCACTGGCCGCCGCCCCCTTGGGAGATTGCATCTCCCAGGGCCGGCGCCCCCCCTGGGGGCCTATATAAAGGAGGGCAGGGGGGAGGGGCAGCCGCACCCTAAAGTTCTGGCGCCTCCCTCCCCTTGCTACACCTCGTCCTCCTCCCATAGTTGCTTGGCGAAGCCCTGCCGGAGTTCTGCTGCATCCACCACCACGCCATCGTGCTGCTGGATCATCATCAACCTCTCCTTCCCCCTTGCTGGATCAAGAAGGAGGAGACGTCATCTGCTCCGTACGTGTGTTGAACGCGGAGGTGTTGTCCGTTCGGCACTTGGTCATCGGTGATTTGAATCACGGCGAGTACGACTCCATCATCACCGTTCTCTTGAACGCTTCCGCACGCGATCTACAAGTGGTATGTAGATGCAATCTCTCTCCCTTGACTTGTTGCTTAGATGAACTCATAGATGGATCTTGGTGAAACCGTAGGAAATTTTTTAATTTTCTGCAACGTTCCCCAACAGCATTATGACAGGCAAAAACTACAAATATCATACTTTGACGTAAAACAGCTGTGCCATTATGTTACATGTTCAAGACCATGTATTGATGGATATCTATCTATTGGAGTAAAAAGCTAGTAATAAATCTGCTACATTCCTTGGACAGACCTCAAAATTTCTCAGCTACAAGAGCAACATGTAAACATTGTTTGCAGCAGAATCACCCAATTAAAAGGAGTGAATGAATTGAATAAAAGGCATAGTACAAACCATGTATATAGAAAGCATGAATTTCTCAGCTGGACTACGAGTTGAATTATCATCATTAAATTTAGACTAAATTCTAACAAGTTAAAATTCTAGTGTCATTAGACAGATAGACAGACAGACCACAAACCTTAATCAACCTAATCAGAATGAAGGAAATGAGCCAGTAAACCAACAAAGATGTTTTTTAACATTAAACTTAAACTAAATTCTATGAGGCTGAATCCAAAGAAAAGCCCTCGGAAAGACTAGAAGCCTTCATTATTAACCCCAACAGGAGGGAAATGGGTTTCGATATGGAGAAGTAATGGATCAAAAAATCCGCTCCACCAAAGGCAGCATCAGATGACATGAGAGTTGAGAGAGGTTAGGGGTTACCGTGTATGGACCAAATCCCCCCCCCAACCCTGAGTAAATCTGGAAGCCCTCTTTTCTGAACTCTAAAATAATAAAATTTCATACCCAATTGAGACCATTACAAGATCCCTATTCTGAACTCTGATTTTCATACTCAATTGAAAATTGCACTAGTCACTGATATTCACTTGACAAAGAAAGTTCAGTTTAGTCCACTCCACACAGGTCGATAACATGCAAGGAAGATTGCAGAACCCTGAAGGTGCAAGAAAAGAAGACCAATGATGCAAAAATAACCCAAACTTCTCTATTCTGCAAAAAGACTGACAGTAGCAGAGGCTTGTCTACAAATGGTTCTTGCAGGTTGCAGCTAGCATAGCCTCCTATTCTGAACGTCTAGCAGAAGCTCAGAGATTTGAACATTTGGAAAACCCTAGCTACTTAATTCTCCAACCCCCTTTCCTTGTCCAAATTTCTCCAACCACCAACCCTAGAACTCATCAGAAGGAAATCAAGAGGGGGGAGAGGGGGAAGCGGCTCGGGTGCTCACTGGGGATGTCGAGGGCGACTCGGGGCAGCCGGAGCTAGTCGAGGCGGCGCGAATTCGGCGTCGAGCGGTGGCGGTCCTCCTGGGCAGGCCGCGCGGTCGAGGGCGTCGAGCGGTAGCGGTCCTCCTGGGCGTCCGAGCTCGTCCGGGTCCTCGTAGTCGAAGAGGAAGACGGCGGCGGTCCTCCTGGGCAGGCCGCGCGGTGTTGGACGGCAAGCATGTCGAGGGCGCAGGCGGGGCCGCGGGGGGAGGGGCGCTTGGGCGGGAGGACGTCGAGGGCACTCGGGTCGGGGACGGCGAGGGAGGCAGCGCTCGGCTCGGGGACGGCGAGGGAGGCGGCGCTCGGCTCGGGGACGGCGAAGGAGGCGAGGGGGACGGCGAGGGGGACGGCGAACACGGGGGGCAGCGGGTGAGATCAATGAGGCAGGGGAGAGATTAGAGAGATTGGGGATTTAGTGTGGGGGAAGCGTTCTAATGGCGCACCCCGCAGCGGTGCGCCATTAGAATGTTTTTTTATATATAGCAATGGTGCACCAGCCATAGGTGCGCCATAAGTAATTTTTTTATTTTTTGTTGCATCTAATAATTTTTAAGAAAATGAATATGATCAATATGAAACAGTAATAATTTTTTATAAAAACAGTAATAATTTTTTTTTAAATATCATCAAATTTATTATTTGAAAATATTTACGAATATGAAAAAATATCATCAAATTTATTATTTGAAAATATCATCAAATGTGTTATTTGAAAATATAATCAAATTTGTTTTTTTAATTTTAGTTGCATTCATTTGTGACGGTGGAGCGGGCCAGGGAGGGTGCGGGGTGCGGTGGGTCGTCGGCGGCGGGGGAGCGGGGGAGGGTATGCGGGGGGGCGGTCGGCGGCGGCGGCCGGTGGAGCGGGGGAGAGGGTGCTCGGCGGCGGTGGAGCGGGGGGAGGGTGCGGTGCGTCGTCGGCGGCGGTGGAGTGGGGAGGGTGCGGTGGGTCGTCGGCGGCGGTGGAGCGCGGGAGGGTGCGGGACCGGTGGGTCAACGGCGGCGGCCGGTGGAGCTGGGGAGGGTGCGGGGCCGGGGGGTCGACGGCGGCGGTCGGTGGAGCTGGGGAGAGGGTGCGGGGGGTGCTCGGCGGCGAGGAGGACCGGATCTGGCGAGGTGGGATAGCGATCGAGATGGAGGGGGATCGAGATCGAGTGTCCATGAAATTTAAAAAATATTCATGAGTTCAAAATTAAAGTGCCCATGAAATACAATCAAGAAATGAAGACTACGATTTAAATACAATCGATATTAGCTAGCTATCTGTCCACAATCTTCTTGCCCTTCTTTCTCACAAATGGAGTTCTTCTGTGGAACGAACGTCCTTTTTTTAGGGTGGTCCTGCTTCTTCTTGTGGTGTGTGCTGCTACTTCATCATCGTCGTCATGTTCGATCTTCGGGTCGCCGTACTTGTCGAGTCTTGCTCATTGGCTACTCCATCCATTCCGATGATCTTCCTTTTGCCTCTCCTCACGACAACATGACTGGGCTTTGACGGTCGGTAATGAAGAAGCATTAGTCCACTTGGGAAGCCAGTACCCATGGCTCATTTTTTGCGGTGACGTTTGCGCCCGCGGTCTTGGATTTGGCTTCGGGTATAACCATGGTGGTGAAATACCGGTCTTCTTTTAGGACGCTCTTGGCCCATCTGACACGGAACATCGGGACCTTCTCTCCAGCGTAGCTCAGCTCCCAGATGTCACATCCTAGCTAGTTATGCACTAGAGTGTTGCATCATGTCTATTTTTTTCATCAGAAACTTGAAATGGGGATGACAGAACCCCCAGCCCCCTCTGAAACCAACTAGGGTTTACTAAAAACTTTTTCAATGAACCTGAAATGCCCTTCTAAAAATGTCCATCATTTTTGTCTTGGTTCAGAACCTCTGCCAAAAGTGATGCACAATTTCCTAGGTCATCTTAGGGTCTCTGAATTAAATCATAAATATTTGAATTTGGGCATTTAAAATTATATAAAATATTTCAAATGCTCAAATATCTCCAAACTAAAATGTTTCATGTTGGAAATAATCCAACTATGGACCAGGTGCAGTTTGGTGATTTTAGGAGTTACCTAAGTATTTTTATTAATTCAACAAAGTTGCAGAAAAATAGAAAAAGAAAATAACAGGAAAGGGAAAACTTACCTGGCGCCCAGCACCCGGCCCACCTGCCGGCCCAGCCCAGCGCCGCGCCAGCGAGCTGCTTGCTGGCCAGGCAGGCAGGCAGGTGCTTGACGGCAGCACCGCCGCACGCCACGCAGCTGCACGCCACCCTGCTTCCTCCTCTCGCCGCCTAGCCGGCCTGGATGAGCTCCACGTCGAGCCGTGAACCCCCAGGACACCTCCATTCCTCCCCAACTCCTCTCTCTCGCTCTCCCCAGCCATGGCCGACGCCATCGCCGCCACCCCCTCGCCGTAGGCGTGCTCTCCGTCATCGCCACGCCGTGCCACTGTGTCCAGAGGCTCCACCACTCTCCTCTCCTTCGAGCTAGCCGAGCCCCGAGCGCTCGCGTGCCCCGAAGCCGCCGCATCGACCTCGACCGAACCGCCGTCGCCGGAGATCCCCTTCGCCGTCGCCGCCGCACCAGCCCGTCCCCGACCGCGCCGTCCGTTCCATCAAGACCGCAGTGAGCTGGGCTAACTTCCCCTCCTTCTCTTTCTTGCTCTCGTGCACCACAGCGAGCACACGGAGCTCACCCGCACTCGCCGCCGCGGACCACGTCGCCGACGTGCCTCCGGCTAACCACCGGCCACCTCACCTTGTCCATCGCACTAACCACGCCGCGCTAAGGCTAACCGTGCACTCCCCGCACCTCACCGCACACCCTAGCCCGAGTTCGCTTCCACCCGAACTCCGGCGGCCGCCAAAGTCGTCGCCGGCGCCAACTCCGGCCACCCCGACCCCAACTGACTCCGCCAAGAGCCGCGGCTCGTCCTCAGCTCCATCCCGAAGCCCTCCGCGAACCTTTTGGTGGCCGGAACGGCCAAAACCACTTTCCGCCGCCGCGTCGGGCTCGCCGGCGGCTAAACGCCGGCGCAGCTGACCTGTTTTGACCACGGGTGAGCCCTAGTTGACTCCGATGAGTCAATGACAGGTGGGGCCCAGCCCTGTTAACTAAATAGGATTAGTTTAATTAAACCTTAACTAAACTAATCGCACTGACACCCTGGCCCCACGCGTCAGGTTTGACCTGGACCGGGTCTGTTGACCTGCTGAGGTCAGCGTGACGCAATGCTGACGCAGAAATCATTTCTGGATTTATTCTAATATAGGAAATTCCAGAATATAGTTTAAACTTCAAAAATTCATAACTTTTAATCTGTAACTCCAAATCAAACAAGTTATATATGAAAAATGATCAGAAAAATCCAATCTATCCATCTGCACTATTTCCATGCATGACTAAACAAGTTAACTTGATGTTTAATGCAGAACAAGATAAAACACCTTCAAGGGCCATGTATGAGTTTGAAATTTGAATCTTTGGTTCAATTGGTTCAAACCCTTCTGGTCTTAGTTGCATTAGCCCAACACACTCATATTGCCATGTTTCATGCATGCATCATATTGTCACACATTTTTTGGTGATGGCTGTGTATCGGTGTTCTTTGCGGCAGGTTCTGTCTCCGAGGAGTACCGTGATTACCCTAGCGGAGAACCGTATCAGTGCATCGACCCATCAGGCAAGCAACCAACCGTTTGATCATATCGATACAATCCCATGTTCTCGCTCTTCCTCTCTTTTACTGCATTAAGACAACGCGTTTCAAACTGCTGTGTGCTTCGGTAGTTGAACCCATTTCCTCTGCATGACCTGTCATTGCCACAGTAACTAGATGAAACCCACTAGCATGTGTAGGAGTTGTTTGAGCCATATGTATGTGTTGTTCCTACCTTGCTATGCCTGCTATGCTTAGAGTCGTGTCAGGTCTGGTTCATCTGGGTGATGGGCTAGAGTGAAATGGTCATATCAGTTTGAGAGTGGTGTGTTGAACACGATTTGGTAAAGGTATCGATGAGAGGCCATGTAGGAGTACATGGTGGGTTTTTTCATTGAGTCCGTCCTTAAGCACTGAGATCTGTATGTGTGATTTAAGATTCAGCTATTACCATGCATTGGTCCCGAAACCAATGGACCCTCTCGGCTTCTTATTCACCCTAGTCTTCTGTCCAGGAGTTGCAAGTAGTTTCTAGTGTTTGTAGCCTACTGGAGGCCGTGGACAGCGCTGACCGTAGGGGTGGGCTGTGATGCGGTAGGTACGTGGCCGGGCGTACCGGATGCCCGTTAGGTATCTCGGGAACCCTGTTCACATCGTTTGGGGCTGTGAGCGAAACTTCGGCCGGATCTCCTCATGGATGGAACCCAAATAGGCGATAAACTTGGACTAGAGACTTAGGTGTCTAGGTAGGTCGTGGCCGACACCCACGTTGGGCTTCCGCTTGAAGGTTGCCGAGTACATGTCGTGTAAACGGCGGTAAGTGGTGAGAGCGTGTATGAAGAAGTACACCCCTGCAGGGTTAACCTAATCTATTCGAATAGCCGCGTCCGCGGTAAAGGACTACTTGGTTGCTTATACAGTTCATAGACAAGTAAATGGGAACTACTAAAAGCCTCAAGATAAGCGTGAGTGCCGAGGATGGCTCTTCCGTAGGAAGACGGGGGTGGATCCTCGGTAGAGTATTGAGTGGTGAGTAGTGGACTCGTGTGCGCAAAACCATTTCAAGTTGGAGTCTCGTAGGATAGCTTAGCCAAGAGTCAAAGCTGGCTTGCTGCAATAACTCCACCAACCCTTCTTGATAATATGCATGTATGTAGGATCTGATGTAAGTCTTGCTGAGTACCTTTGTACTCATGTTGCTATAATTTACATTTTTACAGAAGACGCTGCAACCCCTTCTGATGGGTTCTTCGTAGACGTTGACATCAATGAGTAGGCTAAGGCCCAGGTGGTGATCCTGAGCTTGTGAAGGACCACGTAGTATAGCTAGGCTATCCAAGCCTCTTTTATTTTACTAGTTGTCTGTACTCAGACAAGTTACTTCCGCTGCTGGTTTGTATGACTGTATGACTTGAATGCCGGGTCGTGTGACCCGTACTTGTGTGTATGCTATGTATGGCTCTCTGAGCCTTTAAATAAAGTACTTGTGTCATAGAGTCATGTTGTGATGCCTTGTTGTATTGGCACATATCGAGCATATTGTGTGTATGATTGAAATGCTTGGTATGTGTGGGATCTGACTATCTAGTTGTTTATCTTTAGTAGCCTCTCTTACCGGGAAATGTCTCCTAGTGATTCCACTGAGCCATGGTAGCTTGCTACTGCTCCGGAACACTTGGCTGGCCGGCATGTGTCCTTCTTCGTTCCTGTGTCTGTCCCTTCGGGGAAATGTCACGCATTGAGTACCGGAGTCCTGTTAGCCCGCTACAGCCCGGTTTACCGGAGTCCTGCTAGCCCAGTGCTACAGCCCGGAACTTACTTGCTGATGACCGACACGTTCGATGCTGGGTCATGGATGCCTGTCCCTGTAAGTCTGTGCCACTTTGGGTTTACAACTAGCCATGTCAGCCCGGGCTCCTTTTCATATGGATGCTAGCGACACTATCATATACGTGTGCCAAAAGGTGCAAACGGTCCCGGGCAAAGGTAAGGCGACACCCATGGGGATACCGTGCGTGAGACCGCAAAGTGATATGAGGTGTTACAGGCTAGATCGATGTGACATTGAGTCGGGGTCCTGACACCAGATATCCTCGATCCTTCCGTAGTATCTGTCCTTGTCATTGCCGGTGTAGGATTCCATTGTTACCCCGGAGTTCTGATAACCATCGCTCTTCATGTCCTTGTTCTCGGTGTAGAATGTGTAGCCGTTGATATCGTACTCCTCATAGGTCATCAGGTTGTGCTCGGCGCCCTGTGACAAGGCGAATATGAGTTGTTCTTCCGCGGAAGAATCCTCATGTAAAGGGTACGACAGAAGCTTTTGCTTGAACCAACGCGTGAAACATGAGTTGTGCTCTTTGATTGTATCTCCGTCCGTCCTCTGTTGGCCTCGGTCATTGTACGTCTTCTCAATAATGGTTTTGTGCTCTACCACCCAAGGATCGACCACGTCTATGTGTTGTAGCGCGACTAGGTTTTCTCTTTCAAAGTCGGCGAGTCGACCCTCGAAGTCGACATGCATTTCGCGGCGACCCTCACGGTGACCCCATCTAGCGAGCCTGTCGAGGTGCCTGTTGACGGGCAGACAAACGGGGTTCTTGATGCCTAGATAATTCGTGAAGTAGGAGATGCACTCTTCGGTCAGAAAGCCCCTGGCTATACTTCCCTCTGGACGTGACATGTTGCGAACGTATCCTTTGATGACACCATTCATCCTTTCGAACGGCATCATGCTGTGCAGGAACGTCGGCCCGAGTTGGATGATATCCTCCACGATATGGACCAGCAGATGCACCATAACGTCGAAGAATGCGGGCAGGAAGTACATCTCAAGCTCACATAGTATCACCACGATCTCTTCCTGTAGCCTTCTGAGTTGCCTCACGCCAATCGACTTCCGAGAGATGACGTCGAAAAAGTTGCATAGGCCAAATGGCATTTCACGGACGTGCGCGTCCATGATCCCACGGATTGCAACTGGAAGTATCTGCGTCATCAGCACGTGACAGTCGTGAGACTTCATCCCGCTGAACTTCTGCTTCGCTGGGTCTAGGTATCTGCTTATCTTCCCCGCGTAACCGTAAGGAAGTTTTACTCCTAGGAGGCAGGTGAAAAACTGCTCGATCTCCTCCTGACTTAGAGTGAAGCACGCAGGAGGGTAGTCATTTCCGGTATTCTTGGCCTTTTTGCCTTTGCGATGACTTTCTGTGCCCTGCTTCGCCTCATCATCATCATCATCATCATCATTAGCGTGAAGCTCCTGCCTGATGCCCATTGATTTCAAGTCTGCCCTTGCTTTCGGCCCATCTTTGGTCCTCTCTGGCATGTTGAGCAGGGTACCAAGCAGACTCTCGCACACGTTCTTCGTGATATGCATGACATCAAGGCTATGAGGCACACGGTGGATCTTCCAGTACGGCAAGTCCTAGAAAACAGACCTCGTTTTCCATACCTTCAGCAGCGGCTCTGGAGCCTTTCGCTTCTTTCCCGGCTCTGGAGCCTTTTGCTTCTTTCTCGGCAGTGGGCAGTCTTTCCAATTTTTCAACAGCTCGTCTATTTCCTCGCCGCTCCTTGTACACGGGCGTTTTCGGGGTTCGATTTCACCATCGAACAGATCCTTGCGTTTCCTCCACGGGTCATCGTCGCGAAGCCACCTTCGATGTCCCATGAACACGGTTTTCGAAGACCCGGGATCTCTATCTAGCTGGCGATATGTTGTGTCATCCATGCACCTTACGCATCCAGAAAATCCGTGGACTACCTGCCCCGCGAGATATCTGTAACCGAGATAGTCGTGCACCGTCGTGAGCAGTGCGGCTCTCATAGGGAAATATTCTTTCTCTGCGGCGTCCCACGTATTGGCTGCGTTTTCCACAGTGTGTCTAGCTCCTCCTTCAGCAGCCCCAGATATAGATTGATGTCGTTCCCTAGTTGTTTCGGCCCTTCAATTAGCATACTCATGTGAATGTACTTCCTCTTCATGCACAACCAGGGGGGAAGGTTGTACATCCACACAAACACAAGCCAGGTGCTATGTGTGCTTCTCTGGCTGCCAAACAGATTGACTCCATCGGTGCTCGTGCCCAGCACGATGTTCCTTGGATCCTTCCCAAATTCTGGGAATTCAAAGTTCAACGCTTGCCACTGGCTCGCATCCTTAGGGTGACTCAGCATCTTGTCTTTTTTATTTATCTCCGGATCATTTATGTCATCTTCCCGCTTCTTCTCCTCCCTATCCGCGTGCCAACGCAGGAGCTTTGCTACCTTAGGGTCCGCGAAATACCGCTGCAGACAGGATTGATCGGAAAGTACCACACCGATTTTCGAGGAGCTTTCTTCCTCTTCTTGTATCGAGTGACGCCGCACACCGGACATATGGTACACTCCGCGTGCTCATCCCGATAAATGATGCAATTGTTCATGCACACATGGTGTTTCACGTGCGGTAAATCCAGAGGACACACGATTTTCTTCGGCTCCTCGAAACTGGTCGGGCACTTGTTCCCCTTGGGAAGACGTTCGTGCCAGAATGACATGTTCTCGTCGAAGCATGCGTCGGTCATTTTGTGTTTTACCTTCATCTCCAGAGCCATGAGCGTTACTTTCAGGCGGGTATCCTCGGGCCTGCATCCTTCATACAATGGAGTAACCACGTCTATCTCCAGTTGATCCAGCTTGGCTTTCTCTCGGGCGGCATCTCTTGCGTTATCCGTCTGCTTGAGAAGCAGCTCTTGAATATGAGGGTCCTGCACCCAGCCTCCATCGTCGTCTGCTCCGGCATCTTCATCTTCATGATCATGCCCTTCGTCTTGATCTACCTCATCATCATGTACGACATCTTCTACATGATGACTGTGTACAGCATCACCGTCGTGATCATGTCCTGGAGATTCTTCGTCTTCTCGCCCGCCCTCGCCGCGGTGGTACTTGTCTTGTTGCCCTTCCTCATTTCTTGCCCGGCCCCCATGGACGACTTCATAGTTATCTTCATCACCTTGCCACCGATAGCCATCCATGAAACCATGCAAGAGCAGGTGGTCCCGCACCTGCCCGGAATCCGGGTCCGCAATAAGGCTCTTCAGCTTGCATCTTCAACACGGACATCTTATCTCCGTCTCGTTCTTTTGAAGCATCTCGGCCTTCGCGGAGCTCAAAAACCTATTCACGATGCCTTCGGTCATCGTGCGGACCATGGTCGCCTGCGGGGTAGAGCAAAATGATATTTTAGAACCAAGAAATTTTTTGGCATGACCTTCCCTAAAAACAGGACCAAAAAGAATGCATGGTGCCAAAATTCTCGCCGAAACGGAAATGAATCAACATTCTGGCAAAATATTGGCAACTATCGCATTTCAAATACCGGTACCTGCAAACACAAACATATATGCAACACCACAAACACATGCAACACAACAAACATACATAGATCTAGCTAGGCCACCAAAAGTGAATGTGCACATTGTTGGAGCGAGCTAGGGAGAAAAAAAGTAGATCTACATCATGAAGATAGCTTTCCCCTTACTTACCTATCAAAAAAAGGTAACCACTTAATTTTGATGAATCTATGGTGGAAATGAGGTGAGGAGGAGGAGGCAGCCGAAAGATTGGAGAAGGAGGTGGAGGGAATGAAGTGGGGAAAGTGACTGGGTAGGTGTGGCTGTCCAAAATATCTTGTTGGGGTCCCAGGTTACTAACGGCGCACCACATGCAAATGCGCCATTAGTAACCCTAGTTACTAATGGCGCACCTGCAGGTGATGCGCCATCAATAGTTTTGCAGAAAAGTAAAAAAATGTATATATACTAATGGCGCACTGTGACACGGTGCGCCATTAGTAGTTTAAAGTAGTAATGGCACACTGTGACACGGTGCGCCATTAGTAGTTTTGCAAAAAAAAGAATAAAAAAATCAGTACTGGCGCACTCCTTGTCTGGTGCGCCATTACTACTTAGAACTAGTAATGGCGCACTTTGGTAGGATGCGCCATTAGTATGTATGTAAAAATGAAAAAAAAATATCACTAGTGGCGCACCTTCTGTCTGGTGCGCCATTAGTGTCTTTCACACTAATGGCGCATCACCAACTGGTGCACCATTAGTATATAGTAGTGGCGCACTACTACCCTGGTGCGCCATTAGTGTCAATCCTATCTATAGCCCTTTTCCTAGTAGTGCCACCATCAATCATAAGATATCTAGGGACTCCAAACCTCGAAAAAATAACTTCTTTAAGCATTTTAGTAGAAGTGTTATGATCAGCACTACTAGTTGGAATAGCTTCTACTCACTTAGTAACATAATCAGCAACAACTAAAATATGTGTATAACCATTAGAGGCAGAAAAAGGTCCCATTTAAACATATAAGGTGGCTGGGTAACTCGTCTCCCTGGTTCTCCCTCGATTTGCATGGTCCTTGGCTGTTAGATCTTGGTCAACCTGGTCTTTTTTTCGCTGCGTGCCATTGGATCTTTGCTAAAAGTCTGCGGTTGTGTTTTGACCGCGAGGTGAGTTTTGACGGGGAATGACCTGTGGGTTTGGGCACGATTTGATTGGCTGGGTCTCCATTTTTTGGGTGCACGCGCAGCCCCTGCTATCGCGCCGCGTGCGCGCGTCGTGGGCGCTGCGTGGTCTGCGCTCCCCGCTCTGCCCTCTGGTCATCTTCTACTGCGGTCGTGCATCGTGGGAAGCCGCGGACAGGGTTGGCCGACGCATACACACCCAGTTTGGGCGGTCTCCTCGGGATGACAGGTGCTCCCATGCTACTTTGGCCCGCTCGTCGGCTGCCATGGCTAGCCTCTGATCGGTTGGGCGAGCGTTCATGCGGCGCGTGGGATGGGTTGGGTGGGCAGTCCTGCAGCGTGCGGTGACGGAAGGCCCGAGCAGGGTGGGCCCAAGGTGGGCTGCCGCATGTGCCCGCATCATGGGGAGCCGCGGAGCAGTTGGCCGCGTCATGCGTCGTGCAGGTCATGTCCTCGAAAGCCCATCGTTCGCATGCCGCACCCCTCCCTCCCTCCTCGATCTCTCTCCCTCAGCCGCCACAGCACGAAGCCATGAACCCTAGCCCTCTCCCGTGCGTGTGCGTGCTCATCGCCGCCTTTCCTTCCGCTCCCATAGTTGCCCCCGATGCCTGCATCTGCTACCATGGATCCATGGCCAATGGGAGAGAACAATGCAGGGAAGGACGCCGCCGTCGACCCATCGCTTAGATTGGTGGCACATGGGTCGGGTCTGGGCAGAATGCCGGCGCCTGCGGGGGAAGCAACGGGGGTTGGTGCAGCGGCAAATGATAACGAGGTCGGCCGTGGAGGGAGGCTCGCTGGCCGGAGCAGCCGAGTGTTAAATTGTGATCCAAATTATACTGTGTTGGACTTGACGTAGTACAGCCGGTGTGGGCCTTTGCGTTGACGTCGACGCGTACGAGTATAACTCGTTTACTTGTCCTCCAAGGACTCTCATGCATTGCCCTCTTATATACCGCATGTAGTCGCACCTCAGACGGTCTGTCGTCTCGTGCTTGTAATACTCCTCCATCATAGTGATTGCGCCTTCGTGTGTCCGTGGTTTTCTCCCGCAAGGGTTTCCACGTAAAAACCCGTGTCTCTCTATCTCATTTATTTCTCGTTATTATCTAACAAGTGCTATACAGAGCCAAGTTTTAGATACGAGATTCGGAGACGAGAGAATTAGGGTTGGTTTGTCTGCCGCCCCTGCACGCGATCTGCCAATCCGAAGGCAGATTGATTTCCGCCGCCGCCATCGTTGGGATACGCCAAGTCCGAGACAAGGTGTATTGTACGAGCGATTTATCTGCGGCGTTACTACTCCCAGACTGACAGAAGTGTAAAGGCGATCGATCCGCTGGCTGCTCTGCTCGCGTACTGTACGCAGCTCGTACTGGCTTCAAGTCCCGAGGATTCGATCGTAGCTGCTGCCGCTGTTTTCTCCAACGAGAAGACCGAAGCCAATTACTCTGTTCAATTGCGCTGTTTTCTCACGTGGAGGCTAGAAGGCTATTTCTTTTTTGTTCAATTGCTACAGCCACCCAAGAGTTCCTGTTTCTATTTACTCTGTTCTATTTAGATCCGCATATTAAATTCTATCAAGAATTTTTCTACCGGCTTGTACTACTTTGTGCATAGTTTATTGACTCATGGCATCCATGAAATACGATTTTCTGCTGCTGGATCGTGACACAAGGTTTACCCTATGGCAAGTCAGGATGCGGGCATTGTTGGCACAGGCCGACTATGATGTAGCACTGGATAGTTTTGGGAAGAACCGAATTCAAGATTGGACTGATGAGGAGAAAAGAATTGATTGTAAGGCTTTGTCACAGATTCAACTCCATTTGCATAATAATATTTTGCAGGAAGTTTTGAGCGAGAAAACTGCCGCCGCTCTATGATTAAAGCTGGAAGGGATTTGCATGACTAAAGATCTCACCAGCAAGATGCATCTGAAGCAAAAATTATTCTTGCACAGATTACCCGAGGGAGGTAATGTTTTGAATCATATTTCAGAATTTAAAGAGATCATATCTGATCTAGCTGCAATGGAGGTTAAGTATGAAGAGGAAGATACTGCTTTAATGTTACTTTGTTCACTGCCAAGTTCTTATACCAATTTTAGAGACACCATATTATACAGTCGTGATACTCTCACACTTAATGAAGTTTATGAAGCTTTGAACTCTAAGGAGAAGATGAAATTAATGGTGCCTCATGATGGTTCAAGTTCATCCCAAGCCGAGGGATTATCTGTTCGTGGCAGGACAAAGGAGAAGAACTCCAATAATGGAAACAGAGGCAAAAGTAAGAACGGCTACAGGGGTCGGTCGCAATCCAGAGACAAGAAGTATTGCAGGTATTGCAAGAGAGACGGGCATGACATCTCTGAGTGTTTCAAGTTGCAGAACAAGGAAAAGAGTAAAGGTAACAAACAAGGTGAAAATTCTGCTAACGTTGCTCGTGATGATAGTTCCGATGATGCTCTTGTTGTTATTGCTGGATGTGCTGAGACCAATGATGAGTGGGTACTTGACACCGCATGCACTTTTTCATATGTGTCCACATAGAGATTGGTTTAATACTTTTGATTCTACTACTTCTGCTGGTTCCGTTTTGGGTTTTGATAATTCACCATGCAAGATTGAAGGCATAGGTTCCGTTCGAATCAAGATGTTTGATGGCATGATCAGAACTTTGATAGATGTTCGGTATATTCCAAAGAAGAAGAGAAATCTTATCTCTGTTAGTGCCCTTGATGCAAAGGGGTACAAGTATTCAGGTGGAGATAGTGTTTTGAAAGTCACCAAAGGCTCCCTTGTTGTGATGAAAGGTGACTTATGTTCGACCAATGGTCTTTATTACCTTCGAGGTTCTACCGTTTCGGGTAACGCTACTCCAGTTGTTTCAACAAATTCTGATTGTGATGCTGCTAACCTTTGGCATATGCGTCTTGGACATATTAGTAAACTTGGTTTAGCAGAGTTAAATAAGAGAGGTCTCCTTGATGGATATGAACCTGGTAAATTGAAATTTTGTGAGCATTGTATCTTCGGCAAGCACAAGAGGGTGAAGTTCAACACTTCGACTCATACAACTGAAGGTATTCTTGATTATGTGCATTCTGATTTATGGGGACCATCTCGCAAGAAGTCACTAGGTGGTGCAAGTTACATGCTGACTATTATTGATGATTATTCGAGAAAAGTTTGGCCTTATTTCTTGAAGCATAAATATGAAGCATTCTCAGCATTTAAAGAGTGGAAGATTATGATTGAAAGACAAACTGAAAAGAAGGTAAAGATACTTCGCACTGATAATGGTATGGAATTCTGTTCTAAGCAATTTAAGAATTATTGCAAGCCTAAAGGCATTGTCAGACATTACACCGTTCCTTATACTCCTCAACAAAACGGTGTTGCTGAGCGTATGAACAGGACCATTATTTCCAGAGCCCGTTGCATGTTGTCCAATGCAGGTTTGCATAGGCGTTTTTGCGCTGAGGCCGCTTCCACTGCTTGTTATCTCATGAACCGTTCACCATCTATTGCTCTTAATAAGAAAACTCCAATTGAGGTATGGTCTGGTTCACCTGCTGATTATTCACAGTTGAGAGTTTTTGGTTGCACTGCTTATGCTCATGTTGATAATGGAAAGTTGGAGCCTAGGGCTGTTAAGTGCATCTTTCTTGGTTATAAGTCTGGTGTTAAAGGTTATAAATTGTGGAATCCTGAAACCCAGAAGGTTGTTATTAGCAGAAATGTTATCTTTAATGAATCTGCTATGTTACATGATGTTTCATCTACTAATGTTCCCGTTGAGAGTGAACAACAGCCTATTGTTCAGGAGCCTACTATTCAGGTGGAGCATGTTATTGATTCAGGTGATACATCTGGTAATGAAATTGTTGATGCACATGATGAACCCGTTGTTAATGATGATCATGTCACTCCCACTCCAAATCAGCCTATTGTTCCACCCAGTTGGAATCCTGCACGTGACAGAGTTAGGCGGGGTATTAATAAACCTGACAGGTTAATTGAAGAGTGCAATATTGTTTCTTTTGCTTTATCTGTTGCAGAAGAAATTGAAGGTAATTCTGAGCCTTCTTCATATTCCGAGGCTATTGTTTCTGGTGATAGTAATAAGTGGATGACCGCTATGCATGATGAGATGGAATCACTTGAAAAGAATGGCACTTGGGATTTAGTAAAATTGCCTAGAGAGAAGAAACCTATTCGTTGCAAGTGGGTTTTCAAGAGGAAAGAAGGTGTTTCTTCTAATGATGAGACAAGATATAAAGCAAGGTTAGTTGCTAAAGGTTACAGTCAGATTCCAGGTATTGACTATAACGAAGTCTTTTCTCCTGTTGTGAAGCATAGCTCTATTCGCACTTTACTCAGTATTCTTGCCATGCATGATCTTGAGCTTGAACAATTGGATGTTAAAACTGCATTCTTACATGGAGAATTAGAAGAGGATATTTATATGGAACAACCTGAAGGTTTTGTTATTCCTGGTAAAGAAAAGCTTGTCTGTAAGTTAAAGAAATCTCTTTATGGATTGAAGCAATCCCCTAGACAGTGGTACAAGAGATTTGACACCTTTATGCTCTCTCAAGGTTTCAGAAGGTCTAATTATGATAGTTGTGTTTATTTGAAAACTGTCAATGGTTCAACTATTTATTTGCTCCTTTATGTTGGTGATATGCTTATTGCTGCAAAGAGTATGTCAGAGATTGATGAACTAAAGAAGCAATTGAGTAATGAATTTGAGATGAAGGATTTGGGTGCAGCAAAGAAAATTCTTGGCATGGAAATATCCAGAGATAGACCGTCTGGAAAAGTATATCTAAGTCAGAAGGGATATATTGATAAAGTTCTTCGTCGTTTTAATATGCATAATGCCAAGCCAGTGAGTACTCCGTTAGCTGCACACTTCAAATTGTCATCAGCTTTATCTCCTAAGTCAGATGCAGATATTGAGTACATGTCTAGAGTTCCCTATTCAAGTGCAGTTGGTTCACTTATGTATGCCATGGTTTGTTCTCGTCCTGACTTATCATATGCATTGAGTGTTGTCAGTAGATACATGGCTAATCCTGGAAAAGAGCATTGGAAAGCAGTTCATTGGATTTTCAGATACCTGCGTGGTACTTCTAATGCTTATTTACAGTTTGGGAAAACTGGAGATGGACTTGTTGGTTTTGTTGATTCTGATTTTGATGGTGATTTGGATAAGAGAAGATCACTCACAGGTTATGTTTTCACCATTGGTGGTTGTGCTGTGAGTTGGAGAGCAACTTTGCAGTCTATTGTGGCTTGTTCCACTACTGATGCCGAGTATATGGCTATTTCTGAGGCATGCAAAGAAGCTATCTGGTTGAGAGGTTTGTACGCTGAGCTTTGTGGAGATTCATCTTGCCCTACCATATTTAGTGACAGTCAAAGTGCCATATATCTTACAAAGAATCCAATGTATCATGAGAGGACAAAGCACATTGATGTCAGATTTCATTATATTCGAGATGTTGTTGCTGAAGGTGATTTGAAGGTATGCAAGATAAGTACTCATGATAATCCTGCTGATACGATGACAAAGCCAGTTCCGACCAATAAGTTTGAGCTTTGCTCAGGCTTAGTTGGTATTTCTCATTAGTCCTATGGACTTTGACGCACAAGGTGTTTATGCTGATTTGAATGGAGTTATCTACTTTCTTCGACTACAAAAAATCCGTGTCTCTCTGTCTCGTTTATTTCTCTTTATTATCTAACACCGAGCAAGGAGGAAGGGCCAGCAATGGAGGGAGGCCCATTGGCTGGAGCAGCAGGAGCAACTGCAGCCGCTGTTCGGCCCGACGCACGGCCTCAGCCATGCCTCCTCTGCTACGGCCCGCACGGTCGAGAGGGGCAGCTGCGTCGTAGCTGGCGGCGAGTTCAGCGAGCTCCGCCTCCTCTCCTCTTCAAATCCAGTAAGATCCCGATGTCTTTCCCCTTTAGGATTTGACGAGCTTGCTCCTCCCATGTTCTCTTCGTCAATGTTTGTCTCTTCCCTATCATTTTCCCTTTTGTCAATGGTCTACTCTGCTTGTTTAGCCACTGTTAGTTGATTCTAATTATGTTGGCCATTTTTCTGTACCAGATGCCTATGGGTTCTCCTCGGTTGGATTGTCCTTCCTTCTTCGCTGGTGGTGTGCTCGTCCGTTGCAATAGCCTTCGTGCGCTGGATGAACACTGCCGGTTCAGTTTGGTGCCCTGCTTTACTTGATTCTTGCTTCTTGCCTTCCTTTAACCCGCGCCCTACTAACTTAGAGAAAATTCCTTATTTGACACTGTATTAAAATCTGGTTCCTTATTTGACACTGAAAAAGTTTTTCTTCCCTATTTGGCACCAATTCTAAATTTTATGCCCTATACGACACTTTCGTCCATTTTGAGCCTAAATGACACGTAAAAAGACCATTTTGCCCCTCATGCGGTATGTGTGTGTATGCACGCGTGTGTGCTGTTGTGTGCGTGGGTGCGCGCGCACATGTGTGCTGCTGTGTGTGTGTGTGTGCGTGTGTGCTGCTGCGTCTGACGTGCACGTGTGTGTGTGTTGTTGCGTGCCTATGTGCTGCATGCGTGTGTGTGTGTGCTGCGTGCGTGTGTGCTGCTGCGTATGTGTGCGCGTGCATGTGTGTTGCTGCGTGTGTGCGTGTGTGTGTGTGCGCGCGCGCATGTGTGTTGCTGCGTGTGTGCGCGTGTGTGTGTGTTGTTGCATGTGTATGTGCTGCTGCGTGTGTGCTCCTACCCTCGCACTGATGCTGCGTGTGCGCTACTGCCCCGCACACACACATACCACATGAGGGGCAAAAGAGTCTTTTCAGGTGTCACTTAGGCTCAAAATGGACGGAAATGTTATATAGGGAATAAAATTTAGAACTTCTGTCAAATAGGGAAGAAAAACTTTTCCAGTGTCAAATAAGGAAGCAGATTTTAAGATAGTGTCAAATAAGGAATTTTATAACTAACTTATGTGTTCTTCATCTTGTCCCCTACGTGTGCAGGTTGGTTTCTTCCCGTTGTGTTATGCGGCCACCGTCGGATCGTTCTGTCATTGCCATTGAGGTTAGTCTGCGCTCCATTTGCTTGCATGCAACATGTTCGATGAAATGTGTGCGTGGTGACCTTTCTTTTTTTCATCTCGTTTTGCCTGCTGCTCCGCCTTGGTGTAGTCCTCTGTCTAGCCTGCTTTCTTGGCCTGGTTTTGCTTTCTAGCTCTGGTAATTAGCTGTTGTTTTGCTTGTCTATAAGAATGTGCCTACTGTTTTTATGCATGTGTGTGCACTGTTATGCATGTAGTCCGACAGGTCGATCTCCGTTTGTCTAGTAGGTTCGACGATCTGCTAGGTTGCTGCATCTGCAACTCTGCTGCTGTTTATGGTTTGCTTGAATATGTTTTCCCTACATGCTTGTTATTTCTCGCTACACACATGCTTCTCTTTCTCTAAGTACTGTAATTCTGGTGTGTTGTCTCTAGCTACATGCATTTACCTTTCTTCGTCAGTCTAGCTAATTGTCTATTGATGGGCCATTCGTGTTATGGTTATGTGAACTTTAAGATGTAATAATATATGGTCTTTAAATTTTTATTGTTCGGCGCCTATGATTTTGCGTTACAGAATCGTTTGATGTCCAAGTTTCTATATAATTTTTACAACGTTGCAGTCCATTATTTGCTTCAATCCTGGTACACATTCGATTGAAAATAGGTTGTCCATTTTTATTGACTTTTTTTGTACATTGTGAAGTCATGGCCCCAGTTTATATTCATGTATAGTTTGCTGTATAGTTCATGTATGCTCTGTAAAGAGAATGTATAGCTAATGGGTTTAATTCGTTTGTTCCTTTTTTAGATGTTCCGTATGGGTGCATATTTTAACTTGATCCATACTGTGCCAGTGATTTTCTAAGATTTGCCCATATATTTTGGGGAGATAATAATGCTTCAGGAAGATGCTAAATAAGCTGGTCAGCTCTGGGGCAAAAGGTCAGCAAATCTGCTTGTCTATTCCTCCCAAGGTGATGAGAGATTGCTTGTTGCAGAGTACATGCCTATAAAGAGATATCTTCCACTGTGAGTATGTTAAATGCTTGTGAGTAGGCCAGTACTTTACAAATTTTACTACAACAGCAAGGACGCTATGCTTTGAATAGTTGAGCCGCCCTCTGTTTTTTCATCCATGGGCAGAGTGGATGGAGGTGCAGCGGCTCAGGATGTCAACGTAGGGATGGAAATTATCCGTATTTCATATGTTTCTATTATTATGATAAGTGATTCATGTTTCTTCTATGTAATGCTAGCATAAAGTATGATTTTCTCTGTACTACAACTTGGTCCTATCTCTAACTACAAAAAAAAATTATGTATCGTTTTAATTTAGATTTGATTGTTATTAGAATTAGATGGTGTGCATTGGATATGAAAATAGGGCTAGGTACTGCCATGGCGTATATCCTATTGAGTTTTCATGGGACCTTGAAGCTCACTATTGATCTCTTTGTAGCTTATAAAAGATAGTTATATCATTTTACTGAATGAATAATCAGAAAGGTGGGCCAACAAACCGTAACATGTGACATACAAATTACGTACGGTTTGATATTGTCCATTGGGATTATCTTCTCTTAACATTTAATTAATGCCACATCAAGATTATTCCTATGATGTTTATCTAACATCTTTCCATTATATTTTTATTATTGAGTCAGCGGAATGATGAAAATTTCAGAACTAGATGTAAAATGATGCGTCTGGCTTGTTTAACTTGCAGTCTTTATTTCTAATATTTTCTTTGTTGCTGAGGTTGCTTCTAGGTTTTATTACTGTGGATCTAATTTATATAAATTGAAAATAGTCCTATGTAGGAGTATGCTCATATATAGCAGTTGGGGAGGGAAATTGTACGAATTACAGATTTTGTAAAAAGTTGGCATTACTATATGCATAAATCTAAATTATTGTTCATAATGGATTCACCACTGCTCTACATAAGCTACATTGGCTGTGTATATAAGCCAAATTAGTAGCACTACTTCCTGTTTTCTTGCTTGCAATACCATGTACTGTCTCTTTACTTTGTTCTCCACATTGCAAAAAAATTCTTTCTTTGGAAGTATAGTTGCCAACTTATGGTCTGCATTGTGTATAACTAAAATGAGTGTAATTTCCTGATACCATTGTCTATAACCGAAATGAGTGGTTTCGTAATACCAAAGCATGTGCGCTCACGTATTTGTCTCTCTTTTAGTGTTGCCGAAGGCATGAAAAACATGCACATGGCCATAAGTTAAAAAAGTACGAGCAATTGGGTTTTCATTTTTCTCTTAGAATTGTTCATGTTCATGTTGTTGTCTTATTCTGAAATTTAGACAGCTCTTTCTGCTTTAGTTTACCAATCTCAGTGCATCCTATGTATGTTTGACTGATGGGTCGTCCTCTCATCCGGACTTACTCAGCGTTGCATTTGTGTGTTCCTTTACCTTATTTTTTTGGTTGTGTGAGCGGGTTTTGTGTTGTTGTTTCCATCCTCATTTAGTATGATGATGTTTTTAAGACGACTTCTATATTGCTAGAAAATTAAATTTTAATATACATTTGACCAACTGACTAGATTAAAAAATAATTTCTGTAAGATTGAGGCCATTTTATTTGTTAAGGTAGAAGAAAAATAGGATGAATATGCACTTGTTGTTACTGTACAAAGGCTAAACGTTGAATAACACTGATGGTTCTTTCCTAAAGTTGAGTAAGTGTCTCCCTTTTTCGTATAATTTTGTCTCCACAATTGCCTAAAGAATAGCAAGGTTCTAGAACAAATCTGTTATGAATAATTGCATTGTGACTTCAGTGGAAACTTCCTGGGCATACTATGTGTTCCTCTGGACTTGGTTGAAAGTATTTCTTTTGTTATCCGGTTTCTCATTACGCATGTTACTTTGTTGCTGACTTTTTCCTATAGTTTATATATAGTAGACTCACATGATTACCTGATGCGGATTCTACAACTCAGAAAACACATTAGGATATCCAAGTTGTGTGTGGCGCCCCAGAGAAAGCTTGCTACTCCAGTCAGCCACTTACACGAGATTGTCATTTCATGTTTGCACTTCTATTACAGTAGAACATGTCATAAACATGGCGCTGGGCATTGCTTCTCTAGTTCCCTTCACAAAAGAAGAGATGGTAGGGAGTGGCTCCATCACTGAAAAGACAACAACGCAATGTTTGTTCAGCTCCTTTAAAAATGAAGGAATTACAATGCATCTGACCTGTAAAGGGGTTGTGAAGGACAAAATGCTATGGATCCAGAGGAGTGGGAGGGGAGAGTTTACCAACAACGCATCAAGGACAAAGCGTGGCATGGATTCTTAAGTTCCAGTTAACATAGCAAAATTGTATAGAGAGAATGCCCATGTGTAAATTATAGCTTGCAAAAAAGTCATATATTTTGTGATGGGGGAGTATTACTTATCCATGTTACCATTGTGAATGATAAGTTGCATAGGGGAGAAACTTTATCACCAAATGAAGGCTTTGATATGCAAATATTTCTCTATTCAAAGTCAAGATCATATACGCCTAAGTCGAGAAAAATAATGGCTTTAAGTTCTTTGTTTAAATTGGGCTTTCACTCCATTTTGCTTCAAGTTCTCAACCGTTTGAATAAGGAGAAGATAATTGGAACAATAATTTTCTCTCTCACCTTATTACATCTTGATATTAGTAGGCTGAAAATGACATTACATATTTTAAAAGAATTGTTCTTATCTTTAAGCATTACAAAGATACAGACAATTGCTACATTAGCAAACACTTTTTTGCAGATAACCTAAGTTTGAACTGGGACCTTTTGTCATTTGGTGCAATGGGTAATTTTGTTCATGGAACTTGCTTATGACGTTTAAGTTGGCATACATGCCTGCCCACGAACAAGTCTATTGAGACATGTATTATTTTTTCAAAGCATGCATGTTATTGGGTCTCTGCGCCATTTGCTTGCATGATTTCAAATGGTTCTCTGCGAACATGATAGCAAGTATTTTGTGCTATTAAATTAAAATGTGTATATATATCTCACTGCAGACAACAATCCATCATGTTTCTTATTAGAGAAGATTAAACCACGGATATTGTTTTCATTGCGCACATGGATTTAGCGTGCCTCTGCGCTATTTGGCGCAACGGTCCATGATAACCATATTTTCAACTAAAACAATTCTGCCTTAATTGGTGTGTACATGTTATACAAATATTAAAAAAAATTCAAACTCGGATTTCGTAGCGTGATAACCATATTTTCAATATAGCATGGTTTTAAAAATGATCTTTCTACTTCTGATATCAAATAGGTTCTTGCAAAATAAACTTTTTTCATCGACAACATGGATTCAGCGGGTCTCTGCGCCATTTGGCGCAACGGGTCAACTAGTATAATAAAAGCCCCAAACATCAAACGGTTCAATAACAAGAGAATAATTCATAGGCATTTCTTGACGTTTACTAATATAACCTATTCTTTGACATTCATCACAAGATAAGACAAACTTACGAGCATCTTTAAAGAGAGTAGGCCAATAAAAACCAGATTGTAGTACCTTGTGTGCAGTTCTATCTCTAGCGTGGTGTCCTCCATAAGATTCAGAGTGACACTTACGTAGAATCTATTCTTGTTCATGCTCAGGCACACAACGTCTAATAACACCATCTACTCCTTCTTTATAAAGGTGTGGATCATCCCCGAAGTAATGTCTTAAATCATAAAAGAACTTTTTCTTTTGCCGGTATATGAAACTAGGTGGTATATATTTAGCAACAATGTAATTAGCAAAATCAGCATACCAAGGAGCAGTACGAGAAGCATTGACGACCGCTAATTGTTCATCAGGAAAGCTATCATTAATAGGCAGTGGGTCATCAAGAACATTCTCTAACCTAGACAAGTTGTGTGCAACGGGTTCTCAGCTCCCTTTCTATCAATAATATGCAAGTCAAATTCTTGGAGCAAGAGAACCCATCTAATGAGTTTAGGCTTAGCATCTTTCTTTTCCATAAGATATTTAATAGCAGCATGATCAGTGTGAATAGTAACTTTGGAATCAACAATACAAGGTCTAAACTTATCACATGCAAACACAACTGCTAAGAATTCTTTTTCAGTAGTAGCATAATTTCTCTGGGCAGTATCAAGAGTCTTACTAGCATACTGGATAACATTCAATTTCTTATCAGCTCTTTGCCCTAAAACAACGCCTACAACATAAGCACTAGCATCACACATAATTTCAAAAGGTAAATTCCAATCAGGCGGCTGAACAATAGGTGTAGTGATCAAAGATTTCTTAAGTGTTTCAAATGCTTCTACACAATCATCATCAAAGAGAAAAGGAATATCTTTTTGCAATAAATTAGTCAGAGGCCTAGAGATTTTAGTAACGTCCTTAATGAACCTCCTATAAAAACCGGCATGACCAAGGAAACTTCTTATACCTTTTATGTCCTTGGGACACGGCATATTTTCAATAGCATCAACCTTGCTTTATCAACTTCAATACCTCTCTCGGAGATCTTGTGCCCCAAGACAATGCCTTCATTAACCATAAAGTTACACTTTTCCCAATTCAGGACGAGACTAGTGTCTTCGCATCTCTGCAAAACTCGATCAAGGTTGCTCAAACAATCATCAAAAGAGGATCCATAAACGGAAAAGTCATCCATGAATACCTCACAAATCTTTTCACAAAAATCATAGAATATAGCCATCATGCATCTTTGAAAGGTAGCAGGTGCATGACATAAACCAAAAGGCATACGTCTATAAGCAAAAGTACAAAAAGGGCAAGTAAAAGTAGTTTTAGATTGATCCTTTGCTGACACAGGTATCTGAGAGAAACCAGAGCAACCATCTTGAAAGCAAAAATGTATGTGTTTGGATATCCTTTCTAGCATTTGATCAATAAAAGGTAAAGGGTAATGATCTTTCTTAGTAGCTTTATTTAACTTACGGAAATCAATTACCATCCTATAACATGGAATAATTCTTTGCGGGATCAATTCATCTTTATCATTAGGAACAATGGTAATACCTTCCTTTTTAGGAACACAATGAATAGGGCTTACCCAATCACTATCAGCAACGGGATAAATAATACCTGCCTCAAGGAGCTTTAGAATCTCCTTTCTTACCACTTCCTTCATCTTGGGATTTAATCGTCTTTGAGGATCTCTAACTAGTTTGGCATCGTCCTCCAATGTAATCTTGTGTTGACATAACGTGGGACTAACGCCCTTAAGATCATCCAGAGTATATCCAATAGCTGCTCGATGCTTCTTCAGAGTTTTCAATAATCTTTATTCTTCTTTCTTTGAAAGGTTAGCACTAATAATAACAGGATATATTTCTTTTTCATCAATATAAGCATACTTAAGATTATCAGGTAATGGTTTGAGTTCAAACACGGGATCACCCTTGGGTGGAGGGGGATCCCCAAGAATTTCAACGGAAAGGTTATGTTTCAGCACAGGTTCCCGTTTAAGGAACATTTCATCTATTTCCTCCCTTTCCTTCATAAACATATCGTTTTCATGGTCTAGCAAATATTGTTCTAACAGATCAGTTGGAGGAACATCAATGGAAGCAAGACCAATAATTTCATCCTTACTAGGTGGTTCCCTTTCACGAGGTTGTCTACTAAACTTAGCGAAATTAAACTCATGAGACATACCATCAATTCCAACAGTGACAATATTCTTTTCACAATTAATCTTAGCACTAGCAGTATTCAAGAAGGGTCTACCAAAAATAATGGGACAAAAATCATCTTGTGGGGAACCAAGAACAAGAAAATCAACAGGGTATTTAACCTTCCCACACAAACCTTCAACATCTCTAACAATCCCAATAGGTTGAATGGTATCCCTATTAGCAAGCTTAATTATAACATCAATGTCTTCTAATTCAACGGGTGCAATGTCGTGCATAATTTCTTTATATAGATCATAAGGTATCGCACTAGCACTAGCACCCATATCACATAAGCCATCACTACTAGGGAAAACCCTAGTAGTAGCGCGGGTTTTGAGGCTAGCAGCAGCGCGGGTGGCCGCGCTACTAATAAGGCGCTACAGCTAACTCATAGTAGTAGCGCGGCCCCTACCCGCGCTACTACTGTTGACGATATCAACAGCGCTTTTTAAGAACGCGCTACTATTACCTAGCTGTAGCGATTTCGCCATCCCTCGCTACTACTATATCTTTCTTCATTTCCCAGTACCCCTTTCCCTTTCAGTTTCCCTTTCAGATACTAGATACTAGGTACTGCTAGTAGATATCAAATTCATAAACCATTACTAGGTAGTACTCCCTTCGTTCCAAATTACTTGTCGCCATGACGTATAATTTGGAACGAAGGGAGTACTAGATAACAATTTCATGCAAGGTCAACATGCATCCTCAAGCAGTACAAGGTCATATCAAAAGCCATCATCATATGTATTTCTAGATGATATCGATGACGATCATCATATGTAGTTCTAGATGATATAGCCACACACACATATGTAGTTGTAGATGATATAGCCACACACACATATGTAGTTCTAGATGATATCGAAGACAATCATCATCCTCAAGCCTGGGCGGTTGGTGTTCCTGATAGTAATTAGGATGGCCTGTCCAACACGAAGATTCTTTCCATCGAGGAATTTCTTCCACCCAACCGAGTTTAAGTTTGTGTGACCGTCCGTGTCCACGCGGTAAGTACAGGTTGGACGGAGCCCCTTGTAGTAAGGCGTAGTCTAGCTGAGCCTTCTTCATCAGACTCGATACCATAACTCACAGATATGCTCTTTGCCAATTTCTGAATAAGAAAAACATATCAATTAATAAATAGCCTCGCAAATAAGTACATATGGATTATCTACATTATTAATAGTTTCCTTAGATTCTACACTAATAAGCATGTGATCGAACTCTACACTAAAACATATCATCGACTAGATTCCACACAACATACCATATCATTGGACTGTACACTAAGTAATTCATCGGATAATTTGCATTTGTAAGTATAACATACCATATCATGTCGATCAACCATGGTATTTGTCAAGCGGGTCACGAATGGCACCCCGACAAAGTCAGCACGTGGAGGAATTATGTCCCACAGGTTGGACACCTCCTCCTCACTCAGCCTTGTTCTTTGAGCTACGATGGCTTCATGAAGTGGGTCCTCATCATCTTCATCGAGTGGGTCCTCATTATCTTCATCATCTTCCACCAGGTTGAGATAAATGACAGCTAGCTTGGGTCTTTCTGCTCGGAAGGAGAAGCTGATCAACTCACCACCAGTAAGACGCATGCGAGCGACGAAACGGCCCATCCATCTCCTCCAATCTGCGACATATTTCGTCCTTTCTCGACCTCCATAGTGTACGGCCCCCCAGGAGCCTCAAATGTCACAGTGTCTCCTGTCAGCTTGTTGAATTTCAACCTCACATTGCATGGGACGATCTGTGTAAAATAAGAAAAATGACACAATGTAGTAATGCCAACACTAAAAATAAAATAGTTATTACATTTCATCTAATTTCTTACCGCCGCATGACGAAAACTCGGTTGGAAGTAGATGCCAAATAGCTTGCCAGTTGCAAGGCTGCTGGCGCATCTTGACTTGCACAGTCGACATAGTGGTGGTGCTGGTGGCGCCATTTTTCCTAAAGCAATATGAGCAAAGGATTAAAGATCAACTAAATCAAAATGTTCCAAGTCAACTAAATCAACTAGCCTACTAAATCAACTAAATCAAAATGTTCTAAATCAACTAAATCAACTAGCCTACTAAATTAACTAAACCAAAATGTTCTAAGTCAACTAAATCAACTAGCCTACTAAATCAACTAAATCATATCAACTAAATCAAAATGTTGCATATGAACTAGCCTACTAAATCAACTAAATCAAAATGTTCTAAGTCAACTAAATTAACTAGCCTACTAAATCAACTAAATCAAAATGTTCTAAATCAACTAAATCAACTAGCCTACTAAGTCAACTAAATCAAAATGTTCTAAATCAACTAAATGAACTAGCCTACTAAATCAACTAAATCAAAATGTTCTAAGTCAACTAAATCAACTAAATGAACTAGCCTACTAAATCAACTAAATCAAAATGTTCTAAGTCAACTAAATCAACTAAATGAACTAGCCTACTAAATCAACTAAATCAAAATGTTCTAAGTCAACTAAATCAACTAGCCTACTAAATCAACTAAATCATATCAACTAAATCAAAATGTTGCATATGAACTAGCCTACTAAATGAAAATGTAGCGGGTAGGAGGGAGAAGGAGGGGCGACTCGAGGATGGAGAAGAGAGTAGGATGGAGGAGGAAGGTGGAGCGAGGAGGGGCCAGCCGGTGCGGCCAGTGGAGGGAGGACGGAGGAGGAAGGCGGAGCGAGTGGAGAGGGAGGACGGAGGAGGATGCCGGTACCGAGTCCAGCAAGGAGGAGGAGGAGGTGACGGCGGCGCAGACGGAGGAGGGGCGATGGGGGTGGACCGGCACGGGTTATTGAGAGGGGATCCAGTGAGTGTGTGACTGTGTGAGTGGATTGGATAGAGGAGATGGGTGAAGGAAATATGCCCTAGAGGCAATAATAAAGTTATTATTTATTTCCTCATATCATGATGAATGTTTATTATTCATGCTAGAATTGTATTAACCGAAAATATGATACATGTGTGAATACATAGACAAACATAGTGTCACTAGTATGCCTCTACTTGAACTAGCTCATTAATCAAAGATGGTTATGTTTCCTAACCATAGGCATGTGTTGTCATTTGATTAATGGGATCACATCATTAGGAGAATGATGTGATTGACTTGACCCATTCCGTTAGCTTAGCACTTGATCGTTTAGTATGTTGCTATTGCTTTTTTCATGACTTATACAAAGTTCTTGCAACTATGAGATTGTGCAACTCCCATTTACCGGAGGAACACTTTGTGTGCTACCAAACGTCACAACATAATTGGGTGATTATAAAGGTACTCTATAGGTGTCTCCAAAGGTACATGTTGAGTTGGCATAATTCGAGATTAGGTTTTGTCACTCCGATTGTCGGAGAGGTATCTCTGGGCCCTCTCGGTAATACTCATCACCTAAGCCTTGCAAGCATTGTAACTAATGAGTTAGTTATGAAATGATGTATTACGGAACGAGTAAAGAGATTTGCCGGTAATGAGATTGAACTAGGTATTGGATACCGACGATCGAATCTCGGGCAAGTAACATACCGATGACAAAGGGAACAACGTATGTTGTTAGACGGTTTGACTGATAAAGATCTTCGTAGAATATGTAGGAACCAATATGAACATCCAGGTTCCGCTATTGGTTATTGACCGAGAATAGTTCTAGGTCATGTCTACATAGTTCTCGAACCCGTAGGGTCCGCACGCTTAACGTTACGATGACAGTTTTATTATGAGTTTATGAGTTTTGATGTACCGAAGTTTGTTCGGAGTCCCGGATGTGATCACGGACATGACGAGGAGTCTCGAAATGGTCGAGACATAAAGATTGATATATTGGACGGATATATTTGGACACAGGAAAGGTTCCGGATGAGATTGGGACTATACCGGAGTTCCGGGAGGTTACCGGAACCCCCCGGTAAGTATATGGGCCTTATAGGGCCTTAGTGGAAGGGAGGGATAAGGAGCAAAGGAGGGGGCGCCCCCCCCCAAGCCCAATCCGAATTGGGAGGGGGGCCGGCCCCCTTTCCTTCTTCCCTCCCCTCTCTTCCTTCCCCCTCCTTCTTGGAATAGGAAAGGGAGGGGGCAAACCTACTTGGAGTAGGTTTCCCCCTCCTAGGGCGCGCCTCCCCCTTGGCCGGCCCCCTCCTCCTCTCCCCCTTTATATACGGGGGAGGGGGGCACCCCATAGACACACAAGTTGATCTACGGATTGTTCCTTAGCCGTGTGCGGTGCCCCCCTCCACCATAATCCACCTCGGTCATATCGTCGCGGAGTTTAGGCGAAGCCCTGCGCCGGAAGAACATCATCATCGTCACCACGCCGTCGTGCTGACGAAACTCATCCCCGATGCTTCGCTGGATTGGAGCCCGGGGGACGTCATCGAGCTGGACGTGTGCTGAACACGGAGGTGCCGTACGTTCGGTGCTTGGATCGGTCGAGTCATGAAGACGTACGACTACATCAACCGCGTTGTCATAACGCTTCCGCTTAATGGTCTACGAGGGTACGTAGACAACACTCTCCCCTCTCGTTGCTATGCAATCACCATGATCTTTCGTGTGCGTAGGAATTTTTTTGAAATTACTACATTCCCCAACAGTGGCATCCGAGCCTAGGTTTTATGCGTTGATGTTATATGCACGAGTAGAACACAAGTATGTTGTGGGCGATACAAGTCATACTGCTTACCAGCATGTCATACTTTGGTTCGGCTGTATTGTTGGATGAAGCGGCCCGGACCGACATTACGCATACGCTTATGCGAGACTGGTTTTACCGCCATGCTTTGCACACAGGTGACTAGAGGGTGTCAGTTTCTCCAACTTTAGTTGAACCGAGTGTGGCTATGCCCGGTCCTTGCGAAGGTTAAAACAGCACCAACTTGACAAACTATCATTGTGGTTTTGATGCGTAGGTAAGAACGGTTCTTGCTCAGCCCGTAGTAGCCACGTAAAACTTGCAACAACAAAGTAGAGGATGTCTAACTTGTTTTTGCAGGGCATGTTGTGATGTGATATGGCCAAGACATGATGCTATATTTTATTGTATGAGATGATCATGTTTTGTAACCGAAGTTATCAGCAACTGGCAGGAGCCATATGGTTGTCGCTTTATTGAATGAAATGCAAACGCCCTGTAATTGCTTTACTTTATCACTAAGCGGTAGCGATAGTCGTAGAAGCAATAGATGGCGTAAACGACAACGATGCTACGATGGAGATCAAGGTGTCGCACCGGTGACGATGGTGATCACGATGGTGCTTCGGAGATGGAGATCACAAGCACAAGATGATGATGGCCATATCATATCACTTATATTGATTGCATGTGATGTTTATCCTTTATGCATCTTATCTTGCTTTGATTGACGGTAGCATTTTAAGATGATCTCTCACTAAAAATTATCAAGAAGTGTTCTCCCTGAGTATGCACCATTGCCAAAGTTCGTCGTGCCCAGACACCACGTGATGATCGGGTGTGATAAGCTCTACCTCCATCTACAACGGGTGCAAGCCAGTTTTGCACACGCAGAATACTCAGGTTAAACTTGACGAGCCTAGCATATGCAGATATGGCCTCGGAACATGGAGACCGAAAGTTCGAGCGTGAATCATATAGTAGATATGATCAACATAGAGATGTTCACCATTGAAAACCACTCCATCTCACGTGATGATCGGTTATGGCTTAGTTGATTTGGATCACGTGATCACTTAGATGACTAGAGAGATGTCTGTCTAAGTGGGAGTTCTTAAGTAATATGATTAATTGAACTTAAATTTATCATGAACTTAGTACCTGATAGTATTTTGCTTGTCTATGTTTGTTGTAGATAGATGGCTCGTGCTGTTGTTCCGTTGAATTTTAATGCGTTCCTTGAGAAAGCAAAGTTGAAAGATGATGGTAGCAATTACACGGACTGGGTCCGTAACTTGAGGATTATCCTCATTGCTGCATAGAAGAATTACGTCCTGGAAGCACCACTGGGTGCCAGACCTGCTACAGGAGCAACACCAGATGTTATGAACGTCTGGCAGAGCAAAGCTGATGACTACTCTATAGTTCAGTGTGCCATACGGCTTAGAACCGGGTCTTCAACGATGTTTTGAACGTCATGGAGCATATGAGATGTTCCAGGAGTTGAAGTTAATATTTCAAGCAAATGCCCGGATTGAGAGATATGAAGTCTCCAATAAGTTCTACAGCTGCAAGATGGAGGAGAATAGTTCTGTCAGTGAGCATATACTCAAAATGTCTGGGTATAATAATCACTTGATTCAACTGGGAGTTAATCTTCCGGATGATAGCGTCATTGACAGAATTCTCCAATCACTGCCATTAAGCTACAAGAGCTTTGTGATGAACTATAATATGCAAGGGATGAACAAAACAATTCCCGAGCTCTTCGCAATGCTAAAGGCTGCGGAGGTAGAAATCAAGAAGGAGCATCAAGTGTTGATGGTCAACAAGACCACTAGTTTCAAGAAAAAGGGCAAAGGAAAGAAGAAGGGGAACTTCAAGAAGAACAGCAAGCAAGTTGCTGCTCAAGAAGGGGAACTTCAAGAAGAACAGCAAGCAAGTTGCTGCTCAAGAGAAGAAACCCAAGTCTGGACCTAAGCCTGAAACTGAGTGCTTCTACTGCAAGCAGACTGGTCACTGGAAGCGGAACTGCCCCAAGTATTTGGCGGATAAGAAGGATGGCAAAGTGAACAAAGGTATATGTGATATACATGTTATTGATGTGTACCTAACTAGAGCTCGTAGTAGCACCTGGGTATTTAATACTGGTTCTGTTGCTAATATTTGCAACTCGAAACAGGGACTACGGAATAAGCGAGCACTGGCCAAGGACGAGGTGACGATGCGCGTGGGAAACGGTTCCAAAGTCGATGTGATCGCGGTCGGCACGCTACCTCTACATCTACCTTCGGGATTAGTTTTAGACCTAAATAATTGTTATTTGGTGCCAGCGTTGAGCATGAACATTATATCTGGATCTTGTTTGATGTGAGACGGTTATTCATTTAATCAGAGAATAATGGTTGTTCTATTTATATGAGTAATATCTTTTATGGTCATGCACCCTTAAAGAGTGGTATGTTTTTATTGAATCTCGATAGTAGTGATACACATATTCATAATGTTGAAGCCAAAAGATGCAGAGTTGATAATGATAGTGCAACTTATTTGTGGCACTGTCGTTTAAGTCATATCGGTGTAAAGCGCATGAAGAAACTCCTTACTGATGGACTTTTGGAATCACTTGATTATGAATCACTTGGTACTTGCGAACCGTGCCTCATGGGCAAGATGACTAAAACACCATTGTCCGGTACTATGGAGAGAGCAACAGATTTGTTGGAAATCATACATACAGATGTATGTGGTCCGATGAATGTTGAAGCTCGGGGCGGATATCATTATTTTCTCACCTTCATAGATGATTTGAGCAGATATGGGTATATCTACTTAATGAAACACAAGTCTGAAACATTTGAAAGGTTCAATGAATTTCAGAGTGAAGTGGAAAATCATCGTAACAAGAAAATAAAGTTTCTACGATCTGATCGTGGAGGAGAATATTTGAGTTACGAGTTTGGTTTACATTTGAAACAATGCGGAATAGTTTCGCAACTCACGCCACCTGGAACACCACAAAGAAATGGTGTGTCCAAACGTCGTAATCGTACTTTACTAGATATGGTGCGATCTATGATGTCTCTTACTGATTTACCGCTATCGTTTTGGGGTTATGCTTTAGAGACGGCTGCATTCACATTAAATAGGGCACCATCAAAATCCGTTGAGACGACGCCTTATGAACTATGGTTTGGCAAGAAACCAAAGTTGTCGTTTCTTAAAGTTTGGGGCTGCGATGCTTATGTAAAGAAACTTCAACCAGATAAGCTCGAACCCAAATCGGAGAAATGTGTCTTCATAGGATACCCAAAAGAGACTGTTGGGTACACCTTCTATCATAGATCCAAAGGCAAGACATTCATTGCTAAGAATGGATCCTTTCTAGAGAAGGAGTTTCTCTCGAAAGAAGTGAGTGGGAGGAAAGTAGAACTTGATGAGGTAACTGTACCTGCTCCCTTATTGGAAAGTAGTTCATCACAGAAATCAGTGCCTGTGACAAATACACCAATTAGTGAGGAAGCTAATGATATTGATCATGAAACTTCAGATCAAGTGTCTACTGAACCTCGTAGGTCTACCAGAGTAAGATCCGCACCAGAGTGGTACGGTAATCCTATTCTGGAAGTCATGTTACTTGACCATGATGAACCTACGAACTATGAGGAAGCGATGATGAGCCCAGATTCCGCAAAATGGCTAGAGGCCATGAAATCTGAGATGGGATCCATGTATGAGAACAAAGTATGGACTTTGGTTGACTTGCCCGATGATCGGCAAGCCATTGAGAATAAATGGATCTTTAAGAAGAAGACTGACGCTGACGGTAATGTAACTATCTATAAAGCTCGACTTGTTGCGAAAGGTTTTCGACAAGTTCAAGGGGTTGACTACGATGAGACTTTCTCACCCGTAGCGATGCTTAAGTCTGTCCGAATCATGTTAGCAATTGCCGCATTTTACGATTATGAAATTTGGCAGATGGATGTCAAAACTGCATTCCTGAATGGATTACTGGAAGAAGAGTTGTATATGATGCAACCGGAAGGTTTTATCGATCCTAAGGGAGCTAACAAAGTGTGCAAGCTCCAGCGATCAATCTATGGTCTGGTGCAAGCCTCTCGGAGTTGGAATAAACGCTTTGATAGTGTGATCAAAGCATATGGTTTTATACAGACTTTTGGAGAATCCTGTATTTACAAGAAAGTGAGTGGGAGCTCTGTAGCATTTCTAATATTATATGTGGATGACATATTGTTGATTGGAAATGATATAGAATTTCTGGATAGCATAAAAGGATACTTGAATAAATGTTTTTCAATGAAAGATCTCGGTGAAGCTGCTTACATATTGGGCATTAAGATCTATAGAGATAGATCAAGACGCTTGATTGGACTTTCACAAAGCATGTACCTTGATAAAGTATTGAAAAGGTTCAATATGGATCAGGCGAAGAAAGGGTTCTTGCATGTATTACAAGGTATAAAGTTGAGTCAGACTCAATGCCCGGCCACTGCAGAAGATAGAGAGAAAATGAAAGGAGTTCCATATGCTTCAGCCATAGGCTCTATCATGTATGCAATGCTGTGTACCAGACCTGATGTGTGCCTTGCTATTAGTTTGGCAGGGAGGTACCAAAGTAATCCAAGAGTGGGTCACTGGACAGAGGTCAAGAACATCCTGAAATACCTGAAAAGGACTAAGGATATGTTTCTCGTATATGGAGGTGACAAAGAGCTAGTCGTAAATGGTTACGTCGATGCAAGCTTTGACACTGATCTAGACGATTCTAAATCGCAAACCGGATACGTATTTTTATTAAACGGTGGAGCTATAAGTTGGTGCAGTTCTAAACAAAGCGTCATGGCGGGATCTACATGTGAAGCGGAGTACATAGCTGCTTCGGAAGCAGGAAATGAAGGAGTCTGGATGAAGGAGTTCATTTCCGATCTAGGTGTTGTACCTAGTGCATCGGGACCAATGAAGATCTTCTGTGACAATACTGGTGCAATTGCCTTGGCAAAGGAATCCAGATTTCACAAGAAGACCAAGCACATCAAGAGACGCTTCAATTCCATTCGGGACCAAGTCCTAGTGGGAGACATAGAGATTTGCAAGATACAAACGGATCTGAATGTTGCAGACCCGTTGACTAAGCCTCTCTCACGAGCAAAACATGATCAGCACCAAGACTCCATGGGTGTTAGAATCATTACTATGTAATCTACATTATTGACTCTAGTGCAAGTGGGAGACTGAAGGAAATATGCCCTAGAGGCAATAATAAAGTTATTATTCATTTCCTCATATCATGATGAATGTTTATTATTCATGCTAGAATTGTATTAACTGGAAACATGATACATGTGTGAATACATAGACAAACATAGTGTCACTAGCATGCCTCTACTTGAACTAGCTCATTAATCAAAGATGGTTATGTTTCCTAACCATAGGCATGTGTTGTGATTTGATTGATGGGATCACATCATTAGGAGAATGATGTGATTGACTTGACCCATTCCGTTAGCTTAGCACTTGATCGTTTAGTATGTTGCTATTGCTTTCTTCATGACTTATACAAAGTTCCTGCAACTATGACATTGTGCAACTCCCGTTTACCAGAGGAACACTTTGTGTGCTACCAAACGTCACAACGTAACTGGGTGATTATAAAGGTACTCTACAGGTGTCTCCAAAGGTACATGCTGAGTTGGCATAATTCGAGATTAGGTTTTGTCACTCCGATTGTCGGAGAGGTATCTCTGGGCCCTCTCGGTAATACTCATAACCTAAGCCTTGCAAGCATTGTAACTAATGAGTTAGTTATGAAATGATGTATTACAGAACGAGTAAAGAGACTTGCCGGTAATGAGATTGAACTAGGTATTGGATACCGACGATCGAATCTTGGGCAAGTAACATACCGATGACAAAGGGAACAACGTATGTTGTTATACGGTTTGACCAATAAAGATCTTTGTAGAATATGTAGGAACCAATATGAACATCCAGGTTCCGCTATTGGTTATTGACCGAGAATAGTTCTAGGTCATGTCTACATAGTTCTCGAACCCGTAGGGTCCGCACGCTTAACGTTACGATGACAGTTTTATTATGAGTTTATGAGTTTTGATGTACCGTAGTTTGTTCGGAGTCCCGGATGTGATCACGGACATGACGAGGAGTCTCGAAATGGTCGAGACATAAAGATTGATATATTGGACGGATATATTTGGACACCGGAAAGGTTCTGGATGAGATTGGGACTATACCGGAGTTCCAGGAGGTTACCGGAACCCCCCGGTAAGTATATGGGCCTTATTGGGCCTTAGTGGAAGGGAGGGAGAAGGAGCAAAGGAGGGGGCGCCCCCCCCCCCCCAAGCCCAATCCGAATTGGGAGGGGGGCCGGCCCCCCTTTCCTTCTTCCCTCCCCTCTCTTCCTTCCCCCTCCTTCTTGGAATAGGAAAGGGAGGGGGCAAACCTACTTGGAGTAGGTTTCCCCCTCCTAGGGCGCGCCTCCCCTTTGGCCGGCCCCCTCCTCCTCTCCCCCTTTATATATGGGGAGGGCACCCCATAGACACACAACTTGATCTACGGATCGTTCCTTAGCTGTGTGCGGTGCCCCCCTCCACCATAATCCACCTCGGGCATATCATCGCGGAGTTTAGGCGAAGCCCTGCGCCGGAAGAACATCATCATCGTCACCATGCCGTCGTGCTGACGAAACTCATCCCCGACCCTTCGCTGGATTGGAGCCCGGGGGACGTCATCGAGCTGGACGAGTGCTGAACACAGAGGTGCCGTACGTTCGGTGCTTGGATCGGTCGAGTCGTGAAGACGTATGACTACATCAACTGCGTTGTCATAACGCTTCCGCTTAACGGTCTATGAGGGTACGTAGATAACACTCTCCCCTCTCGTTGCTATGCCATCACCATGATCTTGCGTGTGCGTAGGAATTTTTTTGAAATTACTACGTTCCCCAACAATGGGGGTGGGAGATGAATGGCTTAGTAGTATCGCGCTGTAGGAAAAGACGCTACTGCTAAGCTATCTAGCAGCAACGCCTTTCACAATAAAGCGCTACTACTATGTGTGAGCATGTAAAAATAGACTTTGTTCAATATATCAAAAATACATTGATCATCAACGATCTTTTTGTGTACAATCTGATTTGTCAATATGAGTCCTCACCGGTTTAGGAACAGGTGAAGACTCATATTGCAGCCACAAATTCTACACATAGAGTTCAATGAAGACCAAGTTCTTGTCAAAGTTTGAGAAGTAACATATTTAAGGTGGTAGAAACTCTCTTCACGGAGCGAGGTGGGACTAAATTTTTGTAGTAAACTTAGCAGTAGCGCTTATTGGAGAAATGCGCTGCTACTATGCTACGTAGCAGTAGCGCCCGTCGTTATAACGTGTTGCTGCTATAACTAGCCTCGCGGCGGCCTTGTGGGAATTATAGCAGTAGCGCGTCTTTGAGCGGGCGCGCTACTTCTATATTTGTTTCAGTAGCGAGTTACTCCTGAGCACGCTACTGCTAATTAGCAGCAGCGCCTTATTTTAAAGCGCGCTGCTAATAAGATTCTGTGTATAGGCTTTTCCCTAGTAGTGCATGATAACAATAATCTCCTATTTTAACAGAAATAACAGGCATGCCTACGACAGGTCTATGTGTCTTAGTATCAGGTCTAGCAATATTGGTAGTCTCACCCAAGAAAGAAATAACATGCCCATCTAAATCCTCATCCAAGAGATCTTTAACCATAGCAATACTAGGTTCAACATTAATTTGCTCAGGAGGTGTATAAGTCCTATTATTACTCTTACGAACAACAGTCGAAGCTTTAGCATGATCCTTAATCCTAACAAGAAAAGGAGGTTTTTCAACATAAGCAGTAGGAACAATAGGATCACTATAGGTAATAGTCTTTTCTTCGACTGTAATAGGTGCAACTACTTTCACTTCAATAGGAGGATTATATTTAAACCACTTATCTTTAGGGAGATCAACGTGAGTAGCAAAAGATTCACAGAAAGTAGCTACTATCTCAGAGTCAAGTCCATACTTAGAGCTAAATCCATGGAAAGCATCGGTATCCATAAAAGATTTAACACAATCGAACTTAGGTTTCATACCTGACTCCTTACCATCGACGGAACCCCAATCTTCGGAGTTGCGTTTAATTATTTCCAATAAGTCCAATTTGAAATCAATAGTCTTTAGCATATAAGAACCAGCACAGGAAGTATCGAGCAAGTTGCGATTATCAAGAGAAAGCCGAGCATAAAAATTCTGAATAATCATTTCCTGAGAGAGCTCATGATTGGGGCATGAATATAACATTGACTTAAGCCTCCCCCAAGCTTGAGCGATGCTTTATCCTTCGCAAGGCCAGAAATTATATATGTAATTACAATCACGATGAACAAGAGGCATAGGATAGAACTTCTGGTGAAATTCCAACTTCAATCTCTTATAATTCCAAGATCTTGTATCATCACATAGCCTATACCATGTCAATGCCTCTCCCTTCAAAGATAAATGGAAGACCTTCCTTTTGACAACATCATCGGGAATACCTGCAAGCTTAAATAATCAACAGACTTCATCCACAAAGATAAGGTGTAAATCGGGATGCAATGTTCCATCTCCTGCAAATGGATTAGCTAGCAGTTTCTCTATCATACCCGATGGAATCTCAAAGTAAATATTTTCATAAAGTTCAGTAGGTTGAGGAGTAACTCTTTGCTCTTCTGGTTGGGGTGAAGATACCCCAAACAAGCACACTATATAAAATTTCAGCACACTATGTAAATGTTTCCTTACCAAGTTCCACTCACCAAAAGCGCTACACTCCCTTGCTGCACTATGTAAAGGTTTTCTCTGCAAGCACTGAAATTGTAGGTGATAGATAGTTTTGTGATAAGATAAATAGTAACGAGTAACAAGTAAATAAAGTAAACAAAGTGTAGCAAGGTGTCCCAATCCCTTATGTAGCAAAGGATAAGCCTAGACAATTTCTAATAATGATAAAGGAGCTCCCGAGGACACATTGGGAATTATCGTCAAGCTAGTTTTCAGCACGTTCATACGATTTGCGTTCGGTACTTTGATAATTTGATATGTGAGTGGACCGGTACTTGGGTACTGCCCTAACTTGGACAAGCATCCCACTTATGATTAACCCGTATTGCAAGAATTCGCAACTACAAAAGAAGTATTAAGGTAAACCTAACCACAACATTAAACATACGGATCCATATCAGCCCCTAACGAAGCAACGCATAAACTAGGGTTTAAGCTTCTGTCACTCTAGCAACCCATCATCTACTTATTAATTCCCCATGCCTTCCTCTAGGCCCAAATAATGGTGAAGTGTCATGTAGTCGACATTCACATAACACCACTAGAGGAAAAGACAACATACATCTCATCAAAATATCGAACGAATACCAAATTCACATGACTACTAATAGCAAGACTTCACCCATGTCCTCAGGAACAAACGTAACTACTCAGAAAGCATATTCATGTTCATAATCAGAGGAGTAATAATATGCATAAAGGATCTGAACATATGATCTTCCACCAAGTAAACCAATTAGCATCAACTACAAGGAGTAATCAACACTACTAGCAACCCATAGGTAACAATTTGTGGTTTTGATACAAGATTGGATACAAGAGATGAACTAGGGTTTTGAGAGGAGATGGTGCTGGTGAACATGTTAATGGAGATTGACCCCCTCTCGATGAGAGGATCATTGGTGATGACGTTGGTGATGATTTCCCCCTCCCGGAGGGAAGTGTCCCCGGCAGAACAGCTCCGCCGGAGCCCTAGATTGATTCCGCCAAGGTTCCGCCTTGTGCCGGCGGAGTTTCGTCCCGTAAGCTTGCCCACGATTTTTCCCAGTGCAAAAGTGATGATATAGCAGAATATGGACGCCGGAGGCCCACTAGGGGGCCCAGGAGATAGGGGGCGCGTCCTATGGGGGGGGGGGGCGCCCCCTGTCTCCTGGACAGGGTGTGGGCCCCCTGGCATATTTCTTTCGCTCAGAAATTCTTATTTATTCCAAAAAGTTGTTTCGTGGAGTTTCAGGACTTTTAGAGCTGTGCAAAATAGGTTTCCATCGTTTGCTCCTTTTCCAGCCAGAATTCCAGCTGCCGGCATTGCCCCTCTTCATGGTAAACCTTGTAAAATAAGAGAGAATAGCCATAAGTATTGAGATATAATATGTAATAACAGCCCATGATGCAATTAATATTGATATAAAAGCATGATGCAAAATGGACGTATCAACCCCCAGCCTGAAGCAGCTCGATCTCGAATCCCAACATAGAAACTACACGCGAAAACCAGGGCTCGTCCTTAGTCTCCCGTGATTATCCGGTCCCCCTCAAGGATCCGGCTCCAGACCCGAAGCTTAGCTCGGCCTGTGGAAACCAAGGACCGGCCAGGGCACAGACTGGCCCCCACACCATTATGGCGAAATTTGGCCTAGAGCCCTCGAATAGGGTGACCCTCGCTATGTTTAACGAGGCACTAGACCGAACCCAGAAAATAACCATCCAGGAGGACCTGTCCTTAGCCCGCAATCATCAACCCTTCGAGCAGTACACTAGGGAATTTTACGTCCCACCCACCACCCACGTGGTAGGCACTTTCGATGATTTAACCAATATGTTAGATTATAATTCAGAAAATGCCGAATACATGGACAAGAATAGCGGAACCACGGCTAGTACCGATGTTGCCCCGCCCGTCATCGGCTGCTGGTCAGCCACATCCACCTGCGATATTTACATGGTGGACACCCCTGATACGTCTCCAACGTATCTATAATTTTTGATTGCTCCATGCTACTTTATCTACTGTTTTAGGCAATATTGGGCTTTATTATCCACTTTTATATTATTTTTGGGACTAACCTATTAACCGGAGGCCCAGCCTAGATTTCCTGTTTTGTGCCTACAATGTTTCGAGGAAAAGGAATATCAGACGAAGTCAAAACGGAACGAAATCAACTGGAGAAGTTATTTTTGGAAGGAAAGCCACCCGATGGACTTGGAGTGCACGTCAGGAGATACGGGAGGTGCTCACGAGGGTGAGGGGCGTGCCCACCCCCCCCCCCCCCCCCGGGCGCCCCCTGCCTCGTGGGCCCCCCGTAGCACCTCCGACGTACCCCCTGCACCCATATATACTCTCGTACCCTAAAACTTCCAGAACAGAAGATAGATCGGGAGTTCCGCTGCCGCAAGCCTCTGTAGCCACCAAAAACCTCTCGGGAGCCCGTTCCGGCACTATCCATCACCGGTGGCCATCTTCATCATCCCAGCGCTATCCATGACGAGGAGGGAGTAGTTCACCCTCAGGGCTGAGGGTATGTACTAGTAGCTATATGTTTGATCTCTCTCTCTTGTGTTCTCTCTCGTGTTCCCTCTATGGCACGATCTTGATGTATCCCGAGCTTTGCTATTGTAGTTGGATCTTATGATGTTTCCCCTCTCTACTCTCTTGTGATGAATTGAGTTTCCCCTTTGAAGTTATCTTATCGGATTGAGTCTTTTATGAGAACACTTGATGTATGTCTTGCCGTGATTATCTGTGGTGACAATGGGATATCATGTGCCACTTGATGTATGTTTTGGTGATCAACTTGCGGGTTTCGTGACATTGGGAACCTATGCATAGGGGTTGGCACACGTTCTTGACTCTCCGGTAGAAACTTTGGGGCACTCTTTGAAGTACTTTTATGTTGGTTGGATGAATCTGAGATTGTGTGATGCATATCGTATAATCATGCCCACGGATACTTGAGGTGACAATGGAGTATCTAGGTGACATTAGGGTTTTGGTTGATTTGTATCTTAAGGTGTTATTCTAGTACGAACTCTTTATAGATCGATCCAAAAGAATAACTTTGAGGTGGTTTCGTACCCTACCATAATCTCTATGTTTGTTCTCCACTATTAGTGGCTTTGGAGTGACTCTTTGTTGCATGTTGAGGGCTTGTCATATTATCTATCTATGTTATTATTGTTGAGAGAACTTGCACTAGCGGAAGTATGAACCCTAGGCCTTGTTTCCTATCATTTCAATACCATTTACGCTCACGTTTATCACTTGTTACCTTGCTATTTTTATTATTTCAGATTACAAAAACCTATATATACTATATATTTTGCACTTGTATCACCATCTCTTCGCCAAACTAGTGCACCTATACAATTTACCATTGTATTGGGTGTGTTGGGGACACAAGAGACTTTTTATTATTTTGTTGCAGGGTTGCTTGAGAGAGACCATCTTCATCCTACGCCTCCTACGGATTGATAAACCTTAGGTCATCCACTTGAGGGAAATTTGCTACTTTCCTACAAACTTGTGCACTTACAGGCCCAACAACGTCTACAAGAAGAAGGTCGTGTAGTAGACATCAACCCCCAAGGACGGCGATGGCACTCCCAATCAGGACCGGGGCAAGCCCGGAGATGAGCCACCCAAATGCCAAAGACAGCACCATCGATCAAAGCCACGTTGAAGCCATGTGAGCCATGTGGACTCTGCAGAGAACGGCACAATGAATAATACGGATGACCTCGCCGGAGCCGCAGCCAACGAACATCATCAGAATGACCCCGCTGGCAGGAGGACCCGCTCAACCTAGAAAACCCCAATGACTCCAAAGACAACAACTACCTCCCACCTTCTGAAGAGAAGGCCAGTCTTGGAGAAGACGATTTCATCGTCCCCGAAGACCCGCTGGAGCAAAAACGGTTCAAACGGAGGCTTCTAGCCACCGCTCGCAGCCTGAAGAAACAAAAGCGCAGAATCAAGGCCGAACAGGCAGCCTCAATGATTGATGGACCAATAGCCACTGAAGAAGGGTACGGCCACGAACAGCCAATCAAAAGTTATCCCAAGCGAAGATTTTTGTCGCAATTCGACGACGAGGCCTTAGAGCCAACACATCGGACATATACACCCACCGAATAGCTGGACCGCCCCCCTAGAGGGTGGACAGAGAAGATGACGAGGACGAGCACCCCACCGCCCCACCTTGTTGTTACAGCAAGGACCAAGTGCGTCCTGTCTACGAATACGACCTCCACCATGACCTAGATGCCGGAGGAGGCCGTACCAGGTCCGTCTACAGACCCATAGAAGACACACCCACTCACCAGGAAGGATATTATGATTGACTCAACCGAAATGATAGAGTCCGGGAGCAGCACCGGACTCGGATGGCCGAAGACATGCGATGCGCTGTAGCATGAGTTCGCGGCGCTGCACCCCCCCTATGCTTCACAAAGAGGGTAATGCAACACCAATTTCCAGAAGGCTTCAAGCTTGTGAACATTGAATCATGTGACGGAACCACGGACCCGGCCCTATGGATAGAGGATTTCCTCCACATTCGCATGGCGCGAGGAGATGACCTCCACGCCATCAAATATCTGCCACTAAAGCTTAAAGGACCAGCTCGACACTGGCTGAACAGCCTTCTCGAAGATTCTATAGGCTATTGGGAAGAGCTTGAGGACACTTCTTGAGCAAACTTTAAGGGCACCTATGTCTGGCCTCCTGACGCTGATGACCTAAATCGCATCACACAATAGCCTGGAGAATCTGTCCGACAAGTTTGGAACCGATTCCTGACCAAGAAGAACAAGATTGTCAATTGTGCGGATGCCGAAGCCCTGGCCGCTTTCAAGCATAATGTCAACGACGAATGGCTCGTAAGGCAACTCGGCCAGGACAAACCAAGAACTATGGCAACCCTTACTTCTCTCATGACCCGCTTTTCCATGGGCGAAGACAGTTGGCTCGCTTGCAAAAACACCAACCCTGACACACCCGGTACCTCCGAGGTTTGGGATGGAAACAGAAATCCGCGACGCACTAAGATTAAACGTCGCCGCAATAAAGGCGAAGGTGAGGATACGCAGTTGTTGGGGAACATAGTAATTTCAAAAACATTCCTACGCACATGCAAGATCATGGTGATGCATAGCAATGAGAGGGGAGAGTGTGTCCACGTACCCTCATAGACCGAAAGTGGAAGCATTATGACAACGCAGTAGATGTAGTCGTACATCTTCACGATCCGACCGATCTTAGCACCGAACGTACGATACCTCCGTGATAAGCACACGTTCATCTTAGGGACGTCCCTCATACTCTTGATCCAGTTGAGGCCGAGGGAGAGTTTTGTCAGCACGACGGCCTGGTGACGGTGACGATGAAGTTACCAACGTAGGGCTTCGCCTAAGTACTACAGCGATATGATCGAGGTGTGTAACTGTGGAGGGGGTGTAACGCCCCGGATTTGATGCACCAGGTGTCTGCCAGTTATTCGCCGTCGTTGCCATGTCATTTGCTTGCGTGTTGCATTTTATCATGTCATCATGTGCATCTCATGTTGCATACGTGTTCATCTCATGCATCCGAGCCTTTTCCCCGTTGTCCGTTTTGCAATCCGGCACTCCTATGCCCGCCAGCGTTCCCCTTTTTGCCTCTTCTCTTGTGCGGGTGTTAAACTTTCTCGGAATGGACCGAGGTTTGCCAAGAGGCCTTGGTATAGCACCGGTAGACCGCCTGTCAAGTTTCGTGCCATTTGGAGGTCGTTTGGTACTCCAACGGTTAACCGGGTAACCGTAAAGGCCTCTTTTGTGTGCAGCCCAACACCCCTTCCAAAATGGCCCAAAACCCAGCAAACTCCCCTCCATGCTCTCGATCGTTCGATCACGATCGCGTGGCCGAAAACCGCACCTCATTTGGACTCTCGTAGCTCCCTCTACCTATAAATATGTGCACCCCATAGAAATCCCGGGTCCAAACCCTAGCCCCGCTCCCCTCGCGCCGCCGGACACAACTTCCCCGCCGACGGACGTGTCCACCCGCTCCGCCGGACCAACCCGCCGCCGCCACGTGTCCCGGGCCAGTCCCCAGTTCGCCGCCGGCCCGCGAGGCCCGTGCGGGGCCCGTCCGGCCCATCCGCCGCCGCCGCCCGCCGAGGGACGTCCGTGCCCGAGCGCCCGCTCGCTTCCGCGCCGCCGTCGCCGAAGTCTGGCGCCCCGCCGCCTTGCCTTCCCGTCCCTGCCACCGGTAAGCCTCGCCGGTGCCGCCCGCCAGGTCGCGCCGCCCCGTCCGGCTTCCTCCTCTCTCTCCCTGACCCCGTCTCTCTCTCTCTCGCACAGGGTCACCGGTCCCCACCGACGGAGTAAGCCATCCCCGCCGTCGAGCTCGTCGCTGACCTCCGCGCCCCCGGACTTCGCCGGATCCGGGATCCCCGACATCGGATCTCCCCATTCTGGCCTTCCCCGGCCTCCGCCCCTCGCCGGAGCACCTCCCCATCGCCGTTGACCGCAGGCCGCCGCCGCCCCTGGTTCCGCTCGAGGCCGATCTGATCCAGGAGGACGACGCCTCCGTTCGCCACTCCCCCGTGGGCCCCGGTGCCCCGGCCCAGCAGCGCCCGGCCCAGCCGGCCTGCCTCCTCCTTCCTGGACCAAGCCCATGGGTGAGCACACCCCTAAATCCCGCCCTGGTCACATATTAGTTATCCCGCGCTCGTCCTATTTTTCCTCCAGAAAAAAAACTGCCAAGTCCTCAAAACCTCATATTATCATGCCATGTTCATCATGCTGTATCTCTGCATCCGTAGCTCCGTCTTGCGTGTGTAATATGTGAAATTGTTCGTCTCGACGATTAGTTCATTTCATTCCATTGCATCATTTTCATTTGAGTTCATCTTGATGCCCGAAATGTTGTTGGAAGAGTGCTATGTGATGTTAGTCTGCTGAAACTGTTATAACTTGCTCATTTGTCATTTTTGCTATGATTGATGTGTGCATCCTATGAGGTTGATGTCTACATGTGTTTTGATCTATGCCATGCCATCTTTCCAGGGGTGTATGCCATGTATTTTTGTGATCAATGTGGTGACTAGCACAAGCATGCAAACTAGGCTTCGTGATATTGCTGATTTTAGTCCCTGTTCTGTTGTTATTTTGATGCCATGTAAACTTGATGCTACAGAGAGATCCATGCATATTTTGAGATACTTCAGTAAGGGTGTTTTGAAAATATGGTTATTTTCAATCCATTCATACCCTTGTTTGCAATTATGGAGTAGTCTAGCATGTCATTTTGGTGCTCTACTTTTGCTTCAAAATGTTTCCTGGCAGATTGTTTACTTGTTATTCAATTTAGCCAAGGTTGCTATAGTTGATCCTTGCATGCTATGGACTTGTTCTTGCCTTGGTTATTTACATAAACATTTCTTATTGATGATGATATGCTTATCTTGATATTCAATGACTTGTGGTGAGTGAATCGAGCTTGTTAAGTAGTGTACTTGCTGTTACTGTTTTGCTAGGTTGAATCTGTTATTTCGTGATGCTATATACACATGTTGCTACTAATCATTCTATGCATAATCTGGAGATGTTCTATAAACATGTTTTGTTATACATGTCTTGCTCTATCCATTAATGCCCTTGGTTGCAATTATAGCTTGCTGTAGATTGTTCATATCTTGCTCCAAAGTTGCTTCATAATGTTGCTATCAGCCTGTTAACATTAAGTTCACTAGTTCCCATGTGTTTTGCTAGTGTTCCATGCACCCTATGAACTTGTTCTTGCCAAGCTTAGCTTCATAAACATGTCTTCTTACTTTTGGCTGCCTTGACATGCCATGTATTTCTCTGTGGTGAGTGGTTCAAGCTCACGAACATGCCTACTTATTATTGTTCCTGCCATGTATGAATCTGTCATATAACTTGCCATGTTTACATGGGTGCCATCATATTTTCCGTGCCCTTTTTGCTCATGGTCAGTAAGGGACTTTTGATCTATGCACTTAGTAGATTCATGCCATGCCTTTGTTTGCCATGATAAGTTCCTGTAACATGTTGTTTGAGAGCTCTAAACATTGCAACCTGATGTTATTTCTGCAAAGTCTGAAACTGTTATTATTTGCAATCTTACCATGTGTGTTTGAGCATGTTCTAGTAGTTTCTGGAGATAGCTCAGTGTTCATGTTTTGTTATGCTTTACCTGTACTTCATGCCCATGCCTTTTGTTATTATGTTGAGATGCTGTAGCATGTTGTTTTGATGCTTGCAATATGCCTAGTTGCTGTTTTGGACAGATTGTTTTTACGACTTGTATAGAGTGTATGTGTTGCACCGTTGCTCCGTTTTGAGTGTGCTCTATATGAAACTTGCTTGTTTTTGCATGTAGCTTCATATTATCATGTTGTATCCTTGTTTTGAGGTGTTTGCTTGATGTTTGATTGCATTTTGCATCAATGCCATGCTTAACTTGTTTTTGCTCATATCTTCTAGGCCGTAGCTCCGAATCTAATGAACTTTATATGTAACTTGACTAGAATTTCGTGTAGATCATCTTGGTGCATCTTAACTTGCTGTTTAACAACTTGAACATAAGGTTTATTCAGATCTGGACCAATTTCGAAATTTGCATATGAGGACTTACCGGAATTGTTATATGTTGTTCCCGGCCTCATTTAAACTTGCCTTGATGTGTTGTTCTTGTTTGCATCATCTCTTGCCATGGGTAGCCTCATGTAGCTTTGTCATGCATCATGCTTGTTGTGCATCATGTCTTGTCTATGTGTGGTGTGTTTTCCATGTTGTGTGCTTCTTCTCGATAGTTCCCGTGTTCGTTGCGATTGTGAGGATGCGTTCGTCTACGTGTGGTTCGTCTTCGTGGCTTCATCTTCTTCATGGATTCGTTCTTCTTTCTTGCGGGATTTCAGGCAAGATGACCGCTATCCTGGATCTCACTACTATCATTGCTATGCTAGTTGCTTCGTTCTATCGCTTTGCTGCGTTACCTATCTTTTGCTCATCAAGCCTCCCAAATTGCCATGAACCTCTAACCTTTGACACCCTTCCTAGCAAACCGTTGCTTGGCTATGTTACCACTTTGCTCAGCCCTCTTATAGCGTTGCTAGCTGTAGGTGAAGATGAAGATTTCTCCATGGTGGACAGGATTATGTTGGGATATCACAATATCTCTTATTTAATTAATGCATCTATATACTTGGTAAAGGGTGGAAGGCTCGGCCTTGTGTTTTGTTCCACTCTTGCCGCCCTAGTTTCCGTCATACCAGTGTTATGTTCCCGGATTTTGCGTTCCTTACGCGGTCGGGTGATTTATGGGACCCCCCTAACAGTTCACTTTGAATAAAACTTGTCCAGCAAGGCCCAACCTTGGTTTTACCATTTGCCTGACCACCACCTATACCCTTCCCTTGGGCCGGCCAACCCGAGGGTCATCTTTATTTTAGCCCCCCCGGGCCAGTGCTTGTCTAAGTGCTGGTCCGAACTAGAGTCCTTTGCAGCGCCCCCTCAGGGAAACTTGAGGTCTGGTTTTAGTTGTACGGAGTGCTCATCCGGTGTTGCCCTGAGAACGAGATATGTGCAGCTCCTATCGGGATTGTCGGCGCATCGGGCGGCTTTGCTGGTCTTGTTTTACCATTGTCGAAATGTCTTGTAAACGGGATTCCGAGACTGATCGGGTCTTCCTGGGAGAAGGTATATTCCTTCGTTGATCGCGAGAGCTTGTCATGGGCTAAGTTGGGACACCCCTGCAGGGTTTAAACTTTCGAGAGCCGTGCCCGCGGTTACGTGGCAGATGGGAATTTGTTAATGTCCGGTTGTAGATAACTTGACACCTGATCCGAATTAAAACGCATCAACCGCGTGTGTAGCCGTGATGGTCTCTTCTCGGCGGAGTCCGGGAAGTGAACACGGTTTTGGATTATGCTTGACGTAAGTAGGAGTTCAGGATCACCTCTTGCTCATTGCTAGTTTCACGACCGTTCCACTTGCTCTCTTCTCGCTCTTACTTGCGTATGTTAGCCACCATATATGCTTAGTCGCTGCTGCAACCTCACCACTTTACCCCCTTCCTTTCCCTTTAAGATTTGCTAGTCTTGATACCCATGGTAATGGGATTGCGGAGTCCTCGTGGCTCACAGATTACTACAACAACAGTTGCAGGTACAGGTTATGCGATGATCATGACGCGAGAGCGATGCTTGCTTGCGTTGAGTTCTTCTTCTGCGTCTTCGATGAGGGGATAGGTTCCAGGTCGGCAGCCTGGGCTAGCAGGGTGGATGTCGTTCGAGTTTCTGTTTGTGTTTCATCCGTAGTCGGATGATGCTCTTATGTAAGATGATGTTGTATACGTGTGGCATTGTATGCCTTTTGTATGTATCCCCATCTATTATGTAATGTTGATGTAATGATATCCACCTTGCAAAAGCGTTCCAATATGCGGGTCTATCCTTGGTGGGACCTTCGAGTTCCTTTTGGATAGGGTCACATATTGGGTGTGACAGGGGGACACCGCACACGGCTAAACAAATTTAATTTGTGTGTCCTAGGGTGCCCCCCTGCCCCCGTATATAAAGGAGCAAGGGGGGAGGCCGGCCGGCCCTTGGGGCGCGCCAAGGAGGGGAGGAGTCTGTTGGTGTCAAAACCGGCGGATCTCGGGTAGGGGTCCCGATCTGTGTGTCAAGGCTGATGGTAACAGGAAGCAAGGGACACAAATGTTTACCTAGGTCCGGGCCCTCTCGATGGAGGTAAAACCCTACTTCCTGCTTGATTAATATTGATGATATGGGTAGTACAAGAGTAGATCTACCACGAGATCATAGAGGCTAAACCCTAAGAGCTAGCCTATGATGGTATGATTGTAATTGTGATCGGCCTTCTAAGGACCAACCTCTCAGGTTTATATAGACACCAGAGAGGGCTAGGGTTTACATGGAGTCGGTTACAAGGAAGGAAACACAATATCCGGATCGCCAAGCTTGCCTTCCACGCAAAGGAGAGTCCCATCCGGACACGGGCCGAAGTTTTGAGTCTTGTATCTTCACGCTTCAATAGTCCGGACGTTGTACACAGTCCAGCTGTCCGGATACCCCCTAATCCAGGACTCCCTCAGTAGCCACTGAACCAAGCTTCAATGACGATGAGTCCGGCGCGCAGTATTATCTTCGGCATTGCAAGGCGGGTTCCTTCTCCGAGTACTCCAAAGTGGTTATCGAACACGTAGACCGTGTCCGGATCTGCAAGATGATCTTCACATGGTATAGATTTGATTTGCTCGCAATCTTCGTGCGTCGTGCCCTTGCATCGTGGCTTGGTCCAACGCGAACCAACGTTTCCTACCCCACAACGACTCGTGTCACGAGGCGGTTTTATTGGCACGTCCCGTCGAGGTAGAGATCGTGTTCCTCTTATTACGGGATTTTCCATCAATATGAGCATGCGTGACCCCACGACGGCTGTTGGTATAACCCGTGTTTTTTTAGATAAGCCTCAAATGGTCACACCGGGGACTCTTGATATTCACCTTCGTTATAAAGGGGTCAAGACCTACGCCTCTTTTTTCACCTTCATCGCGCCTTCTCGCACCTCGAGTTCTAACACCCAAAACCTAAGCTCCACCCCTCCGGAATCTTCCAATATGTCTGGATCTGACCCTCAAGGCTGGTGGGTGGCCTCTTTGATTGCAGAGAAGGACATTGCAAAGCTTAGGGATGTTGGATACCTGACCGCAGATATCCAGCACAGGCTTCCTGCTCCAGGGCAGGTCATCCCTACGCCGGAGCCCAATGAGTGTGTCGTTTTCATCCCACACATCCTCCGCGATTTGGGTTTCACCCTCGATCCCTTCGTCAAGGGGCTCATGTTCTATTATGGGTTGGATTTTCATGATCTGGCTCCAGTCGCTATCCTCCATATCTTGTCGTTCATTATTGTGTGTGAGGCTTTTCTCCATGTCACCCTGCACTTTGGCTTATGGCTCAAGACCTTCAATGTGAAGCTGATGATGATCAGGGGGCGACATGTGGCGTGCGGAGGTGCCGTAATAAGCAGAAACGCCGACGCCCCATGGCCAGAGGATTCTTTCCCAAAAGTATCCAATGTATGGCAGCGGAGGTGGTTTTATGCTACGGCCCCAAGGGGCACAAAGTGGGTAGCCGCCCCTGAGTTCCGCTCGGGCCCTTCGTCACAGTTGGCGTCCTGGATAGACATAGGACGGAATTGGGGGCCCACAGGCGATGTACCAGTACTGCAGAACCGCATTCGGGAGCTTCTTGAGAGGGATATCAACCTTGTCAGCATAATGCAAGTGATGTTAATCCGGCGGATGTTGCCATGCCAACGCCGGCCTCTCCGAATGTGAGAGTTCAATCCGGAGGGTCCGCGGACTGTCAAGCACTTCTTCGGCTTGAAGCCCGAAGAGATGTGCAAATTATTCTTCGGACAGAAAGTAGTATGTCCGGACACAACCGAGGACGCGGGCCTAAGCTGTAATCGCCTAGATACCCAAGTAGCCTTGATACCGGACACCCTGTTTTGTATTTGTCATGAATGTTTGTTCTGACAATCATCGCGTCCAGGAATGGCTCAGCAAGGCGGAGAGAATTAGGTGTCCAACACTGCTTCCCGAAGGCTCGCCCGCCCCTACTATGGCCAAGATGCTCGACCGGCTACTCAGCAGAATGCCCTCGGGGAAAGACAAGTGGAGGGACGAGGAATCTGAACCCCACACGCTATGCATCCAAACCGGGGGAATTTTTACCTCCCCCAAGGAGGATATTCGGGGAGGGGAGGCTAAGGCCTCCTCTCCGCGCGGGAAGAAGAGGGCCGCCTCTGAAGATCTGGAGGCGAAGATGCCCAAATTAGGGGAAAAAACATCCCCAGGGGGCCTTGCCTTGACGGGAACCCTCACCGCACCATGCCCTCCAACGGGCCAGCCCTCCACCGAGCTGTAAGTCAATTTACGATCCGAAGGTACTGTGTTTCTCCTAGATCAATAACCAGGGTTCAACTTTTTCCAGTCCGGCTAGCACCTCCTCTCAATAGGGTTCGTCTTTGGGGGACCTTCCGCCGGAGATGATGGAGAACGAGACCCCACCCCCTCCTCCGACTCATGAAGCGGGCGATGCCGAGGTGTCGTCACAGAGGAGTCTGGATCTGCCAAAGCCGGAAGTCAATCTGTCAGCCGCCCTGCACCCGGAGCATTTGGCTATAGCGAGGGGCGATAGAAAGAGTCCAGCGCATTTTGCTGTCCGGCCGGACGTACTGACGGTCTTGCTGGAGCGAGTTGTGCTCTCGAAGGAGCACCGCTCATTAATGAGCGCGGTGCTCAAGAAGATTTCATCCACTACAAGCGGTTTGAATGAAGCATTCACAAGCCTGCTTAGAGGCTTTGAGGTACGTAATGAAGAATGCACTGTTTCTTTAGCTGTGAGGCACGCGGTAGGTGTGCTCCATATAGATAGTAGCCCCTGAGACTCTGGTTGACTGCCTTAGGCAGCAAACGGAGGATCATAAACCAATGATTTATGTTGTAAATATGTGCATTTACATGTGGGTCCGGCCGCCGATCCGTCCGTTGAAGTTGCCGAACTGACGAGGCAAGTTGGGTCGGTTGATGCCGATATCACTCTGATGAATGAGCGGCTGGATAAATCACAAGGTATGTGTCCTGTCTTTCCATTGCACAGGAAAGTATTAAGGTGGCACATAGTAATGTAATATGTTCGGACTGCAGATGGTGCTGCTGCCGTGGAGGCCCTGAGGGCGGACCTTGCTGTAGCCAAGGAACAAGCTCGGGTGAGCAATGCGGCTGCCCTAAAGGCGGCTGAGGAATTGTGAGCCGAATAGGCTGCTCATCGACGAAGCGAGGAAAAGATAGCCGAAATGGATATCGAGTTAAAAAATGCCGCTGACCAGTATGAGCTCCCGAAAAAGGAGCATGAGGATAAATCGGCTAACCTGAGCAAGGCACTTAATGCCACCAAGGAAATACGGACCAAGCTCAGGGGTGTGCGGGTGGAGCTTCAATAGGCCAGTAAAATCACGGCTGGGGGTTCCTATTTGCTGCGGACGAAGTTCTTCGATCCCAAGTACGCTCCCCTGGATGGACGTTGGAGTTCGGCAGACGCCTATGCGGACCTGGCGAAGAGTACGGCTGATGCTGTGGAGTTCTTCAAAGATCAGGGTGAGCAGGAGGTGGAGAAGCTTTTCTGGTCGCAGGTCGATGCTCCCACTCGCCCACTGCCGTTAAGTGATAGGATGGCTGCTGTAGCGGAGCTTCATAGGATGTCCGGTCTTGCAATGCGGTCTGTAATAGACCATCTTTGGCCGAAGGGGCCTAAGCCGGACATTTACTTTGGTTTGGTGCAACAGTTCCTTGGGGCCGTGCCTCGGATCGATGCCATGAGGAGGTCGGCATGCATAGAGGGTGCGCGGATGGCCCTTGCCCACGTTAAAGCGTATTGGACGGATATGGATGCCCCTCTGATAGCGTCTCAGGAACCGGTGGGGGGCCAATATCCGGCCGGGCACTACTTGCCCACGTTAAAGCGTATTAGTGCTCGAAGGATCTCCTATTCGAGTGATGATTCAAATCATTGTAAAAACAATATTTATTTTGATTATAAGGCTATATTTATAATGTTTGTCTGAAAATATGACTGTTTCCCCTGTGCGGCCGTTTATATATATATATATATATATATATATATATATATATATATATATATATATATATCTGTGTGTGTGTGTGTGTGTGTGTGTGTGTGTGATCCGAAAGTTAGCCATCGTTGGCTTCAGCCTCCACGCATACAATGCGGGGGTGTTCGCGCAAAAAATGTGCTTACTCACTCTTTATCCAACGTCTTGGTCCATTAAGGAGGTGATCGCACGTCGAACTAGGCAACCGGACTATATAGCTATAACACCTTCGCTTAGCCGCGGGATTCTAACGTTGGGGATACTATGTAGCCCCTGGTACCTTCGCGTGCATCCGAATACGGGCGCGTATGTACATGGCCGGGAAATGGCCCTTCGTTAATGCGGAGGAATCCTAGAGATTCCGCTGAGTCGTCGAGTGGTTGACCAGTCTCTCGCTGTATCATGACAGTCAGTTTTCGGCTTTCTCTACTGATGTGCTCATCCGGAATAACCAGGGCACAATCGCAGTAGTTCTCCTTTGGCCACCTTAGCCGATAATGACGGAACGTAAGGCGGCAAACCCAGGAGCTGGGCAAACCCAACATTTGACCTAAGACATGATTCAGAGTTGATGCATATAAGGCCAAACTTGTGACGCCAAACACTCCCAAAGGTATTCGGACATTATAACAGATGATGGGCTCAAGAATGCCCATTCATTATAAACCCTGTGTTTCCAGGTACGTGCGTTAATCTGTCGTGGCGAAATGCCAAAAACGGAAGTATCCTCTGTGGGTATGGAACCCACGGGATGGTTAAACAACAAGAGGCAATAGAAAAGGTTTACACAGGGTCTTAATCTAAAAAGAAAGCTGTTAAACGGGGCCCTGCTGCACGTCTGCACCTTTGTCTCCGTTGTGCCGCATCCTGGAAGGGTATCACGCGAACGTTGTCTGTGGAAAAGGGAAACTCATAGAAGAGTGCAACGTAAGTATGCGATGGATAGTAAAAATGTAAGATGCTGGCATGCCAATAAGGTTGAGCCAAGTGTGGGGCTTTATTATTATCCCCTGGTATCCACTATAGGATTAAATATACAGTTCCCTGGTTTGATATGGGCTGTCGGACTCATCTAACCGTGTCCGTGGTCTTAACGACCTGTCATATTTTTGTTGAAGGCCTCTTATAGTCCGGCCGCTAGGGCCATCGCGTGTTCCTCTATGCGCAAAGAGCACTCTATTATTCCGCTAATGGTGATGATGCCATGTGGGCCGGGCATCTTGAGTGTGGGGTAGCCTTGGTGCGGCAATGCGTTGAAGCGGGCGAAGGCCGTTCTTCCAAGCAATGCTTGATAGCTGCTTTGGAAGGGTGCGATGATGAAGACTAGTTCTTCGCTTCTGGAGTTTCCTGGGGAGCCAAATGTTACCTCCAGTATGACGGAGCCCCTGCTGCAGGCTTCAACGCATGGTATCACCCCTTCAAAGGTGGTGTTAATCTTGCTGATTCTGGATGAGTCTATCCCCATCCTGCGGACAGTGTCCTCATATATTAAATTGAGACTGCTGCCACCGTCCATGAGGACGTGGGTGAGGTGGTATTCGTCGATTATTGGGTCAAGCACCAAGGCATCTGATCCTTCGCACCGAATACTAGCTCGGCCGTCCAGGTGATCGAAGGTGATCGGACGAGACATCCAGTAGTTAGGTGTGGGTATGATGGGCTCTATGATGGGCTCTCTATCGCAAGCGTCTTTATGTGCGCGTTCGTGCCTTCTCAAGGATGTGCAAGTCATGTGGATCATATTCACTGTTTTAACCTCTGGTGGGAATTTTTTCTGTCCCCCAGTGCTCGGCGGGCGAGGTTCATCCTCATCCTCACTTGGTGTTTCCCTTCCCTTGTGTTCGACATTCAATTTGCCAGCCTGCTTGAAGATCCAGCACTCTGTGTGTGTGTGGTTTGCAGGTTTGTCAGGGGTGCCGTGGATTTGGCACAATCTGTCTAGGACTCTATTCAGTCCGGACGATCCCTCTTTACTGCCTTTAGATGGCTTATTTTGCTGATTAGGTCGAGAGCCCCTAAATCCGGCATTAACCGTTGTGTTATCCGGGCTCTACTCCTTGTTTTGGCATTTATTCTTATTACACCGTGGCTTCTCCCATGCAAAAGGTGGTCATAAGGCTTGTTGGGGCTGCCATTGTCCTTGGCTTTTCTTGGCCGAGTTTTCTTGCGAGCCACTCGTCACGGATGTTGTGTTTGAATGCCGCAAGGGCTTCGGCATCCGGACAATCAACAGTTGATTCTTTTTGGTGAGGAATCAGTTCCAAAGCTTTCGGGCGGACTCTCCGGCCTGTTGGATTATGTGACTTAAATCGTTAGCATCCGAAGGCTGGACATAAGTCCATTGAAAATTGGCCCTGAAAGCGTCCTCGAGTTCCTCCCAACTCCCAATTGAATTTTCGGGGAGGCTTTTCAACCAGTGCCGAGCTGGTCCCTTCAGTTTGAGGGGGAGGTATTTGATGGCGTGAAGGTCATCCCCACAAGCCATATGTATGTGCAGGTAAAATCCTCGATCCAGACCCCTGGGTCTGTCGTTCAGTCGTATGCCTCTATGTTCACAGGTTTAAAGCCCTGTGGGAATTCATGGTTGTCAGGACCCCGACTCAATGCCACATCGATCTAGCATGTAACACCTCATATCACTTTGCGGCCTCACGCACGGTATTCCCACGGGTGTCGCCTTACCTTTGCCCGGGACCGTTTGCGCCTTTTGGCACACGTAAATGATAGTGTCGCTAGCATCCATATGAAAAGGAGCCCGGGCTGACATGGCTAATTGTAAACCCAAAGTGGCACAGACTTACAGGGACAGGCATCCATGACCCAGCATCGAACGTGTCGGTCATCAGCGAGTAAGTTCCGGGCTGTAGCACTGGGCTAGCAGGACTCCGGTAGACCGGGCTGTAGCGGGCTAACAGGACTCCGGTACTCAACGCGTGACATTTCCCCGAAGGGACAGACACAGGAATGAAGAAGGACACATGCCGGCCAGCCTAAGTGTTCCGGAGCAGTAGCAAGCTACCATGGCTCAGTGGAGACACTAGGAGACATTTCCCGGTAAGAGAGGCTACTAAAGATAAACAACTAGATAGTCAGATCCCACACATACCAAGCATTTCAATAACATACACACAATATGCTCGATATGTGCAAACACAACATGGCAATACATCATGACTCTACGACTCAAGTATTTATTCATTAGGCTTCGAGGAGCGAGATATTACAAACAGGGGTCTCATGACCCAACATTCAGAGCATACAAATCAAAGCACAAGCGGAAGCTTAACATGTCTGAGTACAGACATCTACAAATGGAAAAGGCTTGAAAGCCTGACTATCTACTAGATCCTTCCGAGGGCACAAGATCGTAGCTGAGGTAACAAGCTAAACGTCGAAGTCCACGTGGAACTACTAGTGAGACTGAAGTCTCTCTGCAAAAACATAAGATAGGCAAACGTGAGTACAAATGTACCCAGCAAGACTTACATCAGAACTAACTACATATGCATCATTATCAACAAAGGGGATGGTGGGGTTTAACTGCAGCAAGCCAGCTTTGACTCGGTGGCTAACCTGAACTACGACTGCAAGGAACTTTTTGAGGTGGCGCACACGAGTCCACATATTCACCATATCAATACACCACTATGGATCCGCTCCCGCCTCCCTACGAGAACGGCATCCATAGCACTCACACTTATCTTGCGTATTTTAGAGTATCCACTTTCACTTGTCTATGAACTGTTATAGGCAACCCAGAAGTCCTTTACCGTGGACACGGCTATTCGAATAGATAATGTTAACACTGCAGGGGTGTACTTCTTCACACACGCTCTCACCACTTACCGCCGTTTACACGACATGTACTCGGCAACCTTCAAGCGGAAGCCCAACGTGGGTGTCGGCCACGACCTACCTAAACACTCAAGTCCCTAGTCCAGGTTTATCGCCTATTTGGGTTCCATCCATGAGGAGATCCGGCCGAAGTTTCGCTCACAGCCCCAAACGATGTGAACAGGGTTCCGTGCCACCAAACGGGCGCCCGGTTTACCCGGCCACGTGCCTACCGCATCACAGCCCACCCCTATGGTCAGCGCTGCGCACGGCCTCCAGCATACTACAAACACCAGAAACTACTTGCAACTCCTGGACAGAGGACAAGGGTGATTAAGAAGCCGAGAGGGTCCATTGGTTTCGGGCCCAATGCGTGGTAGTAGCTGAATCATGGATCACTAACACAGAACTCAGTTCCTAAGGACGGCTTCAATGAGACAACCCACCATGTACTCCTACATGGCCTCCCACCGATACCTTTACCAAATCGTGTTCACACACTTAGCTCACACACAGTAGGACATGTTCACACACCTCTGATTCATCCTCGATGAATCAGACCCGACTCAACTCTAAGCATAGCAGGCATGACAAACAAGCATGAATGAGTAGGCACAACAGGGCTCAAACAACTCCTACTCATGCTAGTGGGTTTCATCTATTTACTGTGGAATGACAGGTCATGCAAAGGATAAAGGGGTTCAGCTACCGCAGCAAGTAACAGATGAATCATTGTTGTCCTAATGTAGAAAAATAGAGCAGGGCGAGAGAGTAGGATTGTATCGGAATGAACAAGGGGGTTTTGCTTGCCTGGCACTTCTGAAGATATTATAGCTCTTCATCGGTGTCATCGATCTCATCGTTGAAACCACGTCTCTCGAGAGGGGACAAATGCCGGCAACACAGAAAAAACACGATCAATGCAATGCACAATATGATGCATGCTATGACATGGCAATATGAATGTGTTTTGGGCTAATGCACCTAGCTATGATTTAAATGAAGTTGGTTTGAATACAAGATTCAAATTCCAACTCCATATATAATTGTTTAAGTGCCATTTATTTGTTTTGTCCAAAACAGAGGACAAACATTGTTCAAACATGCATGAAAATGGTACAGATGGATTCCTTGAATTTTTCTGATAATTTTTCATATATAATTTATTTCATTTGGAGTTACGGTTGAATTTCTATGAATTTTAGAAGTTTAGGCAATTTTCTGGAATTTCCTGGTTATTTTAAATTAGACTAAAACCAGAAAATAGTTTACAGCGTCAGCATGACATCATGCTGACGTAAGCAGGTCAACGGGCACGGTCCAGGTCAAACCTGACCAGTGGGGTCCACTGGTCAGTGACAAGGGTTGGTTAGTGCCGCTGACATGTGGGCCCAGTCAACATGTGAGGTGGCCAGGTCAAACTGACCTGTGGGGCCCGTATGGTTAGTTTAATCTAAACAAGAGATAATCCAGGATTAGTTAGTCAGCGGGGCCCAGGTGTCAGTGGCTGCGGTAGTAATTAGTGGGTGGATTAGACCAAATCTAATCACGCCACGTCGGCGTCGCCGGATCAAGTCGCCGGCGACCTTAAAGGACGGTGGTGGCTCATCGAAGTTTCTATTCCGGCGACCATTCGCAAGGCGAAGGGCATCTACGCGTTGCGGGTGCTTGGCCGCATCCATCTATGCAAACAAGAGGGGCTGAGGTCAGCCGAGCTCGCCGGAATCAAGCTCACGGCGGCGGCCGGAGTTCGGGCGATGATGCAATCGTCGCTATGGTGCACGGCAGGAGCAACGGGTGGCCTCTAGGTGCTCCTGGAGGTTTCCTGAGCACGGTGACGTGCTCCTAATCGAGCTCAAGCGGCTGCAGGGACGGCGGCGACATGGCCGGCGGCAGGGGAAGCTCGGCCACGGCAGGGCTACGGCCTAGAGGACGGGCGTGACCAGGGGAGAAGGGGGAAATGGGGCAGGAGCTCACAGGGAGGTCGTCGAGCAGCTCAGTGGCCTCGGGGAGGTGGCGGAGACGGCGAATCGACGGCGGCGGTGGTCGGAACCCGAGGTGGGAGACGACGGTGATGGCGACGTTCCAGGCCCTCCCGGCTTGCGTGGCTCATCGAGGACGAAGAAGACAACGTGGCGGAGCTTTCAGATGACACGGGGAGGCGAGGGGAGCACGGTAGGCATGGCTACGGCGAGCGGCAGCGATGAGCTCCGCTCGTTCGTGCAGGGGGAGGAGCTAGAGAGGAGTGGAGAGGCCAGGGAGCGAGGGAGAGGGGAGAGGGGTCATTGGCGTCCCCGTGGCATCGCTAGAAGGGTCGGGGAGGGGGTGAAGCAGGCAGGGAGGAGGCCACGGTGACGGCAGCGCTCGCCACCGAGCTGCTTTGGGGCGAGGGGAGGAAGACGACAGGAGGGGGGTGGCCTCTGGGCTGGGCAGCTCCTAGGCTGCACAGTGCTGGGCCTGTGGGCTTTAGGTAAGCGCCAGGTACTAACTCTCTCTCTCTCTTTTCCTGTTTTTCTATTTTTCTGCAGGTTTGTGGTTTTATTAAAAATACTAAATCAATCCCAAAAATCATGCAACTGCTCATAACCACTGTTAGAAATATATCCTACAGTAAACATTTCAGTTTGGGATTGTTTGAGCATTTAAAATATTCTATAGTATTTAAATGCCCAAATGCAAATAAGTAATGATTTAATTCAAACATCCAGAATGGCCTAAAAATATGTGCATCATTTTTGGCAGAGGTTTTCACCTTTACCAGAAATCATGAACATTTCCAGAGGTCATTTTGGGTTTATTGAAAAAGATTTTATTTTGATCCTAGTTGAATTCATTAGCTGCTAGGGTTTATCAGCCCCCATTTCAAGTTTCATAAAATTTAAGCATGATGCAACACTCTAGTGCATGCCCTAGGCATTGTCAGAACTAGGGATGTGACAACTCACCCCCACTAAACAAGAATCTCGACCCAAGATTCAAGCGTAGGGTAAGATAAAAGGGGAACGCAAACTAAAATAATCTTCACGATCCAAGTTGCACTTCAAATGAACGTTGATTCGATCACCATCATTGCCTCGAAGTCTTGCTCTGAGAACTCCAACTAACATGACAATGAGAGGAGAAGGGGACTCTAGAAGGACTGATCTTTTCGAAGATCGAACAACTCAGGATTAACTCACGGAATGAGACATAGAAACATCTCACGAGCTGAGACACGAAACACACATCCATAGGAAGGGGGTGTAGCAGATGACGAAGGTTCACTAGGTAGACAACAATTTTCACGCTTAAGACGGTGGTGAACGGTTGTCAACGTAGCGAGGAGTTGAGTTGCCATGATACCATAACGGGGCACCTTAGGGAAGGTGACTCGTAGAGATATCCCCTTAAGTGGCAAAAAGAATTACCTTTGATTCAGAGATCATTGAAACTCTTTATACCAGCCTAAGGAAAATCTCGAGCGATCGTTTGGAGGGGTTCGGTAGAATGGCATACTCGAACCAGAATGGATGATGTGGATTACCTTGTTGAAGACAACACAAGGGATGATTTTGCTTATCATAGAAAATGGATGGGACCCAAGATAGGATGGCACAATGACGGTGCAAGCTGGGAACAAAATACAAATGCTGGAAATGATCCTAGTAACTGGGGAGAAACCCAACAACAGAGAGTGATTCCACTATTGGAATGGTTATAGCATAACCGAGGAAACTGAGAGCACTATGCAATTAATGTCAACGATCAAACCTAGCACTTGCGCGTGCTCTCAAGAACTTGAGCATTTGCATAAGCATCAAGGTTCTACCAACATCCGTGTCAAGGGTGCTGACACCACAACATACTACCATGATGAATAGCGATGGACAATGCAGATGCAAAGGAGGATAACACTTTCTCAGATTTCACCTTAGCGGGGCCAAGGAAACAAAATCTGGATGATCGACCGAGAGACATTTAGCACTCCGCTTCTAATGTTCTCCTTGATGTGCTAGTGTATCCCATTCATTGAAATAGTCTTGTACCTAGAACATCAAGTAACAGGTCGGACTTCGGGAGCTCAAGAATACATAAGGAACAACTACTAGAATAAATTCTACGAGATCCTTATGGGGAGGTGGCCAACTTCCTCAATCAAGATACTACAATAATATGTCTTCCGGCTGGGTGTGTTGGCCATGACATCCATTTTACCGGTTACGGTGAGACCAGTATTATAGTTCTTGGGAAACGTTCCAACCTTCATATCTGCCTGAGATTCAGATCTGGTTGGTGTCAGAATAATCCAGACTCATTGAGTCTAGAAGATAAATGAAAGTTTGCAACACAAACCGACGAGATGGCGTTGCGAGATTCTCGGGAAATGGACTACGGTAGTAAGCTCCAAAATATGAGCCGGTTCTGCTACAAACATGTGAACACGCTGTCCCAGACAAGCATGACCACGTAGTAGTCTTGCAACAAAACACTACCGAGTTTTGGTTGGGAATCATCATTGAGGATAGCGAAGTCCTAACATAAGTCATGATTCTTAAGAAGGAACTTCTTCTCCTTGAACAAATCAATCAGTGGCTTGGTGTGCTAGGAATACATATAGAATGAAGGTTGCAAGTCTTTGAACCACAGAATACTTCGCACGTATGCATGACTGATTTGGGATGATTCCAAAGGAAGCAACATTGACTTTCTCGAATTCACGGCGGCAACTTGCATCAAATGCACATGAACTAGAGGAAGTCACTTCTTTCATCCGGACATATGCTTCATGAACGGGACATGAAGATAATGCTTATAAAAGTTTCCAACACTAGCTTAATGTCCAACAAAATCATGGAGGATATAAGGATGTTGTCGATGGGCTCAACAACAAGTCATCGAGATTTCCATGTAAATGGAATTCCATAATTATGTGAACAAGTGATAGCATTGGTCAGACCCAGAAGATATAATGGTGTATGCTCGAGGGGTCAACCACGAGTAAGACAACATTACGAACATCGTTGGTTCTGACTTGATTTGAGGATAGCCCACACTCAAATCTAGGTTTAAACTAGACAATAGATTCAACAACTGATCACGGGGATCAGTCGATGAAAATATCATCTTTCTTCATCACACGCACACAAAAAGATATCCCTTAACATGAGCTAAGTCGAACAAGCTTTTATCTTCCAACTCTCCAAGTTGTTGTTTAGCTTAACCAACTAGCTCAGGGGTATGCAACACAGATTCTTGGAGAAGGGGTGGTTTATATGAAACCAACTTGATCACGAACTCAACACAGCGGTCAGGTGACAACCTGGTAATACTTCCGAGAAGATATTCGGAACATCACGAACCACCGATATGTTACTAAGCTCGAGAACAATCTTGCTTCCAGAGCAAGACGATATGATCAAATAAGCAAGGGACTGAATAATCCTAACTCATTGATCGAGGAGTGCACCAGAAATAAGGACTAGGTAGCACAATCAACCTTAGGGTGACGATTCAATAATCAACACGCTAAGAATGAGGTTATCGTCCATTTAACTACCAAGCAACGGAGTTGCCAGCAGTATTGATTTCACACATCACAGTTTACCTGTCAGCATTCCGGTTGCAATAACACGGAAACCGAGGAATGAACAATGATGGAGAGGAGTATTACTACATAAAGAATTCATAGGATGGTGTGCAATTCCCATGACATTCTCGATATAAAGATGGTATTACTCCAAGGTAGAACAGAACAAAAGCATGGATTAGTATTTGATCTGCAGAATACAACTGCTTTGACCCAATCCTAGAATGGATGAGGTACTGGAGTTTGTTTCTCCTAGTCATTCCAGAATAGAATGGCTTGATGGACCACAAGAATAATAGGCATCGATGAACGAATGCACACATACTCTTGACTATCAATTGACAGACGAGGGTCAGGACACAACTAAAGAGAACAACTCAAAGGAACATATAACTTTCTGAGTTGTGGATGCATAGATTAGTATGTCGAGCGAAGCTCAACATTTCTTCCGGATAACCCATGCGGAAAGGGTAGAACTAGCAGAGTCACAATATAACATGGAGAACTCTTCGAGAGCACTCTTGTTGTGATCTTTTGGTTCAACAAACTTCTGCCATAAGTGGTTCATAGTATTTGGAAGAAGGAAATACCACGGACCTCGAGGACTAATGCAAAGGTTACTAATTTCCTAAAGGAACTAGCAAACACTATCAACATGAGGTAAGTGGGGTGAATCTCGGGTTCAAGAACCCAGGAATAGAATACCTACTCCTAAGTAGCATCACGGGATGCTTTCGAGAATAAAGGCCAGAATCATCACACTGGGATACAAATCATGGCTAGATTACTAGATGATCCCCTAAGACACCTAGGGTCATAATAATAATTCCAACATATACGTCGAGGCAATAGAATACCTCAACTCACCGATTAGTGTGGTTAATCTGGCCCAAAGGGACATCGGAACGGGAGGAAGGGATTTTGCAAATGCATCAGACTATTTAGAGACCTGGGATGACTCGGACGGCATAACGGCTGTAAATGCTCAAAAAGTTTGGAGACATACAACAAAATGGTGGTATAACCACTTAACATCACAATATCAAGGTTTCGAGATCAACAGTTATGAACATACGGAGGTAGTAAAACTGAACTGAGATTTGAAACTAACAATTCTATAAGCTTATGGTTTAGTAGCACGTTATCCTGATAGATAGGTGGGAAGGCCTAGTTCTTAATCCCCGTAGAAGAGAAAAGGATGACTCAGATCAGAAGGCCATGAGGTATAAGGAGTAAAAGGAGCCTTACGTTCCCTTTCCACAATCAATTCCCCTACATATAACTAAAGCATTTCTAGACTCAACTTCGACCAGTTTGGCTTGGTAATCCTACAGGCAGTCAAGCTCTGATACCAAAGCTGTCAGGACCCCGACTCAATGCCACATCGATCTAGCATGTAACACCTCATATCACTTTGCGGCCTCACGCACGGTATTCCCACGGGTGTCGCCTTACCTTTGCCCGGGACCGTTTGCGCCTTTTGGCACACGTAAATGATAGTGTCGCTAGCATCCATATGAAAAGGAGCCCGGGGTGACATGGCTAATTGTAAACCCAAAGTGGCACAGACTTACAGGGACAGGCATCCATGACCCAGCATCGAACGTGTCGGTCATCAGCGAGTAAGTTCCGGGCTGTAGCACTGGGCTAGCAGGACTCCGGTAGACCGGGCTGTAGCGGGCTAACAGGACTCCGGTACTCAACGCGTGACATTTCCCCGAAGGGACAGACACAGGAACGAAGAAGGACACATGCCGGCCAGCCTAAGTGTTCCGGAGCAGTAGCAAGCTACCATGGCTCAGTGGAGACACTAGGAGACATTTCCCGGTAAGAGAGGCTACTAAAGATAAACAACTAGATAGTCAGATCCCACACATACCAAGCATTTCAATAACATACACACAATATGCTCGATATGTGCAAACACAACATGGCATCACATCATGACTCTACGACTCAAGTATTTATTCATTAGGCTCCGAGGAGCGAGATATTACAAACAGGGGTCTCATGACCCAACATTCAGAGCATACAAATCAAAGCACAAGCGGAAGCTTAACATGTCAGAGTACAGACATCTACAAATGGAAAAGGCTTGAAAGCCTGACTATCTACTAGATCCTGCCGAGGGCACAAGATCGTAGCTGAGGTAACAAGCTAAACGTCGAAGTCCAGCGGAACTACTAGTGAGACTGAAGTCTCTCTGCAAAAACATAAGATAGGCAAACGTGAGTACAAATGTACCCAGCAAGACTTACATCAGAACTAACTACATATGCATCATTATCAACAAAGGGGATGGTGGGGTTTAACTGCAGCAAGCCAGCTTTGACTCGGTGGCTAACCTGAACTACGACTGCAAGGAACTTTTTGAGGTGGCGCACACGAGTCCACATATTCACCATATCAATACACCACTATGGATCCGCTCCCGCCTCCCTACGAGAACGCCATCCATAGCACTCACACTTATCTTGCGTATTTTAGAGTATCCACTTTCACTTGTCTATGAACTGTTATAGGCAACCCAGAAGTCCTTTACCGCGGACACGGCTATTCGAATAGATAATGTTAACCCTGCAGGGGTGTACTTCTTCACACACGCTCTCACCACTTACCGCCGTTTACACGACATGTACTCGGCAACCTTCAAGCGGAAGCCCAACGTGGGTGTCGGCCACGACCTACCTAAACACTCAAGTCCCTAGTCCAGGTTTATCGCCTATTTGGGTTCCATCCATGAGGAGATCCGGCCGAAGTTTCGCTCACAGCCCCAAACGATGTGAATAGGGTTCCGTGACACCAAACGGGCGCCCGGTTTACCCGGCCACGTGCCTACCGCATCACAGCCCACCCCTACGGTCAGCGCTGCGCACAGCCTCCAGCATACTACAAACACTAGAAACTACTTGCAACTCCTGGACAGAGGACAAGGGTGATTAAGAAGCCGAGAGGGTCCATTGGTTTCGGGCCCAATGCGTGGTAGTAGCTGAATCATGGATCATAAACACATAACTCAGTTCCTAAGGACGGCTTCAATGAGACAACCCACCATGTACTCCTACATGGCCTCCCACCGATACCTTTACCAAATCGTGTTCACACACTTAGCTCACACACAGTAGGACATGTTCACACACCTCTGATTCATCCTCGATGAATCAGACCCGACTCAACTCTAAGCATAGCAGGCATGACAAACAAGCATGAATGAGTAGGCACAATAGGGCTCAAACAACTCCTACTCATGCTAGTGGGTTTCATCTATTTACTGTGGAATGACAGGTCATGCAAAGGATAAAGGGGTTCAGCTACCGCAGCAAGTAACAGATGAATCGTTGTTGTCCTAATGCAGAAAAATAGAGCAGGGCGAGAGAGTAGGATTGTATTGGAATGAACAAGGGGGTTTTGCTTGCCTGGCACTTCTGAAGATATTATAGCTCTTCATCGGTGTCATCGATCTCATCGTTGAAACCACGTCTCTCGAGAGGGGACAAATGCCGGCAACACAGAAAAAACACGATCAATGCAATGCACAATATGATGCATGCTATGACATGGCAATATGAATGTGTTTTGGGCTAATGCACCTAGATATGATTTAAATGAAGTTGGTTTGAATACAAGATTCAAATTCCAACTCCATATATAATTGTTTAAGTGCCATTTATTTGTTTTGTCCAAAACAGAGGACAAACATTGTTCAAACATGCATGAAAATGGTACAGATGGATTCCTTGAATTTTTCTGATAATTTTTCATATATAATTTATTTCATTTGGAGTTACGGTTGAATTTCTATGAATTTTAGAAGTTTAGGCAATTTTCTGGAATTTCCTGGTTATTTTAAATTAGACTAAAACCAGAAAATAGTTTACAACGTGAGCATGACATCATGCTGACGTAAGCAGGTCAACGGGCACGGTCCAGGTCAAAACTGACCAGTGGGGTCCACTGGTCAGTGACAAGGGTTGGTTAGTGCCGCTGACATGTGGGCCCAGTCAACATGTGAGGTGGCCAGGTCAAACTGACCTATGGGGCCCGTATGGTTAGTTTAATCTAAACAGGAGATAATCCAGGATTAGTTAGTCAGCGGGGCCCAGGTGTCAGTGGCTGCGGTAGTAATTAGTGGGTGGATTAGACCAAATCTAATCACGCCACGTCGGCGTCGCCGGATTAAGTCGCCGGCGACCTTAAAGGACGGCGGTGGCTCGTCGAAGTTTCTATTCCGGTGACCATTCGCAAGGCGAAGGGCATCTACACGTTGCGGGTGCTTGGCCGCATCCATCTACGCAAACAAGAGGGGCTGAGGTTAGCCGAGCTCGCCGGAATCAAGCTCACGGCGGCGGCCGGAGTTCGGGCGATGATGCAATCGTCGCTATGGTGCACGGCAAGAGCAACGGGTGGCCTCTAGGTGCTCCTGGAGGTTTCCTGAGCACGGTGACGTGCTCCTAATCGAGCTCAAGCGGCTGCAGGGACGGCGGCGACATGGCCGGCGGCAGGGGAAGCTCGGCCACGGCAGGGCTACGGCCTAGAGGACGGGCGCGACCAGGGGATAAGGGGGAAATGGGGTAGGAGCTCACAGGGAGGTCGTCGAGCAGCTCAGTGGCCTCGGGGAGGTGGCGGAGATGGCGAATCGACGGCGGCGGTGGTCGGAACCCGAGGTGGAAGACGACGGTGATGGCGACGTTCCAGGCCCTCCCGGCTTGCGTGGCTCATCGAGGACGAAGAAGACAACGTGGCGGAGCTTTCAGATGACACGGGGAGGCGAGGGGAGCACGGTAGGCATGGCTACGGCGAGCGGCGGCGATGAGCTCCGCTCGGTCGTGCAGGGGGAGGAGCTAGAGAGGAGTGGAGAGGCCAGGGAGCGAGGGAGAGGGGAGAGGGGTCATTGGCGTCCCCGTGGCATCGCTAGAAGGGTCGGGGAGGGGGTGAAGCAGGCAGGGAGGAGGCCACGGTGACGGCAGCGCTCGCCACCGAGCTGCTTTGGGGCGAGGGGAGGAAGACGACAGGAGGGGGGTGGCCTCTGGGCTGGGCCAGCTCCTAGGCTGCACAGTGCTGGGCCTGTGGGCTTTAGGTAAGCGCCAGGTACTAACTCTCTCTCTCTCTTTTCCTGTTTTTCTATTTTTCTGCAGGTTTGTGGTTTTATTAAAAATACTAAATCAATCCCAAAAATCATGCAACTGCTCATAACCACTGTTAGAAATATATCCTACAGTAAACATTTCAGTTTGGGATTGTTTGAGCATTTAAAATATTCTATAGTATTTAAATGCCCAAATGCAAATAAGTAATGATTTAATTCAAACATCCAGAATGGCCTAAAAATATGTGCATCATTTTTGGCAGAGGTTTTCACCTTTACCAGAAATCATGAACATTTCCAGAGGTCATTTTGGGTTTATTGAAAAAGATTTTATTTTGATCCTAGTTGAATTCATTAGCTGCTAGGGTTTATCAGCCCCCATTTCAAGTTTCATAAAATTTAAGCATGATGCAACACTCTAGTGCATGCCCTAGGCATTGTCAGAACTAGGGATGTGACAATGGTCCAGTACTTCATCAGTAAAGCACAGGGGGTGAGCTGCCCCTCTGTATTTGGACGTAATGTGGCATGCCGTCGGCTGTTGTTGTGTTCGGTGTTTATTCCGAACTGGTGTTTGGTTGTCATAACTTTTTTGACGACCACAATCCCCCGCCGGGGTGTGTCCTTTAGATCCGTAGATGGACCTAGCTGCGCCAGCTTTCTTATCCAGTTGCTCACGTAGATTGTGCGCGTCTTCGGTAGTTGCTTTATTGCAGTTATGAAGTGGTACGTCTTGTCTCCTGGTCGTGTTACTCTTTGGTGGAACGGCCTCGTCATCGAATTCTAGCAGTAGCTTACGTTTTGGGTAGCTCTTTGTGTGGCGATCGTCACCATATCTTTCTTCAGTGTCTAGCACTTTATTCCATCTGCGATTGAGTGTTTCCTGTGCGGCTTTAAGCCGTTGCTTCTGCCTCTTCAGAATTCTCACTGTGGCCATAAGCTTTCTGTGGAGGTTCTCTCGTTCCAAGCATTCTTCCGGAACGATGAATGCGTCATCGTCCGGACTGTCTTCTTCTCCTGGGCCGGTTTCATGAACTCGTCCCTCTGGATCGTTGTCTTCGGGCGTCTACTCCGAACTATGCTCGGCGTGACCTGGTTTGTCCTGCTCCATCGCTGGTTCCATTTGGTCGTTATTGCCTTCGGGGTTGACCGGAGTATCCATTCTTCTGGCGCTCTTGCTGATATTTTTACTGTTGCTGGATTTGGAACGGCGTCTGCGCCGTCGCTTTGGTTTTCGCCCAGGGGTTTTATCTTCCGGATTTTCACCGTCGTCTTCCTTGGGTGTATCCACCATGTATATGTCATGTGACGAGGCGGGAATCCGGTACCCCATAGATTCCGAGTCTTCTCCTGCATCGTCGTCCATACCGTCGATGCCTTCGGAGTCGAAGTCAAGCACGTCGGTTAAATCATCAACCGTGGCTATCAAGTGCGTGGTGGGTGGGTAACGAATTTCTTCGTCGCCTGCTTCCCACTCGAGCCGGACATAGTTCGGCCCGGAATTCTCTGTCAAAGAGAGAATTTTAAATGAGTTTAGTATGTCGCCAAAGGGCGAGTGCTGAAATATGTCTGCTGCGGTGAACTCCATTACCGGAGCACAACCAGACTCGGCGGAATCGGGGGCGCACATACTGGAACCTAGGACCGGATATGAGTCCGGGGGCCCGGAGTCATGGGCTTTCCCAGAGGTGGGGCCTGTGTTCGGCCCCCTCGCCGATGAGGGTATGGCCTGCGGGGCGGGGTACAGCCCTCCGTCCTTAGGCAACGCATCCTGCCCCGGATTTAGATCCGAGGCTTCTGCCGGGGTAATATTCCGAGCATCGTCTGACGGCAGGTCTAAGCCATGCTCATCATAATTATCCGGCGCTCCTGACACGATCTGCTCTAGATGACCAAGGGGATCGGTCCGCAGTGTGAAGCCGCCGAACATGAAGATCTTTCTGGGGAGGAAAGTCTCACCCTGGACACCGTCGTTGATGATTATTCAAGGAGCCATCAAGCCTTGGGGCGACGTCACAGAGGAAGTCTCAATGAAAGCACCAATGTTGGTGTCAAAACCGGTGGATCTCGGGTAGGGGGTCCCGATCTGTGCGTCAAGGCTGATGGTAACAGGAAGCATGGGACACAAATGTTTACCCAGGTTTGGGCCCTCTCGATGGAGGTAAAACCCTACTTCCTGCTTGATTAATATTGATGATATGGGTAGTACAAGAGTAGATCTACCACGAGATCGTAGAGGCTAAACCCTAATAGCTAGCCTATGATGGTATGATTGTAATTGTGATCGGCCTTCTAAGGACCAACCTCTCCGGTTTATATAGACCCCGGAGAGGGCTAGGATTTACATGGAGTCGGTTACAAGGAAGGAAACACAATATCCGGATCGCCAAGCTTGCCTTCCACGCAAAGGAGAGTCCCATACGGACACGGGCCGAAGTCTTGAGTCTTGTATCTTCACGCTTCAATAGTCTGGACGTTGTACACAGTCCGGCTGTCCGGATACCCCCTAATCCAGGACTCCCTCAGAGTCCTCCTCCTAGTAGGAGTAGGACTCCTTTCCTAGTCCAACTAGAAGGGGGAAGGGGGAAGGAAGTAGAGGGAGCGGGAGAGAGAAAGAGGGGTCGCGCCCCCCTCCACTAGTCCAATTCGGACTCCCCTTGGGGAGGGGTGCCACCTCCTAGGATGCTGCCCTCTCTCTCCCCTAAGATCCACTAAGGCCCAATACTTCCCGGGGGGTTCCGGTAACCCCTCCGGCACTCCGGTTTTCTCCGAAATCACCCGGAACACTTGCGGTGTCCGAATCGTTGGAGATATGCCCTAGAGGCAATCATGTATGATGATATTTCCTATGTGTTTATGAATAAAGATAGTCCTTGGACATTATCAATCATGTGTATCAGCAAGTATGTGACTTGTTTGTGGGACTATGCATTGTATGATGACTGTCCTAAAAGGTCCCTAGTCGAAAGGGCTGTGTGGACGCGCAGCCGACTAGACTAGCATATGACACGGTCGATGGCTCGGTCTCACTAGCCATGGAGCATTGGATGCTAACCGGATAATATGGACTTGGAAAGGTCTGGTCGGATTCGATGTAGTCGGATCCGAGTCGAGATAAGGTCCGAGTCGGACAGACCCAACTATGAGACACAACGATATGTCTTCTGTGAGTCTCTGGTACAACATACGCTCTATGTCCTAAGACCTGAGCTGACACATGTACTCGGGATGGTGACAGACTTGCTTTGGGCCGACCAAATGCTACTCCATGACTGGGCAGTTACAAAGGCAGGTTTCGGGTTTGTCCAGTCCCATGCTGCGATACATAGTCGAGCAAGATGGGATTTGCCCCTCCGATCAAGAGAGATATACTCTGGGCACCTCATGTGATCCGACCAGGATAAGCATGGCCATGCGACGGGGATTATGAGATAATCCGGTTTGTGCTCGGTATTACTGGAACGAGAAAGAGGTCGTGCTAGCACAAGGATGACAGTCTCGCCTTGAGCCCGACAACATATATCGTGCGGGAAAGGGAACAGAAGTGTGACATGTTGCACAAGTTCCTAACTAGCTTCATAGTCTGCTTGGTGGTTGGCACGCCTTGCTAGATGCCACTACCAACTATGCAGGTCGGAGGTGATCCGAATTGTGACCAAGCCGACTTGAACCTAAGGGGTCGTGTGCTTAAGGGAAGGAACCTACAAGGTCGGTTCGGAGGACACTAGTCGGATGTGATTCGAGCTAGACTTGGAACGCGACCGAGTAGACTTTGGGCTTTAGGGTCCGTGCAAGGCCCAAGTGTTGAGCCCGCGTCGGATGCTTATAAATAGTGGAGGTGCGGCACACTTATTCAGTTGATCACTTCGGCGCTGCGACTAGGGTTTGCATGTGTTGCGAATAGCCACCTCCACTCGCCAGCGGTTGTGTGATCGGACCTAGCAGTCCGCCGCACGACGTTCCTCCTGCACGCGTGGATACCGTTAGAGGCGGTGCACTTGCTCCGCTCGGCGAACTTGTACGTGGGATTCAACGACCGGGTGTTCAAGGGAGATCGGACAAGGAGGAGACGAACCACGCGGACGCGCTGACCCAACTCTTATTCCGCTCCACGGCACTGCGCGTCTAGTGGCAACGATCTGTGATCCATCTCCCGTAGCATGTTCTTGGTTGTTCTGCACGTACGAAATTTTAATTTGCAGTCGACGCACCCTACCGTAGAACCCAACACGAATATAGCCGTCCAATATATCAATCTTTATGTCTCGACCATTTCGAGACTCCTCGTCATGTCCGTGATCATATCCGGGACTCTAAACTATCTTTGGTACATCAAAACACATAAACTCATAATACCAATCGTCACCGAACTTTAAGCGTGCGGACCCTACGGGCTCGAGAACTATAGACATGACCGAGACACGTCTCCGGGCAATAACCAATAGCGGAAACTGGATGCTCATATTGGTTCCTACATATTCTACGAAGATCTTTATCGGTCAAACCGCATAACAACATATGTTGTTCCCTTTGTCATTGGTATGTTACTTGCCCGAGATTCGATCGTTGGTATATCAATACCTAGTTCAATCTCGTTACCGGCAAGTCTCTTTACTCGTTCCGTAATAATTCATCCCGCAACTCACTCATTAGTCACAATGCATGCCAGGCTTATTGTGATGAGTATTACCGAGAGGGCCCAGAGATACCTCTCCGAAACACGGAGTGACAAATCCTAATCTCGATCTATGCAAACCCAACAAACAACTTCGGAGACACCTGTAGAGCACCTTTATAATCACCCTTTTACGTTGTGACGTTTGGTAGCACACAAAGTGTTCTTCCGGTATTCGGGAGTTGCATAAGCTCATAGTCTGAGGAACTTTGTATAAGTCATGAAGAAGCAATGAAACTAACACGATCATAATTCTAAGCTAACGGATGGGTCATGTCCATCACATCATTCTCCTAATGATGTGATCCCGTTCTTCAAAGATCAACACATGTCTATGGTTAGGAAACTTAACCATCTTTGATTGACGAGCTAGTCTAGTAGAGGCATACTAGGGACTATAGGTTTTGTCTATGTATTCACACATGTACTAAGTTTCCGGTTACTACAATTCTAGCATGAATAATAAACATTTATCATGAATTAAGGAAATAAATAATAACTTTATTATTGCCTCTAGGGCATATTTCCTTCAGTCTCACACTTGCACTAGAGTCAATAATCTAGTTTACATAGTAATGATTCTAACACCCATGGAGCTTTGGTGTTGATCATGTTTTGCTCGTCGAAGAGGCTTAGTCAACGGGTCTGCAACATTCAGATCCGTGTGTATCTTGCAAATCTCTATGTCCCCTGCCGACACTTGATGGCGGATGGAATTGAAGCGTCTCTTGATGTGCTTGGTTCTCTTGTAACACTATTATTTGTCAAAATATGCAGCTAAAAATCACTAGCACTATCTAATTTTTGCAACTAAAATTCAGTAATTAAGCATAGATTTCATTCATAGATTAAGCAGTCGTGCTTAATTTATACAAACAGTTTAACTTTACATCTGAACCGACCAAACTTTTCCCCAATTGTTGCCAACCACGTACTGAAATAGCTAGCTCAACTATATATACTAGCTAATTTTAAGTACGTTGTACAGTTTCACCACATCTATAGTCAGATGAACTAAACAAAATAGCCCCTAAATACTACTACGGAGGGGCTTTGTACTACTTCTGGCAATCTCTCATCTGCCGAGCGCGTTCAGTAAGAGAGAGAGGAGGAGGAGGCTACCGATGAGCTGGACAACTATAATACGGTGCCTGCTGCTGCACCTTCAGTGACGCTCACCTCGAACGCCCTCTCCTCATCCAGACGACCCCTCTCGAAGCGGTGGTTCTCCTCGTATATCTCTTGATTCCTCGCCTCTGCGTCGGCGTGTGCCGTGGCCACGGCGGCAGTAAGGCTCTTTGCGTGCTCGACGAGGCGCTCCTTCTCCTCCCGCAGGAACTCGATGTAGCGCGCAAGGTCGCTGCCACACGTGCGGGCCTCCACCTCTGCCTCCCTCCTACAGGTGGTTGTGGCGGAGCATGTGATGATCTCGGCGGTCGACGGTGGGCTAGCGGCCACGACCACCACTTCCCGCCTTCGGGCCGCGGTGGCGGAGCGGGTCATGGCCACTGTGGCCGGAAGTGGGGAGATGGTCACGGCGGCGGAGCGGGTGATGGCCACGGCGGCGGAGCGGTTTATGGCCACAACGGCGGAGCAGGTGATGGCCCTGGCTTTCGACGGAGCTGTGGCGGCAACGGCGGCCGACAACAGCTACCGATCGGCACCGGCGGCCGAGCGTGTGGAGCGTGTTCCGCCCACACCCAACTAGGACGCCACGTGCACTACACTACGTCGGGGACTGCGCCGCCGCCGCGCTGTAGCCTCCCAGCTGGAGCTGTGCTCTGATGACGGTGGAGTGGCTGAGCGACGACGACGGTCCGGTGCCATTGCAAATTTTGGGAGAAGCAGATGAGATAAGTTAAAGGGAGGGAGGGGAAATGCGACGCATGACTCGCCGGCCGTGAGGGTTTATATAGTAGGCTGATAAGCATTGGGATTTTGGGGGATTTCACCAAGTCGGGCGGGAAGCTTGCGCGGGAACCTGCGTGGTTGCGCGGAAACAGGCTCAGCACCGTTTGGCCAAAAGAACGCCCCCCCCCCACGCTGCTCAAGCTTGCGCTCGAACCGTCTGCGGCAGCAGGGTGACAAGACGTGCGAGAGAAGGACGAAAGGACACATACACATACGTTCAATAGAAAAACGTTTGTGATTTAATTAACTAGTATACGCCCATCCTGGTCTATAAGTATGATTTAATTAATAAAATATGAATGCATATCGCCAAAGATTATATCGTCGGATTCGTATTTGAACATAGTTTCTAGTTATATAATTTTTGTGACATGCACAATCATTTTGTTGGTTAAATTTGAGGTTAAATATCAGCAAGTGTTTGCTCACAACACACATGGTGCCGGCCTCTGCTCCCGTCCCTCGACAGCTCTGCTCGCCGTTAGGCTCCACAACACGTGGTGCTCGCCGTTAGGCGCCGCGGCGCGCTCTGCTCGCGTCCGTCGGCGTGCTCGGGTTGTGGACAACTTTTCCTTGCGTGTTCAACTGCTATATGCATATATATGGTTGCGCTGCAAAGGCGACTGCGGAGCACTCTGCTCGCGTCCTTCCATGCGTGCTCTGCCAGCGGTTGGGCCTGCGCACGATCATGTCGGGGCCCCATATGTATGTGGTTGCGCTGCGTGCGTTGCCACGCGATGCATTTACGTGCGACACGATGGAGTTACGCGCTGCAAATTAGAACTGCGATCAGGGGGTGCCGATCGATATTCCAGGCCGTCCGGCTTCCCCTTTAAGTCCCATGGCCATTATAACCTTAGTCTCTTCAACCTTTCGATCCCGCACCACAACAAGCACACCCACGACGACACATAGAGAGGGGATTCCTAGCGGCGCACCAATGGAGTTCGACGAGCATAAAGTGGAGTCCCACACGAGGGAGACGGGTCTCTCGGTGGTGTACACCATCGACCCCGCCGTGGTGGATGACTACATCAACACGGTTGAGCAATTGCTTGCTAGAGACAAGTACAAGCTGGTCGGCATCGACCTCCAGTACACCGCCTGTCGTCGTATCATAGATCAGAAGGTTGCCGTCGCCCAGTTGTGTGTGCGTCATCATGTCCTCATCTACCACTACGGCATGGCCAGAGAGCCTTGCGACCGTTTCAACAAGTTTGTCAGCAGCACCAACTACAAGTTCGCCATAGTGGAAACCACCGATGATGTAAAAGCACTCAGCATTATGGGCTTGGCCTGCTAGAACCTTGTCGAAGTCCGTGACCACTAAAGGGTCTAGGCCAACACGAAGAAGGACTCCCTGGTCGAACTTGCCTCAGCCATCATCGGCCCCTACTACCAAAAGATGAAGCAGGATGCCCAGAGAACAAATCCCGTATCCTGGCACAGGGCCTGGATGTGGAGACTAGGTGAACCTCACCTCAGGTTCGCGGCCAAGAGTGTGTACACATGCTACAAGATGCATAAGCAGATCGATGACATGAGGAAGTGCCTTGTTACCCAAATTGACGAGCCCGGATCAAGCCACTAGCAGCGCAAGTGTCACGTAGATGATGATCAGATGATCGTTTATGCTAGTTAATCATGCATGTAATATATAGTTTACTTTATTGGTGTGTGGAAGTATCATGTGTGTAGTAGCCACCTATGAAATTATGCATGTAATAGTTTACTTGGTGTGTGCAAATGCCATGGTTGTAGTAGCCACCTATGTAATTGGATGTTGAATTTTGTTAATCATGCATGCAATATATTTGTTGTTGTTCTGTATGCAATCCCATCGCACAACACACATGTCATATTAGCAACAACCGTTTGTGTTATTATCGGTCTTCGCACATATTTCTGATTACAGACCTGTTTAACGTATATCACACACATCTTGTTATTGAACCGTTTATGTTCTCTTGTCTCAACACAAAAAGTTCATCCGAGTGAACCGCATGTTGTATAACGCACACACCTTGATCAGGCTGACTATTTCTTTTGTGTTGCCAAATCACAAAAAGTTCATCCTAGTGAACCGTATGTTGTGTCTTGCACACGCCTTCATCTGGCTGCCCGCTTCTTTTGTTACTCCTCATCGCAAATAGTTAATTGAACTGAACCGTATGCCCTGCATCACACATGCAACTAAAATCTGAACTGTGTTTGATGCATCCTTCATCGCAAACGTTTTGCACATTTTTGACGGTTCTCTTACACCACTGTTTGCGATTATTGCATCGCACACAGTTTCTCGAAGGGTCTCTGATCATAGTGTCACATTAGCAGCATCCTGCACTAGTGAATTACCATGTGCACGTGGTCCACATGTTAGTGTTAAAGTGCATGCCATGCTTCTACAAGCCAAATTAAAGATTTAATGTTAATCTTCCTATTCAAGAATAGAAGATACTGAGTAACCAATACGTATTGCCATTAACATACTAAACAAAATCGGTGCCTACGAGAGGAAAAGTGATTAATATTGTTGAGGGAGTCATGGGCTAAGGGGTCCTCAGGGCATCGACCCATCAAATATGGGCCGAACTGGCGAAGCCGCATAGTGACAGAAGATCTATGAAGTCATGGTGTGCCCTCCAATTCAAGGATAGGCAGGATCTTTATACCCCTCATTGTAATCTGTCTTCGGTAACCCTAACCCTACCGGTGTCTATATAAACTAAGGGTTGTAGTCTTTAGAGGTAGAGTGACTTCCATCACCAAATCACTTTAAGGTTTAGCTCATGCTAATCTCGAGGTCGATCTACTCTATCACCGTACTATACATCTAATATAATCAAGCAGGACGTAGGGTATTACCTCTTCGAGATGGCTCGAACCTGGGTAAACACCGTGTTCGCCGTCCCTTGTTCCCCATCGATCTCAGATCCACAGCTCGGGACCCCTACCCCGAGGTCTGCTGGTTTTGACACCGACATTTATTCTTTCATTGAAAGTTCCGCTGTAGGGTCGCCCAAAGGATTGACGGCTCGCCTGGTCATAGGAGAAGGCATCAGATCTGGGGACTTCTTTGTGCCCGGTCAACTCTTCGTGTTCAGCAGCATTGTGCTGCACGCCAACCCAACTAGTTGTTTGGATTATATCAACAACTTTGCCCCTGAACACCGAATTCGATTCGGTAATCTGGAATACATTGCGGACACGCAGGGTGATCTGATCTTCGCCGGATTCACTTTCCCCTCCTGCATCCTCGCGGGCCTCGTTATGCCCGCTCTGGAGTCCCCCTCCGATCCGATCTATAGATCGACCCCAGCCCTCCGAACATCTCATGTCCATCACATCATTCTCCTAATGATGTGACCCCATTATCAAATGACAACTCATGTCCATGGTTAGGAAACCTTAACCATCTTTGATCAATGAGCTAGTCTAGTAGAGGCTTACTAGGGACATGGCAAGTCTCTTTACTTGTTCCGTAATACATGACCTCATGACTAACTCCTTAGTCGTTTGCTTGCAAGCTTATGATGTGTATTACCAAGAGGGGCCAGCGATACCTCTCTGATACTCGGATTGACAAATCCTAATCTTGATCTATGCCAACTCAACAGACACCTTCGGAGATACCTGTAGAGCATCTTTATAATCACCCAGTTACGTTGTGACATTTGATAGCACACAAGGCATTCCTCCGGTATCCGGGAGTTGCATAATATCATAGTCGAAGGAATATGTATCTGACATGAAGAAAGAAATAGCAATAAAACTGAACAATCATTATGCTAAGCTAACGGATGGGTCTTGTCCATCACATCATTCTCCTAATGATGTGATCCCATTAACATATTACAACTCATGTCCATGGTTAGGAAACCTTAACCATCTTCGATCAACGGGCTAGTCTAGTAGAGGCTTACTAGGGACACGGCGTTTGTTTATGTATTCACACATGTATTTTGGTTTCCGATCAATACAATTCTAGCATGAATAATAAACCTTTATAATGAATAAGGAAATTTAAAATAACAACTTTATTATTGCCTCTAGGGCATATTTCCTTCAGAACACCACAGCGTAATGGTGTGTCTATGATGTCTCTTACCGTTAAATAGAGACAGCTGCATTCACTTTAAATAGGGCACCATCTAAATCCGTTGAGATAGCACCATATAAACTGTGGTTTGGCAAGAAACCTAAGTTGTCGTTTCTTAAAGTTTGGGGATGCGATGCTTATGTCAAAAGGCTTCAGAAAGATAAGCTCGAACCCAAATCAGAGAAGCGCGTCCTCATAGGATACCCTAAAAAACTATTGGGTACACCTTCTACCATAGATCTGAAGGAAAGATCCTTGTTGCTAAGAATGGTCCTTTCTAGAGAAGGAGTTTCTCTCTAAAGAAGTGAGTGGGAGGAAAGTAGAACTTGATGAGCTAATTGTACCTTCTCTCGGATTGAAAAGTAGCGCATCACAGAAAGGCTTTCCCGTGATGCCTACACCAACTAGAGAGGAAGTTAATGATGATGATCATAAAACTTCAGATCAAGTTACTACTGAACTTCGTAGGTCAACCAAAGCACGATCTGCACCAGAGTGGTATGGTAGTCCTGTCCTAGAAGTCATGTTACTAGACCAAGGCAAACCTACGAACTATGAAGAAACTATGATGAGCCCAAATTCCAACAGATGGCTTGAGGCCATGAAATATGAGATAGGATCCATGTATGAGAACAAAGTGTGGACTTTGGTGGACTCGCCCGATGATCTGCAAACCATAGAGAATAAATGGATCTTCAAGAAGAAGAATGACACTGATGGTAATGTTACTATCTACAAAGCTCGACTTGTCGCAAAAGTTTTTGAGAAGTTCAAGGGGTTGAATATGATGAGACTTTATCACCCGTAGTGAAGCTTAAGTCTGTCCGAATCATGTTAGCAATTGCCGCATTTTATGATTATGAAATCTGGCAAATGGGTGTCAAAAAACTTGCATTCCTTAAGGGTTTTATTGAGGAAGAGTTGTATATGATGCAACCGAAAGTTTTTGTCGATCCTAAAGGTGCTAACAAAGTGTTCAAGCCCCAGTTATCCATCTATGGACTGGTGCAAGCATCTCGGAGTTGGAATATACGCTTTGATGAGGTGATCAAAGCATATGGTTTTATACAAACTTATGGTGAAGCCTGTGTTTGCAAGAAAGTGAGTGGGAGCTCTACAGAATTTCTGATATTATATGTGGATGACATATTATTGATTGGAAATGATATAGAATTTCTGTATGGCATAGAAGGATACTTGAATTAGAGCGTTCCAATGAAACACCTCGGTGAAGCTACTTACATGTTGGGCATCATGATCTATAGGGATGGATCGAGATGCTTAATAGGACTTTCACAAAGCACATACCTTGGCAAAGTTTTGAAGAAGTTCAAAATGGATCAGTCTAAGAAAGGGTTCTTGCCTGTGTTGCAAGGTGTGAAGTTGAGTAAGACTCAAAACCCGACCACGGCAGAAGATAGAGAGAGAATGAAAGTCATTCCCTTTGCCTCAGCCGTAGGTTCTATAAATTATGCCATGCTATATACCAGACCTGTTGTGTGCCTTGCCATGAGATTGGCAAGGGGGTACGATAGTGGTCTAAGAGTGGATCACTGGACAGTGGTAAAAATTATCCTTATTTACCTAAGAGGACTAAGGAAATGTTTCTCGGTTATGGAGGTGATAAAGAGTTTGTCGTAAAGGGTTACATTGATGCAAGCCTTGACACCGATTCGGATGACTCTTAGTCTCATTCTAGATACATATTGAAACTGGGAGCAATTAGCTAGAGTAGCTCTCTGCAGAGCATTATAGAAATAGAAATTTGAAAAATACGTACAGATCTGAATGTGATAGACCCGTTGACTAAACTTCTCTCACAAGCAAAACATGATCACAGCTTAGTACTCTTTGGGTGTTAATCACATGGTGATGTGAACTATGGGGGTTAATCACATGGCGATGTGAACTAGATTATTGACTCTAGTGCAAGTGGGAGACTGAAGGAAATATGGCCTAGAGGCCATAATAAAGTTGTTATTTTATATTTCCATATTCATGATAAAGGTTTATTGTTCATTCTAGAATTGTATCGATCAGAAACTTAAATACACGTGTGAATACATAAACAAATGCCGTGACCCTAGTAAGCCTTTACTAGACTAGCTCGTTGATAAAAGATGGTTAAGGTTTCCTAACCATTGACATGTGTTGTCATTTGATAACGGGATCACATCATTAGGAGAATGATTTCATGGGCAAGACCCATCCGTTAGCTTAGCGTATGATCATTCAGTTTATTGCTACTGCTTTCTTGAATGTCAAATACATGTTCCTTCGACCATGAGATCATGCAACTCTCAAATACTAGAGGAATACTTTGTGTGCTATCAAATGTCACAACATAACTGGGTGATCATAAAGATGCTCTACAGGTATCTCCGAAGGTGTCTATTTTGTTGGCGTGAATTGATAATGGGATTCGTCACTCCATATGACGGAGAGGTATCTCTGGGCCCTCTCGATAATACGGCATCACATGAAGCTTGCAAGCAAAGTGACTAAGGAGTTAGTTACGAGATGATGTATTACATAACGAGTAAAGAGACTTGCCGGTAATGAGATTGAACAAGGTATGAAGATACCGACGATTGAATCTCGGGCAAGTAACATACTGACGGACGAAGGGAACTACGTATGTTGTCATAAAGGTTCAACTGATAAAAGATCTTCATGGAATATGTAGGAATCAATATGGGCATCCAGGTCCCGCTATTGGTTATTGACCGGAGAGGTGTCTCGGTCATGACTACATAATTCCCGAACCCGTAGGGTTGCACGCTTAACGTTTGTTGACGCTGGAGTAGTATTGGATATTTGATGTGTGGTATCCAAATGTTGTTCGGAGTACCGGATGAGATCCTGTACGTCACGAGGAGTCTCAGAACGGTCGAGAGATAAAGATTTGTATCTGGGAAGTCATATTTTGGGTTCAGGAAAATGTGTAGTTTTTCAGTATTGTACCGGGAAGCTTCCAGAAGGTTTCGAACAATTCCGGAGGGATCCAGAAGTCCACAAGTGGGTTCACCATGACCCAAGGGCTACCATGGGCTGCGGGGAGGCACCCTGGCCATATTGAGCCAGGCGCACTAAGTCCTCAAAAGCCCATGTGGCTAGGGAATGCAAAAAAGGAGTCCTAGTAGGAATAGGATTGGACTTGGAGTCCAAGTCCTCTCCCCCTAAGCTATGCCCTAGAGCTTGGAGGGGCTGTTTCCCACGCCCCTCCACCTATATAGAGAGGGGAGGGGCTCCCCAAGAGGAGACACCAAGCCCTTGGCACCCCTCTCTCTCTCGTTACTCCACAGTTCCACCACCTCATCCCGGCGATGCTTAACAAAGCGCTGTCGGTGCTCCACCACCACCATCACCACCACACCGTTGTGTTGGTTGTGATCCCATATACTTCTCTTCTCCCGCTTGCTGGATCAAGAAGGAGGAGACGTCATCGAGCCGCACGTGTGCTAAACTCGGGGTGTCGTCTGTTTGGCACTAGATCGGTTGGATCGTGATTGGATCACGAAGACTATGACTACATCAATCGCGTGATAAACGCTTCCTCTTAGCAATCTACAAGGGTATGTAGATGCTCTCCCCCTCTTGTAGATATGCATCTCCGTGGGTAGTTCTTGCGTGTGCGTAGAAAGTTTTTGTTTTTCATACAACGTTCCCCAACACCCCGCACCCTGTTCCACCTAACCGCTTCACTGGTTCCCCGGATCAGCCGAGTTGACTCCCCACTGGTCGCTATCGCCGCCCCGGGATCCACCACCGCAGTGCCATCGCCCCGAGCCGCAAGTGAGTACTTGTGCTTGTGCTTTGGGATGCACTATGCATAGTTGATTCATGCAGCGTTCATATTTGTGATTGTAGATGGAATTGAGCCCTCGTGAGAGGTTTTTGCTCAAGGATTCGTCCGAGTCGGACAACTTGCATGTTGAGATGCTGCTTGAGAACCATCGGCAGCAGATGTTGGTGATGGCCCTCACCATGATGGAGCACGGAGATGAGAACTGAAAGAGATGGCGAGGATCAACCGTCGGCCGTCTTTGCATTCCATGAAATCGCCATCTCGGGAACGAGATGTTGATGGAAGACTACTTCGCGGACAATCCAACATATCCACCGCACATCTTTTGGGAATGGTACCGAATGCGCTGATCCTCTTTGTAAAAATAGTGCAATCTTGCAAGGCTAATTGTCGGTATTTTACTCAAAGACGAAGTGCCGCGGGCTTGAAGGGATTTAGTGCATATCTAAAAATCTCGGCAGCTATGCGGGTAATTGCATACGGCATTCCGGCAGACTATATCAATGAGTACGTTCGCATTGGTAAAGATACTACAATCGAGTCAGTGCGTACGTTTGCCAAAGTGATCATCCATGTCTTTGGTCCTGAATATCTTTAGGCACCCAATGAGGAAGACACAAAAAGGTTTATGGCAGCAAGTGAGAGAAGAGGTTGGCCTGGCATGCTAGGAAGCATTGATTATATGCATTGGACTTGGAAAAACTGTCCGAAGGCATGGCAGGGAATGTATTGTGGCAAGTCTCGTGATGCAACAATTATGCTAGAGGCCGTAGAATCCGAGGATATATGGATTTGGCATTGCTTTTTCGTATGTCGTGTACTCTCAGTGATATCAATGTGTTGCAACGGTCTCATTTGTTTGCTAGACTTGCTAGTGGTGATGCTCCTGCTTGCAATTACACTATCAATGGGCATGAATACACAAAGGAGTACTATCTTGCAGATGGTACATATCTACCCTTCTTGGTGCACATTTGTCAAGAGCGTCAAAGACCCCAAAACTAGGAAACAATGTGAATTTGCAAGGGTACAAGAGGCAGCCCGAAAAGATATTGAAAGAGCATTCGGGGTTTTGCAATCTAGGTTTGCCATTGTTCGTGGTCCTGCTCGTTTTTGGGACAAGCGATCATCATGACCCTCTATGTTATTCTTCACAATATGATTCTCGAAGATAAGAGAGGCATGAACATGAAGTTCTTCTATGACAATGTGGGTAGCCGTGTCAAACAAGCTAGGGACCCTAAGCACATTAGAGCATTCCTTCAGACCTAGAAGGAGATTGATAATGCAAACACCCACTTTCAGTTTTAGGAGGATCTCATTGAGCACCATTGGCAAAGAGTTGGGCAGTAACACATTCCATTTTTGCATTTAATTCATGTGTGATTTGTATTCAGGACAAGTTTTATATTGAATTATTTAGTTTTTTTGGTGATTCCAATAATTATTGTAATTTGGATGATTGTTGTATTGTAATATTGACATTTTATCTTATACTGAATTAATAATTCTGAATATGTGGCATATGTGTCAAATTCAGATAAAAACCCATCTGATTTAGGGACGGCACGGGCGCCAGCCGAGCAGACCCCTCATAGCGGAACTGTAAAATGGAATATCGGCAAATATTATGTTTTATAGTTCCGCTATGCGGGGTCTGCTTGGCCGGCGTCCGCGCTGGCCCGCAAAACCGTTTTTCGTGAACTGTAAACGAGTTTTGCAGGTCGGCGGTATACGAGGTTTGCTAGAGATGCTCTAACTAGTGCCATTTTCTGTTAACTTGGTAAGTTTTGGGTAGCTAAGCAAACATGGCAACTTAAGTCAACATCACAGGATATGGTAAACTGCATATTTTGGCAAGTGTGGTGCATGAAAACTTGGTAATTTAATCATCTATGGTACCACAACTAAGAAAAAATGTACTATGTAGTAGATCCACCCATATTTTCTTGCTACTTTTATTATGACATATTGTATTCTACGTGGTGGAATATGGTAACTTATGAATTGGGTCTTGAGATGTATTTCTTCTCTTGCAATGGGAAACCGGGCTCACATTTTTTGTCGGATACATTTGTTTTCTAGGATGGTAATTTATCACACCATCTAGATGGTAGCATATGCTCATAACACTTGGCAACATTTCGTACATTACTGACGGCATCATCTTTTCGTACTCCGGTGATTTTGGTTTCTAGATGGAGTCGGGGAGGGAAGAACCAGTCGAAGGGTTCTTGCATCTTATCTTTAGGAAGGTATGGAAGTGAGCATGAAAAATAGGGGGTGACATAAGGGAGAATTTAGGATCCGCATATGTGGAAAAGTCTGTTACCTACCTAGATGGAGTGGATTTTTCACCCACCTAAATCGTGACTTGGCTTGATGCTCGACTGGTGTATGGAAGGGGGATGCATGCTCATGCAGGACGTGTCACACGAGTGAGGCATTCCACACGTTCTTGGTGCACGCATGACACTTCACGCTACCAAGATAGCGAGCACACGTTCGCACTATAGTACATTTGACAAGTTACTACCGAGCATCCAAAGTTTGTATACCATTACATCAAGGGAACCAGGAGTGCTTTCTTTTTAGGTAAATGTTTATAATGGAGCGGCCGATCCATCCTTACTTTGGTTGCCTCCCACGCTGCCCACACAGTCATGTGTCCCTACCTGTACTAGTACCACACACACCTTATCTCCTCCTTTGGAAATTACTTGCCTTTTCCTCTCTCCGCTGAATAAACTTTCCCCTCCCCCCTCTCTCCCCGTATCTCAGTCTCTCTCTCTCTTTGTCTAGCTCTTGACTTCTACCGGTGGCCAACCCTCGAGCCACTCTCTCCCCGGAGTGTCCTTCATTCACTACTTCCGGTGCTATGCCATCGCCCCTGCCCGCATGGCTGCTACAACAGTTTGCGAGCGAACCGTCGCCTTCTTCGTACCCACACTCGTCCAGAATTAGGTTTGTCGCCTCCCCACCTCTCTCTCTCTCTCTCTCTCTCTCTCTCTCTCTCTCTCTCTCTCTCTCTCATGTGCGCGCGTTGCGGGCGCCAGTCACCGCTGTCCCTATCTATTGCAAGACAACCTGATGCATGGCCTGAGGTCGCTGTTGCTAGGCTGACCAGCTGAAGCATCGGCAGGTGGTCACACGATGATTCGGGCTGCACTGTTGCGTGTTGTGAGCGCGGATAGGTGTGCTTCGAGTGGCGCCGGTCTAGGCTACAAGCGACGGTCATTGGTTGTATGAGGGCAACTGTTGATGTTGAGATCGACGACAATGATGTGCAACCGTGAGGTGACTGTTGCGAGCGGCAGGAGACGACCGATGACTGTTCTGGAGGCGAGGACGGTGTTGCTATGGTGACTCGCCGTGTATGCCACAAGGCCCAGCGGTAAACGGTGAGACGATGGACGGCTGCCATGGCGAGGATAGTGATGCTGCGAAGGCGGGCGGTGGATGGTGCGACGAGAAGCGATGGCCATGGAGGATTGTGATGCTGCGACGACGGGCAGTGGATGCTGCAAGCGGGGCGGCGGATGATGCAAGAGCCCTGGTGATGCTATGACGGTGGGCGACGGGAGCTACAACGGCAAACCACATTGGCTGCTAGCCGCACAACAGTCGCTGCGAGGCACACGTTGCTACGTTTTTTCCCTGCGCATGCACATGCTGTTTGCTGAGAGGGAAGTTCACGCAAGTCTATCAATCACGCCGTACGCGACGATGTTCTTTCCACTGTTCCACGCCAGCCTGGAGCGCGCGCCCCATCAGTGCGCCAACGCCAGGCAGTTTCCTTTCCAGCTACGCGCGCAAGATGTCCGTACATCGCTCCAAACTCATTCATGACCACTTTGCTATCACATACACACGTACATGTGGCTAGAGATAGATAGATAGATAGATAGAGATAGAGAGAGTATGACTTTTGTTTGAGCGTGAGAGACCGTATGACCCGTAAACTTGACATCTTTGTGACATTATAAGAAGCTTCAATTTGCAACGAAAAATATTGTGTACTGCATTCTGTCGCATACTTAATTATTGGATGACCGTGAATATGACATGCTCGTGACATCATACGCAGGTCTAATTTGCAATACAAAATATTATGTATTACGGTGTGCATCACAATGATGCAGAAGTCGGAAACCCTTCTCGAAACAAATGCGGTTTTTCACCCGATCATCAATTACGAGTAGCCAAATTAAGCAAAACCAAATTAAGCGACAATAACTTCAACAGCAAAGAGTACATGAATTACTAGAGGACAAGTCCACATTAGATAAGCAATACATGAATTACTAGAGGACAAGCCCACATTAGATAAGCACTACGCACACACAAACCATGGCCGGATCGACACGGCAAATTATTACAGTACACAGGACGCAGAAGCTAACGCGCGCCGCGCACGCGACTAGCCAGATTGGACGGGCTTGTCATGCGATTCTTCTACTGCTGGCTCTGGCTCTGGCTCCCCCGTGCCCTCCCCCGGCGCCGGCACGCCGTTGGACGAGCTCTCCTCGTCGCCAATGGCGGCTCCTCCGTTGCTGCTACCTGCGCCGTACGCTCCTTCCTCGTACCCGTACCCGTAGTATTGCTGGGCCATGACACGCTCTCCGCCGAACACCTGGTACTGCCCGCCGACGTTGGCCCGCACGGGCGCCATTCCGACTGCGTACCCGTGCACTGGAGCCCGGGGCCCATAGATGCCCCGCTGCATCTGAACCTGCACCGGAGCCGGGGGAGCGTACACGGGCCGCCGCATCTGATTCTGAACCTGCACCGGAGCCGGGGGCGCGTACATCGGGCGCTGAGCCTGCAGCGGCACGGCGTGGATCACGGGCGGGGCCGCGCGGGGAAGCGCACTCGTCACGGCGCGGCTGTCGCCTGCAGCGGCACCACCTGTCCCCGCCTCGGGGTCGCGCATGCGGTGCAGGAAGACGCTGAGGGGCACGACGTAGTCGTCGAAGCCGAGGCGGTTTAGGGCCCACACGATGTCTTCGGCGTTGACGGTCTTGCGGTGCTGCATGCGGCACCGTTCGTTGGCCTCGCCGGTGACGAAGCTGATGAACTCCGACACGCATTCCTGAATCGCCTCCTTGGCGTCGTCGGAGATCTTGGCGTGGGCAGGGAGCGCACGGCGCATGATACGGATCACGTTCGCGATCGGCATCAGCCGGTCCTGCTCCCGCACCACCGGCATCCCCTGGGTAGGTGCCGGCGCCGCTGGTCCGTTGGGGACGCCGTCGTTCTCCATGTCTAGGGCTAGCCAAGGTGCAATGCAGGTAGTCGCACTCGCACTTGGCTTTAGGGCTTTGCTGATTGAGTTTGTAAGTGGCGTGCTTCCGATCGAGTTGCTTCAGTGTGTTAAATAGGCTGAGATAGGTATTAGGTGCTGGCTTAGCTGTCCTTTGTGTTACAGATCAAACGACAAGTGTCCATTGAGTGGTTCGGGCAAAGACATGTACTAATGCATGAGGCTATTAATCAGAGGAAAACGATAAACATACGTATAAATGTGATTACAACCGTTGGTGGTGAGGGCCGTAGGTTTTCTTTTTCTTTTCTCATGACCTGTAGACAGGTCATTTTGAAACTGAAATGGCACATTAAGGGCATGAGCTACGGAGGCTATAGCAAATGTTGGTCTCATCCCCTCCACATAGGATTGTACCGGTGAAGCAATCGCTCCATGTGGATTATCCTTGTTCATCCACTCACGCAGCAAAGCAGGGCTTTCCTTTCTTTTTCCTTTCGCTCATGCTTTTCGCAGCCAAGCAGCGGCCTCTTCCGCAGGCGACTCTGACATGCTGCGAAGCCACCGTCCCTGACAAGCCTACGTGGCCTGCGGGGCAGCTAGTCGCGTTGTACATGCCCTAGACACAAGGCAACAGAGCTGCAACGTAATGACAGCCAAATCAATGATGGCACAGGATTTTGAAGATGGATAAGAAAACCTATGAAATTACAAGCACGAAAGAGAGTGAATCTGTAATACAATCTATTAAATTGCGAGGCAAAAAAATGTGAATCTAAAATAACCCTATAAAATTACAAATTTTAATAAAAATATATGCAAATGAATATTCTGTAGAGATGTGTGTAGTAATGTCAAAAATATATAATAAAAGTTCAATAGAGAAAAAAAAGAAACAATACCAAGAGGAAAGTACAAGAAAAGAAGTTACAAAATAAGCTGGAAAAAAAAATGCTAGGAGGAGATACTGAATTAAACCAAGACCTCTTACTTCCATCTTATATATCTTATATCATATATTTACTAATTGGAAGCACCAACAAAGACTTCACGTTAATCCTTGAGAATAAGATTATTGTTCGTTAGATCTCCTATAATAATTATTACCTGCTGTTAGATGTACAAAAAAAGTCCATGCGTGATGTCCCACGCATGCCTCTGTTGAGAGAAAAAAAAAATCACGGGTTGAAAAGGGATCATTGAGCCGTACGACCTGACTACATGGGTTGTACGTCCTGACTAGATGGACGTGATTTTTTAGGAGAGATGGACGTGATTTGTACCCTACTCCTGTCTTCACGTTCGTTTACTCCCCGCAGAATTCGCCGCCGCCTAGCTAGTTCGTTGGCCATCCTCCTGGCCAAGGTCTTCGGCGCCTCCTCCGCAGATGTTTCCACCTCTCTCGATGCGGCCAGCCGAAGAGAACGATGGATCGTCGGATCATCGTGACAGATGAAGACGACCTCACCCGTCCACATCACACCTCCCATCGAATGGTGTCTGAAGTTTCTCCAAGGTTTCGCCGCGGCCTCCTCTCCCAAACGGGCCTCCTCTCTCTGCAGTCCCGAGATTGGTTCCTCACATCGACTGAACAACATAGATTTTCTACTTCGCCAAACACCAGTACATACCTCTCCCCGTCTCTCCCTTCCTAAAGTATTATTTGTCAAAAAATATCAGCAGATCGATATGGTTGTCTACACAAACTACCTCATGGGCTTTTGAGCTTTTGATAATTTCTTCCATCTTTTAATTTACTCGCGTTAGCGCCAACATAGGAGTTGAGACTAACAGATGTAGACTTTTGAAAGATCAAACATGAATCACTCCCACAGTACTGGCCTAGCTTCCATACTAATATGCCTGCATGTTAAAAATTTCTGGGAAGAAGTAACATTATTCTTATTTTCTAGTATACATATCTTGCATCCATTGGTAGATTTCCCTTTGTCTATAACTCAACAGATATTATGCTGACAAGTAGGCTCATACAATACAAGTGGGCAATATTTTGACATATTCTGATGTATGGATACGACTTAGAGTTGGAAAGTGATTTCCTTGATTAACTCAGTTGTACAGATTACAAGCATATATATGCGAGAGGGAGAGGAGAAGGAACCACACGTCCTATACATGGGCACGCAGGCCTGACGTGGTCCTGATCCTATAAACCCGGTAGTGATACAAAATACAAAGGAGTACACATGTAATCTAACACCCCCCTCAGCCGGAACACCATTAGGATTGATGTTTAGGATGGATCTGAAATCTGTGAACACCGGTGTCGGCAAGCCCTTGGTGAAAACATCAGCAAACTGAGAGCTCGAAGGAACATGTAGAACCCGTACTTCACCAAGTGCCACCCGGTCACGAACGAAGTTAGGTCAATCTTGATGTGTTTCGTGCGCTGATGCTGTACCGGATTGCTCGCAAGGTATGAAGCGGAGATGTTGTCACAATACACAATGGTGGCGCGTGTAGGGGGCAGTTTCAACTCGAACAGAAGCTGTCACAGCCAACATGATTCTGCCACACAGTTGGCAACACCGCGGTACTCAGCTTCTGCGCTGGAACGAGAGATGGTGGGCTGCCTCTTTGATGACCACGAGACAAGGTTGGAGCCAAGAAAGACGCAGAACCCAGATGTGGACCGCCGTGTATCCGGGCACCCGACCCAATCCGCATCGGTGTATGCAAAGAGATCCATGGAGGGGGACTTGTAGAGCTGAAGGCCATAGTGCGAGGTGCCTTGCATGTACCGGAGAATGCGTTTAACAAGTTGCATGTGAGTGTCGCGTGGAGCATGCATAAACAAGCACACTTGCTGAACGGCATAGGCAATATCGGGCCGAGTGAGAGTGAGATATTGTAAGGCGCCGGCCAAGCTGTGATAATGGGTGGGATTGGAGAGAAGTGCACCATCCCGAGAGGAGGACTTTGAACTGGTGCCAATGGGAGTGGACACTGGCTTACAGTTTAGCATCTTGGCGTGCTCGAGAACCTCAAGTGTGCATTGCTGTTGGCAAAGAAAGAGGCCGGAGGAGTTGGTGGTGACGTTGATGCCCAAAAAGTGGTGAAGGGGGCCGAGATCAGTCAAAGAGAACTCGAACTTGAGCGAGTGAATGATAGAGTGGAGGGTGGTGGAGGAGCTCGCCGTGACAATAATGTCATCCACGAACACCAACAAGTAGGCGACGGAGTGGCCATGATGCATGATGAACAAGGATGAATCAGTCTTAGAGGCCCGAAATCCCAATGACAATAGGAATGCCTGAAACCGAAGAAACCAAGTCCGTGGTGCTTGCTTGAGATCGTATAATGACTTGCAAAGAAGGCAAACATGATCCAGCCGTGAGGAATCCAGAAAACCTGCTGGCTGGGAGCAATAAACTGTCTCATTGAGATCCCCATGGAGAAATGCATTCTTGACATCCAGCTGGTGAATTGGCCAAGACCGAGAGGTAGCAATACTGAGCTCCACACGAATAGTTGCCGGCTTCACAACGGGACTGAAGGTTTCATCATAATCAACGCCAGCCTGTTGAGTGAACCCACGCACAACCCAGCGAGCTTTGTGTTGGGGAACGTAGTAATTTCAAAATTTTCCTACGCACACGCAAGATCATGGTGATGACATAGCAACGAGAGGGCAGAGTGTTGTCCACGTACCCTCGTAGACCGTAAGCGGAAGTGTTATGACAACGCGGTTGATGTATTTATACGTCTTCACGATCCGACCGATCCAAGCACCGAACGTACGGCACCTCCGAGTTCAGCACACGTTCAGCTCGATGACGATCCCCGGGCTCCGATCCAGCAAAGCTTCGGGGATGAGTTCCGTCAGCACGACGGCGTGGTGACGATGATGATGTTCTACCGGCGCAGGGCTTCGCCTAAACTCCGCGACGATATGACCGAGGTGGAATATGGTGGAGGGGGGCACCGCACACGGCTAAGGAACGATCCGTAGATCAACTTGTGTGTCCTAGGGTGCCCCCTGCCCCCGTATATAAAGGAGCAAGGGGGGAGGCCGGCCGGCCCTAGAGGGCGCGCCAGGAGGAGGAGTCCTCCTCCTAGTAGGAGTAGGACTCCCCCTTTCCTACTCCTACTAGGAGGGGGAAAGGAAGGGGGAGAGGGAGAAGGAAAGAGGGGGGCGCCGCCCCCCCCTCCTAGTCCAATTCGGACCAAAGGGGGAGGGGGCGCGCGGCCCATGCTGGCCGCCCCTCTCTCTTCTCCACTAAGACACATAAGGCCCATTACTCTCCCGGGGGGGTTCCGGTAACCCTCCGGCACTCCGGTTTTCTCCGAAAACGCCCAGAACATTTCCGGTGTCCGAATATAGCCGTCCAATATATCAATCTTTATGTATCGACCATTCTGAGACTCCTCGTCATGTCCGTGATCACATCCGGGACTCCGAACAAACTTCGGTACATCAAAACTTATAAACTCATAATAAAACTGTCATCATAACGTTAAGCGTGCGGACCCTACGGGTTCGAGAACTATGTAGACATGACCTAGAACCATTCTCGGTCAATAACCAATAGCGGAACCTGGATGCCCATATTGGTTCCTACATATTCTACGAAGATATTTATCGGTCAAACCGCATAACAACATACATTGTTCGCTTTGTCATCGGTATGTTACTTGCCCGAGATTCGATCGTCGGTATCCAATACCTAGTTCAATCTCGCTACCGACAAGTCTCTTTACTTGTTACGTAATGCATCATTCCGTAACTAACTCATTAGCTACATTTCTTGCAAGGCTTATAGTGATGTGCATTACCGAGAGGGCCCAGAGATACCTCTCCGACAATCGGAGTGACAAAACCTAATCTCGAAATACGCCAACCCAACATGTACCTTCGGAGACACCTGTAGTACTCTTTTATAATCACCCAGTTACGTTGTGACGTTTGGTAGCACCCAAAGTGTTCCTCCGGTAAACGGGAGTTGCATAATCTCATAGTTTCAGGAACATGTATAAGTCATGAAGAAAGCAACAGCAACATACTAAACGATCAAGTGCTAGGCTAACAGAATGGGTCAATTCAATCACATCATTCTCCCAATGATGTGATCCCGTTAATCAAATGACAACTCTTTTGTCCATGGCTAGGAAATATAACCATCTTTGATAAACGAGCCAGTCAAGTAGAGGCATACTAGTGACACTATGTTTGTCTATGTATTCACACATGTATTATGTTTCCGGTTAATACAATTCTAGCATGAATAATAAACATTTATCATGATATGAGGAAATAAATAATAACTTTATTATTGACTCTAGGGCATATTTCCTTCAGTCTCCCACTTGCACTAGAGTCAATAATCTAGATTACATAGTAATGATTCTAACACCCATGGAGTCTTGGTGCTGATCATGTTTTGCTCGTGAGAGAGGCTTAGTCAAAGGGTCTGCAACATTCAGATCCGTATGTATCTTGCAAATCTCTGTCTCCCACTTGGACTTGGTCCTGGATGGAATTGAAGCGTCTCTTGATGTGCTTGGTCCTCTTGTGAAATCTGGATTCCTTTGCCAAGGCAGTTGCATCAGTATTGTCACAGAAGATCTTCATTGGTCCCGATGCACTAGGTATGACACCTAGATCGGTAATGAACTCCTTCATCCAGACTCCTTCATCCAGACTTCTGAAGCAGCTATGTACTCCGCTTCACATGTAGATCCCGCCACGACGCTTTGTTTAGAACTGCACCAATTTACAGCTCCACCGTTTAATAAAAATATGTATCCGGTTTGCGATTTATAATCGTCCAGATCAGTGTCAAAGCTTGCATCGACGTAACCATTTACGACTAGCTCTTTGTCACCTCCATATACGAGAAACATATCCTTAGTCCTTTTCAGGTATTTCAGGATGTTCTTGACCGTTGTACAGTGATCCACTCCTGGATTACTTTGGTACGTTCCTGCCAAGCTTATTGCTAAGCATACATCAGGTCTGGTACACAGCATTGCATACATGATAGAGCCTATGGCTGAAGCATAGGGAACATCTTTCATTTTCTCTCTATCTTCTGCAGTGGTCGGGCATTGAGTCTGACTCAACTTCACACCTTGTAACACGGGCAAGAACCCTTTCTTTGCCTGATCCATTTTGAACTTTTTCAAAATTTAATCAAGGTATGTGCTTTGTGAAAGTCCTATTAAGCGTCTTGATCTATCTCTATAAATCTTGATGCCCAATATGTAAGCAGCTTCACCGAGGTCTTTCATTGAAAAACTTTTATTCAAGTATCCCTTTATGCTATCCAGAAATTCTATATCATTTCCAATTAATAATATGTCATCTACATATAATATCAAAAATGCTACAGAGCTCCCACTCACTTTCTTGTAAATACAGGCTTCTCCAAAAGTCTGTATAAAACTATATGCTTTGATCACACTATCAAAGCGTTTATTCCAACTGTGAGATGCTTGCACCAGTCCATAAATGGATCGCTGGAGCTTGCACACTTTGTTAGCACCTTTTGGATCAACAAAACCTTCTGGCTGTATCATATACAACTCTTCTTCCAGAAATCCATTCAAGAACGCAGTTTTGACATCCATTTGCCAAATTTCATAATCATGAAATGCAGCAATAGCTAACATGATTCGGACAGACTTAAGCATCGCTACGGGTGAGAAAGTCTCATCGTAGTCAACCCCTTGAACTTGTCGAAAACCTTTCGCAACAAGTCGAGCTTTATAGACAGTTACATTACCATCAGCGTCAGTCTTCTTCTTAAAGATCCATTTATTCTCAATGGCTTGCTAATCATCGGGCAAGTCAACCAAAGTCCATACTTTGTTTTCATACATGGATCCCATCTTAGATTTCATGGCCATTTTGCGGAATCTGGGCTCATCATCGCTTCCTCATAGTTCGTAGGTTTGTCATGCTCAAGTAACATGACTTCCAGAATAGGATTACCGTACCACTCTGGTGTGGATCTTACTTTGGTAGACCTACGAGGTTCAGTAGGAACTTGATCTGAAGTTTCATGATCAATATCATTAGCTTCCTCACTAATTGGTGTAGGTGTCACAGGAACTGATTTATGTGATGAACTACTTTCCAATAAGGGAGCAGGTACAGTTACCTCATCAAGTTCTACTTTCCTCCCACTCACTTCTTTCGAGAGAAACTCCTTCTCTAGAAAGGATCCATTCTTAGGCTGTGTTTGGTTGAGCTGCAGATTTTGAAAAAGCTGCTGTGGAAAAGCTGCTGTGAAAAAGCTGCTGTGAAAATGCTGCTGTGAAAAAGCTGGAAGCTGTTTGGTTAAAACAACTGTGAAACTGTAGATTTGGTTGTGAATTGTCTGTAATGCCCATTGGGGCCTGAGTGAATATGTTTATATGCTAATTGACCATAAAGTCGTGATGTGTACATTTGTAGGTAATTGAACGATCATTGCAAAGAAAAATTATGACAATGCAGGTGATTCATAGTTAACGCATACGTAACTCGATGACTATTATTACGGGACACATGCATCATACTCCCTCTGTAAACTAATATAAGAGCGTTTAGATCACTACTTTAGTATTCTAAACGCTCTTATATTAGTTTACAGAGGGAGTACAAAATACATATGGTTGAATTTGCAACCAACTTCTGATTGATCGTAAAACACTTATTTGGATGTTAATTGACAAATAAATGGCTGTTTTGATAAGGAAAAAAATCATCTTCTAGATGTTGCTTTATACTATATATACAAAAAATTAACTTGATCCAATTGAGCCAAAGACAATATAGAAAATCTGGATCCAGTTGTTTAGGAAAACAGTGATCTGTACATTGTTAGGCAATGAAACAACATAGAATTGTGTTAAAAAAAGAAACCACATAGAATTTGCAGGAGCATAATAGCATCGGATGACATCCAATCCCAAATTCAACAAGATATTCCAATCATTTGGGCGTAGAAGCATTACCACACACACATATAAAGCACAATCCACGCACACATATACTTGAAAATGCACTGATAGCAGCAATATACAGCAACTGCTAATGAAAATGTACTCACCATATCCAATCTGTGCTATTAATCGTTACATCACAAAAAACAAAAAATGAATAATGAAGAGGGAACGATAGATGGGGATGATGGATGAGGAAGAGGGATGGAAGGAGGAGGGAAGGGAGTAGAAGACCAGAGGGCCGGTGCGTCGGCGCCGGTGGATCAAGGCCACCATGAGCAAGGGAGGGGGGAGGAGGGAGGAGTGGGAGGAAGAAGCGACGGGAGGAGGAGACCGGAGGAACGTGTGCCGGCACCGCCGGCGTCGCAGGTCGGGCGGCTGGACCAGTGCCGCCATGAGCGGGGGAGGAAGAGGAAGGAAGAGGAAGGAAGTAGGGATGTGGGAGGAGGGAGGAGATAGGAGGGTCGCCGGGCAGTGGCAGTGGGCGGCGACCGGCGGCGGCCAAACCCTAGCCGTGCGTGGGAGGCGGTGGCGGCTCCCGTCCTTTCCTGTAGCTCGTGCGCGAGTGCGAGCCAACTCGTTCCTTTCGTGCTAGAGGAAAGAAAAAGATCGAAGCGGTATGACTTGCTAGTGGCATTGGTGGGTAAATACTTCTCAACTATAAGGGGACAACTAAAAATGGTTGGTTTAGAAGCTGAGAAGTTGGGGGTACCCCAGCTGCGAAATTTACACTATGTAAAAGCTACAGATTGTCGAAAGCTGCTTTAAAAATTTATCCCTTTGGTTGGCTTCTAGCTTTTTCAAAGCAGAAGTTGGGTAAAAAAGCCCAACCAAACACAGCCTTAGTAACGAATGTCTTGCCTTCAGATCTGTGATAGAAGGTGTACCCAACTGTCTCCTTTGGGTATCGTATGAAGACACATTTCTTCGATTTATGTTCGAGCTTATCTGGTTGAAGTTTCTTCACATAAGCATCGCAGCCCCAAACTTTAAGAAACGACAACTTTGGTTTCTTGCCAAACCATAGTTCATAAGGCGCCGTCTCAACAGATTTTGATGGTGCCCTATTTAACGAGAATGCGGCCGTCTCTAAAGCATAACCCCAGAACGATAGCGGTAAATCAGTAAGAGACATCATAGATCGCACCATATCTAGTAAAGTACGATTACGACGTTCGGACACACCATTTCGTTGTGGTGTTCCGGGTGGCGTGAGTTGCGAAACTATTCCGCATTGTTTCAAATGTAAACCAAACTCGTAACTCAAATATTTTCCTCCACGATCAGATCGTAGAAATTTTATTTTCTTGTTACGATGATTTTCCACTTCACTCTGAAATTCTTTGAACTTTTCAAATGTTTCAGACTTGTGTTTCATTAAGTAGATATACCCATATCTTCTCAAATCATCTGTGAAGGTGAGAAAATAATGATATCCGCCACGAGCTTCAACATTCATCGGACCACATACATCTGTATATATGATTTCCAACAAATCTGTTGCTCTCTCCATAGTACCGGAGAACGGTGTTTTAGTCATCTTGCCCATGAGGCACGGTTCGCAAGTACCAAGTGATTCATAATCAAGTGATTCCAAAAGTCCATCAGTATGGAGTTTCTTCATGCGCTTTACACCGATATGACCTAAACGGCAGTGCCACAAATAAGTTGCACTATCACTATCAACTCTGCATCTTTTGGCTTCGACATTATGAATATGTGTATCACTACTATCGAGATTCAATAAAAATAGACCACTCTTCAAGGGTGCATGACCATAAAAGATATTACTCATATAAATAGAACAACCATTATTCTCTGATTTAAATGAATAACCGTCTCCCATCAAACAAGATCCAGATATAATGTTCATGCTCAACGCTGGCACCAAATAACAATTATTCAGGTCTAAAACTAATCCCGAAGGTAGATGTAGAGGTAGCGTGCCGACTGTGATCACATCGACTTTGGAACCGTTTCCCACGCGCATCGTCACCTCGTCCTTGGCCAGTGCTCGCTTATTCCGTAGTCCCTGTTTCGAGTTGCAAATGTTAGCAACAGAACCAGTATCAAATACCCAGGTGCTACTGCGAGCTCTAGTAAGGTACACATCAATAACATGTATATCACATATACCTTTGTTCACCTTGCCATCCTTCTTATCCGCCAAATACTTGGGGCAGTTCCGCTTCCAGTGTCCAGTCTGCTTACAGTAGAAGCACTCAGTTTCAGGCTTAGGTCCAGACTTGGGTTTCTTCTCTTGAGCAGCAACTTGCTTGCTGTTCTTCTTGAAGTTCCCCTTCTTCTTCCCTTTACCCTTTTTCTTGAAACTAGTGGTCTTGTTGACCATCAACACTTGATGCTCCTTCTTGATTTCTACCTCCGCAGCTTTTAGCATTGCGAAGAGCTCGGGAATTGTCTTGTTCATCCCTTGCATATTATAGTTCATCACGAAGCTCTTGTAGCTTGGTGGCAGTGATTGGAGAATTCTGCCAATGACACTATCATCAGGAAGATTAACTCCCAGTTGAATCAAGTGATTATTATACCCAGACATTTTGAGTATGTGTTCACTGACAGAACTATTCTCCTCCATCTTGCAGCTATAGAACTTATTGGAGACTTCATATCTCTCAATCCGGGCATTTGCTTGAAATATTAACTTCAACTCCTGGAACATCTCATATGCTCCATAATGTTCAAAACGTCGTTGAAGACCCAGTTCTAAGCCGTAAAGCATGGCACACTGAACTATCGAGTAGTCATCAGCTTTGCTCTGCCAGACGTTCTTAGCGTCGTCAGTTGCATCAGCAGCAGGCCTGGCACCTAGCGGTGCTTCCAGGACGTAATTCTTCTGTGCAGCAATGAGGATAATCCTCAGGTTACGGACCCATTCCGTATAATTGCTACCATCATTTTTCAACTTTGCTTTCTCAAGGAACGCATTAAAATTCAACGGAACAACAGCACGAGCCATCTATCTACAATAAACATAGACAAGCAAAATACTATCAGGTACTAAGTTCATGATAAATTTAAGTTCAATTAATCATATTACTTAAGAACTCCCACTTAGACAGACATCTCTCTAGTCATCTAAGTGATCACGTGATCCAAATCAACTAAACCATAACCGATCATCACGTGAGATGGAGTAGTTTTCAATGGTGAACATCACTATGTTGATCATATCTACTATATGATTCACGCTCGACCTTTCAGTCTCCGTGTTCCGAGGCCATATCTGCATATGCTAGGCTCGTCAAGTTTAACCTGAGTATTCTGCGTGTGCAAAACTAGCTTGCACCCGTTGTAGTTGGAAGTAGAGCTTATCACACCCGATCATCACGTGGTGTCTGGGCACGACGAACTTTGGCAACGGTGCATACTCAGGGAGAACACTTCTTGATAATTTTTAGTGAGAGATCATCTTAAAATGCTACCGTCAATCAAAGCAAGATAAGATGCATAAAGGATAAACATCACATGCAATCAACATAAGTGATATGATATGGCCATCATCATCTTGTTCTTGTGATCTCCATCTCCGAAGCACCGTCGTGATCACCATCGTCACCGGCTTGACACCTTGATCTTCATCGTAGCATCGTTGTCGTTTACGCCATCTATTGCTTCTACGACTATCGCTACCGCTTAGTGATAAAGTAAAGCAATTACAGGGCATTTGCATTTCATACAATAAAGCGACAACCATATGGGTCCTGCTAGTTGCCGATAACTTCGGTTACAAAACATGATCATCTCATACAATAAAATATAGCATCACGTCTTGACCATATCACATCACAACATGCCCTGCAAAAACAAGTTAGACGTCCTCTACTTTGTTGTTGCAAGTTTTACGTGGCTGCTACGGGCATAGCAAGAACCGTTCTTACCTACGCATCAAAACCACAATGATAGTTCGTCAAGTTAGTGTTGTTTTAACCTTCGCAAGGACCGGGCGTAGCCACACTCGATTCAGCTAAAGTGAGAGAGACAGACACCCGCTAGCCACCTTTAATCATGGGTGCTCATAATGGTGAAACCAGTCTCGCGTAAGCGTACGCGTAATGTCGATCCGGGCCGCTTCATCTTACAATACCGCCGAACCAAAGTATGACATGCTGGTAAGCAGTATGACTTGTATCGCCCACAACTCACTTATGTTCTACTCGTGCATATAACATCAACGCATAAAATCTAGGCTCGGATGCCACTATTGGGGAACGTAGTAATTTCAAAATTTTCCTACGCACACACAAGATCATGGTGATGACATAGCAACGAGAGGGGAGAGTGTTGTCCACGTACCCTCGTAGACCGTAAGCGGAAGCATTATGGCAACGCGGTTGATGTATTTATACGTCTTCACGATCCGACCGATCCAAGCACCGAACGTACGGCACCTCCGAGTTCAGCACACGTTCAGCTCGATGACGATCCCCGGGCTCCGATCCAGCAAAGCTTCGGGGATGAGTTTCGTCAGCACGACGGCGTGGTGACGATGATGATGTTCTACCGGCGCAGGGCTTCGCCTAAACTCCACGACGATATGACCGAGGTGGAATATGGTGGAGGGGGGCACCGCACACGGCTAAGGAACGATCCGTAGATCAACTTGTGTGTCCTCGGGTGCCCCCTGCCCCCGTATATAAAGGAGCAAGGGGGGAGGCCGGCCGGCCCTAGAGGGCACGCCAGGAGGAGGAGTCCTCCTCCTAGTAGGAGTAGGACTCCCCCTTTCCTACTCCTACTAGGAGGGGGAAAGGAAGGAGGAGAGGGAGAAGGAAAGAGGAGGGGGGGGGGGCGCCGCCCCCCCTCCTAGTCCAATTTGGACCAGAGGGGGAGGGGGCGCGCGGCCCATACTGGCCGCCCCTCTCTCTTCTCCACTAAGGCCCATAAGGCCCATTACTCTCCCGGGGGGGGTTCCGGTAACCCTCCGGCACTCCGGTTTTCTCCGAAAACGCCCGGAACACTTCCGGTGTCCGAATATAGCCGTCCAATATATCAATCTTTATGTCTCGATCATTGCGAGACTCCTCGCCATGTCCGTGATCACATCAGGGACTCCGAACAAACTTTGGTACATCAAAACTTATAAACTCATAATAAAACTGTCATCATAACGTTAAGCGTGCGGACCCTACGGGTTCGAGAACTATGTAGACATGACCTAGAACCATTCTCGGTCAATAACCAATAGCGGAACCTGGATGCCCATATTGGTTCCTACATATTCTACAAAGATCTTTATCGGTCAAACCGCATAACAACATACGTTGTTCCCTTTGTCATCGGTATGTTACTTGCCCGAGATTCGATCGTCGGTATCCAATACCTAGTTCAATCTCGCTACCGGCAAGTCTCTTTACTCGTTACGTAATGCATCATTCCGTAACTAACTCATTAGCTACATTGCTTTCAACGCTTATAGTGATGTGCATTACCGAGAGGGCCCAGAGATACCTCTCTGATAATCGGAGTGACCAAACCTAATCTCGAAATACGCCAACCGAACATGTACCTTCGGTGACACCTGTAGTACTCCTTTATAATCACCCAGTTACGTTGTGACGTTTGGTAGCACCCAAAGTTTTCCTCCGGTAAACAGGAGTTGCATAATCTCATAGTTTCAGGAATATGTATAGGTCATGAAGAAAGCAACAGCAACATACTAAACGATCAAGTGCTAGGCTAACGGAATGGGTCAAATCAATCACATCATTGTCCCAATGATGTGATCCCGTTAATCAAATGACAACTCTTTTGTCCATGGCTAGGAAACATAACCATCTTTGATAAACGAGCCAGTCAAGTAGAGGCATACTAGTGACACTATGTTTGTCTATGTATTCACACATGTATTATGTTTCCAGTTAATACAATTCTAGCATGAATAATAAACATTTATCATGATATGAGGAAATAAATAATAACTTTATTATTGCCTCTAGGGCATATTTCCTTCACTTTGTACCGTGCCAAGGAGTCATCGGTGTTGAACTTATGACGAAATATCCACTTGCCCGTGACAATGTTGACACATGCAGGCTTAGGCACCAAAGACCACGTGAAATTATTCATTAAGGCATGATATTCATCTAACATGGCCTTGTGCCAATGGGGGTCTTTGAGGTCAGATTTGTAGGTGGGTGGTATGGGGGAAATAGAGGATGAGTTGGCGTCCGCAAGAAACAAGCGTTTGGGCATGAGATATCCTGTTTTGGCGCGGGTGGACATCTTGTGTGCGTTCCGGGGTGACTGAATGGGGATTGCATGCGGGGGAAGAGGTGGCGCGGGCGGAGTGGATGTTGCGGAACGTGAGGAGGATCGGGTGGGGCTGGCTGGGTCCTTGTCAGGTGAATCGGGTGGCAGATCCGAGGAGGATGCAGTCGAGGTAGGTGTGGAAGGGGAATCGGGATGGGTTGGTGTGGTGGGCGTGGATTGCGAGGTGGGGGACCGGGCGCGGTTGGGGGATGGGGCCGGCGTGAGGACCGAGGAGGATGGGGAGGTGAGTTGTTGCGGCGAATCAGGTGGGTGGGGCCCGTACGAGGTAGGCAGCGGTGGGGGATCCGAGAGATTCGGCCGGGGAGGGTTGGCTGCATGGGGATCGGGTGTGGACATGGGTGCGGTGTGGCCCGTGGTGGGTGGCTGGTAAGGAAAAATAGTTTCGTCAAAAACAACGTGTCGAGAGACTATAACGCGGCGTGTGGATGGATCATAGCACCTGTATCCCTTGTGTTCAAGTGGGTAGCCGAGGAAAACACAAGGAGAGGAGCGAGGAGAGAGCTTATGGTCCATGGTGGCATAGAGGTTTGGAAAATAGAGGCAACCGAACACGCGTAGGTGAGTGTAGTCGGGATGGACGCCGTGGAGCAGGAAGAAGGGTGTGTTGGGCAAGGTTGCAGTGGAGGGACGCCTGTTGAGGAGATATGTGGCCGTATGAAGAGCTTCAACCCAAAAGGGGGGGGTGGTAAAGTGGCTTGAATGAGAAGAGTTCGCACTATGTCATTTGTGGTGCGTATGAGATTTTCTGCCTTGCCATTTTGAGGGGATGTGTGAGGGCATGAGAAATGGTAAGCAACGCCGTTGTTGGAGAAGAAGGAGCGTAGAGAGGAGTCGATGAATTCGCCGCCATTATCACATTGCATGCTTTTGATGACTACATGGAATTGGGTGTGAACGAAGGTGAAGAAGCGTTGTAAAACCGTGGAGGTTTCAGATTTGTGGCGCAAGGGGAAGGTCCACGAGTAGTGAGTGTAGTCATCCAATATAATGAGATAGTATTGAAAACCGGAAAAGCTTACAACAGGGGATGTCCACAAATCACAATGCATTAAATCAAAGGGAGCATATGTTTTGCTATGAGAGGAAGAAAAGGGAAGGCGTGGCTGAGATAGTTGGCAAGCACTACATGGTACATGAGGGGCCTTCTTACAATCACTAAGAAAATCACGGGAAATAGCGGAGAGAGTGTGAGCGCCGGGATGCCCGAGGCGACGATGCCATAAGTCCGAGGTGGTGGTGAGGAGTGCAGACGCCTTGTTTGAATTATTGCCATAGAAGGGGTAGAGGTCGCCGGTGCTAGCGGAGATCATGAGAACTTTCCGAGTGCGAAGATCCTTCACAAGAAAAACACACGGATAAAATTCAACAAAACAGGAATTATCTTTGCTAAATTTGAGAAAGGAAATAAGGCTAGTGACAACATGAGGAGAAACAAGAATATCCGTGAGGCAAAAATCGTGAGGGTGCAGTGTGGTGGAGCCAGTGTCCGTGACGGGAATGTGTTGCCCATTACCAACAAGTATGCTAGAAGGAACATGCTTTAATGAATGACTAGACGTGGTGAAAGTACCTTGGGTGCCGGTCACGTGCAAAGAAGCTCCACTGTCCAAGTACCACTCGGGAGCAGGCTGGTTGGGGATGCCGGTGTTGTTGTAGGCGGCGTGGAGCATGGCCAAGTGCTCCCAGGACGGTGGCGCGGGAGGGTAATATGGCATCGACGTCGGCGGCGGAGGCTGGTACATGGGGTACGCCTAGGCATGCGCACCCGGGGCGGGGGCCAAGCACGCCAGTAGCATTGGGGGGCACCCAGCCAGCACGCGGGGAGGGTAACGACATGCCGTATGGCGCAAAGTAGCCGGTGAATGGCGACTGCAGGGGCAAGGAGGGCGAGCCGCGCCCAGCGTAGTCACCGCGCCCGCGGCCACGTCCACGGCTACGGCCAGGGCCGCGATCACCCTCAGCATAGCGGTCACCACAACCACGGCCAGAGGGCTGCTGGTGTTGATGAGGTGGAGCCGGGGCGTAGTTGGAGGAGCCACTGCTTTGGCCGCGGTCACCAGAGCCGCGAGTGCCTGTCCCGGAGCTGCCGCCTTGGCCACGTTCACCACCGGGGAAGGCAAATGCCGAGGCACTCTCCTCGGCGGTGCGTTGCGCCTGTGATTCCTCCGCCAGGATGACCCGGGTGAGGACCGTGTCGAAGGGTAGCCCTTGGTCGCCGAGGACGACTCGAATGGTTTCGAGGCGCTTGTCGAGGCCATGGAGGAATTGGGTGGAGAGGGCAGTCTCAGTGACGGCATGGTCGATGTCGGCGAGGGCGTCGGTGAGGAGTTTCATGCGACCGGCATATTCAGAGACAGAGAGTTCACCCTGTTTGAGGTTATGATACAGCCGGTTTAGGATCATATACCGGGCAGCTCGGTTAGCGAGGATGAAATCTTTGATCTTCGTCCAAAGGGCATAGGTGGAATCAGCCCCAACCACGTGATCTACCATGGTGTCGGAAAGGGTGGCGTAGATCCAGAGAACAATGTGTGCGTCGAGCTCTAAAAGAGAGGGATTGGCATTGGGAGGGAGGGGAGTCTCAATGAGGAACCGAACACTGTAGCGGATCAGAACCATGAGGAAGAAAGATTTCCACTTGTGGTAGTTGTGGTCAGCAGGGTTGAGGAGGAATTTTATATGGTTGGTGATGTGATCCTGGTAGATGGGGTGGCGGGGTGCCGGCGGCGCCGTCACGGAGTGGGAGGAGGAGAACAGGGGGGGCAAGGCGAGATACGGAGGAGGGGGAAGTACCATGGAAGTGGGAGGGAGTTGTCCCGAAGATGAGGGGCGACGAGGTGGCCGCGGAGGAGGTCGAGCTGGAGTTTGCGCCGGGAGCCGTGGAGGAGAAGGAGGCCAGCGACGTGCCGGAGCTGAGGGCGGGGAAGGAGGAGGCGGAGGGAGTGGTGTGCTCGGCCATAGGGGTCCTGATATTTGATACCAAGTTGGAAAGTGATTTCCTTGATTAACTGAGTTGTACAGATTACAAGCATATATATGCGAGAGGGAGAGGAGAAGGAACCGCATGTCCTATACATGGGCACGCAGGCCTGACGTGGTCCTGATCCTATAAACCCGGTAGTGATACAAAATACACAGGAGTACACATGTAATCTAACACTTAGTTATTTTCACGTGAGAACCTAAGACAAAACTGTTGTTTAAAGTTCATTGTTGGATGTTCCCATCACTGATAATTTTGTTGCACTCGAATTAAGAATAATATATATTCTTCCCATCACAGTTCTAGAGAGGCTCTTGAGGCTTAGGGTTGCATATTTCGAAAACATAACTGTCAATTAATTCACTAATTGGCTTACGATAATTACACAAGAAGACAAAGCATTGTATCTACAAATTAGCATCAAGTTGTCAGGAGCAGTGACGCATGAATAATGGTTAACTCTATATGGCGCTTGAGGAGATGGGCCCATATATTTCTAAGGTTGCAGGAAGATGTACGGCTGGAGCAAATTGTAAGTACTATTGCAGAATTACATCCGTTATGACCAATCTATATGTGAAGAAGGTGATATATTCTCATAGTGGCATGATTGTAATGAGTATATCAGCTATTGTCGCCTTTTGCATCCGGATAAATATATGGGTTGCGGATAGACAAGTGTTTTTGCCTCTGCCAATTATCCTAGGTAACTAATATCTACAGATTATGTTGGCATGGGTCGTACTTTGTGTCTGCCAAGTGAGTAACAGTACCTTCGCTTGGATTTTAAGTATGCTATCAAATCTGTTATTCTTTCCCATGGGCTGTGCTTTCTAAACCAAACTGAAACTTAGTCGACATTGCATGATTGGATGAAGCCCGCATGTATGTAAAATATATACCACATACTTCGCGGCAGCAAATTAGTTAAGGCTAAATTTTTGCCACAAATTAATATTCCATAAACATCCACATTTACTGTGACACTTCGAAGAGAAGTATTGGCGGCCACCAATTTAATTTTCATTATTAAGTTAACGTAAGAGTAAAACTTTCATACTAGAGGGATATTCTTTGACCTTTCAAGATAATTATAATTATAATACAGAAACAAAACTGGGAGTACGTAAAGAGAATAAACATATACATTCACACTGCCTTTTGGCATTTCTTCAAAGATTGTTATCGTAAAGATTACTGTGTCAAGTGCCGTAGATTCTAAACAAAAGCCTCTCGCATATGGGTTTCATGTGATCATGTCTAACAAGGAATCTTGCGTAATTGTTTGCAATTTTTACGGATACTCTCATATTGCCTGAAACAATTATGTAATTATGTCGGTCTTTTGCTGAAGCTATGCACTACAACAAAGGATTGCACATGTCTTACCTTAGACAGAATGCAATACTATCCACATATTGAATTCTACTATGGAAGTCAAAACTTATATATACATATATATTATTATATTACAGAGGTACAATATAAATGATAAATAGTTGAGTAGCGCATTTTGAAGACCGAGCTCCCACTAGTAGAAAAAGGGTCAAACGTGAAGCACATTAGTGCCGGTTTGTATTAGAGCCGGCACTAATGTATACATTAGTGCCGGTTCCAACGGCTAGCCGGGCCGCTCTCATTAGTACCGGTTTGTGGCTAACCTTTAGCACCGGTTCGTGCCACAAACCGGTACTAATGAGGGTGGTGGCAGGATGTTGTCAGTCTGGGCCCCCTCCAGCACCTTTAGTACCGGTTCGTGGCACGAACCGGTACTAAAGGTCCTCCTGCATATAAACCCTTCGTCCAACTCGCTCTGTTCTTTCCCCTTTCCCCTGTCCTCTCCTCTCCTCTCTGTTCTTCCTCTTCTCCCCTCGAGCTCATCACACATTTGCCCAAAATTTGTCAAGATTTGAAGGCCCCCATCCATTCAAGTGATCACAAAGGTTAGCAACTTTGTCCTTTCATCTCTCATTGCTAGATTAGCTCTTGCAATGCTTTATATAGTTACTAATTTGTTAGTTTAGTAATTTGGGAGGAAATATATGTATGTGCTAGTATTTGATTTATATGCAATTTGAGGTCAAAAATAACACTTAGTTTGCATATGTAGGTGTGGTTTACTTAGTGCCTTCTAAATATCCGTCGTAACCACCGTCGATCGCCCGCACCGTCCCGTCGCCGGCACCACCTTGTGGCGAGCTTCTTGTTCATGAAATTTTATATAAAAAATTGATGTTTGTGTGATTTGGATATATAGTTAATCATGTAATAATTATCTTCCCCGTACGTTGTTTGTTATACATAGTGCCATGGTTTTGATATCCGTCCCCGTCGGCCCTCGTCCTTGTTATGATTTGGATGTGGTATATTCTCTTTTAAAACTATTTGTTGCATTTCGTGTTTATGACAAATTATGCCCATCAAGTTGACATAGATATTTTTATCTAGAAGGTATGTGAATCGGAAATTCCAACCGACCATATTGTTGAGATGTTAAATTTAGTTGAAAGAGAAAACGAGTACTTGAAAGAAATATTAAAAAGAATTGAGGGGTAGAAGATGGAATTGGAGTTGCATGTTGCCGATGTCTTCGATGATCACAAGATCAAGATGGAGAAAATGCGCTTGAAGAATAGAAAGATTAGAAAATATGTCATCGATAGTGAGGCTTGGTATCATTATGCTGTTGGATCAATTGTTACCTTAGTTGCGATCTTGATCGCATTTGTTGTTGCATTTAAATGCTTTAGCTAGAGAGTTATTTGTTTGTTGCATTTAAGTGTTGTATGAACTTTATGTATGAACTTATATTAATTTGGTCTATTCGGTGTTGTGTAATGAAGATGAGCCGGCAATGGATGTACGATGACCGATGCTCTCCCCAGTTCGTTGAGGGCGTGCATACTTTTCTGCTTGCGGCTGAGGCAAACAAGCGGGCGGATGGTTTTATGCCTTGTCCATGTGCTGGCTGTAAGAATGGTCACAATTACTCTGTCAAGAACCATTCACGTCCACCTGTTTGAGTCCGGTTTCATGCCCCACTATAATGTTTGGACCAAGCACGGAGAAAGAGGGGTTATGATGGAAGACAATGAAGAAGAAGAGGACGACGATAGCTATCCTGGCCATGGGTTCCCTGAATACGATGATACAACAATGGGGGAAGAAACTGAGCCGGTAATGCGGGAAGAAGCTAAGCCGGCAATGAGGGAAGAAGCTGAAGAAGAGGCATCAGATGAGCCCGTTGATGATCTAGGTCGGGCCATTGCTGATGCAAAGAGAAACTGCGCAAGTGATTTGGAGAAGAAGAAGTTGCAGCGCATGTTACAGGATCACAAAAAATTGTTGTACCCGAATTGCATAGGTGACAAGAAAAAGCGGGGCACCACACTGGAATTGCTGCAATGGAAGGCAGAGAATGGTGTATCTGACAAGGGATTTGGAAAGTTGCTGGTAATGATAAAGGATATGCTTCCAAAGGACAACGAATTGCCCGAGAGTACGTACGAAGCAAAGAAGGTTGTCTGCCCTCTAGGGTTAGAGGTGCAGAAGATACATGCATGCCCTAATGATTGCATCCTCTACCGCGGTGAGTACGAGGATTTGAACGCTTGCCCGGTATGTGGTGCATTGCGCTATAAGATCAGCCGCGATGAGCCTGGTGATGTCGAGGGCGAGTGCCCCAGGAAGAAGATTCCTGCCAAGGTGATGTGGTATTCTCCTATAATACCACGGTTGAAACGTTTGTTCCAAAACAAAGAGCATACCAAGGCGATGCGATGGCACAGAGAAGACCGTAAGAAAGACGGAAAGTTGAGAGTACCCGCTGACGGGTCGCAGTGGAGAAAAATCGAAAGAAAGTACGGGAAGGAGTTTGCAGATGACGCAAGGAGCGTATGGTTTGGTCTAAGCGCAGATGGCATTAATCCTTTTGGGGAGCAGAGCAGCAACCATAGCACCTGTCCTGTGACTCTATGTTTGTATAACCTTCCTCCTTGGTTGTGCATGAAGCGGAAGTTCATTATGATGCCAGTGCTCATCCAAGGCCCTAAGCAACCCGGAAACGACATTGATGTGTACCTAAGGCCATTAGTTGAAGAACTCTTACAACTGTGGAATGGAACAGGTGTACGTGCGTGGGATGATCACATGGGGGAAGAATTTGACCTAAAGGCGTTGCTGTTCGTGACCATCAATGATTGGCCTGCTCTCAGTAACCTTTCAGGACAGACAAACAATGGATACCGCGGATGCACGCACTGTTTGGATGATACCGACAGTATATATTTGAATAGTTGTAAGAAGAATGTGTACCTGGGACATCGTCGATTTCTTCCGAGCAGGCATCCCGTAAGAAAGAAAGGCAAGCATTTCAAAGGTGAGGCGGATCACCGGACGAAGCCTCGCCACCGTACTGGTGCTGATGTACATGATATGGTCAAGGATTTGAAGGTGATATTTGGAAAGGGTCCTGGCGGACAACCTGTTCCGAAGGACGCGGACGGACGCGCACCCATGTGGAAGAAGAAATCTATATTTTGGGACCTTCCATATTGGAAAGACCTAGAGGTCCGCTCCGCAATCGACATGATGCACGTGACGAAGAATCTTTGCGTGACCCTGCTTGGCTTCTTGGGCGTGTATGGGAAGAAAAAAGATACACCTGAGGCACGGGAGGACCAGCAACGTATGCACGGAGAAGACGGCATACATCAGGGTCATGCAAGCTACGCTCTTACCAAAGAAGAGAAGGAAATCTTCTTTGAATGCCTGCTCAGTATTAAGGTACCGTCTGGCTTCTCGTCGAATATAAAGGGAATAATAAACATGGCAGAGAAAAAGTTCCAGAACCTAAAGTCTCATGACTGCCACGTGATTATGACGCAACTGCTTCCGGTTGCATTGAGGGGGCTTCTATCGGAAAACGTTCGATTAGCCATTGTGAAGCTATGTGCATTTCTCAATGCAATCTCTCAGAAGGTAATCGATCCAGAAATCATACCAAGGTTACAGAATGATTTGGTGCAATGTCTTTTCAGTTTCGAATTGGTGTTCCCACCATCCTTCTTCAACATCATGACGCGCGTCCTAGTTCACCTATGCGAAGAGATTAACGTTTTGGGTCCTGTATTTCTACACAATATGTTCCCCTTTGAGAGGTTCATGGGAGTCTTAAAGAAATATGTTCATAACCGTGCTAGGCCAGAAGGAAGCATCTCCAAGGGCCATCAAAATGAGGAGGTCATTGACTTTTGTATTGACTTTATTCCTGACCTTAAGCCGATTGGTGGTCCTGAATCGCGGCATAAGGGCAGACTGGATGGAAAAGGCACGCTAGGAGGGGAACAAATAATATGTATGGACGGACATTCTCTCACTGAAGCACACTACACAGTTCTACAGAATTCCACCTTGGTGGCTCCGTATATGGATGAACACAAGAATTTGCTACGCTCCAAACACCCGGAGCGGTCTGATGACTGGATTACACGTGAACAAACCAGGAGTTTCGCCAACTGGTTGCAGACACGTACCATGCATGACACCTCTATTGAAGATGACTTGTACTTGCTGTCCCAGTTACCATCTTCGAATATAATGACTTTCAAAGGGTACGAGATAAATGGTAATACATCTTACACGATCGCCCAAGATAAGAAGAGCACCAACCAAAACAGTGGTGTTCGCTTTGATGCAGAAACCAAGACGGGAAAGGAAACATATTATGGTTATATACAGGACATATGGGAACTTGACTATCGACGTGGTTTAAAGGTCCCTTTGTTTCGGTGCAAATGGGTCAATATGAAACGAGGCGGGGTAACGGAAGACCCGCATTACGGAATGACAATAGTGGATCTCAACAATCTTGCGTATGCAGACGAACCATTCTTCCTAGCCAATGATGTGGCACAGGTTTTCTATGTGAAGGACATGTCTACCAAGCCAAGAAAAAGAAAAGATAAGGAAGCGAATGCATCGTACGATGAGCCAAAGCGGCACATAGTTCTTTCTGGGAAGAGAAACATCGTGGGAGTGGATGACAAGACAGACAAGTCAGAAGATTATGAAAAGTTTGATGAAATTGCTCCATTCACAGTGAATATTGACCCGAGCATCTCGTTAAATGATGAAGATTTTCCATGGTTACGGCGCAAAGGGACACACGCGAAGAAAAAGTTTCACACCCAAAGATCTGGGATGTGATCGGCTTCACTATCATCACTTTCTTCTGTGTTTCACACCCAGGAGGGAATGTCTGTAATAGTTAGGGTAGTTATGTGTTTTGGAATTTGAAACGCGAAGAAATTTTATGTGCAAACAAATTCTTTTCATGCATTTACTGATTTTTTCCAGCTAAATGACCCTGAAATTGAAAAGCAATTCAAATGAACTCAGAAAAGGTTGAAAGTTGGCATGGTATCATAATTTCATACAAATAGCATGTGCAAGAAAGTAGAGAGGGTTACGGCAAAAACTGGATCCACTTCGTGTATAAAATGGACAATCTCTTTTGAAGTATCAGAGTTTCCGACGAAAACTGAACTGTTACAAAGGCATTTCATTTTTTAAATAACCTAACCATTACTAAATTGAATATAATAATAAAACACACTAATATTAAACATAAGAAAAAAGAATCACTGAAAAAACTTTTTTCAAAGTTAAGTTATTCACAAACTAGTGATTCACACAAATTTCAAATAATTCAAAATTTAAACTATTCAAATTTGAAATCTACCGGTACTAACAAAAAGTTTGTAATTTTTTGTACCTAAAGAAAAAATATTCACAAAGAAACACTAAATACAGCAAAAAAACACAAAAATAAATAAAACAAAAAAATAAAGCAAAAAAATATAGCAAAAAAAAAAATAAAGCAAAAAAAATAAAGAAAAAAAAGCCCGCCTGCTGGGCCAACCTTTCGTTAGGCACAACCTTTCGTTAGGCTAGCGACACAACCTTTCGTTAGGCCAGGATGCAGGCCCGCGAAGGCCCAGTAGGCCCACTAGGCGAAGAGGACAGGTAGGCTCAGTAGGCCTGGTTAGGAGAGGAGCTCGAGAGAGCTACTGCACCGGGGCTTATAAACCAGTGCGGTAGCCCCTCGACTAGCGAGGTGGGACTAAACTTGCCGCACCGCACCTGCGCCAGCGCACCCCCTTTAGTACCAGGTCGGGGCACAAACCGGTACTGAAGGGGGGGCCTTTAGTACCGGTTTGTGCCACCACCCGGTACTAAAGGGGGTCGCTTCCCGCCGCTTGGCCTGGCCAAAACAGGCCTTTAGTACCGGTTGGTGGCTCCAACCGGTACTAAGGGTGCCCTCTATATATACAACACGTCCGAAAATTTCAGTTTCCCTCTCTGTTCGTTCCTCTGTTCCGTCGTCTTCATCGTCGTCGCCGCCGCCCTCGATCGTCTCCGACGTCGCCGCTCGTCTCCGTCGCCGCCCCCGTCCCCGTCGCCGCCCCCGTCCCCGTCGCCGCCCTCGTCTCCGTCGCCGCCCCGGGCCCGTCCCCGTCGCGCCGTCCCCGTCCCTGTCGCGCTGTCCCCGTCCCCGTCGCGCCGTCCCCGCCGTCGCCGTCCCGGCCGTCGCCTCTCCTCGCCGTCGCCTCGCCGTCGCCGTCGCCCGCTGTGAGCCCTCCGGCCCCGAGCCCGTACACACACACACAAGCATGTTTAATTAGTTTAGATAATTAGTGTTTAATTAGTTTAGATTATTTAGATTATTATTTTGTATGTTTAATTAGTTTAGATAATTAGTGTTTAATTAGTACACACACGTATTTTGTATGTTTAATTAGTTTAGATTATTTAGATTATTATTTTTTCACTATTATATATGTATGAATGCATGTTAGATGGATATAATTAGTGCTTAATCAGTTAGAAATTAGTGTTATATAGAAATGTTAGAAATTAGTGTTATATAGAAATGTTAGAAATTTTAGTGTTATTTAGATTATTTAGATTAGCATAATTAGTGTTATATAGAAATGTTAGAAATTTTAGTTATCAAAATCCAATCATTAAAAAAATGTTACTTTTTGCGGGCATATAGCTAGTATTTTTTCTCGACGATGCCCGGCCCGCATCCTCGCCGTCGACCCGTCCGTGACGACGTCCAGCCGACCCATGTCCGGGACTGGGCTCCGCCGGGCTAGCACTGGGAGGTGCTGCTTGGAGGGGCGCGCCGCTTGATGAGGAACCCGGCCGCGGGTCCCGTCGTCGACCCTGATCTCGTTTGGTGGCGTTCGCGTGGGCCAGTTTCGGTGCGGACGGACCCGGCCCCGCCGGAGGTGGTATGTCGCCGTGTCAGGGAGGAGGACGAGCACGTTCATCGCTACATGATTGCGTTAGAGGGCGGCAAGTTCTCCAATACGTGGCAGTATCTTCGAGGATCTCACTTTAGCTATGATCCTGTGAGGGTTCCTTCTCTTTGGGTGTCCACCGCCCGCGCCGGAGGAACCGCGAGTGTCCTAGATTCTTCTGTAGTATTCGATCTTTATTATCTAATAGCCAGTGATGTACTATTCAATATTATATATTATTCAAGATGATGTATTCGAGATTATATCTATTATTCTAGACGATGTATTCGAGATTATATCTATTATTCGAGACGATGTAATTTGAATACTAAATTGTTTTATATTTCTTTTGGATTAGTTAAACAAAAGCTATGGCAGAAAATACCGACAGAGAGGGAGAACAGACCATGTTCGATATGATATGCGGGCCAGATGATAATCAGAATGAAGAAGATTATGACGGCTCCGAATTTCTAAACAACACCGGAGAGGGTGATATGATATTCGATCGCGACGACAAAATTGATGAAGTCATGAACTACGATTATGACGATGACGAAGAACATGTTGATCCTGAAATAACAAACACCGGCGAGGTATATATATTTATATAAGCAGGCATCTGGTGATCATCACATGTTTTAAATGACTTGAAGATATATTAACGAATCGATCTTTGTTCTTTCAGCCATCCGGATCGAGCAAATCTTCAGGCAAAATGACGAAACGAGGCCCGAACAAAAAGTTGAAGCCGGGCGTAAAGTACAATATCGAGGCATGCGGCCCTACTGGCAAACCATTAGCGCCTAAGAAGATTGCGGACAAGTTCGTTCGTCAGTGCGGAGTTCTTGTGAAGCACCAACTCCCGATCAAACTTCAAGAATGGAGAGAACCAGCAAAGCCACGTCCAGATGTTACTTTTGTCGACAAGAATCAAAAAGATCTGCTTTGGGATACTCACATGGAACATTTCACCCTACCAGATCATTTCACAAAAGCAGATGTGCAGAAAGTCAAGGAGGCTGCTCTTAGGATGATGGCGATTGCATTCAAGAACTACAAGAATCGTGAATGGAACAAGTACGTTAAGGGAGGAAGGAAGACTCCAGTATTCAAGGGAAAATTGAAGAACCAACGTGATCATTGGGACAATTTCGTGAAATTCAAGGATTCGGAATTAGCTAAGGAACGGTCGAGAATAAACAAGAAGAATGTCGAAAAAAGGATAAGTTCCATAAGCTGGGGCCAGGTGGCTATGCGGTGGCAATGCCTAAGTGGGATAAGTCTGAGAAAGAGATGGAGGATGCAGGTGTCACTCCGGCTACTAAGAGCTGGCCCCCCAGGGTCAGGACTTGGTTCTATGCGCATGGGGGGAGTTGGACCTGGAGACAGGCAATGTTTTGATGAGGGCAAGTCTGAAGGGAGCCGACGATGCGATACTTGTTGCAATAGAAGAGGCACGAACGGGGGTGTTCCAACCCAACAGAGAGAACGACGAGCTTACGCGTGCCCTGGGAAATCCTGAACACCCGGGAAGAACACGAGGCAAGGGCGCTATGCCGTGGTATGAGGGGTTTTCAGACTGGAACAACGACTAAAGAACCCATGCGAGAAAGAAGATTGCGGAGTAGAAGAAGAGGAAGATGGAGGAGGAGCAGAGGAAGCGGGACTATTAACGCCTTCAAGGCCTAGAAGCAAGTCAAGCGGAATTGGCAGTCAAATTCCAGCGGCAGCAGGAGCAGATCGACTCACTTACCCATCAAAGGGGGTCTCAGCAGCTGCAGCAGCTAGCGGATGATCCAACATTGGATAGCACCGGCCCATCCATGCCGAGAAGCAGCGTGGGTTCCGTCCCGGACGACGCAATGCTGGGTAGATACCCCGTGGATGACATCACGGAGAACACTAACTGCGAGCTACACGTCAAAATGAAGAACATATCCATGAAGGTGGCGGACGGCTGTGCTTTCACAAATCCCCCCGAGGCAACCTTCCATTGCAACCCGATTCCAGCGGGCTATGCTCGTGTCTTGGTTGATGAGGTGGTGGACCCACCATATTCGGGGCTACAGCTTGACATTGCTGGAGGTGACGGCGAGCGCTTTCTCAGAGAGGCCAAACATCGTATCATCCTATGGAAAAAGGATTGCATCATCTTTCGAAAGCCACCGACACCGCGTCAGCCGAGTCCTCGTCGAAGTCCGCAACCGAGTCAGCAGACTCCCGCTCCTGCAAGTCCACCAAGTCCGGCAAAGTGTCAGGCCACTCCTCCTCCTCCAAGTCCGGCAAAGTGTCAGGACAATCCTCCTCCTCCAAGTCCGCCACCGCGTTAGACGTCCAGTCCTCCTCCAAGTCCGGCACAACCTCAGGCCACTCCTCCTCGTCCAACTCAGCCCCGTCAGCTGTCTCCGCCGCCTCAGCAATCACAGAAGAGACACCCCGCAGCTATGGTGCGTAGCGGTACGAGTCGAGGTAGTACAGGAAGTACAGGCGGAGGCAAGCAATATAAATATGGTCCAAGCCTCAAGCCTCTTCCGCAGAGGTCTTATGACAGGTCCGAGGAGGAAATCACAACCATATCGAAGGCCTAGGTGGAAGCCCATTTTGCACCGAAACCGCCACCGCCGCCAAGGGAGAAAGTGCCTGAGGAAACGATTTACCATTTCATTCGTATGGCTCAACCACCAGCTCCCAAGCCTGTTGACACAGACTATGAGCGCCACATCAGGAAGTTAAATCGAGTATGTCTACAAAGGGAGGCGAGCACGTCTACATCGGGATCGAGCAAACAAGAAGAAGCTGCCAAAAAATGCGGGAAAACCATTCCCCAGCTGGGAGAACAGGCGGCGCAATCGATCCCCTCGCTTGTTGTGCCAACAACAGGTGATAGTACGCGCGCCCAATATTATTGTGGGCAAACAGTGCACGTTCCCGAGGTGGGCAATGTGGTAATAACGGAGGAGCATATAATGCAGGCTGAAGTTCTCAACATCATTGTTGGACAACTCCTCGAGATCGAGCCCATGCCTTTGCTTAGAGAGGATGAAGTAAAACAGAAATATGTCCGGGGCCAACCTTTGGTCGCGCTAGACAAGGTCAAGAACCTCCTAACGAGAATGTATGAATTGCATCAATGGTACATGAACATTACCAAGATTTCACATCGATTGTCCCTCATGGTGAATGTCAAGCAGGACCATTACTACCATGAGAAAGCTCTGTCCGTTCAGTATTTAGAACTGTTTTAGTTAGACAATCAAGACGCACTCCACAAATCTATCGTCAGTTGCTATTGTCTGTAAGTGATTTCTTTCTATAATTTAAGTCTCAAGCTAGCTGTAGTGATCCTTTTGATCAATCATTACCTGTAATTATCCTCACTATATTCTTTTCTGTGGTATTATGCAGGATGAAGATATATGAAATGAGAAAAGGTGGACGCTTTGGCATTGGGTTCATTGACCCAAACACGAATACACCTGGAAGATAAATGAACGTCAGCAGAAGTACGTAGAGGACAGCATGCTAGAGTTCTTGAAGCGCCTCAAATACAATGAAGATATACTACTTCCTTACAACTTCCAGTGAGTCATACTGTCTTGTACTACAAATTCTCTGTTTTTACCTACTAGCTAGCTACATGTTTTTGCTTACATATGCCCGCTTAATTAAGACATGCAAACATGTGTGCATGCAGATATCACTGGGTCTTGTGTATCATTAAAGTTGACGCCGGAACAATTGAAGTACTGGACTCACTAATCTCAGAAAAAACTGACTATAACATCTTGTATGGGATACTCAACAGGTAATTTCAATCATTATTAACTATATATCTCGGCCTATTTAGTTCGTCATTTCATGATATGAACTATTTAATAACTCCTTTATTCATTTTCTTTGTCGGCGGGCAGGGCTTGGGCAAGGTTCATCGCCGTCACGCCCGGCGAATGGAAAAAAAAAGCTTAAATGGTTTCGACCCAAGGTAAGCAATTAAGTAGTACTACCTAGCTAGCTATCTGCCATCTCTTTAATTATCATGCTTGATTAATTTTTATCTAATGAAATTCCATTCTCGTAAAGGCCCTGAAGCAGGCGCAGGGGACTGATCTGTGTGCATTCTGCGTTTGCGAGAACATTCGCATGATGGCGTCCGAAAGGAGCAGATCTCAAAGACAGAAATGGGTACGCTTGTCAGAACACTATTCATAATTTTTACACCATTATCGATATCTAGTCACACAACTAATACACATGCATATTGATCTCCTTCTTAACAGTTCAAAGAGGTGCGGGAGAAGCTCATAGAAACGGAGCGCGTAGAAGCACTTCAAGAGGAAATAGCGGGATTTTTGCTCGACCAGATCATAAATCCGAAGGGAGAATTCTATTACCCGCCACCGCCCCCATGAAAACCACTTCCAATTGTCATCGTGCTCCGAAGGCACCAATTAGGCTAATGCCACTGGCTCCGAAGGCAACATTCATATGTAGGAGAAATTGTATATAGCTATACATGTGTGTATGTGTGAATTAATTAATATGGTGGTTTGTGAGACATTGATGATATATATATGCATGATTGGTTCTACTAGAAATTCTATTTATATATATATATATATATATATGTATATGCATAACGTGTACAATGTGTAGTATCGTAAAATACCAGTAAACGAAAAATAATTAAAATGGAAACACAAAATTAAATGAAAAAGAAATCATAAAACTAAAAACCCCCCAAACCTTATAGTACCGGTTGGTATTACCAACCGGTACTAAAGGGCTCCAGGCCCCCGGAGCTGGCTCGTGCCACGTGGTTGCCCTTAAGCACCGGTTCGTGCTGAACCGGTACTAATGGGTGGGGGCCTTTAGTGACCACAATTTAGTGCCGGTTATGTAACCGGCACTACAGGGCCTTACGAACCGGTGCTAATGCCCAGTTTTGCACTAGTGTCCACGGAATTCTCAATTTTGAAAAATTCAAAATTCACTGTTTCCATTTTAAGTTTTTTTAAAACGATTATAGATATATATATAAGCATGTAATGTGTATTGTGTAAAATTTCAGGAAGAAACACCTTGAATTGCGAACTGCACAAAAAAAAACAAAATCATGGACTTCGGAGATGAACAGTACATATATGCTAAAAAGTCACATATATGTCTTTTTTGTGTATCTCTCATTTTAACAAATTTAACCTGAATACACATCTACATTATGTCTCTAGGTATATGTGTATTTATTTTCAGATTTTTTTAAACTGAATATTTGAATTTTAAAGTTCTCAAATTAAGGCCTCCATGAAGCTCGGTCTCCATTTGGCATTTTTGTAACTAATTTCCTCATGAAAGAAGGGCCGAACAGTGCAAACAAATCGGCCACACAACACCAGCTAAATGTCTATCTTACAAGTTTTTATGGTTTTGTACTTAGTACTTCAACAGTAAGGGTTACAGTGAGCTTAGATTGGTAACTACAATTGTTATTGGAGGTTTATAACACATAAACCTAATTTGTACTTTGAATATGTGCTAAACTTCTTCGCCTGCTTGATGTAGACGCGGGCAAACATTGTATTGCGACTATTGTAAGGGAATTTAGAAATGAAACTTCGTTCGGTGGATATTAAAGTTGAGCTCAGTGGAAAGCTTTTCACTTGCTTAACGGTTGTCATGGTCGAGGTGAAGTTTTGAAATGCCAGAGAAATATCTTCTTTTGAATATCGTGAGTAAGCCACTAATCCACGTCTCTCCTAATTTGTGGTCAATAGACACCGATACAAAGTTATCTCACGGATAATTGTGTCTTGGGAACTTGGCAGAAAAAATGACTAGTGCATAATAAACAACTTACTAAGCTACTGTAATCCCCCTATTTTTAATTTTTCTTCTTAATAATATCGTGCCTACAAGACAAGGTGATATTAACATATTAACGTTTGTTTACCAATATATTTTGATATTTAGCTAAATACCTATGAATTATGATTGGGTTGCTCCTGAGTCAAATGGAAACGAGTAGTATCAGCGATCTCACACACCACGGAGCCTCAACAAAATATGGGTAGGTGCATGCCCAAACGATAAGGCACCCATTCTTTTGTGAAAAAGATCTTCACATACTTTATTGTCGTCTCCAAGATGTTGACACAACAAATTTATATAGTGAAACAACTTAATGACAAATTTAATGGCTTCTACTTCATTTCCGTGCAAACAAAAAAAGAAGAGAAAAATCCACTTTACCACAGTTTGATTACATAGTTTATAGGACCTCAAGTTCTTTTTTAGAAAAAACCCAATATATTACTTAATGTGGACACAATACATACGCTTCATACATACACACATACACTCACCCCTATCACACACACACGCACGGACACCTTACCCTATGAGGACCTCCGGGATACCGAGCCGGCACATCATCTTGAGATTAACAAAGTCTCGGCAGACACCTACGTAGTTGACAGGAACGTCTCCTCTCACTTAATGCACATTGTCAGAACTTGTCAGTCCCATGAGCCACTTTGGTAGCCTCTCTCTTGACTTTGGTTGGATTGAAATTCAGTAGTAGTCAAGAGATTCCAAGCACCTCTATCTTCAAACCAAACCAAAGTGGATCCGCTCAAAGAGTGATTAGAAAAAATCCTATGACCAAGCATGTAATCAACCTTCGAGGTAATAGGATGGTCCAAACTGAGAACGATGTAAAGTTCCACCAGGCATAGACGCAACTCAAGCTCTTCTGCACCGGAGCAAACATGCATAAAATCCTTGCTTGAAACCAAGATCTTTCCCTCAGAGCCTCTTGCCATAACTCCCGGGCTAGCCAACTGGACATTTTGAGCAACAAATCTAGCATCCATATTTAACTTAGTGCAATAATCAATCGAAAGTGGCTCCCACAAGAAACTTCTAGAAGTTGGTTTGTCACCAAGTTGCTATGGAACACCAGTGATTTGTCTTTAACTTCAAGTACCGAAAAAAATCAAAGGAAAACAAGGACCAATAGTTGTCCAAAATATTAACGGATGCCATGATAGACGCATTTCCTCTCCAAAGATCACATCATTCCTTAAGGGTCAGGCCCTCCGGACTAGAAATAAAATCTTGGAATGGGTGGAAGTATCAACTCTTTTCAGTAAGACCAACAACCAAGCCACACTTGAATTCTTGAAAACATCCTCATATGGGAAATTCCATATGTTTCAGAGACCCAAGCGTAAAGTGCACACCTTCATACAAGTTACAATGACATGAAAAACATACTCTTCGGCAGAATCACATATGAAACACATCCCACAAGTGTTTTGCCGATGCTTCTTTCTATTAACCTGTACAATGAGACTGTTCGACACCGCTCACCAATCAAAGACTCAAATTTCTATGGCACATTAGCCTTCAACACAAGACTCCACATCTTCCTTTCCCCATACATCGCTGATATGCCATAACGGATGAATACCCAATATTTTGGACGCATTGGAAAGTGAAGCTAGTTTAGCATGTTATAAGAGATAAGCTTGTGTAGATTTTCAAAAAGTTCATTTTTGTCTTGTGCTTCAAACCATTTTTGAGAAAATGGTAAGTAGGCAACAGATATGTCTCAAACATATTTATATTTTTCTATTATATCATGCTATATTTATATCATTTTGGTACAATTTTGACACAAATTTCTTAGTGCCATTTGTTATTTTTGGAGTTTCCATGAAAATCAATTTTTTGGGACCAGAAAAAATCTAGAGAAAGCAGCGGAAATATGAAGTCTAGACGTTTCAAGGGAGCTCCAACATAGGCCAGGCGGGCACACAGGGGACCCACGGACCAAGAGGGGGGAGTGTGTGGTGGGCTCATGTGGGCATGCTTAATCTCCGATCCACCACCTCCCGGTCCCTGTGCCATTATATACCTTTGAAACCCTTTGTGATTTGTAAACCCAAATTTTTCTGCTACCGCACACCTCTGTTTCTTCATGATCCAATCTAGGGGCCTTTTTCGGTACTCTGCCGGAGGGGAAATTCTTCATGGTGGCCCTCTCCATCAACTTGAAGGCCGTCATGATCGTCCGTGAGTAGTTTTGTTTGAACTATGGGTCCGTAACAGTAGCTAGATGGTTCCCTCTCACTTGCTTCTCAATACATCTCATGATCTTCCCTACGTGATTACGATCCATCTGACGTAATCTGTTGCTGTGTTTGTTGGGATATGATGAATTGTCATTTTATGATCAAATTTTTTCATGAATCTTTTTTAGATATATTTGGTTTCTTTGCTAAATAATTCTTATTCATATATGCTCTCCGATCTATTCTTCTTTGTTTACCAAGTTTGGGGTTTGATCTTGAAGTGGGAGTTTTCTATGATAGTTGGGTTCAACTGTGCAAGTAGGCTACCAAAGTGATAGAAAGTGGAAAAGTCTTGTATTGTGCTGTTGCCGCTAGGGATAAAAATATGCTTGTGTAGTTTCCCATTGAACACATAGCGAAGACAATATATCATCTACTTCATGTCATCATACTCAATGCAACTAATCTGTTTTTACTTAATACTTTAAGATGCATGCTGGATAGCAGTCTTGCATGGATTATTAGTTATAGATGCAGTTGGATAAAAGTCTATAAATTTACGGATCTCATCATCATATATTCATTATGCAATGAATTTTCATACTCATAAAAAATTCAATTTAATTTAAAATGGAGCCCCGCTGGCATCGGTGTTCTCAGTAGTACATTTCATTGTTGGATCTTTGCGTGGCTAGGTCAATCGAGAGAGGTGGAAGGAAGATGTATCATGGAACCACATGCAATAGTGAACATAGTTGCCAATCTGATGATAGAATGGGAGCAGACACATCCAACTCTCGTGAGAGTGCCAACTCCAGCTCAACGTGAGTTGTGGCTCCCGATGGAGAATAGCTAGATCAAACCTAATGAGTATGGTGCACTATCAAGTTTTCGGAAGAAGGGGGAGTTGTGTGGTGTTGAGAGACCACCGTGGAGCTTTTAGGGCAGGCGCGTGTCAATTTTTCCTGTCAGCATATGTGGAACCCTGAGCGATCAAAGGTTTTGTCATGTCATACGAAGAATCTCTTAGTTTAGTGAGCTTTTGAGCACCAACATGTTGTCACGCGATGACACATATACCTCTGTGTTGTCGCTTCTATCCTATCACAACCAAGTTGCTTGCATGCATTTATTGTGTGCTAGCCAACTTTTGACGTCAACTCATGGGCAAACACTTCCAAATTTTTATGTGGGCATTAGTATGCAATTTATGTATTCAAACTTTAGAGGTCTGGGTGGGATGTATGACATCTGTGAACCGTGATTTATTTTCATATTTGAATTGGAAATTTTTGGTTAGGTGTGACTAATGAGAACGTTCTCTATTCACATAACTAATAGTATTTTTTTCAAACATATATATCCTATAAAGGCAAATTGAATCTAGATTTGACTTGAATGCACTAAATGAATGTGGATATGATGAGCATGTTTCGATCAAAGTATTTGTTAATTAATTGAAGACAAACTCTAATGATGAATGAGGTGCATGATATACACCCTATATGTTGTATGGAGAATCTAACGAGCACCAATATGCGAGAACAAGTCATCGCTTCCATCATATCACAAGTTAGTTAATTGTTAGCATGCATTTATGCATTCAAATCATTGTTCATGTCCATGCATAATCATTCACTTTCATATGTTTGATATCAATTTATACGCACAGAGCGCAAGTAGGTGAATCAACAACTTCCATTTGTTTTTGTACTTGATTGGTCTATGGATATTTATGATTATACACTCTATATTAGTTGTACTTTCCTAACAGTGCACCCATGGTTGAATAGATCAAGACATCCAAGCCATAGATATATTTCCTTGTAGGATAGCCTCCACAAATTTTGGAAAATTGATGTTTAAAAAAGTGTAAAAAAACCTGGCCTTTGCATGGATTGATGCACACTGCCTTCGATATATTCACGTGATCACATCATATATCATGGAGGTACTTCAACGAAGATAAGTGTAAACTTAAACATAGTAATGCCCATGTGCGCGTGGTCTGCATGGTAGTGTAGAAGTGCATGCCATGCTTCTACAAGCCAAATTAAAGATTCAATGTTAATCTTCGTATTCAAGAATAGAAGATACTGAGTAATCAGTATTGCCATTAACATACTAAACAAAAATTGGTGCCTACGAGAGGAAAAGTGATGAATATTGTTGAGGGAGTCATGGGTTAATGGGTCCTTAGGGCGTCGGCCCATCGAATATGGGCCCAAATAGAGAAGGTGCATACTGACAGAAGATCTATGAAGTCATGGTGTGCCCTCCAAGTCAAGGATAAGCAGGATCTCTTTACCCCTCATTGTAATCTGTCTTCGGTAACCCTAACCCTACCGGTGTCTATATAAACCGAGGGTTGTAATCTTTAGAGGTAGAGCGACTCCCATCACCTCATCACTTTAGGGTTTAGCTCATGCTGATCTCGAGGTCGGTCTACTCTGGAACCATACTATACATCCAATATAATCAAGCAGGATGTAGGGTATTACGTCTTCGAGAGGGCATGAACCTGCGTAAACACCATGTTCATCGTCCCTTGTTCCCCATCGATCTCAGATCCATAGCTCGGAACCCCTACCCCGAGGTTTGGCAGTTTTGACACCGACATTGGTGCTTTCATTGAGAGTTCCGCAATAGGGTCGCCCAAAGGATCGATGGCTCGCCTGATCATAGGAGAAGGCATCAGATCCGGGGACTTCTTCGTCCCCGGTCAACTCTTCGCGTTCGGTAGCATCGTGCTGCACGCGGACCCAACTGGTCATTTGGATCAGATCGACAACTTTGCCCCTGAACACCAAATTCGATTTGGTAATCTGGAACACATTGCAGACATGCGGGGCGATCTGATCTTCGCTGAATTCACTGCCCCCTCCCGCATCCTTGCACGCCTCGTCGTGCCCGCTCTGAAGTCCCCCTATGATCTGATCTACAGATCGGCCCCAGCCCTCCGAATAGCTTCGAGCCAGGAGGGCTCCGCTTCAAGCAGGGGCCAAACTCCACCTTCGGTCGGATCCATCATGTCTACGGAGGGCCTATCCTCGGCCTTCGAGGCAGAATCAGGTGCTAGAAGCCAAGAGTCAATCTCGGCCGAACGTTCCCATCACAACGCCCCTCTGGCCCTTGGCCCTTACAACGAACCGGCAACCAATGGTCAGGGGTCACCCCCAGCCCGAAGCAGCTCGATCTTGAATCCCAACATAGAAACTACACGCAAAAACCAGGGCTCGTCCTTAGTCTCCCGTGATTATCCGGCCCCCCTCAAGGATCCGGCTCCAGACCCGAAGCTTAGCTCGGCCTATGGAAACCAAGGACCGGCCAGGGCACAGACTGCCCTCACCCCATTACGACAAAATTTGGCCTAGAGCCCTCGAATACGGTGACCCTTGCTATGTTTAACGAGGCACTAGACCGAACCCAGAAAATAACCATCCAGGAGGACCTGTCCTCAGCCCACAATCATCAACCCTTTGAGGAGTACACTAGGGAATTTTATGTCTCACCCACCACCCACGTGGTAGCCACTGTGGATGATTTAACCAATATGTTAGATTATAATTCGCAAAATGCCGAATACATGGACAAGAATAGCGGAACCACGGCTAGTACCGATGTTGCCCCGCCAGTCATCGGCCGCTGGTCGGCCACGTCCACCTGCGATATTTACATGGTGGACACCCCCAAGGACGGCGATGGCACTCCCAATCAGGACTGGGGCAAGCCTGGAGATGAGCCACCCAAATGCCAAAGACAGCACCGTCGATCAAAGCCACATTGAAGCCATGTGAGCAATGTGGACTCTGCGGAGAACGGCACCGCGAATAATATGGATGACCTCGCCGGAGCCGCAGCCAACGTACATCATCAGAATGACCCCGCGGGTAGGAGGACCCGCTCAACCTAGAAAACCCCAATGACTCCAAAGATAGCAACTACCTCCCACCTTCTGAAGAGGAGGCCAGTCTTGGAGAAGAAGATTTCATCGTCTCCGAAGACCCGCTGGAGTAGAAACAGTTCAAACGGAGGCTTCTAGCCACCACTCGCAGCCTGAAGAAACAAAAGCGCAGAATCAAGGCCGAACAGGACAGCCTCTGTGATCGATGGACCAATAGCCGCTGAAGAAGGGTACGGTCGTGAATAGCCAATCAAAAGTTATCCTAAGCGAAGATTGCTGCCGCAATTCGACGATGAGGCCTTAGAGCCAACACGTCGGACATATACACCCGCCGAATAGCCGGACCGCCCCCCTAGAGGGTGGACAGAGAAGATAAGGAGGATGAGCATCCCATCACCTCACCTTGCTGTTATAGCAAGGACCAAGTGCGTCCTGTCTACGAATACGACCTCCACCATGACCTAGACGCACGAGGGGGGCGTACCAGGTCCGTCTACGGACCCATAGAAGACACACCCACTCACCAGGAAGGATATTACGATTGGATCAACCGAAATGATAGAGTCCGGGAGCAGCACTGGACTCGGATGGCCGAAGATCTGCGATGCACTCTAGCACGAGGTCGCGGCACCGCACACCCCCTGTGTTTCACAAAGAGGGTAATGCAACACCAATTTCCAGAAGGCTTCAAGCCCGTGAACATTGAATCATGTGACGGAACCACGAACCTGGCCCTATGGATAGAGGATTTCCTCCACATTCACATGGCGCGAGGAGATGACCTCCACGCAATCAAATATCTACCACTAAAGCTTACAGGACCAGCTCGACACTGGTTGAACAGCCTTCCCGAAGATTCTATAGGCTATTGGGAAGAGCTTGAGGACACTCCTCAAGCAAACTTTAAGGGCACCTATGTCTGGCCTCCTAACACTGATGACCTAAATTGCATCACACAATAGCCTGGAGAATCTGCCCGACAAGTTTGGAACCGATTCCTGACCAAGAAAAACAAGATTGTCGATTGTCCGGATGCCGAAGCCCTGGCCGCTTTCAAGCATAATGTCAAGGACGAATGGCTCATAAGGCAACTCGGCCAGGACAAACCAAGAACTATGGCAGCCCTTACTTCTCTCATGACCCACTTTTCCGTGGGCGAAGACAGTTGGCTCGCTTGCAAAAACACCAACCCTGACACACCCGGTACCTCCGAGGTTCGGGATGGAAACAGAAAGCCGCGACGCAGTAAGAGTAAACGTTACCACAATGAAGCCGAAGGTGAGGATACGCAGTTGTTGGGGAACGTAGTAATTTCAAAAACTTTCCTACGCACACGCAAGATCATGGTGATGCATAGCAATGAGAGGGGAGAGTGTGTCCACGTACCCTCGTAGACCGAAAGTGGAAGCATTATGACAATGCAGTTGATGTAGTCGTACGTCTTCATGATCCGACCGATCTTAGCACCGAATGTACGGCACCTCCATGATCAGCACACGTTCAGCTTAGGGACGTCCCTCGTACTCTTGATCCAGTTGAGGCCGAGGGAGAGTTTTGTCAGCACGACGGCATGGTGACAGTGATGATGAAGTTACCGGCGTAGCACTTTGCCTAAGCACTACGAAGATATGACCGAGGTGTGTAACTGTGGAGGGGACACCACACACGGATAATCAAAGTTAATTTGTGTGTCCTAGGGTGCCCCCTACCCCTATATATAAAGGAGCAAGGGGGAGGCCGGCCGGCCCTTGGGGCGCGCCAAGGAGGGGAGGAGTCCTCCTCCTAGTAGGAGTAGGACTCCTCCTTTCCTAGTCCAACTAGAAGGGGGAAGAGTAGAGGGAGAGGGAGAGCGAAAGAGGGCTCGCACCCCCTCCACTAGTCCAATTCGGACTCCCCTTGGGGGGGGGGTGTGCCACCTCCTAAGCTGCTGCCCTCTCTCTCCCCTAAGGCCCACTAAGGCCCAATACTTCCCCGGGGTGTTCCGGTAACCCCTCCGGCACTCCGGCTTTCTCCCAAATCACCCGGAACACTTCCGGTGTCCGAATTGTTGGAGATATGCCCTAGAGGCAATCATGTATGATGATATTTCCTATGTGTTTATGAATAAAGGTAGTCCTTGGACATTATCAATCTTGTGTATCAGCAAGTATGTGACTTGTTTGTGAGACTATGCATTGTATGATGACTGTCCTAAAAGGTCCCTAGTCGAAAGGGCTGTGTGGACGCGTAGCCGACTAGACTAGCATATGACACGGTCGATGGCTCGGTCTCACTAGCCATGAAGCATTGGATGCTAACCGGATAATATGGACTTGGAAAGATCTGGTCGGATTCGACGTAGTCGGATCCGAGTCGAGATAAGGTCCGAGTCGGACAGGTCCAACTATGAGACACAATGATATGTCATCTGTGAGTCTCTAGTACAACATACGTTCTAGGTCCTAAGACCTGAGCTGACGCATGTACTCGGGATGGTGACTGACTTGCTTTGGGCCGACCAAATGCTACTCCGTGACTGGGTAGTTACAAAGGCAGGTTTCGGGTTTGTCCAGTCCCATGCTGCGAGACATGGTCGAGCAAGATGGGATTTGCCCCTCCGATCAAGAGAGATATACTCTGGGCTCCTCGTGTGATCCGACCAGGATAAGCATGGCCATGCGATGGGGATTATGAGATAATCCGGTTTGTGGTCGGTATTACCTTGAACCTAAGGGGTATTAGCTTGGTGGTCGGCACGCCTTGCTAGAGGCCGCTACCAACCATGCAGGTCGGAGGTGATCCGAACTGTGACCAACCCGACTTGAACATAAGGGGTTGCGCGCTTAAGGGAAGGAACCTACGAGGTCGGGAGGACACTAGTCGGATGTGATACGAGCTAGACTTGGAACGCGACCGAGTAGACTTTGGGCTTTAGGGTCCATGCAAGGCCCAAGTGTTGAGCCCGCGTCGGATGCTTATAAATAGTGGAGGTGCGGCACACTTATTCAGTTGATCGCTTCGGCGCTGCGACTAGGGTTTGCATGTGTTGCGAATAGCCACCTCGACTCGCCACCGGCTGTGTGATCGGACCTAGTAGTCCGCCGCACGACGTTCCTCCTGCACGCGCAGATACCGTTAGAGGCAGTGCACTTGCGCCGCTTCGGCGAACTTGTACGTGGGATTCAACGACCAGGTGTTCGAGGGAGATCGGACAAGGAGGAGACGAACCACGTGGACGCGCTGCCCCAACTCTTCTTCCGCTCCACGGCACTCCGTGTCTAGTGGTAACGATCTGTGCTCCATCTCCCGTAGCATGTTCTTGGTTGTTCTGCACGTAGGAAATTTTAATTTGCAGTCGATGCACCCTACCGTAGAACCCAACACGAATATAGCCGTCCAATATATCAATGTTTATGTCTCTACCATTTCGAGACTCCGCGTCATGCCCGTGATCATATCCGGGACTCTAAACTATCTTCGGTACATCAAAACACATAAACTCATAATACCAATCATCACCGAACTTTAAGTGTGTGGACCCTACGGGATCGAGAACTATAGACATGACCGAGACACGTCTCCGGTCAATAACCAATAGCGGAAACTGGATGCTCATATTGGTCCTACATATTCTACGAAGATCTTTATCGGTCAAACCGCATAACAACATATGTTGTTCCCTTTGTCATCGGTATGTTACTTGCCGAGATTCGATCGTCGGTATCTCAATACCTAGTTCAATCTCGTTACCGGCAAGTCTCATTACTCGTTCCGTAATAATTCATCCCGTAACTAACTAATTAGTCACAATGCTTGCAAGTCTTATTGTGATGAGTATTACCGAGAGGGCCCAGAGATACCTCTCCGAAACACGGAGTGACAAATCCTAATCTCGATCTATGCCAACCCAACAAACAACTTCGGAGACACCTGTAGAGCACCTTTATATTCACCCTTTTACGTTGTGATGTTTGGTAGCACACAAAGTGTTCTTCCGGTATTCGGGAGTTGCATAATCTCATAGTCTGAGGAACTTTGTATATGTCATGAAGAAGCAATGTAACTAACACGATCATAATGCTAAGCTAACGGATGGGTCATGTCCATCACATCATTCTCCTAATGATGTGATCCCGTTCATCAAACGACAACACATGTCTATGGTTAGGAAACTTAACCATCTGTGAGTAACGAGCTAGTATAGTAGAGGCATACTAGGGACTATAGGTTTTGTCTATGTATTCACACATGTACTAAGTTTCCGGTTAATACAATTCTAGATTGGATATGAACTTCTTCTTCCAAACTCTTTTATTCGATGCTTATGAAGCAGCAATGTACTCTGCTTCACACGTAGATCCCGTCACGACGCTCTGCTTGGAATTGCACCAACTGACAGCTCCTCCATTCAATAAAAATATGCATCCGGTTTGCGACTTAGAGCCATACGAATCAGTGTCAAAGCTTGCATCGATGTAACCATTTACGACGAGCTCTTTTTCACCTCCATAAACGAGAAATATATCCTTAGTCCTTTTCTGGTATTTCAAGATGTTCTTGACCGCTGTCTAGTGTTCCACACCAGGATTACTTTGGTACCTCCCTACTATGCTTATAGAAAGACATACATCAGGTCTGGTACACAGCATTGCATACATGATAGAACCTATGGCTGAAGCATAGGGAATGTCTTTCATTTTCTCTCTTCTTCTGCGGTGGTCGGGCTTTGGGTCTGACTCAACTTCACATCTTATAACACAGGCAATAACCCTTTTTTTGACTGATCCATTTTGAACTTCTTCAAAACTTTATCAAGGTATGTGCTTTGTGAAAGTCCAATTAAGCGTCTTGATCTATGTCTATAGATATTGATGCCCAATATGTAAGCAGCTTCTCCAAGGTCTTTCATAGAAAAACTCTTATTCAGGTATTCCTTTATGCTATCCAGAAATTCTATATCATTTCCAATCAACAATATGTCATCTACATAAATGCTACAGAGCTCCCACTCACTTTCTTCTAAATATAGGCTTCTAAAAGTCTGTATAAAACCATATGCTTTGATCACACTATCAAAGCGTTTATTCCAACTCCGAGTGGCTTGCACCAGTCCATAAATGGATCGCTGGAGCTTGCAGACTTTGCTAGCACCGTTTGGATCGACAAAACCTTCCGGTTGAATCATATACAACTCTTCTTCCAGAAATCCATTCATGAATGCAGTTTTGACATCCATTTGCCAAATTTCATAATCATAAAATGCAGCAATTTCTAACATGATTTGGACAGACTTAAGCATCACTACGGGTGAGAAAGTCTCATCGTAGTCAACTCCTTGAACTTGTCGAAAACCTTTCGCAACAAGTCGAGCTTTGTAAACAGTAACATTACCGTCGGTGTTAGTCTTCTTCTTATAGATCCATTTATTTTCTATGGCTTGCCTATCATCGGGCAAGTCCACCAATGTCCACATTTTGTTCTCATACATGGATCCCATCTCAGATTTCATGGCTTCAAGCCATTTCATGGAATCTTGGCTCATCATCGCTTCCACATAGTTCGTAGGTTCATCATGGTCTGGTGACATGACTTCCAGAACAGGATTACCGTACCACTCTGGTGCGGATCTTACTCTGGAAGACCTACGAGGTTCGGTAGTAACTTGATCTGAAGCTTCATGATCATCATCATTAGCTTCCTCACTAATTGGTGTAGAAATCACAGGAACTGATTTCTGTGATGAACTACTTTCCAATAAGGGAGTAGGTACAGTTACCTCATCAAGTTCTACTTTCCTCCCACTCACTTGTTTCGAGAGAAACTCCTTCTCTAGAAAGGATCCATTCTTAGCAAAAAAGATTTTGCCTTCAGATCTGTGATAGAAGGTGTACCCAACAATTTCCTTTGGGTATCCTATGAAGACGCACTTCTCCGATTTAGGTTCGAGCTTATCAGGTTGAAGATTTTTCACATAAGCATCGCAGCCCCAAACTTTAAGAAATGACAACTTTGGTTCCTTGCCAAACCACAGTTCATAAGGCGTCGTCTCAACGGATTTTGATGGTGCCCTATTTAAAGTGAATGCAGCCGTCTCTAAAGCATAACCCCAAAAGGATAGCGGTAAATCAGTAAGAGACATCATAGACCGCACCATATCTAATAAAGTAAGGTTACGACGTTCCGACACACCATTTTGCTATGGTGTTCCAGGTGGCGTTAATTGTGAAACTATCCCATGTTGTTTCAAATGAAGACCAAACTCGTAACTCAAATATTCTCCTCCACGATCAGATCGTAGGAAATTTATTTTCTTGTTATGATGATTTTCCACTTCACTCTGAAATTCTTTGAACTTTTCAAGCGTTTCATACTTATGCTTCATTAAGTAGATATAACCATATCTGCTCAAATCATCTATGAAGGTAAGAAAATAACGATACCCACCATGAGCATCAATACTCATTGGACCACATACATCGGTATGTATTATCACTACAAAAAAATACACTTCCGTGATGATACGTGTTTGTGACAGTAAGTCGCTTTTTTCATGCATGTACATCCATGACAAATTTATGACAGAATCAAGATAGTCATACTTGTGCGGTCGTTGAAGTGTTCCATGACATTACCAAAATTATCATCATGGAAGTGTCCACTTCCATGACGATAAATCGCGCGTCACAGAAGTGCTTTCGTCAAGGGTGACCGACACGTGGCATCCACCGTAACGGAACGCCGTTAAGCTATCGGGTCGGGTTTTGGATCCGATAACCCGCTAACAGCCCCGACCAATGGGGATTTTCCACATGTAAAATCGTCATTGGCTGGAGGAAACACGTGTCGGCTCATTGTTGGGATAGATGTCATCCACTCATTGGACAGAAGGCGCCTATGCTACGTCGACACGTGGCCTGGCCCAATAGAGGCCCATTCCTGTGAAAAGGTCGGCCCGTTTGACTTGGTCAAAAGGTGACGGGCCGGCCCATGGAAAGCCTGTTAACGACCTGTTTGCATATTGCCCATTTACAACCCGCTAACCCAAGGCCCGTTATGCCCTACCCGAATTAGGCCCAGTAGAGTCATCTGGGCCATCCAATATGATTCCAGCCTGTTTTCACTTCTGGCCCATGTATGGCCCATGACGTCTTTTGGCCCATATGAGGCCCTATGTAACTCTTGTCCTATTAACAACCCATGGTGAAACTGGCACGCAATGAACAGTGTATCACTTTAGACCCATTAACGGCCCGTGGTGAAACTGGCCCATAATGAACAATGTATCACTTTATACCCATTAAGGGCCCGTTATTCAGTTTGGTCGTTTCCAGCCCATGTTATCTTTCGGCCTTCTCAGAGCCCATTTATTCTTGGGCTCATTTCGAGCATTCGTTTACTTACGGCCCGTTACTGTCATTTTCTGCTTGTGGGCCAAATTCAGCCTGTGGTTACAGTCGGCCCGTTTGTGGTCCATTAATACATTGGGCCATTTTCATAGCGTCATCAAATAAAGCCTATTAGCGATGGCCCGTTATGGTCGGCCCATGAACAGACGATTCCAACTCTAGCCCGTTTACGGCCATAATGCGGCATGTTATTGGCCAATCGATCATACGGCCCGTATAAGGCCCATTGATGATACGGCTCATAGAAGGCCCATTGTTTCTATGGCCCGTAGAAGGCCCAATGTTTCTATGGCCCGTAGGAGGCCCACTGTTTCTACAGTAAATATTAGCCCATGGTTATTGTGGCCTAGTTTTAAAAAATAGGTTATTGCAGCCACTAGCAAACCGCGGAAAAAGAACTGCGCTAACTACAAGCAAACAAATAAACAAGACAACAAGGAAATAAATCAGCAAGCAACTTATGCTAGGCTATCACGACTATTACACATACTACATCCACTGGGCATCAAAGTTCACCACCAGTGCAAATATAGGGAACACAGCAGCATATAAACGCCGTAGCAAAACAAGTCCAGAACTGAAACCACTTCAGAAGAGTTCAAGAAACAATATCCCGGGTACTCATAAAGCTAGCAAGATGCTTAGCAAGCTTATTAACTTTCTATTGTTTGGCGCTTAAATCCTCCAGCGCTTGCTATTGCACAAGAAAGTACGCATCTGAATTCGGAGGGACTTCCTCAGTCCTTCGGCTTCTTGCCGCAGCACAGCTGACTGATGCCTTTCAGCTTGTAGCTGAGACTGAAGAACCCGAAGTGATTCAGGCAGCGAGTTCGAAGAGCTTGTGCCAGCGGTACTGGCCAGTAACTCGAACACTACATCAACGCAGGACTATGGGGTTTTGTCACTGTCTACAAGATCATTTTTATCACCTTTCTTGGAGACCAACAGGGTTGTCTCACTATCTTGAACCTTATCTGCATTACTTTCTCTACCATTGCATAGTGGGGCGCTCTTCTCCAATATTCTGTTTGCATACTACAAGAGAAACAAGCAGACACATCACAGGTTTAGCTTGTAGTATACCAAACTCATTTTGGTAAACCGGTTCAGTAGTAAGGTGGACAGGATAACAACATGAAACAAACATATATCTATGTACTATGGTCACTGTATTGTCCATATCATTCTAGTTTATGTTCCCTAATCAAGATAGAGACACAGTTCAACTCATATGTTTTTAAGAGACAGCAGCATAGACAAAATATAAGTGTGAGAAACTACACAACATTGGCAGCACTTGTAATGTGCATCACATGAGAACATAACTGTTCATACAACTTAAACTGAAATCAACATAGAGTAAGAAGTTAGAACAGCAATCCGGTTAAATAAATAGGTTTAAAACATACCTGTTGCGTCATTGGAGTTTCAATTGGATCCTTCAAATTCGAAAGTAGTTGGTATGAGTAAATATAGTGATGCAACAGCAAAGGAGTATGGACCTTAGCTACGAAATCTGACCTGAGAACATTTGTTTTCTGCATTAAACATGGAGTTTGGGTTAGCTGTGGTGGTCTTCGTGCTTTGGGCACTACAGTAGCTTTACAAACTGCTTATGTGGGGGTACTCTGTGGTGGACATGGTGCTTTGTCAACTATAAGTGGGTTATTATCCGCTGGGGTTGTGGTTAGATGGGTTGTAGCTGGTTCTCTGCCCAACGGTGTAAGTGTGCAATCTGGAAGAGTCTCGATTATGTGTGGTGGGGCTACTTGTGGGCTAGTACAACCATGGTTCTATCTGCATCGATGGGTAGCAATTTCTTTTGTGAAGAACGGGTTTTTGCTCCCTTAGATACTGCCATCACCCCCTCCAATTCAAATGGCTGATAAACAAGAAAAGAAATTGAACGTACAGACATTGTATGATAGACAGATGTGGTAATTCACATATATGTTGTCTAACCAAACAGGACAGCATGACACAATTTCACATATATGATGCCTAACTAAACAGGATAGCATGACACAGTTTCAGATATATGATGGATAACTTAACAGGATATAATGGCATAATTCAACATATGATGAGTACCTAAACATGATGACATGACAAAACTATATGATGCCTTTCTAAAATAGGTTGGGATGAAATAATTCAAATACATAATTGACATAATTGACATAATTGACATAATTGATTCATATACTAAGCAGCTGGCACTCGCATGTATGATCTCTAAACTAAGCAGATAAAATTCAATTTTGTGCATATGATGTCTAAACTAAGCAATGCAAGACATCATATGTATCATATGATAAATATAAACATTGCAACTTAGAGCATACACCTCAGGTGGGATATAGGACTGGTCATCTGTCTTTGAATCCTCCTCTAAGGAGCTCCCTGTAACCATCGAGGTATATGCTTCAACAGGTACCATTGCCTGCTCTGAAGACCTTGTTTTCACTCAATATTTTTCCATAACCGGGTCAAATGGCTGATACACATGAAGAGTAGTTCAATATACATAGATTGTCAACAAATGGAATACGTAATGAAAAAAAAGATGGCATGAGATAATTCACATATATGATGCCTGGCTCCATGGCGGTGCATAATTCACATATATGATAACTGGCTGAAAAACATGGCATTGCATAATTCACATATCTGATATAGAAAGCAAACAGGAGGCATTCACACGAAGCATGTCTAATCTAAGCAGATGACATGGCAATGCAAGACACCATATGCATGATATGAGCAATATAACCCAGCCAAGTTAGAGCATGCACCTCGGGGGGGGGGGGGGGGGGAATACGACGGGTCATCTCTCTCAGAATCCTCCTCTGAGGAGCTATCTGTAACCAGCAAGAAATCTGCATCGACAGGTAGCACTGACTGCTCAGAAGACCTTGTTTTCACTCCAGATTTTACCATAACCGACTCAAATGGCTGATGTCGGTGTCAAAACCGGCGGATCTCGGGTAGGGGGTCCCGAACTCTGCGTCTAGGCGGATGGTAACAGGAGACAAGGGACACGATGTTTTTACCCAGGTTCGGGCCCTCTCGATGGAGGTAAAACCCTACTCCTGCTTGATTGATATTGATGATATGGATAGTACAAGAGCGGATCTACCACGAGATCAAGGAGGCTAAACCCTAGAAGCTAGCCTATGGTATGATTGTTGTAATGGTTGTTCGTCCTACGGACTAAAACCCTCCGGTTTATATAGACACCGGAGAGGGCTAGGGTTACACAGAGTCGGTTACAATGGTAGGAGATCTACATATCTGTATCGCCAAGCTTGTCTTCCACGCCAAGGAAAGTCCCGTCCGGACATGGGACGAAGTCTTCAATCTTGTATCTTCATAGTCTTGGAGTCCGGCCGGTGATGATAGTCCGGCTATCCGGACACCCCCTAGTCTAGGACTCCCTCAGTAGCCCCTGAACCAGGCTTCAATGATGATGAGTCCGGCGCGCACATTGTTCAGCGTTGCAAGGCGGGTTCCTCCTCCGAATAATTCATAGAAGATTGTGAACACCAGGATAGTGTCCGGCTCTGCAAAATAAGTTCCACATACCACCGTAGAGAGAATAAATGTACAGAAGTTCAATCTGCTGACGTATTTTGTGGCATGACGTCATACCACCACCAAGCCTTTACTTGAATCTTTTTTATTATACCACCTCAGCGCATTTAGCAAAGCGGTTTCCTTGGCACGTCTTGTCGAAGCAGAGATCATGATCCCCTTATTCTGGGATTCCCATCAATACGATCGTGGGTAACCCAACCGCGCCATTGATGGTGGCGCTTGGGAGGTAAGCGAGTTTTACCAGGCCGGTGGGGACACATAGTCTTTGTCCGCCCATATATAAGGGGATAAAGATCCACCTTTTTTACCTACGCCTTATTCCTCCTTTGCTTATCCATCTCCGCGCACTCGAGCTCCAGCGCCCAAGTCCGCACATCTCGTCTCAACCTTCTCCAGCCATGTCCGGAGCGGGAGGCAAGTGGATGGCCTCCTCCGTTACGGAGGGGCACATCGAGAACCTGCGCGACGCCGGATACCTCTCCAGCGACATCGCGCACCGGCTGCTCGACGAGGGGCATCTCATCCCCACCCCCAGGCCTCATGAGAGGGTCGTATTCCTCCCCCACTTCCTCCGCGGACTGGGTTTCCCACTTCATCCCTTCGTCTGGGGGCTCATGTACTACTACGGCCTGGACTTCCATGATCTGGCGCCAAACTTCATCCTCAACATCTCGGCGTTTATCATTGTGTGCGAGGCCTTCCTCTGCATCCAGCCCCACTTCGGCTTGTGGCTAAAAACCTTCAATGTCAAGCCGAAGGTAGTGAAGGGCGTCCAAGCGGAGTGCGGAGGCGCGATGGTGGGCAAAATGCCCAACGTCATCTGGCTCGAGGGTGCCTTCGCGGAGTCCGTCAAAGGGTGGCAATCGGGGTGGTTCTACATCACCGAGCCGCGTGACCCTAAATGGGCAGCGGCCCCCGAGTCCAGATCTGGCATCCCCATCTGGCTCACCTCCTGGAAAGAGAAGGGCTTGCTATGGGGTAGTTCAGAGGAGCTGACAGGACTCCAATCCTGTCTCCAGACCCTGGTGAACAAGAAGCTTAAGCTTGTCAACGTGATCTAGGTCATGCTCGTCCGCTGGATTCTCCCCTGCCAGCAACGGGCCTTCAATTTGTGGGAGTTCGATCCGGCACAGCACCGGACCCTGAGCGGGCTCTTTGACACGACGTACGAAGCTGCCTGGAGGGTGCTGTTCAAAGGCGGAGAAGCCCCCGCATCCGCAACTGAAGATCGCGGATTCAGCACGAAGCGCCCAGCCGTGAGGTGAGCTTTGCTGTCCTTTATGGGACACTTATTTCTTTCATAGTTTGACACTATGTGGGATCTGATACTCCCGATGCCTTTCACAGGACTGGCAGAAGACGTCCGGACAGGTTGACTGTCCGACTCCCCTTCCTGAAGACCCAGCGGACACCCATTTGATGGGGCTGCTGGTTTCGGCCCTTTACGTGGTGCCGGAGAAGAAGGCCAAGAAGAAGGCCACGGGAACCCGAAGGAGTTCCCGGCACCAGGTGGTGTCGGACTCATCGTCCAATGGCTCCGAGGCGGACTCCTCCCCCGAAGACGAGGAGGAGAGAGAGGACTCTTCCCAGGAGGGGGGAGAGAGGAAGAGGAAGGCCTCCCAAATGGGGGAGGCCGAAGGGTCCAAGAGGGGAAGGACCCTTCCTCCGGACAGCTCCGCCAACACCGACGACGGCGAAGAGGGGTGGCCCTCAAGGGCCAAGCCCCCGGCAAGATCGTAAGTATCCGGATTCCTGAATGATTTATAATTTTGCCACACAGTGTCCTTCTAATGCCGCATACAACCTGTAGTCCGACCGAGGACGATTTTCCCGCTTCTTCGAGCGGGTCCTTGGCTCCGTCGGACGTGGATTCCATTCCGACCGCCTCCACCCCTCGTGATGCTGAGGACGCCGAGGTGGGATCCCAGGAGGGGGAGGCTCCGGAGGTGCCACAGGGCAACCTCCCGGACTTCATACCGGACTCCGCACCGGAACCCGCAGTGGTTCCGGAGTCCGGGAGGCGGCCCCTTCGTAAGTAGGGCAAGACCGTGACACCGGCGGCCTCCCTCCAACTGGAGGCGCCGGACAACTTGTTGGAAGCGCTCAACGGCGCTTCCGTCGAGGAAGAACACCGCACTATCATGAGTGCGGTGATTCAGAAGGTTCAACTCGCCAAGAGCGGGCTGACCGAAGCCTGCAGCAGCCTTCTAACAGGCTTTGAGGTAAGAAGTTTTAAAATATGTAATGTAATACCGCATAGACAGTAGCCCCTGATGCTCGGTTCGGTGTTCGGAAAGAAAAACCGGACTGCGGATCTAAGAAGATATACGCAGGAGTTCTAAAATTTATGTCAATATGGGATTGCAGGCTGCGCTCCTGACCTCTGCCACATTGACTGCGGAGGTCGGTGCTTTGAAGCAGGACCTCGAGCGGTCCGAGAACGAGCTCGGCCTTGCCAAGAAGCAGCTCGAGGACAAAGAAGGTGAGTAACACCGTATTATATTTGTACCTTACAGAAAAGGATTTTGGTTGCAATAGAAATAACAAGGATAACATGGGCACTGCAGGGGCCACGAACGAGGTGGCGACCCTGAAGGAGGCCGTGTCCGCGGCCGAACGTAATGCAGCCGCGGAACGAGTGGAGCGAGAGAAGCAGGAGGCGCGGGTGGAGGAGGTGCGGCAAGAGCTCGAGGCTCTCATGGAAAAGCGTGAGAGTTTGGAGCGCGACTCGAAGACTCGAGAGTCCGAGCTTGCCTTGGCTCTTGAGAGTGCCAAAGCCGCTAAGGCCGAGGCCCATAGGGCCCTTCAGGAGATTGAGGCGGTGAAGAAGATAGCGGCGGGTAAGGCATTTTTCATGCAAAGCAAGCATGTGAATGTGAATTACCTGTTACTTACCCGAATTCGGAGCTCTCCAGGAGCGTTTGCAGATCTGCCATGCAGCGTGTCTGATGCCGCCGCATTCTACCGGGACGAGGAGGGGAGCTCGACGGAGAAGGTCTTCTGGTCTCAGTATGCTGAGGCCGGACATCCGGTGCCCCTTAGCGACCAGCTGAAGCAGCTGGTCGAGCTCCACAAGGTAGCCGAGCAGGCCATGAAGGGCCTCATAGTCCGGCTGTGGCCTGAAGAGGCCATCCCTGCGAGCTACTTCGGCCTCGTGCGGCGGCTGGTGGATGTGTGCCCCTGGGTGGAAGTCATCAAGCGCTCTGCCTGTATTGAAGGTGCCCGTCGGGCCCTTGCCCGCGCAAAGGTGCACTGGGGCAGGCTGGATGCTGAGAGGCTTCTGACGGACGCGCCGCTGGCGGGCAAGGAGTATCGTACGCCCGAAATGTATTATAAGAGTGTCCTGAAGGGTGCCCGCAAGATTGCGGATGAGTGCCCTAAAGATGTAATTTTTTAGTAGACTCGCAATGTGTTATCCTGTGCGCTGAAAAATTTGTTCATATGCACTAAGCAACGCTTATTAATTTAAAATATTACCTTCTGTGCGGCCGTTTATCAAATCTGAGAGATGGCAAGTCGTCGGCTTCAGCCCCCATGCCACGAATGCTGGGGTGTTCGGGATAAACTTGAGCGCTCTTGTTCCCATTTTTGGGTCCATCTAGGGAGGCGCTCAACACAACGAACAAGGCAACCGGACTTATAATGCTTGAACACTCTCACTTAGCCATAGAATTCTATAATTTTAAATTTCGGCGAAGCCCCTAGTGTTCGGAAGACCGAGTTCGGGGCGCTATCCACGCCTGGGCCGGACGAAGCCGGTTCCTCACTCTAAGCGGCATAAGTCTTTAGGGACTCGAAAAGACCTCTCGAACAGCGACCAGCTCTCGCCTTACCATGACGGTCAGTTTTAGCTTTCTCCACTGAGGTGCTCGCCCAGCTCAACCGGGGCGCAATTGCAGTGGTTCTCCTAGTGCTACCTTAGCCGATAGAATGGAACGTAAGGTACCAAAACATGGGAGCCGGGCAAACCCAACTATTGACCCAAGACATGATTCGGAGCCGTTGCATATAGTGCTATAAGTTCGGGGTGCCGCACTTGTGAAAGTGTTCGGACTTATCACACCATAATGCAGGGAACATAAGCCCCTGGTGTATTCGGCCGTACCAAAGTATACGGATGCAAGATGTCATAAATGAGCATATATGTAGAAAAAAAGGAATGCAATTATAAGCAAAAAGTGATGCATTGTTTATTCAAGGAATTCTGCTATGAGTGCAGAACGATACAAATAGTGCGGTAAGCAAGAGTTTGGACTATTAGACATGTCCCCCTCCAGGGGTAGGCTGCGGAATGGTGTAATAAACAGATTTTATGCTCATAATGGAGACCACCTGAGTGTTCGTCGTAACCGTTGTCCCTCCCTGGCTGTTGCATCGTGAGTTCAGCAGATCTACTGCCGGACAGTGCCTCTGGTGAACGGAGTCCTGTGGATAAATAAAAATTAAAAAAGGAAAAAAAAATAGTGATACACTTGGGAGCCCCTGGTGTGGTTGAGCCGCACTCTGGGCCTGTCGTGGTCGTGCCCCTCCCCCTATGCCCATGGTATCTCTAGAGCGTAATGATGTACGCAAAGGGCTCGTCTTGCAATCATGCAAGGGCTGGGGTGGGGGCCGCATTGCTACGTGTGCTCGGAACGTGCCAGTTGGTCTTGATGTATGTTACTCCGGTCGCGTTTAGCCATGTCCGGTCGTTTACCGGCCGGACTCGAAAATTGCCTTAAGAGGCTACTCTGTACTTCTGCGGAGGGAGCGTTCAGTGTTTTTGTTGACCGTGATGACTCCACGAGGGCCTGGCATCTTGAGCTTAAGGTATGCATAATGCGGCACCGCGTTGAACTTTGCAAACGCGGTTTGTCCGAGAAGAGCGTGATAGCCACTGCAGAACGGAACTATGTCGAAGATTAACTCCTCACTTCGGAAATTATCCGGGGATCCGAAGACCACTTCCAGTGTGACTGAGCCTGTACAATTGCCTCAACACCTGGTATGACGCCTTTGAAGGTCGTCTTTGTAGGTTTAATCCTTGAGGGGTCTATGCCCATCTTGCGCACTATATCCTGATAAAGCAGGTTCAGGCTGCTGTCGCCGTCCATCAGGACCCTAGTGAGGTGAAATCCATCGACGATTGGGTCTAAAACCAATGCGGCGAATCCGCCATGGCGGATACTGGTGGGGTGGTCCCTTCGATCGAAAGTGATCGGGCAAGAGGACCATGGATTGAACTTCGGGGCGAATGGCTCCATCGCATATACGTCCCTAAGTGCACGCTTCCGCTCCCTCTTGGGTATGTGGGTTGCGTATATCATGTTTACCGTCCGCACTTGTGGGGGGAAGCCCTTGTGTCCTCTACTGTTCGGCGGCCGGGTCTCCTCCTCGTCATTGCTATGCAGCCCCTTGTCATTGTTTTCGGCAATTAACTTGCCTGCCTGCTTGAATACCCAACAATCCCTGTTGGTGTGGTTAGCTGGCTTTTCGGGGGTGCCATGTATCTGGCAAGAGCGGTCGAGTATTCGGTCCAAATTGGACGGACCCGGAGTAGTTCTTTTAAATGGCTTTTTCCGCTGACCGGGTTTAGAGCCTCTGAATCCGGCGTTGACTTCCGTATCCTCAGTGTTATCACCGTTAACACGGCGTTTGTTTTTGTTACGACGCGACCTGCCATTGCGGTCCTTGTTGTCCGGACTGCTAGAATTTTTGCTGAGGTTGTTACTACGGGCTAGCCAGCTGTCCTCCCCCGCACAGAAGCGGGACATGAGTGATGTGAGGGCTGCCATGGATTTCGGCTTTTCCTGTCCTAGGTGCCAGGCCAGCCACTCGTCGCGGATGTTATGTTTGAAGGCTGTGAGGGCCTCTGCATCCGGACAGTCGACAATTTGATTTTTCTTTGTTAAGAACCGTGTCCAGAACTGTCTGGCCGATTCGTCTGGCTACTGGATTATGTGGCTTAGGTCATCGGCGTCTGGTGGTCGCACATATGTGCCCTGGAAGTTGTCGAGAAATGCGGCTTCCAGGTCCTCCCAACAACCAATTGACTCTTCTGGCAAGCTGTTAAGCCAATGCCGAGCTGGTCCTTTAAGCTTGAGTGGGAGATACTTGATGGCGTGGAGATCGTCACCGCGGGCCATATGGATATGAAGGAGATAATCTACGATCCAAACCGCGGGGTCTGTTGTGCCATCGTAGGATTCAATGTTCACGGGTTTAAACCCTTCAGGGATTTGATGATCCATTATTTCGTCTGTGAAGCATAGTGGGTGTGCGGTGCCTCTATATTGAGCAATATCACGATGTAGCTCAAGAGAGCTTTGTCTTCTGTGTTCAGCCCGGCCGGAGTTGCTGTATCCGGCGCGATGATAGTCGTCGTGGATCGTGGGGCGCCCACGTGATCCGTAGATAGATCTTGATTGTCTTGCCTTGTCCTCCAGTACGTCTCGCAAGTCCGGCCCATTCCCCCGTGGCTTCACGCTTTTCGAGCGGTACCGGGGTACGGTTCTGGTGGAGGGCCTAGATGCCTCTCTGTCGCGGCCACGAGGTGGTCGGTCTACCGTATTGTGCGCTGGTGATGAAGGTTTGTATGCTTCCTCCTCTAGTCGGGGGAGCAACTTGCGTTTTGGGTAGCTTTTGGAGGGGCATTCAAGTTCATGCTCTTCGGCCGCCAGGACCTCGGTCCATCTGTCGGCCAGCAGGTCTTGATCAGCTCGAAGCTGTTGCTGCTTTTTCTTTAGGTTGTTCGTCGTGGCCATTAGCCTGCGTTTAAAACGCTCTTGTTTGACGGGATCCTCGGGCACGACGAATTCGTCGTCGTTGAGGCTTGCCTCATCTCCGGAGGGAGGCATGTAATTTTCATCCTCCTCGTCTGCCGCTCTCTCTTGAGGGATGGCTTCTCCGTCCTCCTGTGCTGAATCTTGCTGGAGGGGGTTGTCTTCGGCACTTTCTGGGGTGTTATTATCTCCGGTGTCGGAATCTCCATTCTTGCTGTGGCAGATTTAGAGCGGCACCGCTGACGTCGGCGCTTGGGCTGTTTTTTAGAGGAATCTGCCTCCGCTGCTTCTTCGCCATCCCCATCCTTTGGGATGTCCACCATGTATATGTTGTATGACGAGGTGGTCTTCCAGTGCCCCGTAGGCATTGGTTCTTGATCGTCTCCAGCATCGTCGTCCATACCGTCGATGTCTTCGGAGTCGTAGTCTAGCATGTCGGTTAGATCGTCGACAGTGGCTACAAAGTGGGTGGTGGGTGGGCTTTGAATTTCTTCGTCGTCCGCATCCCAACCATCCTGACCGCAATCCGGCAAGGGCTCTCCTGATAACGAGAGATACTTTAGCGAATTCAGGATGTCGCCAAAGGGTGAGTGTTGAAAGATGTCCGCAGCGGTGAACTCCATGATCGGCGCCCAATCGGATTCGATTGGCAGGGGCGCAGGAGATTCGGAGTCCGACAAGGAGTCCGGCACCTCGGAGTCACGAGCTTTGCAGGGGACAAGGTCAGTATTCGGCTCCATCGCCGTAGAGATTGCAGCTCCCGAGGCGGTGTCCAGCCACCTGTCCTCGATCTGCGCAGTCGGCTCCGAACTAAGGGTCGGAGCGGACTCATGTGCAGCCTCCAGGGTACTGTCTGGCGGCAGAGCTAAATCATGCCCATCGTGACAGTGCGGCACACTCGGCTGTGGCTCGAATCCATCGAAGATCAAGTCTCCGCGGATGTCAGCCGTGAAGTTTAGGCTTCCAAATCTGACCTGATGGCCAGGGGCGTAGCTTTCGATCCGCTACAGATGGCCAAGTGAATTGGCCCGCAGTGCAAAGCCGTCGAACACGAAGATCTGTCCGGGGAGAAAAGTCTCACCCTGGACTGCGTTGTTGTTGATCGCAGAAGCCATCAAGCCTATCGGGGACGACACAGAGGAACTCTCAATGAAAGCACCAATGTCGGTGTCAAAACCGGCGGATCTCGGGTAGGGGGTCCCGAACTGTGCGTCTAGGCGGATGGTAACAGGAGACAAGGGAAACGATGTTTTTACCCAGGTTCGGGCCCTCTCGATGGAGGTAAAACCCTACTCCTGCTTGATTGATATTGATGATATGGGTAGTACAAGAGCGGATCTACCACGAGATCAAGGAGGCTAAAACCTAGAAGCTAGCCTACGGTATGATTGTTGTAATGGTTGTTCGTCCTACGGACTAAAACCCTCCTGTTTATATAGACACCGAAGAGGGCTAGGGTTACACAGAGTCGGTTACAATGGTAGGAGATCTACATATCCGTATCGCCAAGCTTGTCTTCCACGCCAAGGAAAGTCCCATCCGGACACGGGACGAAGTCTTCAATCTTGTATCTTCATAGTCTTGGAGTCCGGCCGGTGATGATAGTCCGGCTATCCGGACACCCCCTAGTCCAGGACTCCCTTAGCTGATGCACAGGAAGAGTAGATGAATGTATAAACATTGTTGACAAATGGAATACATTATCGAAAAAAATAGGGCACGATACAATTCACATATACGATGACTGGCTAAACAGGATGTCATTGCATGATTCACGTATATGATGCCTGGCTAAAGAAGATGGCATTGCATAATTCCCATATACTCCCTCCGTTCCTAAATATTTGTCTTTTTATAGATTTGAAATGGACTGCCACATACGGATGTATATAGACATATTTTAGAGTGTAGATTCACTCATTTTGTTCCGTATGTAGTCACTTGTTGAAATCTTTAAAAAGATAAATATTTCGGAATGGTGGGAGTATGATATAGAAACCAAACAGGTGGCATTCACACAAAGCATATCTAAACTAAGCTGATGACATATAAGATGTATAATGTAAGCAATGCAAGGCGCCATATGCATGATATAACCAACATCAGCATGCCAGGTTAGAGCAAACACCTCAGGTGGTAAACAGGCATGGTCGGCTCCTTCTGAATCTCCATCTGAACAGTTATCTTCCTCTGGAATACAATCTGGAAATGCAGGAGGGGGGGGGCACTTCGCCCACCATGGAGCAGCGTCTGCATGACATTATATTCGCACGCAACGGTCTTCTCTTTTTCTCTACATGTTCAGTACGATTGTGTACAATATCTGACATGCATAATAAAAAATAGTTAGATTTTGTAAGGACTAAGGGGTGCATGCAAAAATCAAGACTGATGGTAGCAAACGAGTGGATGGATCCAAAACTAATGATAGCAGGTAGATTATAGCTTTAGTTTAAAAAGATAGACAATGGATCATCTATTGTTTGTTGCCCACCCAACATGAACCATATAGAAGACCCCAGATGAACCAGATAGTAGACAGATACTATTCATTGCTGGCTCGATATGAGACCCATGGGCAATTCAAAACTCAAGATTGAACGATAAAGTAGTAGGTAATAATAACCGATGTATAACGTAAGCAAACACGAAAGACTGCGACCTCTCTTCCGGAACTGTCTAGTCCTCAGGTTCATCTGCTCAGTCGATGATGGTAATGCTTCTGTCGAATTGTGGGGGGATCTCTGTTGCAGTGAACGCTTCTGTCGATGGTGCACCTCAGGTGGGGTGGATGACGGCACGGCAGGAGCAGGACATAACACACAGAGTTTTCTTTGACGCCAATCTGAAAATGAAGTAAATCTGTAAGGGCTCCTTAGAATTGGAGGATTCTATAAACGCATGGACAGGAAAAACACAGGAATAGGATAGGAATGCACGTGCAAAACAGAGCATTTGGAAACATAGGATTTCAGTCAACCTGGGTGTTTGGCTCACATGAATTGGAAGAACAGAGGAATGGAGAAACAAAGTGATGCGACGAGTGTACAACCTCTTTGGCATAGCCTTGTGGACCTCAGCATCATTGGGTTGGACGTGGAGGATGGTGATAATGTTGGTGTGACTGTCGGAGGCGGGGAAGAAGATCCGATGCCTCTGGAAACGGCGCCGAGGGTACTGCTCCATTGTGATGGACGGTTCCGTCGTTGGAGCAGCTCTGCTAAGGTGTACGGCGACGAGGCTGAAGCATGGCAAGATAGACAACTTTAATCTTAAGTGGGACCCTAATATCATCTGCAATAGATGATGTAAAATACAGCACCAAAAAGTGCTAGATGTAAAACGCATCAGCCGCGCCACGGCCGCTCCGACAGATGTTGTAAGTACTGTTCACTCTGAACTTAGAGGAAGAAAATGAACTTCACAGTCAAAACTGAATTTTACTGTCAAAACTAATTGAACTAGTAACAGAGCATTGCAATAGATGTTTAGGGCGTTCGAGCACTAGTAGCAGAGAAGCAGTGATCTAAATCAGCAGACGCTCGAGAAGGGAACGCACTAGCAGAGAGCAAGTCGTGTAGTAGCATCGCGAGCGAGTGCTAAAGCAGCAACTCCTGTAGCTGCCGGAGGTCGTGCAGCAGCAGCAGCAGCGCAAGCGAGAGCAAGAGCAGAGCAGCAGCATGAACGAAAGCAGGAGCAGTGCAGCAGCGCGAGCGATAGCAAGAACAGAGCCGCGGCGCGAGCAAGAGCCAGAGCAGCTGCAGCTAGTGTCGTTGTGGAAGTCGCCGCCGAGGAAGCAATGACATGGGGGAGAGACGCCGTGGATGATGTGGCTGGCGACGGCACCGTCGATGGAGACTCATGTCTGCTCGGTATCGAGCACCGGCAGCCCCATGAGATCGAATAAAAGATAAAATGCAGCGGTGAGTGCAGAACCTCCTTGGTGGCACCGAGTTGGCCTCGGCTTCATCGGAGGAATTGGTGAGGGTGCTGCGGTTCCAGTGGGGCAGGTCAAGACGGCGCTGTGGGGATTGAGGTGGCACAATAGACGAGGTGAATGTCGGGGCAGCTCCTTGGAGGTGGAGGACGGGGCGGCTGATCCGGCGGGACGACGAGATCGACAACGAATCCTCATCCAGTGCGGTGGATGAGCGACGGTGAGCTGTTGCGGTGGACGACGTAGTCGGGGAAGAGTCTTCGACTGGGCAGCGGTCGGGAGGCCGACGGAGGAGCGTGGGGTTTCGTGGGTTTTGGCGGCCTCGGTGTACGAATGGGGGGGCGAAGGGGGAGGGGGAGCCAAGCTTAGGGACGCGCTTGTCCGAAATGTAGGGTAAGTTACCAGCGTACCCCCACCAGTTTTGACACCGCGACGTGGAGCTTCATTTCCGGCTGAGGGGTAGAAGGGGGATTTTGCGTGTCTGGGCTGCGGGAGCGATTTCGGATGAGGAGGGAGTTCTCGCGCGCGTCCAAATTTCGGGATAACAAGGCGCGGCGCGGGTTGAAGAAACGGGAGTTTTAAAGCTGGTGAGACAAAAGATACTCGAGCTTGAAAATTTCGGGATAACAAGGTGCGGATTCCTTGTTCGGCAGAACAAACTTAACGTGTAAAAAAATCATACAATACACAAGAGAGTCATGTCCCCTCTTACTATATTGCTATAGATACCATTGAAAAAACTACAAGAAAAATGTAAAAAAAATCGGGAGAACATGATTACCCTGCACAGTACCAAATCGATTCGCACTTCCCTCAACAACAACAAAAAACAAATCAATTCCCACCAAAGAAAGAGTAATGTCCCTTTTATATGATTACAGATGCCATGATCTCGAATTTCAATTTTTGAATCCACATTATGTTGAATTCGAATATATCATTAGGTGACCTTGCGGTTTAAAATTGATGTAGTCATACATTTTGATCTTCCATCATATTTGAACATTTTACTCCACCATGTGAACATATATATTTTCGTCTACCATATTGACTAAATTTGAATCAATTCTCCTTATTTGAATATGATTGTTGTCAAGTTATACAACAATTTAAATATTATCTTGATAACAAAAAGACATGCATATCAGTAATCATATTTCACTATGAACTACATGTACCATACGCTCTCCAATTCAAATATTTGTATCCATTTTATGTTGAATTCAAATCGTAGTACATTATTGGTCTAGGTAGCGAGATGTTCGGGATAATCTAAACCCTGTTTTCATACGTATAATTTTTGGCTGAATTGGGACAAGTTTTGGTATAAGCCTCTTGCAAAACCGGAGATTCTCTCAACAAGCCTCGTGGTTCTGAGAGGGAACGTGTCACCTTTGTGTGCGAAACGATATACGCTGCCTCCCCCTTGATTTTATTTACAGAGGCAACATAGAACTATATGAGTGCCCTGTTAAATTTTGGAATTATTTTGGGTTCATTTGGCCTTTTTATACATTAATTGAGTTTCTGGACTTTTAATGTGCATAATCTAAATATGAATTGCATGCACATGCTCTGGTGCACCAAAGTGGGTTGAAAAATCACATGTGTGTCCTTGGTTGAATTTCTAGGTCCCATGGAAGAAATGAGAATGAAATTCAAACATTTAGGCGTCATGACTCTGCCGAGAACATCGAGAAACTTAGATTTTAAATTCATGTAAATCGAAAACTCGGCTGGAAATCATGAAACTTGGCATGGTGTCATGTCATCGCACTAACATGTTGTGGTAAAAATTTGGGCCGATTTGGAAGCTCGTGGTTCTAAGAGGGAACGTGCCACCCCCCGCCCTTGAGTTTATTAACAAAGGCAACATAGAACTACATTAGTGCCATGTTAAATTTTGGAATTATTCCGGGTTCGTCTGTCGTTTTTTATACATTAATTGAGTTGCTGGTCATTTAATGTGCATAAGTCAAATTTGAACTACAAGCACATGCTCTCGTGCACCAAAGTTGGTTGAAAAATCACATTCGTGTCCTCGGGTGAATTTCTAGGTCCCATGCAAGACATGAGAATAAAATTAAAACATCTGGGCATCGTGGCTCGGCCGAGAACATTGAGAAACTTGGTTTTAAAATTCTTGTAAATCCAAAACACGTCTGAAAATCATGAAACTTGGCATGGATGTCATGTCATGGTACTACCATGTTGTGGTAAAAAAAATGGCCGAATAGGAACATATTTTGGTATAAGCTTCTTGCAAACCGAAGCTTCTCCCAAGAAGACTCGTGGTTCTGAGAGGGAACGTGTCACCTTTGAGTGCGAAACGATATACGCTGTCCCCCTTGAGTTTATTTACAAAGGCAACATGAAACTTCATGAGTGCCCTGTTAAATTTTGTAATTATTCCGGCTTTGTTTGGCCTTATTTACACATTAATTGAGTTTTTGGTCATTTAATGTGCATAATTCAAATTTGAACTACAAGCACGTGCTCCAGTGCACCAAAATTGGTTGAAAATCACATTTGTGTCCTCGGGTGAATTTCTACTCCCATGCAAAAAATGAGAATAAGATTCAAACATCTGGGCATCGTGGCTCGGTCAAGAACATTGAGAAACTTGGTTTTAAAATCATGAAACTTGGCATGGTGTCATGTCATGGTAGTACCATGCCGTGGTAAAAAAACAATTGGCCGAATAGGAACAAATTTTGGTATAAGCTTCTTGCAAATCGGAGCTTCTTTCAAGAAGGCTCGTGGTTCTGGGAGGGAAAGTATCACCTTTGTGTGCATAATTCAAATTTGAAATACAAGCACATGTTCCAGTGCACCAAAGTTGGTTGAAAAATCACATGTGTGTCCTCGGGTAAATTTCTAGGTTCCATGCAAGAAATGGGAATGAAATTCAAAATTCCGGGCGTCGTGGCTGGGTTGGAAACATTAAGAAACTTAGTTTTTTAATTCCTGTAAATCCAAAACACGCATGAAAATAATGAAACTTGGCTTGGTGCCATGACATGGCACCAACATGCTGTGGTAAATTTGAAGTGCGATTTGCGAAGGCGCACAGACTAACAATCAACAAAGTCATTTTGGAACAAGTGCTATCATGTTACAATCAGAAACACAAGTATTATTGAAACCGTGGGCGTTCTACTTACTAGTACCATTTACGTGCAGCCACGCGTCCCCATTTTTTATTAGCTAGGAGGCACCATGCAGGGTAGCTATTTGAGTACGAGAGGCATGCGATCAGACCCCTGCACGTGCTTATCGGGAGGAGAGCCCTTTGACCTCCATCTGCCATCCACCTCTCTCCAAAGGTCTCCATTAATGGCGCCCGAGCCTCTGTTTAATGGCGTGGCTATGTCTCACTCGACTGAGATTTAAGAGAGAAAAAAGAAAATCTAACAGCACGGATCTTGATGTAAGATGCGACGGACCTATATAGCATCTACTGCGACTTATAGCAAGACTGATGAATATATAAGGACAATTTATTTTTTTGATCAAAGAAGGGCTTGCCCCTTTCGATTTTCATTACTGAAAACCACCACAATTCACAAGAAGTTCAGCACAACTCCAGCATAACACGAAGGACTAAAAGTACCAGATTGAAATCACAACATCCCAAGAGGCCAACAAAGGCCAAACATCCATGCTAGAACCCAACATTTCACAACCGACGACACAATCCACATCCTAAACTGATTATTACATCAAAAGAAACCAGGAAACTAAAGGAAGCCTAGCAGCAACTAGAAGAACAGCAACTCCAGGGTCGCCACAGCAAGAATTTTCTTCATTCCAGCCTCGCAACATTGATCTTCCACAGAAAGATAAGGACGATTAATTTTCTTACATAATTAGAAAGATAATTAAAAAAGCCACATGCGGCTACACCCGAAATACACAAGGGCAAAAGAAGAAGGAAGACAAGGACCTGGCTCGCTGATCTCTACTTTCTTAATGTGATGCTGCAGGCCGCGGGAACTAGTCTCCGCGGCGAGCGGCGATGAGCTCATTCGTGTCCTCAGGACGCTGCTTGAGAACATCCATGGATTCATCCACCATCCTTTGGCGCTCATTGCGAAGCATGTCATTCTCGTCCATAAGTTTCTTGACGATGACGCCGGTCCTCTTCAACAAGGCACTGGTCTCCTCCTGCTGGTCTGCACTTCGGACAATCTTCTCCCTCAGCAGGTCGCGCTCGGCCCGAAGCCTCTTATTGCCCTCCCTTAGTTGCCGGATGACGCCGATAGCCTGTTCAAACGAGGCTTTCACGTCGTCCTGCAACCGCGCGAAGCCGGAGATCTGATCCATCTGGCTATGGATGATCGCATGCATGCGCCTGTAACAGTCGTCGCCTGCCCGTGAGAAATTTTCCCAGGCCACCGCAGCACAGCGGGACATCTCTGCTGCTTCCGCGGCGCGGCCGGACCAGTCTGCTGCATCGACGGTGCAGCGGGACCTCCGTGCTGCTTCAGCGGTGCGGCGGGACCTCTGTGCTGCTACTTCCGCGCGGCGGGACATGTCGGCTGCTCTTGCAGCGAGGCGGGACATCTCTCGTGCTTCCGTTTCCATGCTCGCCTCTCCCAGGTGGCAATCTCTCGACCCAGAACTCATGCCGGCCACGGCAGACGCAAGGGAAGGATGCTGAAGGACTTGTTTGTTTTTGTGGATGAGGAGTTGAGGAGGAATGTGCAGTCATCTTGGGTTGTGATCTGTACTAATACGCTCCCAAGTGGGAAACCGAGTATTATTACGCTCCTAAGTGGGAAACCATTTAGGTTGCGATCGGTCTGAACAGGTTTGGAATTCAATATACTAGCATGGTACTAATATGCTCCTAAGTGGGAAACCGTTTAGGTTGTGATCGGTGTGAACAGGTTTGCAATTCAATATGGCGTGGAGTAATTTGGAATGTGACGAGACGCAGGCTCAAAATTTATTGACGGTTCTAGTTTCGAAGTGCGACACTATTCCCGGATGGAGTACTTCTTTTTCTACTCCCTCCTTTCCGGTTTTATAGGGCTTATCTCAAAATTTTAGTTTTTCCATTTTATAAGGCTCAATTTGGTTGTTCCCCAACACATGTTCAGATTCCAAGGTGCATTAAATCATTGCATGCAAGTATTAAGAGAAAATTTACCAATGCATGTACTTTATGCATGCATGCATTGCAATTAATGCATTGATAAACATAATTTTTTGAGAAAAACAAGAGCATTAATTAGGTGCTTTTGCAAACTGATACGTCCATTTTGCATCATGCTTTTATGTCAATATTTATTTCATTATGGGCTGTTATTTCACGTTATGTCAAAATACTTATGGCTATTCTCTCTTATTTTACAAGGTTTACATGAAGAGGGAGAATGCCGGCAGCTGGAATGCTGGGCTGGAAAAGGAGCAAATATTGAAGGACTATTCTGTGCAACTCCAAAAGTCCTGAAACTCCACGGAGCACCTTAAAAGAAATAAAGAAAAATCGTCGCCAAAGATGAAGGCCAGGGGGCCCACACCCTACTCACGAAGGTGGGGCGCGCCCCCCTACCTCGTGCGCCCCCTGGTGGCTCTCCGACGCCCATCTTCTCCCATATGAAGTCTTTCGATGAGGAAAAAGTAGAAGAGAACCTTTCAAGACGAGACTCCGCTGCCACGAGGCGGAACCTTGGCGAAACCAATCTAGGGCTCCGGCAGAGCTGTTCTGCCGAGGACACTTCCCTCTGGGAGGAGGAAATCATCACCATCGTCATCACCAACGCTCCTCTCATTGGGAGAGGGCAATCTCCATCAACATCTTCACCAGCACTATCTCATCTCCAAACCCTAGTTCATTTCTTGTATCCAATTCTTAAGTCCGGGATTGGTGCTAGTAGGTTTCTAGTAGTGTTGATTACTCCTTGTAGTTGATGCTAGTTGGTTTATTTGGTGGAAGATCATATGTTCAGATCCTTTATGCACAATATTACCCCTCTGATTATGAACATGAATATGCTTTGTGAGTAGTTATGTTTGTTCCTGAGGACAAGGGAGAAGTCTTACTATTAGTAGTCACGTGAATTTGGTATTCGTTCGATATTTTGATGAGATGTATGTTGTCTAACCTCTAGTGGTGTTATGTGAACGTCGACTACATAACACTTCATTATTTGGGCCTAGAGGAAGGCATTGGGAAGTAATAAGTAGATGATGGGTTGCTAGAGTGACAGAAGTTTAAACCCTAGTTTATGCGTTGCTTCGTAAGGGGTTGATTTGGATCCATATGTTTCATGCTATGGTTAGGTTTACCTTAATACTTTTGTTGTAGTTGCGGATGCTTGCAATAGAGGTTAATCATAAGTGGGATGCTTGTCCAAGTAAGGGCAGTACCCAAGCACCAGTCTACCCACATATCAAATTATCAAAGTACCGAACGCGAATCATATGAGCATGATGAAAACTAGCTTGATGATATTCCCATGTGTCCTCGGGAGCGCTTTTCCTATTATAAGAGTTTGTCCAGGCTTGTCCTTTGCTACAAAAAGGATTGGGCCACCTTGCTGCACTTCATTTACTTTTGTTACTTGTTGCTCGTTACCATTTATCTTATCACAAAACTATCTGTTACCACTTATTTCAGTACTTGAAGAGAATACCTTGCTGAAAACCACTTATCATTTCCTTCTGCTCCTTGTTGGGTTCGACACTCTTACTTATCAAAAGGTCTACGATAGATCCCCTATACTTGTGGGTCATCACAAACTACAAAAAATATGCCACCACTCACCATAAACCGGAAAGGAGGGAGTACAGCTGTGTACCTGTAATAACTGGCACCGTCGTATACATATCTTACGGTTAATGGGGCGTTCGACAGGAATAGCCGCGTGGCGAGCTCTAGTCTAGTCCTTTTTTCAGACACATTAAACCTATCTCTCGGGACTTCTCGCACGCACCATCCTGCCACCCACAAAAACTTGTACTCTGAGTTTAGTAGTACGTTATATAGGAAGAGAAGAGGTGCACGCATGCACTCGTCCTCTCACACACGCGTCTGTTTCTTCTCTAAAAGGAGGATGATGACCCCAGCCTCTGCATCTGGGAGTCACACACGCATATGTAGCTACGAATTGTAGTGTTCTCAACCATCCGATTGGCTCTATCATGGATGTACCTATATACTAAAACATGTCTGGATACATCTATATTTTGACAAATGGAAGGCATGTATTGTGGAACGGAGGGAGTGCTTGTCATCAAAATGGATAAAAAGGGACGTATCTAGAACTAAAATGCGTCTACATACATCTCCTTTTATCCATTTTGATGACAAGTAGTACTTCTTACCCAAAGGAACTTTATATCCAACAGACACAAAATATCCGTTAGACTATTGGAAATTACTGATCTGATGTCGAAGTAATTGCTGCAGAGCCACCAAAACCAACCATTTCTTAAGCTAAATTAGACCAAGGTAATCCCTATATTAACATATTACTAAGATAAACAGAAGGCACTGTCGAAACATTTAGGACGTGAGCTTGTCAATCTGAATGTGCAGGGACACAAGCTTAGCCCCGGCCAGCAGCTTGGGCGGAACTGTCAAGAAGGTCAGCTCCTGCACGTCGATGTCGCCGGGATCCTTGCTACTTGTCACCTCCATTTCCACCTTGACGGTGTCGGTCGTGCCTTTGGGCTCCCCCGACGGGCCGTTCGCCCACAGCTTGGCCAAGTAGTGCGGCAGTGGGGACGCCCCCGCTCTGATGCAGACAAACGACACGGCGATAGGCGCGCCGATGTCGAGCACATCGCCGACCAAGAAAAACGCGCGGTGGTCCGCCTCCGCGAACAACAAGAGTTGTGGCTCCGACAGTGGCACTTGCAGCTGGAGCACCTTGCCGTACTGGATTCTGTGCACTGACATGGGATGCGCAGTGCTGATGTGGTGGTAGAGCGCCGGCAGCGGGCCTTCGTAGCCGCGGACGGGCATGGGGCATTTGCAGGGCGCGAGCGGACACACGCTCTGGTGATCGGCGAGCTTGTGGTAAGTGACATAGAGCCCACAGCCTTCGTGCGGGCACTCCACCCTCACCGACGAAAGGACGGAGTCCACTGCCGTGTTCCGCACGTCGAAGACACCACCGCGCTCGCACTTTTGGCACTGCCGCTGGTTCCCGGGGCACTCGACGCGGTAGTCCGCGCAGGCCAGGTGCCCTCCCTTGCACTGCATAAATCAATCCAACAGCACATCAACCAAGAAATCTGCACCTTGCTCAATCAGCCGAACGGACGAGGTGTATTCAAACCTCATACACTAGAGGTGTCAAGGGGCGGAGGCACAAGGGGCAGTGGAGCACGGTGAGGTCCATCGAGACCTTAGAGAGCTCCATCGTCGGGTCCTATTCATGTTCGGTCTGCATGATCTCGCCCTCCTCGTGCACAACCATCTCTCAACTTGGGCCGGGGTATTACAAAGCTTACCGTCACATATTTTATACTCCCTCCGTTCCTAAATGTACTCTCTCCGTTCGGAATTACTTATCTCGGAAATGGATGTATCTAGAACTAAAATACGTCTAGATACATCCATTTTTGCGACAAGTAAGGTTGGCAATAGTGGGAGTAACATAAGTAGTATCATGCACTTGGGACTCGCAAACATGCTTATGTGGCAGGCAATTAAACAAGAAAGAGAGGGTTATAGTAACATAGGTAGATACCATAACATAATAAATGTGATGCTACTATGTGTCATGCATGGCAATAAATGGGACCGTCTATGATACTAATCTATGATACTGTGTACTATAGAGGTAGTAACATAGACTAGTAACGTATGCATGTTACTAGTCTAAGTTACTCCCCACTATGACCAGCCTAATTCCGAACGGAGGGAGTAAGTCTTTATAGAGATTTCACTAGGTGGACTACATACGGAGCAAAATGAATGAATCCACACTTAAAATGCATCTATATACATCCGTATGTAATTCATAATGGAATCCCTACAAAGACTTATAATTTAGGAACGGAGGGAGTACTACTTCAAGGTGCATTAAATCAACACATGCAAGTACTATCAAAAGAAGAGTCACGGCATGCAGGCATGCGTTGTAATTAATGCGTCGGTAAACGCAAATTATTGAAATATATCGAGTGCAGTGCTTTGATGTGTCGCGTCAGCTCATACATTAACGAGAAGTTTGATTATCCTCTCCCTCACGGACTTAACTGCACCTGCCTCTGGCTGTATGAAAAGTTGGCCACACACCTGTCGGGCCCACCTATCATACACGCAAAGACAAGAGCGTCCCTCCCTCGCCCATGAGCGTGGTGGCTCGCAAGACTAGGAGAAGCTTTCGCTACACGCTCTCCCTCCCGCATGTGGTGGACATGCAGCAGTTCAATCGGTGTCAGATGGCCAGAAGCATACTGTAGTACTCCTCCAGTGCAGTAGTACACCATCATTGTTCGACTTCCCGAAGAGGTGAAGAGCCAAGCGTAGCCCGGACGCTTGTGTGGGAGTTTCATGTGTAGAGTAGTCTAGATAGCGTGTACCGTGCCTGTAAGTTTAAAATCGTTGGGGTCGGCTCCATGCTATGTGGCCGTCTCGAAGTTTTTTTAAAAATTAAAATAGTCTTCTGGCCCTACCTGTCACCCTAGTGATTGTAGTTTGCACGCTCATCTGGTCAAGACAGGAATATATATTTTAATTTGTTTTTTTTCGAAAAGGGGGGACTCCCCAGCCTCTGCATCAGAATGATGCATAGAGCCACATATATTTTAATTTGTGGTGGGTAAATGTTAGAGGTTGCAGCAAATATATTGTACACTACGGGTCTTTCAGCCAAGTTTCGAGGCAAGCATGTGGGGCCAGTGCTATGATGTGTCGCATCAACTCGTAGAACGAGGAGAAGCTTGACTTTACTACACACCTTCTCCCTCGCCCATGCACGCGGTTGCTCGCAAACGAGGACAGGCTTTTGCTTAGTAGTAGTACTTCTACAACAAGCTATCCGTTCCGCTCGTGGTGGATGGACATGCAGCAGTGGATTCGACACTGTAGAAGCAGTAGTAGTAACATCATTGTTCGTCTTCTCGAAGAGGCGAAGAGCCAAGCGCAAACCGAATGTCGCAGTTGCGAACATTGGAGCACGCATATAGCCAGGCTCTTGCATGAGACAAAATTGCTATCTGAGCCCACTATTGTACTAGTACGTACAACTACTTGCTAGTATAGCCCTGTAAACCAGAAAGGAGTATTTGCCCTTCTAGAGATTTCAACAAGTGACTAGACTACACCGAGACGGAGTACATATGGAGCAAAATGAGTGAATCTGCACCGTAAATAAATACGTACTAGTTCTATCGCTTTCCTCTCCGAGGTGCACAATATTGAGTATACTGACTAGTCTCTTTTTGACACACATTTATGTTTTTTTGACACAGTACAGACGCAAGCGCTCATATACACGCGCATACACTCACCCCTATGAACGCACACATGCACGGCACTATCATCTTGAAATTTACGAAGTCACCATAGGCACCTCGTCGTCGACGGGTCCATAGGTGCTTGAATGCCAAGGAGGAAGAGGGTAGCGGTTCCCGAGACATTGAACGGTCAATGATGCATCCTCAATTACATGTAGAGGGAATTAATTGGAGAAGCAGACTAGAGCCAGCACGATGTGAATGCAACAGAGTTTGGACTCTCATATAATAAAGGCGCCCCATCACTCCAATCCATCTACTCCCAAGTCTCTGTGCAACACTGCTCACTCCAATCCAAGACCAAGTGACTAGAAGCCACAAGCACCTATGGAGGCGATGGACGCGAGTGGCAGTCGGCTGTGCCAAATCATCCAAGGTGCCGGCCTGCGGCCCCGCACCGCGCAACATTTCTAGACGGTGCTGGCGACCGCAGGCATCATAGCCCTCGCCGACGCCGGCTTCGCCTCTCGCATGGACGACATGATGGTCAACTCCATCCGCAAGTTCACCATCGTCAAGAAGCGCGCGGACGACCTTGCTGTACTGCTCCAGCCCACGTGCCCAGGCTCCTCATTGTCTGCTACCGTCATCGGCCTACATGGTGACAAACTCTTTCAAGCCTTGGTGGCCCTACAGGTGCTGGAGGTTGCTACGAAGAATGTGCACCTCGAGACCGCGCTCGCCGCGCAGCGCCTCGCCATGCAAGAAACCGTCGACCTGCACATCCACGTCTACGAGGAAATCGTCTACATAGGCCACTACAAGGCAAGCGAGGACAGAAAGATGTTGGCCTTCTTCCAGCGGCTGGAATCTTTGGACGCCATTATTCAGAAGCACGTAGACCTGGCCACGAAAGCCGCTGCTACTCAGGCGTCGTTCGGTGGGCCGGCGCCCTGAGTCGAGGAGGTGGACGTCGTTGATGGATGCATCTCTTCTTCTTGCCTCCTGTAACCAGCACTGCATCGCCTCGTGGCCTTAATGTTTTATTAGTATAGTACTCCCTCCGTTCCCAAATATAAGTCTTTCTAAAGATTCCAGCAAGTGACTACTACATACGGAGCAAAATGAGCGAATCTACACTCTAAACTATGTCTTCATACATCTGTATGTTGTATTCCATTTGTACTACTTCATGCGTGTTTTTTCATTGGTTGCATGCATGTGAGAGAGTGCATTAGGAGTGAAATGGAAGAATTAATGTGCGCAAATTACTATATATCTTGGTCTAAGAGAAGTTGTCTTTAGGCCTAATAAACCCGGACGGAGGAAGTAGTATCTAAAAAGGCTTATATTTATGAACGGAGGGGGTATATGGCATTTTTTATTCCAGTCGTAACGTTTTCACTGTGAGGTGGGGCCGCAGTTGAGCAAACCCACCCCACCCACCGAGCGTCGGCCGTGTTTAGAGTTAGAAGAGAGAAACGAGGGAGGAGAGCTAGCTGTAGCACAGACTCTGTCTTCAAATGGGACTCGTGTTCATAGAATAGGAGTATTGAGCACTCGTGCCTCTTTTTTTTTGAGGGAAAAGTTAGTCGTGTGTCTAGTACCACTAGTTGGGTCCGTGCGACCTATAGCTGTCATCACTTTAGGTCTACTTTTCGAACCGTGGCTACGCTTCACAGTACATATTTTTTCACTCATTTATCCTCCTATATGTACTCCTAGGCTATTTCCACGTGCTCCCATTCGCCGACATGTGGGACATAGAGCATCTCGGTCGTAGTGCATGCACGACTCGGAGCATATGCCAGGGTACTTTACATTTCAGACCTCACGAATTACATGCAAACCCCCTGCAGAAGAATAAATAAATCAATGAATTACTACATGAAACCGGATTATTTTCGTGGAAACCGGAGCACGTTCATTAAATTTTGGACATAACACGTTTATAAAAAATGACCGGACCTAAACCAGTCTAAGGGCCTCTTTGATTTTTCCCAAAAAAGGGCCTCTTTGATTTGCGGGATACTGAAAACACAGGAATGGGGAATGTATGATGGCGGTGAACCGAGACAAGGAGAACTCTAACTCAGTTAGAGGTTAGAGTTAGATTCTAACCCTGAACTAACTCTAAACCAAAGAGGTATATGTATGGCAGGGTTAGATTGACAATAAATGCTCTATCTCAATCATTTGACTACTTTGGACCCTATTTTTAGTCAGACTAAAATAAGTCCCTTGGATCCAAGCACCCTCTTGGTGTGGCCGGCTCTTCTGTGGCCTCCTCCCGCTCACAATTGACATAAATGAACCATCTATACAAATCAAGCATGCAAAACATGATAATTTCTACTTTGTCCATACAAATGAGATATCCCACTTAAACATACAAGTCGTCAATCAAGCTTCACAAAATAAAAAACACTTCATGAAACAAGAATGAGCTAACTCATCACGGAAGTCGTTCACGATAGGGAGGGAGCCCGGAGCCCCTCACACACCGAGGGAGGAGCTCGCCATCGTCGCTCTGGAGGAAGGCTCTGTAGAGCCCAAACCCCGGGAAAACCTCCGATGCCGGCCCTTGTGAGTTGAGGTCGACATCGGCATGGGTAGCAGGGCCGCTTGCCGCCGACTGGGAACTTAATCTTTGGGCCTCTAGAAATAATGCAAGCCTGTAACTAAAATACCTAGAAAGGTGAACTGAATCATTGGGCCTCTAGAAATAATGCAAGCCTGAAACTGAAATACCTAGAAAGGTGAACTGAATCTTTGGGCCTCTAGAAATATTGCAAGCCTGAAACTTAAATACCTAGAAAGGTGAACTGAATCTTTGGGCCTCTAGAAATAATGCAAGCCTGAAACTGAAATACCTAGAAAGGTGAACTGAATCTTTGGACCTCTAGAAATAATGCAATCCTGAAACTGAAATACCTAGAAAGGTGAACTGAATCTTTGGGCCTCTAGAAATAATGCAAGCCTGAAACTCAAATACCTAGAAAGGTGAACTGAATCTTTGGGCCTCTAGAAACAATGCAAGCCTGAAATTGAAATACCAAGAAAGGTGAACTGAATCTTTGGGCCTCTACAAATAATGCAAGCCTGAAATTGAAATACCTAGAAAGGTGACCTGAATCTTTGGGACTCTAGAAAGATTTATTACCTCCTCAAGCAGCATCAAACAATTCCATGCGTGCACCACAAATCTATAGCAAGTTTGATCAGGATCTACTTTTCCAAATCAGAATTAGCACTAGAGCAAGCAAGATCAATGATATGGTCGTGAGACAGAGAAGGAACGAACAAACTCACCCCTCTCGCGACCTCCCTGGTAGATGTGCCGCTGCCGCGCACGACAGAGGGAGAAAAACGACTGGTGAAGGGGGAGCGGGGCGACCTTCGAAGGTCGGAGGGAGAGGGTGGCCGGAGTAGGGCGGCGGAGGCCGGAAGGAGAGGGCGGCCGGAGGAGAGAGAGGGCGAGTGGCGGTTGGGCGGGCGGCCCTATGGGGAACAGAGAGGAGTCGTGCGAGAGGGGGGAGCGATCTTGTGCGGGCAGGTGAGATGTTTTTAGGGAGCGATCTGGTGCGGGCAGTTGAGATTTTTTTAGTTCTCTTTTAGTGGGCCTGAGGATAACTAACCCAATTAGAACCTGTCCACCGGGCTAGTTTTTTTAGCTGGGTTAGATCAAACTAGCTCAAACTAACCCCTCTTGTTTCAATAATTTGAGGCTATTTCAACCCAAACTAGCTCTAACTCAGGGATCCAAACAAAGAGGAGTGTTACTGTACATGCTACAGTGTGGATCGTAGCACATTGTTTTTTATGGCCATATCACCACATTGTTTTCTACTGCTGGTTCACTGGGCTACCGTGGTTCGCACGGCTGGTTCACTGGGCTGCCGTGGTTTGCACTCCTCCGACCTGAGTAGTACTCCCTCCGTTCCTAAATATAAGTCTTTGTAGATATTTCACTGTGGACCACATACGGATGTATATAGATGCATTTTATGTGTAGATTCACTCATTTTTCTCCGTATGTGGTCCATAGTGAAATCTCTCCAAAGACTTATATTTAGGAACGGAGGGCTAGTATATACCGCATCATTCTTTGCTTCTTCTTACTACTCCGACATGTGGGAGAGCCAGCATCCGGGTCGACGTGTCATGCACCAGATTACAGTGCGGAACGGAAGGGGGGCATCACCCCCGTCGGAGCGCCATTAATTCATGACTATAGTGAGTGGTCATATCACAAGTCTTTCCAGCTATAACGCACCGTCAAAACGCACAGCCCCACTCGCTCACCCTCCTCGCCTCTCTGTCAAACTGCCTACCCGAAAACTACCACGCGTACTGCCCGGGAAAAGCCCCGCCCTCAACTTTTAACTACGCGAAAATAGTTCGATCTTGTTCGTTCTATATAAATACAGTACTTACTGTATGTTTATTCACCCGTGGGGTTGTTCAATGAATGGAGGGGCGGGGAGCACAAGTGAACAATACTACCTCTATCCGGGTTTATTGGTCCCCATTGTATTTCGTGCCAAATTTTGACCATAGATTAAACTAAGAAAATGTTCACGCATGTCACCAAATAATATATTTTTCAAAACTATGTTCAAATACAAATCCAATGAGATAATTTTTCTTGACATGCATTAACATTTTGTTAGTTAAATCTTTAGTCAAAATTTGGCACAAACTATAAAAGGAGCCTATAAACCTGGACGGAGCTAGTACTGTAGTAGTAAGTAGGAGTCGTAGAGTAGTCACCTTAAATAGAGAGTTTCTTTTCTTTAATGCCACGCACACAAATTGAAACACTTGTCGTGGAGAGAAAAAAGATAATCACTCCACTATATATGGACGCAGGGGCCAGAGCTCTTGCTTTACTAGGGTTGCTCTCTTCATTCTCTCATCCTCTCCAGATATAAACAAGACAGCGGTAGCGACATTTTCTCTTTGCTCACCACTGGTCACAGATCCGGCCGGATCCCTTCGGCCGATGTGTAGAGGACTAAAAGGTGCATCGTTCACGCGGTCATCACCGCCGAGGGAGGAAACCCACAGCTGCCGGAGGGGCCCGATCCTCAGCCCGTGCTGTTATCTCCGACACAGCACTGGCTCGGGAGGTCCTCCGACCCTTCTTCCTCCCTGCCGTATTTTCCATAGATCCGACCTGCCGCCGCCGACATCCCGGCACCCTCAGGTATAAGTTCTTCGAAAGCGGCCTTGCTCTACTGCACCAGCTCCCCACGTCTCTGCATGTGCATCTTTTTCTACTCCCATCAGCTCTTCCAAAGCCACCTAAATTATTAGTATTATTAGAGGTAAAGCTACTTCATGCATTCGAATCTAGGGCTTTGTTCAAACAACGAAGAAAGGGGGGAAAGTTGTAGCATGAATCTAGGACTTGATTCAAAGAGGTAATAATATGGTGAAAGTAGTAGAGACCGGATACCCAACCGGTCTCTTGGTTGAAAAGGGAAATAATGGGAAAACGCAGTACAAATTGGATAAGGAACAAATCTATTATTGGTTGAAAAAAAGATAGAAAGTGGCGGCTGGTGGACAAGTCAATAGAGTATGTCCAGGATTAGATTTGCTGCCATCACATAGTAAAAGGTCTCCAGGATTAGATTTGCTGCCCTCACATAGTAAAAGGTCTCAGGATTAGATTTGCTGCCCTCACATAGTAAAAGGTCTCAGGATTAGATTTGCTGCCCTCACATAGTAATAGGTCTCCAGGATTAGATTTGCTCCCCTCACATAGTAAAAGGTCTCCAGGATTAGGTTTGCTGCCCTCACATAGCGTGAACAAGCTCGGCATCACCACTTTATGCCTCCTTGTAGGTACATTGTGCTGATGCGTCCACTGTCGCATGTCCTTATACCAACCTTTTGCTGTTTTTTTGCGGGTAAACCAACCTTTTGCTGTAAGGATGCATGTAAAATGAAGCGATCACACTGTTACCTTAGGGACATGTCTAACCAGTGTTATTGTTAATCTAACGCCTCCAGTGATAAGATGCAATTAAACTGTGTTACAAATGGCACTCCTGCTATTTTCCCCAGTATGATAAGTAAGTTGCTCCTTTACGCTGCTGAGTGTCCTGGTGTCCCCACGGTCCCATGCCCTTAAACCAACTCTTTAGCTGCTGTTGATTTACTGTGTCTGGTAAACAAGCAATGCCACCATTAAAGTAATCCCATATATGAGGAATCTCATTGTTGATCGTAATACTTCTGGTAACATGAAGCATTGCTGACGTTTTAAAATTTCTACTGTCCTTGCGTGATTGCCATGAACATAATTAAGATGCTTCTTTTCATTTTGTATATGTTTCGTATATTCTTATTGACCAGCAACTATTTAGTTTCTATCATTTTGTGCAGATAGGGATATCCATTTCACCTTGTTGCTAATTGTGACCTTTTGGTGAATTGCACAAAACACTTTTTTTGGAATGAGTGTCTTGTGCAGTTCAACTAAAATGTCACGTGGGCAACATCGCTCAATTTTGGTGGAACTGCACAAAATGGTTCAACTAAAGTGAAATCATGCTCTCCTGTCTCCTTGTTTGTGCTATGCAAACATGCTATGCAAACAGGAATACTCTACTACAGATGTTGTGACAGTCAAGAGCATTCGCCAAGTTCTTCGATTGTATGACATGGCTAGCCAAGATGGATTTAATCTCGATATTCACTTTATCAAAAGGCTCTAATGGGTTGGTTCTGAATCTTGCAAGCTGGAAACAGTGAGATGTGTAGGCATCTTTGTTGTACTTATTATTTGAATCTTATTTGTTGGTTCTGAATCTTGCAAGCTGGGAATCAATGAGACGTGTAGGAATCTTTGTTGTACTTATTATTTTGATCTTATTTGTTGGTTCTGAATCTTGCAAGATGGGAATCAATGAGATGTGTAGGCATCTTTGTTGTACTTATTATTTGGATCTTATTTGATGGTTCTGAATCTTGCAAGCTGCGAAACACGGCATGATGATGCAGAGGACAGCAACCATAACAAACAGTTCAAACTTGGTAGTATTATGTTTGTGAAAGTGCGACAAATGTGCTGATTGTGTGCGTCCTGAGAATAATAATTCTAATTGTTGCGCATGTTGATCCCCTGGCACTGATAGAACGAGCCAATGCATTGCTTGTTTTAAGTATAAATTTCTATCAAAGCTAATTAAATTTAAGTAAAGTGACCACTAACTCTTGTTATTACAGTACCAATATAGACCCGCTCGTGAACCGACGTGTGGCCGGAGTAGGTTTCTTAATGGAGGCGTTTGAATGCGCCGAGGGTGCATCTTCTGTCGGGCGTGCAGCGGACGAGGGAGGGGCAGTAACTATTGTCGCCTGTACACACTCAGCTTACTGCTGAATCCAGTTCCCCAAGAGCTGAAAAAACGAACTGCTGTCGCCGCCTACACACTCGTTCACTCGAAGAGACTCCAATGGCGATCCGAGGGGTGAGCCTGCTGGATATGGAATTCAGCAAGGAGTTAGTTCGCCGTTCAGTCCTATGGCTGCACCAAGTTGAATGTGATGTACACCAACGATACGGACTCGGTGAAGCTCTGCCTCGCCTCAGTCCTATGGCTGCACCAGGTTCTGGAGCATTCGCCCGTTTCATCGGCAGCGCCGACTACACCTTCGCTACGGTGGAGAGAAGGAAGAACGCGACGATTCAGCCATCTGGTGCAACAAGCTTGTCGACATCCAGAAGCAATACAAGATCATCAGCAACGGGCAGGAAAAGGACTCCGTGGTTGACCTCGCTGAGACCATCATCGACCCCTAATACGCCAACATGAAAGAAGACAACCTGAACACGTGTGAGGTACCTCTGAATCTAGCCTACATAACCTACGCGGCCAATGACGCATACACATGCTACGACATGTACAGGAGGATCTTGGACATGAGGGCGTGTCTGCTTCCCATAACCGACGAGTACACGGACAGCCGCAGCGTCATGATCAAGCATGCCAGGAAGGTCTAGATGTTGTAATTATCTGTTTATAAGCACCTTTTCATCTGAGTGTTTCATGCATTAGCCTATGTGTCGTAATTATCTGTTTTGTCCGAAATATTTCTTTTAAGAACCCATTAACCTGATTGCTTTTTTAGTGGCTATTTGCTTATGTATGTAAACTAGTTCACTTGTCCGTAAAAAAAACTAGTTCACTCGGCTGCCGTGCTTTGAATCTCCTTCCTCCCAACATATTCCTCTCCTCAGGTGGACCCAGCAGGTCTCTGAATTTTCTCCCCATTTTCTTTTTCGATGTAAACTGAGTTTTCTCCCAGTACTTTCCCCTAGAACAAACTCAATTGTCCCACGTCTAGCCTAAAAAATAATAATACCCCACGTACTATTAACTCATCAAATTAAAATGATATTTTATTTCGTAAGTTGAAAGTTCTTACAAACTAATAATAATAATTGTTTATATATAACTTGCCAAGTTAACTCCTAGTGATTGCGTACATAAGCTTGCAAAGATTTTACTGACGTGCAATCATGTGTTTATGTTTTTATAACATTTCTCCGTCTTGCCCAACATGATATTTTCACCCAGCCCAGCAAGTCCGTGGATTTCGAGAAAAATGCAAATGGGATTTAAACGGGCTACATAGATGCTACATCATTGTTTCACCCAGCCCACCAAATGGACTAAAAAACAAATGGACTGGCTGACATGTGGGCCAGTAGGTCAAAGCCTAAGAAGGCGTTGGATTTACATCCAATGTCCGGCATTCTTCTTCAATATCTTGTCTTCTTCCCCCGGCGCTGCTGGAACCGCCTGCTCCAGCCTTCGGCGTCCAGCGGCGTTGTTTTGCGCTCCTCAGCGAAACGCTACCCCGCCGACGGCCAGGCCATCCCTCCACTCCGCACCTCCTGTTATTCTCTGCCGAGTGTAGGCCCACCCCGCACCCGAACCAGTCAAGTTTCCCACTCTTCTCCATCTACGACTCCACTGCCGCGTCTTCCCAATCTCCGGGTCGTTCCAGTCTAGGGCCTTGCCATCGTCCACCGCCTCGGTCCGCTCGGCGCGGTGTGGTCAACATACGAGAGTCATCGAAAGAGGACAGTACGTGGAGAGCCTGACGGCTGGGACCCGCGAGGTCCATGGTCGCATGCAAGGAAAGTTCCTCCTTATTACGCACTGTACGTGCACTTTACGTGGGAAGGGCTTCTGTATTTCACGAAAAAAACATCCCCCCCTGCTGACAGGTCGGACTCACCAGCTATATCTTTGCACGCAAGGAAGTGCCTCCTTATTACGCACCAAAAAAATGAATACCCCCTGCCAGCTGGGACCCACCATAGTGGGTGGCTGACTTGTGGGCCTACTAAGTTGACGAGGACGGAGGGCTTTGTCAACTTAGTCAATATGAATGATTCTAGCTCCAGTGATCGTACGATGTCCATCCAACGGCCATAGTGCTTCTTCAACCTCTCGGCTTCTTGCTCCAGCCGCCCAAAGCAGCGCCGGTCGTGCCACGTGCTCCTGCCTCTCGTGGCCGGCTCTGATGCCGCGGAGGCCTCATCGCCCCTACTACTCCCACTGCTGGCCCAGGGTATCCCTCTACTCACCCACACCCCCTGTTATTCTGCGGCGACAACAGCCTCATGCCGCAGCCGAACCAGTGAACCCTCGTACTCCTCTCCGCGTGGGCATCCACTGCCGCATCTTCCCCGGCTCCACATCGTCCCCTTCCTAGGCCTCGCCGTCGTCCACCACCTTGGTGCTCTCGGCGCGGCGTGGTCAATGTGGTCAACGACCGACTTCCATCGGAAGAGTACTGTACGTGGAGAGGCTGACAGCTGGGTCCAAGGCCACAACCCAGTTTTTTTGTGATTTTCCAAGTAAGTCGCTTTGTCAGGCCTGTTGGGCTGCAAATCTTTCAAGACGAGGAGAGCTTCATTCGGCTGGCCTCAAAAATGGCTTATCAGTCATGAGAAATGGGCTGTACATTTTTAAAACACATCAAACCGGCAATTAGTTTCAAATATCTTTTTTTTTCATTTCGAGATTTTAAATTACATTAATTTTTATGCGTGGAGAATTTGTTGGATTTTATATTGATATACATTTATTTTTAAAATCAGTTTGAATGTGAGTCAAAATTTCGGGAGTAAAAATTTTGTATAATTTTTTAACCGTGGCCACAATATGGACTGTAATGCTAACAAAAAGAATATGGGCTCCAAAAAAACCTTAAGAATTAGCAAATGGGCTGTAAATTATTAGAAATAATGGTAGATGGGTTGTATGCTGTTTTCCACAGATTTGAGGCTTTCCTAAAAAAAGGTTGACGCACAAGCAGTGACTGTTGGATGGCCATCCAACGGCCGTCGTGCTTCTTCAATCTCTGCTCTTCCTGCTCCAGCCGCTCAAACAAGCGCCGGCGGGACTGCCTGCTCCCTCCTCCCTGCGGCCGGCTATGCTGCCGCGCAGGCCTCACCGCCCCGCCGTACTCCCATCGCTGCCCTAGCCATCCCTCTACTCACCCACACCTGCTGTTATTCTCCGGCGACGGTAGACGAACCAGTAAACCCTCATTCAGTCGTACTCCCCTCCGCGTGGGAAACAACTACTGAGTCTTACTGCCTCCGTGTCGTTCCCTTCCTAGGCCTCGCCGTCGTCCACCGCCCTGATGCTCTCGGCGCGGCCTGGTCAACATGGTTAACGACCGACATGCATCTGAAGTGGACTATATGTGGAGAGGCCGACAGCTGGGTCCACGGCCGCACGCAAGGAAATGCCTCCTTATTATGCGCAAAATAATGATTCCTCCACCTGACATTGGGGACCCACCGAAAGGGCCTCAGTATTTCGCGAAAAAAACGTTACCGCCGCTGATAGCTCGGACCCACCAGCTATATCTTCGCACGCAAGGAAGTGCCTCCTTATTACGCACAAAAAAAATGAATACTCCCCCTGTTAGCTGGGACCCAGTATAGTGGCAGGCTGACTTGTGGGCCTACTAAGTTGACGGGGACGGAGGGCTTTGTCAACTTAGTCAATATGCACGATTCTAGCTTGAGTGACCGTACGATGTCCATCCAACGCCGTAGTGCTTCTTCAACCTCTGGTCTTCTTGCTCCAGCCGCCCAAACCAGCGCCGGTCATGCCTCATGCTCCTGCCTCCCGTGGCCGGCTGCGATGCGGCGGAGGCCTCACCGCCCCCTACTACTCCCACCGCTGGCCAGGCCATCCCTCTACTCACCCACACCCCCTGTTATTCTACGGCGACGGCAGCCTCGCACCGCAGCGAACTAGTGAACCCTCGTACTCCTCTACGAGTGGGCATCCACTGCAGCATCTTCCCCGGCTCCGCGTCGTCCCCTTCCTAGGCCTCGCCATCCTCCACCGCCCTGGTGCTCTTGGCGCGACATGGTCAACGTGGTCAAGGAATGGCTTCCATCGAACGTGGATTGTACGTGGAGAGGCTGATAGCTGGGTCCACGGCCGCACCAAGGAAGTGCCTCCTTATTACGTGCAAAATAATTATTCCTCAGCCTGACAGCAGGGACCCACCAGACGGGCCACCGTATTTCACGAAAAAAATGTTTCCCCCTGACTGCTGGGACCCACCAGCTACACCTTCGCACGCAAGGAAGTGCGTCCGGGCAAAAAAAAACAAAAAACAAAATGATTTGCCCTCCTGACTGCTGAGACCCACCAGCTACATCTTCGCAGGCAAGGAAGTGCCTGACAGTCGGGACCCACCTGGTCGAAGCGTACGTAGCGTTGTCATCCTAGTCGCGAACGTGTACGTACATACTGGTCGATGTAGAGGCGCGCACGTGTCGTAGTAGAGGCACACACGTGTCGTAGTAGAGGCGTGCACGTAGCATGTACACGTACATACAACGGCCAGGGTGCATAAAAGAAAATACGGCCACGTACGTACATACGGGCGGGGTCTCGAATGCCTACTTGCGCATACGTACATGGCTGGGTCGGAACGGAGAAACAGAGTCGTCGTCATGTTCATGGGGAGGCAATGGAATGTGTCGTGTTCATGGGGAGGCAACGGAATGCGTCGTGTTCATCGGGAGGCAATGGAGCGCGTGGGAGCCAACCAGCTTGGACAGAACATGCGATGGAAACGAGGTCTGGCATACCACACAACGGAGGAAACAGACCTTCTACGTTCGGAACGGGGTCCCGTTGATCAGGAGGGGTGTGGCATACCACAAAACGGAGGAAACGGACCTCCTACGGTCAAAACGGGGGTCCTGTTGATCGGGACGTGTGTGGCGTACCGCAAAATGGACGAAACGGACCTCCTACGGTCGAAACGGGGGTCCTGTTGATCGGGAGGGGTGTGGCGTACGCAAAATGAACGAAACGGACCTCCTACGGTCGAAAAAACGGGGGTCCTGTTGATCGGGAGGGGTGTGGCGTACCGCAAAACAGACGAAACGGACTTGTGTTGAAGAGCTACGGTCGAAACGGGGGTCCTGTTCATCGGGAGGGGTGTGGCGTACCGCAAAACGGGATAGCACGGGATACTGTTCATCTCCACAGTCGACCTCCTCCAGCCTCCACGGGCTACCGTCAACCTCCTCCACCCTCCACGGGCTCCTGTTCATCCAGCCTCCGCGCGCTACTCCACCGGCTACTGTTCAACCACCCCTCCACCGTCTACTGTTCATCTAGCCCTCCACCATCTACTGTTCATCCAACCCTCCACACCACAGGGTCCTATCCAACCACCCCTCCACGGCCACCCCTCCACCGTCTACTGTTCATCCAGCCCTCCACACCACGGGGTCCTGTTCATCCAGAGGCAACGCCACTGCTCATTGTTCATCCAAATCCCCCCCGCAATGCTCACTGTTCATCCCAGAGGCAGCATCGATCGGCTTCAGTTAGCAGCAGTATCGAAGGAATCGCTCCATCGGGTTCAGTTAACAGCCATCGATCGATCGCTCGGGTTCAGTAACGTGTAGCCTGCAGTGCAATCGCTCAGGTTCAGTTAGAGCCAAACGCCTCGCACACACGCACGTACGTGTACGTGAGAAACGCGCATCGCTCCGCCCCCGACCTCCCACCGTAACCGGCAACTCCCCCAAATTTTTCTCCCCCTCGCTTCTACCACGGTTTTTTTCGTCATGGACGGCCCAAAGAATGTCATGCAGCTGCGTCTCCAGCCCGCCCAGGATGAAAAGCCCATTTTTTGTCATGATTTTTTTCCATAGAAGTAGGAGCCCACCACATCTATGATGATACCGGGTTTTGTCACAATTATCGTCATAGAAGTGTCATATGTATGACAGAAAAAAATTTCATTAGGCCCAAAATGTCACGGATGTGACTTTTTTTTGTAGTGTATTTCCAACAAGTCAGTAGCTCGTTCCATTGTTCCGGAGAACGGAGTTTTAGTCATCTTTCCCATAAGGCACGGTTCGCAAGCACCAAGTGATTCATAATCAAGTGATTCCAAAAGATCATCAGTATGGAGTTTCTTCATGCGCTTTACACCAATATGACCCAAACGGCAGTGCCACAAATAATTTGCACTATCATTATTAAACTTCAATCTTTTGGCTTCAACACTATGAATATGTGTATCACTACTACCGAGATTCAACAAAAATAGACCATTCTTAGGGGTGCATGACCATAAAAGGTATTACTCATATAAATAGAACAACCATTATTCTCTGATTTAAATGAATAACGGTCTCGCATTAAACAAGATCCAGATATAATGTTCATGCTCAACGCTGGCACCAAATAACAATTATTCAGGTCTGAAACTAATCCCGAAGGTAGATGTAGAGGTAGCGTGCCCACTACGATCACATCGACTTTGGAACCATTTCCCACGTGTATCGTCACCTCGTCCTTAGCCAATCTTCGCTTAATCTGTAGCCCCTGTTTTGAGTTGCAAATATAAGCAACAGAACCAGTATCAAATACCCAGACGCTACTGCAAGCATTAGTTAAGTACACATCAATAGCATGTATATCAAATATACCTTTCGCTTTGCCATCCTTCTTATCCACCAAATACTTGGTGGGGCAGTTCTGCTTCCAGTGACCAGTCCCTTTGAAGTAGAAGCACTCAGTTTCAGGCTTAGGTTGAGCAGCAACCTTTTTGCCATTTTTCTTGAAGTTCCCTTTCTTCCCTTTGCCCCTTTTCTTGAAGCTAGTGGTCTTATTGACCATCAACACTTGATGCTCCTTTTTGATTTCTACCTCCGCGGCCTTTAGCATCGTGAAGAGCCCAAGAATAGTCTTGTCCATCCCTTGCATATTTTAGTTCATAACGAAGCCTTTATAGCTTGGTGGCAGTGATTGCAGAACTCTGTCAATGACACAATCAACTGGAAGATCAACTCCCAGCTGAGTCAAGTGATTATGATACCAAGACATTTTGAGTATGTGTTCACTGACAGAACTATTCTCCTCCATTTTGCAGATGTAGAACTTGTTGGAGACTTCATATCTCTCAACTCGTGCATTTGCTTCAAATATTAACTTCAACTCTTGGAACATCTCATATGCTCCATGACGTTCAAAACGTCATTGGAGTCCCGATTCTAAGCCGTAAAGCATGGCACACTGAACTGTCGAGTAGTCATCAGCTTTGCTCTGCCAGACGTTCTTAACATCATCAGTAGCATCAGCATCAGGCCTGGCACCTAGCGGTGCTTCCAGGACATAATTCTTCTGTGCAGCATTGAGGATAATCCTCAAGTTACGGACCAAGGTCGTGTAGTTGCTGCCATCATCTTTCAACTTAGCTTTCTCTAGGAACATATTAAAATTCAAAGGAACGGTAGCACATGCCATTGATCTACAACAACATAGACATGCAAAATACTATCAGGTACTAAGTTCATGATAAACTAAAGTTCAATTAATCATATTTCTTAAGAACTCCCACTTAGATAGACATCCCTATAATCATCTAAGTGATTACGTGACCCAAATCAACTAAACCATGTCCGATCATCACGTCAGATGGAGTAGTTTTCAATGGTGAACATCACTATGTTGATCATCTCTACTATATGATTCATGCTCGACCTTTCGGTCTCAGTGTTCCGAGGCTATATCTACATATGCTAGGCTCGTCAAGTTTAACCTGAGTATTTTGTGTGTGCAAAACTGGCTTGCACCCATTGTATGTGAACGTAGAGCTTATCACACCCGATAATCACGTGTTGTATCGGCATGACTGAGGGAGTCCAGGATTAGGGGGTCCTCGGACAGCCGGATTATATACTTTGGCCGGACTGTTGGACTATGAAGATACAAGATTGAATACTTCGTCCCATGTCCGGGTGGGACTCTCCTTTGCGTGGAAGGCAAGCGTGGCAATCCGGATATGTAGATCTCCTTCTCTATAACCGACTATGTGTAACCCTAGCCCTCTCCGGTGTCTATATAAACCGGAGGGTTTAGTCCGTAGGACAACAACAATCATAATCATAGGCTAGCTTCTAGGGTTTAGCCTCTACGATCTCGTGGTAGATCAACTCTTGTAATACTCATATTATCAAGATCAATCAAGCAGGAAGTAGGGTATTACCTCCATCGAGAGGGGCCGAACCAGGGTAAACATTGTGTCCCCCGCCTCCTGTTACCATTAGCTTTAGACGCACAGTTCGGGACCCCCTACCTAAGATCCACCGGTTTTGACACCGACATTGGTGCTTTGATTGAGAGTTCCATTGTGCCATCACGATAAGGCTTGATGGCTCCTTTAATCATCTGCAACGATGCGATCCAGGGTGAGGTTTTCCTCCCCGGACAGATCTTCGTATTCGGCGGCTTCGTACTGCGGGCCAACTCGCTTGGCCGTCTGGAGCAGATCGATAGCTACGCCCCTGGCCACCAGGTCAGGTTTAGAAGCTTGAACTACACTGCCGACATCCGCGGAGACTTGATCTTCAACGAACTCGAGCCGATGACAGTTGCGCCGCACAGTCACGATGAGCATGACCTAGATCTGCCATCAGACGGTGTTCAGGAGAATGCACCTACAGCTGCCCCAGCCTTAGACCCGGAGCAGATCGCGCCAACCGAGGATAGGTGGATAGACCCCGTCACGGAGGCCGTACACTCATCGGCGCTAGAGCCGAACAAAGACTTCACCTCCAAAAAAATCTGTGTCATCGGACCGCCGGACTCGTCTCCGGTCATAGGTTCCGAACCACGCGCATCCGTGCCTATTGACTCTGATTGGGCGCCAATCATGGAGTTTAACTCCGCCAATCATGGAGCACTCACCCTTGGGCGACGTGCTAAATTCACTGGAATCTCTCTCTCTGTCAGGAGACTCTTGGCCGAACTATGTCCAGCTTGAGTGGGAAGCGAACAACGAAGAAATTCGTTCCCCACCCACCACCCACTTAATAGCCACTGTGGACGACTTAACCGACATGCTTGATTTTGACTCCGAAGACATCGACGGTATGGACGACAATGCCGGAGAGGAACAGGAACCATCGCCCTCAGGGCGCTGGACAAGCACCTCATCATATGAATATATATGGTGGACACCCCCAAAGAAAGAGATGGCGAAGAGGCAACGGAGGATAATCCCCTTCAGAAGCAATCTAAGCATCAGCGTCATCGGCGCCGCTCTAAGCCTCGTCATAGGGATACCGTCGAGTAGGAGCGCTTCAAGCGCCGGCTTATAGCCACTTCAAAAAGCCTGAAGAAAAAGCAGCAGCATCTTCAAGCTAATCAAGATCTGCTAACTGATAGATGGACTGAGGTCCTGGCTGCCGAGGAATACGGACTCGAGCACCCAACCAAAAGTTAGCCAAAGCGCAGGTTGCTACCTCAACTCAAGGAGGAGGCATTAAAGCCCACGCTACCAGCACATGATGCGGCTGACTGGCCACCTCGTGGCCGAGACAAAGCGGCGTATCAGCACGAAGTCCAGCCCGCACCCCGTCGCCAAACAAGCAAAAACACGAAGGCCCGGGGCTAAACGCATGACCTGCGAGACAAATTGAAAAACCAAGCAGGACAGTCAAGATCGATCAACGGATCACGGGGCGCGCCCCAACGCAGGATGTTGACCATCATGCCGGATATACTAAATGCAAATCCGGCCGGGCCGATTACAGCAGACCAGACTCGTTTGAGCTACGTCGTATGTAGCCCGGCACAGAGGCGCCACACACCCCCTATGCTTCACTAATGAAGTAATGGATTACAAATTCCCAGAAGCGTTTAAGCCCGTAAACATTGAATCATATGATGGGACTACAGACCCCGCGGTTTGGATAGAAGATTTCTTTCTCCATATTCACATGGCCCGCGGGGACGACCTACATGCCATCAAATACCTCCCATTAAAACTCAAGGGACCGGCTCGGCATTGGCTAAATAGCTTGCCGGCAATCTCCATTGGAAGTTGGGAGAACCTGGTAGACGCATTCCTGGATAACTTCCTGGGCATGTATGTGCGACCACCGGATGCTGATGATTTAAGTCACATAACACAACAACCCGGAGAGTCAGCCAGGAAATTCTGGACTCGGTTCCTAACTAAAAAGAACCAAATTGTCGACTGTCCAAATGCCGAAGCCCTAGCGGCCTTCAAGCATAATATCTGTGACGAGTGGCTTGCCCGGCATCTTGGCCAAGAAAAGTCGAATTCCATGGCAGCCCTCACGACACTCATGACCCACTTTTGTGCGGGCGAGGATAGCTGGTTGGCTCGTAGCAACAACACAGCAAGCAACCCTGGCACATCAGAGGCCAGAGATAGCAACGGCAAGCCACGACGCAACAAACACAAGCATCGCAAAAATGGTGATAACACCAAAGACACGAAAGTCAATGCCGAATTCAGCGGCTCTAAGTCGGGTCAGCGGAAAAAGCCATTTCAAAAGAACAATTCGGGCCCATCCAGTCTGGACCGCATACTCGATCGTCCATGCCAAATTCATGGCACCCCAGGAGGACCAGCCAATCATACCAATAGAGAATGCTGGGTCTTCAAACAAGCCGGCAGGTCAGGTGCCGAAAATAAGGAGAAAGGGTCTCAAAGCGATGACAACGACGAGGAGCCCCGATCACCAAACAAGGGCAAAAGAAATTTTCCCCGCAAATCAAAACGGTGAATATGATAAACGCCATCCACATTCCCAAGCTGGAACGGACGTGCACTCTTAGGGATGTCTACTTAACGGAGCCAGTCGCCGCACAATATAAACTATGGCCGATCACTTTCGATCATACGGATCGTCCGGCCAATACCAATCAGGGCAATTCAGCCGCATTCGTCCTTTGACCCAATAATCGACGGATTCCATCTCACACGAGTCCTTATGGACGGAGGCAGCAGTCTAAACCTGCTGTATCAGGACATGGTGCGCAAGATGGGTACTGATCATTCGATGATCAAACCCACTAAAACCACCTTAAAGGTGTTATACCAGGTGTGGAGGCCCGCTGTACAGGCTCCATCACTCTGGAGGTAGTCTTCGGATCACCGAGCAATTACCGTACCGAAGAGTTAGTCTTCGACATCGTCCCTGTCCGCAGTAATTATCATGCACTGCTTGGACGAACCGCGTTTGCTCGATTCAACGCGGCGCCACACTATGCCTACCGTAAGCTCAAGATGCCCGGTCCGCGTGGCGTCATAACGGTTAATGGCAAGGCCGAACTCCACCTCCGCGCCAAAGAATGTACATCTGCCCTGACAGTAGAAGCAACGACAAGCATCTTTCAATCGAACCTCGAGTCGACGGCCAAGCTCCCGGACACCGTCAAGGGTGTCCGAACTACTCCGCGGCAGGATAGCCCAGCTCGTCCGGAGCTCAATTAAAACACTCCGGCAGTAAACGGAGGCACAACTAGGATAAGTCACACAATGCGGCTTAACCACTCTGTGGCACATAAATATCTTTTTTGCACTATCTTTGCAGGTCCACTTTTGCGTAGGCGAGGACTCGCGGCATGGAAACAGCTCGAATGCGTAAGGGAATCCTTAGAGATGCCCCTTGACGACCATCCGGTTACACTCCAGACCCGCACACAGCCTCCTCCCACTTGATCTCAGCAGGTTCCGAAGTCGTATCTCTTTTTCTATCACATTACTTGTATTCGTACGCTTTGGCGTGTTATTCAATTACAACATGTGGCTCTATATGACGCTTATCTGCTGTTGTTTCTTACTGACACTCTTCGTCAAAATGGCATCCGTACATCGTGATATGCCTTAATATGCCAGGGGCTTCATTGTACCCATAATAACGGAAATAAAGTCCGAACACCTTCGCGGATGTTTGGCACCCCGAACTTATTGCATTATATGCATCAACTCCGAATCATGTCTTGGGTCAATAGTTGGCTTTGCCCGGATCCCATGTTTTGCTGCCTTATGTTCCGCTATATCGGCTAAGGCGGCATAGGGAGAACTACTGCGATTGTGTCCTGGTTCTTACGGATGAGCGCCTCAGTAGAGAATGTCGAAAACTGACTGTCATGATATGGCGAGAGCTGGTCAGCTGTTCGAGAGGTTGTAAAATCTTTAAGTATTTCTTCCGCACAATGCCATAAGTCACGGAGCGTGCGATGGATCGGCTTTTCTTCCGATCAGGTGCTTATAGAGCCCCTCGTGCGGTCTTCCGAACACCAGGGTCTGCGCCTATCTTCCTTTTGTCAAGCTCCTATGGCTAAGTGAGAGTGATAAAGCCCTATAGTCTGATTGCCTGGTTCGTTGTGCTAAACACCTCCTTCAAGGACCCAAAACTGGGATAAAGAGTGCTCAGGTTTATCCTGAACACCCCCGTACTTCCTACATGGGGGCAGAAACCGACAACTGGCGAACTCTCAGGATTAATATATAAAACGGCCGCACAGGAGGAAAAACTTTCAACTAATAGGCAATAAATAATAGAAATGACCTTGTTCAACATTACAAAGGACAACATGACAGTATTCATGGAAATATAATGTCCTTGGTGCATTGCGCCGCCGCAAGGCGAGCCCCTTTCAGGACACTATCATAATATAACTCAGGCTTGCGGTGCTCCTTCCCCTCCGGCGTCCCTCGGTCATCAGCTTTTCAGCGTCCATCTTCCCCCAGTGCACCTTTGCACGGGCGAAGGCCATTCCTGCACCTTCCATACAGACCGACCGCTTGATGACATCAAGTCAAGGGCAGGCACTCACAAGCCGCTTCGTGAGCCCGTAGTAGCTGCTTGAAATCGGCTCGGTGGGCCATAGTCGGATAATTAATTCCTTCATGGCTAGCTCGGCCACCTTATGCAGTTCGATTAACTGTTTCAGTTGATCGGCAAAAGGCACCAGATAATTCGGTGCCAGATACTACGACCAGAAAAGCTTATCCGCAGTGTTCCTTTCTTCGGCTCGGTAGAATTGGGCGGCATCAGATATGCCGCGTGGCAACTCTGCAAATACCCCTGGAGAAATCCGAACTCAAATTAGAAACATGATTTTCTCCTCAAATACTTGCTTTACATGAAAAAAGCCTTACCCGCCGCGATCTTCCTCGCCTCTTGGATCTCCTGCAGGGTGCCTTGGGTTTCCCCCCGGGCATCGCCTGCGGCCTAATGAGCCTCGGTGAGTTTGGATTCGTTCTCCGTTAAACTCTGCGCCAAGGTCTCGCATTTCTTCACGACCTCTTGAAGCTCTTGCTTAGCTTCAATAACCCTGGCCATGTGCTTCTCACGAAGAGCCTACCCTACGGCTTCCTTTTTCTCAGACTCGGCCACAGCCTTCTTAAGAGCCTCGACTTCGGTCATCGCCCCTAAAGCAAATCATGAAACATATCTTTATCATACTAAATATCCGTTCGCACTGAACGCAAGCAAGGTTTGTGCATACCTTGTTTATCCTCCAGCTGCCTTTTCAACTAGCCAAGTTCTTCTTTGGCTCGCTCCAGACTTCGATTCAGTCCGGAGACTTCCGCAGTATGAGAGGCTGCAGTCGCTACAGACGCCTGCTTATAAAAGGAGAGAGATAGATGCCATCAAGTGAGTGTCCTACGAACATAAATTTGATCCTCTGTCCGGTTCTTTCTTTCACCGAACAGTGTATTAGGGGCTACTATCTATACTATGAAACTCTTCGAAACCACACAAAACATACCTCAAAGCCCGTTATAAGGCTGATGCAGGCTTCATTCAGTCCACCTCAGCGGACTGAATTTTCTCAATCACCGCACCCATAAGGGCACGGTGTTCATCGATGATGGAGGCGCTTTTCAGCGCCGCCGATAAAGTATCCGGCACCTCTGGTTGGACAAAGGTTGCCGTTGGAGCAGGCACACCCCCTCTAGCCGAGGGAGGCCTCCTACCTGATTCAGGAGCCGTATTGGTCTCCGGAATTGCGTCCGGCATGGGACCGAATTCAAGACAGCCCCGCCGTCGACGTCCATGGGAGCCTTCTCTCCCATGTGTCTGGCCCCTGAAGTTTGACCTCCTGGCGCCGCCTTTATGATCTTTTCCCCCCTCCTTGGCATGGGTCCTTTTGGGATGAAACCTCGGTGTCATTCACATGTTTGGGGGAAGGGGCCTTCGGGGGTGTCCCGCTATCCATAGCATCCGAGCCCAGTAAATCCTCCGACGAGGATTGTTCGGTGCGGGACCTCGCCAGACTGCAAAAAGTATGGCTCAGATTAAAATATTATGCCATGATGAGTCTGGACGCATAAACGTGTTCGGATTTTATATACTCATGAGTTCACCAGGGGCTGGGCCCTGGGATCCCACTCCGAGTGATGTCGGCAGCGGCGGTGGACTCCTCTGGAAGGGGAGCTTTTCCCTTCTTAGGTGACTCGGCCTCCAAAGACGTGGAGGCTGTCATTTTCTTTCCTCCCCTCGCTGGGGACGGGTCTTCCTCCTCTTCCACCTCCTCTCCAGGGGAAGACGTCGGAGTCTTCAGATATTGTGCCCGAAGTGCCACGGCGACGAAGGCCACCCCTGGTCCTTTTGGCCTCCTTCTCGACCTACTTCTTTGGCGCCTTGTAGGGTGCCGGGACCAGCATCTTTGTCAAAAGTGGGCCGGCCAGTTCTTCCGGCAGAGGGGCCGGATAGTAGATCTGTCCCGCCTTCGTCGTCCAGCCATAGGAGAGTTGTGGAAAACACATTAAGCATTTTCCTCGGGATATGCGAATAAAACATATGAATTGCCAACATACAGTGACTTACCAAACTTGTAGGGCGGGACAGTTGGTACCCGCGGTCCTCGGTGTAGTCCGGCCATGATTTGCCGGACTGAAAAAGCCCCTGCCAGATGTCCTTGTGCGAGGAGCCAAAGGGCTCTAGTAGGGTCTGGTGCTTGGCCGGATTGAATTCCCATAAATTGCAAGCCCTATGTTGACAAGGAAGAATCCGGCGAACTAACATCACCTGGACTACATTGACGAGTTTGATATTCTTGTCTTTCATATCCTTGACGCGTGTCTGGAGCACCGACAGTTCGTCGGACGAAGACCAGTTCAGGCCCTTCTTGGGCCAAGACGTAAGCCGCAGGGGGGCTCTGGATCGGAATTCAGGAGCAGCGGCCCATTCCATGCCGCGCGGCTCAGTTATGTAAAACCACTGCTGCCGCCACTCTTTAACAGAATCATTGGAAGTATCTGTTGGCCATGTGACGTTGGACATCTTGCTCACCATGGTGCCTCCGCACTTGGCGTCCATGCCGCTCACTACCTTGGGCTTCACATTAAAGATCTTCAACCATAAGCCAAAGTGTGGCGAGATGCGGAGAATGGCCTCGCACACGACGATGAATGTCGAGATGTTGAGGAAGGAATTCGGGGATAGATCATGAAAATCGATCCTGTAATAATACATGACGCCGCGAACGAAGTGGTGGAGGGGAAACCCTATCCCATGGAAAAATGAGGAAGGAGTAAAACCCTCTCATGGGGTTCCGGAGTAGGGACAATCTGTCCCGCCGTCGGAAGGTGGTGGCTGATTTTCTTGGCCAGATACCCGGCCTCCCGAAGCATTTTGATATCCTTCTCCTGGACAGTAGAGACCATCCACTTGCCTCCTGCTCCGGATCCGGACATTTTCGGAATGCCTTTGTGGGCGGAGAAGACGAACGCTTGGGCGCTTGGGCTCGAGCGATGGGGAATGGATGAGCAGAGGAAGAAGAAGGCATGGGTAAAAAGGGAGTCCTTATCCGCTTATAAAGGGAGCAGGGATCCTGCGCCTCCCCACTTGCCTCGTAAACTCGCTTATTCCCCAAGCGATGTGTTGATGGCGCGGTTGGGTTACCCACACCGTATTCATGAGAATACCGTGATAAGGGGACACGATCTCTGCTTCGACAAGACGTGCCAATAAAACCGCCTCATGATATGTGCGGTAGCAGGTTGGGAAATGGTTCGAATAATAACCGGGCCGCGGCGTAATGTCACGCTATGAAAAGTTGTCAGCAGATTAGATTTGTGGGATATGGTGCTCTCTATGGTGGTATGTGGAAATTATTTTGCAAAGCCGGACACGATCCTCATATTCAAGATCTTCTATGGAGTATTCGGAGAAGGAACCCGCCTTACAATGCTAAAGACAATCTGCGCGCCGGACTCATCGTCAATGAAGCCTGGTTCAGCGGCTACTAAGGGAGTCCTGGATTAGGGGGTCCTCGGACAGGACTATATACTTTGGCCGAACTGTTGGACTATGCAGATACAAGATTGAAGACTTCGTCCCGTGTCCGGGTGGGACTCTCCTTTGCGTGGAAGGCAAGCTTGGCAATCTGGATATGTAGACCTCCTTCTCTGTAACCGACTCTGTATAACCCTATCCCCCTCCGTGTCTATATAAACCGGAGGGTTTAGTCCATAGGACAACAACAATCATAATCATAGGCTAGCTTCTAGGTTTAGCCTCTACGATCCCGTGGTAGATCAACTCTTGTAATACTAATATCATCAAGATCAGTCAAGCAAGAAGTAGGGTATTACCTCCATCGAGAGGGCCCGAACCTGGGTAAACATTGTGTCTCCCGCCTCCTGTTACCATTAGCCTTAGACGCACAGTTCAGGACCCCCTACCCGAGATCCGCCGGTTTGGACACCGACAACGACGAACTATAGCAACGGTGCATACTCAGGGAGAACAGTTGTACCTTGAAATTTAGTAAGGGATCATCTTATAATGCTACCGACATTCTAAGCAATGTAAGATGCATAAAGGATAAACATCACATTCAATCAAAATATGTGACATGATATGGCCATCATGATCTTGTGCTCATGATCTCCATCACTAAAGCATCGTCATGATCTCCAACGTCACCGGCGCGACACCTTGATCCCCATCGTAGCATCGTTGTCATCTCGGCACCTATTGTTACTACGACTATCACTACCGCTTAGTGATAAAGTAAAACAATTACATGCCGATTGCATTGCATACAATAAAGCGACAACCATATGGCTCCTGCCAGTTGCCGATAACTTTGTTACAAAACAAGATCATCTCATACAACAATTTATATCACATCATGCTTGACCATATCACATCACAGCAAGTCCTGCAAAAACAAGCTAGAGGTCCTCTACTTTGTTGTTGCAAGTTTTACTTGGTTGCTACGGGCTTGTAGCAAGAACCGTTCTTACCTACGCATCAAAACCACAACGATTTTTTGTCAAGTGTGATGTTTTAACCTTCAACAAGGACCGGGCGTAGCCACACTCGATTCAACTAAAGTTGGAGAAACAGACACTCACCAGCCACCTATATGCAAAGCACGTCGGTAGAACCAGTCTCGCGTAAGCGTACGTGTAATGTCGGTCTGAGCCGCTTCATCCAACAATACCGCCGAATCAAAGTATGACATGCTGGTAAGCAGTATGACTATTATCGCCCACAACTCTTTGTTTTCTACTCATGCATATAACATCTATGCATAAACCTGGCTCGGATGCCACTGTTGGGGAACGTAGTAATTTCAAAAAAAAATCCTACGCACACGCAAGATCATGGTGATGCATAGCAACGAGAGGGGAGAGTGTGTCCACGTACCCTCGTAGACCGAAAGCGGAAGCATTATGACAACACAGTTGATGTAGTCGTACGTCTTCACGAACCGACTGATCTCAGCACCGAACGTACGGCACCTCCGCGATCAGCATACGTTCAGCTCGGGGACGTCCCTCGTACTCTTGATCTAGTTGAGGGCGAGGGAGAGTTTTGTCAGCACGAGAGCGTGCTGACGGTGATGATGAAGTTACCAGCGTAGGGCTTCGCCTAAGCACTACGACTATATGACCAAGGTGTGTAACTGTGGAGGGGGGCACCGCACACGGCTAAACAATGTTAACTTGTGTGTCCAAGGGTGGCCCCTGCTCCCGTATATAAAGGAGCAAGGAGGGAGGCCGGCCGGCCCTTGGGGCGCGCCAAGGAGGGGAGGAGTCCTCCTCCTAGTAGGAGTAGGACTCCTCCTTTCCTAGTCCAACTAGGAGGGGGAAGGGGGAAAGAAGGAGAGGGAAAGAGGGGCCGCGCCCCCCTCCCATAGTCCAATTCAGACTCCCCTTGGCGAGGCGCGCGCCACCTCCTAGGCTGCTGCCCTCTGTCTCCCCTAAGGCCCACTAAGGCCCAATACTTCCCCGGGGGGTTCCGGTAACCCCTCCGGCACTCCGCTTTTCTCCGAAATCACCCGAAACACTTCCAGTGTCCGGATATAGCTGTCAAATATATCAATCTTAATGTCTCGACCATTTCGGGACTCCTCATCATGTCCCTGATCATATCCGGGACTCTAAACTATCTTCGGCACATCAAAACACATAAACTCATAATACCGATCGTCACCAAACTTTAAGCATGCGGACCCTACGGGTTCGAGAGCTATATAGACATGACCGAGACACATCTCTGGTCAATAAACAATAGGGGAACCTGGATGCTCATATTGGTTCCTACATATCTATGAAGATCTTTATCGGTCAAACCGCATAACAACATACGTTGTTCCCTTTGTTATTGGTATGTTACTTGCCCGAGATTCGATCGTCGGTATGTCAATACCTAGTTCAATCTCGTTACCGGCAAGTCTCTTTACTTGTTCTATAATAGTTCATCCCGCAACTAACTCATTAGTCACAATGCTTGCAAGGCTTATTGTGATGAGTATTACTGAGAGGGCCCAGAGATACCTCTCCGAAACGCGAGTGAAAAATCCTTGCCAACCCAAGAGACACCTTCGGAGACACCTGTAGAGCACCTTTATAATCACCCTTTTATGTTGTGATGTTTGGTAGCGCACAAAGTGTTCTTCCGGTATTCGGGAGTTGCATAATCTCATAGTCTGAGGAACTTTGTATAAGTCATGAAGAAAGAAGTAGCAATGAAACTAACACGATCATAATGCTAGGCTAACAGATGGGTCATGTCCATCACATCATTCTCCTAATGATGTGATCCCATTCATCAAACGACAACACATGTCTATGGTTAGGAAACTTAACCATCTTTGATTAACGAGCTAGTCTAGTAGAGGCATACTAGGGACTATAGGTTTTGTCTATGTATTCACACATGTACTAAGTTTTCGGTTAATACAATACTAGCATGAATAATAAACATTTATCATGAATTAAGGAAATAAATAATAACTTCATTATTGCCTCTAGGGCATATTTCCTTCAGCAGTAAATGCCGGATTCTGAAATCTGAAGTCTGGACCATGAAAGAAGGCCCCTAAGGGCAACGGTGACGGCCCGTTGAAACTAGACACAATTCTGGACAGGCATTGCCAGTTCCATGGCACATCAGAGAAGCCCGCCAACCACTCCAACCGTAACTGTTGGTTAATCAAATAGGCCGGCAAGCTCGCAGCCAAAGACTCAGCAAAAGCCCCCAAAGCAAGGACGATGACGTGCCCTGCAGGCCGAATAATGGATGTTAGAAACCCTTCCCTTCCGAGGTTAAGACGGTGAACATGATCTATGCAACCCACATACCGAAGAAGGAGAGGAAGCGAGCGCTGCGATACGTATATGCCGTCGAGCCCATAGCGCCAAAGTTCAATCCATGGTTAGCCTGCCCAATCACTTTCGATCGCAGGGACCACCCGACCAGCATACGCCATGGAGGGTCTGCAGCCTTAGTGCTCGACCTGATCATTGATGGATTCCACCTCACTAGAGTCCTAATGTATGGGGGTAGTAGCCTGAATCCGATATATGAAGACACAGTGAGGAAGATGGGATCGATCCGTCAAGGATCAAACCCAGTAACACCACCTTCAAGGGGGTCATTACGGGAGTGGAGGCCCGGCCGCTACACTGACACCATGACGATCGAAGTAGTGTTCGGCTCTCTAGACAACTTCCGCAGCTAGGACTTGATCTTCGACATTGCACCCTTTCGCAGCGGCTATCACGCCCTCCTCGGCTGAACGGCGTTCGTCAAATTCAATGTCGTTCCGCATTACGGGTACCTCAAGTTGAAGATGCCCAGTCCTTCGGGCATCATAAGTATCAATGGCAACACATTAGGCTCACTTCGGACCGAAGAGCACAGCACGGTCCTCGCGGTCGAAGACCAAACCGGCCCGTACAGGTCCCGATACCGGCACGCCGTAAAGGCCGGCAACAACAGTAAACGGGCCTGAACCTGTTCCCTGTCATGGGAAGTCGCATGCGTTCGTCGCAAATAGGGATGCACGTCCCATGGCACGCCCAAAACCTTCGCACTCCATGTTCCTCATCAGCACAATTTTGCACTTAAAATACCATGGGTAGCCCGTGGGCCTATGTTAATGGATCGGAAGCATGTATTCGGCTATCCCAAACTTCAAAATAGCCTTGACTTCGGACAATCCGAGGACCACTTCTGGACGTCCCCCACCTTCAGTGTAAAGCTTCATCAGCAGGACCCCCACCCCTCCATGTTTCATCAAAGGTCCCAACCCCCACCTCTCAAAAGCAAAGGCGCAGACGTGCAACAGGGCATAGTTGAGGCTTCGACCCATGCATCAAGGCCCTACGTAAACCTTTACTCTGTAATTTTTTTTACAAATAATGCCTTGGCAGCTCGAATTGTATGGATAGACGTCTTGAGCCTATGTGAAGTAATTAAAACACCCTTTATCGTGTTCGGCTATCCGCATTTAGCGATTGTCTCCTCCTTCCCGCTTCTCCTCTCACTCTTCGAACAGCCTGGCATAAAAACATGATCGGTTAACTAACCAAAAGCTCAACTTCCACGTAAGTTCCATGTCCTAATGTCCGACACCGCTTTCCGTTGAGTGTTCGGCTCCTCGGATATTGCACGATATGCATCAGTTCTGAACTATGTCTCGGGTCAATAGTTGGGTTGCCCGGCTCCTGTGCTTGCCCCTTACGTTCCACACGTGTGGCTAAGAGGGCAAAGGAAGAACCCCTACAATTGTACTTCCGGCTTGCTAGGTCAAATACCCCAGGAGGAGAAAGCCGAAAACTGACCGGCATAGTAAGCACAACTTGGTTAGTGATCCGATGATGAGGTTTGACTCTAAAAATCGTTGACGATTTCACCGTGTCACACGGAGGGTTTGCTTTAACACAAACCATGTGATTGGAAAGGGGTATGTATTGACCCCCCAGTACATCACAAAACTCTGGGGGCTAGTCCTTAGCCCCCACCATCAAGCTCCTAAGGCTAAGTGAAAGCAATAAAATCGAATAGTCCGATTGCCTAGTTTCGCTCACGCCCTACCGCCTCCGGGTACCAAGATGTTGGCTAAGAGTAACAGTGCGGAGACAAAACACCCCTTGTGATATTCACCTGGGGGCTGATGCCGATGACTGGTAGCTTTCAGAATTAACATACGACCACAAAGGAGTCAAAATTAAATTAGGACAAGAAAAATAAATCAGGTGGACGCATCATAAAGCATAGGGTCCAATTGATAAAAACTTAACATAGTTATTCAAGCATTACATCTTTCAAACACTAGCCCTCTATCGCCCGCGCGCCATTCATCACCTGCGCAAAAGTATTGCTCAGGGCGGCTATGCTCCTTTCCCTTGGGCAGAGGACTAGTGGCCATGTCCATCTGATTAATCTTCGGCCAATGCACCATGGTCTTCGCGAACACAAGCTTCGCCCCCTCAAGGCACGTTGAGCGCTTCATGGCATCAACCCAGAGTGGCGCCTCCCGCAGCTTCTGCACAAGGCCGAAGTTAGATGTCCGGAATCGGCTCGGTGGGCCATAGATTGACACAGAGATCCTTCACGGCCAGCTCGAACATCCAGTGCATCTCCATCAGTTGCTTCATTTGGTTGCTGAGGAGGGGAGGACACCCAGAAGCCGAAAATTGCGACCAGAAGAGCCATTTCTAGGAGTCCTCCTTGCGAGTGGCAGAGTGATCCGATGTGGCTTCCGCATTCTTCGGAAGTTTGGCGAAGACGCCTGCGGAGCACCAGACTCACGTTAGCAAGGCGAACATGTTGCCTCTGAACAGACTCTGCAGTAAGTATTTCTTACCATTCGCAATTTACCCCGCTTGGCAGAGCTCCTCTCGGACACCTCCCACTTCGGTCCTCACCTCCTGGAGCTCTTTCTCCACCTTGGACAGCATGGACGACCACTCCCCCTTCTCCTTCTCAAGGGCCTCCAGCCTTTGGCAGCATCCTGGTGGTCCCCCTACACTTCGATCAATCGAGCCTCATGCTTTTGGCTGGAAAGCTTAACTTCCTCAAGCTCGGCCACCACCTGTTCGGCGGCCAATTCATGGCGGCCGCCTCAGTTTTGACTTTTTTGAGGGCCTCCTTCAAGACCTCAACCTCAGCAGCAGTAGCTGAAATACCCGCACATTGAATGATCAACATACAATCTGGTGTATAAATACCCAGCAATGAGTGATCACACACATTAATTAATAGGCTTACCTTCCGACTCGTCAAGCCGTTTGTTGCCAAGGTCAAGCTCCCCGTTGGAGCACTCGAGCTTCTAGTCCATCTCCTTTACCGCCACGACATTAGTAGCAGCAGCCAAGGAAGACGACTGTGTCACAAACCAAAAGACGTCAACATTATAGATCGGCCTACAGAGTTTGATCCTCTACAAGCTTCTCTAAAGTCCTTGCAGGGTCTCGGGGGCTGCTATGTACATGGCCTATCCAAAACAAAGATTACAGCCGCTTTACAGGATAAGAGCATTACTTGATTTACCTCAAAGCATGTTAGCAGGCCTTGAACAATGTCGTTCAGTACGGAATGAATGGACCGAACACCCTGTATAATCGCACCAATAAGGATCTGGTGCTCGTCTACGATGGCAGAGTTGCTCACAAACTCCGCCAACGCATCCGCCAGCTCGCCGCCGCCCGAATAGAGGTGTTCGGCTCGGGCATCGGGCCATGCTACGTCTTGAGCTTGCGTTGGTTTTCCTCGAAGAGGAGTGGGTGATGCAGCAATAGTAGCGTAAGTATTTCCCTCAGTTTTTGAGAACCAAGGTATCAATCCAGTAGGAGGCTCCTCAAAAGTCCCACGCACCTACACAAACAAACAAAGAACTCGCAACCAACACAATAAAGGGGTTGTCAATCCCTTCACGGCCACTTGCGAAAGTGAGATCTAATAAAGATAGTAAGATAAGATAAATATATTTTTGGTATTTTATAATATAGATGCAAAAAAGTAAAGATGCAAATAAAGTAGATTGGAAGCAAATATGATAAGAGATAGACCCGGGGGCCACAGGTTTCCTAGTGGCTTCTCTCAAGATAGCATAGGTATTACGGTGGGTGAACAAATTACTGTCGAGCAATTGATAGAAAAGCGCATAGTTATGAGATTATCTAGGCATGATCATGTATATAGGCATCACATCCATAACAAGTAGACCGACTCTAGCCTGCATCTACTACTATTACTCCACACATCGACCGACTCCTGCCTGCATCTAGAGTATTAAGTTCATAAGAACAGAGTAACGCATTAAGTAAGATGACATGATGTAGAGGGATAAACTCAAGCAATATGATATAAACCCCATCTTGTTATCCTCGATGGCAACAATACAATACGTGCCTTGCAACCCTTTCTGTCACTGGGTAAGGACACCGCAAGATTGAACCCAAAGCTAAGCACCTCTCCCATGGCAAGAAAGATCAATCTAGTAGGCCAAACCAAACTGATAATTCGAAGAGACTTGCAAAGATAACTCAATCATACATAAAAGAATTCAGAGAAGATTCAAATATTATTCATAGATAAACTTGATCATAAACCCACAATTCATCGGATCTCGACAAACACACCGCAAAAAGAGTTTACATCGAATAGATCTCCACAAGAGAGGGGGAGAACATTGTATTGCGATCCAAAAAGAGAGAAGAAGCCATCTAGCTAATAACTATGGACCCATAGGTCTATGGTAAACTACTCACAACTCATCGGAGGGGCAAGGATGTTGATGTAGAGGCCCTCCGTGGTCGATTCCCCCTCCGGCAGAACACCAGCGAAGGCTCCAAGATGGGATCTCGCGGATACGGAAGGTTACGGTGGTGGAAATTGTGTTTCGTCCTGCTCCTGGATGTTTTCGGGGTACGTAGGTATATATAGGAGGAAGAAGTACATTGGTGGCCGCCCGAGGGGCCCACGAGACAGGGGGCGCGCCCTATAGGGGGCGCGCCCTCCTATTATGTGGGAGCCTCGGTAGCTTCTTGACTTGCACTACAAGTCCTCTGGATCACGTTCGTTCCAAAAATCACGCTCCTGAAGGTTTCATTCCGTTTGGACTCCGTTTGATATTCCTTTTCTTCGAAATACTGAAATAGGTAAAAAAAAACAGCAATATGGGCAGGGTCTTCGGTTAGTAGGTTAGTCCCAAAAATGATATAAATGTGTAATATAAAGCCCATAAACATCCAAAAGGGGTAATATAATAGCATGGAACCCTATCGCCGCTGTTGTTTGTCATTGCTGTGGATTTGTTGCAGTCTGTGGTGAATCAAATGCTTGAGCATGGAACCCTCTCTTTGCCTATTCAAACACATGAAAGAGAGTTCCCCATCATTCAATATGCGGACGATACGATCCTTTTTCTTGCAGCTAAGGATAATGAGCTGGTTGCTCTAAAAAACATGTTGCTCACCTTTCAACAATCCAGAGGGCTAAAGGTCAACTTTGCCAAATCTTCAATGATCCCCTTGAATATGAGTGATGAGGAGGCTACAAGGCTTGCTGCTATTCTTGGTTGTAAAATTGGACACCTCCCATTTACTTATCTTGGTTTGCCATTGGGAACTACAAGGCCAAGAATCATTGATCTAATGCCCCTGGTTGACAGTCTTGAGAGGAGATTAACTGCAAGCTCATCCATGCTGAATCAAGGCTCTCGACTGCAACTTCTTACCTTTGTCCTCACCTCCATGCCAATTTATTTTCTCTGCAGCCTCAATATTCCACCAGGGATCATCAAGTAGCGTGACAGAATCTTCATGCAATGTCTTTGGAGGGGCAACAGTGATGCTCCCAAGCAATCTTTGGCAGCATGGGAGCTAGTTTGTAGGCCAAAAGATAAAGGGGGTTTAGGAGTTTTAAATCTGAACATCCAGAACAAAGGGCTACTTCTCAAGCATCTTCACAAGTTTTATAACAAGGCTGATATTCCCTGGGTAACACTGATTTGGAATAGTTATTATGATCATGGTGTTCCACAGGCAACAGCTGAAGCTGGCTCTTTCTGGTGGACGGATATTATGAAGCTGCATGAGGCTTACATTTCTATTGCCTTGGTTAACATAAACATGGGTGACTCTGCTCTATTCTGGACTGATTCTTGGCACATTGGGGGCTCTACTAGACCCCTTTGTTGGAGATTGCCAAGGTTGTTTTCCTTTGTAAACAATCATAAGGTCTCTATGCTGGAATTTCTTCAATCCCAGGATCTCTTCTCCATGTTTTATTTACCACTTTCTCATGAGGCTGCTGCCGAGTTACACATTTTGGAAGGTTGGATCTTGCAGTTGGATAGAGACCCAAATATACCTGATATTTGGATATGGCCTGGTAAATCAGGGGAATACACTGCCAAGAGCTTCTACTCGATCATGCATTCACATCTACCAACCATACAACCCTACAAATGGCTGTGGCAGAGTAGGTGCACCATGAAGATCAAGGTGTTTGGGTGGCTGCTTTTCTTCGACATACTAAACACCAAGGACATGCTGGTTAGAAGACACTGGCGCTCAAGCCAAGATGATAATCTTTGTCTCATTTGCAGTGAGCTGGTGTATGAGGACATAATACATTTGTTTTTTAACTGCACCTTCAGCTATAGAGTCTGGAATTACCTAGGCATTGATTGGTCTGGAGGCTCAGAAATTCTACAATGTATCAAGCATGCTAGGTCCAGCTTCAGACACCCCTTCTTCTTTGAAGTCATGCTAACTGCTGCCTGGAATATTTGGATTTTGAGAAATGGCAGAACCTTCAGAGCTGAGAGAGCCACTTTCAGTGCCTGGAGGTGCAAATTCATACATGATATCTCATTACTTGCTCATAGGGTGAAGGATTGTATCAAACCACAACTCTTGAGTTGGATTGATTCTTTGATGTAAAGGAGGTAGGGATGTTTAGCCATATGTAGTTTTTTTTCCTTTTTTTCCTTGTATATATTATGTATTTGTTTGTACAGCTCCTTTTATTTTAAAAAGGGCTGTGGGGCTTTCCCTCACAGTATATATTCAAAAAAATATAATAGCATGGAACAATCAAAAATTATAGATATGTTGGAGATGTATCAAGCATCCCCAAGCTTAATTCCTGCTCGTCCTCGAGTAGGTAAATGATAAAAAGAGAATTTTTGATGTGGAATGCTACCTAGCATAATTTATAATGTAATTTTCTTTATTGTGGCATGAATGTTTAGATCCAAATGATACAAAATAAAAGTTCATATTGATAAAAGAAATAGTAACACTTCAAGCATACTAATCAAAGTAATCATGTCTTCTCAAAATAACATGGCAAAAGAAAGTTATCCCTACAAAATCATATAGTCTGGTTGTTGCTCTATCTTCATCACACAAAGTATTTAATCATGCACAACCCCGATGACAAGCCAAGCAATTGTTTCATACTTTAATAATCACAAACTCTTTCAACTTTCACGCAATACATGAGCGTGAGCCATGGACATAGCACTATATGTGGAATAGAATGGTGGTTGTGGAAAAGACAAAAAGGAGAAGATAGTCTCACATCTACTAAGCGTATCAACGGGCTATGGAGATGCCCATTAATAGATATCAATGTGAGTGACTAGGGATTGCCATGCAACGGATGCACTAGAGCTATAAATATATGAAAGCTCAACAAAAGAAACTAAGTGGGTGTGCATCCAACTCGCTTGCTTACGAAGGCCTAGGGCATTTTTGAGGAAGCCCATCATTGGAATATACAAGCCAAGTTCTATAATGAAAAATTCCCACTAGTATATGAAAGTGACAACATATGAGACTCTCTATCATGAAGATCATGGTGCTACTTTGAAGCACAAGTGTCGAAAAAGAGATGGTAGCATTGTCCCTTCTCTCTTTTTCTATCATTTTTTTCTTTCCCCTTTTTTTTCTTTTTGTAAAGTCCGAAGTCTCATCCCGACTTGTGGGGTAATCATAGTCTTCATCATCCTTTCCTCACTAGGACAATGCTCTAATAATGAATATCATCACACTTTTATGGATTTAAGACTCAAAGCTAGAACAAGATATGACTCTATATGAATGCCTCCGGTGGTGTACCGGGATATGCAATGAATCAAGAGTGACATGTATGAAAATTATGAAGGTGGCCTTGCCACAAGTACAATGTCAACTACATGATCATGCAAAGAGCAATATGACAAAAGTAATGCGTGTCATATGAACGGAACGGTGGAAAGTTGCATGGCAATATATCTCGGAATGGCTATGGAAACGTCATAATAGTTAGGTATGGTGGATGTTTTGAGGAAGGTATATGGTGGGTGTATGGTACCGGCGAAAGTTGCACGGTACAAGAGAGGCTAGCAATGGTGAAAGGGTGAAAGGGTGCGTATAATCCATGGACTCAACATTAGTCAAAAGAATTCATGCACTTATTGCAAAAATTTAGAAGTCTTCAAAAACCAAAGCACTACGCGCATGCTCCTAGGGGGATAGATTGGTAGGAAAAGACCATCGCTCGTCCCCGACCGCCACTCATAAGGAAGACACTCAATAAATAAAATTGTGCTCCAACTTCATCACAAAGCGGTTCACCATACGTGCATGCTACGGGAATCACAAACTTCAACACAAGCACTCTTTAAATTCATAATTACCCAACTAGCATAACTTTAATATCAGTACCTCCATATCTCAAAACATTTATCAAGCATCAAATTGATCATAGCATCCAGTTCACTTTCTATGATAGTTTTTATTATACCCAACTTGGATGCTCATCATTCTAGGACCAACTTTATGACCATAGCAAATACCATGCTGTTCTAAAAGACTCTCAAAATAATATAAGTGAAGCATGACAGACTAGAAATTTCTTCAAAATTAAGACACCACCGTGCTCTAAAAGATATAAGTGAAGCACTAGAGCAAAAACTATCAAGCTCAAAAGATATAAGTGAAGTACATAGAGTATTCTAGCAAATTCTAATCAAATAGGCTTCTCCCTAAAGGTGTGTACATCAAGGATGATTGTAGTAAAATAAAAAGCAAAGACTAATATAATACACGACGCTCCAAGCAAAACACATATCATGTGGCGAATAAAAATATAGCTCCAAGTAAAGTTACCAATGAACGAAGACGAAATAGGGGATGCCTTCCCGGGGCATCACCAAGCTTAGGATTTTGGCTATTCTTGGATATCTTGGGGTGCCTTGGGCATCCCCAAGCTTGGGCTCTTGCCACCCTTTATTCCATAGTCCATAAAAGCTTTACCCAAAACTTGAAAACTTCACAACACAAAACTCAACAGGAAATCTTATAAGCTCTGTTAGTGAAAGAAAACAAAACCACCACATAAGGTACTGTAATGAACTCATTCTTTATTTATTTTGGTGTTAAAACTACTGTATTCCAACTTCTCTATGGTTTATAAGCTATTTTTCTAACCATAGATGCATCAAAATAAGCAAACAACACACGAAAAACAGAATCTGTCAAAAACAGAACAGTCTGTAGAAATCTGTAACTAACACAAACTTCTGGAACTCTAAAAATCCTACCAAAATAGGAAGTCCTGGAAAATTCTTTTATTGATCATCAGCAAAACGAATCAACGCAAAATCACGTTCCTGTGATTTAACAAAACTAAATTCGTGCGTGCAAAGTTTCTGTTTTTCAGCAGAATCAAATCAACTATCATCATAGGTTATCCTATAGGTTTTACTTGGCACAAACACTAATTAAAAGATAAAAACACATCTAAACAGAAGGTAGATGCAATATTTATTAGTAAATAGGAGCAAAAACAAAAAAACATGAAGAAAATTGGGTTGCCTCCCAACTAGCGCTATCGTTTAACGCCCCTAGCTAGGCATAAAAGCAAAGATAGATCTAACGAGTGCCCTCTTTGGCACTAAATTCATAAGTAGCCCGCATGATAGATTCATAAGGTAATTTGACTTTCTTTCTTGTAAAATGCTCCATGCCTTTCTTTAACGAAAATTGAAATCTAATATTCCCTTCCTTCATATCAATAATCACGCCAATCGTTCTAAGGAAAGGTCTACCAATAATAATAGGGCAAGAAAGATTGCAATCTATATCAAGAACGATAAAATCCACGGGCACCAAATTTCTGTTTGCAACAATAAGAACATCATTGATCCTTCCCATAGGATTTTTAATGGTGGAACCCGCAAGGTGCAAATTTAAAGAGCAATCATCAAGATCATGGAAACCTAGAATATCACATAAAGTTTTCGGAATCATGGAAACACTAGCACCCAAATGACACAAAGCAAAACACTCATGATCTTTAATTCTAATCTTTATAGTAGGTTCCCACTCATCATTAAGTTTTCTAGGTATAGAAACTTCCAAATTAAGTTTTTCATCATAAGATTGCATCAAGGCATCAACAATATGTTTGGTAAAAGCTTTATTTTGACTACAATCATGAGGAGAATTAACAACGGATTGCAACAAGGAAATACAACCTTTTAAAGAACAATTATCATAATCAAATTCCTTGAAATCCGAGATAGTGGGTTCAATGTTATTTGAAGTTGAGGACTCTCCAATCTCACTTTTACCAAATTTAGCATCAAGATCTAAAGACTCCGAATTCTTGGGACGCCTTCTAGGCAAAGTTGATTCATCATCAGTCCCATAATCATCAAAATTCATATTGCAAAACATAGATCTAATAGGAGACGCATCAATAACTTTAAGATCCTCATCATTATTTTCATGAACTAGAAGAACACGCTTTTATAAAGCTATCTTCCTTGCACTTGTCAATGGAAATTCTCATTACTTTGAGAGACTCATTGATATCATGCTTGGGAGAAGAAGATCTAAGTTTAAGAGAATCAACATCAAGCGAAAGTCTATCAACGTTCCTAGCCAAATCATCAACTTTGAGCAATTTTTCATCAAGCAAAGCATTAAAATTCTTTTGAGAGATTATAAACTATTTCACACTATTCTCAAAATCAGAGGGCATCTTATTAAAATTACCATAAGAATTATTGTAGGAATTTCCATAATTATTAGAGGAATTACTAGGGAACGGTCTAGCATTAAAGTTTCCTCTATAAGCATTGTTTCCAAAACTGTTCCTACCAACAAAATTCACATCCATAGATTCATTATTATTCTCAATCAAAGAAGACAAAGGCATATCATTGGGATCAAGAGGAGTATTTTTAGTAGCAAACATCTTCATAAGTTCATCCATCTTTCCACTCAAAACATTGATTTCTTCTATAGCATGCACTTTTTTACTAGAAGATCTTTCTGTGTGCCATTGAGAATAATTAGACATAATATTATCAAGAAGTGTTGTAGCATCTCCTAAAGTTATTTCCATAAACGTGCCTCCCGCGGCTGAATCTAAGAGATTTCTGGAAGCAAATATCAAACCGGCATAAAATTTTTGTATGATCATCCATAAATTCAAACCATGAGTAGGGCAATCGCGAAGCATCAATTTCATTCTTTCCCAAGATTGGCCAACATGCTCATGATCAAGTTGTTTAAAATTCATAATATCATTCCTGAGAGTGATGATCTTAGCGGGAGGAAAATATTTAGAGATAAAAGCATCTGGCATCAATAGAAAACCCCATTTTTGTAGGTTCTACTTACTTTTCATTGGCTTCGGAATAATAGAGTAATTCGGAACAATAGCCAAAATTTGCACTTGTTCCAAGAATCAATAGTATTTTTAGGCAAAGACGAAAACCAAACTTTAGCACGATCTCTAAGTGAAAATGGAAATAACTTCAATTTGACAATATTGTTATCTGGATCTGTCTTCTTTTGCATATCACAAAAATCAACAAAGTTGTTTACATGAGTAGCGGCATCTTCACTAGGAAGGCCGGCGAATTGATCTTTCATAACAAGATTCAGCAAAGTAGTATTGATTTCACAAGACTCAACATCATTAAGAGGAGCAACCGGAGTACTAAGGAAATCATTATTATTGGTATTCGAGAAATCACATAATTTGGTATTATCTTGTGCCATGGCAACAAGTAATCCAACACACAAGCAAACAGAAAAAGGCAAGCAAAAAAAGAGAGGAGGAGATTGGGAAAGAGAGGGTGAATAAAACGGCAAGGGTGAAGTGGGGGAGAGGAAAAAGAGAGGCAAATGGCAAATATTGTAAATGCGAGGGTGATGGGTTTGTGATGGGTACTTGGTAAGTCTTGACTTGAGCGAAGACCTCCCTGGCAACGGCGCCAGAAATCCTTCTTGCTACGTCTTGAGCTTGCATTGGTTTTCGTCAAAGAGGAGAGGGTGATGCAGCAATAGTAGCGTAAGTATTTCCCTCAGTTTTTGAGAACCAAGGTATCAATCTAGTAGGAGGCTCCTCAAAAGTCCCACGCACCTACACAAACAAACAAAGAACTCGCAACCAATGCAATAAAGGGGTTGTCAATCCCTTCACGACCACTTGCGAAAGTGAGATCTAATAAAGATAGTAAGATAAGATAAATATATTTTTGGTATTTTATAATATATATGCAAAAAGTAAAGATGCAAATAAAGTAGATTGGAAGCAAATATGATAAGAGATAGACCCGGGGGACATAGGTTTCACTAGTGGCTTCTCTCAAGATAGCATAAGTATTACGGTGGGTGAACAAATTACTATCGAGCAATTGATAGAAAAAAGCATAGTTATGAGATTGCCTAGGCATGATCATGTATATAGGCATCACGTCCATAACAAGTAGACCGACTCCTGCCTGCATCTACTACTATTACTCCACACATCGACCGACTCATGCCTGCATCTAGAGTATTAAGTTCATAAGAACAGAGTAACGCATTAAGCAAGATGACATGATGTAGAGGGATAAACTCAAGCAATATGGTATAAACCCCATCTTGTTATCCTCGATGGCAACAATACAATACGTGCCTTGCAAACCTTTCTGTCACTGGGTAAGGACACCGCAAGATTGAACCCAAAGCAAAGCACTTCTCCCATGGCAAGAAAGATCAATCTAGTAGGCCAAACCAAACTGATAATTCGAAGAGACTTGCAAAGATAACTCAATCATACATAAAAGAATTCAGAGAAGATTCATATATTATTCATAGATAAACTTGATCATAAACCCACAATTCATCGGATCTCGACAAGCACACCGCAAAAAGAGTTTACATCGAATAGATTTCCACACGATAGGGGGAGAACATTGTATTGAGATCCAAAAAGAGAGAAGAAGCCATCTAGCTAATAACTATGGACCCGTAGGTCTGTGGTAAACTACTCACAACTCATCGGAGGGGCAAGGATGTTGATGTAGAGGCCCTCCATGGTCGATTACCCCTCCGGTAGAACGCCGGCGAAGGCTCCAAGATGGGATCTCGCGGATACAGAAGGTTACGGTGGTGGAAATTGTGTTTCGTCCTGCTCCTAGATGTTTTCGGGGTACGTAGGTATATATAGGAGGAAGAAGTACGTCGGTGGCCTCCTGAGGGGCCCACGAGACAAGGGGCTCCCCCTATAGGGGGGGCGCCCTCCTATCTCATGGGTGCCTCGGCAGCTTCTTGACTTGCACTCCAAGTCCTCTGGATCACGTTCGTTCCAAAAATCACGCTCCCAAAGGTTTCATTCCGTTTGGACTCCTTTTGATATTCTTTTTCTTCGAAATACTGAAATAGGCAAAAAAACAGCAATATGGGCTGGGCCTCCGGTTAGTAGGTAAGTCCCAAAAATGATATAAATGTGTAAAATAAAGCCCATAAACATCCAAAAGGGGTAATATAATAGCATGGAACAATAAAAAATTATAGATACATTGGAGACGTATCAGGCCACCAGCACCTTCCCCATCAGAAGAAGGAATTAGCTCCCTCGAGGGCCTCGGGGGCTCGGGAGCCAGATGCTGTAGGGGTTCGGATGATCCGGATCCCCTCCCCGTGTTAGCCAGGTGGGGTGCAGCCCCCTGGTCTTCAACGACCGAGGCGTCGGCCCTGGCCATGGTGGCATCGACCTCTACCCCTGTGTTCGGAGGAGGAGGGGTGTTTCACGACAGCATCTCCCCAACCTCTTCGGGGATTATAGGAAGTGTGGAATGTGAGCTGTTGTCCGCCAGTTCGGTGGGCGGGGACGTCCCCTCCGAGGTTTGCTTGGCGGGGTGGCCACACGGAGGGCTGCACCACCAAAAAAACAATCAATGTATGTCCTACTAGGGACTATTGAAGAATGAGACAATTTAAATGCCACGATATGAACCTGGCCACGGGGGGCTTGGCCCTAGGTTCCCTCTCCAGAACCTTTTCGGACGCTTCAGACTCCTCGATGGAGTCCGAGCTATCAGGCAGGACCAGCTTAGGCCGGCATTGCCTCTTCGGGGTCGGAGAAGGTTTAACCTCCTCGACGTCGCTAGACGCCGCCCTCTTCTTAGAGTGCGAGGAGGTGCTTTCCTCCTCGTCCCCCTCCTATGCGGATAGGTCTACAGTGTCTCCGGACTGGCTGTCCGGGCGAGCTCTGCAACGGAGGCCCTCCCTGGCACCAGGTGCCTCCGCCTTCTTACCCTTCTTGTCGGGCACCTTGTAAGGCACCACAACCAACAACTTCTCTATCTATTCGAATTAGGGCCCTTCTGGCAGTGGCGCCGAGCCATTGATCTTCTCGACCTTGGCGAGCCAGCCCTGCAAGATCCACAAAAATAAGTTTGGATCAAATCGTATGGTGCAAATACTCGAACTCATGTAGAGACAAATGCTTCTCACCTTCTTCGGAGGGTTCGCAACGTCGAGGCCGATGTCCTCCCCCTCGACCGGCCACTCCTTCTGTGGCTTCAATAGCAGACCCCACACTTTCTTGTGGGTTGTGTCGAAGAGATGTTGCACGCTGGCCGGATCTTTGGGGTCATACTCCCACATTGGCTTGGCCCTCTCCTGACAGGGGAGGAGTCGACGCTTGAGCATGATCTGGATCACATTAACCAGCTTCGTGCCGGTCCCCATTACGCCAACGACACGCTTCTGCAGCACCTTTAATTCGTCAGCGGACCCGCAATCCGAGATCTTGGTGGTCCACGAGGCCAGCCAAGTAGGGGGTCCGGATCTGAATGCGGACGGCTCCCCTTGGCTTGGTGATGTAAAATGATTCCTTTTGCCACACCTTAATGGTGTCGATGAACTTTCCCTCCGGCCATGGGACCTGCGTTAGTTTGCTGATCATGGCCCCGCGGTAGTCCGCATGTTCCCCGCCAACCACCTTGGGCTTGAAGTTGAACACCTTTAGCCATAGGGCAAAGTGTAGTCAGACTCAGAGGAGAGCCTCGCAGAAGATAATAAAGGACGAGATGTGGAGGAGGGAGTTGGCGGCTAGATCGTGAAAATCTAGTTCGTAAAAGAACATTAAGCCCCGCACAAAGGGGTGCGGGGGAAATCCAAGCCCCCTAAGGAAATGAGGGAGGAATACAACCCTTTCACCTGGCCTAGCCGTGGGAACGATCTGGCCTGCTTCAGGGGCCCGATCGACAATGTCGGCCAACAAGTATCCGGCCTGCTTCAGCTTCAGGATGTTGCTATCAGTGACAATGGAGGCATCCCACTCCCCGTTGGCACCAGATCCGACCAAGGGTAGAGGAGGCGGGTGGGATTTGTTGTGGAAGCAGAGAAAAGGGGCATTGGTGCTCTGAAGATCTGCATGAGCGGAAGGTGGAAGAAGGCGTGGGATGTTAGCTATTCTAGCACCCACCTTTATAGGTTGCTGATAAGCCAAGAGTTCATTTTTTCATGCCATTGGCTTCTCCACTTCCCTATATGCTCGCGACGTTATGTGCGGGGTGGGCAATCGAGGTCATTGATCATATGCCCTGAAGGGTGGGGCACGATCTCCACCTTGATGAGACATGCTAGACGTGGCGTAGGCCTCGAGCCGTGCTTCGAAAAATACTAACCGATCGGCATCATGGCCGTATGCGACTCTTCCAAAAAAAGTTGTCAGACGAAGGCACTGTTTACACTCGAACGATTTTTTTCCTTCATGGTTAAGTAAAACGGCCATTTCGGGTTCCGGACATCACTTGAGTCTGAACATGAGCAGAGCACTCCGGGGAAATCGCTTTGCAAACCAAATATTGTTGGGTGAGCGGATGCCGGACACAAGCCTTGGTGTTGGAGGCAAGTTCGGGGGCTACTGAGGGAGTCATGGGTTAAGGGGTCCTCGGGGCATCGGCCCATCGATTATTGGCTGGACTAGCGAAGCCACATATTGACAGAAGATCTACGAATTCATGGTGTGCCCTCCAAGTCAAGGATAGGCAGGATCTCTTTACCCCTCATTATAATCTCTCTTTGGTAACCCTAACCCTATCGGTGTCTATATAAACCGAGGGTAGTAGTCTTTAGAGGTAGAGCGACATCCATCACCTCATAATTTAGGGTTTAGCTCATGCTGATCTCGAGGTAGAGCTACTTTGTAACCATACTAAACATCCAATATAATCAAGCAGGACATATGGTATTACCTCTTCTAGAGGGCTCGAACCTGGGTAAACACCGTGTTCATCATCCCTTGTTCCCCATCAATCTCAGATCCATAGCTCGGGACCCCTACCCTGAGGTCTACCGATTTTGACATAGACAATTGTGAAATTTATAGCTACGCATCACATATGTCGTACTTTGCACACATAATACTACCTAGTGTTAAGAAGCATCATAATTTATGACCGTGAACTTAGCTAGTTTAGTGTTTGGAGTTTATTTTCATGAATCTTAGTGTCAACAAAGGTTAGGTTCCATAATAGGAACAAACAGGTATATCATCTATGTTCCATAATAGCAATTATATATTAAAACTTTAGATGGCAGGATATATGGTAACCTTGATTTCTATTAAATTTTAAACGGAAACATTTGGCTAGGTATGACTAACTCATAGAAGTGATGTAAGGTTTTTCAAACATTTCTAAGCACAAGCAAAGCGAATCTAGCATTGCCTTGCATGTGCTTAACGAATGCCATTATGACGAGGGATCTTTCTAAGCAAGAGTTCTTGCTAATTAAATGAAGAAAAATCTAATGAGCGTTGTAGTGCATGACTGATATGTCTCCAACGTATCTATAATTTTTTATTGTTCCATGCTATTATGTTATCATTCTTGGGTGTTTTACAATCATTTTATAGCAACTTAATATCATTTTTTTGGACTAACCTATTGACATAGTGCCCAGTGCCAGTTGTTGTGTTTTGCTTTTTTACTTGGCAGAATAATAGCACCAAACGGAGTCCAAACACATCGAAACTTTTTGGAGAACTTTTACGGACCAGAAGCAACAACATGGGCCAAAGAAGTACTAGAGGGTTGCCCCGTGGGTGGCACAACCCACCTGGGCGTGCCTGGAGGCTCAAGCGCGCCCTGGTGAGTTGTGCCCACCTCGGTGGCCTCCCGCACCGCCTCTTCGCCCTATAAATTCCCAAATATTTCAAAACCCCCAAAAACAACCCTAGGTCGGAAGTTCCACCGCCACAAGCCCTCTAGCCATGAAAAACTAATCGGGAGCCCGTTCCAGCACCCTGTCGAAGGGGGGAATCATCACCAGAGGCCATCTTCATGATCCCTATGCTCTCCGTGATGAGGAGGGAGTAGTCCACCCTCGGGGCTGAGAGTTTGTACTAGTAACTATGTGTTTAATCTCTCTCTCTCTCTCTTGTTCTTGATGGCACGATCTTGATGTATTGCGGGCTTTGTTAATATAGTTGGATCATGTGTTGTTTCTCCCTCTCTATCTTGTTGTGATGAATTGAGTTTTCCCTTTAAGATTTCATTTTATCGAATTGAATACTGTTGGGGAACGTAGCAGAAATTCAAAATTTTCCTATGTGTCACCAAGATCTATCTATGGAGAAACCAGCAACGAGGGGAAGGAGAGTGCATCTACATACCCTTGTAGATCGCTAAGCGGAAGCGTTCAAGAGAACGGGGTTGAAGGAGTCGTACTTGTTGTGATCCAAATCACCGAAGATCCTAGTGCCGAACGGACGGCACCTCCGCATTCAACACACGTACAGCCCAGTGACATCTCCCATGCTTTGATCCAGCAAGGAGAGAGTGAGAGGTTGGGGAATACTCCATCCAGCAGCAGCACAACGGCGTGGTGGAGGTGGAGGAGCGTGGCTATCCTGCAGGGCTTCGCCAAGCACCGCGGGAGAGGAGGACTACTTGGGAGAGGGGGAGGGCTGTGCCAGAACTTGTGGTGCGGCTGCCCTCCCACCCCCCACATATATATAGGGGCAAGGGAGAGGGGGGCGGCCCCTCGGATCCAATCTGAGGAGGGGGCGGCGGCCAAGGGGGGAGGAGTGCCTCCCAAGTCAAGTGGAGGCCCTCCCCCCTTAGGGTTTTCCCTCCCCATGCGCATGGGCCTTGGGGGGGCTGGTGCCCCTGGCCCATTAAGGCTAGGGCGCCCCCCTACAGCCCATGCTACTGTATTGGACGTGGTGGAACAATTTCCGGACCTCCGGACCCCTCCGGAATCCTCCGGAACCTTCTGGAAGCTTCCCGGTACAATACCGAAAAAACCCGAACTTTTCCCGGAACCTGAACAACAACTTTCCATATATAAATCTTTACCTCCGGACCATTCCGGAACTCCTCGTGACGTCCGGGATCTCATCCGAGACTCCGAACAACATTCGGTAACCACATACAAACTTCCTTTATAACCCTAGCGTCATCGAACCTTAAGTGTGTAGACCCTACGGGTTCGGGAGACATGTAGACATGACCGAGACGTTCTCTGGTCAATAACCAACAGCGGGATCTGGATACCCATTTTGGCTCCCACATGTTACACGATGATCTCATTAGATGAACCACAATGTCAAGGACTCAATCGGTCCCGTATACAATTCCCTTTGTCTAACGGTATTGTACTTGCCCGAGATTCGATCGTCGGTATACCGATACCTTGTTCAATCTCGTTACCGGCAAGTCTCTTTACTCGTTCCGTAACACATCATCCTGTGATCAACCCCTTGGTCACATTGTGCACATTATGATGATGTCCTACCGAGTGGGCCCAGAGATACCTCTCCGTTTACACGGAGTGACAAATCCCAGTCTCAATTCGTGCCAACCCAACAGACACTTTCGGAGATGCCTGTAGTGCACCTTTATAGCCACCCAGTTACGTTGTGACGTTTGGTACACCCAAAGCATTCCTACGGTATCCGGGAGTTGCACAATCTCATGGTCTAAGGAAAAGATACTTGACATTAGAAAAGCTTTAGCATACAAACTACACGATCTCTGTGCTAGGCTTAGGATTGGGTCTTGTCCATCACATCATTCTCCTAATGATGTGATCCCGTTATCAATGACATCCAATGTCCATGGTCAGCAAACCTTAACCATCTATTGATCAACGAGCTAGTCAACTAGAGGCTTACTAGGGACATGGTGTTGTCTATATATCCACACATGTATCTGAGTTTCCTATCAATACAATTATAGCATGGATAATAAACGATTATCATGAACAAGGAAATATAATAATAACCAATTTATTATTGCCTCTAGGGAATATTTCCAACAGTCTCCCACTTTCACTAGAGTCAATAATCTAGTTCACATCGCCATGTGATTAACACTCATAGGTCACATCACCATGTGACCAGCATCCAAAGAGTTTACTAGTGTCACTAAACTAGTTCACATCATCATGTGATTAAGACTCAATGAGTTCTGGGGTTTGATCATGTTTTGCTTGTGAGAGAGGTTTTATTCAACGGGTCTGCAACTTTCAGATCCGTATGTACTTCGCAAATCTCTAGGTCATTCTGTAATGATGCTTCCACGCTCCACTTGGATCTATTCCAAATGGTTGCTCCACTAGACGTATCCGGTTTGCTACTCAGAGTCACTCAGGTGTTAAAGCTTTCATCGACGTAACCCTTTACGCCGAACTCTTTATCACCTCCATAATCGAGAAACATGTCCTTATTTACTCCAAGCACAATTTTGACCGCTGTCCAATGATCCATTCCTGGATCATTCTTGTACCCCTTGACTGACTCATGGCAAGGCACACTTCCGGTGCGGTACACAGCATAGCATACTATAGATCCTACGTCTGAAGCATAGGGGACGACCTTCATCCTTTTCTCTATTCTGCCGTGGTCGAGCTTTAAGTCTTAACTTCATACCTTACATCTTAGGCAAGAACTCCTTCTTTGACTGATCCATATTGAACACCTTCAAGATCATGTCAAGGTATATGCTCATTTGAAAGTACCATTAAGTGTTTTGATCTATCCTTATAGATCTTGATGCTCAATGTTCAAGCAGCTTAATCCAGGTTTTCTATTGAAAAACACTTTCCAATAACCCTATATGCTTTCCAGAAATTCTACATCATTTCTGATCAACAATATGTCAACAACATATACTCATCAGAAATTCTATAGTGCTCCCACTCACTTCTTTGGAAATACAAGTTTCTCATAAACTTTGTATAAACAAAATCTTTGATCATCTTATCAAAGTGCATATTCCAACTCCGAGATACTTACTCCAGTCCATGGAAGGATCGCTGGAGCTAGCATACCTTTTAGCATCCTTAGGATCGACAAAACCTTTCTAATTGTATCACATACAACCTTTCCTTACGAAAACTGGTAAGGAAACTCGTTTTGACATCCATCTGCCAGATTTCATAAATGCAGCTAATGCTAACATGATTCCGACGGACTTAAGCATCGCTACGAATGAGAAAATCTCATTGTAGTCAACTCCTTGAACTTGTGAAAAAACTCTTTGCCACAAGTCGAGCTTCATAGACGGTGACATTACCATCCACGTTCGTCTTCTTCTTAAAGATCCATTTATCTCAATGGCTTGCCGATCATCGGGCAAGTCCACCAAAGTCCATGCTTTGTTCTGATACATGGATCCTATCTCGGATTTCATGGCTTCTAACCATTTGTCGGAATTTGGGCCCACCATTGCTTCTCCATAGCTCGTAGGTTCATTGTTGTCTAGCAACATGACCTTCAAAACAAGATTACTGTACAACTCTGAAGCAGTACGCATCCTTGTCACCCTATGAGGTACGGCAGTGACTTGATCCGAAGTTTTATGATCACTATCATAAGCTTCTACTTCAATTGGTGTAGGTGCCGCAGGAACAACTTCCTGTGCCCTGCTACACACTAGTTGTAGTGACGGTTCAATAACCATATCAAGTCTCCACCATCCTCCCACTCAACTTTTCGAGACAAACTTTTCCTCGAGAAAGGACCCAATTCAAGAAACAATCCCTATTGCTTTCGGATCTGAATTAGGAGGTATACCCAACTGTTTTGGGTGTCCTATGAAGATGCATTTTTTCCGCTTTGGGTTCGAGCTTATCAACCTGAAACTTTTTCACATAAGCGTCGCAGCCCCAAACCTTTAAGAAATGACAGCTTAGGTTTCTCTAAACCATAGTTCATATGGTGTCATCTCAAACGAAATTACATGGTGCCCTATTTAAAGTGAGTGCGGTTGTCTCTAATGCCTAACCCATGAACGATAGTGGTAATTCGATAAGAGACATCATGGTACGCACCACATCCAATAGGGTGCAACTATGATGTTCGGACACACCATCAAACTATGGTGTTCCAGGCGGTATTAATTGTGAAACAATTTCCACAATGTCTTAATTGCGTGCCAAAGCTCGTAACTCAGATACTCATCTCTATGATCATATCATAGACATTTTATCCTCTTGTCACGATGATCTTCAACTTCACTTTGAAATTACTTGAACCATTCAATAATTCAGACTTGTGTTTCATCAAGTAAATATACTCAGTATCTACTTAAATTGTCCGTGAAGTAAGAACATAACGATATTCACTGCATGCCTCGGCACTCATTGGACTGCACACATCAAAATGTGTTGCTTCCAACAAGTTGCTATCTTGTTCCATCTTATTGAAAACGAGGCTTTTCAGTCATCTTGCCCATGTGGTATGATTTGCATATCACAAGTGATTCAAAATCAAGTGAGTCCAAACGATCCATCTGCATGGAGTTTCTTCATGCGTATGCACCAATAGACATGGTTCGCATGTCTCAAACTTTTCAAAATGAGTGAGTCCAAAGATCCATCAACATGGAGCCTCTTCATGCGTTTTATACCAATATGACTTACATGGCAGTGCCACAAGTAAGTGGTACTATCATTACTATCTTATATCTTTTTGGCATGAAAATGTGTATCACTACGATCGAGATTCAATAAACCATTCCTTTAGGTGCAAGACCATTGAAGGTATTATTCAAATAAATAGAGTAACCATTATTCTCCTTAAATGAATAACTTATTGCGATAGACATAATCCAATCATGTCTATGCTCAACGCAAACACCAAATCTCGATGGTAGAGGGAGCGTGCGATGCTTGATCACATCAACCTTGGAAACACTTCCAACACATATCGTCAGCTCACCTTTAGCTAGTCTCCGTTTATTCCGTAGCTTTTTTTATTTCGAGTTACTAACACTTAGCAACCGAACCGGTATCTAATACCCTGGTGCTACTAGGAGTACTAGTAAAGTACACATTAACATAATGTATATCCAATATACTTCTATCGACCTTGCCAGCCTTCTCATCTACCAAGTATCTAGGGTAATTCCGCTCTAGTGACTATTCCCCTTATCACAGAAGCACTTAGTCTCGGGTTTGGGTTCAACCTTGGGTTTCTTCACTGGAGCAGCATCTGATTTGCCGTTTCATGAAATATCCCTTCTTGCCCTTGCCCTTTTTGAAACTAGTGGTTTCACCAACCATCAACAATTGATGCTCCTTCTTGATTTCTACTTTCGCGGTGTCAAACATCGTGAATACCTCAAGGATCATCATATCTATCCCTGATATGTTATAGTTCATCACGAAGCTCTAGCAGCTTGGTGGCAATGACTTTGGAGAAACATCACTATCTCATCTGGAAGATCAACTCCCACTCGATTCAAGTGATTGTTGCACTCAGACAATCTGAGCACAAGCTCAATGATTGAGCTTTTCTCCCTTAGTTTGCAGGCTAAGAAAATTGTCGGAGGTCTTATACCTCTTGACGTGGGCGCGAGCCTGAAATCCCAATTTCATCCCTCGAAAACATCTCATATGTTCCGCGATGTTTCGAAAACGTCTTTGGTGCCTCAACTCTAAACCGTTTAACTGAACTATCACGTAGTTATCAAAACGTGTATGTCCGATGTTCGCAACATCCACAAACGACGTTTGGGGTTCAGCACACTGAGCGGTGCATTAAGGACATAAGCTTTCTACTGTCCGCATAATCGCTACTGTCAACTTTCAACTATATTTTCTCTAGGAACATATCTAAACAGTGGAACTAAAGCGCGAGCTTACGACATAATTTGCAAAGATCTTTTGACTATGTTCAGGATAATTAAGTTCATCTTATGAACTCCCACTCAGACAGACATCCCTCTAGTCATCTAAGTGATTACATGATCCGAGTCAACTAGGCCGTGTCCGATCATCACGTGAGACGGACTAGTCATCATCGGTGAACATCTTCATGTTGATCGTATCTACTATACGACTCATGCTCGACCTTTCGGTCTCTGTGTTCCGAGGCCATGTCTGTACATGCTAGGCTCGTCAAGTTAACCCTAAGTGTTTTGCATGTGTAAAACTGTCTTACACCCGTTGTATGTGAACGTAAGGATCTATCACACCCGATCATCACGTGGTGCTTCGAAACGACGAACTTTAGCAACGGTGCACAGTTAGGGGAGAACACTTCTTGAAATTGTTGTAAGGGATCATCTTATTTACTACCGTCGTTCTAAGTAAACAAGATGCATAAACATAATAAACATCACATGCAATTATATAGTAGTGACATGATATGGCCAATATCATATAGCTCCATTGATCTCCATCTTCGGGGCTCCATGATCATCATCGTCACCGACATGACACCATGATCTCCATCATCATGATCTCCATCATCGTGTCTTCATGAAGTTGTCTCGCCAACTATTACTTCTACTACTATGGCTACCGGTTAGCAATAAAGTAAAGTAATTACATGGCGTTGTTTAATGACACGCAGGTCATACAATAAATTAAGACAACTCCTATGGCTCCTGCCGGTTGTCATACTCATCGACATGCAAGTCGTGATTCCTATTACAAGAACATGATCAATCTCATACATCACATATCATTCATCACATTCTTCTTGGCCATATCACATCACATAGCATACCCTCCAAAAACAAGTTAGACGTCCTCTAATTGTTGTTTGCATGTTTTACGTGGCTGCTATGGGTTTCTAGCAAGAACATTTCTTACCTACGCAAAACCACAACGTGATATGTCAATTGCTATTTACCCTTCATAAGGACCCTTTTCATCGAATTCGTTCTGACTAAAGTGGGAGAGACTGGCACCCGCTAGCCACCTTATGCACCAAGTGCATGTCAATCGGTGGAACCTGTCTCACGTAAGAGTACGTGTAAGGTCGGTCCGGGGCGCTTCATCCCACAATACCGTCGAAACAAGATTGGACTAGTAACGGTAAGCATATTGAACAAAATCAACGCCCACAACTACTTTGTGTTCTACTCGTGCAAAGAATCTACGCAATAGACCTAGCTCATGATGCCACTGTTGGGGAACGTAGCAGAAATTCATAATTTTCCTACGTGTCACCAAGATCTATCTATGGAGAAACCAGCAACGAGGGGAAGGAGAGTGCATCTACATACCCTTGTAGATCGCTAAGCGGAAGCGTTCAAGAGAATGGGGTTGAAGGAGTCGTACTCGTCGTGATCCAAATCACCGGAGATCCTAGTGCCGAACGGACGGCACCTCCGCGTTCAACACACGTACAGCCCGGTGACGTCTCCCATGCCTTGATCCAGCAAGGAGAGAGGGAGAGGTTGAGGAAGACTCCATCCAGCAGCAACACAACGGCGTGGTGGTGGTGGAGGAGCGTGGCTATCCTGCAGGGCTTCGCCAAGCACCGCGGGAGAGGAGGACTACTTGGGAGAGGGGGAGGCTGTGCCAGAACTTGTGGTGCGGCTGCCCACCCACCCCCCACATATATATATAGGGGCAAGGGAGAGGGGGGCCGGCCCCCTCAGATCCAATCTGAGGAGGGGGCGGCGGCCAAGGGGGGGGAGGAGTGCCTCCCAAGTCAAGTGGAGGCCCTCCCCCCTTAGGGTTTTCCCTCCCCATGCGCATGGGCCTTGGGGGGGCTGGTGCCCCTGGCCCATTAAGGCTAGGGCGCCCCCCTACAGCCCATGCTACTATATTGGACGTGGTGGAACAATTTCCGGACCTCCGGAATCCTCCGGAACCTTCTAGAAGCTTCCCGGTACAATACCGAAAAAACCCGAACTTTTCCCGGAACCCGAACAACAACTTTCCATATATAAATCTTTACCTCCAGACCATTCCGGAACTCCTCGTGACGTCTGGGATCTCATTCGAGACACCGAACAACATTCGGTAACCACATACAAACTTCCTTTATAACCCTAGCGTCATCGAACCTTAAGTGTGTAGACCCTACGGGTTCAGGAGACATGTAGACATGACCGAGACGTTCTCTGGTCAATAACCAACAGTGGGATCAAGATACCCATGTCGTCTCCCACATTTTACACGATGATCTCATCGGATGAACCACGATGTCAAGGACTCAATCGATCCCGTATACAATTCCCTTTGTCTAACGGTATTGTACTTGCCCGAGATTCGATCGTCGGTATACCGATACCTTTGTTCAATCTCGTTACCGGCAAGTCTCTTTACTCGTTCCGTAACACATCATCCCGTGATCAACCCCTTGGTCACATTGTGCACATTATGATGATGTCCTATCGAGTGGGCCCAGAGATACCTCTCCGTTTACACGGAGTGACAAATCCCAGTCTCGATTCGTGCCAACCCAACAGACACTTTCGAAGATACCTGTAGTGCACCTTTATAGCCACCCAGTTACGTTGTGACGTTTGGTACACCCAAAGCATTCCTACGGTATCCGGGAGTTGCACAATCTCATGGTCTAAGGAAAAGATACTTGACATTAGAAAAGCTTTAGCATACGAACTACACGATCTCTGTGCTAGGCTTAGGATTGGGTCTTGTCCATCACATCATTCTCCTAATGATGTGATCCCGTTATCAACGACATCCAATGTCCACGGTCAGGAAACCGTAACCATCTATTGATCAACGAGCTAGTCAACTAGAGGCTTACTAGGGACATGGTGTTGTCTATATATCCACACATGTATCTGAGTTTCCTATCAATACAATTATAGCATGGATAATAAACGATTATCATGAATAAGGAAATATAATAATAACCAATTTATTATTGCCTCTAGGGCATATTTCCAACAAATACCTTTATGGATTTGAGAGCACTTGATATATTTCTTGCATATGAATACCCATGGTGACAATGGGGTACTATATTGATTCACTGGATATGTGTTTTGGCACTCAACTTGCGGATTCCCGAGGTGACTTTGGGGTAATCTATGCATAGAGGTTGATGCACGTTCTCGTCTTTGTTTCTCAGGTAGAAATCTTGGGCACTCTTTGAGGTTCTTTGTGTTGGATTGAGTATTATGAATCTAAATTTGTTTTGGTGTTATTTTAGTACAAACTCTTGATAGATCAATTGGAAAGAATAACTCGGTGTTATTTTAGAATGAACTCTTTGATAGGTCAATCGGAAATAATAGCTACAAACAATTTCTTCTTATGTTCCCCGCTAGATAAGAACTTTGGAGTGATTCTTCGTTGCACGTTGAGGGATGGTTATATGATCCAATTAGATTAGTATTGCTGAGAGATTGCACTAGCAAAAGTACGGACCCTAGGCCTATTTTTCAAGCATCACAATAACGTTTGTGCTCACTTTTGTTACTTGCTACCTTATTGTTTTCATTGTTACCATTACAAAAATCAATATCTACTATCACTACTACACTTGTATCAACATCTCTTCGTCGAACTAGTGCACATATACAATTTACCATTGCATTTGGTGTGTTGGGGACACAAGAGACTATTTGTTATTTGGTTGCAGGGTTGTTTGAGAGAGACCATCTTCATCCTATGCCTCCCACAGATAGATAAACCTTTGGTCATCCACTTCAGGGAAACTTGCTACTTTCCCTACAAAACTCTGCGCCTGGAGGCCCAACTCGAGTCTACAAGAATAAAGTTGCGTACTAGACATCAAGCTCTTTTCTGGCGCCATTGCCGGGGAGGTGAGTGCTTGAAGGTATATCTTTAGATCTTGCAATCGAATCTTTTAGTTTCTTGTTTTATCACTAGTTTGGTTTATTAAAGAAAACAAAAAAATGGATTTGAGGTGGTGTCATGTTGTTCATCTTTATAATGTCTTTCTTAAAAATGATGGAAAGGAAAATTGTGCTCAATTGATAGAAGAAGAATTCAATAAAACGTTTGACATTAATGATGAGCATGATTGCAATGTTGTTAGTGTGAATTCTATAAATATCAAAAGTGCTAATGATGCTTGCACTACTCATGAAAAAATGTTTCTTATAAGGATGTCAATTTTTGTGGAGTGAAAAGACTTTGTAAAGACATGCCTTATAGGGATGATAGATTTTTTATGAAGCATAAACATGATAGAACCAATTTTTTTGCTCAAGGTGATAGATAAATTTTCTACAAAATTATGCTCTCTTTATCCTATTACTTGTGAACTTTGCAATAAAGTTGGTCACCTTAATTTCTAATGCGTGCTTTTTCGGGATCGAATTGTGTGCAAATATTGCAATCACTTGATCACCCTTGAACATTATACTGAACTTTTTTTATTTTTTTGGTGTGAAGAATTGTCACATAAAAATGGTTGGTTTAAAGCATTCATATCACGGACCATGTTGAAACTAATTTTAAGGAAATCCATATGTTTTGCATGGTAAATTACAATGAGAATGTTTATATTGCCAACTATAGAAAGATGGGTAAACTAATAGAATATAAAAGTAATACTAATGAAAGGCTAAAGATTTCTACTTTCCCTCCTATTGTCTCTCATGATGAAATAGGTGACGAGGAGGAGCTCTATATCAACCAATCTCATCAATAAAAAGCTTGGAAAAATTAATTAAACCCACACATGATGTGTTGAAGAAGAATAAGAAAAGAAGAGTAGAGGTAAAAAGGTATCCCTCCCAAATGATGTTTCTCCTATTATTGTTGTGCCTCATGAGAATGAATCAAAAATAATTGTGGAAGATGATGCACTTGATGATGATATTGCTTCTTTGCCTTATGGCACAATGTCAAAAATAACTATTGATGATGATTTTGTTATGCCTATTGCTTGTTCTGTTGATTATGATTGGGATGATAATGATACTTCTTATAATCTTGAAAATCTTTTTGGCACCAACTTAGGAAATTATGATGATATTAATTGTTATACTATCGGTGCTATTCATACTATTAATGATGAGAGTGATTATGCTTATGATATTCCAAGCCACAATCTTGGGGATGCTATGCTTAATGAAGATGATCTTTTTAGTCCCCCTACTTTTAATGATCAAATTTATGATGATTGCCTGCCTCCTATTTAAGATGATTGCAATATTTATGAAAGTGGGTTTGGACGAGTGTCAACTTTAGATGATATTTATCCCACTATTTTGGAGGGTGTTGAATCCTATTATAATGATAGAAGTCGATTTGGAGATGTCATCATTTTATTTAGTAATGATTCCACTATTCCGGAAGAGGTTTCAATTGACTATGATGAGAACAAAGTTGGTACTTATGATGATTATTGTGATGATACTTATTTTGTAAAAATTAGTGATAATTATTGTCATAATTTTGAATATCCTTTTACTGAACATTACTCTCTTAATGTGGAAATAATTTATAATATTCGAGTTTCATATGATATTCCCACTATTATGAATCAGAATAAAATTTCTTATATAGAGAGTAATAAATTTCTATGCTTTTGGATCATGAAAAGAATGTTTTATGTGATGGTTATATTAATGAATCTATTCATGATGCTACTGAAAATTATTATGAGAGAGGAACTTGTGATTCATGATGCTCCCGTTATGTTGCAATTCTTTACTTCTCTGTGAGCATCATTGAAAATTTGAAATCATCATGCCTAGCTTAAAATGCATAAAAGAAAAGCGCTTGTTGGGAGAAAACACAATAATTTTACCTACTGTTTTTGTGTGTTCACATGATTATACTACTGTATTAATCATGTTCTATAGCTTTTATTTCAATAAAGTGCGAAGTAAAGCCTTTGGGATAATGTGGATGATAGTTGACTTGATTCTGTGCAAAAACAGAAACTTTTGCGCCCAGTCCGGGAATTTATGAAATTCAATGAAACATGATTTTGATCTCAAATTTTTAAAAATGATTGATATACAAATTTTATACGTTTTCCTAATTTTTCAGAATTTTTAGTGTTGCATAAGTATGGTCAAAGTTCATATTACTACAGATTGTTCAGTTTTTGACAGATTCTGTTTTCAATGCAGAGTTTGCTTGTTTCCTAGTTTCTGTGGCTTATATTGCTCAATATGAATTGTGGAAATGATAAGGTACAGTAGGAATTGTGTGAGAACATTTATGAATCTTTTATTGACAGCACCCAAGTGAATGATTTGTTTTATCACAGTAACGCATCTCATGAAGTTCCGTTAAGTTTTGTGTGATTGAAGTTTCGAAGTTTTGGGTGAAATATCGATATGAAGAGAATAAGAACTGACAATAACCTAAGATTGGGGATGCTCAAGGCACCCCAAGGTAATATTCAAGGAATATCCAAGCAACAAAGCTTGGGAATGCCCCGGAAGGCATCCCCTCTTTCATCTTCAACATTATCGGTAACCTCACTTGGAACTATATTTTTATTCGTCACATGATATGAGTTTTGCTTGGAGCATAATTTTGTTTTGCTAGGATTTTCTTGATGTTATTTAGATAATGTTTTAAATCTTCTATTTCAATAAAAGTGGCAAGGATGGCCTTCACCATGCTTATTTTGCAAGTATATGAGTTGTTGTTTCAAAACAGAAAGTTTGTCGCGGTTGCAAAAATTTCCGAGAAAATTCAGAATGTGATAAAATGTTGAAATTTTTTTAACAATAATCCATGATATATTTTCTCTAGGGTGGTAAATTTTCAGATTTTTTTGAGTTTAATAAGAATGAATCTTGCTTCATCCTTCAGATTGTCCTGTTTTGGCAGATTGTTGTTATGTTTGCATTGTTTGCATATATTTGCGTGTTTAATGATTCTATTGGAGGATAGGAGTATTAAATATGAAGAGGCATCTAGTATGAAATTTTAAATTATAATTTTAGTGATTTGCTAAAGTAGAGAATGATAAGGTTATTGCATTGATTTATACTAACTTATCTCATGAGTTCTTGTTGAGTTTTGTGGATGAAGTTTTTAAGATTTAGGGAAACCCTGATATAAAAGGAATTAAAGAGACACAAAAGCTCAATCTTGGGGATGCCCAAGGCATCCAAAATTAATATTTCAAGAAGTCTCAAGCATCTAAGCTTGCGGATGCCCCGGTAGGCATCCCACGTTTCTTCTTCAACAATTATCGGTTAGTATCGGTTGAGCCTAAGTTTTTGCTTCTTCACATGATGTGTGCTATTCTTAGAATGTCATTTTATTTTGTTTTGCTTGTTGTTTCAAGAAAGTACTTAGATCTGAAAGTCTTTTAAATAAGAGGGAGTCCTCAATAGCTACCCATTTACTTAACTACTCACTTGATCTTCAGTTATATCTTTTTGGAGTAGTTTGTCAAATCTCTCATGCTTCACTTGTATTATTTTGAGAGATGAAAATTTTTATGATCATGTTCTTCACTTAAATTTATTTGAGCTTGCCAAAAGCAATTGTAAAATATGAAACTAGTCCCGAAGTGGTAGATATTCAAGAGGGATATAATAAAAACTTTCATGAAGATCATTGGATAAAATAACCTTGATTCTTTGTAATAATTTTGTGATATGATGATAGTGATATGTGAGTCATGTTGATGAGTAATTATGCTTTAGTAAGAATATTGATGTTAAGGTTTGTGATTCCCTATGCAAGCACGGAAGTCAATAGTTATGCAATGAAATTGCATCCTACTTGTGGTGCATTATTCGGTGTTAATTATGCTTAATGCTCGTGTATGTGATTTTTTCGTTTCTTGGTTGGTTGCTTCTCAATCTTTTGCTAGCCTTCACTTGTACTAAGTAGAAATGCTACTTGTGCATCCAAAATCCTTAAACCCAGTTTTGCCACATGAGTCCACCATACCTACCTATATGTGGTATTCTTGTGTCATTTTAAGCAAATTTCCATGTGCCACCTCTAAATTTCAAAATAATTTCCTTTTTGTGTGCTCGTACGTACCGCTCATGAAACGGCAAGGGGTGGCCAATATTTTCCAGGCTAGATGTGTTATTCTCAATATGAGTATTTATTCACTTGTCATTGCACGAGAGTACGGCGGTAATAGGGATGCCCAGTCCTAAAATGAAAAAAAATTACTTTATGTTGTCAAATAATAAATTCCTTGAAATGTGTTGGTATGGAGGGCACCCGTGGATAAGGCTAGCCATGGATTGTGAAAGAATGTTGGAAAAAGGAATAAACTTTATTTTCTGTTTGGGAACCGCCTATGATATATCTAGCATGGAAGGTGTTGAGAATTACTCGGTCATTTTCGTTGACGGGAAAAGTATGCCTCTCAAAATGTATTATATCTTAATTTTTGCTTTGAGCTCTGGCACCTCTACAAATCCCTACTTCCCTCTGCGAAGGGCCCATCTGTTTACTTTATGAAATTTTTATTTTTATTTGAGTCTCCATCTTCTCTTATAAAGCACCAACTAAGGGGCACTATGATCGTACTTAAGCATTGGATGTAGCTAATATGTGAGTGTGTTTCATGAATGGATCCATGATTGAGCATGATGGGCTAGGGATAGCTTTTTTAGTGTTGATATTTTAAAGACATGGTTGCTTGTTGATATGCTTGAGTATTGAAATCTTCATGTCAAAACTAGACTATTGCTTTGAACCATATAAAAGTCCATATGTCCATGCTACAAAAGAAAAGAATATGTGATGAAAATGTTAGGCAGCATTCCACATCAAAAATTCCGTTTTTATCATTTACCTACTCAAGGACGAGCAGGAATTAAGCTTGGGGATACTGATACGTCTCCAACGTATCTATAATTTTTTATTGTTCCATGCTGTTATATTACCATTCTTGGATGTTTTAAAATCATTTTATAGCAACTTTATATCATTTTTTGGGACTAACCTATTGACATAGTGCCTAGTGCTAGTTGTTGTTTTTTGCTTGTTTTTACTTCGCAGAATATCAGTAGCAAATGAAGTCCAAACGTAGCGAAACTTTTGGAGAATTTTTATGGACCAGAAGCAACAACACGGGCCACAGAAGTACTAGAGGGGTGCTCCTAGGGGGGCACAACCCACCTGGGCGTGCCTAGAGGCCCAAGCGCGCCCTAGTGGGTTGTGCCCACCTCGGTGGCCTCCCGCACCGCCTCTTTGCCCTATAAATTCCCAAATATTCCAAAACCCCCAAAAACAACCCTAGATTGGAAGTTCCACCCCCGCAAGCCTCTCTAGCCACGAAAAACCAATCGGGAGCCCATTTCGGCACCCTGCCGGAGGGGGAAATCATCACCGGAGGCCATCTTCATCATCCATATGGTCTCCATGATGAGGAGGGAGTAGCCCACCCTCGGGGCTGAGGGTTTGTACCATTTGCTATGTGTTTAATCTCTCTCTCTCTCTCTCTTGTTCTTGATGGCACGATCTTGATGTATCGCGGGCTTTGTTAATATAGTTGGATAATATGGTGTTTCTCCCTTTCTATCTTATTGTGATCAACTGAGTTTTCCCTTTAAGATTTCGTTTTATCGGATTGAATACTTTTATGGATTTGAGAGCACTTGATATATTTCTTGCATATGAATACCCGTGGTGACAATGGGGTATTATATTGATTCACTTGATATGTGTTTTGGCACTCAACTTGCGGAATCCCGAGGTGACATTGGGGTAATCTATGCATAGGGGTTGATGCACGTTCTTGTCTTTGTTTGTCCGGTAGAAATCTTGGGGCACTCTTTGAGGTTCTTTGTGTTGGATTGAGTATTATGAATCTGAATTTGTTTTGGTGTTATTTTAGTACAAACTCTTGATAGATCGATCGGAAAGAATAACTCGGTGTTACTTTAGTACGAACTCTTAGATAGATCGGTCGGAAAGAATAGCTACAAAAATTTCTTCTTATGTTCTCCGCTAGATAAGAACTTTGGAATGATTCTTCGTTGCATGTTGAGGAATGGTTATATGATTCAATTAAATTAGCATTGTTGAGAGATTGCACTAGAAAAAGTACAGACCCTAGGCCTCATTTTCAAGCATTGCAATACCATTTGTGCTCACTTTTGTTACTCGTTGCTGTTTTGTATTTTTACCATTACAAAAATCAATATCTACTATCATTACTACACTTGTATCATCATCTCTTCGCCGAACTAGTGCATCTATACAATTTACCATTATATTTGGTGTGTTAGCGATAAACGAGACTCTTTGTTATTTGGTTGCAGGGTTTTTTCAGAGAGACCATCTTCATCCTACGCCTCCCACGGATTGATAAACCTTAGTTCATCCACTTTGGGGAAAATTGCTAATGTCCTACAAAACTCTGTGCTTGGAGGCCCAACACGAGTCTATAAGAATAAAGTTGCATAGTACACATCAATGACATATCTGATATATTGTACGCATAATCTAATGAGCATCAAGGTGTGATAACAAGAACATGTTGTCAATTCCATCACATAGCAAAGAAGTTAATTTTTAGTACGCATATATGCATTCGAATCGGCTATTATGTCCAGACACAATCATTCACTTTCAAGTGTCTTCATCCTCATTAGTCTGTTGATATGTACGACTATACATTCTATAAAAGTTGCATGTAACCAATAATGCACTCAGGGTTGATTACATCAAAACAAGTCTAATTTGTAGAGATGTTTCCTTATAGGCTAGCCTTCTAAGAATCAGCCATATTGAATTTTTTTCTATAAAGCGGGTAAAGATCCTAGTCTTCACATCAATTGATGCACACAACCTTTAGTATATTGACGTGATCATCACATGAACCAGGGAGCTACTTCAGTGGAGATAGGTGTTAACTCAAACATAGTAATGCCAATGTGCAAGTGCTCCTTATAGTAGTGTTAAAGTGCTTGACATGCCAGGGTCTGCAGGACCATATATAGCATCTGATGTACTCTTCCTATTTAAGAGCAAAAGTAGTATCACCATTCACACACAAATAAATCCTACTACAGCCAGAGGAAAAGTGATGAATACAGTGAAAGTTATTGCTACACATCACATAAGTCGCACCATGCAGACAAAAAACTACTTAGGGTTAAGAAGCATCAGAGTTTGCAATCGTGAATGTAGCTAGTCAAGTGTTTGGAGTTTACATTAAAAAATTAGGGCTCGTTTGGATTGTGACTGCATACACCAGCCATACTAAAATGCGTATGTACCAAAACTATTGGCCAAAAAATTCACCGCGAGGGAAATCCAAGGTCATAAAAACTCGAGGGGCAACCAAAAAATTGGCTCAATCTGAAAATTTGGGGGTCAGGTAAACACATGCTCATGGTGCTATGTTTTTTTACTGAGTGGTGCAATACTAACACAATGTACGTAACTTGCGCATGCTATTGTATGTTGGCCCGTACGCATCCCATGTCTGGAACACCATGCATATATCTTTAAATGGAACAACCTGGCATATTATCTCTGGTCCATAATATCAATCCCGCGATGATAGCCTAGAGTCATAAAACTCAAGAAATATTTGATAAAAGTATACCATACTTGAGCTTAGACATTTAAACAGTAGACTAATTTGTAGTATGTTTTTCTATTAGTCCATCTCTTACATACAAATTGTAATGCATCTAAGTATTTTCCTAAGCCAATGCTTTTTACTCCCTCCGTCCTCAAAAACTCTACATATAGAAATTTTAAGACGGATTATAAAGTGGAGTAGAAACTGAATTGGGAAGGTGCAAGACACCATCTCTCTCATCTTTAACTACCCCACCTTCAATGAGCTAAGTGCATGTAGAAAGTGACTAGACCATTAGATAAATGTTATTGGTCTTGATTCATGTGTGATGAAAGAGAAACTTTTTTTTCTAATTGAAAGTGCATTGAGAAGATAGAAGGAAGGAGAGCAGTGATTCGGTGCTTAGGCTCATCTGCACCGCGATGAAGACTAATTCGAAACAAATACTAGAAAATTTCAATAAAAACCAAAAAGTTTGTACAATGGATAGTTTGGTGTGTGCGATGCGCTCCAAATTTCAGATCATTTGGACCTTTGAGTAGTTGTGGCAAAAAAACTCAAATTGGGTTCCGTAAAAAAGTTTATTTTCATGTACTGTTCTAATCCAATTTGCCTTTTCTTCTGAGCTACTCGTATGTCCGAATGATCTGAAATTTCGAGCGCATCTCACGCACCAAATTATCTACCTCAAATTTTATTTGGATTTTTTGAATTGGTTTGAATTTTTGTAAATTGTTTCTTGACCGGGTGCAGATGAGCCTGGGCTCAGAAATGAATATTCATTTTGTGGACCAATTTTGAATACTAAGCTTACACTTATTTAAGGATGGAGAGAGTAAGTTCGATCAAGTGTGTTGAAAAATAATCAATACAATAAAGTCGGCATGAAAAATATTTTCCAAGTGTACTTCTAAATATTGTAGTTATTAATATATTTTTATTTTAAAATTTCTTCATACTTAGAAAACTTTGATTTAGGACAAAAATTATAACACCTTAGAGCATCTCCAATATAAAATGCAAATTTGAAGATGTAAAACAGGAGATGTAAAAAATTACATCTCCAAAAAGTGCTTTTTGCATCTCCAAAAAAGGACCAACTCCAACAGATGATGCAAAATGTATATGTAAAAGTGCAACTCCAATAGGTGATGTAAACTGGAGATGTAAAACCGCCTGGCGGCCACGCGGCCGCTATAGCTACTGTTGAGATGTTGTACAACCGTTGTATAGCCGTTGTTCGGCCACACAAATTGAAATAAAACATCAGATAATCAACTTAAAAATTGCACATGTCCAAAATATACAATTATTGCATAATTCATCAAATCCACAAGATCGAATGCAAGACACACGCAACATAGTTTTGCACAATACACAAACAAATAAATGAAACTAGGCGCCTCTCTCGCCATGATATTTCCAATGCTCCTCCAACGGATCCTTCTGAGGTTGATCGTGCACATCGGAGTCTATAATTTCATTGTACACCTTCATGAAGCGTTTGATTCGCTCCTCTCCTCTCATGGGCATAACGCGTATGCCCATCAAGTGATTGAAGGTGTAATCTAAAGACTGTCCATGCTCATTCTAAATGATCATGTTATGCATGATCACGCAAGCACACATGATATACCAAATGGTTTTTTGATACCAGAATCTAGATGGTCCTCGTACAATAGCAAATTGTGATTGCAAAATTCCAAAAGTCCTCTCAACATCTTTCCTAGCCGCCGCTTGTGCATTGTGAAAGATGAGTTCTTTCTCACCTTGGGGTTTTGCAATTGGCTTGACAAAAGTACTCCACCTACGGTAGATGTCATCCGTAAGATAGTACCCGTCATTATATGTGCAGCCATTTGCTTTGAAGGTCACAGATGGTGCTTCTCCATTTGCTAACTTGACAATAAGAGGTGACCGGTCGAGCACGTTAATGTCATTGCAAGATCTAGGCATCCCAAAATATGAATACCACATCCATGTTTCTTAATCAGCAACAGCCTCAAGAATGATAGTGGTATCCTTCCAACGACCCTCGAATTGTCCATGCCATGCTCTTGGGCAATTTTTCCACTTCCAATGCATGCAATCGACGGACCCTAGCATATAGCTGGAAACCCATGAGCTTTGTTCATTTCCAACAATCTCTGAGTGTCCTGGGCATTGGGAGATCTCAAGTACTCTGCACCAAACACTTCTACAATAGCCTTTGCAAATTGTTTGACATAGAAGATAGAAGTGCTCTCTGCCATCGCCAAGTTGTCATCAATGTAGTTTGCAGGAACACCGTAGGCCATCATGCACAATGCAGCAGTGACCTTCGGTTCGGTGCTATGTCCAAGCAACCCTGTACAATTCCCCCTCTGCTCGAAGATCGATCATGCTACTTCGCGGAATTGCAAATGTGGATGAACAAGTCTTTGGACATTTTCAGCCCACGTCGAAAGTACCTCCCCGGAAAAACAGGTGGTGAACCAAAGTAGTTGTGCATCAACCTCTTGTGCGCATCAACCCGTTCTCTCCGAATGAATGCACGGCCATACACGGAACCACTGTGCTTTCGCTTCTTCCCCTTGTGCATTGTCACTAGCATTGCAATGTCCTCTTCTTCATTTAAATCAAATTCCTCATCCGACAAGGAATCATCCACGAAAGATGAGTCACATGAGCTCGTCTACTATGCGGAAAATCACCGTCAAACTACTTTCCACCCCTAACAAAAAAATGTCAAGTTTCATCATTTCTTTACCTTCGGGAATTTTGTCAAACACCTTGCTTGCGGGGTAGACGAAATCGGCCGGCTCCAGGTTGGGCAGCCATCAGTGGTGGTCGGTGAGGGCGGCGGCGACTGCACAGTAGAAGAAATGGTCGCACGTCGGCGGGAGCTCCACGCGGTAGGCAGGCGACATCGCACGGCCGAGCCTCGTGGGCGTCGGGCGGGCGGAGTGGCGCGCCTCAAGTAACTCTGGCGGGGGTTCAAGGCTTGGATGAAGCCTACCCTATCGTAGACCTTGGGGGGGGGGAGGCGTTAAGGCCACCGTAGCCACCGGAGAAGCTTCGACTCGGCGGCGGCCGAAAGTGAATTGGCGGCTCCAGGCGACGGGCTGATGACGCAGACGGCGGGGGACGGAGGGGCGTAGGGGGGGTCACAGCAGGCCCGGCGGCCGACGGGCGGGGGGGGGGGGGGGATTTGGTGCGGATTTGGCCGGCGGCGGAGTCGGGCGGGTGGCGGCTGGTCGTGCAGAAGGGAAAGGAACTGGCAGTTAGGCGGTTGGCGGGCGGTCGCATTTTTATATCTTCTGTAGGTGAAGATACAAATTTGCACCGCGAGGTGTTGTAGTTTACATCTTCGGAAGGTGGAGATGTAAAAAAAATTGCATTGCAACATCTGTTGAAGAGGTGTTTTTGGCCCTCGGAGACGAGATGAAAAGGTTAGGTATTTTCGCATCTACATCTTCAATTGGAGATGCTTTTATGTTTTTTCAAGGGAGAGAGTGAAAGTAAGGATTATAATTTTTCAACACTCCGGTTGTTCGCCTCATATGTAATGTATGCACATTGGCACCACTACGCTTTCTTCTACTTTCTCCACGCTACCCCCCCCTCCCCGTGGTGGTGGGGGGCGACTTTAACCTGCTTCGAGTAGCAGAAGACAAGAACAATGGCAATGTCTGCTTTGCCAGAATGCAGATGTTTAATGACTTCATCGTTGACCTCGCCCTGCGGGAGATTGATAGGATTGGTGCGCGGTTTACCTGGACCAATCGTCAATCCTCCCCAACCCAGTCCGTCTTGGACAGGGTCCTTGTCTCCCCGGAATGGGATCTCCGCTGCCCCCTCTCCTCTCTCCGCGCCATCACTAGGATTGGCTCGGACCATCCCTCCCCGTTTCCGCTTTGAGACCTTCTGGATCTCCCAGGCTGGTTTCAAGGACGCAGTCTGCGCCCGGTGGACTGAGGCCCGTGCCCACCCACATCCCAGGCCTCCTTCGGCCATTGACACGTGGCACTTCTGTGCGAAACGTGCTAGACAGTTTATGAAGGGATGGGGGGCCAACCTTGGGCGTGATACCAGAGAGCGCAAGAAAGCGCTTCTCTCCGCGATCCAAGCTCTTGACCTCCGGGCCGACTTGGTGGGCCTATCTCCGGATGAGTGGCTCTCTCGATATGACCTCGAAGACCAACTATCCGTTATCTACTCCGATGAGGAGGCGTATTGGCGCATCCGGGGCGCCCAGAAGTGGGTCCTGAAGGGTGATGCGAATACCACTTACTTCCAGGCGATCGCCAACGGCCGCCGTAGACGCAACACCATCCCCATCCTTTGGGAAGGGGACACCCTCCTCCAGGACCCTCGCGACATCCGGTATCATGTCGACAGTTTCTATAGGTCCCTTTTTTCCTCCGCTCCTCGGAGCGGCGTGTCCCTCGCCCACGATTGTTGGGCCGGTAGTCAGTTAGTTTCCAGGGCGGAGAATACCGCCCTGACGGCTCCCTTCTCTGAGCAGGAGGTCTGGGAGGCTATCAAGGGTATGAATTCCTCCTCGGCCCCTGGCCCTGATGGCCTCCCTGTTCTTTTCTTCCAGACCTTTTGGAACGTCATTAAACCCGAGGTCATGGCCATCTTTGAGGAATTCTTTGTGGGTACCATCGACCTCGGTCGCCTCAACTATGGGATCATCTCTCTCATCCCCAAGGTCCCTGGGCCGTCCGACATCCGCCAATTCCGGCCGATCACGGTCATCAACGTGATCTTCCGGATCTTGGCCAAAGGGTACGCCAATAGGGTGACCCTGCTGGCTGACCGGATTACCCACCCTAACCAGTCGGCCTTCATTAGAGGGCGATATATCCTGGACGGGGTTTTGGTCCTTCATGAGGTCCTCCATGAGGTCCGGGCCAAACACCTTAAGGCGGTGTTTCTGAAGATCGATTTTCACAAAGCCTATGACACGGTTAGCTGGACCTTCCTTAGAGAGGTCCTTCTTCGGAAGGGCTTTGATGACCGCTGGATCACCAGAGTCATGCAAAAGGTCTCTTGTGGTCGCACGGCGGTTAACATCAACGGCGAGGTTGGTCCCTTCTTCCCTACCCTCTGTGGGGTTCGCCAGGGCGATCCCTTCTCCCCGTTCCTCTTCAATATGGTGGTTGACGCCCTGGCCGCCATTCTTGATAAGGCCAAGGCTGCTGGTCACATTCGTGGGATTACCCCCCATCTCTCGGGGGGCTCCGGGATATCCATCCTGCAGTATGCTGACGACACGATCATCATGGTCGAAGGCTCGGAGACGGACATCGCCAACCTCAAGTTCCTCCTTCTCTGCTTCCAACAAATGTCGGGCCTCAAGATCAACTTTGATAAGAGCGACGTCATGATAATGGGATATTCCCCCTCGGAGTCTCTGGCTATCGCCAATCGGCTGAACTGCCGCCTGGGCTCTTTCCCCACCTCCTACTTGGGGACCCCTATCAGTGACTCGCGCCTGTCTGCCACGGACTTGAGGCCTGCTATCTCTAAGCTCCAGTCCCGGTGCGAGCCCTGGCAGGGGAGATGGCTCTCTAAGGCGGCCCGCACTATTCTTATCAACTCTTCTCTCTCTAGCCTGCTGATGTTCCTTATGAGCTTCTATAGCCTCCATGAGTCCCTTCATAAGGAGATTGCCAAGATCCAGTCTCGCTTCTACTGGGCTGGTGAGCATGATAAGCAGAAGTACCACATGGTCAGTTGGCCTGACATCTGCAAGCCCCGGGAGCAGGGTGGCCTGGGTATCATGTGCTCCAAGCGAATGAACATCGCTCTCCTCTCCCGTTGGCTCTGGCGCATCGCCCAGGGCCATGGTGGCCTCTGGCTGGACATCATCCGGACTAAATACCTTCGGGGTCAACCCCTTGCCTTCTGCCAGCGATCGGGCGGCTCCCAGTTCTGGCAGTCCATTGTTCAGCTTCTCCCGGTGCTGCGCATTGGGACCTCCATCTCGGTGGGATCTGGCCTCTCGACTCTATTCTGGTATGACCGTTGGGCTGGTGACTCCCCCTTCGCGGCTCGCTTCCCCGCCCTCTTCTCTATTGCAGTTGAGCACATGATTTCCGTCAATAGGGCCCTTCTTGATCGGGGGCGCCTTGCCTTCCGCCGTCCGTTTGGGCCGGCGGAATCCGCCGCCTGGCGTGAGTTGCTTGATTGCGTTGCGTTGCATGAGCCGCTTGTGGATGATAGGCCGGACTGTACCAGGTGGAGACTTGAGCCGTCGGGCTTGTTCACCACCCGGTCGCTCTATTCGGCCATCGCCCCTTCCTCCGCACCCCTCCCCTTATCGATGGTCTGGACTGTCCGGGTCCCTCTGAAGATTCGCATCTTCATGTGGCAATGGATCCGTGGTAGACTTCCGTCTGGTGTGGAGGTCCGGAAGCGCAATGGCCCCGGCTCCGGTATCTGCCCTCTCTGTGGCGTCCCGGAGGACTCGAACCACATCTTCTTCTCCTGCATCTTTGCTCAATTCCTTCGGAGCTGCTTCCGCGAGGTGGTCGGTGGGAGTTGGTGCCACACTAACTTCCCGGACCTTTTTGCTGAACTCCAACTGTCCCCCGTGCCCATTCGCCACATTAGTTGGCTGCAAGTTGGGGTGCTTGCTTGGACGTTGTGGACTGTTCGCAATAAACTTGTGATCCAGCGCGCTCCCCTTCGTCGCCCTACTGACGCCCTCTACAAATTCTCGGGTTTCTTGCAGCTTTGGCGGCCGCTTAGTCGCCCCACGGACCGTGACGCCATCTCCGCCTTCATCGCCGACATTCGATCGATGGCCGTCCGCCTCTCTCCGCCTCCGCCGCCGCCACCGCCGGAGCCCGATTAGCCTCCTTGTGTTGGGTGCAATGTGATGTTGTTTTCTTCTTTTTAGGGCTTGTTGAGATGTGCCCTCAGCAGAACCTTTGTACTTTTCCGTGAGACTTGTGTGTGTGTGTGTGTGGACCTATGTGGTATGTTTGCTCTGTGGCGGTTGCTTTATTTATAAAGCGGGGCGAAAGCCTTTTTCGGTAATAAGGTGTTCTAGAGACGCCGGTGAGCTCCCCCGACTTCTCGTCCGTCTTCCACCTCACTTCACCGCTTCTTCTTCTTCCCCATCGTCTTGCACAACCGTCTGTGTTGTAAGATAAGACTGATGTGTGAACGAACCACCGTCCATATATTCGTGGAACAACAAAACTACATGATGGTGAGCAACGTTAACGGTCAGAGCGCAAGAAAAAAAAATCACATGGTGACCAGGAATTAAAAACCACAACCAGACACCAATAATACAGTACAGCAACAATCATGCCAAGTTCACAATAACCTCTCACTGGTATTCCAATCCCATCGATAGCCAGCAGGAAGAGCAGGGGTACGCTAATTCACTCGTCATCATACGCAGGTGGCATGCTAGAGCTGCTTGCCAGCGCATCTCCGGAGAACGCGCCGCGGACACGCTTCTGTGGAGGTGGCTGACACAATGCAAAGCCGAACAGCCGTGGTGCTGCTGGTTCCATCTCCCCCGTCGCCGTCGTCACAGTGGCCGCCGACGCCTGACCTTGCACCGTGACGCCGTCCGGCCGCGATACATCCAACACAAAGACGGACGACTGTGGTGCCATCTCCTCAGTTGCCGTCGTCACAGCGGCCGCCGGCAACTGACCTTGCACCGTGATGCCGGACGGTGGTGGACGTGGACCCAACGCGGAGTCCGACGGCTGTGGCGCCATCTGCCCCGTCGCAGCCTGCCGCTGCGCGGTGGCTCGCTTGTTGCCGTGTCCCACTCCCACGTAGCCCGTATCCTCGCGGTACCAGCGGAGGTGCTCACTGCTCAGTGAGGGGCCCGACGTAGTTGCTGTAGCCGAGGGTGTCGAAAGCTTTGATCACGTGGAGGCCAGTCATTTTCTTCTTGCCGTCCTTTCCGCGCTCCTCTTCGGCCTGGACGGTGACCATGTTGATGAACTCCTTGACACACTGGTTCACGAGGGCTGTGGCGTCTGGGTGGATCCTGGCGCGCGGGTCCATCGGCAGGGCGCCTCGCATGATGTTTTCCACGTCGTTGGGCCAGAACGCCCGCGTCTTCCTCGACTTGCCTGCGTGTGTGTTATACTACTATGTTACACTACATGTAGGCATTTCCTATTTGGCGCCACAGGCGCCAGTTAACGTGCATTTTGTTAACTGGCGCCTGTGGCGTCCTTAAGTGGGCTGGCCAATCTAGGGGCCGGTTGTCGATTTTTTTAAAATTCTGTGAACTTTTTTGAGATTGATGAACTCTTTTGAATATTGACGAATTTTTTAGAAATTTAATGAACATTTTTCTTGAAAATGGATGAAATTTTGTTCAGTTCCATGAACTTTTTTTAAATTTCTATGAATTTTTTTCGAATTTAATGAACTTTTTTTCAATTTGATGAACCTTTTTTTAGATTGATGAAATTTTTCGAAATTTAATGAACATTTTTCTTGAAAACGGATGAACTTTTTTTGATTAGTGAACTTTTTTTCAGTTCCATGAAATTTTCTAAAAATACATGAACTTCTTTTCAATTTCTATGAACTTTTTTCAAATTTGTTGAACTTTTTTTAAATTTGAATGAACTTTTTTTCAAATTGATGAACTTTTTTCAAAATTGATGAACCATTTTTAAAGATATGAACGTAGTTTTTCAAATGGATGAGATTTTTTTCTTTAAATCTGTAAACCTTTCTTTATTTTATATTTTTATTTTCGTAACAAAAACCATTTAAAAAAGCTGGGGGCAGCACGCTAGTGCGCCGGCCCATGCTAGCAGCGCTGCAGGCGCCGGATCGTTAACGGGCGCCTGCAGCGCTGTATAGGAGCTCCCCTACATGTATGTCCGGAATGTATAAGAATACACGAGCCTTCTCTTGAAAAAAGAATACACGAGCCATATAACGAAAAGTATTGTAGATCAAATCTTAAGGCCTTGTTCGGTTGTATTGGGTTTGAGAGGGATTAAAGGGATTGTGAGGGATTAAATTTCCTGTAGGTCAAATTCCTCCTCAATCCACTTCAACCTCTCCAATCCCCTTGAGAAAGGGATTAAACTGGCAAGCCAAGGAGATTTTATCTCCAGAATCGTTGTGCAACTTCTTTTTAGAACTTCCATTCATATAACGAAAATTGTTGTAGATTAAAATCATAAAAAAAATTGGATCTAATTATGCGGGAACCAACAAAGAATGAGGCGATATGTTAAAGGACGCGTCTAGGGAGCAGCCGGGTGCTCCCTAGCGTTTCCTGGCAGCCACCCATATATAGCAATTTTCTGTCCCCCCCTCACCAGGATAGGAAAGTACCTGGCCCCCCGCTACCGGTTCCAGCATGCACCCATCGAAGCGAGCAAATCACCTGGTCCTTCCCCTTCGCCCGATCCCTCCCCCACACCTGCGGGTCTTTGCCTTTCTCCTCACCTAACCCCCAGCCCCATCTTCATCTCTCCCAAGCAAAAAAGGACAGCACGCCCCTTCTCCTCACCACTTCCAGATCCAAAAGAAAAGCTTCACAGCCCTCCAATGGCGGCTCCATTGATGTTTCTTCTCTAGTCGCCTCGTTCCTGATTGCCTGGCAAAAAGGCAAAAAAGCAAGGCAAAAACGTCAGATTTAGCTCATCTTCCAGACCCCCCTCCTATTTCCCCACGAATTTTACAAGGCTTCAGTTATGCAAAACATTGTGTAAGAAAGGTGTGATGTTAAGCATGTTTAGTCTGCTGTTTAGGCAAGTTTTAGCCCCCTGATTTGGGCAAAATTCAGTCTGATGTTAAGCATGATATTTCTTCTCAGTTTTCAAAATCTATTTACAAATCTATTGCGTATGAACACATTTATAAAATCTGTAGGCAAGTGCTGATAGTAAATGTTGGGGACAAAAATATTAGGAAAATATAATGCCTTAAGCAAGAAAAACAACTGAGCAAAAACAGTACTTATTAAGAGGATGAGAAGCAACTGATCATGATCTATTTCTGATGTGTTCCGGTTCTATTGATTGCTTATAACAGTGCAAAAAAGACATTATGTTTGGGCAAAAATAGTGCTATGATGAGGCAACTAAGTATATGTATGCACAAAACTTTGAAAACTTATGCCATGGCAAAACATGAACACTTTTGAAAATTATAAGACAATGAAATATTGACATCACTATGGAAAAGATGGGGAAAACAAGGCTTTCCCCTTGCATTATATGATTAAGCAAAAAAGCATAATGATGTCAAGGCAACTCTTGAAGAAAACTAGAGAAAGATTCCTCTTGGTCATTTGTTTCCATTATTCCTTGGTTTCTATAGTGAAAAAACACTAGGAGAAATAAATGTAACTAAAATTGCAACTAAAAAACAAGAGACAGTTGCGTATTACAATTTACCTTTGTTGTATCATATCCTTCACCATGATCCAAGAAAAGCTGGAAAGTTGCCAGGATACAGTGGCAAAATTATTAGTATTTCATCCTGCAAAAGGAGGAAAAAGCCAACAAAGAAAATCCATATACCAGTAACTATCTCAGCGGCGAAACGTTGCTTCAAAACATACTGAGCATATCAAAAACACACAAACTTGCTGTTGTAAATAGATGAAACCAAAAAATGTCAACTTAAGTTCTTTCTAACACACAAACATAGGTACTGAAAAGCAGAAGTAGTCTGAATATAAAAGAGCAATCATGCCCATAATTCTAACTTAAGTTTTTCCTAACACTAAACATGCTCTAATCTCTCTGGTTTGGGAGTGAAATCCATTCTGAAGACACTTCAAAGTAGCACTTCTATGGCAGTATGCTTGCTTCCCCAAAATCAACTGTTGCCTGCGTTTAAGAAAAAACAAAATAAGAAAATATATTATGGAACACAAAAAACAAAAAGGCTATGTTATGTTTATATGTACAAACATGATTCATTAATACAAAAAAACATACATATCCTGAAAAATAATATATTGCCTGACATATATAGTTTGACTTGCCTGATTATATGGTTTGGGTTGCCTGATAGTGCAATTTGAATTGCCTGGTTATGTTCAATTGCTATCTTATGAATCTGGTGTGCTTGCGTTGCTGTGTTGTTTGCTTGCCTGAGTTTAGTATGGTACTAGCTTGCCTCAACAACATAAAAAATGCTTTAATTTTTCTGGTTGAAAAAATGCACAGGTTGAACATGATTGAGCTATTTTTGTGTGCTTGGGGTAGGTGTGCTATTGGCTTGCCTGTATTTACTGTGCTACTTGCTTCCATCCCTCTGCTGACTTGCTTTAATTTTTCCCATATTCTCAATAAATAAACACAGGTTGGCGATGATTGACCTAAATGAGGAACCAGCTGAAAATAATGATGATCCTTTGTACTGTACACAACATGCTACTGGAAATGCAGAACTTGTGGCGGAATCACCTAATCCCCCTATCATACAAAGAGTGGATGGTGCTGCTACAGAAGCAATGGAGACAGTTCGGCAGTCAAGTCATGGGGGGCGTGCTCCGGGCAGTACACAAGTACCTACAGCTGTAGCAGCTAGGAGTGATGCTCATACCCTTGATGGAACAGGTGCTGCAGGTGATACCGGTGGCACTGTTGGTAATGGTTTGGGTGCTGAAAATGATGATGAAGCTTGGTCACAGCCCAAGGAGCCTTACGTGGGCATGAGGTTCAACACTTTGGAAGATGCCAAGGTACATTACAATGCATATTCCTTGCAGATGGGGTTTTCAATCAAAATGAATAGTTCAAGGAAGGATATGAAAACTGGGGAATTGATAAAACAACAGTTTGTTTGCAACAAGTTTCGAAAGTCTGATGTTGATGACGGAGGGGCAGAAAAGATTCCCGTGCTAGATGACATTGTTGAACAAGCAAAAGATGATAATGAAGATGAGGCTATTGTCTTTCTTGATGATGATAGTAAGGGCAAAAAGAGCAGCAAGAAACAAAAAAGAGATAAAATTGTACAAACTGGTTGCAAAGCTAAGATGATTGTGAAGGTAATAGATTGCAGATGGGAGGTGATCTACTTTGTTAGCGAGCACAACCATCCGTTGATTGACAAACCATGTTTGACTAAGTATTTGCGATCACACCAAGGGATACCGCCAGAAGAAAGGGCCTTCCTTACTCACCTTCATAACTGCAATTTGACTACAGGTTTTGAACCACACCCACCTCCCCCCTATCTTCCAACTTTAAGAACTTGGACATGCCTACTGGTTGTGTGTTTCTTAGCCCATCAACAAGTTACTTGATTTTGCTTGAAACATGTCACTAATTTGCTTCAAACATATGCCTTAGTTGCTTTATAGTGACACTAAATTGCTTATAACAGTACAAAAAGAGATAAAATGCCTAATTTGTTTCTGGATGCTGGACTTGCCTAATATTTACATATTTCTTGCTCAATGCAAAAGTTCCTACTTGCCTACTTTTTTTATAAAATAAATTTGGTGTTGAACCTAAACTTGCTCACTAAAGCATAGTTACCCCCCTGGTTTGTTTTGTGTATTTTGCTCATGTGTTGCCTGAGGCGTATGGTTGTAGTTGCTTGTATAGCTTCATGAATTGCCCCCAAGCTTTGCATTTGAGTTGCCTTGCTGAAAACAAAAAAAAGAAGCTATTTTTGGCGCTGTTTTTGTGTGGATAAAGGATTGACCACCATTGTGACTTTCATGTCAACAGGTCGTATGATGCACATCATGTCAGATTTCTATGGGACAAAACTCATTGTACCTTATAGCACAAAACACATTACAAACCTCAAGACGCTCTTGAACAAGGATGATACAAAAGAAGGGGATATGATAGAGACAGTTGCTTACTTTAAAGATCAGCAGAGAGAGGATCCAGATTTTTTTACAAGATAAAATATGATGAGGAAGACAGGGTTGAGAATATTTTCTGGGTCGATGGTGCAGCAAGGAAGGCGTACGTGGAATCTTATCATGATTGTATCTCCTTTGACACAACATATATGACTAACATGTACAACATGCCCTTTGCACCATTCATTGGGACTAACAGGCATGGGCAGTCATTCATGTTGGGCTGTGGCTTTGTTAGGCAACAGTTGGCATCAAGCTTTGATTGGCTATTCGAAACCTTCCTTGAGGCAATGCATAATGTAGCACCCACCAACATCATAACCGACCAAGACATCACAATGGCACAGTCAATTAAAAAGATCTTTCCTACAAGTGTGCACCGTTGTTGCCGCTGGCATATTATGAAAAAGACACAAGAAAAGCTTGGAGCATTGCTGGGGCGAAACCCTGGCTTATCCAAAGATTTCAACACCTGTGTTGACTTTAGCTTGACGCCAGAAGAATTTGAGGCAGGGTGGAGTGAGCTGATGATGAAGTATGAGGCTATGACTGACTCTCACTTCGAGAATCTATACAAGTACAGAGAGACATGGGTACCCTGCTACTTCAAGCACCAATTCTTCCCTTTCTTGCAGTCAACTCAATGCAGCGAGGGGTTCAATGTTGTCCTTAAGCGATATGTGAACCCACACAAGTCAATTTTGAACTTTGTGAAGCAATATCAGAAAATCCAAACACACATACTAGTCCGGGAGGGTTCAAAAGACTACAGGACAGCACATTTACAGACTGAAATGTGGTCATCTTACCCAATAGAGAAGCAGGCGTACAGATCGTATACTAGGGACTTGTACGAGAAGTTTCGTGATGAGTTTCAGTTGAGTACAAGGTACAATGTGCGACCACATGGTGAAAACTTGTATGAGGTTTACCCCAATCAAGAGTGGGTTGCCAAATATGGTTCTAGGGGCTATTTTGTCATGGTCGAAGCTAGTGCTGGAGACTACAGGTGCGACTGCTGCAAGATTGAGAGGGACGGCATGCTTTGCTGCCATATCTTGAAAGTTTTCAACCAACTTGGTGTTGATGAAATCCCAGCGCAGTACATACTTAGAAGATGGACACCTATGGCAATCCCCAACGCACCCCCTGCTGTCGAAGACCAACCTGATGAGATGCCACCACAGTCGAAGAAGGAACTCAGGCATGCAAATTTGATGATGGATTTTGGTAGTCTTGTCCGGGTTACTAGTGCATCAGATGCTGCAACGGATATTGTAAAAAAACATATGCGTGGTGCGCGTCATGAAATCAAAAATCTCAACATGTCAAAGAAGAAGAAAACGGCAGCACCAACAAGTGGGCCCTCTGGTGGTTCTGCGCCACCATCAGCTGGTGGTTCTGCGCCACAACCGAGTAACTCTCAGGCAACTGGTGGCCCTGCGGTGCGTCCTGAAGGGCCTGCGGTGCGTCCTGGATCTAGACAACAGCAACATACTTCTGCGCCACCGCCGAGTAACACTCAGGCAACTAGTGACCCAGCGGTGCGTCCTGGCGAACTTGCACAAACCTCTTCTGGACCTAGGCAGCAGCGATCTAGTTCTGCACCGCAGAGAAAAAAGGCACCAAAACTAGCTGGAAACTCTATGAGTGAGGATGGACACCAACAAACAGCGTTCAGGGCTGCAGTGATGCACAGTGGGACTATACCACTACCCAGGAGCCCTCCCGCACAAAGCTGCTGGCCTATACAACAACTGTCGGGATACGTGCCACTAAACAGTGGAGCAGCACCGCACCTTTCAAGGGGCTCAACAATGACAAGGCCTGTGCAAGCGCTAAGAGGAGCTGCGCCACAACTTTTGATGCATACGGCACTAGCAAGAGGTCCTGGGCGACCTCGTATGGGTCCTAGACCAGCAATTTGGCCTGCACCACAAACTATGGGGGCTATACAACCACCGTGGGGGCCTGCCGCGGCAAACACAACCTATGTGGCTATTCCTGGACTGGCGCCATCGCCTGCATCATCAGCAACAGTTGATGGCAGGTATGGACAGCACCCAGGTTCTTCAACTACACAAGAAGAAAATGCCAATGCACTTCCATCTCCTATTGTGCAAGCTCCTGGTGGACATGCACACCAGCCGCTCAGTACGGCATCTCTACATGCAGTTGTTGCTGCCGCACAAGGTACTACGATGGTTGAACCACAGTTTGGAAGACCTAGTACCACACTTGGCCCTGTAATTCCTAGAGACCCTCCAAAATCAACAACAAAAGGAAGGGCAAAGTCAAAAAGAATTCAATCGGCACTTGAGATGCATCCGAAGAGAAAGAACAAGTGCAGCTATTGTGGTTCTGTTAACCACAATGGTGGAAGCTGCCCAACCAGATTGGTGTAATGGTCAAACAGTGACCAGATGGCTGAAAAGATGTGTCGAATGGAACAGACAAATTAAACTATTTGTGGGTCTGTATGTTTGAACATCCTAAACTATTATTTTCTGGTTTACAGTTTCTTGTGGCTAACTTGCCTCACACTAGAGTTTGAGTTGCTTGGTTATAAGTTTTGAGTTGCCTGTTGTGTGCTTTGAATTGCCCCGCAGACACCCTTGATCTCCCCATAATGGTCGAAAAACTTACATACATAAGATTCTACAATGCTAAAAATGCAACAATTCCTTGGTTATGTAATGATCGTATTATTTGTCTTTTATGTGTTATTCTGAATAACTTGCCTTGCGGTAAAGCTTAAATTGCCTGTTTATGCAATTGAGTTGCCTGCTCCAAGTTCTTATGCAAGCAACTCCCCTCCCCCCTCGGCACTCCAAAAGTTCGGAAAGGAGCAAAGAAAACAACACATGCATTTACATGGGATGTAGTGTGCGTGAGGGGAGAAAAAACTGACCTATGCTAACTTGAGTATGCTTTTCCATGGAGCCTTGTTGTTGGCGTTGTCAACCCACGCGTTAGTCTACTGTTTCCTTATGCTTGGAATATCCTCAGCTATGAAATTTGGAACAACCCTTGCCTCCCATCCATTTGCTAGCGTTAGAGCAAAAACACCACAGTCGAACCTAAGCAAAAATTGAAAAAAAGAACTTTTCTAGTTAGCTAGCTTCCTCTATGTAGTAGCTAGCTTCCTCTATGTCACTTGTAAAAAACTAAACAAAACCATAGTTAATATGTGAAAAGAAGTGGATGCTTACTCATTGTTCTGTTTTGGAACGTCGAAGTTGGTAAGCCCAAAGTCATCCAGCGAGACACGGGAACTGGCGTAATGCTCTTCCCATAGAGACCGAAAACTTGCAACCATTTTCCTTGCGCAAACATCTAAAGACTTGTTTTTTAGCGTCCTCCAAGAATCAAGAGCTTCGAAACGTCGATCCCTTATGTTCACGTTAAAAATTCAGTAATGATTGTCTGTTTTAGGCTTTGTCTTGTCAATGTTCTCTAAAACTGGGAACATAATCTGTTAGAAAAAAACAAATGGGGTTAGTATAAAAAAATAAAATACTAGAAGCTGGATTTAAGCAACTTTTTCTGTTGTGCTCTCGCAAATTACGACATGGACTGAAGAAGCGTAAATGCACATGCAAGTTTGGTGCTTGTGTGAGTAATTTGCCAAAAAAACAGAAAGATGCATAGGCAAGTTATGTACTTATGTAAGCAACCATCTAAGAATGCACAGGCAAGTTATGGACATATGTAAGCACCTTGTCACAGAAAGCAATTTCATGGGCGAAAGTTTTAGCATAAAAAGTCATATATAATGCATTGGTAAAAAGTAAAGAAACCATTGACTACCATGTCTTTACGGTCCAAGCGATTCGACTTCTTGAACCGGGAAATGAGCTCCTTCCCATTCAATTCCATGTTTTGCATCTGAACCTGGTGTAAAAATGAATACAGACATGACCATGACCTTTTATGAAAAAAGAAAAAGAAAGAAACGCAAAACTATATTGTTAGTTGCTTCGCGTTTTCTTACCGAGAACCTGACGGGCATCACGAGCTTCTTTGAGTCTGGTGGCAAGTTCATCATTATACTCTCTATACCAACTTCCATTAAATGGCTCACGACAAAACCTCCCTTCTTCATTGAGTTTGCGAGCTCCCTGACAGTGACAAAGTACTTGCCATATTCAATTACCCTTAGGCTGCATGAAAAAAAAGAGAGGCATTCAGCTCACAAAATCCTTCCGTAATTTGCCTACCACCATTTCAACTTAGGAAAAACATATGGGGGCATGGTCATATCAAGGAGAGACTGTTTCAAAAAAAAAAGAATTTCACACTAAGACAAGTTGCCTGATTCCATAAGTGGATTGCTTGTAAATACAGTTTGAATTGCCTGGATAACATGATAGACCTTGCCTGGGGAAAGTGCATTGTGCAAAAGCTGACAAAAAAGAAATAAAGTAATATACTGTCATACCTGGTATCCACATCTGTTGATTCTTCTTCATTAATTCTTCCATGCAAAATAACTGGTGCATACAATCTATTTGCTTCGGGTTTGGGCATGTAGACTTTCTTCTCATTATAGTCAATAAATGGTGACCTCTTGCAGGGAGGTGGCTTGATAATCCTTCTCTCGAATTGATGTGGATGCATCTCTCCTGAGCTACTACTGTTGTAAATCTTGCTGCCTGACCCCACTTCTCCTTGGTTAGAACTTTTTTCAGGTGTTTGGTACACATTTCCTTCTGCTTGCACACACGGGTCAATGCCTTCAACGTCCAACAGATAATCATCCTCGGTTATATCAATGATTGGCTGGTTATGTGCTGGGAGTTCCTTGAACTCATGCTCTGCAAATGTGCTTGACCCAACATGTTCATCTGCTTTGTTGTCTCCAGGTCTTGTGGGCAAATCATCTATGCCTAGATCGAAACTTGGTGCTGGGCAGTACTCTTTGAAAAAATCATTAGATCTTTCGGTGTCCCTTTGCTCAAAATGTTGTTTATCTTCATTTGCTAAGCTGTGATTTGTGGAGTTGGATTGGGCATTCTTGCTGTTTGGATCAACACACCTTGCAAACAGCTCACTCACAGCTAGAACATTGATTTCTAGTGCATTGGTTGCCTTCCCATTAACACGCATGAATTCGTGGTACTGCTCCTCCACATTAGAGAAATGGTAAGTGTTCCCCTGGCCAGTTGCTTCTACTTCTTCTGGAACACTTGTGGCCTCAGGTTGGGCAAGTACAGTTAAGCAGACAGGCAATTTCCCTAGGGCTCTTGGCAACTTTTGTTCCGGGCTTTTTCCCATGGTTACTGCTTCTGGAACACTAGTGGCCTCAGGTTGGGCAAGTACAGTTTGGCAGACAGGCAATTTCCCTAGGGCTCTCAGCAATTTTTGTTCCGGACTTTTTCCCATGGTTACACCTTCGGGCAGGTGTTGTATCCTATTGATCTCCGTACATAGGACCGGAGGGATGTTTTGTTTCTCCTTTTTGTGTCCTCCATGATTTAATGATCGAGCCTCAGGTGATGCCTTGAAGTCTTGCACCTTGGCCCTCTGGATACCATTGGCTGACTGCATCACATTCCCCCGAGACGGGGGAGGCACTTGACCATTTAAGTCAACTAGTGGTTGTGCTCCGCTGTGGTTTCCTGTGCTTACTAGCACTGTGGGTCCCTCCTTTAGTTGTATTGGCCTTACTTTTGTGGGGTCCAGTGTTTCCTCTGCAGAACTTGCCTGAAAAGCAGCTGGCCTTGCTTCCTCCTTAGACTGAGTTGCCAGAATATGTGATCCACTTGCTTGACATTGGGAATGAAAATTACCCGAAAGCTTTGGATCTACTCCTGTAGATACTACCTCATCTCCAACTTTGCTTGTTGAGCTTGATGTTGTACTCTTTACCACCTGTGTTTTGGCATTCCCATGAATTGCCTCTTTTGTTTCAGAATTTGCTTGTTGTTGCTGCTGAGAAGGACCAGATTTTTTCATGGCTGACTGCCTTGGCTTTCCCCCTTGGCTGTAACCGGGATTTTCGGCACGATATGCTTGCGGATGCATTGTTGTTTTTTTCATCACAGATGGCTCCAATACGAAACTGACAGTTTTCTTCATCTTCTTTGATGGAGGGAGTGGTGGTAGTTGGTTTCGACAAGCAATCTTCTGTTCCGTAGCTTCATTTAGAGCGGCGCCAAATTGTCTCATTATTTTCTGCCGAGTCGCCTTTGGGCATATTTCCTTGGGGTTGAATGTGAAGCCCAAATCCAAGTCTTCCCCCCCTCAGCAACTCTTCGAACATCCTCTTCGCTTCGGTTGCCATGGTTATGTCATCAATATCCCACATTTCTTTCACTTCAAAAAAAGGGAAACGTGGTTCTTGGGAAACAGCAGTTTTGAATTCTGTCAACACAAGGTCTTTCATACAGATGCTATCTGCCTCATCCAATCCTTTTGCCTTTCTGCCCTTCTTCTTTTCAATCAGAAATTGCAGCGTGCATTGTTCATCATCATCGCTGCCTGACTGCTCAGCTGCGGGATCCTCGTCCCGATCGGAGCCATCATTGCTGCCTGAACCACCGTTGCCACCTCCGCTGTCATCTTCATCATCTTCATTCTGCTTCCCTTGCCCATCGTCTTCCTTGTCTTTGCCATCCCCATCGCCTTCTTCATCGTCATCGTCCTCCTTTCCTTCATCATCTTCTTTTTCGTCATCCTCTTCTTCTTCATCATCATCATTGTACTCGTTCCCCTCAGTTCCTTCTTCTGTCCCCGTGTCAACCGTGAGGGCCAGTGCTCCCTGGCTACTTGATTTCCCCTGAACTCCACTTGATCCATCATGACCATCATCGCTATCTGAACTTTCATCGATGTCGCTTTCATCACTACCTTTATCTCTGCCATCTCCCTCGCTTTCACTGTCGGCTGCCTCGCTGTCGCCTGTCTGAATTAAACGACTCCTCACTTGGTAAGCTGTCTCTTCCGGCTGGTACTCGCTTGCTCCTTCTGTTAGACTGTCGCCTGCTTGTCTCCGCAGTAGTAGGATCTGCCTCCTTTGTCCCCCATTCATCATCATCTATCTTCCCAACCCCAGTCACGAGCTTCCCCACTGCATGAGAAATTACGGAACACATTTCGTGCACCAACCCTGTGAGCTTCTTTTGCTTCTGTAAAACATAAAAGTGGATGGTAGAGAACATGATAAGTACATATCTTCTATTGAAGATTATGAAAGAAAATGGTTGAATGTACAAATGGCGATAAAAAAGGGAACAGCAGTGAGAGCAAAAAACCAGTGCTCGATAACTTACTGATTTGTCATATGACTCGGGCAATCTTGCGGCAACAAATTTGGTGATGTGGTCCATACTGCCAAACAAGCTATCATCCGCACACCGAGAAAACTCCGTCTTGAGCTGGTGGTTTATAGCAAAAGAAGATTAAAAAAACTATGAGTGACAACAATTCTGGCACTCCCATACCAAAAAAAGAACTGAGAAATGAAGAAAAACAGTACTACTAATAGTCTTTAAATTCCTGCAACCATTATGACACTTCTCCCCCCTGTTGCCTACTATTAGTGGATACTGTAATCAACAAAAATGAAGAACTAGTATGCAAGTTGCTAGTTTTCAGAACATAAGTTGCTTGGGTGGATGTATAAATTTGCTACTTTTCAACATGTAAATTGCACAGACAGAAAAAAAAAACTAAAAAAGATGTACTCCAGCAGCTATTGTTAGAATACAACAACCCAACAAATCCTTCCTGTGAACATAATCCAACTGTGTGCATGGAAAACGAAAAAGTCTGATAACTACTTGGACCTACTTGAAATATATGTATGGCACTTGCCCAAAAAGGTACATTACCTTGCATGCTCTTTCAAAGTGAATTGCCTACTCTAAAAAATGGTAGTGTTGCCTAAAAACAATATGACAATAAATATATATCCTAAAACAGAAAAATTGAGTTACCCGCAATTGGCCATATTCTCCTGGGGCCTTCCTGTCCTTCTTGATAACTCTGGAGATTAAATCTGAATTCCAGACAGAAACCCTTGGTACCAAATTGCGGATTGGCTCATCAACATCCAAAGAGTCTAGGTACAACAGCTGCGTATAGACAACGAAAAAGAACATAAATGTTTAAGTTACCTAATGATTGCAAAAAGAAAAAGAAAAGATAAGTAAACAATTGATGCTTAAAAAACAAAACAGCTTGAAGCACTTACAACAAGGTGGAAAACAAAACAACAAACAGCCTTCTTGTTAGCACGCCCCGAAGTGAACGCAAGCTTTAATTGATCAACAACAAACTGGCATATATTGGTTTCCGTTATTCCATTGACATCCATGACCGCCGGGAAACTCTTTGGGGAAATGCTCAAACTAGTTGAAGGGGCAAGGAAGCACGAAAAAACAAGAGCTAGCCAAGCGCGGACAAAGTCATCATCATGAGATCCTCCCATGTCTACGATCATCTTGCACCATTCTGTGAGGGTTGGGGAGTTCTTCGATGTGATGTTGTAAATACTGTACATTGCCTTTGTGATTTCAGGCCGATTCTCGAAGCACACCTTCCTGCCCCTGTTGGGCAAACCCCATATCCTACGAACACTAGCGGCATCTACAAGAATCTTCCCCATTTCTGGAATGACTATCTGCGAAATCTACGGATCGTAATGCTTCATTATCCACTGGCTAAAATCTCCGGGCATGCTACTCGCTGCAAGGTCCAGAATGCCGCCAAATTCTTTTCTGATGATGACACCCTTTTGGTCAGGAACCAAGTCCTTGTTCAACTGAAGAGCCTTGCAGGAGATGCCCTGTTCCTACGACCCTATAGCACATAAGGAAAAAACAGAAAAAGGGGATTAGCAAAAAGGAAGGAAAAAAAGGTTCATCACAACATAGGCAACTTATGCATCATGCTGGGCAACTGCTGAGTGAAACTGAGGCAACTATGCAAAATACCTCAGTTCCTCCCGTCTTCTGGCGTTTTGCTTTTGGAGGTTGGTCGACGTCTGCACATCCGACATTTTTATTCCCAGCATCTGCAGCTTGGCTCTCATTGCTATTGTCGTTACTAATGATATCATCAGGGCGCTTCCCCCTTACAGCAACTGCTTTATTTCTCATACGCTTGTACCCAGTTATTGGTGCACTGCTCCGTGGCTGGAAGATAGAAACCACAATAAATAAATAAATAATGGAAAGTAATCTGTTATGTACAGGAAGAACATAAAAACTCCTGAGCATGTGCACACCTGTGTTTGATGCTCTTCATCCCCATGAGATGCAGGGTCGTCATGGCTTGATCCAGCAGGTACATCCTGTTTTGACTTATGACTTGTCCCAGCCATCTAATATCTGTTGCATATTTAAAGGGACAGCGATTTAAAAAAAGTGGGCAATGAAAAGCGTCGTAAACTATCTGATTTTCAATATATGTTACAACATTAATACAAAAGTACATACAAAAAACCTAAGTAAAACATGACTACAAGGAACAATAAACAACTATTGCACATCAATTACCAGGCAACGCATGTTGGCATTTAAGGCAAACGGCTAAAGAAAAGCTTGAGCAAGTTTGAGATTACACAAATGCAGTACATATGGTGGCTGCTAGGCAACACATGTTGGCATTTCAGGCAAATGGCTGAGAACGCTTGAGCAAAAGCCAGGCATTATACAAAGACACTAGGCAAAAACGGTGGAGGGCATGTTAGGGCAACTGACTAACAAAACCTTCATAGCCAGGCACACTAGGCAACAGTTGAGAGCAATTCGGGCAACTGACTAGCAAAACTCCAGCAAAAAAGACTGACAACTCAGTCACAAAACTTAAAGCGAAAACTGACATACATATCTACAACTCAGTCGAAACAAACACGAGCGTCGAACCACATCACACGAACCTAATACACAAACATTTCAACAACCACTACAACATGACCCCGCCTATAGCAACGCTTTTTTCCGTATCTAAAAGTCCATATATGCGTTGCTAAGCTCTTTACCAACGGATTGGGATGCGTAGCCTTATCCGGCGTTGCTAGCGCATAATGCAACGTTTATACTACCATTGGTAAAAGGGACCGTTGCAAGAGTACAACACATAAAACCGATGTTTACAACACTTTTATATGTTGGTGCTTAATGTACAGGAATCCAAATCTGATTGCTAGCCAACAAAGAATTTGCAAGGCTTCATGTATTGGTGCATATATAATATGAATAATATTGTATAATGCCAGCATTAAATTAATGCTCCTTATAATGATGATAATTATGTGTATCAAGTGGGAAAAAAATAAGGTAATACACTCACAAAAGAATAAATTATATATTGGATAAAGTTGTTGGATTACAGTAATGGATATTACAGGAGGAACATCATCCAAATGTGATGCATAATCTAATATTTTCTTGACAGCAAAATCTAAACTAAAATCATCCATCAACATCCCTACAACTTAATTAAAACTAACTGAGGAACATCGTCCAACAGGAACATCCCACAACTTAACTAAAATTGAAAGCATCCATCATCATGAACCGGAATATCATCATCATCATCATCATCATCATCATCATCATCATCATCATTGCTTTATACTTGTTACACACCCATATAATCATCCATATATCTTTTCAGTCTACAAAGAAAATAGCAAAATGAACTGTTAACACATAATGCATTGACATGATGCAAGTAGTGATAAAAGCGGGATATTAGACACGTTGAAGGCCATGCAATAATTTCTTTTTATTATCAATAGTATTGCGGTTTTTGCGACTCTGTACCAAATCTTCAGTTTTCGCAAGTGTTGTATTACACTCCCCAATATGCATTTTAATTTCGGCACCGTCAAGTTTAAATTTATAATCATAACTTAGAACTGGAGCAAGAAGTACGTCCCTGTTATGATTCTGAAAATATACCGGCACGAGTGTTAGTGATCATTGATGACTAATCCAGACACCACAATATACGATATAACCTGCAGAACAACATGGCTCAATAACATTATATGGACAGTAGCCTAAGCGCTGTTGTGCATTCAAAGGCAATGTGAGTGACAGTGCTACTTCTGTTCTCTTCTGCATTTACTTAGCAAACTGAACCAAAACAGTTTGTCATCTGAAACTGAACCAAAACATTTAGCTCTAGTTGGTTTCAGTCATCCAACAGAAAATAGACAAACCTACAGGTGCTCACCACGCTTTGGAATGAACGTACAACCCCAAATCCACTGAAACAAATTTACATGGTCATGACCAGCCTAGATATCCATTGCTAATTTTATACACCTACAGTCAAACAGTTTTGTGTGAACCGACAGATTTATTTATTGCTAAATATATCTACTAAAGCCTACAGCCCCAAATCCTATAACTTTGCATCAACGCAACATATGACCTAGCATGGCTCAATGGTCATGGACACAACGAGCGGTAGTACAGTAGAGGAGGGAGAGTGTGTACCTTCCATGGTGTCCCCCTACAACAAGTTGGTGCGTGCAGCTGCAAAGGCAAGGGGAAAAGGTTAAAGGTGTCTCATGCATCTCTAGAACAACACAACACAAGTAAAGCTTCATCAAGCTCCATTCCTACTTAATAAAAGAAGAGAATCTATATTCGTCCTGTTCGATGTGTCCTAGTTACTATCTTGGCAACTTTACATCTTACTCTTTATCGCCGAGTTAGTTAGACTAGTCATCAACCAGTGCATCTGCAGGACAATTTTAGTTTGCCATGTATAACTAGAACATTTTTATGTAAGAAGAAAATAAAAAAACCATAAATTTTAAAGGAAGCATACTTTTTACTAATTGAGAAATATTACATGTGATGCTGTGTTGGCTTCCATGTGGCTGAAATAAATTTATTCTCATAAAGGCATTTATACATACTAAAATAAACTTTCAAAATTATAATTTATATCTGGAAGTCAGGGATCCAGGGTTAGTAAATATACAGAGGATATTAGTTGTGATTTCCTTTAATTACATAGGAGGAGTCTAAATCTTGTGTGGTCCTAAAATTAGCTATCTAGGAACCCCAAACGGAACCATGCTTTAGTGAGTTGGTGTAAAAAAAGGAAACCACACTTTCTAGTTAGCGAAAAAAAAACTAAAGCTAATGTACAGGAATATCTGTCTTGTAATAAACCTTCATTAAGAAATGTTTTCTGAAACAAACACGTACATCACTCAAATCTTTTACATAAGAAACACATCCAATGCAACACTGCTGTTTGGAACTTTGATTATGTGGTGCTGCTGGAGGCGACCAGAGCTGCAGACCACCCCAACTAGATTGTTTCACTCCCTACAACACAATCGAGTCAAGAGGAGTACTCATCAATACATGCGTACAAGAAAGTTTTTTTTCTTAATAAAACAATAGTGATAAAGTCGATTGTATAGTTCGTTTTTCTGTTATGAGCTTAAAAGATGGAGAATAGGACACAAATTGCCACACCGCCATTTCCTTCACCCAACAGCCTCGCCGTCATTGACGCCCGCGGGCGCCTAATCTGCTTCAAACTGCCGTTGCTACACCTCCGCTGCCACATGAACCATCTTTAGATTGATTTAGTAATTAGCCAAAAAGAATGTATGTTAGCCATGGACAAAACCTGAAACAGGAGAATACTAAAGATTGGTAAAGAAAATAATCCGTGCCTTGGAGATATATACTGTATTAATTAGACCATAACCTGTTTTTTAACTATATCTTGGTGTTTTTTGTACTAATTGCCTCAAACACACTGGTTACTGCATAGATGGGCTTCAGAATCCCTCCCTACAATGATGTTACCTAGAAAGAATATGCAACTAGGGGTTGATTTCTAGCCACTACTGCTTGCAAGGCAGCAACATAGTAGGGAGTATTGCCATGGTTGGAGGCCATGCCGACCCTCCCAGCCTCAACACATCGGGACTCAGTCCAACATGTGGTCCTCCTATGATTTGACACTTTAGCAGCAAAACAAAATCAAATTGACCTCAACCAACAGGCACTTGATCCCAAGCAGTAGAAAATCCTAACACCACTAGAACAACAATTTCTCCTGATCTGCCACGAACCAGAGCAGAGGAAGGAGTGGAGCAACTCACATGAAGCCGGAGGAGGAGGAAGCTCGTGGCTGCTTCAACCTGAGCCACAGCAAGGCTGTCCACTGGACTTTCCTTCCCGCACGTCTACATGAGAAGTGAAGAGCAGAGGTTAGAGAAGGGAGAGAGAGAGAGAGTGAGGATGAAGCCAGAGGAGGGGATGCAGTCACCGGATGAGACGAGGACGACAACGACATGGCCACCGGCACCAGATCCGAAGCCCGAATCCCTAGCCAAGGGGGATGGGTCACGGGTGGGCTGTGGTGGCCGCGAGCGATGGATCTAGCTGGATGGGAGGGCTCCACGGAGCGAAGGGACCTCGGGCTGTGCTTCGCGGTGGCGGGATTCGCCGGATATCACCTGATGCAGCCGCCGCGGGTAGCGCGGCGAGGATCCGCGTCAAGAGACCGGGATGGGACGCGAGAGGGATGGTTAGGTGAGGATTTGGCGGATCTGGCAACCTCCAGAACTGTGAGGTGGGAGGTGGTCGGTGCAAGGGAGACGAGGCGGGTCGGAGGACGAGGCAATGGTGGCGGTGATTCGGGAGAGACGAGGGAGTCGTGCGCTCTGTTTCTCGCGCATCTCCCTCTCCTTTCCGCTATTTATTACTCCCTCCGTTCCTAAATACTTGTCTTTCTAGAGATTTCAACAAGTGACTACATACGGCGCAAAATGAGTGAATCTACATTTTAAAATATGTCTACATACATCCGTATGTTGAGTCCATTTAAAATGCCTAGAAAGACAAGTACTCCGTATTTGGGAACGGAGGGAGTATATATGTATAATGAATAATCATGATAGGGTTAGGAGCTGCAAATTTGCAACGCATATGCTACAACCCATATATGTGTATCTATTCTAAATTTTACAACATATACTCAAAACGTTGTAGAATTTTTGTTGCTTTAGGCTGGTTGTAATGGTAGTATCATAGCTAGTATCATGCATGCCAACTAGGCAATTTTGATGAGGTGTCGTAGCATTAAATGAAGAAAGAGAGGGTGTAGTATCATATAATGATACCGTATCATATTAAATGCTATGCTACTTTGTGTCATGCATGGCAATAAATAGAGTACTACATGATACTAATATATGATACTATGCATTAGGGAGGTAGTATCATACTCTAGTATCATATGCATGATACTAGTATATGATACTCCCCATTACAACCAGCCTTATGGGGGTTTTCCTTGTAGTGAACATGAACCTATAGCATAGTTCCGTTTGTTGTAAACTATCTGATTTTCACTATATTACAACTATCCTATAATTGGCCCTATTACCCTCCCTCTACATTTCCTATAGAATCTGAAACAAATCAAGGCACCCTAGAACAAAAAATCACAGAATGAATTCTTGTGAAAATGCTTAAAACTGTCCTACAAAATAGCCCTATTAACCTCCCTCTACTGAATTACTTCCTACCTCACGCACACAAAAAAAAATCACATGTACATTTTCCATTGCTAAATCATTACTGTCCTGCACTAAATCAAAACACACTGTGAAACCACCTTCGCAAGCAACACATGAACCATATCAGGCAAAGTCACTCACAAAAACAAGGGCAACATTGACATGGGAGAGGCATTACTGTCCTGCACTAAATCAAAACACACTGTGAAACCACCTTCGCAGGCAACACATGAACCATAACAGGCAAGTCACTCACAAAACAAGGGCAACATTGACATGGGATAAGTATTATTCTCGTGCACTTAATCAAAACACACTGTGGGAACCACCTGCGCAGGCAACACATGAACCATATTCAAGCAAGTCAGTCACCCATCAAGAGCAACCTCAACATCTACAATACCGAAAATCTACAGCACCAAGGCTTGCCTTCGAGTACTACTAATCCTAGTTCAACAGTAACCTAGGAACACGAAAATGCCCCGTGTGGTCGTCCCTCTCCAAATTAACGAGTTCTCCATCAATTCTACCACCTGCTGCTCGATTTCGTCAACTTATTCAAACGTGGAGGAGCGCATCGACCCGCCGCGATTCGGCACCTCTGCAACAACCGCACGACGGCCGCACGCGCGCCGTTCCTCCTCTGTTCGCGGCGGAGCGGCAGAGCGCGTCGATTTGAACAACCTAAACGCGGAGGACCGGAAGAAATCGATGGGCATACCGGGGATTCGCCGCGATTTTGCCCTTCTGCGCCAACAGAAAAACGGCCGCGCACGCCGTTCCTCCTCTGCCGCGTCTCCGATACTGCTCCTTCGCCGCGGCCTGTAGCGCGTCGTCCCTCCTCGGTCGCGTCTCCGCCGCTGCACCGCCTTCCTTCACGCCGCGCCCGCTGTCCCGCCCTCACTCCGGCGGCAGACTACCACCGAATCGCCGACACTCCGTCGGCTGCTCTCGGGTCTCGACCGCTGGATTTGGGGGAAGAATGGGGGATTGGAAGGGGATCCGCTCCGCTGCGCTCGGGAGCAGTTTCGAAATGGGAGGAATGGATGAGTGGAGAGGAACAGGAGAGGGGAGGCGAGACGCAACCGCACTGAGCACCCAACGGGTCTCGACCACGACGCCACGACCAGGGGACACCTGGCGCGCGCATCGATTATCGCCGCGGTTTCCACCTGTTTCCACTTGAAACGCGCGCGACCGCGAGATCTGGATCGGACGGCGCGCAAGACCGAATGCTCTGTAAGACAAGGTGGCACTCGACCACTTTTTAGGATTTAGGTATGTTAAATAACTTGTTCATGGACATTCACGGATTAGTAATATATTTGAACAACACACAATTACAAAAACCAAATACTCTCTACTATCTAAAAGAAACGTAAGATTCCGTCTCCCCTCTTACGTCGACCCACCCTTCGTCGATCCCCCTCCCCACGCGAGCGCTGGTTTTCCCCGATTTTTCTCTAAAAAAACAGAAACAACAAGCGTTGGTTTTCCCGTCCTGGTCTAATCTTTCCCCGCTCCCTTGCGACGAATGCCCTAACTAGCGCTACCCTTGCCCGCCGCCACCGCCACCGCCTGAGACATCGCCTACCTCCTCCCTCCTCCCCTACCGCCACATGATCCGATGCCAAGGAGGACGACCATCCTGTGATCCAGCTATGGCCGTCCGAAGTCTTGCTGGGAATGAATCGATCGGCCTCGTCCCAGCCGCCGCCAGAAGAGGCTATTCTACATACGCCAAGGTGAAGATGCCAACGGCACGGTCACCTCGTGGGCGCGCCCCAAGCCGAGGAGTGGTGCGTCAGGCCGTAACGGCCGCAAGGTCGACGCCAATGTCATGCGCTTCATATGCAACATCACGATGCGATCCACAACGACGCTCCCCGGCGGTGTTGACGAGTGCACGGTGTGGCACGATGTGCTGGCGCTGCTCTTCTCGGACCGCAGGTACATGGGCAACTACTTGCACGCGTCACAGACGCGTTCCTGCTGCTGATCCCCATGGCGAAGCAGTACGGCGGAGAGGTGCCGTTCCTCGTCTCCGATCTGCAGATGTGGTGGATCGGCAAGTTCCTTCTGGTCTTCAAGAGCCCCTCCAACTACGACCTCGCCGCCACCAACCGCACGTGCTGCTTCCGCCACGTCCAGTCCAGGTGGGCCTCACCTGCCACGCCGACTTCGGCATCAACCCGCTCTGCACGCCCCATGCCTACTCCATGGTCGATTTCACCCGGCCGGCACATGCGCGGCACCTACGGCCTCCCGCGCGGCCTTGCCGTGCCAGCCGCCGCCACCCGGCCGCGGGTCCTGCTCATCGCCCGCGCCAACACGTGACGGTTCGTGAACGCCGACGAGATCGTGCATGTTGCGCAGAAGCTTGGGTTCGAGGTGGTTGTCTGCGAGGGCACGCACGAGCGTTCGCGGAGCTGGCCAACACGTGCGACGTCATGCTGGTCGTGCACGGCGCCGGGCTGACCAACATGGTGTTCCTGCCCACGCGAGGATCCAACGCGGTTGTGCGGAATCTCGTCGGGGCGAATCCACCCTGCCTCGTCCTAGCCGCCGCCGGTAGAGCCTATTTTGCATATACCAAGGTGAGCATCCATGTCCGATGGTGCGAATTTTCATGAGCACTTCGTTCCGGCCATGCAATCTTCGTTGATTCGGAAATTTTTCATGAGCACTTCGTTCCGGCCATGCAATCTTCGTTGATTCGGAAATATGTGGCTGTCTGTTTAGCTAATTCATTCTGCCATTGACCATGCTAATTCTATTTATATTCAGTTATATTGAAACAAGATGAACATGCTGCTTCTTTTTTCATTATAATCACAATACTTTTGTGTGGAGAGCTCCGGTGTCAGCAGTTGTGTGGAAGCACGAGCTGATTTGTGACTGGTCGGAGGGTGAGCTTCACATACCTGTGTGGGAATATTTAGGTGCTATCTTGTCCGCGCAAGAGCAAGTTCACAGTTCATAAACTATATTCGTGATGTGTGTGTATCACAATCGGTAGCACCTCTACATGCCATGGAGGCTACGCACAGTTCATAAACTATATTCGTGATGTGTGTGTATCACAATCGGTGGCTACGCGAGAGTAAAGGAGATCAGCCTCCAGACGAGGATTGGCAGGATTAGTGCATCGCATTCAAAACTACCCACTCCATAATTAGTGCTGCACTTATATGTCAGTAATCAAGGTATGCCCATATCTTTTTTTTTTGAGGTTGGTATGCCCATATCTGTTATATGCATATTTTGTTACTACTATTATTATTTAGCAAGTTCTTGTTCTTTCCATAGGTTGTTTGCTGAACAGTTCATGTCCGCCTTGGGCATGCAAAAATGCTTTTCAATGCCTCTTAGTCACAAATCACATCACGCACCCTATCTCTATTTTTTGGGTAATTTAAAATAACTTATTCTAATGTTATTTGGTCGTTCTCAAATTTTCAGCAAAGAGGGAAGTTGGTGCTCTAGACCGAAGTCAGAATATTGCTAAACTAATTCTTTTCGTAAGCTACACAGAGAAAAACATGAAGTTGATGAGTTGTGTGAAGATGAAAGGAAGCCCAGGGAATATACTGTGTTCAGCGGTGACCTTTGAGAGTGCATGTAGCCCCTACGTAGACTCTCCAGAAAAGTTGCTCTTCATTTTTTTTAAGAGAAACTATCACAGTGGGCATAACTACAGAAGCGGCGATGCAATGTTTTGTACAGTTTAACCATGACTATTCTTTTCAAGCAGATATACAGTGAACTAAATTATGTATCTTCTTTGCCTTTGAACTGGATATTTAATGTGGTTTCATCTTTTGACTCAGATATTCACAAGAAGTTCAATAATGTTGTCTTTTTTTATCATATACTGTGCACCGACAATGCATAAGAAAGTAGATATGAGGGACGCCTATTTTATTAGTACTTTGATGCCATTTGATTGTAACACTAAAGTAGGTTTTGTTGGTTTTTGAGTGAAAAGATAGTTCATGGTGGAACAAGCTGCCTCGGATTAATTAGGAAATGAGAAATTTGCATTTCGGTGATGATATATTTTTTCTCCATAGAAATGCATGTCTATTTCAACTAATACATGTATTGCACATGTTTTATACTGTAACAATAGGATGGTAAAGAGCTATTGGTTGATTTATTATTGAAAGCACGACCTAAATATATCACCCACAAATACATTACTGTGTTCTCCCGTTGCAACGCACGGGCAATTACCTAGAGGGGTGCTTTGAGGGGGGCACAACCCACCTGGGCGTGCCTAGAGGCCCAAGCGCGCCCTAGTGGGTTGTGCCCACCTTGGTGGCCTCCCGCACCGCCTCTTCGCCCTATAAATTCTCAAATATTCCAAAAACCCCAAAACAACCCTAGATTGGAAGTTCAACCGTCGCAAGCCTCTCTAGCCACGAAAAACCAATCGGGAGCCCGTTCTGGCACCCTGCCAGAGGTGGAAATCATCACCGGATGCCATCTTCATCATCCATATGGTCTCCATGATGAGGAGGGAGTAGTCCACCCTCGGGGATGGGGGTTTGTACCATTAGCTATGTGTTTAATCTCTCTAACTCTCTCTCTCTTGTTCTTGATGGCACGATCTTGATGTATCGCGGGCTTTGTTAATATAGTTGGATAATATGGTGTTTCTCGCTCTCTATCTTATTGTGATGAACTGAGTTTTCCCTTCGAGATTTCGTTTTATAGGATTGAATATTTTTATGGACTTGAGAGCACTTGATATATTTCTTGCATATGAATACACGTGGTGACAATGGGTTATTATATTGATTTACTTGATATGTGTTTTGGGACTCAACTTGCGGATTTCCGAGGTGACATTGGGGTAATCTATGCATAGGGGTTGATGCACGTTCTTGTCTTTGTTTGTCCGGTAGAAATCTTGGGGCACTCTTTGAGGTTCTTTGTGTTGGATTGAGTATTATGAATCTGAATTTGTTTTAGTGTTATTTTAGTACAAACTCTTGATAGATCGATCGGAAAGAATAACTCGGTGTTACTTTAGTACGAACTCTTAGATAGATCGGTCGGAAAGAATAGCTACAAACAATTTCTTCTTATGTTCCCTGCTAGATAAGAACTTTGGAATGATTCTTCGTTGCATGTTGAGGAATGGTTATATGATCCAATTAAATTAGCATTGTTGAGAGATTACACTAGCAAAAGTACAGACCCTAGGCCTCATTTTCAAGCATTGCAATACCGTTTGTGCTCACTTTTGTTACTTGATACCTTGTTGTTTTGTATTGTTACCATTACAAAAATCAATATCTACTATCTTTACTACACTTGTATCGCCATCTCTTCGCCGAACTGGTGCATCTATACACATTGTATTTGGTGTGTTAGCGACACACGAGACTCTTTGTTATTTGGTTGCAGGATTTTTTCAGAGATACCATCTTCATCCTGCGCCTCCCGGATTGAAAAACTTTAGATCATCCATTTTGGGGGAAATTGCTACTGTCCTACAAAACTCTGTGCTTTGAGGCCCAACACGAGTCTACAAGAATAAAGTTGCGTAGTACAAATGAATGACATATCCGATATACTGTACGCATAATCTAATGAGCACAAAGTTGTGACAACAAGAACATGTTGTCAGTTCCATCACATAGCAAACAAGTTCATTTTTAGTATGCATATATGCATTCGAATCGGCTATTATGTCCAGACCAATGTTCGAAAAATCTTCCGATTTATCGCTAATCGGGGGGTGAACGATAAGATTATGCCTTATCTTCGCCGTTTATCTTTTGAACCGATTTATCGCTCTGGCAAGCGATTTATCGGGAATCTATCGATAAATCAGACCTATTAATAGCACTATATTTGCAAAAACTATGTTTATTTATATTTTGTGGACCTTGTTACGCAATAAGTATTGTTGTCCTATTTTGTTTGTCAATATACGAGTATTCAGAGGCTAGGAATCAAGGTAACACTTCTGTCAAATATTGTTTTGGTGTTGAATATAGCATATTTTAGTGTTGGAAACCTGAGATTTGCAAAAAAGTATCCGATTAATAGTTAACCGATAAAATCGATTAATCAGCCGATTTCTGATTAATCTCTAATCCCTAGCTGACCGAGATGATAACGATAAGCGATATCCTCCACATACAATCATTCACTTTCAAGTGTCTTAATGCTCATTAGTCTATTGATATGTACGACTATACATTCTATAAAAGTTGCATGTACCCAATAATGCACTCAGGGTTGATTACATCGAAACAAGTCTAATTTGTAGAGATGTTTCCTTATAAGCTAGCCTTCTAAGAATCAACCATATTGATTGTTTTCTATAAAGCAGGTAAAGATCCTAGCCTTCACATCAGTTGATGCACACAACCTTTAGTATATTGACGTGATCATAGCATGAACCAGGGAGCTACTTCAGTGGAGATAGGTGTTAACTCAAACATAGTAATGCCTCCTTACAGTAGTGTTAAAGTGCTTGACATGCAGGGGTCTGCAGGACCATATATAGCATCCGATGTACTCTTCCTATTTTAGAGCAAAAGTAGTATCACCATTCACACACAAATAAATCCTACTACAGCCAGAGGGAAAGTGATGAATACAGTGAAAGTTATTGCTACACATCACATAAGTCGCACCATGCACACAAAAAACTACTTAGGGTTAAGAAGCATCAGAGTTTGCGATCGTGAATGTAGCTAGTCAAGTGTTTGGAGTTTGCATTAAAAAAATTAGGGCTCGTTTGGATTGTGCCTGCATACACCAGCCCTACCAAAACGTGTGCGTATCAAAACTATTGGCCAAAAAATTCACCACGAGGGAAATCCAAGGTCACAAAAACTCGAGGGGCAACCAAAAAATTGGCTCAATCTGAAAATGTGGGGTCAGGTAAACACATGCTCATAGTGCTATGTTTTTTTACTGAGTGGTGCAATATTAACACAATGTACGTAGCTTGCGCATGCTATTGTATGTCGGCCCGTACGCACCCCATGTCTGGAACACCATGCATATATCTTTAAATGGAACAACCTGGCATATTATCTCTGGTCCATATTATCAATCCCGCGATGATAGCCCAGAGTCATAAAACTCAAGAAATATTTGATAAAAGTATAACATACTTGATTTCAGACATTTAAACAGTAGACTAATTCGTAGTATGTTTTTCTATTAGTCCATCTCTTACATACAAATTGTAAGGCATCTAAGATTTTTCCTAAGTCAATGCTTTTTACTCCCTCCGTCCTCAAAAACTCTACATGTAGAAATTTTAAGACGGATTATAAAGTGGAGTAAAAAATGAATTGGGAAGGTGCAAGACACCATCTCTCTCATCTTTAAGTATCCCACCTTCAATGACCTAAGTGCATGTAGAAAGTGAGGAAACCATTAGATAAATGTAATTGGTCTTCATTCCTGGGTGATGAAAGAGAAACTTTTTTTTCTAATTGAAAGTGCATTGAGAAGATAGAAGGAAGGAGAGCAGTGATTCGGTGCTTAGGCTCATCTGCACCGCGATGAAGACAAATTCAAAACAAATACTAGAAAAATTCAAAAAAAATCCAAAAAAAATTGTACAATGGATAATTTGGTGTGTGGGATGTGCTCCAAATTTCAGATCATTTGGACCTTTGAGTAGCTGTGGCAAAAAACACAAATTTGGGTCCGTAAAAAAAGTTCATTTTCATGTACTGTTCTAATCCAGTTTGCCTTTTTTCTGAACTACTCGTATGTCCAAATCATCTGAAATTTGGAGAGCATCTCAAGCACCAAATTATCTACCTCGAATTTTGGTTGTATTTTTTGAATTGGTTTGAATTTTTTGTAAATTGTTTATTGACCGGGTGCAGATGAGCCTGGGCTCAGAAATGAATATTCATAGAAGTATACTCTTTTGTGGACCAATTTTGAATGCTAAACTTACACTTATTTAAGGATGGAGAGAGTAAGTTCGATCAAGTGTGTTAAAAAATAATCAATACAATAAAGCCAGCATGAAAAATATTTTCCTAGTGTACTTCTCAATATTGTAGTTATTAATATAGTTTTATTTTAAAATTACTTCATACTTAGAAAACTTTGATTTAGGACAAAAATTATAACACCTTAGAGCATCTCCAATATAAAATGCAAATTTGAAGATGTAAAACAGGAGATGTAAAAAATTACATCTCCAAAAAAGGACCAACTCCAACGGATGATGCAAAATGTAGATGTAAAAGTGCAACTCCAATAGGTGATGTAAACTAGAGATGCAAAACCGGCTGGCGGCCACGCGGCCGCTATAGCTACTGTTGAGGTGTTGTACAACCGTTGTACAGCCGCTGTTCGGTCGCACAAATTAAAATAAAACATCAGATAATCAACTTAAAAATTGCACATGTCCACAATATACAATTATTACATAGTTCATGAAATACACAAGATCAAATGCAACACACACGCAACATAATTTTGCACAATACACAAACAAATAAATGAAACTAGGCGCCTCTCTCGCCATGATATTTCCAATGCTCCTCCAATGGATCCTTCTGAAGTTGATCGTGCACATCGGAGTCTATAATTTCATTCTACACCTTCATGAAGCGTTTGATTCGCTCCTCTCTTCTCATGGGCATAACGTGTATGCCCATCAAGTGATCGAAGGTGTAATCTAAACCTGTCCATGCATGCTCATTCTTAATGATCATGTTATGCATGATCACGCAAGCAGTCATGATATACCAAATGGTTTTTTGATCCCAGAATCTAGATGGTCCTCGTACAATAGCAAATTGGGATTGCAAAATTCCAAAAGTCCTCTCAACATTTTCCTAGCCGCCGCTTGTGCATTGTGAAAGATGAATTCTTTCTTACCTTGGGGTTTTGCAATTGGCTTGACAAAAGTACTCCACCTACGGTAGATGTCGTCCATAACATAGTACCCGTCATTATATGTGCAGCTATTTTCTTTGAAGGTCACAGGTGGTGCTTCTCCATTTGCTAACTTGACAATAAGAGGTGACCGGTCGAGCGTGTTAATGTCGTTGCAAGATCTAGGCATCCCAAAATATGAATACCAAATCCATGTTTCTTGATCAGCAACAGCCTCAAGAATGATAGTGGTATCCTTCCAACGACCCTCGAATTGTCCATGCCATGCTCTTGGGCACTTTTTCCACTTCCAATCCATGCAATCGACGGACCCTAGAATATACCTGGGAACCCATGAGCTTTGTTCATCTCCAACAATCTCTGAGTGTCCTGAGCATTGGGAGACCTCAAGTACTCTGCACCAAACACTTCTACAATAGCCTTTGCATATTGTTTGACATAGAAGATAGAAGTGCTCTCTGCCATCGCCAAGTTGTCATCAATGTAGTCTGGAGGAACACCGTAGGCCATCATGCGCAATGCGGCAGTGACCTTCGGTTCGGTGCTATGTCCAAGCAACCCTGCACAATTCATCCTTTGCTCGAAGGATCGATCATGCCGCTTCGCGGAATCTCAAATGTGGATGAACAAGTCTTTGGACATTTTCAACCCGCGTCGAAAGTACCTCTACGGAAAAACAGGTGGTGAACCAAAGTAGTTGTGCATCAACCTCTTGTTCGCATCAACCCGTTCTCTCCGAATGAATGCACGACCATACACAGAACCACCGTGATTTGGCTTCTTCCCCTTGTGCATTGCCACTAGCATTGCAATGTCCTCTTCTTCGTTTAAATCAAATTCATCATCCGATGAGGAATCATCCACGAAAGAGGAGTCACATGAGCTCATCTACAATGCGGAAAATCACCGTCAAACTACTTTCCACCCCTAACAAAAAAATCTCAAGTTTCATCTTTTTTTACCTTTGGGAATTTCGTCAAACACCTTGCTTGCGGGGTAGATGAAATCGGCTGGCTCCAGGTTGGGCAGCCATCGGCGATGGTGTGTGCGGGCGGCGGCGACTGCACAGCAGAAGAGATGGTCGCACATCGGCGGGAGCTCCGCGCGGTAGACAGGTGGCTTCGCACGGCCGAGCCTCGCGGCTGTCGGGCGGGTGGAGTGGCGCGCTTCCAGTAACTCCGGCGGGGGTTCAAGGCTTGGATGAAGCCTACCCCATCGTAAACCTCGCAGGAGAAGGCGTTAAGGCCGCCCGCAGCCACCGGAGAAGCTTCGATTCGGCGGCGGCCGAAAGTGAATTGGCACCTCCAGGCGGCAGGCTGACGACGCAGATGACGGGGGACGGGAGGGGGGGAGTCGCGGCAGGCCCGGCGGCCGTCGGGCGGAGGGCGGCGGCGTCGATTTGGTGCGGATTTGGCCGGCGGCGGAGTCGGGCAGATGGCGGCTGGTCGCGCAGAAGGGAAAGGAACTGGCAGTTGGGCGGTTGGCGGGCATCGCGTTTTTATATCTTCTGTAGGTGGAGATACAAATTTGCATCGCGAGGTGTTGTAGTTTATATCTCCGGGAGGCGGAGATGTGATTTTTTTTTTTTTTTTTGCATCTACACCATCTGTTGAAGAGGTGTTTTTGGCCCTCGAAGATGCAAAGGTTAGGTATTTTCGCATCTACATCTTCTATTGCAAATGCTCTTATGTTTTTCCAAGGAGGGAGTAGAAGTAAGGATTATAATTTTTCAACACTCCGGTTGTTCGCCTCATATGTATGCACATTGGCACCGCTACACTTTCTTCTACTTTCTCCACGCTACATAAATAAGGTGTTCTAGAGACGCCGGTGAGCTCCCCCGACTTCTCGTCCGTCTTCCACCTCACCTCACCGCTTCTTCTTCTTCCCCATCGTCTTGCACAACCGTCTGTGTTGTAAGATAAGACTGATGTGTGAACGAACGACCGTCCTTATATTCGTGGAACATCAAAACTACATGATGGTGAGCAACGTTAACGGTCAGAGCGCAAGAAAAAAAAAATCACATGGTGACCAGGAATTAAAAACCACAACCAGACACCAATAATACAGTACAGCAACAATCATGCCAAGTTCACAATAACCTCTCACTGGTATTCCAATCCCATCGATAGCCAGCAGGAAGAGCAGGGGTACGCTAATTCACTCGTCATCATACGCAGGTGGCATGCTAGAGCTGCTTGCCAGCGCATCTCCGGAGAACGCGCCGCGGACACGCTTCTGTGGAGGTGGCTGACACAATGCAAAGCCGAACAGCCGTGGTGCTGCTGGTTCCATCTCCCCCGTCTCCGTCTTCACAGTGGCCGCCGACGCCTGATCTTGCACCGTGATGCCGGACGGTGGTGGACCCAACGCGGAGTCCGACGGCTGTGCCGCCATCTGCCCCGTCGCAGCCTGCCGCTGCGCGGTGGCTCGCTTGTTGCCGTGTCCCACTCCCACGTAGCCCGTATCCTCGCGGTACCAGCGGAGGTGCTCAGTGAGGGGCCCGACGTAGTTGCTGTAGCCGAGGGTGTCGAAAGCTTTGATCACGTGGAGGCCAGTCATTTTCTTCTTGCCGTCCTTTCCGCGCTCGTCTTCGGCCTGGATGGTGACCATGTTGATGAACTCCTTGACACACTGGTCCACGAGGGCTGTGGCGTCTGGGTGGATCCTGGCGCGCGGGTCCATCGGGAGGGCGCCTCGCATGATGTTTTCCAGGTCGTTGCGCCAGAACGCCCGCGTCTTCCTCGACTTGCCTGCGTGTGTGTTATACTATGTTACACTACATGTATGACCGGAAACCATATGTATAAGAATACACGAGCCTTCTCTTGAAAAAAGAATACACGAGCCATATAACGAAAAGTATTGTAGATCAAATCTTAAGGCCTTGTTCGGTTCTATTGGGTTTGAGAGGGATTAAAGGGATTGTGAGGGATTAAATTTTCTGTAGGTCAAATTCCTCCCCAATCCACTTCAAACCTCTCCAATCCCCTTGAGAAAGGGATTAAACGAGCAAGCCCTAAAGGAGATTTTATCTCCAGAATCGTTGTGCAACTTCTTTTTAAAACTTCCATTCATATAACGAAAATTATTGTAGATTAAAATCATAAAAAAATTGGATCTAATTACGTGGGAACCAACAAAGAATGAGGCGATATGTTAAATAACTTGTTCATGGACATTCACGGATTTGTAATATATTTGAACAACACACAATTACAAAAACCAAATACTTCACACAGATGATCTGAAGAAGAATCAACTAATTTTATCTACTATTACCTTCTCCTGCCTTGTTGACATGGTCATTGCCTTGCCTTCCTTCCATCGCTTCTCGTCTCACTAGTGTTACTAGATCTATGTTGTCCTTGCGGTTGTTACAACATCCATTCCACAATTTATAAGAAAAGGCTAGCATGTGGTGGCCTCAACGAGGAGCCAGCTGGTGCTATCTGATGCTATCTGGTGCTGGCCTCAACGAGAAACATAAGGACATTAGTAGAAGAAATTAATTGATACTACTCCCTTTGTCCTAAATATTTATCTTTCTAAAGATTTCAATAAGTGACTACATACAAAGCAAAATGAGTGAATCTACACTCTAAAACATGTCTATATACATCCGTATGCGATAGTCCATTTGAAATCTCTAAAAAGACAAATATTTAGGAACGGAGTGAATAGTATATAAAGATATGCATGCAATTAATGCTTGCACATCCAAACATATATACAAGCCAACGACAAATCATGTATAAATGTGATTATAGCCGTTGAGTGCTAGTAGTACAAATGTCGTAGTTGTTTTTTCTTTCCTCACGCTGTGTATACAGGTCATTTCAAAACTGAAATGGTACATTACACACAAGGCAACAAAGCTATAACATAATGACCACCAAAATAATGACGACCCCAACTTTTAGAGATGTGTATTCCTTTCTTTTTTGTGGAAATTTAGAGATGTGTATTCAGAAGAAGAATAATCAAATATAGTGTTCAGAATAGCAAAAGTCAATAAATAACAGGACCGGACACTTTTTTTGATATCAACAGGACCGGGCACTATGTTGTGTGCCTGGTGCAAAGATTAGTTCTATTTCCTATTGTGCCGAGTTGGGGTCCGGTGTACTTTACAACGTTAAATGATATCAACTTTATTTTGTCAGGCAAAACTTTACGCGGCGTTTGGATGTCTGTATTGGAGGCCTCCGTATTGAATTGGTTTCAATTCCAATTCAGCAAGGAAACTGTAATGGACATGAATACAAATTCACTTGTTTGGGTGCTCATTGTATTGGCTCATGGAATCACAGTGAGGTTTCAATACCAAAACATGTTTGGATGGCAAACTATGGAATTGCATAGTGCTTTGTTCTATATGCATCAAATCACAATCTCAGCAATCTTAGTTCAAAAATGGCTTGCAAAATCATACAGCAATCATGATCAGATACAACAGCATGATTTTGTGGCAAGTTCAAATCATGCAGTACAGTTTAGACGAGAATAAGCCTATCTAGCCGCCGTTTAGTGCAGCTGTACTAAACACAAAATCACATCAAGACATGGACAGTAAGCCAATAACAGATTAGAAGACTTGGACTGCATAGTGTAGCGTCCTTCAGGTAGAGGACCATCTTGGTACCCCTGCCGAGCTGCTCCCCTGACGAAACTGAAGAAAAATAACAGCTAGCTAACTGAAGATGTGCATCAGAGGGAGGAAGGCCAAGTCCCAAGCGAGGAGGAGGGGGTCCGGTGGCATGGAGGGATTCCGGAGCGGTCGTAGAGGATGAGGAGCGGCGGTGGACGGCTAGGTCCTGGCCGTGGCGGCCATAGGAGGAGGACATGGAGCAGCAGAGGAGATGGGGCGCCATGGGAGGAACCGAGGAAGGGGAACGAGCTGCAGCGGGCATGCCGGTACCGGCGTAGGAGGAGGAGGAGGAGGAGGAGAGCCGGCGAGAGGAGCTGCTCTGGGTGCTGCCGTCGGTGTGCTGCCATGGACACGGCTCGTCTAGCCCTTGGTCTCGCGCGGGGGGAAAGAAAGCAGGTCTCGGGTGGGGATGTCGCCCCAATCGTTTTCTTTCGCGGGTGTAGACCAATTCGACCCAAATCGGAGTAGTGGAGGTCCGTATTGCGGGATGCCTCGGCGCGTGAGAGCGAATTCGCCTATGTATCTGGACTCATTACAGTCTGACGTTTTGGTGTGCATCCAAACAGCTAAATTGGCAGCCCGACAATACCAAATCCAATTCGGAGGCTCAATACAGACATCCAAACGCAGCGTTAATCTCTTCATCATTTGTCAATGTGGACCTGAGGATCGTCGCAAGGCGGCCCCCTCATGCGGTGGCGCAGCATTGGGCAGGCCACGGCGGCGCGGCGCCGACAACCTCTTCGACGACTCGAGAGGCTTATGGATGCGGCCTGGAGGGCTGCTGGGCGATGTGGGGGCCAGCGTGCTCTGCGGGCGTTGCTTCTACGGAGGTGATGTGGGGGCGGCGCGATTTCTTCGGCGGATCTGAGCTTCCGTCGGGGTGGCTGGGTGGCAGGCGCGGCTGGCCCGGGGCCGGTGTGGAGGCGGGCTGCGGCCTGGTGGGGTTGTGGCTATGGCCATGGACCTTGGTGGCGCGTCGCAGTTGCAGTAGGAGGCGGTGTTGCCGGCCAGATCAGCTCGGATCTGGCCCATGGCAGCCGGCGGGCACCTCAGAACTGTCCCTCAGGGTCCCGGCATGGGTGTGGGCTGCCACGGTGTGGTGGTGGCTCATGGAGGTGGTCTGGGTTGTTTCAGGGCGTCGGCTGGACATCTCCGGCGTCAGCCTGTCGATGAGCGGCCTGTATCGGCCTTCGATCCACCTCCTCGTCATCGAGGCGCTACCTTAGTTGAAGGGCTAGTCCCCTCCCAGATGTGGTCCATCACTGGTCTCGCGCCCGATGCTGCGGGACCGAACTCGTCTCGCGTCCGGTGGTAGGACCGAGCTCGTCTCGCGCCTGGCAGCAGGACTGAACTCTTCTCGCGCCCGGTGCAGTAGGACGGATCGATGAAGGCCAGTTGTGGCCGGCCGATTGGGTCTTGGCGCTGGGGGCGGTGCGAAAGGCAAGACCGTTTCACTCATCTCTTTGGTTGAAGTAGCGGCGGGTCTTGGGTGAGGTGGTGTCAAGGTCTTTGATGCCGGGGCGGCGGCCTTGGTGGTGGTAGCGCAGTGCTCATCGGCATAGCTCGTGGCTTGGTGCTTCCTGGTGACCATGGTCATGTGGGCAGCATGGTAGTCAGGTGTGGCGTTTGGTGGCGGTGAGTGTTGGCCGGGATGAAAACCCGCTCTATCTTCGGACGGTCCAGCGGCGGCGAAGCTCATTCCCTTCTTGAAGGCATCGCCGCGGCCTTCATTGCCCGTTGTGTTGCTCCAGGGGAAACTCTGACCCTCAGGTCGGGCGGTGGCGGCACTCCAGTGCCGTTCCCTTCCAATAGGCGTCGCCTTGGAGCCCATGGTTCATCGTATGTGGCTTCATCTCTTTCCGGTGGCGTGTTCACGGCTGAGGACTCCGGTAACTCTTGTAGGGCTTGGGGTGATGTTGCTGTGCTAAGTGCCTTTGTATCCTCCCTTGGGTGTGTGTGTTGTGTTGGCGTGTGTTTGTACCTGGTTATTGATGATCATTGCTTTATATATAAAGCGGGGCGAAAGCCCCTTCTAGGAATTAACATAGATTGCATCCAAGTCCGTAAATCACCTAGCAACGACTACAAACATTGGAGCGAGCGAAAGGCGCGTTGCTATCATCGCGCCTCACTAATTGGAGCCGGGCAAAACTTGTTGTGGTAGTCAGCACTACCAAAGAGCACATAGAGGGTTTGGAGGAGAGACAGGAAGCGCTGCGGGTGGAGCAGCAAGTGCTCTTTATTCGTCTAGCATCTCGCTATAATAGAAGAGTCCATAGACTCTTTTTAGTTTTCTAAGGTAGGTTTAAATTCAATAAGTGTCTGGAGACATTTGTTTTCATATCAGGTGTTCTTTGTCTTAGTTTGATTACGATCTACTCCTAGTCGACAGTCTTACACCATTGGGATACTTCGGATAAACTGCAGTACATATATGAGAGACCGGTGCTAAGACCTTTTATCGAAATATCTTCCAGATTCTTAGGGTCCTTGCTCCGGACCCCCCCCCCCCCCCCCGGGTACAAAAGCAGTTGGTTCAGTAGTTTGAGAGAAAAGCAATTCCAACATAAACCAACACTTTTCGATCCCCTCTAAGCCTTTCTATAGACCCGTAAACTAAAAACTAGCACTACTAACACAGGATGAAGAGGATGCATATGAACAGCAACTGCTGTCGATGAAGAGAATCATAGATCGGAAGGATCCAACCCGAGGCACACAAATGAAGACAAGATCCAAGCTGGTTCACAGAAGACCAGCACTGACTGAATCCTACAAGATCCGCTGAAGACACACCGCCACATGCCCTAATGTGGAATAGGCAAGGAGAACCTTATTCCATCTTCAGGGAATTATCATCACCTCACCTTACTAAGCAGTACACAAACCCTAACTGAACGAAAAAGGCATAAAAATGAGAAGGATCCTTCCCGCCGCCAAGGGCAACAGTCCATCGTGCCTCCTTGGCCCGAAGACCACACGAGGCTGGTGGACAGGTGGCAACACAAACAGGAGGCGGAGGAACCATAATTCCATGTGCGCCTGAAGTCGCAAAACAAAAAGGTATGAGCGGCAACTTCATTCGTTTCAAAAGATATCAAGTTTGAGTACGCATATGAAAATATAAAAATCTATCTAGATGTGTATGTAGTAACGTAAAGAAATGCAAGTGAAAGAGAACATAAGATACAATATCTAGAGCAAAGTAGAAGCAAAAAGGGTACAAAAAGGAAATAAAATGTTCAAAGGAGGTATGCGGTTAAATCAAAACCTATTACTTCCATGCATAAGAACAAACCAAGTAAGCTACTACTTTTCCTGTTACATCATGACACAATCTTTTGTAGGAATATGGACCTATCATTGTCTCTAGAGTGGGTCCAGCACGACTAGAGAAAAATACTAAGGGTAATCGGGCAGCAATCGCCAGTCGAACGCTAGGGTTAGAGTTTCTCTCTCAGGGATGGTGATCTTCTAGTGGTGCTTGAGTCAACAGCGATTTTTGGCCTTTTTATCGAATGGTTTTGGTGATCTTCTATATTGCAGGCCCGGGGGCTGCGAGGTGGGGCGAGGGATGGTGACTCTGACGAAGAACAAGGTGACAGATGGGCCGGCAAGCAGGGATTCTTTTCGGTCTCCAACTGACGGGAAATATTTGAGCAGGCGGCTCGACTATCAACAAGGATCAAGGACTTGATTATAACGGAGAAACATTGGGAATTATCTTCGTGGATCGAAGGGGTCATCATCCTTTTCGGAAAAAAGAATCTTTGCTGATCGAGGTACGGATCTACCCAAGCTTTCCAAGTGGTCAGTAGTTGGAAACTTATGTTTGCCTTTGTCGATGAAAATCAATACTTTTGACAGAGAGATGCAAAGAATGTGGGGTCTGAACCATCAGGCTCGGTTCAAGGACATAGGTAATAATATTTATCATGGTGCACCTCGGCAGCAAGGGCGACTAGAAACATGTGCTAAATGATGGGACATGACAATTTGATTTCAATGTGATCGTCCTCAATGAAAATGTTGGAGACAGAAGGCCACAAGAAGATGGTTTTTGAAATTATTGAAGCATGAGTCAAGTTACTTACCTCCCTCAGATAACGATGTGAATCTTTTGGCACATCACTATGTGGCGAGATGAGGTAGTGAAAGTGGATGTGTAAAAAGATAGGTTTCATAGAGTAAACACCTAAGGGCCATAGCATGTTTCTCAATTTATGAGCCTTTGGTAAGAGGCTTTTACACGCATCAACATCCAACTTTGCCATTCTTAGGAATATCATCAAGGCTTATGAGTTGGCATATTTCCAAAAGGTACTTCCAACACTCTTCCATCTTCTTTGGTAAAAACAGCTAAAATGATGATAACGTGATTATGAAACTAGTTACCGAGATTTAATCTGAAGCCCTTAGTGAAAATATCTAGTCCTCTCTACACTCTTTTCAAATGTTGGAAAAAACTAGAATAGGATAGACAGTGGAGTGTAGCACCTGTATTTTCCTTTTCTTTTTGTTTTGCACATATTTACATATAAATGAAAATTACCTTAGAACAAGTGTTCTATGGTTTCGGGGTCAAAAGAATATCTAGTCCACCAAATGGTAGTAGGATGAACCAAAGAAGTGAATTTTAAACATGTTAGAGAATACTACCCAAAGCGGTCGGATGCACTAGTACCAATTTCATACATGGACCATCGTCGGTCCTGCTTCTGCCTGAAAGCATGTGTCACTAATACTAAGTAGCACGGCAGTTTATGAACTGCCTCAAATTTTTTACACTCGCGGACAATTTCCTCCTAGGAACCGCCTCTATCATTCAGAGCGGGTCTCTGCCTGCAACTTCCTTGATGCTACTTTTAAGGGATTTCTATTTTCGCGCCCTGATTACTTAGTTATGCTCAGTTTTACCCCAGGCAACTAATGTTGCTCACGGTTCCCCTCCCTCCTCCTCCACTTTGTCACCCTACCACCCGACTCAATCAGGGACTGGGCAGGCCTTTAAACCTAGTTCTTGAGGAACTTTCGAAGTACATACGTCCGACCTGCGGACACTAGTGACCTAACAAACATGAGGTGGGGGAGAAGGAAATAGTGCACAGCTATTGGACTTGATTCCTCAAGAAGAAAAATGAGATCATCATGTGCAACAACGATGAGGCTATTGTGGTGTTCAAGCACAGTTCCAACGAGGAGTTCCTTGCAAGGGACCTCAGTCATTACAAGCCAAAAACAATGCCTGCGCTCGAGATGGTGACCAGGTTCTACTTTGGGGAAGACATGTGGCTCGCTGCGAAGAGGAGCCAGGAGGAATCGGGGTTGTGCAAGGTAAAGGAAGGGAACGAAAAAGTATCAAGAACAAGTGTCGGAACTTCCCTGGTAGCGATGGTGAAGACGTTGAAGTAAATGCCCAAGAGCCTTCCTCAAGAATTTTGAACACACTGATGCTTAATCAAGAAAGGTAAGCTAGGGCCTACCCACGAGCCTTCCTCTTCACTTCATTAATTATTTGGCAGTGCAACTATGCAAAATAAAGGAGCTACAAGAAAAATATTTCATTTAGATCTAGTTGAGTTTCATTACACATTGGTATGTAGGTAGGTCAACAACATTTACTAAGCTTTACTACGTCGAGTGAGGTATATAGGTAGGTCAACAACATTTACTGAGCTTTACTAAATCAAGTGAGGTATATAATCTAGAGGCAAGAGAGAAAAATATACAGACCTCCGATAACATAATAAACCTTAATTGTCGTCATCAATGGCATACTTACATTGGCTAGCATGACATAAAGAATTTAAGTTATTATTGAACACATACAAGACGAAGCTAGCCATGCCTTAGGTAACTGTAAAGGTTACAAGTTTAATCATCGGTCTATAGTCTAGTGCAACACCATTAGAATAGTTTGACTTAACTCTAAATTCGAAACATATTTCTGTAAGCAGTAACTAACCATACAAAAATCCATCAGCGCAAAGGCCTGTAACACTTGGGAGCTCACAGTGCTGGAGATCTAGGTAGGCCTTGGTGTAGGTCAACGGTGGATGCATTCCCCTCATCACAAACTCCACCCCATCCCCCCCCCCCCCCCGCCAGCCGCCTCACTCGACAGCATAGCCAGACTGGATCTGCCATCACAAATCGAAAGATCTCCCAACACATCGCTGCAGATGAGTGGATTTGCCACAACACGACTTCGTTCAAAGCAAAACTAGGTCAATGGCGGCCACCAACGAAGAATCATACAGTTGGCATGCTCGACGAGGTGAACATTGTGGCAGTGGTGCTAGGGTTTTGCTAGGCTTTGGTCATAGATTGGGGAGGGAAAGGGAAATTGATGAAAAGTGAAGGTTGGTGTCGGGAGCCCGTACACAAATAGAAGTGAAAGACCGTGACCCGATGTACTCGCTATATGCATGCTATTTCTAGGATCAAACCACATGCGATGGTGAAAATGTGTAGTACCGGTTGTCTCCAATCTCTCCTACAAGCGGTTTCAGATTTGTGACCACGTTTGGAGCTTTGCATAACAACAATAACCGCCTCTTGTATGTTATTACATGCAGATTTGTTTCATTTGGCCATAGCCGCTACCGGGTTTGTTGTTAATGCCCATTCTTGTACTAGTGATGGAAGGTTCAAGGGCCATGAAGTCCTTGCCAAGTCTATACTTCAAGCCACCCCTACCTACACGGTGGGCTTCTTTGAACTCCCCAAGAAAATATGTCGAAAGCTGTCACCGATCTCTTCAAAGTTTTGGTGAGGAGAAACCTATGCTAAGAAAATGGTACATTGGATTGCATGGGACAAGATGTGCACACAAAAATGTGAGGGGCATGGGATTTTGAGACTTTTAGGGTTTCAGTCAAACTCTTCTAGCTAAACAAGAGTGGATAATTCTCCAAGTCTAAGCTCTCTTTGTGCCTAAATCTTGAAGGCCTGCTATTTTAAAGATGGAGAGTTTATGACAGTGTCCTACCCCAATGGGGGCTTGTTCACATGGAGGAAGTTTATTTCTGGTCATGACTATTGAAGGCATGATATGACACAAAGGAGATAAAGCAATGTATGATTCACATCTAAACGGAGAAACAGATCACAAGGCAAGGCAATCTCAAGCCACTTCGTGCGAGGCATATGTTCGACATCAACTGTGTTTTCCATCTGCTTAACATGCATGGGACCGAACTAAGTTGGAGTGAATATTCTCACATGACGACATATATGATATCATGCAGATTGTCATTAGAGGACAAGTGGTGAAGGACTGTAGAGCATCTAACTTCACAAAGAACAATCTCTTCTCTGTGCGCTCGACATAACACTAGAGAGTGTCCACGAACAAAATCAAACATGGTAGACTCGAGAGCTCATCATCGGTGGCCAGTCATAAAGGATGGTTAGCACTTCGCGACACAAATGATCCTAGTTAATAAGGCAAAGGTTCATGTATGGAAGATGATGTGCAATGGCGTCATTATGGGTGCCAAACTCCATAACTAGGTTTCAACATTGCCATCATTCAATACATTTTTGGAAATCTTTGTGCTCGGAAAAGGGAGTCCCGCTGGCGCCCTTCCGGCATCAGTGTTCTCACAGAGTACACTTCATTGCTAGATATTGGCATGGCTAGGTGAACCGAGTGAGGCGGAACAATCGTCCATGATTCTAGGCCTCTACTACCTCTGGCTTGCAAGGAATGAAGTGAAGGAAATAATATGCATCATGGTACCACATGCAATAGAGGCCATTGTTGCGAATCTTATGATTGAATGGGAACAGACGCATGCAACTTTTGTGAGACTAACAACTCCAGCTCAGCATGAGCGGTGGCTCCCGGCTTGAGAATGGCTGGATAAAAGCTAATGCAGATTGTGCATCATCAAATATTGGAAAGAATGGGGAGGTGTGGTGTTGAAGGACCACCATTGAGCATTCCGGGCAGGTGCGTGCCATTTTTTCTTGCCAGCATGCATGGAACCCTGAGCTGAAAAAGGTTTTGGTGTCCGTACGAAGAATCTCTTAATTTGACAAGTTGTTGAGCACAAATGTTTTGTCACACGATGACACATACACCTACGTGTTGTCGCTTCTATCCTATCACACCATAGTTGCTTGCATGCATTTATTCACGAGCAGACACTTACGAATTTTTACGTGGGTATTAGTAGGCAATTTATGCATTGAAACTTTAGAGGGTGGGATGTATGGCATCCGTGAATTATTATTTTCATATTTCAAATGGAAGTTTTTGTTAGTGTAACTAATGAGAACCTTCTCAATTCACATAAGTGATGGTAAATGTTTTCGAACGTATATAATCCCATAAAAACAAAGTGAATCTAGCATTGACCTGAATGCACTAAATGAATGTGGATGTGATGAGGCATGTTTCTAGCCAGGTATTTGTCAATTAATTGAATAAAAACTCTAATGATGAGTGAGGTGCATGATATACAACCTAGGAAAATCTAACGAGCACCAATGTGTGAGAACAAGTCGTGGCTTCCATCATATCACAAGATAGTTAATTTTTAGCATGCATTTATGCATTCAAATCATTATAGATGTCCGTACACAATCATTCACTTTCGTATGTTTGATATCGATTTAAACGCACGGAGCGCTAGTAGGCAAATCACCAACTTCCATGTGTTTTTTTTACTTATTAATCTATGGATATGAACAATTATACACTCTACAGAAGTTGTATTTTCCTAATGGTGCAGCCATGGTTGCATTAGATCAAGACGACTAACTTGTGGATATATTTCCTTCTAGGCTAGCCTGCTCAAAATTTGCTAAATCGATGTTTAAAAAAAGAGGGTAAAGGCCCCCGGCCTTTGCATGGATTGATGCACACTGTGTTTGGTATATTGCCATGATCATAGTGTCTATCATGGAGGTACTTCAATCAAGATAACTGCAAACTCGAACATAGTAATACCCATGTACATGTGCTCCTTATGGTAGTGTTGAAGTGCATGACATGCAAGATCATATGCATCTAAAAGCCAAATTGAACATTCGATATTAATCTTCACTAGATCATGCCGACACGCGTTGTTGTGCCCGTCGATTATTGTTATAAAAAGGTATGAATTTTTTCAAGTATATGAAGACACGAAAGATTATATTGGATTTTCTGTAAATATATGGAGATACAAAACATACAAGTTAGATTTGCAATTTGGCAGTGGCAGGAACTGAACTATGTATTGTGAAGTTTGTTCGAGCATTATGGACACTCAATGGACAAATGATCTGTAAAAGCCCTTCACCGGTATTTTCACATGTGACCTACCCGTCGTCTTCTTAACCTAAACTCTGCTTGTGTTAGACTTTGTTGAACAAACATGTCACATCCTGCATTGACTTCCCTCTAGCTGCATGAACATGTATTTGTAAAAGGTAAACCATTATAGTAGTTTCCCATGCTTGTGATAATTGTTTACATATCTAGAATGCTAGATCATCAAGGCGCGCGTTGCTGCGCCCGCTAATCTTGATGGCATCTAATGTAGGAAAAAGAAATATATGAAAAGATTTGTGTAGTTAGAAATATCTGAGAAATTTGTACCACATACTTTCTTATGGTATACGCAAATTGTAGACTGAGAGGTGCATCCAATTACTGGATTTCAGGAACCCACAGCAGCAAGAATTCAAGATACAAAAATAGATCAAAACCTATTGCCATTTTACTTATTAATTATACAGCTGGCACCAATTATGGAAGAGCATCATGTATTCAGTACCTAGTGATCCCCCCTTGTAGTTTTTACTTTAGTGATCTAAACACTTATATTTCGTTACGTAGGGAGTAGGTATTTCCATGTGCTATTAAATGTCTTATTCCACTCCAACTATTTTTCAAATAGTAGCAATCAGCCTATAAAACAGCAGTAGCTTAAAACGCTCTGCTTTGAACAAATTCAGCTATCATATGTTATCTGTAATAACAACTATGTACCCTCTCTTTCCTGAAAGTAACAGTAGCTTAAAATGATCTTCTCTTAACAAAATCTCTCCACCGTCATTCCTGCTAAATTGTTTAATCAATTGTGTTCATCTATTACTCCAATTTTGGAAACTAAATGTTGTCTACCAGTTCTTTATCTTGCAACCTAAAGACATTGTGCCGAGCAAAATTTCCCAAACTAAAGTGGCAAAATAGAGCTAATAATTTGACAAAAAGGGGACAAACTAACTGAGTAATTTTAACCTCTCCAAAGCATGGCCCAACAGCACTTCCTCATCTCCACCTCGTCCAATGATTGGTGCCAGACTTCCAGTGGATTCACAGGTACCATGAAGCCTGATACACAAAAAAAGGTTGATTTAGGTGGAGATTAACAAAGGCGTGGTGTTCAGGATAGGAGAGGAGACCTAGGAAGGCGTTGTACTGAACTACTGATTGTATGGGAGAGCTCATCAGCAGCAGATCTCGAGCACGAAGGAGAAGAGGACCTCAAGGTTACTTAGCGCGGTGAGGCGAAGGACGTGCCGCGGTGGTGAGGCGGTGATCCATAGACTGGAGATGGGGATATCCCCTCATCGACCATGTCCCCACCACCTCCATCGAAGGGCAGCACCGCCCATTGGATCACTTTGCGGCGGCAAGGTGGATGCAGCACAACTGCACAACCACGGGCGTCATCGCCATGTCCTGAGGGCTGAGGGAGAAAAAAGGCTGGGGAAGCCATGGACGTCACGGCACCGAAGGAGCGAGGCACACGCCGTAGGCAGCATGGCTTGCTGCCTTGCTCTCGCCTCTCGTACATCCCCGCCGCCTGCGAGCGCAGTAAGGATTTTTTTTCCATGGTGCGCGCCGCTGGTTCGGAGTGGGAGAGATGAAGAACGCACAGAAATGCTGGGAGTATGCCTCGGTGGGCTGACGTAGGCCTTTGACCTCTGCCAATAAGCCCGACGAAGGAGATAATTCGTAGCTCAGCCTGCGGAGCAGCAGCCCGATTAAGGAGAGCTGCGGACGCGCTTGGGAGTCGCCTATTTTGATCTGGTACGTTGATCAGTTCCATCAGACGGTCAAATATCTCAAATGGTTGTGCGAGGGCATAGGTAGCCGAGTCTTACTGTTTAGTAATGTGTATTAATAGCACACCTATTGGTTTACTGAATATTTCTTAATTATGGATCCAAAATTGAAGGATATTTCTTAATGTTCACAACATATATACTCAGAATAACTCGCATCATAAATAATTTACATTTGGTAACGCAACTGGGGAGTGCAAGTTAGCTTCATCAGCCAAAGCTACATACAGATTGTCGATCTTTCGGTTTCTCCCACGCCATGTCTATCATGTAAACCAACGCTTCAACCAAACCAGACACCTACTGTGTCCCATCACTACTTTATTTTTCTCCAACCTGGGTAAATAATTAAGAAAGAAAATATCACCTTTTATGTTTGTTTGTAGTTGTCATGAAAAGGCAGCTGAGTTTTAAACCTTGACATCACAGTTCAGACGGTCCAAAGCATCATATAACTTAAAAATCTTCCTTCTCTCTTGGAAGAAATCAAGGAACACAGAACTAATGTGAGATGCTCACCTGACGGAAAAACGGCTGCCATAAAAAATCAAGAAACCTAACATCCTAGTTTCAAATCGATCCAAAAGTCAACTAGGAAACACGCTGACCTAGGTGAGTAGAATGCAACAAGAACCGCGGTCTCTACCACAAAAAGAGAGGAACAAACACATGCAAAAACCAGTGCGACGGCGCAGAGAACAGCACCGTAGTGACCCACAGTATTTTCATTTGATCCACAGTGTGATGTGGACGCGTCAAGGCCTTGTCTATTCTTTTTCACAGTTTTCACTTGTTAAATAACCTGGGGATCCCAATAACCGGCTAGATCGAATTCAATTATTTGAAGCAGTTCTAGAGAGTAACATCATATCATATGCTTAAAAGGTACATATACACATATATTGATATTAGGCATAAATTTAGTTAAACGAATAATAAGAACATGCTGATACTAACAAGTGTGTCAGCCATTATATGCCGACAGATTCAGCTAGAAAAAGGTATGAAACCCAACAATATGTTGCTCGCATTCGTCCTTGTACAGAACCTGCATTTTTTTGGGGCGCAAAGAACAACATCAGTAAACAAAACAAGTACAAAGATGGATGAAGAATAGGGGAAAGAGGAGATGCAGGCAGGAGGGAGAATTGGAACGGGTTGGAGACGTAACAATCTCCCATCCTTGCTAGAAAATGAATTGCAGATGTGAGAAGAGTGGGGAACGAGCAGCGACATGGTTGTGATTATACGGGCGTGCATAAATTGATTGAAAATTATGAGTCGCTAATTGTAACTAGCCTCTAGTAACCAGCAGCCCACGCATCAGCTGTTAGTAATGGCTGATTAAAGTCCCAATCAATCATCATGGGATTGGTGATAGAACTTCAAAGGACGCATGCCTCTTTGCAGCCACAGACCATCCTACTGCACCATGCTACCGAACAGATCTAGTAAATCGATCTGACCCCGTCCCCCATCGCCCAGCGAGGCCTTGCCCGAACCAGCGTGATCACCACGGATCCGTTGCTCTGACCTGGCAGCGGTCGTCACCCAGGTCGGCCGCCTCTGGAGACCAGGCTAAGGAATGGGAGGCACGTGACTCTGCCGATCGAGACAATATTTTTTTTTGGAAAAAGGCACTGTGCTGGTACAGGCCCGGAAGGGTGCCAAGGCCCATTAGGCCGAAGTTTAACACAGAGGCCAAAAAATGTGACCAGAGCAGCGGCCCATAATGGTTGGCGCTCCTTAACAATGAACTGAGGCTGATTGGGGTGATTGAGAGCAAATCTAACGGCCAAAAATGCATCAAACTAAGGATCCAACGGCCAAAAAGGTTGATGGTCTGAGAGGACCAGAATAGTGCTGGTTATAATGTATTTTAATATTTAAGAATATAAGAAACTGCGTAAGTAGTATCATCATTAACACACTCAAAAAAATCCAATGCCTACGAGAGGGAAAGTGGCGAATAGTGTGAATTTTATAGCTACACACCACATATGTCGCACTATGCACATAGAATACTACCTAGTGTTAAGAAGCATCTTAATTTCTGATGGTGAACTTAGCTCGTCAGGTATTTGGAGTTTACGTTCACGAATCTTAGTGCCAACCAAAGTTAGGTCCATTGACGATGCGATCAAACCATTGGAGAGTTTGTTTGTATAAGATCGGTGTTATGTTAGTTACTTGAGCGGTAAATAACCAACTGAATGTATGTAGCTTGTGCATGCTATTGTTATGCAGCCCGTACACAATCCATGTTTGGAACATGTACAATACATACATATTTAATAGGAACAAACTGTTATATCATCTATGTTCCATAATAGCAATTTATGTATTGAGACTTTAGATGGCGGGATGTATGGTAACCGGATTTATTTTTCAGATTTTAAACGAAAAATTTGGGTAGTTATTACTAACAAGAACTTTTCAATTCATAGAAGTGATGTAGCTTTTTTTATAACATATCTAAGCGCATAAAAGCAAAATGAATCTAGCATTGCCTTGCATATGCTAAACAAGTACTATTATGACGAGGGATGTTTCTAGCCAAGAGCTTTTGTTAATTAATTGAACAAAAAAAATCTAATGAGCACTGTGGTGCATGACACGCATAATCTAATGAACACTAAGGTGTGAGAACAACAACATGTTGTCAATTCCATCAAATAGCAAACAAGTTATTTCTTGGCATGCATATATGCACCCAAATCGTTTGATGATCCATACACAATCATTCACTTTCCACTGTCTTTATTTTATTATTCTATGGATATGTACGACTATACATTTTGCATGTACCCAATAATGCACTCAGGGTTGATTACATCAAAACAGGTCCAATCTTTCTTGGCTAGCCTTCTCAAAATCTACCAAATTGATGCTTTGTTTATAAACATGGTAAAGACCCCGGCCTTCACATTGATTGATGCACACAATCTTTGGTATTTTACGTGATCATAGCGTGAATCAGGGAGCTGCTTCAGTGAAGATAAGTGCTAACTCGAACATAGTAATGCATATGTGCAAGTTCTCCTTACAATAGTGTTAAAGAACTTGACATGCAAGGATCTGTAGGATCGTATATTCCTGCGAGCCAAATTGAGCATCTCCTATTTAAGTGTATAAGAGTCGGAGTAGGCAGTATCACCATTAACACATAGATAATATCCAATGCCTACTAGAGGAAAAGTGATTTAGGGCAAAAGTTATAGCTACACATCACATATGTCACACTGTGCACACAAAATACTACTTAGGGTTAAGAAGGATGAGAAATTGCGATGGTGAACTTGACTAGTCAAGTTTTTGGAGTTTACATTAAAAGAAATATTAGGGCTTGTTTGGATTGTGCCTGCACCAGCCCTCCCAAAAAGCGCGTACCAAATTATTTGCAAACAACTTCACCACAAAGGAAACCCACGGCCGGAAAAACTCGAGGGACATTCAAAAAAGTTGCTCAGTCTGAAGTTTTGGGGTCCAAGCAAATATGTGCCCATCGCGCTATGTTTGTTTATTGAGTGGTACAGTACTAACACAACGTATGTAACTTGCGCAAGGAAAATACCCATGTTAACCAGGTGGTAGATGAACCCTAAAAAACAATTGAGGGCTTTTTACAGCAATTCAGGAAAAAGTCAAAAAATAATGAAACTTTTTGTTCTGCAAACTTGACTTATTGGCCTATTCATAGAATAATTTGACCACAAAAAACTGTCCGCAAAAAATCTGAGCATAAAAAACAAATTGTCCATGACAATATTGAGTTAATAGTACACCTAGTACAGTGCTGATTTTGACTTTGTGCTAACAATATCACGAAAGTCATTTCGTCCCCAAAAATTTTATGCTGAGTGAAACAATTTAATTATCTAGTTTGTGGTGCACAATTTTCATGATTTTCGCCCATTTATGAAATTACTATTTAAAGAAAAGGTGCACACCTGAGAGCCAGACGTTCCCCTCCGCTTGCGCAAAGGAAAACGCTGGCTGTCGGTGCGCCGGCCGAACGAAGCACCGGTCGTGTCGCGTACGTGGGATTAACCACGATCGTGCGGTTATAATATAACCACCGTTCAGACTTATCCCTTCCCCTCGAGAAGCATCTGGGACCACCCAAACCTTATCTTCTTCCTCCCAGCGCAAACATCTCGCGATCTCTGGACGGCGGAGAGCTCCCTCTCTCTAGCTCGTCGTTTTATTTGCAGCTGAAGGCCGATGAGAATCAATCCCCCCGCCTCCCACCTCCTGCCGCCCCTCTGGTTTTTTGGGCACCCGCCGATGATGCAAACTAGAGGAGCCATGCTGTGAGTGGATGCAGGCGGGGCGGCGAGCGCAAGTCCGTCAGCGGCGAGGGGGCTGCTGCTGGGCTAGCGCGGCGACCACCTGTTGCCGAGCACACCCTGCTCGGACATCATGCGGATGCAACATTACTTTCCTCCTATGGCTTTTGTTTTTTGATTTAGCTTGTTGCAGCTTTTTGATTTGTCGGTTCCAGCTTTTTTTGGTTGATTGTAGCAATTTTTATCCTCCAGTAAGCAACTTCTGATTCGTCGGTTCTAACAGTTTCTTTTGCTGGTCGTAGCTTTTCATGCCGCTAGTTTCAACTTTTTTCTTCGCCGATGGCATCAATCCCCCGTTTCGAAGTAGCAACTTTTCAATTCGCATTTGTAACATTTTATTTTACTGGTAGTAGCTTTTTGCGGGAGGACGGAGATTGATTACGAATTTTTGCTGCAACCGTTTGTGTTTTTTGCTACTACCGGTGATGTATTTTGCTACATCCATTCAATGTCATTTACTGGTGGTTGTTGGCTGCGCAATCCGTGCAGCGAGGGTTGACGACAAGTGGCGGCGGCAGTGCATCATGGGGCTACGAGCGAGCGGCCGGCGGCCATTGCCCTCGCGGATGTGCAGACGGAGGTGGGGGCGTGTGGGGCAGAGGGGCGGGGGTGCGTGGGGTGGAGGTTGAAGACGAGTCAAGGCGCGTGGAGATGCCAGATCGGACGACCAATCCACGCCAGATCGAAGGGCTAGGGCGCGACCGGCCCAAATTTGGGCCGGTGCGCCGGCGCCTAGCGTCGCCCTTGCGCAAACTCCTTGTATGCAGGTCCGTACGCATCACATGTTTAGAACACCATGGATATACATCTTAGAACAGCTTGGTATACTATCTCTAGTCCATAATATCATTTCCACGATGATACCCAAGAGACATAAATGATAAAACTCAAGAAATATTTGACAAAATCATATCATACTTGATCTCAGACATTAAAACAGTAGATAGATTTGTAGTATGTTTATCTATATTAGTCCATCTCTTACATACAAATGTTAAGGCATCTAAGTATTTTTCCTAAGTCAATGCTTTTTAAGTTTGATCAAGAGTGTTAAAATATAATCAATACAATAAATCCACCATGGAATATATTTTCTTAGTGTACTTTTTAATATTGTAGATATTAAAATTTGGTCAAACTTAGAAAACTTTGACTTGGGACAAAACTTCCAACACCTTATGTTTTCGAAGGAAGGAAGTAGAAGTAAGAATTACACTAGTGTCAAAAACGCTCTTATATTATGAGACGAAGGGAGTATAATTTTTCAGCATCCCAGTTGTTGGCCTCATATGCATGCACATTGGCACCGCTTCACCCTCTGAGCTCTAGAGAGGCCGGTGAGTTCCCCCAACTTCTCTTCCGTCTTCCACCTCGCCTAACCACTTCTTCCCCATCGTCTTGCACAACCGTCTGTCTTGTAAGATAAGACTCATGTGTGAACAAATGATGGGCCTTGTATTTGCGGAACAACAAAACTATAGCATTGGATAGTTCCCGTGAGCATCGTTCAGAGCGTATAGGAATTAGGAAAACAAAATCAGATGGTGACAAGGACTAAAAAAGAACCATAACCAAATACCAATAGTACAGTACAGCAACAATCAAGCCAAGTTTATACTGTAATAACTTCTCACTGATATTCCCGTCCCATCGATAACCAGCAGGAAGAGCAGAGGTACGCTAATTCACGCTTCTGTGGAGGTGGCTGACCCATTGCAAAACCGAACAGCCGTAGTGGTGTTGGTTCCCTGTCCCCTGTCACCGTCGTCACAGCGCCGACGTTTGACCTTGCACCGTGACGCCATACGGCGGCGGTATACCCAACACAAAGACGGACGGCTGTGGTGCCTTCTCCTCCGTTGCCGTCGTCACAGGAGCCACCGACAACTGACCTTGCACCGTTATGCGGGCCTGCGGTGGATCCAACGCGGAGTCGGAAGGCTGTCGCACCATCTGCCCCGTCGCAGCCTCCCGCTGTGCGGTGGCTCGCTTGTTGCCACGCCCCACGTAGACCCTAACATCGCGGTACCAGCGGAGGTGCTCAGTGAGGGCCCCGACCGCCCGACGTAGTTGTCGAAGCCAAGCTCTTCCATGGCTTTGATCACGTGGAGGCCGCTCATCTTTGTTAGAGTTTGAACTGTTTATCTCATGTAATCTCAACCTATCTCTATCTCTTTCACCTCCCGTAGCTATCTCTATCTCCTAAACCGAACCAGATCGGGATTCTCTCTGGACTTGTATGCTACGGCAAGGCTCCTTCGGCCCCAATATAAATACATACGATGCGGCTCCCTCGAGGAGTAGGAACGCTTATACCAAATCTTACATGGTATCAGAGCTAGCCTCTTCCCTATCATCTAGCGACACAACAAAAACAACCAGAACCCTAGCGCCTTTCCTTCGCCATCATCATGAGCTCCAGCGTCGCCGGCCTCAACCTCGGCGCGCCTCCAACAGAGAAGCTCGCGAGGGGGAATTACCTCCTATGGAAAGCGCAAGTTCTGCCGGCCCTGCGAGGCGCGCAGGTGACCGATCTTCTCGACGGCAGCGATGCAGCGCCGCCGAAAACAGTGGAGATCGCCAAGGCGGACAAGACCACGGCCATCGAGCCGAATCCATTGTATGGTCCATGGATTGCCAAAGATCAGCAGGTCCTAAGTTATCTGCTGAATTCGCTCACTCCAGAAATCCTCGCGCAAGTTATTGGTAAGGAAAATACCCTTGATCTATGGACTGCCCTTACCACGATCTTTGCTGCGCAGTCGCAATCGCGAATAACAAACTTGAGGATCGCCATCTCCAACACCAAGAAAGGCAACATGTCCAGCAATGCCTTCATCGCCAAGATGAAGAGCCTCGGAGACAAGCTTGCGGCAGCAGGACGTCCGGTGACAGATGGAGAGATGGTGGACTACATCCTCGCCGGACTCGATAGGGATTATGATCCCATCGTCGCAGCAGTTGGCGCCATCAAAAACTCCATCACGGTTGATGACCTTTTCTCGCAGATATCCGCCTTCGATCAGAGGATGGAGATGCTAGGCGACGGACCAAGCTTCCGTTCATTAGCTAACGCCGTGTACAGGGGGCGCGGCCAGTATCGGGGCAGAGGAGGTCGCGGATGAAGAGGGCGTGGTCGTTCTGACCGTGCTCCTTCTCCTCCTATTTGCAACGGTGGAAACAACGGCTACCAGCAGCGTCAACGCCAGCCGCCACCGCAGCAGTATCAGCAGCAGCATGAGGACGATTACCCCGAGTGCCAGATATGTTACAAATACCATGCTGGCGGCGCCAGGGACTGCTGGGATCGGTACAAGGAAGATCATCAGGAAAAGAAGAAGGTTAACCTCGTCACAAACTCATATGGCATCGACACCAATTGGTATGCAGATTCAGGAGCTACCGAGCATATCACAGGAGAGCTTGATAAATTGACGATGTGGGAGAAGTATCATGGAGGTGATCAAGTGCACACGGCAAGGGGAGCTGGTATGGATATTACTCACATTCGTAACTCAATTGTTAAAACCCCTCAGGAAAAATTTCGTCTAAACAATGTCTTACATATCCCTCATGCATCGAAAAATCTTGTCTCTGTTCATCGTTTTACACTTGACAATAATGTTCTCATCATATTCTACCCTTACTCTTTTGTGATTAAGGATTTGGCAACGAGGAGAGTCATCCTTAGAGGAAGATGCGAGGGAGGTCTTTATCCAATCATATCATCTTCTTCTTTGTCAGAGTCAAATAAACAAGCTTGGAGTGTCACCAAACCATCTTCAGAGAAGTGGCATCAACGCTTGGGTCATCCATCTTCAGTCATATTTCAACATGTCATTAGTAAAAATAGACTTCCTTTTGTGTCTAGTATTGAGTCAGTTTGTGATGCGTGTCAACAAGCAAAAAGTCATCAATTACCATATCCCATCTCTACTAGTGTATCTACTGCTCCATTACAACTTATCTTTTCAGATGTGTGGGACCAGCCCCCACTTCAGTTGGTAGATTTTCTTATTATGTAAGCTTTATTGATGACTATAGCAAATTTACTTGGATCTGTTTGCTAAAAAAGCGATCCGATGTCTTTCAAGTTTTTAGCAACTTTCAAAGTCTTGTTGAACGTCAACTGAACTCTAAAACTCTTGCCATGCAAACGAACTGGGGGGGGGGGTGAGTATGAGAAACTGAATTCCTTCTTTCAAAAGATTGGAATTTCTCACCATGTATCTTGTCCCCATGCTCACCAACAGAACGGTTCTGCTGAATGAAAGCATCGACACATTGTTGAAGTAGGACTAGCATTGCTGGCTCATGCATCTATGCCTCTCAAATTTTTGGGATGAGGCCTTTCTCGCCGCAACATACCTTATCAATATTAGACCCAGTAAAGTCATCAAATTTGAGAACCCTATCACTCGTCTTTTTGGTATTACTCCTGATTATACATCCCTCCGCATATTTGGTTGTGCATGTTGGCCGAATCTTCGACCATACAACACACGCAAACTTGCGTTTCGTTCCAAACAATGTGTTTTCTTGGGTTATAGTCCAATACACAAAGGGGTCAAATGTCTTGATGTCTCTACTGGCAGAATCTACATATCTAGGGATGTTGTCTTTGATGAATCTGTTTTTCCCTTCAAGTCACTCCATCCAAATGCCGGTGCCCTTCTTCGAAAAGAAATTCTTCTACTTCCGGAGTTTGATCAAGGGGGTGATAACAATTGTACTAACCAATGTGCTAATATTCCTTCTAGTTCTACTACGGGTACTATGTCTATGCAGGTGCATGAAGAAAACGGCGTTCAGAACGGCCAAGATGATCAAAATCCGGTACAAAATGATGCTATATTTGATGTGTTTGAAGAAGAAGCAGCAGGCGCGGAACACGAGGAGGATGCGGCGGCGCCTGCCACGCCTGTGTGCTGATCCGTCTTGGATCACGGGCGGAGATCCGCGCGGGATCACGCGCCTGCCAGCCGACAGGAGAGTCAGGCATCTCCAGCCCGCTCCGCATCTGCCACGTCGACAGGAGACGACGCGGGATTCCCCTCGCCCGGCGCGCGCATGCAGGGGACGTGGTGCGCGCATGCAGGGGACAGGAGCAGCAGGCTCGGGATCTTCTGCTCCGGATTACTCCGTGGACCCAGCCGTTGCTAGTTCAGGTCAGGCCACACCAGGGTCTACTGGATCCGGTACATCAGCACAGTCTGCACACATGGGGTCTCCTGGATCTTCTGCAACTAGCCGATCTGTAGATATACCTATATCTGGTCAAATCATCTGTGAAGGTCAGAAAATAATGATACCCGCCGCGTGCCTCAATACTCATTGAACCGCATACATCGGTATGTATTATTTCCAATAAGTCACTGGCTCGCTCCATTGTTCCGGAGAATGGAGTTTTAGTCATCTTACCCATGAGGCATGGTTTGCAAGTATCAAATGATTCATAATCAAGTGATTTCAAAAGCCCATCTGTGTGGAGTTTCTTCATGCGCTTTACACCAATATGACCTAAACGGCAGTGCCACAATTATGTTACACTATCATTATCCACTTTGCATCTTTGGGCATCAATATTATGATTGTGTATCACTACGATCGAGATTCAATAAACCATTCACATTGGGTGTAAGACCATAGAAGGTTTTATTCATGTAAACAGAATAACAATTATTCTCTAACTTAAATGAATAACTATATTGCAATAAACATGATCTAATCATATTCATGCTCAATGCAAACATCAAATTACATTTATTTAGGTCAACACTAATCCCGAAGGTAGAGGGAGTGTGCGATGGTGATCGTATCAACCTTGGAATCACTTCCAACACACATCGTCACCTCACCTTTAACTAGTCTCTGTTTATTCTGCAACTCTTGTTTTGAGTTACTAATCTTAGCAACTGAACCGATATCAAATATCCAGGGTTACTACGAACACTATAAGGTACACATCAAACATGTATATCAAATATACTTTTTTTTACTTTGCCATCCTTCTTATCCGCCAAGTATTAGGGGTAGTTCCGCTTCTAGTGACCATTCCCTTTGTAGTAGAAGCACTCAGTTTCAGGCTTAGGTCCAGCTTTGGGCTTCTTCACGGGAGTGGCAACTTGCTTGCCATTCTTCTTGAAGTTCCCTTTCTTTCTCTTTGCCCTTTTTCTTGAAACTAGTGGTTTTGTCAACCATCAACACTTGATGCTCTTTCTTGGTTTCTACCTTCATTGAATTCAGCATCGTGAAAAGCTTGGGAATTGTTTTCGTCATCCCTTGCATATTATAGTCCATCACGAAGTTCTAGTAGCTTGGTGACAGTGACTAGAGAAATATGTCAATCACTATATTATCTGGAAGATTAACTCCCACTTGATTCAAGTGATTGTAGTACCCAGACATTCTGAGCACATGCTCACTAGGTGAGCTATTATCCTCCATATTGTAGGCAAAGTACTTGTCAAAGGTCACATACCTCCCAACATGGGCATGAGTCTGAAATACCAGTTTCAACTCTTGGAACATCTCATATGCTCCGTCACGTTAAAAACGTTTTTGAAGCTGATTCTAAGTCATAAAGCATGGTGCACTAAACTATCAAATAGTCATCATATCGATCTTGCCAAACGTTCATAACATCGGCATCTGCTCATGCAATAGGTCTGTCACCTAGCGGTGCATTAAGGACATAATTCTTCTATGCAGCAATCAAGATAATCCTTAGCTCACGGATCTAGTCCACAACATTGCTACTATCATCTTTCAACTTAGTTCTCTCTAGGAACATATCAAAAAACATAGGGGAGCTACAACGCGAGCTATTGATCTACAACATAATTTGCAAATACTATCAGGACTAAATTCATGATAAATTAAAGTTCAATTAATCAAATTACTTAAGAACTCCCACTTAAACTGACATCCCTCAAGTCATCTAAGTGTAATGTGATCCAAATCAACTAAACCATGTCCGATCATCACGTGAGATGGGCTAGTCGTCATTGGTGAACATCTCTATGTTGATCATATCTAATATATGATTCACGTTCGATATTTCGATATCCAGTGTTCCGAGGCCATGTCTGTACATGCTAGGCTCGTCAAGTTTAACCCGAGTATTCCGCATGTGCAAAACTATCTTGCACCCGTTGTATGTGCACGTAGAGTCTACCACACCCGATCATCACGTGGTGTCTCAACACGACGAACTGTCACAATGGTGCATACTCAGGGAGAACACTTATACCTTGAAATTTAGTTAAGGGATCATCTTATAATGCTACTGCCGTACTAAGAAAAATAAGATGCATAAAATATAAACATCACATGCAATCAAAATATGTGACATGATATGGCCATCATCATCTTGTGCTTTTGATCTCCATCTCGAAAGCATCATCATGATCTCCATCGTCACCGGCTCGACACCTTGATCTCCATTGTTGCCTCGTGGTCGTCTCGCCAACTATTGATTCTACAACTTTGGCGAAAGCATAGTGATAAAGTAAAGCAATTACATGGCGTTTGCATTTCATACAATAAAGAGACAACCATAAGGCTCCTGTCGGTTACAGATTTCTTTTACAAAACATGATCATCTCATACAACAACGTATATCATATCATGTCTTGACCATATCACATCACAACATGCCCTGCAAAAACAAGTTAGACATCCTCTATTTTGTTGGTGCAAGTTTTACGTGGCTGCTACGGGATTCTAGCAAGAACCGTTCTTACCTACGCATCAAAACCACAAGGGTGATTTATCAAGTTTGTTGTTTTAACCTTCAACAAGGACCGGCCACAGTCAAATTCAATTCAACTAAAGTAGGAGAAACAGACACCCTCCAGCCACCTTTATGCAAAACAAGTTGCATGTCTGTCGGTGGAACCGGTCTCATGAACGTGGTCATGTAAGGTTGGTCCGGGCTGCTTCTTCCAACAACACCGCCGAATCAAAATAAGACATTGGTGGTAAGCAGTATGACGATCACCGCCCACAACTCTTTGTGTTCTACTCGTGCATATCATCTACGCATAGACCTGGCTCGGATGCCACTGTTGGGTAACGTAGCATGCAATTTACAAAAAAAAAATTCTGATGCTCACGCAAGATCTATCTAGGAGATGCATAGCAACAAAAGGGGAAGAGTGTGTCTACATACCCTAGGGCGCCCCAAGTGGTGCGGCAGCAGCCCTAGGGCTCCTCCCTTTGGTGCACCCCCTTGCCAAAAATTGGCGCAAGGGAGAAGGAATGGGAGGAGGCCCCCCCCTTCTTTCCTTCATCCCCTCTCCGGGATATGGTCAGAGGAGGTGGCACATCCCCCTTCCATCTAATTGGGTGTGGCTGCCATAGAGGGGGTGCGCCAGTCCATTTGGGCTAGTGTGTTACCTCTACATAGCCCAATAAGGCCCAATACTCTTCCGGTGCCTCCGGAACCCCTTCCGGTATTCGGATAACTTTCCGGTGCATTCTAAAACCATTTCAGAGACTAAATAGCATCGTCCTATATATCAATATTTACCTCTGAACCATTCCGGAGCTCCTTGTCATGTCCGTGATCACATCCGGGACTCCGAACAACATTCGGTCACCAAACCACACAACTCATATAATACCAAATCAACATCGAACGTTAAGCGTGCGGACCCTACGGATTCGACAACTATGTAGACATGATCGAGACACCTCTTCAATCAATAACCAATAGCGGAACCTGGATGCCCATATTGGCTCCTACATATTCTACGAAGATCTTTATCGGTCGAACCATTATGACAACGTACGTAATTCCTTTTGTCCATCGGTATGTTACTTGCCCGAGATTCGATCGTCGGTATATTCATACCTAGTTCAATCTTGTTACCGGCAAGTCTCTTTACTCGTTCCTTAATACATAACCTCGTGACTAACTCCTTAGTCGTTTGCTTGCAACCTTCTGATGTGTAATACCGAGAGGGCCCAGAGATACCTCTCCGATACTCAGAGTGACAAATCCTAATCTTGATCTATGCCAACTTCACCTTCGGAGATACCTGTAGAGCATCTTTATAATCACCTAGTTGTATTGTGACGTTTGATAGCACACAAGGCATTCCTCCGGTATCCGGGAGTTGCATAATCTCATAGTCGAAGGAGTATGTATTTGCAGAAGAAAGCAATAGCAATAAAACTTAATGATCATTATGCTAAGCTAATGGATGGGTCTTGTCCATCACATCATTCTCCTAATGATGTGATCCCATTATCAAATGACAACTCATGTCCATGGTTAGGAAACCTTAACCATCTTTGATCAATGAGCTAGTCTAGTAGAGGCTTACTATGGACATGATATTTGTTTATGTATTCACACATGTATTTAAGTTTCCGATCAATACAATTATAGCATGAATAATAAACCTTTATCATGAAATAAGGAAATATAAAATAACAACTTTATTATTGCCTCTAGGGCATATTTCCTTCAGCCTATATTGCATAATCATTGCCTTGGATATCGTCATAACTTTGCGCTATTCTATCAATTACTCGACAGTATTTTGTTCACCCACCGTATTGTTTGCCTTCAAGAGAGAAGCCTCTAGTGAAACCTATGGCCCCCGGGTCTATTTTTGATCATATTAGTTTCCAATCTACTGTTCTCCATCATATTAGTTTCCAATCTACTATTTGCAATCTTTTATTTTCAGATCTATAAACCAAAAAACCCAAAAATGTTTTATCTTTTGTTTATCTATCTCTATCGGATCTCACTTTTGTAAGTGACCGTGAAGGAATTGACAACCCCTTTATCGTGTTGGGTGCAAGTGTTTGATTGTTTGTGCAGGTATTGGTGATTTGTGCATTCTTCTCCTACTAGATTGATACCTTGGTTCTCAAACTGAGGGAAATACTTATCTTTACTTTGCAGCATCACCCTTTCCTCTTCAAGGGAAAACCCAATGCAAGCTCAAGAAGTAGCAGGAAGAATTTCCGGCGCCGTTGCCGGGGAGATCTATGCCTAGTCAAGACAAACCAAGTACCCATCATAAAACTCTCATCCATTGCATTATATTATTCGTCATTCACCTCTCATTTCCCTTTCCCCCACTTCTAAAATGATTTTTGAAAAGATTCGCCCTTTTCTTTCACCCTTCTTCCGTTTGTCTTCTCGTTTGCTTTTTGTTTTCCCGTTAGCTAGATTGGTTTGTTGTCACTATGTCTGAATATTGGGAGGTTATTGTTGAAAATCTTAAGGAAAAACTTGGATCTTGTTCTTTGGATCATGAAACTGGAACTCCTCATAATTACAAAACAAAAACTTTTTGCATGAGGGATGGTAATATTATCGGAAAAAGTGTTATTCAAGATTTATTTGATTGTACTGGATCAATGCCTATTAGTAAAAGATCAATTCTTCTCAATAAAAATTCCTATGCGTTTGCTATTGTTATGCTTGTTGAGAAATTAGAAAGAAAATTTGTGCACATCCATCCTGCTTCGCAAAAGGTGTTTTACGAACTTCCCAATATTAATCATCCTGTAACTAAAAAGATTGCCACCATTATCCTTATGCGAGAATTTGATTTTATAATACAAGAAGATAGGGTTATTTTTGCTTTCTATAATAAAGATGTTGCACACCCTCCGATTGAAGATATCCTCCATGATAAAGAAACAATGCGTAGTTTGGAATCTAGGAATTATCAATCTTATAGCGAGAATATTAGGAGGAGAGTTCCCTATTCAGAAATCTCTCAAGCTTTATACCTTGAGACCTACGAGGATTTTGATTGGATTACATGGGGGAATTTATTTAGGATTTAGTAATATTGGTTGAATAAGATGATGAAAGAACCCGTTAGAAACGAGATACGTGTTATGTATGATGATATATATGGTGATGATCCTAATTACGGGTTTATGAATGTCAAAATCACTAGTCAAAGTCCTTTTCATGATTTAAGTTTGTCTACTAGAAAGGAAATAGAGGAAAGGATAGAATTTTTAAGACGAGTTTTGGAGGAATTAATGAGAAAACTATTGCATACCAAAGATGACAATACCTAGATCTATGTTTTATGCCTAGCTAAGGGCGTTAATTAAACAATAGCGCTTGTTGGGAGGCAACCCAATTTATTTTTGTTCTTGCTATTTTGGTTCTGTTTTTCAATAAATAATTAATCTAGCCTCTGGTTAGATGTTTTTTGTGTTTTATTTAGTGTTTGTGCCAAGTAAGACCTTTGGGGTGGTTTACGGTGATAGTTGATTTGATCTTCCTGAAAAATAGAAACTTTTGCGCCCAGAAAAATAATTTTCGTAATTCACAGAAGTGTAATTTTGATCTAGAATTTTTACACAAGATTGATATAGAAATTGCCCAGGTTTTCCAAATTGTTCAGAATTTTTGGAGTTACAGAAGTATACGAAGTTCTTTGATTACTACAGACTGTTCTGTTTTTGACAGATTCTGCTTTCTTTGTGTTGTTCGTTTATTTTTATGAATCTATGGGTAGTATCGGATGGTATGAACCATGGAGAAGTTGGAATACAATAGATATTACATCAATATAAATAAATAATGAGTTCACAACAGTACCATAAAGTGGTGATTTGCTTTCTTATACTAACGGATCTCATAAGATTTTTTGTTGAGTTTTTGGTTGTGAAGTTTTCAAGTTTTGGGTAAGGATTTGATGGATTATGGAATAAGGAGTGGCAAGAGCCTAACTTGGGGATGCCCAAGGCACCCCAAGGTAATATTCAAGGACAACCAAGAGCCTAAGCTTGGGGATGCCCCGGAAGGCATCCCCTCTTTCATCTTCGTCTATCGGTAACTATACTTGAGGCTATATTTTTATTCACCACATGATATGTGTATTACTTGGAGCGTCTTGTATGATTTGAGTCTTTACTTTTTAGTTTTCCACAGTCATCCTTGTTGTACACACCTTTGAGAGGGACACGCATGAATCGTGATTTATTAGAATACTCTATGTGCTTCACTTATATCTTTTGAGCTAGGCAATTTTGCTCTAGTGCTTCACTTATATCTTTTTAGAGCACGGCGGTAGCTTTATTTTATAGAAATTGTTGAACTCTCATGCTTCACTTATATTATTTTAAGAGTCTTTCTAAACAACATGGTAATTTTCTTAAGTTATGAATTTAGTCCTAATATGATGGGCATCCAAGAGGGATATAATAAAAACTTTGATATAAAGTGCATTGAATACTAAGAGAAGTTTGATTCTTTATGATTGTTTTGAGATATGAGGATGGTGATATTAGAGTCTTGCTAGTGAGTAATTGTGGATTGTAGAAATACATGTGTTGAAGTTTGTGATTGTCGTAGCATGCACGTATGGTGAACCGTTATGTGATGAAGTCGGAGCATGATTTATTTATTTATTGTCTTCCTTATGAGTGGCGGTCGGGGACTAGCGAGGGTCTTTTCCTACCAATCTATCCCCCTAGGAGCATGCGCGTAGTACTTTATTTTGATGACTAATAGATTTTTTTAATAAGTATGTGAGTTTATGACTAATGTTGACTCCATGGATTATACGCACTCTCACCCTTCCACCATTGCTAGCCTATCTAGTACCGCGCAACTTTCGCCGGTACCATACACCCACCATATACCTTCCTCAAAACAGACACCGTAGCTACCTATTATGGCATTTCCATGGCCATTCCAATATATATTGCCATGCAACTTTCCACCGTTCCGTTTTTTTATGACACGCTTGATCATTGCCATATTGCTTTCATGAGCATGTAGTTGACATAGTATTTGTGGCAAAGCCACCGTTCATAATTTTCATACATGTCACTCTTGAGTCATTGCACGTCCCGGTACACCGCCGGAGGCATTCATATAGAGACATATTTTGTTCAAAGTATCAAGTTGTAATTCTTGAGTTGTAAGTAAATATAAGTGTGATGATCATCATTATAAGAGCATTGTCCCATGTGAGGAAAGGTTGATGGAGACTATGATTCCCCCACAAGTCGGGATGAGACTCCAGACGGGAAAAAAGAGGCCAAAGAAGCCCACAAAAAAATGAGAGAAAAAGAGAGAAGGGGCAATGTTACTATCCTTTTTTAACACTTGTGCTTAAAAGTAGCACCATGATCTTCATGATAAAGAGTCTCCTATTTTGTCACTTTCATATACTAGTGGAAATTTTTCATTATAGAACTTGGCTTGTATATTCCAATGATGGGTTTCCTCAAATGCCCTAGGTCTTGTGAGCAAGCGAGTTGGATGCACACCCACTTAGTTTCTTTCTGAGCTTCCATAAACTTATAGCTCTAGTGCATCCGTTGCATGGCAATCCCTACTCAGTCACACTGATATCTATTGATGGGAATCTCCATAGCCCGTTGATACGCCTAATTGATGTGAGACTATCTCCTTCTTCTTACCTTCTCCACAACCACCATATTCTATTCACTACTGGAATCAGCAGATTTGATGTCTGCCGACTCTTTGCCGTCAGCCAGCGGACGGCAAAGGAAGGCTTTTCCATCAGCCACCAGAAAGTGGACGGCAAAGAGGCAGCGGATGACAAAGATAGGCTTTGCCATCAGCCATATCTTTGCCGTCTGCTAGCTGATGGCAAAGAAGCTTTGTCGTCTGCTAGGTGACGGCAAAGAGGGTGGGTGGCAGGCTTACGAGGACAACCTAACGGCCAGTTTCTTTGCCGTATGCTGGCGGATGGCAAAAATTCTTTGTCGTCCGCCAGCACACAGCGAAGAGAAAGCACACCACGCAGATTGATCACACGGATCGCTGACATGCCATGATCTACTCCACACATGCATCTCCACAACGCAAAACTGATGCGGCCCATCCCACGCCCCCACCACCCACTCTCTCTCCCTTATCCTCCTGAGAGCCACCCCCACCACGATCTGTCTCCCTTCTCTCTCGTACGCCTCTTCTCCCCGCCTCTCGTCGTCCCATCCGACCGCCGTCTTCGGCCCCCGTCGCCCCCTTCCGGCCACCACCTCGCCCGCTAGCGCGGCCCCTTCTCTCTTTGCCCCCAACGCCGCCGTGCTCGGCTCCATCCCCGCTTGCCCCCGCCGGCCCCGGACCCCATCGCCCCCTTCCGGCCACCACCTCGCCCGCCGGCACCGGCCCTGTCAGGACCCCGACTCAATGCCACATCCACCAAGCGCTGCGGCTTGCTCCCAGCTACACGTAGAAGCCCTCCGCCACTCTTTTGGTCGACGGAACGCACTAATGCACTCTCACCGCCGCGTCTGGCCTCAACGGCGGCTAAACGCCGGTGGGTTTGACCCCGTTGACTTGACTGGGTGGGCCAGGTTGACTCCCCCTGAGTCTATGACAAGTGGGGCCCGTTCTGCTGATTAACCTAGATTAGCACTAACTAAATTTAGTTAGTTTAAATAACTACTGACACGCGGGACCCACTGGTCAGTTTGACCTGGACCAGCTCTGTTGACCACTGACGTCATCCTGACGTAATGCTGACGCAGTAAGTTATTTACTGGAATTATTATTACACAGGAAATTCCAGAAAATACCACAAACTTCAAAAAATCATAGAAATTAATCTGTAGCTCCAAATGCAAAGTGTCATATATGAAAAATGATCAGAAAAATCCAATTTATCCATCTGTACTGGTTTCATGCATGTTTAATCAAGCTGACATGCTGTTTAGTACAGAACAAGTTTAAGCACTTAAAAGGGCCACTTAGGAGTTTGAAACTTGAACCTTTGCTTCAAAATAGTTCAAACCCATCTGGTCTTAGTTGCATTATCCCAATACAATCATTTTGCCATGTCTCATGCATGCATCATATTGTTGCATATTGTTTGGTGATGATTGTGTATCGGTGCTCTCTGCGGCAGGTCCTGCCCCTGAGGAGTACCGTGATTACCCCAACGAAGAACAATACCAGTGCACCGACCCATCAGGCAAGCAACCAACCATTTGATCATATCGATACAATCCCATGTTCTCGCTCCTGCTCTGTTTTACTGCATTAAGACAACGCGATTCAAACTGTTGTGTGCTGCGGTAACTGAACCCATTTCCTCTGCATGACCTGTCATTGCCACAGTAACTAGATGAAACCCACTAGCATGTGTAGGAGTTGATTGAGCCATATGAATGTGTTGTTCCTACCTTGCTATGCCTGCTATGCTTAGAGTCGTGTCAGGTCTGGTTCATCTGGGTGATGGGCTAGAGTGAAATGATCATGTCAGTATGAGAGTGATGTGTTGAACACAATTTGGTAAAGGTATCGATGAGAGGCCATGTAGGAGTACATGGTGGATTGTTTCATTGAAGCCGTCCGTAAGCACTGAGATCTGTATGTGTGATTTAAGATTCAGCTACTACCATACATTGGGCCCTGAAATATGACCCCGCTCGAGTTCTTATTCACCCTAGTCCTCTGTCCTGGAGTTGCAAGTAGTTTCTAGTATTTGTAGTCTACTGGAGGTCGTGGATAGCGCTGACCGTGGCGTGGGCTGTGATGCGATAGGTACGTGGCCGGGTACACCGGGCACCCGTTAGGTGTCTCGGAACCCTATTCACATCGTTTGGGGCCGTATGTGGAAACCTCGGCCGGACTCCCTGCGGATGGAACCTGAATAGGCGATAAACCTGGACTAGAGACTTAGGTGTTTAGGTAGGTCGTGGTCTACACCCACGTCGACTTTCGCTTGAAGTCCGCCGAGCACATGTCGTGTGCAGACGCTAAGTGGTGGAAACATGTATGAAGGAGTACACCCCTGCAGGGTTAACATTATCTATTCGAATAGCCACGTCCGCGCTAAAGGACTACTTGGTTGCCTACAGTTCATAGACAAGTAAATGGAAACTACTAAAAGCCTCAAGATAAGCGTGAGTGCCGAGGATGGCTCTTCCGTAGGAAGACGGAGGTGGATCCTCGGTAGTGTATTGAAGTGGTGAGTAGTGGACTCGAGTGTGGAAAACCATTTCAAGTTGGAGTCTCGTAGGATAGCTTAGCCAAGAGTCAAAGCTGGCTTGCTGCAATAACCCCACCAACCCTTCTTGATAATGTGCATGTATGTAGGATCTGATGTAAGTCTTGCTGAGTACCTTTGTACTCATGTTGCTTTAATTTACTTTTTACAGAAGATGCTACAACCCCTTCTAACGGGTTCTTCATAGACATTGACATCGATGAGTAGACTGAGGCCCAGGTGGTGATCCTAAGCTTGTGAAGGACCATGTAGTATAGCTAGGCTTACCCAAGCCTCTTTTATTTTACTAGTTGTCTGTACTCAGACAAGTACTTCCGCTGTTTGCTTGTATGCTTGTATGACTTGAATGTCGGTCGTGTGACCCGTACTTGTGTGTATGCTATGTATGGCTCTCTGAGCCTTTAAATAAAGTACTTGTGTTGTAGAGTCATGTTGTGATGCCTTGTTGTATTTGCACATATCGAGCATATTGTGTGTATGATTGAAATGCTTGGTATGTGTGGGATCTGACTATCTAGTTGTTTATCCTTAGTCGCCTCTCTTATCGGGAAATGTCTCCTAGTGCTTCCACTGAGCCATGGTAGCTTGCTACTGCTCCGAAACACTTAGGCTGGCCGGCATGTGTCCTTCTTCGTTCCTGTGTCTGTCCCTTCGGGGAAATGTCATGCGTTGAGTACCGGAGTCCTGTTAGCCCGCTACAGCCTGATTTACCGGAGTCCTGCTAGCCCAGTGCTACAGCTCGGATTCACTTGCTGATGACCGACACGTTCGATGCTGGGTCATGGATGCCTGTCCCTGTAAGTCTGTGCCACTTTGGGTTTACGACTAGCCATGTCAGCCCGGGCTCCTTATCATATGGATGCTAGCGACTATCATATACGTGTGCCAAAAGGCGCAAACGGCCCCGGGCAAAGGTAAGGCGACACCCGTGGGAATACCGTGCGTGAGGCCGCAAAGTGATATGAGGTGTTACATGCTAGATCGATGTGGCATTGAGTCGGGTCCTGACAGCGTTGGCATCAGAGCCGGACTGCTTGTAGGTTCTCCAAGCCAAACTGGTCGATGTTGAGTCTAGAAATGCTTTAGTTATATGTAGGGGAATTGTTTGTGGGATGGTACGTAAGGCTCTTTTTACTCCTTTACCTCATGGAATTCTGATCTGAGTCAGTCCATTCTTCCACCGGGAGTTAAGGATTAGGATCTCTTCTCTCTATCAGGTTCAGGTGTTACTATCAATAGTACCTTATAGGTTTGATGATTACAAGCCTAGTTCAGTTCTACTACCCTGTTATGTTGTTAAGTTGGACCCAGAACCTTGATATGATATTGTTGAGTGTCTATGCAATTCTTTGTAAAATGTCTCAAAATCCTTTTTGAGCATTTACAGCCGTTATGCTGTCCAAATTCTGCTAGAAATTCTAATGCCTTTGCATTGTGGTTGTGCTTTTAGATGGCCACTTGTTCTCAAAACCAAGTGGTTCGCCCGACCCGGTGCCTCAATGTGCCCGGTCATACGGCTATGTTAGTCCGGGTAATGATCGAGACGGGTTACCGTTGGTATCCCGAATACACGGTCGAAGAGCAGTTCCGAGACTTTAATCAAAGCCAATATCTCTGCACTGTCAGGATATTTCCTCTTATCCTGGATCTACCGAGCACCTCCACTGTTCCTATGGGCTCGGGGTTACTATTGAGATGGCTGTGCAGGATGCTGCCTATTCTATGATGACCATTATGCGAGTCAGGACTGGCCTGCTTCGGAACACCGACTTCCGTTATATGCCAGCTTTACTCCCTGGATCCAGGGGTATCTCCAGGCTATCTATGCTGACTCCACACAGGAGGACTCACTAACTCGCACCACTGCCGAGATGCTCGAGGATAAGGACCGAGAGAATCGGGCCTTGAGACTGGAGCTTTTCAACACCCGTGCTGATCATTGGGCCACCTTGACTCGGTTTGCACCGGCAGTTTCTGTATCTACCATGTCATACGGATGATCATCTTGCATTCCGATTTATCCATTACATTCTACATTTCTATGTCAGAATCTTATCATCCTGGAGTAAACCATTGTCTTGTTTTCCTAGGATGGTCAACACCCGCAACAACCTTGCTCCCCCAGAGCAGGTCGAAGGCAGCAGAGTTGGGGAAGCAAACCTGCCTCACCCTCCTTCTCTGGCCGAGGTTATGCTGGAGGCTGAGAGAAACAAGCGGGAGACCAACCTTTTGTTGGAGCACATCGAGCAAAACACAGCACAGCATCAGAGGAATAACTTGGTGTCGCTCAGCGACTTCATCAAGTTACATCCACCCACCTTCCACCACTCCGTCGAGCCTCTCGACACCGATGACTGGCTTCACAGCATTACTCACAAGCTACGTTCTGCACTCGTAGCCGAGGCTGATAAGGTCACCTTTGCTGCATATCATCTCGAAGGCCCCGCCTGTCTCTGGTGGGAGAACTATGAAGCCATGCGCCCAGCTGGCCATGTCACTACTTGGGCAGAGTTTAGTGAGGCTTTCCGTGAACATCACATTCCGGAAGGTCTTATGGACCGTAAACGTGAGGAGTTCTGCAGTTTCACCCAAGGTTGACTCTCTATGGACGCTTACAGCAGGGAGTTCGGTAACCTAGCACGTTATGCCACTGAAGAAGTCTCCACTGATGCCAAGAAGCAGGCAAGGTTCCGCAAGGGACTTAGCCCCGAGCTTCGCCGAGATCTCCGTCTGCATGAGTGCACCTCTTTTCAGAAGCTTGTGAACAAAGCCATCAGTGCTGAGACGGGTCAGACTGATTTCGAGGCAACACGCAAGCATGGCCGTGACTTGGGTTCCTCATCCGGTGCTGGACCATAGAAGCGCCGGGTGTGGGTGCCTAACACTGCCCTGCCACCCAGGTTCACACCGAGGCCATCCTATCAGGCGCCTCGTCCAGCTCAGGAGTATGCACCAGCTAAGCCCTATGGTGGGCCAACCAACAATGCTCCTCCACACACCAGCTCCATGACGTGCTTCAAGTGTGGGGAATCGGGCCACTACTTGCGTGGGTGTCCCCAGACCAACCCCAACCAATCTGGAAAGGCTGTTCGCCATGGCATGCCAGCAGGGAAGGTGTACTATGCCAAGCCGGCCACCACCGCACGTGGCCATGTGAATTGTGTCTCAGCTGAAGAGGCTCAAGAGGATCCCAACGTTGTTCTCGGTACGCTCCTTGTTAATTGCCACCCAGCATCTATTCTTTTCGATACTGGAGCATCTCATTCATTCATATCTGAGAGCTATGCTCGTTTTCATAACACCGCATTCTGTGACATGCCTTCCACCATGGAAATTTCTACTCCTGGTTCTAGATGGAAAACCTCTAGAGTAAGCCATGGGAATGAAATTCAGGTCGACAGACTTGTTTTTCTTGCTTCATTGATAGCTCTCAAATCTTCGGATATTAACATCATCTTGGGTATGGACTGGATGTCAGCCCATCATGCCAAGATTGATTGCTTCTCTAGGACTGTTCAACTCACGCACCCTTTGGGAAAGATAGTCAATGTCTTGACCCGAGTAGCCAAGCGACAACTATATTCTCTTAATGCCAGACCCTTGCCAGACCTCGAAGATGTTCCGGTAGTCCGCGACTTTTCGGATGTCTTTCCAGAAGAATTGCCAGGTGTCCCACCTGACAGAGATGTCGAGTTCGTGATAGATCTCATTCCAGGAACTGTCCCAATTTCTAGAAGACCCTATAAGATGGCACCACTAGAACTAGCCGAGCTTAAGAAACAACTCGATGAGTCCTTGAAAAAGGGTTTCATCCGCCCTAGTTCATCTCCATGGGCTTGCCCCATCCTCCTCGTCAAGAAGAAGGATGGTACGGACCGGATGGTTGTAGATTATTGACCCGTCAACTTGGTCACAATAAAGAACAAGTATCCGCTCCCCAGGATCAATGATCTGTTTGATCAGCTCGCTGGATCCTTAGTCTTCTCTAAGATGGATTTGAGGTTGGGCTACCATCAAATCAAAATCAGGAACGGGGACATTCCCAAAACGGCCTTTGTTACTCGTTACGGCCAATACGAGTACACCGTCATGTCTTTCGGTTTAACCAACGCTCCAGCCACCTTCTCTCGGTTAATGAACTCAATCTTCATGGAGTATTTGGATCAATTCGTCGTGGTTTACCTCGATGATATACTCATCTACTCCAAGAACGAGGAAGAACATGACGAACATCTAAGGCTAGTGTTGATGAAACTTCGAGAGCATCGCCTTTATGCCAAGTTCTCTAAATGCGAATTTTGGTTGCCAGAAGTGACCTATCTAGGGCATGTAATCTCTGGTAAAGGAATTGTTGTCAATCCCGAGCGAGTTCAAGCCGTCCTTAATTGGACTCCACCTGAATCGGTCAAGCAAGTTCGGAGTTTCCTTGGCTTAGCGAGCTATTGTCGCCGCTTTGTAGAGAATTTCTCCAAAGTTGCTAAACCTCTAACTGAACTCCTCAAGAAAGATAAAAAGTTCAAGTGGACTCCACAATGTGAGCACAGTTTCCAGGAACTGAAAAGACGCCTGACTTCTGCTCCCATACTGGTACCACCAGACTTCTCCAAGGACTTTGTTATCTATTGAGACGCCTCGCGAGAAGGACTAGATTGCATTCTCATGTAAGATCGACACGTAATTTCTTATGCTTCACAGCAATTACACCCACATGAGGAAAACTACCCTACTCATGATCTAGAGCTTGCAGCTGTAGTCCATGCACTCAAAACCTGGCGACATTACCTCCTCGGTAATTGTTGCGAAATCTTCACTGATCACCAAAGTCTGAAGTACATATTCACCCAACCGGATTTGAATCTCAGGCAGAGACGTTGGGTCGAGTTGATCACAGATTTCGACTTAGGGATAACTTACACCCCAGGAAAAGCCAATGTCATGGCTGATGCGCTAAGTCGTAAATCTTATTGCAACAATCTAATGTTGCAACAAAGTCAACCACTTCTCCACGAGGAATTTCGGAAGCTTAACCTTCACATCGTTCCTCAAGGATTCCTTTCCACCTTGGTGGCAAAACCTACTCTGACGGATCAAATCATCGCTGCCCAAAAACGAGATAAAGGAATAACTCGGATCAAGGAGAACATTGCTAGCGGAGATGCTAAATATTTCTCTACAAATGATCATGGTGTTGTGTACTTTGAGAACCGTGTAGTGGTTCCCAAGAACCAACACTTACGGTAGTTGATACTTAGGGAGGCTCATGAATCTCCTCTCACAATTCATCCCGGTAGCACTAAAATGTATCAGGACCTATGCCAGAGGTTTTGGTGGACTAGGATGAAGAGAGACATTGCTCAATTTGTTGCTAACTGCGACGTCTGTCATCGTGTGAAAGCAGAGCATCAACGGCCTGCTGGCACCCTTCAATCTTTATCTATTCCTGAATGGAAATGGGATAAAATTGGTATGGATTTCATCACCGGTTTTCCCAGGACCAAGAGAGGGAATAATGCTATCTTCGTCGTTATCGATCGTCTTTCTAAAGTGGCCCATTTCTTGCCCGTTCGCGAGACTATAACCGCTAGTCAATTAGCAGACTTGTACATCTCCCGAATAGTGTCCCTCCATGGTGTTCCACTGGAAATTAACTCGGATCGAGGAAGTCTCTTCACCTCTCGATTTTGGGAAAGTTTCCAAAATGCTATGGGAACCCGCCTTTCCTTTAGCACCGCCTTTCACCCTCAATCAAGTGGTCAAGTAGAACGCGTCAATCAGATTCTAGAAGACATGCTTCGAGCTTCTGTTATCTCATTCGGAATGGATCGGGAGAAATGCCTTCCATTTGCCGAATTTGCTTATAACAACAGCTATCAATCTAGCTTGGGTAAAGCCCCTTTTGAAGTTCTCTATGGACGAAGGTGTCGAACGCCTCTTAACTGGTCAGAAACCAGGGAAAGACAATTCTTTGGCCCGGATATGATCCAGGAAGCAGAAGAGCAAGTTCGCATCATTCGTGAAAAGTTGAAAATAGCCCAATCTCGTCAAAAGAGTCAATATGACCGAAAACATAAGGCTATGACTTTTGAGGTTGGCGAGAAGTCTTACCTTCGGGTTACTCCTCTGAAGGGAACCCATCGTTTCGGTATCAAAGGCAAATTGGCTCCTCGCTACATTGGACCTTTTCGCATTCTTGCCAAGCGAGGAGAAGTTGCCTACCAATTGGAACTACCTCCGCATCTCTCCAGAGTCCACGATGTCTTCCACGTCTCTCAACTCAGGCGTTGCTTCTCAGACCCTATCCGTGGAGTGGACTATGAAATGCTTGATCTTCAAGATAATCTCACGTATCGGGAGTACCCCATTCGTATCCTTGATCAAGCCGAGCGTACCACTCGATGACATAATATCAAGTTTCTCAAGGTTCAATGGTCGCACCATTCTAAGAAAGAAGCAACTTGGGAAAGGGAGGATCGTCTTCGACTCGAGTACCCCGCCTTCTTCCCAGAGGATCCTAAATCTCGGGACGAGATTCTTTTGAGTGGGGGTGAGTTGTCACACCCTAGCTAGCTCATGCATTAGAGTGTTGCATCATGTCTATTCCTTCAACAGAAACTTGAAATGGGGATGGCAGAACCCCCAGCCCCCTCTGAATCCAACTAGGGTTTACTAAAAATATTTTCAATGAACCTGAAATGCCCTTCTAAAATGTCCATCATTTTTGTCTTGGTTCAGAACCTCTGCCAAAAGTGGTGCACAATTTTCTAGGTCATCCTAAGGTCTTTGAATTAAATCATAAGTATTTGAATTTGGACATTTAAAATTTATAAAATATTTTAAATGTCCAAATAATCCTAAACTAAAATGTTCCATGTTGTTTATATTCTAAACAGTGGGCATGAGCAGTTTGGGGATTTTTGGAGTTGCTTAGGTATTTTTAGAAAGTCCACAAACTTACAGAAAAATAGAAAAGGAAAATCAAAGAAAAGCAGAGGCTTACCTGGCGCCCACCTGGCAAGCCCCCCTACCGGCCCAGCCCAGCCACCGCTCCAGCGAGCTGCTCTCCACCGTCGCCGTAGTCGCGCTCTCCGTCGTCCCTGTGATGCGCCACCGTATCCAGGAGCTCCGCCGCCCTCCGCTCCTTCGAGCAAGCCGAGCCCCGAGCGCTCGCTTGCCCCGAAGCCACTGCACCGACCTCGTCCGACCCCGCCACCGCCGGAGATCCCTTTCGCCGTCGCCACCGCACCAGCTCGTCCCCCGACCGCGCCGTCTGCTCCCTCGAGACCGCCGTGAGCCTAGCTACCTCCTCCCCCTTTCCTTTCTCGCTCTCGTGCACCACAGCAAGCACAGGAAGCTTCATCGCACGCGCCGCGCCGAGCTCGTCGCCGACGTGTCTCCGGCCAACCACTGGCCACACGACCGTGTCCAACACACTCACTGCATCCCCAGGAGCCCAACGCACCTCACCACGTGCCTCGCCGTGCCCCGTAGCCTCGGGTTCATCTTCACCCGACTCCGGCGACCGCCAAGGTCGTCGCCGACGATGCTTCCGGCCACCCCGAGCTCAACCACCACCACCAAGCACTGCGGCTTGCTCCCAGCTACACGTCGATGCCCTCCGCCGCTCTTTTGGTCGCCGGAACGCACTAATGCACTCTCACCGCCGCGTCTGGCCTCGCTGGCGGCTAAACGCCGGCGGGTTTGACCCCGCTGACTTGACAGGGTGGGCCAGGTTGACTCCCCCTGAGTCTATGACAAGTGGGGCCCGTTCTGCTGATTAACCTAGATTAGCACTTACTAAATTTAGTTAGTTTAAATAACTACTGGCACGTGGGACCCAGTGGTCAGTTTGACCTGGACCAGCTCCGTTGACCACTGTCGTCATCCTGACATAATGCTGACGCAGTAAGTTATTTACTGGAATTATTATTACACAGGAAATTCCAGAAAATACCACAAACTTCAAAAAATCATAGAAATTAATCTGTAGCTCCAAATGCAAAGTGTTATATATGAAAAATGATCAGAAAAATCCAATCTATCCATCTGTACTGGTTTCGTGTATGTTTAATCAAGCTAAACTGCTGTTTAGTACAGCACAATTTTAAGCACTTAAAAGGGCCACTTATGAGTTTGAAACTTGAACCTTTGCTTCAAAATATTTCAAACCCATCTGGTCTTAGTTGCATTAGCCCAATACAATCATTTTGCCATGTCTCATGCATGCATCATAATTGTTGCATATTGTTTGGTGATGATTGTGTATCGATGCTCTCTGCGGCAGGTCCTGCCCCTGAGGAGTACCGTGATTACCCCAACGAAGAACAATACCAGTGCACCGACCCATCAGGCAAGCAACCAACCATTTGATCATATCGATACAATCCCATGTTCTCGCTCCTGCTCTCTTTTACTGCATTAAGACAATGCGATTCAAACTGCTGTGTGCTGCAGTAGTTGAACCCATTTCCTCTGCATGACCTGTCATTGCCACAGTAACTAGATGAAACCAACTAGCATGTGTAGGAGTTGATTGAGCCATATGAATGTGTTGTTCCTACCTTGCTATGCCTGCTATGCTTAGAGTCGTGTCAGGTCTGGTTCATCTGGGTGATGGGCTAGAGTGAAATGATCATGTCAGTATGAGAGTGATGTGTTGAACACGATTTGGTAAAGGTATCGATGAGAGGCCATGTAGGAGTACATGGTGTGTTGTTTCATTGAAGCCGTTCTTAAGCACTGAGATCTGTATGTGTGATTTAAGATTCAGCTACTACCATACATTGGGCCCTGAAATATGACCCCGCTCGACTTCTTATTCACCCTAGTCCTTTGTCCAGGAGTTGCAAGTAGTTTCTGGTGTTTGTAGTCTACCGGAGGCCATGGACAGCGCTGACCGTGGGGTGGGCTGTGATGCGGTAGGTACGTGGCCGGGTACACCGGGCACCCGTTAGGTGTCTCGGAACCCTGTTCACATCGTTCGGGGCAGTATGTGGAAACCTCGGCCGGACTCCCTGCGGATGGAACCTGAATAGGAGATAAACCTGGACTAGAGACTTAGGTGTTTAGGTTGGTCATGGTCTACACCAACGTTGGCTTTTGCTTGAAGTCTGCCGAGCACATGTCGTGTGTAGACGCTAAGTGGTGGAAACATGTATGAAGGAGTACACCCCTGCAGGGTTAACATTATCTATTCGAATAGCCGCGTCCGCGGTAAAGGACTACTTGGTTGCCTATACAGTTCATAGACAAGTAAATGGAAACAACTAAAAGCCTCAAGATAAGCGTGAGTGCCGAGGATGGCTCTTCCGTAGGAAGACAGAGGTGGATCCTCGGTAGTGTATTGAAGTGGTGAGTAGTGGACTCGAGTGCGCAAAACCATTTCAAGTTGGAGTCTCGTAGGATAGCTTAGCCAAGAGTCAAAGCTGGCTTGCTGCAATAACCCCACCAACCCTTCTTGATAATGTGCATGTATGTAGGATCTGATGTAAGTCTTGCTTAGTACCTTTGTACTCATGTTGCTTTAATTTACTTTTTAAAGAAGATGCTAACACCCCTTCTGACGGATTCTTCGTAGACGTTGACATCTATGAGTAGACTGAGGCCCAGGTGGTGATCCTGAGCTTGTGAAGGACCATGTAGTATATACTCAGACAAGTACTTCCGCTGTTGGCTTGTATGCTTGTATGACTTGAATGTCGGTCGTGTGACCCGTACTTGTGTGTATGCTATGTATGGCTCTCTAAGCCTTTAAATAAAGTACTTGTGTTGTAGAGTCATTTTGTGATGCCTTGTTGTATTTGCACATATCGAGCATATTGTGTGTATGATTGAAATGCTTGGTATGTGTGGGATCTGACTATCTAGTTGTTTATCCTTAGTAGCCTCTCTTACCGGGAAATGTCTCCTAGTGCTTCCACTGAGCCATGGTAGCTTGCTACTGCGCCGGAACACTTAGGCTGGCCGGCATGTGTCCTTCTTCGTTCCTGTGTCTGTCCCTTCAGGGAAATGTCACGCGTTGAGTACCGGAGTTCTGTTAGCCCGCTACAGCCCGGTTTACCGTAGTCCTGCTAGCCCAGTTCTACAGCCCGGATTCACTCGCTGATGACCGACATGTTCGATGCTGGGTCATGGATGCCTGTCCCTGTAAGTGTGTGCCACTTTGGTTTTACGACTAGCCATGTCAGCCCGGGCTCCTTATCATATGGATGCTAGCGACACTATCATATACGTGTTCCAAAAGGCGCAAACGGTCCCGGGAAAAGGTAAGGCGACACCCGTGGGAATACCGTGCGTGAGGCCGCAAAGTGATATGAGGTGTTACATGCTAGATCGATGTGGCATTGAGTCGGGGTCCTGACAGGCCCCTTCTTTCTTCGCCCCCGATGTTGCCGTGCCCGGCCCCGTCCCCGTTTGCCTCCGCCGGCCCCGGCCCCCATCGCCCCCTTCCAGTCACCACCTTGCCTGCTGGCGCCGGCCCTTCTCTCCTTGCCCCCGATGCAGCCGTGCCCGGCCCCGTCCCCGTTTGCCCCCGCCAGCCCGATACCTCGACACTGCACCACCTCCCACCTCGAGCAGCGGCGGCCTGCGGCAGTTCTGCCTGCAATGAAGGGTGCTGGGTGTTGGACCTCATCGAAGGGCGGGGTCGCAACCGGATCCAGCGCCCGTATGAGCGTGGTGAGCTCCAGCGCAGCCGCGGGCGGATCGGAGCTCCTCGTTAAATTAAATCTCTTGTAATTTGTTCATCGATTCTTGGAGCAAGTATTGATGGTACTGTAGTGTTTATCATCGTCCGTTCATTCCTCATTGATTTGTATTGTCGGAGTACTGCTCGCCGGGCACCGGACACGCCAAACACAGGACGCCGGACAAGCTGCTCGCCGAACGTTTTTTTAATATTTACTAAGTTCTTTGCCATCCGTGATTTTACGAGGCTGACGGTAAAGATTGCATTTGGCAAATGGCAAAGGGAGGGCATCTTTGCCGTCCGCTGGCGGACGGCAAAGACGATTTCATCTTTGTCGTCCGCCAGCTGACGACAAAGTGCCCTTTGCCGTAGCTTATTGAGCCAGACATGTTGCCGTCTGCTGGTTGATGGCAAAGGCCTTTGTCGTCCGCTGGGCATGCCTTTGCTGCTAGCCATGGCAGACGGCAAAGTGTCTGATTCTTGTAGTGATTCCACCTATAGTGATATGTCCATGGCTCACGCTCATGTATTGTGTGAAAGTTGAAAAAGTTTGAGAACATCAAAAGTATGAAACAATTGCTTGGCTTGCCATCGGGGTTGTGCATGATTTGAATATTTTATGTGATGAAGATGGAGCATAGCCAGACTATATGATTTTGTAGGGATAGCTTTCTTTGGCCATGTTACTTTGAGAAGACGTGATTGCTTTATTAGTATGCTTGAAGTATTATCGTTTTCATGTCAATATTAAACTTTTGTTTTGAATCTTATGGGTCAGAACATTCATGCCACAATGATGAAAATTACAAGGATAAATATGTTCGGTAGCGTTCCACGTCAAAAATTCTGTTTTTATCATTTACCTACTCGAGGACAAGCAGGAATTAAGCTTGGGGATGCTTGATACGTCTCCAACGTATCTATAATTTTTTTATTGTTCCATGCTATTATATTATCTGTTTTGGATGTTTTATATGCATTAATATGCTATTTTATATTATATTTGGGACTAACCTATTAACCTAGAGCCCAGTGCCAGTTTCTGTTTTTTCCTTGTTTTTGAGCTTCGCAGAAAAGTAATACTAAACGGAGTCCACACGGAATAAAACTTCACGATGATTTTTCTTGGACCAGAAGACACCCAGGAGACTTGGAGTGCAAGTCATAAGAGCCACGAGGCGGCTACAACGGTGGAGGGCGCGCCCAGGGGGGTAGGGCCGCCCCCTGCTTTGTGGGCCTCTCGTGACCCTCCTGACCTAGATCTTCCTCCTACATATTTGCAAATATTCCCAAACCACCAGAAGCATCCACGAAAACACTTTTCCAATGCTGCAACCTTCTGTTCCCGAGAGAACCCATCTATGGTCCTTTTCCGGCATCCTGCTGGAAGGGGATTCAATCACGGAGGGCATCTACATCAACTCTATTGCCCTTCCGATGAAGCATGAGTAGTCCACTACAAACCTACAGGTCCATATCTAGTAGCTAGATGGCTTCTTCTCTCTCTTTTATTCTCAATACCATGTTCTCCTTGAGGTTCTTGAAGATCTATCTGATGTAATACTTTTTGGCGGTGTGTTTGTTGAGATTTGATGAATTGTGGAATTATGATCAGCTTATCTATGAATATTATCTGAATCTCCTCTTAATTCTTATATGCATATTTGGTATCTTCGTATTTTTCTTTGAATTATCGATTTGGTTTGGCCAACTAGATTGGTTTTTCTTGCAATGGGGAGGTGCTTAGCTTTGGGTTCAATCTTGCGGTGTCATCACCCAGTGACAAAGTAGGGGTAGCGAGGCACGTATTGTATTGTTGCCATCGAGAATAAAAAGATGGGGTTTACATCATATTTCTTGAGTTTATTCCTCTACACCATGTCATCTTACTTAATGCGTTACTCCGTTCTTTATGAATTTAATACTCTAGATGGAGGAAGGAGTCGGTCGATGCGTGGAGTAATAGTAGTAGATGCTGGCAGGAGTCAGTCTACTTGATACGGACGTGATGCCTATATTGCATAATCATTGCCTTGGATATCGTCATAACTTTGCGCCTTTCTATCAATTGCTCGACGGTAATTTGTTCACCCACCGTATTATTTGCCTTCAAGAGAAAAGCCTCTAGTGAAACCTATGGCCCCCGAGTCTATTTTTCATCATATTAGTTTCCGATATACTATTTTCCATCATATTAGTTTCCAATCTACTATTTGGAATCTTTTATTTTAAGATCTATAAACCAAAAAAACCCAAAAATATTTTATGTTTTGTTTATCTATCTCTATTAGATCTCACTTTTGCCAGTGACCGTGAAGGGATTGACAACCCCTTTATCGCATTGGGTGCAAGTGTTTGATTGTTTGTGCAGGTATTGGTGATTTGTGCGTTCTTCTTCTACTGGATTGATACCTTGGTTATCAAACTGAAGGAAATACTTATCTCTACATTGCTGCATCACCCTTTCCTCTTCAAGCGAAAAACCAACGCAGGCTCAAGAAGTAGCAGCGAGCCTTCTTCTTCTCTTCATTAATATTTTTGTAGTGAAACTATACAAAATAAAGTAGCTACAAGAGAAATAGTTCATTTAGATCTAGTTGAGCTTCATTACACATTGGTATGTAGGTAGGTCAGCACCATTTACTAATCTTTACTACGTCAAGTGAGGTATATATATATTGCTAGGTCAACAACATTTACTGAGCTTTACTACATCAAGTGATGTATATAATCTAGAGGCAAGAGAGTGGGGAAAATACATACCTCCAATAACATAGTAAACCTTAATTATCAACATCAACGGAATAACTACGTTGTCTAACATGACTTAAGTAATTTAAGTTATTATTCAACACATACAAGCAAAAGCTAGCCATGACTTAGTGACGGTGTCCCGAACTAGGGGGTACTCACCACGTTGTTGCCCGACCAGGTGGATCGGGTCGAGGACCCCCATGGCGGTTCACTATTGAGCCACTTCGGACAGCCTATGCCATTTACTAGGAATATTCCACAAGACTTGGTGATCAAGATAAGGACTCCTCTCCACCGACGTATCCGACTAGAACTCTTGTTATCCTAGGCCTCCGGGAAAGTTGAGGCCAGACGAGTCAATACAGGACATCTGACATACATTCATCATCATACCCCTAGGGTTTAGACCACAACTCACGATCTCGAGGTAGATCAACTATCTACTTTGATACTCTGATAATACAAGCAAGAGTAGGACGTAGGTTTTTAGGTCTGAAACTGGGTAAAGCATCGTGTCCTTTGTCTCTTGTTACATATCGATCCAATATAAAAGCGCGGGTCCCCTACATGAGGTATGCAGGTTTTGGCACCGATATTGGTGCTTTCATTGAGAGCTTGCTGTTTGATCGCCAAGGATTGATGGATCATCTACAGATTGACAACAGTTTTTCTAGACAGCGGATTTGTGTTCGTCGTCTCGTCTCCGCCTCCTCGAGCATTGCTTTGACTATTGATTCAATGCAATGTGCGGAATTGAATCTGCAAAAACTCTCTAAATTTTCATCATGTTCCGATGGAGGAATCTCCGGGAATCTCCGATATACCGGAGATCTTTCGAATCTGGACTAGAATCTGGATGAGTTTGGGGCGAGGAGCCTAGAGTCCAACTCATAAATTGTTTGGGAAATAAACTATTCATGCTGCGGAATTCCTATATTGATCACCCCTGAAAATTTCAGCTCAAACCGTTCGTTCAAACTCCAGGAAACGTCAGATGAGTGCATCACTTTATGGATCTGTTTTCTGCGCAAAAACAAATCCGATCCGAGTTCATCTTTTTCATGAATGTGTTATTAGACATCCTTTTTGAAGGAAGTTTTTCTAGAGTATTGTATTTTGTTCTCAAGCATGTGCCTAAAAATTCTAAAGCCTTTTTTGAGGCGATCTTCATCATCGTGCCAGTATCAACCAGCCCGATAACGTTGCGGCACGGCTGTCGACCTGCACTAGACAGGTCATACTTCGTCCAGCTAAGGTCAGCCTCATTAGATCATCACCCCGGCAAACTGACCAAGAGTTCGATATCACGAAGCCTAAATCATCACCAACATCATCATCCCACGGATTACACGGGGCAGGCACACCGGCATCGTCACACGGTCACTTTGTCAAGCAAGCATCAAGCATCACAAATTTTGACCTGCGTTGGTGTCTCCATGCGCCTCTTTTCAAACTGATGTCCAACACGTCAACCTACCTTGACACGTCAGCTAACATGGAGGCTCCGGTGTCTTGCCGCCGAGTTGCTCTATCACCTCGGCTAGACCGGGGGCTTCGCCATCTCTTCATATACCTACTCTAGGGACTTCGGCGTCACTAGCCGACCAGCTTCGTCATGTTAGCTGAACCGGGGGCTTTGGCTTACCACATCGACCATGCTGTGTCGCCACTTCGTCGAGTCAGGCTCCTCGCTCGGTCACCTTTAGGCTTGGGGGCTGAGACAATGGCCAGGACGAGGACTGCGTCTTCGTCCCACCACAAGCCCAGACCGCGTCATCAACCCCGAGCACATGAACCAGCTAAGTCTCTTTCATGCTCAAAATTTCTCAACATTTTAATTTTTGGTTGGTTCAACCAAGCACTTCATTTGTGTTAAGCAAATAGCTATTTGTCACAAATGATGTTTTTTAAAAATGTTATTTGTTAAAAACAACTTTCTTTATCCAAGTTAATTGGGGGCTCTTAAATTTATGTGAGCCGTTCTATAAGAAGTGTTTTCTTCTTAGTCGTTGCTAAGTATTTTTCTGCCATTCCTTTTTCGATTCGAGTGTATGATCAATAGCCGGATAGCCTGATTTCTCTCTAAAGCCGCTCGAGTTTAGTTTGCTAAACTGGCCTTTGAGAAGCACTCCGCCTTCGGGATAAGGAGGTTGAAGCCGAAGGTTGATCTACCTGATGTTTAGAGATCCGATGTGTCATGTTGAAGCACAACTAAAGCAAAAAATTTATCTTAAGACCAATTTTGGATTGGAACGAAAAAACTTGATCTAATGTAGACGTAAAGTTTTACTAATCTTTTATGATTTTCTGAACTTATGGCACCTTTAACCTATTTGTATGTTTTTCTTTCACGAGGCGGGACATCCTCTTGACCGAGGTGCCATGTGTATTAGTTCAGCTTGGGAAATCTTTTTCGACCCGCAGCTCGGCGTCTTTCCTGTCGACCTGCACCTCAGTGTTGTCAAACGTACATGACAATTGAACTAGTTCCCAAGTATATAGGCTCTTTGGGTTGGCCATGCTGCCCAACCCAAGTCTTGGGGGCTACAACATTGGCAATACAATGCAGTAAAAATCAAAGTGCAAAACAACTTCTGAGGAGATTACGATCCTCAGGTTGGTCGGCCGCACCCAACCTAAGTCTCGAAGCTATTGCGTATTGCGTTTCGGTTCCTAAGTATGTTGTCGAACATGGACTTGATCCTCAGGCCGATTTCGTGAATCGACCTGAGTCTCAGGGGCTACTGGGATCAACGGTTTTGTTTCTTCAAGTGCATCTGTGATTTTAGGCCGACACGCACCTTGAGGGCTACTCACTGTACATCTCAGCAGTACATAAATTTCACCAATTGGAAATAAATTCCGAAGGAAATCAAACCAAGCCTGATGTGGTGCACCACCTCAGAAGTAGTCTGGCATAAAGCTCAGCTTCCATTAGCTGGCTCCATAGAGGGCATTTCTGGCATTAAGCTCGGTTGAAATCCTTCAAATTCTTCAAGATCAAGGTAATATATGACACCTCGGCTGTAGTTTGGCATTCGAGCCCCACAAGAAGATACCGCCGCACGGGAAAACATTGAAACCCAAGGTGTGGCGTAAAAATAACAGGGAATTGATAAAGGTCGAGAACTTAAAGAGACCGTGGGATACCCGACGCGAGAACTCTTCGGATACACCTAGGTGATCCTCAAGATTAGAGATGGGAAGAATTTTTAAACCAGATTTCAATACCGATGGCCGAAGATGAAAAACAGTTCGGAAGAACCGAGGAGCATCCCCAACTTGAAGGCTGGTTCAGGGGGCTACTGATGGTGTCCTGGTGTACTCACCATGTCGTTGCCCGACCAGGTGGATCGGGCCGAGCACCCCCCCCCACACACACACCACCACCACCACGATGGCGGTTCTTATTGGGCCACTTAGGGTAGCCCATGACATATACAAGGAAGATTCCACAAGACTTGTGATCAAGACAAGGACTCCTCTCCACTAACATATGCGACTAGGACTCTTGTTGTGCTAGGCCTCCAGTACATTATATAAGCCAAGGCCAGGCTAGTCGATATAGGACATCTGACATACATTCACGATCATCATCATACCCCTAGGGTTTAGACCACAACTCATGATGTCAAGGTAGATCAACTCTGTAATTTCATACTCTCAGAATACAAGCAAGAGCAGGATGTAGGGTTTTACCACCATAGAGAGGGCCCGAACCTAGGTAAAGCATCATGTCCTCTATCTCTTGGTACCCATCGATCCGATCTAACAGCTCGGGGCCCCCTACCCGAGCTCTGTCGGTTTTGACACTGACACTTACGTAAGTGTAAAGCTTGGAAGTTTCATCATCATTCTATAGTCTAGTGCAACACCATTACAATAGTTTGACTTAACTCTAAATTTGAAACATATTTCTGTGAGGACTAACCATACAAAAATCCATCAACACAAAGCCTTGTAACACCTAGGAGCTCAGCATGCCAGAGATTTGGCACAACATTGATACGTCTCCAACGTATCTACTTGTCCAAACACTTTTGCCCTTGTTTTGGAATCTAACTTGCATGATTTGAACGGAACTAACCCGGACTGACGTTGTTTTCAGCAGAACTGCCATGGTGTTATTTTTGTGCAGAAACAAAAGTTCTCGAAATGACCTGAAAATCCACGGAGACACGTTTTGGAATTAATAAAAAATATTGGCGAAAGAATCAGCATGAGGGGGCCCACACCCTATCCACAAGGGTGCAGGGCACGCCCCTGCCTTGTGGGGCCCCTGGGACTCCACCGACCTCAAAACCAACTCCATATATTCACTTTCGGGGACAAAAAAATCAGAGAGAAGGATTCATCGCGTTTTACAATATGGAGCCGCTGCCAAGCCCTAATCTTCCTCGGGAGGGCTGATCTGGAGTCCGTTCAGGGCTCCGGAGAGGGTAATCCGTCGCCATCGTCATCATCAACCATCCTCCATCACCAATTTCATGATGCTCACCGTCGTGCATGAGTAATCCCATCGTAGGCTTGCTGGACGGTGATGGGTTGGATGAGATTTACCTTGTAATCGAGCTAGTTTTGTTAGGGTTTGATCCCTAGTATCCATTATGTTCTAAGATTGATGTTGCTATGACTTTGATATGCTTAATGCTTGTCACTAGGGCCCGAGTGCCATGATTTCATATCTGAACCCATTATGTTTTCATGAATATATGTGAGTTCTTGATCCTATCTTGCAAGTCAATTATGTTTTCATGAATATTGTGTTTTCATGAATAAAAATCTCGAAGGATAGGCATCATGAGGAAGAGGAAAAGTTGTTGCCCACTATTTATAGATTATAAGAGTATGGTAGGACATGACTTTATTGTTAAAAATAACAAGAAGATGCTTAAGTATAACATGATATTTGATAAAACTCACTATGAGACTATTACCTTGCATGCACCCTCTTTGTTTAACATACTTTCAGGCACGTACCTCATCTTGCCCGAGACCATTTATGCATACTGGAATCTGACACAAGTTCCAGACGTGAGCCTGAGCCACCACTTGACCCCTATCGATAGTCTGTTTATCAATGGGATCTGGAGGAGATCGCTAACCAGTGGCACCCTGAGGACCCTCCTCAATACACCAGAGAGAGTAGCTTTGATCCATGGGCATAGACCAACTTAGGCCAAAAGCCTAAGCTTGGGGGAGTACGTATTTCTCACCTACATTACATTCATGTTCACACACTCGTGCTAGTTGTCGGTGCTAATACTTTTTTATTGTACTATACATGCTAGTTCATTTCCTTCTCTTGCTTTCTTCTTGTGTGTTTGAAAAACCTTAAGAAAAACCAAAAAAATAGTTATAGCCTTTAGCTAGTTTACTTTCAATGCTTGTAGTAGTAATATTAAAAGAAACCCCAAAAAAAATTCTCATTCTTATTTTGCTTGTTGGGAGATTTCCCGTGTAAATAGTTTTATTTCTTTTCTTTTCTTTGGGGGTCGAGAGGAGAAGACCACGATGAAAATGTTGAGTGGCTCTCATATGCATTATTGTTGATCTAACCAAGAGCCCATATTACCTTGTCTTCTCCTTTGTATTAAATGCTTGCAGATCCCAGCTTAGTCCAATGCACGTGCACTATTATATTATCCACACCGTTCGGTCGTGCAAGTGTAAGGCAATAATGACGATATATGATGGACTGATTGAGATGAGAGAAGCTGGTATGAACTTGACCTATCTTGTTTTTGTAAATATGATTAGTCCACCTTTCCTGATTCAGCCTATTATAGATGAAACATGTTTGCAATGACAATTAGAGATTATAGTTGCTCATGCCATGCTTAATTAGCTAGGAGTTTATAATTTTTACATTGCGTGCCAACATGCTATTAAAATGGTTGTGATGTGGTATGATAGGGTATCCTCCTTTGAATGATTTGATTGGCTTGACTTGGCACATGTTCACGCATGTAGTTGAAACAAAACCAACATAGCCTCCACGATATTTATGTTCATGGTGATTTATATCCTACTCATGCTTGCACTCATTGTTGATTAATCTTAATGCATGTTCATGACTATTGTCGCTCTCTAGTTGATCGCTTCCCAGTCCCTTTCTAGCCTTCACTTGTACTAAGTGGGAATACTGCATGTGCATCCACTTCCATAAACACCAAAGTTATTCCATACGAGTCCACCATACCTTCCTATATGCGGTATCTACCTGTCGTTCCAAGTAAATTTGTACGTGCCAAACTCTAAACCTTCAAATGAAATTGTTTTTTGTATGCTCGAATAGCTCATGTATCAACTAGGGTTGTCTATATCTTCCATGCTAGGTGGGTTATTCCCACGATGAGTGGACTCCGCTCATCATTCACGAGAAAATGGCCGGTAACCGGGATGCCCAGTCCCATGCACAAATCAAATCAAAATAAATGCAAACAAAACTCCCCCAGGATTGTTGTTAGTTCGACGGCACCCGTTGTTTCAGGCCAGCCATGGATTGATGCTCATTGGTGGTGGGGGGGGGGTATAAACTTTACCATTCTGTTTGGGAACCGCCTGTAATGTATGTAGCATGGAAGATATCGAGATCTCTTGGTTGTTATGTTGATAATGAAAGTATGCCGCTCAAAATATTATTTATCTTTGTTTCAAAACTCGAGCTCTGGCACCTCTGCAAATCCCTGCTTCCCTCTGCGAAGGGCCTATCTATTTACTTTTATGTTGAGTCATCATCCTCTTATTAAAAAGCACCAGTTGGAGAGAACCGATGTCATTTGCATGCATTGCTATTAATTTATGTTGAGTATGACTGTGACTGGATCTCTTTTACCATGAATTACAATGTCTAGTCAGTCCTTGATCTTTAGGAGTACTCTACATTTATGTTTTGCGGTCTCAGAAAGGGCTAACGATATACCATCTTGTTATACCATCTTGTTATATCGCTAGTAGATTATGCCATTGATATGAGTAAACATGAGACTTAAATGTTATTGTGAATATGGTTAGTTCATAATCTTTGCTTAAAACTTCAATGCTGGCTTTACATATTTGCAACAACAAGATCTAACAGAGTTTGTAAAAGTTTTTCTTTATCACTTTCAGTTTGTCAACTGAATTGCTTGAGGACAAGCAAAGGTTTAAGCTTAGGGGAGTTGATACGTCTCCAACGTATCTAATTTTCCAAACACTATTTCCCTTGTTTTGGACTCTAACATGCATGATTCGAATGGAACTAATCCGGACTGACACTGTTTTCAACAGAACTGCCATGGTGTTATTTTTATGCAGAAATAAAAGTTCTCGGAATGACCTGAAAATCCACGGAGACACGTTTTGGAATTAATAAAAAATATTGGGGAAAGAATCAGCATCATGGGGGCACACCCTGTCCACGAGGGTGCAGGGCGCCCCCTGCCTTGTGGACCCCCTAGGACTCCACCGACCTCAATCCCAACTCCATATATTCACTTTCGGGGAGAAAAAAATCAGAGAGAAGGATTCATCACGTTTTACGATACGGAGCCGCCTCCAAGCCGTAATCTTCCCCGGGAGGGCAGATCTGGAGTCTGTTCGGGGCTCTAGAGAGGGGAATCTGTCACCATCATCATCATCAACTATCCTCCATCACCAATTTCATGATGCTCACCGCCGTGCGTGAGTAATCCCATCATAGGCTTGCTAGACGGTGATGGGTTGGATGAGATTTACCATGTAATCGAGTTAGTTTTGTTAGGGTTTGATCCCTATTATCCATTATATTCTAAGATTGATGTTGTTATGACTTTTCTATGCTTAATGCTTGTCACTAGGGCCCGAGTGCCATGATTTCAGATCTGAACCTATTATTGTTTTGTGAATGTATGTGAGTTCTTGATCCTATATTGCAAGTCAATAGTCACCTACTATGTGTTATGATCCGGCAACCCCGAAGTGACAATAATCGAGACCACTCCCGGTGATGACCGTAGTTTGAGGAGTTCATGTATTCACTAAGTGCTAATGCTTTGGTCCGGTACTCTATTAAAAGGAGGCCTTAATATCCCTTAGTTTCCAATCGGACCTCGCTGCCACGGAAGGGTAGGACAAAGGATGTCATGCAAGTTCTTTTCCATAAGCACGTATGACTATATTCGGAATACATGCCTACATTACATTGATGAACTGGAGCTAGTTCTGTGTCACCCTATGTTATAATTGTTGCATGATGAATTGCATCCGACATAATCATTCATCATTGATCCATTGCCTACGAGCTTTTCACATATTGATCTTTGTCTAGTTACTTCTTTGTTGCCAGTGTTACGATTGCTACAAAACTGCTACTGTTACTTTTGCCACCGTTACCGTTACTTCCATACTACTTTGCTACTAAATACTTTGCTGCAGATATTAAGTCTTTCAGGTGTGGTTGAATTGACAACTCAGCTGCCAATACTTGAGAATATTCTTTGGCTCCCCTTGTGTCGAATCAATAAATAACCAACTGAATGTATGTAGCTTGTGCATGCTATTGTTATGCAGCCCGTACACAATCCATGTTTGGAACATGTACAATACATACATATTTAATAGGAACAAACTGTTATATCATCTATGTTCCATAATAGCAATTTATGTATTGAGACTTTAGATGGCGGGATGTATGGTAACCGGATTTATTTTTCAGATTTTAAACGAAAAATTTGGGTAGTTATTACTAACAAGAACTTTTCAATTCATAGAAGTGATGTAGCTTTTTTTATAACATATCTAAGCGCATAAAAGCAAAATGAATCTAGCATTGCCTTGCATATGCTAAACAAGTACTATTATGACGAGGGATGTTTCTAGCCAAGAGCTTTTGTTAATTAATTGAACAAAAAAAATCTAATGAGCACTGTGGTGCATGACACGCATAATCTAATGAACACTAAGGTGTGAGAACAAGAACATGTTGTCAATTCCATCAAATAGCAAACAAGTTATTTCTTGGCATGCATATATGCACCCAAATCGTTTGATGATCCATACACAATCATTCACTTTCCATTGTCTTTATTTTATTATTCTATGGATATGTACGACTATACATTTTGCATGTACCCAATAATGCACTCAGGGTTGATTACATCAAAACAGGTCCAATCTTTCTTGGCTAGCCTTCTCAAAATCTACCAAATTGATGCTTTGTTTATAAACATGGTAAAGACCCCGGCCTTCACATTGATTGATGCACACAATCTTTGGTATTTTACGTGATCATAGCGTGAATCAGGGAGCTGCTTCAGTGAAGATAAGTGCTAACTCGAACATAGTAATGCATATGTGCAAGTTCTCCTTACAATAGTGTTAAAGAACTTGACATGCAAGGATCTGTAGGATCGTATATTCCTGCGAGCCAAATTGAGCATCTCCTATTTAAGTGTATAAGAGTCGGAGTAGGCAGTATCACCATTAACACATAGATAATATCCAATGCCTACTAGAGGAAAAGTGATTTAGGGCAAAAGTTATAGCTACACATCACATATGTCACACTGTGCACACAAAATACTACTTAGGGTTAAGAAGGATGAGAAATTGCGATGGTGAACTTGACTAGTCAAGTTTTTGGAGTTTACATTAAAAGAAATATTAGGGCTTGTTTGGATTGTGCCTGCACCAGCCCTCCCAAAAAGCGCGTACCAAATTATTTGCAAACAACTTCACCACAAAGGAAACCCACGGCCGGAAAAACTCGAGGGACATTCAAAAAAGTTGCTCAGTCTGAAGTTTTGGGGTCCAAGCAAATATGTGCCCATCGCACTATGTTTGTTTATTGAGTGGTACAGTACTAACACAACGTATGTAGCTTGCGCAAGGAAAATACCCATGTTAACCTGGTGGTAGATGAACCCTATAAAACAATTGAGGGCTTTTTACAGCAATTCAGGAAAAAGTCAAAAAATAATGAAACTTTTTGTTCTGCAAACTTGACTTATTGGCCTACTCATAGAATAATTTGACCACAAAAAACTGTCCGCAAAAAATCTGAGCATAAAAAACAAATTGTCCATGACAATATTGAGTTAATAGTACACCTAGTACAGTGCTGATTTTGACTTTGTGCTAACAATATCACGAAAGTCATTTCGTCCCCAGAAATTTTATGCTGAGTGAAACAATTTAATTATCTAGTTTGTGGTGCACAATTTTCATGATTTTCGCCCATTTATGAAATTACTATTTAAAGAAAAGGTGCACACCCGAGAGCCAGACGTTCCCCTCCGCTTGCGCAAAGGAAAACGCTGGCTGTCGGTGCGCCGGCCGAACGAAGCACCGGTCGTGTCGCGTACGTGGGATTAACCACGATCGTGCGGTTATAATATAACCACCGTTCAGACTTATCCCTTCCCCTCGAGAAGCATCTGGGACCACCCAAACCTTATCTTCTTCCTCCCAGCGCAAACATCTCGCGATCTCTGGACGGCGGAGAGCTCCCTCTCTCTAGCTCGTCGTTTTATTTGCAGCTGAAGGCCGATGAGAATCAATCCCCCCGCCTCCCACCTCCTGCCGCCCCTCTGGTTTTTTGGGCACCCGCCGATGATGCAAACTAGAGGAGCCATGCTGTGAGTGGATGCAGGCGGGGCGGCGAGCGCAAGTCCGTCAGCGGCGAGGGGGCTGCTGCTGGGCTAGCGCGGCGACCACCTGTTGCCGAGCACACCCTGCTCGGACATCATGCGGATGCAACATTACTTTCCTCCTATGGCTTTTGTTTTTTGATTTAGCTTGTTGCAGCTTTTTGATTTGTCGGTTCCAGCTTTTTTTGGTTGATTGTAGCAATTTTTATCCTCCAGTAAGCAACTTCTGATTCGTCGGTTCTAACAGTTTCTTTTGCTGGTCGTAGCTTTTCATGCCGCTAGTTTCAACTTTTTTCTTCGCCGATGGCATCAATCCCCCGTTTCGAAGTAGCAACTTTTCAATTCGCATTTGTAACATTTTATTTTACTGGTAGTAGCTTTTTGCGGGAGGACGGAGATTGATTACGAATTTTTGCTGCAACCGTTTGTGTTTTTTGCTACTACCGGTGATGTATTTTGCTACATCCATTCAATGTCATTTACTGGTGGTTGTTGGCTGCGCAATCCGTGCAGCGAGGGTTGACGACGAGTGGCGGCGGCAGTGCATCATGGGGCTACGAGCGAGCGGCCGGCGGCCATTGCCCTCGCGGATGTGCAGACGGAGGTGGGGGCGTGTGGGGCAGAGGGGCGGGGGTGCGTGGGGTGGAGGTTGAAGACGAGTCAAGGCGCGTGGAGATGCCAGATCGGACGACCAATCCACGCCAGATCGAAGGGCTAGGGCGCGACCGGCCCAAATTTGGGCCGGTGCGCCGGCGCCTAGCGTCGCCCTTGCGCAAACTCCTTGTATGCAGGTCCGTACGCATCACATGTTTAGAACACCATGGATATACATCTTAGAACAGCTTGGTATACTATCTCTAGTCCATAATATCATTTCCACGATGATACCCAAGAGACATAAATGATAAAACTCAAGAAATATTTGACAAAATCATATCATACTTGATCTCAGACATTAAAACAGTAGATAGATTTGTAGTATGTTTATCTATATTAGTCCATCTCTTACATACAAATGTTAAGGCATCTAAGTATTTTTCCTAAGTCAATGCTTTTTAAGTTTGATCAAGAGTGTTAAAATATAATCAATACAATAAATCCACCATGGAATATATTTTCTTAGTGTACTTTTTAATATTGTAGATATTAAAATTTGGTCAAACTTAGAAAACTTTGACTTGGGACAAAACTTCCAACACCTTATGTTTTCGAAGGAAGGAAGTAGAAGTAAGAATTACACTAGTGTCAAAAACGCTCTTATATTATGAGACGAAGGGAGTATAATTTTTCAGCATCCCAGTTGTTGGCCTCATATGCATGCACATTGGCACCGCTTCACCCTCTGAGCTCTAGAGAGGCCGGTGAGTTCCCCCAACTTCTCTTCCGTCTTCCACCTCGCCTAACCACTTCTTCCCCATCGTCTTGCACAACCGTCTGTCTTGTAAGATAAGACTCATGTGTGAACAAATGATGGGCCTTGTATTTGCGGAACAACAAAACTATAGCATTGGATAGTTCCCGTGAGCATCGTTCAGAGCGTATAGGAATTAGGAAAACAAAATCAGATGGTGACAAGGACTAAAAAAGAACCATAACCAAATACCAATAGTACAGTACAGCAACAATCAAGCCAAGTTTATACTGTAATAACTTCTCACTGATATTCCCGTCCCATCGATAACCAGCAGGAAGAGCAGAGGTACGCTAATTCACGCTTCTGTGGAGGTGGCTGACCCATTGCAAAACCGAACAGCCGTAGTGGTGTTGGTTCCCTGTCCCCTGTCACCGTCGTCACAGCGCCGACGTTTGACCTTGCACCGTGACGCCATACGGCGGCGGTATACCCAACACAAAGACGGACGGCTGTGGTGCCTTCTCCTCCGTTGCCGTCGTCACAGGAGCCACCGACAACTGACCTTGCACCGTTATGCGGGCCTGCGGTGGATCCAACGCGGAGTCGGAAGGCTGTCGCACCATCTGCCCCGTCGCAGCCTCCCGCTGTGCGGTGGCTCGCTTGTTGCCACGCCCCACGTAGACCCTAACATCGCGGTACCAGCGGAGGTGCTCAGTGAGGGCCCCGACCGCCCGACGTAGTTGTCGAAGCCAAGCTCTTCCATGGCTTTGATCACGTGGAGGCCGCTCATCTTTGTTAGAGTTTGAACTGTTTATCTCATGTAATCTCAACCTATCTCTATCTCTTTCACCTCCCGTAGCTATCTCTATCTCCTAAACCGAACCAGATCGGGATTCTCTCTGGACTTGTATGCTACGGCAAGGCTCCTTCGGCCCCAATATAAATACATACGATGCGGCTCCCTCGAGGAGTAGGAACGCTTATACCAAATCTTACATGGTATCAGAGCTAGCCTCTTCCCTATCATCTAGCGACACAACAAAAACAACCAGAACCCTAGCGCCTTTCCTTCGCCATCATCATGAGCTCCAGCGTCGCCGGCCTCAACCTCGGCGCGCCTCCAACAGAGAAGCTCGCGAGGGGGAATTACCTCCTATGGAAAGCGCAAGTTCTGCCGGCCCTGCGAGGCGCGCAGGTGACCGATCTTCTCGACGGCAGCGATGCAGCGCCGCCGAAAACAGTGGAGATCGCCAAGGCGGACAAGACCACGGCCATCGAGCCGAATCCATTGTATGGTCCATGGATTGCCAAAGATCAGCAGGTCCTAAGTTATCTGCTGAATTCGCTCACTCCAGAAATCCTCGCGCAAGTTATTGGTAAGGAAAATACCCTTGATCTATGGACTGCCCTTACCACGATCTTTGCTGCGCAGTCGCAATCGCGAATAACAAACTTGAGGATCGCCATCTCCAACACCAAGAAAGGCAACATGTCCAGCAATGCCTTCATCGCCAAGATGAAGAGCCTCGGAGACAAGCTTGCGGCAGCAGGACGTCCGGTGACAGATGGAGAGATGGTGGACTACATCCTCGCCGGACTCGATAGGGATTATGATCCCATCGTCGCAGCAGTTGGCGCCATCAAAAACTCCATCACGGTTGATGACCTTTTCTCGCAGATATCCGCCTTCGATCAGAGGATGGAGATGCTAGGCGACGGACCAAGCTTCCGTTCATTAGCTAACGCCGTGTACAGGGGGCGCGGCCAGTATCGGGGCAGAGGAGGTCGCGGATGAAGAGGGCGTGGTCGTTCTGACCGTGCTCCTTCTCCTCCTATTTGCAACGGTGGAAACAACGGCTACCAGCAGCGTCAACGCCAGCCGCCACCGCAGCAGTATCAGCAGCAGCATGAGGACGATTACCCCGAGTGCCAGATATGTTACAAATACCATGCTGGCGGCGCCAGGGACTGCTGGGATCGGTACAAGGAAGATCATCAGGAAAAGAAGAAGGTTAACCTCGTCACAAACTCATATGGCATCGACACCAATTGGTATGCAGATTCAGGAGCTACCGAGCATATCACAGGAGAGCTTGATAAATTGACGATGTGGGAGAAGTATCATGGAGGTGATCAAGTGCACACGGCAAGGGGAGCTGGTATGGATATTACTCACATTCGTAACTCAATTGTTAAAACCCCTCAGGAAAAATTTCGTCTAAACAATGTCTTACATATCCCTCATGCATCGAAAAATCTTGTCTCTGTTCATCGTTTTACACTTGACAATAATGTTCTCATCATATTCTACCCTTACTCTTTTGTGATTAAGGATTTGGCAACGAGGAGAGTCATCCTTAGAGGAAGATGCGAGGGAGGTCTTTATCCAATCATATCATCTTCTTCTTTGTCAGAGTCAAATAAACAAGCTTGGAGTGTCACCAAACCATCTTCAGAGAAGTGGCATCAACGCTTGGGTCATCCATCTTCAGTCATATTTCAACATGTCATTAGTAAAAATAGACTTCCTTTTGTGTCTAGTATTGAGTCAGTTTGTGATGCGTGTCAACAAGCAAAAAGTCATCAATTACCATATCCCATCTCTACTAGTGTATCTACTGCTCCATTACAACTTATCTTTTCAGATGTGTGGGACCAGCCCCCACTTCAGTTGGTAGATTTTCTTATTATGTAAGCTTTATTGATGACTATAGCAAATTTACTTGGATCTGTTTGCTAAAAAAGCGATCCGATGTCTTTCAAGTTTTTAGCAACTTTCAAAGTCTTGTTGAACGTCAACTGAACTCTAAAACTCTTGCCATGCAAACGAACTGGGGGGGGGGTGAGTATGAGAAACTGAATTCCTTCTTTCAAAAGATTGGAATTTCTCACCATGTATCTTGTCCCCATGCTCACCAACAGAACGGTTCTGCTGAATGAAAGCATCGACACATTGTTGAAGTAGGACTAGCATTGCTGGCTCATGCATCTATGCCTCTCAAATTTTTGGGATGAGGCCTTTCTCGCCGCAACATACCTTATCAATATTAGACCCAGTAAAGTCATCAAATTTGAGAACCCTATCACTCGTCTTTTTGGTATTACTCCTGATTATACATCCCTCCGCATATTTGGTTGTGCATGTTGGCCGAATCTTCGACCATACAACACACGCAAACTTGCGTTTCGTTCCAAACAATGTGTTTTCTTGGGTTATAGTCCAATACACAAAGGGGTCAAATGTCTTGATGTCTCTACTGGCAGAATCTACATATCTAGGGATGTTGTCTTTGATGAATCTGTTTTTCCCTTCAAGTCACTCCATCCAAATGCCGGTGCCCTTCTTCGAAAAGAAATTCTTCTACTTCCGGAGTTTGATCAAGGGGGTGATAACAATTGTACTAACCAATGTGCTAATATTCCTTCTAGTTCTACTACGGGTACTATGTCTATGCAGGTGCATGAAGAAAACGGCGTTCAGAACGGCCAAGATGATCAAAATCCGGTACAAAATGATGCTATATTTGATGTGTTTGAAGAAGAAGCAGCAGGCGCGGAACACGAGGAGGATGCGGCGGCGCCTGCCACGCCTGTGTGCTGATCCGTCTTGGATCACGGGCGGAGATCCGCGCGGGATCACGCGCCTGCCAGCCGACAGGAGAGTCAGGCATCTCCAGCCCGCTCCGCATCTGCCACGTCGACAGGAGACGACGCGGGATTCCCCTCGCCCGGCGCGCGCATGCAGGGGACGTGGTGCGCGCATGCAGGGGACAGGAGCAGCAGGCTCGGGATCTTCTGCTCCGGATTACTCCGTGGACCCAGCCGTTGCTAGTTCAGGTCAGGCCACACCAGGGTCTACTGGATCCGGTACATCAGCACAGTCTGCACACATGGGGTCTCCTGGATCTTCTGCAACTAGCCGATCTGTAGATATACCTATATCTGGTCAAATCATCTGTGAAGGTCAGAAAATAATGATACCCGCCGCGTGCCTCAATACTCATTGAACCGCATACATCGGTATGTATTATTTCCAATAAGTCACTGGCTCGCTCCATTGTTCCGGAGAATGGAGTTTTAGTCATCTTACCCATGAGGCATGGTTTGCAAGTATCAAATGATTCATAATCAAGTGATTTCAAAAGCCCATCTGTGTGGAGTTTCTTCATGCGCTTTACACCAATATGACCTAAACGGCAGTGCCACAATTATGTTACACTATCATTATCCACTTTGCATCTTTGGGCATCAATATTATGATTGTGTATCACTACGATCGAGATTCAATAAACCATTCACATTGGGTGTAAGACCATAGAAGGTTTTATTCATGTAAACAGAATAACAATTATTCTCTAACTTAAATGAATAACTATATTGCAATAAACATGATCTAATCATATTCATGCTCAATGCAAACATCAAATTACATTTATTTAGGTCAACACTAATCCCGAAGGTAGAGGGAGTGTGCGATGGTGATCGTATCAACCTTGGAATCACTTCCAACACACATCGTCACCTCACCTTTAACTAGTCTCTGTTTATTCTGCAACTCTTGTTTTGAGTTACTAATCTTAGCAACTGAACCGATATCAAATATCCAGGGTTACTACGAACACTATAAGGTACACATCAAACATGTATATCAAATATACTTTTTTTTACTTTGCCATCCTTCTTATCCGCCAAGTATTAGGGGTAGTTCCGCTTCTAGTGACCATTCCCTTTGTAGTAGAAGCACTCAGTTTCAGGCTTAGGTCCAGCTTTGGGCTTCTTCACGGGAGTGGCAACTTGCTTGCCATTCTTCTTGAAGTTCCCTTTCTTTCTCTTTGCCCTTTTTCTTGAAACTAGTGGTTTTGTCAACCATCAACACTTGATGCTCTTTCTTGGTTTCTACCTTCATTGAATTCAGCATCGTGAAAAGCTTGGGAATTGTTTTCGTCATCCCTTGCATATTATAGTCCATCACGAAGTTCTAGTAGCTTGGTGACAGTGACTAGAGAAATATGTCAATCACTATATTATCTGGAAGATTAACTCCCACTTGATTCAAGTGATTGTAGTACCCAGACATTCTGAGCACATGCTCACTAGGTGAGCTATTATCCTCCATATTGTAGGCAAAGTACTTGTCAAAGGTCACATACCTCCCAACATGGGCATGAGTCTGAAATACCAGTTTCAACTCTTGGAACATCTCATATGCTCCGTCACGTTAAAAACGTTTTTGAAGCTGATTCTAAGTCATAAAGCATGGTGCACTAAACTATCAAATAGTCATCATATCGATCTTGCCAAACGTTCATAACATCGGCATCTGCTCATGCAATAGGTCTGTCACCTAGCGGTGCATTAAGGACATAATTCTTCTATGCAGCAATCAAGATAATCCTTAGCTCACGGATCTAGTCCACAACATTGCTACTATCATCTTTCAACTTAGTTCTCTCTAGGAACATATCAAAAAACATAGGGGAGCTACAACGCGAGCTATTGATCTACAACATAATTTGCAAATACTATCAGGACTAAATTCATGATAAATTAAAGTTCAATTAATCAAATTACTTAAGAACTCCCACTTAAACTGACATCCCTCAAGTCATCTAAGTGTAATGTGATCCAAATCAACTAACCCATGTCCGATCATCACGTGAGATGGGCTAGTCGTCATTGGTGAACATCTCTATGTTGATCATATCTAATATATGATTCACGTTCGATATTTCGATATCCAGTGTTTCGAGGCCATGTCTGTACATGCTAGGCTCGTCAAGTTTAACCCGAGTATTCCGCATGTGCAAAACTATCTTGCACCCGTTGTATGTGCACGTAGAGTCTACCACACCCGATCATCACGTGGTGTCTCAACACGACGAACTGTCACAATGGTGCATACTCAGGGAGAACACTTATACCTTGAAATTTAGTTAAGGGATCATCTTATAATGCTACTGCCGTACTAAGAAAAATAAGATGCATAAAATATAAACATCACATGCAATCAAAATATGTGACATGATATGGCCATCATCATCTTGTGCTTTTGATCTCCATCTCGAAAGCATCATCATGATCTCCATCGTCACCGGCTCGACACCTTGATCTCCATTGTTGCCTCGTGGTCGTCTCGCCAACTATTGATTCTACAACTTTGGCGAAAGCATAGTGATAAAGTAAAGCAATTACATGGCGTTTGCATTTCATACAATAAAGAGACAACCATAAGGCTCCTGTCGGTTACAGATTTCTTTTACAAAACATGATCATCTCATACAACAACGTATATCATATCATGTCTTGACCATATCACATCACAACATGCCCTGCAAAAACAAGTTAGACATCCTCTATTTTGTTGGTGCAAGTTTTACGTGGCTGCTACGGGATTCTAGCAAGAACCGTTCTTACCTACGCATCAAAACCACAAGGGTGATTTATCAAGTTTGTTGTTTTAACCTTCAACAAGGACCGGCCACAGTCAAATTCAATTCAACTAAAGTAGGAGAAACAGACACCCTCCAGCCACCTTTATGCAAAACAAGTTGCATGTCTGTCGGTGGAACCGGTCTCATGAACGTGGTCATGTAAGGTTGGTCCGGGCTGCTTCTTCCAACAACACCGCCGAATCAAAATAAGACATTGGTGGTAAGCAGTATGACGATCACCGCCCACAACTCTTTGTGTTCTACTCGTGCATATCATCTACGCATAGACCTGGCTCGGATGCCACTGTTGGGTAACGTAGCATGCAATTTACAAAAAAAAATTCTGATGCTCACGCAAGATCTATCTAGGAGATGCATAGCAACAAAAGGGGAAGAGTGTGTCTACATACCCTAGGGCGCCCCAAGTGGTGCGGCAGCAGCCCTAGGGCTCCTCCCTTTGGTGCACCCCCTTGCCAAAAATTGGCGCAAGGGAGAAGGAATGGGAGGAGGCCCCCCCCCCCCCCTTCTTTCCTTCATCCCCTCTCCGGGATATGGTCAGAGGAGGTGGCACATCCCCCTTCCATCTAATTGGGTGTGGCTGCCATAGAGGGGGTGCGCCAGTCCATTTGGGCTAGTGTGTTACCTCTACATAGCCCAATAAGGCCCAATACTCTTCCGGTGCCTCCGGAACCCCTTCCGGTATTCGGATAACTTTCCGGTGCATTCTAAAACCATTTCGGAGACTAAATAGCATCGTCCTATATATCAATATTTACCTCCGAACCATTCCGGAGCTCCTTGTCATGTCCGTGATCACATCCGGGACTCCGAACAACATTCGGTCACCAAACCACACAACTCATATAATACCAAATCAACATCGAACGTTAAGCGTGCGGACCCTACGGATTCGACAACTATGTAGACATGATCGAGACACCTCTTCAATCAATAACCAATAGCGGAACCTGGATGCCCATATTGGCTCCTACATATTCTACGAAGATCTTTATCGGTCAAACCATTATGACAACGTACGTAATTCCTTTTGTCCATCGGTATGTTACTTGCCCGAGATTCGATCGTCGGTATATTCATACCTAGTTCAATCTTGTTACCGGCAAGTCTCTTTACTCGTTCCTTAATACATAACCTCGTGACTAACTCCTTAGTCGTTTGCTTGCAACCTTCTGATGTGTAATACCGAGAGGGCCCAGAGATACCTCTCCGATACTCAGAGTGACAAATCCTAATCTTGATCTATGCCAACTTCACCTTCGGAGATACCTGTAGAGCATCTTTATAATCACCTAGTTGTATTGTGACGTTTGATAGCACACAAGGCATTCCTCCGGTATCCGGGAGTTGCATAATCTCATAGTCGAAGGAGTATGTATTTGCAGAAGAAAGCAATAGCAATAAAACTTAATGATCATTATGCTAAGCTAATGGATGGGTCTTGTCCATCACATCATTCTCCTAATGATGTGATCCCATTATCAAATGACAACTCATGTCCATGGTTAGGAAACCTTAACCATCTTTGATCAATGAGCTAGTCTAGTAGAGGCTTACTATGGACATGATATTTGTTTATGTATTCACACATGTATTTAAGTTTCCGATCAATACAATTATAGCATGAATAATAAACCTTTATCATGAAATAAGGAAATATAAAATAACAACTTTATTATTGCCTCTAGGGCATATTTCCTTCAGCCTATATTGCATAATCATTGCCTTGGATATCGTCATAACTTTGCGCTATTCTATCAATTACTCGACAGTATTTTGTTCACCCACCGTATTGTTTGCCTTCAAGAGAGAAGCCTCTAGTGAAACCTATGGCCCCCGGGTCTATTTTTGATCATATTAGTTTCCAATCTACTGTTCTCCATCATATTAGTTTCCAATCTACTATTTGCAATCTTTTATTTTCAGATCTATAAACCAAAAAACCCAAAAATGTTTTATCTTTTGTTTATCTATCTCTATCGGATCTCACTTTTGTAAGTGACCGTGAAGGAATTGACAACCCCTTTATCGTGTTGGGTGCAAGTGTTTGATTGTTTGTGCAGGTATTGGTGATTTGTGCATTCTTCTCCTACTAGATTGATACCTTGGTTCTCAAACTGAGGGAAATACTTATCTTTACTTTGCAGCATCACCCTTTTCTCTTCAAGGGAAAACCCAATGCAAGCTCAAGAAGTAGCAGGAAGAATTTCCGGCGCCGTTGCCGGGGAGATCTATGACTAGTCAAGACAAACCAAGTACCCATCATAAAACTCTCATCCATTGCATTATATTATTCGTCATTCGCCTCTCATTTCCCTTTCCCCCACTTCTAAAATGATTTTTGAAAAGATTCGCCCTTTTCTTTCACCCTTCTTCCGTTTGTCTTCTCGTTTGCTTTTTGTTTTCCCGTTAGCTAGATTGGTTTGTTGTCACTATGTCTGAATATTGGGAGGTTATTGTTGAAAATCTTAAGGAAAAACTTGGATCTTGTTCTTCGGATCATGAAACTGGAACTCCTCATAATTACAAAACAAAAACTTTTTGCATGAGGGATGGTAATATTATCGGAAAAAGTGTTATTCAAGATTTATTTGATTGTACTGGATCAATGCCTATTAGTAAAAGATCAATTCTTCTCAATAAAAATTCCTATGCGTTTGCTATTGTTATGCTTGTTGAGAAATTAGAAAGAAAATTTGTGCACATCCATCCTGCTTCGCAAAAGGTGTTTTACGAACTTCCCAATATTAATCATCCTGTAACTAAAAAGATTGCCACCATTATCCTTATGCGAGAATTTGATTTTATAATACAAGAAGATAGGGTTATTTTTGCTTTCTATAATAAAGATGTTGCACACCCTCCGATTGAAGATATCCTCCATGATAAAGAAACAATGCGTAGTTTGGAATCTAGGAATTATCAATCTTATAGCGAGAATATTAGGAGGAGAGTTCCCTATTCAGAAATCTCTCAAGCTTTATACCTTGAGACCTACGAGGATTTTGATTGGATTACATGGGGGAATTTATTTAGGATTTAGTAATATTGGTTGAATAAGATGATGAAAGAACCCGTTAGAAACGAGATACGTGTTATGTATGATGATATATATGGTGATGATCCTAATTACGGGTTTATGAATGTCAAAATCACTAGTCAAAGTCCTTTTCATGATTTAAGTTTGTCTACTAGAAAGGAAATAGAGGAAAGGATAGAATTTTTAAGACGAGTTTTGGAGGAATTAATGAGAAAACTATTGCATACCAAAGATGACAATACCTAGATCTATGTTTTATGCCTAGCTAAGGGCGTTAATTAAACAATAGCGCTTGTTGGGAGGCAACCCAATTTATTTTTGTTCTTGCTATTTTGGTTCTGTTTTTCAATAAATAATTAATCTAGCCTCTGGTTAGATGTTTTTTGTGTTTTATTTAGTGTTTGTGCCAAGTAAGACCTTTGGGGTGGTTTACGGTGATAGTTGATTTGATCTTCCTGAAAAATAGAAACTTTTGCGCCCAGAAAAATAATTTTCGTAATTCACAGAAGTGTAATTTTGATCTAGAATTTTTACACAAGATTGATATAGAAATTGCCCAGGTTTTCCAAATTGTTCAGAATTTTTGGAGTTACAGAAGTATACGAAGTTCTTTGATTACTACAGACTGTTCTGTTTTTGACAGATTCTGCTTTCTTTGTGTTGTTCGTTTATTTTTATGAATCTATGGGTAGTATCGGATGGTATGAACCATGGAGAAGTTGGAATACAATAGATATTACATCAATATAAATAAATAATGAGTTCACAACAGTACCATAAAGTGGTGATTTGCTTTCTTATACTAACGGATCTCATAAGATTTTTTGTTGAGTTTTTGGTTGTGAAGTTTTCAAGTTTTGGGTAAGGATTTGATGGATTATGGAATAAGGAGTGGCAAGAGCCTAACTTGGGGATGCCCAAGGCACCCCAAGGTAATATTCAAGGACAACCAAGAGCCTAAGCTTGGGGATGCCCCGGAAGGCATCCCCTCTTTCATCTTTGTCTATCGGTAACTATACTTGAGGCTATATTTTTATTCACCACATGATATGTGTATTACTTGGAGCGTCTTGTATGATTTGAGTCTTTACTTTTTAGTTTTCCACAGTCATCCTTGTTGTACACACCTTTGAGAGGGACACGCATGAATCGTGATTTATTAGAATACTCTATGTGCTTCACTTATATCTTTTGAGCTAGGCAATTTTGCTCTAGTGCTTCACTTATATCTTTTTAGAGCACGGCGGTAGCTTTATTTTATAGAAATTGTTGAACTCTCATGCTTCACTTATATTATTTTAAGAGTCTTTCTAAACAACATGGTAATTTTCTTAAGTTATGAATTTAGTCCTAATATGATGGGCATCCAAGAGGGATATAATAAAAACTTTGATATAAAGTGCATTGAATACTAAGAGAAGTTTGATTCTTTATGATTGTTTTGAGATATGAGGATGGTGATATTAGAGTCTTGCTAGTGAGTAATTGTGGATTGTAGAAATACATGTGTTGAAGTTTGTGATTGTCGTAGCATGCACGTATGGTGAACCGTTATGTGATGAAGTCGGAGCATGATTTATTTATTTATTGTCTTCCTTATGAGTGGCGGTCGGGGACTAGCGAGGGTCTTTTCCTACCAATCTATCCCCCTAGGAGCATGCGCGTAGTACTTTATTTTGATGACTAATAGATTTTTTTAATAAGTATGTGAGTTTATGACTAATGTTGACTCCATGGATTATACGCACTCTCACCCTTCCACCATTGCTAGCCTATCTAGTACCGCGCAACTTTCGCCGGTACCATACACCCACCATATACCTTCCTCAAAACAGACACCGTAGCTACCTATTATGGCATTTCCATGGCCATTCCAATATATATTGCCATGCAACTTTCCACCGTTCCGTTTTTTTATGACACGCTTGATCATTGCCATATTGCTTTGCATGAGCATGTAGTTGACATAGTATTTGTGGCAAATCCACCGTTCATAATTTTCATACATGTCACTCTTGAGTCATTGCACGTCCCGGTACACCGCCGGAGGCATTCATATAGAGTCATATTTTGTTCAAAGTATCAAGTTGTAATTCTTGAGTTGTAAGTAAATATAAGTGTGATGATCATCATTATAAGAGCATTGTCCCATGTGAGGAAAGGTTGATGGAGACTATGATTCCCCCACAAGTCGGGATGAGACTCCAGACGGGAAAAAAGAGGCCAAAGAAGCCCACAAAAAAATGAGAGAAAAAGAGAGAAGGGGCAATGTTACTATCCTTTTTTAACACTTGTGCTTAAAAGTAGCACCATGATCTTCATGATAAAGAGTCTCCTATTTTGTCACTTTCATATACTAGTGGAAATTTTTCATTATAGAACTTGGCTTGTATATTCCAATGATGGGTTTCCTCAAATGCCCTAGGTCTTGTGAGCAAGCGAGTTGGATGCACACCCACTTAGTTTCTTTCTGAGCTTCCATAAACTTATAGCTCTAGTGCATCCGTTGCATGGCAATCCCTACTCAGTCACACTGATATCTATTGATGGGAATCTCCATAGCCCGTTGATACGCCTAATTGATGTGAGACTATCTCCTTCTTCTTATCTTCTCCACAACCACCATATTCTATTCACTACTGGAATCAGCAGATTTGCTGTCTGCCGACTCTTTGCCGTCAGCCAGCGGACGGCAAAGGAAGGCTTTTCCATCAGCCACCAGAAAGTGGACGGCAAAGAGGCAGCGGATGACAAAGATAGGCTTTGCCATCAGCCATATCTTTGCCGTCTGCTAGCTGATGGCAAAGAAGCTTTGTCGTCTGCTAGGTGACGGCAAAGAGGGTGGGTGGCAGGCTTACGAGGACAACCTAACGGCCAGTTTCTTTGCCGTCTGCTGGCGGATGGCAAAAATTCTTTGTCGTCCGCCAGCACACAGCGAAGAGAAAGCACACCACGCAGATTGATCACACGGATCGCTGACATGCCATGATCTACTCCACACATGCATCTCCACAACGCAAAACTGATGCGGCCCATCCCACGCCCCCACCACCCACTCTCTCTCCCTTATCCTCCTGAGAGCCACCCCCACCACGATCTGTCTCCCTTCTCTCTCGTACGCCTCTTCTCCCCGCCTCTCGTCGTCCCATCCGACCGCCGTCTTCGGCCCCCGTCGCCCCCTTCCGGCCACCACCTCGCCCGCTAGCGCGGCCCCTTCTCTCTTTGCCCCCAACGCCGCCGTGCTCGGCTCCATCCCCGCTTGCCCCCGCCGGCCCCGGACCCCATCGCCCCCTTCCGGCCACCACCTCGCCCGCCGGCACCGGCCCTGTCAGGACCCCGACTCAATGCCACATCCACCAAGCGCTGTGGCTTGCTCCCAGCTACACGTAGAAGCCCTCCGCCACTCTTTTGGTCGACGGAACGCACTAATGCACTCTCACCGCCGCGTCTGGCCTCAACGGCGGCTAAACGCCGGTGGGTTTGACCCCGTTGACTTGACTGGGTGGGCCAGGTTGACTCCCCCTGAGTCTATGACAAGTGGGGCCCGTTCTGCTGATTAACCTAGATTAGCACTAACTAAATTTAGTTAGTTTAAATAACTACTGACACGCGGGACCCACTGGTCAGTTTGACCTGGACCAGCTCCGTTGACCACTGACGTCATCCTGACGTAATGCTGACGCAGTAAGTTATTTACTGGAATTATTATTACACAGGAAATTCCAGAAAATACCACAAACTTCAAAAAATCATAGAAATTAATCTGTAGCTCCAAATGCAAAGTGTCATATATGAAAAATGATCAGAAAAATCCAATTTATCCATCTGTACTGGTTTCATGCATGTTTAATCAAGCTGACATGCTGTTTAGTACAGAACAAGTTTAAGCACTTAAAAGGGCCACTTAGGAGTTTGAAACTTGAACCTTTGCTTCAAAATAGTTCAAACCCATCTGGTCTTAGTTGCATTATCCCAATACAATCATTTTGCCATGTCTCATGCATGCATCATATTGTTGCATATTGTTTGGTGATGATTGTGTATCGGTGCTCTCTGCGGCAGGTCCTGCCCCTGAGGAGTACCGTGATTACCCCAACGAAGAACAATACCAGTGCACCGACCCATCAGGCAAGCAACCAACCATTTGATCATATCGATACAATCCCATGTTCTCGCTCCTGCTCTGTTTTACTGCATTAAGACAACGCGATTCAAACTGTTGTGTGCTGCGGTAACTGAACCCATTTCCTCTGCATGACCTGTCATTGCCACAGTAACTAGATGAAACCCACTAGCATGTGTAGGAGTTGATTGAGCCATATGAATGTGTTGTTCCTACCTTGCTATGCCTGCTATGCTTAGAGTCGTGTCAGGTCTGGTTCATCTGGGTGATGGGCTAGAGTGAAATGATCATGTCAGTATGAGAGTGATGTGTTGAACACAATTTGGTAAAGGTATCGATGAGAGGCCATGTAGGAGTACATGGTGGATTGTTTCATTGAAGCCGTCCGTAAGCACTGAGATCTGTATGTGTGATTTAAGATTCAGCTACTACCATACATTGGGCCCTGAAATATGACCCCGCTCGAGTTCTTATTCACCCTAGTCCTCTGTCCTGGAGTTGCAAGTAGTTTCTAGTATTTGTAGTCTACTGGAGGCCGTGGATAGCGCTGACCGTGGCGTGGGCTGTGATGCGGTAGGTACGTGGCCGGGTACACCGGGCACCCGTTAGGTGTCTCGGAACCCTATTCACATCGTTTGGGGCCGTATGTGGAAACCTCGGCCGGACTCCCTGCGGATGGAACCTGAATAGGCGATAAACCTGGACTAGAGACTTAGGTGTTTAGGTAGGTCGTGGTCTACACCCACGTCGACTTTCGCTTGAAGTCCGCCGAGCACATGTCGTGTGCAGACGCTAAGTGGTGGAAACATGTATGAAGGAGTACACCCCTGCAGGGTTAACATTATCTATTCGAATAGCCACGTCCGCGCTAAAGGACTACTTGGTTGCCTACAGTTCATAGACAAGTAAATGGAAACTACTAAAAGCCTCAAGATAAGCGTGAGTGCCGAGGATGGCTCTTCCGTAGGAAGACGGAGGTGGATCCTCGGTAGTGTATTGAAGTGGTGAGTAGTGGACTCGAGTGTGCAAAACCATTTCAAGTTGGAGTCTCGTAGGATAGCTTAGCCAAGAGTCAAAGCTGGCTTGCTGCAATAACCCCACCAACCCTTCTTGATAATGTGCATGTATGTAGGATCTGATGTAAGTCTTGCTGAGTACCTTTGTACTCATGTTGCTTTAATTTACTTTTTACAGAAGATGCTACAACCCCTTCTAACGGGTTCTTCATAGACATTGACATCGATGAGTAGACTGAGGCCCAGGTGGTGATCCTAAGCTTGTGAAGGACCATGTAGTATAGCTAGGCTTACCCAAGCCTCTTTTATTTTACTAGTTGTCTGTACTCAGACAAGTACTTCCGCTGTTGGCTTGTATGCTTGTATGACTTGAATGTCGGTCGTGTGACCCGTACTTGTGTGTATGCTATGTATGGCTCTCTGAGCCTTTAAATAAAGTACTTGTGTTGTAGAGTCATGTTGTGATGCCTTGTTGTATTTGCACATATCGAGCATATTGTGTGTATGATTGAAATGCTTGGTATGTGTGGGATCTGACTATCTAGTTGTTTATCCTTAGTCGCCTCTCTTATCGGGAAATGTCTCCTAGTGCTTCCACTGAGCCATGGTAGCTTGCTACTGCTCCGAAACACTTAGGCTGGCCGGCATGTGTCCTTCTTCGTTCCTGTGTCTGTCCCTTCGGGGAAATGTCATGCGTTGAGTACCGGAGTCCTGTTAGCCCACTACAGCCTGATTTACCGGAGTCCTGCTAGCCCAGTGCTACAGCTCGGATTCACTTGCTGATGACCGACACGTTCGATGCTGGGTCATGGATGCCTGTCCCTGTAAGTCTGTGCCACTTTGGGTTTACGACTAGCCATGTCAGCCCGGGCTCCTTATCATATGGATGCTAGCGACTATCATATACGTGTGCCAAAAGGCGCAAACGGCCCCGGGCAAAGGTAAGGCGACACCCGTGGGAATACCGTGCGTGAGGCCGCAAAGTGATATGAGGTGTTACATGCTAGATCGATGTGGCATTGAGTCGGGTCCTGACAGCGTTGGCATCAGAGCCGGACTGCTTGTAGGTTCTCCAAGCCAAACTGGTCGATGTTGAGTCTAGAAATGCTTTAGTTATATGTAGGGGAATTGTTTGTGGGATGGTACGTAAGGCTCTTTTTACTCCTTTACCTCATGGAATTCTGATCTGAGTCAGTCCATTCTTCCACCGGGGGTTAAGGATTAGGATCTCTTCTCTCTATCAGGTTCAGGTGTTACTATCAATAGTACCTTATAGGTTTGATGATTACAAGCCTAGTTCAGTTCTACTACCCTGTTATGTTGTTAAGTTGGACCCAGAACCTTGATATGATATTGTTGAGTGTCTATGCAATTCTTTGTAAAATGTCTCAAAATCCTTTTTGAGCATTTACAGCCGTTATGCTGTCCAAATTCTGCTAGAAATTCTAATGCCTTTGCATTGTGGTTGTGCTTTTAGATGGCCACTTGTTCTCAAAACCAAGTGGTTCGCCCGACCCGGTGCCTCAATGTGCCCGGTCATACGGCTATGTTAGTCCGGGTAATGATCGAGACGGGTTACCGTTGGTATCCCGAATACACGGTCGAAGAGCAGTTCCGAGACTTTAATCAAAGCCAATATCTCTGCACTGTCAGGATATTTCCTCTTATCCTGGATCTACCGAGCACCTTCACTGTTCCTATGGGCTCGGGGTTACTATTGAGATGGCTGTGCAGGATGCTGCCTATTCTATGATGACCATTATGCGAGTCAGGACTGGCCTGCTTCGGAACACCGACTTCCGTTATATGCCAGCTTTACTCCCTGGATCCAGGGGTATCTCCAGGCTATCTATGCTGACTCCACACAGGAGGACTCACTAACTCGCACCACTGTCGAGATGCTCGAGGATAAGGACCGAGAGAATCGGGCCTTGAGACTGGAGCTTTTCAACACCCGTGCTGATCATTGGGCCACCTTGACTCGGTTTGCACCGGCTGTGCAAGCTGGATATATGGATATGACAGATCTGTATCCTATTAGATCTGCTCTACCAGCCATGATGGATTGTCGTGACGTGGGAGGCATCACCACACCCTGTGGTCCCCGCAGGCCACCGTTTGTTGGTCCAAGACCCCATCCTAGTCCCTATGGTCCACAGGATCCTCAGGATCGTCTGTTCCCGGATGCTCACGTTGAACTTCCAGGCTATGGAGGTGACTTCTATGAGGACTACTATGGAGCTGTCTGAGTTAGTACTAGTTTCACTAGTATTGTAATAGTTGTATTTCCACTGTCCTGCGTGACCTGTGGAATATGACTTAGTGTGTATCAATTCCGGAGGTGTAGAAAAAATGATGTATAGGAGCGTGGAATGCCTCCGATGAGATGTAATCTTCCTTTCACCGTAGTAGTACTTTGTTTGGTCTTGTACTAAACCTTGTATGGTGTGTATGACGATGGAATAAAAGAAGCAGTTTCTGTATCTACCATGTCATACGGATGATCATCTTGCATTCCGATTTATCCATTACATTCTACATTTCTATGTCAGAATCTTATCATCCTGGAGTAAACCATTGTCTTGTTTTCCTAGGATGGTCAACACCCGCAACAACCTTGCTCCCCCAGAGCAGGTCGAAGGCAGCAGAGTTGGGGAAGCAAACCTGCCTCACCCTCCTTCTCTGGCCGAGGTTATGCTGGAGGCTGAGAGAAACAAGCGGGAGACCAACCTTTTGTTGGAGCACATCGAGCAAAACACAGCACAGCATCAGAGGAATAACTTGGTGTCGCTCAGCGACTTCATCAAGTTACATCCACCCACCTTCCACCACTCCGTCGAGCCTCTCGACACCGATGACTGGCTTCACAGCATTACTCACAAGCTACGTTCTGCACTCGTAGCCGAGGCTGAAAAGGTCACCTTTGCTGCATATCATCTCGAAGGCCCCGCCTGTCTCTGGTGGGAGAACTATGAAGCCATGCGCCCAGCTGGCCATGTCACTACTTGGGCAGAGTTTAGTGAGGCTTTCCGTGAACATCACATTCCGGAAGGTCTTATGGACCGTAAACGTGAGGAGTTCTGCAGTTTCACCCAAGGTTGACTCTCTATGGACGCTTACAGCAGGGAGTTCGGTAACCTAGCACGCTATGCCACTGAAGAAGTCTCCACTGATGCCAAGAAGCAGGCAAGGTTCCGCAAGGGACTTAGCCCCGAGCTTCGCCGAGATCTCCGTCTGCATGAGTGCACCTCTTTTCAGAAGCTTGTGAACAAAGCCATCAGTGCTGAGACGGGTCAGACTGATTTCGAGGCAACACGCAAGCATGGCCGTGACTTGGGTTCCTCATCCGGTGCTGGACCATAGAAGCGCCGGGTGTGGGTGCCTAACACTGCCCTGCCACCCAGGTTCACACCGAGGCCATCCTATCAGGCACCTCGTCCAGCTCAGGAGTATGCACCAGCTAAGCCCTATGGTGGGCCAACCAACAATGCTCCTCCACACACCAGCTCCATGACGTGCTTCAAGTGTGGGGAATCGGGCCACTACTTGCGTGGGTGTCCCCAGACCAACCCCAACCAATCTGGAAAGGCTGTTCGCCATGGCATGCCAGCAGGGAAGGTGTACTATGCCAAGCCGGCCACCACCGCACGTGGCCATGTGAATTGTGTCTCAGCTGAAGAGGCTCAAGAGGATCCCAACGTTGTTCTCGGTACGCTCCTTGTTAATTGCCACCCAGCATCTATTCTTTTCGATACTGGAGCATCTCATTCATTCATATCTGAGAGCTATGCTCGTTTGCATAACACCGCATTCTGTGACATGCCTTCCACCATGGAAATTTCTACTCCTGGTTCTAGATGGCAAACCTCTAGAGTAAGCCATGGGAATGAAATTCAGGTCGACAGACTTGTTTTTCTTGCTTCATTGATAGCTCTCAAATCTTCGGATATTAACATCATCTTGGGTATGGACTGGATGTCAGCCCATCATGCCAAGATTGATTGCTTCTCTAGGACTGTTCAACTCACGCACCCTTTGGGAAAGATAGTCAATGTCTTGACCCGAGTAGCCAAGCGACAACTATATTCTCTTAATGCCAGACCCTTGCCAGACCTCGAAGATGTTCCGGTAGTCCGCGACTTTTCGGATGTCTTTCCAGAAGAATTGCCAGGTGTCCCACCTGACAGAGATGTCGAGTTCGTGATAGATCTCATTCCAGGAACTGTCCCAATTTCTAGAAGACCCTATAAGATGGCACCACTAGAACTAGCCGAGCTTAAGAAACAACTCGATGAGTCCTTGAAAAAGGGTTTCATCCGCCCTAGTTCATCTCCATGGGCTTGCCCCATCCTCCTCGTCAAGAAGAAGGATGGTACGGACCGGATGGTTGTAGATTATTGACCCGTCAACTTGGTCACAATAAAGAACAAGTATCCGCTCCCCAGGATCAATGATCTGTTTGATCAGCTCGCTGGATCCTTAGTCTTCTCTAAGATGGATTTGAGGTTGGGCTACCATCAAATCAAAATCAGGAACGGGGACATTCCCAAAACGGCCTTTGTTACTCGTTACCGCCAATACGAGTACACCGTCATGTCTTTTGGTTTAACCAACGCTCCAGCCACCTTCTCTCGGTTAATGAACTCAATCTTCATGGAGTATTTGGATCAATTCGTCGTGGTTTACCTCGATGATATACTCATCTACTCCAAGAACGAGGAAGAACATGACGAACATCTAAGGCTAGTGTTGATGAAACTTCGAGAGCATCGCCTTTATGCCAAGTTCTCTAAATGCGAATTTTGGTTGCCAGAAGTGACCTATCTAGGGCATGTAATCTCTGGTAAAGGAATTGTTGTCAATCCCGAGCGAGTTCAAGCCGTCCTTAATTGGACTCCACCTGAATCGGTCAAGCAAGTTCGGAGTTTCCTTGGCTTAGCGAGCTATTGTCGCCGCTTTGTAGAGAATTTCTCCAAAGTTGCTAAACCTCTAACTGAACTCCTCAAGAAAGATAAAAAGTTCAAGTGGACTCCACAATGTGAGCACAGTTTCCAGGAACTGAAAAGACGCCTGACTTCTGCTCCCATACTGGTACCACCAGACTTCTCCAAGGACTTTGTTATCTATTGAGACGCCTCGCGAGAAGGACTAGATTGTATTCTCATGTAAGATCGACACGTAATTGCTTATGCTTCACAGCAATTACACCCACATGAGGAAAACTACCCTACTCATGATCTAGAGCTTGCAGCTGTAGTCCATGCACTCAAAACCTGGCGACATTACCTCCTCGGTAATCGTTGCGAAATCTTCACTGATCACCAAAGTCTGAAGTACATATTCACCCAACCGGATTTGAATCTCAGGCAGAGACGTTGGGTCGAGTTGATCACAGATTTCGACTTAGGGATAACTTACACCCCAGGAAAAGCCAATGTCATGGCTGATGCGCTAAGTCGTAAATCTTATTGCAACAATCTAATGTTGCAACAAAGTCAACCACTTCTCCACGAGGAATTTCGGAAGCTTAACCTTCACATCGTTCCTCAAGGATTCCTTTCCACCTTGGTGGCAAAACCTACTCTGACGGATCAAATCATCGCTGCCCAAAAACGAGATAAAGGAATAACTCGGATCAAGGAGAACATTGCTAGCGGAGATGCTAAATATTTCTCTACAAATGATCATGGTGTTGTGTACTTTGAGAACCGTGTAGTGGTTCCCAAGAACCAACACTTACGGTAGTTGATCCTTAGGGAGGCTCATGAATCTCCTCTCACAATTCATCCCGGTAGCACTAAAATGTATCAGGACCTATGCCAGAGGTTTTGGTGGACTAGGATGAAGAGAGACATTGCTCAATTTGTTGCTAACTGCGACGTCTGTCATCGTGTGAAAGCAGAGCATCAACGGCCTGCTGGCACCCTTCAATCTTTATCTATTCCTGAATGGAAATGGGATAAAATTGGTATGGATTTCATCACCGGTTTTCCCAGGACCAAGAGAGGGAATAATGCTATCTTCGTCGTTATCGATCGTCTTTCTAAAGTGGCCCATTTCTTGCCCGTTCGCGAGAGTATAACCGCTAGTCAATTAGCAGACTTGTACATCTCCCGAATAGTGTCCCTCCATGGTGTTCCACTGGAAATTAACTCGGATCGAGGAAGTCTCTTCACCTCTCGATTTTGGGAAAGTTTCCAAAATGCTATGGGAACCCGCCTTTCCTTTAGCACCGCCTTTCACCCTCAATCAAGTGGTCAAGTAGAACGCGTCAATCAGATTCTAGAAGACATGCTTCGAGCTTCTGTTATCTCATTCGGAATGGATCGGGAGAAATGCCTTCCATTTGCCGAATTTGCTTATAACAACAGCTATCAATCTAGCTTGGGTAAAGCCCCTTTTGAAGTTCTCTATGGACGAAGGTGTCGAACGCCTCTTAACTGGTCAGAAACCAGGGAAAGACAATTCTTTGGCCCGGATATGATCCAGGAAGCAGAAGAGCAAGTTCGCATCATTCGTGAAAAGTTGAAAATAGCCCAATCTCATCAAAAGAGTCAATATGACCGAAAACATAAGGCTATGACTTTTGAGGTTGGCGAGAAGTCTTACCTTCGGGTTACTCCTCTGAAGGGAACCCATCGTTTCGGTATCAAAGGCAAATTGGCTCCTCGCTACATTGGACCTTTTCGCATTCTTGCCAAGCGAGGAGAAGTTGCCTACCAATTGGAACTACCTCCGCATCTCTCCAGAGTCCACGATGTCTTCCACGTCTCTCAACTCAGGCGTTGCTTCTCAGACCCTATCCGTGGAGTGGACTATGAAATGCTTGATCTTCAAGATAATCTCACGTATCGGGAGTACCCCATTCGTATCCTTGATCAAGCCGAGCGTACCACTCGATGACATAATATCAAGTTTCTCAAGGTTCAATGGTCGCACCATTCTAAGAAAGAAGCAACTTGGGAAAGGGAGGATCGTCTTCGACTCGAGTACCCCGCCTTCTTCCCAGAGGATCCTAAATCTCGGGACGAGATTCTTTTGAGTGGGGGTGAGTTGTCACACCCTAGCTAGCTCATGCATTAGAGTGTTGCATCATGTCTATTCCTTCAACAGAAACTTGAAATGGGGATGGCAGAACCCCCAGCCCCCTCTGAATCCAACTAGGGTTTACTAAAAATATTTTCAATGAACCTGAAATGCCCTTCTAAAATGTCCATCATTTTTGTCTTGGTTCAGAACCTCTGCCAAAAGTGGTGCACAATTTTCTAGGTCATCCTAAGGTCTTTGAATTAAATCATAAGTATTTGAATTTGGACATTTAAAATTTATAAAATATTTTAAATGTCCAAATAATCCTAAACTAAAATGTTCCATGTTGTTTATATTCTAAACAGTGGGCATGAGCAGTTTGGGGATTTTTGGAGTTGCTTAGGTATTTTTAGAAAGTCCACAAACTTACAGAAAAATAGAAAAGGAAAATCAAAGAAAAGCAGAGGCTTACCTGGCGCCCACCTGGCAAGCCCCCCTACCGGCCCAGCCCAGCCACCGCTCCAGCGAGCTGCTCTCCACCGTCGCCGTAGTCGCGCTCTCCGTCGTCCCTGTGATGCGCCACCGTATCCAGGAGCTCCGCCGCCCTCCGCTCCTTCGAGCAAGCCGAGCCCCGAGCGCTCGCTTGCCCCGAAGCCACTGCACCGACCTCGTCTGACCCCGCCACCGCCGGAGATCCCTTTCGCCGTCGCCACCGCACCAGCTCGTCCCCCGACCGCGCCGTCTGCTCCCTCGAGACCGCCGTGAGCCTAGCTACCTCCTCCCGCTTTCCTTTCTCGCTCTCGTGCACCACAGCAAGCACAGGAAGCTTCATCGCACGCGCCGCCGCCGAGCTCGTCGCCGACGTGTCTCCGGCCAACCACTGGCCACACGACCGTGTCCAACACACTCACTGCATCCCCAGGAGCCCAACGCACCTCACCACGTGCCTCGCCGTGCCCCGTAGCCTCGGGTTCATCTTCACCCGACTCCGGCGACCGCCAAGGTCGTCGCCGACGATGCTTCCGGCCACCCCGAGCTCAACCACCACCACCAAGCACTGCGGCTTGCTCCCAGCTACACGTCGATGCCCTCCGCCGCTCTTTTGGTCGCCGGAACGCACTAATGCACTCTCACCGCCGCGTCTGGCCTCGCTGGCGGCTAAACGCCGGCGGGTTTGACCCCGTTGACTTGACAGGGTGGGCCAGGTTGACTCCCCCTGAGTCTATGACAAGTGGGGCCCGTTCTGCTGATTAACCTAGATTAGCACTAACTAAATTTAGTTAGTTTAAATAACTACTGACACGTGGGACCCAGTGGTCAGTTTGACCTGGACCAGCTCCGTTGACCACTGTCGTCATCCTGACATAATGCTGACGCAGTAAGTTATTTACTGGAATTATTATTACACAGGAAATTCCAGAAAATACCACAAACTTCAAAAAATCATAGAAATTAATCTGTAGCTCCAAATGCAAAGTGTTATATATGAAAAATGATCAGAAAAATCCAATCTATCCATCTGTACTGGTTTCGTGTATGTTTAATCAAGCTAAACTGCTGTTTAGTACAGCACAATTTTAAGCACTTAAAAGGGCCACTTATGAGTTTGAAACTTGAACCTTTGCTTCAAAATATTTCAAACCCATCTGGTCTTAGTTGCATTAGCCCAATACAATCATTTTGCCATGTCTCATGCATGCATCATAATTGTTGCATATTGTTTGGTGATGATTGTGTATCGGTGCTCTCTGCGGCAGGTCCTGCCCCTGAGGAGTACCGTGATTACCCCAACGAAGAACAATACCAGTGCACCGACCCATCAGGCAAGCAACCAACCATTTGATCATATCGATACAATCCCATGTTCTCGCTCCTGCTCTCTTTTACTGCATTAAGACAATGCGATTCAAACTGCTGTGTGCTGCAGTAGTTGAACCCATTTCCTCTGCATGACCTGTCATTGCCACAGTAACTAGATGAAACCAACTAGCATGTGTAGGAGTTGATTGAGCCATATGAATGTGTTGTTCCTACCTTGCTATGCCTGCTATGCTTAGAGTCGTGTCAGGTCTGGTTCATCTGGGTGATGGGCTAGAGTGAAATGATCATGTCAGTATGAGAGTGATGTGTTGAACACGATTTGGTAAAGGTATCGATGAGAGGCCATGTAGGAGTACATGGTGTGTTGTTTCATTGAAGCCGTTCTTAAGCACTGAGATCTGTATGTGTGATTTAAGATTCAGCTACTACCATACATTGGGCCCTGAAATATGACCCCGCTCGACTTCTTATTCACCCTAGTCCTTTGTCCAGGAGTTGCAAGTTGTTTCTGGTGTTTGTAGTCTACCGGAGGCCATGGACAGCGCTGACCGTGGGGTGGGCTGTGATGCGGTAGGTACGTGGCCGGGTACACCGGGCACCCGTTAGGTGTCTCGGAACCCTGTTCACATCGTTTGGGGCAGTATGTGGAAACCTCGGCCGGACTCCCTGCGGATGGAACCTGAATAGGAGATAAACCTGGACTAGAGACTTAGGTGTTTAGGTTGGTCATGGTCTACACCAACGTTGGCTTTTGCTTGAAGTCTGCCGAGCACATGTCGTGTGTAGACGCTAAGTGGTGGAAACATGTATGAAGGAGTACACCCCTGCAGGGTTAACATTATCTATTCGAATAGCCGCGTCCGCGGTAAAGGACTACTTGGTTGCCTATACAGTTCATAGACAAGTAAATGGAAACAACTAAAAGCCTCAAGATAAGCGTGAGTGCCGAGGATGGCTCTTCCGTAGGAAGACAGAGGTGGATCCTCGGTAGTGTATTGAAGTGGTGAGTAGTGGACTCGAGTGCGCAAAACCATTTCAAGTTGGAGTCTCGTAGGATAGCTTAGCCAAGAGTCAAAGCTGGCTTGCTGCAATAACCCCACCAACCCTTCTTGATAATGTGCATGTATGTAGGATCTGATGTAAGTCTTGCTTAGTACCTTTGTACTCATGTTGCTTTAATTTACTTTTTAAAGAAGATGCTAACACCCCTTCCGACGGATTCTTCGTAGATGTTGACATCTATGAGTAGACTGAGGCCCAGGTGGTGATCCTGAGCTTGTGAAGGACCATGTAGTATATACTCAGACAAGTACTTCCGCTGTTGGCTTGTATGCTTGTATGACTTGAATGTCGGTCGTGTGACCCGTACTTGTGTGTATGCTATGTATGGCTCTCTGAGCCTTTAAATAAAGTACTTGTGTTGTAGAGTCATTTTGTGATGCCTTGTTGTATTTGCACATATCGAGCATATTGTGTGTATGATTGAAATGCTTGGTATGTGTGGGATCTGACTATCTAGTTGTTTATCCTTAGTAGCCTCTCTTACCGGGAAATGTCTCCTAGTGCTTCCACTGAGCCATGGTAGCTTGCTACTGCGCCGGAACACTTAGGCTGGCCGGCATGTGTCCTTCTTCGTTCCTGTGTCTGTCCCTTCAGGGAAATGTCATGCGTTGAGTACCGGAGTTCTGTTAGCCCGCTACAGCCCGGTTTACCGTAGTCCTGCTAGCCCAGTTCTACAGCCCGGATTCACTCGCTGATGACCGACATGTTCGATGCTGGGTCATGGATGCCTGTCCCTGTAAGTTTGTGCCACTTTGGTTTTACGACTAGCCATGTCAGCCCGGGCTCCTTATCATATGGATGCTAGCGACACTATCATATACGTGTTCCAAAAGGCGCAAACGGTCCCGGGAAAAGGTAAGGCGACACCCGTGGGAATACCGTGCGTGAGGCCGCAAAGTGATATGAGGTGTTACATGCTAGATCGATGTGGCATTGAGTCGGGGTCCTGACAGGCCCCTTCTTTCTTCGCCCCCGATGTTGCCGTGCCCGGCCCCGTCCCCGTTTGCCTCCACCGGCCCCGGCCCCCATCGCCCCCTTCCAGTCACCACCTTGCCTGCTGGCGCCGGCCCTTCTCTCCTTGCCCCCGATGCAGCCGTGCCCGGCCCCGTCCCCGTTTGCCCCCGCCAGCCCGATACCTCGACACTGCACCACCTCCCACCTCGAGCAGCGGCGGCCTGCGGCAGTTCTGCCTGCAATGAAGGGTGCTGGGTGTTGGACCTCATCGAAGGGCGGGGTCGCAACCGGATCCAGCGCCCGTATGAGCGTGGTGAGCTCCAGCGCAGCCGCGGGCGGATCGGAGCTCCTCGTTAAATTAAATCTCTTGTAATTTGTTCATCGATTCTTGGAGCAAGTATTGATGGTACTGTAGTGTTTATCATCGTCCGTTCATTCCTCATTGATTTGTATTGTCGGAGTACTGCTCGCCGGGCACCGGACACGCCAAACACAGGACGCCGGACAAGCTGCTCGCCGAACGTTTTTTTAATATTTACTAAGTTCTTTGCCATCCGTGATTTTACGAGGCTGACGGTAAAGATTGCATTTGGCAAATGGCAAAGGGAGGGCATCTTTGCCGTCCGCTGGCGGACGGCAAAGACGATTTCATCTTTGTCGTCCGCCAGCTGACGACAAAGTGCCCTTTGCCGTAGCTTATTGAGCCAGACATGTTGCCGTCTGCTGGTTGATGGCAAAGGCCTTTGTCGTCCGCTGGGCATGCCTTTGCTGCTAGCCATGGCAGACGGCAAAGTGTCTGATTCTTGTAGTGATTCCACCTATAGTGATATGTCCATGGCTCACGCTCATGTATTGTGTGAAAGTTGAAAAAGTTTGAGAACATCAAAAGTATGAAACAATTGCTTGGCTTGCCATCGGGGTTGTGCATGATTTGAATATTTTATGTGATGAAGATGGAGCATAGCCAGACTATATGATTTTGTAGGGATAGCTTTCTTTGGCCATGTTACTTTGAGAAGACGTGATTGCTTTATTAGTATGCTTGAAGTATTATCGTTTTCATGTCAATATTAAACTTTTGTTTTGAATCTTATGGGTCAGAACATTCATGCCACAATGATGAAAATTACAAGGATAAATATGTTCGGTAGCGTTCCACGTCAAAAATTCTGTTTTTATCATTTACCTACTCGAGGACAAGCAGGAATTAAGCTTGGGGATGCTTGATACGTCTCCAACGTATCTATAATTTTTTTATTGTTCCATGCTATTATATTATCTGTTTTGGATGTTTTATATGCATTAATATGCTATTTTATATTATATTTGGGACTAACCTATTAACCTAGAGCCCAGTGCCAGTTTCTATTTTTTCCTTGTTTTTGAGCTTCGCAGAAAAGTAATACTAAACGGAGTCCACACGGAATAAAACTTCACGATGATTTTTCTTGGACCAGAAGACACCCAGGAGACTTGGAGTGCAAGTCATAAGAGCCACGAGGCGGCTACAACGGTGGAGGGCGCGCCCAGGGGGGTAGGGCCGCCCCCTGCTTTGTGGGCCTCTCGTGACCCTCCTGACCTAGATCTTCCTCCTACATATTTGCAAATATTCCCAAACCACCAGAAGCATCCACGAAAACACTTTTCCAATGCTGCAACCTTCTGTTCCCGAGAGAACCCATCTATGGTCCTTTTCCGGCATCCTGCTGGAAGGGGATTCAATCACGGAGGGCATCTACATCAACTCTATTGCCCTTCCGATGAAGCATGAGTAGTCCACTACAAACCTACAGGTCCATATCTAGTAGCTAGATGGCTTCTTCTCTCTCTTTTATTCTCAATACCATGTTCTCCTTGAGGTTCTTGAAGATCTATCTGATGTAATACTTTTTGGCGGTGTGTTTGTTGAGATCTGATGAATTGTGGAATTATGATCAGCTTATCTATGAATATTATCTGAATCTCCTCTTAATTCTTATATGCATATTTGGTATCTTCGTATTTTTCTTTGAATTATCGATTTGGTTTGGCCAACTAGATTGGTTTTTCTTGCAATGGGGAGGTGCTTAGCTTTGGGTTCAATCTTGCGGTGTCATCACCCAGTGACAAAGTAGGGGTAGCGAGGCACGTATTGTATTGTTGCCATCGAGAATAAAAAGATGGGGTTTACATCATATTTCTTGAGTTTATTCCTCTACACCATGTCATCTTACTTAATGCGTTACTCCGTTCTTTATGAATTTAATACTCTAGATGGAGGAAGGAGTCGGTCGATGCGTGGAGTAATAGTAGTAGATGCTGGCAGGAGTCAGTCTACCTGATACGGACGTGATGCCTATATTGCATAATCATTGCCTTGGATATCGTCATAACTTTGCGCCTTTCTATCAATTGCTCGACGGTAATTTGTTCACCCACCGTATTATTTGCCTTCAAGAGAAAAGCCTCTAGTGAAACCTATGGCCCCCGAGTCTATTTTTCATCATATTAGTTTCCGATATACTATTTTCCATCATATTAGTTTCCAATCTACTATTTGGAATCTTTTATTTTAAGATCTATAAACCAAAAAAACCCAAAAATATTTTATGTTTTGTTTATCTATCTCTATTAGATCTCACTTTTGCCAGTGACCGTGAAGGGATTGACAACCCCTTTATCGCATTGGGTGCAAGTGTTTGATTGTTTGTGCAGGTATTGGTGATTTGTGCGTTCTTCTTCTACTGGATTGATACCTTGGTTATCAAACTGAAGGAAATACTTATCTCTACATTGCTGCATCACCCTTTCCTCTTCAAGCGAAAAACCAACGCAGGCTCAAGAAGTAGCAGCGAGCCTTCTTCTTCTCTTCATTAATATTTTTGTAGTGAAACTATACAAAATAAAGTAGCTACAAGAGAAATAGTTCATTTAGATCTAGTTGAGCTTCATTACACATTGGTATGTAGGTAGGTCAGCACCATTTACTAATCTTTACTACATCAAGTGAGGTATATATATATTGCTAGGTCAACAACATTTACTGAGCTTTACTACATCAAGTGATGTATATAATCTAGAGGCAAGAGAGTGGGGAAAATACATACCTCCAATAACATAGTAAACCTTAATTATCAACATCAACGGAATAACTACGTTGTCTAACATGACTTAAGTAATTTAAGTTATTATTCAACACATACAAGCAAAAGCTAGCCATGACTTAGTGACGGTGTCCCGAACTAGGGGGTACTCACCACGTTGTTGCCCGACCAGGTGGATCGGGTCGAGGACCCCCATGGCGGTTCACTATTGAGCCACTTCGGACAGCCTATGCCATTTACTAGGAATATTCCACAAGACTTGGTGATCAAGATAAGGACTCCTCTCCACCGACGTATCCGACTAGAACTCTTGTTATCCTAGGCCTCCGGGAAAGTTGAGGCCAGACGAGTCAATACAGGACATCTGACATACATTCATCATCATACCCCTAGGGTTTAGACCACAACTCACAATCTCGAGGTAGATCAACTATCTACTTTGATACTCTGATAATACAAGCAAGAGTAGGACGTAGGTTTTTAGGTCTGAAACTGGGTAAAGCATCGTGTCCTTTGTCTCTTGTTACATATCGATCCAATATAAAAGCGCAGGTCCCCTACATGAGGTATGCAGGTTTTGGCACCGATATTGGTGCTTTCATTGAGAGCTTGCTGTTTGATCGCCAAGGATTGATGGATCATCTACAGATTGACAACAGTTTTTCTAGACAGCGGATTTGTGTTCGTCGTCTCGTCTCCGCCTCCTCGAGCATTGCTTTGACTATTGATTCAATGCAATGTGCGGAATTGAATCTGCAAAAACTCTCTAAATTTTCATCATGTTCCGATGGAGGAATCTCCGGGAATCTCCGATATACCGGAGATCTTTCGAATCTGGACTAGAATCTGGATGAGTTTGGGGCGAGGAGCCTAGAGTCCAACTCATAAATTGTTTGGGAAATAAACTATTCATGCTGCGGAATTCCTATATTGATCACCCCTGAAAATTTCAGCTCAAACCGTTCGTTCAAACTCCAGGAAACGTCAGATGAGTGCATCACTTTATGGATCTGTTTTCTGCGCAAAAACAAATCCGATCCGAGTTCATCTTTTTCATGAATGTGTTATTAGACATCCTTTTTGAAGGAAGTTTTTCTAGAGTATTGTATTTTGTTCTCAAGCATGTGCCTAAAAATTCTAAAGCCTTTTTTGAGGCGATCTTCATCATCGTGCCAGTATCAACCAGCCCGATAACGTTGCGGCACGGCTGTCGACCTGCACTAGACAGGTCATACTTCGTCCAGCTAAGGTCAGCCTCATTAGATCATCACCCCGGCAAACTGACCAAGAGTTCGATATCACGAAGCCTAAATCATCACCAACATCATCATCCCACGGATTACACGGGGCAGGCACACCGGCATCGTCACACGGTCACTTTGTCAAGCAAGCATCAAGCATCACAAATTTTGACCTGCGTTGGTGTCTCCATGCGCCTCTTTTCAAACTGATGTCCAACACGTCAACCTACCTTGACACGTCAGCTAACATGGAGGCTCCGGTGTCTTGCCGCCGAGTTGCTCTATCACCTCGGCTAGACCGGGGGCTTCGCCATCTCTTCATATACCTACTCTAGGGACTTCGGCGTCACTAGCCGACCAGCTTCGTCATGTTAGCTGAACCGGGGGCTTTGGCTTACCACATCGACCATGCTGTGTCGCCACTTCGTCGAGTCAGGCTCCTCGCTCGGTCACCTTTAGGCTTGGGGGCTGAGACAATGGCCAGGACGAGGACTGCGTCTTCGTCCCACCACAAGCCCAGACCGCGTCATCAACCCCGAGCACATGAACCAGCTAAGTCTCTTTCATGCTCAAAATTTCTCAACATTTTAATTTTTGGTTGGTTCAACCAAGCACTTCATTTGTGTTAAGCAAATAGCTATTTGTCACAAATGATGTTTTTTACAAATGTTATTTGTTAAAAACAACTTTCTTTATCCAAGTTAATTGGGGGCTCTTAAATTTATGTGAGCCGTTCTATAAGAAGTGTTTTCTTCTTAGTCGTTGCTAAGTATTTTTCTACCATTCCTTTTTCGATTCGAGTGTATGATCAATAGCCGGATAGCCTGATTTCTCTCTAAAGCCGCTCGAGTTTAGTTTGCTAAACTGGCCTTTGAGAAGCACTCCGCCTTCGGGATAAGGAGGTTGAAGCCGAAGGTTGATCTACCTGATGTTTAGAGATCCGATGTGTCATGTTGAAGCACAACTAAAGCAAAAAAATTATCTTAAGACCAATTTTGGATTGGAACGAAAAAACTTGATCTAATGTAGACGTAAAGTTTTACTAATCTTTTATGATTTTCTGAACTTATGGCACCTTTAACCTATTTGTATGTTTTTTCTTTCATGAGGCGGGACATCCTCTTGACCGAGGTGCCATGTGTATTAGTTCAGCTTGGGAAATCTTTTTCGACCCGCAGCTCGGCGTCTTTCCTGTCGACCTGCACCTCAGTGTTGTCAAACGTACATGACAATTGAACTAGTTCCCAAGTATATAGGCTCTTTGGGTTGGCCATGCTGCCCAACCCAAGTCTTGGGGGCTACAACATTGGCAATACAATGCAGTAAAAATCAAAGTGCAAAACAACTTCTGAGGAGATTACGATCCTCAGGTTGGTCGGCCGCACCCAACCTAAGTCTCGAAGCTATTGCGTATTGCGTTTCGGTTCCTAAGTATGTTGTCGAACATGGACTTGATCCTCAGGCCGATTTCGTGAATCGACCTGAGTCTCAGGGGCTACTGGGATCAACGGTTTTGTTTCTTCAAGTGCATCTGTGATTTTAGGCCGACACGCACCTTGAGGGCTACTCACTGTACATCTCAGCAGTACATAAATTTCACCAATTGGAAATAAATTCCGAAGGAAATCAAACCAAGCCTGATGTGGTGCACCACCTCAGAAGTAGTCTGGCATAAAGCTCAGCTTCCATTAGCTGGCTCCATAGAGGGCATTTCTGGCATTAAGCTCGGTTGAAATCCTTCAAATTCTTCAAGATCAAGGTAATATATGACACCTCGGCTGTAGTTTGGCATTCGAGCCCCACAAGAAGATACCGCCGCACGGGAAAACATTGAAACCCAAGGTGTGGCGTAAAAATAACAGGGAATTGATAAAGGTCGAGAACTTAAAGAGACCGTGGGATACCCGACGCGAGAACTCTTCGGATACACCTAGGTGATCCTCAAGATTAGAGATGGGAAGAATTTTTAAACCAGATTTCAATACCGATGGCCGAAGATGAAAAACAGTTCGGAAGAACCGAGGAGCATCCCCAACTTGAAGGCTGGTTCAGGGGGCTACTGATGGTGTCCTGGTGTACTCACCATGTCGTTGCCCGACCAGGTGGATCGGGCCGAGCACCCCCCCCCCCACACACACACACACACCACCACCACCACGATGGCGGTTCTTATTGGGCCACTTAGGGTAGCCCATGACATATACAAGGAAGATTCCACAAGACTTGTGATCAAGACAAGGACTCCTCTCCACTAACATATGCGACTAGGACTCTTGTTGTGCTAGGCCTCCAGTACATTATATAAGCCAAGGCCAGGCTAGTCGATATAGGACATCTGACATACATTCACGATCATCATCATACCCCTAGGGTTTAGACCACAACTCATGATGTCAAGGTAGATCAACTCTGTAATTTCATACTCTCAGAATACAAGCAAGAGCAGGATGTAGGGTTTTACCACCATAGAGAGGGCCCGAACCTAGGTAAAGCATCATGTCCTCTATCTCTTGGTACCCATCGATCCGATCTAACAGCTCGGGGCCCCCTACCCGAGCTCTGTCGGTTTTGACACTGACACTTACGTAAGTGTAAAGCTTGGAAGTTTCATCATCATTCTATAGTCTAGTGCAACACCATTACAATAGTTTGACTTAACTCTAAATTTGAAACATATTTCTGTGAGGACTAACCATACAAAAATCCATCAACACAAAGCCTTGTAACACCTAGGAGCTCAGCATGCCAGAGATTTGGCACAACATTGATACGTCTCCAACGTATCTACTTGTCCAAACACTTTTGCCCTTGTTTTGGAATCTAACTTGCATGATTAGAACGGAACTAACCCGGACTGACGTTGTTTTCAGCAGAACTGCCATGGTGTTATTTTTGTGCAGAAACAAAAGTTCTCGAAATGACCTGAAAATCCACGGAGACACGTTTTGGAATTAATAAAAAATATTGGCGAAAGAATCAGCATGAGGGGGCCCACACCCTATCCACAAGGGTGCAGGGCACGCCCCTGCCTTGTGGGCCCCTGGGACTCCACCGACCTCAAAACCAACTCCATATATTCACTTTCGGGGACAAAAAAATCAGAGAGAAGGATTCATCGCGTTTTACAATATGGAGCCGCTGCCAAGCCCTAATCTTCCTCGGGAGGGCTGATCTGGAGTCCGTTCAGGGCTCCGGAGAGGGTAATCCGTCGCCATCGTCATCATCAACCATCCTCCATCACCAATTTCATGATGCTCACCGTCGTGCATGAGTAATCCCATCGTAGGCTTGCTGGACGGTGATGGGTTGGATGAGATTTACCTTGTAATCGAGCTAGTTTTGTTAGGGTTTGATCCCTAGTATCCATTATGTTCTAAGATTGATGTTGCTATGACTTTGATATGCTTAATGCTTGTCACTAGGGCCCGAGTGCCATGATTTCATATCTGAACCCATTATGTTTTCATGAATATATGTGAGTTCTTGATCCTATCTTGCAAGTCAATTATGTTTTCATGAATATTGTGTTTTCATGAATAAAAATCTCGAAGGATAGGCATCATGAGGAAGAGGAAAAGTTGTTGCCCACTATTTATAGATTATAAGAGTATGGTAGGACATGACTTTATTGTTAAAAATAACAAGAAGATGCTTAAGTATAACATGATATTTGATAAAACTCACTATGAGACTATTACCTTGCATGCACCCTCTTTGTTTAACATACTTTCAGGCACGTACCTCATCTTGCCCGAGACCATTTATGCATACTGGAATCTGACACAAGTTCCAGACGTGAGCCTGAGCCACCACTTGACCCCTATCGATAGTCTGTTTATCAATGGGATCTGGAGGAGATCGCTAACCAGTGGCACCCTGAGGACCCTCCTCAATACACCAGAGAGAGTAGCTTTGATCCATGGGCATAGACCAACTTAGGCCAAAAGCCTAAGCTTGGGGGAGTACGTATTTCTCACCTACATTACATTCATGTTCACACACTCGTGCTAGTTGTCGGTGCTAATACTTTTTTATTGTACTATACATGCTAGTTCATTTCCTTCTCTTGCTTTCTTCTTGTGTGTTTGAAAAACCTTAAGAAAAACCAAAAAAATAGTTATAGCCTTTAGCTAGTTTACTTTCAATGCTTGTAGTAGTAATATTAAAAGAAACCCCCAAAAAAATTCTCATTCTTATTTTGCTTGTTGGGAGATTTCCCGTGTAAATAGTTTTATTTCTTTTCTTTTCTTTGGGGGTCGAGAGGAGAAGACCACGATGAAAATGTTGAGTGGCTCTCATATGCATTATTGTTGATCTAACCAAGAGCCCATATTACCTTGTCTTCTCCTTTGTATTAAATGCTTGCAGATCCCAGCTTAGTCCAATGCACGTGCACTATTATATTATCCACACCGTTCGGTCGTGCAAGTGTAAGGCAATAATGACGATATATGATGGACTGATTGAGATGAGAGAAGCTGGTATGAACTTGACCTATCTTGTTTTTGTAAATATGATTAGTCCACCTTTCCTGATTCAGCCTATTATAGATGAAACATGTTTGCAATGACAATTAGAGATTATAGTTGCTCATGCCATGCTTAATTAGCTAGGAGTTTATAATTTTTACATTGCGTGCCAACATGCTATTAAAATGGTTGTGATGTGGTATGATAGGGTATCCTCCTTTGAATGATTTGATTGGCTTGACTTGGCACATGTTCACGCATGTAGTTGAAACAAAACCAACATAGCCTCCACGATATTTATGTTCATGGTGATTTATATCCTACTCATGCTTGCACTCATTGTTGATTAATCTTAATGCATGTTCATGACTATTGTCACTCTCTAGTTGATCGCTTCCCAGTCCCTTTCTAGCCTTCACTTGTACTAAGTGGGAATACTGCATGTGCATCCACTTCCATAAACACCAAAGTTATTCCATACGAGTGCACCATACCTTCCTATATGCGGTATCTACCTGTCGTTCCAAGTAAATTTGTACGTGCCAAACTCTAAACCTTCAAATGAAATTGTTTTTTGTATGCTCGAATAGCTCATGTATCAACTAGGGTTGTCTATATCTTCCATGCTAGGTGGGTTATTCCCACGATGAGTGGACTCCGCTCATCATTCACGAGAAAATGGCCGGTAACCGGGATGCCCAGTCCCATGCACAAATCAAATCAAAATAAATGCAAACAAAACTCCCCCAGGATTGTTGTTAGTTCGACGGCACCCGTTGTTTCAGGCCAGCCATGGATTGATGCTCATTGGTGGTGGGGGGGGTATAAACTTTACCATTCTGTTTGGGAACCGCCTGTAATGTATGTAGCATGGAAGATATCGAGATCTCTTGGTTGTTATGTTGATAATGAAAGTATGCCGCTCAAAATATTATTTATCTTTGTTTCAAAACTCGAGCTCTGGCACCTCTGCAAATCCCTGCTTCCCTCTGCGAAGGGCCTATCTATTTACTTTTATGTTGAGTCATCATCCTCTTATTAAAAAGCACCAGTTGGAGAGAACCGATGTCATTTGCATGCATTGCTATTAATTTATGTTGAGTATGACTGTGACTGGATCTCTTTTACCATGAATTACAATGTCTAGTCAGTCCTTGATCTTTAGGAGTACTCTACATTTATGTTTTGCGGTCTCAGAAAGGGCTAACGATATACCATCTTGTTATACCATCTTGTTATATCGCTAGTAGATTATGCCATTGATATGAGTAAACATGAGACCTAAATGTTATTGTGAATATGGTTAGTTCATAATCTTTGCTTAAAACTTCAATGCTGGCTTTACATATTTGCAACAACAAGATCTAACAGAGTTTGTAAAAGTTTTTCTTTATCACTTTCAGTTTGTCAACTGAATTGCTTGAGGACAAGCAAAGGTTTAAGCTTAGGGGAGTTGATACGTCTCCAACGTATCTAATTTTCCAAACACTATTTCCCTTGTTTTGGACTCTAACATGCATGATTCGAATGGAACTAATCCGGACTGACACTGTTTTCAACAGAACTGCCATGGTGTTATTTTTATGCAGAAATAAAAGTTCTCAGAATGACCTGAAAATCCACGGAGACACGTTTTGGAATTAATAAAAAATATTGGGGAAAGAATCAGCATCATGGGGGCACACCCTGTCCACGAGGGTGCAGGGCGCCCCCTGCCTTGTGGACCCCCTAGGACTCCACCGACCTCAATCCCAACTCCATATATTCACTTTCGGGGAGAAAAAAATCAGAGAGAAGGATTCATCGCGTTTTACGATACGGAGCCGCCTCCAAGCCGTAATCTTCCCCGGGAGGGCAGATCTGGAGTCTGTTCGGGGCTCTAGAGAGGGGAATCTGTCACCATCATCATCATCAACTATCCTCCATCACCAATTTCATGATGCTCACCGCCGTGCGTGAGTAATCCCATCATAGGCTTGCTAGACGGTGATGGGTTGGATGAGATTTACCATGTAATCGAGTTAGTTTTGTTAGGGTTTGATCCCTATTATCCATTATATTCTAAGATTGATGTTGTTATGACTTTTCTATGCTTAATGCTTGTCACTAGGGCCCGAGTGCCATGATTTCAGATCTGAACCTATTATTGTTTTGTGAATGTATGTGAGTTCTTGATCCTATATTGCAAGTCAATAGTCACCTACTATGTGTTATGATCCGGCAACCCCGAAGTGACAATAATCGAGACCACTCCCGGTGATGACCGTAGTTTGAGGAGTTCATGTATTCACTAAGTGCTAATGCTTTGGTCCGGTACTCTATTAAAAGGAGGCCTTAATATCCCTTAGTTTCCAATCGGACCTCGCTGCCACGGAAGGGTAGGACAAAGGATGTCATGCAAGTTCTTTTCCATAAGCACGTATGACTATATTCGGAATACATGCCTACATTACATTGATGAACTGGAGCTAGTTCTGTGTCACCCTATGTTATAATTGTTGCATGATGAATTGCATCCGACATAATCATTCATCATTGATCCATTGCCTACGAGCTTTTCACATATTGATCTTTGTCTAGTTACTTCTTTGTTGCCAGTGTTACGATTGCTACAAAACTGCTACTGTTACTTTTGCCACCGTTACCGTTACTTCCATACTACTTTGCTACTAAATACTTTGCTGCAGATATTAAGTCTTTCAGGTGTGGTTGAATTGACAACTCAGCTGCCAATACTTGAGAATATTCTTTGGCTCCCCTTGTGTCGAATCAATAAATAACCAACTGAATGTATGTAGCTTGTGCATGCTATTGTTATGCAGCCCGTACACAATCCATGTTTGGAACATGTACAATACATACATATTTAATAGGAACAAACTGTTATATCATCTATGTTCCATAATAGCAATTTATGTATTGAGACTTTAGATGGCGGGATGTATGGTAACCGGATTTATTTTTCAGATTTTAAACGAAAAATTTGGGTAGTTATTACTAACAAGAACTTTTCAATTCATAGAAGTGATGTAGCTTTTTTTATAACATATCTAAGCGCATAAAAGCAAAATGAATCTAGCATTGCCTTGCATATGCTAAACAAGTACTATTATGACGAGGGATGTTTCTAGCCAAGAGCTTTTGTTAATTAATTGAACAAAAAAAATCTAATGAGCACTGTGGTGCATGACACGCATAATCTAATGAACACTAAGGTGTGAGAACAAGAACATGTTGTCAATTCCATCAAATAGCAAACAAGTTATTTCTTGGCATGCATATATGCACCCAAATCGTTTGATGATCCATACACAATCATTCACTTTCCATTGTCTTTATTTTATTATTCTATGGATATGTACGACTATACATTTTGCATGTACCCAATAATGCACTCAGGGTTGATTACATCAAAACAGGTCCAATCTTTCTTGGCTAGCCTTCTCAAAATCTACCAAATTGATGCTTTGTTTATAAACATGGTAAAGACCCCGGCCTTCACATTGATTGATGCACACAATCTTTGGTATTTTACGTGATCATAGCGTGAATCAGGGAGCTGCTTCAGTGAAGATAAGTGCTAACTCGAACATAGTAATGCATATGTGCAAGTTCTCCTTACAATAGTGTTAAAGAACTTGACATGCAAGGATCTGTAGGATCGTATATTCCTGCGAGCCAAATTGAGCATCTCCTATTTAAGTGTATAAGAGTCGGAGTAGGCAGTATCACCATTAACACATAGATAATATCCAATGCCTACTAGAGGAAAAGTGATTTAGGGCAAAAGTTATAGCTACACATCACATATGTCACACTGTGCACACAAAATACTACTTAGGGTTAAGAAGGATGAGAAATTGCGATGGTGAACTTGACTAGTCAAGTTTTTGGAGTTTACATTAAAAGAAATATTAGGGCTTGTTTGGATTGTGCCTGCACCAGCCCTCCCAAAAAGCGCGTACCAAATTATTTGCAAACAACTTCAACACAAAGGAAACCCACGGCCGGAAAAACTCGAGGGACATTCAAAAAAGTTGCTCAGTCTGAAGTTTTGGGGTCCAAGCAAATATGTGCCCATCGCACTATGTTTGTTTATTGAGTGGTACAGTACTAACACAACGTATGTAGCTTGCGCAAGGAAAATACCCATGTTAACCTGGTGGTAGATGAACCCTATAAAACAATTGAGGGCTTTTTACAGCAATTCAGGAAAAAGTCAAAAAATAATGAAACTTTTTGTTCTGCAAACTTGACTTATTGGCCTACTCATAGAATAATTTGACCACAAAAAACTGTCCGCAAAAAATCTGAGCATAAAAAACAAATTGTCCATGACAATATTGAGTTAATAGTACACCTAGTACAGTGCTGATTTTGACTTTGTGCTAACAATATCACGAAAGTCATTTCGTCCCCAGAAATTTTATGCTGAGTGAAACAATTTAATTATCTAGTTTGTGGTGCACAATTTTCATGATTTTCGCCCATTTATGAAATTACTATTTAAAGAAAAGGTGCACACCCGAGAGCCAGACGTTCCCCTCCGCTTGCGCAAAGGAAAACGCTGGCTGTCGGTGCGCCGGCCGAACGAAGCACCGGTCGTGTCGCGTACGTGGGATTAACCACGATCGTGCGGTTATGATATAACCACCGTTCAGACTTATCCCTTCTCCTCGAGAAGCATCTGGGACCACCCAAACCTTATCTTCTTCCTCCCAGCGCGAACATCTCGCGATCTCTGGACGGCGGAGAGCTCCCTCTCTCTAGCTCGTCGTTTTATTTGCAGCTGAAGGCCGATGAGAATCAATCCCCCCGCCTCCCACCTCCTGCCGCCCCTCTGGTTTTTTGGGCACCCGCCGATGATGCAAACTAGAGGAGCCATGCTGTGAGTGGATGCAGGCGGGGCGGCGAGCGCAAGTCCGTCAGCGGCGAGGGGGCTGCTGCTGGGCTAGCGCGGCGACCACCTGTTGCCGAGCACACCCTGCTCGGACATCATGCGGATGCAACATTACTTTCCTCCTATGGCTTTTGTTTTTTGATTTAGCTGGTTGCAGCTTTTTGATTTGTCGGTTCCCGCTTTTTTTTGGTCGATTGTAGCAATTTTTATCCTCCAGTAAGCAACTTCTGATTCGTCGGTTCTAACAGTTTCTTTTGCTGGTCGTAGCTTTTCATGCCGCTAGTTTCAACTTTTTTCTTCGCCGATGGCATCAATCCCCCGTTTCGAAGTAGCAACTTTTCAATTCGCAGTTGTAACATTTTATTTCACCGGTAGTAGCTTTTTGCGGGAGGACGGAGATCGATTACGAATTTTTGCTGCAACCGTTTGTGTTTTCTGCTACTACCGGCGATGTATTTTGCTACATCCATTCAATGTCATTTACTGGTGGTTGTTGGCTGCGCAATCCGTGCAGCGAGGGTTGACAACGAGTGGCGGCGGCAGTGCATCATGGGGCTACGAGCGAGCGGCCGGCGGCCATTGCCCTCGTGGATGTGCAGACGGAGGCGGGAGCGTGTGGGGCAGAGGGGCGAGGGTGCGTGGGGTGGAGGTTGAAGACGAGTCAAGGCGCGTGGAGATGCCAGATCGGACGACCAATCCACGCCAGATCGAAGGGCTAGGGCGCGACCGGCCCAAATTTGGGCCGGTGCGCCGGCGCCTAGCGTCGCCCTTGCGCAAACTCCTTGTATGCAGGCCCGTACGCATCACATGTTTAGAACACCATGGATATACATCTTAGAACAGCTTGGTATACTATCTCTAGTCCATAATATCATTTCCACGATGATAGCCAAGAGACATAAATGATAAAACTCAAGAAATATTTGACAAAATCATATCATACTTGATCTCAGACATTAAAACAGTAGATAGATTTGTAGTATGTTTATCTATATTAGTCCATCTCTTACATACAAATGTTAAGGCATCTAAGTTTTTTTTTCCTAAGTCAATGCTTTTTAAGTTTGATCAAGAGTGTTAAAATATAATCAATACAATAAATCCACCATGGAATATATTTTCTTAGTGTACTTTTTAATATTGTAGATATTAAAATTTGGTCAAACTTAGAAAACTTTGACTTGGGACAAAACTTCCAACACCTTATGTTTTCGAAGGAAGGAAGTAGAAGTAAGAATTACACTAGTGTCAAAAACGCTCTTATATTATGAGACGAAGGGAGTATAATTTTTCAGCATCCCAGTTGTTGGCCTCATATGCATGCACATTGGCACCGCTTCACCCTCTGAGCTCTAGAGAGGCCGGTGAGTTCCCCCAACTTCTCTTCCGTCTTCCACCTCGCCTAACCACTTCTTCCCCATCGTCTTGCACAACCGTCTGTCTTGTAAGATAAGACTCATGTGTGAACAAATGATGGGCCTTGTATTTGCGGAACAACAAAACTATAGCATTGGATAGTTCCCGTGAGCATCGTTCAGAGCGTATAGGAATTAGGAAAACAAAATCAGATGGTGACAAGGACTAAAAAAGAACCATAACCAAATACCAATAGTACAGTACAGCAACAATCAAGCCAAGTTTATACTGTAATAACTTCTCACTGATATTCCCGTCCCATCGATAACCAGCAGGAAGAGCAGAGGTACGCTAATTCACGCTTCTGTGGAGGTGGCTGACCCATTGCAAAACCGAACAGCCGTAGTGGTGTTGGTTCCCTGTCCCCTGTCACCGTCGTCACAGCGCCGACGTTTGACCTTGCACCGTGACGCCATACGGCGGCGGTATACCCAACACAAAGACGGACGGCTGTGGTGCCTTCTCCTCCGTTGCCGTCGTCACAGGAGCCACCGACAACTGACCTTGCACCGTTATGCGGGCCTGCGGTGGATCCAACGCGGAGTCGGAAGGCTGTCGCACCATCTGCCCCGTCGCAGCCTCCCGCTGTGCGGTGGCTCGCTTGTTGCCACGCCCCACGTAGACCCTAACATCGCGGTACCAGCGGAGGTGCTCAGTGAGGGCCCCGACCGCCCGACGTAGTTGTCGAAGCCAAGCTCTTCCATGGCTTTGATCACGTGGAGGCCGCTCATCTTTGTTAGAGTTTGAACTGTTTATCTCATGTAATCTCAACCTATCTCTATCTCTTTCACCTCCCGTAGCTATCTCTATCTCCTAAACCGAACCAGATCGGGATTCTCTCTGGACTTGTATGCTACGGCAAGGCTCCTTCGGCCCCAATATAAATACATACGATGCGGCTCCCTCGAGGAGTAGGAACGCTTATACCAAATCTTACATGGTATCAGAGCTAGCCTCTTCCCTATCATCTAGCGACACAACAAAAACAACCAGAACCCTAGCGCCTTTCCTTCGCCATCATCATGAGCTCCAGCGTCGCCGGCCTCAACCTCGGCGCGCCTCCAACAGAGAAGCTCGCGAGGGGGAATTACCTCCTATGGAAAGCGCAAGTTCTGCCGGCCCTGCGAGGCGCGCAGGTGACCGATCTTCTCGACGGCAGCGATGCAGCGCCGCCGAAAACAGTGGAGATCGCCAAGGCGGACAAGACCACGGCCATCGAGCCGAATCCATTGTATGGTCCATGGATTGCCAAAGATCAGCAGGTCCTAAGTTATCTGCTGAATTCGCTCACTCCAGAAATCCTCGCGCAAGTTATTGGTAAGGAAAGTACCCTTGATCTATGGACTGCCCTTACCACGATCTTTGCTGCGCAGTCGCAATCGCGAATAACAAACTTGAGGATCGCCATCTCCAACACCAAGAAAGGCAACATGTCCAGCAATGCCTTCATCGCCAAGATGAAGAGCCTCGGAGACAAGCTTGCGGCAGCAGGACGTCCGGTGACAGATGGAGAGATGGTGGACTACATCCTCGCCGGACTCGATAGGGATTATGATCCCATCGTCGCAGCAGTTGGCGCCATCAAAAACTCCATCACGGTTGATGACCTTTTCTCGCAGATATCCGCCTTCGATCAGAGGATGGAGATGCTAGGCGACGGACCAAGCTTCCGTTCATTAGCTAACGCCGTGTACAGGGGGCGCGGCCAATATTGGGGCAGAGGAGGTCACGGATGAAGAGGGCGTGGTCGTTCTGACCGTGCTCCTTCTCCTCCTATTCGCAACGGTGGAAACAACGGCTACCAGCAGCGTCAATGCCAGCCGCCACTGCAGCAGTATTAGCAGCAGCATGAGGACGATTACCCCGAGTGCCAGATATGTTACAAATACCATGCTGCCGTCGCCAGGGACTGCTGGGATCGGTACAAGGAAGATCATCAGGAAAAGAAGAAGGTTAACCTCGTCACCAACTCATATGGCATCGACACCAATTGGTATGCAGATTCAGGAGCTACCGAGCATATCACAGGAGAGCTTGATAAATTGACGATGCGGGAGAAGTATCATGGAGGTGATCAAGTGCACACGGCAAGTGGAGCTGGTATGGATATTACTCACATTGGTAACTCAATTGTTAAAACCCCTCAGAAAAAATTTCGTCTAAACAATGTCTTACATATCCCTCTTGCATCGAAAAATCTTGTCTCTGTTCATCATTTTACACTTGACAATAATGTTCTCATCATATTCTACCCTTACTCTTTTGTGATTAAGGATTTGGCAACGAGGAGAGTCATCCTTAGAGGAAGATGCGAGGGAGGTCTTTATCCAATCATATCATCTTCTTCTTTGTCAGAGTCAAATAAACAAGCTTGGAGTGTCACCAAACCATCTTCAGAGAAGTGGCATCGACGCTTGGGTCATCCATCTTCAGTCATAGTTCAGCATGTCATTAGTAAAAATAGACTTCATTTTGTGTTATTGAGTCAGTTTGTGATGCGTGTCAACAAGCAAAAAGTCATCAATTACCATATCCCATCTCTATTGCTAGTGTATCTACTGCTCCATTACAACTTATCTTTTCAGATGTGTGGGGACCAGCCCCCACTTCAGTTGGTAGATTTTCTTATTATGTAAGCTTTATTGATGACTATAGCAAATTTACTTGGATCTATTTGCTAAAGAAGCGATCCGATGTCTTTCAAGTTTTTAGCAACTTTCAAAGTCTTGTTGAACGTCAACTGAACTCTAAAATTCTTGCCACGCAAACGAACTGGGGGGGGTGAGTATGAGAAACTGATTTCCTTCTTTCAAAAGATTGGAATTTCTCACCATGTATCTTGTCCCCATGCTCACCAACAGAACGGTTCTGCTGAATGAAAGCATCGACACATTGTTGAAGTAGGACTAGCATTGCTGGCTCATGCATCTATGCCTCTCAAATTTTGGGATGAGGCCTTTCTCGCCGCAACATACCTTATCAATATTAGACCCAGTAAAGTCATCAAATTTGAGAACCCTATCACTCGTCTTTTTGGTATTACTCCTGATTATACATCCCTCCGCATATTTGGTTGTGCATGTTGGCCGAATCTTCGACCATACAACACACGCAAACTTGCGTTTCGTTCCAAACAATGTGTTTTCTTGGGTTATAGTCCAATACACAAAGGGGTCAAATGTCTTGATGTCTCTACTGGCAGAATCTACATATCTAGAGATGTTGTCTTTGATGAATCTGTTTTTCCCTTCAAGTCACTCCATCCAAATGTCGGTGCCCTTCTTCGAAAAGAAATTCTTCTACTTCCGGAGTTTGATCAAGGGGGTGATAACAATTGTACTAACCAATGTGCTAATATTCCTTCTAGTTCTACTACGGGTACTATGCCTATGCAGGTGCATGAAGAAAATGGCGTTCAAAACGGCCAAGATGATCAAAATCTGGTACAAAATGATGCTATATTTGATGTGTTTGAAGAAGAAGCAGCAGGCACGGAACACGAGGAGGATGTGGCGGCGCTAGCCACGCCTGTGCGTCGATCCGTCTTGGATCACGGGCGGAGATCCGCGCGGGATCACGCGCCTGCCAGCCGACAGGAGAGTCAGGCATCTCCAGCCCGCTCCGGATCTGCCACGTCGACAGGAGACGACGCGGGATTCCCCTCGTCCGGCGCGCGCATGCAGGGGACGTCCGGTGTGCGCATGCAGGGGACAGGAGCAGCAGGCTCGGGATCTTCTGCTCCGGATTACTCCGTGGACCCAGCCGTTGCTAGTTCAGGTCAGGCCACACCAGGGTCTACTGGATCCGGTACATCAGCATAGTCTGCACACATGGGGTCTCCTGGATCTTCTGCAACTAGCCGATCTGTAGATATACCTATATCTAGTCAAATCATCTGTGAAGGTCAGAAAATAACGATACCCGCCGCGTGCCACAATACTCATTGAACCGCATACATCAGTATGTATTATTTCCAATAAGTCACTGGCTCGCTCCATTGTTCCGGTGAATGGAGTTTTAGTCATCTTACCCATGAGGCATGGTTTGCAAGTATCAAATGATTCATAATCAAGTGATTTCAAAAGCCCATCTGTATGGAGTTTCTTCATGCGCTTTACACAAATATGACCTAAACGGCAGTGCCACAATTATGTTACACTATCATTATCCACTTTGCATCTTTTGGCATCAATATTATGATTGTGTATCACTACGATCGAGATTCAATAAACCATTCACATTGGGTGTAAGACCATAGAAGGTTTTATTCATGTAAACAGAATAACAATTATTCTCTAACTTAAATGAATAACTGTATTGCAATAAACATGATCTAATCATATTCATGCTCAATGCAAACATCAAATTACATTTATTTAGGTCAACACTAATCCCAAAGGTAGAGGGAGTGTGCGATGGTGATCGTATCAACCTTGGAATCACTTCCAACACACATCGTCACCTCACCTTTAACTAGTCTCTGTTTATTCTGCAACTCTTGTTTCGAGTTACTAATCTTAGCAACTGAACCGATATCAAATATCCAGAGTTACTACGAACACTATAAGGTACACATCAAATATGTATATCAAATATACTTTTTTTTTACTTTGCCATCCTTCTTATCCGCTTCTAGTGACCATTCCCTTTATAGTAGAAGCACTCAGTTCCAGGCTTAGGTCCATCTTTGGGCTTCTTCACGGGAGTGGCAACTTGCTTGCCATTCTTCTTGAAGTTCCCTTTCTTTCTCTTTGCCCTTTTTCTTGAAACTAGTGGTTTTGTCAACCATCAAAACTTGATGCTCTTTCTTGGTTTCTACCTTCGTTGATTTCAGCATCGTGAAAAGCTTGGGAATTGTTTTCGTCATCCCTTGCATATTATAGTCCATCACGAAGTTCTAGTAGCTTGGTGACAGTGACTAGAGAAATATGTCAATCACTATCTTATCTGGAAGATTAACTCCCACTTGATTCAAGTGATTGTAGTACCCAGACATTCTGAGCACATGCTCACTAGGTGAGCTATTATCCTCCATCTTGTAGGCAAAGTACTTGTCAAAGGTCACATACCTCCCAACATGGGCATGAGTCTGAAATACCAGTTTCAACTCTTGGAACATCTCATATGCTCCGTCACGTTAAAAACATTTTTGAAGCTGAGTCTAAGTCATAAAGCATGGTGCACTAAACTATCAAATAGTCATCATATCGATCTTGCCAAACGATCATAACATCGGCATCTGCTCGTGCAATAGGTCTATCACCTAGCGGTGCATTAAGGACATAATTATTCTATGCAGCAATCAAGATAATCCTTAGCTCACGGATCTAGTCCACAACATTGCTACTATCATCTTTCAACTTAGTTCTCTCTAGGAACATATCAAAAAACATAGGGGAGCTACAACGCGAGCTATTGATCTACAACATAATTTGCAAATACTATCAGGACTAAGTTCATGATAAATTAAAGTTCAATTAATCAAATTACTTAAGAACTCCCACTTAAACTGACATCCCTCAAGTCATCTAAGTGTAATGTGATCCAAATCAACTAACCCATGTCCGGTCATCACGTGAGATGGGCTAGTCATCATTGGTGAACATCTCTATGTTGATCATATCTAATATATGATTCACGTTCGATATTTCGATATCCAGTGTTCCGAGGCCATGTCTGTACATGCTAGGCTCGTCAAGTTTAACCCGAGTATTCCGCATGTGCAAAACTGTCTTGCACCCGTTGTATGTGAACGTAGAGTCTATCACACCCGATCATCACGTTGTGTCTCAACACGACGAACTGTCACAATGGTGCATACTCAGGGAGAACACTTATACCTTGAAATTTAGTTAAGGGATCATCTTATAATGCTACTGCCGTACTAAGCAAAATAAGATGCATAAAATATAAACATCACATGCAATCAAAATATGTGACATGATATGGCCATCATCATCTTGTGCTTTTGATCTCCATCTCGAAAGCATCATCATGATCTCCATCGTCACCGGCTCGACACCTTGATCTCCATTGTTGCCTCGTGGTCGTCTTGCCAACTATTGATTCTACAACTTTGGCGAAAGCATAGTGATAAAGTAAAGCAATTACATGGCGTTTGCATTTCATACAATAAAGAGACAACCATAAGGCTCCTGTCGGTTACAGATTTCTTTTACAAAACATGATCATCTCATACAACAACGTATATCATATCATGTCTTGACCATATCACATCACAACATGCCCTGCAAAAACAAGTTAGACATCCTCTACTTTGTTGGTGCAAGTTTTACGTGGCTGCTACGGGATTCTAGCAAGAACCGTTCTTACCTACGCATCAAAACCACAAGGGTGATTTATCAAGTTTGTTGTTTTAACCTTCAACAAGGACCGGCCACAGTCAAATTCAATTCAACTAAAGTAGGAGAAACAGACACCCTCCAGCCACCTTTATGCAAAACAAGTTGCATGTCTGTCGGTGGAACCGGTCTCATGAACGTGGTCATGTAAGGTTGGTCCGGGCTGCTTCTTCCAACAACACCGCCGAATCAAAATAAGACATTGGTGGTAAGCAGTATGACGATCACCGCCCACAACTCTTTGTGTTCTACTCGTGCATATCATCTACGCATAGACCTGGCTCGGATGCCACTGTTGGGTAACGTAGCATGCAATTTACAAAAAAAAAATCCGATGCTCACGCAAGATCTATCTAGGAGATGCATAGCAACAAAAGGGGAAGAGTGTGTCTACATACCCTAGGGCGCCCCAAGTGGTACGGCAGCAGCCCTAGGGCTCCTCCCTTTGGTGCACCCCCTTGCCAAAAACTGGCGCAAGGGAGAAGGAATGGGAGGAGCCCCCCCCCCCCTTCTTTCCTTCATCCCCTCTCCGGGATATGGTCAGAGGAGGTGGCACCTCCCCCTTCCATCTAATTGGGTGTGGCTGCCATAGAGGGGGTGCGCCGGTCCATTTGGGCTAGTGTGTTACCTCTACATGGCCCAATAAGGCCCAATACTCTTCTGGTGCCTCCGGAACCCCTTCTGGTATTCGGATAACTTTCTGGTGCATTCTAAAACCATTTCGGAGACTAAATAGCATCGTCCTATATATCAATATTAACCTCCGAACCGTTCTGGAGCTCCTTGTCATGTCCGCGATCACATCCGGGACTCCAAACAACATTCGGTCACCAAACCACACAACTCATATAATACCAAATCAACATCGAACGTTAAGCGTGCGGACCCTACGGATTCGACAACTATGCAGACATGATCGAGACACCTCTTCAATCAATAACCAATAGCGGAACCTGGATGCCTATATTGGCTCCTACATATTCTATGAAGATCTTTATCGGTCGAACCATTATGACAACATACGTAATTCCTTTTGTCCATCGGTATGTTACTTGCCCGAGATTCGATCGTCGGTATATTCATACCTAGTTCAATCTTGTTACCGGCAAGTCTCTTTACTCGTTCCGTAATACATAACCTCGTGACTAACTCCTTAGTCGTTTGCTTGCAAGCTTCTGATGTGTAATACCGAGAGGGCCCAGAGATACCTCTCCGATACTCAGAGTGACAAATCCTAATCTCGATCTATGCCAACTTCACCTTCGGAGATACCTGTAGAGCATCTTTATAATCACCTAGTTGTATTGTGACGTTTGATAGCAAACAAGGCATTCCTCCGGTATCCGGGAGTTGCATAATCTCATAGTCGAAGGAGTATGTATTTGCAGAAGAAAGCAATAGCAATAAAACTTAATGATCATTATGCTAAGCTAATGGATGGGTCTTGTCCATCACATCATTCTCCTAATGATGTGACCCCATTATCAAATGACAACTCATGTCCATGGTTAGGAAACCTTAACCATCTTTGCTCAATGAGCTAGTCTAGTAGAGGCTTACTATGGACACGATATTTGTTTATGTATTCACACATGTACTTAAGTTTCCGATCAATACAATTCTAGCATGAATAATAAACCTTTATCATGAAATAAGGAAATATAAAATAACAACTTTATTATTGCCTCTAGAGCATATTTCCTTCAGCCTATATTGCATAATCATTGCCTTGGATATCGTCATAACTTTGCGCTATTCTATCAATTACTCGACAGTATTTTGTTCACCCACCGTATTATTTGCCTTCAAGAGAGAAGCCTCTAGTGAAACCTATGGCCCTCGGGTCTATTTTTGATCATATTAGTTTCCAATCTACTGTTTTCCATCATATTAGTTTCCAATCTACTATTTGCAATCTTTTATTTTCAGATCTATAAACCAAAAAACCCAAAAATGTTTTATCTTTTGTTTATGTATCTATATCGGATCTCACTTTTGTAAGTGACCATGAAGGAATTGACAACCCCTTTATCGCGTTGGGTGCAAGTGTTTGATTGTTTGTGCAGGTATTGGTGATTTGTGCATTCTTCTCCTACTAGATTGATACCTTGGTTCTCAAACTGAGCGAAATACTTATCTTTACTTTGCAGCATCACCCTTTCCTCTTCAAGGGAAAACCCAATGCAAGCTCAAGAAGTAGCAGGAAGAATTTCTGGCGCCGTTGCCGGGGAGATCTATGCCAAGTGAAGACAAACCAAGTACCCATCATAAAACTCTCATGCATTGCATTAAATTATTCGTCATTCGCCTCTCATTTCCCTTTCCCCCACTTCTAAAACGATTTTTGAAAAGATTCGCCCTTTTCTTTCACCCTTCTTTCGTTTGTCTTCTCGTTTGCCTTTTGTTTTCCCGTTAGCTAGATTGGTTTGTTGTCACTATGTCTGAATATTGGGAGGTTATTGTTGAAAATCTTGAGGAAAAACTTGGATCTTGTTCTTTGGATCATGAAACTGGAACTCCTCATAATTACAAAACAAAAACTTTTTGCATGAGGGATGGTAATATTATCGGAAAAAGTGTTATTCAAGAATTATTTGGTTGTACTGGATCAATGCCTATTAGTAAAAGATCAATTCTTCTCGATAAAAATTCCTATGCGGATGCTATTGTTATGCTTGTTGAGAAATTAGAAAGAAAATTTGTGCACATCCATCCTGCTTCGCAAAAGGTGTTTTACGAACTTCCCAATATTAATCATCCTATAGCTAAAAAGATTGCCACCATTATCCTTATGCGAGAATTTGATTTTATAATACAAGAAGATAGGGTTATTTTTTCTTTCTATAATAAAGATGTTGCACACCCTCCGATTGAAGATATCCTCCATGATAAAGAAACAATGCGTAGTTTGGAATCTAGGAATTATCAATCTTATAGCGAGAATATTAGGAGGAGAGTTCCCTATTCAGAAATCTCTCAAGCTTTATACCTTGAGACCTATGAGGAATTTGATTGGATTACAAGGGGGAATTTATTTAGGATTTAGTAAGATTGGTAGAATAAGATGATGAAAGAACCCGTTAGAAACGAGATACGTGTTATGTATGATGATATATATGGTGATGATCCTAATTACGGGTTTATGAATGTCAAAATCACTAGTCAAAGTCCTTTTCATGATTTAAGTTTGTCTACTAGAAAGGAAATAGAGGAAAGCATAGAATTTTTAAGACGAGTTTTGGAGGAATTAATGAGAAAACTATTGCATACCAAAGATGACAATACCCAGATCTATGTTTTATGCCTAGCTAAGGGCGTTAATTAAACAATAGCGCTTGTTGGGAGGCAACCCAATTTATTTTTGTTCTTGCTATTTTGGTTCTGTTTTCAATAAATAATTAATCTAGCCTCTGGTTAGATGTTTTTTGTGTTTTATTTAGTGTTTGTGCCAAGTAAGACCTTTGGGGTGGTTTACGGTGATAGTTGATTTGATCTTCCTGAAAAATAGAAACTTTTGCGCCCAGAAAAATAATTTTCGTAATTCACAGAAGTGTAATTTTGATCTAGAATTTTTACACAAGATTGATATAGAAATTGCCCAGGTTTTCCAAATTGTTCAGAATTTTTGGAGTTACAGAAGTATACGAAGTTCTTTGATTACTACAGACTGTTCTGTTTTTGACAGATTGTGTTTTCTTTGTGTTGTTTGTTTATTTTTATGAATCTATGGGTAGTATCGGGGGGTATGAACCATGGAGAAGTTGGAATACAATAGATATTACATCAATATAAAAAATAATGAGTTCACAACAGTACCATAAAGTGGTGATTTGCTTTCTTATAGTAACGGATCTCATAAGATTTTTTGTTGAGTTTTGTGTTGTGAAGTTTTCAAGTTTTGGGTAAGGATTTGATGGATTATGGAATAAGGAGTGGCAAGATCCTAACTTGGGGATGCCCAAGGTACCCCAAGGTAATATTCAAGGACAACCAAGAGCCTAAGCTTGGGGATGCCCCTGAAGGCATCCCCTCTTTCGTCTTCGTCTATCGGTAACTATACTTGAGGCTATATTTTTATTCACCACATGATATGTGTATTGCTTGGAGCGTCTTGTATGATTTGAGTCTTTGCTTTTTAGTTTTCCACAGTCATCCTTGTTGTACACACCTTTGAGAGGGACACGCATGAATCGTGATTTATTAGAATACTCTATGTGCTTCACTTATATCTTTTGAGCTAGGCAATTTTGCTCTAGTGCTTCACTTATATCTTTTTAGAGCACGGCGGTAGCTTTATTTTATAGAAATTGTTGAACTCTCATGCTTCACTTATATTATTTTAAGAGTCTTTCTAAACAACATGGTAATTTTCTTAAGTTATGAATTTAGTCCTAATATGATGGGCATCCAAGAGGGATATAATAAAAACTTTGATATAAAGTGCATTGAATACTAAGAGAAGTTTGATTCTTTATGATTGTTTTGAGATATGAGATTGGTGATATTAGAGTCATGCTAGTGAGTAACTGTGGATTGTAGAAATACATGTGTTGAAGTTTGTGATTGTCGTAGCATGCACGTATGGTGAACCGTTATGTGATGAAGTCGGAGCATGATTTATTTATTTATTGTCTTCCTTATGAGTGGCGGTCGGGGACTAGCGATGGTCTTTTACTACCAATCTATCCCCCTAGGAGCATGCGCGTAGTACTTTATTTTGATGACTAATAAATTTTTTTAATAAGTATGTGAGTTTATGACTAATGTTGACTCCATGGATTATACGCACTCTCACCCTTCCACCATTGCTAGCCTCTCTAGTACCGCGCAACTTTCGCCGGTACCATATACCCACCATATACCTTCCTCAAAACAGACACCGTAGCTACCTATTATGGCATTTCCATAGCCATTCCAAGATATATTGCCATGCAACTTTCCACCGTTCCGTTTTTTTATGACACGCTTGATCATTGTCATATTGCTTTGCATGAGCATGTAGTTGACATAGTATTTGTGGCAAAGCCACCGTTCATAATTTTCATACATGTCACTCTTGAGTCATTGCACGTCCCGGTACACCGCCGGAGGCATTCATATAGAGTCATATTTTGTTCGAAGTATCAAGTTGTAACTCTTGAGTTGTAAGTAAATATAAGTGTGATGATCATCATTATAAGAGCATTGTCCCATGTGAGGAAAGGTTGATGGAGACTATGATTCCCCCACAAGTCGGGATGAGACTCCAGACGGGAAAAAAGAGGCCAAAGAAGCCCACAAAAAAATGAGAGAAAAAGAGAGAAGGGGCAATGTTACTATCCTTTTTCAACACTTGTGCTTAAAAGTAGCACCATGATCTTCATGATAGAGAGTCTCCTATTTTGTCACTTTCATATACTAGTGGGAATTTTTCATTATAGAACTTGGCTTGTATATTCCAATGATGGGCTTCCTCAAATGCCCTAGGTCTTGTGAGCAAGCGAGTTGGATGCACACCCACTTAGTTTCTTTTTGAGCTTCCATAAACTTATAGCTCTAGTGCATCCGTTGCATGGCAATCCCTACTCACTCACACTGATATCTATTGATGGGAATCTCCATAGCCCGTTGATACGCCTAGTTGATGTGAGACTATCTCCTTCTTATCTTCTCCACAACCACCATATTCTATTCACTACTGGAATCAGCAGATTTGCTGTCTGCCGACTCTTTGCCGTCAGCCAGCGGACGGCAAAGGAAGGCTTTTCCATCAGCCACCAGAAAGCGGACGGCAAAGAGGCAGCGGACGGCAAAGATAGGCTTTGCCATCAGCCATATCTTTGTCGTCTGCTAGCTGATGGCAAAGACGCTTTGTCGTCTGCTAGGTGACGGCAAAGAGGGTGGGTGGCAGGCTTACGAGGACAACCTAACGGCCAGTTTCTTTGCCGTCTGCTGGCGGATGGCAAAAATTCTTTGTCGTCCGCCAGCACACGGTGAAGAGAAAGCACACCACGCGGATCGATCACACGGATCGCTGACATGGCATGATCTACTCCACACATGCACCTCCACAACGCAAAACTGATGTGGCCCATCCCACGCCCCCACCACCCACTCTCTCTCCCTTATCCTCCTGAGAGCCACCCCCACCACGATCTGTCTCCCTTCTCTCTCGTACGCCTCTTCTCCCCGCCTCTCGTCACCCCAGCCGGCCGCCGTCTCCGGCCCCCGTCGCCCCCTCCGGCCACCACCTCGCCCGCTAGCGCGGCCCCTTCTCTCTTTGCCCCCAACGCCGCCGTGCCCGGCTCCATCCCCGTTTTCCCCCGCCGGCCCCGGACCCCATCGCCCCCTTCCGGCCACCACCTCGCCCGCCGGCACCGGCCCTCTCTGGACCCCGACTCAATGCCACATCCACCAAGCGCTGCGGCTTGCTCCCAGCTACACGTAGATGCCCTCCGCCACTCTTTTGGTCGACGGAACGCACTAATGCACTCTCACCGCCGCGTCTGGCCTCGCCGGTGGCTAAACGCCGGCGGGTTTGACCCTGTTGACTTGACTGGGTGGGCCAGGTTGACTTCCCCTGAGTCTATGACAAGTGGGGCCCGTTCTCCTGATTAACCTAGATTAGCACTAACTAAATTTAGTTAGTTTAAATAACTACTGACACGCGGGACCCACTGGTCAGTTTGACCTGGACCAGCTCCGTTGACCACTGACGTCATCCTGACGTAATGCTGACGCAGTAAGTTATTTACTGGAATTATTTTTACACAGGAAATTCCATAAAATTCCACAAACTTCAAAAAATCATAGAAATTAATCTGTAGCTCCAAATGCAAAGTGTTATATATGAAAAATGATCAGAAAAATCCAATTTATCCATCTGTACTGGTTTCATGCATGTTTAATCAAGCTGACCTGGTTTAGTACAGAACAAGTTTAAGCACTTAAAAGGGCCACTTATGAGTTTGAAACCTGAACCTTTGCTTCAAAATAGTTCAAACCCATCTGGTCTTAGTTGCATTAACCCAATACAATCATTTTGCCATGTCTCATGCATGCATCATATTGTTGCATATTGTTTGGTGATGATTGTGTATCGGTGCTCTCTGCGGCAGGTCCTGCACCTGAGGAGTACCGTGATTACCCCAACGAAGAACAATACCAGTGCACCGACCCATCAGGCAAGCAACCAACCATTTGATCATATCGACACAATCCCATGTTCTCGCTCCTGCTCTCTTTTACTGCATTAAGACAACGTGATTCAAACTGTCGTGTGCTGCGGTAGTTGAACCCATTTCCTCTGCATGACCTGTCATTGCCACAGTAACTAGATGAAACCCACTAGCATGTGTAGGAGTTGATTGAGCCATATGAATGTGTTGTTCCTACCTTGCTATGCCTGCTATGCTTAGAGTCATGTCAGGTCTGGTTCATCTGGGTGGTGGGCTAGAGTGAAATGATCATGTCAGTATGAGAGTGATTTGTTGAACATGATTTGGTAAAGGTATCGATGAGAGGCCATGTGGGAGTACATGGTGGATTGTTTCATTGAAGCCGTCCTTAAGCACTGAGATCTGTATGTGTGATTTAAGATTCAGCCACTACCATACATTGGGCCCTGAAATATGACCCCGCTCGACTTCTTATTCACCCTAGTCCTCTGTCCTGGAGTTGCAAGTAGTTTTTGGTATTTGTAGTCTACTGGAGGCCGTGGATAGCGCTGGCCGTGGGGTGGGCTGTGATGCGGTAGGTACGTGGCCGGGTACACCGGGCACCCGTTAGGTGTCTCGGAACCCTGTTCACATCGTTTGGGGCCGTATGTGAAAACCTCGGCCGGACTCCCTGCGGATGGAACCTGCATAGGCGATAAACCTGGACTAGAGACTTAGGTGTTTAGGTAGGTCGTGGTCTACACCCACGTCAGCTTTCGCTTGAAGTCTGCCGAGCACATGTCGTGTGCAGACGCTAAGTGGTGGAAACATGTATGAAGGAGTACACCCCTGCAGGGTTAACATTATCTATTCGAATAGCCGCGTCCGCGGTAAAGGACTACTTGGTGGCCTATACAGTTCATAGACAAGTAAATGGAAACTACTAAAAGCCTCAAGATAAGCGTGAGTGCCGAGGATGGCTCTTCCGTAGGAAGACGGAGGTGGATCCTCGGTAGTGTATTGAAGTGGTGAGTAGTGGACTTGAGTGCGCAAAACCATTTCAAGTTGGAGTCTCGTAGGATAGCTTAGCCAAGAGTCAAAGCTGGCTTGCTGCAATAACCCCACCAACCCTTCTTGATAATGTGCATGTATGTAGGATCTGATGTAAGTCTTGCTGAGTACCTTTGTACTCATGTTGCTTTAATTTACTTTTTACAGAAGATGCTACAACCCCTTCTGACGGGTTCTTCGTAGACGTTGACATCGATGAGTAGACTGAGGCCCAGGTGGTGATCCTGAGCTTGTGAAGGACCATGTAGTATAGCTAGGCTTACCCAAGCCTCTTTTATTTTACTAGTTGTCTGTACTCAGACAAGTACTTCCGATGTTGGCTTGTATGCTTGTATGACTTGAATGTGGGTCGTGTGACCCGTACTTGTGTGTATGCTATGTATGGCTCTCTGAGCCTTTAAATAAAGTACTTGTGTTGTAGAGTCATGTTGTGATGCCTTGTTGTATTTGCACATATCGAGCATATTGTGTGTATGATTGAAATGCTTGGTATGTGTGGGATCTGACTATCTAGTTGTTTATCCTTAGTAGCCTCTCTTACCGGGAAATGTCTCCTAGTGCTTCCACTGAGCCATGGTAGCTTGCTACTGCTCCGGAACACTTAGGCTGGCCGGCATGTGTCCTTCTTCGTTCCTGTGTCTGTCCCTTCGGGGAAATGTCATGCGTTGAGTACCGGAGTCCTGTTAGCCCGCTACAGCCTGATTTATCGGAGTCCTGCTGGCCCAGTGCTACAGCTCGGATTCACTCGCTGATGACCGACACGTTCGATGCTGGTTCATGGATGCCTGTCCCTGTAAGTCTGTGCCACTTTGGGTTTACGACTAGCCATGTCAGCCCGGGCTCCTTATCATATGGATGCTAGCGACACTATCATATACGTGTGCCAAAAGGCGCAAACGGCCCCAGGCAAAGGTAAGGCGACACCCGTGGGAATACCGTGTGTGAGGCCGCAAAGTGATATGAGGTGTTACATGCTAGATCGATGTGGCATTGAGTCGGGGTCCTGACAGCGTTGGCATCAGAGCCGGATTGCTTGTAGGTTCTCCAAGCCAAACTGGTCGATGTTGAGTCTAGAAATGCTTTAGTTATATGTAGGGGAATTGTTTGTGGGATGGTACGTAAGGCTCTTTTTACTCCTTTACCTCATGGCATTCTGATCTGAGTCAGTCCATTCTTCCATCGGGGGTTAAGGATTAGGATCTCTTCTCTCTATCATGTTCACGTGTTACTATCAGTAGTACCTTATAGGTTTGATGATTACAAGCCTAGTTCAGTTCTACTACCCTGTTATGTTGTTAAGTTGGACCCAGAACCTTGATATGATATTGTTGATTGTCTATGCAATTCTTTGTAAAATGTCTCAAAATCCTTTTTGAGCATTTACAGCCGTTATGCTGTCCAAATTCTGCTAGAAATTCTAATGCCTTTACATTGTGGTTGTGCTTTCAGATGGCCACTCGTGCTCAAAACCAAGTGGTTCGCCCGACCCGGTGCCTCGATGTTCCCGGTCATACGGCTATGTTAGTCCGGGTAATGATCGAGACGGGTTACCGTTGGTATCCCGAATACACGGTCGAAGAGCAGTTCCGAGACTTTAATCAAAGCCAATATCTCTGCACTGTCAGGATATTTCCCTCTTATCCTGGATCTACCGAGCCCCTCCACTGTTCCTATGGGCTCGGGGTTACTATTGAGATGGCTGTGTAGGATGCTGCCTATTCTATGATGACCATCATGCGAGTCAGGACTGGCCTGCTTCGAAACACCGACTTTCGTTATATGCCAGCTTCACTCCCTGGAGCCAGGGGTATCTCCAGGCTATCTATTCTAACTCCACACAGGAGGACTCACTAACTCGCACCACTGCCGAGATGCTCGAGGATAAGGACCGAGAGAATCGGGCCTTGAGACTGGAGCTTTTCAACACCCGTGCTGATCATTGGGCCACCTTGACTCGGTTTGCACCGGCTGTGCAAGCTGGATATATGGATATGAGAGATCTGTATCCTGTTAGATCTGCTCTGCCAGCCATGATGGATTGGCGTGACGTGGGAGGCATCTCCCCACCCCATGGTCCCCGCAGGCCACCGTTTGTTGGTCCAAGACCCCATCCTAGCCCCTATGGTCCACAGGCTCCTCAGGACCGTCTGTTCCCGGATGCTCACGTTGACCTTCCAGGCTATGGAGGTGACTTCTATGAGGACTACTACGGAGCTGTCTGAGTTAGTAGTAGTTTCACTAGTACTATAATAGTTGTATTTCCACCGTCCTGCGTGACCTGTGGAATATGACTTAGTGTGTATCAATTCCGGAGGTGTAGAAAAAATAATGTATAGGAGCTTGGAATGCCTCCGATGAGATGTAATCTTCCTTTCACTGTAGTAGTACTTTGTTTGGTCTTGTACTAAACCTTGTATGGTGTGTATGACAATGGAATAAAAGAAGCAGTTTCTGTATCTACCATGTCATACGGATGATCATCTTGCATTCCGAGTTATCCATTACATTCTACATTTCTATGTCAGAATCTTATCATCCTGGACTAAACCATTGTCTTGTTTTCCTAGGATGGTCAACACCCGCAACAACCTTGCTCCCCCAGAGCAGGTCGAAGGCAGCAGAGTAGGGGAAGCAAACCTACCTCACCCTCCTTCTCTGGCCGAGGTTATGCTGGAGGCTGAGAGAAACAAGAGGGAGACCAACCGTTTGTTGGAGCGCATCGAGCAAAACACAGCATAGCATCAGAGGAATAACTTGGTGTCACTCAGCGACTTCATCAAGTTACATACACCCACCTTCCACCACTCCGTCGAGCCTCTCGACACCGATGACTGGCTTCATAGCATTACTCACAAGCTACGCTCTACACTCGTAGCCGAGAATGATAAGGTCACCTTTGCTGCATATCATCTCGAAGGCCTCGCCTGTCTCTGGTGGGAGAACTATGCAGCCATGCGCCCAGCTGGCCATGTCACTACTTGGGCAGAGTTTAGTGAGGCTTTCCGTGAACATCACATTCCGGAAGGTCTTATGGACCGTAAACGTGAGGAGTTATGCAGTTTCACCCAAGGTCGACTCTCTGTGGACGCCTACAGCAGGGAGTTCGGTAACCTAGCACACTATGCCACTGAAGAAGTCTCCACTGATGCCAAGAAGCAGGCAAGGTTCCGCAAGGGACTTAGCCCCGAGCTTCGCCGAGATCTCCGTCTGCATGAGTGCACCTCTTTTCAGAAGCTTGTGAACAAAGCCATCAGTGCTGAGACGGGTCAGACTGATTTCGAGGCAACACGCAAGCATGGCCGTGACTTGGGTTCCTCATCCGGTGCTAGACCATAGAAGCACCGGGTGTGGGTGCCTAACACTGCCCTGCCACCCAGGTTCACACCGAGGCCATCCTATCAGGCGCCTCGTCCAGCTCAGCAGTATGCACCAGCTAAGCCCTATGGTGGGCCAACCAACAATGCTCCTCCACACACCAGCTCCATGACGTGCTTCAAGTGTGGGGAATCGGGCCACTACTTGCGTGGGTGTCCCCAGACCAACCCCAACCAATCTGGAAAGGCTGTTCGCCATGGCAAGCCAGCAGGGAAGGTGTACTATGCCAAGCTGGCCAGTGAATTGTGTCTCAGCTGAAGAGGCTCAAGAGGATCCCAACGTTGTTCTCGGTACGCTCCTTGTTAATTGCCACCCAGCATCTGTTCTTTTCGATACTGGAGCATCTCATTCATTCATATCTGAGAGCTATGCTCGTTTGCATAACACCGCATTCTGTGACATGCCTTCCACCATGGAAATTTCTACTCCTGGTTCTAGATGGCAAACCTCTAGAGTAAGCCATGGGAATGAAATTCAGGTCGACAGACTTGTTTTTCTTGCTTCATTGATAGCTCTCAAATCTTCGGATATTAACATCATCTTGGGTATGGACTGGATGTCAGCCCATCATGCCAAGATTGATTGCTTCTCTAGGACTGTTCAACTCACGCACCCTTTGGGAAAGATAGTCAATGTCTTGACCCGAGTAGCCAAGCGACAACTATATTCTCTTAATGCCAGTCCCTTGCCAGACCTCGAAGATGCTTCGGTAGTCCGCGACTTTTCGGATGTCTTTCCAGAAGAATTGCTAGGTGTCCCACCTGATAGAGATGTCGAGTTCATGATAGATCTCATTCCAGGAACTGTCCCAATTTCTAGAAGACCCTATAAGATGGCACCACTAGAACTAGCCGAGCTTAAGAAACAACTCGATGAGTCCTTGAAAAAGGGTTTCATCCACCCTAGTTCATCTCCATGGGCTTGCCCCGTCCTCCTCGTCAAGAAGAAGGATGGTACGGACCGGATGGTTGTAGATTATCGACCCGTCAACTTGGTCACAATAAAGAACAAGTATCCGCTCCCCAGGATCAACGATCTGTATGATCAGCTCGCTGGATCCTCAGTCTTCTCTAAGATGGATTTGAGGTTGGGCTACCATCAAATCAAAATCAGGAACAGGGACATTCCCAAAACGGCCATTGTTACTCGTTACGGCCAATACGAGTACACCGTCATGTCTTTCGGTTTAACCAACGCTCCAGCCACCTTCTCTCGGTTAATGAACTCAATCTTCATGGAGTATTTGGATCAATTCGTCGTGGTTTACCTCGATGATATACTCATCTACTCCAAGAACGAGGAAGAACATGCCGAACATCTAAGGCTAGTGTTGACGAAACTTCGAGAGCATCGCCTTTATACCAAGTTCTCTAAATGCGAATTTTGGTTGCCGGAAGTGACCTATCTAGGGCATGTAATCTCTGGTAAAGGAATTGCTGTCAATCCCGAGCGAGTTCAAGCCGTCCTTAATTGGACTCCACCTGAATCGGTCAAGCAAGTTCGGAGTTTCCTTGGCTTAGCAAGCTATTGTCGCCGCTTTGTAGAGAATTTCTCCAAAGTTGCTAAACCTCTAACTGAACTCCTCAAGAAAGATAAAAAGTTCGAGTGGACTCCACAATGTGAGCACAGTTTCCAGGAACTGAAAAGACGCCTGACTTCTGCTCCCATACTGGTACCACCAGACTTCTCCAAGGACTTTGTTATCTATTGCGATGCCTCGCGACAAGGACTAGGTTGCATTCTCATGCAAGATCGACACGTAATTGCTTATGCTTCACGGCAATTACACCCACATGAGGAAAACTACCCTACTCATGATCTAGAGCTTGCAGCTGTAGTCCATGCACTCAAAACCTGGCGACATTACCTCCTCGGTAATCATTGCGAAATCTTCACTGATCACCAAAGTCTGAAGCATATATTCACCTAACCGGATTTGAATCTCAGGCAGAGACGTTGGGTCGAGTTGATCACAGATTTCGACTTAGGGATAACTTACACCCCAGGAAAAGCCAACGTCATGGCTGATGCGCTAAGTCGTAAATCTTATTGCAACAATCTAATGTTGCAACAAAGTCAACCACTTCTCCACGAGGAATTTCGGAAGCTTAACCTTCACATCGTTCCTCAAGGATTCCTTTCCACCTTGGAGGCGAAACCTACTCTGCCGGATCAAATCATCGCTGCCCAAAAACGAGATAAAGGAATAACTCGGATCAAGGAGAACATTGCTAGCTGAGATGCTAAATGTTTCTCTACAAATGATCATGGTGTTGTGTACTTTGAGAACCGTGTAGTGGTTCCCAAGAACCAACACTTACGGCAGTTGATCCTTAGGGAGGCTCATGAATCTCCTCTCACCATTCATCCCAGTAGCACTAAAATGTATCAGGACCTATGCCAGAGGTTTTGGTAGACTAGGATGAAGAGAGACATTGCTCAATTTGTTGCTAACTGCGACGTCTATCATCGTGTTAAAGCAGAGCATCAGCGGCCTGCTGGCACCCTTCAACCTTTATCTATTCCTGAATGGAAATGGGATAAAATTGGTATGGATTTCATCACCGGTTTTCCCAGGACCAAGAGAGGGAATAATGCTATCTTCGTTGTTATCGATCGTCTTTCTAAAGTGGCACATTTCTTGCCCATTCGCGAGAGTATAACCGCTAGTCAATTAGCAGACTTGTACATCTCCCGAATAGTGTCCCTCCATAGTGTTCCACTGGAAATTAACTCGGATCGAGGAAGTCTCTTCACCTCTCGATTTTGGGAAAGTTTCCAAAATGCTATGGGAACCCGCCTTTCCTTTAGCACCGCCTTTCACCCTCAATCAAGTGGTCAAGTAGAATGCGTCAATCAGATTCTAGAAGACATGCTTCGAGCTTCTGTTATCTCATTCGGAATGGATTGGGAGAAATGCCTTGCATTTGCCGAATTTGCTTATAACAACAGCTATCAATCTAGCTTGGGTAAAGCCCCTTTTGAAGTTCTCTATGGACGAAGGTGTTGAACGCCTCTTAACTGGTCAGAAACTAGGGAAAGACAATTCTTTGGCCCGGATATGATCCAGGAAGCAGAAGAGCAAGTTCGCATCATTCGTGAAAAGTTGAAAACAGCCCAATCTCGTCAAAAGAGTCAATATGATCTAAAACATCAGGCTATGACTTTTGAGGTTGGCAAGAAGGCTTACCTTCGGGTTACTCCTCTGAAGGGAACCCATCGTTTCGGTATCAAAGGCAAATTGGCTCCTCGCTACATTGGACCTTTTCGCATTCTTGCCAAGCGAGGAGAAGTTGCCTACCAATTGGAACTACCTCCGCATCTCTCCAGAGTCCACGATGTCTTCCACGTCTCTCAACTCAGGCGTTGCTTCTCGGACCCTATCCGTGGAGTGGACTACGAAACGCTTGATCTTCAAGATAATCTCACGTATCGAGAGTACCCCGTTCGTATCCTTGATCAAGCCGAGCGTACCACTCGATGACATAATATCAAGTTTCTCAAGGTTCAATGGTCGCATCATTCTGAGAAAGAAGCAACTTGGGAAAGGGAGGATCGTCTTCGACTCGAGTACCCCGCCTTCTTCCCAGAGGATCCTAAATCTCGGGACGAGATTCTTTTGAGTGGGGGTGAGTTGTCACACCCTAGCTAGCTCATGCATTCGAGTGTTGCATCATGTCTATTCCTTCAACAGAAACTTGAAATGGGGATGACAGAACCCCCAGCCCCCTCTGAATCCAACTAGGGTTTACTAAAAATATTTTCAATGAACCTGAAATGCCCTTCTAAAATGTCCATCATTTTTGTCTTGGTTCAGAACCTCTGCCAAAAGTGGTGCACAATTTTTTAGGTCATCCTAAGGTCTTTGAATTAAATCATAAGTATTTGAATTTGGACATTTAAAATTTATAAAATATTTTAAATGTCCAAATAATCCTAAACTAAAATGTTCCATTTTGTTTATATTCTAAACAGTGGGCATGAGCAGTTTGCGGATTTTTGGAGTTGCTTAGGTATTTTTAGAAAGTCCACAAACTTACAGAAAAATAGAAAAGGAAAATCAAAGAAAAGCAGAGGCTTACCTGGCGCCCACCTGGCAAGCCCCCCTGCCGGCCCAGCCCAGCCACCGCTCCAGCGAGCTGCTTGGCTCGGCCAGGCAGGCACCCAGGTGCTCGACGTCGGCACCAGAGCGTACCAACCAGCTGCCCCCCGCCCTGCTTCCTCCCCTCGCTGTTTTGTCGCCCTGGGTCGGTCACCCACTCCTCCCCCGAGCTCACAGACACGCCCTCTCCTCTCCAACTCCTCTCCCTCGCTCTCCCACACCATGGCCGACGCCACCGCAGCCGCACCGTCGCCGTAGTCGCGCTCTTCGTCGTCCCTGCGCCGCGCCACCGTGTCCAGGAGCTCCGCCGCCCTCCGCTCCTTCGAGCAAGCCGAGCCCCGAGCGCTCGCTTGCGCTGAAGCCACTGCATCGACCTCGTCCGACCCCGCCACCGCCGGAGATCCCTTTCGCCATCGCCACCGCACCAGCTCGTCCCCGACCGCGCCGTCTGCTCCCTCGAGACCGCCGTGAGCCTAGCTACCTCCTCCCCCTTTCCTTTCTCGCTCTCGTGCACCACAGCAAGCACACGAAGCTTCATCGCACGCGCCGCCGCCAAGCTCGTCACCGACGTGTCTCCGGCCAACCACTGGCCACACCACCGTGTCCAACACACTCACTGCATCCCCAGGAGCCCAACGCACCTCACCACGTGCCTCGCCGTGCCCCGTAGCCTCGGGTTCATCTTCACCCGACTCCGGCGACCGCCAAGGTCGTCGCCGGCGATGTTTCCGGCCACCCCGAGCTCAACCACCACCACCAAGCGCTGTGGCTTGCTCCCAGCTACACGTAGATGCCCTCTGCCGCTCTTTTGGTCGCCGGAACGCACTAATGCACTCTCACCATCGCGTCTGGCCTCACTGGCGGCTAAACGCCGGCGGGTTTGACCCCGTTGACTTGACTGGGTGGGCCAGGTTGACTCCCCCTGAGTCTATGACAAGTGAGGCCCGTTCTGCTGATTAACCTAGATTAGCACTAACTAAATTTAGTTAGTTTAAGTAACTACTAACACGCGGGACCCACTGGTCAGTTTGACCTGGACCAGCTCCGTTGACCACTGTCGTCATCCTGACGTAATGCTGACACAGTAAGTTATTTACTGGAATTATTATTACACAGGAAATTCCAGAAAATACCACAAACTTCAAAAAATCATAGAAATTAATTTGTAGATCCAAATGCAAAGTGTTATATATGAAAAATGATCAGAAAAATCCAATCTATCCATCTGTACTGGTTTCGTGAATGTTTAACCAAGCTAACCTGCTGTTCAGTACAGAACAAGTTTAAGCACTTAAAAGGGCCACTTATGAGTTTGAAACTTGAACCTTTGCTTCAAAATAGTTCAAACCCATCTGGTTCTTAGTTGCATTAGCCCAATACAATCATTTTGCCATGTCTCATGCATGCATCATATTGTTGCATATTGTTTGGTTATGATTGTGTATCAGTGCTCTCTGCGGCAGGTCCTGCCCCTGAGGAGTACCGTGATTACCCCAATGAAGAACAATACCAGTGCACCGACCCATCAGACAAGCAACCAACCATTTGATCATATCGATACAATCCCATGTTCTCGCTCCTGCTCTCTTTTACTGCATTAAGACAACGTGATTCAAACTGTCGTGTGCTGCGGTAGTTGAACCCATTTCCTCTGCATGACCTGTCATTGCCACAGTAACTAGATTAAACCCACTAGCATGTGTAGGAGTTGATTGAGCCATATTAATGTGTTGTTCCTACCTTGCTATGCCTGTTATGCTTAGAGTCGTGTTAGGTCTGGTTCATCTGGGTGATGGGCTAGAGTGAAATGATCATGTCAGTATGAGAGTGAAGTGTTGAACACGATTTGGTAAAGGTATCGATGAGAGGCCATGTAGGAGTACATGGTGGGTTGTTTCATTGAAGCCATCCTTAAGCACTGAGATTTGTATGTGTGATTTAAGATTCATCTACTACCATACATTGGGCCCTGACATATGACCCCGCTCGACTTCTTATTCACCCTAGTCCTTTGTCCAGGAGTTGCAAGTAGTTTCTGGTGTTTGTAGTCTACTGGAGGCCGTGGACAGCGCTGACCGTGGGGTGGGCTGTGATGCGGTAGGTACGTGGCCGGGTACACCGGGCACCCGTTAGGTGTCTCGAAACCCTGTTCACATCGTTCGGGGCCGTATGTGGAAACCTCGGCCGGACTCCCTGCGGATGGAACCTGAATAGGCGATAAACCTGGACTAGAGACTTAGGTGTTTTGGTTGGTCGTGGTCTACACCCACGTTGGCTTTTGCTTGAAGTCTGCCGAGCACATGTCGTGTGTAGGCACTAAGTGGTGGAAACATGTATGAAGGAGTACACCCCTGCAGGGTTAACATTATCTATTCAAATAGCCGCGTCCGCGGTAAAGGACTACTTGGTTGCCTATACAGTTCATAGACAAGTATATGGAAACAACTAAAAGCCTCAAGATAAGTGTGAGTGCCGAGGATGGCTCTTCCGTAGGAAGACGGAGGTGGATCCTCGGTAGTGTATTTAAGTGGTGAGTAGTGGACTCGAGTGCGCAAAACCATTTCAAGTTGGAGTCTCGTAGGATAGCTTAGCCAAGAGTCAAAGTTGGCTTGCTGCAATAACCCCACCAACCCTTCTTGATAATGTGCATGTATGTAGGATCTGATGTAAGTCTTGCTGAGTACCTTTGTACTCATGTTGCTTTAATTTACTTTTTACAGAAGATGCTAACACCCCTTCTGACGGGTTCTTCATAGACATTGACATCGATGAGTAGACTGAGGCCCAGGTGGTGATCCTGAGCTTGTGAAGGACCATGTAGTATAGCTAGGCTTACCCAAGCCTCTTTTATTTTACTAGTTGTCTGTACTCAGACAAGTACTTCCGCTGTTGGCTTGTATGCTTGTATGACTTGAATGTCGGTCGTGTGACCCGTACTTGTGTGTATGCTATGTATGCCTCTCTGAGCCTTTAAATAAAGTACTTGTGTTGTAGAGTCATTTTGTGATGCCTTGTTGTATTTGCACATATCGAGCATATTGTGTGTATGATTGAAATGCTTGGTATGTGTGGGATCTGACTATCTAGTTGTTTATCCTTAGTAGCCTCTCTTACCGGGAAATGTCTCCTAGTGCTTCCACTGAGCCATGGTAGCTTGTACTGCTCCGGAACACTTAGGCTGGCCGGCATGTGTCCTTCTTCGTTCCTGTGTCTGTCCCTTCGGGGAAATGTCACGCGTTGAGTACCGGAGTCCTGTTAGCCCGCTACAGGCCGGTTTATCGTAGTCCTACTAGCCCACTGCTACAGCCCGGATTCACTCGCTGATGACCGACACGTTCGATGTTGGGTCATGGATGCCTGTCCCTGTAAGTCTGTGACACTTTGGGTTTACGACTAGCCATCTCAGCCCGGGCTCCTTATCATATGGATGCTAGCGACACTATCATATACGTGTTCCAAAAGGCGCGAACGGTCCCGGGCAAAGGTAAGGCGACACCCGTGGGAATACCGTGCGTGAGGCCGCAAGGTGATATGAGGTGTTACATGCTAGATCGATGTGGCATTGAGTCGGGGTCCTGACAGGCCCCTTCTTTCTTTGCCCCCGATGTTGTCGTGCCCAGCCCCATCCCCGTTTGCCTCCGCCGGCCCCGGCCCCCATCGCCCCCTTCCAGTCACCACCTTGCCTGCTGGCGCCGGCCCTTCTCTCCTTGCCCCCGATGCAGCCGTGCCCGGCCCCGTCCCCGTTTGCCCCGGCCAGCCCGATACCTCGACGCTGCACCACCTCCCACCTCGAGCAGCGGCGGCCTGCGGCAGTTATGCCTGCAACGAAGGGTGCTGGGTGTTGGACCTCATCGAAGGGCGGGGTCGCAACCGGATCCAGCGCCCGTATGAGCGTGGTGAGCTCCAGCGCAGCCGCGGGCGGATCGGAGCTCCTCGTTAAATCAAATCTCTTGTAATTTGTTCATGTATACTGTAGTGTTTGTGGGTAATGTATTGTGAAATTCATTCATCGATTCTTGGAGCAAGTATTGATGGTACTGTAGTGTTTATCATCGTCCGTTCATTCCTTGTTGATTTGTATTGTCGGAGTACTGCTCGCTGGGCACCGGACACGCCAAACACAGGACGCCGGACAGGCTGCTCGCTGAACGTTTTTTTAATATTTACTAAGTTCTTTGCCATCCGTGATTTTACGAGGCTGACGGCAAAGATTGCATTTGGCAAACGGCAAAGGGAGGGCATCTTTGCCGTCCGCTGGCGGATGGCAAAGACGATTTCATATTTGTCGTCCGCCAGCTGACGACAAAGTGCCCTTTGCCGTAGCTTATTGAGCCAGACCTGTTGCCGTCTGCTGGCTGATGGCAAAGGCCTTTGTCATCCGTTGGGCATGCCTTTGCTGCTAGCCATGGCAGACGGCAAAGTGTCTGATTCCTGTAGTGATTCCACCTATAGTGATATGTCCATGGCTCACGCTCATGTCTTGTGTGAAAGTTGAAAAAGTTTGAGAACATCAAAAGTATGAAACAATTGCTTGGCTTGCCATCGGGGTTGTGCATGATTTGAATATTTTATGTGATGAAGATGGAGCATAGCCAGACTATATGATTTTGTAGGGATAGCTTTCTTTGGCCATGTTATTTTGAGAAGACGTGATTGCTTTATTAGTATGCTTGAAGTATTATCGTTTTCATGTCAATATTAAACTTTTGTTTTGAATCTTATGGATCAGAACATTCATGCCACAATGATGAAAATTACAAGGATAAATATGTTCGGTAGCGTTCCACGTCAAAAATTCTGTTTTTATCATTTACCTACTCGAGGACAAGCAGGAATTAAGCTTGGGGATGCTTGATACGTCTCCAACGTATCTATAATTTTTTTATTGTTCCATGCTATTATATTATCTGTTTTGGATGTTTTATATGCATTAATATGATATTTTATATTATATTTGGGACTAACCTATTAACCTAGAGCCCAGTGCCAGTTTCTGTTTTTCCTTGTTTTTGAGCTTCGCAGAAAAGTAATACTAAACAGAGTCCACACGGAATAAAACTTCACGATGATTTTTCTTGGACCAGAAGACATCCAGGAGACTTGGAGTGCAAGTCAGAAGAGCCATGAGGCGGCTACAACGGTGGAGGGCGCGCCCAGGGGGGTAGGGCCGCCCCCTGCCTTGTGGGCCTCTCGTGACCCTCCTGACCTAGATCTTCCTCCTACATATTTGCAAATATTCCCAAACCACCAGAAGCATCCACGAAAACACTTTTCCAATGCTGCAACCTTCTGTTCCCGAGAGAACCCATCTATGGGCCTTTTCCGGCATCCTGCTGGAAGGGGATTCAATCACGGAGGGCATCTACATCAACTCTATTACCCTTCCGATGAAGCATGAGTAGTCCACTACAAACCTACAGGTCCATATCTAGTAGCTAGATGGCTTCTTCTCTCTCTTTTATTCTCAATACCATGTTCTCCTTGAGGTTCTTGAAGATCTATCTGATGTAATACTTTTTGGCGGTGTGTTTGTTGAGATCTGATGAATTGTGGAATTATGATCAGCTTATCTATGAATATTATCTGAATCTCCTCTTAATTCTTATATGCATATTTGGTATCTTCGTATTTTTCTTTGAATTATCGATTTGGTTTGGCCAACTAGATTGGTTTTTCTTGCAATGGGGAGGTGCTTAGCTTTGGGTTCAATCTTGCGGTGTCGTCACCCAGTGACAAAGTAGGGGTAGCGAGGCACGTATTGTATTGTTGCCATCGAGAATAAAAGATGGGGTTTACATCATATTTCTTGAGTTTATTCCTCTACACCATGTCATCTTACTTAATGCGTTACTCCGTTCTTTATGAATTTAATACTCTAGATGGAGGAAGGAGTCGGTCGATGCGTGGAGTAATAGTAGTAGATGCAGGCAGGAGTCGGTCTACTTGATACGGACGTGATGCCTATATTGCATAATTATTGCCTTGGATATCGTCATAACTTTGCGCTTTTCTATCAATTGCTCGACGGTAATTTGTTCACCCACCGTATTATTTGCCTTCAAGAGAAAAGCCTCTAGTGAAACCTATGGCCCCCGAGTCTATTTTTCATCATATTAGTTTCCGATATACTATTATCCATCATATTAGTTTCCAATCTACTATTTGGACTCTTTTATTTTAAGATCTATAAACCAAAAAAAACCAAAAATATTTTATGCTTTGTTTATCTATCTCTATTAGATCTCACTTTTGCTAGTGACCGTGAAGGGATTGACAACCCCTTTATCGCATTGGGTGCAAGTGTTTGATTGTTTGTGCAGGTATTGGTGATTTGTGCGTTCTTCTTCTACTGGATTGATACCTTGGTTATCAAACTGAAGGAAATACTTATCTCTACATTGCTGCATCACCCTTTCCTCTTCAAGGGAAAAACCAACGCAGGCTCAAGAAGTAGCAGCGAGCCTTCTTCTTCTCTTCATTAATATTTTTTGTAGTGAAACTATACAAAATAAAGTAGCTACAAGAGAAATAGTTCATTTAGATCTAGTTGAGCTTCATTACACATTGGTATATAGGTAGGTCAGCACCATTTACTAATCTTTACTACGTCAAGTGAGGTATATATATATTGCTAGGTCAACAACATTTACTGAGCTTTACTACATCAAGTGATGTATATAATCTGGAGGCAAGAGAGTGGGGAAAATACATACCTCCAATAACATAGTAAACCTTAATTATCAACATCAACGGAATAACTACGTTGTCTAACATGACATAAGTAATTTAAGTTATTATTCAACACATACAAGCAAAAGCTAGCCATGCCTTAGTGACGGTGTCCCGAACTAGGGGGTACTCACCACGTTGTTGCCCGACCAGGTGGATCGGGTCGAGGACCCCCATGGCGGTTCACTATTGAGCCACTTCGGACAGCCTATGCCATTTACTAGGAATATTCCACAAGACTTGGTGATCAAGATAAGGACTCCTCTCCACCGACGTATCCGACTAGAACTCTTGTTATCCTAGGCCTCCGGTAAAGTTGAGGCCAGACGAGTCAATACAGGACATCTGACATACATTCATCATCATACCCCTAGGGTTTAGACCACAACTCACGATCTCGAGGTAGATCAACTATCTACTTTGATACTCTGATAATACAAGCAAGAGTAGGACGTAGGGTTTTAGGTCTGAAACTGGGTAAAGCATCGTGTCCTTTGTCTCTTGTTACATATCGATCCAATATAAAAGCGCGGGTCCCCTACATGAGGTATGCAGGTTTTGGCACCGATATTGGTGCTTTCATTGAGAGCTTGTTGTTTGATCGCCAAGGATTGATGGCTCATCTACAGATTGACAACAGTTTTTCTAGACAGTGGATTTGTGTTCGTCGTCTCGTCTCCGCCTCCTCGAGCATTGCTTTGACTATTGATTCAATGCAATTGTGCAGAATTGAACCTGCAAAAACTCTCTAAATTTTCATCATGTTCCGATGGAGGAATCTCCGGGAATCTCCGATATACCGGAGATCTTTCGAATCTGGACGAGAATCTGGATGAGTTTGGGGCGAGGAGCCTAGAGTCCAACTCATAAATTGTTTGGGAAATCAACTATTCATGCTGCGGAATTCCTATATTGATCACCCCTGAAAATTTCAGCTCAAACCGTTCGTTCAAACTCCGGGAAACGTCAGATGAGTGCATCACTTTATGGATCTGTTTTCTGCGCAAAAACGAATCCGATCCGAGTTCATCTTTTTCATGAATGTGTTATTAGACATCCTTTTTGAAGGAATTTTTTCTAGAGTATTGTATTTTGTTCTCAAGCATGTGCCTAAAAATTCTAAAGCCTTTTTTGAGGCGATCTTCATCATCGTGCCAGTGTCAACTAGCCCGATAACGTTGTGCCACGGCTGTCGACCTGCGCTGGACAGGTCATACTTCGTCCAGCTGAGGTCAGCCTCATTAGATCATCACCCCGGCAAACTGACCAAGAGTTCGATATCACGAAGCCTAAATCATCACCAACATCATCATCCCACGGATTACACGGGGCAGGCACACCGGCATCGTCACACGGTCACTTTGTCAAGCAAGCATCAAGCATCACAAATTTCAACCTGCGTTGGTGTCTCCATGTGCCTCTTTTCAAACCGATGTCCAACACGTCGACCTACCTTGACATGTCAGCTAACATGGAGGCTCCGGTGTCTTGCCGCCGAGTTGCTCTATCACCTCGGCTAGACCGGGGGCTTCGCCATCTCTTCATATACCTACTCTAGGGACTTCGGCATCACTAGCCGACCAGCTTCGTCATGTTAGCTGAACCGGGGGCTTTGTCTTCCCACATCGACCATGCTGTGTCGCCACTTCGTCGAGTCAAGCTCCTTGCTCGGTCACCTTCAGGCTTGGGGGCTGAGACAATGGCCAGGACAAGGATTGCGTCTTCGTCCCACCACAAGCCCAGACCGCGTCATCAACCCCGAGCACATGAACCAGCTAAGACTCTTTCATGGTCAAAATTTCTCAACATTTTAATTTTTGGTTGGTTCAACCAAGCACTTCATTTGTGTTAAGCAAATAGCTATTTGTACAAATGATGTTTGTTACAAACGTTATTTTTTAAAAACAACTTTCTTTATCCAAGTTAATTGGGGGCTCTTAAATTTATATGAGTCATTCTATAAGAAGTGTTTTCTTCTTAGTCGTTGCTAAGTATTTTTCTACCATTCCTTTTTTGATTCGAGTGTATGATCAATAGCCGGATAGCCTGATTTCTCTCTAAAGCCGCTCGAGTTTAGTTTGCTAAACTGGCCTTTGAGAAGCACTCCGCCTTCGGGATAAGGAGGTCGAAGCCGAAGGTTGATCTACCTGATGTTTAGAGATCCGATGTGTCATGTTGAAGCACAACTAAAGCAAAAATTTATCTTAACACCAATTTTGGATTGGAATGAAAAAACTTGATCCAATGTAGACATAAAGTTTTACTAAACTTTTATGATTTTCCGAACTTATGGCACCTTTAACCTATTTGTATGTTTTTCTTTCACGAGGCGGGACATCCTCTTGACCGAGGTGCCATGTGTATTAGTTCAGCTTGGGAAATCTTTTTCGACCCGCAGCTCGGCATCTTTCCTGTCGACCTGCACCTCAGTGTTGTCAAACGTACATGACAATTGAACTAGTTCCCAAGGATATAGGCTCTTTGGGTTGGCCATGTTGCCCAACCCAAGTCTTGGGGGCTACAGCATTGGCAATACAATGCAGTAAAAATCAAAGTGCAAAACAGCTTCTGAGGAGATTACGATCCTCAGGTTGGTCGACCGCACCCAACCTAAGTCACGGAGCTATTGCGTATTGTGTTTCGGTTCCTAAGTATGTTGTCGAACATGGACTTGATCCTCAGGTCGATTTCGTGAATCGACCTAAGTCTCAGGGGCTACTGGGATCAACGGTTTTGTTTTATCCTTCAAGTGCATCTGTGATTTTAGGCCGACACGCACCTTGAGGGCTACTCACTGTACTTCTCAGCAGTACATAAATTTCACCAATTGGAAATAAATTCCGAAGGAAATCAAACCAAGCCTGATGTGGTGCACCACCTCAGAAGTAGTCTGGCATAAAGCTCAGCTTCCATTAGCTGGCTCCATAGAGGGCATTTCTGGCATTAAGCTCGGTTGAAATCCTTCAAATTCTTCAAGATCAAGGTAATATATGACACCTCGGCTGTAGTTTGGCATTCGAGCCCCACAAGAAGATACCGCCGCACGGGAAAACATTGAAACCCAAGGTGTGGCGTAAAAATAACAGGGAATTGATAAAGGTCGAGAACTTAAAGAGACCGTGGGATACCCGACGCGAGAACTCTTCGGATACACCTAGGTGATTCTCAAGATTAGAGATGGGAAGAATTTTTAAACCAGATTTCAATACCGATGGCCGAAGATGAAGAACAGTTTGGAAGAACCGAGGAGCATCCCCACCTTGAAGGCTGGTTCAGGGGGCTACTGATGGTGTCCTGGTGTACTCACCATGTTGTTGCCCGACCAGGTGGATCGGGCCGAGCACCCCCCCCCCCCCACACACACACACACCACCACCACCACCACGATGGCAGTTCTTATTGGGCCACTTAGGGTAGCCCATGACATATACAAGGAAGATTCCACAAGACTTGTGATCAAGACAAGGACTCCTCTCCACTAACATATGCGACTAGGATTCTTGTTGTGCTAGGCCTCCGGTACATTATATAAGCCAAGGCCAGGCTAGTCGATACAGGACATCTGACATACATTCACGATCATCATCATACCCCTAGGGTTTAGACCACAACTCATGATGTCAAGGTAGATCAACTCTGTAATTTCATACTCTCACAATACAAGCAAGAGCAGGATGTAGGGTTTTACCACCATAGAGAGGGCCCGAACCTAGGTAAAGCATCATGTCCTCTATCTCTTGGTACCCATCGATCCGATCTAACAGCTCGGGGCCCCCTACCCGAGCTCTGTCGGTTTTGACACTGACACTTACGTAAGTGTAAAGCTTGGAAGTTTCATCATCATTCTATAGTCTAGTGCAACACCATTACAATAGTTTGACTTAACTCTAAATTTGAAACATATTTCTGTGAGGACTAACCATACAAAAATCCATCAGCACAAAACCCTGTAACACCTAGGAGCTCCGCATGCCAGAGATTTGGGACAACATTGATACGTCTCCAATGTATCTACTTTTCCAAACACTTTTGCCCTTGTTTTGGAATCTAACTTGCATGATTTGAACAGAACTAACCCGGACTGACGTTGTTTTCAGCAGAACTGCCATGGTGTTATTTTTGTGTAGAAACAAAAGTTCTCGAAATGACCTGAAAATCCACGGAGACACATTTTGGAATTAATAAAAAATATTGGTGAAAGAATCAGCATCAGGGGGCCCACATCCTATCCACGAGGGTGCAGGGCGCGCCCCTGCCTTGTGGGCCCCCTGGGACTCCACCGACCTCAAAACCAACTCCATATATTCACTTTCGGGGACAAAAAAATCAGAGAGAAGGATTCATCGCGTTTTACAATATGGAGCCGCCGCCAAGCCCTAATCTTCCTCGGGAGGGCTGATCTGGAGTCCGTTCAGGGCTCCGGAGAGGGTAATCCGTCGCCATCGTCATCATCAACCATCCTCCATCACCAATTTCATGATGCTCACCGTCGTGCATGAGTAATCCCATTGTAGGCTTGCTGGACGGTGATGGGTTGGATGAGATTTACCTTGTAATCGAGTTAGTTTTGTTAGGGTTTGATCCCTAGTATCCATTATGTTCTAAGATTGATGTTGCTATGACTTTGATATGCTTAATGCTTGTCACTAGGGCCCGAGTGCCATGATTTCATATCTGAACCCATTATGTTTTCATGAATATATGTGAGTTCTTGATCCTATCTTGCAAGTCAATTATGTTTTCATGAATATTATGTTTTCATGAATAAAAATCTCGAAGGATAGGCATCATGAGAAAGAGGAAAAGTTGTTGCCCACTATTTTTCTAGATTATAAGAGTATGGTAGCACATGACTTTATTGTTAAAAATAACAAGAAGATGCTTAAGTATAACTTGATATTTGATAAAACTCACTATGAGACTATTACCTTGCATGCACCCTCTTTGTTTAACATACTTTCAGGCACGTACCTCATCTTGCCAGAGACCATTTATGCATACTGGAATCTGACACAAGTTCCAGACGTGAGCCTGAGCCACCACTTGACCCCTATCGATAGTCTGTTTATCAATGGGATCTGGAGGAGATCGCTAACCAGTGGCACCCTGAGGACCCTCCTCAATACACCAAAGAGAGTAGCTTCGATCCATGGGCATAGACCAACTTAGGCCAAAAGCCTAAGCTTGGGGGAGTACGTATTTCTCACCTACATTACATTCATGTTCACACACTCGTGCTAGTTGTCGGTGCTAATACTTTTTCATTGTACTATACATGCTAGTTCATTTCCTTCTCTTGCTTTCTTCTTGTGTGTTTGAAAAACCTTAAGAAAAACCAAAAAAATAGTTATAGCCTTTAGCTAGTTTACTTTCAATGCTTGTAGTAGTAATATTAAAATAAACCCCAAAAAAATTCTCATTCTTATTTTGCTTGTTGGGAGATTTCCCGTGTAAATAGTTTTATTTCTTTTCTTTTCTTTGGGGGTCGAGAGGAGAAGACCACGATGAAAATGTTGAGTGGCTCTCATATGCATTATTGTTGATCTAACCAAGAGCCCATATTACCTTGTCTTCTCCTTTGTATTAAATGCTTGCAGATCCCAGCTTAGTCCAATGCACGTGCACTATTATATTATCCACACCGTTCGGTCGTGCAAGTGTAAGGCAATAATGACGATATATGATGGACTGATTGAGATGAGAGAAGCTGGTATGAACTTGACCTATCTTGTTTTTGTAAATATGATTAGTCCACCTTTCCTGATTCAGCCTATTATAGATGAAACATGTTTGCAATGACAATTAGAGATTATAGTTGCTCATGCCATGCTTAATTAGCTAGGAGTTTATAATTTTTACCTTGCGTGCCAACATGCTATTAAAATGGTTGTGATGTGGTATGATAGGGTATCCTCCTTTGAATGATTTGATTGGCTTGACTTGGCACATGTTCACGCATGTAGTTGAAACAAAACCAACATAGCCTCCACGATATTTATGTTCATGGTGATTTATATCCTACTCATGCTTGCACTCATTGTTGATTAATCTTAATGCATGTTCATGACTATTGTCGCTCTCTAGTTGGTCGCTTCCCAGTCCCTTTCTAGCCTTCACTTGTACTAAGTGGGAATACTGCATGTGCATCTACTTCCATAAACACCAAAGTTATTCCATATGAGTCCACCATACCTTCCTATATGCGGTATCTACCTGTCGTTCCAAGTAAATTTGTACGTGCCAAACTCTAAACCTTCAAATGAAATTGTTTTTTGTATGCTCGAATAGCTCATGTATCAACTAGGGTTGTCTATATCTTCCATGCTAGGTGGGTTATTCCCACGATGAGTGGACTCCGCTCATCATTCACGAGAAAATGGCCGGTAACCGAGATGCCCAGTCCCATGTACAAATCAAATCAAAATAAATGCAAACAAAACTCCCCCAGGATTGTTGTTAGTTCGACGGCACCCGTTGTTTCAGGCCAGCCATGGATTGATGCTCATTGGTGGTGGGGGGGGTATAAACTTTACCATTCTGTTTGGGAACCGCCTATAATGTATGTAGCATGGAAGATATCGAGATCTCTTGGTTGTTATGTTGATAATGAAAGTATGCCGCTCAAAATATTATTTATCTCTGTTTCAAAACTCGAGCTCTGGCACCTCTGCAAATCCCTGCTTCCCTCTGCGAAGGGCCTATCTATTTACTTTTATGTTGAGTCATCATCCTCTTATTAAAAAGCACCAGTTGGAGAGAACCGATGTCATTTGCATGCATTGCTATTAATTTATGTTGAGTATGACTGTGACTAGATCTCTTTTACCATGAATTACAATGTCTAGTCAGTCCTTGATCTTTAGGGGTACTCTGCATTTATGTTTTGCGGTCTCAGAAAGGGCTAACGAGATACCATCTTGTTATATCATATTATGATTTTTTTGAGAAAGTGTTGTCATCCGAGATTTATTATTATTGCTCGCTAGTAGATTATGCCATTGATATGAGTAAACATGAGACCTAAATGTTATTGTGAATATGGTTAGTTCATAATCTTTGCTCAAAACTTCAATGCTGGCTTTACATATTTGCAACAACAAGATCTAACAGAGTTTGTAAAAGTTTTTCTTTATCACTTTCAGTTTGTCAACTGAATTGCTTGAGGACAAGCAAAGGTTTAAGCTTAGGGGAGTTGATACGTCTCCAACGTATCTACTTTTCCAAACACTATTTCCCTTGTTTTGGACTCTAACATGCATGATTCGAATGGAACTAACCCGGACTGACACTGTTTTCAACAGAACTGCCATGGTGTTATTTTTGTGCAGAAATAAAAGTTCTCAGAATGACCTGAAAATCCACGGAGACACATTTTGGAATTAATAAAAAATATTGGGGAAAGAATCAGCATCAGGGGGGGGCACACCCTGTCCACGAGGGTGCAGGGCGCCCCCTGCCTTGTGGGCCCCCTAGGACTCCACCGACCTCAATCCCAACTCCATATATTCACTTTCGGGGAGAAAAAAAATCAGAGAGAAGGATTCATCGCGTTTTACGATACAGAGCCACCGCCAAGCCGTAATCTTCCCCGGGAGGGCAGATCTAGAGTCTGTTCGGGGCTCTGGAGAGGGGAATCCGTCACCATCATCATCATCAACTATCCTCCATCACCAATTTCATGATGCTCACCGTTGTGCGTGAGTAATCCCATCATAGGCTTGCTAGACGGTGATGGGTTGGATGAGATTTACCGTGTAATCGAGTTAGTTTTGTTAGGGTTTGATCCCTATTATCCATTATATTCTAAGATTGATGTTGTTATGACTTTTCTATGCTTAATGCTTGTCACTAGGGCCCGAGTGCCATGATTTCAGATCTGAACCTATTATTGTTTTGTGAATATATGTGAGTTCTTGATCCTATATTGCAAGTCAATAGTCACCTACTATGTGTTATGATCCGGCAACCCCGAAGTGACAATAATCGAGACCACTCCCGGTGATGACCGTAGTTTGAGGAGTTCATGTATTCACTAAGTGCTAATGCTTTGGTCCGGTACTCTATTAAAAGGAGGCCTTAATATCCCTTAGTTTCCAATCGGACCCCGCTGCCACGGGAGGGTAGGACAAAAGATGTCATGCAAGTTCTTTTCCATAAGCACGTATGACTATATTCGGAATACATGCCTACATTACATTGATGAACTGGAGCTAGTTCTGTGTCACCCTATGTTATAATTGTTGCATGATGAATTGCATCCGACATAATCATTCATCATTGATCCATTGCCTACGAGCTTTTCACATATTGATCTTTGTCTAGTTACTTCTTTGTTGCCAGTGTTACGATTGCTACAAAACTGCTACTGTTACTTTTGCCACCGTTACCGTTACTTCCATACTACTTTGCTACTAAATACTTTGCTGCAGATATTAAGTCTTTCAGGTGTGGTTGAATTGACAACTCAGCTGCTAATACTTGAGAATATTCTTTGGCTCCCCTTGTGTCGAATCAATAAATTTGGGTTGAATACTCTACCCTCGAAAACTGTTGCGATCCCCTATACTTGTGGGTTATCAAACATCATCGTGCGTGGTCCTACCATGTGATAGAGTCCACCTGGGTAGGCCTTTGTGGAGGTCCATGGTGGCGGCATTCCCCTTGTAGAAGCCTCCACCCCCTTCCCCACTGAGCCATCTCGATCAACAACGTAGCCAGACTAGATCTATGACCACAGATCGAAAGATCTCCCATCACATCACCGCAGATGGGTGGATCTATGCTACCTCTTGAGCATGCGTTGGTTTTCCCTTGAATAGGAAAGGGTGATGCAGCAAAGTAGCGTAAATATTTCCCTTAGTTTTTGAGAACCAAGGTATCAATCTAGTAGGAGACAACGCACAAGTCACCTAATACCTGCACAAACAATCAAGAACCTTGCAACCAACGCGATAAAGGGGTTGTCAATCCCTTCACGGTCACTCGCAAAAGTGAGATCTGATAGAGATAGTAAAGTAAATATTTTTGGTATTTTTGTTGTATAGATTGGAAAGTAAAGATTGCAAAATAGTAACGAGATGTGATAAAAATAAAAGAGATGTAATATAATAGGAAAGAGACCCGGGGGACATAGGTTTCACTAATGACTTCTCCAACACAGCATGTGTTACGGTGGGTGAACAAATTACTGCCGAGCAATTGATAGAAAAGCGCATAGTTATGAAGATATCTAAGGCAATGATCATGTATATAGGCATGATACGTCTCCGTCGTTTCTATAATTTTTTATTGTTCCATGCCAATATTATTCAACTTTCATATAGTTTTGGCAACTTTTTATATTATTTTTGGGAATAACATATTGATCCAGTGCCCAGTGCCAGTTCCTGTCTGTTGCATGTTTTATGTTTCAAAGAAACTCCATATCAAACGGAGTCCAAACGGGATAAAAACGGACGAAGAATTATTTTGGAATATTGTGATTTTTGGGAAGTAAAACAACGCGAGATGGTGCCCGAGGTGGCCACGAGATAGAGGCCCACGCCCAATTAAAGTGAGCGATCCCCCCCCCCCCACCCTCGTAAGGCGGTTGACGCCCTTCTTTGGCCGCAAGAAAGCTAATTTTTGGAAAACGATCTGGGCGAAGGTTTCAATCCAATCGGAGCTACGGATCTCCAGATATAAAAGAAACGATGCCAGGGCAGAATTCCAGAACGCAGAAACAGAGAGATAGATCCAATATCGGAGGGGCTCTCGCCCCTATCACGCCATGGGAGCCAAGGACCAGAGGGGAAACCCTTCTTCCATCTAGGGAGAAGGTCAAGGAAGAAGAAGAAGAAGGCGAGCTCTCTCCCCCTTGCTTCCGGTGGCGCCGGAACGCCGCCGGGGGCCATCATCATCACCACGATCTTCACCAACACCTCCATCATCTTCACCAACATCTCCATCACCTTCCCCCATCTATATTCAGCGGTCCACTCTCCCACAACCCGTTGTACCCTCTACTTGAACATGGTGCTTTATGCTTCATATTATTATCCAATGATGTGTTGCCATCCTATGATGTCTGAGTAGATTTTCGTTGTCCTATCGGTGATTGATGAATTGCTATGATCGGTTTGAATTGCATGTTTTATTATTGGTGCTGACCTATTGTGCCCTCCGTGTCGCGCAAGTGTGAGGGATACCCACTGTAGGGTTTGCAATATGTTCATGATTTGCTTATGGTGGGTGGCGTGAGTGACAGAAGCACAGACCCGAGTAAGTAGGTTGTTTGCGTATGGGATAAAGGGGACTTGATGCTTTAATGCTATGGTTGGGTTTTACCTTAATGATCTTTAGTAGTTGCGGATGCTTGCTAGAGTTCCAATCATAAGTGCATATGATCCAAGTAGAGAAAGTATGTTAGCTTATGCCTCTCCCTCAAATAGAATTGCAATAGTGATTACCGGTCCAGTAACATAGTCAGTTCCTTAGGGACAATTCCACAACTCCTACCACCACTTTTCCACACTCGTTATATTTAATTTATTGCATCTTTATCTAAAGAGCCCCTACTTTTTATTTACGTGCTCTTTATTATCTTGCAAACCTATCCAACAACACCTACAAAGTACTTCTAGTTTCATACTTGTTCTAGGTAAAGCGAACGTCAAGCATGCGTACAGTCGTATCAGTGGCCGATAGGACTTGAGAGAGTATTTGTTCTACCTTTAGCTCCTCATTGGGCTCGACACTCTTACTTATCAAAAGAGGCTACAACTATCCTGTATACTTGCGGGTCATCAAGACCTTTTTCTGGCGCCGTTGCCGGGGAGTCATAGCGTGGGGTGAATATTCTCGTGTGTGCTTGTTTGTTTTATCACTAAGTAATTTTTATTTGCAGTTCTAAGTTGTTCTCTATCTTTAGTTATGGATATGGAACATGAAATACCAAAAAAAATTAGGTGTACTTGCTACTCATGGAAATGGGGTAACTCATAAAACCCTCGATTCTCATTATGTGAGAGATATTATGTACTACTTTGATAATCCTGAGAAAACCCCATTCAACTTTATAATGGGAGACACGTTGGATCCACGTGAATACTTTAGGGATTATCGCTTTACACAAAAAGGGAAACTATTATGGGATCAAATTAATATGTTGTGTTGGTATGTTCGGGATCTATGCTTGAGATATGATTATAATTGTTGCTCTAGGATGAAGGCTCCGCACCTTCCCTTTTCATGCAAATTTAATGATAATGAAACCTTAGCTTCTTATGCTAATGGTATATACGATTACTATGATGTTGAACAAATAGAAGAATTTGTTGCTTTTAAGGCTGCTTATGAAATTGAATCTTTGTTTGAAAAGTATGAAGCTTTTGATGATGATGGTGTTTATAGGCCTGAAATTTTGCTATACTTAGATATTGCTATGAAAATTATGAATACAATTATAATATTAATGCATTTATTGAGAAAGTCTCCGCTGTCCAAGAAGAGATTAATATTTTGCAGGAAGCTATGGAAGAAGAAATTGATGAAACTGTGAGCTCATTGGATGAAAAAGATGATGAGGAGAGCAAAGAACAAAAGGAGGAAGAGCGGATTGATCACCCATGCCCACCTTCTAATGAGAGTAACTCTTCAACTCATACATTGTTTAATTCCCCTTCGTGCTTACCGAAGGATGATTGCTATGATGATTGTTATGATCCCGTTGATTCTCTTGAAATATCCCTTTTTGATGATGCTTGCTATGCTTGTGGCCAAGATGCCAATATGAATTACGCTTATGGAGATGAACTTGCTATAGTTCCTTATGTTAAACATGAAGTTGTTGCTATTGCACCCATGCATGATAGTCCTATTATCTTTTTGAATTCTCCAAACTACACTATATTGGAGAAGTTTGTGCTTATTAAGGATTATATTGATGGGTTGCCTTTTACCATTGCACATGATGATTTTGATGAATGTAATATGCATGTGCTTGCTACTCATACTTGCAATTATTATGAGAGAGGAACTATATATCCGCCTCTTTATGTTTCCAATATGATAAAATTGCAAGAAACTGTTTATACTATGCATTGGCCTTTACTTGGTGTGCATGAATTGTTCTTTTATGATATGCCGATGCATAGAAACAGAGTTAGACTTCGTCATTGCTTGATATATGTTACTTTGTGCTCACTACTAAATTACAAGTCATTGTTAATTCAAATTGGCTTTGATATACCTTGGGATCCGGGTGGATTCATTACTTGAGCACTAAATGCCTAGCTTAATGGCTTTAAAGAAAGCGCTGCCAGGGAGACAGCCCGGAAGTTTTAGAGAGTCATTTATTTCTGTTGAGTGCTTTTATATAGTCTAAAAACAAAAATAAAATAAAGAGGGGAACCTAAAAACTTTTCAAAAAGGAAAGTGAAAGTGAGAGAGACAAGCATTGTTGAAGTGGGAGCTAGCCTTGAACTTTGTTCATGCTCACGGAAACTTTGCGAATCTTGATTACAGAAACTTTTCAAGAAAACAATTATCCCCTTGTACAATTCCATTGTATTATAAAAATAATGTGCCAAGGTTTGCCTTTAGGATGTTTACAATGCTTGTTGGTTTGTACGGTGCAGGACAGAAACTTTGGCTGTAGTGCACGATTTTACATTTTTAACTGGAACGTGAAATGGTTCTGATTCCTTTTGCACTGTCTTTATGTACAACTTGTTTATTTTTCATAATTTTGGTAGATTTTTTGGAGTACCAGAACTATGGTGGATGTTCAGATTGCTACAGACTGTTCTGTTTTTAACAGATTCTGTTTTTGATGCATAGTTTGCTTGTTTTGATGAATCTATCAATTTGTATCAGTGGATTAAGCCATGGAAAACATATATTACAGTAGACACAATGCAAAAACAAAATATTAATTGGTTTGCAACAGTACTTAGAGTGGTGATTTGCTTTATTATACTAACGGATCTTACCGAGTTTTCTGTTGAAGTTTTGTGTGGATGTAGTGTCTAATCAAGGATGTCTCGATATGAGGAAAAGGATGAGAGGCAAGAGCTCAAGCTTGGGGATGCTCGAGGCACCCCAAGTAAATATTCAAGGAGACTTAAGCATCTAAGCTTGGGGATGCCCCGGAAGGCATCCCCTCTTTCTTCAACAAGTATCGGTATGTTTTCGTATTCGTTTCGTTCATGCATTATGTGCAAGTCTTGGAGCATCTTTTGCATTTACTTTTCACTTTTCTTTTATGAACCATGATGGTATGAGATAGTCCTTTGTTGATTTATAGAATGCTCATTGCACTTCACTTAAATCTTTTGAGTATGGCTTTATAGAATGCTTCATGTGCTTCACTTATATCATTTGAAGTTTGGATTGCCTGTTTCTCTTCACATAGGAAACCGCCATTTGTAGAATGCTCTTTTGCTTCACTTATAATTGTTAGAGCGTGGGAATATCTTTTGTATAAAGAATTAAAACTCTCTTGATTCACTTATATCTATTTAGAGAGATGACAGGAATTGGTCATTCACATGGTTAGTCATAAAATCCTACATAAACTTCTAGATCACTGAATATGATATGTTTGATTCCTTGCAATAGTTTTGCGATATAAAGGTGGTGATATTAGAGTCGTGCTAGTTGAGTAATTTTGAAATTGAGAAATACTTGTGTTGAGGTTTGCATGGCCCGTAGCATGCACGTATGGTGAACCGTTATGTAACGAAGTTGGAGCATGAAGTGTTCTTTGATTGCTTTCCTTATGAGTGGAGGTCGGGATCACGCGATGGTTAACTCCTACCAACCCTTACCCTAGGAGCATGCATAGTAGTACTTTGCTTTGAGGGCAAGTAGACTTTTGCAATAAGTATATGAGTTCTTTATGACTAATGTGAGTCCATGGATTATACGCACTCTTACCTTTCCGCAATTTGCTAGCCTCTATGGTACCGTGCATTGCCCTTTCTCACCTCGAGAGTTGGTGCAAACTTCGCCGGTGCATCCAAACCCCGTGATACGATACGCTCTATCACACATAAGCCTCCTTATATCTTCCTCAAAACAGCCACCATACCTACCTATTATGGCATTTCCATAGCCATTCCGAGATATATTTCCATGCAACTTCCATCATCATCATATTCATGACTTGAGAATTCATTGTCATATTGCTTTGCATGATCGTAAGATAGCTAGCATGACGTTTTCATGGCTTGTCCGTTTTTTGATGTCATTGCTATGCTAGATCATTGCACATCCCGGTACACCTCCGGAAGCATTCATATAGAGTCATATCTTTGTTCGAGATATCGAGTTGTAATATTGAGTTGTAAGTAAATAAAAGTGTGATGATCATCATTATTAGAGCATTGCCCCAGTGAGGAAAGGATGATGGAGACTATGATTCCCCCACAAGTCGGGATGAGACTCCGGACTTTATGAAAAATAAGAGAGGCCAAAGAAGCCCAAATAAAAAAAGAGGCCAAAGAAGCCCACCAAAAAGAAAGAAAAAATAAAAAAAATGAAAAATAAAAGAAAAAAATGAGGGAAAAAGAGAGAAGGGGCAATGTTACTATCCTTTTACCACACTTGTGCTTCAGAGTAGCACCATGTTCTTCATATAGAGAGTCTCTTGAGTTATCACTTCCATATACTAGTGGGAAATTTCATTATAGAACTTGGCTTGTATATTCCGATGATGGGCATCCTCAAATGCCCGAGGTCTTCTTGAGCAAGCAAGTTGGATGCACACCCACTTAGTTTTCAGTTTGAGCTTTCATACACTTATAGCTCTAGTGCAGCCGTTGCATGGCAATCCCTACTCCTCGCATTGACATCAATTGATGGGCATCTCCATAGCCCGTCGATTAGCCGAGTCAATGTGAGACTTTCTCCCTTTTTTGTCTTCTCCACATAAACCTTCACCATCATATTCTATTCCGCCTATAGTGCTATATCCATGGCTTGCACTCATGTATTGCGTGACAGTTGAAAAAGCTGAAGCGCGTTAAAAAGTATGAACCAATTGCTTGGCTGAAACCGGGGTTGTGCATGATGGGAGTATTTTGTGTAATGAAGATGGAGCATAGCCAGACTATATGATTTTGTAGGGATGAGCTTTCTTTGGCTATGTTATTTCGATAAGACATTATTGCTTGGTTGGTATGCTTGAAGTATTATTGTTGTTATGTCAAATGATAGACTATTGCTTTGAATCACTCGTGCCTTAATATTCATGCCATGATTAGACATATGATCAAGATTATGCTAGGTAGCATTCCACATCAAAAATTATCTTTTTTATCATTTACCTACTCGAGGATGAGTAGGAATTAAGCTTGGGGATGTTGATACGTCTCCGTCGTATCTATAATTTTTGATTGTTCCATGTCAATATTATTCAACTTTCATATAGTTTTGGCAACTTTTTATATTATTTTCGGGACTAACATATATCCAGTGCCCAGTGCCAGTTCCTGTCTGTTGCATGTTTTATGTTTCACAGAAACCCCATATCAAACGGAGTCCAAACGGGATAAAAATGGACGGAGAATTATTTTGGAATATTTGTGATTTTTGGAAGTAAAATCAACGCGAGATGGTGCCCGAGGTGGCCACGAGATAGGGGCCCACGCCCACTTAAAGTGGGCGCGCCCCCCACCCTCGTGGGCCACTCGTAAGGCGGTTGATGCCCTTCTTTGGCTGCAAGAAAGCTATTTTTGGAAAACGATCTGGGCGAAGGTTTCAATCCAATCGGGGTTACGGATCTCCAGATATAAAAAGAAACTGTGCCGGGGCAGAATTCCAGAACGCAGAAACAGAGAGATAGATCCAATCTCGGAGGGGCTCTCGCCCCTCCCACGCCATGGGAGCCAAGGACCAGAGGGGAACCCCTTCTCCCATCTAGGGAGAAGGTCAAGGAAGAAAAAGAAGAAGGGGGGCTCTCTCCCCCTTGCTTCCGGTGGCGCCGGAACACCGCCAGGGGCCATCATCATCACCACAATCTTCACAAACACCTCCATCATCTTCACCAACATCTCCATCACCTTCCCCCATCTATATTCAGCGGTCCACTCTCCCTCAACCCGCTGTACCCTCTACTTGAACATGGTGCTTTATGCTTCATATTATTATCCAATGATGTGTTGCCATCCTATGATGTCTGAGTAGATTTTTATTGTCCTATCGGTGATTGATGAATTGCTATGATTGGTTTGAATTGCATGTTTTATTATTGGTGTTGTCCTATTGTGCCCTCCGTGTCACGCAAGCATGAGGGATCCCCGTTGTAGGGTTTGCAATATGTTCATGATTTGCTTATGGTGGGTGGCGTGAGTGACAGAAGCACAGACCCGAGTAAGTAGGTTGTTTGCGTATGGGATAAAGGGGACTTGATGCTTTAATGCTATGGTTGGGTTTTACCTTAATGATCTTTAGTAGTTGCGGATGCTTGCTAGAGTTCCAATCATAAGTGCATATGATCCAAGTAGAGAAAGTATGTTAGCTTATGCCTCTCCCTCAAATAGAATTGCAATAGTGATTACCGGTCTAGTAACATAGTCAATTGCTTAGGGACAATTCCACAACTCCTACCACCACTTTTCCACACTCGTTATATTTACTTTATTGCATCTTTATCTAAACAGCCCCTACTTTTTATTTACGTGCTCTTTATTATCTTGCAAACCTATCCAACAACACCTACAAAGTACTTCTAGTTTCATACTTGTTCTAGGGAAAGCGAACGTCAAGCATGCATAGAGTCGTATCAGTGGCCGATAGGACTTGAGAGAGTATTTGTTCTACCTTTAGCTCCTCGTTGGTTTCGAAACTCTTACTTATCGAAAGAGGCTACAACTATCCCGTATACTTGCGGGTCATCAAGGCATCACGTCTGTGTCAAGTAGACCGAAACGATTCTGCATCTACTACTATTAATCCACACATCGACAGCTATCCAGCATGCATCTAGAGTATTAAGTTCATAAGAACGGAGTAACGCATTAAGCAAGATGACATGATGTAGAGGGATAAACTCAAGCAATATGATATAAACCCCATCTTTTTATCCTCAATGGAAACAATACAATACGTGCATTGCTTCCCCTACTGTCATAGGGAAAGGACACCGCAAGATTGAACCCAAAGCTAAGCACTTCTCCCATTGCAAGAAAGATCAATCTAGTAGCCCAAACTAAACCCATAATTCAAAGAGACTTGCAAAGATATCAAATCATCCATATAAGAATTCAGAGAAGAACCAAATAATATTCATAGATAATCTTGTTCATAAATCCACAATTCATCTGATCTCGACAAACACATCGCAAAAGAATTACATCTAATAGATCTCCAAGAACATCGAGGAGAACTTTGTATAGAGAATCAAAGAGAGAGAAGAAGCCATCTAGCTAATAACTATGGACCCGAAGGTCTGTGGTAAACTACTCACGCTTCATCGGAGAGGCAATGATGTTGATGTAGAAGCCCTCCATGATCAATTCCCCCTCCAGCAGATTGCTCGAAAAGGCCCCAAGATGGGATCTCATGGATATAGAAGGTTGCGGCGGTGGAAAAGTGGTTTTAGTGGCTCTCCCTAATGTTTCTAGGGTATAAGAGTATATATAGGCGAAAGAAGTACGGCGGTGGAGCTACAAGGGGCCCACGAGTGTGGAGGGGCGCGCCTACCCCCCCCCCCCCCGGGTGCGCCCTCCTACCTCGTGGACTCCTCGTGGAGTCCTAGACTTCAACTCCAAGTCTTCTGGATTGCTTTCGGTCCAAGAAAGATCATTGCGAAGGTTTCATTCCGTTTGGACTCCGTTTGGTATTCCTTTTCTGCAAAACTCTAAAATAGGCAAAAAAAAAAATTTGGCATTGGGCCTTCGGTTAATAGGTTAGTCCCAAAAATAATATAAAAGAGCATATTAAAGCCCATTAAACATCCAAAACAGATAATATAATAGCATGGAACAATCAAAAATTATAGATACGTTGGAGACGTATCAAGCATCCCCAAGCTTAATTCCTGCTCGTACTTGAGTAGGTAAATGATAAAACTAGAATTTTTGAAGTGGAATGCTACCTAGCATATTTATCAATGTAATTTTCCTTATTGTGGCATGAATGTTCAGATCCGAAAGATTCTAGACAAAAGTTTAATATTGACATAAAAACAATAATACTTTAACCATACTAACAAAGCAATCATGTCTTCTCAAAATAACATGGCCAGAGAAAGCTACCCCTACAAAATCATATAGTCTGGCTATGCTCTATCTTCATCATACAAAGTATTTAATCATGCACAACCCTGATTTCAGCCAAGCAATTGTTTTATACTTTAGTATTTTCAAACTTTTTCAATCTTCACACAATACATGAGCGTGAGCCATGGACATAACACTATAGGTGGAATAGAATGGTGGTTGTGGAGAAGACAAAAAGGATAAGATAGGCTCACATCAACTAGGCGTATCAACGGGCTATGGAGATGCCCATCAATAGATATCAATGTGAGTGAGTAGGGATTGCCGTGCAACGGATGCACTAGAGCTATAAGTGTCTGAAAGCTCAAAAGAAAACTAAGTGGGTGTGCATACAACTTGCTTGCTCATGAAGACCTAGGGCACTTTTGAGGAAGCCCATCATTAGAATATACAAGCCAAGTTCTATAATGAAAAATCCCCACTAGTATATGAAAGTGACAACATAGGAGACTCTCTATCATGAAGATCATGGTGCTACGTTGAAGCACATGTGTGGTAAAAGGATAGTAGCATTGCCCCTTCTCTCTTTTTCTCTCATTTTTTATTTTTTTATTTGGGCCTTTTCTTTTTTTATGGCCTCTTTTTTTTCGTCCGGAGTCTCATCCTGACTTGTGGGGGAATCATAGTCTCCATCATCCTTTCCTCACTGGGACAATACTCTAATAATGAAGATCATCACACTTTTATTTACTTACAACTCAATAATTACAACTCAATACTTATAAAAAAATATGACCCTATGTGAATGCCTCTGGTGGTGTACCGGGATATGCAATAATTCAAGAGTGGCATGTATGAAAAATTATGAACGGTGACTTTGCCACAAATACGATGTCAACTACATGATCATGCAAGGCAATATGACAATGATGGAGCCTGTCATAATAAACGGAATGGTGGAAAGTTGTATGGCAATATATCTCAGAATGGCTATGGAAATGCCATAATAGGTAGGTATGGTGGCTGTTTTGAGGAAGGTATATGGTGGGTGTATGGTACCGGCGAAAGTTGCGCGGTACTAGAGAGGCTAGCAATGGTGGAAGGGTGAGAGTGCGTATAATCCATGGACTCAACATTAGTCATAAAGAACTCACATACTTATTGCAAAAATCTACAAGTAATCAAAACAAAGTACTACATGCATGCTCCTAGGGGAAGGGTTGGTAGGAGTTAACCATCGCGTGATCCCGACCTCCACACATAAGGAAGGCAATCAATAAATAAATCATGCTCCAACTTCATCACATAACTGTTCACCATACGTGCATGCTATGGGAATCACAAACTTTTAACACAAGTATTCATCAAATTCACAATTAATCTACTAGCATGTCTCTAATATCACCATCTTCATATCTCAAAACAATCATCAAGCATCAAACTTCTCGTAGTATTCAACGCACTTTATATCAAAGTTTTTATTATATCCCTCTTGGATGCCTATCATATTAGGACTAATTTTATAAACAAAGCAAACTACTATGCTGTTCTAAAAGACTCTCAAACTTATATAAGTGAAGCATGAGAGACCAATAATTTCTATAAAATAAAACCACCACCGTGCTCTAAAAAGATATAAGTGAAGTACTAGAGCAAAATTGTCTAACTCAAAAGATATAAATGAAGCACATAGAGTATTCTAATAAATTACGATTCATGCGTGTCTATCCGTGTGTACATCAAGGATGATTGTGGTAAACTAAAAATCAAAGACTCAAATCATACAAGACGCTCCAAGAAAAACACATATTATGTGGTGAATAAAAATATAGCCTCAAGTAAAGTTACCGATAGACAAAGACGAAAGAGGGGATGCTTTCCGGGGCATCCCCAAGCTTAGGCTTTTGGTTGTCCTTGAATTTTACCTTGGGGTGCCTTGGGCATCCCCGAGCTTAGGCTCTTGCCACTCCTTATTCCAAAATCCATCAAATCTTTACCCAAAAACTTGAAAACTTCACAACACAAAACTTCAACAGAAAATCTCATGAGCTCCGTTAGTATAAGAAAACAAACCACCACTTAAGGTACTGTAATGAACTTATTATTTATTTATATTGGTGTTAAACCTACTTTATTCCAACTTATCTATGGTTCATACCCCCAAATACTACTCATAGGTTCATTAAAATAAGCAAACAACACACGAAAAACAGAATCTGTCAAAAACAGAACAGTCTGTATCAATCTGTAACTTTCGAATACTTCTGTTACTCTAAAAATTCTGAAATAAATTGGTGGACGTGAGAAATTTGTATATAACTAATCTGCAAAAATACTCAACCTAAAAGCACTCTCCAGTAAAAAATGACATCTATTCTCGTGAGTGCAAAAGTTTCTGTTTTTTACAGCAAGATCGCAAAGACTTCACCCAAGTCTTCCCAAAGATTCTACTTGGCACAAACACTAATTAAAATATAAAACCACATCTAAACAGAAGCTAGATGAATTATTTATTACTAAACATGAGCAAAAGAGCAAAGAACAAAAATAAAATTTGGTTGCCTCCCAACAAGTGCTATCGTTTAACGCCCCTAGCTAGGCATAAAAACAAGAATAAATCTAGGTATTGCCATCTTCGGTATGCAATTCTTCAACTGAACACACATAACCCTTAGGAGGCTCTTTGGTTTTGTTAATGATCAAACTCCTAGGCAAGAAATCAAGAAATTCATTTGTGGCAAAAGGTTCCTTAATGATATCAAAAAAATTGGGGTGAACACTTATCGATTTGAGGTCTTCATTTTCCTTACTAGAAGATTCACCCTTATTCTTAGGAACGTAAATAAACTTGGCAACTTTGGTAGGAGGAGGATGTGAGGTATTTTTAATGGCAGAAAAAGCGGAACCCAAGTTGGTAATAATATCTTCGAGTTTATCAATTCTAGTAGAATCTTGATCTATCCTTTCATTAACTATGGATTCCTTTTCCCTAAGATTTTTCAGAGTAACTCCATCCTACCTTAGATACACATTGGGTAATTTGGTTGTGGATCTTTTTATCCAAATTTTATATTAACTCAACAATGGCAATTTTATTTTCAATAATATCAAGCCTTTGCATCACATGTTCCAAGGTTAAGATAGTTCCATTGAGCAAAAGAGGTGGTGGGCCTAACAAATCTATCATGGCATTATAAGAATCAAAAGTATGGCTTCCCAAAAAAATCCCTATAGTAATAGTGTCAAGAACATGTCTATTCCAAGGATTAATGCCTACATAAAAATTGCGAAGAAGAACGGAAGTGGATTGCTTTCTAGTAGATCTGTTTTGAGCACTGTAGATTCTATACCAAGCATCTTTTAGATTTTCTCCCTCCCTTTGTTTAAAATTGAGAACTTCATTATCGGGGGTACTAACAATGATAGGAGGACTAGCCATGAAGACAACTCAAAGGATCTAACACACGAACACACAAGAAGCAAGCGAAAAGAGACGAACGGAGGAGGGGCCAAGAAAAGGCAAAGGTTTTCGAAAATCATTATAGAAGTGGGGGAGAGGAAAACGAGAGGCAAATGGCAAATAATGTAATTCGAGGGAGAAGACTTTATGATGGGTACTTGGTATGTCTTGACTTGTCGTAGATCTCCCCGGCAACGGCGCTAGAAATCGTTCTTGCTACCTCTTGAGCATGCGTTGGTTTTCCCTTGAAGAGGAAAGGGTGATGCAGCAAAGTAGCGTAAGTATTTCCCTCAGTTTTTGAGAACCAAGGTATCAATCCAGTAGGAGACAACGCACAAGTCACCTAGTACCTGCACAAACAATCAAGAACCTTGCAACCAACGCGATAAAGGGGTTGTCAATCCCTTCACGGTCACTCACAAAAGTGAGATCTGATAGAGATAGTAAAGTAAATATTTTTGGTATTTTTGTTGTATAGATTGGAAAGTAAAGATTACAAAATTGTAAACAAGATGCGATAAAAATAAAAGAGATGTAATATAATAGGAAAGAGACCCGGGGGCCATAGGTTTCACTAGTGACTTCTCTCAACATAGCATGTATTATGGTGGGTTAACAAATTACTGCCAAGCAATTGATAGAAAAGCGCATAGTTATGAATATATCTAAGTCAATGATCATGAATATAGGCATCACGTCCGTGTCAAGTAGACCAAAACGATTCTGCATCTACTAATATTACTCCACACATCGACCGCTATCCAGCATGCATCTACGGTTTTAAGTTCATAAGAACGATGTAACGCATTAAGCAAGATGACATGATGTAGAGGAATAAACTCAAGCAATATGATATAAACCTCATCTTTTTGTCCTCGATGGCAACACTACAATACGTGCCTTGCTGCCCCTATTGTCACTGGGAAAGGACATCGCAAGATTGAACCCAAAGCTAAGCACTTCTCCCGTTGCAATAAAGATCAATCTAGTAGGCCAAACTAAACTGATAATTCGAAGAGACTTGCAAAGATATCAAATCATGCATATAAGAATTCAGAGAAGAACCAAATAATATTTATAGATAATCTTGTTCATAAATCCACAATTCATCTGATCTCGACAAACACACCGCAAAAGATTTACATCTAATAGATCTCCAAGAACATCGAGGAGAACTTTGTTGCGAATCAAAGAGAGAACTAGCCATCTAGCTAATAACTATGGACCCGAAGGTATGTGGTAAACTACTCCCACTTCATTGGAGAGGCAATGGTGTTGATGTAGAAGGCCTCCATGATCTATTGCCCCTCCAGCAGATCGTCGGAAAAGGCCCCAAGATGGGATCTCACGGGTACAGAAGGTTGCGGCGGTGGAAAAGTGGTTTCGTGGCTCTCCCTGATGTTTCTAGGGTATAAGAGTATATATAGGGAAAAGAAGTACATCGGTGGAGCTACGAGGGGCCCACGAGGGTGGGGGCGTGCCCTCCTACCTTGCGGCCTCCTGTGGAGTCCCAGACTTCAACTCCAAGTCTTCGGGATTGCTTTCGTCCAAGAAAGATAATCACGAAGGTTTAATTCCGTTTGGACTACATTTGCTATTCCTTTTCTGCAAAACTCTAAAATAGGCAAAAAAACAGAATCTGGCACTGGGCCTCCGATTAATAGGTTAGTCCCAAAAATAATATAAAAGAGCGTATTAAAGCCCATTAAACATCCAAAACAGATAATATAATAGCATGGAACAATCAAAATTATAGATATGTTGGAGACGTATCAATCTACCACACTGCGGCATCGTGCGAAGGAGAACTAGGTCAATGGCGGTCACCAGTGAAGAAGCGTATAGGAGGTGGTATGCTCGGTGAGGTGAATGTTACCGCAATGGTGCTACAGTTTTTCCTTTGGTCATAGATTGGGGAGGGGAAGGCAAACTGAAAAGATATGAAGGGGTGATGTCGGGAGCCCGTACACAAATAGGAGCAAAAGACCGTGCATGAGTTACTCATTGTACGCATGCAGTTTCTAGGATGAAACCACCAGCGATGGTGAAAAATTAGAGGCAATTTTATAGTACCAGCTGCCTCTAATCTCTCCTACAAGCGGTTTCAGATTTCTGACCACCTTTGGAGCTTTGCATAACAAGAATAACTATCTCTTGTGGGGTTATTACATGCGGAAATGTTTTGTTTGTTCACAACCACTACCGAGGTTATTTCTAATGCATGTTTTGTACTAGTGATGGAAGGAGCAAGGGCCACCCAGAACAGGAAAGGAAGTCCTTATGAAGTCCGTACTTCAAGCCACCCCTACCTACACCATGAGTTGATTTGAACTCCCCAAGAAAATGTGTCGAAACCTATCAACGATCTCTTCAAAGTTTTGGTGGGGAGCAACCTATGGTAAGAAAAGGGTACACTGGATAGCATGGATAAGATGTGCACAAAAATGTGAGGGGCATGGAATTTTTGGACTTATAAGCTTTCAGTCAAGCTCTTCTAGCTAAACAAGAGTGGATAATTCTCCAAGTCCAGGCTCTCTTTTTACCCAAATATTAAAGGCTCGCTATTTCAAAGATGGGGAGTTTATGACAGCATCCTACCCCAATGGGGGCTTGTTCACATGGAGAAGTTCAATTCTGGTCATGATTTTTTGAAGGAAGGTGTGATATGACACACAAGAGACAAAACAATGTATGATTTACATCTAAAAGGAGAAATGGATCACAAGGCAAGGCAATCTCAAGCCACTTGGTGCGAGGCATAGGATCTGCATCAACCATGTTTGTCATCTGCTTAACCTGCATGGGACCGAACTAAGCTGGAGTGAATCTTCTCTCATGACCACATATATGATATCATGCAGATCTTAATTAGAGGACAAATGGTGGAGGACTATAGAGCATCAAACTCTGCAAAGAATGGTCTCTTCTTTGTGCGCTCGACATAACACTTGAGAGTGTCCATGAATAAAGACCCGAGAGCCCATCATAGGTGGCCGATCATAAAGGGTGGTTAGAACTTCGGGACATGCTCCTAGTTAATAAGGCAAAGGCTCATGTATGGCCGATGATGCACACTGGCATCATTCTGAACGCTGACCTCCATACCTAGGTTTCGGCATTACCATCATTCAGTACAATTTTGGAAATCTTCGTGCTCGAAAAAGGGAGTCCCGCTGGCGCCTCACCGACATCGGTGACAAGGTACAATTCATTGCTAGATATTGGCATGATTAGGTGAACCAAGTGAGGCACAACAATTGTCCATGATTCAGTGCCTCGACTACCAATGGCTTGCAAGGAATGAAGCGAAGGAAGGATGATGTATATCATGGAACCACATGCAATAGCAGCCATACATGCGCATCAGATGATTGAATGGGAACAGACGCATGCGACTTCTATGAGAGTAACAATGGTGGCTCCCGGTCAAGAACGATTGGACCAAAGCTAATGCAGATGGTGCATCAAGAAGGGGTGTGTGGTCTTGAGGGGGCACCATAGAGCGTTCCAGGAAGGCGTGTCCCATTTTTTTTCTTGTCGGCATACGTGGAACACTGAGCTCAGAAAGGTTTTGGTGTTCGTACAGAGAATCCCTTAATTTAGAGAGTTGCCGCATACAAACGTATTGTCACATGATGACACGTACACCTATCCGGTGTCGCTTCTATCCTATCACTTCCTAGTTTTCTTGCATGCATTTATGTGTGCTATCCATCTTTTGACGTCTATTCGCGGACATGTGCACACTAGTAGAAAACAGGGTTTGGTCCAGGCCAGATAAGCCCATTAATCCTGGTTCAGTCATGAACTGGGACCCACGGGGGCATAGGTCCTGGTTCGCGAGGCTAGGGGGCCGGCCGGGCCTCGTGGGGCATTGGTCCCGGTTCGTCTGGCCCCTTTGGTCCTCATTCCAGACACGAACCGGGACCAATGGGCCTCCCTCCTGGCCCACAACCTTTAGTCCCGGTTCGTGGCTGGAACCGGGACCAAATGTGGTCCTTTAGTCCCGGTTCCAGCCACGAACTAGGACCAATGAGATGCCTATATATACCCCCTTGCGCACGAGCAGAGCGGTGGAGTGCTCTATTTTTTTGGCCGGCCGTGGGAGAGCTTTGTGGTGCTCTAGATCACCTCCTATGCACATGAGGTGTTCGATGAAATGCCCGAGCCACACTTATGTTTTCTCCTCTCGAAGCTCCTTGTCCAAAGTCCATTTTCCTCTAGATTTTTCTAGGTTTGGCAGTCCGTCCTGTCCCGTCCCTATCCTCACCGTCGTCGATCGCCGCACCGATCTCGTCGCCGGCACTACCGTCGTGAGTCTCTTGAACTTATCTTCTTTCTAAAAGAAAAAAGTCCTTACTCGTATGATTTAGATAGATACTTGTGTAATTTTCTTACGTTTATTATTGTTTGTTATTATATAGTGTGATGGTGTTGGTATCCACCTCCGTCGGCCCTTGTCCTGTCTATGATTCGGATATGGTATAAATTATCTTTTATAACTATTTAGTTCATTTAGTGTTTATGACAATTATGCCGACCAACGTGACATAGATTTTTTTTTATCTAGGAGGTATGTGAACAGGAAATTCCAGCCGACACTATTGTCGAGAGGTTAAATTTAGTTGAAGAAGAAAACAATTACTTGAAGGAAAAATTAAAAAAAATTGAGGAGGAGAAGATGATATTGGAGTTGCATGTTGCGGATGTCGTTGATGATCACGAGATCAAGATGGATGCAATGCTCTTGAAGATTAGAAAGATCAAAAAATATGCCATTCATACTAAGGCTTCGTATCATTATGCCGTTGGATCAATTGTTACCTTAGTTGCGATTACGATCGCATTTGTTGTTGCACTGAAATGTTTTACATAGTTTCAATGTATGGTTTAATTAGATGCTCTAGAGAGCTATATGTTGTTCAATGAGAACTATGTATGTACTTTGGTTTTAATGTGATGATGAACTTCTATTAATTTGGTCACTTATCTATTCATAATGTACGCAGATGAACCGGCAATGGATGTACGGTAACAGACGCACCTCCGAGTACATTAAGGGCGTGCATAATTTTCTCGAAGTGGCTGAGGCAAACAAGCAAAATGGTTTTATGTGTTGTCCATGCCCTATATGTGGGAATACAAAGTCTTACTCTGACTCGAAAACCCTTCACACCCACCTGCTTTATAAGGGTTTCATGCCACACTATAATGTTTGGACCAAACAAGGAGAAAGAGGGGTCATGAAGGAAGACAGCGAAGAAGAAGAGGATGATGACAACTATATGCCCCCTGAATATGGTGATGCTGCAACGGGGGAAGCTGAAGATCAAGAGGAACCAAATGATGTGCCCGATGATGATCTTCATCGGGTCATTGTTGATGCAAAGAGACAGTGCGAAAGTGTAAAGGAGAAGTTGAAGTTCGATCGCATGTTACAGGATCGCAAAAAAGGGTTGTACCCCAATTACGAAGATGGAAACACAAAGCTCGGTACCACACTAGAATTGCTGCAGTGGAAGGCAGAGAATGGTGTACCTGGCAAAGGATTTGAGAAGCTACTGAAAATATTGAAGAAGAAGCTTCCAAAGGATAACTGTAACGCCCCAGATACAACTTTCCATATTCGTAACTCCAACTCTTTCCTTTTCCGGAGATGTGATATGATATTCCCTTCGTGGTTGGGTTTTTGTCTTTTGTTTTGCATTTTGTTCATGTCATGCATCTCATCTCATAGCATCATACGCATTGCACCTGCATGTTTTCATAAAGCTTGCATCCGTTCGTAGTTGCCGTGTTCCCCCCTTGCCTTCATTATCCCTTTCGAGACCAACCGTTCATTTGTTGTCCGACCGTTTGACCCTCTTTGCATAGTTCTTCGACCCCTCGCCCGCGTCCGAAACTTCCCGGAACCAACTCGGGCAGTCATGTCCGTTGGATTCGGATCATCCCCAAACATCTATAAAACATCTTCATTTTATTTATTGGACTCCTGTAGGACCTTGAGAAGAGGTGTCTAGAGGGGGGTGATTAGACACTAAGTACCAAAGTTGCAGTTTTTAAGTTCTTTAAGTTTAAGTGGAGTTTAGGCACAAGTTTACCACTCACAATACATAACAAGCAAGCATGCAAAGAGTTTATGAGCAGCGGAAAGTAAAGCATGCAACTTGCAAGAATGTAAAGGGAAGGGTTTTGGAGGATTCAAACGCAATTGGAGACACGGATGTTTTTGGCATGGTTCCGATAGGTGGTGCTATCGTACATCCACGTTGGTGGAGACTTCAACCCATGAAGGGTAATGGTTGCGCGAGTCCACGGAGGGCTCCACCCACGAAGGGTCCACGAAGAAGCAACCTTGTCTATCCCACCATGGCGGTCGCCCATGAAGGACTTGCCTCACTAGCGGTAGATCTTCACGAAGTAGGTGATCTCCTTGCCCTTACAAACTCCTTGGTTCAACTCCACAATCTTGTCGAAGGCTCCCAAGTGACACCTAGCCAATCTAGGAGACACCACTCTCCAAGAAGTAACAAATGGTGCGTTGATGATTGTGCTTCAAATGATAGTCTCCCCAACACTCAACTCTCTCTCGTAGGATTTGGATCTGGTGGAAAGAATATTTGAGTGGAAAGCAACTTGGGGAAGGCTAGAGATCAAGATTCATATGGTAGGAATGGAATATCTTGGCCTCAACACATGAGTAGGTAGTTCTCTCTCAGAAAATGTATGCTGGAAGTGTAGGTTCAGTATGATGGCTCTCTCCACGAACGAAGAGGGGGTGGAGGGGTATATATAGCCTCCACACAAAATCTAACTGTTACACACAATTTACCAAATTCGGTGGGACCGAATCAACAGACTCGGTGTCGTGGAATTGTCACGTCAGATGTCCTCGTGAAAGGACTTAGTTGTGGAGCCATCGCAACTAGGAAGCTTGAAGGGGTTAAATCGGGACAAAGGACACGAGAGGGTTTATACTAGTTCAGCCCCTTACGGTGAAGGTAAGGCCTACGTCTAGTTGGGTTGGTATTGATGTTTCGATGACCAGGGAGCGAGATACGTTATGCCCGGCTCTCGATGAGTTGTTTCTTGCCCTAAGCCACCAGCAGGTCGTCCCCTTATATACACGGGTTGACGCCCTGTGGCCTACAGAGTCCCGGCCGGCTCATAAACAGTGTCCGGCTCGGTGACTAGTTAAATCTACCTTATGTTACAAGTCATGCCATCATGGCGGTTTACTACAACGGGCCTTAAGTCGCCTGTGGGCCTTAAGCCTTTTGTTAAATCGCCATCTTCATGCTTGGTCTTGGGCTTCTCTCTGATGAGTCTGCTTTGTGTAACCCGGCCCCTCCTGGGCGGCTTACACAAATAGTCATATCCCCAACATTAGGCCCCAGATTGATTTGAACCTGTTCATGTCAGTCTTAAAAAATATTTTTAACGAATAAATCTTCAGTCTTCTAACTATATAGAGGGCTTTCTTTAACCCGCCATGACGTCATCTTCTGGATCCATCTTAACCCGGCGTGGCGTCATCCTTTCTTTAATTCATTTTTTATTCCATCGTATCCTTCAACGGATCTCTGCTTTTATTGATTGTTCCGGAAATCGAGGCATCGGGGCCGCAGGATAGTAATTCTTATCTCCTCGTTTCCCGCGCCGTCTCACTTATCCTCTCCCTATAAATAGCGCGACTTAGGTGTTTCATTTTCCTCCTTCCAATCGTCTTCTTCCTCTCCTCTCTTCCACTCGAGCTCTGCCGCCGCCGCCGTCGAACCCCTCGTCTTCATCGACTCAGGCCGCTGCATCAACCTGACTCTAACCAGAAATCGACGGCGAACCTCCATAGCTCGTCCGCATCTGTGAGTTCCTATCCTTCCCTTTCTGTAGATTTGCATTGTAACCCTGTTGAGTTCATCGGTGTTCATCACCGCCCGACGCAAACCCTCGCTAGTTTGCACCTTCAATGCCCTGTTTAGATCGTAGAAACTATATAGAACTACTGTGGTAAGTGTTTGTGTTGATCTTGCGTAGAAACAGATCTCATTTCCCTTGTTTAGAAACCCTCTTCGAGTGCATGAACTTCTCTGTCCTATTTTTAAGTCTAGAAAATTTTCCTTTTAGAGCAATAACTTGATCCAGAATAATAGTTGTCGTCTGTGAAACTTGTTTCTATCACCCGGAAAGCTTCTTCTGGAAAATGCCCTTTAAACACCACTGTCCAGGTATCCGGTTTAAATAAGTGACACTAAACTGTAAGCCTTGCCTTCTTCTCATGATCTTAAGAATTCTTCAATTGCCATCTTCACACTTGTAGCGGCTTAAACATTGTTGCACAATCACCCTTATATCATTAGGCCCCTTTCTTAAGCCGCCACTTTAAGTTAGATATTTCCCCCGGGTTAAAGTTGAATCAGAACTTTCTTATTTTGTCGTAGGCCAACTGTTGTCATGGCTCCTAAGGCAGCCAAAGCCCATGTGACTTGCAAATGGGTTCCACCCACAGTGACCAAAAGCAAACTTGCCGAGTTCGTGAAGTCTGGCCATCTGCCAAAGAAGGAGGTCATGTCTTATCGTGCCCCTAACCCGTCTGTGGAGATACCTCAACCCAAAGATGGGGAGGTAATAGTTTTCACGGATCACATGAACCGGGGATTTGCCCCTCCCGGCTCAAAATTCTTCAGGGAAGTTCTGAATTTCTTTGACCTTAGACCTCAAGACATTGGACCCAATTCCGTGTCAAATCTTTGCAACTTTCAAGTCTTCTGCGAGGTGTACCTGGGAGGGGAGCCAAGTCTACTTTTATTCAGAGAATTTTTTTATTTGAACCGGCAGAATGAACGTGCCAACGGGCCTAGCCTTGAACTTGGCGGCATCTCAATCCAGCGGCGGAGAGATTATCTTTTTCCCTATGCTGAACTGCCAAGTCACCCGAAAGATTGGAACCAGACGTGGTTCTACTGTCAAGAAACGTCATCGGCTGATGAGAGTCCTCTGCTCGGCTTTCGCGTCCTGCGCCTTGAATCCAACCATCAGCTGGCGGATAAGTTGACTCCTGTCGAGCGCCTGCCTCTCAATCCCACCATTAAGAAGATTAAAGCTCTTTTAGGCAACGGGTTAAATGGCATTGATTTGGTCCGGGTCTGGATCACCTGGCGGATACTACCATTAAGTTGCCGCTCCGGCTTAATGTGTACTTACACAGGCGAGAAGGATGACTCAATGCGCCATAGTTTTGATGACTTACCAGATGATGTGGTAGATGCTACAGTCCAGTCACTGTTGAAGGAGGGAACTGTAACTAGTAATGCCTTCGGCTTACTTCCCTTCTGCAAGAAGAACCCGGTCCCTGCGGTAAGTTACCAATCTTCATAAGCACTCTTTAACATGTTATACCTTCTTGTACTTATGATTCCTGATCTTTTTCCACAGGCCGGTGAAATTTCTAGAAGGTCAAGTATGACCATGAGGCTGCTAAACAAGCCAGGGCGCCAAGAAAACCGAAAGGAAAACCGCCAGGACGGGCACCTCTAAGAAGAAGAAGCCCAGAGCCTACGATATGCTTAAATTGGATGACTCTTCTTCAGATGAGGAAGAGGTAATCTTTTGATTTTCTTTAACTCCTTTGTCGTTATTTTACTGACATTTTATCCTTTCATGAGGATACAGGGAACAGTCAAGCAATTGACGAAGAGGTAACTATAATCTCCTCCGACTCAGAGCCTTTGCCAACGCAAAAAATCCGAAGGGTGACCCAGAAAGTAAGATTTTCACATCCTCTAGCTTACCAAGATCCTCAATTTCTTTTGAAGCAACAACAGCTTGAAAACCAGCGGTAGACCCGGGCCAACCAAGACGCAGAACTCTCCTCCGGCTTACCCAATGCAACCAGGAAGCGTCAGACTGAGGTTATCTCCGATTTACGTTCTGCTTTACCTTTGGCGGGTTTGATTCGCCAACCTCTCAATTCATCTGACTCCAATTACCAGGATACCTCTCCTTCTTATGACGAGTCGATGCAATCAAACATGTCGGCTTTTAAAACAGCTCCCGGGTAATGTAACCTTTCTTATTTTAAGTTTTTCCATACTTATACTTTGATACTCATCCTTCCACTTTGATTGACAGCCTGCAAGTGAAGCCCAGCAAGAGGGCAAAGAAGAATAAGCCGTCCCGAGACCCGGTGGTCACTGAACCGGCGCTTGACTCATACGTTCCTGACAGCTCCACTCATCAGCCACCGCCTGAACCGGCTTCTGATATTCTGGTGCCAACCTCTGACCCGCCTGCAGAAGACGTTATCCACAACTCTGATAACCCGGAAATTCCTAGCCCGGTCAAGACGACTGATCCGGAAGTTGAGATTCTGAAAAGCCAATATGTTGAACCGGGTCGGCCTACTGCTCTTGCCCAATGCACTGCCAAGGAGGAGTTTTCCCTACGTCGGAAAGCCAAACAGGACATTACTGATTATACTCACCTAAGCATTGGTGATATAGTCTCGGGTTATCTGAACCAAGTGCACAATAGTTGTGACCTGGAAATTGACATGGTGAAGAAAATACAGCACAAATCTGAGGTATAACTTAAGCTTTTTTCTGAACCTTACTTACTGTACTAGCCCCCAAGTCTATTACTTATGAATGAATATGCTGTAGACTTAGAAATCTACTTACTGTTAGGTTGTCCGGTTTAAAGTAAATACATTTAACCCGGTGAGAGCATGAGCCACGAGATCTGAGTCACGAGATCTGAGTCACCCAGGCATCTTACCCGGCTTAAGTTCATCTCCTTAGCCATCCGGAGACCATGGAGTAAGGCCTCGTACTCAGCTGCATTGTTAGTACATGGAAACATAAGCCAGAGTACATAACAAAATTTGTCACCTCGAGGGGAAGTTAACACCACTCCAGCCCCCGAGCCTTCTAGCTGCCTAGACCCATCAAAGTGAATCGTCCAATATGTGTGATCCGGCTTCTCCTCAGGGGCCTGTAACTCTGTCCAATCATTGATAAAGTCCACCAAGGCCTGAGACTTAATAGCAGTACGTGGCATATACTTCGTGAGGCCCAAGCTCAATGGCCCACTTGGCGACTCGTCCTATGGCCTCTCTGTTCTGAATGATGTCTCCCAAAGGGGCAGAACTTACCACAGTTATAGGGTGGCTTTGAAAGTACTGCTTCAACTTCCGGTTGGCCATAAACACCCCGTAAACAAGCTTCTGCCAATGTGGATACCTTTGCTTAGATTCAATGAGCACCTCACTGATGTAATAAACCGGCCGTTGAACCGGATGCTCCTTGCCAGCTTCCTTACGCTCCACCACGATGGCAACGCTGACGGCTCGTGAATTGGCAGCCACATATAACAGCAAAGGCTCTTTATCAATTGGAGCCGCGAGAACCGGCAGTTCAGACAATTGTCTCTTCAAGTCTTCAAAAGCATCATCACCGGCCTTGCTCCAGACAAAAGTGTCAGTTTTCTTCATCATCTGATACAATGGAAGGGCCTTCTCACCTAACCGGCTTATGAACCGACTTAAGGCGGCAACACGACCCGCCAGTCGCTGAACATCATTAATGCACGCCGGCTTAGCCAGAGATGTGATCGCCTTAATCTTCTCCGGGTTAGCTTCGATGACTTTGTTTGACACCATGAAACCCAAGAGCTTGCCCGCAGGTACGCCAAATACACACTTGGCCGGGTTAAGCATCCTCTTGTAAACCCGGAGATTATCAAAGGTCTCCTTCAAGTCAGATATCAAGGTTTCCTTTTCTCTGGACTTTACCACAATGTCATCCACGTAAGCATGAACATTACGCCCAATTTGATCGTGCAAAAAGTTCTGCACACACCGCTGATAAGTCGCCTGGGCACTTTTGAGTCCAAACGGCATAGATACATAGCAGAAGGCTAAAAACGGAGTGATGAAAGCCATCTTCTCCTGGTCCTTAACTGCCATTTTGATATGATGATAACCAGAGTAAGCATCCAAAAAGCTCAAATGCTCACAACCCGCCGTAGCATCAATGATTTGATCAATACGGGGAAGAGCAAAGGGATCAGCCAGACAAGCTTTGTTTAAGTCCATGTAGTCCACACACATCCGCCAGGTGCCGTTCTTCTTGAGGACAGCACCGGGTTAGCCAACCACTCCGGGTGAAAAACTTCAACGATTAACCCTGCCGCCAAGAGCCGGGCGACTTCCTCTCCAATAGCTTTCCGTCTCTCTTTGTTAAAATGCTGAAGAAACTGCCTGACCGGCTTATACTTCGGATCAATATTCAGAGTGTGCTCAGCGAGTTCCCTTGGTACACCCAGCATGTCAGAAGGTTTCCATGCAAAGATGTCCCGGTTCTCACGGATGAACTTGATGAGCGCGCTTTCCTATTTGGGATCCAAATTGCCGCTGATGCTGAATTGCTTAGAAGGGTCACCCGGGGTAAAGTCAACGAGCTTTGTCTCAGCTGCCGACTTAAACTTCAACGCCGGGTCATGCTCTATAGTTGGCTTCTTCAGGGATGTCATATCCGCCGGGTCAACATTATCTTGATAAAATTTGAGCTCTTCCACTGCGCAGGCCGATTCAGCATAAGCTGCGTCGCCTTCTTCACACTCCAGCGCTGCCTTCCGACTGCCATGTACAGTGATGGTGCCCTTATGACCCGGCATCTTGAGCTGCAAATAAACATAACACGGTCGGGCCATAAACTTAGCATAAGCCGGCCGCCCGAACAGAGCGTGGTACGGGCTCCTGATTTTGACCACCTCAAACGTCAACTTCTCAGCTCTGGAATCATATTCATCTCCAAAGGCCACCTCCAGCTCAATCTTTCCAACTGGGTAAGCCGACTTACCAGGGACCACTCCATGGAAAACAGTGTTGGATGTTCTCAGATTTTTATCAGTTAATCCCATACGTCGAAAGGTCTCATAATAAAGGATATTGATGCTACTACCCCCGTCCATGAGTACCTTAGTGAACTTATATCCACCAACCTGAGGTGCCACCACCAAGACCAACTGACCCGGGTTATCGACCCGCAGAGGATGATCTTCTCTGCTCCACATGATGGGTTGTTCTGACCACCTCAAATAACAAGGGATTGCCGGCTCAACAGAATTGACGACCCTCTTATGAACCTTCTGGTCACGTTTGCATAAGCTAGTGGTAAATAATTGATACTACCCACCATTCAACTGCTTCGGGTTGCTTTGATAGCCCGACTACTGCTGCTGCTGCTCTCCTTGACCAGACTGTTGTTGATTATAGCCTCCTCCTTGACGTCCCTGAAAGCCGGAACCTGAGCCGCCACCCGGGCCATGGAAACCGCCAGCTCCTGAACCACCACCAGACCCATTATGGCCATCATAGGTGTTGGAATTCTTAAACGCCTTCATGATCGCGCAATCTTTCCACAGGTGCGTGGCGGGCCGCTCCCTAGTGCTGTGTCTCGGGCAGGGCTCATTGAGTAGCTGTTCAAGAGATGGGCCTGACCCGCCGGATCGAGGCGGTTTGCCCTTACGTCTCAGATTGTTACCTTGCGCATTGGCATTGGCCACAAACTCCGGGTTACCGTTCGCCTTACACTTATTGCCGTTTTGATTCCCCGGGTTATGCTGTTGACCCTTTCCATTGCCGTTCTTTTTTCCCTTCCCTGTCTTCTCATCGTTAGACACGGGATCCTTGGTACTATCAGAATTGGCATATTTAACTAAAGGCGCCATCAGCGTGCCCATATCCTTGCAGTCACGTTTAAGGCGCCCCAGCTTCTGCCTCAGCGGCTCAAAGCTACAATTCTTCTCCAGCATAAGGACTGCAGAGCCGGCATCCATATTGTCGGATGAATGAATTATCTCCTTGACCCGACGCACCCAATGGGTGGTGGATTCGCCCTCCCCTTGCTTACAATTCGTTAAGTCCACAATCGACATAGATTGCTTACAGGTGTCCTTGAAGTTCTGGATGAACCGGGTCTTTAACTCTTCCCATGAGCTAATGGAATTGGGTGGCAAACCCTTTAACCAAGACCGGGCTGTTCCATCTAGCATCATGGTGAAATATTTAGCCATCGCCGCGTCACTGACTTTCAACAGCTCCATGGCCATCTCATAACTCTCGATCCATGCCCCGGGCTGTAAGTCGGCCGTGTAATTTGGTATCTTTCGAGGTCCCTTGAAGTCCTTGGGCAGACGTACATTGCGCAGAGTCGGTACCAGACACGGAACACCACCGGTTCTAGTGGCTACTCCCGCCTCAACAGAAGTCGTTGGTTCCTCCGGGACATCCTGATAAGCCGCCCGTTGAGCCGCTGCCTGAGCCGCCCATTCGTTCTCCTGACGTATTCGGTCTTGCACCGGGTGATAGCCACCGGGCTGGTTATGGCGTTGGGCGTTGCTTGACAAAGCTTCGGACTCCATGTGCCTGCTGTAACTCGGGCTCCGGTTCTGACGAGGCAGTGCTAACCAAGGCGGGGGAGTTGAGTTAATTCTGTCCCGGCTATAAGAATAGGTCTCCTGCTGAGCTAAGGCCGTCTGGAGGAGTTCTCTGACTCTCCGGGTCTCCACTGTCGCCGGGTCATCACCGTCCATAGGAAGAGCCGCCAAACGTGTTGAATCTGCGATTAAGTTCTCCATGGGGTTGGAAAAGTGACCCGGGGGAATGGCACATAACGCGGCAGTGGCATGCTCACGTGAGGCGGTGCCATCTCTCGAGGCTGAGTCGGCCCTCCTGTTCCGGCTGTCATAAGCTGATTGGCCTCTGGCGGGTTACTTGGACCGGCTTCGGGTGTGGCAAAAAGAACCCGAGGGTCGTAATTTGGAGGTAAACGGGACTGAGTTTTCTGATGTCTCCTCCTCATTACCTCATTGGATGCGTTTAGGCTCATCGTGAGCTGGTAAGCTTTTGACTGCAAGCGCGGTGCCCGGGCGTCGAGAGCCGCCCGCTCTGTAGCTAGTCTGGTATCCTTAGCTGCCAAGGCCTCCTTGGCCTGAGCTATCTCCTCACGCACCTGTGCTACCTCTGCGTCATGCTCATCTTTGTCTGCAGGAATAACCGTGGCGGTTAACAGGGCCGTACGCTTGTCCATGAGATCTATCAGCACCTGGGCCGGTGGGCGCACGGGGCCGCCTGCCCCGGCTGCTCCTAACCTGGATGTTACTGCTGCAGCAGCTGTAGAGTTTGAGCCGGGCTGAGTCCTAGCCATGAAGACTCGGGCCCATCTTGGCGGCTCATAGGGGTCCGGAATACTGATGCCATCGGAACAGCCCCCGAGCACACCGTCTTGCACTTGGTACAACGAATCTGTTGAACCGGCGGACGAATCACCGTCTGAGAGGACGGCCGTCTCACCCCTATCTTCAGATCCTTCAGAAAGTTCCTCTCCGTGGATGCAGCCCACGAAGGCACGCCTCATGACCGGTTGAGTCCGGGTCTTCCTCGCACGCTGAGCCACCTCGACGAGGTCGGTGCAGTTGTCCGGCTCAGGGCCCGGCTCACTGATCCGGCCGATGAAGATGTGGATTCCGCTGAAGGGGACCCGGTATCCATACTCAATTGAGTCGGCGTCGGGACCCCAGCCTTCATCGTCGATGTAGATCTTGCCGCGACGACTCTTGGTCATTCGGCCCACTACGTATCCCTTGAGCCCTTCGAAGTTGCCCTTCAAGAACTCAAATCCGCCGTGCGCTGGCCCCACGGTGGGCGCCAACTGTCGTGGAATTGTCACGTCAGATGTCCTCGTGAAAGGACTTAGTTGTGGAGCCATCGCAACTAGGAAGCTTGAAGGGGTTAAATCGGGACAAAGGACACGAGAGGGTTATACTAGTTCGGCCCCTTACGGTGAAGGTAAGGCCTACGTCTAGTTGGGTTGGTATTGATGTTTCGATGACCAGGGAGCGAGATACCCTATGCCCGGCTCTCGATGAGTTGTTTCTTGCCCTAAGCCGCCAGCAGGTCGTCCCCTTATATACACGGGTTGACGCCCTGTGGCCTACAGAGTCCCGGCCGGCTCATAAACAGTGTCCGGCTCGGTGACTAGTTAAATCTACCTTATGTTACAAGTCATGCCATCATGGCGGTTTACTACAACGGGCCTTAAGTCGCCTGTGGGCCATAAGCCCTTTGTTAAATCGCCATCTTCATGCTTGGTCTTGGGCTTCTCTCTGATGAGTCTGCTTTGTGTAACCCGGCCCCTCCTGGGCGGCTTACACAAATAGTCATATCCCCAACACTCGGTCGGACCGATTTAGTAAACCTAGTGACTGTTAGGATTTTCGGTGGGACCGACATGCAACTCGGTAGGACTGATATGGTTAGGGTTAGGGCATAACGTAATCTCGGTAACACCGATTACACAAACTCGGTGAGACCGATTTTGGTAATAAGTTTTCCAGAGAGTTGGTCAGGCAAACTTGGTTGGACCGATTACACAAACTCGATAGGACTGATTTTGGTAATGAGTCAACCAGGAAGTTTGCATTGTAATCTCGGTAGTACCGATTGCTCAAACTCGGTGAGACCGATTTTGGTAATGGACATACACAAAGAGATTACAATCCCATCTCGGTGAGACCGAGATCCCTATCGGTGAGACCGATTTGTCTAGGGTTTGTGGCAGTGGCTATGACATCTGAACTCGGTGGCGCCGGATAGAAAGAATCGGTGGGGCCGAGTTTGACTTTAGGTTTAGGTCATATGTGTGGAAGTGGGTAAGTAGTTGAGGGTTTTGGAGCATATCACTAAGCACTGTGGAGCAAGAAACTCATTAAGCAACACCTCATCCCTTCTTGATAGTATTGGCTTTTCCTATAGACTCAATGTGATCTTGGATCGCTTGAAGCTTGAGCCAATCCTTTGTCCTTAGCATCTTGAAGGAGTTCCCACATCCTTTAGTCCATGCCACTCCATTGTTGAACTTATCTGAAACATACTAGATAAAAGTGTTAGTCCAACAAGAGATATGTTGACATTAATTACCAAAACCACCTAGGGAGCACTTGTGCTTTCAACTCCCTAACCTATTTTTCCCGGCCGTCCGATTTCGATCGGAGGGACGAAATAGCCCCAAACCAAAATCCAGTGCTATATATATAGACCAATCCCCTAGGCAGCAACCCTAAAATCTAGCCCCAGTCCCATCCGCGGCGCCACCGCTCTCATTCTTCCCCTCGGGATCCATCCCCACCAACCGCAGCCTCCGACCAGATCCCTGATTTTCCGCGCAGCCGCCGGAGCATCTCGATGGATCGAGCGCTTCGCCTCCAAGCACAGCCTCCCCTGCTCATGCCCCGAGCCTCCCGTCGTCTAGGAGAACGAGCTCCATCGCCTCGCTGCCACTAGCCGGAGCATCCCCATCGCCGGCCTCCAGGAACTCTACTCCTCCTCTCTGTCTTCTTCTCCTCCCTCTCTCGTTTTCTTTCTCTCTCATGCACCTCTCTCTCTCAGATACGCATGAGCAGCGCCATGGATGGACTCCTCCAGCTGACGCAATGGACGCCAAGTTCCCGCTGCGGCCCTCCTCCAGTTCGCCACCTCGTCCCCGCCGTCCTTCATCTCGTTGCCGCCCCGGCCTCCTCTGCTTCGTGTTGACCGCCTGCTTCCAACCGCAGCGCCATCCCCGCCTCCTCTGCCTTGCGCTCGTCCGCAACGATGCTGGCAGGTTCCGGCCCTGCCTCAAGCGTCCTCTGTTGCTGCCTCCTCATCATCGCCAGGACCTTCCCCGCGCCGCCGCATCGTCGGAGGTGAGCTCCGCCGTCAAGCCATGCCTCTCTGGCCTTCCTATTTCCTCTCCTCGCGTCGCTCCTTGCTGACTACCCAGTCATGTTTTCTACCTGCAGAGACTTCGCCGAGGCCCTCCTCTTCTTCTGATCTGGCGCCGTCCCAGGAGCTTGCCGCCAGATCCGGGCCTTCCTCGCCCGTAGTCTCCCCGTCGCGCCGCCCTTCGCCGGAGACCCAAGCTTCTCCAGGCCGCCGCACCAAGTCCGGCCGCCTCCTTCTCTGCTGTTGCTTCTGCTTTGAGCAGGAGGTCGACAACCCCGCCTCGAGCCATGACCGCGCGTCGCCTGCGTGCGTTGACCGCGCCCAGGCCCAGCTGCTCCCCTCCGCCGCGCGAGGCCCAGCGCCCCAAGCTGGCCTCCTCTGCAGATGGACCAAGCCCATGGTGAGAAAACCCCCAGCGCCTCCTTTCCCTTCTGTTGGGCTATCAGATTTGGCCCATGTCATGTTTTTCCCTGTTCTGTGAATTTCCTAATTATCCAGAGATGATAGTTTTATAGAAAAACCCCTAAGCATCATGCATATAATAACTCATGAACCGTGCATCGGATTATAATTATTTAAACATGTAAAATGCTTAGAATTTTGTGTAGATTAATAATATGCAACTTTTATCCATGTTAAAAATGTTTAATGTTGTTTGTTTTAATTTGTTCAAATGCCATGTTAAAATGATTTATTACATAACTAAATAACCGTAGCTCGATTTTAAATAAACTTTATATGTAAATGGGGTGGAAAATGCCTAGTTTAAGATGGTGCACTTTATTTTCCTGTTTAACAACAATAAAATATGTTTTAGGGCAGAACAGTACCAAATTTGAAATATGCATATGGGGATTTTTTCGGAATTGTTGTTTGTTGTTTCCAGCCTCATTTAAACTTGCCTAAATAGTTAGATTACTTATGTTACACCTCTTGCCATGTTTAACAACATTTAGTATTGTTGTGCAACTAAACGAGAGCGAACTAAATAACTCGAATGTGGTGTTTCGTCAATATGCAACTCGTTGCATATTGAGCTCCACTTAACATGTAGTATTGTTTGTTGCACTTTGCCATGCCATGCCTCATTAAACCGGACATGCATCATACTTGATTGTGCATCATGCCATGATTATGCTTATGTGTTTACCATGTTGTTTCCTCCTTTCCGGTTTGCTTCTCTCGTTAGCTTCGGTTTCGTTCCGGAGTTGTGAGGATTCGTTCAACTACGTCCGTTTGTCTTCTTCATGGACTCATTCTTCTTCCTACCGGGATTTCAGGCAAGATGACCATCACCTTGGATCTCACTACTATCATTGCTATGCTAGTTGCTTCGTTCTATCGCTTTGCTGCGATACATATCCCTTGTTGATCAAGCCTCCCAAATTGCCATGTCAGCCCTAACCTTTTTCACCCTTCCTAGCAAACCGTTGCTTGGCTATGTTACCGCTTTGCTCAGCCCCTCTTATAGCGTTGTTAGTTGTAGGTGAAATTAAAGATTGCTCCAAGGTGGACAGGATTATGTTGGGATATCACAATATCTCTTATTTAATTAATGCATCTATATACTTGGTAAAGGGTGGAAGACTCGGCCTTATGCCTGGTGTTTTGTTCCACTCTTGCCGCCCTAGTTTCCGTCATACCGGTGTTATGTTCCTTGATTTTGCGTTCCTTACGCGGTTGGGTGATTTATGGGACCCCCTTGACAGTTCGCTTTGAATAAAACTCCTCCAGCAAGGCCAAACCTTGGTTTTACATTTGCCTCACCTAGCCTTTTTTCCCTTGGGAGTCGCGCTCTTGAGGGTCATCTTTATTTACCCCCCGGGCCAGTGCTCCTTGGAGTGTTGGTCCAAACTAGAGCACCGTGCGGGACCATCCCTTGGCAGCTTGGGTTACGTCAGTACATGTACGCTTAGCTTATCCGGTGTGTCCTGAGAACGAGATACATGCGACTCCTATCGGGATTGTCGACACATCGGGCGGTCTTGCTGGTCTTGTTTTACCATTGTCAAAATGTCTTGTAAACCGGGATTCTGAGACTGATCGGGTCTTCCTGGGAGAAGGAATATCCTTCGTTGATCATGAGAGCTTATAATGGGCTAAGTTGGGACACCCCTGCAGGGTATAAACTTTCGAGAGCCGTGCCCGCGGTTATGTGGCAGATGGGAATTTGTTAACGTCCGGTTGTAGAGAACTTGACACTTGACCTAATTAAAACGCATCAACCGCGTGTGTAGCCGTGATGGTCTCTTTTCGGCGGAGTCCGGGAAGTGAACACGGTTTTGGGTTATGTTTGACGTAAGTAGGAGTTCAAGATCACTTCTTGATCATTGCTAGCTTCACGACCGTTCCGTTTGCTCTCTTCTCGCTCTTATTTGCGTATCTTAGCCACCATATATGCTTAGTCGCTGCTGCAACCTCACCACTTTACCCCTTCCTTACCCTTTAAGCTTTGCTAGTCTTGATACCCATGGTAATGGGATTGCTGAATCCTCGTGACTCACAGATTACTACTACAATAGTAGCAGGTACAGGTTATGCGATGATCATGACGCGAGAGCGATGTTTGCTTGTTTTGGAGTTCTTCTTCTGCTTCTTCTTCGATCAGGGGATAGGTTCCAGGTCGGCAGCCTGGGCTAGCAGGATGGATGTCGTTTGAGTTTCTGTTTGTGTTTCATCCATAGTTGGATGGTGCTCTTATGTAAGATGATGTTGTATTCGTGTGTCATTGTATGCCTTTTGTATTTATCCCCAATGTTGATATAATGATATCCACCTTGCAAAAGTGTTTCAATATGCGGTTCTATCCTTGGTGGGACCTTCGTGTCTCTTTAGGATAGTATCTCATATTGGGCATGACAATAACGAATTGCCCAACAGTACATACGCAGCAAATAAGGTCGTATGCCCTCTAGGATTGGAGATGCAGAAGATACATGCATGCCCTAATGACTACATCCTCTACTGCAGTGCGTATGAGGATTTGAATGCATGACCGGTATGTGGTGCATTGTGTTATAAGATCAGATAAGATTACCCTGGTCATGTTGACGGCGAGCGCCCTAGGAAGAGGGTTCCTACCAAGGTGATGTTGTATGCTCCTATAATACAATGGTTGAAATGTTTGTTCAGAAACAAAGAGCATGCCAAGTTGATGCGATGGCACAGAGAGGACCATAAGAAAGACGGGAAGTTGAGAGCACCCGTTGGCGGGTCGCAGTGGAGAAAAATCGAGAGAAAGTAATGAGAGGACTTTGCAGGTGACGCAAGGAACGTATGGTCTGGTTTAAGCGTGGATGGCATTAATCCTTTCGGGGAGCAGAGCAGCAATCACAGCACCTGGCATGTGACTCTATGTATCTATAACCTTCCTCCTTGGTTGTGCATGAAGCGGAAGTTCATTGTGATGCCAGTTCTCATCCAAGGCCCTAAGAGGCCCGGCAACAACATTAATGTGTACATAAGGCCATTAGTTGAAGAACTTTTACAGCTGTGGAATGGAAACAGCGTACGTGTGTGGGATGATCACAAACAGCAGGAATTTGACCTACATGTGTTGCTGTTTGTAACCATCAATGATTGGCCTGCTCTCGGTATCCTTTTAGGACAGACAAACAAGGAATACCACGCATGCACTGTTTAGATGACACCGAAAGTATATACCTGAACAAATGCGGGAAGAATGTGTACCTGGGGCATCGTCGATTTCTTCCGACCAACCATCAATGTCGAAAGAAAGGCAAGCATTTCAAAGGCGAGGCAGATCACCGAAAGAAGCCCGTCATCCGTACCGGTGATCACATACTTGCTATGGTCAATGATTTACAAGTAATCTTTGTAAAGGGTCCTGGCGGACTATCTGTTCCGAATGACGCTGAGGGACGTGCACCCATGTGGAAGAAGAAATCTATATTTTGGGACCTACCCTACTGGAAAATACCTAGAGGTCCGCTCTTCAATCGACGTGATGCACGTGACGAAGAATCTTTGCGTGAACCTGCTAGGCTTCTTGGGCGTGTATGGGAAGACAGCACGGGAGGACCAGCAATGTGTGCATGAAAAGACGGCATGCCTCCAAAGTAGTATGAAGGTCCTGCCAGCTACGCTCTTACCAAAGAAGAGAAGGAAATATTCTTTCAATGCCTGCTCAGCATGAAGGTCCCGTCTGGCTTCTCGTCGAATATAAAGGGAATAATAAATATGCCAGAGAAAAAGTTCCAGAACCTAAAGTCTCATGACTGTCACGTGATTATGACGCAATTGCTTTCGATTGCATTGAGGGGGCTTCTACCGGAAAATCTTTGATTAGCCATTGTGAAGTTATGTTCATTCCTCAATGCAATCTCTCATAAGGTGATCGACCCAGAAATCCTACCAAGGTTAAAGAGTGATGTGGCGCAATGTCTTGTTAGTATCGAGCTGGTGTTCCCAGTGTCGGGAACGAGGGTTTCGAGGATCGCCTAGCGGTCAAGGGTCGGGAACTGGGGTAGAGGGTTGAGGGTCACCGAGGGGTCGAGGTTTGAGGATTGCCGAGGGGTCGAGGGTCGAGGATCACCGAGGGGTCGAGGGTCGAGGGTCGTCGAGGGGTCGAGGGTCGAGGGTCGAGATTTATCAGGAATGCCCCCATTATGGATGTGCACAAGTTTATCAAAAAAATTCTGATCTCATCTACATATATATTCTTCTATATGTCATGTTGTCTGTCAAAGTATTGAAGAAATCCATGGCTACATCATTAACCAGAAGTAACAGGCGTATGATGCTAGGAAGCTCTTCAAAGTTGTTTTGGAATGGAGTTACGAATAGAATAATTCACTTTTTGGTACGAATTTCAGAAAAGGTGTTCCGAATAGTGATTCAGAAGGCTCTTGCTGAACTTCGTACCAAAAAGCTAATTATCCTATCCGGGACTCTGTTCCAAAACAATTTTGAAGAGCTTTGTACCGTTATGCGCCTGTTACTTTCGGCTAATGATGAAGCCATGGTTTTCTTGAATCCTTTGACACTAGACAACGTGACATATAGAAGGGTAGATGAGATCGGGAAAAATATGGACCATTTTTTGCATATCCAAAATGGCGCCATTTCGTTAAATCCCTTGTTTGACATTCATGAGAGAGGCGGTACGGACGTCGGACATTCATGAGAGAACTCCGGTAACTCTTCAACATGAGGGGGGACGTCGATCAACCCCCTCTCGCCCGACCAAATCCTAGAAGCGTTGCTGAGGCCGCCCCAAACCCTAGAAGCGTCGAGGCCACCCAAATTTTCCGAGTTAAAAGAGTGTTGTCGTCGAGGCCACCAAACCCTAGAAGCGTTGTCGAGGCCACCCCAAACCGTAGAAGCGTCGAGGCCAATAATTAATATTCCTTGTTGTGGTTAGCTAGCTAGGTATATGTTTGCCACTAATATATCCATCTCTCATGTTTGTATATTAATTGCCATGTTGTAATATTTGTAGAAACTATGTATCAACAAAGAGACTTGGAAAAAGAACAGTTGTTGGGGGATATAATCTTCGGCAGAGGTGATGTCTTGTTGTTTCTCAACGACACCGATGTTCTGAAAGGAGAGGATGAAGCAGGCTCCGGTGATCGAACAATGGAGGAGGAAAGTCATGATCATGATGGCTCCGGCGACCGAATGCCGGTGGAAGAAGGAGACCATGAAGACGGCTCCGGTGACCGAACGGAGTCGGGATCAGCTGTTGCAAAGTCCGGCGAGGTATATATATTAATTAAGCCTGTGTTGACTAGCTAATTGATGCATTAATGGTTTTGGTATGTACATATATTAACTCTTCTTTTTTTCTTTTATAGCCCTCCGGATGGAGCCAAACTTCGGTAATGAGACGAGTCCCAAAGAAAAGGTTGCACCCGGATGAAAGGTTCAGGATCACAGCAATCGCGGACAATGGCCAACAGATTGAACCCAGGCGGACCAAGGAAGCATTTTCTGCTCAGTGCGGAGCTATTGTTAGGGACAGCATCCCGATCAGTGTCCAGCTATGGAATAAGCCTTAGAAAGAAGACCCTCAAGTTTCTTATGTCACTGATAGAGAGAAAGATGATCTTTGGACCTTGCTGAAGGCAAATTTCACCCTACCGCCAAAGGAGGATCCGAATAAGCCAGTTATAGAACCACTGGTCAAGGCGTGTGCTCTTAAGAAGATGGTGGATCTATTCAGGAGGTGGAAGAAAGAGTTGAAATCAACGTTTGTCGACAAAGGGAAGACTCCGGAATTCACAGGCCAATTTGAGAAGATAAGAGGTCACTGGCCCGCATTTGTGACCTACAAGACATCGGACAAGAGTAAGAAAATGTCAGAGATAAACAAGATAAATGCTGCAAAGAAGGTGTATCACCATCGCACGGTGTCAGGCGGCTACCTCAAAGCCCGGTCGTTGTGGGACAAAGTTGAGAATGATCTAATTGCTAAAGGGGTCGAACTAGAGACATTGAACTGGCCAGACCGTTCAAGGACTTGGTTCTTCGGGGTAAAAGCAGTAAAAGCAGAGGAGGTAAGCAATTCAAATACGGTCCATCTCTCCAGGCTCCGGAAAAGTTACCATATGAGAGGACCGACGAGGAAAATGAGGACATCAGTCATGCCCAAGTGAGGGACTTTTTTGCACAGAAACCTCCACCTCCGAAGGAAACGATAGATCCGGTGAAAGTGAAGCGGACTATCGATGCCCTGAAGCGACCACCACCGCCTCCGCCGGATTCCAACTATGTGCGCGCTATTAAAAAGGCATAAAGAAGCGAAGTGGTTGGGAAGTACTTGCAGTGATGCAAGGTTAGCAGAACGAAGAAGTGGGGAAAATTTCCCTAGCTCGGCGAACAGGCGAAGCAAACGTGCCCCCCGCTCAAGGTGTCTAGCGATATCGTCGCTAATCATTCGGGGATGGTGCCCAGTACCAATCCTACTGATTACCTGACCGATGATATAGAGTTTGAAACAATGGAGGTGGACGAATTAATATTCCAGTACGGGCAGCCTCTCGTCAAACCTGATCATCCTCCTCTAACAACGATGATGCGAAGATCCATGAATGGTACATGGAAAGATGCCGCAAGTCTGGGAAGCATACTTTGATGATGAGAATTAAAGAGGAGCACGACCTCGTTGGAATGGATATTTTGAATGTTGAATTTGACGAGTTATTCCAGTTATACAATCAAAAGGCCCTCGACAAAACACTCATGACTTGCTACTGTCTGTAAGTACTACTTATGTAATAACTAAGTCTCTATATATAGCTCAGCCCTTTCATTGCATGTATATATAATTATCCTCACTATATGCAGGTTGAAGATCGTCGAATGCAGAAAAGCAGATATCTATGATATTGGGTTCATTAACCCAAATATCATACATGAATGGACGGTCAAACACAATGTCGCAGAAACCGAGGACAACTTGCTACAATCGTTGCTTAAAAATCAAAACAAAGATAAAATACTCTTTCCTTACAACTTCAAGTGAGTGTTACTGTCTTGTGCATATTCGGTTTCCTTACTCGAGTGTAATTATAGTAATGTAACTGATGAGTTATGCATGCGTGTGCAAATTCCACTTTATTTTGCTAGAGATTAAGCTTGAAGCTGGAATAGTAACTGTCTTACACTCGAGAAGAAAAGATCCCCAGGAGTACGCGGACATGACTAATATGCTCCATAAGTAAGTTCAATCGATCATTATCGCACCATATCGGCAACTTTGTTCATTTCCTGATATCAAGTAATTATTCTCTTTGTGTGGCAGGGTTTGGAAAGACTTCACCGTAATTACGCCGGGACTGCGGACAGAGCTGCAATTTAAACACTTGAAAGTAAGTACTACTAGCTAGTTTCGCGCATCTCACATTGATTCTAGCTAGTTTCATCAATACCATTTAGCATGCTTGATTATCAGTTTGATTGGACTCTATTTCTCGTAAAGTGCTTGTGGTAGGAAGCCGGGAGTGATTTTTGTGGATACTACGTTTGCGAGTTCATCTACAACTCGATGACCTCTAAGCGGGGCTACTCTGAAAAACAATATGATGTACGTAAACAAAAGAATTCAGAATTTTATGTATTGACCCACTTCTTTAAATTAGATGTGGCAGATGCGGGATGAACTCCTACGACATGATCGCATACGAGCTATTCAAGAGGAATTGACGGGATTCTTTCTTGACAATGTCATAAATAAAGCCGGAGAATACCATGTGGAAGTTCAAATAGACCTTAGATGTTAGGGTTTATAAGAGATCTTAATGTAGCTAGTAGCATCGGATAGATATATGAAAACTTGTTGTTCGACCAATCTCTCGGAGAAAGAGAGGTCACTTCTCTCTGTATATGTTCATGACGATCTTGTGTACTTAATGGTTCCTTCATTTTCTTACTAGCTAGCGTGTCAAGTTCTCTCTATACTTATAGTAGCTAGCGTCGACGAAGCATGGAGATAAAGAGAGGTCACTTCTCTCTATTAGCTAGCTAACACAATATATGAAACCCCTAAATTAACCCTCCAAAACCCCCTAACCGCCCCCCCCCCCCCCTTCAAAAAAAACAAAAAACCCAGCTCCTACCATATGCTCACGCATGGATGCCTTTTGGTCCCGCTTGGTATTACCAACCGGGACTAAAGATCCTCTTGCCTGGGCGCCCCACAGCTGCCACGTGGAGCCCTTTCTGTCCCAGTTCGTAAACGAACTGGGACTAAAGGTTTTGGGCATTAGTCCCGACCTTTAGTCCCGGTTCCTGAACCGGGGCTAATGGGCCTCTGGAACCGGGACAAATTGCCCGTTTTCTACTAGTGGCATACAAATTTTTGCGTGGGCAATAGTAGGCAATTTATATATTGAAACTTTAGAGGCTGGGATGTATGGCATTTGTGATTTGTTATTTTTCATATTTTAAATGTAATTTTTTGTTAGGTGTGACTAGTGAGAACCTTCTCAATTCACATAAGTGATGGTAACTTGTTCTCAAACATAAATAATCCCATAAAAACAAAGTGAATCTAGCATTGACCTGAACGTGGATATGATGGGGCATGTTTCTAGCCAGGTATTTGTCAATTAATTGAAGACAAACTCTAATGATGAGTGAGGTGCATGATATATAACCTATATATTGTATGGAGAACCTAACTAGCACCAACGCACGAGGATAAGTCGTCGCTTCCATCACATCACAAGTTAGTTAATTTTTAGCATGCATTTATGCATTCAAATAATTGTTGATGTCCATACACACAATCATTGACTTTCATATGTTTGATATCGATTTAAATGCATAGAGCGCTAGTAGGCAAATCACCAACTTCCATGTGTTTTTATACTTATTAATATATGTATATGTACGACTATACACTGTACAGAAGTTGTATTTTCCTATTAGTGCACCCATGGTTGAATTAGATCAAGACGTCTAACTAGTAGATATATTTCCTTCTAGGCTAGCCTGCTCAAAATTTGCTAAATTGATGTTTAAAAAAAAAGAGGGTAAAGGCCCCCGGCCTTTGCATGGATTCATGCCAGTGCCTTTGGTATATTTCCATGATCATAGCGTCTACCATGGAGGTACCTCAATGAAGATAAGTGCAAACTTGAACATAGTAATTCACATGTGCATGTGCTCCTTATGGTAGTGTGGAAGTGTATGCCATGGAAGATCATATGCTTCTACTAGCCAAATTAAATATTCAATATTATTCTTCCTATTTAAGAATAAAAGAGACTGAGTAAGTAGTATCATCATTAACACACTCAAAAAAATTCAATGCCTACGAGAGGGAAAGTGATGAATTTTATAGCTACACATGACATATATCGCAGTGTGCACACAAAATACTACCTAGTGTTAAGAAGCGTCATAATTTGCGATGGTGAACCTAGCTAGTCAGGTGTTTGGAGTTTACCTTCACGAATCTTGGTGCCAACCAAAGATAGGCCCATTGATGACTTGATCAAACCATTAGAAAGTTTGTTTGTCTACGGTTGGTGTTATGCTAGTTACTTGAACGGTAAATAACTAACATAATGTATATAGCTTGCCCATGCTATTGTTATACAGCCCATACACAACTCATGTTTGGAACACGTATAATACATGCATCTTTAATAGGAACAAATTGGTATATCGTCTATGTTAGATAATAACAATTTATGTATTAAAAGTTTAGATGGCAGGATGTTGGTAACCATGATTTAATTTTCAGATTTTAAACGGAAAAACTTGGGTAGTTATGATTAACTAGAACTTTTCAAAGTGATGTAAGTTATTTTGAACATATCTAAGCGCATAAAAGAAAAGTGAATTTAACATTGCCTTGCATGTGCTAAACGAATGCTATTATGACGAGGAGTGTTTCTGGCTAAGAGTTTTTTGTTAATTAATTGAACAAAAAAAATATAATGAGCACTGTGGTCAATAATGCACTCAGGGTTCATTACATCAAAACAAGTCTAATCTATGGAGATACTTCCCGGCTAGCTTTCTCAAAATCTACCAAATTGATGCTTTTTTATAAACAGGGTAAAGACCCCGTCCTTCGCATCGATTGATGCACACAATCTTCAGTATATTGACGTGATCATAGCATGAATCAAGGAGCTACTTCAATGAAGATAGGTGCTAACTCGAACATAGTAATGCCGATGTGCAAGTGCTCCTTACAATAGTGTTAAAGAATGTTATGTTATGTTATGCTCCAAATTCAAGTATAAAGAGAAAGGCTAACTTCAGACTCCCTACGCTCCGCTTCGGCCCGTGACCTAGGTCACCTGTGTTATATATACCTCTTGTAAGCCACCGCAGGGATGTGTTGACAAGTTGTAAATCCCCAGTGTTTATAATATAGTGAAGTTTGGTTAGCTGGTGTTCATGGTTTTTCCCCTTCGTGTTGGAGGGGTTTTCCATGTTAAATCTCATGTCTCCTGCTTGTTTTCGTTCTTCTCGAGTTGATTTGCATGTCGTATCTCTATCAAAGAACTTGACATGCAAGGATCCGCAGGATCGTATATTCCTGCGAGCCAAAATGATCATCCGATGTACTCTTCCTATTTAAGAGTAGAAGTGTCGGAGTACATAGTATTATCATTAACACGGAGATAAAATCCAATGCCTACAAGAGGGAAAGCGATGAATTGGGCAAAAGTTATAGCTACACATCACATATGTCCCACTGTGCACACAAAATACTACTAAGAAGCATCAGAATTTGCGATTGTAAACTTAACTAATCAAGTTTTTGGAGTTTACATTTAAAAAAGTCTTAGGGCTTGTTTGGATTGTGCCTGCACTAGCCCCACCAAAAAGTGCGTACCAAATTATTGGCAAACAAAGTAACAAAAGGGAAATCCACGGCCGCAAAAAAACTCGAGGGATAGCCAAAAAATTGGCTCAATCTGAAATATTGGGGACCAAGCAAATACATGCCCATCACGATATGCTTGTTTATTGAGTGATACAGTACAAACATAATGTATGTAGCTTGCACAAGGAAAATACCCCTGTGAACCTGGTGGTAGATGAACCCTATAAAAAATTGAGGGTTTTTTTTTAGTTCTTCAGGAAAAAGTCAAAAATCTTCTAAACATTTTGTCGTGCAAACTTGACGTATTGGCTTACTCATAAAAAAAATGATCACAAAAAACTGTTGGCAAGAAATCTGAGCATAAAAAACAAATTTTCCATGACAATATTGAGATAATACTACACCTAATATAGTGCTTATTTCGAGCTTGTGCTGGACAAGATAAGCAGTCGCCGGCACGGCAGGCAATTGAGTTGAACACCAGGTTGTTCCTGGCTTTCCACGCGTGCCAGAAAAGGGTATACATCCCGTCCCGCCAAGCTGCGGTACCCATGGAGTCACAGGGCGGAGCAGCATGGATGTCGTCAATAGTGAGGTAGGGACCTGGCCGAGCCTGGACCGGATGGAGACCGCACGACGGCAGGCGGCGAAGAGGTGACCTGCAGTTTCGCCATCTTGGCAGGAGGGAGATGTTTTCTTTTCATCTAGCACAATTGTGCTTCTCACAAAAATAAATATGTGCCCTCATGTGATACAATTTTGTACTTCTCGTGAAAGCATAGTTTTTTATTCCTTTTCACAAAATAGAGTTGTGCTTCTCACGGAAGCATATTTTTTTATTTATTTTTTTGCTTTACAAGAAGGATATCGCGGAAGCAAATTTTGCTTTCACGAGAAACACATTTGTGCCTTCACTCGTGCTTCTCGTGGGAACACTTTTTTTTTTTGAAAGAAACACAAATGTGCTTCGCGCAGAAGCACTTTTTTTCTTTAGAAGAAGCATCTCGCGGAAGCAAATCTGTGTTTCTCGTGAAAACACATATCTTTTTTCCTTTCAAAGAAGTACAATTGTGCTTCTCATGAAAGCAAATATGTGCTTCTACGAGAAGCAAATATGTACTCCTCCGTTTCTTTTTAGTTTGCATATAAAATTTGCTCAAAATCAAACTTTGTCAACTTTCACTAAGTTTATAGAAAAATATACCAAGATTCATAATATGAAATCAATATTGTTAGATACATCATGAAATTAATTTGCATACCTTATAGCTTTAGTATTGTAAATGTAGATATATGTTTTTAACAAAATTGGTCAAATTTTATAAAGTTTGACTTTGACCAAATCTTGTATGCAGACTAAAAAAATGGGGGGAGTGCTTCTCGTGGAAGCACAATTTTTCTTCCACAACTAGATCAAACCCAAAAAGCCAAAAAAACGTCTAAAATTGGAAAACATGTAAAAAACAAAATTCAGAAAGAGCGTCCAACATGCAACATGCGTGACGGCTGGGCGCACCACTTGCATGCTCCCAGACCACTAAAAATGGTCCCTGAAGATCCCCGCAAATGATAACCTCCAATTAGTTGTTCCTAGGAGACTCTTTCAGTTCTACATATAGGCTTGGAAAAATAACACAAGCCCTTCGGAGGGGACAACTGGCCCAGATAATGCATCCCACATAATAAAACGGAGACATATCCTAGGCCCGACGTAGGGGACATGCGATGTGGGACACAGAGAGCAACTAATCAGTGAGTACTCACTCGGGAGCCCATGCAAGGGTCACTTTTGGTGGGCTGGCAGCGCGTCACTTGGCGCGCTCTCAGCCACACATGTCGCGCTCTGGTCGCTTCATTCAGATTTTATTATTTTTATTTTTCTGCACACATTTTTGGCTTTTAGATGATTTTTTTCATGGCTTTTCTTATGTTTTGGACAATAAAATATTTCAAAAAAATTGCGTGACACAAATTTACTTCTCATGGTGGCATGGATTTGCTTCCTCGAGACCATGAGAGGAACAAATTTACTTCTCGTGGAGCCACGGATTTGATTACGCGAGAGGCATTGTTTTACTTTTCGTGGAGGCACGGATTTTGCGTTCGTGAGGTGTCTCTCGAATCTTTCCACGAGAGGCACAGATTTACTTCTCGTGGAGGCACAGTCGTGCTTCTCAGAAAAAATGGTTTATTTTCATGAGTGGCACAAATTTGATTCTTGTTGAGGCACAGTTTTACTTCCGCGATGTGCCTCTTTAAAAGAAAAGAAAAAGTGCTCCCGGTTCGAGTTTTTTTGTATGGTTTTTTCATGAAAAAAAGTTTACAGAAACCTATCAATATGGGATCTAGCTTTGAAGATCTCAATGCAAGGAATCCAGTGGTGAAAATGGTTTGAGACACGGTTTAACAGATAAAACATTTTGAATAAAGGAATATACGAACCAAGAAAACTCCAAGGATGGGAATCACAACCTGGGGATAAGGGTTATCTTTGCAAATAGTACTTTTTAATTTTGAAAGTTTGCCTTCAACCAACCGATTTTCGGCGAGCATCCGTTGCCTCCATGTCCATCGAATTGGCTCTTTATCCAACGATCAGGAGTCAACCTACTCTTATTCTTGCAACTCCATCCATGTTTCAGAAGACAAGACTGCAACTAGTACTTTGTTGCAAAATGGACAGAGAGTTAGATCCTGCAGCGGCTGGGATTGGGGAGAGCAACGACAGCTATATCCCACAGCGACGTCATCGCAGGCCTACCGGAATGAGCGGGCGCAGACCCCTGCGGTGGTGATGACGACCAAGTGTCCACTCGCGGTGGCCTCCTCGACTCAACTAGCTACAGATTCAAAAACAACCGGCCCTGTCCGACCTCCACCACCAGATTTTGCTGCCGATCGTCGACCTCCATTGCCCCGCCGCCGGGAGCTCACCGCCTCTGCGCGCATCCCATAGGTCTTGCGTACGGGAGTGCCGCGACCCCGTGTTGACCTCCACATGAACTGCCTCGACCTCGTGCATGTCGTGGAATCAGCATATGCCCACCAGGCCGTGCGGCCACGGGCCGACGAGTTTCTGTAACAACTACGTAGTTGCAAATGGCAACGGCAACGATGACGGTGGTGTTGCGACATCATCTTTCATTGCAACTGTTTTTGCAACATCATCCTTGTTGCAAAAGGTCCTAAAACATTATCTATGTTGCAAGAAAGTTGAATACGTTTTAGTTTCTACAACACAACCTCCGTTGTAAATATTTTTGCAAGATAAGCTTTGTTGCAAAGGGTTCTGTAACATTGTCTTTGTTGCAACGGGAGTTATTTACCCAAAAACACCACACTTGAGGCTAGAGTAACAACTTGATACCACATTTAAGCCAGGGCACAAAAAACCACCAAAATTGCGCCTAATTTGTAACGCGGAGCACTGGTGCTTGAATTTGGTCGCGAAGACAGCGAATCTGACTGGTTGGGCCCACCTGTCCGGCCGATGTGGCATGCCTACCTGGATAATTTGCTGAGGTGGCCAAAGGCCCCACCTGTCAGCCTCTGTCTTATTCACTCCCTCTCCCCCCCCCTCCCAAGACACCTTCTTCCCCACCCACCCCGACACAGCCGGCCATATCTAGCGCCGCCGCGAGAGCCTTACCACGGCGAGCCAGCCCACCCTGGATCCGATGACGATCCGCCACGCCGCCCAGACCGCTGCCTGACGCCAGTGCCGAGTCAAATAGGAGCACGACTACAGCAGACATCGCCCCGTGTGTGCTTTGCTTTCGCCGCCACTTGCTGCTTACTTGAGCATGGGCGTGATCAGGGCCCTCCCGGTGGGCGAGCGGAGCACGGGGGTGGCCAGGGCCTCCCGTCGGGCGGGCCGAGCACGGGGCATGGCCACGGCGCTCCACGAAGGAGCGCTCGGCCAAGGCCTCTCTGCGTGGGCCATGAGCACGGGCGTGGCTAGAGAGCTCCACGGTGGCGCGTGCGTCCAGGGCCTCTCGGTAGGCACCGTGCACACGGGCGCGACTAGGCACTCCACCAGGGCACCCCTCCCCCTTTGTACGATCACGACCAGGGCCTCTGGCGATCGCCGCGAGCACATGTTCCCGGCCGAAACTTGTTGGATCCAGGCGCAGTAGAGGGCTGGGGTAGCTTGGCGATGTCAGGGCAGCGCGGCGAGGTGGAGTTCATCCATGGTGGCGGGGATGGCAGTTGGTCCTGTTTGAGAGAGAGGGAAATCAAGGAGGAAGGAGGAGAAGAAAAAGAAAGGGGCGGCAAGGGGAACTCCAATAGCTTGACAATGGCGGCCAAGTCTCGGATGACTGTTGACCAGCAAGGGCGGCGAGCCACACTGGCAGCGTCCAGTGCGTTGATAAGCGCCCATTACCTATTTGTTGAAATGCCCACGAGAAAAAGAATTTTAAAAGAGACAAACAAATGAGTCACTTACAGGTGGGTCCCTTGTCCAACTCAGCATATTGTCCACACAAGCATGCCACACCAGCCTGATAGGTGGACCCAACTTGTCAGTTTCATTGTTTTCCGCGTGGTTATCAGACAATCAGTGCTCCCCGTTAGTCATTAGGCACAGAATTGGTGGTTTTTTGTGCCCTGTCCAAAAAGTGGTACTAAGTTGTTACCCTAGCCCCAAGTATGGTGGTTTTGGGTGTCTAATTCACATCTAGATGTTTTTTAAGGATATCACATCTAAGCTCCAACAAATATATAAGAGAAAAGTATACTTTTCATCCCTCAACTTTTCAGGGAGTCTAAATTTCATCCCTCAACTTCAAAACCAGTCAGCTTGCACTCTTAACTCTTGAAATCGGACAAGTTTAGTCCCTCGTCTTGGCTGATCTGGTATTGCATTGACTTAGCACGGTTTTGACTGGTCTTCATCCTTGTGGTGGTATTTCTCTCTCCTACTCACCCTCTCTCTTCATCCTTCTCACTGTCTCTGTATGGGCATTTCATCAAACACATGAAGCGCGTATACACTTCTTCTATCTTTTCGTCTGACACGAACAACGCGAAAGCATCCTCGACAGAGAGGAGCGGCTATGCGTCATCTGTGCTGCGAGCACACTTCCGACGTTGTTTGTAGCTTGGCACGCACGCCGGCGGCAAGTCGACAAGGTGATCCTGACGGTACTGAACTCGGCGTGGGTGAAGCCGGGTCCGTGCCGGACGTGTTCTATAGAGCTTCCGGGTAGGCGAGCACACCATGGAGATCCTGAACCACCACCTCGTCATCGTCTCCCTTGACCTTGTTGTGCACTGGTGCTGCAGCTGGATCCACGTGCACTGCCTCGCCGTGGCCACGAACGCCGTCAACTTTTCTGGGCAGAAGAATTTCACGGCCGACAGGTACCTCCATGGGACGAAGCACTCGAGTTTCCAGACGACGCAGAGTGCCTCTATGCCGTCCTGGCGCACCAACCACACATGTGCGCGTCCACACTGGCCGTTGCCTATGTGGCAGGCGGTGTCTGGCTCTCAGCAACTCGCCTTGGCTTGCCTTGCCGACCACACTTCTCAGGCCTCTGGTTGGCTCCTCCTTATCATTGCCACACTATGCCCCAAGTCCAGACCGTGGCCGACGCATCGAACCGCCTCTATTTAGACTGTCGCCGTGCTCGAGCCGCCCTTGTCAGCCCGTCCAGACCATGGTCATCACACACAGCTCCCTAACGGTCATACATCATGTACAGCTCCCCACGGTGGACGGCCATGTCCAGCAGCCGATCTGCACCATGTCACATATGGTGGAGTCACTCATCTCACTCAAGTGGTGGGGGTTGTGGCTCTCCTCACATGGGAATTGTGGCAACTCTTCATATATGGGGCTAGTGGTGAAGTCACTCTCACTCTCAATATGGTGGCACAAGTCACTCAAGTCATCATACATCGCCGTGGTCGAAGGGAAAGTCCCATGCTCAACCATCTCATCGTGGTCGCCGTGGATGAAGGCCGAAGATGGCACATCATCACTCTCGTCGTGGATGAAGGCCGAAGATGGCACATCATCACTCTCGCCTCCTAAGATGGAAGCATCATCCTTGCTCGCCACCTTGTCGCTCGCCTCCAAAGCTTGGTCCTTGGGAGCATCGTCTTGGAGCTCTTCGGGCTTGGACATCTTGGTGGTACTAGCCTCATGCTTGTCGTAGAGCTTGGTCGCCGCGAAGTTTGCTTGGGGTGGAGAAGCCTTGGCCTTCATGAGTTCTTGTTTCGCCTTGAGAGCACCAATATAGTAGTCGTCGATGGACCTGTAGTTCTCGAGGACGATGGTCTTGGAGATGTCGTTGTGCAATCCCATCATGAAGTGGAACATCATCGAAATGGGGTCGTCCACGCCGGCTCGTCGCAAGGCAATCCTCATCTCCTTGAAGTACTTGTCGATGGACTTGGATCCTTGGGTGGTGTTCTCCATTTGGCGTCGAAGTTGTTCCGTGTAGGTTGGAGGCACAAACTCTCGCCGCAAAGCTTTCTTCGTCTTGGGCCAACTCATGTCGTAGTATTCCGAAGGTGTGTGAAGCCACCATGCCAATGCATAGTCGTGGAAGTTTCTTGTGGCGCACTTCACTTGATCTTCGGGAGGAACTTGATGTAGCTTGAGGTAGTCGTCCATCAAACGCTCCCACTCGAGGTACTCCTCGGGTTCTTGAGTCCCATAGAAAGGAATCGCGTGGTCGATGTCGAGGTCGTAGTAGCTCGTGGAAGTCGCGGACTTGAGCTTGGGTAGCTTCTCTTGAATGTAGTCTTGAGGTTCTTGTTGGCGAAGATGCCATATGTCCGTAGGCGAAGATGCCTTGAAGTCGCTTGGCGAAGATGCCAAGGGGGATGGTGAAGTCGTTGAGCGGTTGTTGGTGTTGAGCTCTTGACCTTCACGTTCTTGTTGGTGATGGTGTCGATGCCGATGTGATCTTGCCGGAGATGGTAGCTCGGAAGGATGTGCTCTTGAGCGTCTTCTCGAAGATGAGGAAGATCGCTTGTAGGACTTGATGAGGGCCTTGATCTCCTCCATGCGCTTGTCCATCTTGGCGTCGTAGTTGTTGTTCATGGCATCGAACTCGTCATTGTTGTTGTAGACCGAAGGTGAAATGCCTTGCCTATCCATCACAAGACTCGAGTAGAGGTGAGTAGGAAATGAGATAAACAATACCAAGTTACCTTTTCCCAAAGTTGAGGATGTATCCCGTCTCACTCAATGTGAGATGAAAGAATAGTGGAATTGGTACCGGACTTGTTCACTCACACCTATCAAGTAAAGCTTATGGTCGAGCTTGGTGAGGATAGTGGCACAAAAATTTGATGCAAAATGTTAGCAAGAGTCAATAATGTTGAAAGAGATTCACAAATTCGCAAGTGAAACAAATGGACCAATAGCAATGAAAGGTACACGGAAACACACACATGGATAGATAAATGGGGTCGTGCAACCAAGGAATGAGCACAAAATGTGGAATCCACGGAAAACGGTCGTGTTGCACAACTCAAGAGAGACGCTAGCACGATTGCTCATAGGCGGATACGACACTTGTGCACAACCTATAAGATGCAAAATGGATATACTTTCTATCCCAAGTATGCTATGTATGTATGGTTCCCGGTGTTTCTCTCAAGCATGATATCATATGATGTAGATTTTGGTATGGCTCTTATGTTCAATGGGGTATGATGCTATGGCACTTGCTCACGAGCTCTTTGCTCTCTTTTGCTTAAAAGCTTTTTTTTTCAATGGCCACTTTTGCACAATGCACAAACCAAGATAGCTAATGTGTATATGTGGGAACAAACTTGAGGCACAATGGATGATATGATACCAAGATGATATGTTATGTATGCAATGGATGGTGGATCACTAATGTGCACAAGTAACGTTGCCGGCAATACTCAAATGGCTAGTCTCGATAGGCAAGTAACGCAAAATGGGCTAGGGGTTAACAATGCAATTGCAAGGGAATATACAATGGTGTCGTCGAGGTTACCGTCCTTGCGATGATGACTGGCGGTGTTCTTGGTGTAGATACCAAGATGATGGAGATTCGTCCCTAAGTAGCCGAAACACCTTAGGAAACGGAAAAACTGCAAACTCAAAATCTGAAATGACAAATGTCAAAATGGTGATAGCGGAAAGCGGTGGTGGTGTTGCACTAGGCAATGCGGAAGTGGAATGATGGATATACACGTGTTGGAGTTGAAGTTGCCGTCCCTAAGTAGCCGAAACACCTTAGGAGACACAAGCTAGAACTCAAACAAGCTCAAAAAAAAATTGGGTTAAGTTGGTGGAAATGTATGGTGGGCAAGGTTATGCGGAAGTGGTGGTGGTGGTTGATGAAGAAGCAATTGTCCCTAAGTAGCCTAAACACCTTAGGAGATGTGAATCACTACTCAAGCAACCACATATGCAATGGGGAACAAAATGGATTAGGTTGCGGAAGTCGGTGGTGGTAATGCGGATGATATGGTGGAGGGCCTAGGCAAACTTGCCAAATTTCAAAAAATATGATGAAGTCAAATGATGTTGGTGGTATTTTTGTGGGATGGGGGATGTCAAGAGCTTCAAAACGAGCTAAAGAACGTCAAAATCGGAGTTCGGATGAATTAGTTATGGACAAAACAAAAATCAGCCGAAGTCAGTTTCAGGGTTAACCGGACATCCGGGAGGAGGTCCGGATGATCCGGGCTTGGTCCGGATGATCCGGGTGTACTTCCGGATGATCCGGGTTCGTCAGCGCCGGTTCTGTTTTCTGGGTGCGTGGGGTATCCGGACGTCCGGGGGGGAGTCCAGCTGATCCGGGCTTGGTCCGGATGATCCGGGAGAAGGTCCGGATGATCCGGGCAAGTCAATCCGCTCGGGATTTGCTCATGGAGTCCGATTTTGGGGCGGAAATGGATGATTTTCGGGGCAAAATTTGAGGGATTTCGTGGATGGAAGGAGGGGAAACTTGGGGGAAAGCTAGATCCACTTGAAACCAAGCAAATCCACGGATCAAAATCAACAAAACATCATCAAACCAACAAATCACAAAAAAAATTGGGGCTATTTTTGGTGGGGATTTTCGAATTTAGGACGAAAACAACAAAATCAAGCTAGAAAACACGGGGTAGGGGCTCCAAAAACGTGATCAACTTGGCTCATGATACCATATGATGTAGGGTGGAACCCTAATTCGTCGATCTTTCACGTTTGGAGTGGGATCCCTCGAAGAACACGATGAACACGGGGAAGAACGGGGAGAAATCACAAGGGGAAACACTCAAGAACAAGTCCAAATCACACATCCACTAGACAATCAAACACACAAGATCACAAGGTACATGAACAACAAAGAGAAAGATACAAGGTAAGGTTCATCTCCAAGGGGAGGTCTTGATGATATCCTAGATGGATCTTCCCTAAAGAGGGGTCTTGAATCCGCAGGGGGGGATCTTCTCCTAGATGGAGGTCTTGAATCCGCTGGGGGATCTTCTCCTAGATGGAGGTCTTGGCCTCCAATGGAGTAGTGGTCTCTCTCTCTCTCTCTCAAGAGTAGAGATAGGTAGGGGCAAAGCTCACCTAAGAATGAGCTATCACTTTGCTAACCCTAGAAAGGAGGTGGAGGAGGTCTATTTATAGCCCAAGGGGCGAAGGGGTAAGTGAGGGGCGAAGGGGTACATGGGCTTCGGCCCAAGTCACGCGCGCAGGCGGGGTCCGGATGATCCGGATGGTGGCCCGGATGATCCGGGTGTCGGGGGTCCGGATGATCTGGGCGACCGTCTGGATGATCCGGCTTCGTCGGGCAGCTTCTGTTGTCGTCGGACGAATTGTCCGGATGATCCGGGGGGCACCCGGATGATCCGGCCGAGCCCGGATGATCCGGACGGGGGTCCGGATGTCCGGCCTGGCTCCTGCAGCCGCTCTGTCTTCTTCTCCTTTCTTCCGTCTTCTCTTCCATGCTTCCCTCGCGGATGGTGTACTCGTTCCTTGGCGCTTGCACTCCTCCTTGACACGTGAAGGTCCGACAATACCTATGCATGCACACGTAAGGAGTGTCAAGTAGTATACCATCCTCGAGAGTGTCAAGTGAGCACGTGTAAAGGAGATGATTCACCTTTGTGTATGTGAAGTAGATGGCGCATGTGTCACTTGCCAAATGGGCTCTTGACTTGGTGATGTCCGTAGGATGCTCCGCATCACACGGGCACTAGTCAAACACGTGGATGGAGGACTAGCCTTGGAGGTGGTCGTGGACGTGGAGGAAGGGCTAGCCTTGGAGGTGGCCGTGGCCGTGGAGGAAGGACTAGCCTTGGAGGTGGCCGTGGCCGTGGAGGACATACTAGCCTTGGAGTGGGCCGTGGCCGTGGAGGAAGGACTAGCCTTGGAGGTGTCTGTGGCCGTGGAGGACGGACTAGCCTTGGAGTGGGCCGTGGCCGTGGATCCGGTGGTTCTAGGACCGTCGGGTTGATAGGGGAAGGCCTATCGACGTGTTGCTCAATCCGGATGGTTGAAATAATGTGAATGGTACTACTTTTAATATGTTCATGTGTTCATGTGTTCACTTTTAATATATTTGCCTCTTTACATGTCAATGTGTTCATTTTTTGACTTAACATCTTTAATTGTTGTAGGCATGGCTTCATCCGGTTCCATGACGAGGCCACCGTGTGCTAACCAAGAAGACATGCTGCACAAGTGGGAGAACGCATCTTTGGACAAGGTGAAGGAGAAAGATGTGAAGATTCCGCCATGTTGGTGTGGAGATGTTTGCAAGGTGAAGGTGTCCACCAACCGAAAGAAGTCATGGACGGAAGGAAGGAGATATTTTGTATGCCCCAACTATGCTTATGATCGTGCGCTTCCAACTCATGCCTATGACCAACCACCGGTATGCTAGAGAAGTAACATGTTACACTAAAATGTGTGTCAACTCTAACATCCATTTTGTATGCAGTCACCACCTCCTCTATGCAAGTACTTCACGTGGATAGATCATGAAGTGCCAGAAGATGTCCAGAAGGACCAATATCAAGATTGTCTTAGGCGCCAGCGCCTGTTCGAAGAAAGGTTTCAAAGAGGCTTGGAGGAAGAGCGTCGTCGGAAGGAGAGGATGGAGAGCAAGCAACGAGAGGAGGAGAGGGCACGCCAAGCGAAGCTTGCTCGTGAGAAGGAGAGGGCAAGAAAGCTTGCAAAGGCTCGCAAGGCACAAGAGGATGATGAGGCACGTGACAAGAAGGGGAAATGGCCCCGTATGACTCAGTAAAGCCTTCGCTTCAGTGGACTCGTCATGTAACCGGATGAAGCCATGCCAAATTTATCATGAACTATGTAGTACTAATGCAAGAATGCATATGTCGTGAACTTGTCGTGAATGAATTTGCCATTTGTATTGAATTTGGTGTCGTGAATGAATTCAGTTTGTCGGCATATTCTGTGATTTGTCATGATTCTTATTGAAAACTGTTGTGCTGGGAAGAGGGACAGAACAGAACAGAGTGCTCTGTTTTCAGAGTTATCAACCCTACTGCCACATCCCCCGGCGGTAGGTTGCTGGATCCTACCGCCAGAACACGTGGCGGTAGGGGTGGCCAACCTACTGTGACGAAGAAAACAAGCACCCTGGCAGTAGGGTTTGATCCCTCTCCTCCATTCTGTTCTGCCCCATCTGTCGAATGTTAGAACAATAACCCACTTCTATAAAATATTAGAATGATCATCTCGCAAACACATACATACCTCAACTCAACATAGTTCATTACATCCACGAATAACACATGTTGAAACTAATTAAAACATGCCAGGTTCAGATGACATCGGTTCAAACTAGAAGCTCAAGCTCAACGACACATTTTCTAAACAGGTAACATATTTCTCATACTTATCAGATGTTCAATTTGTTCGTCACGTGCTTGATTACGCTTCAGTTGAAAGTCGATGGATCCTGCCTAATGAACCAATACACCATTCGCTTCACGGAACCAGGCCCATGCAGCACGGCGGGCGGGATTCTCTGACACGCCTTGTTTGATTGCCCATCCTATGACCTGGCCGGGTTTCCTCAAGTCCATCTCACGGAATTCTTCTTTGCTAGCAGTGAACGCAATCTCAATTGCCAAAGTGTGTCTGCAAGCATATTCCTGCTCTTGCAGCTCGTCAAGCATCTTCCTTTTTTCCTTTACAAGCTTTCGAAAAGCTTTTTTCTCCTTAGCATCAGAAGGTTCCTCGATAAAGTGATACTTGTTGAAATCCTTCATGGCCGCATTTTCCTCATCACAACTCTTCAACCATGCTTCACATTCCCTCTTCAAGCAACGGTGTCGCTCCGACATGAGCTTCTCACACGCTATGTTCATAGTCATGGATCGAATGTCCATCCTACATGAATATACGGGTTTAAGATGACATACAACAAAACACAAAATAAATTCAATGAAGTACAACACTTGGTTACTTGATATGACATACAACACCAAGTTCTTAATGAGTTCAAATGTTAAGGGTACAAGTCATAGTAGTTCAAATGATGACCAAGCAAAGGGTACATGTCATTACAGTCCAAATGACAAAGATTACATAGCCTCATGCAATTCTATGTTGCGTACGGTCCCGGGTTGCAACAAATAACATCATTTCTTTCTTTGACCCATGCCCAACGAGAAGACCGCTTCTCGTCCGACGAGAATGGTTGGCGAACTAACCAATCAATGACCTGACCATGATTTCCCATGTCTATCTCATCATATTCTCCCCTTGTCACACACAATGCAATTTGCATTGCAAGATCACGCCTACAATTTTTTTCCGCCGTCTTGAGCTTCTCCATCTGCCTCTCCTTTTTTTTGATAAAATTTTCTCAACGGTCATTATTGAAATAATAATGTGAAAAGGCCCTACACTCCGCATTGAACGCATCAATGGCTTTCACCCACACGTTCATCTTTTCCTCAATCAATTCGCGTTCACGGTTCGCAGCCGCCTCAGCAGAAGCTTCAAAAAGAATGAACAGTGCCATCCTACATTTCCAAAAGTTGCTATTAAAGTAAACTTAGGTTTAATTGCTTTCTTAAGCCCAACCCTAATTATGTACACTAATACTAGGACTAGATCTAGGTACACAAACTATTCCAGAAGCAATGAAGCACATCATACATAAGGAAATCACAAACATAACCCTAAATGGACCACATGAGCTAGGGTTTGCAACCAAATGAGCAAATGCAAGCAAAACAAAGATCTCAACCAATCAAAAGGAGGGAAATGGGGAGGTACCTTGGGTGATGAAAATAATCCGGATCCACTGGTGAAATCTCAAGAAAATGAGAGAGATTTGAGAGGCTCTAGTGCTTCAAAGAGAGAGGGGGAGACTTGAGCTCGGTGGAGAGGTGAGTAGTGGGTGGCCTGAATGAGTGGTTGAGGAGGGAGAGGCTTGGCCGATGCACGAGTTCTCCTTCATCAATTAGCGCGCATATTCTTGTGTCGTGTTGATAGGCTACCACCTACCACTACCAGTACGATGAAATTGAATCTCTCGATTTAGCTTTATCCAAGGATGACGCTAGGTAGCTAGGAACAGTAAATTGCCTTTATTCGATGCGATCGGTAATGAAGGTATGCTCCTTCCAACATGCATGTCACAAGGAAGGAACGCATAAATGTCATGACTAGTCTCTCTTTTCTTTTGACTGTCCTTCATTCGATTTGTAGGTAACACGGGAAAAAAGAGTGGATTCTATTAAGGCCGTACGGAATGGCTTTGCACACATTTGTTGTTTTTTGGGTTCTGGTGAAGGAAAGAACAAAGTTAGGCACGTTCCTCGTCTTTTTTTTTTTTAGGAAAACGTTCCTCGTCATATGGATGGCAAGATGGGGAGCTCCTATTCCGCGATGTTAGGCCTTGTACAATACTAGGTGCTTAGGGAGGTGCTTGAAAAAATAAACCGGGCTTTTCTGAAGCACCAGTGCCTATTTCTACATAAGAGCCGCCTAATTAAGCGTCTATCATGTACAAATAAGCACATGTGCTTAAGAAAAAACTTGATTTAGTTTCTTAAGCACCTTGCATTGTACAAGGCAGCGCCCGAACAGGATCCCGGTGCTCACAGGAGAGCTTACTGGCCCGTGGCTCATAACTCGCTCGTTCCCTCAAGAAAAACAAGGATCGCTCCCTCCGTCGCTCACAAGTTTTTCGTACAGGATTGCTCTTTTGGTATAGGATTCCTCGCTTCCTTGAAAACAGTTCACAAGTTTCCAAAAGAAGTACATGAATTTGAAAAAGGTTTATTCATTTCAAAAAAAAAGTTCATCGATTTTGAGAAAAAAATCAAATTCAGAAAAAATCATAGATTTTCAAAAAAAGATCATCGATTTTCAGAATAAGATCATTGATTTTAAAAAGGGTTTATCGAATTTGGAAAAAGTACATCAAATTTGAAAAAAGTTCATCGATTTTGAAATAAGTACATTGAATTTGAAATAAGTTCATCGATTTCAAAAAAATGTTCATTGATTTTGGAAATAGTTCATCGAGCTCGGAAAAATTTGATCGAATTTGAAAAAATCAACTATTTTCAAGAAAAGTTCATCACTTTTGAAAAAACCTCATCAAATTTGCAAAAAATGTTCATCAATTTTGAAGTAAGTTCACTGATTTTGAAAAATGATTCATCCAATTAAAAAACATTGATTTACAGAAAAATATCATCGATTCTGAAAAAATTCATCGATCTATGTGTTTTGCTTTTTTTTTTCTTTATTGGTCTGTTTATATTTTATGGGTATTTTTGGGATGATAGGTGAGCGTAAATGTGTACACACAAATACTATAAAATATATGTGAAGTTGCACCATTATATGATATTCTTCACGTACTGTTAAAAAGTGTAATTTCAGTGCAAAGTTGTGTTCAAGTTTTTTATTGTTTGTTTTCTTCGTAGAGGGTACAACCAATACCACTAATTCCTTGTTCCTTGTATAAAATATCACTATTTTTATTTCTTATTTCTTTCTTCTTCAAGGATAATATCAATGCCACTAATCATTCCTTCTTAGTAACTTCTTTTTGTGAAAATTTCACTATTATATGCGTAAATAATCAACGTGATGGTTATCTAAACAAATGAAATCTCTACATATATTTACCTTTTTTTATTTAGAAACAAATTGAACTATCTTCAAACACTGCTCGCCCGTGTTAGAAGAGAGGACGACAACCTGGACACGATGACATCTGGTTGCTCCTATATGACCCCTAATTATTTTGTGGGATCTGCGCATTTATAATTTCTAGTCTGCATGTGATAGAGAATACATTACAAAGTAAGTTTAGACCCACTTTCTAAATCAATCAGATATGACATGCTAATGATCACAAACTCTCCCCCGACCTCTCTCCCGCGAGGCGGCGGCGCCGCGCCGACCCCGGGGAGTCCCCGTCCACACCGCCCTCAGCCCTCGCCCTCCATCGCCTCCCACTACCGTCGCCGTCGTTGAGGACGCCGCGGGGCGAAGCCCCTGTGGTGAGGCGGCGGCGCAGTCCTCGGCCGACGGTAACGCGTGGGGGCAGCGGCGTCCATCTCCCTCCTCCTCCAACGGCAGTGCGCAGCGGGTTGGCGGTGGACAGGAAATCTTCGGCGGCCGTTGGTGGATGAGATTTTGGTTGCGATGAGATCTGATCTGGGCCCGAGGGGTTTAGATCGAGATCCACTGCAGCTGCGCCTCATTTCGACAACGGCAAGAGGAGATCCCCCCTGGGAAATCTTTGCTGCACGAGGACGTCCGGGTCTCTTGGCCCGGGCATGGTGGTGGTGGCTGCCTTCTCCACCGAAGGTGGTTGGCCAGGCTGGTAGTGACGGATCTTGGATCCCACAATTAGCACCGGCGGCGAGTTGGGGAGACATAGTCGCTGGTGAAAACCGAGCCGAATGCGGGCATGGCGGGTGATGACGGTGTCTACGTGTTACCTTGATGAAGGCGTCATCAAGCAACTATGGTCAACCTGCTCGTGTCGCTCCGGGAGAAATCCTAAGATCACCGGATCGGATGATGGCGGCGCTGTGGTGTCGTGTTCCTTCTTAGGGGCATCGTTTGTGGAGCGGTGCCGAATGGAAGAGGCGTGAGGTGGTGTGGCGTGCTTTCTCTCGCGTCGACGACGGCGGGTCTCGGCGACATGGAGAACCAGGGTCTCGGCGCTGGACGTGGCGTGATGGCCTCGCGCAGGGTGGTGGCACTGTCTCGCGCCATGGTGGCGTCGACAGCTGACCTGGCAAGGTCTTGACGTCAGTACATGCTCTGAATATGGTCAAGTGGATGATGGCGGCGGTAGCCTCGGTGAGTGTGTCGGACCGGTGTGTGACCCATTCCCAGTATGTGGCTTAGATGGAGCATCCGGCATTAGATGTTAGGTTTTGGTGCGATGTCTGTTTGGTATTAGGCTCGTACATTCGGCACCCCTGCAACATGTTTTTTGCGAAAAATCCACTATTATTTCTTGCATTTTCTTCAAAAAGCATTTTTTATGTGTATTGTGTGCAAAATTTGCCATTGTTTATTGGGGGGGTCATTTTTCTTTCTTTTTAAAGGGTAATACCAATGCCACAAATTCATTCTTCTTGACAAAACTCATTATTTTGATTTTGTTTTAGATTTCATTTCCTTTTATTTCTTCTTCAAGAGTGATACAAAAGCCAATAATTCATTATTTCTTAGTAAATTTCATTATTTTGATTTGTTTTTATGTCTTCTTTAAGGGAAATACCGCTGCAAATAAGTTATTCCTTCTTAGGAAAGTTCTTTTTTGAGAAAAATCCACTACTATATGCTCATTTTTTTCATATTTGTTTCAAAAAGCATAATTTTTATGTGTATTGTGTGCAATTTTTGTCATTCTTTATTTTAGGCGGGGGTCATTTTTTTCTTTTTAAAGGGTAATACCAATGCCAGAAATTCATTCTTCCCTAGAAAACTCATTATTTTGATTTTGTTTTAGTTTTTATTTCCTTTATTTCTTCTTAAAAAGTGATACCAGAGCCAATAATTCATTCTTTTTAGTATACTTCATTATTTTAATTTTTGGGGGTTTTATTTCATTTTATTTCTTCTTAAAAGTGATATCAAAGCCAACAATGCTTTCTTTCATAGTAAACCTCATTACTTCAATTTTTATTTATTTATTTATTTTTCAAGGGTAATACCAATGCCACTAATCCATTGCTTTTTAGGAAACTCATTTTTTTTGCAAACTTCTACTATTATATGCTTATTCTCGCAAATTATTAAAAAAGTGTATTTTCTGTGTAAAATGTGTGCCAATTTTGTTACTATTTGTTTAAATTATTTATTTATTTATTTTTAAAAGGGTAATGCCAACGGTACTAATTAATATTCGCAGTTGGATCCTTCAGGAAACCATAGTAGTGATTACGCCAGTATATTCTTAGGCGGGCAATGGGTTATATCACCCTTTTTTTGGGGAATGGGAACATTCATACGAAACTTCCCTTTAGACGGCTTATATTCACTTGCCCGGCACCTTTCTGTTTGGGTTTGTCTAGGTCTCAGTCAACTTAGACTTCGCGAAGTCTAAGTCAACTGACCTCGTCTCTAAACTAGTCGCACGTTAATTTCCGTTCGCTTGGCTGAGAAACTTACGCGTTCCTGTTGGCCTGCGTTGGCCTGTGTTGCCTCACCACATGCGCTGTTGTTGGGCTGTATTGTTTTTTCCTTTTTTTATTTCTGCTTTTTACTGGATCGCTAGAACATTGTCCCATTAGGTGTATTGCTATACAGCACGATGTAGTTCGTATTTTTTTTAACGCTAGCGTTGCTAATGCTCCATTCCTTCTTTTCTTTTCATCTTGTTATTTTTTCCTTTGTTTATCATTTTAAAAACTATTATTTTTATTTTTAAATGATAAAGAAATCTTTAATGTAATAAAGAAAATAAATAGGAAAACAAACAAAATGAAAAGAAGAAGACAATTTAGTTGCTGTGGTCGACAGATAAGCAACTATATGCGTCCGACTAATGTGCACATGTGTATCATTTTTGTTCTCTTTTTTTTCGTGTTGTCTAGCTTTCCGTTCTATTTCCTGGGTTTTCTGATTTAATTTTTCTTGTTGTTCGTTCAATGTTTTTATTATAATTCATTTTTAGTTACATGTTCACCAAAAAAAGGAAGCGCATTTTTGCATTCGTCATTATACTTCAGAAGAAGTGTTTGTACGTTTCAAAAATGTCCATCGTGTATTGATAAAATAGTTGTATAATTATAAAAATATTCACCATATATTCTAAAATATAAAAATGTATTTTTAAAATATTCAATGTGTATTTGAAAAGATAATGAAGGTGTAGTGAGCGGCTAGTTGCTGGTACTTGTATCCCTTGTTATGGGTCATGTTACACCATGTAGTTAGAGTTGAGATATGGCGTGCAATAGTTTTCTCATAAAAAATTAGCAGAACGCCACTAAGTTGCAGTCGTGTTGAAAGAATGCAGTTGCAACCTGGATCCACACTTGAAGTTGCATTCCTAGTGTCTGACATGCAATTGGCCTGCCCCCTCTCCCGCTGCCCCCTCCGATAAAACAAAGGTCCAGTTGCAACCAATGTTGGGGGACATGCAGTTGCGGTCCGGTGCGGCCTTTGTAGTTGTGGGGCTGTTGTCGGGCTTGCAACTGGCCCGCCCCCTCGACAGAACAAAAAAGTCCAGTTGCGGTCGGGTTACAAGACATGTAGTTGCGCTCGGGTGTGACGCTTGCAGTTGCATGCCTAGTGTCAGACATGCAACTGGCCTACCCCCTCTCCCGCCGCCCCCTCCGACAAAACAAAGGTCCAGTTGCAACCATGTTGGGGGACATGCAGTTGCGGTCGGTTGCGGCGCTTGTAGTTGCGGGGATGTTGTCGGGCTTGCAAGTGGCCCGCCCCCTCCAACGCTGCCCCCTACGACAGAATAAAAAAGTCCAGTTGTGGTCGGGTTACAAGACATGCAGTTGCGGTCGGGTGCGACACTTGTCGTTGCATTCCTAGTGTCGGACATGCAACTAGCCCGCCCCCTCTCCCGCCGCCGCCTTCGACAAAACAAAGGTCCAGTTGCAACCATGTTGGGGGACATGCAGTTGCGGGGATGTTGTCGGGCTTGCAACTGGCCTGCCCCCTCTACCGGCACCCCCTTCGACAGAACAAAAAAGTTCAGTGGCGGTAGGGCTAGAAGACATGCAGTTGCGGTCAGTGCGACACTTGGAGTTGCATGTCTAGTGTCGGACATGCAACTGGCCCGCCCCCTCTTCCGCCGCCCCTTCGACAAAACAAAGGCCCAGTTGCAACCATGTTGGGGACTAATACGTCTCCAACGTATCTACAAATTTTGATTGTTCCATGCTATTATATTACCCGTTTTAGATATTTATGGGCCTTACTTTACACATTTATATCATTTTTGGGACTAACCTACTAACCGGAGGCCTAGCCTGTATTGCTGTTTTTTTTTGCCTATTTTAGTATTTCGAAGAAAAGGAATATCAAACGGAGTCCAAACGGAATGAAACCTTCGGGAGCATGATTTTTGGAACAAACGTGATCCAGAGGACTTGGAGTGCAAGTCAAGAAGCAGCCGAGGCGGCCACGAGGGTGGAGGGCGCGCCCACCCCTACAGGGCGCGCCCCCCTATCTCGTGGGCCCCTCGAGCGGCCACCGACCTACTTCTTCCTCCTATATATACCCACGTACCCCGAGAACATCAGAACAAGCCACGAAAAACTATTTCCACCATCGTAACCTTCTGTATCCGCCAGATACCATCTTGGAGCCTTCGCCGGCGCTTCGCCGGAGGGGGAATCGACCACGGAGGGCTTCTACATCAACACCATAGCCCCTCCGATGATTTGTGAGTAGTTTACCACAGACCTTCGGGTCCATAGTTATTAGCTAGATAGCTTCTTCTCTCTTTTTGGATCTCAATACCATATTCTCCTCGATATTCTTGGAGATCTATTCGATGTAACTCTTTTTGCGGTGTGTTTGTCGAGATCCGATGAATTGTGGGTTATGATCAAGTTTATCTATGAGAAATATTTGAATCTCCTCTGAATTCTTTTATGTATGATTGAGTTATCTTTGCAAGTCTCTTCGAATTATCAATTTGGTTTGGCCTACTAGATTGATCTTTCTTGCAATGGGAGAAGTGCTTAGCTTTGGGTTCAATCTTGTGGTGTCCTTTCCCAGTGACAGCAGGGGCATCAAGGCATGTATTGTATTATTGCCATCGAGGATAAAAAGATGGGATTTATATCATATTGCATGAGTTTATCCCTCTACATCATGTCATCTTTCTTAATGTGTTACTCTATTCTTTATGAACTTAATACTCTAGATGCATGCTGGATAGCGGTCGATGTGTGGAGTAATAGTAGTAGATGCATGCAGGAGTCGGTCTACTTGTCACGGACGTGATGCCTATATACATGATCATGCCTAGATAATCTCATAATTATTTGTTTTTCTATCAATTGCTCGACAGTAATTTGTTCACCCACTATAATACTTATGATATCTTGAGAGAAGCCACTAGTGAAACCTATGGCCCCCGGGTCTATCTTTTATCATATAAGCTTTCAATCTACTTTTATTTGCATCTTTACTTTTCCAATCTATATTATAAAATACCAAAAATATATTTATCTTATCATACTATCTCTATCAGATCTCACTTTCGTAAGTGGTCGTGAAGGGATTGACAACCCCTTTATTGCGTTGGTTGCGAGTTCTTTGTTTGTTTGTGTAGGTGCATGAAACTTTTATGGAGCCTCCTACTGGATTGGTACCTTGGTTCTCAAAAACTGAGGGAAATACTTATGCTACTATTGCTGCATCACCCTTTCCTCTTCAAGGAAAATCAACGCAAGCTCAAGACGTAGCAGGGACATTGCAGTTGCGGTCGGGTGCGGCACTTGAAGTTGCGGGGCTGTTCTCGGGCTTGCAACTGGCCCGCCCCCTCTAGCGGCGCCCCCTCCGACAAAACAAAAAAAGTCCAGTTGTGGTCGGGTTACAAGACATGCAGTTCGCGGTCGGGTGTGACACTTGCTGTGGCATTCCTAGTGTCGGACATGCAACTAGCTCGCCCCCTTCGACAAAACAAAGGTCCAGTTGCAACCATGTTGGGGGGCATGCAATTGCAGTCAAGCGCGACACTTGCAGTTGCATGCCTAGTCTCAGATATGCAACTACCCCCTCTCCCGTCGCTAATCTAAAACAAATGTTAGTTGCAGTCATTTGAGTAGACATGCAATTGCACTCGAAGATGACACTTGCAGTTGCATGCTTAGAGTTAGACATGCAACTGCGTGTCTCTCTAGCCGTCCTCCGATAAAACAGAGTTAGTTGCAGTTGAGGATGACACTTGCAGTTGCATGCCTAGTATCAGACAGACAACTTCACCATCTCTCATCCCCACCATCGAAGAACACCAGGTGAACCTTCCTCAGATTGTTGTCTGCAACAAAGCTTCTCCACCATCTTCCATGTGTTGCACTTTGTTGAGGACCCTCACTTTGCACTGTACGATCATGAACTGGCTTCAAAATTTGAGATTCTCTGTTGTTACCGTTGTTGGAACGACCACTTTCGTTACATTTTACAACCTATTTTGTTGAAGACACACAAAAAAGTAAAAAAAAAATATCATGACAAATAACTTAAAATAAAATAAAAAGATAAAAAATGGAAATTGAAAAATAGATTGGCTGAGTTAGCACTGCGTTTTTAAACTCCCATACATAGATGCCAAAACCGTTACACTTACTCTTATGGTTGCAACGGTTCAAGCATACTTCATACGCCATCTCTTGAGCGCATAAATTAACAAAAAATAGGGATATTGACAGACATGCAACTACCCCATCCCCGACGAGACATTACATAGTTGCATGCCTGATGGTAGACATGCAATTGCGTACCAACTACCCCCTCCCCTGATGAAACACCATATAGTTACAGTCGGATTGAAGACGTACAGTTGTAATCGATGCAGCTTGTCATTGCATGTTTAGTGATAGACATGAAACTATGCCCTCACCTCTGACAAAACACCACTGAGTTGCAGTCGTATTTAAGACATGCAATTGCAGTAGGGTGCAATTGAGCAACCACAATTTCAAAATAAAAACTATTTTTAATAAAAAAAAATTTAAAACAAAATTACAAAAATGTTTAATTTTTTAATAAAATTCAAAATAAAAAATAAAATGAAAATACAGTTGAGAGAAATAATCAACGCAACAAGGAACAAGGGCAAAAAAATAAACAAATAATCAATGCAGTCACATGTGGATGGATGTACATGTAGCTGATAGTATGATTTAAACATGACAAAAATAAATGTGAACAATTAAGAATTAGTGAAATATAAAAAATAAAAATGAAAAAAAACACAAACATACTTCAAAGAAAGAATTATGAGAGAAAAGAGAACAAGAAAAAATTAGAAGAATGGAAATAAGTAATAATTTCAAAAGAAGCAACAAAAATAAAATTCAAAAGTAAAACTATCCTTGAAATCCAAAATGAATTGGCTCAAGCCATTTTGAAAAAAATATAAACAATATTGCGACCGGAAAAAGGAAATGCAACACAAATTTGCACCAATCTTGGCGCAGAGATTAAACGGTTTATCATATAACCAAATCTTATATGAGCAAACCTTGACATACATCATGGAAGAAAATAAAAAAACATGGAGAAAAATTAAGAGTGTGCATTGATCATGACATGCTAAAAGATATAGGGAAAGACACTGAGCGTGGAGGACACACATGCTAGTCTAGTAGAAAAAATGAGAAAAAACAAGACAACACGCTTCCTCTCTGCACTTTGCACGGTCTATTTCTAACCACAGCCCAACAAATAAACAAAAAGAAACAGGCTGGACGCGTCATCCTAACAGGCTGATTTAAACCTGACAAGCAGCTAGCATAAAAAATATTCAATGGAGGCGTCGACTGAGACTTGGATAGAAATCAGTCGACTGATTTTTAGTCCCTCCGTTTCTGTTTATGAATCACCTTTCGTTTTATGGATCAGGACCAGTTTCATCCCAGACCATGGTCTAATCGTAACTTTGTTTTTGAGGGATTGGTCTCATAGCTCACTGGATAATGTTCTCTTAAGGAACGTGCAAAAGCGTTCCCGCCAATAGCCACCTTGTATCCCTCTGTCGTATGCCGGGCTGAAGATTGGTCACAGTTAGCCATTTCACCCAAACTGAAAGCGATAATGTGCTAATTCATCGAAGAATTGAGTTGTAAGGCCCCGTTCGGGAATAAGCCAGCTCCTAGAATCTACGGAGCGGCAGTTTGCTAGCTCCCAGATTTCGTACTACAGCTCCGTCCGCTCCCGGAGCGGAGTGTGGAGCGGAGCGTTCCCGAACGGCACCTAAGTATCCATTAGTAATTTCTTTCTGAATCTTCTGAAAGCAACTTCAAAGTTCCCGTTTGATTAACCCCGCGGCACAATTTTGAAGCCCAACCCAAAACGGCCCTTGCACCGACCGGGTTCCATCTTTCAACGCCATTCCTGCAAACTTCCAACAGTCAAACCCCTCAACGCTCCTACAGTACCTCCCACGTCTCCCTTCCCCTTGGACCAAACCGCCGCGCACCCAGACCACTCTGACCAAGTCATGCACGCACGCTCTCGGCCAATCCCACACCGTCCAAATCCTCACCTCCGCCGCCATCAACGGCCCCCGTGCCGGCCACGTCTCTTCGGGAAACCGCCCACCAATGTACTCCACCGGCGCCACTTCCTCGTCTCCGACCCTATATAACCTCCTCCCCGGCCTGGCAGAGCTCACGAGAGACACCAACCCAATCACAGCGAATCCCGCTCGCTGCACAACACTACTACTCCGTACAAAGAAGAGCCGGCAGCCAGCGTCGTCGCTCGACAGAGCCAGCAAGCCATGGCCGGCGTCCTGCTCTCGGCCGCCGTTGCCTGCGTCCTTCTCGCCGGCGCCGCGTCCGCGTCGTCGTCGTCGCCGCGGGTGTTCACCGTAGGCGGCGTAGAGAGGGGCTGGAGGCAGCCGGCGCCCGGCGAGGAGACCTACAACCACTGGGCCACCAAGAACCGTTTCCACGTCGGCGATTTCCTCCGTAAGCATCGACCAAGCACGTACGTGCGGCGGCCGGCGGCCGTGCGTCCATACGATGGAACTAACGGGAGTGCGTGCAGATTTCAGGTACGACAAGAACGACTCCGTGCTGGTGGTGACGCGCGACGACTACAAGCGCTGCGGCGCGGACACGCCGGTGCTCCGCCTCGAAGGCGGCGAAGCGAGGTTCCGGCTCGAGCGGAGCGGCTTCCTCTACTTCATCAGCGGCGCGCCGGGCCACTGCGACGCCGGCCAGAGGTTCACCCTGCGCGTCATGGCGCAGAGGGACAACGGCGCCGCCTCCCCGACGGAGGCCCCCGCCATGTCTCCCGCCGGGTCCTTCAACTCCACGCCGGGGTCCGGATCAGGATCCACGCGCATGCCGCCGCGCGGGAACGCCGGCGACGGGAAGACCAGCGGCGCCGCGCCCTTCGGTGCCTATCACGCCGTTGGCGCCGCTCTGGGAGTGGGTGCCGCCTTGCTGCTCTTTGCATGAGACAGTCTAGAATCATTTGCTTTATAACTTGTTTGCTCTATAGATTCGTCGTGCTATACGTGGTAGCTCGTGGTGTAACTAGATCAAACGTGTCGTGCTAATTATAGTTGTTTATTTATTAGTCCCTCCATTCGAAGTTGATTGAAATTGAATGTAATTTGTTAACTTCTTTGCGAGCTATGAACTTCTTAGCTATTTATTTTAATTTGTTATAGTAGTATATCTTTAATTATTTTAGTACTCCACACGTTTCAGTGTAACTTTTCTCGCAAATAAAAGGAAGAAGCACCGTGTTATTTTTATTTCTTGAAACAATTGGATTATTGGACCTGTGTTCCGTGTCCGTACTACGTTTACGTACTCCTGAAACCCGCCTTCTTTGGGCCCCTACTCATTCCTGCTAGCCGCCTCTTCCAGCCACCATCTCCGACCCTCCGTCCACCGCCGCTTCGTTTCCCGCCGCACCGCCAATGGCCTCGCGGCTCCGGCTCGGCCAGCCCAACCCGAACCCCGGACCCAGCCCCAGCCCCGGCGAGAGGAAGGGTGGAGAAGGAGAAGCGAGGAAGCCGGAGCCGCGGCGAGAGGTGACGGACCTGGGCGGCGGGAGCGAGGTGGTGCACATCCCGCGGTTCATGGCGCGGGAGACGGCGTGGGAGATGTTCGAACACCTCGACAAGCGCATCCCGTGGACACGCCCCACCATCCGCGTCTTCGGCCGCTCCGTCGTGCAGGTCGGCGCCCTCTCATGCCCCCTTTCCTGCGCCTCGTTCAGTCACAGTTAGGTCCCTTGCGTTTAACATTGGTTCCTAACCCTTCTCTCCAAAATTGGTAGCCGTGCTGTTATTTTGGGGAGGAGAAAAAAAAAATCTAAGTTTGAAGAAATATTAACTGGATTTTGGAATGGTAGGTTGGATCATCAGCATGGGTCTGCACTTATCCATGCCTTGGGTGTTGTTTGGGGCAAGTTAGCAGTACAACAACTTATTATTTTCTTTCTAGAGTACCTCAGTACAACAGTATGTAAAGCATACCAATACAAAATTATGTAGGATGATTAACATATTTGACATGTTGTTTGATTGCACCTTGTGGTTTGGTACTTCCAAACCATTTGGGGAATGAGCATCACTCTGTCCCTGGCTGTAGACATATGGCCATTCTTGTTAGCTTGATTGACACTGAAACGAAAGAACAGTCAGGATAAGTATGAGGAGCTGGCCTCATGCTAGTAATACATTTTGTCAAACTCTTTCCGCCGTATCGAAGTTTTGATAGCCAAAGATAATTGCTGGATGCTCATCTAATTTGGTCGCTGGAGTGCAACATAGCTGTGATGTATACAATGCCAGTTAACCATTGATGGTGCCATGGTGATGGTGTCTTGTCTTGGTGCCACCTTAACAAAGTGTCGGATGTGTCCCTAGTCGTCTAGCCCCATTGGTTCAATAATGATATTCGCTCTAGTGACAACTGACAAGAAGCGCATTGGTCATATAACCCTTGTGAGGCTTCTAATCCAAGTATCTGATCCTTTTTGCTACTCTACAGCCCAGAGATACCTGCTATGTGGCAGATAAAGGGCTAACAGATTTGAGGTACAGCGGCCATCAGCCTCATGCGCATTCTTGGGATGATTTCCCAGTGCTCAAGGATATCTTGAAAGAGGTAAGAGATGGGCCAAGGTGACTTCTTGCATTGCTACCCCGTAATCCAGCAGAAACCAGTTGGACTTGTTCTTATTTAAAAGGTAACATCTGGAGAGTATTCTCAGCGTTCAGCCTTCACAGCAGTCTTCTGACTCGTACACATTGGTTAGGTCCATGAAGCCCTCCCGGGGAGCCACTTTAACAGCCTGCTGCTGAACAGATACAAGGGAGGTTCAGACTACGTGTCGTGGCACGCCGATGACGAACCCCTCTACGGGCCTACCCCAGAGATTGCGTCGGTCACATTCGGGTGCGAGCGTGAGTTCTTGCTGAGGAAGAAGCCTACCAATACCAAATCACAAGGTACTCGCCACATCTTTCTACTAGATGAGAGCTATATCCCGTCAAAAAAAGAGAACTAGAGGAGAGCTATAGGGTTGGTAGCCCGGACTAAAACTGACTCATGCTGGTCTTCATCCAGCAGCTGCTGGTGAATCTGGGGAAACGGCTCGGAAGCGGCTCAAGGTCAGCGCCCCTCAGCAGCATTCGTTCCTCCTGAAGCATGGCTCGTTGCTCGCGATGAGGGGCTACACCCAGCGGGACTGGCAGCACGCGGTGCCCAAGCGTGCGAGGGCGGCCTCAACGAGGATCAACCTGACTTTCCGGCGTGTGTTGCCATGAACACGGCCAGTTTGCTTGGTCTCCCTCCAGTTTTGCACCTGTGCCCATTGCGTGCAGTGTGTAAGTTGGTTTCCTGATAATGCTTTGAACTTGCTTATCCCCCCTTCCCACCTCCTGTAATCTCTATCGAACTCTGTATTTCCATTATGCCAAAGTAATGGAAATGGGACAAAAATGTGCAACCTGCTACATTCTTTCAGCAGACCAAATGAGTTTGGCCTACATACATAATAACAGGATAAAAATGTGCAACCTGCAACATTTCTTCCTACGGACCAAATGAGTTTGGCCTACATACATAACAAGATGTCAGGTGGACCATGTGAGAAGATGAAACTTACATCCCCTCATCTGTAGTAGTTATAGAAACTTAAGGCCTGTTCGAAATTCCACCAGATCCACGAAATTCCAGGAGTTGTGGAGCCAGGATATAGCTGCTCCGCAGTTTTCAACTGCAACTCCACCAACTCCGGGAGTGGAGTTGTGGAGTGGAGGTGCTCCGAACAAGGCCTTAGTGACTACAGGTGCAGCATTTTTCTTATAAAATGGAAATTTGTTGGAAAGTTAATCAAGCATTCATCAAATTTAATACTACCTACAGGTTCAGCAAACAGAATTACAACATGATCTCTTTAGCACAGTATGAAGTCCGAATCCAAACAACTAGTGCATCTCGCTACATATTCAAAATCTGTTTCTTTGAAAGTTCAAATAGGGGCCCGAAGAGAGGACCACCACACTGGTAGCAAAACAATCCCAACACACTGATTTATTGTTGTACAACATTTCTACATGAGTTTTAAAGACACGGTTGCTATCTCCTGCAAAAGAATGGTAAACTAGATATGTTACACAACATCTGACCCTCGAGGATTCATACGCCCATCGAACAATGCCATGGCGAAGTCCGCAACAAGTTCTAGCACCTAAATAACATTACAAAGCAAATCCTTCCTATCCAGCTGGCTCTTCTATACTAACCTGTTGCTATTGCAAAGAACATTTTTCTACATCACAACTGTCAGCTGCAAAGGGTCAAATTAATGAGATATCCACATTCCACAGACGACTGCCTCTGATATCTGCATCCTACGACGACATATGTCAACTGAGAGAAAGCAAAGCTTATGTCGCTTGCGATGCACGCTTTTTCCAGACACTCTGCAGATTCAACAGAAAACAACAGGAGAGAATCAGAAAATTGAAAATATATCAGGGGTCCAGTCCGGGGTCGAAGCGGGTCACGCTTACAAGAGTTTCGTCGTCAGATTCCTCCTTGCAGCTCAAACTGTCGCCGTCAGGTTTTTTCTCTTCCAGCTCCATATCTTCTGCAGACTCTTTCTCTGTTTTTTCTTTCCCAGCTGAGCCAACTGCTACCTCTTTATCCTTCTCGCCATCTTTGGTAATAAAACAGTCAAAAGCTAAGCTCAACTACGATGATGAAACGGCATGCATATTTTCGATAAATGTAAACAAGCACATAAAACGGCCATACCTGATTTTACATCTTTGTCGGAATCTGAATGAGCAAGAGAACTGGCTGAATCTGAATCATTAACACCATCTTCGCTGGTAGCTTCGATGGACTTGCTACCTCCTGATGTCTTTCTACGCTTGTTTTCCGGCGGCGTTTTTGGTTTTCCTTTCCTCTTTAGAGGTGAGGGCCTAAAGAAGATGGATCGATGAGAAAAATTTGCAGCATAATCCTTAAGTCTGAGAGTTAGATATGAACTTACGTCTTTATTGACTTATGTTGGTTAGCTGGAACTTTCGTGCTGCTGGTAGATTTCGTCTCCTGTGCTCTGCAAGGTGTTACATTGGACCAGGTGAGAAAAATTGCAGCATGATCCTTAAGTCTGGGAGTCAGATATGGACTTACGTCTTTACTGACTTATGTTGGTTAGCTGGAACTTTCGTGCTGCTGGTAGATTTCGTCTCCTGTGCTCTGTAAGGTGTTACATTGGTTCAGGTGGTAAGAAGATGGATCGATGAGAAAAATTGCAGCACGATCCTTCAGTCTGAGAGTTAGATATGGACTTACGTCTTTATTGACTTATGTTGGTTAGCTGGAACTTTCGTGCTGCTGGTAGATTTCGTCTCTTGTGCTCTGCAAGGTGTTACATTGGATCAGGTGGTAAGCAAAGCAAATTACTTCATCTTGCAAAGCATCAATTGGATGAGATGTGCAATAAGTTCATAACATTTAATCTGACTACAAACCTTTACATCCAACATTTCGCATTGATAATCAATACTTTGTTATGGCTAACAAGCAAAATATAGGCAGACAAAGTCATTTCTTAATTCCTAAAGAAGAAATTCTGGCTTACCGTCCATGATTTGGACCTACATGATCCTTCTTTTGCTGCTGCAAACAATCAGTAGAACTATAATGAGTTGAACATTATCTTTAGGGCTACAGAGACAGTTTCTAGGAAAGAATCGACAATACTCTACCTTCATTGGTGAACCATTACTTTCAATCATTTTCCACTTTTCTTTAGCCATGTTAAGCTGCTCCATATCTCCGTCATCATATAAGACCTACACAGAGAAGCATATATATTAAGTATATACCCAGCAGTCACAATATCTTACAAGCACAATCAACTATGCAACTATTGCATGCTGTGATATTGAGTAGGATATACAGAACTAAAGGGTTGCTGTCATGGCCTTGTGAGCGTTGAACAGTATGTATCAATCTCTATAAATAAGGCTAAGCAGAGAGGGGGAAATCTTCGAATTATAAGTACTCAGCTAATTTCATAGAATAGCCTGCATGATAAAATGCAAACTTTTTTTGTTTCTCATGATGGTACTCATAACAGGAAAAATGGATCAAACAGATACACCATGCTGATAGAGATACTAATTAATCCACCGTTTTTTATCTAAAATAAAAAATAAAGCGTCTAATGGAAACTTACTGTATGTAGCTTCTTTGCTGAATCATAAGATTTCACAACACCTGGATAAAATCTGATGACAAAAATAACTTAAAATCGAAGCCCACCTTCAAAGATTAGATTATAAAAAATGTTCAGAATTACATAAAATAGGAAACTTACTCCTTATCCAAAGGCCACCAAACTTTTATTCTACGTCCTACCAAGTCTTTATTGCTCGAGTCATGCGTTGAACACTGCAGGCATTAATTAATACTCAGTACACACACTAGAAGGATACTCATACTTGCACTTACACAAACTTGACTACCACTAGCATATGCATACTTCTAGTGACTTTATTCAACAATTCCTGCATAAAGCTTGGAGATTACCTTTGCTAAACCAGAAACCAGTCTTGGCTTCTGTCTTTTGAAGGACCCATTTAGACTAGCCAGTTCAGCAGCTCTCATAGTACTGTCCTCATCAGCAGACTTCTGGGGAAAGTTCAATAGGAATTGGCAATTTAGAACCAAAACTTTACCAATAGGCCGCAAATACATACTCCCTCCATCCCAAAATAAGTGTTTTAACTATGTACTAACTTCAGTACAAAGTTGTATTAAGGTTAAGACACTTATTTTGGGACGGAGGGAGTATTACATACCATAGAACAGAAAGAAATTACCTTTGCACTGCTATGCGAGACTTCAGTGTGGGACTTAGCATCCTTTTTCCCTTTGGATACAGGGGATTTGGTACTGGTAGGTGATGCTACCAAGTCTTTATCATTTGAGTCAGCTCTTCTTTTCTCCTTCAACTTGTTTTCTAAGGAGTCACTGGGTTTTCCTTTGCTGGCAGAATGCACTAAAAGCTCGTCACCGTCTTTACTGCCTTTTCCTGAGTGTGGTCTACTCTTAGAAACTGATCTTTTGCGCTTTGGTGTCGAAAAATCTACTGGTTTCTCGTTGCTCTCTTTCATATCCATCTGCGGCTTCTTTGGTTTGCTCTTCACCGACTCCCCCAAATTGTCCTGGTTATCTAAATTTATTTCTCTTAACAAACCCAAGACATCATCATCTTTTCCAGTATTTACTGGAATAGATGCTTCCTTCTGTTTCCCCCCTGTCTTTTTTGCTCCTCGGGATTTAAGAATTTGGACAATTTTCCCTAGAGGGATCTCATTACCAAATTCATCAGTCTCATCTATGAGCATCTTATCTTCGGGAGATTCAACCTGAAGGACATAAGACCAAAGAGGAGTCAAGGTCCAGTAGACAATTGAAGTGGAATCCTAATATGGACATAGACGTGTGTTGTGTACCTCAGCAACATTTGCTGTCATAAGAGCCTCGAAATGGGATAGTACAGTCTCACATCCCAACCACTTCTGTTCATCATTCTCCTACAAAGTAACATGTCAAGTATTATAATCGGAAGCCTATATTCAGAAGGTAAGAAACTTGCTATCTTGGTAACCATCGACGAGTTTATGTCCTGGTAACCATTGACAATTCTTAACAAACAGCATGGTTAATGATTTGTTAGAACACGTACCACAGGGTTTTCATTTTGGTCATTCTGAACTGTCGCATAAAGTAGTGCAGGCAATGGAACCGTCTGATTTTCTGATACGTTTATCTGGTCCGGACATAACCTCTTTGCAATAAGAATACCAAGATCACATATAGCATGTAGAGTCTGCAAACAACATATCTCGATTTTAGTCAACACCTATAGTAAGCAAACGGGTTACAGTACATGACAACAAATGTGACGAACACTTGCTTACCTTGGTCTTATTTGCATCGACCACGTCTTTTGAACATTTGATGCTTCTGAATATAGATAATGTTGTCATGAAGCTCTCCTTTTTCATACCAGGTACACTATACTGCAAACCTTCTTCTCCCAGGAGGGTTGAAAGAAGTAGATGCAATGGCCTGGAAGGAGCTCTTTCATAAATATGCATATGCAAGAGTAATTTTAACAAGAAAAGGCAAAAAAAAAAGACCATTCTTTTTAATTACTTTGTATCAAACAGTGTGCATACAGAAAAAAACTAGACTGCCAGTAGGCATTACATAATAGCCATAGGGACACTGTTAGAATCAAACCACAATAATTTTTATTACCACGCATTTCCAACAGATCTTCACAACTCTTACGGATATTTTCCAAGCATGTAGTTAGAATGTTAAATATGTTGAGCGAAACATTACATTTTGTGTGCACAAAATAGGAAGTGCAAGAAAATGATATCTTAGGAACTTAATGAACAATTATCATGTATCAGTAAATTGACCAAATGCATCAAGCAATGAAAATATGTATTATGGAAACTCACGATAACTAGTAGTACAATAATACTGTAAGAGTTATTATAAAATACCAGTAAATTGGAGCAAATGCTTTGACATCCTCGTATTCCTCAATGTTAGGGCATGAAGGATCATGAGCGAGGACATGAACCAGATATGGAATAATATATTCTGGGTAAGCTGTGAGCAAATTCACATCTGCTTGGACAGATAGTTGACGCATCTTAACTTGTTGGCATATTTGTGACACTTCGATCAGGTTGTGCTGGAACTGTGAAATGAAAAGAAATACACATTAGAATCAGTGGATGGTGAACTCAATTGATCACTGTGTTTAGAGTGTGAACCTCTTCGTACTGTGGTGTATGATAATCGTCTATGCCTATCAAGAAGGCACAGGCATATTTTGCGTCCAAAGCCCTCTCCTTGATGTATTGATGTACTTTACTGAGAAACAACTTCCTCATTTGAGGGAAATCATCCTACAAATGAACGAAACTATAAACCTCCCAAGAGGATGCTGCAGACAAGCAAACCACATGAAAGTAACAATGAAGAAATCAGCTAAGCTATATATTCCCAAAACATACCTGTGAAATCCTTAGAGTCAAATAAAACACATCAACAGGCACTTTATGGTCCCATTGTCTTGATAAGCGGAGAACAGCTTTCGCTGCAGCCAGCCTCAAATGGGCCTTATCACTAGCACTGCGAGTAATGGAGGGATAAGAAATAACCCAAATATAGCACAGAATGTATGCGCTAAATTAGAAGGACAAGTCATTCATTGTACCTTGATATCATGTTTGGGGAAATATCACCATATGTAAGAATGCTCTTAAGGATGTCCATTAATTTTTCTATTCCAGGATGCACTTGAGCATCTTTGCATGGTAGGCAGCTCTTCACCAAAGTTTTAATGCCATAAATCTACAAAGAAAAATATCAGAAGAGAATAACAAGTAAAAAAACATCGACGATTAGAGTAAAGCAGACCATGAAAAGCTCTCACTCACCTTGAGCAAACAACTACGTGAACTATCACCCCATTCAGATTTGTCAGCGGAAACTTTAGCCGTATCCTGGTGACACTTAAACGTTGCAATGAAATTTTGTAAACAGGAAAGACAGAAATTTAAAGATAGCAAGCCTTACATCACTGCAGTCAAGAATCTTTTTGGTTATGAAACTTATTATCTCTTCCCCCCTTGTTTCGAAAATTGGCATCGCTATCTGAGCTATACACCCCAAAGATTGCAAGATAGAAGGTAAATGAACTTTCTTCTCCTCCAACAAATCCACAAGCCTCTGCATAGTCACAAATGCTAGGCACAATACATCAGAAATCTCAAAAATGTACAAAAAAGGGAATAGCAGGGGCGAATTCAAACCTTGTAAAGAACAGATAGTGCCATCAGACCATCATCTTTAGTTATAGCGGCTAAAGCATGAACAGAATATTTAGCCTGCTTCCTTGTGCCCTCTAAACATAGCCGCTCTAACAGAAGAGCAACAGAGCTGAAAATGGAAGGTACAACAACTTAGTTACATAATCATGGTAAGTAGCTCCATAACTGTTCCAAAAAAGTGTATAGTGCACAAAATGGAGAACTTTCAAGCAGCTAAACCTTGATGAGGCCAGTTGTTCACGAATGTTACCACCAGCTTTGGACAAAACATGAGCAATACCCTCTTTAAGAACTTCATTATCCTCCTTCAGAAGTTCAATGATATCTTCTTCGAATCCAGATAAAAGTGAAGGGAAGAAACTAGATATTGCCTGCAATTAGTAAATGGCATGGGGTGAGGACTGTCTTTAAGAGTCTCAGGGCACAAAATGCATGCACAAAGGGTTGCAGATATATGAAGAGATGAGGTAGGGTGGGCAGTTGGTTAGATCTAGTATGGATCATACATAATACACAAACCAAGAGAAAACGTCTAAATATAAAAAATATTGCAACTGAAGGTTCTGTGCCCGTTGAATCCGTCAGTGCAAATTCATGATATATCCATCTGCCCAAGATCCTTTGCACATGAAGCATGTTGCACCCCTTGGCATTTTATAGAGTGGCACAACATGTTTGGAACAACAGAAGATAAAAGACAATTCTATTATAACCCCTATTTTGGATGTAACATTGCATGCCTAGTCCTTCATCCTACTTTTAGGCTAGCAGGTACCCAGCAATTTACATAGCCGTCCTGTGGGTACCTTTAACTAAAAGAGTAAAACCCATCAGATTACAACTACCGAATTGGCCTCACAACTTTACGACTAGAGAAATCTGCTTAAAGGAAAAATTGTTTACTCCTCTTTTCTAAAATCAACAATAATTCGTGATTGAGTAGCAATATAATAGTAGGTCCATGCAAGCAACTATTCATGAAGTTTTTTTACTTCCATGATGGCAGAAAGAAGACGATCAAAATGCTGCATCAATAACAGAATTAGTTCTTCAGCAAAGTATACCGTTAGAAGATCCATGCATGATGAGATGAGTTTTGTATTCCCAATAGATTTTTGCTCAGAAGCTGCAGACAGGATCTCTTTGACATATTCTTTATTCACAAGTAGATACGAACATCGCATTGATAGTGTGCTGACAAAATCATACAGTTCATGTTTTTCACCAAGTGACTTGAGCAAATCAACCTGCAGATTACAAGTAAAAATTCAAATTGTTTTAAAGGATTTTCAGAAAACAAATCAATAAGACCTAGTTCCAATAAGCGATTTTGTCTACTTGGTAGTGAATATAATTACTGGTCAACCTAGAATGAAAATGACTAGGTATATAGTAGGTACCCGAATAGACCAAGCATTATTGAATGTTGTTGCGCAATCAAGCAAACTTGTGAACATTTTCCAGATATTTTCATCTTTCAGCTGATGAAGCATGTTCAAGTACTCCTCAGCCTTTACCGCGTCACTGAACAAACGGGACATGCTCCGAAAACATCCCAAGATTCTTTTTTGCAGATCAGCTGCATCTTCCTGCGATATAAGAAGAATAAATAAGGCAAGTATTTACCAAATAGTAGCTCTCTGGTGCTTTCCAATCTCAAGAATCACAAACCTGGCTTGTCTGTCGAAGGGACATGTACTTCAGCATTTCTTGTTGTAGTCTGAAGTTGATCAAAATGCAACAAATCAGAACATTCAAAAAAGGAAAGAAAAGAAAAGGGAGAGCAATTATCAAAAAATGATGTCAAACCTTTGCTTCTGCAGAAGAATCTGTTCAAGAGCTTTCATCTCAACTTTATCAAAATGTGTGGCAGCAATTACCCAATGTTTCACTCTTTCCTTTGTCGGAAACTCTGGTGGAAATAATGAACCACATAGGACTGATTCAATTGACTCAGGCCTGCACCAAATAAACAAAACAACAAGGTGACATTATCTTAGGCTCACACTAGAACATCACCGATCACAGAGTACAATAACACACAATAGCCCAATACAATATGTTTGCATGAATAAAAAAGGAACTGATTTCCATGAGGGATGCTAGATGTTGACGCTAGCCAGGATGCAAACACATACATCAACAGAAATTTTCCCCATGATTCTGTATGTTCTCAAAATACTCTCATAAGCATTTGTATCCAACGCTTATCTCATGTCAACCGCAAAGAACAAAATACCCAATACCATCAACCAGACCTCAAGAGGAGTAAAAAACTGCAAGAGACGGAAAATATTGCACAAGTAATATCTAGAGTGTATCAAGAAAGGATTAGCGAGACATCCCAGACATGCCAAACATACACGGTAAGTCAGTGAGGGAGTATAAAACCAGTAGAACTGCTACATCTAATCATAAGTTGAATAAAATATATATTTCTGTTGCATATCCATGAAACATTAACAACAAACCTCAAGAATATTTAGTTTAGTGACATTACCTAAAATCTTTGTCGTAAATACATCTCAATATTTTTCCAGGTATCCACTCAAAATTATCAGAATTAGTCGAGCTATCAGAACCCTTCAGGCAATACAGCTTGTAGATATCAGCCAATCGCTCCATGGTGTAGCACTTCACTAGAAGCTGGATTTTTTAAAAATACACCATACATTCCAGTAAATTATACAGGGTAAAACATGTGGAAAAAATGGAAGACGATGAAAAGAGCAAAGAAAAGCTAACCGATTTATCACGGACACGCTCGGCTACTAGTTTGATAGTTTCAATTGGCACAGCACCAAATTCATGGCAAGCTACATCACAAACAGCAGCCACAACTTGTTTTCGTACATTTTCTTCGTAATCCAACAGTCTGTCACAAAGTGCCTCTGCCAAGGAGCCAACCATCAAAGAAAGAACAATGGGATGCTCCCTCAAATGATATGAATTGTTATTAGGGGGACATTGCTACTTACTGATAATCTCAGGAGCTTCGGGACGGGAATGGTTTGAGATTAGACATTTCTTTAAATGCTCAATCACAGAAAGACGGATTTCTACCACTCTGTCAGTCAATCTCTTCAGGAACTCAATGAAAAGAGACTTAAAAGATTCCAATACAGGGACTCCAGGTAAAGAAAAAAGTTCCCCGAGCAACTCAACTGATTTAGACCGCATTTCTACTTCATCTGCCTATAGAAAAGAGAAAAAATAAACATGAATTAGCAAGACAGAACAAACTAAGAAAATTAGTCACAAGATGCATGAAACTTTCGTTTTTATTTGATTTTATAGAAAAATATACTTTCTGTTCCAAAGTTATTACTCCCTCCATATTAGTTGTCGCTGAAATGGATGTATCTAGACATATTTCAATGCTAGATACATCCGTTTGAGCGACAACTAATTTAGATCAGAGGGAGTATTTTATAATGCAGAGTCACTCTGCATATAGGTAGTTCAGGGTCAAATTGATAATCTGAAAGTATATCGTACCAGTAGTTCCCCAGTTATATAAGGCACCACCACTTTAAGAACCCTTGGAGCACACTGATACACATCAAATATGACCTCGTGGTGATCAATGTGGCCATTTGCAGAACTGTTGGCCCCAGCCAAGGATGATGTAAGAAACTTCTTTATGTATGGTTCGAGTTTTCCTGCAGATTGCTCTATAACACCCCGAGCCAGCTTACGTGCAGATAAAGAAATACCCTAGCAAACAAGAGTTGCAGAACTAATAGTTTACAGAAGGGCACAAATAATAATCTACTAAATAGCCAAAAATGCCATAAAACTGAAATGCACTCACAGTTTTTTTACGGCCTAAAGCTGATAAGAGTACATGTAGAAGGCTTTGATGTATAATCTCGCTCTCTTCTATAATAAGGGCCATAATTGTCTGCATTGATTTCACAACATTTGCTTCATGATTTTCACTGCATCAAACAAGTTTCAACAGTCATAACACAATGGGTAAACAAAAAGGACCATAGCACACTTAACTTGTTCTGATCGCCCAATCTATGTAGCAAGTATAATACTACCCATACTAGTATGTACACACTACCACCCTGGGTTGCGAGATCTTATGGATCTCACCTCTAGCCTACCCCAACTTGTTTGGGACTGAAGGCTTTGTTGTTGTTGTTGTTGTACACACTACCACCCAAGATAATATTTTTACGTTGCAATATGTATAATATGTACACTCCATCAAAAACCAATATGATACATCAAATGGCAGCAATGATAGTCAACCAGGAAATAAATGTTCTATTTTAGGGTAACAAAAGAACATGTCCCAGGTATCTAGCACCTTGCATAGAATGAAATGAATGCAGCTTGCAAATTAAGGCCAACGGAGCCGCATATGGGCCCACTGAATTTCTAAAGATATCAAGGGAGCCCATTGCCCCATCTAGTCCGCATATCATGGGAACCATCCAACATATGAGTGGCTATATCAACGCTGTTAACATGCCTGAGAGCATAAGGTGAGCGACCACTCTTACTAGCGCTATTTAGAACACTGAGGTCTGAACAGCTGTGTCATGACTTACAAACATTCATGCTGCTATAATTTTATAACAGAAGTCTATCACGCAATTCAGGCAAGACTCCATACAGTCAAATTTTCTGAGAAGTCATTTATAAAATTTATTGTCCTTGAGTCATCATTAATATTACAAAGAGGACCTCCACACAAATCACACAATGAAAATGTTGTAGTCCCTCCGATTCATATTACTTGTCACTCAAACAGATGTATCTAGCACTGAAATGTGTCTAGATACATCCGACTGAGCGACAAGTAATATGGATCAGAGGGAGTAATGTATTTCAGCCCACAAACTAGTGTATTCATGCAATGTAAACTTTCAAATAAGTCCATACAATTTCTATCCTCAAAATATTATTAATCTTGGTCCTTCTGATTTAGAAGTACATAGAGGTCCTCCACACAAATCACAGAGTGAAAAGTGTGCAAGTGTCTCTCAGCCTACAAACGATTGTACCCTTATAAACCATCACAAATAACCATAAAATAAATTAAAACAATTAATTTGCAAAATAGCAAAAGTCATGATCCGGAAAGGACAGAACTAAATTCATTGTAGTGTTCTTCCATGTGAACCTAACAGGGTGAAACAGTGAACCAAAAATCATAGTGGTTACTTCTTACATGCTCATGCAAAGACTGGAAACTAGTCCATCTACGGTGGCATTACATAACACAAGGTATTTACCAGACCTGGCTTAGATGGCATAGCAGAATTACCTGACGATTTCTAAAAAAGTTCGGAACATGTCTGTGATAAGATCGTTGCATTCAAGGTCTAACATCACAACACATGCCCGGTATCTTGCAACTGTTTCCAGAATAGCAACTCTCCTGCTAAAGTAATGGCTATTAACATCAGCGAGTCCACCAAATGTACCAACAATCAGACGAAATATGGTCTGCAAGAAAGAAAAAAGAATACTCAAATACTGAACAAACATTGTAAGCTCAGTCAAAGTAATTTGATTCTGCACTTTTTGTGAGCACAGGGTTACCCTTAAAACATCATCACTATATGGAGCTTCAGGTGCAGTTATTCTTGTAATTTCACAGAAGCAGGTTGCCAAGAGAACTTTAACATCTTGATCCTGATGTTTCAGCAATTCTTTTCTGACAACTGCTGTTAGACATGGTTGGATAGCTTCCATCACTGAGGACCCTGGTGACTGTTCTATTCCATGTAGGCATTCCGCAGCTTGCTGCAATACAATTAGCATTAATAGCACACCCAAAAGTTACATAAGCAGAAAAGGAAGGATTTTAAGCAAACAAGTCATTATATCCAGACAGTACTGCAATACTGTCAGTCTGCTCCCTGTGATCCTGTGCTAGGATAGAAAGCAACAAGACAGACAATTAACTTTCAAACAATTGATCTTTTTCCATCATTGATGCCAAGTTACAGATTTCTTATGAAAAGATAAAAGGCCTATTTTTCAGCTTCAGCTTTGAGCCATGGACCAGCAAATTATGTTGTTTAAAACAAAAAAGTTCAAACCTTTGGAAATTCCCACGCCAATTACACAGATGTTATTTACTACTCCCTCCGTCCGAAAATACTTGTCATCAAAATGGACAAAAAGGGATGTATCTAGAACTAAAATACATCTAGATACATCCCCTTTTATTCATTTTGATGACAAGTATTTCCGGACGGAGGGAGTACCATAGATTTGGGCATAAAAAGTACTCCATCCCTTCCTAAATATAAGACGTTTTGGCAGTTCAAATTGAACATACAAAACGTCATATATTTAGGAATAGAGGGAGTAACAAATTAGGAATTGCAAAAAACTGTCTGTATTTATATGTCTACTATCAACATCCTAAACCCTGACATAAAGATACCAACACCAGTACATGTAGAGCTCAGAAATTTGAAACTAGAGACAAAATTCGCTGGCCAGTTTTCCTGACAGAGGCACTGATCAGCTCTAAAATAGGGAACAAAAAAGGCAACACAACTACCTATGATGTTACGAAAATATTTTTTATCACATTTGATGCTACTCCCATTAGGCAACAAGGACAGATGTCAGGATTAAAAAATGTGCCGTTGTTTGTTGGATTTGGGAAGCTCTAAAGACAGAGACATTAAATTTGTTCTCAAAATACTGTAAGCAAATGTTTACAAGACAAAAAAAAAACATTTTAAGCACAGCATTCAGGGTTACAGGTGCAGACGGAACTAGCATATATATTTATCGGAGGACTTCCATGCACCATGCCATAGACATCGAATGGTCCATGTGAAGAACCAAATAAAAATAAATTACGGGACCAAAAGTTTGAGCACATTTCGGTTGTCCAGTAGTATGACCAAAGTAACCGTTTAGTGCGCCAATCAGGCACAGTGAAGCCTGTTTGGACCACCGGAACCCGGCAAACCCTAATCCCACAGACGTTTCCTAGGGGGAAACAGTAGGAACTGAACCAATGGCAACCGAATAAATTCAGCAACATAACCTCACTGTGCATCCCCGAGCTTCAGTCACACACCCTCCCAGCTGAAATGAAAATAAATTCCAGCTGAAACAAGCAAAAACGCGCTATGCGTATCACAAATTAAAGCGGTGGCGCAGCGTCCCTAGGAAATCTCACCAAAAATGTAAGAATTTCCCTCCTCATTACCCAGCCCTAGCTGAAAAATTGCTCCTTTTGGACCCTCCTCGTCGCTCGGTGCAACATAAACCATCGGAATCCAGGAACGGGACCCCTAATTCGCAGGCGAAGCCCGAGGACATCCACCTCACATGCTCACGCCTTCCCGCCCTAAACCCTAAAACCTGCCGAATTGGCGCTACGACCACAGATCCACCCCCTCCGCGACGGAAGCGAAGCTGGCAACCAAAGAGTATGACTGTATGAAACTCGGGAGTCGGGAGTTGTCACCTCGAGGAGCTTGGCGAGCGCCTCGGCCTCGGCCGGCAGCTCGGAGCCGAGCTTGTCCCCGAGCTCCCTGAGCTGGCCCGCGACGGCAGCCATCCCCAGGCCACCTCGCCCTTGACCCGCAGCGAATTGGCGCGCCGGCGAGCGCCTCGAGGCCGAGGCTCCTGCTCCTCCTCCCTCTGGGTCGAGCCTAGGGCCTAATCTGAGAGGAGACAAGGGTTTCGCGTTGCCTTTTTGGCTCTCGCTGTTTCGAAATTGGTGTGGGAGAGAGGCGGAGAGCTCGTGAGCGAAATGCCCAGTTTGGGGATCGGGTTTGGGTCTCTGCGCTGCGGTATCCTCCTCCTGCTACCACGCTCCCCTCCTACCGTTTAGTAGATGGAAGAAAAAACATGACGCGCCTCGCATGGACGCGTGTGGCTGGGGTGCGGGTCCTGCGCCGCGCATGGCCGGCCTGTCAGCGTGGCGCGTTCCGCCTGGCGACGGTGGGGGGGTGGTTATTCCGGTTCCGGGTGGTTTTACGACAGAGCTTGTTAGGTTCCGGAGAGCGTGACTGCGACTGTGAGTGAGAGCCCTGTCTCGGCGCTCAGAACTTTGAGAGAAAAAGAATATCTTTTTTTTTATTCTATCAAGACTGCAGCCTGGCATCGAATGAGTGTCTGGTTGCTTAGGCTGCATGATTTACCCAAATTTGGGCTCTCTCGACAAGATAATACCCTACGTCCTGATTTGATTGTATTGATTTGAAGAAAGTACAAGTTACATGTTATCTACCACGAGAACTTGTGTGTATAAAAGTTGTTGTCTACGGTTCTAACCCCTCGGCTTATATAGATACCGGGGATACCTAGGGTTTACATAGGTGGGTTACATCTAAGGGTAATCGTGCCGAAGACGGCCTCTAAGTCTTGGAGTACACGCCAAATCTGCGGAAGATATCCACCTTGGCGCTCTTGGGCCCTAAGAATGTGGCCCACCGGTTTGATCATCCTAGGGGTCCTCGGCTCGGCCCATATGGTCGGGAGCCAACGTGGTCAGCACCCCCTAGTCTAGGAAAGCATTAGTAGCCTTGAACCGGTCTTTCGGTCGAGGATGTTCCTCGGTACTTCTAAGTTGTACCTCGTCTTCAACATCCAAGCTGGTTCAATAAATCTTCATTTGTTATGGATGAGTTTCATGCGTCGGGCATCCGAGGAACCCCTTAATATTTCCATGCTTGTGTTCTTTCGAAAGATCCCTAATGTATCCGAGGAGAGCCATGGATCCGAGGATCATTTCCGCGCAAGGCTATCGGAGTACGACAATTTATGGGACCTGCGAGGATCCCTTTGCAGTTCGGTTGGGGTAGTCGACGAGCACAGAGAGCAAATCTAGTATATGCGCGAGATTTTCTCAGGTTCGGGCCACCGTGGAGGCGTAAAATCCACTCATGTGTTTGGGCGGTTTGACTTGGGGCTCAAGCTACAAGTGCAGCTTGCCGAAAAAACATGAGCAAGGTGCAGCTACTGTGTAAGCGTGAGTAGGGTGTCAACTCGTGCCAAGGTAGCCATGTGCCTCCTTTTATAGACAAAAATGGGTCACCGCAGTGGCAACATGGTCATTACATGTATGTGGATAGTGCTCTCGATGATGTCCAACCTAATCCTGCTGGACTAGGACAATGGCATTTAAAGCACCATGAGCTAGTGGCCATCCTTTGGCAAAAAGCGTCTCTCCTTCTGTGCCGTCGACGTGGATGAGCCTATCTTCTTGACACGTCCACTAGACGGGTGTCAATAAAGTTGATATGCACCTGACGTGCTGACACGTGTCTTGTTGACTTCCATCGGTCCGCCTGCCCGCTCGACACCCAATCTTGACAGCCATCAGCTGGTCGATGAGGTGGAGCGGCCGAAGGGCGAGAGGGAGTACTTTCCGGCAAGGAGCTTGTCGGGTCCTGGCTTGCCGATGCGAAGCTTACCGGCAACTGAAGTCTTGATCTTCAGTACTTTTTGATCACCTGCCTGGAGGTCTTCTTCATGGTCTTGGTGCCCAAGTGTTGATACTTGGGTTGGGCTATCCTCCGACAAGCCCTTGCCATCCGGAGGGCTACAACTGCCTGTGCACAAGTCTGGAGTACTAAAGGACCCCTATTTTAGTACACCGACAGGAGCCCCCGGGCGTGGGCCGTAAACACATGCGACGCATCATTGGGATAGGCCCAAACAGTGCACATGCACGCATGGCAGAGAATAATTGTTCTAATCTTCTCTTTTGCCACGCCCCATGATGCGCATTAAATGCGGAACATGGGAGAGGTGGAACGAAACGGCTACTAGGGGTAGTGCGCCTAAAAAGCACAGCCACATAGGACGGTAAAAGCCAGCCTTCGTGCCTTCCCCATAAAAAGGAAAGTGCGAGAGGCACTGCTCATTTACCCCCCTTCGCTTCCAATCTAGCACCACCTTCTTCATCTTCTTCCTTGCGCAAGAATTCTGCCCTTTTTGCCATCGCTCCACCGCGCCATTCCTCAACCCTTCCTCAAAATACACTTCCCCGGCAGCCATTATGGCATCAGAGAAGGGGCAAGGCAAGGCTAAGAAGGCAACCGTTTCGGAAGCAGAGGAGAGGAGGCAAGAAATGGCGGCGTGATGACCCACAAGTATATGGGATCAATTGTAGCCTTTTCGATAAGTAAGAGTGTCGAACCCAATGAGGAGCAGAAGGAAATGACAAGTGGTTTTCAGCAAGGTAATGTTTGCAAGTGCTGAAATTGTAAGTAAGAGTAGTTTGATAGCAAGATAATTTGTTACGAGCAAGTAACGATAGTAGTAACAAAAGTGCAGTAAGGTAGCCCAATCCTTTTGAGGCAAAAGACGGGCCAAAACGGTCTCTTGTGATAAGCAAAGTGTTCTTGAGGGTACACAGGAATTTCATCTAGTCATTTTCATCATGTTGGTTCGATTCGTGTTCACTACTTCGATAATTTGGTATGTGGGTAGACCGGTGCTTAGGTGTTGTTCTTACTTGAACAAGCCTCCTACTTATGATTACCCCCCTCGCAAGCATCTGCAACTACGAGAAAAGTATTAAGAATAAATTCTAACCATAGCATTAAACTTTTGGATCCAATCAGTCCCTTACGGAATAGCGCATAAAACTGGGGTTTTAGCTTCTGCCACTCTCGCAACCCATCATCTAATAACTACTCCACAATGCATTCCCTTAGGCTCGAATATGGTGAAGTGTCATGTAGTCGATGTTCACATGACACCACCAAGGGAATCACATCATACATATCATCCAAATATCGAACACATATCAAGTTCACATGATTACTTGCAACATGATTTCTCCCGTGACCTCAAGAACAAAAATAACTACTCACAAATGATAATCATGGTCAAGATCAGAGGGGTATTAAATAGCATAATGGATCTGAACATATAATCTTCCACCAAATAAATCATATAGTAATCAACTACAAGATGCAATCAACACTACTAGTCACCCACAAGCACCAATCTATAGCTCCGGTACAAAGATTGAACACAAGAGATGAACTAGGGTTTGAGAGGAGATGGTGTTGTTGAAAATCTTGATGGAGATTGCCCTCCCCTAGATGGGAGAGTTGTTGGTGATGATGATGACGATGATTTCCCCCTCCGGGAGGGAAGTTCCCCGGCGGAATCGCTCCTTCGGAGGGCAAAAGTGCTCCTGCCCAAGTTCCGCCTCGAGACGGCGGCGCTTCGTTCTGAAAGTCCTCTCCTTATTTTTTTTCTAGATCAAAATGACTTATGTACCAGAAAGAGGGGCACCGGAGGTGGGCCGAGGGGAGCACAATCCACCAGGGCGCGCCTGGGCTCCCTGGCGCGCCCAGGTGGGTTGTGCCCACCTGGTGGGACCCCTCTCGTACTTATTTGCTCCAATAATTCTCATTTATTCCATAAAAATCCTCGTGAATTTTCAGCTCATTTGGAGTTGTGCATAATAGGTAGCCCGACGTAGCTTTTTCAGGTCCAGATTTCCAGCTGCTGGAATTCTCCCCCTTTGTGTGTACCTTGCATATTATGAGAGAAAAGGCATTAGAATTACTCCAAAAAGCATTATTATGCAATAAAACAACATAAATAACAGTACATAAACATGATGCAAAATGGACGCATCAACTCCCCCAAGCTTAGACCTCGCTTGTCCTCAAGCGAAAACCGAAATCGAAAAACATGTCCACATGCTTAGAGAGAGAGGTGTCGATAAAAACAAAATACGGACATAAAAGCATCATGCAACTTATTATGACAGTAACAAACTTTAACATAAAACTTTTATCATAGAGCTTTTAGACTTCTCATGAACAAGTAACAATTCATCGCAACATCAAAGTATAAAGTATAAACTCTATTGAAAACCAACAAACTATTTTCTCAGTCAACTTTGCAACTACAATTCATCATCTTTTCAGGAAGGGTCACGTTCAGAGCCTTTTTGGCAAGTCCACATACTCAACCATCATATAATCTTCTATGACTGCTAACACTCACCGCATACACATGAGCAAACCGTTTCAACCGGACACATAGAAAGATAGGGGCTCATAGTTTCGCCTCCCAACGTGTTCACCTCAAGGGTGATGTCAACAATAATAACTCATGCTACCCATATTCAACTGGATATATGTGCCTAGATCTTTCCTTACCACATGACGATGCTTGCCAAAAGAGAAAATAAAAAGGAATAGACAGAAGAACTTTGACTCTTGCATGAAAGTAAATACATAAAAGTAAAAGATAGGCCCTTTGTAGAGGGAAGCAGAGGTTGCCATGCGCTTTTTGGTTGTATGCTCAATCCCTTAGTGCAAGAGAACGTCACGTTATATTGCCCCTTATGATGGCAACATTTATTATGCAGTCTGTCGCTTTTATTCTTCGCCATCACAAGTTCGTACAACGCTCAATTTACTCTTACCGTAAATGATATAACACTTCTAGAAGCAATTTTTATTGCCTTATTGCACCGATGACAACTTACTTGAAGGATCTTACTCAATCCATAGGTAGGTATGTTGGACTCTCAAAAAAAGATTTGGGTTTAAGGGTTTTTGGATGCACAAGTAGTATCTCTACTTGGTGCGGATCTTTTGGCTAGCAAAGATAGGGGCAAGCACCACATGTTGAAGGATCTATGACAATATAACTTCTATGTGAATATGAACAAACATGAATCATTACGTTGTCTTCCTTGTCCAACGTCAACAATTTTGGCATGTAATATTTTGATGGGGGCTCACAATCACAAAAGATTTCCAAGATAGTGTATTTGCATGTGAATCTTCTCTTGCCTTAATAATTCTTTCATGAATTGCATCACTGACCAATGCTATGTTTGTTAATCTACAATAAATTTTTCTAATTATACTTTTCCTTATGTGGTGTCATTACTCACCATAAGATTAGCATATGATCTTTTTCATTTATTTCCTTTTTTTATTGAAACATGGAAGTAAAGAAAGCAAAACTCAAACTAAACTTTATTATATATCTCGCACACAATTACAAAGATAGATCACTAAGCAAACTCTCAAAAAGAAAGGATCGAACTAAACTTTTATTCATCTAAAGCAAAAGATAACTATGGGTCGAACTAAGAAAAGTAAAAGCAAAGATAGTGTAGGTGATACGATACCGGAGCACCTCCCCCAAGCTTAGTGAAAGCCAAGGGGAGTGCCCATGCCCGATACTCAATTTTCCTTTGGTGATGAAGGAGGAGGTGGTGGTAATGAAGCAGAGGGTTTGTCTTTCTTCCTTAGCTTACGCTTGAGGATGGAATTCTCATCCTTCAATTCACCGATCTCCCGCTCAAGTTGCAATACCTTTTTGCATAAATCTTGCTTGTTTTCCTGCAAAAGACGAAAGGTGATAAACTGGATCTTAGGCTTCTTTGCTTTGTCGGGGAGACTCGACTTCTTAAATTCAACGTGCATGTCCCCAGGTTGGGGCAATGGGGCTTCATCTTCGTCTAAGCTCGTCTCCTCCTCACTCTTAGGATCATAGTCTTCTTCTTCCTCCAAAGTCCAGCTATAGTGCTCCACATCGCCACAAACCCTGGGGTTTGCAATATAATCGGCAACATAGCTCTCACCCTCCGAGTCTTGGGATGACATAATTTTGGATCTATCAGGAAAACAGCGAGAAAAAAACAGGAGATTTCTCCGCGATACGGAGGTCCATAGGTTCAGGGGGTATATAAAGACTTTTTTCTTGGGAAACAAGCAAACGAAAGAAAAATAGAGTCCAGAAGGTACCCAAGGTGGGCACAACCCACCTAGGCGCGCCTGGCTCTTGTGCCAACCAGGGTCACCTTCCTGGTAGTTTCTTATTTTCCTAATTTTCTAAATACTCCAAAAATGACAAAAAATATTTTTGCGAATTTTTTGGAGTCTGTTTGCTTACCGTATCACGTACCTCCTCCTTTTCACAATTCTAGAGTGTTCCGGAAGGTTTCTTTTATGTGTTCCTCCGGTGTCATAGTTTCGATAATATTGCTTTCAATAGTAATGGGCGTACCTGAGATATAATGTTTTAATCGTTGCCCATTAACAACCTTCGGGTTAGTACCTTCGGCATTATTTGTTTTGATAGCTCCAGATCAATAAACCTCCCCGATAACATAGGGTCCTTCCTATTTGGAGAGGAGTTTTCCTGCAAAGAAATTGAAATGAGAGTTGTACAAAAGAACATATTCTCCAACTTTGAACTCACGCTTTTCGATTCTTTTATCATGCCATATTTTAACTTTTTATTTAAATAAATTGGCATTTTCATAAGCTTGGGTTCTCCATTCATCTAATGAGCTAATATCAAATAACCTCTTTTCACCAGCAAGTTTGAAATCATAGTTGAGTTCTTTAATTGCCCAATATGCTTTATGTTCTAACTCAAGAGGCAAATGAAAAGCTTTTCCATAAACCATTTTATAAGGAGACATACCCATAGGATTTCTATATGATGTCCTATAAGCCCAAAGTGCATCATCTAATTTCTTAGACCAATTCTTCCGGGACCTATTGACAGTCTTTTGTAAAATTAATTTTATTTCTCTATTGCTAAGTTCTACCTGACCACTAGGCTGAGGATGATAGGGTGATGCAATTCTATGGTTAACATCATACTTGGCAAGCATTTTACGGGAAGCATCATGAATAAAGTGTGAACCACCATAAGTCATTAAATATCTAGGGACTCCAAACCTTGGGAAAATAACTTCCTTAAGCATTTTAATAGAGGTGTTGTGATCAGCACTACTGGTTAGAATAGCTTCTACCCACTTAATAACATAATCAACAACAACCAAAATATGAGTATACCCATTAGAGGAAGGAAAAGGTCCCATGAAATCAAATCCCCAAACATCAAAGGGTTCAACAACAAGTGAATAATTCATAGGCATTTCTTGACGCTTATTCTTATTACCTATTCTTTGACATTCATCACAAGATAAGACGAACTTACGAGCATCCTTGAAGAGAGTAGGCCAATGAAAACCAGATTGCAATACCTTATGAGCAGTTCTGTCTCCCGCATGATGTCCTCCATAAGCTTTGGAGTGACATTTCCGTAGGATTTGTTCCTGTTCATGCTCAGGTACACAACGTCTAATAATACCTTCTACTCCTTTATAAAGATGTGGGGCATCCCAAAAGTAATGTCTTAAATCATAGAAGATTTTTTTCTTTTGTTGGTATGTAAAGCTAGGGGGATGTACTTAGCAACAATACAATTAGCATAGTCATCATACCAAGGTGTAACATTAGAAACATTTATTGCAGCTAATTGCTCATTAGGGAAACAATCATTAATAGGTTGTGGGTCATCAAGAATATTTTCAAGCCTAGACAAGTTATCAGCCACAGGGTTCTCCGCTCCTTTTCTACCAGTGATATGCAAATCAAATTCTTGTAGTAGAAGAACCCACCTAATGAGTCTAGGTTTAGCATCTTTCTTCTCCATAAGATATTTTATAGCAGCATGATCAGTGTGAATAATTACTTTTGAATCTACAATATAGGATCTAAATTTATTGCAAGCAAACACAACTGCTAAAAGTTCCTTTTTAGTAGTAGCATAATTTCGTTGGGCACTGTCTAGAGTTTTGCTAGCATAGTGAATAACATTCAGTTTCTTATCAACTCTTTGTCCTAGAACAACACCAACATCATAATCACTAGCATCACACATAATGTCAATAGGCAAGTTCCAATCAGGTGGTTGAACAATAGGTGCAGAAATTAAGGCTTTCTTTAGTGTTTCAAAGGCTTCCAAACAATCATCATCAAAAACAAAAGGGATATCCTTTTGCAAAATATTTGTAAGAGGCCTATAAATTTTAGAAAAGTCTTTGGTAATTCTCCTATAGAAACCAGCATGACCAAGGAAACTACGAATACCTTTGATATCTTTAGGACATGTCATTTTCTCAATTGCATCAACCTTAGCTTTGTCCACCTCAACACCTCTTTTCAGAAATTTTATGGCCCAAAACAATACCTTTGTTAACCATAAAGTGGCACTTCTTCCAATTCAAGACAAGATTTGTTTGCTCACATCTCTGCAAAACTCGATCAAGATTGCTTAAACAATCATCAAAAGACTTCCCATACACAGAAAAGTCATCCATGAAAACCTCAACAATCTTTTCACAAAAATAAAAGAATATAGCAGTCATACATCTTTGAAAGGTACCAGGTGCATTGCATAAACCAAAAGGCATACATTTATAAGCATAAGTTCCAAAAGGACAAGTAAAAGTGGTCTTTGCTTTATCAGGCTGAGAAACAGGTATTTGTGAAAAACCAGAATATCCATCAAGGAAGCAAAAATGTGTGTGATTAGATAATCTTTCTAGCATTTGATCAACTAAAGGCAGAGGGTAATGATCTTTTCTAGTTGCTTTGCTTAATTTTCTAAAATCAATTACCATTCTATAGCCTATGACAATTCTTTGTGGAATAAATTTATTCTTATCATTAGGAACAATAGTAATACCTCCCTTCTTAGGGACACAATGATAGGACTTACCCATCTACTATCAGCTATAGGATAGATTATACCTGCTTCTAGAAGTTTCAATATTTCTATTCTTACCACTTCTTTCATCTTCGGATTTAACCGACGTTGGTGATCAACAACGGGTTTAGCATCAGGTTCCATCTTAATCTTGTGCTGGCATAGAGTGTAACTAATGCCCTTAAGATCATCAAGAGTATAGCCAATAGCAGCTCGGTGCTTCCTCAGAACTTCCAATAATCTTTCTTCTTCATGTTCTGAAAGGTTAGCACTAATAATAACATGCTATATCTTTTTCTCATCAAGATAAGAATATTTCAAAGTGTCTGGCAATTGTTTTAATTCAAACACAGGCTCACCTTTAGGTGGAGGTGGACCTCCTAGAGTTTCAATAGGCAAATTGTGTTTAAGCAGAGGTTGTTGTTCGAACAAGATTCTATCTATTTCATTTCTTTCATGCATATGCATATCATTTTCATGGTCTATCAAATATTGTTCTAGAGGATCAGTAGGAGGTACAACAATAGAAGCAAGACCAATAATTTCATCCTTACTAGGCAAAATCTTTCTTATGAGGTTTTCTACTAAACTTAGAAAAATTAAACTCATGAGATTCCTCACCAAAGCTAACACCGACAGTTTGTTTCTCACAATCTATTTTAGCATTAACGGTGTTCAAGAAAGGTCTACCAAAGATAATGGGACAAAAGTCATCTTGTGGGGAACCAAGAACAAGAAAATCAGTAGGGTATTTTATTTTCCCACACAAGACTTCAACATCTCTAACAATCGCAACTGGTGATATAGTATCTCTATTGGCAAGCTTAATAGTAACATCTATGTCTTATATTTCAGCGGGTGCTATATCATTCATAATTTCTTGATATAAGGTAAAAGGAATAGCACTCACGCTAGCACCTGTCACATAAACCATGATAATAATGATCTCCTATCTTAACTAAGACAACAGGCATGCCAACAACAGGTCTATGTTTATCTTTTCATCGGGTTTGACAATTCTAGCAGCTTCATCACAGAAGTAAATAACATGCCCATCAATATTATCGACCAAGAGAAGTTTAACCATAGCAACACTAGGTTCTACTTTGGTTTGTTTAGCTGGTTTAGCTATTCTAATATAACTTTGGTTGACCATAGTTGAAACCTTAGCATGTTCCTTCATCCTAACAGGGAAAGGTGGTTTTTCAATATTAGTAGTGGGAAGAACTCGATCAACATTATAAATGATAGTTTCATCTTTATCTTTTACCGGTTCTTTAATTTCTTCTTTAATTGGTGAGTGATATTTGAACCACTTCTCTTTAGGAAGATCAACATGAGTAGCAAAAGATTCAAAAAAGGGAGCTACTATCTCAGAGTCAAGCCCATATTTAGTGCTAAACTTTTGAAAAGCATCGGTATTCATAAAATATTTAACACAATCAAACTTAAGCTCAATACCTGACTCTTTACCTTCTTGAGTTCCCAATCTTCAAAGTTGCGTTTAATTCTTTCTAAAAGATCCCACCAGAATTCAATAGTCTTCTTCATAAAAGAACCAGTACAAGAAGTATCGAGCATGGATTGATCATTACGAGAAAGCCGAGCGTAAAAATTCTGAATAATAGTTTCTCTTGAGAGCTCATGATTGGGGCATGAATATAACATTGACTTAAGCCTCCCCCAAGCTAGAGCAATACTTTCTCCTTCTTGAGGCCAAAAATTATATATATAATTCTGATCACGATGAACTAGATGCATAGGATAAGTTTTTTGATGGAATTCCAATTTCAACCGATTCCAGTTCCAAGATCCAATATCATCGCATAGTCTATACCATGTCAATGCCTTTCCATTCAAAGATAAAGGGAAAACCTTCTTCTTAGCTTCGTCTTCGGGTAAACCCGCAATCTTAAACAATCCACAAATTTCATCCACATATATCAAGTGCTTATCAGGATGTTCAGTTCCATCTCCTGCATAAGGATTAGCTAGCAGTTGTTCTACCATACCCGAAGGAATTTCATATTCAATATTTTCAGTAGGTGTAGTAGGTTGAGGGGTAACTAATTGTGGTTCCGGTCGAGGTGAAGATACCCGAACAAACCCCTCAAAGGATTGTTTTCCATAGTAACAAGTGACAATAAATTTCAGCACATAGTAATAATTTTTTCCTTACCAATTTCCACTTACCAAGAGCGCTTCACTCCCCGGCAATGGTGCCAGAAAAGGGCCTTGATGACCCACAAGTATATGGGATCAATTGTAGCCTTTTCGATAAGTAAGAGTGTCGAACCCAACAAGGAGCAGAAGGAAATGACAAGTGGTTTTCAGCAAGGTAATGTCTGCAAGTGCTGAAATTGTAAGTAACAGAGTAGTTTGATAGCAAGAGAATTTGTAACGAGCAAGTAGCGTTAGTAGTAACAAAAGTGCAGCAAGGTAGACCAATCCTTTTGAGGCAAAGGACAGGCCAAAACGGTCTCTTATGATAGGGTACACGGGAATTTCATCTGGTCACTTTCATCATGTTGGTTCGATTCGTGTTCGCTACTTTGATAATTTGGTATGTGGGTAGACCGGTGCTTAGGTGTTGTTCTTACTTGAACAAGCCTCCTACTTACGATTAACCCCCTCGCAAGCATCCGCAACTACGAGAAAAGTAATAAGAATAAATTCTAACCATACCATTAAACTTTTGGATCCAATCCGCCCCTTACAGAATAGCGCATAAACTAGGGTTTAAGCTTCTGTCACTCTCGCAACCCATCATCTAATAACTACTCCACAATGCATTTGCTTAGACCCAAATATGGTGAAGTGTCATGTAGTCAACACAACATACATATCATCAAAATATCAAACACATATCAAGTTCACATGATTACTTGCAACATGATTTCTCCCGTGACCTCAAGAACAAAAGTAACTACTCACAAATGATAATCATGCTCTAGATCAGAGGGGTATTAAATAGCATAATGGATCTGAACATATAATCTTCCACAAAATAAACCATATAGTAATCAACTACAAGATGTAATCGATACTACTAGTCACCCACAAGCACCAATCTATAGTTCCGATACAAAGATTGAACACAAGAGATGAACTAGGGTTTGAGAGGAGATGGTGTTGTTGAAGATGTTGATGGAGATTTCCCTCCCCAAGATGGGCGAGTTGTTGGTGATGATGATGATGATGACTTCCCCCTCTGGGAGGGAAGTTCCCCTGGAAGAATCGCTCCGCTGGAGGGCAAAAGTGCTCCTGCCCAAGTTCTGCCTCGAGATGGCGGTGCTTCATCCCGAAAGTCCTCTCCTTATTTTTCTAGGTCAGAATGACTTATGTACCAGAAGAGGGGCACCAGAGGTGGGCCGAGTGGAGCACAACCCACCAGGGCGCGCCTGGGCTCCCTAGCGCGCCAAGGTGGGTTGTGCCCACCTGGTGGGGCCCCTCTGGTACTTATTTGCTCCAATAATTCTCATTTATTCCATAAAAAATCCTCGTGAAGTTTTAGCTCATTTGTAGTAGTGCAGAATAGGTAGCGTGACATAGCTTTTTCAGGTCCAGATTTCCAGCTGCTGGAATTCTCCCCCTTTGTGTGTACCTTGCATATTATGAGAGAAAAGGCATTCACTACAAAAAAAGACACATCCATGACATTTTGGGCAGAATGATTTTTTTGTCATGCTTATGACACTTCTATGACGATAATTGTGACAAAAACCGGTATCATCATAGATGTGATGGGCTCCTACTTCTATGAAAAAAATCATGACAGAAAATGGGCTTTTCGTCCTGAGCGGGCCGGAGACGCAGCTGCATGACATTCTTTGGGCCGTCCATGATGGAAAAACCTGTGGTAGAAGCGAGGGCGAGGAAAATATCGGGGAGTTCCCGGTTACGGTGAGTGGTCGGGGCCGAGCGATGCGCATTTCTCTCATACATGTACGCGCGTGGGTGCGAGGCATTGGGCTCTAACTGAACCCGGGTGAGGCGTTCGCCTACTGAACCCGAGCGATTGCGATGCAGGCTACGCGTTACTAAACCCGAGCGATCGATTGATCCCTGGCTGTTAACTGAACCCGATCGAGCGATTCCTTTGCGACCACTGCTAACTGAAGCCGATCGAACCTGCTGCCTCTTTTATGAATAGTGAGCGTTGTTGGGGGGTTGGATGAACAGTTCTCGGTGGGGGTTAAATGAACAGGACCCCGTGGTAGTAGAAGTCGTTGCCGCTAGATGAACAGGACCCCGATCAATCGAGCCGGTTGGGGGTGGATGAATAGGACCCCGTGGAGGGCTGGATGAACAGAATGACCATGTGGAGGGTTGGTTGAACAGTAGCCGGTGGAGGGCTGGATGAATTGTAGCCCGTGGAGGGGTGGTTGAACAATACCCCGTGGAGAGGGCTGGTTGAACAATAGCCGGTGGAGGTTGGATGAACATGAGCCCGTGGATGAACGGTCGCATGTGGAGGCTGGAGGAGGTCGACGGTGGATGAATAATAGCCCGTGGAGGCTGGAGGAGGTCGACGGTGGAGATGAACAGTAGCCCGTGGAGTCCCGTTTTGCGGTACGCCACACCCCTCCCGATGAACATGACCCCCGTTTCAACCGTAGCGCTCCAACACAAGTCCGTTTCCTCTGTTTTGCGGTACGCCACACCCCTCCCGATCAACAGGACGCCGTTTCGACCGTAGGCACTCGAACACAAGTCCGTTTCCTCCGTTTTGCGGTACGCCAGACCCCTCCCGATGAACAGGATCCCGTTTCAACCCTAGGAGGTCGAACACAAGGCCTTTTCCTCCGTTCTGTAGTATGCCAGGCCTCATTTCGATCGGCTATTCTGTCCAAGCCGGTTGCCTCATGATGAACACGATGACGCAGTTTCTCTGTTCCGACCCAGCTGGTTAGCTGCCGATGAACAGGACGCCGTCGCTGCCTCTCCTTGTACATGAGCCCTGGTCATACGTATGCGCGAGTAGGCGTTCGAGACCCCGCCCGTATGTACGTACGTGGTCATATTTACTTTTTGCACCCTGGCTGTATGTACGTGTACATGCTACGTGCACGCCTCTACTACGACACGTGCGTGCCTCTACTATGACACGTGCCCTTCCTTACTCGGCCACGGTTCATCGCTGCAGCCTGCAGGCAGACCGATCGACAGTATGTACATACACGTTCGTGACCAGAAAGACAACGCTACGTACGCTTCGACCAGGTGGGTCCCAACTGTCAGACACTTCCTTGCATGCGGAGATGTAGCTAGTGGGTCCCAGCAGTTAGGGGGAACATTTTTTCGCAAAATACGGTGCCCCGTCCGGTGGGTCCCTGCTATTAGGTGGAGGAATCATTATTTTGCACGTAATAAGGAGGCACTTCCTTGCTGCGGCCATGGACCCAGCTGTCAGCCTCTCCACATACAGTACTCTTCTGATGAAAGTCGTTCCTTGACCACATTGACCACGCCGCGCTGAGAGCACCAAGGCGGTGGACGACGGCAAGGCCTAGGAAGGGGACGATGCGGAGACGGGGAAGACGCGACAACAGATACGAGGGTTCACTGATTCGGCTGCGGTGTGAGGCTGCCGTCGCCGCAGAATAACAGGGGGTGTGGGTGAGTAGAGGGATGGCCTGGCTAGCGATGGGAGTAGTAGGGGGCGGTGAGGCCTCCACAGCAGCACAACCGGCCACGGGAGGCAGGAGCACGCGGCACGACCGACGTTGGTTTGGGCAGCTGGAGCAGGAAGACCAGAGGTTGAAGAAGCACTACAGCCGTTGGATGGACATCGTACAGTCACTGTAGCTAGAATCGTTCATATTTATTGACTAAGTTGACAAAGCGTCCGTTCGCGTCAACTTAGTAGGCCCACAAGTTAGCCTCCCACTATGGTGGGTCCCAGCTAGTAGGGGGAGTATTCATTTTTTGTGCGTAATAAGGAGGCACTTCCTTGCATGCCAAGATATAGTTGGTGGGTCCGAGCTGTTAGCGGGGGGTACGTTTTTTCACGAAATACAGAGGCCCTTTCGGTGGGTCCCATTTGTCAGATGGAGGAATCATTATTTTGCGCATGATAAGGAGGCATTTCCTTGTGTGCGGACGTGGACCCAGCTGTCAGCCTCTCCACGTACAATCCACTTCCGATGGATGTCGTTCATTGACCACATTGACCACGTCGCCCCGAGAGCACCAGGGCGGTGGACGACGGCGAGGCCTAGGAAGGGAACGACACGAAGCCAGGGAAGATTCGACAGTTGTTTCCCACACGGAGGGGAGTACGAGGGTTTACTAGTTCGTCACCCATCATCGGAGAATAACAGTAGGTGTGGGTGAGTAGAGGGATGGCTAGGCTAGCGATGGGAGTACGGTGGGGCGGTGAGGCCTACGCAGCAGCACAGCCGGCCGCGGGAGGAGGGAGCAGTCCCGTCGGTGCTTGTTTGAGCGGCTGGAGCAGAGATTGAAGAAGCACGACGGCCGTTAGATGGACATCCAACAGTCACTGCTCTCGTGTGTTGACTAAGTTGACACGGCGTTGCGTGTGCGTCAACCTTTTTTTTAGGAAAGCATACGCGACAACCTATAGTAGGCGCACAAGTCAGCCTCAAATGTGTGGAAAACAGCATACAGCCCATCTGCCATTATTTCTAATAATATACAACCCATTCGCTAATTCTTAAGTATTATTTTGGAGCCCATCTGCTTTTTGTTAGCATTACAGCCCATATTCTGGCCATAGTTAAAAATTATAGGAAATTTTGCATATTTCGGTGCGGTCAACTATTTTTAATCCCGACATTTCGAGTCACATTCAAACTAATTTGAAAAATAAATTCATATCAATATAAAATCCAAATAGTTGTCCATGCATAAAAATCAATGGAATTTATAATCTTGAAATGAAAAATAAATAAATTTGAAACTAATTGCCAGTTTGATTTGTTTTAAAAATGTACAGCCCATTTCTCATTACCGATAACCCATTTTCTCGTCTTGAATGATTTGCAGCCCAACAGGGCTGACAAAGCAAGTAGGCCTCGGTTGGGTATTCTGCAAAAGAACAAAAAAAACTGGGCTAGCAATTTTCAGAAAGAAAAAAAACTACTGGGCTGGTCTTGTGGTAAACATAAAAGAAAAGGCTGGCTAGACAAGCCAGAGTGCCCCGCACAACCCAGTTGACACCCTGCTTCCGTCTCAAAAACAAAGATAACTGGGCAAGCTACTTCCCTCAAAAATAAAACTGGGCAAGCTACTGGGTCCCTCGTGTCAGCCACTCGTTGTGCAAATCTCTCGTTTATTGATTACGTTGACAATGGCATGGGACCCAGATGTCAGAAATCCATTAGGAGGAACCATTTTCCTGGCTTGAAATAAGGAGGCACTTGCTTGCATACTGCCATGATGATGGTGGGTCCCTGCTGTCATCCTCTCCACGTACAATCGTCTCTTGATTGTGTATGCATCAACCTAGTAGGCCCAGAAGTCAGCATCTAAACCCGTGGCGGACAAACACAACCCATTTTAAAAAAATAATAGCCCATTCCATACGTTCACACGGAAAGTTCAACATACAGAGCAAAGTAACAGGTCTGACTAGATATAGAGTACTGAACTTCCATGTTGACAACCATCATAACCAAGTTAACTATCTACTCACACTAATACTCTAGTGTACAAGTACTGACTTACTTCTAGCTAACTAGACGATGTTGGCCGCCATCTGCGGTACACGCTATATGCCGGCACCGACATCCTCCTCCTCCCCTCGGACTTGCCGTAGGTGCGATACGTCATGTTACTCTCGCGCATTGGGCCTTTCTATGCCGGCGTGGTCCATCGAAGCTTCGGCTTCTAAGCGAGAAACCCACTTGACAAGCTGGTAGTAAAATTCGGCGTCGTGCACGCGTGCGTGCCCGACAACCTCTAGGGTTATTTGCTAGGCGCCGGCCTCCACGTAGTCGGCCCAGTCGCGGGTGCTCTGCTCGCGACTCAAAGCGGCGGTGTGCTGCTGCTCCATGCCCCGCTGGGGCGCAAATCGGTGATACGCTGCTCCTACGCCAGACGGTCATGCTCCAACAAATCGTCGTACTCTGCATTGCCATCTAAAGACCGATAGAATGCCTCCTCCCTCTGTCTTCCTTCCGTTGAATAACCGAACACTAGCTCCGGCGGTGAGCGCCTCTAGCGTCGCCTATTGCGGACGATCGGGGGCATGACAGACGTGGCGAGAGCGAGGGCAAGTGGCGAGAAACATCGGGCCGGTGGGGTTTTTGAGGGGAGCCGATAGGGCGAGTTGGGTGACGGTGCTACAGGAGAACGCTAGGAACCAATAATTATAGGCGGATAGTGTATGTGTAGCAGTGTGTCACGGGAAACGCTACGGTGATAAAACATCTCACCAACCAAGGTAGTTGAAGCAGCGTGTCACGGGAAACGCGACGGTCATCAGAATTCAATGCATAAGCAGGCATGGCTTAGCACGCCACGTCCCGTCAGTGGTGCGTCCCGTTCGTGCTAGGTGACGGTGCTACTCTCGGCATGACGGTCAAACGAGTGCACTCGAATCATCCAGATGAGGTACTCCCTCCTTGTCAAAAATGATTCCACCACTCATCATCTACCCTGGTTGGTGAGATTTTTGAATTGAGCCCTGCAAACCGGAAAGTAGGTAGTACGTGCTGATCTGCTATTTATTCGTGTAGGATCGATTAGGTCGGATAGTGTACATGTAGGATCAAGTAGGTCGGATAGTGTATGTGTAGGATCGCATTAGCTGATGAACATTCGCTGGGAGATAAGGCATTTGCGAACGTTTTTGCTGGCAGTTTCTTCAGATTCGCATGGCATTTTCTTCAGAATAGCTTGTTAGTTTCTTTAGAGATAGGCATTTTTATTCAAAAAACTGCCACCTTTGGATCTTGCGTTGCAACTAAAACTGCTAGGGGCGTATTAGTAGGCTAGCTAGTGATCGACAAGTAACTTGTAAACATTGAGCGAACAGAAATAAGGAACTTCTAGTAACTTGTAAACACTGAGAACACATAAATCAGGATCATGTTGTGCATAGTAGTAAGAGCCGATCCGTTCGAAATGTTCACACGAGACTCACAGGCTTGGCATTGTAATATGTTCACATTAGTAGCCCAAATTTACAACCAACTAGTAACTTGTTAATGCATCTCAATGATTCACAAATCATATAAAAATATGTAGCTCCAAAAGCAAATATCTAGAAAAAACATCTGCTCTTCCTACTAACATGGATGCTTCTCTGGGCCAACATTCAGTATAGAGTGAAAGACAATTTTTTTTGTGAAGTCTACAATTCCTCTTGCAAACGTAAGTGGTTTCACCAACAGCTGGAACCATGAGAATGAACCACAGATGATGGAGGAACATCCACTACAATATGATTTGGTCTTCTCTCAATCACACGATGAGACTATTTTCGGAATACAAACTTTAACTTGGGCAAAATGATGCCCATTGTATAATCAGACTAAAGCAATGAAGCACCTAGTGTTGGCCATTAAATAGTACAGTAATACTTTTGTGCAGTCCATGAAGTGCCTATCCAGTCTTTCTGTGTCTATTTTTCGAATGGCACTGCATGCAGTGACTATACTATTCATTTGTGCAGTTCCACCAAAATTGCGGTCACTTTGTTTGTTCTGGCAGACATTTGTCTGCACAAATATCAACCAGCTAGTAAACATATCACTACAAAAAAATACACTTCCGTGATGATACGTGTTTGTCACAGTAGGTCGCGTTTTTTGTCATGCATGTACATCCATGACGATTTTATGACAGAATCAAGATAGTCATACCTGTGCTGTCGTAGAAGTGTTCCATGACATTACCAAAATTATCATCACGGAAGTGTCTACTTCCATGACAATAAATTGCGCGCCACAGAAGTGCTTTCGTTAAGGGTGACCGACACGTGGCATCCACCGTAACGGAACACCGTTAAGCTATCGGGTCCAGTTTTGGATCCGATAACCCGTTAACAGCCCGGACCAATGGGAATTTTCTACGTGTAAAATCATCATTGGCCATAGGAAACACGTGTTGCCTCACCGTTGAGACAGATGTCATCCACTCATTGGACAGGAGGCACCTATGATAGGTCGACACGTGGCACGGCCCAACAGTGGCCCATTCTGGTGAAAAAGGCCGGCCCATATAAGGCCTACTTGTGTCAGGTCCATTTAAGCCCACGGCCCATACTAGATGTGCCAATTCGGCCCGTCAACGGCCCGTTAAAGATTAGACACCATTGCATCCCATCGTCAGTTCGAGCTCGTTAACAGCCCGCTATATATTTGGGCTCAATATCGGCCCGATGAGATTTCGGCCTGTTAACGGCCCATTTAATGGATGGGCCAATTTTCATGATGTACATCTTTCGGCCTTTTAGCGACCCATTTAAATGTTGGGCTAATTTCCGGCCCGGTCTGTCTTTCAGCCTATTGACGGCCCATAAATCTGATGGGCCATTTGTTGTCGGAACTGAGTTTTGGCCTTTTAGCGGCCCATTTAAGTGTTGGGCCAATTTCTGGCCCGGTGTCACTTTCAGCCTATTGACGGCCCATAAATCAGTTGGGCCATTTATAGTCAGACCTGAGTTTTGGCCTTTTAGTGACCCATTTAAGTGTTGGGCCAATTCCCGGCCCTGTGTGCCTTTCGGCCTGTTAACGGACCATAAATGAGTTGGGCCATTTGTAGTCGGACCTTAGTTTTGGCCTTTTAACGGCCCATGCCCTTCATGGTCCAATACCAGCCCGGTTTCTCTTTTGGCCTGCTAAAGGCCCACATCACAGTTGGGCCATTTACAATATGACCCGACTTTCGGCCTCTTAGCGGCCCATGGTCTTCATGGTCCAATACAAGCCCGCTGTCTCTTTCAGCCTGCTAAAGGCCTACAATATAGTTGGGCCATATGTAGCCCAAACATAGTAACGGCCTGTTAACGGCCCGTGAAATAAATTGGGGCCACCTGTTGCCCGCTTCGATGTCGACCTGTTAACGACCCGGGAGGTAAGAGGGCCGACCATTAACTTTCGGCCTAGTAACGACCCATTAACTTAATGGGCCCACTAAAGTTCGTACATGTCTTTAGGCCAAATTAGATAATTTGAGCCCATTACGACGAGCAATTATGCATAGGACCAAAATCGATCAAGCAAAGGTACGGCATACAGGGAATAATGTTGCACATCCAGCATATATTACAGGAAATTACATCCATTGGGCAATCAAAGATTGATGCCAGTGCAAATAAATGAGCAGAACCTAACCATCTACAACGTCACAATCTGCAACCTCAGCACAGATGACGCCCATAAGCATGTGGGCAAGTTCTTGCTGCTTTGCTACACTGTCTCTGAAAATATTGATCAGTTGTTGTGTCGCACGACTCTGCACCTCTGATTCATCCACCATTTACATCATTGCTTCAGCCATTAATTGGTTCAGAAACATACATTTATTCTGTTGCATTCGAGACAGAGGATACTAAACAGATTCAGATGGCGATTTTGGCAGGCTTGTATTATTGATAGTGGAGAGTGTCTCGACCACTGCATCTTATAAATTAGGACGGGAACCAAACAGATTAATCATGAGTTATTGCCATATTACCTAGCCTAGATTTACTGGAAAGAAACAATGGAGTTGCCTTGCTGTTTTCAGAGTTTGTCTTCTTATCTTCAGCAGCCTGCACAAAATTAACACACTAGCATTGCTATCATTGGCCAAGTTAGCTAATAGGAAAGCAACATTGACACAACGAACGTTTGGGCAACTAGCCTACCCCAAATTAACACAATATGGCACAACTATCATCAGCCAGGCAAGGTAGTACGAAAGCAACATTGACACAATGAATGAATGGGCAACCAAAGAAGCACTATAATTCAGTAATGTGCCTGATATGAGATAGTACATTCATGCAGCTCAGTATGCAAAACTACCAGGTAGTTTTCCTTACAAAAATCAACATTGGCACCTTTAACATTTTGCTACAACTAATTTTATATCAGATAAAGGTTAGATTCACGCTAACTAACAAAATACATGTTGATGTAAAAATATAGTGATATACAACAGGTAGTTACATCAGCATTGGAGCACAGAGAATTCCCGCAAGATATTTTCCTTGAATACGATCCCAATGGAGGAAGTCTTCTATCGTTTAACCTTATTTTCTAAAAGAGAGATGGGTAAGAAACATGTAGAAAATATGATCAGAATGCTATAAAATTTCATGATGCGAGGATACGCACACGCTTCTTAGAATGGAGTTGACATTCTTTTGCTGGACTGGAGCGGACTAGTTCTTTGGCCACTGGAATCTACTTATTATCAGTGGGAGTTGGGTTTCTCTGTGCTGGAGCAGTATCTATGAAAAATGGAGTTGGTTTATTATCTCCTGGCGTTTGGATCTTTTGCAAAGACCTGGTTTGTAGCCCTTTAGATTCTAACATAGCCGTCTTTCCCTTTCATGCCTTATATAGAAGAATGGTGATTCAGTTATAAAACATGCTACAACAGAGATGGAATAGGTACTGAAGAATAGAAAGGCATGACATATTGACATGTATTCCCTCCATCTGGAAATAAATGGATGGGTCTAGGCGTATTTCAATTCTAGATACATCCAGTTTTATCCATTTCTGCGACATTTAATCCGGACGAAGGGAGTATGATGTAAGAGCTAGGGATACGACATGACAACACAGTAAAAAACACACTGAAAAACCCACTGCAGAACCAAAGTATTCAAACCCATTGATATGAGATAGTACACTCATGCAACTCAGGATGCAAAACTACCAGGCAGTTTTCCTTACAAAAGTCAACATTGTGGCCTTTAATCATACATTTTGCTACAACTAAATTTAGATTAGATAAAGGTTGGATTCATGCCGATTAACAAAATACATGTTGATGTAAAAATATAGTGATATACAACAGGTACTTACATCTACATTGGAGCACAGAGAATTCCTGCAAGAATCTTTCCTCATAAATGATACCATTGCAGAAATTCTTCTACCTGTTAAGCTTATTTTCTAAAAGAGAGATGGGTAAGAAACATGTAGAAAATATGATCAGCATGCTATAAAATTTCATGATGCAAGGATACGCACACGCTTCTTAGAATTGAGTTGACATACTTTTGCTGGACTGGATCGGACTAGTTCTTTGGCCACTGGAATTTGCTTATTATCAGTAGGAGTTGGGTTTCTTTGTGCTGGAGCAGTATCTATAAAAACTGGAGTTGGTTTATTATCTCCTGGCATTTGGATCTTTTGCAAAGGCCTTGTTTGTAACCCTTCAGATTCTAACATAGTCGTCTTCCCCTTGCATGCCTTGTATAGAAGAATGGTGCTTTAATTATAAAACATGCGACAATAGAGAGATGGAATAGGTACTGAAGAATAGAAAGGCATGACATATTGACATGTATTCCCTCCATCCGGAAAAAAATGGATGGGTCTAGGCGTATTTCAGTTCTAGATACATCCTTTTTTATCCATTTCAGCAACATGTAATCCGGACGGAGGGAGTATGGTGTAAGAGCTAGGGATGCGACAGGACAACACAGCAAAAAAAAACTAGTTGAATATAAAATTATATGCTAGCAGAATACGTACAGAAATAACTAAGGCAACATACATGTGTATGATTGGGAAAATAAGATGGCATTGCAACAGAGCACTAGAACATCACTTCAATGTAAAAAAACATGGTATGGCAGACAGATGAAGTACATACTGATGAATAGCAATGCATAAGATATTCAGAAGCATGATGTCCAAATTAAGCAGATGGCATTGCAATAGAGTAGAATGACAGTACTTGAATTTGAAAACATGTTATCATGAATGGAATAGGTACTGAAAAACAGGAAGGCATGACATATTTACATGCATGATCAGCATGCTAAGCACATGGCATTGCAACAGAGTAGATACACTCCAGGACATTATATGCATGTTGTACCCATATCACAGGCCAAGTTAGAGCAAGGACCTTGTGGGGTGAAGAGGATTCATCATCTTTCTGCAAGTCTTCTGAAGAACTGCCTTTACATGTTCCATCATATTGGGTATCATTGACATCAAGTTTATCGGCATTTACATTGCTCCGCAAGGTTCTTGTGGATATATCAGTGTGTGCAATTATATCTGACATGCATGGAAGACAACTAGTAGTTAGATTTATGTAATGAGTGTCTGTAGGAGACGACATAAATAGTAGGACTGGGGTTAACTAGCAGCAACAGGTCTCATAGACTAAAGGGAGAACACAGATGAAAGCTACAGAATATGTATCGTTTGTACTCAAGATTAACTAGATGGCACACAAAAGTATTAAAGAACAACATAGGTAATACTAGAAGTGGTATAATACTATAATCACCGGCCTGTGGGATAGCATTGGCTGATGGATGATAACTATGGAACAACGTTACCTAAAGAACAAGTATCTTAGCTAAACTATGGAACAAGGTGAACTCCTGAACAAGACCCGTAAGAGATCAGCATGAATATAAAGTGAAATGTGATGATCTATTTTCCATTCTTAGATGAATAACAAAGCCATAAATGTTGCATACTAGTAAGATGAGGGTACAACCTATCTGGCTGCCATCCATAGGAGTGAGCATCATGTGCTGACTTGTCGATGGCCCTGCAGTTGTTGTGGCTGTCCATGTCGGGCACGCGCATTCGATGCAGGGAACTGTTGAGTGGGGACTATAGCTCCCTTCTGGTGTATGCTTCCCTTGTTGGAGCAGCTGCGGTGAGTCGGAAGACGGTGTGTCTGAAGATGCAGATAATGCATAATGTTAAGAACGACATATCTCTTTGATCTAAAGAAATACACTAAGAGATCAACAGCAAGGTACGAGAGTGGTCACACATCTGTTGACTGAAGACTAAATTGGGGTCACACGATTTTATTTTATTTTGGTACTGTCCGATCTATGCCAGATGGCTTGATGGCCGTCTTGTGCCTCCCGGCTGACACTGTTCGAAATCTTCCCCGAAGAGCCAGCGACCAACGACAGAGCAGCCTGCCTCCCCGTCCGTGGCCCCGGCCAAAACCCCGCTCCCCGCCCCACCGCACTGTCGTGGTTGTGCCGCTCCCGGGCCAATCCATAAAGACTCCCCATCATCCAGATCCGGCGGCGGCAGTACCTTCAACCCACACAACTCTAAAAGATAGCCATCTAAGCGTTGCTTCCGCAGCAAACTTGCGGCCCCGCACCCTTATGTTAGACACCAGCCAACCGGCAACCTAGGAGCTGCGCTGCCTCGAGGGGTGCTGCTTCCCATTGGGAATCGATTGGCCCAGAATAAAAATTTAGACAACTGACACCTAAATAAAGTGATTTGAGATGAGGGTGCGACCTATCTGGCGACATGCTGAAGTAGGCAGGTCCAGCTGTCGAGTCAGTGAGGCCGGCACGGTTGCGGTGGCGACCGGCGGCAGGGAAAGAGCAATGTCACGACGGTCGACGGCTACGCGGAAGCAGCGCTAGGACTCTGGACGGATCCGAAGTTGGAGTCGCTCCGGTGCCGTGAACAATGGCGGGGGTGAATCGGCTCCGGTACGATTCATGCGGCCGTCGTCGAGGCAGCACCAGCAGCACGGAGTAAGAGGCACACGGCCCAGTGCACAACGGCAATTGGACAGCGTCTCCGGCATTAGGGAGGAGGGCGGCTGTGAAATTGGTGCGGTGGGGGGCGCCATGGAGGTGGGGCTGAGGTTTCGCGGCTCGGGAGAAGGGAGCTTCCCGGGGAGAAGGTGATTTGGCGCCCACGAGGTATGAATGGGGGCGGGCGGGAGGGAATTGGGAGGGGAATGGAACCATGTCTTACGGACGCATTTGTTTGAAATGTGAGGGGGAGTTATAGTTCTACCCTTGCCTATAGGCTTCTCGGCTTGGGTCTGTGTACTGAGGGTCAGGGATAGTAGAGTAACTTTGCTTCTCCCCATATAGTGGGCGGGAGCGATTTCGGGCGAGGAGGGCGTGATTTAAACTATAGTGGGCGCGAGCGATTTTGGGCGAGGAGAGCGTGTTTTGAAATAGTGGGCGCGAGCTATTTCGGGTGAGGAGAGCGTGTTTTGCCGACCATGGTTTATGAATTATTCGGCACATGTCATTTCGGCCGAGGATAAGGCGCGCTTGGATGAAGTTACGAACGTACCCTCGATGTACAACGGGCCAATTGATGCGTGTCCCACATAGGACGGTAATTTCGCGTCTCCCATTTATTTGCTCGAGCGAATTCCACCGAGCAGAGAGGATGTTTAACGGTTCGTTCAAATTTTGGGAGAACGAGCATCCACGTCTACCTTACCAAGTCTATTCGAATCAATTTTTGAAATATTAGCTTGCCACTTCTTTTTTAGATGGAGAGATGAT